>CM057454.1:723370000-733370000 GCA_016271365.2 Neoceratodus forsteri | reverse complement strand
AGAGGAGGGGCTGGATGACTTCATCAAAGAGAGCTTGGCCAATACTGCTTGAAAAGATTATTCTCTTTCACTGCAGAGATGCATTTATATCTGACACTGTCTAAGGAAACATCTGAGCACTGAAAACAGGTATTTAGAAAGCCAGACAAAATCTAAATATAGTTGTAGGAATTGCACTGTTTTAAACCTTGTTTTGTTTAAAGATATGTATGTCTTGTGTTACAAGAGTTCTGTATTGTATGTTTGACATATTATTATATATTTTAGTAAAAAGCAAACCTGGTCTGTCTTTGAATTGCTTTCTTTAGCTAAGAAATATTTATGGTTCAGCAGACATATAGCTTGTATGGTGGTACCAAACTGGAAAAAGAGGCATTTTAAATCTGAGGTCTTTATTAAGTTTTAAGAGTTCATCTCTGAATACCTGGTTAGGTGCCCATAGGCAAAGATATCTGGCCCCCAAAGACAGATATATCTGAGCCTGTGCATTGGGTATGCTAGCAAGAGGTTAACAGTTTGAATTCGTCCAGAACTGAGACCAAAGGTTGATCCGAACTCACAAAAACAGACAAGGGGGTTACCTTGTCTGTTACACTGTTTACAAGACTGCGCTCAGAGGTGGGCACTTTGGGAGTAGAGGGCCTGACCTGCTGAGTGAATCTGTGACTATATATATATATATATATATATATATATATATATATATAACATAACCATAGTAACAATAAAACAACTACCCCATCCTTAAGAGGGAGGGTACAAGGTACACCCCTGAAGTGAGGCACTGTACCTGCCAGCCCACTTCCCAAAAACTAGGTTCTGAGAGGGGAGGCAGGGAGGGAGGTCAGAATACAGCAAGACTCCACTAGAAGAAACAACATTACTAAGGTGAGTAATTTTTTCTTCAAACATGAAGTCATGCTGTATTCTGACAATATGCAGACTACCAAGCAGTTCCCCCAGGATAAGGGAATGCAGAACCTACTGTGGGAACAGGCTCTGCAGTACTGCTGTGCCAAACCTAGCATCACTCCTAGCCTGGATGTCCAGAGAGTAATGCTTGGTGAATTTATGGACTGTTTTCCAGGTGGCTGCTTTACAGATTTCTAGCAAGGGTATATCTCTGGCCACAGCCAGAGTGGCAGCTGTACCCCTAGTTGAGTGAGCCCTCAGGCCTGGAGGGGGTGTTTTGCCCAATTTGTCATAGCAGAATTATATACAAGAGAGTTCTTTCCTTATTTTCTTGCTTCACGTTGTCGTGGAAAAAAATATATGTTCTTACACTTTAGTTTAAAATCATACTCAGGACCACTGCATAGTAGAAAGAATGGTTTATTACATATGCATATGGGGGTCTGCTTCCAAAAATCATGCAAGGCTCTCCGAGTTTCATTAGTCAATCACTTATATACACTTATTATCAAGGCGTTGTTAGGCGTACTTTTATCTTGAAAAATACCAACATTGCAGTATTAACCAATCATGAATTAGAAAAACATGTTGATACCAGTGTAACAGAAAACACTCATTTCTTTCCCAATACTGCTTGATACATATGCCTGGGTCAAGCTGACCTGAGAGAGACAATGAGTTTCACTCACACCATAGCAATGTCTCTATGTGCTGTTATCTTTATATTTTGTCCGAGCCTGTTATACAGGCTGGTACCAACCAGTTCTATCCATTTTTATTTTGCTTTCTGCTTCTACAAATGTACCTCAAGTAACCTCAGTGACATTCTGTAACCCTGTAACAGCATATACTAGTATGAACTCAGAAATTTCTACACATTCTCCCCCTTTGATACTTTGTATCAACTAACCACCCCTTTTATCTATATGATTTAAAACTGGTTGCCAGCATACAGATAGTTAAGGCATTTAAAAAAAAACACATTTTGTTCTGGAGTTGATACAGAGGGAGTTACAGATGGAACACAAATGGCGAGTTTGAAAACACAATACAGAACTGAGGGATGTCAACACCACAACTGAAATATGTGAAAAAATGCTAACATGTGACACCACATATAACACAATATAACATAACAATTTTGTTGATGAAAGAGTTCATGGAATTCACTTTGAGAGTGAATAAGGTAGATGCTACCTTGTGTTGAGGTGTGGCACACCCTGGGAGCTTGATTGAAGAATCTGTTGATAATGTCTCTTGACAGATAAGTCCTTATAAAACATAACAGTCCATGAAATTAACAGTTCATAAGTTCATATAAGTATCCACAGGTTGATGTAGTTACAATACAGATTAAATGTCATTTGCAGAATGGTGGTAACCCCATAAGGCACATGGGGCAATGCGACAGTAATTTAAAACAAAACACCAGCATAGTAGAAAAGTCAGAGTTCATTTTGCTGGCTAGCTGCTGGATGGCTGATTAGTAGACACACTGGCCAGGGGTGCATTGAGTCCTTTAATGGAATAGCACACACACACACTGGCATGGCATTTGTTTTGTCGTGAGTGATTACACCCGGCATAAAGATTAACAGTCCATAAAAGGTAACAATTGACAATAAACCATTAAGAACACAGTCCATAACAGAGCAATAGGGTTGTAGAAAGTACCAGCCATGTTTGGAACAAGCGGCAGTGAAGAAAATGGATGTATTGCTTGAAGGTCAATTGAAGCAGAATCTTCTCGCTGGAGTTAGGGTGCCCTTCCCAGACTTAACTTCATAGTAAGCAGAAACAATAAGCTTGATTGCAGAGTCTGAACTGACTGGACCTTCTTCAGTTGATTTAAAGTTCTACAAATAGGTGTAATTTTGCTAAAAACATTACACTTGCAGAGGTAATAATAACTGGATTCATGCAATAGTCCTTATAAGGAACCAGTCAGGCACAAAGATGGTGATAACATCAAAACTGTGGCAGTTGTTTTTCTTTTTAAGGAAAAGATGAAGGTCTTGGCAACTTAGATGAAAGTATTACTGCTGTTGAACGTGGAGATCTTATGTTGCCACACCATGGAAACTGCAACTTGCAAAGTGTGTTAGACACTGAGTTAAAAACACATAAATAACAATCTTTAAACCATTTATTTTTGTTTTGTAAAGAGTGGTGTGACAGAGCCTAAATTCTGGCAATTAGAAAGAGAAAAATAAAATGGGACATTAACGCACACCTGGGGTGCAGGCCGAGGTTCAATTATACCATTTGACCATCTGTAAATCATGACAGTGTTATGGTTACTTCCTGCTTTTAAATCACAGAAGCAGTTATGACAGTGATGAACATTATTTCCCTGTCTGCTGCAAGCAGGCCTGACTGAGTCCTGAGTTATAAAATCTTGTAATGTTACAATTACACGCTTCAAACATATTGTTCATAACAATATGCCTTTTACACAATGCAATTAGTCGGACAAATACATATGTTGTTGGCCTATGCCAATTTAATAACAGTGCCTATTGCACCTGTGAATAATAAGACAAACGGAGCATTAATTTGTCTGGGGTTTTGCTTTGGAACATATTGTAGGGGTGGGTCAGCAATGCTGGCCCCAGTATTTAGGTTTGGTTATGAGCATTAAAAACGCTATACATGTTCGTAGCACTTTCCTGAATACTATACGATACAGTGTAGCAAGATGTTTATCAAAACATTACAACATAAACGTGAAACATTAGTGTTTGCAGTAGAACAATTTCAGTATTGAGCATAATGCATAATTTACATTTTAAACAACAAATATAAACTGTAAACTTAGTTCAGAGTCCAGGAATGTTAGAGTATTTGTGAATTTACTGGTTTAAAAAATGCATTCATTGCTACTACAAAAGTTGTTTTACATTTGTTTTGACAGGATAAGAAAGCTGAAAAGACAATCAAAAGAATGAATATGTGGACATACATACACAACTTTACCCTCCAGCATAACTGATTACTTGCTGAGGCAGAAACCCTGTACCAATAATAGGTGTGAGATTTAACTGTTTGCACTAGAAAAAGCAGAAGGGCTTGGGCTGGGTTATGCTGTTAAAATACTTTGGGTCTTTTCTAAAACCTGTAAATAAGAAACAATTATTGGCAAATACACATTTTCTTTATTTACCCCTCTGGGGAACTGTGATATACCTTGCAACCTTTGTGGGTATTACACTGGAAGGGAGGAAGGGTAGCTTAACCCCTTCCCCCAAGCTCCTACTGGTGGAAGAGACAGCTCGAATACTGTAGCAATAAAAAGGTTAGCTGTAGATGGTGACATGAATATTAACCTGGAAATGGTCTGGCAATATTAGTAGCTAGTCGCGAGCACCTTAAAAAAATGTGCACTGGATAAATGGTAATGGGTGGCTCATTGCAGTCCCCACCTACTTACACTTTAAATTATAACAAGATAATATTACAATTAGTTTAGTAAGTTTCATCCTTACTATAAAGATGGGAACTTTTTTCTAGAAGAAAGAGAAGAAACACAGACAAACAACAAAAACAAATACACACCAGTTTAAAAATAAAACAAGATTATTTCCATAGGATAAAAGAAGCCAAGCATCCCTGGGTTCCCTTATCCTAAGCATGACAAAATGTCAGCTGAGTTTATAAGATCTGGATTGATGGTAATACTGTACGTACGTATTTTTAGAATGCATTTCAAAAAGAAAAAAAAATGATTACACCATGGTCACACATAAAAACCAAAACCATTGTTTTTTAACTGTAGATGGTAAACTCTCAAAAACAGCTGTAATAGTCCTTTTTTCAAAAGTGTACTGTATATATATAATAAAAATATGGGGAGATGATGAATAATTCTCCCCTTCCAGCTGGAGTATTGCCTGTGTTGGCTGCAAGTCAGAAGCTAGTGAGAGGAGAAGAAAAGTTTGTTCCTCTTCACTTAGAATACTAGTTTTGCAATAAAAAGTCAAATTACATGGTTCACTCTTGGTGTGCTTTCATGAAAACATACATCTTGTGTGAAAAGTTGTGCTTTAGGTATGAATACACATCAAGTTTGAACTGGTAGTAACATAAAATGTTGAAACACGAGAAGGTCAAATAACATGCAAAAGGTCACAGAGTGCATGCAAGGGTCGTTCAAACCCAGTTATTTTTGTAGTGTCCTTGAACACTACTAATATTAAAATATCTTTAAATAATAATAGAGCACACAATAAAACTGCTGGCCAAGACAGTACACACACACACACACACATACACATACACAAAAAGAAATACTTAACACAAAATAAGACTGATATTATTTGACACCAATTTGCTGAGGTAATGCCCATAGTTTTATTAGAAAACTGTACGTGTTTTAGATATATGTGATGCCTCCTGCCTGTCTTGTAACACTGACAATTTTAAATCAACACATTTATACATATCGCCATGCCAAATCTTTCCAGAACAAAACACTTTTTAAACACATTTTAACTCCTTTAAAATGCAGTACAACACACCATCTGTAAGTGAACACATCTCAGTATAACATGGTTACACTTTTGGCACATAGCTAAAATACGGCACTCTGCCATTTTGCAAAAAGTTTCTGGTTTTAACTAGAAGTATGATAAAGCCATTTATAGCTGTTAACACATTACATTTTCATCTAGCAGTGGCTTGGCACGATGCTTGCAAACTACAAATCTTTTTGCACATTGCAATCTATGATGTCATATCTCTTTACCTTTAACACTACCTGCTCCAACCAACGACTACATACAAAGGTTCTTTACTGACCCTATCTAGGCAGCACAAATGTTCCATTAAAAATAAAACCAATTAAAACAGTCAGATATGAGGCAAAGAAGCTTCCTCTTTCCTTTTTACTGTAACATATGCACCGAAGGCAGTCAATCCTATCTCGCAACCTTGACAACAGAACATAATTACAGAACACAGATATAAGCTAGAAAATATGCATGAGAAAGACAGAGCATTATCTTGTTTAGTATATGTATTACAGAAATAAAACAGACAGACATAAAACAACTTTGAATAAAAAAATTCAGACTTACCCGGTGCCAAGGTATTTTCCTTCTTCTTTTCCGATACACTAGTCTGAGTAAGAAAACTGACTGCAGGACCTTCAAGGAAGTGGCAGTGAAGGTTCAAGAGAAAAAGAAAGCATTCCGGAAGTACAAGGAATCGCAGAAGGAGCAGGACAGAGAACTGTATCAGTTAAAGCAAAAGGAGGCTGGGAAGGCAGTCAAAACAGCAAAGGCCCAAACCGAGGAAAAGATAGCCAACTCAGTTAAGAAGGGGATAAACCTTTATAGGTACATCAGGGAGCCGAAGGAAGACCAAGGAGGGATAGTGAGGCTTAATAAAGGGAGGAGGGGCAGAGGGAGACTGTGAAAGGCAGAGATACTAAACAAATATTTTGCTCAGTATTTACAAAGGAAGAGGGGAGGTACATAAAACAAACAGTAGTAACACTCTGATACGGAAGTTGATACCGCCCATTTACAGAACAAAGGATTCTGAAAGAACTCTTAAAACTGAAGGTGGACAAAGCAATGGGGCCTGATGGGATTCATCCCAGAATTCTAAAGAACTAAGGGTAGAACTAGTGACACCACTGACTACCCTTTTAACAAATCATGGGAGGATGGGGTGGTACCCGAGGACTGGAGGAGGGCAGATGTGATTCCCTTCACAAAAGTGGGAGCAAGGCAGAAGCAGGAAACTATAGACCTGTTAGTTTAACCTCAGTGATAGGGAAATGATGGAATCACTCTAAAGGAAAGAATTGTCGAGTATCTAGAGGCCAGAGGGCACAGGACCTAGGCAGCATGGATTCACAGCGGGAAGGTCATGCCAGACGAATCTGATAGATTTCTTTGACTGGGTGACCAAAGTAGTAGATCAGGGAGGGGCTGTAGACATGGCCTACCTAGACTTTAGCAAGGCATTTGACACAGTCCCACACAAAAGATTAATATGCAAGTTAGCCAGCCTGGGAGTGGGTCCCAAGATGACAGCCTGGGTAAAGAATTGGCTGGAGAATAGGACACAGAGAGTAATAGTAAATGGAGTCCACTCAGAAGAAAGGAGGGTTACTAGTGGGGTACATGAGGAGTTCAGTATTAGGACGGTCCTCTTCAATGTCTTTATATGTTACATTGCAGAAGGACTGGAAGGAAAAGTATGTCTCTTTGCAGATGACACTAAGATCTGCAACAGAGTTGATGCACAGGGTGGGGTGGAAAGGATGAGAAAGGACTTGGCAAGGTTAGAGGAATGGTCAAATGTATGGCAGCTTAGATTCAATGCTAAGAAGTGCAAGGTAATGCACCTGGGAAACAAAAACCCAGGGGAAGAGTACACAATGGGGGGTGAGATACTAACAACAACAAAAAATGGAAAGGGACCTGGGGTGGTCATATCAGATGACCTAAAGACGGGCAAGCAATGTGAGAGGCAGCAAGGAGGGTTGGGGGATACTGGGATGCATAGGGAGAGGCATCACCAGAAAACAGGAAGTTATTCCCTCTGTACAGACAGCTGGTGAGACCCCATCTGGAGTATTGTGTGCAGTTCTGAGACCCAATCTCCGAAAGACATAGACAGGATGGAAGCTGTCCAGAGGAGGGCAACTAAAATGGTGCAGGGTCTGCACCGGAAGACATATGAAGAGAGACTTAAGGAGCTTAATATGTATAGCCTCGAGGAAAGAAGGGAGAGGGGGACATGATAGAAACGCTCAAGTACTCAAGGAATCAACAAAGTCCAAGAGGTAGCATCTTTCAAAAAAGAGGTGTGCAAGAACAAGAGGCACAATTTGAAAATAGAGGGGGGGCTCAGAGGTAATTTAAGGAAGTATTTTTTACAGAGGGTTGTGGATGCATGGAACGGCCTTCAAGGAGGTTGTGGAGTCAAAATCAGTGCTGGAATTCAAGCATGCATGGGATAGTCATAAGGCAGTTCTGGGGGATGGGGGTAGGAAGAAGTAGGCTGCTGGTTAACTAGGATCTGCAGCTTATCCAGTAGGTAGGGAAATGGGCAGACTGGGTGGGCCAAGCGGTCCTTATCTGCCGTCAAATTCTATGTTTCTATGTTTCTATGATAATTTCCAAACACTGCAGCTATTAACCCTTTCAAAGGTTTTAACCCTTTCAAAGGTTTTCTTTTTTTTGCCATTTTAGTAACCTGCCAAACCAAGTCTTTTTCCAGAGCTCTGGTTTGCAGTTTAAAAACAAAAAAAAAAATCTCTAAGAGTACTAGGTTGAGATTCATCTGGTAGAGGTCCCCAGTACTTGGGTTTGGGATTAAATGTTTCAGCCTCTATAGGAGGCAAGGGAACTTGAAATTGATACAGAAAAACTTGAAACTACACAGATAGGCAACATGGGGAAGGGGAGGATTTTCAAATCATCCCGTCTGTAGTCACCTACTGTGCGTACATCCACAGTAGTTTATTTTCTTTCTCTAAATGTTGCTTATCTAACGTTATTTAATCAGCCGCTGCTTTTCTACTAAACAGCCTGAACTGTGAAAGCCATCATTGGCTCTAACAGTATATACTTGTAGTAAGCACAAATTACAAGGGCAAAATGGCAGTTGCCTTGCTTGTTTGAGACTTTTCTTAATACATCTCTCCACATATTTTTAAACCTGGAGTCCTCAAACCCTCTCCATACTTTTCAAGCATGCATTTTACGGGCCAGAGGCAACCCACGGAGACTCCTTATTTTCCTGCTTATGTTTGCTGCGCTCCCCCCATTTTAACCAATATCTCCTGATTTCGTACCCCAAGTAAAAGAAACCCACACAAAGAAAGCAAATCAAAAAGGAAAAGATAAAAAAATAACCACCGGGAGTTACTGTTGCCTGCCTCCTCCACAGTTTTAAGGCGCTCAACCCACTTAAGGGTTTCTTGCGAAGGTGCTCAACCCACCTAAGGGTATCTTGCGAGGGTGCTCAACCCACCTAAGGGTATCTTGCTAGGGTGCTCAACCCACCTAAGGGTATCTTGCTAGGGTGCTCAACCTAAGGGTATCTTGCTAGGGCGCTCAACCCACCTAAGGGTATCTTGCTAGGGCGCTCAACCCACCTAAGGGTATCTTGCTAGGGTCCCCTTGCTCAACCCACTTAAGGGCATCTTGCTAGGGTGCTCAACCGACCTAAGGGTATCTTGCTAGGGGTGCTCAACTCACCTAAGAGTTCTCTTGCAGGTTCCCCCCCCCCCGGTTTTCCCTGTCCCCCTTCTGCCTTAAAGTCTCATACAATTAAAACAGGCTCAAAACTTCCCCATTTACTTGTTTACCGATTTACTTATTCTTTATAACATGCAGCGTCCCAAGGCAAAAAGGTAGACTTACAGATCAGGCCGCTGGAGCCCAGGGAAAGAAAACTATCACGATCGGGCTGTCCCATTTCAATCTCCCCTGGCTGTATCTTTGAGATTTTCCTTCAGCGTTCCCCTCAGCATCAGGACTTCTCCTCCAAGTGGGAGACCTGGGAAGAAGTCCCCGACCGAGCTGACTGAGGTCCGAGCATGCTGATCCTGCCGACTACTCCAAATTGTCGTGGAAAAAAATATATGTTCTTACACTTTAGTTTAAAATCATACTCAGGACAGCTGCATAGTAGAAAGAACGGTTTATTACATATGCATATGGGAGTCTGCTTCCAAAAATCATGCAAGGCTCTCCGAGTTTCATTAGTCAATCACTTATATACACTTATTATCAAGGCGTTGTTAGGCGTACTTTTATCTTGAAAAATACCAACATTGCAGTATTAACCAATCATGAATTAGAAAAACATGTTGATACCAATGTAACAGAAAACACTCATTTCTTTCCCAATACTGCTTGATACATATGCCTGGGTCAAGCTGACCTGAGAGAGACAATGAGTTTCACTCACACCATAGCAATGTCTCTATGTGCTATTATCTTTATATTTTGTCCGAGCCTGTTATACAGGCTGGTACCAACCAGTTCTATCCAGTTTTATTTTGCTTTCTGCTTCTACAAATGTACCTCAAGTAACCTCAGTGACATTCTGTAACCCTGTAACAGCATATACTAGTATGAACTCAGAAATTTCTACTACAACGTTTAGCCACGTATCCCATAATATTCCCACACAGCCCATAATACCTGGGACACCCGGATGAGCATATAGCGATATTGATTGCTTTGTAACCTGTGCTTACATGCACCAAAGCCCTTTTCCTGTACATACAGAGTTATTGTCTAGAAAACATTTACCAGGACATTTACGTTTGCAAATCCAGAGTTTCTCCTTTCTATGAGAAGCTGAAAGCCGCATGCAAAACACTGTTTCGTTTTGCATTACGGTCTTCAGCATAACCATCTGTCTTAAAATGGCACCCCCGCCCAGAGTGACTCGGGATCCTGCTTGAAGAATAAAAAGCAAACACAACTTACTCCCTCCACTGTACAACTTGTTCATTTCGTTAGGTTATGTGTGGTGTATGTTCAGTACCTTAGGAACCCCATAATAACCCTTCTCACTATTCTAAACGCCAGTTAGCTATTCACAGGTTCTATGACTTTACAGCACCATATTCCAAAGAAACCAGGTACCTTACAAGAATGAAATAGGTACTTTTATTTATTATACCTGTTCTGAAAGAGGTCCCTACCTCGTTTCTTGATGTCCCACAGATACTGCACTCTTTAGGGCCAGCGGCCATCTACTTGAGCACATTTATAGTGAGTAGAGGTATGAAGTCAGCACCTTATGGGAGGGTCTAAGATTAAGTTCCATTGAAGCATTTTTGACTGTAAAATTGAAGTAGGAGACTGAAATAGTTATATACAGTTGCTGTTTGTTATTGAATAAAGTAGTTTCTGGTCAGGCTGATCCCCCTACTTGATGTACTAGCATAGAATGTAAATGTATTAGAATACAGGGCAGATCAGCTGACTTGTGATGTCAGTATATCCACCTATATAAGGTGGATGCTTAATACAGAAAATTAGATAGTTTTTGAGCACAGAGGATGGTAGATGTGCTGGAGAGTAAGTGCATCTACTCTGTGGCAGCACCTATGTACTGAAGTTGTTCAGGTTAACAAAAAAAAAAAAGGCCACATAGCGCTGAATTTTCTTTACTTTGTTTATTTTGAAGTATTTTATTTTGGAGTTCTGTAAAATAAAATTTACACAAACCTTGTGTGTTCCTCAAGAATAAGTGTGTGACTTATCACTTCCCACGCATGCTCAAACAATCCACCTGGCAATAGTCCTTTTAGTAGCAGGCTTACCTTTCCCCACTTCACCATAAGTGAGAAACAAGTGAAGACAGTTATGCCTGTGTGCCTTAGTTTGCTCTATGTAATAGCTAAGAGCCATTTTAACATCCAAACTGTGTAACCTTCTTTCCCCTGAAGAAGAGTGGTCAGTGAAAAACACAGAGACAGACTGGTTCAGATGAAAGTCTGACACCACTTTGGGTAAGAACCTCCTATTGGTTCTTAGGACCACCTTATCCCTATGGAAGGAAATGAAGTCAGGTTCAACTGACAGGGCAATGCAGACATTAAGGTCCCAAGCTGGAGTAGGCTCCCGAAAGGGAGGGTTAATATGAACCAGATCCTTGAAGAACTTAGTGAAAACAGGATGAGATGCCAGGGAAGAGCCCTTCCCTGCTGAAAGGAAAGCAGAGATAGCTGCTAGGTGGACCTTTAGAGTTGCAGGCCTAAGGCCTAGACCGTTAAGGTGAACCAGATAATCTAAGGCTGTAGCAATGTTCGCAGAATCAGGCAAAATGCCCTTCTGAGAACACCAAATGCGGAATCTTTTCCATTTGGAATTATACGTTTTTCTAGTGGAAGGTTTCATAGAAACCTTCAAAATATCCATAACTCCCTGAGAAAGATGCAGGCCTGCATATTCTAACTCTTTGAGAGCCAGGCCTTGAGGTTAAGAGATTGGGGTACCAGATCCTCCCCTGAGAGGAGGTTAGGTGATTGTATCTCTTGGGAAGAAACAGGGGACGTGACACTGCTAGAGACAGCAGCAGAGGATCAGTGGCGGCTCTACACCAGGGCCTGCCAGGGCACGTGTGTCTCCGCAGCCCCAGTTGGTACCTCATATGGTGCAGAGCTTCTCAGTAACAATATATCAGTGCCCTGGCTGCCATCTGTTGTGCCCCAGCTGTGCCCTGGTAACCATTTGTGGCTAGAGCCGCTACTGCAGAGGATACCAAGGCTGCCTGGCCCAATCTGGAGCCACCAGTATCATTGTGCTGGGTTGAGATCTGATTTTGATCAGGACTCTGAACAACAGAGGGAAGGCATAGAGAAACCTGCCCTTCCAATCCAGAGGAACAGACCCCAGGACTGGAGGTCTGCAACAAAACAGAGGAAGTTGGCGATTGTCCGAGGCTGCAAAGAGATCTATCTCTGGAGTGCCCCATCTGGTGATGATGACCTGTAGAATGTGAGGGTCCAGGGACCATTTGTGATGTCCCTGGGAGATTCTGCCCAGAGCATCTGCCAGTACATTGTCCTTTCCTGAGAGATGAATTGCTATCAGGGAAGTCTGAAGGGAACAGGCTAGAGATCACAGTTTCATGGCCTCTGTGCACAAGGCCATGGACAGAGTGCCTCCCTGCTTGTTGATGTACCACATTGTGGTGGTGTTGTCTGTCCTGACCTGCACCACCTTGCTCCTGATTCTGAGAAGACCTGAAGGGCCAGAAAAACTGCCTTGAGTTCCAGCAGATTGATATGAAGGAGGGACTCTTGTGGAGACCAAACCCCCTGAGCAGTGACAGCTCCTAAATGGGCTCCCCAGCCTAGGAGAGAAGCATCTGTAGTGAGGACTACTGAGGGGACTTGAGAGAGAAATGGAATACCTTGTCTGAGGTTGTTCTGGTCCAGCCACCACTGGAGAGCTTGGACCAGAGTCTGAGTCATTGGAATCAATTTGGTGAGAGAGTCCCTTTTCTAAGACCAAAAGGACCTTAGGTGGAACTGAATGTCCCTCATCTGAAATCTGGCTCCTTGCACCACTGCAGGGGAAGCTGCCATGTGGCCCAGGAGTTGAAGAAACTGTCTTGCTGGGCGAGAGACCATAGGTCTAAAAGAGGAAGCAAGATCTGTAAGGGCCTTTACCCTTGCCAGAGGGAGGAAGGCCTTTGCTTGGATAGTATCCAACTCTATTCCTATGAAAGTAAGAAGCTGTACTGGTTTGAGAACAGATTTTGGGAGATTGAGAAGAAACCCCAGAGAACTGAGCAAGTCTTGAGTAATTTGAAGAGCTGATTTGACCTGGTCGGAGGACTGACCTACAATTAGCCAGTCGCAGTCGTCCAGGTACGGGAAGATGGAAATACTCTGCCTTCTAAGAGAGGCAACTACTACTGCGAGGCACTTCGTAAACACCCTTTGAGCTGATGTTAGGCCGAAGGGCATGGCTCTGAACTGATAATGGCCTGAAGGCAGCTCGAACCTGAGGTACTTTCTGTGGGAGCACCCGATAAGAATATGGAAATAGGCATCCTTGAGGTCCAGGGATGCTAGCCAATCCCCTGGCCTTAGAGAGGGAAGAATTATTCCCAGAGTCACCATTTTGAACTTTGGTTTTGTGATGTGTTTGTTCAAATACCTTAGGTCTAGGATGGGTCGCCACTCCCCTGTCTTTTTTGGGTAAGGAAGTACCTGGAGTACAGACCTTTGCCCCTGTGCTGAGTAGGAACTTTCTCTACAGCTCTGAGAGCTAGTAGAAAAGAAACATCTGCCTCTAGAGCAAGGGTTTCTGAGATTGATGCAGGTGGAAAAGACCCAACCCTCAGTTTTGGGAACCTTTTGAAGCAGAGGGTCAGTCCCTGACTTACTACCTCCAGGACCCACTTGTCTGAGGTAACAGACTTCCAGGCCTGGAAGTAGTAAGCCAGCCTGCCTCCTACTGGAATGGGAGAGTCAACCCGGGCTGGCACATCAGGGTGTCTGCTTGGCAGGAGCCTTGGACTGGGAAGAGGATGCAGCCCTGCTCATCCCCCTCCTGCCTCTCCCTCAAAAGAATCCCCTCTGTGGGAAGGAAGAGGGAGCCTGAGCTTGGTAGAAAGGCCTGCCCCTAGACTGCTGCTTCTGAGGAGTGGCTTGCCTCTCTTTGGCCTGTGCACTCCTGTAGGTGGTCCTGTACTCATCCACTTTCTTCGCGTAAGCCTCTGTCTGCTCCCCAAACAGAGAGTTACCCACTACGGGGAAATCCAAAGCCTTAGCCTGGGTATCCTGCGAAAGGCTAGTACATCTGAGCCAAGCATGTCCCCTGAGAGAGACAGATGTAGCCATGACTCTTGATGCCACATCACTGGAGTCCACAGCAGCATGGAATTGTACCTTGGATGCCTCGATTCCATCAACAACCACCTCCTCCAGCTCTTTGGCTGGCTGGGGGGAGGCCTGTTTAGCCAGTTCCAGAACTGTATGCCACCTGGACTTCTGGTACCTGGCTGTGTATGCCATATAGTTAGCCTGCCTGAGTCCCAAAGAAGATGCCAAATACTGTTTTTTTGGCCATGGCATTGACCTTCTTGGAGTCTTTGTTCTGGGTGTGTGAAGCCAAAGGAATGTTAGCCCTGTCACAGGCTGCAGTCTGCACTACCCCAACATGGCTGCAATGACTATATAAAAACTCTGTACCTGAGTCTGATAACATATACCTCCTGTCCATTCTTTTATTTACAGGAGACAAGGAGTTAGGTGTCTGTAAAATCTTTTTTGTCTGTTTCCTCAAGGACTTGTGAAGAGGGATAGACAATCTTTTGGACTCTGGGATGCCCATCATCAACAAAATCAGGCTCTTCCTCTTCCTCAGCAGCTTCGACCATTGGGAGCTGGAGGGTTTCGGCCACTTTCTTGTAAAACAAGAAGTGTGAAGGGGACTCAAAGTCTAGGAGGGGAGACATTGGACGGTCTGTCTGGGGAAATGTCCGGTTCAATGGGTACTTTCAGACCTTCTAAGTCGTTATCTTCATCTTCATCCTTGGGATAGTCTTCGTCTCCCTCCCACTCCTCATAAAAAGCATCCGGATCGTAATCCAATGGAGTCGGATCCGACCTAACCGGCAGTACCGGATCGGATGGAACCAGGTGAAGTGATTGAACCATACTAATCGCTTTGGCTATCTCGTCAGCGTTTGGAGTATGCGGTGCTGGATCCAAACCGGCTGACTTGCGTTTCCTTTTCGATGGAACCGACCCCTTGGAGTCGGACCTCCTTTTGCCCTAGGAGGTATTGCCTAGGTCAGTAGGCACTTCCTGAGTTTCGGCTGCAACCGAACCGGGCTGGCCATCTGGGTCTACGGACTTCTCGGCCTCCCTTTCCTTCAGCCTACTCAACCTTTTTTCCTGAGTGGCTTTAGGAAAATTCTGCAAATCTGGCAGTCTGTTTTGAGGTGGTCAAACCACAGACAGTTAACACAGATGAGGTGGGGGTCAGCCTTGGCAAAGGCCTCCCCACATTCAGAACAGTGTTGAAACCCAGTGGGACCTTTTTTCCCTTGGGTTTCTCAGACATGGCCAACCTAAGCAATTACCCTTGAAAGCTTTTAAGCCAGGTAATAAATCCCTGATCGGTTACAAACTGTGTTACGGGTTTTGTAAAAGAACCAGAATAAGTCCGGTTCTTTTGAAACCTATAGGAACACCACACTAAATCCCAGAAAAAGTTCAAATAAACAAATACAAGCAAAAAAGGTCGGTTCCTAGTCGGACCGACCAGAGAGAAACAGAGACAAAAACAATTTCCAAAGAAAATGAAATAAACACCAGTCACTACCTATCTACCACACTACCTATACCGTAGACAGAGGCTGGAAATCTGAAAATAATAAAGCGGTTTAAAACCGAACGCTAAATCAAAGTCTACCAAACCGAGCAGAGGAGAAATCTCCGGAGCGACTTCACTGTTAGGCGGAGTAAAGAATCTGACGGTTACACTGGTAAGTACCAGAGACAGAGGTTTGAAAACCGAGCTCAACGTTCTATGCTTCTGCATAGAGTTAACTCTTTCCTCTCTAGGGCATTTCAAGTGCTGGGGCTAACTGCATATTGTCAGAATACAGCAAGACTTCATGTTGTTTAAACACTGAGATTGTCTGGATTAACAGTTGACCCAGAAGGAGATGGTTCTGAAAGGCCTGTATGGCATACAGAACCACCCGCATCTCCAGGATGTTGATATGCAGACACGTCTATCTGAGACCATGTCTCTCCCCCCCCCCCGCCGAGAGTCTGAAAGAGATCCAGGTGCAAACCCCAGCCCGAACTGGAGGCATCCGTGGTGAGGATCTGCTGTGAAGAGATCTGGAATGGTACCCCTTGCAACAGGTTCTGGAGGTCCATCCACTACTGGAGTACCTTGCGGACCAGGGAGGAGACCAGCACGCCAGCTCCAAGTCGTCCGTGCGTTGGTCCCACTGCACCTAGAGAGTCCACTGGAGCACCTGCATGTGCAATCTGGCCAGGGGGACTGTGGCAATGGCAGCAGCCATGAGCCTTAATACCCTCATGTGCCCCCTTGCAGGAACATAACAGCACTGGGCGACTTCCTGAGCCTGGGAAATGAGGCACCCTGCCCTGTGCAGCGTCCAGGACTGCCCCTATGTACTGCAGCCTAGGGGATGGAGTCAACATGGACTTGGGCAGATTGACAGTGATGTCCAGGGAGAGAAACAGCTGAAGGGTCCTTTCCAGAGTCCGGAGGAGCTGATCTCTGGATGGAGCCTTGAGAAGCCAGTCATCCAGGTAGGGGAAAATGTTTAGGCCTTATCTCGCAGCAGCTACTGTTGTGAAGCATTTTATGAAGACCCATGGCAAAAAGGGTAAGCTAAAGGGCAATACTTTTGAATTGGTAATGCTCGACCTGAAAAAGAAACCAGAGAAATCTCCTGTGCGGAGGACATACCGAGATATGCAGGTATGCGTCTTGCATATCCAGGGAGCACAGCCAATCACCCTGTTTGAATAGGGGCAGCAGAGTAACCATATGGAATTTTTTGTGCTGGATATAAAGACTGAGGTCCTTGAGATCTAGAATAGGCCTCAGATCTCTGGTTCTTTTGGAGATCAGGAGACCCTGGAGCAGAATCCCCTGTTCCTCTGGTGCCTGGGCACAGGCTCAATGACCTTTTCTGCAGAAGAGATTGCACCTCCTCTTGAAGAACTATTAAATGGCCTGGGGGATAGGTGGAGGGTACTGCAGAATTCTCTAAGGACAGCTCTACAAGTTTCAGAGTGAGATCCCTCTCTATAATCTGAAGAATCCAGGGATCTGAAGAAAAAATTACTCACCTTAGTAATTGTGTTTCTTCTAATGGAGTCTTGCTGTATTCTGAACCATCACTTCTCCACTAATTGAGATAAAAGGAGAACCAACCTCCAACCACCACCTCTTGGTCAGGAACCAGAAAAGGGGTGGGGTGGGGGTTTGGCAAGGAGTCAGGCAAAGGCGGATCTGGCTGCTGGGGTTGATCCATCACCCCGGGTCGCTTTGTGGCAGGGCCCGAGGACAGGGGGTAGGCAAGGCAGAGTAAACTTGCCCTGTGGGTGGGACCCTCCTCCAGACTTGTGGGACATCTTGTGAAAGGAGGGGCGTTGTTTGCTCCTAGGCAGTGTACAGTAAAGCAAATGGACTGACTTGTAAGTCATTAATGATGTCCTGACATTAGGCCCAAATAACGTAGAGCCACTGCAGAGGGCATTCAGCACCTTCTGTTGGACATCCGTAACAAACCCAGAGACCCTCAGCCAGGAGTGCCTACAAAAGCAAATGCCTGTTGCAGCTGCCCTGGCACCAGTGTTGGAAATGTCATACAAGGCCCCAAGGAGACGCTTACTAATATCCTTGGTGGCCTGTGAGGATTTAAGAACCTCCTGTTCCTGGGAACATTCTGGGAGGGCTTGGGCAGCTGCCTTGCCCTTCTTCCAGATGGTGTTTTGGTACTTGACCATACGTGAATGATAATTAGCAATCCGAAGTCCCAGGGTTGAGGAGGCATAAACCCTTTTGCCCCAGAGGTCAATCTGCCTGGATTCCCTATTGGGAGGGAGGGAACGAAGGTGCTTGGGCACCTTGGACCAGTCGTGTGCTGCTTTAATGACTACTGAATTGGTCTTAGGTCAGGCAGCATAATAAGGCAGGCCCTGAGGGGCATTATATAGTTTGTCTGCCCTGTGGGGCTGGCCGGAACCATGCCTGGGTGGTGCCAAGCTGCAGTAGTGGCATTCCTCAGGGATAGAAGGATAGGAGGAATGACCTTAGCAGGAGATTCTGTAATCTCCAAGAAGTCCACCAGGTCTCTCCTGGTGGCATCCTCCTCAGTGTGGAAGCCCCTAGCTAAGGACAACTGCTTCATCACACTGAATAAGGCAGGGTCTTCAGGAGGGGACCTGGGAGTATGTTTAACAGAGTCCTTATTTACTGAAGCATCAGTGGACCTATATCTGAGGAAAGAAGCTCCTCCTCCTCAGGGAGGATAAGGTCAGAATGGTCCTTCTCAACGTCGGCCTACTCTAACACTAGGTCTGATGAGTGAGATACCGATGGCACCCTACCAGACACAGAGAAGGTCGGATAGGCGTTGACGACAGGGCAGGTGACAGCACTAGGGACCCAGACCTGCACAAGCCCAACTAATGCACTAGGGCTGTAGCGATCTGTGTCAAAATAGTGTTACGGTCAATGGCAGAAGGCTGAGTCGATGATGGAGGGGTTGTCGGCTAGCACAGGGTGTCACAAAGCGTCCGTCGGGACACGAGAGCCCCGATGTCTGAGGGCCTGGAGAAGCAGGCATCGACAACCCGAGGGTCAACAGACAGGTGGCAGATGATGAGAGGGTCAACAGCCATCCTCCCTGAGAAGCAGGAGGAGGCACTGTCTGCATGGGTCTAGAAGAAACAGAGGCCTGGACAGCAGAAGACGTCTGTGCAGCTGCAACTGACAGGATGCCTCTGGAGGAAGAGGAGGTAGCAGGGGAGGGGAAGTGCTACCCAAGGGAGAAGTCCCATTCATGGGTTTTTCTGTGCCCCCCCCCCGAGGACTTGTGTCAGGCCTTCGAGCTCGATAAACCCACTGGTGATTGAGAAGGAGGGACCCTGGAGGACCCCTGCCCACTGGCTACCTGCTGCTCCATGAAAAATTTCTTCAAAGCCTTTTTGCGTCACCCAAGGGTTGTTTGGTTAAATTTCTGGCAGAACTCATAGAGGCATCATGGTCAGGCCCAAGACAGCAGACACAAAGATTGTGGTAGTTTGAAGAGGCATCTTCTATCTGCAGTGGCAGAGATGGAAAAGAGAAGTGAAAGGAGTAACTTTCGACATAAACAAGGTAAAGGAATCTCGTTTAAAAGAGATACTGAAAGCCAGGGTAGAAAAAAAACAAATCGTAGGCAAAAATGGCACGTACTGCACTGGAGCTTCCACAGAGACCCATGTGAACAGGCCCGATGGCAGGAAAGAACTAACGGGGTTGGGGGCACTCACACCTTTATAGGGCTGTGACATTAGTGTGGGCAGTGGTACTGATGGAAAATCTGTGTGGATCCTGCTTCACTGACTGATGTTCCTGTGGTGTGACCTGATGATAACTACCCCTGAAGATCTGTAATAATCTGACTAGTTACCTTTTTTAAATACTGGAACCACTAATGCTTCCCTCCATTCTTTCACTACCTGGCCAGTGCTGAATGACCTTTCAAATAGGCAGTTTACTGGACCTCAAAGCTCACTTGCTAACTCCTTAGTAACCAGTGGATGAATTTCATCAGGTCCCTGGGACTTCTTTGTTATCAGCCCTTTCAATAGGTCGTATAGCCTTCCATTGTCTATTCCTATTTTAGGTGTATGCTGTGGTACCTTAATATCTTCCAACATTCTTGAGCCTTCACGAAAGATGGAACAATAGAACTGATTGAGAACATTTACCAGGTCTTCCTCTTTAGAGAGTACAACACCCACAATTTCCTTTTTGTATATACTAACCCATCTCCTACAGGTTATTCAATGTGCGATTTTCCCTGCATTTTGCTTTTTTTTTGTAGGCTCTTTCCTTTTTTTTTTTTATATATACACCTCCTCATTTTTCTTGTAAGCGACAGGGGAATTTTCTTTCCATTTTTTGCATATTTAATGCTTTTGGCACATATATTTCAACTAGTTTCCAGATTTTATTTGCAATAACCCCCCAGGTTTGCCATACATTGAGCCCACTTATCTCATTCTCCCAGTTCCACTTTTGGAGTTCCTTCCTCATTTTAGTAAAGTTGACCATCAAGAAACACTAACACTGTCCTGCCTCTCTCTATATTTCCTCTTTGGTTTATCACAAATTTCACTTTGATCGCTTCCCCATAATGGTACTTCAACTTTAAAGTCTGACACTCCCCTATCTACATTGCTAAGCATCAAATCCAACATGGTCTCTTGTCTGATGCACTGTACTGCATATTGCTCCATATTTAGTTCATTTATAACATCAATGAGAACAGGTTACTCACCTGTAACAGTAGTTCTAGGAGTGGTATATGTTGTTCATCCACACTGTTTGGCATTGTCCCTTTCCACTTTAAATCTTCCGGAAGTCTTCAAGCTGGCTGCTCCCATCCACCCGGGTGGTATATACCTCGGCTCCACCCGATGATGCCAGATTTTAGCCAGCTGGAAGCAAGGTTGTGTACATCCGCAGCCAAGGAGGTCGGGTGGGTCTGTGCGGATGAACAACATATACCATTCCTAGCAAGTACAGTTACATAGGAACTTACTGTAACAGTGGATCTTAGAGAGAGATTCCTTCAGTAGGTCACCACATATAGGACTGGTGCCATCTGGCGTCGGGCCCGTACGACAGACTTTTCTAGCAATACCTGATGGGGGGACCACCCTCCCGCTGTCACGTGACTGACGTCAGTGTGACTGTATATAGAGGGCAGTCCTCACGCCTGCCCTCCAGTTCTCCTGCCAGAGCCAGGAAAAGGCCTGACAGCAGGAGCGAACAGGATTTGGAGTCCCTGTAAAACACAAAATGAGGGAAAGGAGGGAGGAAAAATATGACCTACTGAAGGAACATCTCTCAAAGATCTACTGTTACAGTAAGGTCCTACATAACTGCACTATCTTACTTTGAGAGGGTTCCTTCAGTAGGTCATCACATATAGGACAGGGTTCCTTCAGTAGGTCATCACATATAGCACAGCAGTCCCTCCAAGGAGAGACAGAGAGAAACTAGGGAGGAGGAAAACTAACTCCAACGGAAAAAACTGAGGTCCAAGAAGGATCCAGTCTAGGACAGAAGGCCCTGCAGGACAGCTAGACCAAAGCCAGCCCTCCACCTAGAAGCAATGTCCAGACTATAATGTTTGGTAAAGGTATGTACAGAACTCCAAGTAGTGGCAGCGCAGATGTCGGCCGCAGAAATGTTCCATAATAAGGCCACGGAGACAGCCATGCCCCTAGTAGAATGACCTCTGATGGAACCCGGCAGAGGTTTTTCGTACTTCTGGTAACAGTAATGAATGCAGTTGCCTAACCATTTGGAAAGGCCCGGGCAAAGGAGACAAACAACTGGTCGCAAGAGCGAAACTCTTTAGTCCGGTGGGTGTAACACTGGAGAATCCGATGGACATCCATGGTATGAAGGAGTGCCTCACCTCTGTTAGAGGGGGATGGATAATACACCAGAAGCTCTACTAATTGATTCAGCGTGGCTTCTGACACCACCTTGGGAAGAAACCTCAGATGAGTTCTGAGGACCGCTTGGTCCCGATGGAAAATCAAGTATGGCTGCTCCTTGCAGACTACAGCGTGAAGCTCTGAAATCCTTCAGGCTGACATGATAGCCACAAGAAAAAGCGCCTTCCAGGATAGGAAGCGCAAATCACAGCTCATAGCCGGCTCGAAAGGAGGAAGGGTGAGCTTTTCCAGTACAAAGTTCAAGTCCCAAGGAGGAGTGAGGCTGTGGATGGGGGATTTCAGGTGGAGAATCCCTTTCAGAAAGGTTTTGGAAACATCCAACTGAACCACGGTTTACCATCCACTAGCTCATGGTACGCTGAGATAGCTGAGATATGGACCTTTAAGGAAAAGTAGGACAGACAGGAGTCTGACAAGTGAAGGAGGTATTCCATGACTTGTGGGGCCACGCAAGAGAAGGGGTTCCAGTCTTTAGGGGTTCCCCAAATGGAAAACTGCTTCCACTTCATGGCGTAAGTGGAACAGGTAGACTGTTTTCTAGCCTCAATGAGGACTTGAACAACCCTGGAGGAAACCCAAAAGCAGGATATCGCTATGTCTGCAGGAGCCACACATGGACATACAGGGTCCTGAGCCCCGGGTGTATCAGTCAACCTTGATCCTGGGTCAGGGAGGTCGTGAGTCACTGGACTGGAACTGGTGTTTCCCAGGAAAGCTGCTGTAGCAGCAGGAACCAGATCGGTCTCAGCCAGAGAGGAGCAATGAGGATCATCTTTAACCGCTCTGCCTGAAGCTTGAGGAGAACCCTCTGCAGAATGGGAAACGGAGGGAAAGTGTACAAAAATTTCCCTGTCCAAGATAGAGACTGTGTCACTCCAAAAAGCACCGTGCCCTGGAACGAGCGAGCAAAATTTGGGAAGATTTGTGTTGGATTGGGAGGCGAAGAGGTAGATTTATGGATGCCCCCAGTTTTGGAAGATGGATTCCGCCACTTCCTGATGTAGTTCCCACTCGTGAGCTAGGGTCCGAGATCTGCTGAGACTGTCTGCCAGGATGTTTTGAATGCCTGGAACATGCATGGCCACAAGGATCAAATGGGGCTGGACTACCCAGTTCCACACGTGTTGCCTCCCTGCAAAGGGGGTATACGACCGGGTTCCTCCTTGTTTGTTGATATACCAAACTACTGACATATTGTCCATTTGGATTAGCAGTGATCCCTATGGAAGGAGGGTCTGAAAGGCCTCTAATGCGTACAGGACTGCCCTCAACTCCAGAACACTGATGTGGAGAGAATTCTCCAAGCTGGACCATAGTCCTTGTGCTTGGGGTTCCCCAAGATGAGCTCCTCACCCCATATTCGAGGTGTCCATGGTGAGGGTGGCTACTGGTGCAGGGTTCCAAAAAGGGAAGCCCCAAAGAAAGATTGCAAGAATCCTTCCGCCACTGCAAGTCTTTCTGAACTGCTGAGGAGACTAGAACTGGATGGTCCAGGTCGTCCAGGAGCTGATCCCACTGCACCCGCAAGGACCACTGAGTAATCCTCATGTGAAGCCTTGCTAGGGGAACGGTAGTGATGGAGGCCGCCATCAGGCCCAGAAAGCAAAGGACTTCCCAAGCTGGGATGGTCCTGAGGGAAGCCAATTTGGAGGCCTGACAGACAAGGGTCTCCATCCTGTCTGGAGGAAGGAAGGCTCTGCACTGGACCGTATCCAGGACTGCCCTAATGAAAAAATTACTCACCTTAGTAATTATGTTTCTTCTAATGGTGTCTTGCTGTATTCTGACTATTGCTGTTAGCCCCAGCACTTGAACTGGCCCGGAGAGCAAAGGGTTAATTTCTATACAGAGCATAGAATGTTGAGCTCAAGCTCAGTTCATACCTCTGTCTGTTGCACTTTGAAGCACAACCGTCAGATTCTTATGAGCTAATACTAACTAACTACTATGTGGAAATTGTAACATTTTTACTAGCCAAATGGCAACCAAATATTTTGGATCCCCAAAAGAAAAGTCAAAAAATCAAAAATCAAAAACCAGGTAGTGAACAACTTAAGACTGTTAAATTAATAATATAACCCACTCCCCTTCTGTAAAAGGAGGGAGTACCCAAATGCACCCCTGGGGTGCAACTCTGCACCTGCCAGCCCACATCCCAAAAACAGGTTCTGAAAGGGGAGGTAGGGAGGGAAGTCAGAATACAGCAAGACTCCATTAGAAGAAACATAATTACTAAGGTGAGTAATTTTTTCTTCAAACAACATGAAGTCTTGCTGTATTCTGACTGTTGCAGACTACCAAGCAGGACCTCCACGGAGGAGGGACTCAAACCTACCTTGGGAATAGGCTCTGCAGTACTGCTGTACTAAACCAAGCATCACTCCTAGCCTGGATGTCCAGGGAGTAATGCTTGGTAAATGTATGGACTGTTTTTCAGGTGGCTGCTTTACATACCTCTAGCAAAGGAATATCTCTGGCCGCAGCCAGGGAAGCAGCTGTACCTCTTGTCGAATGAGCCCTCTGGCCTGAGGGAGGTATTTTACCTAGCTTCTCATAGCAGAATTGAATACAAGAGACAATCCACCTGGCAATAGTTCTCTTAGTGGCAGGTTTGCCCTTGCCCACTTCCCCATAAGTGAGAAACAACTGGAGGGAGTCAAACCTGCGAGCCTTAGTAGGCTCAATGTAGTAACTAAGGGCTCTTTTAACATCTAAACTGTGTAAACTTCTTTCTCCTGAAGAATAATGATCAGTGACGAACACAGGGAGAGACAGATTGGTTCAGACGAAAATCTGAAACCACTTTAGGTAAAAACCTCCTATTAGTTCTAAGGACCACCTTATCTCTATGGAATATGATAAAATCAGGCTCCACTGACAGAGCTTGCAATTCACTGATACGCCTGGCAGAGGTAATAGCTACCAGGAACACAGTTTTCCAAGTCAAGTACTTAAGCTCTGCTGAAGACAAAGGCTCAAAAGGGGGTTGCATAAACTGAGCAATACAAACATTAAGATCCCAAGCAGGGGTAGGATCCCTAAAGGGGGGGGGGATTGGTATGAAGCAATCCCTTGAAAAATGTACAGAATACAGGGTGAGATGACAGTGAAGAAGGCTTTCCCACTGACAGAAAAGCAGAAACAGCTGACAAATGTACTTTGAGAGTAGCTGGTCTGAGGCCTTGGCCATTAAGATGAACCACATAATCCAGAACTGTAGACAATTCAGCAGTGCCTGGGGATATGTGCTTCTTGGAACACCAAATGCTGAATCTTTTCCATTTGAAGTTATAAGTTTTTCTGGTGGCAGGCTTTTGAGAGGCTTTGAGAATATCCAGAACCCCTTGGGACAGATGCAAATCTGCATACACTAACTCTTTAAGAGCCATGCCTTGAGATTGAGAGACCGAAGATTGGGGTACCAAATCCTCCCAGAGAGGAGGTTAACAGGTTGTATTTCCTGGGAAGAGACAGGGGAAGATGGACTGCTAAGGACAGGAACAGGAGGTACCAAGGCTGCCTGACCCAGTCTGTAGCAATCAGAATCACTTTGCAAGGTTGTGACCTTACCTTGACCAGAATCTTGAACAGTAGAGGAAAGGGAGGGAAGGCATATAGAAATTTCCCTTCCCAGTTCAAAATCAGAGCATCTAGAGGGACTGAACCCAAGACTGGGGGTCTGCAACAAAACAGAGGAAGTTGGTGACTGTCTGGGGCTGCAAAGAGATCTATCCTTGAAAAAATCACTTTCAACACCAGAGGGTCCAGGGACCATTCGTGATGGCCCTGGGAGATTCTGCTCAATGCATCTGCTAGCACATTGTCCTCCCCTGGAAGGTGGACTGCTATCAGAGAGGTCTGCAGGGAATAAGCTAGGGACCACAATTTCATGGCTTCTGTGCACAAGGCCATGGACCGAGTGCCTCCCTGCTTGTTGATGTACCACATGGTGGTGGTGGTGTCTGTCCTGACCTGAACCACCTTGTTCTGCACTGACTGAGAGAAAGCTTGCAGGGCCAGAAAGACCACCCTAAGCTCCAAGAGATTGATATGAAGAAGGGATTTCTGAGGGGACCACAGTCCCTGGGCTGTGAGAGCCCCCAGATGGGCTCTCCACCCCAATAGAGAAGCATCCATGGTTAGGACCAGAGTGAGACTGAGTGATGAATGGGACTCCTTGCCTGGGGTTGCTCTGATCCTGCCACCATTGGAGAGCCTGGATCAGAGTCTGAGTCACCGGAACTAGTTTGGTTAGAGAATCTTTCTTCTGAGACCAAAAGGCCCTCAGGTGAAACTGAATGTCCCTCATCTGAAATCTGACCCCTTGGACCACTGCTATAGAAGCTGCCATGTGGCCCAGAAGCTGGAGGAAGTGCCTTGCTGGCCAAGAGACCAGAAGGTGGAATGAAGAAGCCAGCTCTACAATAGCCCTTGCCCTTTCCAGGGGAAGAAAAGCTCTTCCTTTGACTGTATCCAACTCTGCCCCTATGAAGGTGAGGAGCTGTAACGGCTTGAGAACTGACTTGGGAAGATTGAGAAGGATTCCTAGGGAAGTGAGCACTTGCTGAGTCACTTGAAGGTCTGACTTGACTTGGTCTGGGGACTGACCCACAATGAGCCAGTCGTCCAGGTATGGAAATATGGAAATATTTTTCCTTCTTAAAAAGGCCACTACTACCGCTAGGCATTTTGTGAATACCCTGAGCTGATGTCAGACCAAGGCATAGCTTTGAACTGATAACGGCCTGAAGGCAATTCGAACCTGAGGTACTTTCTGTGGGAGCACCTGATGGGAATGTGAAAATAGGCATCTTTTATTAAGTCCAGGGAGGCTAGCCAGTCCCCTGGCCTTAGAGAGGGAAAGATTATTCCTAGAGTCACCATTTTGAATTTTGATTTTAAAAGATGTTTGTTCAGATATCTTAAGTCTAGGATGAGTCACCACTACCCTGTCTTTTTTGGGTAAGAAAGTACCTGGAGTACAGACCTTTGCCCCTGTGCAATGTAGGAACGCTCTCTACAGCCTTTAGAGCCAGTAGAGATGAAATATCTGCCTCTAGGGCAATGGTTTCAGAGATGCTTGCAGGTGGAAAAGATCTGGCCCTCAGCTTTGGAAATTTCTTGAAGCCAAGAACCAGCCCCTGGCTTACCACCTCCAGGACCCACTTGTCTGAGGTAACAGACATCCAGTCCTGGACAAAGTAAACCAGCCTGCCTCCTACAGGAATGGGGCAGTCAACCTGAGCTGACACATCAGGGTGACTGCTTGGCAGAAGCCTTAGGTTGAGGGGATGGATGCAGCCCTGCTCATCCCCCTTCTGCCTCTCCCTCTGAAGAATCCCCTCTGAGGAAAGGGAGAAGAGGCCTGTGCTTGGTAGAAAGGCCTATGAAAAGGCCTGCCCCTGCCCCTAGCTTGCTGCCTTTGAGGAGTTGCCTGCCTTTCCTTGACCTGTGCACTCCTATAGGTGGTCCTATACTCATCCATCTTTTTCATGTAATTCTCTGTCTGCTCCCCAAACAGAGAATTACCCACCACACAGGGAAATCCATGGCTTTAGCCTGGGTGTCCCGTGAGAGTCTAGTACATCTGAGCCAAGCCATTCTCCAAAGAGCCACAGATGTAGCCATGGCTCTAGATAACACATCTTTGGAGTCTACAGCAGCATGGAACTGTACCGTAGATGCCTCAGTCCCATCAGCAGCCACCCCCTCCAGCTCCGAGGCTAGCTGGGGGGAGGCCTGCTTAGCCAGTACCAGTATAGTGTCCCACCTGGACTTCTGGTACCTGGCTACATAGGCCATATAATTAGCCTGCCTGAGTCCCAAGGCAGATGCCATGTACTGTTTCTTTGCCATGGCATCCAGCTTCCTAGAGTCTTTACCTGGGGGTGTGAAGCCAAGGGTATATTAGCCTTATCACAGGCTACAGCCTGCACCCCCCCAACATGGCTGCATTTTTGATACAAGTACTCTGTACTTGAACCTGGTAAGGTGTACCTTTTGGCCATCCTTCTGTTGACAGGAGGTACAGAATTTGGAGTTTTTAAAATCTTTTGTGTCTGTTTCCCGAAAGACTTATGAAGAGGAATAGACAGTCTCATGAACTCTGGGATGTCCATCATCTCCACATAATCAGGTTCCTCTTGTTCCTCTACAGCTTCTTCCACAGGTAGCTGGAGCGTTTCTGCCACTTTCCTGTAAAACGTAGTGGGAAGGGGACTCAGAAAGCCTAGGAGGGGAAACACCAGAAGTCGTGTCTGGGGAGATGTCTGATTCAATGGGCTCAACCAGACCTTCCACACCATCGTCGTAATCATCATCATAATCTTCATCCCCCTCCAAATCCAATTCATATAAATCTTCAGGGGTATAATCTTGAACCGGAGAAACCAACCGAACCGAGTGCCTGCCAGAAGGTGCCGGATCAGACGGAACTGGGCGAAGCAATTCTACAATCCGTATAGCTTTGGCAATCTCTTCGGTGGTTGGAAAATGGGTCTCTGGATCCGAACCGGCCTATTTTTCTTGTCTTTTTCTTTTTGTAGGAACTGATCCCTCAGGATCGGCTCTCCTCTTGCCCGAAGTATTGCCCTAGTCAGAGGGCACTACCTCAGGTTCGGTCGGAACTGAACTGGGCTGGCCATCTGGGTCAGCGGACTTCTCGGCTTCCTTATCCCTAAGCCTACCTAATCTTTCTTCCAGGGTAGACTTAGGGACATTTTTACTGATTTGGCAGTCTGAACTGAGGTGGTCAAACCCCAGACAATAAACACAGGTGGTGTGGGGATCAACTTTAGCAAAAACCTCCACACACACACACTACAGTGTTGAAACTCAGTGGGCCCGGTTTTTCTTTTGGGTTTCTCAGGCGTAGCCATCCTAACCACAAACTTATCCTTTTTATGGCAGACAACCAGGCAAGACACCCTTATCAGTTTCTAACCATGTCACTGGTATTGGAAAAAAACACAAGAAAATGCATTTTTTTTTAAACCGATAAGACCGGTAACCACACTCTAAGTTTAGAAACAAAGACAGAATATATAATTCACTAAATGGCCGGTTCAGCCGAACCAGTCGAGAAATCAATTTTTACAATTTCCACAAGTTTACTATGTCTAGTTCACTACCTAGTACTTACTGTACCACAGACAGAGATCTGAACCGAAACTTGCAAAAGATAATCGGTAAAACCGAGGACTTTAACAGACTTTCGAACCGCGAGCAAAGGAGAAATCTCCAGAGTGACCGTTCAGTTAGGCGGAGTAAATAATCTGATGGTTGCACTTCAAAGTGCAGCAGACAGAGGTTTGAACTGAGCTCGAGCTCAACGTTCTATGCTCTGCATAGAAATTAACCCTCTATTCTCCGGGGCAGTTCAAGAAAAGTATTAGTAGTAAAAGATTTTTATTCATACAAAAATGAATATGGATATCTCCACTGAGCCAAAGCTCCTTTACAGTGAGGTCCAGGGTATCAGTTCCAGTTACTCTTATAATATTACAATATATAACAAAATAAATACAACACATTTATACATCAATAAATATGACATTTCCAAAAAATCCACAATTAAGTAAACCAGAGACATACTACATAGCAACAAAATAATCCACAATAAACATTTAATACAATTTACAATCTACCATTCCATTATCCTTATTTTTCCAGACTAATCCCCATCATAGATGGTATTCTCAATAAACCATTGATTAATTTGGTGCAACTGAAAATCCCTCTCAAGGGGTCTGAGCTTCCCAGGCAAATTATTCCATAGGAAGGTCCGATATTTAGAAATGCTTATCCCCCATATCGTTCTGCGGCTTGGAACCAAACATTCCAGGCTAGTTGCAGAACGCAAACCCTCAACAGAACTTTTTATATTAATACTCTCAGCCAAGTATTTAGGGACTTTTCCTGAGACACATTTTAGCATTAATATAATTGCACTAAAAACCCGCCTTTGAGATAAGGTGCACCAGTCCAGTTCTTTATACATATCTACTCTATGTGTCATCTTTGTTGCACCCAGTACAAATCTGGCTAATTGATTGTACATAACATCAAGCTTATATAGCTGCTCTTTTGAGGCACCCATATAAATCAAATTCCCGTACTCCAATATGGGTAATACCACAACAGTTACAACTAATTTTCTAATTTCCAAAGGCATACTGTTTCTTACTCTATATAATGAACCCAAGCACTTTCCAACTTTTGTCAAGGTGCTATCTTATGACTATCCCATTTAAGTTTTGTATCTAAATACACCCCCAAATATTTATATTTAACAACTTGTTGCAAATTACCTCCAGAAAATGTTTTAATTTGTAATCCATCTTGATCTACTTTAGGCCCATAACCCCTATGGAATACCATTATCTGAGATTTTTTTTCATTTAAGACCAACTTAGATCTAAACAGAAAATCCTGCAGATGGTCAAAAGCCTGTTGTAATACTAATTGAATGGATTTCACTGAAAAATCAGCAAAGTATCCAATTGTATCATCAGCATAAAGATGATATTGTACCCCCGGTTGTTCAAACCCCAAATCATTCATGTATAAATTATATAGTATGGGACCCAAAATGGATCCTTGTGGAATCTTCTGAAACAATCAATTTCAGGTCAGATGACCACTCTGATGGTCACTTGCTGTAATCTTGAATCAAGGTAATTTTGAAACCAATTTACCACCGGTTCAGACATACCACAGGTTTTTAGTCTGGACAGGAGGAAGCCATGGTCCAGAGTATCAAATGCCTTTGAGAGATCAACAAAAATAGCTCCCACTGGCATCCCCCTGTCCATACCCTCCACAGTATCTCCTGTGACCTTTATTAGGGCAGTATTAGTTCCATGCTCTGGTCTAAAACCTGATTGGTAACCATTAAGGATTTCATTATCTTTCAAAAATGCCTGTAATTGTTTAGCAACAATTTTCTCCAAAATTTTAGAGACAGTTGGTAAAAGTGAAATTGGCCTATAATTTTCTGATAGCATCCTAGATCCTGTCTTATAGATTGGCACAATCTTGGCGGTCTTCCAAACTTGGGGTAGTTCTGCAGAAAGAAGAGACAAATTAAATAAATTTGCTAAAGGTTGATCAATAATGGGAGCTGCATACTTTAATAAGATGTTGGGAATACCATCCATACCTTCTTCTTTATTGATATTAATTTTAAATAACTAGCCCCTAACATCTCCTCTAGTAATAGGGGTAAATTTGAACTCAACTTGTGTACCAATTTGCGCATAAGTTCTATCTGTACCATTTATCTGAGGATTACTCTGTAAGACCTGATTAACATTTCCTCCTCCCAATTTTATTGCATTAGTACTCATATTTGTAAAAAAGGTGTTAAACTCATTAACTACCTTATTTCCTAAATCCAGTTTATTACCATTAATTAGGAAATAACTGGGATAACCCATATTTGGACCCTTATGTAACTTATTTATTGTGTTCCAGAATGCCCTTGGATTTTCCATCATTTCTTTAGACAATTTTTTATTACAATAGGCCTGTCTAGCCTTCCTAATTTCTTTAGTATATAAATTTCTTAGCTGCTTATATTTATCCCATTCCTGGTCTCCCTTCGCTAATTTAGCTTGTTTCCATGCCTTATCTCTAGCTCTTTTAATTTTAAACAAACCAGAATCATACCATGGTGCATTATTTGATTTTATCAACCTAGTTTTTATAGGAGCGTATTTATTACAAATTTGTATTAAATCTTTTTGAAACATATCCCCCATGCATCCCCCACACTGGGAATTAATTCTAATCTCGCAAGTGCTGGGGCTAACTGCAATAGTCAGAATACAGCAAGACTTCATGTGGTTTGAAAAACTGAATTCTCTGGGCAGGGATAAGGGATGACTTGGGAACATTGACCATGATCCCTAGTCTGCTGAAAAGGTCCAGGGTAAAGGAAAGAGCCTCCAGCAAAGAATCCCTGGACAGGCCTGAAATCAACCAGTAGTTTAGGTAGGGGAAGACCACAATACCCCTGCGGCATAGGAATGCCACGACCACTGCCAGGCACTTGGTAAAAACCTGTGGTGCCAAAGACAGGCCAAAAGGGAGCGCCCGGAACTGGAAGTGTTCCCCTTGGAAACAAAAGTGCAGGAATCGGCGGTGGCTGGGGAAAATAGGAATGTGCAGGTAGGCACCCTGCATATCCAGGGCACAGAGCCAGTGGTTCTCCATGAGAAGAGGGAGGAGACTCTGGAGCTTCAGCATTTGAAATTTTTTGAACTCGACAAACTGATTTAGCTGACTTAGGTCGAGTATAGGTCTGAAGTCCCCAGTCTTTTCTGGAACCAGGAAAAAATGGTAATAGAATTCCTTTCCCCTTTGCCTGAAGGGGACGCGCTTGATTGCTTCTTCGAGCAAGAGCGAATTTACCTCCTCGTGAAAAGAAGGGCCTGGTCCCGAGAATAAGAGGACTTTTTTGGTAGAGTTTCCGGAGGAATCTCCAGAAATTCTATGGTGTGTCTGACGGACACTAGTTGCAGGACCCATTCGTCAGAGGTGATCGTCCTCCACTCCATGCGTGGCAGGCGAACCTTCCCCCCCACCTGCCCCCCATCACGAAACTGAGGAGGCAGTGAGGTCGGGGAGTCAAGAAGTGGTGGGACATTCAAGGGGAGGGCCACCTGAACGTCTCTGATTTTTGGAGGCAGGAGGGGTGGCTGTACCCGTGACCTTGCGCTTCCCTTGGTGGCGCGCCGGAGCGTTCTTTCTCTGCCTCCAGGTTCTTTTCTGAAAGGGCTGCTGCTGCTGTTGTTGGGAGCTCGATCAGTACACTGACCTGACAGACCTAAGTGCAATGCCATTGTCCTGTAAGTCTGTGATAATATCCTTGGTGCCCTCACAAAAAGGACCGAGCCCCTGAAAGGGGCATCCTGAATCACTGATTGGACCTCGTTGGAAAGTCCAGAAAGGCAAAGCCAGGAGTGCTGTCTGAGGGCAACAGCAGTTGCCAAGGTAAAGGGTCACCGAGTCGACAGTCTGGTAACTGGCGCATAAAGCGTGCCTACAGGAAACCTTGGAGAGGCGGAGATCCTTGGCAAGGTCCTCCATCAAAGGTGAGGGATCCATGGACTGGGCTCATGCTTTCAGCCTGGCCAGGGTCGCTTTTTGATGGGACACCATGTGGGCCATGTAACTGAGGGACCGGAGAGTGCACATGGCTGAAGAATGTATCTTCTTCCTGAACTGGTCCATCTGCCTCGACTTTGTCCTGAGGAGTAGTGCTCATGTACTTGGGCGCTGAAGAGCGATCATGAGCTGCAGAGATGACCAGAGTCAGCCTTGGGATGAGCCTTTAAGAAAGGGGCATCCTTCGGTGGTCGGTAGAGCCTGTCCGCCAGCTTGGTGACAGCCAAGATAGAATGAGGCCTCTGCCAGACAATAGTGGTGAGGTCTTGATGAGGGGCCATCCATGGAGGAATGGGGATGGGAGACAGACTGTAAATCTAGGTGTTCCATAAGCCTCTGTCTCACGGGGTCCTGTTCCTGTGATTCCCAGTCGAAATAGTCCTTCATGGCCCTCAAGAGGTCCAAGAAGGCAGGGTCTTCTGGTGGAGACTTTGGCGAGACCTTGCGCCTCGTGTCCTCAGGATCCTCCAGGACCTCCTCCAAGGAATCTTCCCTCCCATCTGAACTGTCATCATCATCGTCCACCTCCTTGACAGGACGGCATCTGGTATCCGGAAGGGAAACATCCTGTCAAGTCTTCCCCGAGATGTGGACAGTGGCCATCGATGAACTGCTCAGGAAAGGGGACCTAGGAGAACACGATTGTGGGAGCCTAGTCTCCAGGTCTGAGAGCAACTCAGACCAAGCCCCCTGCCACCAAGACTGTATTAAGATCTTGAAATCCGGGGTAACCGGAGGAGGAGGAGTAGGCAGAGGCTGGGGGGGGAGGAGGAGGTGGAGGAGGGATAACTGTGGATAATAGCCCTGGAATCCCATATAATGGGAGTAGGGATTAAATACAGGGAAGAACTGCCCAAGATGACTCCAGTCCGGAGTGGGACCCTCCGGGCAGTGGTCCCCAGGATACCCCAATGGGTAATGCGGGACAGTTCGGGGCCAGGTATAAATCCCTGTTGTCAGATCAGGTATCAGGGGAACCCATGTCGGACCCGCCGTCGTGTATATAGGTTGGGGTCTGGCATCGGGACAGCCCACATCAGGGGAACAGACATCAGAACCGGCACCACCTGATCCGGGGCTGGAAGGGGATCCGGCGTTGGAGGGGCCGGCGTCAGAACTGGATGAAGGGGCCCTGGCATCAGGACCGGATCTGGCGTCAGGGCCAAATGCAAAGGCCAGTCAGCCGGTCCCAGCTGCGGGACTGTTGTCAGGATAACCGGCACTGGAAGGCAGAGGAGGGGTCTCCACAGACAGGCCTGTAGGCCGAGAAGCAGCCTCCTTCTCCTTGACCCCAGAAGGGGAGTACGGAGTAGACCCCAAGGCATCGACAGGGTTGATGGGCTCTCCGCTGCCATCACCGGACATACATGCCGGTGAATTGGAGGGCATGGGCAAGGAAGGAGGGAGAGGGGCTTTCTCCCTCTGGTTCCGCCAGACGTCGGGTGAGGTGCTATTAGGCCCCGACGGGGGAACCGAACCAGAGTGGTCATCAGGAACGACGACTTAGCGGGTGGGGCCAGGCAGACATGGGAGGAACCCCTAGCCGACTTATCGACCTGAGCCGGGCGAGTACCCAATGTCTGGGTAGATGACTTACCGGCCACTGCACGGTCTCCAGAGGAGCCGGGAGCCAACTTATTGGCCAAAGCAGTGCGGTCGGAGGAGCCGACGGCTGACTGATCCGCCAAAGTTTTGCCGGACTTACTGTCTGATTTTCTGGGCGGCAATTAGGCCTTGCTCATTGAGGACCTGGCGTCGTCCGCGGAGCAGTCTCTCTTCCTGGCTTTCTCCTTATGTTTCTCTGAAGGAGAAGATTTTTCGGACAAATCTCTAAGACAATCAATCTTCTTCTCGAGGGAAGCCAGGCGAGCTTTTAGCAGATGGGCCTCCAAAGCCTGCTGTCTCTTCTTTTTAGTGGCCTGATTAAAGGTCTGGCACTCAGGGCAGGAGGAGACTGAATGGTCTGGGCCTAAATAGGGGACGAACTTGAGGTGACGGTCTTTGTGCGGGATCTGCGTGCCACAGGACGAGCACTTCATGGGAGAAGACATCAATAATAGAACATGAATTTTAGAGAAACAGCAGTGAGGGATAAACCGACATGATAATTTTCACGATGGTCGCTATCTGGAAGTCTGCAATGCGAGTGACACGAGGCGACGGCGGGAAAGAACTGGAGGGTGGGCATGGGGACCGCCCACTATATACAGTCACGCTGACGTCAGTCATGTGACGGGTGGGCAGTTCCCCATCAGGTATTGCTAGAAAAGCCTGCCATGCGGGCCCGATGCCAGGTGGTGCCAGTCCTATATGTGATGACCTACTGAAGAAACCCTCTCAAAGTAAGATCTACTGTTACAGGTGAGTAAACTGTTCTAGGAGTGTGGATATGTTGTTCATCCAAACTGTTTGGCAGACTCCAAGCAGTTCTCCGGGAGGAGGGAGGCAAGGCGCACACCCCCTATTTAGGAAACATAGATTGGAGAACTGAAGCCCCAAAACAAGCATCCCGGCGTGACTCAAGGTCGATGTGGTAGTGGGTGATAAAGGTGTTTGCTGACTTCCAGGTAGCAGCTCAACAGATGATCTGGATAGGGATGTCCCTGGAAGCAGTCACCGATGCAGCAGTATGGCAGGTAGAATGAGCTCTTATCCCTCCGAGAGGCTCCTTGCCTGCCAACTCATAGCACAGACCTATGCATGATGTAATCCACCTTGCAATGGTCCGTTTGGCTGCAGGTGTGCCAGAAGCGGCTTCAGCGTAGGTGACAAACAGCTGGCAAACCTCTCCATGAATTTCCACCGTCCTCTCCTTATAATTGGAGAGAGCACATTTAGGGTCCAAAGTAGGGAGACTGTATTCGGCGTCCGAGGTGTAATTAGAGTAGTATACCAGCAGAGTCAAAACCTGGTTAAGGTGAAACTCTGACACCACCTTCAGAAGGAATTTCGGGTGGGGGCGCAGGACAACTTTGTCCCTGTGAAAGACCAGATAAGGGGAGTCCACTGAAAGCGCCTGGAGCTCCCCTGTCCTTCTGGCTGATGTGATAGCCACCAGAAAGGCAGTCTTCCATGACAAGTGTGACAGCTCACACTTGTGCATTGGTTCGAATGGCTTGCCCATGAGCTTCGGCAATACCAGCAGTAGATTGCACGGAGGTGGAGGTTCACGCACTGGACGGGATATGTGATCCAAGCCTTTGACAAAGCACTCGACCACTATCTCCTGCACCAATGTCGGCTGATCAGCCCGCGCCCGGTAAACAGAAATGGCTGTCAGGTGCACCCTAAGGGTCGAAGACCGTAGCCCCCTTTGGAGACAGACCAAAGGTAGTCAAGAATGTTAGCCACAGAACAGGATAAGAGGTCCAGACCCTTACCCTGACACCAAATGGAAAACCTTTTCCATTTAAAGGCATAACATTTCCTGGTCGATTCCTTTCTAGATGCCTCCACCACGGTGTAGACATCTTCGGAAAGACCCCAAGCCTGGAATTCTAGCCGCTCAGGTACCAGGCTGTGAGGTGCAGGGATTGAAGGTCCGGATGGAAGACCTTCCCCTGGTGGAGAGATATCTCGTCCGGGTGTGTGCAAAGCCACTGCAGGGGCCTGCAGCTGAGGCTGAGGAGATCTGGATACCAGAACTGGCGTGGCCAGTCTGGGGCTACCAGAATCACTTTCGCCTTGCCCCTTCTCACCTTGAGTAACACCTTGTGGATCAAGGGAAATGGAGGGAAGGTGTAGAGGAGGCCTGGGGTCCATGGCCTTGAGAAGGCATCCCCCTGCAGCGAGCCTTGCTGAGGGGGGCGGGCATGATACAGCCTCAGCTTGGTGTTTTCCCTGGAGGAAAACAGACCCACCATCAGTTTGCCCCAATGGGAGAACAGGCTGTAAGGTACCTCTGGATGGAGAGACCACTTATGGGATGTCTGGCCTATGTGGCCGAGAGCATCCGCCAGCTGGTTCGAAGGCTCCTGCTACATGGATGTCTAGAAGATCCGCCTCCAACCGGTTTACGAGGGTTCAGATGTGAAGCACCTCATTGCACAGCAGACAGGAGTGTGTGCCGCCCTGTTTGTTGAGGTAGTACATGGTCGTGGTATTGTCCATCTGGACTTGAACCACTTGACCCTGGAGCTGAGGAGTGAAAGCTGACAGTGCCAGTCTTACTGCTGTGAGCTCCAGCAGGTTGATGTGGCATCGGGACTCCTCGGTGGTCCAGAAACCGTGGACCCTGTTGTCCCCCATGTGGGCTCCCCACACCATGAGAGAGGCATCGGTCATAAGGATGACCGTCGGCTCGGGGTGGACAAATAGATCCCTTCCTACAACCGGTCTGGGGCGGTCCACCATTGGAGAGCGTCCCATATCTTCTAGGTTAAAGTGATCAGCTGGTCAAAGTGACCATATCGCTGAGTCCACTGGACGGCCAGCTCCCACTGGAGGAGGCGCATGTGCAACCGAGCCCAATGGACCACCGAGGTGCACACCGCCATGTAACCCAGAAGGCACAGAAAGTCCCGGGCAGTGCCCAAGTTCCCAACCAGAAATGATTTGGCAAAGGAGGACAGAACCTCTGCCATGTCCACCAGGAGCTGAGCTCTGGCTTGACAAGAGTCGAGCTCTGCCCCAATGAAGTCCATCACATGAGAAGGCTGAGTTGGGAGCAGATCTGTAGGGCCAGATCCCTGGATCTCTCCACTTCCTGTAGGGTGGAACTTGCAAGGAGCCAATTGTCGAGGTAAGGGTAGATTCTGACCCCTCGACGCCGAAGATGGGCTGCCACCACTGCAATGCATTTGGTGAAGACCCATGGGTCCGATGACAGGCCGAACGGCATGGTTCAGAACTCATATAGGGTCCCCTCCACCCTGAAGCAGAGAAACTGCTGATGGGATGGATGGATTGGGACATGAAAGAACGCATCCTGAAGATCCTGTGAACAAAATCACTTTTCACTCCAAGGATAGTATGATCTGGGACAGAGTGACCATCCAAAAGGTGCGGGACCTGAGATACTGATTCAGTTGTGGAGATCTAAGATGGGGCGCCAACCCCCAGTCCGCTTGGGCACCAGGAAGTACCTGGAGATGAAGCCTGGGTCTGCTGGAGGATCCGCCACGGGGGCTACTGCCTCCTTGCGGAGGAGCTGAGCTACGTCGTCTCAAACAGCTGACTGAGTGCATGTAGAAATCCGTTGCTCCCGAGGGGCGCGGGTTCAGCTGGGAGGGTACTGCTTGAACTCTAGAGGCAGTCCCCGATGACCACTTCAAGAACCCACCTGTCTGAAGTGATAGCGGACCAGGAGGAAAGGAAGTGGCGGAGCCGACCCCCCACGGGAGGGCCCAGAGCTGACGTGACAGAGATAGGGGTGGTAACCCCCATCCCATCACTGGGCAGACTTAGAAGAAGAGGAGACTCCAGGACCTGAGCCTCGGCCTCCTTTGTGGGCCTGTTGGGGTCCAGGCTTGGGATGAGGGTGCCAAGCTTGAGCCTGTTGCTGATGCTGATTTCCTCCTTGATAGGAGATCTGCCGGACCACAGGGGAAGAGTACAGAAAAAGTCTTCTTTTTCTGCTGGTTCTTGCCTGAAGAACCCTTAGCAGAAGTGGCGTCCAAGGTGGCATTGGACTGCTCTATGCATTGTAGGTAACCGGCCACTCCTGGACCGAACTAGTCGGTCCCCAGGAAAGACATGTCAGCAGGCTTATGCTGGGTATCCACCGGGAAGGAGGAAAGCCTCAGCCAAGCCCTGCGCGAGAGGCCACTGTGGTGGCCATTAAGCGGGCACAAGAATCCCTGATGTCCAAGGCTGTCTGGAGCTGCTGTTTTGCAACAGCACCACCCTGGTCACAGCCCTGCTTGACCATGGTCTGCATGTCCACGTGGAGATGAGGGAGGACTTCGTCTAATGACCTGAGGAGGGCATGATAGAAGTGTACCATAATGACAGCCTAGCTGGCCTGATGAAGGCCCAAAGAAGAGGCCACATAGACCTTTTGGGAAGTGTCGTCCATATTCTTGGACTCTGTGTCCAGAGGTTGGACAGTGCTGGCCGAACTGCCAGTATGCCTAAACACAGAGGCGGTCACCAGGCTCTTGGCTGAAGGGTGCTGTGTGAACCCTGCAAGGGACCCTATGGGGACTGTGTACTTGCAGGCCATGTGGGCAGACGGTGCTGGGCATGAGGCAGGGTGCTGCCAAAGTTCAAGGGCTGGGCCAATGATGGCTTCAGCCACAGGAAAGGCCTCCCTCAGGGTATCCCCTCTTTAAAGAATATCTGTGAGGGGGTACTCCGCCTTTTTCTGGATGGATTCCAGGGGCATTCCCTTATAGTTGGAAATGAGATGGAGAATCCCTTGGAAGGAGGAAGGGCCTTCCTCCATCCCTGTGCCAACGGACAACTCATCATTCCCAGGATGAGTGTGGAGCCCGGTGACATCAGAGTCCGAGGAGTCGGGATATAATGGTCTACCACCTAAATCACCCTCGATCCGCCAAGGGCAGTTCAGAGTGAATGTAACAGACAGACATCGGGGAAGTCCAGTGTCCAGTCGGTCCTCTTTTGGGGGAGCCCCTCCTGCAGGCTGCTTAGGCGGTGGCTCCACCCGAATGGGTGGGGAGACCGAAATAGGCCGAACCGGGGGACAGCCGGCCCCACAGGTGGAGGAATCAGAGGCCTCGGTTCCGGAGGGGTCGGCTTTGGCCTAGGAGGCGAGAGCCAGGTAATGGCCAGGGTAGGCGGTGTAGCTGGCTTCTGCCCGGTCAAGATCAGCTGTTGTCACATAAGGTCCTCATAGCGCCGCCGAGTTTCCACCGGAGCCTCTCCTCGTCCGAGGAGGATCAAGACGACCCATGGCGTCACCTCTTCTTACAGCGCTTATGGCTTTTCCTCGGTCGTTCGGTCAAGGGGGTCCTAGACCTCAACCGAGATTGGGCAGGCAGACTTGGTCAATCGGGAGACACCGGATGGATCAGTGAAACCCGAGGGTCCGGAACTGGGTCTCTGATGGGGACACCAGCGGGCTGGGTCTCCTCATCAGGAAATACCAGGACTGGAGTTAATTCCAAAGAGTCGTTGGCCACAGCCAGTGACAAAGGGTTGATCGGGTTGAGGATTATCTCGACCTCGTTGGCAACTCCCTCGGTCCATGGCCAGACAGAAGATCCATGAAGCTGGCAGCCGAGGATGTGATCTCGACCGAGGTTGAGACTGCACGTCCTTGAGACTCGGTCCTTTCTCGGTCCCAAGAATGCCTTCACCGGGACGAAGATGACTGGTCTTTTTTTCTCTTCTGAGAGCAGGAGTGCAAGCCCAAGGGCGTTTCACCCCGGGTGGGGAGAGACTGGCACAACTCCTTAAAAGATCCCGTATAGGTGAAACCTAAGTTCAGAGGAACAAAGAAGCTTCGATTGGCTGAAGCACGAGCAACTTCTTCCTCGAATGCCTGCATGTGTTCCAGCTGCTCGGCAGAGCCCACAGCCGCGGAAACTGCCCACCTAGCCTCCTTTGACTTCACCAGAGGGTTCCTTTTTTTCCGGTCTCCCCAGCTTCAGATGTGCCTTTCAGTCGTCCAGCACATTGGGATGGAAGGCCAAGCAATAGCTGGATGACAAGGTGTCATGGATGACACCTAGGCAGTATACGCACGTGAGGTGGGGATCAGTGCGAGACATCTTTTGGCTGCAGGGACACAGGTAAAATCCTAGGGAAGCTTTCTCCTCCATGATCGATGCTGCAAAAGCGTGCTCGCTAACTCAAATGAGTTTAACTTTTGGTAAAACCGACAGTTTGAATGCCAGGGCCTACGAAATGTGAGAGCATGAGGGAGGCAACGTGTATCTTCCAGCGGAAAGGAAGATCTGGCGACATGGGGCGGAGCTGAGGTATATACCACCCGGGTGGGTGGGAGGAGCCAGCTTGAAGACTTCCGGCAGCTTTAAAGTGGAAGGGGACAATGCCAAGCAGTGTGGATGAACAACATATCCACGCTCCTAGAACTACTGTTACAGATGAGTGACCTGTTCTTCTAGGAGCGTGGATAAGTTGTTCATCCACACTCATTGGCAGACTCCAAGCAGTTCTCCGGGAGGAGGGAGGCAAGGCACACACACCCTACTTAGGGAACAGAGATTGGAGAACTGAGGTCCCAAAACCAGCATCCCGGCGTGACTCAAGGTCGATGTGGTAGTGGGTGATGAAGGCGTTTGCTGACTTGAAGGTAGCAGCCCGACAGATTTCCTGGATAGGTATGTCCCTGGAAGCAGCCAACGATGCAGCAGTATGTCAGGTAGAATGAGCTCTTATTCCTCTGGGAGGCTCCTTGCACGCCAACTCATAGCACAGACCTATGCAAGATGTAATCCATCTTGCAATAGTTCGCTTCGCTGCAGGTCTGCCAGAAGCGGCTTTGGCATAGTTGACAAACAGCTGGCGAACCTCTCCGAGAATTTCCGCCATTCTCTCCTTATAATAGGAGAGAGCACGTCTCAGGTCCAAAGTATGGAGCCTGTACTCCGCGTCCGAGGTGTAATTAGAGTCAACACCTGGTTAAGGTGAAACTGACATCACCTTCGGAAAGAATTTCAGGTGGGGGCGCAGGGCAACTTTGTCCCTGTGGAAGACCAGATATGAGGAGTCCACCGAAAACGCCTGGAGCTCCACTGTACCTCTGGCTGACGTGATAGCCACCAGGAAGGCCGTCTTCCACGACAAGTGTGACAGCTCACACTTGTGCATTGGTTCGAATGGCTTGCCCGTGAGCTTTGCCAATACAAGGAGTAGCTCCCACGGAGGTAGAGATTCATGCACTGGAAGGGATATGTGATCCAGGCCTTTGGAAAAGCACCCAACCACTGTCTCCTGCGCCAATGTCGGCTGACTGGCCCATGCCTGGTAAGCAGAAATGGCTGCCAGGTGCACCCTAAGGGTTGAAACTGTAGACCCCTTTGAAGACAGACCAAAGGTAGTCGAGAATGTTAGCCACAGAACAGGATAAGGGGTCCAGACACTTACCCCGACACCAAATGGAAAATCTTTTCCATTTAAGGCATAACATTTCCTGGTTGATTCCTTTCAAGATGCCTCCACCATGGTGTAGACATCTTCGGAAAGACCCAGAGCCTGGAAATCTAGCTGCTCAGGTACCAGGCTGTGAGGTACAGGGACTGAAGGTTTGGATGGAAGATCTTCCCCTGGTTCAGAGATACCAGGTCCGGGCATGTACAAAGCCGCTCCGGGGGCCTACAGCTGAGGCTGAGGAGATCTGGATACCAGAACTGGCACGGCCAGACTGGGGCTACCAGAATCACCTTCATCTTGTCCCTCCTCACCTTGAGTAACACCTTGTGGATCAAGAGAAATGTAGGGAAGGCGTAGATGAGGCTTGGGTCCATGGGCACTAGAAGTACCTGGAGACAAAGCCAGAGTCTGTTGGAGGATCCGCCACTGGAGCTACTGCCTCCTTGAGGAGGAGCTGGGCTATGTCATCTCGGGAGAGCCGACTGAGTCTGGATGGATACTCTTTCCTCCCAAGGGGCGTGGACTTGGCTCGGAGGGTACTGCTCAAATTCCAGAGGCATTCCCTGACCGACCACTTAGAGAACCCACCTGCCTGTAGTGACAGTGGACCAGGTGGAAGTGAAGTGGCGGAACCGGCCCCCCAAGGGAGGACCCAGAGCTGGCGTGATGGGAGAGGGGGAGGCAGCCTCCACCCCATCACTGAGCAGGCTTGGAGGAGGAGGATCCAGGATCTGAACCTCTGCCTCCTTTACGGGCCTGGGCCGGGGTGCTAAGCTTCAGCCTGCTGCTGTTGCTGTCCTCCTTGACAGGAGGGTTGCTGTGCCGCAGAAGAAGAATGCCGAAAAAGCTTCTGCTATTTCTTGCCCGAAGAAACTTTCGTAGAAGTAGCGTCCAGGGTGGCATTGGACTGCTCAATGCGCTGAAGGTGACCAGCCACACCTGGGCTGAAAAGGTCGGTGCCCAGGAAGGGCACAGCTAGTTTGTGCAGAGTTTCCACCAGAAAGGTGGAGAGTCTCAGCCAAGCCCTGTGACGAGAGGTGACTGCAGCTGCCATCGAGCGGGCACAAGAATCCCCAATGTCCAGGGCTGTCTGAAGTTGCTGTTTGGCAACTGCCCAGCGCTGATCCCGGACCTGCTTGACCATGGTCTGCATGTTCGCAGGGAGGTGTGGGAGGACTTCATCCAAAGATCCCAAGACGGCATGGGAGAAGTGTGCCATGATGACGGCCGAACTTACCTGATGAAGGCCCAATGAAGAGGCTGCACAGACCTTCCTGGCTGAGTGATCCAAGAGTTTGGATTCTTTTTCGGGAGGTCGGTCAGTGTCAGCAGAATTGCCAGTACGCCTGAACACAGAGGCGCTCACCAAGCTCTCGGCCGAAGGGTGCTCTATGAACCCTGCAAGGGACCCCATGGGCACCACATACTTGCGGGCCATATGGGCAGACTGAGCTGGACAAGAGGCAGGATGCTGCCAAAGTTCTAAGGCTGGGCCAACAATGGCCTCGGCCACGGGAAAAGTCCCCGTCGGGGTATTCCCTCTCCTGAGGATGTCAGTCAGAGGGTACTCTGCCGTTTTCTGGATTGCCTCCAGGGGCATCCCTGTGGACTTGGAGATGAGGTGAAGAATGCCCTGAAGACACGAAGGACCTTCCTTCATTTCTAACCCCCCGGCAGATTCCTCATCCCCAGGAGGAGAATGTAGGCGAGTTACATCCGAATCCGAGGAATCTGGATACAACTGTCAACCACCCAGGCCACCTTTGACTCGCCGAGGGCAGTCCGGGGTGACCGAGACAGAGAGACACTGGGGAAGCCCAGTGTCTGGTCTGTCTTCCTTGGAAGGAGTTCCTCCCACAGGCTGCTTGGGTAGTGGTTCCACCACTATCGGTGGAGAGACTGGTTTAGGCCGAACCGGAGGTTGTGCCGGCTCCATGGGTGGGGGAACCGACTTAATCGGCTCTGAGGGAGTCGAAAGTCAAGTAATGGCCATGGTAGGAGCTGGGGTCAGCTTGTGTCCAGTCAAAATCAGCTGTTGCCACAAGATCCTCATAGCGCCGGAGTTTTCCCCGGAGCCTCTCCTCATCTGAGGACGACCGAAGGAGTCGCCTCTTTTTAGAGCACTTGTGGCTCTTCCTTGGCCTTTCGGTCGAGGGGGTCCTAGACCTCGATCGAGATTGGTGAGGCTGATTCAGTCGCTTGGGAGACACCGGCCGGACTGGTGATTTCCCATGGTCAGGGACCACTTCCTTGATGGGATTCCCAGCAGGATGCATTTCCTCATTGGGGAAAGAAAGGACCAGAGTTCGATTGAGAGAATAGTCGACCGGAGTCAGCAACAATGGATCGATTGGGTCGATGACCATTTCTATGTCGTCGATTGACACTTTGGTCGACTGGCAAGATGGCAAAGCAGAGAAGCTAGCAGCCGAGGAAGCAATTTTGACCAAGTTAAACAAAGAAGTCACGTAAGAACTTACCATAACAGTAGATCTTGAGAAATGGAAATACGATTTACGTAATTATTGATCTTCTGGACAGTCTCCATCACTCATTCACATTAGTGGGATAGTGCCGGAGGCAGGGACCAAGCAGGAGCCAAAATTTTCAGAAGTGTTCAAGAGAGACAGGACCACGATGGACGGCACTCATGAGACTAGCTCACACTTCTGTGTAGGCTAATCCAGTCAACTCCTCCAACCACCCTCAGTACCTTTTGACTGAGGAGGTAGCATGTAACTAATGAGAATAACTCACCCTGAGTTTCTGGGGCCTGAGAGAGCCTAGATGGCTTTTGCAAAAAAAGGTCAAGAACAATGTCTTCACAGTCTGAACCATAGGACCATGAAGACCAGGAAAGAAAACTAGTGAACCCAGGGATGGTGGAGGATAGATGAGACTTCAGAAGATCAATAATTATGGTAAGTACATAATTTCTATATCTTCCTGGACTAAGTCTCCATCACTCATTCACAATAGTGGGAGAGTACCAAGTTAAACCAACAATCTTGAGTAGGGTGGTAGGAGATAGGGTTTACTCAGAAAGGATGGCCAAGAACTGTCCTAATAAAAAGAGCTGTCTTGTAAAGAGCATCTAGAACATAGTGCTTACAAGATAAGTGCTCGAGTTGTAACACCACTTTGCAGACAACTGCAATGGGCACAAAATGAATCTCTGCCAGGAAGCCGCCACCACTCTAGGAGAGTGGCGAGAACCTGGCCTCTCAATTTGGTCTAGGACCAAAACTAATAGTGTCAAAGACATATACTAATCTAACGTAAAAAGACCTCAGTAACTGAAAGAGCTGGAGGTAAAGTCTACTGGTTCAGGGTAGACCGAAAACCGCAGATGGAAACCCCCCACTACCAAGTAAACAACAGGTCTGGGAGCACTTGAACCCCTTACTTGGTGAGCAAAAGAAGGTCCAGGTGGTGTTAGCTCATCAAGGAGAAAGGTTTCCACTGAGTCACTGAAACCTTCCTGATGGTAGGCAAAGCACGACTTAGAAGCCTCTTGTGATGGTCTAGTAGAACAAGATCCTATTCACTTCATATTCCAAAAAGGAATCATCCTGCCCCTGTGTGTACAACTGTAGTACCAGTCCCTGGACTCAGGGAAGAGAGGAAAAATGTACAGGAGGACATGTCCACTGCAGAAAAACATTCAGACAGAAAAAAACAGGGGCTGGATTTCTAAGGCAAATAGAGGCAGATGTGCATCGAAGAGGGACGCAGCAGGAACAAGTTAGGGCTAACCCATTCGTTGAAAGTGACTGTATAGCAGCAGAAGTGACTCCAAGCAGTGAGGCACTACTCACTCCTTTCCTACTCCCTTCTGGGAGGCTGGAGTCCAGTTGGTTTGCTGAAAAACAAACATCACAGCTCCGTCATGAATATTTGAGAAGCCATCTCAGAAAAAAGACATACTTGACTCATGGTCAAGAAAGGAGAATGTCATCTGTTAAGTTGAAGCAAGCAAGAAAGCAGGAAAGTACAGTTACGTAAGAACTTACCGTAACAGTAGATCTTCGAGAGAGGCTCTTGCAGTAGGTAATTACAAATAGGACTGATGCCGGCAGGCGTCAGGACCCCACGGAAAAATTTCTAGCTAGCAGTCACTGGCAGGGGACTGCCCCCTCATCAGGTGACTGACGTTAGTATAAAGGAGCGGTCCTCCATACCCGCCTTCCAGTTCTTTCCCACCAAAGGCCTAAATAGGTGAGACGAGAGAGAAGCGGATGTTTCCTTCACTGGAAAAGGAGCTGAAAAAGCTTAGGGGGATGGAGGGCGGAAAGGTATTACCTACTGCAAGAGCCTCTTTCTAAGCTCTACTGTTACGGTAAGTTGTTACGTAATTGTACTATCTTACTTCGAGAGGGCTCTTGCAGTAGGTAATTAGAAATAGGACTGAGTCCCAAGCAGTCTGGAACAAAAAGAAGCAAGCGGGAGGAGGAAACTACCCAAAAGTAGACCCACTGGCTGTGAAGGTCTTAGGAAAGAAGACCTTGCAGAACAGCCAACCTGAAGCCCGCTCTGCTGTGGGAGGCAATGTCCAAACTGTAATGTTTCGTAAAGGTATGGACAGAAGTCCAAGTTGCGGCTGCACAGCTGTCTGCCGCTGACACAGTCTTGAAACAAGCAGCAGAGGCAGCGACCCCTCTGGTGGAGTGACCTCTGACTTGACCCGGCAGGGTCTTATTGTACTTGTCGTAACAGAAAGTGATACAATGAGCCAACCATTTAGATAGGCTTTGCTTAGAAACAGCATTGCCTTCTCTTTTACGAGCAAAAGAGACGAAACAGTTGACCAGTCTTTCTGAGATCCTTCGTCCTGGTGGTGCAGTATCTCAGAATTCGGTGAACATCCAAAGTATGCAAGAGGTACTCCCCTTGATTGGGAGTGCTGCGTAAAGAAAGCAGGCAGTTTCATGGATTGATTCAACGTAGATTCTGCTACCACCTTGGGAAGAAACTTAAGGTTGGTATGCACAACCACATGTTCCTTGTGAAAAATCAAATATGGGATTTTGCACATGAGGGCCTGGAGCTCGGAAATCCTTCAAGCAGAAGTCATGGCCACAAGGAAAAGAGTCTTCCATGAAAGGAACTTTAGGTCTACTGAGGCTGCTGGCTCGAAAGGAGGCAGAGTAAGCTTCTCAAGGATAAAATTCAGATCCCATGGAGGGGAAGGAACCCGAATTGGGGTTCTCAGGAGGAGGACCCCTCTAAGAAATGTCTTGGAGACTTCCAGCTGCGCAAAAGTCCTGTCCCCAAAAGGAACATGGTAAGCAGAGATGGCCGCCATGTGAACCTTCAGAGAGGAATGACAGATCCAGATCAAAGAGGTGACGCAAGTAATCCAAAAGCCGCCCAACAGCAAGACAATGACTCGAAATCTTTAGAAGTGGCCCAAATAGAGAACCGTTTCCATTTCATGGCATAGGTAGATCTAGTGGAGGGCTTTCTGGCCTCCACCAGAATCTCAGCCGACAGCAGGGAAACCCCGAATCAGGATTGAGCTACGTCTGCAGGAGCCATGCATGCAACTGAAGGGACTTGAGGCCTGGATGGACCAGGGTCCCCTGATCCTGGGTCAGCAAAAGATGCGACAGAGGAAAAGGAAGTGGAGGTTCCTTTGAATACTATTGCAGAAGAGAGAACCAAACTTGCATGGGCCAGAAAGGAGGGATTAGGATCATGCGAACTCCTTCTGAGCTGAGTTTCTGTAAGACCCTTGGAATCAAGGGGATCGGGGGAAGGCATAGACGAGTCTGCTCTTCCAGTCTAGAAACAGAACGTCTCTCAAAGAAATGCTGCACCCTGGAGCAAGTGAGCGAGTAGAAGTTGGGAAGTTTTGCGTTGTGAGGAGATGCCAACAGGTCTACCTGTGGTGTTCCCCAACGTAGGAATATATCGTCTGCTACCCCCGATCCAGTTCCCACTCATGAGTGTGAGCAGATGACCAACTGAGGTGGTCTGCTAATGTGTTCTCAACCCCAGAGACGTGAATTGCCATGAGGTGAAGGTTGTGCTACACTGTCCAATCCCAAACTCGCATTACCTCCCTGCAGAGAGGGTAGGAACAAGTTCCTCCCTGTTTGTTGATGTATCAGATCACACACATGTTGTCCGTCTGGACAGATAGATGCCTGGGAAGCAGATACAGATGCAGAGCCTGAAGAGCATACAGCATGGCCCGAAGCTCGAGCACATTGATGTGGAGTGTTTTCTCGAGCCTGGACCAGGAGCCCTGGGTCCTGTGAGACCCCAAATGGGCTCCCCAACCCTCATCCAAGGCATCTGTAGTCCACATCTGAGGGGTGGAGCAAGGCAGAAGGGCGCTAATCACAACTGAATCAGCTCGAGGGTGTGAATTTAAAAAGTCAACACCCTCCGGAACCTGATAAAGCCTGTCTGACTTCCTAGGAAGGGGGGCTAATGCAGACGGTTGCTTACATATGGTGGAAACAAGGTCAGCGTGAGGCACAATCCAGGGTGGCACCAGGGTAGGAGCGGTCTCGGGCAGATCCAGGTGTGCGGCGAGTTTCTTACACTGTGGATCTGGCTCCAAGGAATGCCACTGATAAACTGCCTGAATTTTACGCAGTAACTCCGTATAGGAAGGACCCTCCGGAGGAGACTTCGGAGGAGTCCTCGGCCTGGGCTTGTTTGGAGTGCGGGGCTCGTCGTCCGGATCAGAATGACCGAAGTCACCCGAGGTCTCCGAGAAGAATGAAGAGGAAGAAGACTCCTCTTCCTCCTGGCACGGGGGAAGAACGAACCCCTTGGGAAAGCGTATCCTGCCCTGGAACCGGAGGGCTCGCCACTGGTATCCGGCGGGGGGAGGGGGTCTCTCGCCTCCGACGTAGGGGGTCCAGAATAGGGACCAGCATCAGAAGACTGCTCTCTACCTCCCTGGTGAGTTGAGCCTTGGTCTCAGACCACCAGGAAGCCCGAGTTTCCTTCAGGTCCACCGCGGCTGGGGGCGGGTGGACTCAAGGGGGTTGGTGGATACTGAGGGTATCCGTAAGGCGTGTATCCGTATCCAGATGGTGAGAAGCCCAGTATCGGGTGCTGGCACACCGTGTACTGCAGCGTCGGGTAGGCTGGCGTCGGGTACTGGGGTGCCGGATACTGCAGGCCTGGGTAGGACGGGGTCAGATACCCAGGTACTGGGGGGTCTGCAGGAGCAGAGAGCCCCAGAAACAGCCCAGCGGGCAGACCCAGAATGGAAGGCCCAGTGGGTGGCAGGCCCAGCGTAGGGGCAGCGTCCAGCAATGGGATATTGTCGGGCATCTGATATGCCGGCGTCCGAGTATCCAGCGTCTGAGCGTCTGGCCCAGCGGGAGGGAGACCCCGATTGCAGTGTAACTACCTCCTCCATGTCACCCAGGGAAGAAGGATTACCATTCCTAGGGTCCAGCAAAGGAGACGCAGATGCCTCATAATGCAACGAGCATTGCGGCGAGCTCGGGATGACGGAGAGGCCCAAAGGGTCCGGTATCGGCTCGAACGCCAAGCGGATGTCTGAGGAGCCGATGTCCATCTTATTGACAGCATCCAGGCAGGTGGAGGAGCCAACGTCCGGCTTATCGGACCCAGCGCCTGACAAAGGCCGCGAAGGAGGGGCCGCCTTGGTGGGTACTTTGGAGGCTGTGTGTTGCCCTAGAGGGTCGGGCGTCTTACCGGCCTTACCCGGGCTGGCGTTGGAGGAGCCAACATCCAACTTACCTGGGCCGCTAGAATCAGAAGGCCACATGACAGTGGTCTTACTGGGAGCGGCTGTCTCCTTAGACCCGGAGGCTCCCGAGGGGCCAGAGCAAGAGCCCGACGGGAGGGTTGACTCCGCCTTGGAAACCTCCAAGATAGCCACCATGGAACTGCCCCCAGGGAGGCGTTACCTGCAGCATCGTGAACCCAGCTGAGGCTGAGGTGACCGATGAGGAGTCCCGGTGTTTCCTCTTGTGGTGGCCCTCCGGAGAAGTCAAAGCCCGCCAGAGTTTTTTCAGTTCCTTTTCCATGGAGGTCATTTTTGAGTTCAAGAATGTGGACCTCCAGGGACTGCTGTCTCCACTTTCGGGTGGCATCGCTAAACAGCTGGCAGAGCTGGCACTTCGACGGGATGATCGGAGCCTAGAGAAAAAAGGCACTGGGAATGTCTGTCCTTGTGCGGGAGCTGGGTGACGCAAGAATCGCACTTGTTTTTGTGCTTGGAGGGAGTCTGGGACAACATACACAGCAGCTTTAGAAAAGGCTGAGGAAAACTGTGAAAAAGTTAAAACTACTGGCAGGCAGACTGCGAGCAGTGAACTTAACCACAGGCGCTATAGAATAACTGTGGGGAAGAACTGGAAGGCGGGCATGGGGACCACCCTTTATACTGCATCGCCACCTGACGTGGGGGATCTCACCACAGACTGCTAGCTAGAAATTTTTAGTAATCCTGACGCCTGCCGGCTTGGTGTCCTATTTGTAAACGCCCCATTGCAAGAGCCCTCTCGAAGTGAGATCCTGAGTTCCGACTCGCTGGAAAGTCACTTTTATTGCTGCCAGGCTCTGTTCAAGAGAAGAAAGCCTGATAAAAAAAGGGGGATTAACAGACTGGGCAGTCACCTAGGTCTAGGAAATGTCTCTGAATTAAAGAAATCTCTCTTGGAGAAAGAGATTACCCATACCGCTGCTGGATCGTACTCTCCCCTAGGGGCAGAGAAGTCAGGGTAACTTCAGCTAGGTCCTGTACTGTGATAATTTTTTTTTTTTTTTACCATTAGTCTGAGCCTAACAAGGCTTTCAGGCTGCTATGTTGCAAGATTGCCAGATACAAAAATGATGAAGATGTCCTCCATCTGAAGGGCAGGAGGAGTCTGAGCATCCATACTGAATCATGACCAGACTAAATCACGGCTGGAGAAATAACCACCTGTGCCAAAGAAGCCACCGAAGGGGCAACATCACAAGGAGGCCATATACCCCCATCAAAGGAGCAGAAGAGCCTGAGCGGCTCTCGACCATTGAGTTAGAATGTTCCACAGAGTGTAATTGTACTGACGACTGAAATGTCTAGACGCAAAAGTTTAAGATCCATGGGTGCAGTCTGAAATACTACAGTGGATCCTATCACTGAGGAACTACTGAAAAGATCTTCTATCACGGACTCTGATGATAGAGGGTGTGTCCTTCAGTATATAAAATTAGTCATCCGCAGTATTACTGACCAGAAGGACAGGGAGAGACTCATCTAGATGCACTTCTACCCCAGACGACCTCTAAGGGAGGTCTAGGTCAGAGCCACTACAGACTCCACCACCAGGAAGGATGTTGAGGAGCTTGGCACCATGTAGGGAGCCGAGAAAGTGCTGAGCGGAATAAGAGATACCGCTGGCAGAACAGTACAAAAGAGTTCCATCAGCAGAAACTGCTGGATGTTACAAGATCCCACATAGACCACCCCTCACTAAGATGTGCGGAAAATAATAATCCGCAGAACAGGACTTAATTCTGCAGAAAACATCCCACCACAGGATGTGTGGAGAAGAAGTCCGTAGAAGGAGATTTGTTACTAGTTCTGCCAGACAGCACCCCTGCGGCACCAGCATCACTCGTGGCACAGGCGGGCACCAAGCAGTGCCTATGCCAACCTGGGTGACACCTGAGGGCGCCCGTGGAGGTACCTGCAGGTACCCCCGGCACTCATGCAGCAATGGCACCAGAGGGCACCCCCGACACCCATGGTACCATGACACCCATGAAACCCATGGCAAGAATGGCACTCGAGGGCACCAGCAGAACCCACAGGACCCATGGCACCCGTGGGTGCTCGGTACCACCTGCAGCTCCACGCGACACCCGCAGCACCACCAGTGGTGCCGGCAACCAATGGCAGCAACAACAGCACCAGCGGCGCTGCACAGAGCGATGATGCTGACCCACAGCACCAACCAATGTGCCAACCAAGGCACCGAGCCATGCTCTGAGGTACGGCGCCGACCAAGGCACCAAGCCACGGTGCCGACCAAGGCACCGAGCCACAACGCCCAAGGATAATGCAAATGGAAATCTTAAGAAGAAGGGGAGAAGGAAAATGCCGGCCCCTGCATGGAAAAGGGAGAGGGGGGTAGGCATGAGGGGTCGACACGATGGCAAAGGCACCATGAGGGCACCGCGCTCATCCTGATCCAACCGACCTGGCTCTGGTCCAATGGCCCCGAAATCAGGAACACAGCCAGGAAAACTGGAGAAGTCAAACCCTCTACTCCACAGGAGCGGCCCAGAGGTGAAACTGCTCACTGGAGCTCCAATGAGGACAGAGATGGAGTTTGGAGTCGAGAATGCAGCCGTAGGAGTGGGGCCAGAGGGATCCCACCAAAGTCGGTTCAGGCCTATCAGCCTCCTCGCCAATGAATCCATCCTCATGCAGATGTACCAAAGGGCAACTCGAAGCGGTACTCGATTCTTCTTCCCCAAACGAGGAAGAAGAGCTCGAGGTTAAGCGGAGCCGATCCCCAGAACTGCTAGATTTGTGCTCGTGGACTGTCCCTCCCCAACCCCCGAGTAAAGGACTGTCTGTAGTCAGACTCCGCTTATCAAGATCGTGGACCGGACACAGCCCTCTGCCATAACAACTTTCAAATGAAGTCTCCTACCGCCACCGACATAGTATAAGGACGACTCTATTGATGGCAGGAAAGAAAAATTACTCACCTTAGTAATGTTGTTCTTCTAATGGAGTCTTGCTGTATTCTGACTATTGCAGTTAGGTCCTGCCTTCAACTGCCCCGAGAACAAAGAGTTAACTTTCCATGGCCAGCATGGAATGTTCAGCGTGAGCTTGTTGAAGCCTCTGTCTGCTGTTGTTTAAACCCAACTCAGATCTTTACCAGCAATACTACTAGAAGTTCTGTGTGAAACTGTAAGACTCACACTAGCCAACTGGCAACTAAATTTATTAAAAGGTTTTTTTTGTTTCAAAGCAAAGACTCAAGTCAGGAAACCCAAAAAAAAACACACAACACACACCCAAAATAAAGGAGGGTGAGAAAGGGGGCACCTCTAGGGTGCCAACACTGCTCCTGCACACCCACATCCCAAAAACCAGGTTCTGAGGGGAGGAGGGGGAGGATAGAATACAGCAAGACTCCATTAGAAGAAACAACATTACTAAGGTGAGTAATTTTTCTTCAAACAACATGAAGTATTGCTGTATTCTGACTATTGCAGACTACTGACAGTACCTCCATGGAGGAGGGACAGAACCTACTTTGGGAATAGGCTCGAAGTACTGCTGTCCAAACCGAGCATCACTCCTAGCCTGGATATCCAGAGAGTAATGCTTGGTGAATGTATAGACTGTTTTCCAGGTGGCTGCTTGACAAATTTCTAAGATAGGAATATCCCTGGCCACAGCCAGGGAAGCAGCTGTACCTCTAGTAGAGTGAGCCGCCAGGCCTGAGGGTGGTGGTCTACCCAGTTTCTCATAGCAGAATTGTATACAAGAGACAATCCACCTGGCAATAGATCTTTTAGAGGCAGGTTTGCCCTTACCAACCTCTCCATATGTGAGGAACAACTGGAAGGACTCAAACCTGTGACCCTTGGTGCGCTCTATGTAGTAGCTGAGGGCCCTTTAACATCCAGTTGTGCAGCCTCCTCTCCAGAGGAGAAATGGTCAGTGAAGAAAACAGGAGAGTCATAGACTGATTAAGGTGGAAATCTGAAACCACCTTAGGCAAAAACTCCTGTTAGTTCTTGGGACCACTTTATCTCTATGGAAAGAGATGAAATCAGGCTCCACTGACAGGCTTGTAATTCACTGACACGCCTGGCAGAGGTAATGGCTACCAAAAACACAGTTTTCCAAGTCAAGTACTAAAGCTCTGCAGAGGACAAAGGCTCAAAGGGTGGTTGCATAAGCTGAACAATGCAAACATTAAGGTCCCAAGCACGAGCAGGACCCCTAAAGGTGGGGATTGGTGTGCAGCAATCCCTTGAAGAACTTACAAAACACAGAATGGGCTGACAGAGGAGAGGGCTTGCCTACTGACAAGAAGGCAGAAAAAGCTGCCAGATGCACTTTAAGTGTAGCTGGCCTAAGTCCCAAGTCATTAAGATGAACCATATAGTCCAGGAGTGTAGGCAACCCAGCAGATTCTGGAGAAATATGCTTACTAGAGCACCAAATAGTGAACCTTTTCCATTTGGAGTTGTAAGTCTTTCTGGTGGAAGGCTTTCAAGAAGCCTTAAGGATGTTCAGAACCCCTTGAGAAAGGTGTAGATCAGCAAACTCTAACTCTTCAAGAGTCATGCCTTGAGATTGAGAGATTTGAGGTTCAGATACAAAATCCTCCCCAGAGAGGATGTCAACAGGTTGTAATTCCTGGGAAGAGACAGGGGAAGGTGGACTGTTAAGGACAGCAACAGTGGGTACCATGGCTGTCTGGCCCAGTCTGGAGCAATCAGAATCACTTTGCATGGTTGAGACCTGATCTTGACTAGCACTTTGAACAGGAGAGGGAAGGGGGGAAAGCATACAGGAACTTCCCTTCCCAATTCAGAATCAGAGCATCCAGGGAGACTCAGCCCAAGACTGGGGGTCTGCAACAAAAGAGAGGAAGTTGGTGATTGGGACTGCAAAAAGATCTATCTGTGGAGTGCCCCATCTCGAGAAAATCACTTTCCAAATTAGGGGATCTAGGGTCTATTCGTGATGGCCCAGGGATGTCCTGCTGAGAGCATCTGCTAGGACATTGTCCTTCCCTGGGAGGTGAACTGCTATCAGAGAGGTTTGCAGGGAATAGGCCAGAGACCACAACTTCATTGCTTCTGTGCACAAGGTCATAGACCGAGTGCCTCCTTGCTTGTTGATGTACCACATTGTTTGGTATTGTCTGTTCTGATCTGGACCACCTTGTTCCATACAGATTTGGAAAAGGCTTGCAGTGCCAGAAACACTGCTCTGACTGATGTGAAGCAGAGATTCTTGAGGTGACCACAGCCCTTGGGTGGTAAGATCCCCCCAGTGGGCTCCCTAGCCCAGCAGGGAGGCATCTGTGGTGAGTATCACTGAATGAGACTGAGTGGCAAAAGGAACTCCCTGTCTCAAATTGACCTGATGCTGCCACCATTGCAATGCCTGGATCAGGGTTTGAGTCACTTGAACTAGTTTGGTAAGGGAATCCTTTCTTTGGGACCAGAAAGCTCTTAAGTGGAACCAAATGTCCCTCATCTGGAATCTTGCCCCCTGGACCACTGCTGTAGAAGCCGCCATGTGGCCCAGGAGCTGCAAGAATTGCCTTGCTGGTCGAGCCACCTGAAGGGTGAATGCAGAGGCCAGTTCTATAAGGGTCCTTGTCCTGTCCAGGGGAAGGAAGGTTTTTGCTCTTATTGCATCCAGCTCTGCTCCTATAAAGGTGAGGAGCTGTACTAGCTGAGAACTGACTTTGGAAGGTTGAGGAGGAATCCTTAGGAAGTGAGCACTTGCTGAGTTATTTGCAGATGTGACTTGACTTGGTCTGGAGACTGACCCACTATGAGCCAGTCGTCCAAGTATGGAAAGATGGAGATCTTTTTTCTCCTTAGGAAGCAACCACTACTGCCAGGCACTTTGTGAACACTCTTGGGCTGATGTTAGGCCAAAGGGCACTGCTCTGAATTGATAGTGGCCTGAGGGCCAATAGAACCTGAGGTACTTTCTGTGGGAGCACCTGATGGGAATGTGAAAATAGGCATCTTTGAGGTCCAGGAAGGCTAGCCAGTCCCCTGGCCTTAGAGAGGGCAGAATTATTCCCAGAGTCACCATTTTGAATTTTGGTTTTAAAAGGTGCTTGTTCAGATATCTTAGATCCAGGATGGGACACAATTCTCCTGTCTTTTTGGGGGTTAGGAAGTACCTGGAGTACAATCCTTTGCCCCTGTGTAGGGCAGAAACCCTTTCTATGGCTCTGAGAGCCAGAAGGGAAGAAACCTCTGCCTCTAGGGCAAGGGTCTCTGATGGATTTGCAGGTGGAAAGGATCTGGCTCTCATCTTGGGAAATTTTTTGAAGCTGAGAACTGGTCCCTGGCTTACTACTTCCAGGACCCACTTGTCTGATGTCAAAGACTTCCAGTCCTGGACAAAGTAAGCCAGCCTGCCCCCTACAGGTATTGGAGAATCGGCCCGGGCAGACCCATCAGGGTGTCTGCTTGACAGGGGCTTTAGGCTGAGGAGTGGAAGCAGGCCTGCTCATTCCCCATCTGCCGCTCCCTCTGAAGAACCCCCTCTGAGCATGAGCATAAGAGGAGGCCTGGGCTTGGTAAAAAGGCATTTTAAAGGGCCTGCCCCTGCCTCTGGAATGCTGCCTCTGAGGAGTGACTTGCCTTTCTTTGGCCTGAGCACTCCTGTAGGTGGTCCTGTACTCGTCCATCTTCTTCATGTAGTTCTCTGTCTGCTCCCCAAACAGATTTACCAATGACAGGGAAATCCATGGCCTTAGCCTGGGTATCCTGTGATAGGCTAGTACATCTGAGCCAAGCCATCCTCCGAAGGGCCACAGATGTAGCCATGACTCTAGATGAAACATCATTGGAGTCCACAGCAGCATGAAATTGCACTTGATGCCTCAATCCCATCCGTAGCACCTGCTCCAGCTCTTTGGCAAGCTGGTCAGGGGCCTGTTTAGCCAGAGCCAGCACAGTGTCCCACCTGGACTTCTGGTATCTAGCTGTGTAGGCCATATAGTTAGCCTGCCTGAGTCCCAAAGATGCTGCCATGTACTGCTTCTTTGCCATGGCATCAATCCTCCTGGAGTCCTTATCTGGGGGGTGTGAAGCCAAGGGAATATTTGCCTTATCACAGGCAGCAGCCTGCACTACCCCAACATGGCTGCATTGCTGGGAAAGGAATTCCGTGTCCGAGCCTGAAAGGGTATACCTCTTGTCCATTCTTCTGTCCACAGGAGGTATGGAATTAGGAGTCTTTAGAATTTTAAATGTCTGTTTCCCAAAAGATTTATGGAGGGGAATAGACAATCTCCTGGACTCTGGGATGTCCATCATCTCAACAAAATCAGGCTCCTCCTGATCCTCTACTGTTTCTTCCATTGGAAGCTGGAGGGTTTCAGCCACTTTCTTGTAAAACATAAAGTGGGAAGGGGACAGAAAGCCTAGGAGGAGAAACACCTGAAGGTCTGTCTGGGGAGATGTCCGGGTCAATAGGCACATCCAGACTTTCATAATCACCATCAATCTGATCGGTTTAAACCGAACCGATCTAATGTTTACAAGTTCCACACAGAAACTAAATGCAAAACCTATCTAGTACTCATGGTACCACAGACAGAGACTTAAACAGACAGGTTCAGTAGCAGAAATTCGGGTCAAAACCGAGCAATAAAATGACACTTTAACCGACTTTTTTGAACCCAGCAAAGGAGAAATCTCCGGAGCGACTGTTCAGTGAGGCGAAGTAAAGAATCTGACGGTTGGAGTTTAAACAGCAGCAGATAGAGGCTTCAACCGAGCTCGCGCTGAACGTTCCATGCTGGCCATGGAAAGTTAACTCTTTGTTCTCTGGGGCAGTTGAAAGGCAGGACCTAACTGCAATAGTCAGAATACAGCAAGACTTTATGTTGTTTAAAGAACTTTTTCTTCTTCTTCATAATCTTCTCTTGTTCGAAAAATAAAATATTACTACTAAAATGTTAAACTAAAAGCTAAAACTGCTGTCGTATAGATGAAAACGGACTCCAGCAGACGAGTGACGTCGACATCCAAGTGCACTTGATGGCAAGAGAAAAGGAACTGAGGCGGTTGGAGGGTCGACGCAGAGATGGCCTACACAGGCGCAAGCTAGTCTCATGGTGTCACGTATGCGTGGTCCTGTCTTGGCGCCGACCCTTCTGAAAATTTTTTAACTCCCGCTTGGTCCTAGCGCCTATGGCGTTATCCCACTAGTGTGAATGAGTGGAGACTTAGTCCAGGAAGATCAGCTCTTGCAGCAGGTTACACAATTAGGACTTAAGCCAGCAGGTGCCAGGACCCCACAGAAAAATTATAGCTAGCAGTATCCAGCAGGGGACCGCCCCCAACGTTGGACCGTCCCTGACATCAGGCATCACATAAAAGGGGGCGGTCCCCCAGCATCCCCAGTTCTCCCACCGGAGACTCCCGGCCCAAAGGTGACATCTGAAGGGGAGATCGAGGATCCGCTTCCAAAGGAAGGTTTGAAGTAGGATGGCATCAAAGACAATGTAGCCTAGCAACTAGGTCGGAAGACTCAACCTCTAGAGGGGAAGGTGGAAGGGAAACTATCTGCTGCAAGAGCTGTTCTCGAAGATCTACTGTTATGGTAAGTTCTTACGTAACTACCATCTTACTTTGAGAAACAGCTCTTGCAGCAGGTTACACCATTAGGACAGATTCCCAAGCAGTAAGGGGACAATTTTGTTATCGGGAGGAGGATAGGAGAGATGTTGTCAGCTTTCAGGACAAAAGTCCTTGAAGGACCACCAAGCCGAAACCTGCTCTGTGTCTAGAAGCAATATCCAGACTGTAATGCCTGATGAAGGTGTGTACAGTGCTCCAGGTTGCTGCCGCACAGATGGATGAAGTGGAGACATTCTTGAGCGCAGCGAAGGAGGTAGCCACCCCCCCCTCATAGAATTACCTTTTACCGGTCCCGGTAAAGGTTTGTTGCACTTCTGGTAACAGAACAGGATACATTTCACCAGCCATCTAGAAAGAGACTGTTTGGAGACAGCACCTTGCATCCTCTGTGCGTAGGAAACAAAGAGCTGGTCCGACTTGCGATGGGCCCTGGTTCTGGTCCGATAGTATCAGACTTCTATGCACATCCAAGGTGTTATAACAGGGCTTCTCCCCTGTTACAGTGATTTGGATAATATACCGGAAGGTCTATGTCCTGGTTGAGTGTGACAGCCGAGACCACCTTGGGAAGGAACTTAGGATTTGTTCTTAAAGACACCCTGTCCTTGTGATAAACCAAATAAAGGATCCTTGCACATTAGTGCATGAAGCTCAGAAATTCTTCTGGCAGAAGTAACAGCAAATAAAAGGAGTGTCTTCCAAGCGAGGAGACTCAGCTCGCAATCCACGGCTGGTTCAAAAGGAGGCAGTGTAAGCTGCTCTAGAACAAAAGGAAGATCCCAAGATGGAACCGGGTCTCTGATGGGAGGTCTCAAGTGCAGGATGCTACGCAAAAAGGTGCGAGAAGCCTCTAGTTGGCCTAGAGACTTGTGACCCATCGGTGAATGGTACACTGAAATGGCACATAGGTGAACTTTAATGGAGGAGTAGGCAAGACCTGCCTCGAAAAGGGAAAGGAGGTAGTTTAGAACTGACCTCTCTGAACAATCCAATGGGGTCAATCCACGAGCTTGAGCCCAGATACAAAATCTGCACCACTCATGGCGTGGTGGCATGGCGGAGAGTTTTGGCTGCCACCAGAACGCCCAGCAACTCCTGAGAGACCCGCATCTCAGACTGCTAAGTGTCCCAAGGTGCCAGACATGCAGGTTCAGTGACCAAAGATCCAGATGGACCAAGGAGCCTGCCTACTGGGAAAGAAGATGAGAGCTGAATGGCAGAGGCACTGGAGGTTCCTGGGCCAGCTGATGTAAGAGAGGGAACCAAGTTTGCCTAGGCCAAAAGGGCACTACCAGAGTAAGGGACGCCCGCTCTTGTCAGAGCTTCAATAGAACCCTCTGGATCAAAGGGAAGGGCGAGAAGCATAGAGGAACCTACCCGTCCAAAAGAGGGACAACGCGTCTCGTCAGAAAACACCAGGCCCTGGATCTAGCGAGCAGAAATTGGGCAGTTTTGCGTTGGATGGGGACGCGAAGAGATTTAATCCTGGTGTCCCCCATCTGTGAAACAGGTCCTTTGCGACTTCCTGAAGCAGTTCCCATTTGTGGACTCTGGCCTGTGATCGGCTTAGACTGTCCGCGATAGTGTTGTCCACTCCAGGAACATGCACTGCAAAGATATCTGCGCCGTGTTGTAGTACCCAATTCCAAACCCTTTGAGCCTCCCTGCCAAGGGGGTAGGAATGACTGCCTCCTTGTTTGTCGAGATCGGGTCCTGACCCCGTTGAGGTGAGCTCCCCATCTGGACCCCGAGGCATCCGTGAAGAGAGTCACTGAAGAAGGTGGTGCAATGAAGGGGACTCCCGTCGAAAGGTGGTCTGGGATGAGCCACCAGTGCCAGTCTTGGATTACTGCATTCATGATCCGGACTGGATGGTGAGGATGATCTTGCTTCTGGTCCCATTGTGCCCGCAACATCCATTGGGTGACCCGCATATGGAGTCGAGCTAGGGGAACCGTTGCAATGGCAGCTGCCATGTGCCCGAGCAGGCAAAGTATGGTCCCGGCTGGTACCGTATTCTTCTCCTTTATGCCCCTTATAAGGGATCTGATGCGTTCCACCCTGTCCTGAGGTAGGAATGCCCTTCCTTGAGTGGTGTCCAGAATTGCTCCTATAAACTGCAAATTCTGAGATGGGACAAGGTGCGACTTCTCCTGGTTGATGGTGATGCCCAGCGATTGGAAGAGGGAACAGGTATCCTGGATCGCGGACATCAGGCATCCTGAGGGTGCCATGAGGAGCCAGTCATCTAGGCATGGAACATGAGTGGGCCCTGCCTCCCTGGAGACTGCCACGACTGCCATACACTTTGTGAATACTCGAGGTGCAGAGGACAGTCCGAAAGGGAGAGCTTGGAACTGGTAGTTGCGTCCCAGAAACTCAAAACGCAGAAACATTTGATGCGCATGAGCAATTGGGAGATGTAGGTAAGCGTCCTGCCTGTCCAGTGACACCAGTCATGCGCCCTCTTTGAGCACGGGAATGAGAACCGGCAGGGTCACCATGCGGAAGCGCTTGTACAACACAAAGGTATTGAGGTCGCTGAGATCTAAGATCGGGCGCAGGTCCCCTGTTTTCTTTGGAACCAGGAAGAAGTGAGAATAGTAACCTTTTCCCCTCTGGTTCGGTGGAACATACTCTATGGCCTCCTTGTCCAGGAGGGCCAAGATCTCCTGCTGGATTAGCAGGGCATGCTGACCCAAGTAGCAGGAGAGCAGGGGAGGTCTGGATGGTGGGTGGTCGAGGAACTCTGTAGAGTGGCCTCGCTTTACCAACTGTAACACCCACCGGTCATCCTCTGCCATCCCGAAATTAATGAGAGATGCGAACCCCGACCTTCTTGACCCTTTGATCCAGAGGAGGGGCCGGCGCCGGGAAGGAGTCATGCTGTGGTTGCATTGGACCCCGCTGGCTGGGCTGCCTTTGGATGCTTTGGGCCCTGGCCCATGGGGAAACTGGCTTGGCTTTAACGACCAAAGTTGCCCCGGGTTGCTAGTCGGAATGTGGCTGTTGCGGGCTGCAAAAGCGGTTCTGGTTCCTACAAAAGGAACCAGACTTGGGTCTGTACATGGCCTGTACAGTCCGGACTGCCTTCCTGGTGTCCTGTAGCCTGGAGATGACCTTCTCGGATTCCTCACCGAACAGGATAGCTCCATTATAAGGGATGTCCAGGATGTTTTTCTGGACTCAACCAAGAGAGTCTCCAGAGACAAATGCCTGTAGCTGCCCCCCGGCTGCAGAATCCGCTGAATCGTAAGAAGCTCAGAGGGCCAGGGTCCCCACATCTGACCCAGTATGAAGGAGATTAAGCAACTCATCCTTTTCGCCATCCAGGAAATCCTTCAAAGGTCTTGGCCCTGTTCCCAGAGGGCATTCTGAAGCAGCACCATGTGAGTGAGATAGTTCAGAGACCTTATCGAGCATGTAGCAGCCGCATACATGCGTCTTCCCATGAAATCTAATTGCTTAGATTCCTGGTCCGGAGGGTGGGTACTCAAGTGCTAAGGCCGCTGAGACTGATCATGAGATGCAGTAATGACCAGTGAATCGGCCAGGGGTTGTTATGCCAAATACAGGTCCTCCATAGGAGCTCTGTAGAGGCGGTCAGCTTTCTTAGGAACAGCCGGTGTCGAGTGCTGATGTTTCCAAGCCGTCTTGGTGACATCCATAAAGGTGTCCACCACAGGTGGGACCCCCACAGGGTTCGGATCCTTTTGCCGGAGTTAACGGGCAAGGCGTTGTCTCTCGGGGTACAAGTCTTCCGTCTCCCATCCCGTATTTTCCTGGATGTGCCTCATGATCTCTGAGGAGGGATCATCCGGTGGTGACCTTGGGAGGTCTCCTGGGTCTGGTGATGGGGGACTAAATGGGGATGGAGACCTGGAGGTATCAGACGTGTCCAGTCTGGAGTCATCCCCCGGTTAGTGTCGTCTGCCCCTGGGTCGTTTTGGGCTTGGGGGCCCTGAGGGAGACTGTGATGGACATCTCTTGTGTTCCCTAGATCTGCCCCTAGGAGGTTGGCTCCTTACGGGTCGGGGGTCTGGAACCTTCAGTGCCCCTAGGAGCAGGTGGAGGTGAAGAGGCTTGGGGGGGACCACATCCTTCTTTATGGTCTCCCACCAGAAGGTGAACAGGTCTTTAACCTCCTGTATATTCATGCTCGACGACGGGCCTGGCGTTGTTGTGGGTCTGTCGCCGGGATCGGGCATCTGGTCCCGGGGAACCACCGAGTTTGGAGATGGCTCCCTGGAAAGGCCGGTGTCGTCCGTGTTGCCTATCTGGTCATCCGGCCGCACGGTAACCTCTTCTCCAGAGGACCCCTGATGTCCGTGTCAACCGGCCATGTTCTGTAGTCTGTTTAGCTGGTGCTGGGTCGGGATGCCTCTTCGACTCAGACGCCCCGCCTGAGGGACGCTAGCTCCATGGTCTTCCTTTCGGGGCCTTTAGAGGCTGGGAGACAGACCTGAGGTCGGTGTCCCGACGTCAGTCTGACGTGCCACTGGACTTGGAGGAAGACTTCTTATGCCGGTCTGAGGAATCCGTCCGGGAGGCAGAGTCGAGCATCTGAGTAGTCTTAAGTGGGTGTGGAGAGGCCAAGGTGCCCCCTGAAGACCTTACCTTAACTTGGGGTGGCTGGGAGCGGGCCCGGGACGGAGAACGGTCGGACCGTGTAGAGCTGGAACTGGCCCTAGACTCCGAGACCTGGCTGGGGGATCTCGATCTACCAGAGTCCCGATGCTTGTCCCGGTGTTTCCCTGTTTTTGTGAAGATTCCCCTTTGGAGGAAGGTCTTTCCTCCATTTTCTTTAATTTCTCCTCGAGGAGGAACCCCTGAAGGGCCTTTGGCAGCGGATCCGGTTCTGCTATTAAATGATGCAGGTGCCTGAGGCCGGTGTTGGCGAGTCTGGGTGACTGCCTTTATGTGATGCCGACGCGGGAGGGCCGATGTTGGGCGGCGCCCGCTGGATATTGCTAGTTGTGAATTTTTCCGTGGGGTCCTGGCACCTGTTGGCTTCAGTCCTAATGGTGTAACCTGCTGCAAGAGCTGTTTCTCGAAGTAAGATCAGGTTACTCACCTGTAACAGTAGTTCTAGGAGTGGTATATACAGGTTACTCACCTGTAACAGGAGTTCTAGGAATGGTATATGTTGTTCATCCACACTTACTGGCAGGTTCCTTGCCACTTTAAATCTTGCCGGAAGGTCTTCAAGCTGGCTCCTACTACCCACCCGGGTGGTAAAACTCTCGGCTCTGCCCCATGACGCCAGATCTAGCCTGCTGGAAGCCAGGTTGTGCGTTGAAGCCGGGGAGGTCGGGTGGGTTGTGTGGATGAACAACACATACCATTCCTAGAACTCCTGTTACAGGTGAGTAACCTGTATTTCTAGGGACATGGATATGTTGTTCAGTCCACACTTACTGGTAGACTCCTAGCAGGTCTCCGGGAGAAGGGAGGCAAGGCGCACACCCCCTACTTGGGAAATAAGGACTGGAGAACCGAGGTCCCAAAACCAGCATCCCGGAGTGACTCAAGGTTGATGTGGTAGTGGGTAATGAAGGTGTGTGCTGACTTCCAGGTAGCAGCCCTGCAGATTTCCTGGATAGGGACGTCCCTGGAAGCAGCCACCGATGCAGCGGTATGGCAGGTAGAATGAGCTCTTATCCTTCTGGGAGGCACCATGCCCGCCAACCTGTAGCAGAGATCTATGCAGGAGGTGACCCACCTGCCTATCGTCTGCTTGGCTGCAGGTCTGCCAGGTGCGGCTTCAGTGTAGGTGACAAACAGCTGGCGAACCTCTCCCCAAACTTCAGCCATCTGCTCCTTGTATTAAGAGAGCGCTCTTCTAGGGTCCGAAGTATGGAGCCTATATTCGGCCTCCGAGGTGTGATTGGGGTAGAACACCGGCAGAATCAACACCTGGTTAAGGTGAAACTTTGACACCACCTTCAGAAGGAATTTCCGGTGGGGGCGCAGGACAACCTTGTCCCTGTGGAAGACCAGATAAGGAGACTCGATGGAAAGTGCCTGGAGCTCTCTCATCTTTCTGGGTGACGTGATAGCCACCAAGAAGGTGGTCTTCCATGACGGGTGAGAGATGTCACACCTGTGCATCGGTTCGAATGGCTTGCCCATGAGCTTAGCCAATACCAGCAGTAGATCCCACGAGGTGGAGGTTCTCACCGAGGGATATGTGATCAAGGCCTTTGAAAAAGTGCCCGACCACCTTCTCCTGCGCCACCGACTGGTAAGCGTCTAGTAAGCAGAGATGGCTGCCAGGTGCACCTTAAGTGACGTTGACCAAAGCCCTAGCTGAGAAAGGGACCACAGGTAGTCCAGAATGCTAGCCAAGGAACAGGAGGAAGGGTCCAACCCCTTATTCTGACACCAAATGGAGAATCTCTTCCATTTGAAGGCATAGCATTTTTTTGGTCGAGTTCTTATGGGATGCCTCAACAACGCTGAGGACCTCGTCAGAAAGACCCAAGGCCTGGAACTCTAGCCGCCAGGAACCAGGCTGTTAGGTGCAGGGATTGAAGGTCCGGTGAGTATCTTCCTGGTTGACTGAGATCAGGTCCGGGCAGGCTGGAAGCCACCTCGGAGCCTGAGCTGAGGCTGAGGAGATCTGAGACCAGAACTGGTGGGCCAACTCTAGCTACCAGAATCACCTGCGCTTTGTCCCCTCCTCGCCTTGAGAAGCACCTGTGGATCAAGGGAAATGGGGAAAGGTGTGAAGAGGCCCAGGTCCACGGCCCGAGAAGGCATCCCTTCAGCGAGCCCTGCTGAGGAGGGCGGGCAGAAACAGCCTCAGCTTCGCATTCTCCCTGGAGGCAAACAGGTCCACCTGAGGTGTGCCCCAGTGGGAGAACAGATCGTGTACTACCTCCAGCAGGAGAGACCACTCATGAGATGCAGCACCTATCTGGCTTAGGGCATTGGCCAGAGTGTTGGAGGCTCCTGCCAAATGGATGGCTAGAAGATCCACCTCCAGTCTGTTCACGAGAGACCAAGTGCAGAGAGCTTCCTTGCACAGAGGCAAGGAGCATGTCCCACCCTGGCGGTTTAGGTAGTACATGGTCGTGGTGGTGTCCGTCTGGACCTGAACCACTTGACCCCCTACAAACAGAGTGAAGGCGGTGAGGGCTAGTCTGACCGCTCGGAGCTCCAGCAGGTTAATGTGGCATCGAGACTCCTGAGGGGACCAGAAGCCATGGGCTCTGTGCTTCCCCAGATGGGCACCCCAACCCATCAGAGGTGCGTCGGTCGTGAGAGTGACCGTCGGCTCAGGGGGACAAATGGGATACCCTACTGCAGATGAGCTGGAACGATCCACTACTGAAGAGCGTCCCACATCTCCTGGGTCACTATCACTGGCTGTTCCAGAGGACCGGAGCGCTGTGACCATTGGCGGGCCAGTCCCCATTACAGGGGACGCATGTGCCAACGGGCCCAACGGACCACGCTGGTGCAGGCCACCATGAGGCCCAAGAGGTGCAGGAAGTCCCGGGCAGGGTGCAATTGCCCAACCAGAAATGATTGGCAAAGGAGGAAAGGACCTCGGCCCTGTCTGCGGTGAGCCATGCTCTGGCTCGAAGAGAGTCGAGCCTGCCCTGATGAACTGAATCACCTGCATTGGCACGAGTCTCCATTTGGCCTCGCTTGATGAGGAGGCCAATCTGAGAGCAGACCTGAGGGCCAGATCCCTGGACCGCTCACCTCCGACTTGAGGGGCCTGCAATCAGCCAGTCATCCAGGTAAGGGTAAACCGGGACCCTTTGGCGCCGCAGGAATGCTGTCACCACTGCCATGCATTTGGTGAAGACCCTGGGAGCTGGAGAGGCGCCGAAGGGCATGGCCGGGACCTCGAAAGGGATCCCTCCGCTCTGAAGCGGAGGAATCGCTGGTGGGACGGACAGATTGGGACGTGAAAGAACATATCCTGGAGGTCCAGAGAACAGAACCACATGCCTCATTCCAAGGATGGAATGATCGGAGCCAGAGTGACCATCGTGAAGGTTCGAGACCGTAGGAACTTGTTCAGATCATGAAGGTCTAGAATGGGGCACCAGCCCCCCGTCCGTTTTGGGACCAGGAAGTACCTGGACACAAACCCTTGGTCTGAAGGAGGATCCGCCACCTCCCCGATCACCTCCTTCTGGAGGAGCAGGGCAATGTTGGCTCAACGAGCCGACAGAGGTGCTGAGGACCCCGGAGCCCCCCATGGGGTGACGGCTCGAATTCCAGAGGCAGGCCCTTTCCTACCACTTCCAGCACCCAGCGGTCTGTGGTGATATCGGACCAGGCGGAAAGGAAGTGGCGGAGCCATCCCCCCCATGGGGGGAGCCCAGGGAGGAGTGATGCAGTTGGGGGTGACACTCCTCAACCCATCACTGGGCAGGCTTGCAGGAAGGACCAGCCGAGGAGCCTCCTGACCTTCCTCCCGGCTTCCTGCTGGAGGAAGCTGCAGGTTGGCTTTGGGGTGCTGGCGCAGCCTGCTGGCCCCTGGTGCTGGTGTTGCTGGGCCGGATGCGTTACAGGGGCTGAAGGACGAAAGGGCTTACACTGCTGCTGGCGGCCTTCGTCCTTCTGGGCAGACATGACCGAGTCCAAGGTGGCATTGGACTTCTCGATCCTTTGCAGGTGACCCTCCACCCCGGGACCGAACAGGTCAGTACCCAAGAAGGGAACATCTACCAGCTTGTGCTGGGTATCCGCTGTAAAAGTGGAGATCCGTAGCCAAGCTCTGTGGTGCATGGCCACTGCGGCCGTTACTGACCAGACACCAGAGTCTCCAATGTCCAAAGCAGTTTGGAGCTGTTGCTTGGCCACCGCCCTTCCCTGATCCTGCACCTGCTTGACCGTAGTCTGAAGGTCAGCCGGGAGATGAGGAATCACCTCATCCAGGGAGCCCAAAAGGGCGTGTAAAAAGTGTACCATAAGAACGGCCGAACTGGCCTGATGAAGGCCTAGGGAGGACGCAGCATAGACTTTCCGCCCGGAGTAGTCCAGTTTCTTGGACTCCTTATCGGGTGGCTTGTCCACATCCCAAGCATTTCCAGAGCGCCCGAAAACGCTGTCTGTCACCAGCCCCTCCACAGAGGGGTGCTCCGAGAAACCGGTTGGAACGGCATACTTTTGAGCCATCCTGGCCGAAGGTACTGGACAAGAAGCTGGCCCCTGCCAGAGCTCCAGGGCCAGGCCAACAATGGCTTCAGCCACTGGGAAGGCCTCCGTTGGGGAATCCCCTCTGTCCAGTATCTCCGTGAGGGGATACTTGGCCCACTTTGAAATGGGTTCGAGCTTCATCCCAGTAGACTCTGAGATGAGCTGAAGCATTCCAAGGAATGAGGATGGGCTCTCGTCCACCGACTGACCCCCAGTGGACTCCAGGTCGAGGGGCCTGGAGAACAGGGAAGAGTCATCGTTAGGCTCCGAGGAGTCTGCAAACGTCTGCTAAGGGCCTGAGCCACCCTCCACCTGCTGAGGATGATCGGGAGTGAGGGTGACTGACAACCTATGGGGCAAACCCTGACCCGACCGAGAATCCTTGGTTGGGGCCCCAGTTTTAGGTTGTGGAGGTGGGGGTTCCACCACAATGGGTGGCGCAGCCGGTCTCGGACGAACAACCGGTGCCGGCTTCAGCTCCTCAGTTACGAGGGGTTGTTTCGGCTGCTCTGGTGGCAGCCACTTAATGGCCGGGGAAGGCGACAGAGTCCGCTTGTTCCTGGTCAAAAGGAGCTGCTGCCACATCAGATCCTCATAGCGTTGATGCAATTGGAGCCGGAGCCTATCCTCCAAAGAGGACGAAGACGAGGATGAGCGGTGCCACCACTTTCCACGGTGCCGAGACTGAGACCGCTGATGTCAGCGGGATCGACTGGACCGAGAAGAGGTCCGAGACCGAGACAGAGACCTTCGGTGTTTCTGAGGGTGGGTCTGAGAGGGGGCGGAGGAAACCCGCTCTTCCCTCGGTTCAGAGACCTTAACCAGGGACTCCGGCACAGGAGGCACAGGCTAGTTCTCGGTTTCCACCAGGGGAACCGGTGAAGAAGGGTTGTCAGCTTCTCCAGTTGACAGCCCGTCCGATGGGTCGAGAAAAGTCTCGACTGCGTGACGGGTGTCTCGGCCCGCTGACCTGATGGGGACTCTGTACATCCGGGGAAGGGGACCTCTCCCGCTCCCATGAACGTCGACGGTGGGACTTACCCTTGGAGTCCTTCTTCTTGGACTGAGAGGAATGTCCCGAAGGCCCCCTTCTCCCTTGGTGGAGAGGGATTGACAAAGTTCCTTGAATGAAGCCATGTAGGAGGCGCCCAAAGAGAGCGGGATAAATGCCGCAACTGAAGAAGATGATGATGATGATGATGATGTGGCCTGGGCCGCATCCACCTCGAGGGCGATCATTTTTTCGAGTTGTTAAGCCGAACCCGCCTCCTTCGACTTGACCGGAGGATAACATTTCTCGGGGTGCCCAAGTTGCAATCTGGCAGCGCGATCCTCTAAGACCGTGGCCGAAAAAGGACTTGCACAAGTCGCAGGCCTGCACATCGTGTTCAAGCCCAAGGCAGTAAACGCAAGTGGAGTGCAGATCGGTCCGGGACATCATCTTCCCACAGGGACACCGCCGAAATCTGGGAGTCGATTTGTCCATCGCAGCCACGAGGGAAGAAAAAAGACAGAAGTCTTGTAAATTTTAAGATTAGTTTCGGGTTAACCGAAGAGTTTGGATCCAGGCCTAAAACGCAGAGCGCAAAGGAGGGAACCTGAGCTTCCAAGCTGTAAGGAAGATCTGGCATCATGGGGCGGATTAGAAAATTTTACCACCTGGGTGGGTGGGAGGAGCCAGCTTGAAGACCTTCCGGCAAGATTTAAAGCAGCAAGAAACCTGCCAGTAAGTGTGGATTGAACATATCCATGTCCCTAGAAATGTTGTTCATCCACATTCTTTGGCGTGACCGCTTCCACTTTAAATCTTGCCGGAAGTCTTCAAGCTGGCTCCTCCCAGGTGGTATGTACCTCGGCTCCACCCCACGTGATACCAGATCTTAGCCCGCTGGAAGCCAGATTGTGTGTGTCCCGCAGCTGGGGAGGTCAGGTGGGTTTGTGTGGTTGAACAACATATACCACTCCTAGAACTACTGTTAGTGAGTAAGTAAGTCTTCGAGAACAGCTCCTGCATCAGGTTACACCATTAGGACTGAAGCCGGCAGGCGCCAGGACCCCACGAAAAAATTCTAGCTAGCAGTATCCAGCGGGGGACCACCCCCGATGTCGGCCCCTCCCCGACATCAGGCATCACATAAAAGGGGGTGGTCCCCCAGCATCCCCAGTTCTCCCGCCGGAGACTCCCGGCTCAAGTGTGACATCTGAAGGGGAGACTGAGGATCCGCTTCCAAAGGAGGGTTAGAAAAAAGGCATCAAAGGACGCTGTAGCCTAAAATCTAGGTCAGAAGACTCAACCTCCAGAGGAGAAGGTGGGAGAGGAAACTACTTGCTGCAAGAGCTGTTCTCAAAGATCTACTGTTACGGTAAGTTCTTATGTAACTGTACTATCTTACTTCGAGAAACAGCTCTTGCAGCAGGTTACACCATTAGGACTGATTCCCAAGCAGAAAGAGAAGAATTTGCTACCAGGAACAGGGTAGGAGAGATGACTCAGACTTCAGGACAAGAGTCCTTGAAGGACTGCCAAGCCAAATCCAGCTCTACGCCTAGAGGCAATGTCCAAACTGTAGTGTCTGATGAAAGTGTGCACAGTGCTCCAAGTCGCTGCCGCACAGATGGCTGAAGTGGAGACATTTTTCAGCGCAGCGAAAGAGGTAGCCACCCCTCTTGTAGAATGACCCTTCACTGGTCCCAGTAAGGGTTTATTGTGCTTCTGATAACAGAACATAATGCACTTGACCAACCATCTGGAAAGCGACTGTTTTGAAACAGGAGCACAGAGCATCTGTTGTGCGTAGGAAACAAAGAGCTGGTCCGACTTACGATGGGCTTTGGTTTTGGTCAGATAATATCAGAGACATCTATGCACATCTAGAGTGTGCAACAGGGCCTCCCCCCTGTTACCGTAATACACCGGCAGGTCTATATCCTGGTTGAGTGTGACCGCCGAGACCACTTTGGGAAGGAATTTAGGATTTGTTCCTAAGGACACCCTGTCCTTGTGAAAAAACGAAAAAGGATCCTTGCACATGAGTGCATGAAGCTCAGACTCTTCTGGCAGAAGTAACAGCAACTAAAAGGAGCATCTTCCAAGCGAGGAGACGCAGCTCGCAATCCACGGCTGATTCAAAAGGAAGTAGAGTAAGCTGCTCTAAAACAAAGGGGAGATCCCAAGGTAGAACCAGGTCTCTGATAGGAGGCCTCAGGGTGCAGGATGCCATGCAAAGCTGCATAGCCTCTAGTTGAGCTAGAGAGCTATGACCTATCTGTGAATGATACACCGAAATAGCGTACAGGTGAACCTTAATGGAAGAGTAGGCAAGGCCTGCCTTGTACAGGGTTAGAAGGTAGTCCAACACTGACCTCTCTGAACAATCCAATGGGGTCAATCTGCACCCTTGAGCCCAGATGCAAAATCTGCGCCACTTCATAGCGTAAGTGGAGGGTTTTCTGGCTGCTGCCAGAATGTCTGCAACTTCCAGAGAGACCCCGTATCTCAGGACTGCTATGTCCTTAGGAGCCAGGCATGCAGGTTCAGCGACCGAAGATCCGGATGGACTAAGGAGCCTGCCTCCTGGGACAAAAGTTGAGAGCTGAATGGCAGAGGCACTGGAGGTTCCTGGGTCAGCTGATGTAATAGAGGGAACCAAATTTGCCTGGGCCAAAAGGGCGCTACCAGAATCAGTGACGCCCGCTCTTGTTGGAGCTTCAGTAAAACTCTGGATCAAAGGGAAGGGCGGTAAAGCGTAGAGGAATCTGCCCGTCCAAGAGAGGGACAACGCGTCTCGCCAGAAAACACCAAGCCCTGGATCTAGTGAGCAAAAATTGGGCAGTTTTGCATCGGATGGGGACACGAAAAGGTCTAATTCTGGTGTCCCCATCTGCAAAACAGATCCTCTGCGACTTCCTGAAGCAGTTCTCATTCGTGGATTCTGGCCTGTGATCGTCTGAGACTGTCCGAGATTGTGTTGTCCACTCCGGGAATGTGCACTGCAATTATATCTGCGCCGTGTTGCAGTACCCAATTCCAAACCCTTTGAGCCTCCCTGCAAAGGGGGTAGGAATGAGTGCCTCCTTGTTTGTTGAGATAGTACATCACCGCAGTATTGTCTGTTTGAATCAGAAGAGTACCCAGTGGAATGTCCGTCTGGAATGCTTGTATGGCATAGAGGATGGCTCTCATCTCCAGAATATTTATGTGCAGATGGGAGTCTAGACAACCATGAGCCTTGAGTCCTGACCCCGTTGAGGTGCGCTCTCCATCCGGATCCCGAGGCATCCATGAAGAGTGTCACTAAAGGAGGTGGTGCCATAAAGGGGACTCCTTTCAAGAGATGGTCCGGGACGAGCCACCATTGCCAGTCTCGGATGACGGCATTCGTGATCCGGACTGGATGCTGCATATGAACTTGCTTCCGGTCCCATTGAGCCCGCAACATCCACTGGGTAACCTGCATATGGAGTTGGGCTAGGGGGACCATTGCAATGGCAGCCACCATATGTCCGAACAGGCAAAGAACGGTCCTGGCAGGCACCGTTGTTTTCGTCATTGTGTCCCGTATGAGGGATCTGATGTGTTCCACCCTGTCCTAAGGAAGAAATGCTCTCCCTTGAGTGGTGTCCAGAACTGCTCCAATAAATTGCAGAGTCTGAGACGGGACAAGGTGGGACTTCTCCTGGTTGATGATGATGCCCAACAATTGGAAAAGAGAACGGGTATCCTGAATCGTGGACATCAGGGCCTCCCGAGAGGGTGCCATGAGGAGCCAGTCGTCTAGATAAGGAAAAACAGTGGCCCTGCCTCCTGAGAGTTGCTGCCACGACTGCCATGCACTTCGTAAACACCCGAGGTGCGGAAGACAGTCCAAACGGGAGGGCTCGGAACTGGTAGTGGCGTCCCAGAAACTCGAAGCGCAGAAAAGTACAGTTATGTAAGAACTTACCGTAACAGTATATCTTCAAGAACAGCTCTGCATCAGGTTACACCATATAGGACTGGTGCCGCAGGTGCCAGGACCCCACGGAAATTTTCTAGCTAGCAGTATTCAGCGGGGACCACCTGCGACGCCGGTCCCGCCCCGACGGGCCAGGCGAGTACATAAGGAGGCGGTCCCCAGAAATGAAAATTCACGTACTGCACCGTAATTTTGATCTTCTTTACTTCACCATTCATTACTTACTGGGTGTAAGTCGGAGGCGCGCAGATCGTCACGGAGTTTTTTTTTAAAGTTTGCACTAACGGCACCGCCCTCGAGAGTGACGTCATGCGTCATGCGCGAGGGGCGGCCGTTAGTAGCGACCAACTCCTCCTCCAACTCAGTTCTGTGAGCCGGAGAGGCAAAAAGTGAAAGCATAGAAATAGAGATAGCGAGGCAAGATAGCCAAGGGATAGCAAAGTAAGGAAGAATGAACTGAAAAAGGAATAAGCCGATGGAGGAAGGACAGAGGAGATAAGAGTATCCCTAACCTAGGGACCACAGGGCCTCCTTAACTGGGCGACTCCGAGAGGAGAGAGAGAAGGAAGATAATAAGGAAGAAAGAAGAAGAAGAGTAGAGAAAGATGGAAGTGAAGGACCAGAAATGTCTAATGGTATAGTTAGCTGATAGCTAAGGTCTTACTAACGGGAAGCAAGTGAATCCCTGGGTGATAGAGTTCTATGAGAAGGTTCACCGAACCCGCTAGACAGACTCAGGAGGGCATAGTCCTCATCTTCAACATGCCATGGTCCTGATCCCCACTTCGGCCCCTGACCAGGAAAGGCCTCTTAACTGGAGTGGCACCCGAGAGGGAAGGATAAACCCAGGCAGCATGTGAGAGCTGCTCAAGGGTTTAGAAATGGAAAATCTAGCTTTTCAGGCGTTTATAGGTATAGAAATGGAACTCAGCCGGACTTGCTCAGGCAGGCCAGAGGCTTAGGTTGCTGAAGATTGGTCATGGTCAGCACTGCTTCTGTAAAACTGTCCAGGAGGACACTGAAGGAAAACCAATCATCAAAATATTACAAGAAGGATTTTCTTCGCGACTTGTTTTCCCTATTTTTTTTTTTTTTTTACAGAGCATAGATGCCGCTTAGGAGCATGACCTTAAATTAGAGATTGCCTATAGCAGTTGGAGGGAGTTCCCTAGTTTTTTTTCTTTTTTTTTTTTAAAGAAAAATAGTTGTACCCGTCCTTCGCTCTGCAAGGCAAGAATAAAAGGGGGTTGAGATTCTCAGGGCTTAACAGCTGGTAAGCAGGGAATTGCAGGATCAAAACTGTACAGCCAGAGTCAGGCTAAAACCCCAGAAGTATCTGCTGAAGGTATGGCAAGAGATAGTTGTGCAGCCTGATCACCATATCGCGATTCCAGGAAAAAGGCCCAAGAATCTTAGAGTAAATAATTTTTCTGGAGAAATAAGGATCCCCCTTTAAGGATATAGATATAAAAAAAATTTTTTTTTGGGAAAAAACGAGTAATTTTTCCTCCTTTTTTTTTATTTTTTTTTTTTTTTTTTTTGCAGAGAGAGGAAGGAGACGGGAGGTGGAGAAGCCACAGGAGGAGGCCACTGAGGGATGGTGGTGGTGTAATGAATGAGAAGATACAAGAGAAGATCAAGAATTACGGTAGGTACAATTTTCATATCTTCCTTGTCAATCTTCACCATTCATTACTTCCTGGGTGAGAGCTAGCTTCTCTCCCGGGGAAGAGGTAAAATACCCTGAGGGAACAAGACCCCCAGCCTCCCTGTTGGTGAGAAACAGAAGGAGAAGACCCTGGCTTATTCAGAAAGCCTAAGTGGGAGAAGAGCTAGGAGGTGCCTTCCCGAGGATTTAGGAGATTGAGGGAGCCCCTGCAAAAGTCTCCTAGCTCTAGAGGAGAAAAGACAGGTCCTCTGGTGGTGGAGCGAATCACCCTACGCCAGCCAGGGTGACAACCTAGAGAGATGAAGCCATGCCGTCCGCTCTGATGCAGATCGCTGTCTCGCTAGCCTGGAAGCCACCTCATTGGCGCCGAGATGCCCTTGCTTGGTGTCTTGCCAGCCCAGGCCTACCTGGGAGAGGGCAACGGTTGTCTGGTTTGTCCGTGTCAGGCATTGATGCCAACAGCTGGGACATCATCGACCACAAATGCCGGTTGTAGGCAGCGTGGTGAGCCTGATGATATGCAATACAGGTAACCGCACGAGAAGAAGAGAATACTTTCGCCTCAACGGCTCTAACTGGAGAGAGTCCGGATCCGGTGGGCGGTCGTGTGTTGGCAGCAGCACCCAGAAGGAGTGTCTAGTAGACCAAACCAGAGGGGGTTGGAAGGGTACCTAGAGACTTGAGGGTGCTACACTACCACACTGACAGTCAGCCGGGCTGGAGAAGAAGCGGCTGGGGACTGCCAGGACCGATAGACTCCTGGAAGGGGACAGGCCAGGAAGGTACCACCAAATGCTGGGCACTGAATTCACCAAGGAATTCTCGCGTCTCCCATTCGGTATTGTCTCTCCGAACATAGGAAATCCGAAGATCCCTCACCATCCTCGAAAGGAAACGCTGATATTCCGTGAAATCAGCATCGGAGGAAAGATGAGCAGGGGGTTCCTCTCCCTCAGAGAAGGGAGACGAGGATGATGGGGAGCTGGAATGTCCAGAGGACTCTTGCGGCGGTGGGGAGAGTTGAAAGACCGGCTCATGCATGTATCTAACATATGAGGGAAGGCCGCAGAGAATTCCCTGAACTGCTCCCCAGGATAACGGACCTGTAGGACCGACATGGCCTCGGGCAGGGGTGGTGAAGGCAGAGATATGAGAGGGGCACCTCCGAGGAGGCAACAGCTCTCTGCCAGGGCTCTGAATCTGGGAATGGAGCCCTCAGCTGGAGGGATCCCGGACAACAGACCAGGCCGCAGAACGGAACTCTGGGGAAGGGAGCCTTGAAGAGCCCAGGGGAGAACCTCCCGTGACGACGCTGGACTGCATGGATCCAGAAGGCAGTCCACAAGAACGCCGCCGGAGGGCACCCCTAGAGCCCGAGGAGAGGGGCGGGTTCCGTGACTGCCCTGGCCACCCCCTGAGGTGGCCAATGAAGCCCGAGAGCAGACCCTCTGCCCTCAACTCCCAGACTCGAGAGGCCCCTCCTCGACGGCAGCGGTTCCCCTCCCCAGAGGGGGCAACAGCACTCTGGGGTAACTGTCAGCGGCCCTCCAGAGAGGGGAGCCTCCTCCGCCTCCCCCACGCCTGCCCCTGGGACCCCTGGCCACCCCCAGCCGGGAGCCTCAGGAGACAGACGGAAGGGGGACAGAGGAGGGCCGCTGCACCGCCTGGTACCTCTAGCCACAGGGGACCCAGACCAAGAGTGGGGTGCAGGATGGGTCCACATCTGAGTCATCATCCTCCCAGGAAGACAAGACCAGCTGGACTACAATGCTGGCCACCCCAGGGGTCCCAGAGGCCACAGCCGCCGAATGGCCCCGTACTATGACGGCGCGGCGCCGCTTCAATGCTGGCAGCAGCCAGGCCCGACCCCAATCCCTACGGCTACCGGTAGGACAACGGTACTGCTCCCGTGCCGGAAACCCACCGGCACCGCGAGGAGGCAAGAGTAGGTCTATGAGGGCAAGCCATGGGCACTGGAGGCGAGGCGGTGCTACCATGAGCATCGGGCACCGAGGCTGAGCGCACCGCCACCGCGCCGCCTGATCACCGGCACCGCAACGGTGTTGGATCCAACGGGCGCTTGATCAATGCACCGCTAACGGGCGCCAGAATTCAAAACGGCGCTGAACGGCGCTACTTTTGATCACCGCACCGTGAACGCACCGATTCGAACAGCGCCGAAGGCGGCGTCGAGGGTCCACCTGAGCTAGGCCCACAAGACGAGGGCTCGCCACGGGGGAGCCTGCACCTCCAAGAGGTGATTGCCGAGGCAAGGTCGGTGGCGCGGCCCCGGAAGGGACTATGACGCCCTCGACACCGCGAAGGGCCTCTCCGGCAAGAAAAGACGAGGGAGCCTCCTCCTCGGACCTGATAGGCCCGAGAGGGACCCGGGAAGCGCCAAGAGACCTACCTGGGAATCCCGAGAACGACGTCATCCTCCGGAAGGTCGGCGGGTTTTCCGAGCTTTGAACGCTGGATTCTCGAGAGGACACGGTGGTCCATTGAGAAATAGGCGCTGCATCTAATCCATGTCATGGCTGGGTCCCAGGCAACGAAGACAAACGCCATGCCGGGTCCGAGACGGAGAAATGCCGGCCGCAGGGAGCACCGACCGATAGGGCTTGGCCTTTCGAAATGCTTTGCCCAGAACCGACATAACGCAAAACAAACAAGGTCAAAATACAGTAAGAAAACACCGCTGCCATAAAAGAAAAAAAGGAACAGTCTTACCGAGTATGGCCGAGTGTGAGAAAATTGGAGTCGGTCTACTACGACTTGAAATGACGCCCACGCTGAACAGGTGCTGGCTCGACGGGCGGGAGAAACAGAATTGAGTTGGAGGAGGAGTCCGTCGCTACTAACGCCGCCTCGCGCATGACGCTCACCTCGAGGGCGCATAAGTAGTGCAAACTTTAAAAAAAGCTCCCTGATGAGTGCGCGCCTCCGGCTTACACCCAGGAAGTAATGAATGGTGAAGATTGACAAGGGAAGATTCCCCAGTTCTCCCACCGGAGACTCCTGGACGCTGGATGACATCAGAAAAGGAGACTGAGGATCCGCCATCAAATGGCAATCAGAGAGAGGCTGTGAACGCCTGATCCTAGGAGAAGGTTGTTAAGACTAGAATCTACCTCCAGCGGGGATGGTGGGAGGGAAAGAAAAAATTACTCACCTTAGTAATTGCTTTTCTTCTCATGGAGTCTTGCTATATTATAACAATAGCAGTCAGCCACTGCAGCTGAACTGCCCCGAGAGGAAGGTTAACTCTGAAGATCTGAGTTCTACAGCGTGAGGGCGCCAGCTAAAGTTTCATCTGGCAGTTTCAAATGAAACTGTCAGATCTTTACGAAGCTAACATCAAAGGACGGAAAGTCTGTGGTGGAAAACTACACTGCGCCCATGGCTACCTACTAGTAGTAATAACAACAATATAAAGAACAAAGAAACACTCAGAGCCATAATACAAAAATTGATGGTATTATGGTTCGTTTTACTACCCTTGTTGAGCAATATATGAACCCCTTCCCCAAAGACTCAAGTCCAGGAAGGGGCAATATAAATAACCTAAATGAAACAATCTAGATCCCTAACCCAAAGGAAAAGAGGGTAAGGGAAAACTACAATGGCATGACACAGTGTTTGCACTAATTCGCCACCCCTACCCAAGTAGAAGTTCTGAGAGGGGTAGGAGGGAGGGTTATAATACAGCAAGACTCCATGAGAAGAAAAGTAATTACTAAGGTGAGTAATTTTTCTTCAAACACCATGAAGTCTTATATATTATAACAATAGCAGATTACACAGCAGTACCTCCATGGAGGAGGGTCAGAACTTACTTAGGAAAATAGGCTCTGAAGCACTATTTGTGCTAAACCGAGCATCTCTCCTGGACTGGACATCCAGGAATAATGCTTGGTAAAGGTGTGAACTGTCTTCCAGGTAGCAGCTTGACAAAATCTCCAGAAGTGGGATGTCTCCTAGCAGCCGCTAGAGACGCAGCTGTACCCCTGGGAGTGGGCCTCAATCCTGAGGGGGTACTTACCAGTTTCTGATAACAGAATTGATACAAGAAACAATCCACCTGCAATTGTTCTCTTAGTGGCAGGTTTCCTGCCAACCGTCATAGGTAAGAAAGAGTTGAGGACCAACCTATGACCTCTGGTGCGCTCTAAATAGTAGCTAAGGCTCTTTTGACATCCAAGCTTGCAGTCTCTCACCTGGAGGAAGAATGCTCAGTGAAAAATACTGGGAGAGAGAGATTGATTCAGGTGGAAATCAGAAACCACCTTAGGCAAAACTTTCTATTAGTCCTAAGGACTACCTATTTCTGTGGAAAGAGATAAAATCTTCTTCCACTGACGGGCCTGTAGCTCACTTTGGCGCCTGGCAGAGGTGATAGTTACTAGGAAAACGGTTTTCAAGTTAAACACTTGAGCTCTGCAGAAGACAGAGGCTCAAGGGGGTTGCATTAACTGAGCAATGCAATATTCAGGTCCCAGGCGGAGCTGGTTCCCAAAAGGAGGGTTAGTATGAAGCAACCCTTTAAAAACTTGGAGAACACCGGTGAGAAGAAAGGGAGGCAGGCTTCCCTGCTGACACAAAAGCAGAGACAGCTGCCAGTTGAACCTTCAGGGTAGCTGCCCAAGGCCTAGGGAATTCGATGGACCAAATAGTCCAGTAGAATGGGAAGATCAGCAGATCTCTGGGACAATCTGCCTCTCAGAGCAATCAGATGGAAAAACCCTTCCACTTAGAATTATAAGTGGCTTCCTGTGGAAGGCTTCCTAGCCTTTAAAATATCCATGACACTTGAGAAAGTGTGTAAGTCATAGGGGTTCTCAGCTCTCAAGAGCCAAGCCTTGAGGTGGAGGGATTTGAGGTCCGATATCACTCTCCCCTGTGCACAGGCCAGTAAGTCGTGGACTCTGGGCAGGCTCAGGGCAGGTGGACCGTTGAAGACAGGAGCAGAGGGTACCAGGGCTGTCTGGCCTAATCTGGGGCAATCAGAATCACTCTGCAAGGTTGAGATCTGATTTTACTAAATGAAAAGGAGAGGAAAGGGGGAAAGGACAGGAACTTCCCTTTCCAGTCAACAGACAGGCGTCCAGAGGGACTGAGCCTTAGAACTGGAGGCCTGCAACAGAAAAAGAGGAAGTTGGTGGTTGTCTGGGGTCGTAAAGATCTATCTGAGGAGGCCCCATCTGGCAAAGACAGACTCCAGCATCTCTGTGGATTCAGAGCCCATTCGTGATGGCCCTGAGAAATTCTGCTGGAGGGCGCCTACCAGACATTGTCCTTCCTTGGGAGATGAACGCATCAGGGAGGTGTTCAGGGAGTAAGCCAGAGACCACAACTTCATTGCTTCGGTGCACAAGGCTGAAGACCGAGTGCCCCTTGTTTGTTGATGTACCATTGTGGTGGTATTGTCTGTCCTGACTTGAACCACTTTGTTCTGGACAGAATCTGAAAACACCAAGAGCTAAAAAGACAGCTCTGAGTTCCAAAAGATTGATGTGGAGCAGAGACTCCTGAGGAGACCATACCCCTGAGTGGCAAGGTGCCTAGGTGAGCCCCCACCCTAACAGGGGAGGCATCCGTGGTGGTGAGGGAGGAGAAATGGGAATGAAGGAACCCCTGTCTTAAATTGCTCTGGACCTGCCACCAGTGGAGGCTAGGATCAGAGTTTGAGTAACTGGGACTCAACTTGGTAGGGGGTCCTTCCTTTGAGACCAATAGGCCTCAAATGGAACTGAATGTCCCTCATCTGGAATCTTGCTCCCTGCACGACAGCTGTGGAAGCAGCCATGTGCCCGAGGAGTTGCAGAAAATGCCTTGCTGGTCAGGAGACCCGCGAGGGTAAAGGAGGATGCCAGGCGATGAGTCTGTCCAACCTTTCCGAGGGAAGAAAGCCCTGGCTAACCTTGTGTTCAATTCTGCGCCTATGAAAGTTAGGACCTGAACTGGTTCCAGAACTGACTTTGGTAAGTTTAGCAGGAATCCCAGGGAAGTGAGAAGCTGCTGGGTGACTTACAAGTGGGATTTCACCTGACCTGGAGACTGACCCACAATGAGCCAGTCGTCCAGGTAGGGAAACACAGCAACCCTTGCCTTTCTTAAGTGAGCCACTACTAGCAGTGACATTTTGTGAATACCCTTGGCGAGAGGTAAGGTCGAAGGGCATTGCCCTGAACTGGTAGTGGCCTGAGGGCAGTTTGAACCTGGAGGTACTTTGGTGAGAAGGCCTGATCAGAACATGAAAATAGGCATCCTTGAGGTCCAGGGAGCTAGCCAGTCCTTGGCCTAGGGAAGGCAATATCATGCAGAGTCAACATTTTGAACTTTGGTTTCAACAGATGCTTGTTCAAGTATCTAAATCTAGAATGGGCCATTCTCCCTGTCTTTTGGGGTAAGAAAGATCTTGAATAAAGCCCCTGCCCTGATGGCAAGGAGGAACCCTTCCACTGCTTTGCAGTCCAGCAGAGCAGAAACCTCTGCTTCCCAAAGCAAGGGCTTTGAAGGATTTGCAGGTGGAAAATGCCTGGTCTCATCTTTGGAAAGTGTTTGAAGCTGAGAACTAGACCCTGGCTGTTACCTCCAGAACCCATCTGTCCATAGTTAGGGACAGCCAGTTCGGCCGAAATAGGCCAACCTGCCCCCACTGGTACAGGAGAATCGCCCTGGACACCCTATCAGGGTGCCTGCTTAGCAGCAGCCTTAGGCTGGAGGAGAGGGGACGGTCTACTTGTGCCACGCCTACCCTGCCTCTGAAGAAACCTTCTGCGAGACAGCAGAGGAGGCTTGAAATTGGTAAAAGGCCTGGAAAGGGCCTGCCCTGCTTCTCTGGGAGCATGCCTTTGTGGCATGGCATGCTTCTCTTAGCCTGGGCACTTTTGTAGGTAGTTCTGTAGTTCATCCATATTTTTCATATAAGTTTTCTGTTTGCTTCTCAAAAGAGAATTTCCACTACAGGAAAATCCATAGCCTTGACTGGGTATCTTGGGACAGATTAGTGCATCTGAGCCATGCCAACCTCACGGAAGCTGCAGAAGTGGCCATGACCCAGAAGAAACATCATTAACATCAACAGCAGTATGAAATTGAACTTTAGAGGCTTCAATGCACATCAGCAGCCACCTGTTCAACTCACTCAGCCAGCTGGCCATGGCCTGTTGCTTGGCTAACTGCAATACTGTGTCCCACCTAGATTTCTGATATCTAGCCACATAAGCCATATAATTTGCCTGCCTGAGTCCCAAAGAAGCTGCCATATACTGTTTCTTCGCCATGGCATCAATCTTCCTGGAATCTTATCAGGAGGATGTGAGGCCAGAGGAATATTAGCCTTGTCACAGGCTGCAGCTTGTACCACACCTACATGACTACACTGCTCAGTAAGGAAGTCTGTATCCGAGCCTGACAAAGTATACCTTCTGTCCATTTTTTTATCTACAGGAGGGCAGAATGAGGATTTTTTAAAATCTTTGTTGTTTGCTTCCTAAATGACTTATGCAAAGGAATAGACAACCTCCTAGACTCTGGAATATCCATCATTTCCACATAATCAGGCTCCTCTTGCTCATCCACAGCCTCCTCTAAAGGAAGCTGGAGGGTTTCTGCAACCTTTTTGTAAAAAATAAAGAAAGAAGGGGACTCGGACAGAATAGGAGATTCTAAAGGTCTGTCTGGAGAAATGTCCGGTTCAATGGGCACATCCAGACCCCCCCAGCCACACATATATTGATCAAATTCCTCCTCCCCCCCCTCCTGTGGTTCATAAAAATCCTCAACTTCAAAATCCTGAACCACTGGGACCGAACGAACCAACCTTTTACCAGCTGTTGGTGGTTCTACAGATCCCTGGAGAGTGACTGGACAATCTGAATGGCTTTAGCTATCTCTGCAGCAGTTGGAGACACAATTTGGACTCCAGACCTACTGATTTCCTTGTCTTTTTACTTGGGACTGGTCCCTCTGAACCAGCCTTCCTTTGCCGAGGAAGTCTCGTCCTGGTCAGAGGGGCATTCCTCTGGTCCAGTGGGTACTGGACCGGCTGGCCATCCGGTGCCTGGACTTTGGCCTCTCGTTCCCTGAGCCGCCCAATCTTTCTCAGGGTGGCTGCAGGAAATTTTTACACACCTGGCAGTCTGACAGGAGGTGGTCAGCCCTCAGACAATAAACACAAGTGGTGTGTGGGTCAGCCTCTGGCAAAGCGCCCCCACAGACATCACAGTGTTGAAAACCCAGTGGGCCCGGTTTTTCTTTGGGTTTCTCAGACATAATGCCAGCCTAACCAAACTTGCTCCTTTTGATGGCAGTGCTAGGTAAGACACCCTTATCGGTTCCTAACTGTGTCATGGGTATTTGAAAAAAACGTTGTAATTCGTTTTTTTTAGAACCGATAAGAACCGGGAACCGCACTCTAAAACCCACTGTACACTTTTAAAATGCAGACAAAAACCAACCGATCGGTTCAAAACCGAACCGATAATTAATTTTCCACACAGACTTAAATTTTAGTACTTACGGTTACCAGATAGAGCTTTAAAACCGAAATGCGGTAAAAATAATAACTTTTGCCGGTTCAAATGAACCGAAAAATACTCGCTTGAACCGAGAATGAACCGAGCTGAAGGAGCTGATCTCCGGAGCGACTGTTCAGTGAAGCGGAGTAAAGAATCTGACAGTTTCATTTGAAACTGCCAGATAGAGCTTTGGGCACAGCGCCCTCGCGCTGTAGAACTCCAGATCTTCTGGAGTTAACTCTCCTTCCTCTCCGGGGCAGTTCAGCTGCAGTGGCTGACTGCTATTGTTATAATATAGCAAGACTTCATGGTGTTTGAAGTACCTGCTGCAAGAGCTGTTCTCGAAGATCTACTGTTACGGTAAGTTCTTGCGTAACTGTACTATCTTACTTTGAGAAACAGCTCTTGCAGCAGGTTACACCATTAGGACTGATTCCCAAGCAATCATGGAAATCCCACACCATTGGGAGGGGGGGGAGGTAGAAATCCTTAAAAGAATTCAAGCCTAGGACAGAAGTCCCTGAAGGACTGCTAGACCAAAACCTGCTCTTCGCCTCGATGCAATATCCAGGCTATAATGCCTGATGAAAGTATGCATGGAGCTCCAAGTAACTGCAGCACAAATGGCTGAGGTGGACACATTCTTTAGAGCCGCAAAGGAGATAGCCACCCCTCTGGTGGAATGATCCTTAACCACGTCCGGTAAGGGTGTGTTGCACTTCTGGTAACAGAACGTGATACACTGAATGAGCCACCTGGACAGCGACTGTTTGGAGACAGGAGCTCCCATCATTCTGTGGGCAAAGGAGACAAAAAGCTGGTCCGATTTTCGGTGGTGTTTGGTTCTGGTCAGGTAGTATCTGAGACACCTATGCACAAGCCCCCGACTTTTCCGCGATTCCGCGGCTGACCGCAAGACTTAGACAAAATGACGAGCATCTGGAAATAAATAATAATAAAAAAACTCCCTCTGTACATATTGGGAGCATGATATTTCGCTCCCATCATTACACTCCGCCTAATTACACTCCGGACAGTTCACTCCGATTAATTTCACTCCCATGTAATCTCACTCCCCCATCAGTTCACTCCTTCATAAGGCTACAAAAGGCAATACTATACTGAGGATAGAAGCCACCCCCCAGTATAACCACAATATGTTTATTAGGACAGCTTCCATGTGGAGTAGGAATTTAAAGCACACTCACAATGATGCCCTGCTTCTTTAGTGTCACAAGCTGGCTCATTGGGCTAATTGTGCTTTTTTTTTTTTTTTTACACTGCTATGTCCACGATTTGCAGCGTAGGAGGTTGCAAGGTAAACCACCGCCGCGTCATTTACTATCGATGTTGAAGAGAACCCTCCTTCAGGGTTGCCTTACTGTGGCTTTTCCTGCAAATTGCATTCTTTTCCAAAATTTAAAATAAATAAATGCCTTACTGTGGCTTGCATTGCCCACCCCACTGCTGCAGATGAACACCCAGACCCCCCGATCACGTTTCAAGACACTCCGGATCTGCAGGTAAGCTGGCCGGAGCACCAGGATTTATCTCGCAGCAGCAGTTATTGGTAAGGCTGAGGTGCTGATGTCCTAACTTCAAATACTCTTCCCTGGGTCTCGCATCACTGCTGTGTTCAAGTTTGGTGGATGGGGGTCATCTGAACTGAGATGTAAAGGCTTTCACTGGTACCAGAACTCTTTGCAGGGGCCATTAGTACTTTGATATTTTTTGTATAAATCAAGAGGTGATCTATGATTTCTATCCTGTTTTCCTGAAAATTGCATTCTGTTCCAAAATTTTAAATAAATAAATCTGATCAGCATAGTTCTCAGGAGTGAAGTGCAGTATCGGGAGGAAGTTAGTGGAAGCTAAGTAATTTGAGCGAGGCGCCGGGAGCGATAAATGTCAGGAGAGAGAAAGTGAGAGAAATGATATAGACCCGTAATATTTACCCTGCATTGCTGTTTGGTTTCTCATCTGCACACCGCTGCAGAAGAGTATAAAAAGTACAGGCTGCACTTTGTTGCTGCACAAAAAAGCATGCAGCTGTTTGTCCAACTTTTCCTCTAACTAGTTGCTTAAGCTTTTATTTGAATCTCCAACCCGCTGGTCACGTTCTTGCTGGCTTGTCACTTGCTCACTGAGTGCCTTATCTGCTGCTGTCCTGCTTTTCCCACCCAGCCCACTCCCACTGCCTGTCTCTTCCTATTCAGTGCCCAGAGACTCAGAGAATTGTTTGTTTTTGAAGGACACATTCAAAACAGATTGGAACAATCATTTATAATGATTGCGTATATGTGATTGGATCTGTCTGATAAAATTACTGAGGGGTTATATGATCACTGGGCATCCACAAACAGTGGTATAGCCGGAAATCGTTTTTTCCAGTCAAGGTGCCATTCTGTGAATAAGTAAAGCATCATGTCTTGAACAACTGCAAAGAGTTTTAAATACTCATTTTAGGTTTGCATTGAGGCAAGCAAAGAACAGCATTTTATTACTATAAAAATGTTCATGTTGTGTAAATGGGAGGTTGGGAGTTGTTTAGGGTGTCCCATAGCATATAGATTAATCATTATTACATATCATTATTTGCTCTGCATAACTATGTATTCAATGATGACTTTCTCACCTATTTCTGCCCTATAGAGCCAATGTACCCACCACAACACACAATGTCTCTGTTTGTTTGCTCTCTGCCTGGCTCCCCCTCTATTACTTTATCTATTTACATCTGTCAACCAATAATCATTTTAGTACAATTGGATCTGTGGATTTGGAAATCAAATATATGTGACCCTGTGTGATGAGCACAGATATCTATCTATCTGTCTATATCTGTCAACTGTAAATTAAGTAATGTGACAACACTTATAATTGAAATTAAAATTTATATATTTATATAGAGATGTATGACAGAATAAAATGCTTATGATTTTTTGTGCGTGCATGTGTGTTCTAGGCAAAGCAGTATTACTAATAAATATGATATTGTGTGGCATGCATTACCCATTCTGACTCTCCTGAAGATACTGTATGTGAATGTGGTGTTCTTTAATGTGGCATCTTTAATTTCACTGTAAAATAACACAAAGAAGAGACACACACAATTTGTGAAAAGGATTTATTGCTGGCTGAACAGATTTCTATACAAGTTAATTAAGGATGAAAGCCATGGTGAATGTTGCAATATGAGCATTCTGACTGGACTGAAAAATGTCAATTATGTGAGAAAACAAAGTATGAAAATAAGGGAATAGCGTGAAAAATCGTGTCATGAGAAATACAGGTTACCTACCTGTAACAGGAGTTCTATGGTATATGGTGTTCATCCACACTTATTGGCAGGTATCCTGCTTTAAATCTTGCCGAAGGTCTTCGGCTGGCTCCTCCCACCCATCCGGTGGTAAAACCTCGGTTCGCTCCCCATGACGCCAGATCTGCCCGCTGGAAGCTCAGGTTGAGGCGTCGGGTCGGGAGGTTATGTCAGGATGAACAATATATACCATTCCTAGAACTCCTGTTACAGGTGAGTAACCTGTATTTCTAGGGACATGGATATGTTGTTCATCCACACTTATTGGCAGACTCCTAGCAGTTCTCCCGGAGGAGGAGGCAAGACACACACCCTATTTAGGAAAAGAGACTGGAGAACCGAGGCCCCAAAACCAGCATCCCGGCGTGACTCAAGGTCGATGTGGTAGTGGTGATGACGGTGTGCTGACTTCCAGGTAGCAGCCTGCAGATTTCCTGGATAGGGACATCCCTGGAAGCAGCCACCGATGCAGTGGTATGCATTGTGAATGAGCTCTTATCCCTCTGGGAGGCTCCATGCCCGCCAACCTATAGCAGAGATCTATGCAGGAGGTGACCCATCTGCTTATTGTCCACTTGGCTGCAGGTCTGCCAGGTGCGGCTTCAGCGTAGGTGATGAAGAGCTGGCGAACCTCTCCCCGAATTTCAGCCGTGCGCTCCTTATAGTAAGCGAGCGCCCTTCTAGGGTCCAGAGTATGGAGCCTATATTCGGCCTCCAAGGTGTGACTGGGGTAGAACACCGCAGAGTCAACACCTGGTTAAGGTGAAACTCTGACACCACCTTCGGAAGGAATTTCTGGTGGGGCAGGGAAAACCTTGTCCCTGTGGAAGACCAGGTAAGGAGACTCTGGAAAGCGCCTGGAGCCTCTCCCATCCATCTGGCTGACGAATAGCCACCAAGAAGGCGGTCCTCCATGACAGGTGAGAGAGATCACACCTGTGCATTGGTTCGAATGGCTTGCCCATGAGCTTGCCAGTACCAGCAGTAGATCCTACGGAGGTGGAGGTTCTCGACCGGAGGGAAATGTGATCAAGGCCTTTGAAAATGCGCCTAGACCACCTTTCTCCAGACACTGACTGCTTCCTGCCCGCCACTGTGAGCAGAGATGGCTGCCAGGTGCACCCTTAGGGTCGTCGACCTACGCCCTTGCTGAGAAAGGGACCATAAATAGTCCAAGATGCTTGCCAAGGAACAGGAGGAAGGGTCCAGGCCCTTGCCCTGACACCAAATGAAAAACCTTCTCCATTTGAAGGCATAGCATTTCCTGGTCGACTCATTACGGGACGCCTCAACTACATTGAGGACCTCATCAGAAAGACCCAAGGCCTGGAACTCTTGCCGCTCAGAAACCAGGCCGTCAGGTGCAGGGACTGAAGGTCTTGATGGAACACTTCCCTGACTGACTGAAAGCAGGTCCGGGCAAGCTGGAAGCTGCCTCGGGACCTGGAGCTGAGGCTGAGGAGATCTGGATACCAGCATTGGCGGGCCAGTCTGGGGCTACCAGAATCACCTGCCTTTGTCCCTCGCCTTGGAGAAGCACCTTGTGGATCAAGGGAAATGGGAAAGGCTGAGAAGAGGCCCGGGGTCCATGGCCTCGAGAAGGCATCCCTGCAGCAAGCCCTGCTAAGGGGGGGCGGGCATGGGACAGCTCAGCTTAGTGCCTCCCTGGAGGCAAACAGATCCACCTGAGGTGTGCCCCAATGGGAGAACAGATCTTGTACTACCTCCGCCCAGGAGGACCACTGTGGGACACAGCCCCATCCGCTTAGGGCATCGGCCAGGGTGTTGGAGGCTCCTGCCACATGAATAGCTAGGAGATCCGCCTCCAGGCTGGCACGAGTGACCAAATGCAGAGAGCTTCCTTGCATAGAGGCATGGAGCACGTCCGCCCTGGCTGTTTAGGGTAGTACATGGTCGTGGTATTGTCCGTCAGACCTGAACCACTTGACCCTCAGAGAACGGGAGCTAAGGCGGTAAGAGCTTAGGGGGACCGCTTCGGAGCTCCAGCAGGTTGATATGGCATCGACTCCCGCAGGGACCAGAGGCTGTGCACTCTGTGCTCCCCCAAATGGGCACCCCAACCCATCAGAGAGGCGTCGGTCGATAGAGAGACAGTTGGCTTGGGGCGGACAAATGGGATGCCCTCCTGCAGATGAGCTGGAACGACCCACCACTGGAGAGCGTCCCACATCCCCTGGATCACCGTCACTAGCTGGTCCAATGGATCACAGCATTGAGACCACTGGCTGGCCAGCACCCATTGAAGGGGGCGCATGTTCCAGCGGGCCCAACGGACCATGCTGGTGCAGGCCGCCATGAGACCCAGGAAGTCCCGGGCTGGGCGCGATTGCCCAACCACAAATGATCAGGCAAAGGAGGAAAGAACCTCGGCCCTGTCCACCGGGAGCCGTGCTCTGGCTCGAAGAGAGTCAAGCTCTGCCCCGATGAAGAGAATCACCTGCTTCGGTTCGAGTTCCGACTTGACCTCGTTGATGAGGAGGCTGACCTGAGAGCAAACCTGGAGGGCCAGATCTCTGAACGCCCACCTCCTGTCTGGAGGCTGCATCAGCCAATCATCCAGGTAAGGGTACACCGGACCCCTCGGCACCGCAGAGGAATGCTGTCACCACTGCCATGCATTTGGTGAAGACCTGGTGCAAGAGACAGTCCAAGGGCATGGCTCGAACTGGAGGGGATCCTTCCGTCCGAAAAAGGAATCTTTTGTGAGACGGACGGATAGGGACGGAAAAATGCGTCCTGTAGGTCCAGAAAGCAGAACCACACGCCGCTGCCCAAGGATGGTATATCTGAGCCAGAGTGACCATCCTGAAGGTCCGAGACCTAGGAACTTGTTTAGGTCGTCAGGTCGAGAATGGGCGCCAGTCCCCGTCCGCTTTGGGACCAGAAAGTACCAGGACACAAACCCGGGTTTGAGGGAGGTCCGCCACCTCTGATCACCTCTTTCGGGAGCAGAGCGATGTCGCTCGGTGAGCCGACAGGGCTGCGGACCCCGGAGCCCCCTGGGGCGACGGCTCGGAAGGGCGGGGCCTGCTCGAACTCCAGAGGCAGGCCCTTTCCTACCACTTCCAACACCCACCGGTCTGTGGTTATAGCAGACCAGGTGGAAAGGAAGTAGCTGAGTCGTCCCCCCACGGGGGAACCTGGGGTGGGGTGACGAGGTTGGGGGTGACACCCCTCAACCCGTCACTGGGCAGGCTTGGAGGAGGAACCGGCCGAGGGACCTCCTGGGCCTTTACCTCCCTGCTTCCTGGAAGAGGAAGCCGCGGGCTTGGGTTTGGGATGCCAAGCGCGAGCCTGCTCGCCCTGATGCTGCTGGGCCGGATGTGCCGCGGGCGCAGACGGATGAAAGGGCTTGGGTTGCGGTCTGCAGTCCTTGTCCCTCTGGGCGGATGAGACAGAGTCCAGAGTGGCAATGGGCTTTTCGATCCTCTGGAGGTGACCTTCCACTCCAGGGCCGAAGAGGTCGGTCCCCAGGAAGGGGACATCCGCCAATTTGTGCTGGGTATCCGCTGTGAAGGTGGATATCCTCAGCCATGCCTGACGGCGCATAGCCACTGTGGCCGCTACTGACCTGGCGCATGAGTCACCAATGTCCAAAGCAGTCTGAAGTTGCTGCTTGACCACTGCCCTGCCCTGGTCCCTCACCTGCTTAACCGTGGTCTGCAGGTCAGTCGGGAGATGAGGGACTACCTGGTCCAGGGAGCCCAACAAGGCGTGAGAGAAATGTGCCATCAGCACGGCTAAGCTGGCCTGACGGGCGCTGCCAAGAGAGACGCATGTAGACTTTTCGCCCGCATAGTCCAACTTTTGCACTCCTTGTCGGAGGTTTGTTCACATCCTGGCTTTTCCGGCACGTCGGAAGACGCTGTTGATAACCAACCCCTCGGCTGAGGGGTGTTTTGAGAAACCGGACAGGGAACCGGTAGGGACCTCATACTTCCTTGCCATCCTGGCCAAAGGCACAGGGCAGGAAGCAGGACGCTGCTAGAGCTCCAAGGCCGGGCCTACAATGGCCTCGGCCACCGGAAAGACCTCCGTAGCAGAATCCCCTCGGTACAATATCTCCGTGAGGGGATACTTGGCCCGCTTGGATACGGGCTCGAGCTGCATCCCGGTGGACTCCGAGATGAGCCTAGCAAACCCATGAAGGACCGAGGCTATCGGCCAGTGACTGACCTCCTGAGGACTCAAGCCCACCTGCCTGGAGAACAGGGAGGAATCGCCGCCGGACTCAGAGGAGTCCGCAAAGAGCTGCCCTGGCCTGAGCCACCTCCACCTGCCGAGGGCGATCGGGAGTGAGGGTGACAGACAGCCTATGGGGCAGACCTTGGGCCGACCGAGAATTCTTGGTCGGCGCCCCAAACAACGGCTGTGGAGGTGGAGGTTCTACCGGAATCAGTGGGGCAGCCGGTTTTGGCCGAGCAACAGGCCTGGAAGCAGGCGCCATAGCTAAGGCGAGGGGTTGCTTCGGCCGCTCCGGTGACAGCCACTTGATAGCCGGGGAAGGTGACGATGTTGGCTTGCTCCCGGACAGAAGAAGCTGTTGCCACATGAGGTCCCCGATCGCCGACGCAACTTGGTCAAGCCTCCCTGTCCGAGGAGGAAGAGACGGAGCGCGGCGCCGCCACACGTGCCGAGACCGAGAAGAAGTCCGAGACCGAGAAACTCGGCTTTTCCGAGGAGGGTACGGAGGTAGGGCAGGGGAAACCCGCTCTCTCCTCGGCTCGGAGGGCTCAACCATGGACTCCGGAACCGGAGGCACGGGCAAGTCCACGGACACCTCAACCACCGCCAGGGGAACCGGGGAGTGAGGGTTTTTGGCTTCACCGGTCGACAGCCCGTCCAACGGGTAGAGAAAAATCTCGACTGCGTCGACGGGAGTCTCGTCAACTGACCTGACGGGACACCGTGAAGCCAGTGACCAAGTCGATGGTCGACTACTAGAGAGAGGGACCTCCGCCTCCCAAGAGTGTCGTACAGAGGGACTTACCTTGTGGTCCTTCTTCTTGGACCGAGAGGAAGGTCCTAAGATGTTGGTCCCTCTCCCTTAGTGGAGAGGAGAGACAGAGCTCTTAAAAGAAGTTGAATAGGAGGATCCCAGGAGAGCGGATTACTGCCGCTGAGGAAGACGGCGAGTGCAGCCTGCGCCCGCCTCCTCCTCGAGGACGATCATCTGCTCAAGTTGTTCCGCTAAGACCGGCCAGCCGCTGAAACCGCCAACCGGCCTCCTTCGACTTTTACCGAGGATAACATTTTCGGTTGCCCGAGTTGTAGATGGCTGCACGGTCTTCCAGGACGAGGTCAAAAGAAAAGCACAGGTCGCAAGCCCGCGGGTCGTGCCCAAGACCTAGCGCAGTAGACGACGTGGAGTGCGGATCCGCCCGAGACATCTTCTGCCCGCATGGGCACCTCCGGAAACCAGGAGTTGATTTGTCCATTGCAGCCGCAAGGGAAATAAGTGACCGAAGTCTTGAAAACCTTAAAAGTAATTTCAGGTAAACCGAAGAAATAGGAACCAGTCTTATACGCAGAGCGTTAAGGAGGGGACCTGAGCTTCTAAGCGGTAAGGAAGATCTGGCGTCATGGGGCGGAGCAGAGAGTTTTACCACCTGGGTGGGTGGGAGGAGCCAGCTTGAAGACCTTCCGGCAAGATTTAAAGCGGCAAGGATACCTGCCAATAAGTGTGGATGAACAACATATCCATGTGCCTAGAAATAACCATTCGCCACCGCAGAAGTTCGGTAGCAAATGGGAACCCTGCCGCAGAACTTTGCTCCAAAGTGCCGCAGAAAAATCAGGGCTCTGCCTATGCACATCTAAAGTGTGCAGCAGGGCCCCTCCTCGATTTGAATACTCAGGGAAGTATACTGGTAGATCGATGTCTTGATTAAGGGTGACAGCTGAGACCACCTTAGGCAAGAACTTAGGATTAGTCCATAGGGATACCCTGTACTGGTGGAAAACTAAATAAGGTTCTTTGCACATAAGTGCATGAAGTTCAGAAATTCTTCTGGCTGAAGTAACGGCAACTAAAAACAACGTCTTCCAGGTAAGACGACGTAGCTCGCAATCCGCGGCTGGTTCAAAGGGCGGCAGTGTCAGCTGCTCCAGGACAAAGGGCAGATCCCATGATGGAACCGGGTCCTTAATTGGAGGTCTAAGGTGGAGAACACCTCTCAGGAAAGCTCGTGGCCGTGTCCAACTGAGATATGGCATTGGCCTATAGGAATGTGATAGGCCGAGATGGCACAGAGGTGCACCTTAATCGAGAAGTAGGCCAGGCCTGTCTGAAAAAGGAACAGAAGGTAGTCCAAGACCAACCTTTCTGGACAATCCATGGGCGAAAACCCGCATGCTTGATCCCATACACAAAATCTGCACTATTTCATGGCGTAGGTAGCATGGGTGGCTGGTTTCCTGGCAGCAGCGAGAAAGTACAGTTACGTAAGAACTTACCGTAACAGTAGATCTTCGAGAGAGGGCTCTTGCAGTAGGTAATTACATATAGGACTGATGTCGGCAGGACCCCACGGAAAAATTTCTAGCTAACAGTCCCTGGCGGGGACCGCCCCCACGTCAGGTGACTGGCATCAGACGACATCGGTATAAAGGGGCGGTCCCAGACGCCCGCCTTCCAGTTCTTTCCCGCCACAGGCCCGGAAGGCCCGGACGAGAGAGAAGCAGACATTTTCCTAAATGGAAAAGGAGCTGAAAAAGCCTAGGGGGATGGAGGGGAGAAGATTTTATCGAAGAGCCTCTCCGAAGATCTACTGTTACGGGGTTCTCACGAACTGTACCTGTCTTACTTGAGAGGGCTCTGCAGTAGGTACTGTATATAGGACTGAATCCCGAGCAGTCTGGAACAAATTAAAGGCACCGGGAGGAGGAACTACTCCAAGAAGTAACAAACAACCTTGCAAACCTCAAGATAAGAGGCCTTGCAAGACCGCTAACCCGAAGCCTGCTCTACGGCGAGAGACAAGGTCCAAACTGTAATGTTTCGTAAAGGTATGGATGGAAGTCCAGGTGGCAGCAGCACAGATGTCTGCCGCGGACACATTTTTGAAACAAGCCGCAGAGGCTGCTACTCCCTGAGTGGAGTGACCTCTGACTTGACCCAGTAGGGTCTTGTTGTACTTGTCATAACAGAAAGTGATGCAATGAGCCAACCACTTTGATAGGCATTGCTTGGAGACAGCATTGCCTTCCCTTTTGTGAGCAAAAGAGACGAACAACTGATCAGTCTTCCTGAGATCCTTCGTCCTATCGGTGTAGTATCTCAGAATCCTGTGGACATCCATGGTATGGAGCAAGTATTCTCCTTGATTGGAGTACTGCGTGAAAAAGGCAGGTAACTCTATTATAGACTGATTTAAGGTAGACTCCGCTACCACTTTAGGAAGAAACTTAGGGTTCGTGCGAAGAGCTACTCGTTCTTTGTGAAAAATCAGATAAGGGACTTTACAAATAAGGGCCTGGAGCTTGGAAATCCTTCGAGCCGAAGTAATGGCCACCAAGAAGCTGCCTTCCACGATAAGAACTTCAAGTTCGCGGAAGCCGAGGCTCAAAAAGGAGGAAGGGGAGTTTCTAGAACAAAGTTCAAGTCCCAAGGGGGAGCTGGAGTCCGAACAGGGGGTCTGTAATGAAGGACCCCTCTGAGAAAGGTCTTGGATACCTCCAATTGGGCAAATGCTTTATCAGCAAAAGGGACATGGTAGGCTGAAATAGCAGCCATGTGGACTTTCAAAGAGGAGTGACTGAGACCCAGGTCGAAAAGACACAAATAATCAAGCAGAACGGCCACAGGACAGGAGAAAGGCTCCACATTCCTGGAGGCAGCCCAAATGGAAAATCTCTTCCATTTCATGGCGTAGGTGGACCTAGTGGAGGGTTTTCTAGCCTCCACTAGAATCTCGGCCACCTTAGGAGAGTCGCCAAAACGAGATTGGGCTAGGTCTGCAGGAGCCATGCATGAAGTTGAAGAGACTTGAGTCCCAGATGGACTAGGGTCCCCTGATCCTGGGTCAGCAATCCTCAAGATAAAGGAAGAGGAAGAGGAGGAACCTCTGAGTATTGTTGTAGAAGAGAGAACCAGATTTGCCTGGGCCAGAAAGGAGCGATCAGAAACATTCTTGCTCCTTCCAATGCAAGTTTCTGCAGCACATGAGGGACCAGAGGAATTGGGGGAAAAACATAGACAAATCTGTCCTTCCAGCTTAGAGATGGAGCGTCGCTCCAGAAAGCGCCTCGCTCTGGAGCGAGCAAGCAAAAGGTTGGAAGCTTTGCGTTTCGGGAGGAGGCGAACAGGTCCATCTGTGGAGTCCCCCAAATCTGGAAGATGCTTTTTAGAACTTTTTGGTCCATTTCCCACTCATGTGGCAGAGCCGAAGAACGACTTAGCTTGTCTGCCAGGACATTGTCGACTCCCGGAACATGGATCGCCGTGAGGTGAAGGTTGTGAAGCGTTGCCCAATCCCAAACCCTCATTGCTTCCCTGCACAGTGGGTAGGACTGAGTCCCTCCCTGCTTGTTGATGTACCACACCACGCACATGTTGTCTGTTTGGACAGCTAGGTGACCGGGAAGGATGTATTGGTGAAGGGCCTGGAGAGCATACAGCACTGCTCGAGCACATTGATGTGGAGAGCTAACTCCAATCTGGACTATAACTCCTGGGTTCGGGGAGGACCCAGATGGGCTCCCCAACCTTCACCTGATGCGTCCGTGGTCAGAGTCTGGGCGGGGGGGGAAGATGAAAGAAGGGGACCCCCCGGAACAGGTTCTCTCGAACCATCCACCATTGCAAGTCTCTTGTCATCGGCGAGGAGATCAGCACCAGATGATCTAGGTTGTCTACAAGTTGATCCCACTGAGAGCGGAGAGTCCACTGAGAGATCCTCATGTGGAGGCGCGCATGCGGAACCGTCGGGATGGCAGCCGCCATAAGCCCCAGAAGACGGAGCACCGACCTCGCCGGAACCTTCCTGCTTTCTGAAAGAAGGGAAATCTGGGACTGGAGGGAGGCCCCCCGTCCGAAGACAGGAAGGCCCTGCACACTGTCGTATCGAGGATTGCCCCGATGAACTGGAGTCTCTGGGAAGGGTCCAGATGAGACTTGGAATGGTTGATGGTGATACCCAGATCAGTGAAAACCCGCTGGGTGAGGGAGAGAAAATGCAGGAGTTCCTCCCTGGACAAGGCCGCCAGGAGCCAGTTGTCCAGGAAGGGAAAAACCTGAACTCCCAAAGTACGCAGGTGGGCCGCTACCACCGCCAGGCATTTGGTAAAAACTCGGGGAGCCGAGGAAAGACCAAAAGGGAGCACCCGGAATTGGTAATGGTCCCCCTGGAACGCAAACCTGAGGTATTTTCGGTGCGAGGGGTGAATGGGGAAGTGCAGGTATGCATGCTGCATATCCAGTGCACAAAGCCATTGGCCCAGCCAGAGAAGGGGCAAGAGGGTTTGAAGGGAGAGCATCCTGAACTTTTTGTATTCCACATAGAAGTTCAGGGAGCTGAGATCGAGAATGGGTCTGAGATCTCCTGTCTTCTTTGGTACAAGAAAGAAATGGGAATAGTAACCCGTCCCGTGAAGGTGAGGGGGGACGGGTTCTATGGCCTGCTTCGTGAGGAAAGCAGATATTTCTTCCCTGACCAAAGGAAGATGGTCCCTTGAGTAAGAGGAGTTCAGAGGGGGGTGGCGTGGAGGTTTCTGCAGAAACTCTATAGAGTGCCCCTCTGCTATGATCTGAAGCACCCAAGAACTGATGTTATCCTCTCCAACTCGGAAGGTGGAGGAGAATCTCCCTCCTACCGGTTCCTCCGGGGAGTCCGGAGGCAGTGGGAGAGGGAAGGAGTCAGGTGGTGTGAGGCAACGCCGCAGCTGGGGCGCCCGCTGCTTTTTTGGGCGGCGGGGGCCCTGGCAGCTGTGGGGGCCCGATGCTTAGTGGCTCGCCTTCCCTGGGGTTTCGCCTGAGGCCGGCTGCATCTGCGAAAAGAACGGCACTGCGGGGGATGGGGACAGTACATGGAATAGACAGATTTGAGGGCTGTCCCCTTCTCCTGCAAGTCGGTGATGTCGTCCTTGACATCACCACCGAAAAGCACCGAACCTCTAAAAGGTGCTTCTTGAATTGCTGACTGCACCTCCGGGACCAGACCTGACACTCAGAGCCATGCGTGACGCCGAAGACTTACGGCGAATGCGGAGCTTCGTCCTGTGGTGTCCACTGCATCGTAGGTCATCCTCAGAATGTGACGACTGGCCGAACGAGCAGAACAGACAAGGTCAGCTAACTCCTGCTTGACTTGGGAGTCAGGCAAGGAGTCAATCTTAGATTCTGCCTGGGTAAGGACAGCCTTCTGATAATCCCCCATATGTGGAGTCGGTGCCTGGTACTGCGGCGCAGGATGCTGTGGACATGGGTAAACCGGCGTCGGATAGGACGGCGGATACCCAGGTACCGGAGGAGCTGCCGGAGCAGATGGCCTAGTAGGAAACTCCACGGGCGGATCAACCGTGATAGGCCCGTGGGGTGGAGGGCCCGATGGGAGAGGAATATCCCCCGCCGGCATCGGAGGGGCCGCGCCGGAACCGGCGGTGGGGCCGGGCGTCTGGGGCCGCCAGATCCGTTCTGTAGGAGGAGGATCTGATGGTGGAAAAGCATCCCGAGCATCGCCTTGGGACAGAGAGAGAAGTCCCGGGTCAGGCAGGGGGGACTCGGGCTTCCCGGATGGCAGCGAAGGCTGCGGGGAACCTGGGACGACAGACGGTGAAGGGTCTGTCGTAGGCTCCAATGCCCGGCGCACGTCAGAGGAGCTGACGTGCGACTTAGGGGCCGAATCCTGGCAGATGCCAGAGGAGCCGGCGTCCGACTTAGGGGGTCCCTCGTCGGAGGCGGGCCGAGGGTGAGAAGCGGCCCGGTCTGAGGGGGACACTGCCGTGCGTCTACTCAAAGGGTCGGGCGCCTTAGTGGCCTTCTCCCGGGCGGACGCCGAAGGAGCTGACGCCCGCTTATGGAGGCGCCCGTGACCAGTAGGCCGAAGCCCGCGGTAGTACTGGGGGCAGAAGCCTCATTTTGCCTGGAGGCACCAAGGCTCGACCGAACCCGGCCGGGCGGGCAGACACCTCCCAAAGCCTTGGAGGCTGCCGCGGTGATCCTCAGAGGGGACGTTACCTTAGCCGCGGCTCCAGTTGGAGTCGCGGAAGAGGAGGCCTTCTCCCGGTGCCTTTCTTTGTCCCGCTTCTTGTGTCCTTCTGGGGAGGTCAACGCCTGCCTAAGCTTCTTCAACTCCTTCTCCATTGCAGACATCTTCTTTTTAAGGAGATGGGCTTACAAAGACTGCTGGCGTCGTATGCAGGTGGCCGCGTTGAAATGCGGGCACTTGTCGACTGCGTGGTTGGGGCCTAAACAAAAAAGGCAGAGGAAGTGACCGTCTTTGTGAGACAATTGGGCACCGCATGAGTCGCACTTATTTTTTGAAGGGGACGACATAAACCGACGTTCACCTGACGAATAAATTGCAAAATACTGATACTTTCGGTAAAAAAACGACAAAGCAACAGGGCTGAGCACGAACTTCATCGCGGAGATGCGCACGAGCTGACGGGCGGAAAGAACTGAAGGGGGAGCCTGGGACCGCCTTTATACCGACGCCGCCTGACGCTGGTCATCTGACGGAAGTGGTTACGCCAGGCCTGCTAGCTAGAAATTTTCCGGGGTCCCGCCGCCTGCTGACGCCAGTCCTATATGTACTACCTACTGCAAGAGCCCTCTCGAAGTAAGATCGTCTGCTACCTCTTGCGAGACCCCGTGCCGCATCATGGCTATGTTTCTAGGAGCCAAGCGTGCAGGTTCAGTGAACGAAGGTCTGGGTGAACCAAGGAACCCACCTCCTGAGACAGCAAGTGGGAGCTGATTGGCAGCGGCACTGGAGGTTCCTGGGACATCTGATGCAAAATAGGGAACCAGATCTGCCAGGGCCAAAACGGTGTGATATGTATTGCCGCCGCTGTTTCGCGGTTTCAGAAGAACCCTCTGGATCAACGGAAAAGGGGGGAAGGCATAGAGGAATCTGCCCGCCCAGGAGAGGGACGAGTCTCACCAGAAAACAGCAGGCCCTGGATCTAGCGAGCAAAAATTGGGCAGTTTTGCGTTGGATGGGGACACGAAAAGATCTAATTCTGGTGTGCCCCATCTGAGAAACAGATCCTCTACTACCTCCTGGAGTAGTTCCCACTCGAGGACTTTGGCCTGAGAGCGGCTCAGGCTGTCTGCGATGACGTTGTCCGCTCCTGGAACATGAACAGCAATGAGGTTTGCGCCGTGTTGCAAAACCCAATCCCACACCCTCATGGCCTCCCTGCAAAACGGGTAGGAGTGGGTGCCTCCTTGTTTGTTGAGGTAATACATCACCGTGGAACTGTGTTTGTAACAGAAGAGTACCCGGTGGGATCTCCGACTGGGAGGCGTGTAGGGCATAAAGAACTGCCCTCATTTCCAAGATATTTATGTGGAGATGAGACTCTTGGGCTGTCCACAGGCCCAGAGACCGAACACCGTCGAGGTGTGCTCCTCATCAGAGTCCTGAGGAGTCTGTGGAGAGTGTCACAATCTGAGATGGTGCAAGGAAGGGGACTCCCGCCGATAGAGTCCTCGAATCTAGCCACCATTGCCAATCCTGGATTACGGCCTTCGTGATCTGGATTGGATGCTGCAGATGGTCTTGCCTTTGGTCCCATTGGACCCGTAACATCCACTGGGTTACCCGCATGTGGAGATGGGCTAGTGGGACTGTTGCAATGGCCGCAGCCATGTGTCCGAGCAGGCAAAGGACCAGTCTGGCAGGAACGGTCTTAGCCGAAATGTCCCTGATGAGGGATCTGATGTGTTCCGCTCTGTCCTGGGGGAGAAAAGCTTTCCCCTTGATGGTGTCCAGAACTGCACCTATGAACTGCAGAGTCTGAGACGGAACCAGGCGTGACTTCTTGTGATTGATAATAATGTCCAACTTCTTGAACAGAGACTGAGTACAGAGAATGGCGGACATCAGGGCTTCCCAAGAGGGTGCCATGAGAAGCCAGTCGTCCAGGTAGGGGAACATGTAGTGGCCTTGTCTCCTCAGAGATGCCGCTACAACTGCCATGCACTTTGTAAACAACTGAGGTGCCAATGACAGCCCGAAGGGAAGGGCTCGGAACTGATAATGGTGACCCTGAAACTCTAAGCGCAGAAACTTCCTGTGCGCTTGAGCAATAGGAATGTGCAGGTAAGCGTCCTGCATGTCCAGGGACGCTAGAAAGGGGTCCTGCTTGAGCATGGGAATCAGACCTGGGAGGGTCACCATGCGGAAGCATTTGTACAGGACCGACTTGTTGAGGTCGCTGAGGTCCAGTATCGGACGGAGGTCCCCTGTCTTCTTTGGAAGCAGAAAGAAGTGAGAATAGTATCCTAGACCTCTCTGGTTCAGAGGTACGTGCTCTATATCTTCTTTTCCCAGAAGCGCGAGCACCTCTTGCTGTATGAGCAGGGCATGCTGACCCGAATAACGGGAGAGCAGGGGAGGTCTTGCCAGTGGGTGGTTGAGAAACTCTATGAAATTACCTTTCTTGACCAATTGAAGAACCCACTGGTCGGCGGTGATCGACTGCCACTCTGAAAAGTGGCGAGCGATGCGACCCCCGATCTTTTGTGCCCGTTGATCCAGTGGAGGGGTGGGGGTCGGGAAGGAGTCATGCTGTGGCAGCACTGGTCCCTGCAGGCTGGGCCGGTTTCGTGTAGTGTTGGCCTCTGCCTGGGGATGACTTAGCCTGGGCTTTTCACTGAAAGGTGCCCCTTTGTTGCTGGCCAGAACGTGGCTGCTGCCTTTGTTGCCGGCTGCGAAAACGGCTCTGGTTCCTACGAAAGGAACCAGGCCTAGATCCGTACATGGCCTGTACAGATCTGACTGCCTTCCCTGTATCCTGGAGTTTGGTGATGACCTTCTCAGAGGTTTCACCAAAGAGAACTTCGCCATTGTACGGGACTATGAGAATGTTCTTCTGTACGTCTGGGGTGAAGCCAGAGACACGGAGTCAAGAGCGTCTCCGGAGACAAACACCTAAGGCTGCAGCTCTGGCAGATGAGTCCGCAGAATCGTATGCGGCTCTTAGTACTTGGGTACCCACATCAGACGCCGTGCGTAGAAGGTTCAGGAGCTCCGCCTTCTGGTTGCCATCCAGGAGCTTATCGACCAGGTCCTGGCCCTGTTCCCACAGGGTGTTCTGAAACTGCACCATGTGTGTTAGGTAGTTCAGGGACCTGATAGCGCATGTAGCAGCCGCATACATGTGCTTCCCCAGGGCATCCAATTGCTTGGATTCCTGGTCCGGTGGCTGTGTGCTCATATGTTGTGGTCTTTGCGACCGGTCATGTAAGGCTGTAATGACCTGGGAGTCTGCCAGAGGTTGTTGAGCCAGGTACTGGTCCTCTCTCGGGGCCTTGTACAGGTGGTCAGCCTTCTTCAGTATAGCGGGAGTGGTGTGTGGATGCTTCCACGCAGCCTTGGTGACGTCCGCGAAGGTGTCCACCAAGGGTGGCACTACCACAGGCTTTGGGTCTTTCTGCTGAAGATAACAGGCAAGGCGCTGTCGTTCGGGGTCGAGGTCTTCAGCATCCCACCCCTGTTGTCCTGGATGTGCCTCATGATCTCCGTGAACGAGGGATCATCCGGAGGAGACCTGGGAAGGTCATGTGGGTCAGGTGAGGGAATGATGAGTGGAGAAGGAGATCTGGAATAATCCGAGGTATCCGATCTGAAATCTTCCTCTGACAGAGTATACCGACGACGTCTGGGTCGCTTGGGGCTGGGAGACCCTGATGGGGATCTTGAGAGAGGCCTTCTCCGATCCTTGGATCAACCCCTAAGAGGTGGAATCTGCTCCTTAGGGATTGGTGGTCATCCTGCTGGCCCCTTAGGTGGAGGAGAGGGAGGAGAAGGAGTCGCCGTGGGGACCACATTCTTTCAGATGGTGTCCCACCAGAAAGTAAAGAGGTCCTTCCTGCAAGTTCATCCTCGACGAAGGGCCTGGCACAGGTGGTCTGTCACCGAGATCGGGCGTCAGGTCCGCGGGTGTGTCTGGGGTCGGCGAAGGTTCTCACGGGAGCCTGTTATCCTCAGTGTCGCCCACCTGGTCTTCGGGCAGTATAGCGTCCTCCTCTGTGGAGTCCCTGTGACCGGTGTCCGCTGGTGACTGGGGGCGGTTCTCGGCTCTGGAGAACGCGGCCGACGCCTGTCTCTCGGCCGCCTCGGATCCGGGCGAATGCCAGGCCGGGCCGGGTGCCTGGTTGGAGACTTCAAGCTTCTGTGAATGCCTGGCTGACTTGGAATAAGCTTGGCCGATGTCAGGTCCGGGTCCGCTTAAAGGACGCCAGATCTTTGGTCTTCCTTGAGTTGGATCCGGACCTCTGGGAGGTTGGGAGACTGACCTGGAGTCGGGGTCCCGACGTCGGGTGGAGGAAGACCTATGGTGCTCGGAAGACTTGGAAGAGGCCTTAGAGGGAGTGGAGGAAGCCGAGGACCTCGAAGTCTTGATAGGCTGGAGAGTAGAATGGCCGCCCGAAGCCCGTACCTTAACTGGGGGGGCTGAGACAGAGCCCTGGAGGGAGAGCAGTCTGATCTAGTGGAGCCTGAGCTCCGGGAGTCCGAGGCCCGGTTCGGGGATCTGGACCTTACTTTCTCCAGGTGTTTGTCTCAGTGCTTATGGGCCTTGGAGGAAGATTCGCCCCTGGAGGAAGGTTCTTGGTCCATCCTTTTCAGCTTTTCTTCGAGAAGATACGCCTGAAGTGCCTTCTGACGGCGGATCCTGGTGCGGCTATTGAACCCTTGGCAAAAGGTGCAGGCCTTAGTATCGTGGTCCTGGCATAAACACCGCATGCAGAAGGAATGAGGATCCTTGAAAGGGATCTGTTTTCCGTAGGCACACTTGGAAAGGTGTCCCTCAAGCGAAGGAGTTGGAGAGGACATCAGTTTGAAAAATCACAGTAAGTTCTGTAGTCGTCGTGCGCTAGATAGAGACAGAGAGGCCGATGCTGGTGAGTCGATGGTGGGAAAAGAACTGGGGATTCTGTGGGACCACCTCTTTATGTACTACGCCTGATGTTGGGGGCCGGACCGATGTTGGAGGCAGTCCCCCACTGAAAACTGCTAGCTAGAAAATTTCCGTGGGGTCCTGGCACCTGCTGGCTTCAGTCCTAATGGTGTAACCTGCTGCAAGAGCTGTTTCTCGAAGTAAGATCCTTTGATGCATTCGAGCGATTGGGAGATGTAGGTAAGCATACTGCATGTCCAGCGACGCTAGCCATGCGCCTTCTTTGAGCATGCGGATAAGACCCGGTAGGGTCACCATGTGGAAGCGTTTGTATAAAAAACGTGTTGAGATCACTAAGATCGGGTGCAAGTCCTCTGTTTTCTTTGGGACCAGGAAGAAGTGAGAATAATAACCTTTTCCCTTCTGGTCTGGTGGAACGTACTCTATGGCCTCCTTGTAAAGGAGGGCCAAGATCTCCTGCTGGATGAGCAGAGCATGCTGAACCGAGTAACGGGAGAGCAGGGGAGGTCTGGATGGTGGGTAGCCGAGGAATTCTAAAGAGTGTCCTCACTATACCAACTGTAACACCCGCCAGTCGTCGGTGATCCTCTGCCATCCCAGAAGGTAATGAGATGCGACTCCCGACCTTTATCCTTTGATCCAGAGGAGGGGCGAGGGCCGAGAAGGAGTCATGCTGTGGTGGCATTAGGGCCCATGGGCTGGGCTGCCTTGGGATGCTTTGAGCCCTGGCCTGTGGGGAATATGGCTTGACCTTTGCGACCAAAATTGCCCTAGGCTTGCTGGCTGGAACGTGGCTGTTGCCGTTGTTGCCTGCCGTGAAAACGGTTCTGGTTCCTCTGAAAGGAACCAGATTTGGGCCTGCACATAGCCTGTACAGTCCGAACTGCCTTCCCGGAGTCCTGTAGCTTGGTGATGACCTTCTTGGATTCCTCACCGAACAGGACAGCTCTGTTATAAGGGACGTCCAGGATATTCTTCTGAACGTCCGGGGTGAAACCGGAGAGACTCAACCAAGAGTGTCTCCGAAGACAAACGCCAGTAGCTGCTCCCCTGGCGGCCAAGTCCGCTGAATCGTAAGTGGCTCGGAGAACCTGGGTCCCCACGTCTGACCCAGTATGACGGAGGTTGAGCAGCTCCTCCTTTTTGCCATCCGGAAAGTCCTTTAAAAGGTCTTGGCCCTGCTCCCAGAGGGCGTTTTGAAATTGCACCATGTGCGTGAGGTAATTCAAAGACCTTATTGAGCATGTAGCAGCCACATACATGCGTCTTCCCATAGAATCTAATTGCTTAGATTCTTGGTCCGGAGGCTGGGTACTCAAGTGTTGCTGTCGTTGAGACCGATCATGAGATGTCAGAATGACCAGTGAGTCTGCTAGGTTGATGCCTGGACACAGGTCCTCCATAGGGCGCTCTCTGTGGAGGCGGTCAGCCTTCTTAGGAACAGCCAGTGTCTAGTGCGGATGTTTCCAAGCCGCCTTGGTGACGTCCGTGAAGGTGTCCACTAGAGGTGGGACCACCACAGGCTTTGGGTCCTTTTGTCGAAGGTAATGGGCAAGGCGTTCTCTCGGGGTCCAAGTCTTCAGTCTCCCATCCCATATTCTCCTGGATGTGCCTTATGATTTCGGAGAAAGAGGGATCATCCGGTGGTGACCCTGGCTGGTCTCGTGAGTCTGGTGATGGGGGACTATAGAGGGATGGAGACCTGGAGGTATCGGACGTATCTGGTCTGGAGTCATCCCCGGTGGGTGTCTGTCCCTGGGTCGTTTAGGGCTCGGAGACCCAGAGGGAGACCGTGATGGGCGTCTTTTTCTCTCTCTAGATCTGCCCCTAGGAGGTGGAGTTGGCTCCTTAGGGGTCGGAGGTCTTGAGCCTATGAGGGGGTGTAGGAGGAAGAGGCTTACTGGGGATCACGACCTTTCTGATGGTCTCCCACCAGAAGGTGAACAATTCCTTCACCTCCTGAATGTTCATGCCAGACGACGGGCCCGGCGTTGGTGTGGGTCTGTCGCCAGGGTCAGGTGTCAGGTCCTGGGGAAGAAAAAATTACTCACCTTAGTAATGTTGTTTCTTCTAATGGAGTCTTGCTGTATTCTGACTATTGCAGTTAGGTCCTGCCTTTCAACTGCCCTGGAGAACAAAGAGTTAAACTTTCCATGGCCAGCATGGAATGTTCACCGCGAGCTCGGTTGAAGCCCCTGTCTTCTGCTGTTTAAACTCCAACCGTCGGATCTTTACGAGCAATACTTACCAGAAGTTGTGTGTGGAAACTGTAAAAGTCACACTAGCCAACTGGCAACTAAATTCATATAAAAGGGTTTTTTGGTTTCAAAGCAAAGACTCAAGTCAGGAAACCCAAAAAACAAAACACATCCCAAAACACAACACTCAGCCAAAATAAAGGAGGGTGAAAAAGGGACACCCCTAGGGTGCCAACACTGCTCCTGCCCACCCACATCCGAAAAACCAGGTTCTGAGAGGGGAGGTCAGAATACAGCAAGACTCCATTAGAAGAAATACAGGTTACTCACCTGCAACAGGAGTTCTAGGAATGGTATATGTTGTTCATCCACACTGTCTGGCAGGTTTCTTGCCGCTTTAAATCTTGCCGGAAGGTCTTCAAGCTGGCTCCTCCGACACCCGGGTGGTAAAACTCTCAGCTCTGCCCCATGATGCCAGATCTTCCTTACCGCTTGGAAGCTCAGGTTCCCTCCTTAACGCTCTGCGTGACAGACTGGATCCTTACTCTTCGGTTCGTCCGAAACTCGTTTTAAAATTTTCAAGACTTCAGTCTTCCTTTTTCCAAGCGGCTGCGATGGACAAATCGACTCCCGGTTTTCGGCGGTGCCCTTGTGGGCAGAAGATGTCCAGGACGGATCCACACTCCATGTGGGTCTACTGCCTCGGCCTAGAACACGAACCGCAGGCCTGCGAGTCATGCTGTTCGTTCTCGGCCAATGTCTTGAAGGACCGCGCTGCCCGGTTGAAGCTTGAGCGCCCCAAGAAGCGCTATCCGCCGGTAAAGTCGAAAGAGGCCCATTAGGCGGTTACCGCGGCGGCTGGCTCGGCTGAGCAGCTCGAACAGATGATCACCCTTGAGGAGGAGGCAGCCCCTCGGTCGCGGCATTTATCCCACTTTCTTTGGGTACCTCGTATTCTGCTTCGTTCAAGGAGCTTTGCCAATCCCTTTTCACGAAGGGAGAGGGGCCATTGAGACATTCCTCTCGGTCCAAAAAGAAGGATTCCAAGGGTAAGTCCCATCGTCTGCGTTCGTGGGAGCGGGAGAGGTCCCCTTCCCCGGAGAGCCGATCGTCTACTTCAGTCAAGGTTGCTGCCAAGGCCGCTGGCTTCACGGCGTCCCTGTCCATGTCCCTAGAAACTACATTACTAAGGTGAGTAATTTTTTCTTTAAACAACATGAAGTCTTGCTGTATTTTGACTATTGCAGACTAGCAAGCAGTACTTCCATGGAGGAGGGACAGAACCTACTTTGGAAACAGGATCTGAAGTACTGCTGTACCAAACCGAGCATCACTCCTAGCCTGCATATCCAGAGAGTAATGCTTGGTGAATGTATTGACTGTTTTCCAGGTGGCTGCTTGACAAATTTCTAAGATAGGAATATCCCTGGCAGCAGCCAGGGAAGCAGCTGTACCTCTAGCAGAGTGAGCCCTCAGGCCTGAGTTCTACTACCCAGTTTTTCATAGCATAATTGTATACAAGAAACAATCCACCTGGCAGTAGATCTCTTAGTGGCAGGTTTGCCCTTACCAACCTCTCCATATGTGAGGAACAATTGGAGGGACTAAAACCTGTGACATTTGGTGCACTCTATGTAGTAGCTGAGGGCCCTTTTAACATCCAAGCTGTGCAGCCTCCTCTCTCCAGAGGAGGAGGAATGGTCAGTGAAGAAAACAGGGAGAGACAGACTGGTTAAGGTGGAAATCAAACCACCTTAGGTAAAAACTTCCTGTTAGTTCTTAGGACCACTTTATCTCTATGGAAAGAGATGAAATCAGGCTCCACTAACAGGGCTTGCAATTCACTGATACGCCTGGCAGAGGTAATGGCTACCAAAAACACAGTTTTCCAAGTCAAGTACTTAAGCTCTGCAGAGGACAAAGGCTCAAAGGGGGGTTGCATAAGCTAAGCAATGCAAACGTTAAGGTCCCAAGTAGGAGCAGGGTCCCTAAAAGGGGGATTGGTGTTCAGCAATCCCTTGAAGAACTTACAAAACACAGGATGGGCTGACAGAGGAGAGGGCTTGTCTACTGACAGGAAGGCAGAAACAGCTGCCAAATGCACTTTAAGTGTAGCTGGCCTAAGGCCTAGGCCATTGAGATGGACCATATAGTCCAGAACCGTAGGCAACCCAGCAGATTCTGGAGAAATATTCTTATTAGAACACCAGATAGTGAACCTTTTCCATTTGGAATTGTAAGTCTTTCTAGTGGAAGGCTTTCGAGAAGCCTTAAGGATATCCAGAACCACTTGGGAAAGATGCAGATCAGCAAACTAACTCTTCAAGAGCCATGCCTTGAGATTGAAAGACCTGAGGTTCGGGTACCAAATCCTCCCCTGAGAGGATGTCAATAGGTTGTAATTCCTGGGAAGAGACCGAGGAAGGTGGACTGCTAAGGACAGAAACAGTGGGTACCAGGGCTGTCTGGCCCAGTCTGGAGCAATCAGAATCACTTTGCATGGTTGTGACCTTATCTTGACTAACACTTTGAACAGGAGAGGGAAGGGGGGGAAAGCATACAGAAATTTCCCTTCCCAATTCAGGATCAGGGCATCCAGGGGGACTGAGCTCAAGACTGGGGGTCTGCAACAAAAGAGAGGAAGTTGGTGATTGTCTGGGGCTGCAAAAAGATCTGTGGAGTGCCGCATCTCAAGAAAATCACTTTCAAAACTAGGGGATCTAGGATCCATTCGTGATAGCCCTGGGATATCCTGCTGAGAGTATCTGCTAGGACATTGTCCTTCCCTGGGAGGTGAACTGCTATCAGAGAGGTTTGCAGGGAATAGGCCAGAGACCACAACTTCATTGCTTCTGTGCACAAGGCCGTAGACTGAGTGCCTCCTTGCTTGTTGATGTACCACATGGTGGTGGTGTTGTCTGTTCTGGTCTGGACCACCTTGTTCTGTACAGATTTGGAAAAGGCTTGCAGTGCCAGAAACACTGCTCTGAGTTCCAAGAGATTGATGTGAAGCAGAGATTCTTGAGGTGACCACAGCCCTTGGGTGGTAAGATTCCCCAGGTGGGCTCCCCAGCCCAGCAGGGAGGCATCTGTGGTAAGTATCACTGAGTGAGACTGAGTGACAAAAGGAACTCCTTGTCTCAAATTGTCCTGATCCTGCCACCATTGCAAAACCTGGATCAGGGTTCGAGTTACTGGGACTAGTTTGGCAAGGGAATCCTTTCTTTGGGACCAGAAGGCTCTTAAGTGGAACTGAATGTCCCTAATCTGGAATCTTGCTCCCTGGACCACTGTTGTGGAAGCTGCCATGTGGCCCAGAAGCTGAAGGAAATGCCTTGCTGGTCGAGACACCTGTAGGGTGAATGAAGAGGCCAGTTCCATAAGGCGCTTGCCTTTACTGTATCCAGCTCCGCCCCTATGAAGGTGAGGAGCTGTACTGGCTCGAGAACTGACTTTGGAAGGTTGAGGAGGAATCCTAAGGAAGTGAGCACTTGCTGAGTTATTTGCAAGTGTGACTTGACTTGGTCTGGAAACTGACCCACTATGAGCCAGTCATCCAAGTATGGAACGATGGAGATCTTTTTTCTCCTTAGGAAAGCAACCACTACTGCCAGGCACTTTGTGAAAACCATTGGGGCTGATGTTAGGCCAAAGGGCATTGCTCTGAATTGATAGTGGCTGAGGGCAACTCAAACCCGAGGTACTTTCTGTGGGAGCACCTGATGGGAATGTGAAAATAGGCATCTTTGAGGTCCAGGGAGGCTAGCCAGTCCCCTGGCCTTAGAGAGGGAAGGATTATTCTCAGAGTCACCATTTTGAACTTTGGTTTTAAAAGGTGTTTGTTCAGATATCTTCAGTCCAGGATGGGCCACCATTCTCCTGTCTTTTTGGGGGTTAGGAAGTACCTGGAGTACAATCCTTTGCCCTTGTGTAGGGCAGGAACCCTCTCTATGGCTCTGACAGCCAGAAGGGAAGAAACCTCTGCCTCTAAGGCAAGGGTCTCTGATGGATTTGTAGGTGGAAAGGATCTGGTTATCATCTTGGGAAATTTTTTGAAGCTGAGAACCAGTCCCTGGCTTACTACTTCCAGGACCCACTTGTCTGATGTCAGAGACTTCCAGTCCCGGACAAAGTAAGCCAGCCTGCCCCCTACAGGTACTGGAAAATCGGCCTGGGCAGACCCATCAGGGTGTCTGCTTGGCAGGGGCTTTAGGCTGAGGGGTGGATGCAGGCCTGCTCATTCCCTGTCTGCCTCTCCCTCTGGAGAACCCCCCTCTGAGCATAAGAAGAGGAGGCCTGAGCCTGGTAGAAAGGCCTGCCCCAGGACCGCTGCCTTTGAGGAGTGGCTTGCCTTTCTTTGGCCTGAGCACTCCTATAGGTGGTCCTGTACTCATCCATCTTTTTCATGTAGTTCTCTGTCTGCTCCCCAAACAGAGAATTACCAACAGTAGTGAAATCCATGGCCTTAGCCTGGGTATCCTGTGATAGGCTAGTACATCTGAGCCAAGCCATCCTCCAAAGAGCCACAGATGTAGCCATGACTCTTGATGAAACATCACTGGAGTCCACAGCAGCATGAAATTGCACCTTGGATGCCTCAAACCCATCTGCAGCCACCTGCTCCAGCTCCTTGGCAAGCTGGTCAGGGGCCTGTTTAGCCAGAGCCAGCACAGGACTTCTGGTATCTAGCTATGTAGGCCATATAGTTAGCCTGCCTGAGTCCCAAAGATGCTGCCATGTACTGTTTCTTTGCCATGGCATCAATCCTCCTGGAGTCCTTATCTGGGGGGTGTGATGCCAAGGGGATATTTGCCTTATCACAGACAGCAGCCTGCACTACCCCCACATGGCTGCATTGCTGAGAAAGGAACTCAGTGTCTGAGCTTGAAAGAGTGTACCTCTTGTCCATTCGTCTGTCCACAGGAGGTATGGAGTTAGGAGTCTTAAGAATTTTGTCCATTTCCCCAAAGATTTATGGAGGGGAACAGAGTCTCCTGGACTCTGGGATGTCCATCATTTCAACAAAATCAGGCTCCTCCTGATCCTCTACTGCTTCTTCCATAGGAAGCTGGAGGGTTTCAGACACTTTTTTGTAAAACATAAAGTGGGAGGGGGACTCAAGCCTAGGAGGAGAAACACCTGAAGTTCTGTCTGGGGAGATGTCCGGGTCAACAGGCACATCCAGACTTTCATAATCCCCATACTCTCCCTCCTCCTCATCCGGTTCATAAAATTCTTCTGAAGTGTAATCCAGAACGGGGGGAACCGACCGAACTGAACCCCTGCCAGATGGTGCCGGTTCGGCCGGAACCGAAGTAAGCGATTGCACTATTCTTATCGACTTGGCTATCTCATCAGCGGTTGGAGTATGAATTTCTGGATCCGAACTGGACGATTTATCTTTTCTTTTAACCGGAACAGACTCCTCAGAATCGGCTCTCCTTCTGCCCCGAAGAAGTATCGCCCTGGTCAGAGGGCACTCCTTCTGGTTCGGTCGGAACCAAACCGGGATGGCCATCCGGGTCAGCGGACTTCTCGGCCTCCCTTTCCCTCAGTCTACCTAATCTCTTATCCAGGGTAGCTTTGGGAAAATTCTTACAAATTTGGCAGTCTGAATCGAGGTGGTCAAACCCCAGACAATAAACACAGGTGGTGTGGGGATCAGCCTTAGCAAAGACTTCCCCACACACACTGCAGTGTTGAAACCCAGTGGGCCTGGTTTTTTTCTTGGGTTTCTCAGACATGGCCAATCCTATCCAAAACGTACCCTTTTTTTCGGCAATCCGCCAAGCAAGACCCCCCTATCTGTTCCTGACTGTGTTACGGGTCTTGGAAAAAAACATAATAAAAATCCATTTTTTTAGAACCGATACGGACCGGTTACCACACTAAGTAAATTCACAAACTTTTTTTTACCTGAACTGATCGGTTCAGCCAAACCGATCCACAATTTACAAGTTCCACAAAGAAACTAAATGCAAAACCTATCTAGTACTCACGGTACCACAGACAGAGACTTAGACAGATTCGGTAGCAGCAATTCAGTATAAACCGAGCGAAAAAACGACACTTTAACCGACATTTTTTGAACCGAGCAAGGGAGAAATCTCCGGAGCGACTGTTCAGTGAGGTGGAGTAAAGAATACGGCAGCTGGAGTTTAAACAGCAGCAGACAGGGGCTTCAACCAAGCTCACGATGAACATGCCATGCTGGCCATGGAAAGTTTAACTCTGTTCTCCGGGGCAGCTGAAAGGCAGGACCTAAGTGCAACAGTCAGAATACAGCAAGACTTCATGTCGTTTGAAGCACCGGATCCGTCGACGGCTCCCCGGACGAGCCGGCATCCTCCGTGCCACCCGTCTGGTCGTCCGGCAGCTTTCTCTCCGGAGGACCCCTGACGTCCGGTGTCACCCGGCATCTGTACAACTACTGTCGGGTCGGAAGTCTGCTTTTCGGGCGTCAGGTCAGGCACATTTTTATTCTGTGACGTCCGCTTAAGAAGCGTCAGATCCTTGGTCTTCCTTTCCAGGGCCTTGGGAGGCTGGGAGACGGACCTACGGTCGGTGTCCCAACGTCGGCCTGACGCCCCGCTAGATTTTGAGGAAGACTTCCTTTGTTTTTCTGAAGAGTCAGGCCTGAAAGAAGAGTCTGGTGCCTGGTGGGTCTTAAGCGGGTGCAAGGAGGCTGAAGAACCCCCTGAAGACCTTACCTTAACTGGAGGAGGTTGGGAGCAGGCCCGAGAAGGAGAATGGTCAGACCGCACAGAGCTGGAGCTGGCCCTGGATTCAGAGGCCCTGCTGGGGGATCCCGACCTACCAGAGTCCGGGTGCTTCCCGGTCTTATGGGAAGAATCCCCTTTGGAGGAAAGTCTTTTTTCCATTTTGCGAAGTTTCTCTTCAAGGAAGAACCCTGAAGGGCCTTTTTGACGGGATCCTGGTCCTGCAGGCCTGGGTGTCGTGTTCAGGGCCCAGGCACCTCACACAGCTTCTAATGATGGTGGAGAGGATCTCGCTTGCTGCAGGCGCACTTTTGAGGGGTGTCCTTCGAGAGAAGGAGTTGGAGAAGTAGACATGGATTTGTTTTGTAAAGATTTTGCGTGTTGTATCATTGATGCACGCATCCGTGAGGTCGATGCTGGCGAGTCGACGGCGGGAAAAGAACTGGGGATGCTGGGGATCGCTCCTTTATGCGATGCCTGACGTCAGGGAGGGGCCGACATCGGGGGCAGTCCCCCGCAGGATACTGCTAGCTAGAATTTTTCCGTGAGGTCCTGGCGCCTGCCGGCTTCAGTCCTAATGGTGTAACCTGCTGCAAGAGCGGTTTCTTGAAGTAAGATCCGCATCACGGCGTGACAAGGTCGATGTGGTAGTGGGTGATGAACGTATTTGCCGACTTCCAGGTAGCAGTCCGGCAGATTTCCTGGATAGGGATGTCCCAGGAAGCAGCCACTGATGCAGCAGTACAGCGGGTAGAATGAGCTCTTATCCCTCTGGGAGGCTCCTTGCCCGCCAACTCATAGCACAGACCTATGCATGATGTAATCCATCCTGTAATAGTCTGCTTCGCTGCAGGTCTGCCAGAAGTGGTTTCAGCGTAGGTGACAAAGAGCTGGCAAACTTCTCTGCCATCCTCTCATTATAATAGGAGAGAGCATGTCTCAGGTCCAAAGTATGGAGCCTGTACTCAGCCTCAGAGGTGTAATTAGGGTAGTATACTGGCAGAGTCAACACCTGGTTAAGGTGAAACTTTGACACCACCTTTGGAAGGAATTTCGGGTGGGGCGCAGGACTTTTGTCCCTGTGGAAGACCAGATAAGGGGAGTCCACCGAAAGCACCTGGAGCTCGCCTGCCCTTCTGGCAGATGTGATAGCCACCAGGAAGGCCATCTTCCATGACAAGTGTGACAACTCACAATTGTGCATAAGTTCGAATGGCTTGCCCATGAGCTTTGCCAGTACCAGCAGCAGGTTCATGCACCAGAGGGGATATGTGATCCAGGCCTTTGAAAAAGCGTCCGACCACTGTCTCCTGCACCGTCGGCTTACTGGCCCGCGCCTGGTAAGCACAAATGGCTGCCAGGTGCACCCTAAGGGTCAATGACCGCAGACCCCCTTTGGAGAGAGACCAAAGGTAGTCAAGAATATCAGCCACTGAACAGGATGAAGGGTCCAGGCCCTTACCCCGACACCAAATGGAAAACCTTTTCCATTTGAAGGCATAACATTTCCTGGTCGATTCCTTTCTAAATGCCTCCACCACAGTGTAGACATCTTCGGAAAGACCAAAAGCCTGGAACTCTAGCCGCTCAGGTACCAGGCTGTGAGGTGCAGGGATTGAAGATCCGGATGGAATACCTTCCCTTGATTTAGTGATATCAGGTCTGGGAGTGTACAAAGCCGCTCCAGGGGCCTGCAGCTGAGGCTGAGGAGATCTGGATACCAGTACTGGCACGGCCAGTCTGGGGCTATCAGGATCACCTTCTTGTCTCTCCTCACCTTGAGGAGCACCTTATTGATCAAGGGAAATGGAGGGAAGGCGTAGAGGAGGCCTGAGGTCCACGGCCTCGAGAAGACATCCCCCTGCTGAGAGGGGCCGGCATGAAACAGCCTCAGCTTGGTGTTTTCCCTTGAGGCAAACAGGTCCACCATCGGTTTGCCCCAACAGAACAGGCTGTAAGCTACCGCTGGGTGGAGAGACCACTCGTGGGATGTCTGGCCTAAGCGGCTGAGAGCATCCACCAGGTGATTCGAGGCTCCTGCTACATGGACGGCTAGGAGGTCGGCCTCCAACCGACTCACGAGGGTCCAGATGCGGAACGTCTCCTTGCACAGTAAACGGGAGTGCGTGCCGCCCTGTTTGTTGAGGCAGTACATGGTCATGGTACTGTCCATCTGGACTTGAACCACTTGACCCCAGAGCTGAGGTGCGAAAGCTGACAGTGCCAGTCTGACTGCTCTGAGCTCCAACGGGTTGATGTGGCATTGGGACTCCTCGGGGGTCCAGAGCCCGAGGGCCCTTTTGTCTCCCACGTGGGCTCCCCAGCCCACGAGAGGCACATCAGCCATGAAGACGACCATCGGCTCGGGACATAAACGGGATCCCTTCCTGCAACCGTTCTGGGGCAGTCCACCATTAGAGAGCATAGAAACATAGAAGTTGACAGCAGATAAGGACCGCAAGACCCATCCAGTCTGCACATTTCTTTTTCTACCTTATCAGTGTGCCATAGACTTTTGCGCTGTCAATGGCCTGTCTATTCATACTCATCTGTATTGCTCCCTTATGCCTATCCCATGCCTGTTTGAAGCCCTGCACTATATTCACATCCACCACTTCCTGAGGTAGGCCATTCCATGCATCTACCACCCTGTCGGTGAAAAAGAACTTCCTCACATTACCCCTTAATCTGCCTCCCTCTAATCTCATGCTGTGTCCTCTTGTCCCATTTTTCTTATATTGAAACATGTTAGACTCTTTCACCTTTTTAATGCCCTTAAGGTGTCTGAATGTTTCAATCATATCACCTCTCTCCCTCCTTTGCTCTAGGGTATACATATTGAGTTCAATTAATCTATCCTCATAAGTTTTCTGATGCAGTCCTGCACCATTTTGGTTGCCCTTCTCTGGACTTCCTCAATTTGGTTAATGTCCTTGTGAAGGTGTGGCCTCCAGTACTGCACGCAGTACTCCAGATGGGGCCTAACCAGTGTCTTGTAAAGAGGGATTATTACCTCCCTCTTCTGACTTGTGATACCCCTACTAATACACCCCAACATCCCTCTAGCCTTACCTACTGCTTTAGAGATTTGCTTGGATTATTTCAGGTCATCGGTGATTACTACGCCCAAGTCTCTTTCTTCCCTTGTGACTGGCAACAACTCCCGTCCCAGTCTATAGATGGCTTCAGGCTTTCTCTTCCCTATGTGCATGATCTTGCACTTCTTTGCGTTAAACCCCAGTTGCCACACTTCCGACCATTTTGCTAGTTTGTCAAGATCTCTTCTCATTCTGCCCACCCCATCTGGATCATCTACTCTGTTGCAGATCTTGGCGTCACCTGCAAACAGACAAACCTTACCCTCCAGTCCTGATCCCTGAGGTACCCCACTTGTGACTTGCATCTCTTCAGACTATACCGTTTACCACCACTCTGTCCCACATCTTCTAGGTTACAGTGACCAGCTGGTCAAATTAACCATGGCACGGAGTCCACTAGGCGGCCAGCTCCCATTGAAGGGGGCGCATGTGCCACCGGGCCCAACAGACCACCGAGGTGCACGCCGCCATGTAACCCAGAAGGTGCAGAAAGTCCTGGGCAAGGCGCAAGTGCCTAACCAGAAATGATCGGGCAAAGGAGGAGAGAACCTCCTACCCTGTCCACAGGGAGCCGAGCTCTGGCTTGACAAGAGTCGAGCTCTGCCCTGATGAAGACCATCACCTGAGAAGGCACGAGTTGAGAGCAGGTTTGGAGGGCCAGATCCCTGGACATTTGCACCTCCTGATGGGTGGAACCTGCAAGGAGCCAATCGACAATGTAGGGGTAAATTCTAACCCCCTCCACGCCAAAGATGGGCCGCCATCACTGCCATGCATTTGAAGACCCATGGGGCCGATGACTGGCCGAACGGCATGGCTCGGAACTCGTACAGGGTCCCTTCCACCCTTAAGTGGAGGAACCACTGATGGGACGGATGGATTGAGACGTGAAAGAACGGGTCCTGCAGATCCAGTGAACAAAACCACGTTTCGCTCCAAGGATGGTATGATCCGGGACAGAGTGACATCCGAAAGGTGCAAGACTCGAGATACTGATTCAGGTCATGTAGATCTAGAATGGGGGCGCCAGCCATCCGTCCGCTTGGGTACCAAGTACCACCTGGAGACAAAGCCTGGGTCTGCTGAAGGATCTGCCACTGGAGCTACTGCCTCCTTGAGGAGGAGCTGAGCACTGTCGTCTCGGAGAGCCGACTGGGTGCGTCTGGAAATCCGTTCTTCCCGAGGGGCGCAGGCTCGGCTGGGAGGGTACTGCTCGAATTCTAGAGGCAGTCCCTGACCGACCACTTTGAGAACCCACCTGCCCGTGGTAATAGACCAGGCGGAAAGAAAGTGGCAGAACTGGACCCCCATGGGATGATCCAGAGCTGGCGCGATGGGAGTAGTGGTGGCAACCCCCACCCTGCCACCGAGCAGGCTTGGAGGAGGAAGCTCCAGGACATGAGCCTCAGCCTCCTTTATGGGCCTGTTGGGGTCCAGGCTTCGGCCGAGGGTGCCAAGCTTCAGCCTGCTGCTGATGCTAATGCTGCTGCCCCCCTTGAAAGGAGAGCTGCTGAACCGCAGGGGAAGAGTGCCGAAAAGGCTTCTTCTGCTGGTTCTTACCTGAAGAACTCTTAGCAGAAATAGCGTCCAAGGTGGCACTGGACTGGTCTATGCGCTGGAGGTAACCGGCCACTCCAGGGCCTAACAAGTAGGTCCCAAGGAAGGGCACATCAGCTAACTTGTGCCGAGTATCCACCAGGAAGGAGGAGAGCCTCAGCCAAGCCCTGCAGCGAGAGGCAACTGCGGCAGCCATCGAGCGGGCACAGGAGTCCCCAATGTCCAGGGCCGTCTGAGCTGCTGTTTGGCAACAGCTCGGCTTTTGTCTCGGACCTGCTTGACCGTGGTCTGCATGTCCGCGGGGAGATGTGGGAGGACTTCATCTAATGACCCAATAAGGGTATGAGAGAAGGGTGCCATGATGATGGCCAAACTTGTCTGACAAAGGCCCAAGGAGGAAGCCGCATACACCTTCCTCGCCGAATGGTCTAAGAGCTTGGACCCTTTGGGAGGGAGGTCAATGTCGCAGAACTGCCAGTACGCCTGAACACAGAGGCGGTCACCAGGCTCTCAGCCGAAGGGTGCTCTATGAACCCTGCAAGGGACCCCATGGGAACCGCGTACTTCCGGGCAGTGTGGGCAGACGGTGCTGGACAAGAGGCAGGACACTGCCACAGTTAGAGTGCTGGACCAACAATGGCCTCGGCGACAGGAAAGGCCTCTGTTGGGGTATCCCTTCTTTTAAGGATGTCCGTAAGAGGGTACTCAGCCTTTTTCTGGATGGGTTCCAGGGGCATCCCTGTGGACTCAAGAAATGAGGTGAAGGATCCCTTGGAAGGACCTTCCTCCATCCCTAGGCCAACGGACGACTCATTATCCCCAGGATGAGAGTGAAGCTTGGTGACAGAGTCCGAGGAGTCTGGGTACAGCAGCCTGCCGCCCAAATCACACTCGACCAGCCGAGGGCGGTCCAGGATGACTGACAGACAAATGTCGGGGAAGCCCAGTGTCTGGTCAGTCCTCTTTGGAAGGTGCCCCTCCCACAGGCTGCTTAGGGGGCGGTTCCACCAGGATCGGGTGGAACCCGGCTTGACCGAACAGGCAGTTCGCCAGCCCACGGAAGGAGAACCAAGGTTTCGGCTCCAAGGGGTCGGCTTCGCCTAGGAGGTAAAAGCCAAGTAATGGCTGGGGTAGGAGTCGATGTCTGCTTATGCCCGGACAAAATCAGCTGTTGCCACATGAGGTCCTTGTAGCAACAGAGTTTTCGCCGAAGGCTCTCCTCATCCGAGGAGGACAAACGATGGCGTTGCCTCTATTTAGAGCGCTTATTTATTATTTTTTATGGTTCTTCCTCTCTGCCTTCTGGACGAGGGGTTCTAGACCTTGATCGAGATCAATGGGGCATTTCGGTCACTCACGGGAAGACTCCCCGAGGACCGGTGATACCCAGGGTCCAGACCTCAACGGGACTCAGCAGGCTGGGTCTCTTCATTGGGGAGGACAAGGACCAGAGTCCTTTCTAAAGAGTACTCGACCGGGGCCGGCGACAGCGGGTTGACTGAGGTAGAGATTGTTCTCGACCCATCAGCTGTATCTTCGGTCGGCTGGCCCAACGGAAGGTCCGTGAAGCCTGCAACCAAGGAAGTGATCTCGACCGAGGTGGAAACCGCATGCTCCTGGGACTGAGACCTCTCTCGGTCCCAAAAGCGCCTTCGCCGAGACGAACACTTGCTTGGTTCCTTCTCCTGCTTACAGGATTGGGAGGAGTGCAAGCCCGCGGGCGCCCCTCCCTTGGTTGGGAGAGACTGGCACAACTCCTTGAAGGAGCCCAGAAGGTGAAGCCCAGGTTGAGTGGAACGGAGAAGCCGAGTGTCCGCAGCACTGCTCTTTTCCTCTAACGCCTACATGCGTTCCAATTGCTCGGCGGAACCCGCAGCTGTGGAAACCACCCACCTAGCCTCCTTGGACATCAGAGTGTTCCTCTTCTTCAGTCTCCCCAGTTTTAGATGTGCAAGACTGTCATCCAGGAAGTTGGGATGGAAGGCCAAACAGAAGCTGCAGGATGAGGTGCCATGGCCGACACAGAAGCAGTAGATGCACGTGAGGTGGGGATCAGTGTGCGACATTTTCTGCCTGCAAGGACACCAGCAAAATCCTGGGAAAGATTTCTCCTCCATGATAGATGATGCTAAAAGGGGATCGCTAACTAACAATGTTTAATCTCGGCAAAACCAAAGTTTTGAAAGCCAGGGCCTGCGAAATGAGTGAGCACGAGGGAGGCAACCTGCATCTTCCAGCAGAAAAGATCTGGCATCACGGGGCGGAACCGAGGTATATACCACCCGGGTGGGTGGGAGGAGCCAGCTTGAAGACTTCCGGCAAGATTTAAAGTGGAAGGGGGACATGCCAAAGAGTGTGGATGAACATATCCACGCTCCTAGAGCTGCCGGTTCCAGAGACAGAGATCTCTCCCGATCCCAAGAACATCTTTACCAAGACAAAGACTATCCCGGGTCTTTCTCCTGCTTTCGGGACTGACAGGAGTACGTGCCCACAGGACTTTTCCCCCTCGGTCAGGAGAGATTGGCACAGCTGTCTGAAAGAACTCGAGAAGGTAGAGCCCAGGTTGAGCAGAACGAAGAAGCTCAGAGGCAGATTCTGCAGCCCGAGCCGCTTCCTCCTTGAAGACTTGCATGCGCTCCAATTGCTCGGCGGATTCCACAGGCGCTGAAACCGCCCACCCAGCCTGCTTAGACTTCAGCGGAGGGTTCTGTTTTTCCAGCCTCCTCAACTTCAAGTGTGCGAGACTGTCGAGGACGTTAGGATAAAATGCTAAACAAAAATCGCACTTTGAGGTGTCATGGTCGACACCGAGGCAGTAGATGCACGTGGTGTGGGGATTGGTGCACATCTTCTGGCCGCAGAAACACCGGCGAAATCTGGGGGAAGTTTTGTCTTCCATAATCTAAGGTTAATGCGACCTAGACACATTTTTGGAATAAATGAAAATTACGTACCTACCGTAATTCTGATCTTTCTGTGCATCTTCACCATTCCTCACCTTTGGGTACTTGGCCTGAGGTCATGATGGGCGGAGTCGACACCATCAGCACCGCCCTCGAGGCCGACACACTGCATGGCACTTGCAGGTTGGCCGTTAGAACTGGCGGGAGGGCAGAGTCTACAACACCTGAGTCGCCGGAGAGGTGAGAAAGAGGGTTGGGAGGGTGGGACAAGGAAGTCCAAGGGACAGAGAAAGGAAAACATACATAAACCAAAAGGAGAAATAAACAACTGAGAGGACAGAAGTTGTTGAAGACTAAGGGGATTGGGTAGGGGCCCCAATCTCTGGAAGTAGAAAAGGAGAGGGAGGGTGGATTAGGGATTCTAGAAATAAGGATAAGAGTGGTGGTGGGGGGGGGAGAACAGGAAACGCATACCCTGGAACCTTGACCAGTCTCCAGATTGTATAGGAACTGCGAAGGAGTAGCCAAAAAGGCTAATTGCCAGAATTCAAGGCACAGAATCACTGGCAAAGACTCCAACAAAGCAGAATCGGCTATTCTGGAAGAAAGACAGGATACAGGGATATCTCCCCCCTCTCCAAAAGGAAATTTTGGTGTAAGAGAACTAGTTTCTTAAATAAATTGAGGTTATGTCCAAAGGACAAGGAAAATCAAAGGAATGACAGGGAGAAGGAAAGAAAGGAGGGCAACTGCCAACTCCCACCCCACAGGGGTGGAGCCGAAGCACTGAAGATGGAGTGCCCCTATCCTGACCACTCTGCCCCTAGAAAGAATCATCGCCCTATGTGCCCCAAGTCACCCTGCCCCGACTAACAGAAAGAGGGGGGCGAGAAGGGGGCACAGAGAGGGAGGGGGAACCAGAGACTGAGGCCCCAAGGGGATGGAGGGTAGGATTGTGATGAATGGTGTAGATACACAGAAAGATCAGAATTACGGTAGGTATGTAATTTTCATATCTTATCTGTGTCAATCTTCACCATTCATCACCTTTGGGTGACTGCCAGGCCCCCCAAAAGGGGGCTTTAAACCCTCAGGGGCCAAGTCCCTTAGTTCTCAGTGGGTGACACACCAAGAGGGCGAACCTTCACGGGTCTGGAGAGGCCACAGAGTGGGGAGAGTGAGACGGGGACCCCCCAGAGGGGGTAGGAAGTTGCCCCAACAGATGCAGTCTCACCCTACTGGAGAAAAAGTAGGTTCTCTGGTGAGCGGAGTTAATCACCCTACGCAGGCCCAAGGATGACAACTGGGAGAGACGCAGCCATGCCGTCCACCTAGTGCAGATCACTGTCCCTATGACCCTGGTAGCTACCTCATTGGCGTCATACGATGCCCTTGCTTGGTGCCTTGCTAGCTCCAGGCCACGTGCAGAAAGTGCAATGGCTTGTCTGGTTTGCTCCATGTCAGGCATCGAGGCTAGGAGCTGACCTAGCCTGGACCACAGGAACCTGTCATAGGTGGCATAGTGGGCCTGATGTGCTGCGAAAGAGAGCAGCAACTGTGCCGAGTAGAATGTCCTCCTCCCCTAGAAGTCAAAATCCATGGAGTCTTGATCTTGGGGCCGGTCATGGTCAGGGGCGCAAAGCCAATTAGGAGTGTCCAGTTGCATCAATCCTGACTGGGGATGAGGCATGGAACCTGTAGACTCCGGGGGGAGGGGGGCACAATACCACTGACAGAGATCCCTAAGGGCTGGGACTCTGGAGAAGGGTCTCTGCCAGAAGCGCAACGACGCCTCCCGAAAGGGAGCAGGCCAGGGGGGCACCACATGGGTGTCTGCACTGAAAATCGCCCAGAAAAGCACGCGTCGAGTGCTCTGGATTGTGTTGAGTGGGCGGGGTGATGCACAGGTCCTCCAACATCCTCATGAGGAATCGCTGATACTCAGAGATCAGCAGCTGGAGAGATGTGTACAGGTGGCTCCTCTCCCCCAGAAGAAGGGGGATGAGGAGTTGGAGGACCTCGGAGGTTCAGTAGCAGACTGCTCAGCAGGAGGTTGAAAAACCTTTCTGTCCATAGCCCTGACGTAAGCGGGAAATTGAGCAGTCACTGCTCTGAATTGCTCCCAGGAGAGAGGACCGCTAGGACCAAGAATTCCCGGGAGCACAGGAGAATATGGCAGAGGAGTGGGGGCAGAGCAGACAACAGAAATCGGCTGACCTCCGCCTGGGCTAGGGAGCACACCAGCAGTCCTAGGGAAAGGAGCTCTGGAAAACTCCACAGCCGACAGCTGATCAACCACACTGGAACTGCCTAGGCTGCGAGCTGAAGAATCCCCTCTGTGAGGTGACCGGGGCCGTGTAGATCCAGAAGGACGGTCCCCTACCTCCAAAGAATGGGGCCCTCTCGAGGAAACCGAAAGGGAAAGGCGGAGATTCGCGCTACGGCTTCTCCCGGGTGGGCTCCGGAAAAAGGCTGCCGTACAGACCTCATACCCTTCGACCCCTCAGAATCCGAGAGTGCCCATCTCCTCGAGAGAGCCAGCCTAGGCAGCTGGCAACCCTGTTCGGACCCCGAAGGAGCTATCCAGGGAGCAGCACCCTCCCCTCCTGTGGGTGCTCCGATCGGCCCCAAAGTTGGGCGATCCAGGCACTCCACCTGAGGAGGTACCACCACTGACAGGTCAGAGAACCCTCCGATACCAGGTTGCAGAGCAATGGAGGCCTGCACCACTGCCTGCTGGTCAGTACCCCTGACCCTGGTCCTGGGAGTCACTGTCAGCTCCCCAGCAGGGGGCTGGACCCGGCCTGTTGAAGACACTACTAAGGTGTCCACGTGAGCAGCCAACTCCAAGGAGTCAGACTGTGACACAGAGTCAGATTCCTGCTCCGAAGAGGTGGAGACCGAAGCTCTGTGCCAAACAGTACGTGGACGCCTGCTACCATCCCGACTGAAAAGGGCACCAGAAACTGAGACTGCACCACAGTCAGTGCAGACATCCCCAACAGCACCGTGAACGGTGCCAGAAGAGGACATGGCTCCAATGACGGCAGCAGCTTTGCAGCAGAGGCCTGTCACGGCGCCATCTTGGCCCAGGACACCACAAGTGGCGTCGGGACCAGACACGGCGCCGACAATGGCTCCAACCGCGCAGGGGTCTCCGCGCCTCGCGCCCGACTGCCCCACTGCGCCGTGAGCGGGCAGAAGACAGACTGTGCCGACTGCCCGACAGTGCTCTCGGCGCCGAGCTCCGAAACACCCACGGTGCTGTGTCCATGCTCGGAGCAACGAATGGCTCCAGAACTGGACACTGCGCTGTGCTCAACCATGATGCCGCAGGCGGTGCCGAGGCAAGAGACAGTCAGGGATGGTGCCGTAGAGCCTCCCATGGCACCGCTAGCACTATTGGCGCCACGAATGGTGCTGACAGCCGCCATGGCACTGAGTGACCGACTGGTGCCATCAGGGCCTATGGCACTGCGAACGGCGTCCAGGACAGCGCCGATCCAGACCTTCCGAGCCGCGGATACAACACCAGGGAGCCTTTGTCCCGGAAGGTGCAATTGCCAAGGTGGTGTCTCCCGTGGGGACAGAATGGGCCTCTGCCATGGCTAGGCTACAAGAGACAGAGGCCCCCTCCTCCTCGGTCCGTACAGAATTGCGAGGAGACCCGGAGGAAAAACCAAGATAATGTGGCTTGGCCTGATGAGTGCACACCCGGCCCCCGAAAATCGGTGGAGCTCGTCCCACTTTCCATGTGCATTGTTAGATGACGGCAGTCCATGGAGAAGCAGGCATCACACGAATCCATGTCGTGTAACAGGCCAAGGCACGCGAGACAACAGTCATGCTGGTCAGTGACTGAGAACTTGTGGCCGCATGGGCACAGACGGGGGCCCCATCTCACAGTTTCTGCCCCTAATTCCAGACATGACCTACAGAGAAAGAAACACCAAACAAGACCAGACGTTGCAAAATAAAATAAGGAAGAGTCTTACTAGGCGATGTCGGTAGGCAGACGAGAACCCGAAAGCTGAGCGGACTTAGACACTGAGTCGATACAGCGTGAAATTTGAAGGAACTCTAACTCGTAGCGGCTTGGAAGTAAGCCTCTAAGTAGATTCTTCTCAAGCGTCCACAAGGTGACCGTGATGGCAGAGGCGAAGAACTGGCGGGAGGTGGTAGACACACCTAATGGCCAACCCGCGAGCATCACGCGCAGTGTGTCGAGCACCGATGGTGCATTGACTCCGCCATCCAAAAACAAACGCTCCCATAGGGTCATGACTCCAGCTAAGCAATTCAAGGTGATGAATGGGTGAAGATTGACACAGATAAGCTCCTAAGGTTCTGAAGCACGCAGGAGGCAACCCAAATCTTCCAGCAGAAAGGAAGATCTGGCGTCGTGGGGTGCAGCTGAGGGTTATAGCACCCGGGTGGGTGGGAGGAGCCAGCTCAAAGACTTCCAGCGATCCTTAAAGGGGAAAAGGACATGCCAACAAGTGTGGATGAACAACATATCCACGATCCTAGAACATTCTTTCAACCACTTTACTGGGCAACAGTGGGGGCCCTAAACACTACCCCAAAATACATTTTTTAGATCCTTTAGTGTAATGGCCACCCACAGCATCTTCATAAGAATTACGGCAGATTGGGTTCGCTTGATCAATCTATTCTGCCCGTTTGACTACCCCCCCCCCAAGTATACTCTTGTTTCAGAATCCCACACTGCCTATCCCAAGATAGCTTGAATTCCTTAAGTCTTTGCCTCAACCACCTCCTGCGTCAGTCTGTCGCAAGGCTCCACGAACCTATTGGTAAAGAAATTCCTGACATTGCTACAGAATTTACCTCCCACTAAGCGTCTTGTGCCCTCTGGTTTGTGCCTCTATTTTCATGGAAGAGGCTCTGACCCTGTACCAGGTTGATCCCCTTGAGGAATTCAAAGGTTTCCATCACATCTCCCCCATCTCTTCTCTGCTCCAAGGAATACAAATTTAATTGTCCAAGTCTAGTCTCATAGGGTTCATGATGGAGGTATTGGACCATCTTTACAGCTCTTTGCAGACTCCAGTTTGTTTATATCCTTTTTAAAGGTGTGGTCTCCAGAACTGGAAGCAGTACTCCAGGTGGGGTCTAACCAAATCACCTGTTATATTTTTGGTGCATTTTTACCACTTCAATACCCTCCTTTACACTAGAGTGCAATACCTCCTCCCCTTTTATTTTTTCTTTCCGTACTGAAAAGGGCGAAGCTTTCAACAGATCTTCTCCAATTATCTTCTGCATCTCACGTTTCTGTAATTGCATGTATAGCTACATAATCTTTTGCAAGTGTTGCTACTAAATACAATTTAGTCACCTGTAACAGGAGTTCTAGGAATGGTATATGTTGTTCATCCACACTTATTGGCAGGTTCCTTGCTGCTTTAAATCTTGCCGGAAGGTCTTCAAGCTAGCTCTCCCACCCACCCACCGGGTGGTAAAATTCTCGGCTCCGCCCCATGATGCCAGATCTAGCCCGCTGGAAGCCAGGTTGTGCATCGAAGCCGGGGAGGCCGGGTGGGTCATGTAGATTAACATATACACCATTCCTAGAACTCCTGTTACAGGTGAGTAACCTGTATTTCTAGAGACATGGATATGTTGTTCATCCACACTTATTGGCAGACTCCTAGCAGTTCTCCAGGAGGGAGGCAAGGCGCACATCCCCTACTTAGGTATACAGACTGGAGAACCGAGGCCCCGACCAACATCCTGGCGTGACCCAAGGTAGATGTGGAAGGGGAAATTGGTATAGGCCTGCTTCTAGGCAGGAGCCCTGCGGATATCCTGGACAGGAGTATCCTCGGAAGCAGCCACTGATGCAGCGGAAGGGCGGGTAAAAAGGGCACTTATCCCTCTGGGAGGCTCCATGCCCGCCCACCTATAGCGGAGACCTATGCAGGAGGTGACCCACCCGCTCGTCGTCCGCTTGGCTGCAGGTCTGCCAGATGCGGCTTCAGCGTGATGACAAACAGCTGGCGAACCTCTCCCGAACTTTAGCCCTCGCTCCTGGGTAGGTGAGCGTTAGATAGGGTCCCATGAATCCTATACACGGCCTCCGAGCGTGAATGGGGATGAACCCTGCAAGAGACAACACCGTTAGGAAGACCTGGGCCACCGCCACGGAAGGAACTTCGGGTGGGGCGCGGGACAACCTTGTCCCTGTGGAAGACCAGATCGGGAGATACAAAGGAGCGCCTGGAACTCTCCCCTCCTTCTGGATGGCAGAGTAGCTCCAAGAAGGTGTTCTTCCACAACAGGTGGGGGAACTCGCACCTGTGCAAGGTTCGAACGGCTTGCCCATGAGCTAAGCCCATACCAGCGAAGATCCCACAGAATGGGAATACTCTCCTCCATAGGGGAGGTGTGATCAAGGCCTAGAAAAGTGCCAGACCACCTTTCTGCGCATCACTGCCTTCCGGCCCGCGCCCGGAAGACAGGGGTGACTAACAGAAGCACCCAGAGGGTCGTCGGCCGAAGCCCTGGTTCAAAAGAACGGACCGCAGATGGTCCGGAATGCTCACCCAGGGAGGGGAGAGGGGCCCAGGCCCTATCCCATCATCAAATGGAGAACTCCAATTGAAGGCGAACATGTTTGGCCGACTTCAAGCAGGACGCCTCGAAAGCGTCGAGGACCTTGCCAAAGGACCCACGGCCTGGTCCCTAGCCACACAGGGACCAGGCCTGTCGGTGCAGGGATTGAAGGTCCAAATGAAGACCTTCCCCTGAAAGAGAGAGAGAGAGAGAGAGAGAGAGATATCAGGACCGGACGGGCTGGAAGCCGTGTCAGGAGCCTGGGGCTGAGACTGAGGAGAGCTGGATACCTGAGCTGGCAATCCAGTCTGGGGCTACCAGCATCACCTGCGCCTAGTCCCTCCTCACCTTGCCTGTAGGTCAAGGGAAATGGGGGAGAGGCGCGGAAAGGCCCGGGGTCCGCGGCCTCGATGGCATCCCCTACAGCAAACCTTGCTGAGGGGGCCGGCATGAAACAGTCTCAGCCTCGTATTCTCCCTGGAGGGAAGGAGGGAGAAGATCCTGTGCTACCTCCGGCAGGGGAGACCACTCGTGAGGTGCAGCCTATGTCCGGCTTAGGGCATCAGCCAGGGTGCTGGAGGCTCCTGCCATCAAATGGCTGGGAAACCGCCTCCGGCTGCGCGCAAAACCCAATGCGGAGAACCTCCTTACGCCGAGGTAAGGGGCTCGACCAAACCTGGCGGGGTAGGTAGCACATGGTCGTGGTGTTGTCCGCCTGGACTAAATCACTAGACCCCACACAAACGGAGCGAGCAGTGCAAGCAAAGCGGACCGCCAGGAGCTCCAGCGGGTAGGAAAGACATCGGGACTCCAGAGAGGACCAGAGGCGAAGCACTCTGTATTCCCCTAGATGGGCACCACCACCCATCCGAGAAGCATCGGTCGGAGAAGACCGTCGACTCGGGGCGGACGAACAGGATGTTCTCCTGCAGAAGCTGGAACGGTCCGAGGGGGGAGCGTTCCCCTAACTCCTGGGCTGCAGTCACGAACTGGTCCGAGGAACGCAGCACTGTGACCGCTGGCTGGCCAGTCCCCACTAGGGGGACGCATGAACCAGCGGGTTCCCACAGACCACATTGTAGCCGCCGTGAGGCCCAGGAGGTCCCAGCAGGGCGCAATTGCCCAGTCAGATCTGACTAGGTAAGGGAGGAAGAACCTCAGCCCTGTCCGCCAGGAGCAGAGCTCGGACTCGAGAGTCGAGCCTCATCCCAAAGCAGCATCACCCGCTAAGACACGAGTTCCAACGTGGCTCCGGTAAAGGGAGACCAGTCTGAGCCTGGAAGGGTTGTAATCAGGCCGTCATCCGGGTGGGGTTACGCCCAGACCCCTCATTGCCGCAGAAGCTGCTGAGCAGAGAACGAAGGGCCTGGCCAGGAACTCGTAAGGAGATCCGAAAGAGAGGAGTCTCCCAAGGAACGGACGGAACGAGGAGTAAGTACGTCCTGGAGGCCTAGGAAAGAAGCCACATGCCTCATCCTGAGGATGGGATATCTGAGGCAGAGAGACTATCCAGGCATGCAGAAGGATGGGGCGCAAGCCCCCTGTCTGTTTGAGACCAGGAATACTTGGACATGAACCCAGGGGCAGAAGGAGGGTCCGCAACCTTCCTGATCACCTCTAATTTGAGGGCCAGGCAAGTCGGCTCAGCGGGCCGACGAGGCTGTGGACCCAAGATCCCCGTGGGGCAATGGCTCAAAAGGGGGAACCTGCTCGCAACCCATGACAAGACCTACCCTTAGCACCACCCAAGAGGAAGAGGTGCGGAGCCGTCCCCCCACGGGGAAACCCGGGCAGGGACGACGGGGCCAGGGACAATGCCCCTTAGCCCGTCATTGAGCAGGTTTGGAGGAGGAAGAGGCCGAGGGAGCTCTCGGATCCTTACCTCCCTGCTTCCTTTTGAAGGAAGACGCTGGTCTGCGCCCAGCGCAGTAATACCTGCTGGCCCTTGGGCGGTCCAGCCGCAGGGCTGGGGCAAAGGGGCTTACGCAAAGGCTGCTGGCTGCCCTTGACCCTCTGGGTGGGAGTGACCAAGTCCGGAGTGGCATCGGAATTCTCGGACCCCTGGAGGAGTCCCTCCGCTCCAGGGCCGAAAAGGTCAGTCCCCAAAAAGGGGATGTCTGCCAACTCGTGCTAGGTTTCCAAAGAGAAGGAGAATAACCTCAGCCACGCCCTGCGGCGCATGGCCACCGCGGCCGCCACCAATCTGGCAGAGGAGTCGCCCAGATCCAGAGCCGTCTGGAGCTGCTGCTTCCCCACCGCCCTACCCTGGTCCCGGACCATGGTCCGCAGGTCGGCCAGAAGATGAGGGAGGATCTCATCCAGGGAGCCCAAGAGGGCGTGGGAGAAATGTGCCATCAGTGCTGCCGAGCTGGCCTGACGGAGGCCTAGGGAGGACACAGCGTAATCCTTGCGCCTGACATAGTCCATCCTTTTGGACTCCTTGTCAGGGGGCCTATCCACATCCCTAGCATTTCCAGAACCTTGGAAAACGTTGTCGGTGACTACCCCCTCAGCCGAGGGGTGTTCCGAGAAACCGGGCAGAGAACCGACAGGGACAGGGTACTTCCTGGCCACCCTGGCCGAAGGCGCAGGGCAGGAAGTAGGCCCCCGCCAGAGCTCCAAGGCTGGGCCCACGATTACCTCAGCCACCGGGAAGGCCTCCGAGGGTGAACCCACTCGGTCTAGAATCTCCGGAAGGGGCCCGTTTGGAAACGGGCTCGAGTTGCATCCCGGTGAATTCCGAGATGAGCTGGAGCAGACCCATAAAGGACGATGGGCTGTCGCCCATAGAATGTTCCGGGAAAACCATGGGTCCTCCTGCTAGGAAACAGAGGAGCCGATTTGGGGCTCCAAAGGGTCTACAAGCTGCCGCGGTCGAATTCTCTTCATCGCCGGCGGGAGTAGAGAACAGAACCTGGGGACAGGTCATGGCTCGCCTGGTTCCACCGAGGACGGTGGGGCAGCAGGAATCGGACGAGCAACCGCCCCGGAGGCACCTCGACTTCTTCGAGCGGCTGCGTCAGCTGACCGGGCGGCGGCTGCTTACTAGCCGGAGAATGAATCTGGGTCGATTGATTCCCGGACAACAGCTGCTGCCACATAAACTCCTCGCAACGCCGATGCCAACGGCATCGAAGCCACTCCTCAGCCGAGGAGGGGGACGAGGAAGAACGGCAGCCACTTGACCTCGGTGCCCCGACGAGAACGCTGAGGTCGGCGTGAGCGGCTAGACCGAAGGAGGACCGAGACCAACTCGGGGCCGAGGGTGGCCTGGGAAGGAGCGGGGCGCGCCCGCTCCCCCTTCGGCTCGGAAGAAAGGGCCGAGGACTGTCGACCCGAAGGTACAGGCAGAACCTCAGCCTCCACCGGGGAAACCGGCACCAGCAGAAGACAGCCCAGATGACGGGTCAAGAGACTCGACAACGTCGACGGGAGTCCTGGCCGGCTGACCTGACGGGGGTACCGTGAGGCCAGCGGCCGGAGCCGCATCCTTGACCGAAGTCGGACGTCGGCCGGCAGGGGAGGGGGAACTCTCCCGCTCCCTCTGGTGCCGACGAAGGGACTTAGCCTGCGACTCCTCGGACTTGGGCCGAGAGGCAGGTCCCAAAGGTCGCTCTCCCTTCGAGGAAAGGGGACCACGAAGCTCCTTGAACGGCAGTATGAGGAGGACTCAAGGAGAGCGGGATAAGTGCCGCAACCGAGGAAGAGGGAGGAAAGAAGATCGAGCTGCTCAGCTGAGAGCCAATGCGGACACTGCCCGAAGTGTCTCCGAGGAATTTTCTCGAGAAGGGAGGGCTGTCGTCGCCTCGACTCTTAACGGGCCGCGTGAACCTCCAGAGAGCTGGCCGAAAGGGCACAACTAAATTTGCAAAGTTGAGGATCGTGATCCAAGTCAAGGCAGTAAACGCACGTGGTGTGCGGGTCTCTCCTGGAGGAAATAACCAGGCACCTCCCGGAGCCGGAAAACGAATGGGCCATCGCCACAGCGGAGAAGAAAAGATCGAAGTTTCAGAAAACTTCCAATTGATTTCGAAGACCGAAATTTCCAGGAACCAGTCGAAAACACAGAGCGCTAAGGAGGGAACCTGAGCTTCCAAGCGGTAAGGAAGATCTGGCGTCATGGGGCGGAGCCGAGAGTTTTACCACCCGGGTGGGTGGGAGGAGCCAGCTTAAAGACCTTCCAGCTAGATTTAAAGCAGCAAGGAACCTGCCAATAAGTATGGATGAACATATCCATGTCCCTAGAACTCCTTATTTCTCAAACTTCCTGTATTAATGTCGGAGGCATTTCTAGCCTTTTATGCTACTGTTTAACCTTTGCCACACCATTGTTTTTGGAATGGGTACCCTCTGTAGTGTCCATATCTCTACCTACCTCACCCTTGTTAACTAGTTTAAAGAGCAGCTTATACTATAGCAGATTCTATTTCCCAGTGTCCTTGCTCTATGTAGGCAGAGATGCAAACCATCTCTTGCATACAGATAGGCAACAAATCTTTCCCAATTTTGTTGAAAAAAGAACCCCTCCTGTCTGCACCACCTCCTTAGACATCCATTTACATGCTTGATTTCATTGTTTCTTGCAATGCCACTCCCGGGATGTGTAGTATTGCTGACGATCACTTTGCAGTTCTTTGCTTTTCGTATGTTTCCAACTTCTGAAAATTCTCGTGAATTCTAACATTTGTCCTACCCACATTACATTAATTACTACTGTATTTTCTCTACTATCCTCAATTATATCACTGATGTTCCTCTTTATATCCAGAGCTTTGCCCCTGGCATGTAGCTTACTATACCCTGATCTTTCCTACGTCTGTCCGTGTAACCTAGGATTGAACTGCCCACCACAACCATTTCTTTTACACCGTCTGCCTTTGAGGAGTATCTTTTCCACTTCCCAGTGCTGCTGTGACTGGGGCTTCAGTATCTGCTACTGAGTCTGCAGCTCTCTCGTTACTACAAATTGAAACTGCCCTCTCACCTGCAGCTGTTACTCCTCCACTTGTGTATTTAAGAGTGGTTCTGTGGTCCCCAATAATATAATTTAGCTCCCCATTTCATAATACACTGCTGATGTTTTTAAGTCAGTGTTGCCCATTGCCACTATGAAGCTTGTTTCCCCGGTGTTGGTTTCAGGCTCCTTACACAAGTTTGGGGGTTACTGCACCATCTTGGAACTCTGCCTCCCTTTGATTTAAATGATACTCTTCCAATAAGACCTCAAACCTGTTTGACAATTCCCTTTTGTCTCTTACCTCCCTTGCCTGATTTTGATTCCTTAGTACACCAAACCCTTCACCCCTCGCTCTCTGTCCTCAGAGTGAAGACTTTTTTTTTTTTTGTCCCTAATAGTAACATGACTCACTTGAGAATCTGCCTCCACTTCCCCCATGTTCCCTTGGCCTTCCTGCAACAGCAACCATGTACTTGCAACAAATTCCTCAATTTCCTGAATTTGTGTACTACAATCTAAACAGTCTTGAAGTGATGTTTATATCCCTCTGTTAATTCACACTTGTTACAGTGTGTCCTTAATTTCTATCCCATACATATTGCAGTTTGTGTAAATTATCCATTTCCTCAATTTTTGCTTCTTCTAAAGCCATTTATTCTTCACGTTAAAGATTATCCAGTTCCCATCTGCCCCGGCTGACATGGCAGACACTTTGCTCTGCTGTGCCCGCCTCCACTCATGCTCGACTGCCACTCATAACAGTCGAGTCTTTTTAATCCTTGCTGCACCTGGTAGTTCTGGCTATTCTCACGTCCTATGCACATAATGGAGTGGGTTCTAAAAATATCCCTGGATGTATAACATTGGTGGTATCTCAACCAGTGTATAAACTTCCCCAACCTGCCCCTTTCCACAGAGTTAAATGAAGGGAGACAAACCTCTACAACAACTCCCGGAGGCAACAGTGGTTGGGGGTGTACAAGGAGTCAGGCGAGGCTGGCTGTGGCGACTCCTTCGGGTCAGCTTCTTTTGTTAGTGTCAGTTCAGGACCACCTGTCAGAACTCTTCCCTGACGGGGAAGGTGGACTGGACACAGCAGCTTGCTGGAGAAGGCTCCCTGTTGTCATCCATGGCAGTCAACTGTTGTCTTGGTAAGGCTACGAGAGACCAACAGTTTTTTTTTTTTTTTAAATAAAATCACTGAGCTGACAACTAAAACTCTAGCTTTAAATACCAAAATGTAGAGACTTTGATGCTGTTGTCGTATAGATGTGAAGTTCTGACTCATCGTGGGTGAACGTCAATTATGCACTCTCGATGGCGGGGGAGAAAAGGAACAGAGGCAGTTGAGGGCTAGTGCCAAGGTAAGTTATGCAGTGCAAGCCTGTCTCATGGTGCTGTGCATGTGTGCAGGCTGCCTTGGTGCCAGCCCTCCTAAAATGTTGTGGCTCCCGCAGGGTCCTAGTGCCTCTAGTTATACATAGAAATTGTTGGCAGATAAGGACCGCCAGGCCCATCCAGTCTGCCCTAAAGCCCTACACTAGTTTGTGACCTCTGACCCCAATCTACTAGCGAGAATCAACGGTGAAGATAAAGTCCTGAAAGATTTGGGATTTCTGATTACACCACAGCAATGGTCTTAAATGCACCTAAACACATACAGAGTTTCCCTTATATATGTCATGAAGGAGTTTAGTTGGAAATGTTTGCTGCCAGGGCTTAAACTGGGTTTTCCAAACGGTGTGTGGGGGCAGGGATTTTCCATGTCTAGCATTTAGCGGGGCAGGGGGCCTTTTAATTAAAGGTTTTTGGCTTAAAAAACATCCCACCACTAGTTCTGATGTTATTTTATAAAAAAAATCATTTGATCAACTGATTCTTGGTCCCCCTACTCCAGTTCTTTCTAACCTTACCCACTCATGACACGTAACAGGTTCATCTTTCTGACCCTCAATAAAGGATTCTTCTTCCTCACCTGACCCCTCCTTGGTATATTATTTTAAGTCTGCCTAAGCAAGGCTGGCAATATCCTAAGAAAGTACAGGTCACCAAGATTAATGCAGACAACACTAACCCTTCTCTGATTCACAGAAGGCAACACAGCAATTCACCTCATGGTCAGCCAGGTTTGCTCGCTTCATCTCCCTCTGCTTGTTATTCCACTACACTCAAGTTGTCATGCATTCGATGACAAGGGTGGCTAGTTTCGACACCACCAATGTCACTCTGCCCCACCTCTGCTTCAACATAGAAACGCTACTTCCGATTAGTCCACCCACGGGTGTGTGCTTGTGAACCAGCAAACTAAAGCTGCTGCAGTCCAGCGCATCACTGCTATGCTATATATATACATACATATATATATATATATATATATATATATATATATATATATATATATATATATATATATATATATATATATATATATATATATATATATATATATATACATATATATATATATATATATATATATATATATATATATATATATATATATACATATATATATATATATACATATATATATATATATATATATATATACATATATATATATACATATACATATATATATATATATATATATATATATACATATATATATATACACACATATATATATACATACACACATATATATATATACACATACACAATATATATATATACACACACACATACACATATATATATACATACATATATACATATATACACACACACAGACAGTATATTTTTGCATTAAAATGCAGCGAAGTATATAGAAGGACTACCAGAGTGTGTGCAGGACTGCCCTACTTAGGGATCACAAAACCAGTAGGGCGGCAGCAAAGAACAAAAATGAAAATTACGTACCTACCGTAATTCTTGATCTTCTTGGACGAGTCTCCACCACTCATTCACACTATTGGGATCTGCGCCGGAGGCACTAGGACCCATCGGGAGCAAACTTTTGATGCAGGGTCGGCGCCAGCGAGGAACGGCGCCAGAGCCCTAGCTCTGTGCGTAACGACTATCTCGCGCCGCCACCTCCAACCGCCTCAGTACCTTTTTTACCAAGGAGGTGCAGCGTAATTCAACCTAGAAGGGTAGCTAACTTCCAAAACCGACATAAGAAGTCCGGGCGCATCTGTAAGAAGGGTCAATAAAGAAGTCTTCACGGCTAAAGATTTGAGGGAGTAAGACCAACAAGAAAGGTGAGCTCGGGGATGGAGATGTAGGATGAGTGGTGGAGACTCGTCCAAGAAGATCAAGAATTACGGTAGGTACGTAATTTTCATATCTTCCTGGACATAAGTCTCCACCACTCATTCACACTATTGGGAGAGTACCGAGTTAATAATCCCGAGAGGGCGGCAGGAGAAGACCAAGAGCTCACGTTTTAGGACAGAAGTCCATTGAGGATGGCTCTGCCAAAGGAAGAATGTCGTCTGGCATGGACATCTAGTGTATAATGTTTAACGAAAGTATGCACTGAGCTCCAGGTGGCCGCATTGCAGATGTCTGCAATGGGCACGCTATGATCTCCGCTAGGGATGCTGCACTCGCTCTAGTAGAGTGAGCGTAAACTCTACCCTCCAACTTAACCTGCGCCATGGAATAGCAGTGACGAAGGCACGCCACTAGCCATGATGAGATACATCTGATAGCGACAGGTTGACCCAGCCGGGTCTCACTGAAGGAAACGAACAGTTGCTGAGCTTTGCGAAAATCCTTGGTTCTATCTAGATAGAAACGCAAGGCCCTCTTAACATCCAAAGAATGAAGAGAACATTCCCCTTCATTTTGGAAGTCTGCAAAATAAGAGGGAAGGACCAAAGGTTGGTTTAGATGAAATTCTGACACAACCTTAGGAAGAAATTTAGAATGAGTATGAAGAACTACTTTGTCCTTATGGAACACAGTATACGGAGGGTCTGTGACCAGGGCATGTATCTCAGAGACCCTACGGGCTGAGGTAATGGCCACTAGGAAGGCAGTCTTCCAAGTGAGAAATTTTAGCTCACAGGTAGCCAGAGGTTCGAAAGGTTTCCGAGTGAGCATGTCTAGCACAAGATTAATGTCCCAGGCTGCAACTGGACGTCTTGGAGGTCTGGTATGCAGAATCCCCTTAAGAAACCTCTTAACCATAGGTAACGGAGCTAGAGTTAAGGAAATAACGGGCTCATGATATGCTGAAATGGCACTAAGATGAACTTTGACTGTCGAGTACTGCAGACCTGAATTCGAGAGGTCCAAAAGGTACTCCAAAACCTTATCTGGTGGACAGGAAAAGGGATTCAAAGAGGACTTTGCACACCAGAGCGAAAAACGCTTCCACTTGGCTGTGTAAGTTTTCCGAGTGGCTGGCTTCCATGCAGCCAGAAGAATATCTGAAACTCTTCAAGAGACATTGAACTGGTTTACTTCGACCTCTTCAGGAGCCAAGCATGAAGGTGAAGTGATCTCAGGTTGGGATGGACCACCGGTCCCTGAGTCAAAAGGTTCATCTGCAGGGGAAGTGGTCTCGGAGGAACTGCCAACATATTGTTGAGCAGTGGAAACCACAGCTGCCAAGGCCAAAAGGGAGCAATGAGAATCATTTTGTCCTCCTGGGATTCGAACTTGAGGAGTACCCTCTGAATTAGAGGAAGAGGCGAAAGGCGTAAAGAAAGCGTTTTGTCCACCGCAGCCTGACAGAAAATGCCAGGCCCTGGATTTCTGGAGCAGAAGAGAGGCAGTTTTGCGTTGAGTGGGGATGCAAAAAGGTCCAGGTCTGGAGTTCCCCACTCTTCGAATAGTGACTGAACTATGGTTGAGTCGAGAGACCACTCGTGAGGGTCTGTCTCTTCTGCTGAGACAGTCTGCCAGTTCATTCTGAACACCTGGCAGATACACTGCTTGAATTAGAGCCTCGTGCTCCAAGCACCATTCCCATACCCTCATTGCTTCTCTGCATAAGGGGTAAGAGTGAGCCCCGCCCTGCTTGTTGATGTAATACATCACTGCTTTGTTGTCCGTTTGAAGGAGAATGTTCTTGTGACACAGAATGTCCTTCAAAGCTCGGACCGCATAAAGGACGGCTCTCATTTCTAGGACTCGACTTGAGTCCACGCACCTCGAGTGTGGAGAGGCAGACAGTGAGCTCCCCACCCCATTAGGGATGCGTCTGTGGTAATGGAGATCTGATGGTCCAGAGGAGCAAAGGGATACCTCTCCAGGAGATTTCTCTCTTGAGACCACCAGGTGAGTAACCTCCTTAAAGGTTCTGTCACCTTGGAGATAGGACTGCGGGTGAGTGGTTGGGGACCATCGAGTACTGAGCATCCACTGGGTGGTTCTCATGTGCAGACGTGCTAGGGGTACAGTGAACACCGAGGATGCCATGAGGCCTAGCATCCGTTGCATCGAAGAGCTGTGACTGAGCTGTTTTCTCGATGTGACGGGCCATCTGAAGGATATCGCCCTCCTGTCTTCTGGAAGAAAAGCCTTCAGACAGGAGGTGTCCAGAAGAGTCCCTATAAAAGGAGCCTCTGGAGGGCTGCAGTTGCAATTTCTTGAGGTTGAGCAGCACTCCCATGGAAGTAAGGAAGCAGAGGCCATCTCCACGGCGCCCAGAGTCCCTTGCCTGGGAGGACTTATGAAGCCAATCGTCCAGATAAGGAAACACCTGAATTCCGACCTTTCTGAGGTGCGCTGCGAGAACTGCACAACATTTTGTAAAAACTCGCGGCGCCGAGGATAGCCCAAAGGGCAGGACTCTGAACTGATAGTGCTGTCCCAGAGCCACAAACCTCAGGAATTTGTGATGCCTCGGGTGAACAGGAATGTGCTGGTAAGCGTCCTGCATATCTAGGGAGGCTAACCAGTCGTGTTGGTGGAGCAGAGGTAACAGGGTTCCCAGAGAAATCATTTTGAATTTCTCCTTGGGGAGAAATTTGTTTAGCTTTCTGAGATCTAGAATGGGGCGCATTCCGCCGGACTTCTTTGGAACCAGAAAGTAATGGGAGTAGAACCCTGGGTTTCGATGGTGCAGTGGCACCACTTCTACTGCCCTGTTCAGAAGGCCCCGAATCTCGGCGGCAAGAAGGTCTGACTGAAGGGTTGACAGCCTGGGCTGTCGTTTGGGGGGAAGATCCGGAGGGGTCTCCACAAGATTGAGTGAATACCCCTTGCGAATTATCCGAAGGACCCATTTGTCTGAGGTTATGGACTTCCACTGGTTGTAGAAGTGCATCAGCCGACCTCCCACCGGAGAGGAAAAGTCCACCACGGGCAGCTGAGATGGAACTTGGGCCGGCAATTCATAAGGTAGCTTTGGGCCCTTGCGCTTTCTAGTGCGACTTCTTTTGAGGTTGGGCAGGTTGGTTCTTATGGAAACTTCCTCTGCCTCGAAAGGACTGGCGATTATGAAACTGTCGTTTACTGGCATGCCCTCGAGAGGGGGCAGGAGGGGGCCGAGCCAACTTAATGGCTGACCTAGTCTTTTGTGTAGCTTCTAGAGCTTGCTCTACCTGAGGACCAAAAAGATATGCACCGTCAAAGGGCAATGCCATCACCATGGTTGGCGCATTCAGAAGCCGGCGCGCAGCCAGGAATGACGCTGGTGCAAATACCAGCAGCCGCTGAATGAGAAGCGTGTCAAACGATCCATGGCTGCTTTAACCTGCTGGTTATTAGATTCAATACCTCTGGTAATGGTTTGAAGAGCTCTGGCTTTGAATCCAACTCCGGTAGGGCTTCAACCATCTGTTTAATAGAATGCCACAGGATATACTCATACTGAGAAAAATAGCCTTGGTAACTGGCAATACGCATACTTAGAGTAGAAGCAGCAAAGACTCTCTTACCTAAGGTGTCTATCTTATGAGATTCTTTGTTAATAGGTCGAGCTGTAGTAGCTTGAGGAAGAACAACCTTATTCTCTGCCAGGACTACAATAGGATCCGCAAAGGCTTGAGATGCCAAAATGGGATGATCCTTGGGGGCTGAATATTTCCTATCAATGGATTTAGCCACCGAAGGGGTAAGAGCAGGATTATTCCATACCATTTGAGACAGCGTCTCGAAGGAAGGCTGAATCGGAGGAGTCAAATCCGTAGGGGTCTCCGAGGCATGAAGATATTGGAGTCTCAACAATTTCCCAGGATCGATGTCTGTAGTCTGGAGAGAAAGTGTGGAACTCAGATTTTTCAACAGAGACTTAAAGGATAGGTCCTCGACCACAGGCTCTGTAGCAGTAATAGAACCTGCTTCGTCCACTTCATCACCCAACCGAAGGTCTGGGTCAGGCTCAACGTCATCTCCTGACAGTCCAGGAGGGACTGTATGGACAGGAAAGGAATGAAATTCAGAAGAGGAGGAAGAAGGAAACGAGTGAAAAGAGCAGTCCCAGAGAGCCGCCGGCGCCGAGGAGGCGCACGGCACCGAGAACGATGCCGCGAGGCCACGCGGCGCCGAGAAGCTGCACGGTGCCGAGCGCAGCATCGATGCCGAGGATGGCGCCGAGAGGGCCGAAAACACTCCCAGACAAAACAGGTTTTGAAGGAAGAAGAGCAGGAGATAAGGGCATCGGTGTGGCCCCCTGCACCGCAGCCATGTGGGGGGAGACACCTAAGCGCGGAGTAGACGGCACCGAAGAAGGTGCCGCGAGACCAGGAAGGTCCAACCACCCTACCTGGTCGCCCAGAGAGCCCGGCGCCCACGAGCCACCAAGCCAGGTAGCCGAACCAACCTCCCGAGCCCATTGCTCCATAAGAGCGCCCACTGATGAAACTGCTCATCTGATGACCTACCGCGGGCGGGTAGGGCTCCAGCGTCAAAGCCGCGGCTACCAGGAGCAGAGGTTGGCGACTCCGGAGGAGACCGGCACCAGGCCCGAGCAACCGAGCGTTCACGTGCAGACAATCAGAGGCCACCTCGAGTGATGCCTTCTTTTTAGACCTGTGGGCCAAGAAGAGCTCGAGGTCGAACGGTGCCGAGAGTGCGACTGCTTATTTTATAAGCTCTGGGGACCGCCCATCCCCCAGGCATTGGATGGACCATTGTCAGACCTCCTCCGAGAAGGCGGTGGACTGACCCAGCCCCACTGACTGAACAGTTATAATAAGTCTCCCTACCATCACCTGACCTGCTCATGGTCGACTTCGTCAAGGTAGGCTGAGACTTTATTGTATTTATTTTAAAAATAAGAATAAATTTAAGCGATACTGTATCGAGATACTACAAAATAATAAAAAACTGAAAACTATGCTGCTAGTTTGAAGTTTGACTCCAGACAGGCGAGCGACGTCGTCACTGAAGTGCACTTGACGGCGGGAAAAAAGGAACGGAGGCGGTTGGAGGGTCGACGCCGAGATAGTAGTTACCGCACGAGCTAGGGCTCGCGGCGCCGACCCTCCAGCAAAAAGTTTGCTCCCGATGGGTCCTAGTGCCTCCGGCGCAGATCCCAATAGTGTGAATGAGTGGTGGAGACTTATGTCCAGGAAGATTTACTCACCACAGCAATGTTGTTTCTTCTAATGGAGTCTTGCTGTATTCTGATATAATGCAGTTCACCCCAGCACTTGAACTGCCCCAGAGAGGAAAGAGTTAACTATATGCAGAAGCATAGAACGTTGAGCTCGAGCTTGGTTTTCAAACCTCTGTCTGCGGTATTTCCTAGTGTAACCATCAGATTCTTACAAGCAACTAACAGAGTATAAAAATATGGAAATTGTTCAATATGTAAGCCAGAAGGCAGCCATTTGGGCCCAAAAGACTCAAGTCGAGAACCTAAGAAGAAAAGGTAGTGACAACACTAAACACATGTATAAAACAAGAAAAAGAATCCATAAAACAGCTAACCCATCCTAAGAGAGAGGGTGCAAGGTGCACCCCTGAGGTGCAACACTGTACCTGCCAGCCCACTTCCCAAAAACTAGGTTAAGAGGGGAAGTTCAGAATACAGCAAGACTCCATTAGAAGAAAACACATTACTATGGTGAGTAATTTTTTCTTCAAACATGAAGTCTTGCTGTATTCTGACATAATGCATACTACCAAGCAGTTCCCTACGGAGGAGGAAATGCAGAACCTACTTTGGGAACAGGCTCTGCAGTACTGCTGTGTCAAACCTAGCATCACTCCTAGCCTAGATATCCAGAGAGTAAAGCTTGGTGAATGTATGTACTGTTTTCCAGGTGGCTGCTTTACAGATCTCTAACAAGGGTACATCTCTGGCCGCAGCCAGTGTAGCAGCTGTACCCCTAGTCGAGTGAGCCCTCAGGCCTGAGGGGGGTGTTTTACCCCATTTATCACAGCAGAATTGTATGCAAGAAACAATCTACCTGGCAATAGTTCTTTTAGTGGCAGACTTACCTTTCCAGACCTCACCATAAGTGAGAAACAATTGAAGACGGTCATTTCTGTGAGCCTTAGTGTGCTCTATGTAGTAGCCAAGAGTTATTTTAACATCCAAACTGTGTAACCTTCTTTCCCCTGAAGAATGGGGAGTGAAAGAATGGTCAGTGAAAAACACAGGGAGAGAAATGGACTGGTTCAGATGAAAATCTGACACCACTTCGGGCAAGAACCTCCTATTGGTTCTTAGGACCACTTTATTCCTATGGAAGGATATGAAGTCAGGTTCAACTGACAAGGCCTGTAATTCACTAATCCGCCTGGCAGAAGTAATAGCTAACAGAAACACCATTTTCCGGGTCAAGTACTTCAACTCGGCCGAAGCCATAGGTTCAAAGGGGGGCTGCATGAGCTGTGCAATGCAGACATTGAGATCCCAAGCAGGAGTCTGTTCTCTAAAGGGAGAATTAATATGAACCAGACCTTTGAAAAACTTACTGAAAATGTGATGAGAAGCCAGGGAAGAGCCCTTCCCTGCTGAAAGAAATTCAGAAACTGCTGCTAGGTGAACCTTCAGAGTTGCAGGCCTAAGGCCTAGACCATTGAGGTGAACCAGATAATCTAAGGCAGCGGAGATGCCTGCAGAATCAGGCACAATGCCTTTCTGAGAACACCAAATGCTAAACCTCTTCCATTTGGAGTTAAAAGTCTTTCTAGTAGGTGGTTTCCTGCAAACCTTCAAAATATCCAGAACTCCCTGAGAAAGATGCAGGCTTGTGTATTCTAAGTCTTCAAGAGCCAGGCCTTGAGGTTGAGAGACTGGAGATTGGGATAACAGGTCCTCCCCTGGGAGGAGGACAGAAGATTGCATCTCCTGGGAAGAGAAAGGGGACGTAACACTGTCAGGTACAGCAGCAGAGGATACCAAGGCTGTCTGGCCCAGTCTGGAGACACTAGTATTACTGTGCAGGGTTGAGTTCTGATTTTGATCAGGACTCTGAACAGCAGAGGGAAGGCATAGAGAAACTTGTCCTTCCAATCCAAGATAAGAGCATCCTGGGGCACAGTCCCCAGGAGTGGAGGTCTGCAACAGAACAGAGGAAGCTGATTGTCCGGGGCTGCAAAGAGATCCATCTCTGGAGTGCCCCAAGTGGAAAAGATGACCTGCAGAATGAGAGGGTCCAGGGATCATTCGTGATGTCCCTGGGATATTCTGCTCAGAGTTTCTGCCAGTACATTGTCCTTCCCTGGAAGGTGAACTGCTACTAGGGAAGTCTGAACAGAATAGGCCAGAGACCAGTTTCATGGCTTCTGTGCACAAGGCCATGGACAGAGTGCCTCCCTGTTTGTTGATGTACCACACTGTGGTCGTGTTGTCTGTTCTGACTTGGACCACCTTGCCCTTGACTGAATCTGAGAAGCACTGAAGGGCTAGGAACACTGCCCTGAGTTCCAGGAGGTTGGTATGAAGGAGAGACTCCTGTGGAGACCAGACCCCTTGAGCTGTCAGGGCTCCCCAACCTAGGAGAGAAGCATCTATAGTTAGAACTACTGAGGGGGCTTGAGGGAGAAATGGGAATCCTTGTCCGAGGTTGTCCTGATCCAGCCACCACTGGAGAGCTTGGACCAGAGTCTGAGTCACTGGAATCAGTTTGGTGAGGGAATCCTTTTTCTGAGACCAAAAAGACCTTAGGTGGAATTGAATGTCCCTCATCTGAAATCTTGCTCCCTGTACCACTGCAGTGGAAGCTGCCATGTGGCCCAGGAGTTGGAGGAACTGTCTTGCTGGACGAGAGACTTGAGGTCAAAAAGATGAAGATCTACTAGGGCCTTCACCCTTGCCAGGGGAAGGAAAGCTTTTGTTTGGGTAGTGTCCAGTTCTATTTCTATGAAGGTAAGAAGTTGAACTGGTTCGAGGGCAGACTTTGGAATATTGAGAAAACACTCCAGGGAACTGAGCAAGTCCTGGGTGGTTTGCAGAGCTAACCTGACCTGGTGAGATGACTGACCTACAATGAGCCAGTCACCTGGATATGGGAAGATGGTGATACCCTGTCTTCTGAGGTATGCCACCACTACTGCAAGGCACTTTGTGAACACCCTAGCAGCTGATGTTAGGCAGAATGGCATGGCCCTGAATTGGTAATGGCCTGACGGCAACTCGATCCTGAGGTATTTTCTGTGGGAGCACCTGATAGGGATATGGAAGTAGGCATCCTTGAGGTCCAGGGATGCTAGCCAATCTCCTGGCCTTAGAGAAGGAAGGATTATTCCCAGAGTGACCATTTTGAATTTAGGTTTTGAAATGTGTTTGTTCAAATACTTTAGGTCTAGGATGGGTCGCCACTCACCTGTTTTCTTAGGGGTAAGGAAGTACATGGAGTACAGTCCTTTTCCCCTGTTTTGAGTAGAAACCTTCTCTACCGCTCTGAGAGAGAGAAGAGAGGAAACCTCTGCGTCCTGGGCAAGGGTTTCTGAGATTGATGCAGGTGGAAAGGACCTGGCCCTCTTTTTTGGGAACTTTTTGAAGCCGAGAGCCAGTCCCTGGTTTACTACTTCCAGGACCCACTTGTCTGAGGTCACAGACTTCCAGGCCTGAAAGTAGTACGCCAGCCTGCCTCCTACTGGGATTGGGGAGTCAACCCAGGCTGACAGGGTGTCTGCTTGGCAGGAGCCTTAGACTGGGAGGAGGGAGCAGCCCTGCTCATCCCCCTTCCTCTGAAGAACCCCCTCTGCGAAGGGCGAGGAGGCCTGGGGTTGGTAAAAAGGCCTGCCCCTAGACTGCTGCTTTTGTGGAGTGGCTTGCCTTTCCTTGGCCTGTACACTCCTGCAAGTGGTCCTGTATTCATCCATTTTCTTCATGTAAGGCTCTGTCCGCTCCCCAAACAGAGAGTTACCCACTACAGGAAAATCCGTATCCTGTGAAAGGCTAGTACATCTGAGCCCATCATGCCTTCAGAGAGACAGATGTAGCCATGACACTTTATGCCACATCACTGAAGTCCACAGCAGCGTGAAATTGTACTTTAGATGCCTCAATTCCATCTGCAGCCACCTCCTCCAGCTCCTTGGCTAGCTGGGGGGAGGCCTGTTTAGCCAGTTCCAGAATAGTATCCCATCTAGACTTCTGGTATCTGGCTGTGCAGGCCATGTAGTTCGCCTGCCTGAGTCCCAAGGAGGATGCCAAATATTGTTTTTTGGCCATGGCATCAACCTTTCCGGAGTCCTTGTCCGGGGGTGTGAAGCCAAAGGAATGTTAGCCCTGTCACAGGCTGCAGCCTGCACTACCCCAACATGGCTGCTATGATTATAAAGGAATTGTGTACCTGAGCCGGATAACATGCCTCCTGTCCATTCTTTTGTCCACAGGAGGTAATGAATTAGGAGTTTGTAAAAATTTTTGTGTCTCTTTCCCCAAGGACTTATGAAGAGGGATAGACAACCTTTTCGACTCTGGGATGTCCATCATTTCCACAAAATCAGGCTGCTCTTCCTCCTCAACAGCTTCAACCAAGGGGAAGCTGAAGGGTTTCAGCCACCCTCTTTTAAACCAAGAAGTGTGAAGGGGACTCAAAGCCTGGAAGGGGACATGTCCGGTTCAATGGGCACATCCAGACCCCCCCGGTCGTCGTCATCATCATCATCGCCGCCATCATGATCAGGCTAGTCTTCTCCCTCCCACTCCTCATACAAAGTATCTGGATCGTAATCCGAAGGAGATGGATCCGACCGAAGCGACTGCCTAACCGGCGGCGGTACCGGTTCGGACGGAGCTGGTCTAAGCAATTGAACAATACTAATTGCCTTGGATATTTCGTCCGCGGTTGGAGAATGTGGTACTGGATCCAAACCGGCAGACTTGCGTTTCCTTTTTGAAAAGACGACCCCTCAGGGTCGGCTCTCCTTTTGCCCGAGGAGGTATCGCCTAGGTCAGTAGGCACCTCCTGAGGTTCAGCCGCAACTGAATCGGGCTGGCCATCCGGATCTACGGACTTCTCAGCCTCCCTTTCCTTCAGCCTACTCAGTCTTATCTAGAGTGGATTTAGGAAAGTTTTTACAAATTTGGCAGTCTGACTTGAGGTGGTCAAACCCCAGACAAACACAGATTAGGTGGGGGTCGGCCTTGGCAAAGGCCTCCCCACACTCAGTAGAGTTGAGTGGGACCGTTTTTCTTCCTGGGTTTCCTCAGACATGGCCAACCTACCAGATTACCCTACAGCAGCTTTTAAGCCATGTAATAAAACACCGATGGGTTACAAACCGTAATACGGGTTTTGAAAAAGAACCAGAAAAATCACCAGTTCTTTAAAACCAGTCGGTACCAGAACACAACTCTAATCCCAGAAATTAGTATATAAGATGTAACAAGGACGGTTCCAAACCGGACTAACCAGAAAGAAACAGAGGAAAAGAACAATTTCCAAACTTTTTTAAAAACAAAACAGTCACTACCTATCTACACACAACCCGTACCATAGACAGAGGCTGGAAATCCGAAAATAACAAAAATATGATTTAAAACCGAACGCTTTTACTTTTACTGAACCGAGCAGAGGAAATCTCCGGAGCAACGGAGTAAAGAATCTGACGGTTACACTGGGAAGTACCACAGAGAGGTTTGAAAACTGAGCTCGAGCTCAACATTCTATGCTTCTGCATAGTTAACTCTTTCTTCTCCGGGGCAGTTCAAGTGCTGGGGCTAACTGCATTATGTCAGAATACAGCCAAGACTTCATGTTTGAAAAGTGTGAAATGCGCTGTGTGTGGTACTTTGTAACTCCTGACCAGCAAGCAAATAGGGGTACAGCATCTACACTGGTATGTTGCAGAAGCTGCGAGGAGCCTAGAGCCAATCATCTACATAGACTGCAGTCCTGCCCCATCCTGCAGCCCTTCCTTTGTGATGCAGAAGAGGCTACAAGACATTTTCACCCTGCAAGTGGCCATGACCCTTTTTGGCTTTTCTATCACACTACTCTCCCAGGGTGAGAGATGCAGCATCCAAATATTTACTGAGGATCCTCCTAGCAACTAATTAGAACGAGGTCGCTGGCAGTGGAACAGCCTCAAGGGCTGGAATGGAGAGCCCAGGTCAATGATGTGTATCGCATGAATACTCTTAGGAACCAACAGAAAACAGGTGGATAATTTACTGAATGATTCAGAATTTGTTCTTAAGCCTGCTGGCCAGCAGTCCATTATTTTGCATGACTGTTGGACCTTCATATATAGAGACTGGATGGCCTGGGGTTTGGCACTTTGGGGGGGGTGGGGGTCACGGGGGAGAGTAGTAATGCACCTGCGGAGATGGGGACTACTTCAGACATGAGCAGTCTGATACTTCATTATATGGATACTGTACCATAATTTTGTACCTTACAAGCACCAGCTATTCGATGTACATGGTAAAATGCAATAATGTTTACAGAATATTTGGTCAGTTTTCTTTGACTGGCAAAAACAGAACTTCCCCTTATGAGTTTTGAGAGATAGCCATCTCTACCCACCCCATCCTCCCCATCCACCATTATGATTAGAGATTAATTCAAACACAAAAGGAAGAAGACTCTACAAACAGTAAACAGATTTTGATTTAGCAATTTATTTTCTGCATTTTCACAAGGCAGCATGGCTGTGTCTGTACAGAGCATTAATGAACCACACGCATTAAAACCATGCTGCACAGAGCAGACCATACAATACCACAACCACTCAGCGTCCAATAACCAGCATCCCCCATTCTAACATCATCCAAACAGAATTATAGCATCAGTACAATTATGATGCAGAAGCTCATAAAACAGGCAGCACAATTAAAGTTCTAGTCCTGCATCATACTTGCTGGCTAAACGGTTAGTGAGACTGCAGATTATGGCAGCTTACACAGCTCAGCTACTCACAAACTGGTGATAGTACAATAAAGAAACTGGTGGGCACCACAGACTGAAGCAGGAAGATCCATTTTGGCAGTGGTCACATCTCAGTTTTGCACAGTAGGATTTTTAAATTCACATTTAAATAAAAAAATTTTAAAAGACAACCCACTAACATACTTGCAGTTGGTCAAAAGATCCCATCAGTCAGGGGTGCAGGAATGAAGAGGTTTGCTTTTCCCCACTCTACTATGTTAACTGCTGCTTAAGATACAGTGGTGCTAGTACTCAGTTTAGTTAGGACTTAGGGCCCATACATCCCGGATCAAGCTTGAGGGACACCTGTGCCTCCAAGCTCCAGTACATCCTGGAACATTTCAGCACACTCCCAATTTTCCAATACTATCATTCCACCCATAATCTGTATTATGAACCCAGCAGTCCCACCCCATCTTAATTCAAGCAACGGGGGAAGGGAGGATTGAACAGAACCCATCGATTACTTTAAAGCCCCGCCACAGATGTTCACATGAAAACTTCACAAAGTAGAATTTTAACAGTATTGTTAGCACAACCACTTTAAGAAGACTGATTTGCTCCTGTAAACTCAAAACTGACTAGTCAGATCGGTGATTTGAACCCTCTGCACAATAACAAAATTCCACTTTTTGTATTGTATCATATTCACCTAATTTTTACTAGCTGCACAATAAACTTATTAAAACTGATCTGCTGGTTTTCATTAATGGTTACACTTGAGATTAAAAGCATTTAAAACAATTTTAAACTCCTGATTATAATTTCATGCAACTTTTTGAACTTAAACTTTCCAAATGGCATTTTCAGAAGTATTTTAAAAGGTCTCTGCAAAAAATGCCATGCAGAAGTGGAATAACGTAACATCATTCTACAGACATGCCAAAAAATAAAAATTCATAACTGTAAACAAGTAACTTTGCATCCCATCATGTAGAGGACCAGGGTGCAAAAACTGAAGTGCTTTGTGAAATTTCTGCTAAGGCAACAATTCCCAGATGTATACATTTAATAGGGGGAGTTGGAAGATGCAAAACTCTCAGGCCTCCATGTCCTGCAGATCGCACTAACAGCTGGTACGACAGACATCCAACTCAGAATTCTAATCTTAGAAAGTAGCTCCAGTTTCTTAAAAAAAAAGTTAGATTTTTATTTTAACTATATATTGACAATACACCTTAAAAAAGGCACAGTATCAATGATGGAAAACTGAACTCAACTTCACAGCTTTCTGAGCAGTAATGAAGTTGTTTTGTTTAAACACTGGGATGCTAAACGAAGGAACACCACATTTTGCTTCTGGTATGTTGTAACTTCATGCAAAAAGGTGGCATCATGGAGAGCTGTACTTCATCCCATTTCCATTCCCAAGTTGCTACGACCCTTCATCACAGCAGCCAAGTTACATGACTGGACAACCTCCTGTATTTTCCACTTAAATATGTTTTTCATTCTCATCTGTCCTAGCTGTTTAATTCTACAGTTTAAAATGCATTTTACTGCTTACAACTTTATGTTTGTATTTTCAGATCACGTCAGTTCCCACTGCTCCAAAATTATGAGAAAATATTCTGCTAGTTTTTGTAATGTTCTTATGCAAAAAAAAAAAATTTGTACAGCCACTATGTGATTCAGTTACTGTTGGTCTGTTCTCCCTGCACGTTTATAATGTTGAGGGGACAGGAATTTTGTGTTAATTGACAGCTGCTTTAAAGAACGCTTGTCCTCCCAGCAACCCACCCCCCAAACTACAACCCCCCAGTAAGGCTTGTTCATTATCCTCTATGTAATGATATCTCTTTCGATGCATCGACTAATGTAAACGTGGCTAGAGCTGTGCAGTACCATTTCACATGCACACTGCGGCACCATGGTGCACCACTGTTATCACTTATATGGTGGAGCAGCACAGAGCCACACTGCGCTATTCTGGCCATGTTTCCATTATGGCCGATACATCAGAAGAGACTGAAGGTACAGTTCCAAAGGTGTGGCCTAATGCAAGAGATCTCCTTGGAAAAGACTGCCACATTTCTAGGTTCATGAGGAGAACTGCACCAAGTGCAGAGCATAAGAAATACAAAACTATTCTTCACATCAACATTTAACTCATACAGGTTGAAGCTGTAGTACGTGAAAGCAATGACAATTTTGACCAGTATTTTTTTATTCTACTTTAGACTGATCCTTCTCTTCCGATTTGTACGATACCTTTCCTTCCCCATTTTTCAGTCTGCTTTAGCACTTTTTTACAACATCTGAAATAAAAGGAATACTCCTTTTACTATAGCTTGCACCAGGTTTTCCTCAATATTCTTAGCTGTTTTTGTACACTTGTCCCAGGAGGACAGGGAGCTGTGTTTGCTACACGCTAGTTCTTACAGTCACAAGAAAAGTGAAACAATGGATGTTCAAAAACAAAATAATGAAAATATGGTCTGAGCAATTTTAAATGGAGCACTCCTTTTATTTCAACTACACAGAAGCGGTAAAGCAGACTGAAAATTTTGGGAGAAAAGGGCATCATACAAGTCGGGATATAAGAGGCACTCTAAAATAAAAAAGCATAGGTCAAATTTTCATCTCCATCATGTACTGCTGCTGCTTTAAGTAGACAATGTGAAGACAGAATTGTCCGAGAACAGGAATAATGGACAACAAATCACTGCCAATTACCACAAACTGTCTCCTTTTAACATTGCAGAAAGGGAGGGAGAACAGGATTGGGAGAACCACAGTCACTACATGGTAAGGTAGGTCTTATCGCACCACTGGCTGAACTAAACCATTTATAAAGTGCAATAACCAACACTATGGTGTGTTGAAATATCAGTCTTACTGCACTTTCCAAATAACAGACGCGCTGCTTCAACTCGCGCCACCTAAAACAAAATAGGTTGTGCGGTAAGATCAGACAATGCCACACAGTTACTGCTTCCATGTGGGATATAAACCGACATCATAGAAAAGTGTCCACGAAATCTAGAAACAGTACAAAAACTGAGCAGGCATAATGCTCAGTATTACAGGAATGAAACAATCAAAGAACATCAGAAGACCAAATACAACTGTAACAAAATCTCATCTAAATAGACAGCCCGCTGGCGCAAGCGGCAGCGCTACCGCATGTGGCGCCAATGATGCAGGTTCAGGGAGTAGCCCGGAGCAGAGGCTCAGCGGGGGGTGGAGGATACAGCATCCAGTGGACATCTCTTCTCCAGGGCAGATGAGTTGTGGCGCACGGAGACAGTCAAACTCTTAGCACTGGCTGAGGGGTCAGTGAGGGTCTGGCCACCAGGTGCGTCACAGGTGGACGGGGAGGGGGGTGTCAACCACAAGCGGAAGGGTCTCAGCCAGAGGAATAAGGGTGCTGGAAATGGCTGAAAGAGGCCCCATCTGACAGAAGAGAAAAAAATAAAACAGATTATCTCAATGTAAAACCCAGGTTTTCTCCTAGAGTTTACAGTAGTACTCGGGTAGCCTCCATCTCAGCCACTTGGCATACCTGTCCCCCATCCCGATGGCTGAGGTTACCCCAGCTGCACCATTTAGCTGGGAGGACTAAAAGCTGCCTTCATAACAGACACTAATCTATTCCATGTTAGGCCAGTATTGAAAGTGGGAATGTTGGAGTGGTCAGTGCCATCACTCCTCAAAAGCCAAGATGCTCCCAGCGATCAGCATGGAATTCCAGGGAACAGCACGGGAACCCTGGCCTCCCATGTGGCAGTTTGATGCACTGCTGCTACGCAGCTGGGCCTGCATAATTTCACTGAAGGCAAAGCCAAGCAATCTTGGTGCACACACCCCTCCCACTAAAGGATGCATGAAGGAGTATGACAGCTGTAAGATGTCCTCAGCATACTAGTCATGAAGTTTGTATTTAGATCAACTCCATTCAAACTGGCTGAAAAAGTATATTCTCAAAAACAAAAAAGCAGCTAGACGTAGCCAATCTTCTGAATCAGAAGTTCATGTTAATCAGCTGAGAGTTTTGATGGATCAATCCTGTAGGCTCTGCAAGTCCCAAATTTGAAGGAAATCTGCTAGTCCAACTGTGTGTGGTACTTGAATAGGCTACTACTGGGTTCCACTTTAAACCAGCTTCAAGACAGTTCCTGAACAAGAACACTATTTTAAATGCCATTCGATTTTGTACAGGACACCATCCTAAAAACCAAATACACATGTATTTCAACGAGGAAAAAAACATGAAGCCCCTCAGATGGCTGTGCACTAACAGAAAAGATGAGGTATATGATCAAGGACGACAACCAACGCAAGCACACTGATGGCACAGAATTCAAGGTTTTACTCCGCCTGAATAGATTTTTTTTTAGGCTCCATTTATTCTGGAATGTTGCCATTTGAACTTTGCCAACATACTATGCTGATCATAGTGCTGCATTCACACTAGACTTTTACCCAGTTTGATGCTGGGACCGAACTGCATCCCCCATCTTCCTCACAGAAGATGAAGTGCTATGGGACTGTTGTGAAGCCCCACGGATTCCAACTTGAAAACCTGCAGGAAAAGACACTGCAAGGCAGACATGGGTGAACTTCTCACATATGAGCCAACTTGAAATATGGGCAAGACCCTCAATTCTTGCAGAGCTGTGTTTAGTATGAATATAGCGCTATATGGATTTATTCCAGTAAATCTTTAATGTCTACAGCAACTTTGCATCAGAGTAGTGGTTCCTGCCCACTTATTTTCCAGTGCCAAGTAAGATTCAGCCAACAGTCCATCCAAGACACCAGATAGTGTGCACCTTAACAATGAGGTCCCTTGTGAGCAAACTGCTCACCTGCTCATGAAACAGAGCATTTGTTTAATTCCTGGAACCAGCCTTGCCTTTTCTTAAGACATACATTTCTTTCCCACTGTGATGGAGCAATCCCTTCAAAGGTTCTTGAGGCGACTATATAGGTCTCTCTTGCTCTTCTCGCCAGCCCATGTCCTGCTCTTCAAGCGAAACTTTCTTAGGTCCTCCTTGAAGTCCTCATGATGCATGGGCCGGTAGCCCTGTGGCTCGCAGTGCATCTAAGGGAAACAGAAAGGAGGTTAGGGGAAGGGGTTAGTTTCAATACATTTGTTTGACAAAACGTACTATGCAAGGTACAAATTAACAGCAATGGTGCACACATTTAAACTGCCCTAGGGCAGGACAATTTTCATAATGTGTCCAAACACTGGTGTAGCAGAGTTTCCATCTGGAATCTGCCATTAAATGACCTGTCACGGTTCACCCCTGTTCTCAGGGTGAGAGCCCTCAACACAAGAAAAACATTGGGGAGAGACATTTACCACTCTGCAACCAAAGGCATACTGCTCTCATCTCAAAGTTGTGGTTGCTCAATTTAACAAGCGTTTGTCAATTCATCAATGTTTGCATGCAAATTTTGTAGTGAAATTGTTCACATCCACTCTGGCAGTTCCACTAGAAGAGTCAGATTTGCTGGATGTCTAAGCAAAGCTCCTCTGACCATCAAGGTGGTATATCCTGACTCTGCCCTGTGACATCAGATCTTATATGCTGGAAGCAGGGATCCATATGCCACTTGCCAAGGGAGGCCAAGAAGGTTGTGTGGATATGAATGAACCATATACCACTCCTAGAAGAACAGGTTACTCACCTGCAACAGTAGTTCTAAGAGTGGTATATGTTGTTCATCCACACTCTGGCATGTCCCCTTCCCCTTTAAATCTGGCTGGAAAGTCTTCAAGCTGGCTCCTCCTACCCATGCGGGTGGTAAATACCTCGGCTCCGCCCCACGCCACCAGATCTTAGCCCGCTGGAAGCAAGGTGGTGCGCCTAAAGCCGTGGATGTTGGGTGGGTGCGTGTGGATGAACATATACCACTCCAAGAACTACTGTTACAGTTGAGTAACCTGTTCTAGGAGCGTCGCTACATTGTTCATCCACACTCTCTGGCAGACTCCAAGCAGTTCTCCGGGAGGAGGGAGGCAAGACGCACACCCCCTACTTAGGAAACAGAGATTGGAGAATGGAGGCCCCAAAATCAGCATCCCAGCGTGACTCAAGGTCGATGTGGTAGTGGGTAATGAAGGTGTTTGCCGACTTCCAGGTAGCAGCCCCACAGATCTCCTGAATAGGGATGTCCCTGAAAGCAGCCACCGATGCAGCCGTAGGGCAGGCAGAATGAGCTCTTATCCCTCTGGGAGGCTCCTTGCCCGCTAACTCATAGCACAGACCTATTCACGATGTAATCCATCTTGCAATGGTCTGTTTAGCTGCAGGCCTGCCAGAAGCGGCTTCAGCGTAGGTGACAAACAGCTGGCGAACCTCTCCCCGAATTTCCGCAGTCCTTTCCTAATAATAGGAAAGGGCACGTCTCCGGTCCAGAGTATGGAGCCTGTACTCTGTGTCCAAGGTGTAGTTATACCAGCAGAGTCAACACCTGGTTAAGGTGAAACTCTGACACCACCTTTGGAAGGAATTTTGGGTGGGGGCACAGGACAAATTTGTCCCTGTGAAAGACCAGGTAAGGCGAGTCCTCCGACAGTGTCTGGAGTTCCCTTGTTCTTCTGGCTGACGTGAAAGCCACCAGGAAGGCAGTCTTCCACGACAAGTGTGAGAGCTCACACTTGTGCATGGGTTCGAATGACTTGCCTATGAGCTTTGCCAAAACCAGCAACAAATCCCACGGAGGTGGAGGTTCATGCACCGGAGGGGATATGTGATCCAGACCTTTGAAAAAGCACCCGACCACTGTCTCCTGTGCCAATGTCAGCTAACCAGCCTGCACCCGGTAAGCAGAAATGGCTGCCAGGTGCACCCTAAGGGTCGATGACCGTAGACCCCCTTTGGACAGAGACCAAAGGTAGTTTAAAATGTTAGCCACAGAGCAGGCTAAGGGGTCCAGACTCTTACTCCGACACCAAATGGAAAACCTTTTCCATTTGAAGGCATAACATTTCCTGGTCGATTCCTTACGAGATGCCTCCGCCACAGTGTAGACATCCTCAGAAAGACCCAAAGCCTGGAACTCTAGCCGCTCAGGTACCAGGCTGTGAGGTGCAGGGATTGAAGGTCCGGGTGGAATACCTTCCCCTGATTGAGCGATATCAGGTCCAGGCGTGCTGGAAGCCACTCTGAGGGCCTGCAGCAGAGGCTGAGGAGATCTGGATACCAGAACTGGCACAGCCAGTCTGGGGCTACCAGGATCACCTTCGCCATGTCCTTTCTCAACTTGAGGAGCACCTTGTGGATCAAGTGAAACGGAGGGAAGGTGTAGGAGGCCTGGGGTCCACAGCTTTGAGAAAGCATCCCCCTGCAGCGAGCCTTGCTGAGGGAGGTGGGCATGAAACGGCCTCGGCTTCGTGTTGCCCCTGGAGGCAAACAGGTCCACCATTGGTTTGCCCCAGTGGGAGAACAGGCTGTAAGGTACCGCTGGGTGGAGAGACCACTCATGGGATGTCTGGCCTAGACAGCTGAAAGCATCCGCCAGATAGTTGGAGGCTCCTGCCACATGAATGGCTAGGAGATCCGCCTCCTATCGGCTCACAAGGGTCCAGATACGGAGCACCTCCCTGCACAGCAGACTGGAGTGTGTGCCGCCTTGTTTGTTGAGGTAGTACATGGTCGAGGTACTGTCCATCTGGACTTGAACCACTTGACCCCGGAGCTGAGGAGTGAAAGCTAACAGTACCAGTCTGACTGCTCTGAACTCCAACAGGTTGATGTGGCATCCGGACTCCTCGGGGGTCCAGAGCCCATGGACCCTTTTGTCCCCCATGTGGGCTCCCCAGCCCATGAGCGAGGCATCGGTCGTGAGGATGACCATCGGCTCGGGGCGGACAAATGGGATCCCTTCCTGCAACTGGTCTTGGGCGGTCCACCACTGGAGCGCGTCCCACATCTTCTCAGTTAGTGATCATCTGGTCGAAATGACCGTGGCACAGAGTCCACAGGGCAGCCAGCTCCCATTGGAGGTGGCGCATATGCAGCCGGGCTCAACGGACCACTGAGGTGCACGTCGCCATGTAACCAAGAAGGCGCAGAAAGTCCTCGAAGGGAGCAATTGCCCAAACAGAAATGACTGGGCAAATGAGGAAAGAACCTCCACCCTGACTGCCAAAGCTGAGCTCTAGGTTTAGTCCCCCAAAGCTTCAGGCGCAGAGAAGCTATTGTTGAGGAAGTTAGGATGAAAGGCCAGATTGCATTTCGAGGTGTCATGGTCGACAGAGGCAGTAAACGCATGCGGTGTGGGGATCGGTGTGTGACATCTTCTGGCCGCAAGGGCACACAGATGAAATCCAGGGGAAGACTTGTCTTCCATAATTGAAGCTTGAAACTCAGTCACTAACACAAACGAGAAGATTTTATGGAATAACCGAAGGATTTAGAGCCAGGGCCTACAAAATGCGTGAGCATGAGGGAGGCAACCTGAATATTCCAGCGGAAAGGAAGATCTGGCATCATGGGGCTGAACTACGGTATATACCACCTGGGTGGGTGGGAGGAGCCAACTTGAAGACTTCCGGTTGATCTTAAAGTGAAAGGGGACATGCCAAAGAGTGTGGATGAACATATTCATGCTGCTAGAAAAGCAGTTTTACACTGAGTGGGGACGCAGAATCATCCCAACTCTGGACGGCCCCACCTGCTGAAGAGATCTACCACCAAGGACAGGAGTTCCCACTCGCGAGTCCTTAACCTAGACCAGCTTAGTCAGTCAGCCAGGGCATTTTGGTTGCTATAACATGGACAGCTGAGCGTTCCTGGTCATGCTCGATGGCCCAGTAGCAGACTCACTGCCACCAGACAAAGGGGGTAGGAATGAGTACCCAGTTTGTTGATGTAGTGTACCAGACATGTTTGTCTGAACCAGTAGCGGGCCTGACAAAATGTGGGTCTGGAAGGCCTGCAGAGCATAAAGAACTACTGTACTCATAACTCCAGTACATTGACGTGGAGATGTTGCTCTGACTGACCAAATCCCCAGCTATGTGAGCGCCAAAACCCAGACCAGAGGTGTCCGTAGTGAGAATTTGCTGGTGGTACACCGTTCGGAGGGGAACCCCTCTCTGGAGATTGGTTCCCACCACTCCAAGGTTCTCCTTACCAGGTTGGAAACCAGCACCGGCTAATCCAGCTCATCTGTGCATTGGTCCCACTGGACTTTAACAGTCCATTGGGGAACCCTTATATGCAGATGGGCCAGGGGATCTGTGGCTGTAGCCGATGCCATGTGCCCCAACAAGCGAAGGAACGCTCTGGCTGGTATCTGACAACTGAAAGATACTATCTAGGCTTGCGCCATCAAGCGCTCTGGAAGGCTCTGCCTTGAGACGAGTCCAGGACTGCCCCAATATACTGAAGGCGTTGGCTCAGCAAGACAAGATGGGCAGGCTGATTGTGATTCCCTAGGGCCTGGGAAAGCCGAAAAGTGCCTTCCCGGTTCTGCAGCGAGAGGTCCCTGGAGGGGCATGTCAGCAGCCAATCATCCAAGTAAAGGAACACAATAAAACACTGTCCTCTCAAAGCCACCTCTTTGGGGGCACTAGGGGCAGCCACTCCGGCATGTGAGCAGTTTGCCTTGCACTTAAAGGATCCTTTCGACTGCTGGCCCTTCAAAGGCTGATGAGGGGACCTGCGAAAGGACTGTCGTTGGGAAGACTGCGGTTGGGACCAGCAGTAGGAATGGACAGACCTCAGGGCCTTGCCAGATTCCTGAAGGTGGGAGATGTCCTGGGCATCTCCCCGAACAGGACAGAACCCTGAAAGGGGGCATCCATTATTTTAGCCTGTACATCAGGTGCAAAGCCAGACATCCCGAGCCAAAAATGGTGGCAAAGGCAGATGCCAGCCGCCACCCTACACCTAGAGGCATAGACAGTGTCATATGTCACCCTCAATATACAGGTTGCCCACATCCGACCCAGATTGTAGGAGTTGGGCTAACTGTTACAGTAGAGTCTTCAGGGAGGATTTGGACTAGATCCCTCGCCTGATCCCAGAGAGCATTCTAGTACTGTACCATATGGGTCAAATAGTTAAGGGCCCCAATGGCCAGTGTGGCAAAAGAGTAAATCGCTTGGCCAGTTGGTGAGACTCCTTGTCAGGAGGGTGGGTACTGAGGTATTTGGGCTTTTTAGCATGGTCATGGGCTGCGTTCATGACCAGAGAGTCTGCTATGGGGTGCTCGCCCACTGGCACAAGGTAAAGGCAATCTGCCTTTTTGGCCAAAGCTGGGGTGGAAGAAGGGTGGTTCCGCACCACCTTAGTAATGTCCTCGTATGAATCCGAGGAGGCACCACCAAAGGAAGGGTCTCCTTCCAGAAGTATATAGCCAGGCGACAGCACTCCAGATCAAGCTCCTCAAGTCTTTCCATTCCAAGAGGGCTTGGATATGGCACACCACAGAGATATGAGGGATTGTCTGGGGGAAGGGGGACTTAGTGGGGTCTCCTCGAGAGACTCCTGATCATCAGGGGAGCCCCTAGAATCCCCAGACTCCGAGGCGGAATCGTCCCTTGACGGTTCCCTGTCAGTGACAGGTGTCAGAGGACGATGATGGTCCATGTGCTGTCCAGAGCTCCCTGTACAACTCCCAGAAGACCCTGTGGTATGGAGGTTGCTAGGTCCTGCCCGGTCAGTCCTGAGAAGGGGGTCTGAGGAGGGCAAGTAGAAGAAAGCCCCTGGGTGCATCCTTGTTGTGCATGAAGGTCCACCATGCCACTGGTGGAGGATTATAGGGTGGATAAGGATATTGAGGAGGAGGGTATGGGTATGGGTATGTCTGTGGAGGAGCCAGCGTAGTGTACCCTGGCATAGGTCCACCAGGCACCAACTGGGGATCCAGAGGGCCAGCAGTCATTATTTGTGGCCGAGGAGACAGCCGAGGAGTCACAGTAGCCAACCTGAGAGCTGAAGGTTGACGCCGGGTCTGTTGAAGTAGACACTGGCACCAGAGGTGAGGCTGGCGCCTGGGAGAGAGGAAGAGGTGAGAGCCTGTTCCGGACAATACCTGGAAGGGCTACCGCTAGCCCCGTGAGTCGGGGACCCAAGGCAATGCCTTGACTGGGGAGTCAAGAGAACGCGATAGACGAAGGACCCGTGGGAGGGGCTGGGAGGCAGGGACGAAGGCCACTGCCCCGAGGAGCTGCCGCCTGTAATGGAGATGAGGACGTGTGGCTGCACCGCCAGCAACCCAGAGGAAGCGAGGGCTGCCGAGGAAGGAGGGAGGAGCTGACCCCACCCACAGGAGGAAGACCCAGAGGTGGATGCCGGCCTACATGGTGACCGCCAGAGGGTGATAGAGGACGGTGCTGGTGCTTATGCTTCCTGCTAGACTTCTGGAAGAAGATGCCCTGGAAGACTGTGCAAGGGAAGTCCAAGAGCTTTTGGCCTGAAACTCCTCCACTGCAGCCAATTTCTACTTAAGCAGGTAGCTTTCGAGGGTCTTCAAGCAGCATCTCCATGTGGCCTGGTTGAAATCCTGGTAGTGCTAGCAGGCCTTGGTGTCATGGTTGGGGCCTAAGCAGAGCAGGAAGAGTGAATCTTTTTTGGGGGCGTATCTACTTGCTGCAGGCACATTCACAGCCAGTAGAAGACTAGGCTGGAAAAGACAAACCTGATGGAAGAAACATTGAAAAACTGATGTTAATACTGTTTGAAAAAGAAATAGATTGTGGGTAAACGCGAGTAAAATGGCGGTCAACTGAAGCAGGCATCTGTGGAGGTCCGATGTTGGCAGGTCAACAGTGGGAAAAGAACTGAGATAGGTCTGGGGAACTGCCCCCTTTATAGGATAGGCAGACATTGGCGGTCCCCCGTTATAAACTGCTAGCTAGAAGTTTTTCGTGTGGTCCTGGGGCCTGGCTGCTTTAGTCCTACCAGTGTTGCCTGCTACAAGAGCCCCCTCGAAGTAAGATCAAGGGGTAGGATATCTGAATATTACGTTTTATTTATAGTTCTTCAAGAAATACAAAGCTAATTGTGAGAACAATGTGCTGGTTATTACCTGGAACTTTTTATAGAAGTCCTTGTAGCCACCCTGTAGAATGTAGAGTTCAGGATAGTGTAGGTTTGGGTACTCGTTGCTTTTCCGATCTCTCTCTCTCATGAACTTGCACCTTTAGGAAACAAAAGTTCAAATGACATCAGCACCATCTCGTCTCATGATTTCTGATTAGCCCTCTACAGAGCATGGGACAGAAAAACATAGCACCTGAATACACTTACATCCTGGGTCCCCGCTCAGAAGAGAACTCGCAGTGGAAGACTATGATCACTCGCTTTTCCTGCTGGAAGGGTACAATTGGCTGCTTTAACAAAAAGTCTTCTACCTCCTCTTCCAAATGGAGGTTTAAAGCACCCTGCAGGTTATAAAATGATATTACATACAGTTACTACCTTTCGATCCCAGCTTTATTGGCTGTTGAGTGCCTTTATTGCTTTTTCACCTTTTTATCTGTTCCGTACCCCAACTCTTAGTTATGAAATGCTGCTATGGCCAAATCAAAACAAAAAAAAAAAAAACACAGGAAAAGTCAGGGGGTAGGTAATGTAAGGCACCACCACAGTAATTTAACTTAAGTGTAAAATGAGTCTGTCAGTGTCAGAATGCCTAGTGTTACTACTGATGTTACTGCCCTGACCCCTCTCCCCTCCCTAGCAATTGTATGTGCTTAACTCCATTCACACTTTGTGCTGCAACAGGGAGACTAACCGGCTGGGATGTGCCATGGGGTGGAGGCAGACCGACAATAGCCTTGAATATCTGGCACTAGCCCCACACCCAAATCAAGGACTGGAATCGGGATGGAGACAGGAGTTTAATAGGCTAATTTTTAAACAGTGGGGTAAGTTGGGCAAGAAGTCATCATGAAGACTGTCTGCTCCTGACAAGGTGCCAGGAGCTGGCCACCACTTTTCTACCATGCGTGGCACTCCAAGAAAGTGGGCAGGAACTCCCAAATAGACGTGGCTAAATATGAATAGTGAAACCTATTTGTTATTGAAACAAAGGTCTGGGAAGCCTAATATTCATGGTAACCAGGAATCAATATTTGCTGCAGGTGCCCCCAATCTTCCCTCTTTAGCTGTGGTAAGTACAATAACTATTTGGATAGCAGCAATTCTGACAGAACAGAGGTCCCCATTTGTCAGTCTGAAAACCTTACACATTTAAATAACTTTTTCTAAAGACACACAATGTCAAAATATCTATTCTAGTTTTCTCAGCATATATTTCCATTTAACCCTTTTGTTTTAACCCACAAGCTAGTGAGGCACAGATGCAGAGTGATGGCAGGAAGACTTGCATTCCATCCAGTCTGCACTTCAGTTGCCAATATTTTTCCCATATTCCCATCACCATACAGGTCTAGCATACCCCTTCCCCTTCCCATCTCCTCAGTTTGTCGTCACCAGACCCCTGGATCTGTCTGACCAACTGAGAACACATTTACTGATCCTGTCTACAGTACCCCCTTGCCTATTCCACTGAACCAGTCTCTCAATGAAGGAAGTTATTAATGTCCTTCCTAACCAGCTTCCCGCCAGCCTCCAAGCGAGTACCCTAATTACTGCATTCCCATTCCTGGGGAACGGGTCCTCCCTGTACTTCATTCATACCCCTCAGAAACACTACATCACTATCAGTATCTCCCTCCTGGCCTCTGGTGAGTACACACTAAGTCAAGTAAGCCGCTCCCAATATACTCAGCCTTGCTGTTCATGGATCCTACTGGTGCTGGGCCCTTGGGGATGCAGGTACCAGTGTCCTTTACGCACATTTTGGGAGTTGGGATGCTCGTAAATTTCAGCAGCAAGTCCCAGAGATGCTCACACTATAAGGCCCCAGGAGTCCCACACCTGCTGCTTTACGAAGCAGCATCTCAAGGATCGGTGCTTGCAGCAGCTCTGAGTGTACACTGCTGGAAGAGGTGGCATGTTGGAGCTCTACAGCCAACGATGCACAGAGCTGAAGTTGGAGAAGTAGCAAGAGCAGAAGAGAAGAGGCATGAAGTATGCAAGTGCCAACAGATGTGTGATGAAGCACGAGAATGGAGGTGGGGGGTGTCTGTAAACAGGCAGCAATCTGAGAAGGGCATTATGGGAGGAGGGCTAAAATGAGCTTAGCAAATCGAGGAACACAGGAAAGGAAGAGGCTGAAGCTAGTTAGCTCTGCATTCAGACTTGTATTCATTTTAATGGGGACCATTACAACTTTCAAGGGAAACCCAAACTAAATATCCTACCGAGCGCCCTGCTGGTGGCCCTCCAGTGCATGGTCTCCAGCTTGTCCCCATTCTTTAGGGCGCAGGTTCCAAAATTTGGCACAGTAATCAGGGCAAGGCCTTACCAGGGTCCTATATGTGGGCCAGATTCCCCTCACCTTTTACTGTCAAGATCCTGCCTCTTCATCCTAACCTCCTGTCTCCTGTTTGCCTTACTGCATGCCCTGTTGCACTGTCCAGAAAGTCACCGATAACCCCCATCCTCCCCCCCTTAAAAATCTCCACCTGCCCCAAATCCAGTACTCATTGTGCATGTTATTCATACCAATGTACATTACACCTTGCACTTCGCACTGAATCAGAAAGTACAGTTACATAAGGACTTACCGTAACAGTAGATCTTAGAGAGGAGCTCCTGCAGCAGGCTGCAATCATTAGCACTAATGCCGCAGGCCTTGGGACCCACCAGAAAAATCTTGGCTAGCAGTACCCAGCAGGTACCGCCCCCGGACGTCTGCTCTACCCCAGTTCCCCCAAGACCTGCGAACAGACCCCAGCGAGTGAAAGAAGTGAAGCCTGTTGATGTGTTGAACACCTCGCCCGGGGGATGGAGGGCAGGAAGCGGCGCTTGCTGCAGAGCTCCTCTCGAAGATCTGATGATATCAGTCCGCGTAACTGTACTATCTTACTCCGAGTGGGAGCCTTGCAGCAGGTTATAACCATTAGGACTGAATACCAAGCAGTCCCGCGCCAAGGAGGTGCCTTACCCTGGGAGGAGGAAGGATGGAATAAAGCGGACAACACAGCAAGTCAGGACTGGAGTCCCTGAAGGACTGCCATGCCGAAACTGGCATGGCATCTGGATGCAATGTCCAGGCTGTAGTGCTTCACAAGAGTGTGCACAGAATTCCAGGTGGCTGCCACACAGCTGCCTCTTATGGGGACATTCTTTAAGGCGGCAAAGGAAGCCGAAACTCCCTGATGGAGTGACCCCTAACCGGGCCCGAAGGAGGTTTGTTGTGCTTCTCAAAACACAATACAGTGGACAAGCCACTTAGAAATAGTCTGTTTAGACACCGGTTTGCCCAAGTGTTGTGGCGCAAAGGCCACAAACAGTTGCTCCGATTTACGGTGTGTAGCCATGCGCTTGAGGTAGTACCTCGGCGCCTGTGAACGCCCTAGTGTAGGAGAGCTTCTCCCCCTTTAGGAGAAGAAAAATAAATTGGAAGCTCAACCGATTGGTTAAGGGTCAACTCTGAGACCACTTTAGGAAGGAACTTAGAATTTGTTCTAAGGGAAACCCTTTCCCTGTGAAAAAACAAATACAGTTCTTTACACAGATCCTGGAGCCCGGAAACTCTTCGAGCGGAAGTACCAGCAAGAAACAAACCTACCAAGAAAGGTAACAGCTCACAATCAGCTGCTGGCTCAAAGGGGGAGGAGGGAGAGTGAGCTTCAACACAAACGGGAGGTCCCAGGGAGGGATAGGATCCCTAATGGGAGGTCTCATATGCAGAATACCCTGCAAGAAGGTGCAGGACACATCCAGTTGGGACAAGGTTCTGTCTCCCAAGAGGACATGATATGCAGAAATGGCCCACATGTGCACCTTTATCGAAGAGTAGCTCAAGCCTTGTTGGTATAAGGAGAGGAGATACTGTAATGCTGAGTTCACTGGACAGGTAAGGGGGTCCAGACTGTGAGAACGCCCATAAGCAGAAACGCTTCCACTTCATGGCATAAGTGGAGCGAGAAGAGGGCTTCCTCGCAGAGGCGAGGATGTCCACCACCTCTTGGGAGACCCCGTTTTGCTACGTCTGCAGGAGCCAAGCATGAAGGTGCAAAGACCTGAGATCTGGATGGACCAGCATGCCCCAATCCTGGAACAGCAACTGCAAGCATAGTGGCAGCGGAATTGGAGGTTCCGAGGACAACAGCTGAAATAGTGGGAACCAAATCTGCTGAGGCCACAATGGGGCGATTAGAATCATCGGAGCCCCCTCGGACTGTATCTTTAACAGTACTCTTTGAATGAGAGGGAAGGCATAAAGAAACCTCCCCGCCCAACACAGGAAGAATGTGTCTGGCCAGAAAGCACCAGAAGCAGAATGTTGCCAGTTTGGCGTTGCATGGGGATGCAAAGAGGTCCAGCTCTGGACGACTCCATGTGTCGAAGAGCTGGTCCGCTACTGATTGTAGCAACTCCCACTGGTGCGCCTTGGACTGAGACCTGTTTAGCCTGTCTGCCGAGTCATTTTGGACGCCTGAAACGTGCACTGTAGACAGAAAGATGCGACGATCCAGCGCCCAGTACCAGACTCATCGCCTCCCTGCATAGGGTACAGGAGTGCGTTTGCTCTTGCTTGTTGAAGTAAAAGATGACCGCAATACTGTCAGTCTTTTGGAAGGCATGCAGTGCATTGAGGACCGCTCGCATCTCCAGGACACTGATGTGGAGGTTGCGCTCCTCTGGGGTCCAGATCCCTTGTGTTTGGCGGGCCCCTAGGTGCACCCCCATCCCAAATCTGATGCATCCGTCGTTAGGGTCCGATCTGGGGGCTCCTGACTGAAAGGGACCCCTTTCTCTAGATTGAGAGGGTCCAGTCACCAAAGTAGGGTCCTCTTGACTGACTCTGACCATGTGGTCTAGTTCGTCTGAGCATTTATCCCACTGCACCCTGAGCATCCATTGTGGGATTCTCATGTGGAGGCGGGCCAAAGGAGCGACAGGGATGGCCGCCGCCATGTACCCCAGAAGAGTGAGAAAGGTCCTGGCCTGGACCAGAGGAGTTACCAAGACCGATCCAGCCATCTCCCGCAGGAGAGCGCCCCTCACTGGAGGTAGAAAAGCCATGCCCTGGACTGAATCCAGGACTGCCCCTATGAAGAAGAGTTTTTGGCTGGGTTCTGGGGAAGACTTTGGAAGGTTCAAGGTGATCCCCACCTCTCGGAACAGAGTATAGGTGTCTCAGAGCCAGAAGGAGGCACATCCTTGACAGGGCCACAAGCAGCCAATCATCGAGGTAAGGAAGACGTAATGCCCCTGGTACCTTAGAGCTGCAGCTACCACTGCCAAACATTTGGTGAAGACTTGAGGAGTGGAGGATAGGCCGAACGGAAGAACCCGAAACTGATAATGTTCCCCCTGGAAGTGGAACCTCAGGTACTTCCTTGACAGGGAAAGACCCCGATGTGCATGTATGCATCTAGCATGTCTAGGGAGCAAAGCCAGTCTCCCTGGTGCAGCAAAGGAATAAGACCTGAAACAGTCACCATCCTGAACCTTCGGTACTCTATATACAGTAGTTGTTTAAGAAGCCGAGGTCCAGGATGGGCCGAAGATCTTGCATCTTTTTTGGAACTAGGAAAAAGTGGTAGTAAATACAGGTTACTCACCTGTAACAGGAGTTCTAGGAGTGGTATATGTTGTTCAGCCACACTGGCAGGTTCCTTGCCGCTTTAAATCTTGCCGGAAGGTCTTCAAGCTGGCTCCTCCCACCCACCTGGGTGGTTAAACTCTCGGCTCCACCTCATGACGCCAGATCTAGCCCGCTGGAAGCCAGGGAGGTTGGGTGGGTCGTGTGGATGAACATACCCCACTGCTAGAAATACAGGTTACTCACCTGTAACAGGAGTTCTAGGAATGGTATATGTTGTTCATCCACACTCATTGGCAGTATCCTTGCCGCTTTAAATCTTGCCGGAAGGTCTTCAAGCTTGCTCCTCCCACCCACCCGGGTGGTATAACTCTCGGCTCCGCCCCATGACGCCAGATCTGGCCCGCTGGAAGCTCAGGTTGTGCGTCGAAGCCGGGGAGGTCGGGTTGGTCGTGTGGATGAACAACATATACCATTCCTAGAACTCCTGTTACAGGTGAGTAACCTGTATTTCTAGGGACATGGATATGTTGTTCATCCACACTCATTGGCAGACTCCTAGCAGTTCTCCGGGAGGAGGGAGGCAAGACGCACACCCCCTATACTTACTTGGGAAAGAGAGACTGGAGAACCGAGGCCCCAAAACCAGCATCCCGGCGTGACTCAAGGTCGATGTGGTAATGGGTAATGAAGGTGTTTGCTGACTTCCAGGTAGCAGCCCTGCAGATTTCCTGGATAGGGACGTCCCTGGAAGCAGCCACCGTTGCAGCAGTATGGCGGGTAGAATGAGCTCTTATCCCTCTGGGAGGCTCCATGCCCGCCAACTTATAGCAGAGATCTATGCAGGAGGTTACCCACCTGCTTATCGTCCGCTTGGCTGCAGGTCTGCCAGATGCGGCTTCAGCGTAGGTGACAAACAGCTGGCGAACCTCTCCCCGAATTTCAGCCGTGTGGCCCTTATAATAAGCGAGCGCCCTTCTAGGGTCCAGAGTATGGAGCCTATATTCGGCCTCCGAGGTGTGATTGGGGTAGAACACCGGCAGAGTCAACACCTGGTTAAGGTGAAACTCCGACACCACCTTCGGAAGGAATTTCGGTGGGGCGAGGGACAACCTTGTCCCTGTGGAAGACCAGGTAAGGAGACTCGATGGAAAGCGCCTGGAGCTCTCCCATCCTTCTGGCTGACGTGATAGCCACCAAGAAGGCGGTCTTCCACGACAGAGAGAGACACCTGTGCATAGGTTCGAATGGCTTGCCCATGAGCTTTGCCAGTACCAGCAGTAGATCCCACGGAGGTGGGGGTTCCCGGACTGGAGGGAAATGTGATCAAGGCCTTTGAAAAAGCGCCAGACCACCTTCTCCTGCGCCATCGACTGCTTCCGCCCGCGCCTGCAAGCAGAGATGGCTGCCAGGTGCACCCTTAGGTCGCCGACCCAAGCCCTTGACTAGAAAGGGACCATAAATAGTCCAAGATGCTTGCCAAGGAACAGGAGGAAGGGTCCAAGCCCTGTTTCTGACACCAAATGGAAAACCTTTTCCATTTGAAGGCATAGCATTTTCTGGTCGACTCCACGGGACGCCCAACTACATTGAGGACCTCGCCGAAAGACCCAAGGCCTGGAACTCTAGCGCCAGGAACCAGGCCGTCAGGTGCAGGGATTGAAGGTCCGGATGGAACACCTTCCCTGATTGACTGAGAGCAGGTCCGGGCGAGCTGGAAGCTGCCGGAGTCCTGGAGCTGAGACTGAGGAGATCTGGTACCAGAACTGGCGAGGCCAGTCTGGGGCTATCAGAATCACCCGCGCCTTGTCCCTCCTCGCCTTGAGAAGCACCTTGTGGATCAAGGGAAATGGGGAAAGGCGAAAGAGGCCGGGGTCCATTGCCTCGAGAAGGCATCCCCTGCAGCGAGCCCTGCTGAGGGGGCGGGCATGGAACAGACTCAGCTCGCGCTCTCCATGGAGGCAAACAGGTCCACCTGAGGTGTGCCCCAAAGGGAGAACAGATGCTGTACTACCTCCGCAGGAGAGACCACTGTGGATGCAGCCCTATCCGCTCAGGGCATCGGCCAGGGTGTTGGAGGCCCTGCCACGTGAATGGCTAGGAGATCCGCCCAGGCTGCGCACGAGTGACCAAATGCGAGAGCTTCCTTGTAGAAGCATGGAGCTGGCCCCGCCCCTGGCGGTTTAGATAGTACATGGTCGTGGTATTGTCCGCCTGACTCGGACCACTTGACCCGGAGGAACGGAGCAAAGGCGGTGAGAGCTAGGCGGACCGCCGAGCTCCAGCAGGTTGATGTGGCATCGACTCCTGGGACCAGAGGCCATGAGCCCGGTGGTTCCCCAGATGGGCACCCCAACCCATCAGAGAGGCATCGGTCGACAGAGAGACCGCCGGCTCGGGCGGACGAACGGGATGCCCTCCTGCAAATGATCTGGAACGTCCACCACTGGAGAGCTGCCCACATCCCCTGTGTCACCGACAAGCTGGTCCAAGGGATCGCAGCTGCAGACCACTGGCTGGCCAGTCCCCACTGAAGGACGGATGTTCCAGCGGGCCCAACGGACCACGCTGGTGCAGGCCGCCATGAGACCCAGGAGGCGAGGAAGTCCCGGCAGGGCGCAATTGCCCAACCAGAAATGATCGGGCAAAGGAGGAAAGAACCTCGGCCCTGTCCGCTGGAGCCGCGCTTGCTCAAGAGAGTCGAGCTGCGCCTGATGAATAGAATCACCTGCTTCGCTCGAGTTCCGATTGGCCTCGCTTGATAAGGAGGCCCAGTTGAGAGCAGACCTGGAGGGCCAGATCTCTGGACCACTCCGCCTCCTTCCTGGAGGGAGCTGCTATCAGCCAGTCGTCCAGGTAAGGTACACCGGACCCCTCGGCGCCCGAGAGAATGCTGTCACCACTGCCATGCATTTGGTGAAGACCCTGGGAGCTGGAGACAAGCCAGGGCATGGCTTGAACCAAGAGAGATCCTTCCGCCGAAGCGAAGGAATCTCTGGTGAGACGGACGGATAGGGACGTGAAAAACGCGGCCCTGCAAGTCCAGAGAGCAGAACCACACGCTGCTCCAAGGATGGTATTATCTGAGCCAGAGTGACCATCCTGAAGGTTCGAGACCTTAGGAACTTGTTTAGGTCGTGGTAGGTCGAGAATGGGGCGCCAGCCCCCGTCTGCTCGAACCAGGAAGTACCTGGACACAAACCCTGGGTCTGAAGGAGGGTCCACCACCTCTCTACCACCTCCTTCTGGAGGAGGAGAGGATGTCGGCTCGACGAGCCGCCAGTGAGGCTGGGGATCCCAAGCCTCCGAGGGGCGACGCTCTGAAGGGTGGTGCCTGCTCGAATTCCAGAGGCAGGCCTCTTCCCACCACCTCTAAGACCCACCTGTCCGTGGTAACAGCGACCAGGCGGAACGGAAGTGCTGGAGCCGCCTCAATGGGGACCCAGGGTAAGGTGACGGGATGGGGCGACACCCTCAGCCCGCCACTGGGCAGGCTTGGAGGAGGGACCGCCGAGGGACCTCCTGGCCTCTTTCCTCCTGCCTCCTGTTAGAGGAAGCCGGCGGCTTGGGTTTGGGATGCCAAGGCCGAGCCTGCTGGCCCTGACGTTGTTGGCCGGGCGCGCTGGGGCACAGAAGGACGAAAGGGCTTAGGCTGTGGTTTGCGGCCTTTGTCCTTCTGAGCCGAAGAGACCCGAGTCCAAGGTGGCATTGGACTTCTCGATCCTCTGCAGGTGACCTTCCACCCCAGGGTCAAGAGGTCAGTCCCAAAAGGGAACATCCGCCAACTTGTGCTGGGTATCCAGTAAAGGTGGATATCCTCAGCCAAGCCCGCCGACGATAGCCACTGCGTCGCCACCGATCTGGCACATGAGTCCCCATATCCAAAGCAGTCTGAGCTGCTGTTTGGCCACTGCTCTGCCCTGGTCCCGCACCTGCTTAACCGTAGTCTGCAGATCGGGCGGAAGATGAGGGATGACCATCCAGGAGCCCAACAGGCATGAGAAAATGTGCCATGAGGACGCCGAACTGGCCTGACGAAGGCCGAGAGAGGACGAGCGACTTTTCGCCCGACATAGTCCAATTTCTTGACCCTTGTCAGGAGGTTTGTCCACATCCCTGGCGCTGAGCCGGGCGCGCTGAAAACGCTGTCGGTAACCAACCCCTCAGCAGAGGGTGTTCAAAACCGGACAAGGAACCGTGGGACCGTGATACTTCCTGGCCATCCTGGCCGGGCGCAGGGCAGGAAGCAGGCGCTGCCAAAGTTCCAGTGCCGACCCACTATGGCCTCGCCACCGGAAAGGCCTCCGCCGGAGAATCCCTCGTCCAGAATCTCGTGAGGGGATACCTGGCCCGCTTGGAACGGGTTCGAGCTCCATCCCGTAGACTCCAGATGAGCCAAGCAGTCCTAGGAAGGACGACGGCTATCGCCCATTGACTGACCTCCTGAAGACCCAGTCCAGTCGCTTGGAGAAGAAGGAGGAATCATCTTCGGACTCGAAGAGTCCTCAAGAGCTGCTCTGGCCTGAGCCACCCTTCACCTGCCGAGGTCGGTCGGGAGTGAGGGTAACTGACAGCCGATGGGTAAACCCTTAGCTCGACCGAGAATCCTTGGTCGGAGCCCCAATTGGTGGCTGTGGAGGCGGAGGTTCCACCGAATCGGTGGAGCAGCTGGTTTTGGCCGAACAACCGCCTGGTATAGGCCTCGGACAAGTCGAGGGGTTGTGTCGGCGCCCGTGACAGTTACTTAATGGCCGGGAAGGCGCCGGAGTCGGCTTATTCCGCCAGGAGGAGCTGTTAGAACATAAGGTCCTCGCATCGCCGACGTACTTACGCCGAAGCCTCCCCTCATCCGAGGAGGAGGACGACGAGCGGCGACGCCGCTTACCGCGGTGCCGAGACCGAGACCGCCTATGACGGTGGGAACGGCTGGACCGCGAAGAGGTCCGAGACCGAGACCGAGAGTCCCGGAATTTCCGGGGTCGGTGCGGGGAGGTGTCGGCCGGAACCGGCACTCCCTTCGGCTCGGAAGGTCCATCCGAGGGCTCCGGAACCGGAGGCACAGACGAGCCCACGGGATCCTCAACTCCTCCCGGGGGAACCGGGAGAGGGAATTCGCTGCTAAAGGCGACAGCTCATCAATGGGTCGAGAAAAATCTCGACTTCATCAGTGGAGTCTCGTCAACTGACCTGACGGGACACCGTGAGGCCAGTGGCCGAGCCGAGCGGTCGACCGGGCCGACGGTCGACGCCCGGGAGAGGGACCTTCCGCTCCCAAGAGCGCCGACGAGGGACTTACCTTGTCCTCTTTTTGACCGAGAATAAGGTCCAGCAGACGCAGGCCCTTCTCCTTTAGTGGAGAGGGACAGACAAAGCTCCTTAAAAGAAGCCGTAGGAAGAACCCAGAGAGCGGGATAAATGCCGCGCCGAGAAGATACGGCCCGCGCCGCCTCTTCGAGGGCACCATCCGCCGAGCTGATCCGCCGAGCCCGCCACGCGGACACCGCCAACCGGGCCTCCTTGACTTCACCGAGGGAAACGCTCGGGACGGCCCAGTTGCAACCGGGCAGCACGGTTCTCGAGGACGAGGGCCGAGAAAGATGAGCACAGGTCGCAGCCTGGGTCGTGCTCAAGGCCTAACAGTAGACACACGTGAGTGTGGATCCGTCCGAGACATCTTCTGCCCGCATGGGCATCTCCGAAACTGGGAGTCGATTTGTCCATCGCAGTCATGAGGGATCAAGACTGAAGTCTTTTTCAAAATTTTATTTTTAAATCAAAACGGAGAAATAGGAACCAGTCGTCAAACGCAGAGCGTTAAGGAGGGAACCTGAGCTCCAAGCGGTAAGGAAGATCTGGCGCCATGGGGCGGAGCCGAGTTATACCACCCGGTGGGTGGGAGGAGCAAGCTGAAGACCTTCCGCAAGATTTAAAGCGGCAAGGATACTGCCAATGAGTGTGGATGAACAACATATCCATGTCCCTAGAAAGTACAGTTACGCAAGAACTTACCGTAACAGTAGATCTTCGAGAGAGGCTCTTGCAGTTGGTAATTACATATAGGACTGATGCCGGCCGGCGGCAGGACCCCACAGAAAAATTTCTAGCTAGCAGTCCCTGGCGAGGGACCGCCCCCACGTCAGGTGACCGGCATCAAGAGATGTCGGTATAAAGGGGCGGTCCGGCACGCCCGCCTTCCAGTTCTTTCCCAGACACGGGCCAAAAGAGTCCGGACGACAGAGAAGTGGATATTTCTCTATATGGAAAAGGAGCTGAAGAAGCCTAGGGGGATGGAGGGCGGGAAGGTATTACCTACTGTAAGAACCTCTCTCGAAGATCTACTGTTACGGTAAGTTTTTATGTAACTGTACTAGCTTACTTTGAGAGGGCTCTTGCAGTAGGTAATTAAGTATAGGACTGAATCCCAAGCAGTCTGGAACAAATAAAAGGCACCGGGAGGAGGAAACTACTCCTGAAAGTAGCAGTAGCCTTGCAAGCCTCAAGACAGGAGACCTTGAAAGACAGCTAGCCCGAAGCCTGCGCTACGGTGAGAGGCAATGTCCAAACTGTAGTGTTTCGTAAAGGTATGGATGGAAGTCCAGGTGGCGGCAGTGCATATGTCTGCCGCAGACACATTCTTGAAACAAGCCGCAGAGGCCGCTACTCCACGAGTGGAGTGACCTCTGACTTGACCCGGAAGGGTCTTCTTGTACTTGTCATAACAGAAAGTGATGCAATGAGCCAACCACTTCGATAGGCATTGCTTGGAAACAGCATTGCCTTCCCTTATGTGAGCAAGAGAGACCAACAACTGGTCAGTTTTTCTGAGATCCTTTGTCCTATCAGTGTAGTATCTCAGAATCTGGTGAACAACCATGGTATGGAGTAAATATTACCCTTGGTTGGAGTACTGCGTGAAAAAGGCAGGTAACTATAGACTGATTTAAGGTAGGCTCTGCCACCACTTTAGGTAGAAACTTAGGGTTCGTGCGAAGAGCAACTCGTTCTTTGTGAAAAATCAAATAAGGAATTTTACACAAGGGCCTGGAGCTCAGAAATTCTACGAGCGGAAGTAATGGCCATCAAGAAGAGCATCTTCCACGAAAGAAACTTCAGATCTGCGGATGCCGCAGGTTCAAAGGGAGGAAGGGTAAGTTTCTCGAGAACAAAGTTCAAGTCCCAAGGGGGAGCAGGAGTTCGGATGGGGGGCCCTCAGATGAAGGACCCCTCTGAGAAAGGTCTTAGAGACCTCCAGTTGGGCAAAAGCTTTATCAGCGAAAGGAACACGGTACGCTGAAATAGCGGCCACGTGCACTTTCAAGGAGGAATGACTGAGACCCAGGTCGAAGAGATGATGTGAGTATTCAAGCAGAACAGCCACTGAACAGGAGAAGGGCTCCACGTTCCTAGAAGCGGCCGAAATAGAAAATCTCTTCCATTTCATGGCATAAGTGGACCTAGTCGAGGGTTTTCTAGCCTCCACCAGAATCTCGGCCACCTTTGGAGAGACGCCAAAGCGAGATTGAGCTAGGTCTGCAGGAGCCATGCATGAAGTTGTAGGGACGCGAGTCCCAGATGGACCAGGGTTCCCTGATCCTGGGTCAGCAAACCTCGAGATAAAGGAAGAGGAGGAACCTCTGAGTATTGTTGTAGAAGAGAGAACCAGATTTGCCTGGGCCAGAAAGGAGCGATCAGAATCACTCGCTCCTTCTGTTGATAGTTTCTGCAATACATGAGGGAGCAGAGGAATTGGGGGAAAAGCATAGACGAATCTGCCCTTCCGGTTTAGAGACAGAGTGTCGCTCCAGAAAGTGCCTCGCTCTGGAACGAGCAAGCAAAAAGTGGGAAGTTTTGCGTTTTGGGAAGAGGCGAACAGGTCTACCTGCGGAGTCCCCCAAAGCTGGAAGATGTCTTCTAGCACCTTTTGGTCCAATTCCCACTCATGTGGCAGGGCAGAGGAGCGGCTTAGCTTGTCTGCCAGGGTATTGTCGACTCCTGGAACGTGAATCGCAGTGAGGTGAAGGTTGTGCAGAGTTGCCCAGTCCCAAACCCTCATTGCTTCCCTGCATAGAGGGTAGGATCGAGTCCCTCCCTGCTTGTTGATGTACCACACCATGCACATGTTGTCTGTCTGGACGTAGGTGACCGGAAGAATGTAGTTGGTGAAAGGCTTGAGAGCATATAGTACTGCTCGAGCTCAAGCACATTGATGTGGAGAGCTAGTTCAATCTGGACCATAACCCTGGGTTCGGTGAGGACCCAGATGGGCTCCCAACCTTGCCTGATGCGCCTGTCGTCAGAGTCTGGGAGGGGGAGGATGACAGAAGGGGACCTCAACAGGTTCTTTCGAACCATCCACCATTGCAAGTCTCGTGACATCGGCGAGGAGATCAGAATTAGATGATCTAGATCGTCTACAAGTAGATCCCACTGTGAGCGAAGAGTCCACCGAGAGATCCTCATGTGGAGTCGAGTGCGGGGAACTGTCGGGATGGCAGCCGCCATAAGCCCCAAGAGACGGAGAACTGACCTCGCCGGAACATTCCTGCGTTCTGATAGCAGATAAATCTGAGACTGAAGAGAGGCCGCCCTGTCCGGAGGCAGGAAGGCCTTGCTCACCGTCGTACCGAGGATAGCCCCAATAAACTGTAGTCTCTGGGATGGATCCAGATGAGACTTGGAATGGTTGATGGTAATACCCAGGCAAGTGAAGACCTGCTGGGTGAGGGAGAGGAAATGCAGGAGCTCCTCCCTGGACGAGGCCGCCAGGAGCCAGTCGTCTAGGTAAGGGAACACCTGAACTCCCATAGTACACAGGTAGGCTGCTACCACAGCCAGACATTTGGTAAAAACTCAGGGTGCCGAGGAAAGACCAAACGGGAGTGCCCGGAACTGGTAATGGTCCCCCTTGAAAGCAAACCAAAGGTACTTGCTATGAGAGGGACGAATAGGGATGTGCAGATATGATCCTGCATATCCAGCGACAGAGCCATTGACCCGGCCAAGAAGGGCAGAAGGGTCTGTGGGAGAGCACCCTGAACCTTTGTATTCCACGAAGGTTCAAAGAGCTGAGATCGAGATGGGTCTGAGATCTCCAGTCTTCTTTGGGACCAGGAAGAAATGAGAATAGTAACCCTCCCTTGAAGGTGAGGAGAACGGGTTCTATGGCTCGCTTCGCAAGAAGGGCAGAGATTTCTTCCTGGACCAAAGGAAAATGGTCCCTGTGCACAGGACGCACTGGGGCGGTGGTTTCTGTAGAAACTCTATAGAGTGCCCTTCCGCTGTAATCTGAAGCACCCATGAATCTATTGTTATCCTCTCCCAGCCCGGAAGGTGGAGGGAGAACCTCCCTCCTACCGGTTCCTCCAGTGTGTCCAGAGGTGGTGGGAGAGGGGAGGAGTCAGGTGGTGTGGGGCAGCGCCGCAGCTGGGGCACCCGCTGCTTTTTTGGGTGGGGGAGGCCTTGCAGCTGAGGGGGCCCGACATTTAGTGGCCCGCCTTCCTTGGGGTTTCGCTTGTGGCTGACTGCGTCTGCGAAAAGGATGGCGCTGTGGGGGATGGGGACGTTACATGGAATTCACGGAATTCAGGGCCGTTCCCTTCTCCTGCAAGTCGGTGATGATGTCCTTGACATCACCGCCGAAAAGCATCGAACCCCTGAAAGGTGCTTCCTGGATCGCTGACTGCACCTCCGGGACCGCACCTCCAGGACCAAACCTGACACGCGGAGCCAGGCATGACGCCGAAGACTTACGGCGAAAGCGGAGCTCTGCACGGCAGTGTCCACTGCATCGTATGTCGTCCGCAGAATGCGATGACTGGCCGAACGAGCAGAACGGACTAAGTCAGCTAACTCCTGCTTGACTTGAGAGTCAGGTAAGGAGTCAATCTTGGATTCCACCTGGGTAAGGATGGCCTTCTGGTAATCCCCCATATGAGCAACATAAATCAGGGCCCGAATTCCCAGTGTGGAAGAGGCGTATATCTTTCTTCCATACTGGTCCAGGAGGCGAGATTCCTTATCCGGGGGAGACAAGCTTAGATGTTTTTGATGTGCCGACCGGCCGTAAGCAGCGTTAATCACGACTGAATCTGCACGAGGGTAGAGTCCAAGAAATCTACACCCTCAGGAGCCTGGTATAGCCTGTTAGACTTCCTAGGAAGCGGGGCTAAAGCCCATGGTTGTTTCCAAATAGTGGAAACAAGGTGGGCATGAGGCTCGATCCAGGGTGGCCCTAAAGTAGGAGCCGTCAGGGGCAGGTCCAGATGTTCGGCGAGTTTAACCCGCTGAGGATCTGGTTCCAAGAAGCGCCACTGGTGTACTTCCTGGATTTTCCTGAGCAACTCCGTGAAGGAGGGGTCCTCCGGAGACTTCGGAGGGGTCCTTGGCCGGGGCTTGGATGGAGAGCGAGGCTCGTTGTCTCTCTTGGAGCATCCGTCGGAAGAATCACGAGGAATCTGAGAGCCAAGAAGAATCAGAATCAGACTCCCTAACCCGGCTAGGGAGGAACGGGTCTGGGGATGGGGATCCTGGACGCATGTCCTGCCCTCTCGGGATCCAGAGGGAAAGGCTCTGGAGTCCGGAGGCGGTGAGGAGGTGCTCCAGGCGCACGGGGCCGGTGGAGGTACCAACACAGAAGGCGGTTTCCTCCATCTCCTTGGTGAGCTGAGCCTTGGCCTCAGCCCACCAGGAAGCCAGAGTCTCCTGCAGATCCACCGGCGGCAGAGGGGGCGGTGGAGCTGGAGGAGGAGGGGGATAAGAATACGGGTTGTACCCGTAAGGAGAGTATCCGAAGCCTGGCTGTGGGAAAACCGGTGCCGGGTAATGAGGTGACGGTACTGCGCCGGAGGGACCGGCGTCTGGTACTGTGGCGCTGGATACTGTGGTCCCAGGTAAGACGGCGTCGGATAGGACGGCGGGTACCCAGGCGCCGGAGGAGCTGCCTGAGCAGACGGCCCGGAAGATGGCCCCACGGGCGGGTCAACAGTGAGAAGCCTGGGCCTGACGGAAGGGGAATATCCCCCGCCGGCATCAGATCCGGTTCCCTAGGAGGAATATCCCCCACATCGCCCGGGGACGGGAGAGAATCCCCGAGGTCAGGCTGGGGTGACTGGCTCCCCAGACGGCAGCGAAGGCTGCGGGGAACCGGATACGACAGGGGTTGGAGGGTCCGTCGTAGGTTCCGTCGCCCAGCGCATGTCGGAGGAGCCAATGTCCGTCTTACGGGGTTCCTCGTCGGAAGCGGGCCGAGGCCCGGTCCGAAAGGGACGAGGTCATGAGCTGCCCCGAAAGGTCGGACGTCTTATCGACCTTCTCCCGGCGGAGAAGGGTTGTCAGCTTCTCCAGTCGACAAACCATCAGACGGGTCAAGAAAAATCTCAACCACCTGACTTGACAGGGACACCGTGAAACCAGCAGCCTTAGCCGCAACCTCGACTGAAGTAGACTGTCGACTATCCGGGGAAGGGGGCCTCTCCCGCTCCCACGAATGTAGACTGTGGGACTTACCTTTGTGGTCCTTTTTGGACTGAGAGAAGTGTCCCGATGGCCCCTCTCCCTTGGTGGGGAGGGATTGACAAAGCTCCTTAAAAGAAGGTGTATAGGAGGAGCCCAAGGAGAGTGGGATAAATGCCGCGACCGAGAAGATGACGACGATGCGGCCTGGGCCACTTCCTCCTCGAGGGCGATCATCTGCTCCAGCTGTTCTGCAGAGCCCGCCACCAGAAACTGCCCAACGGGCCTCCTTTGACTTGACCGGAGGATAACGTTTTTCCGGTCGCCCCAACTGCAAACTGGCAGTGCGGTCATCCAAGACCGAAGCTGAAAAAGATTTGCAAAACTCACAAGTCTGTGAGTCATGGTCGTGTCCAAGGCAATAAATGCACGTGGAGTGTGGGTCGGTCCGGGACATCTTCTGCCCACAGGGGCACCAACGAAATCCGGGAGTCTATTTGTCCATCGCAGCCACGAGGGAAAGTGAAGACCGAAGTCATTTAAACTTTAGAATTATTTTCGGTTTAACCGAAGAGTGTGGATCAAGCCCAAACGAGCGCTTAAGGCGGGAACCCGAGCTTCCGGGTGGTAAGGAAGATCTGGCGTCAAGGGGCGGAGCAGAGTTTTACCACCCGGGTGGGTGGGAGGAGCCAGCATGAAGACCTTCTGGCAAGATTTAACGCAGCAAAGAACCTGCCAGACAGTGTGGATTGAACATCATATCCACGTCCCTAGAATATCCCCTTTCCCAGCTGCTGCAGAGGAACTGGTTCTATCGCCCTTTTTCGCAAGAGGGCCTGAATCTCTCCTATAAGGGGTATATGAGAAGGAGGATATCTTGAGGACCTTGGTGGAGTGCCTGGGGGGATTTCAGTGAACTCCAGCGTATGTCCCCTCCTTATAATGTCTAGGACCCACTGGTCTGCTGTAATAGAGCTCCAACCCTTCAGGTGAAGGGAGAAGCGACTCCCTACCATACCCTGGTACCTCCTCGGGGGTCAGGAGGGAGTCATTCAGGCGGCTGGGAGTGGGCAGAGAGGCTTGGGGCCTTGAAAAGGAGCACCTCCAGGTTGCTGGCTTTCCTTTTGAAGCCACCTCTCTGGCCTTGCTGGTTTCCACGGGCTTCAGCACCAGAGGGCTTACGAAAAGGCCGGCGTCTCGTGCGTTTCTGATCTCTGTACATCTGCCTGACGGACCAGACAGAGTTGCCAGACTTCTGGAGACGAGAGATGAGAGACTCAGTCTCCTGTCCAAAAAGAACGGAATCCTGGAACAGGAGGTCCCGGCTTCGGGACTGCAAATCCCGGTGAAAACTGGAGATTCAGGCATGGCGCCGGAGGCAGACACCCGACGCTGCCGCTCTGGCCGCCGTATCTGCAGTGTCGTACAAGGCACGGAGGACATGTGTGCCTACGTCCAAGCCTGATTTCAATATGTCCAGAAGCTCTTTTTTGCGTGGAGTCTGGCAAGGCACTGGCTATAACGCCTGTCCTTTCTCCCACAGCGCATTCTGGTACTGGACCATATGAGCAAGGAAGTTGAGGGATCTAATGGAGCAGGTGGAGGCAGAGTAGACTTTCTTGGCCACCTGGTCCAAGTAGCAGGATTCTGGGCCAGGAGACTGGCAGCTGAGGTGCTTAGGCTGCTTAGAATGGTCGTGAGCAGCCATAATGACCAATAAGTCCGCCTGAGGGTGTTCTGCCAGGAAAGGCTCATCCCTCGGGGCTCTATACAGCCTGTGACTTGTTTGGAGCAACCGGGACGGACGCTGGATGCTTCTAAGTTATCCTGGTATGGTCTTGGAAGGTGTCCACTAAAGAAGGCACCACCAGAGGCTTGGGCTCCTTCTGCCTCAGGTAACGGGCCAGTCAACGGCATTCCTGATTCAGGTCCTTAGCCTCCCATTCATTGGAGGCCTGGATGTGCCTCATGACATCCATAAAAAAAGTCAGATCTTCAGGAGGCGAGCGGGGTTGGTCCTTCTCCCCAGGAAACCCCCAACACTCGAGGGGGATGAGGAGGAAGCAGAAGGAGAAGACGACCTGCTACTGTGCCTAGAATAGCTCGAGCTGCATCTAGGACTCCGCCCGCTCGAGCGACTCTGGCTACCGGACAGACATCGGCTATGGGACAGACTGAGTAATGACAAGACGCCAACCAGCGGACCGGCATCAGGAGCAGGCCTGTCTGGGAGAGCAGGAATGGCTCTTGGGCGGAGACCGGGACCGACAACAGTTGCCCGATCGAGAAGGGTGCCGACGACTGTCTGCAGAACAGGACCAGGAATGAGCCTTCAAGGGCTGGTGAGACAGCGGCCGCTCGGGGGTCTTCAGAGAAGGAGCAGAAAGGCCCTCGGGCTCACGGTTGTCCGACTGGGAACTGGCGTCGGGTCCAGCTTCCGTGGAGTCTTTTTTACCCGACTCCACCAAAAGGAGAAGAGTTCTTGCAGCTCCTCTATTGAAAAATAGAAATTACGTACCTACCGTAATTATGATCTTTCTGTGTATCTTCACCATTCATCACAATGGGTACTGGCTGGAGATCAGGACCCCGCGGGAGCCTTTTTTTTTTCCTTAAAAAGGATAGGTGGAGCCGACGCAGCATCGACGCCACCCTCGAGGCCGACGTACTACATGGCGCTCGAGGATTAGCCGTTAAGTTGTGTCGACTCTGCCTGCCTACCAGTTCTGAGTTGCCGGACAGGTAAAAGGAAGGGATGGAGGGTGGGACAAGAGAGTCCAAGGGACAGAAAAAGGAAGAGAAACTGAACTAAAAGGAGAAATAATGACTGAGAGGACAGCATAGCAGAAGTAAAACTAAGGGGATTGGGTAGGGGCCCCAATCTCTGGAAAAGGAAGACGGGAGGGAGGGGGGAGAGAGAATTTAGGAAAGAGTGAGAGGTAACAAGAATCCAGGACCCTTGTCCGTCACCAGACTGTATAGGAACTGCAAGGAGTGGCAAAGTTCACCTGCCAGAATTCAAGGCACAGAATAACTGGCAAACCCCAAAAGCAGAGTCGGCTATTCTGGAGAAGGACAGGGTACAGGGACTCGGTACTCTCTCTGTAAAGACATTTGGTGAAAAAAAGGGTTCTCTTTTTTTTTTTTTTAAAAAGGAAGGATAACAGAAGGAAGGCAACCACTAGTTCTCACCCTGTAGGGGTGTAGATAATAGTACAGAGGAAGTGCCACTCGAACTGTACCCCTTGGGGAAGAAATTACCCCCCCTGTGTGTCCCAACTTAGAGGGGTAGGCACAGAGGGAGGAGGATCCAGAGACTGGAGCCCCAGGGGGATGGCGGGCGGGATTGAGATGAATGGTGAAGATACACAGAAAGATCATAATTACGGTAGGTACGTAATTTCTATATCTTATCTGTGTCAATCTTCACCATTCATCACAGATGGGTGAGTACCAAGCCCCAAGGGGTTGATTAATTGCACCCAAGGGACAGTGTCCCTAGCCCCAGTGGGTGACACACTGGGAACCTTCTGGGCCTGAGGAGGCCCAAGAGTGGGGAGAGCGAGACGGGGTCTCCCCGGAGGGGGAAGGAATTTGCCCCGACAAACGCCGTCTCGCCCTACAGGAAAAGAGATAGGTTCCCTGGTGAGCGGAGCAAATCACCCTACGCCGGGCCAAGGGTGACAACCGGGAAAGGCGAAGCCACGCTGATCACCTGGTGCAGATCGCTGTCCCTACTACCCTGGTAGCTACCTCACTGGCGTCGGAAGATGCCCTTGCTTGGTGCCTTGCTAGCTCCAGGCCACGTGCAGAGAGCGCGATGGCTTGCCTGGTTTGCTCAGAGTCAGGCAAAGCAGCTAGGATCTGACCCAGTGCTGACCACAAGAACCTGTTGTAGGCTGCATAGTGGGCCTGATGAGCGGAGACGGAGAGAAGCAACCGTGCGAGTAGAAGTCCTCCTCCCCAGAAATCAAAATCCAAGAGTCCTGATCTGGGGCCGGTCACGTGGAGGGCGCAAGCCTGTCAGGAGTGTCCAGGCAGGCCAATCCGACTGTGGATGAGGCATAGAACCTGGAGACTCTGGGGAGCGTAATACCTCTGGCTGAGGTCCCTAGGGGCAGGAACTCCGGAGAAGGGCCTCTGCCAGAAACGCATGGACGCCCCGAAAGGGAGCAGGCCAGGGCGGCACCACAAGGGTGGCCGCAGCGAAATCACCTAGAAAGGCGTGCGCCGCATGCTCAGGATTGCTCATGGAGAGGGGAGAGAGGTGAAGGTCCTCCAGCATCCTCACGAGGAAACGCTGATACTCAGAGATCAGCGGCAGGAGAGATATGGACAGACGGTTCCTCTCCCCCTGAAGAGGGGGATGAGGAGCTGGAGGAGGTCACCATGCGCTCTGAGAGTGGTTGCTCGGGGGGAGGCTGAAAAACCTGGCTGTCCATGGCTCTAACGTAGGCAGGGAACCGAGCAGCCACTGCCCTGAACTGTTCCCAGGTGAGATGACCGCTAGGACCAAGAATACCTGGGAACGCTGGAGAAGGTGGCGGGGGGGCAGAGCCGAGAGAGGAAGTCGGCTGACCTCTGCCAGGGCTAGGGAGCGGACCATGGACCCCCGCGGAGGGTGTCCTGGAAGACTCCGCAGCCGACAGCTGTACAACCACGTTGGTACTGCCTAGGCTGCGCCCAGAAGAATCCCCCAAGTGAGGCGACCGGGCCGATAGATCCAGAAGGACGTCCCTGCCTCCAAAGAAGGGATCCTCAAGGAACCAGAAGGGAAGGGCGGAAGTCCGCACTTGGTTCCCCACCAGGCCCGGGTGGGTCCCAGAGAAAGGCTGACGCTCCGACCCCACACCCCTCGACCCCTCCGAGTCCGAGGGTCCTAGTCCTCGAAAGGGCCAGCCTAGGAAGCTGGCAGCTCTGGGCTGCCCCTGAAAGGGAGACCCAGGGAGCAGCACCCTCCCCTCCTGTGGGTTTCCCGATATGCCCCAAAGTTGGGCGATCGAGACACCACCGGAGGGGGTACCACTGCCGAGGGGTCAAGGAGCCCCCCAAGGCCAGGTTGCATGGCAATGGTGGCACGCACAAGCCTGCTGGTCAGTACCACTGACCCTAACCTCGGGGGGGAACCAGGCGCACCTCAGAAGGGGGCTGACTGAGACCCGTTTGAGACCACCGGCCCGTCCTCCTCTGCAGACAACCCCGAAGGGTGTGACTGACCGCTCGACTCCGAGCCCGACTCAGACGAGGTAGAGTCTGAGGCCCTAAGCCAGACGGTAGGAGGACGAGGGAGGGCGACCTTACCAAAGGGCCCAGAAGTCCAAGCAGTGGCCAAGGCAGCACCTGCACCCTCCACAGCCCCGCAAGCGGCGCTGGCAGAAGGCGGCAGGGCAGCATGGGCCAAAGGTCCAGCTGCGGCACCGTCAAGTCCACCGCACCAGGGGCGTACCAGGAACAGAGACAGCGCCGACAGAAGCCCCAGCAACCCGCCGGCGCCGCCGCCGGGCCCTCGGGCGCTAACGACTCAGGCGATTCTGGCGTCAACACGGCACCGCCAGACCTCGGCGCCGCAGAGGGTACCAATGGCGCCGAGGACGGCACCGATGACTCGAAGGCCCCACGGTGCCTGCAGGTTTCTACCGGCGCCGAGGCGAGACATGGCGAAGGCGACGCTGATTCCAGGGTCACAGCGGCGCCGGAAGGCCCACGGCACCGAAGACGAGTCAGCGCCGCCAGGGACCCACGGTGCCGACGGCCCCAGCGATCAAGGCCGACCCGGCCTTCCGGACGCGGGAGCGACACTGAGGAGCCTTCACCCTGAAGGGGTGACTGCCATAGCAGCGCTCCCGCCCGCCTCCCGGAGGAAGCGGACGGGCCTCCCGCGCGCGGGAAGGAGTCTCGCCAAGGCTACGCTTACGAAGGTTGAGGCTCTCCTCGGTCCGTATAGAACCGGAGGGTACCCAGAGGAAAGGCCGAGAGCGCGCTTGGCCCGGACGTAGTGCGTAGACCTACCCCGAAAGTCGGCGGAGCACGCCCTACTTTAAACGCTGTTCGAGGACGCCGCGTCCATGGAGAAGCAGGCGCCGCATCGAATCCATGTCGTGAAGCGGGCCAAGACACGAGAGACACCGGGTCGCTGGCCGCTGAGTACCTGCGGCCGCACGGGCACCGACGCATGGGGGGCCGCCCTGCCTTAGACGACTTTTTGCCCTCCGACCACGACATGACCTAATGGGAAAAAAAACACCAAAAAACAGACTCGACGTCGCTAAACTGTAAAATAAATGGAAAGATCTTACCAACGACGTACAGTATGGCAGACTAGAACTAGCAGGAACAGACGGACTGTCGACGACAAAGGCTAAGGCCTAAAATATTGAAAATCTTCTCCACAGGCTTCCCACAAGGCGACCTCGACGGCGGGAGACTAAGAACTGGTAGGCAGGCGGAGTCGACACAGCTTAACGGCTAATCCTTGAGCACCATGTAGTAAGTCGGCCTTCGAGGGCGGTGCCATGCTGCATCGGCCTATCCTTAAAAAAAAAAAGGTTCATGGGTCCTGATCTCCCGCCAGTACCCATTGTGATTGAATGGTGAAGATTGACACAGATAAGATCAGCAGCCACTGTTATCAGGAAGGGACCCGGAGAAGCCAGAAGGTCCAGTAAAGGATGAGTGGGAAGTCCCAGAAGAACCCTGCGGGGTGGAAGACCTTGGGGTTCAGAACCTTAGGGTGGTGCCCTTCTGCAGGGGTGTTTCCACCGGAGGAACGTCCCACTGGTGTCAGTACAGCGGCTGGCGCCGGTTTCACAGGAGGCGGTGCCGGGGTGTCACCACCCGGCGACTTACCCAAACCCAGCTTTCTTGGGCAGGGCCGAGGCTTGTGCCGAAGAGGCCTTGGTAGTCACCCGGAGCAGCGCAACCTTAGATTGCCGGTTTGTCTCCCGACGGTTCCACCTTGACTGGTGTCTTTTTTGTGGGAGGGCTCGGTTTCTTAGGGTGGTCTTTGCGGTGTTCCCCCAAGCCAGAAGAAGGTTTTTCTTTGGGGAGAGCCGGAATGGGACAGATGATGGGTCCGCTACAGTCTTTGTCCCAGTGTTTGCCCTTGTCCCCCAATGTGTGCAGGACATCCATCTGCTGTTCCAATACATGGGCTTTTAAGGCCTTCAAGCATTGAATTCTTGTCCTGCTGATAAAGCCTCTACAGGTCTTGCAGGCAGCGCTGTCGTGGTCTGGACCCAGGCAGAAGACGCACTTGGAGTGGCAGTCTTTTGATGGTATCTGGCAGCCACAATCGCACTTGTTCCTCTCCAGCCCGGAGGAGGATACAGAAGACTGAAACGACATACCAACTGAAGTCGAAGGAGAAAAAAAGAAAAAACAGAATTCTAGAGAAATCCAAAATTTGAGCTGGAACTGCTGGACAGCAAAACTTCCCTCAACGTGAGTGGGTCGCGGCGGGAAAAGAACTGAGGTGGAGCCGGGGTCTGTCCCCTTATGTAGCGTGGCCGACGTCTGGGTGGAGCAGACATCAGGAGGTGGTCCCTGTTGGGTACTGCCAAGATTTTTCCAGTGGGTCCCAAGGCCTGCAGCGTTGGTCCTAATGGTTATAGCCTGCTGCAAGAGCTGCACTCTAAAATCTGTCAAATCTTAGACCATCATTCTAGATCCCTCTTCATTATCCACCCTGCCACACAGTATCCAGTTTCCTTGAAATAACTGAACACTACTTTTCGCTTAACTGGTCTCTATAAATACCTTTACAAAGTTACTTAATCAGAGGGCTTAAACTTGAACCCTATAAACAAATCAATTCATTACTCCACTAATAAAGGGAAAGGAAATGTTGCTGGCTCACTCAAATTATGAAAGCCAATGAAAAAACTTTCAAACAAGGTATTGGGCTTACTGTAGGTGCCTGGTGTCCCAATAATTTTCTAGTTCATAGGTAAATTAAAGCAGCAGTCATTTCATGGAATCTTGAAACAGAAAGTGTCTGTGGGGTAAGCTGAAATTAACATACAGCTCACCCATCAGTGACATCTCTTTCTGTTTTAAGACTGGGGTAGCAAGGGTGGTGCAGACAAAGGAGATAGACTTGGGATCATTAGTGACAGCCTCAACTACTGCTTACTGCAACACATCACACAGGAAGGCAAACAGTATACTTGGATGTAAAGGAACAGGATACGTAAAAGGAGGCAGCTGGTGTTGCTGTCAAACAAAACCAGGGAGTCATGACGCATAGACGCCAGAAAGTACAGTTACGCAAGAAACTTACCATAACAGTAGATCTTCGAGAACAGCTCTTGCAGCAGGTTACACCATTAGGACTGAAGGCGTCAGGCAGCAGGACCCACCAGAAAATTCTAAGCTAGCTACATCCAGCGGTGGACCACCCCCCGACGTCAGTCCCTCCCCCAACGTTCCCTGCATCAAAAAAGGGGCGTCCCCCCAGTGCTACAGCCGGGGACACCAGCACAGTGTTGCAATTCCAATGGGAGAGAGGATCCACTTCCAAAGGAAGACCAATATAGAATATGTATTTGACCTCCTATGGGGAAGGTAGATCGTAAAGTACTTACTGCTGTTCGTCCACTGAATGGTGCGCATGTGCAGCCTGGCGAAGGGGACCAAAACTATGGTGGCCGCCATGTGTCCCAGAAGCCGAAGGATGAATCTGTCCGGGACGACAGACACTGAACAAGTATGGATTGCTAGTGTTGAGGCACTCTGCTCTGTCGGAAGATAGGAAGGCCTTCCCCAAGGCGATATCCAGTAGGGGTCCTATAAATTGTAGACGCTAGGAGGGAAGGAGCTGGGACTTCTCTGGGTTCACTGTGATCCCCAGGCGCCGACAGAGCGTCCAGGACGGTCTCCCAGAGATGAGGCCTGGAAGGGGCCAGCAGAAGCCATTGTCTAGACAGAACAGGAACATGTAACACCTGTAACAGTAGTTCTAGGAGTAGTATATGTTGTTCATCCACTCTCTTTGGCATGTCCCCTTCCATTTTAAATCTTGCAAGAAGTCTTCATGCTGGCTCCTCCCATCCACCCGGGTGGTATATACCTTGGCTCTGCCCTGTGCCGCCAGATCTTAGCCTGCTGAAAGCCAGGTTGTGTGCATCCACAGCCGGGGAGGTTGGGTGGGTCCATGTGGGTGAACATATACCACTCCTAGAACTGTTACAGGTGAGTAACCTGTTCTAGGAGCGTGGATATGTTGTTCATCCACACACACTGGCAGACTCCTAGCAGTTCTCCAGGAAGAGGGAGGCAAGGCGCACACCCCCTACTTAGGGAACAGAGATTGGAGAACTGAGGCCCCCAACCAAACCAGCATCCCGACGTGACTCAAGGTCGATGTGGTAGTGGGTGATGGTGTTTGGTAACTTCCAGGAAGCAGCCAGACAGATTTCCTGGATAGGGATGTCCCTGGAAGCAGCCACCGATGCAGCAGTATGGCGGGTAGAATGAGCTCTTATCCCACTGGGAGGCTCCTTGCCCACCAACTCATAGCACAGACCTAAGCATGATGTAATCCATCTTGCAATAGTTTGCTTTGCTGCAGGTCTGCCAGAAGCGGCTTCAGCGTAGTTAACAGCTGGCAAACCTCTCCATGAATTTCCACCATCCTCTTCTTATCACAGAAGATCACGTCTTGGGTCCAAAGTATGGAGCCTACACTCTGTCTCAGAGGTGTAATTAGAGTAGTATACCAGCAGAGTCAACACCTGGTTAGGGTGAAAGTCTGACACCACCTTCGGAACGAATTTCGGGTGGGGGCGCAGGACAACTTTGTCCCTGTGGAAGGCCAGATAAGGGAAGTCTACTGAAAGCGCCTGGAGCTCCCATGTCCTCCTGGCAAGCGTGACAGCCACCAGGAAGGCAATCTTCCATGACAAGTGTGACAGCTCATACTTGTGCATTGGTTCAAAGACTTGCCCATGAGCTTTGCCAATACCAGTAGATCCTATGGAGGTGGAGGTTCACACACCGGAGGGGATGTGATCCAGGCCTTTGAAAAAGCACCCGAACACCGTCTCCTGCGCCAATGTCAGCTGACCAGCCCGTACCCGGTAAGCAGAAATGGCTGCCAGGTGCACCCTAAGCATCGATGATTGCAGACCCCCTTTGGAGAGAGACCAAAGGTAGTAGAGAATGTAAGCCACTGAACAAGATAAAGGATCCGGGCTTTTACCCGGACACCAAATGGAAAACCTCTTCCATTTGACTGCGCAACATTTCCTAGTCTATTCCTTTCTAGATGCCTCCACCTCTGTGTAGACATCTTCGGAAAGACCCAAAGCCTGGAACTCTAGCAGCTCAGGTACCAGGCTGTGAGGTGCAGGGATTGAAGGTCTGGATGAATAACTTCGCTGATTTAGAGATATCAGGTCCGGGCGTGTACAAAGCTGCTCCGGGGGCCTGCAGCCAAGGCTGAGATCTGGATACCAGAACTGGCGCGGCCAGTCTGGGGCTACCAGAATCACCTTTGCCTTTTCCCTCCTCACCTTGAGCAACACCTTGTGGATCAAGGGAAATGGAAGGAAAGGAGCAGAGGAGGCTTGGTGTCCACGGCCTTGAGAATGCATCCCCCTGCAGTGAGCACTGCTGAGGGGGTGGGCATGAAACAGCCTCAGCTTGGCATTTTCCCTGGAGGCAAACAGGTCCACCATCGATTTGCCCCAATGGGAGAACAGGCTGTAAGCTACCTCTGGATGGAGACACCACTTGTGGGATGTCTTGCCTAGGCGGCTGAGAGCATCCGCCAGCTGGTTCGAGGCTCTGGCCACATGGATGGCTAGGAGATCCACCTCCAACCGGCTTATGAGGGTCCAGATGTGGAGCGCCTCCTTGCAGAGCAGACGGGAGTGTGTGCCGCCTTGTTTGTTGAGGCAGAAAATGGTCGTGGTATTGTCTGTCTGGACTTGAACCACTTGACCCTGGAGCTGAGGAGCGATAGCAGACAGTGCCAGTTTGACTGCTCTGAGCTCCAACAGGTTAACGTAGCATCGGGACTCCTCTGAGGTCCAGAGCCTATAGGCCCTTTTGTCCACCATGTGGGCTCCACAGCCCATGAGAGGCATCGGTCGTGAGGATGACAGTCTGCTCAGGGTGGACAAATGGGATCCCTTCCTGCAACTGGTCTGGGGCGGTCCACCCATTGGAGAGCGTCCCATATCTTCTGGGCTAGTGACCAGCTGATCAAATTGACCATGGACGCAGAGTCCGCTGGGTGGCCAGCTCCCTCTGAAGGGGGCTCATGTGCCACCGGGCCCAACGGACCACTGAGGTGCACGCCACCATGTAACCCAGAAGGCGCAGAAAGTCCCGGGCAGGGCACAAGTGCCCAACCAGAAATGACTGGGCAAAGGAGGAGAGGACCTCTGCCCAGTCCGCCAGGAGCCGAGCTCTGCCTCGGTGAAGCCCATCACCTGAGAAGGCACGAGTTCCGACTTGGCCTTGTTGATCAGGAGGCAGAGTTGGGAGCAGGTTTGGAGGGACAGATCCCTGGACCTCTCCTTCTCCTTTTGGGTGGAACCTGCAAGGAGCCAATCAGAGGTAGGGGTAAATTCTGACCCCCACCCAGAGATGGGCTGCCACCACTGCAGTGCATTTGGAGAAGACCCGTGGGGCTGATTACAGTCCGAATGGCATGGCTCAGAACTCGTACAGGGTCCCTTCGACCCTGAAGTGGAGGAACCGCTGATGGGACAGACAGATTGGGACATGAAACAACACGTCCTGCAGATCCAGTGAACACGACCACATGTTTTGCTCCAAGAATGGTATGATCTGGGACAGAGTGACCATCCGAAAGGTGCATGACCAGAGATATTGATTCAGGTTGTGGAGGAGATCTAGAATGGGTCACCAGCTCCCCGTCCTCTTGGGCACCAGGAAGTACCTGGAGACAAAGCCTGGGTCTGCTGAAGGATCCGCCACTAAAGCCACTGCCTCCTTGAGGAGGAGCTGAGTGATGTCATCTTGAAGAGCCGACTGGTTGTGTGGGGAAATCCGTTCTTTCGAGGGGCGCGGGCTCGACTGGGAGGGTACTGCTTGAATTCTAGAAGCAGTCCCTGACCAACCACTTCAAGACCCCACCTGTCCGTGGTAATAAGTGACCAGACGAAAAGAAAGTGGTGGAGCCGGCCCCCACGGGAAGACCCAGAGCCGGCATGACGGAAATAAGGGTGGCAACCCCCACCCAGTCACTGTGCAGGCTTGGAGCAGGAGGACGCTCCAGGACTCGAGCCTCTGCTTCCTCTACGGACCTGTTGTGATCCAGGCTTGGTCAAAGGGGTGGGAGGCTTGAACCTGCTGCTGATGTCCCCCCCCCCCCCGGAAAAAGGACTGCTGAACCACAGGGGAAGAGTGCCGAAAAGGCTTCTTCTGCTGGTTCTTGCCTGAAGAACTCTCAGCAGAAGTGGCGTCCAAAAGTGGCATTGGACTGCTCTATGCGCCAGAGGTGACCAGCCACTCTGGGGCCTAACAAGTACAAGTAAACATCAAGGTACAGAAGTTTAGGGAGCAGAACAGATTTAAATGTAAAAAAAGGCAAAGGCAGTAAGGACAGAAATGGGGCTAAAAGGGGTAAGGCTATCAAAAAGTGGAGGGTGATGAGTACTAATGCCCGTAGTCTAACAAGCTCCCTGAACTAGTGGCCTTAATGGAAGAGGGTTGTCTGGATATTGTGGCAGTCACAGAAACATGGTACACAGAGAACCATGACTGGGATGTCAACGTACCAGGATACACAATCTACAGGAGGGACAGGGAGGGTAAAAGAGGAGGAGTAGCTCTCTATGTAAAGGAAGGGATCAAAGCAACAGAACTAAAGAGTAGACAGGGAGCAGATGAGGCACTTTGGGTCACCCTGGAGTCAGGAAATGGCACCACAATCCGCATGGGGGTTGTATATAGACCCCCATCTTAGGGGGAGGGAATGGACAAGGAAATGATAGGCTTTCTTAGAATGGCAGAAAAAGGGGAGATATTGTTGATGGGGGACCTGAATATGCCAGATGTTAACTGGAGCACTTTTGCTGCAGGCACATCCAAGAGCAGGGGTCATTCTTGATGCCCTACAGGGGGCATGCCTCAGACAGCTAGTATTGGAACCCACTCGCGAGGGAGCAATCTTAGACCTGGTACTCTCAAATGGGGACGGAAAAAAAATCTCAGATTTAGAAGTGGGTAGCCATCTGGGAACAAGCGACCATCAAACAGTGTGGTTCACGATAAACAGCCATACAATCAAGCCATACAAAAGCAAGAGTACTGGAGTTTAGGACGACTGACTTTGGGAAAATGAGTGCGCCTCAGAAAAGCACTAGCAAACAGGCAAGAAGGAGGGGTGGAGGAACAATGGGGAGTGACCAAAACAATCACAGAGGCAACAAGCCTTTGTGTAAAGCAAATCAATAAAACACAATGAAGGAAAAAACCGCTATGGTTCTCAAAAGAGGTGGCAGGGAAGGTTAAGGAGAAAAGGACAGCATTCAGGAAATAAGGAAACACAGAAGGAGCAGGACAGAGAACTTTATCAGTTAAAGCAGAAAGAGGCTGGGAAGGCAGTCAGAATAGCAAAGGCCCAAACCGAGGTAAGGATAGCCAATTCTGTTAAGAAGGGGGATAAGACCTTTATAGGTACATTAGGGAGCGAAAAAAGACCAAAGGAGGGATACTGAAGCTTAATAAAGGGGAGGGAATGTGGGTAGAGGGTGACAGTGAAAAAGCAGGGATACTGAACGAATATTTCTGCTAAGTATTCACAAAGAAAAAGGAGGAGGAGTTACCTAAACCAAACAAGAGAAATACTCTGAAGACGGGGGTCTATACCAGTCCATTTACAGAAGAAAGGGTTCTGAAAGAACTAATAAAATTGAAGGTGGACAAAGCAATGGGGCCTGATGGGATTCACCCAAGAATTCTAAAAGAACTAAGGGTAGAACTAGTGACACCACTGACTACTCTCGAACAAATCATGGGAGGATGGGGTAGTACCAGAGGACTGGAGGAGGGCAGATGTTATTCCTCTTCACAAAAGTGGGAGCAGGACAGAGGCAGGAAACTACAGACCAGTTAGTTTGACCTCAGTGGTTGGGAAAATGATGGAATCACTTCTGAAGGAAAGAAAGTACAGTTACGTAAGAACTTACCGTAACAGTAGATCTTCGAGAACAGCTCTTGCAGCAGGTTACACCATTAGAACTGAAGCCGGCAGGCGTCAGGACCCCACGGAAAAATTCTAGCTAGCTATCTTCAGCGGGGACCGCCCCCGACGTCGGTCCCGCCCCAGACGTCAGGCGTGGTACATAAGGGGGCGGTCCCGCCAGATTCTCCAGTTCTCCCGCCGGAGACTTCCGGCTGCAGGAAGACATCAGAATGGGAGACCGAGGATCCACCATCAGAAGATAAGGGAATAAAGCCCTGTTAGAAAAGGCTTAAGGCATGCCTCCTCCAAGGGGGAAGGTGGGCGGGAAGGTACCTGCTGCAAGAGCTGTTCTCAAAGATCTACTGTTACGGTAAGTTCTTACGTAACTGTACTATCTTACTTCGAGACACAGCTCTTGCAGCAGGTTACACCATTAGGACTGATACCCAAGCAGTAACGCTGCCAGAAATTCCGGGAGGAGGAGGAAAAAAGGAAAAACATTCCAGGTCCTGAATCTAGGACAGGAGACCCTGTAGCACCGCCAGGCCGAAACCGGCTCTACGACGAGAGGCGATGTCTAGGCTATAATGCCTGATAAAGGTATGCACAGAGCTCCAAGTGGCTGCACCACATATGGCAGAAGTGGAGACGTTCCGGAGTGCTGCAAATGAGGTGGCCACGCCCCTAGTGGAATGACCCCGGGAGGGGCTTCTGTTTGAGCTCATAACAGAGTGAAATACACTGGACAAGCCAGCGAGACAGGGACTGTTTGGACACAGATTGGCCCAACATCCTCTCAGAGAAGGAAACGGAGAGTTGCTCAGAACTACTTAAAAGGTTTAGTTCTGTTGAGGTGATACCTCGGCATGTGAACATCCAGGGTGTGGAGCAGAGCCTCTCCTCTATTAGAGTAATTCGGGAAGTAGACTGGTAGGTCAATGTCCTGATTTAGGGTGAGCAAAGAGACCACCTTAGGCAAAAATTTAGGATTCGTCCTTGGGGATACTCTGCCCCGGTGGAAAACTAAACAAGGCTCTTTGCACATGAGAGCGTGAAGCTCAGAAATTCTTCTCGCTGAAGTAACAGCAACCAAAAACAACGTTTTCCACGACAGAAAACGTAGCTTGCAATCCGCGCAGGTTCAAGGGCGGAGCGAGTTGTTCCAGGACAAAGAGCAAACTCTATGGAGGCACAGGGTCCTTAATGGGTGGTCAAGGTGTAACACCCTTCAGAAATTCCTGAGGCGCCTAATTGTGCCACTGACGATGCCCCACCGGAAGGTGGTAGGCAGAGATGGCACAAAGGGTACATTTTGATAGAGGAGTAGGCTAGACCCGAATGAAAGAGGGAGAGCAGGTAGTCCAACACCACTCCCACTGGGCAACCTAAAGGGGAAAATCGCGGCTTGCAGCCATAAACAAAACGGCGCGATTTCATGGCGATCGTCGCATGTGTTGCCGGGCTTTCTGGCTGCAGAAAGAACTTCGCAACCTCCTTGCGACCCCGAGACGCAAGATGGCTATGTCTCTAGGAGCCATGCATGCAGGTTCAGTGAGTGTAAGTCCGGGTGGACTAGGGAACCTCTTCTCCTGAGACAGGAGATGGGAGCTGAACGGCAACGGAGGCGGGTTCCCGGATAGCTGCATTAGCAAAGGGAACCAGATCTGCCTGGGCCAGAACGGGCCACCAGGATCATAACTGCATTCTCCCTGGAGTTTGAGAAGAACTCTCTGGATCAACGGGAAAGGAGGGAAAGCGTAGAGGAATCTGTCCGCCCAGGAGAGGGACAACGCATCTCACCAGAAAACACCAGACCCTGGATCTAGCGAGCAAAAATTGGGCAGTTTTGCGTTGGATGGGGATGCAAACAAGTCTAGCTCTGGAGTTCCCCATTGAAGAAACAGATCCTCTGCTACCTCTTGAAGAAGATACCACTCGTGGACTCTGGCCTGGGAGCGACTCAGACCGTCTGCAATTGTGTTGTCCACCCCGGGAACATGTACAGCGATCAAATTCGCGCCGTGTCCGATTACCCAATCCCACACCCTCATGGCCTCCCTGCAAAGGGGGGTAAGAGTGTGCGCCTCCTTGTTTGTTGAGGTAATACATCACCGCCGTGTTGTCTGTCTGAAGCAGGAGAGTACACGGTGGGATTACGGACTGAAAGGCCTGCAGGGCATAGAGAACCGCCCTCATCTCTAGAACACTGATATGGACATGAGCTTCCATCGGGGTCCACGTACCCTGGGACTTCACCCCATCCAGGTGTGCCCCCCACCCTAGACCTGAGGCATCTGTGGTGAGGACTACCTCCGGGGACGGCGCTACAAACGGGACGCCCATGGAGAGCGACCCTGGGACTAGCCACCACTGCCAGTCTTGAATCACGGTGTTCGTGATCCTGGCCGGATGCTGCAAGTGGTCTTGCCTTTGGTCCCACTGCACCTTGAGCATCCACTGATGTTACCCGCATGTGAGCCTTGCGAAGGGGACGGTAGGAATGGCTGCAGCCATGTGTCCGAAAGGCTAAGGACCGACCTGGCAGGGACGGTCTGTTCGACGATAACCCTGATGAGGGATCTGATGCTCCTCCCTGTCGCCTGGAAGAAAAGCTCTTCCCTGAACGGTCCAGTACTGCACCTATAAACTGCAGTTTCTGCGACGGTACCAGGAGAGACTTCTAGAGTTTATTAGGATGCCCAGAGATCGGAACAGGTCCTGGGTGCTCTGGACCGCAAGTAACAACGCGCCTCTGGAGGCGGCCATAAGAAGCCAATCGTCCAGGTACGGGAACACATAATGGCCTGTCTCTTTAGAGAGGCTGCCACGACTGCCATGCACTTGGTAAAGACCCTGGGTGCGGATGACAGTCCGAATGGAAGGGCTCGGAATTGAAGGTGGTGGTCGAGGAACTTGAAGTGCAGGAACATCTTGTGCGCCTGAGCTATAGGGATATGCAGGTATGCGTCCTGCATGTCTAGAGACGCTAAGAAGGCGTCTTGTTTCAGCATGGGAATAAGACCGGAAGAGTCACCATGCGAATCTCTTGTAGGTGACCGACACGCTGAGGTCGCTGAGGTCCAGAATCGGATCGAGGTCCCCTGTTTTTGGAACCAGGAAGAAGTGGAATAATATCTTGTCCTCTGGTTCTCCGGACGATTTATCGCTCCCTTTGCAGAAGCGCGAGTACTTTTGCCAGATCAAAGATTTGTGCTGACCGGATACCGGGAGAGCAAAGGGAGGCCTCGAGGGTGGCTTTTCTGCATTCCTATATAATGGCCTCTTCCGACCAACTGAAGAACCCACCTGTCGGTGGTTATAGCTCGCCATCCCGCAGGAAGTTGTAATGCGCCCCGACCATGATTTCCCGTTGATCCTGAGGGCGGGCGGAAAGGGTCAGGCTGTGGCAGCTGAGGTCCCGCTGGCTGGGCGGCTTAGTAATCGCGCTGGCCTCGCCGGCGGGTTGTTTCCCTGGCTCTACGGAAGCCGGAGCCCCTCTGTTGTGTAACGGAGCCGACTGCTGCCTTCTGCGTCCGCCCCACGAATCGGGCTTTGGTTCCCACGAAGGAACTAAGCCTGGCCGGTACATGGCCTGAACCGACTCACCGCTTCCCCGGCCTCTTGAAGTCTGGTAATAATCTTCTCCAAGGTTTACCAAACAAGACTTCTCCTCGAATGGAGCGCTCCATGATATTCTTCTGGACGTCTGGGTAAAGCCAGAGAGCAGAACCAAGAGCCGTCTCCGGAGGTATCGCCAGAAGCTGCTGCTCGGGCCGATGAGAGTCCTCGGAGTCGTGACGCGGGCCGTAACACTTGTCCCACGCCCGAACTCCGCACGGAGGAGCTGAAGCATCTCCTCCTTCTGCTCACCTTCCGGCAGTTTTTCAGCTTCCAGACCCTGTTCCCACAAGGCATTCTGAAACTGAACCATGTGGGTCAAATAATTCAAGGATCTGATGGCGCAGGTAGCGGAAGACACGCGCACCTACCCATAGCGCCCAACTGCTTGGACTCTGGGTCAGGTGGCAGGTGCTCAGATGTTGCCGTCTCTGTGACCAGTCATGTGAGGCTGTGATGACCAGAGAGTCGGCCTGAGGCTGCCGAGTCAAGTACTGGTCTTCCCTAGGAGCCTTGTACAAGCGATCAGCTTTTTTCGGCATCGCCGGGAGCGAATGTGGACGCTTCCACGCTGCCTTGGTGACGTCTACGAAAGTGTCAACCAAGGGTGGCACCACCACAGGCTTGGGGTCCTTCTGCCGAAGATATTTGGCTAGGCGTATCCTTTCAGGGTCTAGCTCTTCCGCATCCCATCCCATGTTCTCTTGGATGTGTCTCATAATATCAGAGAATGAAGGGTCGTCCGGAGGAGACTTCGGCATCTCACGTGGGTCCGGAGAAGGGATGGAGAGGGGAGATGGGGATCTAGATGATGAGTACTCTTATCCCGTGTCCTCCGTCGAAGGCGATCGTCGGTGTCTCCTGGGTCTCTTGGGGCTGGGTGACCTAGAAGAGGATTTAGACGGAGGTCTCCATTTTTCTGGTCTCCCCCTGGAAGCGGTTCCGTATTCCCGGGGAGGAGGTAAACGGCCTGCCGACCCCGATGGCGAGGGGGGTGCAGGAACCGGAGGTGTAGGAGGAGGAGAAGTGGGAACCATATCCTTCTTTATGGTGTCCCACCAGTAAGTGAAGAGGTCCTTCACATCCGCTAAAGAAAGGCCCGACGGTCCGGGCACCGGTGGACGGTCGTCTGGTCCTGGCGTCGGCTCCACAGGGGGCTCGGGTAACTGCGAGGGTTCCCTGGGAGTCTCGACGAGATCGGGGTCGCCCATCTGGTCCTCGGGCTGCGTCAGATCCTCCTCGGTTACGGTCTCCTGACCGATGTCGGTCGGAGGCGTCAGGGCTCGCTTCTCAGGAGGAGCGGGCGCCGGCCCCCCCACCGCGCCCACTGAGGAGTTGGTCAGCCGGCCACGCGTCGTCTGGCCGACGGCGGCTCCAGGGAAGCGCGACGAGAGGCCGACGCGGATGCACCGCGCCGGATCCTGAGGTCTCTCAAGGAAGTAAGTTCCAACGCCTGGCGAGGAGGCAAAGAAGCTGACCTGATGTCGGGTTCCGAAGGGCGGGAACCCGACTTATGATGATGATGATGATGGCGATCCCCAGACTTCACCAAGGCCCTGGAGGACGAAGACGAGGACGGCCTGGTGGACTTGGCCTGAGAAGTGGACTTCCTGACCGCAGCCGGGGGAGGCTGAGAGCTGGCCCTGGAGGGGGAGCGGTCGGACCTGGAACCGGAGCTGCGAGAGTCCGAAGCCCTAGAAGGGGACCTGGAAGGGGCCTTCTTCGGTTTCTCCGCGTGCTTGTGGGTCTTTAGAGGATTCCCCCTTGTAAGACATGGTCTTTAGCTTCTCTTCCAGTAAGAAAGCTTGAAGGGCCTTCTGACGTCGGATCCGGGTTCGACTGTTAAACCCCTGGCAAAAGGAGCAGGCCCGGGTATCGTGGTCTGGGCCTAGGCACCGGACACAGGCCGTGTGGGGATCCTTGAAGGGGATCTGTTTCCCGCAAGCACACTTGGAGGAGTGACCGGAGGTCGGAGAGGACATCAGCGAAAAAACTTGCTAGAAGAAATCCAAATTTCCCGTAGGAAAGAACTTATCCATGCATCGCATGCTAGACAGCAACCGAAGGGTCGAGACATGCAAGTAGACGGCGGGAAAGAACTGGGGAATCTGGCGGGACTGCCCCCTTATGTACCACGCCTGACGTCGGGGGCCGGACCGACGTCGGGGGCAGTCCCCACTGAAGATAGCTAGCTAGAATTTTTCTGTGGGGTCCTGACGCCTGCCAGCTTCAGTCCTAATGGTGTAACCTGCTGCAAGAGCTGTGTCTCGAAGTAAGATCTGTTGAGTACCTAGAGGCCAGTGGGGCACAGGACCCAAGGCAACATGGATTCACAATGGGACGGTCGTGTCAGACGAATCTAATAGATTTCTTTGACTGGGTGACCAAAGTAGTAGACCAGGGAGGGGCTGTGGACATGGCCTACCTAGATTTTAGCAAGGCATTTGATATACAGTCCCACACAAAAGATTAATACACAAGATAGCCAGCCTTGGAGTGGGTCCCAAGGTGGTAGCCTGGATAAAAAAAATGGCTAGACAACAGGATGCAAAGGGTAGTAGTAAATGGAGTACACAGTGAAGAAAGGAGGGTTACTAGCGGGGTACTGCAGGGTTCAGTACTGGGACCGGTCGTTTTTAATGTCTTTATAAGAGACACTGCAGAGGAACTGGAAAAGTATGTCTCTTTGCAGATGACAAAGATCTGCAACAGGGTTCATACACAAGATGGAATGGAAAGGATGAGAAGGGACTTGGCAAGGTTGGAGGAATTGTCAAATGTATGGCAGCTCAGATTCAATGCAAAGAAGTGCAAGGTAATGCACATGGGAAACAAAAACCCAGGGGAAGCGTACACAATGGGGGGTGAGATACCGACAACAGTAAAAACAGAAAGGGACCTGGGGTAATTATATCAGATGACCTAAATGTGGACAAGCAATGTGAGAAGGCAGTAAGGAAGGCTGTGGGGATACTGGGATGCATAGGAAGAGGCATCCACAATAGAAAACAGGAAGTTGTTATCCCTCTGTACAGTTAGTTAGTGAGACCACATCTGGAGTACTGTGTGCAGTTCTGGAGACCCCATCTCCGCAAAGAGACAGAGTGGAGGCTGTCCAGAGGAGGGCAACCAAAATGGTGCAGGGTCTGCACCAGAAGACATACGAAGAAAGACTAAAGGAGCTTAATATGTATACCCTTGAAGAAAGAAGGGAGAGAGGGGACATGATAGAAACTTTCAAGTACCTCAAGGGAATTAAAGTCCAAGAGGGTAGCATCTTCCAGAAAAGAGATGTGCAAGAACAAGGGGCACAATTTGAAGATAGAGGGGGACGGCTCAGAGGTAATGTGAGGAAGTATTTTTTCACTGAGAGGGTTGTGGATGCATGGAACAGCCTCCCTGAGGAGGTCGTGGAGTCAAGAACAGTGGGGGACTTCAAGAATGCATGGGACAGGCATAAGGCAGTCCTAGTTGGGGGTAGGAGGAAGCAAGCTGTTGGTTAACTAGGATCTGCAGCTTATCTGTTAGGTAGGAAAATGGGCAGACTAGGTGGGCCAAGCGGTCCTCATCTGCCGTCAAATTCTATGTTAAGTCGGTCCCAAGGAAGGGCATATCAGCTAACTTGTGTCGAGTATCCACCAGAAAGGAGGAAAGCCTCAGCCAAGCCCTGCGGCGAGAGGCAACTGCAGCCGCCATCGAGCAGGCACAGGAGTCCCCAATGTCTCGGACCTGCTTGACTGTGGTCTGCATGTCCGCGGGGAGATGTGGGAGGACTGTCAAAAGACCCGAGGAGGGCATGAGAGAAGTGTGCCATGATGACTGACTAACTTGCCTGACGAAGGCCCAAGGAGGAAGCTGCATAGACCTTTCTCGCTGAATGCTCCAAGTGCTTGGACTCTGTTGGGAGGTCAGTCCATGTCGGCAGAACTGTACACCTGAAGACAGAGGTGGTCACCAGGCTTTCGGCCGAAGGGTGCTCTCTGAACCCATAAGGGACCCCATAGGGAGCAGCGTATGCCAGGCTGTCTAGGCAGATTGTGCTGGATAGGAAGCAAGACTCTGCCACACTTCGAGTTGTGGACCAACAATGACCTTGGCCACAGGAAAGGCCTTCGTCGGGGTATCCCCTCTTGATGTCTGTGAGAGGGTATTCCGCCTTTTTCTGGATGGATTCCAGAGGCATCCCTGTGGACTCAGATGAGGTGAAGGATCCCTTGGAAGGAGGAAGGACCTTCCTCCATCCCTCGGCCAACAGACGACTCATCTCCAGGATGAGAGTGAAGCCCTGTGACATCAGAGTCCGAAGAGTCAGGGTACAGTGGCCTGCCGCCCAAATCACTCTCGACCCGCTGAGGGCGGTCCGGGGTGACCGTGACCGACAGACATCGGGGAAGCCTGGTATCTGGTTGGTCTTCTTTGGATGGAGCCCCTCCCACAGGCTGCTTACGTGGCGGTTCCACCACTATTGGTGGAGAGACCGATTTAGGTTTAACAGGCAGTCGCGCCAGCCCCGCAGGCAGGGGAACCTAAGGTTTCCGCTCAGAGGAGGGTCGGCTTCGGCCTAGGGGGGTGAAAGGCAAGTAATGGCCGGGGTAGGAGTCGAAGTCTGCTTGTGCCTGGACAATATCAGCTGTTGCCATAAGGTCCTCGAAGCGCCGGAGTTTCCGCCGGAGCCTCTCCTCATCCGATGAGGACGGCTGATGGTGTCGCCTCTTTTTGGAGCGCTTATGGCTCTTCCTCGGCCATCCAGATGACGGGGCTCTAGACCTTGACCGAGATCGGACAGGCCGACTCGGTTGCTCAGGAAACACCGGAGTGACCTGTGAAACCCGTGGGTCCGGAACCAGGTCCTCGATGGGGACACCAGCGGGCTGGGTCTCATCGGGGAAGACAAGGACCGGAGTCCTTTCCAAAGTCGATCGCAGCCGGCGACAGCGGGTCGACTGGATCAAGAACAATCTCAACCTCATCGGCCGTATCCTCAGTCGGCTGGCCCAACAGAAGGTCCGTGAAGCCTGCGGCCGAGGAAGCGATCGACAGAGGTAGAGGCCGCATGCTCCTAGGACAGAGACTGCTCTCGGTACCAAGAGCACCTTCACTGAGACGAAGACTTGTTTGGTTCCTTCTCCTGCTTGTGGGATTGTGAGGAGTGCGAGCCCACGGGCGCCTCTCCCCAGGTGGGGAAGAGACTGGCACAACTCCCTGAAGGAGCCTGAGAAAATGGAGCCCAGGTTGAGCAGAACGTAGAAGCTTCGAGAGTCTGAAGTGCAAGGGGCTTCTTCCTCGAATGCCTGCATACGTTCCAGCTACTTGGCGGAACCCGCAGCCGTGAAAACCGCCCACCTAGGCTCCCTGGACTTCACTGGAAGGGTTCCTCTTCTCCAGTCTCCCCAGTTTAAGACGTCCAAGGCGGTCGTCCAGGACATTGGGATGGAAGGCCAAACAGAAGCTGCAGGATGAGGTGTCATGGCCAACACCGAGGCAGTAGACGCAAGCGAGATGGGGATCGGTGTGTAATTTCTTGGCCGCAAGGACACCGGCAAAATCCAGGTGAAGATTTCTCCTCCATTATCAAGGACGCAAAAAGGCGATAGCTAACTCAAATAATTTTTAATTTTAGCAAAACCGAAGTTTTGAAAGCCAGGGCCTATGAAATGCATGAGCACGAGGGAGGCAACCTGCATCTTCCAGCAGAAAGGAAGATCTGGCGTCAAGGGGCGGAACAGAGGTATATACACCACCCGGGTGGGTAGGATGAGCCAGCTTGAAGACTTCCAGCAAGATTTAAAGTGGAAGGGGACATGACAAACAGTGTGGATGAACAAGATATCCACACTCCTAAAAGCATCCTTTAGGTCCAGGAATGCCAAGCCAGTCCCCTTGCTTGAGAGTAGGTAGGATGGTAGTCAGGGTTATTTTGAACTTTGGCATCGTAATATACCAGCTTAGGAATCTGAAATCCAGGATGGGCTGCCACTCCCAATTTTTCTTTGGTGCCAGGAAGTACCTTAACTACAACCCTTTGCCCCCGTGCTGATACGGCTCCACTGCTTTTGAGTGTAGAAGAGTGGAAACCTCTGCCTCCAACAGGGCCATTTCTGTAGGGCTGGAAGGTCTGAAAGCTCTTGCTGACAGTTTTGTGAGCAGCTTGAAGGTGAGAGCAAGACCCTGACCTATTTCTCCAGGACCCATTTGTCTGAAGTAGATTGCCAAGCCTGGAGATAGGTCAGCCTGCCCCCTACAGGGAAGGGAGGCAGCACAGACAGACCTTGTGGGGTCCGTTTATCTGGGGTAGCAGACTGGGGGGGGGGTGGAAGCTGCCCTGCCAGCACCCCTCCTGCCCCTCCCTCTAAAGAACCCCCTGGGTTGCTAGTAAGAGGGAAAAGCTTGGGCCTGATGGAAAGGCCTGGGGTAGGGTCTACCCCTGCCCCTGGCCTGCTGCTTTTGAGGAGTGGCAGCTTTCTCTTTTGTTGAAGCACTCCTGTATGCCACTCTGTACTCCATCTTCCTCACGTATGCCTCAGTCTGTTCCCCAAAAAGAGAATTCTGGACAAGGGGAAAATCCATGGCATTATTCTGCGTGTCCTGGGACAGGGTAGTGCACCTGAGACAGGAGAAACACCTGAGGGATACAGCAGAAGCCATAGCCCTGGAACCTGCATCATTAGAGTCCGCAGCCGTGTGGAACTGGGACTTTGATGCTTGTACCCCCTTGTTGACCAACTCTGGGAGATGAACAGAAAGCTCAGGAGGGGCATTTATAACAAGTTGTTCCACAGCTTCCGAAAGGGACTTTTGGTACCTGCAGGCATAAGCCATACAGGAGGCTTGCCTAATACCTAAAGAAGATGCCAGGTACGCTTTCTTGGCAAGAGAATCCACTTTTCTGGAATCTTTGTTAGGGGGATGCCAGCCTTCTCAGACTGCAGTTTGAACCACCCTAACATGGCTACAATGGCTGGATAAAAAGTCAGTGCCATTGCCAGCTAGGATATACTTTGTCCATTTTCTTATCTACAGGAGGAACAGAACTAGGGGTTTGGAGGATCTTTAAAAAGTCTGCTTTTTAAGAAACTTATGAATGGGAATCGAAAGTCCCTGAGACACAGGAAGATCCATCATCTGTAATCCTCTTCCTCATCCTCCTGCCTGGCCTCTTGTACAGAGAGCTGCAGTCTCTCAGCCACCTGCCTCATAAAAGCAAAATGGGAGGTAGCCTCAGAGACAGGCCTGGGAGGAGATTCATACCGGGGATGGTCAGGGGAGACCTCTGGGTCAATGGGTTCCCAGTCATCTTGCTCCTCCTCCTCCTTATAGTCAGTAAAATACTCCTCCTCAGGATCAATGTGTCCTGAAGGAGTTGAACCGGTATCCGGAACCACTTGCTGCCCAGACGGTACCTGCGACGGTTTGCCAAACCCAGACTGCAAAGACTGCACTATCCGAATGGCTTTTGCAATTTTGTCCATGGTTAGAACAGAGACAGTGTTTGCGGGGGTTCTGAACCGGAGCGTTTGGCTTTCTTTGACGGTGCGGGTTCAGAAACCGACTCCGAACATTGTTTGCCATCAACTGTTCACCCTGGCTTGAGTGGTCGGTTGTCGGATCCCAAGGTTCGGTTACACCGGAACTGCCCTCAGCAGTCTTTTCCATCTTTTCCTTCAGTTTACTGAGGCGCCTGTCTAAAAGTAGACTGAGGAAAATTCTTAGAAATATCACAGTCTGTAAGAGGTCGAAACCCAAACAGTACAGACAGACCAAGGGCGGATCAGCTTTTGCAAACTGCTCCCCGCACTCGGTACAACGCTGAAACCCAGTGGGACTGGCATTTCTTTTGGGTTTCTGTGACACAACCTTAAAATTTGGCTATTACCCCAGTGGCTTAGTTAGGCCGGTTAAGCAAAAATCAACTTTACTCTACTTTATCCGAATTGGCTTAGTTAGACCCAAATAAAGAAATTAAGAAAATTAACCCATAAGGCTTACTTAGGCCAGGTAATAGAACACAAAGTCCAAACCAGCCAATGGTGTAGCACCAACCAGAAAGGAACCAAGAGCCCCCAACCCCCCGGTCAGGACTTTGCACCAGATCCCAATACAGATGAAAATTTACACAAAAGGGAAAGAGAAGTCTGGTCCCCTCATGGTCATGGAACCGATCGGAAACTAAACACTTACCCAACCTAGGAACGTACACGATACCAAAGACATCGGTTTGAGAACGTTTTTAAAACAAAATAATAAAGTGGTTGAAAATGAACAGACGAAACTCAGCTAGACCGAAGGCAGAGAGAAGTCTCCAAGGCATCTTCACTGGTGAGCAGAGTAAAGAATCTGATGAGTTACTAGAACGTACAGATGACAGTGGTTTGAAAACCAAGCTCAACGTTCTATGCATTTGCATAGTTTTAACTCTGTTCTCCAGGGCAGTTGAACCTGTCGGTCTAACTGCATATTGTCAGAATACAGCAAGACTTCATGTTTGAAAAACATGGTGTTAGGCACAGCATGGAGCTAGGCAAGAATACGAGTCAACAGGATGATCACTGGGTCTTTTTCTGCCAAGATGATGTTTCTAAATAAGATTGCATTAATTGGCTGCTGCCTTCATGTAATTGACATATTTAGATATTTATATTTCGGGACTTGCGGTACCTACTGGTAAGCCCGATGCCTGATTTGCAAGATCCTGTCATGGGCTTTAAGAATTTGAGTAAGCTGGCAACATTTCTTTCCCTTTTTAAAATTCTAGTTCGACTTACAAGCAAAATACTGACCTTGATGTGCCCGCCGTCATATTCATAAGGGTATCTGCAGTCAACGATAACATAGCGCTCGATGAAGCCATTGAACTTTCCATTCAATACTGCAACCATCTAAAGGCAAAGTAATAAAGCAAACTTTACATTTTACAAGTGATCATAAAGTAAGCAATTTTAAGACATGATGGGGCATGTATTATACTGACTTAACTGTACACCTCAGCGCGTAGTGATGCACACCACAGAGTGCCTTCAGCCCCCTTGAAAAGTTATCATATCAGCACAATGCACCCCCTGAAGTGTCTTACTGCACTTCGTAAACTTGAAAAAATGTAAAACACAAAATATGCCAACTTTACTATTAAAAACAGACCTTTAAGTGACTAGTAAAATGTAGTTGCATCTGTCTAGCCACACATTCAATGAATGGAATGTTTGCTTATTAAATTCAGAAATACAAACTTCAGAACTCCACTTGCTGCATATTCACCTCCCATCACACAAATGCATATAAAAACAGCCAGGGATTCAATTTCATCTGTGGCAAGGCAAGCAGCAAAGATCTCCTTGACAAGCAGGTAAAGAAAAGAGGAGGAAGTTCTTGGTCAGAAAAATAAATGTCTCACTGTAGTAATAATGTTTCTTCCAAGGGATCCCTCTCTATTCTTAACTGCAATTATTCACCTGGAATGAGCTGCCCCAGAGCCTAGAATTTTATGCTACTTAGAGAATTTCTGCTGTGTGGTCATGCTCGCACGTGAATTCCAACAGTAGATTTTTAAAACTAGGGTGCACAGCAGCAACAACTAAACTATACAAAATGCTACCAAAATATATACCAATTTAACAAGTTCGCGAAGCTTTTTAAAGGGAAATTCCCGCAAGCCCACTAAATGCAGCTGCTGCTGCAAACGCCCAATTATGGCTTTCAGCATTAAAACAATGTTTTACTTGCTAGGCTGTGAGGTTTACTTTGAAAGATCCTCATTGTCCATAATCTCTCCACAGCCACCCATGAAAATCTCATGCAGCCGGGAGGCTTCTGGTGTGCAGGTTATGCTAATAAGGGCTACCAAAAATGGCACTGTTGGTAGCCCTCATTAGCATAACCCATGTGGCAGAAATCGCCCAACAGCACAAGATGGCTGCGGGTGATTTGAGAGATTATGGATGGCACAGATCTTTTAAAGTACACATCACAGCCCAGAAGGTAAACAAAACATTTTAATGCTAAAGGCCCTAATCAGGCATTTGCGCAGCAGCGGCTGCACTTTGTGGCCTTGCAGGACTTTCCTTTTAACATAGCAGGATAAGGCTTTTATACTATTGAAAACATTTTAAAAACACATGTTCTGGAAGGGGAGGTACGTATGGGGACTATTAAATACAGAGAGGGATCCCTTGGAAGAAATAAAGTACAGTTATGTAAGAACTTATTGCAACGGTAGATCTTAGAGAACAGCTCTTGCAGCAGGTTACACCATAAGGATTGAAGCTGGCAGGCGGTAGGACCTAATGGAAAACTTCTAGCTAGCTATACCCAGCAGGGACTGCCCCAGACATCGACCCCGCCCTCGACGTCAGATACCTCATAAAAGGAGCGGTCCCCCAGCATCCCTACTTCCCGCCAGGTTCCGGGACGGACGGACTGCTCAAGGATCCGCTCCAGAGGAAGACCAAATAATCTGTGGCATCTGAGAAGAACCAAGCCTCCTGAGGGGAAGGTGTGAGGACCACCAGCTGCAAGCGGTTCTCGAAGAAATACTGTTACAGTAAATTCTTGCGTAACTGTATATTACTTCGAGATACAGCTCTTGCAGCAGGTTGCACCATAAGGACAGATTCCCAAGCAGTAAGGGTGTTCAGCTAACCCAGTTGGGAGGAGGATAGGAGAGGAGAGATCCCACAATTAGACTGCCTAGGATAAAAGTCCCTGGAGGACTGCCAGGACAAAGCCCACTCTGTGTTTTGAGGCAATGTCCAAACTGTAATGTCTGATGAAGTGTGCACTGTACTCCCAAATAAGCAGCTGCACAAATGGCCGGTGTTGCAATGTTCTTCAGTGCAGCAAAGGAGGTAGCCACCCCCTAGTCGAATGGCCCCTAACCGATCCCGGTAAGGGCTTGTTGCGCTTCTGGTAACATAACACAATGCAGTTCAGCCACTTGTGTTCGTTTCGACGCAGGTGCTCTCAACATCCTGTGAGCAAAAACCCCCTCCTCCACCTTGCTCTCAGTTCAGCCATGCTCCAGTAAAATGGGGGAGCAGGCTTTTTCCTATTTTGCACCTAGGTTCTAGAACTCACTCCCCCTTCATGTGAAGTCCTCTACAACCCACCAAACATTTAAGTCTGCACTTTTTTCAAACTTAAACGTGCCAGGTGACTGCATCTGCACTTAAGGTACCAGCTGCTTGCTCCTGCACTACAGCCCTATCCCGTCTCTTCTGCATTGCTATAGTGCATGTTGACTACCTATCTCTTGTCTCCACTGCGTTGGACACAGAACCTGGTACTCAGGTAGTCTTGCAATCTATGTATGTCTGTTCGAACAGTTATTCTTGCCTATGGTACTAAGATGTTATTAATGTTGACATTATTGCTGTGTCATAGTGCTTTTCCGCATGTACTCTCCACTGCCTTTGCTATATTGTTGTGATTTGTACTCCTTGTCTTACGGTACTATTGTAAATTGTATTCTCCCGGGTCGTGCCTGAAAATAGGCAGGTTTCTTACCTAATGCACCTACCCGGTCAAGAAAAGCAAATAAATAAAGACAGAAACAGCTGATCGGACTGTCGATGCGGTCTGGTTCTGGTCAGGTAAAACCAGAGGATCCTGTGCATATCAAGGGTGTGCAGGAGAGCTTCCTCTCTATTAGTGTAGTTAGGGTAATACACCAGAAGATCAACCTGATTTAAGGTTAAGGCTGAGGCCACCTTGGGAAGAAACTTAGCATTGTCCTTAAGTACACCCTGTCCTTATGAAAAATCAAATAAGTCTCTTTACACATGAGCACCTGGAGTTCCGAAATTCTCCTTGCTGAGGTAACAGAAACTAAAAAATAAAGTCTTCCAAGAGAAGGCGTCGCTAGCAATCTGTGGCTGGTTCAAAAGGAGGCAGTGTAAGCTGCTCTAGGACCAAGGAGGAACTGGGTCCTTTATGGGGGTCTCAGGTAGAGAATACCACGCAAAAATTGTAAAAAAAACAAAGACAAGGCGCTGCGTCAGCATGTGGTCTAAAAGCAAAACAAAATGGTTATATTAAATGCACGCTGAAAATAGAAAATAGAGTTAAAAATCTACGTTTCGACCTTAGGTCTTCTTCAGGAAATATCTAAAAGAGAAAAAAAACAAGTTAGTGTAGAGGAGAGGTAAAATGAGAGAGATATATGTGAGAAAGAAGAAGGGGAGGCAAAGAGAGAAGAAGTGATAAATGGTAAGATTAAGAGAGAATCTGTGAAACAAAAAGGTGATGATGGGAAAGATAAAACATAATGTGACAGAAAGAGCTGGGGGAGTTCCCAGGTAGAGACAGATTAACAGGGCCTTGTAAGAAGGTTGAAAGGTGACAAATGTGTGAGAAGGAGACAGAAATGGAGACATATGGTGAAAATGAAAAATAAATCAGTACAAAAACAAATTGACTTTAGGAAAAAGGCGCACAAGGCCTCTCTAGCTGAGCTAGTAACCTTTGACCAACCAGTGCATGATTATGCCGAAATGGCACAGAGGTGTACCTTCAAGGAATAATGCACTAACCCGACTGAAACAGGGATAGGAGATAGTCCAAAAAACAGGTTACTCACCTGTAACAGTAGTTCTAGGAGTGGTATATGTTGTTCATCCACACTCATTGGCATTGTCCCCTTTCCCTTTAAACCTGCTGGAAGTCTTCAAGCTAGCTCCTCCCACCCACCCAGGTGGTATATGCCTCGGCTCCGCCCCATGACACCAGATCTTAGCCCGCTGGAAGCCAGGTTGTGCGCGTCCGCAGCCAGGTTGGTCTGGTGGGTCCGTGTAGATGAACATATACCACTCCTAGAACTACTGTTAGAGGTGAGTAACCTGTTCTAGGAGTGTGGATATGTTGTTCATCCACACTCACTGGCAGACTCCTAGCAGATCTCCAGGAGGAGGGAGGCAAGGCGCACACCCCCTACTTAAGGAACACAGATTGGAGAACTGAGGTCCCAAAACCAGCATCCCGGCGTGACTCAAGGTCGTTGCTGCAGTGCGTAATGAAGGTGTTTACGGACTTCCAGGTAGCAGCCTGACAGATATCTTGGATAGGGATGTCCCTGGAAGCAGCCGTATGGCGGGTGGAATGAGCTCTTATCCCTCTGGGAGGCTCCATGCTCGCCAACTCATAGCACAGACCTATGCATGATGTAATCCATCTCACTATGGTCCGTTTGGCTGCAGGTCTGCCAGAAGCAGCTTCAGCGTAGGTGGTAAACCTCTCCACGAATTTCCGCCGTCCTCTCCTTGTAGTAGGAGAGAGCACGTCTCAGGACCAAAGTATGGAGCCTGTACTCTGCGTCCAAGGTGTAATTAGGGTAGGATACTGGAAGAGTCAACACCTGGTTGACAGTACTGGAGAACACAGAGGGACATACAGCTCCTGGAGAGGGTACAGAGGACTGGGGGGAGTGGATGTACGAGGATAGACTTGAAGAGCTCGGACTGTACTTTGGAGGAGAGATGGGGACATGATTGAGGTCTGCAAGTACCACAAGGGAATAAACAGGGAGAGGGATCTTTAAACTAAAGGAGGGAGGTATCACTAGAGGGCATGGTTTGAAGGAGGAAGGATGGGGGAGAAAGAGGAGGAGGTTTTTCACAGGGGGAGTACTGGATCCTTGGAATGCGCTGTCTGGCGAGCTGGTTCAGATTCCCAATGTGGAAGGCTTCCAGAGGTGGGACAGAAAGGAGTATCGGAACGGAAGGGGGGGGGGCACTCTGTTCCCAACAGGGATCTGAGGAATTAGTATGTTAGTACGGGTTAAGGTGAAACTGACACCACCTTCGGAAGGAATTTTGGTGGGTGGGGGGCAGGACAACTTTGAAAGACCAGATAAGGAGTCCACCGAAAGCGCCTGGAGCTCCCATGCTTCTGGCCAACGTGATAGCCACCAGGAAGGCAGTCTTCCACGACAAGTGTGACAGCTCACACTTGTGCATGGGTTCGAATGGCTTGCCCATGAGCTTTACCAAAACCAGCAGTAGATCCCACGGAGGTGGAGGTTCAAGCACCAGAGGGGATATATGATCCAGGCCTTTGAAAAGGCGCCCAACCACCGTCTCCTGTGCCAATGTCAGCTGACCAGCCCGCACCTGGTAAGCAGAAATGGCTGCCAGGTGCACCCTAAGGGTCGATGACCGTAGACCCCCTTTGGAGAGAGACCAAAGTTAGTCGAGAATGTTAGCCACAGAACATAAGGCGTCCAGATCCTTACCCTAACTCCAAATGGAAAATATTTTCCATTTGAAGGCATAACATTTCCTGGTTGATTCCTTTCTAGATGCCTCCACCATGGTGTAGACATCTTCGGAAAGACCCAAAGCCTGGAACTCTAGTCGCTCAGGTACCAGGCTGTGAGGTGCAGGAATTGAAGGTCCGGATCGAAGACCTTCCCCTGGTTGAGAGATATCAGGTCCAGGCGTGTGCAAAGCCGCTCCAGGGGCCTGCAGCTGAGGCTGAGGAGATTTGGATACCAGAACTGGCACGACCAGTCTGGGGCTACCAGAATCACCTTCTTGTCCTTCCTCACCTTGAGTAACACCTTGTGGATCAAGGGAAATGCAGGGAAGGCGTAGAGGAGGCCTGGGGTCCATGGCCTCGAGAAGGCATCCCCCTGCAGCAATCCCTGCTGAAGGGGGCGGGCACGATACAGACTCAGCCTGGTGTCTTTCCTGGAGGCAAACAGGTCCACCATCGGTTTGCCCCAATGGGAGAAGAGGCTGTAAGCTACCTCTGGATGGAGAGCCCACTCGTGGGATGTCTGGCCTATGCGGATGAGAGTATCTGCCAGCTGGTTCGAGGCTCCTGCCACATGGATGGCTAGGAGATCTGCCTCCAACCGGGGCTGCTTTATGTATCTCTAGTAAAGGTATATCCCTGGCAGCAGCCAAAGAAGCAGCTGTACTCCTAGTCGAATGAGCTCTCAGGCCTGAGGGGGGTATTTTGCCTAGCTTTTCATAGCAGAATTGTATACAATAGACAATCCACCTGGCAATAGTTCTCTTAGTAGCAGGTTTACCCTTTCCCACTTCACCATAAGTGAGAAACAGTTGAGGACAGTCAAACCCAAGTGCCTTAGTATGCTCAATGTAGTAGCTAAGTGCCCTCAACATCCAAACTGTGTAATCTTCCTCCTGAAGAGAATGATCAGTGAAGAACACAGGGAGAGACATGGACTGGTGGGTAAGAACCTCCTATTGGTTCTAAGGACCACCTTATCTCTGTGGAATGAGAAAATCCGGATCCACTGACAGAGCTTGTAATTCACTACTACGCCTGGTAGAAGTGATAGCTACCAGGAATATACAGTTACATAATTTACGGCAACAGTAGATCTTCGAGAGAGGCTCTTGCAGTAGGTAATTACATACAAGACTGAAGCCGGCAGGTGCCAGGACCCCACAGAAAAATTTCTAGTTAGCAGTCTGGCGGGGGACCGCCTCCACGTCACGTGACGTCAGTATGAAAGGGTGGTCCCCCACGGCTGCCTTCCAGTTCTTTCCCACCAAAGGGCCAAAAAGGCAAGACGAGAGAGAAGCAGATATTTCCCTTCCAGGACAAGGAGCTGAGAAAGATAAGGGGGATGGAGGGCGGGAAGGCATCACCCTACTGCAAGAGCCTCTCTAAGATAGGAAAATTACGTACCTACCGTAATTCTTGATCTTCTCTTGTATCTTCACCATTCATTACTTACTGGTGTAAGCCGGGGCGCGCACCACCACGGAGAGCTTTTTTTTTTTAATGCCAACGCCCGCCCTCGAGAGCGACGTCATGCGCGAAGGTCGGCCGTTAGTAGCGACCGACTCCTCCTCCAACTCAGTTCTGTGAGCAGGAGAGGCAAAAGAGAAAGCAGAAAATATAGCTAGCGAGGCAAGATAGCCGAGGGATAGCAAAGCAAGGAAGAATGAACTGAAAAAGGAATAAACCGATGGAGGAAGGACAGAGAGATAAGAACATCCCAATCTAGGGACTGCAGGGCCTCCTTACCTGGGCGACTAGGAGGAGAGATGAGAGGAAATAGAAAATAGAAGAAGGAGAAGAGAGAGATGGATGTTGAAGGGACCAGAATGCCCAACGAGCATAGTTAGTTTGTAGCTGAAGGCTCACTAAAGGGAAGCAAGAATCCTCGAGATAGAGCTGAAGAGAAGGTTCACCAACCCGCTAGACAGACTCAGGAGGGCATAGTCCTTATCTTCAACATGCCATTGTTCATGACACCCGCCTCGGGCTCCTGGCCAGGAGGCCTTTAACTGGAGGACACCCGAGGAGGGAAGAATAAAACCCAGCAGCATGAGAGTGCTGCTCAGGGTTTAGAAATGGAAAATGCAAGCCTTTGAGGCTTCAAGACAGAAATGGGAGTCAGACTGACTGGCTAAGGCAGGCCAAGGCTTAGGGTGGTTAGGATTGATATGGTCAGCAGAGCTCTATTGTAAAAATTGTCCAGGAGGACACTTAAGGGAGAAACCAATAGCAAAACAGCAGAAGGAAAGCCTACCTTCTCATTTGCCTTCTTGTTTGATTTCTCCTTTTGACTAGATGCATGACCCAGATACCAAGATGCCTATAGCAGTCGGAGAGAGTTCCCTCAGCATTTTTTTTTTTTTTTAAAAGAAGAAAGGAACAGACGACTTGCCTCTGCTCTGCAAGGCAAGAATGGGGGAGATTCAGGGCAACTATCTGAACACGGGATTGCAGGATCAAAACTGAATAGCCTGAGCCAGACCAAAAACCCCAGAGGTATCTTGCCAGAAGAATAGCAAGAGATAGTAGTGCAGTCTGATCGCCAATGCAATCCACGAGATGGCCCATGAATCTTAGAGTAAGTAATTTTTCTGGTGTAGAACCCTTCCCCTTAAGAAAGAACTTTTTTTTTTTTTGAAAAATTAAGGAATTTTCCCCTATATTTTATAAACAAAAGAGAAAATGCAGAGAGAGGAAGGAGACGGGAGGTGGAGAAGCCACAGGAAGAGGCCACTGAGGGGATGGTGGGTGGGTGTAAGTAATGAATGGTGAAGATACAAGAGAAGATCAAGAATTACGGTAGGTACGTAATTTTCCTATCTTCCCTTGTCAATCTTCACCATTCATTACTTCCTGGGTGAGTACCAAGCTCCTCTTCCCCAGGAGGGGGAAGAGGCCATACCCTGAGGGAACAAGACCCCCAGCCTTCTGCTGGTGAGAAACAGAAGGAGAAGACCCTGGCTTATTCAGAAAGCCTAAGTGGGAGAAGAGCTAGGAGGTGCCCCCGAGGACGAGGAGACGGATGGAGCCCCTGTAAAGTCTCCTAGCTCTGATGAGAAAAGACGGTCCCCTGAAGGCGGAGCGCATCACCCACGCCGCCAGGGGTGACAACCTGGAAAGACGAAGCATGCCGTCCGCCTGATGCAGATCGCTGTCCCCGCAAGCCTGGAAGCCACCTCATTGGCGCTTAAGATGCCCTTGCTTGCGTCTTGCCAGCTCCAGGCCTACCGTGAGAGGGCAACGGCTTGTCTGGTTTGTCTGTCAGGCATAGATGCCAGCAGCTGGGACATCATCGACCACAGATGCCGCTGTAGGCAGCGTGGTGAGCCTGATGATGCAATACATGCACTCGCACGAAGAAGAGAACACTCTTCGCCCCAACGGCCTAACTGGGAGAGTCCGAACTGTGGGCGGTCGTGCGCCAGGCAACGGCGCCCAGAAGGAGTATTCAGGTATACCAAACCTGAGGACGGGTTGGGAAGGGAACCTAGAGACTCAGAGGGGGCACAATACCTACGCTGGCAGTCCGCCGGGGCTGGGGAAGAAGCGGCAGGGAACTGCCAGGACCGGATAGACGCCTCCTGGAAGGGATAGCCAGGAAGGTACCACCAGATGCTGGGCACTGAATTCACCAAGGAATTCACGCGTCACCCGCTCGGTATTGTCTCCTCGAACGAGAAATCAAGATCCCTCACCATCCTCGAGGAAACGCTGATATTCTGTGAAATCAGCATCGGAGGACAGATGAGCAGGGTTCTTCCTCAGAGGAGGGAGACGAGGATGATGGGGAACTGAATGTCCAGAGGATTCCTGCGCAGTGGGGAGAGTCGAAAGACCCGCTCATGCATGTAACTAACATATGAGGGAAGGCCGCGAGAACTCCTGAACTGCTCCCAGGATAACGGACCCGTAGGGACCGACATGGCCTGGGAGCGGGGTGGTGAAGGCAGAGAGATGGGAGAGGGGCACCCGAGGAGGCAACTGCTTCTGCAGGGCTCTGAATCCGGGAAGGGAGCCCTGTAGGAGGGATCCCGGATATCAAACCAGGCCGCAGAACGGAACTCTGGGAAGCGGAACCTGGAAGAGCCCTGGGGAGAAACTCCTGTGACGATGCCGGGACTGCATGGATCCAGAAGGGCAGTCCACACAAACGCCGCCAGAGGACACCCTAGAACCCTGGGGGGAGGGGCGGGGCTCTGCGCTATGGCTCCTGGCCACCCCCCCTGAGGTGGCCAAAGAAGACCGAGCAGCAGGACGCCTGTCCTCAACCCTCGGATTCCGAGAGAGGCCCTCCTCCACTGCAACGCTCCTCACCCTAGAGGAGGTAACAGCACCCCGGGGTAGCTGTCACCGGCCTCCGAGAGGGAGCCTCCCTCCGTCACCCCCACGCCTGCCCCTGGGACTGCCACCCCAGCCGAGGAACCCTCAGGAGACGCAAGGGGGACAGAGGGAGGGGCCCGCGCCTGGTACCCCTAGCCACCGAGGACCCAGATTCAAGAATGGGGTGCCAGGATGGGTCCACATCTGAGTCATCGCCTCCGAGGAGGACGAGACCAGCAGGACCTCGGTGCTGGCCACCCCAGAGGTCCTCGAGGCCAGGGGCCGCAACGGCCCCGTACCGAGTGCGACGCCGCCCCCTACCACGCCGCAGCACGGCGGCTCAACCCACACCCCCAGCGGCCCGCAGACCCAGCACCGCCCGAGGAGGGGGAAGCCGCCACGCCGGAGGTGAAGCGCACCGCTAGGCTATCGGCACCGCGAACGGCGCCGAAGCACAAAACGGCACCGCCAACGGCGCCGCTTGATCACCGTGCCGGGATCCAAAGCGGCGCTGCTTCACTCGGCACCGCAGCGCGCTGATCTGAAATGGCGCGGCGATCACCGGTGCCGCGAACGCGCGGATCCAAACGGCGCCAGAGGCAATGTCGAGGGTCCACCCGGCCGGGCCCAGCCAAGGGCCTCGGCACGGGGAGCCTGCACTGGGAGGTGACTGCCAAGGCGGTGTCAGCGCTGTGCCCGGGAGGGCTACGACGCCCCAACACTGCCGAAGGGGCCTCCTCGGCAAGAAGGGAGAGGAGACCCTCCTCCTCGACCGGACAGGCCCGGAGGGACCCGGGAAAGGCCTATGGATCACGCCCGATTCCTGCGAGCCGACGCCGCCCCCGAAAGTCGGGCGGGTCTTGCCGAGCTTGTACGCTACGCAATCCGAGGACACGACGTCCACCGAGAAACAAGCGCTGTACGTAATCCATATCATGGTTGGGTCCCAGGCAACGGCGACACACGCTATGCCGGTCCGAGACGGAGAAATGCCGCCACAGGAGCACCGACGCGATAGGGGCCCGCCCGTTTCAAAACGCCGCTTCCAGAACCGGACACATAACGCCAAACTATTGGAGGAAAACATGCAGGAAAACACCCGACGCCGCATAAATAGAAGAGGAACAGTCTTACCGTATGGAGCCGAAAAGTATACAAAATGGAGGAGTCGGCCTAAAAACTACGAGTTGAAAATGCCCCAGCCAGCAGGTGCCGCCTCGACGGCGGAGAAACAGAACTGAGTTGGAGGAGGAGTCGGTCACTATTAACGGCCGCCGCGCATGACGCCGCTCTCGAGGGCGGGGCCGTTAGGCACTTTTAAAAAACAAGTCTCGTGACGGAAAGCGCGCCTGGCTTACACCCAGGAAGTAATGAATGGTGAAGATTGACAAGGGAAGATCTACTGTTACGGTAAGTTCTTTCATAACTGAACCGCTTCCATTTCATGGCGTAGGTGATATAGTGGAAGGCTTCCTGAGCTCCACCAGAATATCTGCCACGAGAGGAGAAACCCCGAACCGGGCTTCAGCTACGCATGCAACTGAAGGAATTTGAGACCTGGATGAATCAGGGTCCCCTGATCCTGGGTCAGCAAATGTGACAGAGGACGAAGAAGCGGAGGTTCCTCTGAAAATTGTTGCACAAGAGAACCAAACTTGCCTGGGCCAGAATGGAGCGATGAAGATCAGAGCTAGAGCTCCTTCTGAGCAGAGTTTATGCAAGACCCTCGGAATCAAGGGAATCTGAGGGAAGGCATAGACGAATCTGTCCTAGTCTAGAGACAGCATCCCGCCATAAAAATGCCTCGCCCTGGAGCGAGCGAGCAGAAGGCGGGAAGTTTTGCGTTTTGAGGGGACGCGAACAAGTCTACCTGAGGGGTTCCCCAGCGCAGGAAGATACTGTCTGCTACCCCTTGATCCAGTTCCCATTCGTGGGCTTTTGCTGATGACCGACTGAGTTGGCCCGCCAGTGTGTTAAGACTCCCGGAATATGAACTGCAGTCAGGTGAAGGCTGCGCTGAACCACCCAACTCCAAACTCTCAATGCCTCCCTGCACAGAGGGTAGGAATGCGTTACTCCCTGCTTGTTGATGTACCAGACTACGCACATGTTGTTCGTCTGGACAGCCAGATAACCGGGAAGCACGCAAGAGTTCAGAGCCTGAAGAGCATACAGAACGGCTCTGAGCTTGAGCACATTTATAAGCAGAGTCTGCTCGAGTCTGGACTAGGAACCCAGAGTCCTATGAGACCCTAGATGGACTCCCCAGCCCTCTCCAGAAAAGTCTGTTAATGTTTGGGGGAGGGGGTTTTGAGGCAAAAGGGAACTCCTGGCAAAGTTTCTCTTGCACCATCCACCATTGCAAGTCCCAGGCCGTGGGATCGGAGACCAGAACATCCTGGTCTAGGCTGTCCAGCGTCTGGTCCCACCGAGACCAAAGCGTTCACCGAGAGATCCTCATATGGAGTCAAAAGTAGGACTGTCTGAACAGCAGCCGCCATGAACCCGAGAAGGCGAAGGACTGACCTGGCGCTGACCCGTCTGTGACTGGACAGCAGACTTGCATGAGCCTGGAGAGTATCCACCCTTTCCAGACGCAGACAAAACTCGGGGAAGCATATCCTCCCCAGCCATGCCACCTGAGGGCTCACTTCTGGTGTCTGGTAGGGGAGGAGAGAGTATCTAGTCTCCGGCAAAGGGGATCCGGTACCAGGTCCGGCGTCAGCAGATGGATCTCCACCTCCCTGGCGAGCCGAGCTTTGGCCTCAGCCCAGCAGGCAGCTAGAGTCTCCTTCAAATCCACCGGCGGCTTTGGGGGCGGTGGAGGAGGCAGCTGGGGATACGGATACTGAGAGTATCTGTAGCCAGACAGCAGGAAGCCCGGCATCGGGTACTGCAATGCGGGATACTGTGGTCCCGGATAGGATGGCTTCGGATACCCGGGAACCAGGGGCTCTGTCGGAGCAGAAGGCCCTGGAAGAGGCTCAGCAGGCAGGCCAGGAACAGGTGGCCCCGCGGGCATCTGGTCCAGCGTTGGGACAGCATCTGGTAAAGGGATGTCGGCCTGCAGAGCCAGCATCAGAGGGTCCGGCTTCAGGGGATCTGGCCCTATGGGAGGGAGACCCGACTGCAGCGTACTGGCGTCCTCTATCACCCAGGGAAGGAGGACTGAAATCCCCAGGGTCCAACGGGGAGACGCTGGAGCCTCGGTTAGCAGTGGCGAGCAGGGGATGGCAGACTTGTCGATAGGGTCCAGCGTCTGCTCTATCGCCGTGCGTCCCGAGGAGTCTATGCCCGCCTTACCGGTTGGATCCAGGCAGGCGGAGGAGCTGGCGTCCGACGAAGGCCTCGTAAAAAGAGTGGCCTTGGCAGGCGTCTTGGGGACCGTGCGCTACACTGAAGGGGCCGCCCAGACAGGGCTGATAAGATGGCCATCGGTTGCACCGGCGTCAGACTTGCCCTACTCGCTCGACCTGGAGGACCGCGTGGTATCGGCCTTCCCAAGAGCAGTCGCCTCCTTTGTCCTGGAGGCTCCAGAGAGGACCGAACGCGAGCCCAACGGGAGGGACAGTCCCCTTGGGGGATGTTACCTGTAGCAAGTCGCAGTGGCCGTGGAAGTGGAGTCCCGGTGCTTCTTATGGTGTCCCTCAGGCGAAGTGGAGGCCTGCCTAAGCTTCTTCAGCTCTTTCTCCATGGAGGTCATCTTTTTCTTTAAAATGTGGGCATCCAGCTGCCTCAGTTTACGGGTGGCAGCACTGAATTGCTGGCAGTGCTGGCACTTCTCCACGGGGTGATCCGGGCCAAGACAGAAGAGGCACAGAGAGTGACCGTCCTTATGTGGGAGCCGAGTCGCACTGGTTTTCATGCGAGTCGGAGGGATAGAGGATGACATACATGGACGGCAATTTGATGAGAAAACTGAAAACCGTGAAAAAAATTCGGTTAATAAGACAGACAATAGACTGACGAAACAGAGGAACTTAACTGTGAGGCGCTTTCACAAGCTAAAGGCGGGAAAGAACTGGAAGACGGGGTTGGAGACCGCCCCTTTATACGGACGTCGCTGACGCCTGTCACCTGACATGGGGTAGTCCCCTGCCAGAGACTGCTAGCTAGAAATTGTTCTGTGGGATCCTGGCGTCTGCGGCTTCAGTCTAATATCTAATTACCTACTGCAAGAGCCCTCTCGAAGTAAGATCACAGTTTTCCAAGTCAAATACTTGAGTTCTGCTGAAGCCAATGTCTCAAAAGGGGGGCTGCATGAGCTGAGCAATGTAAACATTAAGATCCCAAGCAGGGGTAGGGCCCCTAAAGGATAGGTTGGTATGAACCAAACCTTTAAAGAACTTACGGAACACAGGATAAGATGCCAGGGAGGAAACCTTCCCCACTGACAGGAATGCAGAGACAGCTGCTAAATGCACTTTCAGAGTGGCTGGCCTGAGGCCTAGGCCATTGAGATAAGCCATGTAATCCAGAACTGTAACCAGATCAGCAGTATCTGGTAAGACATCCTTATTGGCTCACCAAATGTTGAATCTCTTCCATTTGGAATTAAGCTTTTCTGGTGACAGGTTTGAGCACCATGGGGTCGGCTTTTGGCTGTTTGCTTAGACGAGGCTCTCCCTTGGGTGTCTTATAGAGCCTGTCTGCTTTCCTTGGCAGTGCTACCGTGGTAGCCGGATGCTTCCAGGTCAATTTTGTAAAGTCCTGGAAGGGTTCTATAAGTGGGGGCGACGATCAAAGGTTTCTGGTAATTTGCCCCTAGAAATTTTGCCAGTCTGCAGCATTCTGGATCCAGCTCCTCCATATCCCACTGACATAGGGCCTGGATGTGTCTCAATGTCCAAGAAGGACAGGTCATCCGGGGTGACCGTGGGGAGTCCCCTTCTCTGATCTGGACAGGGTAGGGGTAACTCGTCCTCAGAGGAATATTCTGAGGAGTCCCTTGTATTGTCCCCTGAAGAGTGTGGACGTCCACTGAAAGAGGAAACGGATGGGTGCCTCTTTCTGCTGCCTGGACCTGGTGACCGCCAGTCAGTCAGGTGGCGGATGCTCTGTCGGTGGGGGATGTCATCTGGGTCTCTGAGGCGACTGTTTCCTGGGTGGTAGCCAGACTGGGGATGGCTCTCTGGGCTTTAGGAGCAAGCCCCTCTTAATTGTGTTCCACTACACATTGAAAAGCACCCCCACTACCGTCAGCAGGACGACTGATTGTGGGGGAGGCACTTTAGAGGGGCCTGGTGTCAGACCCTGTGAATCATCGAGTACAGACGTCTGGTCCTGAGGCTCCTTGTCCGTGGATGCCTCGGGCGTCCAGTTCGATGGGGCTTTATCTTGTGGTGCCGAGCCTCCCTGGGGTCTGGCATCCGGCTCCTTGGGAGGAGGCAGCCGTCTATACATAAGCCCTGGTACCTGATCCTTTGCAGCCTTGGGTCTGGTACCAGTCCTCCGGGGCAGATGGCCGCTCTTGTCTGCAACGCCCGGTCAGTTTCCAATGCGGAGTCAGAATGGCCCATAGTCTGTTGGCCTTCTGAAGCAGACGTCACCTTCTCTTCGGGTGGTGGAGGTGACAGGTACCAGACGACCTCGTGGCTTCTGGAAGCATCATCCAATCTATTATGCCTGTCGGATGACTGCTTCTGATTTTTAGCCCGAAAGTCCCACCCTTCCCTCTCGTGCTGACCCAAGCCAGTGCTTGTGGGGCCTATGCGCCAAGAGAACTTGGGTGGACGAATGCCTTAAGGAAAAAGACTCCTTACCTTTAGAGTGGGGAGAGGCGGTAGACTTCTTAGATGAAGTCCCAGAAACGGTTGTTGAACCTGGGGACAATGATTCAGACCTCCCGCTGGAGAAGGAAGCAGTAGGCCTGTGAGGAGACTTTGGGCGGGATTCCGACCTGGCTCTCTCCTTATCCCTGTGGTGATGCTTCCCACCTGATTTTTTTTCTCCTTTTGGGGGGTGGAGGGGAGAAGAGTCCCTAGCTGAGGAGGAAGAACTCCATTCCGCATTGCGGCCACTTGTTGCTCCAGCAAGTAGGCCTGAGTGTCTTGAGGCAGCATATGCGGGTCCTCCTGTTGAATTTCTGGCAGTGCGGGCAGTCAGGCCGGTGGTTGGGGTCGGGGCCTAGGCAATTCAGGCAGGCGGAGTGGCTGCCCCTTGCTGGGATCTGCTTACCTCACGAGCAGTTAAGTCTTCTGCCACTGGGAGCACGATGAAGACATGCACTTGACTGAGAAAAACTACTGAAATAGACAACGAACGATAAACTGCACGAGGTGCAAAATGGTGGTCGACTGCCAAGATGGCACCTGTGGAGCAGACATTAGCAGGTCGACGGCAGGAAAAGAACAGAGGTAGTGCCGGGGGACCGCCCCCTTTATACCATAGCCGACATCGGGGGTGGCCTCCCACCATAGACTGCTAGCTAGAAGTTTTCAGTGGGGTCCTAAGGCCTGGTGGCTTAGTCCTAATGGTATTACCTGCTTTAAGAGCTCCCCTCAAATTAAGATCTCTAGCTCTTTAAGTACCATGCTCTGAGCTGCAGAGTTCTAGGATCTGGTAATGTTATCCTGCCCTGAGAAAAGAGCGGCAGGTTGTAGCTCAGGGAAGGTTGATGGGATGCTTGTTACAGGGGGACATGAGAAATTAGTACCAAATCTTGGTACTTTCTGTGACCGGGCCTGACTGGCATGTGACAATAGGAGTCTTTCAGATCCAGTGACCCTAGCCAGTCCCCTGGTTGCAGTGATGGAATCAGTGATCCCAGTGTTCCAGGTCCACCTTGCAAATGAGCCTTGCTCAATGGTGCCCGCCTGGATTAATAAAGATTTTGATTGATTGATTGGTTACCATCTTAAAAAAAAAAAAAACGTTTAAGTGTTCTTTCAGGTATCTCAAGTCTTAAGTTTAAAATGAGCCGCCACTCCAGTGACCAATTCCTGGAAAGGGGGAGCACTAGCTATAGCAGAGAAATTTAAAACTTGAAGTAACACTTCAAAATAAAAACAAATAAACCAACTGGAGAACCAGCCATTATCAGAGTTCACTACGGGCAACTGTTCTCTTCAGGCAGTGAAACAGATTTGAGAAACGTCCAGAGTAGAGCACAGTTGCAGAGTTTGAACCTACACTTCAAATTCTAAAATATGCAAAGGTTCTAATCTCTGGGGTGCCACTCAGCTGAGATGACTGCTAAAGTGTAAACACTAAGTGAGGGATTCTTGAGGTCAGAAAGAAGCTCCAAAAAATAAATAGTACTTCATATTTTTGAATGTGTGATAAGAAGGGAATATAAATGAAAAACAGCATTTGATCAATTTGTTCTTTTTATTTTGAGGGAATTTTTAGGGCCTAGATTTTTTTTTTTGGAATAAAGGTGGCTAAAATGTTTGTAATAGCAATCGGGAACATTTGAAAAGACATTGATGTTAGTAAGCTGTGTCCCGATTGCCAGCAATTTTTTTTATCTGTGCAGTCTGCTGGCCCAATGCATGAGCTCTGAGCAATCAGAATGCAGTATTTCCCATATCCATTTTATTAAATTCCATCTATACTATCCTGCTTACCATTTCTGGAGTGATGTATTTCAGTCCCTGGTGTTTACCTTCTACAGTTGGCAAGACATATGGCTAAAACATGAAAAAGATTGACATTTAAAACTTTTCATATTTAATAACTTCACAAATGAGACAACATATCATACCTAAGTGATAACACACTTCAAGTTATATCATGGGATACTGCCCCACCTCAGGTGCACTATCAGGCATGAGGCAATAGGCGGAGCAAATTCAAACACCTGAGAAGGGATGATAACCCAAGATATCACACAGCTTGGAGTGTATGACTGCAATTATTAAACAGATCCATTTTGATTCGGTTTACTGATGGCATGACCTACTTTCAGACCAGGATTATGTACAGACATATCCCAGGTAACTGTGGTCCTGGCCAATCTGAGTAGAAGATTTTGACCATTTCCTAATACCCATTATTAAATATGGTGCTTAACTGTTCCTAAATTCTAGCTATGAAATTAAAATCGAACAAAAAAGTCATGTCACATGACAATACAGTGCATCACTGCCATTTTTTTTTTTTTTTTTTATATAAACATTACATCCTCATTAATGTTTCCTGTTTGTCACCATTCAGCTCCTTTTCTGCAAGTTGAATGATATACACATTTGTTTTAGTTTACTTTTACTGTTAGCAGTAGTCCTCTATTCTGGGTGCCACTGTTTTCCGATCCTTAAAATCTCAGTTGTTGCTGGGAGCTACATTAGCATGCCAGACGAATCTGATAGATTTCTTTGACTGGGTGACCAAAGTAGTAGATCAGGGAGGGGCTGTGGACATGGCCTACCTAGACTTTAGCAAGGCATTTGACACAGTCCCACACAAGATTAATATACAAGTGAGCCAGCCTGGGAGTGGGTCCCAAGATGACAGCCTGGGTAAAGAAGAGAATAGGACACAGAGTAATAGTAAATGGAGTCCACTCAGAAGAAATGGGGGTTACTAGTGGGGAACCGCAGGTTCAGTGTTAGGACCGGTCCTCTTCAATGTCTTTATAAGCGACATTGCAGAGGGACTGGAAGGAAAAGTATGTCTCTCTGCAGATGACACAAAAATCTGCAACACAGTTGATGCACAGGGTGGGGTGGAAAGGATGAGAAGGGACTTGGCAAGGTTAGAGGAATGGTCAAATGTATGGCAGCTTAGATTCAATGCTAAGTAAGGTAATGCACCTGGGAAACAAAACCCAGGGAAGAGTACACAATGGGGGTGAGATACTAACAACAAAATGGAAAGGGACCTGGGTAGTCATATCAGATGACCTAAAGGTGGGCAAGCAATGTGAGAGGGCAGCAAGGAGGGTTGGGGATACTGGGATGCATAGGGAGAGGCATCACCAGTAGAAAACTGAAGTTATTATCCCTCTGTACAGACAGCTGGTGAGACCTCTATCTGAGTATCATGGCAGTTCTGGAGACCCAGTCTCCACAAAGACAGACAGGATGGAAGCTGTCCAGAGGAGGGCAACTAAAATGGTGTAGGGTCTGCACCGGAAGACATATGAAGAGAGACGAAAGGAGCTTAATATGTATAGCCTCGAGGAAAGGAGGGAGAGGGGGGACATGACAGAAACGTTCAAGTACCTCAAGGGAATCAACAAAGTCCAAGAGGGTAGCATCTTTCAAAAAAAGAGGTGTGCAACAACAAGAGGGCACAATTTGAAGATTTTGGGCTTGTGACTCAGAGATAATTTAAGGAAATTTTTTCACAGAGAGGGTTGTGGATGCATGGAATGGCCTTCCGGAGGAAAACAGTGGTGGAATTCAAGCATGCATGGGACAGTCATAAGGCCATTCTAGGGGGTTGGGGTAGGAAGAAGTAGGCTGCTGGTTAACTAGGATCTGCAGCTTATCCAGTACGTAGGGAAACGGGCAGACTGGGTGGGCCAAGCGGTCCTTACCTGCCATCAAATTCTATGTTTCTATAACAGTGAGATGTGTCACCCAATGTCCACTGGTCCCTAATATGCCTTGCCTGCTGATCTAGAACACAAATGGCAAGAGAAGTATAATATACCCCCTTCCCCAATTTACCTTCTGTTCATGTCAAAATCTTAGGAGTGGTACAGCAAGATTTTATCCTCATTTTTCACTGTGTATTGAGTTTTTATGGTAATGTAGACATGCTAAATAGAGCTGCATAGTGTAAAGGAGCTCTGACATGTTCGCTACTAAAGCGGCTCTTGGGAACAAACTGGGAATTTGGCAATAAGAAAATGCAGGCCCCCAAGATAGTTAGAGGACTACTACTAACAAAAATTCTAACCCCAAACGTCATCTAAATTGTTAGTGATTTTGAACCTTTTCCCCAATAAGGTACTATCGTGATATGGTACATCAAGCCAACAATAGTCCTGTGGCATTTAATTTTATTCTCAGCCTTCATTTAATTTGAAGGGACCATAGTTTGGCCCAACAAGTTGGTCAGCCTATCCCTTCTACTTTCCTCTTCATGTACCCCCTGCTCAGGCACATTATGACGTGCAGCAAGGAAGAGTGTGGGGGGTGTGCCCCACTGAAAAGAATGGGACTAATTTTCAGTACTTTATGATGGCAAGTTGGAGATTAGTGAAGGCCACTGCTCAACCACTAAGAGTCCGGTTAGTCAAGCAGCAGCCTTCATTAATCTCCAACTCGCCATCATAATGTTTTACATAGTAATGAAAATTGAGTCCCATTAATTTCAGTGGGGCCCACCCCCACGTTCTCCCCTGCTTGTACGTCATAACGTGCCTTAGTGCAGGGGCATGTACATTACTGTGGAAGTGGAAGGGATCGCTGGCCACTTTGACATGGCCAAAACATGATCCCTTCAAACTAAATAAAAGCAGAGAATATCAAAAATGCCACAGAAGGACCATCACCAACCTAAGGTAACATCCTGAAAGTGGCACCTCAGTATCACAAATTTTCAGCAGTGTTCTCCCTCAGAACTTTATGGACAATTTCTCTACTCCCAGCACCCTCTCCCCCCCCTCCAAACATCCGCCATTCCATTTCAAAGCAGTCAAGGTGTGTGAAGCCCTTAAGTACATTAAAAAAAACTATCTCGAAGACCAGAGTTAGTGGCGAGACTCTGGACCTTAAATTACTGTCCCTCACTCTTGAAGAGGTACTACGCCTGCTAACAAGAATTTTCAACCTCTCAGCGGCAGTCAGTTCCCTAGCTTATGGAAATCAGCTATTGTTACCCCAGTCCATAAAAGTGGAGACAAGTCTATACAAGGCAACTACCAGCCAATCTCCATACTGCCCCCCACCCTCCAAAGCCTCAGAGCGGATTGTTGCAGACCAGCTTACTGATCACGGACAAATATAGCATCTTGTGTCCTCCGCAACACAGGTTCCGGCAAGGTCACAGCACATCAACTGCCCTCCTGGAATTTACTGGAGTCCTCCACAACTCACTGGACAAAGGCAGAGTAACAGGGGCAGCTTTTATTGACTTGACCAAAGCCTTCGATACAGTTCACCATGGCCTGTTAATGGAACAGCTGCTACTTGCAGGTCTCCCCCATGACTCTACTGCTGGTTCAAAAGTTACCTGGAAAGTCACTCTCAAAGAATAAAAATCTCTGGTCTACTCTCCAACTCTAAACCCATCCTCTCAGGGGTCCCCCAAGGATCTATCCTGGGCCCTCTACTTTTCTGCCTTTTTCTGAACTCCCCTCCACATTCCTGCCCTGAACAAATCATCCTCTGCACTGATGATGCTGCGCTCCTCACCTCTCACAAAGATCCACAAACCCTTCAACACAACTTACAGCTAGGATTCACTGCCGTCGAGAATTGGTTTGCTGACCACAAACTGGTTCTAAACCACAAAAAAACCAAGTCGATTCTCTTCTGCAGCTCCCAAAACTAGCATAGGTTTCACCCCTTGGCCATTTCTACAGGCCTCGGGACTACCCTGGAACAGGTGGCATTCTTTAAATACCTTGGAATCACACTTGACCCTAACCTATCCTATGGGGTACACATTGATAACACTGCCAGAGCTGCCAACTCAGGCATTGGTTTACTCTACCAGAATAAATACCTCCCCCCGGATGCCCTTAAGGCGGCTGTTTTTAGCTCGGTTGTCTCCATCGTTGACTACGTCCTCATTATTTATGGCTCTGCAACTACCACTGCTCTCAAACGTATTGTGACCTCCTTAAACAAGGCTTGTGGGCTCATCACTGGAGCCCATCGACTCATGCATACTTGTGACCTATATGCCCAAATGGGGTGGCTACAACTTGCCAACTGCATAAAGTACCAGACCTGCCTAATGATAAAAAACCTTAGGCTTTGCTCCCCCTGGTGTCAGAGCTCTCCTGCTCCCCAGTTTAAATCCATGCAACACCAGAGGGGCCGAACATCAGCTACTTCAGGTTCCCCGTTGTCGCACCACATAGGACCAACGTTCTTTTGCTCACCATGCTCCCAGCTGGATGAATGCCATTAGTTCTGACATCCTCCCTACCACCACCCTGGGTATGTTCAAAACCAGACTACGCCTCCTTCTAGCTGCCGCCAGCTCCTGTGACTGCCACCCTTAACTGGTCCAATCCACTAGCACCTCTCCCTGCAGTCCTCTTGACAATGCCATTGTGCTGCACTAGTCTCTTCCTGTGTGTCGCCGTCATTTCTCATGCTCACCCTCCTTTCCCCTAGCTGCCCTCTCTGGGCCACCCCCTGTTATTCCTCCTAGTTGCTGCATCTTTGTGATCGCTGACTTATGTATTTGATTTATGTAAATTGCTGCAGTTCTGCTTATTTTTATGTATGTACCATTTCTGACATGGAACCTTTGTAAAAGAGCCTCAGCTCAAAGGTATTTGTAATCCTAGACTTAAACAAATAAAATAAACAAATTGAACCAGTGATGGGTAAACTAATAAAATTCACAATATAGGAGGTATGGTCAGTTTTTGTTTAGACTTTTCTAAAAATCAGTCTCTGGAATTGGTTAAATTGATCAAGCCTTTTGAGAGCAGTTTCTGTTCCTGATTTACTTGTCAAAATGTGCTACATGTGCTCTTTATGTGCTACTGAAAAGCAACTGCATGGAATTATATTGCTTCAACTTCACTCCTAAGGATGCTTTACTTATGAGACTGCATTTTTTAAATATGAATGCCTGTACACAGATGATTTTCACATCTGTAATACTGCGTGTTACTTTATTCTGTATGTATGCTGCATTTGGTACACCAAGTCATACCAGAAAAAGGACCTTCTGGGTCCAGTGCACTTACCTGGATAACAAATCAACTAAAACTCAGTAAAAACAGGTTACTCACCTGTAACAGTAGTTCTATGAATGGTATATGTTGTTCATCCACACTGTCTGGCATGTTTAAATCTTGCCCGAAGTCTTCAAGCTGGCTCCTCCCACCCACCCGGGTGGTGTATACCTCAGCTCCGCCCCATGACGCCAGATCTTAGCCTGCTGGAAGCAAGGTGATGTGCCTAAAGCCGGGGAGGTCGGGTGGGTGCGTGTGGATGAACATATACCACTCCTGGAACTACTGTTACAGGTGAGTAGCTTGTTTTTCTAGGAGCGTGGATATGTTGTTCATCCACACTGTCTGGCAGACTCCTAGCAGTTCTCCAGGAGGAGGAAAGCAAGGTGCACACTCCCTACTTAGGAAACAGAGATTGGAGAACAGAGGCCCCAAAACCAGCATCTCGGCGTGACTCAAGGTCTATGTGGTAGTGGGAAATAAAGGTGTTTCCTGACTTCCAGGTAGCAGCCTGACAGATTTCCTGGATAGGATGTCCCTAGAAGCAGCCACGGATGCAGCAGTATGGCGGGCAGAATGAGCTCTTAACCCTCTGGGAGGCTCCTTGCCCAACTCATAGCATAGACCTATGCATGATGTAATCCATCTTGCAATGGTCTGTTTGGCTGCAGGTCTGCCAGAAGCTGCTTCAGTGTAAGTGACAAACAGCTGGCGAACCTCTCCCCGGATTCCCACCGTCCTCTCCTTGTAGTAGGAAAGAGCACGTCTAAGGTCCAGGGTATGGAGCCTGTACTCTGCGTCCGAGGTGTAGTTAGGGTAATATACCGGCAGTCAGCACATGGTTAAGGTGAAACTCACACCACCTTCGGAAGGAATTTCAGGTGGGGGCGCAGGACAACTTTGTCCCTGTGAAAGACTAGATAAGGGAAGTGCACTGAAAGCGCCTGGAGCTCCCCTGTCCTTCTGGCCGATGTGATAGCCACCAAGAAGGCAGTCTTCCACAACAAGTGTGAGAGCTCACACTTGTGCATGGGTTCGAATGGCTTGCCCATGAGCTTTGCCAGTACCAGCAGTAGATCCCACGGAGGTGGAGGTTCATGCACCAGAGGGGATATGTGGTCCAGGCCTTTGAAAAAACGCCCAACCACTGTCTCCTGTGCCAGCGTTGACTGACCGACCCACGCCCGGTAAGCAGAGATGGCTGCCAGGTGCACCCTAAGGGTCGATGACCGAAGACCCCCTTTGGAGAGTGACCAAAGGCAGTCTAAAATGTTAGCCACAGAGCAGGATAAGTGGTCCAGACTCTTACCCTGACACCAAATGGAAAACCTTTTCCATTTGAAGGCATAACATTTCCTGGTCGATTCCTTACGAGATGCCTCCACCACAGTGTAGACCTCCTCGGAAAGACCCAGAGCCTGGAACTCTAGCCACTCACGAACCAGGCTGTGAGGTGCAAGGAATGAAGGTCCGGGTGGAATACCTTCCCCTGGTTCAGTGATCTCAGGTCCAGGTGTGTACAAAGCCACTCCGGGGCCCTGCAGCTGAGGCTGAGGAGATCTGGATACCAGAACTGGTGGGACCAATCTGGGGCTACCAGTATCACCTTAGCCTTGTCCCTCCTCACCTTGAGTAACACCTTGTGGATCAAGGGAAATGGAGAGAAGGTGTAGAGGAGGCCTGGGGTCCATGGCCTCGAGAAGGCATCCCCCGCAGCGAGCCCTGCTGAGGGAGGCGGGCATGGTACAGCCTCAGCTTGGTGTTCTCCCTGGAGGCAAACAGGTTCAGCAACGGTTTGCCCCAACGGGAGAACAGATTGTAAGCTACCTCTGGATGGAGAGACCACTCGTGGGATGTCTGGCCTATGCGGCTGAGAGTATCCGCCAGTTGGTTTGAGATCCCTGCCACATGGATGGCAAGGAGATCCGCCTCCAACCGGTTGACGAAGGTCCAGATCCGGAGTGCCTCCTTGCATAGCAGATGGAAGTGCGTGCCGCCCTGGTTGTTGAAGTAGTACACGGTCGTGGAATTGTCTGGACTTGAACCACTTGACCCCAGAGCTAAGGAGCGAAAGCTGACAGTGCCAGTCTGACTGCTCTGAGCTCCAACAGTTTGATGCGGCAACGGGACTCCTCGGGGGTCCAGAACCCATGGGCTCTGTGGTCCCCCATGTGGGCTCCCCAGCCCAAGAGAGGCACTGGTGGGGAGGACGACAGTCTGCTCGGGGCCGACAAATGGGATCCCTTCCAGCAGATGACTTGGGACAGTCCACCATTGGAGAGCGTCCCACATCCTCTGGGTGACAGTGACCAGCTGGTCGAAAAGACCCAGACGCTGAGTACACTGAGCGGCCAGCTCCCACTGGAGGGGAAGCATGTGCAACCTGGCCCAACAGACCACTGAGGTGCACGCCACCATGTAACCCAAAAGGCGCAGGAAGTCTAGGGCAGGGCACAAGTGCCCAACCAGAAATGATTGGGCAAAGGAGGAAAGAACCTCCGCCCTGTCCACTGGAAGCCAAGCTCTGGCTTGATGAGAGTCGAGCTCTGCCCCGATAAAGCCCATCACCTGAGAGGGTATGAGTTCCGACTTGGCCTCGTTGATCAGGTGGCCTAAATGGGAGCAGGTTCGGAGGGTCAGGTCCCTGGACCTCTCCACCTCCTGCAGGGAGGAACACACCAGGAGCCAATCGTCGAGGTAGGGGTATATCCGAACCCCCTGACATCGTAAATGGGCTGCCACCACTGCAATGCATTTGGTGAAGTCCCTAGGGGCCGATAACAGGCTGAACGGCATGGCTTGGAACTCGTACAGGGTCCCTTTGACCCTGAAGCGGAAGAACCGCTGGTGGGATGGACGGATTGGGACATAAAAGAATGCATTCTGTAGATCCAGTGAACAGAACCACATGTTTCGCTCCAGAGATGGTATGATCTGGTTCAGAGTTACCATCCGGAAGGTGTGAAACCAGAGATATTGATTCGGGTCATGGAGATCTAGGATGGGGCGCCAACCCCCCGTCCGCTTGAGCACCAGGAAGAACCTGGACACGAAGCCTGGGTCTGAAGGAGGATCCGGCACTGGAGCTACAGCCTCTCTGCAGAGGAGCTAAGCAATGTCGTCCTGAAGGGCCGACTAAGTGCCAACTGAGATCCTTTCCTCCCGTGGGGCATGGGCTCGGCTGGGAGGTTACTGCTCTAACTAGAAGCAGTCCCTGAACAACCACTTCCAGAACCCAGCTGTCCGAAGTGATACCGGACCAGGCGGAAAGAAAGTGGCGGAGCCGGCCCCCCACAGGAGGACCCATAACTGCCGTGACGGGTGTAGGGGAGGCCACCCCCGACCCGTCACTATGCAGGCTTAGAGGAGGAGGCGGCTCCTAGACCAGCACCTCTGCCTCCTTTGCAGGGCTGTTGGGGACCCTGCTTGGGCCTAGGGCGCCAAGCTTGAGCCTTCTGTTGCTGCTGACCTCCTTGGAAGGACAACTGCCTAACCGCAGGGGAAGAGTGCCGAAAGGGCTTCTTGCGCTTCTGCTGGTTCTTGCCCGAAGAACCCTTAGCAGAAGTGGCATCTAAGGTGGCATTAGACTCCTCAATGCGCTGGAGATGACCTGCCAATCCTGGACCGAAAAGGTCAGTGCCAAAGAAGGGCATGTCAGCTAGCTTGTGCCGAGTATCCGCTGGAAAGGAGGATAATCTCAGCCAGGCCCTGCGGCGAGTGGCCACTGCGGCAGCTAGTGAACGGGCACAGGAATCTCCAATGTCCAGAGCTGTCTGGAGTTGCTGTTTTGCAACAGCACGGCCCTGGTCACGGACCTGCTTGACCGTGGTCTGTATGTCTGCTGGGAGATGAGGGAGGACTTCATCAAGCGACCCCAATAGGGCGTGAGAGACGTGTGCCATGATCACTGCTGAGCTGGCCTGATGAAGGCCGAGGGATGAGGCCGCATAAACCTTCTGAGCAGAGTGGTCCATATTTTTGGACTCCTTGTCCGGAGGGCGATCAGTATCCGCAGAGCTACCCGTGTGCCGAAACACTGAGGGAGTCACAAGGCTCTCTATCGAGGGATGCTCAGTGAAACCTGCCAAGGACCCCATGAGTACGGTGTACTTGCGAGCCATGTGGGCAGACTGAACCGGGAAGGAGGCAGGGCGCTGCCATAGCTCAAGGGCTGGGCCAACAATGGCTTTGGCTACTGGGAAGGCCTCAGTCGGTATATCCCCCCATTTAAGGATATCCGTGAGAGGATATTCTGCCTTCTTTTGAATAGGCTGTAATGGCATACCCGTGGACTCAGAAATGAGTTGAAGGATGCCCTGGAAGGAGGAAGGCCCTTCCTCCATGCCTGTCACTGACACCTCGTCAGGGTGTGAGTGAAGGCCGGTGGTATCCGAGTCAGAGGAGTCTGGATACAAAGGTCTCCCGCCCACGTCCCCTTCAATACACCTAGGGCGATCAGGAATGACTGATGGACAGACGATGGGGCAAGCCCGCATCCGTCTGATCCTTCGAGGGAGCCCCTCCCTGAGGCTGCTTGGGCGGTGGTTCCACCAAAATTGGTGGGGAGACCGGAACAGGCCGAGCAGGAATACACGCCGGTCCCACTGAAGGGAGAAGCGGAGTCCTCGGTACTGGAGGAGTCTGTGTCGGCCGAAGAGGCTTGGGCCAAGTAATGGCCGGTGTAGCCCAAGTAGACTGCTTTTGACCAGTCAAAATTAGCTGCTGCCACATGAGGTCCTCATAACATCGACGGAGCTTCCGTCTAAGTCTCCTCATCCGAAGAAGATGAGGAATGGTGGCGGCGCCTCTTCCGGGAGTGTCTGTGACCCTTTATCGGTTTTTTGACAGACTGTCCTACTCCCGAGACTGATCGGCGTCAGTCGGTCGATCAGGGAGGCCGAGCCGCTAAAACAGAGGTTCCGCCTTGTCCTCGATCGGGATGCCCAAAGGACGGGTCTCCTCATCGGGGAAGGAAAGGATGGGAGTCCTCTCCAAAGAGTCGTCGACAGGAGTCTGCGACAACGGCTCGATCAGGTTGAGAAATCTCGGCTGGTTCTACCGTATCCTTGGCCTGACGGAAGGTCCAAGAAGCCGGCAGCCGAGGAAGTGATCTCAACCGAGGCTGAGACTGCCTGATCCTGTGTATCGGACTGCTCTTGGTCCCAGGAATGTCTTCTTCGACTAGAAGACGACGACTTGGGGCCCTTGTCCTTAGAGCAGGAGGAGTGCGAGCCCGAGGGCACCTCACCCTTAGTAGGAGAGACTGGCACAGCTCCCAGTAGGACCCAGTAAAGGTGGAGCCCAGGTTAAGTGGCACGAAAAAACTTAGGCTGGCCGAAGCTTGGGCAGCTTCCTCCTCGAAAGCTACCATCTGTTAGAGCTGCTCGGCGGATCCCGCAGCCGCGGAAACCCCCACCTGGCCTCCTTCGATTTCACCGGTGGATTGCGTAAGTCCGTCTCCTAGCTAAAGGCGCCTTTGGGTCGCCCAGGACGTTGGGATGAAGGCCAGACAGATAGTGCAAGCAGAGGTATCATGCACGGCGCCTAGGCAGTAAACGCACGAGAGGTGGGGATCGGTGAGAGACATTTTTTGTCCACAAGGACACAGACGAAACCCAGGGAACGACTTGTCCTCCATGTCCGAAGCGTTCGGACCAGAGTCGTAAACTCTTACAAGTTTTAAAGAGAGCAAATGCGGCAAAAACAGTCTATTAAGACTCCAGGGCCTACGGTACTTGCAAAGTAGCAAGAGGGAACCTGCATCTTCCAGCTGAAAGGAAGACCTGGCGTCATGGGGCGGAGCCGAGTTATATACCACCCAGGTGGGTGGGAGGAGCCAGCTTGAAGACTTCCAGCAAGATTTAAAGGGGAAAGGGACATGCCAGACAGTGTGGATGAACATATCCACGCTCCTAGAAAATAAGTTACAATTGAAAACATTACCAGCACAGAATGAGTTTCTACCAATTTAGGTTACCTTTGAGAAGTCTCCAATCAGTTCAGAGTTCCTGCTCTCATAATCCAATACCCTGTCGATCTCAGTGTGGCAAAATGAGCGGGACCTCATCACTCGTGGTTTCTGGTGAGAAAAGCAAGTACACAAAGATTAGCTGTAAACCAAACCCTCATCTGATCACGCCCACAGAAAAGAGTTCTACCTGATTAAGTTTCCCCCTTTTGGCCCAATAAATTGGACCCAAAGGTTTGGCATTATACATAAAGCCAGCTGTGGAAGGAGGCTTGAGCACATTAGAGGACACTTGCCTACCGCAAGGTGGGAGGTTATTCCCAGCATGACATCACCACCTGGGAGCAGCAGGTAAGACCGCTGTGGGAAGGCAGAGATGCAAGCATACTGGGCGCAACTGTGGAAGAACACTGCTGCCAATATCTTGTGAGGGAGAAGAAAGGGTTACGTACCATGTAACAATGGTCATTCTAAATCAATGTTATCATCAGATTATCACTTTAAGCAGATATCCTGCACATGCTCAGTCTCAAAAACCATTAGTTTCTGAACCAATCAAGAACACTTATGTACTTACCATAACAGAAGGTCTTCAAGAGAATCTTCCCTTAGGCTACACATTTGGAACTATACCCACGTTAGTGGTAGGACCTCATGGAAACGTTTGCTAGCCAAAGTCCGCCTGCAACGATGTCAAGAGTTAGTGGCTACATAACCATGGGTGGCCCCATCTTAGTTTCCTGCTGCAGAATGTGCTTGGAGAAATCTCTTCTTGGGGAACCAAGAGATACCACTACCTCTGCTATTAGGCAGAGGATGGTGCTGGAGAAAGCAACCATGAAACTTTCCAAGGAGAAGTGGATCCCATATCGCCCTACAACTGATAAAACTGGGAAGACAAGAGGCATGGCCTCTCTAAGATCCACTGTTATGGTAAGTATGTAACTGTTCTAGCTTCTTGGAGGATCTCTCTTCCCTTAGGCCACATCTTTGGAATGAGTCCCAAGCAGTCCCAAAGGCCAACTTGGAGGATGGTGTATTCTGTTCATGGCTGCAGGCCCTGTAGAACAGCAAGGCTAAAGCCCGCTCCTCTACGAGAAACAATGTCTACACAAATATTTTGTGCGAATAGTACTCCAGGTGGCTGCAGTGCAGATGTCAGCCACGAAGACATTTCTGATGCAACAGACGTGGCCGAACCCATTGTGGAATGGCCATAAACTGCTCCAGGAAGTTCCTTACTATAACGGAAGTTAATACAATGAGCTAGCCATCTCGACAAGCACTGTTTCAATGCAGGGATGCCCTCTTTCCCATGGACGAACGAAACAAAGCTGAGGACAGCTTCTTCAGTCCTTGATGCGAGCAATGCAGTACTGTATCAGGATTCTATGCACATCCAAAGCATGGAGCAATGCTTCACCTTGATTGGCATGCTCAGGATAAACTGGAAGGCGGATGGTTGATTTAGTGTGAACTCTGGCACCACCTTTGACAAAAAATGAAATTTATGCACTCACTGTAATTCTTGATCTTCCAGAATATCTTCACCATTCGTTACTTCACAGGTCTGTGCCAGAAGCACTAGGACCCTGCAGAAAAAGTATAGCTTTAAAGATTTTGAGATAGGGGACTAACATTGGGAACTGCACCGTCCACAGGCAGATGCACAATGTAGTGATGCCAACCCCTCATTCATCTCAGTTCTGTTTGCCAGGAGAGGAAACAAAATGCAAGAAAAAAAGGAGAAAGGATGAGGCAAGATTGTCTAAGAAATAGAACAAAGAATATAGGATATAAAAAGAACAAAGCAATAAAACCTAGTACCAGAAACCGATAGCAGAGAGAAGAAAGAAGTTGGGAGGGAGGGTCGGGGAATTGTTTAACCAGGAAAGGCACACTAAGCCAAAGCTCGTTTCCAGGTGCGACCTGGGAGCACAAGAAGTTAAGTGACTTGCTCAGCATCACACAGTATGTAAATGGGGGCTGAGAGATTCAAACCCCAGTCTGGTCTGCTGGATGTCACCAGATTTGCAGCACAGAGCCTTAAACCACTGCGCTATACTGCCTCCTAGGGACTAGACTGCGGGTTAAATAATGACCAGGGCAAACTGGATAGGAGAAAGTAACTGCTAAGACAAGAGTGTAGCAGGGGATTCACAAGCTCCCAAGTAGGAGCTAGTAGAGTTGGCTTTTGCTTGCAACTCAAGGAAATTTACCTATGTTTTCCTGCACATTACATGACTTCCAAGGAAGTCAAGGTCTCAGGAATACCATATAATCAATGCGACAGTATGGGATGATTTTCTTCTGAGAAAGTTCCATTTTCTTGTAATACCAGTTGGGCTAGAAGCCCTGGATATGTGTGACCAGCAACGGTTCTCCAACCGAAGAGGACACACCTAGGACTTTGAAAGCTAATGGAAAGCATTCCCGAGGTGGGAAAAATAAACTGGGAGGAGATGATCCCCGCTAAAAGGGAAGGAGCCCAACTGGGAAAATCAAAAAGATTCTATGGTTCTCTTAGTCTGGATGTGCAGTAGACCTGCTGCCCAGAAAGAAGGGAGAATACTGCTAAGTGAAGGAGTTAGAGACGAGATTCCAGTGTACTTCTCCCACTCCTACACCTGCCTTCTATTTGGTTATTTTAAAACAAAAAAGAGGAAGGAGATCCTTCAAACAGCAAACAAGCTTGCAGATTCCCCCATCCGAAGTGGTGGTGGGGGGAGACAGGGAGGATTTTTTTTTCCACTTTCCTTTTTGTTAAACACCAAGTAGGTTCAAGGGACCCAAGCACATAAAAAAATAATTAAAATTACATTATATTTTTTTAAATGAGAAAAGTGGTACAGAAGAGCCAGTATGGTCCTCAAGTGGCTTTGCCACTGCCCTTGTCTTTTTTTTTTTTAAACTGTATAGCAGATGAAAAGCAGAAAAAAAAAAAAACCCAAGAAAAAAAAAAAAAACAGAAGTCGTGAATGACAATATTCTGGAAGATCAAGAACCATGGTGAGTGTGTAATTTTCATCTCTTCCAAGAACCAGTCTTCACCGTTCATTACTTCATGGGTCAGCGTGACAAACCTGCCAACAAAGGGCGATGCTTGCTCACCCTTAGGGAAATGGTTATTCTCAGCCTCCTGTGTGGTGGTGGTGGGGGGAAAACAGGCGATGGCCTCTTAAGGGACCGAGGTTTGCACAGTGTTGTAGGACCCAATCCCACACCCTCATGGCCTCCCTGCAAAGCAGGTAGGAATGGGTGCCTCCTTGTTTGTTGAGGTAATACATCACCGCGGTATTGTCTGTAACAGGAGTACACCCGGTGGGATCTCCAACTGGAAGGCCTGCAGGGCATAAAGAACTGCTCTCATTTCCAAAATATTTATGTGGAGATGAGCTTCCTGGGGTGTTCACAAGCCCAGAGACCTGACCCTGTCGAGGTGTGCTCCCCAACCGAACCCTGAGGCATCCGTGGAGAGCATCACAATCTGAGTCGGCGCAATGAAGGGGACCCCCACCAATAGGTTCTTTGAATCTAGCCACCTTTGCCAATCCCAGATTACGGCATTCGTGATCCAAATTGGAAGCTGCAAATGGTCTTGCTTCTGATCCCACTGAACCCGTAACATCCACTGGGTCACCTGCATGTGGAGACGGGCTAGCAGGACTGTTGCAATGGCCGCAGCCATGTGTCCAAGCACGCAAAGAACCAGTCTGGCTGGGACAGTCTTTGCCAAGATGTCCCTGATGAGGGATCTGATGTGTTCCGCTCGGTCCTGGGGCAGAAAAGCGCTCCCCTGGACGGTGTCCAGAACTGCACCTATGAACTGCAGAGTCTGAAGGACACAGGTGCGACTTCTCTTGATTGATGATGCCCAACGTCCCGAACAGGGACAGAGTACAGTGAATTGCGGACATCAGAGCCTCCCGAGAGGGTGCCATGAGGAGCCAGTCGTCCAGGTAGGGGAACACGTAGTGGCCTTGTCTCCTTAAATCCCCTGCTACGACTGCCATGCACTTCGTAAACACCCATGGTGCCGATGACAGTCCGAAAGGGAGGGCTTGGAACCGATAATGGCAACCTAGAAATTCTAAGCGCAAGAACTTCCTGTGCACTCGAGCAATGGGTATGTGCAGGTAGGCATCCTGCATGTCCAAGGACGCTAGGAAGGCGCCCTGCTTGAGTATGGGTATCAAACAGGGAAGGGTCACCATGCAGAAGCGTTTGTAGAGGACCGAAGCGTCGAGATCACCGAGATCCAGTATCTGACAGAGGTCCCCTGTCTTTTTGGGAACCAGAAAGTGGGAATAGCAACCTGCACCTCTCTGGTTCCTCGGTACGTGCTCTATAGCTTCCTTTCCCAGAAGCACGAGCACCTCCTGGTGTATGAGCAGTGCATGCTGACCCAAATAACGGGAAAGCAGGGGAGGTCTTGACGGTGGGTGGTACAGGAATTCTATAAAGTGACCTCTCTTGACCAGTTGAAGGACCCACCGGTCGGCAGTAATCAACTACCACCCTGAAAAGTGTCGAGCGATGCGACCCCCGACTTTTTCTGCCCGTTGATCCAGAGGAGGGGCAGGGGCCGGGAAGGAGTCATGCTGTGGCGGCATTGCCCCCCGCAGGCTGGGCCAATTTGGCATACCGCTGACCTCGACCTGGGGAAGACTTATGTTGGGCCTTACGGTGGAAGGTGCCCATTTGCTGCTGGCCGGAACGTGGCTGCCGTCGTTGTTGCCGTCCACGAAAACTGTTCTGGTTCCTACGTGGCCTGTACAGTCCTTACTGCCTTCCCAGTATCCTGAAGTTTGGTGATTACCTTTTCAGAGGGTTCACCAAACAGGACCTCTCCGTTATAAGGGACATCCAGGATACTCTTCTGTACATCTGGGGTAAAACCAGAGACGTGGAGCCAGGAGCGTCTCTGGAGACAGATGCCTGAAGTTGCGCCCCTGGCAGATGAGTCCGCAGAATCATACGCGGCTCTTAACACTTGGGTCCCCACGTCTGACCCTGTGTGGAGGAGGTTCAAGAACTCCACCTTCTGCTTGCCATCCGGTAGTTTGTCAACCAGGTCCTGAGCCTGTTCCCACAGGGCATTCTGAAACTGAACCATACGAGACAGATAGTTCAGGGACCCGATGGAGCATGTAGCAGCCACATACATATGCCTCCCCAGGGCATCCAACTGCTTGGATTCCTGGTCCGGTGGCTGTGTACTCAGATGCTGTGGTCGTTGAGACCCATCATGGGAGGCCGTAATGACCAGGGAATCAGCCAGGGGTGGTTGTGTCGAGTACTGGTCCTCTGCCGGGGCCCTATACAGGCGGTCAGCTTTCTTCGGCACAGCGGGGGTGGAGTATGGACGCTTCCACGCAGCCTTGGTGACGGCCGCGAAGGTGTCCACCAAGAGTGGCACCACCACAAGCTTCGGGTCCTTCTACCGAAGGTAACGAGCAAGGCGCTATCTGGGTTGAGATCTTCCAAATCCCATCCCATGTTCTCCTGGATGTGCCACAATTTCGGAAAAAGAGGGATCATCCGGAGGTGACCTGGGCAGGTCTCGTGGGTCAGGTGATGGGATGCTGATTGGAGAAGGAGACCTGGAGGTATCTGAAGTGTCAGGTCTAGAATCATCCCCCTGTGGAGTGGACCGTCGACGTCTGGGTAGCTTAGGACTGGGAGACCCTGAAGGGGGCCTTCTCCATTCTTTGGATCTTCCTCTAGGAGGTGGAGTAGGCTCCTTGGGGCTCGGTGGTTTTCCTGCTGGCCCCTGCGGTGGAGGAGGGGGAGTAGGAGGAGGAGGTTTGACTGGGATCATATCCTTCTTTGTGCCCCACCAAAAGGTAAAGAGATCTTTGACCTCATGAACATTCATACCGGACGATGGACCTGGCGCCGGTGGTGTTGCCGGTATCTGGCGTCTGGTCTGAGGGCGTCGCTGGGTTTGGCGAAGGCTCCCGTGGAAGCCCGATGCCTCACTGTCGCCTGCCTGGTCATCAGGCAACATCAGGTCCTCCTCTGTAGAGTCCCGGCGACCGGTGTCCACCAGTGACAGGGAGGCAGTCTTCGGCTCCGGCGAACGTCTCACTGACGTCGGGTGCTTAGCCGAGATCTGGTCAGACGGGTGTTTTACCGATGAAGGGTCGGACGGGTCCGTCCGTTTTAGGGATGTCAGGTCCTTAGTCTTCCTGGGAGAGGGATCCGGACCCCTAGGAGGCCGATCTGGTGGAGTCCCGGCGTCTCTGAGGAAGCTTGTTTTCAAGAGGACTAGGACTGGAGACGGTCTGAATACTTTGAGGAGGCCTGGGAGGGTGTTGAGGAAGCCGAAGGCCTGTAAGTCTTGATGGGATGCAGAGAAGCCAAAGTGCTGCCTGAAGACTTGACCTTTACTGGAGGGGGCTGAGAGTGGGCCCTGGAGAGAGAGCGGTCTGAGCGCGTGGAGCCTGAGCTGGTGCGCGAGTCCAAGGCCTGGTTAGGGGATCTGGACCTGGCCTTCTCCCAATGCTTGTCCTGGTGCTTATGGGACTTAGAGGTAGACTCCCCTCTGGAGGCAGGGTCTTTATCCATCCTTTTTAACTTTTCTTCCAAGAGGAACCCCTGAAGTGCCTTCTGGCGGTGGATCCGGGTGTGACTGTTGAACCCTTGGCAAAAGGAGCAGGCCTTCGTGTCATGTTCTGGGCCTAAGCACTGCAGGCAGGATGAATGGAGATCCTTGAAAGGGATCCGTTTGCTACAGGCACACTTGGAGGGATGCCCTGAGGAAAGAGTTGGAGATGCCGACATTTAGTAGGTAAAACTTAAGTTCTAGTCGTCGTACGCTAGAGTGGGACCGTAAGGCCGATGCTGGCAAGTCGAGGGAAAAGAACTGTGGATTCTGGGGTACCGTCCCCTTTTATACGATGCCTGACGTCGGGGGCGGGGCCAACTTCAGGGGTGGTCCCCGCTGGATACTGCTAGCTAGAAGATTTCCGTGGGGTCCTGGCGCCTGCCGGCTTCAGTCCTAATGGTGTAACCTGCTGCAAGAGCTGTTTCTCGAAATAAGATCTGCAGACAGTTCAGCAGTGTCTGGGGAAATGTGCTTCTTGGAACACCAAATAGTGAACCTTTTCCATTTGGAGATGGAAGTTTTTCTTGTGGCAGGCTTTCGAGAAGCCTTGAGAATATCCAGAACCCCTTGGGACAGATGAAAATCTGCAAACTAACTCTTCAAGAGCCATGCCTTGAGATTGAGAGACTGAAGATTGGGGTAACAAATCCTCCCCTGAGAGGAGATCAGCAGATTGTAATTCCTGTGAAGAGACAGGGAAAGACGGACTGCTAAGGACAGCAACAGTGGGTACCAAGGCTGCCTGGCCCAGTCTGGAGCAATCAGAATCACTTTGCATGGTTGTGACCTTACCTTGACTAGAACCTTGAACAGAGGAAAAGGAGGGAAAGCATAAAGAAACTTCCCTTCCCAGTTCAAAATCAGAGCATCCAGAGGGACTAAGCCCAAGACTGGGGGTCTGCAACAAAACACAGGAAGTTGGTGATTGTCTGGGGCTGCAAAGAGATCCATCTCTGGAGTGCCCCACCTTTGAGAAGATCACCTTCAAAACCAAAGGATCCAGAGACCATTCGTGATGGCCCTGGGAAATCCTGCTCAATGCATCTGCTATCACATTGTCCTTTCCTGGGAAGTGGACCGCTACTAGAGAGATCTGCAGGCTAAAAGCCAGGGACCATACTTTCATGGCCTCCATGCACAAGGCCGTGGACAGAGTGCCTCCCTGCTTGTTGATATGCCACATGGTGGTAGTGTTGTCTGTCCTGACCTGAACCACCTTGTTCTGTTTTGACCGAGAGAAAGCTTGTAGGGCAAAAAGTACTGCCCTGAGCTCCAGGAGGCTGATGTGAAGAAGGGATTCCCGAGGGGACCACAGTCCCTGGGCCGTGAGAGCCCCCAGATGGGCTCCCCACCCCAAAAGGGAAGCATCTGTGGTAAGAACCACAGAGTGAGTCAGAGACAAATGGAACACCTTGTCTCATGTAACCCCCTTGTTACCGGGGTTACTAGAATCCCCGTAAGACCTAGTGGTAGGCAGGGAAGGCAGCTTGTGAAACTCCAATTAAATGGATTTCACACTGTCTCACTCTGTTCTCAGTCTCAGCTGAGACTGAAGGATGACATCACCATAGAACTGTCGCAGCTGCATGAGCCACAATGGAATCTGCATCAGGGAGTTGGAGTAGAATGTTGGGAGGTTTAAACAGTAATCTGTAGTTCAGTTGGAATTTGGAGCTTGCTGAGAGAGGAGCACAGCAGCCCTGTGTTAGGCTTTTGGAGCCTCAGCCTTGACATAGGGCTACATTTAGGAGAAAGGGTGTGCGTCTCCACCAAGAGAGAGACACAGAAGCAGTTTTAAAGTGGTGGAGACCGCTGATTCGGGTCTCAGTGCCCCATCCCTCAAGGGATGGGGCAGGAAGGGTTTCCTGCATATTCCAGGGGCAACCCCCTGGTGTTTTCTGCTAGTGGAGAAGCTGCCTTATTTGTTCAAGAGTTTTTGGGAAACAAGATTTGTGAATCGCCTGTGGGGCACTTGCAACCGGAAGGCAAGTTTCTGCTCTTTCTAAAGGGCCTATGTTTTTCACCCTGGGACTTGTGTGATAGTGGGGATTGGACTACTGAAGTAGTGGGAGGCCTAGAGTAATAGGCTTAGCCAAAAGTAAAAGTATGTTCAAGTCCAGCACTTATGGGAAGTCAAGACATGTAGAAGATATGTGACATACATCTACACAGTAATCTACATTGCCAAGCTTTCAGAAAAGAGTTTAGTTTTCAGAGAAATGGCCGGATATGGATTGTGGAAGCTGGAGGTGGGAGACCCCCCCCATCTTTAGTGACCAGGTCCACCTCTACAGATTTGCTCTGTGGATTTCTACTTTGCCTCATGCACTTGGCCAGTGATGAGGGAAGTACCCAGTCGTGGGATTGGAAGGAAAATTCCCTCTAGGAGTCGATGGCTCTAAGGTGGTTTGGGGAGCCACAACAGGAAAACTGGTTCATATCCCAAAATGGATCATGGATCAAGTGGCCGGCAGGGAAGCCAGGCCAGTGGGGAAAACCCAAGTGGTGTACAAGTCGGGCTGTGTACCCCGGGCTGTGTGCCGGGTGGGTTCAGAGCCTGAGGGCTGGAAATAGTGAAGTGTTCTGTTGTCTAATCTGCATTACCAGGAATGTAGCCCCGTGGGGGTCCGTCTATGCTTTGTTTGTTCGGCTTGGATGTGAATAAGCGCCACACTGTAGAATTCCATTCCTGGTTCTGGACACTACAGTTATTGCTTCCTGTGTTCGGATTTACTTGGGTGCCCCTGTGCAGAGTAGCCAAACCTAGGCCCCTGTGCCGAGTAACCTAATCCTCCCCGAACCCAGTCCCCACCAGGTACTGCTGTCAGCTTCAACAACATGCCACCTGTCGTTTTGCAAAAAGGCAGAGGTCTGGGGGTTACACTCAGATTGTCCAGGTCCTGCCACCACTGAAGGCAATGAATTAAGGTCCAAGTAACAGGAACTAGCTTGGTAAGAGGATTTTTCCTTTGGGACCAAAAGGTTCTCAGATGGAACTGAATGTCCCTCATCTGAAACCTTGCCCCTTGGACCACTGCTGTGGAAGCTGCCATGTGGTCCAGGAGCTGCAGAAAATGCCTTGCTGGTCGAGAAACCAGAGGGAGAAAGGAAGAGGCCAGCTGAGAGATGGTTTTTGCCCTTTCCAAAGGAAGGAAGGAAGGAAGGCTCTTGCCTTGAGGGTGTCCAGCTCTGCTCCTATAAAAGTGAGAAGCTGTACTGGTTCGAGAACTGACTTGGGAAGACTGAGAAGGAACCCCGGGAAGTGAGAACTTGCTGGGTGACCTGCAGATCTGACTTGACTTGGTCTGGAAACTGGCCCACCAGAAGCCAATTGTCCAGGTATGGAAAAATAGAAATCCTTTTCCTTCTTAGAAAGGCCACCACTACTGCTTAGCACTTTGTAAACACCCTTGGAGCTGAGGTTAGACCGAAGGGCACTGTTCTGAACTGAATGGCCTGAGGGCAATTCTAACCTGAGGTACTTTTTGTGGGAGCACCTGATGGGAATGTGAAAATAGGCATCCTTGATGCCCAGTGAGGCTAGCCAATCCCCTGGCCTCAGAGAGGGAAGAATTGTTCCTAGAGTCACCATTTTGACTTATTTGGTGCTTGTTTAGGTATCTTAGATCTAGGATGGGTTGCCACGCCCCTGTCTTTTTTGGGGTAAGGAAGTACCTGGAGTACAGACCTTTGTCCCTGTATGGAGTAGGAACTATGGCCTTTAAGGCCAGTAGACACGAAACCTCCGCCTCTAGAGCAAGAGTTTCTGAAGTATTTGCAGGTGGAAAGGATCTGGGTCTCAGTTTCTGAAAATTTTTTAAACCGAGAACCAGCCCCTGGCTTACAACCTCCAGGACCCACTTGTCTGAGGTAACAGACATCCAGTCCTGGGCAAAGTAAGCCAGCCTGCCTCCTACTGGAATAGGGGAGTTGACCCGGGCTGACACAGCAGAGTGTCTGCTTGGCAGGAGCCTTAGGCCGAGGGGTGGATGCAGCCCTGGTCATCCCCTTCTGCCTCTCCCTCTGAAGAACCCCATCAGAAAGGGAAAAAGAGGCCTGCGCTTGGAAAAAGGCCTGCTCTGCTGCCTCTGAGGAGTTGCCTGCCTCTCCTTGGCCTGGACACTCCTATAAGTGGTCCTGTACTCGTCCATTTTCTTCATGTAATTCTCTGTCTGCTCCCCAACAGAGAATTACCCACTACAGGGAAATCCATGGCCTTAGCCTGGGTGTCCTGCAAAAGGCTAGTACATCTAAGCCAAGCCATTCTCCGAAGAGCCACAGATGTAGCCATGACTCTTGACACATCACTGGAGTCCACAGCAGCATGAAATTGCACCTTTGATGCCTCAATCCCATCAGCAGCCACCTCCTCCAGCTCTTTGGCTAGTTGGGGGCAGGCCCGTTTAAGCCAGTGCCAGTAGTGTCCCACCTAGACTTCTGGTACCTGGCTGTAGAGGCCATATAGTTAGCCTGCTTGAGTCCCAAAGATGATGCCAAGTACTGTTTCTATGCCATGTCATCTATCTTCCTGGAATCTTTGTCTGGGGGTGTGAAGCCAAGGTTTGCCTTGTCACAGGCAGCATCTTACACTACCCCAACACGGCTGCATTGCTGATAAAGAAATTCTGTATCTGAGCCCGACAAGGTGTACCTCTTGTCCATTCTGTTGTCAAACAGGAGGTACAGAGTTGGGAGACCCAAAAATGTTTTGCGTCCGTTTCCCAAATGACCTATGAAAGGGAACAGTCTCAGACTCTGGGATGTCCATCATCTCTATGTAGTCAGGCTCCTCTTGATCCTCTACAGCCTCCTCAATAGGAAGCTGGAGGGTTTGAGCCACTTTTCTGTAGAACAGAAAGTGGGGAAGGGACTCAAAGCCTAAGAGGGGAAACACCAGAAGGTCTGTCTGGGGAGATGTCCGGTTCCACAGGCACATCCAGACTCACCGTCGTAATAATCCTCTTCAAAATCCCCTTCCTCATCAAACTCGGTTCGTAAAAATCTTCAGGGGAATAATCCTGAACCGGGGGAACCGAATGAACCGAACCCCTGCCAGAAGGCGCCGGATCAGTCAGAACCGGACAAAGCGATTCCACAATCCGAATCGCTTTGGCTATTTCTTCGGTGGTCGGAACATGCAGTTCTGGATCTGAACAGGCAGATTTATTCTTTCGTTCTCTTTTTGTAGGAACCGATCCCTCAGGATCGGCTCTCCTCTTGCCCGAGGTACTATCGCCCTGGTCAGAGGACACTCCTGGTTCGAACCAGGCTGGCCTTCCGGGTCAGCAGATTTCTCTCCTAAGTCTACCTAACCTTTTATCCAGGGTAGACTTAGGGAAATTTTTGCAAATTTGGCAGTCTGAATCGAGGTGGTCAAACCCAGACAGTAATCACAGGTGGTGTGGGGATCGGCCTTAGCAAAGACCTCCACACACACACACACACACACACACTGCAGTGTTGAAACCCAGTGGGCCCGTTTTTTTTCCTCGGGTTTCTCAGACATGGCCAACCTAAGCAACTTACCCTTTATATGGCAACCGCCAGGCAAGACTCCCCTATCGGTTTCTCACCGTGTCACGGGTGATGGAAAAACGTTCAATTTTTTTTTTTTTTTGTCACACACACACACACACACACACACACACACACACACACACACACAACCCCCCGATACAGACCGGTAACCACACTAACTTTTTACAAGGATTTTACTACAGGATCGGTTCAGCTGAACCGATCGAAAAAATGTACAATTTCCACACAATAACTGATCTAAGTACTCTCAGTACCACAGACGGTCTCAAACCAAAAAACCAAACGAAAATTCAGACTAAAACAGACACTTTAACCGTGTTTGAAACGAGCAGAAGGAGAAATCTCCAGAGCGACTGTTCAGTGAGGCGGAGTAAAGAATCTGATGGTTTGTTTCAAAAGGACACAGACAGCTCTCAACCGAGCGCGAGCCCAACATTCTATGTCTGGCATAGAATTTTAGCCTTTCACTCTCCGGGGCAGTTCAAGAGCTGCAAATTGTCAGAATACAGCAAGACTTCATGTTTGAATGAAGTCTTCACAGCCCAGTCACTGAGGGACTGAAGACCAAAAACAGAAGTGCGCTCGCGGGATGGTGGGTAGGCGTGTGAATGAGTGGTGGAGACTTTGTCCAAGAAGATCAAGAACTACAGTAGGTACGTAATTTCCATATCTTCCTGGACATAAAGTCTCGACCACTCATTCACACTAATGGGAGAGTACCAAGCTAATAATCCAGAGACAGGTGGCAGGAAAATGGACAGCCAAGGCGTAGTGCATAACGATAGTATGCAATGAGCTCCAGGTAGCCGCATTGCAAATATCTGCAGTGGGCACATTGCAGAGTTCCGCCAGAGATGCCACGACTGCTCTAGTAGAGTGAGCATACCCTCTGCCTTCCAGCTTAACATGTGCCATAGAATAGCAGTGGCGAAGGCATGCCACCAGCCACGCTGAAATGCACCCAACAGAGAAAGGTTGACCCAGCAGGGTGTCGCTGAAGGAAACAAACAGTTGAGCAATGCACATTTCTTTTGTTCTATCTAGACAGAATAGCAGCACTCTCTTAACATCGAAAATGAAGGGTACGCTCCCCTTCATTATGGAAGTTCGCAAAGTAGGCGGGCAGGACTAAAGGTTGATTTAGATGGAATGCTGAGGCAACCTTAAGGAGAAACATAAGATGAATACTAAGAACTACACTGTCCTTCTGAAATACAGTGTACAGGGGTCTGTGACCAGTGCATGCATTTCAGAAACTCTACGGGCTGAACTGATGGCCACCAGGAAGGCAGTTTTCCAAGTGAGGAATTTCAACTCGCAAGTAGCTAGAGGCTCGAATGGTTTCAGAGTGAGCATGTCTAGCACAAGGTTAATGTCCCAGGCTGCGACTGGGCGTCAGATAGGAGGTCTGGTATGAATACCCCTAAGAAACCTCTTAACTACAGGTAACTGAGCCAGTGACATGGAAAGTACCAGATCATAAGCTGAAATGGCACAAAGATGAACTTTGACTGTAGAGTACTGCAGACCTGAATTTGAGAGGTCTAAAAGGTACTCCAAGACTTTATTTGGTGGGCAGGAAAAAGGGTTCGAAGAGGATTTTAAACACCAGATAGAAAAACGCTTCCATTTGGCTGTGTAGATTTTTCTATTGGCTGACTTACACGCAGCCAAAAGAATATCTGAAACCCTATGAGAAACATTGAACCTATTCACCTTTATCTCTTCAAGAGATGAGCGTGAAGGTGAAGCGACCTTAGATTGGGATGGACCATGGGACCCTGGGTCAGAAGGGGAAGCGCCTTCCCCGGGGGGGGGGGTTCTGACAGACTGTTGAGCAGCGGGAACCATATCTGCAGAGTCCAAAAAGGAGCAATGAGGATCATTTTGTCCCCCTAAGACTCGCATTTGAGAAATACCCTCTGAATTAGCGGAAGAGGAGGAAAGGTGTATAGAAAGCATTTTGTCCACTGCAGCCTGAACACATCCTGACAGAAAATGCCAGGTCCTGGCTTTCTGGAGCAGAAGAGAGGCAGTTTTGCATAGAGTGGGGACGCAAAAGGTCCAGATCTGGAGTTTCCCATTCTTTGAATAGTGACTGAACGACAGTTAAGTCGAGAGACCACTCGTGAGGATCTGTCTCCGTCCTGCTGAGACTATCTGCCAGCTTGTTTTGTACTCCTGGCAGGTAAACAGCATGGATTAGAGCCTTGTGGCTCCAGACACCATTCCCACACTCAGCTTCCCTGCATAATGAGTAAGAATGTGCACCGCCCTGCTTGTTGATGTAATACATCACTGCTTTGTTGTCCTTTTGAAGGAGAATGTTCTTGTGACAGAGTATGTCCTTCAAGGTTCGGACTGCATGGAGGACGACTCATTTCCAGGACTTTCATGTGAAGCTGGTACTCGTCCCGAGTCCACACACCTTGGGTGTAGAGATTCTGGCAATGAGCTCCCCACCCCATCAGGGACACGTCCGTGATAATGGAGATCTGATGATCCAGAGGAGCAAAGGGATATCCTTCCAGAAGGCTTTCCTCCTGCAACCACCAGGCGAGTGACCTCTTCAGAGGTTCTGTCACCTTGATGGAAAAGGACTGAGGGTGAGTGGCTGGCGACTACCGAGTACTAAGCATCCACCAAGAGGTTCTCATGTGGAGACATGTTAAGGGTACAGTGAACACAGAGGATGCCATGGAGACCCAGCATCAGTTGCACTGAGATAGCTTGAACCGAGCTGTTTTCTCTGATGTATCGGGCCATCTGTAAGATATCGCTCCTTCTGTCCGCTGGGAGAAAAGCCTTCGCACAGGAGGTTTCCAGAAGAGTTCCTATAAAGAGGAGCTTCTGGGAGGGCTGCAACTGCGATTTGTTGAGATTTAACAGGACTCCCATGGACATGAGGAAGTCTGAGGCCATGCTTACGGCATCCAGAGTTCCTTGTCTGGAAGGACTTGCTAGGAGCCAGTCACCCAGATATGGAAACACTTATTACGATTTTCCCGAGATGCGCTGCGACAATTGCACAACACTTTGTAAATAATCGCGGCGCCGAGGATAGCCCAAAGGGCAGGACTCTGAACTGGTAATGTTGACCCAACACCACAAACCTTAGGTATTTGTGGTGTATAGGAATGTGTTGGTAGGCATCCTGCATGTCCAGGAAGGCTAGCCAATCATGTTGAAGCAAAGGTAGCAGGGTACCTAGCAATATCATCTTGAACTTTTCCTTGAGAAGGAACTTGTTTAACTTTGAGGTCCAGAATGGGGTGCATGCCACCAGTTTTCTTCGGGGCCAGGAAGTAATAGGAGTAGAAATACAGGTTACTCACCTGTAACAGGAGTTCTAGGAGTGGTATATGTTGTTCATCCACACTGTCTGGCAGGTTCTTTGCCACTTTAAATGGTGCTGGAAGGTCTTCAAGCTGGCTCCTCCCACCCCCGGTGGTAAAAGCCTTGGCTCCGCCCATGACGCCAGATCTAGCCCGCCAGCCAGGTTGCACGAAGTGAGAGGTCGCAGGATGAACATAGTAACATTTCCTAGAACCCTGTTACAGGTGAGAAATATATACTCACCTGTACAGGAGTTCTAGGAATGGTATATGTTGTTCATCCACACTCATTGGCAGTATCCTGCCGCTTAAATCTTGCCGAAGGTCTTCAAGCTTGCTCCTCCCACCCACCCGGGTGGTATAACCTCGGCCCGCCCATGACGCCGAGATCTGGCCCGCTGGAAGCTCAGGCTGTGCGTCAAGCCGGGAGAACAGGGTCGTGGTGGATGAACAACATATACCATTCCTAGAACTCCTGTTACAGGTGAGTAACCTGTATTCTAGGACATGGATATGTTGTTCATCCACACTCATTGGCAGACTCCCAGCAGTTCTCCGGGAGGAGGGAGGCAAGACGACACCCCACATATACTTACTTGGGAAAGAGAGACTGGAGAACCGAGGCCCCAAAACCAGCATCCCGGGCGTGACTCAAGGTCGATGTGGTAGTGGGTAATGAAGGTGTTTGCTGACTTCCAGGTAGCAGCCTGCAGATTTCCTGGATAGGGACGCCCTGGAAGCAGCCACCTGCAGCAGTATGGCGGGTAGAATGAGCTCTTATCCTCTGGGAGGCTCCATGCCCGCTAACTTATAGCAGAGATCTATGCAGGAGGTTACCCACCTGCTTATCGTCCGCTTGGCTGCAGGTCTGCCAGACGCGCTTCAGCGTAGGTGACAAACAGCTGGCGAACCTCTCCTCGACTTCAGCCGGCGCCCTTATAATAAGCGAGCGCCTTCTAGGATCCAGAGTATGGAGCCTATATTCGCCTCCGCCGGTGTGATTGGGGTAGAACACCGGCAGAGTCAACACCTGGTTAAGGTGAAACTCCGACACCACCTTGGAAGGAATTTCGGTGGGGAGCAGGACAACCTTGTCCCTGTGGAAGACCAGGTAGGAGACTCGGAAAGCGCCTGAGCTCTCCCATCCTTCTGGCTGACGTGGATAGCCACCAAGAAGGCGGTCTTCACGACAGGTGAGAGAGAGCACACTCTGCATAGGTTCGAATGGCTTGCCCATGAGCTTGCTAGTACCAGCAGTAGATCCCACTGGAGGTGGGGGTTCCTGACTGAGGGAAATGTGATCAAGGCCTTTTGAAAAAGCGCCAGACCACCTTCTCTCCTGCGCACCGACTGCTTCCCGCCCGCTCCCGTAAGCAGAGATGGCTGCCAGGTGCACCCTAGGTCGCCGACTCCAAGCCCTTGACTAGAAAGGGACCATAAATAGTCCAAGATGCTTGCCAAGGAACAGGAGGAAGGGTCCAAGCCCTGTTCTGACACCAAATGGAAAACCTTTCCATTTGAAGGCATAGCATTTTCTGGTCGACTTACGGACGCCTCAACTACATTGAGGACCCCGCCGAAAGACCCAAAGCCTGGAACTCTAGCCGCCAGGAACCAGGCGCCAGGTGCAGGGATTGAAGGTCCGGATGGAACACCTTCCCTGATTGACTGAGAGCAGGTCCGGGCGAGCTGAGCTGTCAGCGAGTCCTGGAGCTGAGACTGAGGAGATCTGGTACCAGAACTGGGCGGCCAGTCTGGGGCTATCAGAATCACCTGCGCCTGTCCCTCCTCGCCTTGAGAAGCACCTTGTGGATCAAGGAAATGGGGAAAGGCGAAAGAGGCCCGGGGGTCCATTGCCCTCGAGAAGGCATCCCTGCAGCGAGCCCTGCTGAGGGGGCATGGAACAGACTCAGCTTCGCTCTCCATGGAGGCAAACAGGTCCACCTGAGGTGTGCCCCAAAGGGAGAATAGATGCTGTACTACCTCTGCAGGAGAGACCACTGGGATGCAGCCCCTATCCGCTCAGGCATCGCCAGGGTGTTGAGGCTCCTGCCACGTGAATGGCCAGGAGATCCGCCCAGGCTGCGCATCGAGTGACCAAATGCGGAGAGCTTCAGATGCATAGAAGCATGGAGCTGCCCCGCCCCTGGCGGTTTAGATAGTACATGGTCGTGGTATTGTCCGCCTTGACTCGGACCACTTGACCCCGGAGGAACGGAGCAAAGGCGGAGAGCTATGGGCGGACCGCTCGAGTCCAGCAGGTTGATGTGCATCGACCTCTGGGACCAGAGGCCATGGAGCCCGGTGTTCCCTCAGATGGCACCCCAACCCATCAGAGAGGCATCGGTCGACAGAGAGACCGCTGGCTCGGGCGGACGTAACGGATGCCTCCTGCAAATGATCTGGAACGGTCCACCACTGGAGAGCATTCCACATCCCTGTGTCACCGGCTAGCTGGTCCAAGGATCGCAGCGCCAGGACCACTGGCTGGCCAGTCCCCACTGAAGGGATGATGTTCCAGCGGGCCCAACGGACCACGCTTGGTACAGGCCGCCATGAGACCCAGGAGGCGCAGGAAGTCCCGGGTAGGGCTCAATTGCCCAACCAGAAATGATCGGGCAAGGAGGAAAGAACCTCGCCCTGTCCGTCACGAGCCGCGCTTTGGCTCAAGAGAGTCGAGCTACGCTTTACGAATAAAATCACCTGCTTCGCTCGAAGTTACGACTTGGCCTCGCTTGATAAGGAGGCCCAGTTGAGAGCAGACCTGAGGGCTGATCTCTGACCACTCCGCCTCCTTCCTGGAGGAGCTGCTATCAGCCAGTCGTCCAGGTAAGGGTGCACCTGACCCTCGGCGCCCAGAGGGAATGCTGTCACCACTGCCATGCATTTGTGAAGACCCTGGGAGCTGGAGACAAGCCAAGGGCATGGCTTGAATCTAGAGAGATCCTTCCGCCGAAGCGAAGAATCTCGGTGAGACGGACGGATAGGGACGGAAAACGCTGGCCCTGCAAGTCCAGAGAGCAGAACCACCTGCTCCAAGGATGGTATTATCTGAGCCAGAGTGACCATCCTGAAGGTTCGAGACCTTAGGAACTTGTTTAGTTCGTAGGTTCAGAATGGGGCGCCAGCCCCGTCTGCTTCGGAACCAGGAAGTACCTGGACACAAACCCTGGGTCTGAAGGAGGGTCCACCACCTTCTTACCACCTCCTTCTGGAGGAGGAGAGGATGTCGGCGCGACGAGCCGCCAGTGAGGCTGGGGATCCCGGTCCCGAGGGCGCACGGCCTGAAGGGTGGTGCCTGCTCGATTCCAGAGGCAGGCCTCTTCCCACCACTCTCCAAGACCCACCTGTCCGTGGTAACAGCGGACCAGGCGGAACGGAAGTGTCGGAGCCGCCTCCACGGGGGACCCAGGGGGCAGGTGACGGGATGGGCGACACCCTCAGCCCGTCACTGGGCAGGCTTGGAGGAGGGACCGCCGAGGGACCTCCTGGGCCCTTTCCTCCTGCCTCCTGTTAGAGGAAGCCGCGGCTTGGGTTTTCAGATGCTGGCGTTTGAGCCTGGCCCTGACGTTGCTGGCCGGGCGTCAAAGGTTGCCAGAAGGACCTAAAGGGCTTAGGCTGTGGTTTGCGGGGCTTGTCCTTCTGAGCGGAAGAGACCGAGTCCAAGGTGGCATTGGACTTCGATCCTCTGCAGGTGACCTTCCACCCAGGGTCAAGAGGTCAGTCCCCGTGTAAGGGAACATCCGCCAACTTTGTGCTGGGTATCCGGCGGAAGGTGGATATCTCAGCCAAGCCCAGCCGACGCATAGCCACTCGCGTCGCCACCGATCTGGCACATGAGTCCTCACATCCAAAGCAGTCTGGAGCTGCTGTTTGGCCACTGCTCCTGCTCCTGGTCCCGCACCTGCTTAACCGTAGTCTGCAGATCGGCGGAAGATGAGGATGACCTCATCCAGGGAGCCCAACAGGGCATGAGAAAAATGTGCCATGAGGACGGGCCAACTGGCCTGACGGCGGCTATAGAGGACGCAGCTGTGACTTTTCGGCCCGACATAGTCCACCTCTGACCTTGTCAGAGGTTTGTCCACATCCGGCGTTGCCGGGCTACCGAAAAACGCTGTCGGTAACCAACCCCTCAGCAGAGGGGTGTCTCAAAACCGACAAGGAACTGGGACCGTATACTTTCCTGGCCATCCTGGCCGGGCGCAGGGCAGGAAGCAGGGCTTCCAAAGTTCCAGTGCCGACCCACTATGGCCTCGGCCACCGGAAAGGCCTCGGCCGGAGAATCCCTCGTCCAGAATTCCGTGAGGGGATACTGGTCTGCTTTGGAACGTGGTTCAGCCCATCCCGTAGACCCGTGAGATGAGCCGAAGTAGTCCTAGAAGCGACGACGGGCTATCGCCCATTGACTGACTTCCTGAAGACTCCAAGTCCAGTCGCTGAGAAGAAGGGAGGAATCATCTCTCGACTCGGAAGAGTCCTCGAAGAGCTGCCTCTGGCCTGAGCCACCCTTCACCTGCCGAGGTCGGGAGTGAGGGTAACTGACAGCCGGCGGGGTAAACCTCACGACCGAGAATCCTTGGTCGGAGCCCCATTGGTGGCTGTGGAGGCGGAGGTTCCACCGAATCGGTGGAGCAGTTGGTTTTGGCCGAACAACCGCCTGGTGTAGGGCCCTCGGACAAGTCGAGGGGTTGTGTCGGTCACCCGTGACAGTTACAATGGTCGGGGAAGGCGCCGGAGTCGGCTTATTCCCCGGCCAGGAGTGTTGTAACATAAGGTCTCGCATCACGACGCACTTACGCCAAGCTTCCTCATCCGAGGAGGAGGACGCAGGATGCGCGGGCGCGACGCCGCGCATCAGCGTGCCGAGACCGAGACCGCCTATGACGGTGGGAACGGGCTGACCGCGAAGAGGTCCGAGACCGAGACCGAGAGTCCCGGAATTTCCGGGTCGGTGCGGGAGGTGTTGGCCGAACTGGCACTCTTCGCTCGAAGGTCCATCCGAGGGCTCGGAACCGAGGCACAGGCGAGCCCACGGGATCTCAACTCTCCGGGGAACCGGGAGGGGAATTCGCTGCTAAAGGCGATGTCTGCTCAATGGGTCGGACAATCTCGACTATCAGTGGGGAGTCTCGTCAACTGACCCAGACGGGACACCGTGGAGGCCAGTGGCCGGCCGAGCGGTCGATCAAGCCGACGGTCGACGGCCGGGAGAGGGACCTTTCCCGCTCCCAAGAGCGTCGACGAGGACTTACCTTGTCCTCTTTTTTGGACCGAGAATAAGGTCCAGCAGACGCAGGCCCTTCTCCTTTAGAGGAGAGGGATAGACAAGCTCCTTAAAGGAAGCTGTAGAAGAACCCAGAGAGCGGGATAAATGCCGCCGCAGGAAGATAGTGCCCGTGCGCTTTCGCTCTTCGAGGGCGACCATCCGCCGAGCTGATCCGCTGAGCCCGCCGCCGCGGACACCGCCAACCGGGCCTCCCTTGGACTTCACCGAGGGAACGCTTCGGACGCCCCAGTTGCAATCGGGCAGCACGGTCTTCGAGGACGTGAGCCGAGGAAAGATGAGCACAGGTCGCAAGCCCGCGGTCGTGCTCAAGGCCTAAGCAGTAGACACACGGGAGTGTGGATCCGTCCGAGACATCTTCTGCCCGCATGGGCATCTCCGAACTCGGAGTCGACGGTCCATCGCAGCATGAGGGATCGGGATCAAGTTTTTGCAAAATATTATTTTTAACCGCAAACGGAGAAATAGGAACTAGCCGAAACGCAGAGCGCAGGAGGGAACCTGAGCTTCCAAGGTAAGGAAGATCTGGCGCATGGGCGGAGCTGAGTTATACCACCTGGGTGGGTGGGAGGAGCAAGCTTGAAGACCTTCCGGCAAGATTTAAAGCGGCAAGGATACTGCCAATGAGTGTGGATGAACAACATATCCATGTCCCTAGAAACCTGTATTTCTAGGGACGTGGATATGTTGTTCAATCCACACTGTGGCAGACTCCTAGCAGTTCTTCAGGAGCAGGAAGGCAAGGCGCGCACCTCCTACTTGGGAAATACGGACTGGAAAACCGAGGTCCCAAAACCAGCAACCCGGCATGACTCGAGATCAATGTGGTAGTGGGTAATGAAGGTGTGTGCCGACTTCCAGGTAGCAGCCCTGCAGATTTTCTGGATAGGGACGTCCCTGGAAGCAGCCACCGAAGCAGCAGTATGGCGGGTAGAATGAACTCTTATCCCTCTGGGAGGCTCCATGCCAGCCAATCTATAGCAGAGATCTATGCAGGAGGTGACCCACCTGCCTATCGTCCGCTTGGCTGCAGGTGTGGCTTCAGTGTAGGTGACAAACAGCTGGCGAACCTCTCCCCAAACTACAGCCATCCGCTCCTTGTAATAAGAGAGCGCTCTTCTAAGGTCCACAGTATGGAGCCTATATTCGACCTCCTAAGTGTGACTGGGGTAGAACACCGGCAGAGTCAACACCTGATTAAGGTGAAATTCCGACACCACCTTTGGAAGGAATTTTGGGTGGGGGTGGGGGTGCAGGACAACCTTGTCCCTGTGGAAGACGAGATAAGGAGACTATGGAAAGCACCTGGAGCTTTCCCATCCTTCTGGCTGACGTGATAGCCACCAAGAAGGCGGTCTTCCACGACAGGTGAGAGATGTCACACCTGTGCATCGGCTCGAATGGCTTGCCCATGAGCTTAGCCAATACCAGCAGTAGCTCACATGGAGGTGGAGGTTCTCGCACCAGAGGGGATATGTGATCAAGGCCTTTGGAAAAGCGCCCGACCACCTTCTCCTGCGCCACCGACTGCTTTCCGGCCCGCGCCCAGTAAGCAGAGATGGCCGCCAGGTGCACCTTGAGGGTCGCTGACCGAAGCCCTAGCTGAGAAAGGGCCCACAGGTAGTCCAGAATGCTAGCCAAGGAACAGGAGGAAGGGTCCAACCCCTTGTCCCGACACCAAATGGAGAATCTCTTCCATTTGAAGGCATAGCATTTTCTTGTCGACTCCTTACAGGAAGCCCCAACAACATTGAGGACCTCGTCGGAAAGACCCAAGGCCTGGAACTCTAGCCGCTCAGGAACCAGGCTGTCAAGTGTAGGAACTGAAGATCCGAATGGAGTACCTTCCCCTTGTTGACTGAGATCAGGTCCGGGCAGGCTGGAAGCCACCTTGGAGCAGAGGCTGAGGAGATCTGGGTACTAGAACTGGCGGGACCAGTCTGGGGCTACCAGAATCACCTGCGCCTTGTCCCTCTTCACCTTGAGAAGCACCTTGTGGATCAAGGGAATGGAGGGAAGGCGTAGAAGAGGCCGGGATCCACGGCCTCGAGAAGGCATCCCGCAGCGCAGCCCTGCTGGGGGGCATGAAACAGCCTCAGCTTTGTATTCTCCTGGAGGCAAACAGGTCCACCTGAGGAGTGCCCAGTGGGAGAACAGATCTTGTACCGCCTCCGCAGAAGAGACCACTCGTGAGAAGCAGCACCTATCCAGCTCAGGGCATCAGCCAGACTGCTGGAGGCTCCTGCCACATGGATGGCTAGGAGATCCGCCTCCAGGCTGATAATGAAAGACCAAGTGCGGAGTGCCTCCTTGCACAGAGGCAAGGAGTGCGGGACGCCCTGCCGGTTGAGACAGTACATGGTCATGGTGTTGTCCATCTGGACCTGGACCACTTGACCCCGAACAAATGGAGCGACGGCGGTGAGGGCTAGTCTGACCGCTCGGAGCTCCAGCAGGTTGATGTGGCAGAGACTCCTGAGAGGACCAGAGGCTCTGTGCTCCCCCAAATGGGCACCCCCAACCCATCAGAGAGGTGTCTGTCATGAGTGAGCATCAGCTCGGGGCAGACAAACGGGATACCCTCCTGCAGATGAGCTGTAACAAGCCACCACTGGAGACCGTTCCACATCTCCTGGGTCACCATCACTGGCTGGTCCAGAGGACCGGAGCACTGTGACCATTGGTGGGCCAACCCCCACTGCTTGGGAAGCATGTGCCAGCGGGCCCAATGGACCATGCTGGTGCAGGCCGCCATGAGACCCAGGAAGTCATGGGCAGGGTGCAATTGCCCAACCAGAAATGATTGGGCAAAGGAGGAAAATACCTCGGCCCTGTCCGCTGGGAGCCGTGCTCTGACTTGGAGAGTCTAGCTCTGCCCCGATGAACTGAATCACCTGCGATGGCACGAGTTCCGACTCTGCCTCATTGATGAGCAGGCCAATCTAAGAGCAGACCTGGAGGGCCAGATCCCTGGACCGCTCCACTTCCAACTTGGAGGGGCCTGCAATCAGCCAGTCGTCTAGGTCGACCCCTCGGCACCGCAGGAATGTCACCACTGCCATGCATTTGGTGAAGACCCTGGGAGCTGGAGAGAGGCCGAAGGGCATGGCCCGGAACTCATAAAGAGATCCCTCTGCCCTGAAGCGGAGGAATCACTGGTGAGATGGATGGATTGGGACGTGAAAGAACGCATCCTGAAGGTCCAGAGAACAGAACCACATGCCTCATTCCAAGGATGGAATGATCTGAGCAAGAGTGACCATCTTGAAGGTGTGAGAATGGGGCGCCAGCCCCCGTCTGTTTTGGGACTAAGTACCACCTGGACAGAAACCCTGGGTCTGGAGGTGAGTCCGCCACCTCCCTGATCACCTCCTTCTGGAGGAGCACAGCAGTGTCGGCTCGACGAGCAGACAGAGGCTGCAGAACCCGTAGACCCCCCCCACCGGTGGGGTGACGGCTCAATAGGGTGTGGACTGCTCGAATTCCAGAGGAAGACCCCTGCCTACCATTTCCAACACTCAGCAGTCCGTGGTGATAACGGACCAGGCAGAAAGGAAGTGGCGGAGCCGTCCCCCCCATGGGGAGAGACCCCAGGGAGGAGTGACGAGGTTGGGGGTGACACCCCTCAACCCTCCACTGGGCAGGCTTGGAGGAAGGACCGGCCATGGAGCCGCCTGGGTCTTTACCTCCTGGCTTCCTGCTGGAGGAATCAGCAGACTTGGCTTTCGGGTGCCAAGTGCGAGCCTGCTGGCCTTGATGCTGGTGTTGCTGGGCCGGACGTGCCGCAGGGGCTGAAGGCCAAAAGGGCTTACGCAGCTGCTGGCAGCCTTTGTCCTTCTGGGCAGACATGACCGAGTCCAAGGTGGCATTGGATTTCTCGATCCGTTGTAGATGACCCTCCACCCCAGGACCGAACAGGTCGGTACCCAAGAAGGGAACGTCTGCCAGCTTGTGCTGGGTATCTGCTGTAAAGGTGGATATCCGCAGCCAAGCTCTGCGGCACATGGCAACTGCGGCCTCTACTGACCGGGCACACGAGTCAGCAATGTCTAAGGAAGTTTGGAGCTGCTGTTTGGCTACTGCCCTTCCCTGATCCCGTACCTGCTTGACCGTCTGAAGGTCAGCTAGGAGATGAGGAATCACCTCATCCAGGGAGCCCAAAAGGGCATGTGAAAAGTGCCATCAGTACGGCAGAGCTAGCCTGCCGAAGGCCTAGGGAGGAAGCAGCATAAACTTTACACCCCGAATAGTCCAGTTTCTTGGACTCCTTGTTGGGTGGCTTGTCCACATCCCGAGCATTTCCGGAACGCCGGAAAACGCTGTCGGTCACTAACCCCTCCGCAGAGGGGTGCTCTGAGAAACCGGAGAGTGACCCAGTAGAGACAACATACTTCTGAGCCATCCTGGCTGAAGGTGCTGGACAAGAAGCTGGCCGCTGTCACAACTTCAGGGCCAGGCCAACAATGGCTTCGGCCACCGGGAAGGCCTCCATGGGAGAATCCCCTCGGTCCAGTATCTCCGCGAAGGGATACTTGGCCCGTTTTGAGACTGGTTCGAGCTTCATCCCAGTGGACTCAGAGATGAGTCGAAGCATACCCAAGAACGAGGATGGACTCTCGTCCACCGACTAACCCACAGTGGACTCCGGGTCAAGCGGTCTAGAGAACAAGGAGTCGTCGTCAGACTCCGAGGAGTCTGCGAACAGCTGTCGAACGCCTGAACCACCCTCCACCTGCAGAGGACGACTGGGAGTGAGGGTGACCGACAAACTGTGGGGAAAACCCTGACCCAACCAAGAATCCTTGGTTGGGGCTCCAGTCTTAAGTTGTGCATGCGGAGATTCCACCACAATGGGTGGTGCAGCCGGTTTCAGTCGAACAACTGGTGCCGGCTTCAGCTCCTTGACCACGAGGGGTTGTTTCGGCTGCTCTGGTGACAGCCACTTAATGGCCGGGGAAGGCGACTGAGTCTGCTTGTTCCTAGACAAAAGGAGCTGCCGCCACATCAGATCCTCGTAGCGCCGACGCAACTTGTGCCGGAGCCCATCCTCTGAGGACGACAATGAGGATGAGGCGCTGCCGCTTTCCATGGTGCCAAGACCGCCGACGGCTGGACCGGCTGGACCTGGAAGAGGTCAGAGACCTTTGGTATTTCTGAGGGTGGGTCAGAGAGGGAGCGGGGGAAGCCCGCTCCTCCCTCGGCTCAGGGACCTTAACCAGGGACTCCGGCACAGGCAAGTCCTCCGTTTCCACCAGGGAACTGATGAAGGGTTGTCTGCTTCTCCAGTCGACAAACCAGACGGGCTGAGAAAAACCTCGACCGCATCGACTGGTGTCTCGGCCGGCTGACCTGACACGACACCGTGAAGCCAGCGGCCTTAGCCGCAACCTCGACCGAAGTAGACTGTCGACTATCTGGGGAAGGGGACCTCTCCCACTCCCATGAATGCAGATGGTGGGACTTACCTTTGTGGTCCTTCTTTTTGGACAGAACGGAATGTCCTGATGGCCCCTCTCCCTTGGTGGAGAGGGACTGACAAAGCTCCTTAAAAGAAGCTGTATAGGAGGAGCCCAAGGAGAGCGGGATAAATGCGACAGAGGAAGAGGACGATGAGGCCTGGGCTGCTTCCTCCTTCACGGCGATCATCTGCTCCAGCTGTTCTGCGGAGCCCACTGCCGCGAGTATCTTTATTTTTTCTTTTAGTTGTTTTGGTTGTTTATTGTGCATTCCTTTACTACCTCTCTATGTATGTTGACCCTCATCCTTTGACGTGGAACCTTTGTAAACGAGTAGTTTCTGCTCAAAGGTATTTGTAATCAGAGAATTTAATAAATAATAAAAAATAAATAAAAAAACTCCCAACGGGCCTCCTTAGACTTGACTGGAGGATAATGTTTTTCCGGTGCGCCCCAGTTGCAAGCAGGTAAGCCTTGATCCTCAAGACGAAGCTGAAAAGATTTGCAAAAACTCAAGCCTGCGAGTCATGAGTCGTGTCCAAGGCAGTAAATGCACATGGGTGTGGGTCAGTCCGGGACATCTTCTGCACAAGGGCACAGGCGAAATCTGGGAGTCGATTTTGTCCATCGTGAAAGCCGCCAGGGAAAGTGAAGATCAAGTCTTTAAACTTTAGAATTATTTTCGGTTTAACAGAGGAGTGTGGATCCAGGCCTAAAAACGCAGAGCGCTAAGGAGGGAACCCGAGCTTCCAAGCGGTAAGGAAGAACTGGCATCATGGGGCAGAGCAGAGGGTTTTTACCTCCTGGGTGGGTGGGAGGAGCCAGCTTGAAGGCCTTCTAGCATCATTTAAAGCGGCAAAGAACCTGCCAGACAGTGTGGATTGAAGATATCCACGTCCCTAGAAGCTTATTTCGTTGATCCAGCGAACTACTTTTACTGCCCTGTTCAGAAGGCCTTGTACTCGGAAGCAAGAAGGTCTGACTGTACTGCTGACAGCCTGGGCTGTCTTTTTTTTGGGAGAAGAGAGATGAACCGGAAGGGTTTCGAATGATTGAGTGAGTACCCTCACGGATAATCCAGAGGATCCATTTGTCTGATGTTATGGATTTCCACTGGTTGTAGAACTGAAATCAGACATCCTCCCATCGATGAGGAAGAGTCCCCCTCAGACAGCTGAGGTGGGACCTGGGCCAGAAACTCAGAAGGTGGCACTGTACGCTTTGGGGTCTTATGCCTTCTGCTGTGTTTTCTTTTGTGGCAGAGGGTTGTGGTTTTTGTTAAAACCTCCTCTGCCCCGAAAGGACCGACTGTTGTGAGACTGACGCTTGTTGGCACGCCCCAGGAGGAGGCAGGTAGAGAAGTCTTAATGGCAGACCTAGTCTTCTGTGTGGCCTCCAGAGCTTGCTCCACCTGGGGCCCGAACAGATACATACCAAAGGGTAAAGACATGACCTGCTGCTGGGCATCATTCGTGAAGCCCGAAGTATTTAGCCAAGAGTGGCGACGGGTGCAGATGCCAGCCGCCGCTCGGGAAGCAGTATCGAAAGCGTCCATTGTAGCTTTAACCTGTTGGTTGTTGGACTAGATACCCCTGGTTATGGTCTGAAGTAGCTCCGAATTAGTTTCCGACTCGGGCAGAGCTTCTACCATTTGTTTAATCGAATGCCAAAGAACATACTCATATTGAGAAAAATAGCCCTGGTAGCTGGCAATACACATACCCAGGGTGGAGGCAGCAAAGACTCTTACCCAAGGTGTTTATCTTGCGAGATTCTTTATTCATAGGCCAGGCTGTAGATGCCTGAGGGAGGACAGCCTTATTCTCCAAGACTACAATGGGATCAGCAAAGGCTTGTGAGGCCAATATGGGGCGATCCTAGGGAGGAGCATACTTCTTATCTATGGACTTAGCCATGGAAGGGATGAGAGCAGGATTGTTCCATACCATCAGAGAGGGGGTCTCGAAAGAGGGCAGTACTGGAGGAGTTAAATCCATAGGGTTCTCCGGGACATGGAGACATTGGAGTCTTAAGCTTCCCAGGATCGATTTCTGTAGTCTGGAGAAAAAGTAGAATTTAAATTTTTAAGCAGAGACTTAAAGGAAAGGTCTTCGACCACAGGCTCTGCAGCAGGATTGATCCCTGCTCCTTCAACATCATCACCCACTCGAAGATCTGGGTCAGGCTCAAAATAATCCGACAGTCCAGGAGGGACTGTATAGACAGAAAAGGTGCGAAAATCAGTAGGAAAAGTAGAAGAGGAAGGAATTTGAGACGAGAACCCCTGGAGGCCAAATGGCACCGTACCAAGCCTTGACGCCGAAGAACAGCGCTGAAGACAAGGAAGTCTGCACTATCGGAAACAGCCCAGCACACAGCGCCACAGATGGCGCCGAGGATGCTGCAGACAGAGCCCGCGGCGCTGAAAGACTCCCCGATGCCGCAGATGGCATCAAGGGTGTCCCAAGGGTCTAAAAACTGCAATTTGAGGTAAAAGAAGGAAAACTGGCAGGAGCTAGAGGCATCGGTGTGGACCCCTGCATCGCAGCCATGTCGGGGGGGACCAAACACACACCTGATCGCAGAGTCAATGGCACCGAAAGCGCCGTGTGACTAGGAAGGCGCAACCGGCCTACCTGTTCCCTTGAACGTCCTGAAGGCCTCGAAGTGACCGGATCAGGCAGCTGGACCAACCTCTGAGCCCACTGCTCCATAATAAAAAATTACTCACCTTAGTAATGTTGTTTCTTCTAATGGAGTCTTGCTATATTATAGACATTAGCAGTTTGTTCCAGCTCTAGAACTGCCCGGAGTGAAATGGTTAAAACCATTCCAAAATAGAATTTTGGCACAGAGCAGCTCTATCTGTGTCCTTTCAAACTTGAACTGTCAGATCTTTACGAGCCAAACTCACTAAGGTCTGTGTGAAGCTGTAACTCACACTAGCCAAATGGCTACCTAAATAATAACAACCATTGATGGTCCCAACACCCAAGACTCAAGTCAGGGGACCAGAAATACTAACACCATTCTAATAATATGAAAATGGAACATAAGTATAATAAACACACACACGCGTACACATACACCCCAAAGTCCCAAAGGGACAAAATGCAACAGGACATAAGTAGTGCCCACACTAAGTTGTCCGCACTTCTACCAAGTAGAGGTTCTGAGAGGGCAGGTTGGGGAGGTCTATAATATAGCAAGACTCCATTGAAGAAACATTACTAAGGTGAGTAATTTTTTCTTCAAACATGAAATCTTGCTATATTATAAACATTAGCAGAATACACAGCAGTACCTCCATGGAGGAGGCAGAACCTACTTAGGAATAGGCTCTGAAGAAAAGCTGTGCAAACCGAGCATCTCTCCTGGCCTGGACACCCAGGAGTAATGCTTGCTAAAAGTGTGTACCGTTTTCCAAGTAGCAGCCTGGCAAATCTCTAATAAAGGGATATCTCTGGCAGCAGCTAGAGCACTAGCTTACCCGGTAGAATGAGCCCTCAAACCGGGGCCCTCTGCCCACTTTCTGATAACAAAACTGGATACAAGAGACAATCCACCTGGCTATTGATCTCTTAGTGGCAGGTTTGCCTTTCCCAACTTCACCATAGGTAAGAAAAGTTGGAGGATTCAACTCAGTGACCTTTGGTACGCTCTATATAATAACTAAGAGCTCTCTTAACATCCAGGCTGTGCAACCTCCTCTCACCAAGAGGAGTGATCAGTGAAAATACTGGAAGGGAGATAGATTGATTAAGATGGAAACTGAAACCATCTTAGGCAAAACTTCCTATTAGTCCTAAGGACTACCTTATCCCTGTGGAAAGAAATAAAGTCAGTCTCCACTGACAAGGCTTGCAATTCACTATGCATCTGGCAGAAGTGATAGCCACTTAGAAAACAGTTTTCCAGTTAGGTACTTAAGCTCTGCAGAAGACAGAGGTTCAAAGGGGTTGCATTAACTGGGCAATGCAAACATTAAGGTCCCAAGCAGGGCCGTTCCCCAAAGGGAGGATTAGAGGGAGTAACCCCTTAAAAACTTGGAAACACAGGATGAGAGGAAAGAGGGGATGATTCCTGCTGACACAAAAGCAGACACAGCTGCCAAATGAACTCTCAAGGTAGCTGGTCCGAGACCAAGGAATGAAGATGTACCATGTAATCTAACAAAAGGGCAATTCAGCAGATTCTGGGAAATATTTTTCCAAGCACACCAAATGGAAAACCTTTTCCATTTAGAACTATAAGTAGCCCTAGTGGAAGGCTTTCTGGAAGCCTTTAGGATCTCAAGAACACCCTGAGAGAGGTGTAAATCAGCAACTAACTCCTCAAGAGCCAGGCCTTGAGGTTGAGGGATTTGAGGTCCGATACCAAACCCTTCCCTGGGCACAAGTCAACAGATTGTGATTCCTGGGGAGGCACAGGGAAGATGGACCTCAGAGACAGAAGGAGTGGGTACCAGGGCTGCCTGGCCCAATCCGGGCAATCAGAATCACCCTGCAAGGCTGAGATCTGATTTTGACTAGTACTTTGAATAGGAGAGGAAAAGGGGAAGCATAGAGGAACTTCCTCCCAATCCAGAAGAAGGGCATCCAGGGAACTGAGCCCAGCACTGGAGGCCTGCAACAGAACAGAGGAAGTTTGTGATTGTCTGGGGCTGCAAAAGATCTATCTGAGGGATGCCCACCTGGCAAAAACTATCCCCAGCACTTGAGTATCAGGGACCATTGTGATGGCCCTGGGAATCCTACTGAGGGCATCCGCTGGGACATTGTCCTTCCCGGAAGATGAACTGCTATGAGGGAAGTGTTCAGGAATAGGCCAGAGACCACAACTTCATTGCCTCGGTGCACAAGGTCAAGACCGAGTGCCCCTGTTTGTTGATGTACCACATTGTTGTGGTGTTGTCTGTTCTGACTTGTATCACCTGTCGTGGACAGATGCAGAAAAAGCTTGAAGAGCTAAAAAGACAGCTCTGAGTTCCAGCAAATTGATGTGGAGCAGAGATTCCTGGGGACCAAACTCGAGTGGAAAGGTCGCCATGTGGGCTCCCCAACTCAGAAGGGAAGCATCTGTAGCGAGAGTCAAGTCGTGAGAAGGAAATGAAGGGGACCCCGCTCTTAAATTGCTCTGATCCTGCCACCACTGGAGAGCTGGGATCAAGGTTGAGTCACTGGGACCAACTTAGAAGGGGTCTCTTCTCTGAGACCAAAAGGTTCTCAAGTGAAACTGAATGTCTCTCATCTGAAATCTGGCTCCCTGCACAACAGCTGTGGATGCAGCCATGTGCCCAGGAGCTGCAGAAAATGTCTTGCTGGTCGAGAGACCTGCAGAGTGAAGGAAGGCCAGAGCCACTAAATTCTTACCCTTTCTGGGGAAGAAAGGCTCTGGCTAGCTTTGTGTCCAATTCTGCCCCTATAAAGGCGAGTACCTGGACTGGTTCCAGAACCACTTTGGTAGGTTTAGCAGAAACCCAGGAGGTGAGAAGCTGCTGGGTGACCTGCAGGTGAGATTTTACCTGTTCTGGGGACTGACCTACAATGAGCCAGTCGTCTAGATAGGGAAAAACAGCAATCCTCTGCCTCCTTAAGTGGGCCACTGCTGGACACTTTGTGAATACCCTTGGAGCAGAGGTAAGGCCGAAGGGCATTGCTCTGAACTGGTAATGACCTGAGGGCAGTTCGAATCTGAGGTACTTTCAATGGGATCTTCTGATTAGGACATGGAAATAGGCATCCTTGAGGTCCAGGGAGGCTAGCCAGTCCCCTGGCCTTAGGGAAGGTAAAATCATTGCCAGAGTTACCATTTTGAACTTTGGTTTCAAAAGATGCTTGTTCAGATATCAGATCTAAAATGGGCCGCCATTCTCCTGTCTTTTTTGGGGTAAGGAAGTATCTGGAATACAGACTCCTGCCCTGATGCAGGGGAGGAACCCTTTCTACTGCTCTGAGAGCTAACAGGGATGAGTCCTCTGTTTCCAGAGCGAGGGTCTCTGAAGCACTTGCAGGTAGAAAAAGTCTGCTTCTCAACTTGGGAAACTTTTTGAAGCTGAGAACCAGACCCTGGCTTACTACTTCCAGAACCCACTTGTCTGAGGTTAAAAGCCCAATTCTGACTGAAGTAAGCCAGCCTGCCCCCACTGGTACAGGAGAATCGGCCCTGGGCACCCCATCAGGGTGCCTGTTTCTCAGGAGCTTTAGGGCTGGGGTGGGAGCAGGTCTGCCCACCCCTCGCCTGCCCCTGCCTCTGAAGAAGCCCCTCTGAGCAAAGGCAGAGAGGCCTGAGTCTGGTAGAAGGCCTGTGAAAAGGCCTACCCCTACCCTGGGGCATGCCTTTGAGGAGTGGCTTGCGCCTCCTTAGCCTGGGCACTCTTGTAAGCAGTCCTATATTCATCCATCTTCTTCATGTAATTCTCTGTCTGCTCTCCAAACAGAGAATTTCCACCACAGGAAAATCCATAGCCTTAGTCTGGGTATCCTGTGACAAACTAGTACACCTGAGCCAGGCCAACCTACTAAAAGCTACAGATGTGGCTATGACCCTAGAGGAAACATCATTAACATCCACACAGCATGAAACTGAACCTTAGAGGCTTCAATGCCATCAGCAGCCACCTGTTCTAGTTCACTAGCCAGCTGGCCATGGCCTGCTTGGCCAACTGCATAACAGTATCCCATCTAGATTTCTGATACCTGGCTACATAAGCCATATAATTTGCTTGCCTGAGTCCCAGAGAGGCTGCCATATACTTTTTTTGCCATGGCATCAATCTTCCTGGAATCCTTGTCAGGAGGATGTGAAGCCAAGGAATATTAGCTTTACCACAGGCAGCAGCCTGAACTACCCAACATGACTGCATTGCTGAGAAAGGAATTCTGTATCAGGGCCTGACAATGTATACCTTCTGTCCATCTTTTATCTACAGGAGGCACAGAATTAGGAGCTTTTAAAATTTTAATTGTTTGTTTCTAAAAGACTTATGTAAAGGAATAGACAATCTCCTAGACTCTGGAATATCCATCATTTCTACAAAATCAGGCTCCTCTTGCTCATCCACAGCCTCTTCTAAAGGAAGCTGGAGGGTTTCAGCAACTTTTTATAAAACATAAAATGAGATGGGGACTCAGACAGCATAGGGGAGATTCTAAAAGGTCTGTCTGGGGAGATGTCCGTTCAATGGGCACACCAAGACCCTTCCAACCACATTCATACTGTTCATAATCCTCCTCCCCTCCTCTGGCTCATAAAATTCCTCAATATCATAATCCTGAACCACTGGGACCGGACGAACCGACCTTTTACCAGATAGTGGTGGTTCGGACGGACCCTGAGACAGTGACTGGACAATCTGTATGGTTTTGCTATCTCTGCAGCAATTGGAGAAGAATTTTGGACTCCAGACCTGCTGATTTTCTTGTTTTCTTTACTGGAATTGGTTCCTCAGAACCAGCTTTTCTTTGCCAGGAAGTCTGGCCCTGGTCAGAGGGCACTCCCTCTGGTCGGTTGGCACCGGACGCAGGGCTGCTCACCAGGTCAGCGGACTTTTGACCTCTGGTTCCCCGAGCCTGCCCAATCTTTTCCAGGGTGGCTGCAGGAAATTCTTACATACCTGGCAGTCTGACTGAGGTGGTCAAACCAGACAATAAACACATGTGGTGTGTGGGTCAGCCTTGGCAAAGACTTCCCCACAAACATCACAGTGTTGAAACCCAGTGGGCCCGGTTTTTCCTTTGGGTTTCTCAGACATAATGCCAGCCTAACCAAAAACTTGCCCTTTTAACGACAGTGCCAGGCAAGACACCCTTATCGGTTCCTAACCGTGTCACGGGTATTGGAAAAAACCGTAATAAATCCGTTTTTTTTAGAACCGATAAGAACCGGGAACCGCACTCTAAAATAGTAACTTTTAGTTTTAAATGAGTTTTAAACCCACTGATCGGTTCAAAACCGAACCGATAACTTACAAGTTCCACACAGACAAAACCTTCATTTACTTACGGTTACCACAGATAGAGCTTGAACCGAACGGTTTTGCGGTTAAAATAAAACCATTCTCGGTTAAATCCAACCGAGAAAACACTTTTTAAACCGAGAAATGAACCGAGCAGAAGGAGAAATCTCCGGAGCGACTGTTCACTGAGGCGGAGTAAAGAATCTGACAGTTCAAGTTTGAAAGGACACAGATAGAGCTGCTCTCGTGCCAAAATTCTATTTTGGAATGGTTTTAACCATTTCACTCCGGGGCAGTTCTAGAGCTAGAACAAACTGCTAATGTCTATAATATAGCAAGACTTCATGTTGTTTGAACAGCAGCCCACTGGTGAAACTGCTCATCGTAAGCCCCTCCACTAGGCGGGGAGAGGCTCCGATGTTGAGGAGGTCGGACACTGGAGACCGAAACCAGCGACTCCGACAGAGGTGGAGACTGGCACCTGGCCCCAATAACCGACAGTCGACACGCAGACATACCAGAAGATGACCTCGAGTGATGCTTTCTCCTTTTTCGACTTGTGTGCCAGAGAAGAGCTCGAGGCTGAACGGTGCAGAGAGTGGGACAGTTTCCTTTTATGCTTTCAGGGGGACCTCCCATCTCGCCGAGCATCAGGTCGTCCGTTGTGAGACCCTCCCTCCAGAGAGGGCGGCAGACTGGACCCAGCCCGGATGACTGAATAGCTTTCATACGAAGTCGCCCTTCGTGTCAGCGTGACTCAGTTGGTAGCACATCTGCCTCTGGACCAGAAGGTCTTGGGTTCTCGTCCTACACCGGGATTGGACTTGCACCTAAAAATCGCTGGCATCCGAATGCAGTATTGGGGGGTACTGTACTGCCGGGTGTGCCGTCCTTCAGATGAGACGTTAAACCGAGGTCCCTTCTACCCATCCTGGTGTTGTCCTGGTGAGTGTCCAGGTGGAAGTAAAAGAACCCAAGGCACTCTTCGCAAAGAGTAGGGAACATTCCCGGTGTCCTGGCCAACATTCCCCTTCCCATAAACCGGTTCATGCAATTACCCAGGCTGTGTGTGGGTGATGTGCGATATGGCCGCCACCACACATTCAGTCATTTCACTACCAGTCTAGCATTGCTTGTAAAGCACTTTGGATGTATGAAAAGTGCTATATAAATACTGATTATTATTCTTCTTTGTCACCCAACCCGCTCATGGTAGACTCAGTCAATGGAGGGCTGAAGACTTCCTTCTATAATACGTAAAATTAAATATAAATCGCCACTTATTGCAAAGATAAATTACAAAACAATAAACTGAAAAACTATGCTGATAGTTTAAAGTTAGACTCCCAGCGGGGGCAAGCAACAGTCAATGAAGCGCACTAGACGGCAGGAAAAAAGGAACTGAGGCGGTTGGAGGGTCGACGCCGAGAGTATTTACGCACGAGCCAGGGCTCGCAGTGCTGCTTCCTCGCAGCTCCATCTCTGGCGCCGGCCCGCCTGAAAATTTTGCTCCCACTGGGTCCTAGCGCCTCCGGCATAGATCCCATTGACGTGAATGAGTGGTGGAGACTATGTCCAGGAAGATCAGGCTTTAGTGCCAGGGAGCTGAAAGAGCACTGTACCGCAACCCCAAGGAACCCATCAGTGTAGGCCCAGAATATAGCCCCAACCTTGGCATGGGGGGGCATCCCTACCCCCAAATGGGCCACGGACTGGGAGGGTTGTGCAGTAGACCCCCCAGAAGGAGTTGGCTGTTCCACAGACCCCTCTCCCCCAGGCTCTGTCTTGGAGAAATGAGGACTGGAAGAAGCCTGGTCTCCCTCAGTACATATAGTACTGAGGAGCTCAGGGGAAGAGTGCAGGGACCATACCTTGGAGTCCCTCGTGCAAAGCCTGCCTCCAAAAGTAGGGGATGAGCAACCCCACTTCATCCCGCGAATCTAGAGAGTGCAGAAATCCATCGAGAATCAGTCGTCACTTTGGTCCATGTCGTGTTGAGCTCCAAGGCAGATCCAACAGTCATGTCGGTCCTGGACGGAAATATTCCTCCCACACGGGCACGGACACATTTTGGGGTGGAGATCTGTGTAACTTCTACTTTTAGGCCCCAGAGATCCAGACAGGAATATATTCTGAAAAGAATAAAAGCAAAATAGAGCACAGCACCATAAAAGATAAACAGGAGGCAAAGCAGTGCCGAAAAGGTGAAAGAGATACGGTGCCAAGCTGGCAACGACAGATTGGGCAGCAAAAATTGGCCAACACTCCCATGGAGTGCAACCTCTATGGTGGGAAGAGCAGAACTGAGACGAGTGGGGCCAAAGAGCGCCACAACATACGCTGCCTTGTAAAAGGTGCCCAATGTTGGTCGCAAGAGCTCAAAATATTTAAAGCTATATGCTCTATAGCATAGCGCTCCAGCACAGAGCCACATGAAGTAATGAATGGTGAAGACGGATTCTTGAAGGTCTTAGGATAGCAATGAAGACACCTGGTCTTTATGGAAAAAGAAATAAGGAAGCTCACACATTAGAGCCTGTAGCTCTGAAACTTTTGAGCCAAAGTGACTGCAACTAAAAAAAATTTCATGAAAGAGCATAAGCCCTAGCTGGTGGCTGGCCTCAAAAGGAGCCAACTGAGTTAGCACATAACTGAAGTCCCATTGGGGGGAGGGGGACCAGATTGCAAACGGGATTCTTCATATGCAGAATACCTGTCAGAAAGGTACCATATCCCCATCAACAGGGACATGGAAAGCTAATACAGATGCACTTTCAGTGAGGAATACTGTACACCAGAGTCTGACAGTAACAGCAAGTATTCCAGCATCGCACTGACCAGACAGGTGAATGGGTCCATAAGTGGCCCACAAAGTAAAACGCTTCCACTTTAGAGTGCATATGCCTGGTGGAAGGCCTGGCTGCAACTAGTACTTCAGCTACTATTGGAGACACCCCAAACCATCGGTGATTTCTTCAGCAGCTATGCATGCAGGTGCAGGGACATCAAGTACAGATGGACCAGGGTCCCCTTTGTCCTGTGACAACAGGCCTCTGGACAGAGGCAAGGGTACCGAAGGCTCCAATGCTAGTTGCAGCAGCAACCATATTTGGAGGCCACACAGGTGCGATGAGGATTGCACTCCATCTGTAGTTTTAGACATAATTACATAGAATGGGAGGGAATGCATACATGTTCTGCCTAAAAACTCCAGGCCCTGAAGTGAGCAAGCAGAAACGTGGCACTTTTGCACTGCATGGGGATGCAAAGAGGTCCAATTCTGGATGACCTCACCTTGCAAAGAGGTAGTCTACTATGGAGGTCAGCAATTCCCATTCTTGCATTTTGGACTGTGATCGACTTACCAGGGTGGTAGATCAGCCTACCTGGATTTCAGCAAGGCCTTCAACACCATTCCACACAGAAGACTGACAAACTGGTGAGCCTGAAAGTGGGTCCCACAGAGGTAAAGTGTGTTGGGAACTGGCTAAGGGACAGGACTCAGAGGGTGGTGGTTAATGGCATGAAATCTGAGGAGAGGGAGGTGACCAGCAGGGTGCCACAGAGGCTGATGCTGGGGCCAGTCCTATTCAATGTCTTCAGAGACACTGTAGAGTGTCTGGAGGGAAAGCTGTGCCTCTTCGCAGATGACATCAAGATCTGCAACAGAGTGGACACACTGGACAGGGTGGAAAAACTGAGAAAGGTCCCAAGCCTATTAAGGGGAGTGGTCGGATGTCTGGCAGTTGAGTTTCAATGCTAAAAAAGTGCAAGATCATGCACCTGGGTCACAAGAATCCAAGGGAAGAGTACAGGATGGGTGGGGAAATTCTGGCCACCACAAGTCAGGAGAAAGATCTGGGGTTATATCGGACGACCCGAAGGTGACCAAACAGTGTGAAAAGGTGGTGGGGAGAGCAAACAATGTTGGGTAGCATAGGGCGGGGCAAAACAAGCATGAGAAAGAGGTGGTGATGCCACTGTACAGATCACTGGTGAGGCCTCAGCTGGAGTAGTGTGTCCAGTTCTGGAGTCCACATCTCCGGAAAGACATTGACAAAATAGAGGCAGTCCACAGAAGGGGGAAACGAAGATGGTACGTGGACTGCACCAGAAGCCCTACCAGGAAAGACTTAAGGACCTTAATATCTATTCACTGGAGGAAAGAAGGGAGAGGGGAATATGAGACTTTCCAGTAACTTGGGTAAATAAACAGGGTACAGGTGGAAAGCATATTTCAGAGAAAATGCTGCACAAGAACAAGAGAGCATGACAGTCGGCTGAAGGGTGGAAGGCTCAGGGGTAATGTTAAGTGCTTTTTCACTGAAAGGGTGGTGCAGCCATGAATAGTCTTCCAGCAGAAGTGGTGGGGGGCAAAAACAATACAGGGGTTCAAGAGTGCATGGGACAGACATAACTGTACCCTGTAGACGTGCAGAGTAGGAGAGCCGCAGATGAAACAGGATCTGGGGCTGCAGCAGTGAGTAGGGAAATGGACAGACTAGGCATGCCATATGGTCCCCATCTGCTGATCGATTCTGTTTCTCTATAAGCTTGTCTACTAGGTCATTCAGAACCCCTGGGAAATGCATGATTGAGAACTCCAGGCCATGTATGTTTCAGCACCCAGTACCACACTCATTGCTTCCTGACAGGGGACGGGAATAGGAATGAGAGTGAGTGATGACCTGATGGATCTAGATTCCTTTCTGGTCTTAATTTCCGAGGTGAACCTCCAATGCTATTCAATGCACACTATAGATGTGGTATTCACCTGTTCATGTTTCTCTTCCACAACACCAGAAATGCTTTTTCTCCTCTTAGTTTTCACTGGCGTGTCATCATCTTTAGGCCTTTCCACTCTCTTCAAAGCAGGCCTGATCCCACCGTTTGGCATAGAGGGTGACCTGAACAACCCCCTGGGCCTGCTCCTGATAATTGACGCCTACAAAATTAAGAGAAACAAATACAGCTTTCAGTCAATCCCAACACTACCACTGGCATAACAGAAGCTGCATCTCAAGTTTGACCATGGTTAATACGATCTACTGGCCAGCTTCTTCACTGCCATTTTAGACATTCCAAAATCAGCAAAGTAATATGCCACAATAATCAATAAAATAATGGAGTAAATTTTTAACGAGAGCATAACATCTGGGCAGTGTTCTGAATCATGTTTTTGCACTTACTGTATCTACATTGTCTTCATCCTGTTTGGTAACTAGTGGGGCTGTTAGTAGACTTGCCATTCCAGATGGCACACCGGCATCATGCTGTTGGGAAGTCAAAAAGAAATGGTCAAACATAATTGAACTTTTAAAACTTCTCTTTGGGTTCTGTCTCATGTCACTAGATCATCATGAATGTTACTTTATATTATCAAGCTGAAGGACAGCTCAGGGTCAATGCTTTCTTTTGAGTTGTGCTGTTTAGTTTTTGAAATATTAATTCATACTTTACTTTTTAAAACTGGTCTAAAAAAAGTACTGTATGGACAAATCTGCTTGTGATAGTTTTTTCATGAGTATTTGTGTTACTGTGCTTGTTTTCACGTATGCTGTCGTATTAATGTATCCGGGTCCCCCTTGAAATGGGCATTTGATTCCCTTGGGGTTACTCGGGTAACATTTGAAATAAAGAGTTTACACACTAATGGTTGTTAAAAATAAAAAATAAATAAATAAAAAACTCAACCATTCATCCCAGATTTGGTAAGAAATCTTTAGTTCCAATATGTTGCTCAGGACATACTCCAGACCCCCCACCACACACACACACACACACACACACACACACACACACACACACACACACACACACACACACACACACACACGCCCACAGTGACATACAAGGATAGTTGCACCCTTTTCTCATAGAAGCAATAAACAGTACCCCTTTCTATGATGTCACCAAGCGAAAACCTAATATGACCTTTGAAAACGTTCAACTTTTTTGCATTTTTTGTTTTCTGAAGTACAACAGATGCAACTGAGTTTAATACCAAGACAGGCAGATTCCATTCAAACTATAACTGACCATTTCAGCAGTCTCTTCAAGAGACCCATCAGGAAATTCAACCTTGTATGGAAATACTGTACTTCCTGCATATTCATAGCTAGCAACAGAAGAAAAAATTACTCCCATAGTAATGTTTTGTCTTAAAGGAGCACTCAAAGTTTACCCTTTAGCGGCATGGAGTGACGCCCCCCAGAGATAAAACCTCTGCAAATTTTAGAATTTGGATTTTAGGTTCAAACTCTGCATTTGTGCTCCACTCTAACCATTGCTCAAATCTGTTTCCAAGACAGAGTGGAGCAGTGGCTAGCGAAACAAGCTAAAAGGCTACCAAAAAGTTTATAGAAACTTTTAAAGATTTTTTTAAACCCCTAAACAAATGTAAGCAGGCTTGTGAAGCTTGTAATGGATGTGTGTACTATTATCTCAGGTAGCTACTTTGGGAATGTCTAAAGCGATGTCCTTGAGGATGCCATAAAGGCAGAGGTACTCCTTGTGGAGTGTGCTCTTAAGCCTCTTGCTCACATTTTTTCCAGCTTTTTGGCTGCATTTTTCCAACTTTTTCATAGAAGAACTGAGATACAAGAGACTGTCTAGTGAGATGGACCTATGTAGCTGGTTTATCTTTACCAACCTCACCATAGGCAACAAAAAGCTGTGTACTGTGGAACCCAACCTCTAGTCTGGGCCATGTAGACAGGACTTGCTTTAGGTCCAGGCTATGCAACTTTTCCTCACCTGGATTGGAACGCTCAGGTTACTGTGCATATGGCTAATTCAGCTGTAATTCATATACCACTGTGGGAAGGAATTTTCGGTTTGTTCCCAGAACTACTTTATCCTTTTTTTTTTTTTTTTTTGGGGTATATGGTGGCTCTGTGCCAAGGGCCTGCAATTCACTTACCCTTCTAGCAGAAGTCAATGCAGCCAGAAATAAGATTTTCTGTGCGACATACGTCAGGTCAACAGTTTCCTCAGGCTCAAAGGGAGCCTGGAGGGGCTATAGTGGGTACAAGGGGCTTAGGCCTTTTTAAAAAAGCCTTTTGAAACCGGGTTCTGAGGTCAAGGACTTTTCCTTGCCAGCTGATATGCATGCTGATACTGCTGCTAAATGCACCTTTGAAGTTGAAGGCCGTAGGCCTAATGACTGTGGGTGTTCTAGGTACTGCAGAACTAGGCAACCCTGCCTGTATTGGATTTATTTTTCTGGGGACACATCAGTAAATACAGGTTACTCACCTGTAACAGGAGTTCTAGGAATGGTATATGTTGTTCTTCCACACTGTCTGGCAGGTTCCTTGCCGCTTTAAATCTTGCCGGAAGATCTTCAAGCTGGCTCCTCCCACCACCCGGTGGTAAAACTCGGCTCCTCCCATGATGCCAGATCTAGCCCATGGAAGCCAGGTCCTGCGTCAAAGCCGGGGAGGTCGGGTGGGTCGTGTGGATGAACATACACTATTCCTAGAACTCCTGTTACAGGTGAATAACCTGTATTTCTAGGGACATGGATATGTTGTTCATCTACACGGTCTGGCAGACTCCTAGCAGTTCTCCGGGAGGAGGGAGGCAAGGCACACACCCCCTACTCAGGGAATAAAGACTGGAGAACCAAGATCCCAAAACCAGCATCCCGGCGTGACTCAAGGTCGATGTGGTAGTGGGGTGATGAAGATGTGTGCAGACTTCCAGGTAGCAGCCCTGCAGATTTCCTGGATAGGGATGTCCCTGGAAGCAGCTACCGATGCAGCGGTATGGCAGGTAGAATGAGCTCTTATCCCTCTGGGAGGCTCCATGCCCGCCAACCTATAGCAGAGATCTATGCAAGATCTATGCCCATCGTCCGCAGGTCTGCCAGGTGCGGCTTCAGCGTAGGTGACAAACCTCTCCCCGAACTTCAGCCATCCGCTCCTTATAATAAGCGAGCGCTCTTCTAGGGTCCAAAGTATGGAGCCTATATTCGGCCTCTGAGGTGTGACTGGGGTAGAACACCAGCAGTGTCAACACCTGCAAATATGTCTGCCAAGGAATATCCCAGGTCCTCACTGCCTCTGTACACAGTTTGAGGATCTTGTTCCTCCCTGCCTTTTTTTTTTGTTTTATGTAGTATATTGTGGTGCTGTGATTTAGACAGTCTGACCATGTAGCTAGGAGAAGAAAGACTGCATTGCTAGCAGTACAGGTCTCAGCTCCAGGAAGTTGGTGTTCTAGTGACTCCTGTGGGCTTCATGTGCCACTCAATGAGGTCCTGCAGGTAAGCGCCCCACCCCAGGAGTGAGGCATGATGTAGTTATAATACTTGCTAAAGACTTCTGAAGGAAGGAGGTACCCTCTCTGAGGTGGACTTCTTCCTTCCAGCGCTGTAATGATTCCACTGGTGCTTTTGTCAGTGGCACAAGCTTTGCAAGTGTATCCCATCTTTGGGACCAGTGGTCCCTTAAGTGGTACTGGGCATCTAATTTGCAACCTGGTCCATGGAACCATAGCTGTGGATATGGTCAAGTGACCCAGTAACTGTAGGAAGTCTCTTGTAGGTCTTCACTGACCAGCTGTAAAAGACACTGCTATTTATATCAATGTTGTAACTCTGGCCTGCGCGAGAAAAAGCTTTTCCCTGTATGGTATTTAGCCATGTTCCTATGAAGTCCAGTTTCTGAACAAGCTCTAGCTGAAGCTTCTGCAGGTTTATCAAAAATCCCAGGTTCTCCAAGGTGCTTTTTTACCGACTGAACCGAGCACCCTGCCTCTTGTTTCCTAGAGACCAAACAGTCACCCAGGTAGGGGAAAACCACCACAATTTGTTCTCAGATGATACCAAATCAGAGAGCTGGGAACTGGTACTGGCAGATCCCCAGCTTGAATCGAAGTTATTTTCTGTGAGACTGAACAGGATATGAAAACAGGCGTCTTTCAGGATCTATAGATTTCAGCCACTGAACTTTCTGCAAAGATGGTGTCACTGTTCCTAGTGTGACCATCTTACATTTTAATTTTTTTCAAATGCTTGTTTGGAAGCTTGAGGTCTAAAATGGGACTACATGCCATTTTTTTTCTGTGGGTCAGGAAGTATCTTAAGAATAGGCCCCCTGCCCCACTGGAAAGCAGGGCCTTTTTCTATAGCCTTTGATATTAAGTTGTTTTTTGTTCCAGCACACTTTTCTGTGGGAGAGCGAGCTAGAAAACTCCTTTGCTTTTGCACTTTTGGAAAGTGAACTGCAGACAACCCCCAGCCTACTAATTCCAGTACCCACTTGTCAGTGGCAATGTTTACCCATCCAGGAAGTAGTGTGCCAGTCTTCCTTCCACTGGCAATGGTTGGGCGACTAGGCAAAACAGTCAGGCACTTCGACACTGGAGCTGCAGCATTACACCTGGAAGTCCCCCCTTTCCTCTATAGTAATTCTTTGAGAGTGGTACTCATAGGAGACAGCCTCCTGGGAAGTATCCCCTGCAGGAGGTAGAGGCCTTTTCTTTCATTGTTGCTTTCGAAAGTGGTTTTTATATTCATCCACTTTTCATGTACACCTTTTGTCACCAAATAATGAATTTCCCTCAAATGAGGAATCCATGGCCTTGTTTGGAGTATCCTGGGAAAGGATGATCGTCCTCAACCAGATAAACCTTCTTAGATACTACATGAGCCAAAACTCTGGCAGCAGTGTCATTAGTGTCCACCAGTGTTTTGAGAGATCCAGGGCTGCAATCAGGTCTTGTGCAAAACCAGCCTCTTCTCTTTCTGCCAGTGCCAGAACTGTGTTCCAAAGTGCTTTCTGGTTATCATAGTGGCGCGACTGCACCACTATATTTAAGGTTGCGCTGGGGTTTCTGTGTTAAACCTGGAATTTTGCTATCTTCGCAACTGTTCAATGCATTTGCTTGAATCTTTGCATGCGTGGTCTCCTGTGGTAGATATGTGGATGTGCCAAATGAAAAAATTACTCACCTTAGTAATGTTGTTCCTTCTAATGGTGTCTTGCTGTATTCTGACATATGCAGTTAGGTCCTTTCAACTGCCCCGGAGAACAGAGTTAATTAAACTTTCCATGGCCAGCATGGAATGTTCACCACGAGCTTGGTTGAAGCCCCTGTCTGCTGCTGTTTAAACTGCAACCGTCAGATCTTTACGAGCAATACTCATTAGAAGTTCTGTGTGGAAACTGTAAAACTCATACTAGTCAACTGGCGACTATATCTATATAAAAGGGTTTTTGGTTTCAAAAGGAAGACTCAAGTCAGGAAACCCAAAAACAAAACACATCCAAAACACAACCACTCACCCAAACTAAAAGAGGGTGAAAAAGAACACCCCTAGGGTGCCAACACTGCTCCTGCCCACCCACATCCCAAAATCTAGGTTCTGAGAGGGGAGGCAGGGGGGAGGTCAGAATACAGCAAGACTCCATTAGAAGAAACATTACTAAGGTGAGTAATTTTACCTTCAAACATGAAGTCTTCTTGTATCCTGACATATGCAGACTACCAAGCAGTACCTCCATGGAGGAGGGACAGAACCTACTTTGGAAACAGGCTCTGAAGTACTGCTGTGCCAAACTGAGCATCATTCCTAGCCTGGATATCCAGAGAGTAATGCTTGGTGAAAGTATGGACTGTTTTCCAGGTGGCTGCTCGACAGATTTCTAAAAGATGAATATCCCTGGCAGCAGCCAGGGAAGCAGCTGTACCTCTAGTGGAATGAGCCCTCAGGCCTAAGGGTGGAGCTCTACCCAGTTTTTCATAGCGGAATTGTATACAAGAAAAAATCCACCTGGCAATAGATCTCAGTGGCAGGTTTGCCCTTACCAACTTCTCCATACGTAAGGAACTAGAGGTATTCAAACCTGTGACCCTTGGTACGCTCTATGTAGTAGCTAAGGGCTCTTAACATCTAAGCTGCGTAGCCTCTCTCCAGATGAGGAATGGTCAGTGAAGAAAACAGGGAGAGATAGATTGGTTGAGGTGGAAATCTGAAACCACTTTAGGTGAGAACTTTGTTAGTTCTTAGGACCACTTTATCTCTATGGAAAGAAATGAAATCAGATTCCACTGACAGGGCTTGCAATTCACTGAGACGCCTGGCAGAAGTAATGGCTACTAAAAACACAGTTTTCCCAAGTCAAGTACTTAAGCTCTGCAGAGGACAAAGGCTGAAAAGGGGGTTGCATAAGCTGAGCAATGCAAATACTAAGGTCCCAAGCAGAAGCAGGATCCCTAAAGGGGGTACTGGTGTGAAGCAATCCCTTGAAAAACTTACAAAACACAGGATGGGATGATGGAGAGGAAGGCTTGCCTACTGACAAAGCAGAAACAGCTGCCAAGTGTACTTTAAGGGTAGCTGGTCTGAGGCCTAGGCCATTAAGATGGAACATATAGTCCAGAACCGTAGGCAACTCAGCGGAGTCTGGAGAAATATTCTTCTTAGAACACCAAATGCTGAACCTTTTCCATTTGTAGTTGTAAGTCTTTCTGGGTGGAAGGCTTTCAAGAAGCCTTAAGGATATACAGAACCCCTTGGGAAAGATGCAGATCTGCAAACTAACTCTTCAAGAGCCATGCCTTGAAATTGAGAGACCGAAGATTCGGGTACAAAATCCTCCCCCGAGAGGATGTCAACAGGTTGTAATTCCTGGGAAGAGACAGGGGGAAGGTGGACTGCTAGGGACAGCAACAGGGGGTACAAGGGCTGTCTGGCCCAGTCTGGAGCAATCAGAATCACTTTGCATGGTTGTGACCTTATCTTGACTAACACTTTGAACAGGAGAGGGAAGAGGGGAAGCATACAGAAATTTCCCTTCCCAGTTCAGAATCTGAGCATCCAGGGGACTGAGCCCAAGACTGAGGGTCTGCAACAAAAGAGAGGAAGTTGGTGATTGTCTGGGGCTGCAAAAAGATCTCTGGAGTGCCCCATCGAGAAAATCACTTTCAAAACTAGAGGATCTAGTGCCCATTCGTGATGGCCCTGGGATATTCTGCTCAGTGCATCTGCTAGGACATTGTCCTTCCCTGGGAGGTGAACTGCTGTCAGAGGATTGCAGGGAATAGGCCAGGGACCACAACTTCATTGCTTCTGTGTACAAGGCCATAGACCGAGTGCCTCCTTGCTTGCTGATGTACCACATGGTGGTGGTGTCTGTTCTGACCTGGACCACCTTGTTCTGTACAGATTTGGAAAAGGCTTGCAGTGCCAGAAACACTGCTGAGTTCCAAGAGATTGATGTGAAGCAGAGATTCCTGAGTTGACCACAGTCCTTGGGTGGTAAGATCCTCCAAATGGGCTCCCCAGCCCAGCAGGGAAGCATCTGTGGTGAGCATCACTGAATGAGACTGAGTGACAAAAGAAACCCCTTGTCTCAAATTGTCCTGATCCTGATACCACTGCAAGGCTTGGATTAGGGTTAGAGTCACTGGGACTAGTTTGGTAAGAGAATCCCTTTCTTTGGGACCAAAGGCTCTTAGTGGAACTGAATGTCCCTCATCGGGAATCTTGCCCCTTGGACCACTGCTGTGGAAGCTGCCATGTGGCCCAGTAGCTAAAGGAAATGCCTTGCTGGCTGAGACACCCGAAGAGTGAATGAAGAGGCCAGTTCCATTAGGATCCTTGCCCTTTCCAGGGGGAAGGGAGGCTCTTGCCTTTACTGTATCCAGTTCTGCACCTATGAAGGTGAGGAGCTGTACTGATTCGAGAACTGACTTTGGAAGGTTGAGAAGGAATCTTAAGGAAGTGAGCACTTGCTGGGTCACTGGCAAATGTGACTTGACTTGGTTTGGAGACTGACCTACTATGAGCCAGTCCAAGTATGGGAAGATGGAGATCTTTTTTCTCCTTAGGAAAGCAACCACTACTGCCAGGCACTTTGTGAAAACCCTTGGGGCTGATGTTAGGCCAAAGGGCACTGCTCTGAATTGACAATGGCCTGAGGGCAACTTGAACCAGAGGTACTTTTTGTGGGAGCACCTGATGGGAATGTGAAAGTAGGAATCTGAGGTAGATGGAAGCTAGCCAGTCCCCTGGCCTTAGAGAGGGAAGGATAATCCTCGAGTCATCATTTAACTTTGGCTTTAAAAAGGTGTTTGTTCAGATGTCTTGGGTCCAGGATGGGCTGTCATTCTCCTGTCTTTTTGGGGGTTAGGAAGTACCTGGAGTACAATCCTTTGCCCTTGTGTAGGGTGGGAACCCTCTCTATAGCTCTGAGAGCTAGGAGTAAAGAAACCTCTGCCTCTAGGGCAAGGGTCTCAGATTTGCAGGTAGAAAGGATCTGGTTCTCATCTTGGAAAATTTTTTGAAGCTGAGAACCAGTCCCTAGATTACTACTTCCAGGACTCGATTGTCTGATGTTAGAGACTTCCGGTCCTGGACAAAGTAAGCCAGGCTGCCCCCTACTGGTATGGGAGAATCGGCCTGAGCAGACCCATCAGGGTGTCTGCTTGGTAGGGGCTTTAGGCTGAGGGGTGGATGCAGGCCTGCTCATCCCCCGTCTGCCTCTCCCTCTAAAGAATCCCCTCTGTGAAAAAGAAGAGGCAGCCTTAGCTTGGTAAAAAGGCCTTTGGAAAGGCCTGCCCCTTGACTGCTGCTTTTGAGGAGTTGCTTGCCTTTCTTTGGCTTGAGCATTCCTGTAAGTGGTCCTGTACTCATCCATCTTTTTCATGTAGTTGTCTGCTCCCCAAACAAAGAATTACCAATTACAGGAAAATCCATGGCCTTAGCCTGGGTATCCTGTGAGAGGCTAGTACATCTGAGCCAAGCCATCCTCCGAAGAGCCACAGATATAGCCATGACTCTTGAAACATCACTGGAGTCCACAGCAGCATGAAACTGTACTTTAGATGCCTCAATCCCATCTGCAGCCACCTGCTCCAGCTCCTTGGCAAGCTGCTCAGGGGCCTGTTTAGCCAGAGCCAGCACAGTGTCCCACCTGGACTTCTGGTATCTAGCTGGATAGGCCATATAGTTAGCCAGCCTGAGTCCCAAAAATGCTGCCATGTATTGTTTCTTTGCCATGGCATCAATCTTCCTGGAGTCCTTGACTTTGGGGGTGATGCCAAGGGGATATTTGCCTTATCACAGGCAGCAGCCTGCACTACCCCAACATGGCTGCACTGCTGGAAAAGGAACTCCGTGTCTAAGCCTGAGAGAGTACCTCTTGTCCACTCGTCTGTCCACAGGAGGTATAGAATTAGGAAACTTAAGAATTTTATGTGTCTGTTTCCCAAAGGATCTGTGAAGGGGAATAGACAGTCTCCTGGACTCTGGGATGTCCATCATCTCAACATAATCAGGCTCCTCCTGATCCTCTACTGCTTCCTCCATAGGAAGCTGGAGGGTCTCAGCCACTTTTTTGTAAAACATAGTGAGAAGGGGTCTCAGAAAGCCTAGGAGGAGAAACACCTGAAGGTCTGTCTGGGGAGATGTCCGGGTCAATAGGCACATCCAGACTTTCATAATCATCCTCATACTCTCCTTCCTCCTCCTCCTCCGGTTCATAAATTTCTTCCAAAGTATAATCCGGAACCGGGGGAACCGACCGAACCCCTGCCAGATGGTGCCAGTTCGGTCGGAACCTAACTAAGCGATTGCACTATCCTTATCGCCTTGGCTATCTCATCGCTGTTTGGAGTATGAATTTCTGGATCCGAACTGGACGATTTATCTTTTCTTTTAACCAGAACCGACTCCTCAGAATCGGCTCTCCTTTTACCCAAAGTATCACCCTGGTTAGAGGGCACTTCTGGTTCGGTCGGAACTGAACCGGGCTGGCCATCCGGGTCAGCAGACTTCTCGGCCTCCCTTTCCCTTCAGTCTACTTAATCTCTTTTCCAGGGAAGATTTGGGAAGTTTCTTGCAAATTTGGCAGTCTGAATCGAGGTGGTCAAACCCCAGACAAACACAGGTGGTGTGGGGATCAGCTTTGGCAAAGACTTCCCCACACACACAATGCAGTGTTGAAACCCAGTGGGCCCCGTTTTCTTGGGTTTCTCAGACATGGCCAATCCTATCCAAAACGTACCCTTTTTTCCGCAATCCGCCAGGCAAGACACCCCTATCTGTTCCTGACCGTGTCACGGGTCTTGGAAAAACAAAAAACCCGGATTTTATTTATTTTAAGAACAGATACGGACCGGTTACCACACTAAATCAAGCACAAGGTTTTTTTTTTTCCACTTCAAACTGATCAATTCAGCCGAACTGATCCACAATTTACAAGTTCCACACAGAAACAAAACAAAAACTTATCTAGTACTCACGGTACCACAGACAGACTTGAACCGACTAAGCGGTAACAGCAATTCGGTAGAAACCAACCGAGAAAACGACACTTCAATTGACTTTTTGGAACCAAGCAACAGGAGAAATCTCCAGAGCAACTGTTCAGTGAGGCAGAGTAAAGAATCTGAAGGTTGCAATTTAAACAGCAGCAGATGGGGCTTCAACCGAGCTCATGGTGAACACTCCATGCTGGCCATGGAAAGTTTAACTTTGTTCTCTGGGGCAGTTGAAAGGCAGGACTTAACTGCATATGTCAGAATACAGCAAGACTTCATATTGTTTGAATTAGTTCTGGTCAGAATTGGTTCCGAACATGCTCAGTAAGCACCTCAAAATAGCTGTATGAAACGAAAAAAAGAATTCCTTGCTAGTACTGATGTCATCCTTTTTCGTTTCAGGGAAATCCTTTTAGCTGCGATCTTGTTTTGTTTTGCCAAAAAATTTAAAAACTGAAAACCCATATAACTGAGGTTGTGGGGAGCTATCAATACATGTAGCTTGCTTACTGGGACCCACTTAGCTACATTCTGCTCTTAACTGTTCCACAAATGCCCCTCAAATATTGTTTGTAAATCCTTTTTCGTATCGTATGAAATGAGATTCTCGTACCACGAGTGACAGAAATACAGGTTACTCACCTGTAACAGGAGTTCTAGGAATGGTATATGTTGTTCATCCACACTCATTGGCAGGTATCCTTGCCGCTTTAAATCTTGCCGGAAGGTCTTCAAGCTTGCTCCTCCCACCCACCCGGGTGGTATAACTCTCGGCTCCTTACAGCGCCAGATCTGGCCGCTGGAGCTCAGGTTGTCTGCGTGAAGCCGAGGGTCGGGTAGTGTGTGGATGCAACATATACCATTCCTAGAACTCCTGTTACAGGTGAGTAACCTGTATTTCTAGGGACATGGATATGTTGTTCATCCACACTCATTGGCAGACTCTAGCAGTTCTCCGGGAGGAGGGAGGCAAGACGCACACCCCAATACTTACTTGGGAAAGAGACTGAGAACCGAGGCCCCAAACCAGCATCCCGCGTGACTCAAGGTCGATGTGGTAGTGGGTAATGAAGGTGTTTGCTGACTTCAGGTAGCAGCCCTGCAGATTTCCTGGATAGGGGCGTCCCTGGAAGCAGCCACCGTTGCAAGCAGTATGGCGGTAGAATGAGCTCTTATCCCTCTGGGAGGCTCCATGCCCGCCAACTTATAGCAGAGATCTATGCAGGAGGTTACCCACCTGCTTATCGTCCGCTTGGCTGCAGGTCTGCCAGATGCGGCTTCAGCGTAGGTGACAAACAGCTGGCGAACCTCTCCCCGAATTTCAGCCGTGGGCTCCTTATAATAAGCGAGCGCCCTTCTAGGTCCAGAGTATGGAGCCTATATTCGGCCTCCGAGGTGTGATTGGGGTAGAACACCGGCAGAGTCAACACCTGGTTAAGGTGAAACTCCGACACCACCTTCGGAAGGAATTTCGGTGAAGCGAGGACAACCTTGTCCCTGTGGAAGACCAGGTAAGGAGACTCGATGGAAAGCGCCTGGAGCTCTCCCATCCTTCTGGCTGACGTGATAGCCACCAAGAAGGCGGTCTTCCACGACAGGTGAGAGAGCACACCTGTGCATAGGTTCGAATGGCTTGCCCATGAGCTTTGCCAGTACCAGCAGTAGATCCCACGGAGGTGGGGTTCCCTGACTGGAGGGAAATGTGATCAAGGCCTTTGAAAAGCGCCAGACCACCTTCTCCTCTGCGCCATCGACTGCTTCCCGCCCGTGCCCGGTAAGCAGAGATGGCTGCCAGGTGCACCCTTAGAGGTCGTCACCTAAGCCCTTGACTAGAAAGGGACCATAAATAGTCCAAGATGCTTGCCAAGGAACAGGAGGAAGGGTCCAAGCCCTTGCTCTGACACCAAATGGAAAACCTTTTCCATTTGAAGGCATACATTTTCTGGTCGACTCTACGGGACGCCTCAACTACATTGAGGACCTCGCCGAAAGACCCAAGGCCTGGAACTCTAGCCAGGAACCAGGCCGCCAGATGCAGGGATTGAAGGTCCGATGGAACACCTTCCCTGATTGACTGAGAGCAGGTCCGGGCGAGCTGGAAGCTGCCATGAGTCCTGGAGCTGAGACTGAGGAGAACTGGTACCAGAACTGGCGAGGCCAGTCTGGGGCTATAGAATCACCTGCCTTGTCCCTCCTCGCTTTGAGAAGCACCTTGTGGATCAAGGGAAATGGGGAAAGGCGAAAAGAGGCCCGGGTCCATTGCCTCGAGAAGGCATCCCCTGCAGCGAGCCCTGCTGAGGGGGGCGGCATGGAACAGACTCAGCCTGCGTTCTCCATGGAGGCAAACAGGTCCACCTGAGGTGTGCCCCAAAGGGAGAACAGATGCTGTACTACCTCCGGCAGGAGAGACCACTGTGGGATGCAGCCCCTATCCGCTCAGGGCATCGGCCAGGGTGTTGGAGGCCCCTGCCACGTGAATGGCTAGGAGATCCGCCTCAGGCTGCGCACGAGTGACCAAATGCGGAGAGCTTCCTTGCATAGAAGCATGGAGCGCGTCCCGCCCTGGCGGTTTAGATAGTACATGGTCGTGGTATTGTCCGTCTGGACTCGGACCACTTGACCCCGGAGGAACGGAGCAAAGGCGGTGAGAGCTAGGCGGACCGCTCGGAGCTCCAGCAGGTTGATGTGGCATCGGGACTCCCGCGGGGACCAGAGGCCATGAGCCCGGTGTTCCCCCAGATGGGCACCCCAACCCATCAGAGAGGCATCGGTCGATAGAGAGACCGTCGGCTCGGGGACGAGAACGGATGCCCTCCTGCAAATGATCTGGAACGGTCCACCACTGGAGAGTCGCTCCACATCCCCTGTGTCACCGGCCATGCTGGTCCAAGGGATCGGGCTGCCAGACCACTGGCTGGCCAGTCCCCACTGAAGGGGACGCGATGTTCCAGCGGCCCAACGGACCACGCTGGTGCAGGCCGCCATGAGACCCAGGAGGCGCAGGAAGTCCCGGCAGGCGCAATTGCCCAACCAGAAATGATCGGGCAAGGAGGAAAGAACCTCGCCCTGTCCGCCGGGAGCCGCGCCTGGCTCAAGAGAGTCGAGCTGCTCCCGATGGAATAGAATCACCTGCTTCGCCTCGAGTTCCGGACTTGGTCTGCTTGATAAGGAGGCCCAGTTGAGAGCAGACCTGGAGGGCCGGATCTCTGGACCACTCCGCCTCCTTCCTGGAGGGAGCTGCTATCAGCCAGTCGTCCAGGTAAGGGTACACCGGACCCCTCGCGCCAGAGGGAATGCTGTCACCACTGCCATGCATTTGGTGAAGACCCTGGGAGCTGGAGACAAGCCAAGGGCATGGCTTGGAACTCGAGAGAGATCCTTCCGTCTGGAAGCGAAGGAATCTCTGGTGAGACAGGAGGGATAGGGACGTGAAAACAGCGTCCTGCAAGTCCAGAGAGCAGAACCACACGCCTGCTCCAAGGATGGTATTATCTGAGCCAGAGTGACCATCCTGAAGGTTCAGACCTTAGGAACTTGTTTAGGTCGTGTAGGTCGAGAATGGGGCGCCAGCCCCCCGTCCGTTTCGGAACCAGGAAGTACCTGGACACAAACCCTGGGTCTGAAGGAGGGTCCACCACCTCTCTTACCACCTCCTTCTGGAGGAGGAGAGCGATGTCGGCTCGACGAGCCGCCAGTGAGGCTGGGGATCCCGAAGCCCCCCGAGGGGCGACGGCTCTGAAGGGTGGTGCCTGCTCGAATTCCAGAGGCAGGCCTCTTCCCACCACCTCCAAGACCCACCTGTCCGTGGTAACAGCGGACCAGGCGGACCTGAAGTGCTGGAGCCGCCTCTACGGGGACCCAGGGTAAGGTGACAGGGATGGGGCGACACCCCAGCCCGTCACTGGGCAGGCTTGGAGGAGGGACCGGCCGAGGGACCTCCTGGGCCCTTTCTCCCGCCTCCTGTTAGAGGAAGCCAGCGGCTTGGGTTTGGGATGCCAAGGCCGAGCCTGCTGGCCTGACGTTGCTGGCTGGCGCTGCTGGGGCACAGGAAGGACGTAAAGGGCTTAGGCTGTGGTTTGCGGCCTTTGTCCTTCTGAGCGGAAGAGACCGAGTCCAAGGTGGCATTGGACTTCTCGATCCTCTGCAGGTGACCTTCCACCCCAGGGCGGAAGAGGTCAGTCCCCAAAAAGGGAACATCCGCCAACTTGTGCTGGGTATCCGAAGTAAAGGTGGATATCCTCAGCCAAGCCCGCCGACGCATAGCCACTGCGGCCGCCACCGACCTGGCACATGAGTCCCTATATCAAAGCAGTCTGGAGCTGCTGTTTGGCCACTGCCTGCCTGGTCCCGCACCTGCTTAACCGTAGTCTGCAGATCGGCGGGAAGATGAGGGATGACCTCATCCAGGGAGCCCAACAGGGCATGAGAAAAATGTGCCATAAGGACGGCCGAACTGGCCTGACGAAGGCCGAGAGAGGACGCAGCGTAGACTTTTCGCCCGACATAGTCCAATTTCTTGGACTCCTTGTCAGGAGGTTTGTCCACATCCCTGGCGTTGCCGGCGCGCCGGAAAACGCTGTCGGTAACCAACCCCTCAGCAGAGGGGTGTTCCGAAAAACCGGACAAGGAACCGGTAGGGACCGCATACTTCCTGGCCATCCTGGCCGAAGGCGCAGGGCAGGAAGCAGGGCGCTGCCAAAGCTCCAGTGCCGGACCCACTATGGCCTCGGCCACCGGAAAGGCCTCCGTCGGAGAATCCCCTCGGTCCAGAATCTCCGTGAGGGGATACCTGGCCCGTTTGGAAACGGGTTCGAGCTCCATCCCGGTAGACTCCGAGATGAGCCGAAGCAGTCCTAGGAAGGACGACGGGCTATCGTCCATTGACTGACCTCCTGAAGACTCCAAGTCCAGTCGTTTGGAGAAAAGGAGGAATCATCTTCGGACTCGGAAGAGTCCTCGAAGAGCTGCCTCTGGCCTGAGCCACCCTTCACCTGCCGAGGTCGGTCGGGAGTGAGGGTAACTGACAGCCGATGGGGTAGACCCTTAGCCGACCGAGAATCCTTGGTCGGAGCCCCAATTGGTGGCTGTGGAGGCGGAGGTTCCACCGGAATCGGTGGAGCAGCTGGTTTTGGCCGAACAACCGGCCTGGGTATAGGCTCCTCGGATAAGTCGAGGGGTTGTGTCGGCCGTTCCGGTGACAGCCACTTAATGGCCGGGGAAGGCGACGGGTCGGCTTATTCCCGGCCAGGAGGAGCTGTTGCAACATAAGGTCCTCGTACCGTCGACGTAATTTACGCCGAAGCCTCCCCTCATCCGAGGAGGAGGACGAGGACGAGCGGCGACGCTGGCCATCAGTGCGCGAGACCGCCATGACGGTGGGATCGGCTGGACCGCGAAGAGGTCCGAGACCGACCGAGAGTCCCGGAATTTCCGAGGTCGGTGCGGGGAAGTGTCGGCCGGAACCGGCACTCCCTTCGGCTCGGATGGTCCATCCGAGGGCTCCGGAACCGGAGGCACAGGCGAGCCCACGGGATCCTCAACTCCTCCCGGGGGAACCGGGGAGAGGGGAATCTCGGCTGCTAAAGGCGACAGCCCGTCCAATGGGTCGAGAAAAATCTCGACTTCATCGGTGGGAGTCTCGGTCAACTGACCTGACGGGGACACCGTGAGGCCAGTGGCCGAAGCCGAGCGGTCGACCGAAGCCGACGGTCGACGGCCCGGGGAGAGGGACCTTTCCCACTCCCAAGAGCGTCGACGGAGGGACTTACCCTGTCCCTCTTTGGACCGGAATAAGGTCCAGCAGGACGCGAGCCCTTCTCCTTTAGTGGAGAGGGACAGACAAAGCTCCTTAAAAGAAGCCGTGTAGGAAGAACCCAGAGAGAGGCGGGATAAATGCGCGGCCGAGGAAGATACGACGCGCGCCTCCTCTTAGAGGCGACCATCCGCTTCGAGCTGATCCGCCGAGCCCGCGCCGACACCGCCAACCGGGCCTCCTTGACTTCACCGAGGGAAACGCTTCTCGGGACGGCCCAGTTGCAATCGGGCAGCACGGTCTTCGAGGACGTAGGCCGAGAAAGATGAGCACAGGTCGCAAGCCTGCGGGTCGTGCTCAAGGCCTAAGCAGTAGACACACGTGGAGTGTGGATCCGTCCGAGACATCTTCTGCCCGCATGGGCATCTCCGAAATCCGGGAGTCGATTTGTCCATCGCAGCCGTGAGGGATAGAAGACTGAAGTCTTTGCAAAATTTATTTTTAAATCCGCAAACGGAGAAATAGGAACCAGTCACAAACGCAGAGCGTTAAGGAGGGAACCTGAGCTTCCAAGCGGTAAGGAAGATCTGGCGTCATGGGGCGGAGCCGAGAGTTATACCACCCGGGTGGGTGGGAGGAGCAAGCTTGAAGACCTTCCGGCAAGATTTAAAGCGGCAAGGATACCTGCCAATGAGTGTGGATGAACAACATATCCATGTCCCTAGAAAAGGATTTTTTTTGTGAGAGAAAACTGCTTTCCCAGCTATGCAGTGGCATTCCCTGCCCTCTAATCCCTTTTCCCTTGCTCCTATAAATTTTCCCTGGTGTCTAGTGGCACCCCCTTCCCAACCCTCTTGCCTTTTTTTTTGGCTGGTGCCCCCACTGCTCTTCCAAACGCTGGCCTCCATATTCAAGCCTTAACCAGCTTTACCGGAGGATTGGGCATTTTGCACCAGGTACTGTCCCCTGGCATCATCATTGTAAAGTCCTCTCATCCGAGGCTGGGCACCCCTGGAGTGCAAATTCCAGTATACCACCATGTGCCTCATGTTTAAGCTTGTTCACTGCTACACCCCACCACGCCTGGGTGATATTTCGAAAGACTCACCTATGCACCTTTTGCTCCGCAGCCTTTCCCCTACTAGCCAAGCCCAACCCTTGGTTGGCAGTTGGTCATTTGCATTTACGGCAATGGCTGCCTGGAACTTGTTCCTGCAAGACATTCTATCTTCCACCTCCCTCTCGCACTTCAAGTTTTAATTTATCCCGTTACCTTCTCGTCCCCGCTCCTTGCACCTGTTTTCACAAAATAGGCTCCTCTTGCAAAGTAAAGTCTAGCCAGTCCTTTGTATGGCTATACCCCCGTCCACTTGAATTAACATGTGAATGTTTACAATTTCGACTTTTTGTCCAAATCAATGTTATGCACTTATTCTAATGTTTATCATCTTGCTGTACCACTGCTTAACATTACTGTATCCAAGAACTTGCACATGCATTGTATACACCTGTTTTAAGTACACCATTTTTAAGTCTTTGCTCATACTTTATACAGAGAAATGGATTTATATGTTCATGTCCTGTTCTGCGTCACCCCTGAAAAAGGGACTGCATTGTCTCAGTGGGCTTACCTGGTTACTAAAATTCAAGAAAATGGTCCCAATGTTTTTTCTTGGCCTATATTAAAAAGGTCCCTCACTGATCCGACCCACACACCCCTCAGCACCCAACACCCCCCACAGACCCTCACTCACCTGAGCAGGTGCCATGGTGAAGATCCAGCTCCCTGATCAGAGGCACATCTTGCTGCTGGAACCGGTGACTGCAATATGAGAATCTAAAGTAAATGCGGTTCAATGCGTTTCAATCTGGTTTTCAACTTTGGTGCATAACTGCCATTTATGCACTTTTTTTTTTTTTTTTAAAACACCAAATTTTCAACATACCCTTTTTGTGACTCCTTATGAACAATGTTGGTGTCATCTCGCAAATCCTGCCTGAAAAGAGATTTTGTGGTCTGTTGGCAAAATCACCTTTCGAACAGGATTTCAAAATTTTCCTATACTTGTTCATGAGGTGGGGTCATAAGAAGGGTGTATTGACAATTTGGGGTCAAAATATGCTAAAATGGGAAAGTTTGAGCATTTGTTGACATTTCACTATGCTCGCTCCTAACTTTGGTAATTTAATATTTTACCCTAAAATTATCATTCATGAATGTGACAGTTGTCATTTTTCAAATCTTGTCTAAAAATGTCTTTTCATGCCCTTCGCTGGTTATCCCTCCCTGGGCTGAGAACAGATATGGCACATTGATGAGTCCAAATGAGGATGAAACCCATGCCAGTCTGCTGTTCTCAGCCGTTGCTGATTGTATTGTGATGCCTTCTGGCACCATACAATCCTGCTTAAAGTTGAGCCAGTCAAAATGAATTAATAGGCATTTGCATATGCTTCCCATGATGCGTTGCATTATTGAGGGGGGCCGCACACACACACACACACACACACACACACACACACACACAATTATGGAGGGATGGGAGCGCAGGGCCAAGAGGGCCCTATGCTCCGTCAGAGAAATAATACGGTTACACTATCTCAAAAAGTATGGATGCATTTGAGGGAGCACAGGGCCAAGAGAGGGGCCCTCCGCTCCAACAGGAAAATAAGGATACCATTATACTACAGATCTCATAAGGGAATTCTTTGCAAAAACACTGTTAATACAACATTTAGAGTTGAGGCTACAGCATCAGAAGTAGGGAAATGTGGCTCTGGGGTTTCCAATTCTAAAACCCCAATGCCATCCCAAAAACAAAATCGGGGCAGAGCCTTCCTAGGGGTTGTCAACCCTAAAGCTCACTTAATTCTACACACCCTAGAAACCTACACACCTAATAGTATCGGTCATGCTGCCCATCTTCCCTTCTGGCCTCCAGCAAGTACATGTTCAGTGCCCCGAGCCAATACTCACAGGATCTGCCCCACTGGCCTCAAATCATTTTGGTTACTCTACACTGCACCTTCCCCAGCCTGTCTTTTCTTAGGGGGGCATACTAGGCACTGTATCCCAGACGGGGTCTCAAGTGAGCTAGAGTGGTGGTATTACCTTTTTTCTCCATCAATCCAAACCCCTTCCAATGCACCCAAACATTCTGGTTTGCCATGCTGTAGGCCTTGCTACAACAGCTGTTTTTTTTCTTTCAGGCAGCAAACTCACAGCAACAGTGGTGTGGTGAACAAGGTGGACATCACAGATGCACAAGCATAATCGAGCAGTATCAGCAAATTTTATTGACAAAAAAAAAAAAGGACAGTAAAAATACCATTAGTTGCCAGTATCAGCCACTGGAAAAGTTTTAATACCTCGACAAATTCTTCGTCCAGAATATCCATGAATCCATCATCTTCATCATCATTACCAGCAGAGCAGGTCAGTGAGCATTTACGCAAGAATACGGGACTGCTGTCTTCTAGTTCATTAGCATCCTTCTTGGGAGAAGCAAACTGCAAATGATAAAAAATGTTCAGATCACCACAGCTAATTCTGCCCAGGTGGTAAAAATGGTTTTGTCAATTTCTGAATGCTGTTAGTCAAATGCTAATGAATGTCCAGTCACAAGGCAAGGCAGAGCACAATGGAATCTGACTGGATCAAACAATCTTATTTTAGATTTACTGTACCATCCAATTTCTTTCACCAAGTTCAAGGGACAGATTAGAGGCTACCATCCCCAGAACCCAACCGCTGGGTGCATCCACCCACACTGCTCTGATCACATCTGATGTCAAAAGCAGTTTAGATAGTGCACAGAATGGTCAGAGGACCACAGGTTTGAATCCCATCAAAGCTACTTACCTATGAGCAAGTCACTCACCTACCCTGCCTGTGCTTGTCCTGTAAAAAGAGATGCAACTACTGTATAGATAGCATTATTTAAGCCAACACCCCAAGACCCCTGGTTACATGACGCTACATAGGGTATTATTTTCCTAGTATACAAAAACAATTTATATTCCATTTTTATTTTACAATTTATTTAGCCAGGACAGCCCAGAGGAGCTGCAGCATCTTGTTTCAGTTTTTTTTTTTGGGGCTGCTTCTACCCATTTCCACAGCTGGACTGCAGCACTGGGAGGAGGAGGATTTTCCCACGATCATGCAGCAAGTATTCAGCTCTTGCAGGTTTTGTACCCATGAACTCCCAGTTCCCAGACCAGCGCTCTAATCGCCACAGGACACTGCTTCTCTAAAGCCAGTGCTCTAACCTTTATGCAAAAAACTGGCATGGCCTTATTTAGTATCGCACACCTTGATTCATTAAGTTGCAGCCTCAAACATTCTCAAAAAACAAACTCACCATCAGGGCTGGGGCAGAACTTGGTCTTTCTGCAAAGGCATCCTTTCCTCCAACACCATGGAAGGTACGTGAGCGGTATCGAGCAACTGGTCTGGCAGGCTTCTTAAACTCAAACCCCACCTGGAAATATCAATGTACACAGCATTTATTTAACATACCAACAGTGTAAAATTCTACTCACTGACAAGCTGTTCACTGACAGAATTATCTTGTACAAGGCAATAAAGCCCAATGACTCCTGCAGATAGTGTGATTTTGCTAAAGCTTTTTTTGTGCGTGTATGTGGGCAGTTGGTAAACAGCATTACGTTAATACTGCATTTTAATTAGCAGCAGTGGATATACTGTACAGCACTACTGTATTTGAATTAGCAGCATTGGAAATGTATACATTATAATCATTAGAAATCTATTGCATCACACAGGCTCAATGTTACTGAAACCTGTTGGAGCTCTTACCCTGTATAAGCGGTTTCATGTTGCTAACTCTAGGGCAATGTTTCTCAAACAGTGAGGCCAGTCTACTTGGGGAGGCCTCAATCTGTTCCACAGGAGGCTCAAGCAAGACTGAAAATCTGAATTTATTCATGCATAAACTGGTGACCTGGAAAGGCACACAGTCAATAGTTTCCTGGTGCAACCCAGGAAAACGTATAGTGAGTTAATAAGATTCAGAGGTAACTGTGCAAACAAAATGCTAAATAGTGCAAACAAATAGGAACAATGTGCAAATTGCAAGATTTATGTATTTGCTTGCTTTCGATAACCAGGTAAGTGCCCTGGACAAAAAAAATGCCCATTTTCAGGCACAACCTAGGACAGTACATAACAGGCAACATTAAACATTTATAAGCAGTATACAAACCTTATGACTTTCGCACATTACAGCAGTAACAGTAATACAAAATAAGTGATAACAGTTTAGTGAATAAAGTACAAAAAAACACCATCAGGAACACTACAATGACAGAGGTAACAGGTACATTATAGTATATGACTAATAAAGAGCAAGCAGAGAAAGACCAAGAAACAAACATACAAAGGAAAAAACTAAGCTATTGCACAAATCAGGCAAAGACAGTAATTGCTAAGATACTATGAATGAGGATGGTAATAATTTAATAAGAGTTTCTAGTTCCAGCTTTGTAGAAGAGTGGATAATTGAGGGATAAGGGAGGAATCTGTGTGCAGCAACAGGATGAAGCAGGACTAGGTAAAGGTTAGGCAAGGTCATAAGCAAGAACAGTTGTCTAAGGCTTTTAGATAGGAAAATCTTTTTTAAAGATAATAGGGGACTGAGACCATGAGATGAGGTAGGGAGTTCTATAATTTAGGGGCATAGTGGGCAAACGCCTGTTCTTCCATCTCGGTTGAGCTAATGGGAACAGCAAGGAGTGCCTGGGTAGAGGACCAAAGCTGGTGAAAATGCTCATCTGGAGTAAACATTGAGGCCAACGAGGCTGCTTGAGAGGATCCAACTGGGTTATTGATTGGGCATCTAAGGACAGAGGTTAGACGGGAGGGGGTGATAACCAATTTAAGTCTGAGTAAAGCTTGCAGTGATGGCTGAGACGAGGAGCAGACAATGCAAACCTGCAGACATTATTATACACAACTTCCCATTTGTATAAGACACTAGCGTTGACCTGGAAAAAAGTAGGTAGGGGAATAACAGCCTTGAAAGTAATACTCCCTGGGCTATTGTGACTCTGGCTGCAGGGGTGACAGCATGGTGGACACGATAAGCCACCCCAATTTTAGAACAGACAGATTTACAGGCACCGTTTATGTGGTGGGAGAAATCATGGGCATGGTCGAGTGATGTCAGAACAGAATTCAAGGGCTTAGCACAAGGAGCACAAGCAGGAGGGAGTAAAATGATCCCTGAAAAGGTGCTTAAAAGCAGGATATGTGGGGGAGAGGCAGAGGTAGGTAAGAAGGTTGTTCCAGACAGAGGGAACTGATGGAACAAGCAGTATGACCCATGACAGTTTTCTAACAAGGGATAACAAGAGTCCGAGAGTCAGACTATTGGAGCAAGTAAGATGACCCTGGTACGGGGGTTACAGAATGGTGGTAAATAAAAATGAGAATCAAGTCAGGCAACTACTCAAACCATTTTATGGTATTCCTGGTGTATGTGGAAAGTGTAACATTTTTTCTATGACGAGACAAAGATTATCCTATTTGGGGAAGTTCAAGATCTTTTCCATGGCTTGGGGAGGCTCACTGTGACAAAAATCTGAGAACTGATGCTCTAGGGACACTATTGTAAAGCCATGCTCAATGGTAGTTACTTTTCAATTAAAAAATTTTACAAAGTGAAAGAAAATGTTGTAATTATATGGGTGGTCACTCCACCTCCCCCCCAACCGGAGAAGTGAGACATTTTAAATCCTGTAATAAAAATCATGAGCCACTGCCAGCCCCACAGGTGCAGAGGTCTGTGGTGCTATGTCGCCTTACTTCCTACCATGCCAGCAACCCGAATTGAGGGCGGGGGGTCAGACAGCTCTTCTCAGGGTGGAATGACATGTTGACTCTGCCCATGGCTGCCACCAGGTGGAGGTCTGGGGTAGTGCTGGCACTTAAGCTGCACAGAAGGGAGGGTCCGAAGTTCCATAGCATGTGTGTGCCTCCCCGTGCACTAGCTTAAATGCTGCTGTGGCAGGGGAACCAGTGAAGAAAAGCAGAATATGGACAAAGCAGACTTAATGAAGCCCTGCCCACCCACATCCCCCAACACCACCTGGCCCACTGGCTCAATACTGGATAATTGTCACCAGGGAGGAGGGAGAATGACTTACCCCTTCTTGGCCTCGTCACGGGGGAGGGATCCATGGGGGTCTTCAGGCACAGAGTCTGGTGGAGGTGGGTGCCAGGTGGGGAAAAAGAGGGACAGGGCTAACAGCCCATCTGCAGCAACAGTCAGGAAAAATAAAGTGTTTGAGCCAACCTATTTCTCCTTATATGGAGCCAAAAAAGTGCCATGAAAATTTTGGCAGAAGCACTTTATGCAATGATGGTAAAACTGAACCATTAAAATCAAACTGCTCTAAACTACAAACTTCATAAGTCACTAAACAGAGTGTAACCCTGTCATTTAGGTATTGGTTCCTGGAATCATTCAGGAACCATCTATAGACAGAAAAATTTAATTTTTGCTCAAATGCAATTCAGAACCATAGCTGGTCCATCTGAGCTACTGCTTACGATGAAGGCATAGCCAGGGAAGTAGCAGTTCTTTACAAAGGGGTGCAGGGGTTGAAACTTGGTATGCAACTTTTTGCTAAATATTTTAAATCTTTAATGTAGTCTGCAATTACCCTTCTAACATAGATAATGAAACGTTACAGTTTGAGAACTGACCACTAGGAAAATTAAGGTTGCTGGCAAGTATGTTAAATGTCTAACAGGGGGTTGTGACAACTGCTCCCCACCTCCCAATTCACCACTGGGTCAGGGAGGGAAGGACAAGTTCTTCCACTGATACTGTCCCTAGTGACCATAGAAAGAGGTGCAGCTAGGATCTCTAGACTGGAGGGGAGGATGCCACCACCATGTTTGCATGCTCATGTCATGACATCTGAGCTGCAGTGTCTTCAGGGATGGGGACTACTGAAAATCCCCCACCTGCACAATCAGACTTCACCCCCACCCATAAGCTCTGCATCTACAGACTCACTCTACCTTCCCAAAGATAACTATAGTGTGAGTTTGTCCGGAGACTAAGGCCACCCAGAAGGCCCTGCTTGGGGGTGAGGGGGGCACAATAATAGTCTGTCAGAAGATGAGCCCTGGGAGAAGGCAGAGGAACAAAAACACACTGAACGCAACAGCAAGAGTAAATAAACCAAGAAAACTTTAGTTTTTTTCAAAGAATAATATTTGTAGAACTTAACTGAATAGCAGAAGCAATGTCTTGGGCAACCACTAACAGAAGCTGAAGATCTGCCATAGGAATTCAGGGATGGAGACCAGCACAATGGGACAGCAACTTTTAAAATAAATCCATTTTAAGCTCTGGGGTATCATGCACCTCAGAGATAATGCACAATTTAGGCCTGGCAGTTCTAACTGATGCAGTTAGTATAGTGAGAAGGAAAAAGTATTCACCATAATAATGTTGATTCTTCTTAAAGGTGATAACAGTTTTTACACCTCTAGATGCGCTCCAGTTGTCCCTTTAGTGTCTACTGACTAGTCCAACATGTCTGATTTTTGTTTCTGAACTTTTTTTCATCTTTGTAAATATCCTGAATCCCTCGCTCCTCAGCAGTTGCTGCTCTCCCTCTATACTGCCTGAACATTCAGTGTCATCAATAACTCCATTCCAAGCCATACAAATGAATAGCATGGTATGTGTTGCTGATGTCACAGAATGTCTAAGAAATATAAAAAAAGCAGTAGTTGGTGAGGAGAGTGGAACACTATGTAGATCTGAGGGCACCCCAAAGCTAGCCAGATTTAATCAGAAATTAGTCAGAGCATATCAGAATACATAACTGGCATGGAAAGGAAGACAGAAGGGCAGTTAACCATGTAAAAAGCATTTCTTATATCCTTTAAGGGTCATTCACAATGTTTACACTTTATGTAATCATCTCTACTGAAAGCAACACCCCGGAGATCGAACACATGGAAGTATTAGAATTTGGAATGTAGGTTTAAACTCTGCATCTGCGCTCCACTATGGCAGTTTGCCCAGATCGGTTTCCAAGCCAGAGTAAAGCAGTGGCTAGTGAAATTAGCCAAGAAAGGCTACCAAGTCTTAGAAAAAAAATGTTATAACTTAAGAATCACCCAACAAACTGAAGCAGACTTGTGAAATTTTACCACAGAAACCAGCTTAAAATCATAGCAACTGCAGTAGTAATGCTCAAGCAACCTCAATGAAAACAGGAACAGAGTACTGTCAGAACCAATCACAGGTTAGGAAGTGTAAACCTCCTTACTATTTTATAGTCCTTTTCAGAGGGCTGCGCAGACGGTGATTTTTGCTCTCAAGCACCAGCCTGGACTACTCCATGATGATCAGGATGGGCATACAGGTATGCCCCTCCCTGCTTGTCCACCTATTATATATTGATGCCTGCAGCCAAGGTGGATGCAGACATGATTTTTGACATGGCCTTCTTAAGTGGTTTATATATGGGAATTAGCAATCTTCAATTTCACCCTAAAGTTTTCTAATTAGCATACAATTCTAGGCTCTGGGGCAGCTCATTCCAGGGGAATGACTGCACTTGTCAAGCAGCAGTGAGGGATTCTTAGGTTTTGAACAGTAAACCCCTTCCAATTTAAATAAAATGTGGTGTAGTAGGAGAAAATAAGCAACAAGTAAAAACAGTAGCCAGCCAGGATATTCTCCTGTTCCTTGGAATCGACTGGGAACTGGAGGAAATAAATTCCTGACAAAACCATAGCTAACACAGTAACCAAAAAACTATTACAAAAAATAAATTACTATAGAATGACTGTAGAACCAACCATTGCTGGAGTTCGCTACAGGGTGGCTGTTCTCTTCAGACAGAGAAACAGATCTAAGCTAAGTGGCCAGTGGCGTGCAGAGGCAGAGTTTTACTGATCGATTTGTTTTTTTTGTAACCGGGTAGGTACACCAAACAACTGAGTGCCTATTTTCAGGAACGACCCTGAGAGTACACCACACACACACACACACACCCCCCCAGCAGGTCAAAAACACATACAGAGTAGAGCAAGATGCATTTTTATTTTTTTATTTTATTTAAACAGCAGTTTGGAAAACCTTTGAGCCATAGGCTCATTTACAAAGGTACCTTGTCACAGTAAGACAAACCAAAATACACAGTATAGCAGTACAACACATAAGTATAACAGTAAAATTAAGACATAGATACAAACAAGCTGGTACAGGTAGGATGGATGCAAACAATACCAGAGTTATGTCGTCCTTAGCAGCTTAGTAATAAGCTTTGTCATAAGTATTGAGTACGGCTTTGACTAGTGGCAGTTACAGCATCGGGTGTTAATAAGGTGGTTACGTAAGGAAGTTTTGAAGCACGATATAGTTGGAACTTCGGAGATGGAGGGGGGCAGTGTGTTGAACCAGGAGGGGGCCCTAAAGCTGAAGGCTCTTTCGCCGTGAGAGGTCCTAGCTCTAGGGATAACAGGAGAGGTTTTCCCAGAGGTCCGAGTATGAACTAGTGGGACAGAGCGGCGTATGGTGGTGGTCAATCCTGGTGTGGAAAGCCCAAGGAGGGTCTTTTTTGTAAGGGTACAGGTAAGATATTTGAGGCGCTCGTCGAGATCAAGTACCAGCACTTTAGCATACAGTAGACAGGTGTGTTCATCCTAGGTGCTCCAGTAATTAACCTGCAGGCCTTATTCAGAGTAGTGAATTTTATGGAGTGCGGTCTGATCAGCAGCACCATACACCGGCAGTCCATAGTCCACTAGGGACAGGATAGAGGAGGTGACTGCGAAGTCAAGAGGCCTCCGGGAGGGGCAGTGTTATACCGAGCGTAAGATGCCCAATCGGATATTAGTGGCAGTGGCTAGGGCAGGATGTGTCCATGGAAGGAGAGGAGGGGTCAAAATGGATCCCTAGGTATTTATAGGAGCAAACTTGTTCGAGTGGGAATGAGGACCCAGAGGAATGAGGAGTTTGAAGTTGCAGGACTTGTTTTGGGGATGAGTGAAGAACATGGTTTTGTTTTTAAGATTTATCACCAATCTATGTTCCTTGAACCAGCCCTCAGCTTCAGTGAAGGACTCTGCAGCGAGTCCTGGAGGGCAGTAGGTTACGATTTGAGGCAAAGATGACTGCATCATCAGTGTAAATAGAATGTTCCCCAGCAAGAGCGTGAAGGGTGTTAAGATAAAGGAGAATAGTAAGGGCCCAGAATGGAGCCCTGGGGAACCCCAGAAAAGATGGGACAGATGTCTAAGTAGGTCCCATTAATTTTAACGCTGAGCGGTCAGACAGATAACTGGTGCACCAGGAGATAGGCCCAGCAGCAAAACCAGAGAGACTAAGGGCATCAAGAAGGAGGGGTGGGAGACAGTGTCAATGCTTCGAGAGGTCAATGAAGACAGCACCAGCCAGAGAACCAGTGTCTAAGGAGAAGTGGAGAAAGTTGGAGAACTCTAGGAGGGCTGTGTTGGTACTGTGGCCCGCCGGAAGCCATGCTGCTCAGGACAAAGGACATTGTAGGTGGAGAGGTAGTCAGAGATTTGAGAGGCCACTACTTTTCCAAGGCCTTGAGAGAGGAGAGAATGGAGATCAGTCGATAGTTTCAGCCACAGTCCTATCACCACCTTTAAAGATAGGGGTGACAGTGGCGACTTTCCAGGCAGCTGGAACCTTCCCAAGCAAAGAGAGTGGTTGATGAGGCATGTGATCGGGTAAGGACTGTGTCCAAGACCAGCCGAGGATACACGGATCAGGGTGTCACTGCCTGTACTATTACTCTTGAGGGCAGTGACAAGGTGCGGCTTAAGTTCTTGGGCAGAAACACGAGGAGGAGAAAATAAGGCGAGAAAGATTTACAGCAGGTGCTGGGGAGGAGGGTCAAAAATCTGTAGGGAGGATAGGGCTAAGGTCAGTGAATGAGGTGTTGAGGTGGTTGGCTATGAGGGCTGGGTCTGAGGAGATCACACCATTAATGTTGATCGGGGGGGAGGCACTTATTTAACTGTTTAATGTTATCCCAGAAGGTTCTGGGATTCCCCATGAGGCAGAGTGAGGACCGATAGTGCTCAGATTTGGCCTTTCTGATGGCCCGAGTGCACTTGTTTCGGGCGGCAGCATATAACCGCCTGTCACTGGGCCGGCCAGTCTCAATGGCACGGTGCCATAGGTTGTCCCTATGTTTGAGCTGGTGGATCAAAGCTGGGGTAACCCAGGGGGCATTCTTCCTTTTAGAACGGCGGGTCAACACTGGGGCAAAGATATCACAGGCATTATTAAAAGTTTGGGTAAAGAAGGAGAGAGCTGTGTCGATGTCAGGAGTTGCCTGTATAGGAGACCAGTCAATTTGGGACAGAAGTTCATTAAGTTTTATCAATCCACCAGGTATTAGACGCCGCCGGCATGTGGACTGTGCTATGGGTTTGGGGACTGAGGTTGACCAGTGGAATAGAATGGGGGAGTGATCACTGAGAGAGTCTGGGAGGACTTGTACATTGGGGATCCGATTAGGGCGGTTGGTGAGTACCACATCAAGCAGGGTACTGGAGCCTCTCTGGGGTTAGTCCTGGTAGGGTGGGTAACTAATTGCTAGGTCTATTGCAGAAAAGGAGACTCTGGTAGAAGAGGAGGAGGGCTGAGCCAGTTGACATTTAAGTCACCCACCAGAATTTGATCAGTGGAAGGAGGTAGAGAGTAAGGTATTCTGTAAGAGAGGCAATGGCTGCGTTTGGTCCTGGGGCAAGTATGCAGTAGTCAGATAAAGGGTCCTTTAAAGGGTCAGGGTTAGTTTCAGCGTAGGCGCCTGGGCCCTGGAGTCAAGGATGGGAGTGGGCAGGGCTAATGCGGGAGAGATTCCTTGACATAAATAGCGCAGCCGCCGCCGCCTGCCTCCCAACACGGTCGGACCGGAAAAGGGTGAAACCAGGAAGGGAGACTAGGGAGTCAGGGGAGGATTTTGACAGCCAAGTCTCAACCAGGGTGATGACATCAGGGTTAATTGATGTGACCAGGCATTGTAGTGAGTCAAACTTTTTTAGGAGGCTACAGATATTCATGGAGACCATGCATAGGCCTGTGATGCGAGTTGGGGAGCTCCTGGGAACCAGGCCAGGGTTTGGATGAATGTTCCCTGACAGGAGTAGTGGCATGACTAACACCCTGGCTGGGAGATGGTGAGAGGTTTTCCTACGATTGACATGAGAGGGAGGGGAAGGGAGGCTAAGGGAGCAGGGGGTGAGCAGGGAGGTACAGGAGGGAAAGCAAGAATAAGACGACACCCAGATGTGCCTGAGGTGAAGAGAAAGCTAGGGGAGGGCAGGGGCCGGGACACAGAGCTCCCAAGGGCAGGAGAGGAGGTTCAGGAGCAAGGGAGGGAGGTGCCAGGGCACAGTGTGGACTAGCAGATGGGTAAGTGGGTAAGTGCACTGCTAGTGGGGATAGGCACAGGCAGAGCGTGAGGCAGGGCCAATACATTGTGGTGAGCAAGATCCCAGGGAAGTAGTGCTGTACAGGTAGGAGTAGGAAGTAGTGAGGGAGCATAGGTCCCTCTAGTGGCCAGCAGATATAACCTGCAAATGGGAAAGTGGGGAGATACCAGCTAACCTAATGCCTTCAGTAACAAGCACAATTAGCTCAATACCACCATATTAAACAAGTCTGATCTATATTAGCTGCTTGGTATATCTGGCTTTAAGATGAAATCAGCAAGGCAACTCTAGAAAAGCCAGTGAGTCCCTAGCTTTACACTTCAGCAATTAGTAGCACAAACAGAATCAAATAAGCCCATCCAGTGGTGAACAGGAACAGAGTTCATAAAATATAAGTGTTCATCAGGTAGCACCCCTCTGCAGGCGTCCAGACGAAGAGAAGAGGCTCTCTTTACCTCGAAAGTTATCAGGCTGGAGATTTGGCTTCCTCAGCTACTCAGGTGAGCTGCTTGTGCTTCAGTTGCTTGATTGTCGATGAGCGATTGCAGATGAGCTATCACACAAAACAAGGCTGTTATTCAATAGAAATGTTTCCTTGGCAACAGTAGACCGAGAGCACAGCTTGAGAGGTCTCATTACCACAGAAACATAAGAGAAAAACAGCCTTGTGTACAATTGCTCAGTCTTTTATAGTGTAGAAAAGCACTAGCAAACAGGCAAGAAGGAGGGGTGTAGCAACAAATGGGGAAACATCAAAACTGCCATCAGAGGCAACGAGCCTTTGTGTGAAGCAAATAAATAAAAAGAAAAAAAAAAACACTATGGTTCCCAAAAGAGGTGGCGGGGAAGGTTAGGGAGGAAGACTGCATTCAGGAAGTATAAGGAAACACAGAAAGAGCAGGACAGAGAACTGTACCAGTTAAAGCAGAAGGAAGCAGGGAAGGCAGAATAGCAAAGGCCCAAACCAAGGAAAAGATCGCCAACTCGGTTAAGAAGGGAGATAAAACCTTTTATAGGTACATCAGGGAGTGAAGAAAGCTAAAGGGAGGGATACTAAGGCGGAATAAAGAAGGGTGGGTGGGCAGAGACCGTGAAAAAGAGGGATACTGAACGAATACTTCTGCTCAGTATTCACAAAGGAAGAGGAGGGGGAGGTACCTAATCCAGTCAATAGAAGCATTCTGGATGGGGGTTGGGAGTCGATATCAGTCCTTTCACAGAAGAAAGGGTTCTGAAAAAAATCCTAAAACTGAAGGAGGACAAAGCAAAGGGGCCTGACGGAATTCACCCCAGAATTCTGAAAGAACTAAGAGAAGAACTAGTAACACCATTGACTACCCTTTTAACAAATCATGAGAGGATGGTGTGGTACCAGAGGACTGGAGGAGGGCGGATGTGATTCCCCTTCACAAAAGTGGGAGCAAGACAGAGGCAGGAAACTACAGACCTGTCAGTTTGACCTCAGTGGTATGGCAAATGATGGAATCACTTCTGAAGGAAAGAACTGTTGAGTACCTAGAGGCCAGTGGGGCACAGAACCCAAGGCAGCATGGATTCACAGCAGGAAGGTCACGGACGAATCTAATCCATTTCTTTGACTGGGTGACCAAAACAGTAGACCAGGGAGGGGCTGTGGACATGACTTACCTAGACTTTAGCAAGGCATTTGACACAGTCCGACAAAAGATTAACAAATTAACCAGCCTGTGAGTGGGTCCCAGGGTGGTAGCCTGGGTAAAACATTGGCTGGACAACAGGACACAGTAATAGTAAACAGAGTCCACAGTGAAGAAAGCGGGGGGTCACTAGTGGAGTACCGCAGGGTTTAGTACTGGGTCCGGTCCTTTTTAATGTCTTTATAAGTGACATTGCAGAGGGACTGTCAGGAAAGTATGTCTCTCTGCAGACAACAATCTGCAACAGGGTTGATACACAAGGTGGGGTGGAAAGGATAAGAAGGGATTTGGCAAGGTTGGAGGAATGGTCAAATGTATGGCAGCTCAGATTAACAAAGAAGTGCAAAGTAATGAACATAGGCCACAAAAACCCAGGGGACGAGTACACAATGGGGAGTGAGAAGAAGAAGAAGAAGAATCAGCATTTATATAGCACTTTTCATAAATCCAAAGTGCTTTACAAGCAATGCTAGACTGGTAGTGAAGTGACAATGTGTGGTGGCGGCCATATCGCACATCACCCACACACAGCCTGGATAATTGCATGAACCGGTTTATGGGAAGGGGAATGTTGGCCAGGACACCGGGAATCTTCCCTACTCTTTGCAAAGAGTGCCCTGGGTTCTTTTACTTCCACCTGGACACCCACCAGGACAACACCAGGATGGGTAGAAGGGACCTCGGTTTAATGTCTCATCCGAAGGACGGCACACCCCAGCAGTACAGCACCCCCCCAATACTGCACTCTGATGCCAGCGATTTTAGGTGCAAGTCCAATCCTGGTGTGGGACGAGAACCCACGACCTTCTGGTCCAGAGGCGGATGTGCTACCAACTGAGCCACGCCGACACCTACTGATACTGAGATACTAACAAAAATGGAACGGGAACTGGGGGTAGTTATATCAGATGACCTAAAGGTGGGAAAGCAATGTGAGAAGGCAGTAAGTAGGGCTGGGGAGATACTGGGATGCATAGGGAGAAGCATCACCAGTAGAAAACAGGAAGTTGTCATCCCTCTGTACAGACAGCTGGTGAGACCCGATTTCGAGTACTGCGTGCAGTTCTGGAGACCCCATCTCTGCAAAGAGACAGGGTGGAGGCTGTCCAGAGAAGGGCAACCAAAATGGTGCAGGATCTGCACCAGAAGACATATGAAGAGATTAAACGAGCTTAATATGTCTATCCTCGAGGAAAGGAGGGAGAGGGGGGAACATGACAAACTTTCAAGTACCTCAAGGGAATCAAAGTCCAAGAGGGTAGCATCTTTTTGGAAAAGATGTGCAAAAAACAAGGGGGCACAATTTGAAGATAGAGGTGAGGACAGCTCAGAGGTAATGTCAGGAAGTATTTTTTTCACGGAGAGGGTTGTGAATGCATGGAACGGCCTTACTGAGGAGCTCGTGGAGTCAAACAGTGGAGGAATTCAAGAATGCATGGGACAGACATAAGGCAATTCTAGTGGGGGTCAGGAAGAAATAGGCTGTTGGTTAATTAGGATCTGCAGCTTACCCATTAGGTAGGGAAATGGACAGACTAGCTGGTCCAAGCAGTCCTTATCTGCCATCAAATTCTATGTATGGGCAACCATATCTTCATGAATGTGTCCTTTTGCATTTTTGTTCAACGCAGCACTCACCACCATGGCCATTTCCTGCTGAACGGAGATTTGAGCAACGCACATGCACAAAGACATTCAATGCATCATCATAGTGATTTTATTCAGGAGGGTACAACAACCTCTTTACATCACAACGATGGCACAACACTGGAATTCCACGAATTTCCATATGAAACCACGGTCTCCCATACACCAACTACATTAAATAGAGCAAGATATAATCATGGCTAGCAACAGTTCCAAGGTGAGGCCAAGTAGTTAGGAATACTTCAAAGTGACAAATGAGGATGAACATTTAGAATAAGGCAAGTGCAATAATTTAAGAACAGTACAATATCAACATGTAACAAGTAGACAATTAGGTAGGTAATATATCTGGATTGAGAGAGTAATTCTGAAGGTGCGAGGATCAGATTAAGCAATGACCAAGCAGCTGTGGGCAAGGTGGTTGGAAACAGATGTAAGCCATAGACTGAGTGTGGTATGTCTTGAAGGCAGCTTTAAAAGAGCAGATGGAGCAGTGGGCAGGTGGGGGGGTTCAAGTACTTGGGAGCGAAAGAAGAAGAGAATGACTGCTCACCCATCTTGGTCAAACATTTGGGTATGGTGAGCGAGGTGGAGTCCAGGGACCTCAGGGAGTAGGTGGAGCGGGAGCTGGGCAGAAGTAGTTGAACCTACATTCCAAATTCTAATAACCTGCATAGGTTCCATCTCTGGGGCATCTCTCAGCCAAGATGACCACAAAGTGTAAACATTAAGTAAGTGATTCCTGGGGGTTGAATAACCCATTTTACACATAAAAGTTCAGAGGGACAGGAGACTGGAAGAGGAGAAATATGGATACAATTGTGATTCCCCCACCCACAGGCTAGAGAGACTCAGAGCAACTCACATTCTCTTTATTTGCATCAGGTTCCAAGTTCTCTGCACCAGGTTTATGAAAGACATCATAATCCAAAGAGTCCTGTTGGTTGGCTTTTAGAGCCGGACTGGAGCCCAGTGTCACCTAAAAACAAATCAGGACAATACTGTTCATCTACCATAATTTTTCATTTGGTTTCATGATAAACCCGTGCCCTTTTAGAGATCCTAGATAACTGTATAGCTGTAAATATTTTGTAACCTTGAGAAATTTAGTTTTTTTTTTTATTCACCAGAGAAGAACACTAGACCACTTCACACCTTTTTTCAGGTGCAAACTGGGAGGTTTTACAGTGAGCAGATTAAGTCCCATCAATGAACAATAGAGCACACAGTTAAACAAAAGGCAGCGCAATAATTAAGGCAAGTTAACAATGACATTACAACAATTCAACTCAACTGGACCATATCTAAAATTTAAACACAAAACAACAAGCATATTTGAATAAGCAGTGTTGCAGTAGTAATAGATCAAGGAGTACAAGGACATGTCAACAGGATATCAAGTGCAAGTGAAGAGTTATCCTGCAAGTACTCCCAAAAAGATGTCCTAGGAAGGGAGGAGAAGCTAATGGGCAGTGGAACAGTTCCACAGCCTAGCAGCAGTGGCAGTGATGATCTGATATCGTTGGTATAGGTTTTGGGGACAATCAGCCAAGACTTGTTACCATACTTATCTGGTTAACAAAGGTAGGAGAATTAAAGTAGGGAGAGCATCGTAAGAGCAGGGAAACCATATCTAGTAAGTCTGCCTGTAAAACATCTCCATGCAAACTTCCAACTACTTGGAGACAGCCACGCAGGCAGACTATAAAGTAGAGTGGTGGGTGGGGAGGTTTGGAGACAGGGCAAATCTACAAATATTACATGTTACTGTAGTACATCTACTTGGCCAACTGGAACTTAGATATATGAACAAAACGAGATAAGCCCATAATGTAAGTGGTAAGAACCGTCGTTAGCAAGGACTGGACAAGCAGCCAAAGTCAGAATATGCTTGGCATGGTATGCCATGCCAAAGTTTAGTGTTCAATGCCCTAAAGGCATTCAGACGTGCAACTCAAAGCCAGGTGGTGAGGATCCAAAGTGACCCCTAAATACTTGAAGGAAAGCGCAGAATCTAAGCTGCCCAATGATTCTTAATAGATAATGTACAACTTGAAGAGCACCAATCATGCTCATCTTAAAGGAAAACTGCATTGAACCTTAAGGTAATTTTCCCCTGTAGAAGCCGTTTAAAATCAGATTCAAATTCTGTTATTGTTGCATCTATACTTGCCTATTAGTAATGTCAGTGGTTGTTTCACATTTACACTCTGGTGTTATGTGCCATCTTAGAACTGTATGTAGTTTATGCCTTCCCCAACCACAGAGTTCTATAGATAGAACATAGATGCATTGTTCCGACAATGGAAGAGATGAGCAAGGGACATAACCTACCTCAATACAGTTCTAAAATGGCACTACCTGTGCATAAATCAGAAACACCCACTAGGATAACAAAACTGCGTGTAGAGATGGAACAGTAACAGAATTTGAGAGAGTACTTAAAATCAACTTCTACAGTGAAAAATAACTGATCTGTTTTAGTGCAGTTCTCCTTTAAAGCACAAGTAGTCTTCCATTCTGGTAAAGCAGAAAGTATGGTATAATGGTCAAACATATTCCAGCACTTTAGGAAGGGATCTTATTTTGGCTCCATCCATTCCACTTCCGTAAGCCCCAACACTGTGCTCAGACATTTTATGACGTCTCAGTGTGGAAAGCGACGAAGTGGATGAGGGTGTGTCTTTCAAAATACATTTAATACTTTTTAAAATCAAAGCTCCCAGTCAAACAAGGCAGTACACAGAATAAGGTTGCTAACTCCATCAAGCCAAAGTATGACCCCTTCCTAAAGGACTGAAATAAACAATCCAAGTAGGACACTTGGAGCCAAACTGGTGCTTCTTTAGTATTCTATTCAATTGTTGCTAGGGTCTGAAACAGACATTTGTTGGCAGGAAAGGACCAATAGGCCCACCAAGTCTCCCAAGATGTTCCCCGCTAGTCAGTCTCGACCTATCTGGTCGCAGACTACTATCCCTCATTCCCACCTAGACACTAATATTCCCTATCTATCCCACACATGCTTAGCCCCAAAAACACTGTTTTCCCTCCACTTCTGCTGGCAGTCTATTCCAGGAACCTACCACCATTTCAGTGAGTAGTACTTCCTCAAATCCCTCTTAAACTCCACCCCCCCAGCTTCACTGCAAGCCCTCTGGTCCTGGTGCTCTGTCATTTCAAAGAATGCACCCTATTCACTCCTGTAAAGGTATCTTGCAGGTTACTCATCGCCATCTCATTCTCCTCTCTTCCAGGAGGACATGTTAAGGATCCTCAGTCTTCTCACAGAGCTTTTGGTACAGCCCTCACCATTTAGTCTCTGGACTGCACCCCATCAGTGGCCTTGCGTTTTTTGGGGTGGAGGTGGAGAGAATGACAAAATGACTGCTGTATTAGAACTTACCGGCAGAGAGTTTATTCTTCTTATGGGAATCCTGCTGCTGATAGAGAGAGAAATTAGCACTTAGAAGGTGGTATTACAGTCCTTGCCCCATGAGACCTCTACCTGGCAGGCAAATCTGAAGCAATATATACATGAAATACTAAACCTATACAATACTCGATACTGCCAGCACGCGAGTGCTTCATACCCGGAAGAGGGCATCATCTGCAGCATTAGAAAAAAACATTCCCATTGAAGCATTAGTAAAAAGCTGAACATTCCATGCACAACCTTAGGAAAGAGCAGAATCTTTCACACACACACACACACACACACACACACACACACACTAAAAAGTGGAACGTTCCACTTTACACACAGGGGCACAGGTCTCAAATTTTGAGACTAGTCTTAGTATCTTACGGCTCTATACAACACTGCGGGAACTTCCTGTGTACAGGACCCTCAGCTGTCAGACAGACATCCAACCCATGTGGCACAACAGCAGGCTCTAGAGGGCAGGGGTGTATTTGGGATCCAATGTCTAGTGCAGGGATCCCAAGAGCCCGATTATGCTTATATGAATTTAAGGTAGAGAACATTCATTTAAATGTATACATCAGAGAACTAGAGCCATTTAGCCATTTTAGAGTATAATCGGATGAAAAGCATTTACTAACAACTGGGAGGACCAGTAGGCAAGGAATATGTATGCATATATTTCAGGAAAAAGCAGGAATTAATGACATTTAATGCAATAGCACCAATAGGTCCTGTGTGAATGTGTAACAGTACAATGGATTCTGGTGTACCTTAAAGGTTAATGTTTTGAATGTACATGTTGTTCAGCATTGTGAGAGAGTATCTGAAGTGGCACTTGCAAACTGGATCCCAAACAGCCCTTTGGGATTCTACATACAGGTGGTGAAACAGAAAAGGAGGCCACTGTGTTGACTGCTGATGTTTCTAACTATACATAGTTCTAACAGTGGCATAACCACAAGGTGGTGTTTGGGGGGGAAAGAGAGAGAGAAGGAAATTGTTGTAGGAAAGGCACACTAAGCCGAAACACATTTCCAGGTGCGACCTGGGAGCACAAGGAAGTTATGTGACTTGCTCAGGGTCACACAGTATGCAAGTGGTGGCTGTGGGAATTAAACTGAGGTCTTTAAGTATGCAGCTCAGTGCCCTAAACCACAGCGCTATACTGCCTCCTAAAAGTCAACAGCAATGCAAAAGGTGGAATGAAAAATGGTTTTCATAACAGAAGATGAACCTTCATCCAGCGGTGCGGTGCTGTCTCAATGGACATGGCCACAAAAAGATCTTCTGCATTTATACTTAGCTGTTTAATAATGGCTTGGGCATCCTGGAATAATGCGTAATTTAATAAAAATTAACCAGTACAGTAATTGTAGAAATGATGAATGTGAAATTTGGTGGTCAGAAGCCACTTCCGTGTTTACTAGAAGTTGCAAAGTGGGCAGATTAAAAAAAGTAGTCACTGCCATGGTTGGCATTGAAACCCATACTGAACAATTAGGTCATTCTATATGCTTTCCAATGGAACAGTCATGTTCAACTTTTGCAAGTCTGCATAAGGGATGAGACTGGCTGCACAGTTGTATGGATATTTATGCACACTTTGTTGGTGGGGGCAGGCACTTTAACTGCTATTAGTATTTCTGAAACTAGGTTTACAAGCCACTGCCCCTTACAAATAACTTCATGTTATGCGTGCTTTCAGCACAAACAATTGCAGCTTCCGATTTGACAAGTTGTAGTGTATCCAAGCCATGAGATTCTGTACACAAGTTTTTGAAACATGCAAGTAAAGCAAACACTTAATACTTACTCTTTGATTACTCTTCCAGATTCAAGGACTGCCTTCTCAAACCTGTTGTGAAATAAGAAATGCTTATGTACACTTTTTTTTTTTTTTTTTTTTTTTTTTATTAATCACAACAAGAAATCACAGAAGCAAAAGGGGAACTGAATTTCCTTACCCAAAATTCTAGTTCTGTATAGGCTCTGTCCATAGGCAGTCAGCTAGAGTGGGCTGGCCTCCCCTGCCAGAGTCTGAAAGAAGTCAAAAGGACACCCACATTTCCCGGTGTCTTATCCTAGCTGAGCTGGCAAACAGATCCTGCTCTGAACACCACTTTTCTTTGACAAGTTAATTTTTGAACTTCTGAAGAACTTCTTCACAGAGAGGGTGACGGATACCTGGAACAGCCTTTCAGCTGAGGTAGTGGAGATGAAAACAGCGGTGGGGTTCAAAAATGTTTGGGACACGCACAAGGGAATTGTAAAAACAAAAGGGGGGGTTGATGGAGAGAGCACCGTAGCGTCTACAGCAAAAAAATGTAAGTTAAAAAAAATGTGCAAATTGGGTGGGCCTAGTGGGCCTTATCCGCCGTCAACATTCTATGTTAACTAATTTAGTGCCGTGTTGCTTCTGGGACTCTGGCCCAGAGACCCAGTATCGTTATGGCCAACTGCAAATCCTTTGCAGGCCAAAAAGGAGTACTGTATCTGTGGCGTTTCTTTGTACAGCTGCCTCTTGGGCTTCGCTCTAGGTGAGCCTTGCCACAGGATGAACAGGAGCTGGCCAAAGAGAACCAGAGCCCTTGTCTAGCACGTTTTTATACTTGGAGGCCTTAGATCTGGTTTCGGAAGGCAGAATTCAGCTCTACAAGTCGCCACAAGTAGTCTGGGCTATAGCAACCTTACAAGTTACTGCAGCCCAGGATTCTCAAGCCTGCAGACAGAGCCTCTGGAAAACAACGTTGATGCTATAAAATTCCTTCTGTGCTGCTGCCTGTAGCTGAAGTCCTACAGAAGCATCAGAGCTGGAGGAGTTGCAGAAGTTGAACAAATTTACTTGAGACCTATCTACCAGCTACAGACCGAGAAGAGGTGTGTCCAAATACTTCTCAGACTGTTTCATACTGTTCCAGCAGAGTATAGCCAATACCAATTGATTGCTTATAAAGCCAACACACAAAAATGCACCAAAAGTGGTTGCTATAACCATTGACTATATATTCAAGACAGTTGCAGTGGAAATTAATAGGTTACCTCCAACCGTAGTTCTAGGAGTGGTATTTATGGTTCACATCCACACACTGCCCGTTACACTAGAACAATGTCATTTGCTGGGTGTCCTTAAGCTAAGCTCCTCCCACAACCCTGGGGAGAGATACAACTCTGCCTCTTGACGTCTGAGCTTGCATGCTGGAAGCAAGGATCCGTGTGCCACTTGCCAGAGGTGGCCAGACAAACTGTGTGGACGAGTTTCACCCCCAACTGTTGCTCGACAGGTAGGTGAGGGAGGACTAAGTCAAAAACTCCCATCAGGGAGTGACCAAAGTTAGCCATCATCACAGCAGAGCTAGCTTGCCCCAGACCCAGACACTCCACAGTGTACACCAAGTGGCATGGTCAACCTTGCAAGACTCCTTGTCCAGAAACTTCTCCATGACCCCCGTTATCTGAATGTGCAGAATATCAAATCCTTGACCTACCCCTCTGGAGGAGTGATCTGAAAACCCTGAAAGGGAACCTGTGGCGATCACATACTTGGACCATGGAGGCAGAGAATACCAGGCAGGCTGCTGGATGTTGCAAAAGGTCCAGTGTCTGTCCCAAAATGGCCTCAACCAAGGGGTTTCATGCCAGTCCAAAACACCCGTGAAGGGGTATTTAGCCCTCTTCTGGACTGGCTCAAGTGGTACCGATGTGGATTCTGAATATGTCAGAAGCGCCCTGAAGGATACCAGGCCATGCTCATCCTCATCCTCCTCATTCTCATCTTCATCCCCCCTCCAGATCCAGTTCATAATCCTCTTCTGGGGAATAGTCCCGAACCGGAGGAACCGACCGCATAGAGTGCCTACTGAGAGGCGCCGGATCAGTCAGAACCAGACAGGGTGATTCAACTATACTAATCGCCCAGGCAATTTCCTCGGCAGCTGGATGATGCAGTTCTGGATCCGAATCAGCAGATTTCTTTTTTCTCTTTTTCTTAACCGGAACCGACCCCTCAGGATCGGCTCGCTTTCCTTTTGCCCAAGGGAGTCTTGTCCAGGTCAGTGGGCACTCCCTCAGGTTTGGTTGGAACCGAACTGGGCTGGCCGTCCGGGTCAGCGGACTTCTCTGCCTCCTTTTCCCCCAAGCCTGCCCAATCTTTTATCTAGGGTGGCCTTAAGAACTTTTTTTTTTTTTACACACACACAAATTTGGCAGTCTGACTCAAGGTGTTCAAAGCCCAGACAGTAAACACAGGTGGTGTGGGATCAGCCTTAGCAAAGGCCTCCCCACGCTCACTGCAGTGTTGAAACCCAGTTGGCCCAGTTTATCCTTTGTGTTTCTCAGACGAAGCCATCCTAAAAACTTACCCTTTGCTCTGCAAAAGCCAGGCAAGACCCCCTTATCGGTTCTTAACAGTGTCACAGGTATTTGAAAACACTTCTAAATTTTAAGAACCGACAAGGACCGGTACCTCACACTAAATATAGAAATAAAAATAAACTGAGGAGGAAAAGCAGACAATCTGTTCAGCCGAACAGACTTAAAAGTATTTTCTACAATTTCCACACACAATTCACACTAGTCCACTACCCAAGTACTTACTGTACTGCAGACAGGGATCCGAACCGAAATAAAAGAAATAGTAGTTTAAAACCGATGTTTGTACTATACCGAACCGATAGCGATGGAGATCTCTGGAGCTACTGTTCAGTTAGGCGGAGTAAAGAATCTGACTGTTATACTTCTAAGTGCAGCAGACAGAGGTTTGAACCGAGCTTGAGCTCAACGTTCTATGCTCTAGCACAGAGTTAACTCTTTCCTCTCCAGAGCAGTTCAAGTGCTAGGGCTAACTGCATAATGTCAGAATACAGCAAGACTTCATGTTTGAACCAAGGACTCATTTGTTTCTTACCAAAAACCTCTCAGGAATCCTCTCCCAGAGTGATCCTCACCAACAACCACCAAGGCAAGTCGAACCACCCTCCTCTGGCTGCAGTGGTGGCAGCTCAACCCAAAGAGGTGAACAGGCATCTGTGGTTTGCAGCTGCATTGTGTGGACCACCAGGGGTGCTGCTGGCGGCAGCCAGGAGACCAATGGTCCAGTGGATGGAGTCCTATGTTGTCTTGCAATGCCCACTGTTGCCAAAGGATTCCTCGAAGCACCGGTGCATCTTACAGCAGTGCATCTCACCCGAGGATGAGGAGTTAAGAGGAATGTTGATGATGGTAAGCCATTGTAGACCAAGTTGTCCCTACCCACGTTCAGTAACACCGGCTCAGAAGACCCAACCTCTGGTGGAGGCTGCTCCCACAGAGGACCAGAAGGGGAGCACCAGGGTCTGCGGATCAAATCCTCAGCCTTGTCTAACAGCTTGTCAACAGGCTCGAGAAAAATCTTGGCAACCTACTGTACCAGAGTGAAGGTCAAATGGCTCGTCAGGAGAACCAAAGAGCCCTCAAGCTGCCCCCCAGCTGAGGGGCACTAGTCAGCCATGTCAATCAGTCTGGTAAGTCAAGGGACCGGGAGGACCTCGATCGCTCCCAATCTCATGATCAGCACTGGTGGCGCTTTCCTTTAGCACTAAACGGGCCAAACACTGTTCATGTAAATTCTCCTGTGAAAGACCCTCCAATGCTGGCCCCAGGAAACAATGCCATGACCAAGGAGGTGCCTGCCACGGCAGCCGCCACTTTCACCTCAAAGTCTTCAGCCGACTCTGCCATTGTTGACGTTTTCCTGCTGCCCTTAGGGCAATCCTTCGGATAACACTCCGAAGGCTGACCCATCAAGACCCACAGCTTCCTGTCAGAGGGACTCTGGAAACATGCTTTTACAGAGAACAGTCAACATTGTGTTGCCCACCCAGGCAGTACATGCACGTGTTGTGTGGATCGGTGCCTGGCATCAGTTGCAGGCACCGCACAGTTTGAAACATGGCTTCTGCTACTCCATCAATCACTACACTGAGTTGAAGGAACCACAGAAATTCTGAAAAGGAAGAAAGATTCGCCTATGGCGCAGATAACCCAAGTGGGAAGCCGTAAAGGAAGCTACATGTTCCTCTAACAGAAAGACCGATCTGGTGTCATGTGGCAGTGTCAGGTGATATATCACCTATGCGGTTGGAAAATCTTAACTTAAGACTTCTGGCCAATAAATGAAAATTATGTACTCACCATAATTCTTGATCTAGGAATATCTTCTCCGTTGATTCACACTAATGGGTCTTAGCTGGAGGCACAAGGACCCTGTGGGAGCCAGAAGGGCTACCAATGAGGCAAGCTGCAAGTATGCACGGCACCACAAGAGTGGTCTGTGGCACCAGGCTTACCTCAGCACCAGCCCTTGAACCTGTTCACTCCTATCTCTTCAGGATCCAGGCCTGATGGTGAAGGGAGTGCATGTTGGGATGGACCAGGTGACAGTCATAAGTCCATTATGAGTGCAAAGATCCTCTGTTTGCTGGTAGTTTGTTTAGAGGAAACCACAGCTGTTGAGGCCAGCAAGGGGCTATCAGAATCATCTTGCGTCTCCAGTCTAAGCAATACTCTGTACTAGGAAGATTGGAAGGAATGCATAAAGAACGCTTTTGCCTTGCAGTCTGAATGTATCCTGACAGACAACGCCATGTTTTAGATTTCTGGAGAAGTATCAAGGCATTTTGGCATTGTGTGGAGACACAAGAAAGTTCCACATTTGGGGTGCCCCACTCTTAACAGTGATCTCTAGAGCCTAGAGATCGTGACCATTCATGACAACAGGCCTCTGTTTGGCTGAGCTCATCTGCCAGACTGTTCTGGACTTGTGGCAGATAAATGGCCCGGAGTAGGAACCCCTGCTCCAGGCACTATTCCCACACTATCATTGCTTCCCTGCAGACAGGGTAAGAGTGTGCTCTTCATTTTTTGATGCAATACATCAGACTCGTCTGTCTGGAGGACTGTTTCATAGCAGACGAGATTCACTGGAGCTCAGATTGTACAAAAACAGCTCGCATCTGCAACACCTTGATGTGAAGAGGAGTCTGAGGAGTCCCACACACCTTGTGTTTGAAGGCCCAGTGGACTTCACAGAGAGGCATCTGGTGAGAGCACAGCTCCAGGTAAGAGGAGAACCGACCTGTTTTACTCTGCTCATTTTAGGAAATATTCTTCAGAAAATTATTTTTAACGAGTACCAGTACTCACCCAACATTTGTAAATACTCCACACAAAGAATAGTGCTACATAACGCAACTGAACATTTAAAGAGCATTTTTCCAAGTTTAGAGCACTCTTATGCATCCAAATTTTGTTTTGCTCACTAGATTTTAAAACTGGTGAGTAAATCACTCCCTACCTGACAACATTATCTGGAGAATTGTTGACAATTATCTAAAAAAAGAAGTTTTTAAAAATTTACTCCTCACTGCATTCTATCCAGACATTTGTATGCATCTGAATATGGTTTTACCCACCTACATTTTAAAATGAGTAATACAGTACTTATCCCCAAAAATCTTATCTGGAGCCATGGGTGAGAGTCACCTGAGGCTCCAGTTGGGAGAAAAAGCACTGGAGGAGACTGTTCTCCAGAGACCACTATGCAAGTGACCAAATCAGGGGCTCAGTCACCTGAAAAGGGTAGGTTCATTCTCATGTGCAGCTATGCCAGGCCCTGTGAACACTGATGAGGATACAAGACCTAGCATAACTTGCATGGAGTGGGCTTAAACAGATTTTGGCTCCATGCTGTATCATGCTATCTTCAGGATCTGCTGCATTCTGTTCCTGGAAGGCTGGGCCTTAGTTCAGGGGTTGAAACTGGCACCAGCCTGCTAGCCAAAGGCTGGTAGATTTTGTATCAGGCTGGTAAGATTTTCATTTAACTAGCATGCAGGCTTTTAGTGGAGAAGACAACACTTCAGTATGTACACCAATGGAAGTTCACTTAGTTCTTATGAATTTTTGTGATATATGCTGTGTTGTGAAGTGCAATGTTACATCTTTACCATTTCTATCTTTGTGTCTATCTTTTTTAGATCTGCACTTGTGTCTGCCACCATCTGGAGTGAGTCATTTACAGACCTCAAAGTTACTACAGTTGCCGTGCTGATTCAACTGGTACCTGTGTGCAAGATTACATTCCTGGTGCCCAGTTATTTTCTACCTTTTCTATTCTGGTGTGGTTCTGGAGATATTTAGATAAATGTGTTTAAGGTATTGGTATGGATTGTCTGCACATGTTACAATAGGTATGAAATTGTACTTTCATGCATTCACAAATTGTTGAGAATTGCTGTGCTCATTGCACATATGTACGGTCATTTAAGATGCCAGTTTTTAAGAGAGGCACTGTCCGTCCCATTTCAGACTCTGACAAAGCACAAACATGCAAAACGCATCAGTTGACGTCAGTGAGCAGGACTCTGAATTGTTGCTGCAAACTCTTTACCAGCCTGACCCACGGCCAGATCGTTTTTAGTGCAATATATGTACTTATGGACTTCTGTGTATCCTAACTACATCTTGTGACCCAAATATGTATGTGTGTGTGTGTGTGTGTGTGTGTGTGTGTGTGTGTGTGTGTGTGTGTGTGTGTGTGTGTTTTTTAACATTCTTTCTACGCCTTACAATAAAGAAGTGCACTTTTTTTGGATATAAACACTGGTCCAAGGGATTTCTTTTGGAGCTACACAAGCAACATGAGCTGTGTCCCTTATCACAGTTGCCAGTCCCCAAACTGCTCTTTAAAAATGTTTGTTTTGTGCCTGGATGGACTGGCTATCTGCCAATCGTCCAGATAAGGGTAAACTTGGGAGTCCTAATTTTCTCAGGTGTACTGCAAGGCACTTTGCGACTCGAGGTGCCAAGAAGAGCTCAAAGGGCAGGACTCTGAACTGGCAAACTGCCCCAGCACAATGAATCAAAGGTATCTGAGGCAGCTGGGTTTATCAAAATGTGCTGCTATGCATCCTGCTAATCTAACGAGCTAAGCAATCCTGGGAAGAATTGCAAATTCTTGATTTAAGAAAGATTCCCGAGGTCGACGAAGGGGTGCACCCCAAACAAACCAGTGTTCCAAGCCAGAGATGCTTTCTGATGCCTAGCTGGAGCAGAAACAAAGGCATTCAAGTGGCTTAGAGCTGAAGACTGTTGTACCAAGTTTCCTATATGACAGTCGGCAGAATCCTTTTTTTTTTTTAGTCTCTGCTAGCGAGCTCCAAAGGGGACAATCATAAAGGGAAAAATGTCCATGAAACTAGCAGTCCGCATGCCTAGGGTAGCTGCTATACAAGCCAGCCCCCAGTCTCTCCCCCAGTTCCAACTTAACTAGTCCTCAAGAGGGTGACCTCTTGGGTGAGAATGACCTTGTCTTTCTCAAGGACAACAAAGGCATCAACCAAGGCTGAACACTCACCGTACTATCTAAGGGCAGTATGTTTTTTTTGTTCTCTGCTTGCAGACAGCTGAATTGAAGCAGACATACTCCAGACTGTATCAGACAGGGTTTAAAATGTGGATGTAATAGAAGGAACTAAACCGAAAGTAGAAATTTTAACCACTGATCAATGGCTGTAGGTTCAGAACTAAGTGGAGAACCGGGTCTCTTAGCAAAGCCTTCAAAGTTAGATCCTCCCGAGGCACAGCAGTAGGGCCTGGATCTGAAGAATCCAGGCTAAGAAAGTCCCAGCTGCCGCCCTCAGACAATGTAGTCTGGGTCAGACCCTTTCCCTCACCATAACCTCCCCAGAGGGAGGACAGAGGGGTGAATTGCAGGATCTAATCCAGAAGCACTTCCCTGGCAACACCAATGACATTGGCCTCAAGGACAAGGGGCCTGTGCCAGGAGCAGAATCAGAACCGAATCTAGCACCAGAGATCCATGGTGCCGGGAACCTCTGGCATAGAGAGACCCCAATGCCAACCCATCGCAGGGACAAGCACCCGGAACTGGTGCCAGGCTCAAACCTGGCACTGGAACCAGATCCAGCATGAATTTTTATTTATAATGCACTTTTCAAATATCAAAGCACAAGTACATAAAATAATCACCACAGTAAATATAAATATAAAACAATTAAAAGGCAACAAGGGGACATATTCAAAGGCTTTTTCAAATAGATAAAGTCTTCAAGGATGCCTTGAATGACTCTGGACAGGCACTCTCAAATCCCACGAGGTAGAGAATTCCACAGGGTTGGGGCCACAAAAGAAAAAGCTCTGGCCCCAGATTACTGAAGGCGAACCCTGGGAATCTCTAGCAATCCCTTGTCGGCGGAGCGGAGTGGGCGGTAGGGTCGAAGGAGATCTTGCAAGTAGCCCAGTCCCTGACGAATGACCCAGTCGGCACCAAAGTGACAGACCATGGTACCTGACCGGTCCCACCAAGTGACAAGATGGTGGTGTGGCCAGTGGGAGAGGAATTGGCGGCATGGTCAACAGCAATGGCCGAAGGCTGTTGGAGCCCCAAAAGGCCAGGGCCAGATATACTGGCAGAGACACAAGCCTGACACTGCACGCATTGCTCCAAAGAGCTGCACAAAGATGGAACTGCCCACTGAGGTCCCCACTTAAAGACAGAGGGACCCTGGGCAAGAGACAGACATCCCAGTACCAGAAGCCCCTGGCAACGCTGCCTGCATCAGTGAGGTCCTCTGGCCCCGGAGAACAAGAGTCTTGCAGAAGACCTTCCGGAAGGTGACCTCGAGTGGTACCATTCCTTCTCCTTCCAAAGGGAAGAGGAAGAACTTGAGGTCAACTAGCACTGAGAACCTGACCAGACTCTGGAATGGGCCTGCCCTTTTGTGCTTCCGATAAGATGGTCCCTTCCTACGGAGCATAGGACCGCCCACGGTCAGAACCCTTCCCAGATGAGAAAAGTGAACTGGACATGGCCCCACTGTCGGAGCAGCCTACCTGAAAGGCTCCCTGCAGTCATTCTTCATAGCCATTACCACAGAGTCAGTAAGGCTGAGAGAAACACTGGCAAATAGTTTTTTAAAATCTCTTAACTGATTAAAAAAAAAAAAAGTAACACTAAAACTGATAAGAACTGAACTCTTGTCACATGGATGCGATGTTCTGACTCCTGGTAGGCAAGCGACAGTGATAAACACTCAATGGCAGGGAAAAAAGGGACCAAGGCAGTTGAGGACTATTAAGGTAAACCTGGGGCCACAGGCCACTCTTGCGGTGCCATGCATATGTATGGCTTGCCTCAGCGCCAGCCCTCCTGAAAGGTTGTGGCTCCCTGTAGGTCCTTGCGCCTCCAGCTAGAACTAATTTTTGTGACTCAATGGTGAAGACTGGTTCCTGGAAGATCGTTTCAGTGAACTGCTAAAGTGTGGATAAGTGAACCATATCCACGCCCATAGACAGTTTCTCAATTTTGTGAAAACGTTGAACACATTTCTTTTTTGGTGGATTGGTCCACTGGAACAACACCCAATTTCAGGGGTGACCCAGAATTGGTCACGAAGAAGAAGAAGGGAAAGAAAGAAAAAAAAAAAAAAAAAATCAATCATCATTAAGAACATGGTGGATAATCGCGTCTTGCAAAACATCTACGCACAAGAAAGGACAGCACACAAGACTTGGCAATAAACTCAATAGCTAATCACTAAACATGTTACACAAGGAGAAATAGTCCCACAGGCAAGACAGGCAAGTTCCATAGAAAGTGAACAGTTACGGGGAGTTTGCTGAGGGCATGATCACACAATTCATCTTTTGTATTTCGTCTGCATTTCTCTTCCTTTTCTTCATTACAAGGTCAAGTCACATGAAAACAGGATCCTTATTTCTCAGAGTTCATCTACTTCCAATGCATAATCCTTTGCTGAAGTCATATTCCTCAGATTGTGACATCAGTTACTGTGGAAATGTTTATGTCACAAATAGGATGCAAAGGGTCGAACAGCAACAGTAGATAACTGTATGGGAGAAGGATCCTGTTAATGTGTAAATGAACCCATTAATGCAGGCAAGGAATAGAAAGCACAAAACCTCTACAAAAATGGGCCAAATGTCTAAGTTATGTATTTTTAAAGTTTGCCCAAAAGTGACAAACATTAACATCTGACCCAATTATGCCAAACACCCTCGAGAAAAGGAAGGCCTGCTTACTCCAAAGAAATCCCTCAAACAATGCTATAATGCATCCAAAAAAAACTGGGTTGAGGGATCGACCTTTACTACACAGGGGTCAACAAAGCTTCATCATTTCCATAAGGACTGCCGTTGGCACCACTACTCTCCACCTGTATGCAAATTGGCAGCTTTGTCTGAGCAGGGATTATTTCTCAGCTGCCATATGTCAAAACTAAGCCACCACGCCGAGCTAATCTCCAGCTGTCTGCTTTCATCAGACCAGCAGCCAGGAAAAGAGGCAAGTGTGGCATAACAAAAGGAGGGCTGGACAAAGCTCGTTTCATCCAGGTTATCCAAGCAGAAGCAGCATGCTCCCATTCAGTACGTGCAATATGGACAACTAAGTCTGCCCTCACCCCTCCCCCATACAAACCAGCAGCAGATGGGAAGCGTGCCCAACCTCAATTAATCCTAGCATCCAAGGAAATCTTTTTTTCCTTTTCATGCACAGTCTCTTGTGGAATTCTATTCACTATGGTCATTTTCAATAGACTTCACACAACTGAATGGTAACTCTATACCAGCCATGCTGGAAAAGTTCAGGAATTTTAGACAGCAGATGTTCATTTTAAACTCTCATCTGCAGTTGTTAAAGGAATGTCCAATGAAGTCCCCATTCATGTTTGCTGTCTTCATCTCACTACGCCCCCTCAAGAAAAAAAAAAAAAGATTTTCCCTTTTACATACAAACACTCCATGCACACAGAATACTTCTGTTTTCATACTTTAACTGAAAAAGGTTACACAGGTAAGCAAGAAACTATACAAAACACAACATACACAAACTGACTGAATACACTGTCTTCATACTGGCATGGGCTGGCAGTATAGCCTAGAGCAGGGGTTCTCAAATGGTGAGGCCAGCCTCCATGGGGAGGCCCCAACCTGTTTCAGGGGAGGCTCAAGCAAGTCTTGAAAAAGTATTATATTTCAATTTTGAACTTTATAGATTTTGTGTGAAGGGATAAGGCAAACTGAAAGAGGATAATAGGTGAATTTATGTATTTATTCACAAGTCTGTGATCAGGAAAGGTACTGTACACTGAGCCATGGCTTATTTCAGGTGTACCCAGGGAAGGGTTGTGAGAGAATACAATTCAAAATGTAACTGCAAAACATTCAAGCAATACAAAATGAATGAAAGTGCAAACAAATTAAGAACAATGAACTAACAATGTGAGGAACAATTGATCAATTAGACTGGCAGCAGAACTGCCCAAATACAAGAGTTAACCATATCAGTACTAGGAATAAGAGCAGGAGGGAGCAAAATGCTTCCTGAAAAGTTGCTTAAGAGCAGGGTGAGAGGGGGAGAGGCAGAGGTCATCAGGAAGTTATTTCAGATAGAGGGGAAACAGAAAAAGCAGTCTGACCCATGAAAGTATGGCAGTAAGGGGTAACAATGGTTCGAGAGTCAAAATATTGGAGCAAGTAGGTTGTCCTGTTGGGGGGAGGTTACAAGAAGCTTAATAACATGAGTGCCAGCTATGCAAAGAGGTTTCAGTTTATTCCTGATGTACTGTGAAAAGTAGGCTATTTTTTCTATGGGGAGGCCCAAAAATATTTCAGTATTTTTGGGGAGGCTCAAGATCTTTTCCATGGCTTAGGGGAGGCTCACTATGACAAAGTTTGAGAACCGTTGGCCTAGAGGTTAGAGGAACGAGGTGTGAACAAGCTTGGTACATCCAGTAGGCTAGACCAGAGTTTGATTCTCACAACCTCCACTTGCATACTGTGAGACTGAGCAAGTCACTTAACCGCCCAGTGTTCCCAGGTCACCCCTGAACACAGTCATTTGTGCCTAGTGGGCCTTACCCGGTTACCAAAGACTAAAATAAATAAATACAGCAATTTCAAAAGCTACAATTGTTTACCAGCAAATAACGAAAAACAGTTTGGGGATGGACAGGTAGCTTTCTCTATATACAAGTTCTCAATCTCAGCCTAATCTAATCTCTGACACAATGATCTCCCAGCCACCAGAATACAAACTCACTTCCTGTCTAAAACCTCAGCCTGAGCTGCTGCCAAGTGTAACAGCTTTATTCTGTGAGGAACAGGCGATTTTACCGTAACCAGCCCAGGCTTTGGTTACAACCACCACAGCAGTATTCTCAGAAAGGTTTCAAAATGTTTGCACAATGTCTAGCCACAATTGCATCTTTTGTCCAGCTTGGGCAGCATCTCTCCACATTTAACTTGGACAAAGACAGGTTTTCAACCACTTTAGGTACTGTACACACAAGCTTATTTTAAGACCTCAAATGCACTTTGCATCCACATTACCATTCAGTTATAAAACTTGTAGAGTGGACTGTATTTAATCTGGTTTTGACCCCAGTAGTACAGATGCTTAAGCATTGCAAGGTCAAAATGTTTAAAAAGGTTTTAATAGTGTTTACAGGGACTTACAGAACCTCAAACACTAGGGACTTTTACCCTGTCCCATAAGAACGTAGTTAGCCAACACATGCACAATGTATCTCTATTAATTCTATTGACAGTGTAGTCCCACTAGAACATTGCTGTCCCTTTGGGGAGACCCCAAATTCGTTACATATATATCAGGACACCGTCAAAAATACAGGTTCAGATCAGTCAGGTCAAGATACAGTGCATGATCAGCGAAATACATACATACATTAGGCTAGACAGAGTATAAATACATACAGTATTAGCAATCTAACCACACAACACAGACAAAGTTCAGCAGGGTATAATATGAATCAAAATATCAAACTGCTAATGTGCTGACCCAGCATCAGATACACCTAAGGCCAACCAAGCCAACAGCAGCTGCTCTGTCCTGACTTAGACATGCAACAAGGGACTACACCAGGAGTTGCATTAACTGTCGGTTAATCACACCCTAAGGGTGTTATGAGGCACAAGGCAAAGCCAAAAGTCCTTGTTAGCTGTGCAGTGACCTTGATTTGTTCCAAATGGTCATCTAAAATACAATAAATGAACTTTAGAAAATTGCTCAATTAATGTCTACCACTGCTCCTTCGAGTCTACAGTCAGGAATTGCAAACTATCACCACTAATACTTTAACTATACTGTCTGGTTAAATCATGGTAGAGAAAGTAGCAACTTACGTTTCCTCAATGTCTAGTGGGTCCAGCGGGCTTGGGTAGTCCAGACACAGACCTGTGCAGACAGAAGACAAGTCAGAAGCCCAACATGATTCTCAAGGAAACAAGCAGTCCCACTCCTCAGCTTAATACATATTATAAAAATAGGTCATAAAAACAAAAAAAATCACGTAACCTCATTGTTAGTTTTTTGTTTTTCTGACAAATGCCTGTAATTCATTTTTGTTCTTTAAAGAAAAGCCCATTTTTAAGTGGGATAACACTCCAGGGTGTGCAGTCATAACGGAATAATGCACCTTTGTTGCCCCACTCTACTAATCATATCCAATAACCATCAGAGGCATGCATTATTCCCCTATAAAAATGCATACCGTATCATGCATTATCCATTGCTAGTAACATGGTCCAGCTCATTTTTTCCCTTAGTTTCTTATTGCAAAACTCATGCATCATGCAGTGCCGGCATTTAAAAAGTAGGCCGAAAGGTCACATATCATCACCATGAGTCGCAATTCTGATGACTTCACAATAGCCACTTGCAGCACTAAAGCCCCTAGTTGAAATCAGAAGAAATGCTAATTCTTCATTCAAACAGCTAATTTAAAAGCCATATCCAGTGAACTGATGTTGCATAGATCGAATATACAGTGGTCCAACTCCAAAGCTGCACATCAACATTTGTGAAGCAGCAAGACTTTCATAACTCAATTGCAGCTCCACCAATTGTAAATTATGGTCCTGCCCAGTCACACATAAAGATAAATTATGTAGTCGACCAAGAGGTGTGGAGGACTGAGGCGCCATGTGCCTCACACCCAATGCCATGCCTGAGATCTGGGTTCAAAAACTAACGTGGGACATTTGGGGGCTGGCTGGGTAAAGGAGGACTAAGCATATGTGGGACTGCTCTCCTTCCTTGGAAAGGGATTGCTGTGACTCACTGTCTGCCACCAGTGGCAATGGAAATGTCACCAGGAGAAGGAAGGGAAGCCACATTCAGGGCATGGGGGCATCTCCAGAGGTAGAGCTCACATACCGCACCATCCTATGGGCCCACAAAGAAAAGTCAGTGGAAAAACACCCCGGCTGCAGGATAAGGACCCCTTGCAGGCCCTGCACCGGTGACCGGGCAACCCCTCCCACAGCGGCAGGAAGGTAAATCCTGGAGAAGTTGGGTGATGGGGCTGCTGCTGGTGGTGGCGGGGTGTAACAAGGGGTCAGCTATGGCAGCTCAGCAGATAAGATGGCAGATGGATAAAATTATATATTGTGAGCCTGTACATCCACGACACACAAAACAGAGGAGTGGGTAAAAATGATGCAATAAGGTACTGCATCTTAGCTGTTTCATGTCTCCAGGCCGACTTGGCGAGGATTCAAGAAACCTCCTCCCACAGCCAGGGACCACCAAAGCCACTACCTCAGAGGCTGCCAAGAAAGAGGAGCGGTTGGACCACAGTGGGCTCAGGGAGGGTGAGGGTGGTGGGACAGAGGCACATCCCTCCAGTTGTGCCTCTCCACAATTCATTCGCCACTCTGGCGGAGCATGGTTCCTCTATGGAGACACTCGCAGTAGTGAACAAGGAGGATGCTGGGAACCTCCATAAAGGACACCTAGAGGAGGGTGGCATGAGGCCCCACAAGGCAAGGAAACAATTCCTGGTGGGGGACCCAGTCGTTAGGAGGGTAGAAGTGGGAGGGAAGAGTGCCTGCCCGGTGCCATGGCTGGGAGAGCCAGGAAGCGAATCCTCAGGATCGTGGGAGCAGCTGCATGGGAGAGGGAGCTGGACGTCACTGTCCACCTCTGGTTAAATGACATGAATGGGAATGGGATCAGAGCAGTGCAGGAGAAGTTTGTGGAGTTGGGGAAGGGCCTTAGACAAGTAGCACACACGGTAACCTTTTCAGAGATTACCGTGTGTCTATGGCATGGGTGAGGCTAGGGTACTCCACACCATGGGATTCAATCAATGGTTGAAAAACTGGTGCGGAGCTCAAGTGTTTTGGCTTCACTGGGGGTCCACCTGGAGGGATGCAGACCTATGCTGGCATGATGGTCTGCATCTGTCCGGGCGGGGAACCAGGATCCTAGGTGATAGGTTTAAGTGCTTCATTGACAAGCGTTTAAACTAGCAGAGGGAGGATGCACTGAAAGAGCAGGGAAATCCCACCCCCCCCTTCCACAAAACAGGGTAGTTAGTGAGGTAAACACCAAAGTAGAGAAGTTGATAGGGAGCAGGACAGGGGTAAATGGATAAAAATGTAGCAAGGACAGGGAGGGGGCTAAAAGGGATAAGGCCATCAAAAAATGGACGATGAGTACCAATGCCCATAATCTGGTTCAGGGTTTTAAATTGATTAGCAGTTTTTTCTTGGGACAATACTAACTGTACAGAAAGTATCAGTTTTCTAGAAGTGTTATGTTTGTTAAACACAGTGAGGCAAGTGCTATGCCTTTTCACAATGTTTTAGAACTTGTGTAAAAACGCTAATCAATTTTTAGAGTTAAATAAAACCCTGTGGTTAACAAGCTCCCTGAACTAGTGGCCTTGATGGAAGAGGGACGCCTGGATATTGTGGCAGTCACAGAAACATGGTACACAAAGAACCATGACTGGGATGTCAACATACCAGGGTACACAGTTTACAGGAGGGACAGGTAGGGTAAAAGAGGAGGAGGAGTAGCTCTCTACATAAGGGAAGGGATCAAAGCAACAGAACTAAACAGTAAACGGGGAGGAGAGGAGGCACTGTGGATCACCCTGGAGACAGGACATGGCACCACAATCCACATGGAGGTTGTATACAGACCCACATCTCGGGGAGGAAATGGACAAGGAAATGATAGAAGGCATCCTTAGAATGCCACAAAGAGGGGAGATATTGTTGATGGGGGGACCTGTATATGCCAGATGTTAACTACAGGTGCTGCAGCCACATCCAAGTGCAAGGTCATTCTCGAGGCCCTACGGGGGAATACCTCAAACTAGTGCTGGAACCCACTCAGGAGGGAGCAATCTTAGACCCTGTACTCTCAAATGAGTATGGAGAGAGAATCTCAGATTTAGACATGGGTAGCCATCTGGGAACAAGTGACCACCAAACAGTATGGTTCATGATACACAGCTGTAGTCAAGCCATACAAAAGCAAAGGTACTGGACTTCAGGAGGACTGACTTTGGCAAAATGGGAAAGTGCCTCAGAAAAGCACTAGCAAATTGGCAAGGAGGGGTGGAGGAACAATGGGGAACTATCAAAACTACTATCACAGAGGCAGTAAGCTTTTGTGTGAAGCAAATAAGCCAAAACGAAGGAAATAAAAACACTAAGGTTCTCAAAAGAGGTGGCCAGGAAAGTTAGAGAGAAAAACAGCATTCAGGAAGTATAAGGAAACAGAAAGAGCAGGACAGAGAACTGTACCAGTTAAAGCAGAAGGAAGCAGGGAAGGCAGCCAGAATAGCAAAGGACTAAACTGAGGAAAAGAGCCAACTCAGTTAAGAAGGGGGATAAAAACCTTTTATAGGTATATTAGGGAACGAAGAAAGACTAAGGGAGGAATAGTGAGGCTAATAAAGGGGAGTGGTGGGCAGAGGGTGACAGTGAAAAGGCAAGAATACTGAACGAATACTTCTGTTCAGCATTCACAAAAGAAGAGAGAGGTACCTAAACCAGTCAATAGAAGCACTCTGGGATCTTTTTTTTTTGGAAGTCGTCGATACCAGCCCATTCACAGAACAAAGGGTCCTGAAAGAACTCCCTATACTGAAAGTGGACAAGGCAATGGGGCCTGACGGGATTCACCACAGAATTCTAAGACTAGTAAGGAGAACTAGTGACACCGACTACCCTTAAATCATAGAAGGATGGTGTGGTACCCAAGGACTGGAGGAGGGTGGATGCAGTTTCCCTTCATAAAAGTGGGAGCAAGGCAGAGACAGGAAACTACAAACCTGTCAGTTTGACTTCAGTGGTAGGAAAAATGATGAAATCACTTCTGAAAAAAGAACTGCTGAGTATCTAGAGGCCAGAGGGGCACGGGGCCCAAGGCAGCATGGATTCACAGCGGGAAGGTCATGTCAGACAAATCTCAGATTTCTTTGACTGGGCGACCAAAGCAGTACACCAGGGATAGGCTCTGGACATGGCCTACCTAGACTTTAGCAAGGCATTAGACAGTCCCACACAAAAGATTAACAAACAAGTTAGCCAGCATTGGAGTGGGTCCCAGGGAGGTAGCCTGGGTAAAAAACTGGCTGGACAACAGGACACAGAGGGTAATAGTAAACTGAGTCCAGTCCGAAGAGTGGTTACTAGTGGGATACTGCAGGATTCAGTACTGGGACCGGTCCTTTTTAAGGTCTATTAGTGATATTACAGAGGGACTGGAAGGAAAAGTATGCCTCTTTGTAGACAAGGCAAAGATCAGCAAACATGGCTGACACACAAGGGGGGTGGAAAGGATGAGAAGGGACTAGTCAAGATTGGAGGAATGGTCAAGGTATGGCAGCTTAGATTCAATGCTAAGTGGAAAGTAATGCACCTGGGAAACAAAAACCCTGGGAAGAGTACACAATTTGGAGGTACTACCAACAAAAATGGAAAGGGACCTGGGGTAGTCATATCAGATGACCCAAAGGTAGGCAAGCAATGTGAGAAGACAGTAAGGAGTGCTGGGGGATACTGGGATGCACAGGAAGAGGCATCACCAGTAGAAAACAGGTGGTTGTTATCCTCTGTACAACAACTGGTGAGACCCCATCTGGAGTACTGCGTGCAGTTCTGGAGACCCCATCTCCGTAAGGGCAGACAAGATGGAGGCAGTCCAGAGGACGGCAACTAAAATGGTGCAGGGTCTGTACCAGAAGCCATACGAAGAGAGCTTATGTATTACCCCGGAATATTTGTTTGGGGGACCACATGATAGAATCTTAGTACCTCAAGGGAATCAACCAAGTCAAAGAGGGTAGCATAGGGTGCACAATTTTAAGATGAGGGCGGTGCCTCGGAGGCAACGTGGTGGATGCATGGGATGGCTTTCCTGAGGAGGTTGTGGGGTCAAAAACAGTTGGGGAATTCAAGAATGCATAGGACAGATGAAAAAATTACTCACCTTAGTAATGTTGTTTCTTCTAATGGGGTCTTGCTGTATTCGGACATATTGCAGTGATGTCCAACCTTTGAACTGCCCCGGAGATGAGAGTTAACTTTCCATGCCAGGCATGGAATGCTGAGCTCGAGCTCGGTTGAGACTGTTGCTGTTTGAAGTCAAACCATCAGATCTTTACGAGCTATACTCACTGCATGTCCTGTGTGGAAACTAAACTTTACACTAGCCCACTGGCTACTAAATATAATACACATTTTTGGTCCCAAAACAAAGACTCAAGTCAGGAAACCCAAAAAATTAAACAAAACACAACACCCACCCACCCAAACTAAAGGGTGAGAAGAAATAAAGGGTGGGGGCACCTCCAGTGCAACACTGCTACTGCCACCCATCCCAAAACCAAAGGTTCTGAGAGGGGCGGGGGGGTGGGGGGTGGGGAGGTCAGAATACAGCAAGACTCCATTAGAAGAAACAACATTACTAAGGCGGTAATTTTTCTACAAACATGAAGTCTTGCTGTATTCTGACATATTACAGAACTACCAAGCAGTACCTCCATGGAGGAGGACAGAACCTACTTAGGAAATAGGCTCTGAAGCACTGCTGTGCAAACAGAGCATCACTCCTAGCCTGGATATCCAGAGAGTAATGCTTGGTAAAAGTGTGTACTGTTTTCCAGGTGGCTGCTTGACAAATCTCTAAGATAGGAATATCCCTGGCAGCAGCCAGGGAAGCAGCTGTGCCCTGGTAGAGTGAGCCCTCAGGCCTGAGGGTGGAGTCCTACCTAGTTTTTCATAGCAAAATTGAATGCAAGAGACAATCCATCTGGCAATAGATCTCTTAGTGGCAGGTTTTCCCTTACCAACCTCACCATAAGTGAGGAACAGTTGGAGGGAGTCAAACCTGTGACCCTTGGTGCGCTCTATGTAGTAGCTAAGGGCCCTTTTCACATCCAAACTGTGCAGCCTCCTCTCCCCAGAGGAGGAATGATCAGTGAAGAAAACAGGAAGAGACAGACTGGTTAAGGTGGAAATCTGAAACCACCTTAGGCAAAAACGTCCTATTAGTCCTGAGGACCACCTTATCTCTATGGAAAGAGAAAAATCAGGCTCCACTGACAGGGCCTGTAACTCACTTATGCGTCTGGCAGAAGTGATGGCCACCAAGAAAACAGTTTTCCAAGTCAAGTACTTAAGCTCTGCTGAGGACAAAGGCTCAAAAGGGGGTTGCATGAGCTGAGCAATGCAAACATTAAGGTCCCAAGCAGGGGCAGGGTCCCTGAATGGAGGATTGGTATGAAGCAATCCCTTGAAAAATTTTGAAAATACAGGATAGGCTGAAAAGGAAGAGTGCTTGCCTGCTGAAAGGAAGGCAGAAACAGCTGCCAGATGCACTCTTAGTGCAGTTGGTCTGAGTCCCACGCTATTCAGATGAACCATATAGTCAAGGACTGTGGGCAGGCCAGCAGACTCTGGAGAAATATGCTTCCCAGAGCACCATATAGAAAATCTTTTCCACTTGGAGTTGTAAGTGTTTCTGGTGGAAGGCTTCAGAGAAGCCTTTAGGATATCCATAACACCTTGAGAGAGGTGCAAATCAGCAAACTCTTCAAGAGCCAGGCCTTGAGATTGAGAGATTTGAGATTCAGATACCAAACCCTCCCCTGAGCACATGTTAACAGGTTGTAATTCCTGGGAAGAGAGACAGGGGAAGGTGGACTGCTAAGGACAACAAGAGAGGGTACCAGGGCTGTCTGGCCCAGTCTGGAACAATCAGAATCACCTTGCAGGGTTAAGACCTGATTTTGACTAACACCTTGAACAGGAGAGGGAAGGGGAGAAAGCATACAGGAACTTCCCTTCCCAATTGAGAACTAGGGCATCCAGGGACTGAGCCCAACACTGGGGGCCTGCAGCAAAAGAGAGGAAGCTGGTGATTGATTGGGGCTGCAAAAAGATTTATCTGTGGGGTGCCCCATCTAGAGAAGATCACCTTCAAAACCAGGGGATCCAGGGACCATTCGTGATGGCCCAGAGATATCCTGCTGAGAGCATCTGCCAGGACATTGTCCTTGCCTGGGAGGCGTACTGCTATAAGAGAGGTGTTCAGGGAATAGGCCAGAGACCATAACTTTATTGCCTCTGTGCACAAGACCGTAGACCGAGTGCCCCCTTGCTTGTTGATATACCACATTGTGGCGGTATTGTCTGCCCTGATCTGAACTACTTTGTTCTGAACAGACTTGGAAAAAGCTTGAAGTGCTAGAAACACTGCTCTGAGTTCTAATAGACTGATGTGAAGCAGAGATTCCTGAGGAGACCACAACCCTTGGGTGGTCAGGTCTCCCAAGTATGCTCCCCACCCCAAGAGGGAGGCATCTGTAGTAAGGATTAGAGAATGAGACTGAGTGACAAAAGGAACTCCCTGATTGTCCTGATCCAGCCACCACTGTAACGCCTGGATCAGGGTTCGAGTCACTGGAATTAGTTTGGTCAGAGGGTCCCTTTTCTGAGACCAGAAGGCTCTCAAGTGGAACTGAATATCCCTCATTTGAAATTTTGCTCCCTGCACCACTGTTGTAGAGGCAGCCATGTGTCCCAGGAGCTGCAGAAAATGCCTTGCTGGTCGAGACACCTGGAGGGTGAATGAAGAGGCCAGTGAGATAAGGGTCCTTGCCCTGTCCAGGGGAAGGAAGGCTCTTGCTTTTACTGTATCCAGCTCTGCCCCTATGAAGGTAAGGAGCTGCACAGGCTGTAGAACTGACTTTGAAAGATTCAGAAGGAAACCTAGAGAAGTGAGCAGTTGCTGAGTTATCTGTAGGTGTAACTTGACTTGGTCTGGAGACTGGCCTACTATGAGCCAGTCGTCCAGGTATGGAAAGATGGAGATCCTTTTTCTCCTTAGGAAGGCAACTACTACTGCCAGGCATTTTGTGAACACCCTTGGAGCAGAAGTTAGGCCGAAGGGCATTGCTCTGAACTGGTAATGGCCTGAGGGCAGCTCGAACCTGAGGTACTTTCGGTGGGAGCTTCTGATGAGAATATGGAAATAGGCATCCTTGAGGTCCAGGGAGACTAGCCAGTCCCCTGGCCTTAGAGGGGGTAGAATTATTCCCAGAGTCACCATTTTGAACTTTGGCTCTAAAAGGTGCTTGTTTAAATATCAGAGATCCAGGATGGGCCACCATTCTCCTGTCTTTTTGGGGGTTAGGAAGTACCTGGAGTACAATCCTTTCCCTTTGTGTAGAAGTGGAACCCTCTATATGGCTCTGACAGCCAAGAGGGGAGGAGACCTCTGCCTCCAGGGCAAGTGCCTCTGAAGGATTTGCAGGTGGAAAGGATCTGGTTCTCATCTTTGGAAATTTTTGGAAGCTGAGAACCAGTCCCTGGCTTACTACTTCCAGGACCCATTTGTCTGATGTTAAAGACATCCAGTCCTGGACAAAGTAAGCCAGCCTGCCCCCTATAGGTGGTGGAGAATCGGTCCTGGCAAACCCATCAGGGTGCCTGTTTGGCAGGGGCTTTAGGCTGAGGGGTGGAAGCAGGCCTGCTTGTACCCACTCTGCCTCTCCCTCTAAAGAACCCCCTATCAGCATAAGCAGAAGAGGAGGCCTGGGCTTGGTAGAAAGGCCTATGAAAAGGCCTGCCCCCTGCCCCTGGAATGCTGCCTCTGGGGAGTGGCTTGCCTTTCCTTGGCCTGAGCACTCCTGTAGGTGGTCCTGTATTCATCCATTTTCTTCATGTAGTTCTCTGTTTGCTCCCCAAACAGAGAATTACCCACAACAGGAAAATCCATGGCCTTAGTCTGGGTATCCTGAGACAGGCTAGTACATCTGAGCCAAGCCATCCTACGAAGGGCCACAGATGTAGCCATGACTCTAGATGAATCACTGGAGTCCACTGCAGCATGGAATTGCACCTTGGATGCCTCAATACCATCTGCAGCCACCTGCTCCAGCTCCTTGGCAAGCTGGCCAGGGACCTGTTTAGCTAAAGCCATTACAGTGTCCCATCTAGATTTCGGATATCTAGCTGTATAGGCCATATAATTAGCCTGCCTGAGTCCCAAGGATGCTGCCATGTATTGTTTCTTTGCCATGGCATCAATCCTCCTGGAGTCCTTATCTGGGGTGTGTGAAGCCAAGGGTATATTTGCCTCATCACAGGCAGCAGCCTGCACTACCCCAACATGGCTGCATTGCTGGGTAAGGAACTCCGTATCTGAGCCTGACAGAGTATACCTCTTGTCCACAGGAGGTATAGAATTAAGAGTCTTTAAAATTTTCAGTGTTTCCCAAAGGACTTATGAAGGGGAATAGACAGCCTCCTGGACTCTGGGATATCCATCATTTCAACATAGTCAGGCTCCTCTTGGTCGTCCACAGCTTCTTCCATAGGAAGCTGAAGAGTTTCAGCCACTGTTTTGTAGAACATAAAATGGGAAGGGGACTCAAAGCCTAGGAGGAGAAACCCCTGAAGGTCTGTCGGGGGAGATGTCCAGGTCAATAGGCACATCCAGACTTTCGTAATCACCATCACTATCCTCATACTCTCCTTCCTCCTCCTCTGGTTCATAAAAGTCTTCTAAATTATTATCTGGAACCGGGGGAACCGACCGAACCGAGCCCCTTCCTGATGGTGCCGGTTCGGTTGGAACTGGGGTTAGCGACTCAACAATCCTTATCGCTTTGGCTATTTCATCAGCGGTTGGAGAAGGAATTTGTGGATCCGCACCAGCTGATTTATCCCTTCTTTTTCTTTTAACCGGAACGGACTCCTCTGAGTCAGTTCTCCTTTTGCCCGAAGAAGTTTCACCCTGGTCAGAGGGCACTCCTTCTGGTTTGGTTGGAACCGAACCGGGCTGGCCATCCGGGTCAGCGGACTTCTTGGCCTCCCTTTCCCTGAGCCTACCAACTCTCTTTTCCAGGGTAGCTGCAGGAAAATTCTTGCAAATCTGGCAGTCTGAATCGAGGTGGTCAAACCCCAGACAATAAACACAGGTGGTGTGGGGATCAGCCTTAGCAAAGGCTTCCCCACACACACTACAATGTTGAAACCCAGTGGGCCCGGTTTTTCCTTTGGATTTCTCAGACATGGCCAGTCCTAACAAAAACGTACCCTTTTTTCGGCAATCCGCCAGGCAAGACACCCTTATCGGTTCCTGACCTTGTTACGGGTCGTGGAAAAAACGTGATGAAATCAGTTTTTTTTTTTTTTTTAGAACCGGTTACCCCACTCTAAAAGTAGAATAAACTTTTTTTCAACAACCTGATCGGTTCAAACCGAACCGATCCCAAGTTTACAAGTTCCACACAGAAGAACAAGAAAATAAACCTATCTAGTACTCATACCACAGACAGAAACTGAACAGACAGGTTATTGGATTAAATTCAGTCGAAAACCGAGAAAAACTGTACTTTAACCGACAAACTTGAACTGAGCAAAGGAGAAATCTCCAGAGCGACTGTTCAGTGAGGCGGAGTAACGAATCTGATGGTTTGACTTCAAAACAGCAACAGACAGTCTCAACCGAGCTAGAGCTCAGCTTTCCATGCCTGGCATGGAAAGTTAACTCCATCTCCGGGGCAGTTCAAAGGTTGGACATCACTGCAATATGTCAGAATACAGCAAGACTTCATGTTTGAAACAAGGCATTTCTTGGTGGGTTAGGAAGAAATAGGCTGTCTATTAACTAGGATCTGCAGCTTATCCAACAGGTAAGGAAGTGGGCAGACTGTGTGGGCCAAATGGTCCTTATCTGCCGTCAAAGTCTATGTTTCTATGTGACATCAGTAACAGCAAATAGTCCTTCCACACCTAGAACATTGTCCCCCCAATAGTAGTTTTGTTGCCACAGCAGGGCCCCCTTCCCCCGCATGCATTGAGGTGGAAGACACATTGGCATTTGTTGTGGCATGGGAGAATGCAATTATGGACAGCCTTTTCCTTTAGGGAAGACTTGGACCACTGCAATGGGACATGCAGGATCAAGCAGCTCCTCCCCTTTCTGTGACAGCACTGAGAGCGCGGAAGTCAATATTTCATCCTCTATGCTTTGCCTTTACATGCAAGAGTGCCAGTATGAAAACAAAAAAAAAAAAAAAAAAACAATGCAGGCCAATTTGTTTTGAATAATTCTAAAGACGGGAGTGTGATTTTATAACAAACAGCAGAGGTAGGCATGCTGCAAGAGGTAAAAAAACAGCAGCGAGAACATTTCATTTGAATCTATGATCATGTTTGTCTATGGGTGTTTTTTTCTTTCTTTTATTTCACCATTTATAAGCTTTACTGTTATATAATACAACCAAATATTTAGTTGTTAGGCGCTTCAATGCTTAGAACAGAGCAGTCCGATTGTGCCCCACAAACTGTTACTGCATATGTTGTGTGTGTGTGTGTGTGTGTGGTCCTCTTCAAGTTAGATAATAAGTACCTAAAATAAAACATCTTAATAGCCAAACTGCCATGAGCGGGGGTAAAAGTAAGTGTGTGTGTATATATATACACACACACACACACACACACACATATAAATATATATATACACACACACACACACACATATATAAATATATATATACACACACACACACATATATAAATATATATATACACACACACACACACACACTAACTATACATGTATATACACACACACTGCTTGACAAACACCATTAAAGCAGCAGAGTTTGCTCCCCCATAAATAAGACGACCACATTATGCAATCTTAAGAAGATTCCCAGTCCACTGTAGGCAAGTTGATGCCAATATAGGAGTAACACATTCATTCAATGTGCTCATACCTCCAAGTAGAAGGTTGCCGAGTAGTCCCACTAGGTTCACTTTATTAAGCCTCCTCGTCCTCCCCTTAGATGTCACACGTCCGTCACTGGAATTCTGACCCTCTCTTTTCCACCAGTTTCAGTGTCTTTGGAATTATGAGTTTTATCACCATATGCAATCTTTAAACTTGCTGGCATGAGCAATATGTGTTGGACCCCCTAGTTGTTGCAACCAATTGCATATTCCATCAAACCCCTTCCTCCGCTGTCTTGTTTCACAGCTGAGGTCAGGGGAAAAGATTAATTTTGCTGCCTTGCCATTCAGAGCGGCCTTTTTGCTTAGCTTTAGTCAGACTGTCCAGCTTAAGAACAGCTCAGTACTTTTCAAGGTTGTGGAATACTGGACTGGGAGTGAGAGTAGCAACACAGGGATTTGGTAATGTTCAGAGCCATGCTTTGAGGAACATTTACAAATGATCCCCTTCTGACCAATCCTGTAGCCCCAAACTTCGGACACTTTATGAAGTTCTCCAAGTTTTCTAACCGTTTTCTTAATATTCCGGTTTCTTTAGTTAGTACCACTGTAACATTAAGTGCTTGATCAGCATTTTGTATAGCTTTTAAGGTGTCTTCTGCAAGTGTGCCAATTTTGCCATCTATAGCCTTCATCAGCGATTGGAATTCTTCCATCCATTTATTTATGTCTTGGACAGCTTTTAGCAGGTTGGCATTGGTGGGTTGTGAATTATAACCAACAGGCTCATGCAGCTGCATAGCCTTGCTGCTGCTCCTTCGGCCAGGCTCCTTGACCTGCTCTTGACGATTTATTAAATCTCCTCATATTCGCTTCTCCTTGTAGGTTCCTATATAATTTTGGCATATTCCACTCAACATACTCTTGCTGAGGACAACAGATCTTGAATCCAGGAACTTTGCAACTGATTTAGCCACAGTAACTGCAGAGCTTCTAAGAAGTGTATGTAGTTCAGCTGCTGGCCACGCCCCCAGGGTGGTACTTTGATACAGTGGTCGCCGGTGGCTGTTTGCCTGAATGGTTCTTGCTAGTTTATGAGACAAAACCGGTAGCATTTCAAAAATCAGTGTTCCAAAGGCACAATGATTTGTCGTCTTTGTACTTTGGTCCTGATTTTGAGAACTTGTTTTTCTCTCTGCATCAAGGATCTGATGAACAGGTTTAAAAAAAAAAAGATTAAAATGCAGGATTTTCTCTCCCCATTTTTATAAATACTGAATATACAAAAGCCTGACTCGTAGGCAAAATGTCATCACTTGTGAGAACTTTCATAACTCACTCGTGGCCTTGGAACTTGTGAGTTTTGGTACCACCCCCTCAACACAAAATGCACTCACTAATAATGCTTGATGTTTCTTCTTTTAGGTTTACACCTCGATGCCATCATCTCAGGTGAGAGTGACACTGGAGAGAGAATCTATGCAAATTTTTAGAATCTGGAATGTAGGTTCAAACACTGGCCATTGCTCAGATCAGCTTCCAAGCCAGAGTGGAGCAGTGGCTAGTGAAACTAGCTAAAAGTCCACTTGAAAACTTTAGAAAAATGTTCATAAAATTTTAGAAACCTCAAACTGAGCAGACTTTTGAAAAATTATAACACGATAAGCTTACAATTGTAGGTTAACTGCAACAGTAACATTCAAGCAACCTCAACTGTGAACCCATTTCAGGTTCTGGAAGGGACGGCAGGGTTAGGGAGTGTAAACAGTGAGTGATCCCTTAAACAGGAACATTACTAGTGAGTAGATTTTTTCCTCCAACCAAGAATCACTCAGTTAATGTTTACACTTTATACAGACTCTGTAGCAGTATCTTGGGAGACTGGGTCCAGAACTTAGTTAGAAAAAAAGGTTCTGCAAGACTGCAGTTCCAAAGCCGGCATCCCTTCTGGACAACATGTCTAAACAGCAGTTCTCTGTGAAGGTGTGCACAGTTTTCCAAGGAGCTGCTTTACAAATGTCTGACAGATGTGATCCTTTCCGTATGTCAGTGCATCACCATGTTCACACATTCCGATTTGGAATCTGGAGTTTGCTGCAGTTAGAAGTGGCCTAATGTGGTGCCAGGGAGATGCTTGCTTGGTTGTGCCTAAAAGTGACTTTGTACCCGGTGAAAGTGAACATGAGTGCCAGTCACAAAGAAGCTAAGGTGCAGGTCAGGGAAATGGAAACATTTCAAGGTAAAGGTTGTGGGGGACGTGCCAGGGGTGAAAATGAGCAGTTATATTGTTTATGGCAGGGTTTTGTTTTGGTTTAAAAAACTGCTGCAATTTAATAACACTACGATGGCTGACAAAGTGAAAGTGTTACATCTGCAGCTGGTACGCGAGTGAGCAGTGGAATTCTAAAAATGGAGCCTCGGCTGCTCATGCTGGCAGCTACAGCCATTATATACATACAAACATATTCTTTAATTTTTAGATCTTTACCAGAATATAACCCTGAAGGGGCTAGCGTATAGCTCCAACAACAATGGTAAATGGTTGCCTTCATACCAATTTATTTTGGTGGTGTGGTGGTGACAAAAGGTGGAATTTGGTGAATTTCTGGTGAGTGGGCCTATTTGCCCAGTTTGTTACACTGATGTCAGCCTTGACTGGAGCAGGCCTCTCGTGTAATTAAGTTTTTATTTGGAAGATGGCTAGTCTGAAATCTTCTGTCTAAGGCATATGCCAGAACCTAGATACTAGCCTCTGTGCACATCTCAGAGGATCTTGGCCCCTGACTTTTTTTTTTTTTTATACATACATATACACACACACACACACACACACACACACACACACACACACACTGTTGTGGTGTTGTCTATCCCAGTTTGGACAGACAGACCCTGTAGCTGGGAGGAGAAAGACTGTATTGCTAGCAGTACTACTGTGAACTTCAGGAGGTTGATATGTGTTACAGTAATTCCCATGGGCTCCATGAGCCACTCACTGTGAGGTTCTGCAGGTGGGCACCTCACTCCAGGAGCAAGGCATCTGTAGTAAGAATACTTGGTGACTGCTGAATAAAGAGAATGCTATCCCTGAGGCTGCTTTCATCCTTCCACCACTCTAGTGATTTCACTAGCGCGTATGTCACTGGCACTAGCTTTTCCCCATCTTTGACAGCAGCTGTCTTTTTTAAGTGGTACTGCCGGATACCGCTCATATGGAACCTAGCCCATGGAATCACAGCCATGTACCCTAGTAACTGCAGAAGTCGAGGGTCTTGGCTGGCCTGCTGTGAAAGACTGTTACTAACAGAGCTATTTAACTATGGCCTGCAAGAAGGAAACCTTCCCTGCAGGGTATTGAAGTCTAGTACTTAATAGAGACTAGTTGGGACTTCTGCAGGTTTATCATGAATCCCAGGTTCTCCCAAGGTTGCTTTTTACCAACTGAACTGAGCACCATGCCTCTTGTTCAGTTTCGAGAACAAGCCAGTCATTCAGGTGGGTGGGTGGGTGGGGGACCTTGTTTTCTCAGATGTGCTGCCATCCCATATGTGCATTTTGTGAAAACCCCTGGAGGTAAGACCAAATGGGAGAGCTGTGAACTGGTACTGGCATTTCCCAACTTAAATCGGAGACACTTTCTGTGGGACTGTGACTGGGATATGAAAACGAGCATCTCTGATCCAGGAAGCCCAGACAATGATCCTCCTGCAAGGATGGTAACACGGTCCTTAATGTGACAATCCTGAAATTTTTCTTTATTACAAATGCTTGTTCAGAAACCAGAGCTCTAAAATGGTTAGTTTTAGATCAAGTATGCAACAGTGTGGAAATTATATTTAGTGGCATCCAAGGCTCATCTTTCTGTGGCAAGCAGGTTATCTGCTCTTCCACACAGTGCCAGAATTGTGTTCCTAAGTACTTTCTGCTACTGTGCCATATGTGCTGAATAAGCTGCCTGCCTGATAAAACAGGGAAGCTGTTGCATAAACCTTTTTGGCCATGGTATTAAAACATTTAAGAGTCCTTTTCAGGGGCTGCGCAGACAATGAGTTTTTGCCCCCACAAGCAGCAGTCTGGACTACTCCATAATCGTCAGGATGGGCATACCACCACTCGATTCTTGTCCACCTGATATTTTATCAATTTTCTTACTGATTGCTGCTGCTGAACTCATGGCAGCCATAATTTTTGCTATGGCCTTAAGGGGTTTATGTATGGGAAGTAGCATCCTTCTTGGTGGAGCCACTCAACATATCCATAAATGCGTCCTCCTCCTCTGCAATGCTGACAGTATCTACCATTTGTCTGACAAATGAGGAAAAGGATAGTCTTCATTATACAAATATTAGTAGCCAACACCTTAAATAAGGCCATTTGGTCCATCTAGTATGCTCATATTGCAGGTAGCTTCTTCTGCAGCACGCAGGTAGTACAGCAAGGCACCAGTTTAAGCCTTAAGGCGGAGGCTTATGCAAGGTCGGTGACAAAGAAAGGGACCTATTGCTTTTATCTGGTAACCCAGTCCCAGACATGGGAAGACATGTAAATAAATTGAGCATGTATTTTTACTACACCTAAAGTGGGCAGGTACTTTTCACAAATTTCATACTCTTCACAAAGATCAGGTTGGCAGGGACATGTTTTGAGCCATTGGTAGTGCTACCTTAATTCCAGGGCCAGAAATGAAAATTACGTACCTACCGTAATTCTTGATCTTCTTGGACGAGTCTCCACCACTCATTCACACTAGTGGGATTAGCGCCGGAGGCACCAGGACCCATCGGGAGCAAACTTTTTGCTGGAGGGTCGGCGCGAGAGATGGCGCCGCGAGGCATGGCGCCGCGAGCAGCGGCTCGAGCGGCAATGACCATCTCGGCGACGACCCTCCAACCGCCTCAGTACCTTTTTTACCAAGGAGGTGCAGCGCAACTAACGTAAAGAGTAAATCTAACCTTAAAAAACGGAGATAAGATAGTCCGTACGACCCGTGTAAGAAGGGTCAGCAAAGAAGTCCTCACGGCCTAAAGATTTGAGGGAGTGAAGACCAACACAGCAGTGAGCTCGGGGGATGGAGGGTGGGCGTGTGAATGAGTGGTGGAGACTCGTCCAAGAAGATCAAGAATTACGGTGATACGTAATTTTCATATCTTCCTGGACATAAGTCTCCACCACTCATTCCACAATCAGGAGAGTACCAAGCTGATAATCCCCAAAAGGGCGGGCAGGAGAGCCAGAGCTCACGCGTCTAAGATAGAAGACCATTAGGATAGTTCTGCGAATGCGGAATGTCGCCTGGCATGAACATCCAGTGCATAATGCTTAACGGAAGGATGCACTGAGCTCCAGGTGGCGCGTTGCAGATATCCGCACTGGAACATTGCGAATCTCCGCTAAAGATGCTGCCGATCACTTCTAGTAGAGTGGCGTACTCTACCCTCCAATTTAACTTGAGCCATGGAGTAGCAATGTCAAGGCATGCCACTAACCATGATGAGATGCATCTAATAGCGACGGGTTGACCCAGCCGGTGTCGCTGAAAGAAACAAACAGTTGCTGAGTCTTATGAAAATTCTTGGTTCTATCTAAATAGAACCGCAAAGGCTCTTAACATCCAAGGAATGAAGAGATTGTTCCCTTCATTTTGGAAATTAGCTAAGTAAGAGGAAGTACCAGAGGTTGGTTTAGATGGAATTCTGACACAACCTTGGGAAGAAATTTAGGATGAGTATGGAGAACTACCTTGTCTTTATGGAATACAGTATACGGAGGGTCCGTCACCAAGGCATGAATCTCGGAGACCCTGCGGGCTGAGGTATGGCCACCAGGAAGGCAGTCTTCCAGGTAAGAAATTTTAGCTCACAGGTAGCCAAGGGCTCGAAGGCTTCCAGTGAGCATGTCAGCACCAGGTTAATGTCCCAGGTTGCAACTGGACGCCTAACAGGGGTCTGGTATGAAGAATCCCTAAGAAATCTCTTCACATAGGAAGCTGAGCCAGAGTCAAGAAAGAAACCGCTCATGGAGGCTGAGATGGCACTAAGGTGAACTTTAACTGTGGGTACTGGAGACCTGAGTTTGATAGGTCCAAAAGATACTCAGAACCTTGTCAGGAGGACAGGAAAAGGGATTCAAGAGGACTTTGCACAGCAGAGAAAAGCGTTTCCATTTGGGCGTCGTTTTATGTGGCTGGCTTCCACAGCCAGAAGGATGTCGAGACTCACGAGAGGCGTTGAATCGATTCACTTCTACCTCTTCAGGAGCCAAGCATGAAGGTGAAGTGATTTCAGGTTGGGATGGACCACGAACCCTGAGTCAAAAGTTGATTTGCAAGGGAAGTGGTCTCGGAGAGGCTGCCAACATACTGTTGAGCAGAGGAAACCATAGTTGCCGAGGCCAGGAGGAGCAATGAGAATCATTTTGGTCCCCTGAGACTCGAACAGGAGAACTCTCTGGATTAGAGGGATCGGTGAAAGCGAAGAAAGCGTTTGTCCACCGCAGCCTGAGAGCATCCTGACAGAAAATGCCAGGCCCTGGATTTCTGGAGCAGAGAGAGGCAGTTTGCGTTGAGTGGGGATGCAAAAGGTCCAGGTCTGGAGTCCCCACTCTTTGAATAGTGACCGAGCTACGGCTGGATCGAGACCACTCGTGAGGTCTGCCTCCGTTCTGCTGAGGTGATCCGCTAGATCGTTTTGTATACCTGGCAGATAAACCGCCTGAATCAGAGACTTGTGCTCCAAGCACCACTCCCACACCCTCATTGCTTCCCTGCAAAGTGAGAATGAAACACCGCCTTGCTTGTTGATGTAATACATCACAGCTTTGTTGTCCGTTTGAAGGGAATGTTCTTGTGACAAGGATATCCTTCAGAGCTCGGATCGTAGAGGACGCTCTCATCTCCAGGACATTTATGTGGAGAAGAGTTTCGAACTGAGTCCATACACCTTGAGTGTGGAGGCGACAGTGAGCTCCCATCCCATTAGCGATGCGTCTGTGGTGATGGAGATCTGATGATCCGGGGAGCAAGGGAACCCTTCCAGGAGATTGCTCTCTTGAGTCCACCAGGTGAGACCTTGAAGGGCTCAGTCACCTTGATGGATAAGACTGGGGTGAGAGGTCGGAGACCACTGAGTGGAGAGCATCCATTGGGTGGTTCTCATGTGCAACCGGACCAGGGGTACAGTGAACACCGAGGACGCCATGAGACCCAACATGCGTTGCATCGAGAGAGCTGTAACCGATTGGTTCTCCCCGATGTAACGGGCCATCCGAAGGATGTCGAGTCTTCTGTCCTCTGGAAGGAAAGCCTTCGCGGAAGAGGTGTCTAGAAATGTCCCCATGAAAAGGAGCCTCTGGGAGGGCTGCAGTTGTGATTTTCTCAAATTCAGCACAATTCCCATGGACGTAAGAAGACGAGAAGTCGTTTGCATGGCTTCCAAAGTCTCTTGGCTGGAAGGGCTTGCTAGAAGCCAATCGTCCAGGTAGGGAAACACTCGGAGTCCGATCTTCCTGAGATGCGCTACAGAATCAAGCAACACTTTGTAAAGACTCATGGGCGCCGAGGATAGCCCAAAAGGCAGGACTTGAACTGATAATGCTGACCCAGAGCTACAAACCTGAGGAACTTGCGGTGGGTTGGGTGGATGGGGATATGCTGGTAGCGTCCTGCATGTCCAGGGAGGCCAGCCAGTCGTGCTGATGCAGCAAGGGTAACAGGGTACCTAGAAATCATTTTGAATTTCTCCTGGGGAGAAATTTGTTTAACTTGAGGTCTAGAATGGCGCATTCCCCCGACTTCTTTGGAACCAGGAAGTAATGGGAGTAGAACCCTGTGCTCCGTGATTGCGGGGCACCAGTTCTATTGCCCTGTTGCTTAGAAGGCCCTGGATCTCGGTGAGGAGGTCTGACTGAGAGGGCGACAACCTGGGTTGTCGTCTGGGAGGACAATCAGGGATTTCCAAAAATTGAGAGAATAACCCTGCAAATTATCCGAAGGACCCATTTGTCAAGTTATGGACTTCACTGGTTGCAGAAGTACATCAAACGACCTCCACGGAGAGAAGTTCCACTCGGGCAATGTGATGGAACTTGGGCCAGCAATTCATAAGGTGGCCTGGGGCTTTAGGCCTAAACTCTCTGCTTAGCTTTCTTTTGAGGTTGGGCAGGTTGGCTTTTATGGAAGCTTCCCTGCCTCTGCCTCGAAAGGACTGACGACTATGAAACTGACGTCTGTTCACATGCCCCGAGAGGAGCAGGCGGAGGTCTGGCCAACTAATGGCCGACCTAGTCTTCTGAGTGGCCTCAAGGCTTGTTCCACCTGAGGGCCGAAAGAAAGAGCCATCAAAGGGCAGCGCCATTACCTGCTGCTGAGCATCATTCGTGAAGCCAGAAGTACGCAGCCAGGAATGGCGCCAGTACAACACCCGCGGCTGCTGAGCGAGAAGCAGTGTCGAAAGCGTCCATAGCGGCTTTGACCTGTTGGTTATTGGACTCAATACCCCTAGTAACGGTCAGAAGAAGCTCTGACTTGGAGTCAGAATCCGTAAGAGCTTCAACCATTCTTTTCAAAGAGTGCCACAGGATATACTCATACTGAGAAAAATAGCCTTGATAACTGGCAAAGCATACTTAGAGTGGAGGCAGCAAAGACTCTCTTACCTAATGTATCAATCTTACGAGACTCTGTTAATAGGTCGAGCTGTAGAAGTTTGAGGAAGAACGACCTTATCATTCTCTGCCAGGACTACAATAGGATCCGAAAAGGCTTGGGATGCCAAAATGGGACGATCCTTGGGAGCTGAATACTTCTTGTCAATGGATTTAGCCACTGAAGGAATAAGAGCAGGATTATTCCATACCATTTGAGACAGCGTCTCGAAGGAAGGCTGGATCGGAGGAGTCAAATCCGTAGGGATCTCCCAAGCATGAAGGTACTGGAGTCTTAATATCTTCCCAGGATCGATGTCTGTAGTCTGGAGTGGATCTCAGGTTCTTCAACAGAGACTTAAAGGACAGGTCCTCGACCACAGGCTCTGTAGCAAAGAAAGATCCCGTTTCCTCCACTTCATCACCCAACCGAAGGTCTGGGTCAGGCTCAACATCATCTCCTGATGGTCCAGAAAGGACTGATTGGACAGGAAAGGAGTGAAAATTAGGAGAGGAGGAAATAGCAGAGAAACAAGGAGAGTCCCCGAGGGCCCCCGGCGCCGAGAAGGCAAAACGGGTTGAAAATGGCACTCGCAGAGGGCACGGCGCGAAGAGGCACTGCTGGCAATCGCAAATGGCGCCGCCGACCCAACGGGTGTCAGCAAGACCACGCGCCAGCGAGACCACGCGCGCCGCTGGACGGTGCCGGTGAAGGCCGAGCGGCACCAAAACTGCACCGATAAGCCAACAGACCCCGCGGAAGGCGCCGGAAATGCCCCAGGAACCTGGAAAGCTAGAGAAGGAAAAAAAACAGGAGATAAGGGCATCGGTGTGGCCCCCTGCGCCGCAGCCATGTGAGGGGGGGAACACCCAAGCGCGGAGTCACCGGCACCGAAGAAGGCACCGAGCGACTAGGAAGGTCCAACCGCCCTACCCGATCGCTGGAGGAGCCCGGGGGCTCCGTGGCAACCGAGCCAGGCAGGAGAACCAACCTCCGAGCCCATCGCGCCATAAGAGCGCCCACTGATGAAACTGCTCATCTGGAGCCCTACCTACAGGCGGGAGGGGCTCCGATGTGAGGCAGCGGTCACCAGCAGTTGGCGAGCTCCGAGGCGGCAACTAGCTCGGAAGTAACCGACCGTCCGGCGCAGAACATACAGAGGGCGACCTCGGTGATGCCTTCTTTTTGACCGTGGGCGAAGAAGAGCTTCGAGGCAGCGGTGCCGAGAATGCGACCGTTTATTTTTATGCCCGACAGGGACGCCCATCCCGGGCATCGGACTGACCGTTATCGGAACCCGCTGAGAAGGAGGCTGACGGACCCAGCCCGGCTGACTGAACAGCTTTCATCACAAGTCTCCCTACCGTCACCTGACCTGCTCAAAAGTCGACTCCGTCAATGGGCGAGACTTCTTCAAGTAAGTTAAATTTAAAATATTAGAAAATAGAATAAAATTAAGCGATACTACTATCGAGATAATGTTACAAAAAATAAACTAAAACTATCGCTAGTTTGAAGTTTGACTCCCGACAGTGAGCGTCGTCACTGAAGCGCACTCGACGGCGGGAAAAAGAACTGAGGCAGTTGGAGGGTCGTCGCCGAGATGGTCATTGCCGCTCGAGCCGCTGCTCGCGGCGCCATGCCTCGCGGCGCCATCTCTCGCGCCAACCCTCCAGCAAAAAGTTTGCTCCCGATGGGTCCTGGTGCCTCCGGCGCTAATCCCACTAGTGTGAATGAGTGGTGGAGACTTATGTCCAGGAAGATCCAAGTCTCTGCTAATCAGGAAGCATGGATTTCCACATCTATTTTATATTTCCAAGTCAATCTCAAATGGAAAAACACCACATTAGTCTTTCAGTACATGTCCAATCCCAGCATCTGGAGTCTTTTAGGGAAAGGTAGATCAATCTTCACCATTCATCACTGGAGAGTTCAAGCTGGAGGCACTAGGACCCAGCGGGAAGCTTTTAGCTTAAAAGCTTTCTTCCTAACTGGAGGGGGGGCTGCCATCTGGGCAGATTTATGGCGTTCGCGAGTTGGCCAGTAACAGACGCCGGCCCCTCCACTACCTCAGTTCTGCTTTTCTAGTCTTTGTGGAGGGCCCGACTCCATGGGACAATGATTCATCTCTTCAAATCTTCCAGAGACTCACTCTGTTCTGCTCGTTTGACCCAGTTACTAGACGTAGTTTTCCGGCATTTTTCTATTTTAAAAGTTGCGGCGTCTAGCAGAGTTCTTCATTTTATTGTTTGTGTGTGTAGCCGATCATGTCAGGTTCGGGGCCAAAATGTTCCAAGGCAGGGACTACTCCGATGAGTCAGTGGCCATGGTAGTAGTTTCCCTGTAACGGATCTGCATGACTGGTTTTTCACCTGCCTGGGGCCAAAACACGACATGGATCGATGACACCTGCTTTTCAATGCATTTTGCACACTGGTCATAGGTGCAGCAAGGTTGGGCTGCAACATCCAACCTTTGGTCGTTGGCATCACATGAGGGCCACCAAGGACCCTGGGCCCTTCCCTTGATACTATATGCACCAGGGGAGAGTAGGCCTCAGTTGTCTCAGGTCTCGCTGAGGCCAGATGCCAGGACGAGGGGTCTGGTGGATGATCGTCCCTCTCTGGGCAACTGGTAGTGAATCCCTCGCTGCCTAGTTTCCCTCTGGGGAACTGAGCCACCCCGGTGTTGAAGTGTTAGCTATACGCAGGGTCCACATCAGAGGTTCCCTTGGAGGCTCTGGCAGGAGAGGCTCCCAGCACCACCGCTACCACTGGGTCCCATCCAGACACTGTCCCCGGTGCCGGGATTAGGAGTGTGTCCAGAATTGCCTCTCTTTGGATCCCTGTGGTCTCCTCCCAGGAAATGGAGAATGATGAGAACAACCTGGACTGGCAGCAGAGCTCCCCAGAACTACGGACACTCCCAGGACTCAGCAGGAGGTTATTTTCTGGTACAGGTACTGGGGCAGACAGTTCGTGACCCCCCCCCCCCGAAGATTTCTGGTGCCATCTCAGGTGGCAGCACCACCTCTGGGGTCAGTGCCGGAGTCTGCATCTCCTCAGAGGTCAGTGCCACCTCAGATGACTGCAACACCTCCAGGGCAGTCTCAGTCATGGATTCCATCTTCAGTGCCATGTCAGCAGTCGATGGCAACACAGTTTTTGGGGGGAGCTGGAAGCAGACTCTGGTGCCAGCTTTTCTCCCCCCCCTTCCCGCAGAGCAGTGGCCAAGGTAGGGCCTCTCTCAAACTGCAGGTCCCAGTCCTGGGGGCTCCGTCTGGCATCCTGCTCTGTCCCAATGGCCTAGGACACCCCGGGAGGAGTCTGAGCGTTGACCAAGGAAGAGATAGGAGCAAAAAGGAGTAAGGCCATCAGGAAATGGATAATAAGTACCAATGCCCGTAGCTTGGGCAACAAGCTCCCTGAACTGATGGAAGAGGGATGCCTGGATATCGTAGCAGTCACAGAAACATGGTACACAGAGAACCATGACTGGGATGTTAACATACCAGGGTACGTAACCTACAGGAGAGACAGGGAGGGGAGAAGAGGGGGAGGAGTAGCTCTATGTAAAGAAAGGGATAAAAGCAACTGAACAAAAAAGAGTAAACAGGGAGGAGAGGAGGCACTGTGGGTCACCTTGGAGACTGGAAGTGGCACCACAATCCGCACAGGGGTTGTATACAGACCCCCAGGTCAGGGCGAGGGACTGGACAAGGATATGACAGAAGGCATTCTTCAGATGGCAGAGAAAGGTGAGATACTGTTGATGGGAGACCCGAATATGCCTGATGTTAACTGGAGCACACTTGCTGCAGCCACATCCAAGAGCAGGGCCATTCTCGATGCCCTACAGGTGGCATGCCTCAGACAGCTAGTTTCAGAACCCACTCGTGAGAGAGAGCAATCTTAGACCTCGTACTCAAATGGGGACAGTGAGAGGATCTCAGATCTAGAAGTGGGTTGCCATCTGGGAACAAGTGACCATCAAACAGTGTGGTTCACGTTAAACTCAGCTACAGAGTCAAGCCATACAAAAGTGAGAGTACTGGTCTTCAGGAGGGCTGAATTTGGCAAGATGGGAGAGTGCCTCAGAAAAGCACTACCAAATAGGCTAGAAGGCGGGGTGGAGCAACAATGGGGACTCATCAAAACTGCCATCACAGAGGCAACAAGCCTTTGTGTGACAAATAAATCAAACCGAAAGAAAAAGCCACTATGGTTCTCAAGAGGTGGCGGGGGAAGTCAGGGAGAAAAAGATAGCATTCAGGAAGTATAAGGAAACAGAAGGAGCCGGACAGAGAGCTGTACCAGTTAAGGCAGAAGGAAGCAGGGAGGGAAGTCAGAATAGGAAAGGATAGCCAACTCTGTTAAGAAGGGGGATAAAACCTTTTATAGGTACATCAGGGAGCGTAGAAAGACAAAGGGAGGGATAGTGAGGCTGGGTGAGCAGAGGGGGATAGTGAAAAGCAGGGATACTGAACGAATATTTCTGCTCAGTATTCACAAAAGAGGAGGGGAGGTGCCTAATCCATTTAACAGAAGCACTCTGGATGGGGAATCCCAGTCCTTTCACAGAAGGGTTCTGAAAGAACTCTTAAAACTAAAGGTGGACAAAGCAATGGGTCCTGATGGAATTCACCCGAATTCTAAAAGAATTAAAAGGAGAACTACTGAAACCACTGACTACCCTTTTTAACAAATCATGGGAGGATGGTGTGGTACCCAAGGACTGGAGGAAGGCAGATGTGATTACCCTTCACAAAAGTGGGACTAAGACAGAGGCAGGAAACTACAGACCTGTCAGTTCGATTTGCGTGGTAGGGAAAGTGACGGAATCACTTCTGAAGGAAAGAACTGTTGAGTACCTAGAGTCCAGTGGGGCACAGGATCCGAGGCAGCATGGGTTCACAGCAGGAAGGTCATGTCAGACGAATCCGATTTATTTCTTTGACTGGGTGACCAAAGTAGTAGACCAGGGAGGGGCTGTGGACATGGCCTACCTAGACTTTAGCAAGGCATTTGACAATCCCACACAAAAGATTAATAGTCAAATTAACCAGCCTGGGAGTGGGTCCCAGGGTGGTAGCCTGAGTAAAACACTGGCTGGACAACAGGACACAGAAGGTAATTGTAAATGGAGTCCACTCTGAAGAAAGAGGGGTTACTAGTGGGGTGCCACAGGGTTCAGTCCTTTTTAGTGTCTTTATAAGTGATACTGCAGAGGGACTGGAAGGAAAAATAGGGCTCTTTGCAGATGACACAGATCTGCAACAGGGTTGATACCTAAAGAGGCATGGAAAGGATAAGAAGGGACTTGGCAAGGTTGGAGGAATGGTCAGAAGTATGGCAGCTAAGATTCAATGCAAAGAAGTACAAAGTAATGCACCTGGGAAACAAAAACCCAGGAGAAGATTACACAGTGTGGTGGTGGTGGTGGTGTAGTAACAAAAACAAAAAAGGAAAGGGACCTGGGGGTAATCATAGCAGATGACCTTAAGGTTAGCAAGCAATGTGAGAAGGTAGTAGGAAGAGCTGGGGTATACTGGGATGCATAGGGAGAGGCATCACCAGCAGAAAAACTGAAGTTGTTATCCCTCTGTACAGACAGTTGGTGAGACCCCATCCGGAGTACTGCGTCCAGTTCTGGAGACCCCATCTCCACAATGACAGACAGGATGAAAAAATTACTCACCTTAGTAATTGTGTTTCTTCTAATGGAGTCTTGCTGTATTCTAACAGATGCAGTGATCCCCAACCTTTAAACTGCCCCTGAGAACAAAGAGTTAACTTTCTATGCAGAGCATAGAATGCTGAGCTCGAGCTCGGTTGAAGTCTCTGTCTGGAGTGTTTCAAACTTAAACCGTCAGATTCTTACGAGCCCAAACTAAACTAATTATTCTATGTGGAAATTGTAACATTTTTATTAAACCAATTGCCAACTAAAAGTTTTAGATTCCCAAAGGAAGACTCAAGTCAGGAAACCCAAAACCTCATCTAGTATGAATAATAGTAATAAACCAACAACCAAACAAAAAGGGAAGAGGGTGTAAAAAGGAGCACCCCGAGGTGCAACACTGCACCTGCCCGCCCACTTCCCAAAACCAGGTTCTGCGAGAGGAGGGACAGAACCTACTTTGGGAATAGGCTCTGAAGTACTGCTGTGCCAAACAGAGCATCACTCCTAGCCTGAATATCCAGAGAGTAATGCTTGGTAAAGGTATGGACCGTTTTCCAGGTGGCTGCTTGACAAATTTCTAAAAGAAGAGTGTCCTGGCAGCAGCCAGGGAAGCAGCTGTGCCTCTTGTAGAGTGAACCCTCAGGCCTGAGGGAGGAATCTTTCCCAGTTTTTCATAACAGAATTGTATACAAGATACAATCCACCTGGCAACAGTTCTTTTAGTGGCAGGTTTGCCCTTTCCTACTTCTCCATAACTGAGGAACAACTGGAGGGAATCAAACCTGTGACCCTTGGTACGCTCTATGTAGTAGCTAAGGGCTCTTTTAACATCCAGACCATGTAGCCTCCTCTCCCCTGAGGAAGAATGCTCAGTGAAGAAAACAGGGAGAGACAGATTGGGTCAGGTGGAAATCTGAAACCACTTTGGGCAAGAACCTCTTATTGGTTCTAAGGGCCACTTTATCCCTATGAAAGGAGATAAAAATCAGGTTCCACTGACAGGGCTTGCAACTCACTGATACGCCTCGCAGAAGTGATTGCTACCAAAAACAGTTTTCCAAGTCAAGTACTTAAGCTCTGCTGAAGACACAGGGCTGGATATTCAAACTGCGCTATTTTGTGGCGCAAGCCCTTGAGCTGCACAAAACAGTTGCGCGCAGGGGTGTGGCCGAGGCAATATTCAAAGGAGTTGCACTATTGAGCAACTCCTTTGAATATCACCCCTGGCCACAGTACTTGTGCATGGCGCAGTGGAACCTAGCCACCGCAAGTGGTCAGAATGGAGCATTCAAGCTGCGGGTGGCGCAAGTACCATCTGCTCAGGTGCAAATTTCCCATATTCAAAAGGTGACATGCAAATGGAGCCATAATTCATGCAAGGCACGGGGGCCATTTGCATCTATTTATGGCCCCATTTGCATGCCATTGATGATGCAGGTGTGCCGATCCTGAGGACTTGTGCCTGGCGCCTGCCAGGCAGCAGCTACAGGGACCGACGCCCCTGCAGCCCAATCGCAGGCAATAGTGTATCCTCGACTGGCCCGATCGCGGCATAAGGTTAAATACCCCCACTAGCCCGATTGCGGTATAAGCTTTAATAATCCTCCCACTAGCCCGATCGCGGCATAAGCTTTAATAACCCTCCCACTAGCCCGATCACTGGCATAAGTTTTATTAAACCCCCACTAGCCCGATCGCTGGCATAATTGTAAAATACCCCCCACCAGCCCGATCACGGGCAGCACAGAGTCCAACCCCCCGAACATATCCCTGGTGATCCAGTGGACTGCTAAGCCCGATCGTGGCTGCAAGGGCATACGCTCCCCAAGACCAGATCCCTGGTGATTTAGTGTCCCTCCTAATTTATCGAAGCCCCACTACTCCCGCTGTTCTCGCAGTATCTACTACTTCGCTGCGATTGATCGCCTCCAGTACAGACGCTTATTGGTAGAGCAAGAGCTATCGGGCTGCAGCCCATATTGTGGTAGAGCAGTCCAGATATGTGGAATGAATTCTTTTTATCACATATCTGGACTGCTTGTGAGCATAGTATGGCTGCACACCCATTGGCTCTTGCTCTGCACCACTGGCATGCAGCCTCACTGGCAGTCAGTCGGGCGGGCAGGTGGGATGCTGCTGCCGCCGCTGGGTAGGTGGGGTGGAGGGACACCAGATCACCAAGGATCTGGTCTGGGGGTTTACATTTTGCAGCCCGCGATCGGGCTTAGCAGTCCACTGGACCACCAGGGATATGTCCTTTTGGGGGTTGATTCGTGCTGCCCGCGATCGGGCTGGTGGGGGGTATTTTACAATTATGCCCGCGATCGGGCTAGTGAGGGCGGGTTATTTAACCTTATGCCCGCGATCGGGCCAGTCGGGGGAGGGGATTTTATGCTTTTGCCCGCAATCGGGCTGCAGGGGGGCACAGGGAGTAGGTTGAGGGCCAGCCACAGGTGGCAGCTGCTGTGTTGCGCCCTGCAATGCGGCAGCTCACCTGTGGGTGGCCCTCGACTTACTCTTTTTTGGCTCAAAATTGTGCAGGCGCAGGTTGGGGGTTGCGCCTGCACAACTCTGCACAGTCCACTGAATATCGGGCTGTGCAGTTTATGCATGGTTCCTCCCCCTCCGGTTCAGCATGCATTCATTTGCATTGCGCTGTTGCTCAGCTTGACTTGGGGGGCGCAATTGCCTCCTGCTGAATATGGCAGAATGGCGCAATCTCGGACTTCCACAGGCACAACCCTATTGCGCATGGCGCAACCCTTTTGAATATCCAGCCCATAGGCTCAAATGGGAGTTGCATAAGTTGAGCAATGCAAATATTTAAGTCCCAGGCAGGGGCATGCTCCCTAAAGGGAGGATTGGTATGAAACAATCCCTTGAAAAACTTACAGAATACAGGGTGAGATGACAGTGAGGAAGGCTTTCCTGCTGACAGAAGACCAGAAACAGCTGACAGGTGTACCTTAAGAGTAGCTGGTCTGAGGCCTAGACCATTAAGATGGACCATATAATCCAGAACTGTAGGCAAATCAGCAGTGTCTGGGGGATATATGCATCTTGGAACACCAAATGCTGAATCTTTTCCATTTGGAGTCATAAGTCTTTCTGGTGGCAGGCTTTCGAGAGACTGAGAATACCCAGAACCCCTTGGGACAGATGCAAATCTGCATACTCTTAGCTCTTCAAGAGCCATGCCTTGAGATTGAGGGACCAAAGACTAGGGTATCAAATCCTCCCCCTGAGAGGAGGTTAACAGGTTGTAATTCCTGGGAAGATGGACTGCCAGGGACAGTAAGAGGGGTACCCGGGCTGCCTGGCCCAATCTAGAGCAAATCAGTATCACTTTGCAGGGTTGTAATCTCACTTTGACCAGAACCTTGAACAGTAGAGGAAAGGGAAGGAAGGCATATAGAAATTTCCCTTCCCAGTTCAACATCAGAGCATCCAGAGGGACTGAGCCCAAGACCGGGGATCTGCAACAAAACAGGGGAAGTTGGTGATTGTCTGGGGCTGCAAACAGATCTCTGGACTGCCCCACCTTGAGAAAATCACTTAACACCAGAGGGTCCAGGGCCCATTCGTGATGGCCCTGGGAGATCCTGCTCAGTGCATCTGCTAGCACATTGTCCTTCCCTGGAAGGTGGACTGCCATCAGAGAGGTCTGCAGAGAATAAACCAGGGACCACAATTTCATGGCTTCCATGCATAAGGCCATGGACAGAGTGCCTCCCTGCTTGTTGATGTACCACGTGGTGGTGGTGTCTGTTCTGACCTGAACCACCTTGTTCTGCACTGACTGAGAAAGCTTGCAGGGCCAGAAAAACTGCCCCGAGTTCCAGGAGATTGATATGAAGATGGGATTCCTGAGGGGACCACAGTCCCTGGGCTGTGAGAGCCCCCAGATGGGCTCCCCGGCCCAAAAGGGAAGCATCTGTAGTAAGTACCACAGAATGAGACTGAGTAACAAATGGGACCCCTTGCCTTAAATTGTCCTGATCCTGCTACCACTGAAGAGCTTGGATCAGTGTCAATCACTGGAATCAGTTTAGTAAGAGGATCCTTCCTCTGGGACCAAAAGGCCCTCAGATGGAACTGAATGTCCCTCATCTGGAATCTTGTCCATTGGACCACTGCTGTAGATGCTGCCATGTGGCCCAAGAGTTGAAGGAAATGCCTTGCTGGTCAGAACACCTGAAGGCTGAAGGAGGAGGCCAGTTCTATAAGAACTTTTGTTATTTCCAGGGGAAGAAAGACTCTTGCTTTGACAGTATCTAGCTCTGCCCCTATAAAAGGTAAGAAGCTGCACCAGTTTGAGAACTGACTTGGGGAGGCCGAGAAGAAATCCCAGGGAAGTGAGCACTTGCTGGATCACTTGCAGGTCTGACCCGACTTGTTCTGGAGACTGACCCACTAGGAGCCAGTCGTCCAGATACGGAAAAATGGAAATCTTTTGCCTTCTTAAAAAGGCGACTACTACTGCCAGGCACTTTGTGAAAACCCTTGGAGCTGATGTTAAACCAAAGGGCATTGCTTTGAACTGATAATGGCCTGAGGGCAACTTGAACCGGAGGTACTTTCTGTGGGAGCACCTGATAGGGATGTGAAAGTAGGCATCTTTGAGGTCCAGGGAGGTTAGCCAGTCCCCTGGCCTTAAGGAAGAATTATTCCCAAAGTCACCATCTTGAATCTTGGTTTTAAAAGATGTTTGTTCAGGTATCTTAGATCTAGGATGGGTTGCCATTCCCCTGTCTTTTTTGGGGTAAGGAAGTACCTGGAGTACAGACCTTTGGCCCGGTGTAGGGTATGAACTCTCTCTATGGCTCTTAAGGCCAGAAGAAATGAAACCTCTGCCTCTAGGGCAAAGGTTTTGAACAGACCTGCAAGTGGAAAAGATCTGGCTCTCATCTTCGGAAATTTTTGAAGCCGAGAACCAGTCCCTGGCTTACTACTTCCAGGACCCACTTGTCTGAAGTAACAGACATCCAGTCCTGGACGAAGTAAGCCAGCCTGCCCCCTACAGGGATAGGAGAGTCGACCCGGGCAGACCCATCAGGGTGTCTGCTTGGCAGGGCTGTAGGCTGAGGCTCATCCCCCTTCTGCCTCTCCCTCTGAAGAACCCCTTCTGTGAAAAGGGAGAAGAGGCCTGTGCTTGGTAGAAAGGCCTATGAAAAGGCCTGCCCCTGCCCCTAGATTGCTGCCTTTGAGGAGTTGCCTGCCTCTCCTTGGCCTGAGCACTCCTATAAGTGGTCCTGTACTCATCCATTTTCTTCATGTTAATTATCTGCTCCCCAAATAGATAATTCCCCACCACAGGAAAATCCATGGCCTTAGCCTGGGTGTCCTGTGAGAGGCTAGTACATCTGAGTCAAGCCATCCTCCGAAAAGCCACAGATGTAGCCATGACTCTTGATGACATCACTGGAGTCCACAGCAGCATGAACTTGCACCTTTGATGCCTCAATCCCATCAGCAGCCACCTCCTCCAGCTCCTTGGCCAGCTGGGGGGAGGCCTGTTTAGCCAGTGCCAGTACAGTGTCCCACCTGGACTTCTGGTACCTGGCTGTATAGGCCATATAGTTAGCCTGCCTGAGTCCCAAGGAGGATGCCATATACTGTTTCTTAGCCATTGCATCTCTCTTCCTGGAGTCTTTGTCTGGGGGTGTGAAGCCAAGGGAATTTGTCTCGTCACAGGCTGCAGCTTGCACTGCCCCAACATGGCTGCATTGGTTAAAAAAAAAAAAAAAAAACAACAACTCTATCTGCGCCTGGTAAGGTGCACCTCTTATCCATCCTTCTGTCAACAGGAGGTACACAATTAGGAGACTTTAGGATTTTTTGTGTCCGCTTCCGAAAGTACTTATGAAGGGGAATAGACAGTCTCCTGGACTCTGGGATGTCCATTATTTCAACAAAATCAGGCTCCTCCTGATCCTCCACAGCCTTCTCCATAGGAAGCTGGAGGGTTTCAGCCACTTTTCTGTAAAACAGATAGTAGGGAGGGGACTCAGTCTAGGAGGGGAAACACCAGAAGGTCTGTCTGGGGAGATATCTGGTTCCACAGGCACATCCAGACTTTCACCATCATCTTCAAAATCCCCCTCCTCCTCAAACTCCGGTTCATAATATTCTTCAGGGGTATAATCTTGAACCAGGGGAGCTGACCGAACCCCTGCCAAAAGGCGCCAGATCGGTGGGAACCAGGCGAAGCGATTCAACAGTCCAAATCGCTCTGGCTGTCTCGTCGTCGGTCAGAACATGAACCTCTGGATCCGAACCGGTCAATTTCTCTTTGCAGGAACAGATCCCTCAGGATCGGCTCTCCTCTTGCCCAAAGAAGTATCGCCCTGGTCAGAGGGCACTCCTGGTTCGGTCAGAACCAAACTGGGCTGGCCATCTGGGTCAGTGGACTTCTGCCCCCAGTCTACCTAATCTTTTTCCAGGGTAGACTTAGGAAAGTTTTTACATATTTGGCAGTCTGTATCGAGGTGGTCAAACCCCGGACAATAAACACGTGGTGTGGGGATCGGCCTTAGCAAAGACCTCCCCACGCTCACCGAAGTGTTGAAACCCAGTGGGCCTGTTTTTTTCTTGGGTTTCTCAGACACAGCCAACCTAACCAAACGTACCCTTTATTCAGCAACCGCCAAGCAAGACTCCCTTATCGGTTTCTAACCATGTTACGGGTATTGGAAAAAACGTTGAAATTTTTTTTTTTTTTTTTTTTAAACCGATAAGGACCGGTAACCACACGCTAAGAACACAAGAATTCAATGTAAGGGATCGGTTCAGCCGAACCGATCAAAATACAAGTTACAATTTCCACAATAATCAGAGAAACTAAGTACTCACGGTACCACAGACAGAGCCTGAACCAACAATGTGGAATTAAATTCGTAGTGAAACTGACAATTTTAACCAACTTTGAACCAAACAGAAGGAGAAATCTCCGGAGCAACTGTTCAGTGAGGCGGAGTAAAGAATCTGACGGTTGGGTTTCAAAGTGCTGCAGACAGAGACCTCAACCGAGCTCGAGCTCAACGTTCTATGCACTGCATAGAAAATTAACCCTCTACTCTCCGGGGCAGTTTAAAGGCTTGGGCTAACAGCAGATTGTCAGAATACAGCAAGACTTCATGTTTGAACAGCCTTAATGAGGAGCTTGTGGGGTCTAAAACTGTGGGAGAATTCAAGAATACATGGGACAGACATAAGGCAATTCTTGTGGGGGGGGGTAGGGAGAAATAGGCTATTGGTTGACTAGGATCTGCGGGTTATCCTGTAGCTAGGGAAATGGGCAGACTAGGTGGGCCAAGCAGTCCTTATCTGCCGTCAAAGTCAATGTTTCTATGCCCTTCTGGGTCTGTATGGCTTAGATCTCCTCACCAGGGTTCTTCCCCTTAGGGCTCCGCCCTGTTGGCTCGGAGAGGATTGAGCAGCAGTTGGTGGCTGGGCAGCGCAGCCTCCTCCCTACGTGGGGGTGGTCCACTTGCACCCACAACCTTGGCAGAGGGACGTTAGTCTCCCCAGACCATTCTGCTCCCCCTCCTTCCTCTATGCTTCCTCCCCTTCTCCCATGTGTCTTTGGTTCCTTTGGGCCCCTCTCTTGGGAACAGTATAGGGGAACAGCAAGGGAGTTTCCCCTTTATTTTAGGGCCGTTGAGAATGCGTTTCCACCTCCTCCTTCAGCACTGCGCCCTATGCAGAAGTCCATCCACAGTGCCAGCGTCCTCCTCCAAGGAAGAAGACCCCCCCCATCTTACAGTTACTCGGATGCTGACTTCACAGAGTACCATCGGTTCCTCACGACGATGCTGGAGAAACTCCACCTCTCCTCATCGAGGCAACGCAATCCTGCATATGACGTTGATGTTCCTCTGGGAATACAGCCAAGAATCCGTGCTGATCCCTCCATAGCCCTGTCCTTTCATGGGAGTTGTCTCACAGCAACTGGCAGTTCCTGCAGGTTTCCCCTTTCAACTCTCCAGCCCCTCAGGATTGCCAGCTCAGGTACTGCACTCCCTCCAGATGTCCATCCAGAGTCCGTGCTGGAGTGGCTGGATACACCTTCAGGGCATCTGCGCCTGTCAAGAGACCGCCCATCAGAGACTGCGGAGTTCGATCACTGGGACAGAAGAGTCTTCTCTTCAGTGCAGCTCTTGAAAGGAGTCTGTGGGCTACACTGGGTCAGATCCTGGCAGCCATGCCCGATAGCGAGGCAACCAGGCAAGCCATCGCAATGTCTACTTGAGGCTTGGAGCAGGTGAGATACCAAGCGAGGGCATCTTATGATGCCAACGCGGTGGCCTCCAGGATTGCAGTAACAGCAGTCTGCACTAGGGGGACGGCATGTCTCCACCTCTCCCAGTGGTCACCCTTGGCCCAGCACAGGGTGACTGCCTCATCATTCTGGGAGGCCAAAGCTGTTGGGGCATCTTCCTCCTGCAAGCTAGAAGCCTCGCCCTGACCCTGACCTGTAGTGGGTCTGGCCAGACCCATGATGGGTCCCCCTCAAGAGGCTAAGGGAAAGTTTAGCCCTCAAGGCTCAGTGCCACAGCTGCGGTGCTTGGCACTCACCCACCAGTGATGAATGGTGAAGATACAGGCAAGATATGAAAATTACATACCTACTGTAATTCTTGATCTGTGTATCTTCAACATTCATCACTGCTTTCTGCCTTCCATCCCCTCTTGGCCCCAGTCTCCTGGGCAGTGCCTCCACCCTGCTTGCCTTCCTCCCAGCTGAAGCCAATTGCAGGTCCCTCCAAGTTTCCAGACCCTTCATCCAAAGCACCAGAGACCCAACTCTAAGGGGAGGACAAGCAGGGGCTCTTAACCTCTTTAAACTAGGGGCTCCTCAGAGTCCCTATTGACTGATGGGGAACTCTTGGAGGGGTCATGATCCTTCTCAGGCCCTATGGCTCTTAAGACCGTGGGTTCAGGCTGCCCTCGTTTTGAGCCCAGTCGCCATCACAGAGGCTCCAGGGACCTTCTTTCTATTTCTTGGAGCCCTAACTGGCTTCGCTTTTGTTCTCTTCTGGGTTACCATGGGACAGGGTCCCCTCTGATCTACCTCGAGATCCCTGGCCTCCTCTAGAGGCTTACACTTTGTCTTCACCACTCTTCATGGTTCTAGACGAAGGGGTCAACAACATCCTTCTCCATGCCTGGGGTCTTCCTAATTAGGTGGTGTCCTCCAAGGGAATCTTGTCCCGAGGTGGGTCCTGTCCCCACCTCTTGCTGCAAAATCTAAAAAGACCACCACGAAATCTAACGGAAATAACCCAGCCATGCAGCACTTGCAGAGAGGCGGCTTACCTCCACATAAAAAGTCCGCAGAGAACCAAGTGTGCAACAAAAAGCTCACACCAAAAATCAGCTTCTAAACAAAGAGACAGTCCTCAAGGAGCTTAACCAAGTGCAGTAGGCTGCAGTTTAATGCAATTCAAGCCTTTTTGTATCAAATTTCCAGTCTAAACAGGAACATCTACATGCACTCCCTCTCCACCCTTGTTGCAAGGTCAGGGGGAGGGAGTGAGAGAACTGATGACCCCTTCTCTGGTGGACCATGAGGGTGGCTCCTGGTCTGGCATCCTGTGCAGATTCCCTCTCCTGTTAGGTTTTAAGAACGAGCTACGCCTCCAGCACCCTGCAGTTTCTCTCCAGCTTAGGAGGCTTGTCTAACAGTCTCCTAAAAATCTTGGGGTTGCAGTTTTCTTCTCCTCCACAACCTTCTCTCCATACTTCCTTCCTTTCTTTCTCCACCCAATTTTCTTAATCCTCCCCTGGCATGCCCAGTGGCTGGGGTCCTTCTTCCAGATCTTTTAGAATCCTACCCCCGTGGTAGGCTTATTCCTTTTCAGTTTATATCCTTTGCTATCCCTTGGGCCCCTTGCCCCACCCATCCCCCTTGTTCCTTCCATCTCTAGTTTCCTCTCTGGCGGGCAGAACCGAGATAATGAAGGGTCCAGAGTCAGTTACTGGCCAACCTGCAAGCGCCATGCAGTAAGCTGGCCTCGAGGGCCACGCCATCTCAGACGTCGGCCCCTCCTCCAGTTAGGAAGAAAGCTTCCTGCGAGGTGCTAGCCCCTCCGGCTTGAACCCACCAGTGATGAATGATGAAGATATACAGCAAGATCAAGAATTACAGTAGGTATGTAATTTTCATTTCTGCAGCCAACGGACCCAGTTCCCTCCACTCCCCCACCCCATGTTTAAAGCAACCTCACCCTCTGGCTCCCATACCACACGCAAACACACCACTATGCTTAATGGTATGTAAGTGACCATTAATACTTTGTTGGACCAAAGCTTTACAGACTTCCATTTAACTCTGTCCTTGCAGTGCCTCTAAGCTAGTAAGGCAGCTCTTGTCTTGAGCAAATTTAAAGGCTCGTCTCATCCAGAGACCATACCCCCAGATCTGAATCTTGTCTAAAACCACTTCCCCATCCCAGCAGGAGGGCATCTCTGGTCAGAATTATCTGTTCTGGAGGGGCCAATGAAAAACCCTTCAGAAGATAAGAGGGTTCTTCCACCATCGAACTGGTACACCGACCTCAGGAGCAAGACTGGTATCTGGTACTGTGCAGATACTGGTGACCAATGGGACAGGGGGAGGACATGAAGAGTTCTCACGTGAGGTCTTGACCAAAGAACAATTTTAAGGTGAGCATTATTTGACTTAAAATCTTGAGACATCTGTGATCAGACACCACTTGGTGAACTCTTAAGTTCTCTACTTGAGAAACTCTTGCCAGGTCCATCAGAAAGCCGGCACCCCAAGTGGTACAGCAATTGATAGGGCTCCTGGGAATAACTTCTCCCGGTTCATTATCCAGCCATGTTCCTCTAGAATCTGTAAGTTACTGCACATTGAATGTAGAGCAGGCTGTTTAAAGCACACACAGATTAGATTGCCCAGGTAAGAGTAAATGTGGTCTCTTTCCCAGTATAGCGGAGCCACCATGACTAACAGGACTTTTGTGAACACTCTCAGAGAAGACGCTAACCTAATAGGGAAAGCCTGGTAAGAAGTGCTGATCTGACAACAAATCTGAGAAACGTCTGGTGTGAGTGCCAAATCAGAATGTGCGTATATGCTTCAGATGCATCAAAGTCTGACAGTCACCCAGCAGAACTGCTACAATAACTTAACTTGGGACACACAGCACAACTGGTTCAGGCTGGAGAGCTCCAGGATCAGCTAGAGTCCTCCTGATTTCTTTGGCAATAGAACCCATGTTTGTCACACAGACAGAACCAGAAACAATGTCCCTATGGTGAGCAGATACTGCTCGACTTTTCCTGGGGTTTGTGGAGACTAGCAAACATAGTGGGAACAGAACAAATTACATAGCCCTGTAAATATTACCTCAGACCCCAAGCATCTGATGTGGTCTGGGCCCATCTATCATAAAATTTCTGGAGATTACTACTATGAGCTTGTGAACAAGAATGGCTTGCCCATCCTACTCTACATTTGGGAGCAGTACCAAAATGGCTGCCACCCATTTGCAGTGTTTTAGCTGCAATTTGCCAAATTGTATTTTGCTGTTCCTTTCTGGGTTTTTTTCTTTTTCTAGGCTCCCAATTGTCGGATTGTCTCTGCTGGCTTCTTTGTGTGCCTAACTAAAATGAAATGTTTGGGTTTAGCCACAGATCACAGCAAAATATTAGTAGCAATATAAGAAGCCAAAAAGTAAGTTGTAATTTAAAAACAAAATTACTACTTCACCTGACAAGATATACAAAAGCTACACAATGTAGCAACTGCCACCAACTCCCCAGCATGTAGTATGTGCATAAAAATGTGCAGTCTTCTTCTGCTGGTACAAAAGGCAATGCGTAAATAGCAGTGCCATGCAGAATTTTCAGATTCTGGCAGAATGCAATTCTGCTGAATTTTTGAAATTCCACAAATCGTCAAATTTTGACACGGAAAATTGCTGTTCCGCATATTATTCTGCAGATCACAGTAGGTGGAATTCCGCAGAACCACCATCAAAATTCCGGCGGAAATTCCACCAGCGGAATGGTCATTCTGCACCAGTTTTGCTGGTGGAATCCTGCATTCCGCACAGCACTAGCAAACAGCATTTTTCAAAAAGCAAATTCAGTTCAGACAGGCTAAAGCAGACTTAGCTGGCTGAAGCATCCACCCAGAGAAGAGCGCTGCTGGAATGGAAGTGAAACATTTGATCTTTCTTCGAGGGGGCTCTAGCAGAAGGTAATACTGGTAGGACTAAGCCGCCAGGTAGTAAGACCACACAGAAAACTTCTATCTAGCAGTCTACAGGAAGGGACCAACGCCGATGTCCAAGCAGTAGTATAAAAGGGGCAGTCCACCGGACCAACCTGTTGTCGCACTGTCGACCTGCGCACATTGACCCTCCACGGATGCCTGCTTCAGTCAACTGCCATTTTACCCGTGCTTTTAATCCACAATTTTAGTTTCTTCGTTCGCACAAAACATTGTTTTGTCAATGTTATTCTGATTTTATGTCTCCTCCAGCTTTATCTTCATACCAGCTTACCAACTGTGCTTGTGGCAAGCAGCTTCCCTCCAAGGACGGCCAATCTTCTTGCCTGCTCTGCTTAAGCCCTGAACATGACAGAGGCCTGCCAGGACTTCAACCAGGCCACACGGAGACGCCATTTGAAGACCCTCCAAAGCTTCTTGCTGCAGCAGAAGTTAGCCACGATGGAGAAGGAGCTTTAGGGCAAAAGTTCCTTTTCTTCCTTGGCCTCCAAAGCATCAATTTCTCCTGCACAGAAGGAGAAGTCTAGCGGGAAGCATAAGCACTGAGACAAGCCGAGGGACTGGCCCTGGTCAGCTTCACGCTTCTGGTCACCGCATAAGCTGGCAGCCACCTCCGGGTCTTCCTCCTGCTGGAGGTTGGCCATTCCTTCGACAGCTCTTACTCCTTCAAGGCTGCCAGTTTCTCAGCCGCCCACTCAACTCTATCTCAGGCAGCAGCTCCTCGGGGCATTGGACCCCTATCTCCCAGCCCCAGACACTCAGGCCCTTACTCCCCACAGGTCCTCAGCCAGATGGCTCGACTGGGGTTTCCTTCTCTGGCAGTAGGTCCTTGCCCGTTGCTCCCTCTGGTCCTGATGTTGCAGACATCTGTCCCAGACTCCGGGACCGGCACCTCTAAGCAATGCTGAGAGCAAGCGCTTGCCTCCTCTTCCACACAGGCGACACCTCTGTCAAGAGCAAGCTCTCCTTTACAGATGCCCACTTCCCCTTTGGGGTCTGCAGTGCCTGTTTCACTGGACCAGCAGCAGACGCCTGCTCTACCGGAATCTACGACTCCTCAGCCATCTTTGCCTCCGCCTCAACCGGCTGGCCCTTCGGGTTCCAGACGCTTCAAGGAGAGACACCTGGATATTAGACACCCTGGGAACCGATGTCAGGTTACCCAGTGCCAGGGTATCCAATGCCACCTCCCTAATATCTTTACCCACCATATAATCCACCTAACTGGGTGGATTATAACACTTCAGCCTGGTGGGCCTTTTTGAAAGGCAAGGATATCCCCAGGAAACCTGCCTCTCCTCCACCTCCTCAGGACCCTCCTCAAGCTCCATGGACAATCTCCCAGTCATACGGACCATCGTAAGGAAGACAGCTGCCCTCCAACGCTAGTCCCCGAGAGTGACCTGTCTGGTAGGGATTCCTCCTCTTAAGATTCAGGGTTCCAGGGGCCCCTCTGACTCCTCCCACTCTAGCCCAAGCCAAAAAAGCTTACCAACTGTATAATGCACCAGTCATCAAGCCCTATCTGAGAGAACAGCTAGAGGCGGACTCTGGTCATGAATGCGGCCCATGACTGCGCCAAGAAACCCAGACACTTCAATACCCACCCCCCTGACAAGGAGTCTCACCAGATTAATCAGTTCAGCAAGTGTATCTACGCTTCTGCCACTCTGGCCATCTGGCCCCAGAATTACCTGACCCATGTGGTCCAGTATCAGAATGCCTTATGGGACAAGGCCTTAGAACTGGTGCAGGCTCTAACAGAGAACCCTGCGAAGGCCCAAATGGTCCACCTTCATAAGTCTGGCTCAGACATGGGCAGCCATGTACAAAGGACTGCTTATGACGCTGTCAACACAGTTGGGCAAGAAGCAAGAGTCTGCATCAACCATCACTCCCGGCTAAGGGTGTCTGGGTTTGCGCCCAGTGTGCAGACGAAAATTCTGGATGCCCCTTGTCAGGGTTCTGTCCTCTCTGGGGTGATGCCCAGGATATAGTTTCCCACCTCCAGGAGTCTGGTAAGAACTTGAGATCGGTTCACTCCATGTACCGTTCTCAGCCCAGGTACACTCACTCAACGCCAGCCCTTTCGTCAGCCCCCTAGACAGCAGTCCAAGGGTGCCTTCAAGCACAAGGCTTCTACCCAGCCAGCTGGAGAGTCTGCTCCTACTGCCCCCAGAGCAACCTCAGCTGCTATGCCCACCCCTGGTGCCGCAGCATGACTCCTTGCCTGATCCCTCTCCAGCAAAGGCCTTGAGGAGGTGGTGGGGGGGTTACTTTTCCCTGCACACTGACTTCAGACCAATGAGTACTTGTATTTCAAATCACAGAAAAGGGGCACATGCTGGAGTTTCTAGAACTCCCTCCAGATAGCACTTCCATTAACCCCAGGCCCACATCGCCCTCATCCAGGAGGAGATTCAGGCACTGTGTAAAAAGGTCAAAGAGCCCAGCCCAAAGAGGGAAAGGGTTCCATTTCCACTTCTTTCTAGTACAAAGGACTTTGCAGATTCTGGATCTCAGCCTGCCTGAACCTTTATACAAACATTTCAGGATGGTCACCCTCCAAGGGTTACTACCCCCCTTCACCAGGGGGACTGGCTCTGTTCACCGGACATGCAGGATTCTCATTTACATATCCTGGTTTTCCCACCCCACCGCCAGTTCTGCCGCTTTGTTGCCAGGGGGACCACTTTCAGTTTCGGGCCCTCCCCTTTGGCCCATCCTCTGCTCCCCCAGTCTTTACCAAGTGCCTACTAGCAGTGGTGTCTGCGGCTCTTTGGAGACAAATGTTATTTCTTGCCCTATCTGGACGACTGGCTGTTGACGGCCCCCTCCAGAGCTCAGTTAACTCAGACCCTGGAGTCCACCTTTCGGTTATTCCAGCTCCTGGGGATTACTCTAAACCATCCCAAGTCTCTTGCAGAGTCAGCGCCTCCAATACATAGGATTGATCCTAGACTCCTCACAGGGCAGAGCTTTCCTGCAGCAAGACAGGGCAGAACATCTGATAGCGCAGGCCCAGCTGGTATCTGCCTCCCATCAGGTCCCAGCAAGATCCTTGCTGTGTCTACTAGGGCACAAGGCAGCGGTTATAGCCATGGTTCCCCTTGCCTGCATGCATATGAGTGCCCCTCAATGGACTAAAGTCCAATGGGACCGACGACCTAAATCAGTCAGTTCTAGTCTCCAACCTCGTGAGGCAGACCCTTAAATGTTGGCAGAACCCCTCCAATCTCTTCAAAGGGGTTCCCTTCCAGGCAGAATCCCTGCAGCAGATTCTCAGATGCCATAGGCCTGGACGCCTATTTGGCCATCAGGCAGACTCAGGGGGTTTGATCGGAGAGCGAACAGCATCTCCACATCAATTTTCTGGAGATACAGGCAGTCCTATACACTATGCAGGTCTTCCAGACCAATCTTCTTCCAGGCCCGCTCCTGGTACAGCCAAGATATGTCTGGTCTACCTCAACAAGCGGTGGGGTTGGAAGACCCACTCCTACCCCCTTTGCAGAGAGGCCATGAGAGTCTGGTACCGGGTCACAGGGCTCAGTCTGGAACTAGCTGCCGTGCGTGTTCCAAGCATACGAAACATCCTGGCCAACAACTTAAGCAGGTCCAGGTCGAAGGCTCACGAGTGGAAGCTCCTGTCCGTGATCAAAGACCTCTTCAGCAGGTAGGGTCGTCCTGAGCTGGACCTTTTTGCGTCCCCACTCAACGCAAACTGCCCAAATTTCCGCTCACTTAAGCCAGGGTCTGGTGTTTTCTGGCGTGACGAGTTGTCCCTCTCCTTGACAGGGACGTTCTTGTACACCTTCCCTCCCTTTCCACTTCTGCAGAAGATTCATCTCAAACTACAATCAGAGTATTCTCATAGTTCCATACTGGCCATGTCAGATATGGTTTCCACTATTGCAGCAACTGGCAGTGGAGCCCCCAGCCCCCTTGCTCCAACTTGCTCTCTCAAGAGCAGGGCACTTTAGTCCATCCGGATCGCAAGACTCCATCTCCATGTATTGCTCCTGCAGACTTAGCTATTGCCCGCTATGGAGTTTCTTTCCAGGTGACAGATACCTTGGTGGCTGCTACCTTCCACGAGGGCCACTTACGTCATGAAGTGGGAACGCTTCTCCATTTGGGCCACCGCCTCGCACTTGATCCGTTTCACCAACCGGGTGTGAATCTTATCTGAGTACCTCTGTCACACTGACTCAGGCCTGGGGTACTCCTCACTTAAGGTGCGCCTGCCAGCTATCTTCATGCGTATCATGTGCCTGTTGAGGGCAAATATATTCCCAACTAGATCCTTCCCACACTTTCTTGCAGGGTATGTTACACTTAAAACCTCCTGCCCAGACATGGGATCTTCCGTTTATGTTGGATAAGCTTACCTTGCCTCACTTTAAGCCAGCCACAACCTACGCTTCCTGTCATGGCAAGCGTTTTTGGGTGCCATTACTACTACTCGGTTGCCATTACTACTGCTTGGAGGATTTCCAAGCTTCAGGCTCTGATGTCTAAAGAGCCTTATTTGGTTTTTCACACACTAATGCTACGTTTTTGCCTAGGGTGGTGAGATTTATTTATTTTTTTTTAATCTAGGATTACAAGTACTTTGAGCCAAGGCTCTTTTACATTGTTTCCACGTCAGTTACAGTACAACAAAAACTACTACAAAAACAAGACAAGACAATTAAGTAACAAAGGCAGGATAACAGGTCAACAATCAATTACATGAATATGAATGCATACATTTGGGTAAAACTAAAACCAGAGGCATTGATGGGGTAAATAGTGTTACAAGACATGACAAGCACATAAAAGATAAGAGCAGCCAGAGACATTGTCACATCACAGAGAGCAACAGGCGGTAGAGGGGGTGCAGGGGGTGGAGGTTATAGGAGATTGGGGTAGAAAACAGAAGTGCTATGTAGAAAGAGCCAAGACAAGGATCAGGTAATGGTAAGGAGGGCAGATTAAAGGAGACAGCTGCAGGTGCTAGAGGCAGAGAGGAGTAGGTGGAGCCTGGATTTGAACTGGCCAAGATTAGGTACGGAGGAGTAATTCAGTTTATGCTGAATCAATCCATCCACCTACCTGTTATCCCCGATTATTCTAATCAGGGGGAGGCTTTACCTCATACTCTGGATGTTCACCGGGTGCTCCAGTACAATTTGTATCGCATCCACGATATTTTGTTTGCCCTGAGGAGAGGAGAGGCTCCTGTTTCCAAACAGTGTTTGTTTAAGTGGCTAGTTAATTGTATTGTCTACTGCTACCGCAAGTATGACAGGCTTTTGCCAGGACTGTTCAAAGGCCACTCTACCAGGGGTATGGCTGCTTCAGTTGCCTTTTTCAGAGATGTGTCCGCTGCAGACATTTGCGCAGCCACCACTTGGGAGTTCTGACCATACCTTTATATTAGGCATTACAGTCTGGACACTGCCTATAGGCATAGGGCCTGCTTCAGACTTGCAGTCCTTTAAGGCCTTCTTCCATAAATGTCCTCTGCCCGTTTTCTTCCTCCTCCCTGCTCACAGGGTCAGTTCCATTACTGCTTGGGACTCAGTCCTACCAGTGTTGACTGCAAGAGCCCCCTGAAAGAAAGTACAGTTATGCAAGAATTTACCGTAGCATTAGATCTTCGAGAGGAGCTCTTGCAGCAGGTGCTGCTGCTCGCCCCCATTCCCATTCCCTTTTCTCCTTCATGGCTACTCTGCTTTCCTCAGTTCTGAGGAACCGCCTCGGTTCTCTTTTCTGGCCATGTCAGGGTCTCCGGCAGGAGAACCGAGGTGATCTGGGGGACCATCCTTTTATACTAACTATAGGACGGAAGTCTGCACGCCAATGTTGGGGGTGGTCCCCCCTGTAGACTACTAGCTAAAAGTCTTCCGTGTGGTCCTAGTGCCTGGCAACTTAGACCTACCAGTGCTGCCTGCTGCAAGCGCTCCTCCCAAAGACCTACTGTTACAGTAAGTTCTTACGCAACTGTACTTTGCTACTTGCCTCTGGGCGGATGCTCCAGCCAACCAAGTTGCCCAACCCAACACCTTTATAAAAAATTCTATTTGCACAATAAATTTATCTTTTGCACCAGTGAAAGAAGGCTCAGAACAGTTTTATGCATATAGTGCATGCAGGGGCATCAGGTGCTCCTTTGTATAGCCTTGTAAGTCTTAAGCTTACAACTTATACCCTTAGTCCGATTGTGGTTCATGGCCTCAAGACTGCACCTGTCATGCATTCACAGATGTTGTGGGAACCCTTATGCATGTATGCTCCTTGCAGCATTCCACACTTAGGGAAATTACCCGTTTAGCTATCAAACCCCCTTGTCCTACCTTATCTTTGGTGGTGGAAGGCTGGAAGCAGGACCCAGCACAGACTATGCACTGCAAAAAAAGTGGTGTTATAGTGGCCCATGCAAGGCACCGCAGCCTAGTGTTACAAAGCTGCAGACTGCCCAGAGTATAAATGCTGTTACAGACCAAGAGTATCCAAAGATCAGCAATAAAACTAGATGCCACCCAGAAAATGTTAATATAAAGTGAGTTTTAAAAATTGTGAAACCTGATTGGCTAACTGCCATATTTGCCAGTGCTGTTATCTCAGCACCACAGCACTGGATAAAGATCCAGCAGCCTCTTTACTCTAAATCAAATACTAAAACAGGGTTCATTTCAGATATTTACCTATGTGGGACAGATCCACTTGGTATAAAAAATAAGGGTCAAATGAAAACAACAATATGTCATATTGTTCAGTCAAGCCCAGATGCATAAAACAGCTGTTTAAAACCTCTATAACAGTGAGCAGGTTGTCCGAGCAGGTTGTCCCCAAGGTAGAAGAGGTAGGTCAAAATTAAAAACTGCCAAGGTCCCCAGGGTAGAAGAAAAGGTGGGTCCAAATTAAAAAACTGTGCCAATTGTCCCAATCCACCGTCCAAAATGAACCCTTTACCACACATCCCTGACTGCCATCACAAACATGGCTGTCACTTTTATTCACTAAAAATCTTCACCTGGACCCTAAAAATAAACCTGTCTTAAATTTAAAATCATAATTAAATAATATTTGCCCTCATAATCACACACACACACACACACACACACACACACACACACCTCTTAAATCATTAAGTACTACAGTACTTACAATTTTAATTTCAAGTATTTCTTTGCCGACCATGAAAAAACTCCTATCCTCACCTACTTACTGGGGAAGTCTCTGCTGTTTAACCTGCTGCAGATAAAAAACATGGTTCCATCAGAGGCCTTCTGTTGTGTGATAGTGAGGGTAAGCATTCTGCCAGTAGAACTGAGCAGAGATCTGAATTCTTGTACCATCTCTTGAATGTATGCAAGACAGAAAAACAAGACAGGGAAAAGGAAGGGAATACAGTACAAAGAAGAAATAAAGTCGTGGAAACAGATAAGTGGGGGTGGGTTGGGGGAAATGGAAGGTTTAAGAGCTAATTAAAACTACATGCATTTTGCTGTGCAAAATATTTGAACCTGAGATGGCATGTCAGTGCTGTGATGTGCCGGGACTATTCTGATGAGGTGGAAGAATTTTCTGTAAAGTCATAAAATTGTTTCCTTTTTAATTTGGGTGCATTTCTTTACACTCCTTTAAAAAAATCTTGGTACCAATTTTATAATTGCAATAGAACTCCAGGGTGTGCACAGTGATGGGATAACAGCACTCCTCGGGAGGTTGAAGGCACTCAGCGATGCCTTGTGCCTCAACACACTCTAGGTGTGCCAGTATTGCACCACAACACACGTCTTGTTACCAAATTCTCTTGCTGAGAAGAAAAGTATCCTGTCAGTTTGGAGAGAAACTTGAAATGGAAAGTAAGGAGTCCCTGCAGAGCAGGGAGCAGACTACCAGCTAGGACAGGTTGTAAAAGAATGAGCCGAGTCAGGGAAAGAATATCCTTAACACTTCTCTCAGGCTGCAAAACCTGTCCCAGCTAGCAAAGGACAGTCCATAACAGACTGCTTACAAGAGCAGACAGCCCCATGACGACCACCACACCAAGCAAAAAAAAAAAAAAAAAAATTCACATTAGTGACCTGTAAGTATACCCGTTCCAAACGAAAGGACCAATTTTTAGATGGCCATAAGAGACTGTTCATTCCTACTTCGGCTCATGGAACAACTTTTCAGGTGGAGGAATTTGCACCCACAAAGACACACTGAACTAACCTGCATCTGAACAGTCGGAAGACACAGAAGACCGCTTCAGAGATGTACCTCCACTCCCAAAGGTCTTCAGCTTTCGTTTCGGAGTATCACACTGACTGTATAGGGTTCATAAAAATGTAGTTACAAATCAAAACCAAAGACCAGCAATAGCTTTATCTACTGTAAAATCTGAGCATCTTTCAAATTATTAAAGGGAAACGCCCATCAATAAGTATGGGCCAGTCTCCAATAAAGCTTTTCACCAAAAGTTAAAGTTTACCTCAATCCCAGAACCTTCTATGACAGACGGCAGAGCCGGGGAGCAAATAATGGCTCCAGTTCATGTTGGGCGACAAGCAAGTCAGTATCAACCAGATAAAAATACAATAGTAAAAGCACTGGATAAGGTAAAATTTTACTTGAACAAAAACCTTTATCAAGGACTGCCCCACACTAACATGTGGGGCACTTATGGACTTTCCCCATTAACTTGCTAGGAACAATAAGCCATGCTGTGATATCCTACCTGAAAAGAGCTAGCACAAAGACATGCAAGGCCAATGATTTTAGAACATCAGAAAAACTGAATGTGTGATTTGTAAACCGGCACTAGGGAGTTCATTTTTTTCACAAACAAACCATCTGCATCACTTAATTTTATTCATCAAACCCACATTGCACCAGCTTTTTGTACACCCCCACCCCATTTTGAGCTATATTTTTTGCACACAACTATTTGCCCTCAATTTTGTAGGGGCAAAAAAAATAAATAAAAAATAAAGATTGGTTTGGTCAAACCAAACCACCCATTTTTGAAAACCAAAAAAATCACTGGCCCTAGACATGGGTACTAGCTTTTGTATTTTAGTTAGAAGAGCTTCTGACCAATCTGAGCACCCCTTTCCCCTGCTCTATGACACTCATTCTTTAAAAGGAGTACTACAGTCACAATTTGCATAAAAAAAAAAGTGCTACATCGGAACTTACCGAAACAGTAGCTCTTTGATAGACTATGATCAGGCCACGCATTTGGAACAATATCCACATAGCACTGGGACCTCACAGAAACTTTGCAAGCCAGGGACTGCCCGCGACTATGTCATGTGCCAGCATCTTCACAACATGGGTGGCCCCTTCCCTCCTCAGTTCCCTGGAGATCATGCTCAGGACAACCCTCTAGGGAACCAGTAGAGACCCCAGCACTCCACATACCAGCGAGACAGAGTCTATACCCCATCAGAATGCAGAGAACCCTGCAAGGGGAGAAGCAGAGGGGGAGGGAGGGGAGGGGAAGGGGTGATGGAGGCACCTGCCAGGGGAAACCTAGAACTGGAGGTGGACAGAGAAGTGGGGGAGGGTAGCGAAGGGAAATTATGCATAGGAAGATATTAGGTGCAGTTACAGCAATGAACAGTGTGCTTACAGAGGAGCGAAATGAACGTGTGGACAGTACTCCATGTGACAGGTGCACATATTTCTGCAGCAGAAACATTGTGAAAAAGCTACAGAAGAAGTGACCATGCCTCTAGTGGAATGACCATGAACCACACCAGAAAGTTTCTCACCGTACTTCCTGTACCAGAACATACTACAGTGTGCTAGCCATCTGGAAAAGCACTGTTTGGAAAATGGGGTGCCATCTCTCCCAGGAGCAAATGAAATAAAAAGCTGAGAGGACTTTCTGCAGTCCTTTGTATGGTGTGTATAGTATCCGAGTAGTCTATGCTCATCTAAGGTACAGAGCAATGCTTCCTCTCGACTGCCATGCTCTGGATAATATATTGGCAGGTGGTTTGATTTAAAGTAAACTTGCACTACCTTCGGAAAAAACTTTGGATTAGTATGTAAAGACACCCTGTCTTTGTGGAAAATCAAATAAGGAGGCTCACACAGAGCCTGCAGCACTGAAATCCTTCAAGCAGAAATGAATGCAACCAAAATAATGCTGTCCATGAAAGAAAGCTCAAGCCACACCTCGCAGCTGGCTCAAAAGGAGCCAAAGTGAACTTTTCCCAAATAAAATTCAGATCACAGGCAGGGGTCGAAATTGGCACCGGCCTGCTAGCCAATTGCTGGTAGATTTTGTATCTGGCTAGTAAGATTTTCATTTAACTTGCTTTGCAGGCTTGTACTGGAGAAGGCAACACTTCATTATGTACACCAACTGGGCCAGTGGAAAGGTCTGTGGGGCCAGTGGATTTTCCTAGTCACTAGCCCAGCTGACTACAAGGCATAAATTAAGCTGGTTCGCATCTCAATTTACGACCCAAGATCGTGAAAAAGCGAGTCAAGTGTGGCAATAATTAGCATTCATTGCTAATCGTCAACAGGCCCTGGGTCCTGTAAAAGTGCTATAGTCTATAGTGGACCCTTATTGTGCATGGATACCAGAGGTTCTCAAAATGTTGTTCTGCTGCAGTTCAAAAGGTCATGGAGCGTGATTGTACCCTACTGCAGCAGAACAACATTTTGAAAACCTCTAGAGGTTCCACGCGCTCAGTCGTTTACCTGTACTCAGCTGAAAATGGCAGGCTCCACACTCCGGCGGCGGCAGTACAAGCAGCGTCACTGGAGTCTCTCAAGATGCAGGATCAACCAGATATTTTTAAAATGCAGGACCAACCAGACAGATTTAGTTTAAAAAAAAGAAAGAAAGAAAAAGAAACCGAGCGATCCCCAAACCCTTTCTCTTTCTCGCTTAGCGAGAACTATGGCTGCAATTTTATTTTTGTTGAACATTCCTCCCACACGGACTTGACAGCCAATAGAAGGCTACGCATCCAACACAACATCTCTGCTCCCTAGCAACCACGCACAATACCCAACAAGCAGCCCTAACTCTATGAGCACGACGGAGCAGTAAACCTTTTGTTTTTTTTGTATTTTAAAATTTTTAAAAATGTAAATATCTAATTGGAAACTATACACTATAAAAAATAGTGCATGGGGAACCACATGCCCAACTAGCCTATTGTGCCACCTTGGGGTTCCGATTACCTAGGACCTCTCGGGCAAGCGGTGAGGAAACCCCTCTGTCATTAATAGGTTGGTTGCGCATGGTTGCCCATGCACTATTCTCTATTAAGCAGTCACTTTTTTTTGGCCTGTCCTCATAGCCTTTTTTCATCCTCCTCCCTCATGTCCCACGCCAAGTGCCCCAAGTTGTGTTTGCATTGGCCAGTCAGCTGCTCTTGCCCCCCCCCCCCCAATCACCACAATGCATAGGGAAACAAGAGTCCTTTTGCAACATCACCCCAGGGAAGAGCCAGATGGTCAGGAGCTCTAATCGGAGTAAAAAGGCACATTTTTTTTTTTTTTAATGTTTATGTTTCTTTTTTTCCTTCCATCGTTGTTGGTGTCCACTGCCCGGTATGTAATTTAAATGTATTTGCAGGGCAGAAAATAGAGGAGTCCAGAGGGCGTGGGTTGCACAGAGGAGCAGGAGGGAAGCAGAGAAGGCAAACACCATGAGACGGGACTGGAGTGGAGACCAGCAGCATGCAGATTCGGGCGAGGCAGAGCAATATAGCAGAGGATCGGGGAAAGCAAGTAAAATTTTCATTTTATGGCTGGTGTGGGAGCCTGGAGGAGGGCAGAAACATAGGCCAGACAGGGACATCGGGGCACATTTTTTGGTTTTGGGGGAGAGGAGAAACACTTAAAGGGCATGCAAGGCCTGGAACAATACTGACATTAAAACTTGTGCCCTGCTCATTGCAGTGAACATCTGGGAACAGAATTAAGACTATGTGCCATGCTCTGCAGAGATCCACTAGGGGAACCAGTAGTTTAAGAACGTATGTGCCCTGCTGTTTGCAGTGAAATTGGGAACAGAATAAGACCAAGTAATAATGTGCCCTGCATTGCAGGGATCAATGAGGGGAAGTAAAAATGTATTTCAGTGTTTTATTATGAATGTCATGCTCACAAATGTCAGTCTGCTCTGGCAGACATCACGCCAACTCTCGGCTCTTAATGTACTGCTGCACTTCCTGTATTTCACAAATGGCTAAATAAAACATGTAAATGTCTGAAACTGTGTACAATGTGTGTTTTATCAATATATAGCAAAATAAGTAGATTATAGGTGTTCAGCAATTACAAAAAATTGATATTTTTTTCTCATCAACTTCGGGCAATTGTTAATCATTTTTCACTTTGATTAGTGAAGGCCTCTAATTAAGTCTCCGACACTAATTTATGCCTTTGGCTAGTGGCTGCAAAAAACTTAATTTCGACCCCTGCCAGGCCTGGGAGGCTTTATCTGTAAAATGCTTCAAGAACATACAGGTTACCTCCAGTTGACCAAATGGATAGGGCTGCACAGCTACACATTTTCTCCCCAAACTCACTCAAATGCTAGGAGACGTTAAAAAAAATAACTTATTAGTGAACAGATCAGTAGCATCCCTCCCAAGTACTCATGTACAAGTGTACATGTGGTGGGTGCTACTGATCTGTTCACTAATAAATGTTATTTTTTAATGTCTCCTAGCACTGGAGTGAGCTTGGAGAGAAAACATGTAGCCATGCAGCCCTGTCTCTTTCGTCTGTTGATTTTATGCTGTGCACAAGTCTCAGTTTTACTCACCCTGAACCGCCATAGAAACATAGAATTTGACGGCAGATAAGGACCGCTTGGCCCACCCAGTCTGCCCATTTCCCTACCTGATGGATAAGCTGCAGATCCTAGTTAACCAGCAGCCTACTTCTTCCTACCCCCACCCCCTAGAATTGCCTTATGACTGTCCCATGCATGCTTGAATTCCACCACTGTTTTTGACTCCACAACCTCCTCTGGGAAGGCCGTTCATACATCCACAAGCCTCTCTAAAAATACTTCCTTAAATTACCTCTGAGCCGCCCTCTTCTATCTTCAAATTGTGCCCTTGTTCTTGCACACTCTTTTTGAAAGATGCTACCCTCTTGGACTTTGTTGATTCCTTGAGGTACTTGAAAGTTTCTATCATGTCTCCCCCTCCTCCTTTCCTCGAGGCTATACATATTAAGCTCCTTAAGCTCTCTTCATATGTCTCCGTGCAGACCCTGCACCATTTTAGTTGCCCTCCTCTGGACAGCTTCCATCCTGTCTATGTCTTTAGGAGATTGGGTCTCCAGAACTGCATGCAGTACTCCAGATGGGGTCTCACTAGCTGTCTGTACAGAGGGATAATAACTTCCTGTTTTCTACTGGTGATGCCTCTTCCTATGCATCCCAGTATCCCCCAGCCCTCCTTGCTGCCCTCTCACATTGCTTGCCCACCTTTAGGTCATCTGATACGACTACCCCAGGTCCCTTTCCATTTTTGTCGTAGTAGCTCACCCCCATTGTGTACTCTTCCCTGGGTTTTTGTTTCCAGGTGCATTACCTTGCACCTTAGCATTGAATCTAAGCTGCCATACATTTGACCATTCCTCTAACCTTGCCAAGTCCTTCTCATCCTTTCCACTCCACCTTGTGCATCAACTCTGTTGCAGATCTTGTGTCATCTGCAAAGAGACATACTTTTCTTCCAGTCCCTCTGCAATGTTGCTTATAAAGACATTGAAGAGGCGGGTCCTAATACTGAACCCTCACGGTACCCTACTAACCCCCTTTTTCCAGAGTGAACTCCATTTACTATTACTCTCTGTGACCTATTCTCCAGCCAATTCTTTACCCAGGCTGTCATCTTGGGACCCACTCCCAGGCTGGCTAACCTGTATATTAATCTTTTGTGTGGGACTGTGTCAAATGCCTTGCTAAGTCTAGGTAGGCCATGTCCACAGCCCCTCCTGATCAACTACTTTGGTCACCCAAAGAAATCTATCAGATTTGTCTGGCATGACCTTCCCGCTGTGAATCCATGCTGCCTTGGGTCCTGTGCCCCTCTGGCCTCTAGATACTCAATTCTTTCCTTCAGAAGTGATTCCATCATTTTCCCTACCACTGAGGTTAAACCAACAGGTCTGTAGTTTCCTGCTTCTGCCTTGCTCCCACTTTTGTGAAGGGGAATCACATCTGCCCTCCTCCAGTCCTCGGGTACCACCCCATCCTCCCATGATTTGTTAAAGAGGGTAGTCAGTGGTGTCACTAGTTCTACCCTTAGTTCTTTTCCAGGAGAGGAAGAGGGACAAGTCTAGCCAAAAAACTCCTGGCCCTGAAGCGACTGAGTTAACACTGCAGTCTTGCATTGTGTGAATGCAAAAAAACTCTGGATGACTAGGTTTGTGCCAGCGCAATCTTGCCAGATGTTTTGCAGCTGTTTTACTACAGAGTGGTGTGTACAGTACTTATATTCTTTTTTTACTCATTCTATGCAGATTTTTGGGGATGGATGACAGGTTTAGAGTCAGAAGCCACTACAGACATTCGTTATAGCCAAGCATTCGGTATAAAGAGGTTCGTAATAGCGAGAGGTTACTGTATGCTGTGCTGATCAAATGTTTACCACCAGCAGAAGCAAAGGTTTTGAGTAACTCTTATTTGACATTGCCCTCGGGCACAGCCTGTGCTGCAGCCTTAACCTTCCTCCACAGGGTGTTACGCTATTTAGGCCTGGTAACTGGCAATATGTAGGTCCAAGACAGGCAGAGGCATAGGTACATTTGCCTAGGACATCCAACCTCCTGGATTCCTTAAATGTGCCCGAACCAAGTCAAATGTTTTCCTCCTAGCGCGGGTTGCAAACGACAGGTCCGGGAAGAGATGTATGGTCATGCCGTCATAGGACAGTCCATCTGCTGATCTTGCAGCCTGTAGAATCATGTTTCCAACAGTAGAGCTCGCCATAATCAAAAGGATTACTCTTGGTGAGTCCCCATGCGGACCGGCTGATCTGGGGGTGATTCTAAACGCCTTGCAGAGATGATCAGCCAGAGTTTCCTCTGGAAGATTCAGTGCTTCAGGAAGCCAAGATTTAAGAAAGGTAATCAGCTCTGCCCCCTCCGACCCCTCAGGGAGACCTATTATACGAACATGAGAGGCCAGATGAAAAAATTACTCACCTTAGTAATGTTGTTTCTTCTAATGGAGTCTTGCTATATTATAGACATTAGCAGTTTGATCCAGCTCTAGAACTGCCCCGGAGTGCAATGGTTAAAACCATTCCAAAATAGAATTTTGGCACGAGAGCAGCTCTATCTGTGTCATTTCAAACTTGAACCGTCAGATCTTTACGAGCCAAACTCACTAAGGTCTGTGTGGAAGCTGTAACCTACACTAGTCAAATGGCTACCTAAATAATAACAACCATTGATGGTCCCAACACCCAAGACTCAAGTCATGGGACCAGAAATACTAACACCATTCTAATAATATGAAAATGGAACATAAGTATAATAAAACACACAGCGTGCACATACACACCCCCAAAGTCCCAAGGGACAAAATGCTAACAGGACAAAATGGAGTACCCACTAAGTTTGCCCGCACCCCACCAAGTAGAGGTTCTGAGAGGGCAGGTTGGGAGAGAATCTATAATATAAGACTCCATTAGAAGAAACAACATTAATAAAGCGGTAATTTTTCTTCAAACATGAAGTCTTGCTATATTATAGACATTAGCAGAATACACAGTAGTACCTCCATGGAGGAGGGGCAGAACCTACTTAGAGAACAGGCTCTGAAGAACAGTTGTCCAAACCGAGCATCTCTCCTGGCCTGGACATCCAGGGAGTAATGCTTGTAAAAGTGTGTACGTTTTCAAGTAGCAGCCTGGCAAATCTCTAATAAAGGGATATCTCTGGCAGCAGCTGTACCCTGGTAGAATGAGCCCTCAAACCGGAGGCTCTGCCCACTTTGATAACAAAATTGGATACAAGAGACAATCCACCTGGCTATTGATCTCTTAGTGGCAGGTTTGTCTTTCCCAACTTCACCATAGGTAAGGAAAAATTGGAGGGATTCGAACCTGTGACTTTTGGTACACTCTATATAATAACTAAGAGCTCTCTTAACATCCAGGCTGTGCAACCTCCTCTCACCCGAAGGAGTGATCAGTAAAAAATACTGGGAGGGAGATAGATTGATTAAGATGGAAATCTGAAACCACCTTAGGCAAAAACTTCCTATTAGTCCTAAGGACTACCTTATCCCTGTGGTCAGTCTCCACTGACAAAGCTTGCAATTCACTTATGCGTCTGGCAGAAGTGATAGCCACTAGAAAAACAGTTTTCCAAGTTAGGTACTTAAGCTCTGCAGAAGACAGAGGTTCAAAAGGGGGTTGCATTAACTGGGCAATGCAAACATTAAGGTCCCAAGCAGGGCCGTTCCTAAAGGGAGGATTAGTATGGAGTAATCCCTTAAAAACTTGGAAAACACAGGATGAGAGGAAAGAGGGGATGACTTTCCTGCTGACACACAAGCAGACACAGCTGCCAAATGAACTCTCAGGGTAGCTGGTCTGAGACCCAAGATTAAGATGTACCATGTAATCTAACAAAAGTGCAATTCAGCAGATTCTGGGAAATATTTTCCCAGCACACCAAATGGAAAACCTTTTCCATTTAGAACTATAAGTAGCTCCTAGTGGAAGGCTTTCTGGAAGCCTTTAGATCTCAAGAACACCCTGAGAGAGGTGTAAATCAGCAAACTAACTCCTCAAGAGCCAGGCCTTGAGGTTGAGGGATTTGAGGTCCGGATACCAAACCCTTCCCTGGGCACAAGTCAACAGATTGTGATTCCTGGGGAGGCACAGGGGAAGATGGACTGTCAGAGACAGAAGGAGTGGGTACCAGGGCTGCCTGGCCCAATCCGGGGCAATCAGAATCACCCTGCAAGGCCGAGATCTGATTTTGACTAGTACTTTGAATAGGAGAGGAAAGGGGGAAGGAAGCATAGGAACTTCCTCCCAATCCAGAAGAAGGGCATCCAGGGAACTGAGCCCAGCACTGGAGGCCTGCAACAGAACAGAGGAAGTTTGTGATTGTCTGGGGCTGCAAAAGATCTATCTGAGGATGCCCCACCTGGCAAAAACTATCCCCAGCACTTGAGGATCCAGGGACCATTCGTGATGGCCCTGGGAAATCCTGCTGAGGGCATCCGCTAGGACATTGTCCTTCCCTGGAAGATGAACTGCTATGAGGGAAGTGTTCAGGGAATAGACCAGAGACCACAACTTCATTGCCTCGGTGCACAAGGCTGAAGACTGAGTGCCCCCCTGTTTGCTGATGTACCACACTGTTGTGGTGTCTGTTCTGACTTGTATCACCTTGTCGTGGACAGATGCAGAAAAAGCTTGAAGAGCTAAAAAGGCAGCTCTGAGTTCCAGCAAATTGATGTGGAGCAGAGATTCCTGGGGGGACCAAACTCCCTGAGTGGAAAGGTCGCCCATGTGGGCTCCCCAACCCAGAAGGGAAGCATCTGTAGTGAGAGTCAAGTCATGAGAAGGGGAAATGAAGGGGACCCCCGCTCTTAAATTGCTCTGATCCTTCCACCACTGGAGAGCTAGGATCAAGGTTCGAGTCACTGGGACCAACTTGGAAAGGGGGTCTCTTCTCTGAGACCAAAAGGTTCTCAAGTGAAACTGAATGTCTCTCATCTGAAATCTGGCTCCTGCACAACAGCTGTGGATGCAGCCATGTGCCCCAGTAGCTGGAAAGTGTCTTGCTGGTCGAGAGACCTGCAGAGTGAAGGAAGAGCCAGAGCCACTAAATTCCTTACCCTTTCTGGGAAGAAAGGCTCTGGCTAGCTTTGTCCAATTCTGCCCTATAAAGCGAGTACCTGGACTGGTTCCAGAACCGACTTTTGGTAGTTCAACAGAAAACCCAGGGAGGTGAGAAGCTGCTGGGTGACCTGCAGGTGAGATTTTACCTGTTCTGGGGACTGGCCTACAATGAGCCAGTCGTCTAGATAAGGAAAACAGCAATCCTCTGCCTCCTTAAGTGGGCCACTGCTAGACACTTTGTGAATACCCTTTGAGCGAGGTAAGGCAAGGCATTGCTCTGAACTGGTAATGACCTGAGGGCAGTTCAATCTGAGGTACTTTCGATGGGATCTTCTGATTAGGACATGGAAATAGGCATCCTTGAGGTCCAGGGAGGCTAGCCAGTCCCCTGGCCTTAGGGAAGGTAAAATCATTGCCAGAGTTACCATTTTGAACTTTATCTGAATACAGACCCCTGCCCTGATGCAGGGAGGAACCCTTTCTACTGCTCTGAGAGCTAACAGGGATGAGACCTCGTTTCCAGGCGAGGGTCTCTGAAGCACTTGCAGGTAGAAAAGTCTGCTTCTCAACAGGAAACTTTTGAAGCCGAGGAACCAGACCCTGGCTTACTACTTCAGAACCCACTTGTCTGAGGTTAAAGCCCAATTCTGACTGAAGTAAGCCAGCCTGCCCCACTGGTACAGGAGAATCGGCCCTGGGCACCCCATCAGGGTGCCTGTTTATAGGAGCTTTAGGCTGGGGGTGGGGAGAGTCTGCCCACCCCTCGTCTGCCCTGCCTCTGAAGAAGCCCCTCTGAGCATAGGCAGAAGAGGCCTGAGTCTGGTAGAAAGGTTGGAAAAGGCCTCACCTACCCCTGGGGTATGCCTTTGAGGAGTGGCCGCCCATAGTCCTATATTCATCCATCTTCTTCATGTAATTCTCTGTCTGCTCTCCAAACAGAGAATTTCCCACCACAGGAAAATCCATAGCCTTAGTCTGGGTATCCTGTGACAAACTAGTACACCTGAGCCAGGCCAACCTACGAAAAGCTACAGATGTGGCATGACCCTAGAGGAAACATCATTAACATCCACAGCAGCATGAAACTGAACCTTAGAGGCTTCAATGCCATCAGCAGCCACCTGTTCTAGTTCACTAGCCAGCTGGCCATGGGCCTGCTTGGCCAATTGCATAACAGTATCCCATCTAGATTTCTGATACCTAGCTACATAAGCCATATAATTTGCTTGCCTGAGTCCCAGAGAGGCAAGCAAATTATATGGCTTATGTAGCCGTTTTTTTGCCAAGGCATCAATCTTCCTGGAATCCTTGTCAGGAGGATGTGAAGCCAAGGGAATATTAGCTTTATCACAGGCAGCAGGCTGAACTACCCCTACATGACTGCATTGCTGAGAAAGGAATTCTGTATCAGGGCCTGACAATGTATACCTTCTGTCCATCTTTTTATCTACAGGAGGCACAGAATTAGGAGCTTTTAAAATTTTAATTGTTTGTTTCCTAAAAGACTTATGTAAAGGAATAGACAATCTCCTAGACTCTGGAATATCCATCATTTCTACAAAATCAGGCTCCTCTTGCTCATCTACAACCTCTTCTAAAGGAAGCTGGAGGGTTTCAGCAACTTTTTTATAAAACATAAAATGAGATGGGGACTCAGACAGCATAGGGGGAGATTCTAAAGGTCTGTCTGGGGAGATGTCCGGTTCAATGGGCACACCCAGACCTTCCCAGCCACATTCATACTGTTCATAATCCTCCTCCCCCTCCTCTGGTTCATAAAATTCCTCAATATCATAATCCTGAACCACTGGGACCGGACGAACCGACCTTTTACCAGATAGTGGTGGTTCGGACGGACCCCGAGACATTGACTGGACAATTTGTATGGCTTTTGCTATCTCTGCATCAGCTGGAGAAGGAATTTTGGACTCCAGACCTGCTGATTTTCTTGTTTTCTTTACTGGAATTGGTTCCTCAGAACCAGCTTTTCTTTTGCCCGAGGAAGTCTGGCCCTGGTCAGAGGGCACTCCCTCTGGTTCGGTTGGCACCGAACCGGGCTGGCCATCCGGGTCAGCGGACTTTTTGGCCTCTCGTTCCCGAGCCTGCCCAATCTTTTTTCAGGGTGGCTGCAGGAAATTCTTACATACCTGGCAGTCTGACTGGAGGTGGTCAAACCCCAGACAATAAACATGTGGTGTGGGTCAGCGCAGCAAAGACTTCCCACAAACATCACAGTGTTGAAACCCAGTGGGCCGGTTTTCTTTTGCGTTTCTCAGACATAATGCCAGCCTAACCAAAAACTTGCCCTTTAACGGCAGTGCCAGGCAAGACACCATGCTCGGTTCCTAACCGTGTCACGGGTATTGGAAAAACCGTAATAAATCTGCTTTTTAGAACCGATAAGAACCGGAACCGCACTCTAAAATAAGTAACTTTAGTTTTAAATGAGTTTTAAACCCACTGATCGGTTCAAACCGAACGATAACTTACAAGTTCCACACAGACAAAACCTTCATTTACTTACGGTTACCACAGATAGAGCTTGAACCGACCGGTTTTGTGGTTAAAATAAAACTATTCTCGGTTAAATCCAACAGAGAAAACACTTTTTAAACCGAGAAATGAACCGAGCAGAAGGAGAAATCTCCGGAGCGACTGTTCACTGAGGCGGAGTAAAGAATCTGACAGTTCAAGTTTGAAATGACACGATAGAGCTGCTCTCATGCCAAAATTCTATTTTGGAATGGTTTTAACCATTGCACTCCGGGGCAGTTCTAGAGCTGGATCAAACTGCTAATGTCTATAATATAGCAAGACTTCATGTTTGAATAGAATTTTCTAATGCCTCCAAATCGGTAACGTAATTGAGCATTCTCTTGGACCAGCTTAGATGTCGTAGCTAAGGCCCGTGTTGCTGATTTTTCAGCTGTCATAGCAGTATCAATCGCTGAGTATATTTTGGCATCTTGTTCAAATAGTTTGAGTATCGACGGCTTTCATGGCAGATTGGAGAGCGTTCCATGGAGGTTCTGCACCCATATGTGCTGGTGTACTTGCAGCCTGCTCTTGCGATATCGAAGAGTTTAGAGCCACTTCCAGTCACTTTCTGGGTTTGTCCCATACTTTAAGTTTGGTATCAATGGATTCAGTATACCTTTGTCCAGCCAAATCCGTTACTTTTGTACTTTTCTTTCACTTGTTTGGTGAATTTTACAAGTTTAGTCTCTGGAACGTAGAGAGCTGCTACAAGGCACGTCTTGCCAGACAGCTGCTCAACAGCGCCCCCCCTCCCCCAATCGGTGACCTTTTCATCGAAAGCTCGTGGTGCTTCTATATGGTTGCCTAGGGGATCCCCCCTTCAGCTTCTGGAGGAAAAAAAAAATAATAAAAACAGATCCTATGGGGCGTTACGCTCTGGCAAAGTTAGAGGTCCCAAGAAAGGGTTTGGTCTTGGTGGGTTCTCTGTATGCCCCAAATGTAGATAACCCAGGTTTTTTTCAAAAACTGGCACTGTATATGTCCTGTTGGGAGGGGCCTTGGACACTGGGCGGGGATTACAATTGTGTCACTGACACGGTCCTAGACAGATCCAACACATCCCTAGTCCCAAAATCTCAAAATGCAAAAGCGCTGGAAGTGCTACAGGGTGACTTTAACCTGGTAGACGCCTGGCGCCACTTATATCCCACAGGGCCGGAATACAGTTTTTATTCTCACGCCCACCACTCCTATGCCCGAATTGATAGAATGCTAGTTTCTGGGGCTATGATTCAGGTAGTGGGAGAAGCTGGGTATTCACCTATATTGATTTCTGACCACGCACTACATTACTTGAGAATCTGTGGTACAGGGTCTTCGGCAGGAGCTAGGCCCTGGAGGCTGGACCCACTACTTATGTAAAAGTATTTGGATTATATGAGGGTGACGCTGCAGGAATTGACATTTAGTAAGAGGGGCGATACCTCACACTCTACAAGGTGGGAGGCTTTAAAATTTATATCAGGGGGCAGTCCATTGCCTTTGTGGCACAAACTAAACGAGAAGCCAATAAAGAATTCGAATTCCTCAGGAATAAAACTGAGACCTGTGAGAGGGCTCACATGCAGAGCCCCTCCACAACCCTCTATAACACCGTTCAAAAGCTGAAATGAAAATTTAATTCCTTGTCCAGTGCCTAATTGGAGCATAATATTTTGTTAGCCGATGCAGGGCGACACTTCAATGGGGACAGTGCAGGAATGTATCTAGCTTGGAAGCTCAAGAAAAGGGAAGCTGTTAAAACGATTACTCAAATTAAGAATATCGGGGGAGATATGATAAGTGGGCCAAAGATATTGGGGATACGTTTGGTGCCTACTATAAAAAGCTTTATACATCTGAGTGTAACCCATGTTGTGAGGACTACGATAGGTGTTTTGCAAGGGCTCTTCTTGATAAGATTAGTACTGTGGATGCTGGGAATCTGGACTCCCCCATTACTATACAAGAAATTAAAATTGCTCTGGGAAGTGGTAAGACCCCGGGACCAGATGGTCTACCGATTGATTTTTATAAAAACTTTGAGGGGTATATCTTGGAACCAATGTTTGACGCTCTGAAAAAGGGAGAGCTGCCCCCCTCCACACAGTCTGCTATAATCACAGTGTTGCCCAAGGTGAGTAAGGACCCCATTTATTGTTCTTCATATAAGCCCATCTCTCTACTTACAGTAGATTATAAAATTTTGGCAAAAGCTCTGGCGACTAGACTGGAGGGAATCCTTCCATCGGTGGTGCATCTGGACCAGTCGGGCTTTGTCAAAGACCGTATGGGTAAACATAATATCAGGTGCTCCCTAGAATACACACGGAGCAGCTGTGGTGGCCCTGGATGCAAAGAAGACCTTTGACCGTGTGGAGTGGGGGTACTTATTCTATACCCTGACTAGAATGGGGGCGGGCCTGAATTTTAGCTCTTGGGTGCGAGCACTGTATCAAGGTCCCCTAGCCGAGGTCTCTGTGGGTGGTACCACATCCAGTCCCTTTCTATTGGGTCATGGCACTAGACAGGGGCACCCGCAATCCCTCTTATGTGTTGTCTTTAGAACCTTTGGGAGCAGCTTTGAACATGCAAACAGGGATTCGGGGGTTTCGGGGTGGGGAACATAAAATGGCAATGTATACCAATGACCAATTATTGTACCTACAGCACCCAGAGGAAGACCTGCAGGCTGCACATGAATTAATGCGCTCCTTTGGTGACATATCAGGCCATAATGTTAACTGGTCTAAGAGTGAGCTCATGCCGGTGGGCACTCAGCATCGAGCACAGCTGATTGCACACTTGGGAGGGCTCCAACTGGTCCCAACTTTAAAATATTTGGGGGGTGCGGCTTTCCTCCTCTGCAGCAGATTTATACAAACTGAATTTAAAACCTCTCTACTATTGCTGAGGACTGCTTGAGGTGGACAGCCCTGCCTATTTCACTGTTAGGCACAGTAGGGGGTCATTAAAATGTCAGTATTACCCAGACTATTATACTTCTACCAGTCTCTTCCCATCAAGATTCCGGTCACAATTTAAATATTTAGACTGTGGTACGTAGATTTTTGTAGCAAAAATGCAGGGCAAAAATTGAGAGGTATACTGTATGTGGGGCCGGGCAAAGGGTGTGTGGGTCTCCCACAGTTTAGGCACTATTGGGCTGCTCAATTAGCTTTTGTTCCAACGGGGGAGAAGATCTCAGGGTGCTGTTGGGTAGGTCTCAAAGAGGACATGCTTGGTGGTAGTTATAGAAATGACCTGTTGGTTGGATGCCTGAGGGGAACATGCAAATTAGTAATCCCTACAGCCACTACCGCAACAATTTGGAACCCAGCACACAAGAGAACAGGATTTATAGGGGGGGGGTAGTTCCCCCAATCTCAGTATTCTGCAATTTATGTGCCAGGGAGACCAATGTACAACTGGGATGATAGAGGTTATGGGCCTGAAGGAGGAAGGGAATGGTGGCAGTAAGTCAATTATATTAAGGGGGGGTTGCTCAACAGTTTTGCCCAGCTCTGTGCACAGTGGCTTATACCAAAGGGTGACTACTACTTGTACTTACGAGTAAGACACAGATGTGGGGACACTCTCACGGAGGGGAATGGATGCTCAGTTCCCTCTCCTTTTGAGGAAGAGTTTAATCCGCAGTCAGGAGGGGAAGACCCTGTCTATTTACTATCGGTTGCTTATAAATTCTGGCCCTCAGCAGCACAACTCCAGTATGGAGAGCTGGAGTGCACAGCATGCTCACACTACATTCATTGCTCTAGCAGTAATAAACTGACAGATTCAGCTTTTCTTGCACAGGGCTTATGCCACCCCAAAATGGCTACATAGGATTGATGATACTCGATCATCTGTGTCCCAAATGTCAAGAAGCGGGTTTTCTGCACATGGCCCTTACATGCCCTAAAATAGACCCATTCTGGCATCAAGTTCACAGTACTATGGTTCAGGTATCAGGCCATTCTTCTAAATCCCCGGTGGAATTACTGCTGGGAGCTGACCCTTCCCACCCAAACCAGAAACAATCCAATCCACTCTGGTCCACTGCTCTAATAAATGCCAGAACTATAGCGCCAATGATGGCTAGATGGGTGCAGAATGTGAAATCCTGTACGATATTGGAACATGCTCAGATGAGTGCTCTAGGTAGAACACCACACTTTACTAAGATCTGGGAACCCTGGTTTGTCGCAGTGGAAAGTAGTATAATCTTTGACTAGCTAAGTATCAATGTATGACACTTTAGTTAAGTGTCATTTTAAAGCTGTGATCTAATGCAATCACCATGTAGTGGACATGTGACTACCGGGTGTAGTGATTAGGAAACAGGGATATCGCACTGTGTCCTTTTTGTGCCTTGAATGTGTTCAGACATGGCTCCACAAACAGGGCGTCATAATGACACGTGCCCATGATAAAAATTTCCGATATTCAAATGAACCCATGCAAATGAGCTCATTTGCATGGGAGCCAACAATTGCATGGACCCCCCCCCTGCTCTGGTCCCAGAGAGCTATCCCTGGTGCCAATGGTCCCCACCCCACCGATCGCTGTCCCAATAAAGAATAAGTTTACCCGGCATGATCGTGGACACCCCCTACCCCACATCAATCTGATATACAGAATACGGTTTATAGCCATGGTGTGTGAAAAGTCTCCAAAATTGCTGGCCCGATGAGAAATATAACATTTCCCTGCTGCTAGTGGTCCCCCCCCATTGCCAGATGGGTGTTGAAACAAATGGGTGCTACCCTACAAAAAATGTTATGTCCCTAAATACAAGCACTACCTCAGTTGTAAAAAAAAGGACTGTGCTGCCTATAACATCCTCAAACTGGTAAAATATAATGTAATAACGCTGTTTGCAAGTCACTGTTTTGTATCAGCTACAAAACAGGACTGTTCCTGTCAGCACCATACTCAGATGAACAAGATTCCTAACCCCGATCCACTGTACCTGTACATGTGGTATAAACTCCCTGGTGGCTAGCAATTCCCCCTTCCCATCCCCATCTGCCAATTTTACAATATGCAACCCTCCCTGGTGGTCTAGCAGTCCCCCTTCCCTAACCTGCCCATATAATAAATAGATCTGTCCCTGGTGGTATAGTGGACCCCCTCACTATCCCAACCTGCCCGTACACAAAATGAATCTGTACCTGGTGGTCTAGTAGACCCCCCCCCAAGCAGGCACTGGACCACCACCCTGCTCTGCCCCGTCCCTCCCCAAGCCAATGACCAGCACAGTCCTCCACTCACCACCATGGCAGGCCGCAGACTGAGCTCTCAATCAGCATGTACTGTATGTCAGGCTGGGGGATCTACTAGACCACCAGGGACGTATCTATTTTGTATATGGGCAGGTCAGGATAGTAGAGGGGGTCCACTATACCACCAGGGTAAGATCCATTTATTATATGGGCAGGTCAGAGTTAGGCAAGGGAAACCACTAGACCACCAGGGAAGGTTACATAATCTGCAGATCGGGGATAGCGAAGGGGGACCGCTAGACACGAGGGTGTTTGTTCCACATGTGCAGGGGATCGGAGTAAGATTGTGTGCATCTGTGTATGGCTGTGACAGAACAATCCATTACAGCCAGATTATTTCACCTGCAAGACACTGCCTGTGGTCGTGTTATCTAGTGCCTGCTGTTTCATCGCACAGTCTCTAGTTTACATCGCCAGCTTACTACATTTCTGTGCCCTATCGGGAGACAGTGTGGCCGCCAGGACTTTGTAATCTCTGGTTTCCCGGTTTTGGAAAATGAAGGGGGCTACCGGGTGTGAGCAGGCAGCAAACAGCCGAGTTGGCAGGGCGGAGACTACACAGATAAGTCCTACATCATTAGTGGCTACCTGCGGAGCGGCTGCACGCACGAGGGAAGTACATAGGAGTGGCAGAGTCAGAGGGAGACTGCAGGGAGACTGCCTGCAAAAAATGCATATTGTGACTGTGCTAAATCGTGTATGCAAGTAACACTTCACCTGTGCATAGCTTTGATTGCGTAAGCACTTAGTGTTTAGGAAGGCTGTTTTGCTAGGGACAGAGTTATTTAAGATTGGGGGGTTTAAATGCATCTATGATGTACTGGTGTATGGGGTTAATATTATTTGATCAGGGTTTAATGCTGAACGGAGGTCGCGAGGGCTACAACGGCGCCCTCCCCCACCCCCTGAAACCAGAAGCTGAACGGAGGTCACGAGGGCTACAATGGCGCCCTTCCCCACTCCCCGAAACCAGAAGCTGAACAGAGGTCGCGAGGGCTACAACGGCGCCTCCCTGCCCCCAAAACCAGAAGCCGAACGGAGGTCGCGAGGGCTACAACGGTGCCTCCTCACCCCCAAACCAGGTACGGAGAACAATCTCAGGGATTCACCGAGTGTCAGATTACTCAGTTAAGGATTTTGCTCTTCGTGTGCTGTGCTGCCTCCAGATTAGACTTTGCTCTGCATCTTGAGACCCAGACCCAGCTCAGACTGACTGTGCGTTGCAGCTTGGCCCCGCCGACGCAAGGCGTCGGCTCCCCACCACCACCCTTGGTGAGCACTCCCTTTTATAGGGATTTTTAACCAATCAGCCAAGTTCTCCATTAGCAGTTTATATTGTTCTACCACTAGAGGCTGCACTACTGCTTGTACTCTTGTCATCGTTGTGACAGGATGTTTACTTCACTCCTGCTATTTTGCCACTTGCTCCCCCTGGTCCTACCCCACTCCCTGTCATACCCTATCACCCCCCCACCACCCTCCTCTGCAGTTGGCAGCTGTCTGAACGCTTAGCAGCTAGTTATACTTTGGGTAAACCCGAGCCCTCCCCATGACCCTGTTATAGGAGAGTGGCAGATTACTTAGTCCACTTTCTCACTATGATTGCCTGTCTAGTCACTCTACTCTGGCCGTCCCTCCTTGGGCTGTCCGGGCTCAGAAACCTCAACTCGTAGCACCGTCTGCATCCCTAGACTTTCGCCACTTCCTTCAGGCCTACCTTAAGGCCCATGCCCTACCCATCCCGAAAGTCAGCACCACTATACCACATACCTGTTAACTTTCACTGTTAAGAGGAAGGGTTATTAGTACCCCTCCTCAAGGTTCCTGCTGCTCCTCCTCCTCCTCCTCCTCTCGGGAAATATTCATCCTAATCCTGGACCATCAGTGGGCCTGACGCCTCCCCAACGTACCCAGGGCCAGCTGCACATTGCTTCTCTCAATATCTGCAGCATCCTAAAAAAGAGGGATTCCTTCCAGGGTTGGGTACTACAGCACCAACCGGATGTCATAGTGTGTGAAACCTGGCTCACCCCTCGGACCCCGCAGTATCACTGCCCGGGTTTATTCTTTACCCGGGCTGATCGGCATGGTAAACGAGGGGGTGGCTGTGCACTCTACATTAAGAATACCTTACAAGGGCACCTACTCCACTCCCCTCAACTGGGGGCCGGCATTCAGGCCCTAACAGTCAAATTGGCATTGGGAAGAGCCCAAAACCCTTTATACATAACAGTATACATTCCCCAAGGGAACAAAATCAGCTTTCAAGCATTACTGGCACATCTGGACACACTACCATCACAGTCTGAACTACTAGTACTTGGGATTTTAATATCAACTGGCTAAGTAAGGATGCCACCCATACATTGACCTCGCCACAGCCCAAGACCTAACTCAACTGGTCACTTCCCCCCACTCGATTGGATTTCGTTGGCTCCTCCTCCCTATTGGACCTCATCTTCTCCAATCGCCCGGGTAAGATCACCAATGTTTCCGTCCTGCCAAATGCCCTCAGTGACCACTCCCCAGTTAGCTGCTCCTGGTCCTGCAAAATCCCTAGGGCCCCTCCCAAACTTCTTGTGCAATGTAAACTTGGTCCTGGTAAATTGGCACAACTAAAAATGCACCTCAGTGTCATGGACTGGTCCCTCACTTTAAACACGATTAACGTTGACAGTGCCCTGGACCTATTTACCCGGGCCTTCAATAATATATGTGACCTCTATGCACCCTTCACCAAAAGAATGGCTAAAGGCAATCACATACCCTGGTTCACCGAGCGGCTCAAGACCCTAATGCGAACCAGAGATTCACTATGGCAGCTCTCCAATGAATCCAGGCCTCCCCCTTGATAGACAGAATTATAGAACGGCTCGGAACAAGTGCACCTGGGCCACTCACAGGGCAAAAGCGGATTACTATAAATCCGCCCTAACCTCTTCCTGGGGTTCTGGCCGCAAGTTTTGGAACAACATCAAGGAAATGTGTTAAGGTCCCCAACCTGGTCTCCTCCCAAGTCATGTCAAATGGGTCCTTGACCTCTGACCCTGCAAACATTGCTGCAGCTTTCAGTGCTGCCTTCTCCAACCTTAGCCATGTTCTCCCCCCTAACTTTTATGATCCTCCAGCTGCTCCACACCTCATCCCTGTGCCCCCCCCGGTTTTATTTCCACCGAATCTCTCCCAAGTCAGCTGAACCATACCTTACCGCTGCCCTTAGTCATGCCTCTCCCAACGCCGATTCCCTTGATCTCAGAATTCTTCAGCTCTCCCTTAAGGAAGTCCTTGTTCCTCTCACCCACATTCTAAACCTCTCCCTATCACTAGGTAAATTCCCTACCGTTTGGAAATCACTATCAGGCCTATATTTAAAGGGAGGTGACCGCCTCTGCTAACAACTACTCTATCTCCATACTCCCACCCTCTCCAAGGCATTAGAGAGATAGTTTGGATCAGCTCACCGACCACCTCAATAAATATGACCTACTCTGCAAACAACAGCAAGGTTTCCGAAAGGACACAGCACTACGGCTTTGCTTGAACTAACATCACACATCCACTCCGCTTTGGATAAAGGTTACATCACTGGTGCGGTCTTCATCGACCTCACGAAGGCCTCTGATACCGTCCACCACTCTACTCATAACCTCCTTGCTCAGCCTGGGTCTCTCACAGGATGCTGTGGGATGTTTTTCGGACTATCTTGCCAACCGGACCCTTCAAGTTAAAATTGGCAATACACTATCCTACAAATCTCCAGTCCTTTCAGGGGTCCCACAAGGGTCCATTTTGGGTCCCCTCCTTTCCAGCCTCTTCCTCAACTCCCTTCCCGCATCCTGCACCTCCAACTCTATGCAGATGATGCGGTCATCTTCTCTTCCAGCCCAGACCCCTCTCAACTCCACCGCTCCCTCCAGTCCTCCTTCAACGCTGTCGAAAGCTGGTTTGCCTCACGTCTTATCATCAACTATAAAAAAAACTAAAGGTATGCTCTTCACACATCCGCAAAACTCCAGGAAAGGGCTTTTTACCCAAATTACTATCATCATCCTTGACCCCCTTAGAATTTGTGCACACCTTTAAATACCTGGGCATCACTTTGGATACTGGCCTCACCTATCATGAGCATATACATCAATTATCCAAGGCCCTAAACATCAGACTAGGGCTCTTGCACGCTATAAACATTGCCTTACCCTCGAGGCCCTGCTTGCTATCTCCTCCTTGGTCTCTCTCTTGACTATGGCCTTTCTGACTTTTGGAGGGCAAGCCCCTCAGCCCTTGATAGTCTTAGACTTGTGCTAAACAAGGCCTGTCATCTGATATTAGGGTGTGACAGACTCACCCATACCTGTGTGCTATATAAGGACACAAATTGGCTTAACCTTGATAACAGAATCAAATTCCATACTTGTGTCAGCTAAAAAAATTACCCTTGGCCTCTCCCCCGCATCCCTCACCTCCTTAATCACCTTGTATTCTAAAGATAAACTTACCCGTAGCTCTGATACCCTTTGTTTCTCTATCCCTCCCTGTCGCACTACTCAATTTCAAAGATCCTTTTGCTACAGGGCACCCTTGTGGATGAATAACCTACCCTCCTCCTTTCGTCTAGATCAAAGAATTGGTCACTTCAAAATGCACCTCAGGACCCATCTTCGCTCCTCAAGTGACTAACTGCATATAAACTAGTGCCCCTGTCCCTCTATTACTGACAATGGCCTCTGGCTTGCCTCTGCATACTCCTCTCCTCCCCACTTACTCAGAGATGTTAAGTCTCAAACTGCGCTAAGATCCTTAATACTAGCCTAGAATCCCAATTGTAACTTAACATTACTTTGTCATAAACACTGTATTTATATCTATAACTGTACTAAGTATTTGTGTATCTGACTTGTTATATGTGACATAGAACCTTTGTAAAGGAGTCTATGACTTAAAGGTATATCTGATTCTTCCGAAATTATTTTATTTCTATTTATGTTTATTATAAATCCCATTACTCAATATAACGTGCAAGCTCAATCACTTACGGATTTTACAGTTTCTAATTCAATAATGGTCTTTACTCATTGCATCTCTAAATTTAAGGGAGTTGTGTTGCCTCAACAAAAGGACCATTTATGATATGGGGGCCTTTACCTTTGCAATATCTAGGATAAAGATTCCCCTTACTTCCTCATTTTGTATTATGTGGTGTACTCTGCTATTAGCCGGTGATGTGGAGACAAATCTGGGGCCTTTAGTCGACGACGTATTACATGACAACTATTGGCAAACAAAAGGTTTAAAGTTGGTACATCTTAAATGTTAGAAGCCTAATGTCAAAACAAGCTGAAAAGGATTGGGTTGCCAATTATGACCCAGATATTTTCAGGGTAACAAACTTAAAAGAAGGGAAGGGGTATTTTAGTATATTATAAAATCATGATTGGAAATAGTTGAGAACTTCTGGCTATAAACCTACCTCTGAATGTGAATGGCTACTGCTGGAAATGAAACTAGGTGGCTGTCACAAATTAAAGCATTGCACAGTTTATAATCCCCCAAAAACTACTAAGAAAAGGTTGGAGGATATTTTAAATCTTGTAGCAACTATAAATGTAGGTGGTGATCTTTTGATCACAGGAGATTTTAATGTTCATTGGGACCATAAAAGTGATCCTAGTATAGAGACATTATTAACCAATGCAGGTTTATCAGCTTAGAAAATAGGCTTTTTATTTGCTGGGTTCTGACTGGCCAGTACCCCTACCAAGGGGGTACATTAACTTTCAAAAGATGCCCAGCAAATAAAAAGCGCCACCCAAACCTGCCTCATGCCCAGGCAGGTATCCCTGTGCCCAGCCTGCTTCCTCATTGGTTGAAGCACTGGGCACACAATTTGGAACTGCCACCATCCCCCCCCACTAAGCAAGTGAAAAGTCCTACTCCCCTTCACTCCTCCAAGCAGTGTACAGAAACAAAACAAACAAACAAACAAAAAAAAACACTCCCATCTTCAAAACCCTTTGCTTCCCCCCCAAGTAGAAAAACCACACTGCTCGTGAAACAATTCCCAGCCTCCAATTTCATCTCCCGCTCACTTGCTCTCACAACCGCCGTGACCCGGCAGCGCGACTCTATCCGTGGGAGTCACTTATTAACATACATACTAAAAATGCCAGCAGAATAGCAGTAACAGTCTTTCGTGTCTGCTCGTTTGGTCAGCCCCCACCATGGGAGCCGACCCTGCTGCTGCCCCTCCCCCCGGCTTCTCCCTTCCCAGTCCCGGATATTCTCGCTGCACTGGATTTTGCTTCCAGAACCCTTCTCCTGTACCTATCCCACCCCCTCCTGAACCCCTCCACCAGCCCCCTGGGCAGCACATTCCATGGCTCCACCACCTTCTCAGTGAAGCAGCACCTTCTTTCTCCCTGAATCCCCCAGCTTCCACCCATGCCTCTAGTTGCCCCCCTTCCTTGGAGCACCCCGACTGCTCTTCCCCTATTTACCCCCTTCATGTACCTGAAGACCTCCATCATGTCCCCCTGGTCCCTTCTCTCTTCCAATGTGTACATATTTAGTTCTTCGAGCCTCTTCCCATAGGTCCTGTCCCCCAAGCTCCAAATCATTTTGGTTGCCCTCCTCTGGACCCTCTCCAGGAGTTCAATATCCCTCTTTAAATGTGGCCTCCAAAACTGCACGCAGTACTCGAGGTGTGGCCTCACCAAGCAGTTTTACAGTGGGAGTATCACCTCCCTCCTTCTGGAGGAGATTCCCTAGCGATGCACCCCAGCATCCAGCTGGCCTTTGCCGCTGCACTCCTACAGTCTCCAACTTGTTCATCTTGACATCCACCACCACCCCCAGGTCCCTCTCGGCCATGGAGACTTGTAGCATTCAAAGATGTACACTTCCCACTTCAAACAACTGCTCTTAATGGTTCCTAGCTGCACTTCTCATTCAACATACCAGCATTTTTTTTATGGCAATTCAAACTCCACTGAACACAACAGTAACAGACACCTAGTGTTGGCTCTTAATTCGCCATCTGGGACAGACTGGTAGGGAAAAAAACAAATCTTTTAAATGTTTACAATTGTTTTTGTTCTTTTTCTGCTGCCGCATGGATCAACTTCCCTATATGTGCAGCTCCTTATCTCGCGTTGCGTATCACGCTCACAACAGAAAGCTTAATTTAGCAGAGTTGTCCAACACGTACGTGTGTGTGTGTGCGCACGCACACACATTTTGGGGAAGTCTGATTTGGAAGCGTTGTCCAGGACAAGTTTTTTCTTTGGAGGGGTACTACAACAGAATGGCTTTGTGACCACTGCTGGGCGGGGGTTATAGGAGATGAACTGCAGAGGAACTACTTTAAAAACCCACTTTCTTTCTAGTCATTGTATTGTAATTTTTTTTATTTTCTCAGGTTCACACAGAAAATGGCACATGTACCCATTTTCTAAGCGCACTAACCCTCCAGGGTGGGCGGTATGGGCAACACCGGACCTCCCAGGGCTATAAGGCCGCCTGTGGGTCAAGCCTCGTATGTCCCTACGGTCTGGTATTGCCCAATACCACCCACCCTGTTGGGTATTATTATTACTTATTCAACATTTGTATGAACATGGGGGTCAAAACATACAACTCTTGACTGAGTTCTTGTTAATAAACTGGTAAATATTTCCAGTGCTGGTGTACTTCCTGATGTGATAAGTGACCATCTGACCACTTACTGCACATGGAGGCGCAAAAGGCCCAACCCATCCCCCAGGTTCATATCATATATCATAAATTTGTTAATGAAGCAAGTGGAGAGCTCCTTGTTGATTTACAAAACTTTGACTGGACTTTTAGATGCAATTCCTGATATGGATAATGCAGTAGGATATTTTACATCTATTCTCTTGGGAGTTGCAAAATAAACATTTTCCTAAAGTGGTTAGGAGAGTTAGGAGTACTTTGAATACATGGATTACTGCCCCTTTGCTTCGTTTAATGAAATTAAGAGATGTAGCTTGGAAACTTTATAAACTACCCAAATCAATGGGAGTTTTTAATAGTTATAGGAAGCTCAGAAATGAATGTAAAATAAAAATTAGACAAAGCAAATCAAGTTTTTTTAGAACTTACAAACCTTGGGTCTAAATGACCCAAGAAAGTTTTGGTTCTCAGTAAATTTTAAAATTAATCCATCTAGGAAAGAAACCTCAGAAGTCTTTATTATCAAGGATGGCCATGAAATAACTGATGTTCAGGAAATCTGGGAGTCTTTTGGACAAATTTCTTGACTTGTCCAAATATAGTCAAACTTTCAATTTAGATTTGAGTGCAAATGGACAGTCTTGTAGTAGTTAAAACTCTGGTTCGTTTTATTTTTCAGCTATAGAACCACATCAGGTTTATAAGTTATTAAAACAAATGTCAATTAGCTCTAGTGCTAGCTAACTGGAGCCTAGGTTCTTGAAACTAATATCTGAATATATTACTTACCCACTTCAATTTATCTTTGTTTACTGGGTGCTTTCCTAATGAATGGAATCAAACAGTAATCAAAGCAATCTATAAATCTGGTGGCAGAGCAGTTATGGACAATTATTATCCTATGTCTTCTGCCACCACTAGGTAAGATTTTTGAAAAATATGTTGGTGAACAACTTTGTTTATTTACAGGATACTGGTTTTAGGACTCCTGATCAGCATGGGTTTCAGAAATTTCACAGGACGGGGACAGCTTTGGCCAGGTTTACGAAGCACACCAGTGTAGCTATGGATGAAGGTTTGCTCACTGTTAGCTAGCCTTGCACGTAGAGCAGAAAGCAGCTAACTAAAAAAAGCTACATTTTCTTATTAATTTAAAACTTATATCTCAGCAGGAGTCAGTGTCTGTTAAGATTAAGTAGACAAATAACTATTAGAAGTAGAAGGGGTCTTATTTAGGATTAAAAAAAAGGAAAAGAAAGAAAAGAAAGTCAGTGTGTGTTCTGTGCTGGGGAGGGTTCTGTATCAGTTTACTTTGCTAAACCAGTAGGAGGAAACAGAGCTTACGTGGGGGTGTGGTTTAGACACTATAAAACCAGGTGAGTCAAATTACAACTTCCTGTTGCTAGCCTTTTTCTTACTAACTGCCCTCCATCCCACCCACCACCCAAAGCCAGCTCTACTTTTATAGCCACTGGATTAGACTGTCAACAGGAACTTCCTGTTTGGCAGTAGGAAGGAAAGGATCATAGAGAAACACTGGTTTTGTCAACCCTAAAGGAAAAAAGTAGCTCACTCTCCCCCCCCCCCAGCTGCTGATGGTCCGATATTGAGCAAGGAAGAAGGAGGCTACTGAAGAAGATAGGAAGTTGCTGTCCAAGAACAGGAAGGGTGAGAGTTGTAAGGAGAGGAGAGAGTAAGCATCCAGAGAAACAGTAGAGAGGACACAAAAGACATGATAGGAGTGGTGCAGTGCAATGTTCCGGGAGATATTCTGGAGGCTGCGATGCTGCCCTATTTGCAGGCACCTCTCTGGTCTGAGAGAGGAGGTTGCCCGTCTCCAGGCTGACCTGGCTAGGATTCGTGAAACCTCCTCCCCCACCCAGGGACCACCAGGGCCAATGTCACTACCTCAGAGGTTGCCAAGAAAAAGAGGCTGGACCAAGGTGGGCTCAAGGAGGGAGAGGGTGGTGTAACAGAGTTGCATCCCTCCAGCTGTACCTCTCGACAATTCATTTGCTCTTCTGGTGGATAGTGGTTCCTCTATGGAGGAACCTGCAGTGGAGACCAAGGAGGATGCTGGGAACCTTCACAAAGGAGACCCACAGGAGGGTGGCATGGGACCCCACAGGGGAAGGAAACAACTCCTGGTGGGGGACTCAATCATTAGGGGGGTAGAAATGGGGGAGGAAGGGGAGAGGGAGGTAAGGTGCCTTCCTGGCGCCACAGCTTGGAGGGACAGGAAGCGAATCCTCAGGATCGTGGGAGGAGCTGGATGTCATTGTCCACCTAAGGACAAATGACCTGGCTAGGAATGGGATCAGAGCAGTACAAGAAGAGTTTGTAGAGTTGGGAAGGGGCCTTAGACAAGCAGAGCATACAGTAACCTTCTCAGAGGTGCTGCCTGTCTATGGCAAGGGAGATGCTAGGGCACTTCTCACCAGGGAATTCAATGAGTGGTTGAAAAACTGGTGTGGAGCTCAGGGTTTTGGCTTCATTGGGGACTGGGGAGCCACCTGGAGGGATGCAGACCTATACTGGTGCGATGGTCTGCATCTGTCCGGGGGAACCAGGATCCTAGGTGAGAGGTTTAAATGCTTCATTGCCAAGCATTTAAACTAGCCAAGAGGGGAGGCACTGAAAAGGAGCACGGAAATCCGAGCCTCCCCCCACAAAACATGGTGATTAGTGAGGTAAACACCAAGGTACAGAAGTTATTAGGGAGCAGAACAGATTTAAATGTAAAAAAAAAAAAAAAAAAGGCAAAGGCAGTAAGGACAGAAATGGGGCTTAAAAAGGGTAAAGGCTAAATGCCCGTAGTCTGTAACAAGCTCCCTGAACTAGTGGCCTTGATGGAAGATGGTTGCCTGGATATTGTGGCAGTCACAGAAACATGGTACACACTGAACCATGACTGGGATGTCAACATACCAGGATACACAATCTACAGGAGGGACAGGGAGGGTAAAAGAGGAGGAGTAGTAGCTCTCTATGTAAAGGAAGGGATCAAAGCAACAGAACTAAAGAGTAAACAGGGAGCAGATAAGGCACTTTGGGTCACCCTGGAGACAGGAAATGGCACCACAATCCGCATGGGGGTTGTATACAGACCTCCATCTCAGGGGGAGGGAATGAACAAGGAAATGATAGAAGGCTTTCTTAGAATGGCAGAAAAAGGGGAGATATTGTTGATGGGGGACCTGAATATGCCAGATGTTAACTGGAGCACCTTTGCTGCAGGCACATCCAAGAGCAGGGTCATTCTTGATGCCCTACAGGGAGCATGCCTCAGACAGCTAGTATTGGAACCCACTCGGGAGGGAGCAATCTTAGACATGGTACTCTCAAATGGGGATGGAGAAAGAATCTCAGATTTAGAAGTGGGTAGCCATCTGGGAACAAGCGACCACCAAACAGTGTGGTTCACGATAAACACAGCCATACAATCAAGCCATACAAAAGCAAGAGTACTGGACTTCAGGAGGGCTGACTTTGGGAAAATGAGAGAGTGCCTCAGAAAAGCACTAGCAAACAGGCAAGAAGGAGGGGTGGAGGAACAATGGGGAGTGATCAAAACAGCCATCACAGAGGCAACAAGCCTTTGTGTAAAACAAATCAATAAAACACAACGAAGAAAAAAAAACGCTATGGTTCAAGAGAGATGGCAGGGAAGGTTAAGGAGAATAGGACAGCATTCAGGAAATAAGGAAACACAGAAGGAGCAGGACAGAGAACTTTATCAGTTAAAGCAGAAAGAGGCTGGGAAGGCAGTCAGAATAGCAAAGGCCCAAACCGAGGAAAGGATAGCCAATTCTGTTAAGAAGGGGGATAAGACCTTTTATAGGTACATTAGAAAAAGAAAGACCAAAGGAGAGATACTGAAGCTTAATAAAGGGAAGGAATGTGGGTGAGGTGACAGTGAAAAGCAGGGATACTGAATGAATATTTCTGCTCAGTATTCCAAAGGAAGAGGAAGGAGTTTCCTAAACCAAACAAGAGAAACTCTGAAGAGCTGGTCGATACCAGTCCATTTACAGAAGAAAGGGTTCTGAAAGAACTAATAAAATTGAAGGTGGACAAAGCAATGGGGCCTGATGGGATTCACCAAAATTGTAAAAGAACTAAGGGTAGAACTAGTGACACCGCTGACTACTCTAACAAATCATGGGAGGATGGGGTGGTACCCGAGGACTGGAGGAGAGCAGATGTGATTCCTCTTCACAAAAGTGGGAGCAAGACAGAGGCAGGAAACTACAGACCAGTTAGTTTGACCTCAGTGGTAGGGAAAAGGATGGAATCACTTCTGTAGGAAAGAATTGTTGAGTACCTAGAGGCCAGTGGGGCACAGGACCCAAGGCAGCATGGATTCACGATGGGAAGGTAGTGTCAGACGAATCCAATAGATTTCTTTGACTGGGTGACCAAAGTAGTAGACCAGGGAGGGGCTGTGGACATGGCCTACCTAGATTTTAGCAAGCATGCTTTGATACAGTCCCACATAAAAGATTAATACACAAGATAGCCAGCCTGGAGGGTCCCAAGGTGGTAGCCTGGATAAAAATTGGCTAGACAACAGGACCCAAAGGGCAGTAGTAAATGGAATACACAGTGAAGAAATGAGGGTTACTAGCGGGTACTGCAGGGTTCAGTACTGGGACCGGTCCTTTTAATGTCTTTATAAGTGACATTGCAGAGGAACTGGAAGGAAAAGTATGTCTCTTTGCAGATGACAAAGATCTGCAACAGGGTTGATACACAAGATGGAGTGGAAAGGATGAGAAGGGACTTGGCAAGGTTGGAGGAATGGTCAAATGTACGGCAGCTCAGATTCAATGCAAAGAAGTGCAAGGTAATGCACCTGGGAAACAAAAACCCAGATGAAGCGTACACAATGGGGGGTGAGATACTAACAGTAAAAACACAAAGGGACCTGGGAGTAATTATATCAGATGACCTAAAGGTGGGCAAGCAATGTGAGAAGGCAGTAAGGAAGGCTGGGGGGATACTGGGATGCACAGGAAGAGGCATCAATAGTAGAAACCAGGAAGTTTGTTATCCCTCTGTACAGACAGTTGGTGAGACCCCACTGGAGTACTGTGTGCAGTTCTGGAAACCCCATCTCCGCAAAGACAGAGTGGAGGCTGTCCAGAGGAGGGCAACCAAAATGGTGCAGGGTCTGCACCAGAAGACATACGAAGAAAGACTAAAGGAGCTTAATATGTATACCCTTGAGGAAAGAAGGGAGAGAGGGGACATGATAGAAACTTTCAAGTACCTCAAGGGAATTAGAGTCCAAGAGGTAGTGTCTTCCAGAAAAGAGATGTGCAAGAACAAGGGGGCACAATTTGAAGATAGAGGGGGGACGGCTCAGAGGTAATGTGAGGAAGTATTTTTCACCGAGAGGGTTGTGGATGCATGGAACCGCCTCCCTGAGGAGGTCGTGGAGTCAAGAACAGTGGGGGAATTCAAGAATGCATGGGACAGGCATAAGGCAGTCCTACTGGAGGGTAAGATGAAGTAAGCTGTTGGTTAACTAGGATCTGCAGCTTATCTGTTAGGTAGGAAAATGGGCAGACTAGGTGGGCCAAGCGGTCCTTATCTGCCGTCAAATTCTGTGTTTCTATGTTTCACTGGTGCTGTGTTCGTGGACCTGTCCAAGGCTTTTGATTTAGTGAACCATCCCTGCTGATCAGGATGCTCTGGAACTATGGTCTAGCAGAAACATCACTTGACTGGTTTCATAGTTATTTAACTGAACGGCCTTTAAAAGTAGGATTAAATGGAACTTTTTCTTCTTCTAGGTTCTTACAACAGGGAGTGCCCCAGGGATCTGTCCTGGGGCCACTTTTGTTTACCTTATTTGTGGATATTGTCCCATCCCTACTGCAATGTACAAATTGTTCGATTTATGCAGATATTTTGTATAAAAGTTCAGCTTCAGTGGAATTAATAAATGAGTCTTTAAGTAAAGACTTTGGTGAATTGTGTAGTTGGTTACAAGAGAATCATCTGGCACTAAATAGTACAAAAAACAAATTTATGTTTTTGGGTCTAGATTAAGACTCAGAGCTCAGAATTTGTTGATAACATAGATTGGGAAATAAAATGGAGCAGACAAAACAATTTAAATATCTGGGAGTCGCTGGACCAAAACGTAACCTTTTCCAATAATGTAAACCTTATTTCTCGTCAAGTTCTTCAAAGATTGGGTATTCTGTTTAAGTTTCAATCCTTGTTAACTCTACCAGCTAGGAAGGCAATAGCCAGGGGTGTATTACTTCCCCAGTTAAATTATAATTCATTTCTTTTTTCAAATTTGTCAGAGAAATTCTCTCTCCTTACCTCTATGTTTCATGGAATCTGTAGATTTGCTTTTAAATTGCCTTATTCTACATATTGTGAATTATACAGACTTTCTGCCTGGCTTCCGACGAGGCTTAATTGTCTATATAGTCTTTGTTCCCTGACTGATAATATTCTTCGCCAGGGCACAAATTATCCACTATACTCTGTTTTCAATTAACATGAATTTAAGGGAACTTCGATCAAATTGTCAGATAAAATTAAATGTTCCCAAAATAAAGACTAAAATGGGGGCTGGTTCTTTTTCTGCAGCTAAAAATTGGAATGAGCTTCCTATTTTATTACATGGAAATTTTACCCATTAAACTTAAAATTAAGCTAAAGAATTATTTTCTTAGCAACTACATTGTCAATGTTTCTGAATGTGTTATATGCATTGAATATTAATGTGTTATTAATGTAATGTTTGTGTTGTATGTTTAATCATTTTTGTACCATCCTGACTGTATTTATGGTCCCGAGTTGTACATGTAAACAGGCCTTGGCTCACTGTACTTACCTGGTAAACAAAGGTTTAAATAAAAAAAATCCTGCTTTGTAGCCGATACAGAACAATGATTTGCAAAAATTGTTACATTTAACCAATCTGTGTAGGGATATTACAGGCAGCACAGTCCACTGAAAACCAGGGAAAACGTATTCTATGCATCGGGATGGCGATCAGCGGGGTGGGAGGAACCACTGGACACCAGGGAAAACGCATCTTGTATATCAAGATAGCAATCAGTGGGGGAGCAACCACTAGACTTGTTGAGAACAGGCCTCGCGATCGGCGGGGTCACCCCTAGAGACCAGGGACTACTGTGTTGGGGTGGGGGAGGTGCCGCACCTTCATCAACAACTAGGGTTGTGCGGGAGAAAGTAGAGGTTTGGAATGGCAGTATGTGTGCCGTGCAAGGGGACCATTGTGACACATGTACTTGGAATATTGGACCACCAATATTCAGGTCCACGCCCCTTCGTATGTATTCAGCCTCCCTCTGAATATTGCCCTGGCACAAACTCAGTTTGCCTGGGCTAATTGGGCTTCTGAATATGGGAAATCTGCACTAAGCTCAGTCTGCACAGGCAAACGTGTATTTGCAACCGGGCAAAGTTTTGAATATCAAGCCCCAGATCTTCATAAGTACAAGCAGAGCAGTCGCTGACAGCATCACGCTCAGATTAAAAAAAAAAAAGCCAGCAAGCCCCCACTACAGTTGGAAAGCAGTCAGAAAAATCAGTAGCACTATTCAAACACAGAGCACAATTTAAGATGCACGTGTTGGGAAAACATACTCGCAGTGTATTATGCAAAATAAAACAACCCTTCAGTTGAGAACGTTCAGGGCAGTGTCTTGCAGCAGGCCATAAGACATGGGATTACAGTCGCAGGCGTCATTTCCTCCAGATGACTTCTCAGCAGCTGACCCTGGGACCTCCCCCTGCACTACCACGTGGTGTCTACCTGGCAGGTATAAAAAGGGGGAGGGTCCCAGCTACTACTCAGTTTCTCAAATGCGACCTTCGGAGCTCGGCTTTCCTGTCGAGGAAGAGTTCTACTGACCAAAATCTACAACACGTTCATATACCAATGTCTTCAGATAGTTTATTCCGAAGGTGTTCCTGTGGCCACAGGATCGCTAAGGAAGACCTCCATGAAGTCTGTTTGTTGCATTGGCCCTGAACACGATTCCAAGGAGTCTTCTGCAACAGGTTCAAAATGGCCAAAAAACATTGAAGGCTTCAGCAGCTCCGAGAGTTCCTCTTGGGGCAAAAGGTTGCCCTTCTGGAGCAGCTGCAACTCTCCACAACCAAGGAATCCTAGACATCCTCACAGGGGTCTCACCACCTATGGGTGACCCCTCCATAGACTGCACAGGGTCCTGGTAAGAAACATGCATCCAAGACAAAGCACATTCCTCCCCCGTCGTTGACAAAGACGCACAAAAGTATATAAAGGGCTGCCCGTTACATCCTCCTCTAGACCGTAGGATTGTGGACGGTCTTCCCTCGTCGACTGTGGGTCCTAGGGTCATACTGCAGATTCCAAAGCTGCCCCCCCCCCCGTAGTGTCTGGCCATCGTCCGTCGACTATGGTTTCAGGCCTGTGCGAAGATACTATCATCGTTGACACTGCCTTACAGCCAGTTGACGATCCTGTCATCCGGTCGTCAACAATCCACTGCAGTTAGTAGACGTTTCTATTTTCGACAGCCCAATCATCGACAACTGGCCTTGCCTCAGTGGGCTTAATGTTGGTGCCCTCTGACACGATCCTGGGGTCATATACACACACCTCTCATCGGCAGCTCCACATATGGTTCCAATGCCTTCACCTATTCAGTCAGTACTGCCAACTCACTCTATCCAGTCTGCCCCTGTTATTTTCACTGGGCAGCTGGCCATGACTGATGTCCAGGCTCTAATGATTCTAACCTAGGCCCGACTCCGACCCTGCGTCCCCTACCTCTTGGCCTCCTTCAGCCCAGGGGATGGCCAGCTCTTCCCTAGTCTCCCTGGGTGTGTACACTCAGGACACTGATATGGAGGACCCCTTCCTGCGGGACTGGGATCTGGCTCACCTGGAGGACAAGGGTGGCATGGACCATGAGGATTCCCCTCGGTCCTCTGCTACCTCCTTTATTCAGGGGGAACCTACCCCTGAGCTCTCGTTCTTCGCCAGATGACCCGATTTCAGACATTATGATCCACCTCCAGAAAACGTTTAGCTTAAAGGGCTCTGAGCAGGATGCTTCTAGAAAAATTGGCTCAGTACTTGGGTGTGCGGGAATGCTCCACTCTGGTCATCCCCCCTTTGGTGGACACCTTTGGAGACGATATCTTGGCTACATGGAAGCAACCTTTCAAGACTCCCTTCAATCCTCGTAGGGCTGATAGGATTTGTCAGGCATCGGTGGATCACCCATATTGTATGTCTCCACCACAGGTGGACTCTGTGATCAATACCGCACATAAGTGCTCAGCCCCCGGATACAGAGTCCAAGAAACTGGATTTTTTTTTGGGGGGGGGGTCCCCTGGTCACCTTATCCCCTTCTATGTATACTTAATTAGATGGGACACCCTCCTGAAATATCAGGACATCTCAAAGGCCTTCCAGGAGACGGTCCAGTCCCTCCCAGTGGGGTCTGTCCAGGAAATGCTGATGGTAAAAATGTCTACTGCGACAGCTGTATGCTGCCACCTGCTAAGGGCCACTTATGCAGGGGTGTTCAAATCAAAACTTTTAGGACTTGCCCAGCCATAACTGTAGCTGAATTTTCACTTGCGCCCTAATTCATTGCAATGAAATTAGCTCGGTTTTTGTACTTGCCCTTCAAGGAAACTTACTTTTTTTTTTTTTAAACCAGGAGACACACTAAGCTGAAACTTGTTTACAGGTGCGACCTGGGAGAACTAGGAAGTTAAGTGACTTGCTCAGGGTCACACAGTATGCAAGTGGGGACTGTGGGATTCAAACCCAGGTCTCCAGGTTTGCAGCTCAGAGCCTTAAACCACTGCGCTTTACTGCCTCCCCAACAGGGAAAGAAGGCAATAGGAATTTGCACACCTCTGCACTTATGGTGCCATTGACACTATGGCTCGTATGTCCTCTACAGAAGCGTGTCTCAGATGACACGCCTGGCTCAGGGTGTCAGGATTTTCACAGGACATACAGCAATTTATCCTGACAGCTCCTTTTAAAGGGGTCCAGCTGTTCAGTCCACAGACTGAAGACATATTTAAAGACTTACAAGACTCTGGTCATACCCTTCAATCAATACGAACCCTGTACCGTCCAAAAGCCAAAATGGCCTTCAGGGGCTCCTCGAGGGACCATCCCTTGCCTCAAAGGCAACCTGCCAATCAGGGGAAACCTCAATTACAATTGCCAGGTACTAGAAATGCTCAGAAACCCCCTTTTGTCCCTGTGCTAACCTTCAGCCTGAAAGTCTTCCTCAGGTTGTGGGACTAGGGACCCTACCCACAGCCGTCGGGCAGGCTTTCCCTGCACCTGCAAGGCTGGCAAGCTATCCCCTCCAATCAGTGGCTCCTGCAATTGATCACGACAGGGCACACACTGGCATTCACGGAGATGCCTCTTCCTTTGCCACCCAGGGTCTCTCACTATCCCCCAGACCAAGCATTGGTCTTACGGACCAAGATAGATGCTTTTCTCTCAAAAATCGAACCAGTTCCCCTTCAGAATAGTGCGGGATTTTACTCCCACTTTTTTCCTTGTTCCCAAACACTGTCTTTCCCTACCTGGATGGCTGGCTCCTGAAAAGTGTACTCCAGCCTACGGCTGTTACCCACGATGTCTCGAACCCTACAGTTCGCCCAGGTGGCGATAGTGGTAAACTATCTGAAGTCCAAAATAGACCCTACATTATGCCTCCAATATATCGGAGCTGTGTTAAGACACCTCCTTGGGGAAGGCATATCTCCCTCGCTTCCTCCTCCCATGGAGTACAATTGCTTGGGAATCTTCCCATGTGTTATGAGCTGCTGCAAGAGATTGCCTCGAAGAAGATAGTATGGTTGTGTAAGAACTTACCATAACAGTACATCTTAGTCAAGGCCCCTGGAATTCTACGGTTCTGCGGTTGCGGAATTTGCCGCAGAATATATACAGTGCCGCAGAATTCATTGTTTTTGGTGAATTTTCTTATAAATATACTGTTTTTCCATAGTGTCATGCTTTCTTTCCCACCTTGTTTATCCTGAAGCCCCTCCTCTATGCTCAGCATATGATGTCATCGATGACATCACATCATATTTAGCCAATGATAGGACTGTATTCTGCCAGAAAAATGAATAAATCATGCTGCAGGAATCAGAAAATTCTGCCGCCAAACACCAGGGGCCCTGATCTTAGTGTGTCTCTTGCAACAGGTCATGCAGCCCAGTCCTCCCTTCCCCTTGCTGTTACTTCAGAAGGGCACCTTGCTCCTGTCTTTTAAGACTCCAAGAGCTGCTGCCTTGATTTCCCTCCTCGGTTCCCATCGGAGGCCTAGGACACGTTTTCACATTCGATCACCAGGATGGAAAAGAACTGAAGAGCAGCTAGGACCGCTCTCTTTTATACCTGCCAGGTACACATCACGTGTAGTGCAGGGGGAGGTCCCAAGGTCGACTGCTGAGAAGTCATCCGAAGGAAAGGACGCCTGCGGCTGTAATCCCATGTGTTACAACATGTTGCAAGAGATACTCTCGAAGATCTACTGTTACAGCAAGTTCTTACGTAACAGTTACTTTCTCTCCTCCTCATTAGATCGTTGCCATCAGGAAGGCACTCGAGCCTCACTCGATTTCCTCATGTGATCACTAACTCAGTGTCAACGGACAGCAGTTATTCTATATTCAATTATTCTATAGTAATTCAATCCCTTTCAAAAGGCCTTTGTACCACAGTTCAAAGGTCATGGAATGGGACTATCTATCTGTGGTACAACAGCATTCTGAAACCTCTAGAGACTGCACAGGTCAGTTTCGTTCTGAAAGTGAAAGAACCACCGCATGCACATTTCACATAATACTATACGCTATAAATACAGGATGAGCAACTTTATGTTCAACCAGTGTGTTCTGCTACTGCAGGGTTCAGATTCCCACAGACCTCTTGAGCTTCGCTCTCAAAGTCAGAGGGCCTGTGGCAGAGCACACTGGCTCTGCATTGGTGCCCATGCAGTATTCTCTATTGATTTTTCTTACCAGCAAATGCACTAGACAATCTGCCAATTTTCAGGTGTGACCTGGGGGGATACAGACAGGATAAAAATCACAACGATACATTACAGTTAACAAAAAGCAATGAAGTGCAGGAAAGCATGAGATACTTACAGCAGCACTGTTCCTAAGCAGGGATGCAAATAACAGGCAGCTGATTTCTATTCCTCTTCATACCTCATTGGCATTATGCCTCAATGTCTAGCATCACAGCACTATAAGCTGCCAGGTCATGTGTGATGTCAGTGAGTAAGAGCACGATGCGGATGAGGTTTGATGGGGAACAAGACTAGAAAGGTCAGCTTCCAGAGAAAGAACTGTGTCTTACATCAAATACTATCAAGGCAGCAAACTTTCTACTGAGCAAATGGGAACAGAAATAAACTTACAAACTAATAAAATGTTCTACCAGTAATTTGGACAATACTGGTTATGCAAACAGACCAGACCACACCACCTACATAGTCATGGCTGGTTTTAGGCACCAGTGAACCCTGCAGGCGCTGGGGGTCCTCTGCTTATGCACCCCCACCACCAGGGCATTTGATCTTTTATCTTATCTTCTTAAAACAATAAAAGGCTTTGTAGCTCCTTCTGATGTGGCATGTCATGTCAGTCGGACGCCTGCCCACATTCAGAAGCTCCCTTCAGGAGCAGGGGAACACGCGAGCGCCACAGAAGGTAAAGAGACCTCCTTCACTGAAGTTAGCACTTGTGGAAGGACTAGGACTTCTAATTTAAGTCCCCACACAGCGACTGATAAAATCTGAAGCTACTTGCTTCTGGGACTGTACTACGGGGTTTCAGCTCTGTTAGACAAGATGCCTTAAGAGCGGGGGTACTGTTAGCGACTCATTTCTGCTGGGATTGGGGAGCTTAGTTTACTCTACAGCCTGAATTAGTGCATTTAAGGGGAACTGCAGTGTTTTCAGCAGTATCTTACCTATGTATCTTTGGCGTGGCACACTGCGACAATCGCCATCTTGGAGCCTGTCTTGCACATGCACAGCAGTTGGGCTCATACTGGGACTGAGTTACAAGTTCTGGCGCATGCACAGTCAGGACCTGCCTGGAAGAAAGCTCCCGCTGCATACTAGTAGCTTTGTTCTGGGTCCACATATAGGCCTCAGCCAGACCCCCTATTTCCAGTCAGACGCCTGCCCACATTCAGAAGCTCCTTCTGGAGCAGGGGAACACAAAAGTGCCACAGAAGGTAGAGAGACCTCCTTCCTGCAGACAGCACCTGTGGAGGGTGTTGAACACCCACTGTGTGCTCTAATGCCCCGCCCGCCCCCAGCCCAACCCTTCATTTATTGTCCCCATCCTATGACATCACTTCCTGGCACTCTTTTTCTAAGTCCCCATTTCTCTATTTGCATGTTATACCTGAAGGCCACTAGAGGGTTTAGTCCTCCTCGCCTCCTTGCTCACCTGTAGCCACTCAAGTCCACAGCCCTTCTATTTCACCACTACCACTCCACTGCCCTACTTCATATCCCAGCAGAGTCTTCTAGCACTAAGCTATACACCATTCTCAGCCATTTTTCTTCCTTACCACCACCATTACCACTTTCACACCTACCCCCCCCACCATCCTACCCACTTCCTAGCCAACCACCCGCCCCCGCAACCACTGGAGTCGCTATTGGGCTACCGTTTCCAGCTCCTGACCCTGCCAGCCCAGCCACCTTTGACGCCTGGATCTCTACTCTACCACAGCCCAAAGACACCCATCCCACAGGGGTCTTGAACCTGGTACCCTACGCACCAAAGACCACAACCCTACCACTACTCCAAAGAGGCAGTCAGCAGGGTTTTAAATAATTGATTAGCAGTTTTTTTCTTGGGATGATACCAACTGTACAGAAAATATTTATATAGATTTTCTAGAAGTGCTGTGTTTGTTAAACACAGTGAGGCAAGAGCTATTCATTTTCACAAAGCTTTAGCACTTTTATGACCAAAATGCTAATCAATTTTTAGAGTTAAATAAAACCCTGGTCACCTTTGCTGAAGCAGAGCCCTGACCCTTATCTCTTCAGTCACAGCCATCACTATAGGCAACATGTGTATTTATCCATTACCACTGCACATTACCATCTCAGCCTTCCCGGTGCTCGCCTCCCTCCAACTGGACCACATACGTAGTCCACCAAGATCAGCACCTGATGACCATCCTATGCATCCTGACACCCCCCCTCCACTCTCATCTTAGATCTTGGATCCCAGCACCCACCTCCTGCCAACCCTCCAAACCCCTCTGCACCCCCAGGCCATCCCTGGACTCGTCTCCTCACCACCATTCCAACCCTCTGCACCCTACCCATCCCCTGTACCCAGATGGCTCAGCCCAATCCTCGATGTCGAGCCAGGGTCGCCAACAACTACCCCCCAATAATTAGAAGTCTCACTATTGCTGCTCTCGGGCAATGTCCACCCCAACCCAGGCCCTATCCCCACCTGCACACCCACGACATCGCCCACAGGACTTCGCATCGCCACCTTGAGCATATGCAGCATGCCTACAAAATCTGCAGTGCTCCAGTGTTGGGCCACTCTACACTAACCAGACATCATTACACTAGTGGAGACCTGGCTCTCTAAATCCACCCCCCAACCCGATTCCCTTGTCTCACTCCCTAGATACACCCTATACCAGGAAGATCGGGTGGGAAAACGCGGGGATGGCTGGGCGATCTTCAGAAGAGATTATTGGCCACGTGCTCCCAGACCCCCAGCTCAAAAATGGAGCCCAAGCACTCACCATAAAAAAAACACCCCGGACCCCTACAGGGGCTCACTATACTCAGTCTCCTATGTTCCCCCAAGGAACAAGAAGCTGGCCATCTCATCCCTCACCGATTCTCCACCCTCCCACACAAAGCTGAACAAACACTAGTAGGGGACCTAAATGTCAATTGGCTTGGTCCCTCAGCCGCCCAAGCTATGAACTCCTTCACTGCCCTCAACATGGTCCAATTAATCTCCCAACCTACTAGACTCCACCCTTCTACTGGTACCAGCACCCTCCTGGACATCATAATCTCAAACCGCCCCCACAAAATCCAGGGCATAAAAGTTCTCCCCGACTCCCTAAGCGACCACTCTCCCATCTTATGGACTTCCTCCCAAACCTGTAGCTCAAACCACCTTCTGAAGGTGTCTCCACTCGGGGGTAAGCAAACTCAAGCAACTTCTCACCCAAATGGACTGGTCCCCCATTAAATCAGCCCTCAGTACTGATATTGCGCTTGATCTGTTCACACAGGCCTTCACCAAGGATTGCGATTATGCACCACTCACCAAACACCGCACAAAAAATCAAAATGCGCCATGGATTACCCCCTCCCTACTCCTAAAACTGAGGGAGAGGGACAATCTCTGGTACAAAGCCAGAGTCTGGCAGGTCGGCTGACAGACAAACCTATAATGCCGCACGCAACAGATGCACGTGGGCCATCTGCGAGACCAAAGCGGACTATAATCAAGCTACCCTCACCTCCGCATGAGGGTCCACCCGGAACTTCTGGGGTAATATCAAAGAATTGTAGCGTATGCTACAGATGTAATTGTTGGTACCGGGGTACCCAATACAGCTGACAAATGTTTCCTTAGTGCTATGTTATACTATTTATGCAACTAACCGACTAGTTAAATAATGTAAAGAGTCTCCAGTACAGAAATCAAGTTATACTATTTATGCAACCTAATTAAATAATGTAGAGAGTCTCCAGCACAGAAATTCAAGTAATTAGTGCAGCTTGTTGAAATCAATTCAATTTGACATTAATAGTGCAGCTTGTTGTAATCAAGTTGATAGTAAAAGTGCAGCTTGTTTTATGGAAATCGCATTGTGTAAATCACAGTGCATCCTAATAAGCAACCCTAAGCCAGCCCCGGGCCATTGTCGAGTAACTTGAGCTAATCTGCAGCAGCCCCTCCTTGTCCTACCTGTTATAAATCTGCCCGTTTGTCTCCTCTCCACAGCCGGTGGTCATGAAGGCCCCGGAGAGTCCTGCCCTCCCCAAGGTCGATACAGAAGCCAGAGTATGCTGCAGGTTTGAAAAAAAATCATAGGTGGAAAAGGCCAAGAGACTGTTGGCTAAACGCTGCTACGGCGTGTGTGGGTCCCCGCCAGCACCCTTGGTGAGCACCGCTTTTTATAGGTTATCAGCTCACTCCCTCATTAGCAAGTTATACTAACCCGTCACTAGTGGCTGCCCCACCGTTCCCCAGCTGCCAAAACCATTTTTTTTTCGTTATGCGGCCTCTGCAACTCACCCTACTGAGCCTAATGTTCCCCTTGACCTCCCTCCCACCAGCCATCTACCCGGATTCTCCTGCTTCCCCCATTAAAGGCTACTCATGGACTACCTCTCCCCCATATTACACTACACTCAACTCTGGCCCATCCCCTCACGTCACTCTAATCAACTGGAATATAGGTGCAGCCCTCCTGCCTCCCTCCTTCCACGCTGGGCTGTCAGTCCTACATCCATCACCTCCAAAATACTGCTCACCAGCCTCCCATCAGCTACTGACCCCCGCCCCCGTAAGGTGGGAAATGTGGCACTCATAGTAAAACACCTAATACCACCACTACTACTACTACTCCTAGCACGCGACTTGGAATCAAATCCTGGGCCACATACCCCCCCTAACAACCACATCTCCCCTCCTATCCAATTACCATGGGGGCTTAAAATTATGCATCTTAATATGTGCAGCCTCCTGAACAAAATCACCCCCCCCCCAAACCATACATCCTCTCCCTATGCCCAGATATCCATCTCTGAAACTTGGCTGAAATCCCATAACTTGGATGTCGAAGTATCCATCCCTGGCTATTCCCTCACTCGTCATAACCGTCCGGGCAAAAAGAAGGGTGGGAGCATTGCCATGTTCATCTCTTCCAAGCTACAATTTGCATCAGTCCAACTCCCAAACCCAGCACACCCCATAGACTCCCTCCTACTCAGATTTTCACTCCCTCATTCCATCCCCTTATATATAGCAGGGTCCTACTGCTCCCCAGACACCCCCCCCCCGAACACCATCATTGAACATCTAGGCACCCTAAAAACACTCGCTGCAGGAGGCGAACTATACATACTTAGGGACTTCAACATCAATTGGTCATCTAAAACCAATTCTTAGCTCAAAAATCAGGTGACTGCACTTAACCTCTCCCAGCATATCACCGAACCCACTTGCTTAAACCATAAATCTCTTAACCACTCTCTCCTCGACTGGGCCCTCACGACACATCCCCATTGGGTGCAAGAAGCTGTTACCCTGCCAGACTCCCTCAGTGACCACCACATGACTTGCATAGTATGGAAAATGTTCAAACCTCAGGCACTATACACACACACACACACACACACATACATATACACACACACACCTTGAGGAGGGATGGCGGGGGGACATGATAGAAACGTTTAAGTACCTCAGTGGAATCAAACTCCAAGAGGGTAGCATCTTTCAGAAAAAGGAATGTGCAAGAACAAGGGGACACAATTTGAAGACCACACCTGCTCCATCTATTCCACTGCCAATCTCCTCAACTTCGAGGAAAGACTCCACTACCAGACCTGCCTACTGACCAAGAAAATTCTGCTTGCCCCCGGTCTCCGCCTCCCTCTAACTTGCTGCCCCCTCCATCACCACCCGCAATTCGGACAAAAACCTCCCTTGTTCAGAGATCCTTCTGCCACAGGGCCCCCACCTGGTTTAATGCACGCCCAGTCATTGTCACCAGCACACCCAAGGTTGCCCTTTCAAAATCACTCTCCGGGGCCTCCTCCTCAATACCTGCTCCTGTAATTGCAACCAACCAGAGCTGTGATGCCCTCTAGGGCCCAAACTCCTGACAATGTCCATTTAGACTGCCACCACTCAACTTCGGACAATGTCTAACTTGGACTGCCTTCCACACACACACACACACACCCTCTCCCCCCCCCCCAACCAACTGGCCCCTCAACTCTGCACAATCCTGTATACTGAGGTTCCACCTCGATTCATGAGTAATATGGACAATACAGTAATTGATGCTGTCATATGACAATGCATCTAGAACTTAATTATGTAAATGTATGTATTAACAACTGCAAAAAAGTATGTATATAATGTTTGTAATCACTACATGATGGCATTTCTTTGTCATTTGTATTCTCATGGTTTCTGTCCTCAAGTGACGAGGTACCTTTGTAAACGAGCAGTTGGCTCAAACGTTGTAAATCTGATATTTTAAATAAATAAATCTGTCACCAAGTTATGATCCAGTCAAAAAAAGGCAGATTGCCAAAAATGGATGAGATGGAAAGCACAGCACCAAGGACTAACACTTTCACTTCCCACTAAAATATATACCACTGGTTGTACTGAAAAAAGTGTACGTATGGACTACGGTCAGACACACAGAGGTGGTCAAGCACGGGAGCCTGATTAATTCACTAATCGGGGTGGGGCCCCCAAAACCCTTAAAGCTGGCCCTGTTCAAAATTTTAACTACGCCAGCAAAACAAAAATCACCAGTGTCATTCACAAAACTACTATGTGAAGCCATTATGTTCTTTGCACCTACACAAGTTTTGTTTTGTACTTGCAGTTCACTCATTGCTGAGGAACATTCGGGAACTGATATTTCTTGGTGTAACTTAACATCTATCCTAAGGTCACACAGATTGTTGTGTTCCAGAATATGCCTTAGCTGTTAGTAAACAGCAAGGGTCTCAACTGACAAGTCCATATAGAAAATACTGGCTGATATAACATTTTCCTTCCACCTGCTGGCTTTCATTGGGGCAAGAAACATTTCACCGACACCGGGCCCTTGATTTCCCACTCATCTACCTTGCTAGTTAAAAGCTGCAGTGATATGCAAGGGAAAAAAGCTCATATTTTCATCTATTAGTCATAAAGAATAAGTCATCAAATGCATGTGGAAACAGCAGCTCTGAGGAAATCTACCTACAAAAAAAGGCAACTCCAACTCCGCCTCAACCTGGCATTGTAAAGTAAGCGCCTCTGGTCTGCTTAATTCACTCCACGATCAGTATTGCCATGGTGAGTCAACTAATGCAGGATCACTTAAACAGGGATGAGCACTACAGCTCAGTTTAGTGGAACAGCCCTGACAAGGGCCCAAAATCTGCAAGGTTCGCTTCCCAGAGTAGTGTCCCCATCTCACTTACTGTGCAAAAGGCGCCGCTGCGGGCCACTTACCTGCCGCCAAGTCCTAAAATGTGGTCCATGTTATGAGCCAGGTTAGTAACGGGTGACATCCGAGAGCGGTCCATGGAGAAAAGTGCTTTGCTGCAGCCAAGGTTCCGGGAGCCGTGTTCGGCCAAGGGCAGGCGGACGAGCTCCGGGCGGGAGTCGGGCCTTCTGCCGGGACTCGGCTCGCCTTCCATTACGTCAGTTTCAAAAGTAAATGATTACAATGAAAAAAAATATATAATTGTTCTCTTTTTAAAGAATCCAGAAACGATGCCACACGCCTCAGTTAAAACCAAGTTGGCAAACGACTTGGACGCGGGCTTCTAGTGGGGGCCGTGTGGAGAGTATCTTGGGAACACTCGACCCCTCGAGGCACAGAAGGCTGAGGTTTGGAATCAAGTATACTAGATACAGCATAAAGAAATAAAAAAAAAATAAAAAAACAGTATCTAGGGTTGGTGTGCAAGCGACAGAATGCAGTAGCAGCAACAAATAAAATAAAACAAAGTTTAAGTTTAAAGACAGTCTATTTAACATGCATATATTAATATTTTAACAAAGTGACAAAATGCGTCGCAAATATTAAAAGAAAATAAGTTAAAAAAACAAACTACATGCTAAAGCAGAAGCAGCAAGTAAAAAGGGGAATAAATAAAAAGCCAGGCCGCTGCTCCCTACATCGGTGTGTCTAGCGTGAGGAGTCCCTGGACAACCAGCAGCGACCCGGCCGAGATATGCTAAGCCGTACTCGGCCTCCTACTATCTCGACTCGCCGCAAAAACATCCTGTATTTATATTCGAAAAATAACAACGCCGAGCGGCAACCGAGGGGGCCAATCACTGGTGGCATCTCATCTGACAGGTGGCATTCGCTCCAATCATACGGGTCGTCACGACCCGGTCAGCGAGAAGGCGGAGAAAAAAGTGCTTTAGGTTTTAGACCAATAGGGAAGCACGTTTGAAAATAGAGGGGATCGATTGATCCTCCTGTCTGGCGGGACGGAAAGAAATGAGCGAAAGGACTGTGAACCAATAACAAAACGCATAGACTGCGTCAAGACTGTCACGAGTAAGGGGCGGGTGAAGTACTCAATGGCAAAAATATTACCGCGAAAAAATCGCCAAAAAATGCTAATGAATGTAGTTCTGAATCTGTACCAACTATCTTCAATTGATTCTTATTTTATTTTATATATCGATTGAACTATGGAGCGCGTGTAGTTTCTGATGGAGATCCAATGCGGCACCCGAGCCCCCTGAAGGTGACACGATCCCCAGTGGCTGGACTGGTTCGGTGGAAGTTGAAAGGAGGGACTAACAGTATTATTCCTCTCTTAGAACCCTCCCTTCTGGTACTGTAGACTGTTCTGTTGTTACACCTACCCGCGGCACATTTAAAATCACTGCACAATAGTTTGCCCAGAATGAAAGGACGGTGATAAGTGTTGGTTTGGGGGAAGGAAGAGCCTCATAGGTCTGTAAAGACGGGCAATGCGCAAACAATAGTTCGCCTTGTACACGAAAGTGTTCCCGCGGGAATTCTCTGAAAAATTCAGTAGAAAGAAAACCTGTCGCCGCGCGGTTGGTGCCAGCTGTCCCAACCGGGCAGCTGTCTCATTGAGGCTAAGGGAAAATAACGTGCAGTACTGTATGCAGTAGTTCTGCATGTCTACGTTTATTTTATAATTTTGCTAAATAACACGTTGCCTGTCCCCTCCCCCCGTCCTTTGTTTCTCCCGGGAGTGTGGACAGCGGGGGGTGTCACATGGACCCTCAGCATTCTCTGAGCTGAAGTGTCAGATGGCTGGATGTGACAGCGGAGGCGGTGACCTGTTCATAATCCCTTTCCCAGTGCTGTACCACACACAGAGGCAATCCTCTATCCCATCCCCCAATCACTAACAGTAGGTCACGCAGCGCCTGGGTTTCCTAATAGGTGAAGAAGAAACATTTGGAAGCTTTTTTTTCCCCACTTAGGCCTCAAGCTTTCCATAACGTTTCAACACATTTTCAACATCTCAGTTACCTTTATTTACCTCAAGTCAAAATTGATTTAAGTCCATTTAGATTAGAGAGGTAGCCAGCTTAATGGCATTCTCAGAGGTGTTGCCAGAACTGAAAGCCAGCACAGTCAGGAAGAAAAGAATATATTAATTCAATGACTAGCTGAGGGGATGGTGGGAGGAAGGGTACGACTGTATTGTGGACTAGGGAAGGAGCAATCCTTGCTCTGGTACTGACAAATGGGGAGCACATCCAAGATATATCAGTCAAGGAGCACCTAGATGGACGTGATCCTCATACAGTGTGGTTGCAGTTAGACATGAGCAAGGAAAGGGCCCCCAGTAAAACTAGAATCATGTATTTTAGGAAGATGGACTTAACTAAGATGGGCAAATTGCTAAGGAGTTGCCTGGCAGGCATCCATGGGGATTTGGGGGTGGACCAAAGATGGTCCATCATCAAGGAGGGAATAACGGTTGCCACAGAGGGGTGCATTGGGCTCAAGGGGAAAAACACCCAGCTGGTTCAGTACTAAGGTCACCCAGGCAGAAAGGAACAAGAGTGTAGCCTACAAGAAGTTCAGGAGGACCAAAAGAGAGGAAGACAGGATTATCTGAAAATGGCTAGCATAGTAAGTAAGGTAGTTCCAGTGGGCTAAGATTCAGAACCAGTGGATTCCTGCAGGGCACAGTGCTGGGACCAGTGCTGTTCAGTGTTTTCATCAGTGATACTGTGGATAGCATTAAGGGCAAAATGTACCTATTCGCGGAGATACCAAACTCTGAGAGGTTGGACAAAGCAGACGGGATACAGGACCTTAAGGAGGATCTGGAAAAACTAGAGAGGTAGCCTGGGATTTGGCAGCTTGACTCCGTTGCAAAGAAGGGCAAAAGTTATGTACATTGGAGCCAAGAACCCCACCCTAGGACTGAGTACAGCCTGGGAGGGGTCCAGGTATCGGAAGCGGAGGAGGAGGAGGAGGAGAAAGATCTGGGAGTGATAATCACTAGCAACCTGAAGCACTCCATGCGGTGTAAGAAGGCAGCAGCAAAGGCAAATAAAATGTTTGGCTGTGTTGCCACCGGGATCAGCAGTAGGTAAGAGGAGGTAATACTGTCCTTGTACAGGTCATTAGTGAGGCCGCATCTGGAGTACAGTTAGTGTACAGTAGTGGTGCCCATAGTGTAAAAGTACATTAACCTGCTAGAGACTGTCGGGGTGGGGGGCAATGAAGACGATCATGGGCCAGCAGGGTAGAACATATGAACAGATGTTGGAGGCCCTGAACATGTACTCCCTGGAAGGGAGAGAGGGGCCATGATTGAGACCTTCAAGTATTTGAAAGGAATAAATAGGATGGACAAGGAGGGTTTCTTTAAGCTTAGTGGAAACTGAAACATAAGGGGGCACAATCTCAGATTGGGTGGGGGTTCAAGAGGGAGACGAGATATTTCTTCATGGAGAGGGTGGTGGCAAGTTGGAATGTGCTGCCGGAAGAGGTGGTTTCATCAAGGATAGTGGGCAGCTTCAGGAGATGCTGGGATAGAGTAAAGGGGGAAAATAAGGGTCAAGGGAGGGGCAGATTGGGGAGGGGGGCATGGTCAGTAGCGTAAGCTGAGTACCCTGCAATACGAGCAGACTAGATAGACCAAGTGGTCTTTTTCTGCTGGCTTCTTCATATGTTTGTATTTTTTTCTTATGTTGAAAGATGATTTGTAGCCATGTTTTGTAACAGTCACTGCCATTTTTCATGTCTTGGAAAGGAAATCAATTAGCATTTTTCCTACAAACTGTATATCAAAGCACTGTACAGTCCTGGAAAAGGGTTATGGGTCGGGGTACTGCTGCCATGCCAGATGTCCATGAGGATTCAAAGGGATAGGCTAGAGAGAGCTTAAGATTACAGAGAGGTGGTAGGCATAAGGAGGTTAATAAGTAACTTGCTTAGGGTCATGTAGTGAGTAAGTTGTGGAATTCAGACCCAGGTCTCCAGGTTCACAGCCCTGTGCAGTCACAGTAAGTATGCAGTAAGACATGCCAGGGTGTGTAGTTATAGGTCACACCTGGAGTGTGTTGTTAGGCACAAGGTGCTTATGCCAAGTGCCTTTAAACACCAAGGGGGGAGTGCAGTTATTGACCATAATTATACATCCCTGAAGAGCCTTACTGCAGTTATAATTTTTAGCTGGAAATATAGTGATCTCTTTGTAAGGCCCCTGTAGGGCAGGCATGCTCCTCACTTAGCTCATGGTGGACGGTGCCATTACTTTTCACCGCCATTGGGCTGTCATAGATGTTTGAGGCAGCTTTTGGATTCTTTCCTCTCTCAGTAGTAAGGGGGGTTCACATCCAAAGAAAAAGTAATGTGTGGTGCTCCCTGAATCATTCTAGTTACCCTCTTCTACAGAACTACAGATGGAGATGTACCAAGGACCTGTACAGTGACAGAATCGTCTTACTTTGCCTGCTGCTAATCCCCCTTCCTGTACATCCCAGCATCTTCTACTCCTTCCCCACTGTCCTGTTGCGCTTTACTTAGAGCTGTGACCTGGTCTTGAATGGCCTGGTTGGTCCTCCACCTGCCTGATCAGCATCCACTGCAGGTGGATCAGCCTGCTCAGAAGGTTGTCCCATCCCTCCTGTTGCATCACATCCCTTTAACCTCCCTCAGGCCTCCTGGCACCTATAATTACAGTGAACTCAGACAGCTGTGCACACAGGACAAGACACTGGAGTGGCCTAATGTTTGCAACAAAAGTACACCCAGCCGACACATGGGCCACCATGCCACACATGGATGGACAGAGTCAAACAGCCACAAAGGACTGTGCACAGCATACCAGAGACAGCATTGTGGACCTATACAGTAGAGGATTGCACATATAGTGGGTGTGCCATGCTGCGATGGAGCATAACCGAATTGTGGAATGGACACATGCGCATGCCAGATGTGTTAAAGCAGAGCCTGATAGGCAATGTAATTGGCCAAGTGGCTAGGAGTTGAACCCACACACTCTGCACCCACTGACTAGGCATCCAGCACACAAGCCAATATTGGTGTGCAAGACACAGACATCCATGTGAGCCACTCAGGGTGGCAGCAGGAGCAGGGCTCAGGCACACGCACGTGGTGCACACACCTCAGCTGTATATGACTGGGACTGTCATGCTGCAGCACTGTTGTACATGGGTGGGCACCTGACACACTGTTCCCCAGTTACCCCAACACTGGTGTAAGATGTAGAGCTGACTGGAGGCACCTTCCATCCCAGCAGATGATGGTCCCAACCTAAGTAGAGGGGTTCCCCTAATACAGAACATGTGCAGATCACTGGCCCTGCAAAGATCCAGTTGTTTTGTAATGTATACATGGGTCCACCTGTATACCATGGAATGATCCCAATGTGGACATCACTGTGCTGGTTAGACACTACCAACTGTGCATCACAATATTGAACAGATACGATAAGGTACATTCAAGTGCCCATCAGTGACTACGCTGCCCTTGACCCCATGCCACGTAAGGCCGTCTTTAGTGAAAGGCAGTGGTGTGACACGCAGTGCATATGACACTGGGGATTACACCGATGTGAGCTAACTGCCACAGGCACTGTATGCTACACACAGCATGTCACGAGGGTGTACCAGTACAGCAGTGGCCCATGCCTGCCTCTGCCATACAGATACCTACACCTGACCATGTGGCACAACAGACCCAACTACCACTGACAGCTGTAGAACCTGGGCCTGTGAGCAGTACTGCCAATGCCCTGACGTACCAGTGCTGTGGCACATGGGACATGCCACCACATGGTGTAATGCATGCCAAGGCAAAATACAAACACACATGGCAATATGCCTGTCACAGTGACGAGCAAGACAGTAGACAGCACAGAACCTGACACGCTACAGTATCAGTGATGGTACAGTGCCCTAAGGGCCACAACTGCATGGGTGCCATCCCCACAGGCATGCATGCAGCCTCCAGAGGCAAACATGGACATCCCCCAACCCACATCAGAATTATGCAGCACACTGTAAGCATGCAACCCAGAGGGCAAACAAACAATGCAGGGTACTTATGTGGATGTGTGTCTGTAGAATGTCCTTCCGCTGGTTGCCCGTACTGGGCCCTGTCATGGCCTTGGATCCCCTCTTCCCAACACTCGTCCTGGTGGGGGCACTGTCACTCTCTGGCCCTGCTGGGTCCCAGCGTCTGTGGAGGAGGACAGGGGAAACATGAGCGACAGCATACAGCAGAATACATGAACAGTACCATAACCCCTTACACATTACATGTGCCTGTATACCGGTACAGTGCACCAACAGCCACATGTACATGTTGTGGATGGACAGGACTGTGCAGGGTTATGTCCCACCAATGTGCACAGCTGTGGTACCACACACAGCCGTGCTATGACCCAGTCACAGCAGGACTGATACATCCCACTGTCGTAGGTATGGCCTGACGCAGTACCCTGGCCCATGTTGTGCCCATCTGCCCCTGTACAGCATAACAAGACATGCCGGCTGCAGGTCCTGTATGCCTCATAGTATGCTTGTGGATGCATGGAGCACCAGGTCACATACAACAGGAGCACAAGAGAGATACTAGTGCAATCGTAGGGGAGGGCAAGTACTGTAGATGTAGCTTGTCAGAGTGACTGTTGCATGCCTGACACACTCTGCAATATAATAGTACCCCCTGCATTGCCTGGCATGTGCATACTGGCATCCATGCAGCATTACATGGACAGCACACACAACACAGACAGTGGCCACATCCATGTGCTGATGTGTACACTACCATCACAACTACATGTAGAACACCCGACATCCTTCCGGGTTGTACCAGACAGTAGGAATTAACATGTCCTGTGTACCATACCCAGGAGCCAAACCCTGAATATGAGTCAGTGAAACTATACTTGTCCCTGTCATCCACCATGTTACTTTGCTAACACACAACTGTGCTTTCATGGTAGGTGCACACCTCATGCCAACATACAGGGCAATGGAGACATCCATAGGGACAATGGGCCCATACATCTGTATTCATATGATCAGGCCATACAGTGGAGCAGGTCCCACAAGACAAAGGGGACATAACAGGGGCATGTAGGTACACTGCACATTCCCTCAGGGACAGTACCCTGGAGACATGTTATCATGGCACAGTACTGCACACAGAACAACACTCAAGCCACCCGGACTTGTTATGGTGCCACTCTCCACCTTCACCTGCAGTTGTTGCAGGTGTCATGCGTCCCTCCCTCCTCTGTAGGTCATTGTACCACTGCTGATATTGGTCACCGGTATGTGTGACTTCAGTGCGTCATGTGAGGTGCCATCCCACAGATGCCCACACTTTGCACTGTGGCCTGTCAGAGCCCACCACCTCACCCAGTAGTTGGTCCTCTCTGGCCACCACCAGGTCGACCAAATTGGCCAGATCAGTGGTGGACCACCTCTGCGCCCTTCGCAGCAAAGCCCTGTTCCATCTGCCTGCCATGACATACTGCAGCCTTGGCCTAGCCCTCACACCACGCTAATTCCCAGTTTCAGGGCTTTCTGGATGAGGGTGTGTCCTGTTTGCACAACACATAGAAACATAGAAGTTGGCGGAAGATAAGGACCGCAAGGCCCATCTAGTCTGCCCATTTTTTCTACCTTTTGAATGTGCCATAGGCCTTTACTCTGTCAATGGCCTATTTATTTATACTCAACTGTATTGCTCCCTTATGCCTATCCCATGCCTGTTTGAAGCTCTGCACTGTATTCATATCCACCACTTCCTGAGGTAGGACGTTCCATACATCCACCACCCTTTCTGTGAAAAAGAACTTCCTCACATTACCCTTTAATTGGCCTCACTCTAATCTCATGCTGTGTGTCTTCTTGTCCTGCTATTTGTATTATATTGAAACATGTTAGACTCTTTCACCTTGTTAATGCCCTTAAGGTGTTTGAATGTTTCGATCATATCACCTCTCTCCCTCCTTTGTTCTAGAGTATACACATTGAGCTCCATTAATCTGTCCTCATATGTTTTCTGATGCAGTCCCTGCACCATTTTTGTTGCCCTTCTCTGGACTGCCTCCATTTTGTTAATGTCCTTGTGCAGGTGCGGCCTCCAGTACTGCACGCAGTACTCCAGATGGGGCCTAACCAGTGTCTTGTAAAGAGGGATTATTACCTCCCTCCTACAACTTGTGATACCCCTACTAATATGCCCCAACATCCCTCAAGCCTTACCTATTGCATTAGTGGTCGGCTTGGATGATTTCAGGTCTTCTGTGATGATGATGCCCAAGTCTCTTTCTTCCCTTGTGATTGCCAGCAACTCTCCTCCCAACCTATAGGTAGCTTCAGGGTTTCTCTTCCCTATGTGCATGACCTTGCACTTCTTTCCATTAAACCCCAGTTGCCACTCTTCAGACCATTTTCCCAGTTTTACCAGATCTCTTCTCATTCTGCCTGCCCCATCTGGATCATCTACTCTGTTGTAGATATCGGTGTCATCTGCAAACAGGCAAACCTTACCCTCCAGTCCATCTGCAATGTCACTGATGAAGATATTGAAGAGGACTGGCCCCAGGACTGATCCCTGAGGTACCCCACTTGTGACTTGCATCTCTTCTGACTGTATACCGTTTACCATCCTCTCTGTTTTCTGTCCACCAACCAGTTTGCCACCCAGTTGACCAACTTCTGACCCACCCCAAGCCTACCCAGCTTATTAATCAATCTTCTGTGTGGAACAGTATCGAAAGCCTTGCTGAAGTTAAGGTAGGCAACATCAGCTGCACCCCCTTGGTCCATCACTCTGGTTACCCAGTCAAAGAAATCTATGAGATTAGTTTGACAGAACCTTCCTGTTGTAAACCCATGCTGTCTTGGATCCTGTGCTCCTATGGATTCCAGGTGTTGCACTATCCTTTCCTTAAGGAGTGCCTCCATAATCTTGCCCACTACTGAAGTAAGACTGGCTGGTCTGTAGTTCCCTGCCTTTTCCCTGCTGTCACTCTTGTGGAGTGGGATCACATGAGCTCTTCTCCAGTCTTCTGAGACCTTTTCTGTGCTCAGAGACTCACTAAACAGTTCTGCTAATGGCTCTGCTCGTTCCACCCTTAGCTCCTTTAGTACCCTGGGATGTATGCCATCAGGTCATATTGCCTTGTCCACCCTGAGTGAGCTCTTGTAGGACCCTTTCTTTTGTGAAGGTACTTGTGCACACCTCCCTCCCCCGTGTCCATGTGCTGAGCTGTGGGCCCTGCCCTACCTTCTTCTCAGTAAATACTGAGCAGAAGTATCTCTTTAGGATAGATGCTTTTCCTTGGTCCTCCTCCACACACTTCCTCTTATCCCCTTTGATTTTAGCAATACCCTCTCTGGACTTTTTCCTTTCACTAATGTATCTGTAGAAAGCCTTGTTCCCTTCTTTTACTGTTCGTGCTAGTGTTTCCTCGGTTTGGGCCTTTGTCTGCCTTACTGCCTTCCCTTCTTCCCTTAGGGAAGTTTGGTATGCCTCCCTATCTTTGTCCTGTTGCGTTCCCTCATATTTCTTGAAGGCATTGATGCGCCGAGCTAGTGTTCTGTTGCACAGTGCAATGCGTACTTCCAGGGGGCTGTACCGTGAGCATGGGGCGGCACATGTGCAGGGAAGTGCTATGTGATGACGTCATATGTGGCGTGTGATATCATGTCTGCACTGTGGACCATGCACCCACATTAACATGTGGGGCAAATCTGCAGTATTCAACCAGTGTATGCAGTTAAGCCAGTTTTGTAGTCCAAGGTCAAGCACCTATATTTGCACGTCATTACTGACAGGTATGCATACATTAGCATGCCTAATTGCACCTGGAGCATATAAAGGTGCACAGTGCACCACCTAGATTACACAGCTTAACTGCAGGTGGCTAGAGGTAGGTGTCTCATGGTCTTGTGGAAGGGTCTAGAAAGGGAAACAGGAGATCACTGAATTGTTTGTATGCTGTATGCAGTGGTAGACTGGCTATGTGGTGGTGGAACTCTCACATCTACATATCCTGGTGGTGCTGTTGTTGTGCCTGGGTGGTGGATCCCTGCTATAGTTGTCACTGGTGCACAGTATCAGAGGATGTGGCACCCTCACATACATGCCTAGGAGGTGGTGGCCCTCAGTTCCTTTGGGCCCCTGCCCATGGACACCCTGTCTATCTGTGACCATGACTATGACTGTGTCTGCACATGGGTGGGTAGGCCTAGACCTATGTGAAGCAGGCCACCAGCTGTGGTAGGACATGCATTGCCGGGACACCTATGTGTCCCAAACAAGGGAGGTGAGTGCCTCAACCCATCACTTCTATTCTGCTCCCCTGACCGATGGGTACCATAAAGGACACAGACAGACTACGGGCCCACTGCTTCGCTGAGGAGGAGGAGGAGCTGCAGGCACTGGCACGTGTCTACGTTGCCAAGGAGGAGGTCTTGTCCCATAGGCATGCCACAAATGCCCAGGCACGGCAGGCCTGGGTAGAGATCACTGAGCTGGTCAGTGCCATCTGCAGGAAGAACAGGCCCATGGAAGCTGTGCAGAAGCACTTCAGGGACATGAAGAGGGGGGACAAAGACAGTCCTGTCGAAGGAACACAGGGAGAGGCACGTGATAGGTTGGGGCCCACAAGCATCAGCGGCTGCATGTACTCTGGATCCTGCAGAGGAGACAATAGCTCCCACCCTATGCACCATGGAGGGGATGCGACTGCCGGAAGGTGGCCATGACAGCCAAGTGGGACTGGCCCAACCATGAGAATGACCGACTGTGTTCAGTCCCGTCAGCCTTGTGTGTATGTCTGTATGTATATGTGTATATACAGTGTATATATATATATATATATATATATATGTCAGGTTGCCTGCACATGCCAGTGCTATGTGACACATTGGGTGTAGGCCGCACTACTGTTTCCAGGTTCCTTGGTGTGTAGCCATCTGTGTGGTACTCCACTGCTGTGCCCCATGTGTTGTCACCTTTGTGCTCACTGTTGCTGGGATGTGTGCTTCCTAGTGATTGGGTGTATGCTTACTAGTGTCGGGGTGTGTGTTCACTGGTGCCGTGTTGTGTACTCCCTGGTGATGAGGCATGCGCTTTCTGGTGTAGGGGTGTGTGGTATGTATGGCCATGGGGGTATAAGCGGTGCACTGAACAACCAGCATGGTTGTTGTGTCACCATGGCACACAGCTTTGTATGGCACATTGCTATATAGCTCTTCTTTTCTCTCTGAACAGCTCACCATGTCTTACCAGAGATGATAGAGGATACTTCAAGTCCATCTTGGTGGCAGCTGCCCTGCCGCCCACCCAAATTCTCCTGCTGTCGGACCCCAGTGAACAGGGTGAAGTGGATGATGATGACTAGACATTCATTGGGATCTGGGGACAACTGGGACCTGCTCAAGACCAGGAAGGGTTATCCGCCCCTACCAGCCCCCATAACACTGGGGCCCAGTCACTGTCCCTGTGCAGCACTACGGTCACAGTGGTGCAGCCCCCCCCACAGCCCCTGACACAACCACCACTGCACCACCCTATGAACTTACCTCCAGCATGGCCATCACCCTGCTGTCCCTGGGTGATGCCACATGACAAGCTGCCAATGTGCCTCCCTATGATCCATCCCTGGCATGTCCACCACGGTGCCACCCCTGGCCAGTACCACAGGGCCAACTGCCACTGTGCCTCCCCATGATCCATCCTCCGGCATGGCCACAGCCCTGCTGCCCCAGGTCCATCCCACCAGACCGGCCACAGCCAGCCTACAACACCCACAGCTGACCTCATCACTGACTGTGGTGCAGCTCTGGGTCATACAATGGCCGAGAGTGCGTCCTGACCCTGTCCCAATGGACAGTCCCCTATGACAGCGGGATGTGACTGCCAACCAGCAGCTGCTGCAGTCAGCCGTGGAGGCACAGAGTGTCACACAGCAGGAAGATGAAATGCATCCACCACATGCTGCATGATGATATGCAGAGGAGTAGGCAGGGGCACATCATGTGGAGCACATGGTGAACATCTGCAACCTGCGTCAGCATATTGTCACCAGCATGGATCACCTCTGTGCCACTGTGCTGGAGGTTGCAGCCATGGTGCCAGGCACAGGGGGGGCCAGCCATAGCCCCGGTCTGTCCAGTGGGAGTAGTGTTGCCCCATGGCAGACAATGCAGCATATGACCATGCCATGCAGTATCAGAATAAGAACACCCAGCACACATGGGACTCCCAGGACACCTGGGACACTGTACACATCAAAACACAGTCTGGTTCTCACAGAGTCAGTACCCCACCAGGATGTAGCTGGGGGTGGCTAACGCAGTCCTCATGCTCATCCCCATACCATGGATAATAACCCCCCCCAACCATACCGGGTGCAGTGCACATATACGCTCCGTATTGGTGGATATGGTAAGGGCCACACATAGGGTGCAAATCACTAACCCTCACCAAAATGTGCCCCCTCAGTCCCCCATCCCACATTACCCATGTGTCGCTGCTCCTTTGGCCCATCCCATTCACCTCCCCACCTGGATGGCCTGTACGTCCATCAACCACCCCTTTTGGACCCCCCTTCCCTGCCTGGCTGGCATGTATTTATGTTTCCATCCCTTGGGAACCCCCATACTGAGCCGTGTATGTGTGTGTGTGTGCCCTATATGCTGTGCACTGTATGCTGCCCCGTCTGGATAGACTGTATTTCTGTTAACACCCCTATGATACCCCTGCCTGGATTGTGTATGTACTGATATTGTTATGTGATAATACATTGACTGAACACATTACAGTCTCCTGTGTGGTCTGTGTTCACCTTCTGTGTCTGAAGACGTTTGTTATGGGGTAGATTGTGTACTCCTGGGCCCTCCTTGTTATCTTGGGGTTACACCTGTTGAGCTGCTCCTGTATCCCCTGGTATTCTGGCTCCAAATCATTGCAGATTGTTCTTCCAGGGCTGGCATGCATAGCCCATGGTTAAGTACCATGCTGTATAATATACAACAGGCAAGGGATATGACATAGGCCTTCTGAAGGGTGCACTGTAGAGCACCACAGGAATGATCAAGGCACCCAAACCGCATCTTAAGCATTTCAAAGACATACTCCATGATGTGCATGGCGCTGTGTGCCACATTGTACCTGTCCCCTGCAATGGATGCAGGCCATAGGACAGGTGTAAGGAGCCAGGGACTCAGGAGATAGGCATTGTCCTCTGTGTAGGTAAAGGAAATGAGTTAGTGTCATCATCTGCAACATGGGGAGGGGAAGAGGCCTTTGGGATATACTCACCGACGAGGTGGCCACAAGGGATTCCAGACCTCTGGCACAGAATGGAATTGTGCCAGAGGAAGACCTCGTGAGTGCCAGGACATTGATGGTGTGCCCTGTTACATCATACCACATGGCAATTGATGGAGTGGTACCCCTTCCTATTCACATAGGCCTCCACTCCATCACTGCTGGGTGCCCGGATGACAATATTGGTGCAGTCAGTGGCTCCGAGTATTGCTAGTAGGTGCACAGCTCAATAGAATTGCTGCATGGTTGCTGTTTGCTCTGCTGGTGTGCTGTGGAATACGATGAACTCCCCAGTATGAGCCAGCAGGGCGTCTAGGAACTGGACCAACAACATGAGGTGGCTGACTGTGAGGTATTGGTGGTGTCCCCCACTGGCATCTGTAATGTTCCACTGGCCAGGAAGCACAGTGGAGCCATAACCTTCAGCTCTATGGACATCACATGGCTGTGCTGGGTGGCTTTCATGCAACAGCTCTCACAGCTGCCAGAGCATGGGCCTGTTGAGGCCTGTACCAGCCCATGATCTGGTCATTACTGAGGACTTCAAATGTGACTCATGGATGGTACTGTCTATTTGCAGTACAGTGCCTCCGTGACCTTGGCCGCTGGCCCTCTCCTTGTCCTCCATGACCTGCTGCATCAGGTACACGATATACACTGCTATGTGAGCCATCTTGTTGTGTGGCCTGTAGTGTCTCCTTCCACCTCTGGGATTTCCCCTGTCTTAACACAGCCTTTTTATAGGCGTAGTTGCACAGCACTATGTGGCCTGTACAATCCCATTTGTGCAGTGCTAGTAAGCTGAATATCACGCTGCACACATTATGCAAGGTACCACTCCCAGGTTTGGGCGCTGCATCAGTTATTTTTCCACTAGTGTGGTGGCACTAATAGTGTGCGCAGTGGTGCCCTCCGAATATGGGATTCTGGCACAGTTACATGTACAGCATGGGTGGAAACACTTTGCGCCCAGTGCAGAGCTTTGAATATCTGAGCCAGAGTAACTTAAATCCAGTTACCTCAAGTTTCAAGAGACCCAGAGCTCCAGTAACCTGAAGAAATTTTGGTCTGTAATTAATTCCCTAATTAATCCTTGACACAAGATAAACTCTGTTAGCCACTCACGTGAAGGTACATTGGGTTACATATAACTTTACTGATTTGTGCAAGTCCCAGGACCAAGCTTGGATATGTTATAAATCCTCCCAGTCCCTGTCTGAAGGCTTATTTTACAGATTACTCAGAAATTCTTACACAAAGGTAGGACGAAGGTTGTCCATACTGCGAAGGCCCACTATTTCAACTTGAATCTCAAGTCTAATCTTAACGCCCCATCAAATTTCTGGAAGGTTATCCACTCCTTATGCAATCCACCAGGCCAGTACGCCCCTTCCCCCACCCTGCTGGGAGGTGCACTGGTCTCCTATCCCCCCCCCAGTTGTACATTTTAATAAATTCTTCGACACTTGTACTCTACCCTCTCCTCCGTCTCAGGATCACTCCCCCCTTCTGTTCCTGCTGCCTTTCTCCCATCCCACTCATCTGTGTATAACCCCTAGGTGGCACGGTATCCCAAGGGCTACTACCCCTGCCTGCTTGGCTAGTAGCAGGTTAAGGGGCCTGAGTTCTGAAACGGTGCCTCCACCCGGAGGTCAGCGTTAGTAGTGGTCATGCTAACCTGGGCACAGCCCTCCAAGACACTGTAACATCCCTCTTTCCCCTCTAGTGGCCTGAACACTGTACAATAATCACTTTCACAATACCCCTAGTACACCACACAAGTACCCACACTGTTTGCACTTACCACTAGGGCTGGTTCCTCTGGCTCGACCCTGGGGACCCCCTGTAAAACAAGGTTATGCACAGCAAATAGCAACAGTACAGTACTTTGAGCACAAACTGGAACCACAGTCAGATTACATGCAGAAAATCAAGGAGTTATGCATGCGCTTTGAGTCCCCCACACAGTCACACCACTGGGTACCCAGGTGGAGAAGAGATGGGCTAGCCAGGACTATTGCCCGGGGTTGCAGCTGGTTGGGGCCCTGTGATGGAAAACACAACATGCACAGTACACAATATTTGTAATCCGGAGCCAGAGGGCTCAGTTCGTAAAGGAAATGAAACAACAAGACAATCAGATGACACACTCAGATTAAGCTGTTGTTGCAGGGAGCTACCCTGGTAATTACTCACGATACCCGAGATTGGACACAGGCTGGACGAAAATCGAAACTGCAGGTGGTTGATCTGGAATGCCAGGAGAAGCAGGGCCCACACGAGTCGCAGAGGCATCGTTCCTGTTCAAGCGTGGAGCAGGGGGCTGATCCCCAGGCAGGTCTCTCATCGATGGCTTCTCTGTGCAGTGGGTAGTCTGGCTGGGCCAGTCTGGCAAGGCCCAGACCGCATGGAGACGAATTCGGATGCAGTCTGTTTTGGGCTGGATACATTTTCCAGTAAGCAGAACACAGTTCACACAGTGAACTAACTCACAACCCACTAGCAGCTCATAGCACATTTACATGTATGGGAATTCTACTGTACCAGGCAAACCGCTCCCCGGTCACAATCGCAAAGTCTCTGCACACACCGGGAGCTTAGGGATAGCTGGAACTCCTGACAGGCTGATCACATTCAGCAAAATCTTCGGTCTTCTTCAGGTTGAGCCTGGCCCACTTCAGTAGCTTACTTTAGTCACACAAACTTGAATTTAGTCCAAAATAATTCTCTTATCTTCTTCTCAGAAGCAGCTGGCAGATATGCAAGCCAAAAATTCAGCCCTTTCAGTTTTCCTATGCGAATCCACTCAGGATTGCCGCTCAAAATTACTTCAGCTCTTTCTTGTTCAGCTTCCATCTTAGATCTAACTGAAAACTGCAAGCAGCCCGGGACTTCCCCAAGATCCAAAAGGTTTGGCTGGCTGATTTGGCTGTCAGTCAAAGCAAGAGCTCCCCCTTCAGTTGCAAAAAAGGTGCAAAAAGTTCAAAACTACAATTCCTACAGATTTTGACTTCAGACAGCTCCTGCAGTCCGGCTACATTTTAGGTCCCACCAGAACTGATCGGTCCAATTTGCAGTCCAGGACCAAGATAGTAGAGACAAACAAAACAGTCTTTGCTACAAAGAAAGCAGGTTAGACAAACTACATTATCATTATCACTCTAAATGATTGTCAGCAAATAGTTACATCTTTCAACAGAGTTCCCGCTCAGATTACTTATGCTGCAATAGGCAGCTCTTAAAGAGACAGTACACAGAGGCTATACAGACTCTGGTAATCACATTTAAACTGCTAAAACGCAGGACACCAGCCTGGCACTGAGCATTTAAGCAAGCTCAAGGAAGACTTTTTGGGAACCCCCCGATTTGTAGCGGGGTTACATGTGGGCTTCCATTTCCCTCCTGTTTCCGCCCAGGAAGTCTTCTTCGCCCTCACATTTACTTCACTTAATCCTGGTTGGACCCTAAACATTACACATCTTGGCTCTAGCCATTATCTTTCCACTTGCTCACCTTCTGAACCTCTTCTTCTCCCACAGTGCTGTCCCTCAGGCCTAGAAGGTTGCAGAGGTCCTGCCTCTGCACAAAGGGGTGACCCCTGTTCCCCTGGAAGATTTGGGCTGATCTCACTCCTCCCCTCCCTTGCAAAGTTTTAGGAGACCATTGTGGTTTCAAGGCTATCTGTCTTCCATTACTTTAGTTTCCTCTCCCCATTCTAGTCTGGTTTTAGGAAGCACCAGTTTACCATCTCCTCCCTGCTGCATGTAGCTAACTACATCCTCACAGGGAGGAATTAGGGACATTTCACCATGGCCATTTTCATCGATCTGGTCAAAGCTTTTGATATGGTGTACCACCCACTCCTCTTAGACAAGCTGAGCTCTGCTGCCCTCTCAGCATCCACTGTTGTTTGTTGAATTTTGTTGACGCGGTAAGTCCACTGGGCCTAGAAGTCCCTTTTTCAGGGGCGACCACGGGGGAAGGGGGATACAATTGGTAAGCAACTGAAATTGAACCAGATTAAGCTGTTGGTGGTATTTTTAGTGAATTTACTGTTGACTGGCTTTGTTCATACATCATGGGCCATCAACAGTCGGTACAGTTGGGAGGTGTTCTGTACCCCTAGCATAGCACAGGGCCCATAGGGCTCCATCCCCTTTTGTCTCTTCGCATATCCACATGCATGCAGATGGCATGGTCTTCTACACTTCCAGCCCATCGACCTCAGCTGTGGTAGATCCGCTCCAGCAGGACTTCCACAGTGTGCTGTACTGGTTCCATGCTGACCAACTCAGGGTCACAGTCATGAGTTTTTTCATTACTGCCATCTCCACCCATGGGAGACTTGTTCCTTTTCTTCCCATTTCTTCCTATTTCTCTTTCTTCTTACTTCCTAGAAAGATTCACAGTTAAACCTAGAACTCTCTAAATCGCCCTCATTTCCTTTGACATCAGTTCCCACATCTGCACCACCTGCCATTCCTGTAGCTTGTGGTCAGGATCCACAAACCCTCCAGAATCTGCCTTACTTTTAAACTGCAGCCTTATCTTCACCCCTTTTGTTCTGCCCTTGTCCTTTTCTCCTTTCTTCCTTCTTCTCCTACTTCCTTTAGTCATTACCTCCACTTAATTATTAATAAACCCTTCCTTCTTTTTCCCCTTATTTCCTTCTAAATTACTTTTTTCATTTTTTCCTTTTCCTTCAGTATTATAATACTAGAGTAGTGAGGTTGCAGTTTATTAAGTGCATTCTCCACTAATTCTTATTCTAGAACTGAAGAACTCTCAGGGCAATATTGTTTCTTTAACACTATAAGTACAGTACATCCTCTAGTCTAGCACCACTTATCGCTACATCTTCTCTGAGGATCTCTATATTGTTTCTGATGATGGCCAGTTGCTCCATCAGTAGTAGGGATACAGTATATTGATTTTTCACTCATCACTCTTATGATATCTGGGCTTAAATATGATGGAAAATAAGAGCATTATTACACAAATTGCCCTCTTTGACCTGACTACTAATAGAATTAGGTGAATCGAGCTGAAATACTTTGGTTATCCATGGGCCTCAGCCTCACCTATCAAGGCCTTGGCCTGGGTCTTGTGTTCCAGAGTTTACATGAGTCATGTCTAAGGGAAGAGTATTTGGACAGCCTAGCCTGAAGCAATTTATCATTTCTGGGTTTATTAATATTTCCCTATCGATCTAGTTTTTGATGAGCTCATCTGCTTTAATGAAGTCCACACCCTGAAGGTAGGGCCATCATCTCATGGGAGCCCCTCTAGCCATGAAGATCAACTTGGCAGCATATGGAACTCTTACCTAGTTGGAGCTCTTTTACTGTATCATCCTTGGTAGTCCACTGGTACCCAAATTCCCTAACCCGTTCCCACACACGTGGCCATTTGCCATACTAGCCCTATGACAATCTTGGTCCTCGGATGTCTTTGCATGTCCACTCAGCACTACAATGGCCCCCTGACATCAGCTTTTATTGGCAGTACTAGGGAGTCATCGCAAAAGTGCAGTGCCAGGTGTGCCACAACTTTGTGGCTGCGTAAATTTCACTGCATGCCATTTACATGCAAAACCTGCCCCCCCCCCACACACACACAAATGCACACTTTGCTGTGATCTGGCACAGAAGGGCCCCTAGACCTCCTCTGAGTACAGCTTGAGAGGGTTCACAGCCAAGGGACTGTTGCAAAATTAGTTTGCGACAATTGTACGTAGGGTTATCATCTTTTAAGAATTCCAAAGTGGGACATTTCTTATTGAAATGTGATTTTTCACAGGGCAATATGTGACCTCGACCAATGCAACGGACTTGTTTTCTCTAAATAATCAGAACTAAGACTAAGTGTAGTTTTTTAGTTGTTTATGTTGTTTATTATCATTTTAAGGTATTTTAATTATGGTATTATAGTTTTTTTGCAACATTTAGAAGAAAGTAAGAAAATATTTTTCTACTACAAGATCAGGACACATATAATTTTTCATGATTTTATTTCAGGACACAGCTGGCCAAATCAGGACTGTCCTGCCAAAATCAGGACACGTGGTAACTCTAATTGTATGACCTAATTAATCTCACTGTGAGATCCTCCTGTCAGGACTCCCTGACTTGACTATGTCTTCTGGACAGCCTATCCTCTCCCTCTCCCTCCCACCCCACTCCCCATAGAAATATAGAAGTTGAGGGCAGATAAGGACCACAAGGCCCATCCAGTCTGCCCATTTATTTTTCTGCCTTATAAATGTGCCATCGGCCTTTGCTCTGTCAGTGGCCTATCTATTCATACTCATCTGTATTGCTCCCTTATGCCTGTCCCATGCCTGTTTGAAAGCCCTGCACTGTGTTCATATCCACCACTTCCTGACGTAGGCCATTCCATGCATCCACCACCCTTTCTGTGAAAAAGAACTTCCTCACATTACCCTTTAATCGGCCTCCCTCTAATCTCATGCTGTCTTCTCTTGTCCTGCCATTTTTCTTATATTGAAACATGTTAGACTCCTTCACCTTGTTAATGCCCTTAAGGTGTTTGAATGTTTCGATCATATCACCTCTCTCCCTCCTTTGCTCTAGGGCATACATATTGAGCTCCGTTAATCTGTCCTCATATGTTTTCTGATGCAGTCCCTGTACCATTTTGGTTCCCCTTCTCTAGACTGCCTCAGTTTGGTTAATGTCCTTGTGAAATTGTAGCCTCCAGTACTGCACGCAGTACTCCAGATGGGGCCTAACCAGTGTCTTGTACAGAGGGATTATTACCTGCCTCTTCCAACTTGTGATACCCCTACTAATACACCCTAACATCCCCCTAGCCTGACCTACTGCTTTAGTGGTCTGCTTGGATGATTTCAGGTCATCGATGATGATGATGCTGCCCAAGTCTGTTTCTTCCCTTGTGACTGCCAGCAACTCCCCTCCCAGCCTATAGGTGGCGACAGGGTATCTCTTCCCTATGTGCATGATCTTGCATTTCTTCACATTAAACCCCAGTTGCCACCCTTCCGACCATTTTGCTAGTTTATCCAGATCTCTTCTCATTCTGCCCACCCCATCTGGATCATCTACTCTGTTGCAAATCTTGGTGTCATCTGCAAACAGACAAACCTTATCCTCCAGTCCATCTGCAATGTCATTGATGAAGATATTGAAGAGGACTGGCCCCAGGACTGATCCCTGAGGGATCCCACTTGTGACTTGCATCTCTTCTGACTGCATACCGTTTACCACCACTCTTTGTTTTCTGCCCGTCAACTAGTTTGCCACCCAGTTGACCAACTTCTGACCCACCCCGAGCCTACCCAGCTTATTAATCAATCTTCTATGTGGAACAGTATCAAAAGCTTTGCTGAAGTCAAGGTAGGCAACATCAACTGCTCCCCCTTGGTCCACCACTCTGGTTACCCAGTCAAAGAAATCTATGAGATTAGTTTGACAGGACCTTCCTTTTGTAAACCCATGCTGTCTTGGATCCTGTGCTCCTATGGATTCCAGGTGTTGCACTATCCTTTCTTTAAGGAGTACCTCCATAATCTTGCCCACTACTGAGGTAAGACTGACTTGTCTGTAGTTCCCTGCCTCCTCCCTGCTACCACTCTTGTGGAGCGGGATCACATGAGCCCTTCTCCAGTCTTCTGGGTCCTCTCCTTTGCTCAGAGACTCACTAAACAGTTCTGATAATGGCTCTGCTAGTTCCACCCTTAGCTCCTTTAGTACCCTGGGATGGATGCCATCAGGTCCCATTGCCTTGTCCACCTTGAGCTTATCGAGCTCTTGTAGGACCCTTTCTTTTGTGAAGGGACTAGTGCTCACCTCCCTCTGCCCTGTGTCCATGGTGCTGAGCTGTGGGCCCTGCCCTACCTTTTCTTCAGTAAATACTGAGCAGAAGTATCTATTTAGGATAGATGCTTTTATGTGGTCCTCCTCCTCACACGCCCCCTTATCTCCGTTGATCTTAGCAATACCCCCTCTGGACTTTCTCCTTTCACTAATGTATCTATAGAAAGTCTTGTCACCTTCTTTTACTGTTTATGCTAATGTTTCCTCGGTTTGGGCCTTTGCCTGCCTTACTGCCTTCCCTTAGGGAAGTTTGGCATGCCTCCATATCTTCATCCCGCTGTGTTCCCTTATATTTCCTGAAGGCCAGACTTTTGGCTCTGACCTTTTCTGCTACTGTTTTTGAGAACCAAAGTGGTTTCCTTCTTCTTTTGCACTTCCTTTTCCCTCTAACACAATTGGATGTTGCTTCAAGTATTGCATCCTTAATGCTTGCCCACTTTGCCTGTACCCCCTCACCTGTATTTCTTTTTGCCAGGGCTAGCTTAACTCTTGGCCATCTTATCAAAGTCAGCTCCTCTGAAGTCCCATATTTTTGCCTTGGAATGGGATGATTTAGTTGTAGTGGCCAAATTGAACCATACCATGTGATGGTCACTGGCCCCCAGGTGACCTTCTACCTGAAGATCTGTGATCCTTTCCCTGTTAGTTAGTACTAGATCTAGGATAGCCCTGTCTCTTTTGAGTTGTTGTACCAGTTGTTTGAGGCCTTCCCCCTGCAGGGAATCCACCATGTGTCTAGTTCTGGCAGATGTTCCTGCTGGTATTGACCAGTCTGTATCTGGCATGTTGAAGTCTCCCATTATCAGAACCTCCACTTTAGCTGTTATATTTTGTATATCTTCTAACAGTAATGTGTCTATGTCCTCCGCCTGGTGTGGGGGCCTGTAGACAACCCCAGTTCTTATGGCTATCCCATTTCCTGTTTCCAGGGTGACCCACAGTTCTTCTGGCTCCTTATGTGTATTCTGAATTTCTGTAGGTTTGAAATTTTCATTGGCATACAGGGCCATTCCACCCCCCCCCCCCTTTTGCACCTCTGTCTCTTCTGAACAGTACATAGCCAGGTACTGAAGGCTCCTAAGTGTGGTTACTGGTAAACCACATCTCGCTAATTGCTACTATGTCCAGTTTAGCCTTTGTCATTATTGCGTGCAGGTCTGGGATCTTGTTTCCCAGACTGCGAGTATTTGTGTACATGATTTTCCATTGGCCAGATTTCGGTGTGTTAGTTGTTGGGTGAGGTCTGGCATTTCCTCTATGCGTTGTATGGGGAGCTGGACCTTTTTCCTTACCTGGTGGTGCAAATGAACTGCAAACATGCTGAACTCCTGTTTGAACACTAGCTGAGGGGGAGGGGTGTTCTTCCCATTCTACGTATGGGGTGCTGCACCCCTCTCCCCATTTGGTAGTTTAAATATTCTGCAAAGATGTCAAACTTCTGCCCCAATGCACTGCTTCCCTCCTTTGTCAGATACAGTCCATCAAATTTAAAGAACTTTTGCTCCCAAAACTGTTGCCAGTTCCCTACAAATTTGTGTCCTTTTTCCTGGCACCAGCCCTTGAGCCACATGTTAGGCTCCACTATCTCCCCTTCTCTGACCTTCCATCCATCTGCCCCCCTCTCCCAGACTGGCAGGATCTCAGAGAAGGAGATGCCGAATGAAATTGATGATAGTTTGTCACCCAGCCTGGTCAGGTGTTCCTTGGTCTCCACAACTGACCAGCTGGCAAGATCATTAGTCCCTGTGTGTACCAGGACATCAGTGTTTTCTCCTGCTTCCTGAACAATTTTTAGCAATGCGGTCAGTGTCTCTCCATGCTGATGTACCTGGGAGACATCTGACCATTACCCCTGGCTGGAGATAGGTATCAACTCCCCGAATCATGGAGTCTCCTATGAACAGAAGTTTTTTGGATTTCCTTTTTGCTGTTTTTGTTTTGGTTCCTGTTTTGGGCGAGTTTTGTTGTGCTAGCTCCTGTGCTGCAGTGTCCTACTCTGCAGTGTCCTCTGACCCTTTGTTTAATTTCAGAGATAGAAGCAGATACCAGTTTGTAGTTTTTATATGGTTTGTGGAGGTAATATGGTGGACAGCACCGAGTGATGGGGCACCCGATTTGCCCCTCCTAACCATCCCTACCTCCACCCTCTCCAGGTATTATCTAGGTATGTCCAGGGCTAAACCCCCAGTGTACCCCATGGGTACCTTGTATTTGACTGTAACCTGTTATAAGTAACATTATTATGTAACCTATGTGTAGTCTGTGTTTAGTGTTCTGCACCTGTACTGTTCTCATTGTTATAACCACACTATGTAACTCTGTCTACCCCCCCACCCCGCGACGAGGTGCCTTTGTAAATGAGTCCATGACTCAAAGGTTGTAAATCCGACTTTTCTAATAAATAAATAAATGCCTTGTGACAGATACTTGAGCCCTGTTATCATGTTCTGCACAATTTCTCAATACCTGTATATCAATACCATGATCTTCAATAACAGTTAATGCCGTGACATCCCTAGGTGGTTGACAGTGATCTTTTAATTACTTCTTTGGGGCAGTACTGGGGAGAAAACTGCCTGCTCTCTATCTTGATTCTCTTTCATTTTCTGCCTTGCTTACTCTTGAGCAGGTTGATACCTGTCTACATCAGTACAATACCACTGAGATCCAGCAGCACAAATGCATAGTGGGGCAACAAAAAATGGAAACATATAGTGCACCAAATGAGAAGCAAGTAGGGAGGAGTGTTTAGCAGATATGTTAATATTTAAAAAAAATTTTTTGCAAGAAATAGCTGTTAAAAAAATCAGTCAGTTTTCAGGTTACACCTGCTTTTGGAATGTAATTATTTTAACAAAGAAAACAGATAATAGCTTGCCAGGTAAAAAAAAAAAAAGTCACATCCTGTGCTGCTGATAGCAACTGTAAGCAAAACAAAAGGCAGTTGATTGCAGTTAGATAAAGCAGCTGTTAAGAGTGTGTGAATGTGAAATCACTTATCCCTCCAGTATTTTTTTCTCGGGCTGGGATACGCTTTTATTATCATGCCATACCTCTTTTTTTGTCTTCCACTGCTAGTCTGTATTCCCCTGGACAATAGTGAGGCTCGGTAGTTCATACTGATGATGTTGGCTCAAACTGAGGGTGGGGGCTGACCTAACCTCTCCCAAAACTAAGAGACAGAGCGGCCAGCACCTCTGTTATAGTGACATAGAAGTTGACAGCAGATAAGGACTGCTAGGCCCATCCAGTCTGCCTGTATACCCTACCAGTAGCAGCGGCCGCTGACCCTACTTGGTCATCAACTTTATCTTCTCCTTCCCGCCTCTAGGGTTCCCTTATGCCTAGCTCATGCATGTCTGAATCCCACCACTGTGTTCACTCCTACTAACTACTGGGGCAGGCTACTCCATGCATCCACCACTCTTTGTGTGAAAAAGAACTTCCTCACATTACCCCTTATCCTGCCCCCCTTCAATCTCATGTTGTGCCCCCTTGTTCTTGTACTGCTCCTGTACCGAAAGATGTCTTCCACTTGCACCTTGCTTATGCCCTTAAGATACTTGAAGGTTTCTATCATAGCTCCCCGTTTCCTCCTCTCTTCCAGTGTATACATATTGAGGTCTTTTAATCTCTCCTCATAAGTCTTCAATTGCAAGCCCTGCACCATCTTATCACCGTTCTCTGATCCACCTCCACCCTGTCTAGGTCCTTATGGATGTAGCCCAGGCGCCATGTGCCAGTGGGCTACTACCCCTTCCTGGTGGTCCTCTAGCAGGTTAAAGGGCCTGGGGACTGCTACGGTGGTGTTCAGGGGTCCTATCCCAAAGATAATGAAAAAAATACAGTGCCTCCACCCAGAAAGAATTATAAGTGGGTCAGGTGACTGGCTGGTACAGTCCCCTGGGATGCTGCACCTACTCTCCTCCCCTACCAACCACCCCACACACTGGATACCTAACAATTCAGTACCACCATAACACATGAACAGTAATGCTTTGACAGATTCAGAGAATTCCTGCACACACAATTTCAAGCAGTAAACCACAGCTTTATTTAGAGGAAAGGACTAGGGAAAGAATACCGGGACCAAGGATGGCTGTGAAAAATAAAATTGGTTAGTGAAAATCAGCAACAATGGAAGCTTGTGAGCCCGCAGGCTAAGCCCTCCCCCACTGGTACCAGTGTCCCCAAAAGTTCTTATGGGTACCCACTAGGTGCAGGCCTGGTACGATGCCACTGGTTGGCCAGCTGTTTGGGCCCTGAAAATGTTGGAAAGAGCTTGGTTTTAAGAATACACAACACAGCTTCTTTTTGTTTTTCTGTCCAGGAACCAGGTCCTGGGTACTCACAGTTTAATGACCTCAACACCGGGGAAAATTGGAGCTCCTTTATGAAAGTCTCAACTTTGAGCAACACCTCATCGACACCTGCAAGTCAGTAAACTCCAAACTCGGAATAGCTTACAGGACCAGTCGGATGCTTACCCCCTCAGCTAGACTGGCTAGTTGTAGGGGTATCCTACTTCCGTCCCTTGTGTATGGTGCTGTCACCTACATAAATGCTTTGAAAACCACCCTAAGTAAGTGGGATACAACGTACAACAGTATCTGTCGTTATGCTTTGGCTTCCCCACGCTTGAAGTACCATTGCTTGCTATATGCAGACCTTAGCTGGCCTTCTTCATCTGCCAATCAACTTCTTGCCCTTGGTACTCTGCAGGACAACATCATTAGAACGAATCTACCTACCTCCCTCTCTTGCAGGCATGCTGGTGCCTCTGTCCCCACCTATGGCCTTCGCTCTACTGGACTCTCTCTACTGTACACCCCTAGGTACAGAACCCTAAAAGTAACTTCAGCTTTCTCCTGCCTGGCCCCAAAATATTGGAATTCCCTACCTCTTGATGTTCGCTCTGCACCTAGTCATATTGCTTTTAAAAAGATGCATCACACTCTCCTCGTCAAACATGCCCTATGTTCCTGTTTTAAACTCCCATAGGGTGCTTGACATCCCCTTCCTCAGCTCTCAAAATGTTTCAGTTTTGGTCTGACCCCTTGTTACTGTTATATGTAGCACTTACCATGGATTATGTGTTAAAGCTCTACTGCACTATGATTGTATGCTTATTATGTTTTGTACTATTGTGTATTTTTCTGCCACTGTCTCTGTCATATTTTTTTTTTCAGTTGTTTAACCAGGTATAGCACACTAAGCTGAAAGCTTTTTTACAGGAGCGACCTGGGAGCACAAGGAGGTTAAGTGACTTGCTCAGGGTCACACAGTATTATTAGCAATACTGTTTACGTTTCATAGGATTCATAGGTATTTTCAAGCTTTTGAACTTATGTCCTTAATGCTTGCTCTTTTATTTCACCTAGCAAATTTGGTTTTAACTTTGTCATCCTTTTTTCTTGTCTAGCATATATTCATCTAGTTTGTCTTTGAAGGCCTGCATGTTTGCACTGCTCACTACCTCAAGTGGCAGTACATTCCATATTGCAACTATTCTCTGGCTAAACCAATATTTTCTGGGAAGTGTTTTCCATTTTTGCACTACTAATTGAAAAGGGTGTCTCCTTGGTTCATATCTTGTTTTTCTTAAATTGACCCACAACTCTGCCCTAAATTTACTTTCCTGCGTTACCCCGAACAGTAGGCATATATCTCCCCTAGTTCTTCTAAACTCCAGGGTATACAGTTCTAACTCCTGGAGTCTTTCCTGGTAGGACATCTCTCTGAGTCCTTCTACTGCCTTAGTTTCTCTATGCTGTATCCCCTACAACTTACGGATATCTTCCTTTTTATATGGAGCCCCTACTTGGGAGCAGTATTCCAGATTTGGTCTTACAAGGGCACCGTATAGGGGCATAATTATTCTCCTGTTTCTACATTTTATGTGTCTTAATATACAATTTAATATCTGGTTACTTTTTTTTAACCATTTTATTGAAGTGTGTACTGAATTTTAAATTTGCATTGATTGTAACTCCTAAATCTCTTTCTTCAGCTGGTTCCCTTAATTCAGTATTTCCAGTGTTGTATGTATGTCCTATATTGTTTTTCCTCATGTGCATGACTATACATTTGGCACTGTTCAGTTCCAGTTTGATCATTTTTGTCCAAATATTAATACTGTCTACGACATGTTGTATATTAGCAATGTTTTGCTTAGTATTTGCAATGGCCCCAATCCTACAATCCTCTGCAAACTTATTTACCCAAATGTTCTTGTTGTCTATTTTTAGTGATGTAATAAAAATATTGAAGAGGCATGGGCCCAAGATGGAGCCCTGAGGTACCCCACTAGTCACTCTCTCCCAATTTGATATTTCTCCTTGTATTATCACCCGCTGTCTCCTCTCAGTTAACCATGCTTGGATCCAATTTATTATATCACTGTTAAATTTGAATTTTTTTAATGTGTTTATGAGTTCTAGATGAGGAAGCTTATCGATGGCTTTCGAAAAGTCCAAAAATATCACGTTCACAGGGTCTCCATTGTCCAGTGCCTTACTCACTTTTTCATAGAAGACTAAGAGATTTGTCTGCATTATCTAGCCTTTCTAAACCCGTGCTACACTGGATCCTGTAAGTCATTTTGTTCCAAATACTCCATTATATGTTCTTTTTAGATGTTTCCCAACACTTTACCCATGACAGAGGTGAGACTCACCAGTCTATAATTTTCCGGTTCTGTTCTTGACCCTTTTTTGAAAATAGGGACCACTAAGGCTTCCCTCAATCCCTGTGGCATTTCACCTCTACCCACGGAAGTCTGGAAGATGAATGCCAGGGGTGCAGACAGTTGTATAGCCAAGTCCCTTATTACCCTTGGATGGATTTCATCAGGTCCTTGTGATTTATTTATATTAATTTTGTTTAGCCTATTTAGTATATTATCTGCTTTAATAATGATATGCTGTGGTGTGGAATGTATGTTGTTCCCCTCAATTTTTGAAATATCAGTACTAAAAACTGAACTGAAGTATTTGTTTTGAATCTCTGCTGCTTCCTTATTATTCAGGACATTTCCTTCTTTATCTTTAAAAGGCCATATGTTGTTTGTATTTTTCTGTTTGTTATTTATGTATGTGTAAAAGATCTTATAGTTATCCCTTATTTGCACTGTCAATTTAAATTCATATTCCTTTTTTGCTTTCTTAGTAGCCCTTTTCACTTGCCTAACCAAATTTCTATATTTAATTATGTTTTGTATGCTATGGCTTCTTTTGGTTTTCTGATACCATCTATTTTTGGTTTATTAATTTCTTTATCTTTGGGTTTAACCACATTGGAGCATTTTTTATTTTGTTTGCATATTTGTCTTTTTTAGGTATACATTTTTGAATTGTATTACCTAGTTTTTCACAAGTATTACCCACATCTCATTTATATTTTTGTTTTCTATTTCTTTTTCCCAGTTCCACTATGTTATAATTTTCCTCATTGTGTGAAAGTCAGCCCTGTTAAAATGTAATACTGTTGTTTTCCTTGTGCTGATTTTATTTTGCCCTTCCTTTATTTTATAGGATACTATCTGATGATCACTATTTCCCAGTGGGCTTCCAACTTGGACCTTATCTGCTGAGTTCTCCATGTTTGTTAGTATTAAATCCAAGGTACTCTGTGCTCTAGTTTTCCTAGAACCAATTGCTCGAGCTCGACTTGATCAAATGCTTCAAGGAATAATTTTTCAATTTTTGTAAATCCTGCTTGGCTTCTCCAATCTATTCCTGGTAGATGAAAGTCTCCCGTAAGTATTATTTTATTTCCAGGGTCAAGATTTTTTTAAGATGTTAAGTATTTTCTCATCATTTTCATGTGTAATTGATGATGGTCTGTACAACAATCCCCTTTTTTGGTATTAGTTTTACCCATAACATTTCAATATCATCCTCTACTCTTTTTATTTCTTCACACTTTATTGTTTTGTTTATGTAGATGGCGATGCCTCCACTCTTTTTATATTTCCTTGATAGAGAGAACAAATTGTACCCCCATGATGTTTTTATCCCAATCATCATCACTTGACCGCCAGGTTTCAGTAATTAGTGCAATTTGTATATGGTTTGTACTTAGTACTGTAATCCATCACATTTATTTACTAGGCTCCTTGCGTTTATCATAACCCCACTCCAACCATCTTTAGGCTTTTTGTCATTTTGATTTATGTGTTTAGTATCCACTCCCCCTTTATCCAGTTTAAATGAAAGGAAAAAACTTTATTCATTTTCTTTCCCAAAATGCATATACCAGCATGATTTAGATTTATAAAATGACAAGAGAAAAATCTAGAAATCTCATTGGCCAAGAGACATCAGCTGACTGTACATTAAATCTCTTTATATGCACAGTCATCCTGGTCCTAAACCACATCACACAATGAACAAATCAGTCCTCCTACAGCCAGAATTATCTTCCATCAGTCCCCCTGCAACCAGAACTGGTCTTCCATCACAAACATGGCTGCTACCTTTACACTGTAAAAAAACCTTCAACTGGGCCCTAAAAATAAAACTACCTTAAATAAAAAATTAAACAATTAATGAAATGTTGTTTCCCTGATCATCACACTCTCCTTACACACATAAACAAATTAGAAATATAAAGTATTGTTTATAGTTTTCATTACAACTATTTGTTTACTAACAGTGAAAAATTCCCCTTCTGTCTTTACCTGCTCATCAGTGAAATCTCTCATGCTTGCCCTGACAGTAATATAATTGAGCCTCTAGCTCTGAAACAGGCTTTTGTTGTCTGTGTGTCAAAATGTCGGGAGAGTAACATTCTACAAGTGGAACAGAGCATAATTTTGAGTCCCTGTATTCCATGGTAAACATTCCGTGATGAACATTCTATGTCTTGAACGTGGGGAGAAACAAAAAACAGGATGAAGAAAGTAGGCAATACACTAATACCTTAAAAGAAAAGGTGGGAAAACACAGTTAAATAGGCAGAGGCAGACCCAAAGTGCCCAAATACATTGCTAATGTTAATAAAAGCATGTACATTTGAATCTTATATAGGAGTTTTCAGGTGAAATCCACCCTCCTTGCCCACCCAAAAAAGGCAACCTGGCAGGTTTACATTTTTTTTCTTACTAACCTTTCACCTCAATCCTATAGCACTTTTCCTTTTATGTACTAGACCACAGCACATAAGTAAAACACAAAAATAAAGAGAAGGTTGCCTTCAATTAGACTATATAACTACAGTGTAATGAAAATTAAGTTTTAAACACTGCTTATGTCTTACAAATTTACAGATGTTACAGTGCATTTATATGATAACATTTACATGTGACAGAGAAAGTATTTATTTTCAACCAACTCTACTAATAAATATGTTTACTGCAAATTACTGTACTAGTTAACCTATTGCTGACATATTCTATTTTATGCATTAATAGGGACTTTTTTCAGTTTTTAGATGTTTTAGAGGTAATGTATTGTACACTCTTTTGAAAATAGTAAATATGTTTTAATCCCTATCAGAGTACATCAAACTAATTATTTTATGATAGTGGCCCATTTTATAAGTGTGATAAGCCATTCCAGGGTGTGCATTAAATGATTTTAATGCACTTCCCAAGGGCGTAAGGACACTCTGCTTTCAACCTTGTGTCTTAGCTCACCCCTGGGGTGTGCATTAAAATCCTTTAATGCACACCCTGTCGTGGCTTATTACTTACGTAACCCATCATTTTTGAAGAGATTAATATTTTGGAATGTGTCTGTGTTGTCCATGAAGCCAATATTATTGAGTCTGCAATATGAACGTAGTTAAATATTTAGTTTGTCAATTTTTTTTTTGGAAACTATATCCCAAATAATGGGATTAGGCCTGAGATTATAATATCTCCCCCTCTTTCTTTAATTCTTTTTATAATTTGCTGTTACTCTCGTTTAATGATTTCCTCATTTTGATTTCCAGCATCATTAGAGCCTACATGCAAAATAACTAATGTTTTTTCTAGTCCTTCCATTAACCCCTCTAATAGTTTTCCTATATTTACTAGTTTTACAACAGGGAGTGAACTCACCGTCATGTTCATTTTTCTACCTTGGCATGCTGTTGAATCAATGCCTTTTGTGATGGAATTGCCTATTATGAGGATATCTCAATCTCCTTCATTTTTTTCCTTTTATGTTTTCTGTATTTAGTCCACTATTTGTTTTTTGGTTTTTTGATTTCTGTGTAACTGGATAGCTCTCTGGATTGTTTTTCTCCTCTGTGGCTATTACCTTTTTATCTTGTACTTGCTTGTCTTTTTGCGTAAGTGTTTTTATATCTGATTTAGTGTCATTTGTCTCTAGAGTTTCCTACACATCTCCATGACTCTTTTCCTCCATATTTATGCCTTCCTGTTGGTCCTCAGTAGTTATGTCTAAAATAGCAAACGTATTTGCAATCTCAAGATACATACTTGTGATAGGCCTGTCTTTAGTTTTTGTTTTTCTGTCTGCTTACTACTGCCCATTTTTGCAGTTTTTCTTCACTTTCTTCCTTTTTCCCTATCTGTGGTTTAATTTCCAGTACAACTGTGTTTTGTTTATTCTCTTTTATGTCTTCTACAAATGAATCAATAAATGCTTCCAATTTACCTATTTCCCTCTGTACTTCCACCCTGTGACGTAATTGTTTTATCTCAGATTGCAAGGTACTAATTAAAATGCATTTGTCACATATAAACTCCTCTGTCTGTACTTCCTCAATGTACATTTTGCATTGGGTACATGGTTTATGGATTTTCTTTCTTTTTCCCTTTACCTGCACCATGATGATCTATAGTACAATTCAAATACTCACAACAGTGTTTTGGGAGTACCTAACCAGTTCCCTAGTGGACACAGCAGACACGCGCATCTCTGCGTGTAGCGACCGCATGCTCGCCCTGCTCGCTCGGGTCATGCTGTTTATGCAGGTCGAGTGCAGGAAGAGTATGTGTGTCACTTCCTGTCTCACCTGCACTCTCAGCCCAAATAACAAGCACAATGATGACAGATTTAATTTAAATGGCACATTCAAAGTACCGCCTCATGCGGTGGATTTAAAACAAATAATATATCCTGTGACTGCTCCCCCTCTGTGTAGCAGCAGCCCAAATACAGACTTTTGTACTGCCCTGGCAAATACCTCTGCCTGGAACATGCAGTTTGTAATGGTCCTTGTCCCACACACCACCTCTGTGTGCAGTTAGTTATTGTAGTTGCTAGGCAGCGTCCCGACTATCCTCTCCCCAGAGGCCGCTCATATTCCATCTAGCGTTTATCACCGATACAGTTCTCTCTCACATCACAGAACATTGTGTAGATTTTTCCTTGTGTGGTTGATTACTTCTGAACTATACCTGTTATTTGTTTTGTCTGCCAACTTTGTATTGTAACCTCCTGGGTCGTGTCTGAAAATAGGCATATTTTGTGGCTACAACACCATACCCAGTAAACAAAAACAATATAAATAAATTTCAGCAACAGACACAGGCCAGCCAGGATGCCTCTGACTAGGTGGAACTTGCTCAAGGATCTTGTAGCTGGTCACCTTGATTGTAGCTCTGACTGCTTGTTACCTTCAGTCACTTCTGGCCTGTTGCAGAGCACTGTGGCAGGACAGCACCAGCCCCAGAAGGCCCAGCCCCAGGAGTGGCTCTGCAGCCTGGCTCCCAACAACAGGTCGCAGGTGCTCTAGCACCCCAGCAATCACCGGTGACCTCCTGAGACAGTGAGTCCCACTTGGAAGGGGTTAGCGAGTTCTCTCCCTGGGTTTGGGTGAGGACTTCTTAGAGGTGGGGGTCCTCCTACAGTCCCTGCACTGAGTTCTCAACTGTAAAGATTTTCAGACAGTTGCTCCAATGAAGTCCAGTGCCAAATTGAGTGGGTGCTAGCCTGTATTTCGATAAGTGCGAGTGCAAATGAGCAGATGGGCAACTCAGCAACAACAACCCCCTGCACATCAGTCCACACTGTCCAGTTCAGCTGTGTCCACAACCTTTCTTCGGCTGCAGCTAGACCTTAGCCCTCAGCCACTTTAACCAGTTCACAGAGGACTCGCGCAGCTTCAGCTAGCACCCTGATGACCAGAGATGCTCTTCCCCTTCAGAAGTTGAATTGCAGTCCCAACAGATGGCGTATCAGTCCTGACTGTAGCCCTCTAACAATTTGTACAGCCTCCTCAGCCAGTTCAACTTTCCAGTGCAGGGTTTCTGCAGCATTCAGTCTCTTTCATCAACAACAGCAGTGTCAGTGGCTTAGTAAGCAGCACACTTGCCTCTGAGGCCGGGCAATCAGAGGTCTGTGGGTTCAGTTCCCACATCTGGCACTTGGGTTAATATCCCAGTACTGACACTGTAGTGCAGCATGAGAGGGGTGCTGCACTTCTGAGGTGCCATCTTTCAGATGAGACATTAAACCGAGGTCCTATCTCCCTGGATTGGTGGTAGTTCAGGTGTATGTTAAAGATCCCATGGCACTTATCGAAAAGAATAGGGGAATTTTTTTATTGAAACAAATAATAATACAAAATGGTATACATCATACAACTCATAATAAAGAAAATCAACAAAAATTGAAAAAAGTATTACATCATGCAATCATCCCGAGCATACCCCCCACCACCACCACCACCAAAGAGTAGGGGACTTTTTTATTGAAACAAACAATAATACAAAATGGTATTACAACATACAACTCATAATAAGAAAAATCAACAAACACTGAAAAAAGTAGTGCATCATACAATCACCCCGATCATAACCAAAAAAAACCCTCCCCACCAAAAGAGTAGGGGATTATATATGGAGAAGAACAAAAGCAAAACATCGTAATACAGTATTACAGTAGACAAAGGAAAACAAAACCAGAATGAGAAAGCAATACAAGCATATAAAGGTTATACAGAGAACCAAAAACTAAAAAAAAAAAAAACACACAAAAGAAACATGGAACCCACCCCCAGAAAAACAAACCCACCCGAAAAAGAAAAACAAAACAATCAAGCATCAAAATTCCAGTCACAGGAAGCCCAATAAGAGCAAAAAGTTGGTCTGAGGCAAAGAAACCAATTCCTGGTTATAAATAACAACTAAATCAGAAATTATCTGATTGAGAATGTGTATTCCCGTATACGTTTTTTGTTGTAAAAGCTGAGCACATCTAGCCTGCCATAAAAAATATTTACAAAGGGCAAATGTAAGTCGAAGGGTACTGGGATGATATCTGAAGCAGGCACTAGGAAACTGGCCAAACACCAACATATCATAGGAAACATAAAAAATGCATTTATCCTTCCACTTATAAAGTCCCAAAGTCCCTACAAAAAAGGACAATCAATAAAGAAATGCTGCAGGGACTCCAAAACATTCGGACAAGTATCCCAAAAACACAGTCTGTCCTCCAGAGACTTATGATTGTAGTTACCCCGGACACCCAATTTTCCATGACAAGACAACCAGGTCACATCTCATCATTTCAGGGGAAGCTGGCGATCAGTAAGTTGACAATAAATCACAGAAACATCTAGTTCCACACCAGCAAAGTCCAAAACTCAAGGGAAAACAGAAAAATAAGTCTGAATAATAGACCCATATAACCGTCGTCTTGTCATAAGGAGAATGGACTGATGGATCAAGTTCCACTGTTTCAACTTAAAAAACGTTGAAAACAGAAAAGAGGGAATACCAGAAGACCGAAAAGTCCTCAGGATTGCTGAAGGAGAACCAAACCATAAGTCCCATAGTGGTGAAACTAAGTTCATGTGTGTGTGTGGGGGGAACGTCTCAAAATAGGAAAAAATTTTTTTGAAAACAAGCAATGAGAATAAACTACAGGATTAGGCATCCGCACCCCACCCATACAATAATCCTGATACAAAAAAAAACCCTCTTAACGGGGTTCAACCGAGAACCCCTAAAGCCTTGGGGAAAAAAGATTGTAAATTTACACTTCCAAAGCAAGAGGTAAAGGAAAAACTGTGGCAATGTGCAAAAATATAGGCAGCACTAAAGTCTTCAAAAGCATAACTCATCTACGTTTAGCAATAGTCCTACCTTTCCGGGAAGAAATCAAAGCAAGGCATTTATCAAGAGCCAAATTCCAATTATAAGTGGAGTTATCAGAAGTACCAAAAAATAAGCCCAGAATCTTCAGTGGGTCATGCGTAACAGGAATCTGGGCCATAGAAGCAAAAGCAGAGGAGGAAACAGAATCACTGATAAACATTGCCACACTTTTATGAAGATTCAATTTGGATCCCGAAAAGGTCTCTAAGACAGAAAGCAAGTCAACAAACCCAACCGTATCCAAAAGGGGTGTAGTGCAAATACATAAATCATCTGCATAATCATAAACACTAAGGGCATACTGACCACCAGGGAGCAACAATCTGGGGATAGCATGACTAGAAGCAAGCCGTCTCAAAAAGGGGTCAATCTGAAAAACATATAAAAGGGGGCAGCCCTGACGGACACCCCTCTTATGCAAAAACTCCATGCCAGGGGAATTATTAACGTGAGGGGTAATCCAGGCAGAATCATACAACAACTTAATCCAAGAGATAAAGTGTTGAGGCACTTGATAACGAAACATGACCTGAAACAAAAAGGAATGGTGTACCCGGTCAAAAGCCTTCTCCTGGTCCAAGGGAAAAAAAGGCACGATGGGAATCTGAACAGGAAAAGACCAGATCTCTAATAAGGGACAGGGAATGCAGCATAGTTCTACCAGGAACAGCACAGGTTTGTTCCTGAGAAATGACAATAGATGTAAGGGGCAGTAACCTGTTCAAAAGTATTGCAGCCAGAATCTTGTAATCAACATTGAGCAGACTCAAAGGCCTCCAGTTTTTAATGTCAGCCTTATCACCTTTTTTAAAAAGCAGAAGCATAATAGCATCGGAAAAGTGATGAGGTATAGAAGAAGTAGTCAGGATACTATTAAAAACCACAGTAAGGGCAGGGGCAAAAATATCCAAAAAAGAATGATAAAGTTCAGCAGTTAAAGCATCCATTCTAGGAGAGGTACGCTTCCTCTGTTTTTTTAATGGCACACAACGTTTCCTGAACAGAGATTGGGAGAACCAGAGAGTGTGGAATACCCTCCAGAACCTCTGGAATCTCTATATCAGAAAGAAACCCACCAGGATCAGGAGCAGCAGGACAAGAACCAAACAACCCTTCCACATGAGCTTGAACTATACATTTCAAAAAGGGAAGAGAATTATGCTGCAAACCAGTAACAGGGTCAGTAATTGATTCAATAACCACAGAAGAAATTCTGTCAGAGCAGTTCTTAAAAGGACCAATAGAAGCCGTAGAAGCCTGAGTACCACACTGAGCCTCAAGCTTCAAAGGAATAGCTCGAACATACTGGAATTTCTCCATTTGGCATTTCACTTCCTTAATTTGAAGGGAAAGATCTATACGGGATTCATAAGCCCTAGAAATCAGATCTAAGAGCTGTTTCTGCAACTTGGACTAGGCAAAAAATTGGATCGGGTCCGAAATCCAGCAACCTTGAGGAAATATTTCCTCAAATCAGCCTTCGTATCTTCCCACCAAACAAAAGGATAGTGGTAAGCATCCAACACAGAAATCCTAGCCTGCAATAAAGTCAAACAACCCTTAGAAACATAAGATCAGTAAGTAAAAAACAATTCAATGTTCACCGAATACAAGGAGCAGCCGGAAAGGGACCATCAGCAGGAGAACAAACCAAAACCACAGCCAAATGATCAGACGTTTCACAAGGAATCACGGAAGCTTGGAAAACGGTGAGGTATTTAGAAAGGGAAAAAAATCAATACAAGTGGCCAGGGTACCCCTATAGTAAGTCTTAGCCGCAGAATTAAGGAGAGACAGATACCCATCAATAAGACGGGCAGAAGAAATAACCTTAGGTAAAGTGGCAGAATCACTATACAACTTATGGGCGTCACTAGGCTAGTCTAAAGTGGAAAGCCCACAATTAAAATCTTCCCCCAAAAAAGCCTGCCGAGTAGTAAACAAAAAGGGATGAATTTTGAGAAATAAAGCAGATCTGGCTGCAATACTTTGAGGGGCATATATATTAATAAGGTGAAAACGTACCAAGCCATAAGTCCCATCAACAAGGAGAACCCTCCCAGGGACCACATCAAGAACCCTAGAAGTTTTGAACAAAAAAACAAAATACCCACCCCATCACAGGTATCCTCTCCATGTGACCAAAAGGAAGGACCAACCGACCATCAAGTGGTAACCTGTAAAACGTCCTGCCTAGTTTTGATCCGGGTGTCTTGGAGAAAATAAAAGTCCTACCTAAGTGAAAGCAGAAAACCAAAAGTGGAAAGCTGCTTGTGAAATGATTTAACATGGCACACATTCAAGGTGCAGCATTTAATAGTAGTTAAGCGTACCATAAAAAAGGCAGAACAACACCCAGGAGAGAGGGGAAAAAAATTAGACTGACAAGCCCCAAGAGCAAAAACCACATCATCACCTATGAGGAAACTGAGCCTTCTGCAGTTTACCAGGACAAGGAACATCTTTACAGGAGTCAGAGGAGTAATCCATATGAGATGAGGAAGCTCGAGAGGAATCAGAGTCCTCTGCCTCACCTTCCGTATCACCCCATTGTCGTCTTTTAGCCAGCATCTGAAATTTATTGCGAGTGAGAATGGAATTAGTGGGTGGACGGGACTCAGATTTACGTTTACCTTTCCCCCTCTTAGAAGGAGGGACAACAACAAAAAGGACTTCCACGGGGGGGGTGGGTGGTGGAGGAGGCATACAATCCAGCAAAATGGGACTCGAAGCAGGCAGGAGAGCAGTCTGTGAGACAGGCAGCCCAGGTCCTGAATCCAAAATAGGGGAAACTTCAGGCACACGGGGAGGAGAGGTAGAAGGGTCAGAAGAAACTGGCAAGGGCACAGCAGTGGTAACCACACCAAGACCAGAAAGAGGGTCTGGGACAGCAAGAGAGACCTCCTCCTCCTTCCTTTGTTGTGCCTGACCCTGAGATTCAACAATAAGGTGGGAGTGGTCCCGAGGAACCCTATCAAGCTGGTTATGTTCAGCCCAGGGACACTGGGGATAATTATGTCCATGATCATCACACAAGTTGCAATACTGTGAGTTAGGGCAACCCAAGCTCACATGTCCATACTGAAGACATAGCGTACATCTAGGTTGGTCACAAGTGTAGCTCAAATGCGTTTTAGAACTACACTTGTGACAAGTATGGGGTTGACCAGGATAAAAACAGATACCCCTGTCACGCCCAATATGAAAACTACCAGGGATGTGCAAAACCCCTTGTTCAGTTTGTCAAAGCTGAACTTTAATCTTCCAACGCCCAGTCCAAACAGAATCATCGTCCAAAATAGGAAGAGGATAAATCCAACAAGTTGCAACATTGCCAAAGCCAATATTGGACATCATGGATATTAACCCCTTCACTCTGAAACAAAAGAGTAAGGACCTTAACCAAGGGTTTCGTAAGGGGGATTATGAGAAAAGAGGACCAAACAGGGGTTAATTTCACAAGCTCATATTGAGCCCAGAATTTCTCCAGCGTATGAACATTATTAAAACTAACATCATATATAGACTCACCCTTGATATGAATAAATGCAAATGAATCAGAGGGGCTAATGCCCATAGTGTCTCGTAACATAGAGTGAAGAACAGTTTGCTGAGGGGGGCCGTAGAGACGTCGCCTAAAAACTTGAAACACACAGCGTTTCGCCGCTGGGCAGGCTCCCCCACAGACTTAAACAAGTCAGTTATGTTAAAAGTAGAATCAATAGTATCAGTTCCAGGAGCTGAAAGAGAAGGCTTACGTAGTGGAGTGCACTGCTCAGTGGGGCCCTTGGATTGGGGAGTGTGTCCAGGAGATTTGATAAGATCCTCATCAGGGAGTGGTGGAGCCGGACGCCCCGTAACAGACTCCATAATGGGAGAAGAAACAGGAGGAACAGATATAGAAGCAGCAGAGTTGACTGCAGCAGCCACGTTAATAATAGAAGAAGCAGAAACAGGACCAGGAGAAGACCAGGGCTGCGCTTCCTCAGAACGGCTCCAGCCCACAGCACGCAGAGCAGCCTCAGGAGACCAGGTAACATCCAAAGGACCAAGAGATTGAGTAGTGGGTCTCAAGTGCAGGATAGAAGGCAAAAAAGCAGGTTGCAAAGCAGTCGGTAACTCGGAGTTGGCTAAGAAAGGGTCCAGGGGGCTAGGAGACATAGAGCAATCAGCCGCAGGAACAGCAGTTGGGAAAGCCGAGTCGTCATGAACCCATTGTAAAATAAAGCGTTTATGCTGAGAAAACAGCTGTCTAAGTTGAGCTTCAGGAATATCAGCGTCTGTTCGGCTGACCTGTGTAGCAGCATTCTCAGGAGGAAGAACATCAACAGCAGAGGTACAAGCGGTCAGGAGAAGTTGCAGAAGTAAGTAGGCCTTCCGTGTTCAGCAAACAAGCCCCAGAATCAGAAAAACTCAATGGATCCAAAGGAGAAGCAGTGACCTGAGGCAGAGCAGAACCACCACCTCCACCTCCACCATCCACAACAGGACTGTCGGCCATGTTGGACAGAGGGACAGATGCTCCCCCTGCAGACTGAGTAGGGGAATTTCCCCAGTGTCCTGGCCAAATTTCCCTCATTCACTAAAAAAAAATACCACCAACAGCTTAATCTGGTTCAAGGTTAGTCGACATTCATCTGTATCCCCCTCCCCCGGGTCGTACCTGAAAATAGGCAGGCTTTGTCTAGTGCACCTACCCAGTCAACAAAAACTAAATAAACAATAAAGCAGCTTTTCAATACCTGGGGAATCAGCTTCACAGTTCAGTGTCTTTCTCTCTTCCCCTTCTCACTCTGTTTCTGCAACACTGCAACTTCCAGTTTCAGCAATATCCAATTCTGCAACATAGCAATCTCCACATAGGGCTGGGTAAGCCCCTAACATCCAGAGTCCACTCTCACAGGGTACTCCTGACTCGTACAGAGCCCGGGAACAGACTGACTAAATCCCAGAAAGTCCACACTGTTTCAGCTGAAACCAGCATCCTGATTGGCTGATAAAGCCTATCAATAATGGATATCCATAGAGATTGATATTTCCTGCTTATTTATTGGGCCATGGTTTAGGCGCCTGAATTAGCCCCCTCCTTTTCCCAGGAGTCCCTTTGTCACAGTTTTAGGCACCTAGCTCACTGATTGGCTGCTGCATTGGGGTTAAGGTGTCACAAACTTGTCAGCCCCCAGTTTGTTTAATGCAATGCAATACAGTTCCCACTTTCTTGCATCTGGTGCAGCCAAAGCAACTACTTTTATTTTAAAACAACCCCACTGCATGGTAGCCCCAACTGTCCCCTGCAAAGTGACCACCCCAACATGTTCAAATAGCCCCCAGAAAGCCGCCGACGACACTCTGTCTCCCCAGGCGGCAGGCAGCAACTTAATTAATAATCATGGAGGCTCATGAATGATTCATGAGCCCTTGGTCATGCTCCGTTTCAAACTTCTTTATTTAAAAAACCCAGAGGCTTCTCAGCAACCCCCTTGAGGTCCCTGGTCCCCGTTTAGCTCAAGAGGGGCACCGGGACCACCAAGGAACTCCCCAAAATGACCGCAAAACTGGCAGTTGGCAGGATTAAAGCGCTTTCTAGCACATGCATGAGCGCTGGTAGCACCAGGGACATGCTGGCAGCTCGTGAAACATGATTTAAGCCCAACAGAGCTAAACAATTACAGTGCTTGCTTTGGGGACTTGGGGGTGCAATGGAGGACAGTAGGGGCACCAAAGGAACTTGTGCTGTGGCAGACAAACAGGGGAACCATCAGCAGCAGTCGAGAGAAACATAGGGCAATTCAGTTAAATCTCCAAAGGAGGGTTACATGACGATGTGGCCTCCAGAACTGTACACAGTACTCCAGATTAGGCCTCACCAGTGTTTTGTATAGTGATATCAGCACCTCTGTCCTTCTGCTGGCGATTCCCCTTCCTATGTACCCCATCATGCCACGGGCCTTCCCTACAGCCTTTGTACTCTGCTTGGCCACCTTTAGGTCATCTGAGATGATAATCCCTTTTCTCCCTGGTGACTGTCAGCAACTCCCCTCACATCCTGTAGCTCTCTGCAGGGTTTCTGTGCCCCAGGTGCTTGATTTTGCACTTTTTCACATTGAACTTCATTTGCCACACTTCAGACCATTTTTCCAGCTTTCCTAAGTCCCTCCTCATTTTTTTCCACCCCATCTGGAGTGTCTACCCTGTTGCAGATCTTGGTGTCATCTGCAAACTGGCAAACCTTCCCTTCCAGTCCTCCCACAATGTCACTAAAAAAGACATTAAAAAGGACTGGCCCCAAGACTGATCCTTGAAGTACCCCACTGGTCACCCCTCTTTCCTTGGATTGGATCCCATTTACTACCACCCTCTGCTTCCTGTCCCACAACCAGTTTCTAACCCAATTCACCACCTTGTGACCCATGCCCAGGCTTCCCAGCTTATTTACCAGTCTTTTATGTGGAACGGTGTCGAAGGCCTTGCTGCAATTAAGGTAGGCGACATCTACCACCTCCCCCCCGATCCACCTCCTTCGTCACCCAGTTAAAAAATCTATCAGATTTGTTGGACATGACCATCCTGCTGTGAATCCCTGCTGCCTTGGATGCTGTGTTCCATTGGATTGTAGGTGTTACGCAATCCTTTCCATAAGCAGTGCCTCCGTGATCTTACCTACTACTGAGGAGAGGCTGACTAACCTATAGCTTCCTGCCTCCTCCCTGCTTCCATTTTTGTGAAGAGGGACTACATGTGGCCTCCTCCAGTCCTCCAGAACTACTCCTATATTGAGCGACTCACTAAACATGGCTGCCAGTGGTGCTGCTAGCTCCAGCCATAGTTCTTTTAGTATCCTGGGATGTACTGTATGCCATCTGGTCCCATTGTCCTGTCCACCTTCAGTTTTGTAAACGCCTCTAGGACTCTTTCTTCTGTAAATGGACTGGTGTTCACCTCCCCTCACCCATGTGTATCTGATGCCTAGATGTGGTCCCTGTCCCTCCCCTTCTTCAGTGAAAACTGAGCAGAAGTATTTTTTCAGTATTGACGCCTTTTCCAGGTCTCCCTCCACGCATTACCCCTCCTCCTCCTCCTCCTCCTCTCTAAGCCTTACAATCCCACCCCTGGCCTTCCTTCCCTCTCTGAAGTACCTATAGAATGTCTTGTCCCCTTTCTTCACCATTTTTGCTAATCTTTCCTCTGTTTGCTCGTTTGTGCTTCTAACAGTTTTCCCAGCTTCCCTCAGACAATTTTGGTACACCACCCTATCCTCTTCCTTTTGTGTCTCCCTGTATTTTCTGAAAGCCCTCCTTTTGGCTCTTACTTTCTTTGCTAAACTTTAGAGAACCGTAGTGGTTTGTCCCTTCTCTTGTCTTTGTTTCTCAGCCTAATGCACTGGTTTGTCTCTTTAATTTGAATTTGTTGAGAAAGATTCATACTTAACTGCAGGTTGCTTTTTGTATCCCTCCCTCCCACCATCCGCTTATCCTCCTCTCACTGTCCTGAAGGCTTTCCTTCTTGACCACACCACACTTTGTCTGCTTCTGCACCTAATTTCATTCTCTTTTGCCTTGTTTTGTGCTGAGTTTATTGCTTTTTCACTGTGTCACTATATATATACATACAGAGCGAGAGAGAGTTGGCAAAAAAAAACCCACCTATGTTAATGCTTGTTAGGTTTGCTGCCACACAAAATGCAACACACACAAAGGTTGGAAATAAACTATAAAGGTTGCAAACACAATGCCCACGAAGTCTGGAAATGTCCTATAATCTCACACAAAGCACTGCTCAAACATTTATAATTTGCAATGTAACCAGTATTTGAAAATGAGGGTGCACCTTACCGAGACTTCAGCTCATAGCACACTCCAATTCAAAAGAAAAGGACATGGTCAGCACTCCTCCAGTTTTAAACATTTTTCAGCATATTTATTTAAGAATAAAATATTGCAGCAGCAGTTTTCGAGTGTAGACTCATGGCTCACGGCTCATGGTACAAGCCAGAATAAAATACACAGTCCAATTGCGGTACAAAGTACAAGCTTCAGGCTACAGACTCCGTGGACCTATTAGGGTTCTTTTGTCTAACTCTCACCCACCCTACCATGCCCCCTACACACATGACCCAAGGACAGTCTACAGGTACAAGCCCATAGATCAGTGGGATGTACCGCATACAGGGTCAACATATTAAAAATTGATATTTAGCAACCTTAATCCCCACTCTCCCCCCTACCCTTGTGACCGATAGGCAAAGTACATGTTATGAGTCATGCTGCACATCTGGTGTTCCATACATATGAATACTTATTGGGTGCATACGTGCAAAAGTTTACATCCATTATAACCTCTGCCTTACTTGGCACACAATATTGTACACCCTCCACAAAGCAGGGGCACTGTTACAAGTTTTATAGTACTATACACATTGCATAGTTCTGAGTCACTTTCTTTAAGACACATACTGAACTTAAAAATAGTCAAAGCAAACCCGGGCTCCCAGTCAAGGAACAATGACCTTCAGCTGCACTTGCCACACAGCAGTTTGGATGCCACTGTCGGGGTCGCGAGGGGGCTCTTTGGCCAGCCTTCAACCCTCCCTCCCACCGATCGCCACTTGGACCTACCTCAAACTCCGTTTGGAACTGGACTTGCATACCCAGCCTAACTCACTCTCAGACAATCCATGGGCTGAGTAGGTGAGTCCTTCTAGCTGTTTCTCTTCCCGGACTCCCGGTCAAGGAACAAAGACCCCCATTGCCATGTGGCACAGTCTGGACACCACCGCAAGGGTTGCGAGGAGGCTTCTTGGCCAGTCTTCACCCCTCCCCCATGATTGCCACCTGGACCTACAACGAGCTCCATATCAGAGCTGGACTTGCATCCCCCCCAACCCTAGCTCACTCTCAGACAATCTGTGGGCTGGGTAGATGGATCCTTCTAGCTGTTTCTCTTCCAGGGTTCTCAGTCATAGAACAAAGACCTTTGGCCACACTTGCCACATGGCACAGTTTGGATGCCACTGGCGGAGTCGCAAGGGGGCTCCTTGGCCAGCATTCACCCCACTCCCCCAACCAATCACCGCCTGGACCTACAGCAAGCTCTGTTTTGGGAGCTGGACTTGCACCCACCCCCTAGCTCACTCTCAGCCAATCCATGAGCTAGGTAAGGTGGGTCATTTTAGCTGTTTCTCTTCCCGGTCTCCCAGTCAAGGAACAAAAACGCACTTGCCACATGGCACAGTTTGAATGTTACTGCCGGGGTTGCGAGGGGTCTCCTTGGTTAGTCTCCCCCCCTTCCCCTCACCGATTGCCTTCTGAAACTACAAGAAGCTCTGTTTGGGAGCTGGACTTGCACCCACTCCCCAGCTTACTCTCAGTCAATCCATGGGCTGGGTAGGTGGGTCCTTCTAGCTGTTTCTCTCTTTCTGGGCTTCCAGTCAAGGAACAAAGACCTTCAGCCACACTTGCCACATGGCACAGTTTGGACACCACCACTGGTGTCACAAGGGGTCTACTCGGCCAGCCTTCACCCTCCCCCCCTACTGATCATTGCCTGGACCTACAACGAGCTCCATTTGGGAGCTGAACTTGCACCCACCCCAGCTCACTCTCAACTAATGTGTAGGTTGCCCATTGTACTTCACGCGGCCCATCCATGCAAAGGACTGTTGTGTTAAGGACATTGAGGAGTCTGCCTGGAGTCATCTGGTCGGATGGCCACGCTGTCCAGTTTAGACTCCTCCATCATTTTGTTTGCTCCTCTACTCTTATCCCACTCCCCTGTTACCTATTTTGCTCATGCATGCCTGCCTACATTGTTTTGGGTCTTACCAGCTGTTTCAGCCAGGCTTATCTGTGCTCCATTTAGTATTACTTTTTGCTGCAACTTATATTGCTGTTTCACCTAGGCTTGTCTGTGCTCAATTTTAATATAGCTTCTGTTGCAACTTGTATTAAATGTTTCAGCCAGGCCTGTTTTGTCTCAATTTAGTTTTGCTTCTGCTGCAACTTATGTTACCTGTTTCAGCCAGGCTTGCTTGCTGTTCAAGTATTTCAGCTATCGCTTTAACTGTATTTTACTCAGACTGCCACTTAACTATATGTCCTGTTATTATTTGTGCTTTTGCTTTTAATTGCTACACTGCCTGTTCCAGTCTCTTGCCCACCTGGTTCTGTCTGGCATGCTAACCCTTACATCCAGGTGCTGTGTTCTCACATTTGCTCTGCTCCAATCTCTTACCTACTTTAACTGCTCTTTACCCCTAATTTCTACTCAGTTTGTCCTCAACTTGTATCTACCACCTAATCCCCCCTTCCCTCCATGGCTGTTTGTTGCACTCTACCTCTTCTCACCTACTTACCTTCCTCCCATCCTTACATCCCAGTCTGCACTGGAGACTCTCTACCACTTCCTCCCAAACTCTAACCAATGCTCCTTCTACTTTATTCTCTTCTCTTCCCCCTTCCTTTGACTCCTCTGCACCATGCTCCCCTGGCTACCTGCCTCCTCCTCTCTCTCCTCCTACTCTCCCCTACCCCCACTCTCAGTCATCCTCCCTCACAACCCCATTGTCCTTTTCCCCATCATATCCCCTCTTCCTCCCCTCCTCTTTCCTACTGATTCTTTCTCCACCCCTCTCCCAACCTGCCTTCCTACTTTCCTACCCCCAACTTACTCTATCCACCTTGATCTCCTTCCTACCCTCTCCTCAAACCTCGAATTTCTCCACCACTCCTTTCACTCCCTTACCCATTACTCCTATGCCCACTCTCCCCTAGGCTACAAAAAGTGAAAGACACTTTCCTGTCTTGCCCTCCTCCTCATCCTCCTACTTCTGGTTGGTGATGTAGAACCAAATCCTGGCCATCCTCTGTGCCCAGAGGTCTTAGTTTCTTCCATTTCAACGCATGAAGCCTCCTCCCAAAGATAGATTCCTTCAAGATATGGGCCTCGCAACACTCCCCGGACATCCTTTTTATATCTGAAACCTGGCTGTCCTCTAGAGTCCCAGACAGTCATCTTTCCCTACCAGAATTCCATCTTTTCCCCCAGGATAGAGGTAAACATGGTGGAAGTGTTGCCTTATATAGCCAACATAACATTTCCTGCTTTGTCTCCCTCAAAGAGGCCCTCCCCTCCTCCCACGAGCTATTGCTGCTCAAAATTTCCCTTCCCTCCACCCTCCCTATCTTTGTCAGCATCCTTTATGCCTCCCTTAGGATCCCTCCCTTCTCTCTCCTTAACACTCTCTGTCTTCAATTATCTCCTTCTCTGCCACTGGTGAACTTATCCTACTAGGTGATTTCAACCTAAACTGGCTCTCCCCTGACTCTGAACCAATCCTGCACCCTATTGACTCCTTGAATCTCACCCAGCTAATCTCTGAACCCAGCAGGCTCAACCCCCACTCCTCAAACCACTCCCTCCTGGACTGGGTAATATGCTGCCACCCCCATCGCATCTCGTCTCCTGGCATGCTCCCAAATGTGTTCAGTGATCACTGCCTCACCTACTGTATAAGGAAAACCCACCCCCCTAAATCCACCCCAAAATACATCTGGCACAGGCCCCTCAGTTCTGTTAACATGGATGCTGTCTTGAGAGACCTGGTTTCTGCTGACTGGTCCCCAGTCTACTCTGCCCAGAACATTGACACAGCCCCATCACACTTCACTGCCATCCTCACTTGCTCCTGGAAGACCCCCACCCCAAAAGATCCAGATTGAAATGCTCCCACCACCCCTAGATTACACCCAGCCTCAATGAGCTATGCAAATCTAGGGACCATGATTGGACCCGCTTGAAGGCCTCCTACTCTGATTCTGACCAACAGCACTACAGGTCCCTTAGAAACTCCTGCATAAAGGCTTTCTATTCTGCCAGTGCACACTACTTCAGTTCCAACCTACAATCCCACTCTCTCTCCAATTTCTGGAAAGTAATCCACTTCTTTCAACCTGCCCCCCAAGCAGATGGATCACTGATCTCTGACCACCTTGCTGTCACATCCTCTTAAACAAGTTCTTCACAACCTGCGCAGTTCCTGCCAGTCCTCAAACACTCCCGCCCAACCCACCTCTTCTGCTGGTTTTACTTTCCTCCTGTCTCCTCAGGAGGTTTTCCTTGCCCTCAAATCTATCAACCCTTCAAAATACAACCCAGATGGCTAAGAACCCAAACTCCTCCACAAATCTGCCCCACTATCCTCCACCCACTCACCCACCTTTTGAACCTCTCTTTCTCCCTCTGTGCCAACCCCCTCGCCTGGAAACCCGTCAAGGTACTCCCCCTCCTCAAAGGGAGTGATCCATCATCTACTGGAAACTACAGACCTAGCTGTCTTCTCCCTTCCCTTGCTAAATTACAAGAGTCACTAGTCTATTCCAGATTAGTCAACTTCCTAGACTCCTCTTCCTTCCTGTCCCCTTTCCAGTCTGGTTTCAGGAAAAAAACACCACTGTCAACCCCCTTCTCCAAGTTACTGACTCTATCCTTACAGGGATGGACCTGACTAACTGCTAGCAATCTGTTCAGGTGGGTGGTGCATTATCTCCCCCCCCCCCATTCTTGCAGGAGTCCTCAGGGCTCCATTCTGGGACCCATAATATATTTTGTTTTTCTAAATGACCTTTCTTCCATCTGTGTCTTCTCCCATATTCACATGTATGTTGACGACACAGTCATCTACGCATCTGGTCCCTCCACATCTGTGGTTGCATCCCTACTCCAGTGCAATTTCCACAGTATGCTACATATGTTCCAAGCCAATCAGCTCAAAGTAAACACCAAGAAAATTGTGCCCATGACCTTTGCCAAAAACTAGCAAGGTGTTCATCTTCTCCGGTCTTCTCCACCCTTGATGGTACCCAACTAGAGCTAGTCTACACTTACAAATACAGTATCTTGGCATGTGACTTGGTAGTAACCTGGACTTCTCAGCCCACTCAAAGCTTCACCCCACATTAGGCATCCTTCACCGCAACAAGGACTGTCTTCCCACTGAAGTCCATAAGGACCTGCATGTCAAAATGATCCTCCCTATTTTTGACTATGGGGGTGTGGTTTATAGCACGGCCCCTCCCTCCACCCTCACCAGACTGGACACCCTCTGTAATGTTTTCTGTCACTTTGCCTCAAACTCTCCTCCCTGCACACATCACTGCTTCCTTTATTCCTCTCTTTCCATCGCCCCCAACCTTTGCTTTGCCTTTCTCAATGCTCTATCCTCATAGGAAAATACTGGTTTACCTCCCTCCCCTCCCGTCTATCCTCTCTCCTCTCCCCCTCCACTCCCTCCTCTTACTTCTTCACTCTAGAGACTCCCACTTCTTCAGGCTGCTTTCTCTTATCGTTTCCCCTTCCTTTGGAACCAACTCCCCCCTCTTCTTCACCAGGCCCCAGCTCTTCTATCCCTAAAGCAGCTGCTAAAGCCTACCTCCTCCCCTACTTGTCCCTATCACACACCCACCACCAACTCTCCCTCCTCCTCCTCCTCCCCACTTCTCCCTCCCTGCTAATCCTACCCCCATGTGCCCCCACACTCCGCTCATCCTCACTGTCTTGTCTGAGGACTCACCTCATTCTGAATTTAAACCTGCCTGATCCCACACCACATACCTCTGTAAAAATTCTTAAATGACACCTACTGTTTATACAGTAGCATTGCTATATACCTCAATGTATTTCTGCTGCTATTTTGTTAACCACTGTGTTGCACTTTAAACAGCTGTTATTGTACTTCAGTTGTTTGTGACTGCCTGCTTGTTTTTATCCCCTTTCCCGTTCCCCCTGGTTACACCTGGGATTGAGCCTCGGCTCAGTGTGCCTTTCTCCATCACCCAACTTTTAAATAAATAAATAATGTTTCGGATATGTATACTGTTTTAAGCAGGGTCTTGTTGTAGCTGAATAAACAAACCCCAGCACAGCCTTGTAGGATGGTGGTAGAGCTGTAGCTTGGCCTTGAGTCACCACAGTGGTGGAAGAAATCAGTTTGCAAGCTGGAGGTCAGTTTGGCTAGTAGGTTTCAAAATGTGTTGGCCAACTCAGTATTTTTAGTGGCCATTATTTTCTAGGGCTCAAAAATCACTTTGTGGACAGGTACTCAGTTGGGTAGTAAGTATCAAAATGTGGAAGCAAAACCAGCTGTTTTTCCTGCTATCAGACATCTGGTTAACTGATTTGTCTCTCCCTGGTCACAAGGGTAGAGGAAGGTAGAGGGAGTATGGATTAAGGTTGCTTATACTAGTTTTAATATGCTGACTCAGTATGAGAATTAACTACGTAGCGTTACCATACCATTTATCTATGGCCATGTACCTGGAGACTGTTCTTGAGTCATGAAGGATGGGGATGTAGTAGGTAGATGGGAGTTAGACATAAGAACCCCTAGTAGGACATTTCAAAACTTGGTGGGCATTGTTTACAACTCTAATAATTTATTTACAACCTTTGTGCAGTTTGCCTTTTATGCAGTAGCAGTCGTAATGAGCGTTAATGTAGTTTTTTGCTATAAATCTCCTTACTTTTTAAGAACGTTTCCTTTCCTGTATTATGTTTACACTATGGAATTTGATTAAAAAAAATTACAGATCAAGTTCATAAAAGTACAAAGACCTTTATTGCAGAGTTAAAACATGAACTAAACACGCAGTGCATGTGCAATGGTTCGTTATGTAGATGGCATATATATATATATATATATATATATATATATATATATATATATATAAATATTTTAGGAAATTATCGAACGTTGTATACATTTGTTCCCTTCCTCTGATATAATTTATGTAAACTAAATATGGAAAATCTAGTTTATGTATACTATGTGTATGTAGATAGTTTTATGTTGGAACTGTATGTATCTTAGATGAAATTACAGGACTATCTTGTAAATAGGACTTCAGTCCTAATGATGTGTTATTCCACCTTTTCCTGTCTAAAAATAAAGATTTTTACTACTACTAAAGTTATGTAGTAACTTCATGTACTCATGGCCTTTGAAACCCTGTGAAAAGCCAGAAGGACTTCTATGGAGGGGGACACAGCAGTCCTTCCATGGACTGTTATGTACCCTAATCCCCTGCTATCGTAGGCTATGGGACCATTTGGGCCTTCAAACTGAAAGCGAAGTGCTGCAACACATTTTCTCATGTCATATGTGTTTGATGCATTTGAAATATTTATTTTCAGATGATATCTGGCTGACATCGGTTAAAGCTGTACAGAATTCATGTGGCTGACAGTAATCAGAAGTAGGATTGCTCAGATAATCTGTTTTGAAAAGAGATAGTTAGGATAACGGGTTTTGTAAGATATTAGGATTTTAGGATATTGATTCCGAAAATCCTATATCCTAAATAACACCTCAGATATCAAATTGGATGTAAGATATCAGAGTATCTGACAACCGAGATCCTAAAATTTGAGCTCTCCTTCTCCTTATAATAAAATAATTGATGCCTGCCACCTCCCCAGCCAAATTGTACTCCCCCACTCTTTAGCAAAATATAACAAGTCCCCCATTCCTGGATAAAAGCAAAACCAGCCACCCACCACCCCCACTAGCTCTCCCACCTCCCTCCTCCCCTCCACCTTATGATAACAGTAGAAGTGTAATGATTGACCCAGGCCATGTCTCTAGAGCCTGCCCCCCCTAATAAAATCCTGTATCCCCCCATCCTTACTCAATATAATCATGCCCTCCCATCCCCTGATAAGAGTAAAATTCCCAGCCAAACATACCTGTTAGCCCTCGCCTCCCTCCTTCCCTTTCTCCTTATAGTAAAATAGTTGGTGTTGTGATTGACTGATATGCATTGTCAGAAGGCTTTATTTATCCCCACCATCTCTCCCTCTACTGTAGCATCCCTTATGAACACTTTCAAAAGTGCACACAAAGTAGGAAAACTATCCCACTACAAATCTTAAAAGTCTTCATATTTTGAATACATTTTGTTAAATTACAAACACTTTTTTCAAAGTGCACACAAAGTAGGAAAACCATTTTGCTGCAGATCTTAAAAATATTCATATTTTGAATATGCTTTTAAAATAAACACTTTTCAAAGTGCTTGCAAAGTGGAAAAAACATTCTGCAAATCTTAAAAATATCTTAAAAATATTCATATTTTGAATACATTTGTAAAATTACAAAACCTTTTTAAAGTGCCCATAAAATAGGAAAAGCATTTTACTGCAAATATTAAAAATGTTCATATTTTGACTACAATTTGCAAACAAAATTTGTAAAGTATTACTTTCAGAACATTTTTAATTAATTATAAGTACTAATTAGTTTAAACAATAAACTGCATTGCACACCTCACAGTACTCCGTCTCATGAACACATAACTCTTACCCTCTGCTTTTAAGTGTTTTAAGAAGTTACATTAGCTGAAAGTTTTTGTTTGTGTAGTACTTTAATATGGTAATATGGAAAAAAAATCCATGTAGTTTTTAGCTGTTTCTCTCTGTGATTTTTTTTTGAAATGCAAATGCACAGCCAGTTAATTACAATTAAATTAACAAATACTTTTTTAACAAAAAAACCCTGAAAGGACCTATTTCCATATGATATTTAGAAAATCTGTAAGTTTCATTGCTCAACTCTAAGTCATTTTTAAGTTTGCCACACCTGCGTGCTGTGAACTTATTGCTGTGAGTAGTGTGTACGAAAATTTCAAAAGAAGGAGCCGCCAAACAGCTGATCGCTGTTTAGTCACAGAACAAATATGTGTAGAATGCAGCCGATTCTGCACATGCGCAGTAGTGCCACTGCTTCTGTGCATGTGCGGAAACCACACACTTCCTGAGAAAGCCAACATCAGGGTGCCCAATCCCCGTGTTGGCATGTATCCCCCTTCCCCCCACATTGTGGCACACTGGGAGCCCATCCCAGTGTACTGAGACAGTTTTTGTATTTTCCCTAACACCGGGATGCCTACTTCTGGAGGCCCCCACCCCCAAGCTTAATTTCTTTGCCGATGGTGTGCCCAATCCCCGTCGGCATCAGGCCCCCCAAACTCATGTGGCACACTGGGAGCCCACCCCAGGGTGCCCCCACCCCAAGCTTAATTTCTCTGCCAATGGGGGTGCCCCATCCTTATTGGCATCAACCCCCACCAACCTTATGTGGCATACTGGGAGCCCACCCCAGTGTGCCAAAAGTATTTTCTTTTACCTGTAAGTAAAGAAAATGGTCTTTTTTTTTTCAACCTGCAAAAGAAAACAGTCCTTTGTCTTTCTCCCATCCCCATCCGACCCTCCTCTGCGCACCCACCTGCCTGCACCCCCTCCCACCCCATATTTACCTCGAAGGTCTGGAGCAGCGATCTTCTGTGGACTGGGACACATCTGCACTCTTCAAAAGCCAACCGCAAACTGAAGAAAATCACAGTAATCCCTGTAACGGAGTCAATGGGGGGTTCAACTAGGTTGATATCTCAGCTACTTTTAGGACTTTTGACCCCAAATTTTCAATATGGGGTTCTTGGGAACCCACCTCATGAACACTGGCACTGTCATTTCATTTCTCGGTCCTGAAAGGTGATTTCACGGTTGCTGCGCGGAATCACCTTTCAGGACTGATTAATGAAATGACAGTGCCACAGTTCATGATGAGAGGTCCCAAAAAGCCCATGTTGCAAATCTGGTGAAAAAATTCCAAAAACTGACTGCGTTACAAGCATGCATTGCGCAGTTTCTATGCACGCTTGTAACTTCGCCAATTTTTAATATTTTCACTTCAGATTTTCAACATTGCCATTTATTTACACCTCCTTATGAACAGTGCAGGTGTCATTTTTCACATCCTGCCTGAAACATGTTTTCACACCTGTGGCGCAGAATGGCACAGTTGCTGTGGAAAATCATCTTTCAGGACAGATAAAATCACAGTGCAACTGTTCATGAGGAGAGGTCCAAAAATGGCCATGTTGAAAATTTGGTGAAAAAAAATTCCAAAAAATGATTTGCGTTACAGGCATGCATTGCACAGTTTCTACGCACGCTCGTAACTTCTCCAATTTTTCATATTTTCACTCCAGATTTTCAACAGTGCCATTTTTTCACACCACCTCATGAACAGTACAGCTGTCATTTTTCACATCCTGCCCAAAATGTGTTTTTGCACCGGTGGCACCAAATGGCACAGTCGCTGTGCAAAATCACCTTTCATGATTGAGTAGTGAAATGATAGTGCCACTGTTCATGAGGTGGAGTCACAAAAAGCCCTTGTTAAAAATTTGGAGTGTCAGGAGTGTGACTTGGGATCATCGGCCATAATGCTCACGCCATTCCACCCCCACCCTGCAGCCAGTGACAGGCATCGAGGTGTGCCTTGGGGTCTTCGGCCCCAACATTCACCCCATTCTCCTATACTGCAACCATCTCAGTGTATTTCCTTATGAAATGGAGCGAGCCTAAGATCTGAACACCCCAAGGCACACCGCGACACCTGTCAGTGTCTGCAGTGTAGGGTGAGGTGAAATGGTGTGAGTGTTATGGCCAACGACCCAAAGGCACACTCCCAATGCCTATCAGTCTCTCCAGGGTGAGGTTGGCGTCAGTTCAATAATTTACTTCCATTCCTATTATGCATCTCTCTAACTCCTGCACTGCCAATGCCAGCAAGCAAACATTCAGCATTGACAAATGCTTGTTATACTTTCCAGTGACGATTTTGTCAAAGAAATGCAGTCACTTACCTAGGAAGGTCCTTGTTAGTTAAGCGACTGTCTTTCTTTGACAAAATCTTCACTGGAAATTATAAAAATAACCTTTTACAAATTGCACCCATTAAACTCTGTGGAGCGCCTCCTCGTGCTGTTCCTTAAGTAACACGACAAACTTTCGGCATTGACAAATGCTTGTTTAGTTATCTGAGTGCAAAAATTTAACTAGCAAATTGGGTAAAAAGGTTCCACGTCATTTCATCGCAAAACTTTTCGTCGCAGTAAATTACCGAGCGGTAATTTCAACGCAATACATTTCATCGCACAGACTCTACAGTGCATGACAGTTCAGCGTATATTAATTCGCTGTTCTGTTGCGCCACCACCTACTGTGCAAATTGAGTTGTGACAGCCATGCCATTAGAATTTGTAAAAAGCATCAGAGGTCAGCCGATGCTGTGTGATGCTGGATTCTTATACCACCTGGAGCGTACTTATGGGAGTAAACAATACTGGAAGTGTCGTCAATATGACACTTTTAAATGCCCTGCTAGAGTGCACACTAGTAACGATGTCATTGTAAAATATGTACGGGAACATAACCATGTTCCTGATGCTGGTTCCACAATGGCAATAAAAGCAGTATCTTTATTGAAGGACAAAGCTAGTTCCTCACAGGACAGCACCCAGCATTTGGTTGCAAGTGCTATTTGTGGGCTTAGCCAGGCAGTCAGTTCTCAGTTGCCATCCGTTGCATGTCTTAAGCGCACTGCACATAGGGCACGCCAGACAGTCACTGCAGTACCTACTCAGTCTACATGTCTTGTAGATTTACTGATTCCAGCAGAGTATTGGAACACCGAGAGAGGAGACCTATTTCTGCAGTATGATTCTGGGTCTCAAGATAACCAGCGTTTATCATTTTGCAACATCAAAAACCTGCAGTACATCGCCCACACCCACTGGTATGCAGATGGGACATTTAAATGTGCACCAACACTTTTCGCACAGCTCTACACTATACACGGAGTCCGCCAATCTGCAGTTATCCCATCTGTTTTCATATTAATGTCAAACTGTTGCACTGACAGTTATGTAAGGGTTCTTCAAAAAATAAAACAGCTTTGTCCTGAACTGTGCCCTTCATCAGTAATGACAGACTTTGAACTAGCAGCAGTAAAAGCATGTGCCAGTGAGTTTCCTGGGGCTAGAACAAGGGGATGCTTTTTCTACCTGTGCCAAGTTGTATGGCGAAAAGTGCAGGAAAACGCTATCATTCTTAAAAATTATACAGTGGATGCTGATTATGCCTTACAAATAAGAATGCTTCCTGTACTTGCATATGTTGAACCAGCTGACGTTGTGGAAGCCTTCGAGGAACTGCGTGCAACTGATTTTTATACTGCAAACGACGACCAACTGGCTCCTCTCGTTGATTACTTTGAAGACACATGGATAGGGAGGCCAGTTGGTCACCATGGTAGACGCAGACCACATTTTGCAATCGATTTCTGGAATTGCAGTAGTGCAGTCAGTACTGGGATCCCGAGAACAATAAACTCAGTAGAGGGGTGGCACCGAAGTTTTAATAGTCTGCTTGGAGCATACTATCCCACTGTTTGGAAGTTCGTTAATGCCCTAAAGGTTGAACAGAACCTTAATGAGCACCAAATGGAGCAATATCTTGCTGGTATAGAGCCTCCAGCTCAGAGAAAGAAATACAAAGACACAGCACAAAGAATTGTCAAGGTCGTTGAAACATACTGTAATACAAACAGGATGGACTTCTTAAGAGCTATTGCTCATAACTTTCAACTCCAGGTTTAGATGGGGTACTGACAAGATTTGTATAAAGATTTGTTTTTATTTGCCCTCAATAAAGATTTCAGTTTTAACCCTTTACCCTCAGTGAATGGCCTTTACCAAACAAGAGGGCACACAGCACTTCACGATATCGGCCTTTGTGAATGGCCTTTAGCAAACAAGAGGACACACAGCACTTCACGATATCGGCCTTTGTGAATGGCCTTTACCAAACAAGAGGACACACAGCACTTCACGATATCGGCCTTTAAGTTTGCAATTACCTTTGCTAAAGAATCGTCTGATCCAAAAACTCCTTTGGCCTCTAATGATTCGTTTGATCCCACAAACTCCATTTCCCCTGCCTGACCTTTGCCCTGTGCCCTTCGACCCAGATGCATTACGCAGGACACAAACTCCTTTTCCCCTGCCCGACCTTTGCCCTCTGCCCTTTGACCCAGACGCATTACGCACGACACATCATGCATTCACATCACAGCACTTTCAAGACAAATGGTATCTTTTCTATTATTTATGTATTTTGAAATGTATTTTGCGATGAGATTTCATGCGGTGAACGGTTCACTACGATAAAGTTTATTATGATGAAGTGTTTGCGATGAAATGACGTGATACCGGTAAAAATATGTAATTTCGGCCCCTGAAATTTGGAGAGTAAAGAAACCCTAAGGCTGGGATGGTGCTTGCTCCATTTCTCAGTTCTAGGGTCATAGAAACATAGAATTTGATGTCAGATAAGGACCACTTGGTCCACCTAGTCCACGCATTCTAAAATGGATCAGTGGCAATTCTCTGAAATGGCTATTTTTAATGACAAACCAAGGCAACCCTAATATACTGGTGCTACCATGATGTATGCATGCATACATTGGTGGACATGGAGAGGAACCCCAGAGAATTCTGTTCCAGGACAAAAATGAAAGCATGTCTCAGTTCCAGGAGCAAACTAGGGAAGGACTGCTTCTGTGTAAAATGTAAGGGCATATGCTGAGAAATCTCAGGAGGCTGGTAGAGAGAGCAAGGCCAAAGAAAGAACTTAGGCTGGCGCAAGGGATTAAGGAAGGAGAAAGGGACTTTTTACAGTACATCAAGGAGTACCAGTCACCACATGGAGATCGGCATCCGGCCTGGGAGCCCCAGGACACCGAGCCGCTGGCTGAGCACACCCGTTTGCTGCGGGAGTCCATTCAGCAACAGGTGCTGCTCACCATTGGGGTGTGCACACTGCATGCAGAGGTGCACCAGTTAGCCGAGCAGCAGGAGAAGGGCACTGCGCAGATCCTGGCGGGAATGCAGTGCATGCAGGAGACCACGACTGCCTCCCTGGATCGCATTGCCACCGCAATCTCAGATGGCTTTGCGCTGCTGGCTGCCACAGGGCATGGCCGGGCACAGATGACCCCCCACAGTGTGCTATCCACCCCGCGTACCCGGCGTTGGGTGACCCCTGCGCAGTCTACGCTGGGCTCAGATGTCGGCATCCCAGGCATGCACGGTGCTGGGCTGTTTGGGCGCCTTGACACACCCGCGTGGACACAGTCGTGGTCCCGCAGTTCCACCCCTTGGGGTCTGTTACACCCCCCCCCCCATGGCTGATGCGCAGCCTGTGGCTGCCGATCGGCCCAGGCATGGCTGCCCCCATGGCCGTGGTGGCCATGGTTCCATGCAGCGGCCTTGATGTGCAGCCCACCCCGCCTTCAGTCTGCAGCTGCTGCCCAGTGCACACTTGGGCGGTGTGTGTGTATGCCTGCCACAGGTGTGGCACCTGTGTGTCGCACCACATGCTGCCTTTGTGCATGTTTGCCCAGCCTCTGGGCTGTGTGGCGTAGGCATGATGACAGCAGTCCTGCATCAGTTGCGCTTGTGCACCAGTGTGATGCATCTGATCCATGCCACATACCCACGCCTGTGTGTGTGGGTGCGTGTGTGTGTGTGTGTGTGGGGGCTGTGCAGGGTGCTTTGTGTGTGGGTGTGTGCCCCATCACTCTTACTCCTGCTTCCTGCCTCAGTGTGTGCATGCCCATTGCAATGCATGCCACTGCATGTGTGCTGTACCTGTTTGTGTGGCCTAGTGTTTTGTACCACCTACCTGTGTGCACCAATGTGCTTCCACGCTATGGTGTCCCTGTGCTGTCTTGCCTGCTGGATCAGCCGGGGATACCTCCACCCAGGGGGTGGCTGTCCACCCCCCTCTGGCCCATTGCCTCCATCGTCCCCATTACTGTCACCCTCATCAGCCTCGACAGCTATCCCACGGTCGATGGCCATGTTGTGCAGTATGCAGCAGGTCAAGAATAGGCCACAGGCTTTCGAGGGGCTGTACTGTAGGGCACAGCCTGACCTGTCTAGGCAATGGAACTGTGCTTTCTGCATGCTAAAGACTCTCTCGATGATGTTGCGCATGCTGGCGTCTGCCTCGTTGTAGCGTTCCTCTGCTAGGGATGACAGGCGCTGGTAGGGGGTGAGCAGCCAGGGCCGCAGTGGATAGGCACTGTCCCCTGTGTGGATAACAACATGGTTAGCCCTCTGCTATGCTAGGCTGCGCCCCTTGCCTGTCCCTGCCATCCACACCAACATGCACACCCTGCCCTCCCCATCCCATGGTATGCTCTGCCCATCGCCCCTTGCCCATGCCATACTCACCCACTAGGTGGCCCGTGGGGATATCCCCATGTTCAAACCTGTGGCACAGTGCAGAGCTGTGCCAGATGAATGCATCATGTGCACTCTCAGGGTGTGTGGTGCAGACATTGGTTATGCGCCCCGTGGCATCGCACAACACCTGGCAGTTGACACTCGGGTTCTCCTTCCTATTGCTGTACGCCACACCTTCGGGGCCAGGTGGCATGTGGATGCCCATATGGGTGCAGTCAATGGCCCCAGTCATGCTAGGCATACGTGCTACCCTATGGATGTCCTGCTTGGTTGCTGTACACTCCGCCTGTGTGCTGGGGAAATGGATGTATTTCGACGCATGTGGCAGCAGAGTGTTGAGGAACTGTGTGAGGAGGTGGGACATGGCTGACTGGGTTATGCCTGTGGTGTCCCCTGTTGGTCTCTGGAAGGTGCCCGTTGCGAGCAGGCACATGACGGCTGTCACCTTTGTCTCCACAGACATGGCGTGGCTCTGTCTGGTGGGTGCCTGCATCTCCTCACTGTACAGCTCACAAAGCTGCCTCAGAATGGCCCTGTTCAGGCGGTACTGGCCAATGATCTCCATGTCACTGTACTGCTCGAAGGTGATGTGGGCACGTTACCACCTGTGTCGGGCATACCACTGACAGGCCCTTCCATGGCCACGTCGCTGTTCCTGCTGTCCCCTCACACCCCTCATTATGGCCTCCATCATGAAGGGCACACTATTCATGGCCCTTGCTGTCCTCTATCCCCCTGGGCGGTTGGCTGCTGCAGGCTGTGTGCCACCCTGGTGCACTACCTGGCAGTGTGTCTGCTTGTCTGTCACACTCTCTCTGCCCCGTCTCCCTCTCCACTGCCACCTCTGTCCCTCTCCCTCTGTGTCTACCTTGGTCTGTCTGTCTCTCACTCTCTCTCTGTCTGTCTTTCTTTTTCTCTCTCTCACTCCCTCTCGCCTGGCGCAAGTGGTTTCTGTGTGCTTGCGCCCTGTATTCATAGGAACAAGTCTGCTCGGCGCATGTCTGATTTGCTCCGCACTTCTGCCATGGTTCTATGGTTGAATGTCGTACTGCACTGGATATTCATGGGCACGCGCCCTGCACTTGTGCCTGCATTCATTACAGTTGCGCATTGACACAATGAGATTTGCGCTGCGCACTAGCTCCCACTGAATATCGCTCCTTGGCGCAAGTATGCACTTTCGTCGGCGCAACTCAGTTGCACCATGCGCAACTGCTTTGAATATCCAGGCCCAAGTGTAATTCAAACTTCATTGCTTTGTACATTTTATAATACAAACAAAATTCATTAAACTTCCCATATTATAATAGAAGATATGAAAAATCACAATTATTATAACAAGGTCCAGCAAAACACAGACATTTTTTAATCAATCTATCAATCAAAATCTTTATTTAACCAGGCTGACATCATTGAGCAAGCTCATTTTCAAGGTGGACCTGGGGTAAACAGTATAAGCGTACGGACCAAAAATCATCAAATAAAGAGCAAATACAAGAAAATAAAGTGAGATACTTAGTATCAGATATGTACAGGCTAAGTGGAGATAATAAATTGTGTTTAGACAAAATATGTAGGGCACATTAATACAGTATCAGATATATACAGGTTACAAGCATGACAGATGTGAAGTGAAAGTCAAATAATTATATATATATATATATATATATATATACAGTATATATAATATTTTAATAGAGAGGGACTGAACGTTCAAAAGAGGGCCACGGAGGGGGGAGGGCCAGGGTATTGACAGGGAGATGGGCCCTAAAGTGATGGGGGAAGAACAGGTCACCTAAGTGATTGCAGACCTAAGGGCTATGGGAAACCGACACAGGAGTCCTTGGGATGGCACATAATTAGGACTTTGAACGATGCTAGGCTAATAAGGAGACTTATTTTCAGGGTTTTTTGCAGTTTGTTCCAAAACAGGGGCAGTACATAGCTCATAGAGGCCCTGCCGAAGCGGAATCTGACCTTGGGTACCATCAGCGTAATGTAAGAGGCACTTCTCAGAAGATAGTTACATGCAGTGCTTAACGGCAAGCAGGCTGCAATGTAATTTGGTAGTTTATTCGTAATGGCTTTGAATGTCCAGAGAGCCGCGTTTCGCTGGCGTCTAAGTAATGGATGGCCAGCCCACAGCAGTATACAGGAGACAGTGATGAGTGGAGTAGGGGAGCTCCGTAATGAACCAAAGTGTTCTGTGATAGAGTGTATCAAGTTTGGCAAGAGTACCAACTGAGCCTTGACTATATATAAAGTCCGCATAGTCTGTCAGAGGAAGAAAGGTTGTTTGCACTAGACGCATTTTGGCCTCCATAGGAAGAAAGTTTTTTATCCTATAGAAAAGTCCTAGTCTCTGGTGGAGTTTCTTTAGAAACTCATCAATGTGCCCTTGAAATGAGAGAGAGTTATCAATCCAGACCCCCAAGTATTTGAATTTAGACACATAATCCAGCTGCTCTCCCAGTACTGTGGAAATAAGTGTGAGGGTTCCGGGGGAGAACAGGTTTGTAGAGATTGACCGGGGAGAGAAGAGCATGGCTTTAGTTTTCTTAGCATTCAGAAGCAGCTTCTATTTAAGAGCTGGAGTTGCAGCAGATTGAACTTGTCCTGGAGAGATGATACTACTGTATTCAGTGAAGGCCCACAGATGTATTTGAGCCTTGTTGATGGTGGCATTGATGTTATTTATGTAGATTATGAAAAGTAGAGGGCCCAAGATAGAGCTTTGAGGTACACCCCTAAACAGAAGTTTTAGGGGTGAGACCTCCCCTTCAGCCTTGACTTGCTGATAACGTCCTGACAGGTAGTTGGTGAACCATCTAAGTGAGAGAGCATCCAGGCCAATAGTCCGAAGAGACGAGAGAAGCAAGGAGTGATCGACAGTGTCGAAAGCCTTACTGAGGTCCAGAAAGACTGCACCAACAAAGTTCTTATTTTCCAATTCTCCCTGCCTGTCGTTGGTCACCTTGGCTAAGGCAGAGATTGTACTATGTTGAGCCGGAAGCCTGACTGTAGTGGGTTTAGGAGCTTTGCTGATTCCAGGTGTTCCCTGAGCTGAGAATTAATTATTTTTTTCCAACAATTTAGACAGGATGGGGAGGAGAGAGACAGGCCTGTAGTTGTTCAGGTCACTGGGATCTCCAGCCTTAAATACGGGAATGATGTGTGCAGTTTTCTAGATGGTAGGAAGGTCACCTTGGGAAATTGATAAGTTGAACAAATGTGTAATGGGCACAATAGCCTGCCTTTAAAAAGAAAGGGTCAATGTGGTCAGCACCCGGGCTTTTCCTAACATCCAGTTGGAGCAGGAGGTCCTCCACTTCCTTCAAAGATGTGGGATGAAGAGAGAGAGAAGGAAGGGTTAGATGAAGTGGAGTCCAATGTGTCTAATCCCAGTTGTGCATGTAATGTACTGCCTGGGGAGGAATCGAAAGGATGGTAGGTTTATCAGTGACTGTGGAAGTACCAATTACTATTTTAGCAGGCAAGGAATTACCAGTTTGGTGGCCTTCGATGTCTCTAATCGTCCTCCAGAATTTGGATGAGTGTTTGGTAGAAGTTTCAAGTTGAGAGCGGTAGTAATTAGCCTTAGTATCTCTAACCAACTTGGTGCAGAGGTTTCTTGCTCTCCTAAAAAGGTTCCAGTCGTTAGGTAGCTTTGTCCTACAAGCAGTTTTCCATAACCTGTCCGTATTCCGTAAAGCGCTCTTTAGTTCTGATGAGAACCAGTGACAATATTTGCCTCTAACATGGATTTTTTTCTAATGGGGCTTGCTTATTTACAGCATTTAACACAATATCTTGGAAAATGTCATAGGCAAGAGCCACGGTTTCTGCTAAATAGAAGTCCCGCCAGTGAGGGGAGAGATTTATTTCAGTGGTATATGCCCTGGGATCAAAGTTGCATTTGCTTCTTTTTGTTGTAAATTTGGGAAGAAATGCAGGGATGAGACTAGACCAGACACGAGCAATGAAGCAGTAATCACTGATAGCTGAGAAGAAGACTCCAGCATGGGTGTAAAAATGTGGTTTACTGACTAAGATAATGTCCAACAAGGTGCTTTTGACAAGATTATTCCTATTTGGACGTGTAAGTTCATTAATAAGCTGGGACAGTCCAAGGGAGTCGCAGAGTGTTTTGAGGGGAGTAGAGGAATTGGAGAGCCAATCTAAATTTAAGTCCTCGAGTATTATGGCTTCAGAAGAACTATGGCCCAGGGTATTGCTCAGGTGGTTTAGAAGCTGCAGTACCACTGAAGGAGGCCTGTAGCAGCCTGTAACACTAATCAAAATTCCAGTAGCAATTGCCACTTGAAGGGAAAGAGATTCAAATTCATTTGGGACCATGGTCGAGTCAATAATGGAGACTGAGAATTTGTTCTTTGCATAAATTGCCACCCCGACACCTCTGGTCTGTCTGTCCATACGGAACAGTGAGTAAGAGGGGATATGTACAGAATGGGTACTGGTAGAAGGGCGGAGCCATGATTCAGAAACCACTAGTATGTCAGGGGTAGTGTGGCTTACCCAGGCCTGAATAGAAGATATTTTTTTAACAGGCTGCACGCATTAATTAGAAAGATCTGCAGGTGAGCCAGTAGCAGTGGGTGGTCCAGGATTGAGCTCCACATTGCCAGAATATAACAGGAGAAGCAAGAGCTTCCTAGATATAGCTAGAAGAGCCTTTAGTAATTTTTTGCTTTCTCTTTTGCGTAAAGCACAGTTTTGGCAAGGGGGTGCCTTTAGACTAAAGCCAAGGTTGTTCAGGGCTGCATAAAGTAAAATCTTGGCATCAAAAGTTGAGAGTGGGCAGTGTCAGGAGGCATGTTCCGAGTTTTAGCCCTAATTCTATTTAGGATGCCAGCATGCCAATTTAAATGAGTATCCAAGGCCAGAGTTACATGCAAGGAGGCACATAACAGTAGTTCAACAAGATGAAGAAGATCAGCTTTGTTCTTTGACAAAACATGGTCTCCAGCTGCCCTGCAAAATGCGTTCTGGGAGGACGAGTAAAGAGAAATAGAGCACAGCAGGAAGAAAGATAAGCAGAGAATTGTGATAGATAGCAGCATTTTGTTTAATTTTTATTCCTAATATTATACAAGATACTCAGAGGTCCAGAGTGTTTTGCAAGAGCAGAGAAGATTGCAGAGAGTGAAGTGGACTAATGAGAATTCTAGAAGTTAGAGCCAATAAGCGTTCAGTAGGCGGGGCAAAAGAGCATTTAAGGTGGCCTAGGGAGGAGGCGGGAGGGGCTGAAAAATCAGTGCTCCAGACCCGACTCCGTACCTGGTATGCTGACTGTGAGAGAAGGCTGCAAGGGGTGCTTCTATTCCTGGGGTGATTCTGGAGGCTTCAGTGCCGTTGGGCGCTCAGAGTTCACTTCCCAACCGCGGCTGTGGTCCCAGCCCAGAAGGGCTTACTGAAGGATGCCTGTGGAAAGAGGAGAAAACCTAGTTTACTTAGGAACTGCAGTGAATGTGGATTGCACAGGGGACAAAGGAGCACAAAGGAGCTGTGTCAATCAAAACAAAATGTTCTGGATTGGAGGGCGGAACAGTCTGGAGCTGGTGCCAACAGGTAAGAAAGGAAAAAATTAAATCATAATAGGGACAAAAGCAAAGGGGTGGACAGAATCAAAGACAGGGCTGGGGTCACAGAAAACAGTATGTAAATGGCCAAAACTCCTTTTATCCCAAGCGATTTCTTCCTCCTGAATTATGTTTGTTTCCCTTTTATTAATTATTTAATTATCTATATTTTTATAACTCCGCTAACACTGTGGGCTAGGTTAGAATGGATGTGCGTGCTATGAATCATTAGGCATCAGGGACTTCAGCAACCAGGATCCTAGTCTCAATATTCCACCAAAATAACCCAGGCAAGCTTGGTAATTAACAGGGCTACAAACAACTACACAGAATCCCTTTCAATTCCTGAGGCTTGAAAATAATCAGTGCTGCACACTACTACACAGTGATTCCTCTCAGTTGCAGAGGCACACTATAAATATTTGCACACACAATTTAACAATCCCCAAGGTTTTAGCAACTTTTAAAATAGGACCCGAGTACAGTGCTGACAAACCAGAGGGCTCAAAGTTTAGAGTCAGCCAATTAGCTTCGAACCATAGAAGGTGCCAAGAGTCTAAAAAGGAAAAAAAAATCAGTGTTCTAGAGCCGACTCCGTACCTGGTATGCTGGCTGGGGGAGAAGGCTGCAAGGGGTGCTTCTATTCCCAGGGTGATGCTGGAGGCTTCAGTGCCACTGGATGCTCAGGGTTCACTTCCCACCTACGGCTGTAGTCCCAGCCCAGAAGGGTTCACTGAAGGACACCTGTGGAAAGAGGAGAAAACCAGGTTTGCATAGGAACCCACTCATGAGGGAGCAATCTTAGACCTCGTACTCTCAAATGGGGACAGTGAGAGGATCTCAGATATAGAAGTGGGTTGCCATCTGGGAACAAGTGACCATCAAACAGTGTGGTTCACGTTAAACTCAGCTACAGAGTCAAGCCATACAAAAGTGAAGGTACTGGACTTTAGGAGGGCTGACTTTGGCAAGATGGGAGAGTGCCTCAGAAAAGCACTAGCAAACAGGCTAGAAGGAGATGTGGAGCAACAACGGGAATCATCAAATCTGCCATCACAGAGGCAACAAGCCTTTGTGTGAAGAAACAAAAAATCAAACGAAATAAAAAGCCACTATGGTTCTCAAAGAGGTGGCTGTGAAAGTCAGGAAGAAAGATAGCATTCCGGAAGTATAAGGAAACACAGAAGGAGCAGGACAGTGAGCTGTACCAGTTAAGGCAGAAGGAAGCAGGAGGGAAGTGAGAAAAGCAAAGGCCCAAACTGAGGAAAAGACAGCCAACTCAGTTAAGAAGGATAAAACCTTTTATAGTTACATCAGCGAGCGTAGAAAGACAAAGGGAGGGATAGTGAGGCTGAATAGAATGAATGGTGGGTGGGCAGATGGGGACAGTGAAAAAACAGGGATACTGAACGAATTTCTTTGCTCAGTATTCACAAAAGAGATGGGGAAGTGCCTAATCCAATTAACAGAAGCACTCTTGATAGGGGGGTCGATCCCAGTCCTTTCACAGAAGAAAGGGTTCTGCAAGAACTCCTAAAACTGAAGGTGGACAAAGCAATGGGTCCTGATGAATTCACCCCAGAATTCTAAAAGAATTAAGGAGGAACTAGTGAAACCACTGGCTACTCTTTTTAATAAATCATGGGAGGATGGTGTGGTACCCGAGGACTGGAGGAAGGCGGATGTGATTCCCCTTCACAAAAGTGGGACCAAGACAGAGGCAGGAAACTACAAACCTGTCAGTCTGACCTCTGTGGTAGGGAAAGTGATGGAGTCACTTCTGAAGGAAAGAATAGTTGAGTACCTAGAGGCCAGTGGGGCACAGGACCCAAGGCAGCATGGCTTCACAGAGGGAAGGTCATGTCAGACCAAATCTAATAGATTTCTTTGACTGGGTGACCAAAGTAGTAGACCAGGAGGGGCTGTGACATGCCTACCTAGACTTTAGCAAGGCATTTGACACAGTCCCACACAAAAGATTAATAGTCAGATTAAGCAGCCTAGGAGTGGGTCCCAGGGTGGTAGCCTGGGTAAAACATTGGCTGCACAACAGGACACAGAAGGTAATTGTAAATGGAGTCCACTCTGAAGAAAGAGGGGTTACTAGTGGGGTACCGCAGGGTTCAGTATTGGGTCCAGTCCTTTTTAATGTCTTCATCAGTGACATTGCAGAGGGACTGGAAGGAATTTATGCCTTTTTGCAGATGACACAAAGATCTGCAACAGGGTTGATACTCAAGAAGGCGTGGAAAGGATGAGAAGGGACTTTGCAAGGTTTGAGGAATGGTCAGAAGTATGGCAGCTAGGATTCAATGCAAAGAAGTGCAAAATAATGCACCTGGGAAACAAAAACCCAGGGGAAGAATACACAATGGGGGAGGTAGTAACAACAACAAAAAGGAAAGGGAATCAGTACATCAGATGACCTTAAGGTTAGCAGGCAGTGTGAGAAGGCAGTAGGGAGGGCTGGGGGTATACTGGGATGCATAGGGAGAGGCATCAGCATCAGAAAACAGGAAGTTGTTATCCCTCTGTACAGACAGTTGGTGAGACCCCGTCTGGAGTACTGCATCCAGTTCTGGAGACCCCATCTCCGCAAGGACATAGACAGGATAGAGGCAGTCTGGAGGAGGGCAACTAAAATGGTGCAGGGTCTGCAAGAGAAGCCATATGAGGAGAGACTAAAGGAGCTTAATATGTATACCCTTGAGGAAAGAGGGAGAAGAGGGACATGATAGAAACTTTTAAGTACCTCAGTGGAATCAACAAAGTCCAAGAGGGTAGCATCTTTCAGAAAAAGAGACGGCAAGAACAAGGGACACAATTTAAAGATAGAAGGGGCGGTTCAGGGCAATGTGAGGGAAGTATTATTTCACAGAGAGGGTAGTGGATGCATGGAACAGCCTTCCTGAGGAGGTTATGGGGTCTAAAACTGTGGGAGAATTCAGGAATGCATGGGACAGACATAAGGCAATTCTTGTGGGGGGTAGGAAGAAATAGGCTGTTGGTTAACTAGGATCTGCGGCCTATCCTGTAGGTAGGGAAATGGGCAGACTAGATGGGCCAAGCGGTCCTCATCTGCCGTCAAAGTCTATGTTTCTATGTAACTGCGGCGAGTGTGGATTGCACAGGGGACAAAGCAGCATAAAGGAGCTATGTCACTCAAAAAATAAAAATGTCCTGGATCAGAGAGCGGAACCCAGTCTGGGGCTGGTGCCAAGAGGTAAGAAAGGGAAAAATTAAATCATAATAGGGACAAAAACAAGGGGGCGGGCTGAATGTTCAGAAAAACACAAACACTCAAATAAGTAAATACAATTGTGAATTATGAGAACCACAAGTTATAATATATGTACATATAGTTACTGTTTTAACCACTATACAACTTACATGCAAACATGTGAACATTATAAAATGATACACAAAAGTCATACACAATGTTAATCACTTGTAAAATATGGTCATTATTTGACCCATTGCAAACTGCTGTGTTAACAATACATATACCTATTTGATTAAAGATAAACATAGATAAAATTATAACAAGAAATCATAAAAAAACTTCAATTAGTATACTATTAACACATCACCCAATTAACCTTTAACATTTAAAATGTACCCCCAAATATTAAACATTTGCAGAGCATATCATAAAAATTAGTATATACGTTTACAGTACTTATATTATTTACACATGCAGAAATACATTATTGTAATAACCAATTGAAATGTCATCAAATGAAACATTTATTATTTTTGTAGAAAGTAGCTCTATAGAAACTATGATCAAAACTACCATAGAACTATAAATACATGTATATATTTTTAAAAAAATCAGCAGTAACAATCTACAGAATTCTCATACAGATTTATATATTCCTAAATACATTTCACAATAAAGAAACACTAACCTATATAACATTGACTCATTTCAACAAATAACTAGATCCATAAAATATGAATAAAATAATAGTACTGTATTAACTTCAATACAAACATAAACTTTCTCAGTTACAAACCAGCCTAACACACCACTCAACTCACATATACTGTACCTCAACATTTACATAATTCTTAAGTATATCATATCATTTAAAATATATTCAGCAAGATGAAACGCCACATCAATGTGCTGTTCAGTCATTTCAACACATAATTAAATCATTTAAAAATATACCTAAAATAATTTCAAAAGAAACATTTTAACCACACACTGTAGAAGCCTACAATACCACTCAACTCAGCATATCACAACATTTTAATTTCAAAACGGTAATAATTCATCATAACTAAGCCAAATGTATACTATATTCACTATCAACATTATGAAACCATAAAGCACATCACTATTATATCATTCTAATACTTCACATATCAATCACACTTCTATGAGATAAATAGCAAAAGCAATACTTTACCATCACAAATGCTGGATAAAAGAGAACAACCCCTTACACAAGTTCCCTTTATATTCTGTCTAACCCCATCCAAAATTAAGCAGTTAAAACATGACCTTTTGTTATTAAGAAAACTACTGTAAGTCTAAACCCCAATTCAATATAAACAAAGTAGCCCTAAAAAGTAAAGCCCTATGAGAAGAAGCTAAAGGAGCTCAATATGTACACCCTGGAAGAGAGGATGAAGGAGGATATGACCTTTAAATACCTCACAGGGTATAATAAGATATGGGTGAGGAATATCTTTAAAAAAAGGTGCTCTAGAGCAAGGGGACATGATAAGAAGCTGGAGAGGGGGAGATACGAGAAAGTACTTCTTCACAGAAAGAGTAGTGGATTCTTGGAACAGCCTTCTAGTAGAGGTAGTGGGGTCAAAAACAGTGGTGGGGTTCAGAAATGCCTGGGATAGGCACAAGAGAATCATAGGGGTAAGGAAGGTGGGGTAAAAGACAGTGTCATAAATTAAGTAGTGTCTGCAGCAAAAATGAAGGTAAAAAAAGGACTAGGTGGATTAAGTGGCCCTCATCTGCTGTCAGATTCTATGTTTCTACATAATAGTTATGGCTAAGTAAGACAATTTGGGCAATGAAAAAAAAGTATAATACTTTAAAATATAATAAACCTAACAGTAAACTGCTGCATTATAGAAATAAAATATAAATTATGACTGACTCCTTCAAATGAGTCAGTATGTCCGTTTAGCTCCTAGTCATGGCAATTTCAAAATCAAATATTCCCCCTTCCTCTTTAGCCAGGTCTCCTGCACCTGTTTGAACCCCCTGAACATGGCACCCTGTTTCTGCCACTCCCCCGATATGATTTGATCTCCTCATTCTAGGCACTAAGCTTCAATTGGCTATGTATGATGCTCTGAAACCAATTTTGTTTGCTCGTTGTGCTGTATCTCTCAACTTAGTATTGCGTCTGTACCCTTAGCTGTTTATTCTTGCTAATCTCTTTATTTGCCTCTTTCTCTTAGGGCATAATATGTGTTTACTGTTTTACCCTGCCTTACTGTAACCTCTCGGGGCGTGACAAGAATTTGTCTGTTTCTTAGCTAGGACACCTGCCTGGTAAACAAATTATAATCATTTAAACTAATACTAAAATCTGGCTATAAACTTCTATGACGGTATTGAACCTACTGTGCAAACCAATGTTACCTCTGATTATGCAACCTTTTCTATACTCTGTACCCTGACGACCCCCTGGTGACTTGGCGGTCGCGAGGGCTCAGTAGCAGCCCTCCCCCAGCAGCCCTGCAGGACACCTCCTCGCCGACTCAATTGTCCAGGTAATTTCAGCCCTCTGAAGGAAGCAGTCCCCTGCCCATATGAGCTTTCCTTTCCCGACAACCGACTGTAGACCTGCGGCGCATTCTAAAGACAAAATACACTCTGTGCCATAGGGAAAACGGCTCATTTGGCACCCTGCAACTGGCCTCCCTCGCCCCTATGGCGCAGCTGTCCCGAGGAATCCTTGGTGCCAAATTCAAAGTGCCGAAGCCTCTCCGGTCAGCGTAGGGGTACTAGCCCTGCCGAACGCTGTGCGTTCGTTTCCCCACCACCCCCACCACCACCCTTGATCGTCTCTCTGTTAAATAGGCTATAGGGAGCCACGTGGTGCCGAAAATTACCTATCAGCCCTGTTTGCCATCTGCAGGTTATTGTCTCTCACCACTAGTGGCCGCACTATCAGCCTAGCTCACTCTCTCCCATTTGTAACCCACCTAAATCTAGCTCAGCCGCTTACATTTTCCACCCTTGTTCTAGCTATCACCTGGTGCTCCGCTCTCTGCTCTCTCTGCACAGCACCCATAAGGTGGGCACCCAGACAAAGTGGCTGATTCCCTTACTTGGTCTAACCCCCAAACTTTCAGCTCGTCTCTCTGGATTTTTCCTTCCACCCCGTCCCACTGTAAGGTGTTCTTTTCCACAGTCTTTATATCAGTTCCCCCGGTGCTCGCAGGACCCAATAGGGGTATGGCCTCCCTACTCAGTCCGCTACCCACCCTACCATCTCTTAACTCCCCCCCCCAGCTCTCCTCTAAAGGGCTCAGAATTGCCCACCTGAACATATGTAGCCTCCTACGTAACTTAACCGAGCTCACAGCGTGGGTCGCCCACCACAAGCCAGATATCCTGGGCCTCTCTGAAACCTGGCTTAAGCCCCATATATCTGATGCCCAGTGCACCCTCCCGGGCTATAACCACTTCAGATGAGACAGACCGGGTAAGAAGAGGGGCCGCGGGATGATCCTCTACTATAAGGCGCACCTAAACTTGTCCCCCATCGACCACTCTCCTACCAACTCTCCTGCATGCGAGTTCCTGCATGCTCTCCTCCTGCTGGGTCACACTAAGAAAATTCACCTGGTATGCACTTACATTCCCCCCAAGGATGGTCTGCCTGGTCTCTCCTCCCTGCTTGACAGCATCTGTAATAAAGTGGGTCCCAACGAAATCCTAGTAATAGGTGACTTCAACCTCAACTGGTTGGGTACCAACTGCAATTTGTACGAGCCTCTGCTCTTGGGCCTTGCACTAAGCCAAGTCATAACCAAACCCACCAGGCTCTCCTTATGGAGGAACTCAGGATCCCTTATTGACTGGATCTTGTCCAACAGGCCTGCCAATATCATATCCTCAGGAACTCTCCCGGATGCCATCTCTGACCATTCTCCTATCTACTGTGTCTGGGGCATCTCTTAGCCTAAAATCCCTAGCAAAGTGATTGAACTGAAGGACTACTCCAAATGTAATACCCACAACTTCCTTTCTGACCTCCTAGCAATTGACTGGACAGGGGTCACTGCCTCCAATGACCCTTCACGAGCTTTGGATCTATTCCTAGCCAAGATTGTCCACCTTCAGAATAAACATGCCCCCCTCACTAGGAGAAGGGTGAGGGGCACCGTCACCAAATGGCTAAATGGGGGCCTATTCTCCCTTATGAAGGCCAGGGACAAATGTTGGGCGACCTACAAGGCCTTCCAAAACAATAATGATCTGATGGCTTACAGGCACCTCAGAAACTCCTGCAAAAGAGCCATCCGCTCAGCAAAAAGCGAGTTCTGTAAAGCCGCTTTACTCTTCTCTGCCAGCAACCCGAGGAGTTTCTGGCAAAATATTAAAAATGCTGTTGGGGAGTCAGCTAAAGCACAGGTCACTGACCTGCTTGTTGGGGGGGTCAGCTGCAATAACCCCCACACCATTGCAAACACCTTCAACTCCTTGTTTTCTGAACTGCCCCTCCCTCCCTAGTCCCAGTTGTTCATCCCTGGCCCCCTCACCCGGTCTCCACCCCGGCCCCCTTCCAACTGAGACAAGTTTCACCTAAGGAGACCCAGAAGCTGCTCTCAGGCCTGTCCCCTCACAGCGGTGCAGGGTCATGACAGCTTCGAGCCGAAACTGCTCAGACTGGGGGCCCACCTCCTTGCCAGGCCCATCTCGCACCTATTCAACACCTCCCTTAACACTGGGATCATTCCCGACCTGTGGAAAGTGGCCAAGGTTGTCCCTGTCTTAAAACAGGGGAATCCCAAAGATTCTCGCAACTACCAACCCATTGCCATTCTGTCCGCCACCAGTAAACTTCTCGAAAAAGCTGTTGCCTCCCAGCTCTCCCAATACATCCAGGACTACAACATCCTCTCTCCTGCTCAGCATGGCTTCAGGAAAGGGCACAGTACGTCCACCGCCCTTGCTGTAGTCACTTCACTGATCAGGACAGGTGCTGACCAAGGCAATCTCACTGGAGCCATTTTCGTGGACCTATCAAAAGCTTTTGACAGGGTTGATCACTCCCTCCTCGGCTCCACACTCCTATCCCTCGGGTTCTCCTCTTCCGCCCATGCTTGGTTCCTAAACTACCTCTCCAACCGACAGCAATACACCAACTTCTATCGGACTTTCTCCAACCTCTCACCAGTCCACTGTGGGGTCCCTCAAGGATCCGTCCTTGGTCTGACCCTATTCTCACTATTTATTAATGACCTACTGTCCGTCACTGCCCATGGTCACACCACCCTGTATGCGGACGACCTCGTCCTCCTGGCCAGCTCCTGGGACATCTCCACAATAAACTCCCAACTGAACACCGATTTTGAACTCATTCAAACTTGGCTGGGGGACCACAGGCTCACCCTCAATCTCAATAAAACCCAAGCCATGCTATTTGGGTCCTTGAACAAAATAAAATCCTGCCCCGCTCCCCTGCTGATCCTCGGGGCCGACGGCTCGCCCCTTGAGACGGTAACCACCGCCAAGTACCTGGGCATCAACCTGGACCCGCATTTGGACCTTACCTTACACATCCGTAACGTTTGCAAGGCTGCTAATTGTAAACTTGGCGTATCTTATCGAGCCAATAACTGCCTCACCCCCGCCACTCGCTTGGCCCTAGCTAGGGGGGGGTCCTCCTCCCCTCACTCTGCCACGGACTCGTAACATTTGCACCAGTTCCCAAATCCAGCCTCTCAAAATGGGACATGGCCTACAACAATGTTTGTTGCTTCGCGCTTTCCGCCCCTCCCCTCACCCACCGTTGTGATTTTTACAGCCGCCTGGAGTGGCTTCCCCCAGAGAAGCATCGCTCCTTTGTACTCAGAAACTTCATTGACAACATTATCCGCTCTGGCACCCCCCCCCAGCTCTAGTCTTTCCCCTTAAACCAGGCGCCCCATCCTATCAGATCTGGGACAAACCAGGAACGCCTGGTTCCTAGAACCCGCAACCTTGCGGGGGATCGGGCCTTCTACACATACGCCCCCAAACTCTGGAACTCGCTCCCTGAGCTTACTCGATCCTCCTCCTCCCATCCAAGCTTTAAAGCCTCCCTCTGGAACTTCCTGAAACCTTCCTCCCCCTGTCCCTGCTCCATGTAGCCCTACACCACTGCCCCCTCCTCCCTCTAGCCCGGTTGGGTGGGGGCCTCAGCACTACTTGCACTTCTTCTCCAGTAACCGGTCAAGAAGCCAGGACTTGACCCCCTGCCTAGGGCACCCCCCCGCAGGCACTTACCATTGTCTTTGCTTCTGTTTACTCTGCTGTTCACCTCCTAATTTATATCCTGTATGTCCCATCCTATTGTTTTGCACCTTGCCAATCTTGTCCTAGAGCCAGCCTTGAAATGCCTGTTATTTCCTAGGTATCTTTCTCGACTCCTCAACTGTCTATGTATGAATTTTGTGCCAACCTTGCTCTAGAGCTAGCCTTGTAATGCCTGTTTATTTCCTATGTATTTTTCTCGATTCCTCAACTGTCTTTGTATGAATTTTGTGCCAACCTTGCTCTAGAGCTAGCCTTGAAATGCCTGTTTATTTCTTATGTATTTCTCTCGTTTCCTCAACTGTTTATGTATGAAGTTTTCACCTGTAACTCTCCCGGGTCGCACCTGAAAATAGGCACTTGGCTGTCTAGGGTGCTTACCCAGTTAACAAAAGCAAATAAATAAATAAATAAATAAATATGTATATTGAAATCCTGATGTCATTTTTTTCACCTTGTTTTTTGTACCATCTTCTGTATTTGCCACTGTCTGTAATTTTCCCTGTTATTGCTCTGTAATTCTCTCGGGTCATGCCTGAAAATAGTCATCTCTATGGCTAGTGTACTTACCTGGTAAACAAAAACTAAATAAATAAATAAAATGATGATTTAGACCCAAGAATGAAAACCGAAACATCAAATATCTATTCTATATAACTAAACTAATTGTATAACTACTGACCAGAACCCCAAAATACAAAAATAACTGTTACATTGCATCCAATCAAACCATTTTAAAATCCATAATAAGAGATTTATTATCATGAAAGTCGCATCCATGATCCATCTGTAAAAATATAAACCATAACACCACTATATAAAGCATCCCCAAATGAGATCAACTTATCTTGAGCTATACCACACAATTCTTCTACTGTGCAGTGGCTCAGAAGTGGACTGCATGGATTGTAGGAACATCCTGGAGGCTTTTCTTAAGGAGATAAACCAATGCATCTGGGTGGATCTACCAGAGTATAACATTGTTTGGATGGATAGAGGTGGCATCCACTGACACCTACACTTGTGCAAGCACTTCAGAGACATACAGCTCTTCAGGTTCTAGTAGTACGCCTTGGAGGCAGTGGCCTGGGACATATTTCTGGACATCAGCTGATCTTAATAACCAAAGCAGATTTCAGCTGAACTTGCCATAGGATGCCTCATACTAAACTTCTGTTCTCTACTATCCTTCAGAGACATATTTGGTTAGGGCAATATGGCATGGTTGTTTGAAAACAATAAAAGTGCACTCTCAGAAGGTGGTGCTCATGAAAAACCATTAACCCTTAGGCTGCCAGAAGATTTAGAATGTATAGGATTTAGGACGTATATACATGCCGATGGCACAGCAAGGGTTAAATGGAAATGCTGCAAATTTGAGCACTCATCACTGTGTAGAAAAGGACACCAAACAGCCCTTAAAACTTTTGCTCCATTGTCTATTTCTTGACAAGACAATCCATCATAAGACAGACACACCCTTTTTAGTGCCCGCCTGATGCATTTCGGATTATGTTCTTTATCAAAGGCTGAGGCAATGAATAAAACACACACCTTAAATAGCAAATACCAAAATGACATCATAATAGACTTGAACATGATTGGATAAAACTAAACATCAATACAAAGGCCTTAATACATTGGTAGAATTCCTTACTGGTATCTAACTCAGTAATTAGTCACCATACAGAAGGGGAAAGACAGGGGAACAGGGAGGAAAATGGAGAATGGAAGAGAAGGAGGCAAAAATTCAGGAGGACAAGTGTGAATGCAGGACGCACCTATAAGATCCGCTAATTGATAACCTGTAACACTACAGGAATAATATACTTGTCAGAGTTCACCTGCAAAGATTTTTATATTGGCAGAACTACAAGGAGTTTTAAAATTTGAGTGGGGGAGCATATAAGGGCAATAGAAAAAAGTGATCCCATCTATGTAACAGCCATAGAGGCCAAAGCTGGTGATAGTGTACAACATAAGTTCACGTACAAAGTCATAGATAAAGTGAACCTGAATCTGAGGGGAGGAAGTTTCAACAACTTAGTTTTAAAGAGGGAATCATTTTGTATCACATAATTGCAAGCCACAAAAAAAAAAAACTGTGTTAAATATGGGTTTTGTTCTGCGACCTTATCTAGATAGTAGATTTATTTTCTGGCAGGGTTCGATTCTAACTGTTATGTTTTAGGAGTAACATTTTTAAAATGACATTATGGCATTTATTATTACGTTTGAACTATGCCTCACTACATATGCCTGTGACAGAATAACAGAAACCGCATATGTGTAGCCTAGCACTGTCCACCACAATTGTACACATCCATCCATTTATGGTGACACTTCTAGAATGCAATACATAACTGTCCCTCTCATTCAGAAACTGCATCAGCTTCTGTGACGCAGATGATTATTTGTCATAGCTTCACAGCTCCGTGCTTTCATTTCAGCTTCTAAAAAAAATAATCATGTCAATACCAGTAACTATAAAAGTGCAGAGTTTAACACACCTAACAGTTTAGATGTACTGTCACTTTAAGAGTCATGGTTTTATGATTGACAGCTTTCCTCCTACCTCCTAACTACCACCAGCGCATGCAGCCAGTCCATTTCTCATTCAGCAGCAAAATCATACCGGACCAGAATTTTCACAAGGCAAAAAGTAAGAATTAATTGCATCAATCAAATTAACTGACCACACTGCAACAACATGCTAGCGACTCCACTACTCACAGAGTTCTAAACACATGGGTAAACACATCACTGTACACTAACTCTTTAATATTACTCTGTTTCTCTATCTATCTATACATACATTTATAGATACATAGATTGTGCTGGCGCAGTAGTTTCACTACAGTTAGCGTTGACCAACAGGTTCCACATTAAACCCGTAACTTTGCACCTTTAAAGCTTTGGCGTCATTTATCAAAATGGCCTAAAATCTGGCATGCATTGTCTAGGAAGCAAGGTCTAAATGTGTGCAAAGTTTCATGATGGCAGCTTGTGCAGGTTCTGAGATCTGCACGTCATTTTCCTGTAGACAGCTAATTTCCTATACTTAATATGGGTTTTTGGTTTTGCTCTTATGTCAATCAATCAATCAATCAATTAATCAAAATCTTTATTTTGGGGGGTGCTGTGGAGCACACCTACTGACTGGACATGTGCAGTGAGAGCTCTTCCAATAAGCCTACTATAATTGCCAAAAAAGCAATCCATTTTGGGAAAAGAGTGGTTTGATGTTAAAATTCAGATTCTCCAGGACAAATGGCACAGTTTGATACCCTATTCGACCATGAGCCGAACCAACAAGGGTCCTGGAAATAGCTTGAAAATCCAACCGGCTCAGATAGGGTCAGGAGAGGCCGCCTTGAATCCCTCGTCGGAGCCTGAACCACCATGGAGGACACTTCAGAAATCTTTGCAGGCTATCAACACCGAAATTGAATCCATCCTCACTAAATTTGAGGAACAGGACGTTAAAATAAATGCAGCTACTAAAACAGCCACAACAGCCGAATCTATGGCAACGAAAGCACTGACTTCAACAAGTAAGATTCTCCAAGAAAATGCTCAGCTTAAATACAGGCTCGAGGCCCTAGAAAACTCTTAGAGGGCCTCGAATGTGCGAATTGTAGGGTTGCCCGGAAATGTTGAAGGAGACAATTTACTTTATTTTCTTACAGAGTAGATACCGGGAGCATTAAAGCTTGCAACCATACTAGAACTGGGAGAAATTATTAGGGCTTACCGGATCTCACCCAGAGCAGACATGATAACAAGTGAGCTGCCTAGAACCATCCTTATGGTTACATCGAATCCTGCAATTTGGGACACCATTCTTCAAGCAGCAAGGAGTGCTGAACAGCTGAATTTCAGGGATACACATTACACCTATTTCCAGATCTTTCATTTGCCACAAGGGCCAGAAGGAAAAAGTTCAGCAGTGTGCGGGCCAAACTACGCAGTTTGGGAGTGACTCACTCACTCACGCCTGATGCCGGCCCAATTACAGATCCAATATAGAGGCCATGTTTACCAGTATACCGATCCTGAAAAAGATGGTAAAAAAGTGGAGGCTCTTTCTCTTGAATTTGAGAGGGCAAGACGGTTGGAGGGATCCGATACTGACTTGGAGACTGAGACATGAATATTTTCAGGTTCCCTTCTGTACATTCATTAAACAGGACTGTCGGGGAGGTTCTATTTCTTACACCTGTTATTGTGTAAAGTTTTGGGGGACCTTAAGCTTACTTGTTGGGAAAACGTTTTAAAGTAAAATGTAGTTCTAATGCATGTTATTTAAAGTTACTCACTGTTCCTAGAAAAGTATTGGAAATCTTGGGCACTATAATTAAGAGATTGTTGATTGCTCGGTTAAAAATTGGCTTAAGGTAATTTCATTTACATTGCTTTTAAAAAGGCAAAATTATTTTTATATCTATACACTTTAAAGGTGGGATATGCTGGGATTCTCACTGCTTGATACCAATTGTAGGGGTTTCATGTTTGGAGGAGGGTCATAACAACACTGGCTGTTGTATTAATGGTGTTGGAAGTTGTTTGTTTAGAAATGACCACTCAAAAGTCTTGTGGGGTGCAGTTCATTCATGGACTATCCATACAGACTTTTAAATTTTGGTATGCCCCCATATTCGAAAGCCAGAATGCTTAGATTACTTTGATCAACTACATTGAATGTATCTGATATAATGTTATGTGATATCTGGCATGAGTTACTTGTGTGTAATTGTTTTTTTCATGAAAACAATAAAATATAAGTTAAAAAAAAATCTTTATTTTGCCAGGCGGAACATCATTGAGACAAGCTCATTTACAAGATAGACCTGGGGCAAAACAATTGCCAACAGGGTTAAGACATCACAGGTTGAGTGAACGTACATAACAATTACATAGTAATAATAACAACATAATAATATATAACCATCGCATGTGACAAGATACTTACACCAGAACATAGCAATAGGTTCAACAGGAGGTAGTGCCATTTAAATACAATTGCATGGATACAGCTATATGGATGTAAGGTAATGAGTTAAAGTTTATACAGTAAACATCATTGGAGGAGTCATAGTGAGCAGGAGTGGCAGTTCCTCTGGTGTCAACATGTGAAGAAGATTGAGATGTAAGAGTCCTTTGATAAGTATTGTAGGCATGGCCTGGCAAGTGGGGTGGGAAGGGGGGGGGTATCGGGAGTGGGGAGGGAAGGTCAGATGAGATAGGAGAGGGTTGGACATGATGGCCTAGGGAGGAAGGACTGTTCGAAGGGAGAAAACGACAGATGCCACAGGCAATGTTTGGGGTATATATGTATGTACAGCCTAGATGGTATGGAATTATTTTCAGAAACTTTCAGGTAGAAGTGGGCCGTGCCAAGATAGCACCTTTTGAAGGTTTTGTTAAAAAATAGTAAATGGTTCCAGAATCTTTCCCCAGTGCCAAGGAGGTTGTGAGGGTGTTGGTGTCCTGCCTCCCAAGCTGCGGATTCCCCATGAAGCAGTTCTCCCCACCGAGCACACAGGTACGCCGACCATGCCACGCTGCTGCAAGCATTGGAACACTGTACTGAGTGGACAAAGGACTTTAAATTTGGTGCCTTTTGCAACTGGCGATTTTAGTCGGCAGACCTATGCTGATAGTTTCTGGCCCCTAAAATATCTGCAAAACATTGGTTGCTGCACCCTTTAGTTGGGAACTTTAATTTCACTGTGCCTGAATTCAACTATTGTGAAGGCACTTTAACCTATAAGGTGATGTTCAATTGTTGCTGCTTAGTACTGGTGCAAAAACTGAAAGTGACTGAAAGGAACAGAGTAAACAGTGACATGATTCAAACACACACACACACACACACAGAGCAGAACATAGAAGGACAAGATACTGATATCAGAAAATAACTAGCAGTGTGTCTGCTCTGGAATAAGTATTTTCTCTGTGGCTGAGCTGTGACAGACCCTGTAACAAGACACTGGCTTCCTGTAGGGGCAATTAGACATCACACCAAAGGGCACGCTGGGAAGATTATCTGGGACAAGAGACCATAAAAGAAACCAGAATGGCAACCTCCAAGGGCAATAAAAACAGTTAGGGAAAGTTAGAAAAAACATCTCTCGCAGCCAGAGGAAAAGAAAACACTGGGAACTGGTTAGAACACAGAAAAAAAAGACTACTACATATCATTTTCTGATTTTAACATGGAGTTTTCCTTTCAGTTGTGTGCAGGTTACCTCAAAATGCGCTGTTTAACAAATTAAGTAAGGTCAGGCTGTTTGTGAATGCATTGCATACAAAAGTACACTTCTTATTACTTATATCAATTTAAACAGTAACAACAAGGCACAGTGTAGACCTAGAATTGCCCACACCACAGCGTAATTCGAATTACATGCTAGGACCTGTATATGTTAGCCCCTGCAACTGTGCTGTAAGCTCCTCCTCCTGTTGGCTTACCTGTACAACCGCCTCTCTTTCCCAGTGCCAAGGAGGTCATGAGGGCATCGGTGTCCTGCCCTTCCCAAGCTGCCGGATTCCCCACAAAGCCGCTGGATTCTCCCCACCGGGCACACAGGTATGCCTACCACACCACGCTGCTGCAAGCATTGGAACACTGTATTGAGTGGACAAAGGACTTTAAATTTGGCGCCTTTTGCAACCGGCAATTTTAGTCGGCAGACCTATGCTGATAGTTTCTGGCCCCTAAAATATTTGCAAAACATTGGTTGCTGCACCCTTTAGTTGGGAACTTTAATTTCACCGTGTCTGAATTCAGCTATTGTGAAGGTGCTTTAAGGGACGAATTACGAACGCTGTGCTAGGTTCATTAAGTTGTGTGCAGATTACCTCAAAACATGCTGTTTAACTAATCAAGTAAGGTCAGGCTATTTGTGAATGCATTGCATATAAAAGTACACTACTTATTACATATATCAATTTAAACAGTAACAACAAGGCACAGTGTAGACCTAGAATTGCCCACACCGCAGCGTAATCCGAATTACATGCTAGGACCTGTATGTGTTAGGTCCTGCAACTGTGCTGTAAGCTCCTCCTCCTGTTGGCTTACCTGTAATAAATTTGCTCTCCTCTTCTTTCCCCAGTGCCAAGGAGGTCGTGAGGGTGTCGATGTCCTGCCCTCCCCAAGCCGCCGGATTCCCCACAAAGCCACTGGATTCTCCTCACTGAGCACACAGGTACGCCGACCACACCACGCTGCTGCAAGCATTGGAACACTGTATTGAGTCCCCGCCGGCGCTCTGCGCCCGCTCCCCACCACACCCGCCACCACTCTTGGTGGTCTTTGACTTATATAGCTGGTGTAATCACGGGGTGTGTTCGCTCAATAATTTACTATCAACCAGGTTTCCCATTAGCAGATTATCTGCTAGCACCACTAGTGGCCGCCCTATTAAGCTTTCTGCCTCATCTATTTATCACCACTAGATACTGCCCTCTATGCAGGTAATCTACACCATGTTGCCACTGTACGGCATTATGCTGTGCTTATTCCCACCCCTTTCATCCCTTCCACCTGCCTCCTTTCCAGCCCCACAGCCATATCCCAACTTAATAGATAACTTACTCGCTCCCCCACCTTTCTACACCACCACTTCCGCTGGTCCCCTGCCCCAACAGCTATCAACTAACTGGCTACCCGGCCCCTCCATCCTGCCGCCCTCTTTCCAAGCTGGGCTCATTGGTCTAGGATTTTCTCACACACCTGGAACTACCAAACCAACCCAGTGACTCCGTGCGCTATGTGTGTCACCAGGACGGATTCACAAAATTAAACAGCTGCTCACTCTGCTGCTTCTTGTGACAGGTGATATACAGCCTAACCCTGGCCCTACACCTCCTATCACGTCCACCCTTATAAAACTTCCACGAGGTTTTAAAATAATTCACCTAAACATATGTAGCATTCTGAACAAGCTTACCATCCTCCAACCATATGTCCTTACACTGTGCCCTAACATTCTAATCTTAACAGAAATTTGGCTGAAGCCCCACAATCTGGATGCTGAATTTTCACTCCCTGACTACTCCCTCATCCGGCACAACCGGCACGGTAACAAAAGAGGTGGATCGTTCCCATGTTCATCGCTGCTCACCTCCACTATACCCCAATCCAGATCACCTTGCCAACCCTGTCTATTGATTCCTTGCTAATAAAGCTCACATTGCCCTACTCAGTGCCTTTATACGTAGCTGGGTCCTACTGTGCCCCCGACACCCCCACGCCACTCATAATAGACCACCTGAGCACACTTAAACTACTTGGCTCAGAGGGAGAGCTGATTAACCTTGGTGACCTGAACTCTAACTGGCTCTCCAGTACCAGTTCTAAGCTACGTAACCACGCTTCATCCTTAAATCTCTCCCAACAAATTACCGAACCCACACGTTTAAGTCATATGTCCAATAACCACTCCCTTCTAGATTGGGCCTTTACCTCACACCCTCACTGTATGCACGAATCCGGCCTCCAACCAGACTCACTAAGTGACCATCACCTATTCTACGTGGTCAGAAAAATCTTCAGACCAAACCCCCCCCCGCGGATACTGCTCACTAGATCTTACAAATCCCTCAATCTCTCAGTCCTTTACGACCTATCCACCATGAACTGGTCTTTCATCCCTCAGGCACCCTCCATCGATTTTGCCCTGGACTTTTTCAAATACAAATTCCTCGGCGTATGGAACCTCCATGCGCCACTAAAAAGGACCCGAGTAAGAGGAGCCCACCTGCCCTGGGTCTTCGCCAACATTAGTGATCAACTCCATGCCAGGGACCAAGCATGGAAATCTATAAGGCAACCAGTTCCCAGGAGGCACTCCAACACTATTGCACACTGTGAAACTCCTGCACCAGGCTCTTACGGCAGGCCAAAGCCAACTACTTTAAGTCCTCACTCCACTCTAACCTAAATCACCCAGCGAAATTCTGGAAAACACTAAAATCACTACTCACCCCCCTGCTCAGCCCCCCACCCCAGCCTTAAATGTGGATGACTCAATCATCACCGAGCCAGGTGCAGTGGCCTCAGCTTTTAACAACTTTTTCACAAGTTGTGCAACCTCTCTCCTCGCCTCACTCCCCTGATCACACCCTCACCGCCCACGTCTAATCCACCCTCCCCATATCCTTCGCCTTCTGTCCAGTCACCCCGACCGAAGTATCAACTCAGCTGCAGGCCCTAAACCCCTCTAAAGGAAAATATCCCTCGGGTATGGACTCCAAAATGCTTTACTTGTCCGCTTCAGCCATTGCCACCCCACTGACCGCACTATACAATCTCTCGTTCTCACTTGCTTCTGTCTCAGCCAATTGGAAGAGTGCCACAGTCATACCTCTCCCAAAAGGGAGCGATCCCTCATCTCCAGGTAACTACCACCCTATCTCACTACTCCCCATCCTAGCTAAAATCCGGGAATGCCTCGTACTAGCCCAACTCTCCCCTTTCCTCGACTCCGCCTCCTACTTCACTCCTTACCAATCTGGCTTTAGGAAATTGCACTCCACCATCACCTCCCTCCTACGGCTCACCAACACTGCACTTATGGGTATGAATCATGGGCACTTCACCTCAGCGATCTTTATCGACCTTGCCAAGGAGTTCAACACAGTCTCCCACACCCTACTACTCTCCAAACTCACACAGGCGGGTCTATCTATACCCAGTTCCAATCCTATTTAGCTGGAAGGTCGCAAGCTTTAAAAGTTGGTCAACATACTTCTGCCCCCCTCCCAATTAATATGGGTGTCCCCCAAGGCTCGGTCCTTGGCCCCATCCTGTTCTCCATATTCCTAAACGATATGCCCTCAGTATGTAAACACGCATCCTTACATATGTACGCAGATGACATGGCCCTTTATGTGTCAGGTCCCTCCCACTCTGAGGTGGCCCCCAGACTACAGGAAGATTTCACCGCTGTCCAGAAATGGCTTCGTTCTAACCAGATCATTCTAAACCCCCCAAAAAACATCTCCATTACCTTCGGTACCAGGCAGCGACTCGCACGTCTCCCCACCACTCCCACTTTCTCAGAAGTACTACCTACGAGAGGCAAGGGAGAGCATAGGGGTGCATGCACCAGGAACTTTAACTCATGGTTGAAGAACTGGTGCTGTGAGAAGGTTTGATTCATTGGTGACTGGGGACCCACCTCGAGGATGGAGGTTTGTTCAAGCCTGATGGCCTGCATCCATCCTGGAGGGGAATCCAAGCACTCAATGATAAGTTTAAATGCTACATTGACAAGCATTTAAACTAGCATATGGGGTGGCAGGCCAGCAAGGAGGGTACCTACTTGCTCACCCCCCACAGCTAGCAGTGGAACCAGTGAACCAGAGGAGTGGCTATCTCTACAAAGCAGTGTGCAAAAGATGGAGATTAGCGCCCAAGAGGTGGATAGGCAGAAAAGGGTCAAAATTCAGCAGAAGTGCAGACAGCAAGGAGAACCAGGGATAAAGGACAACCAAGGAAGGGGCTGGAGTAGAACAGCAAAACAGTCTAGGGAGGTCAAATCATGGAAAGCCATGTGTGCAAATGCCAGGAGCCTTAGCAACAAGATGGAAGAGCTGGAGGCTGTCATGGTGCAGTCAGCCCTGGACATTGTGGCCATCACTGAAACCTGGTGTAATGATAACCACGACTGGGAGATGGCCATACCTGGCTACAACATATTCAGAAGAGACAGGGCAGGCAGGAAGGGAGGAGGAGTGGAACTGTATGTGAAAAATGACATAAGGGCCACAGAGATCCAGGAGGAACAAAATGGGGGAGAGATACTGTGGGTTAAGCTGGAAAGGAAAATGGGGCCAGCCATCTGCACAGGTATGGTCTACAGACCACCAGCCCAGGAGGAAGAAACAGATAGGGAGCTGATGCTAGCCATCCAAAGGATGGCAGACAAGGGTGAGGTAGTACTGGTTGGAGACTTCAATATTCCAGATGTGGAGGTGGAGCATCCCAGCAGCAGCATCAACTAGGAGCAGATTTATTCTGGACTCCCTTCAGGGTGCCTTCCTCAAGCAACTGGTCATGGAACCAACTCGGCAGAAGGCAATACTAGACCTTGTGCTCACAAACAGGGACAGTGTGATGGGGGTAACAGTGGGGGAGCACCTGGGGAACAGTGACCACCAGTCATTGTGGTTTGAAATCATAGAAAGAGCAGAAGCAAGCCATACAAAAACACATATCCTGGATTTTAAGGGGGCAGACTTTAGGAAAATGGGGAGATACTTGAAAGAGGCATTAAGGGGAATGGGGCAGGAATCAGAGGTTGAGGAACAGTGGGCAGTATTTAAAATGGGGATTACAAGAACAACAGAATTATGCATTAAGCAGGTTAAGAGGAAAGGAAGAGGGGACCATTATGGTTTTCCAAAGAGGTAGCAAAGAAAGTGAAAGCCAAAAGATTGCATTCAGGCAATACAAAAGACACAGGCAGAGAGGATAGGGAGAAGTACCAGGAGAAGCAAAGGGAGGCAGGGAGGTCTGCAAGGGAAGCCAAAGCTCAGACAGAAGAACACATTGCAAAATCAGTGGGTAGAGGGGACAAAACCTTTACAGGTACATAAGTGAAAAAGAAAGGCAAAGGAGGATGAGTGAGACTGAAGGGGAGGATGGGGCGCGTGGAGGATGACAACAGTAAAGCTGACGTATTGAACAGGTATTTCTGCTCAGTCTTTACTGAGGAAGAGGAGGGTGATGGGTCTGAAGGGAGTACAAGGGTGAGAATGGTGCAGAAATGGACACAAGTCCCTTTACAGAAAAGGGTCCTGAAGGAACTGGAAGTAATAAGAGTTGATAAAGCAATGGGGCCAGATGGGGTGCACCCCAGGGTCCTAAAGAACTAAGAGAGGTGGTGGCTGAACCTCTGGCTATCCTGTTTAGCCGGTCACTGGAAACAGGGGAGGTACCCAAAGACTGGAGGACAGCAGATGTGGTCCCCTTATACAAAGGTGGGAGCAAAGAGGAGGCGGGGAACTACAGACCAGTCAGCCTCACCTCGGTGGTGGGGAAGATCATGGAAGCACTACTGAAGGAGAGATTGGTGGAGCATCTGGTTGTCAATGGACTACAGGACCCAAGGCAGCATGGTTTCACCAGGGGGAGGTCATGTCAGACCAACCTCATTGAATTTTTTGACTGGGTGACTAGGGAGGTGGATCAGGGGAGGGCAGTGGACATGGCCTATCTGGACTTCAGCAAGGCCGTTGACACTGTGCCACATAGAAGACTATTACACAAACTGGGGAATATGGGTGTGGGCAGGACAGTAGTGTGGTGGGTAGGTAACTGGCTGGGTGGCAGGACACGTAGGGTGGTGGTAAATGGCTGTCACTCCACAGAGGGAAGAGTGACCAGTGGGGTACCACAGGGATCAGTGCTGGGACCGGTCCTATTCAACATCTTCATCGGTGACATTACGCAGGACCTAGAAGGCAGAATTTCACTGTTCGCTGATGACACAAAGCTCTGTAACAGAGTAGACACACTAGAGGGTGTAGACAGAATGAGAAGGGACCTGCAGAAACTTGAAGAATGGTCAGGGGTTTGGCAGTTGAAATTCAATGCAAAGAAGTGCAAGATAATGCATATGGGGCACAAAAACCCTGGCACAATACAGGGTTTTAAATAATTGATTAGTAGTTTTTTTCTTGGGACAATACTAACTGTACAGAAAGCATTTATATAGGTTTCTAGAAGTGTGATGTTTGTTAAACACAGTGAGGCAAGTGCTATGCATTTTCACAATGTTTTAGAACTTTTGTGAGCAAAATGCTAATCAATTTTTAGAGTTAAATAAAACCCTGCAATATATCAGTTGGGGGGGGTGAGGATATAGCATGCACCAAGCAGGAAAGGGATCTTGGAGTTATCATCTCTGATGACCTCAAGGTAGTGAAACAGTGTGACAAGGCAGCAGGTAAAGCAAATAGAATGCTGGGATGCATAGGCAGGGGCATCACCAGCAGGAACAGGGCGGTCATAATTCCACTATACAAGACACTAGTGAGACCCCACCTGGAGTACAGTGTACAGTTTCGTGGTTTTTACGGCTTGGCCTCCTGCTTAAATCTTTGGAGGTTTGCTCCTGTTCAGAGCGTATTGAAGACTATCTGGCCCCATTCTCTAACACGGTCAGAGTTTAAATTTTATACTCTTTTAAGAAGGCAGTGAGAGTGCCTTGTTACTTTTCCAACCCTGAACAGTGGGAGTGTTTGGGGTTTGTTAAAGTCTTTCGAACATTTTTTTTTGTACAATCGACTTTATTACAGGGAGAGTGATTTGGGGCCTGGAGTAATCTTTGAGATTGATAACATCTGTCCTGCTCAGGAAGTGAGAGTTCCTGAGGGCTTTTGGTCTCTTCTGGCGGCTGAAAGTTCCACTGAAGATTGGAGAGACTTGCTTTTTTCGTAGTTTTGATATTGATATCTCATTATAACTGTAGTTTTAAAGAACGTTAATTTATTTTATAACTTGCTTTTTTTTTTTTTTTGAATATTTTAATTTTATAATTTAGTTGTTTTAGTTTAGTTTTATGTTAGTTTAAACAAGTATTAAGTCTGAAAATGTATTTTATTCTCCCCTCTGTGTGAGAGACAGTGGGTGGGATTGGTAAATAATTTGCCTCTCTTTTCCACTACTTTGTGAGAGGAAGTGGTGGAGTTTTCACTAAAAGAGTGTTTTTTTTTTTTGTGTGTGTGTTTTTGTTTGTCTTACTATTTTTTTTGGTAAAGTTGATTAGGGGGCGTATTATTAAAATGTTATTTTTAGTGGTATTAACAGGTTTTAAATGTGTTGGGTTGGTGAAAGCACAGTCAGGAGGTGCTCCCCCTCAAGACTAAAGGATCTCCGACCTTTTGAATGTCCCACACTCCCTTTAGAAGTGTATAGGAAATGCCGAATACTTGGCATTTCGAGATACAAGAGTGGTGGGAATAGGAGATCCTGGAACTCTTGAGGGGGATGGGAAAGGAGTGGGCGGATAGGAACAGTTAGAACCAGGAGGCGCCCTGGGGCGAAATGGATGCAGGAGCGTGGTCTGTCATATCTTGCGTCCATACCCAAGGGCACTGACTTGATCAGGCAGGAAGCGGAGTCTTCCTTGGAGTCTCGTCCCTTTCAGGCGGTGTTAAGCAATGCTAGGTCTATTAGAAACAAGACTGCTTTAGTAGCATATCTTGTTGCTTCTGTGGACTTAGCTTGCATCACCGAGACCTGGCTTGACGCAAACGCGGGCCCCATTTTGGGATCTGCGATTCCGGACGGGTTCTCGGTGATTCACCGCCCAAGAGTGGACCGTAGGGGCGGGGGAGTTGCAGTCTGTTTTAGACAGGAACTGGACCTCAGGGAGGAGCCGGTTGGATATACCAACTCCTTTGAATGTATTGTGGGTGCAGGTGCAGGATTCAGGATACTCCTCATTTATCTTTGGTTGGTCTGACCATCGTGCCCTGAGGTTCAGTTTCATGGCCCCCTGAAAGAGGCCTGCCCCTAAGGAGATAGTACAGTTCCATCCTTTGAGAGGAGTTACCTCAGAAGGCCTAATGACGGAGCTGGACTTCTCGGGTTTTCCAATGGATAGCATGGATCCAGGGTCTTTAGTGCTGGCCTATAATAGGGCAGTTGTGGGGGCCCTGGATGTCATTGCTCCTTTCCGTGTTCGCCCCTGTACTCTTCATCCCGAGTCCCCGTGGTTTACCATGGAGATTCGCGGGTTGAAGAGACAGGGCTGAAGATTGGAGAGATGCTGGCAGAAGACTCACCTGGAAGTCGACAGGCTTAGACTGCTAGATCATTATAAAATCTACCAGTTAGCGATCTCCCATAAGAAGGCAGAGTTCCTGTCCAGGGAGATTGCTACAGCAAGAAATAGACCAGCCCAGCTCTTCCGGACTGTGGACAGACTGTGCAATCCAGTCTGTCTTCATGCCGGTCGAGCGTTATCACAGTTACAGTGTGAGGAGTTTGCGACGTTCTTTGCTGATAAGGTGTCTGCTATCAGAGATGAGATCAGCCAGGGCCTCCCCATTGGGTCTTGCAGTGACCAATCGAGGGACACAAGTACCCATTTGACTTGGTCCACGTTCAGTCAACTGGTAGTTATGGATATAGTGAGAATCGTCCAGACTGCGCCCAACTTTCTATGAGTTGGATCCGGGCTCTACACGCCTACTTGTGGAGTGTGTAGAGGTTTTCGGCCCGAACCTTACTGGGATAGTAGTGACATCATTGGAGAGAGAGATCTTTCCTGATCCTTTGAAGGAGGCAATAGTACGTCCCCTCCTGAAAAAGCCCTCCCTTGATCCCGACTGCCCAGGAAACTACAGACCAATCTCGAATCTTCCCTTTTTGGGGAAGATTATTGAGAAGGTGGTCGCTTTGCAGCTGGAAGATTATTTAAACATCCACAATATCTATGACCCTCTCCAGTCTGGCTTCAGGAAACAGCACAGTACTGAGACGGCTCTTGTTCGGGTATTGAATGATCTCCTGATGGCAAGAGATCAGAGAACTCATTCTATCTTGGTTCTCCTTGATCTTTCAGCTGCATTTGACACTGTGGATCATGGGGTGCTGCTTGAACGCCTGTGGTCTTCCTGTGGACTAAGGGGGGTGGTCCACAGTTGGTTTAAATCTTTTCTGCAGGGTAGGACTCAGAGAGTAGTGTCAGGGATTTATTCCTCGACCTCTTGCTGTCTACACTGTGGAGTGCCACAGGGTTCAGTGTTGTCCCCCATGTTATTTGCAGTGTATATGCTTCCATTAGGGGACATCATAAGACATTTCGGTTTGAGTTTCCATTGCTATGCCGATGATTCTCAACTCTGTATGTCTTTTGTACCCGAGCAGGAGTCTGAGTCAAGTGCATTGTTTAACAGCTGCCTCCAGGAGATACAGAACTGGATGAGTGCTAATTGGCTGAGGTTGAACCCGGGGAAAACAGAGGTATTGGTGGTGGAACCGGGGGTAAGGATATCAAGTCCATGGGCGGAACTCTCAGGTTTATTCCTGGGAGGAACCCGGCTCATGGCATCTGGTCAGGTGCGTAACCTTGGTGTTATATTTGACGAGGGCTTGACCCTGAGGGCACAGGTGTCAGCCGTAGTCCAATCATCCTTTTTTCATCTAAGGAATAGAGCATGGGTGAAACACTTGATTCCATCAGAGGATCTTCCTACCCTGGTCCATGCCTTTGTGTCCAATCGTCTTGATTATTGCAACGCCCTTTATCTAGGGCTGCCGGGAGTGGATATCCGTCGCTCACAGCTGGTGCAAAACGCGGCAGCTAGGTTGTTGACTGGAAGCCCGAGGTCCAACCATATAACACCTGTGCTTTGTGAATTGCACTGGCTGCCTGTACAGTGGCGGATTACTTTCAAGGTCATGTTGATGACCTATAAAACCCTACACGGTTTGGGACCTCGCTACCTGAAAGAACTCCTGACTTCTTACTGTCCCTCCCGCTCCCTCCGATCCTCTGGTGAGGGATTACTGGGATTCCCGGTAACCTTAAAACATCTGGTGGAAGAACATTTGCCTTTTATGGCCCCTACCCTGTGGAATTCTCTACCTTGCCAGATACACAATTGCCTGACTGTGGAGAGCTTTAAAAAAGCTTTAAAGACCTTCCTTTTTAACCAAGCATTCTTTTAGTGATTTACATTATATTGGATTGTTTATTGAATTTGATGTTGTTTATAATTGTGGTCTTGATTTGTATGATTGATATTGTAAAGGCGCCCTGAGCTTTGGAAGGGCCCCTTAAAGAAATAAATATTTACTTACTTACTTACTTACAGTTCTGGAGACCTTACCTATGTAAGGACATAGACAGGGTAGAGAAGGTTCAGAGGAGGGCAACAAAGATGGTGCATGGATTGCATCACAAGTCCTATGAAGACAGGTTGAAGGAACTGAACATGTACTCCCTGGAGGAGAGGAGGGAGAGGGATATGATAGAGACATACAAGTGTCTTATAGGGAGGAACAGGGTGCAGGAATATACTATTTTTAAGCAGAAAAAGATGTTCCAGGACTAGAGGGCATGGGATGAAGTTGGAGGGAGGACGATTCAGAGGAAACGTGAGGAAGAATTTCTTCACAGAACGAGTGGTGGACAAGTGGAACACCCTGCCAGAGGAAGTGGTGGTGCTGAAACAATCACGGGATTTAAGAATGCATGGGATAGACATAAAGGAATTCTGGAGGTCAGGGGTAAGGGGCAACAGACTTCTAGGAAAACATAAACTGAACTTACAAGCTCAAATGGGCAGACTGTGCGGGCCATAGGCCCTTATCTGCCGACACTGTCTATGTATGTATCTATGTATGTATCTTTCCACACCTTAGATAGTATACCATTGGAGGCCCTCTCCTCCTTCGACCAGCACCTTGACTTCTTGGGGCACATTGACTCAATCTACAAGAAACTGTACCCCAAGCTTGGTGCCTTATATCATAACAGGGGCTGTATCCCTCTGGAAACCCACAAAGCTATTCTACAGAGAATGATCCTCCCGATACTGGACTATGGTGACATAGTATACACAGCTGCCCCCAATTCCAATCTTGCCAAACTCGACCCCCTCTTCCACTCCTTTTGCCATTTCGCCTTAGACTGCCCCCCATGTATGCACCACTGTGAACTCTACAAGTCCCTTAACCTACTATCTCTACAGGACCGGAGACTACTCCACGGTGCAAGACTTACTGCTAAATTCTGGTCCCAGACCTTCTCCCCTACCTTGGGTCCACACTCCAAGCTCAACCACCCACAGTGTACTCCCTCAGAAACCACTAACTTCCGGCTCCTCTATGTCCTGTATATGGCCACTGCCAAAGGGCAGGCCACCTTCAGGTATCGTATGCCTAAACTCTGGAACTCCTTACCAGTGGCCATCAGGCTCACAGATAACTCACAGCAGCATAACCTGTTACTCAAAGTGCACTTCCCGCCCAACTGCTCCTGCCAACAGTCCCCTCGAGACCCCTAATGCTCCGCATCTCGCTCCTGCCCCCCTAACCGCTCCCCCACGCCTTAGTGCATTTCCCTGGTTCGCGTAGGCCCACCTCACCACGCTGCTACTGATTTTTCCCCCTGTAGTAATAAGGGAGCCACACTATATGTATTATGAAACTCTCATGCACAGTTGAGTTGCTGACTTGTGTAGTTAGACCTGCTTGTTAGCTAGCCTCCTCGTACTCTATTGTATTAGCTCGTTTCCTCATACATGTTTATCATTGATCAAGATGTAACCTATTTTATGCATCGTTGGTACTATGTACTATCTGCTTTATGTTTTCATCCTTTCCCCCCTTCCCCAGGGTGCATCTGGAATCGAGCAGTACTCTGCTCAGTATGTTTTCCTGGTAAAACTCTTAAATAAATAAATAAATAAATAAATTATGACGATTTAAAGTTATCATTATTATTATTTTTTTAATTATCAATGGGCCTCTCAAATGATACATGCCTCCTTCTGGCTCCACACAGAGAATGACTCAGATGTGCCTCAGCATGAACTAGAGTGGCTAAACATAGAAAGAAGCATATGTCAAGAGACCGAGATTAGGCTGCCAGTACTTATTTTTGGACCTTCCCTCACACTCAGTAATGAACCTTCCCCGGGGCTGCACACACAGAATTCTGATGAAGGTATTGAACAAAATACACAACCCCTTTGGCAAATCTGTCGAGCAGCCCTTGTGGAGAAATGGCAACATTCTTATTGTAGGCTCCAGAATAAGATAGAAACACTGGGAGGATGAAGGATTAAGGAATGTACAGGGCATTATTTCAGATGAGGGGTACCTTCCCTTTGTGACACTCCAGCAGAGATTTATGCTTAGACCATCAGAAAGCATACAAATACAGTCAATTTAAACGCACTGTAGTACAACACTGGAGAAGAAGGCATTGCACAACACTGGAGAAGGAAGCATCCCACAACATGGTCCACAGAACCGCACTAGTCTCCCGCTACCAGTCAGACGTGAACTAGTCCTGAAAATGATTCTACCCACCATCGACAACTGTGATGTCGTCTAGCTCTGCCTCAAAGTCCAACCTAGCCAAACTAGACCCCCTCTTTAACGCATTCTGCCGCTTTGCCCTTGATGCCCCCCCCCCCCGCTCACATCACTGCAAGCTCTACAGGTTCACTGGCCCCTGCCATCCCTGAGCAACAGGTGCTAATCATAGTGTCAAATTCACTTCCAATTTCTGGCTGACTCCTCCCTCCCTACCTCTTATCCTCCCTGTCTTCCCCACCCCCACTCCCTCAGGTCTGTTGACACTAGGCTCTTAGTCATCCTCCACTGAAGGATTCACCGCTGGCCAATCGGCCTTTCTTTACCTCTTCCCTAAATCCTGAAACGCCTGCTGGCCCAGATCCGCCACTCCTCAACCAACGCCTCCTAGCCTCTGCACTACCAACTACCTAGCTCCAAACTGCAACTGTTCCTGACTTCCCCTGATAAGTTCCCTGACGCCTGTAGCCTGACCAGCGGCTTGGCCACACCTGATTGTCTGGCTTATCTACTGCCTCACGCACTTACACTCTCACTCTTACTCACTCTTCCCTCTCCAAACATCCCGCATCTCTCTCTTTCTTCCTAACTATGCTACGTTTCTTCAGCACTACTCACAGTTCTACTCCACTCCCCCTCCCTCCCACCTTACCTAATCCTCCCCCCTACTCACCAAATGTTTACTAGTACACCCCCACAACTTCACTCTCCAATTCCACTGCCTATTGGGGTTCCCACTGCAGCCCTAGTCCTGCTACGGGCACTCATGTTCTGTTACTGCACCATAGTTCTGTTACTTGCACTTATGTAAATTTTCATGTCTTACCTCATTGTGTACCCATGCACTGTTTACCCTGTCCCTGATGAACAAGCTCTGTACAGCTCTTGCTTGATTTGTACCAATGCTATGTATACCATGTCCTTAATGATGATGTTCTTATATATTATCAAGTTCAAATGTAATCTCTCCCAACTGTATGTTATCTGCATTGCTCTGCTGTTAATCTCAACTATTGTATGTATAACTGCCTCCTCTGTAACCCCTCACCCCAGGTCGCACCAGAAGACGAGCATCTTTTTTGCTCAGTGTGCCTTTCCTGGTGAAACATTTTCAATAAATAAATAAAATAAATAATGGGAACAACTACTGCTAGCTCTCCTCCAGGGCAGACCATCAATCCCAGTATGGTACAACATCCTGGTGAATCAAAATGGTATGCTCCCCCCCCCCCGACAGTGAAGCCATTCAAGCGAACAATGTCGATGCCAACATTGACAGTTCACTGTAATGGTGTGCCCGAGACCACAGCACTCTGTCTCCCGGTCCTGCACCCCCTCCCCAAATCAACTCCAACTTGGAGTTGATTATATTCAGTACGGGGGGTGCAAGGTGCAGAGCCCCCTGCATGGGGGGGGTTTGGGGACGAAGCCCACCCAATAGAAAAACGGACTGGGTTTTCTTATGGATTTATGTCAACTGCAACTTGTAGTCAACATAAATCCGTCGCTGTGATGCCAGTTGACGAAATAGTTGTCGAACCGGCAATAGAAACCATGGGAAAGCAGAAAAAATGAAAGCCTGGTGGATCAGGGAGCTGGACACTGACACCAGAGGATGGGACTGAAAAAAGTTGTGGAATTTCTCCAGAAGAGCAATGTCACTAGTGGACCTGAAGACACAGCAATTTAAAATACTGGGGAACATGTACTGCACACCGGAAAAAATCCACAAAATGAAAAAAAATACCAGTGCCCAAATGCTACAAATGTGATCACCCTGAAGGAACATTGATTCACCTACAATGGTAGGGTCCACTTACGCAAATATTTTGGCAAGAAATTAAATTCCTGTACTTGTAATGTTAACTAAATTGTGTATTTGTCCACTGTGATGTTTACTGTTGTATTTTAAATGTCAGGCATGACTGAAAAAGGGCTGTGCCCATTTCACCTCCTGGTTAAAAATAAAAAAATGAAATGAAAAATTAGATAAATCTAAACTAAATCCACTTCTAGGATATGTGAATTTTTTCAAACTAGACCTATGCTTAGCGGGCAATGTAAGCCACTCCTGAGTGGCAGTAAGCAGGCAACATGGCATGTATCTTGTAAACACAGCAAACAGGCATATTGTACACCTCTGGCTAGATGTGCACGCACCTACTGTATATCTAGGGAATGGTTAACAGATGTAATGGAATGCGTAAGGCTGGAATGACAAGCCCACAGTTTATGGAATGCCATGCCAGTTTACCTGAAGAAATATCGGGATTTAGAAGCCCTTATTACACTACCTGAGGGGGTAACTGAAAACCTGACTAATTAACACTGTTGTTACAAGGGTTAAATGGTTTGCATGTATAACTGGATGTTAACGCCCTTCCTCTCTTCTTTTGTTCCACACGTCTCAGATACATTAAAACTAAGGTACACTGTGCATTTACTACTAGCTAAGTTCAGTTAGAATGTATCAGACCCAGGCCTGGCCACCGAGGTGGAGTTAAATCACTGCAGAAGGCTGGAAAAGTATTGTTGTTCAATGTTATGTGTATGTGTATATTATGCATTCATGTCAAGTACATTTATGCACATAAGCCCCACTTGGCAGTCATTGAAGTACTGGGTACATCTCCATAATAAAAAAAAACTTGGCTCATGCCCAGACCATCCCTAGGAGCTGTGGGGTGTACAGCCTGAAACCTCAAATAGAACTGGTTATGGACACTTGTCCCCCTTAGGGTGCAGACTGAAGACCTTAGTTAGGTGGTGCTTATAACAAAGGAATGTAACAGTTAATTAAATGCACTATTTGTATGTTTGTCTTATTGACGAAATACTAATAAATAAATCCACTCTCCAATCAAAGGCATGTCTTGCTGCTGGAACCAGTGGTTGTGATATGAGACAATATGGTAAGGCTGGTTTAATGTACTTAAATGGGATTTTAACTTTTATTCATAACTTTGTCATTTCTTGCACACATTTTCAGCATGGCCTTTTAGGGACCCCACCTCATGAACAAGGTCTGTGAAATTTTCAGATCCATCCCGAAAGGGGATTTCGCGATCACTGCACAAAATCAACCTTCGGGCCGGATTTGAAAATTTTCACTGCCCTTGTTCATGAGGTGGGGTCATTAGAAGGCTATGTTGAAAATTTAGGGTAAAAAGTAAAAAAAAAAACAACGAGGTTATGAGTGCACTTTTGACATTTTTCAACACTCGCTCATAACTTTGGTAATTTTCAATATTTTGACCCAAATTTTTCTACATAGCTGTTTTTTCACACTACCTCATGAACATGACAGCTGTCATTTTTAAATCCAGTCTGAAATGTGTTTTCACACTTGTGGCGTGAAAGCACCTTTGGGGCGGGATTTGAAAATTTTCACCTACAGGATTCATGGGATGAGGTTATGAAAAGGCTATGTTGAAAATTTGGTATAAAAATATGTTAAACTGACCAGGGGCCAGATTCACAAAACTCTGCCCAGGGTAAACCCGCAAACTGGGTTTGTGCCCAGGCAGAAGGGGAAGGGACCTGCATATTCCTGTAATCTCATCCACTAAGGTTTTGCTCCATGCAAGGGCCTTGTGTGGAGCAAAGTACCACTGACAAAAACCTGGCAGTAATCCGCACAACCCTGGTGGTTGGTGGAGGTACTGGGCCCCCCCCCGGGTCCCAGATTGCTCACCCAGTCTGTATAAAAAAAATGTTCATAGTGTAGTGTCCCACCATGGTCCCTGATCACTTACCCAATGATAAGAAAACATTTTTCCAAAGTGTAGTGTCCCACCCCGGTCCCCGATCTCCCACTTGATATTGTAAAACTCCTTATCCCTAGTATAGTGTCCTTCCCTGGTCACCAATTGCCATCCCAAAATGTAAGACAACCCATGCCCTGGTAGTCTACTGGCCCCCCCCACCCTCCAAGGTAATCACCCACCACCCCGCTCCCCTCCCCCAACACAACTCTCGGTCGGCGAGCAGCACAGCCCTCCTCTCACCTCCATGGCTTCCCACTGACTGGGCTATGAATGAGGTGGGACACTACTATGGAAAAATGCTTTCTTAACATCAGATGGGAGATCAGGGACTTGGGTGGAACACTACACTATGGAAAAATGTTTTCTTAATGCCAGGTGGGAGATAGGGAACCGGGGTGGGACACTACACAGGATTTAGTAACATCGGTTGGGTGATAGGGTGGGGGAGGGCACCACTAGACTATGGGGCAATGTGGCTGTGTGGGGCTTGGGCTAATGGGGAGGGCCGTGCAACGCCGCACTAATGCCATGCAAATGATTCCATAATGGGCATGCTAATGGCCACTAGTACCTTGCATGCCCAATGGGCTCATGTCCATGGCTCCTTTCATGAATGGGGGCTTAGTGCAGTGGCGCCATTGGTGGCAGCCCATTCACCTGTCTGGTTGTGGTGTTATTCCTGGGTTAGCATTGCCCCCGCCTACACCTATTCACAGTCGGATAGTGCAGTGTGCTATCTTATTGTGAATAGCAGTTTTTGATCCCTGCGCAATGGCAAGGTATGGCGCAAACCTTTGCACTGCACTTTGCCCTTTTTTGTGCATCCTACCCCAAGTTATGAATGAACATTGAAATATTTCAATGTTCACTCATAACTTTGCTAATTTTTTACATTTTTCCACCAAACTTTCAACGTGGACTTTTTGGAACACCACCTAATGAAGAAGGCAGTTGAAATTTTTCAGATCTATCCTGAAAGGTGATTTTTCAGTCGCTGCGTGAAATCATGTTTTGTGTGAGATTTAAAACTTTTCACCTACGGAGTTTGTGAGGTGGGATCATAAGAAGATTATTGAAAATTTGGTGTAAAAAATATGGTAAAATGACCAAGTTATGAGTGAATGGTGAAATATTTCAACGTTCACTCACAACTTTGCTAATTTTCAATATTTTGACTCCAAATGTTCAACATAGCCATTTTTTCACACCGCCTCATACACCTGACAAGTGCTGTTTTTCAAATCCTGGACGAGATCTGTTTTTCCTCATGTGGTGCAAAATGACGTTTCAACCAGTATTCTATAAATGCCACATGTTACAGTATGTTTATGAGGGGGAGTCATAAAATGACTATCTTGAAAATCTGGGATCAAAATGTTTGCATCATTGGGTAGTGCTTTGTGATCCCGTGCCGTTGAGCTGAGTTTGTTGGTGAACTCAGTGACCTAGCTGGATGGCCCGAGACTTGGGGAAAGAGTAGGTGCAGGGTTGCCTGCATGGGCCTACGTACCATATAATGAAGAGAACCATTCTCTTGGCATAGGGAACTCTGTACCAGTGGGTACCAGAGGGCTATGTAATTCGGCTAAGAGGTGGAGTCTTTGCCCTGTGTGTCTGTGACCACATGGAATCACAGTACCCAGAAGGCTCTGCGATTTTGCAGCTCACCAGACACCCCCTTGACTTACTAACATCCATTGCTATAGGCCCTGCACTTCTGTAGGCAGACAGAGTCTTTCGTTTGAATGAAAAAAGCATATGAAAAGGATCACTTCATGCAAAAACAAGCATTTGTCAATGCCGAAAGTTTGCCATTGGTATTGGTATTGTACCGGTGGGGCAGGACTATAGTTCCCAGCAGCTTTGGCTGCTAGCTTATTTACATGCACTTTTTTGCACTTTTAGAAAAACAAGTGTTGTGGCCCCTCAGATCCCTCCCTCATGTCTCTGGACCCCGATTAGGCAATTCAGAGGTCCAGGAGCATGGGGGGGGGGGGACACCTCCGTTTTGCTGCAGGAGTGGCTTAAAAACAAACATACGCCTTTGCCATGTCACACTTTCAGAGTGCAGTGAAGGAAATTTGAAGTTTTAACAAAAACACCACCTTCCACCCTGAGGAAGGGCTACTGTGGACATCCCAAAACGTTGTTGGGCCTTGGGGTATTTGTATGGCATGCAATAAACTTCTTACACTGTAACATTAGAGTGGGTGAGTGGTCACTTTTGTTCCTATGCACTTTGTATGTTAGGGCCAGTATTATTCCCATCTTTCTGGGAATTCTAACGGGATATACTGCCTACTGACCTTCATCTGTTTCCCTCAGAGCATCATGTAGCATGTTAGAAACTGCCTACTCCCCCTTTGCAATTTTTTGCGCTCATCGTTTTTCTGTTTATCTTTCTTTTATTTTTTTTGTAAGATTCCTGATTCCCTGTACTTTTTTATTAGCAATTTTTTTGGTAATTGCCCTTATTGATTTATCTAACCTATGCTCTGCTTTTGGGCTGCAACCTTTTTGCAGTTTTATCATGCTGGTGCACTTGCGCCATCACATGTGGCACCCTGGGGAAAAAACGAAGGAAAATGGATGGGCTGCTTCATGACTGCATCCCCAGCAGGCGGTCACATGACTGATGCGGCTGACCACCCACCACTGTGTGGTCCTGGTAAGGAGCACATAACTGGTAAGTCCACAAGAAGATCGGTAATGGGCTGGGAAGGGTGCTGCCAGGCAGACCCATAAAAGACAGGAGAGGAAGAAAAATAAGAGTGGTTTACATGCAGTGAAATGCAATTATTGGGTAACTGACACCTCGGTAATTGAGTTATACTCTGCGCATAATTGGAGCAATGAGAAAGTCCCTTAAAGTTAAACTACACTGAATCTGTCAGTCATTTTTTTTACCCAGTAAAAGCTCTTTTTTTTTTTCACTATTTTTCTCCCCTGTCCCGGTAGACCCTACTTCATTACTGTCCTCCCAGCCCTGTCCCCCAAACTTCAGACCACTCCTGTCTTCCCCCACGGCTTACCCTCCATGGCAGGGCACCGAGGAGCTCACAACTCAACCTGTCAGGTCCGGATCCAGCTTCAGGGAGGTGCCTTCTCGGGGGCGGTGCCTGTGGAGGATGGCCATTCATGAAGCACGATCGGGACCAGTTTTCTACTTTTCCCTTCGGAGGGGAGCATGCAGTGCCAACAATGGCTGTGCTGCGTGTGCATCTGCATGCAGCACACTGGTTGGCTGCTCCTCCTTCATGCCCCATTGTACAGGCCCTGGCGTACCAACATCAAGCCTCCACTAGGTGTTAGGCAGGTGCCGGTCTCTGTTCCCCACCCTTCCCAGGAGAGGAGAGGAGAGCTGTCCTCCAGATGCTCAATCCTCTCCTTCCCTGGCCGACCCCAGATGACCCATTTGCACCACGAACATGGACCGCCGGCATGGCAGGAGGTAAGGCATGATGCCTCAGCCCTCCATGCCACTGGGCCAGCCAGTAAAAGGTCTTTCAGCAAATTTAGCGAGTGTTTGTGAACCCACTCAGGGATCTTTGAAAATCCGGCCCCAGTGGATGCCAATTAATTTGGGTTTTTATATTTCCCGCAGGGCATTAAAGAGGACAGGACCCAGTAGTGACCTCCTGTACACTCCCATCGGTCACTGTCCTGTCCTCCAAGTGACTTCCATTTACAACCAAACTCTGTCTCCTACCCTTTAATCCATTTGATACCCAGCTTACCATCTTCTGCCCTGCTCTTAGAAGTTTATTAGCCTCATGTGTGGTACAGTGTAAAAGGCCTTACTGAAATCCGGATAAACCACATGCACTGCCTTCACTTTATCTAACTTGCTAGTCACCCAGCAAAAGACATCTATGAAATTTGTTTGACACAATCTCCCCCTGTGAAATAGTGCTACCAGTGGTCCTGCAGCCCATTTGCCTCCAGGTACTCCATTTTATTTATTTTGAAAAGCCTCCTATTCAGCAGGGTCTCTATTAATTTCCCCACAAATTATCTTAGAATGAGTGGCCTGTAATTGGTAACCTCCTCCCTGTTGCCGCTCTTGTGCAGGGGCACCACACTAATCGTCCTCCAGTCCTGCAGAACTACTGTCGTCTCCAATGAGATGCTCAATAGTGTTGCCAGGGGGGTGGCAAGCACTGTGCTCAGTTCTTTTAGTACCCTTGGTTGAATCCCATCTGGCCCCATCACTTTACTTTCCATTAGGGCTTCCAATCCCCATAGGACTCTCTCCTACAAGAACAGATGTGTGTCTACTCCCCTCTCTCCCACGGTGCCTGCTGATAACATGTTGGTCTATTCACTCCCCCCTCCCAACATGAATACCGAGCAGAAATACTCATGTAAATTTTAGATTTTTCTTGATCTTTCTTCTGCAGTCTCTCTCACCCCACTTTGCTAATTCTCACTATTCCACTCCTTGCTTTTATCTTTCCAGTCCCCACATGTACCTGAAGAAAGTCTTATCCCCCATTTTAACCTCCTTGGTGATCATCTTCTCTGTTTGTGCCTCAGTTCTTCTCATCCTCCCCCTACTTCCCTTTCTTTCTATAGATACACATCCCTGTCACCCTCTTTTTGGGTCTTCTTGTACTTCCTAAAAGCTGTTTTCTTCTCTCTTAACAGTTTAGCCACCTCCTTTGGGAAATACAGTGGCCTCTTCCTCCTCCTCCTACCCATGCATACTTCCTTCAAACAGCTTGCTTATGGGCACGGCCACCCTGTTACAGTCAACTCACCAAAATCTATGTAAAAGTGTGCCTGTAGTCCTGGGGAGATGTCCGCCGCACCTGTAAAAGAAGACACAAGGGGTTCACAAAGGATCCGCAATTCTTAGGGGGGATTAAATAGGGTGGAAGGACAGGAGAGAAATAAAATTATACATATCTGATGGGGTTGGAGTCCATATCCTGTCAGACCTGTAGAGATAAAAGAAAAAAATAGGTTTGTTAAGAAGGAAGAAGATGTAAGATGAGCAAAAGCAGAGTAAAGAGAGTGTGGTTTGGCGAAGGGGGGTCAGCTAAAACCCCTTTGCCCATAATGGTGGCTGAGTGGCCAGTAATTTATTTAGTAGCCCAGGTGGCTAGTGGTATGCTGACCTAACAGCGAAACTCAGACAGTGAAACCCCTCAGCGACAATCTCGACAGGCTTCGAGATTGTTGCTGTGAGGGACCTGAGGGTGAAATTTCGCCCTTTTGCCACCTTTCACCCCCCCCCCAAACCAACTCTGACTCAGAGTTGATAATCTATAGAAGGGAGGTGCGGGGGCTGCAGCCCCCCCACATGGGGTGTTCAGGGGGCACAGCCCCCCGATAGAAAACACTCAATGTCTGACAGGTGAAACTTTGAATGCTGACATTGGGGATCGCGCCATGCCAAACTTCGACAACACCGTTGTCGATTCAGCATGGTAAAACCTCGGCTAGTGGGGAGCTAGTAGCCCTTTTTTGTGTTATGCACATAGAAATGTCACAGATACAGTGGTGGCATGATCTGTGACATTTATTGTGCATAATACCCTCTGGTACCATGCCTACAACAGATCACCCCCAACCTCCACCCACACATGCACATGCAGCTTGGACACAGAGATTCATTGCTTACTAAACAGCCCAGAGGACAGACAGTGAATTCCCGAGCTTGGCTGTGTCTCTCTAACACCACTCTCTCTCTCTCTCTCTCTCACATCTATCTGAGGTATGCTGTATGACCTCTCCCGACCCCTATAACATAACAGACAGGGACACAGTCACAGACTGCCAGGCATTTCTTACTGCACACCTGCAGTCCCACATCAACACAGACACACACAGAAGTGCACCTGTGGACTACAGAGAGACATGCGGATTATAACACATACATAGCGAGGCACCGATCACATGTCAAACGTAACACTGTGAACGTCTTTACCTGGTACTGCCATCCTGAGCAGCACTGTGTGCCACATGTGAATCGTGGCACTGTACACCCTTTTCACCAGCTTCTGGCATCCTGAGCAGGCACAGCACTGTGTGCCACATGCCAAAATACAGACACACATTGAGGTATACAGAGAGACACAGAGTGCCCAAATTGTGCAGTACGTTTGCAGAGCGGCACTCTTTTGTTTCATGTACTCTCCGTGCCTGTCTCTCTTTCTTGCAGTGAACTGCATCTGCCCCAACTTCACAATGCATTCCCAGCCACGAACAGCTGCAGAGTGTAAGTGAAAGACACCCGAGTGATTACCCTTGCAATGTGCTATAATTCTACTCGCCTTGGAGGGAGGGAATGGGGACCACCACAGCTGGAGAACGATGGAGAAGGGCAGAGTAGATGGGCCTAGCAGTCCTTATCTGCTGACAATTTCTATGTTTCTGTATGCCTGAGTGACAGTGTTTGTGGCTCACACATACTGTGGCTGCATAACCGGTTGCTGCAGTTGGATGTGTGCTGCTGCTACAATATATGAACATACAAAATGCCAGCAGCAACAGACTAAATGGGCTATCGAGTCTGCTCAATTGTGCAGCAAGCCTCTCACCTTGCAGCTACCCCACCTTCCCACCCACCCTCACAGTCCCCCCACTCTGTCCCATCCTTTCTTGAAGCAGCCCACCGTCCCACAGAAACCACCTACTCAGGTAGAGTGTTCCACTTGTCCACCACCCTCTCTGTAAAGTAATGTCTCCTGATTTCTCTCCTGAATTTTTCCCCCTCCAACCTCAGTTGATGCTCTTTGATATCCCTCCCTCTTCTGATCCAGAATATCTCTCCTGTAGTTTTCCCAAAATTGATATGAGGCTCACTGGTCTGTAGTTACCTGGATCATCCTTTGGGCCACTCTTGTGAATGGGCACTATGTAGGCTTACCTCCAGTCCTGTGGTATGCATCCTGTGTGCAGAGAGGTATTGAGCAGGTCAGCCAGTGGTCCCACCAGGCACCCTGCCAGTTCCTTGAGTACCCTAGGGTGAATGCCATCAGGTCCCAGTGCCTTGTCCATCCACAGTACCCTCAGTCCTTCCAGTACTCTGCCCTCAGTAATTTCTCTATCTGTCACCCCCTTCCCTCCCGAGTCCACCACTCCCATGAGGTATCTATCCTCCCTTTCCTGAATACAGAGCAGAAGTACTCATTTAATGCCTCTGCCTGCTCCTACCCCCTCTCTACTCTGTGAATATAACTTCACAGAGACGCTGTACTCTTTTCCCGCTGCCTGCCTGTCTTTCTGTGCCCATTACTTGCTTGGGGAAGGTACTGCTTCTCGACCAACAATGCTGTGTTTCTGTGTGCCAGGACCGGGGTGCTTTTGCTGTGTTAATGCTTCTCTGTTACGTGGAACAACAGGATCAGAAAACGATGCTATGAGGATCTGCAGCCAGGGCTTGGAGATACAAGACAGGGGAAATGGCCTACTGAGGAAGCGTGACACAGCCAAGACATGGCAAAATACAGAGACACATAGATGTATATAGAGAGACACTTCTGCACTACATTTCCACAGCATCTCAGTTGTGTTGCCTGCTGTCTCTGTGCCTCAGTCTCTGCCCCTTGCAGTGAGCTACATCTGCCCCAACTTCACATTCTCAGCCACAAACAGCTACAGAGTCTGAGTGATGGAGACCCGACTGATTACCCTGGCAATGTGCATTACTGCTTCTGGCCTTTGGGGAGGGAGGACATGTCCCTTGGCAATGCTGCCATCGCTCAGTCAGTCTGTCTTCACCTGAGCAGATTGTGCACAGTTGGACCCAAATACTGTGGCTTGTCCACAGGGCCGGGGCGGGGGTTACTCACTTGGACAATTCTTCACTCTGTGTCCCTTCATTCATGACAGCACAGTGTGCCATTAATTACATTAGGTACCAGGATTGTACATTACATGAAGTATTGTCGTTTTCAGTGACAACTACTCCAGTACTGTGTGCTTGTGCCCTGTAGGATGTGTCTCTGTTGGGGGGGGGGGGGCATCCTGTAGCTGATGGTGTTTGACCAATTGTTTTGCTTCCTACTCTTCACTAATGTTATAAGAGCCCTTACGGCACACAGGAGGTGGCACATGGGGGAACTTTGTATGGGAATGGCACATCTTGATGGAAGCACTCTTTTGCTATCTCTGTGTGGGGGGGGGGCTCGGCACACGCATATAGAAGCAGGAGAACAGTATGCAGAAATTAATTGCTCACTCTCACAAACTGCAAATCGTGCTCATGGCTGGCATGCTGCTGACTACTGAACAAGGTGACGCATGAAAAAGATACAAACCCAAGCAAAGGAAGTACTGACATTGAATTAAGTAGTGGGGTGTTTTCCAGCACTGGGATGTCTGGAGTATGGTTTTAGTATAGTTGCAACAGTCACTGAGAGGAGGAATGGAAGCCTCGAAGAGACAGTGAGCGCTGCAGGATGAGGAGGAGCAGAACAGCCACAGGATGTGGGAAGTAACTCTGGTGGGGGGGTCATGGATTATGCCAGGACAGGAACGGAGGGTGGGGGCAGACAGCCCACAAAGGGAGGGAGCAGGAGGGTTTCATTCAAGCTGGGTGGCCGGACATGGGATCAGAGGACAGTGAAACAACTGGAGAAACATGCATCTGTTGACATGTCTTATTTTGTTTGTGGGTGAATTGTTTTCTTTGCTTATTGTTCTGCTGTAAAACATTTTAGAAAAGAAACACAACAGTGAAACAGATTTTGTGGAGTTGGTGCTGGAAGGATTCATAATTACAGTAACTATTTCAGAGAGTGGACGCATACTTGGAGTGTGATAAGTGTTACAGCATATCATAGCAATAAAACAGACAGGAGGTGACATCAGCCAGGCTGAACAGGACACCGAACAGCTGTTTGCTGGGTGGTGTCCTGCAGATGAAAAGAAAAAGCCGCCATATGATTGGTTCAGCTTTTTTTTTTCAACTAGACACAGTTTCTGCCAATCAAGAAAAAACAGTGTCCCAGATACAAATCCATGATACCAAAATTACAAGAGTTCTTTTGTCTGCAGAAGCACAGAACCCTATGGGGCCAGTGCTTCTGCAGCCAGAAGTACTCATCCACATTGTAAGACATGCAGACCAACCTCTGGGTGCACAAGCACAGATGCCATGAAATCCATGATACCAACATTTTAACAGTACTTCTGTCTGCAGAAGCACAGGCCCCTGAAGGGACTGCACAGAAATCTATGATCCCCAGATTGCAACAGTACTTCTATCTGCAGAAGCTCAGGCCCGTATGTGTCACAGGTACTCACTCGTGCATACTGTAAGACATATACACACAGTTGTGATTGCAGATACAAATCCATGAAGGTAGCACATCAGTGCTACTGCATTTGTGTCATCTAGAAACAGTTGTATGTTGTTTGTCTTACCTGATAATGGCTGTCTATGGTTGCTTGTGTGGTCTGGTCCTTTTGCTGTTTGAGGGGGTGGGGAGTTAGGAATAGAAACCCTAACACCACATTTCTTTACTTTTGTGTGTGTGTGGGAGGGGGTAAATTTAACTCTAACTGGTGCATTAATGCAGTTTTATGCAATGTATTTCCTTTCTTTTTGATTTTTTTTTTGTAAATATAATTTTATTAACTTTTTCAATGACACAGCACAGGGTATTGGAAGTCACAAATTCTTCTTTTACACATATATTAAAGTATACAGGACATCAAGTGAACAGGCCAAATCAGCACAGAGTCCATGAGATATGATCCCTGAAATTAAATCTAAGCAGAACAATACAACAATTCAGACAAGAGAACCCCCATTACCCCCACATCGGTTCTTCTGGGGGTGTGTCATCCCCAATTTCCCCCTCAATATGGTCCCCACTTTGCCCTCTGAGGGATCTGTGATCTTAGAGAACAAAGTTTGGGTCCTTGGACATGATGTACAAAATCCACCTGTTCCACTTTAGAGAACATAGTTCAGCATAGTCATTTAAGTGGAAAGAGATTATCTCTGATCTATAAATACAGGTCACAATTTTACTCATTCAGGTATCGTGGGGACCTGGGCTGTGAGCCAACATCTGGTTAAAGCTTTCTTTGCTGCCATGAGGGTTATCCCTAAGAGGTAGCATGTATGAGAGTTCCTGAACCCTCGGGGAAAAATGTGCAGTATGAAGAGGTCGGCAGTAAGAGGGATTGGATGCCCAAATAGGGTCTCCAGTTCTAGCTGTAGGGAGGTCAGAAAGGATTGAATTTGAGGGCATAACCAGAATAAATGAGAGTGATGTGCCATTGGATCACCACATTGACGCCACTATTCGGCTGTTCTGGCTACTAAAAAATGAGCCGTTATGACTGGCGTACGGAAGTATTTTAGCAGCAGTTGCCATAAGAATAATCTCCAACTATGGGAATAAGTGAGTTTAGAGGACAGATAGCAGCTGCTGTCCCACTGTTGTGACGTAATATTCAAGCCCAGCTCCGCATTCCATTTCTCAAGTGTCCCTTCGGTGTTCACCCCCGTTGTTTCACTAAGGTCCTGGTAAAAGACAGAGATCGCATGAGGTATCTCAGTGGAAAGGAGGAGCTTCTGAAGTAGTGTTATTAGGGGGGGGAAATCATCCGGGTCTCATGTTCCAGGTGGAAGGGAATAGAAAAAGTGTCTCAGTTGTAAATACCTAAAAAAATCTGACTGCCTTAGTCCATGAGCCTGTCACAATTCCTGGAAGGATTTAAAATTGTTCCCATTTAAGAACTGCGAGAGATTTGTAAGGCAGAGGTGGTCCCAGGAACTGAAGGTGTGATCCAATTGGGCTGGAGGAAAACTTTCCAGGAGGGCAATCAGGCATAGAAATAACAGATATGGAGAAAAAGAGAAATGCCTACGATTCGCATTCCAGGTTCTAATCTGGTATGAGATCCATGGGCCAGTGGGCATCAGGCCTAAGGGAGGGGAATTTTGATATAGAGTCTGCCTGACCAAATCTTTGAATGGAAAGAGACCCTCCTCATTCTCTCTCCAAAGGGCGAGATTGGTCCTCATAAAACGTGTGGCAATAAAGGAGAGATGAGAGGCCCAATTGTACAGTTTAAGATTGGAGAGGGCTATCCCACTCTTCTTTCTGGGGAGAGAGAGGATAGAAAATTTCACTCTTGGACACTTTCCAGCCCATATGAACCCCATGATAACCTTATTCCAAGTATGAAATATCTTTGCTGGAATTTGTAATGGTACATTCAGAAAGAAGTAAAGGGCCCGGGGCAGAGTCACCATCCGAACAACCTCTATTCTCTGTAGGAAGTTAAGAGGGAGGTCAGTCCACCTAGTCAGGTCAAGATGGAACTGGGAGTAAAAGGGATCATAGTTGTGTTACATGGCTTTCTCTGTGTTATGCGAAAGGTAGATACGCAAATACTTCAATTTTTTAAGGTCTCAGCGAAATGGGTAAGTTTGCTTAAATGGTGGTGGGGGGGGCAAAGTGGAATGCAAGTACATCTGTTTTGGATGTGTTGAGCCTATACCCTGAGCAGGATCCAAAGTCCTCGAGGATTTTAAAAACAGCTGGGACGGACTGTAAGGGATTTGATAGGAAAAGTAAAACATCATCCGCATACAGAGCTATGCAGTGCTCCATCCCCTCCATCTGGACCTCTCGTATTTGAGAGGAGAGTCTAACGGCCTGGGCCAATGGCTCAATAAAAATGGCAAATAGTCCTGGGGACAGGGGGACAGCCCTGATGGGTTCTTCTAGACAGGGGGAAGTAGGCCGAGTGGTGACCAGAGACTGTAACACAGGCCTGGGGTGAGGAATAAAGTGATTTTATCATAGAGATAAAGGGAACAGGAAATTCCATCCTGGACATAATGGCAAAAAGGCAGGGCCATGAGACCCTATCAAATGCCTTCTCAGCATCTAGGATGAGAAGGACAGATGCATCTTTGCATGTCTGCATTTCCTGGACCAGGTGGAGTGTTGTTCATGTGTTGTCCATTGTGGATCTGGAGCTTACGAAATCTGTCTGGTCCAGGTTAATTAAGGTGGAAAGGACAGTGTCTAGTCACTTGGCCAGGATGGACATAAAGTATTTGTAGTCTACATTTAGGACCGATATTGGATGATACGAGTTGCATGAGAGGGGATCTTTGTCTGGTTTAGGGATAAGAGAGACTGCTGCATACGACCAGCTTGGAGGGGGGCTAGAGAAACCCTGCAGCACATCTTTGTAGACCTATAGGAGGAGTGGGCTAACCGTTTGCAAGGTGCATTTATGAAACTCCGCCCCGTACCCATCTGGGCCAGGGGCTTTCATGGTTTTAGATTTGGAGATAGTTGCAGTTAGCTCTATTTGAGTTATAGGGGAGATCAGACTAGTTTGTTGGTCCTGGTTGAGCCTGGAGAGTTGCAATGAGGACAGGAAGGCATTAATGAAAGTGGGGTCTGCGGGGTGATCGGTGGTGTATAGGGCCTTATAATAGTCACAGAAAGTCTGGGTAATGCGCCCCAATTTCGTGTGGAGGGTACCTGCATTGGGGTCCCTGATAGCTGCTATGGTTGAAAGCCTATGCTGTTTATGCAGTTGGAAGGCAAGGAGTCAGGAGGCCCGTGGGCCTATCTCTCCATACCCCTGCCTCAAAAAGGCCAGTGCTATCTCTGTCTGCTGCGTGCAGTGTGTATCCAGTTCCCTCTTGACTTATTTGAGTTGGGCAGTGACTGAAAGGTCCCCCTGTTGATGGGCATCTTGGAGGAAGTGTAGGGTTTGCTGCAGATGTATTTGTCTTTTCTTCCGCTGCTTTGTGAGGGTAGCAGAGTGTTGTATTAGGTGGCATCTCAAGACCGCTTTTAAAGTATCCCATCTAATGGAGGAGGGAATCTCAGGGTCGGAATTATCCTCCAAAATCTCTTGCATTTTATCATTCAGAAACTCACGGAAGGGTTCACTTCTGAGGTGGACTGGGTTAACTCTCCAGATGGTATTATGCCTCCTGAGTCCCAGCTCCCAGGAAGTGATCAAGGGGGGCATGGTCAGAATGGGCGATCTCCCCCCATGGTGGCATCCCTGAGAGCTCCCAAACATATCCTTTTGTGTGTATCAATGATCGATTCTAGTATATGTGCCATGTGCAGCTGAACAGAATGTGTATCTTCTATCTCTGGGTGGAGAGTTCGCCACACATCCAGCCAACCCACCTCCTGGATAAAACACTTAAAAAATTTATGTGGGGCTGGTTGTCTACCCCTGGATGTGCTAGTGGAGTCTAAATTGGATCTTGGGGCAATGTTAAAATCACCTGCTAAAATTAGGGTCCTCTTAATCAATTCCAATATTTTGTTCAGGAGGTATTGAATTGTCGGTGTGTTTGATCCCGGGGGAAGGTAGACATTGGCCAGGGTTACCTCCTTATCTTGTACCAGACCCTGGACAATAACCAAATGGCCCTCTGACTCTGCCCATTCCAGGGCTGCCTGAAAGGGGGTGTGGCCGGGTACCAGTATGGTGACCCCCTCCTCCTACCCCCAGCAAAGGTGGATGAAAAAACCTGAGCAAAACCTCTACTGGCTAGTTTTTTTTATGTTCATTGGTAGATACATGCATTTCCTGCATGTACACAATTTCAGTCTGACTCTCCTTAAGCAGGGATATCATTCGCAATCTTTTTGTAGGGTTACCCAACTCAGTCATATATAAAGAATATACTTTAAGTTTGTTAGCCATTTAAAACAACTGAAGGCATGGTGGAGCTCTGCAAAAGCTCAGTGTTGGACCCCGGATCTGACTTCAATGTAGGATCCGAGCCCTGTAGTGAGAGATCGTGACTGCCTGAGGGAATGTGAGGGATAAAAACCCCCCTTTAACATTAAACACTGGGGTGTAAAACTGACTGAAAGAATGGGAATAAGAAAAGTAACAAACCTACGCAGGCTACTGCCAACAGGGCGGAGTCTGCCAAACTACGGGTGTCTTCCATGGGGTAGGATGCTAAAGACCAACCCTTTCCCAGAGTGTGCTAGTCTTGGCTTGGCCCTACAAAAAAGGGACCAGATCGAAACGTCTATGGGGGGGGGGGCTGCAGTCATGCCTTGGCTCCACCAAGGCTGTAGGCTAATCCATTTAGTACAGTTCTAAATTCAATTGTTGGGTATGAATTAACATTTGCTAAGAGACTATCTGGGTAGGCTAAGCTGGACTGGGGTGAAGCCAAGAGCAGCCCCGCCTAACCTGTGGCAAGAGGAGAAGAAAAAAGGGGGGAATGTGTCCCCTCCCCGCCTACTTCAGCCTCCCCGTACAGCTGTGGGGCAACATAGAGAGCGGGGAACACCTCCGACCCCTTTATGTATATAGAGGTTGTAGAGTGTGGCACCCTGTCCCACCCCCAAACAACTATAGTGGTTCAGGGGGGGAAGCCCCGGAGTGCGGTCTGGTGCATCCGCCAGCGGCCCTTACACTTTGAATTGCTGGTGTCCCCTCATGGCACACAGAGTGGAGGATGCAATAACTAACCCACACCTAAAATGTGCTGCACATATTCTGTTCTCAATAGGTGCCACCAACCTGTCTAAGGCCCCTTTTCAAGGCCACAGGGGGTCCGGATGAAGAGCCAGTCCACTCTCCCCCTCTCCCGCAACCACCCAGACCCTATCCCTCAACCCCCCCCAGTGCTGCAGCAGGGAGTGTCTGCACCACCATGTGAAGCCCATGGGGAAGTCCCACCACCACCGTAGCAGGAGGCCAATGCCAACAGGCCCAACAGGAGGGTAATAGAGCTACAGGCTCAGTTGTGGGGGACCAGACCCTAGCAAGCTTCTCCGTGGTGCAGGCGAGAGGAGGAGGTACACAGAGGAGGGACAGTGAGCCCATAAGTCGCAGAGGCAGAGCCTATCTAGGAGGGAGAAGACAGAACTGGCTTACCTGTGGAAAAAGAGGTGGTCAGTAAGTCATTAAGTCCATTCATTTAACATCTTAGATGGATAGCTCTTTCGTTTGGTTGTCAACTGCTTGCTTCTTTAAACCCGCTAGGATCTGCTGGATAGCTGAGGCACCTTCTCTGTGGTGTTGCTTCCTCTGCGGTACTCTATTCCAGACCTTCTATGCCAGTTTAGCCATGAGGGATGTGCTGGCTGGCTTCTGGCCCAGCATGACCCCCAGGACTAGTCGAAACAGTTCCTGTGTGGCTTCTTTGGCATTCTCGAAGCTTTTAGGCCCTTCAGCAAGTTGTACCACAAGCTTCGAGGGATATGGGGTTCTGAATTTTATTTTGGCCTCCTTTAATTTCTTCAGGATAGGAGCGTAGGTTCTACATCGCACCGCAATTGAGGAAGGGTAATCGTTACCCACATACAGTAAATGTGGTGATCCTGATATGTTAAGTCCCCTTGCTGCCACGACTTGTGTAAAATCATTTATTTTTCTTGGAAGCGCAAAAAGCAACAAGCATCGAGCATTGGCAGTTAGATGACTGAGGGCCCAGCGTATGGTGAGCTCGATCCATTTTGAGGGTGCTTCTTTCTGTTAGGTCTAGCTTAGATTTGAAAAATTGCTGCAGAAACTGGATCGGGTTGCTACCTTCACAACACTCCGGGAAGCCCGAAACCCTGAGGTTGTTTCTTTGGTTTCGAGCCTCCGCATCTTTGGCCCTCTCCTGAAGTTTTTGATGAAGTGCCTGATGAAGTTAGACTATGGTGTGCTCTGCACAGTCCATGCGAGCGTCTGCTTGTGTGGTCTACTCCTCCAGGGAATTGAGCCTCCTCTCTATCTTCCCGACATCTGTTCGTAAGGCAGCAAAGGTGGAACGGGTATCTTTTCTAAAGTCCCAAAGCTATTGTAAGACCATGTCCATCTGCCTGGCAATATTAGGGGAGTTAGTGAGGTCAGCCTTTGGTAGATCGCTGTGGCCTGAGATCTGCGAGCTGTCACTGTCGGAACATAATCCGTCGGGATCCAAAGAGCCCGAAGGAGATTTTGATAATTCAGGTTTTCATCGGGCATCCTTACGGCAAGTGGAGTCAGATTAGTCTTGAATTTGGGTTGATTTTAGTTGAAAGTGGGTATTTTAAAGCCTTGGTGGAGATGGAGCTAACAGTTCAAGAGGCTTCCGTGGGAATGACGTTACCGGAAGTCAATCTTCCTTTCTTTTCAAGATAGTGAAATTGTATCCTCCCTTTGGGACCTGCTCAAAAAGATGCAGACGTGCAGGGTCTGCATGAACAGATGCAGATGTGCAGGGACTTCTGGGTTCTGCACCAAGGGAAGAGTCTTTCTGCCTAAAGAAGTCAAGAATTCATGGGGCAATCTGGTGGCCCTGTGGGCCATGTGCTTCCATGCTGCTATAGATATACACATGCATGGCAAAGAGTCCATCTGCCAGCTGAAGTGCAGGTCCTTCTGGCAGCCACAGGTGCTGAGTTGCAAGGCCCTATACCAAGAGAAGAGATCTCTTCACAGTGTGGTACTTGGGCACATGCAGGCAACCCTCAACCTTCCCTTCCCAGGCTGTGGGTGGTTCTGCATAACAGTGCCATCCCCTCAGCCTTGGTCTATCCAGTTGCCTCACTGAACTCAGCTCACCAGCACAGGATCACAAAGCAGCACCAGCTGGCCATAGGCTGACACTGCAGACATTTCTTAATAAGTTTATTTTTATGTTGTCTTGCACGCATACGCAAGCAACATATTGTGGTAGCTTGGAATAGCAGGTTTTGGAGGTGCGGTCGTGTTGTGGCCAATGGTGCCACTGCTTTTTCGGGCTGGGCTCTGTGACATGAATGAAATAGCATGCTGTCTATGACAGCAGCGCAAAAGCGTGCCACCAACTTGAAATGATTTCACCGCTGCAATGAGGGAGTGACCTGTCATTGCAGGGCGTGCCTTGCCTGGTGTAACATTGCAATAAACATGGTGGCGGCTGTCACCGTCCGCTTCTCACAGTCCACATAAAAGCCGACATTGGGGTGCCCAATCGCCCTGTCAGCATGCCCCCTCCTCAGTTCATTTGCCAACAGGGGAGCCCAATCCCCGTTGGCATAATGTCCCCCATATAAGAATTTGTCTACTGAGGGAGGTGCCCAATCCCCCTCGGCATCATGCCCCCCCCCCAAACACAAACCCTTTTTTGTTTTGCCTGCGGAGTTCCTAATCCCCATTGGCTCCAGTTCCCACCCCAAAACACCCAGGTGGCACACTGGGAGCCCACCCCAGCGTGCCAAATGTCCCTGTAAAAAAGAAAACCTTCCCGTGAAGTATTTTTTTGTTTTGTTAACCTGTAAACAAGAAAACGGTCACTCGTTGTCTGAGGTGGCCCCCTCCCCAACCCGCACTCCACCCTCTGCACACCCCACATCCCCGCACACCCCTTACCCCATGCTTACCTCCAGAGTCCAGTGCAACGCTCTTTGGTGGAACGGGAATACGCTTGTACTCTTCAAAGCTACCGCGAACTGAAGAAATGCTGGTAAGCTGTATAATGGCATACATGAGGGGGTTTTCAACTTAGGTGGATATCTCTGCCATTTTTGTCACTTTTGGTGCCAGATTTCAATATGGGGTTCTTGGGACCCCACCTTATGAATTCAGTCACTGTCATGTTGTTATTCGGTCCCAAAAGATGATGGTGATTTAGCGGTCACTGTGCAGAAGTACCTTTTGGGACTGATTAACGAAGCGACAATGTCACTGTTCATGAGGTGGGCTCCCAAAAAGCCTATGTAGCAAATTTGGTGAAAGAATTCCAAAAAATGACTGTATTATGAGCGTGCATTGCACAGTTTCCTCGCACGCTCGTAAGTTTGAGAATTTTTTATATTTTTACTCCAGATTTTCAATATTGCCATTTTTTTACACCTCCTTGTGAATAGTACAGCTGTCTTTTTTCACATCCTGCCCGAAATATGTTTTCGCACATCTAGCGCACAATGGCACGGTTGCTGTGGGAAATCAATGTTCAGGACAGATTAAGAAAATCACAGTGACATTGTTCATGAGCGGAGGTCCCAAAATGCCTATGTTGAAAATTTGCTGACAAAATTCCACAGAATGACTATGTTACGAGCATCTATTGTGCAGTTTCCACGCACATTCGTAATTTTAAGAATTTTTAGTATTTTCACTCCAGATTTTCCACATTGCCATTTTTGCACACCTCCTTATGAACGGTGCAGCTGTCATTTTTCACAACCTGCCCAAAATGTGGTTTTGCACATCTGGCGCACAATGGCGCGGGCACTGTGGGAAATCAATGTTCGGGACAGATTAAGAAAATCTTAGTGACACTGTTCATGAGAAGAGGTCCCAAAATGTCTATGTGGAAAATTTGGTGAAAAAATTCCACAAAATGACTGTGTTACGACCATGCGTTGCGCAGTTTCCACGCACGCTCGTAACTTTGAGAATTTTTTATATTTTCATTCCAGTTTTTCAACATTGCCATTTCTTCACACCTCCTTATGAATGGTACAGCTGTCATTTTTCACATCTTGCTCGAAATGTGTTTTCGCACACCTGGTGCAGAATGGCGCAGTCACTGTGGAAAATCAATGTTCGGGACAGATTAACAAAATCACGGTGCCACTGTTCATGAGCAGAGGTCCCAAATGCTTTCATGAGGTGGGGTCACAAAAAGGCCATGTTGAAAATTTGGAGTACAAATAGCAACAAATGTCCGGGGCATTAGGGTTTCTAACCATAACGTCCCACCCTGTACAGACTGACAGGCGTCAGGGGTGTGCCTTTGGATTGTTGAAAATTTGGAGTGCAAATAGCAACAAACACCCAGGGCATTAGGGTTTCTAACCATAACGTCCCACCCTGTACAGACTGACAGGCATCAGGGGTGTGTCTTTGGATTATCAGCTGTAATGCTCACGCCATTCCATTCCCACCCACACCCTGCAGCCACTGACAGGCATCAAGGTGTGCCATGGACTCTTTGGCCCCAAAGTTCACCCTATTCTCCTATACTGCACCCATCTCAACGTACTTCCTTATGGAATGGGGTGAGTGTAAGGCCGGATGACCCCAAGGCACAATGCAACACTTGTCAGAATCTGCAGGGTAGGGTGAGGTGAAATGGCATGAGCATTGTGGCCGACGACCCAAGGGCACACCTCAGTGCCTGTCAGTCTCTACAAGGTGGAGTGGGGTTGACGTCGGTTCCATACTTCACTGCCATTCCTATTATGCATCTCTCTAACTCCTGTACTGCCAATGCCAATGCCAGCAAGACAACATTCGGCATTGAAAAATGGTTGTTTTGTTTTGACTCCAAATTTTCAGCATAGATGTTTTGTGACTTCTGCTTATAAACATGATGTGGCGCATTTATGGAATACTGTCCAAAACATCATTTTGTGCCACAAGTGTGAAAACAGGTTTCAATCAAGATTTGAAAAATGACACCTGTATCGTTTATGAGGTGCTGTCAAAAAATGGCTATATTGAAAATCTGGAGTGAAAATTTTGAAAATTACCAAAGTTATGAGCAAGCATTGAAAATGTATAATGTACATCCATAACTTTGTTATTTTGACCCCAAATTGTCAACATTGTCTTCACAGAACCTTATGTCATGACCCAGGTTGGTGAACATTTTCAAATCCCATCCATAAGGTGATTTCGTGGAGCAATTGCAAAACCACCTTTAGATCCATTGTGGCAGACGAAACTTTGGAATGTGGGGTCACAGTTGCGGAATGTGGAAGGGATGCACAATTTCATAATGTGTCAGGGATCCTCCATTTTGGCAAGTAGTGGTGATGCTCGGTTTCACATTATGAGGGCAACATGCAATCTGACAATTTGGCAGGATCTCAGAATTTCAGAATGTGTTAGAGTCATTTCAGAATATGGTAGGAATGCAACATTTTGGAATGTGGTGAAGATGCACATTTTCAAAATGAAGTGGGTATACATAGAACATAGAAACATAGAATTTGACGGCAGATAAGGACCGCTTGGCCCACCTAGTCTGCCCATTTCCCTACCTAACGGATAAGCTGCAGATCCTAGTTAACCAACAGCCTACTTCCTCCTACCCCCTCTAGAATTGCCTTATGTCTGTCCCATGCATTCTTGAATTCCTCCACTGTTTTTGACTCTATGACCTCCTCAGGAAGGCTGTTCCATGTATCCACAACCTCTCTGTGAAGAAATGCTTCCTCACATTACCTCTGAGCTGTCCTCTCTATCTTTAAATTGCGCCTTGTTTTGCACATTTCTTTTTCTGAAAGATGCTACCCTCTTGGACTTTGTTGATTCCCTTAAGGTATTTGAAAGTTTCTATCATGTCCCCCCTCCCTTCTTTCCTCGAGGTTATACATCTTTAGTTCCTTTGGTCTTTCTTCATATGTCTTCTGATGCAGACCCTGCATCATTTTGGTTGCCCTCCTCTGGACAGCCTCCACACTGTCTATGTCTTTGCGGAGATGGGGTCTCCAGAACTGTACACAGTACTCCAGATGTGGTCTTGCCAACTGTCTGTACAGAGGGCCAACAACTTCCTGTTTTCTACTGGTGATGCCTCTCCCTATGCATGCCAGTATTCCCCAGCCCTCCTTACTGCCTTCTCACATTGCTGGCCCACCTTTAGGTCATCTGATATGACTACCCCCAGGTTCCTTTCCATTTTTGTTGTTGTCAGTATCTCACCCCCCCCATTGTGTACTCTTCCCCTGGGTTTTTGTTTCCCAGGTGCATTACTTTGCACTTCTTTGCACTGAATCTAAGCTGCCATACATTTGACCATTCCTCCAACCTTGCCAAGTCCCTTTTCATCCTTTCCACCCCACCTTGTGTATCAACCCTGTTGCAGATCTTTGTGTCATCTGCAAAGAGACATACTTTCTCTTCCAGTCCCTCTGCAATGTCACTTATAAAGACATTAAAAATGACCGGCCCCAGTACTGAACCCTGCGGTGCCCCACTAGTAACCCTCCTTTCTTCACTGTGGACTCCATTTACTATTACCTGCTGTGTCCTGTTGTCCAAACAGTGTTTTACCCAGGCTACCACCCTGGGACCCACTCCCAGGCTGGCTAATTTGTTTATTAATCTTTTGTGTGGGACTGTGTCAAATGCCTTGCTAAAGTCTAGGTAGGCCATGTCCACAGCCCCTCCCTGGTCTACTGCTTTGGTCACCCAGTCAAAGAAATCAATTAGATTTGTCTGACACAACCTTCCTGCTGTGAATCCATGCTGCCTTGGGTCCTGTGCTCCACTGGCCTCTAGGTACTCAACAATTTTTTCCTTCAGAAGTGATTCCATGCCGGCCCGGTGGCGCTGAGGGTTGAGGCGCTGGTCGCTACACCTCACGTCACGCCGGCGACCCATGTTCGAGAGCAGGCATGGGTGTCGAGGGGTCGGCGGGAGGAGATGGATCGGCGTCCGGAGGACTGCTCTCCATCTCGAGGGTGAGAGATGGGGCGGCGGTGCTGCCTGACCCCTAAGCGGAGGCTGGGGGATCGACAACACGCAGCCCGCAGGAGACAGGGAGGCGGGGCCCGGCAGACGCGATCAGTTCTCATGCGACGCGGGAGCCGCATGCGATACTCAGCTCTGCTGGCGCCATTGCACGCCACGCCCGTGGGAGAAAATGGGAAAAATGGAGCCTGCAGCACGACGCCATTCCCCGTCACTATTCCCGGAGGACGCCTCCTGGCATGGACCCGTTCTGGTGGGTTGAGTCGCTCCCCACCACCCTGCCGCGAAGGGTAAGTCACGGGGTGCTGAAGGGAGGGGGTCTCATGTCCGGGGATGGCGCCGGAGGAACGGCGGAGTGCAAGGGGGAGGCTTCTGAGAAATAACATTGGGAAAAAAAAAAAAAAGAAGTGATTCCATCATTTTCCCTACCACTGAGGTCAAACTGACAGGTCTGTAGTTTCCTGCCTCTGTCTTGCTCCCATTTTTGTGAAGGGGAATCACATCCGCCCTCCTCCAGTCCTCAGGTACCACCCTCTCCTCCCATGATTTATTAAAAAGGGCAGTCAGTGGTGTTACTAGTTCTTCCCTTAGTTCTTTTAAGATTCTGGGGTGAATCCCATCAGGCCCCATTGCTTTATGCACCTTCAGTTTTAAGAGTTCTTTCAGAACCCTTTCTTCTGTGAAAGGACTAATATCAACCCCCCTATCCAGAGTGCTTCTATTGACTGGATTAGGTATTTTCCCCTGCTTTTCCATTGTGAATACTGAGCAGAAGTATTCGTTCAGTATCCCTGCTTTTTCACTGTTGCTCTCTGCCCAACCACCTTCCTCTTTGTTCAGCCTCAGTATCCCTGCCTTAGTCTTTCTTTGCTCCCTAATGTACCTATAAAAGGTTTTATCCCCCTTCTTAACCGAGTTGGCTATCTTTTCCTCGGTTTGGGCCTTTGCTATTCTGACTGCCTTACCCGCTTCCTTCTGCTTTAACTGGTACAGTTCTCTGTCCTGCTCCTTCTGTGTTTCCTCATACTTCCTAAATGCTATCTTTTTTTCCCTTACCTTCCCTGCTACTTCTTTTGAGAACCATAGTGGTTTTTTCTTTCATTTTGATTTGTTTATTTACTTCACACAAAGATTTGTTGCCTCTGTGATGGTGGGTTTGTTGTTTCCCCATTGTTGCTCCACCCCACCTTCTTGCCTGTTTGCTAGTGCTTTTCTGAGGCACTCTCCCATTTTGACAGAATCAGCCCTCCTGAAGTCCAGTACCTTCACTTTTGTGTGACTTGACACTACAGCTAAGTTTATCGTGAACCATACTGTTTGGTGGTCGCTTGTTCCCAGATGGCTACCCACTTCAAGATCAGAGATCCTCTCTCCATCCAGATATGCAATTTTGCAATGTGGTGAGGATGCGCAATTTTTTGTGGTTAAAGTTTTTTATTGTTTTCAGTTTATTAAGAACATTACATAAAAATGAGCATTTGAATCAGTACTTACAACATGAACAAGCTGTACAGAGAGCTGTAATGATCAAGTAGTTAAAACAAGAAACCACTGTGTTGCCTAAGGAGCACTTACAAAGACCTGAGCCATCTAAGAGCTCCCCTTTGGGCTTACAACATTTGCCCTAGGGGGTATGCTGCAAAGGAGACCATCGTGGCTATGGCTCTGGTTGAGCGAAAAGGATGTAACTGGACTTACTTGGGCCTCCCTTAAGAACGGATCAGGATTAAGGACCCATATGGAGTCGTAGGGGGTTCCAGGGCCAGCCAACTTCGGGGCCAGGCCTGCAAACGGAACATAAGAACACACACACAAATCATACTATCTAGACTCACTGGATTCTGCAAATACACACGAGACAACTTGTTTTATCATGCAGTTGTACTCTCTCCTGGGCCACCTTGGAACCTGTAGGGAGCTCACTAAGCCAGCCTCAAAGATCATAGAAAAGAGATCGGAGCTACAGAGGACACTGTCAACCTATTCCCTCGCTAGGTTTCAGATACAGAATACAGGGTTGCCAGACATTCATGTACTTGGGGAGGGAGTCAGCTACAATATGTGACATTCTGGACCAGTTTGCACACTGCACAAGGCTACTGAGCACCTCTGGGACTGAGGGGACTTCCTGCTTTCTCCACTTACACAGTAGGAGTCTCTTTAGCTGCATACTTAAGGTTGCCAGAAATTTTGTCTCAAGGGGTGCAGATGAAGTAAGAAGAAGAAGAATCAGCATTTATATAGCGCTTTTCATATACAGTATCCCAAAGCGCTTTACAAGCAATGTTAGACTGGTAGAGAAGTGACTGAATGTGTGGTGGCGGTCATATTGCACATCATCACCCACACACAGCCTGGGTAATTTCGTGAACCAGTTTATGGGAAGGGGAATGTTGATCAGGACACTGGGAATGTTCCCTGCTCTTTGTGAAGAGTGCCCTGGGTTCTTTTACTTCCACCTGGACACCCACCAGGACAACACCAGGATGGGCAGAAGGGGCCTCGGTTTAACGTCTCATCTGAAGGATGGCACGCCCCAGCAGTACAGCACCCCCCAATACTGCACTCGGATGCCAGTGATTTTTAGGTGCAAGTCCAATCCCAGTGTGGGACGAGAACCCACGATCTTCTGGTCCAGAGGTGGATGTGCTACCAACTGAGCCACGCTGACACAGATGGGGGATGGAAGAGTGGATTCCTGAAATCAGCACCTCCGGGGTCATAGGGACAGGTTTCTGTAGTATTTTGGATCCCAACTTGCACACCGCCCTCCACAGAGGCTGAATTAAACTGCAGTGCCAAAGTATATGCAACAGGTCCCCTTGAGTCTCCTGACATCTCCGGCAGAGGTCGTCCTGAGTTAGCTCAGCCTTCTTAAGGACCAAAGGGGTCCTATACCATGAATGCAGGATCTTGTTTTGCATTAACTGACTTCTGGCATCTGGGTACGCTGTGTGGGCAATCCTCAGGCAGGACTTCCAATCCTGGATCGTGATCTGGGTCTGCATTGCCAGTTCCCACTTATGCTTGGAATCCAAGGATTAGGAGGGAAGAGTGGTCCTGAGGGCCGAATATATACAACTGATCTGACCCTTCCCCAAATGGAGCCAGTTCTCCACCGGGGAGGTAGGCCTGCCCGAGGGGTGCTTATGTATACACTTTGTGACCGCACTTCTGAGTTGAAGAAAATGTCAGAAGTCCTTAGGAGGAACCCTGTGGGAGGCACATAGCCCCTAAAAGGAGTCCAGGGTGCTAGAATCAGGGATGCATAGGTCCTGCAGGAGAGTCAGACCTGAGGCTGCCCAGGTGGCCCAAACCACAGGCTTCTTGTTAATAGTGATCTCAGTGTTATCCCACACGGGGGTAAACAGTAGGGGGGCTGGGTTGGTGCCAAGCTTTTTATGTACTTTGCTCCAATAATCTAGAGAGGGGCCTATTGTCAGATGAGACTGGGTACCTCTAGGGGAGCAGTTATACAACAGCAAGGTCAAATGGACCACCCCACTAGCCACTCTCTCCATACCCAGCCATTAAGGTGCATCTGGCCCTGAGCCTGCATACCACTTTAACGTCTGAGCCACCTGAAAAGCCCATTTATATCCCTCAAACCATGGGAGACCCCACCCACCCTCTGTCCAATGTGCCCTCAGCTTGTTCCTACTCTACCTAGGCCTCTTCCCTTCCAATATAAAGGCCCCCAGCAAGGTGTCTAGCTTGCTGTACCAAATTCTCAGAATTTTCAGGGGGATATGAGCTAAGAAGTACATATTCTTGGGGGCAATAACCATTTTAATTGCGGAGATTTTCCCAGCCAGAGTAAGATGGAGAGCCCTCCATCTATCTAGCTCAGTAAAAATGGATGCGAATAAAGGTTTCAGGTTCATCTCCCAGAGTCTGGTGAGATTGGAGGAGATACTGATACCAAGATATGTAATTCCCTTAGGTGACCACTGGAGACCATGTTGTGTGGCCGTAGCTGGGGAGGAGAAAGTGTTGTGGGGGGACCTCAGTCTTGGACTGATTGAACCGAAGCCCCAAGAAGGTGGCAAAATCTGAGAGGGTGCTCAGAAGGGGTGGAAGAGCAGTGACCTTGTCAGTCAGGGGAAGCAGAAAATCATCTGCATACATGAGGGTAGGGTAAGTCTCATCCCCTAGGGAGAGCCCCTGAATTGGAGTATTCTGCCTAATAGCTGTGGCCAGGGGTTCTACCACCAGAACAAAATGAAGGGGAGATAGGGGGCAGCCTTGACGTCTGCCCCTGCCTAATGGAAAGGGGGAGAACAACATGGAGTTAATGAGTACCTTAGTGGAAGGGGAGGCATAACTAGCACCAATCCAAGACCTAAAACCCTCCCCTAAGCCCATGGTGCACAGCACCTGCCAGACAAAATCTCACTCCAGGGAGTCGAAGGCCTTCTCAAAGTCTATTGCAATTGCCGCTGCCGGTGTGAGGAGGGACTTGGCCTTATGAATTAAGTTCATCAGTGACCTGATGTGGTCTGCACTGAAACGACCTTTGACAAACCCAACCTGGGAAGGGTGAATCAGTTTGGGAAGGAGAGGGTTCAGTTTGTTAGCTAGTAATTTGGCTAGCACCTTATTATCCATGTTCAGCATGGAGATGTGCCGATAACTGGCCACAGCTATTAGGCTAGTAGTAGCTTGGCAGAAGACACCAGGAGAAAGGACTGCTGTGTGACTTGAACTTCTCTGCTGGGACTAAAGTAGAAGAACTTTGTACTTGGACCTTTAATTTAGGGTAAAAAACTAACATACAAAAAAAAAAGTGTGTGTTTGGGTTAACTGAACTGAGTGGGTATCTGAAGAGTTATCTAGGTGTAAATCTCAGGTGACTGAAAGGACTTAAGTGCTGTGAGGTTTAAATTACTTGTAGAAAGATTTGGTAAGTAGGGGGAGTGGCTTAGCTAGAAGGAAGCTACATTTAAAGACTGCCTTAGAAAGTTTCTGCTAGTAGCTTGGCAGAAGACACCAGGAGAAAGGACTGCTGTGTGACTGAACTTCTCTGCTGGGAATATATTGCCCTCCTTCCCACCCCTCCACCCAAAGCTAGTTCTATTTTTATAGGCACAGGATTTGACTGACAACAGGAATTTCCTGTTTAGGGCAGGAAGTGAGTGATCACAGAACCACAAGGACCCACCATCCTAGAAGGGCAAGAGTAGCCTCCGCCCCCTCTAGCTGCTGGAGGTCTGCCTCTGAGCAAGTAAGTGGTCTACTGAGAAATATAGGATATTCTTGTCTCAGAACAGGACAATCAGGAGCTTAAAGGGCACACAGGCAGAAAGTAAGTAGAGAGAAAAAACAGAGGAAGAGTAAGGATTGCAAACAGTTAAGGGGCCAGAAATAAGACATGATTGGAGTGGTGCAGGCAGTGGCTGTGGAGCAGCAGTCTTCGAGAGATGTTCTGGAGGATGCAGTGTTGTCCCATCTGCAGGCACCTCTCTGGGCTGAGGAGGAGGTTACTCATCTCCAGGCTGAGTTGGCCAGGATTTGTGGGACCTCCTCTTCCATCCAAGGACCACCAGTGCCACTGCCGCTGCCTCAGAGGTTGCCAAGAAAGAGGAGCGGTTGGACCACAGTGGGCCCAGGAGGGTGAGGGTGGTGGAACAGAGGCGCATCCCTCCAGTTGTACCTCTCCACACTTTTATGCCATTCTGGCAAAGTGTGGTTCCTCATGGAGGCACCCACAGTGGAGACCAAAGAGGATGCTGGGAACCTCACAAAGGAGACCCACATGAGGGTGGCAGGGGACCCTGCAGGGGAAGGAAACAACTCCTGGTGGGGTACTCCATTGTTAGGAAGGTAGAACTGGGAGAGGAAGGGGAGAGGGAGGTAAGGTTCCTGCCTGGCGCCATGGCTTGGAGGGACAGGGAGCGAATCCTCAGGATTGCTTGAGCAGCTGCACAGGGGAGGGAGCTGGATGTCATTGTCCACCTAGGGACAAATGACCTGGCTAAGAAAGGATTAGAGAAGTGCAGGAAGAGTTTGTGGAATTGGGGAGGGGCTTAGTCAAGTAGCGCATGGTAACCTTCTGGGAGGTGCTACCCATCTATGGCATAGGGAGGCTAGGGTGTTCCGCACCATGGGATTCAATCAGTGGTTGAAAAACTGGTGTGGAGCTCAGGGATTTGGCTTCATTGGGGACTGGGGGTCCACCTGGAGTGATGCAAGCCTATACTGGCATGATGGACTGCATCTGTCCGGGAGGGGAACCAGGATCCTAGGTGATAGGTTTAAATGCTTCATTGGCAAGCTTTTAAACTAGCCAAGAGGGGAGGCACTGGAAAGGAGCAGGAAAATCCTAGCCCCTCCAAATAATCACGGTAGTAAGTGGCAAACACCAACATAGAGGTGTCGATAGGGAGAAGGGCAGGGGTAAATGGAGAAAGTGACAAAGGCAAGAAGGACAGGGATGGGGCAAAAGGGAGTAAGGCCATCAGGAAATGGAGGGTAATGTGTACCAATGCCTGTAGTCTGGGCAACAAGCTCCCTGAGCTGATGGCCTTAATGGAAGAGGGATGCCTGGATATCGTAGCAGTCACAGAAACATGGTACACAGAGAACCATGACTGGGATGTTAACATACCAGGGTACATAACCTACAGGAGAGACAGGCAGGGGAGAAGAGGGGGAGGAGTAGCTCTCTATGTAAAGGAAGGGATAAAACAACTGAACAAAAGAGTAAACAGGGAGGAGAGGAGGCACTGTGGGTCACCTTGGAGACTGGAAAGGGCACCACAATCCGCACAGGGGTTGTGTATTGACCCCCATGTCAGGGGGAAGGAATGGACAAGGATATGATAGAAGGCATTCTTAGAATGGCAGAGAAAGGGGAGATACTGTTGATGGGAGACCTGAATATACAAGATGTTAACTGGAGCACATTTGCTGCAGCCACATCCAAAAGCAGGGCCATTCTTGATGCCTTACAGGTGGCAGGCATTAGACAGCTAGTTTTGGAACCCACTCGTGAGGGAGCAGTCTTAGACCTCGTACTCTCAAATGGGGGCAGAGAGAGGATCTCAGATCTAGAAGTGGGTTGCCATCTGGGGACAAGTGACCATCAAACAGTGTGGTTCACGTTAAACTCAGCTACAGAGTCAAGCCATACAAAAGTGAGGGTACTGGACTTTAGGAGGGCTGACTTTGGCAACATGGGACAGTGCCTCAGAGAAGCACTAGCAAACAGGCTAGAAGGAGGTGTGGAGCAACAATGGGGAATTGTCAAAACTGCCATCACAGAGGCAACAAGCCTTTGTGTGAAGCAAATAAACAAATCAAAATGAAAGAAAAAGCCACTGTGGTTCTCAAAAGAGGTGGCTGTGAAAGTCAGGAAGAAAAAGATAGCATTCCGGAAGTATAAGGAAACACAGAAGGAGCAGGACAGAGAGCTGTACCAGTTAAGGCAGAAGGAAGCAGGGAGGGAAGTCAGAATAGCAAAGGCTCAAACTGAGGAAAAGATTGCCAACTCAGTTAAGAAGGGGGATAAAACCTTTTATAGGTACATCAGCAAGCGTAGAAAGACAAAGGGAGGGATAGTGAGGCTGAATAGAATGAACGGTGGGTGGGCAGAAGGGGACAGTGAAAAAGCAGGAATACTGAATGAATATTTCTGCTCAGTCTTCACAAAAGAGGAGTGGAAGTGCCTAATTCAATTAACAGAAGCACTTTGATAGGGGTCGATCCCAGTCCTTTCACAGAAGAAAGGGTTCTGCAAGAACCCTAAAACTGAAGGTGGACAAAGCAATGGGTCCTGATGGAATTCACCCAGAATTCTAAAAGAATTAAGGGAGGAACTAGTGAAACCACTGGCTACTCTTTTAATAAATCATGGGAGGATGGTGTGGTACCGAGGACTGAGGAAGGCGGATGTGATTCCCTTCACAAAAGTGGGACCAAGACAGAGGCAGGAAACTACAGACCTGTGAGTCTGACCTCTGTGGTAGGGAAAGTGATGGAGTCACTTCTGAAGGAAAGAATAGTTGAATACCTATAGGCCAGTGGAGCACAGGACCCAAGGCAGCATGGGTTCACAGCGGGAAGGTCATGTCAGACGAATCTAATTGATTTCTTTGACTGGGTGACCAAAGTAGTAGACCAGGGAGGGGCTGTGGACATGGCTTACCTAGACTTTAGCAAGGCATTTGACACAGTCCAACACAAAAGATTAATAGTCAAATTAACCAGCCTGGGAGTGGGACCCAGGGTGGTAGCCTGGGTAAAACATTGGCTGGACAACAGGACACAGAAGGTAATTGTAAATGGAGTACACTCTGAAGAAAGGGGGGTTACTAGTGGGGTACCGCAGGGTTCAGTATTGGGTCCAGTCCTTTTTAATGTCTTCATCAGTGACATTGCAGAGGGACTGGAAGGAAAAGTATGCTTTTTTGCAGATGACACAAAGGTCTGCAACAGGGTTGATACACAAGGAGGCGTGGAAAGGATGAAAAGTCCATCGTCTTCCAGGTTGTGTACAGGAGTGCTGGGAACAACTGAGAAGCTGCGTGGAATATACTATTTTGGACGAATTATCTGTAACTAAACTCTCTCTCTCTCTTGCTTACATCTGAGAGAAGTTTTCTTCACTTTTAAAGTGGCAGAGCTAGGTATTTTAGTTTTTAATTCAGAAAGGGGGTTTTTAAAACTGCTTATCTTCTGCATATTTGATTTTCCTTTGTGGCTAACTGGACTGATTACTAGAATTCTGTGAATCTGCATCAATATATTTTGCAACTTTTGGTGGGGCTCTGTGATTCAAAATAGCAAAAGCTGCAGGTTGAAACTGGATGCCAAACATAGCCTGAGGTGGGGGTAATTGTCTTCACAAGTCAGAGCTCAGCATCATAGCCATTTGTCTAGCTAGACCATTTGTCAGCATTATTCAATTACTATAAACTAGTGGTGTGCTCCTGTATGAGCCAGAAGTCCATCGTCTTCCAGGTTGTGTACAGGAGTGCTGGGAACAACTGAGAAGCTGCGTGGAATATACTATTTTGGACAAATTATCTGTAACTAATCTCTCTCTCTTGGATGTCTGGATTTTTCTCTGTTTGATTAGCAGGGTACTTTCTCTGTCAAATTGTTGTGTAGGGTATCTTGCTGACAGGAAGGCACTCATCGCAGCGGTGGGTTAGAGCTTTAGTCGATTGTTTTGTGAGGACACAGTTTAGGCCCAACCCTGAAATAATTCCTTTATACCTGAGGTTCTGACATCATTTCCTCGTAAAAGGTGCATTTCACTGTCATATCCTCTCTAGCACACTGCACTGATAATATAAGCATACACGTTGTATATATATATATATATATATATATATATATTTCTATATAATCAAATCACACGCACGCACACATACAAATACAATAAAAAAAAAACTAGATAAACATGTGGGGAGTAGTGCAATGTAATGGCTGTGGGGCAGCAGTCTTCCGGGAGTCTTTCTGGAGGCTGAGATGCTGCCCTATTTGCAGACAACTATCTGCCCTGAGGGAGGAAGTTGCCCGTCTTCAGGCCACACTGGACAGTAGTAAGGAAACCTTCCCCCAGGCCACACTGGACAGTAGAAAGGGAACCTCCCCCATCCAGGGAGCACTAGCGCCACCACCACTACCTCAGAGGTTGCAAAGAAAGCACAGCAGTTGGACCACAGTGGGCTCAGGGAGGGTGAGGAGGGTGGAACAGAGGCACACCCAGTCAATTGTTCCACTCCACAATCCATACACTCCTTCTGGGGAGCATAGCTCCCCATGGGTGTACCACAGAGAAGACTGATGATAACTGTCACAAGGAGGCCACAGAAAGGAGGCAGAGGACACCAAAGGGAAAGGAAGCAGCTCCTGGTGGGGACTCAATATTAGGGGTATAGAACTGGGGGAGATGAGAAAATGAGGTAAGGTGCCTGCCTGGTGCCATGGCTTGGAGGGACAGGAAGCGATCCTCAGGATCACGAGAACAGCTGCAAGGGATTCCGAGCTGGACGAATTGTCCACCTAGGGACAAATGACTTGGCTCATCATGAGATTAGAGCAGTGCAGGAGGACATTGCAGAGTTGGGGAGGGACCTAAGACGAGTAGCACACACAGTATCCTTCTCAGAGGTGCTGCCTGTCAAAAGCATGGGGGATGCGAGGGTAATTGCACCATGCAGTTTAATGAATGGTTGAAAAAATGGTGCAGAGCACAGGGATTTGGCTTCATTGGGGACTGGGGTTCCACCTGGAGGGACACCAGCCTATACTGGCAGGATGGTCTGCATCTGTCCAGGAAGGGAACAAGTCTTTTGAGCAATCGGTTTAAATGCTTCATTGGCAAGCTTTTAAACTAGTCAAAGGGGAGGCACTGACAAGCAGCAGGAAAATCCCAGCCTCTCCCTACAAAACAGGGTACTAAATGAGAAAAGACAGAGGTAGAACGGTCAGTGGGGATGCTGCACTGGAAGGTAAAGCCATCAAAAATGGAGAGCAATGAGTACTAATGCCCGTAGTCTGGGTAACAAGCTTCCTGAATTAGTGGCCTTGATGGAGGAAGAACATCTGGATATCGTGGCAGTCACAGAAACATGGTACACACAAACCATGACTGGGACATAAACATACAGGATACACTGTGTACAGGAGGGACAGGGAGGGTAAAAGAGGAGGAGGAGTAGTTCTTTACATAAGGGAAGGAATAAAAGCAACAGAACAAAAGGTACACAGGAGGAGAAGAAGCACTGTGGGTAAATTTGGAGACAGGCAATGGCACCACAATACGCACAGGTTAGAACAGACTTCTTCTCAGGGGAGGAAATGGACAGGGAAATGATAGAAAGTATACTTAGAATGGCAGAAAAGGGAGATATTGTGTGATGGGTGATCTGACAGATGTTAACTGGAGTGCAGTTGCAGCTGCCACTCAAGAGTGGGGTTATTCTAGATGCCCTACAGGGGGCATGCCTTAGACAACTAGTACTGGAGCCCACTAGAGGGAGCAATATTAGACTTGATTCTCTCAAATGGAGATGGTGAGAGGATTACAGATGTAGAAGTGGGTAGCCATCTGGGAACTAGCGACCATCGAACAGTATGGTTCACAATAAACACAGCAATAGAGTCAAGTCATACAAAGACTAAAGTACTGGACTTTAGGAGGGCTGACTTGCTAAAATGGGTGAGTGCCTAAGGAACCACTAGCAAATGGGCAGGAAGGAGGGGTGAAGAACAATGGGGAATAATAAAACTGCCATCACAGAGGTAACGAGCCTTTTGTGAAGCAAATAAACAAAACAAGACGATGTAAGAAACCACTATGGTTCTCAAAGGAAGTGGCAGTGAAGGTTCAAGAGAAAAAGAAAGCATTCAGGAAGTACAAGGAATCGCAGAAGGAGCAGGACAGAGAACTGTATCAGTTAAAGCAAAGGAGGCTGGAAGGCAGTCAGAACAGCAAAGGTCCAAACCGAGGAAAGATAGCCAACTCAGTTAAGAAGGGGGATAAAACCTTTATAGGCACATCAGGAGCTAAGGAAGACCAAGGGAGGGATAGTGAGTTTAATAAAGGGGAGGGAGGGTGGGCAGAGGAGACTGTGAAAGGCAGAGATACTAAACAAATATTTTTGCTCAGTATTTACAAAGGAAGAGGAGGTACATAAAACAAACAGTAGTAACACTCTGGATACAGAAGTTGATACCGCCTATTTACAGAACAAAGGGTTCTGAAAGAACTCTTAAAACTGAAGGTGGACAAAGCAATGGGGCCTGATGGGATTCATCCCAGAATTCTAAAAGAACTAAGGGTAGAACTAGTGACACCACTGACTACCCTTTTTAACAAATCATGGGAGGATGGGGTGGTACCCGAGGACTGGAGGAGGGCAGATGTGATTCCCTTTCACAAAAGTGGGAGCAAGGCAGAAGCAGGAAACTATAGACCTGTTAGTTTAACCTCAGTGATAGGGAAAATGATGGAATCACTTCTAAAGGAAAGAATTGTCGAGTATCTAGAGGCCAGAGGGCACAGGACCCTAGGCAGCATGGATTCACAGCGGAAGGTCATGCCAGACGAATCTGATAGAATTTTTGACTGGGTGACCAAAGTAGTAGATCAGGGAGGGGCTGTGGACATGGCCTACCTAGACTTTAGCAAGGCATTTGACACAGTCCCACACAAAAGATTAATATACAAGTTAGCCAGCCTGGGAGTGGGTCCCAAGATAACAGACTGGGTAAAGAACTGGCTGGAGAATAGGACACAGAGAGTAATAGTAAATGGAGTCCACTCAGAAGAAAGGAGGGTTACTAGTGGGGTACTGCAGGGTTCAGTATTAGGACCGGTCCTCTTCAATGTCTTTATGTTTAATACTGCAGAAGGACTGAAGGGAAAAGTATGTCTCTTTGCAGATGACACTAAGATCTGCAACAGAGTTGATGCACAGGGTGGGGTGGAAAGGATGAGAAGGATTTGGCAAGGTTAGAGGAATGGTCAAATGTATGGCAGCTAGATTCAATGCTAAGAAGTGCAAGGTAATGCACCTGGGAAACAAAACCCAGGGAAGAGTACACAATGGAGGGTGAGATACTAACAACAACAAAATGGAAAGGGACCTGGGGTAGTCATATCAGATGACCTAAAGACGGCAAGCAATGTGAGAGGGCAGCAAGGAGGGCTGGGGGATACTGGGATGCATAGGAGAGGCATCACCAGTAGAAAACAGGAAGTTATTATCCTCTGTACAGACAGCTGGTGAGACCCCATCTGGAGTACTGTGTGCAGTTCTGGAGACCCAATCTCCTGAAAGACATAGACAGGATGGAAGCTGTCCAGAGGAGGGCAACTAAAATGGTGCAGGGTCTGCAGGAAGACATATGAAGAGAGAGACTTAAGGAGCTTAATATAGCCTCGAGGAAAGAAGGGAGAGGGACATGATAGAAAGCGTTCAAGTACCTCAAGGGAATCAACAAAGTCCAAGAGGGTAGCATCTTTCAAAAAAAGAGGTGTGCAAGAACAGAGGGCACAATTTGAAGATAGAGGGCTCAGAGGTAATTTAAGGAAGTATTTTTACAGAGAGGTTGTGGATGCATGGAATGGCCTTCAGGAGAAGGTTGTGGAGTCAAAATCAGTGGTGGAATTCAAGCATGCATGGGATAGTCATAAGGCAGTTCTGGGGGTGGGGTAGGAAGAAGTAGGCTGCTGGTTAACTAGGATCTGCAGCTTATCCAGTAGGTAGGAAATGGGCAGACTGGGTGGGCCAAGCGGTCCTTATCTGCTGTCAAATTCTATGTTTCTATGTTAAAAGGACTTGGCAAGGTTGGAGGAATGGTCAGAAGTATGGCAGCTAAGATTCAATGCAAAGAAGTGCAAAATAATGCACCTGGGAAACAAGAACCCAGGGGAAGAATACACAATGGGTGGGGAGGTAGTCACAACAACAAAAAAGGAAAGGGACCTGGGGGTAATCATATCAGATGACCTTAAGGTTAGCAAGCAATGTGAGAAGGCAGTAGGGAGGGCTTGGGGTATACTGGGATGTATAGGAGAGGCATCATCAGCAGAAAACAGGAAGTTGTTATCCCTCTGTACAGACAGTTGGTGAGACCCCATCTGGAGTACTGTGTCCAGTTCTGGAGACCCCATCTCTGCAAGGACATAGACAGGATAGAGGCAGTCCAGAGGAGGGCAACTAAAATGGTGCAGGGTCTGCAAGAGAAGCCGTATGAGGAGAGACTAAAGGAGCTTAATATGTGTACCCTTGAGGAAAGAAGGGAGAGGGGGGACATGATAGAAACTTTTAAATACCTCAGTGGAATCAACAAAGCCCAAGAGGGTAGCATCTTTCAGAAAAAGAGACTTGCAAGAACAAGGGACACAATTTAAAGATAGAAGGAGGGCGGTTCCAGGGGCAGTATGAGGAAGTATTATTTCACAGAGAGGGCAGTGGATGCATGGAACAGCCTTCCTGAGAGAGTTATAGGGGTCTAAAACTGTGGGAGAATTCAAGAATACATGGGACAGACAAGGCAATTCTTGTGGGGGGTAGGAAGAAATAGGCTGTTGGTTAACTAGGATCTGCGGCCTATGCTGTAGGTAGGGAAATGGGCAGACTAGATGGGCCTAGTGATCCTTATCTGCCGTCAAAGTCTATGTTTCTATGTTTCTTTCAAGGGGTCTTTACCTTTCTTGGGTAGGATGGTAATGATCGCCTCCTTGAATGAAGGTGGGAGGGCTCCAACCTGCACAGTCTCAGTGAACACCTGCTGCAGAATAGGGGCAACTGTGGATTGAATAAGCTGCCAGATTTCCAGGGGGAACCCATCCCCTCTAGGGACCTTCCCCTTCTTAAGGGACAGTATCATGGAGGCTTCTTCCTCGGTCGTGATTGGAGCATCCAGGACCGTGGCCTGTTGCTCAGAGATTTTGGGAAGATGGAGGGAATTCAGGAATGGGAGAATGCCATCGGGGTTGGGCTGTTTAGAGGATTTATATAATGAGGAGTAAAAATCAGCCATTGTTTGGTTAATCCCCTCCATTGTAGTATGGGTTGTACCCCCCATCCACCAACGTGGCAATATGTCGCTCTGCCTGCTGCTTTCTCAGTCTGTAGGCAAGGACCTTGCCCCCTTTCCCCACTTTCCCAGTACTTGTGTTTAGGTTAAATGATAGAGATTTCAGCTTTCCTGGAGAGGTGCTCATTCACCTGCATCCGCAGTATGGCCACCTGGTGCCCTGACTCTGACTGGAGCGAGGGGTTCAGAAGGGCTTTGAGGGCCACCTCTGCTTCCTGAAGCTGTGTTTCCAGGGATTTGTTGTTTCCTCCTCTTACGTTTGTGGGCAAAGCCCATGATTGTCCTCCGAGGGTGGCTTTGAAAGCCTCTCAGGTATTGCCAGCGGAGGTATCTGAGATAGGGTTGTTCTGGAAAAAGGCCTTAGCCTCACACTGGAGCCAGGGGGAGTCTGGATCCTGAAGGAGTAAGGGGTCCAACCAAAAGGCCGGGGGGGAGGAGTGCCCCAGGTAAAGGGTAGTCACACCGGTGCATGGTTGAATACCACCAAAGGCTGAACAGTGGAGCCAGTGATACTGTGGGATAGTGATACTGTGGGAGGTGAGCCAGACGTCTATGTGGCTGTGGGAGCTGTGCACTGGGAAGTGGAAAGTGTAGTCACACTGAGATGGATGGAAAATCCTCCAAATATTAGTGAGGGCCATGTCCTGTCACGTCTGAGTGGGCGCCTGACCTGCCCTGGAGTGGGGCTCGATATCGGAGGGGGATCTGTCAAGGATTGGGTCCAGTGTCAAATTAAAATCCCCCCCCTCCCAGTTAACACTGGAGTATCGTTTGAGGCCAAAGTGCCTAGTACCTGTGCCAATTTATGAAAAAAGTAAGTTGAGCCCTCATTTGGGGCATAAACATTCCCCAGTAGGATGGGGGCCCTCCGCCATTTCCATCAGGGCAGTTACCCATCTGCCCTCCGGGTCACTCACCTTCTGCACAAGTTCCCAATGCAGGGCCTTGTGAAGCAGTATGGCTACCCCTCATTTCCCGGTGGGGGCTGAGACATGGATGTTCTGGCCCACCACCCAATCCCTCTTCAGTCTGTCATCATCCCCCATTCTGAGCTTGGTCTCCTGTAGAAATGCAGCTTCCACTCCCAACCTCCTAAGGTGTGTTAGTATCGGCTTCCTTTTATTGGGGGTGTTAAGCCCCCTGATGTTCCACGTCAGACATGTTGTGTCACCTATTCAGAATAAGAAGCTGGTTATCATAAAAGAAGTCCTGCAAAGTACACCTGGAGGTGGGGAACCGGGCAGAGGTCCCCACGAGGAGCAAGCAGCAGTGATCGTAAGCGGGGCATGTAGGGAGAGAGTGAGGTGGCCCATCCCAGGAGTTACAAATTGTCTGTGACCCAAACTCTAGCAACCACTCTGTGAGTGTTCTCTGGAAATACATAAAGCATAAACATATATACAACCTATATATACTTTGTAGCACAATACGTTCATAGTGGGGAGATAGAGGTTTCCCATTGGCCACAGACATTTGCTGAAGGCCAGCCTCTACTCCCAGGGCACCATCTGGTGAGTGTAAACCCACCTGGGCTACGAGGGGTGACTGGGGGGGGGCTAGACCCCAGGAGAGCTGTAATTACCACCTCGGTGAGACTAGCTGAGAGTCCTAGCTCACTGAAAGCCATAGAGGGTAAAACAAAGGCTCAAAAGTTAGCCCAACTGGGAGGTTACTAGCAGGCTGGGGGGGGGGAGACACCCGCCTGAACACAAGGGCTGCGAGGGGGAATTGGTCTATGTATAGCATCAGGGAGCCATGCGGCTCCGGGGGGGCTAAAAAGGAGAATAGCCTGTAAATGGCCTGTAACTGGGGCAGGAGGCACACTCCTATTGGCCCGGGGTACTAACTGGAGGTGATGACCAGTGGTGGGCGGGGAGGCAGAAGGAAGGAAGGGGGCATAAAGGAGTCCTCCAACTGTGGGAGAGATAGATCGCAGCTGCTGGAAGATGCCCCACTACCGATGCCTCCCCCCTCTGACCACATGCCCATGCTACCCCGGCCGCTGATCTAAGGCCTGGGGATCTCTGGACCCTGGCACAGACATCTATATCTGTGTCCCAACAGTTCATCTTTCCAGGTGTCTTGGAGTGCCCAGGACCTCTGCCAAGTATCTCTACCAACACCCCAACACACAGCATCACATACCCCCCTTCCAACAAACAGCAACAGGCTCCAATACCAAATTTCTAGTCAGAAGTCAGCAGGAGGAGGGAGGGATGCCGACAGCCCTAAATCTACCTCAGGTGTACAGCAGATCTCCTCCCTCCCCTCAGTCCAGTTTGCGGCATATAGGGCCCCTGCGAATCCCTCCCAGTATGGGAGTGGGGCATTTCAGACGTCGACCACAGTCACCAGGAATGTTAGCCAGGTCGGGGGGATGGGGGAGGTCCTGGTAGTCCTAGAACTCGAGCGGTGTGAATTGGACCCTTCAAACATAGAAAAACAGACTCGGCCTCCACAGCCGCCAAGTCAGACCCCCTGCTGAAACCCCGACCTGGTTAGCCAACAACCTTTTCCCAGAAATGAAAGGAGTAGGAAAAAAAAGCAAGAGAAGGAGGAGGTTACTTATCTGACCATGATGATGGATCAGCGCCTGGCTTTGGGGTTGATGTAGGTGACTGGGCCTGGGCCGGCCGGCCTGGAGATCAAGCCGGATCATCGTTGTCTGGAGGAGCCAGTCCAGAGGTCTTCAGTTGTTGTGACCCCGGCTTGCTGGAATCGCCATCGGACTTCAGGGTTGAGGGATCAGAGCTGGCCAGATAGTCGGGTCTGAGCAGGGAGGAGTGCTGTTGATCCCTGGGACCATGGGAGGTGTTCTGGTGCTGCACCGGGGAACCAGGCTGCAGGGGGTTGAAGCGGTTGTAGTTGGGGAATCCCTGCAGAGGATCAGGAGCTGCTACTTCCATCAGGGTGCTGTCTCTGGGTGTCGGAGGCCCACACTCCGAAGGATGGTTCCTTTTCCCATGTTTTTTTGAGACATGGCGCTTATGATCTGTATCTTTCGGGAGTTCCCACACCGCACCTCTGGTGTCCTGCCAGTCCCCAGCCCTATCCACATGGATCGGAGCATGCCTGTCCAAGTTCTCAGGTGGGGCCTTAGCAGGTAGGGGTAGCTGTGTTCGGGGAGTCACATCCGTGGGCCAGTTTTTCCTGAGAAAGTCATTCAGGGTATCTGGGTTGTCAAAACTTATTGGCACCCCATTGTGCACTACTCACATTGTGGCTGGGTAGCACAAGGAGAACAGGAGCCCAATCCTGTGCATGGTGTGCCATGCATCAGTATATGCCCTGCGCCTGTCGGATAAGTCCTTTGAAAAGTCTTGAAAAATGCTAATTTTGTTTGCTTGCCAGCACACCTGTTGCAGCTACCTTGCTTTGGTCAGAACTTCCTCCTTTTCCCTGTAGTTAATGAACCTGGCTATTATGGGCCAGGGCCTGTCCTGGTCCTTAGGCATGGGGGTGAGTGGAAGTGCCCACATTCTACCTGAAGCGGACGGGAGGGATCCATATTTAGCATTTCTGCGAGGGTTAACTGCAAGAAGCCCTCCATATCACGCCCCTTAATCTGCTCAGGGAATCCCACGAAGCAAAGATTGTTCCGAAGCCCCAATTTTCAAGGTCTTCAATTTTGCCATTCATCTGCTGGATTGTGTGCTGCTGCTCTCAAAGTGCCTCCAGCAGGTCATGCATCGTGATCTCTGTTGCGGTGACCCAACGCTCAGTATTCAGCATCCTAGACACAAGGCTTTGCATAATCTGGGTGTTCCGGTTGGTCGCCACAGTTACCTGGGACGTTTGTGCCATTAGTTGGCTGAACATTGCCTCGATCAAAGTCTGCTCCCATAGCTGGGGCTGATGCTGATTTGCCATGCTGCAGGGCCAAAACACTCCTCGCTAGGCGTGCAGGTATTCTGTCAATTTTTAACCAAATTTTAAGCAATATCCCATAAAAAAAAGACTATTGTTAGAGTCACTGTGTAACCCCTAGGTGGTGGTGCTATCCCAAGGGCTACTACCCCTGTCTGCTTGGCTAGTAGCAGGTTAAGAGGCCTGAGTTCTGAAACTGGTGCCTCCACCCGGAGGTCAGGGTTGGTAGTGGTCAAGCTAACCTGGGCACAGCCCTCCGGGAGACTGTAACCCCCCCTCTTTGCTTACTAGTGGCCGGAACCATACACAATAACCACTTTCACAATACCCCTGATACACCACACAAGTACCCACACTGTTGGTACTTACCACCAGGGCTTTCCTCTGGCTCGGCCCTGGGGACCCCCTGTAAAACATGGTTATACACGGCAAATAACAGCAGTACAGTACTCTTGCACAAACTGGAACCACAGTCAGGGTAAATGCAAAAAAGAGATATGATTTATTTAAGGGACTTGAACAAAGGAGGGGCATAATCAGGTTAATTTACTTAAAGACTCTATCATTCAAACAGTTATGCATGCACTTCAGGGTCTATAAACAGTCACACACTCTGGGTACCCAGATGGAGAAAGGTGGGCTAGCCAGGAATGTTGCAGCTGGTTGGGGCCCTGTGATGGAAAAAAACAACATGCACCACACACACTAATTGTAATCCGGAGTCGGAGGGCTCAGTTCGTGAAAAGAAAATAACAAGACAATCAGATGACACACTTTTAGATTAGGTTGTTGTTTCAGGGTGCTACCCTGATGATTACTCACGATACCCAAGACTGGACACAGGCTGGACGAAAAATTGAGACTGCAGGTGGTTGAACTGGAGTGCCAGGAGAAGCAGGGCCCACATGATTTGCTGAGGCATCGTTCCTGTTCAGGCGTGGAGCAGGGGGCTGATCCCCAGGCAGGTCTCTCGTCGATGGCTTTCTCTGTGCAGTGGGTAGTCTGGCTGGGCCAGCATGGCAAGGCCCCGGCCAAATGGAGACAGATTTGGATACAGTCCGCTTTGGGCTGGATACAGCTTCCAGCAAGCAGAACACAGTTCACACAGTGGGGAACCAAATCATGACCCACTAACAACTTTCAACACGTTTACATGTAAGGAAAATCTACTGTACCAGGCAAACCACTCTCCAGTCATGATCGCAGAGTCTCCGCACAAACCGGGGATTCAAAAGCAGCTGGAAATCCTCACAGGCTGATCGCATTCAGCAAAATTTTCGGTCTTCTTTAGGTATTAGTCTGGTAAAAACTCAGTGGCTTACTTCGTTCTCACAAACTTGGATTTAGTCTGAAATAATTCTCTTCTCTCCCTATCAGGGGCAGCAGGCAGACATGCAGGCCACAACTCAGACCTTTCCACAGTTCTCCAATGGAAAACCACTCAGGATTGCTGCTCAAAATCACTTGAGCTGTGTGCTTCTTCAGCTCCCAACTTAGATCTGACTCAACTGCCAGCAAGCTAGGGGATTTCCCTCAGAAGCCAAAAGGTTCGGTTGGCTGATCTGTCTGTCACTCACAACAAAGGCTCCCCCTTCAGGTGCAAAAAGGCGCCAAAAGCCCAAAACTACAATTCCTACAGATATTGACTCCAGACCGCTCCTATAGTCTGGCTCCATTTTAGGTCCCACCAGTACTGATTGGTCCAATTTGCAGTCCTGGGCCAAATGGTGGGGATAAACAAAACAGTCTTTGCTGCAAAGAAGGCAGGTTAGACAAACTACATTATCGTTATCACTCTAAATGATTTTCAGCAAATAGTTACATCTTTCAACAGAGCTCCCTCTCAGATTACTTATGACTGCAGTCCAGGCAGCTCTTGAAGAGACAGTACACAGAGGCTATACAGGCACTCTCTGGCAATCACATTTAAACTGCTAAAACACAGGACACCAGCCTGGCAGTGAGCATTTAGGCAAGCTCAAGGAAGACTTTTTGGGAACCTCCATTTGTAGGAGGGTTACACTTGGATCAGAGTGCTTCGGTGCTTGCAGTTTTTGAGCGGATCAAGCATTGCAAAGTAAGAAGATTCAGTTGGATTAGTCCCTCTGGGCTGTAGAGCTGGAGGTTAAGCTGCCATCTTGGTTAGCGCCCCTAGTGGCAGTCTCGAGGATGCACATTTTTAGACTATGATGGGGACGTGTACAATAATTACACAGAAACATAGAATTTGATAGCACATAAGGACCCCTTGTCCTACCCAGTCTGCCCATTTTGTCTATGCCCATACTGTTCCTACAGACACTACTTGATCTCTGCCCCCCCCCACAGTTTCTAACATAGATTCTCTTGTGCCTATCCCATGCTTGCTTGTAGACCACCACTGTTTTTGCCCCCATCACCTCCACTGGAAGATCTTCCCAGACACCTACCACCCTTTCAGTGAAGAAGTACCGTACTTCCTTACATCTCTTTCAAATCCCCCCCCCACCAGCTACAATGCACGTGCCCTTGTTCTTATGAATCTTTTCTCTGAAATATACTCCCCTTATGTACCTTATTGAACTCTATGAGGTTTTTATAGGTCATTATTATTTCTCCCCCCACCCTCCTCTCTTGCAGGGTGTATATACTGAGGTCTTTCAGTCTCTCCTCGTAGGGCTTCTGATGCAGCCCTTGCAGCATTTTAGTTGTCCTCCTCTGAACAGTCTTCACCCTATGTCCTTCCTGAGATGTCAAATACCAAGATTGCACACAACCCCCCCATACACACATACACACGCACATATTCTGAAACTGCAAATCCTCACCACCTTCCAAGATTTCACGTCCCTACCACATTCCTAGATAACATGTTCCTCACTCCAAAATTATGTTTCCTGGGGTGGCATGGCTGGCTGGCTGGCATCCAAGATGGCTAATACAGAGGCTCTCAACCACCAGAACAGAAACTCTGTTATATCTGACCAGAACTGCCACACATTTAACTAAAAACTAAACCACCTGTTACCACCAGTGGCACGCTACTGAATGTGACTTCTTTGTTGTTTTTTGGTTTTTTCCCTTTAGGTTTGTTCAGATCCCCAGGGGTTGTGTACAACCATGAGAGTTTCAGGATGTTTGTCTTTTTTTGGGGTTGGTTTTTGCATTCTAGCAACCGGAAGGGCATAGGTAGCTATCTGTTCCATTCAGTCATCAAAGTAATTGATTGTTTCTGGGACGGAGGGTAGCTCCTCCCCATCCCACCACCCCAGGGTACTCTGCCTTTATAGGCTAGCGGTATATTCTACTTCCTGCTACTACACAGGAATAAACAGGGACAGACAGGGGCCAGAATACAGAAGAGAGGTGCAACTACATAACTAAAAAAGAAAACAAAATAAACATTTTATATATATATATATATATTGCAAAAACTATGTTAATGCACTAGTTAGGGTTGATATCACGCCTTTAAAAGTATGGAAATGTGGAATTAGGGTTCTCAACCCTACCACCCCATCCTCCCCCACCCAGCCTTACCACCCCATCCCACCTCTCCACCCTCCACACACCAACAGGTGTCGGGGTGTGCCTTGGGGTCATTGACTGTAATGCTCACCCCATTCCATTAGTTAATCAGCTGAGACTGACACATTATAGGAGAATGGGGTGAATGTTAGGGCCGATGACCCCAAGGCACACCCTGATGCCTGTTGGAGTGTGGAGGGTGGAGAGGTGGGATGGGGTGGTAGGGTTGTGAACCCTAACACCACATTACCATACTTTAAAAGGCATGGTATCAGGCTGGCCCATGGTGCTGAGGGTTGAGGTGCTGGACGCCACACCTTGCGCCACGTCGGCGACCCGGGTTCGGGAGTGAGCTCGAGTTGCCAGGGGTTGGCAGGGGTGGGAAAGGATTGAGCATCTGTAGGACAGCTCTCCTCTCCTGGGGAGGGGATGGGGCACAGAGACCAGCATAGCCAGACAGCTAGCGGAGGCTAGGTGTTGACACACCTGGTCATGATAGATCAGGGTTGGAAGACGGAGCAGACGGAGGGCATACTGCATGCGGACATATGTGCGGCCTGCCTTCTGCTGGCATTGCATGCTCCACCTCTGAAAGCAGAACAGGGAAAAAGGGGCACACCAGTTGTAGTGGCGTGATGGCCGTCTGAGTGTACCCGCGCCGGCTCCAGGAGGGGATCACCAGTGCGGATCCTGACTTGGTAGGGGAGTTGGTTGCCCCCTGCCACCCTGCCATGGAGGGTAAGCTGTGGGGTAATGGGTGATTTCCCTCATTGGGAGACTGGTGTGGGTCAGACGGCGGCTAGAGAGATAAGGATGCAAGGACACCAGGGCCGACCGGGGACCCAGGAGAGAAAAAGTCAATAAAAAAAGGCATGATATCAACCGTAACTAGTACATTAACAGTCTTTTGCAGTTAATTTCCATACTTTTTTTAAGTTAAACTGTTGAAAAAGACCCAAAATTTTCAACACACACTTCTTATCACCCCACCTCATAAACCCCATAGGTGTAAATTTCTTAATCCATGGCAAAACGCCATTTCATGTCACACCCCCGTGGAAAGACATTTCAGACCGGATGTTAGAAATGACAGCTGTAGTGTTCATGAAGTGCTGTGAAAAAAAGGCTATGTCCAAACTTTGGAGTGAAAATATGAAAAATTGGCAAAGATACTGTATGTGCGGTAGTGGGAATATTACAAAGGCCGCACTTAAGTTGGGTGTTTTTTTGTTATTTTCACTCCAGATTTTCAGCATGAGATTTTTGGGGGCCACACGTTATGAACAGTGGCACTGTCAGTTCATTACTCGATCCTGAATGGTTATTTCACACAACGACTGTGCCATTTTGCACCACAACTGCAAAAACACTTTTGGAGAAGGATGTGAGAAATTACAGCTATATTGTTCATGAGGTGGTGTGAAAAAATGGCTATGTTGAAAATTTGGGAGTGAAAATATTATAAATTGGCAAAGTTATGCGTGTGCATAAGGAAATTTCAATGACTGTGCATAACCTGGCTGTTTTTCGGTATTTTTCCACCAAATTTTCAACATGGGTTGTTTGGGACCCCACCTCATGAACAGTGGTACTGTCATTTTGTAAGTTGGTCCCAAAAGGTGATTTTGTGCAGCGATCATGGTATTCTGTGTCACAGGGTGAAAATACCTTTCAAGCAGGGTGAGAAAAATGACAGCTCTACTGTTCATCAAGTGGTATGAAAATATGACAATGTTGAAAATTTGGAGTGAAAATATTAAAAGTGACCAAAGTTGTGCGTAGCAAGATTTCAATGACCGTGTGTAACTCTTGTGTTTTGGGGTATTTTTGTGCCAAATTTTCAACGTGGGTGTTTTGGGACCCCACCTCATGAACAGTGGCGCTGTTGTTTTGTTGCTGGGTCATAAAAGGTGATTTCATGAAGCCCCCTGATACAGTGACAGCGCTGGGGGGGTTAAAACATGGGTCAAACTGGACCCACTGGTATAAAAAATGTGAGTCTAAAGAGGAACCTACAGGGTCAAAACATAATCAGTGTCAGATTTTGAACAGTTCACATTCCCTTCCTTTACATATTGTTATAGAGTAGGTGCATCAATTTGGACCCACTTGCAAAGGAAAGGGAGTCAGTTTTGGAAAGGATGCAACTTTTGCCCTTTTGGTGCATGTTAACGCTATCGCTGCCCTGATAAAAATAATGGATCAGGAGACACACAGGAATCATGTAAACTGCAACTTGCAGTCGACATGATTGCTGTCGGTGAATGCCGGTCGACAAAGGGTTGTCGAACCAGCATACCATTAGAGGCGAGTTGGCACCCCCCATAGTTCGCTCCCATAATTTGGGAGGTCGGTGGTTAGTGTGTGCAGGGGGCAACAAAAAGTATTGGGAGGTGGAAGAGGCTGAGCTGGTGCCATGGGGTGCGAAGCATGCCTCCACAAGACCATGTACCGGGCCTGGGGGTCAGGAGAGAAAATTTGCAAAATGTGTGCCCGGCTGCCAGTTGGCGGAGGAGGCGACGGGACCAAAAAAGCTATATAAAATAGAGTTTTTGCAATGAATATAATATATATATATATACACACACACACACCTGTAAAAAGAAAATGTCCATTGATGTCTGTTGTTGCTGCTGGCGTTAGTCCCCCACCCGACCCTCCCCCACACCTCACAAACATAACATCAACACTAGGGGTGCCCAATCCCCCAGTGGCATCACCTGAAATAACGGAAACTGCTTCTCATAGGTTTTTTTTCACAATATAACCTGCAAAAAAGAAAAACGTCCCTCGATGTCTGTTGCTGCTGCTGCCATTAGCCCCCCCACCTGACCCTCCCACTCAGCACCCCCTCCCACAAACATAACACCAACACCAACACTGGAGGTGCCAAACCCCCCAGTGTTGCCACCTGAAATAAAGAAAACCATCCCTCCTAGGTTTTTTTTACAATATAACCCAGGGTTTTAAATAACTGCAAAATTGATTAGCACTTTCATTGTAATCAATTGCAAAATCATATGTATATGCTTTTTCTAGCAGTTTACATTGCTAAACAAACTGAGACATGAGCTATGCATTATCCCAACTGATTAGCAGTTTTACCTGTGAAAGTGCTAATCAATTTTGCAGTTATTTAAAATCCTGTAACCTATAAAAAAGAAAAACGTCCATTGATGTTTGTTGCTGCTGCTGCTGCCATTAATCCCCCCACTCAACCTTCCCACTCAGCGCCCATTACCCCACACTCCCCCAAGCCCTTATTTACCCACTGGGGGTCCAATGTCGTAATCCTCTCTGGACCACAGGCATGTCTTCACTCTTCAACACCAGACCATGAACTGAGGAAATCAGGTATGCAGTTCAATGTATTTCAGTGGGGCTTTGAACTTAGTGGCATAACTTGGTCATTTCTGAATATTTTTAGCCCAGATTTTCAACATGCCTTTTTTGGAACTCCACCTCATGAACTATGACAGTGAAATTAGGCAAATCTGTCACAAAAGGTGATTTCACAGTCATTGCGCGAAATCACCTTTTGGGCAGGAGTTAAACATTTTCTCCACCCTTGTTCATGAGGTGTGGTCATAAGAAGGCTATGTTGAAAATGTGGGGTACAAATATTAAAAAATAACAAAGTTATGAGCCTACATCGAAATTTACGAAAACAGGCATGTAACTTTGGTAATTATTTAATTTATTTATTTATTTTTTTAACTTATTCTTTATCCTCCTGGCTCTACTGCTCTTGATCCTTCTCTCAGAACTTCCCACTGCACTTCTCAGAAACTTCCCTAGGAGGACCGAGAAGTCTGCTCTCTAGACTGCGACATGCTCCAAGTACCTTCCAGATTACCCTCCAGGCAGGGCAGAGGAGGCACTCCCCAAACCTCCCTCTGATCATCAAGGGCGCACGTGCACAATGGAGTCTGCCCCGGTTCCTCCCTTGGACATGGTGCTGGGGACTCATCACCTGAATCTAGGGCAGGGTTTTTCCCTTGTTCTATGCCCTCCCCTGCTGATGTTGGCGCTCGAGGAGGGCCAGTGAGGCAGAGGTGCGCTGAGACGTGTCTCCGCTCAAGGCCCTCAGCTGACATCAGCCCCTCCCTTACATCTTCTGCTTTCCCGCCCACACTGCCAATACCCAGGTTCACCCAGGAGATGGCAGTAACATGGCGGGGCTAGCTTGTGATCCTCCCCGGAGAGAGAGAGTGCCCGTTGGGTGCTCAATCCCTCTCCCATTGGCCGAACCCCAGCGACCTGAGTCTGTCACTGAACCCGGGTCGCCAGCGTCGCACGAGGTGTGGCGTCCAGCGCCTCAACCCTCAGCACCACTGAGCTGGCTATTATTTAATATTTTCACCCCAAATTTTCAACATAGCCATTTATTCTCAGCACCTCATGAATGTGGCAGCTGTCATTTTTAAAATCCTGGCCAAAATGTGTTTTCGCACTTGTGGCATGAAATCACTTATTGGGCAGGATTTGAACATTTTCTCCACCCTTGTTCATGACTATGAGGTGAGCTCATAAGAAGGTTAAATGGGGGTCACAAGAAGGCTATGTTGAAAACTTGGGTAATAATATGAGAAAACAACAAAGTTATGAGTCTACATTGCAATTTTTAAACACACACTTATAACTGTGGTCATTTTCAATATTTTGACCCCAACTTGTCAACATAGCCATTTTTTCACACCACCTCTTGAATGTGACAGCTGTCATTACTCAAACCCTACCCAAAATGTGTTTTAACACTTCTGGCGCAAAATTATGTTTCAGCCATCGTTTTATAAATGACACCTGTCATGCTCAGAAGGAGTGGTCATAAAAAGATTGTGTTGAAAATTTGGTGCAGAAATGTGAAAAACTAACTTATGAGGAAACTACTTGTTCCAGCATTTACTCATAACTTTATTTTTGCAGATTTTGGCCTGTAATGTTCAACAAATGTCTTGTATTACCCCACCTCCTGAACATGGCAGGAGTCATTATTCAAATCCCCTCCAAAACTTGTTCCTACAGTCACACAGCGAAATTACCTTTAGGTTGGGATTTTAAAAATTTCACCTGTCTTGATCATAACTTCAGGTCATAAAAAGACTGTTGGACATTAGAGGAATAATGCATGACGGTGTGTGTCGTGTTGGGATAACGCTATGCCTGGGGGGTTGGGCACGAGGCCGCAGGCCGAGTGTGTCCAATGCCGCAAGCGTGGCGTTATCCCAGCACGACACACACCCTGGAGTGCATTATTCCTATTATACAATGGCTTGTTGTTATATATAGAATAAAAAAATTTATCAGTGTAGAAAAATATTTTTGTTTCTTAACAGGAGATGGAAAAAAGGAAAACAATGTGAGGCTGACACTAGAGCTGTGGTGTTATGCTGGGATAACGCCATGGGTCTAGCCCCAGATTGACCAGTCACAGTCCAAGATTGTATAATTGGGGTCAAAATGTAGGAGCCCACTCAAAAGTAGAAATTGCCTCTCAGCTGCCCTATCCTGGGTAATTACAATCTAACAATGTGTCAAAGATCACCTGCAGCTATATTATAAACATATTACAAACTTTACTCTATTTTCCCTAACATAACGACAACCAGACCTTATTTATTACATGTGAAATGGAGAAATTGCCATTTGTCATGCTCAGATACTATTTTAATGCTCTCCTATTTGATGGTTTCACAGAAAATCTCTCAGACGTTTTTTGACCAGCTAGCAGAACCTTGGGTGAGTGCTGATTCCATTCAAGCAAAAATGACATTATAATGTATGGTAAGTGCCTATTAACCACCATAATCAGCAGTCACACAGCTTTGTTATGCACTGTTTGGAATTTTAAAAGTTGTTAACCACACTTCCGAACTTCCAAACAGTGGCATAACAAAAAAGAATGCACCAGGGTTCCATAATTCTCACACATAGAATGAAAACAGTGTTTTTTTGACCATACACTACAAAAGATGATGGCTGGGGTTTGGGTGACAACCATGCTGAAATCACCTCTCGTGGTTGCTAGGGCTACAGTAAACCTCTCGAGCTGCGCTCTCATGGTTTACCATGTTGCCCTAGCAACCATTCGAGGTGATTACAGCGAGGTTATCACCCGATCCCCAGCCATTATCCTTTATATTTTCCTCAAATTCCAGGTACTGAGCTGCCAGGAACTTGAGGAAAATGATGTCATTCTTGCATGAATGGAACCAGCACTCACCCAAGGTTCCGCTAGCTGGTCAAAAAATGTCTGAGAGATTTTCTGTGAAACCATCAAATAGGAGAGCATTAAAATAATGTCTGAGCATGACAAATGGCAGTTTCTCCATTTCACATGTAATAAATAAGGTCCGGTTGTCCTTATGTTAGGGAAAAGGAGTAAAGTTTGTAATATGTTTATAATTACCGGCGAGTGCTTTTTCCCATAGGGAAACCCGGTTATAATTTGCCGTTATAACCAGCTCGGCTGGTTATAATGGCAAACACGCACAGGTTTCCCAGGGAACAGCCATCCCTCAGTCGCTGTTCTCCGATGTTCACATTCAGTGACGGAATTCCATTGCGCAGCACACTTCCTGGTCCCTCCTATTCGGGGAAATGAACTTCTCATAAAAAAAAAATAAAAAACTATTTTCCTGCAGTAAACCACTTGAAATTGGAAACAAGTATTTTCCCGTCACTCTGACACCACAGCCGAGTCCATGTCAGACTGCCCCTGCCTCTTGAAGCCCGGAAGGACGCTGCAGCTGCCGCTCGGCGGTAAGTTTATATGAAAACTAAAATCACAAGTGTCTACACATTTTTTTTAAATGAAATATCCTCTTCCTTTTTTCTACAACAAGTACAGCCCTATAATTAGGAAGACTGTGGACCGCGCAAAATCAAGACTGGTCCGCAGCTTCCTGAACACTAATCTGTTAGGTAATTTAATTTTTTATAATTGCTGAAGCGAAAAAGCACACTCCTGCAATTATAAAAAATAAAATATGAAGTGTGAGTAAAACTCGGTTTTACACACACCCTCGTTGTGGAATGCCCTCGGGGTTTATGTAGCATCCCACAACTCGGGTGTGTGTAAAATCTCGTTAAACACACCACCCCATATATTATTCTTTATATAATAGAGCTGCAGTTGATCTTTAAAGTAGGAGACCACTGAAAATTAGATATTACATCTCATCTGCTCTGTCCTGGGTAAATATGTAGTAAATATGTGTACAAGCAAGACCCAGCACAACAGCATTACCAGTGACGAACATTCAGCATTGACAAATGCTTGTTAATGCAGTCCCTCTACCATAGTGTAACCATCAAATTAAAGACTGTATTTTTGTGGGTCAATTTTGTTCCTCGTAGAGGTTTTATAATGGGTAAAAAGTTTTCTTAAATGGCAGTCTATATGAGATTTATGTTTGTGGTCATTCATTGTTAAACTACTGGTTTATTAACTGTTATCTAGCAGGTTTTACATGCAGTTCTGTTGTGGGGGGGAGGCAGGCATGACACTAACAAACTATGGCTTGTTTACTAAATTGGCTTTATATAGTATCCTAGTACTTCCTGAGTTTTCTACATTATCTAAAATTAATTCATTGTCATCCTGTTTTGTTTATATATATATATATATATATATATATATATATATATATATATATATAGTTTCCTTTACTGTATTGTTTTACATTTTTTGTATTTGTCTTATACTGTGGTATACTGTGTCCTCATCCCGTTTCCCCAGGACGCATCTGAAAACAAGCAGTTTCACTGCGCAGTATGCCTTTCCTGGTGAAACTTTTCAATAAATAAATAAACTATTTCAGTGTATTAGAGCATACAGGCTCTTGTGAAGCCTGGACACTATATGTGCTTATTTACACATTATAACCTGTGCTTCGTAATGCTGATGGCACTACTGGCATGAGATTAAACTAGAATAGCTTCATGTGTTACTTATTTTGTTTTGGTGTTACCCCCTGATGAGGTATAAAAAATGTCTGTGTAATGACATATCCTAATATGGAAGGGAAGTTGAGATTAATGCAGCTTTCAGACTGACATCAATGATATATTGCACTGCTACCTGTGGCGAATGCAGTACTAAAACACCAATTAGGCAGTCAGAAATGCACCTTCTCGACTAAGTAAAGAAACTATGGCAGCAACCGAGGGGATGTAACATTTAAATAAACAGCAGGGTCTTATGTAGCAAGCTGTAGCAGCTGCAGTAATTGTTTCATTTAGACAGGTTTTTGTATTAAGGTTCTAGTTGTTTCTTTAATTTGTCATTGTTCCTTGTAGTATTCCCTTACCTCTACGACCTTAACATAACTCCTGCAGCCAGTGTAGCCTCCTAGTTAAAGCAGAGAGCTTCAAACCTGGAGAATTCGAGCATCTCCCACATACTCACTGTGTGACCTCGAGCAAGTCACTCAGCTTTTTTCCCTGTTTAACCCTCACACTCATTCTTTCATTGTACTTAACCCGCATGAGCATTCCATAATATCCTTCTGTCTCATTTAACCTCGCTGGTCATGACTAATTGCAGCTGCTAACTCTTCTTGGCTTGTAATGTATGTTGGGATGCAGTATGTATGAAAGGCCTCCCTGACTTGATAACATCCTCTGGACAGCCTATCTTTCCCCTCCCTCCCACCCACTCCCCATCCATGCCTCACCCTTTCCAGGTGTTATCTCGGTATGTCAGGGCTGTACCCCAAATGTAACCCTTGGGTACCTTGTATTTGACTGTAACCTATTATAAGTAACATTATTATGTAACCTATATGTACTCTATGTTTAATGTTCTGCACCTGTACTGTTCTCACTGTTGTAACCACTCTCTATATAACTCTGTCTACCCCCCCCCCGCGACGAGGTGCCTTTGTAAATGAGTCCATGACTCAAAGGTTGTAAATCCGACTTTTCTAATACATAAATAAGTAAATAAATAAATGAATAAAGGTGCTATATAAAACCAAATTCCTTTCCTTCCTCTAGCTCCCTTTGTTGCTCAGGAGAAGCCCTTTTCCCCATACTTTTCAAGCGCTAATGCAAATGTGGGACACTGTCCCACAGAATGTTGCAAAACAGGTGAAATATGGAACATAATACCACATCATGGAGTGAGTAGCTTAGAGCACTGTGGAAATGTGTGCTTTACTGCCTTCATAAAGTTTGCTGTTAATTGAGTAACATAGATTAATATGTTATTTATTTTATTTATTAGAAAATTGGTGACTGGGAAAAGGCACACTGAGCCGAGGCTCGTTTCTAGGTGCAACCCGGGGGAGGGGAGCAAAGGGTAAAAACAATACACAGCATAGACAAATTCAATGTAATAAAAAAGTGCGAAGTCAGAGCACACAAAGATCATATAAAACACACAATGAGCAAACAAGTCATAAGCCGGCAGTTGAACATTATAGCAAGTGTATGGTGGAACTATTAAGTTGGGGGAAACAGGAACGGGGGGGGGGGAAGGAGTCTCAGCTGATATCTGTGGGAGGCAGGAGAGGCAGAGAAATGGAGGAAAGAGGGGAGCTGGTTCCAAAGTAAGGGGAGAAGATAGGCGAAGGCTGACTAGTCAGTCAAGACTCGAGGTACAGGAATGTGACAAAGTAGTGGCACAAAGGTCCCTGGAGTGGAGGGAGCAAGAGGCAGCGGGAACAATGGAGAAGAGTGATGAGAGGTAGGAGGGAAGGGAACCAAACCCTTATTTAGATATAAAGGAGGCACAACGCATCTGGTGATGGTATGGTAGAGGGAGAATGGATAGTGATGAGTAATAACAGCAGTGATAGGTTCAAGGGGGTGAATTGTTTGCAAAGTGACAGAAGGAGATATAGAGGGTATCCAGTCTGGTAAGGGAGGTCGAGGGGGCATAGCCATAGATAACATCTGCATAGTTAAAGACTGGGAGAACCCTTTTGGTGATAAGTTCTCAGTGAGCCTGTAAGGAAAGATGATCTTTATTTTGGTACAAGGCACCAAGTTTAGGACAGAGCTTTGCATGGAGGGCGTCGATGTGAATGAGGTAATATGAATTTTTGCCCTAAATTCTTAAGGTGTGCGCTACAATGGCATCCCAGATGTACACAAGCCATGTGTTTCTGGGGTGCATGGATCTGTATCCTATGGTACCCACCCCCCTGCTGGCATCTACAGTCCCTTGGCCCCTGTAACTGCTCCCTGGCAAAGACCAGTTTTGGTCAAAGCACCGGGGCTTAGGCGGTCCTAAAGTTCATCTCCATGCTGACAGTCTATGTAATAAACTTCTAAACTTTTGTCATCATTTCTGTTTCTGCTCAAGTGATTTCTAGAGTGCAGCATACTTGTTCTCCAGTCTACTGTTTGGTCTGGCTGCCCTTTGCTGCATTCCCCAACTATTGCCAGAGACATGCTGCAAAACTGTTCTGCCCACAGGAACTGCGCATGGGGTGCTGAGTGGAAGAACTGGGGGGGGGGGGTGGTCTGGAGAAGGTGTTGTGCTGGACCTTGGCCAGTTTGATACAAGATTCCTGACCAGTGGGGGCTGGCAGGACTGCCATATCCCACTGGAGTCACCAACACTATCTAAGTTCTACTGGCTAGTCCTAGTATGGCCCCCAGCCTTCTGTGGAGGCTTTGAGGGCTGTGGATGAGTGGTCCAGCTGCAGACCTGCAGCGATGGGCTTCCTTTGACCCTGCAAAGGAAGTTGCATATCCTCTACTGCAGTGCTAGAGGCTGCATAGGCTCTGTTGACCCTCTGCAATGTCGAAAAGAGCTCATGCGTGGGACACATGGCCTCCCCTGTGAATGCACTGTTCTGGCTGACCACGTAAGAGTGCCAATGGAAAGGGTCAGTTGTGGAAGGGGCTGTGGATGTGTGGAAGTCTCCAAATATGTGGAGCAGGATCTCTGTGCACTACATGACTGTGGAAGCACCCCTGCATGGGTGCAGAGAGTACTGTAGATCAGGCCCTGAGTGTAGACTGTGGGACAGCACCCTCTTCATGTGGGACTAAGAGGTAAAATGAGGGTCTCTTGCCTTAATGATGGTCACCAGAAAGGGGTATAGCCCCTCTGCTCATGCCCATAACCATCTTTGGCTTCCATGGCACCCTTTCCTTGGGAGGTAAGTTTTCAATGTGCTAAGGTTGCAGGGGTAACCTCACGCTCCCAGACATCAGGACATTAGTCACATTTATTTTGCTAATTATTTATTTACTGAATGTTTGTTCTCTAGGATAGGCTTCACTGAGATAACTCATCTTGTTTGCAAATGAGTTCTGGTGGCAATTATTCTCGTCCTACACCAATTCCCAACAGATGTGAAGGTTTTATTCTACAAAAGTGAGACATTCCTTGGATTTGTGTGAGCTAGGCCGTTAATCCTTTGCAGCCCTGGTCAAAACAGGAAGGGTAGTATTGAAGTGCTCAGATTAGCACAATAATGGGCCAGGATCTCAGACAGTATGCATTTATTAGTTCTTTCTGTGGCCCAGGAATCTGGAGAACAAGGAGATTATTCAGAGCTTTCACAGCCTCTTTAGCCTGCTGTTAGACTTTTAATGCAGGTTATTAGCGCCAATTGGGTGACTCCTACATGGGCAGAGCAGACTTAAAAACAGTTCCATTTCAAAGTGCGCTCCATGGCTACTGTTAAATTATACCATTTATTCTGCAAGCAAACACTGCCTAGGTGTCTGTTGCCAGATTTGCTTTCTCCTGTAGGTCAGTGATGCATCCCAACAAGTTTTCATGTTGGCCTACTAGAAAGCATCACTAGTACCAAAACCTAGCCTATATTTGTCTCTGGTTATTTGTGACATTCTCTTTGATAAATCTTTTTTTTTTTTTTTTTGTACATTCTATTTGTACTCTGGGGACCAGTGCATCTCTCAGGAGTGCCCTCACAGTCACTGCCTCTACTCTCAGCCTGAAACCACCATTTCCGCCAGAAGACATGTTGCTGAACTCCCCCCCCCCGGACTCATGGACCTATCCAGCCCCCCAGATCACCCCCCAGAGAGGGCCTGCCTCACCTACCTGGCAGTCTGTCCTTAATTAGAGGGATAGTCTGAGTCGAGGGGCTTGGGAGAGCTGGTGGACGGCAAGTCCGGGGTCGGGATATGGGCCTGGGCTCACGGGGCCTCCATTGCCTCCCTGAGTCTGCCTGGGAGTTTCCTTTGTATGTTTTCCCCTTGGGACACGGTGTGTAAGGACTCCTGCATGGCTTTCCACCACACCTCTTGCTGCTGGAGTCTGCTGTTGTCCTGCCCCCGACAATGTGCCATGAGCTTGTGGTGCCTACAGTCTCTACCGGAGGCCGCTACAGCGCTGGCAACAACCCGCAACCCTCCCTGGGAGAGGAGAGCAGTCCTCTAGATGCTCAATCCTCTCCCTCCCCTGCCGACCCCTGATGGCCCATGTCCATTCCCAAAGCCAGGTTGCTGGCGTGGCACGAAAGTGTGGCATCCAGTGCCTCAACCCTCAGCACCACCAGGCTGGCTCTCTTTAATAAGTCTTATTCCTTAGTTGATACTATTTGTTTTCTTTTGTATTTAATAAATACTATTTATAATTTTTATTTTTAACCAGGATACAAATATTATCTATTTTGCTGAGCACACACTTGTCTGTCAAGAGAGAAAATTCTTGAAAATGTTTTTTAAATTGTTTTCAGTTGTGTTTCTTTTATGGAAGTTTGAAACTATTTATTTAGTTGTTTTTTTACCAAGAAATGAGAGCTAAACAATACTGCCTATTATTGGGGGGGGGGGCATTGATGTAAACTGACTAAAACTGAACCAGGCTACACCATGTGTGGTATTTTATTGAAAGGGTAGCATTTGGCCAGGACACGGGGAAATGCCTCATCTGTTTTCAAGAAGTGGCATGGGATCTTTAACAACCTCCTGAATAACAACCAAAACAGGCAGACAGGATTTCAGTTTAACTTCTCATCCAAAGGACACCCCAACAGTACAGCATCCCCATTAGTACTGCATTCGGGTGCCAGCATTTATGGTGTGAGCTCAGTCCTGGTGTGGGATGAGAACCTATGACCTTCTGGTCCAAAAAGCAGATGTGCTGCCAACTAAACCACACTGGTACCTATAAGGCTAATAAATATTATGCCCTGAATGCCATAAATAATAGACTATTTGCTATTTGGATCAAAAAAAAAATGAATAAACCGGGCAAAACTGCTGTCCTAGTAGAGAGTTTATTTTAGTAAATCACTCCCTGCTGATTCCATGCAAAAAAAACACCATAGACTAACTGTGCATCTCTTACAGGTTTGCAAGGTGATGAAATGACCTTCCTGTCCCCTAAAAACTGGTTCCTGTGCCAATCTTTTCAAGACAAAACAGCTCTCCTTACTCTCTCCTACTGGGACATGCAACTGTTTTTTTTTTTTTTTTCAGTTGTTTAACCACGTGAGACACACTAAGCCGAAAGCTTGTTTACAGATGCAACCTGGGAGCACAGGGAAGTTAAGTGACTTGCTCAGGGTCACACAGTATGCAAGTGGGGGCTGTGGGATTCAAAACTAGGTCTCCAGATTTGTAGCTCAGAGCCTTAAACCACTACGCTATACTGCCTATACAAGTCTCCACCATCGCTGAGTTAATTATGTCATGGCACTTTATCTGCTACCAATTGCCTACTTGGCAACAAGGCAACATGGATTCCTGGCAGGAAAGTCATGTACAAACTCATCTGATTGATTCCTTTGACTGAGTCAGTAGGGAAGTGGATCGGGGGGTTGGGGTAGTGGATGTGGCCTACCTTGACTTCAGCAAGGCGTTCAACACCGTTCCACATAGAAGGCTTGTAAACAAGCTGGGCATGCCTGGGGCTGGGACACAAGGTGGTGAACTGGATTCAAAACTGGTTGAAGGGTAGGACACAGCGGGTGGTGGTAAATGGGGCTAAATCTGAAGTAGGGAGGGTGACTAGCGGGGTGCCACAGGGTTCAGTTCTTGAACCAATGCTGTTTAATACCTACATCAGCGACATTGCAGAGGAGCTGGAGGGGAAGGTGTGCCTCTTTGCAGATGACACAAAGATCTGCAATAGGGTGAACAGTCCAAGAGGGGTAGCGAGAATGAGGAGGAACCCATCTAAAATCGAAGAGTGGCCCAGAGTGTGGCAACTGGGATTCAATGCAAAGAAGTGCAAAATCATGCACTTAGGGTGCAGGAACCCAAGGGAGGACTACATGGTGAAGGGGGAGATATTAGTGGTGTGGAAGTACTTTTTCACAGAAAGAGTGGTGGATGCTTGGAATGGCCTTCCCCAGGAGGGGGTTGGGTGAACACAGTGGGGGAATTTAAACAGCCATGGGATAGACATATTGGAACACTAGAGGGGGGAAGGAGAGGCAGCAACTATGGACCAGTAGGGTCAGCTGCAGCTAATTGAAGGTAGGGTCTGTAGACAGACTGGATGGGCCTGGTGGTCCTTATCTGCCTTCAGTTTCTCTGTTTCTATACAATGAAACCTAATTTGTATAATGCTGTACCTTTTCTAGGGTGCAATAATGTAAAGTGATAAGTTTGTTTTGTATTGTTTTGTCCCTCTAATAACTGTTACTTAGTATTTTTCTCGGCTCCTCCACTATTACTGGTATGCATCAATCTATATAATATGTATTTTTGTTGTTTACCCTTGACGCTAAAACCTTTTAAAATAGGCACTGCCTGAAGGGGTTTTATGAGTAATAAAAAACTATAATTAAAATCAATCCATCAGTAACAAGAATTCAGTGACAATGTTGGCCAAAGTACAAGAATAACCCCTGTGGTTCGAGACCTCACAGCATCACTGACAGCTTCTGTTCTGAAACTTGCCAGGGAAGGGCAATCTGCAGAGACTGTAACAAAGTATGGATTCAGAGATTATTGATCCGTCACAGGAATGCACTTTGAACCAATTCTCTATTACAGGCCACCTAGTGCCACTCATTTATGTCACTGAGCCACACTGACACCTATAAGGCTAACAAGTATCATGTCCTGAATACCTTAAATAATAGGCTATTTGGAACCAAGAAAAAGAAATTCTCCAGGCAAACGTCTGTCCTAGTAGAGACTTTATTTTAGTAAATCGCCACAAAAGTAACTAGAAATCTGTGAGAATGTCAGCCAAAGCACAAACGTATTCCCAGTGGTTTGAGACCCCGTGTCTCTTCATCAGTTTTTTTTTAATTTGCATTCAGAATAATGATTATAATATAACTCTCTTACAGCAGACTAGTCTGTGCATAACAGTAATATTCTCCATAACATGTGTTTGACATAACAATAAAGCTGACTGAGCCAGGAGGGAATTATGGGAATTGTGAGAAAGAGATTAAATGCTGTTTTGATTACAGACCCCATGATCCCGTGGTAAGATGTGCAGTGCCTTGTAAGCATTAAAATCAAAATCTTTATTAATTTAAAAGGTGGGGGGTTGACAGAAGGAGGAAGGAGGCGATACTGCCCCTGAACAGATCACTGGTGAGGACACATCTAGAATACTGTGCCCAGTTCTGGAGCCCCAAAGTAAGAAAAGACAAAGACAGGCTCGAGATGGTATAGCATAGGGTAAACAAAATGATTCAGGACCAGCAGAGCAGATCCTATGAGGATCATCTTAATGCATTGAACTGAACATGTAATCACTGGAGACCAGAAGGGAGAGGGACAATATGATAAGACACTTTTAAGGTCCTAAAAGAAATTAACAAAGTAGATTGTGGGGAAAATTTCTGCTGGACTGGTGAATCAAAAACACAGAGACATGAGTGGAAGCTGGCAGGATGGAGCTTCAGGAGGGATGTGAGAAAGTTTTATTTGACAGAAAGAGAGTGGCTGAGTGCTGGAACAGCCTACCAGCAGAGGAGGTGGGTGCAAGAACCACTTATGGTTAGAAACGTAGAAGTTTGTCGGTAGAATAGGACCACTAGGCCCACCTAGTATGCCCAAGAGTTCCCTGCCTATTGCACCTCCACAAGCTCTAACTGCGCTCTCGTGCCCTCCCCAGTTTCTATACTAATATGCCCTTGTGTCTAGCCCATGCATGCTTGCGTCTTCCACCATTCTAGCATCCACAGCTTTGAGTGGCAGTCTTTTCTATGCTTCTAATATGCTTTCTGTGAAGAAGTGATTCCTCACATGGCTCCTAAAATATTCTTCCTCCTATTTCATTACATGACCCCTAGATCTGGAGCTTATTCTGTTATGGAAGAGGCTCCCTCCAAGCACTCTGTTTACCACTGTGAGGTACTTGAAGGTCTTGGTCATGTCACCCTTCACTCTCCTGTCCTCCAAAATGTACATATTGAGATCCCTCAGTTTCTTCTCATAGGGCTTCCCATGTAATCGCTGCATCATCTTTGTTGCCCTTCTCTGGACCACCTCTACCCTGTCCATATCTTTCCTGAGGTGCAGTCTTCAGAGCTGGACACAGTATGCCAGGTGGGGGCATATCAGAGAGCAGTACAGTGGTAGCACCACTTCCATCCTCCTGCTGCTGATACCTCTCCCTATGCACCCCAGCATCCAACTACCCCTGCCCATGGCCTTGTCACACTGTGCTGCCACCTGGAGGGCTTCTGAAATAATAACCACAAGGTCATTTTCCTACCTAGTGACTGTCAACACCTCTACTCATTTATCCTATTCTCAGCACTTGGGTTCCTGTGCCCTAGTAGCATGATTTTGCACTGTTTGGCATTGAACCCCAACTACCTTGCCTTCAGCCACTCCCATAGTTTCCATAACTCTCTGCGCATTGTCTCCACTCCCTCTTGGTGTCCACTCTATTGCAGATCTTGGTATCATCTGCAAACAGGCAGATCTTCCCTTCCAGTTGATTTGTAGTGTCCCCTATGAAGATAGTGAAGAGCACTGGTCCCAGTTCTGAACCCTGCACCACCCCACTGGTCACCCCCACTGTCCTTCGAGTGTGTGGTATTAACCATTATTCATAGATATTTGCTGGTAGAAAAGGACCTTCTTGCCCCATCGAGTCTGCCCATCCCCCCCTTACATGCTCATCATCTGCCTCCTATCCACTAGCCACTTACAAACCCACTTAACCATTTTGGCCCCCACCACCAAATTTGTCAGATAACTAGTCACCCTTCTATGCAGCACAGTGTCAAGGGCCTTGCTGACGTCTAAATAGGCTATATCCACTGCCCTCCCTTAGTCTATTTCCCTGGCCACCCAGTCAAAGAAATCTATTACATTTGTTTGGCATGACCTTCTCCCCATAAGCCCATGCTGTTTGTGGTCCTGAAGCCCATTGGTTTCATGGTAATCAACCAGGGACCAATGTGCTGCTGGGCCACAGGCAGCACAGGTTTCAACCATTGCTGGGACCAAGTAGGAGGTTTAACAGTTACACAGGGGGAAAACAGTAAGGCAAGGGGGAGGTCAGGGCAACAACCCAGGCTAGATATTAGGTCCTGGGGTAGAATAGGGTAAAACAGGGAAGACTGGATGGACCAGTGGTATTTTTCTGCAGGTAGTTTATGTTTGTGCTTTACTGTAAGAAAATAAATGACAGCGGGAGTGGAAACTTTAAGAGCTCCAAGCTCTGGAAATTCCTTTTGCTGGTCTTCACTGTGTTTACAAAACTAATCTTCTCACAGATCATCTGGTGTGACTTTTCAGTACTTATTACAGCAGCAGAACACGAACAGTCTCTCCTTTTCTTTCTTTTGGCCCAAAGGTGTCTCTGATTTGAATATCAAGGGCATGTAGCCATGCACTAGTAAAAGAAGCCTGTCTTTTCACAGTTAAACACATCATGCATTGCATAACCACTCTGAACACCTGAGGGGACTACCTGGAGTCACTGGCTAGTGCTAGCCAACTTGGCATTCTGCTTCTCTACATGTGCTCCAGTGTTGTTTCTGATGTTCTGCCTATACAACCACTCAGGTGTAGGAGAAAACTCAGGCTTCCCCAGGGCCACAGCAAGCAATGTCACTGTTTCCTTCTGGCTTCCACTTTTCATTGTGGAATTCAATTTCCATGCCATTCTGACAGTAACCTTTCCCTATTATTAATCAAAACTCACTGACAGAATGCTAAAAGAGATTCAGTGAGGTGAGTCAGAGCTGGCATTTAAATCTCTTAAATAAGTGCTCATAAAACAATTTACAGCATTGACAAGCTGCTAACCAGCCACTAATCACCACCATTGCGGGGTTGCAAAAGTCAGACTGCCTATTGTCTTACAGGTCACACCCCTTACTTCATTCAGACAAATGAGACCAACAACGTGCTTGGAGAAAATGGCCACATCCATGTGTGTGTTTATTAGAATTGTATCTGTTGATTTCAGTATCAATATAAGTTCTCACGCCTGCATGATGTGTGCAGCAAGGTATTCACATCTCATAAAACCCTTTGGTTCAGTTTGGGAGTGGATCTGGGTCGCTAGAGGGCTTGCTGGGGAGGAGGTGGATTGAGCGACCATCGTCTGCTCTCCACTTCCTGGGGAAGGTGGTTTGTGCCTTTGGCACATTGGCCTTGGGTGACCATGGGGCGGACTGCTACTGGAGCCTTGGTAGGGGAAGGGAGGTGTGCCGAATGCTTGCCATTTATGCGGTGCTTGCATCATTGTAGACCATACCTCCCGCTTCCACGTCACTGTAAAAACTGGCCGACGCTGGATGAAGCCCACATCACCCTGCTGCCACGTAGCTGGCCCAGGGCCACGTCCCTTGGACACCAAAACATAGCATCTGACAGGGAAAGCAGGGAGACCACCTCATCTGAGGGGTAAGCCAGGATGGAACACCAAGGATGTGGTCTCCTGAAGGGACGTTGACGGTGGCCAGGTGGTGGCAGGACCGATGGAGAACAGGTACAGCCCCAAAAAGCATAGTCAGTTAAAAAAAAACTTTGGTTCACCCAAAACATTATTGGCCACCCCTCCCCCAGTTGGAGGGGTCCAATCTATTGGTTACCAACCTCACATGGCCTCTAGCCCCTGAGGCACAAGGGGTGGCTGTAACAGGCCAGTCCCACTGATGCCCTCCCCCTTTTGGAGGGCATCCATGACTGGTGTCCTGCGTCAGAGAGTTATTGTTCACCTATGGCTGGCACCCTTCTGGCCCCAGCCATGAAGGCCTCACCTCTCCCCAGCCCCAGGGCCCACCTGAAAAAGAGTTGTGGACCTGCTGACCTCCCATGTTTGTTACTATGTGACTACCATGCTGCCACCATTTTAACCACCTTGCTGCTGCCACGCACACATGACTGTGACAATCCTATCAATCTACTACCCAATGCCTTGCTAAACTTTGCCGGAGAAGGCAAAAAAACAGAAAACCCAGTGGGAAAAAAATGGAAAATTCCATCTCAGCCCCTAAGATGATCCCCCGTCATGGGACAACAGGTTCATTACCCCCCAGTTCCTTGCCCCTATTTTTACAAGGGGAAGGATTGGGGGGTATCTGCTGCAGGAAGGGGCAAAAGAAGGCAGAGCCCCCTGAGACAACTTCTTAAATGACCGTAACACCTCGCCTGCATCAGCCACCAGTCCCACCCCCTAGATAATCTATTCCTCCCAGCACCTATTCACCTTTCCTAACCCAGTCCCCCCCTCCCCAGGCAGAACCCACACCTTCCTGTCCTGGTGTCATTCAAGGCATTCTCCCCAGACAAAACTCTGCCTACTGCTAGTCATTGCAGGTTCTTTCATTGTCTTACAGGTTACATCCCTGCCTTCACCCAGACAAACAAACCAAAAACCAATGTGCTTGGAGGAAATGGCCACAGTCATGCATTTATTAATGTGCCAGTTAGAATTGCATCAATTGATTTTAACATCAGTATAAGTTCTCATGCTGGTGTGACATGCGCAGCAAGGTAGCTGCAGCTCATAAAATCTTTTGGTTCACCCAAAACACTATCAGCAATCCCTCCCCCAGTTGGAGGAATCCAATCTATTGATTACCCACCTCATGAGGCCCCTAGCCCCTGAGGCATAAAGTGTGGCTCTAACAGACCAGTCCCATTGATGCCCTCCCCCTTTCAGAGGGTGTCCATGACTGGTGAACTCTGTCAGAGAGTTATCCTTCACCCATGGGTAGCACCCCTCTGGTCTCAACCATGAAGGTCTCACCTCTCCCCAGCCCCAGGGCCCAACTGAGAAGGAGCTATGACCCTGTTGACTCCCTCCCCCCATGTATGCTACTGCATGATTATCATGCCACCACACAATGGGTTTTTATCCCCCACCAAGCACTTCATGCCAAATCCTCCTCCAAGCAATGCTTTAGTTCCTCTAGAAATCTATTGTTCCCTGCCTCAGATAAATGCACCCCATCCCTTGAATACAAATGTGAAAATCTCGCCCACATGTTTCATGCTGCATAACCCAGCCACCAATTGATTCCATAATTCATCTCATGGCAATGTTGGCCAGTTCTCTCCATGGTGATAGGATCCTGTGCATGGTGTCACTGCTGCCTTTGCACCATGTGGGACCACAACAACTGAGTGTTTGGTCATTCCCAGTGCAAGACACCTAAGTCCTCACATATCTTTTTCTGCATCTTCAGGAACTTGACGAGGCCCAAGTCTTTTACCCGAGGTGGTTGATGACCATATCTGTCAGGCCATGGTGTCCAGCTACAGCGGTGATCCAGGGGAGCAGTTCCTTCCCTGTCATCCTCCTTTTACCTAATCAGTGTATTTGTGCCTTCCAAGGGTGAAAGAAGAGGATTTTCCCTCCTTGGAGTCACCTTGCTCTAACCACTGCCCATTGCACGCGAGAATGACCACATATCCACACTCTCCTCAGCCAGACCTCCTGCATTGCAGAACAAGAAAAAACAAAAGGTTGCAGTAGCTGCTTGCACATGTATTTCTCAAATGCTTGTGACCTCCATCTTCCAAGTGCCTGCATCTGTATCTGTCCACCCTTCTACCCTTGCATGTGATGCCACCTGTATCCTAAACGAGTAGGTGTTGAATCCTTGTGCCTCCACCCCCAATTCCTGCAGTGTCTTTGCCAGCCGGTGCAAAACTTGGTATGCCATGAGAGAAGTACCATCCTTGTGGGAAAAAAAATGTTTGGTCCCCAGCTTCAACTTCTGGATGTATGTTGATATCCATGCTTTTATGTCCCATTGCACTCCTGGAGGAGAGTGCAGGCTGCATCAGGAACTATTGCCCTTCTTGTCTGTCTTGCTCCATCTTAGGCATATAAATACCTCCTCTGTGGTGATTACTACATCATCATTGCCCAGTGGCATTGGTACGGCCTCTGATTTGTTTGACTGCGCGAACTCGGACACCCTGAGGGCCCCACAAAATGCTACTGAGAAGGTTGTTTGGAACAGACCTTGATGTCAACCTTGCCAGCAATGCCGGACCTATTGGATGCCTGGCATCCCCTTGCTTGGGCTCCCTCTGGCTCAACCTTCCAACATTTTGCAAACCTTAAAGGCCTGGATCATGTCCCTCTGCTCTGTCACCTTTTCTAACCAAGCTATTGCCACCAAATGCTGCCCCACTGTCCCTGGTGAGATGCCTTGCCACTTCATGTGGAGAATGTATGAGCATAACTGTTCTTCTGGCACCAGCCACACCGCTGCTCACCCCAAGTGCTCCCTTACCCTCAGGAAGGCATCAACCCCCTGCTTATATGCTGCCTACATGCTAGGCTCTATGGAGATCTTGAGCAACTCTCACTTTTCTAGGTCACTGACTAAATCCCAGTGATATGCTGGGACTTCCCTGGGGTTCTCCTCTGCTTCTGGTGACAGCTACCAGAATGTCTCCCACTGTAAATGAGAAAGACTATCAGTAACCTCGTTCTCAATGCCAAGTACATGCACAGCCTTGAAATGCACATTTAATATAATACATCTCAGCACAAAAACCCCCATGAGCATGCCCACGGGACCTTCCCTCTGAGTTCCCCGTATTGTCAATTCTAAATATTATCTGCTTATTTCTTGTTACTTGGATTCTGAATAATAAATATCATGTCTTGCATACCATAAAAATGAGCCTTTTTCTTATCCAGACTTGGAGTAAAGCATATTGATCCCTGATAATTACAAATGATAGGCTACAGTATTTGCTATTTGGATTCTAAATAAGAAATCTCTTGCCTTGAGTTCTACAAATGATAGGCTACTTGTCCCAAGTACTACAAATAAAAGGTTAGTTGCTATTGGGATCCTGAATAATGAATATCATCAAATCAAAGTGGGGAAGGGAGGGATCAATGTGGATCCCATTCCAGTGAAAGGGGTACTAGAAGGCTTAAGCATACTTTAAGTGAATAAGTCCATGAGCCCGGACGGGATTCATCCATGTTTGCTGAACGAGATGGGGCAGACCCTAGGTGAAATGAAATCTGAGATATTGAATAGCTCATGGCAGAGAGGAATAATTCACACTCACTGGAGGACAGCGAATGTAGTTCCCCAACACAAGAGCAAGAACAGAGATGATCTTGGGAATTACAGACCTGTCAGCCTGATGGTTATCATGGGTAAAATGCAAGAGACCATAGTACGAGAAAGGATAGTAACTTTTCTGGAGGCAAATGGAAAACGTTATGTCCGACAAACCCGATTGATTTCTTTGATCGGGCAACAAAGGCAGTGGACAAGAGACAGATAATGAACATACAGTGGTGATACTGTCTCGCATGGCCAGTTGGTTAAAAGATGCAGGATCTCTGAGTAGAGGACAAAATCACTACATGAGTGGGGAATTGGTTAAGCAACAGAGCTCAGAAGGTGGTAATAAATGGGAAATATTTAGAGGTTAGGGGGCTCACTAGTGGGGTACCACAGGGCTATTCCTCTTCAACATCTTTATCTAGGACATAGGAAAAGGATCAAGGGCAAGATATGTCTTTTTGCAGATGATTCTAAAACATGTGACCGTGCGGATAGTGAGGAGAAGGTCAAATTCATGAGGGAGGACCAGGGCTGATTGGAAAGGTGATTGATGGTATGACAAAAGTTAATGCCAAAAAATGCAGCATGATGCACATTAGAGTAAAAAAAACTAGCACTGAATACAGGAAGGGAGGCTGTAGTGGAAAGCACTACAGAGGAAAAGAACTTGTGAATATTAATATCAGATAACCAGAAGGCATCGGCACAATTCAGTAGGGTGGTGAGCAGGGCAAATAGGCTGCTGTGCCACATAGAGAGATGGATCACCAGCAGAAGAAGGGAGGTGCTGCTACCATTATGTAAGTCACTGGTTCAACCTCATCTGGATTACTGAGTGCAGTTTTGGAGTCTGCCTCTAAAGAAGGACAGGGTAGGGTGGTGCAAAGGAGTGTAACCAAGATGACTGGGCGACAGCAGGAAAAGACATAACAGGATAGGTTAGCAGACCTGAACATGTACATGCTTGAGGCAAGACTGGAAAGAGGGAATGTGACTGAAACATACAAATACCGCCACAGGTTAAATAAAGTGAATAGCGGAGAATATAAACATACGAACATACCCCCTTTGCTAAGATATAGCCTCTCTGGTGCGTGTAGGGTTTTGTCATTCAAGGTCCCATCTCAGCCTCCTTTGTAACCAAAACCCTAACCCCTGCACTATTCTCATAGCCAGCAATTAAAATCCACAGTCCTCCTCTTCCTTGCTGTACTGGTAGCACCTCAGAGAAGGCTACTGATCTAGTCACCCCCCCCCCTGCAGATCCTCCCCACTGCCCTAAATCTCTCCTGCACTACCTCCACCTCCTCACCAGCTAGGTCATTTGTTTCTAGATGGATTATTACATGAAGTCTCCTCCTACCCCCTGCAAAATCTAAATTATCAGTGGGCACACACACTCTGCCATCATCCTTGGCATACACACCAGCTTGTTATCTTAGTCTGTTCCTTCCCCCCTCCCAGCATACTCTGTTCACTATTGAGTCACCAAGCATTATAACTCTACCTCCTCTAGCCCCTTTCCCTTTCACGCCCCCCCCCCTCCTCCACACTATCTGCCTTTCGGGATTCTCCTCTGTCTGACTGCTCCCCTGCCCCTCCCTACCAGTCTGACTGGCTTTTCCATTGCCCTTCACAGCCACCATGCCTACCTTTACTCCCTCAGCTCTGTCCTGCCTTCCTGCACGCTCTGCTTTCCCCACCTTGGTCTGCACCTCCCCATCCTTAAGTCCACTCCTGCCACTTCCTACACCAGCCTTCCCCTCCCTATCTCTTCACCCAGTCCTTCCACTACTGCGATACATTCCTCCACCCCTTCCACCTATCTAACCTCCCTGGATTCCCCATCTTGAGTTGGATCGCTTTCTCTACCTCAGTCTTTTTTCTCCTTCCCAAGTTAGTGGGAGGACTCTATTCCATACTGGCACTACAGTAGGTGCTCCTACACCTGCCCCTTCTCTCCTGACATCCCCCTGTCTATTCACGACTCTCCACCCCTTCTCCCTAGGTACAGGAGACCAAGGGATCTGTAGCTGCTCCTCCTCAGCCAGCCCATGCCTTCCTGCCTCACTCATTTGGACTGTCTCCCCTACCTGTCCCAACTTCCACTTCTCCCCTTCACTAGCCAACCTTTCTCCCATCTAAGATACCTCACCTACTCCACTAGTGGTTCTGACTCCTGCACACGGGGCAGCCTCCTGCCTCCCACAATGTACCTATAAACAGCACTGCTCCACACCCCCTACAATATGCCACCATACCCTGTCCTTCTGCCACCTTTACCTGTTCCCTCCCCACCACATGCTACCTCAGTCAGCCCTTGTCTCACTGTTACAGAATACGGCAGTTCCTCTTATCCCATACCTATCAGTCATCCCCTACCACACTCTTTGTGGGCCTGTCTACCACCAGAATTGATCAAACCGAGAGGAAAATAAGCACCAAGGGCAAGTCCAAGAAGCTGTTGGAAGCAAGTTTAAGAGAGTTATTGGAAGTACTTTTTCATGGAGAGGGTGGTGAAAAGGTGGAATAAGCTGCTGGAGGATGCAGTCTGTGTGAAACTGAGGGGGGGAGTCCAGGAGAAGGTAGGACAGATGCAAGGGTTTAGTAAAGACCACACCAGAAGTGGAGAATGGGGTGAGTAAGGAATCTCTAGGGCTCTCTCAGCATTTGTTAGGTAGCAATGGACAGACACGATGTGCCAACAGGCCTTTTTCTGCTGATAGATTCTATGTTTCTGTGCTTTATTATGCCCCAAGTAACACAAATAATAGACTGTTTGTTGTTTGGATTCCGAACAGAAACTGTTGGCAGAAAAGGACCACTTGGCCCACTCAGTTTTTCCAAAGATTATCTATCTATTGTATCTTCATGGATCCTATCTGGTTCACCCCCACTCCCCCGGTTCTGTATTGTTGTGCCCCTGTCACAGGGTACAGAAGAAGAGTCTCTTTCAAGTGAGAAAGAGCACCAGGACCAAAGGGCATGCAATGAAGCTTGGGGTGGGGGGAGGGGAGTGAAGAGGGATGTGAGAGAGTACTACTTCATTAAAAGGGTGGTAGACACCAGGAACAGACTGCCAGCCAGAAGTGTCAGAGGCACAAACAGTGGGGGCAGTAAGCATGTGTGGGACAGAAATAGGGGGAATAATAATAAATAGGGAGGAGGGAGGGTCACTGGAGACCAGTTAGGATCTGCGGATATGGATTAAATAGGAAACATCTGGGCAGACTGGGTGGGCCAAGTGGCCCTTTTCTGCCAACACATTTTATGTTTCTATGTTTCTGTGTCTATTCCATGCATGCTTGAAGCATGTCACCGTTCTAGCCTCTACCACTTCAGCTGCCAGTTAATACTGTGCTTTCACCACCCTTTCAGTGCAGAAGTATTTCCCCATGTCCATTTTGAACCTGCTCAGTTCCAACTTTATTGCATGCCCTCTAGTCCTGGTGTTCATCCTCACTTGGAAGAGTCTCTCCTCCTGAACTGTGTTTACCCTTATGAGGTAGTTAAAGGTCTCGATCATGTCACCCTTTAGTCTCCTGTCTTCCAGAGTATACATGTTGAAATCCTTCAGCCTCTCCTCATAGAGCTTCCCTGGCACCCCTGGCACCATCTTGGTTGCCCCTCTCTGAACTGTTTCCACCCCTGTCAACGTATTTCTAGTGGTACAGCCTCCATAACTGCACACATTTCTCCAGGAGGGTGAGTAGCAGGGAGCAGTACAATGGCAGCATAACCTCATTCCCCCGTTGGTGATGCTCTTCCCTATATAACCTGGCATCTCACTAGCCCTGCCCCAGGTCTTATCACATTGTGCTACCACCTTGAGGTCCTCTGATATAACTGAGGTTCTACCACCCTCCCCGCTATATTCAGCTTTGAGGTTCCTGTGTCCCAAGGTGCATGATTTTGTATTTCTTGGCATTGAACTCCAGCTGCCACGTGCTTGACCACTCCTTGAGTTTTCCTGCATCCTTCCATGTTGCCTCTTTTTACTCCATCCAGGGTATCTACCCTTTTGCAGATTTTAGAGAGATCTTCAAATAGACAGATCTTGAGCTCCAGTTCCTCTGCAATGTCCCCTATGAAGACGTTAAACAGCACTGGCCCTGGCACTGAAACCTGCAGTACCCCACTGATCACTCTCTGTCACTGGAGTGTGTGCCATTTACCTCTACTCTCTGTCTCCTACCCTTTGGCCAGTTGTGCACCCAATTTACCGTTTTGTCCCCTACCCCCAAATTGGTCAGCTTCCTGAGCAACCTCCTGTGTGGCAATGTGTGGAATGCCTTGCTGAAATCCAGAGAGGACATGTCCACCACCCTCCCCTGGTCTATCTGTTTGGTCACCCAGTGAATCAAATCTATCAGATTTGTGTGGCATGTCCTTCTCCTTGAACCGTTGCTGCCTGTAGTCCTGCAACCCACTGGATTCCAGGTACTCAACCAGCCTCTCCTTTAGAATAACACATATCCAGTGTTGAATACCACGAATAATGGACTATTTTTATTTGGCTTCCGAATAACGCATGTCATGTCCTGAGTGCAACAAATACTAGGCAATTTGCCATTTAGAGTTTGAATAACAACTATCATGTCCAGACTACCACAAATAGGCTGTTTATTGTTTGGATTCCGAATAATGAATATCACATCCCGAGCAGCACTGATAATAGGCTTTTTCTTATTCAGATTTCGAAGAACAAGTGTTATGTCCTGAATACCACAAATGATAGAGTATTTGTCATTGGGAGTCTGAATAACACATATCCTTAGTATTACAGATAACAGGGTTTTTCTTATTTGGATTCCGGATAACGCATATCATGTCCCAAATACCACAAGTAATAGGTTATTTGGATTCTGAATAAGGAATATCATGTCCTGAATACCACAAATAATATCAATAGGCTATTTGTTATCTGGATTCTGAACAAATAATCTCATGTCCCCAATATTACAAATAGTAGGTTATGTGTTATTTGAATTCTGAATAACGAATGCCATGTCCTAGATACCACAATTAATAGGCGATTTGATATCTGAATTCAGACTAACAAATATCAGCTATGTTTGCTGGGTATTCATATTCAGAGCATAGTCCTACAACAAATGTGAAAAATAGGGACAAAATCCTTTCTCCTTCTCCAGGTGGTCAGGGCTCATGCCCACTCACCTCCTCAGTCATCTCCTACCTTCCTTCCCCCATCCTCACACACCTTAAAATATTCTATATTGCCACCTGCCAGGACCCTGACCCCTCCCTCCCAACACCATATTCTTGAGTCCCCTGGACCCCAAACCGCCCCCCTCCCTAGTCCCATATTATAATGGGCCACAGGCCGAGGTGGTCAACCCCCCAGTCCGTGATGGGGAAATAGGCTTACTGTTGGCTGCTCATGTCATATCCAATGTACACTGGCAAGAAAGTACATAGTATGCAATGCCATCAGTTACAGTTTTGGCAAATATTGACATATATGGTTCACAGCACATTTAGCATGGGGGGGAGAGAGAGAGAGCGAGAGAAAGAAGGGAGGTTGAATTTCATGTGAATGGGTCAGTATGAAACCATAATAATAGTGCATTTGATTGCAGGGAAAACTAATCAAGTGGCAAGACAGGAGCAGAGTGCCTGACTTAGGAGATGATCCCAATGTTTAGTACAGAAGGAATGATTGGAGCGGCATCACCTAATATCAGGAAGAATGGATGTTCATAGTTTGGGGCTAGAGTAGGCAAAGGATACTGCACCACCTCTAGTTTCAATTCTAGGGACTGTGAGTATAGCATTTTCAGTGGATCTCAGGGGGTAGCCATTTTCTATGACTTGAAGAGAGGACGCAAGGGACTAGGGCTGCCCATTGCTTAATGTGTTGAAGATGACCCCACCATAGCTATGGTCTGGCAGAGACAACAGTGGTAGCCAACCCACCTTGTCATAGAGAGAGCAGTGGTGAGTCTAGGTGACTTCAATGCAAAGCAGCATATATTATTAGTGGTGACATCCCATTTGTGGAGAGTGGATTTTGAGGCCGACGAGTACACTGGGGCTCTGTAGAGCAATTTGGGAAGTAGCATTCCTCTGGCAATGGTTAGGTGTGCCTGAGGAGTCAGGTCATAGAAACATATAAACATAGACTTTGATGGCAGATAAGGATTGCTTGGCCCACCCAGTCTGCCCATTTCCAGACCTATTGGATAAGCTGCAGATCCTAGTTAACCAACAGCCTACTTCCTCCTACCCCCCACTATAATTGCCTTATGTCTGTTCCATGCATTCTTGAAATCCCCCACTGTTCTTGACCCCACGACCTCCTCAGGAAGGCCGTTCCATGCGTCCACCACCCTCTCTGTGAAAAAATACTTCCACACGTTGCCCCTGAGCCGTCCCCCCTCTATCTTCAAGGTCATGAGCTACTTTATATGAGACACCAAGCATGAAACTCACAGATTTTCAGACACTCATCACATGTGCCATATAGTCAAGTGTGGGGTCTAGGATGAGACCAAGGTATGTAAAGGAAGAGGTGTTTGGAACCAAGGTGCCATCTTGGCATAACACAGATAGGGAAGAGGGCAGGCTTTGAGTTTGGAGGTTGTGCCAAAGAGCATGCATTAGGTTTTTGTGATGTTGAAAATGAGTTTACTTAATGATAGCCAGGTATGCACTGATTTGAGGTTCTCTGTCAGGTGCTGATTAATCTGATCAATATTTTAGAGCGGGAATGGAGGACCAGATCATCAGCATAAAGTATGGCAGAAGTGTGGGTGGGATAATGTGTAATATTGTCTATGTGGAAGGTGAGCAGCAGTGGGCCAAGTATGGAGCCTTGGGGGACCCAGGGAATTATGGATTCAGAGCTTATTGATCCATCAGAGGAATGAGCTTTCAACCAATTTTCTATTACAGGCTACCTAGCGCCACTCATTTATGGTACTGACCCACACTGACACCTATCAGGCTAATGATTATCATATCCTGAATGCCATAAATAATAGGCAATTTGGAACCAAGAAAAAGGAATAAGCCAGGCAAAACTGCTGTCCTAGTAGAGAGTTTATTTTTGAAAATCAACACATCAGTAACCAGAATTCTGTGAAAAGGTCGGCCAAAGTACAAGTGTAACCCCAGCGATCTGAGACCCCATGTCTCTTCATCAGGGTTTTCTTTTTTATTTATATCCAGAATAACTAATACAGTAAAACCCGCTTACAGCAGCCTAGTCTGTGCATGACAATAATGTTATCTACAACATGTGTCTGACATAACAGTAAAGTTGGGTGGAATCAGAATCAGGGGAATTGTGGAAAAGTCAAGTGTTTAAATGCTGTTACAGTCCCCGTGATCCTGTGGTAAGACATACAGTGCTTTGCAAACATGAACTTTAAATATCAAACTCTTTATTTCTTTAAAAGGAGTGGGTGTGACAGAAGGAGTAAGGAGGTGATGCTGCTTCTCTGTAGATCACTGCTGAGGCCACATTTGGAATACTGTGCCCAGTTCTGGAGCCCCATCTAAGAAAAGATAAAAGTAGGCTAGAGACAGTACAGTGTAGGGTAAACAAAATGATCCAGGACCAGCAGGGCAGATCCTAGGAGGACCAGCTTCATGCACTGACTGAATGTGTACTAGTTGGAGACTAGAAGGGAGAGGGGTGATATGATGGAGACCTTCTAGGTCCTGCAAGGTATTAACAAGGTAAATTGTTGAGCAATTTTCTGCAGGATTGGGGAAACAAGAACATGGGGACATGAGTGGAAGTTGCCAGGGAGGAGATTCAGGAGGGATGTGAGAAAGATTTGTTTTACAGAGAGATCGGTTGAGCGCTGGAACAGTCTACCAGCAGACGTGCTGGATGCAAGAACCATTAATGGTTATAAACATAGAATTTGTCAGCATAAAAGGACTGACAGGCCCACTCACTGAGTCTGCCCAAGGGTTCCCTGACCAATACACCTCTGCAGACCCTCACTGGTCTCCGGGGGCCCTGCCCCCTTCCTGTTTCTGTACTAATATGCCCCTGTATCTATTTCATGTGTGCTTGAAACCTTCCACCATTCAAGTTTCCACAGTTTTGACTGATAGCCTGCTCTGTGCTTCTACCACCCTTTCTGTGAAGAAGTATTTCCTCACATCCTTCCTGAAATTTTCCCTTTCAATTTCATTTGATGTCCCTATACCTGGAGCTTGCCCTCTTATGGAAGAGGCTCCCTCACTGCACTCTGCTCATCCCTGTGAGGTACTTGAAGATCTTGATCATGTCACCCCTAGCTCTACCGTCCTCCAGAGTGTACATATTGAGATTCCCTCAGTCTCTCCTCATAGGGCTTGCCTTGCAACCACTGCACCATCATCGTTGCCTTTCTGTGAAATGCCTTCACCCTGTCTATGTCTTTCCTGAGGAGTGGACATAATATTCCAGGTGGGGCGTACCAAAGAACAATACAGTGGCAGCATCGCCTCACTCCTCCTTCAGGTGATGCCCCTCTCTATGCATCCCAGCATCCCACTAGCCCTGTCCATGGCCTTGTCACACTGCACTGCCACCATGAGATCTCCTGAAATAATAACTCCAAGATCCCTATCTGCCTAGTGACTGTCAACACCTCTCCCCCCTCATCCTCTATGCATTTCCATTTCTGTGCCCTAGGTGCCTGATTTTGCACTTTTTGGCATTAAACTCCAACTGCCATGCCTGCGACTACTCCCATAGTTTTCCTAAATCAGTGAGTATTGTCTCCAGTCCCTCGTGGGTGTCCATCTTATTGCAGATCTTGGTGTCATCTGCAAAAAAGACAGACCTTCTCCTCTAGTTCCTCAAAATGTCCCTATAAGGATATTGAAGAGGACTGGTCCTAGCAATGAACTCTGTGGTGCCCTGCTGGTCATCCCCTGTCCTTATAGTGTGTGCCATACACTGTACCATTACCCTCTGCCTTCTATCCATTAGCCAGTTACAAACTCACATAACCATTTTGGCACCTACCCCAAATTCGTCAGCATCCTAATCACCCTTCTGTGTGGCACAGTGTTGAAGGCCCTGCTGAAGTCTAGACAGGCTGTGTCCACTGCCCTACCCCTGAGGAACACCTAATGGTTGAAGCGCAGGGGCATCTGGCAGAGGCTTTGCCTGTGGCTGTACTTGTCATTTGCACCATTAAACTTTATATTGTTCTGCATCAATTAGCTGTGCATATTGCCTGTGTTTGGTGTGCAGATGTTTGTGACTACAATTTCATGGACTCGGGCTGGCTACCTGGTCTGCACCCCCCATTGCTGATGGAGCAAGAGTACTTTTTGTACTGTATGTCCACTGCCCTCCCATGCTGTTTTTTTCTGTGGTCACCCAGTCAAAGAAATCTGTTATATTAATTTAGCATTACCTTTCCCTCACGTACCCACGTTGCCTGTGGTCCTGCAGCCCATTGGTTTCTAGGTACTCAACCAGTAACCACTGAGCTGCTGGATCACATGCAGCATGGGTTTCAGTCTTAGCTGGGACTGAATAAAAGGCTTAATAGTTTCACAGGGGGAAGCAGTAAGACAGAGGTCGATAACCCCAACTAGACATTTGGTTCCTGGGTAGGATAGGGTAAAAGAGGGCAGACTAGATGGACCAATGGTCTTTTTTTCTGCAGACATTTTATGTTTCTGTGTTTGTGGTTTACTATGAGAAAAAAAAACAAGGGCGGGAGTGGAAACTTTAAGAGCTCTGAGTGTTCTTTTTCAGGAAATCCCTTATGCTGGTTTTTGCTGTGGTCACTGATATGACAGTTTTCAAAATGAATCTTCTCGCAGATCAGCTGGTGGTGTGACTTTTAAGTGCTTGTCATATAACAGCAGCAGAACACTGAAAGTCTCTCCTTTGCTTTCTCTTGTCCCAAACGGGACTTGGATTAGAATGTCAAGGGGATGTAGCCAGTGCACTAGTACAATAAGCTTATCACATCATTATTAAACATGTCATGCATTGCATAACCACTCAGAAAATGTGACAGGACCACTTGGAGCCATTGCACAGTGCTAGCCATCTTGGCATTCTGTTCCGCTCCAGTGTTGTTTCTGATTTTCCTCTTATACAACTACCCAAGTGTAGGACAAAAGTCACTCTGCTTTCTTTGAGGATTTTGATTTCCATGCCACTCTGACAGTAACCTTTCCCTATTATTAATTAAATCAGACACAGTCGAGTTCAGCAATGAGAAGTGGAACGTTAACTCTATCATACTTATTTTGGAGAGCTGGTAAATTTCCCCCCAAATCTCGATCTTTCAAGACTGTGTCAGAGCGCTGCATTAGGATGCCATGCTGACAGCATGCTAAAAGGGATTCAATGAGGTGGGTCAGAGCTGGCATTTAAATGCATAAATATGTGCTCATTAAGCAATTAACAGCATTGACAAGCTGCTAACCAGCCTGTAATTACCACTATTGTGGGGTGGCAAGAGTCAGACTGCTTAATCCACTACAGCTCGCCAGTTATATAGAAACATAGACATAGAAACATAGACTTTGACGGCAGATAAGGACCACTTGGCCCACCCAGTCTGCCCATTTCCCTACCTACTGGATAAGCTGCAGATTCTAGTTAACCAACAGCCTACTTCCTGCCACCCCCCACTACAATTGCCTTGTGTCTGTCCCATGCATGTTTGAATTCCCCCACTGTTTTTGCCCCAACAACCTCCCCAGGAAGCCAGTTCCATGCACCCACCACTCTCTCCGTGAAAAAAGATTTCCTCACATTACCCCTGAGCCGCCGCCCCCCCATCTTTAAATTGTGTCCCCTTGTTCTTACACATCTCTTTTTCTGAAAGATGCTACCCTCCTGGACTTTGTTGATTCCCTTGAGGTACTTGAATGTTTCTATCATGTCCTTCCTGTCCCTCCTTTCATCAAGGGTATACATATTAAGCTCTCTCAGTCTCTCTTCATATGATTTCTGATGCAGACCCTGTAACATTTTAGTTGCCCTCCTCTGGACTGCTTCCATTCTGTCTATGTCCTTGCGTAGATGAGGTCTCCAAAACTGCACACAGTACTCCAGATGGGGTCTCACCAACTGTCTGTACAGAGGGATAACCACTTCCCTTTTTCTACTTGTGATGCCCCTTCCTATGCATCCCAGTATTCCCCGGCTCTCCTCACTGACTTCTCACATTGCTTACCCACCTTTAGATCATCTGATATGACTACCCCCAAGTCCCATTCCATTTTTGTTGTTGTTAGTACCTCCCCTGCTATTGTGTACTCTTCTCCTGGGTTTTTGTTTCCCAGGTGCATTACTTTGCACTTCTTTGCATTGAATTTAAGTTGCCATATGTCTGACCATTCCTCCAACTTTGCCAAGTCCCTTCTCATCCTTTCTACCCCCTTGTGTATCAACTCTGTTACAGATCTTTGTGTCATCTGCAAAGAGGCATACCTTTCCCTCCAGACCCTCTGCAATGTCACCTCTAAAGATGTTAAAAGGACTGGACCCAGTACTGAGCCCTGAGGTACTCCACTAGTGACCCTCCTTTCTTCGATATGTGCCACTCACTATTACCTTTCTGTGTCCTGTTGTGCAGCCAGTTTGCACCCAGGCTACCACCCTGGGACCCACTCCCAAGCTGGCTAGCAGTTATTATTCTTTTGTGCTGGACTGTGTCAAATGCCTTGCTAAAGTCTAGGTAGGCTATATCCACAGCCCCTCCCTGGTCTATTACTTTGGTCACCCAGTCAAAGAAACCTATTAGATTTGTCTGACATGAGCTTCCTGCTGTAAATCCATGCTGCTTTGGGTCCTGTGCCCTGCTGGCCTCTAGGTACTCAACAATTCTTTCTTTCAGAAGTGATTCCATCATTTTCCCTACCACTGAGGTCAAACTTACAGGTCTGTAGTTTCCTGCTTCTGCCTTGCTCCCACTTTTGTGAAGGGGAATCACATCTGCCCTCCTCCAGTCCTCAGGTACAACCCAATCCTCCCATGATTTGTTAAAAAGTGTGGTCAGTGGTGTCACTAGGTCCTCCCTTAGTTCTTTTAGGATTCTGGGGTGAATCCGATCAGGCCCCATTGCTTTGTCCACCTTGAGTTTTAAGAGTTCTTTCAGGACTCTTTCTTCTGTAAATGGACTGGTGTCAACCCCCCTACCCAGAGTGCTTCTATTTTCTGGTTTAGGTAACTCCTCCTCATCTTCTTTTGTGAATACTGAGCAAAAGTATTCATTCAGTATCTCTGCTTTTCACTGTCTCCTCTGCCCACCTCCCTCTCCTTATTAATCTTCACTATTCCTCTCTTAACCTTTCTATGCTCCTAATGTGACCTATAAAGGGTTTTATCCCCTTCTTAACTGACTTGGCTATTTTTCCTCAGTTTGGGCTTTTGCTATTCTGACTGCCTTCCCTCTTCTTTCTGCTTTAATTGATACAGTTCCTGTCATTGCTCCTTCTGTGATGCCTTATACTTTTTGAATGCAGCCTTTTTCTCCTTAACCTTCCCTGCCACCTCTTTTGAGAACCATAGTGGTTTTTTACTCCGCTTTGTTTTCTTTATCTGTTTCACACAAAGGCTTGTTGCCTCTATGATGGCAGTTTTGATTTTTCTCCATTGTTCTTCCACCCCTCCTTTTTGCCCATTTGCTAGTGTATTCCTCAGGTATTCACCCATTTTGCCAAAGTCAGCCCTTCTAAAGTCCAGTATGCTTGTTTTTGTATGGCTTGTCTCCATGGTTGTGCTTGTTGTGAAGCACACTGTGCAGTGGTCGCTTGTTCCCAGATGTCTACCGACTTCTAAATTTGTGATCCTCTCTCCATTTGAGAGTACCAGGTTTAGTATTGCTTCCTCCCGAGTGGGTTCCAACACTAGCTGTCTAAGGCCTGTCTCCTGCAGGGCATCGAGAATGACTCTGCTCTTGGATGTGGTTGCAGTACATGTCATCCAGTTAACATCTGGCATATTCAGGTCCCCCATTAACAGTATCTCCCCTTTTTCAGCCATTTTGAGAATGTCCTCTATCATTTTCTTGTCCATTTCCTCCCCTTGAGTTGGGGGTCTGTATACAACCCCTGTGTGGATTGTGATGCCATTTCCTGTCTCCAAGGTGACCCAGAGTGCCTCTTGTCCTCCCCCTTTACTTTTTAGTTCTGTAGCCTTGATCCCTTCCCTTATGTATAGAGCTACTCCACCTCCTCTTTTCCCCTCCCTGTCCCTTCTGTAGACTGAGTATGTTGACATCCCAGTCATAGTTCCCCGTGTACCATGTTTCTGTGACTGCCACAATATCCAAGTGTTCATCTTCCATCAAGGCTACTAGCTCAGGAAGCTTGTTTCCCAGACTACGGGCATTGGTACTCATTGCCCTCCATTTAATGTTGGCTTTATCCGTTTAACATGGAGCTCAATTAACAGGGCTTTTGGCAACCTAAAATTGCCCAGTAAAATCAGTCACCATTATAGAGATGTCTATTAAAAGTGGGCAACACTGCATCATGTCCTGAATACCACAAATTATATTCGTTTTATTTTATTTTAGTTATTTGTTTGAATTTTGCCGACTGGGTAGGTCCACTGAGACAAAAACAGTCCCTTTTTCAGCGGTAACCCAGAATTAGTTACGATCAGTAGGTGAAAAGAAAATAAACATCATAAACAAAAACACATACCAAGTGAAATACAAGCAGGTACAAGGTAGTTAGTTACAAACATTGGGCTGAGAAATTATACAAACATTTGGCAAAAAAGTGTTCACAATATACAGTAGGCAGTGCAACAAACGCTGCAAACAGAGTGACATAGATGGTAAGCAATTTCAGACACACATATAAATAAAGTACACCAACTTAGAGGTTAGGTGGTACAAGAAGTGCCAAGCAGCAGATGAGATGCACTCATGAAACAAGAAAGGGTCAGTGGGTGCAATTACAGGGGGCTGCAGCCCAGAAGAGGGATTCCAGCTGCCTTTTAAACTGTGCTAGAGTAGGGCAGGTGGGGACCTCAAGATGCAAAGAATTCCATAATGAGGGGGCTGCAAATGAGAAGGATCTTCTTCCAACTGAGTGGGTCACCACTGAAAAAGGGACTGTCTTGTCTCAATAGGCCTACCCAGTTACCAAAATTCAATAAATAAATAAAATGCATACTTCACCTTAAGAATGTCCAGTAATGGGCAGGCTGCTGATCGCAGAGGTCTAGCATACTGTTTGTATTGGATTATACCAGTGAGACTGGGTGGAGAATAGGATTTTAGTAACTTAATGGTAAGGCAGTATAGGGGAATAATGCAGTCTATTCTCAAATGAGGGACACCCCAAGGTTGCGACTACTATTCAGTGGTGGGTTCTGGAGTGGGTATCAGCTGGAAAACACACAATCCTGTGGTAAAGGGTCTTAAGTCTCGATAGGATAGGTTCACAGGCCGACTCTAGCACTGGGGCACCATAGACGAGAACAGGTAGGAGGGTGCTGCTGGTACTAGCTAGGCAAGCAGCTCTTCATAGGTAGGGAATAAGTCGGTACAGGAGATCAAGCTTCAGATTTAAAGATTTAACCAGGGTGTCTGCATGGTGTTCAAAGGTCAAGGCTTGGTCCAGCACAATGCCCAGATAGTTAAAGGATTGTACCACCTCCAGAGTGGTACCATTAATGGTAGAGAGTTTAAGGAGCTGTTGTCTGTCCAGGCCTAGGTTTTTTTGGCCAAAGAGCACTGATTTGGTTTTCTTGGCTTTAGTTTGTTATCTAGGTACCATCTTTCTAGACTGTGGAAGTCATTTTCCAGATGGGTGCTGACCATGTTTAAGTCATCAGGGGGCCTATATAATATGGCATCATCTGCGTACAATTGAACTGAGGCCCCACCACAGGATCATTAATGAACAGGGAGAAGAGAAAGGGATCAAGTATGGAACATTGGGGTACTCTGTCAGTCATCAACCTAAGAGTGGAGATGCTGCCCTGACATTTAACACTCTTTTTTTGCCCAGTCAGGTAGTTCTGAAACCAATGGCAGGAGAGGTCATCCAGACCTATACCCCTAAGTTTAGAAAGTAGCAAGTTTCATTTATTTATTTTTTATTTATTGATATTTTGGAGAACACCTGTGAGCAGATGCTCATTTGCAGATTCCACGTCAGTTACAAGAAAGAAATTGAACAGGTACATAGCATTACATTACAAGGCATTACATTACAAGCAAGTACAGAATTGTACTGGTACAAAACAATACATTACAAGCTAGGTAGACAATAAATTGGTGTGAATTATAAGGCTGGGCTAGCATTTAGCTTAAGGTATAATATTTAGACACCGCTATGGCATTGATGAGAAGGCACCTGCGTCGGTGAGTTAGGCATACTTGTGGGGGGAGAAATAGAGTGGAGAACAGGCACAGCTGCGGCATAGTGAAATGTATGCTTGCATAAGGGGATAAGAACAGACTTAAGGAAGTTTGGAGACAATGGGGCTAGGAGAGCATCAGATGGAGGAGGGGCATGAGGGAGGGGACAGAGAGGAGGAAGGGTGCCCAGTGGCGAGGTGAGGTGATAGATGGTGGGGGGTGGAACAATGAAGTGCTGTGAAGGTAGGTGCCCTTAGGATTAGATTGAACACTAAGTGCTGCTGCTTTACAGTGGTCCAAATGTAGGAAAGTTGTTTTGGTCATCATGAATGGCCAACGCAGTCACAGTTGGCTTCCAGCGGCAAGGTGCTGCCTGAGCTTATGCTTGAAAGCACCAGTGGTTGTGGGATCAGAGATGGCTGAAGGAAGGGTGTTGGTACAGTGTGGTGCATGGTAGTAGAATGCACATTGACCCTGTGCAGTGTGGCATCTAAGTTCACTGAAAATGTGGCTGTGGGTGCTTTTGGTCATCCTTGCACTTACATGGCGCATGAGCAGATTCTGGACTCCTGCTGGCATCAGATTTAGTGTGATTTTTTTGGCCAGTAGACAGGTATGGTACTTAACTCTACTCTTCAGCTGGAGCCACCCTGCCCGTGAATAGAGCTCACATGTGTGTGTAAGCGTTGCAGCACCTGTGAGGAGTCAGCAGGCCTTATTAAGGGCCAGGGAGATGTGATGAAGCACTGAGTCCGGTGCAGAACCATAAATGTGCAGACCATACTCAATGAGTTGTGGTTGACAAGATCGAATACCTTCATCAGGATGACAAACATCGCTGCATTGGCCATACAAAGATCCATGGCATTACTAATATCATAGGCAATGCGTACCAGGGCTATATCAGTGCCATGGTTTTCATGAAAGTCGTGCTGGACATTGGTTAGGGAGTGGTTATGTCTGAGGAAGGTATGATGTTGATTTATATAGCAGCCTATCTTGGATTTTGGCAACTACGTAAAGAAGGGAGACTGGTCTGTAATTCTCAGTACTATCTTTTTGCGCCCCCCCCCCCGTGGATAGGAACAACAAAAGCCACTTTTCACTTCTCTGGGACTGTGCCCAGAAGGAAAGATTTGTTGATGAGATGCATAATAAGGATGGCAATTATGGACACAGCAATTTTCAGAAACTTGGATTCAAGGGTATCGAAGCCAAGGGAGCCTTCACTTTCTATACTCTTAATCTGTTTGAGGACTTCCATCCTGGTAACCAATCTAAGGTGAATTTTAGGTAGAAACGCCAGGTCAGGTGGCTGCTGAGGCAGCGAGGAATCAGAGCTATCACTAGAGCAGACACTTTGGAGGTCACTCGACACTCGAGGTCAGGGAAAAATGTCTTAAATCCAACAGCGATGGATAGGGGGGTCTGAGAGAGCTTGCCCATCGATGAAAATCTCCCCAGAGGAAAAGTTTGGATCTGCCTTTGAGCAACTGGTTAATTTGGGCCCAGACATTTTTGGGATTTGAGAGATTTTTAATTTGAAGGGATTTAAGGTAGGACTGTCTTTGAACTTCTCAGATTATTTTTGCAGGTGTCCCTGAGGCATCTATAGGCTTGCCAATCAGAGGATAGGCCAGATTGCTTATATTGCTCCAAGGCCGTATCCCTGAGTCCCAATACTCTTTGGAGGTCACTGTCAATCCATGTGGCACAGAGACCCTTGGCCCTGCAACATCTTAAAGAGCCACTGACACATCAATAAGAACTTCATTATCTGGACACAAAGTAGCTTATATTTCTCATTAGCTCTCAAATTCTTATCCAGATTATTTAATATTGAGGTAATATGTATGAAAACAGGATATCTGTTCCTTGAGGATTCATCAGCTGCTATTGCTCTTTCCAAACCTGATGTCATAATACTCTGCTTGTGACATCACAGTTATTCCTATGGCAACAGGCTATGATGTCACAACAGAGCATTATGACTTTGAGTATGGCTTCATCTATAGAGGCAAATTAAATCTAAAGGATGAATATCTTGTTTTTTGTGGGAATTTATTCAGTAATAAGTAATGGAATATCTATAGTATGTATCTATGAGACAAGAAATGCATAGAAGATATGGGACATACAAGCTGAATTGTGTCTAAATAATATATTTTCCAAAGTATTCCCAAAGGTATCAGCTGCTCTTTAAGGGGGCATGCATGTTAACAACATTGTTAAAGTTATGTATAAAGTAGTTGAGGGCTTGATCCAGGAAGGTTAATTATGGGTCTCCAGTCCACTTCAATTAGGCTGCCAAGGACAGCAGCCTCCTCAAAGTGGGACATGTCCCTAGCTTCAAGAAATGTAGGAGGAAATAAAAGGTTACTTGCTAGCTGGATTCTGAATAATGAATATCATCTTCTAAATACTACAAATAATAAGCAATTTGCTATTTAGGTTCCGAATAAGGAATCTCATATCCCAAATACCACAAATAATAGGTAATTTGGTATTTGGATCTGGAATAATAAATATTTTCCTGAATGCTACAAATTATAAGCTGTTTGTTATTTGGATTCTGAATAATGAATATCATGTCCCAAATACCACAAATATATAGGATAGTGCATGGGGAACGGTTGACAACAGGGCTATTCTTTCACCGAGTTGGCACTATGACGACAGATTACCTCGGGAGCGCAGCTCGAGAGGTAATCCGTTGTCATAGTGCCAACGAGGTGAAAGATGCCCTGTTGTCAACTGTTCCCCATGCACTTTTCTTTAGTGTATGGTGGAACGTCGTTTTTTTGAAAAAACAGTTACTAGAAGGAAAAAAGAATTTACATTGTGAACGTTTTCACACTAACCATTAATACTGCCCCCGATATTGCTGCTTTCGCCATGTGTCCTGTCTATGGAGTGAGCCCTAACTGTCAAATGCTGCGCGAGGACACAGTGTGACGTTCGCAGTACAGTAGAAAACATCATTCTGTTGTACTGCGAACGTCACTAGTGTGTGATTACAAGGTTTCGAAAACGATCGATTTTGGTGGAGAACGACGTTCCACCATACACTATAATAGACTTTTTCTCATCTGGACTTGGATTATAGTATATCAGTTCCTGAGAACGACATATGATAGGCTATTTGCTATTTGGATTCTAAATAACAGAGCTCATGTTCTGAGTTCTACAAATAACAGGCTGTTTGTTACTTGGACTCTGAATAAAGCATATCATGGTTCATGTCCAAATGCTACAGATAAAAGGTTTGTTATTATTGGGATTCTGAATAACGAATATCATCAGGGACAGGTGTGTGTGTGGGGGGCAGTGTGGATCCCATTCCATCAGAAAGGGTACTTGAGGGCTCAAGGTGTACTTAAAGTGGATAAGTCCATGGGCCCAGATGGGATTCATTCATAGTGCTGAAGGAGATGGGGCAGGTCATAGCTGAACTGCTAGCTGATCTATTCAATAACTCACGGGAGATGGGGAGAGCACCCACTCACCAGAGGACAGCGAATGTAATTCCCCTACACAAAAGCAGGAGCCAAGATGATCTTGGATAATATTAACTTCAGGGCCCCTAGTGCTCTGCAGCACTTTGTCATGATTTCTGCGGCAGGGCTTCTATGCTTCTGTGGCAGCATTTTCTGATTTCTGCACCTGCCATTGATGCAAATATTATGTGATGTCATTGATGACATCACACACTGAGCATTGAGGAGGAGGGGATTCAGAAAAAGAATGAGATGGGGAAGGGAGCCATGCACTGTGGAAAAACTGCATATTTGAATGAAAATTCTCCAAGAACAATGAATTCAGCAGCCTTATATATATATTTTCTGCGGCGTGATGCAAATTCTATGGACATTTTCATGACCTCTTGACTACAGAATTCCAAGGGCCTTGATTAATTTGCCTGGAGGCGAATGGACTGCAGGACAAGATACAACATGACTGCATGGGGGAGTCGTGTCAGACAGACCTGATTGGTTTCTTCAATTGGGTGACAAAGAAAATGGACAGGTGACAGAGAACATGAACATACTGTACTTTGTCTTTAATAAAGTCTTTGGTACCAACCCACATGGACAGTTGATTAAGAAGATGCGCGACCCCTGAGTAGTGGACAAAATCACTATATGAGTGGAAAGCTGGTTAAGCAACAGAGGCCAGAGGGTGGTAATACATGGGGAATATTTAATGGTCAGGGGAATCACTAGCAGGGCGCCACAGGGATCAGTGTTGGGACCAATCCTCTTCAGCGTCTTTATCTGGGACATGGGAGTAGGATCCAGGGCAAGATATGTCTTTTTGCAGATGATGCTAAGATACGTGACTGGGTGGATAGTGAGAAGAGGGTCAGAATCATGATGGAGGACCAGGAGTAATTGGAACGGTGGTTGAAGGGATGGCAATTAACAGTTAATGCCGAAAAAATGCAAGATGATGCACATAAGGGTAAAAAACAGAAATCTAGCACTGAATACAGGAAGGGGAGGTTGTAGTGGAAAGCACTACAGAGGAAAAGAACTTGTGAATGTTTATATCAGACAGCCTGAAGCCATCAGCACAATTTGACAGGATGTTGAACTAGGCAAATAGGATGCTGGGCCACATAGGAAGAGGGATCACCAGCAGAAGAAGGGAGGTGCTTCTGTCATTGTGTAGGTCACTGGTTCAACCTCATTTGGAGCAGTTTTGGAGTCTGCCTCGAAAGAAGGACAGGGACAGAGTAGGGTAGTGCAAAGGAGGGTAACCAAGATGATCAAGGGCAGTGAGGAGAGGAATCTGCACTCAAGATGGCAGCCCAGGGTGCTTGGAAAAGGAAGCAAACCAAGCAGTATAAGAAGAAAAATCCAGTACTCCAGGAGTTTCAGTAATGCAATATTTAGTGTGAAAAGGAAGGTGTTAGCATGGAGAATATGCTAACAACTGCAGCTGGTCTTGATCCTTGGGTCTTCATCGGGTGTGGTTGTCACCCCCGATGAAGACCTAACGGCTGAAGAGCTGGGCTGCAGTTGTTGTGTGTTCTTCCAGCAAAACCTTCCTTTTCACACTAAATATTACATTACTGAAACTCCAGGAGTGCTGGATTTTTTAAGATGATCGAGAAGCAGCTGGAAAAGACATATGAGGAGAGGTTAGCAGATCTGAATATGTACACACCTGATGTGAGAAGGAAAAGAGATATGACTGAAGTCTGTGTGAAATCTATAGGGGTGGAAGATTCCAAAGAGGATGGAACAGATGCAACGGTTTGGTAAAGGCCATACCAGAAGTGGGTATGGGGTGAATAAGGACTCTCTAGGGCTCTCTCATTCAGCATTTGTTAGGTAGCAATGTGCAAGCATGAAGTGCCAACAGGCCTTTTTCTGCTGACAGATTCAATGTTTCTATGTTTAATTGTGCCCCAGGTAATACAAATAATAGGCTGTTTGTTGTTTGGATTCCAGCTTGAAACACATAAACTGTCGGCAGAAAAGGACTGCTTGCCCCACCCAGTCTTTCCAAAGATTTCCTATCTAGTGTAGCTCTGTGTGTGGATCCTAACTGGTCCACAGTGTCCCCCCCCTGTTTTTATATTATTATGCTCCCATCACAGAGGTGAACAGGGTGCAGGAGGGGAGTCTCTTTCAAATGAGGTACAGCACCAGAATCAGAGGGCATATGATGAAGCTGGTTGGGGGGGGGGGTTCAGAGGTATGCGAGGAAGTACTTCTTCTCTAACTAAGTGGTAGACACCTGGAACAGACTGCTAACAAAAGTGGTGGAGGCAAAACCAGTGGCAGCTTCAAGCATATGTGGAATAGACATAGGGGAATATTGGGAGGTGGGAGGGTGGGCAGAGATCAGTTAGGGTCTGCGATGATGAACTAGGCAGGGAACATCTGGGCAGGGAGCGGAGGGAGAACCAGGAGCCAACTGGAAGACTTGGTATTGTGAGTGGGGGTGGCCCCATTGGACCCACCTTCACCTGCTAGGCAACCAGGGCTTTTCCGTCCCCCCCCCCCCATATGTCTGGCAGTGCAGTGCACACCAGTGTGGTGTGTGCATGCTCCCAAGCATGCCCAAAGATGTGCCACCACAACCAATCCCCATACTGGAATCCTGACTGTTGTGGTGCCACCAGTCTCCACTGGGAGTCTCCAGTCCAGATAGCGGGACTGACTCCCCCTTCCCTCCCAGGAAAGGAGAGCAGTCCTCTGGATGCTCAATCCTTTCCTTCCCTGACAATCCAACGATGACCCGCATCCACTCCTGAACCCAGGTCGCCAGCGTGGTGCGAGGTGTGGTATCCAGTGCCTCAACCCTCAGCACCACCGGGCTGGCATTTACCATTTTGTCCCCCACTCCAAAATTAGTCAGCTTCCTGAGCAACCTCCTGTATGACACTATGTTGACAGCCTTGCTGAAATCCAGATAGGCCATGTCTGCTGCTCTTCACTGGTCCATTTCTTAGGTCATTCAGTCAAAGACATCTATCAGCTTTGTTTGGCATAACTTTCCTGCCATGAGCAAAGAAGTATATAATAATAAAAAGGCACCATGAAAACTTCAAGAGTGATGTCTCCTTGCACTTCTACTTCTTTGTTACATATTGTGGAGACGCAGCACCTGGGACAGATGGAGTGGCTCTCCCCATGAATCCACGCTGCATGCAGTCCTGCAGCCCATTGGATTCCAGGTACTTAACCAGTGCCACCTTTAGAATGGCAAATATCATCTCCAGAACAGCACAAACAATAGGCTGTTTGTTATTTTGATTCGGAATAACACACATCATGTGCAGAGTACTCCAAATGCTAGGCTGTTTGTCATTTAGATTTTGAATAACAAATATCGGGCTGGATATTCAAAGGTTAGTGCCCAGCCACATTAACTTGGTTAGCATGGGCACTAACCTGGGTTTGTGAGACTGAGCTTGGTGGGGCCATATTCAGAAGCTCTGGGAGCACCTCCAAAACCTGGCAGTACCAAGGTGCTAAAATACTGCTACGCCAATGCAAATGAGAGGGTTCTCTCATTCATACCAGTGCAGTGGGGCATTCAAAAGGTTGTGGCAGTGGTAAACAGCCCCCCAATTGGTACTGTTTACTGCCACCAAGAAACACCTCAACTAGGCGATAAGCCCGTGCCCTCATCTTCACAAAGACATGGTGGCTGTAGTGCAGTTGTCCACCCCTCTTATCCCGGTTTCACTACCTTACGTAGTCCCTGGTGGTCCAGTTGCCCATTCTTTAATGTTGTATTAATCCGTGGTGGTCCAGTGGTTCCCCTTCCCAATTGCCCATTCTCTAATGTAGTATTAATCCCTGGTGGTCTGGTGGTTCTTGACCCCTATCACCCGTTCTTTAATGTTGTATTAAACCATGGTGGCCTGGGGCTATTTGTTATTTGGATTCTGAACAAAGAATATCATGTCCTGAATGCTACAAAACATAGGCTATTTGTATTCCGAATAATGAATTTCATTTCCCAAATATCACAAATAATAGGTTATGTGCTACTTGAGTCCTAAACAATGACTATCATGTCCCAAATACCAGAAATATTAGGTGATGTGATATCTGAATTCAGAATAACGAATATCAGCTCTGTTTGCCAAGTATTCATATTCAGATCAATCACAGAATCATAGAATCATAGAAGCTTGATGGCAGAAAAGGACCATACCGGCCCATCTAGTCTGCCCTTTTTTCCCTACACCTCCCCGTCCTTGCCAGCCCCCGCCCTCACCCGATACTCAGCCCCATGTGCTTGTCCCATGCCCTCTTGAATTCTTCCACCGATTTTGCCCCCACCACTCTGTCTGGTTGTCTGTTCCAGGGCTCCACCACTCTCTGTGTGAAGAAACGCCCTCTCACATTGCCCCGTATCTTTTTTCCTTGCAGTCCGAGGCTGTGCCCTCTAGTTTTGACCCCCTCCTTCCTCTTAAGTAAACCCTCTTCTCCCACTTTGAGCGCCTTTACATATTTAAATGTTACAATCATGTCTCCCCTTTCCCTCCTTGTCTCCAGCATGTACAAATCCAGCTCCTTACACCTCTGCTCATATGACTTTCCCTGCATACCCTGCACCATCTTGGTTGCCCTTCTCTGAACCCTGTCCAATGCATCTGTATCCTTGTGGAGATGTGGCTTCCAGAACTGAACCCCATACTCCAGGTGAGACCTCACCATGGCTTTGTAAAGGGGCATTATTACCTCCCTCTTTCTGCTAGTAATGCCCCTACCTATGCATCTCAACATTCCATTGACCTTTCCCACTGCCCTGCTACATTGGATTCCTAAATTAAGGTTTGAGGAGACTATGATCCCCAGATCCCTCTCCTGTTCTGTTACTTTAATTTCCTCCCCACCTAGAGTGTACCTTGCTCTTCTGTTCCTACTTCCCAAGTGCATCACAGCATACGTCTTGGCATTAAATTTCAGCTGCCATGTCCCAGATCATTTTTCAAGTGTCTAAGTCCTCCCTCATGTCCTCCACACCCCCTGGGGTGTCACCCTATTGCATATTTTTGTATCATCAGCAAATAGGCACATCCTCCCCCTCAAACCCTCAGCAATATCACTGATGTAGATATTGAAGAGAAGTGGACCCAGAACTGACCCCTGTGGCACTCCACTCTTCCCCCTTTGCTGTCCCGGAGTGCAACCCGTTTAGCACTACTCTCTGAGTTCTTCCTAACAGCCAGGCCTCCACCCAGCTTGTTATTCTCCCACCCAATCCCAGGCTTTCCATCTTGCTCACCAGCCTCCTATCAGGAACGGTGTCAAAGGCCTTACTGAAGTCCAGATAGGCCACGTCCACCACCCCCTTCCCAGTCAATCACCTGAGTCACCCAATCAAAGAACTGAATTAGTTTTGTCTGGCAAGACTTCCTCGTTGTGAAGACATGCTGTCTGCTGTCCTGCAAGCCACTCTCCTCCAGGTAATCCACCACCCTCTCCTTGATTAATGCCTCCATTACCTTCCCCAACACTGATGTGAGGCTGACAGGTCGGTAGTTCCCCTTCACCTCCTTACTACCTCCCTTGTGTAACGGTACTATGTATGCCCTCTTCCAGTCCTCCGGCACTCTCCCCATATCCAGGGACAAGTTGAAGAGCCTTGTCAAGGGTGCGGCCAACTCCTCATTCAATTCACTGATCACCCTGGGGTGTAACCTGTCAGGCCCCATTGCCTTGTCCACCCACAATCTATCTAGCTCTGCCCTAACTCTATACACAGTGAATGCACTCAGATCCACCCATTTGCTCTCCTTCCCATTCAACTTTAGTGCAGGTCCCTTACCATCCTCCTCCTCCTCCGTGAATACCGAGCAAAACTTCTTATTTAATAACTCTGCTTTTTCATAGTCCTTTTCCAATTTCATTGCTCCCTCCCCCCTCAGCCTAGTAATCCCCTGCCTTGCCCTTCTCTTCTCCTCACATATCTGAAAAAGGTTTTATCCCCACTTTTGGCTTTTTTTGCTATTTCCCACTCAGTATCTGCTTTTGCCCTTCTGATCTTCTTCCCTGCCATACTTCTCTTTTCCCTATACTCTTGCTTATCTTCCTCACTGAGTGTCCTCTTAAATCTTCTGAAAGCCCTCCTCCTTTCCCTGACTACCCCCGCAACCAGCTCTGTAAACCAAAGCAGTTTCCTCCCCTTTTGCTCTTCCTAACCTTTTGTATGCACATTCCCACAGCTTTCAGTACCCCTCCCTTGATTGCTTGCCATAACTCCTCCACTGCCCCCATATTCTCTGTACCCTTCATTGTCTCCCTTGCTACCATTCTCATCTTGTCAAAGTCTGTGCGTCTGAAGTCCATGACTGTAGTACTGGTTTTACTTGTCTCCCTCCCTGCCCTGAACCTTACTGTGCTGTGGTCACTGGTGCTCAAGGCTTCTCCCACCTGCACCTCCTCCACACTCTCCCCATTTGTCAGGGCCATGTCCAGCAGGTTGTTGCCCCTTGTCAGCTCCCTGACTAGCTGTTGAAGGAATACCCCCTGAAGCGCAGCCAGTATCTCCCTGTTCCTTGAAGATGCTGCATCCGGGAATTCCCAGTCTACATCTGGGAGGTTTAGGTCCCCTACCAGCAGTAGCTCTACTTTTAGGGCCAGCCTTGTGACTGCCTGAATTAACTGTTGATCACCCTCCTCCCCTTGCATAGGTGGCCTGTATACCACTCCCAGTTGCAAGGATTCTCCCGTCCTCCTGCCTAGCATTACCCACAGTAGCTCAGTCTCCCCATCATCCTCTTGTCCTTCAGTTACACATATGCCTTCCCTTATGCATAAAGCAACTCCTCCCCCTTCTTACCCTCCCTATCCCTTCTGAACAGTCTGTAACCTGGGATAGTTGTTTCCCAGGTACGCAGCTCTGTCCACCAGGTCTCGTTTATAGCTACTATATCTAGACCTTCGTCCTCCAAGATGGCCTCCAAGTCCATCATCGTATTTGCTAAGCTCTTGGCGTTGGCTGCTAAGCCCTTCCACCAGGTTCCCTCACCACCCCCCTTCTCTAGTCTCCCTCTTACCCAGTATTTTAGCACTATCCTGGGGGAGGCTGGTAGCCTCTAGTAACTAATACTAGATTTCCTAACCATCCATTCACAAAAGGTATTGCTAAAGCTGCGTTATAACATGTTTTCAACCATTCTATAAATGATGATGGAAAATTCATACATGCAAGACAGGCCCACATGTAATTGTGTGAGACACTATCAAAAGTTTGTTTCTGGTCCAAACTAAGAATGAAGACCATAAGCTCACCCGAAAAGCCTCTTGAAAATATTTCTGGTAATAAAATAAAACCATCCTGTATTGATCTATCTATCTGGTACCGAACAAAACTGGGTTGGATGGATTATATCCTCTAAACAAAGGGATAAACGATTACTAAGAATCTTTGAAAGTAATTTATAATCACTGTTCAGGAGGGTAATTGGTCTCCAGTTATTTAAACAATCCCTATCACCTTGTTTATATAGTAATATCACCAAACCTATATACATACTTGAAGGTAATAATTTAGTATGCAAACTACTCGAAAAAAGACCGGCTAGTTCATCTATCAACCAAGGTACCAAAAGTTTGTATAATTCATTTGGTAGACCGTCTGAACTTGGTGTCTTTCCTATAGGAGAATGGACAATTACATCTCTCACTTCCTGTACTGAGATGGGTTGTATTAAGCTTGGAATTAAATATTCAGGGACCTTTTTAAAGGGACATGAGGACAACCACTCCTGTATATAGGAATCTGTAAGCCGTAAGTCTTCAGTAAACAATGATTTAAGCTGCCTTTCAACTTCCTCCAAAATATAAATTTTCCCATGAATCACTTCTTCTGTGGGTCTTTTTAATGTTGTTATATCTTTTCTTTGTCTGGAAGCATTACAAAAATCAAAAGGATTTGTATGTGCTCTAGTGCCACTGATTCCGAACCTCTGTTCCTGCCGTAAAGAAGACATACGATTATATTGAAGTTTTGTCAGTTTTTCTTTTAGATTTCGAAATTCTTGATCATCGTATGTGAGACCTTTCATTATATGCTCCTGAAATATGAGTAAGGATCTTCTGGTTATGGAGTATTCCTGTGTTTTATACCTACCCAATAATCTATCTATTGTTTGAAAAAAATGTTGAAATTCTCATTTTGTGTCTTCCCACCATATTTGCTTACTCTCATATAAAAAAATACTGATTTTCTAGCCATGATAGTGGCTTGGAAACCTTCCTTAACCTCTGGGATATTTAACAAAGACAAATTTAATTTCCAGTATCCTGACCCACTAGAGGTTTTGTGGCAATTTGAAAGAGTACCACTGAGAAGTACATGATCTGACGTGGCTACTAACAAGACTTTTGGTTCTCTAGTGTGTAAGGAAGAAGAAACAAACCAGTAATCAATACAGGAAGATTTTTTTTCCTTGTAAAAAAGTATGAGGGACTATGTTCTGGAGTGAATATACATCATTTAAACCAGACTGAATAAGTAAAGAATTTAAAAAATGAGTATCACAATATACCTTTGAAGTGGAAAAATGTCTATCCTGAGTCGTGCGGTTGATATTAAAATCACCACCAAACAAAACATTCCTACTAGTAAAAAGAAAAGGCAGTATTTTTTTCAATAAGGAAATTCTACCAGTTTTGGTTTGTGGACCATATATGTTAATCAACCTAAAATCTATTGAAGCTAAAGTGACATCTAACAAAAGAGCATGACCAGGAAAAATATCTACTATATGTGTAACTTTTACATGTGGGGTAGTAAAGCAAATCCCTAGACCCGAACAAAGGTCTTCTCCCCCTGACCAATAACTAGGACCCCATATCCATGCTTCAGAAGCTGTAGCAAAATCTTGTAAGAAATACAATCTGGTATCCTGAAAAAATATTATTTCGTATTTAAGGGTAGAAAATAAATCAAAAGTGGCTAACATTCGTACCTCCGAATGGATACTATTTGTATTAAGGCTGGCTATTGTGAAATCATAGCTAGCACAATCATTTAATTAAAACATTTAATCAGGTGATAGCTGTAGATAATCTTGTGCTTTTCCTGGTCCCTTGTCTAGGTTTGAAACCACTTTTCTTCTTCACTTTACTAGGTACATTTATACCAATGTCAGGATCTGAAACAATCTCCATTTGGGAAGAAGCCATGGAGGCTGAATCAGAATCCAGATCTGCCCCATCATTATCAACAGATAACACTGAGTATCTATTATCAATTACAGGCCTACCCATTACTGTTTGTGAAGAATGTTGTGAGGGAGACTGAGAAACAGGGACCTCCATTTGGAGTGAAACAGGGGAAACTGAGATCACCAAAGGTGAAGGAGCAGGGGGCATAACCTCTTTGGTATGTTGGCCCGTTTGGGGTGTGGAAGACTCGGGTGCAGACACCGCCATAGTTTCTTCTGGCAAAGCCTGAATAGTTTTTCCTGTCCTAGAGCCTTCAGAGGGAGTAACTATGGTATGATCTGTTAAAGAACGTTGTATTGTATGCCCCTGTTGTCTCCTCTGTGGTTGAGGTTCAGAAAAAAAAGAAGGTACGGGTTTAGTAGCTCTATGTACATAAAAATCCTGTATACCATAATCCGCCTCTCCAGTATTGTGTGCAGCCCATGGACACTCCATAAAGTTGTGACCACCTTCATCATAAAGGTTGCACTTTGGAGTGTTTACACAGTGAACACTGATATGGCCTGTATCTCCACAATATGTGCATTGTTGGATAGTACAAGTAGAGCTGAGATGTCTGGGGGAACTACATTTAAAACATCGTTTTGACTGTCCTGGGTAAAAAATAAATCCCTTATCCCTCCCTATGTAAAAGCAATTCGGTAGATGCTCTAAACCCTCTGCAGTTTGATTTAACTTAATTTTCATTTTCCACTCCCCATTCCAGAAACCCTCTGCATCCAAAATAGGATCAGGGGTACCCTGTAGCTCACAATGTTTTTCCAACCAATAAAGAATATCTGAGATATTAACCCCCTCGTTTCTAAATAAAACAGTTATGACTCTAAAAGGTTGTTTTGTTAAAGGGATTACTTGAAAGATGTCCATAAAGGATTGGTTTTAACAGACATGTGTTTTGTCCAAAAACGTTCTAAAAGTTCAGGAGTTCTAAAGCTGATATCAAAAGAAAGTTCTCCCGGGGCATGAATCAAAACATAGACTTCTGATGGCGTGAAGCCTAAAGATTGTTTGAGTAAAATATGCCCCACAAAGTATCTATCTGGGGCAGGATCCATGCCCCCCAAATACCTGAGTCGTATTGCGTTTCTTCTTTTAGCCAGTTCAACTGGTTTTCTGAATAAGTCTGCATAGGAAGGGTGTTGAGTATTATCTGGTTTCTGGGCCTGATTTTGTTCTTGTGAGTCAAATGGCACAGACCCAATATTTGAAATACTTTCCAGTGGTTTCTTTTGATCAGAAAATCTGATAAATCACTAGATATATTTGAAGGAAGGGGAGTATCTGAGTTCAAAACTATGTTACCTTTGGCCGTGTTGTCCGCCTCTGGGGTAGGCCTCTCCTGAGGCTCCGATGTAAAGTTCACTGCTTCTGAAGAGAATACTGCCGAAGAAGCTGTGGTATGATCTAGAAGCAAAAAGTCCTCTGAAACAGGTTTTGTCGGCAGAACTGGTTCAGCGCTCCATTCTCCATTTGCTATTTGATGCCATCTGGCGTCTCTCAGAGCTCAATCTGGTGACCATCCTGGATCTCCCAGAACCTCGTACGCTTCCTTAACAGACCGATTACTGTCTTCCGGTGAGAATGAACCAGCCACAAATATTTTAGTCAAAGCAGAGGAAGAAGAAGCATTTCCTGGTCTCTGTTTCCGTTTTTTCTCTATGTCCATGGCTAGTTGTTTTTGACTTAGTTCTGCCTCTAAAAGAAGCAGTTGTTGTTGTAGATAAGTACATTTTTCCTCCAGTGTTTGAGGTTGATGCAATTGGGAAGCCATTGAATTTATACTTGCTTCATTTATAAGCGGTGTAGCAGATAACCGAAATTCTTTCACCCTGGTTCCCTTCAGAGTGTCTGTCGTGGTGGAGGTATCTCGCTGAGTTGTTTCTATGGTTAAAACCGCATCTTCCCCAGCAACACTTCCATCTCCTTCAGCTGCCAGCTCCGAAGTGAGCTCAGCCATTCCTGCAGACAGACGGACAGTGCCACCCATCTACAGAGTAGGGGAATTTCCCCGGTGTCCTGGCCAAATTTCCCTCATTCACTAAAAATACCACCAACAGCTTAATCTGGTTCAAGGTCAGTTGGCATTCATCTGTATCCCCCTTCCCCGGGTCATGCCTGAAAATAGGCAGGATTTGTCTAGTGCACTTACCCGGTCAACAAAAACTAAATAAATAAATAAGATGACCTTAAGGTTGGCAAGCAATGTGAGAAGGTGGTAGGGAGGGCTGGGGGGATACTGGGATGTATAGGGCGAAGTATCACCAGCAGAAAACAGGAAGTTGTTATCCCCCTGTACAGACAGTTGGTGAGACCTCATCTGGAGTACTGCGTCCAGTTCTGGAGACCCCATCTCTGCAAGGACATAGACAGGATGGAGGCAGTGCAGAGGAGGGCAACTAAAATGGTGCAGGGTCTGCAAGAGAAGCCATATGAGGAGAGACTAAAGGAGCTTAATATGTACACCCTTGAGGAAAGGAGGGAGAGGGGGACATGATAGAAACATTTAAGTACTTCAGTGGATCAACAAAGTCCAAGAGGGTAGCATCTTTCAGAAAAAGAGATGTGCAAGAACAAGGGAACACAATTTGAAGATAGAGGGGGGACGGCTCAGGGGCAATGTGAGGAAGTATTTTTTCACAGAGAGGGTGGTGGATGCATGGAACAGCCTTCCTGAGGAGATTGTGGGGTCTAAAACTGTGGGAGATTTCAAGAATGCATGGGACAGACATAAGGCAATTTTTGTTGGGGGTAGGAAGAAATAGGCTGTTGGTTAAATAGGATCTGCAGCTTATCCTCTAGGTAGGGAAATGGGCAGACTAGGTGGGCCAAGCGGTCCTTATCTGCCATCAATGTCTGTGTTTCTATGGTGGAAATCAAACTTCTGCAGTTGTGACACCAATGTGCACTGCATCTGACATCAGCACATCAATACTGCCAGTCGGCTGTGCTACCACTCTACAGAGCTCCATCTGCATTTTGCCACTTCTGTCCCTAACAGCCAGCTATTCTAGTGGTTTGTCCCCTCAGGTCTGCACTGTGGCCTGTGTAATCCCCTTCCGCCCTCTGGGTGTTCTGGGACACACTGCATTAGTCGTCTGCACAGTGAGTAGAGTTAGCACTGGCCCATGGTTGAAGCCACCATAGGATCTCACAGTGGTGCTGCTGATGAGTGCAAGGACTGCCATGGTAAAAACAAAAATGCTGCCTCACTGTCACCTGCCTAAATCAGGAGTCACCCGGCTATCTGTGCCCACTAAAACCAGAACAGTATTGGCATTGCTTGCAGACAGCAGTACAGAAGACCGCCCCCCCCCCCCACAAAGACCCAGCAGTGCAGCCAACCTTAAAAAAAGCTGCACTCTGTTGTGCTTGTTTCACAAAAGAGTACAGTATGGTCCGATCCATAATGGGAGAGAGCAGCTAGCCACTCTGCCCAGCCAGTAGCTGCACCACAGAGCTAACTCCTCAAGAAAAAGTCCAGCCAGCAGCAACAACAACCAAGAGAGAAGCTTCCTACTGAACCAGAGAGACAGGGTCCTGATTGCTTGTGCCTTTTTGCCGAGGTAAGTGTTTGGGTTTAATTGAAAATGTCTCAGTACTGTGGGGAAGGGAGGGACTTGAAGGAGAGAGAATGCAGGGCCCACTATCTCCTGGTGGGTGGACAATCCATGGGGGCCAGTTTGGGAGGTGGATACCTGCTGGAAAGGGGCAAGATGGCTCTGCTTCATCTGGCTTATGGGGGATGGCCCTGCTTCTTCTCTCGGGGGGGGGGGTCCTCCTTCTCCAAGCTAGGGGGATAGCCCTGCTTCTCCTGGCTCGGGTGGCCCTGCTTCTCCTGCCAGAAGGAGTGGGGTTACCCCTCTCCCACTAAGCCAGGAGAAGCTGGGTCACCCCCCCCCACCCGAGCCAAGAGAAGCAGGGTCATCCCCCCCTTCTGAGCCAGGAAAAGCAGGGCCATTGCCTATAAAAAATAAAATGGGAATGGCATTTTTATTTCAGAAACATAACATTCATCATTTGTTCAAATACCCCAAGAGGCAGGCACACATGAATATGCACGCATGCTTTTCATTCAGGTTTCTATAGGTGCCCTGGCTGTGAACTGTAGTGCCCACCCAGTGCCCTGGTAACCAACAGAAGCTAGAGCTGCCACTGCTTCAAACACACACACACACACACACACACAAATATCAGATCCTGTCAGTGGTTTTGCAGCTAGGCGGTACTAACTGAGCATCCAGAACTGCACCTATTCCTTCCTAAGCCCATCACTCCAAATCCTCTGAAGTAGGCTCCTAGTTCTTAGTTGTACTTTCCATTCAGCATCTCGATGTATTACAAGACCACTGACATCTCTGTAAACTATATTTTGACTGCATTTGTTTCTAATTGAATTGTAACATTTTGTCTCATGGCTGATATTTTGCCTGTATTTATTACAATGTAATGTATTATTGCCTGTATTTATTACAATGTCATGTACATAACTATTGTCATTGTGCCTTACTGGAGTTTTCCTGTGCCTGTATTGTCCCAGGCGTGCCTGAAAAAAGGCATACGATTATCTAGTGCACCTACTGTACCTGGTATGTAAAAACTAATTAAATAAATAAATATCCCTGGCGACGTGGCAGAGGGAGGAAGAGCTATGGAAAACCAACACAAAAGGATTGTTGATTGGGGGAAGGTTAGCTGGAGGTAAAATAAGAGAATCCAGATATGGGAGGAATGGGGGCATGGTGATTTGCAGCAGATTTGTTACAAAACAGTTTGGGTCAATTAATGAATAACAACTACTTACAAATATTTTTTAACCCTATACATAAATATTCACCTGAAGGTATTTGCACACACCTTGTTTCTTTGTGAATTGACACAGAACACAAAGTGCATGTGTTAATGAGGGGCAAAGTGTGTTCATGCTTTTGCCCTGACTTAATTGCACTAAGCAGCTTCACTCCCCCGCCACCATATGACCTGATTTAAAAGCACTCTGCATACTGCAAACTCTGGATAGTAGGTGTAGAGTTGCAGACTGCTTAAAGTTCACAGCAGACAGCAGTTTCCCTTACACAGTTGGCTTATGAAAGAACACTGCACTGCAACTGTGATGTCTTTCTGGGCACTTTAAAGCCATTTATGAGCAAAAGGGTTCCCACCAACAGCCAAATGATGGCACAGATTGCTGATCATCCGAAAGTGCCACCAAAGCTTGGAAATATCTCTGCTCGGCATCAATAGAAATGGTATCAAGCTTTTCATCCAGACAGAAGTGTCTAACTCCATCTGTAGGGCCCCTTTCTATATGGGTTGTTTTACTGCAATACCTATCCTGTAGAAATGTATTTATTTATTGATTGATTTTATTTCTGATTTTTGACTGGGAAAGGCACACGGAACCTAAGCTTGTTTCCAGGTGTCACCTGGGGAGAGGACAAGGAAAAGTAACCACAGTATTTAATTGTACAAAAGATCAGTACAGGAGTGCAATGGAGCAAGCACAATGGGTACAGTGTACTGAACTGGGGGTAATTTACATTAGTCTGCAGGCAAAACTGTGCTAAACAAAAGTTAAAGCTATGCGGAGTAGCGCTGGGAGCAAAAGCAGGAGGGAGTGAAATGAACCTAAAAAATTGCTTGAGAACAAGACAGGAGAGGGCATAAATGCCTTCAGTCATAATATGTACAGGTTTGTAGTACGGCATTCTGCAGACTGCAGTTGTCTCACAATAAGTTCATAATGTTTTAAAAAAGCAGTATATGTCCGTGGGTGCTCTTTTATTGGTGTTCTAACTCCTGGACTGGTTGAAGGCATGGGGTAGGGTAGGGAAGTTTGACTACATTGGGAACTGGGGCCAGCAAGGGATGATATGGGCCTTTATAAGTGACATGGCCTGCATCTTTCCAGGAAGGGGACCGCAGTACTTGGTGGGAGGTTTAAATACTACTTGGATGACTTGAGGGGTCAGTAAAATCAAGGGAGACAACAGTTGCCCCCCGATGGTGGAGGGACAGAGAGGAAGGGCCTGCTGGGAGAAAATTTCCCTAAGGCAGAGGTGCAGAAAGGCAGGAATGGGGACAAGACAAAAAAAGGGTGTATAACTCAGATAAGTGAAGGTAGAGGATTGAAGGAGACAATGAACAGTGAAAGTAAAAAGGGAAAAGGTGAGTCAGGAGGCTTCATGGAACAACAGATGTAGGAATAGGAATGGGGATCATGGCAGTAGTCAGGTAGGGAAAAAGGTGTGGAGAACCAAGTGCACTAATGCAAGGAGCATTGAAAACAAAATTCCAGACCTGGAAGCCGTCATGGCAGAGGTTAAACTGGATTTTGTGGCCATAACGTGCACAGAGCACCATGACTGGGACATGGTTGTATCAACCAACTGCTACTCTCTGTTCAGGAGTGATAGGGCAGGGATGAGGGAGGAGGGGTTGTATGATATGTGAGGGAGGGATCAAGGCCACAGAGGTACAGGGGCATCAAAAAAAGAGAGGATGGAGGGGCTGTAAGTCATCCTGGAGACAGGATCTGGGTCCGCAATCCATACCAGTGTAGTGTACAGACCTCCAGCACAGGGAAGAGATTTAGATAAGGCACTTGGGAAATCCATCATTAGAATGGAAAGTAAGGGGAGGTGGTGCTAGTTGGCGACTTCAGTCTGCCAGACATGGAGTGGAGCTTTCCAGATGAAGCTTTGGCAAAGAGCAGGATCATTCTTGCCTCTCTACAAATGGCTTTTCTCAAGCAGCTGGTCAAAGAACCCACGAGGGAAGGGGCAGTTCTGGATCTGGTGCTTACAAACAGGGACAGCAACTGCAGATGTCACAGTGGGCAGTCTTGGAACCGGTGATCACCATACAGTGTGGTTCAACATAAAGACAGGAGTAGAGGCAAACCACGCAAGAATGAGAGTCCCGGACTTTAGGAAGGTGAATTTTAAAGAAATGGGAGACTATCTTAAACACTACCTTGTGTGTGTGTGTGTGGGGGGGTTGAGGAACAGTTGGGAAAAATAAGGGAGGGCATAAAATTAGAGCAACCAACCTCTTTGTGAGTGAAGAGAGTAGAAGCAGAAGAAAAAAGAGACCATTATGTAAGGAAGTAGCAAATGTGGTGAAGGAAAAAGGGGTGGCATTGAAAAGAAACAAAGAGGGAGGAGGAGGACAGGAAGGTGCATCAAGTAAAGCAGAAGGAAACAGGCAGGGCAGTGGGGGGAGTAAAGGTGCAGACAGAGGAAAGAATTGCCAAAAGGGTTACTAAAGGGGACAAGATTTTCTTTAGATACATAAGTGAGAAGAGGGAAGCAAGGGGAGGGATAGTAAGGATTAGAAGGACGGAAGGGAGAGACTGCATAGAAGAGAAACATAGAAACGTAGACGTTGATGGCAGAAGCAGACCTCTAGGTCCATCTAGTCTGCCCATTTGTTTTAGACCTATTTTGACACTTTAGTTGCGCTCTGTAGTCAGGGCTCCCTTGTGTCTATCCCATGCATTCTTGAGTCCCCCCACAGTGTTGACCACCACAACCTCTTGGGGCAGGCTGTTCCAAGCGTCCACCACTCCTTTTGTGAAGAAAAACCTCTTGGTGTTGGTAGAGAACCTCCCTCCTTGCAGCCTGAGGTCATGTTCCCTGGTCCTGGAGCTCTTCTTGAAGTGAAAACGTTCCTGTGTCTGTACCTTGTTAATGCCTTTTATGCACTTGAATGCTTTAGTCATGTCCCCTGTCTCTTCTCTGCTCCAGGGAGTACATATTCAGTTCCTTAAGTCTTTCCTCATAGGACATGTACTGCAGACCCTGAATCATTTTTGTTGCCTTTCTCTGTACTGTTTCCACCCAGTCAATGTCCTTCCTGAGGTGAGGCCTCCAGAATTGGACTCCATATTCCAGGTGAGGCCTGACCAGTGATCTATACAGTGGCAGTAACACCTCTCTTCTCCTGCTCGTGATTCCCTTCCCAATGCAGCCCAGCATTCTGTTGGCCTTCATTGTTGTCTTCTCACACTGCTTACTAACCTTCAAGTCATCTGAGAGTATGATTCCCAGATCAATTCCTGGTTTGAGGCTGCCTGTTTTTCACCTCCTAGGTAATACTCCTTTCTTGGATTTTTCTTTTCTATGTGCATGACCTTGCACTTTTTGGCATTAAATCTCAGTTGCCACACTCCACGCCATTCTTCTAGTTTCTTGAGGTCAGCCTCCATCTTGCTCACTCCTTCTGGGGTGTCCACCCTGCTACATCTCTTGGTGTCATCTGCAAACAGACACACCTTCCCTTTCAGTTCGTCAGTGATGTCTGCTATAAAAACATTGAGGAGCACAGGCCCTAGCACTGAGCCCTGGGGCACCCTGCTGGTCACCCTGCCTTTTGTCGATTGCGCTCTATTAACCTGTACCCTCTGGGTTCTGCCTTGTAACCAATTTTGTACCCATTTCACTACTTCTGGACCAACCCCTGTGTGGTCAAGCTTCTTTACCAGCCTTCTGTGTGGAACCAACTCGAAGACCTTACTAAAGTCTAGGTAGACCACAGCTACTGCCCCACCGTCGTCCACTATTTTTGTAGCGTAGTCAAAAAACTCGAGCAGATTTGTCTGGCATGACCTACCTGCTGTGAAACCGTACTGTTTAGGGTCTTGTTGGCCACTAGTTTTGAAGAATGCTATGATCCTCTGTTTGAGTAGTGTCTCCATTAGTTTCCCTACTACAGACGTGAGGCTTACTGGTCTGTAGTTACTAGCCTCTTCGCAACTGCCTGATTTGTGAAGTGTAACCACTATTGCCTTTTTCCAGTCTTCAGGTACCACACCATTCTTCAAGGATTTCGTGAATAGAAATGCCAGAGGGGCTGCTAATTCTGCCCCCAGTTCGTTAAGGGTTCTGGGATACATCTCGTCTGGTCCCATGGCTTTGTCTGCTTTAACTTTATTTAGCACCTCCCGAACTTTGGCTTCTGTAAAGGGACTCGTGTCTACCCCTGGTCCTGGGGTGTTGTATTTTTTCAGGGCTGTGCCATCCCCTGGGTCCTCTTTGATAAATACTGAGCAGATGTATTTGTTGAGGATTTTGGCTTTCTCTGGGTCATGTTTGGTGTATTTCCCTTCTTCAGTAGCAATCTTTACTATCCCCCCCTTTTGTCTTCCTACATTTCCTAATGTATTTAAAAAATGATTTGTCTCCTCTCTTTGCCCCTTCTGCTATCTTTTTCTCTGTCTGGGCTTTTGCCTTTCTAATTTGTTTGTTTGACTGTCTCATTTTTTCCTTGTATGACTCCCAGTCTCTCTCAGTTTTGGTTTCCTGGTATATGTTTTATGCCTTCTTTTTTTTTCTTTGACTGTGGTAGCCACTTCCTTGGAAAACCATAGAGGATTTATTTTTCCTTTTGCTTTTCTGACCCATCTTGCACATTGATCTGTGGCAGTCTTTATTGCTCTCTTGAGTCTCCCCCACATGACCTCCACCTCCTCAACCACTATTTCCATTAAATGGCTACTTAACTGGCTACTTATGAGGACCAAGAAAAGGTTGACATCATTAACAGGTATGTCTGCTCAGGCTTCACTGTGTATTTAAGGGAGAATGGACACCATGGAGAAGCAGGAGTGAGGGGAGGAGGTGGACACAATTCCCTTTTCAGAGGCAAGAGTCCTGATGGGACTTGCAGCCCTGAAGGTGGACAAGGCGATGGGACTTGGTGGGCTATACATGCCAGAGTATTAAAAGAACTGAGGGAGCTGCTAGCCACCCTACTGACAGTCTTTTTCAACAGATCACTGGAAACAGGTGTGGTTCTGGAGACCTGGAGAAGGGCTGACGTGGTCCCTCTACATACTGTAAAAGTGGCAACAGGGCTAGGAACTACAGGCTGGCCAGTCTTACTTTAGTGGTGGAGAAATTAATGAAACCCTTCTGAAGGAAAGACTGGTAGAGTATATTGAATCCACTGGGCTACAAGACCACAGTAAGCATGGCTTCATGGGATAAAGGTAATGTCAAACGAATATGATAGATTTCTTTGACTGGGTTACCAGGGAAATAGATCAGGGGAGGGCAGTGGATGTGGTCTTTCTGGACATTATCAAGTCCTTTGACACTGGGCCATACCGGAGGCTGATAAAAGAAGTTGAACAGCCTAGAAGTGGAAACTGGGTCATAAACTCGTTAACAGATAGGAGAGAGGGTGGTGGTTAACAGCACTCACTCTGATAATGGGAGAGTGACTAGATGAGTACCACAGGGTATGGTACTGTGACCAGTCCTTTTCAATGTCCCCTGTGGTACTGTGACCAGTCTTCTTCAATGTCTTCATGGGGTACATTGCAGAAGAACTAGAAGGGAAAGTATGCTTTTTACAGATGATACAAATATCTGCAATAGGTTGGACACTCAGGAGGGGGTGGAGAGACTACGCAGGGATATTGGGAAACTTGAGGAGAGGTCAAGAGCATTGGAGTTGGAGTTCAAGTCAAAAAGTGCAGAATCAAGCACCTAAGGCATAGAAACCCAGGAGCTGAGTGTAGGATGGCGTGGAGGTACTGACAGTCACTAGACAGGAAAGGGATCTTGGAGTAATCATATATGAGGACCTCAAGGTGGCAGAGCAGTGTGACAAGGCAGTGAGCAGGGCTAATAGGATGTTGGGGTGCATAGGGAAAGCCATCTTCAGCAGGAGGAAGAAGGTGGTATTGATACTATATTGCTCACTGGTGAGACTCCACCTGGAGTACTGTATTCAGTTTTGGAGACCGCACTTCGGAAAGGACATAGACATGGTGGAGGTGGTCCAGATGAGGACACCTAACATGGTGCAAGGTTTGCACAAGAAGCCCTATAAGGAGAGACTGAGGGATTTTAACATGTACATCTGTAAGAGAAGAGAGTGAGAGAGGTGATATGATAGAGACCTACAGGTACATCACCAGGGAGAACAGGGTGTTGGGGAGGGGGGGTTTCTGCTTTAAATGAGAAAGAGCACTATGGCTAGAGGGCGTGTGATGAAGCTGGAAGGGTGGAGGTGGAGTTTAAGAGGAATGTGAGAAAGTAGTACTTCACTGAAAGGGTCGTAGATGCCTGGAACAGATTGCCAGTGGAAGTGGTGGAGGTGAAAACAGTGGTAGCTTCAAACATTCATGGGATACACATAGGGGGAATAGTATTAAATAGGTAGGGAGGAAAGGCTCACTGGAGACAATTTAAAGATCTGTGGAGATGAACTAGGTAGGGAACATCTGGGCAGACTGGGTGGGCCAAGAAGTCCTTTTCTGATGACAAATTCTATGTTTTTATGTCTATCCCAAGCATGCTTGAAGGTCGGCACTGTTTTAGTCTCCACCACTTCAGCCAACAGCTGATTTCATGCTTCCACCACCCTCTCAATGAAGAAATGATTTCCCCACATTCATCTTGAACCTGCCCAGTTCCAACTTTATTGCATGCCCTCTAGTCCTGGGGTTTATCCTCATTTGGAAGAGGCCCTCTCCCTGAACCCTGTTTACCCCTGTGAGGTACTTGAAGGTCTTGATCATGTAACTCCTTGCTCTTCTACCTTCCAGAGTGTACATGTTGAGACCCTTAATCCTCTCCTCATAGGACTTTCCTGGCACCATCTTGGTTGCCCTTCTCTAGACCGATTCCACCCCTGACAATGTCCTTCTGGAGGTGTGTCCTCTAGAACTGTACACAGTACTCCAGCTGGGGGCGTAGCAGGGAGTGGTGCAGTGGCAGCACAACCTCCCTCCACCTCCTGCTGGTGATGCCCTTCCCCATACAACCTAGCATCCCACTAGCCCTGCCCATGGCACATTGCACTGTCACCTTGAGGTCCTCTGACATAACAACCCTGATGTCCCTTTCTTGTCTAGTGGCTGACAATATCCCCCCCCCCCCCCAATTATGCTTGACTCAGGATCCTTGTCCCAGTAGATGCATGGTTGTGCACTTCTGGCACTGAACCCCAGCTGCTATGTCCTTCTCCACTCCTCGAGTTTCCCCAGATCCCTCCACATTGTCTCTTTCTACTCCATCCTGGATGTCTACTCTATTGCAGACTTTAGTGTCATCTTCAAATAGGTATACCTTTCCCTCCAGTTCTTCTGTTGTGTCCACTATGAATACAGCACAGGTCTCAGCACCGAACCCTGCAGTACCCCCACTGGTTACCCTCTGTCACTGGAGTGTGTGTCATTTATCACTACCCTCTGCCTCCTATCCTTTAGCCAGTTGTGCACCCAGTTTAGCATTTTGACCCCTCCACCAAATTGGTCAGCTTCCTGAACAACCTTCTGTGTGGCACTGTGTTGAATGCCTTGATGAAATCCAAGTAATCTGTGTCCACCTCCCTCCCCTGATCTATCTCTTTGGTCACCCAGTCAAAGAAATCTATCAGATCTGTTTGGCATGAACTCCCCATCTCCTACCCCTATGCTGTTTGTAGTCCTGGAGCCCATTGGATTCCAGGTACTCAACCAGTCTGTCCTTTACAATACAAATAACAAATACGATATTCTGAATAATACAAATAGTTTATTTGTTATTTGAATTCCAAATAATATGTAGCATGCCCAGAACACTAAAAATAATAGGCTATTTGTTATTTGGATTCTGAACAACACTTACTGTATCATGTCCTGAATACTACAAGTACTAGGCTGTTTGTCATATAGATTTTGAATAACATCACATCCTGAATACCACATATAATAGGCTATTTGTTATTTGGATTCTGAATAACACATATCATGCCTCGAATACCACAAATAATAGGCAAGGTATTATTTAGATTCTGAATAATAAATCTCATGTTCCAAATATTACAAATAGTAGATTATGTGTTATTTGAATGCCAAATAAAGAACATCATGTCCCGAGCCCAACAAATAATAGCCGATTTGATGTCTGAATTCGAACATATGAACATACAAATGTGCCAGCAGAAACAGACCACCTGGTCTATCTAAGTCTGCTCGAGTGTGCAGCTAGCACCCCTAGTTTGCAGCTGCCCCACCCCCTTCCCTTTATCATCCCACTGCCACCCACCACCTCCTCCCCCACCCTCACTCTCCCCTGTTCCCTGTCCCATACCCTTTTGAAGCTGTTCACAGATTTACATGATACCACCCATTCTGGTAGTGCATTCCATTTTGCTACCACCCTCTCTTTGAAATAGTGTCTCCTCATTTCCTTCCTAAATCATCCCCCTTCTATTCTTAGCCCATGCCCCTGGTGTCCCTCCCACTCCTTAGCTTAAAGACCCCATCTGCCCCATCCTTATTGATTCCCCTCAGATACTTGAATGTCTCTATCATGTCCCCCTGTCTCTTCTATCCTCCAGGGTGTACATATTCAGGTCTCCCAGCCTGCTCTCATAGTCTCTCCCCTCCATTCCACATATCATCTTTGTTGCCCTCCTCTGCACCCCCTCCACTAGCCTGATATCATGCTTTAGGTATGGCCTCCAAAACTGCACACAATACTCTAAGTGCGGCCTTATCAGCAACCTGTAGAGGGGCAAGATCACTTCTCTTTGCCTGGATGAAAACCCCCTTGCTATCCACCCCAGCATTTTGTTTGCTTTTGCAGCCGCTGTCCTGTACTGGATAGTGTTGTACATGGTCCTTGTTGTCATTACCTCTAGGTCCTTCTCCTCCTCAGTGATCCCCAGGTTAACACCCCCCCCAGCCAGTATTCTGTCTCCTTTGGAATTCGGAATAATAAAATATCAGCTCTATTTGGCAGGTATTCATATTCAGATCAGACCCCTACAAAAATGTTTAAAAATAGGGAGAACATCCTTTTTCTCTCCTCCAGGTGGTCAGGGCTGTTGTCCACTCATCTTCTCAATCATCTCCCAACTTGCCCCACCCATCCTTGTGTACCTTAATCATATATGGCAATCTGTCGGTCTCCTGCCCCTTCCAACCTAAACACAATATTTTTGAGAGCCCCATCCCAAAAGCAACCAGCTCTCTAGTCTCATATTATAATGGGTGACAGGCCCAAATGGTCAACCCCCGACCCCCAATCCAAAATGAGGGGAATAGACCAAATCCTGGCCGCTCAGGTTGCACCCCATTCCCCATAACATCACTGACAGCTTCTGTTCTGAGGATCACTGGGGAAGGGCAGTATGCAGAGACTGTAATAGAATGCAGATTTAGAGCTTATTAATCCATTACTGGAATGAACATTGAACCAATCCTCTATTTTACAGGCTACCTAGTGCCACTCATTCATGCTAAGTATACCGCTTCCCCCTTCCTCCAAACACACATACACCTCAGGGCCTGCCAGTGGTGCTGTAGGGTGGGAGTTTTGACAGAGCATCCAGGATTGTACCTATTTCCTCCCTCCTCAACATGGATCAGAGATTCAGGGAGATGAGGACCACCCAGGCCTTTGGCTCATTATAGTGTGGACTGAGTGGACAGACTATGGAGAGAAAAATTATTAAAACACAGTGTCAGGTGTAGAGGTGCTGACAGAAGGCCAGATATGTGAAACAGTGCCCATTCAGACACACATGGTACTAACCCAGTCACATGCTGTCACTAAATGGCTGCAAGGGGGCTGTTTGCTCTGATGAAGCTTAGGGATCAAAGCTGGCAAAAATTTAAGGCCTCCGGGGACAGATCAGACTTTGAGAATTACAGGCAGCTCAGGAACTCATGTAAGTGGGTGATCCGCTCGGCTAAGAGTGAATCATCAAACAGTGTGGTTCACGATAAACTCAGCTACAGAGTCAAGCCATACAAAAGTGAGGGTACTGGACTTCAGGAGGGCTGACTTTGGCAAGATAGGAGAGTGCCTTAGAAAAGCACTAGCAAACAGGCTAGAAGGAGGGGTGGAGCAACAATGGGGAAATATCAAAACTGCCATCACAGAGGCAACAAGCCTTTGTGTGAAGCAAATAAACAAATCAAAATGAAAGAAAAAGCCACTATGGTTCTCAAAAGAGGTGGCGGGGAAAGTTAGGGAGAAAAAGATAGCATTCAGGAAGTATAAGGAAACACAGAAGGAGCAGGACAGAGAGCTGTACCAGTTAAGGCAGAAGGAAGCAGGGAGGGAAGTCAGAATAGCAAAGGCCCAAACAGGAAAATATAGCTAACTCAGTTAAGAAGGGGGATAAAACCTTTTACAGGTACATCAGGGAGCATAGAAAGACAAAGGGAGGGATAGTGAGGCAGAATAGAATGGATGGTGGGTGGGCAGAGAGGGACAGTGAAAAATCAGGGATACTGAACGAATATTCCTGCTCAGTATTCTCAAAAGAGGAGGAGGGGGAGGTGCTTAGAAACATAGAAACATAGACTTTGATGGCAGATAAGGACCACTTGGCCCACTCAGCCTTCCCATTTCCCTACCTATTGGATAAGCTGCAGATTCTAGTTAACCAACAGCCTACTTCCTGCAACCCCCCACTATAATTGCCTTATGTCTGTCCCATGCATGTTTGAATTCCCCCACTGTTGTAGACCCCACAACCTCTCCAGGAAGGCGGTTCCATGCGTCCACCACTCTCCCTGTGAAAAAGAATTTCCTCACATTACCCCTGAGCCGTCCCCCCTCTAACTTTAAATTGTGCCCCTTGTTCTTACACATCTCTTTTTCTGAAAGATGCTACCCTCCTGGACTTTGTTGATTCCCTTGAGGTACTTAAAAGTTTCTATCATGTCCCCCTGTCCTCCTTTCATCAAGGATATACATATTAAGCTCTCTCAGTCTCTCTTCATATGGTTTCTGATGTAGACCCTGCACCATTTTTAGTTGCCCTCCTCTGGACTGCTTCCATCCTGTCTATGTCCTTCGTAGATAGAAGTCTCCAAACTGCACGCAGTACTCAGATGGGGTCTCACCAACTGTCTGTACAGAGGGATAACAACTTCCCTTTTTCTAGTTGTGATGCCCCTCCCTATGCATCCCAGTGTTCCACTGGCTCTTCTTACTGACTTCTCACATTGCTTAACTACCTTTAGGTCATCTGATATGACTACACCCAGATCCCTTTCCATTATTGTTGTCGTTAGTACCTCCCCTGCTTAATCCAATTAATAGAAGCACTCTTGATAGGGGGGTCGATCCCAGTCCTTTCACAGAAGAAAGGGTTCTGAAAGAACTCCTAAAACTGAAGGTGGACAAAGCAATGGGGCCTGATGGAATTCACCCCAGAATTCTGAAAGAATTAAGAGGAGAACTAGTGAACCCACTGACTACCCTTTTTAACAAATCATGGGAGGACGGTGTGGTACCTGAGGACTGGAGGAAGGTGAATGTGATTCCCCTTCACAAAAGTGGGACCAAGACAGAGGCAGGAAACTACAGACCTGTCAGTTTGACCTCTGTGGTAGGGAACGTGATGGAATCACTTCTGAAGGAAAGAATTGTTGAGTACTTAGAGGCCAGTGGGGCACAGAACCCAAGGCAGCATGGGTTCACAGTGGGAAGGTCATGTCAGACAAATCTAACTGATTTCTTTGACTGGGTGACCAAAGTAGTAGACCAGGGAGGGGCTGTGGACATGGCCTACCTAGACTTTAGCAAGGCATTTGACACAGTCCCACACAAAAGATTAGTAGTCAAATTAACCAGCCTGGGAATGGGTCCCAGGGTGGTAGCCTGGGTAAAACATTGGCTAGACAACAGGGCACAGAAGGTAATTGTAAATGGAGTCCACTCTGAAGAAAGAGGGGTTACTAGTGGGGTACTGCAGGGTTCAGCACTGGGTCCAGTCCTTTTTAATGTCTTTATAAGTGACATTGCAGAGGGACTGGAAGGAAAAGTATGCCTCTTCGCAGATGACACAAAGATCTGCAACAGGGTTGATACACAAAGAGGCGTGGAAAGGATGAGAAGGGACTTGGCAAGGTTGGAGGAATGGTCAGAAGTATGGCAGCTTGGATTCAATGCAAAGAAGTGCAAAATAATGCACCTGGGAAACAAAAACCCAGGGGAAGATTACACAATGGGGTGGGAGGTAGTAACAACAACAAAAATGGAAAGGGACCTGGGGGTAATCATATCAGATGACCTTAAGGTTAGCAAGCAATGTGAGAAGGCAGTAGGGAGGGCTGGGGGTATACTGGGATATATAGGGAAAGGCATCACCAGCAGAAAACAGGAAGTTGTTATCCCTCTGTACAGACAGTTGGTGAGACCCCATCTGGAGTACTGCATCCAGTTCTGGAGACCCCATCTCCAAAAGGACATAGACAGGATAGAGGCAGTCCAGAGGAGGGCAACTAAAATGGTGCAGGGTCTGAAAGAGAAGCCATACGAGGACAGACTAAAGGAGCTTAATATGTATACACTTGAGGAAAGGAGGGAGAGAGGGGGACATGATAGAAACTTTTAAGTACCTCAGTGGAATCAACAAAGTCCGAGAGGGTAGCATCTTTCAGAAAAAGAGATGTGCAAGAACAAGGGAACACAATTTAAAGTTGGGGGGGGCAGCTAAGGGGCAATGTGAGGAAGTATTTTTTCACAGAGAGGGTGGTGGGCGCATGGAACAGCCTTCCTGAGGAGGTTGTGGGGTCTAAAACTGGGGGAGAATTCAAGAATACATGGGACAGACATAAGGCAATTCTTGTGGGGGGTAAGAAGAAATAGGCTGTTGGTTAACTTGGATCTGCAGCTTATCCTGTAGGTAGGGAAATGGGCAGACTAGGTGGGCCAAGAGGTCCTTATCTGCCATCAAAGTCTATGTTTCTTTGTTTCTAATTCTGCAAATCCTCAGTGTGGCTCAGTTGGTAGCACATCTGCCTCTAGACCAGAAGGTTGTGGGTTCTTGTCCCACACCGGGACTGAACTTGCAGCTAAAAATTGCTGGCATCCGAGTGCAGTATTGGGAGGGTGCTGTACTGCTGGGGTGTGCCATCCTTTGGATGAGACGTTAAACTGAAGTCCCTTCTGCCCATCCTGGTGTTGTCCTGTAGGATGTCCAGGTGGAAGTAAAAGAACCCAAGGCACTCTTCGGAAAAGAGCAGAGAGCATTCCCGGTGTCCAGGCCAACATTCCTCTTCCCATAAACCGGTTCATGCAATTATCCAGGCTGTGTGTGGGTGATGATGTGCGATATGGCTGCCACCACACATTCAGTCACTTCACTACCAGTCTAGCATTGCTTGTGGAGCGCTTTGGGATACTGTGTATGAAACGAGCTATATAAATGCTGATTCTTCTTCTTCTTCTTCTCTCTTGAAGCATCTGCCAAGAACCCTAGGAGCTTCTGGCACACCATCAAACATATTGTTAGTGGTCCTGCCTGCCCCCAGGTCTCCGACTTGCAAATTGGCAGAGTCAGCTATAACAATGCCCTGACTATAGCCAATGCCTTTAACATCCTGTTCTCTGATCTGTCTGACTACACCCCCATGCCTTCAGTAACAAATGATCTGGGCCCCACTAATGGCGCTGTGTCCCATCCCCCTCCCTTCTACTTTAAGTCTGTCTCCTTCAAAGAGACACGGAAGCTCCTAGCTGGACTCTCCCTCACTCTGGAGCTGGGCATGACAATCTTGAGCCCAAATGACTGAACCTGGGGGCCCCCACTTGGCCCAGCCTATCTCCCACATTCTCAACTACTCTCTCATTTCTGGGTCTATCCCAGCCATATGGAAGGTGGCTCGTGTGATCCCAGTCCTCAAGCGTGGAGATCCCAAAATACTTGAAAACTGTCGCCCCATAGCGATTCTATCTGCAGTAAACAAACTGCTTGAAAAGGTAGTGGCCTCCCAGCTTGATCTCTTCCTCCAAACCCATGGCCTCCTCTCCCCTGCGCAGCATGGGTTCCGTAAAGGGCACAGCACCTCCACTGCCCTCGCACAAACTCATGGGGGCCATCTTCATTGACCTGTCTAAGGCTTTTGATCTAGTTCATCACACTCTCCTGGGCACTGCCCTCCGGTCCCTCAGCCTCCCCCCCCCCCCCGTCCTAGCCTGGTTTACCAACTACCTCACGGGTAGGCAACAGTACACGAAGTTCCAGAAAGCCCTCTCTGGGCTTGCACCGGTAACCTGTGGGGTGCCTCAGGGGTCTGTCCTTGGCCCCTTTCTGTTCTCCCTCTTTATCAATCAGCTGCCCTCAGTCCCTGCCTCTGGACACATCACCCTATATGCTGATGACCTTGTGCTTCTTGCTAGCTCCCAGGATATCAGAGACATAAACACTAGAGTAAACTCTGATTTTGACCACATCCAATCCTGGCTTAAGGCAAATAAGCTTGTCATCAACCTCCAGAAGACACAGGCCATGTTATTCAGCTCCCTTGCCAAGGTTAGAGTGTGCCTGGCCCATCTCAAAGTCATTGGTACCGATGGCGTTCCTGTGTTGGTGGTCGACTCTTTCAAGTACCGGGGGGTAACTCTTGACCCTCAGCTGGACCTCTCCCTGCACATACATAACTCCTGCAAGGCCACAAACTGTAAACTGGGTCTGGCGTACAGGGCCAAAAGCTGCCTCACCCCAGCTGCCCGACTTGCCCTTGCAAAAGGGGTTCTTCTCCCCACGCCCTGCTATGGGCTCGCCTCCTTCGTGAACGCCCCAAAAACCTGGCTCACGAAATGGGACACAGTGTACAACAACGAGTGTCGCTTCGCCCTATTGCCCCCCCCCCCCGTCTCACCCATCATTGCCAGCTCTACTCCAGGCTGGGGTGACTCTCCCCTAGTAATCATCGATCCTTTGTTATGGGCAACTTTACAGACAACATCATCTGATCGTCCACCCCTCTGGCACTTGGCGATCTGCTCAAGCCTACCCCCTCTGGCTATTGGCTGAGGTCTAGCGACTCCCAGGCTCTCATGGTCCCTAAAACTCGTTCCCTCACAGAAGATCTTGCCTTCGCGGCCCTTGCCCCCAGAGCCTGGAACCTCCTCCCTGCTCATGTAAGAGCTTCCCCCTCCACAGTTGCTTCAGGTCCTCCCTCTGGGCTACTTAAAACAAGCTTCTGTCTGCCTTTGCTCTTAGCTGACCTACCTTCCATGGTGCGCCTGTGCCCATTTTGACTGCACGTGTGCATATTTCTATAGTGCACACTTCAAAAATGTCCTGCTGATATTTGTTTGCTTCCTCGAATGCCTCCTGCGGTTGCCATGTCTTAACACTGTATTTGCTTTGTATTTGTTCTCTGCCTGTACCAGACTGTAGCTCTCTGCCTATACCTGTCTGTACCTTGTTGATTGCTGTTACCTTGTCTCTGTATTTGGTTATTGCCTGAGTTCTCTGCCTGTACCTGACTGTACCTTGTTGATTACTGTTACCTTGTCTCTGAATTGTTATTGCCTGTACCTTTGTAATTCTCCCAGGTCGCACCTGAAAATAGGCACTTGACTGTCTAGCATGCTTATCTGGTAAACAAAAGCTAAATAAATAAAATACTTAGACCTTGGGCTCATTATCATATGGGACTGTGAGGACTTTATAAAAACATTGTTGGACTGCCTGGATGGCCCAATGGCAGTGAATCACACTGCCATGCAGGTGACCTGTGTAAAGGAGTGAACTCAAGTTGCTGGATTGGGAGGCAGGCCAGACCATACCAGCTACCACTTGGCAGTGGCCTGCAATCTGGAGGGCAGGTGTTGGGCTGCAGTGATTCCTGTGATAGGCCAAAGGAGCGTGCTCCCGCCACAGGACATTGCTATGTGCATCTGAGACCGTAAAAAGGTAGGCTCCACCTACACCAGGGAAGGAAGGTGGGAAACGGAGAAACAGAGGATAAAAAATGTAATTTACCATCTGAAAAACTGCCAAAGATCCTGGCTTCTCTGGGTCTTAGCACCCCCATCACTGCATCCTGTCAACCTAGTGGACAGCCTTGGGTGGGTGAATGCCATCGCCTCCCTGGCTCCCCATACGATGCACAGGGAAAAAGCTGGACCTCACCCCACAACTAACACACCAAAATCTGCCCAGTTGAAAATCATGTACACAAATGCCCACAGTCTGGGAAACAAGATCCCAGACCTGGAGGCAACAATAACAGAGGCTAAACTAGACATAGTAGCCATTAGCAAGACATGGTTCACCAGTAACCACACTTGGGAGACTACAGTTCCTGGCTATGTACTGTTCAGAAGAGACCGAGGTGAAAAAAGGGGGGGGGGTGGAGTGGCCCTTTATATCAATGAAAATATCAAAGCTACAGAAATTCAGAATTCACCATAAGGAGCCAGAAGAATTGTGGGTCACTCTGGAAACAGGAAATGGAACAGCCATACAAACTGGGGTTGTATACAGGCCTCCAGATCAGGGGGTGGACATAAACACATTACTGTCAGAAGATATACAAAACATGACAGCTAAAGGGGAGATTCTGCTAATGGGAGACTTCAACAAGCCAGATATAGATTGGTCAATACCAGCCGGAACATCTGCCAGAACTAGGTACATAGTGGATTCCCTGCAGGGGGAGGGCCCCAAACAATTGGTACAACAACCCACAAGAGACAGGGCTATCCTGGATCTAGTACTGACTAATATGGAAAGGATTACAGATGTCCAGGTAGATGGTCACTGGGGGGGCCAGTGACCATCACATGGTATGGTTCAGTTTGGCCACTAGAACTAAATCATCCCATTCCAAGGCAACAATATGGGACTTCAGAGGAGCTGACTTTGATAAGATGGTCTACAGAGTTAAGCTAGCCCTGGCAAGAAGAAATACAGGTGAGGGGGTACAGGCAAAGTGGCAAGCATTAAGGATGCAATACTTGAAGCAACATCCCATTGTGTTAGGGAGAAAAGCAAGAGCAAAAGAAGGAGAAAACTACTTTTGTTCTCAAAAACAGTAGCAGGAAAGGTCAGAGCCAAAAGGTTGGCCTTCAGAAAATATAAGGGAACGCAGCGAGACAAAGATAGGGAGGCATACCAAACTTCCCTAAGGGAAGCAGAGAAGCCAGTAAGGCAGGCAAAGGCCCAAACTGAGGAAACACTAGCATGAACAGTAAAAGAAGGGGACAAGACTTTCTATAGATACATTAGTGAAAGGAGAAAGTCCACAGGGGGTCCAAGATAGGAGGACCAAGGAAAAGCATCTATCCTAAACAGATACTTCTGCTCAGTATTTACTGAGGAGAAGGTAGGGCAGGGCCCACAGCTCAACACCATGGACACAGGGGGAGGGAGGTGTGCACAAGTACCTTCACAAAAGAAATGGTCCTACAAGAGCTCGCTAAGCTCAGGGTGGACAAGGCAATGGGACCTGATGGCATACATCCCAGGGTACTAAAGGAGCTAAGGATGGAACTAGCAGAGCCATTAGCAGAACTGTTTAGTGAGTCTCTGAGCACAGGAGAGATCCCAGAAGACTGGAGAAGGGCTCATGTGATCCCACTCCACAACAGTGGCAGCAGGGAGGAGGCAGAAAACTACAGACCAGTCAGTCTTACCTCAGTAGTGTGCAAGATTATGAAGACACTTCTTAAAGACAGGATAGTGCAACACCTGGAATCCATAGGAGCACAGGATCCAAGACAGCATGGGTTTACAACATGAAGGTCCTGTCAAACTAATCTCATAGATTTTTTTGACTGGGTAACCAGACTGGTGGACCGGGGGGTACAGCTGATGTCGCCTACCTTGACTTCAGCAAAGCTTTCGATACTGTTCCACATAGAAGATTGATTAATAAGCTAGGTAGACTCGGGGTGGGTTAGAAGTTGGTCAACTGGGTGGCAAACGGGTTAGTGGGCAGAAAACAGAGAGTGTTGATAAATGGTATACAGTCAGAAGAGATGCAAGTCACAAGTGGGATACCTCAAGGATCAGTCCTGGGGCCAGTCCTCTTAATATATCTTCATCAGTGACATTACAGATGGACTGGAGGGGAAGGTTTGCATGTTTGCAGATGACACCAAGATCTGCAACAGAGTAGGTGATACAGATGGGGTGGGCAGAATGAGAAGAGATCTGGAAAAAACTGGCAAAATGGTCTGAAGAGTGGTAACTCGGGTTTAATGCAAAGAAGTGCAAGATCATGCACATAGGGAACAGAAACCCTGAAGCTACCTATAAGTTGGGAGGGGAGTTGCTGGCAATCACAAGGAAAGAAAGAGACTTGGGCGTCATCATCACAGATGACCTGAAATCATCCAAGCAGACCACTAAAGAAGCAGGTAAGGCTATAGGGATGTTGGGGTGTATTAGTAGGGGTAGCACAAGTTGTAAGAGGGAGGTAATAATCCCTCTCTACAAGGCACTGGTTAGGCCCCATCTGGAGTACTGTGTGCAGTACTCGAGGTCGCACCTACACAAGGACATTAACAAAATGGAGGCAGTCCAGAGAAGACCAACCAAAATGGTGCAGGGACTGCATCAGAAAACGCACGAGGACAGATTAATGGAGCTCAATATATATACCATAGAGCAAAGGAGGAAGAAAGGTGATATGATCGAAACATTCAAATATCTTAAGGGCATTAACAAGATGAAAGAGTCTAACATGTTTCAGTATAAGAAAAATAGCAGGACAAGAAGACACAGCATAAATTAGAGGGAGGCCAATTAAGGGGTAATGTGAAGAAGTTCTTTTTCACAGAAAGTGTGGTGGATGCATGGAATGGCCTATCTCAGGAAGTGGTGGATACGAATACAGTGCAGGGCTTCAAACAGGCATGGGATAGGTATAAGGGAGCAATACAGATGAGTATGAATAAATAGGCCATTGACAGAGTAAAGGCCTTTGGCACATTCATAAGGTAGAAAAAATGGGCAGACTGGATGGACCTTGCAGTCCTTATCTGCTGTCAACTTCGACGTTTCTGTGTCTACCCAAGGTCCCTACCCATGGAGTGGAAGCTATGGGAGCCATCAGTGGCAGCTGGATTCAGTGTACTGGGAAGAACCACCACCAGGCCAGAACAAGGTATATACCAGGAACCAAAGCATATAAAGATGTATAATACCAAGCTTGGCTGACTCCCTGGTCATCCTTAAGGGACTTTGCCTTGGCAGTGTGTGATTTATAATATCATGCATAATGAATTGCCTTTGCCTTTCACATCACTCCTCAAGCCTCCTCATAGTGCCTACCACTTAAAATCAAATGAACATGCCCCTTTAGCCATCCCAAAGATGCGCACAAAACTAGGTGGACTAGTAGTCTCCAATTTTGCTCCAAGGCTATGGACCTCTGTTCCTATTGAGCTTCACCTAAGCCTGTCAATCCAAGTATTCTGCATTTGGTACTGAGAGTGCCTATGTGGTGCATTTATCTGCTCTTGCTCCTAGCTAGTACTCTCCACTCTGCATCTCAGTGTAGTACAAGACCTCTGACATCTAGGTAACATATGTTTTAACTGCATTTGTTTCTTATGTAAATTGAATCGTAATGTCTTGTTTTATAGCTGATATTTACCCCTCTACTGTCACCTACCCCTCTAAAGTCACCTTCTTTTTACCCGGTGCACCCCCCCCAATATTTCTAGATCTCCTCCCCTTCCCTCAAATTGCTTCCCCGTACTGGCCTCCCTTGATCTCTTACAGAAGGTAAGGGACCCCAAATGCTCTCCATGGTTCCCTCTCCTACCCCCCAAGGGGCTTGTATCTCTCATCTACTCACTTTCCCACCATCCCACCTTTCTCCTTAGGCTTACAGTCCTCTTTCAAGGTTCTTAGCATCCTAAAGGGGTCCTACTGCATCTATGCTTGTCTCCTTCCCCCTGCCCTATCTATCTGTCCCCCTAACATCTGCAGTCCCCTTGCAGGGTTCTCAGCATCCTGAAGGCGCTCTACTGCACCTAGGCATGTTTCCTCTCCTTCCCTTCCCCCATCCACCTTTCTCCCTAGTCCTTACAGTCCCTCTTACAGGGTTCTCAGCATCCTGAGGGGATCCTATTGCTCCTAGTCTTGTCTCCTGTCCTTCCCCTTCCCCACCTACCTTTCTCCCTGGCTGTCGCAGTCCCCTTGCAGGGTTCTCAACATCCTGAAGGGGTCCAACTGAGCCTAAGCACATCTCCCCTCTTCTGTCTAGCACTATCTTGGCTTTCCATGACTACTAGCAGAATCCTATGCATCTTGATGACTATTGATTAGGCCTCATCCCCTCCAAAGGTGCGAATTCTCCTCCCCTCAAGGGTTCTATTCTCCCTCCCTCCCTCTCCTATCACTCTCTTAATCCCCATCTACTGACCTTTCCCAATCCCCTTGCAGGGTACCCACATCCTGAAGGGTCCTCTCTTGGGTTAGGTCCTATTCCCCCTCCTAACATTAAATTTACACCTCCTCCTGCTCTCTCCTCCCTCTTTAAATCCCTACGGCCATATTCCTTTTTCTATCTAGCACCACAGCCCCATTGCAGGGTTATCCTCAAGGGATCTCTCTTGGACACTGCCTTATCCCCTTCTCTCTGGTCCCCCCAGTCCCCTTGCAGGGTTCCTCGCATTCTGAAGGGGTCTCCAGGGACACAACTCTTCCCCCTCCCCCCACCTCACCCCTCACTCTCCTTTTCCCCATTCCTTTCATGTAAGCACTTGTTTACTTATTAATCTGGCACTTATTATTGTCCTCTCTTTCTACCTATTATGTGCTACACTGTTGTAACACTGTTTATAACACCTGCCTTACAACTAACTGTATGTTAAGGTTGATCTTAGGGTTACCACCTTTTAAGAAGCCCAAAGTGGGACATTTCTTACTGAAACATGATTTTTCGCAGGACAAAATGTTACCTCGACCAATACAACAGACTTATTTTCACTAAATAAGCAGAATTAAGACTAAGTGTTGTAGTTTTTCAGTTTCTGGTGTTTCTTATCATTTTATGGTATTTTAATAAAGGTATTATAGTTTTTTGCAACATTTAGAGGAAAGTAAGAAAATATATTTTCTACCATAATGTCAGGACAAGTAGTATGTTTCATGTTTTTTCGCAGGACACAGCTGCCCAAATCAGGACTGTCCTGTGAAAATAGGGACAGGTGGTAACCCTAGTTGATTTTGTAACTTGAATGTTTAATGTCTCATTCCTATTAAACTCCTTCCCCCCAGGTTGCACCGGGAGATGAGCAACTTGTAGCTCAGTGTGCCTTCTTGGTGAAACATTTCAATACATAAATAAATTTTGCCTATATCTGTTACAATGTAATAATTATTATCTGTATTTATTACAATGTCATGTATGTAACTATTGTCACTATCCTGTACTGTATTTTTAAACTGTCTGTAATACCCCAGGTCATGCCTGAAAGTAGGCATATGATTGTCTGCTGCACCTACATGGTACACAGAACTAAGTAAATAAATAAATATCCCTATGAACATATGAAATTGCTGACAGAGAAAGACCCACAGGTCTATCGAGTCTGCCTGATTGTGCAGCTCTTAGTTTCATATTATTACAGCTGCTCCAGCCTCACCAAAACCCCTTCCTTCCTCCCCTTTCCTGGTCTTTCCCCTCTTTGTGTTCTTGTCAGTACTAATCCTGCCCTTGACTCTATCCAAACCCCACTTAAAGCTATCCACTGTCCTCAGTTTGATTAACTGTGTACCAGTGTGTGTGGATAAATAACACAGTCTCCTGCTCGCGTCTTACCCACTCGGGAGTCACACAGGGATCCATTCTAGGGCCCCTGCTTTTTAGCATATTCTTGAACACAATTCCCACTGCCTACCCTGAAAAGATCCTCCTCTACACGGACAACGACGTCATCTGTGCCTCCCACACCAACCCAACCAACCTTTAGGCCTCACTCCAGAACGTGTTCAGCCATGCTGAACTCTGGTTTACCAAGCATAGACTAGTCATGAACCTGAAAAAAACCAAGACCCTACTTTTCGCACATCACCAAAACAAATTGAAAAATGCCCAATTGCATTTTCAAGCACAGTCACTCTACACCCTGGAGCAGGTCTTGTCCTATAAATATCTAAGGGTTATCTTTGACTCTGCCCTCTCCTTCCATGCACACATCAACACCCTCACATCTGCTACCAATGCATGCATTGGTCTCCTTTATTGCCAGAAGGACTGCCTTATGCCAGAAGTCCTGAGACTAGCCGTAACCTCCTCAGTAATGTCTCTGATCGACTATGGATTGCTGGTCTATGCTGCCACAGATGCAACAGCTATCGGTAAAATAAAAGTGGTCATTAACAAAACCTGCAGGCTCTTAACTGCTGCAGACCACATGACACACACATGCACACTCTATTCCATTGCCCAGATCCTGAACTTTGACGAGAGGGTCCACTACCAGTCTTGCCTCTTGACGAAAACGTCCCTCCTTGGCTTGACCTACCCAGACCTATCTGCCTCTCCAATCTCCTCTTCCCCCACAGTGTATACACGCAGCTCGACCAAAGCTGCACTGGCCATTCCCAGAGTCAGAACCACACTCGGCAAGAGGTATTTTCTGGTCAGGGCTCCCTCCTACTTCAACGCCTTCCCGCCGTCGGTCTCTAACCATCAAAAATGTGGTCCCTTTAAAAAGGCACTCAATACCCACCTCATTGCCACCTGCACCTGTACACTCTAAGTCCACCACCAGTGCCTTCACAAGCCACTCAGAATGGCCACACGACCTCTTTCACAGTCAATGGCCTGCAATTCTTACTCAGGCACTTGGACAAAGTCTCCCAACAGACTGCTCTAGAATTTGCACTACCTGCCTCCCCTAACTTACCCAGTTTACTCAGCTCCAGCCAAGCATAGTAGGCAAGTGCACTGTCCTCCAATTCACTCTCTGGCCACTAACTGACCTCTTACTGTTAGATTTATCCTATGCACTGTCAACAGCCACAACAATGTATTAGATATCCTTGTAAACTGGTCAGGACATCCTTGTAAAATGGTCATGCTGTAACCAGAAGTCAAAGTGCCCTGGTGCTGTACCCTGTATCGTACTGTTTACTGTGTTGCCCATAGCCTACAGCTTCAACTCTGTATTAGACATCTCAGTATACTGTTTCATGCTGTAACCTTGCCATCAAACTGTCCTATCATTGTATATTGTATCGTACTGTCTATTGTATTTACCTATGTCTGTATTGTGTATTGACGTGGAGCCTTTGGAAATGAGTCTCTTACTCAAAGTTGTAATTCCAAGATTTTAAATAAATAAAATAAATAATAAAAACTCCTCCGGCAGTACGTACCATTTCATCACCACTCTATCTGTAAAGTAGTGCCTCCTCATCTCCCTCCTGAACCTTCCCCCTTCCAACTTCAGGCTGTGCTCCTAGTGACCTCCCCTTTAAGCAGAACAGTCCTTCCTCTCCGACTTTGTTTATGCCTTTCAAGTACTTAAAGGTCTCTATCATGTCCCCTCTTTCCCTTCTGTCTTCCAGCAAATACATGTTAAGCTCCCTCAATCTTCCCTCATACAGCAACTACCCCAATCCCATGATGATTTTTGTAGCCCTGTGCTGCACCCCCTCCAGTAATCTCACATCCTTTTTGAAGTATGGGCACCAGTACTGCACACAGTCCTCCAAGTGTGGCCTCACCAGTGATCTATACAAAGGCAGGATGACCTCCTCCTTTTTCTAGTGGTGATCCCTCAGACAATGCACCCCAGTATCCTATTTGCCCTTGCTGCTGACCTCCTTCACTGTGCTAATACTGTCAAGTCCCCTGTGATTATTACCCTGATGTCCCTTTCCTCCTCTGAAGCCGTTACCTACACTCCCCCCAAGCCAGTAGATGGTCCTGGGATTTCTTGCTCCGAGGTGCTTGACCTTGCACGTCTTAGCATTAAACCCTAACTTCCACTCCCTAGACCAGTGTTCGAGTTTAGCTAGATCTTCCCTGAGTGTCTGCCTCCCTTCCTCATTATTCACTTTTGCACAAGTCTTAGTGTCATCTGCGAACAGACTGATCTTACTCTTGACCCCTCTGCAAACTCTCCAGTGAAGACACTGAACAAAACAGGGCCCAGCACTGAACCCTGCAGTACCCCACTTGTTACTGTCCTTGGCTTGGATTTCTCCCCTCTTACAACTATCCTCTGTTGTCTGCCCTACAACCAGCTCTCAACCCACCCCACCAGTTTCTACCCCACCCCCATGTCCCTCAGCTTGCTTATTAACTTCCCGTGGGGGAATCTACGATCGGTTGTCGACAAAAATTTTGTTGAACAACTGTACAGCGAAACCATCATGTCGGACCGCATTTGCGGTTGGCATACAATTCTAAAGTTAAGGACATGTTTTCTTGGTCCCCAGACCCCCCATGGGGGAAGCGGCCTGTCCCCAGCCCCCCACTAAATATAATCAACTCTGAATCAGAGCTGATTAGGGAGGTACAAGACCCCCGAATACAGTGCCGGGGTCCAGCGCTGACACTACAGTGACCTGACGCTGAAGTCACTGTAGTGTCAGTCACTGTTGACATGTCACTGTCAGAGGGGTATACCCCCGTGGGGCACCAAGTCTAAAGCCTTGCTGAAATCCAGGTACAGGACATACACAGTGTGGCCTTCGACAACCGCCCTAGTGAACCGGTCAAAGATGTTGATCAGGTTAGTTTGGCATGATCTTCCTGAGACAATCCCATGCTCTCTCTCATCCTGTAGACCATTACTATCAAGAAAGGTTATCAACCTTTCCTTTAGAATGGTCTCCATCAACTTCTCCACTATGGAAGTCAAACTTACTGGTCTGTAGTTGCCTGGTTGGTCCTTGGGTCCACTCTTATGAAGGGGTACCACGTGAGCCATCCCCCAGTCCTTGGGTACGTGGCAGCTGGCATATAAAAACTAAGTAAATAAATAACTAAATATCTCTGATGACCTGACAGAGGGAGAAAAAGCCATGGAAAAACAACACAAAAGGATTGTTGATTGGGGGAGGGTAAGCTGGAGGTCAGATATGATAATCAAAATTTGGGAGGAATGGGGGCATGGTGTTTTGCAGCAGATTTGCTACAAAACACCGTTCGGGTCAAACAATGAGTAGCAACTAGTTCCAGATATTTTGTAATCCTATACATGAATATTCACATGGAGGTATTTGCACATCCCTTGTTTCTTTGTGAATTGACAGAGGACAAAAAAGTACACGTGTTAAAGAGGAGCAAAGTGTCTTAATGCTTTGCCCTGACTTAATTGCACTAAAAAGCTTCACTCCCCCATCACCATCTGGCCTGATTTTCAAAGGCACTCTGTATACAGAAAGCTCTATATAGTGGGTGGAAACTGACAGGCTATTTATAGTTCACAGCAGATTTCCTGCCACATTTGGCTAATTAAAGAAAATGCACTGCATTTGTGATGACTCTCGGGCCACTTTACAGTCATCTGTGGGCAAAAGGTTCTTACCAACAGCCAAATACTGTCACAGATGGTTGATCACCCGAAAGTGCCGTCAACTCTTGGGAAAAATATCTGCTTGGCGCAAACTGAAATGGCATCAAGCTTTTGTTCCAAAACTCCATCTGCAGGGCCCCTTTCTATACGAGTTGTTTTACTGCAATACTTACCCTGTATAAATATATTTATTAATTGATTGAAGTCCATTATTGGAAATCCCTAGGGGACGATCTGGATCTGGAAGGAGATCCTTCTCATTTGTGGTCCATTCTCTATGGAACTCACTACCCTGTGAGATTCAAGACTGCCCTACTCTTGCACTATTTAAAAAGAGGTTCAAAGTCTACTCACTTGGGGTTAACCAGTCGAGGTGCCAACAGTGAAATGCCTAATACTTGGCTAAATAATAATCCTGTGGCTGAACCCTGGTGGGACAACCTTCCTAACTGGAGTAGCTTGTATCTTTCTCCTACAATATTTGATTGTGATGTTGCCTTGCTGCAGCTGTGATTCTGTAACTTGGTACTGACTTGTTATACTACATGTGCTTGAACTGTAGCTCACTTATGTTCTCTGCATGTAGGTTTTCATCCATGGACCTTTTATGATTTATTTCTCCCGTTTATTTTATATTATCTTGTACTACACTATAATTATTGTAAAAGTTTACTCAACTGTATGTGGCTAATTCTGAGTTGCCCTGGGAAAAGGGACCTGGGCTTATGCTGTCACAGGGGTGTATCCAGCATCAAGCCAGTAGGCACAGGAAGATGTTGTCAGTCAGTGTGTGTGTGTGTGTGTGGGGGGGTTACTGCACATATTACAAATATGACTGAGAACAAAATAAGGGTGTGGGTCAATCCACTCAAGCGGGGGGAAGGGGGATTTACCCCTTACTTCGTTAGCCCTACCACATTTCACACCATGGGAGTAGTGCTACGAGTAGTGCGAGGACTTGTACTCGAGAGCTGATGGAACTGCTGCCCCATCCATAAACACAAACCAAAAGATGTGCTGCCCTAGCACACAAATTGCCCCATCCCCATTCCATTCACGTTGTATTATGTTTGCCCTCCAACTGCGTATGCAGTACTCCCTTCCCCCAGGACACATCTGGAATCGAACAGTAGCCTGCTCAGCATGCCTTCCTGGTTAAACGCTTAAATAAATAAATATGTAAATAAATAAATTCAACCATGTGTAGTAAGCCAATGATCTTAATAGAGTCACGACTTTTATTTTACCTAACACACACACTACCAATAAGACAAAAGTTGTCTGGCCTTTAGTTACAATGTTCAGGATACACTGTGATAAGCTCTTGGACCATACCATGGTAGCCAGCCTTACAGAAGTCCATTCACACCAGTACTCATGCATACATACTCGATTGGGTCACTCCAGATCATTCAAATACTCACATTAAAGCACCCAAGGAGGAGAAAAACAGTTTTCAGGTATGTCAAGCTCGGTTTGTGTTTTCTGCCATGTCCTGAGGCTCATATTGCTCCTGGATTTTCCAGATTTCACTGTACTCTGCAGAGTACACTGAATATGCCTGCCGACGCCCATGTGCTACCATCAAAATTAAATAAATAAAATGTTATTTCTGATTGTTGACTGGGAAAGGCACACTGAACCAAGGCTTGTTTCCTGGTGTCACCTGGGGGAAGAGGACAAGAAAAAGTACAAAAGATCAGTATAGGAATGCAATAATGCAGGCAGAAAGGGTACAATTTATTAAATTAGAGAGGTAACTTACATTAGTCTGCAGGAAAAACTGTGTTAAACAAAAGCTAAAGCTATGCGGAGTAATCATAGGTGCTGGAATGGGGGGGGGGGTCAATATAGCCATGGCCCTACCACTGTCACAAGTGGTAGAGCCTGGCCCTATCAGCTTTTGCAGTCATGGTGATGTATAGCTGGGGAGGACTGTGCACTTAAAATGCAGCATATGCACTAAACAGGGTTACATACTCATCATTCTCTTTGTGGCTTTCAGGGTGTCGGAAGAATTTTGTAAAGTTAAGGCCTGAGTATTATTGATGGTGGTGGGATGGCATCATGGTCTACTGAGTTAAGGCACTGTGTTCAAACTTTAGAAATTAAAATGAAGGGTCAGACATTCTGGGGTGGGGAGGGGGTGTGGCATCAAGCCAGTAGTCACAGGGAGATGTTGTCAGTCAGTAGGGTGAGTTACTGCACATATTACAGATATGATCGAGAAAAAAATAAGGGTGTGGGTCAACCCACTCAACTGGGGGGGTATTTACCCCTTACTTCCTTAGCCCTACCACATTTCACACCTTTCTGCCACCCATGGGAGTAGTGTTAGGAGCAAAAGTAGGAGGGACTGAGAGAAGGCCTGAGAAGTTTATTTATTTAATTTTAGTCTTTGGTAACTGGGTCAGGCCCACTAGGCACAAGTGCCTGTCTTCAGGGGCAACCTGGGAGCACTGGGCGGTTAAGTGACTTGCTCAGAGTCACACAGTATGCAAGTGGAGGTTGTGAGAATCAAACTCAGGTCTGGTCTGCTGGATGTATCAAGCTCATTCACACCTCGTTCCTCTAATCTCTAGGCTATACTGCCAGTCAGTTGCTATGAACAAGGTAGGAGAGGACATAAATGTCTTCAGTCATAACATGTACAGGTTTGTTAGTACATTATCCTACAGACTGCAGTTGTCTCACAATGAGTTCATGTTTTAAAAAAGCAGTATATATCAGTGGGTGTTCTTATTTGTGCTCTGAGTCCTAGACTGGTTGAAGGCATGGCACATGGGGGGGGGGGGGCTGGCTACATTGGGGAATGGGAACTAACCTGGGAGGATATGGGCCTCTATAAGGGAGACAGCCTACATCTTTTCAGGAAGGAGACACCACAGTTTTTGGTGAGAAGTTTAAGAGCTACTTGGGGTGGGGGTACAACTACTGTGTACTATTTAAATGTCACGTCTTTTGCTGTGCTTTAGCTTTTGGTAAAGGATTTTGTTTATCCAAAATGTGTCAGGCAGGCACAGCTTTTCTGCTTGATAGTGTGTTTGCTTAATAAATGGACTACTAAGTCTGGAAAAAAGTTTGAAGACTGGTGCCTGCATTATTTCGAGGTGGTGAGTGCCTGACTAAGATATGTATCACTGTTATAGTTCTCTAAGTGAGTAAAAGCAGAAGAAAAAGAGACTGCTGTGGTTCTCTAAGGAAGTGACAGAAGTGGTGAAGGAACATACGAAATTTGCCAGCAGATAAAGGCCTAGAGGTCTATAAAGTCTGCTTGAATGTGCAGCTAGCACCAAAGGGTGGAATTCAAGAGGTATAAGGAAACAGAGAGGGAGAAGGACAGGGAGGTATACAAAGTAAAGCAGAAGAAGCAGGCAGGGTGATGGGGGTAGAAAAGGTGCAGACAGAGGAAAGAATTGCCAAAGGGGTCACTAAAGGGGATAAGACTTTCTTTAGATACATAAGTGAGAAGAGGGAAGCAAGGGGGGGATAGTAAGGATTAAAAGGGTGGAAGGCAGAGACTGCAGAAGAAGACCAAGAAAAGGCTGATATCCCAAACAGATGCTTCAGCCAGTGGTGGAGCCAAAGGGGGGGCTGGGGTGGTGGTCGCCCCTCCTGGCTGCCCCAGTGTGAGTAGTGGTGCCCCACCACCATCTTTATTCAATGCTTAGTGCCCATTGTGGAGCCAGTGATTGACTGAAAGGCCCCCCTGGCTCCCAAATGTTCCCAAACCTGGCTCCGCTACTGGCTTCAGCTCAGTCTTCACAGTGGAGGGAGAGAGGAATGGACCACCAAGAAGAAGCAGGAGTTGGAGGGGAACACAAGTCCATTTTCAGAGGAAGGAGTACTGAAGAACTTGCAGCCCTGAAGGTGGACAAGGCTATGGTACCATTTGGAATACACTTCAGGGGACTAAAAGGACTTAGGGAGGAGCTATTTATTAGCTACTACAATACAGTGAATTTCAGGATACAAACGGGTAATGAAGCAAATTGAACCAACACTAAGGTTTGGACTTCCGGCAAACAGACTTTGCAAGAATGAGGGTAATTTTCAGGGAGGATATGGAAGGTAAGGAGCTAATAGGGGTCGTGGAGGAATTATGGAAATGCATTAAGGGAGGGATACTGAAAGCCACAGAGCTCTGCATCAAGAGGGTAGGAAAACACAAATGAAGAAGGAGGCCACTCTGGTTTACCAGGGAGGTGGTGGGGGCAATTAGGGAAAGAAGGAAGGCTTTCAGAACATATAAGAAGACCCAGAGGAGGGAGGACAGGGAGACTTATAGAGAGAGAAGCTGAGGGTGGCAGGGCAAAAAATTAGGAATGCAAAAGTGGATATGGAAGAGACAATTGCTAGGCAAGCCAAAAGGGGAGATAAAACTTTTTTTAGGTATGTGGGGCATAGAAAGAGGAAGGCAAGGCAGGGGATAGTGAGGGTGAGGGTGAGGGGGGAGCACAGGTGGAGGGAGACTTTGAGAAGGGAAGGGTGCTGAATAGCTACGTTTGCTTGGTCTTTACAGTGGAAGGGGAGGGGAAGGGACCTGACCTGAGTTAAAGAAGAGGGGAGTGGATGGCAAAGAAGTGGATTCCAGCCCGTTCAGTGAGGACAGAGTAAAAGAAGAACTAGGAAGGTTGAAGGTAGACAAGGCGATGGGGCCAGATGGTTTGCATCCTAGGGTACTCTGGGAACTGAAGGAGGAGCTGGTGGCACCTCCAGCGAGACTGTTTAACTTATCCCTAGATACAGGGTGGGTACCAAGTGACTGGAAGAAGGTGGATGTGGTGCCACTGCATAAGTGGGGGGGGGGGCACAGGGAGGAGATGGGAAACTATCCCCAGGTCAGCCTCACCTTAGTGTTGGGGAAGGTAATGGAGGGGCTATTAAAGGAAAGAGTGGTGAACTACCTGATAGACAACGGGCTACTGGATGATAGGCAGCATGGCTTCACAACTGTGAGGTCATGTCAGATGAACCTAACAGAGTTCTTTGATTGGGTGATGAAGGTGGTTGATCAGGGAAGGGCGGTGGATGTGGCCTATCTAGACTTCAGGAAGGCCTTCAACTCCGTCCCTCACAGAAGACTGGTAAATAAGCTGGAAAGCATAGGGGTGGGACAGAAAATAACTAGGTGGGTGGAAAACTGGTTGAAGGACAGAAGCCAGAGGGTGGTAGTTAATGGGGTACATTCCAGGGAGATGGGGAGACAAGTGGGGTGCCCCAGTGGTTGGTACTGGGACCCCTCCTTTTTAATATCTATATCAGTGATATAGCGGATGGGCTGGAGGGGAGCGTGTGCCTCTTTGCAGATGATATGAAAATCTGCAATAGGCTGGACACCCCGGGAGGGGTTGGGGTGGTTGGAGGAGGCCATGAAGAAGAACCTGAAGATTCTGGAAGGGTGATCGGAAACTTGGCAGCTGGAATTCAATGCCAAAAAGTGTGCAGTGCTGCACATGGGGCATAAGAACCTGTAAGCAGCTTACACTCTGGGGGGGGGGGGTAATTAGCCAACTGAGTAGGAGAGGGATCTGGGGATCTTAGTATCCAGCAATCCTAAGGTAGGTCATCAGTGCAGCATGCGGTGGGAAATTCACTTAGAATGTTGGCATGCACTGGGAGGGGCATAACAAGCAGAAGGATGGAGGTACTGATGCCTCTTTATAAAGCCATGGTGAGGCCACACCTGGAGTATGGGGTCCAGTTCTGCAGACCACACCTCTGCAAGGACATAGATGTGATTGAGAGGGTGCAGAAAAGGGCAACCAAGATGGTGCATGGTATGCAAGGGAAGATATATGAGGTAAGGTGGAGGGAATTGGATCTGTATCCACTGGAGACTAGAAGGGAGAGGGGGACACACTAGAGTCATTTAAGTACATGAAGGGGATCAATAAGGTAAGGGAGAGGAGCTTATTTAAGAGGAAGGTGCGGGTGAAACTAGAAGGCATAGTCTAAGATTGGAGGGAAGAAGATTTAGAGGTAATGTGAGGGGGTGTTACTTCATGGAGAGGGTGGTGGAGGCCTGGAATAAACTACTGGAGGAAGTGGTGGGGGCAGAAACAGTATAGGGATTCAAGAGGGCATGGGCATGGGACAGACATAAGGGGTTGGCAAGTGGGGGGAAAGGGAGGTCCCGTGACATAGGTAATGAGTGGGGTATTGGGAGGGGCAGATTCGATGGGCCAGAGGGTCCTTTTCTGCCACCAGATTTCTATGATTCTATTTCGTTTTTGTTTACTGGGTAGGTGCACTAGACAAGAGTAATTGCCTATTTTTAGGCATGACCCGGGAGAGTTACAGACAACAAAATCAGCAGTAACAGGGGTGTACAAGAATATAGAACAACAATGGTCTCAGGTAATACAAAGATTTCCTAAGATAATAGTACTGGATGAGCATATCCAAATCTCTAGCAAAGCCCAGAAGAATAACAGATAGCAAAGTCAGTTGTAAACAGGTGAATCCAGCACAATGGGTTTACATATATTGCAAGGAAAACAAAACATTAGCAAACAAGCAGATAAATATAAAATCCTACTAAGTGCTAGGAACCCTGTGGACAAGAGAGAATACCAGGTTAAGCAGTATCAAGCACAAGAGCATTTGTCTGAGCTCATGAGGAATTTGCAAAGGTCATTCATGAAAACCTGATGAGACTTCGCATGCCTTTAGGACAATGGAAGGGAGTTCCACAACTTGGGCACAAATGCAGAGAACACTTGCTCCCCCATCTTAGTTACACATTTAGGAACTTCTAGAAAAGAGCTTTCCACCAACTTAAGTGGGTAAGCAAGTGGGGTGTGCTTCAACATGCTGGCTAGTGTAGTTAGCTAGTTCTTTGTTCAACAGGTCACTGGAAACAGATATGGTTTGGGCTGATGTGGTCCCTCTACATAAAAGTAGTAGCAGGGTGGAGACTAGCAACTATAGTCTGATCAGTCTTCCATAGTGGGAAAGTAATGGAAACCCTTTTGAAGGGAAGACTGGTAGAGAATCTTGAACCCAATGTGATGTCAGACCACAGGCAGCATAAATTTACAGGGGGAAGGTCATGCCAAACAAATTTGATAGACTTCTTTGACTGGGTGATCAGGGAAATCGATCAGGGGAGGGCAGTGGACGTGGCCTATTATGACTTTAGCTAGACCTCTGACACTGTGCCATAGTGGAGGATTATAAAGAAGTTGAACAGCCTAGGAGTTGGATCAAAAGTGGTAAATTGGGTTAGAAACTGGTTAAAAGATAGCAGACAGAGGGTAGTGGTTAACGACACTCACTCTAATGATAGGAGAGCGTTCAGCGTGGTACCACAGGGCTCGTTACTGGGATCAGTCCTCTTCATTGTCTTCATAGGGGACATTGCAGAAGAACTGGAAGGGCAGGCATGCTTTTGCAGATGATACAAAAATCTGCAACAGGATGGACACTCAGGAGGAGGTGGAGAGAATGTTCAGGGGTCTTGGGAAACTATAGGTGTGGTCAAAAGCATGACAGTTGGGGTTCAATGCCAAAAAGTGCAATATCATGCACCTAGGGCGTAGGAAACCAGGAGCTGAGTTTAGGATGGCAGGGAGGTACTGACAGTCACTAGACAGGAAGGAGACTTTGGTATTATTTCTGAGGACCTCAGGGTGGCAGGGCAGTGTAACAAGGCGATGGGTAGGGCTGGGTGCACAGGGAGGGGTATCTCCAGCAGGAAGAGGGAGGTGGTGTTGCCAATGCATCAATTGCTTGTGAGGCCCCAACCTGGAGTATTGTATCCACTTTCGCAGACCACACCTCAGAAAAGACACAGACAAGGTTGAGGTGGTCCAGAGGATGGCAACTAAAATGGTACAAGGTTTACAGGAGAAGCCCTACAAGAACAGACAGAGGAATCTCAACATGTACACCCTGAAACAGAGGAGAGAGTGAGGTGACATGATAGAGACCCACAAGTACCTCAGAGGGGTGAACATGGTGGGGGTTGGGGATTTTATTTCAAATAAGAAAAGGCACCAGGAACAGCGGGCATGTGATGAAGCTGGGGGTTCAAGATGTAAGGAAATATTTCTTCCACTGAAAGGGTGGTAGATGCTGGGCACAGTCTGCCAGCAGAAGTGGTGGAGACTAAAACAGTGGGGGTCTTCAGGCATCTGTGGAATAGACCTAGGTGTATATTAGAAAAGAGACAGGGAAATGAGAGGGTTCCTGGAGACCATATAGGGTCTGCGGAGGCAGATTAGGCAGGGAACATCTGGTCAGATTGGATGGGCCAAGCTGTCCTTTTCTGTTGACAAATTCTGTTTCTATGTTTCAGTCCATCAGGGTCATTGAAAGAGTCATTTGTTACCTAGTGTTACATAGTGCTGTGATGAAATCAGTCATATTTGCCTGGAATTCATACTTAAGTTACACCCCTCTAAAAAAGTAAAAAAAGGAAAAACAACAAAATCCTTTTTCCCCTTCTCCAGATAGCCAGGGCTCATCTCCACTCGCCTCCTTACAGTTATCTCCCACCTCCTGTCCCCATCCTCCCATATCTTGGTATGTCCTATCTGGTCAACTGTCAGACCCCACCCCACCCCCATCGCACAACATATTTTTGAAGTCCCCTCTCCCTAACTCGACCCTTCCCCAACCCAGCCTCCTCCCCAGACCCAAGTGGTCTATGCTCCCCAGCCCCCAATCCATGATGGGGGAAATGGCCAAATTCTGGCTGCTCAGGTGGGACCCAATCCCCACAGCCTCACTGAGAGCTTCTGATGCTGACTAGGGAAGGGCAGCCTACAGAGACTAACAGTACATGCATTCAGAGTTCATTGGTCCATTAAAGCAGTGAGCTTGCCTTGTTTATGTGTGTGACTTTCATGATCATGAAAGTTGTCAGATTTGCAGCACTGGAAACTGAAGCCCTCTCTTTATCCACATGACAGAACAGCATGGGTGATAACAGTGCAAGCATCTCCACACTGCCCCGCCAATGTGCCTCAGCCCTGGGAGGGTCAGTCTCCATGCTCATTCAGTTTTTGGCTTCTCATGTCAGACTGCCAACAAGGGTGCAATTAGTGCCATTTGTGTTGGTGGTTTTGTGATGTAAAACCTGCCCACTGAGAACTTGGCGGAGACCACCACAACCCCTTTCATATAAGTCACTGAACAGCCCAGTGGTGACAATGTCTTTCGGACACGACTGAGCTAGGCTGGATTTGAACCACTGATCACCTCTCCCCTTTTTCCTCTTACACTCTCTGTGGTAATATTTCCCATTCACTATTCCTTATATGAAATCTACTGTTGATAAATCTGCTTTCTCATATATCGCATTCCTATATGCTGGTCTTCCCTTCCCCTGTCAATCCACTCTGCCTCTTCTGTCCTCTCCCTTAAAGAAGACAGGAGAGGATTTCTGATTGGCAGCTGTGTGCAACGTTCCTGGGTTCAAAAATAATATTCATGTCCCCAAATGATCCCTATTTAACTGCATCTGGACAAAAGTACATGTGAAAAACTGTATTTTGTAATATACAACAGGAGTTGGGGTAAAAATGACAAGATAAAAAAAGATTAACTAGTGACATCAGTAACATGTCAAAAAATATTGTTCGATTGTGCTTACGCGACTGGATGAGATAATGCTGGTGTGACTTGATTTACATTGTAGATGTGATTTACGTTGTAGCTTTCCATCTCTCTATCCGTGGGATATACCACTCTATTAGGGGTATGACACGAGGAACCCTAGTGGAGGGTTCCCCCCATATGTGCCAAGGGAATTATTCCATCGGCTAAAGGTAGCTTAGGAAGGAGCCCATGGGTAAGAGAGATGAGCTGCTGGAGGAAGAGGGGTGGATGGTGGGGCAAACAGAAATGAATCCTGGGAAGGCCCAGGGTGAGTTACCTTATAAAGCCTGATGGGGGAGTGATGTAGTTGCTCTGCCCAATCAAACCTCAGGCTTACAGCCTTCCCATTCGATTGTGCTTACTCAACTGGATGAGACGATGCTTTTGTGACTTGATTTACATTGTGGATGTGATTTACATTATGGCTTTCCGCCTCTCTATCCGTGGGATATACCACCCTATTAGGAGTACGATGCGAGGAACCCTAGAGGAGGGTTCCCCCCATAGGTGCCGCGGGAATGATTCCGACGACTAAAGGTAGCTTAAGAAGAAGCCCAAAAAGAATACCCAATCGGGTGTCGAGCATCAAAGAGGCGAGGATGATGAATGAATGAATTCTGAGATGATGATTAAGGGCGGACTTCCTAAGGAGAGAGGGGAAAGCTGGGGTCACCATCCACCTCCATCCAACAGCGGAACCTAACTAACCTAAGGAAACATGAACCCTAACTAATATTGTGACCATTGGCACGGAGGAGAGGAAAAAATTCCTTTGAGGAGGAAACCTCTGGGGATCCAAGGCCTAGGTCACCTTCCCTCCAGGCTGACGATGTTTGATTTAAGGACATATGTCGTTAAAGAGAAGGATATGAGTAGAGAAGATGATGACGGGCTAGGGAACCCCCCCCCCAAGAAAAGCACAGATTGAAGAAGGAACAGGAGGCATCATGGACCCAAGAGGGGCATGCTCGAGTAGGCAATTTAAAGGAGTAGATCCATGTAGAAGTCAGAGGAGCAAGGGTTATCCAGAGGCACTCATGAGAAGACTGAGGAAGATGAAGACTGATGATGATGATTGCCGCAGGAGTGCAGCATTCCAATATGAGAAGACTGAGAATAAGGAAGACAGACGATGATGACCACTGCAGGAGTGCAGCAGGTCGATGAGGTGGCATAAGACCCAATGAGAGGTATGCTCGATTGATCGATGTGAGTAAGTAGACTCTGAGGCCAATAAGGCATGCTTGGAACCAGATGGTATGTACTCAGATGGGCGTAAGAAGACAGATGATGAGAATAAGTGCAGGACAGTAGCGATTCGATGAGGTAGAAGTGGTTCGATGAGGTGCTTGATTTATGCAATGTGAACGAGTAGACCTTTGTCTGGAACTAGATGCTCGAAAGCGAGAGAGGAAGTACGATGACAGAAGAAAGCCATGAAGGCCTGGATGATGGAAGGCGAGACATGAATTGAACGCTGGAAAGGTCGAAGATGAGACATGACAGGAACCGATTGAAGAAGGAGCAGAATGGAGCAGAACGGAGGGAGGAATAGTGGAGCGGATGGAAAGATCTACCGAGAGTCTAGATGAGTGAGGGGTTGCTGAGCGAGATATACTGAGTGGTGAAGTATGATGATGTTGAGCGATGTAAAATAGATTAGCAGGTCGAGGCAAGACATGCACCCAAGTGGGGCCTGGACTGGAAAGAGGTACAATAGTGGCGTGAGAGGCAGAGGAGTCGATGATAGGTATGCCCAAAAGGAAGGGATGGGTCATATTTTGTCGAGGGCGATGGATGCAGGTGACATAAGAACGAGTTGGAATGCTAGAGCGAGCTGATCGGGATAGCATGAGCCGGGAGAACTGACTAAGACAGCATGCCACAGCATGTGAAAGGAGCCGCTGATGGCTGCGCAGAGAGGCATTACTGTTAGTGAATGAAAATATGTACAGATAGCGGTTGTTCCTGTTGTACAAAAGAAATATCAGTGATTGCCAGCAGCCCAGAATAGCACCAAATATATAAGATGACAATATGAATAAATACAGAAAGAACTACGAACATGCAATACTGAAAGATCGAAGATTCCACAATAAGGCATCCAGGAGAACCATATCTGAAGTGTTACATGTTGATGCCAACACATTTAAGATTGCTTCAGAAACGGAGCTGAGGGCTACCCCAGATAGAAAGCAAACCCCTATCTTTCCCTAAGTGGAAACTAAGTAGGAGCTGCGTAGGTCATAGGAAGCAGGCGAATCGATTGAGGAATCCAGCGGAGGAAGACAGCTTGAGGTGGGTCCCACAAGGGCCAGAAAATCCATGATCCCAGACCCAGCAGAGAGGAGAGATGACACCAGGAAGTACAGCATGGATGGGATCCTTAGCAAAAATCCAAATGTATGCAGGATGCCAGAAAATAAACACCCGGCAGGCGTATGAGCTGGCAGAGGAGCCTGGTGGGTTGATGGCATGGACCGGGGCAGCGGATTCCAGAAGCAGCTGCAGAACCTGACTGCATCAGACCCAGTGGATGAGCCATGAAGTGAAGCCCTGCAGAGCATATGGCAGAGCGAGGAGAGATGCAAGTGGATGAGCCGAAGAGATGGGCCTGTGAGGCAGCTGAATGCAAAGGATCAGGAGAGCCACGCAGGAGATGAACGCCAACAAGCAGAGCACAGGAGTGAGGGTGAGCGACGGAATGACCCAGATGGCAGAGGGAGGGAAGGAAAGGCAGCGGCGGCGCATGGGGTGAGCTGCTAAACCCACAGCAAAGGGGCACCCAGAGGCAGGAACAGAATGAGGTGAGAAAATGTGAGAAACCTGAGCTCCAAGGAGCCAGGAAAAGGATAGGCTAGACGAAACAATGGACACCAGGAAGAGAGAGCATGACGGGGAGACAAGAAGCAGAGAAACGAACGAAGAGTGGGGGAGGCATAGACAGAGACAGGAGGGGCAGAGGCGGAATGAGGAATGGGAGCCGAAGAAAGGAGCAGCCAACGGAGCCTTCGGTTGCAAAGAGAAATGAATCCTGGGAAGGCCCAGGGTGAGTTACCTTATAAAGTTTGATGGGGACGTGACTTAGTTGCTCCACCCAATCAAACCTCAGGCTTACAGTCTTCCCATTGTTACCATTGTCACAGTGGTTATCTTTCAGATTACTGTCATCACAGTGGAATACTGAACCAACCAGAAAGCAGCTTCCACAATGCCGATGACATCACAATGCCTAGTCCAGCACTGAAGCCAGCTGTTAACATAAAAAAAAAAAAAAAAAACAGCAAAAGCTTCATTAACTTGCAAACTACTGCTATATGTAGTAAATATACCATAGCTTGACTCAAAACAGGCAATTTATCATCACTTGTGAGTGAGCAGGACTGTCATAACTCACTCATGGTTCTGCCACTTGTGAGTTATGGTTCTGCCCCCTCACACTTGAAGATAAATTGCATATTTTGAGTCAGCCCATTGCATATCCGCTATTTGTTTTGTTTCATGGGCAACATTCTGTACAGTTCCTTTCATGGAACAAGTAATTTGGAGCTTTGACTATGTCGTGGTTTGTGTCCAGACCATAAACTCTATTTGGATAGGTCAGCAGCTCATGCTTAGCTTTCGTACACAAACCGGGACACAGTCAAAACTCCAAATTTCTGGTTCCATGAAAGGAACTGCATCAAATGTTGTTCGGTAAAAAGAAAACAATACACAACCATTTTTCCATGTCAATGTTTATTCAACTACAGTTACGTATGGGCAGCTGAAAGTATGAATTTCACCTCTGTAAATTATAACATTATATATAGTTGCACAGCAGCACAAATTTCCTGTCGCCTTTAAGTCTCTTCTTTGTGACCTTTCTACTCCTACCTACAACTGTCCATGACTCCTCTATCTATTGATTCCCCACCCCCCCACTAGCATTGCCCTGGCCATTTTGCTCCCCTCATCCCCAGGTTAAACCTGCATGAGTAGTGTCACCCTGCCTATCAAAACTCAGTTTTATAAAATGGGCAAAACATTTCCTGAATCCTGATTGGCTGAAAGCCTTTTCCAGCCGTGTCCTATCAGGTCATAACCTTGCAACCGGCACTAATTGTGCCAACCTAAGCCCGACAAGAGAAAAGCATCACTGTGCCCAACATCTGAATTTAAAACAACAAAGTGGACCTCCATGGCCGAGCTGGATAACAGTTACCCCCCAACACCCCCACACACACACACACACAAACACAAAACTGCACATAATCAAGTAATGAAAATCACCTCAGGGCAAAATGTTAAAAATATAACCTGTATTTCAGCTGCTGCATTAAACAAAGCTGACTGCAAGGAAGAAGAGTGATGCATGTGCCACCAGCATGTCTTAGAAAGAAAAGTACAGACACGCTCCTTCAGTGGCTGCTTTATATTTATTTTATTTATTTATTTAGCTTTTGTTGACCAGGTACGTATACTAGACAAGCTGTATGCCTATTTTCAGGTACGACCCGGGAAAGTACAGTGAAAAATACAGGTTCAAACAAGGTACATAACGACAAGAGGGGCAATGTACAGAGTTACAAGAGAGCAAGAAGAACAGATAGTCTACAGCGAGCAGTAATAGGTAAAATATACATATACATACAGAATAAATAGGCTAAGACATTCAATGGCAATTACATTGTATGAGTGACCCTTTTACCAGGGCCACATAATTCCTGACCAGATAATATGCCAGTTTGTAAAACAAATTTATTTAAAATGTACACTTTTTCCACAGCAGAACAGAGCGAACGGCCTGATACTACAAACCGCGATTCTACAAGCAGTAACTACCATGACTGGCAAGGGACACGTTTGCTCTTAATTAAACCAGCCACTCGCTGTGAAAGAAACAGCTGCTCTGTGCATTCCTCACTATTAGAGACACCGGGTGTGTGCCAGTGAGGGATTATTACAGTGTGTGGAGAGGGGGAGGACAACCTGAGCAGTGTCTGTCTGTGTGTTGGGTGGGGAGGCTGCCATGCACTTGACATCACACAGTACAGAAAGTACCTAAATAAGGGGAATAGTTTACTACTTCAGGTATTAAAACTGTAGGTTTTTAAAATGTTTTCCCATGTTTTTTATTCCTTTTTTTTTCTTAAGTAGTTATTTGAGGGCCTATTTATAAGCAAGAATAAGATATCCACAGGTTGATGTGGGTTGATGAAGAGCACCACCCAGGTGCTAAAGGCACTCAGCTCAAGCGCTTTGTGCCTCATAACACACCTGGGGCATGCTCTTATCAGGCCATATCCTACACCTCAGAGTGTCTTATTGCTTGCTTATCTATTACATGTATCTGGTGCACTAATGTGCCTTACAGTGTTTATGACTATGCTCCTCTGATATACTGTATTGCTGTATATGATGGCGAGAAATTGAAGAAGCCATTCCATTTTGGTGCTCCTAGATCTCTCTTCAGCCTTTGACATTGTCGACCTTGGGGTATTGCTTGGGCGTTTAAGGTCCATTTGTGGCCTAACGTGTAAGATCCTCAGGTGGTTTACATCTTTCCTTACTGGCAGAACTCAGAGAGTGGTGTCTGGGATTTTTTCCTCGGACCCATTCTCTCTGTCATGTGGGGTCCCTCAGGGCTCAGTGCTATCCCCCATGTTGTTTGCAGTGTATATGCGGCCCCTCGGAGACATTGTAAGATGGCATGGGCTGAGGTTTCACTGCTATGCTGATGATACCCAGCTCTACCTGTCTTTTGCACCTGACTGGGATAGTGCTGTCTTGGTATTTAACAACTGCCTTGCTGAAATCCAGGACTGGATGAATTAGAGCTGGCTAAAGTTGAACGTGGGAAAGACCGAGGTGATGGTTGTGGACCCGGGTTGCCAGATAGAGGGGTTGAGGACTGGTCAGCCCTCTGAAATTTATCTAGGGGGCTCCCAGATCCTTACCTCTGAGCAGGTGCAGGACCTGTGGGTGGTGCTTGACGATAGGCTGACTTTATGATCTCAGGTGTCAGCTATCGTCAAGTCTTCCTTTTATCATCTTAGGAACATCGCCAGGATCAAGCACCTTGTTCCGTCTGGGGATCTACCTACATTGGTCCATGCCTTTGTGACCTCACACCTTGATTTCTGCAACTCCCTGTACTTAGGGCTTCCTGGAGTTGATATCCACCGCCTGTAGCTAGTGCAGAATGCGGCAGCACGATTGTTGACGGGGACCTCTCAAGGTTCTCATATCACCCCTGTGTTGCGCAGTCTGCACTGGCTGCTGATTCAGTGGTGAATCACTTTTAAAGTTGGTTTGCTGACTTATAAAGCCCTACATGGACTTGGCCATGACTACTTGAAAGAGCTTTTTGTTCCCTATCCCCCCGGGCGACAGCTCCATTTGGCCGATGAGGGGTTGCTGGAGACTCCGAGGGTGTCTTTGAAGTCTTCTGGGGCCCGCACATTTATGTACATGGTCCCTACCCTCTGGAATTCTCTACCCCATCGGCTGTGGGAGTGCATGACCGTGGGAGGTTTTAAACAGACCATAAAAACCTTTTTATGGTGCCAGGCCTTCAATGGCACCGAATGAGGGATCCTCGTCAGACTATTGTTACTGCTCTGTATGGTATCTACTGATTTTACTATTGTTGTCTTAATCTTTTGTAAAGCACCTTGGTATTTGAAAGGTGCTTATGCGAAATAAAGTTTATTATTATTATTATTACATGACTTCTATTTTTCGACTCTTGTTAAAACTATTCAGTTTTTCCACCTCTTGATTTACCTTCACTTACATCACCACCAGGACGCATCTGGAAAGGAGCTGTTAGCAGCTCAATATGTCTTTCCTGGTGAAACTTTTGAAATCAATCAATCAATAAATCTAGAGGCGAAAGTCACCTTAACTCACTACCATGCCACTGAGTGTCCAGTTCCCCATGGCATGCGTTATCTTGGATGCCCTCTGTGGCACTCACCACTGCTGTCTGTACCATGGACTAGGCTGCCACTTACCGAACACAGGAGGCCGCATCGCCTGTATTTTATGTACAAATACACTTTCCATGGTGCCTCTGTATGTACCACCAATAATCTATACACCCAGACAACAACAGTACATACCCTCTCAGATCCAGTGAGAAGTCACTGTGAATTGTTCCAACAAGTTCTAACAATATGGGGCTAGACCTTTTTCTCCGTTACTGCCATTTATTGGAATGCGATCCCTCTGGAATTGCATAATGTCGCCTTTTATTTGCTCTTCAAAAGGGGTGTAGCCCATTTCAGTGTTTTTCATCTCAGCTCTGGTGAGTTCAGCGCTTACATTCCGGCACCACCCAACTCAGCGTCGTCTCATTACAGCGCTTCCCATTTCAGCTCCATTTTTTTTTTGCAGTACTTCAAAATCCAAAAATGAAATGAATGAATAAACAATGAATAAAAAATATCTTTATTTAACTTACATAAATCATACATTTAAAACAGTTATCAGAGCTTAAAGGTCCCTTACATTCTTGGCAATTCCATCCAATAGCTCTTCAGCTGTCCTAGTACCAGCATTGTACTCAGTAGTAATAGCTGCAATTCTAGCGTTCAAGGAAATGTATTTGCAATTTTTCCTCACAACAACATGACCTTGCATAAGCCAACCTATCAGTACCTCAGATATTGCCTGTTTATCCTCGAGAAAGCCAATAAGCTGCCATATATTTGGGTGGTACTGCAGTTGATTCATCAATGCCAGGACTCAAGGTCATTGTTAGTGCGACAATCTGTCATGTACACAGTCCAATAACAGACAGGGCAGTCTACTATCCACTGTTTGTGGAAGTACTCAGAACGGTTTGGTGACAGGCCTGCATTGTAAAGTGTACATCATAAGACTGTTGAAATTTAGTTGAACAATCTGAACATGCACAAACACTAAACCAAGCAACTTTCTCACTTCCAGGTTAAAACTGCTAGACTAATAATTTAATTTCAGTTCTAGTGCTGAAATGAGACAGCTGTCACTAATCTAGCACTGAAATGAAAGGTACTGGAATGGGTAGCGCTGTAATGACCGGCGCTGAAATAAAAAGCGCTGAACTGAGCTGCACCCTTCAAAAGTTACTAAGAAAATATCTACACACATTTGCCTGTATTTGCATGTATTTTTATACTTTGTGCTTTTTGTAAGGCCTGTACATTGCTATTATCTATAACTGCTGTATCTCTGATGCATTTTTCTGTACTTCTCTGTATTGTACATACGGGCTGTACATGCTGTATTTTACAGTCCTGTATTTGTCATGTAGCCAGTACTCTGCCTAAAAATAAGCATTGTATGTGTGTATTGCACTTAGCTGGTTAAGAAAATCTAAATAAATCATTTAATCTAGTCTGCGCTCAGCCAAGGGCCTAGCATACAGCGTCCCATGATCCAAAACTAAACAAGGCACAAACTCTGTCCTTGTGTGAGATCCCTGCACCTGGAACACCCTTCCACTAGGCCCTGGATAGACTCAATCTGGACAATGTCAAGTTCTGCTCACCCCAGTGCAGGAAAGACATTGAGGAGGTCAAGAGGGTGCTGCACAAACCCAACAAGCTGATTTGTGGCTTGGGTAATGAGCTATGACAAAGGACTGGTTAAATAGAGGATAATGACTACTTTTAGGTTAATAACCGCACTGTAATCACCTTGAGTGGTTGCCAGGACAACATAGTAAACCTTGAGATTGCAGCTGAAGAGGTTTATTGTTGTCCTGGCAACCACTAGAGGTGATTTCTGTGTGGTTATTAACGGAAAAGTAGTCATTATTTTTTATAGTGTATGGGCCAAAACTCGATCATAGTCCTTACTTTTTCTTGTACACCCATAGCACCGCTCTCCCTAAGGACCAGCTCTCACCACCGCGGCCATTCATTGTGAGAAACTACTTCAGATCTGGGCATGCTCTGGGCATGCCCAGATCGGCTCCCATTGTTATGGTATCATTGTGACCTAGTCAAGAGGGGTTAACAACCTCTTGACGTTACAACGATACAATAACAACACTGCAAACAGCTTGATTTCAGTGGGTAATAAGGGCTCCCCATACATTATTGTAAAATTATTTAGGCTGGAGAAATGAAGATTGAGAAGTGATATCCCAGCCCTCCTTTCCCAGTAAAGAAAAAAATAAAACTAATGATGTCACAAGTACTGAAATGGTGAACATAACATAGAGAGCTGTTTGATTTGGTGAATGCAAGTATAACCCAAGGACTACAAATGCCACACAAAGGGCAGCTAACGTGGAATTGCAAACCCACTGAGGTGGTGATAGCTGTTACTTTTCAGATTCTTAGAATGGGATTTAGCAGAATTCTGGTGGAGAACAACATTCAGGGTTACACAGTATGAGTGGATCAACACTTCTAAAATAAGATACTGACTCACAACCAAGCTTAGAATTATATCAGTACTGCACAAAGCAGAAACTGACACAAACTGAGGGTACAGATACTGCCATGCAACTGTAGGGGAAGAAAAGATAGACCTGATATCCTTTCTGTCTCTACCATACTATGCCACTATCTTGCTATGTTTAATTGTTTTTAAGAGCTTCATCATCTTTTCTGGTTCTCCTTTCCAGATCCTCCTAGATTGTCCTCATGTCATGTTTTTTCACTTGTGTCTCCCGGCTTCTTGTTTCCTTCCAACTCCCTGAACTTCTTGTATAGCTGGGCTGCTGCTACTGGTACTGGCTGCATTTATTTCAGCTTACTGAATAATATATGGATATACTTACATATGAATCTGCCAGCAGAAACAGAAACAGGCCTCGTGGTCTATCAAGTCTGCTTGAATGTGCAGCTAGCACCCTTACATTGCAGTTGCCCCCCCCCTCACAGTTACCCCCCACCTTGTCCCATCCCCTTTAAAACTTCCCACTGTCTTACAGGATACCACCTCCGGGCAGAGTGTTCCATTTAGCCACAACCTCTCTGTGAAACAATTTCTCCTCATCTCTCTCCTATATCTTCCCTCCTCCAATCTGAGACCATGCCTTCTCATGTCCCTCCTCCTCCTTAACTTAAAGACTCCTTCTGTACCTGTCTTGTTTATCCCCTTCAAGTATTTAAAGGTCTCTATTATATCCCCCTGATCCCTCCTCTCCTCCAGGGTGTACCTATTTAACTCACTCAGCCTGTTCTCATAGGGTTTGTCCTCCAATCCCTGGATCATCTTTGTTGCCCTGCGCAGTACCCCCTCCAGTAATGTGATATCCTTCTTCAGAAACGGATGCCAGTACTGCATGCAGTACTCCAAGTGTGGCTTGACTAGTGACCTGTACAGAGGCAGGATCACCTCCCTACTTCTGGATGAGATTCCTCTCTCAATACACCCCAGCGTCCTGTTGGCCTTAGCTGCTGCCTTCTTGCACTGAGATGAATTGTTCATATTCTCAGTTATAACCACCCCTAGATCTTTCTCTGCCTTGGTGATACCTAACTAAACCCCTTCCAACTGGTAGATCCTCATAGGAACATAGAAACTATAGACTTTGATGGCAGATAAGGACCGCTTGGCCCACCCACTCTGCCCATCTCCCTACCTATTAGATAAGCTGAAGATCCTAGTTATCCAACAGACTATTTCCTCCTACCTTCCACTAGAATTGCTTTATGTCTGTCCCATGCATCCTTAAATTCACCCACTGTTTTTGACTCCACAACTTCCTCAGGAAGGCTGTTCCATGCATCCACCACTCTATCCATGAAAAAATACTTCCTTACATTGCCCCTGAGTCATCCTCCCCTCTATCTTCAAATTGTGCCCCCTTGTTCTTGCACATCTCTTTTTCTGAAAGATGCTACCCTCTTGGACTTTGTTGATTCCCTTGAGGTACTTAAATATTTCTATCATGTCCCCCCTCTCCCTCCTTTCCTCGAGGGTATACATATTAAACTCCTTTAGTCTCTCTTCCTATGGCTTCTGGTGCAGGCCCTGCACCATTTTAGTTGCCCTCCTCTGGAGTACCTCCATCCTGTCTATGTCCTTGCAGAGATGGGGTCTCCAGAACTGCACACAGTATTCCAGATGGGGTCTCACCAACTGTCTGTACAGAAGGATAACAACTTCCTGTTTTCTACTGGTGATGCCTCTCCCTATGCATCCCAGTATACCCCCCAGCCCTCCTTACTGCCTTCTCACATTGTTTGCCTACCTTTAGGTCATCTGATATGACTACCCCAGGTCCCTTTCCATTTTTGTTGTTGTTAGTACCTCCCCTCACATTGTGTACTCTTCCCCTGGTTGTTTCCCAGGTGCATTACTTTGTACATCTTTGCATTGAATCTAAGCTGCCATACTTTTGACCATTCCTCCAACCTTGCCAAGTTCCTTCTCATCCTTTCCACCCCCCTTGCGTATCAACCTTGTTGCAGATTTTTGTGTCGTCTGCAAAGAGGCATACTTTTCCTTCCAGTCCCGCTGCAATATCACCTATAAAGACATTAAAGAGGACTGGTCCCAGTATTAAACCCTGCGGTAGCCCACTAATAACCCCCCTTTCTTTGGAGTGGACTCCATTTACTATTGCCCTCTGCGTCCTGTTATCCAGCCAATGTTTTACCCAGTCTACAACCCTGGGACGCACTCCCAGGCTGGCTAACTTGTTTATTAATCTTTTGTGTAGGACTGTGTCAAATGCCTTGCTAAAGTCTAGGTAGGCCATGTCTACAGCCCCTCCCTGGTCTACTACTTTGGTCACCCAGTCAAAGAAATCTATTAGATTTGCCTGACATGACCTTCCCACTGTGAATACATGCTGTCTTGGGTCCTGTGCCCCACTGTTCGCTAGGTACTCAACAATTCTTTCCTTCAGAAGTGAGTCCCTCATTTTCCCTACTACTGAGGTCAAACTAACAGGTCTGTAGTTTTCTGCTTCTGTCTAGCTCCCACTTTTGTGAAGGGGAATCACATCCATCCTCCTCCAGTCCTTAGGTACCACACCATCATCCCATGATTTGTTAAAAAGGGTAGTCAGCGGTGTCACTAGTTCCCCCCCTTAGTCCTTTTAGAATTCCGGGGTGACTCCCATCAGGACCCATTGCTTTGTCCACCTTTAGTTCTAGGAGTTCTTTCAGGACCTCCTCCCTGGGTTCCTTGCTCCAAAGTGCAGAACCTTGCACTTCTTTGCATTGAAACCCAACTGCCACGTTTCTGACCACTGCTCCAGTTTAGTCAGGTAGTCCTGTAGCCCCTGCCACCCTACTATGTCATCCATCACTGCCCCCATCTTGGTATCATCAGCAAACAGACTGATCTTACTCCTGATGCCATGTGAGATATCTGCTATGAATATCCCAAACAGCACTGGGCCCAGTACCGAGCCCTGTGGAACCCTGCTTGTCACAGCCCTGGTGGATGAGAGTCCCCCTCCCACCACCACCCATTACTGCCCCCCCTTCAGCCAGTTCATGATCCAGTTTACCATTTTTGTCCCCACCCCCAAATATTCCAACTTTCCCCCCAACCTACCATGAGGCACAGAATCAAAGTCCAAATACAGGACATCCACTGCATGGCCCTTATCCAGTTCCCTCATCACCCAGTTATAACGTTCAACTAGATTGGTCTGGCAGAATCTTCTTGAGATGAACCCATGTTGCTGACAGTCCTGGAGTCAATTGTATTCCAAAAAGGTCACCAGCCTCTCTTTCCGGATTGTCTCCATTAGTTTTCCTACAGTGGATGTGAAGCTTACTAGTCTGTAATTGCCTGGTTCATCCTTTGGGCCACTTTTGTGGTGGGCACCATGTGAGCCATCCTCCAATCTTGTGGTATGCATCCTGTGTCCAGGGAAGTATTGAACAGGTCCACCATCAGCCCTGCCAAGACTTCCACCAGCTCTTTCAACACCCTGGGGTGAATGCCATCTGGTCCTGGTGCCTTATCCACCCTCAGTGCCTTCAGATCCTCTAGCACCCTGCCCTCTATAATTACCACATCTGTCACCCACTCTCCCCCTTGCCCACCTTCCCCATCCCCTGAGGTAGCTGCCCGCCTTCTCCTTTGTGAACACAAAACAGAAGCACTCATTTAGTACTTCTGCCTGCTCCACCCCTTTCTCATCCCCCCCCCATCCTTCCTAATCCTCACTATCTGGTCCTTGCAGCTCCTTCTTTCCCTGATGTACCCGAAGAAGTCCTTTTCCCCGTCCTTGATGCACTGTGCCAACCTCAGCTCTCTGGAAGCCTTGGCCACCCTGACTAGTCTGGTTACCTTCTTGGACCTCTTCAAATACATTTCATTGTCCTCCCCTTCCCAGATTTCTTGAACCTCCTAAATGCTGCTTTTTTCGTCCTCACCCCTTCCAAGACCTCCCGATTCAGCTAGTTTGGCTTCTTAACCCTTCCCTTCTTGCTCTGTGTCTTAGTGCATGACCCAGTAGCCACCATCAGCCCTAATTTGATATATACCCATTTTTGGCTTGCATCCAAGCATGGATTCATTCCTGCCAGGTGCCTCTCCAAAGTTTCCTCTATCTTACCAAAGTCAGCATGTCTGTAGTCAACCACCCTGGTTCCCGTACTTAGAGCTTCCTTGCCCATGTTGAATGTGAACCACACTGAGTAGTGATCACACCTAGCCAGTGGGTCCTCCACCCCCAGCTCCCTTACAGTCTAACAGGATATGTTATGTGTGTGTGTGTGTGTATTTATATATATGTATACATATATATATATATATATATATATGTATATATATAGGAACAACTGTGCCCCTATAATTAGGGTTCAACCTCCACATCTGTGTTAAACTCAAAATTTTGCACTTTAATAACTTCACAACTGTTCAAGCAATGTGTATGAAATTTTGCATTCGCCATCAAGGACCAAAGATCTCTTGATGTGGCAAGTTTTGTTCTGGACGGATGTGTGGGCACAGAGATATCATACTAATCATACTAAGGACTATTAAGGAGCGAGAAGGCAAAAGATATGGGCCCCCATATTCAAAAGGGGGGAGATGCGTGGCACATCTATATGTGACACCCAAAAAGTTGTGCTGGCGCAACACAATGAGATATTCAAACAAGATGGGATCGTGCATCCTATATGAATATCCAAACTTGGGTGGGTGGCACAAGGGGGGCTGCCAATGTGCCCAGTGCTCCTGTGTGCACTATCGCAGCCTGCCTGTGGGTGGCCAGAAGTTGGGCATGCTTTTTCCATATCTAACTTTGTGCCGCTCCTCTCCTGCACTTGGGTGGCCTATCTGTTCTGAATATCCCATTTTGCGGGATATTAATGGGCATGCCCCTTCAGCTTGGGCCACATACATTATCTGCGGGCTGTGGCCCATCTCGATTTGGGCAGCCCATCTCCCTTCTTTAAATATGGGGTTTTGGAAAAACTTTTGATATGGGTGGCTCATCTCCATTTTTTTCAGAGATGTGCCGCTCATCTCTTTTAAAAATGTGGGCCATGGAGTGTCAGAAAATTTGAAAATGACTGTTTTTTTGGTAAAATTATTTGTCATGCCACTGTGCAAAAACAGTGTGGGATTTTGGTCTGAAATGTTTAGGGTAGAAAGGTCTTGGGTCACAGATGTGCCTTCTGAAGATTTGGTGAAAAAATATTAATCTGTTCCAAAGTTAATAAATTTCAAAGCTTCCCATTATTTTCTATGGGACCAGTTAGATGTTTCACTCAAAAAAGGATTCTTTATCACAAATGCAGATTCCTTTTTTGCAAACGCAGGATCTTTTGCCACAAATGCAGAATCTATTTCTGTGCTGCCGCCATCTTGTTTTCAGTTAGTGATGACAAGAGAATTAAATAAGTAAAAAAATATGTGGGTTTAGTAGACATCAACAGTTGTCAATAACCTAATCGGGACCTGTAGTATCTGATTCTGGGGTTAGTTTTTCGATAAAGTCACTTTGAAATGTGTTTTTTTAACATGCTGAAATCCTTTTTTTTGCAAATTGCAAAAAAGGAATTGTGAAATTTGTGAAAAAGGATTTTTCTTTTTCCACAAATTGTAAAAAAGGAACTGTGGAAAAGGATTCTTTTTTGTAATTTACGAAAAGGGAATTTTAAGAGAGCGGTTTCTTTGTCACTCCACAGTTACCAAACTGTTTGTGATTTTGGTCTGAAAATTTCAGGTTACAAAGGGCTTGCCCCACAGTTGTGCCTTTTGCTGGTTTAGTGAAAATATATTACTTTGCTCTGGAGTTCTGCAGGTTTAAATTTTGCTTAGTTTTCCATAGGATAACATTGTAATGTGAGGTGCATACAGTTGTTTCTTTGTCACTCCACTGTAAAGAAATGGTTTGCAATTTTGCTCAGAAATTTTCAAGGTACAAAGGGCTTGCCCGTCTGATGTGCCTTGTGCTGGTTTTATGACAATATATTAATTTGGTGTTCAGTTACACAGCTTTAAAACTTTGTTGTGTTTTCTATAGGATAACAATGTGCAATGTGAGGCTTTTCTTTGGCGCTCTCTCAGGCAAATAAGGACACCACTCTAGTATCTCAAAAATAATTTATGAATGGGCACACAGGGCCCAGAGGGCTCTGCGCTCCTACATGCAAATACAGATACCATTATGGACTGATTGGAGCAACAGTATCTCAGAAATTATGGATAGATGAGACCATGAGCTCCCACACACAAATATGAATATCATTATGGAGTGATGGCAGCACAGGCCTGATGGATGGATGGCAGCACAGGGCCCAGAGGGCCCTGCACTCCCACACACAAATACACATAGCATTATGGCGTGATGAGGGCCCTGCATGCCTACAGTGAAATAAGGATACAATTACAGTCGCTCAAAAATTATGGATGGATGGAAGGGCCTTGTGCTACCACAAGCAAATAAAGCTATGATTATACTATCTCAAAAAGTAACATAATTCTTTGCAAAAACTTTGTTAATGCATCAGTTAGGGTTGCAGCAACAAAAGTTGGGAAATCTGGTGTTAGGGTTTTCAACCCTAACACCCCACCCCCACCCTGTTCACAGTAACAGGTGTGGGGGGTGTGAATTGAGGTTGTAAACCCTAACTCTCACCCCATTCTCCTATAGTGTACCTACCTTATTTGCTCATAGAATGGGCTGAGTGTTAGGGTTGACAACGCCAGGGCACACACCCACACCTGTTGTTGCATGCAGGGTAGGGGTGGGGTGTTAGGGTTGAAAACACTAACACCAGATTTCCCAGCTTTTGTCTCTACAACCCTGATGAATTAATGAAGATTTTTTTTGCAAAGAATATATATATATTATATATATATATATAATATGCCATGTATGTACTGTACTCACCTAATTTGACATTACTATTTATTAACATTTTGCTATTTTATCTGTAGTTTAGATTATTGCACTATCTGAATGATAATGTGCTATAACCTTTGTAATTTTAGTTTTTATTAAAAAAATTATCAGATAGATATTCAGTAGAGAAGAAAAGACTTAAACACACAAGATGAGTACTCAGTATGTTGTAAACAGTATTGCACAGAATTGCAAGGAATAGTGTTTAACCTGTTAAACAGATAATAGTGTATAGTCAGGTGTTGTTCTGTATAGAAACCGATGGCTTTCCAAATGTTGTTGTACCACAGTTCAAAAGGTCATGGAATGTGATTGTACCCTACTGTGGTAAAACAACATTTGGAAAAGCTCTAGAGGTCCAATCACTGTGTTCTAAACAAAACACTAGCAGTCAGCTGCAGCCACAGCCGCCGCCATGCGCTTTGTAAACAGCTAACGTAATGAAACTGACATAATGGCTGCAGCGTTTTTTTTCAAAAGTGGCTGACGTGAGGCAAAAGTTAACTGAAGAGCATATCTTTACACAAATGTGGGGGATGGGGGGTTCATTTGCTGGATTAACCAGATATCCTCAGAAACAAAGTTGATTGCTCCCAATCAGAGATGTCTTGCGTAGTGAGACATACAGCCACCATGTTTTTTTTTTTTGTAAAATCCCTCCCACAGGCTACTGCCAACCAATAGCAGCCCACAGTACTGACATCGGGGACGTTTGATCCCCAACAACCACACCACCAGCACCATAGCAACCCCATCTTAAATCATGGATTAAAACACAGCAGTAAGCATGTTGTTCTCAATTTAAAAACAAGTAAATCTGTACTTTTTGAGGGGGACTATAAACTATAAAAAATACTGGATGGGCAACTCTATGCCCAACCAGTGTGTTTTGCCATCTCGGGGTTCTGATTCCCAGAGACCGCTGAAGCTTCGCTTTCGAGGTCACAGGGTCTCAGAACACCTCTGTGGAAGAACACACTGGTTGTGCATAGTTGCCCATCCAGTATTCTATATATATTGGTCCAAAGCTGTCTAGTGTCCTTGTCCTTGTGTTGTAACTTTTTACCTTGCTTCCACTGCTCTTTATTTTTGTTTCCCCCGCCCCCCAAAAAACACCACCATTCTCTGGGTGTTCCTGGAAGTGAGGTTTGGCTCAGTCTATCTTTCTTGGGTAAAAACTTTAACTAAATAAATTATAAATGCCAACATTCATGGAATCCATATCTTCCTCGACATGGAGTAGCCCGAGCCACACTGCATCTTATTATCAATTTATTTGAATTCATCAACACCAGGATAGCGTCATTTAGGTGCATCAGCTACCTTTCAAGAGTGTCTCAGGGAGACAAAGAACACATCTGTTCAGCAGTTTCTAGCTGGAGGAGTTGAAGTTAAGTTAGTCATTACTGTCTACTGAGTGACCTAGCTGCAATAGTCTTATCAGCCTTCCTCTCTGCCTCTAATATTGACATGGCCTTCACAACCTGTACCCTCTCATCTTCTCACCTCCTCACTCCTCTCCTTCCCCTCTGGCTCCTCCTTCCTCCCTTCCCTACCACTCCCTGGAATACCATTCCCCCCATCACCACCCAGGAAACCCTATTTCCCTTTCCTCCCTCAACTAGTCAAAGTCCAGCCTTGACAGGCTGGACCCCAAGCTCCTCCACCTCTCATCTCCTGCCCCTGCTGCTCTCGTTACTCACCTGCAGCAACCTTTCCTTTTCCATTTGTGCTGTTCTCAATCCTGGAAATTGACCAAAGTTATTCCACTTCACATGGGGGTCAATGACTCCCTTGGCCCCTGGCAACTTCTGCTCAATCTCCCTCCTCCCCTCCTTCTCAAAATTACAAGAGAAACTGGTCCATTCCAGACTCCTTAACTACCTCTCATCTTCCAACTTCCTCTCCCCTTTCAGTCTGGCTTCTGGAAGCACTATTTCACCATTTCGTCCCTGCTGTATGTCACTGATTTCATCTTCTTCAGAATGGTTTGGGGCGCATTACGTCTGCCATCTTTATCAATCTGGTCAAGGCCTTTGATTCAGTGTCCTATCCACTCCTCTTGGACAAGCTGAACTCTGCTTCTGTTGTTGATTGGTTCTGTTTCTACCTCATGGGCCATCAACAAAGTAGGCGTCCTGTCACCTCCACTACCCAACCAGACTGGGGTAATGCAAGGCTCAATCCTGGGCCCCATCCTCTTCTCCATTTTCCTGAATGACCTTTCCTCTGACTGTGCCAACTCAAATGTTCACATGTAGGCTGATGACACAGTCATCTTCACCTTTGGCCCCTCTGCCACAGCTGTTTAAGACTTGCTCCAGCAGGACTGCAGCAATGTCCTGCACTGATTCCAATAAAACCAACTTTGGGTCAACACCATAAAAAAAAAAGTGTTCATGATCTTTGGAATCAGTCCAAAACTGGCCACACTCACAGCCCCCACCACGTTTTGTGGTGTTTTTACTGCACTGGATGGCATCCGCTCAAAGTGGTGCAGTCTTCAAGTACCTTGGTGTGTAGCATGACAATAAGCTTGACTTCTCTGCCTACATTGATGCCATCCATATGAAATTCCAGCCCAAGCTTGGTGCCCTGTACTGCAATGAAGACTGCTTACCTCTGCAGGTACGCAAGGAGCTCATTACTAAAATGGTACTCCCTGTCTTTGACTAGGTGAATGTAGTCTAAGGCTCCACCTCCTCCACTTCACTTGCCAGACTAGACACCCTCTACAACTCATTCTGCTGCTTTGCTACAAACTCCCCCCCCCCACACTTACCAGTGCTCCCTCTGCTCCTTCCTTTCCATTCCATTCTCCTTCTGCCCTCACATTGCCAGGCTCACTGTACTGCTTTCTTATCCAAATACTGGTTTGGTTCCCTTCCCTCCTACCTCTACTCTCCCAGTTACCCCCTACTTCCTTCTCCCTCCATTCCAGGGATCATCACACTTTGTCCACTGCTCACCCCCGCTCCTCTGCTGGGCAGTCTGCCTTCTCCTATTAATTTCCTTCACTCCGGAACAAACTCCCCTCCCTCCTCTGCCTCTTCTCCTCCCCTGCTTCCTTTTGGCACCAGCTGAAACTCTAATCACACCCCAACTGCTCCTGTTACCCTTCCTACTAACTCCCCTCTGGCTTTGTTTCAACCATTGGTGGCTGGGTCTGGGTCTCCTCTTCTTTCCTACTGACTACGCTCTCTCACCACCCCTGCTCCTCCATCTGCTCAAGGTTGGACTTTAGCATGTTTTATGATCTTTTGCCTGTGCCATTTAGTAACTGCATGCTGTGGACTGTCGTTTTCTGTTGCACTTGAGTATAGTGTCACTTCTTGTACTGTGGCTGTATGTCACTTGCCAATTTTATTTTATTGTTGTACCTACTCATTTCTGTACCAAGTATTACCAGATGCTATCTGACTTGCTTCATGTGTTGTACTGTGCTTCCCCTTTTCCCCTCCCCTGGGTCACACCTGGAAATGAGCCTCTGCTCAGTGTGCCTCACCTGGTTACCAACTTTCAAATAAACAAACAAATAAACAAATAAATAAAGAAATCAAAGTATTTATTTTGCAGTATTTATTGGACACTGCATAAGGTGGACTAAGACACATGTACCTTTTTCAGCCACAACCCAGATGAAATGTGAAACAACACAATAAATAAATACCTGACTGTAGACTATGCTACAAACATTAGAGCAGGTAAGAGCAACATTCATGATTACTAGTCTAGAAAAAAAGCAACAAACAGGAAACACAATATGTAGGATAGTGTATGAGAGCCCATACACAACCATGCTATTCTCTTACCGAGTGGTTTCCATGATGACGTGGACCTCGAGAGTGAAGCTCAAGAGGTCCCTGTTGTCATGGAAACCACGAGGTAAGAGAATAGTGCAGTTGTGTATTTGGGCTCCCATACATTTTCTTTATAGTGTACGGTGCCCAGAAATAGCATCCCACTTACTTTTGTGCCTTTTCTTGTCAGCATTGGTCCCCAGGAACTGGCTCTTATATTCTCTCTGAGTGCTATCCAGCTCACGCATTCAGCTGGTCAACCACCCCCCTGTCCTATGAACTGCGCTGATGGGGATGGTTGCATTATGATGCCCTCACTAACGCAGAATGAAAAGTCATTCTTTGTTTTTTTTTCAAACTTTCTTTCTGCTCCCTACCCCATTAGCCTCTCCCCAGCTAGGTCGCTCAGCTTACCAGCTTATCCCATCTTCCTGAAGCCTTCTATCTCCCCAGTGTGTAGTTCCTTCTCGCCATGTCTTCCAAACTCCCCCACGGATCTGAGTTCCCTGGGAGCAAAGACCACCACACCAACCGGCACTCTAGCTACAGTATCTTGTGGGGACTGGTGAGAGGAGACCGGGAGGACATCTAGGCCCGGAATTGGTGCTGGAGCCCCTGGACCCACCTTTACCTACCAGTGGGAAGGGGGTATTTCTTGTTATTGTCCCCCATTGGCCTGGTGGTTCAATGCACTCCAGCACAGCACGTGAGCACTCCCACCCACGCCCACAGAAGCGCTGCCGTGGCCACTCCCCTGCTAGGTCCCTGACTGCTGTGTGGCCCCTAGTCTCCACTAGGGGTTGTGAACACCAAGGACTGATCCCCCCCTCCCTCCCAGGAGAGGAGAGCTGTCCTCCAGACGCTCAATCCTTTCCTCCCCTGCCAACCCTGATGACCCGAGTCTGTTCTCGAACCTGGGTCACCGGTGTGGCGAGAGGTGTGGCATCCAGCGCCTCAACCCTCAGCACCACTGGGCCAGCTGAAAAGTCATTCTGCATTAGTGAGGACATCACTACTGAAGCAGAATGACACTACGTGGTGTATGGATTTTCATACACAACCACATTCCACCAACAATATAAATGAGTTTCCAAAGCAGTTACATACAAATAAGGAAAGGAGATGGCTTACTACACTAGTCTTGAATCATGCATACTGTAGCTTGGCTTATTTTTATTATTTTTATTTATTTATATATTTATTTATTTAGTTATTCAATTCTTCATTTAGTTATTTAGATTTTCATAACCAGGTGGAGCCCACTGGGACAAAACCCATTTACAGGGGTGGCAAGACATTACACGAACAATACAGAGGTGCAGATTAGTAAGTGAACGGTTTGGTTTCAGCTCAAGTTAAACAGTTAGCTTTTCAAAGTTCAAGCAGGTATTAAAGTTCTTTTACCAATTTTTGTTTTAGTCCAGGGTACTGTAAGAAGGTTGGCAGCAGCAGAATGCAGATTGTAATGACTAATTAAAGACTGGGAAAGGAGGTCAGCTATTATTCAGAACTTCCCCTTTCATTCAGCAACTTCTCATTTGGCTTATGATAAGGTACAAATGGGGGCTACTGATTTGACATCTCTCAGCCATCACAGCTTTCATTCACATATTTGGCTCCGTCTTGTTGAGCTATAGAAAGCAACTTGTCTAAGTTGTGCAAATTTGGTTAACTCACATTAAAGTTCCACCATTTCCTACAGTGACAGAAACTGATGTAAATGGCAGGAATTGGATCCTTGGGACTCTGGCCCTCTTGTCTGAACAGGGTTTGTGATGGGATCTAAAAGGACTCATGCTGTTCAGTTGGAGTGCTTAATGAGACTCAGCAGGTCTGCCCCTTGATAATAGCACAGGTCTTTTGTTGTAAAGGTGTGTATTGATTTCAGAATGCTTTTGTGTTGCTGAAAACCCATGGGCCATAGCTGATAGTCCGACTGCAGAATAATTTTTTAGGTAAATACATGTGTATGAAAAGGGCGTGTAATCCATTTCTGACAAGAGTTATGATGCATGCTGTTATTAGACCCCCTCCCACCTAAACAGATGTCAGAAATTAGTACAGCATCACAGTGGGACCAACATGCCCGGTTGGAAAACCGCTGCCTATTCTGGCTGGAACATGTTACAGCACAGGATCCTGCTCTAACTCCCCACTGAAAAATGCATTTGTCCTTTGGGAACACAAACCAGATTCAGGGACAACACTAAAAAAAACAGAGACAGCATGTATTATCAAAAATCAAAGAGGCACAGAAAGGTATAATCTTTCTGGAAGGGTGAATCAGGTCATATATTAGCTATGGAATCAAAACAGTTGTAAGTGATTGATAAGGTGAAATCATTCAGAGTTACATCAGTGTTATCAATTTTATTGTTCGACATTCAGTCTAATAAAATATCACAAGCGTACATATTGCACAATATCATTTGTAATAAATTTTTGTTAAAAAGCAGCAAATCTAGAATTTTGTGAATCTCATATCCATCCCTATTATATTCATCCTATTGCTAATGTTTATACAATTTCAAGCTCATTCCACATTTTATTTCTATAGTTAATAGAATTCACTTTCATTACCCTTCTTTTATATGTGAAATTACTGATCATGATGTCTATATTTGTTCCTATTATTATACCTACTAATTTGTTTTCATAATTCCAGTGCCTGTAGGACCTTAGCTAACTGATTCAGCACCAGTTTATCCTTGGACCTAAACAAGATTAAAATAAGTTGGTCTGGGGGGAGACCGAGAGTAGCCAAAATTGGCCTCAACCAAAATGATCTCTTTCATTCATATTTTGGACAGTGCAAAACTACATGTTTTAGTTCATTTTCAATATTCAGTTCACAAGAACAATATTTATGTGTAATTCCTTTCTGTTTTGGCTATATATATAAATGTGTGTGTGTGTGTGTAACCCCCCTACAAATGGGGGTTCCCAAAAAGTCTTCCTTGAGCTGGTCTAAATGCTCACTGCCAGGCTGGTGTCCTGCGTTTTAGCAGTTTAAATGTGATTACCAGAGCCTGTATAGCCTCTGTGTACTGTCTCTTTAAGAGCTGCCTACTTGCAGTTATAAGTAACCTGAGAGGGAGCTCTGTTGAAAGATGTAACTATTTGCTGAAAATCATTTAGAGTGTTAATGATAATGTAGTTTGTCTAACCTGCCTTCTTTGCAGCAAAGACTGTCTTGTTTATCCCCACCATTTAGCCCGGGATTGTGAATTAGACCAATCAGTTCTGGTGGGACCTAAAATGAAGCCGGACTACAGGAGCTTTCTGAAGTAAAAATCTGTAGGAATTGTAGTTTTGGGCTTTTTGCGCTTTTTTTGCAACTGAAGGGGGAGCTCTTGCTTTGACTGACAGCCAAATCAACTAACCAAACCTTTTGGATCTGAGGGAATTCCCCAAGCTGCCTGCTGTTTAGGGCAGATCTAAGTTGGAAGCTGAAGAAACAAGATGCTTGAGACAGTCTCTGTGGAAAGGGCTGAAATTGTGGCTTGCATGTCTGCCTGCTGCCCTGAGAGGGGAAAGAGAACTGTTTTCGGACTGAATCTGAGTTGTGTGACTAAAGTAAGCTACAGAAGTGGGCCAAGCTCAACCTGAAGAAGACCGAAGATTTTGCTGAATGTGATTGGCCTGTCAGGAGTTCCAGCTACCCCTAAGCTCCCGGTGTGTGCAGAGACTTTGCGATTGTGACCGGGGAGCGCTTTGCCTGGTACAGTAGAATTCCCTTACATGTAAATGTGTTATTTGCTGCTAGTGGGTCGTGAGTTAGTTCCCCACCTTGTGAACTGTGTTCTGCTTGCTGGAAGCTGTATCCAGCCCAAAATGGACTGCATCCAAATTTGTTTTCATGCGGTCTGGGCCTTGTCAGACTGGCCCAGCCAGACTACCCACTGCACAGAGAAGCCATCGACGAGAGACCTGCCTGGGGATCAGCCCCCTGCTCCATGCTTAAACAGGAATGATGCCTCTGCGACTAGTGTGGGCCATGCTTCTCCTGGCATTCCGGATCAACCACCTGCAGTCTCGATTTTCGTCCAGCCTGTGTCCAGTCTTGGGTATCGTGAGTAAATACCAGGGTAGCTCTCTGCAACAACAGCTTAATCTGAGTGTGTCATCTGATTGTCTTGTTGTTTCGTTTCCTTTATGAACTGAGTCCTCTGGATCCGGATTACAAATATTGTGTACTGTGCATGTTGTGTTTTCCATCACAGGGCCCCAACCAGCTGCGATGCTGGCCAACCCTGGGCAACGGTCCTGGCTAGCCCATCTCTTCTCCACCTGGGTACCCAGAGGTGTGACTGTGTGTGGAGACTCAGAGTGCATGCATAACTGCTTGACTGATATAACCTTTAAGCTAATTAACCTGATTTTGCCCCTCCCTTGTTCAAGTTCCCTGAATAAATCAGATTTAAGTTTTTCTGCATGTAATCTGACTGTGGTTTCAGGTTGTGCTCAGAGTACTGTACTGTTGCTATTTGCTGTGCTTAACCTCATTTTACAGGGGGTCCCCACGGTCGAGCCAAAGGAACCAGCCCTGGTGGTAAGTGCAAACAGTGTGGGTACTTGTGTGGTGTACCAGGGGTATTGTGAAAGTGATTATTGTACAGTGTTCAGGCCACTAGAGGGGAAAGAGGAGGGTTACAGTGTCCCAGAGGGCTGTGCCCAGGTTAGCTTGACCATTACCAACCCTGACCTCTGGGTGGAGGCACCCATTTCAGAACTCAGGCCCCTTGTCAGTGTCAGTGGCTCAGTAGGTAGCACACTTTCCTCTGAGGCCGGCAGATCAGAGGGCTCTGGGTTCGGTTCCCACATCTGGCACTTGGGTTAATGTCCCAGTGCTGACACTGAAGTGCAGCATAAGAGGGGTGCTGCACTTCTGAGGTGCCATCTTTCGGATGAGATGTTAAACCGAGGTCCCATCTGCCTGGATTGGTGATAGTTCGGGTGGATGTTAAAGATCCTATGGCACTTGTCAAAAAGAGTAGGGGAATTTCCCCAGTTTCCTGGCCAAATTTCCCTCATTCACTAAAAAAATACCACCAACAGCTTAATCTGGTTCAAGGTCAGTTGGCATTCATCTGTATCCCCCTCCCCCGGGTCGTGCCTGAAAATAGGCAGGATTAGTGTACTTACCCGGTCAACAAAAACTAAATAAAAAAAAATAACCTGCTACTAGCCAAGCAGGCAGGGATAGTAGCCCTGGGATAGCGCCACCTAGGGGTTACATATATATATTGATTACAAAAAATGTTGTTAATGCATCAGTTAGGGTTGAAGCGAAAAAAGTAGGGAAATGAGGCATTAGGGTTCAGACCCTACCTCCCCACCCTACCACCCCACCCCCACCTCCACAGACTAACAGGGCATGGGGTGTGCCTTGGGGTCATTGGGCCTTCAGAGGAGCTGACTTTGATAAGATGGCCAACAGAGTTAAGCTAGCCCTGGCAAGAAGAAATACAGGTGAGGGGGTACAGGCAAAGTGGGCAAGCATTAAGGATGCAATACTTGAAGCAACATCCCATTGTGTTAGAGAGAAAAGCAAGAGCAAAAGAAGGAGTAAACTGCTTTGGTTCTCAAAAACAGTAGCAGAAAAGGTCAGAGCCAAAAGGCTGGCCTTCAGGTAATATAAATGAACGCAGCGGGACGAAGATAGGGAGGCATGCCAAACTTCCCTAAGGAAAGTAGAGAAGACAGTAAGGCAGGCAAACGCCCAAACCGAGGAGGCACTAGCATGAACAGTAAAAGAAGGCGATAAGACTTTCTATAGATACATTAGTGAAAGGAGAAAGTCAAGAGGGAGTATTGCTAAGATCAAAGGGGATAAGGGGGAGTGTGTGGAGAAGGACCAAGGAAAAGCATCTATCCTAAATAGATACTTCTGTAACCCCCCCTAAAAATGGGGGTATGGGGGTTCCCAAAAAGTCTTCCTTGAGCTTGCCTAAATGCTCACTACCAGGCTGGTGTCCTGCGTTTCAGCAGTTTAAATGTGATTACCAGTGCCTGTATAGCCTCTGCGTACTGTCTCTTTAAGAGCTGTCTGATTGCAGCCTAAGTAATCTGAGAGGGATCTCAGTTGAAAGATGTAACTATTTGCTGAAAATCATTTAGAGTGATAATGATAATGTAGTTTGTCTAACCTGCTTTCTTTGTAGCAAGGACTGTTTTGTCTCCACTATCTTGGTCCTGGACTGCAAATTGGACCAATCAGTTCTGGGGGGACCTAAAATGTAGCCGGACTACTGGAGCTGTCTGAAGTCAAAATCTGTAGAAATTGTAGTTTGAACTTTTTGCGCCTTTTTGCAACTGAAGGGGGAGCTTTTGCTTTGACTGACAGCCAAATCAGCCAACCAAACCTTTTGGATCTTGGGGAAGTCCCGGGCTGCTTGCAGTTTTCAGTTAGTTCTGAGCTGGGAAGTGAAATAAGAAGAGCTCAAGTGTATTTTGGGCAGCAATACTGAGTGGATTCGCATGGGAAAACTGTGAAAGTGCTGAGTTTTTGGCTTGCATGTCTGCTGCTGCTCCTGAGAGGGAGAGAAGAGAATTATTTTGGACTAAATCCAAGTTTGTGTGACTAAAGTAAGCTACTGAAATGGGCCAGGCTCAACCTGAAGAAGACCAAAGATTTTGCTGAATGCGATCGGCCTGTTGGGAGTTCCAGCTACCCCTAAGCTCCTGGTGTGTGCAGAGACTTTGCGATTGTGCCCGGGGAGCTCTTTGCCTGGTACAGTAGAATTCTCATACATGTAAATGTGATATGAGCTGCTAGTGGGTTGTGAGTTAGTTCCCCACTGCGTGAACTGTGTTCTGCTTGCTGGAAGCTGTATCCAGCCCAAAACGGACTGTATCCGAATTTGTCTCCATGTGGTCTGGGCCTTGCCAGACTGGCCCAGCCAGACTACCCACTGCACAGAGAAGCCATCGACGAGAGACCTGCCTGGGGATCAGCCCCCTGCTCCATGCTTAAACAGGAACGACGCCTCTGTGACTAGTGTGGGCCATGCTTCTCCTGGCATTCCGGATCAACCACCTGCAGTCTTGATTTTCGTCCAGCCTGTGTCCAGTCTTGGGTATCGTGAGTAAATACCAGGGTAGCTCTCTGCAACAACAGCTTAAACTAAGTTTGTTATCTGATTGTCTTGTTGTTTCGTTTCCTTTATGAACTGAGCCCTCTGGCTCTGGATTACAAATATTGTGTACTGTGCATGTTGTGTTTTCCATCACAGGGCCCCAACCAGCTGCAATCCTGGGCATCAGTCCTGGCTAGCCCATCTCTTCTCCACCTAAGTACCCAGAGGTGTGACTGTGTGGGGGGACTCATGGCGCATGCATAACTGCTTGATTGATATAACCTTTAAGCTAATTAACCTGATTTTGCCCCTCACTTGTTCAAGTCCCCTAAATAAATCAGATCTAACTTTTTCTGCATGTAATCTGACTGTGGTTCCAGTTTGTGCTCAAAGTACTGTACTGTTGCTTTTTGCTGTGCATAACCTTGTTTTACAGGGGGTTCCCAGGGTCGAACCAGAGGAACCAGCCCTAGTGGTAAGTGCAAACAGTGTGAGTACTTGTGTGGTGTACCGGGGTATTGTGAAAATGATTATTGTACAGTGTTCAGGCCACTAGAGGGGAAAGAGGGGGGTTACAATGTCCCGGAGGGCTGTGCCCGGGTTAGCTTGACCACCACCAACCCTGACCTCCGGGTGGAGGCACCTGTTTCAGAACTCAGGCCCCTTAACCTGCTACTAGCCAAGCAGGCAGGGGTAGAAGCCCTTGGGATAGCACCACCTAGAGGTTACACTTCTGCTCAGTATTTACTGAGGAGAAGGTAGGGCAGGGCCCACAGCTGAGCACCATGAACACAGGGGGGAGGGAGGTGTTCACTAGTCCCTTCACAAAAGAAAGGGTCCTACAAGAGCTTGCTTACATCCCAGAGTACTAAAGAAGCTAAGGGTGGAACTAGCAGAGCCATTATCAGAACTGTTTAGTGAGTCTCTGAGCACAGGAGAGGTCCCAGAAGACAGGCGAAGGGCTCATGTGCTCCCACTCTACAAGAGTGGTAGCAGGGAGAAGGCAGGGAACTACAGACCAGTCAGTCTTACCTCAGTAGTGGGCAAGATTATGGAGGCACTCCTTAAGGAAAGGATAGTGCAACACCTGAAATCCATAGGAGCACAGGATCCAAGACAGCATGGGTTTACAACAGGAAGGTCCTGTCAAACTAATCGCATAGATTTCTTTGACTGGATAACCAGAGTGGTGGACCAAGGGAATGCAGTTGATTTCACCTACCTTGACTTCGGCAAAGCTTTTGATACTGTTCCATGTAGAAGATTGATTAATAAGCTGGGTAGGCTCGGGGTAGGTCAGAAGTTAGTCAACTGGATGGCAAACTGGTTGGTGGGCAGAAAACAGAGAGTGGTGGTAAATGGTATACAGTCAGAAGAGATGCATGTCACAAGTGGGGTACCTCAGGGATCAGTCCTGGGGCCAGTCCTCGTCAATATCTTCATCAGTGACATTGTAGATGGACTGGAGGGTAAGGTTTGTCTGTTTGCAGATGACACCAGGATCTGCAACAGAGTAGGTGATCCAGATGGGGTGGGCAGAATGAGAAGAGATCTGGATAAACTGACAAAATGGTCGGAAGAGTGGCAACTGTAGTTTAACACAAAGAAGTGCAAGATCATGCTCATAGGGAAGACCCACTTGGGCTGGCAGTATAGCCTAGAGGTTAGAGGAACGAGGTGTGAACAAGCTTGGTACATCCAGCAGACCAGACCTGAGTTTGATTCTCACAACCTCCACTTGAATACTGTGTGACTCTGAGCAAGTCACTTAACTGCCCAGTGCTCCCAGGTCGCCCCTGAAAACAGGCACTTGTGCCTAGTGGGCCTTACCAGGTTACCAAAGACTAAAATGAAAAAAAAAGAGAAACCCTGAAGCCACCTATAGGTTGGGAGGGGAGTTGCTGGCAATCACAAGGGAAGAAAGAGACTTGGGCATCATCATTACAAATGACCTGAAATCATCCAAGCAGATCACTAAAGCAGTAGGTAAGGCTAGAGGGATGTTGGGGTGTATTGGAGGCAGTATAGCGCAGTGGTCTAAGGCTCTGAGCTGCAAATCTGGTGACGTCCAGCAGACCAGACCTGGGTTTGAATCCCACAGCTTCCACTTGCATACTGTGTGACCCTGAGCAAGTCACTTAACCTCCTTGTGCTCCCAGGTCACTCCTGTAAAAAAGCTTTCAGCTTAGTGTGCTATACCTGGTTAAACAACTAAATAAAAAAAAAAAAAAATTAGTAGGGGTATCGCAACTTGTAAGAGGGCGGTAATAATCCCTCTTTGCAAGACACTGGTTAGGCCCCATCTGGAGTACTGTGTGCGGTACTGGAAGCTGCACCTGCACAAGGACATTAACAAAATGGAGGCAGTCCAGAGAAAGGCAACCAAAATGGTGCAGGGAATGCATCAGAAAACATATGAGGACAGATTAACGAAGCTCAATATGTATACCCTAGAGCAAAGGAGGGAGAGAGGTGATATGAATGAAACATTCAAACATCTTAAGGGCATTAACAAGGTGAAAGAGTCTAACATGTTTCAATATAAGAAAAATAGCAGGACAAGTGGACACAGCATGAGATTAGAGGGAGGCCGATTAAAGGGTAATGTGAGGAAGTTCTTTTTCACAGAAAGGGTGGTGGATGCATGGAATGGCCTACCTCAGGAAGTGGTGAATATGAATACAGTGCAGGGCTTCAAACAGGCAAGGGATAGGCATAAGGGATCAATACAGATGAGTATGAATAGATAGGCCATTGACAGAGTACAGGTCTCTGACACTTTCATAAGGTAGAAAAAAATGGGCAGACTGGATGGGCCTTGCAGTCCTTGTCTGCTGTCAACTTCTATGTTTCTAACTCTTACCCCATTCCCTGTGCAAGAAAGTGGACATGGTACAGTATAGGAGAATGGGGTGAGAGTTAGGTCCAACGACCCCAAGGCACACCCCATGCCCTGTTGGTGTGTGGAGGGTGGGGTGGGTGGGGGTTAGGTCTGAACCTAATGCCTCATTTTCTTACTTTTGTTGCTTCAACCCTAACCGATGCATTAACAAAGTTTTTTGCAATTAATTTCCTTACTTGTTGAGAAAGTGTAATCTTACTCTTATATAGTTTTGGGAGCACAGGGCCTGGATGGCATCAGTGTATAGGAGTGCAGGGCTCATAGGAGTGCAGGGCCCTATGAGCCCTGCACTCCCATCTATCCATAAGTGCACAGACATTGTAATGAGCTGTCATCTCCGTGTGGGAGTGCAGGACTCTCTGGGTCCTACGCTCTCATTATTGCATAAGGAATGGCCCAGCAGTCCCACTACTGCATAATGTTATCCATATGTGGGAATGCAGGGCCCACCTACCAATAATTATAGAGATGTAGTGCAGGCCTAGACACATTCCAAGTAACCCCTATACTGCAAATGGCGCAATAGCTCCGTAACTGTAACAACCTTGGAAAAACTTCCACTGCAGTTGTAATCATTGACTTGTAACCTGCATGCATGCTTGGTACACCTAAAGGTGTACTAAGCTGCGTTTAGCGAAAAATCTATATCTCAAAGTGTTTTCGAGATATAGGCACCGAAAGGCACCGTGTTCACCATAATGTTATCCTATGGGAAATTTCTCAACTTTGGAATGGCATAACTATGGAATCAATGCAAATCTTTACACAAAATCAGCATAAGTCACATCTGTGGGACATCCTCTTTGCACCCTGCAAATTTCAAGCCAAAAGTTGTAACCATTTCTTAGCAGTGAACTGACAAAGGTTTTAAAATCCCCATTCATGAGCTGAATCCCAGTTCATAAGGTGTCAAAATCCCCGTTCGTGAGCCAATCCCTGTTCGTGAGATAAGGCCATCTGGTCATTCTCTCATGAATGGAGATTTTTGACAGCTCATGTACGGGGATTTTGACAGCTCATGAACAAGGATTTGTTTTATAATCCTTGTTTGTGAGCTGTCAAAATCCCTGTTCATGAGCCGAATCTCCATTCATAAGGTGTCAAAATTCCCGTTCCTGAGAAATCCTTGTTTGTGAGATTTGGCTATCTGTTCGTAATCTTACGAACAAGGATTTTGACAGATCACGAACAAGGATTTCTCACAAACAAGATTTTGATTAGGGCCTCACTAACAAGGATTTTTATAATCCTTGTTCATGAGCTGTCAAAATCCCTGTTCACAAGCTGAATCCCTGTTTGTGAAGTGTCAAAATCCCCGTTCACAAGATGATCCCTGTTTTTGAGATAGGGCCATCTTGCCATCATCTCACGAACAGGGATTTTGACAGCTCATGAATGGGGATCGGCTCGTGAGCAGGGATTTTGACAGCTCACAAACAGGGATCAGAAGCTAGTCACGAACAAGGATTTTTATACTTAAAAATAGCCAGTTTTGTGACTAAACTAAACAGAACTAAAGCCATGGGTTTGTAGAGGGTGTCACCCTGAACAAAACCCATACTTCAATCTCTACAGAAGACATCCCTGTGGCAAGTTATAACATTTTGTTTTTGAAGAAAATTGAAAACAAGATGGCAGCTCATGAACAGGAATTTTTCATACGAACAGGGATCCACATTTGTGAGCTGTCAAAATCGACGTTCGTGAGACCAAATCCTTGCTCACAACAGTGCAGCTATCCAAAACACTGAACTGATCATGCTCAGAACCCGAAATTTCAAAATTGAATAACTTTGGTACAGATTTATACTTTTTCATCACGTCAATGATGGCTTATTCTTTGGATCAAGCTCTTTCTACCTTGAAAATTTCAGGCCAAAATTCCAAACAGCGTGCATGCAGAGCGATCAGGAAACATTAGGAAAAATGGGTGAAAAAAGGCAAAAAACACACTTTTTTCACTATGTACTGTGCAAAATCCACACATCTGATCGAAATGCAAGTTGGCACATCAAGAGATCTACCACATAGGTCAGTGCATACTAAATTTTGTGCAAATCCGCTGAATGGTTGCAAAGTTATTAAGGTGCAAAATGTGGGGTTTAACATTAAATGGCCTACTCAACCCTAACTATAGTGGTGCTACCACGCCACTATAAAATAAATACATATATATATATATTTTTTTTTCCTGCATACAGTTCCATAAGGTATCTGGTTATTAATCTATGATCCTCTGGATCTTCCAAAATTCAGAGTTACTATCTTGAATGTTTTGAAGTGGTGTCCTAATATTGAAGAGATTAAAAAGAAAGAGACCATTATGGCTCTCAAAATAGGTGGCTAGGAAGGTAAGGGCAAAAAAGTTAGCATTCAGGAAGTATAAGGGGACACAGAGCGAGGAGGATAGGGAGGTGTATCAGGAGAAACAGAGGGAGGCTGGGAAAGCAATTAGGATTGCAAAGGGAATGGAGGAAAAAATAGCCCCGGAAGTAAAGAAAGGGGACATGGTATTTTTCAGATACTGTATGTAAGCGAAAAGAGAAAGACCAGGGGAGGGATAGTAAGGCATAGGAAGGATTGGGGGGGTGCATGGAGGGGGACCAGGAAAAAGTGAGCATCTTGAACAAATACTTTTGTTTAGTGTTCACAGAGGAAGATGAAGGTGAGGGACTGCAGATAAGAACCAGGAGAATCGAAGGAAGGGAGGTGCATACTAGTCCATTTACAGAGGAGCGAGAGTCCTGATGGAACTCACAAATCTGAAAGTGGACAAGACAATGGGGCCAGATGGGGTGCATCCAAAAATATTGAGGGAACTCAGAGAGGTACTGGCTGCACCTCTGACAGTCCTATACAACCACTCACTGGAGATCAGACTGTTTCTGGATGAATGGAGGAGGGCAGATGCAGTCTGACTTAACAAAAGCGGGAGCAAGGAGGAGGCAGGCAATTACAGGCCAGTCAGCCTGACTTTGGTGGTGGGGAAATTAATGGAAACACTACTGAAGGAAAGGATTGTAGAATATCTTGAATATAGTGGCTTACAAGCTCCAAGGCAGCATGGATTCCAAAGGGGAGGTCATGCCAAACAAATCTGTTAGATTCCTTTGACTGACCGACCAGGGAATTAGATCAGGGTGGAGCGATGGATGTGGCCTATCTTGATTTCAGTAAAGCTTTTGACACTGTTCCACATAGGAGACTCGTAAACAAGCGGTTCAGCCTAGCAATGGGTCCATAGGTGGTAAACTGGGTAAGGAACTGGTTAAGGGACAGGAGAGAGAGGGTGGTGGTAAATGGAGTACACTCTGAAGAAGGGAGGGTAACCAGCGTGGGGCCACAGGGATCAGCACGGGGACTGGTCCTCTTTAATGTCTTTATTAGAGACATTGTAGAGGGGCTAGAAGGGAAGGTACACCTCTTTACAGATGATGCTAAAACCTGCAATAGGGTCGACACGCTGGTGTGTGTATGTGTAAAAAATGAATAGAGATCTAAGAGAGCTAGAGGAGTGGTCAAGGGTGTGCAGCTAAGTTGCAATGCGAAGAAGTGCAAAATCATACACTGGAGGCACACAAACCCAGAGGCAGAGTATAAAATAAGAGGAATGGTGTTAACAACCACCAAACAGGAAAGAGACCTGGGGGTAATCATATCAGATGACCTAAAAGTGAACAGACAATGTGACAAAACAATGGGGAGAGCTATGGTGGGATGCTAGGGTGCATAGGTGGAGGCAGTATAGCATAGTGGCTAAGGGCACTGAGCTGCAAACCTGGAGACTTGGGTTTGAATCCCATCAGCCCCCACTTGCATACTGTGTGAACCTGAGCAAGTCACTTAACTTCCTTGTGCTTCCAGGTCACACCTGGAAACAAGCTCCAGCTTTGTGTGCCTTTCCTGGTTAAACAGTTTTCCCTTTCCCTTTCCATAGGGAAGGTACCGCTGTATAGATCACTGGTGAGACCTCACCTAGAGGATTGTGTCCAGTTCTGGAGACCACATCTCTGGAAGGACATAGACAGAGTAGAGGTGGTCCAGAGAAGGGCAACTAAAATGGTGCAGGGTCTGCATCACAAGCCCTATAAGGAAAGACTAAAGGGCCTCAATATGTACATCCTGGAGGAAAGGAGGGAGAGGTGGGATTTGATAGAAACTTTCATATATCCCATGGGTATAAATAAGAGTCAAGAAGGAAGCATTTTTCAGAAAAAAAGATGCTCAAGGACAAGGGGTCATGCTATGAAGCTGGAGGGGGTAGACTGTGGGGAGATGTGAGGAAGTACTTCTTCACAGAAAGGGTGATTGATGCCTGGAACAGCCTCCCAGTAGAGATGGTTGGGGCAAAAATGGTAATGGGATTCAAGAATATATGGGATAGGCATAAAGGAACCTTAGTGGTGTGGGGGAGGCAAAGGTGGAGATCAAGTAGGGTCTGTGATGTCACAGTAGGTAGGGAAACATGGGCAGTCTAGGTTGCCAAGTGGTCCTTATCTGCTGCCAACATCTATGTTTCTGTGTTTATCTGTAACAAATAGAACATTAGGATATATTTCCTCACAAGACTGAAAAGAGCAGGCTTATTAACAGATGGGTTGCTCTTGATATACAGTACCTTGTTTATTGGCGGGGGGGGGGGGCAAGCTAGCAGCCCAGGCAATCAGACGGGCTTCCCAGAAGCTCCTACTATGTGGTGAGCTCGATTAAATAAAATCTTAACTTGACATGTTTTGGTGACAAAGTTTTAATAGCTGTACTGATTTTAGATCTCCTTCAGTGCTTGATGAAACAACTCTGCTATTTTTTTTACAGGATAGGAAAGTCGAAAAACCATGCTGAGACTTCCCAGAATTTCTTTAAACCCAGGCAGGGAGGATGAGATGCTGAGAAAGGGTTGGAGGACCTGCACACAGGGTGATTTTCCTACAAACTACAATGTAGAGGATTAGGACAAATGTAAAACTTTTGAACAACAAATTCAGTACATTTTGATTCAGAGTATGGGGTGGAAGTCCAGTGAGGAGAGCTTGCAAGACCCTGACAGGTACACCATTGAGACTATGAGGGAGAGTGAGAACATGGTAGAAACTTACAAGTACTTGCATTGGACATAATTTGCCTTGAGCACAAACACAGGTATGAGGGGAAATTCAATGAAACACACCGGACAAAGGTCCTTTTTTTTAATTGCTTTATTGAGAAATAATGTATCAGTTACACTTATTTACATCATAGTACATCATAGCATAATAATCAAAAAACATAATGTACATTTTGTGTGAGTATGAGTACTTCAGAACTGAACCAGTACAAGTTATATTACTGTTTATTTTTCAGACTCTTCCCTAACTAAATAAATAAAACACATTACTACTACAACTGCAAACAAAGGGCACTATGCACTAAGCAGGCGTGAGTAAGCGGAAAAGTTACATACCCTGCCCATGACCCTGCACCTCGTGGACAGGTGCACCCATACCGGCATTCACCAATGCTGCCAACTGTCTGCAGCTTCTTTCCCCCGGTGCGCAGGACTCTGCATTGTGGGCAGGTGAGGAGTCATCGTCCCAGGCGGGCATCCAGTGGGATGCCCCCTGGACCCTTAGTGGATCCCATGTGTAGGAAGGCACGGGTCTGGGGCTGTGCATGCTGACTACAGGCACCTGGACTCGCATGGCACCATCCCGTCCCAGTGCTGCCACTCCTGAAATTGGCAGGTGCACGCCCGTCCAGCTGCCCCGCCGCCTCATGCCACCCTGTAGTCAGGGGCAGCATGGTGTGCCCTGTCCTGGTCCCCCAGTGACTGAAGGCCTGTGTCCATGGAGGTGCACAGTGGGTTATGGCAAGGTCTACCCTGGAGTACCCTGTGCCACCCTCTGCACCCATGTGGCCATCACTACATGGGTAAGTGAATTCCGCATAGTGCTGGTATGCCCCCGGAATGCCCCCAGAGTGAAGCTGTCCACAGACATGGGGGATTGGGTGTAGTGTTGCACGCTCCCCTTAGAGCATGGCCACAGGGGCACAGTGGGTGCGGAGTGGCTCCGCACCCCAGTTATGTGCGTGTAGCCACTCTGCCCCAATAGTGCATAAGGCCACCAGTGAGGCATTATTACTTTACAGTAGCCCATTGTAAATTTGGTGTGGTCTCGTGGTGGTTGGGAAAGTGGGTATCTATATGTTAGGCATTTATATTAAAGTCAAAATACTTGATTCCAAAGCTGGCAGGCCTGTTCCCTCCTCTCCTCTCCTCTCCTCTCCTCTCCTCTTCTCTTCTAGAAACATAGAAACAGAAACATAGAATTTGACGGCAGATAAGGACCACATGGCCCACCCAGTCTGCCCATTTCCCTACCTAATGGATAAGCTGCAGATCCTAGTTAAAAAACAACCTACTTCTTCCTATCTCCCACCCCCTAGAATTTCCTTATGACTGTCCCATGCATTCTTGAAATCCACCACTGTTTTTGACTCCACAACCTCCTCAGGAAAGCTTTTCCATGCATCCACAACCCTCTCCATGAAAAAATACTTCCTCACATCACCTCTGAGCTGTCCCCCCTCAATTTTCAAATTGTGCCCCCTTGTTCTTGCACACCACTTTTTCTGAAAGATGCTTCTCTTCTCTCCTCTCCTCTCCTCTGAGTGTTGATCTGCCTCAAGTGTTACATTCCATGTAGTCCATCTTTATATTTTTCCATTCTGTCCTTTACTTGGTAGGTTATTCTCTCCATTTTAGCACTCTCCTCAACTATACCCCTCCACTCTGAAAGTGCAGGAGGGGCCACTTGTAGCCTTTTCCCAGTGATGGCTTTCCAGATATGCCAAATATACAAAGAGCTAGCCCCCTTTACTGATGGGGGTGTTAGCTCCAGTATCAGATTCTGGGAGTGGACTGGTGTTTTTATGTTAAACAAGGTCTTCATCTTTTGAGTAACATCTTCCCAAAATGTTTCTAAGGCAGGGCAAGTATATATGTGTGTGTGCGAGGTGATGGCCTCTCCGCAGTTTCTTCAACAGGCTGAAATGGTTCCCCTGTCCCATTTGGCTTTTATTTTTGGGTAATGAAATATCTGGTTTTTATTTTCCAGGTACAGTATATTCATACCACCTAAGAGAAGAAGAAGAAGTTTTAAAAGAGCCCTCCCCGACCCTTGTTCATTCTTTATGTGTTAGTGTGAGGCCAGCTTCCCCCTCCAATTTGTTAGTAAGATGTGTTGCAGCAGTTATTCTATTCAAAGTGAAATACTGATAGATTTTAGAAACCGCCACCTTCTGACTGGTGGTATTCATTGGTTGTTCTAAGGTGGGATCTCCCAGAGTATCTTAGTCTTCTCCTCGTGTTTGTCTTATGTGAGCCTGCATATAGTTCCTCAGATGAAAATACAGGCCCAGATATTCAAAAGAGTTGAGCCATGAGCAATAGGGTTGCGCCTGCGCTAGTACGAAAATGCGCCATTCTGCGATATTCAGCAGGAGGCAGTTGTGCCCCCAAATCATGCTGAGCAACAGCGCAATGATAATGAAGGCATGTGCAACTGAAGGGGGAGGAACCATGCATAAATGGCGCAGTGCGATATTCAACAACTTGCGCCATGCGCAATAGGGGAGCAAGCGGAAATTGTGCCATAGTGGAAATGAGCCAAAATAAAAGGGAGCAAGGGAGAGGTGCAAGAACGCTACAGGGAAGCCACATGAGAGCAAAATACAGCAGGACACACTGGGCAGCAGGGACACAGGGCCAGGCAGGAAAGGGCACCTGGAAGCAATAGCCACAGGGAAGGTGTGGGAGACATTGTAGAAGGCGGGTACACCACACCAACAGTGAGGCAAGCACAGGCAGGTGTTCCCAGTGCGGGGGAAGTGCAGTGAGGACAGGCGGGGGAATACAGTAACAGTTGCCGGGGGTGAACACAAGCCAGGGACATGGCCAGCGCCACCTTCCAGATGGAGGCGTTATGAGGGGGTGAGAAGGCGGCAGCAGGGGGCGTGGCCATGGAAGGCCCGTCGACGGTATGCCCCCAACAGGCAGTACTGCAGCCCACACCAGCTTCGAGCTGTACAGTGATACCGAGATTGTGGGCCGGTACCACTTGAATCGGGCAATTCTGAGGCGGCTCTGTGAGCTGTGCAGTGATGTGATGCAGGCACCCACACGACGGAGCCATGCCCTGTCAGTGGAGACTAAAATGACAGCTTGCATGTGCTTGCTTGCCACGGGTACGTTCCAGAGACCAACTGGGGACACCACAGGCATAACCCAGTCAGCCATGTCACGCCATCTCACCCAATTCGTCAGCGCACTGCTGCCACATGCTGCCGAGTACATCCATTTCCCCAGCACACCAGCGGAGCGCACAGCAAACATACAGGAGTTCCACAGGGTAGCACGTATGCCTGGCATGCTAGGGGCAATAGACTGCACCCATGTGGCCATCCACACACCACCTGGTCCCGAGGGGGCCGCATACATCAATCGCAAGGGCTATGCCAGCATCAACTGCCAGGTGGTGTGCGATGCCAGGGGGCGCATAATCAATGTCTGTGCCACGCACCCTGGGGGAGCACACGATGCCTTCATCTGGCACCAGTTGGCACTGTGCCACAGATTCGAGAGTGGGGATATCCCCACTGGCCACCTAGTGGCTGAGTATGCAAACCACATGGACAATCATAGGGCCTGGGGGGGCATGGTCAGAGGTGACATGGGTAGTGGCCTACATGGCCCAGGGCAGGGCGATGCTGATCACCAAACTAGCCTCCACCCTCTACACTCAGGTGACATTGGATACCCACTCCATCCCTGGCTGCTCACACCCTACCAGCGGCCCGTGAACCCCATCGCAGCAACGCTACAATGAGGCACACGCCACCACACGTAATGTCATCGAGTGGCTGTTCAGGAAGCTGAAGGCACGTTTCCGTTGCCTGGACACCTCTGGCAGTGCCCTACAGTACAGCCCCTCAAAGGCCTGTGGGCTATTCCTGGCCTGTTGCATCCTGCACAACATGGCCAACAAATGTGGGATAGCCATGCAGGTCGAAGAGGGGGACAGCGATGGGGATGATGAGGACGCCAGTGACGATGGTGATGGGCAGCCCCCCCTTGGGCGACGGGACCCCCGACTGCTCCGGCTGGCACAGCTGCACCGGGACACCATCATGGAGGAGCACTTCAGCCAACCCAGGTAAGTCATGGGGCCATGTGCTGCCAACAATGGCTAAGGCACAACCCACAAAGACGCATGGACACACACCAGGGGTTCATGCCATCAAGGGAAGTGGCAGGGCATGGAATCACACACCCAACCAGGAATGGATGAGGTCTAACATCCCACGTGGATGGGGACACACACACGCACACACACAATGCACCAAACATGCACAAAGGGTAGGAGGCACACCGACCCAGAATGCCACCCCTAGCCACACACATGTCCACAGACCACCACGCCCACTGCCTGTCCATGTGCGTGTGTCAGAAGCTGAGCACCATTGCACATTGGTGTAGAGCGCAATGCAGGCATCATCATGCACATGCAACTGTGGACAGCAGCCGGGAGGGTGTGCAGATGGACCGTGTGTCCACGTGCAGGGCCGGGTACCCACCCGTGTACTGCCCACTGAAAGACACAATGCACACAGGGCAGCACCAGACAGTAGCCACTTTGGGAGACAGGTCAGTCACGCGGCACAGTGCCCCGGCTGCCACAGATGCATGGGTGGCCCTGCCAAGACCCACCAGCACTGACAGGCCGACCACTGGCCTCATGGGGTGGCACCGATGGTCCCCCAGGAGTTCCACTGCATGAACGCGACCATGCTCGTGCAGGGGTCTGCAGCACACTGAACATGCCTGCGCCAGGTGTGCTTGGCATGCCCACAGCTGAAGCCGGTGTCAACAGGGATGGTGTCGCACGACGCTGGGAATGGGGGGTGGACAGTACACTGCGTGGTGTCCGCGACGCATGGGCACATGACTGTATGCCCATTGTGGCCATGACAGCAGTGAATGCCTGTGCATGCCTGTCAATGGCAGCGGTCACATCCTCCCGCAACCAGTCCATCCCTGACAGGATCAGAGCGGTGTCTCTGCTGCGACGCTCCTCTGCCCGCTCCAGAGCAGCACACAGTGCATCCACCGACGTCGCAAGCCACATCTGCTGCTGGACTGATGTTTGCAGTAGGTGGGTGTGCTCGTCCAAGAGGTCATCTGCCTCCACGGCATCCTGTCCCTCAGGGTGTGCGTGGCCCTGATGCTCAGCACCCCTTGAGGGTGGGTGCTGCACACCAGGAACAGGTCTGGGCATGTCCACAGGCAGTGCACAGACGCCGCCGCTTGACCCTGTACCCCCAAGCCCACTGGCCGACTGCTGATGCTGCCCCTCCGGCTGCCCTCCCCAGGGCTCAGTGGTGCCGCCGCAGTGGGCGCAACAGTCCCACTGTCCTGAACACACACCAGTGCTGCCCCACTGGTGCTGACAGGCACAGGCTGGGACTGTGCTGACACGCAGGCCTCCACGGTAGCACCACCCACAGCCATGGCCGCGATGTTACCTGCTGTGGCCATCCTGTGGCATACAAGTGTCACTGCCCATGCCGTTAGCGACATCATCATTGGTGACAGACTTGGCACCGGCCCTAGTCACAGCATGCTGGCATCTGTGGACGCTGGCACGCTGGGATACGGGCAGGGCTTCCTCCACACCTGTTACAACAACATCAGTGTGGACAGCCAGGTGGGCCCACTGTCGCACTGAGCCACGCATACCTATGGAGGTGGATGGGCCCTCCTCCATCTCCAGCTGACTGTCCTCAGTGGACAGGCCCACCACCACTGACCCATGCAGATGCTCAGGATCTGTAAGGGAAAACAAAGTCGCATTACTGCATGTGACCTACCCTGCCCCCATAGACAGACCATGACTTACCATGCAGTGATGGGCTACCACCCATCTGGAAGCCACCACCTGGAACACCCTCAATGGCACTACGCTGCATGCTTCCAGCAATCCTCTCCTCCTGTGGGGTCAGGTGTACCACCTCTGGCTGTCCCCCACCTGTCGCAGCTCATGCTGCCCTGATGGCAGCCACCTTCTCCTTTATCCTCCTCCTGTCTGTGCCCATCTTCTTCTTGCACTCCTGCACGGAGCGCTGATGGCTGCCATGTAGGTTCACAGTACGTGCCACCTCCTCCCATGCAGCAGCACGGGCTTGAGGTGTTCCCTGCCGTCCACTGAGAGGTCCTCCTGATCCAGGTAGGCCTCAAACAGGGCATCGTTCTCGGCCTTGGTTAAATTAGGCCTCCTCCTCCTCCCACCACTGTGTTCCTCCTCTCCCACAACTTGCTCGGTCATTTTTTAGCCTGTAAGAATGACAGTTGTTACCTGTGACTGTGCAGTCCCATGCATGTCCCTAAATTCACAGTCCACACTCTCAAACAGCATGCAACTCACCAATAGACTGCAGTAACCGACTATGGCCACTGCAGCCCAATGTCGCACTTTTATAGCACAACCCATGCAAATGAGGCGAGGCGCAACTTTAAGTGGATGCAAATTGCAGTGCTGTGCCATTGCATGGCTGATTAGCTGTTTTGCATATGACGACTGAATATCGCGCTGTTGCGCTTTGCACAATTGTGTTGAACGTGCTGAGCCAAGGGCGCAGTTCTGTGACATGCGTAGTACACACCTCACTGCACATGCCTGGGTTGCTGATGCAGGCGTCTGCCGCGCTGCTGACGTGCTGTGCATGGGAAGCAATGCAGGGCATGGCCACCATTGTGCCAGTGGCGCTACAGCGATGTTCACCTACATGGCGCTGTGGCACTGGGCCATCATAGGTGCACTGGGGCAACAGCGCGGTAGGCTGCTACTGGAGGTAGCTGACGGGCAGCCAATCGCGCTGCACGCATTGGGTTCCAATGGTGCTGTGCGTGTCCGTGCGCCAGAGCCCCTTGACCCTGTGCCCGACCTTTGCCCCCTAGGCACCATGCGTCAGGCATGGGTGCACCACTATCGCACTGTTCGGTGACAGCGCAATAGGGAATGGCAGCGCTGCACTGCGCAGCATCTGCACGTGGGGAGCCGCGCTGCAGAGCACCATTTTTGCAGACCGAGCTGTGAGAAAAGTGCGCAGGAGGGCTGCTCAATGGAGCCAGGTTGAACTGGCCAACCTAGTGGTCATAGTGGAGCCACACCATGGACCACTGTTTGGGGAGGCACCCCTGGACAGGTCCAGGAGCCAGGTGTGGGAGGAGGTGGCCACTGCACTTGAGGAGGCCACTGGAAGTGGGCGGACAGCAGAGCAGTGCCGCCACAGGTATGGGGACCTGCAGCGGAGGGAGCCAGACCTGCTAGCCCACCTGCGGGCACGTGCAAGGAGGGGCACAGTGCCACAGCCAGGTAGGTGTTACGTCAACACACTTCTATCTTCCATATGGGTATCACGGTTGCATGTGTCCAGCACATGGGGGAGGGACCGTCCGGTGTTGGCTGTGGTGGTGTTATCAGGGTGTGGGGTGGGTGGGTCTGGCTGGGTGGGAGGGCACACACCTGGGGGCAGGGGGGCTTTGCTATGGGATTGTACTGATGTTCCTCTCTCCATGTTTGCACCACAGGGCTGGAGGAGCGGCACCTGGCACATGAGCTGTGGTGCAACGAAGAGGACAGGGAGGCAAGGCGGGGCGAGGGTCCACAGCACCCAAGAGACTGGCGCGATGAGGGTGAGTGCCATACCCCCATGATTACTATTGCATGCTATGTAACAGGGTGGGCAGCGGGACATGGCCACCATCCATTGACACAACTGCCATGCACGCAACTTGTTACAGTCAGCACTGTCCAGTGGCAATGCATATCTGGGAGTGCGTCGATGGTGGTCCATGCATGCACCGGGTACATGGCTCTGCCACTGCCTTTGCACCACATAGCCATGTCACTAAACGGCCACGGTGGTGCTGTGCATGACTTGGCCGATGGGTGGGTGCAGCATTATGCATGGCTGTATGCGCCTGGGTGGGCAGGTCATGTGGACGTGATCAATGTGGGTGGTCACACACCATCACAGAGGTATGTCCCACGGCCATATGCCATGCACAGTGTGTGGGCTGTATGGGGCTGTGCATTCACACCTATTGACTGTGCTCCCTTGTCCTAGGTGTCTGCCAGCTGAACGACATCCAGGAGGCATTGCGGGAGATCCTGCACGTGGCAAGGGCGTTCCTGGAAATCCTTCGCCGCATTGATCAGATTGGGGTCTGCAGGAGGCACCAGCAGAGGAGAAGCCAGAGCGGGGAGTGGGGCTCCCGTTGAAAGTCCCTCTGCCCCTGATGTACCCTACCCCCCTGGACCCACCCTCACACCCCTCCTTTCCTGTCCCATTTGTCCACCCCTGCCCCTTACCCACTCCCACCTTGTTTGTGGCCCCCCCCACCTTGTATATATTATTGTATATAGTTAACTTTTATATTTTGTTTTAATACAGATCTTTGATATGAATACTGGTGGTCTCTGATTTGCAGCAGGCTATAGGTGCTCAGCTGCAGTGGTGTGCATGGCATCGGGGTGGTGCAGTCATGGGTATGTGTGTGTGTCCGTGGGGAGGTGGCTATGGTGTGGGGGTAGCTATCAGTCAGTGTCTGTGTTGTGTGTGTTGTTCCCTGTGCACTGGATGACTGCGTGCAGTGGTCCATGGCGCATGCTCTGTGTCCGTGGCACCCCTGTCAGCCCATCCATGGCCTGTGCAGCTGACACCATGCATGTCTGTGACCTGCACGGTCTGCTGGCATGTCAGTGGTGGCTGTCCATGCAGGGCAGCCACTGTACCCATCACAATGTTGGGTTGCCTCCTGTCACTGGCGTGGTGCATGTCTGCCTTGGGTGACACTGTGGCCTCCACAGTTGTTGACCCACCTCCATGCTGTGGCTTGTGTGTGTTGCAGGGGATGTGCACCACTGTCTGTGACTTGTGCTCCGGGCAAATGCTGGTGGCATACAGGTCCACAGTGCCTGCACAGGGTGGCTGGCACTCCTGTGCCATGGAGGATTGCAGGTTGTGTGTACACAGTTTACATGGGCCCACGCTGGGGGCTTGGTTGCCCTGCTACTGCGTCCCTGTGTTGTTGTGCCCTTGGGTATGGATGGGTGTCTGTCCATGCACTGTGTGGCATCCAGTGTGGTGCATGCTTCCATGCACCACTGAGGGTGCCTTCGCTGGCTGTTGTGGCCAGTGCTGGGTCCGGGTGTGTCATTGGGAGAGCGTGCAGGGTGCTGTACCATTGGTGGTGGGGTCTGGGGCATGCCCTGTCCCATGTGGAGTACCTCATGTGCCGATGCATGGTTGGTCTCTCAGCAGTACCTCGGGGGGGCTGTGCATGGTGGCACTGTGTATGCCATCGTTGCATCACTGTGTGCTGCCACCCGCTGATGGGTGCTCATGGTGGGGCTGCCTTGCATGGTTCTGTAGTGCACAGGGTTGCATTGTCACAGTGGGGGTGGTGGCATGCATGGGATTTCCTGCAGTGGTGGACACTGATCCTGGGCAGGGTGTCTAGAGGTCACGGTGCAGGGTGTGCTCTGCATTGGGGGGATGGTGTGGCACGGAGTGGTCAGCCCTTCTTGTGTGCCAGTCACAGCTTGCCGGGGGGTGTGATGGGGCACCATGGCCCGGCTGTGGGTTGGTTGCTGGTCTCCATAGGTCAGTGGTTATTCCAGCCCTCCCCCAGTTGTGCAGTGCATGGGGTGTGGGGGGACAATGTCTGTTCTGCTGTGTGTTCCTCTGCCTTCTGTGGCATGGGTGGTGGGCCCCTACCTCCCTGGTTGTGCAGTTGCATGGCCACCCTGCTGCTGGGGGGGTGTCCCTGGTTGCACTATGGCGCCTCTGGACTGCTCAGCTGAACATCCCTTGTTGTGCTATGGCGCATCTGATCTGCTCAGCTTCCCCTTCCTAGTTGTGCTATGGCGCAGGTGGTGCGATATTCAGTCGTCGGCTGTAGGCACAGTTTGGCCGGCTCAGTTTTTGAATATCGTGCCTCTTGCGCATGGGTGCAATGGACTTGCGCTTGCTCCTGCTATTGTGCACTTTTTGGGCGCAGTTTGAACATCTGGGCCCCTGTATCTAAACCTGTCTCTAGGCTGCCATCCAAATTCCTCTTTACAATCCTCAAAAAGCTTTACCACATTTCCCCTCAACACCTGTTCTGGGAATCTTAGCCCAGCTCTTGCCTGTCTGGTGTATCATGGGTCCATCCTACTAGGAAGGAAGGCCCCATCTCATGCTAGCCAATTGTATCCCCAAAGTTGTTCTATCATTTGAGAGTAGTGGATAAACCTTTCTCAGACCTTAAAAGTGACTTTAAGTACCTAATATGTAAATTTCTCTCTGTCTAGTCATATAAGAGTGACGTAAGGGGCCTGTCCTCTGATGCTTCTGTGTACTTCCAATGTGCCTGGAAGTGTGGGTTATTCCAAATGAATGCCACCCGCATTCGTGTTGCTATCCAGTATTCTCCCAGGGTCAGCATGGCCCATTCTCCCTAAGCCTTTTTGGCCAGGAGTATACTGCTTCTGATGCTTGGTCTCATATTTCTCCAAATAAATGTAAAGATTTGTCTCTGCTTCTCTCCCAGCCAACTTTTAGATAATGTGACTGGAGTGCATTGGAACAGATAAAGATATCTGGGCAGTTTCTCATTTTTATAGCCCGCATTGTAGCAGATAGTGGTAAGGGAAGAAGAGACTGCCTTTTAATATCATCCTTTAATTGTTTGCTTGGGTGGGGGGGTGTAGTTGTCTTGATATAGCTGGGAGGACGTGTTTCATAGAATGATTCCCAGGAGCAGTGTTTGGTACATGCCAAATATTTGGCTGCTTGGGGACCAGCATAGCGTAAGCCTGTGGTTCAGGGAAGGCACAGAGACCCTTTTTCATTAGCGTACAACTAATTATAAGTTGATCTGTCAAAGACAGAGCATAGTCACACCTGAACCAGCAGCCTTATCTGCCTGTGGTACTGGCTTGACAGCTCATGCCCCTGTTCTGCCTAGATTGTGCGTGCCTGTGCGTATGCACTCCTAAGATCTGTCAGCGAGAAAGTGTATAAGTTTCACAGTTTGTATGACATAAGGAAGAAAAAGTAAAACAAAAAGTGCACACAAGGGGCTATTACACAGTGTTTTGTGATTTTTGTTTTTCTTTTCTGTAAGTGGATTTAGCAGTGCAGCCTAGTGGTCCACCAATAGGATGGCCCAGCTACTTCTCTTTTCCTATTCTGAGCTTTCATGGGCAGAGTTTAACAGGTAGTAGGTGGGCTTCACAATGGCAGCTATGGGCGAATTCACTTGTGACTGACGGTCTATCATGCAATCAGAAATTGTAACTCAGAAAATAAGGCATTGTTTCAGGATGATTAACAGTAGATGATAGGCGTTTTGTTTAAGCAGAGCATGAAGACTTCAAATTCTTTTCAGTACAGTCCGTGCTGGCTGAAGAGCGAGGTTTAAAATATATATACATACTTTTAATTAATTAGAGAATATATTGTAAATAGAAAACTGTGATATTAAAGGCAACATTTCATTATTTATTACCCTCCTTCGATCCCTCTGACTGCGACGTGGATGGATTTGCGTATTTATCCAGATAAAGTGAGAGAAGCCCTACCTATTGATGAAATGAGCCACATTAACACTGAAAAGGTAAGCTGTTCAATTTATGGACCACATGAGAATTTTAAAATAGATTTTCAGGTGCATTTCCAAACACAGTGCTCATTGGTAAACTAGTATTGTTTGTAACTCTGTTTCTGATTGCTTAACAGCTGCATTTCTCAGACCAAGACTGACTTTACAAGTATCCCCATGTGAAACAATACAATAGAGTCATTTTTTTTTTGCTCCACCCTGCCCCCTGGAGTCCCACTCCTTCGGGCTCCCCAAGCTTCGGCCCCTTTATCGATGTATCTTCTACCCTGCTGCCATCTCTTCCCTCCAGACTCCACAAGCTTTTGCCGACACCCCCAATGTTCAGCTTATCCCTGCTGGGGGGGTCTCCCTGCTGCCACCAGGGAAAAAGTGCCTTTGTCACTGGGGGTGATGCTCTTTGGGGGGCAAGGACTGCGTGCTGGGCAGATGACGGCATAGGGGACTTCATGGGGGGCCGTTATCTGGAATCCCAGGATGGACCATTTTCCCATTTTCTCCCTCCCGTCCCTCTCCCCTCCCATGTGACGGCTGCACGTTATGGCATCCTGGGAAGGACACATGGTGATGTGTGGTCACCCATGTCACCAAGTGTGCCTCTACTGGCCAGCCACCTGGAACCACTGAAAGAGTGGTGCAGGCCTAAAACTCCCTCCGAGGGAGGACAGTATCCACACAGACACCCTTAACACTCCCCGTGGGTCTCCAGAGTCATTTTTTTAAACTAATTCTTTGAACACCTTTGGCATGGTTTGGATAACTTGTGTTGTGATTCTCCTTAGTTTTGCCTGTAGTTCTGTTATGCAGGAAATGCAAGGCTACGCAAGCCATATATTTTATACAGGCTTGCTGTACACAGGGCAGCTGTACTGCTGTCTTCACATCTCTCTCTTCTGCTGCCTGCCTCTTTATGGGAATTAACACAACCCCCCCTCCACCCTGGTAGCACAGGAAATGTACTGTGCTAGAGCATGCCCCCCTAGAGTGGAGCCACTGTGTGAGTTAACCCCCCTCTCCCAAGGCAGCACAGGAGACGTGCCATGCTACCTTCTATCTGCTGTGCAACGCGCAACCCACCTCACCACCAGCAGTCCCTCTTCACAATATCTGATACTGTAGTTGGGAACAGTAAGGATCGTAAGGCAGCCAGTGGGGGAGCTTAATAGCACTGGAGCTGGCCAATTGGAGTGAGGGAGGGTTTTGACTTTTGTGGCGTGAGTGGAAGTGAGTGGTGCAAGGGTGAATGTGGGGGGCAGGAGAGTATGAGGGTGAAGGGGTGCCATAGCTTTGTTCATTTGGGATGCCATCATGTCTAACACTGTCCCAGATGATGCCAAGATATTTTAATTTAGCTAGGGCCCATTTCATAGGTAAATGGCTATGCAGGGCATAGGCAAGGATTTAGAGGGGGTATAGTTCAAGGTAAGAACTTCTGTCTTAGCAGTGTTGAGCGTGTAGCTCACCGTGGAAGAAAATTCTTCTACCAAGGTCGTCACTCAAGGCAGGGATGATTATGGGTTTGACAGGTGTTCGAGCACATCATCCGAGTATTACATGATTTTGTACTCCTGCCTGCCCACCGTGTTTCCTATTATATCCTGGTCTAACCTTATTTGTTGAGCAGAGGCTATATGTAGAAAGTAAATAGCACAGGGGACAGGGGAAGCCCTGACTGTGCCCCAAACTAATGCAATGCTCTGGAACATATACCCATTAACTCTGGCAAAAGCCTGAGGTTCACTATATAGGGTCTGTATGTATTGCACAAACTGGTGTGAAAAACCAACCCAGCAAGGACCCTATATAGATAAGACCAGTTAACTTGATCAAACACGTTTTCTGCATCCATGCTCATCACTATGGCTGGTGTTTTAATGTGGTTCAGTTTGTCTGTGACATTCAGTGTGCACCTCACATTATCTGCTGCCTGTCTATGACATGCAATGTGCGCCTCACATTATCTTCTGTCTGTGACATGCAGTGTGCGCCTCACGTTATCTGCTGCCTGTCTGTGACATGTAGTGTGCGCCTCACATTATCTTCTGTCTGTGACATGCAGTGTGCGCCTCACATTATTTGCTGCCTGTCTGTGACATGCAGTGTGCACCTCACATTATCTGCTGCCTGTCTGTGACATGCAGTGTGCGCCTCACATTATCTGCTGCCCGTCAGTTCATTACAAAACCCGTCTGGCCCATGTTGACTATTTGGGATATAATACCCTCCAGTCGTTTGGTCAAGATAGCTGTCAAGAACTTATAGTCGACATTTAAGATGGAAATTGAGCAGTATGAAAGGCAGCGTGTAGGGTCCTTGCCAGGCCTGGGGATTACAAATATGACCACCTGATTCAAAGTGTGTGTGTGTGGGTCTTCCTCCCCCTGCTAGTGCTGCCTCGTATGCAACCCTCAGCCAGGGTGTCATCTGTTCCCCGAAACTTTTGTAAAATTCTACAGGGAACCTGTCTGATCCTGGACATTTGCCCATCTTAATGTTTGCTATTAGTGGTGGATTCAGTATTAATGAAGATCCTGCAACAGCAGGATCCTTCTTTGACCTTTGCATGGAATAGAACCAATCCAACATAATATATTTCCAACACATCCAAAATTAGTTGTAACATGGCCCTGTACCAATAGTCATCATGTTCAGTAGAAGATGATAGAAACAGAAGTCTTCTGTCTGTTAGCTGACAGCCGATCCCATTTAGTCTGTCCCCATTCATTATTACCATAGAACCCTTTTTAAAATCCTAAATTCGACACTATTTGCTATCACCTGGTTAATTTCTCCACATTGATTGGTGCACAGACTGCATCATTCTGTTCCTGCCTGATCTCGGGAAGATTAAATTATTTCAGGTATTCACTTACTAGGTTTCATGGTTTATCCTCTTTGGCGGCATATAGGTTCTCATAGTAATGTTCAGAGGCCCCTGTATGTCCTCTATCATGGTTACTCATAGTCCCACACCCTGGTGGGTAATTTTAGCTATGTGGGCCCCTGTCTTCCATGCCTGAAACCTGCAAGCTAACAATTTTAAGGCCCTTGGTCCCCCTTCATAGTACCATTGGCATAGATACATAAGGTTTTGTCTGACTTTATGATTGAGAATGCTGTTTAGCTCTTTTTTAAGCTTGAAGAGCTCCTTACCCCCAAATGGTCTAGTTTTATCTGTTGCTGACTTTAAAACATTTTTATCTGAGTTTCTAAGTTATTTGTCTTCCCTTACACTTCTTTTTTTTCTAGCTGCTGCAATGGCAATTAGTTTACCTCGTATGACTGACTTTACTGTATCCCAGAGTATCCCTGGACTAATTTCCAGAGTGGAGTTCTTTTGAACTGCCTGAGACATAATTTGTGGGATTTGGTCCCTTATTTCCATGTCCTGTAGGAGGGAGACATTAAGTCTTCAAAATGATGATCTTTTTTGTAGCTGGAGGTCAAGCCCCAAAATGAGAGGGCATGGTCAGAAAGGGCCAGTGGACCCACTACACACCTTTTAAGCCTTGTCAACTTTTTTGTTAGAAGAAAAACCTCTAGTTTGGAGTTATTTGAGGGACATGGGAATACTATGCAAACCCCTGTGTAGGCCCATATAGGTGCCTCCAGTCATCTTGCAGACCTAATTTCACTAGTAGGGCTTTAACAGTTTTTGCCACTATGTGAGCTGCTCTGGGTACTTGTAAGGTGCTGCCTAACTGCATAACAAACATGAGATTTAAATCCTCTCCACAAATTAATATGCCTTCAGTTTTGTCAGCTATTGAAGTAAACAGCTTTCGGAAGAAAGTATAGACTGAGCCAGGAGAGGCATGAATGGAAATTAGAGTGAGCTTTTGTCCATTCAGTTGCGCCTTGACCATGACTTATCTACCACCCCATCCTTTACTACTTCTGCTGTCTCAAATGGAACCCCATTTGGCACCAAGATGGTCGCACCCCTCTTCTGTCCAGATTTATATGAGGAGTCATGGACCTCTTGGTATCCAAATTGAGATAACTTCTGATTTTTCTGTATCTGTAAGGTGCAAGGGGCACTGTCAGTCCTTTAGTTACTAGCTTGGTGGGAGTACCTCAAGAACCTCAGCAAGGGATCTGTCTTGGAAGTCCCAGCAGAACTGTATTTTGACAACCAATGCCAGCCTGTTGGGCTAGGTGCAGTCCTGGACCAAATTCTGGTCCAGGGGATCTGGACCCCCCAGGAGCAACAGCTACAGATAAATGTTTTGGAGATGTTGGCAGTGTTTCTTGTCCTTCTGCATTTTTACAATCGAGTGCAGGCCAGTGCCATGAAGGTAAGGTTGGACAACATCTCCACTGTGGTTTACATAAACAATCAAGGAGGCACAAGAAGCCAGAGAATGGTAGAAGAAGCAACTGCGGTGCCCCTGTGGGCAGAGAAAAATATTCTGATGCTCTCAGCAGTTCATCTAGCAAGGGAACTGAATATCAGGCCAACTGGCTGAGTTGAGAGACAGTCCATCTAGGGGAATGGATGTTGAACTCAGAGGTGTTTGAGCTTCTGTGCATAAGGTTCAGTCAGCCTCAGAGTGACCATTTTGTGTCAAACAAAAATGCTCAGGTGCCAAGGTTCTTCAGTTGGTACTTATGTCCTCAGGCAGATGTGGTGAATGCTCTGTCCCACCCATGGGATTTTCTCAGAGCTTACTTGTTTCCTCCACTACCACTTCTTCCCAAGGTAATTCTCAAGATAGGGTGGTCAAGAGGAAGCATCCTTCTGATAGCTGCAGAGTGGCCAAGAAGGCCGTGGTTCTCAAACCTTGTTAATCTAACTCAGCAGGCCCTATTTTGACTCCCACATTTTGGGGGGGGGGGGACTTCTCTTCCAAGGTCCCAGTCTGTATCCAGACCCAGAGGCGATGCAGCTGGCAGCCTGGCTTCTGAGAAAAGGAGAGGAGAGGAGATTAAGGCAGGGCTTCTCCAAGAAAGAGGTGGATACCTTAATGGTCTTAATGAAGGTTTTTATATCTGTAGCTTACATCCATGTGTAGAATGCATTCTCTGCTTTTACCAGAGAGAGAGAGGTAGCAGATATTCAAAAGCTACAATCTCACAGATATTAGATTTCTTGCAAGCAGGGGTAGATAAAGGTCTCACGCTGAGCACCCTGAGAGGCCAGATGTCCACGCATGAGGCAGTCCTGGGACCTTCATGGGCTCATCCCTGGGAACCAGTTTGGATGTTATTCATTTTCTAATGGCAGTCAACAGAAACATATCATTGTTTCCATCCCTGTACCCTCATGGGACCTGAAGCTGATGCTGAATGGTCTTTGTAGAGCACCCTTTGATCCTCTTTCATCAGTGCCTTTGGATATCCTGTCCAATAAGATGTGTTTCTTTTTCTATATGCATTTTATGCTCCTGATCACCTCTGGCACACCCCCATCTGTCCGGTCTCCCAGCCCCATCACCTGACTTCTCCAGGACTTACTTTACTCGCCGATGTCCGGCTACTGGACTGTGGTGGTGTGCCCGTTCATGAGACCTATGAGGACCTGGACTTCATCCTGCAGCCAGAGGGTTTTTCTCTCCTTAGATAGGTTTCTGTAACCCCTAGGTGGCACTATCCCAAGGGCTACTACCCCTGCCTGCTTGGCTCGTAGCAGGTTAAGGGGCCTGAGTTCTGAAATGGGTGCCTCCACCCAGAGGTCAGGGTTAGTAGTGGTCAAGCTAACCTGGGCACAGCCCTCCGGGACACTGTAACCCCTCTCTTTCCCCTCTAGTGGCCTGAACATTGTACAATAATCACTTTCACAATACCCCTGGTACACCACACAAGTACACACACTGTTTGCACTTACCACCAGGGCTGGTTCCTCTGGCTCGACCCTAGGGACCCCCTGTAAAACAAGGTTATGCACAGCAAATAGCAACAGTACAGTACTTTGAGCACAAACTGGAACCACAGTCAGATTACATGCAGAAAAAGTTAAATCTGATTTATTCAGGGGACTTGAACAAGGGGGGGCAAAATCAGGTTAATTAGCTTAAAGGTTATATCAATCAAGCAGTTATGCATGCGCTTTGAGTCCCCCCACACAGTCACACCTCTGGGTACTCAGGTGGAGAAGAGAGGGGCTAGCCAGGACCATTGCCCGTGGTTGGCCGACGTCGCAGCTGGCTGGGGCCCTGTGATGAAAAACACAACATGCACAGTACACAATATTTGTAATCTGGAGCCAGAGGGCTCAGTTCATAAAGGAAACGAAACAACAAGACAATCAGATGTCACACTCAGATTAAGCTGTTGTTGCAGGGAGCTACCCTGGTATTTACTTATGATGCCCAAGACTGGACACAGGCTGGACAAACATCGAGACTGCAGGTGGTTGATCTGGAATGCCAGGAGAAGCAGGGCCCACACATGTCGCAGAGGCATCGTTCCCTGTTCAAGCGAGGAGCAGGGAGCTGATCCCCAGGCAGGTCTCTCGTCGATGGCTTCTCTGTGCAGTGGGTAGTCTGGCTGGGCCAGTCTGGCAAGGCCCAGACTGCATAGAGACAAATTCGAATGTAGTCCGTTTTGGGCTGGATACAGCTTCCAGCAAGCAGAACACAGTTCACACAGTGGGGAACTAACTCACGACCCACTAGCAGCAAATAACACATTTACATGTAAGGGAATTCTACTGTACCAGGCAAAGTGCTCCCCGGTCACAATCGCAAAGTCTCTGCACACACCGGGAGATTAGGGGTAACTGGAACTCCTGACAGGCCAATCACATTCAGCAAAATCTTTGGTCTTCTTCAGGTTGAGCCTGGCCCACTTCAGTAGCTTACTTTAGTCACACAACTTAGATTCAGTCCGAAAACAGTTCTCTTTCCCCTCTCAGGGCAGCAGGCAGACAAGCAAGCCACAATTTCAGGCCTTGCCACAGAGACTGTCTCAAGCATCTTGCTTCTTCAGCTCCCAACTTAGATCTGCCCTAAACAGCAGGCAGCTTGGGGAATTCCCTCAGATCCAAAAGTTTTGGTTGGCTGATTTGGCTGTCAGTCAAAGCAGGAGCTCCCCCTTCAGTTGCAAAAAAGGTGCAAAAAGCCCAAAACTACAATTCCTACAGATTTTGACTTCAGACAGCTCCTGTAGTCTGGCTACATTTTAGGTCCCACCAGAACTGATTGGTCCAATTCACAGTCCCGGGCCAAATGGTGGGGATAAACAAGACAGTCCTTGCTGCAAAGAAGGTAGGTTAGACAAACTACATTATCATTAACACTCTAAATGATTTTCAGCAAATAGTTACATCTTTCAACAGAGCTCCCTCTCAGGTTACTTATAACTGCAAGTAGGCAGCACTTAAAGAGACAGTACACAGAGGCTATACAGGCTCTGGTAATCACACTTAAACTGCTAAAACGCAGGACACCAGCCTGGCAGTGAGCATTTAGACCAGCTCAAGGAAGACTTTTTGGGAATCCCCATTTGTAGGGGGGTTACCAGTGGCGGCTCTACACCAGGGCCTGCCAGGGCACATGCCCTGGTAAATAAATGCTGTGCCCCAGTTGGTGCCCCATATGGTGCAGAGCTTCCCCCATAGTAACAACATATCAGTGCCCTGGCTGCCAACTGTTGTGCCCCAGCTGTGCCCTGGTAACCATTTGTGGCTAGAGCCGCTACTGTGGGTTACATTTCCCTAGGGCCTGACTGTGCAATGGCAAGGCAGAGAAGCTCCATCTCATTGGAGAGGTTCCAACATGCCTAGATGTGGCCATCTCTCTTAACATGCCCAGACCTGCACTGCTACTCAGACTCCTCCAAGTAACAGTATTGCAGGAGGTCATGTAACCCCCCCCCTTCCCAAGGTAGGATAGTTGTCCTCCGGGCGCTGAATCTTTTCTCCTCTGGCCAGCCCCTGAGTGACCCACATCCATTCCCGTGACCAGGTTGCCAGTGTTGCAGGAGGTAAGGCGCCAGAGCCTCAGCCCTCCATGCCACTGGGCCACCCCACAAGATGTGTTTCTTAATTGCAGTCTGCTCAGCCAGAAGAACTGGTAAATTCCAGCCACTATCCCATAAGGAATCCTATCTTATCGCACATAAGGAAAAGGTGGTGTTGAGGCTGGTTCCATCCTTTGTGCCCAACATGCCTACAGCTTTCCATGTAAATCAGGAAATCTATCTACCATCCTTCTGTTCTAAGCCGGTGAATCCAAAAGAGAGGGAACTGCATAAGCTGGATTTGCACAGAGCAGTCGGGACTTACCTAAAGAGAATAGCGGAATTCAGAAAATCTGAGGGACTGTTCTTTTTGGACCAGCTAAGAAAGGTCAGAAGGCTTCCAAGGCCTGGCATTCCCCTCAGTGGTATCAGATTGAGAATGCGGGGGCTGGGGTTGGCCCCTATTTACTCTGGCTCTCACACAGGTTGCACCGGATTACAGGGCTAATGTCACCTGGGTTAAGCATGGGCTTTATATTTTGACTCATGTGAGAAGGATCAAAGCCACCCCTTTGGGAGTAGGCCCTCTGTCCTTGATACAGTACAATCCTGATCCCCCCCCCCCATGTTGGACCCGGGATATGCCAGATGGGAACGACAGGGTCTCACAAGATTTGCCCAGTTAATAGAAAACGGCAGATGTATTTCTTGTCAAAAAGGTAAAGAGAAATTCCATTGGACAAACACTGAATTTTTAAGGTACATGCAGGTGAGACACTATATCAACTCAGCAACATGCCTGCAACAATTAACAAGACCCTAAACAGCATGGGAAGATTACCTTTATGATATAGTAACAATTACAGGCCCCAGACATTATATATCGAGCCTGTATAGTCTCCTTTCAAGGGCTAAGCAAGTCTCTTTATCCTAACAGAAACGGGCTTGGGAATTGGAAGTGGGGATCACTATTGAGGGTGCAGACTGGTCACACCGGTTGAAGTGGGGCTGGAAGGCAATGTTGGCCCCAGTGTGGCGAGAACTCTTTAGGAAAATACTGATTTGATATTTCCTCACCCTAGCCATTACACACTACACACTACAAAGTCAGTGGTCTGCTGGAGAGGGTGTGGTCAGAGAGCGACTTAATGGCATATCATTTGGGGATGCCCTAACCCAGGGGTTCTCAAATGGTGAGGCCAGCCTCCCTTGGGAGGCCCCAACTTGTTTCAGGGGAGGCTCAAGCAAGTCTTGAAACAGTATTATATTTCAATTTTGAACTTTATAGATTTTGTGTGAAGGGATAAGGCAAACAGAAAGAGTATGATAGTAGGTGAATTTATGTATTTATTCACAAGTCTGTGACCAGGGATGGTACTGTACACTGAGCCAAGGCTTATTTCAGGTGTACCCAGGAAAGGGTAGTGAGATAATGCAATTCAAAATGTAACTGCAGCATACTCAAGCAATACAAAATGAATACAAGTGGAAACAAATTAAGAACAATAAACTAACAATGTGAGGAACAGTTGATCAATTAGACTGGCAGCAGAACTGTCCAAATACAAGAGTTAACCATATAGGTACTAGGAATAAGAGCAGGAGGGAGCAAAATGATCCCTGAGAAGTTGCTTAAGAGCAGGGGGAGAGGCAGAGGTCGGCAGGAAGGTTATTCCAGATACAGGGGAAACAGAAATACAGTCTGACCCATAAAAGTATGGCAGTAAGGGGTAACAATGGTTCTAGAGTCAAAATATTGGAGCAGGTAGGTTGTCCTGTTGGGAGGGGGGGTTACAATAAGCTTAACATGAGAGCTGGCTATGCAAAGAGGTTTCAATGTATTTCTGATGTACTGTGAAAAGTAGGCTATTTTTCTATGAGGAGGCCCCAAAATATTTCAGTATTTTGGGGGAGGCTCAAGATCATTTCCATGGCTTAGGGGAGGCTCACTATGACAAAGTTTGAGAACTGTTGCCCTAACCTAACAGAATTTTGGAAACAGATGCAAACAGTGGTCTTAAACATCACAGGGATCTCCATCCTGTTAACCTTTGAGGACTGGATTTTAGGAAGCCCCACCATCACTCACCAGAAGGGGGACTTATGTAAAGTCCTGTTGACCCTGTTGGTGGTGGCCCTGAAGTGTATAATTGCACACTGGCTAAAACCAAACCCACTGTGGGTCAAGGTGTGGGTCAGAAGGGCTAAAGAAGTACATTTGATGGAAGCCATGACTGCCAGACTTCCTCTTCAAACAGACAAGCATGTGGAGAGATGGAGAGGCTAGGAGACATGGGTATCGGACAGGGAGGGTATGGGATAACTGACCATGACAAATGGCGAGTGACTTTTGAGGACTTGTGGATGGAAGCGGGCACTGGAGACTATTAGGTATTTTGGATATGTTATATGTGGCAGGAAAGTACTGATAATATACCTTTTTCCTTTACAACAGACTAGTGTGAGCGAGGTGGTAGGCTAAATCAGAAGTGACTGGGGTGGGTGCCCATTGGATCTCTGTCCAGCACTCTCATGGAAATTGTTTGGGGCCCAGGGGTGGAGAGAGAATGCGCAGCCATTAGTTTGGACCTATTCTAGGTTTCTGTTATTCATATTTGTTAATTAGTCCTGCTCTGCTATTAAGAAGGGACAATCTGTTGTATTAATCTCACTGTTTCATGACATTATGGCTTATATTAAATGATTTTGTCCTCTGGCACAAGTGAATCTCAACGCCTTGGTGAAGTGTAAACTTGAAGGGATGTAGTTTACTCCTGCCCCCCCCCCCCCTTTTTCCTTATTTTCTATCTCTATGATACCTTATTTCAAAAGGGCATAGACAAACATGCTTGGGTATAGAGAGAGAGATGGTTTACAAAACTTTAGTAGCTTTAGTGAAATGTAATGACTGAATAGGCCAGAGGAGCATGGTAAAATGTATTTAATATCTGTATTCTGTTTTGAATGTTATATCAGAACAAGGAATAAAGCTGAGTTAAAAAAAAAAGAAGACTTACAAGGCCACCTTATTTAGGTGGGTAAGGGCTTGCATCACCAGTGCTTATGCGGCTGAGAGAAAAAAGGCTCCTGCTCTTATCAAGGCTCACTCCACCAGGGCACTTGCTATATCCTGAGTGAAGAGAAGGGAGGCATCTGTACTGGAGTTGTGCAAAGTGGAAACGTGGTCCTACTTTCGCACATTTATCAAGCACTACAGATTGGATGTTCAAAGCTCCGTTGATGCGCCTTTGGCCCCAGAATTTTGCAGGCAGTGGTTAGCAGATGATTATTTATGGAACAATATTCTCCTCCTCCCAGGTTAGGAATGGGTACTGTTTTTTAGAACTCATGTGTTAACTCCCTATTGACAATGTGGAGTGATACAGAAAGAAGAAATTCCTTCATACTTATGGTGATTTCCTATTCTTTTAGCTCCAACATTGTCAGTGGGGCCTCTCTTGGTATCCCCCTGGCAATCATTAGAGAATACTGTCCTATACATCTAAGGACTTGGATTTCAGCAAGGACAGTTTGTGTGTGATTATAGCTGGTTATCCAGAATTGTCTGCTGTAACATTTGCTTTTTATTGAGCTACAGGTACGTAGGTTGCAATTTTTGAGCATTGTACGGTACTTCACCATTAAAGGTTAGTGCTTAACTTGTTCTCTTCAGTTATGTTCAATATTATGGCTGTTGAACTTATTAATGTTACAAGTGTTATCAGCAGCATACCAACCCTGTCAAAGAATCAGTGGTTGGAAGCTTGAGAGGCAGGACAGGTGAATCGGTCAGCAAAACTCCATCAGCCAGCTCTCTGGAATGGGGTAGGTCATCCATTTATTCTTTTGTAATGTCATAAATTACTTGCATATCTAAGCTTATTGAGGTTAGGATAAGGAGAGAGTTCATTGACCTTGGCGATATGGAGATGACTGGTTGCATAGATGCATATGAGTACTGTGTGGAGAAATGTGACTGGAAAATCAGTGATCTCAGAACGCTCATGCACCCAAGGTTCTATGCTGATTGACAGCTTTGATCTGTGCCACTGCCCCAGTATCTATCTGTATTAACTCCCCATTGGCAATGTTGGAGTAAACAGAAAAAGAAAATTATGGTAAGTATGAAGGAATTTCTGCTTTCTAGGGATGTGGATATGATGTACAATCCACACTTCTGGCAGTGTTCCTTTCCCCTTTAAATTCTGCCGAACGCCTTAAAACTGGCTCCTCCCACCCACCAGGGTGGTAACTCCCTAGCACCACCTCGTGATGTCAGATCTTCCTTTCCACTGGAAGAAGACGATTCCCTCCTTACTCTTGAGCTGAGAAGGCCCTTTGTTTCATAATAAATCTTTGGACTTACATCTTTTTTGTCTTTGAGCTACTCCGTCACCTCATCCATGATGGATGACGCAAAGTTGGTGCCAGGCTTTAAGAAATGTGCCTGTGGGCAGAAAAAGTCATGAACGAACCCTCACACCATGTGCGTTTACTGCCTGAGCCATGAGCACAATCCCCAGGCTTGCGGCCTATGCTGCACGTTGCATCCTTCGACCTTGAAAGATCTGCATGCGTGACTTCTTCACGGGCTCCTGGATGAACAAGATCCTCCTGTGAAACCTAAGGGCACCTGTCTGGTGGTCTCCACAGCTGCAGGGTCCGCAGAACAGCTTGGGCATTTGAGGAAGCTGTGGCTCAGGCCATAGTGCAGGCTTCCCTGGCTTTGGGCTTTTTGCCGCTCTCTTTGGGTGCCTCCTTTTCAGGGGCATTTAGAGACCTGTGCCAGGCCCTTCCCACTTTTGGCAGGGACCCTCTTTGGGCACTAAATACAAGAAGAAAGAGGCTAAGAAAAAATCTTGCTGTTGACCATTGGATCACGAGTGTGCTTGGGCCTCAGATTTCTGTGTTTCTATGGAGGTTTCAACTACAGTCGATCCATCAGCCTTGGCCACCGACTCCACAGTCTCCCCATCGGACCAGTTGGTCGAGATGCAGGTCAGCCTTCCTGATGAGATCTTTCTCGATCTGGTTAACCTGTTGTCACAAGATGAGGCCGATACCTCCCTCTCTAGGACTCCGGTCCTGCCTTTGACTTCACAGGGAGGGACGGACCAATTCACTGATCTGCCACCTTTCCCTCAGGATCCTGTGGACATGGATGAGCCTCAGCTTTTGCCATCTCTCTCTGAGACTCGCCATCAGCGGTCCCGATGGTCAAGATCGTGGTCCCAATCCTGTAGTCCTGAGTCGAGCAGCCCGTGTCGATATTGATGATCACGTTCTCGACAGTTGGGCAAGTGCTGCCACCGCTATTTTTCCTCTTCTTCCTCCTTGGATGAGGAGAGACTCTGCCACAAGATGCATTGGTGGTATGAAGAACTAATGTGGCACCAGCTCATGTTCATTGGAGTGAAGTAGATCCCGACCTCTACCCCGGCTATCATATGGCTCTTGCCGTAGAGGCCTCAACCTTCCCTGACTCAGCAGCAGCTGGCTTGGCTGGAATCAGTTCAGCCTCCCCTGGCTTCTCTGCCGGGCCATGAACCTGTCATTGTGCTGCAGTTTTGGTCTGATATCCTTGTTTTGGCTTGGATTTGCACCAGTATCCCCTTATCTTTCAGGGCTTGGGTTGCTTCAGTTAGTATGTGGTAAAGGCAGGTTCCATCTTTCCAAAACACCCAGATTTTTGCCAGATAGGGTATTTGAAATTTAATTTGCTTCACTCTGAGAGTCTAAATGACATCTGGATATTGAAGAAGTTTATGGAGTATATCCGTGGGATAGTCATAATCTAAGTAAAGGTGGGCCCCATATACACTATTTCTCTCCTCTGCCATGCCATTTTCATGAAAATTGGACGTGGTCTACCTTGTGGGTCCAAGAGCTTGGGTAGTAGGGCTTGGTGTACTTGCTCTATCCAGAAGGACATCATAGGTGGGGAATCAGCACTTTATGCAACAAGTGTACAAGAAAGTCACTCATATGCCCAACTTCTGACCCCTCCAGCAGTCCTTTCAGCCTCAGTTTGTCTCTCCTGGAGTGAGCCTAAATATCTGTGCACTGAACTTGCAGCATCTCTGTGTAGTTTAGAAGGGAATCAATGGCCTCTTCCAGTTGAATAGCTCCATCTTCCACCCCTCCTACTCTATGCTTCATCAAGTGTCCGGTCCACCGCAGTAAGGCATTCATTTAGTTTGTTCAATTTGTGCTTGTTCTGTCATCAAAAAGCTTTGATTTCCTTCAGGATCAACTCAAAGTGGTTACAGGTAGGGTGCTTAGACTCCCTGTCTGTATCATAGCCATGTCCTCTCGAGCTGGTGGGTGGCATGCGGCAGCTCCTGTCTGCACTATTGGCTCTCAGTCTGGCACCATTCATATACATTTTAGACTTCTGTGACCAGGATCTGGTGCTCTGTTTGTCTGCCTCATGTCCTGAAGGCATCTGGAATAATTTTAGGTATTTGTGGATGCTGAGGGAGCCCGATTTTGCTCAGGAGGGTCAGGACCTCCTAGTCTAAGTCGCTAGCTGATTTGTGAAGTCACCGGAAGTCAGACCAGAGGAAGGTTCTGCCCCAATGCACTGACTAAGGAGGGAGTCAGTGCATTGAGGCAGAAGTTTGACGTCTTTGCAGAATATTTAAACTAGTAAATGGGGAGGGGGTGCAGCACCCCATATGTCAAATGGGAAGAACACCCCTCCCCCCTCAGCTAGTGGTCAAACAGGGATTCAGCATGTTTGCAGTTCATTTGCATCACCAGGTAAGAAAAAAAGTCCGTCTTCCCGTAAGATGCACAGGAGAAATGCCAAACCTCACCCAACAACTAACACACCGAAATCTGGCCAATGGAAAATCATGTACATAAATGCTCACAGCCTGGGAAATAAGATCCCAGACCTGCAGGCAATAATGTCAGAGGCTAAACTGGACATAGTAGCAATTAGTGAGACGTGGTTTACCAGTAACCACACTTGGGAGACTTCAGTACCTGGCTATGTACTGTTCAGAAGAGACCGAGGTGCAAAAAGGGGTGGTGGAGTGGCCCTGTATGTCAATGAAAATATCAAAGCTACAGAAATTCAGAATACACATAAGGAGCCAGAAGAACTATGGGTCACCCTGGAAACAGGAAATGGGACAGCCATAAGAACTGGGGTTGTCTTCAGGCTCCCAGACCAGGGGGAGGACATAGACACATTACTGTTAGATGATATATAAAACACAACAGCTGAAGGGGAGGTTCTGATAATGGGAGACTTCAACATGCTGGATACAGATTGGTCAATACCAGCAGGAACATCTGCCAGAACTAAACACATGGTGGATTCCCTGCAGGGGGAGGGCCTCAAACAACTGGTACAACAACCCACAAGAGACAAGGCTATCCTAGATCTAGTACTGACTAGCAGGGAAGGGATCACAGATCTCCAGGTAGAATGTCATCTGGGGGCCAGTGACCATCACATGGTATGGTTCAATTTGGCCACTACATCTAAATCATCCCATTCCAAGGCAAAAATATGGACTTCAGAGGAGCTGACTTTGATAAGATGGCCAACAGAGTTAAGCTAGCCCTGGCAAAAAGAAACACAGGGGAGGTACAGCAAAGTGGGCAAGCATTAAGGATGCAATACTTGAAGCAACATCCATTGTGTTAGACAGAAAAGGAAGTGCAAAGAAGAAGGAACCACTTTGTTCTCTATACAGTAGCAGAAAAGTCAGAGCCAAAAGGCTGGCCTTCAGGAAATATAGAGGAACACAGCGTGATGAAGATAGGGAGGCATACCAAACTGCCCTAAGGGAAGCAGGAAAGGCAGTAAGGCAGGCAAAGTCCCAAACTGAGGAAACACTAGCACGAACAGTAAAAGAAGGTGACAAAACTTTCTATAGATACATTAGTGAAAGGAGAAAGTCCAGAGGGGGTATTGCTAAGCTCAAAGGAGAAAAGGGGGCATGTGAGAAGGAGGACCCTGTAAAAGCATCTATCCTAAATAGATACGTTTGCTCAGTATTTACTGAAGAGAAGGTTGGGCAGGGCCCACAGCTCAGCACCGTGGACACAGGGGGGAGGGAGGTGAGCACTTCTCCCTTCACAAAAGAAAGGGTCCTACAAGAGCTCACTAAGCTCAGGGTGGACAAGGCAATGGGACCTGATGGCATACATATCACGGTACTTAAGGAGCTAAGGGTGAAACTAGCAGAGACATTAGCAGAACTGTTTAGTGAGTCTCTGAGCACAGGAGAGGTCCCAGAAGACTGGAGAAGGGCTCATGTGATCCCGCTCCGCAAGAGTGGTAGCTGGGAGGAGGCAGGGAACTACAGACCAGCCAGTCTTACCTCAGTAGTGGACAAGATTATGGAGGCACTCCTTAAGAAAAGGATAGTGCAACACCTGGAATCCATAGGGGCACAGGATCCAAGACTGTATGGGTTTACAAAAGGAAGGTCCTGTCAAACTAATCTCATAGATTTCTTTGACTGGTTAACCAGAGTGGTGGACCAAGGGGGAGCAGTTGATGTCACCTACCTTGACTTCAGCAAAGCTTTTGACACTGTTCCACATAGAAGTTTGATAAATAAGCTGGGTAGGCTCGTGGTGGGTCAGAAGTTGGTCAACTGGATGGCAAACTGGTTGACGGGCAGAAAACAGAGAGTGGTGGTAAATGGTATACAGTCAGAAGAGATGCAAGTCACAAGTGGGGTACCTCAGGGATCAGTCCTGGGGCCAGTCCTTTTAATATCTTCATTAGTGACATTGCAGATGGACTAGAGGGTAAGGCTTGTCTGTTAGCAGATGACACCAAGATCTGCAATAGAGTAAATGATCCAGATGGGGTGGGCAGAATGAGGAGAGATCTGGATAAACTAGCAAAATGGTCAGAAGAGTGGCAACTGTGATTTAATGCTAAGAAGTGTGAGATCATGCACATAGGGAAGAGAAACCCCGAAGCCACCTATAGGCTGGGAGGGGAGTTGCTGGCAGTCACAAAGGAAGAAAGAGACTCGGGCATCATCATCACCTATGACCGGAAATCATCCAAGCAGACCTCTAAAGCAGTAGGTAAGGCTAGGGGGATGTTGAGGTGTATTAGTAGGGGTATCACAAGTCGTAAGAGGGAGGTAATAATCCCTGTTTATAAGACACTGGTTAGGCCCCATCTGGAGTACTGCGTGCAGTACTGAAGGCCACACCTTCACAGGGACATTAACCAAACTGAGGCAGTCCAGAGAAGGGCAACCAAAATGGTGCAGGGACTGCATCAGAAGACATATGAGGACAGATTAACGGAGCTCAATATATATACCCTTGAGCAAAGGAGGGAGAGAGGTGATATGATCGAAACATTCAAACACCTTAAGAGCATTAACAAGGTGAAAGAGTCTAACATGTTTAAATATAAGAAAAATAGCAGGACAAGAGGACACAGCATGAGACTTGAGGGAGGCCGATTAAGGGGGAATGTGAGGAAATTCTTTTTCACAGAAAGGGTGGTGGATGCATGGAATGGCCTACCTCAGGAAGAGGTGGCTATGAATACAGTGCAGGGCTTCAAACAGGCATGGGGATAGGCATAAGGGAGCAATACAGATGAGTATGAACAGATAGGCCACTGACAGAGCAAAGGCTGATGGCACATTATAAGGTAGCAAAAGAAATGGGCAGACTGGCTGGGCCTTGCGGTCCTTATCTGCTGTCAACTTCTGTGTTTCTATGTAAGGTTCAGAAAGGATGTCCATGAGTACTTTTTCACTAAAAAGAGTGATGGACACATGGAACAAACTGCCTATGGAAGTGGTAAAGGCCAGATCAGTGGGCAGATTCAAGACAGGGTGGAACAAGCACATGGCCTTAGTAAGAGGGAAGGGGCAAGTAGCAAGGGGGCGGGATGGCCACTAGGTCTTAAGTAGTGAAGTTATGCAGAATGAAAAGACTGGATAGGCCACGGGGGCTTTTATCTGCCATCACTTTCTGTGTTTTTTTGCAGTGATTTACTTGCAGTGGAGTCAAGTGTTTCACTGTCGAGGACAGAGGCAGCAGAGGTGTCCACAATGGCAGGAAAAGTTCTGTCAGTTACCTCAGGCATGATTAAAGAAATCTCAGTGCTCCGGGCCCCATTAGTGCACACAGAGAATCAACTCTGGGAGCACAACATCCTGATTAATGGGCTGCTTGAGGGCTCTGAGGGGCTCAGTACCAAGGAGATAATCACTGCTTGGCTCCAGGAAGTATGCTATCTTGCTGAGGATGCTGCTTCACTTGTGATTGGCTGGTCATACTGGATTACACTGAGGAAGGCATACTCGGTATCTCCTCGTACTTTGTTACTCAAAATGGAGTTATCCTCTGAACAGCTAGGAGAATTCAGGAGGTGGAGGTTGATGAAGCCCGAGTTTGATTTTTACCCCAACCTGGGCTTCACTGCCAGAATGAGACAAAAGAGCTTTGATAAGGCCAAATGTAAGCTGCAGGAATTGCAAATCCCATTCAGCTCTATATACCCACCAAACTGCAAGTGCAGAAAGGATCGCATACTATGTGTACAGTGGTCCCAAAGACGTAGATCATCCCATTTAGAAAATGGCAGTAGAAGACTGGAGGAGAGAGGAGGATTCTTGTGCATCTGGAGAGGAGGACTGAGTGACTTTGGTTGGAGGTTTGGAGCTGAGTTCCAGTTTGATTCTTGGCATCAGAAGCTGGGTCTAGTAGCATGAGTACGTTAAAGAGCAGCTGACACCTTCAAGAGAACTTTACCAAAACATAATATTTAGACACAGTTCAGCTTGTATTTCACATTAGTTCTGTATTCCTCCTCGCCATTATTTATTTCTGAGGTCATCTGCATGAAAACAGGATCTTTACTCCTAAAGAGTTCATCTATTCCTGTTGCTGTCTCCCTACCTGAGGTCATACTATACTGCTTGTGACATCACAGTTACTCCCATGGCAACAGACTGTGATGCCACAACAGAGGATTATGACTTGAAGTAGGGAGTCAGCTATAGAGGCAGATGAACTCTGAGAGATAAAGATCGTGTATTCATGAGAAGGTTCTTAGTAATAAATACTGGGGCGGAGGAATCTTTAGAATATATATAGAATGGAAGCTGAATTGTTCCTAATTACCGTGTTTTTCAAAGTTTTTTTTAAGGCATCAGCTGCTCTTTAAAAACATTAATAGTGTTGCTGACACTGACTCTGAGACTGTACAATTTGTGGTAAGCACCAAACTTTGACACTGATGATTTTTTTTTAACTTATTGCTTTGTTAACCAGGCAACAGCACTGGACCAGGGTCCTTTTTCCAGCATGACTCAGAATATAGCGTAGAGGAGTATTACCTCTTAGGTTCTTGTTGGTCAGAGGCTAACAGAAGAGACTATAGACAAATGACATCAGTGAGTAATAATCAGGTTTATTATACAAAATCAGAACCAAGCCCTACACGGAATCTTACCAAGATACCGGGAGTCAGAGTATTCCCTATATCCTGGGATATGAAGATGGACTTAGGGCAAAAATGTCTTACAACAGTCCTTATACTAAAGATAATTACTATAGCAACACATTCTTCTTACACACATTAGATAACAGACAAGCCCTATTGGCCAAAATGTTAGGTGGCTCTTTGGTATCAGTATTTGTAGTAAAGACAGCTAAAATTATGAATACAAAGGGTTCTCACAAACTGCAGAAAACAAGTGCGGTGTTACATAAATCCGAATGGTGGCAGTATAGGCATACATAAGACTTCTCAGAAGATCTCAATATGTGTTATGATCAGAACACAGAAGTACATCGTTAGTACATTGCATATATGTTTCCAATAAATCATAGCAATAACCTTATAGATTGTTCCTGATACCTTACTCTTATATGGTAGGTACCTATGCCCTAACAGGTTAGTGCTGATTATAGCTCGTGTTGGAGCCATGATTAGATAATACTATGGATGCTGTCAGGGGTGTACTGTAGGTTTCCAATATAGGTCGGGGGACCAAGCCTAACAATAGTATAAATTGTAATATGACATAAAATTACAAGAAATATATAATCAAGAAAAAGTACAATCAACAGGATTTACAGATACCTTGATTGATCAAAAATTGTTTAAAGTTATTTTTAAAAACAGCTAATGAACATGCAGATCGCAAGGATTCAGGTATCATAGGTATCATAGGTTGTATATGAGGACTGGTAGGCAGTACAGCCCATTTTTTTGCTCATCCTTTTTCTCAAAGGACGTAAACTCCCACTTCATTCTTGAGGCAGTGATTGTCCAGTTTAATCTTAAATTCCTCAATGTTTCTACATCCCACTACTTCAATTGGTAGACTTTTCTAAAGGACATCACCCTCTGTGAGAACCACATAGCCCTTTTTTGTACGGTTTAGTTCCCCCTTTAATTGTAGTATGTGAGATCTTGTGTCTCTCTGTGTATCCCTCATCTCAAATCCCAAGCAATCTATAACTCATGGTTGTTCTAAGACCCATAAACCAGACACGTATCTCTTCTTAGTCTATGGTACTTCAAGGTATACAATCCAAGCCCATTCAACCACTCTGTGTATTCCAGCCGTCTTATATGGGTTATCATTTTGTTGCTCTTCGTTGAATCCCTTCCAATAATCTAATTTCAGTGTTATTATAAGGTGCCCAAAACTGTGCACAGTATTCCACATGTGGTCGTACCAATGAGGTGTATAATGGCAGGATCATTCTTTTGTCTCTACTGGTGCTATGCCTACGTATACATGCCAAGATACCGTTTGCCTTTTTTGTAACAAAATAACAATGTTTCTTATTACTCAGGTCATCAGTTAAAATAATCCCCAGATCCCTTTCTTCAGTAACTGCTTTCAGTACCTCTCCTCTAAGAACATATGATGCAAACTGATTGTTTTACCCAGCTGCATCACTGCACATTTATCTATATTAAAGTTTAGTTTGTGTGTCTGTGCCCATATATCAAGTTTGACTATTTACCTCTGCATGATGCCCATTTCAGAGGTGCAGTTAACCACAGAGCATTACTCAGTATCACTGGCAAATTTGACAACCATACCCCTTCAGTGCATCTCATTGAAGCTACATAAGTATTAAAGAGGCATGGCCGCAGCACTGATCCCAGAGGCACCCCACTTGTAGCCGGTATCCAGCTAGATTGCACACACCTCGTACAGTAGTTCCCTGTTGGACAACCAGGACTCTATCCAGGCCACTAATCTGGGAAAGCTATTAAAAATGTAAACAACAATGTTTATTTTCCCATTAACAATGTGTTTTCTGTTGTTTACAGTGTTTCTTCCTAGGGACAGAATGTTTCCTCGGTGCTATGCACAGCTGGTGCCAATAGGCACAGGGAGAAGCATCACCAGAAGAAAACAAGAAGTTGTTATCCCTCTGTACAGACAGTTGGTGAGACCCCATCTGGAGTACTATGTACAGTTCTGGAGACCCCATCTCTGCAAGGACATAGACAGGATGGAGGCAGCCATGAGGAGGGCAACTAAAATAGTGCAGGGTCTGCACCAGAAGCCAAACAAAGAGAGAGACTAAAGGAGCTTAATATGTATACCCTCGGGGAAAGGCGGGGGGGGGGACATAATAGAAACATTCAAGCACCTCAAGGGAATCAAAAAAAAGTCCAAGAGGGTTGCATCTTTCAGAAAAGAGATGTGCAAGAACAAGGAGTCAGAATTTGAAGATAGAGGGGGGAATGGCTCAGGGGCAACGTGAGGATGCACTGTTTCACGGAGAGGGTGGTGGACACATGGAATGGCCTTCCTGAGGAGGTTGTGGAGTCAAAAACAGTGGGAGAATTCAAGAATGCATGGGACAGACATAAGGCAATTCTAGTGGAGGGTAGAAGGAAGTAGGTTGTTGGTTAACTAGGATCTGTAGCTTATCCACGTACGGAATATTATAGGTATGGAAATGAGCAGACTGGGTGGGTCAAGCAGTCCTTATCTGCCATCAAAGTCTTTGTTTCTATGTTCCCCTATGGTATTTGGCCTCCACTGAGGTATCAAGAAATAGTTGTGCCTAACAGGGTGGGGTACACCCCAGGTCCCACTTTCCTGCTTGTGGCTGTGAGGGGCTCTCTAATGATTATCCCTGACTGGTGTCACTAGCTGCAACATGTAGATATGTTTCTGTTGCTAAATGAGTGAACCCATGGCTGGCTAGTCTGGGACCTTGTACAGAACTGCTGATTCCATACTGAATGCTACTGCTAATTTATGAGTGGGCCCTAGGTGGGGTATGGGTGTGGGGTTCCGACAGAGTAATCCTGTGTCACCAATCTCTGTGTTTGTGCATGCACTCCATAAATAAAATCTGGCATTTTACAAGCAATATAATGCCTGAAGTGTTGTACCCTGTGTTGTGAGTACTGTATTACTGGAATAGGTACAGAGTTTAAATTGCAATCACAACAGCTAATGCAAACCGCAAATGAAGTAAACAATGTAAAGTAAATTATCTTTATCCCAGCTTGTCTTGTCAGAATAAAAGTAGTGTAACAATGAAATCCATTTTTTGACCAACCAAGGGTGCCTTTGTTTGGCCAAGGGAAAAAGAGTGTGATGTGGGGCGATGCAGCGGCTGCGGGCATGGTGGTAGAGGTAGCTGGTAGGTAGAATTATGTTACTTGGATAAACTCATTTTGCTGGGGCTTGTTATCAGTTTCAATGTTTAAAACTATAAACATTTGTTATGGTCATTTTAATGTAAGTCCCATTTGTGTTAGGTTTGTTGGAGGGTGTTTCTTTTTTCTCAAACCCAGAAATGTTTTATTTTGCTGAAACAGTAATACAGTGGATTCCACTTAAGTGCAACTTGGTTAAATGCAATTTATGTTTAAATACACACTTTTTCACTTTCCTGATTTTTTTGCATGAGAGCCCCATGCTAATAATACCATTTTAATGCTACTGTATCTGCTTAAGTGCAAATTTCAGCTAAGTGCAACCTTTCACAGAGCAGTATGCCATTCAAGGTGTCAGTTTCATTCCTGATAAGTACACGAGGTGCTAACAGGTGCAATTTACCTGTACTTAGGTGGCATTATCCCTCTCATCAGAAAACAGGCAGGAGGCTATGATGGAGAGAAAGAAAGTCACACTCACATTAGGACAGCAGTTAGAGCTGTTGAAGTATATTGAAATGCCAGGAGTAAAAAAGTCAGATGTTGCTGCTGAGTTTGGTATAGATTCAGCCACAGTATGCTGTATTATTAAAGCCAGAGATAAGTTATATACTGAGTGGAAAAAGTCAGGAAACAAGGACAGAAAACGCAGTAGGGGAGGCAAGAGTGATGAAGTTGAAGCTGCTTTACTGTGGTGGTTCTCAGCTACTAGAACAGCAGATGCCCCCAGTAATGGCCCTATTCTTTCAACGAAAGCAAAACTGCTTGCTGTAAATATGGGAATTGATTTTGCCCCCACTAGCGGCTGGCTAAGTAGGCAGAAGGAAAGAAATAGGATCATATTCAAATGGTATTGTAGTGAATAGAAAGATGTCGACTCTCAATCAGCTGACACCTGGTTAACTAGCATTCTGCTATGACTGTTAAAAGATTACCCGCTCACCTCGTCTATAACTGCGATAAGACAGGGCTGTATTTTAGAGCAGTTCCTAATGGCACATTAATGTTCAAATCAGACGCTGCTTCGGGGGGGGGGGACAAAATCTCTGTACTGCTATGCTATAATATGGACAGGACTGATGAGTTAAGACCTCTAATTGTGGGTAAATAAAAAAAAAGGTTTTCCAGGCTGTCTATCGATGCCCTGCCTGCTGACTGGGAAGGAAATTCAAATGCTTGGCTGACAGCAGAAATTTTTACCAGCTGGCTCAGAAAGGTGAGTATATAGAAACATACATAGACATTGATGGCAGATAAGAAACGCTTGGCCCACCTAGTCTGCCCATTTTCCCTACCTACTGTAATACCACAGACCCTACTTGATCTATGGCTTTATCCACCCTTTCTTAACCGCTAAAGTTCCCTTATGCCAATCCCAGACATTTTTGAATTCATTTTTGAATGCTCATATGCACCGTAAATTGCTTTGAATAGCCCTCATTTTGGATAATTGCAGTGCTCATCCTAATGTTACTCTTTCCAACATCAGACTAATTTTTATTCCACCCAGTATGACTGCTGTCATACAACCAATGGATATGGGCATAATTCACAATGTCAAGCACCTGTACTGCAACCAGGTATGATATGTTAAACCGCTATGCTATGCCGTATCCTAACACAGTTCCAGTAATTGAAACCCACTTTTTTTTTTAATCTTTTCTAGGTCCTTGAAAAGATTCTGCTGTGCCCTGATGAAGGATCCATCAGTAGCATCACTGACCTAATGAAAAAAAATCACTGTACTGGATGCAGTATGGATACTTAACCATGCATGGAGAAATGTAAAGCAGGACACCATCATCAACTGCTACTGAAAGGCTTGTTTCACACCTGCAAATGAAGCTGCTGTTATGCAGGCTGTCACACAAATTGACAAGCCACTTCTGGTTACCCCACAGTTTTCACCCAACATGACCCTAGCTGATTTGGAAAACTACCAGGACATGGATGAACCCGTGCCTACTGATGGTCCCAGTGATGATAGGGCAATCTACAATGAGGTGATGAGGGCAAAGATCGAGGAGGAAGAAGAAGACGATCCCATCCCACAACATGTCAGCATGTGGAAGGCACTTATTGCCATGAACAAAATTAGCTGCTTTGTGTGAGCCCATGAGACATATGATCTCAGTGTACTATCTGAGTTTGAGCATTACTTTAACAAACTCGCAGTGGAACATACCAAACAGAGCAAAATAGCAAACTATTTCCAGCTCTGATTAGATAAAAACATTTTTTTATTATTTCTCACTGTACAGTACTGCGTTTAAAATGCTGCAGTAATTGTAATAAATTGATATTAAATTATAGTGCACTACTGCCATTTTGTATTCCTCACTGTGCAGTACTGCGTTTAAAATGCTGCAGTATTGTAATAATTTGATATTAAATTACAGTGCACTACTGCCATTTGATTACTGTAATCAGTAAAAGAGCAACAGGGGGCATGAACCCCCAAACAACCACAGCCATCTGAATAGGCCCAGCAGGCCCAGAAAACCACAATGGGGGGGTGGAAGTATGAATAGTCTAAGTGGAACACCTGACTGCCCTGCCCTGGGATATGGTTTTAAACTTGGTCCAAGAGAGGGACAAAACACTTGAGAAAGTGCTGGACCAGAGGGGCACGCAAGACAATAAAATATAGGGAGCTGTGTCTGTGGTGAAAGAAACAGAAGAGCAGTCATTGAGAACTCAGACTGCAGTGTCAGCCCTCACTGCAGAGAACTGTTATCTTTGGAGCAGGCTGGAAACTTTAGAAAATTCATTTTCAGTGATGCATCTCTGGGCAGTTGGCCTCCCCGAACACACTGAAGGGGAGAATTTGGTCTCATACATCAGGACATGATTGCAGGAGACAGTACCTGGAGAGCATCTCCTGGACCCTGAAGACATCCACAGGGCATAGTGACTAAACTTTCATAAGGCACATCTTAACTTGGATTTACCACATACCATACTGACTGTCACTAAAGGCCCTGAAACATAAACTTTTATACTACAGTGGGCATGAGATAACTTTCTGGTGAAAATCTAGGACATGGAGGTGAAATTGTACCTGGACTGGTCCTATGCTCCTAGAACCAGAAGAAAGTTGTTTGATCCACTCAGCAGTTGTAGAGCTTGGGTTAGCACATTTCATTGTTCGCCCCTGTTTACCTCTGCATAACATATGGAGGCAAGATTTTTCAATATTCTGACCCCACAGAAGTGAAGAAGAAGGTCAAAAAGCTTACTACTAAATTTAATAGCTGTCCTTGCAGAGAGCCGAATGAGAAAGGTTCGCTGCTAGACGAGGAGTGAAAGTGGCTTGGACACTTGTTTAAATGAAAAAGACTGTTGTGTTTGCTTACTCTTTTCTCTTCACCAGGTTAAAGGGGATAGAAGGGGGATTATAGTAGCCTTTATATTTCAACTTATTCTTCTAGGTGTTTAAAGGAGAACTGCGCCAAACCTATAAACCATTTCCTCTAGTAGCAGCTGTTTTTAAGTATCAGTTCCAGTTCTGTTATTTCCTCCATGCAGGGCTTTTAGTAAACACATTGGATGTGTCAGACTTACATTCTGATGTTAAGTGCCATTTTGAGACTGTATGATGTAAGTGATGTCCCTCTCAGCCACAAAGTTCTATAATAGAACACAAATGCATTGTGCCAACAATGGAAGAGCTGAGGAAGGGACATAAACTACATCACACAGTTCAAAAATGGTTCTTACTACTTCAGTGTGAATCAGAAATACCTACTGGATGACTAAAAAGCCTATAGAAATGGAACAGTAACAGAATTTAAACCAGTATTTTAAAATAGGCTGTTACAGGGGAAAATTACATATTCCGTGCAGTTCTCCTTTAATATCCTCAGGAATATTCCTGCTGACCAGGTGGTGAGTACAGTTTATTTGTGGCATCCTCTTTTGGTGAAGAGTTGCCTATTTCTAAGAAGCTTAGGGGGGTCTGTTAAAGTAAAAATGCTGTCGACCATGAGGCATATACTGTGAAGGCAGATGTTCCGGCACGTATGTTTTGAGTAACGCACAGGGAGCTCTTATGGTCTCTTGTTATATAATTAATGGCTTCCTCTTTTCTCCATAAGGAAATCGTGGTGTAATTTGCCGTTATAAAGGAGCATTTATAATGGCAAACACATGCACGGTTTCCCCTTCTCTGCACATGCACCTACTCGAACTCCTCGATCGCTGTCCTTCCTGAACCCCAAACCCAAGCGTGAAGAGAAACTGCCACGGACACTCAGCAGTAAGTAAAATACAATTTCAATTAAATATACCACATCTCTACTGGATCGACCTTGATCACAATACTGTGGAAAAAATGTTTTAAATAAGAGAAAGCCGACCGCCCGCCATGTCGGAATCGGATTGGCTGTGGCTCAGCAACCTTTTTATTTTATATAATTGCTGAGGTGGAAAAAGAACCCCAACAATTATATAAAATAAAATATGGGTCTGGTAAATGGACTTATTACTTACCCTTAGTGATGTTTCACATAAAACCCTCGAGCTTCACTCTCGGGGTTTATGTAGCATCAAACCCCTTGGGTGTGTGTAAATTCTCGTTACACACCCAGACCCATACTTTATTCTCTATATTATTAACACCACTCCTGGTCTTAGCAAGTTGGCACTTTACTTGATAATTAATTAAATAAATAGAAATGTGTGACTAATGATAGCCTCAATTCACTGTTATGAAAGTTTTAGCGATCTTTAATCATTTGGAAGTTTATTAAATGCTCTGTTGTACATGTTCTGGAGCCATTCTACATAGTATTTGCCTCTGTTTTTAGTAGGTACAGTGATTCTAGGAGTCACAGTTTGTAATTTGCCTTTGTATCCCTTTCTTTGCATTGAAATTTATTTATGTGTTTATTGAGATCTCGGAAATTAACCTTTGAGCTAGAAGCTCGTTTACAAAGGTTCCACGTTATACAATCAAAGACAAACCAGAACATGGGTACAGGTAGCAAGTGGAAAGTTATTACAATAAAAGTGCTGGTTTCAGGGCATAGGGACATAGGAACAGTATAAGTGCAGGGTTACAGAGTTCAGCTTGTTAAAAACAGACAATCTCAGTGGTCAACCATATGGAGGCAGCCAGGAGATAGGCTTTGTCCAGAGTGGAAGGTGAGGGAAAGAGAGAGGAGGGGAGAGGGTGAAAATAGGTGGGAGAAGGGTGAGGGGAGAGGTTGTTAGAGGGAAGGAAGAGGTTAGGGCAGGTATGAGGTAGGAAAGGGTGGCTAGAGAGGTTGAGTGGTGGTAGAGGCAGAGAGGTTGGACGTTATGCGAGGAGGGAGGTGGATAGTGGGAGAAGGAAAGAGGCAGCATGGGGGGAGGCTCACAGTTAGGAAAATCCACAGGTCATGGCTTGGTTGAAATTTTCCTGGTCTTTGAGAGGGACTGTTGTTTTGAAAATTAATGACTGGACCCCACCTGAGGTATCACCTGTATTGATTCACAAATACCTTCATCTAATATGATCTGACATTTAATTACTGTAATTATGTTGCAATGTGTGATGCCATCAATTGTAATGCTATATACGATGCATTATAAACTGAATACACATACAGTTTAAAAATGAAAACCTGCGGCTGCTTACCTAAACACAATAAGGTAATGCTAAAGCTAATGTGGCACTGCAATAAGAGGGATGGTTAGGATGGCTGCGTCTATATATATATTTTTAAATTATATTTATCTGTATGCTCAGGTGGGAATGTACTCCATATCATTCCCCTGTACCCCCACCCCACCCAGCATCCCCCAACAGCTGCCCAGGATGAAGGCCCTGTAGCTTATCACCTATGGTGGGGTTCCTGAACGAAAGACCAAGACACACCATTGACCTGCCTGAGTCTCAGGCTGTGGCGTCATTTGGCTGGGGAGAGGAGACTTCATGCTGCTGCTGCTGCATAGGGCTTTCCTCGTAAAGTTGCCCCCAGAGGCATGGACGTGCAATGACATCAGTGTGTGGGCATGCGTGTTCCCATGCACGCCCCACGGATGTCTGCCACTGCCTCCACCCCTCTACTGTATTAACTAAATGAATACAATAAATAATTAAAAATAAAGGTGACAGTTCAAATATCAAAAAAATGAAAAACAAACGTTTAACAATAGAGTACAATGTGAGATAGGTCACATTTTGAACAGTTTCTAATAACCCATTTCATGGTATCATGCAGAAATTCTTATCCAAGGTGAGCTGAAGTCATGAGAAGAACAGAAGAGATTGAGACAAGTGTAACCCCTAGGTGGCGCTATCCCACGGGCTACTACCCCTGCCTGTTTGGCTAGTAGCAGGTTAACTGGCCTAGGTTCTGCAATGGGTGCCTTCACCCAGAGGTCAGGGTTGGTAGTGGTCAAAGTAACCTGGGCACAGCCCTCCGGGACACTGTAACCCCCTTCTTTCCCGTCTAGTGGCCTGAGCAATATACAATAATCACTTTCACAGTACCCCTTGTACACCATGCAAGTACCCACACTGTTTGCACTTACCACCAGAGCTGGTTCCTCTGGCTTGACCCTGGGGACCCCCCTGTAAAACAAGGTTACGCACAGCAAATAGCAACAGTACAGTACTCTTGGCACAAACTGGAACCACAGTCAGGTTAAATGCAGAAAAAGTTAGATCTGATTTGTTCAATGGACTTGAACAAGGAAGGGGTGTAATAAGGTTGATTGGCTTAAAGGCTATATTAATCAAACAGTTATGCATGTGCTGTAAGTCCCCACACAGTCACACCTCTGGGTACCGAGGTAGGGAGACGATGGGCTAGCCAGGAACGTTGCAGCTGGTTGGGGCCCTGTGATGGAAGAAAACAACATGCACAACACACACTATTTGTAATCCGGAGCTGGAGGGCTCAGTTTGTGAAAGAAAAAGCAACTAATCAGATGACAGCACTTTAGATTTAGTTGTTGTTGTTGCAGCGAGCTACCCTGATGTTTACTCACGATACCCAATACTGGACTGCCCAGGCAGGACAAAATCGAGACTGCAGGTTGTTGAACTGGAGTGCCCTAAGAAGCGGGGCTCACATGAATCACCAAGGTGTCGTTCCTGTTCAAGTGTTGAGCAGGGGACTGATCCCCAGGCAGGTCTCTCATTGATAGCTTTCTCTGTGCAGTGGGTAGTCAGGCTGGGCCAGTGTGGCAAGGCCTAGGCTCAATGGAGATGATTTTGGATTCTGTCAATGGGGCTGGATGCAGCTTCCAGTAAGCAGAATACAGTTCAAACCACAGTGGGGAACCAAATTGCGACCCACTAGCAGCACACAGCACATTTACACATAAGGAAATTCTAATGCTGCTTCCAGAAAGCAGGACACAATTCAAACCACAGTGGGGAACCAAATCGTGACCCACTATAAGCACACAACACATTCACATGTAAGGAAATTAATTCCACTGTACCCGGCAAAAGGCCCTCCGGTTGCAATTACAAAGTCTCTGCACTATCCGGGAGTTCAGAGGTGGCTGGAGGTCCAGACAGGCTGATCACATTCAGCTAATCTTCAGTCTTCTTCATGTAGGAGCCTGGTCACAATTCAGTGGCTTACTTCGCTTTCCAAGCTCAGATTCAGTCCAAAAAAGCAACAAGTTCCCTCTCAGGGACAGCAGGCAGGCATGCAGGCCAAAACTCAGGTCTTTCCACAGTTGTCCCACGTGAATCTATGCTTGACTCATTTAAGCTGTTATCGCTTCACCTCCCAACTCAGAACTGAAACTAGCTGCATGAGTTTAAGAATTTCCCCAAGATCCAAAAGGTTCGGTTGGCTGATCTGTCTGTCATCATAACAAGGGCTCCGCCTCCAGGTTATTTTAGGTGCCAAAATGCAAAAACTACAATTCCTACAAGTTTTGACCCCACCAAGCACCTGTAGGCAGGTTTCATTTTAGAGTCCCAACAGTACTGATTGGCCCATTCTGACAGTCCCGGGCCAAGTTGGTGGAGATAAACAGAACAGTCCTTGCTGCAAAGAAGGCAGGTTAGAACAAAGTGCAATATTATTATTACTACTCTAACAAATGATCAGCAAACAAGCACATCTTCTAACAGAGCTCCCTTTTAGATTAATTATTACTGCAATCCAGGCAGCTCTTAAAAAGGCAATACACAGAGGCTATATAGGCACTCTCTGGCAATCACACTTAAACTGCAAAAATGCAGGACACCAGCCTGGCAGTAAGCATTTAGACAAGCTCAAGGAAGACTTTTCAGGAACCCCCATTTGTAGCGGGGTTACACAAGGAAGAAGGAAAGGATATTAAGAAGTGAAAAGAAGAACATAAAAGTAAAGGAAAACATAGAATAGAGAAGAATAAATCAGAGTTGGTTGGATAAAGTCCAACGCAAGGGTATGTTGGGCAAGAATCCACAGGAACTCAATTCTTTCACCCCTTGCAAAACTGTATGATAGTCCCTGCACCTCTGTAATTTTTTTCCATTAAAAACTATAGGAGAGTTCCATCACCAAGAGATGACAGGTTCCCCACCTACAAATACAGAGGTAAGAGTTCATCTAAATATTTCCAGTTAAACCAGTGGTCCAAGGAAGCACTACAACTTTTGTGTTTATCTTCAGTTTTTAGGAGAACATTTTTATTCTATTATGGAGTATGGTTGCCAAGTATGGCAGTCGAAGTTGACAAAATAAGAGCCAAATCAGTTAGAATACACAAAGAGAAAGGTAACTAGAATAGTGCTAATCAAGAACTCTTACACAAACAGGAAAAGTGAGCTTAATCTTGAATCCCTGGAGCTGGGGAGACAGGAAGGCTGGTGCAAAAAAGGTTTTAAATCAGTACAAAAATCTGATAAGTCACACAATTTGATAATGCCAAAGATTCAAAGGCCTGGATATTCAAAGCAGTTGCGCATGGCACAACTGGGTTGCACATGCGTAACTGCGGAAATGCGCCATAGAGTGATATTCAGTGGGAGACATTGTGCAGAGCAAGTAGCAGTGTGCCAATGTGCAACTGTAATGAATCCATGCGCAAGGGCAGGGGCGTACCTATGAATATGTATCAGCGCTGATATTCAACCCCTGAACCATGGCGCAAGTGAGGAGTAATGGCCAGATGCACAGAGCAGACTTGAGCCTATAAAAATAGGGAGCAAACAGGGGGACTGCACTTGCACCAGAGGGGAGCAATACAGAGAGAGAGAGAGAGAGAGAGAGAGAGAGACAGACAGGCAGACAGAGAGAGAGAGAGAGACAGAATGAGACAGAGAGAGAGAGAGAGAGAGAGAGAGTGTGTGTGTGACAGACAGGAAGACAGACATAGTGAGTGAGAGAGAGAGAGAGAGAGAGAGGGAGGGAGAAGGAGCCACCAGACCCTGAAGGGAGTGACACAGGTGGCGCAGGAGGGAGCCCGGCTGAGTGACAGGCACTGCCCAACAGTGTCAAGTTGTCCAGTAGAGCCGGACGCCCGGGGATGACAGGACAACAGGGGCCAGGGCCAGTGCAGTATTCTAGATGGAGGCCATAATGAGGGGTGTGAGGAGGCAGGAGGCAGAGCAACGTGGCCGTGGAAGGGCCCGTCGGCGGTAAGCCCGGAACAGGCGGTACCGGCTCTGCATCAGCTTTGAGACCCACACTGATACGGAGATCATGGGCCAGTATCACCTGAACCGGGTGATTCTGAGGCAGCTCTGTGAACTGAGCAGTGAGGAGATGCAGGCACCCACTTGACGGAGCCATGCCATGACAGTGGAGACAAAGGTAACAGCTGTCATGTGCCTGCTCGCCATGGTCACCTTCCAGAGCCCAACAGGGGACACCACAGGTATAACCCAGTCGGCCATGCCAAAACTCCTCACACAATTCCTCAACACCCTGCTGCTGCCACATGCTGTGGAATACATCCACTTCCCCAGCACATAGGCAGAACGTACAGCATGGATGCCTGGCATGCTAGGGGCCATCGACTGCACCCATGTGGGCATTCGTATGCTACCTGGCTTGGATGGGGTAGCATATATGAACAGAAAGGGCTACCCCAGTATCAACTGCCAGATGATGTGCGATGCCAGGGGGCGCATAACCAGTGTCTGTGCCACACACCCTGGGGGCACACATGACTCCTTCATCTGACACAGCTCAGCACTGTGCCACAGGTTTGAGAGTGGGGACATCCCCGCGGGTCACCTAGTGGGTGAGTATGGGATGGCCATGGGGAGCTGGGAACAGCAGGGCATGGGACAGGGTGGGCAGGGCAGCTGTGCTGGTGGGAGCACCAGGGAAGGGCAAGGGGCACCGTGACAGAGGACACCAGGCTAACCATGTCTCTGTCCACACAGGTGACAGTGGCTACCCACTCAGGCCCTGACTGCTCACCCCCTACCGGCACCCCTCATCCCCAGCAGAGGATCAGTACAATGAGGCACATACCAGCAAGCGGAACATCATTGAGTGTGTGTTCGGGATGCTGAAGGCACGTTTCCATTGCCTAGACAGGTCTGGCGGTGCCCTACAGTACAGCCCCTTGAAGGCCTGCGGTCCAAATTAGCGAGTATTTAGAAAAATATTCTTTAATAACTGAGTATGAGTCTGGATTTCATAAGGGATATTCCACGAGCACTGCACTCATCGACATGGTAGATATAATAGCCTCAAAGATGGAGGATGACCTGTCGGTGGGTACGGTGTTCGTGAATTTATCCAAGACTTTTGACACTGTGCCCCATAAGACATTGGTAGGACAGATGATGGATATGGGATTTTCTGAAGATTCATGTGCTTGGTTTAGATTTTATTTGCAGAGTAGAACTCAACAGGTGTGTGTTGATGGTTATTTATCTAATAAAGCTACCGTTCTGAGAGGGGTGCACAAAGGCTCCATTTTGGGGCCTACACTGTTTTTGATATACATAAACCATTTGACGGATATTGTGAAATATCTTGATATACGCTTATATGCTGATGATACCTTGCTAATTGCTAGTGGAAAAAATCCCCTGATTATGGAGGTAAAATTACAGCCAGATTTTGGAGAATTATATATGTGGTTGACAAACTCAGGACCGGTATTAAATAGTAAAAAAACAAAATTTATGTTATTTGATAAAGGTAGTAAAAAATCTGGGAAAAATGAACATGTAGTAGAGATTAAAACTATCAAAAATGAAGTTTTATCTCAAGTATCAGAATACAAATATTTAGGCATATGAGTAGATCAGAATCTAAGATTTGATTACCATATAACTGATGCAATCTCAAAAATAAATAAAAGATTGGGGGCATTTAGATGCTCAAGTTATTGCACGAACGAAAATATGAGAAAAACTATAGTGAATCAACTTCTTGCTCCAGTCCTTGAGCATGGGAACCATGTATATGGTTTTGCCGCAAAAAACATGTTGACAAAAATTGATACAGTGTACAACCGTTTGGCGCGATTCATCCTTAGAAAGGATTTTCATGCTCATCGCTGTGAAATTTATAAGAAACTTGGGTGGTTTCCACAAGATGTTAAGAGGAAACAAGTTTGGGCAGCACAGACCTATCGAGTTATGAATTTAAAGCAACCAAGTTACCTTTATGACAAATTGGCAAAGTAATCATACCATCAAAATTTGTGAGATATAAATTTAAGAGAATTTGTACATCCTAAATTTAAAAATAAATATAGTGATATGAGATTTGCACAAGTCGCTATTGGATTATGCAACTCGATAGAGTCTGTGACTTACAAGATGCATAGAGATGTAAAATCCTTCATAACAGATATAAAATTAGAATTTACTGTTCGCTGTAAGTGCTACGAGTAGATAAACAGGACTAAACAAATGTATTTTTGGCTACTATAAATTAGGTTATTGGGTTTTGTTAAAATAGGTTGAAATATGGGGATATTTATGTAAACATTGCTTATGCACTTTATGAATGTAGTATGTTCTGTGTTGTTGATTATTTGTTTGTTGGATTCTGCATTAGTAAATGTAATATGGTATAGGTATGTACACTGTATTGTATTATATGTATTGTTATATGATGATTTTGTAATTACTTTAACAGGACCATCTTGAAAATAGGACTTTGTCCTAATGCTGTGTAGATCCACCAATCTCCGGTATAAAAATAACGATTTTTACTTACTGCTGCATGCTGCACAACATGGCCATTGACTGTGGGATAACTGTCGAGGCCGCAGAGGTGGACAGCAGTGGGGACGACGTGGGCAATGGGCTGGGGGGTGGTGGGCAGGCCCCCCCAGGTGGAGGGATCCCTGGCTACAGAAGATGGCATGCCAGCATTGAGACATGACCGCACAGGAGCACTACAGTGCACACAGGTAGATGGACAAACCCCCATGCACAGAACAGACACAGTGGCATGGCACACAGGCATGTGCGGTCATGGCCATGGGCATGCACACACAGGTGTAGGGCAGGGGGGCCATGCCACACACACCACGCAGCACTATACAGCAGCAAACACACACACACACACACACACACACTAGCCCCCGCAGGCACGTGCCCAGGTGCTAGCACATGGCGTGGATCAGATGTAGGGCGCTGGTGCACAGACACAACCAATGCTGTTTTGCCATCATCATGCACACTCCACATGGGCCAGTGGCCAAGCAGGTGTGCACATGGGCAGCGTGTGGCATGACACACAGATGCCATGACTGTGTCATGCACACACACACACACACACACAAAACATCCAGGTGCACACAGGGCAGTGGCAGCAGACAGCATACAGGGTGGCACGCACATCAGGTCCGCCGCATGGACACACGGCTGCCATGGACATGGGGGTGGCCACACTGCATCCACTTGGCAGCCACAGGCTGTGAACGGCCACAGGGGAGGTCTGTGACTGCCTCCCCAGAGTTCGAACTGCGGGAATGTCACCAGGTCTTCGCAGGGGTCTTCAGGCACCCAAACAGGCCTGCCCCAGGTGTGCTTGAGATGTCCACAGTTTAGCCCAGCATCGACACTTAGGAAGTCACCCAACGCCAAGTCTGTAGGGTGGATATTGCACTCCACGGTGTCTGTGGCAGGCGGCCACACCCTGTGGCAGCCAGTGATGCAAGGCCAACTGTGATCGCATTGGTTATGTGGTTCAGAGATGCGGTTGTGTCCTTCCGCAGCCACTGTATGGCCTTCAGGGTGCCCCTCTTGCACAGCTTGGTTGCCTGACGCACCTGTGCACGGATTGCATGCACCCTAGCTATGAGCAGCACCTGTTGCTCCACGGAGGCCCACAACAATCGGGTGTGCTCAGTCAAGGGTTGGTGCCCAGGGGTGCATGGGTGCGTCGCCATCCCAGCGGTGGCGTGCGACCGTGCTGCATGGCCCCCCACTCAGGTGGGCACTGCACAGTGAGGTACCCATGAGGTTGGTTAATGTCAGGTGCACTGGTGGTGGACACTGCGCCCGGCCGCCCAATGTTCCCAGCTGTCTGCTGCTGCCACTCCTCTGGCCCCTGTGCGCTGGCCAGCTCCTGTGTAGTTGCATTACCACCACCACCCAACACCACTGTGCCTGTGCACACAGTGGAACCAGGGACAGCAGTGGGCAGCTGTTCTACTGCCAACAGGCCACTGGCCACGCTTCTAGTGAATGAGGATGGTATGGGTGTCTCCCCCATGACAAGACCCCCGCTGTCCAGGATTATGGTCATGTTGTCTTCGGTGTCGGACGCCGCCCTGATCTGTGTCTCCACACAGAGCATGCCATAGCTGGCGTCCCGCTGGAACACAGCCAGGGTCTCGTCTGCCAACACAGCCAGGACATCTGGCTGGATGGCGGTGGTGTACTGCAGCCGATCAGGCCCCCGGATGCCAGTGGAGGTGGATGGCTGGTCCTCTGGAGCTGGGCCTGCTCCCATGACAGCCGCAGGTGACCCTGCCACTGCATGCTGGCGAGCTGGTGCTGATAGGGAACACAGATGTGTTAGTGCCACTGTACTAGCTGCACCCCCCTGCCATACCTACCATGCAGTGATGGGCTCTCTGCAGTCTGGAAGCCACCGCCCAGCACACCCTTGACTGCATTGCGTCGCATGGTGGCCACCACCAGCTCCTCTTATGCCGTGAGCTGTGGCATGGCAGCTTGGCCCCCACCAGTGGCTGTCCTGGCAGCCCATATGGCTGCCACCTTCTCCGTAATCTGGCATTTGTCAGGGCCCATCTTCTTCTTGCACTCCTGTGCAGATCACTGGAGGCTGCCCTGCTGGTTCACAGCTGCCCCCAGGTCACGGCCCTGGCCTGGGGTGTGCCCATGGTGCCACTTAGCAATGACTTCCTGTTGAGGTATGCATCAAACAGGGCATCGGCCTCCACCTTTGTAAAGTTGGGCCTGCGCTTACGGGGAGGACCATGTTCCTCACCCTTCTCATGCTCAGACATGTTGCTACCTTGGACATGGACATGTGGTTACTGGCTGCAGCGGCCCACCCCATCCATCCCTCCTGCTGTGCTGGCTGTCCCCACGGCAGGTGCAATTTACCTTACAAGGCTGCAATACCAGTCTATGGCCTCTGCCGTTGTGCGGCGACATTATGTTGCATCGCATGCAAATGAGCTGTTGCGCAATGGTAATGACATGCAAATATCCCCAGTGCGCCGCAGATAGGCTGATGAGCTCATTTGCATGTGATGGCTGAATATCGCGCTCTTGCACCTTATGCAATGGACTTGCTCTGGCGCATGTCATGGCGCAATGCTGTGACATGCACAGTGCACCCTCGACAACACACATGCACCGTGGCATGCGCTAGCGCCTATTGCACACCATGTGCTAGAAGCACTATTGGGGGCCATGGCACCTTATGCGCCATGGACCCTATGGCACCCTGACACCATAAGGCCTATGGTGCTTGGGTGCTGTAGGGCCTATGATGCTCCAGCACTATAGGGCCCATGGGGCATGGTGCGATATGGGCCCTATTGATACGTATCGACATAGGCCCTATGGTGCCCGATGCTGCGCTGGCAGCGCTAACCCCTGACCCTCCACCCTGCCCTATGCCCCCTTGGGACTTCTGATACACATGCTGGTGTGGCCATGCCCATGCTGTGCATCTCTGTAGATGCGCGATTGCCGAACGCCGTGCAACCGTCCACGAGATGTGCATCCTGAGCACATTGTGCATGTGCACTACTGGCTGCCATTTTGTTTCTGTAGTTGCATTAACAGTATGGCGCGCCGTGGTGTAGGACAGGCTAGGAACTGGAGCCAGGTTGAATTGGTCAACCTAGTGGCTCAGGTGGAGCCCCATGCCACTGGCCTATTTGGGCAGTAGCCCCTGCAGCAGGCCAGGACCAAGGCGTGGCAGACCATAGCTGCTGGGCTGGTCCAGGCCACAGGGGTGCAGCGCACCAGGGAGCAGTGCTGCTACAGGTACAGTGACTTGATGAGGAGGGCCCTGGAGTGGCTGAGGGCACTGCAGGTGTGTGTCCACAGGGAGGCCGTGCCACAGCCAGGTAATTGTGCACATACTGCATCTGTGCATGACCACCATACCATGGTGGTGGCAGGGCTGCATGCCATGCTGGGGGGGCTCTGTCATCATGTGCCCTGTGGTGTGGCATTGACTGTCACCGGGTGCACTGTGCCACTGCCCTGCAGCTCATGCCCGGCTGGGGCGCACACTGTGCTTCGGGGTGGGGGGCGGTGGGCTCATACTGTGGCTGTGTTCTGATGTGTGCCTGTCTGTGTTCCTGTCCTAGGGCCTGAAGATAGATGCTGTGCCAGGGTGGCAGGGGTGCCTGGCGGGCCACAGCAGGCCGCTACGGGCCCTCCGGTAAGGGGTGCTGGACCCAGTGGTGGTGGAGGAGTGGCTGCAGGACCGGCATGTGCAGCACCGCAGCAGATAGGTAGGCACTGTTCATTCCCTCTACACTGTACAGGGTTGTCAGCTGGGGTGGGGGTATGACCATGTCCTCCTGTGCCTTGTGCCATGTCAGCTGTATGCAGCACAGGGTGTGGTGTGCATGGCACCGTGAGGCTGCCATTGCACATGTGTGGCAGCTGTTGGTGGGCTGGATGTGTATCCAGCTGCCACCGGTGCTGTTGTGGTTCCACTGCAGCACTGTGCCACCTGCCTGCAATTGTGCAGTCAGGGGGCCCTTGGGCAGCAGTGTTCAGTGCTGTGCACGGTTGTGGCATGCCGGGTTGGTGGCAGACATTGGCCCACCCACTGCAGGTGGCCGGGGTGCCACTTCGGAGGCATGTGTTACCACTGTCTGCTGCGCACAGTGGGAGGGCTTGGGTGCTATGGATGCGCACTGATCACCTGTCCCTTCCTTTGCCATAGGTGTCTGGAGGGGATTGCAGCTGAATCTCTACTGTTGCCTTCTGTGACAGATTATCCTAATAACTTCCACCACCATGGAGATCGCAGATCAGACACAGAGGATCCTACTGAGGGACCAGCGCAGGGGGAGGCGCCAGGTGGTGGCAGACCATGGCCGCCTGTAGTGGACACCTGACCCCCTTCTTGCCCCTGACCTCCCTTCCCCTACTTTCCCTGTCCCACTGTAAAGACTCTGTCCCCATCCCTCACTCACCTACCCTATCCCTTGTTTTGTACTGTATATAGTTATTCAATATATATTTTACTTGCTTACCCATCTGTGTCCATGTCTGCTTTGCAGCTGCCAAGTGGAGCCATGCAGCAGTGGTGTGATGGGTGGCTGTGCGGTGCGCCTGTATCATTGTGTGGGCCGTGCATTTTGGTGTCTGCCCCTCGGTCGGTGGCTGTGCCTTGGGGTGGCCATGGCTGGCTGTACAGGCTGTGTAGCATGTGTGTTGGGTGCCGTGTGCCAGGGTGTGGCTTGTGTGGTCTGGGTGGGCAGGGGCATGCCATCCAGTGGGGGGTGGTCAGTGGCAGCTCACCCTTGGACGTTGGTGCCGTGTGTTCCATGTGTCCACTGCTCCAGTGCTGGGGGGGTGGGTGGCTGGCTGCATGTCTGTGCTCCATAGGCGGTGGTCTCCTGTAGACCAACTGTGCATCCCTGCCCGTATTCCCAGCCTGGATCCACCACCTCCCCACACTGTCCCCCCCCTTGTCCCTGCTGTGCCTGTGGCTGGTCATTCTGTGCCTTAGCACATCTTCCTCAGCCCCTTGCGCATCCCTGGTTGTGCTATGGCACATGGGTTGCTCCCAGGCACACCTCTGACTGCACCATAGTGCATCCCGGTGATATTCAGCTGTATTGCGCTGGCACATGTCGCAGTGCGCAACCGTTGAAAATCGCAGTCACTGAACCAGCCTTTGATGCATTTCTGAATATCCGGCCCAAAGAAAGCACAAAATGAGAAATAAATTGTGGAATACAATCAAGGGAAAAACTAAAAGATTGCAAAATAGTCTGGGGCAGTGGAGAAATTTGGATAATGAATAAAAAGGAAAGGGAAACATTTATATTAGTAAATACATATGAGGCAATTTTTATGTCAAAAATTGGTAAGAGGCATAGTTATCTACGAGTGGTGCTAGGGCCAGAGAATGTGCACTGAGTTAATAGTGTTGTGTGTTCGGTTCCACTGCAGAATCAAACACCTCAAATTTCGAGTGTTCGAGTCTTTCGGACAGTGGCAAACTTTTAGGGTAAGTAGGCAAACTTTTGGTTTGAATGGTTCGACCTGTTTCAGATAATGTGGAATTGTCAAACCAGTTAAACCGCAAACCTCAGATTGGACCTGAAGCAATTAACTTTACTGTGACTGTGGAGATGGTGGAAGGAAGAGCTACAAGAATAGTACAGGGTCTACACCACAAAATGTATGAGGTGTGACTTGGAGTTAAATTTATACTCCCTCGAGCAAAGAAGAAACAAAGATGACATGATTGGAACATTTAACTATGTGAAGGGGCTAAACACAACTCTGGCAGGTAATCTGTTTCAGCACAACACAACAGCACATACAAGGGACCATAATTTGAGGTTGGTGGGAGGTAGGTTCAAAAGCAACCTCAGGAAGTACTTCTTCATGAAGAGAGTGGTGGGACCATGGAACAGCCCATCCCAGGAGCTGGTAGCTTAAAGACGATTAGAGATTTCAAACTTGCATGGGATAGGCATTGTGGACAGGTTAGGTTGCAGGCAATGTGGGGGGGGTAGTCTTTTTCCGCAGACTAGATGGATCATGCCGTCCCCATCTGCTGACATTTTTCTTATGTTCTAGCCCAGCCTCTCTTTGGATGCAGCTACGCAGTTCAATCCCATGTAACAGTGAGTCAGTGAGAGAGCTCACTAGTGCACTGAACATCAGGCTGATAGATAGCTCAGGCAGGGTGTTGCACAAATCCAGTTAGATTAGCAAGGGGAAAAAAATGATATTCTTTTGTGAAAGTTTCACCACTAAACATTCAATTAGACAGTTGCCCGAACAGCAGGGCTGCAACTTGGGGTAGGGAGAAAAAGGAAGAAAAAAAATGGCAACAGGAGTGGTGCAGTTTGCAGGCTTGTGGCAGGTCTCTGGGAGCAAGGACTTGCCTGACTTGGGGGACTGGAGGAGTGTACTTTCAGCTGGGCAGTGGGCAGATGGGGCACATGAGGTGGCAGTCTGCCAGTGCCCGTTTTTGTCACAGAAGTAGCATTTTAGCAGGGCATTATAAACCCCTGGCAGAAACCTTTTGGGAGTTACTCTGTTAGGAATTTTATTGGGCTAGTCAGCAAGTGTGTGCCATCTTGCAGCAGGATATTGCCTGGCCACAGGTAGTTGGCATCTTGGTGGCATCCTCTTCAGTTGCAATTCTTTTTGTGGTAGTTTTATCATTTTTAGTCATTAGCCTTTGTCCTCTTCCTGAGTCCTGAAGCAGCCTTTTACAGTGTGATCTGGGCAGTGGGCAGCAGGTGTGTGCCTGCTGGCAGTGTGTTGGTTCCCGGCCCCTGGTGGGTGGCACCTTAGTGGTATCCCATAAAAAAAAGTTAAAAAAATGTTCCTTCCTACATAAAAACATAAAGACACAGAAACATAGCATTTGACAACAGATAAGGACCGCTTGGCCCACCTAGCCTGCCCATTTCCCTACTTAATGGATAAACATAGAAACATAGACTTTGACGGCAGATAAGGACCACTTGGTCCACCCAGTCTGCCCATTTTCCTACCCACTGGATAAGCTGCAGATTCTAGTTAACCAACAGCCTACTTTCTGCCACCCCCCACTACAATTACTTTATGTCTGTCCCATGCATGTTTGAATTCCCCCACTGTTTTAGACCCAACCTCCCCAGGAAGGCGGTTCCATGCATCCACCACTCTCTCCATGAAAAAAAAATTCCTCACATTACCCCTGAGCCGTCCCCCCTCTATCTTTAAATTGTGCCCCCTTGTTCTTAGACATCTCTTTTTCTGAAAGATGCTACCCTCCTGGACTTTGTTGATTCCCTTGAGGTACTTGAACGTTTCTATCATGTCCCCCTGTCCCTCCTTTCATCAAGGGTATACATATTAAGCTCTCTCAGTCTCTCTTCATATGGTTTCTGATGCAGACCCTGCACCATTTTAGTTGCCCTCCTCTGGACTGCTTCCATCCTGTCTATGTCCTTGCGTAGATGAGGTCTCCAAAACTGCACACAGTACTCCAGATGGGGTCTCACCAACTGTCTGTACAGAGGGATAACCACTTCCCTTTTTCTACTTGTGATGCCCCTTCCTATGCATCCCAGTATCCCCCTGACTCTCCTTACTGACTTCTCACATTGCTTACCCACCTTTAGATCATCTGATATGACTACCCCCAGGTCCCTTTCTATTGTTGTTGTTGTTAGTTCCTCCCCTGCTTTTGTGTACCTTCTCCTGGGTTTTTGTTTCCCAGGTGCATTACTTTTCATTTCTTTGCATTGAATCTAAGTTGCCATATGTCTGACCATTCCTCCAACCTTGCCAAGTCCCTTCTCATCCTTTCTACCCCGCCTCTTGTGTATCAACTCTGTTACAGATCTTTGTGTCATCTGCAAAGAGGCATACCTTTCCCGCCAGACCCTCTGCAATGTCACCTATAAAGATGTTAAAGAGGACTGGACCTAGTACTGAGTCCTGAGGTACTCCATTAGTGACCCCCCCTTTCTTCGGAATGTGTTCCATTCACTATTACCTTCTGTGTCCTGTTGTACAGCCAGTTTGCTACCCAGGCTACCACCCTGGGACCCACTCCCAGGCTGTCTGACTTGATTATCAATCTTTTGTGCGGGACTGTGTCAAATGCCTTGCTAAAGTCTAGGTAGGCCATATCCACAGCCCCTCCCTGGTCTATTACTTAGGTCACCCAGTCAAAGAAATCTATTAGATTCGTCTGACATGACCTTCCGGCTGTAAATCCATGCTGCTTTGGGTCGTGTGCCCTGCTGGCCTCTAGGTACTCAACAATTCTTTCTTTCAGAAGTGATTCCATCATTTTCCCTACCACTGAGGTCAAACTTACAGGTCTGTAGTTTCCTGCTTCTGCCTTGCTCCCACTTTTGTGAAGGGGAATCACATCTGCCCTCCTCCAGTTCTCAGGTACCACCCCATCCTCCCATGATTTGTTAAAAAGTGTGGTCAGTGGTGTCACTAGGTCCTCCCTTAGTTCTTTTAGGATTCTGGGGTGAATCCCATCAGGCCCGATTGCTTTGTCCACCTTGAGTTTTAGGAGTTCTTTCAGGATTCTTTCTTCTGTAAATGTACTGGTGTCAATCCCCTTATCTAGAGTGCTTCTATTGTCTGGTTTAGGTAACTCCTCCTCCTCATCTTCTTTTGTGAATACTGAGCAAAAGTATTCATTCAGTAACTCTGCCTTTTCACTGTCTCTCTCTGCCCACCTCCCCTCTCCCTTATTAATCTTCACTATTCCTCCCTTAACCTTTCTATGCTCCCTAATATACCTATAAAAGGTTTTATCCCCCTTCCTAAATGAATTGAGCTATTTTTCCTCGGTTTGGGCTTTTGCTATTCTGACTGCCTTCCCCACTTCTTTCTGCTTTAATTAATACAGTTCCCTGTCGTGCTCCTTCTGTGATTCCTTATACTTTTTGAATGCGGCCTTTTTCTCCTTAACCTTTCCTGCCACCTCTTTTGAGAACCATAGTGTTTTTTTACTCCGCTTTGTTCTCTTTATCTGTTTCACACAAAGGCTTGTTGCCTCTATGATGGCAGTTTTGATTTTTCTCCATTGTTCTTCCACCCCTCCTTTTTGGCCATTTGCTAGTGTATTCCTCAGGTATTCACCCATTTTGCCAAAGTCATCCCTTCTAAAGTCCAGTATGCTTGTTTTTGTATGGCTCGTCTCCATGGTTGTGCTTATTGTGAAGCACACTGTGCAGTGGTGGCTTGTTCCCAGATGTCTACTGACTTCTAAATTTGTGATCCTCTCTCCATTCGAGAGTACCAGGTCTAGTATTGCTCCCTCCCAAGTGGGTTCCAACACTAGCTGTCTAAGGTCTGCCACCTGCAGGGCATCGAGAATGACCCTGCTCTTGGATGTGGCTGCAGTACATGTCATCTAGCTAAAATCTGGCATATTCAGGTCCCCCATCAACAGTATCTCGCTTTTTCAGTCATTTTGATAATGTCCTCTATCATTTTCTTGTCCATTTCCTCCCCTTGAGATGGGGGTCTGTATACAACCCCTGTGCGGATTGTGATGCCATTCCCTGTCTCCAAGGTGACCCAGAGTGCCTCTTGTCCTCCCCCTTTACTTGTTAGTTCTGTAGCTTTGATCCCTTCCCTTATGTATCAAGCTACTCCACCTCCTCTTTTCCCCTCCCTGTCCCTTCTGTAGACTGTGTACCATGGTATGTTGACATCCCAGTCATGGTTCTCCATGTACCATGTTTCCTTGACTGCCACAATATCCAATTGTTCACCTTCCATCAAGGCTACTAGCTCAGGAAAGCTTGTTTCCCAGCTTGTTTCCCATTGGTACTCATTGCCCTCCATTTAATGTTGGCTTTATCCATTTTTCCCCCATGCCTGCTCTTTTTGCCCTTGTCTATTTTTCCATTTACCCCTGTCCTGCCCTCTGTTGAGCACTGTATCTCAGTGATTACCTTACTACCTGTCATGTTTTGTGAGGGGAGGCTTGAAATGTCCTGCCTCTTATTAGCACCTCCCCCCATGGCTAGTTTAAAAGCTTGCCAAGGAAGCATTTAAACCTGTCACTTAGAATCTTGGTTCCCTTTGTGAACAGATGCAGACCATCATGCCAGTATAGACCTTCATCTCTCCAGGTGCACCCTCAGTCCCCAATGAAGCCAAAGCCCTGTGCTCTGCACCAGTTTTGCAACCATTCATTAAACTGCATGGTGTGTAGTACCCTAGCCTCACCCCTGCCATGGACTGGCAGCACCTCTGAGAAGGTAACCGTGCTTGCTACCTGTCTGAGGCCCCTTCCCAACTCCACAAATTCATCCTGCACTGCACTGATCCCATGCCTAGCTAGGTCATTTGTCCCAAGGTGTACAATGATATCTAGTTCCCTCTCCTGTGATGCTGCTTCTGCAATCTTGAGGATTCGCTTCTTGTCCCTCCAAGCCATGACACCGGCAGGCACCTCACTTCCCTCTCCTCTCCCTTACCCAGGTCTACCCCTCTAACAATTGAGTCCCCTATCAGAAGCTGTTTCCTTCCCCTGTGATGTCCCTTGCCACCCTTCTGTGGGTCTGCCTTGTGGATGTCCTCAGCATTCTTCTTGGTCTCCACTGAGGGTGCCATCATACAAGAACTTGCTCTGCCAGACTGGCGTATAGTTTGTGTAGAGGTACAACTAGGGGGCTTCGCCTCTGTTCTACCACAAGGCACCCTCCCAGGACCCACTGTGGTCCAACGGCTCTTCATACTTGGCAGCCTCTGAGGCAGTGGTTGTGGCAGTGGTGCTCTTTGGGTGGGGGAGGCCTCCTTAGTCCTTGCCAGTTCAGCCTGGAGGTGGGTAACGTCCTCACTCAGAGCTAACAGTTGCCTGCAAATAGGACAGCAACGCAGTTTCCAGAATGTCTCCCGGAAAACTGCTGCCCCACAGCCAGTGCATTGCACCACTTCCCACATGTCCCTCTCCCTTATAATATACAATATGTAATATATATATATATATATATATATATATTTATTGTTGTTTTTTTTCTCTTTTTGTGGTGTGTACTTACCCTTTATGCACTGTCCTGGGTTATTAAGAATATGATAGTTCTGCCCCAAGACCTGTTGAAGAAGTGATGTCAGAACATTGGCAAGACCTGTTGAGGAAGTGATGTCAGAACATTGGCTATAAAGGAAACGTCACGCCTGGGGTGGGGTGTGGGGAAGAGTGGGTGGGTAGTCTACAACCACTGATGACTGTTAGAGACAATCAAATACACCACTGCTCCACCACCCTGGTGAGTACTGCACTTTATAGCAATTCAACTAACGTCCAGTAACTGATTTGTAAACTATTTAAAAGTAATTTGATGCAAACTGTCACAGAATACTAGTAGACAGTCCAGTTACCCACAAAGGAAAACCAAATATGCAGTTATTTCAACCCTTCTAAAGATGCTCACAAGACAAGCAGTTTTGAAAACCCCCTTCCTGAATTAAAAACTAAAATAATTAAACACAAAGCAATACCAATGTAAGACTGTAACGTAAGGAAAACTTCCCTCAGATGTAAGAAAGACAGAGATTTGTTGCAGAAGCTGCAGATCCTAGTTAACCGACAGCCTACTTCCTCCTACCCTCCACTAGAATTGCCTTATGTCTGTCCCATGCATTCTTGAATTCCCCCACTGTTTTTGACTCCACAACTGCCTCAGGAAGGCCGTTCCATGTATCCATAACTCTCTCCATGAAAAAATACTTCCTCGAATTACCTCTGAGCCGTCTCCCCTCTATCTTTAAATTGTGCCCCCTTGTTCTTGCACATCTCTTTTTCTGAAAGATGCTACCCTCTTTGACTTTGTTGATTCCCTTGAGGTACTTGAAAGTTTCTATCATGCACCCCCCTTTCCTCGATGGTATACATATTAAGCTCCTTTAGTCTCTCTTCATATGTCTTCTGGTGCAGACCCTGCACCATTTTAGTTGCCCTCTTCTGGACAGCCTCATCCTGTCTATGTCCTTGAGGAGATGGGGTCTCCAGAGTTGCACGCAGTACTCCAGATGGGGTCTCACCAACTGTCTGTACAGAGGGATAACAACTTCCTGTTTTCTACTGGTGACACCTCTCCCTATGCATCCAGGTATCCTGCCAGCCCTCCTTATTGCCTTCTCACCTTGCTTGCCCACCTTTAGGTCATCTGATATGACTACCCTAAGATCCCTTTTCATTTTTGTTGTTGTTAGTATGTCACCCCCATTGTGTACTCTTCCCCTGGGTTTTTGTTTCCCAACATGATATAACGCTAATGCGTTGAATATAAGCTGCCATACATTTGACCATTCCTCCAACCTTGCCAAGTCCCTCTCCTCCTTTCCACCCCACCTTCTGTATCAACCCTGTTGCAGATCTTTGTGTCATCTGCAAAGAGACATACTTTCCTTCCAGTCCCTCCACAATGTTACTTATAGTAACATACTAACATACTAAAATGCCAGCAGAGTAGGCCCAAAGGTCTATGCTTGAGAATCAGTACCCTGAAGGGGCACCGGCGCCGCAACCACTCTCATGATTTCTCACCTCATCCCCTGTCCCTCAACCAGGGATCCCCACCCCCTGGCAGGCAGTCCTCCTCTTCACCTCCCTCCTGTACCTGTCCCAGTCCCTCTTGAACTCCCTCTACCGTGGACACCTCCACCAATTCACCAGGCAGTGCATTCCATGGCTCCATCACCCTCTCAGAGAAGTAACATCTCCTCCTTTCTCCTCTAAGTCTCCCTCCCTCCCTCCAACCATGCCCCCTAGTGGACCCTCCCACTTTCCTCTGAAAAATTCCATGTAAGCAAACCCTGTTCACCCCTGTCAAATACTTGAAGACCTCAATCATCTCCCCCATCCCTCCTCTCCTCTAGTGAGAACAGGTCCAGCTCCTCAGGCCTCTCTTTGTAAGCCTTATCCCCCAGACCCCAGATCATCGTGGTTGCCCTCCTCTGAACCCTCTCCAGGAGTTGAATGTACTTCCTGAGGTGCATGCGCCAAATCTGCATGCAGTATTCGAGGTGCTGCCTAACAAGGCAATTGTACAGCGGCATAATCACCTCCTTACTTCTTGAGGTGATCCCCTGGCAATATAGCCCAGCATTCTATTTGCCCTGGCAGTGGCCCTCCTACACTGTTCCAAATTATTCATTTTGGCATTCATCACCCCCAAGTCCTTCCCATTTGAGACCTGCAATATATCCTCCCCCCAAGGTGTACACCTGACCCGGTTTTCCTTGCCCCAGGTGAAGCACCTTGCATTTGGCGGTGTTAAACCTCAGCCCCCAGGTACGTAACCCCCCCCAGAGCATCCAGGTCCTCCTGCAGGCCCACCCTACCATCCACCCCATCCACCACTGCCCCCAGCTTAGAGTCATCTGCATAGAGACTCATTATGCTGTTGATCCCCACCCTGATGTCAGAGATGTAGGCATTAAACAGGAGTGGTCCCAGAACTGAGCCCTGTGGGACCCCGCTGACTACCTCCTTGGGGGATGAGACTACCCCAGCTACCAACCCACCTGACCATCCTTGCCCCCAACCCCATCCTCCGCAGCTTATCCAGCGGGCCAGAGTCAAATGCCTTGCTGAAGTCCAGGAAGATGACATCGACAGGTCTACCTTGGTTAAGTGTGGCCATCACCCCTTCATAGAACTCCACAAATTTAGTTTGACATGATCGCCCCCAGACAAAGCCACACCAACAATCATCCAGAGACCCCTACTCTTCCAGGAACACCAGCAGTCTCTCTTTTACTAGAGACTCCATTAGTTGATCCACCACTGATGTCAGGCTGACTGGCCTGTAATTCCCCCGCTCTTCCCTCAAACCCCCCCCTTATGGATGGCTACAATATGTGCCTCCCTCCAATCCTTCTGCACCCTCCCTATCTGCAGAGAGGCATTAAAGAGGGCCGCCAGTGGCTCAGCCAGATCAGCCAAATCCCACAGCACCCTCGGGTGGATTTCATCAGGACCCGGGGATTTGTCCTTCTTTAGTGACCGGAGGGCCTCCTGCACCCTAACAATGGGTATCTCCTGATCTAAGCTTCCATTCCTCACCTCCGGTCCCACCCCCCCCCATATGAGTCAGTTCCCTCATCCCCTACTGTGTCTGGAGGTACCCCCTCCTGTAAGAGCCCTGTCCCAACCATCCTCTGTGTCCCTACAACCCGTGACTCTCTTTCCTCCCCTTTTGTGAAAACAGATGCAAAGTATTCATTGAGCACCTCTGCCTGATCCCCTGCCTCTTCCGCCCACACCTCCCCTGTAGCCAGTCTGCCAATCTGCCCTTTTACTCTCCTCCCCTCCCCAATGTACCAAAAGAAACCTTTTTCACCTTTCCTGATCCCCTGTGCCAATTTCTGTTCCATCTTTGCCTTGCCCCCACTCACCCTAGTAACCTGTCTGTAAGCAAGACACCGTCCCAATTTAAAACCCCTCATGATCTCTTGAACCTACGGTGGGCTGCCCTCTTTTCCCTCACCACCTCCTGTACCTTCCTGGTCCACCAGCATGGCCTCCTAGATATACCACTCTTGCATCTCACCCTCACACAGGACCTGGTTGCCTCCTGTAGCCCTCTCCTAATGAATTTCCACCTACTGCCTACATCCATGCCCTGCTGAATCCCAACCAAGTGGTCCCTGAGGATGTGTCCCATGCGCACAAAGTCTGCGCCTCTAAAGTCAACCAGTCTAGTTTTAGTGTGATCCTTCCCTTCTCCCAGGTGTAGTACAAACCAGACCATGTCATGGTCACTTCCAGCCAATGGGTCCCCCAACCCGAGCTCCTGAACTGGGTCACTGTCAGCCAGAACAACATCTAGGATGCGGCCACACCATGTCAGGTCAATGACCTGTTGCACAAGAAATGCGTCCTGGAAGGCATCCAGCAGCTTCTGTTCCCTGGCTATCAGGGATGTCATGGTTCCCCAGGTCAGTTGCTGGCATGTTTAGGTCCCCTAATATCACCACCTCTTCCCCTTCCCAACCACAATGGTCCATAAGGTTAGCTAGAAGACAGTCCTCCAGAACATCAGCCAGCTCTGGGGGTCGATAGACCACCCCCATCTTGACCGCCCTGCCCCTGGGGTACTCATGGTGACCCACAGGGCCGCCACACTGTCATCAGATTTCTCTACCTTGCATAATCGTATGCCATTCCGGACGAACACCGCCACTCCTCCCCGCTCACCACTCTGTCTTTTCTGAACCCAGTATACCCACTGAGGTTAAGGTCCCAGTCATGCCCGGGGCAGGCCGTGTTTCGGTGACGGATGCTACATCCACTTGTCCATCCACCAGCACTGCCTGGAGCTCCGGTATTTTGTTGCCCAAGCTCCTGGCATTTACCAGGACCACTCTCCAAACCCTACCCTCATCCCTGTTTTTCACCCCCAGAGACTATATTCCTCTGTGCCCATGCAGCCCCAGGTCTACTTCTTGTAGCCCCATTGTGAGGCTTGCAAGGGTCTGCCTTGCATCCTCTTCCTCCCCCCTTCACAAGCTTAAACCCCATCTGTCCTGTATGAAAATGGTCAGTTTCTGCTTCGGAACCTCCTTCCCCCCTGGTTGAGGTAAAGCCTATCCCTTGCATACAACCCCTTGTCTTTCCAGATTGCTTCCCAGTCCCCCAACTCCATATCTCCTAGCTTCACCCCGTTCCCTCAGCCACTCGTTAACCTCCAAAATGTTCTGTTTGTTTTCCAGGCTGGCCCTAGACACTGGCAGGATCTCTGAGAAAGATACTGCACAGCCGTTGACTTGGCAGACCCTGGCCAGTTCCCGGAACCTAGCCTGAATCTCCAGTACACTGTTTCCTGCAATATCATTGGTTCCCAGGTACACCAAGATATCAGGAGAGCCTCTTCCACCCTGCGCCAGGGAATAAATCATGTGCTTTGCCTAGTGCACCGTCAGCCTGGAGATGCTCTTGACCCAAACCAGACAAGGTTTTTTCCATCCCTGCCCCTCCCACTGTATACCCCTAATCATAGAGTCCCCGAGCAGGACCACCCTAGCACCCCTGTTTGCCTCTGAGACACCCTTTTTGCCAGGCACCCCTCCAATCCCTATCCCTTCCTGTATCATAGCCCTGCCAATCTGCCAGGTGGCAGCTGACCCTATCGTGTGCAAATCCCCTGCTGCCCTGCTCCTCCATCCTTGACAGCCTTTACCTCCCGCCTCATCCAACCCTGGTGCTGCTCTGCTAGTTGAACCATCAATCACAGGCTCCCCCCAACCCTCAGCCCCTTCAACATTAGCCCCCTTTGTCAGATTGTGGTTCTTTTGCATGGCTCCCCCCCCCAAGATGCCTGAGGTTGTTTCCCTGCCTGCTTCCGATGTACCTGCCCCTTCCAAATTAGATGGGCTCAGCTTTCCCCCAGCTGGACTGCTCCCCTTCATCTCTAGCTCTGTCTGTCCACTCTCCTTTACCCAAGTCTGCTCCAGTGCAGGCTGACTCTGTGACTGCCCTTCCATGGACCAGTCTCTGTCCCCTTCCCTGGACCCTGCATGCCCCAGGACCTCACTCTGTGGTACTTTCAAGGTTTTTTCCTCAAACCATCCACCTTCCCTACTCGGTTTTTTTTCCCCTAGTCACCCAACTCCCGCCTCCCCTTGGTTGTTCCCTGCAAACCTACCCTCCAGCACCTCTCCTTCAGGGGATGGAGTTGCGCAAATCTATTTGTTAGTTCAATACCATTGTTGCCAATGCTTCTACTGGCTGAATCCACTATTGAAAACCGACTCCGAGATTTGGATGACTGACTTCCTTTACTTGTGCCTACTACCTGCCACTGTGCCCCACCCTCCACTGCCTCCTGAACCAAGATCCCCTTCCCCACTGCCACCCGCTGACCCCCTCCCATCCTCCTCTCTCAAATGAGGTCCAAGTCCCTCAAACCATATCCCCAGATCCTGTGTCACTCCCGCCTCCACTGCTGCTTGTGTCTCTGACCATCTGCCCCCTCCCACCAACTCACCTCCCTCTTGCTCAGCTGTCCTCACAGCCACCTTATTTCTTCCCTCAGCTGTGTGAGCTGTTTACACACCGAGCATCCTCCCTTCATCCAGGCCCAATTTAGAACCATGGCTGCCCCACATCCACTGCACCCAAACATCCTACCAAAGAGGCCATACCCCTGGCCTTCCCTCCTGTAATTTTGCCTAGCCATATCAAGGTCAGATAACAACACCACTGCTGAAAATAGTTGGCGTACACTATTTTATCCGAAACTTAGACTGTTTACACTCCCGCCACCCCTAACCCCCCCACAATTGTGAAAACCCCATTGCAGCACTACCCAAAGCAGGCCCTTCTAACAGCACACTCTCTGGCCTCAAGAATACCAGGGCTAGGCTCCAATTTCCCCTTGTTGTTGATCTACCCAATGCACAAATCAGAACTATACAGTCGATCTACCCAGTGCACAAATCAGAACTATACAGTCACCTTTCCAGTCCCTTGTATCCTGAGTTCTGTTATGGAGCCTTTCCAGTCCCTTGTATCCAGAGTTCTGTTATGGAGCCAAGGCTGTCTGTGAGTTAGTTCCTCTATGGTTAAGATTCATGGACAGTTCAGGCAATCATGGTGATTTAATTTGGTGCTCCAGTGATCCATCAGCCCAGGCCTCCGGTACAACCACAGACCTTCCACAAATAGAATCCTTTGGGAGTGCACAACTGGTCCTGCAACCAGCTCTCCTGCCACTAGCCTTGTTGTCCCCTCAATGGACTGATCCCCTGTCAGTCAACATCCTTATCCTGGCCTGGTAACTCCCACCTCCTCCTCACTCAAAAAATAATCTGAAATCCCTATTTCCTTCACTCAAAAAATAATCTGAAATCCCTATTTTCCTATATGAATGGATATAGAGTTAATAATAGAAACATAGGACCTCTCTGTAATGATGGGATTACCATAAACTCAAATAAAGATATGGCAGACTATTTTTGTTCAGTCTGTGATCAATCAAGAAATCTTGTAACCAACATCAATAGTAATGATTCCTGTATTCCGTTATTCCAGTTAAAAGAAATACAAAATTCACTATCTAACATTAAAAGATCAACCAGTCCGGGACTGGATAATATCAATGCTATATTTCTTCTAGAAACACTTGATTCAATTATTATTCCTCTTCAAATATTATTTAATAAATTTTTATTGGAGTGTAAGATACCTGATGTATGGTGTATTGCTTTGGTTACGCCAATTTAAAAAAAGGCCAAAGTCCAATGTTCAAAACTATCGTCCAATTAGTTTAACCTCTATTTTGGGGAAAATCATGGAATGATTAATTAAAGATAGATTGGAAAACGAACTGGAAAAATTGAAGATTTATGATTTATCTCAGCATGGATTCAAAGCAGGTTTTTCATGTACAACAAACCTTTTATAATTTTACCAACATATTGCTAAACTACTGGATAGTAATGTATCTACTGATGTATTGCTGTTAGATTTTAGTAAAGCAGTTGAACATATATCACATTCCTTATTAATAAACAAACTACATAATTTTAAAATTCCATTTCGTTTAATAAATTGGATATCAGAATGGCTGTTTAACCGTACCCAATCAGAATAAATGGAGTTCTTTCAGCTCCTGGAGTTGTCACAAGTGGGGTTCCACAGGGTTCCGTTTTGGGTCCGGTTTTGTTTAACTTTTTCATTCATGATATGGTCATAAAATCAAATAACTATTTATCAAAATTTGCTGATGATACAAAATTAGGTGGAAGAGTTGATACCATAGAAAAATTCTAAACACTTGAACAAGATTTGTATATAATTGAACAATGGGCTAATAAAAATTTAATGTTATTTAACATCAATAAATGCAAGATTTTGCACTTCGGTAGGAATAATCCATCTTATAATTACTATCTAAATAAGCAGCTATTGGAATCATCCAGCTGCGAAAGAGACCTTAGTATATTAATAAATAACAAACTGTCATCAGGTAATCATTGTAGTAAAGCGGTTAGATCTGCTAATATTGTAATGAGACAAATTAAAAAAACTTTTATTAGTAAACCACAATATAGAAACATAGAATTTGATGGCAGATAAGGACCGCTTGGCCCACCCAGTCTGCCCATTTCCCTACCTACTGGATAAGCTGCAGATCCTAGTTAACCAGCAGCCTACTTCTTCCTACCCCCACCCCCCAGAATTGCCTTATGACTATTCCATGCATGCTTGAATTCCGCAACTGATTTTGACTCCACAACCTCCTCCGAAGGCCGCTCCATGCATCCACAACCCTCTCTGTGAAAAAATACTTCTTAAATTACCTCTGAGCCGCCTCTATCTTCAAATTGTGCCGCCTTTGTTCTTACACACCTTTTTTGAAAGATGCTACCTCTTGGACTCTTTGTTGATTCCCTTGAGGTACTTGAAAGTTTCTATCATGTCCCCCTCCCTCCTTTCCTCGAGGCTATACATATTAAGCTCCTTAAGTCTCTCTTCATCGTCTTCTGGTGCAGACCCTGCACCATTTTAGTTGCCCTCCTCTGGATAGCTTCCATCCTGTCTATGTCTTTATGAGATTGGGTCTCCAGAACTGCACACAGTACTCAGATGGGGTCTCACCAGCTGTCTGTACAGAGGATAATAACTTCCTGTTTTCACTGGTGATGCCTCCCTATGCATCCCAGTATCCCCCAGCCCTCCTTGCTGCCCTCTCACATTGCTTGCCCATGTTTAGGTCATCTGATATGACTACCCCCAGGTCCCTTTCCATTTTTGTCGTTGTTAGTATCTCACCCCCCATTGTGTACTCTTCCCCTGGGTTTTTGTTTCCCAGGTGCATTACCTTGCACTTCTTAGCATTGAATCTAAGCTGACATACATTTGACCATTCTTCTAACCTTGCCAAGTCCCTTCTCATCCTTTCCACCCCACCCTGTGCATCAACCCTGTTGCAGATCTTAGTGTCATCTGCAAAGAGACATACTTTTCCTTCCAGTCCTTCTGCAATGTCGCTTATAAAAACATTGAAGAGGACCGGTCCTAATACTGAACCCTGCGGTACCCCACTAGTAACCCTCCTTTCTTCTGAGTGGACTCCATTTACTATTACTCTCTGTGTCCTATTCTCCAGCCAATTCTTTACCCAGGCTGTCATCTTGGGACCCACTCCCAGGCTGGCTAACTTGTATATTAATCTTTTGTGGGACTGTGTCAAATGCCTTTAAAGTCTAGGTAGGCCATGTCCACAGCCCCTCCCTGATCTACTACTTTGGTCACCCAGTCAAAGAAATCTATCAGATTCTGTCTGGCATGACCTTCCCGCTGTGAATCCATGCTGCCTAGGTCCTGTGCCCTCTGGCCTCTAGATACTCAACAATCTTTCCTTTAGAAGTGATTCCATCATTTTCCCTATCACTGAGGTTAAACTAACAGGTCTGTAGTTTCCTGCTTCTGCCTTGCTCCTGCTTTTGTGAAAGGGAATCACATCTGCCCTCCTCCAATCCTTGGGTACCACCCCTTCCTCTCATGATTTGTTAAAAAGGGTAGTCAGTGGTGTCACTAGTTCTACCCTTAGTTCTTTTAGAATTCTGGGATGAATCCCATCAGGCCCCATTGCTTTGTCCACCTTTCAGTTTTAAGAGTTCTTTCAGAACCCTTTCTTCTAAAATGGGCTGGTATCAACTTCTGTATCCAGAGTGTTACTACTGTTTGTTTTATGTACCTCCCTCTTCATTTGTAAATACTGAGCAAAATATTTGTTTAGTATCTCTGCCTTTTCACAATCTCCTCTGCCCACCCTCCCTCCCCTTTATTAAGCCTCACTATCCCTCCCTTGGTCTTCCTTTGCTCCCTGATGTACCTATAAAAGGTTTTATCCTTCTCTAACTGAGTTGGCTATCTTTTCCTCAGTTTGGGCCTTTGCTGTTCTGACTGCCTTCCCAGCCTCCTTTTGCTTTAACTGATACAGTTCTCTGTCCTGCTCCTTCTGCAATTCCTTGTACTTCCTGAATGCTTTTTCTCTTGAACCTTCACTGCCACTTCCTTTGAGAACCATAATGGTTTCTACATCATCTTGTTTTGTTTATTTGCTTCACACAAAGGCTCGTTACCTCTGTGATGACAGTTTTATTATTCCCATTGTTCTTCCACCTCCTTCCTGCCCATTTGCTAGTGCATTCCTTAGGCATCACCTATTTTGGCAAAGTCAACCCTCCTAAAGTCCAGTACTTTTGTCTTTGTATGACTTGACTCTATTGCTGTGTTTATTGTGAACCATACTGTTCGATGGTCGCTAGTTCCCAGATGGCTACCCACTTCTAGATCTGTGATCCTCTCTCCATCTCCATTTGAGAGTATCAAGTCTAATATTGCTCCCTCTCGAGTGGGCTCCAGTACTAGTTGTCTAAGGCATGCCCCCTGTAGGGCATCTAGAATATCTGCACTCTTCGAAGTGGCAGCTGCAACTGCACTCCAGTTAACATCTGGCATATTCAGATCACCCATCAGCATATATATGTCGGCAATATAATTTAATACCACTATATAGAGCTTACGTTAGACCTCACTTTGATTATGGTTCTCCCTTCTGGAGTCCTTATATAAAAAAATGATATAAATCATCTTGAACAAATGCAAAGAAGATTAACTAAATCCATTCCTAGATTAAAAAATAAGTGTTATGAGACCAGGTTACAACAGACAAGTCTCTATCCATTAACACTGAGAAGAGAAAGGGGAGATTTACTTCTAATGTAAAAGTTAGTTCATAATTCCAAGTTGTTTAACACATGTGGATTGGCATTTGCTGAAAAAAGAATTGTGGGAAGATTACACACCAAGCAATTAAAAGTAGAGTGGGCCAATAATAAAAAATACGATAACTTCTTTAATATAAGGGCAGCAAAATCTTGGAATTTTTTACCACCTACTATTGTAGACTCAGTAAATTTTGACACCTTTAAAACTAGGCTTGATCTCTGGTTATTAGCCCAGAGATCTGATTAATATCCCACTGTTGAGGGAGGACAATCTAGATGGGCCTTGTGCCTTCTTTTGTCCTAATTTTATCCAGTAAATCCTCCATAGGCCAATCCACTTGGTAGTTCAAAATGCTCCGCCTACCACTGGCATTTAATAGAAGCCAGAGTCGGGGTGGGTGGGTGGAACTAAAAACACAACAAGCCCATAGATGCAAGGACTCCTTCTGCCACTGTCCCTGCCTACGTAACTCCAGCCACCCACTGTCCGCTCATGATTCAGCCCCTTTATGCTGCTTCCTTGTAGTGCTCGGTCCCCACTGCCTCCGGAGACCTTCCCGACCACTGATGCAGTCCACCTCCTTCTTCTCCTCTGCTTGCATGCTGCATTAAAGACATTAAAGAGGACCGGTCCCAGTACTAAACCCTGTGGTGCTCCGCTAGTAACCCCACTTTCTTCAGAGTGGACTCCGTTTACTATGACCCTCTGCGTCCTGTTGTCCAGCCAATTTTTTACTCAGGCTACCATCTTGGGACCCACTCCAGGACTGGCTCACTTGTATATTAATCTTTTATGTGGGACTGTGTCAAATGCCTTACTACAGTCTAGGTAGGCCATGTCCACAGCCCCTCCCTAGTCTACTACTTTGGTCACCCAGTCAAAGAAATCTATTCAATTTGTCTGACACAACTGTACCACTGTGAATCCATGCTGCCTTGAGTGCTGTGCCCCACTGGCCTCTAGGTACTCAACAATTCTTTCCTTCAGAAGTGATTCCATCATTTTCCCTATCAGTGAGGTCAAAGTAGCAGATCTGTAGTTTTCTGCCTCACTCCCACTTTTGTGAAGTCGAATCACATCTGCCCTCCTCCAGTCCTCAGGTACCACCCCATACTCCCATGACTTGTTAACAAGGGTAGTCAGTGGTGTCACTAGTTCTACCCTTAGTTCTTTTAGAATTCTTGAGTGAATCCTGTCAGACCCCATTGCTTTGTCCACCTTTAGTTTTAAAAGTTCTTTCAGAACCCTTTCTTCTGTGAACGGAATGGTATTGACCCCCCCCCCCCCCATCCAGAGTGTTTCTGTTGTTTGGTTTAGGTACCTCCCCCTCCTCTTCTTTTGTAAATACTGAGCAGAACTAGTCATTCAGTATCCCTGCTTTTTCATTGTCACCCACTGCCCACATTCCCTCCCCTTTATTAAGCCTCAGTATCCCTCCCTTGGTCTTTCTTCACTCCCTAATGTACCTATAAAATATTTTATCCCCTTAACAGAGTTGGCTATCTTTTCCTCAGTTTGGGCCTTTGTTATTCTGACTGCCTTCCCTGCTTTATTCTGCTTTAAATGATATAGTTCTCTGTCCTGCTCCTTCTGTGTTTTCTTATATTTCCTTTATGCTATCCTTTTCTCCTTAACCTTTCCTGCTACCTCTTTCGAGAACCATAGTGGCTTTTTCCTTCATTTTGCTTTGTTGATCTGCTTTACACAAAGGCTTGTTGCCTCTGTGATGGCAGTTTTGATTTTTCCCCATTGTTCTTTCACCACTCATTCTTGCCTGTTTGCTAGTGCTTTTCTGTGGCACTCTCCCATTTTGCCAAAGTCAGCCCTCCTAAAGTCCAACACCCTTGCTTTTGTTTGGCTTGACTCTACAGCTGTGTTTATTGTGAACCACACTGTTTGGTGGTCCCTTGTTCCCAGATGGCTACCCACTTCTACATCTGAGATCCTTTCTCCATTCCCATTTGAAAGTACCAGGTCTAAGATTGCTCCCTCCCGAGTGGTCCAACACTAGATGTCTGAGGCATGCCCCCTCTAGGGTATCGAGAATGACCCTGCTCTTGGATGTGGCTGCAGTAAAGGTGCTCCAGTTAACATCTAGCATATTCAGGCCCCCATCAACAATATCTCCCCTTTTTCAGCCATTCTAAGGATTACTTCTATCATATCCTTGTTCATTGCCTTCCCCTGAGATGGAGGTCTGTAAACAACCCCTGTGCCAATTGTGGTGCCATTTCCTGTCTCCAGGGTGACCCACAGTGCCTCCTCCCCTCCTTGTTTACACTTTAGTTCTGTTGCTTTGATCCCTTCCCTTATGTAGAGAGCCCCTCCTCCTCCTCTGTTACCCTCCCTATCCCTCCTGTAGATTGTGCACCCTGGTATATTGACATCCCAGTCATGGTTCTCTGTGTACCATGTTTCTGTGACTGCCACGATATCCAGGTGTCCCTCTTCCATCAAGGCCACTAGCTCCTCCTCCTCCTCCTCCTCTGGAGTCCTGGACAATGTGATCTGGGTGGTGGGCAGCAAGCATGTACCAGCTGGCAGCATGCTGTTGCCTGGCCCTGGTAGGTGACACCTTGGTGGCATCCCATAACAAACAAATAAATAAATACATAAATAAACAAACTTAAAAAATCTCCACATTCCTGAAGTTCCTTCCCCTCCTCCATTTGAGTCCTGAAGCAGCCTTTTGCAGTGTGATCTGGGCAGTGGGTAGCCAGTGTGTGCCAGCTGGCAGTGTGCTGGTGCCCAGCCCCTAGTAGGTGGCATCTTGGTGGCATCTCATAAAAAAAGTTTTAAAAAATTATTGTTCCTTTCTCCTCCTTCTTCTCCTTCTCCTCCTTCTCCTCCTCCTGCATCCTGAAGCAGCATTTTTCAGTCGGATCTGGACAGTGGGATCTGGGTAGTGTGATCTAGACCAGCATTGCCCATGTGAAAACCAGACACCTTGTCCATGTGTGCCACTGTCCCCCCCAATGGGCGCACAATTTTATGTTCGCCGTGCATGCACATGCAGTAAACATTTTGTTATGAGAGTGGCTTCTGAGGGGTGTGACACTGCCAGTCCAATGTAGAGTGGTCTAAAAGGGGCTCATCAATGTCACACCAATCATCAGCCAAGCTGATCACGACACTCTTCTGGCTTGTTGGGTGGAAAATTCGTGTAGTTCAAAGGAGAGAGAGTTGACCCAATCATAGGTCGGCTCCTTTGTTTGATCTACATAACTCTTCCCAGCAAGCACAGCTGATCTGTCATGATCAGCCTACTGAAAACCATCTCTCATAGATCTGCAAAAAAGGAAACTGTCTACTGATGTCTGTTGCTGCCACTGCCCTTACTGTCGGCCCATCCAACCCTCCCAATCAGCACCCCCTCCAAACATAACTCTGACACTGGGGGTGCCCATTCCCCAGTGCTGCCATCTGAAATAAAAAAAAAATAGCCCTCATATATATTTTTTTAAATACACCCTGTTACAGAGAAAACCGTCCATTGATGTCTGTTGCTGCTGCCATCATTACTGTTCCCCCCACCCAACCCTTCCACTCAGCACCCCCACCCCCCAAGCCCTTACTTACTCAACAGGGGTCCAACACTGTAATCTTCTCAGGACCACAGCGACATCTTCACTTTTCAATGCCAAACCACAAACTGAAGAAACCACTAAACAACAGACTGATATCCTGCAACAAGGGATAATCAATATTTTTATTTTGAAATCTTGGATAGCACCAGTGAACGGATGCTCGTTAATTGGTTTCACATCAGTTAACAAGTACAGATTGATACATAAACATTCAAATACAGAGTGATTCGGTAGCAAATATACAAACACATATTATGGTACAACACTACAGATAAAGTTCATGGTTACACTATACTGAGGCATTGTAGAATGTTTGCCCGTATCAAGAAGAGACAAAAATCAGTACAGTAGACAGAGGGAGGAGAAGGGGGGAGAAGATGGAGAGGTAATGGTAAGAAGAAGGGGTGGGTGGGGGTAGGAGGTGGAGGGGTAGGGGTAAGGAAGAGAGGTGGGGGGACATGGCAGCACCATGGGAGAGGATGGTGGGTCAGTGAAGTGTAAGGTCGAGGCTACCCAGTGGAACAGTGACAGGGTTAAGAAGTGCTAGATGGTAAGTGCAGACTACGGCAATGGGATTACTGACTTAGGCCGGATTTAGTGGGGACAGGCACAGGTACCTGTGGTGAGAAGGTGTTGGCGTAGTTTGTGTTTAAAAGAGCCAATCGTTGCTACATCACAGATGTCTTGCGGTAGCACATTTGTCCGGAGGGGGAACCGGTATGAGAAACCCCACTGAGCCAAGGTAGTGGTGCACCTTGGCACATGGAATACCTGAGAGGCGGTGCTTTTGGTTTGCTTTGTGCTCCTGGAAGGGGTCAGTAGGTTCCGTACTCCTGCTGGTAGAAGGTTTAAGGAGGCTTTTTTGGCAAGGAGGCAGGTTTGGTACCTGATTTTTCCACTGAACTGTAGCCAGCCAGCCATGGTATAGAGATCACAGGTGTGCGTGAGTCTAGCAGCACCTGTGAGGAGACGGCAGGCTTTATTCATTGCAGTTGAGATGCGGTGAAGGGTTGTGTCTGTTGCAGATCCATAGATCACCAGCCCATAATTGATGAGTGAGGCAACTGAGCTGTTGATGGCAGTGCTCAGGGCTTCATGTGTGAGACAGTGCCTGTGCCGATACAGGATCCTGATTCTGGTATTGATGGCCCTTGCAGTAATGTTGATGTTCTTGGCATATGATAGGGTGGAATTGATAGTGATGCCTAGGTATATGAAGTACCAAACAAGTTCGAGAGTGGCACCCCCAAAGTTCATAATTGCAAGTGGGAAGGCTCCGTGTTTGCTTTGTGGGGTGGAGAACATCATGGTCTTGGTCTTTTTATAATTCTAGACCAGTCTATGGTCCTTAAACCACTGCTCCGTGGATGCAAAGCCACTTTGTAGATCCACCTCCAGATGTTCAGGGTGTTGACTGCTAGTGAATAAAACTGCATCATCTGTGTAAAGGAGCATTTAGCACGAGCTAGAGGTTGGGAGGTTATTTAAGAATAAACTGAACTGCAGTGGTTCTAATATGGATCCTTGCAGTACACCAGATCTGACAGGTCTGCTGTCAGAGATCACATCCCTGATCCTAACCTGCTGATAGCGGTAGCTCAGGTAACTAGTGAACCAGCCCAAAGTTTCAGTGGAGAGCACAACATCAGCCAGTTGTTTGAGGAGAAGCCCATGATGCACCGTATCAAATGCCTTTGATAGGTCAGTGAATGTGGCTCCTACCAGTAGGCCTTGGTCTAAAGCATGGTGGATGTATCCCATAAATTCTAGCAAGGCCGTGATGGTGCTGTGGCCACCCCTGAACCTTTGCTGTCCAGGACACAGTAGTTGATGGTGGTTGAGGTACTCCACAAGTTGATCGGCCATGATCCACTCTAGGGCCTTGGAGAGTGGGGGGAGTATTGAAATTGGTCTATAGTTATTGTGCAGAGTCTAATCACCACTTTTGTGCATCGGGGTAACTGTTGCAGACAGGGCTCCAGATAAGCTGCGTACAGGGTGTGTTTACGCTTGAAAAAAATGGAATTTATGCTACATTTTTAACAATAATAGCATACTAAATATGCTTCCAGGGTTCCGACTTGACTTGCAATTCCCGTTATTGCCGTTAGGGTACTGCAGCCAAAAATAGCCGAATGAAGTTCCTAGATGTTCGGCTGCTGCCAAAAATTGCCAAAGTGAGCTCCGAATGCTCACAAAGCTCAAATAGCATGAGAGAAGGAGCTGCTGATGAGAAGAAGCCAGTAGCGCAGGAACATGAAGTTCTGTGTCATCGCCATCAAGCCTTGGGTCGCCAGAAGTCTGTGTCATCGTGTTCGATCTGGTTATTGAGTCGGGAATAGCGAGGCACCAGGAGTCGTGTCCAGAGTGTGATCCAGAGGATGGAGCTCTGAAAAATGAAAGAGAAGTTGCAGTGACAGTCCTTGAGTGTGAAGGCCTGGTAAGTGACTGCTGAGGACTTGGGGGGATGTGCTACTCGGTGCTGCTCACAAGTGTCTGACTAGGCTGATTAGGATCCTTTGGATTTGGATCCTGCTGCTAGTGCTGGTTGCTTTGTAAGCTTGGCCTGTTACACAGGCCAAAAAAATGCCTAGTGCCATAAGGGGTGTAGGTGGGGGGGGCAGCACAATGAGGAGTCTAGTACAACAGAGACGCAGAAAGAAATGGAGCAAGCAGCAGCAAGGGGAGCAGAGGGGAGGGGAGAGGCTTAGCACAAGACCCAGCAGAAAATTAATGGCGACAGTGCCTGTGCTGCATTTTCCTCCTCCTCTCTCAAGTCAAAATGTGAGCCCAGCCCAGGTGTTGCTGCTGTGTTTAAATGTGTGAGACAGAGAGAGAGAGAGAGAGAGAGAGAGACTGCAGAGTGTAGCAACAAACCGTGAACCCTGGACAGCAGCATCAGAGACTAAGGCATTATTACTGTTGTTTTACAGACATGTCATGACAGGGAGCAGGCTGGGCAGTCACTATGACCAGAGGGCCTCTGGTCATAGTGACGCCCAGCCTGTTCCCTGTCATGACATGTCTGTAAAACAACAGTAATAATGCCTCTTAGTCTCTGATGCTGCTGTCCAGGGTTCACGGTTTGTTGCTACACTCTGCAGTCTCTCTCTCTCACACATCTGAGCAAAGCAGCAACATCTGGGCTCACATTTTGACTTACAGAGAGGAGGAGGAAGATGCAGCCATTGCAGCATACACTCATTTTCAAGAAATGTACTCCTCAGAAAAATGCATTGCACCATTTATACGCATCAGAAATTGGTTTTACTCACCTCACTTTAAAAATGAGGAGTAAAATACTCATGGCCAGATTTCTTATCTGGAGCCCTGGTTGCAGATTTCCAGCGTTGAGGGAATTGTGAGTGACAGAGCGAGAGGTTTATAATTTGTATCAGCGGGCTACGAACTTCCTCAAGTGCCAGGCTAACAAATTTTAGGTCCAGGGAGTTCTCACTGAGTTATGACTTCCCTAGTACTGTACCTTTTCCAGGTATTTTCTGACATTGGCTTCAGAGACTACTTTGAAGTGAAATAGTGGTTGGTCATGAGGAGGCAATTGTTTCCCTTGTGGGTCATTTGTGGTGAGGAGAGTGAAGAAGTTAGCAGGGAGCACATTGCTTAGGTCCATGATGGAATGATTCAGGGAGATGTAAATGAGAAGAGGGTCTAAGGATGGTATCTCTTCGATTGTGAGCATAGATTGAGCATTTTTGGTGTCTTTCCCAGTGATATCATTGAGCTTGTCCCAAAAGGATTCACTGCTATTCCACAAACTGGTGAGGGCTTCTTTGTAGTAGGTGCTTTTTGCATGATGGATGGCTTTTGTGCAGTCATTTCATGCTTGTTTGTACCATTGGATGTTTGCTGCTGAGCCATGTGCTATTGCCACTTGCCAGAGATGATCTCTTGAGGAGAGTTGCTCTAGCAGATCCAGAGTAATCCAGGGGTTGTAGTGTCCTTTGGCCGATCTTGTTTTTATCAGGGCATGCTTGTCACAGACAAAATTGAATTTGGTTATGAAGAGGTCAAGGGCTACATCCACATCCTTGACTTCATACAGGTCAGACCAGTCTTGGTACTTGAGGTCTGTTTTGAGTTGTTGTGGATGGCCTTTTAGGAAGAGACAATGCTTGATATATTTCTGGCAGGAGGTTTGCTGTCATTGTTATTCCAGATGCATGTGATGGGAGTGGTCGCTCAGAGTCTGGGATTACAGTAGTATTGTCAATATGAGCAGAACAGTTAGCGAGTATCCAATCCAGCAGGGTTCTGGTGCCAGTTTTGTAATTGACTCTTGTTGGAGATTCTATGATTTGGGAGAAGTTCATGGCAGACAAGGTGTCCTTGATACTGGCAGATGATGGGGAGAGCCAGTTGATGATGAAGTCACCTAGAAGTATAATTTCTGTGTTGAGGCTGAGGGTACTTATATAATCCATAAGGTTGCTGGTGCCAGCTGTGGTCTGTTTAGGTGGGATGTATACTGAGAGCAGGGTAAGCACTCTGTTGTGTGCACCGAGGATCAGTTTAACGGCCAGTGCTTGTAGGTTTTCACATATGCTGGGGGGGGGGGCAGGCCATGCCCCTGCAGATAGTCTTTGGCCTATATGACACAGCCACTGCCTCTTTTTTGAGATGCGGTCCTACCTAAACAGGGTGTAGCCAGGGTAGTGCAATGGCTGTATCTGGTATCTTAGGGGAATGTCAGGATTCCAATACAGACAGCACATCTGGGTTATGTCGACAGATGACAAGTAGATTTTTTTTATGTGGTATTAGCCACTGCTAAGCAATTTAAAACACAAATTGGTGTGAGGAACAAATAATATAACCTACTGGGAATTAAACCCAGGCTCCCGAAATACCATTCTTGTGCTTTAACCACTGAGTTACAGGCTCACATGGATGGACCTGGGGTTCCTGGACACACCCTTTCTCTGGTATTCCATATCCTACAACTAGGAATAATCAAGATGACAATTAGATATTTTTTGGTGCAGTATTAGCCACTGCTAAGCAATTTAAATCACAAATTGTAGTGAGAAAGAAACAATGTGTCCTACTGGGAATTGAACCCAGGCACCCGGTATACTGTCCCAGTGCTTTATCCACTGAGCTACATGCTGCTATAGTTGGACCTGGGGTTCCCAGACACACCTCCTTTCTCTGCTATTACATATCCTGTAGCTAGGAATATTCAGGATGACAATTAGATTTTTTTTGGTGTACTATTAGCACTTCTAAGCAATTTAAATCACAAATTGTCATGAGAAAAAAATATTGTGACCTACTGGGAATTGAACCCAGGCCCCTGAAATACCATCCCGATGCTCTAACCACTGAGGTACAGGCTCACATGGTTGGACCTGGGGTTCCCGGGCACACTTTGTTTCTCTGTTATTGCACATCCTGCAACTAGAAGTAATTAAGATGACAATTAGATACTTTGATGTTTTGTGATGGTTTTGTAAGCTGATATTATAGTCAAAAAATGTGCAATGATGGTGCTGGTTTGGAAAAGCAAATGTTATATTGAGTAAGTGTGGACACAAATCAATGTGGATTTGTATGTGAACTTTTGCTGTGATTCTGTTCTTTGAAAGCTGCAATAAACACTATTACTACTACAAGTGCTGTGAGTTAATATACAGTTTATTTTTTTTTATTTATTTTATTTATTTATTTATAATTTGGATCACATCTTTGAGCAAAAGCTCTTTTACAACAGTTACACATCAGATAACAATGGACATGAACAAATAACAATGGAGAACAAAGAACTAACACAAGTGAGTGATGGAAGAAAACACACCAACAACAAACATTAGATACATTTGCAAATGGAATTGGTCCAAGACAAAATGAGAAAATACAATTTAGTGGAATAATGAACTGAAGTGTTAATACACATCTGTACTTTAGGCTTCAATTTTAGGTTATTAAGAGAGAAAAACAAAATATATGGATTACTAAAAAAAAAATAATTTTCTTTGGGAAAAATACAAAAAGTTACATAAGATATGCTAATGTGAAATAAGCAAAGGAAAAAGGAACATGGAACTCAATCTTGTCAAAAATGCAAATAAGGATGATAGCAACTCCTTCTTTAGTTACATTACATCTTTCAAAAAAAACAAAATGTAAAGTTGGGCCTATAATTATTAACAATTCAATAGTTAGTAAATTTAAGGAAATGGCTGATGTGTTTAATGATCATTTTTGTAATGTATTTGCAAAAAAAGTATAAAACACCCAAATACTCTGATATTGGCACAAGTAAAAATATTGTAATTTCAGAGGAAGAAATTAAGAATAAAATCCAAATCTTAAAGCTCACTCTTCCTCTGGTCCAGCTATGATAACTGGAAGCATGTTAAAAATGATGTTTAAACATTTAATCTCCCCTCTTAAAAAAAACTATTTGAAATCAGCATAAACAGCAGCAAAATCCCTAGTGATTGGAAAAAGGCCAGTATTGTTCCCCTATTTAAAAAGGGTGAAAAGCATAACATTAGTAAATGTAGACCCATTAGCCTTGCATCTATATTATGCATAATGTTAGAGGGTATCATTAAGGGAATATCTTCCTCCTTAAGTAACATTGATCCAGATCAACACAGTTTTAAGAAAGGCAGATCCTTTAACTCAAATATGTTGCATTTTTATGAAAATGTGAGTCATTATTTGGATAATAAAATACCATGTAATGTTATTTATTTGGACCTTAGTAAAGCCTTTGATCTTGTGCCTCACTGTGCAGTCAGTGATGAAAGTGAAAAGGAACGCATGGGAACTCCGCTCCTGTATCTTTTTTGCAGCAGGAACAGAGTTCCTGTACTTCTTCCTGCTGATATTGGAACTGAAATTCTTAAAATAGCAATATAATGATCATTTCTGGGCCTGTGATTTGAAATCGGGGGTTTCCATGACCTGCACAATAATGTAATTGTCCTAGATATACAGCTCCTAGAGAGGGTACAGAGGAGGGCAACAAAGATGATACGAGGGCTAGGGGATTTGATGTATGAGGACAGACTTAAGGAGCTCTGCCTGTTTTCACTGGAGGAGAGGAGAGACAGGGGGGACATGATTGAGGTCTTCAAGTACCTCAAGGGAATAAATAGGGTTAACATGGAGGGGATCTTTAGACTAAAGCAGGGAGGTATCACCAGAGGGCATGGTTTGAAGTTGGAAGGTGGAAGGGTAAGGGGGGAAAAGAGGAGGAGGTTTTTCACTGAGAGGGTGGTGGACCCTTGGAATGCACTGCCTGGTGAGCTAGTTCAGAGATCCACAGTGGAGGACTTCAAGAGAGGTTGGGACAGACACAGAAAGTGGATGTATCAGATGATGTCCTGTCCAGGGGGGTGGGGATGGATGATACGGGTTTCTGGAGCACAAGGGATGGGAGGGTCTCGGCACCCAACTAAGGATCTAAAGTTCGAGCAGACTCGATAGGCCGTAAGGCCTAATCTGCTGGCAAATAGTATGTTAGTATGTTAGATATATTGGATGTGCTAGTACCATACAAATAAATGTGTCTTGATTTGAAAGCATTATCCTTCAGATGGAGGATCTTCACTCTGCATTTAATATTTTCTAATGTCTGAGTTCCTGTACTTCTTGTCTACCACTTTCACCACTGTGGGCAGTTATAGATGTAACCCCCTGTCACCCGGGGTTACAAGAATCCCACTTAGATCTAGTGGCAGGCAGGGAAAGACAGCTTGTGAAACACTAATTAAATGGATTTCACACTGTCTCACTCTGTCCTCAGTCTCAGCTGAGCTGGAGGGATGACATCATATGGAATTCTCGCAGCAGCATAAGCCACATTGGAATGTTGCAGCAGGGAGTTAGTTAGAACGTTGGGAGATTTTGAATCAGTCTTGAGCCAGGGTCAGAGAGAGAAGGAGGTGTGCTGCAGTTGGCAGCCCCTCAGGGCTAAGCTGTGCTATAGAGCTACTCAGAGATAGAGGGTGTGTGCTCTCGCCCTAGTTAGAGACACAGAAGAAATTGATCTAGTGGTAGAGACCATTCCCCAATTTGTTCCAGTGCCCCATCCCAGGAGGGATGGGGGGAAGAGAAGCCAGCAACTTCAGAGGCAATCCCCTGGCCCTGCTGAAGAGGGAAAGCTGCCTGTTATTTGATTCTTCACGTGCTGAGGCACAAGAAGTGGTTTGTTTTTCCAGAAGCCTGTGGGCACCTGCAAACCAGGGTGAGTCAGGTCTACCAGAGAGCCTATGTTTTCACCAGATAGTGTGTATAGTATCTGCTACTGTGGGGTCAAGGAAGGGCAGCCAAGTAGAGTACTACAGTTGTGTGTGACTAACAATGTATCTTATCAGTGGGGGTCTACAGGGATGGACAATGCCACTTAAAGAACATTTCAAGTCAGGACACTTTTTTTTCCGGAGACTGTAGATTGTTAAATGTGATATACATTTCGAGACAGCATTCTACAACAGTGTGTTTTAGGAAAGGTGTAGATTCCTAATGAATGGCTGGGTATAGATTTGGGAGCAGGAGGTGGGAGACCCCCCCCCAATCTGGAGTAACCAGATTTACCTCTACGGGTTCAGTTTGGACACCTTTAGCTTTCTTCCGGGCACTTGGCCAGTGTTCGGGGAAGGTACCCAGACGTGGGATTAGATGGAAGATTTTCCCTTTATGGAGCCTGGATGTGCTCACGGGTGGTAGAGGGAGCCACCAATAAATGCCCATGCCTTATGGAAAGTGTGTCCAAGTACTGGCTGGATGTGCCATGCCAGGGAATCCAGAGAAGTGTGTCCAAGTGCTGGCCGGATGCGCCACACCAGGGAAATCCAGAGAAGAGTACAAGTTCAGACTGAGCCCAGTGTGATTCAGAACCTGAGGGTTACAGTGTGTGAGAAGATGTGTTCTGGTCTCCGTATATCTGCATTACCAGGAGTGTAGCCCCATGGGGGTCCATCTATGCTTTATTATTCTGCTGTTGTTGTGAATAAAAGCCACACTCTGGAATCCCACTCCTGATTTGGACATTACAGTTATTGCTTCCTGTGTCTGGAGTTACTTGGGTGCCCCTGACTAGAAGTCAAACCTAGCCAAAATGCCGAGCAACAGTTTTCTCCCCGAACCCAGGCAGTCAGGTAGTGGGTTACATAATGGAGGCACCGCGGTAATAAAACAAAAAATAACGTCAACCCGACCCCTGGCTGATTACATAGATAAATTAAAATCACAGAATATTAGTATCAAATATATTACGTGGATTTCCAACTGGCTGGAGGGGCGTATTCAGAAGATTCTAATCAATGGCTTTTTGTCGGATGAGGGCTCTGTGTCTAGCGGAGTACCTCAGGGATCAGTATTGGGTCCACTTATATTTTATATCTTTATGTCTGACTTAATAAAGGATATAAGCAGCTTGAGTACAAAGAATGCTGATGACTCTAAGATAGGTGGCACATGTAACTCTACAGAAGAAGCAAATAGGATCCAGGAAGGTCTAAATCATTGTTACAAATTGGGCATCAGCTTGGGAGATGCATTTTAATAAATGCAAAGCTATGCATTTAGGGGTAAAGAATAAAAAACATCCATATGTTCTGTTTGGAATGCAACTCACTGAAACTAATAATGAAAAAGACTTGGGGATCATGATATGTAATGATCTAAGCAGCACCAATCAAATTAATGAAGCTGTTAATAAAGCTAACAAAATTCGTCTGAAAAAATATTGCTTTTTTCGCGGGGACTTCTCTCCCGAGCCACCCATATGGGGGGCTCTACCCCCCTGCACCCCTCATAATTCATATGATCAACTCCGAGTCAGAGTTAATTCGGGTAGGGAGTGCAAGACGCTGAGAAAGCAGTGCTGGGGTCCCTCAGTGACAGTACAATGACCCCTTCGGTGTGTCGCTGTACTGTCGTTCACAGTACAGGTGTTGCTGTTCAGTCGGCATATGTACAGGTCCTGTGTTCGCCCACATTTGGATTATGTTTGCTAGTTCAGGTACCCGGATAAAAAGAGTGATGTTTTCCACGTAGAGAGGGTACAGAAAAGAGTAACAAAGCATATGCTGGGGCTACATAAACTCACTTATTCAGACAGACTGAAACTTTTAAATCTCATGATGCTTGAGATGAGACATGTAAGAGGTGACCTGTTACTTATGAGGGACATTGTCCAAGATCCTTATTTGGTGCATAATGTGGGATTTGAATTTAAGCCTGGGTCTGTTAGTACTAGGGGGCATTCACTTCAAATTAAAGGACAAAACTTTTAAAAAGAAAATAATTTTTTTCACAGAGAATTGTTAATTGATGGAACTCACTTCCGAATGATATAATCGTTAGCAGTAACAAACAGACATTTAAAAATAAACTGCATAAATTAATATTGTCTGGTGCAAACCTCCAGTATTATGCACACTGAGTAAGGAGCGTGAAATAGGCTTCGGCTTGCCGCTCCTAAATACACCTTAGTATGAATATTCCTCCCAGAACATGAACATCAACAGCAGGGTATGCTGGAATGGAAAGATGCAGGATTCAAAATCAGGGACCTCACAGCCAATAAAGGGCTGGTGAGAGGTATGCATGCACTGATGTGTGGGAGTTGTGTTCCTCCAGGAGACATCATGAGCTGGAAAACAGTGAAGAGAGTGTGTTAGTTTTTTTCGTAACTTGATTAGTGGCATTTTTCCCTCCAAGTGACTGAGGTCGCTTCAGAACAATTCTCCCTGATTCCATAATAAGGGTGTCCCTTCGGACATCTGTTATTCAAAGACCTACACACTGCTGCTACAGCACCTGTCATGCAGACTGGGATGTAGGACTTTAATTTACTGAGTAGTGATAGAGTTAAAGCACACCAAGTGCAAGTTATAATAGGGGCTCTAAAATCCTGTTAATTGGCAACATATTTGAACTCTTAAATGTTCCACGCTGAAGAAGGAATACAGTTTCTCAAACAAACAATGTAACAACTTAACTAGACTGTGCTTCATTTATTTACTTGTTTTAATTTTTTGGCTTGTAAAGGCACACTGAGCAGAGGTTCTTTTCCGCGTGTACCCCAGGGGGAGGGGAGAGGTTACAATGGGGAAGGTACAATAAACAGGTAATAAAAACTACAATTACAAACTCAAAAAGTCTAATGTTATTTATTTGTTTTATTAGTTAAATTAGCTTTTTTTTAATTATCTGGTAAGAGCACCAGACAATAATATCCCTTTTTTCAGTCATGACCTGGGAAAGTACAGCTTCAGGTACTGTGGAATATAGGATACAATCAACAACAGTTACAAAAGGAATATATAGTTTATTTATTTATTTATTTATTTATTAGATCATCGGTTTACAGACCTTTGAGTCAAAGACTCATTTACAAAGGCACCTCGTCAAGAGAGCAATACATCACAGCAAACAAAACAGTACAGTACATAATGCTTAGATTAAAAAAGCAACCAGTGTTACAGGCATTCACTGGTGGTACATGCTTGGTAATAGGTAGATCACAGTAGTCATAATATAGGTACACGAGTACCACATCAGGTAGCAATCAGAGATATTTTATTACATTAGTCAGCAGATGTTGCCTGAGACCCCAGGTATATACAGCAAAAGTATACAGGGCAGACCCAGCCTAGGGGTGAGGGTAAGGGGCATCCACCATGTTGGTTTGACACCCATGTGGGCAACCATCAGTACAGCAACACCTAACTGTCAACTGCGACCATATCGCCCGGCAATTGTGCCACCCGACAGCCGTCGCACCCAAAGCACCCGGGCACATCCTGGCTGTTTGCACGGGGCCCCCCCCCCCCGCATCTCTCAGAAAATAATATAATCACCTCCAGGTCGTGAGGCTGGTGGGGGAAGAGTGCAACACTCTGAGTACAGATGACAGTGGGCGCCAGAAATCCCATCTGCCAGAATGACTGTCACATGGGTTGCAGCACCCACACTACCGTCACCATAATGGTTTCACTGCATTGACGGCATAAGAATATATAGTACCATAGTACAAATACAGAACAAGGTAGCAAGGAAGCCCAGTTTATTGCTTATACACATCAGGAGTAAATGAAAATGCATTAAATAAATACTGTAGGCAATTTAATAAAATCAGCAGACTTTTTTTTAGCACAAATAGCAGATATTTTACAAGAGGCAGTATGGACCAGCCAAGTGTGGGAAGGTGGGTCAACTAGTATTAAAATAACAGGGGTTGGGTAAATAATTTAAGTGTAATAGAAGCTGGCAACATCAAATAATTCAGGGAGGCAAGAAACCGGTACATGAGCCAGAAGCCTTTAGATAGTGACGAAACTCCTTTTTGAAGCATGCATGGGAGAGGGAGTGCTGAATGGCAACTGGGAGGGAGTTCCAATAATTTGGTACAAAGTGGGAGATGTCCTGAGTAACCATATTTATAGAACACCTAGGGAAAGTTAGAAGGGACAGGTCATCAGACTGGAGGGGGTAAGCCGGGTCAGGTGGTTTCCTCAATGCAGCTTGGGTGGAGTGTACCTCAGTCCTAAGAATTTTGTCTGTAAGGGCCCCCGTATCAAAAGAAGGACAAGCCTCTGGTTTAACTCAGAGTAAAGCTGGCAATGGTGGGTGAGTTGGTTTGAGGCCAAGGTAAAACAGCAGATGCTGTTGTAGGTAACATCCCATTTGTGGAGATTTTCTTTGGAGGTATAAGAGCAAGTGATGGAGCCATATGTAAGGCTGGGAAGATGAATGCCCTGAGCACGGGCAATTTGGGTGGAGGGGGTGAGGGCATATCTGATTCAATAGGCCAAGCCAAGGTTGACATTAAGAGTTTTACAGGTATTAGAGATGTGAAGAGAGAAATCCTGAGAAAGATCAAGGGTTACACCAAGATACTTGAAAGAATTAACTTTTCTCAAGCAAGGTACCATCTAAACTGGAGACTACCATGTAGCTAGGGTTACCACCTGTCCTGATTTTTGCAGGACAGTCCTGATTTGGGCAGCCGTGTCCTGCAAATAAACGTGAAACATACTACATGTCCTGATTTTATAGTAGAAAAATATTTTTTAACTTTCCACTAAATGTTGCAGAAAACTACAATACCTTAACTAAAATTCCTTAAAATGATAAGAAACAATAGAAGCAACTAAAATACTACAATGCTTAGCCTTAATTCTGATTATATAGAGAAAACAAGTCTGTTGCATTGGTCATGGTTACTTACTGTCCTGCGAAAAATCATGTTTCAGTAAGAAATGTCCCACTTTTGGCTTCTTAAACAGTGGTAACCCTACATGTAGCCAGGACACATGTTTAGCTTTGCAGAAGAGCCTAATAACATGGAGTGAATAACTAGCACTGAGCAGTTATTTCTTTTGGGAGAGCCAGGAGACACCATTTGGAAGTCATTTGGAGCTAGTATAGAGCATTAAATCATCAACATAAAGCAAGGAGGAGCAGGACATGGGAATAAGGGAGAGGTCATTTACAAAAGGTAGTGAAGAGAAGCGGAACCAATGTATCCTTGAGGAACACCAACATTAATGGTAGTCAGACTCAGCCTTATACAATTTGACCTACTGCTTTTGATCCTTGAAGTAGATGTCAAATTAGGAAACTACCTTTGGGGAAATGCCCTGAGACTGCATCTTTACTTTAAATAATTGATGATCCATCAACTCAAAGAGGTTGTCAATAAACACAGTCCCTGTGAACATGCCATTGCCCATTGCTACCTTGGTATCATTTGTAAGGTGAAGGAGGCCTCTAGTGTTGCTGTGGCCTTTTCTAAAACCATGCTGGGCATAAGAGAAAAGATTATAGTCATGGAGAGAATCAGTAGTCTGGATGGGAGCTAGTTTCTCGAGGCTTCTGGTGAGATCAAAAAGGATGGCATTTGGACAATAATTTAACATAGATTTGGGGTCACCTTCCTTGAAGATGGGGACAATTTTAGCAACTTTCCAGGCCTCAGGAACATGCCAAGAGCACAAAGATAGATTATAAATTCTAGTCAGTGAGGTGACCAAATAAGAGGAGGTGATCTTGAGCAGCCTAGGCTCAGGGCCATCAGCCCCAACACTACTACAGGCAGAGACAGAGCCAAGTAGTCAATGTATCTGCTTAGTAGTTACAATAGGTGGAAATGGAGGTGGAGGGAGGAGGAGAGGGGAGTGGGCACTGGAGCAGGAGTAACCAAGGGTGTGTATGTGTGGGGTAGCAGAAGGGACAGAGGTAAGACAGGTGTATTTAGACAAATCTCAGAAATGACAGCTGAAGCCATTAGCAACAGTAGCAGTTATTACAACTGATGTTTATTACGCACCACTAGGGGAGTGGGTACACCCCCCAAAAGCCTTTAGTGTGGTTCCAGAGTTTTTCTACAGTGACTCACACCATACAGCAGCAGATACTTACAATAGGTACTCTTTACATGATGTATAGCTTTTTGCAAGCATTCCTCTGAGTCTAGTAGGTGACCAAGTCAGATGGGAGACTTGAGGATTTAAACTTAGCCTTTTGTCCCAATCCCTCAGAGCTTTAAGAAGGTCCTTGTGCAGCCACCTAGTGGATGTACTTCTGATTCTGCATTTCACCAAAAGGGTATGCAGGTCTTGGGGGCACTAATACATGAGATGAAATAATTCAGCGCCTCAGTGGCATCATTGGTACACTATAGAGGTGTCCAGTCAATCCTAGGCAGGTCAGCAAAGAAAGGAGTTGGGAAGAGCATCAAGAAGTCCTTCAGGGAGATTTCTTTAGGAGGGCTGAAGGGTGGGCTAGCCCTCCAGATTAGCACTAGTAAGGATGCCAGACCCAGTGAACCTATCCTTTTTGCTAGTAAGGATCCAGTCGATCAACCTATGATGACCTTTAGTGAGAGAAAGTCTGGTCAGGTCAGGGATGGTTTGGGTCAGGTGGTGTTTTTGCACTAGTGACTAGATAGAGAATTAGAGGATTTACTGTGCCAGTCAAGATTGAGACCCCCGAGCAAAATAATTCCTTATTACCTACTGAGGTAGCTGAAAGCTTAAAGAGTTCAGTCAAGTCAGCCACCCCACTTTTAGGAGGGTCGGAGGCACATAAAATGTGGAGCTTCCTAGTACCCCTTGCAGCAGGACAGAGTGCATTGCCTCACTAGTGGTCAGTTTGGCAATAGGTGTTATTGAGGTTTAGGTGATCCTTATAATAGATTACTATGCCACATCCTCTTTTAGAGGAGAAGGAGCAATCACGTCTTAATGGGCTGAAGCCAGTTAAAGAGCAGGCTGAATCAGGTATTGAGGGCTTGAGCCCAGATTCTGAAATGTCTAGAATATCAGGCTTATGTTGAGACACCCATGCTTCTAGCTCAAGTCTGTTTGCTAATAGACTTCAGAAATTTAGATGGCCAGTTTTCAGCCCCTTAGCTGCAGACCAGTGAGAGTCAGTGCTACTAAGTGGAGGAGAAGAACCAGGGTACAGTTCCTTTGTCAGACCTTCATTACCCAGTTGAAGAAGTCTATCAAATGTATTTGACATGACCTACAAAACACAAACCCGTGTTGCCTGTTGTCCTGGAGTCTATTGGCCTCCAGGAATTCTACCAGCCTTCAAAATGGTTTCATTCAATTTACTCACTATGGAGGTTATGTTCACCGGCCTGTAGCTCCCTTCTTCATCCCTAGACCCACTTTTATTGAGGGGTACCACATCTGTTGTTCTCCAATCCTTAGGTACCTCTCTAATCTCAATAGAGTTGCTGTACAGGTCAGTTAGGGTGCTGCCAGGACCTGTACCACCTACTTCAGCAACCTATGGTGCAGCCCTTCTGGCCCCAGGGATTTGTCCACTTTTAGGGCCAGAAGCCCTTGAATACCCTTTCTGTGGTAATGCATTTCTTGCATTTCTCAGCTCACTCCCTCCTCCCCACCTACTCCTCCCTGTGGTAATATCTCCTCTTTCTACTTAGTTAACACTGAGCAGAAATATTCATTGAGTATTTCTGTTTTGCCCAAGTTGTCTTCCACCCACTCCTCCATCTTCTTTAGCTTAACAGTCCTTCTTTCTTCTGCCTCATCTTCTTTACTTAATGAAAGAAGGCCTTGTTCGCTGCTTTAGTGCCCTCCACTATTCACAGTTCCACATTAGCGTTAGCTCCTTTAATGACGCTGCTGTCCTGCTTCAGTTTCATCAAGTATTCCTGCCTGTTTTCCTCCTTGCTACTTCCCTTATATTTATGTAAAGCTGATTTTTTTTGTCTCTCACTGCCATTTTATCCTCTCTAGAGAACCACATAGGTCTCTTCTGCCTTTTGCTTTTCTTACTTGCTTGATATATGAGAATGTGATGTCCCACAGGCCATCCCTAATCAAGGCCCACTTCACCTCCACTCTGTCTAGCTTGGCCAGGCGTGCCATGAGTTTTTCTCTCATGGCCATAAAGTATACATTCCTGAAACTGAATACCCATGTTTTTGTTTTCAGGTGCTTCTTCCCCATTTCCAACCTAATTTACACTGTCAGTTTGTCGCTGTTACTCAGGGGCTCAGCTACGCTGCTGTCTCTGATGTGATCACAGTTTTCCAGCACACAATCTAGGGTTGCCTGATCCCTAATCTGTTCTCTGACCCCCTTTACCAAGAAGCTAATCCTAAATTTGTAGAGAAAGTGTGGATAAATTGAGTGGCATGATGGATTTAGACACATATCAGTGTTTGAAGTGGCTTACAGTAAGTTTCACATATTCTACCGGGGTTTCTTCATCCCCTGCTGTCTCAAGGAGACTGGATGTGTGCTCTGGATATGAAGAATGCTTATCTGCACATATGAATCAGGAAATGTCACATGCATTGCCTATATTTTTGCCTCGAGGGCTACCATTTTCATTTCCATGTATCACCTTTTGGCTGTCCTCGGCACTGGGTGTGTTTACCAAATGCTTTGCAGTGGTGGCAGCAGTCCTTCATTGAGAGAAGCTGCAAGTGTTCCTCTATGTGAACGAATGGCTCCTAAAAGGTTTATTAAGGGACCTGGCCATTCATACCAGGCACAAAACAAGGCATTTGCTGGACCAGCTAGGTGTCCTGATCAACATATCAAAATCTAGTCTTACACTTTGTCAGAGGCTGCAGTATATTGCAGCTGTGTTTACTTGTAGGTTTTGACCAGGAAAGGCACGCTAAGCAATTATAGCTTGTTTCCAGATATGTCCTGGAGGGTGCATCATGATTCAGTTGACCTTTATACAAGATTAGCAAAGTAGAGAATATATGGTATTATTTCTTATAATGTAAAAGTCCAGTCAACGGATAATTATGAGAGATAACACAGGATTAAAAATCACACAAGTTAGTACATTTGTATAGCATATAGTAAAAATGTTATTGGAATTAGTTGGTGGTATTAAATAAGACATTAACTAATGACAATATGTCATGTAACCAACAATAAGATGAAGGGTATGGGTTTGGATACCTACAGTACATTCCTTAAATGCCTACTAGTTAGAATCTCAGATCAAAAAGAAAGGGAGTGATGACCTTATGCTGACTGCAATTGTGGTTGGCATAACGCCGTTCCATGAAGAAATTGTTTTCTTCGAGGGGCTTTTCCCCCCGAACCCCTCCATGCAGGGGGGTCTGCTCCCCAAACACCTCCATAACTTAAATAATCAACTCTGAGTTGGAGTTGATTCTAAGAGGGGGTGCAAGACCACCAGAAAGCAGTGCCGTGGTCCTGCGCTGACATTACAATCACCTGTCGCTGTTGTCGCTGTAATGTTGGTCGCGGTAAAATTGTCGAACAGACGTCGGCATATGAAAAGGAAGAACCTTTTCTCAAGCAAAAAATGAGTTACTTAGTGCCTCCAACTAGGTCTCACAAAACTTAAAATCTGTAAGTAAAAGAAGATAAATCAAATATTATTTTTCATGGGCCAGATCCTTCCCTTTCACAGGTACAAATATACCATGTTCAAGACTTTAACTTCAGAGAAAGTAACAAGCCAGCATTTTAAAGTATCAGCTGGAAAAGTAACCTTAACCATTAATGAACTCTAGATTGAATCCCTTGCAATTTTGAAGACAGGGCAAAATTACTTGCTGTGAGTTAAATTGCCCAGTTGTGCCTCACCACAAGAACAAAAAGGACAATGTACTTCAGGTTTCTTTTGTTTATATTCTATTTGGTTACTTTCATAAAGTTCTAGTTTGAATCAAGGCAGTGTAACAAGGCCTATAGGAAGGCTAATAGGAGGCTGGGGTGTACAGGAAGGGGTATTAACAGCAGGGAAAAGGAGATACTATTACCTCTATATAGGGCACCACTTGGAATACTGGGCTCAGTCCTGGAGTCCTCACCTATGGAAGGACAGGCTGGAGACGGTGCAATGCAGGGTGACCAAGATGATTCAGGGCCAACAGAGCAGATCTTATAAAGATCATCTCAAGGCACTGAACATGTACTCACTGGAGACCAGGCGAGAATGGGAGGAATATGTCAGATATACACACCCACAGACACACAGGAGATGACGGCAGATAAGGACCGTGTGGCCCACCTAGTCTGCCCCTTTTCCCTACCTAATGCATTATGGCAGACTCTAGTTGATCTGCAGCTTACCCTCTCTTCCCTATTGCTAGAGTACTCTTATGTGTATCCCATGCATTCTTGAATTCCCCTACTGTTTTTGGCCCCACAACCTCCGCAGCAAGGCTGTTCCAAGCATCCACTACTATTTCTGTGAAAAAGAACTTCCTAATGTTGCCCCTGAGCCTACCCCCCCAGCCTCATATCATGCCCCCTTGTTCTTGTGCACCTTTTTTTCTGAAAGATGCTACCCTTCTTCAAGTTCTTGAAGAGAATAAATAAGCTGAACTGGGGGGGGGAGGGGTGCTATTTAGCAGGAGCACTAAGTCAAGTCCCCAAGATAATGAGTGGAAAATGGTTGGGGGAAGGTTTAAGAGGGAAGTGAGGAATTTCTATTTTATGGAAAGGGTGGTGAAGCCATGGAACAGTCTGCCAGTTGAGGTGGTGGGCACTAAGATCATAAATGGTTTCAGGCATGGCTGGGACAGAGTGAAGGGACTGGTGGTTGCTTAGGTCAGTAGCAGCAGGGAGGGGAGCGGGGGGGGGTGGACCAGAAGGGATATGACACGATATGGACAATAGATCCCATGAAAGAAGATGACTTCTCTGCTGGGACTAAAGTAGAAGAACTTTTGTACTTGGACCTTTAATTTAGGGTAAAAAAACTAACATACAAAAAAAAAGTGTGTGTTTGGGTTAACTGAACTGAATGGGTATCTGAAGAGTTATCTAGGTGTAAATCTCAGGTGACTGAAAGGACTTAACTGCTGTGAGGTTTAAATTACTTGTAGAAAGATCTGGTAAGTAGGGGGAGTGGCTTAGCTAGAAGGAAGCTACATTTAAAGACTGCCTTAGAAAGATTCTGCTAATAGCTTGGCAGAAGACACCAGGAGAAAGGACTGCTGTGTGACTGAACTTCTCTGCTGGGACTATATTGCCCTCGCTCCTCTCCCCACCCAAAGCTAGTTCTATTTTTATAGGCACAGGATTTGACTGACAACAGGAACTTCCTGTTTAGGGGCAGGAAGGTGAGTGATCACAGAACCACCAAGGACCCACCATCCTAGAAGGGCAAGAGTAGCTCTCTGGCCCCCTCTAGCTGCTGGAGGTCTGCCTCTGAGCAAGTAAGTGGTCTACTGAGAAATATAGGATATTCTTGTCTCAGAACAGGACAATCAGGAGCTTAAAGGGCACACAGGCAGAAAGTAAGGAGAGAGAGAGAGAAAAAAAAACAGAGGAAAGAGTAAGGATTGCAAATAGTTAAGGGGCCAGAAATAAGACATGATTGGTGCAGTGCAGTGGCTGTGGAGCAGCAGTCTTCCGGGAGACGTTCTGGAGGATGCGGTGTTGTCCCATCTGCAGGCACCTCTCTGGGCTGAGGGAGGAGGTTGCTCATCTCCAGGCTGAGTTGGCCAGGACTTGAGGGACCTCTTCCATCCAGGGACCACCAGTGCCACTGACGCTGCCTCAGAGGTTGCCAAGAAAGAAGAGCGGTTGGACCACAGTGGGCTCAGGGAGGGTGAGGGTGGTGGAACAGAGTGCATCCTCCAGTTGTACCTCTCCACAATTCTATGCTATTCTGGCAAAAGTGTGGTTCTCTATGGAGGCACCACAGTGGAGACCAAGGAGGATGCTGGGAACCTCACAAGGAGACCCCACAGGAGGGTGGCATGGGACCCGCAGGGGAAGGAAACAACTCCTGGTGGGGACCCATTGTTAGGAAGGTAGAACTGGGGGAGGAAGGGGGAGGGAGGTGCGGTGCCTGCCCGCGCATGGCTTGGAGGGACAGGAGCCGAATCAGGATCGCCGAGCAGCTGCACAGAGGAGGAGCTGGATGTCATTGTCCACCTAGGGACAAATGACCTGGCTAAGAAAGGGATTAGAGAAGTGCAGAAAGAGTTTGTGGAATTGGGAGTGGCCTTAGTCATGGCAGCACGCACGTAACCTTCTCGGAGGTGCTACCCATCTATGGCATAGGAGAGGCTAGGGAATTCCATACCATGGATCTAATCAGTGGTTGAAAACTGGTGGCTCAGGATTTGGCTTCTTTTGGGACTGGGGTCCACCTGGAGGATGCAAGCCTATACTGGCATGATGGGCTGCATCTGTCGGGAGGGAACCAGGATCCTAGGGTGATAGGTTTAAATGCTTCATTGGTGAGCTTTTAACCAGCCAAGGGGGGCACTGAAAGGAGCAGGAAATCCTAGCCCCTCCAAATAATCACGGTAGTAAGTGTTGCAAACACCAACATAGAGGTGTCGATAGGGAGAAGGCAGGGTAAATGGAGAAAGTGACAAAGGCAAGAAGGACAGGGATGGGGCAAGGGAGTAAGGCCATCAGGAAATGGAGGGTAATGAGTACCAATGCCTGTAGTCTGGTCAACAAGCTCCTGAGCTGATGGCCTTAGTGGAAGAGGGATGCCTGGATATCGTAGCAGTCACAGAAACATGGTACACAGAGAACCATGACTGGGATGTTAACATACCAGGCATATAACCCACAGGAGAGACAGGCAGGGGAGAAGAGGGGGAGGAGTAGCTCTATGTAAAGGAAGGGATAAAAGCAACTGAACAAAAGAGTAAACAGGGAGGAGAGGAGGAACTGTGGTCACCTTGGAGACTGGAAAGGGCACCACAATCCGCACAGGGGTTGTGTACAGACCCCCATGTCAGGGGGAAGGAATGGACAAGGATATGATAGAAGGCATTCTTAGAATGGTAGAGAAAGGGGAGATACTGTGGATGGGAGACCTGAATATGCCAGATGTTAACTGGAGCACATTTGCTGCAGCCACATCCAAGAGCAGGGCCATTCATGATGCCCTACAGGTGGCAGGCATTAGACAGCTAGTTTCGGAACCCACTCGTGAGGGAGCAATCTTAGACCTCCATTACTCAAACGGGGCAGTGAAAGGATCTCAGATCTAGAAGTGGGTTGCCATCTGGGGACAAGTGACCATCAAACAGTGTGGTTCACGTTAAACTCAGGTACAGAGTCAAGCCATACAAAAGTGAGAGTACTGGACTTTAGGAGGGCTGACTTTGGCAAGATAGGAGAGTGCCTCAGAAAAGCACTAGCAAACAGGCTAGAAGGAGGTGTGGAGCAACAATGGGGAATTATCAAACCTGCAATCACAGAGGCAACAAGCCTTTGTGTGAAGCAAATAAACAAATCAAAACGAAAGAAAAAGCCACTATGGTTCTCAAAAGAGGTGGCTGTGAAAGTCAGGAAGAAAAAGATAGCATTCCGGAAGTATAAGGAAACACAAAAGGAGCAGGACAGAGAGCTGTACCAGTTAAGGCAGAAGGAAGCAGGGAGGGAAGTCAGAATAGCAAAGGCCCAAACTGAGGAAAGATAGCCAACTCAGTTAAGAAGGGGATAAAACCTTTATAGGTACATCAGCGAAGGAAAGACCAAGGGAGGGATAGTGAGGCTGAATAGAATGAACGGTGGGTGGGCAGAGGGGGACAGTGAAAAGCAGAATACTGAACGTAATATTTCTGCTCAGTATTCACAAAAGAGGAGGGGAAGTGCCTAATCCAATTAACAGAAGCACTCTTTGATAGGGGGCTCGATCCCAGTCCTTTCACAGAAGAAAGGTTCTGCAAGAACTCCTAAAACTGAAGGTGGACAAAGCAACGGGTCCTGATGGAATTCACCCCAGAATTCTAAAAGAATTAAGGAGGAACTATGGAAACCACTGGCTTACTCTTTTAGTAAATCATGGGAGGATGGTGGTACCCGAGGACTGGAGGAAGGCGGATGTGATTCCCCTTCAAAAGTGGGACCAAGACAGAGGCAGGAAACTACAGACCTGTCAGTCTGACCTCTGTGGTAGGGAAAGTGATGGAGTCACTTGAAGGAAAGAATAGTTGAGTACCTAGAGGCCAGTGGAGCACAGGACCCAAGGCAGCATGGGTTCACAGTGGGAAGGTCATGTCAGATGAATCTAATAGATTTCTTTGACTGGGTGACCAAAGTAGTAGACCAGGAGGGCTGTGACATGGCTCTACCTAGACTTTTAGCAAGGCATTTAACACAGTCCCACACAAAAGATTAATAGTCAAATTAACCAGCCTGGGAGGGACCCAGGGTGGTAGCCTGATAAAACATTGGCTGGACAACAGGACACATAAGGTAATTGTAAATGGAGTCCACTCTGAAGAAAGGGGTTACTAGTGGGGAACTGAGGGTTCAGTATTGGGTCCAGTCCTTTAATGTCTTCATCAGTGACATTGCAGAGGGACTGGAAGGAAAAGTATGCCTTTTTGTAGATGACACAAAGGTCTGCAACAGGGTTGATACACAAGGAGGCGTGGAAAGGATGGAAAGGATGAAAAGGGACTTGGCAAGGTTGGAGGAATGGTCAGAAGTATGGCAGCTAGGATTCAATGCAAAGAAGTGCAAAATAATGCACCTGGGAAACAAGAACCCAGGGGAAGAATACACAATGGGTGGGGAGGTAGTAACAACAACAAAAAAGGAAAGGGACCTAGGGGTAATCATATCAGATGACCTTAAGGTTAGCAAGCAATGTGAGAAGGCAGTAGGGAGGGCTGGGGTATACTGGGATGTATAGGGAGAGGCATCATCAGCAGAAAACAGGAAGTTGTTATCACTCTGTACAGACAGTTGGTGAGACCCCATCTGGAGTACTGTGTCCAGTTCTGGAGACCCCATCTCCGCAAGGACATAGACAGGATAGAGGCAGTCCAGAGGAGGGCAACTAAAATGGTGCAGGGTCTGCAAGAGAAGCCAGATGAGGAGAGACTAAAGGAGCTTAATATGTATACCCTTGAGGAAAGAAGAGAGAGGGGACATGATAGAAACTTTAAGTACCCCAGTGGAATCAACAAAGTCCAAGAGAGTAGCATCTTCAGAAAAAGAGACTTGCAAGAACAAGGGACACAATCTATTTAAAGATAGAAGGAGGCGTGTCTAGGGGCAATGTGAGGAAGTATTATTTCACAGAGAGGGTAGTGGATGCATGGAACAGCCTTCCTGAGGAGGTTGTGGGGTCTAAAACTGTGGGAGAATTCAAGAATGCATGGGACAGACATAAGGCAATTCTTGTGGGGGGTAGGAAGAAATAGGCTGTTGGTTAACTAGGATCTGCGGCCTATCCTGTAGGTAGGGAAATGGGCAGACTAGATGGGCCTAGCGGTCCTTATCTGCCGTCAAAGTCTATGTTTCTATGTTTCTAAGATAGGGAACACTGGACACACTAGATGGACTTTTGTTTTTCTTTTATCATTGTCTATCTTCTGTGAATCTTGTAAAGATATGATGATCTTCTTGGTTTGTTAAACATATCCAAAAGTGTCCTCATATGTATGTATGTATGTATGTTTTTGTTGGTTGCAAGCCCTTGGAAAAGCTTTGATTTCTTAAGCAATTCAGCATCTTGTTGCTTGGCTTTATCTCCAAAATGAGTTTTAAAAGAGAAACAAACCTCCTGCCAAGGCCTCCAAAGGATATGCAGGCACTCAAAACGTGTTGGCAGATGTACTCATCTGCTTAGTGGCACAGCCCCATGTGGATATGTAACTAGAGTTGTTTGGTGTGTTTCCAGATGCCTTGGCTATCCCGCTGGCAGCTAGAAAGCCATATAGCAGGCACGTCTGTTACCTGAAGTGGAAACACTTTGGCACCTGATGCCAGTCTTAAGGCCTGGACCAATTCCCCTGACAGGTCTGGAGTGTGCTGGAATAACTGTGTTCACTGTCCCAATCATGACTCTAGTTCTACTCTGTTTAAGGTGCATCAATTGGCCATCTTGGCCTATCATATGCTCCTTGAAGGAGAGTCTGTCGCACAACTGGAAGTTTCCCACAGTTTTTCTGAGGGGTCTGCTGCATACCAAACCTTCCAGTTCATAGGCCAATAGCGGTCTAGGACCGCAACCTGGTTCTGGACTTCCTCACCAGGGCTCCTTCTGAACCAGCTGCCTCTTTTAGTCTCAGGCTACTGGCATTGAAAACCGTGTTTTTTTGTTTTTTTTATTCTTTTGGTAACTGGGTAAGGCCCACTAGGTGCAAGTGCCTTTTTTCAGGGGTGACCTGGGAGCACTGGGTGGTTAAGTGACTTGCTCAGAGTCACACAGTATGCAAGTGGAGGTTGTGGGAATCAAACCCAGGTCTGCTGGATGTACCAATCTCATTTGCAGCTCATTACTCTAACCTCTAGCCTATACCGCTAGCCCCTTTTGGTGGCAATACCCTCTGAGATGGGTTATGATGCTCCAGACTCTCATTATAGACTCTCTTATCTAACATTTCATCCACATAGGGTGGCACTTAGGACTCATTCTAAGTTTCTGCCCACAGTGGAGTCTGAATTCACAAACCAACACAAAATGAGGGTGTGAATGTTGCCGGAAGAAGGTGTGGCTGCCAGGGTGGCTAACCCTACAGTATATTCTACAAATCCAAAACACAGAATGTAGCCGCACACTACATAGATACAAAAACAGACACATGGATATCCAAGCTGCTTACTTTAAAGTGGTGTAGTGGTTTGCCATAAGTTACAATGTGCCATAAGGTGCAAATAAAGTGCAGAGTACAAAATACGTAACGTCCAAATCTCTCAGAAATGCCCAGGCACTTTGTTTTGTGCGGAACCTTTGTCAGGAAGTGGGGTTTGTACAGCAAGGCTGCCAGTCCTCCTTATACTTGTGAACTTTTAAAGTGACATTAATGCATTTCATTGTCGAGTCAATCAAGATGAAGAGATACTTTATATTCAATAAGCGACAAGATGAGTGACTACAAATTTGAATAAACCAAGTCCCCCCCCAAAAATAACTTTAACTTGACTATAAAGTTGGAGTTTGAGAAATAGGTAGAAAAGGAGGAATTCCTCACTGATGAGTTCTGGATTCATGTATATGGTCACCCAGCTTTCAGTGTTGTACCTAAAGTAGTGGAGATGCACAGTATCGGATCAGAAGCTGTCTGTGTGAATAAAAGGTAGAAGAGAACTTTTCTGTCTGGAAGCAGGAACAAAAACAAAGATATATTAATCACAGACATTTGAAGCCTAGAAACATCCTATGCAACATCTGCCTGATATCGGCCAAGTCCCGCTCATACCTCTCAACTGCCACATATTCTGGCCAATTGTTCTACATTTTGAAGAGCAGTGCTATGCATTTTAACGCTGACAGGTTGAGAGGTATATTTTATATACATTTTATTTATGCCCAATCATCTGTTTATCACTGTCAAGCCAATCATAACAAAGTTACCATTCATTCCCCACATTAGGGTCTAAGCTTTCAACACAAGAGCCCAACAGCATGGATGATGGAACCAAAGGGATGGGGAGGGGGGCGTGAGCAGTCCCACTTCTTACCTTTAAGTCTTTCAGACATTACGTGCCCTTTCAAATGTTCCCCCCCCCACCATTTATCTAATGTTCCAACACCTTTGGCCATCTGTCTATTGAATTCTAGGGTTAACTGCCTCTTTATACTAGAATCACCGTCTCTGGCAGGTAATAGGGAGGGGGCACCAGGCCCAATGGCATATATCACAGAAAATCTAGGGTTCTATGCTCTCACCTCCCTTGGATTCCTCCTGACCCTATTGAGTTATACAAGTCGCAGGACATAGCTTGGGCCCGCTAAAAATCCTCTCACTCCCTGTCTGATCTTCAGTCCTACAGGTCACTCAGGAATTCCTGCACTAAGGCTATCCATACTGCAAAGGCTAACTGCTTTAAATCTAACCTCCAATCTAACCTTAACTCCCCTTCAAAATTCTGGTAGGTTATACATTCCCTCTTTGATCCTCTGACCCAGTCTACTACCTCTGCCTTCCTGGTAGATGGCTCATTGGTCTCTGACCCTCCTTCGGTGGCCACTCACTTTAATACATTTTTCACCACCTGTGCTTTACCCTCTCCTTCTTCTCCTGGTTACCCTCCCCCCTCTCTCCTCTGCTACCTCCTCCCTGTCTCAACCTTCTGAAGGCTTCCAAATTCCTCCAGTTTTTCTCCATGAAGTCCTTCTCACCCTCACCTCACTCAACCCGTCAAAGTTCGGCCCCGATGGGTTGGACCCCAAAGTTCAACACATCCCTGCTCCAACAATTGGATATCCACTTGTTCACATTCTGAACCTCTCCTTCTCCCTCTGTACTGTCCCTCAGGCCCGGAACGTGGCAAAGGTTCTGCCTCTGCACAAAGGGCGTGACTCCTCCTAATCTGGCAACTTCTGGCTGATCTCTCTTCTTCCTTCTCTTGCAATGCTGCAGGAGACTGTTGTCTATTCTCAGTTTGCTGACTTCCTGCCCTCCTCTAACTTCCTCTTCACCTTCCAGTCTGGCTTAGGAACCACCACTCCACCATTTCATCTTTGCTGCATGTAACTGACTCTGTCCTTACTGGGATGGATCAGGGACATATCACCACAAAAATATTCATCAGTCTACTCTAGCCAAAGCCTTTGACTTGGTGTCCCACCATCTCCTCCTCAACAAACTGAACTCGGCTGGACTCTCAGCACCACTGTAGACTGGTTCTGCTCTTATCTCATTGTTCACCAACAGTTGGTGCATGTGTGTGGCACCCTGTCATCTCCCCTCCTCTTCCCATCCTAGCTAGGGTTCCACAGGACTCCATCCTGGGCCCTATCCAAATTTTGATCTTCCTAAATGATCTCCTTTATCCATGTGTTTCCTCACACATTCACATGTATGCGGATGACATGGTCATTTTCGCTTGTGGACCCTCGGCCATAGCTGTAGAAGATCCACTCCAGCATGATTTCCACAATGTATTGTGGTAGTTCCATGCCAACTAACTCTGGGTCAACACAAAAAAACAACTTCCATGACCTTTGTCTCCAGCCAGAAACTGGCCAGACTCTGCCCCCTCCCTCATTTTCTCCATGTTGAATGGCACCCCTCTAGAGGTTGTTCCTGCCTTCAAGTACCTTGGTGTGTGGCTTCATATGAAGCTTGATTTCTCTGCTCACATCAATGTCATTCATATCAAGCTTTGTCCTAGATTCTGTGCCCTGTGCCATCACAAGGACAGTCTGTCCCTCCAAGTCTGCCAGGAGCTGGTAACCAAAATAGTTCTCCCAGTCTTTGACTGCATGGACATGGTCTATGGTGTACTACCCCTTCTTTCTGCCTTGCCAGACTGGATTCCCTCTGCAATGTCTTCTGTTGTTTTGCTACTAACTCTCCCCTCCCCCGGCACTCCTACTGCTACTGGGTCATGGCCAGTCCCACTGTGCCTCCTTTATAGCCAAATACTGGTTTGGTTCCCTTCCCTCCTATCTTTCCTCACTACCTCCCCATCTCCATTCTTTTCTTACCTTCTCCACTTCAGGGACTCTTGTACCTACTCCATCCCATTCCCCATCCTCACTCCTCTGCAGATCAAGCAGCTTTCTCCAACCACTTCCCTTCCCTCAGGAACTAGTTTCCCTCTCTCCTATACCCCTCTCCCTCACTTCCTGCTTTTAAATGCCAAACTAAGGTACATTTCTGCTCCTCCCTGTTCCTGCCACCCACCTGACTCTTTCCTCCTGTCTTCTGTCATCCCCCCTTGCTCTGTCCCACCCTTTGCTGTTGCCTTTGTGACTCCCCCTTCTGTCTTCCTTCATACATTGCTTGCACTGTCATTTACCCCATCAGGCACCAAGCACTTTTGCTAACTCTTACTAGTGTTCATTTTTTTATTGCGGCACACTTTACTGCTGCTTTTACATGTAGCAGCCACATGCTATGTCTTAAGTAAAGATGTCTATTATAACCGCCGTTTGTTGTATTGTATTCTTAGGTATGTTTGTGATATCCCAATACAATTCTTGGTTATCGTATGTTATTCCCCTCCCCCGGGTTGCATCTGGAAACGAGCCTTGGCTCAGTGTGTCCTTCCTGGTTACCAGTTTTTAAATAAATAAATTACAGATTCAACAAAAACCAAGGAGGCATCTCTGACAGAGCATCTGCAAATGTGAGCACAAGGACATAGTCTGTGCTGGTAAACATCCCTTTTCAAAATGCCAGGGTCCACTTCAGTGGTCACCAAGGAATGGCAGCCCAAGAAATTCTGAGGGGGATCGCCTACTGCTTTACAGAATAGTCTATTTTTTTAATGGGAAACTACTTACATTTTTCATTTAAAGTGAATAACCATAACACCAGAGGTCACCCTTATCAGCTAGCTACAAGAAAGAACAATCAAAACGGAGGCAAGAAAATTCCTTAACACCAAGAGGGTGATGGGAATATAGAATAAATAGCTGAGTTAGTGGATTCAAGCTGTTTCAACACCTTTAGAAATAACTTGGACACATTTATGGAGCAGGGCAGCCTTATTGGTTATTACCACTGAGAAGGTAGGACAGTGAGCCTTCACTGGCCCAACCCAACAACAATGAAAGTAATGAATGCTGCAATCAGCCCTCATCTTTTTCTTCATCCAAGGCCCAAATTTACCCAAGCAGAGCATCAGACCTGGATAGGATGTATCTCTGGCTGCAGAACAACCCTCATAGAAAAACACCCACCTGAAAAAAAAGGTAAATAAAAGTTAGTTATAAGGGAGAGTCAAAGAACTTGTGCTGCCAAGTGACAAACCCAGAAATTAATTACTTTGCATGGTGAGCACAAAGGGTCATGAGGCATCGCTGGTCAGTTGGTGAAAGAGGGAGAATATGCCTCAGGCCAAAGTTTATAAACTCTTGCTCTTACTCCACCCTATGGTGATCCTTGTGAGCCTCTTCTCTTTTTATTTATTTATTAATTAATTTTGTTCATATGGTAAGTGCACTGAGCAATAGCCCTTTTTCAGGAACGACCCGGAGCTGCTCAGTTGCAGCTATGGATAGTACAATAAGCAACATGTTTACATTTAACAACATATATTAACACATACAATAAACAACACTTTCATACTAAATATTTATTTGTTTATTTATTCAATCTCGGATTACAATACCTTTGATCACAAGGTGCTCATTTACAAAGGTTCCACGTCAGTGGGGAGCAGTGAACAAACATACAGAGGTGGTAATACAAAGACTAGGTTTAAAAAACAGTAAAGTACATACTTTAATTATCTAGAATTATAATATAATTAAATATAAATATCAACAGATATGTACAAGTGTAGTGTTAAAAATGTTTACAATATGACTGCTCTGACAAATATGATTTTAAATAAGATTTAAATACCAAATGACTGTCTGCATTATGACATGTAAGTGGCAGGTTATTCCAACATTTAGCAGCATATACTGAAAAGGCACTCTCTCCCATGGAAGTAGAGGTCTTTGGAATTGACAACAAAAAATATGAATTTGGTCTTAAAACTCTGCATTTATTTGTTTTTTGTTTATAATCAAATAATCTACATAAAAGTGAAGCAGTTTCCATTCACAGAGTTTTGCCACTAGCCTGACCACTGCCTCAGCCCACAACACCCTCCCCAATCTCTTGTTCATTTTCCCCACTGCTCATTTACCACTTCCCCCTTCCCCAAACTCATGGGTGTCCACTCCAACCCATAGACCGCAGATGCCATGTTATTAAATGCTCTGGCTGTGAGGTGTGGAAGGGGATCTAGGGTTGGTGAGTGCCAGTAAATTCCAGTGCCAAGCACGGAAGGCAGGGACTGCATGATCAAGGTGGGTGGCTGCCTGTTAAGTTGGGAGTGTGCTTTGTCCCTGAAGCCTAACACTGAGAAATCTCTGTCAGTGTCAGTCAGCCAACAAGGGGTTGTCTGTCCCTCAGTTGGTGCTTTTTATTTTATTGAAATTCACAGACACACATAACACATTACACTGGGCACAAACAACTTGGATCATATATTTATTTATTTAAAAGTTTTACCAGGAAAGCATACTGAGCAGCGAACTGCTTGTTTCCAGATGTGTCCTTGGGGTATGGGAACATATGAGAAGGTACATTTGTATACAAAAATTTGTACATGTAAAACATGAACAGCAAAGTATTCAACATACAGTGCAACAAGAAATAAGAAGCATAGGACAGGTAACAAAAAATAAAAAAAGAAATACATTTTTATTAAAAGATAGGCAATTGTCCATTTGCTATAAGCAAATTACATACCAGATAGTAGACAATGCATCCTAAAAAAGTAGAAACACTAACTGAAATAATAAAGTCCAAAAATAAATAAACCACAGATAGACAGATTGCACATGTCAAATACTGCCTTAATTCAGATAGCCGGGGCAACCAATTGATACCTTGTATGTCCTCCCCTCCCTAGGCTTATAAGCATTGAATGAGGCCCTCCTGGAGCACCAGCGATACTAGTGTGATAAGGAGTTAATACATTTATCCCAAGTCCTTTCAAAGAGTTTGTCTCTCCCTTTAATCATATAAGTCCGCCTCTCCAGTGCAAGAGCCTGTAGGACCAAAGTCTTCCACTGTATATGCTTCTGACTATAAAGATGGGAGCAACAAGGCTGTTGCTACTGTAGATGTTGAGCAGCAGTGCATGTTAAAAAGAAATCATTGACTTGATGATACATTCCTCCCACACCCAGACATTGCTTTTCACTTCCAAAGCTGTTTGTGTTGTATTTCCCATTGTACTTTTTGGCTTACAGCACTGACAGGTTACAACTTGGATTGTGTATGCTGGTTGCGTCATTCTCAAAGTACTCACAGTCCTGTAAAGTCAGGGAACCACATCTGTTGCCAGCTGGTCTAGCTAAGTCATTAACGGTGATGTTAAACAGTAGGCAGCATTCCAATGACTGTGAATGCTGCTCGAAACCTGTGAAGCAATGGTGTTTTAACATGATGCCTTTAAAGTAAAATGACACCCTCATATCTTGTAAACTTGATTGTTTCCATGTCAACAGGCAATGGAAATACTAGAAGAAAGCAGCTCAGGACCACTTGGATGTGGAGCCTTCCAAAAAGACTCTGTAGCCACTGAAGGGTTTTACGGCTGCATTCCTCAGACACAGAAAAATAATCCACTGTTAGGAGATAATAAAACTCAGCCTTTTTTGCCAACAGATTAAAAGCATAAAAAGCAGTAGCACCCCTCCACTCGAGGAAACTGTCAAAGTTTCACATCGCTCTGATGCTTTGTATGTGAATATGTGTGCTAACAACACATTTGACGTGGTTCCCTATGATAAGCAGCACGCTCCCTGCAGATGTCAGATGGCGGGTGGCTAAGGTGGTGTGAGGTGGGTCTGTGTCACTCACCGTTGTTTCAGCAGGCACCAACTGTACAGTAAAGGGAGCAGGGGTGGGTCATTGGTGCCATGGTGGGTGGGTGGGTGTGGGGACCATTACCATCAATGGGGTTTAGCTAGGGCTGCAGCTGCAGCTATGTTTTTGAAAAGGAGCCAGGGCTTTGTTGTTGGGGGGTGAATTGACACAGGAGTTGCATGGCTCTGTAGGCCAGCCATGGACACGTGTGTGTATGTGTATGTGTGTGTGTGTGTGTGTGTGTCGCGGGGGTTGTGACACACTGGGGTGGGGGTCTTTCATATGTATGGGGACGGGGACTGGGTGGTGGAAGGAACCATCGGACACCAGGGAATTAGTAAAACTATATGGAAACAGGTGTTGGAAAGGGTGAGGGAGGGCTCGCTGAACACCAGGGAATTATTAATACTGTACGGGAACAGGTATCGGGAAGGGGTAAGGACCACTGGACACCAGGGAATTATTAATACTATATGGGAACAGGTGTTGGGAAGGGGTAGGGACCACTGGATACCAGGAAATTATTAATACTATACAGGAACAGGTGTTGGGAGGGGGGAGAAACCACCGAACACCAGGGAATTATTAATACTATATGGGAACAGGTGTCATGGGGAGGGATCACTGGAAAACCAAGGATTTTATGTACATGTGCTGGGATGGATCAGAGTGAGGGGGCACCACTAGACACTGGGGCTTACTAGGAGGGGTGCTGATGCACTACCTCTGGCGACCACTAGGATTTCGCCGGTTTAAGACTAGGGTTTGGTGGGCGGTATTTTCTCCGTTCAAGTGGACCACACAAAGTACCCTTGCGCAGAGGAAATGCATTGAATATCAGATTACTCCAATATTCATATCACCACCCCCTGATTTGCATAGGTTTGCCTGTGCATTCCTCCACTTTTTGCTGCAGTGCAAAACCAATATGCCTGCACAAAATGGGCTTTTGAATCTGGGACTTTTTTGCGCCAGTGCAATCTTTTGACTGTCTGGTCCGTGGTGTCTTAACTGATTAACTAGGATTTGTTCTTTACAGTTATAATGCCATAATTGGAAAATGCAACCTCAGTATGAGGTTTTATCAGTTCCCTTTTCCCCATGGGATAAAGACCTACGGTACTCATATGTTATATAAGCAGTAAGACATGAAAAGGCATTGTTTTTCTGGTTTTAATGCATTTCCAGATGTATACTGAGGCACGAGGCACTTGCAGTGAGTGCCTTTAGCAACAGGAAATACATTAACCCCAGACAGCCAACAACCCAGAATGTCTTCTTGGTCCCATATGTGCATCACTAGGAACAATTAGACTTGAATCCTTTTGTAATCATTTTTTTTTATTTATTGTGCCTTTTGCTGCCTGACGCCTTTCATCAGCCCATACCCCATCACCTGCCTTACTTCTCCAATTGCCGTACCCCCATTGATACCCCCTGATTTACCCCTCAGGGTGGGGCCAGTGCTCCGAACCAGTCTGTCGATGACAGGAGAAGGTGTTGGCAGAGACCGACATTACCTCCTTGGATTCCCCCCCCCAGGGCAGGGTTCAGGACTGGTCAGTATGGCAGATAGGTCAGCAGAGAGGTGGGGAGCCATGAAGGCCAGGTGCCAGGCGAGCTTCATCCTGGCAGCTGATGAGGTTTTTTTCCCTGGTTACCTGGGGTGGGGACATGCAATGACGTCCAGCATCTTACCCACCCCTCTTAGTTCAAGGCACTGGTTGCCTGTGGCTCTCCCCCAGCCTCCGTGAGGAGTCCTTCAAGCTCCAGGCACACAACCCTCCCTCCCGGAGAAGGAGACCAGTCCATGGGATGCTCAGCCCTTCCTCCCCTGGCTGTCCCTCCAGTTCTCTGAGTCTATTTCCCAACCCGGGACATTGGCGTTGCAAGCAGTAATCCAACCACTGCGCCGGCAGGTCGGCTTTATTCTTTTGTAATCTATTGTTTGACATCTAGTATTTAATGATTTGTAAACTTCTATTGCATACTATGTACTGTACATCTTTGGAGTTGGCGTTAATATCTTTTTACTAACTTGTTAGTTTTTAAATGTTTTAACACTGTTTTGCACATGAGCCCTAAAAACTAATCTTTGGCACCGAGCACTTGGCAACTGATCGGCTGTTTTTATTTTCATTTTATAAGTTTGTTCAGATGTTTTTGTATTAACTAAGCTGCTGTAATCTGTGCAACATGTCATTTGTTTTTGAACTTGTTTGGTGCCATAGGTTTTGGAAAGGTACCATAAAAATAAAGTTTTATTATTATTATAAGCACTCTCCCCTAAATATTGTTGGGACACATTGCCTCTTTACATGTTAATTATACAAGTGTGTCCAGTTGAGGAGTACGTTACCCTTGACAAAGCTGCGGTCTGGGAGCAAAATACTGTATTGAGTATTTGTGGGAATAGCAGAGTTTTGGTACAGTATTGCTTTGCACTTTAAACTGGAATAAAAAAGGGATTTTTTTTTTCACATGCAGTCTATCTTCTTAGTCTTCTTCATTTTGGCTTGTGAGTGTGAGGTTAGCATTTTTCATATTGATTCTGTTTCCTATTGCACCCTTTGACTCTGGAGCAGCCTTTTGTTTACCTTTTTGGAATAGTCCATTACAGAACTGGAATGCACTCAATGGGTGAGATATTCAAAGGGGTTGGCGTGATATTCAAAAGGGGATGTTGTGCTACTTAATTCCTGATCTTGGTATAATGTGTCTGGCGCCAAGTCGCAGGCGTGCCTCCATATCCCGCACATTCTGATATTCAGCCCAGGATGTGTGGCGCATATGCAGGCAGAAACCCACCTTGCGCAGCACGGGGGGTGAAAAGATCCACCCCTGAAAAGCAGGAGCAAGTCCTGGCCACCCACAGGTGAGCTGCCATATTGCAGGATGCAACATGGCAGCCGCCAGCTGTGGGTGGCCACCTGACCACCCTAGACACAGGCCGGGCATCGTGTCCCCCCTGCCTGAATGCAGGCGTAATGTATCAATATCCCTGGTGGTCCAGTGGACCCTACCCTCACACCCGGTAGCTGGCAGATGAATGATTAAATACCCTGGTGGCCCAGTGGACCCGATCCCCAGCCCAATCATGGGCTTAAGTAGAATACAATATTCCCTGGTGGTCCTGTGGACCTGCTCCACTGCCTGATCATGGGCATATGTAGTATAAACTATTCCCTGGAGGTTCAGTGGACCCGATCCCCAGCCCAGGGGATATGGATGTAACTGATGCCCACGATTGGGTGTTGGGGCATGTTGTCTGTCGAGGGGCAGGGGGCATCAGTCCCCTGCAGCTGCAGCCTGGCAGGGCGCCAGGCTCAAGTCTCTGGGGATCGGTGCACCTGCATGCAAATGTGGCCATGATGACATGCAAATGGACCCATTTGCGCCTGCATTCATAATGGCCTCATTTGCATGTTCACATCTGACTATCGCTCCTGCTGCATCTAGCGCAGCTGCACTTGCACTGGCGCAGCCCCCTGCTCCATTCCTGTCACTCGTGCTGGCGCAGTGCCACTGCGCCGTGCACAGTGCGGGTGGCCCCAGTGCCATATTCAGTGGTGCTGAGCCATGGCGCAGCACAGTTGAATATCACCCAGACCACACCCTCGTGCATCCCAGTTGCGCTGCACAAGGCTTGCGCCCATGCCTGGCACATGTCTGAATATCCTGCTCAATATCTATTGAAGTTAGATTCAACTGCACTATGGCAATCCCTGCCTTATGCATTTGCCTCATCCCCACACCTTTTTTTCCTACTACTGAAATAAGCTTTCATCATGTGATACTCCTTCTGATTATGTATGCCTCCACCATTGGCAAGGAGTTGAGAAACGGTCCCCATTCCATCTCAATTAGTTCAGCCTTACCTCTCAGCTTATAAGTGAGCATCCCCAGACCTTGACAATAAACTCCTTCCATTTTGTCACATTGGCTGCGATCCTAGACAACCAGGTATTCTCAATGTATTTTTGAGGTATAACCTGCATAATGTTAATATTCCTCAGATGATGGGACCACCGTCCCCATCCTCCACCCCTAGAAACATTAAGAGTGAGTATCAGTTATGGCTCTACTAAAGGCTCCTGAAATCTTTTGTACTACTTGTAACCAGAAGGACTACAGTGTCCTGCATTCCCAGAGACAGTGATAGTTGTCACTGTTGCCCTGTTGTACCTCTTGCATATTGGTGAGACAGTCTTATTAAATTTGGTTACTACACTTTGATGAAGGGGGTAGAACTGCATATTCATCGGCCTGTATTGTCATTATTTATACTTGTTGCGTGCTAAGAGACCAACGTGTGTTTTTACATAGCATGATCTATTCATCCTCTGATATCTGCAGGTCAACATGCCTTTCCCATTGATCTTTAACTTTACTTGATGAGTCTGATTTAAAGGCCCTATTCTGGACCACCAGCATAGATATCATACTGGTTGTGTTAATGTGTTTATTTAATACAGCTTGGTCTGGCGGGAATAGCAGGGAATAACTGGGAGCACTATGCCTTGTACTCTAGATAAATGCCCATATCTGAAGGTATTTACTACAGTGATGATTATTGCTTATTTCCCACTCCTCCTGTTTCTCTGCAAAGGCCTGGCACTCCCTTCAACATAAGCAGATCACCTCTGCTTTCCCAGGTCTTAAAGACTGTAGCTTATAGTAGTAGTATGACTGTTTATATTTGCAATCAATATAATGTATTTTGAAGTCTGATCTATTGATCATATATGTTGATGTTGGTTATGTTTTTTTTATTGTTTATTTATTATGTTTAATGTCTGTAAGTCTTGTCTAATTTATGTGGAACTTTGCAGTTTATTGGACATAGAACTTCATTTAAAATTAGCTCTGCTCAATGGAATGTCTCCAGTATTCTCTTCTGAATTAAAATGATTTACTACTACTACTACTACCTCATCCTCCAAGCCAGGTAAGAAGTTTGAATTATCTGTCACTAACACCAGGGCCCAGATATTCAAACTGCGCTCAAAAGTAGCGCAACAGCAGGAGCAAGCACAAACCAGTTGCGCACATGCGCAACAGGTGCGATATTCAAACATGGAGCAGAGCAAATTGAGCAAGCAACCAACGTCTCAATATCGCACATACTGCGCCATCGCGCAACCAGGTAGGAGAGGCTGAGCCAAAATGCTGCGCTATGGCGCAACCATGGAAGCTCAGCTGAGCAGTGCAGAGCTGCCATAGCGCAAGCACAGCCCCCTCCCGAGCAATGGAACTGCACATCCAGGGAGGCAGGCTGGGGCCCACCGCCAGCCATGCCACACATGGGCACAGGAACTCACTGCAGAACCCACACCACACTGGCACACCCCAAGCACAGCATCACTGGGGGTGGGACGGATGATCCACGTGCCCATGGGGACAAGCCAACTAAAGCATAGCAGAGCCATGACACCCCAGCACAACCACTGGCAGGCAGAGAGTGCCACACCCAGGGGGTTGACAACCACAGTGCACATCAGTCCCCCCCGTACGCACAGCACAGCGTGCACCGTGCCCCCAAGACACCGCTCATGTGCAGTGACAGGCACTGCAGGAAACACCATGCACCCCCCGTGCCACACGTCAACCCCATGCTGCAGAGAAGCAGACCAGCCAGACCCACCCTGTGCACCCAGCAGTGGGTGGCAGCAGATGGCAAGAGCAACAGAAAGGCAATGCTATGCTGGTGATACCTCCCCATGGACACACACACACACACACACACACACATATACCCAGGACCATAGTAGCCCAGATGGCATGTACACCCCTGCAACGGAGCACCCAGAGCCAGTTGCAAAGCAGACACCAACACAGCAGTTGTACCAAAATAGAAATGTATATTTAAATAAAACAGTGAACAACAAAGGTCGAACTATGTACAAGTTGGGGGGACGGTAAAAGGCAGGGGTGTTCAAGGGGAGGAATAAAACTTGGAGAGGGAAGGCAGGGTGAAAGGGATGGGTGAAGGTGAAATGAAAGGTGGGCTACGCCCAGCTGGCTCCTGCTCCTCCCCTGCTGACGCCCCTCCTGTGCCTGCGCCGCCATTCCTGGCGCTGTAGGGGCTGCCAGGACCTCCTGGTTGTCCAACACCACCTGGTCAGGCCGCAGATCATGCGCCATGCGCCGCAGCACACCGAGGCCCAGGAAAATGGGAACACAGTCAATGGCTGAGACTGACCACAACCCTGAACACCACCCAACCTGCAACCCATCTAACCCAATGTCCTGCACATGTGATGGCATACCCACCCACAGTGAACATGCACATGGCCATCACAAACAGGCGGCATTCAGCCATCGCACCTCCACCGCCCACACACACTGCCACGCCAATCACAGTACAAACTACGCTGTCATGTGATGTGGCAACGTGTGCGATGCCAGTTACACAGCTATGTGCCCAGTGCATGCTGGACCACCTGTGATGCATACACAGACGTGTCGTGATGCTGCACTGTGATGCAGGTCACCTGTGTCACGCCTACATACATGGAGACATAGACAATGTCGGCAGATAAGGGCCTATGGGACACCCAGTCTGGCCATTTGGCCTTGTACGATCACTCTCTTGTCCTATAAGTCCGTTCCCCCTCACCCCTGACCTCCAGAAGTCCCTCATGGCGAACCCACGCATACATATATCCGTGACCAAGTCAGCCCCCACCACATCCTCTGGCAGGGTGTTCCACTGTCCACCACCCATCATGTGAAGAAACACTTTCATGTTCCTCTTAAACAAGCCCCCAACTGCATCCCATGCCCTCTAGTCCTGGAACATCCCTTACGCTTACAAATATTGTTTCCTGCACTCTGTTCCCCTGTACAATACTTGTATGTCCCCATCATATCCCCACCCTGCTCCCTCCAGGGAGTACTATGTTCAGTTCCTCAACCTGTCTGCATAGGACTTGTGATGCAATCCATGCACCATCCATGTCGCCTCCTGTGAACGCTCTCCACCCAGTCCCTGTCCATACGCAGGTATGTTCTCCGAACTGTACACTGTACTCCAGTGTGGGACTCACTACTGTTTCAGTATAGTGGAACTATGACCTCCCTTTGGTTGTGTCCAGCATGGTTGGTGGTCCTGCCCCCAGCATGCACAGCATCCATGACGAATGATACTCACACCTCCAGCAGCTCGGTCTGCCGCTGCTGCTGTTGCTGCTGCTGCTGCTGCCGCTGCTGCTGCTGATGCTGCTGCTGTGGCCCGACAGCCTGTGGCACTGGGGCCCTGGCATGGCCCACATCACCATTGTCCGCGCCCTCACCATCCGGCCTGTGGGAGACATACGGTGAGACAAACATCAGTGTGACTCAAAAGCAGAGTGCCCCTGCCCCAGTGAGACTGCCTGCCCACACAGCCATAACCATCCATCGCACAGCTGCACACACTGACACACCGATGCACAGCCACCAGGCACACACACACCCTACAGAGAATATAGGTGAATAGATGGTACACTCCATGGCCTAGGCACCAGGCCCCGCTTGGCACGGGAACGCAGCCGCCAATAGTTCCGGGGTCCCTCCGGCGGAGATCACTGTACCGGTGCGCACTGCTCAGCAGACTGCCCCGCCAGTGACCCCACCAGATCAGTGGCCACTTTGCCACAAATGGGTCCTAGGTCCGTGAGGGGCCTCACCATATAGTCCCTCATAGTGGGCTCCACTAGGCCACCAGGTTGGCCACTTCAACTGGGCTCCAGGACACCGCCTCCTCCCAGCCATGGCCCCAACTTTACAGCAGACAATATGGCGCCTGCTGCGCTGTGACCCCACGTGGAGTTGTTGCGCAATAGACCAGCACAGGCTCCAATCGCTGTTCGCACAGCGCCATCACTTACATGGCGCTGTAACCAGACAGCGCAATAGGGACTGACACATGGCATGCCCACAGCGCCAGGGGTCAGAGGGCATACACAAGGTCACGGCAATGACGCAAGGCTACGCACAGCGCCATGGGATGTATAGGCATCCTGCGCGACTGCTAAGCATAGCACCAGTGCCACAGTGGACTATCGCGCAGAAGTGCCACAGCGCCATATAGTGCCCAGTGCTGTAGCGCCACTGGCACAATGGTGGCCATGGCCAGAATCTCCTATCGCGCTCAGCAGGTCTGCAGCGCGATCGACGCATGCGTAACCTGTCTGGGCATGCGCAATGCAGTGTAGCACACAGCCACAAACATGCACCATCGGCTCAGCCGGACCTTCCCTATTGCGCTAAGCGCAAATACGCGATATTCAGCCGACATATGCAAATCAGTCAATCAGCCATGCAAAGGCGCAGTGGCGCGATTAGCATGTCATTAAAGTTGCGCCACACCCCATTTGCATGTGTTGCGCTATAAAAATGCGACACTGGGTTGTGGCGGCCAGATTTGGTTATTGCAGGTGAGAGGTGAGTTACATGCTGTGTGATGCTCAGGACAATGCTCATGGGCAGGGGTGCTGGAGGATGTCATAGGTTGAGGGGGCTGAGCATGATGAGGGCACTTAGGAAGGGGCAGAGGGCACCCTTTCCATCAGTATCTGCCATGCGGAGAGGAAAGGAGGGCTTGCCCCCGCCCCCAGCCTGCAGCCATGCTCATGGGGAAATGCTGTGGACTGCACAGTGACAGGTGTCCACTTCCACCCATACAGATCACCATGACTGACGAGAACCAGGCTGAGGCTGTGGACGGCGAGTGTAGGAGGAGGCCGAACTTCACCACAGCAGAGACTGAGGCCCTCTTCCAGGCCTACCTGGAGGATGAGCCGCTATTGAGTGGGCGGAGGGGCACCCCTCAGCAGCGTGCAGCTGCATGGGAGGGGTAGCTCTGGCGCCAACCTACAGGAAGCCACCAGCGCCTGCAGGAATGCCGCAAAAGATGGGGACTGATCGAGGAGGCTGAAGGAGAAGGTGCAGCCTTCAGGGTGGCACGTCTGCCACTGGTGGGGACCACCGGTGGTGCTGCAGCGACCCGACTGAGGAGACACTGGTCGTGGCCATGCAGCCGAGTGCCATTGCGGGTGTTCCAGGCGGAGGATTCCAGACGGTGGAAGCCCATCACTGCACGGTATGACATGGTGATGTTGTGGGGGCTGTTGTCTCACATGCACTCACATGTACTTCTTTCTGTTTCAGATCCTGTTCATCTGCAGGAGACGGTGGTGGGGTGCTGATAGTGAGGCAGACCTGCTGGACCAGGAGGAGAGACCATCCACCGCCAGCAGCCCGCGGGCACTGTAGCAGCAGGCCGGCTGGCCCAACAACTCCGCCGGTAGTGATACGGGTGCAGGGGTGCACAGCCTGTGTCACAGCAGTCTGGCATGCAGGTGTGCCAGCATGCTGTGCCTATGGCAGTGGCACGCACCAGCACTATTGATGATAGCAGGCCTGCAATGGCCAGTGATAGGTGTGTGTCCCACGAGGACACATGGCAGGCCATCACGTGCCCTGGCTCCGTCCTGCCCACACCTGTGTACCAGCATGCTGGCACAGTCACAGGCTGGGCCTGTCAGCACCGGTGGGGCAGCATCGGTGGCTGAGCAGGTGTCTGGCACTGTTGACAGCACAGGGGTGGAACAGGTGGACCTGGGGCTCAGCAGTTGGAGGGGCAGCAGCAGTTGCACACCAGGCCTGGGGGACAGCGCCAAGCAGTGGCACTTGTCCACCGCCTCTAGATCCGCCCATACCTGGTCCTGGCGGACAGCGGCCACCCTCAAGGGGTGCTGTGCACCAGGACCATCCACACCCTAGGGGTCACGATGCCATTGGGGCACAGTACCTTTGACGCGCAGACACCCGCCTGCTGCAGGAGTCGGTACAGCTGCAGGGGCGGGTTGCAAGGTCCGTGGAGGCACTGACTGTGTCCGTGGAGCGGCATAGCAGGGAGTGTGCTCGGGACCGGGCCGAGATGGTCCATATGCGGACGGATGTGACTGCTGCCATCGACAGGCTGACCCAGGCAGTGGTCTCTGTGGCGACCGCATTGACCACACTGTCTGGTGACCCTGTACCACGCACCCCACACAGTGTGCACTCCACTCCCCGTTCCCGGCGTCATGCGACACCAGGCCTGTCGACACCGGTTTCTGCTGTGGGCATCCCGAGCACCCCTGGTGCAAGTTTGTTTGACGGGATGCAGACCCCTGTGCGGGCAAGGTCGCGGTCGCGCACTGGGACCCCTGGTGGTGCACTAGCGCCACCCGATGTGGCCCCTGCGCAGCCTGCCAGTGCTGCTAGGCCACGGCGGGGCCGCCCACGCATCCGTGGTGGCCGTGGGACAGTGCTCCCTGACTGAGCTGTCTCCCAATGCAGGCCCTGTCTGGTGCTGCCCTGTGTGCAATGTGTGTCATGGTGGGCAGTGCACTGCTGGGTGCTCTGCTCACCAAGCTGACACACGGACCACCTGCACACTCTCCCAACTGCTGTCCACAGGTGCGTGTGGATGATGATGCCTGCATTGCACTGTACACCAAGGTGCAAGGTTGCCCAGGTCCTGACACATGTACGTGGACAGTCCAGGTGGTGAGGGTGGTTGGTGGTGCTGTGTGTTGGCGTGTCATTTCCGCAGTGCTGTGCTGCTGCCCCTGTATGCTGCCTGGTGTGTGTGTGTGTGTGTCCATGTGAGTGCTCACCCCTCTCTGATGGTGTGTTGGTATGCCTGGACCCTTCAATTCCCCTGACCTTCATGCACGGTGTGTTCCCCTGTGTGCCTGTGGTTTGCGCATGGACAGTGTTGCCTGCACATGTCCCCTTGACTTACCTGTGTTGTGCGTAGTGCTCTTCTGCAATGGTGTCCCAGTACAGCTGGGCCTGCCGTGTCAGTCGGGGGTCCCTCCATCCTAGGGGGGGCGGCTCATCACCCACATCACCGGCGCCACTGGCGTCCCCATCGCTGTCCCCCTCTTGGACCTGTATGGCTATCCCATGGTCTTTGGCCATGTTGTGCAGGATGCAACAGGCCAGGAATATCCCACAGGCCTTCTGGGGGCTGTACTGTAGGGCTCCGCCGGAGGTGTCCAGGCATCGGAAGTGCCTTGAGTATCCCAAACACCCGCTCTATGATGTTCCGTGTTGCGGCGTGTGCCTCATTGAAACCGTGCTGCGCTGGGGTCGGGCGCCGTATGGTGTGAGCAGCCAGGGACAGAGTGGGTATCCACAGTCACCTGTGTGGAGATAGTGGAGATCAGTGTCAGGTCAGGTCCATATTGCCCATATCCTTGTGTGCCACTACCATGGCACCTGTGTCATTCCACCTTGCACAGAGTTTGCATTCCATACATGTGTACTCACCCACTAGATGACCCGTGGGGATGTTCCACTCTCGAATCGATGGCACAGTGCAGATTGGTGCCATATGAAGGCATCATGTGCTCCGCCAGGTGTGTAGTAACAGACATTGATGATGCGCCCAGTGGCATCACACACCACCCAGCAGTTGACACTCGAAGCCTCTTTCGGTTCGCGAGCACGCTTGGCCGCCGGGGCCAGGTGGTGTGCGAATGGCCACATGGGTGCAGTCTATGGCCCCTAGCACACCAGCCATATGTGCTACCCTGTGGAACTCCTGCATGTTTGCTGTACGCTCTGCCGTGGTGCTGGGGAAATGGATGTACTCCGCAGCATGAGGCAGCAGTGCGCTGAGGAATTGGGTGAGGATGCGTGACGTGGCCAACTGTGTAATGCCTGTGGTGTCACCTGTCGGCCTCTGGAAGGTGCCCGTGGTGAGCAGGCACATGCAGGCTGTCACCTTGGTCTCCACGGACAGAGCATGACTCCGTCGTGAGGGTGCCTGCATCACATCACTGCACAGCTCACTGAGCTGTCTCAGTATTGCCCTGTTCAGGCGGTACCGGGCCACAATCTCAACATCTATGTACAGCTCGTAGCTGATGCGGGCACGATACCGCCTGTCGGGGGCGTACCGACGACAGGCCCCTCGGCGGCCACGTCCCCCTGCAGCATGCTGTCTCACCCTCTCATTACAGCTTCCATGTGGAAGCTGACACTGTCCATCTCCCTGGCTCCTGCCCCCCCAGCTGCTGTTCCTGTGTTACCCCCACTGCCCCCACTGCTGCTTCCACTGCACTGGGCACCCCCACTGGCCTCTCTGTCCTCCAGGACCCACTGTCCCTCTCTGCCCTTCCTGCTCCTGTCTCTGTCTCTCTCTCTCTCTGTCTCTCTGTCTCTCTCCCCCGGTTTGCGGCCTGCTAGAGTTCTTCGCCGCTCCCTTGAGCCTTTTTATTTTGGCTCACATCCGGTACAGCGATCCTGTTGAGCTACCTATGCATTGCGCAAGTGTTTAGATATCGTGACAGACTTTATGCATGGACCCACCCCTTCAAGTCGCGCATGCCTTCATTTCCATTGCGCTGTGGCTCAGCGTGTTTTTGAATGAACTGGCCCCTTCTGAATATCGCAGAATGGCGCATTTTTGGAGTTGCGCACTTGCAACCCTGTTGCACATGGCGCAACCCTTTTGAATATCTGGGCCCAGGTGTGTAACTGTGTCTGGTGCATCTCTATTCTTCCTCAGGTCCTTCCATACTTTTAAGGTTCTTCATACTAATGGATTCCAGCATGTGAGGACCTTGTAGGCTTTTGTTCCTCCTGCATTTAAATATGCTTGTAAGGGAGGGAGTCCTGTTCCAGCTCCAGCCAACTAGCACTGGGTCTCCTGGCTACCCAGTACTGAATATATCTTGCCTGAATGGCCAGGTAGTACCTCTTAATATCAGGTAATTTGTTCATTTTTGTTGACCAGCTAGGTCCACTGAGCAAAAGTGCCCATTTTCAAGGATGACCTGACTGTATAGCACAAAGTACATTCAATACAGTAGACAACACTATTATAAGTTACAGTATAGTACAAGTATATTGTCAAGTTAAGGATAAATGGGATCACAGTGTTGTTAAGTAAAGCACATGCATTTACAGGTTTTCATCAACTATATCTTTAGTGCATTTCAGAAGCATGCCAGAGTCTGAGCTGCTCTTATTGCTAGTGGGAACAGGTTCCATTTCTTAGGGGCAGCAGTCAAGAAAGAATTTTGGCCTAATTTTGTTTTAGTTCTGGGTACAGCAAGTTCATTTATTGAAGCGTGCTAGTAATTCCAAGGCCTGATTGAGAAGCAGTCACAGCTTTTAAGCTAGCAGGACATGGGGAATTCAGAATTTTTCACATTTGTATTAATTGTTGGTATTGAATACATTCATGTAATGGAAGTCAATTAAGTAAATTGTATAAATTGCAATGGTACGTAATAGATGCTACAAAGATTTTATGTTACTTGTAGAGTCAATCACTAAAGAATTACAAAAAATGGAGATAGAAATTAATCAACTGGATAGGGAAGTTAAGAACAAATACTCTGTTGAGGAACTAAAAGAATATTTAGAAAGGGCGAATCAGAATTTGAATGAGTTTGAAGAAGAACTACGGGTCACAAAATTACAAAAATTTAAGCGTGACCTGAATGACTATAAGAACAACCAGTTATAGACTTTTTCTAATAAAAGACAATGATACCCCAGAATATTCCAATATAATGTTGATACAGAATCTTCAGCTATCAGCTATGGTAGTGAGTTGGAAGGTGGTACACAACCCTTTAGAGGTAGAGGAGCACATTTTTCTGGGCGGGGGAGTACCGGGGGGAAAGGACAATATCGTCAGAGAGGCAAAAGGGGATACCAATTTACAAAAGAAAGAAGGATACAAGATTCCAGAGAGGAAGTGCAGATACCCGGACCCTCCATCATCGCAGGAGTAGGAACAGGCACAGATATAGGAAGAATAGACAAACTAAAAGAAAAAAGAATTCCTGAATCAACAACAGAGACCAGAACTACTCGGTCAGCTCAGATGAAGACGAGTTAGTATATAACATTTCTACAAGAGATATGAACCAAGTAGAGGAACAAGTCCTCAGTAACCAGTCAATGGCTTTGAATTAAAATTAGATTTAAACCGTTTTTTTTAGAAAACTGAAATTAAAATATTTCTTTGCAAACCAACCACCTGGAATTACTGATGTATCACTGCAAGAGAAAAAGATTATCTTGGGACAAAAGTTACATCTAAAGTCTAGATTTACTCTCCCTATAACACCCCATATAATTGAGACATACATCTCTTTGGTTAATAAGGATATAGACAAGATTCTACAAGAAGAAAGGAATATGGATAGAAGGAAGAAATATAATCTTACAGCTACTCAGTATGCAGCTTTGAGAAATTTAGAGAATTATAGAAATATCATAATTAAGAATGCTGATAAAGGGGGAGCAGTGGTTGTAATGGCTTATTTACAGTACCGACAAATTTGTACAGATTTATTAGAAGTGCAAGAGAACTATTTAGTTCTTGAAAGGGATCCCACAGATATAATTAAGGAGCTAGTACAAACATTACTCAATACTGCCTATGACAACAAGGAAATTATAGAATGGGAAAAGGAAGCACTATATAGGAGTACCCCAAGCGTTCCCTTATTTTGTATTTTACCCAAGATACATAAAAGTTTGAGAGCACCTCCTGGGTGACCCATTGTATCTGCTATTAATTCAGTTTTTGAACCACTGTCAATTTTTATTAACCATCACATCAGGCCATTTGTAGAACAAACCCAGTCATATATTAGAGATTCAACTGACTTTATTACCCAAATTGGACATTTACATGAATCAGATGTGGACATATCTGAAAGTATACTGGTCATATGAGATTTAAAAGACCTTTATACATCTATACCTCACAGAGCGGGTTGTCAGGTATTCCGAACATTTTTAGATAGAATAAGAATAGATGAAAAACCATCAAATGGCTTAATTCCTAAGTGGGCAGCAACAGTTTTATCACAGAATTACTTTAGATTTGAAAAGAAATATTATTTACAAGTCAAAGGAAGGGCTATGGGGTCAAGCATGGCACCATCATATGCCAACATTTATATGAGTTATTTTGAAACAGTATTTGTCTGTAGCGACAGGAATTTATTTAGGAATAGGCTTGGGATGTGGAAATGTTTCATAGATGATATTATAGCAATCTGGACAGGAACAAGAGAGGAATTAGACAATTTTAACCAATATCTGAATTCATGTACTGACCATCTAACTTTTATTATGAATATGAGTCGAACAGAAATTCCTTATTTTGATTTATGTATTTACAAAAATGAGGGCAGTCTGGCATCAAAACTGTTCAGAAATGGAACCGACAAAAACACAGTACTGCTACAGTTCTGGCTGATGAAAATGACCAGTTTACTCTCACAGACGCTATAAAAAAATTAACAATCCAGGATGCATGTTACCTTTTAGGTGAAGCTTGGTCAGAGATCAGACAGGAAACAATAAAGCGCTGTTGGGAGAAATCAGAAGTTCTAACTGAGCCAAGAGTGCAACCTGCCGAACCACTTGCTGTACCATAAGAACAAGAAGCCAATGAGGCACTTCTACAGATCGCACAGCAAACAAATTGTACATTAGAGGCAGTGCATGAGTGGCTGAAATGTGATGCTGAAGATGACGGCTATGGCGAATTGAGCAACGAAGATATCGTTGCAATCATTCAGAACAACCCAGATGTCATGGGTGCCACAGCAGAGGAGGAGGAGGAGGAGGACACCGGGGAGAAGGGAAACTCCGCTGTTCAGATACCAACCACATCAGAAGTGGTCAATGCATTTGCAAAATGTATTTTGTGGCTTGAAAACCAAGACAACACTGACTACCTACTCACTCTGCTACTGTGAATACTTAAATTACAAGCTGCAGAAAAGTTAAACAAAGCAAAGAAGCAGAGTGCCATAACACAATTTTTTACAGTGATACATTTTCGGGGCTTCTAGTTTAACAATAGCCTTGGGGGAGGAGATATTTACTTCCGGTTGGTTCCTTCAAAAGCAGACAGAAGAGCGAGTGGAGTGAGATCGAGTGGGTTCGTGTGCGGAGACACGCGCAGAGACACGCGCGTCTCGGCGTGTGTCGGCTGTGTCCGCTGTGGACACAAGGAACAAGGGGAAAATGGTTGCAATCTGTTCAAAGTAAGGGGATCTTTTAAAACTACTCCATTCAGAACTAGGAAAATCTAGGTACAATATGGATTCTCCTTTTACCAAGTGTATAAGTTGTTTAATGTTGGTACAGGGATTGGTAAATGTAGAAGAATTTGAATGTAGTAAATGTGTGTTGATAGGAGAACTATTACAAGAAATAAACTACTTGAAAAACAGATGGGAAACTAAACATGACATAGAGAAGCTGGAGAACTTTATTGATACTATTGCAAGTGATTTGTGTGTTGATATGAAAACGTTGGAGGATGAGGGGGGAAGTTGGGCCACTATTAAAAACAGAAAGGGCAAACGCAGAGGAAATCAAGTATATAATGTTACACCTCTGGAACTGAAAAACTCTTTTTCGGTCCTGAATATGGACCAATCCCAAGAAACTAGGGATGGAGGTATTGGGGATGTTGAGAATGGGGATATTGAATCTTCATTTTCATCATTTACCAAACCTCAGTATAGGGAACAGGCCCAGAAAATGAGTATTGGATGTCCTGAGGAAATTGACACAAGAGAAATTAACTCTCCAGCTATAACAGTTTCTAAATCTCAACAACTGACTCTGAATGCAACGAGGATAAATGACCTAGTTACCCATAATAGTGAGCAATTAGTAGTAGAACCAAGGGAAATCATAGTATTAGGTGATTCTACAATAAGAGATATTGACAAAATAGTATGTAAAGGAAGGAGTTCTAATACAATGGTTAGCATGTTTCCTGGAATAAAAATCCAAGAACTTACACAAGAAATAGAGGGTTGTTTGGGATATGAAAAGCAACCATTGTTGATTCTCCAAATAGGAGTGAATGACATTAAGTCATACAAAAAAGGGACTATTATAGAGAATTATATTGAATTAATTCAGGAAGTAAAAAAATACACCACCGATATCATTATTGGTATTTTACCTACTTATGGAGTGCATCAGCATATTAACCATGATATTCTTTCCACAAATTGTATGCTACGTAGGTTCTGCGTCGAACATAAAATAGGGTTCATTGACACTGGCTATATCTTTAAAAATGGATTACTATATAGGAATGATGGACTTCATTTAAACAAGATGGGTGAAAGGGTCTTAGGAAATACATATAATAAAATCATTGAGAAACATTTAAACTGGGTAAAGTTGGGGATGGGAAATACACTAAGATAAATTCCACTGCTAGTACATCAAATATAGACTTGGAACCAGTAAATTGCTTATTATCAAATGTGAGAAGTTTGGATGCCAAATTTGATGAACTTAAACTCCTTATGAGGAACAAAAATATTAAAATAGCAATTCTTACAGAAACCTGGTGGGAGGAGGATGATACATGAGGCAGAAACATATCAGGATTTAATTTTTATCAGAAATCCAGATTACATAGAAAAGGTAGTGGTGTAGCAATTTATGTACATGAATCTGTTCCAAGTATGGAAATTCATGATGGTAAACTTAATATTGAACATCTGTCTGTTAAAATCTTGCCTCCAAACGCTCCTAAAATTATGTTGAGAGCCATGTATCATACCCCTTCCACAAACAGGGAGCAGGATGTAGATATTTTAAATTATCTGAACCATATTGATTCAGCTGATAATCTTATTATAACTGGTGACTTTAATCTCCCAGATATAGATTGGATAAACCAGACATCATCTAGTCTAAACGAAAGGAATTATTTAGAAAGCTTTAATTAACTGGGCTTGGATCAACTAGTTTTAGAAAATACGAGATCTAATAATGTTTTGGATCTCGTTCTTTCAAATATGGGATCTAGACTAAATGTCACTGAGGTTGGACCCTCCAATCTCAAACAGTGATCATAACACCATTTTTTTCCAATTATATGAATTAGTTACTCAACAGGGAAGTAATATAAAAATTCCCAATTTTAAAAAAGCGGATTTTCATAAAATTAGACAGGCATTACTTTTGTGGGATTGGAAATTAGACTTTGCTGGGTTAATGTTGGATGAAATGTGGAACATCTTAGTGGATAAAATAAAAGATATTGCAGATGCAAATATACCATATACAAGAAAAAAATTCTAAATTGGGTGCTTCCCCAAAATGGATAACTTGTAAAATTAAAAGACAGATAAATGTAAAACATAAATTGTACAGATTAGCAAAACTTGATTTAAACCTAATGCCAAAGTACAAAAAACAGGTTAAATATGTAAATAAATTAATAAGGGTTGCCAAATCAAACTTTGAAATTAAATTAGCAACTAGAAGTAAAAATAACTATAAAGCCTTTTATGCATATATCAATAACATAAAAGGGAATAGACAAACAGTAGGCCCCTTTAAGGATGCCAGTGGCAACTTTTTAAATGATAAGGAAATGGCTGAGGTTCAAAACCAATATTTTGCTACTGTGTTTAATTCCAAATGTACTACTAACAATAAATATAATACAAAAAATGATAAATGGATTAACATTGATATAAAAGATGTGTGGGATAGATTAAAGAAAATTAAGATCATCAAATCCCCTGGGCCAGATAATATACATCCTAGACTGATTTATGAAATTGCAGAGGTAATAGCTTACCCATTAGCCTTTATTTTTCAAGAATCATTGGATAGAGGTGAGGTTGCTAGTAAATGGAGGGATGCTCATGTAGTCCCCATTTTTAAAAAGGGTAAGAGGGATTCCCCTGGTAACTATAGACCAGTAAGTCTAACATCTACACTTGGGAACATTTTCGAAAGTATAATAAAAGATCATATTCAGGACCACGTAACTATAAATGATCTTGTTGATCGTAGCCAACATGGGTTTACAAAGTCACGATCATGTCAAACCAACTTGTTGAGTTTTTATGAAAAAGCTAGCAATGTTTTGGATCAGTGTAGATCAGTGGATGTTATCCAGTTGGATTTTTCTAAGGCTTTCAACAAATTACCTCATGATGAACTAATTAAATCTCTTCTTGAACTAAATATAAATAGGATTCTTGTAAATTGGATATCGGATTGGTTGGAGTTTAGGAGACAAAGAGTTGTGATTAACGGACAGTTATCTGATTGGCTTCCTGTGACAAGTGGGGTCCCTCAGGGCTCAGTGTTGGGTCCTTGCCTGTTCAACATATACTGTATATATCACTGTTACAATACAATAAGGGAAATGTATGGATAACCAAGTTTGCTGATGACTGTAGAATGGGAGCAGTAATAGATTCACCTTCAGACTATATTGGATTTCAGGATGCACTCAAATATATTGAGAAGTGGACATTAGATCATAAACTTATGCTAAATGTGGATAAATGTATTGTATTACACATGGGCAAAAAAAAAATTTGGAATTTAACTATACTATCAATAACAAACAATTAAAATGTGTGATACAGGAAAGGGACTTGGGGTTATTATACAAAATGACCTTTCTTTTTCTGCTCATTGTGACCGACTATTAAAAATGCTAACACGGCTCTTAACTGTATATTGAGACATACAGTAAGTAGAAGCAGAGAGGTTGTGGTTCCACTGTATGGATCATTGGTTAGAGCTCACTTGGAGTATTGTTCCCAGGTCTGGGCCCCTTATACTAAGGGTGAGATTGTGAGAGTGGAGAGAGTGCAGCGTAGGGCCACTCGATCAGTATTGGGATTTAAAAACATGACATATGAGGATAGATTGGTTGGGCTGGACCTGTATTCTCTGGCTTATAGAAGATGGAGGGGCGATATGATCTTAGTTTATAGATCATTTCAAGACACTGCTCTCAGAGAAGAGTTGGGGCTTGAATTAACTGTTAGAAATTATTATACTAGATCTCATTGTAGACAAATTAAACAGCAAAAGTGGAAATCTCAAAAAAGGAAACAGTGGTTCAGTCAGAGGGTTGTTTCAGGGTGGAACTGTCTTCCCCATGATATAGTTAATAGTTCAACTTTGGACATTTTTAAGGTAAGATTAGATGACTATAGTAGTAACAAGTTTTTAGTGAATTAAATTGATAAAATAGAATAAACTTTGCAAACAGTTAAGGACAAAAGTCTATATATGCTTTGTGACTACTATGATACTATGATACTATGATATAGACTGACAACTTTCACAGTGCACTATCATTTATCTGACATTAGCTCTTTATTCTCTGTACCGCGATACTGCAATGTACTTTAATTCTCAGCACTGTACAGCATGGTATTACTGTATTGCTGCGTTACAGTATTTACTGCTTTTTAAATTGTATGTATGTTAAATGTACTGTATTAAAACATAACTTATACCAAACAGTATGCTCCGTTTAAAAAAAAAAAAAAGTGCATTCTTCCATTTAACCGAACCCCCAATTATCCGAATAAATTTCATGTCTCCCGAGGCATTCGGATAATTGGGGTTGTACTGTATTACATGCTATGAGTTCCCATTCGAGAGGGCTAATACAATCCATCCCATTTGGGCAAATTTTGAGGGCTAAATGTAATTGTACTGATCAGGGGGAATTTGATAAGGCCAGAGATGAGATGGTTAACAGATATAAACAGAGGGGATGTAAACAAGAGACATTACAGACACTTATCTGCCGACACTGTCTATGTATGTATGTATCTATGTACAGACAGTGATGGAAAAGGCTGGCTCAAGGTAAATACAAATGCTTTTGACTCCAAAGGGACTAGATGACAAAGAGGTTAAGGGAGACAGAATAGTTTTGTCAATGGTACACAGTGACATTTTTTCTAGTATTAAAAATACTGTTAATAAGCACTGGAAAGTTTTACAGACTACCTCATTAACCCAGCAGATTTTTCAACAATTGCCTTTAGAAGTACCTAAAAGGAACAAAATGTTGGGAAACAGATTGGTCAAAACTGACCATAAGATTCCAGACAGGGGTTCACAACATTTTTTGAATTTATCTGAGGCACGGGGTAATTATAGATATGGACATTGCAACAATTGTAATAATACTTACAGTACAAAATAATGAAAATTCGAAATACAGCAAGAGATGAAGAAATAACTATTAACCAGTTCATTAACTGCTCTACAGTTGGGGTTGTTTACATATTGAAATGTCCATGCGATAAAATATATATAGATAAAACTGAAAGAATGTTAAAAACTCACATTACAAAACACAAAAGTGATACTAGAAGACAGGACCCCACATCACCTGTGGACAGACATTTTAGTGAGCAGGGACATCAGTTGTCACAACTAAGATTCTTTGGAGTAGAGAAGGTGTTACCTGACCCCAGAGGAGGAAGCTATAAAACAAAAATATTAACCAGGGAAGCATACTTTATAGACAAATTTGATGCCACGAATCCTAGGTTTGGGCTTAACGATTATATTGATTGGCAACTGATTTTATGAGCAAATTACCCACTATGTGATAGAAATAGATTTGGCAATTAGTGACCTTTTGACCTCCCATTTACAGTTCTATGGTAGATCGGGTATCTGCATTTTCATTATTGAACACTGATATATTTAAACTTTGAAACCCTGCAATAGATGTGGCTAAGGTGTTTGTTAGCATAATTTCTCAGTTTTCTGCGTGCAGAACTGTATATTTTGCAGATTTGGTAACCAATGACCTTTGGCCTCCCCATTGGAGCTATGTGGGAGTCAGGTGAATTTTGACTATTATATATCAATTATTTAATTGCAGGACCTAAGCAACAGCTCTAACTTGAGGTGTTTGTAAATATATCACTCTTGTAGGTGTTTTTCGCAGTATTTAAAAAACTAAAAACCTTCCCCCCCTTGTTTCCCCTCTCCTCTGTTGAGCTTTTTTGATTCACCCCATGAATCAGTACTCCATTTTGCCTTAGTGTATGCATTTTTAAGTATACTTAGTATATACCCATTATACAGCATTCTCCTGATAGTCCCATAGCTATAGACGGTTCAGTGATCTGTTATAATATATTTTGTATGCAATTGTCAAGAAACAAATTTAATAGGGAGAAGACATTCAGAACACTTTTATTCTGTAAATGTTAGCAACATGTTTAAGAACACTATAGGGGCAGGACACCTTGTAAGTTACAAGGTACTGTATTTGTTCAGAATAAATATTTTTTCAGCAGGTCGGGTACTAGGAGTGAGTGCATGCATTGCGAGGCCAACACAAGGTCCTGTGGTGATGCACATTGTTCCATGCCCAATTTCTGCCTCAGTTGGTATTTAAACATGAAGCAAAGCGGGTGTGTTTACTTCCATATAGAGAGAGCAGGAGGTCACGCCACAATCTGAAAGTGAGCTCTGTAAGTAGGAATATGTTAACATACAAATCCTGTGGAATGATGTACATTCTGATGTGGAGGAGCTGGTTTAGGCTTTGTACCTCAGTGGCAATTTGCATTCAGTGAAGAAGAAAATTATGCAGTTGGCTTAAATGTATACACAAGTTTAGGACAGGATGTACTATATTTAATTTATGAACAACTCTTTGCAAAATATACTAGTTTGAAATCAGAGGACCTGTGATTATTACCTTATTCCCCCCACCCCTTCTTTTTCTCTGATGTACATGATTGCATAAAGAAAAAGGAGAATGTAGACAGTGATATTTAATGAAGTGAATATTGAATATTTCCACTGATTGTTGATTTAGATACTTTATAGGAAGACATTGCATTAACTAATGTTTAATTGACTAAAGGTTTGAATAAGTAATAGCCCTTTTCTGTGTATACACTTGATTGGCATGTATTTGATTATTTAATTGGGTATAATTTTTTAGACAGGACATCACATAGGTGCTGCATTTATAATTGTTGCAGGTCGGGCTCTGGGAGCAAGCACTAGTTTCGCAAGACTTCTTGTTGGTCCCGCAATGATGTGCAAAGCTCCTTGCCTGATTCCTGCCTGCCCTAGTATATAAATTTAGAGCTGAGCGAGCGAGTTACCTCCAGTTAGAGTAAACAGGAGGTCATGCCACGTTCAGCCATACATATTTACTGTAAGTACAAGCAGACTTTGGGTACTTATTTTTTAAAAAGCAATGAGAACTGTATAGTCACTCATTTTACAATGCAGCTTGCAGTGTTTATACTAAAGCTTGAGTGTTCTGTTTGATATTACAGAAAACTGTTGAAATTTCAGAACCAGATAAATGAGGTAAAAGAGTTTTTTTCCCCAAACAATGTCATATGTATTTATCTGTGGTGGAAATTGTTCTCATAGTAACAGCAAGTGTAATATTGAGAAATTTTTTTTTTTCAAATTTCAGACATTGAAGTGGGTAAAAATAAAAGGGGATGAAATTGGTAAAAGAAAATTAGCAACAAGCAGGTACACAGTAAGACATTAACCTGTGTATTCTCTACTGTTGTGAATCAACAGTATGGGGAAACAAGTATTTAATTAATATCTGGTGATCCTATTATTTAGCTACACACATGTGGAACTTTGGTATATTCTCCAGTGGTGACTATGATCTGAATTATATGGGTGAGCATTCACTGGTTTGATAACTCTAAAAGAATATGGAATTTAAAAAAATGTTTAATTTACAATTACTAGTGTGGTAAACAGGAATTTATTTTTGAAATTTTAGATACAGTGGTGCACTGATGAAGGATTTTTCCAAAACAACTGCATGTATTTCAACACTGCATCTTGGAATGTATGAAATAAAAATGGTATTGATTTAGTTTGTATTGGTGAGTGGGCCAATTTATAACCAGTTCTCAGAACTGAATCTATTTAGCACTGAATTGGTTCTGGCGCCTTCCTGAATACATTTTTTTTTACTTTTTATATTGAGGTTGGCTGAGCAGGATAATATTTCTTTCTTGAAATATATTTACTAGACATCAGACTGTAGCAGCAAATACAATTCAATAATATTTATATCCTAGACAGTGCTTAATTGGAAATGTTTTGGTGGGGGGAACTCTCATATCTAGATTTCCAAGTAGTGGAACTATACTTTTTAGGTGGTAGAACTCTCTATAGTAGTCAATAGAGAAAGACGACATAAGTGCTGGAACTGTCATACAGTTTTTCAAGAGGTGGTGGAACTGACTTCCTATGTGCTCCTGCCCAATTTAACCCCGATACAAGACAATACAGTAGAGTTAGCTGAGGAGCAAATCAATAAACCATAATAAGCTAGAGACACCATATATGCCTGGGCTATAGGAGTAAGGCTGATTCTGTAGTGCAGTCATAGTAGTGGTGCAGCATTCCTAATCGCCTGTTCACTGTTTTGATTGTGGTGTCTACATGTACGAAGTAAGTCAGGGTCCCATCCAATGTCAAACCTTATGTATTTATTTACTCATTTAAAATCTTGGAAACCGGGTTAGGCTTACTGAGCCAAGGCTCATTTCCAGGTGTGACCCGAGGATACAGTCATAACAGGTAATAATAAACAGGACATATAAAAACACAATACAGTTATTGAGTAATTGGCAAGGCATACATGGTGATTGGATAATAAATGAAGATAAGAAAAACTCTCAGTACAATATGGCTAAACATACAAGTTGATTTGACGGCAGACAGAAAAATCAGGAAAACTTGCAATTTAATAAATAATGAATTATTGGGGCAATCACGGTATTAGGCTTGTAACTGGATAGTGGGGGGTGAGGAATGGTAAGTAGAGTAGGCAGGGAATAAACCCACAGGTTAGTTAGGGCAAGATTTTGAGAAAGTGGCTGGAAATAGTAGAGGAGGAGGGCTAGGGGAGAAAAGAGATAAGGGAGTGGAGGAAGCAGGGCAGGAGCAAGGGCAGAAGGGGATGGAGGAGGCAGATGTGTTGCTTGAAAGAAGAAAAAGCAGAGGAGTTATGGAGTTGAAGAAGGAGAAGGTTTCAGAGGGAAGGGAGCCTGTAAGAGAAGGCATATTGACCAGTGGAGGTGTGAGGACTGGGGAGGGAGAAAGAGCGAGGGTCCCTGGTGCAGAGATCATAGGAAGAGGGGGCATCTAGTGATAACTTGGAGAAGAGGTAGGGAGGAAGTAGACTGAACCAGAATTTAGCAGTGAAAGTTAGGGAAGTCATATTTTCAAGATGTGCATTGTCCAGTGTAAGAATTAACATATGAGAACATTTCTGACTATAGAACAGACACTAGCAAAAAACATTGATTTAGGTTTTTTGAGTGTTTTTATGATAAGGTGAAGTTCACTTATCCATATATGAAAAGTATCAAAATCATTCCACAAACTCTGTTCCGTACTGCACCCCTAACATCCTTATAAGCTGTAAATATGACTGCATTGTCTGCATACAGTAATGTGGCCAATTTTGTACAAACACTTGGTAAGTCATTAATAAACTGGCTGAACAGCATTGGGCCCATTATTGAACCCTTTGTAATATAGAAACATAGGAACGTAGACCATGATGACAGATAAAGACCAGTGGTCCATCCTGTGTGCCAATATTTCCTATAATTCCTGGAACCTTCCCTGAACCCTATTGTTCCTCCAGGGTACTAACCCTCGTTGTTCTATCCCCATTCTCCTCCTCCCTGGTGTTGTCACCCTTGGCAACCACTGTTCCCTTCATTCTGTTCCATGCCTGCTTGAAGAGACTGTTCCAAGGTTCCACCACCCTTTCTATAATGAAGTTCTTCCTCACATCCCTCCTTGCCCCGCCCTGCTCACCATTAACCCATGTATGGACTCTACCCATCTATGACTGTGCCTTTCCCCCTTACTGACCCATCTTATCCCTTTTAATATGGAATCCCCCAGGACTAGTATACCCCTTCATCCTTCCTCATTCCCGCCCCCACCCTATTACCAAGGTGCCTATCTCCAGAGTCCGTCACATTGTAGCTCTGCTCTTCCCCCCTGTAGCTCCCTTCCCCAGACCAACCCCCCACCCTCACTGTTTCTTCTCTATCCTCCACATCCTTCCCAACTTCCCTGGACCCCTCATCCTTCCTAACCTCCACCAAAATCTTGTTCCTTTCCTCACTCCTTCCCCCCACTCCCTCCAACCGTTCTTCTGGCTGTGCCCCTACCCCTGTACCACTATCTCCCTCCACCGACCAACTACTGTCCATTATGCACTCCCCTTCTTTCCCTCTCCTGTCCCGTCCTGGAGATCCTCCCTTCCCACCTCCTCCTCCAATGTTGCCAGCCCCGCAAACCTATATCCTGCCCCCACTGCCCTGCTGTGTGGCAGGTTTTCTACCCTGACTATGACCTTCTCTCCAGTGCCAGGTCTCCTGTTTGATTTACTAGCACGCCACCTCCCCATCCCCTCTCTTGAACTGTAATTCCTCCCATGCTGCATCCTCATGTTCCCCTCTGGGGAAGCCCTCTTGCCCCAGCAGCCCCCTCCCTCCTCCCATACTCTCTAGCTCCCTATCAAGTCACAGCACTTCCTCCTTGAGCCTTCTCAGCCTGTGACAGATTGGATATCCTCCAAATGTTCAACCACACCGCCGCCCCACATCCATTACAGCCAACTATTCTACCCATGATTATGCAGTAAATAACTAATAGTGAAGGACCATAAAAACAGCAAAACACAGAATACAGTGCTACCTATAGGTTTTTTAACCAGTACTATCTGTAAGTTTTGTTTAACTAGTCCTGCCCCCCCTCCCGAAACAAAAATAAACTTACAGGTCAGTACAAAAGAAAATACAGTACTATTTATTTATTTAGTTTTTGTTGACCTAGTAAGTGCACTAGACAAATCCTGCCTATTTTCAGGCACAACCCAGGGGAGGGGGATACAGATGAATGCCAACTGACCTTGAACCAGATGAAACTGTTGGTGATATTTTTAGTGTATTTTAGTGACTACCTATCAGTTGTTTCAGTCAGCAATATCTACGAGTGTCTAACCAGCCCTGTCCCTAAGATACAAAATTATTACCTCAGAACAAACACAGATTTACCCGAAGCTGTTCCACACCAAGCTTCCTATTTTTCTACCATTCTTCTACGTCCAATTAGTGATCAGCTCTTTCCTGATATTCTCCTGTGTGCAGTTCCTCCCCTTGGAGTTGCCAACTTTTTTTCCTTGGGCCCACCCTCCTGCTCCTCCCCTCATGTGGCCGTCCAATCCCAGTCAAGCTCCAGAGGATTTAAACAGCCATAGTGGAGGGGGCCTTTTTCTACCCCCCAAGCACCAACAGCACTTTTAAAGTGCAGCCAAAATTGCCACGGCTGCCCTGATTGGTGCCCCAGTCCTCTCCTTTCAGCAGCTGATTTGAGCCGTGCTTTTGTGCCCCTGGTGTCTGATTAGTCACCCCTTGAGCTGCTCTCTTGCTCTTGCCTTCCCTTGGAAGTGCTGACCTCATTCCTTCAGCCGCTCCTATGGCTTTTCTGGCCCCAAAGCGCCGACCGCGCTTTCTGACATTGGTTCAGAAGGCGTGGGGACACGCCCCATAGACTAATGGGGGGTCATTTTCAAAGTCTTTTTAATATTTTGACTGATTTTGACAAAAGAAGGCCACCGCTCAGCCAGCAAGGACATTGTCAGTTGAGAGGTGGCCTTCTTTCGTCAAAACCAGTGATCAAAGTATTAAGAAAAGACTTTGAAAATGACCCCCATTAAAGTCTATGGAGCACATCCTAATGCTCTTCTTGAACCAACGTCAGAAAACGTATCAACGTGGGTGTGTGTCTCCGGTTCAAGAACCTGGATCATTTTTGCTGCTGGCTGCACCGAGGAGTTTTACGAGTGTTTTATCCTATTAGGCACTAAATTAAAAATATAACTTTATGTGCCAGTCAACTTGGAGCAGGTAAGCTGCTGTATTTGTTTCTGGGGGGTGAAAACTTAAAGACTAAACACCTGATCTTTGAGGGGGTTACTGATGATAACTCCTAGATCGCATTCCTCTTCTGTAGTGCAAGTCTCACCCTACCCACCCAGTACTCAAGTCTTGGGGTTCCTTTTCCCTAGGTGCATTACCTTGCACTCTTTGGTGTTGAATTTTAAATGCCAGACCTTTGACCACCGCTTTAGTTTTTGTACGTGCCTCTGCATATCCCTTATTCCCTCATCACTGTCCACCCTCCTACATAGTTTTGTGTAATCTGCGAAGAGACACAGCCTGCCCTGCATTCCCTCACCAATGTCACCAATGAATATGTTGAAGAGGACCAGACCCAGGACAGAACCCTGTGGAACCCTACTCACAACCTCCCTTTCCTCTGATTTTACCCCATTGACCACCACCCTCTGTTGCCTCCCTTCTAGCCAGCTACCCACCAGTTCACGACAGTTTTAGCCGCACCCAGCTCTTCTGTCTTTTTGAGCAGCTTATTGTGCGGTACTGAAAAGCCTCCGATGTAGCTCTGATGCTGGTCAGTCTATAACTGAAGTATACATCTTCCTCCTTGATTCTGTATTGTCTGTCTACCAGGTAACTTGTAAACCATTTCAGGACGAATTCTGGCAACACCACAGCACCCAGCTTATGTAAAAGTACAGTAAGTTGAGATTAATTAAATCAAATACTCTGGAAAAATCAACAGATGCAACTGAAAAACCTGAATAAACAAATATATGTAAATAATTAGTAAAACTTAATAAGGCAGTATTTATTTTGTGGTATTTTCTGAACCCATGCTGCTGAGTTGACAATAAATTATACCATTTCAAACTTTCGAAAAGCCTTGATAAAGGAGAAAGAAGGGCAATTGGTCGAATATTTGCAACCATCATCTTAGAGTCCTGCCTGTGAACTGGAGGGATGTAAGCTCTTTTCCAGAGGGCTTGCATTGGAGCAGTACACAGAGACAAATTGATTATTTTTGTTACTGGACCTGCAGTTTCTTGTTTTGCTAATTTTACAGTACACATGTGTATGGTATCAGGTCCTATACTCATGTTAAAAAATTAAATCTTCTTTGAGTACTTTATGGTAGAACTTACAGAGATTTTTTTTAAAGGAAAATGAAGGTTAACACTTTTCAGACTCTTATTAGTATCCATTTTCAAAGGCCCAGATCTGGCAAGTTTCTAGTCATTTGGTCGTAATCACCAAAATACTTGTTAAAGTTCTCAGCAATCTCAGTCTTATCCCTTACTACAGTTGTGTCCCTAATATCTTGAGAGTGAATTTAGTATCTGTATGTGTAAGTCCACCAATCATTTTCCAGAACTGAAATTACCTTTTTAAATGTACGTTTTCTATAAAATAATTCGATTTAGCCAATATAACCATCTGTTTACACTTATTACGTTTATGTTTGTAGCTACTCAGAAGTTATCACCCGTATCACGCCAGGCTTGTCAGTTTTTGTCTCTGTACTTCATTAGGTCTAGTAATTGCCTTCGTAAGTCCCCCCCCCACTCTCGGTGTCTAGGGGTATCCTGATGGTAACAGGTGGGAGGGGGTGCTATACAGACAGGAAAACAATACCTGAATTCCCTCGAGTGATGCTGATGATGGATTAGCTCCATCGGGGGTGCCCTCTGACCTTCTGGGTGATGCACTGGAACACTGGAGAGGATGGGGAATGCTGAGTCTTCACCTGCCTAGCCTTGTCAGCTTTGCCCGCAGGCCTTTGTAGACAGTCTTCACCAGGCAGGCCTCTCAACATCTTCCTTGGTGGTGATCAGAATCCAGACCCATGGGATGCCACCCTGAAAAACACATTGGGAACTGACTTTGAAGGCAAACTTCTTTTAGCAGCAAAACAGTTCATCCAACAAACGAGGCAAACACCAGAACTGCAGAAACAGGGGATTCCATTTAACGAAAAGTTGATCAAACAGGAAGAGTCACTCCATGGAACAGCAGAACACAAATAGGTTTGCTTAGGACCGTACAGGTCACATTAAAAGCTAGTGGTACACTGGACTGAAGAGGTCACAACATCAGCAAGTTAGTTCAGGTGGCTACCCATAGCCTAGGCAGGTACAGTCCAAATGCAGGCAGCAAACTTGTGGCCGAACAGGCCTTTGGCATGCTGGCAGAAAACCTTTCCTTCCTTCGGTTTTTCCCTACTCCCAGCAAGGAGCACAAACCTCCAGGGGATGGCTGACTCTGCCTAGGCCACCATCTTTGTCCGCTCCTCCCTTCATGTCCACTTAGCTCAGCCTTCAGAGGGACAGCTGTCCAGACCCACAGTCACCCTCGCAGACAAACTCTTTTTTGTGGGTGCAGAGCTCCAGGAAGAAGCAGTCCCAGAAAGAGGGGTTTGCTAGGACCAGGGGTTGTCCTTGACCCCTGGCCCACCACTACAACCCCCTCAACTCATGTCTCTGTCTCCTCAACATGTTCCCTTGCAGGCAACCTCACCCCTCTCTCTGTCCCTTTTAAGGGACCAAAACTGCAGACTGGCCCCAACAGGGCGCCACCAATCACCGGCCACCACAATGTCCCCCTCACTGATTAACTGTGCAGCCCAAACAAAAAAACAAACACCCGGCCACATGGCCAAGCGGGTGGACGCACCACTCCGACCACCTCCTCTCACCATCTCCTTCTCCAATCTCTCTCTCTCTCTCTCTTTCTGGTAGTGTCTCCCACTGTTGTCAAATCAGTCCCTTATATCTCCTCTCATTTAGGTGCCAAAAACCTCATGGGTCCAATCTCAGACCAGTCCCAGGGCACCAAAACTGCTCTGATCTTCAAAGATCTATGGGACATGTAGTCCCAAAAAACACTATCCACACTTGCCCTAATGGCATCAGCCAGTGCTGAAAACCACTGTCCACCCAATGGAGCTACTGTTCCTTTAAATTTTCCCCCACAGGTGGCCACACATGCCCAGTAGATGGACCACTGTAAAACTATTCACAATTTTATTTGTTTAATTTTTTTCCTTCCCTGTGGATGGTCCTGAGCCCGGCCAACCCCAGCAAAGACTGGACCCAGGACTGGAACAGCCGCTCCGTTAAATGTATCTTTACTGGTGGCCACGCATGCCCAGTAATGTGGCTATCATAACTAATTACAAACTGTGGTCCCGTTGCCACAGTAACCCCACCCAGGACTGAACACCACCCCAAAATGTGCACATGGAGATGTAGAAATGAAAAGCAGAATTTGGCCCATCCACCAAAACCAGGAGACCAAAATGGGCGGTCGGAGCCACAAAAAGTCACCTGTGGACCGAACAGGTCCGAATCCCTCCAGAGCCACTGACCAACCCCCAAATTAAGGGGAGCATTGGAGCAAGAGCTCCATAAAGGTAAGCCCATTCTGGGGGCTTACACTTCTAATCCATTTGCTCTGTTTTGCTTTCAGTCTCGGTTTACACATTGGGTCTAGTTCATCAGTAATTGTTTTAGCTCACTGACAAAGCAGTCCAATGCAATATCAATGGCTGGTAAGGCATTAAGAAAAGACCAGTCCGTGTTTTTTATATAAGTTTTTTGTTATGCGGCATCTAATTTACCCCACCCCCAAGGAATGTTCCCCTTCAAACAAAGTAGACTAGTTCTCATGCTCTTTTGCCGCCATATACATTTGGAGCAGTCTGTTTTTTTTTCTATGTTATTGTATTCTTTTGGTAAATAGGTAAGGCCCACTAGCATAAGTCTGTTTTCAGGGGCGACCCAGGAGCACTGGGGTTGTTAAGTGTCTTGCTCAGAGTCACACAGTATGCAAGTGGAGGTTGTGGGAATGAAACCCAGGTCTGCTGGATGTACCAAACTCATTAGTCTCTAGGCTGCACTGCCAGCCTGCTTCAAGTCTCTAAATGCCATCTGTGGTGAGGCCATATGTGTGCAACCAGGTTGCCATAGATGTGGTGATTTCTATCCCTGCTTTGTGGACTCAAACAAGATTGAAGTGCCTGGGTAATTATCTTCCTATTTGAGGGGTTCATTTCCAGTTACATTTGATTTATGCTGTGCTGCACCCAGGGATTAGGTTTAAGTGGGCCTGGTATCAAAACAGTACAACCCCTTGGGATGCAGTACCTCCCCACCTCCCCACAGTATCCTCTCACACATGAAAAGTAACAGTTCAACCTTAAATTCAACAAAAATGCAATTAGTTACTTACTACTATTAACATGCTCACATGTCAAAATTCTAATAAATAGAATATGTATTGGGTTATATTCACAAAGGAATGGAGGATGAAAATGTAAACTGTTTTGCAGAAACTCATGAACTTTATGAACCTAGACTGAAATTAGTTGCCTGACAAGGCTTGGCCTATAACGCACACTTTCAGTAGTATCCACCCCCACCAGACAATGCCAGTACAGTTACTATAAACCTTTTTGTCACTCTCAGCCCACCTGTACTGGGGGCATTACCCTTTTCCCACGGGTGCCAGCATTTACCATTTCAAACTGTTAAGGGAGCTCCTGGTGCTTCGCTGGGTACATAGCCATGGAAACAGTGCAGGCCCGATTTGGTTGCAGCTGCTTGACTGGCAGTGGTGCATTTAACAAGAGAAAACACTTTTTACACCCAAACCTGGAAGGCCATGCAAGTGCTTAAATGGCAACCTCAAAGTGATGTATCTGTAGGTCCTTGTCTGATGGTCAAATCTGAAGATTAGGTGGCAAACTAAACTATGTACAAGTCCCAGTTGCAGGGCAAGCCTTAAGAGTTCTAACAGTTCTGTTGTTACCAGCTTTCCTTACAACTTGGGGTTCTCTTCCCCTGCTTCTGCAAATGCAGGTCTCTCTCAAGCAGTTGGTCTGAAGGACAGTTGTCTGGGTGATCAGAACAGTGGTGCAGGTCGCAGATACCTCTCAGGGTGTTGCAAGCTCTTTCTGCCTCAGTAGTCATTTGGACCTCTCTCACTACTCTCTCCATCTCTCCTGGGTGGACAGACCAGACATGAAACCAGGGGCCAGACATCATACATACCCTTCTAGGCTTCCAGTTTCTAGTGCGAGACGCTAGTTGGAAACTAGCAGCAGCACTAACCTTCCAGTTCCCCTGACACAGCAGTGGCACAAGTGTGGATTAGCATGTGTTTACCTCTTTTTATCTGAAGGCAGGGCACAGTCGCTCACCACACTGCAAGCTGGCAGCTGTGGCATAAATGCTGAGTTAGCACTCAGTTACCTAATATGTATATTATAGGCAGAAATCATTTTCTCAGTCTTCTCTATGTCGTTCTGACAATAACAGCAAAAATACAGAACTCCTCTTTGACTGCTTCCTTTTGCTTGTATAAACCTTTTTAACACCCCTGTATTGTGGCTGTGGAGGCCCGTGCAGGCCTCCTCAAAAGCTCTAGTCAGCAGCTCTGGATTTAGTCTCTGTGAGAGGGCAAACTGCCAACTAACTAGTTCTGGAACTGCCCGCAGAACTTCACTGGGGTCAGGGCAGCTCTTACTTCAAGGGGGCTCTTGCAGCAGGCAAGACTGGTAGGACCAAAGCCACCAGGTGGCAGTACCACATGAAAAACTTCTAGCTAGCAGTCTACCACAGGGGACCGCCCCTGCCAACATCAACATGCTGATGTCTGCCTATCCTATAAATGGGGCAGTCCCCCAGACCTAACCCAGTGCTTTTCCCGCCATTGAGCCATACAAGTTGGACCTCCAAGGATGCCTGCTTCAGTTGACTACCATTTTGTTCACGTTTACCCACGATTTATTTCTTTTCTCTCTATAGTCTTAACATCGATTTCAGTGTTTCTTCCATCTCGTTTATGTCTTCTTCTCCAGCCTCATCTTTTGACCAGCCTACGAAGTCTGCCTGCAGCAAGCAGATACCCGCCAAAGATGGTGACTGTTCCTGTCTGTTCTGCTTAGGCCCCCAACCATGACACTGAGGTCTGCCAGCACTGCCAGGACTTCAACCAAGCCCCATGAAGATGCCGCTTGAAGACCCTTCAAAGCAACCTGCTACAGCAAAAATTGGCCGCGATGAAGAAGGAGCTTCAGGCTAAAAGCTCTTCCACTTGCCCGGTTCAGTCTTCTGGGGCATCTTCTTCTTCCTCTTCTTCCCAGAAGGAGAGGAAGTCTAGCGGGAAGCATAAGCACCAGGACTGCCCTCAGTCAGCCTCTCACTTGTGGTCGCCACATAGATCGGCTTCCTCCTTTGTGTCTTCCTCCCATGGGGGGTCAGTCTCTCTCCTTCCTCGGCAGCCCTTCCTCAGGTTGCTGGTGGTACAACCACCTGCCTGCATTTCCATCATGGGCGGAGGCTCTACGTGGTGGTAGACTTCATCCCATGATGCTCAGGCCTTCAGCTCCCATGGTCCTCAGTCAGGCAACTGGGCCAGAGTTGGAGCCTCTGGTGGTGGGTCTTTGCCCATCACTCCCCTGGTCAAGGCGTTGCCTTCACTGGTCCCCAACTCTGGGGCCGGTGCTAGCCCTTCAGACATCACCCGGACTAAGTGATTGCCTCTTCTTCTACACAGGCATGGCCTCTTCCCCTGCCTCGTGGGAACCCTCCCCACCGCAAGCACCAGCCTCACATCTAGGGCCAACATCAGCTACTTTGCAAGATCGACGCAAGCCTGTGTCTGTCAGGTCAGCAATGGCTACGCCGATGCCTCCATCTACGACTCTTTAGCCATCATTGCATCAGCCCCAGTGTGCACCACATCCATTGCCCACTGGCACTCCCAGGGACCCCCAGCCAGCACCTGCTGGACCTACGCCAGAGTACCCAATGCTGGCTCCTCCACCGACGTCCCCATATCCTCCTCCTCAATATCTTATCTGCCTTATAGTCCTCATCCACCGATGGATTATAATGCCTTATTAATGGCCTGGTGGACCTTTATGCAGAACAAGAATGCACCCAGGTGGTCTTCTTCTCCTCCTTCTCCCTGGGACCCCCCTCCTTGGGATCCAGACCGGGCAGGACCTAGCAACCCCCGTACCACAGGGTCTACTGGGGATCACAAAGGGACCTCTGACCAGTTTTTGGATGACCATCGCCCTTAGATGTTTGTCCCAGTCAGTGATCAGTGGGGCACGATGCCTCCTCTTCCTCCTCTGAGTCATCAGAGGATTCGAGAGACTCCTTTGATGGTCAGGAGCCTCCTTTTTTTTAATTAAATCTGCTTTATTGAAGTTAAGATACATACAACAAAAGCTCAGTTATTGTATAGTTGAACATGTAAACAGGATACACAAACAAGTCCCGTTCTCCTCCCCGCACCTCCTGCTGACCCTCCCACCACCCTATCCCACCCGTGGCATCAGCAAAGAGACAACAGGAAAGGCATAAAAATAAAAGGAAAAAACACTGATTGGTCTACTCATGCTTTGGCTTGAGGGTGCACTAAATATAATGTATGAATGGCTTCCCATCTCTTCTTATATCTAGGTAGAAGACCCCTTATGCTGGCTATCATGTGTTCCATACGTAGGTTAGATAGGAGTTCTTGTAAACATTCTGTGTAGGAAATATTGTCCACCTCTAACCAACGGTGCAGCACCACCTTTTTCAAGGAAAGGGTAATGGTGGCCATATAATATTTCCTTTACTGAACCCCAACTCCAGAAAAGTCAGCTAGCAGACATATCTCTGGTGTGAACAGTTCCCCGATACATTAAAGGGGGTCATCCCTTTGTCTTATGCTGTTCCAGAGTTTCTGGATGGGGGGACATTCCCAGAAGATATGAAAGAGATTACCATCTGCTTGTTGGCATCTTATGCAGAGTGGGGTTTGGGCCCTTCCTATTTTGTGAAGCTAGGTTGATGTGAGATACATATTGTTGAGAAATAGAAACTATATTAGCCTCACTCTATCTTGAGTGACATAAGTATGTGTATCTTTCCAGACCTTCCTCCAGTCTATATACAATTGGGGAAACTGTGAGATCCAGAATTTGGAGGGTCCATCAGAAAAAGAAAGGGTTTTGTCTAGGAGTTCCAAATATAATTTCGATACAGCATGGGGTTGTGCAGTCAGGTGATAAGCACGGTGAAAAAACTCTCCGAGGCCCCCTTCTCCTGAAAATGGGTCCGGTATAGATGGCAGAGTATGCCGGATTTGGTACACTTTAAATATCTGTGTATTCTCTATCCTCTATATATATATATATATATATATATATATGTTTAAAATTTCATCTGACATGAGACAGATGCCACCACTAAAAAGATCTATGACCCAGGATTCACTTAGTTGAGGGATCCAATGAGGTGGAATTATTTTGCCCCCTATTTTGGGATTAGGATTTCCCACAAGTGGTTGGATCAGATCTCTTTTGTGATTGTACCCTAAAAAGGAACATAGTTGGGAATGGACTCGAACCGACACAGCTATCAGAGTTTTTTGAAAGTTAAAGGGGCGGTCCCTTGGTTGAACATGTAAGAGGGCCAATGGACACACACCATTCAAGTTGACAAGTTACTTTTCTATCAAGAGCCAGGTGGGCACATATGGAAGGGACCTCAATTCTTGAATAAGCGGCGCAGTGCGATATTCAACAGCAAGCAAACAGCACAAGCACAGAGCAACAGGGACATGTGCGGAGCTAACTTGAGCCCATAAAGAGAGGGAGCAAGCAAGGGACGGAGGCATGTGCCACAAGAGAGCAGGAGACAGAGGGAGAGCGAGTGGGCAGGCAGGACAGCAGGAGGGGTGCAAGACAGAGACAGAGGCAGGTGGGAAATGCAACAGAGTGTGGGACTGGGCATGTGACACTGAATGAGCCTGTGTGTGTGTGTGTGTGTGTGTGTGTGCATGTGTGTGTGAGACAGGTGAGGGGGCAACTACAGCAGTGTGAGTCTGCAACACCAGGCAGAGAAGTGGCAGCAAAAGTGCCTGGATGGGTGGGAGGTGGAGGCCACAGCCAACAGGCCACCAGCTGGGAACCCTGAACACAGGTGTGTGCCCAGCGCAGGGGCACACGCAGCAGCACACAGCCGGGGGTGCCTGGGAAGACAGCCGCCCGGGGGTACAGGGCACCCAGGCCATGACCAGTGCCATCTTCCGGATGGAGGCAGAAATGAGGGGTGTGAGGAGGCAGGAGGCAGAGCGGTGCGGAAGTGGAAGGGCCCATCGGTGGTATGCCCGGAACAGGTGGTACCGTGCTCGCACCACCTTTGAACAGTACAGTGACACAGAGATTGTGGGCCAGTACCACCTGAACCAGGCAATCCTGAGGCAGCTCTGTGAGCTGTGTAGTGATGAGATGCAGGCACCCACAAGACAGAGCCACGCCCTGTCAGTGGAGACCAAGGTCATGGCCATCATGTGCCTGCTCGCCACGGTTACCTTCCAGAGATGAACAGGGGACACCACAGGCATAATCCACTTGGCAGCATCATGGCTTCTCACACAATTCCTCAATGTACTGCTGCCACATGCTACAGAATACATTAATTTCCCCAGCACACAGGCAGAGCATACAGCGAACATGCAGGAGTTCCAAAGGGTGGCACATATGCCTGACATGCTAGGGGCCATTGACTGCACCCATGTAGGCATCTGCACACCACCTGGGCAGGAGGGGGTAGCCTACATCAACAGGAAGGGCTACCCCAGCGTCAACCGCGAGGTGGTGTGCGATGCCAGGGGGTGCATAATCAATGTCTGTGCCACACACTCTGGTGGAGCACACGATGCCTTCATCTGGCACCAGTCAGCACTGTGCCACAGGTTCAAGAGTGGGGACATCCCCACTGGCCACCTAGTGGGTGAGTATGCAGTTGGAATGGGCAGCCTGGCACAACAGGGTAGGGTGTGGGGGATGCTAGGTCAGGGGCATCAGAGGGTGTGCCCGGGAAGGCAGGCGGGTGCAGCTACACAGACCACCATGTTAACCACACATGTCAACACACAGGTGACAGCGGATACCCACTCCGGCCCTGGCTACTCACCCCATACTGGTGCCCATTGATCCCAGTGCAGGAGCAATACAATGAGGCACATGCCAGCACGCGGAACATCATCGAGTGTGTGTTCAGGCTGCTGAAGGCCCGGTTCCATTGCCTGGACAGGTCTGGCAGTGCCCTACAGTACAGCCCCTCAAAGGCCTGCAGCCTATTCCTGACCTGCTGTATGCTACACAACATGGCCACCGACCGTGGGCTAGCTGTCGAGGTTGAAGAGGGGAACAGCAATGGGGATAACACGGACACCGGGCCAGGTGGTGGTGGGCAACCCCCTCCCAGGCGAAGGGAACCCCAGCTGAACAGGATGGCCCAGCAGCACCAGGACACAATTGCAGAGGAGCACTACAGTGCACGCAGGTAGGTGATCATGACCACATGCATGTCCCAGGGACCATGGCACAGTAGTCAGGCATGCAAGGCCGGGCCCCATAACAGACATGGCTGGTGGGTAGCGTGGACGGGCATGGGACTGGACCCCGTGGAAGCACCCTGTACAGCACTGTAAGCCCCACCCACACACACCTCACACACACACCTATACGCTTTGTGCATGTGCACATAGGCAACTCCCAGCCGCATACGCCCAGAGGCTACCAATGGGCATGTGTTAGATGCTGAACACGGTGCACAGTAGCGGCCGGTGTTGTGTAGGCATCATCATGCACATGCCACAGTGGCCAGCGGCCAGGTGGGTGTGCACAAGGTCTGTGTGTGGTGTCGACCATGGATGACATGTCCCTGGAATGCACAAGCACATGCCACATCAATGTGCACACGGGGCAGCGGCAGACAGCAGATAGGGAGGATGGTGGCTCAGGACCACCGTGTGGTTGCACGGCCAGCACAGACATGTGGATGGCCCTGCCAAGACCACCCAGCAGATACAGGCTGTGCGAAAGCTACAGGGGGTGTCTCTGATGGTTCCCCGGGTGTGTCACTGTGGAAACACGACCAGTCCCTCACAGGGGTCCGCAGGCTCCTGAACATTCCTGCTCCAGGCATGCCCGGAAGGCCCACAGTGGATCCCGGTGTTGACACTGAGTGGGTTGCATGACACCATGACCTATGGGTGGTGAAGGTACTCCACGGGGTCTAAGGCAGACAGCCATGCACCAGAGTGGCCAGTGGTGCTAGGCCGGCCATGATCGCAGCGATAAGCCGATCCAGGGCTGCAGTCGTGTCCTCCCACATACGTGTGGTCTTGGCCAGGAGCTGCTCAAAGTCCCTGTCATGCCTCCCTGTGGACTGGCACAGCTCTGTGTGGAGTGCACGCACCCCTGCCACGACCAGCACCTGTTGCTCCATGGTGGCCCATAGCAGATGGGTGTGCTCGGTCAAGGGGTCAGAGCCCTGGGGGGCATGGGCATTGCACTGACCCATGGGTGGTGCTTGACTCTGTAGCACAGCCTCCTGCTTTGGTGGGGGCTGCACAGTGGGGCTCCCTTAGGGCTGATCAGTCTGAGGTGCACCGCTGGTGGCCACTGCACATGGCCCCCCATCGACCTTGTCCCACTGCTGCTGCCCCTCTGGCTGCTATGCATGGATCGGCACTGGTGCAGCTGCACCACCACCGCTATCCCCTTCAGACTGCACTGCAACAGTGGCACACACAGCATTGCTGGATGTGGTGGCTGGTGGGTGGACAACCACTGCCAGGGCACCGTCTGCGCTGCTGTAGCGGGTGCATGGTATGGGTGCCTCCCCCTGAATGGCAACACCACTATCCAGGATACTGGCCACATAGTTGTCATCGGTTCCGGACCCTGCCACGATCTGTGTCTCGGCATACTGGACGCCATGGCTGGCATCCTGCTGAAACACAGCCAGGGCCTCATCAGTGACCATGCCACAGGCATCCAGATAGACAGTGGTGTTGGGCTGCCTGCAGTCTGGACTCCGGACACTGGTGGAGGTGGACGGACGGTCCTCCAGGTCCAGGACCACCCCATGGTGGACACCCCCACCCCTGCCGCTGCATGCAGGTGCTCGGGAACTGAAAGGGAAAACAGTTGCATTAGTGGCACTGGCACAAACCCCTGCCCCCTTCCCAGGTGCTGCCATACCCACCATGCAGTGATGGACTGCCCCCATCTGGAACCCTCTGCCGGGCACCCCCTCGGCGGCACTGCACCACATGGATGCCACCACCAACTCCTCCTGTGGTGACAGCTGTGGCACGTCAGGCTGTCCACTGCCCGTGACAGCACATGTGGCCCGGATGGCAGCCACCTTTTCCTTAATCCTCCTCAGGTCAGAGCCTACCTTCTTCTTGCACTTCTGTGCTGTCCTTTGATGGCTGCCCTGCTGGTTCACGACCCTGGCCACACCCTCACATGCTGTTGCTCGGGCCTGTGGGGTACTTGTTGAGTCACTCAGGAGAGGCTCCTCGTCCAGGTAGACATCGAAGAGGGCATCGCTTTCTGCCCTCGGGAAGTTGGGCCTGCGCTTCTGTGCAGGCCCACGCTCCTCAACCTCCTCATGTTCCATCATGCTTAGTCCTGTGGGTATGGACATGTGGTCAGTGATGGCTGCAACCCACATTGCCCTCCCATTCCACTGTTCTGACAGTTCCACGGCCTGATGGCTTATCTCTGAAGAACTGAATACTGGTCTAGTGCCTGTGCAGTTCCGTGGTGCATTTATAGGTCATCACATGCAAATGAGGGGATGCGCAACTGAAATGAGATGCAAATGCTTCCGATGCACCACTGATATGCTGAATAGCTAATCTGCATATGCCAGCTGAATATCACAGAATTGCGCATGGCGCATTGGTGTTGCACATGCACAAGCCATGACGCAACAGTATGATGTGCGCAGTGGGCCTGGCAGTGCGCATGCACGCAGTGCCATCACGTACGTCAGTGGTGCATCCTACACACACTGCGCCACATGCAGTACAGCACTCTGCCACTATTGGGCATGTAGCACTCGTGTGCTATGTGCCCTATGGTGCCCGTGCACGATTGGCACATGACCCTTGGGACCCACATGCCCCTATTGTGCACCATGCATGGCGTGGCCAATCGCGTTGTTGTGCACAGTGTGTGTACCGACCCTTGACCCACAAGTGCCCTTTGACCCTCCGGGTGCCCTGTGGCACATGCCTGTGATGCACCAGCTGTATCGCGCAGCACCATGGATGCACGATTGGAGATGGCAGCGCATCACTAAGTGGGTCGCACACCCACAGCACGTGTGGATTGTGCACTACTGGGCACCGTTTTGGTTGTGCAACTGCAGGAACAACCATGCCGTGCCGCAGCACTGCAAGGGCACCTAATTGGTTGCAGGTGGAGTTGGTTAATGTTGTGGCCCTTGTGGAGCCATATGCAGGCAGTTTGTATGGCCAGGTGCCCCTGGATCGGCCACGAATGGAGGTGTGGCAGAAGGGGGCTGAGGGGCTTGAGGATGCCACTGGGGTGCAGTGCAGCAATGAGCAGTGCTGCCACCGCTATGGTGACCTGCAGAGGAGGGACCCTGAAAGGCTACGGGCACTACTGGCACATGTCCAAAGGGGCGCCGTACCACATCCAGATAAGTGCACTATGCCCATGTCCATGCCATTCCAGTGTTCTGTGGGGGCCAGCAGGGTGTCATACCATACTGTGGGAGGGCTGTGGCTGCACATTCTGTTGGCCATGGCAGTGCACCATGGGTGTGCTGTGCCACCGCACTGCCACTGTGCGGGCCAGGGGGCATGTTCTGCTGTGGGGGGGGGGATATGGTGTTGCCAGGTACTGATGTGTCATTCTCAATGTCTCCCTACTATGCCCTGAGGATAGAAGATGTGCACGGCTGGCTGACACTGCAGGTGGGCGAGGGCAGGTCAACGCAGGGAGATGGGTGCAGGATGCAGGCTGCCTGGGTGATGCCACCAGACAGGCACAGGGTGTGCCGCAGCAAGCAGGTAGGCACTCTTTCAAGTTATGATGTTATGCAGGGTGGGGGTGGGCCACAGCCTCCTGTGCACACGGCCATTCCAGCTTTGCACCACCGGCAGTGTCCATTGCACCTTGCTGTGGCTATCGCACATGTGTGTGGCTGCTGCAGGTGGGCTGTAGGTGCACCCGGATTCCAGCTGTGCCACTGCCATCCCGCCACTTAACCCTGTCACCTGGCTGCCATGGTTGTGGTGTTCAGCACATGGGTGGCGTTGGTGTGCAGTACTCTGCGTGGCTGTGGATAGTCGGGTTGGAAGCTTGTGTGGCCGCACACGCTGCGGGAGGCTGCGTGCCATCAATCAATCAAAGTCTTTATTTAACCAGGTGATCATCGTTGAGCAAGCTAATTTTCGAGGTGGACCTGGCTTTGTTAACAAGGAACAAGGGACAATATACATGGGATGCAACACATAAGAAAATAGTAATAATACAAATAAAGTGAGATACAATAATACAGTATATACAAAGTATCAGCAGGTAGCATTGACAGTAGTATATGTTTGGAACAGAAGATACAGCTAGTTTTGGGTAGAACACAATTTTTCATAAAAGTAAAGAAATATACATATCAGGTGCGCTGAACACAAATAAAACCTAATATAAAAAGATATATAGTGATACGGTATGGAAAATTTAGAGCTGGAACCAGGGTCAAAGGAATGTGGAAGGGACAGATATGGGGGTAGAAAAAGGGGAGAGGGAAGAGTCGATTATAGATGTGATCAGGCTTTTAACAGCAGTAATTAGAGTGTGCTTGGACTTATAGGAGTCACTATTTAGGGTAGACAGGCACAGGACTCCTTATTATGATGCAGATACAGAGATTTAAAAGCTGCTAGGCTGATGGGGTGAGTTAATTTCAAAGTTTTTACAGCTTGTTCCACAGTTGATGGAGCACAAAGCTGATGGCTGCTCTGCCAATGTGAGATTTTGCTTTGTAAACCTAAAGGTAGATATATTTATTTAGCTTTTGTTTACCGGGTAGGTGAGCTAGCCAGCAGGTGACTATTTTCAGGCATGACCTGGGAGAGTACAATACAGGGTAACACAAGGAAGCAACATTACAATTGAGGCAATCAGTACAGAGTACATTCATTACATATTTATTTATTTATTTTATTTATTTAAACAGCAGTTTGGAAAACCTTTGAGCCATAGGCTCATTTACAAAGGTACCTTGTCACAGTAAGACAAACCAAAATACATAGTATAGCAGTACAACACATAAGTATAACAGTAAAATTAAGACATAGATACAAACAAGCTGGTACAGGTAGGATGGATGCAAACAATACTAGAGTTATGTCGTCCTTAGCAGCTTAGTAATAAGCTTTGTCATAAGTATTGGTACGGCTTTGACTAGTGGCAGTTACAGCACGGGTGTTAATAAGGTGGTTACCGTATGAAGTTTTGAAGCACGTATATAGTTGGAGCCGGAGATGGAGGGGGCAGTGTGTTGAACCAGGAGGGGCCCTAAAGCTGAAGGCTCTTGGCCGTGAGAAGTCCTAGCTCTAGGGATAACAAGAGAGGTTTTCCCAGAGGTCCGAGTATGAACTAGTGGGACAGAGTGGCGTATGGTGGTGGTCAATCCTGGTGGGGAAAGCCCAAGGAGGGTCTTTTTTGTAAGGGTACAGGTAAGATATCTGAGGCGCTCGTCGAGATCTAGTACCAGCGCTTTAGCATACAGTAGTCAGTATACAGAGTATACATATACAGAGGCAATTTCAGCTAGGCTAACATGATGTAGGCTAGTCTAGGCAATGAGCAAACAGTACAGTACAAGGAGGTTACAGGGGAGTGTTGGTACTAGTAAAGGGTCAGGATCAGGGAGTCTGAGAGCCGTAGGGGAAAACTTATGGCTTTACCGGAAAAAGCACTAGATATTAGCCAGGTTTGTGGTTCCCCCGCTGGGCCAGATGGTGTGGAGTGGCAGGGAAGGGTACAGGCCAAGGAGATTGTGGCAGGGGTAGACAGCCAGAAACGTGGTATGGAGGAGGAAGGGTGAGCCATATTGGGGGAGATAATTAAGACACCCAGTAGTGAGTTAGAAGGCTAAGTTGGGTAGGAAGGAGCCGAAAACTGGTGAGCAGCAGCAGGCAGCCCGTGGAATTTGAGAGATATACCAGCGGCTTTTGCAGCGGCAGGCTAGGGGGATGCTGGATTCATGCTCCCACTGTTGGGCATGAGAGAAATGGGAGGCAGTGGATGGGAGAGAAAATATGGCGCACTTACGGCTTCAGCGGTAGTAGGAGGGTAAGTGCAGCCGAGCTCGTGGTTCCGAGACTGGGCATATGAGCCGGTCACAGTCCCTGGCCGTGGACGTTCAGTGGTAAAGAGTAGGAGAAAGAGGGGAAGGGGGAAATGAACCTTACAGTACCAACTTCTGGCTGTAGTCTATTTAGACAGTGCCCAGGTAGTGGAAGAAAAAAAAATGATAGTTAAGAGAATAACACATAACAGTTAAATAAGGCGATCATTCATATCTATCTAGTACAATTGCATCAAATGGACATTTGATAAGGAGATAAAAGATAGGGGAGCTTAAGGAAAGGGGTAAGTCTTAGGAGGAGGGGAGGAGAGAAGTGAGGAGACAGGTAGCAAGGGGAGGGAGTAGAAACAGGGGAGATGTGAAGATCAGGTAGGGTCGAAGCAGGTGCATTGATCAAGGGTGGCCAGGTGAAGTCTCAGCCCACGCTTGAAGGCAGGGTGCGAGGGTGCATGTCTGAGGTCCAGAGGAAGCTGGTTCCACAACTTAGGGGCTGCATATTGAAAGGAGCCGGTTTCTTTTTTGGTATGACAGCGGGGAACATCCAGAAAGGCTTTGTCTGCTGATCTTAGCTCACGGTTAGGAATTGAAGGAAGAAGTAATTTAGCAAGTGCTGCGGGCTGTCTTTGTCTGAGAATAGAGTCATTTAGACAGCCCAGGTAGTAGCTCCTGGTGGCTGAGGGGGAGAGCCACCCAAGGTCAGTGTATAGCTGGCAGTGATGAAGAAGTCATGGAGCTTTAGCAGCGTACCGGCATATATTATTGTAGGTTACATCCCATTTGTGCAGAGCAGATTTGTGGGCAGAAGTGTATGGGTGCACAATAGGTGTTTAGGTAGTAGGATCCCTTGGCTATGGCTAGCTTAGCAGAAGATGTAAGCATATAGCTCATTCTGTAGGCTGCTCCCAGCTTTGCAATTAACATTTTGGCATGTGGTTTGATGTGTAGATTTAAATCAAGAGATTGGTCCAGTAGGATGCTCAGGTAACGGAAGGAGGTAACCACCTGTAGAGGATTTCCATTTAGATCTAGGATATTCAGAGGGGTGGTACACGATCGAAGCTTTTGTGAAGTTCCTAGTAACATGGCATTTGTCTTGGTGGAATTGAGAATAAGGCGGTGGGAGTTTAACCATTTCTGGACGCTGGAGTAGGCTCTATTTAGTGATAAGTTAATGTGCTCAACATTGTGTGAGCTGGCATAGATGACCAGGTCATCTGCATAGAGAAGCGAGGAGCAGGCAGGTATTTCATCTGGGAGGTTGTTAATAAATAGTGTGAATAGAAGAGGACCCAGAATAGAGCCTTGGGGAACTCCGACGTTCGTTTTCACTGTGGAGGAAATGGCTGAATTGAACTTAACAGCCTGAGACCTGTTTGTCAGGTAGCTCCTAAACCAGTTAAGTACAGGGGAGGAGCAGCCTATTTTCCAGAGGGTGGACAGGAGCAGGGGGTGGTCCACAAGGTCAAACACCTTGGTAAGGTCAATAAAGACAGCCCCTGTGAGCCTTCTTTGATCCATGTCAGAAAGGATGTCTGTGGTGAACTTAGCTAGAGCCGTCATGGTGCTGTGGTTTTTCCTGAACCCAAGCTGTGCATCATTGAGCTGCTTAGTAGTATCAAGGAATCCCTGGATCTGTGTGGCAACCAGTTTTTCAAGGATTTTGCTAAGAGGGGATAGTATTGCAATAGGCCTGTAATTGGAGATGTCATTTTTGTTCCCTTTTTTGTAGATTGGTGAGATCCTGGCCATTTTCCATAGGTCTGGGACTATGCCACTGGTAAGGGACAAAGTGAAAATTCTTGCTAGTGGTTTAGAGTTAAAATGCGCAGCTAATTTTAACAGGCGAGGTTCGAGTTGGTCAGAACCAGGACTGGTATATTCCGATATTTTCTTTAGAAGGTTCAGAACCTGAGTTCTGCAAGGGACCAAGAATGGAACCTTGTGGTACGCCCCGGAATAGGGGTTTTGGTGGAGAAACTTCCCCTTCTGTCTTTACTTGTCGAAGTCGACCTGAGAGGTAGTTGGAGAACCATTTAAGGGATAGGGAATCCAAACCAATGTTCCGGAGGGATGACAGAAGCAGTCTGTGATCAATGGTATTAGACATATATGAGGTGCTTCTCAGGGCATACTTCCCCAGAGTGCACAAAGGTGAACAGACAGAGATATACTGGGGCAGTTTATTTGAGATAGCTTTGTATGTCCAAACCACAGCATTTTTTTGCCGTCTGTAAGCAAGGAATGACCATCCCACTGCCGTGTACAATGCACAGTGGTGGGTTGAGTATGGAAGACCCGTGATAAATCTTATGGCTCTGTGATAAAGCGTATCGAGTTTGGCTAGGGTACCTGCAGATCCCTGACTATATAGAAAGTCTGCATAATCCAATAGGGAAAGAAAGGTAGTTTGAACCAGTTTCAGTTTAGTGTATCTTGTGAGGAGATTATTAATCCTAAAGAACAGACCAAGTCTTTGTCTAAGTTTCTTTGCCACTTCTTCTAAGTGACCTGTGAAAGTAAGTCTATGGTCTAACCAGACCCCCAGGTACTTGAACTTTGGTATGTAGTCCAACTGCTCACCTAGAATGGTAGTGATCTGTGGGAGCATCCCAGCAATTGCAGGATTTATTGCATTTTGAAGGGGCGAGAGGAACATTGCTTTGTTTTTTTTGCATTTAAGAGTAGTTTCTGATTTATAAGCTGATGTTGCAGCAGATTAAATTCATTTTGAAGAGCTTTACAGGTCACTTCAGGTGTGGGGCTACTAGCATAGAGTACCGTATCATCCGCGGATAGGTGTATTTGTGCTTCTTTGATGGGGGCATCTACGTTGTTAATATAAATGGTGAAGTGCAAGGGACCAAGAATGGAACCTTGCGGTACGCCCCGTAATAGGGGTTTTGGTGGAGAAACTTCCCTTCTGTCTTTACTTGTCAAGTCATCCTGAGAGGTCGTTGGAGAACCATTTAAGGGATAGGGAATCCAAACCAATGTTCCGGAGGGATGACAGAAGCAGTCTGTGATCAATGGTATTGAGCGCTTTGCTTAGGTCTAAGAAAACTGCGCAGACAAAGTTTTTTTTGTCCAATTCAAGCTGCCAGTCGTTTGTCACCTTGGCTAGAGCAGAGATTGTACTTTGCTGTGCTCTAAAACTGGACTGTAATGGGTTGAGCAATTTTTCTGATTCCAGGTACTTCCGAAGCTGGGAGTTCACTATTTTCTCCAGCATCTTTGACAGGATTGGAAGTAGGAAGATTGGCCTGTAGTTATTGAGGTCACTAGGATCTCCTGACTTAAACAAAGGGACCACAAGTGCATTTTTCCAAATGGGCTGTAGGTCACTCTGGGACAAGGATAAGCTGAAGAGATGAGTAATATGGATTGCAAGGACATGGTAGCCGACCTTTAAGAAGTACGGGTTAATGAGGTTGGCCCCAGCACTTTTCCTAGTGTCCAGCTGAAGGAGAAGATCTTCGACTTCTTTCAGGGAGGTAGGCTGCAGACAGAAGGAGGGACTGGGGATGGATTTTTCTTGTGTATCCAATCTAAGTTGTTGGCGGAGGATATTTGCTGGAGAGGAGTCAAAGGCTAGCCCTGCAGTGGCAAAATGATTATTGAGAGCATTGAGGGTAGACAGTCTGTTGGAGATGACAGTATTGTCGATCAATAATTTAGTAGGTAGGGAATTTACAGTGGTGTGACCTTCAGTGTCTTTGATAGTCCTCCAGAATTTGGAGGCATTTCTTGAGGAGCTCTCCAGCTGAGAGCGATAGAAATTAGCTTTGGCTTCTCTGACCATTTTGGTGCAGAAGTTCCTCGCCTTCCAGAAAGAATTCTAGTCATTTATTAATTTAGTTTTCCTAGCAGTTCTCCAGAGTACTGTACTTCCCTACTCCGCAGAGCATCTTTCAGGTCTTCTGTAAACCACTGACAGGATTTGTTTCTGCATGAACTTTTACTATGGGAGCATACTTGTTGAGAGCCCCTAGCACAATTTCTGAGAAAATATCATAAGCCGTAGTCAGAGACTAGGCTAGATAGAAGTCCTGCTATCACTTGGAGTCTCTTAGGTCTGATATATATCCATGGAGATCAAAGTCACGTATGCACCCTTTAATGGAGAATTTTGGTGCAGTTGTGGATTTAAGAGTGGATCTTACACACGCGATGAAGCAATGGTTGCTAATATCAGAGAAAAAGATGCCAGCATGGGAGAATACATGGGGTTTGATAACTAAAATGATATCCAAGAGAGTACTGTTATTAGGGTTGAGCTTGTTAGAACGAGTAGATTTGTTTATCAGCTGTGACAACCCAGGGGAATCACAGAACATTTTATGTGGGGTGGATGCACTGGAGAGCCAGTCTAAGTTGTAGTCCCCTAGTATGATACACTCTGAAGATGCCAAACCCAGGATGTTTCCGAGATATTTTAACAACTGTAGTCCAGCTGATGGGGGTCTGTAACATGCTGTTATACATAATGAGACACCGGTGGCAATTTCAGTCTTTAATGACAAGCTTTTGAATTCTTTTGGGACAGAGGTTGAGTCAATTATGGAGGCAGGGAATTTATCCTTGATGTAAATAACTACCCCACCACCTCTGGTTTGCCTGTCGGCTCTGAACAAAGAGTAGGAGGGGATGTTAACTTCGTTGATACTGGTTGCTAGGACTCTGTAATCACCAGAACATCTGGAGCAGTATGACATACCCAGGCCTGAACAGAAGTGATTTTTTTAATAGGCTACATACATCAACATGCAAGAATGTAAGCCCCTTGAGGCTTTGTAGCTCTGCTGGGGATTCCATGGGTCACTGGGTGCCAGAGGGCCTGGATTAAGCTCAACATTTCCTGAGCATAGTAAAAGCAGAAACAAGAGTTTCCTGCAGAGTCCTAGGAGAAGTGCGGGTGGCTGAGTCTTCTTTCGGTTACGTGATTTGTCTGCGGCAGTATAGGGAGTTCTGAGGCTAGTTCCCAGTTTTCCTGATGCTGCATACAATAATACCCTGACCGAGAGAGCCAGTGGGAGTAGGGATGAGTATGCAGAAGGTGGTGTAGCCCTGTGGGCAGGGTCTAGGAGAGTTCCTGTATGCCGGTGCAGGTGAAGGACCAGCAGCGGGCTAGGGGATGTTAGAGCACATACAAGTTCTTCTACTTGATAGGAAAAGTCCGGGTCGGACAATGTAAAAAGAAAGCCATTCTCAACTCTAGGAGTTATTTTTGATTCATGTTCAGGTCCAATACATGTAAGATGAGCAGAGACAAGCATAGAAGCGGGTAATATGCCCTCAGTATGAGACTGTCACCCAATGGGCACTACAAGGGATTCTCAATGGAGGAGCATTTCTGAATCCCTGCAGAATACTACTATAGTCAGGCTAATAAGAAAAGAGTTCACCAGACTGTAGAGTAGTACTAGGGGGCAGAGAGTCTTTAAACAAATTTCTTAGCTACTGCTCTGGAGCAGACTAAGTACTAGAGTGATCACCTGACCTAAATCAACTGCCTTAGCAAGACAGGATATGCTAGTGAGCAATAAGCAAACCTAAAGTACCACAATGGTATGCCTCAGCAAGACAGAATGAGATAAAGCTGCTGAAGGTTTAGTTGGAAAAAGGGGATGGGAGGAATTGCAGTTGTTGACAGTAAGTAACCAATAAATTGAAAAATCAGATGGGAATGGGTGGAGACTGTGTGCATTTAAAGGAGGCCTGGGAGGGGGAGAGGGGGTGGGACAAAAAATGAAGAGGAAGTTTGCAGAGCTAGCACTGAATCAGTGCACATACAGTTGGAGAGAAACTGCAGCGGGGGGTGGTAAGTTACTTTACACAGGCTGAGCAGAACAGGCTAAATTAAAATATATAAATTAGGGAGCTCAGTACAGGGATGCAGGCTTATATTAAGCCACACATCTTGGGTGATCCTTTCTCAATTGAGTGAGACCAGCCAATCAGGGAGCTCTACACAGGTGTGGAGCCAATAGCACTACATAAGAAGGTGCCAAAATTGAAAGCAGAAAATTGTAAGTGGTGATCTGGTTCAGCGTTCACACCGTCCAGAGAAATCGTGGCAATTTTTCAAGCGTCGTACCTTATCTATCTCTTTGGGCGGTGGGTGAATCAGGCTCCTTGTACAGTAGAGGTGCTATGGCTGGATCGTGACCGCTGCCCATGGGGGCAAGTGGCACCTGTAAGAAAGGAGACAGCAGAATAAATAGGAGCAAATGGGGGTCTAAACAGAGACACAGAAAGAGCTGAGCACCATCTCGGGATACATGTCACCGCTGTCCGCTGTGCATGGTGGGTGGGCTACAGTCATATGGACATGCACTCATACCATGTCCTCTCCTTTGTCCTAGTTGTCCATCACCCTGATGTCCACACCAGGTTACTTTGACAGGACCTTCCTTTTGTAAACCTATGCTGTCTTAGATCCTGTGCTCCTACGGATTCCAGGTGTTGCACTATCCTTTCCTTTAAGGAGTGCCTCCATAATCTTGCCCACTACTGAGGTAAGACAGACTGGTCTGTAGTTCCCTGCCTCCTCCCTGCTCCACTGTTGTGGAGCAGGATCACATGAGCCCTTCCCCAGTCTTCTGGGACCTCTCCTGTGCTCAGAGACTCACTAAACAGTTCTGATAATGGCTCTGCTAGTTCCACCCTTAGCTCCTTTAGTACCCTGAGATGTATGCCATCAGGTCCCATTGCCTTGTCCACCCTGAGCTTAGCGGACTCTTGTAGAACCCTTTCTTTTATGAAGGAACTAGTGCACACCTCCACCCCCATGTCCATGGTACTGAGCTGTGGGCTCTGCCCTGCCTTCTCCTTAGTAAATACTAAGCAGAAGTATCTATTTAGGATAGATGCTTTTCCTTGGTCCTCTTCCACACACTTCCCCTTATCCCCTTTGATCTTAGCAATACCCTCTCAGGACTTTCTCCTTTCACTAATGTATCTATAGAAAGTCTTGTCCCCTTCCTTTACTGTTCCTGCTAGTGTTTCCTCGGTTTGGGCCTTTGCCTGCCTTACTACCTTCCCTGCTTCCCTTAGGGAACTTTGGTATGCCTCCCTATCTTCGTCCCACTGCATTCTCTTATATTCCTGAAGGCCAACCTTTTGGCTCTGACCTTTTCTGCTTCTGTTTTTGAGAACCAAAGTGGTTTCCTCCTTCTTTCGCTTTTGCTTTTCTCTCTAACACAGTGGGATGTTGCTTCAAGTATTGCATCCTTAATGCTTGCCAACTTTGACTGTATCCCCTCACCTGTATTTCTTCTTGCCAGGGCTAGCTGAACTCTGTTGGCTATCTTATCAAAGTCAGCTCCTCTGAAGTCCCATATGTTTGCCTTGGAATGGGATGATTTATTTCTAGTGGCCAAATTGATCAATACCACGTGATAGTCACTGACTTCCCGGTAACCTTCTACCTGGAGATCTGTGATCCTTTTCCCGTTAGTCAGTACTAGATCTAGGATAGCCCTGTCTCTTGTGGGTTGTTGTATCAGTTGTTTGAGGCCCTCCTCCTGCAGCGAATCCACTATGTGTCTAGTTCTGGCGGATGTTACTGCTGGTATTGACCAATCTGTATCTGGCATGATGAAGTCTCCTGTTATCAGAACCTCCCCTTTAGCTGTCATGTTTTGTATATCTTCTAACAGTAATGTGTCTATGTCCTCCCCCTGGTCTGGAGGCCTGTAGACAACCCCAGTTTGTATGACTGTCCCATTTCCTGTTTCCAGAGTGACCCACAATTCTTCTAGTTCCTTATGCGTATTCTGAATTTCTGTAGCTTTGATATTTTCATTGACTTAAAAGGCCATAAAGGGCCGCTCCCCCCACCCCTTTTTGCACTTCGGTCTCTTCTGAACAGTACATAGCTGGGTACTGAAGTCTCCCAAGTGTAATTACAGGTGAACCATGTCTCACTAATGGCTACTATGTCCAGTTTAGCCTCTATCATTGTTGCCTGCAGGTCCGGGATCTTGTTTCCCAGACTGCGGGCATTTGTATACATGATTTTCCATTAGTCAGATTTTGGTGTGTTAGTTGTTGGGAGAGGTCCGGCGTTTCTCCTCTGTATCGTATGGGGAGCCGGATCTTTTTCCTTACCTGATGACGCAAATGAACTACAAACATGCTGAACTCCTGTTTGATCAGTAGCTGCGGGGGGAGGTGTGTTCTTCCCGTTCGATGTATCGGGTGCTGCATCCCCTCCCCATTTGCTAGTTTAAATATTCTGCAAAGGCATCAAACTTCTGCCCCTATGCACTGACTCCCTCCTTAGTCAGATGCAGTCCATCGAATTTAAAGAACTTTCGCTCCCAAAACTGTTGCCAGTTACCTACAAATTTGTGTCCTTTTTCCTGGCACCAGCTCTTGAGCCACATGTTTAGCTCCCCTATCTCCCCTTCTCTGACCTTCCATCCATCTGTCCCCCTCTCCCAGACCAGCAGGATCTCAGAGAAGGAGATGCAGGACAAAATGGATGACAGTTTGTCGCCCAGCCTGGTCAGATGTTCATTGGTCTCCACAACTGACCGGCTGGCAAGATCATTATTCCCTATGTGTACCAGGACGTCAATGTTTTCTCCTGCTTCCTGCAAGATTTTAGCAATGCGGTCAGTGTCTCTCCACACTGATATACCTGGGAGACATCTGACTATTACCCCCAGCTGGAGGTAGGTATCAGCTCCCCGAATCATGGAGTCTTCTATGATCAGAGGTGTTTTGGATTTCTTTTTTGCCTTTTTTGTTTTGGTTCCTGTTTTGGGTGAGTATTGTTGTGCTAGCTCCAGTGCTGCAGTGTCCTATTCTACAGTGTCCTCTGCCCCTTTGTTTGATATCGGAGGTAGAGACAGATACCTGATTATAGTTTTTCTATGGTTTTTGGAGGCGATACATTGGAAAGCATTGAGTGCTGGGGCACCCGATTTGCCCCTCCTAACCACCTGCCAACCTCCCTGACCAACTACCCATTTCAGTCAAAGTGCTTTCAGCTGGATGTTGGGGAAATAGCAGGCAGTTCTTATAATATATTTCCACCTCAATATGTGATTTGAGGTGTGCAATTTCTGCCCATGCTGCCTGGAGCTGAGCCCTTAAATCTCCAATGGTTCAGCATGTAAGACACCATCCTAAATCCTGTATAACTGCCCTTTTGAAAAGTGTCCCGCAGTACCTGCAGATAATAATATCCATTCCAGATGAATTGCTAGGTTTATAACCTGGTCTGAGTAATTGGAGTAAAAATGAAAGCAAAAGTTTGATTTTGTTTGTTTTGTTTGTTTGTTTTTGTATAACTTGTTGTAACAAGTTAAATTACTTGTGCCCCTGTAAGTGAAGTCACCATGTGGATACCCCTCTGATCCTCCCCTTCCTGCTTTGCTACAGGAAATGTCATGACTGTGCTACTCTATAAAAGGAATGTAGCATGGGGTGGTTGGGGATGGGAGTGGGTGGCTGGGCCCTTCCCCTGCCAAAAAAGAAGAACCGTGGACGAAAGAAATAAGGAGGTAAGAGCAGAAACAATCAACCAACAACAAATGCAGTAGCCCTGAAAGTTTAGCCTAATGATAGATAAAACTGTAAAACCTGTAAAGCACCACCTGTAGTAATTTCACAGAAGATATACCCTGCAAAAAAACATTTTGCCACAGAGAAAAATAAAGCAGTAACAGAAGATATACCTTGCAATAAACAATTTAAATCAGAGGAGATTAATGCAGTAATCTGTAAGCACAAAACAGTAACAAACCTGTAGGCACACCCTGTAATAATGCAGCAGAAAGTATACCCTGCAACAGCAATTTGAATCGGAGAACAATAAAGCAGTAAAATGTTAACAAAAAACAGTAACAAACCCTGTGATTACAAAAGAAAATAATATCACACAGTAAATCTGCTTAGCCAAAAGCAGCCTTAATCTTTTTCCTTGCTCTGATAATGTTCCTTGCTCTGTTCTTACAAGCGAACCTAGAAGAAAAGAGCTCAAGTAAAGTTAGGTGCCTTTGCCAGCAAACCTAGTCTTCCACCTCAGGTGGTCCTTTTTCCATCCTCATGTGCTGTGTTACTGTGAGAGTAATGTGCCCTAGCCAAGAAATCAGGCAGCCTTGCAGCTTTCAAAGTCCACCAGAATCATCAGAAACATCAGGATTGATTTGTAGTTCAGCGTGTACATAGGCTTTAATCTCCCACTGACCCGGGCTGCCAGATGTGTGACAGATTTTATATATTCTTCTAGTTTGTCGGTGCTTGGGGGATCTAAGAAACATAGAAACATAAACTTTGACAGCAGATAAGTACCGGCTGGCCCACCTAGTCTGCCTATTTCCCTATCTAGAGGATAAGCTGCAGATTCTATTTAACCAACAGCCTATTTCTTCCTACCCCCCCAACAAAAATTGCCTTATGTCTGTCCCTTGCATTCTTGAATTCTACCACAGTTTTAGACCCCACAACCTCCTCAGGAAGGCTGTTCCATGTGTCCACCACCCTCTCTGTGAAAAAATACTTCCTCACATTGCCCCTGAGCCATCCCCCTCTGTCTTCAAATTGTGTCCCCTTGTTCTTGCACATCTCTTTTTCTGAAAGATGCTACCCTCTTGGACTTTGTTGATTCCACTGAGGTACTTAAACATTTCTATGATGTCCCCCCTCTTCCTCCTTTCTTCAAGGGTATACATATTAAGCTCCTTTAGCCTCTCCTCATATGGCTTCTCTTGCAGACCCTGCACCATTTTAGTTGCCCTCCTCTGAACTGCCATTATCCTGTCTATGTCCTTGCGGAGATGGGGTCTCCAGAACTGGACGCAGTACTCCAGATGGGTCTCACCAACTGTCTGTGTAGGGGGATAACAACTTCCTTTTTTCTGCTGGTGATGGCTCTCCCTATATATCCCAGTATCCCCCAGCCTTTCCTACCGCCTTCTCACATTGCTGCCAACCTTAAGGTCATCTGATATGATTACCCCCAGGTCCCTTTCCATTTTTGTTGTTGTTACTACCTCCCTCCCCATTGTGTAATCTTCTCCTGGGTTTTTGTTTCCCAGGTGCATCACTTTGCACTTCTTTGCATTGACTCCAAGCTGCCATACTTCTGACCATTCCTCCAACCTTTCCAAGTCTCTTCTCATCCTTTCCACACCTCCTTGTGTATCAACCCTGTTGCAGATCTTTGTGTCATCTGCAAAGAGGCATACTTTTCCTTCCAGTCCCTCTGCAATGTCACTTATAAAGACATTAAAAGGACTGGACCCAATACTGAACCCTCGGGTGTCAGCACTAGTAACCCTCTTCTTCAGAGTGGACTCCATTTACAATTACCTTCTGTGTCCTGCTGTCCAGCCAATGTTTTATCTAGGCTACCACCCTGGGTTCCACTCCCAGGCTGGTTAATTTGACTATTAATCTTTACAAACATATGAACATACAAATTTGCCAGCAGATAAAGGCCTAGAGGTCTATCAAGTCTGCTCTGAATGTGCAGCTAGCACTCCTTATTCTGCAGCTGCCCTTCCTTCCACCCTTCCCTTCATTAACCCTCCCTTGTCCTGTCCCATCCTCATTTGAAGCAGTCCACTGTTCTACTGCATACCACTTCAGCAGGTAACGATTCCACCCAGCCACCACCCCTCTGTAAAAAGTGTCTCCTCATCTCCTCCTGAACCTTCCTCACTCCAGTCTCATATCATGGCCCTGGTGGCCTCCCTCCCTTACTTTGAACAGCCCTCTGTACCAGTATTGTTTATTCCTTCATGTATTTAAAGGTTTCAATCATGTCACCCCTGTCTCTCCTCTTCTCCAGTGAGTACATGTTCAACTCTTCAACCTCCTCTCGTATGATAAGTCCCCAGCCCTTGATCATCTTTGTCGCCTGCGCTGCACCCTCCAGTAACTTAATGTCCCTCTTCAGATACGGACGCCAGTACTGCACGAGTACTCCAGGTGTGGTCTAACTAATGACCTATACAGTGGCAGAATCACCTCCTCCCTCCTGAGGATATACCCCTTGCAATACAACCCAGCATTTTGTTGGCCTTGCAGCTGCCTTCCTACATTGTGCTGAGTTGTTCATTGACCCTGTAATGAGCACACCCAGATCCTTCTCCTCTGTCTGGGCTAGCTGCACTCCCCCTAGCTGGTAACTCCTCCTTGGGTTCTTCATCCCAAAATGCAGCACCTTGCACTTTTTGGAATTAAAGCCCAGTTGCCAGGTGTCTGACCAGGTTTCAAGCTTTGCCAGATCATCCTGAAACCCCTGCCATCCCCCTAGGTCATCCATCACCGCGCCTACCTTGGTATCATTAGCAAACAGACTGATCTTGCTCTTGATGTCCCATGATATGTCTGCAAGGAATATCCCAAACAATACTGGTCCCAACACTGAGCCCTGTAAAACACCGCTCGTCACTGCCCTTGGGTGTGAGAGCTCCCCACCCACCACCACCCTCTGTTGCCTTCCCTGCAGCCAGTTTCCTACCCATCTCACCAGCTTTGCACCCGCCCCGTGCCTACTAACTTCCTTCCCAGCCTTCCATGTGGCACTGAGTTGAATGGCTTACTGAAGTCCAGATACAGGACATCCACTGCATGGCCCCTGTCCAGTTGCCTAGTTACCCAGTCATAGAACTCAACCAGGTTGGTTTGGCAGGATCTGCCATGTATGGAGCCATGCTGTCTGCTGTCCTGTAGTCCTTTGGCCTCTAGGAGGGCCACCAGCCTCTCCTTCAGGATAGTCTCCATTAGCTTACCCACGATGGATGTGAGGCTCACTGGTCTGTAGTTTCCGTTCATCCTTGGGGCCACTCTTGTGGAGGGCACCACATGAGCCATTCTCCAGTCCTGAGGTACACACTTCCAATGTAGTGAGGCATGACAATAGGTCTGCCAAAGGTCCCGCAAGGACCTCTGCCAGCTCCTTCAGTACCCTGGGGTGGATGCCATCTGGGCCTGGCGCCTTGTCCACCCTCAGTGCCTTCAAACCCTCTCAAACTCTGCTCTCCATGATTTCCCCATCTGTCACCACTTCTCTCCCTGCTTCTGCCATTTCTCCCACCTTGGGTGTCACCCCCCTCTTCACTTTAGTAAATACTGAGCAGAAGTACTCATTTAGTGCTTCCGACTTATCGCACCCTGCTTCCACCCAACCCTCCTTCCTAATCCTTACTATGTGGTCCTTACAGCTCCTTTCTCCTGATGTACTTAAAGAAGTCCTTCTCCCTTCTTAATGCCTTGTGCCAGCCTGAGTTCCGTAGATGCTTTGGCTCCTTACTGCCCTTGTCACCTCCTTCGACTCTGTCAGGTACTCCTCCTGTCCTCCCCCCTGTTTTCTTGTACTTCCTAAAGGCAGCTGTTTTCCTCCTTACCTTTTCCATGATCTCCTTGCTCAACCAGATCGGTTTCTTAGCCCTAGCCTTCTTGCTCTGGGCTTTGCAGCAGGTTTTGGTTGCCTCCACTATGCCCAGCTTTATGAGCTCCCACCTCTGGTTAGTGTCCATACTAGATTGAATTCTGGCCAGGTACCCTTTTACCACTTCCCCCATCCTCCCAAAGTCGGCCCTCCTGAAGTCCAGCACTATTGTGCCAGATTCCACTCCTTCCTTGCCCATATCCAATGTGAGCCATACTGAGCGGTGGTCACTCCCTGGCAGCGATTCCTCCGCTGTAAGTTCTCTCACAAAGTCTCCATTTGCCAGCACAAGGTCAAGGGTATTTCCTAACCTGGTTGGTTCACTAACCATTTACAGCAGGAAGCTGTCCTGGAAGGCATCCAGCAGTACCTGCTCCCTTCTGTTCCTGGTTGTTGGGGTGCTCCAGTCCACTCCTGGCATGTTGAAGTCCCCCACAATCACCACACTACCCTTCTCGCAGGTTCTCCTGATCTGTTCCACTAGTTCCCTGTCTAACTCCTCCGTCTGAGATGGTGGCCTGTACACCACTCCCATTCTAAGAATCCTATTCTTGAAATCCTGGATTTGCATCCAAAGTGACTCCGTACTACCCTCCTCCCTTCCTCCCTTACACACTTCAGTCCTTCCTTCACATATAGTGCCACCCCCCACCTTTCCCAATCACCCTGTCCTTTATTAAATAACCTGTGCCCTGGTACAGACAGGTCCCAGTCATTGTATTGGGTGGCCCATGTTCCTGTGATGGCTGCAATGTCCACCTCCCTCTGCCATGAGAACCTGTAACTCTGCAGTTTTCTCCCAAGGCTCCTAGCATTAACGGTAACCACCTTCCACCCATCCCCCTCCCATCCTGCCTCCTTTCCTAGCATCACCAACAGTACTTGCATTTGTCCTTGTCACTGTTATGGGGGTAAGCTCATATGGTTTCCAACCTGTGGTCTCTGCATATCTCTTCCCCGACTGCCACCCCCATTCCTAGTTTAAATTCCCAACTTCCTCTATGTACTCCTCCATCCTCTGTTTCAACACTTTCTTTCCCTCCTCACTCAAGTGTAGTCTGTCCTTGGCATAGAGACTACTGTCCTCCCCAGGTCCCTCCCACCCCCCAACAGCCCATACCATTTAGCACAACACCAGGTTCTTAGCCATCCGTTAAATTCCTCTATTCTCAGCTTTCTTGTTGTGCTTGCCTTTGGCACGGGAAGTATCTCTGAAAAAGTTACTGATCTTCCTGCCCCCTCACATAATTGTGCTAGTTCCTCAAACCTCTTCTGGACTGTATCTACTGTCTTGTCAGCCAGGCTGTTTGTCCCAAGATGTATAATTAAATGAGGCTTGTCCCTACCCCTTCTAGCATATTTCAGAACAGACTGTCCCACCCTTTCTGCTGTCATTCCTGGCATGGCCTCCACCCAAATGCGACTATGCCTCTCCCCCTTGCTACCCCACCTAACTCCTCTTAGTATTGAGTCCCCCAGCACTTTTGTGTGGGACTGTGTCAAATGCCTTACTAAAGACTAGGTAGGCCATGTCCACAGCCCCTCCCTGGTCTACTACTTTTGTCACCCAGTCAAAGAAATCAATTAGATTCATCTGACATGACCCTCCCTCTGTGAACCCATGCTGCCTTGGGTCCTCTGCCCCACTGGCCTCTAGGTACTCAACAATTCTTTTCTTCAGAAGTGATTCCATTACTTTCCCTACCACAGAGGTCAAACTGATAGGTCTGTAGTTTCCTGCCTCTGTCTTGCCCCCACTTTTGCAAAGGGGAATCACATCAGCCTTCTTCCAGTCCTCAGGTACCACACCATCCTCCCATGATTTGTTATAAAGGGTAGTCAGTGGTGTCACCAGTTCTCCACTTAATTCTTTTAGAATTCTGTGGTGAATTCCATATGGCACCATTGCTTTGTCCACCTTCAGTTTTAGGAGTTCTTTCAGAACCCTTTCTTCTGTGAAAGGACTGGGATTGACCTCCCTCCGTCTCCAGAGTGCTTCTGTTAATTGGATTAGGGACCTCCCCCACTTCCTCTTTTGTGAATACTGAACAGAAGTATTCATTCAGTATCCCTGCTTTTTCACTGTCACTTTCTGCCCACCCAACATCCATTCTATTCAGCCTCACTATCTCTCCCTTTGTCTTTCTACGCTCCCTGATATACCTATAAAAGGTTTTATCCTCCTTCTTAACTGAGTTGGCTATCTTTTCCTCAGTTTGTGCCTTTGCTATTCTGACTACCCTCCCTGCTTCCTTCTGCCTTAACTGGTGCAGTTCTCTGTCCTGTTCCTTCTGTGTTTCCTTATACTTCCTAAATACTATCTTTTTCTCCCTAACCTTCCCTGCTACTACTTTTGAGAACCATAGTGGCTTCTTCTTTCATTTTGATTTGTTTATTTGCTTCACACAAAGGCTTGTTGCCTCTGTGATGGCAGTTTTGATATTTCCCATTGTTGCTCCACCCCTCCTTCTAGCCTGTTTGCTAGTGCTTTTCTAAGGCACTCTCCCATCTTGCCAAAGTCAGCCCTCCTGAAGTCCAGAACCCTCACTTTTGTATGGCTTGACTCTGTAGCTGAGTTTATCATGAAGCACACTGTTTGGTGGTCACTTGTTCCCAAATGGCTACCCACTTCTAGATCTGAGATCCTCTCACTGTCTCCATTTGAGAGTACGAGGTCTAAGATTGCTCCCTCATGAGTAGGTTCCGAAACTAGCTGTTTGAGGCATGCCCCCTGAAGGGCATCAAGAATGGCCATGCTTTTGGATATGGCTGCAGCAAAGGTGCTCCAGTTAACATCTGGCATATTAAGGTCCCCCAACAACAGTATCTCCCCTTTCTCTGCCATCCTAAGTATGCCTTTTATCATATCCTTGTCCATTCCCTCTCCCTGACATGGGGGTCTGTATACAACCCCTGTGCGGATTGTGGTGCCATTTCTAGTCTCTAAGGTGACCCACAGTGCCTCCTCTCCTCCCTGTTTATTTTTTTGTTCAGTTGCTTTTATTTCTTCCCTTACATAGAGAACTACTCCCCCCCTTCTGCCCTCCCTGTCTCTCCTGTAGGTTGTGTGCCCTGGTATAATAACATCCCATTCATGGTTCTCTGTGTACCATGTTTCTGTGACTGCTACGATATCCAGGCATCCCTCTTCCATCAAGGCCACCAGTTCAGGGAGCTTGTTGCCCAGACTACGGGCATTGGTACTCATTACCCTCCATTTCTTGATGGCCTTACCCCTTTTTGCCCCATCCCTGTCCTTATTGTGTTTGTCACTTTCTCCATTTATCCCTCAGCTTCTCCTATTGACATCTCTGTGTTGGTGTCTACCTCACTTAGTACCCTGATTTTTTTGGGGGGGTAGGATTTCCCTGCTCATTTCCAGTGCCTCCCCCCTTGGCTAGTTTAAATGCTTGCCAGTGAAGTATTTAAACCTATCACCTAGGATCCTGATTTCCCTCCTGGACAGATGCAGACCATCACGCCAGTATAGGCCTGCATCCATCCAGGTGGACACCCAGTCCCAATGAAGCCAAATCCCTGAGCTCTGCACCAGTTTTTCAACCACTGATTGAACCCCATGGTGTGGAGCACCCTAGCCTCATCTGTGCCATAGACAGGCAGCACCTCTGAGAAGGTTTACCATGTGTGCTATTTGTCTAAGGCCCCTCCCCATCTCCACAAATGCTTCTTGCACTGCTCTGATCCCTTTCTTAGCCAGGTCATTTGTTCCTAGGTGGACAATGACATCCAGCTGCAGCTGCTCCTGTGATCCTGAGGATTCGCTCCCTGTCCCTCCAAGCCATGGTGCCAGGCAGGCACCTTACCTCTCTCTCCCTCCCCCCTTCCTCCCCCAGTTCTACCTTCCTAATGATGGAGTCCCCCACCAGGTGTTGTTTCCTTCCCCTCTGGGTTCCTATGCCACCCTCCTGTGGGTCTCCTTTGTGGAGGTTTCCAGCATCCTCCTTGGTCTCCACTGTGGGTGCCTCCATAGAGGAACCACACTTTTCCAGAATGGCATAGAAATTGTGGAGAGGTACAACTGGAGGGATGCACCTCTGTTCCACCACCCTCACCCTCCCTGAGCCCACTGTGGTCCAACCTCTCCTCTTCTTGGCAACCTCTGAGGCAATGGCAGTAACTCCTGGTGGTCCCTGGGAGAGAGGAGGTCCCACAAATCCTGGCCAACTCAGCATGGAGATGAGCAACCTCCTCCCTCAGCCCAGAGAGGTGCCTGCAGATGGGACAACACTGCATCCTCCAGAACGTCTCCCGGAAGACTGCTGCTCCACAGCCACTGCACTGCACCACTCCCATCATGTTTTTTACTGGCCCCCTAACTGTTGTTTGGAATACTTTCTCTTTCCTCTGTTTGTTTATTTTCTTTTTTTTTCTTCCCCTACTTACTTACTTACTGCCTCTGTGCCCTTTTAGCTCCTGATCTGCCTGTTCTGAGACAAGAAGTTCCTATATTTCTCAGTAGTCTCCTTACTTGCTCAGAGTCAGACCTCCAGCAGCTGGGGGGGACGGAGAGCTACTCTTGCCCTTCTAGAATGGTGAGTCTTTTGTGGCTCTATGATCACTCACTTCCTGCTCCCAAACAGGAAGTTCCTGTTGTCAGTTAAATCCTGTGCCTGTAAAAGTAGAACTGGTTTAGGATGGGGGGGTGGAGGGGAGGGAAGGAGGGCAATATGGTCCCAGTAGAGACATTTTAGTTATATCAATAGCTCCTTCCTCCTCGTGTTCTGTCTGTTCTCTGGCAGAAGCTATCTAGGGCAGTGCTTAAATCTGGTTTTAACCTGGCTCCTTCTAGCTAAGCCACTCCCCCTACTTTGCACATCTTTCTACACTTAGTTAATTTCACAGATAATTCCCTTCTGACACCTGTGACAAGCACCTAGATAAGTACACAGATAACACAGATGACAGATAACAATTTACTTCAACTACCTCTGACAAACACACTAACTCTTTTTTTTTTTTACCCTAAATTGAAGGTCCCAGTACAAGAGTTCTAGTTCTTAGTTCCAGTAGAGAAGTTTTAGTTATACCAGTAGCTCCTTCCTCCTGGTGTTCTGCCTGTTCTCTCTCTCGGTCTAAGGAAACCTATCTTGCTACCATTTTGTTAGTTAAACCTGAGATGTCAAGAGATCACTATCAGTTGTTGGAATGCTTTCTGAATACTGATAAAATCCCAGTTCTGTTTGCAGTTGATAACTTTGCTAACTGTGTAACAAGAAAGAGGCCTTAGTCAGCCATTTTAGATGGTAGAGTTTACATGTTTTTTTTACAGATACCTACTGCACATTGTCTAAATGTCTGTTACGTAATACAGAATAAGTGTTCCCAAGTAATAAAGTCATAGTTTAAATTAATGAAATGTTAATTGTCATGTTCGTACGAGTATATTTTAGGTAGTTGTGTTTTTTATGTTCAGACATTTGGTTATACATGCTTTCACTCTTTAATAAATGAGAACGTGAACCTAGATAGTTGATACTCATTTGTGTTCACCTTCGAAGTACAGTGAGTGGCAACACTGACTGACCCCCTCTTACCAATCTATACCTAGTATCTCTGCTTTCATTAGATTGAACTTATTGCCCAAGAACTGTCCAAATTCCTCCATAGTCTGTATTGACAGTAGAATGGAAGTTACTGGGTTAGTAACATACAGCAGGATTTCATCAACATACATCATTTTATGCTGCAGCCCTGAACCCATGGTGAAATCCTGAGTCTCTGCATTCTCCCTGAATCTTATAGCCTATGCCTCTGTAGCCATAACAAAGAGTAGTGAGGACTGGGCACAGCCCTGCCCCATGCCTCCTTGTAAAATCAACTCATGTAAGATGTGATTTTTTTTTTTTTACAATTAATTATCTTCAGTGGGAATTGTTGTACTGTATCGCCATATTGTGTTATCATGACATCCTTAGTCAGGCCCCACCAGGAGTTTGGTGTGCAGTTCTGGGTTCCTTAGTACAGGAAGGACACTGAAACAGTTGAGGGGCTGCAACTTAGGGCTATCAAAATGATCAGGGGTATGGGGGGGGCAATAGGTACGAAGAGGGTATGGTGGCCCTTAACATGCTTACTTTGGCAAAAAGGAGGCTGGGAAGGGACATGATTTCATTTGTGCATACTTAGTGGTATCAGTGCAATGAAACAGACAGATGTTTGATCTGGTGTCCTTCACCAAGATATGGGAACAGTCTCTGGAGCTCAGTGGTGGTAAATTCAGGGGTAATATTAAGAGGTACTTCTTCTCCCAAAGGGTGTTTAACCTATTGAACATCCTATATGTGTGGAGACAGTGTATGAAGGCAGGACAGGCCTTCAAGGTAAGCCTAGACACATTTTTGCTTAACAGGGTACTCCGGGTTGTAGAGTGGGTTGGGAATACCTATGATTTCGTACATGGTTACACAGTGTACAGCATTCATCCCTGCTTATGAAGCGGTGGAGGGGGACACAATAGACCGACACTCCCTGCTGACCTTAAATTACTATGTTACTACTGTGTATCCTAATACAATTCAAAGTATCTATCGTGCAGTAAGAACAGGGTCCATGATGAAACTAAAAATGATTTCTGCAGTGGTTGTGATGAACAACAGTGCAGATTAAATATGGTTAGTCTGACCTTTTATTCAACTGCAGTGGAAGTAACATTCTATTTTCACCTCAGCTCATGTTATTTCCACTACAGCCTTTTCTCAATGCACGATGGAACCCATGGTATAAGTAAGATATTCCATGGAGCATCCACGGATAAGCTTTTTATCTAATCTGGAATGTTGTCAAAATGCAGCATAAAACTACGGCTTTGCTCTGCCACTCATTTGCTAATCAACCTTGTTGGTAACATTCTAGATTGAATGAAAACTTATTCTCGAATGTCCTTTGGAATATCCTCTATTTATTCCACTACACCCATCATGTATTCCCTATATATAGCACAGATATTGGGCCCCATTTACAGCCCCAGTGGGTGGCTTTGCAAAATGCTGTGCAAACAGGCACGCCATTGTGCTGCCAGAGATTATTGCCATATAAACAGAGAAACAGCATAATCCAGCAACTAATGCAAATCCTTTGCCCAGATGTTAGCGGGTGTGCTTGCAGCCAGTTACAAGCTGGTTAGAGACTCCACTGGTGCTGGATCATGGCATGGCGGAATACCGTGCTCAGGTGGTGATGCTGGAGGTGCCCCCCCGTTAACTCCATTTCTGAAGCCCACTTCAGGGCCTCTGCTTTCAGCAACAGTTCATGATGGTCCAGTCCCCCCCCACCAACACTCTCCAATCGTCTACAACTCCCTGGTGTCCAGTGAAAGCCCCCCATCTCTCCTCAGCCCTGTTTGCCCAGCACTAAGGCACTGCATATTTGCCCCACAGTGATCTTTGGTTCACTGTCAGCTCCAGCTCACATGGTTGCAGAGTTGTGACTCACCCACTGCCTGTCTGTTGCTAGCCCTACAAGCATGGGCATTTGGAAATTACAACACAAGCAACTGCCGCACACCGTGTTAAGGCTCTGTTCATGTTAAGGCAGCCAGCCCCAAAACTTCGAATACCAATACAAAATTATGTGCACTCGCATCAGGGGTATCATCTCACCAGTAGCCACACAGGAAAAATACACTTCTTAGTCCAGGTATACTTGCATTACTAGTGTCCCACCTGCAAAAAACAGCAATTCAAACTAGATACAGATATCAAATCCAGTGGTGAGATTGTCTGTACCACAGATTAGTTCACTAGTCAACCAAGATTGCCTGGTGTTTCACTCGTCAGGTGACTCCAAGTATCTAGTTTCAATTGCTGCTTACTGCTGTACTGCACGTGGGACACTTGTACTAAACATTGTAATGCAAGTATACCTGGACTAACAAGTGTATTTTTCCACCCTGATACAAGTGCATGTAATTTTGTATTGGTATTGGGGGCATTGCAGAAACCTGCAAATACTGTATGCTTGTGCGGGTTGCAGTGCTTTGGAAATGCCATTTGCATAGTGATCTCTGACCCATGTCTCTGTAAAGTATGTGGGTAGTGACTGTGCAGGGAAAACTTGCAGTCCCCAGAATGGGACACAAAGTTGATGCCGTCGCCAAGTGACTGTGTCAGCTACATGTATTTAGTGACAGCCCCTTGTGCCATATATTGATAAAATAACCTGTGTGTGTGGAAATCAGAAAGTGACAGGTTCAAATCCCACAGGAATCAAATATGTATTTTTTTATATGGTTTTGTTTTACAGTTTGTAGCAAGGAAGGACACACTGAGCTGAAGTTCATTTCCAGGTGTGCCCTAGGAGTACAGGGTCACCTGGTATGCAAGTGGAGGCTGTGGTAATCAAACCCCAGGCTTTGCACTTTTGCCGCTTTGTTTTCTTCTCTCCTGTGGCACTTCTTCCTTGTATATGTATTTGCATTGCTGGTTTGTACTGTGCTGTGAATTCTGTCTGGGCAGAGCCTGAACCTAGGCTGTTATTTGCTCAGTGCACTTATCTTATTACCAAAACTAAATAACCCCCCCCCGGGTTGCACCTGGAAACATGTTCGAGCTTAGTGTGCCTTTCCCAGTGAACAAATTTAAAGAAATGAATACTTTACCTCCCAGTGCTCTACTCTAGGCTATGACCATGCATTGAAGGAGGACCCCACAGGAAATGAGAGAGGCTGCAATGCAGCTGGGTTATCTAAAAACATAAATTGGCTACACCCTTCTCCTAGCTGGGAGGGTGGTGAGTGGCTGCTCTCCTAACTAAAACCAAGACTGTTCTTGGCCTAACTAGAATGGGGTGCATAGGTTCAACACCCCCCTACCAGAGCCAAAATCCCACTGTGTGACCTTGGGCTAGTCAGTTAGTCTCCCAGGGCTGCAGACCACCCAGCTGTGGAAATGAGTAGAAGCAGGACCCCAGTGGAAAAGAGATGATGCATCCCAGCTGGGCTATCCTGGGTAAATAAGATGTAAAAATAATTAACATAAAAACACTGGGTGGACCACCGTCCTGGGAGTCCAGTGTCTCACCCCCATGACAAGCCGTACCCCCTAGACAGCCTCAGTATGGGATTCCAAGATCGCAGGGAAACACGGGTCTCTCCCGCAGCTGGCTCTGTGACAGGCACTGCTGCCACATCACCAGGCCTGCCTGTGAGATGTGCCTTTCCTCCTGACTGCTAATCCTGGTGAGAACATCTCACTGAATCAGCAGAAGTACTGGATTTCACTCCAGAGTAAATAAGCATGCACGCCACACCCCTTTCCTTCTTGTTTTTGATGATTTGGGCAGCAGAATAGGCTCAGACTTGAAAATGAACAGTGATAAAAGTGAAACAGTTTTAACGACTCAGTCAATAAATAAATAAATAAATCTGCCCCTTCCCCTCAAATGTCACACCCTACCCTCCTATCCTCTCTCCCTCCTCCCCCAACCTCGATCTTCAGGGCCTCTACTTTACATTCCATTCATTTTGACCCTTGTCTCAATTCATTGTGAAAAATACTATCCCCAATCAGGATAATCTGATCTATTTATGCAGGAGACAGGAGCTCACAGTGATTCTCCGTGTTTAGAGAACACATGGTCTCAACAATGCTAAGGGTCTCCCTCCCACCTCTTCACTCCTCCTTAGGGGGTGGCAGACAATCTGACAACAGCATAGCCATATCAAGGGTGGAAAGATGTTGTTAACTTTGCTAGGGGCATATGCAATGCAAATTTCCAGTTTACTTACCCAGGAGAGTCCAACGGTGATGCAGCGTCTCTTTTTCAGTAAGGTCCTACTTGCCAAGAGGAAGGTAATGATAAACTAGTGTTGCAAGTGCAGAGCTCTGAACTTGCAGACCCAGGTTCAAATCCTACCGCTGCCACTTTTTTTAAAAATTGTATTTTAGTCTTTGTTAACTGGGTAAGGCCCACTAGGCACAAGTGCCCTGTTTTCAGGGGTGACCTGGGAGCACTGGGCAGTTAAGTGACTTGCTCAGGGTCACACAGTATGTAAGTGGAGGTTGTGAGAATCAAACCCATTTGGTGCATGACCCTGAGTAAAGCAGTTATTTATTTATTTATAGATTATCAGAAATGATACCTTTGAGCTAAAAGCTCATTTACAAAGATTCCTCATCAATAAAAAACAGCAACAAACAGGGAAAGACAAATGATTACAGCAGTTACAACTTGGAAGGGGGGTGGGAGCAAATTGCAGCAAGTAAGCATTGTCAATAATACAGCACAATGAGGAACACAGATGAAGCGTTGGTTATACCGAGACCTAGAATATGCCTGGACCCGCCCCGATACTATGCGACTGTTTCACGTATAGTGTTTGCTGTATTCAATGTACTCCCCATACTCTCCTCTCCTCCCTCTAAGTGTCCCTGGAAAAGAGCCATGGCTCACTGCATCATAATCACACCAGAGTCACAAACTCACTATGTGACCCTGATCAAGTCACTTAAGGGACACTGTCAACCTTTTTGCATTCTGTTATTTCTAGGTTAAAACTTACATTTTATGACTGCTTACATTCTCCAAAACTTACTGATGTAGGTAGCTGTTTTATCTGTTTCCTTTCTCAGTAGAACTGAAATGCACGCTAACAGCTTAATTACACCCAATCTTGTTTTGTTTCAAATCCTTGATCTACTTTTATTACATACTTCCAGAATATTAGTACAAGCACTTTATCTGCATTGTATGTTGATACTTATTATTCCTGTATTATGTTTACTTTTATTGTAATTTGTAATTCTGTCATTTCTACACCTATGTCCTGTACTCTTCCGGGTCGTGCCTGAAAATAGGCAGGTTTGTTGCCTAGCGCACTTACCCGGTTACCAAAAGCTAATAAATAAATAAGCCCACCACCCCTATGTCTAGGGGTATGCCAGGTGGTATAATGGGGAGTGGGGGGCCACAACAGTAGAAAACACACACCAGGCCATTTGAAAATAGTTCTTACCTGGAGATGGTTTCGCTGGAACGGGTCATTCAGTGCCAGGGAGTGCCATCCAGGGGCTGGGCTGCAAGGAACTTCAGAGTTAAACAGCAATAACATTTAAATAACAGAAGACCCACACAGAAATAATGCTGGAACAAGGGGATCACAATTTTTAATTAATAGACTGGGCCAGTCACAACTTATTTACAAAATTAATTCCCCTAGGCCTGACAGCCCACACCAGAAGTAGAAAAAGAATCAGCATTTATATAGCGCGTTTCATACACAGTATCCCAAAGCACTTTGCAAGCAATGCTAGACTGGTAGTGAAGTGACTGAATATGTAGTAGCAGCCATATCGCACATCATCACCCACACACAGCCTGGATAATTGCATGAACTGGTTTTATGGGAAGGGAAATGTTGGCCAGGACACTGGGAATGTTCGCTGCTCTTTACAAAGAGTACCCTGGGTTTTTTTACTTCCACCTGTACACCCACCAGGACAACACCAGGATGGGCAGGAGGGACCTCGGTTTAACGTCTTATCCGAAAGACAGCACACCCCAGCAGTACAGCACCCCCCCCAATACTGCACTCGGATGCCAGCGATTTTTAGGTGCAAGTCTATTCCGGTGTGGGACAAGAACCCACAACCTTCTGGTCCAGAGGTTAATGTGCTACCAACTGAGCCACGCTGACACCTCACACCAGAGTTTAATTGCTGTGGTTCTTTGTGGTCAAGCTGACCCTCCACCATTTACACTGCTCCCTGGGCCAGGTGGCTGCAATTGGGTCTTTGCGTGGCAGCAGTACACTCTCAAGGGCTGGGTGACTCCTATGCCATAGGCAGCGACATCTATCCTTTTACTGTCTCAGACCAGCTGTCTCACTACATTTGAAGGCAGGCTTCCTTTCCTTCATGAATGTGCAAGGTGGAAGGCTGGAGAAACCCTCACACATTGGGGCTCCATCCCTCATTCTCCCTCCTCATCAGTTCTCTCTTTCTCCTGCAGTGGACAGGTGACCCTTCCCTTGAACCCTGGGGCAGACATCCCCAAAAACGGACACCTCAGTGCTGGCCATCTTGCTGGGGCTGCCAGCTCTTCTCTCACCAGCCACCAAACAACTTCTTCAAACACTGCAGGTGGTAAATTCTGGATCGGGGGGTTGCGATCCACAGCAAGCACCCTCTGTGGCTCTCTGGCCAGCATGACTGCTTCCAATCTCACTTCACTCAATCCCTGTAAGGGGCTGAAGGTTCAAATCCCATCTCAAACCCACTGCGCCAGCTAGCCAAACTCACAGCCGCTGCCGCACCGAAAACTGCCACTGCTTTCTTTCTCTCCACCCAACCTCCCACCTCAACTTTAATACAGGAGTAGTCCATCACCCCTGCTCCCACACTCCCCACTGCTGCTCCCTCCTGTGACGCAAGACAAGACCCCTTTTAAATGCCAAAATCCCCTATTTATGACCACGGCACCAGGATGGCCCCCATCCCACGAAGACCCCGCTGGTGAGCAAATGACATAAATATTTATTGACTGGGTCAAAACCCTGACCGGGGAGAAAATAATATACCCAACTCACAGGGATGGGCTACATTAGTAAACCCCCAAACAGTGCAGTAACTCATGATAACAATTGGCAACTGTTCAGCCACTGCATCGTGAGTGGCTAGATTGTGTTGGGGGTGTTCCCCAAGTCCAGGAAAAATGCAGGGGGGGGGAGTTGATCATGAGAATGTAAACAAACATGTTTTTGTGTGGTAACATCAGTATGTTTGGCAGTCTATTTTTCACTTCTTAGTAGAAAAAAGAAACCAGAATCAAACTACCATTTACATAACTAATGTCTACAGAATGTGACAAATCTTAAAATGTGTTTTTTTTTATAACCTAGGGACTTGTGAGGCCTAAGAGGGTTCACAGTGTCCCATTAACCTTCTTCTGCTTCTGTCCTCCTCTCCTACCTGTAAAGCTGGGTAGAAGCAGGACCTGATTGAAAACAAATTGTTGCTTCTCAGTTGGGCTGTCCTGGGTAAATAAACAGTTAAATGAGATTCTTCATATCTTGTGCCTAATGGCTACTTTCAGGCTTCACGGATTGTAAAGCATACTGGGATACAATGTGTATGAAAGGCACACAGTGAAACCAGACTCCTTTCTTTTTTTCTCTACTTTATAGCTGGAGGACTGACCCATAGAGAGGTCAAATGATTTGCATGAGGTCACTGGTCACGTAGTCAGTGTCTATAGTGAGATTCAAATCTGTGACCACCAGCTTCTCAATTCAGCAATCTACTCACTACTCCACACTGCCTTCCCTGAGCATTGTGGGCAGAAATAAGTGCCTAGGACATGAGCGTGGGCCCCCTCTAAATGATGTTCTGGTGTTTGCACAGTTTTAGCCAGTGCTACACACAGCAAATAAAACTGTGTGATGGGCAGCCAGAGGGTCTTTTTCAGCAAACAGATTCAATGTTTTTAAGTTAAAAGTGTAGATAGAGAGGAAAGCAAAGTACCAGGAGGTCATGTTAGTTGCCTAAAGTCACACAGTGAGTAAGTAATGTTGGTGAGAGTTGAACCTGGAGCTTCTGGTTCACAGTTCTAGGTTCTAACTAGTTGGAAGTTGTGTGGAGGCTGACTGAGTTACAAATAAGGAAATGGAATGAGATTTGTATTTTGTATTTTTTTATTTCTCTAAGAAAAGGCTCCGTTGAGCAAGCCAGTTTACAAGGAGTTCCTGAGTAGGACAGCATACAATGTTTAGAGGCAATGGTACAGGATACAGAGGTATACATGGCATAGAGTATTATTCACAAAAGGTTCACAGGGAATTAAATCTATGACAGTTATATGTAAAATATAAGGTATACAGGATATAGCAGAATATACAAAGTAGAAGTAGGTTCATTTGGTTCAACAGTTGCCGGGACTACCCCATATAATTAATAGCTAATCACATGACTGTAGGAGTAAGTGAAATGTAGATTAGCCACAAGAGCAGGTCTCGTGTATAATTTTTCAATGAGTGCTTTAAAGGTGCTGGGTCTGACCAGTGAGATGAGTTTCAGTGAAGCTTTCACTGAGTTCCATACTGTGGGGGTGAAGCAGTTGATTACAGATTATCCTAACCGCGTAGCATGTTTTGGAATGTCCAGGTTACTACAAGAAACACAGAATTTGATGTCAGACAAGGACCACTTGGTCCACCCAGTCTGCCCATTTTTCCCTACCTATGGCATCACCACAGACCCTAACTGATCTCTGCCTGTTTCTCCCTCCTCTCTTCCTTTCCACTGAGATTTATTTATTTATTTATTTAAATTTTGGTAACCGGGTAGGCCCACTGAGACCATGACAGTCCCTTTTTCAGGGGTGACCCGGGATTAGTTACAAGTACCTATAAGGAAAAAAGGGGGTTTAGCACAAACTATTGCAAGTTATCCAACTCGACAATTCCCTTATTTTATTTATTCAAATGCTTCACCAGGAAGGCATACTGAGCAGAACTGTTTGTTTCCAGATGCGTCCTGGGGGGAAGGGGAGTGGGACTACAAGTACAATAGCAGCATGTAAGCACAACGATAACAATTAAAATCTTAGTGGTACATAGCAGACAAGTGAATAGTTGCATGCTGATACAGAGAATAGGCAACAGAGTGCAGAGGTACACTGGGAGACCTTCCATATAACAGCAATTGCATCCTAACATTCTCAATAGTTACATCTTACTAGGCAGCTGTAAAATACATGGGACATTAATAGATATTACATACAGCAATAGTTACAGATTGACTTAACTCGATTGTTTGTACATAAAGCAAAGGCAGCAATAAGACCACATATAATTTGGGCAAAGGTCTACAGAGCAAGTGTTAGGTTACTTGACCAAGGACCATGCCCTGGAGAACAAGCATTTGTCAATGCCGAATGTTGTCGTGCTGGCAGTGGCAGTGGCAGTGGTGGAGCTAGAGATGCATAATGCCAGTGGTGAAAATGTGGCATGAAAATATTGCAGTTTTACAAAGTTACAAGGGTGCGTGGAAACTGCGCAATGCACACTTACAACACAGTCATTTAACTTGGACTTTCCGCACCAAATTTTCAACATAGGCATTTTAGGACCTCTGCTCATAAACAGTGTCACCGTCATTTCCTCAAGCTGTCCTGAAAACTGATTTCGCACAGCAGCTGTGCAATTCTGTGCTGGACATGCAAAAACACATTTCAGGCAGCTATACGGTTCATAAGGAGGTGTAGAAAAATGCCAATGATGAACAGCTAGAGTGAAACTATTACAAATTCACAAAGTCACAAGCATGCGTGCAAACTGCGCAACGCGCACTCGTAAAACACTCATTTATTGACTTTCGTCCCCAAATTTTCAACATAGGCATTTTAGGAAATCTGCTAATGAACAGTGTCACTGTTATTTTAATAATGTGTCTCGAACACGGACTTTCCACAGTGACTGCGCTACTCTGCATCGGAACTGCAAAAACAGATTTTAGTCAGGATGTGAAAAATGACAGCAGTATTGTTCATTAGGAGGTGCAGAACAATGGCACTGTTGAAAATCTGGAGTGAAACTATTATAAGTTCGTGAACTTATGAGCGTGCGTGCAAACTGCGTAATGCACGCTCGTAACACAGCCATTTTATGGAGTATTGTCACCAAATTTTCAACTCAGGCGTTTTAGGACCTCTGCTCATGAACAGAGTGTCACTGTCATTTTCAGAATGTCCCGAACACTGATTTCCACAGCTTATCACAGGTTATTCTGCAATCGAAGTGCAAAACACATGTCGGCCAGGATGTGAAAATGACAGCTGCATGGTTTACAAGAAGGTGGTAAAATGCCAATGTTAAGAATCTGGCGTGAAAATCATTGCGAATTAAGCTAGAAATTATGAGGCGTCTTTGGTAACAACGCTACACAATACCGCTCATAAAAGTCATTTTGCATTTTTCCCACCAAATTTGTAATATAGGCTTTTTGAGCCCCTCATGAATAGTGGCACTGTCATTTGTTACTAGTCTCAAAGGTGATCTCGCAGTGACTACGAAATCACCTTTCAGGGCTGAATAACGTCATGACAGTGACAGAATTGATGAGGAGAGGTCCCAAAAACCCTACGCTGAAAATTTGGTTCCAAAATTCCCAAAAATGCCTGAGATATGCACCAAAGTTGAAAAAAAACTATTTATTCCATTATACAGCTTACCGGCATTTCTTCAGTACACGGTTGGCTTTGAAGAGTGCAGACGTGTTCCCAGTCCACTGAAGATTGTCGTGTCAGACTCCAGAGATAAGTATGGGGTAAGGGGGGTGTGTGTGGGGAGGCAGGGTGTGCAGAGGGTGGGTGCGGGTGAGACTACGAGGGACAGTTTTCGTTTTACAGGTTAAAAAAATAAATAAACATCGTGGGACATTTTTTTTTTAGGAGATTTGGCACACTGGGGTGGGCTCCCAGCATGCCACCTGTTTGGCAGGGTTCTGTAGCCGACGGGGGATTGGGCATCCTCGTCGGCACACAACACAAGGGGAGGTTGAATTTTGCTCGACGGGATTGGGCACCCTGCTGGCACACAAAGAAAGTGGGGGCAGAGCTGAGGGGGATTGAATACCCCGCATTTAACAATGGGGGGTTCGCAGGCCGACACGAGTGGGCTCCTGCCGGCACACAAGGAAAGCGGGGGTGGTAAGAGCCGAGGGATATTGGGCACCCCCGGCATATAACAAAAGGGGTGCGTTTATGCCAATGGGGAGTGAGCCCCCCATTGGCACATACATAGGGGCAGGGTAAACCGACAGGGGGATTGGGCACCCTCGAAGTCGGCAGTTTGGCCATGCTCATAATGTCGGCGGGCATGTCCAGAGAAGGTCCGCTGCATCTGATGAGCTATGCCCGGATTGCTGCGGACCTTTTCTTAGATGTGCTCACCACATTATGTATGCATGGTGTGGCACCGGCATGCAGGCTGATTGGGGAATGAGGGACGCACCTACTGATGCATGCCCTGCATTCGCCCAACAGCGGCTGTGCCTCCAAATCCCTACTGCCGCAAGATGTTGGCTGCGCAAGCACGCCAACATAAAAATGAAGTTAGGAAGAGAGTGTGGGAGGTAGGGCAAGGTGTGGGGTAGGTGGGTTTTGGCATAAGCAGGAAAGGGTAGTGTGTTCTCGTAAGAGAGAGTAGAGAGATCTGTGTGAGGCTGCATTACAGATGGACAGGGGGAGAGCTTTCCACAGCTTAGGACAACCGAAAGAGAATGATGATTGTCCAGTGGTAGTAGATCAGTGGGGGATAGCAAAGGATTTTGAGTCAGTGTTATGTTGGCAGTAAGTGCGTAGGGAGGAGGTACATAAGGAGGAAGAAAGATAGGAGGCGAGGTTACCGGTCCAGAATTTTGCAACAAAAGTGGCAGTATTTGGTGTTGCTTCTGTATGTATTACTGGTAAGATCCTACCTAGAGTACTGTATCCAGTTCTGGAGTATCTATCCTAAATAGATATTTCTGCTCAGTATTTACTGAAGAGAAGGTAGGGCAGGACCCACAGCTCTGCACCATGGACATAGGGGGAGGGAGGTGTGCACTAGTCTCTTCACAAAAGAAAGGGTCCTACTAGAGCTCGATAAGCTCAGGGTGGACAAGGCAATGGGACCTGATGGCATACATCCCAGGGTACTAAAGGAGCTAAGGGTGGAACTAGCAGAGCCTTTATCAGAACTGTTTAGTGAGTCTCTGAGCACAGCAGAGGTCCTAAACGACTGGAGATGGGCTCATGTAATCCCGCTCCACAAGAGTGGTAGCAGGGAGGAGGCAGGGAACTACAGACCAGTCAGTCTTACCTCAGTAGTGGGCAAGATTATAGAGGCACTCCATAAGGAAAGGATAGTGCAACACCTGAAATCCATAGGAGCACAGGATCCAAGACAGTATGAGTTTACAAAAGGAAAGTCCTGTCAAACTAATCTCATAGATTTTTTTGACTGGGTAACCAGAGTGGTGGACCAAGGGGGAGCAGTTGATGTTGCCTACCTTGACTTCAGCAAAGCTTTCGATAATGTTCCACATAGAAGATTGATTAATAAGCTGGGTAGGCTCAGGGTGGGTCAGACGTTGGTCAACTGGGTGGCAAAGTGGTTGACGGGCAGAAAACAGAGAGTGGTGGTAAACGGTATACAGTCAGAAGAGATGCAGATCACAAGTGGAGTACCTCAGGGATCAGTCCTGGGGCTAGTCCTCTTCAATATCTTCATCAGTGACATTGCAGATGGACTGGAGGGTAAGGTTTGTCTGTTTGCAGATGACACCAAGATCTGCAACAGAGTATATGATCCAGATGGTGTGGGCAGAATGAGAAGAGATCTGGATAAACTCGTAGACTTCCAGGAGTTAGGCATGGTAGAGGTGGATATCGCAAGATTATAGATAAAGGTGAGAGGCTTGCATATAAGAGAGGAGATGAGCTTCTGGAAGACAAGGGAGAGGCCGTCTGAGCCAAGGCTACCCCTGTTGGACAACTTCTTTAGCAGTTTGGATGTGACCTTAGTGGTGATGGTGGAAAAGTAGAAAGGGGGGGTGAAGAGGAGAATCACTAGGGAGGGGATTAGGAAGCGGTATGGGAGTAGAGGGTCCCAGGGATGGAAGATTGCTGAGGAGGGTTGATAGGTCAGAGAACTTTGTGTTTAGCATGTCAGCGACTGCTGAGGGGTCTGTCAGAGGGCCAGAAGGAGAACTCGGGTGAATGGAGGGGCCATGTTGGTAGGAATTTAGTAGAGAGTTTATACAGTCCCAGAATTGTTAGGATTGCCCAGGTTCTTTAACTGCGTATGTGATGATCCTACCTATCACAAATGCTTTGAAGGCCTCCCAAAGTATGCTTTAGGAAATTTCTGGCTGCACATTCATATCAAAGTAGAATCTTATTTCTTCTGTTAGCCATTCCTTAAAGGCTAGAGAGTGTACTAGGGTACTGTTAAACCAGCACCAAAGTGTTTCAGCATTTGTGCTCTGGAGTATCACTGTGAGGGATACTGGAACATGGTCTGATAGGGCAATGAGGTAGATAGTAGTATATACTACTTAGTGTAGACTATGAGAGCTACAGAGAAAGCAGTCCAGCCTGCTATAGGTGTGAAAACACGGGGCTCTAAAAATATAATATTTGGCTGTGGGATGGTAGATCCTCCAACAGTCCTTAATATGCAACTCTACAAATTTTGGGGTCAGGGCAGCCCTTGCCTTGGAATGTGATGTGTACCCTTTTCATTGGGATTCTGTCAAGTGGGGGATCCATTACTAAGCTGAAGTCCCCACCCAAAATTATTGTTACCCCCAGTGAGTTTAGCTCTGACAGGTGTTGTGCTAACTACATGAAAAAGTCAGGGTTGTCTATGTTAGGGGTATGAAGGTTACCTGGGATAAGGGTTCTAGACTGTACCCGCTCTGCCAAAAGCACCCATCATCCTAATCTACTATGGATTTAGCCCCTGTATAAGGTTGCCTATCCTAATCAGTATAGATACCCCACATCTTTTAGAGAAGTACTTGCTTGAAACCCTTTGTCCTACCCAGCTCCTTGTCAGTTTATTGACTTCCTTTTTGAGGAGATGAGACTTCTGTATCATGGCCATGTTGCATTTGGCCAAGTCAAGAAAGCTTAGAATCTTTCTTTTTATATAGTGGTTGACACCTTGTACATTCCATGAAACAATTTTCAGTTCAGCCATAATGCGACATGGTCAGGGTGAGAGATATGCAGTGAGGGTATAAAAGTTACCTGTCTTACCTTGCCCCCATGGTTCAGGCTGTGCACCTTCTTCCCTTGCCCCCAACCCCCACCCCACCATGTACAGTCCCACGTGCTTCGTATCAGTATAGCAGTAAGAGAACAAAGAGAGCACTAAACCATGAGAAACATCTTGCTAAGTTAAACTTCTTTTTCCTAGCAAAAACTGCCACCTTATTCTGATGCATAACACCAGCCTGCCTACCTTGCATTTAGAGTGACCATATCTCAACATTACTATATTAGATAATAAAATACAGTAGCTTGTAGCATTGAGAACAACCTTAAAAAGGGAGACAACATACAGTACCTGTAATTAATAAATTCAGAAACATTAAGCTCTGGTATATAAACCTACTTGTCAGTGACTGTGACAGGATGAGTGAAAACATCCTTAGATGTGACAGGTATAGAAAGTGAAAGAGAGCAAGTGAATGGAAATCACCTATGCCCTGCTTTGTCCTTGTGTGTGCTGCTCCCATCATGATAACACTGTTCTAGTAGGTACAGGTCAATGACAATGGATTAACTCTCACCATCTTGTTTGGTGATAACCTATGTGGCTGTGCAAAGGTTTCAGCCCTCGCAATAGTAACCTTGACCAGATAAAAAGGGTGGTGGGGAGGAGTGGTTCCATGTTATAATAGCTATTGCAAAACAGCGATCGCTATTATGTTGAGTGTATATCGACGAAAAGCAAATCGGCGATACACACATGCTGGTGACCAAACATCTGGCAACTAGACAAAATGTTTATGTGGGGGGGGACTGCTTTCCCCTCATGCCCCTCCACAGAAGTCTTTGTCCCCTGCACCCCACTGCTTAAGGATTACTAATTCCAGCGGGGTGCATGTTGGGGAGGGGGTGATGCTCTGGATTGCTATGAAAAAAATTAAGGCAGTGGCAACCAGCAGCAAACATCTCCCTCCCCCCTGTCCCCAGCCCCGAACCCAGTACCTGCTGCGCTGGAGCTAGCTACCCTGACCACCACACCACACCACACAGCTGGTTTGGCTGCAGCAGGTACACTATCCCTTCAGAAACCCTCTTCCCTATCCCTCCCCTTCCCCTCTCTATTCTCCCCTTTCAGTTGCCCTACAGTGCCATCACCTTCGCATATGGTCACTACCCTTGCAGGGTAGCCCATGAGGATAGTGATATTTTATGAATCACCATTAAGACAGTCGCTCATATTCAGTCACTATCCTCACATGATACTGGAGGGGTAATAGGCTGCATTTATGAAGTGGGATGGAGAGGGTCCAGATCCCTATATGAAGACTGAGGCAGCACCTCATACCTAGGCTCTTAAGGTCAGGCTAGCATTCCCTTCAGACAAATGGGCAATGTCGGCAGGGATGGGGAGCTTGCAAGAGTGATCTGCAAGAGTACCTGTATGCCAAAAATTCATCTGCATCATTATAGACAACTCAGTCCTCCTTCCTTCAGTTTGGTGGTATTACCCCTTCATTATTGCTGTCAGGATGAGTGCAAGCTGTCAGGCTAGGGAGGTTCTGCCAGCTTCCCAGTTGTACCAAGGTGGAATATGCCATGTGGGGCCATTATTGGCTTGGCTCAGCCTATTTTCCATTAAGGTTTGGGACCTGCCAGCCCTGAGGTGGCCCATGATTAGACCATAGGTAGGAGGTTAACTGATTATTAATTTGGTGCACAAAGCTTGTTTTTTTGGCAATAGCATCATTTGGATCACAGCTTACCACTAGGTACTCCTGAGGTGTGGCAACCTCGGGCACATACCTCAAAGTCCTTTAGACATACCAGTTTGCCTCAAGCCTCCCTTTTTGCACTCTAGTGTCAGAATCAAATAGCCCTGGCTTTCACCTCTGTGGCTCAGGCAATGTATGCTGAACAGAAAAGAACAAAATAACAAACCTTACCAAAAATCCTTATTACCTATTGAATAACCAAACAAAACAAAAAAAAACAGATTTTACCCTTCTGATGGACCAATCTGCTACCTTTAGCCCCCTGGAAGTAGTAATAGGTGCATGGTTAGTCTGAATATTGAAGTGAATGCTATTTCACCGAGCGATTCACCGGGGAGGTGCATGGAAGAGCTGTGCAGTGCCATCACAGGAGGGTCTGTGAATTCCACCTTAAGTGAGTGATTGACTACTCAGCTGAGTCACAAAATAGTTGTGGTTTCATAGGCAATATTTGGACCTCACTACAGTTTTGCCGCCGCAAATCTGTTAGATACCACCCCGAGTTCCTGACAGTATTCCTCACAAGGTTGACCTTATAATTGTTCTAGTGAGGAATGTAGTGAAAGGGGTGCTCCTTGTCTATTAATGGTGCATATAGGATTGACAGAAGAGAACAACAAGGAAGCATAACTTAAAGCTTCAGTGAGAGAAATGGGGAGACTCACTAGGTAGTTAAGATGCGCTATGCCTGCTGGCCACCCACCTATAAAGAGGATTGTGTATGAGCAATCATACACAACAAGGCTATTTTTCAATGGAGAGGTTTCTGTAGTAACCGGAGACCTCAAGAGCGCAGCTCGAGAGGTCTCGTTACCATGGAAACCTCGAGATTTTAAAATAGTATGTGTATGGTTGCTCATACACAATCTTTTATAGTGTATAGACTACCATAAATGAACTCCTTTTCCCCAAAACAGGTCTCTTGGTATACAAAAAATATTTCACTTTGCCACAGCTTTTAGCAACTCGTTCTAGCACCGTTCACTTCCTCACTGCCTCAGCCACTACATCACACATGCGCGATGACGTTTAATGTTGTGCTGCACCAGTGATGTACTCAGCGTAGCACAACACCATCGTGACACACTTAGGGCAGCACAATAATGCTGTTCTATGCATGGATTTCCATGCAGAGCAGCATTCTACCATACACTCTAAACTAAGATGCCCTACTTCAGGTTGTTGCTGAGCCTCTGCCATTGGGAGGAGGGCCATGCTGATATTTTCAGCCATATTTGTTATGTCCCTATGCTTGTCAGCAGCTGTGACTGCAGAATTAGCTTACTAGCCTGGGTGGTGAGTAGGGGACAGGTCTGTAGAAGAGCAGGAAAAGGAAACCTGTATATTAAATTGGACAAATTACCAGTTTCTGTACAAGTTGATGGCAACTATGCTGCACCCATGAGGTTCCCCTCTTACTGTGCACTGTGCCAGCCCAGTCACCCAGATAATGCGGAATAGCAAGAACCATCACAGAGTTGTCCACTCGACCCTCCCACACAAATGTGCAAGCTGTTTTCATAGTGAGAGGTACAGTATCTGTGAGGAAACTGCACCAACCGATTCTCCCCGCCCCAGGCTAGTAAGAAAACACTTTTTATATTTGACTCCCCATGCAACTCTGATAGTAATAATGAACAACCCTCTTTTTAGTTATGCACTAATAAACATTTCTTAAGCTTGTCCTATTATTCAGGGGAGTTTAGCAGTTATAGTAATATTGAATAATTTCTTGTGGGATTTGTTGCTTTCTCAGAGTCTGAAACACCAGCAGCTACACCAAATCATCTCCCCCCCAAAAAAAGCCTTGTACTCTAAGGTATGAGATACCCACAAAGAAAATCTGATTATAATATTAATGCCTTCCCGGCACATTAGGAGTGTCCCTGAAATAGGTGAAGCAGCAGTTTTAAAGCTGATAGTCTGTGTGGGACCAAACATTTCAGTGATCTGGGTGAGATGCAGTGGTCCTGCCTGGTGGAACAAGCCTGGGTTGTTTGCAGAGGTTCCAGGTCCTTCTCAACCATAGCAGCCCCACTTGGTCATAACGAGATGACCTCATCTTCTGAGGTTGTTAGGTAGACTGTCTCCAGGTCCATGCCCTCCATTTGGTCTTCTGATCCACCATAGGGGCTGCCATGTTTCTCTTTCTGTGGCTCACGGGCCATCTTGGGTGGGGATTCTGCTTTCCAGGATGAAGTTCCCAGTTCAGATGATGAGTGATGGTACCCTCAACTTCTGCTGCTGTTCCTTGGGTAGGTTGGGTTTCAGCCTCTGAATTTAGTCCTTCCACATTGCCTGTGGCATTTGGATTTATGAGTGTGCCATGGCCTGGTCCTTGAGTTGCTCCTGTGTTTCCTCAGGGTTGGGATTGTGGCTGCTTGTGAGCTAGCTGGATGGAGGGGCCTCTGGTAGTGTTGCGGTGGTGCTCCTTTCTACTGCCACTGTCAGTCATCAATGGGCCCCTGTGTTTGGTTGTTTGCCCTGTGGGTGGGTGGTGTTCCTGAGGAAATGCTGGGCCTCTTGTGGATTGTCAGACTGTTGCCATTTACCCTCCCAAAGCACACTGAGGGTGGGTGGGTACCAGACACTGTACTGGACATTCCTCTGGGCTAGGTTTTATTTTATTTTATTGAACTATTTCACTAGGAAGGCAAGCTGAGCAACAAGTTGCTTGTCTCCCAGTGTGACCTGGGGGGTAGGGAACAATGGGATAGAATACAGAGAAATGTTACAGTGTTGGAGTATAATTTGCTTACTTGCATACAATGTGAGCAGGAGGGATTACAGGTGGATAATATTGGCTAACAATGCAACAGTTAAGTATAGTAGATATGAAGATACATATAGCAAATTGGCAACAGTTGGTGACAGTTGGTAACACTGGAACACATATAATAACTTGGCAACAGTACGTAGCACTAGATGGTAAGGTGACCCAATAGTAATTGGTAACCATTAGTTTAACATAGATATTCAAAATTTCCAGTGATTGGAGTAAAGAGAGGAAGAATGTAAGGAGAGAATGAAAAATTGCAGAGGGCAGAATGGAAGAAGGGAAAGGAAATTTATGGAGAGACGCAGACAGAACACGATTTTCGAGGCAAACAGAGATGACAGGGTGGACTAAAGTGCATATAAGAGGGGTATAGGGGTAGGTTATAAGTACTTAATTGAGTGTAGGGGTAGGCCAGTGTAGGCTACGTTAACCGGAAGGGGGGTAGAAGAAGAGGGGAGGTAGAGTGTGGCAGGGTGATGAGAGACAGATATTGTAGGTGGGAGTATCCAAATGGGGGAGGGGGTTGAAATTCAACAGTGTCCTGTCATCCCTATCTGGGCAGGGCAGTGGACAGCCCTACTGGTAGGACACTGATTATAGACAATGAGAGTTATTTATATATAGTGATGCGAGGGGGTGTTGGGGGAGGGATGCTGTGGGAGGGGGTAGCAGAGGTCAGCTACAGTAGGGGGGTAGTACTCCCATCAGTGTGCTGGGTGACCCTGCTTGCACAAGGCAGTGATCTACCAGTGACTGAGGGGATACAGTAAAAGGAGAAATAGGGAAATGGGTAAAGTTGTTGCCCACCATGCGTTATGGATCCTGCCTGCAGAAGGCAGTGATCAAGCTCACGGGGGGAGATAGATTAAGAGTAGATAAATAATGGGGAGGAACACTTTAGGAGGAGGAGGGAGAGTAGGGGACAAGGAGGAGCATGATCAGAGGGAAATAGAAGTAGTGGGAAGTAGGCATATGGTAATATGGGCTTAAGGGAGATGGTGGGATTTTTTTAAGTGCTGCATATGCTTTGCATCCCTTAGCCAAATCCCTTAAAAAATCCTGGAAAATCCAAATAGTATGGCCATTCCATTTTAAGTTTCCTTTTTCTTGGGCCAGCCTTATTATGTGGTCCTTGATGTTAAATCTGAGGAAATAAGCCTGAATGGGAAATGGAGGAGCTCCTTGAGTGGGTCTACGGGCCAGGGAGTGGTGTGCCTGTTCCACCTCAGCAGCTGATTCCAGCAATAGTCCAGGGCTTTGGGAATGTGGGTCTGGAAAAAGGTGCACATATCATTTCCCTTAGCTCCTTTTGCACAAACATGATCCTCAGATTGTTGCAACAACCTCAGTTCTCAAGGTTATCGACCTTCACCCACAGCATTTGAGCTAGCAGCTCCAAATATTCAACTCTGTTCCCTTGGTTGCGCAGTCTGGGTTTCAACAAGCATAGAGAAAAGTTCAGAACTGGCAATTCAGATTTCTGCTGCCTCCAGTCTATCTTTTACTTTTCTGACAGAACTCTGTATCTCTGGTATGTCAGCAATGAGTGTTTATACATTCATTTGTTGTCTGATAGGTCTGCTAAGTTGACTGTGGTCTGCAGCTCCAACAATGCCATTTTAAAGAAGTCCGACAGGAATTTTTCTGTGGGCCAGCAATTCAACAGTTAGTTTGTTGTGGGTCTGCTGGTACCCACAAAACTATTTGTTCTTGATAGAGTGAGACTTTCAGTGAGCTCCACTGCATATGTTTCTACTAGCCGGTCACTGCATTGATAGATGAAAATGGATTTTTAACTCAGTTAGTGAGAGATATTATCTCAGGCGGCCATCTTCTTTAGCAGTCGTGCATGTGCCCCAGACACGTTGTCCCTCTCTTGGAAAGAGAGATTCACATGTACCTTTTGCCTGTTCCTCCTTATACAGAGGGTTCTGGTCAAGCTGACGGCAGAGTCAGCCACCTTAATTCTGGTGACCCCATACTGGCCCAGAAAATTTGGTTCCCTCTGCTTCAGGAATTGGCAGTGGAACCTCCTGTCTCGTTCCATCTGTGAGTGGGACTTCTGTCACAGGAGTATGGTGCTCTGGTGCATCTGGATCTTCAATCTCTGCACCTCCATGCCTGGCTCCTCAGGATATAGAGCTCTCCTGCTCTTGGGTTTCCCCAGTGGTTGCAACTGTTCTACTGGTGGCTTAAAAGCCATTTACTTGGTAGACCTACTTGCAAAAATGCAAACATTTTTTGGTTTGGTGTGCTGTCCAGCAGCTGGAAATCTTTACATGTCCAGTCAGTCTGGTGATGGACTACCTGCTGTCCCTTACAGCCTTGGGCCTGAGGTATTCCTTCATTAAGGTCCACTTGGCTGCAGTATCAGCTTTTTATGCCCTGACCAATGGCAAGACGGTGGCCCAGTTTGAGGTTTCTTGCAGGTTCCTTAGAGGTATTCTACTTCTACACCCCCCCTCACCAGTTCAAGACATGGTTCCAGTGTGGGACTTTAATTAGGTTCTGAAGATCCTTACTGCACCTCCCTTTCAGCCTGCTGCTACTTGTGAGCTGTGCTTCCTGTCTCGGAAGACACTGTTCCTAGTGGCTATGACATTTGCTAGGCACATATCTGAATTACAGGCTCCGATTGCAGATCCTCCTTTTTTTATTCTCCACCAGGATAGAGTTACACTACATTATTAATCCTTGTTTTTGCCAAAGGTCATGTCTGAATGAACATTAAATCAGGCCATTGACCTTCCCATTTATTTCTCATCTCCCACAGATAGTGGAGTGTCCTCGAGGCAAAGGTCAGGAAGCATAGGAAATTCAGGAGCAGTTATAAAATTCAAAGTAGTGGCTTGCTATTTTCAATAACAGTAAAATAAAAAAATAAAAAATTGCGCAAGATAGCTTTTATACAGGCAGCTCAAAAAAACAAAGTCCTTCCTCTGATGGTATCTCTCATTCTAAATTTTAGTCTCTGTCTGTCTGTATCTCTCTCTCTAACAAAAGATTGCCCTCTTTATAGCAGAAGTCTTTGCCTGGCAATTCACTTCTGCACCCTGAGCTCATTAATAGATAACCTGTTCCCCACAAAATGTATCAGAACTTTGTCAATTTCTTTCCCTGCATACACACAAAATAGAACACTGTATCCAGAACTGATCTCCTTTTGACAACTCTGCAAAAAGTTTGTGGTCAAACTGCATCTCAAGGTTAAGCCCCTGAGTTCCAAATAACTTTTTGTGATCATTCCAGTAATATAACTATATACATTTTCAAACCAAGGGATCCCAGTTTCACATAAACAGTTTCACTCAAAGATTCGCATATATTTTTATAACCACAGATATGCAAGGGTGGAAAGATAGAAACAGCAAGTGAAGACTGGGAGATAGCCGGGGGGGGGGGCGTGGAACCGTGAGACAATCAGAGTGGTCAGTTCCTAGGTCTCACAAGAAAATTTTGATTGCACAGGCAGACAAGATACAGAAAAGGAGAAAATAGAAAAGATCCTTGCTTTTAACTCCTTCTGCATAACTTATTCAACCTCCCCTCTTCTAATGCTCTTCTAACATTATCTTATAACCTTTATAGTTATGGGTATATGCAGTATCCTTTTTTCATAACAACCAGTGCAGCAAACAGTTAAGTTTAAATTCACACTTTTTTTCAACCTTCAGAATTCTTAATTCCTGAGCCATATCTTGACAAAAAATCACACTGACATGCTCTTTTCCAAATTTGTGCATCACTTTAAATTTAAATTGCTGAAGTGCCAGGTACCACCTTGTTATTCTGGAATTTTTATCCTTCATTTGATTAAGCCAATGTAGAGCATTATGGTCTGTTCCAAGTACAAAGTTGGCTCCCAGCAAATACATTTAAGGTACTCCCTGACTCACTTTGCTGCAAGGCAAATGCCTTTTCTCTCTGTTGTGCAACTTTCTACTGATATATAGAATGAGATATTCCTTCCAATTTATATTCTGACTCAGGACTGCACCTAGGCCGACCTCTGATGCATCTGTCTGTAACAAAAATTGCTTCTTAAAGTCTGGGCTTCTTAAAACAGGAGTTGAACATAACACAGCCTTAATGGCCCGTAAAACCTCATTACACTCTGGGGTCCACATCACATTATTCGAGCACTGTTTCTTCATGAGTTCAGTGATGGTGGTATCTAACTGGGCAAAGTTTGGAATGAATCTTCAATAGTAACCAGCCAGCCCTAAAAATGACCTGATGTTTCTTTGTTTTAGGGACAGGACTGTTAGCTACAATTTCTGTCTTGGAAATCTCTGGGTTTACTTCTCCATTTCCCTAAACATATCCCAACTATCTGGCTTCCTGCATGCCCAATGCATATTTGGTAGGATTAATGGTCAGACCTGCCTTTTTGATGGATTGAATAATTACTTATAGGTGATTCAGGTGGTTTAATCAGGCTGGACTGTATACCACAGCATCATCCAGGTAAGCAGAACAATAACCAGTGTGAGTAGCTAAAATATGTCCATGTACCGGTGGAATGTAGTGGTTGTACCATGTAAACCAAATGGCGTGGTGGTGAACTGATAGACTCCAATTGGAGTGACAAATGCAGTTTTGTCTCTGGATTTTTTAGCTAGGGGAATTTGCCAGTAACCCTTGGTGAGATCGAGGGTACTGGTGCACTTGGCACTTCCCAATCCGTCCACCTAATCATCTATCCTGGGCATAGGATAGCTGTCAAATATGGACACTTGATTAAGTTTCCTAAAACCAAGGCAAATTCTTACACTCCCTTCTTTTTTATTTACAATCACCACTGGTGATTACCAAGCACTTCTTGATTCTTCGATAATACCTAACTGTTTAAATTTTTGTATTTCCTTAACCACATCAGCTCTTAACCACTCTGGTAATTTGTATGTCTTTTGTCTAGTAGGGTGAACATCCCCTGTCACTATTATGTGCTCAACCCCTTTTGCTCAACCTGGCACTGTGGTAAAAGTACTGCTATGTGTCTTTACCAAGATACGTATTTCTGCGGTTTGTTCAGATGTTAGGGAAACATTCACCTTTACAGCACCAGCAGTTACAATTGGTTACAGTCTGTCATAAGCTATATCAATATCTTCTGTAGAAGTTTTTGGTAAAACTAACAAAGTAGCCTATGGTGTTTTTTCAACCTATTTCTTCAGGAGGTTAGCATGGCATATCTTGGTAGGATTTTTCCTATCAGGGTTTCAATCTCATAGTTACCTGTTCTAGTACATCTAAACACTTTATAAGGCCCTTGCCACTTAATTAACAGTTTATTTTCTGTAGTGTGTAGCAGTAGCAAGACCTTTTCACCGGATCACAAACTTTTTTTTACCTCATGGTCATAATACACCTTCTGCTGGTTCGGGGCCTCTTCCTGGTTACTATGGACAATTTCAACATATTTTGCCGGTTTCTTTCTCAGGCACACATATAAGATGTAACTATTTTTTTCTGAGTGGGGTGATCTTCCCATGTTTCTTTTATTACATCTAGTGGACCTTTAAGTTGTCTACCATACAGCAAATGGTGAAAAAATGGCTTGTGGCACTTCTCTGTAAGCAAAAAGTAGGCAAGGTAAGCATTGGTCCCAGTTTTTCCCCTTCCCTTTTACAAACCCTTTTAACATGTGTTTTAGGGTTTGATTAAAATACTCAACACCATCTGTCTGAGGAAGATAAGGGTAGGTTCGTATGGCAGTGATACCTAGTAATCAGTACAACTCCTTCAGCAATAGCACCAAAATTATCACCCTGATCAGTAATAATATTTTGAGGTATGCCTACCCTGCTGAAAATTTTGGCAAGGTCTGCTGCCATTTTTGGGGCTGTGACAGTACGCATTGGAACTGTCTTTGGTTATCGAGTAGCATAGTCACATACTACCAAAATGAATCAATTACTCTTTTTTTTATTTTTGTCTAAGGGACCAGCCATATCCATTGCAATCCTCTCAAAAGGCATATCGGTCAAGGGTAGGAGCACCAGAGGCACCTTGTTTTTTTTAGTCACTGTGGCTACATTCTGACATTCAGCACAAGAAATGCAATAAGTAGCAACATCTTATTTATTGAAATGTTTCACCAAGAAGGCACACTGAACAACAAGTTGCTCATCTCTCGGTGCATCTGGGGGGGGGGGGTTACAAGTGGATTTAAAAACAGAGATTATACATACAATAACATTTCACTTACATAATGATTAGTTACAGAATGATACCACATTTCACAACACACAGTTAGTTTGGTATTATAATTAAGAAACAGGTAACAATACATAATAGAATAGCAAAGTGCTCAGGGAAGGAAGCAGGTGGGGCATAGGAGCCAGCTAGGGGGAGGATGAACAAGAGGGAACAAGGGGGCCCAGACAATACCAGTAGAAATTATTTACTAGGCTTTCTTAAATAGTTAGCTAGCACTGCCTAAACCATGTTTGTTTCATTATCATGTACTCTGCCCTCACTTATGATGCACTTATGTATAATGTACTGTATTATTTGTATACTTGTATCCTATGTATAATGTACTGTATTAATCTCCTGTAATTTTTTTGTAACCTGTCTGTTTGTAAATCTGATGTGGAGCCTTTACAAAAGAGTCTTTGACTCAAAAGGTTGTAATTCCAAAACTTCAGTAAATAAAAAATAAATACATAAAGTGTGACATAGGCATGCCTTGGGAATGCAGGAAACAGCTCAGACAGTTTCAAAAAGTTACTGGTGAATTATGCTTTCGGTAGGGAAATAGGCAGACTAGGTGGGCCAAGCGATTCTTATCTGCTGACAAATTCAATGTTTCTAGGGGAGAGGTTAAGTAGCATACTGTGTGGAGTGGCTACCTAGTTAAGTGCAGTACAGTGGGGTATGGTGAAAGTGGGGGTAGAAGTGGGGGAAGGGAGGTCTAGAAGGGACGGAGAAGGCGTGCCTAGATCTATACCCTCCAAGATGCTGAGAACCCTGCCAGGGAAAGAGCTAGGTGAGGACAAAGGAGAAGAAGAAAAAAAAGGGGTGGGGCATGTGTAGGGAAGGAGGAGGCATACCTAGATCTATACCCTCCAGGATGCTGAGAATCCTGCCAGGGGTGGAGTCAGGTGAGGACAAAGGAGAAGAAGAAGAAAAGGGGAGCATGTGTAGGGAAGAGGAAATAGTGGGGGAAGGAAAATAGGTAGAAGAGGGGAGGGGAGGGAGGAAGGAAGAGGTGAGGCTTGGGACTGTCCCCTCCAGATTGCTGAGAACCCTGCTGGGGGAAGAGCCAAGCGGAGGCAATTCATAGGTGAGGATGAAAGGAGATGGGGGCAGATGTAGGTCAGTGGAGAAGACAATGGGAGAGTCTAGAAGGGGGTTGGGGAAAGGGTGGGAAGCTTGGAGAATGGCTCATATGAGCACATGACAGGATCTTCATGAATTCCAGGCCAGTAAAATCTGTACAGCAATCTGGAAAGGGTGCAATTCCTTCCCGAGTGACCAGCCATAAGACTATCATGTGCTATCTATAACAACTAAGAGCTATGCTTCTTTGGGATGACCAATTGTTCTATCTGTTCATGTGTCTGAGGTTTAGCCCAAACTCTATACAGTTGACCATTACATGTTTTACACATCGGCTCACCCTGTTTTTGTTTCACCCCCAGCTGCTTAAAATAACCTTGGAGAGAAATATTGTTAGTTTGCTAAGAAACAAAATCACAATTTGTTATCAGTTTAGTTTCTGAATTTTTATATATCAACCCCTTATGTCCCCCAAACATTTGTTGCTGCTGTTTTTTCAGGTATGTTCTTTCTTTCCTGGATTTCTGGATCTTGGAGCTGGTCTCAAACAAGTCTGCATCAAAGTCACCAAAAGGAAAAGTGTCCCCAGAGTTTGATATTTGATTTGCTTGTGCTCTTGTAATCACAGCTGCTGACCCAGCAGAATTTACTCCCTTTGTGATTAACCTAATACATTCTGGAACATCATTTCCAATAATCACAGGTACAGGTAAGTTAGGTACTACTCCCACTTTCATTTGGTGTGACACCCCATTAATATTCAGAGTCACTTTGCTGGTGGGATAGTATTGAGTGTCCCGATGGATGCAGATGACACCAGTACCTGGTCCTTTTGTACAGTGTATTCCTAGCACTTTTACTTGCAGTAGGGTCTGTCTGCTTCCCAGATCAATAAGTCCCTTCACAGTCTTATCTCTCACCTTGACATCTGTTACATACTTGTCCCAATTTGGTAAGGCCAAATCTGCTCCAGTGTAAACCTCTTTATTTTTATGGCAGTTTCTTGCAATATGGTCTGGCTTGTTATAATTATAGCAAGTAAAGTCTTTGAGTGCAGATTTGTTACCTCCACCAAAGTTCTTATCTAACCTGGAGTTAAATCTGGAAAAAGGCGGTCTTACCAGTTTTGGGCTGTTACTTCACTACTGCGTGGTCTGTCTGGCCATCTGATAGTCCTGGGCCAAATAAATTACCTTTTCCTCACTTTCTGGTCAGTGTTCTTTTACCCAAAGCTGCATATCTTTAGGCAGGATGTTGATGAATTGCTCCATTACAAGTATGTTGATGATCTGTGGAACTGTTTTGCCCTCTGGTTGGAGCCATTTTATGAGGAGTTCTCCGAGCTGGGTGAAGGCTTCTCGAGGATTGTCAACTGAGTGGTACTTCAGGGACCAGAATGTTTACCTGTAGGTCTCTTCAGAGATATATCATTTTAGGAGCTCTCTTTTCACAGGATCATAGTTTTCTGACTGTGCAGTGACCATATTGCTGTAGGCAAGTTGGGCTTTACTTGTCAGGTAAGGTACCGGCCTGATTGCCCGTTGCTGTTTTGGCCACTGGCAGGCTGTGGCAGCCATTTCAAAAGTTGTCAGGTATGCTTCAATATTATCTGAGGGACACAACTTTGTAAGTTCAATGTCTTTTAAGTAGTTTGTGTTTTGTTGCTCTGCTGGACCTGTGCCAGATCCTCCAGCTTTGATAGCTTGCAAGGCATCCAGCCATCACTGCTTCTGTCACTGTATCTCATCTCTGCTGCTCCTATTGCTGTATCTCTTCTCTTCTCTGCAGCTCCTGTCACTACATCTCTTCTTTTCTGTGCTGCTTCTGTCGCTGCATCTCTTCTTTTCTCTGCTTCTCTGTCTCTCTTTGTTGCATAACCCACCATTTGAAGAAGGCAGACATACTTTCAAGTTCTCTCCCTGCCTGTTCTTCTTCTTCCATCACTGGTTCTGGCTGTACAGTCCCAGTTTTGACTTTTGTTTCTGCTTCTAGTTTGGCTGCCATTCTTCTGGTAATCACTTCTGGGCTTGCTGTTGCAAGAGCCATACCCTTTTTCTATGCTTCCCTGGTACTAGGTCTAGTGCTGATACACAAAACTCCTGGCTTAGAGTTTGCATTGTGTAAATTCCACTGCTCCAGGATTTTAGATTGGGGGTGGGGCAGCTCCCCACATTATCAGCAGTGATATGGCTCATTGACAGAGATCACTATGGGAAGAATCTTTGCAGAGATGATTCCAAATGTATACTGGGGGTGTGCATAAACCATGTGTCTGTGTGACTCGATGTGTTGTGTGCTGCAGAGTGGCATTTGTAGTTCTTCATACCAGGGTTTTGGACCCCCCAAGAGTTGACTAGGGTGTGCTCTTCTGGCAACTTGCCCAGTGCTGCTTGGTCTCTTGTGTGGGGTTCTGCATGTCCCGTGCTCCAGTCCGTGGTGAAATTAAAATCTCTAGCCAACATGTGGTGTCGTGAATTCAGTAATAGATTTATGCAGTTTATGAAAGAACTGGAGGTCATCTTGATAAGGCATAGTGCATTGATTAGAGAGAGAGAGAGAGCCCTGCAGGGTGGTGACCTCAACCATCACCCATCAGCCCTCTTTTCCGTGAGTGACTGCTCTCTGGTCCACTGCAATTTTTGATGTATGAGGATCAAGACACCCTTCCCCCCCCCACTGGGGCCGTGTTTTGTGCCTCTGCCCATACTCAGTCTCTACTCAGTATATCAGCCTCTGCCTTCCTATGTCTAGTGTCTTGCAGAAAGGCTATTTGTGTCCGCAGTCATTTGAGGTGGAACAGTACTCTTGACCCCCTTCTGTGTGTTGCTTACCTTGATCTCTGGGTTGAAGGTGAGCTAGAACAAAGTAGAGGTACTCCCGCTGCATCCCTCTATAGCACCCGGACCATTTCTAGAAAAGGGCCTCAGATTGACACCACAAGGGATATCTTACCTGGGCATGATCATACACCCAACTATCCCAAAGGTGAAGAAAAAAGCAATACCGGCACTACTCAAACTGTGGCTAAAAACAGCTTTATTGATAAAAAATTAAAAGCATACCCATTTAGTCAGTGTAAGCACATGGGTGACAAAATGAACTCTGACCAGTTTCGCCACTCAGGGCTTACTCATGGAGATGTTACAGTCACATGTTCCCTTTTGTAGTCCACATCTTTTAAAGGGACAGCACTCATAAAGAACAATCAATGTATGTTTTAAAGTGCAACCATTGCCAACAAATAAATAAAATGTATACAAAAATTGGTATAGTTGCCCTATGCCTAGACCAATAAATACAATTTAAATAATATATCAAAAGCAGTAACCAGCAATAAATAAGAAGATTATATCAAGTAAGTCCATCTTGTTGTGCATAGAAATTTTGCTTTTTCCTTTGTTCCACAGACATCTGTAATAAATACACAAAAAGAAAAAATAAATGTGAGGGGGTGGGGCAGCTGCAGTTTAGGGGTGCTAGCTGCACAATCAAGCAGACTTGATAGACCACTTGGCCTGTTTTTGCTGGTAGAGTCGTATGCTCGAATGATAATACTGTCTGTCATTGAGGCAAAGGTCAGGAAGCATAGTAAGACCAGGAGCAGTTACAAAATTCACAAGTAGCATTTTATTATTTTCAATAACAATAAAACAGAAAAAAGTAAAATTGTGCAGGATAGCTTTTACACAGGCAGTTCAAACAAAACAAAATCCTTCCTCTGAGACCATCTCTCATTCTAAATTTCAATCTCTCTCTCTCTAACAAAAGATTGTTCTCTTTAAATATATATATATATATATATATATATATATATATATATATATATATATATGTGTGTGTGTGTGTGTGTGTGTGTGTATATATGGAGTCTTTGCTGGCAATTAATTTCTGCATTCTGAGCTCATTAAAAGACATCCTGTTTCTCATAAAATGTATCAGAACTTTGTTGGTTTCTTTCCTTGCAGGTGCAACAAAATAGAACACTGTTTCCAGAACTAATCTCCTGTTGACAACTTTGCAGAAGAGTTTGTGGAGGTCAAACTGCATCTCAGGGTTAGCCCCTTGAGTTCCAAATAGCTTTTTGCAATCATTCCAGTAATACAACTAAATACATTTTTCAAACCAAGGGATCCCAGTTTCACACAAACAGTTTCACATGAAGATTCACATATATTGTATAACCACAGATATATTTCTGGACAAATGGAGCACCTTACCAGATGAGATAGTGTCCTGTAACATGGTGAGCAGCTTCAAGAGGGGTTGGGACAGGGTATGGGGAAGGGATACTGGGAAGGGTTGTGGGAGGGGCAGCTGCGAGATGAGGGGCTAGCTGCACACTTGAGCAGACTCACTAGACCATGAGGCATGTTTCTGATGGCAATTTCTTATGTTCATACAGTATGTTCGTAAGCAAGGGGGAAGAAAAAATAGAAACAGTATGTGAAGGCTGGGAGATAGCTGGGGTTGGGGAGTCATGAGACTATTAGAGTGATCACTTCCTAAGTCTCACAAGAAAATTTGATTGTGCAATCAGACAGACAAGACACAGAAGAGGAGAGGATAGAACAGATCCTTGCTTTTAACTCATTCTATATAACAAATGGAATAGAGTCTTATTCAACTCTGTCACGTGGGAAACATTGCTTGCATATACTGGACCTCCATAGGAGGCTATGTTGGTACTTGGATTGTGCTAAGGACTGTAGAAAATCCTCCCAACTGCTTGTGGCTGTTAATCCCCAGATGGTGGACTCTTCCATTTCAAAGCAAGGCCTTTCCAAATGGTTGGCCTGCTGTATTTCTTTCTGTTACTAGAAGCATGGTAAGCAGTTTCCTGATCCTGTTAGTTCTCACTCCACCTGTGGGGTGACTACTTCAGTGGCTTGTTTTCACAGTGTGCCCACTGCTGACCTATGTGCTGCTATCACTTTGGGTACTATTCATACATTTACAAAAAAAAAAAAATACAATCTGGATATCGTATCTCATGGATGTGCTGGCTTTGGCCTTATTGTCCTGCAAGGCTTCCTTACTTAGGGACATTAGATCCAGCCTTCCTTCTTCAGCACTTTGGTATGGCTAGGGAATTGTACCATGATGTGGCTCAGTGGCAGGAGATATGTTCAAAGAAGATAGAATAGTTACTTACAGTAACAGTAGATCTTTTTTTTTCAATTTATTTTACTTTTTGTGCCCCTGGGTCATCAAGGCTCAGCCCTGGTCATGGCTCCCCCATACTCCCACCTCCAGTGACTGATGGTGATCCCCACGGTTACCCGTGGCTTGCCCGTCATAGAAACATAGAAACATAGAAACATAGAAGTTGACGGCAGATAAGGACCGCAAGGCCCATCCAGTCTGCCCATTTCTTTTTCTACCTTATAAATGTGCCATCGGCCTTTGCTCTGTCAGTGACCTATCTATTCATAGTCATTTGTATTGCTCCCTTATGCCTATCCCATGCCTGTTTGAAGCCCTGCACTGTATTCATAGCCACCACTTCTTGTGGTATGCCATTCCATGCATCCACCACCCTTTCTGTGAAAAAGAATTTCCTCGCATTTCCCCTTAATCGGCCTCCCTCTAATCTCATGCTGTGTCCTCTTGTCCTGCTATTTTTCTTATATTTAAACATGTTAGACTCTTTCACCTTGTTAATGCCCTTAAGGTGTTTAAATGTCTCGATCATATCTCCTCTCCCTCCTTTGCTCAAGGGTATACATATTGAGCTCGTTAATCTGTCCTTATATGTCTTCTGATGCAGTCCCTGCACCATTTTGCTGCCCTTCTCTGACTGCCTCAATTTGGTTAATGTCCTTGTGAAGGTGGCTTCCCAGTACTGCACGTAGTACTCCAGATGGGACCTAACCAATGTCTTGTACAGAGGGATTATTACCTCCCTCTTACGACTTGTGATACCCCTACTAATACACCCTAACACCCCCCTAGCCTTACCTACTGCTTTAGAGGTCTGCTTGGATGATTTTAGGTCATCAGTGATGATGATGCCCAAGTCTCTTTCTTCCTTTGTGACTGCTAGCAACTCCCTCCCAGCCTATAAGTGGCTTCAGGGTTTTCTCTTCCTATGTGCATGATTTTGCACTTCTTTGCATTAAATCCCAGTTGCCACTCTTCTGACCATTCTGCTAGTTTATCCAGATCTCTTCTCATTCTGCCCACCCATCTGGATCATCTACTCTGTTGCAGATCTTGGTGTCATCTGCAAACAGACAAGCTTTACCTCTAGTCCATCTAAGAGGTCACTAATGAAGATGTTGAATAGGACTGGCCCCAGGACTGATCCCTCGAGGTACCCTACTTGTGACTGGCATCTCTTCTGACTGTATACCATTTACCACCACTTCTGTTTTCTGCCAGTCAACCAGTTTGCCACCCAGTTGACCAACTTCTGACCACCCGAGCCTACCTAGCTTATTTATCAATCTTCTATGTGGAACAGTGTCAAAGCTTTGCTGAAGTCAAGGTAGGCGACATCAACTGCTCCCCCTTGGTCCACCACTCTAGTTTACCCAGTCAAAGAAATCTATGAGATTAGTTTGACAGGACCCAGCTTCCTTTGTAAACCATGTGTCTTGGATCCTGTGCTATGGATTCCAGGTGTGCACTATCCTTTCCTTAAGGGTGCCTCCCATAATCTTGCCCACTACTGAGGTAAGACTGACCGTCCAGAACCCTCGCCTCCTCCCTGCTACCACTCTTGTGGAGTGGGACTCATGAGCCTTTCTCCAGTCTTCTGGGACCTCTCCTGTGCTCAGAGACTCACTAAACAATTCTGCTAATGGCTCTGCTAGTTCCTCCTTTAGCTCCTCTAAGTACCCTGGGATGTATGCCATCAGGTCCCATTGCCTTATCCACCCTGAGCTTAGCAAGCTCTTGTAGGACCCTTTCTTTTGTGAAGGGAGTAGTGCTCACTCCCTCCCCCTGTGTCCATGATGCTGAGCTAGGGCCCTGCCCTACCTTCTCTTCTAGTAAATACTGAGCAAAAGTATCTATTTAGGATAGATGCCTTTACAGGGTCCTCCTCCTCACATGCTCCCTTTCTCCATTAAGCTTAGCAATACCCTCTGGACTTTCTCCTTTCACTAATGTATCTATAGAAAGTCTTGTCACCTTCTTTTTACTGTTCGTGCTAGTGTTCTCAGTTTGGGACTTGCCTGCCTTACTGCCTTACCTGCTTCCCTTAGGCAGTTTGGTATGCCTCCTATCTTCATCCTGCTGTGTTCCCTTATATTTTCTGAAGGCCAGCCTTTTGGCTCTGACCTTTTCTGCTACTATATTTGAGAACCAAAGTGGTTTCCTTCTTCTTTACTTCCTTTTCTGTCTAACACAATGGGATGTTGCTTCAAGTATTGTATCCTTAATGCTTGCCCACTTTGTCTGCCTTCCTCACCTGTGTTTCTTTTGCCAGGGCTAGCTTAACTCTGTTGGCCATCTTATCAAAGTCAGCTCCTCTGAAGTCCCATATTTTGCCTTGGAATGGGATGATTTAGATGTAGTAGCAAATTGAACCATACCATGTGATGGTCACTGGCCCTAGGTGACCTTTCTACCTGGAGATCTGTGATCCTTCTTTGTTAGTCAGTACAGATCTAGGATAGCCCTGTCTCTTGTGGGGTTGCTGTACCAGTTGTTTGAGGCCCTCCCCCTGCAGGGAATCCACTATGAGTCTAGTTCTGGCAGATGTTCCTGCTGGTATTGACCAATCTGTATCTGGCATGTTGAAGTCTCCCATTATCAGAACCTCCCCTTTAGCTGTCATGTTTTGTATATCTTCTAACAGTAATGGGTGGGGGTTGCTACGCCACTTCCCCTGAACGGTGCCGCACTACTGGTCCTGATTGATAGGTCATGGCACCGGAGGCTAATTGAAGGCAAGGGGAGGACTTCAAGGAGACGACCCAGGCAGCGATTCTTTTTACCCCTGTAAGTAGGGGTGGGAATGTGCAATGACAACCAGCATCTACCCCACCCCTAAGTTGCAGTGGCTTCTGGTGCACGAATGATGCCCCCAGCCTCCACCGGGTGTCAAGAGTGCACCAGACACTCAACCCCCTCTCTCCCAGAGAAGGACAGCAGTCTGAGGGATGTTTGATCCTTCTCCCCCTGGCTGGCCCTCTGATGACCTGAGTCTGTTCCTCAACCCGGGTTGCCGGCGTCGCAGACAGAAATCCAACTGCTGCACCAGTGGGTCAGATTGTAATAGTAGATCTTTGGGAAAATCTCCTCCACTGAGTCACAGCTCCCCTTGCCCCCCCCTTCAGGTGATGGGTGATTACTTGTAACTTGTGCTCTTACAGTGGCATTATTCTAAAAAATGCTTCCTATCAAACTAAGGTGGGTGCAAGGTCTTTCTCAGTGGCAGCCCCTCAATTTTGGAATGCACTGCCCCTTGAAGCCCACTCTTCCACTTCTCTTTTAAATTTTAAGAATAATTTTAAGGCTTACTTAAATTCAATGGAGTCATGTATTTGTTTTGCCTAAATGTAACTTGTTGTGATGTCTTTGTTGTTCCTGTTTTCTGTCAGGTTGGAACTGAAAATGGGCTTGTCCCAGTGTCCTTACCCAGTTAACAAATAAAAAATGAAATGAAAATGTATTATCCTGCCTGATCTTGTGTGCTGATTCTCCTCTTATGCCTACTTTGGCATGTTTACTCATGTTTCCATGTCCTTTCCAGTGTGCCTGGTTTGGTCCCAGTTCCTTCAGTCCCTGCCAGTCTGATGATCCTCCGAGCTTCTCTTCAGTGGGGAACAGAGGCATGCTGGGGAGGTCCTCATTATACAGGTGACGGTGAAGCACTTCAATGTGGGCTGCTCCAGCCAGCAAAAATTTCCAGGTGGTCTGACACTGGCAGATTACAGTTCCATGATGTGGCTCAATGGAGGAGATTCTCTCAAAAATCTACTGTTACGGTAAGTAACGATTCTGTACCACAGCTCAGCAAATCCATTGAATCACAAGATGCAACCTGGAATAGAATTAAGTTTGGTTTTATACAACACCCTCCATACACATTGTACCTCAAAGCACTTAACTAAGCAATGAGCTAGATACTGGTAGTCACTAGGAGATCCAGCTATGTGGCAAAGTAGCACCCGTTAATCAAGTCAAGTCAGATTTATTTATAAAAAGGTGCTTTTCAAAATGATCAAAGTGCCTGTACAACATTAAAACCAAACAGCAATAAAATAAAAACAATTCTAAAAACATTAAAATTTAGGATATGCAGCAATTACCTAATTAATAAGCATCTAAAAATACTAAACTGAATCAATAGGTTTTTAGGGCAGTTTTAAAGGTCTCAGTGGACAGGCACTCTCAAACCTGATGAGGTGAAGAGTTCCACAGGGTCGGGCCATAAAAGCAAAAGATCTCGCCGCTGAGCTCTTCAAATGGACCCTGGTAATCTCTAGCAATCCCTTGTCAGTGGAATGGAGTGGACGAAGTGGGTGATAGGGACACAGGAGGTCTTGCAAATAGAGTGGTCCCTGTCTGTGTAGGGCCTTATAGGTCAACAAACCGACCTTGAAGGTGATCCTCCACCACAATGGCAGCCAGTGCAGCTCGCGGAGCACAGGCACTATATGGTTAGCTCGAGGTAAGCCCATCAACAATCTAGCTGCCACATTCTGCACCAGCTGCATGTGGTGAACGTCCACCCCCAGAAGCCCTAGGTATAGAGCATTGCAGTAGTCAAGGCAGGAGGTCACAAAGGCATAGACCAAAGTTGGAAGGCCATCAGGAGGAAATAGGTGTTTTACCCGGGTGATATTCTTCAGATGGTAAAAAGAGGACTTGACAATGGCTGATACCTGTGATTTAAGTGTCAGCTCACTATCAAGAATAACGCTCAGATTCTGCACCTGTTCGGAGAACCTCAGCTGATTGCCCCCCAGCACAAGTCCAGTGGGCCAAACAACAGAGGACATCTCTACCTGATGACCAGGGTCCACAACCAAAACCTCAGTCTTGTCTGGATTCAACCTTAACCAGCTGGCAGTCATCCTACATCCAGTCATCCAGTCATTACTACGACTTCTCCTACCATTGGTTGACTTCTTTCCCAGACTTTTTAATTTGTTTTATGGTCTTCTGGTTGGTGGGAGGACCAGGGCACCTATATTTACTTTAATTTTTTTGCTTTTATTGTGTTGTTTATGTTTATGTTTATTTTTGTTTTTGTTTGATTATTGTGTGTATTCTGGTAGTGGGAGTGCCCAGAATTCTCCCTTTCCCTCGGCTGTGTGAGGGTTGGGGGGTGAATTTGTATTCGTATGTGTATTTTATCCTGTGAGAGAGGATTTTACTTTATTTTACTTTGTTTTTCTGGGTTTGAATTCTATTCAATTGGGGGAGGAGGGTGGTTTCACAGGCCTTGTTGGGTTGGGTTTATTGTTTAAGTTATCATTGCTCTGGAGGATTTCAGGATTTTAATTGTTAGTGATTTTATTTTAGGAATTTAGAGTTTTTAGATTAGTTTAGTTTGATATTTGGTATATATTGTTTAGTTTGAGCAATAACATGTGGTGGTCTGCAGGTACCACAGTGGTTTACTATTCATCCTCCTCTCTTTGCGCCCTCCGCCCTTTTTATACTCCTCCCCTACAATTTGAGATTTACCAGTGCTGTAGAGTGCTGGAGATTGTTCGTAGGAGAGTGAGGAGGGCAGGGGTTGGCGAACAGGAGAAGATGAAAGAGCGGGACCACCTTATCAGGGTTACTAAGTCCAGAAGGCGCCCTGGGGTGAAATGGAATCCAGACTGGGGTTTCCCATGTCTGGTGCCCATACTCAAGGGCACCAGTGAATTTGGTGGGCAAATAGGCCAGACAGCCTCCGAAGTTTGTCCAACTCAGGTGGTGTTATGCAATGCCAGGTCTGTTAGGAATAAGACCGCCATTATAGCCGATCTTATTAGTTCGGCTGACCTGGCTTGCGTCACTGAGACCTGGCTGGATGAAAATCCCCATATTGGAGGCCATGATTCCAGCCGGGTACTCGGTGATACGCCACCCGAGATTGGACCGCAGGGGTGGGGTGGTTGCAGTCTGTTTTAAGACTAAATTGGGCCTCACAATTGTGGTAGTAGGTGAGGCTGAATCCTTTGAGTGCACAGTTGTAGCAGGTGTAGGCGTTCGAATCATTCTTATCTACCATCCACCCGGAGATGGGAAACACTTCTTACAGGAAGTAGCAGACTTCCTCGTTGATATGTCATTTGAGTCGCCCAGATTAATGGTTCTGGGTGACTTTAACGCCTGGGTCGATGATGAACTCTCACAATTTGGTAATTATTTCCTCCAACTTATGTCTTCTTTGGGCATCACACAGGTAGTTTCCACTGCTACACATAAATCTGTGCACTCTCTGGATTTAGTCTTCATCTTAGGGATTGATTTATCTGATGTGGGGGTGGAACCAGTCGCCTGGTCTGACCACTACACTGTGAGGTTCAATTTTTACACCCCCCTGAGAAGGCCTTCCCCTGTGGAGATGTTCAGGTACCGCCCATTATGGAATATTACTTCCCAGGGCCTTGCAGCAGTCCTTGACCTCTTATCCCCCATGTTGACTAGCAGTAGCCCAGAGGCACTGGTGTCGGCCTATAATTCGGCCGTTACAGTGGCCCTGGATCTTATTGCTCCTGTTCGTGAGCACCCCCTATCCCTTCACCCCAGGTCCCCTTGGTTTGATGGGACACTGAGGGAGTTGCGGAGACAGGGGCGAAGGTTAGAGCGTTGTTGGCGCAAATCCGCCCTTGATGCTGACCACCTTAGATTGATGGAACATTATTCTATCTATCAATCTGCAATCACCCATAAGAAGGCAGAATTCCTGTCCAGGGAGATTGCAGTTGCACAGAATCAACCGGCTCAGTTGTTTCGGACTGTACACAGACTGTGCAACCCAGCCTTTCTGCAAGTCCGAAAAGCTTTTTTGCAGTTAGAGTGCGAGGAGCTTGCTTGGTTCTTTGCAACTAAGGTGGCTGACATCAGGGTGGGCTTGCGTCCGGCAATCTGTAAGGGTGATGTTGTGGAACAGTGCGAGTTCACAATACCTCAGTTCTCTTGGAGTTCCTTTTGCCGACCAGAAGTTGTGGATATTATGAGGATCATCCATAGCGTGCAGCCCACAAGCTGTAGTTTGGACCCTGGACCAACTCCCCTAATTTTGGGTTGTTCTGAGGCCATCGGTCCAGTTATGGTGCAAATAGTCTGGTGCTCCTTAGAGTCAGGTGAGTTTCCTAACTCCCAGAAAGAGGCAGTGGTGACACCCCTCTTGAAGAAAGCTACTTTGGACTCAGAATGTTTTTCAAACTACAAACCTATGTCTAACCTTTCCTTTATTGGGAAGGTTATTGAGAAGGTGGTGGCAGCCCAATTGGATGACCATTTAACCATCCATAATGTCTACGAATCCTTCCAATCTGGTTTTCGTAAAAGACACAGCACTGAGACTGAGCTGGTTGGGGTGCTTAATGATCTTCTGAGGGCGAGGGATCAGAAGAGACGTTCCATTCTAGTTCTTCTTGATCTCTCATCAGCTTTTGACACTGTGGATCACCTGGTGTTGTTAGCACGCCTGAGGCTAATCTGTGGAATGTCAGGAACTGTTTTAAAATGGTTCACTTCATTCCTTACTGGGAGATCACAAAGAGTTGTGTTGGGGGTTCATTCCTCCAGCCATGGCTGGATTAACCTGTATGCAAATTATGCCATGGCGTAGGGCCCTGAGGTTCAGGAGGCCCCCACTGTTAACTTATTTACAGTTACTTTCTTTAATTCTGGCTGTACTGGACAACTGCTGACAGGCCGAATTGCCCAAAAAGCAGCCCCCTCCTTGGAGTCAGTCAGCCCCCCCACCACACTGAGTCAGCCTGGTGAATGATGACCCCCCCCACAGCTGCTCTGAGCAAGTGAGCCTCTCAGTTTCTCTGACGGCTGCTCCAGCTTTACCTCTGATCCACCCTGACCCCTCCGCACACAACCAATCACGTCCATCAGAGGTCCTCTGGAGGTGTAGCTACTGGGGAGCGGGAAATCCGGGAATCAGTGTGTACATGTGCATGGCATCAGGACATGTGGCCAGGCAGTAATGAGAAGTAGAGGAGGAGAACAAGAGAGCTGTGGTGGTCAGTCATCGGTGCCGGTGGTTGGTCTCATCTATCAAAGAAGAAGAGTCTCTGTCTAAAGACACAAAAGTAGAGAGAGAGTCTGAGCAGGCCACAGGGAGGTCACCTGGAGTCAGATTTGGCTTCAGTGCAGCGTCACATGCTGCTGGTGTTTTCAGCATAGCCCCTAGCCAGGGTCAGTCAGTGTTGCTGTTAGTTTGGCCTTTGGTCCTGCTGTGACTGTGAGGAATCCTCCCATGCTGGGCCACGTTGCATGGCTGAGTCATGTCACCACCGCCTGTGTGATCTTGAGGAAACAATCAAGAGGACAGACTGGACTCATCACAGTCACATTCACATCAGTCAGGTCACACCAGGTATTTGTGTTAACTAGTCATCTGCGTGTTGCAGTGTACAAGTCATTTGTGCTGCAGAAATAACTAGTTTTATTGCATTGGAGAAACAAACTAAGCTGTGGTTGCCTCTGGTCATGGTCTGTCTGGGAGTGTTCAGTAACCTGAGTAGTGTACTGAGTCATTAATAAGATTTGAGTTTGGCACTGGTGGACCATGGGATGCTAATAAGTCACCTGAGGGGAACTAACTTGTGTGACTTGCTCTTGCTGGCACAGTTTTGTCTTGGTTTGATTTGAGTCATATACATTACTGGGAAGTTGCAGCAGGTTGCTCTAGGAAACTTAATTTCTGAAGTGACTGCAGTCAACACGTGCAGGTCCTGCAGGGTTCTTAAAGCTCAGTCTTTTTGGCACAACTCTGTTTATCTGGTTTGGCATCAATGACTTGGAGTAGGGGCAAGGATGTGGCAGCTCAGCATTGGCAGCAAAGCAACTTTGAGGTTGACAACAAAACTATAAATGACAATGGAGATGGAGGAGAGGAGACAGTGGGAGAACAGACAGAACTGAGGACAAAGATAGCTGCACAGAGGGTGATTGTGGCAAATGCATTGTAAAGGCAAGGAGCTTGAGCATGTCTCAGGTTTGGAGCTTTAAGGAGTCTTGAGCAGGGAAATAATGGGAGGGAGCTGTGAGCCCCACTAACTGCTTCAATACATGCTTCAGTTTTTTGGTTTTGGCAAAGAGAATTGGTATTCAAGGAGGCATGTGCAGGGAGATTGTGGCAGCTACAATCACCATTTTTACGTTCACTTGTGCGCATGCGCAAGGAACGTTTTGGGAGAGTAGCACACTTTGGAGGTGTGCCTCTCCCCTTCAATCCACAGCTCCGTTGAGCAGGCATGGCGGTCCTGCACCAATGGGTGCGGGAGCTGTGTATGACAGCGGTGGTCTTCGCTTCAAAGAAAACCACCGCTGTCTTACACAGCACTGGTAGGCCTCATGCCCCCCCCAAAGTTTTGGTGCCACGCTGGGAGCCCACCTCAGCGTGGCAAACATCCTGGGTCCTCTCTACCCGATGGGGTGCCCAATTCCCCGTTGGCTCACATTCCCAAAAGGCCCCCAAAGCTTTGGTGCCACGCTGGAGCCACCCAAGCGTGGCAAATGTCACGTCGTCTGCCAATGGGGTACCCAATCCCCCCGCCCACCGTCCCCCAAACGCCCCCAAAGCTTTGGTGCCACGCTGAGAGCCCACCCCAGTGTGGCAAACGTCCCATGGTCGTCTTTTTTTCAACCTGAAAAGCAAAAATGGTCCCACGTAGTCTTCCAGCCCCTCCCCAACCCGCACCCACCCACCGCGCACTCGCTTTCTCCCCACACCCCCACCCCATACTTACCTCTTGAGCTCGGGCGCCACGATCATCGCTCAGCCGGGAACACATCTGCACTATTCAAAGCCGACGCAAGCTGAAGAAATGCCGGTATAATGGGCTAGATAGGGGTTTCAACTTTGTTGCATATCTCAGGCATTTTGGAATTTTTGCACAAATTTCAACATGGGGTTTTGGGACCCCTTCTCATGAATGATGTCACTGTCATGTCGTTATTCGGGCCCGGCAAGGTGTCGCAGTCACTGCGCGAAATCACCCTTCGGGCCCGAATAACGCCATGACAGTGACATCTTGGTGCAAAAATTCCTAAAAATTACTGTTTTACGAGCGTGCGTTGCCCAGTTCCTACGCAGGCTCATAAGTTCGCAAATTTTCAATATTTTCACTCCAGATTTTCAACATTGCCATTTTACCACACCTCCTTATGAGCAGTACAGCTGTCATTTTTCACATCCTGCCCAAAACCTGTTTCCGCCCATGTAGCACACAATGGCGCAGTTGGTGTGCGAAATCAATGTATGGGACACATTAAGAAAATCACAGTGACACCGTTCATGAGCAGAGGTCTTAAAATGGCTATGTTGAAAATTTGGTGAAAAAATTCCTAAAAATGACTGTTTTACGGCGTTCGCGGATTCCTAAATGAACTACTGATTTTCAATATTTCCACTCCAGATTTTTAACATTGCCATTTTACCACACCTTCTTATGAGTAGTACAGCTGTCATTTTTCACATCTCACCTAAACGTGTTTCCGCTTCATGTAGCGCATAATGCGTGAGTCGGTGTCAAATCAATGTATGGGACACATTAAGAAAATCACAGTGACACTGTTCATGAGGCAGAGGTCTTAAAATGGCTGTGTTGAAAATTTGGTGAAAAATTCCAAAATGACTGTTTTACGAGCGCGGCGCTATGCAGTTCCTATGCACGCTTGTACGCTTCGTAATTTTCAATATTTAGACATAGATTTTCAACACTGTCATTTTACCACACCTCCTCATGAGCAGTATAGCTGTCATTTTTCACATCCTGCCCAAAACATGTTTCCGCCCATGTAGCGCACAATGGCACGGTCGGTGTGTGAACTCAGTGTATGGGATGCATTAAAAAAATCACAGTGTCACTGTTCATGAGCAGAGATCTTAAAATGGCTATGTTGAAAATTTGGCCATTGTCAGGACTTCTTTTTACCATCTTAGGAATATTGCCAGGGTGCATCACCTTGTTCCGTCTGACTCTTTACCAATGTTGGTCCACGCTTTCGTGTCCTCCGCTTGGACTTCTGCAACGCCCTTTACATTGAGCAGAACGCTGCAGCCCGGGTTTTGACTGGGACAAGGAGATCCAGTCACATTACCCCGGTACTGCGTGAACTGCACTGGCTTCCTATACGGTGGTGGATCACCTTTAAAGTCATTTTATTGACTTTCAAAGTCCTTCATGATCAGGGTCTGACCTATCTGAAAGAACTTCTGGTGCCTTACTGCCCCGGCCAATTGCTCCGTTCGGCCGACGAGGGGTTGTCAAAGATTCCAAGAGTGAGTTTAAAATCTTCTGGTAGTAGAGCATTTTCTTATGCCGCACTCACTCTTTGGAATTCTCTACCACGCCGGTTAAGGGAGTGCACCTCCATGGAGGTATTTAAGAAAGATTTAAAAACTTACCTGTGGCACTTGGCTTATTTGGAAGATTAATGGAATCTGATTGTAAATATTTTGTTGATTGTATGGATGATTTTATTGTTTGTTTCAATATGTGATGTTTTAATTAAAGTGTTTTATTTATATGTTTGTAATTGGTATTGTATGTTGTGGTTTTGATATGTAAAGTGCCTTGATATTCTGAAAGGCGCTTTAAAAATAAAGTTATTATTATTATTATTATTATTATCCAGTCCTGGATCTCAGCAAGGCAGTTGTTAAAGACCAAGATTGTGTCCTCCTGATCAGGCGCAAAGGACATGTAGAGCTGAGTATCATCAGTATAGCAGTGAAAACTCAGCCCATACCACCTTATAATGTCCCCTAATAGCAGCATGTACATTGTGAACAACATGGGGGACAGCACAGAGCCCTGCGGGACCCCACAGGACATGGGGATAGTGGCCGAGGAAAAAATCCCTGACACCACTCTCTGCGACCTGCTCATGAGAAAAGAATGGAACCATCTGAGGACTGTACCAGACAGTCCACAGATCAACTGCAAGCACTCCAGCAAGACCCCATGGACCACAGTGTCAAATGCTGCGGAGCAATCAAGAAGAACAAAGATCGAACGGCTCTTCTGATTTCTCACCACCAGGAGATCATTAAGCACCCAGAAAAGAGCCGTCTTGGTACTATGCCTCTTCCTAAACATAGACTGGAGAGGATCATAGATCTCGTGGGTGGTAAGATGGTCTTCAAGTTGCAATGCAACTACCTTCTCAATAACCTTACCCACAAAGGGCAGGTTAGAAACAGGTCTGTAGTTTGTGAGGCAGTCCGGGTAGAGGGAAGGTTTCTTCAAAGGGGGGGGTCATGACAGCCTCTTTCAAGCAGTCAGAAAACACCCCCTTCTCCAGTGAACTCCAGACTGTATCTGCAAGGACTGGTCTGATGACTTCCACACACTCCACCAGGAGGTGGTCGCATACCCTGGACAATCTTCATGATATCTGTGATCACCAGCCAGTTAAAGTTAGACCAGACAAACCGGGAGCTAGTGACCTCCCACCAACCATCACTCTGCTCATTGAAGTGTGCTGAGCGAATTTCCGACCTGATGGAGGCAACCTTATCTACAAAAAATTGAGCAAACTCCTCATACTTAACTTGTGTTACCCCCGTATGCCAGCACAAAGCAGCTGTTTTAATCTGTTTGAGGTTTAAAAGTAACATTTGACATTTTGGGGGAAACTAAAGTGCCATCCCCTTGACAAAATTGCTACCCCCTTGAAAAAATTCTAGATCCACCCCCGCTGGTAGTGCATGTAGGGACTGCACACTAACAAATGTGGCAGCCAGTATTTACTGATGGTATGCTAGGTCTGTCGATGTGCAGCTGCCCAGACCCTCCCCCAACCTGACCCCAACTGTCTTCAGCCACTCCCATGCATTCCGGTCTGCTCATTTTAAGGCTGCCTAGGGAAGCTAAAAACTACCTTTTGTTAGTGTGAGTTGTGGGTGTGACAAACACTGGAAACAGCGAGTATGCATATTTGTTGATTCCAAGGGAAAAACTCAGCAGTGTGCAGACCACAGCACAGCTGTAATGCAGTATTATAGATCAAGGGTGTAGACTGGCATACTCACTGAACACATTTGTGTACAGTTTTGTTGAGTGTCTGTCACAAACCATATGCTTTTCTGTTAACATTTTCATGTTAATCTGTAGTATTTGTGTTAGTGTAGGCCACTGAGGAGTGTCTCTGTTTAAATTTCTGTTGTTTAGGAAACAGATACCTGTATAACCTCTTTAGAGTTTAGCAGAATCATACTAACATACTAATTGCCAGCAGATTAGGCCTTACGGTCTATCGAGTCCACTCGAACCTCAGATCCCTAGTGGGGTACCGAGGCCCTCCTCCCCCCATCTTGTGTTCCAGAAACCCCTATCATCCATCCCCACCCCCCTGGGCCAGGCCATCATCTGATACATCCACTTTCTATGTCTGTCCCACCTTCTCTTGAAACCCTCCACTGTGGATCTCTGAACCAGCTCACCAGGCAGTGTGTTCCAAGGATCCACCACCATCTCAGTGAAAAACCTCCTCCTCTTTTCCCCTCTCACCCTTCCACCTTCCAACTTCAAACCATGACCTCTGGTGATACCTCCCTGCTTTAGTCTAAAGATTCCCTCTGTGTTTACCCTGTTTATTCCCTTGAGGCACTTGAAGACCTCAATCATGTCCCCCCTGTCTCTCCTCCAATGAAAACAGGCAGAGCGCCTCAAGTCTGTCCTCATACGTCAAATCCCCTAGTCCTCATATCATCTTAGTTGCCCTCCTCTGTACCCTCTCCAGGAGCTGTATGTCCCTCTTCAAGTGTGGTCTCCAGTACTGTATACAGTACTCAAGGTGTGGTCTAACTAGTCCATTGTATGTGGCAGAATCACTTCCCTGCTCCTAGAGGTGATCCCCCTTACGATGCATACCCACATCCTGTTTGCTTTGCTAACATCTGACAACAATCTGACTTGTTTGGAAGGGGGTGCCATTTGCAAAGGATGTGTACATTTTTAATGGGGGGGTGTGTAACTGTTGGAGACTGTGTACAAAACAGAAATTTCTGGCTACACCCCTGTTATAGATCTCATAAAGGTAGACTATTGCATAAGAGCTTCTTGCCCCCCTCCCACTTCTGGTAAAAAATAGTGGTAGGGCTCCCTTCTGCTGCATGGAGCAAACAAGGTATTCCCTGCCATGGTCCTGGTGACTTTGCCAATGCGATACTTGTTCTGGGACTTCCAGGAGGCCATCAACAGTAGAAGCACACAGTTCTACTTGCTTTTTCCCTTCCAGGTGCCTGATGCTCAAGTTTAGCTTTGGCAGTACCGGAGAGAAAAGAATTGTTTCAAATTTACAAAAGAGCTCCTGTCCTGGAGCTGACAGGGGTGCAACTCATTATTTTAACTGAACTATAACATTAAAGAGGGAAGCAATTAAGCCACTGTGTTAGCATATGAAGGCCAAGTTGACCAACGGGGTACCACATGCTCAATACTGGGGCCTGTCCTCCTCAATGTCTTCAGAAGGGACATTGCAGAAGAACTGAAAGGGAAGGGAAGGTATGCCTTTTTGCAAATGACACCAAAATCTACAATACAGTAGACACCCAGGAGGGGGCAGAGAGAGTGTGCAGGAATCTTGGGAAACTCAAATGAAGAGAGGCATGGAAATTGCGATTTAATTCCAAAAAGTGCAAAATCATGCACCTAGGGCATAGGATAGGAATCCAAAACTGAGTATAAGATTGGGTGTGGGGGGATACTGACAGTCACTAAACAGGAAAGGGACCTTGGGGTTATCATATCTGAGGACCTCAAGGTGGCAGGGCAGTGGGACAAAACAGAGGGCAGGGCTATTGGGAAGCTGGGGTGTATAGGTAGGGTTATCTGCAGCAAAAGGAAGGAGGTGGTGGTGCTACTGTATCACTCACTGTTGAGACCCCACCTGAAGTACTGTGTCCAGTTTTGGAGACCACACCACAGAAAGGGCATAGACAGGGTGAAGACAGTCCCAAGGAGGGCACCTAAAATGGTGACAGTCTGCACAAGAAGCCCTGTGAGGAAAGACTCAGGGGTCTCAACATATACACTCTGGAAGGGGGGGAGAGAGAGGTGACAAGATAAAGACCTACGTGTGCAAGTACTGTACCTCACATGTACTTCACATGGGTGAGCTGGCTGTGGGGGGGGGAGCTGTTTCAAATGAGAAGCAGTGCCAGGACCAGGGGCATTCTGTGGAGCTGGGGGGAGTTCAAGAGAGATGAGAGGAAATATTTCTTCACTGAAAGGGTGGTAGACACCTGGAACAGACTGCCAGTGGAAGTGGTGGAGGCTTGGGGGCTACAAGTGTGCATGGGGGTAGACATAAGGGTTCATCACAAAAGAGGCAGGGTGGTGGGAGGGTTGCCGGAGACCAGATATGGTCTGCAGAGGCAGATTAGGAAGGGAATATCTAGGCAGACTAGGTGGGCCAAGTAGCCCTTTTCTGCCAACAAATTCCATTTCTATATTTTGTTTCTATGTTTCTTGGGTGTGGTGTCAGGTCCAAAATAGTCAAAGGGTGGATTACTCATAGCTTTGTGGCCCTTTCAAAGTTGCAGAAATGTCAGTGTCCATTTTCAAGAAATCAAGGTCAAAGCAGTGCATTGTTTATTACAGAAAAACACGGCATACAGGTCTTGCATACTTCCCTGACTGTTCTTATACACTCTACCACCAAATGGTACGATACACCTGACATCATGGAGCCACTTAAACTGGAATGGGCTAAGGGAGCTCCATTTGATGACCCCTTCCTAATGTCCAGTTACCCTACACACACACTCCAATTCCTGGTGAAGTGACACTAAGCGGGTCAGTCATGCCCTCCTCGGATGCGAAGGCCTCATTTTCAGCCATCCTTCCATGTGGTATCCTGTGGCACTGATGAGAGGGTGCGCTTTCAACCCAACACCAGGGCTACCAGAAGACCAGGATGACCCCAACCCACCCCTTCATGGGCAGGCCTGAGACCCAAAAGGGCCTCCAAGAAGACCCCCCCCTCTTGAGGGAGCTCTCCCACCTCCTACTCCTCCTATATCCTCCGCTCCTTACTCCTAATGGTGCCAACACTTCCTCTTTTTATACTGTGACTAGTGTTACATGGCAGGGAACTGGCTCTGTCCTCAAACTGAATCCATGAGTGAGTAAACAAAAATGCAGAACAGATGGCACAGTACCCCCTGGTGGTAGGGGTACTTCGGACAGTAATAAACAATTGTTATAATGGGCAAAACTTACTTTACCAAATCATAGCTTTAATATATGAACATACAAAATTTTCCAGCAGATAAAGGCCTAGTTATCTATCATGTCTGCTCAAATGTGCAGCTAGCACCCTTATTCTGCAGCTGCCCTCCTCCCACCCTCCCTCTCCTTTGCTCCTCCCCTTTGCCCTGTTCCAGCCCCTTTGAAGCATCCCACTGTTCTACTGGATACCACATCTGCCTTTAACACATTCCACCCAGCTACCACCCTCTCCATAAAAAAGTGTCTCATCATCTCCCTCCTGAACCTTCCTCCCTCCAGTCTCATATCATGGTCCCAGATGTCCCTTCCCTCCCTTACTTTGAACAGCCCCTCTGTACCTGTCTTGTTTATTCCTTTCATATATTTGAAGGTTTCAATCATATCCCCCTTGTCTCTCCTTTCCTCTCCTCCATCAAGTACATATTCAACTCCCTCAGCCTCCTCTCGTATGGTAAGTCCCCCAGCCACTGGATCATCTTTGTCACCCTGTGCTGCACTCCCTCCAATAACTTAATGTCCTTCTTCAGATATGGGCTCCAGTACTGCACGCAGTACTCCAGGTGCGGTCTAACTAATGATCTATACAGTGGCAGAATCACCTCCTCCTCCTCGACAATATACCCGTTGCAATGCAACCCAGCATTATGTTGGTCTTTGCAGCCGCCTTCCTACATTGTGCCAAGTTGTTCATTGACCCCGTAATGAGCACCCCCAGATCCTTCTCCTCCTCTGTCTCAGCTAGCTGAACTCCCCCCAGCTGGTAACTTCTCCTTGGGTTTTTCACCCCAAAATGCAGCACCTTGCACTTTTTCGCATTGAACCCCAGTTGCCAGGTGTCCGACTAGGTTTCCAGCTTTGCCAGATCATCCTGCAACCCCTGCCATCCCTCTAGGTCATCCACCACTGATCCCACCTTGGTGTCATCAGCAAACAGACTGGTCTTGCTCTTGATGCCCAATATGTCTGCAATGAATATCCCAAACAACACTGGTCCCAACACCCGAGTCCTGCAGAACACCACTCATCACTACCCTTGGTGATGAGAGCTCCTCACCCACCATCACCCTCTGTTGCCTTTCCTGAAGCCAGTTCCCTACCCATCTCACCAGCTTTGCACCCACCCCTGTGCCTTCTAACTTACTTCCCAGCCTCCCATGCGGCACTGAGTTGAATGCCTTATTGAAGTCCAGGTACAGGATATCCACTGCATGGCCCCCATCCAATTGTCTAGTTACCCAGTCATAGAACTCCACCAGGTTGGTTTGGCAGGATCTGCCACTTACAAAGCCATGATGTCTGCTGTCCTGTAGCTCTTTGGCCTCCAGGAAGCCTCTTCTTCAGGATGGTCTCCATCAGCTTACCCACAATGGATACGAGGCTCACCAGTCTGTAGTTCCCTGGTTCATCCTTGGGGCTGCTCTCATGGAGGGGCACCACATGAGCCATTCCCCCAATCCTGAGTTACACACCCTGAGTGAAGTGAGGCATTGAATAGGTCTGCCAAAGGTCCCACCAGGACCTCTGCCAGCACCTTTAGTACCCTGGGGTGGATGTCATCTGGCCCTGGCACCTTGTCCACCCTCAGTGCCCTCAAATCCTCCAGAACACTGCCCTCCATGATTTCCCTGTACATCACCCTCCCCTCCGTTCCTGCCCTCCCTCCCTCCCTCCCTCCCCTGGGTATCACCCCCCTTCTTCTTAGTAAGTACTGAGCAGAAGTAATCATTTAGCGCTTCTGCCTTATCACCCCCTGCTTCCACCCCCCCTTCTTAATCCTTACTATATGGTCCTTTCAGCTTTGTGTCTCCCTAATGTACCTAGAAGACCTAGAAGAATTCCTTCTCCTCCTTCTTAATCCCTGCACCAGCCTGAGCTCCTTAGATGCCTTGGCTGCCCTTACTGCCCTTGTCACCTCCTTCGATTCCTCTATTTTCCTTACATTTTTACAGTAGCTCAGTTCTTAGTGTGTATGTCATGCAGAAACCTTTTTCAAAATGAACACTTTCTTGTCATATCATTATGTTTAGTTATTGGATCTTGTCATATCATTACATTTAGTTATTTTGGCAAGCCAGAGCTCATGTCCAGATGAGAGCGGGGGGGCTGGAGACAAAGAAGAAGTGGTACAATAAAAGTGATTCACCAGATAAACATATAGAAAATAACTACCCTCTCTCCATGAAGAACAAGCTGGTAACCTCACACTGAGTGAGGGTGGTGACATCATGGGCACAAGAGCAAGGTGCAACAATGCAACAGCGAGTCACACATGTGATAAATCTGCTCACACTTCACATGCACACGTTAAAAATAGGTCAGAAGGCAGGGTAATTGGATGCAACCAAAGGGACTGAGGAGAACAGGTGGTGGGCATCACAGAAAGAAGGGGAGGTGCAGGAGTGAGCAGTCAGCTCAGGAAGCTTAGCTTTCAAGGAGGAGGAAGAGAGGATGAGGAGTGACTGGGGGAAGGGAAGTTCATTCCTGAGATGTGGAAGTCTATAGGGAAAAGAAGCCTGCCTGGTAGAGGTCTTGAATAGGGGAGTTTCAACGGAGCAGCAGAAGTCAGAATTTGAGTAGGAAGTGAAGGGATAGGAGGGAGAAGAAATAGCAGGGGATGGCAGAAAGCCAGAATTTAGATACTGTATGTGGGAGACAGACTGGAAGAGACTTTAGCCTTCAGGGGAGAGGAGAGGAGAGAGCTCTGAATATAGAAATCAGCAATAGTTTTTTTTTTGGGGGGGTGATGCAGTTCTGTGTAAAGCAGTAGATGAAGTGATAGAGGGGGCCAAATTAATCCAAGGTGGACTTGGAGACTGTACAGTTGGACATTGTAAACCACATCCCCATAGCTGAATTTCAGGAGAATCATTTTAAGCACAAACCCGTGAAGGGCAGCGAGAGCAATACAGGACTTGATATATCGTGACAACAATGGGGGGGGAAGATTGATCATATGGGTAGCAGCTACAGTATGTGTCAGTAGAAGTTGAGTCGATGATGATGATCCAACTGGACTCCAAGGTATTTGGATAGGAACTAAATTATATAGCAACAGCTGCCTCAAATTTTATTTTAGAGTCATAAAACAAAGTGAAGTATGAAAAGTAATAAATGGGTTGAATCCTAACAAATCATGTGGCCTGGATCAGACTGAAATACAATTTTTGAAGCATGCAGTTGAAATCATAACTCCTGTCTTAACAAGAAATCTATAATAGGTGTTTAATGGAAGGATTATAGCCAGACTATTGGAAGCTAGCAAAGGTGGTACCCATCCATAAAGGGGTGTGATAGGGTTGAATAAGACAATGTCCCATTTGTTATGTAGAAAGATTTGTTATGTAGAAATGAAAATGGGATCCCTTGGTTTGACAATGTATATAGTCATAGTGTTCAAATGATTGCAAAACACTATAGAAATTTGCAAAGCACTTAGGGGGTTAACCTGGAATGCAACACTAGCTCTTTTGCAGAAGCTGTCAACAGGAGGTCAGTTCTGGGACATCATGTTCTATTTTGTTGCACCTGCAAGGAAGGAAACTGTCAAGAACATTTTCTGAAAAACAGGATGTCTTTTAATGAGCTCCCAGACAAAAACTTTTAAAAAGAGCAGCAATACTTCTAGAGAGAGAGAGAGAGAGAGAGAGAGAGAGAGAGAGAGAGAGAGCAAAACTGAAACTTGAAATTAGAGATATCCTCAGATGAATGCCTTTGTTTTCTGTGTTTGTACTGCCTTTGTAAATAGTTATACAGAACAATTTTATTTTTTTATTTTGCTATTACTACTAATAATAAAACGCTCACTGCGAATTTTACAACTGCTCCTGGTCATCCTGTGCTTCCTGACCCGTGCTTCAACGACAAGGGCGAGATTGTAATAACTCATCAAATTGTCGACCAGTGGCATTATTGTCTGTTACTGTATATCAAAGGTTTTTTGGAAAGCTGATTGGAAAACAGGTAAACGAATATATGGATAAATATGATTTATTGACCAGGCATCAATCTGGTTTTAGGGAAGGGAGGTCATGACTAGCACTACACTCATGGACTTTGTGAACACAGTAACAACTGGATTGGATGAGGAGGAGTCTGTGGGTGCAGTGTATGTCGACCTTTCCAAAACATTTGATTTAGTGGACCATGGCACATTACTGACAGGACTGGAGCAGGTAGGGATCTCAGACAAGGCTATCTCATGGTTTCAATTGTATCTTCACAATAGGAGGCAACAAGTCACGGTAAATAGTACACTATCAGATTCACAGAGTTTGAGCAGGGGAGTTCCACAGGGCTCCATTCTGGGACCCCTGTTGTTTTTGACATATGTTAATGATTTGCCAAATTACATAACTAGTACAGAAATAAAACTTTACACAAAGATGACACAGTGTTAATAGGCAGCAACGCATCTCAAACTGAACTGAAAAATGTTTTGCAGCAGGATTTTCATAGACTTCAGGAATGATTTATAAGGTCAAAAATAGTGCTTAGTGCAAAGAAAACACAGGCGATGCAATATTTAGGCAAAATAGAACAAAATTAACAATGAAACAAACCTAAACGCAAAGACAATAAATGGGCAGACAACAAATGTGAGAGAATACAAATGTTTGGGAGTGATTATAGATGACACATTAAAATTTGATTCACACATAAATAACATTATTAAAAATGTAAACAAAAGAGTAGGAGCCTTGAGAAGGAGTCATTTTTATTCCCAAAGAAACAAGCAATACAATAGTTGTGCAACTTCTGCTACCATTTTTGGAATATGGAAATATAGCTTATCAACATGTTAATTATTCTATACTGTGTAAATTAGACTTATAATGCATTATATGACAGGTATCTGTTCTCAGCCAATCACAATAGAGAACAGTCGTCAGTTATTCTGTTACAAACTACAGTTAAAAAAAAAGAGTTGATTACTCAACTAAACCCCTCCCACAGTCAGTCAGACTATAGCCATGCCCACAGTCGGTTGTTCACTCAAATCAAACAAGAAAATGGCTTCAGAAAGAGCATGCACTTCGGCAGTTTCACAACAAATAAACAGCACATTTCAGACCCTCAGGTAGAAAGAAAAATCCTGTACAGTACCTACAGCGGATAAACAGACCTACAAAAAAGCAAACTAAATCAGCAACAAAGATCTGAAAGTTATTTACTTCACTTTCGGTTACAAGCATGCCATGAGGAAAAATGCCCTCCACCCACCACAGTGACCGTTGAACAGCAATACATTAAAACACAACATACACAGCGTTTTTTACTATTCCACTAATTTTCATATTTTCTGCATGACTAAAAGCTCACCCATGACCCCCTTCCTCAGCAGCACTCCCACTCTGCCAGACTTTACTGAATACAAACACAAGGATTATTTTCAGCTACAGTGTCGGCGTGCCTTACATGCTTTGGTTGTCAGTACTGTCTTTTTCCTCATCTTGGTCAGGAACTTCTACAGTGCATTCTTAAAATCATCCAAGACCACCCTTCCCCTGTTACGGCGATGTTATCTATACTTCAGCCCCCACCACCACCCTGTCCCGCCTAGATACCCTCCTCCACTCCTTCTGCCACTTTGCTACCAACTCCCCACTTCAGACTCATCGTTGCTCTCTCCTCTCCTCCTTAAACCTTCTCCCCCTCTCACATAGAAGACACATCCACTCCTTAGCCTCAATTGCCAAGTACTGGTTCGATCTCCTTCCCCCTTACCTCATCTCACCTCCACCCTCACTCCTGCCCCATTACCTTCCTACTTCCTATGCTCCTGTCACTCCCACACCTTCTTCATCATTCATAGCCAGTCCTCTTTAGGCCTCTTCGCCTTCTCATCCCATCTCTCCCACCTCTGGACCCAACTACCCTTAGCTTTCGAGACTCTCCCTCATTCTCATCCCCCAAGCAGTAAATAAAACTCGTCCCTCCCCCACCCTGTATGTGCCTCCCCCCCCGAACATAATTCTGAAGCTGTTTCTGTCCAGTCCAGCTGCTTTGTACATAACTGTATAGCTGTATTGATTCACCCATGCTTAGATCTTCATTGCACACAGGTCAAACTTAATATATTAGTATTGCATTAGTCCTCGCTACTGCTATCTATTATAGTGATGTCTGTACTGTCTTCAACTGCTTATATGATGTGATTGTTATTTATTCTCCTGTACCCCATTTCCTGGGGTCACACCTGCAAACGAGCACCGGCTCAGTGTGCCTTTCCTGGTTATCAATGTTTAAATTGGTCAATAAATAAATAAAAGAAAAGAATAAAAAAAGCACATAAACTGGGATCTACTCCTACCTAACCTGCTAATCTGGCTTTCCCAATTTCACATGTCAAACATGATCTTGCTTCCTGTCTTCCCCACTACACTATTTCTGCTGCTTCACACACACACTGCACCAGCTGAGGTAACTAACTGGATCCACGCTCAGTGCGATCAAAATAAACTCCAACTTGTATAATAGTAATAACATTCAGTTAGTTGGAATATACTCGCAATAACCATCTTCTGTGAACGATTAAACGCCTTGGCTTCACCTCGGTGTTTAATCATCCTCAGGAGCCGGTTATTGCTTTGTATACTCCAACTAACTGAATGTTATCACTTAAATAAACTAATGAGATTTGTATTAGGATGTGCCTATGATCGACATCATTGCTTAATGTCCCTAGAACTCAGGAGAAAAAACTAAGGGTTATAACAGTTTTTAAATTAAATAAGGGACTTATTAAGAACTGAGAGTTTAATTTAAACAAAGTTTCTATCCATACTCATAATTTGAGGGATGAAAAAATAGAGGATTTACAATTCCTAGAATATGTCATTTGTATGGGTAGATTAAAACTAGTTGTGGATAAAAAAGAATGAAATGCTCTGTCTCCTGAGTCTAGGAAAGTCTCAACATTAAAGATGTTTAAATGTATGTTAGATAAGAACTTGGTGGACATCTGTGCTTTCTTTGAAAATGTTATATGTCTATGTGCTATGGAAATGATATAGTTAGTGCAATAATGTGTATAAGGTGTAATTATTAAGTTTTATTCTGTCTATAAATATTTCCCATTTTTGACTGCTGAGTATGGCGATGAGTCTATGTGGAACTGCACTACGTATACTTAGTAACTATGTAAATTGGTAACTCCTTTTGTAAAATCTTGCTTAGTAACTATGTAAATTTAGTAACTCCTTTTATAAAATCTTGCAGGACAACTTTGTAGACAGGGCTGTAAAAAGTCCTAAGTTTTATCCTGTTGAAAAATACATTTTATCTGTCTGTCTGTCTATCTAAAAGAGGGCACTTCCTACAACAAAGTAGGGGCAGCATTTGAATTTTGGGTCCCCTAGCAAGATAAGTAATGGGACCCTTACCCAGCCACTGAGAATCCTGCATTTACCTCTATCCATATCCCCAACATTTTATTTTCAGTACAACTAGATGCACGGTTGGGTTTATTTACTGGGAGATATCAAGGTTAGTCCCAGAACTCTGGTCCAGACTTTGTTTTTCCTCTTATACTGATTCTAGTTTTCAACCAGGATCCCATTCCTGAACAGTCTAAAGAAACGGATTAGAGGCTTTGGGGGGGGTTAGAGTTTTGCATGACATTTTGATGCCACATTAGAAGACTCCACAGAACCCAAACATATTGGGCAGACTAGATGGGCCAGAAGGGTCCTTTTCTGCCATCAGATTTCTATGGTTCTATGATAACCCAGTGATGCTATTTATTTATTTACTTTGAGCATGATAATAATTTATAAAATTAAAGTGGTACTAGCTCTGGCTGGGTGGGGGGGGGGCGCGAACAAGGGGCACCCAACAATCACAGGATTCACTGGTACCTAAAACTGCATATGCAGCGGAGAGCTTTCCAGGGTCTTAAACACAGAGGTTATGTGATTCTTGGAGAACATCTGTCTGCTACCAAAGGCCATGCAGACTGTTCTTGGTATTCAGGGTGAGATAGTAAGGACAGAACTCATGCTAGATGGCATCAAAATCATGTTGACATTCCACTTCCGGCTCACTGACCATGGAGCCACTGAGGAAACACACTGTGTCAACACCATACATGTGATTGTGTGAGGAGATTCAACTTTGGAAAAATGGAGAAGAGGGGGCTATACAAGAAAGCATCTTGCTCTGCAGAAGCCTTAAGGCTGGGGAGGGTGAAAGAGGGACAGTTCGCAGAAGAGAGTATGAAAATGGAGTGGGTAAGGAGATCATGGAGGTAGCAGGTCTGAGTCAGACAAGAGGTTTGGCTATAAGAGAAAGATGCAGTACTAGACATTCCTACCCTCAAGTGAAGAGAGAGCAAAGTCAAAACAAAGAGTGCAGCAGTAGGTATGAGGGAAGCATTTAAGAATGGAGTGACAGAAGGAGTGGGGCCAGAATACATAGATAAACTCTAACCATTACTAGTCGTATGATGACTCTGCATTCTATGCAGAAGTGTGTATTAAGGAAATGTTATGTTCAGTTGGAAGCTCACTGCATAGCTATGACACAAAGCTCTAGCGATGAGGGAATCGGGGAAATGCAGAGTGATTTACAAAAGCTAGAGGGGTGGTCTGTGGTTTGGCAGCTGAAATTCAATGCCCAAAAGTGCAAGGCAGTGAACCTTGGGAACAAGAACCCCAGATCAGAGTACTGGATGAGTGGAGAGAGAGTTAGCAGTACGGCTGAGGAATGGGACCTTGGAGTTATCATCAGTGACACTCACTTCAGGTAATTGAGCCAGTACACAAGGCCTACAGTAAGGCAAGTAGGATACTGGGGTGTATCAGGAGGGGTATTGATACCAGGAGGAAGGAGGTAATACTACCTCTTTATAGATCTTTGATGAGGTCACACCTAGAGTACTGTGCCCAGTTCTGGAGCCCACACCTCAGGAAAGAAAAGGATGGGCTGGAGATGGAGAGTGCAGTGCAGAGTAACAAAAATGATTCAGGGCCAACAGTGCAGGTCTTACAAGGAGTGCCTCAAGGCACTAAACATGTACTCTCTGGAGATCAGAAGGGAGAGGGGAAATATGATAGAGACATTCAAGTTCCTAAAAGGAATAAACAAGGTAAACTGTGAGGAGCTATTTAGCTTGAATACTAGTTTGAGGTCATGAGGGCATAAATGGGAACTGACAGGACGGAAGTTCAGGAGGGGCATAAGGAAATATTATATTACAGAAAGAGTGGTGTTATCATGGTACAGTCTACTAGTTGAAGTGAAGAGCCCTAAAACAGGTAATGGTTTCAAGCACAGCTGGGACAGAATGAAGGTTATAGTGGTCACTCATGGTGACAGAATCTGGAAGGAGAAAGAAGGGAGGAGGGGTAGGGTTAGGACCTTGGATGGACAGTAGGTCTGTGGGTTAGATAGGGAACTCGGGCAGACTGGATGAACTATTGGTCTTTTTCTCCCATCATTTTCTATATTTCTGTATTTTTATTTCTGTTGCTATCCTGAGGGTGGGGAGCCTGCATGAAAACAAGATGTATCTCAAGAAGTCATCCTGGTAAGAAAGTCGATTAATTAATGAGGGGGCTTTAGTCACCTGAAGAAAATCACTGTTGTCATAAGCTTAAGGGGCGAGGATGGAGTTGGGGGAAGCTGCCCCCAAAACCTTTTGACTTACAGCCCAATCCAGAGAGTCATACATGGTAATGCAGAACTAGTGTGAACCTACCTCTTCTGCAAATGCAGGGTATTTTTATTCACAAGGGTGTGGCATGCATATGGGACACAACCAGACAGAACAGAAATAGAAAATAAGTGCCTTAGCTGGAATTTGAACCCAGGCTACTCAGAATGCCATTCCGTTGCACTATTTGCTGTGAAGAGTATCCCATGGCATCAAGAAACCCTCCTACCCTCCTGCAGTCAAGACCCTCAACCCACTTCCATTTGACCACCTGAGGTACGGAGGCTGTTGGGTCAGGATTCAGGTAGGGGGTTGGGCCATGCTCCATAACGTAAATGTTTTTTTTCATGTAATAATTTAATAGCATTGTGGAATTTTTTTTCACATGTTTGTATTTTGTCTTAATTTTGTGTCCAGTTTGTGCCTGTAAAAGGCCCATGTAGCCCAGTGTACTTACCCCATGATCAAATAAAGTAAATAAATAACTAAATCATTTACTCAATAAATGACAATCACAAAGTCAGGTACACTTGGCTTCAGACATTGGGAGGGTGTGGACGTTTCATGGAAAGGGGGGGACCCCCGATGTAATCAGTCCCCACCTGCCAAATGCATCCTTTTACAGCCTTACAGGAACTGATTGCCACTGCCCCTCAACACATTGCTCCAGCCTACCACCTATACTAATGGATAGGTGCAGATGGGGTATGAGAATGTGGTATGTGAGCTAGGCTTATGGAGCAGCATTGAGGTGTGGAGCACCTTGTGTAGCTGTGCCCAAACCACAGGTATTCTGACCTCATTCATCTGAAACCCACCTTTCATTTCCTGTAGCCGTTCCTGATGTCCCCCTCAATTTTTTAGATATGATTGCACCACTGGTCATCATCAGAACTCATCTGAGGACCTTTTTATTTAAGAAAGCTTTTCCCTCTGTTTAACATTTAGCTTACTGTGGTCATTATTTTATGTATATTTTAATTTGTGTATAGTCCTTGGGTATCTGTAAAGTGCCTAGTGTCACAATGAAATAGAGTGCTCTATTAAATTAATAAACTAAACTAATTACACCTATCCTTTCTCCACCAACAATGAAAAGCAGAATTGGCATTACAATAATGTGCAAAAAAAAAATCCAGTCTTTTTATTGCTAAGGACTAGTCACATGAAAATAGAATCTTTGTTCCTATAGCATTCATCTGCTTGTTATAATTTTAATATTTATATATTGTTATAATTATATTTATATTATATTTATATATTATCATTATATGCAAGCTAATGTCATACTCTCAGCTTGTGACATCAAGTCATTTTTATTATGTTTATATTGTTCAGTTTTTTTTTTTGCATACTTTTCTCCGGTAATGTTCCCATCATCGTTATTCTCTCCTTCCCCCAGCTGTTTTCCCCTGTCTACCCCTACCTCTCCTTGATGACCCCCACTGAACCTCATTCATTCAATAATTGCTGAATAATCTGCCTATTAACCATGACCCACTCCTGCAAGGAGTTGGCTCCAAGGCTACATTAAATTTCTCTACTATGTTCCTCAGATATGCCACTTGTAATTAAATCCATATTCCACAAGTATGATATATATATGTAATTGTATGTTATGTCACAAATGCAACTGTATGATTATTTATGATATTTTTGAACTGTTTGTCTTGTTACAAATGTAATTAAATGTTTAATTTCTCAGATATGTTAAATGTTAAACTGTATGTCTAATTCTTCATCAAATTGTACCCGCCTTTCCCAGGTCGCACCAGGAGACAAGCAACTTCTTGTTCAGTGTGCCTTCCTGGTGAAACATTTCAATAAATAAATAAATAAATAAAATGTTGGCTTTGCATGCATGCACAGCAAACATTTTGTTAGGTGAGTAGCTTTTGAGGGGTGTGACACTGTCAGTCCAGTGCAGAGTGGTCTGCAAGGGGCTCGTTAGTGTCACATCAATCATCAGCCAGCCTGATCATGACTATGTTCTGGCTTGCTGGGCAGAAACTTCACATAGTTAAAAGGAGAGACTCAACCCAATCACACGTCAGCTATTTTCTTTGATCTATGTCACCCAGAAAGCACAGCTGATCTGCCATGATCAACCTGCTGAGGTTGAATTACATCTGTAACAAAGAAAACCAACCATCAATGTCTGTTGCTGCTGCCGCCATTACTGTTCCCCCAACCTGACCCTCCCACTCAGAACCCCCCCCTCACAAATATAACACCAACACTGGGGGTCCGGAATCCCCAGTGTTGCCAAATGAAATAAACAAAACTGTCCCTAGTTTTTTGAGAGGTGTGACACTGTCAGTCCAATGCAGAGTGGTCTGCAAAGGACTCATCAGTGTCACACCATTCATCAGCCAGGCTGATCATGACTATGTTCTGGCTTGCTGGATGGAAACTTCACGTAGGTCATAGGAGAGAGCCAACTCAATCATAGGTCATCTCTTTCCTTTGATCTATGCCACCGAGCAAGCACAGCTGATCTTCCATGATCAGCCTGCTGAGATTTAATTACTCACTATAACAAAGAAAAATATTGTTGTTGCCGTATTGGTCCTTGTAAAGAAAGATCAAGAAAAAAAAGATGATTTGATACCTTTTATTGGACCAACACAGATGTTACAAAAGAAAACAGGTGCTTAAGCTTTCAGATTACCCACAATCCTTCATCAGAAGCTAACAACCCTGTAACAGAGAAAACCATCCATCAATGCCTGTTGCTGCTACCACCATTACTGTTTCTCCACCTGCCCCTCCCACTCAGCCCTGCCCCCACAGACATAACACTGACGCTGGGAGTGCCCAATCCTAAGTGTTGTAAAAAAGAAAACGGACTTCCGGTGACATCATGGACCTGATGAGAGTTTAAACCAAGGAGCTCCTGACTCCATCAAATAAATTTGCTGGAATCCTCATTATAAAGTTAAAAATCAATCTGTAAAACAAAGAGCTGCTCAACGAAACATGGCTGCTAAAGGTCATAACCCAAAAAATCCCAGAAATAATGCCTCACAAACGAAACTGAAACAATTAACGCTAGATGAGGAGATGGAGGCCTTTACCACCCGCTCGAGGAAAGATCCAACTCTCTCCGACTCATCTCTCAATATGGAAGAGGATAAAATATTCTGCGCCAGAAAATCTGAACGCACCCTACAAAAGATACTACTATCAGTGCAGAAAATCGAATCTTCAATTGCAGACTTAAGGCAAGATGTCCAACAGATAGATTCTAAAGTGGCTGCTCACTCTACCAAAATCACTGAGATGTCGGAGGCCCAGGACTTGGGAGACCAAATCCTCCCATACCTGTTACAAAGAGATCGGGAAACTTATAACAGGCTAGAAGATATCGAGAACAGGTCGTGAAGGAATAATTTTCGAGTGCATGGAGTGCCGGAGGGGGAAGAAGAGGGATTTGCCACATCAATTGACTTCATGCAACATTTCCTGCATCCAGTCCTTTCAGTGCCTTCCAACATGGATCTAACCATGGATAGAGTGCACAGATCCCTGATCCCCAAGCCCACCAACCCGACTGCAAGGCCCCGTTCATGGGTTGTCAGAATGGTGCTCTTCCAAACAAAGGAGTGGGTGCTGAGGGAGGCCTGGCGACTTAGAGATATAAAATACCAGATGGCGCCCATATTCATCGACCAGGACTTCTCACCTGCTCTTCAAGCAGAACGCATTAAAGTATGCTCAGTAATCAAAGAAATAAAAGAGAAAAAAAAACATAAAAGCACAGCTCCTCTTCCCCTCGAAGCTGCGTGTACATTTAGAGAAGGGCTCAAAAACATTCATTAACCTCGTAGAAGCAGCACCACTCTTAAAAGATTGGGGGATTACTGTACCTGACCTTGAGCTTGAACTTCTTGAACAGAACCTCCTGAGAAAATCATGGCAGGTGGAGAACAGAGGCCTAAAGCACTCACATCGAGGATCCATTCCACCAGCCTTACTAAAAGATGCCACTCGTATTGCACACTATGCCGATCACCAGAAGATCAGCCCTGATCAAACGGTTTTGTCCAGATCTACCCCTCATCGCGGAAATCACTCACGGACTTTACCTTCTTGAACTTACCCAAATGGCTTTTCTGGATGGAGAGGACTTGTTTATAACGGCTGACCCCCCCTTTTTTTTTTCCTTGGTAGGAGACCGTTACCAGCTCAGATAAGTCTTACCACAACTTCCCCCTTTATTTCAATGATTATTGTCTCTGTTGTTCTAGGGGATGGGGGTAGGGGGGATTAAAAAAGGGGGGAAAGAAATGTGTTTTGAAAGAAAAATGTCAATTGCTTCAAACTTGCTAAAGGTGCAGAGGAGTAATATCCCTTGCTATAATTCTATTTTCACTGCCCTCTGGACGTAGGCCCCCTCGTGGAGCAGATCTGCCATAAGCGGAATGAGGCATAATCATTTTGCAGAGAGTGGGAGCCTCAGAAGTCATGGTGGAACTTCTGAGTAGGATGCTTATTTCCCTTGGGGGGGTCGGTAAAAATAATAAATCTCTATGATCACCAGGTGCAGCACTGGCTTGGAGGTAAATATACTCTCCCCACTCAATACTTCTTTAGTTTAAAATCTACACCGCTCGAAGCTCCAGAGGAGGGGTGGGGGCAGGGTGGCTCAGGATAAAGAACTTCTAAGATAGATACCCAGTTGAATGCAAAGAATATTGTAAGAACCCTACCTGTTTAAATAAAACCAAAAAGCAGACTGCTTCATTACTGGAAATTGAATGGTGAGCGCTCTCCCAATAATAAACATTTATTCCAGTGAAGCAGAAAAAGATGACTTTAAATAGGGAGGGAACTTGGGCAGCTAAATGACGGTTATATCAAACTCAAGCTCCCCGGGCAGACTCGAGGAATATTTTACGCATACTGCTTAGGACACTGGGGGTGGAGGTGTGAAGTAAGAGGAATTCCAGACCATTATGATACAAAATATGAGAAATGGTGGAGGAGGGGGATACAATGGACCTCTCATTGTCGTCAGCGATGTTCTATTTCTTTAAGAGCACTTCAACACCTCTGCTCTTAGTCTCATTTAAGAGACACTCGCCACTAACAGTGGAGCCTGGTTCCATCTAAGGGAGGGACTAGGAAACTCACCTAGGAAGCAATCAAAGAGAACGGTTAATAACTTTCATGCTGACTTAAACTTCATATTTGTTCGTTAAGTGTTATCACTTAGTTACTGTTAGTTACAGTTTACCATTGTAGTTAGCACTGCCCAATGTTAAGGGTATTGCTCTGGTTTAAATGGATATTGTTTTTAGGAAAATGTTGGCACAGCCGGAAAGATGTGAAACTGGAGACCCACAGAGTACCACACTTGCTTGTCAAAGACCAGCCTAGCACAAATGTAAATAATGACCCATACAATAATACGCCCCCTAGCAAAATCAATCCTTTTTTAGAAATATATCTATGGCCACCTTAAAAATATGCTCCTATAATGTAAACAGAATTAACTCCTCTATTAAATGAACAACACTGTTGCAAGAGCTTAATAAGGGGTTGAGGGCAGATGTGATCCTGCTACAGGAAATACATCTCTCAGCATAAGAACATTTAAAATTATGCAGGGCCTGGGTGGACGACGTGGTAGCAGCTTCTCACTCACAATCGAAGAAGGCAGGGGTGGCTATCCTATGGAAAAAAGGGCTAAACTTAACAATTGAGTCATCGGAGGGGGGCATGCAGGGTAGGTATGTTAGGGTCTCAGCTCATTCCCAAGGCAGACTCCTCCATTTTATTAACATATATGCCCCGAATACCCATCAAGAAACCTTTTTCAAACTTTTAAAAAAAATAGCTGCTCTTCCACTGGGACAACTCTTCCTGGGGGAGATTTTAACACAGCCAAAGGGATAGCTCCTCTGGAACTAACCACGTACATCAGGCAGCTTTTAAGACCTTGGTAACCCTAGCCAGGGAAATGGGGATGATTGATATATGGAGAGCCCTCCACCCAAAAGACAGGGATTACACTTTTTATTCTTGCGTCCAACAGTCCTATTCCCATATAGACCTATTTTTTACCCATAAAACCTCACTACACACAATTACTAAATCCTGTATACATAACATAACTTTATCGGATCATGCTCCAATGTCAATCCATGTTGCCCCACCCTCACAAAATAGGCAAACTCTATGGAGGCTTAATGTCTCCCTTCTAAACAATAAACCCTTTGTCACCAAGTTAAAACAAGAATTCCTCAATTTTTTCATAATTCACCAATCTACAGACCACTCCCCATCTCTTAAATGGGACATGCTTAAAACATTCCTCCGTGGAGAAGTCATCAGCTTTGCCGCAGCACCAAAAAAAACTATCACAATTAACCTGCAATAGGTTGATACAGGAGCTGTCAGACTTAGAAAAGTGTCATAAACTGAATCCCAGAGACAAATAAATTCAAGGGGAACTAAACAAAGTTAAAAACACTCTGCAAGACTTGGAACACAAAAAGGCGAAAGGCCAACTGCGATTCGCTAATCAAAAATACAATGAGGTAGGGGGGAAGCATCTAGACTACTGGCGTTTCGCTTAAGGAAGGCCCAGGTGGACAGGCATGTTTCCTATATTCAAGAGGGGGGACCTACGGGGAAAAAATGGGCCTCTTCCACAGGAATAGCCCTCCAATTTCAAAAATATTACAAAGATCTATATGCTGAGGATAAAGATATACCAACGGCACAGAGGGACACCCAAGCATTCTTAAACGCCCTTAAATTGTCTAGACTACCAAAACAAGTGGTAACAGACCTCAATCTTCCCATTACAGTGGAAGAGACTCTGGCAGTTATCCACCAGCTACCAACTGGGAAGTCTCCAGGCCCAGATGGGTTTAGTGGAGAGCTGTATAAAGAGCTGGACACACCACTGGCCCCACTTCTAACAGAGGTGTTTAACCACTGTTTGGAAGAGGGTAAGACCCCAGAAAGTTGGTCCCACTGTATAATGACAGTTATATCCAAACCTGGCAAAGAAACAACTAAATGTGAATCATTCCGACCTATAGCCCTACTTAATCAAGATCAAAAAATCCTCTCTAAGATCCTATCGGTCCGATTACAAAAGCACATTGAGCTATTAATCCATCCAGATCAAACGGGATTTATCCCACACCGCTATATGAGTGATAACATCAGGAGACTTCTGATTTGTTGCAGTCATGTAAAGCCCACCGGAACCCAGCCCTAGCCATCTTCCTAGATGCAGAAAAAGCCTTTGATAGGTTAAATTGGACATACCTTTTTCAGGTTTTGCAAAAGATGGGTTTTGAGGGTAACTTTCTAAACTGGATAAAACTATGCTATCAGAATTCTCAGGCCAGGGTGAGGGCCAACGGTGCCATTTCTCCCACCTTTAACCTTGCGAGGGGGACAAGGCAGGGGTGCCCTTTGTCCCTCCTGCTTTTTGCACTTAGTATGGAGCCTTTCGCTCAGGCTGTGAGGCAGCATGATACAATTGAAGGCACAGAGTCCCAAAACACATGTCATAAGATTTCTCTATATGCAGATGACACTCTAGTATATCTCAGAAATCCTCAAGTAGCCCTTCCACATCTGTTGGAACTTTTAGAGACTTTTGGGGCTATCTCTGGCTTCAAGATTAATGCAACTAAGTCTGAAGTGTTACAGGTAGGGGGACAACCAAACACACATTTAACAATGGGCATCCCCTTCAGATGGGCTGAACAAAAAATAAGATATCTTGGTATACAAAGTCCCTTACATTTATCTAACCTGTATAAACTCAACTATGAGGGTTTAGGTCAACAAGTAAGAGCAGACCTGCATAGATGGACCCTACTCCCCCTGATATTCACAAATTGACTAGAGGCAATAAAAATGAATGTTTTACCCAGATTTCTCTTTTTGTTTACTAACCTCCCCATCCAGGTTCCAAACAGAGATTGGAAAGACCTCAAAAAACACCTTTCTGAGTTCATCTGGTCTGGTAAATGCCCCAGAATTTGCTGGGAAATATTAACAGAGGAAAAAAGAAAGGGGGGGATGGGGTTACCAAACTTCCCCATGTACTACCTAGCTGCCCAACAACTCCCGATCATTAAAATGTTGATACCCGGTAAGAAACATGGTTGGTTAGAGATTGAAGAAAGAAATGGTGAATAACCCCCCTGCACATCTTGCCCTGGAAAATTCAACCAGAAGATTTAAAAAGTATAGAAAATAGTTTTACAAGACATACAATGTCAAAGTAGCTGGAAGCCAGACAAAACTGGGAAATAGTCAGACCGGTTTGGGAATACCTACCCCTTTCATTTCTACCCAGATTACTGGCTTAACCAGATGACCACTGCTTTTTTAGATGGGCGACTAATGGGCTGAAATACCCTTGCCAGTTTCTGGAGGGTGAAGGATTAAAATCATTTCCACAGATGCAAGCAGAATTTAATGTACATAAAACAGATTTCCTTAGGTACCGCCAGTGTACACACTATATTGCCACTACTATAGGTATTGAGGACCTAACCCATGGACCATCTACTCCTATTTTATTAACCCATCAGACAAGTATTACAGGTAATACTAGATCATTCATATCTCAAATATATAAAATATTGATAGAAGACACAGGGACATTGGTGGTACAGAAAGTAGAACAGAAGTGGGAATTGGAAGGAAATTTGAACCTTATGGAGCAAAATTGACATCATATCTGGCTGGGGGTACATAAAACCACCAACTCTCCATCATGGCGAGAATTTTGTTGGAAGATCAACATTCACTTCTTTAGAACTCCAGATGTTTCAGCGCATTACTCTGCACATTCTTCCAACCTATGCTGGAGAAACTGTGGCCAGATTGGAACACACCAATATCTTTTGGGAATGCCCAAAAATCACCCTATTTTGGAACATAATTGCACAAGAAATCTCCCAGATTCTGTCCCTTTCCCACCCATTGAGCTTTGGCAATCTGGTCCTGGGCTGTCCCTCAAAGGAGATCAGGACCACATCGAGGAAATACCTCTTCTATATCTTGATCACAGCGGCACTCAAGGAGCTGACCCAAAACTGGTTGACAGACAAATCTCCCCCAACTAGCACTTGGTACGGTAACAGTAAAAATATTAAAGAAATGGAAGCGGTCACAGCTCACCTGAGACTCAATATAGATAAATTTAACACCAGTTGGCTGCCCTTCTTTGATCACTTAGAAAGGAAAGAGGGCACACCAGTTCTGGAACAACTGCTTCAAGCCTGAGAGGTCAAGGGAGGGGGTCCCAGGAGGGGAGTTTGGGAGGGGGGAGCTAGCCCTGGTCTCGCACCTTCACCGTTAACCTTTAATGTGGCTAACCATTGACCTGGATTATCTTATCTAATATCCTAATTTTTAACTGAGTTATAAAACACAGTGGTCTACGCACTCAGTCTCTCTTATGATACCAGCTGTGTTCGTGTTTATGGTGTTATTCTAGTTATAGTTCCATAAGAAATGTTAGTTAAATTAAATGAAACAAAGACCCAATATAAGAGTATAAAAGATTATATTTTATTAATCAGAGACATTAGAGGATTTGTTCTCAGGGTGTAAGCACTTGAACCTTTAAAGATTCCTCTTCAATTGTATATCTCTGCATATTAGGAGATATAGCACTTGAGGCACATTCAGATGAATTTCCTCCGATACTCAGTATGTTGTCTTTTTACATCAATTGTACTCAAGATGAGAAATGTACTGTTAACTCTGTAAAATAAGAGATACAATCCTTTAGACATAAAATTGGACTCCTAATTATTCTGTCAATGTATAAACAAGAAAAATGAATTAATCACAATAGGAGAGCTTGTTTAAACATATCAACATTGTAGTAATGTCTATGTATCATCTTGAATTCAATAAACTGATCTTTTAAGTTAAAAAAAAAGAAAGCAGTCCATGGATATCTATTGCTGCCTCTGCTGTTAGCCACTCCACCCAACTTATGCATTCAGCACTCAGCACCCACCACCCCACACCCCCTGAAGCCCTTACTTACCCACTATGGGGTCCAATGCTGTAATCCTTTCTGGACTGTAGACACATCTTCACTCTTCAATGCTGTACTGCGAACTGAGGAAATCAAGTATATGGTTCAATGAATTTCAAAGGGGTTTTGAACTTAGTGGCATAAACTTGGCCATTTTTGAATATTTTTGCCCCAAATTTTCAACATGCCTTTTTTGGGACCCCACCTCATGAACAATGACAGTGAAATATGGCAAATCAGACCCAAAAGGTGATTTCATGATCCCTGTGCAAAATCACCTTTTGGGCAGGAGTTGAAAATTTTCTCCACCCTTGTTCATGAGGTGAGGTTATAAGAAGACTATGTTGAAAATTTTGGGTTAAAATATCTAAAAAAAAAAACAACAAAGTTATGAGCCTGTGTTGAAATTTGAGAACGCAGGCTCATAACTTTGGTAATTTTCAATATTTTGACTCCAGATTTTCAATAAAGCCATTTCTTCACAGCACCTCATGAATGTGACAGCTGTCATTTTTCAAATTCTGGCCAAAATGTGTTTTCGTGTCCCTAAAGGTGATTTCACAGTCACTGCCTGAAATCACCTTTCGAGCAGGAGTTGAACATTTTCTCCACCCTTGTTCATGAGGTGGGGGTCATAAGAATGCTGAGTTAAACATTTGGGGGTAAAAATATAAAAAAAACAACAATGTTTTGAACCTACGTTGACATTTATGAATGCAGGCTCGTAACTTTGACAAGTTACAATATTTTGATCCCAGATTTGCAACATAGCCATTTCTTCACAGCACTTCATGAATGTGACAGCTGTCATTTTTCAAATCCTGGCCAAAATGTGTTTTCACACCTGTGGCACAAAATCACCTTTTGGGCAGGATTTGAAAACGTTCTCCACACTTGTTCATGAGATGGGCTCATTAGAAGACTATATGGGGTCATAAGATGGCTATAATGAAAATTTGGGGGAAAAATGTGAGAAAACAACAAAGTTATCTATGTTGCAATGTTTCAATGCATGCTCCTAACTGATGTAATTTTCAATATTTTGACCCCCAACTTTTCAACATAGCCATTTTTTTACACCACCTCATGAATATGACAGCTGTTATTTCTCAAATCCTACCCACAATGTGTTTTAACACTTGTGGTGCAAAATGACATTTACACCATTGCTTTATCAATGACAACTGTCATGCTCAGAGGGAGTGGTCATAAAATGATTATGTTGAAAATTTGGTGTCAAAATGTGAAAAACCAACTAAGCTATGAGGAAAAATATCATTCCAGCATTTACACATAACTTTATTTTTTGCAGATTTTGGCCCCTAATTTCAACATATTCCTTGTGTTAGCCCACCTCCTGAACATGGCAGGTGTCATTTTCAGATCCCCCCCCCCAAACTTGTTTCCACAGTTGTACCACAAAATCACTTTTCAGCTGGGACTTTAAAAATTCCACGTGTCTTGATCATAACGTCAGGTCATAAAAAGACTGTTGGACATTTGGAGTCAAAATGTGGGTTCTCTCTTAAAAGTAGAATTGCCTCTCAGCCACCCTATCCTGGGTAATTACAGTCTAACAATGTGTCAAAGTAGGACACCACTGAAAATGAGATATTGCATCTCACCTGCTCTGTCCTGGGTGTATATATATATACAATCAAGACCTGGTACAACAGCAATACCAGCGGCAAACATTCAGCATTGAAAAATGCTTGTTTTATATGTAGGATGTGTGCACCCCAGGATAGCTTTTTGAGGGGGATGAACCTAGCATCCAAGAATGTTCTAGGGACATTATAGTAACAGGATTGAGCAGTTTCAATAGCAGGCAGGTACAAAGCTAATAATATACAGTTCATACTGTACATGTACAAAGTCAGGAACAGAGTCAAATACGATCATTTAGACAGGCCATAATTGAGGAATGACAATTTAAACATTGTCAATCAGCAGATAGCAGGATTGCGAGGGGAGCATATAAAAGAGAAAGATTAGGAGGGATCTGAAAGGGTAGCAGCAATATTCAAACCATGAACTGGTGGCTCTGAGGTGATCAAGCATGACTTTCTTAACTTGTGCTAAGTTTCTTCTTGCATTATTGTTATCTGGGATTTGTGGTCTGGCGTGTAGGAGCAGTGACTGTGGTGGCCTTGTCATTAACTCCTTTTTAGACCATTGCATTAAAAACTGGTCTTCGACCTGGGATCTCAACTGACAAACACATTGCGTGTAGAGATGCAGTAAAGTTTTACTTCAAAGGCGAATGTTCATCGAAGCTGCCAAATTCGCCTTCACGGATCACTTCATGAAACTGTCCCATCTAATGAAAAATTTGCCATTTAGGTTCACTCCTGTGCTTTTGTTTTTTATGAAAATTGCACTTAAAAAACAAAAGCACAGGAAGTTAGCAAATGGTTAAACCCCCAAATCCCTTGGTCTTGTGCCCCCGCACGATCGGGTGGCCACAATGTAAAAATATGTATTTATATAAATCCTCATGCCTAGTGGTCCCTCTCACCAATCACACACAGTGTAAAAAATATGTTTATTTAAATCCCTGGTGTCTAGAGGCCCCCAATGAATGCTGGCCCCAGTGTAAAAATAAATAAATAAAATTAGCAATTAAACCCTGGTATCTAGTGGACCCCCGCACCTCCACCACATCAGGTAGTGCCCCCCCCCACCTCGAGCCCCAGTGGGTGACCAGCACAGCCCACCACTCTTCACCATGGCTGGCTACCAACTGACCTGGAATGAATAAGCGCATACTTGTACAAGCACACACTCATTCATTCACAGCCAGGCAAGAATGCAAGATGATCCAGCTCATTCACTGAGCTTTTTTTTGGGGGGGTGTAGTCAAGCGCTGAGGGTTGTTCCTGTAGTCGGCAGGGGGGGTCAGGATGGGGAGAACGGGATCCAGTACACCATTCCCCTCCATCCTGACAACCTGACAACCTGCTGGGGACCGGAACAGCTCTCTGCTCTTGTCTGCGCTCCCCCACCAAAAGAGCTCAATGAATGAGCGGGATCTGGCAATGAATGAGTGCGTGCTTGTACACGTATGCACTCATTGTTCCAGGTCAGTTGGGTGGCCAGCCATGCTGGACAGTGGTGGGCTGTGCTGGTCGCTCTCTGTGGCTTGGGGTAGTGGGGCACTACCTGATGGGGTGTGGCGGTGGGGAGTCAACTAGACACCAGGGATTTAAATAAATAAATAAATAATATATAAATATATATTTTTTTGAAATAGTACATTTTATTGAAGGGTTTTAACACAAAGTATAAGACATATACAGAGGTGACAAAAACAATCATAGCTACTACTCTAATTACACTATTGCATGCACCGTATTTCAGCGTTGCCTGGTCTCCATCAACATTCTGGAGTTGCCTACACCAGGTCTGCTAGTGATGTAAAACAGTTAGTGATGTGGAGGATGCACTGTGGGGGCGGCCTGGGGGTATGTCTTTTCAGCTCTCTCCCATAAAGTGTCTCCGGTGGTGGGATGTCTGGGGCCCTAGGGGTTGAGCAGCAAGGCCTCCAGAGGGTCCCATCTCCTCAGATACGCCTGAGGGGTGTGGCGAATGTGTTTGATCAGTTTTTCCATACAGAGAGCCTCAAGGTTTGCCCTGTGCCATTCCTGGAAGGAGGGGATAGTTTCATCCTTTCAGTGTCTGAGGATTAGCTTTTTAACCATGGCTGAGATAAGCATGATGTGGTATTTTTGTATCCCCACTATCTCCTCCAGGTTGCATCCCAGCAGGCACACCTGGGGAGAGAAGGCATCCCCCAAGCCCAGCAGGGGATCGAGTAGTGTTCTGATCTCTTCCCATAGTGGCCTTGCTTTAGGACAGTCCCACAGGATATGTTTGAGGGTGCCCCTTCCCCCCCACACCTTGTGCGCTTGTCCGAGTCCAGCTTGGCCATTTTGAAGAGTTTGGTAGGGGTGTAGTACATGTTGTAATTGGTTTGGTATTGCATGAGTCTGAGGCCATCAAACTTTAGGATGGTGTGGGTGTTTCTCCACAAGGCTATATTGCATTCAGGGGATGCTAATTCTGGCAATTCCATCTGCTAATAGTGGCATAGAAAATTATTTGGTTTAGTCGTGAGGGCCAGCAGTGTTTGTACAGTGGGGAGGTAGCATGTCTAAGGGGTGCTAGGGAGCAGAGGTCATCCCATATGCAGTACTAAATGGGTTAGTTTTCCATGGTTTCAGTCCCAGCCTCGATGTAAGCAGGTGTTGGAGTTACATAAATGGAAAGACCGGGACTTTCACAGGGAGTTTTTGCATTTGGAAGCTGTGGTAGAGATCAACTGGTTGCCCTCAAAAAAGGACCTCAGGGTGCTGACTCGTACAGGGCCCAGAAATCCCTCCAGGATGGGGGCGTTCTGGATTCGGAATTTTAGGTTTCCCATCAGTGGCTGCTCCGTGTCAAGGATTGGTCTGGTGCCCAGCAGGTTGTGCAGCTGTTTGCAGACTTGGACTGAGGTTCCCAGGGGGGAGGCTCGCAAGAAGGGTGGGAGAGCCTTGAGAGGCACGCTAGCCAGGGCTTGAATGTTGATCCTAGCCATGCAGCACAGATCTAGTTTCATTCCTTTCCACTGGGGGATGTAGATCAAGCCATCTATGGGGGCTGCATATAGCCTCCACCAAAGGAATTGTGATGCATGAGCTGCAAGGTAATACAGCTGTAGGTCCGGGAGCTGCAGGCCCCCCATGTCCTTCATGGGTATAAGTGTTTGGTAGGCCCTGCATGGGGGCTTGCTTGACCAGAGGAATGAGGAGATTGTCAAGTTTAGGGTTCTGAACCAAGCGAGGGGGAGAAAGCAGTTTGAGCAGAGCACAGAGTGTAAAAATTGGGACAGCTATCTCCTCGTCTGGGGCTATAGTACTGGGTATCCCACAAGGGTCTATACTGAGCCCCCTCCTCTTTAGCCTGTTCATCAACAGGCTTCCAGAGGCCTGCAATAGCAAGATTATTCTGTATGCAGATAATGCTGTCATCCTTAGTAGTAGTGCTCAGCTTCAGTACCTACAAGATGATTTTCAGTACTCATTTTGCAGCTTGGAGGACTGGTTCAGCTCTCAGAAATTGCTTTTCAATTATAAGAAGATGAAGACGATGCTGATAACCACTCACCAGCACAAGAGATCTCTTCTGTCCCTTACTATTACTAACAACGAGGCTGCTCCACTCGAGCAGGTCAACTCTTTTAAATACTTGAGGGTGATCGTTGATGATACCCTCTCTTATGTGCAGCACATTGATCAGGTCGTCAAAACAGTGGCCATCAAACTTGGAGTCCTCTACAGGCACAGACAGTACCTAACTCCTGAGGCACTCAGGTTGGCAATTTCCTCTTCCATCTTGTCTGTTATTGACTACGGACTCATGGTCTATGGGTTGGAATCTGACACTGCACTAAAACGAGTAAGCATGTCCCACAACAAGACCTGCAGGCTGGCTCTAGGGGCTGATAATCTCCTACACACCTGCTCCCTCTATGAGTGCACTAACTGGCTCAGTCTTGCCAGCAGAATCAAATACCAAATGTGCCTGCTTGGCATGAAATCTCTCCTAGGTAAAGCTTCATTGGCCTTCAAAGAACTGCTCTGGTGAGGTAGAGCTGGGTACCGCACTAGAGGGCAGACTCGCTGCCCACTTGCCATCCCCTTCAGAAAAATTGTGCTTGGCCAATTTTCCTTTGCATACAGGGCTCCTTCTTGGCTAAATGAGATCCCAGCATGCCTTTTACTCATTAACAGACTCTCTGTCTTCAAGACAGAACTAAGATGTCACCTGGCCAAGGCTGAGGTCTGTAGCTGCAGGTAACTTGTAGCACTATCACCCAGTAGCTTGGAGTCAGCCTGCTCCTTTGCTGCATTCTCCAATTTGTTACCCTGCTGCCCAGTAACCCTAAGTTTAAACTTTTACTTCCTCCTACTACTTGCCAGCCCTCGAACTTGAGCCTTCCATAGCCACAGCCTGTCGATGAGCCTTCTATCTACTGTCCTTAACTCAGCACTCTGTTTTAAGTCCCTCCCCTGCCACTGACCCTGCACAAATGTGATTGTCTCAAAGCACCTGTCTTCCCCCCAGCTTATTCTGTGTACAGTCCTCCCTCACATTGCTCTCTAGTATGTTCCTACTAGGTCAGTCCTGCACAGAAAATTAACCCCCACCCTTGACTAGAATTAACGACAAAGCATCCTCTTGGCTGCATTAACATACAGGGTGTGAAAGCCTATGTTGAGTCTCTTCCCCCCTAACTTTATATGAAATAACAACAATGCCTCCCCTGGCTGCTTTACCTCCTGCTAAATTAGTTTCTTAAACCCACGGCACTCACCATGTACCTTGGGCTGTACTAACTGCAATATGCTGTACCTCTATATGAGATAGCTTACAATTGTAAATAGTCAGACCAATTGCTGTTATTTCTTGTATTTTTTGTCTCTGTACTTGTGCACCCATACTCTGTAACTACCTTTTTGTGTTGTCCTCCTGTCAAGACGTGGAACCTTTGAAAAAGAGCATTTTTCTCAAGGTTTATGTCTGAATGCTGAAATAAATAAATAAACATGCCAAACGGGTACAGTAGTCTGGGTAGGACGTTCATCCTTATAATGTTTATACGGGCCCATGATGTTAGAGGAAGGGAGGATCAGCATTTCAAGTCCTGGCTTATGTTGGCTCACTTGTCATCCGGGTTTCGTGCTCAGCATAGCTTGCTGTTCTGGGTTACCACAATCCCCAGATATTTAATTTGGTCCGGGCACCATTTTCCACCTCACATTTCTGCATGGGAGTGAAATGTGCAGTGGTTGAGCGGCATTATACAGGACTTTGTTCTGTTTAGTTTCTACCCTGACACCCTCCCAAATTCTTCGATGATTTCTAGGGTAGGGGGTATCAATTGGCTGGGGTCCTCTATGTGTAATAGCACATCATCTCCATAGGTAAAGATTTGTATCTGTTATCATCCACTCTGATCCCCAGTATAGCCTGTTCCTCTAGGATCCTTCTAGTGAGGGGTTCAATGTAAAGGTTGAACAGGTAGGGGGACAGAGGACAGCCTTGCCTGGTGCCTGGGTGCAATTGGAAGGGGAAGGGAGAGAGTATGCAATTGTAGTGCTCTCTGGATTTAGGGCTAGAGTAGAGAAGCCACACCCAATCCACGTAGGCCTGTGGAAGCCCATATGCTTTCAGCGCTTCAATGATAAAAGCCCAGGATACCTTGTTGAATGCATTTTCAGCGTCCAGGGAGAGCTGCACCACTGAGGTTTCACTATCCCTGGACGCCGCTAGGATATGGCCCAGTTTTCTCATCTGGTCTTTTGCCAGCCTCCCCTGTATAAATCCCACCTGTTGTGGCCCAATGAGGTGGGTCATCACTTTACCTAGTCTAGTCACAAGGATCTTGGCCAGAATCTTAAGGTTGACATTCAAGAGAGAGATGGTTCTATAGCTAGCCATGCTTGTAGGATTCTTGTCCGGTTTTAAGAGAAGGGAGATGATTGCCTCTTGCATTTTTGTTGCTAGCTCTGCCTGATCCTTGGCCTTATTTAAGAGAGCTGCTAGCAGGTCTGATAGCTTCTCCCCCATTGCCTTTTAGAAGTTTGGGTGAAGCCATCTGGGCCTGGTGCTTTGTCTAGTTTCAGAGATGCCAGTGCCCCTTGAACCTTGCTGACCGACATGGGGACCCCCAGCATCTCCACGTATTCTTGCAGGACCTTTGGGAGGTTGGCTTTCTGTAGGAATAGCTGTACCTCTTCCATGAGGGCTGGTGTACCTCCCCGCATACAGCTCCGAGAAGAAGTCCCTGAAGGCTGCTGCGATTTGCCTCACATTGGATATTAGTGCCCCCTTTGTGGCATGCACTAGCTTAATGGTGTAGTGGGCTTCTTGTTGTTTCAGTCTGAGTGCCAGCAATTTCCCAGCCTTCTTGCCCTGATCTATGTGACGGGGTCTTGGCCCTAAAGATTGCCATTTCAGCTTGTTCCCTAATGAGTTCTTCGTATTTCGCCCAATCATGTTGCGGTCTGTTGCGGCTTGTGTGGATGGGGGTTCCTTCCTCTTTCTTTCTAGTTCCCTTATCTGGTAGAGGAGCGCTGCAGACTCTGCTTCTTTCTTTCTCTTCCTGGTGGTAGCCAGTCGCAGGAGCTCCCCTCTGAGGGTGCACTTAAATGTTCTCCAGAGGGTGGCCTGTTTCTCCACTGAGTGGGCATTCATCTCAAAGAACTGTGTGATGCAGTCTTTGATTCTGGCTAAACATGTTTTGTCCTTCAGGAGGGCATTGTTGAGCCACCAGGTTTTGTCCCTTCCTAGCAGTTCTGGGGCACCACCACCAACATCTGCACTGGGCATGATCCGAGATAACCCTAGTTTAGATCTCACAGGAGGTAATGAGTCGCAGTATTGACTGGTTGATCAGAAAGCTGTTCAGTCTGGAGGAAGAGGAATGGGGGGGCTGGCCAGTATGTGTGTATTCCCTAGAGTATTGGTGGAGGATTCTCTATATGTCTAGCAGCCCCAGTGAGTCTAGCAGTTCAGTTGTACCCCTTTGTGCGGGGGATAAACCCAGTCTTCTGGAGTGGGACCTGTCAAGGCCATTGTCTCTGACTAGGTCCCAGTCCCCCACCATGACTGTGGGTAAGCTTGGCATGGATGATAGGGTTGCCAGTAGCTTGGTAAAGAATCTGGGTTCATCAATGTTAGGGCCATAGACTGAAATAAGCAAGATTTCCTGCTTCCCCAGCTCCCCCGGACCATTAGGTATCTCCCTGCTGGGTCTGCTATCTGCTCCAGCGAGTGGAAGGGGACAGATCTATGGATGAGGATGGCAACCTCAGCCTTCCTGCTGCTACTGCCTGCCACAAAGACCTGCCCCGCCCATTCCCTCCTCCAAAGATGCCCCTGGTGGTTGGGCGTGTGTGCTTCTTGGAGAAATACAATGTGTGTTTTGAGGGTCTTGAGATGTCTTAAAATAGTGTGTCTCTTAGTTTATTTAGTTTAGTTTATTATTATTTCAGAAGACACCTTTGAGCCAAGGCTCTTTTACAAAGGTTCCATGTCGGGAAAACAATACTGGTCAAAGATGTTTAATCTACAGAGCTCCTTATACTGGGAGACTTCAACCTAAACTGGGTCCATGACCCTAATAAAGCCCTCGCTGCAGTGACCCAAGAGGCAAACCTGGTACAGGTTATCTCAGAACCTACCAGACTAAACCACAAAATGGGGAACCACACTATCCTGGACTGGGCTCCGGTATCAAACCCTCTAAACATCCAGAAAGCCGGCCTAATGGCCGACACACTGAGTGACCACTCCCCTATATTCTGCATCTGGAAGAACAGAGCACCTAAGGTACAACCTAGGATACTCACCGCCCGTGACTACTCAAACTTCATGGCGGCACAATTCAATGACCACCTCTGTAACCTGGATTGGAGCCCCATCCGGCTCCTCCCTACCTTGGATAAGGCCCTGTGATACTTCTATGACTCACTCACTAAGGTAGCCACCCTCTTTGCCCCGCTCAAAACACTCAGATCAAATGGAAGCTGCTATACGTGGATCTCCCTGACTGAAAAATCCCTGATGATCAGTCAGAACAAAGCCTGGAAGAAGTTCAGACAATCCTCTCTCCCTGCTGATCTCGTAGCATACAAATCAGTAAGAAACAAATGTAAGAGCTCTACCAAGTTTGTAAAAAGGGATTATGTCACTCACCTCCAAAAAAACAACTTAGGCAACCCCAAGCTTTTTTGGTCTTACATTAACAAGCTGCTAAGGGGTAACTCCATGGCCGAGCTATGCCCTACCGAGGTCAATGGTCAGCTTATGAGCGATGGCCCACAAATTGCCTCAGCTATCAATCTCCACTTCACCAACCTCAATGGATACAGATCGGGACCACCCCTCTCAAAGTTGGCACAGAACAAGATGGAGCCACCTTTCTCAAATAGACCCTCATTTCACCTGAGACTGGTCAAGACAAAAGAGGTCCTAACTCTTCTAAGGGCTCTGAAAGTCAAAGGCTCAGGAGGACCTGATGGAATAGAAACATAGAAACATAGATTTTGATGGCAGATAAGGACCGCTTGGCCCACCCAGTCTGCCCATTTCCCTACCTAATGGATAAGCTGCAGATCCTAGTTAACCAGCAGCCTACCTCTTCCTACCCCCCAACCCCTAGAATTGCCTTATGACTGTCCCATGCATGCTTGAATTCCACCACTGTTTTTGACTCCACAACCTCCTCTGGAAGGCCGTTCCATGCATCCACAACCCTCTCTGTGAAAAAATACTTCCTTAAATTACCTCTGAGCCGCACTCCTCTATCTTCAAATTGTGCCCCCTTGTTCTTGCACACCTCTTTTTTTGAAAGATGCTACCCTCTTGGACTTTGTTGATTCCCTTGAGGTACTTGAAAGTTTCTATCATGTCCCCTCTCCTCCTTTCCTCGAGGCTATACATATTAAGCTCCTTAAGTCTCTCTTCATATGTCTTCTGGTGCAGACCCTGCACCATTTTAGTTGCCCTCCTCTGGACAGCTTCCATCCTGTCTATGTCTTTGCGGAGATTGGGTCTCCAGAACTGCACGCAGTACTCCAGATGGGGTCTCACCAGCTGTCTGTACAGAGGCATAATAACTTATGTGTATCAAACAGAGACTATTTAAGCCACATGATTGTTGGGCTCGTCCGGGATTTGAACCCGGGACCTCTCGCACCCAAAGCAAGAATCATACCCCTAGACCAACGAGCCATTGATTTTTTTTTTTTAAATCAATCCCAGGCTACTAAAGGAAGGAGCCCAATCCCTCGCCAGACGATTGACATGGCTTATCAATAGATCCCTACTTGAAGGAACTGTTCCGGACCAGTGGAAACTGGCAAATGTGGTCCCTATCCATAAGGGTGGCTCGAGAGAACACATAAGCAACTATAGGCCTATCTTCCTGCTCTGTACCCTTGCAAAACTGCAAGAAAGGCTAGTATACGGCCAACTCAGTGAATACCTGGAGTTCCATCAGCTCCTAGCCCCCTCCCAGCATGGTTTTCGATGCAACCATGGCACTGACACCACCCTCACCAACCTCACGGTTGACATACTCAGAGTAATGGACACTGGGAAGCTGATGGGTGCAGTTTTTATTTATCTGTCCAAGGCATTCGACCTTGCGGACCATGATCTGCTGCTAACAAAGCTAGACAAAATCGGTCTAGACCCTCTTGCCCTCAAGTGGTTTGAGAGCTATCTATCTGGCCACACACAGAGGGTCATTTGGAAGGGTGCCTTGTCTGACCCACGACCTAAACCTCCACTGCGGGGGTAGCTGGGTTGTTCAATATGTGGACGACACAGTCATCTACCGCTCCTTGGATAATCTGTCTGTGCTAGGTCCTCTCCTCCAAGCAGACCTCATGACCCTTGAGGCCTGGCTAATATCAAACAGAATGGTCCTCAATGCAGGCAAAATAAAAGCCATGCTGTTCAGTTCCAGATCCCTTGGACAAGACAGGACCAACTCCCTACATCTTCACTCACGTGCTGGCAAAAGCATTGATGTGGTGGACTCCCTAAAATACCTAGGGCTAACAATTAACCACGGTATCACCTTCAAGAACCACGTCGACCAAGTAACCAGGACCATCCATGGTAAACTTGGGACCTTGTGCTGATTAAAAGACCAGCTTATCCCAGAAACTAGACTCGTAATTGCCTCTAGTGTCCTGCTCCCAACACTTACCTACACTGCCCCAGTATTACAGGGCCTGTCCAAGCAGGAGTTCAACCGGCTACAGATTCTGTACAACAAAGTAGCTTGGTTCGCAACTCAGGGTCACTCTAGAAGTCACCACTGTGATACATTGGCTGAACTGTAGTGGCCGTCATTCACTTCTCGGCTACAGCACTCCCTGCTCTGTCTGGCATTTAAGTTACTCAGCCCGGCTGCTCCTCCTAGACTAGAAGGAACTATCACTCCCAAACATAACCCTCGGAGGCTTAGAACCTCAGGTCAGACTCTGCTGGAAATTCCTAGGGTTAGGACTAACATAGGCGGCAAATCCTTCTCCTACATTGCCCTCTACCTGTGGAACAAACTTCCACCATCAATACAGGAAGCCCCTTCTCTTTTGAACTTTCATACTAGGCTCAAGGCCCACATGACCAAGACCACCATATGTCACTGTCACAGCATCTGATAGCCCTCCCCCTCCCACAATCCTACGCCAAACCTATCACTTGTTCACCACTGCTCTCCACATGCCTTATGTCACCCTCCTAGGCCTCAAGGCTAGGTTTTTATCATACAATCACAGCTTGTTTAGCTATATGAATCTGAAAAATTGCTATTGGTGTGTAACCTGTTTAATTACCTGCACTTACTCTGTAACCAATTGCATCTGAGTTTCTCACCCTGTAATGTTATCTCCAGGTCGCCCCTGAAAAAGAGACCTTCGTGGCCCAGTGGGCCTACTGGTTATCAAAAGTTAATAAATAAATAAATAGTGAGGACAATAACAAGTACAGTAGTTTCAAGCAGCCATAGGCTTTGTCGGGTACAGTAAAGCTTTCATATGGAATTACTGTAATATGTGCAATGATTCACAGTATGTATGTTAAGTTACAGTAATTTGTATATATTATTCAAGAACATATGTACAATGAAAAAACACAGTTGTAATATGGTTCACTAGAAACATTCACAGGAGGCCATTGTGACAAGGTGCTGATGCAGGTAGCACTTGAAAGTGCCCAGGGTATTGTCATTGGTAACAGCAGGTGGAAGCAAATTGTACCAGGATGAGGCTCTGCATGTAAAGGAGCATTGTCCTTGGGTAGTGCGGAAGTGTGGAACAGAAAAAGTAAGATATTCTGAGCACCGGGCTAGGCGGGGGCCGCAGCTGGGGGCCAGTAACGACTGAACCCTTGACGGTAGGATATTAAAGGTAATCTTTTTTGCTAGCATACAGGTCTGGTACTTGAGTCTGCTGGGGAGTTGGAGCCAGCTTGCTTGCTTGTAGATGTCACAGGTATTTGAGAGGTATGGAGCAGAGGTCAGTAGATGACATGCCTTGTTAAGGGCAATAGCTATTCGTCGAAGTACGGTGTCAGTGGCAGAGCCGTAGATCACAAGCCTGTAGTCGATTATTGATATAACAAAGCTCTGCATGGCAATGCTTAAGGCTTCATTGGTGAGGTAGCTCTTATGTCTAATGAGAAGTCCTATGTGGGTGTTCACAGTCTTGACAATGCTCTCAATGTGTTCAGAGTAAGACAAGGTGCTGTTGAGGGTAACCCCCAGGTATTTAAACAGTTGAACATGTTCGAGCAACATCCCTTCACTGTTTGTGATAGATAGACATTTGTTTTTATGTTTGTTATGGATGCCATGAAACATCATTGTTTTAGTTTTTTTGTGATTTAGTATAAGTTTTTGAGATTTAAACCATGTCTCCACTTGCATGACGCTTGTTTGCAGTTGCAATTGTAGGAGAGAGGGGTCAGGGTGGGAGGTGAAAATAACTGTATCATCTGCATATAACAGGAGTCTATTAGGGCATGATGCAGGGAGATTGTGCAGAAAAATACTGAAAAGCAAGGGACCCAAGATGGACCCTTGGGGAACTCCAGAGCGAATCGGATGGGAGGGTGAGAGGGACTCACCAACTGTGACCTGTTGGGTTCAGTTGCTAAGGTAGCTTTGGAACCAACGTGCAGCATCATCTGAGAGGTCAAGGCAAGATAATTGTTCAAATAGCAGGGAGTGATTGACAGTGTTGAACGCCTTTGTCAAATAGATGAAGGTGGCACAGACAAGATGTCCCTGATTCAGAGCATTATGGATGTAAGTGGTGAATTCAAGGAGAGCTGTGGTGGTACTATGTCCTTTTTGAAAACCATGCTGTTCCTGACATTACAGGTTGTGGTTAGAAAGGTATTCTGTAAGTTGATCGGCAACTATTCTCTCCAGTGCTTTCGAGAGAGGGGGGAAGAATGGAGATGGGTCTGTAGTTAGAGGTTAGGGTCTTATTCCCACTTTTGTGAATTGGCATCACAACAGCAGATTTCCATATTTGGGGGAACTGAGAAAGCATTAGGGATCGGTTGAGGATTTTGGTGAGTGGAGTCAGGTCTTCGTCAATGGAGAGGGTAAGGAGTTTCAGGTCTAGGGAGTCGCCACTGAATCTGGACCTCCCAAGCACTTTGAGCAGTTTATTTTTGGTTAGGGCCTCCGAGATAGTTTTAAAGTAAAAAGGTGGGTGGCTCTGTGTTATTCTTGCTTTCTTCAAGCCTGGAGAGTCCAGTGGGGGGGGGGGTCAAAGAAGGTGGGAAGAAGCACATGACTAAGATCGGTGAATGCGGCGTTAAAAGCATTAGTCATGGTGACCTGGTCCAGAGTGAGGCAGCCATTTACGTTGAGCATAGCGGGGTGGTACTTTGGGCATATGCCCTGTAACTTCAGAAAGATTTGCCCAAAACTTCTTCCCATCTTTCCATGAGTTAGCGAGTGCACTCCTGTAGTATCTTGCCTTTTCGTTTCAAATTGCTTTAGTACAGGCATTTCTTGATGCTTTGTAAGCCTGGGTATCAGCCTGGGTGCCAGTCAAGTTGGCCAGATGCCAAAGATGATCCCAGGACCTCAATTGTTCCAGAAGATCAGAGTTAATCCAAGGCTTGTTGACGCCTTTAATCTTGCATTTTTTGAATGGGACATGGACATCACAGACGCTGTTAAAGCTGTGGATAAAATATTCCAAGAGCTGTGTCTATCAGAGACCAATCATGGTCTCGTAGGAGGGTTTTTAGAGACCCAAGATGACCGGCAATAAGACTCCTGCTGTTAATAGTTTTGGGAGGAGGCTTAGTGTATTTGTTCGACCAGGAGCAAAGGATTAGGAAGAGGTCACTTAAACTGTCGGAGAAAACTACTGTTTTCGTGATGTGATCCAGGCGGTTTGTGAGAACCCAGTCCAGAAGGGTGGTAGTACCTGTTCTGTAGTTCACCCTTTTGGGTGACTGGACCATTTGCAAGAAGTTAGCAGCAGTCAGTGCATCCTTATATTTGTTCGCACTGGGGGAGGAACAGTTCACATTGAAGCCACCAAGCAGGATTGTTTCTGTGTTTGGATTAAATAAGTGTATGAAGTCTAGTATGGGGTTTAGCCCTTGGCTGGTCAGCTTGGGGGGGAAGCATAGATTGATGCCACTGTCAGGTTTTTATTTTGTGCTCCAAGCAGTATCTTCATGGTGAGGACCTGGAAGTCATTCTCAGGAGAGGCACACTGAAAACTTGACCCTTAAGAGATTCTTTTAGGTATAGGGCACAGCCTCTGCTTCTCTTGGACAGCCTGTCTTGCCTGAAGACTGCATACCCTGGGATCGATATTGCTGAGTCCGGGATCTTTGGGGAAAGCCATGTCTCAATTACGGACAGAATATCAGGGTTGTGATGTACTGTCCAGGCTGTGAGGGAGTCGAGTTTATTGAGGAGGCTACAGATGTTGATACTTGCCAGGGAGAGTGTCCCAACCTTGACCTGTTCTTTGGCACTAACTTGTGGGGGAGAGCCAGGATTAGGGTGTACGTTTCCTGACATAAGTAGTAGCAGCAGTATTAGATGTTTTATGAAGGTCAGCTTTGGTTGTTGGATAGATAACCCTTAGAGAAAAGTACATTAAAAGTTTATTTCAATTGAAAATGTTGATACCTGGTGGTTAAGTCAAAAGCCAAAAGAAATTATCAACTGCTGAGGTCCAGAGTCACAGAATGTGTTAAAATTCCTGAAGGTGATGAACTGTGTCTGTGCATATGCAGGATGTGATATCCTTTTGTTTCTATGCTTCCTTTGTCTCTTCTTTTTTGTCTGTGTTCCTTTTATATTCCACGTGGTGAGATTATATGGGGTGCTTGTCATATAAGATATCGGGGATGTCTGCTTGTTTTGTGTGTGGGTTCGGCAAAGCTCCATTTGGTATGGGAGGTCTTAGTGTGGTCGCTGCTGTGGCCTGGAGGGGTGTGTTCTGCTGGCCCCATCCCCCTCCCACCCCGTGGGAAGACTCTTGGACATGAGACCCCCACCCATCGGCAGTCCTCCATTTATATAGCATCTTACTGATGTCAGAGTGAGCATGCAAATTGCATTGAGATTTTACCAAACTACAGTAATCATTACCTACAACACACTGACTAATTACAGTACACAGTATATACAATAGGTGGGGCATAGGGTGGATCCCGTGCCTACCCAGGCCCTTGAGTCTATGTAGCCCAGGGAGAGACAAGGTAGTTGGGGCCCACTGCTCACTCGGTTCATGAGGGACCCACATGAGAACCACAAATCTCTGTCCATGGTTGGTGGTTATCTATGGCACAGAGAGTGGGATTGCAGTTTGCCCAGTTTAGAGTGCGGTGGCGGACTTCCTGCTGATGGTTGTCATACTGACCTATTTGACCAGCTGGCCACCTCTACAAATTAGCCCTACTGACAATTGTGTCCAACCTTCCACCCCCATGCCACTCTAGCCCTTGCTTATGGCTGTGTGTTATGTTTTCAATAGCAGCCTATGTAGGGGGCCCCCGGTGTTCCCCTCCAGGGTAGGTTCTGAGGCACACTGCTGGTACCTGATGCATTCCCAGTGGTATCCTCTTGAGTATCCAGCTGTCTGTTTCTGGGCCTAGCCCTCCTCCTGTCAATCGTTCTGATTGTGGTTGCTGCCTTCACCCTCATCCACACAGCGGTAGCCTGCACATGCGTGCATGTTCCCCCACCCCCCCCTTAAGACTCTCCCTCACCTCAGGTCGGTGGGGGGGCTGCTCCCTCCTTATGACTCCTACATGGTGTAGACGAGAACCCCACTTCATCTGCACAGGCTGTGGGTGGGGATACCAGGAGGGTTTAGTCTGACCTTTCTAAGGTCTTGTCCAGTACACCACTTACCCGCGGCCCCTGCGTTAGGCAGATAGCGTTGTAATGATTAAATTGTGCTGTCTATCTGGGGGTCATCATGGCCTGATAGCCATCCTGGGATATTAGGGGGGGGCTGCAATCAATACAGCCCCTCCAGAAGGGAATTTCCCTGCCATCACGCTCGATGACCGGCCCTGTGTATTTGGGCAGTGGGGGCGGATGGGGTGTGTATAAGGTTCATCCATGGAGTCCCTGCTCTGTGGTATCAAGGCCGCCGTGGCACCTCTATCTCAATATGCACTCAGCAGAAGCTCCCTTTCCCCTGGTGCTGTCTCTCTGAGTCCCACCCCCTCATTCCCCCTGTCCTTTTCAGTACACCATTTCACCCATTCCCTCCCTCCCCCTCCCGAGTAAGTTGAGAGTCAGTCCTGTCTTAGCAGTCCGGAGGAGCCACTTGAGTCCCTGCATGGGCTGTGCCCCACCTGGATGCTGTGTTGCAGTATAGTCAACACTCGTGATAGACTCTTCCCGTTAGGTGTGGGCTCCCACCCTGACAAAGGGATCGGTTGAGGCTATTGGGGATGGTGCGTTGCCATGGTGATCTGAGTGAGTTTTCGGTGAAAGCCTTGGTCTGCAAATGCTGTTCTGTAAGAGGCATCTTCTGTCCGCTTGGGAGTGAAGCTGTTTGTTCCTGTTGATGTGACGTCCTGTCCCAAGTCGGAGGTGTTGACTACCTGCTTGCCTCATGATGTGTGGTGGCAAGGAGGTGTGTAGTGATGGTGCTGTTGGAAGTGCCTCTTTCGATAGCTTCTCCTTGTGTCTGCACTGGATATCCACTGAGGGGGTGCACTTACCAGGGTCATCTTGTCCTGGGCAGGTTAGATTTACACCTGACCTCTGGGAGCTGGACAAAGGACCATAAAACCTCCAGCGGGAAATTTGTTCACTGCTCGGGAAGAAGGAGGGTAGAGATACCATACTATTATGGCCACCATGTTTCGGTTAAAGGTGGGGTTGGGACCCCCTTCTCAGTCTGGTTCGATTCACCTTTCCAGTAACTTAATGAAGGTGGCAGCCTTTATTGTCAGACCTCCAGATGCTTCCAGACATTGCATATCTTTTGGCAGTCCAGGGTTGAGGTTGCTGAGGCTCCTACCAGTTATTTACGGTAAAAGGCAGCTTCACTGGGAGTCTGCTGTCAACTGCTTGGACTGGCATTGGGGCATTCTTATACAATGCTTGTTTTATTGTGTGTCTGATTGGGGATTGTCAGTAAGAGTTTGGCGTTTGTGAAAGGCTTGGGCTCTGGTCCATCCTCTCTGTTACTGTCCGTCAGTGTTAGGGTGTCTTGTTTGGTGACTGCCCACCTTGCAATGTCTTGGGTTGAATACTTGTGGCATGCACTTGGGTAGTTCCTTACAGGCCAGGTCAGCATTTGGAAACTCCAGGGGACCTCTGTCAGTGTTGATCACCAGCCTTGCTGGGTGTAGCATTCGAAAAAGAATGCAGGCTTTGTGTAAGGCTTGCTTGATATCTTGGTAGGCTTTTTGTTTGTCTCTGACTGATGGGGTAATGTCACTGAAGATATGGAAGCACTGGCCATTCCAAATTAGGGGGCCCTTGACTCTTGCTTGCGCTTGAATGTGGGCTTTGTCTTGTAAGTTGGAACAGCGGGCTATTATAGCCCTTGGTCTGTTTGAGGTACGTGGTTGAACCCGGTATGATCTGTGGGCATATTTTAGCTGGTACATGGGTCTCGTAGTTGGTGGACCCGCCACGTTCTGTAGTACTCTCTGCATGAAGCCCAGCAAGTTTTGCCCCTCAGCCTGTTCCAATAATCCCACCAGGACTATATTATTTTGTCTGAGCCTGCTCTCCTGGTCTTCCAGCCTATCTCCCAGCTTTTCCAGCTTATTCCGTATGTCTGCCACTGTTTTTTCTTCCTTGGCTTGTCTGACTTCCACAGAGCTCATACGGGTTTCAGCATCTGTGACCCTGATAGATAAAGTATCCATTGTGGTTTTGAGCCCTCTGATGTCTGTAGCCACGTCGTTCAGGGTGATTTTAACTGCGGTTATTTCAGAGAAAAAACAGTCAGTTTATTTGCTAGTATTTTGAATGGATTAGCTGGTGGTGGTTATTTGATCAGAGAATCTGGTTTCTGCCGTTTAGCAGGCAGAGTAGTTGGTTCAGAATGGGCAGTCGGAGAGATTTCCATATTCTGGATTCCTTCTTGCTCCCGGATGGGTTAATTCAGCCATAATTTGTACGATAAAATATTCACTGAACAAAATCTCTGTTTTGAAGTAGCTTGAGCCAATAAAAGTAGATTAAATACCACATTTTATAAGTTTCAACCATGGAGCTCCGAGACCAGCTGCTACTCAGGCTAAGTCCATCACGTGACTCAAATATATTTTCTTTACACTGTGGCCGACGATCAGTAGGGGCATCCACTAGAGACCAGGGATTTTATTTAATTAATTAAATTTCACATTGGGCAGGGATTGATGGGAGGGCACCCACTAGTAGGCACCAGGAACATTTTTGCGCGAAGTGTAGAATTTCACCTGTGAAGTTCCAAACTTCACAGTCAGCCTGCGCTGCTCTGCAAATTGGTGAATTTTGTGAATTGCACTTTAAAAATTGCACACCATTCATGAAATAATTCACAAAGTGAATTTTGCTGACTTTGCACATCTCTAATTGTGTAGGTGGTCAAGATATAGGCAATTAGGTAATTTGAAGAACAGGGTACTTCATTTGTGGTCTGGTTTAATTTCTGTCAAGATTATGCCTAGATGTTCAATGAGTAGGCCATGGTGGGTAAGCCAGTCCCAGCCGAGTGCTAACCTGTACAATTTATTTATTTTGTAATTTTTACAATTTATTCATGCAGGTTAGGATAGTCCTGCTGAGATACCAGATCTTGTTTTCTTCTTCCTATTTCCACAGCTACGTAGACTGAAGCACTGGGGAGTTCAGCGATCATCATGGCAGAGGATGGCCAGGGTTTACTGGCTATAATGGAGTCATGGTGTGCTAAACACCATCACTGGGACATGGCCATACTGGGCTACTCTATGTTCAGAAAAGACAGGGCAGGGAGGAGTGACTGTTTTATATGTGAGGGAGAAGGAGGGAATCAAGGTCACAGAGGTACAGGGACACCATGAGGAAAAGTAGTGGCTTGAAGGGCTATGGGTCACCCTGGAGGCAGGTTTTGGGCTCCTATCTGTACTGGGGTAGTGTACAGACCTGCAGTACAGGGAAAGGAGTTGGATAGAGCACTTTGGGAAGCCATCATCAGAATGGCAAGTAAGGTGGAGGTGCTGTGGAGCCTTCCAACTGCACCTTTGGCAAGGCGTATGGCCATTCTAGACTCCCTATAAGAGGCTCTTCTCATTCAGCTAGTCCAAGAACCCTCTAGGGATGGGACAGTGCTGGATCTGGTGCTTACAAACTGGGGCAGCATTGCATATGTCACAGTAAGTAGCCTACTGGGTGCCAGTGATCACTGTATAGTGTGAGGCAGCTGCAGAATAAGGGGTGCTAGCTGCACATTCAAGCAGACTTGATAGACCTCTAGACCTTTATCTGCTGGCAATTTTTTGCATGTTCGTGGTTCAACAGAAAGCCAGGAACAGAAGCTAACCCCACAAGGATGAGCATCTTGGATTTTACAAGGGAAGATTTTGAAGAAAGGTAGGACTGCCTCAGTAACTGCCTTGAAGGGGGGGATTGCCATGGATGGGTAGAGACACAGTGGGAAAAATAATAGCGGGAATAATTAAAGCAGCTAACCTTTTGTGAAGGAAATGAGTAAAAGCAGAAGGTAAAAAGAGATTGTTATGGTTCTGTAAGTAAGTGGCAAAGATGGTGAAGGAAAAAAGGGTGGTTTTCAGGCTGTATAATGAAACACAGAGGGAAGAGGACAGAGAGGTATACCTAGTAAAGCAGAGGGGAAACGGGAAAGGCAGTAAGGGGAGCAAAGACACATACAAAGGAAAGATCACCAAAGGGGTCAGGTTACTAAGAGAGATAAGACTTCCTTCAGATACGTAAGTCAGAAGAGGAAAGAAGGGGGAAGGATAGTGAGGATTAAAAGAGCAGAGGGGGGAGACTGCACAGAAGAGGACCAAGAAAAAGCTGACATCAGTCTTCATAGTAGAGGGAAAGGTGGACAGACCCCCAGGGAGTAGCAGGAACAGGAAAGGTAGACACAAGTCCATTTTCAGGGGAAAGAGTCCAGATGGGACTTGCAGCTCTGAAGGTGGACAAAGCTATGGCACCAGATGGGATACACTCAAAAGTTCTAAAAGAAATCAAGGAGGGGCTGGCCCAGTGGCACTGAGGTTTGAAGTGCTGGATGCCACACCTCACGCCCCGCCGGTTACCTGGGTTTGGGAGCAAGCTCAGGTTGCCATGGGTTGGCTGGGAGGAGGGTGTGGAGTTGGATTAAGCTGCTGATAGACAGCTCTCCTCTTCTGGGGAGGGTTCTGGAGTCTCCCAGGCTCTTGGCTGCCATCGAGTGGAGGTTGTAGCGCCAAGCCCAATGGGAGACTCGGCGTAAGGTGGGGCGGAGGGAAGAGGCCATCACTGGAGCCACGGGGTATATGCTCACGTCCATGGGCATGCACAACTGTGTTCTGGGGCCTAGGGGAATAGAGGGGGACAAAACCAGAAAAATGCTATGTCTCCACATTGCTGAGCAGACTGGAGGTGGCAACGGGGAGCAAAAAGCTTTATAGAAAAAAAAAAGAAATCAGGGAGTTGCTATCTACTCCACTGAGCCTTATTCAACAGCTAACTGGAAATAGACATGGTTTCAGAGGACTGGAGAAGAGCTGACATTGTCCCTCTACATAAGAGTGGCAGCAGGGAGGACTGTAGCAACTACAGACCTGTCAGTCTTAGCTCAGTAATGGGGAAATTCATGGAAACCCTTCTAAAGGAAAGACTGGTAGAGTATCTTGAATCCAAAGGCCGGCAAGAGCATAGGTAGCATGGATTGATGGTGGGGGGTGGGGAGGTGGGGGTAGTCATAAAAAATGAATCTGATAGATTTCTTTGACTGGTTGGCCAGAGAAATAGATCAGGGGAGGGCAGTGGACATGGCCTATCTAGTTTCAGCAAGATCTTCAGCACTGTGCTGCAAAGGAGGCTAATAAAGAAAATGAGCAGCCAAGGGGTGGGATCCAAAGTGAAGAATTGGGTTAGAAACTGGTTAACAGATAGGAGACAGAGGGTGGTGCTAAATGGCACTTACTCTAATGACAGGACAGTGACCAGCGGGGTGGCACTGGTCCTCTTCAATATCTTTGTAAGTGACACTGCGAAGAACTGTAAGGGAATGTATGTCTTTTTGCAGATGATACCAAAATCTGCAATATGATGGACACCAAGGCAGAGGTTGAGTGAAAGTGAAGGGATCATGGGAAACTTGAGGAGTGGCCAGGAACATGGCAGCTGGGTTTCAATGCCAAAAAGTGCAAAATCATGAAGATAGGGCATTGGAACCCAGTAGCTGAGTATAGGATGGACCAGCATGCTGAAGTAAGTAACAGGGAGAGGGTGAGTGGGCTGGGCACACAAGTCCATTTTTGGGGGAGAGGGTCTGGAAGGGATTGGAATACTTAAAGGAGAATAAGGTGATGGGGCTGGATGGGATTCAGCCAAGGGTTCTATAGGAACTTAGCACAGTGCTGGCCATCCCTCTGGCAGTGCTTTTTAGCACCTCACTGGAGATGAGTGACGTTCCAGAGCATTGGAGGAGTGCTGATGTGGTCTCTCTGCACAAAAGCGGTAGTAGGGAGGATGTTAGCAACTACAGACCAGTCAGTCTCACATCAGTGGTGGGGAAGTTAATGGAGACACTACTGAAGGAGAGGCTCCTAATGCACCTGGCGATAAAAGGGCTGCAGGACCATCGGCAGCATGGTTTCACAGGAGTGAGGGAGGGAGGTCATGTCAGACTAAGCTCATAGATTTCTTTGACTGGGTTACCAGGGAGGTGGATCAAGGGAGAGCAGTGGATGTGGCCTATCTGGACTTCAGTAAAGCTTTCGATACTGTTTTGCATAGGAGGCTAGTTAAGAAACTAAGCTGCCTGGGGGTAGGGGAGAAAGTGACAAGCTGGGTATCAAACTGGTTAAGGGATAGGAGGCAAAGGGTGGTAGTAAATGGTAGCCACTCAGGCAATAGGAGGGTGACTAGTGGGGCACCACAGGGTTCAGTCCTAGGACCGGTCCTCTTCAGTGTCTTTATAAGTAACATTGAGGGGGAGCTTGAGGGTCAGGTGTGTCTCTTTGTGGATGATACAAAAATCTGCAGCAGGGTTGACATTCAGGAAGGGGTGGAAATAATGCAAAGGGATCTGAAGAAACTAGAGGAATGGTCTAGGGAGTGGCAACTGGTTTCAATACCAAAAAGTACAAAGATTATGCTCTTAGGGCTGTGGAATCTAGGGGTTCTGTATAAGATGTGCGGAGTGGAGCTTACAGTCACTAAGCAAGACAGAGACCTAGAGATCATCATATCTGATGACCTCAGGGTAGCTGGGCAGTGTGACAAAGCAGCTGAAAAGGCTAGCAGGATGCTGGGGACATTGAGAGAGGGATTTCTAGCAGAAGGAGGGAGGTGGTGATGTTGTATGATTGTATCACTCACTGGTGAGGCTCCACCTGGAGTACTGTGTCCAGTTCTGGAGGCAGCACTATTGCAGTGACACTGAAAGGGAGGAGGTGGTACAGAGGAGGGCAACTAAATGGTGAAGTGGTTGCACGAGAAGCCATATGAGGAAAGCCTGAAGGAACTCAACAGGTACTTCCTGGAAGAGAAGAGAGTGAGAGGGGACATGATTGCAACGTACAGGTTGCTCACAGGAGTGAATAAGCTGCAAGTGGAGGGTCGATTTTTAGAGACAGGAAGGCACTAGAACAAGGGGCATGCAATGAAGCTTAGAGGGGAAGTTTAAGAGAGATGTGTAGAAATATTTCTTCACAGAAAGGGTGGTGGATGACTGGAACAACCTGTCAGAGGAGGTAGTGGGGGAAGAGGCTGTAGGAAGCTTCAAGCATGCATGGGATGGGCACAGGGGGCATATTAGGTAGAGGAACAGGGGAAGGAGCGACACCTATGACCAACTAGGGTCAGTGGTGATGGAATAGGCAGGGACGAATGGCAGACTGGATAACTCTAAAGGTCCTTTTCTTCTGACAAAATCTACATTTCTATAGGATAAGGGGGAAGGGTACTGACACTCACTAAACAGGAAAGGAATCTTGGGATTATCATATCTGACTACCTCAGAGTGACAGGTCAACATGACAAAGCAGTGGGAAGGGCTAGTGGGATGCTGGGGTGCATAGGAAGGGGGAATCTCAACCAGTATGAGGGATGTGGTATTGCCACTGTATCACTCGCTGGTGAGACCCCTCCTGGAGTACTGTGTCCAGTGTTGGGGCACACACCTCAGAAAGAACATGAACAGGGTGAAGGCAGTCCAGAGGAGGATAACTAAAATGATGCAGGGGTTGCATGAGAAGCCCTATGAGGAGAAACTGAGGGATCTCAACATGTACACCCTGGAAGTGAGGAAGGCGAGAAGTGATGTGATAGAGACCTGCAAGTACATTACGGGGGAAAACAGGGTGCAGGAGGAAAGTCTGTTTCAAATGAGAAGGAGTATCAGGCCCATAGAGCATGCAATGAATCTGGGTTGGGGGGAGTTTTAGAGAGATGTGAGGAAATATTTCTTCATTGAAAGGATGGTAGACCACTGTAACAGACTGCCAGCTGAAGTGGTGGGAGTGAAAGCAGTGGTAGAGGGGCTTCAGTCATGCATGGAATAGACATAGGGGCATATTAGAAAATAGACAGGGAGCAAGGAGGGTCACCAGAGACCAGTGAGGGCCTGCAGAGACAGATTCGGCAGGGAACATCTGGGCAGACTGGATGGGCCAAGCGGTCCTTTACTGCTGAAAAATTTTATGTTTCTATGCTTCTGTTTGCTGAAGGTCACACAGTGAGTATTTGCCTCTAGTTGGGTTTGAACCTGCAAGGTCCTGTCCCCAAGCTGGTGGTTTAACTGCTAGACGACACTGCTTCTTCACAAATTGTTTAAAGCAATTATGTTGTTGCACAGGGCAGTGTGACTGGCTGTTCTGTACACCTCACTTGCTATTCCAGAGCAGGTGGTTGGGTCTGCATTTCAGCAGCAACAGCTGGACATATGCTTGCCTTGGGCTGTGTGCACAGGTGGCCCAGGTGTGGCCTTGTTTTTCAGGAAACACTGCAATGAGCTACTAAAGTACAGTATCTGTTTCCATAATTAGCCAAGTAATCCAGTCTGTTAAATACTGGAGCTAGGTCAAATTGAGCAGCTTATATCTGAGTTTAAGCTCCCTGCCTCCCTTCACTCCCTGTTCTAGCTGGGGCTGCCATGAAGGGTGAAGAAGGAATGCGTTTACTTTTCTGTAGCGCTTTTCATGTGCACCATATCCCAAAACCTTTTACAAGTGATGAACAACTCCATCAGCCAAACTGGGCACACAAGGGAGCTAACAGAGCTAGCAAAAGGTTATGGAAACCTCAAGAGGGTTAACAAGACAGAGAGAAAGAGAATGTAAGTGAAAGAGAGAAAGAGGGAGAGAGAGAGAGAGAGAGAGAGAGAGAGAGAGAGAGAGAGTTAGAGTTAGTTAAGCACAGAGGGCCCAAGCCTTAAAGGTGCAGAAATCTTTACACAAAAAAAATGCATACATGTGGCATAGAACTCTGTATCATGTAAGTTCTAGTCATAATGTGTGTTACACAGTGCCAGTGAATGTGAATGAAATGCATGCAAGGGGTTGTGGAAACATGTGCACTGAGCAGGAACCAACTCTATGAAAACCTGACTCACAGAACTCCCCTTGACTGCACCATATAAGTAGATGGCAGTATAGCCTAGACGTTAGAGTAACAAACTGAGAATGAGCTTTGTACATCCAGCAGACCTGGGTTTGAGTCTCATAACCTCCACTTGCATACTGTGTGACTAAGCAAGTCACTTAACCTCCCTAGTGCTCCCGGGTCACCCCTGAAAACAGGCACTTGTGCCTAGTGTGCTTTACCCTGTTATCAAAGAATAATAAAAATAAAAATCATAAAATATAAGATGTATGTGCTACATGCAACAATGTGGACACATCAGCTGTGAAAAGTGGTCATGCTGAACAGAGGGAGGGTACAATAGGCCAGCGGCATTGCTAGTTATAATGCCACTGTACCATATCAAGAGGGGCAGGGGATTGACAAGGCATGGACAGCAGCACAGTGACATCCCCACAAGCCTAGCTTCATGCTAGAGGAGACTGTGATTATTGCCACAGAAGTCCACTGACACAAGCCAACCCTGTTCAGTACGTGGTGCCTTAAAAGGAAAAGTGGCCCACAAGCAGATGGTGTAAGAGGGGATACAGGCTCCTGATAATGCAGCCAGTAATACCCCCACACCAGAACTGCAGTTAAGTACAAGTGGCATGAATTTCATGACAACCTAGAAAAATGCCCCACTGGCACCATGCCCAACTAGCCACCAGTGAAGGGAATGATGAGAATATCCCTGCCCTAACTCCTGTGGAGGACATAGTGGCGGAGATATCTTCTCAGGAGTCCATTGATGGGGAGGAGGATGGAGCTGAGATCATGAATGGTAAACTGCACCCATGGATCAGTTTTGTATTACCAGTATGTACAGCCCGAGTTTGGCTGCGAACCAAATCCGAACCGAACATGAACTATAGGATTTTTAGACAAACCAAACCGAACTTGAACGCTTGAATAAAAAGCACTGGGATCCCTAACTGAACGCGAACCTTGAGATTGTGGCACTACTATGAATATCAGCCCAGTCAAACGAATCCTATTCCTGTCTTTGTACTTTTCAAAGCCAAAGCTGCTAAAAAAATAATGAAATAGTCTAATTATTTATGCATTCAGCTGATTTTAGCTGATTTCATGTTAGATCAGTTGTGATGTTAGTACTTAAGCGTGCATAGTCAGTAGAATATTGAATCTCCGTAGCTAATACGTATTCTCCAGCTGTTGCCATCAGTAGTGTGCTCGCGGATCTAATATCTCAAATATTTACTATGAAAATTCAATATTCTACTAACTACTGATGCTTAAGTACTATAAAGTGTCTGATCTACTAACATGTAATCAGTTTTGGATATGCATCATTACTGGCATAGTTCTAAACATTCTAAAAAACATTCTAAATCCTAAAACTAAATCATAGTTCTAACTCCATTCTGTGCAACATGCAGCTTTGCATGCAGAACTTTCTTGATCTCCACACACCTCTTCCTTCACTGTGTCGGTCTGGTTGAAAAGCCCACAAAAATATTAATGTGGTGACCATACCACTCTAGGGGGTTCCCAGTCCCTCATCAGAGACGATATGTTTTCCTTTAAGGGAATCTGAGAAATCTCACCAGAATTGATAAGGCTCTGTCTCTTTTCCTGGGAATTGGTCCTAGCATCCTGTCCTATATTGATTTCTAACCCCATAGCCCAATTATGCCTTAGTAAGCAAGGTACAGTAACTCCTCACTACAACGAACATTGTGAGAGCCATGAAATCTATTCTTTATTGTAGGAAATTCATTATAGCAAGGGCGACTTAATATGCGTGCCACCATCACAGTAGTAGCTTAATGAAATTTAATTAAATATTCTTTATTTGTGCAAAAACTTTATTTTAAACAACAAAAATAAAATAAACTTAATTCATTTCACACACACACTTCTGTGCTTCTGTGCTCTCAATGTTGCACCTCAAAGTCACAAGAAAAGTCAGTCCAGTCCAGTACTGTAATGCTCACCATTAATCAAGGTGCACTATCGGTGTCAGGTGCCTGAAAGAAGGCAGTGATTTTAGTCTGAGTGGTGCTGCGTTTTATGGCCAGGTCTCGGGCATATGATATGGCATTGCAGAGTTGTAGAACCTTTAAAGGGTTGGCATCCTGAGATTGCATCCATTGTAGCCCTGCCTCCAACCGCGAAATCACCTGTTGATAGCTCGGCACCGGCACATACTCGTCCTCTTCCTCATCGGCCTCTTGCTCCTGTTGATCCTCCTCATCAGTGATGGGTTGAGCTTGCCAAACCCTTTGTACTAAATTGCGTGCAGGAGAACTGTGTCCTTCTCCTAACTGGTGAGCTCCCATGTGAACCTCTAATTGGCCAGGGGACGTGATATAAGCAAGGAAGCCAGAAGTGGATTCCCCATAAGATATAGAGAAAGCAGAGGAACCACAGCTCAGAATGGCAAGGTAAAATGTGATGTCTTTCCTGACCGATGAGGTGGTCACTTTGTCGCAGTGGTCAGGCTTGAACATACTTCAGCTGAAAGATGAGACCAATAACCCCTTCAACAATCTAAAATAAGTAAAAATACTGGTGTTATTTGAATAAATTGCAGGCTTTTAAGCTGCAGAATGGAGGGGGCACTGGTACCTTAATTATAAGCTTTTGTTTGGTCACACACCAGGTGCACCTCTATAAATCTTATAAAGATGCATTGTAAATATGATGGATTGAACTTGCCAAACCCTTTGTACTGAACTGCATGCAGGAGAACTGTGGCCTTCTCTTAATTTGGTGAGCTCCCATGTGAACCTCTAATTGGCCAGGGCACATGATATAAGCAAGGATGCCAGAGAGTTGACTCCCCATAAGATATAGAGAAAGCAGAGGAACCACAGCTCAGAATGGCAATGTAAAATGTGATGCCTTTCCTGTCCGATGAGGTGGTCACTTTGTCACAGTGGTAAGACTTCAACATATTTCAGCTGAAAGATGAGACCAAGAACCCCTCAAACAAGCTAAAACAAATAAAAATACTGGTGTTATTTGAATAAATTGCAGGCTTTTAAGCAGCGGTGGGGGGGGTGGCACTTGTACCTTAATTATATGTTTGTGATGGCACACACAATTTCATTGTTGGTCAGCTGATAGTGTGTGAGAGCACCGTCACTGGAACTGAGCCAGTCATCGATGTTGTCAGCCTCTCTGTCATCTGCAGGAATCAAGTTCAATCTGTGTGCAAGGCTGGCAATCTTGTGTGTGTCATCTGATTCAATCTCTTCTTGATTGCTTCCTGCCTGCAATGCATCAGCAAAAGCTGGCCCCAATATGGCAATCCAGCAGTGGCAAATTGTTGCCTCAGAAACATTTCCCCAAGCCTCACCACACAAAAATGCAACATGTTTAAGTGAAAGTTTTTTTAGGAAATCCATTGCAAGTGCTCTATCAGTGGCTACTAAGTCAGACAACAAGTGCCTCCGATAGTTTTTTTAAAGGTTGCAATGATGCCTCCATCAAGGGGCTGAATACTTGATGCTGTGTTTTTAGGGAGGAGTAGTCCTTTAATTTTACCATCCCTTGACCATAGCTCACTTTTTTCCAGGTGTGCAGGGCACTGATCCAATAGAAGTAGGGCTTTTACAGGCAGTTTGTTCTTCCTAAAGTGTAGTCAAACTGAGGGGACAAATTCTGAGAAAAAAACAGTTCCTGAAAAGGTCACAAGTCATCCAGGTGTTGCGGCTATGGTCATAAGTGATGGGCAGTGAAGCAATGTTAGTATGGAGAAATATCTAGATTTTGCAAATTTTCCAGTGATTAATGGGGTGACTTTATGGCTACCAGTACTGTTGCAACAAAAAAGTAGAATGACCCTATTCTTGCTAACTTTAAAGCCTTTGCTAGCATTGTCTTCATTGGGACTGGCTAGGGTCACGTCTGGTAAACACCTCCAGAACAAGCTGGTCTCATCGGCATTATACAGTTGTTCTGGTTTATACCTTCCCCAAGCAATAATCTCCTTTAGTTGGGGCTGAACTCATTGGCAGCTGCATCATTGCATGACCGCTGTTCTCCAGTTAAGCAGACATGCTGAAAGTGCCACAACCATCCTGAAGATGATTTAAAAATTGTTTCAGGGCCATGACTTTTTTGGGCAAAATATTCTGCTTTCTGCTGTACTATTGGACCAGACACAAGCTCCCCATTGATGCGTTGCTGCGTGAACCACAGCTGAGTTGTCTTATCAACTTCATTCTCATCTGGCTGCCGCATTTTCTTCCTTTGCAGTCCATCTGTCTCACTGCAATCGCTGGCAAAATCACGAAGTGACTGCTCCTGTTTTTTCCACGTACAGATAGTCAGTTTTGAATAGCCAGTTTCCATTGACCACTTGGCCAAAGTTTCTCCATTTTTAGCCAGTCAAGCACTGCCAGTTTTGTGGACACATGGTACCTGGAGCGCTTCATAACTGTAGTTGCTGTTGGTAGGTGTTTGCAGAAGTGAAGTGTTTGCACATATAAACTACCAGCTCTTAAAGCTGTACTAATTAATTTTTTTAAGTACTGCATTAGTATTTTTTAATTGGAGAACTGGTATTGAGTGATGGACTTCACAGAGGATTAGCCTGATTGGCAGTGACACTCAGCACAATGGAGGAGACAGCCAATTGTCAGTATCAATGCAGGAGCCAATCAACGCATTCGTTATATCCAATAATTCGCAATAGTGGGGTTCGCTATAGCGAGGGGTTATTGTAGTTCTTTTTGTAAGAAAGCCGACATGTCTCTGCCTTCTGATTTTTATTTTGATATTAGCTGTATCTATGACAGGAGCTGCACCTGCAATGTCATTGCTCCCTTCCAAAACTGTCAATAAGCTGCTGCAGTTTTTCAGTCAGAACTTTGCAGAAAAATCAAATTTCAATCTGAAACTGGGGTATTCATTAAAATGGATTTTTCACATCAAATGAAACTGCGATTTTTCCATGCCTGTCTCATATTGCTGTGGATTGCTCTATTTGCCAGCTCTTGTGCTCTATTGCTCCACTCATGGATTTAATCTCATTAGAGTAAATTGGATTAACTAATAAAAAAATGGTCGTTACCGGAAAAACTAGAAGCAAACCAAACTGAACCCGAACTTTTAAAATCTTACATCCAAGTGAACTAAATGAAGTCGAACTCTAATTGGATGAACTAGAACCAAACCAGAACCCCAAAAAGTCACCGAACCCGGCCTCTACCTGCATGTGAAATGCAGTCAATTGATCTCCTTGGCCTCCTTCTACAGTTGTGCGCCAACCACACAAGAGCAGGATGAGGACATGGATAAACTTCCTGATGACCCCTCCACTGACATAGAGGCCAAATCAAGTGGTGGCTCCCTTCCCATGTCATAAAGTGAGTATCCTCCATGTTGTGTGTGACACATGACAGTGCATATATACAATATGGTTACAGGTGTACTCACAGTACACACACTATGCACTGCAGGACAATGGATGCCAGCCAGTGGTGGTTCACCACATGGTGATGATAACTCTGATACCATCCACTTCTAGATACAGAGCCAGGGCAGTGGTGACAGTCATGTAGTGGCACTGATCCAGGAAGATATGAGCATCACATATCCACTGGAGTCAGACACAGGCACCCAGGACACTCCTACACTGTGCCACCCACCATGCACCCCAGCACCAATGACAACCTCCAGTACTAAACACCAGTCTTATATACACCATTCAACACACCAGTCAACCCACACATGCTCCTGTGGACAGCAAAAATCACCTGGAGGAACCATCAGTGGAGTTTGGTCCAGCAACTGCTTTTGTCTCTCAGTGTTATGCAAGGCTCTACTTTTAGGTTGCCAGAACTTTATACATTTTTTGTACCCGTTATAACGGTGCAATTATAATAAACTGAGCACTTGAATATTGGTTTATATAGTATACCTCCGTCTTTTTGTTTGCTGTACCATCAGGGACAGTACCTGCACCCTATGGACACAGGAGACAAAGCCTGCTGTCCATCAACTCGGAGGTGCAGCAGATGGAATAACAAAGACTACAACAATCAATGCGTTACAACACTGCACTGCAACACACAGGCATCCTCCTTGCTACCATATGCACAGAGGTGACAGGTGTGTCCAGCCTGCTGGGTACCTTCAGCACACAGCTATGTGGTGTCCATGAAGAGCTGACCACCACTGTCCACAAATGGCTAAGTCCCATCCATACAGAGCTGCGTGCTGTGCATATGGAGATTAGTACCATCAGATAGGCTTTGGAAGTGTGCTGCAGCAATAAGTTTGCCATGCTTGAACGTGGTCTTGCAGGCAATACACAGGCTTTCAGAAAAAGTTTAGGCTCCCAGACAGGTCTTTCAGGGACATCTAGTCCAGTGACTACTGTGCACGCGGGTACCCAAACTTGTGGAGATAACAACACATCTGTTCCAAGTACAAGTTGGATGAAGCCACTTGTGGGTGCCCAGAAGAGTGACATGTTCCTACCCCCTGGCAAGCAGAGGGCCAAGACACTGGGTGATACACATCACAGTTCACACCTCTGTAAACCAACACACTGAGTAAGCACCATTCATTAGTATTCTCAATATCACCAGCCCACAAGCACAGACACTGCACAGAACCTCATCTGACAGCACGTTACATACCACCCAGTGCACAATACACATATTTCCCTTCTTGAACCCTTTAATATTAATATCTTTCCTGCACAGTGCACATCTCTGCATACCCCAAACACTGCCCACCCACCACAATCTAGGGGAAGTAATGTAACACCACCCTGGCTTGACAGTCCTGTCCAGTTCCACCACGTCGTTGCAAAAAACATTTTGCTGATGTCGATTATGGCGCCGGCATAATGCCACTTGGCATTGCAGTGCCAGGCATTTCTCTCCAGGGAGGTACTGGGCCAAAGCGCCCTCCTGGGAAACAGCTGTTTTTTTGAGAGGGTATGACCATGGGGCAAAAACTGACACTGACAGTGGGCAACCAAAAATCATGGTTGCTCCTCTCACTGTTGGCAATCGGGAGTTGCCCTAATTGCAGCAACAAATAAATTGGCAATCGTTCTCACGGTATATATATATATATATATATATATATACCCCTAAGGAACAGATTTCTGGCTTCAATAAGATTATTGGCTTTGTAAAAGACCTTCATAGCACCTGGGAGGTTGCAATCCTGGGTGTTTTTTAACATCAACTGAATCCCCCAGGATTCAGCCCCTTTCAAGGACTCATTATCCAGTATCTGCCTCTCTCGAATGGTTGATGTCCCTACAAGGATTAAGTACCGTACCAGTACAAAAGCCCTGATTGATAGGCATATAACTAATTAGCATGATAGGTTCGCTGATGTTGCAGTCCACCCTGACTCACTTAGGGACCATTCCCCAGTCACCTGCCATTGGTCCAATAAAGCCGCCAAATCCACCCCTAACTTAACCACCAATTGTATCTTAAAAAAAAGGACAGCTGTACTGTTCAAAGCCCATCTAACACAACTTCATTGGTTCCCCCTTGACACACTTCAAGATGTTGACCAGGCACAGGACCTCGTCATTGATAACTTCAGTGCAGTCTGTGACATATATGCCCCTGTAAAAAAACAGAAGCTAAAAAATCCCAGCAACGGCTGGATTACCCAACAACTCCTTGATCTGGGCTTTAGAGACCACTTGTGGCATAAGACTAACTACAGGCAATCCTGCTGACTTTCAAAGGTATAGGGCAGCTAGGAACAACTGCACATGGGAGACCAGACTAGCTAAGGCCAAGTGCTACAAAAATTGCCTAGGTAAAATGTGGGGAGATGGTAAACAGTTTTGGAACAACCTGAAATACCTCACTGGCAAGAGCAGTAAAGCCTACCCCCCCATGCTCCTAGTAGAAAGGAATATCACTCAGAACCCCAAAACCATAGCAGACACTTTTAATATTGCTTTCTTTGATCTTAGCTCCAGCCTCCCCCCTGACTTCTTTGATGAAAAAAATGACCCCCTAGAGAGTTCCCTATCTGATCCCAATACTCCACTAACCAGAAACTCCCCTTTTTATTTCAAACAGATCTCCCCTTCTGAAGCTAAAAATACCTACAATGCACACTTGGAAAAACCAGGCACAGCAATGACTCCCTTGATTTAAAACTGAGCACCCTCTCACTAGATGAAGTTCTACCTGCACTCAGAAAAATACTAAACCTATCCCTCCGACAAGCCCAGTTCCCAAAGAGGTGGAAATCCGCAGTAGTGACACCAGTGCACAAGAGCAGTGACCGTGCAACACACTCGAACTACCCCCGCTGTCTAAGGCCCTTGAACGAATTGTCTCTGACCAGCTAGTCAACTATCTGAATAAGTACAACATCCAGTGCTCCAACAGCATGGATTTTGGAAGGCCCATAGTACCACTACTGCACTTGTTGAATATACGAACTGCATACATAAGGCGCTAGACACTGGCCAAGTAGTAGGGTCAGTATACATTGACCTAACTAAAGAATTCAGCACCGTTAACCACAACACCCTGCTTAGAAAGCTACCTGCACTCGGCCTATCTCTGGATACCATTGGATGGTTCAGGAGCTATCTAGCTGACAGAACTCAGCAAGTAAAAATAAACAACACAAATTGAAGCAGAAGGTAGCACCGGGCTGGGGTGCTAGGTCAGAAAAGTCCATAAGTCTACTTTGAAAGTCCCAGCACTCACTGCCTGCTAATAAATACACTACTAGAAGTCCACAAAGTGCAATCTTTATTAAAGCCAGTGCTGCACATCTAATACCTCTGACAGTTTCAGATAGAAAGTCTTTACTGCAGAGATAACACACAAATAGTTTTATAGTAGTCCATTGGTTATGACATCATAGTTAGGTACCTAGTTCAGGCCACAGGTGAAATGTGTAAACACAATTTCAGAACACAGTACAAGACAACACATTTAAAAGTGCATAGTGCTCAGGGCATCAGCACAAAAGTTTGTACTCAAGAACCCCATGTACTTTTAAATGTGTTGTCTTGTACTGTGTTCTGGAATTGTGTTTACACATTTCACCTGTGGTCTGCACTAGGTACCTAATTATGATGTCATAACTAATGGACTATATAAGCTGTATGTGTGATTTGAAATGCATGTCTTTTGATAAAGGACTCTGTCCGAAACTAATCAAGATGTGTTGCACACTAGCACTTTAATGAAGATTTGCACTTTTTGTGAACTACAAGTGAGCAGGATTTTTATTATGTGGTGGTGGTGAGTGCTGGACTTTTGAAAGTGGACTTATGGTTTTCTAACCTAGTACCCCAGCCCAGTGCAACCTTCTGCTTCGATTTGGATTACTGACTTTTTGAATTGTGTTTGCATGGGTTGCATATGGACATTTCCATGCATCAAACTACGTATGTATGCATGCATGCATGCATGCTCTATTGCTAACTCTCCCCGCTAGTTCGCCTTACTATGTGTGACCAGCGCTGTCTAGAATACAGGCTACAGAAGGGTGTGTGATGTCCTTACAAACAACACCAAATCTTGCCTTTACAGAAGAAGAAAAAGATCCTGTCTCTTTTTTTAACTGCTTACTACAGGAAGCAGAACACGCCAACCCTTTTCTATGGAGGCCAGGAATGAGGCTGATGTTGTTGGTGCACCAGCAAATTCATTTCTGGAGGCCTTCAGAATCCTCGTAATACTTATCATGAAAACCCATAAGATACACTGGAATATCACAAATTTAGATGCCTACCTGCAGGTCAAACACATTCCACGTGGTTTGAGATTGCTCAAAAATCCATCATTTGGACAGGACTTCGAGGCTTTTACTAATGAATGAAGAGCTACTTTGGAAGAGGCATCTAACAAACTTATGAGACTGATTATTATTTATGGCAAAGAGGTAAGCCAGACTTTACTAAATGACATAAAAGAACAGGAGAAGGTTGTGTTAATGTTTAAAAATAATGATGACTTTGATATTTGTAGTAGGCGACTGAAAGACACAATTGCTAAATTGGATTTTAATCTTAAAAATAAGAAACTGACAAAATTCAAAAGAGACTTGGATGATTACCAACTGGGCCATATATATATATATGTATATATACTGTATATAGATATAGATATAGATATAGATATAGATATATATATATATATATATATATATATATATATATAACTGGAAAAGTCAAACAAGGCCCCTAAAGAGATTCTTAGGCCTAATAGAAGAGTCTCTTTGAATTTAAGTACCAGTGAGTCAGAAACAGCTACATCTAGTGAGGAATTAACAGAGCTACACACCTCCTCACCAGAAGTCAGCGTACCGAGGAGAAGCACTAGACAAAATTGCCTCCAGGATTTTCAAATACCATACCAGAGAGGGGAGAGGTTGGGGTCAAATGAACAGAAAAAACAGCAGAGGAAAACAAGGGAGGTGGGCAGAGGTGGCACAGGAGAATGGCAGGAAACATACTACCAGAACCCCTACCCCGGGTATCAGCCACCACGACCACAATGGTAGCAAGTTAACCAGGGGTACAAGTATCACAACCCTTCCTCATGGTTACCAACAGTGGCGGAGCCAGATTTGTGAACATTTGGGAGCCGGGGGGGGGGGGGCCATTCAGTCAATCACGGGCTCCACAGTGGGCACTAAACAGTGAATAAAGATAGTGGCAGGGTGCCACTACTCACACTGGGGCAGCCAGGAGGGGCAACTGCCCCCCAGTCCCTCCCCAGCTCTGCCACTGGGTACCTACAACAGAAGGGTTACAGAAAGTGATAAACCTTTCTGACAGAACTTTAACCAACATTGAATATGATCTTCTGAACAAGGGCTTATTATTTGCCCCTACATGTGGTGTGAATAAGTTTGAAACTTTTGCAGACTTTCAAAAATTCAGCAGGAATTTGAGCCTAAAATTATTTTTGTCCAGGAAACAAGGTCTAACTGAGGCATTTGTGGACATTAATTCTGAAAATGTGAATGCTGACAATGAAGTCATTGTTCTTCCTCAATTGGATCTGCAGTCAGCTTCAAGGGCAAATCCACATTTTTCCAGCCCCATCAGCTGCCATTGTCACATTTCAGGAGGTATGTGAACAAGAAATGGAATCCCTGTTCAATAATTTACCAGACACTAAACATAGAAACATAAAAACATAGAATTTGACGGCAGATAAGGACCGCTTGGCCCACCTAGTCTGCCCATTTTCCTACCTAACAGATAAGCTGCAGATCCTAGTTAACCAACAGATTACTTCCTCCTACCCCCCACTAGATGCAACTACATACAACAACCTCTTTAGAGATGAAAGAAAAGCACTGAATGATCTTAAAAATGATAAGAACAGTGTCATTAAACCTGCAGACAAGGGTGGGGCCATAGTCATTCAAAATACTACAGATTATATTCAAGAAATTGAAAGGCAACTTAATAATACAACATTTTATAAAAAATTGACATGGACCCCACACTCAGGTTTAAGCAGGAGATTGACAGATACATTGAGATTGCTTTTCAAAATGGATGGATTGATTCTAAGGTACTTCATTTTCTGTTGATTTTCCAATTAGAGCAACTCTATATACTCTTCCTAAGGTACACAAGAATTTTGAAGCCCCCCCCAGGTTAACATATAGTAAGTGGTATAGGGTGTCTTACCGAACCGCTATCGCAATACATTGACCACTACTCAAGACCTTCTGTTGAAACCCTGGGATCATACAGCAGGGATACAGGAGATATTCTGAATGTCTTGGAGGATACTGAGGTAGGCATGGACTCCCTTCTAGTCACCCTAGATGTGGAGTCCCTGTATACCAACACACCCATCCAAGGGGCCCTGGAGAGCACAGAACAGTTTCTGGATAGCCGAGACAATAATAGGGAGCCCCCCCCCACTGCATTTCTTGTGAAACTGTCCAGATTTGTTTTGTCATACAACACCTTCACCTTTTTTGGACCAATTTTTCCTGCAAACAAAAGGAACAGCTATGGGGGCTACTTTTGCCCCCAGCATAGCTAACCTATATATGGGGATGTGGGAAAATAAATATGTGAGAGATCCAGAGCACACTCCATTTTTTGATAAAATTGAACTATAGAGTCGCTTTATCGACAATTTAATTTTGATATGGAAGTGTACTATAGAGGAACTGGATTTATTTGTGGACTTCTTGCACCCAATTAACCCAAACCTTAGTTTCAGTTACACTGTGAGACTGAAATTTATTTTCTAGACCTTCACATCACTTAAGATAGAGAGGGAAACATAGGTACAAATATTTACAGGAAAGAGTGTGACAGGAATACCCTCTTACTGTCCTCAAGCTGCCATCCACGCCATGTAGTGGAAAGCATTCCTAAAGGGCAATTCCTTAGGATAAAAAGAAATTGTAACTCTACAGATAAATATGACATGGCAGCTTCTGATCTAGAGGGCAGATTTACAGAGCGGGGATATAGTGCAAGAAAGGTGCAGTCAGAAATATACCTGGAGACACTGTTCTACCGAAAGGACCGGTCAGGAAACAAGATGAGCACAGATTCAGCTTTGTTACTAATTATTCTATATATATATATATATATATATGCAAACAAAACAGGACAGATTATACAGAGGAATTGGAATATCCACAGGGGGGGACATACACCTGAGGGATTTTTATCATAATATACCTTGTCTCTCCTATAGACGAGTTGATACACTTAGGGATTATCTTGTTCACAGTAGATTCGGTAAACCTGTTGTAAAGACATGGCTCACCAATACTTGTGTGGGCTGCTTCCCCTGTAAGAGATGCATTTACTGTCCAGTGATTACCTCAGGAAGAGAGTTCAATAGCCCAACCAACAGCAGAGTTTTTGAAATTTGCCAGTTAATGGCATGTGACACCCAGGGTGTCATTTATCTAGCCAAATGCTGCTGTGGTGCCTTCTACATTGGCAAAATGGAAAGAACTTTCAAATGCCAAGTGGCTGAGCACTGCAGAGCTATAAAACATGAGGGCTTTACATATGCTACAGCAGTTCATATCAAAGGGTCCGTCAATCCTGGCGAATATAAGTTTATGTTTCAGGTAATAGAGAAAGTTATGCTGAAGCCCAGAGGGGGTGACTACAAGAATTTAATACTACAGAGACGGCTTCTGGATATATACCCTAGAAGCATGCAGAGCCCTGGGCTTAAATGATAGATTTAACATCACTCCATACATCAAATACAGATGGTCATTCCCCCTCCCGAGATATGTTCTTGATGGGATTCTGATGAGATTTATGCTTATTGAAACAGTATACATGTAATGTTCACAATGTAAGTAGTTCATATGAATTTAACATAATGGTCACTTTTTAATAGACATACATATGTGTATACATTGTAGTATTTATATGTCTTCCCTGCATACTGCCTTTTTGATATAATTTCCCCTTTTTTCTTCCTTTTCAGATATCTCATTTCCCTATATGCGACTGATCAAATCTACATGGAGTTTCTCCTTGTAGTTACATCTCAGTGTTGCCACGAGACTTTATAAGCAGAAAATAGGAACTCTGATGCACCTTTAATCTTATTTATATTTGTTCTATGTATGAATATTTATTCTGTTTTGAAATATTCTTGAGCATAAACTTTTGTGCTCATGCCCTGAGCACTATGCACTTTTAAATGTGTTGTCTTGTACTGTGTTCTGGTATTGTGTTTACATATCTCACCTGTGGCCTGCACTAGGTACCTAATTATGATGTCATAACGAATGGACTATATGTAAGCAATAAGACATGACAGGGTGTGCATTACGGTGTGATAACCGCACTCCTAGGGGCGTAGTGAGGCACAAGGCTGAAGGCCAAGTGCTGGTCGTCCCTAGTAGTGCGGTTATCACACCGTAATGCTCAACCCCGGAGTGTCTTATTGCGCTTATAAAATGTCCCTTTATTTTTAAAAGCATTTTTTTATTTTTAAATAACGAAACATGTAAGTGAACCTGTGCTTTTAACATAAAATAGTCCTTCCACCTATTGGTGCTAGATTAAAGTGGTGTTATACAGTGTGTACCTCCCTGCCCACTTAAGCTTCATATTCCCCTGCCAGCTACAACAATTCACAAATGCTGTTTTTCTCATTCTAAGTATGACACATAGCCCCCTTATTTTATTTAATTTGTCTCAGTCTGTAGACAAAACTAAAAGGAGGCCATGAAAGAGGCTTCTCAGTTCCCCATTGCTGCAAGCATGAGCGTGGTTCAAAACTGCCACAGTCACTGACAGCATCATGAACTACTTGCTCTGTCCTAAAAGATAAACAGCAGGGTGAGTCATTTACCACCTTTTCTCTTTGTTTATATAGTATTATTGCTTACTTTCTTCATTCTGTTTTTTTCCCTCTGTGTTTCCCCACATTCAAGAAATGGAATGTTTATCATAGAATGTTTACCATGGAATACAGGGATTCAAAATTATGCTCAGTTCTACTAGCAGAATGTTCCTCTACTAACATACTGTACACACAGACAACAAAGGCCTGTTTTAGAGCCAGAGACTCAATTATCTCACTTGTCAGGGAAAGCAGAAGAGATTTCCCTGAATGAGCAGGTAAAGATAGAAGTGGGATTTTTCACTGTTGGCAAACAAACAGTTGTAATGAAAACTATAAACAATACTTAATGGCCCAGATATTCAAACTGCGCCCAAAAAGTGCGCAATAGCAGGAGCAAGCACAAGTCTATTGCGCCCAAGCGCAACAGACGCGATATTCTAAAAAGGAGGAAGACAAATTGCGCCTACAGCCAACATCTGAATATCGCACAACCTGCGCCATAGTGCAGCTAGGAAGGGGAAGCTGAGCAGATATGATGCGCTATGGCGCAACAAGAGATGTTCAGCTGAGCAGTCCAGAGGTGCCATAGCGCAAGTAGGGAGTCCCCCAGTTGAGGAGCAATGTAACTGCACAACCAGAGAGGTAGGGGCCCACCACCCATGCCACAGATGGGCACAGGAACACACAGCAGAACTGATATCGTCCCCCCACACCCCAAGCACAGCACAACTTGGGGAGGGCTGGAATAACCACCGGCCCATGGATACAAGCAAACAATCCACAGCCGGGCCATGGTGCCCCATCACACCCACTGGCAAGCTGAGACTGCCACACAAAGAGGGCGGACCACCCCATGCCACACCATCCCCTCCAGTGCACAGCACACCCTGCACCGTGACCCCCAGACACCCCCATGAGCAGTGACCACCACTGCAGGAAACCCCATGCATACCACCACCCCCACTGTGACACTGCAACCTTGTGCACCACAGAACCATGCAAGCCAGCCCCACCATGAGCACCCAGCAGGGCAGCACACAGCAATGCAACAACAGCAGACACAGTGCCACCACGCACATTCCCCCCTGAGGCACAGCTGAGAGACCGACCATGTGTCGGCACAAGAGGTACCCCACACAGGACAGGGCATGCCCCTGACACCACGACCAGTGATACAGCACCCTGCACAGTAGTCCAGTGACACACCCCGACCCACCACTGGCCACAACAGCCAGCACAGACACCCACAGTGGTGCGTGGAAGCATGCACCACACCGGATGCAACACAGTGCAGGGACAAACTCCCACCCATACCCAAGGGCACAACAACACAGGAATGCAGTAGTGGGGCAACCAAGCCCCCAGTGTGGGCCCATGGAAACCGTGTACACACAGCCTGCAGTCCTCCATGGCACAGGAGTGCCAGCCACCCTGCGCAGGCACTGTGGACCCATATGCCACCATAATATGCCTGGAGCACAAGTCACAGACAGTGGTGCACATCCCCTGCAACACACACAAGCCACAGCATGGAGGTGGGGCAACAACCGCGGAGGCAACAGTGTCACCCAAGGCAGACATGCACCACACCAGTGACAGGAGGCAACCCAGCATTGTGACAGGTACAGTGGCTGCCCTGCATGGACAGCCACCACTGAAATGCCAGCAGACCCTGCAGGTCACAGACATGTATGTGTCAGCTGCACAGGCCATGGATGGGCTGACAGGTGTCCATGGACACAGAGCATGCACCATGGACCACTGCACACAGTCATCCAGTGCACAGGGCACAACACACACACCACAGACAGTGACTGATAGCTACTCCCACACCATAGTCACTTCCCCATGGACACACACACACATACCCATGACTGCACCACCCCCGACGCCATGCACACCACTGCAGCTGAGCACCTATAGCCCGCTGCAAATCAGAGACCACCACAGTATTCATATCAAAAGATCTGTATTCAACACAAATAGAAATTATAACTATATACAATACTATATACACAGTTGGGGGAGGTAACAAGCAAGGTGGGGTGGGTAAGGGGCAGGGGTGAACAAATGGGACAGGAAAGGAGGGGTGTGAGGGTGGGTCCAGGGGGGTAGGGGACATCAGAGGCAGAGGGATACTCAATGTGAGTGCCGCTCCCCGCTCTGGCTCTGTCGCTGCCTGTGCCTCCTTAAGACCCCTGTTTCATTGATCCTGCGAAGGATGTCTAAGGATGCCCTGGCCACCTGCAGGATCTCACGCAGTGCCTCCCGGATGCCTTTGAGCTGGCGTGTACCTAGGACAAGGGAGCACAGTCAATAGGTGTGAATGCACAGCCCCATACAGCCCACCCACTGTGCATGGCATACGGCCATGGGACATACCTCTGTGATGGTGTGTGACCACCCACATAGATCACGTCCACATGACCTGCCCACCCAGACACATACAGCCATGCGGAACACTGCGCACACCCACCAGCCCTGATTGCACAAAGCAAGTGTGATTGTTCTGAGTAATCCTCCTTATCCCATACTCCTATCTCCCCACTTGTTTACCACCCACAAGCTCACCACCTGAGCCCATATTGTCCTGCTTCCCCATTCCTTAGTTCTTACCTACCTATCACCCCTTCCTTCTACCCCTCCTACTCCCTCGTTATATGCCACTCCTACAGTGTACTGTACCTCCTCGACAACTGCCAATATTTGGCTGCATACCTCCTTCTTGCCTAAGAACTCCCCTCTATAATGTTCTTCTTCTCTTCTCTTTGTTTATCTCTAGTGAGGATCAATGTAACCTGCTAGAGTATTTGCTCTGTAACTGATGGACTACTCACCTAAACTTATGTAATCTTATGTAAACTTGTAATCACAACCTATGTAAATAAACTCGTATATAAATGCTCAACTTTCCCGTATTTACATTGTTTATCCACTTGTATTTCTTCTGTATATACTGTAACTCATGTCTTTGTGTACTTCTTCAAATTCCTGTGACTGACGTGGAACCTTTGTAAATGAGCTCCCAGCTCAAAAGTTGTTATCCAAGACAATTTATAAATAATAATAAAAATAATAAAATGTTGCCCTCCTAATGGGATATCTTCCTGTCCTACTCTGTACCCATCTTGATGGGGCTGGACAAAATCAGAGACAAAGCGGACCCTGGAGCCTGTGGTGGGCCCTCAGGTAAGGCCATATGTTTCTGTATAGTGCCAAGTTTTGCAGCATGCAGCACATAACAAATGTCATATACACCTTTCCAGGGGCCAGCAGATGGGTGTCACCAGTCTGTCCAGACACCTGAAGCACATTTACACCATCCCGAAAATAAGTTCAATGACACCCCTCATCATACTGTTTCTCTGCTTCAGTCTGTGGCTGCAAACATGGTGTCAGTAAGTACAATATGTCTAGTGGACAGTTGCTGTCACCTGCAACACAAATTACATTTGTGTCATGTGCTGTGTGTAATAGTTACATGAGGGCAGTGTATAGTCGTGATTGTGCTACATGTGTACTAACCAATCAGTTACCCCTCTTGCTGGGTAAGTGCCTACAACCTTATATACAGCTTGGAGGGTTGCAATATATAGGCATCGTGTGTCAACACTAAAATACCAGATAGCACTATCTCCATTCCTGGCTTCTCACTCTCACAAGACCATGCAGGTAGAGGCGGGGGGAGTGGCTATGTACATCTCTTTGTCAGTCCAATATACTACCATTCTAGCCATGTCCCTTCTGGCAGCTTATGATGCACTCATAGTAAGGCTATCCATGCCATTCTCAGTCCCTATCTTTGTGGCAAGGGTATACTGCCGCCCCAGCCTCCCCACATCCACCGTCACTGATCTCATAACCACTATTGTATCCCATAGCTCCATAGGAGAACTCTACATAATGGGTGATTCCAACTAAGTTGGCTGTCCACTACCATAAATAAAGACCAAAACAACATACTGTAGCCGCTCAGAACTTAACACAATTGATTCAGGAGCCTACCCGACTAAATTGTAAAACACAGAATCACTCTCTCATTGATTGGGCCCTCACTTCCCACCCACACGGAATCATTTTAGCTGGCATACTCCCTGATGCCTTACATGACCCTCATATGATTTACATGGTTCAAAAAGTCCACAGGCCCAAGGCCCCACACAAAATCCTATTAACTAGATCCTATAAATCTCTGGACATCACCTCCCTCCTCTATGACCCTGTCTCCACTGACTGGTCTCCCAACTCTTCAGCAACCCCACTTAGGTGCTCCAGAATTTGTGGACACCATCTCCCCTGGATCACACCTGAATTATTGGATTGCCAGTGCACTTGTGACCAAGCCTGGAAGGTTCATAAAGCTTCAAAGCGATGTAGCAATTCCAGATTTACCAGACATTTCGAAACTCTTGTGCCAAAGCCATTAGGTTTGCTAAGGCAGAATAATTCCAGTCAATCTTCCAATCAAACATAAATCACCCCTTCAAATTCTGGAAGGTTGTACATGCTCTATTCTCCCCCCCCCCCACATGACCCCCAATACCCTCTCCTCAATTTAAACAACTCCATAATATCTGACCCCCCCAGCTGTCTCCTCTGAATTCAATTCCTACTTTACCTCCTGCACCTCTGCCCTTCTATCCTTGCTCCCGTCTCCTCCCTCTCCTCTTCCACTATCCCCTAATTCCAAAAATAATGCATCCCCTAAACAAGCCTCTCCTCTTCCACTATCCCCTAATTCCAAAAATAATGCATCCCCTAAACAAGCCTCTCCTCTTTCACTATCCCCTAACTCCAAAAATAAAGTTTCAACTAAACAAACCTCCTTCTTCTTCTTCTTCTCTGCAGTGCCCCCCTCTGCCATTCTGGAAGCTCTCCCTGCCCGAAACCCCTCCAAAGGTAGCTCACCTAACTGGCTAGATCCCAGGCTACTCTACCTATCTGTCCACGTAATATCCTCTCCTCTGTCTGCTCTTCTAAATCTTTCCTTCTCTTCAGCTTCTGTCCCAACCACCTGGAAGCATGCTATTGTTCTTACACTCCCTAAGGGTGGTGACCCCTCCTCTCACAGTAAGTATAGACCTATATCTCTTCTCCTTGTCCCTGCTAAATTACAGGATCATATGTTAAACTCTCTTCTTACGTCACTGACTCCTGCTTCTTCACGTCTTTCCAATCTGTTTTCCGAATGTACCACTCTACCACTACTTCTCTGCTTATACTCACCAACTCCATCCTCTCAGGGATGGATTGTGGCTTAATCACATCTATTATTTTTGTCAACCTCGCCAAGGCTTTAGACACAGTCTCCCACCCCCTCCTTCTTGACAATCTCTCTTCAGTTGGGCTATTGAACTCAGCCATAAACTGGTTCAGGGCCTACCTTGTAGGTAGGACTCAATCAATTAGAATTGCCAACTCTATATCCACTCATCTCCCCATTAACACTGTTGTGTCCTGGGCTCAGTGCTAGGACCTGTCCTATTCTCTATATTCCTAAATGAACGTCCTTCAGTCTGCACTGAAACTTCCCTCCACATGTATGTAGATGGCACTGCCCTGTATATTGTACCACCGGCCATTCTCCCATGGATGTAGCATCCAGACTCCAGCTTGACTTTGATAAAGTTCAGCACTGGCTGTGCTCACATAAACTCTTTCTAAAGGCCAAGAAGACTGTCTCCATGTCCTTTGGCACAAGGCAGAGACTCTCTCTGCTCCCCTCCCTCCCATCCTTCCACACCCTTGACAGGACAAACCTGGAGGACACCTCCTCCTTTAGATACCTAAGTGTTTGGCTTGACCAACACCTTAACTTTTCTGGATATGTAGACGCCATCCTGAAAAAACTGCACCCCTAGCTAGGTACACTGTACAGGAACTGCAGTTGTATACCACTATTGGCTAGGCGTGTACTTATCCAGAAAATGACGCTCCCAATTTTCGACTATGGTGATGTAGTCTACAGTGCTGCTCCCAAGACTTCCCTAACCAGATTGTACACCCTCTTCCTTCCACTCTTTCTGCCGCTTTACCTTGGACTCCACTCTCTCTCACTCAACACTGAGATCTCTGCAAATCTCTTGCATTTCCCTCTCTCAAAAACAGGGTGCTTTCCCATTGTGCTAAATTTATCTCCAAATTCTGGTTTGGTTCTCTTCCTTCTTCCTCTCCTCCTCCATATCCCTCCTCCCTCCCTCCCCTCCTTCACACTCTAAGATCCTATGACACCCGGACCATGGTAGTCCCTCGCCGATCAACCTCTGTTGGACAGGCTGCTTTCTCTCACCACTTTTCCAAACTATGGAACTCCATCCCCCAACAAATTAGACACTCCTCTTCACCTTCGTCCATCTCAACATCTCTACACAACTTCATTTTTCATACTCGTAATTGTGTTTAAAGCTACTCCCTCCACCACTCCATGCTAGTCCACACTATTGTTATCATTATCGTCTACTGACTCACACCTAATCTCGTAGTCGCACCTGATTTCACATTCCCAAATGCAGTTGTGTCATCTCTGCATATAACTGGGCTGGCAGTATAGCCTAGAGGTTAGAGTAACAAGCTGTGAATGAGCTTGGTATAGCCAGCAGACCTGGGTTTGATTCCCACAACCTCCACTTGCATACTATGTGACTCTGAGCAAGTCACGTAACCACCCAGTGCTCCCAGGTTGCCCCTGAAAACAGGTACTTTTGCCTAGTGGAGCTTACCTGATTACCAAAGAATAAAATAAAAAAATAAATAAAATAAACTGTAAATGCATAAGCACTGGTAATGTTAAGCTCATAAGGTGTGTAATGTTTTATTTAAGTGTGTACCCTAAGTAGGATGTCAAGTATGTTTGTTACTCCCACTTCTTTTTCCCTAACTTAGTATAGACTTTCTGTATATATTTTTATATTCTTAAGCACTTTAAATGTAACCTCATATGTATGTTTATGTAATGTATATCTAAATATGTTTGTTAGAAGTATCTTAAATATGTATGTATGTTAAATATGTTGTTACTCCCACTCCCTTTTCCCCCAAGATGCACCTGGAAACAAGCAAATTGTTGCTCACTGTGCCTTTCCTGGTGAAACTTTTAAGAAAATAAATAAAAAAAATGTGTCGACCAGGGGAACACTTTCCAGTTCCTGTAAATTTACTCCTACTAAGCAATTTTCTTCTACTAAGATGGTGCCACTATGGTCACATGGGTATAAACAATGGTACCAAGTACATTAGGCACAAAAGCAACAGCATAGAACTTTCTGTGAGATCCCGCTGTTCATTTGATGTAGTTGGGGACTTGTCCTCAGCATAATGCATCTGTGATCTGTCATAGGCATTTGGATACAGATGAGTGGCTCAACCCAGTAACATCCCGTGATGTACTGGAAAGACCCTGAGGCATAATACACCACTGCTGAAGCGCCCTGGTACACATGACAGTTGCAAGGCTCCTGTGTGTTCAGGTTTGAATCAGGGTCCCAGAAGGGTGCACAGTTTGTCATTTGTGAAATAGTAGAAATGCCCTATATATTGCTGCCAGTTAAGTGTTGCAGTGTCCAATCTGGGCCTATATGTACTCGCATACCATTCTCAGCATCTCCTCTCCAGCTCATACTCCCATGACTGCATCTCTGCAAGACCAGATAAATCAGAAACCCTGGTGACATCTTCCTTTGGGGAGGCAGTGGTGTCACTGGGGTGACCACAGGACGTCATAGTACACAGCACATATACAGAGTACTCTGGCAACATGGGCACATGTGTTAGTGCGGCGGTATCCCTGTTAAAGAGTCACTGACACCTCGAGAAGAACTTTGAAAAACATCATATTTGGACAGAAAGCAGCTTATGTTTCTCATTAGCTTGGTATGTCTTATGCTCGTTATTTATTACTGGGTTTGTATGCATGAAAACAGGATCTTTGTTCCTTGAGGGTTCATCAGCTCCTATTTCTCCATCCCAACCTGATGTCATAATACTCTGCTTGTGACATTACAGTTATTTCCATGACAACAGACTATGATGTCACAACAGAACATTATGATTTCAAGTAGGGAATAAGCTATAGAGGCAGATGAACTCCAAGGGATAAAGATCTCGCTTTTGTGGGAATTTCTTCAGCAATGAATAATGGAGAGGTGAAATCTATAGATGTATGAAATACAAGCTGAATTGTGTATAAATATTTTTCCCAAAGTTTTCTGAAAGATATCAGCTGCTCTTTAAGGCCAGCTGGAGTATGTACATGTCCTGGCTAACAGTCATTGGATTCCCCGTTTGTTCAGGGGGCAGTCCCACTGACATGCAAACTCAGCCCAGTGGCTACATTCCATGCAGCGTCATGAAGGGAAATAAAGGAATGTTGCCAAAGCTGCAGCCCCGCACACTCTCCAGTTACCTCCCCTAGTCCCCAATGCCTTGACCCGTGAGGACCATGGGTACAGGAATGAGGGAAGGAAGTTCTAGAGGGTGGTGGTTCTCACTCGTGTAAGTTCTGTTCCACAGCTAATACTGCAGTTATGTTGTCCATGGTGGTTTGGGGTCATGTGTCTGATGTGCCTATTCGAATATTGTTTCAGAATAAAATCACAGTCTGAAGGCCATCTTTCTCTAGTGGTGGGGTCCCTCTGAGTGACTAGAAGGAGGAGGAGGAGGACAAATGGAGGAAAGAAGGGGAGGAATGGGATGCCAGGTAAAGGTTTAAGCCACAGAGGAGCTCCTTCACTACCTCAGTACCCCCCACCTCAGTCATTGTCTAAGAGGAGGAAGGCCTAGTGGGGTCCTGCAGTGGTAGATGGTGTAGTATCCTCTGCCGTGGTACCTGGTGGTGTCTAATGCTGCTGGTATGATGCTGAGCTGCCTTGTGGGCAAGCGTGGGTAGGTAGGCCATGGTGTGCTGTGTTCTGGTTGCCGAAGCTAACACCTGAGCCATCATCAGTGTCATCCCAGAGCGGTGCAGGATGGGCCCAGGTGTTACTCATCCAGGTGTCCAAGGTAAACATCCATGTGCCCACCCTGACTATTTACTAGCACAGTTTCTGTAAAATACAGTTTTTGTGTAACACATTCCATGTTAGCCAACTAGGGAGGGTATGACTCTGGACCTGGTATTAACAAATGGGGAGGCTATAAGGGATCTGGGAGTGGAGGACCCCCTGGCTGGGACCGACCATCATACAGTGTTCACATTCAATATGGGAAGGGTAGCAGGCGGAACAGGTACCAGGGTGATCGATTTTAAGGGAGTGGACTTTAAAAGGATGGGGGAAATTTTGGTTGATCATCTGGTGGGAATTCAGACATGCATGAGTGCCGTCCAAAAATGGAATATCATTAAGAAAGGGCTGGCAGAGGCTACTTGGACCTGCACCAGGACACAGAGCAAGAAGGGGAGAGCAAAGAAGCTGAGCTGGCTGACTCGGGAGGTAATAGGAGGGGTGAGGGCCAAGAGAAAAGCATTCCGGAGGCTTAGGAAATCAGGAGAGCAAGAGGACAAAGATGAGTACACGAAGAAGTCCAGGGATGTTACCAGGCTAGTCAGAGTGGCCAAGGCTTCCAGAGAGCTGAGACTGGCATATGGAATCAGGATGGGGAAAAGGACTTCTTCAGATACATTGGTGAGAGAAGAAAAAAAACAAAGACCAGATTGTGAGGATTAAGAAAGATGGGGGGTGGGGTGGAGAAGGGGAGGACCAGGCAGAGGCACTTAATGAGTACTTCTGCTGTGTGTTCATGAAGGAAAGAGGGGGGCAGATACCCTATGGGAAGGGTAGAGTGGGCAGAGGTAGGGTGGGGGTGACTGATATTAGAATTACAGAGGACAGGGTGCTGGAGGGACTAAGGGAACTGAGGGTGGACAAGGCGCAGGGGCCAGATGGCATTCACCCTAGGGTACTTAGGAAGCTAGCAGACATCCTGGCGGGACCACTGGCAGACCTGTTGAGTACATCATTGGACACAGGATGCGTGCCACAGGACTGAAGGATGGCCCATGTGGTGCCCATTCATAAAAGTGGCCCAAAGGGTGGTCCAGGCAATTACAGACCAGTGAGTCTCACTTCATTTGTGGTGAAACTCATGGAGTTAATCCTAAAAGAGAGACTGGTGACCTTTCTGGAAGACAATGGACCCCAAGGTGGCCATCAGCACGGTTTTGTATTGGGCAGATCCTGACAGACAAACCTAGTCGACTACTACGACGGGGTTACCAGGGAACTGGACAGGGGCCATGCAGTGGACGTCCTATATTTGGACTTCAGCAAGACCTTTGACTCTGTGCCGCATGGAAGGCTGGGGGGGGAACTGAAATACATTGGATGGGGGCAAAAATGGTCAACTGGATCACCAACTGGCTGAAGAGTAGGCAGCAAAGGGTGGAGGTGGTGGTGGTGGTGGGGAAACTCTCATCACCAAGAGACATTACGAGTGGGGTGCCCCAGGGTTCAGTACTGGAACTGGTGCTTTTCGGGATATTCATAGCTGTTATCTCAGATGGGATCCAGAGTAGGATCAGTCTGTTCACAGATGATACTAAGATCGGTGCAGTGGTAAATGACATAGAGGGGTGGAGGGGGCTGCAGGAAGACCTGACCAAACTACAGGAATGGTCAATGACATGGCAGTTGGGGGTCAACGCCAAAAAGTGCACTTCAGAACAAGGAACCAGGGAGGAAATATCAGTTGGGAGGGGTACAGTTGGAAAGCACAGTGGAGGAAAAGGATCTAGGGGTACTAATAATGGGGAGTATGAACCACTCAGCTCAGTGCAGGAAGACGGCTGCAAAGGCAAACAAGATGCTGGGGTGCATAGTGAGGGGAATCTCCTCCAGGCACAGGGAAGTGATCCTACCCCTGTACCAGTCACTGGTCAGGCCACATCTGGAATACTGCATGCAGTACTGGCATCCATTCCTGAAGAGGGACATCAGATTGCTGGAGGGGGTGCAGCATAGGGCAATGAAGATGATACAGGAACTTGAGGGAAAATCCTACGAGGAGAGGCTGGGAGAGCTGCAAATGTATTCCCTGGAAGAGAGGAGGGATGGGGGGTATATGATTGAAAGCTTTAAGTACCTAAAGGGTATTAACAGGATTAATACAGAAGGGATTCTTCAGATCAGAAGGGGGAGGGACACGAGAGGGCATCAGCTGAGATTAGAGGGGGGAGGTTCAGGAGGGAAATCAGGAGACACATTTTCATGGAAAGGGTGTTGGATAAGTGGAGCACTCTGCTTGAGAAGGTGGTATCATGTAGAATGGTGAGAGGGTGGGACAAAATGAGTGGGGGTTGTTATGAGGAGGGAGGGGAGGGTGGGGCAACTGCAAGTTGAGGGGCTAGCTGCACAAACAGACTCGATAGACCATGAGGCCTGTTTCTGCTGGCATTTCGTGTGTTTGTGTGTTCATATGTTCATATGTCTATGTATGCTTTGATGTGTATGTAATGCCCAATACTGGCTTACAGGGTTGGCCAGTCAGCATGGCCTTTGACTGACTACTCACACATGTATGTGTTGTGGAATGTGTGGGGGTAATTCAGTGCAGTGCTTTTATATGTGCAGTGTGTACCTGTATGTGTTTGTACCTGAGGGGCATGTTTGTGTTAGAGCCTTCTCAATGTAACTGCAGCCCCTCAGATTGTGTACTGTCAGGCCCTGTGTTCTGCGCATGATATTTCCTATTTCATGCTGTGGACAGGCATCAGCATGAGTGAAACATGCATATGTCCAAGACTGTTCATATCTGCTGGAGTACAGAAAGGAACTGTGGATGTCTCCGCACTTCTCTTCCACACGGCACATAAGGTGTTCTGTGACTATGGTTCAGGACACCTTATGGTACTATAGCACCTAAGTGCCTATGTACTGTCACTATATGGCCACATAAGCCTCCTGGAGTGATTGTGGATCAGGCTCAGAGAGATTATGTGACTTGCTGATGGTCACACAATGAGTACAGTAATCGATGTTGGTGGGATTCAAACATGGGGTTCTGCATTTATAGCTATATGCTCTACTCACTAGGCTGCACTGCCTCTCTTGAGCAAGTGACTGCCTCTGCAACTGATGTCAGTGTTAATTTGTGGCTAGCAGGCCATCAGTTCTTGAGAGCCATATGACCCATGCCTCTGTATGGATGGGCAGATTACTAGCAATGTACTGGGATCAAAATGCCAAAGTGATGTTGTCATGGTGTAACCCCCCCCCCAGCATAGAGCTTACCTTGGTTCCACATTGCCCAGCAGGACAGCTGCAATTTTTATTACCTCTCTGGCTCTCCAGAGACTGGAACCGGCTGCAGGGGGGACTGGAGCAGAGCTGTAGGAACTGGATTCTTTGGCACCTCCTGAGTCATCAAGAACCATGGTTTCTGCCACATATCAAAAGTGTATGAGCACTGATGGAGTGAGTGACTGTTCTTCCAAGACCAGCCTCTAGGGCATGACTACACTGGATGAACCAGGGCCACTAAACATTGCACAAGGTCAGGAGCCCTGTTTAAACTGATATTTGGGGTCATTGCTCCTTGGGACAGCAAGGATGCCACCATGTTGGTGACCTATAACCACATCCCCACAGCCAATTGGGTTTCTGAACCAGGACTAAGAGCTGCAGAGGCTTAAGGCTCACTGGCTACACAAGGACCTAAATAACTCAGGCACCTTTTCACCAGCCAGTTGCATAGCATGGACAAGACCTCTGGGCTGCCTGGTCTGATTGACAGTCCTGTGGACCAATGAGACTTGAGCTTTGCTTAGAGCAGTGCAGGGGCTGAACTGACCCTCAGTCACATATGGGTGAGATTTCATTTGTTTGAGACTGGTGTTCAAGAGGGCTTGACCTGATCCGAGACAGTCTGCATGCCTGCGAAGTGATGAACTGCAACGTAAAGTAGTAGACACTGCCAGAGAAAAGACAGGCATCCTCATTATAATCAGCATATACTGTAGGTCAATGCTGAGCATCGCTAGCACAGAGAAAGTGAGAGTGAGAGTGGATTGACTGCCCAAGACTGCTGCTGGATCTGATAGTGGATATACCATAGTCTGGTGCAAGGCTGCTAAAGCCTCAGGGTTTGGAAGCCTGGACATATGGTGGTCCAGTCATGTAGGAGACAGCCAAACCTCAGGCTGAGTTACTGTCTCAGATGGCAATGAGAAAGCAAAGTGAGAGAATGGAGAGGCAGTCTGACTGACTGAGAGAGATTACAGTCAGCTGCAACTGCAGAATCTGCTACCTGAGGAAAGATCCAGCCTGCACTGGAACCATGAGAAAACTCATGGCCTGGCCCTCCATCTGAGGTAAAGCTGTGAACTTATTCAACTGGAGTCACCATTTTCCTGAGGATTTACAAATACCTCCAATGGAATTCACCTGCCATTTTCTGCATTGCGTTGCATGGTCTTTGGGTCTCAGGTTCACTGAGCATTAGGACTGGGGGTAAGATCCACTGTACACTGCCACGCAGTGGAGGACTTCGCTTTGGTGGTACCTGCACTCAGGGTTTTACATCCTACACACAGGGTGCCTGCACCCAGTGAATTTGGATATTGGGGTAGCTGTAATTCTAGTACAATCATCTGAGCTGCTGTACACCCCCACCTCCCCTTTGGATGGATAGCTTCCAACCGGGAAGAGACAACTACACAGTATTTGTGCAAACAGTAAGGATACCAAGGTATCAGAAACACAAATTTATTGCAACTACAACCCCTGCAAGAGAAGTGGGTCAGGGTAGATATACTTCACTTCATTTAACCCCCATGAGGCAGACACATAGGTGATAAGCAACTAGGTAAACCACTGATTAGACAGACTCTTTATAGGTAAGAGGCAGAAACAAAACGGCAACTGCTGCAGTTGATTAGGCCCATCAAGGTGCAGCTCCGCACTTTGCTGACAGCTCCAGTACGTGACCCAGTGCTGTAAACCTCCCAAAGCTGCTACCCACACCTGCCTGGTATCAGGAAATTTCTTTTAACACAAAGGTAGCTCCCATATGACAGTCCCTGGGTACCCAGTGTGGAACCATTACAGGCATATAGATGTTGCTGCAGGTTGTCCTATGTAGGTGCACTTGAATTTTAAACAGAACAGTTTAATTTTTCCAAAATCCACAGGCCATGCAATTGCTTAAATGATAAGCAAAAACTAAATAAATAAATGTGAGGTATTTTTATTACAGCTTGATGCATAACTTGTAAATCCAAAAGAAACACACACAGGTCATAGAATGCAAAACACTTTTCGCTGTTACTCACAGTTATCAAGGATGGCTCTCACAGAATGCCTTTCATGCGAGCTCGCAAGTGCAAGCTCGAGACCCTGCAGTTCAGCCCCCAACTGGTCTGGTGTTTTGTCTTTTTTCAGGCGTCAAAGGATGTTTGAGTCTGTACTCTTCCAATGAGGGCTACGCACTATCTACAGTTGTTGCCTATGCATTGGCTGGCATACATATGCCTCTCGAACACTTTTCATCTGGACACAAGGCCTGGGAATGAAGTACTTAACTCATGAACATGCCACCCATCTACTTGGTTCTGAGCCAGTCGCCTTTTTTATATGTGGCCGTTACCCATGGTCTCAGTTGATGACGCCACTTGTTGTTCAACCTCTTTGACACCCTATAGGTGTTCCGCTGTGCCAAACACAACATCCTAGAAGAGCCATCAGGGCAGCTGGCCTGGAGTCCTGTAAAGTTACAGATTAGTCATCCTAAACATTAACGGTCATGAGATGGCAACCTCAATACAGTTCAAGCAGCCTGTCCCCATAACTGGCATGATAGCAACTGCCTTCTCCCTGCCAACCCCCTGCTACACATCAGGAGTCCTGGGGGGACTGGATTCTATAAACATCTGAGAAGAACAATGAATAAAAGAGGTTACACTCAGCATTGCTTATGTTTAATTTAAAGCGTACCACTGTCAGCTGCAGCATCTTTGGGCACACCAGTTCAATCACTGGGTGCCCAGTAACTTGTGGAGAACTTCTTATTAGATTCAGATGGGTACATAACACTGGTGACAGTTAGTGGAGGGTGGCAGCTTCAGTACAAGAGGGTGAACACTGAAGCACTATATGGTGCATTGTGGTGTGGGGGTGGAGTGAGTGGCAGGGCTGAGCCTAGTTGGACATTTTTAGTGCCACCCAGGAAAGCTATTATTTAGGCCTCCCCTGCTCAGATCAGTTTAACAGTGGCCACTGTTTAGAGCTGAGCCTATTTCCCGAATTGGTACAATGTCATACCTCTGTAGACTAGGCGCTGTGTACCAGTGGGCTGCCCCCCTGCCTGTTAGCCCCCTAACAGGTTAAGGGTCCTGGGTCCTGCTAAGGTGGTGTTCAGGGGTCCTATTCCAAAGATTATAAAATAGCATGGTGCATCCCCCCAGACAGAATTAGAAGTAGGTCAGAAGACTGGCTGGCACAGCCCCTGGGGTGCTGCACCTACCCACCTCCCCTACCAACCACCCCACACAGTGGATGCCCAACAATTCTGTACTACCATAAACCATGCACAGTAATGCTTTGACAGCTCAGAGAATTCCTGCACATATACAATTTCATATGGTAAACCACAGCTTTATTATGGGTAAGGACTAGGGAAGAGATACCGGGACAAAGGAGGGCTGTGGATAGAAAAACTGGTTAGTGAAATAGGAAACAACAATAAACATTGGGGCCCACAGGCCAAACCCACCCCCACTGGTACCAGTGTTCCCCGGGATGTTTTTAGGGGTACCCACTAGGTGTGGCCTGGTATGGTGCCAGGATTGACCAGTTGTTGGGGCCCTGAAGATATTTGAAAAGGACTTGGTTTAAGAAAAACAACATAAATTCCCTTTGGTTTTTTCTTTCCAGGAACCAGGTCCTGGGTACTCACGGTTTGTTGACCTCAAAACCCTGGTGTATGGAGCTCCTTGTTCAGTGCAGCATGGGAAAGAAGAAAGGCCAGCCTTGGTCTCCCAGGCAGGATGGACTTGCTTGAAGGTTTTGCAGCTGGTCACCTTGATTGTAGTTCTGACCGCTTGTCATCTTCAGCCACTTCTGGCCCATTGCAGAGCACTGTGGCAGGACAGCACCAACCCCAGAAGGCCCAGACCCTGGATTGGCTCCACAGCCCAGCTCCCCAGATGGGTTGTAGGTGCCCTAGTACCCCAGCAAGCACTGGTGACCTCCTGAGACAGTGAGTCCCACTTGGAAGGGGTTAGCAGGGTTCCCTCCCTGGCTCGGGGTGAGAACTCCCCAAAGGTGGGGATCCTCTTGCAGCCCCTGCACTAAGTTCAAGGCAAGAAAAGTTTGCAGGCAGTTATTCCAATACAGCCCAATGCCAATTGAAGTGGGTGCTAGCCTTAGTTCCAAGAAGTGCAGGTGCAATCCAAGGGAATTCAAGAACAATAAGTCCCTGCACACCAGTCTGCACTTTCCAGCTAAACAATGTCCACAACCCTGTCTTCAGCTGCAGCTAGAACACCCCTCTCAGCCAACTTTAACCAGTTCACTCAGAACAAGTACAGCACCTGGCTAGCGCCCTGACGATCAGAGTCACTTTGCCTCTTCAAAATTGCACTTGCAGTCCCACACAAGCAATCGAACTCGCAGTAGCAACTGTAGCCTTCAGATAATTTGCACAGTCCTCACAGCGAATCCAGCCAACTAGTGCAGGGTTTCTGCAGCATCTAATTTTTCTCAGCAATGTTTAAGCAACTTCTCAGTACCTGGGGAATCAGGATCACAGTTCAATCTCTTTCTGTCTTTCTCTCTTTCCCCTTCTCAATCCAACCCTGTAGACAGCAATCTTTAAAAGGGACCTCCAAAAGGGACCTGGGAAAGGCCCCTGCAGTCCAAAGTCCACTCTCACAGGATACCTCTGACTTGAACAGAGTCTGGCAACAGACTGAAGAAATACCATGCTGATGGAGCCTATCAATAATCGATATCCACAGAGATCAATATTTCCTGCTCGTTTATTGGGGCATGATCTAGGTGCTTGAATTAGTCCCCTCCTTTTCCCAGGAGTCACTTGTCCAAGTTTTGGGCACCTAGATCACTGATTGGTTGTTGGAAAAGGTCAGAGTGTTATCAACATGTCAGCCCCCAGTCTGTTTAATGCAATGCAATACAGTCCCCCTTCTTTCCTTTTTTATGATCTGGTGCAGCCCAACACAATGCTTTATTTAGTTAACAACCTCACTGGATTGTAGCCCCAACTGCCCCTTAACAAGCCCACTTTCATTTTATTAGCCCCAGGAGTTTTACTGTCGCTGCTGCTGAAACTCTGTCCCCCTAGGTGGCAGGCAGCAACCTCATGATTCATGAGCCTTTGTTTATGTCCTGATTTAAACTTTATTTTTTTTTAACATTGGTGGGGCTTTTGCCCAACTCCTTTAGGTCTCCAGTCCCTATCTAGTACACCAGAGGCACTGGGACCATCAAACACCTCCCATTCTGACCACACCCGGTGGTCGCCAAGATTAAAGCGCTTTCTAGCACATGCCCGATAGCTGCCTTGCTCCAAGGAGCAAACAAAACAGCGGCAATCATGACCACGTTTTACAGCCAAATGCGGCTGAAATTGAAGGCAGAGCTGTACGGGGAACCTGAGGAGCATCCCAGATTTGGACTGCGGTGGGGAAATGCTGGGGATCACCAGTATGAAAAGGCAAAATGGGAGAACAATGACAGGAAACCGGAGGAAATTAAGGTGAACCCCCAAGGGGGTTACCTCATTTGGCATAAACCCCCTTTCCCCCTTAGAATACAAGCCTGTATGATGTCCTGTTTTGTTTGAAGCCATTGCTCATCATTGTCTCTTTAGAGTATACATGCATGCTATTTGGAGCAAACTGTTTGTTACTGGTTGGGGCCTGCAGTTGGGGTTACCACAGTGGGGGACTGGCATACCTCTCAACCTTTTGTCCCCCAAATGTGGAACATTGCCTGTCACAATGTGGAACAAATGGGCAAAATGTGGAACACTTAATCAAATCTTTACCTAAGAAGCTCAAAACACTATAAAAATGTTGCATTTATGTTGAGAATGTCTGTTATTAATTGAATAAGTTATTTTTTCCATCATTTACTATGGATATTTGCTTTAAAATGTTGACTCTGAATGTGGAACAAGTCCTCACAATGTGGAACAGGGACCTTTTCTGAAGTAAAATGAGGAACGTTCCTTGTAATGTGGTACAGTTGAGAGGTATGGGGGCTGGGGAGATACAGCATCCCAAGGAGTGGTACTGCACTGTCATCAGGCCCACTTAAATCTTTCTCTGGGTGAACAGATCCAAAAGAAAATAGTTTGATGCCTTTTATTGGACCAACATAGGTGTTACAAAAAGAAAACAATGTCTAAGCTTTCGGACCAACCAAGTCCTTCCTTTGAGACTTATAACTTAGACATTGTCTTCTTTTTGTAACATCTGTGTTGGTCCAATAAAAGGTATTCAACTGTTTGCTTCAGGATCTGTTCTTACAAAGACCAATACAGCAATGAATCTCTTTCTCTGGGTGAAGCCACTGCGCTCTACTATTTAGGTACACACTCCCTAACTTGGCTAGTCTGTACCGAATCTTAACTCTTCTCGCTTAACGTCTGTTCCCCTCAGTACACCTTCATTTAGTTACCTTTGTAACCAGTTCATCTACTTTAGTTTTTTTTTTTTTATTCTTTGGTAACCAGATAAGGCCCACTAGGCACAACAGCCTGTTTTCAGGGGTGATCCCAGACCACTGGGGAGGTTAAGTGTCTCGCTCACAGTCACACAGTATGCAAGTGGAGGTAGTGGGACTCAAACCCAGGCCTGCTGGATGTACCAAGCTTGTTCACAGCTCATTAGTCAACCCTCTAGTAGACTGCCAATCCCACTGATAATTTTTAGGTAGTCTCATCTGCACCCAGTCCTGTCTATATCTCACCTGCTGTAGATATTGCCAGTGCTAATTTTCAACTTACATTGTCCGCAGCTGTCCCACTGTATATATTGCTATTGGTCATACATATCTGCTCTGTTATTTTTGTTGTACATATTGAGTCTAATCAATACCACTGCATGTATTTTCCTGTACTCTCTCTTCAGTTCAGACATGCAAATTAGCCTTGGCTCAGTGTGCCTTTCCCAGTCAGAGAACAAATCCTGGAGCCACTGAGGCATGTGCAGCGATCCAGTTTTAGTGTAAGTGTAACCCGCCTCCTCGGGTGGGGCTTACTAGTAGTGCCTCCTGCCTTCTGGTCCTGCCAGTCCTGGGTTCCCTGTGCCCTTGATATGATTGAGACCTTCAAGTTCTTGAGAAGCATTAATAAGTTGCCATACATGGAACTATTCCAAAGGACCACCAACCCAACCACCGGGGGGGGCATGAATGGAACCTACAGGGAGGGAGGGAGCTTCAGAAAAGATGTGAGAATGCATTTTTTCATGGAAAGGGTGGTGGAACCTTGGAATGACCAGTTGGTGAAAGTGGCGAGTGCAAAGACCATGGCAGCTTTCAGACAGGGATGGGATAGAGCAAGGGTTCCAGGGAGAACTGCAGAATCAAGGGAGGGCAAAACTAAGTTGGCAGAGTCAGACCCAAGGGCCTATATGAGGTCTTGGGAACTCTCAGGCAGACATGATGGGCCCACAGTCTCCTACTGTTACTTTTTCTATGTTTCTAATTGTCTAGTACAGAATGTTTTGATTGCTAATGTTAGCTAGGAAACAATTGTATAGCGAGACCGGAAATGTTTGAAACTGCCATGGTTAATGTAACTTTGAACTTAGGTCCCTGCATTAGGACTTATTTTATTTATTTTATTGAATCTTGTTGACCCGGTAGGCCCACTGAGACTAGAAGTCCCTTTTTCAGGGGTGACCTGGGGGGTGGTGGATACAGATGTAACCAACTGAAATTGAACCAGATTAAGCTGTTGGTGGTATGTTTTTAGTGAATGGGGGAAATTAGGCCGGGACAGCAGGGAAATTCCCCTACTCTTCCTGCAGGGGGCCTTGCTTCCTGTGAGCAGAGGGGATCCCTTTGTCTGCAGTATCAAGATGGTGGATGTGGAGGAGAAGGAGCTGGAGGTATTTCTAGAGGCTACAGATGGCTTGCCTTGTTCTTTTGAAAGAAAATTTGTGGATTTGAATGAGGAAAGTTCTGATGGTTCCATGGATGAAGATGATGAATCCAAATTTGCAACACCCTTATTGCAGGATGATACTGATGGATTCTCAGAACATACTGATATTGCAGCAGCAGCTGCACTGCTGGAAAAGGACATAGATGAGGTAAGAACTATATTGTTGACTATGCTGGCAGAGGACAAAGAACGCTAAGAAAAAAGGAAAACTGCCTAGAATTTAAGGCATCAGGAGATCAAACAAAGCCACAACAAACAAGATATGTTGCAGACTGGAGTACAAGAGGTGCACCAAATGGATGACTCAGCAGAGTGTGTCCAAGAGACTAGTACCAGGAGCTTAGTAGCCACACAATTTGGTTTAAAATCTGTTCTAACCCCGCAGGATACCTGGTCCCCAGACAGAGCACTGGGAGAGGCAGGGTGGTCGCAAACTAGCACTGGGTCTTGGATTCGCTACCCACTGTATGAGGAAGCTACAAAAAATGATAGTAGTACTCCAGCTGTATTCCGGAAGGACTCTGGATGTACTTCACCTGAACGAGCAGAGGTGGCTCCCGAGTGAGATAGCACTGAGACTCCCTTGAAATAGCGACTCGAAATTGCCCTGAGTGACAATGCTTCTTGCGATGCTTCTTGTGCTGCTGAAATAAAGGGAACTGAAGCACCAGGACAAGTGCAGTTGGAAGCATCACGGGCATCTACGGGTAATATTTCTCTGAGGGAGAACAGGCCTGATAATCATGAGGAGCTGGGAACCAGCATCCGGGACTTGGAGACTGCACTGAGTGACCGACTGTCCCCAAATCTGAATAAAAAGATGGAGAACTCACGGATGGAAGGGACAGAACTGCAGCTGGGGGACTCGGGTGATACTGAATTTGGAAGCTGGCCCAAGCTGGGGGTACTGCATGATACAGGGGTAAGAAGCATTTTAAATCCTTAGGTGGAGGACTTTTCTCTGAGGGGGCAGATACATGATGGTATAGACACTGGGACAGTGGCATCTTTTGTACAGGAAGAGCCTTTGCCACATGTCCCAAATACAAGCACTGGGAAGCGGCAGGCAAATGAAGGGGCATCAGATATGGGAGGGCAAAACTCGGCAGAAGAACACACAGCAGGAGGGTCTGCCAACCCAACCCCCAGACCAAGGTTCTCAGATCTATTTAATAAAATGGAACCCACACCCTGCAGGAATGCAGTACATCTGCGGTATAAAGGGGGGCTTGAAATGCATCCGGGCAGATAGTATGTGGGCAAAAATCTATTCAAAGAATCATTGAGATTTACTGTGCAGGATGTCTATACTCTGATACACGTATCAGGAGAAGACAACTTTGATATAAGTTTTAGGACACCTGCTGGACTGGAGTATTTCTGGATGTTTTATAATCAATGTAGGTTCACTCCACTGTGGACTCCCTTTTATGCCATCCCCTTATAAAAGCCATTAATAAAAACGGTAACAATCATGTTCCGAAATCAAAGTGTTCATATCTGTGATATACATCATTGGTTGCAGCAAAGAAATGAAGTGCTGAGTGCCCCAGAAGCACTCCTGGACTCATAGAATTTCTGGACAGGGGGTTGGAGATTTAAAATCAAGCTACGGCAAACAGTGGAAGGGAGCATGGGTATCCCAAACAGTTTTTTTCTGGGCAAAGATAGAGGTGTTTGCTTCTACTCGAGTCAGCCAAAGGCCTGTTACAAAGGTAGTTCCCATACACACCTGTCCAATGTTTGTGATAAGCTGAGATGTGGTATATGTTGGGAGTTTAACCATACTAGCTCCCAGTGCTGCAACATTTCAAAATGTAACTTGTGCGATGAGCAGGGACATATTTTTCAAGAATGTCCTTGGGCTGCCAAAAACAAATCCAGGATGGTGGATCCCGATGATCTTATTTCTAGGGCACAACAGGAGGCCCCCACTGCTGCCCCTGGGCCGGCGCCTCAGGCTCCTCCATCTTCTGAAGGAAGGAGGAATTCAAACAAGAATGCAGATCATACATTCTAGACTGAGGCACATGAAGGAGAGTCTGTACCCCCCCCTGTACCAGTGCAGACCCCTGATACAGTACCAACTGATAGGTGGAATGGAGACATCTGTGCAGAAGGAGATTGAGATGGCCCATATGCACCCCCCCCACACACACACAGGAACCTTGGTCCCAGGCTGAACCAAGATGATGAAGTCAGAGATTAGCAAAGGCTGAGACTGTGGAGGATATCGAGATGGACAATCCTTTTTTACCTTTATCCCACAAAAACTGGGGGGATACAGAATGAGAAGAGGGGTTGTCAGATGGGTTCTCTTAGTCGGAGTCTTAAGGATGTGAATCCTGAGGGTAACAGAATGGGGACCAAGAAGGCTAAAAAGAAGAAAAGCGGAAAAAAAAAAATTCTTGAACAGGTTTTTATTATTATGGGGATGTAGAATCACTAACATATGGCTTCCTTTATGGTGGTTTCCTATAATATACATAGTATTAGGAATATCAGGAAGCAAACTGCTGTTTTTTCCCTGTTTCATGAGGCAACATTTGATGTCGTTTTCCTGCAAGAAACCTGGATAAGGTCATATACTGGCATGTTAGGGGCTAAAAATATTTGGGTTTGGGGCCATCATAATGGTCATTTGGGCAGGATCAGACTGATGGGGTGGGAATTTTGTTCTCTGGATATAAGTTTAAATTACAAAAACTGGTAGACATTATTTACTGGGAGGGCATTGTTAATTAATGGAATTTGGCTACATGGCTCATACAGATTTATAACAGTTTATGCCCCCCAGACCAAAGCAGAACGAGTGGACCTATTTACTTTATTGAAACCATATTTAACAACAGCACGAGCAGTAGTTCTGGGGGGTAACTTTAATTGTACCTTGGAGACGACTGATAGGAAATTGAAAGGAAAAAAAGTTTATAGTGATTCAACGGCTTTTAAAGCTCTCATTGATATGGCAGATTTAGTAGTTGTTTCTTGTAATGCTTCCCCATTAATTACACACACTTTTGTGAAAAACAGTTAACATCTAAAATTGATTATGTGTTTATTTCTAAGCAATTACAAATGAGATCTACTAAAGTGTTGCCAATAGAATTTTCGGATCATTTAATGGTATTGACCATCATTTCCAGAAAGGGGGGATTCTGATGACCTCCACTAGGTGGAGATTAAATACTTTAATTTTAAAAGATCAGATAGTTCAATATAATGTTACCTCTATTTTGTTGGCCAGAGTCTCAGTGATGGGGCTTTATGAAGATTTGGGGAGGTGATGGTTGAGACAAAGCAGGATTTGATGGCATGATTTCAACACTATGGCAAATTGTCAGCAAATGAGAGATTTTTTTCAATGTCTCCAACTCAGAAAACAGTGGTTGAAACTTCTATCTCTTACATATACTACAAATCATGATTATTTGGCTCAAATTTCAGTTCTCAAACAACAAATGGGTGTCTTACAGTATGACAGGTTTAAATCATTGCAAGCTGAACTTTCTTATGGTACACAAAAGACCCTGTATGGGGACCCCTGTGACGTGTGTAAAGTATGGAGAATAAAATCTCATTTATTGGAATTAAAGACCTTCCAAGGGCAGATTATAAGGACTACAGGGGAAATAAGGCAAGAAGTGGAGACTTTTTTTGGAAACTTTATTCAGGCCCTTGGACATTGCTAGGTTACAGATTATTAATTATTTGGCTAGGGTGAGTGAGCCACGGTTAGATGTGGTAGAAAAAAATAGATTACAGGAGGATATAACCCCACAGGAAATCCTGAAAGTCATTAAAAGTTTAAAGGAAGGTACCTCTCCTGGGAGGGATGGGATATCTAACACTTTTTACAAAATATATGGTGACCTAGTGGCTCCTTGCTTTGCCAAAGTACTGACATTTTGGAGTACCAAAAGTATAATACACCAGGACTTTGCTAAAGGATTGGTGGTTATGTTGCATAAAAAGGGGGATGGATGGGAAATTGACAATTGGAGACCTATATGTCTTTTGAATTCGAATTTGAAAATATTTACCAGTCTGCTGCAGAAACGACTTAGGAGGGTGGCACTAATTTTGACACATCCAGTACAGACCTGCTCCATTCCTGGTAGGAACATAAAGGAGGGATGTGGTAGAATTATAGCATTAGGCAAGGTCAGAAGGGATATGTTGTTTCATTTGATCAGCATAAAGCTTCTGCTAAAGTTAGCCATGATTTTTTGTTTGAAATTTTTAAGTTTTATGGGATTCCTGAAGTTTATGTTGGCTGTGTATGATTGGTTTATACACATGCTATGGTAGTACCATTAATAGCAGGTAAAGGAGGAAAATGGATACAGGTCAGGCTAGGGGTCAGACAGGGGTGTCCACTGAGCCCACTATTATATACTTTTGTATTAGACCCATTAATCTGAAGAATATTAATGAATCAGAAGGTACAAGGGATTGGGGGGAATGCAGCCCTTAAGAAATTAAATTAATGGCTTATGCCGATGATTTGTGTGCATTTATTAGGAATTCACAGAGTCTTTTAGAAATATTACAGGAGATGAAACAATATAGTAGACTGTTTGGGGTGAGTCTTAATATCCATAAATGCAGCGGACTTTTGGTAGGTGCCACAGAGGTGGGGGAGTGTCAGGTGGGTGGTATTACTATTTCAAAGGACCCAATCAAGATTTTAGGGGTATGGGTTGGGGAAGGAGATATGCCCAATAGGAACTGGGAAGAAAATTTACTGATCTGTGAAAACAAGGTAACCAGATGGAAAGGCTGGAAGTTTTCTAAAACTAAAATCATTTTTATTATTAAGCAATTTTTGGTTCTGTGTTTATTATATATTAGTGTGGTGTTTCCTTTGCCTTTACAGTTGGAGACAAAATTGTTGCAAATTTTTTTTCAAATGTTGTGGGGATCTCATCTCAATCTGGTCAAAAGGGAAATTACATATCTTCCCTTAAATAAGGGTGGGTTGAACATGGTAAATCCGTGGTGTTTTTTCACACCATTTTTTTGTCTGGGTCCTTTCAGGTAGTTCTGCAGAAGAAGGATTCATTGGTCAAAACAAGGTTGACTAATAGTTTGAAACCTGTTTTACAGCTGTGGGTGGAGCAGCCGGTGAGATTCAACCATAGATGGAACATTTCCAAGTGTTTTAGACCTACATTGCAGAAAATACATAAGTGGGGAATCTGTAGATCACAATTAGCAGGTAAATCAAGAAAGGCATTACACAGGATAAGTTAATTATGGATGGTAAAGAAATGGCAAATTAATTTAATAAATATTTTCTGAGTATATTCAAAAATAATGAGGATTTCAATATAAATCATTTATATACAAATAAAACCATAAAATATTTTACAAATGAGTACATTATTAAAGTCTTAAACAATATTAAACCTACATGCTCTGCTGGCTATGATGGTTTTCCATCCATCTTTATACAAAAACTAAGTATAGAACTAGTGGACATACTTACTTTACTTTTTAACACATCATTAAAGGAAGGAATAGTTCTGGAAGATTGGAAAAAAGCAAATATTACCCCAATTTATAAAAAGGGAGCAAAAATAATGTAGGTAATTATAGGTCAATTAGCCTTACATCATGTGTTGGTAAGATTATGGAAAGACTACTCCAGCAAAGAATTTATCAACACCTTCAAAATACTGGACATTTGGATATTACCCAACATGGCTTCATGCAAGGAAAATCATGTACAAGTAATTTAGTTAATTTTTTTGAGCCAGTTAGTAAGGCTTTAGAGGAATGTCTGCCAGTTGATGTCATCTATCTGGACTACGAAAAGGCCTTTGACACAGTATCACACTCGTTATTGATTGAACAGCTTCAAAAATTGCTAATACACCCTTTGATCATACAATGGATATATCACTGGTTGAATAATAGAACACAGAGAGTGACTCTTAGAGGTTGCAATTCTGATTGGAGTGCTGTTAGTAGTGGAGTCCCACAGGGATCAGTACTGGGACCAATACTATTTAACATCATGATCTCAGGTATGCAAGCGACAAATAGAATTTGGTTACAAAAATATGCAGATGACAGTAAGCTTGGTGGTATTGTGAATGATGACTGATCTGTTGAATTAATTCAGAATAACCTGAACAACTTTTACTTATGGGCAACAGATCACAAATTAAATTTCAGGTCGCTGGTTCCTGCCATGGCTTTCCTCGGTTTAAACAACTGATATGAAGGTGAGGACTTAGACCATCAAAAGTTCCTGTTGCTCCTAGGCACCCCCCCACCCCCCACCGGGACAGCTAGAGAAAAGACTGAAGAGGTTCTGTCTGGCATCAAATGCCTATGTAGTTACTGTCAGAGGTTGAGTAATGAATCCTGCTACTAAGACACTAACAGTATTAGATGAATAGCAAAATGTTGTTGATGCCGCTTTTGTGCCAGAAGGAGGCAGTACAGCGCAGTGGTTTAAGACTCTGAGCTGTAAACCTGGAGACCTGGGTTTGAATCCCACAGCCCCCAGTTGCATACTGTGTGACCCAGAGCAAGTCACTTAACTTCCTTGTGCTCCCAGGTTGCACCTGTAAACAAGCTTTCAGCTTAGTGTGTCTCTCCTGGTAAAAAAAATAATAATTAAAAAAAGGATGTGTTGACCTTTGGGGGTTTCTAGTGACCTTGATTTTGTTTGTCTGCACAGGTTTGACATCACAGAGAGAGAGGTTTTCCCCAAGCAAGAGGGATTTGCACATCCTTTGATATAGGAGATTATTTCCCCCTATTTGTTCTGTTTGGAAAGAGTATGTCAGAAGGCTTCCTGTGGAGGAACCATGGAAACCACCATTTATACCATTCTGTAGCTGGTGCATAAATGAGGGGGTGGATCTGCAATGGGCTGCTATGCTGTTAGGGGTCCCTTCTGGAACCAGCACCTGGAAAATTAACAAGGTACCGTTCTGCAATAGAGCCCTTGATGCCTTGGCTGTTCGTAGGGAAGCATTTGGATGATGATTCAAGGACTCTAACGGTTTTGATCAAGTTTGACTCGGCTAATGGAGACAAAGGTGCGACACTTGAGTTGTCTCCAAAGGGTTTTCCTGCTCCCTGGACTGTAATAACTTGTGCTAGGATGCTACGAAGGCTGAATTCTCAACATTGTCAAAACCTCCTGAAACCAGAGCTGACACCCGCAGATGTCGAAGCAACCGAAAATCCCAACAAACAGAAGATGCTTCAGTAGAGACTGTCGAGAGAATAGAATCAGTAAAGTTAGATTCTGACTCAGAGGAGGAAATTGAATATGATCCAGCTTACTACCCAACTCCTGAACTCACTAACTTGTTTCAAGGGATTCCTACAAATCAAAACAATGTGACAAATGTGTCGGTGACAGATACCCCTGAGCTTACAGCCTATGTTGAATCCCCAAGTGAAAGTGAAGTTTTAGAAGACCTGCCACCCTCTTACGGATCTTCAGTTGAAGCAAATGATGAGTCTATAGAGTCTGAACTTGTGTCAGTATGTGGAGGTGATGAAATAACAGAGGAAATAGTAGTGCCCACTGCATCTGAAGTTGTGTCATCGCCAGACGATAAGCAAGGAAGCGCGCTCCCACCAAATAGTGAAGAAGAAGTGCCGGTAACACTAAAACTCTCTGAACAAACTGAAAAACCATTACTCAGACTCACCTATGATTCCCCTGGGCTTCCTACTGAATTGCTTATGAATGTGATTCACAAGGCTATATATGTCACTCCCAGTCCCTTACTTAGAACTGTTGTGGGCTGTCCTGGGAAACAATCCATCCAGAGTGGGAAGAATGCTATTTTGAGTGTAATACAGGGTCATAGCCATTATAGTATTACGTATAATTGTTCTGTCTTAGAGTTTAATATGCCATTGTTTAAATTGAGAATCAGTAAAGTAACTATTCTCCACATGGTACATGCACTTAGCTGACACTCCCCCACAAGTAACAAACTCCCGTCTACAAACTGAGAGCAAGTGAATGGAACAAAATAGGGTATAAGGGACCGTAAAATGGAAGAAGCACTCAAAAATGAACAAGTGAAACCTTAAACAGCGAAAAAGAGTACTCTGGCTGGTTCATGGAAAGGGGTGTGCTTCATCGCCAGAAGCCTGGGAAACAAAATTAGTGATCTACAGGCAATAATGGAAGACACTCAGGTGGACCTGGTGGCGATTACGGAAACATGGGTCACAGAGAACAATGATTGGGACCTCTAGGTCCCAGGTTATTCTCTCTATAGCCAGGATAGAAAAGGTGCAAGGGGTGAGGGGTGGCACTATACATTCATGATGGTATAACTGCCACATCAGTCGGTACGAACAACATGGAGGGGGCAGAATCACTTTGGGATCAGCTCAGCTCAACATTGGGGAACAAAGATATGTATGGGGTGATTTATAGACCACTGGGGCAGACCGAGGAGATGGATGTGGAGCTTATAGAGGAAATCAGAGGCCCGACAAAAACAGGGGAAACCATGGTGATTGGTGATCTAAACATGCCAGACATTGACTGAGGCAACCTAGTTGCAAGATCATCAAGAAGTCAGACTGTGGTAGATGCCTTACAGGACTGTCTACTCACCCAGCTGGTTAGCATGCTGACCAGACTGGGCGCTATTCTCTATGTGGCCCTCTCTAATTCAGAAATAGTTGAAGATGTGGAAGAAGGTGAACCACTGGCAAAACAGCGATCACATCTCTGTTTGGTTTGCATTGTGGTTGTAAAATCTCAATCCCTGGTGGAGATCCCGAGCTTCAAGGGAGCCATCTTCAGAAGAATGAGAATGATGTTCAGACACAACCTCTCTGGGGTGCACAAAATGTTGAAGGTAGAAGACATCTGGGGGCAGGTTAAGAAAGCCATACATGAGGCCACAAAACTGGGTGTTAAAACACTGTCTAAATGAAAACGGATAAAAAAGACCCATATGGTTCACCAACCAGTTCAGGGCAGCAATCAGAGTCAAAAAAGAAGCCTACCACAAGTACAAAAAGAACCAGAACGACAGTGACCGTGAAGTTTATAATCAGAAAAGTAAGGAGGCCAAAAAGGCTGTAAGGCTGGCAAAGGTGTTGATTGAACTTTAGATTGCTACAGGTACTGTATCAAATCTGGCAACAAACAATTCTTTAAATACATCTGTGAGAAAAGGAAGAAAGGAGGTGGGGTGGTTAAACTCAATGAGGGGGACAGGATTATCGAGGATGATGGACAAAAAGCCATTGTCCTTAACAACTTCTTCTGCTCGGTGTTTACCAAGGAGTACACGGACCATTGCCAGAAAGTGGCATAAAAGCAACTGATAGCAACAGTCACTTCACTACCAGTCTAGCATTGCTTGTAAAGCGCTTTGGATGTATGAAAAGCGCTATATAAATGCTGATTCTTCTTCTTCTTCTTGATACAGGGTACCCACAGATGGAGACTTCAAAGATTACCATCGACAGAATTAAAGAGGCACTGATGCACTTAAGGACTGACAAAGCACCAGGGCCTGATGGGCTGCATCCAAGGGTGCTATAAAAGCTTGCTGAAATACTGGCGGACCCATTGGCACATTTGTTCAACCTCTTGCTTCAGACGGGAGTGGTACTGTGGGACTGAAGAATGGCAGAAGTGGTACCTCTCCACAAGGGAGGCAGCAGGGAGGAGGCTGGCAACTACAGGCCAGTCAACCCCACACTTGTCATGGGGAAATTAATGGAAACCCTAGTTAAACAGGATATAATGGAGTATCTAGCTAGGCACAACCTCCAGGATGACAAACAACATGGATTCATGATGGGCAGATCATGCCAGACTAACCGTATCATGTTTTTTGACTGGATGACGAAGGAATTAGAGTTAGACAGAGGACACTCAGTGGACCTCCTATACTTCTATTTCAGCAAGGCCTTTCATTCGGTGCCACACAATTGCCTGTTAAAAAAGTTGGAACACCTAGGCATTGGTGAAAGCCTAGTCAGGTGGGTTGGAAATTGGCTAAGGGATAGAAGTCAGAAGGTAGTGGTCAACAAATGTCAGCATTTCAAAAGTGAGCTGGTTAACACCTGGAGTGATAGTCAGAAAGAAAAAATTACTTACCATAGTAATCTTGTTTCTTCAAAGGGATCACTCATTATGATTAAACTGATGCAGTCAGACTCCTGTGTTGAACTGCCCGGAGAGATGGAATTATATGCAAATGATGGAACTCTCAATAGGCTCATGCCAATTTCAAACTGCTGCCCTAGCAACTGCTGCACTCTGAGTGCTTCAGATTCTTACGTAGCCTAACTGGGTATAAGACCCACCAGTTAAAAGCTAAAATCTTTATAAAATAATTTTTGTCCTCTTAGGTCAAAAACATCCTTAAAGGGAAACAGTGAAAAAAGTGTAGCTTTACTCAGGTACTACTAACATAACTGACTAGTGCTTTCAGGCAGTACTTTTTTTTTTTTTATTCCTGTAGTTGCTTTTTTTATTGATTTAAACCGTGGTCTACAGCTTCCACTTTCTAGTGCTGGCAGCCACCATTTCATGAGTAGCAGAGAACTTCCTGAGCTCACTTTATGCTAATATGACCTGCCAACCAATGGCAGAGTTCAAATAGGCATATTAGCATACAGTGAGCTCTGGAGGCTCACTGCTGCTCATGAAATGGCTGCGCCAGCAACAGGAAGTGGAAGTTGTTGGTAGCTATTCTAAATAATTTAAAAAAGTTATTACTGTCTGAAAGCACTAATTGAGAGTTTCTGTAGTATCTGAGGAAAGCTGTGTCTTTTCCATTGTTTTCCTATAAGAAACAAATCTAAAAAACTTGAGACCTCACGGAAACCAATTGGTTAAACAAAAGCGAGTCTCTCACTTAACCCATATAGAAAAAACTCCCTAATGCAGGGATGCAGATCAACCTTTATAGGTTCTAGTAGGGGAGGCAGGGTGGGTGCTTTAATCATAATGAGTGATCCTTTTGAAGAAACAAGATTATTATGGTGAGTAATTGTTTCTTCTAACCCCAGGAATCACTCATTATGACTAAACTGATGCAGATTATCAAGCAGTACCTTTGGAGGTTGGGCAGAGAACCAATTTTGAAAACAGGTTCTGCAGCACTGCTGTACGAAATCTGGCATCACTTCGGGATTGTATATCCAGGCTGTAATGCTTTGTAAAGGTGTGTAGTTTTTTCCATGTAGCTGCTTTGCATATGTCTAGTAGTGGAATTTTTCTTGAAGCTGCCACTGAAGCATCTGTGCCCCTGGTGGAGTGTGCCCTCGGCCCAGGTGCCCCTGTTTACCCACTTTACTATAACAAAATTGTATACATGCCACTATCCTGATGGATAGTACCTGAGGACTGGAGGAGGGCAGATGTGATTCCCCTTTACAAAAGTGGGAGCAAGGCAGAAGCAGGAAACTACAGACCTGTAAGTTTGACCTCAGTGGTAGGGAAAATGATGGAATCACTTCTGAAAGAAAGAATTGTTGAGCACCTAGAGGCCAGCGGGGCACAGGACCCAAAGCAACATGGATTTACAGCAGGAAGGTCATGTCAGACTAATCTAATTGATTTCTTTGACTGGGTGACCAAAGTAATAGACCAGGGAGGGGCTGTGGATATGGCCTACCTAGACTTTAGCAAGGCATTTGACACAATCCCGCACAAAAGATTAATAATCAAGTTAGCCAGCCTGGGCGTGGGTCCCAGGGTGGTAGCCTGGGTAGCAAACTGGCTGCACAACAGGACACAGAAGGTAATAATGAATGGAACACATTCTGAAGAAAGGGGGGTTACTAGTGGAGTATCTCAGGGCTCAGTACTGGGTCCAATCCTCTTTAACATCTTTATAAGTGACATTGTAGAGGGTCTGGAGGAAAGGTATGCCTCTTTGCAGATGACACAAAGATCTGTAACAGAGTTGATACACAAGAGGGGTAGAAAAGATGAGAAGGGACTTGGCAAGGTTGGAGGAATGGTCAGACATATGGCAACGAGATTCAATGCAAAGAAGTCAAAGTAATGCACCTGGGATACAAAACCCAGGAGAAGAGTACACAATAGCAGGGGAGGTACTAACAACAACAAAAATGGAAAGGGACCTGGGAGTAGTCATATCAGATGACCTAAAGGTGGGTAAGCAATGTGAGAAGTCAGTAAGGAGAGCCAGGGGATACTGGGATGCATAGGAAGGCATCACAAGTAGAAAAAGGAAGTGATTATCCTCTATACAGACAGTTGGTGAGACCCCATCTGAGTACTGTGTGCAGTTTTGAGACCTCATCTACGCAAGGACATAGACAGGATGGAAGCAGTCCAGAGGAGGGCAACTAAATGGTGCAGGGTCTACAACAGAAACCATATGAAGAGAGACTGAGAGAGCTTAATATGTATACCCTTGATGAAAGGAGGGACGGGGGGACATGATAGAAATGTTCAAGTACCTCAAGGGAATCAACAAAGTCCAGGAGGGTAGCATCTTTCAGAAAAAGAGATGTGTAAGAACAAGGGGGCACAGTTTAAAGATAGACGGCTCAGGGGTAATGTGAGGAAATTCTTTTTCATGGAGAGAGTGGTGGATACATGGAACAGCCTTCCTGAGGAGGTCGTTGGGTCTAAAACAGTGGGGGAATTCAAACTTGCTTGGGACAGACACAAAGCAATTATAGTTTGGGGTTGCAGGAAGCAGGCTGTTGGTTAACTAGAATCTGCAGCTTATCCAGTAGGTAGGGAAATGGGCAGACTGGGTGGGCCAAGTGGTCCTTTTCTGCCGTCAAAGTCTATGTTTCTATGTTTCTATCCAGCGAGCAACTGTACGTTTTGTGGCAGCTCTGCCCTTACCTACTTCACCATAGGTAAGAAAGAGCTGTGTTTGACTTGACCTGTAAGACTTGGTTCTGTCAATATAGTGGTTAAGTGACCTTTGGACATCAAGGGAGTGAAGCCTCCTTTCTGGAGAACTGGAGTTCTCTGTAAAAAAGACAGGTAGAGTGATGGATTGATTTAAGTGGAAATCAGATACCACTTTGGGAAGAAATTTTCTTTTTTTGCGTTATCTGTTTACTCCCCTTCCATAGCTCTGGTGACCCCCCACTCCGTCAGGCTTCTACAAGACCCCAGCTACCTCCAACAACCTCTTTCTCGAGCTTCTCCTTCTGCCTCATATCGCAGCCATTCCCCAGGATATTCCGACGTGACCCTTCACCAGGCGGGTCCCCCTCCTCTGAGGGGAAAGGCACTGGGGGGAGGGCAATCCCCAGTGCACTCACACTAAGGCCCAGGGATGCTGCTGAGGACTAGGAGGCTCCCTAGAGGTTCTAGAGGCATCAGGAGTCAGAGAGCCATCATCTGGCGGACACTGAGCTGCTTTTTTCGGTTTTCTGCTTCCCACAATGCGACGCTTCAGCAGCACCTCCCAGTCTTCACAAGCAACCGCTGTTGAGCGAAGTTTTCCACTCCCCCCACCCCAGGAGAGGAGAGCCATCCTCTGGATGCTCAATCCTCTCCTCCCCCTGCTGACCCCCGATGACCTGAGTCTGTTCAAACCCGGATCACAGGCGTGGTTTGAGGTAAGGCACCAGCGTCTCAACTCTCTGTGCCACCAGGGCAGCAGGAAGAATTTTTTATTGGTCCTGAGGACCACTTTATCCCTGTGTAAAGAGATGCAGCCCACACCTGGGAGGCAGTATAACGCAGTGGTTTAAGGCTCTGAGCTGCAAATCTGGAGACCTGGGTTTGAATCCCACAGCCCCCACTTGCATACTGTGTGACCCTGAGCAAGTCACTTAACTTCCCTGTGCTCCCAGGTTGCACCTGTAAACCAGCTTTCAGCTTAGTGTGTCTCACCTGGTTAAACAATTGGAAAAACAAAACAAGGCTTGTAATTCACTGATCCTTCTGGCTGAAGTAATAGCAACCAGAAGTACAGTTTTCCAAGTGATATACTTCAAATCTGCAGTTGCCTTGGGCTCGAATGATGCATCCATGAGCTTGGCAATGCAGATATTCAGATTCCAGACTGGGACCGGTTCCCTCAGGGAAGGGTGCAGAAGGTTGAGGCCTTTAAAGTATTTCCTGAAGACTGGATGAGAGGCCATGGATCTCTCTTTACCAGCTGAAAGGTAAGCTGAGACTGAAGCCAAGTGGACCTTGAGGGTTGAAGGCCTCAGGCCTAAGGAATGTAGGTGTGTCAGGTAATCTAGGAGAATAGCCAAGTCAGCCCTGGAGGGGTCAGTACCCTTACCAGCACACCATATGGAAAACCTCTTCCACTTAGAAGAATATGTTTTCTTATTGGAAGGTTTCCCGGAACCCTTAAGCACTGTCAGCACCTGTTCTGACAGTTTAAGGTTAGCAAGTTCTAAGTCCTCAAGAGCCAGGCCTTGAGCCTCAGTGATTTGAAGTTGGGGTATAGGATCCTGCCCTGAGAGGAGGTCAGCAGGTTGTGCCGCCTAGGGAAGTGAATTGGGAGAAACTACTGACAGAGTCAGCAGAAGTGAGTACCAGTGCTGTCTCGCCCAATCTGGTGCCACCAATATCATTGTTGCTGCTTGGGACCTCAATTTCAGCAGGGTCCTGAATATCATTGGAAAAGAAGGGAAGGCATACAGAAACTTCCCTGTCCAGTCCAGGGCCATCATATCTAGGGGAAGTGTGCCCCTGAGAGGGGGCCTGCAACAGTGCATTGGTAACTTGTGATTTTCTACAGAGGCAAAGAGATCCACCTCTGGAGTGCCCCAACCTCCTGAAAAATGTATTGAATATCTAGGGATTCAGGCACCCCTTGTGGTGGTCCTGCCTTATCCTGCTGAGGGATTCTGCCAGTACATTGTCCTTCCCTGGAAGGTGTATAGCTGATAAGGATACTTTCATTGAGTATGCCAAGGACCACAGCCTCATTGCTTCTGTGCACAGTGAGGCTGACCTGGTTTCTCCCTGTTAGTTGATGTAGTACATAGTTGTGGTGCTGTCTGTTCTGACCTGCACCACCTTGTTTTGAAGATGTGGGGCAAATGCCTGTAGAGCTAAGTAAACTGCCCTGAGCTCCAGCAGATTTATGTGCAACAGGGACTCTTGGGAAGATCACTTGCTGTGTGGTCCAACATGTGTGCTCCCCAACCTAAAAGTGAGGTATCTGTTGTGAGAATTAAGAAAGGCTGTTCCTTTATGACAGGTACACCTACCTGAAGGTTGTGCTCATCCAGTCACCACTGCAGTGCCTGTAAAAGGCTGTGGGTGACTGGAACTAGTTTGGACAGTGAGTCTGTCCTTTGTGATCTGTACTGTCTTAGGTGAAACTGGATATCTCTCATTTGAAATCTGGAGCCTAGCACCACTGTGGTGGCAGCTGCGATGTGACCCAGCAGCCTGAGGAATTCTCTGGCTGGTTTGGGTTTTCCTGGCACAAATGAGTTTGTAATCTGCAGAATGTTACTGTATTTACCCTGTCCTGTGGCAGAAAGGCTCTGCCTAGGCTGGTATCCAGTTTTGCTCCAATGAACTCCAGTACTTTTGAATTTTGGCTTCAAAATGTGTCTGTTTAACACTCTTAGATCCAGAATAGGTCACCAATCCCCATGTTTCTTCCTTGTGAGGAAGTATGTGGAGTAAAAACCTTTGCCCCTTTGGTTTGGGGCACTGGCTATACTGCTTTGATTGCCAGAAGATGTTTTACCTCTGCTTCCAGTAAGATTCTGTCTGCAGATGTAACTGGTGCAAAAGTTCTTGTTCTCAGCTTGAGAAATGATCTGAAGCTGAGTGCCAGGTCCTGGCTCACTACCTCCAGGGCCCACTTGTCTGTGGTGATGGTATGCCAAGCCTGGAGGTAGTCAGCCAGTCTGCCACCCTCTGGTGGTTCTACAATAGGGGATGCGACCTGTACCAGCCCATCAGGGGTTCTGTGCGGGCTGTGCCTGAACCTGAGGAAAGGGAGAAGCTCTTCTCATAGCTCTCCTGCCCCTTCCTCTGAAATAGCCTCTAGGCTGCTGTTGCGGCTGAGAGGCCTTTGCCTGGAAAAAAGGTCTGGGATAAAATCCCATACCCCTGCCTCCCCTAGTCTGGGGTCTATAAGAAGTAGAACATCTGTCCTTTGAGTTACTTCGATAGGTAGATTTGTATTCCTCTACCTTTTTCATATAGGCCTCAGTTTTATCACCAAACAATGAATTATTTTCAATAGGGAAATCCATTGCTTTGGCCTGGGTATCTGCGGTGAGGTTGGTAGCTCTGAGCCATGCAAATCTCCTAAGGGAGACAGCTAATGCCACAATGCTGCAGTGTCATTGGCATCCACTGTCAAATGGAACTGGTATTTAGTGGCATCAAGTTCAGCCCTTGCTGTGTCTTGCAGGTCCACTGCCACTTCACCTGGCACCTTGTCAGCCAGTGCTAAGAATATATTCTAGAGTGCCTTCTGATATTGCGCTCCATATGCCATATAGTTGGCTTGCCTGACTATTAAAGAGGCAGCCATGTAGCCCTTCTTTTCCATGGCATCCATTTTTCGTGAATCTTTATCTGGAGGATGGGTAGCCAGGGGTATTTTGGCTTTGTCGCAGGCAGCAGCCTGAACCACCCCTTCAGGGTCAGGGTGATTAAACAAAAAATGAGCTGTGTATCTGTCTAGCTGATACTTTTTGTCAACTTTTTTTTATCTACCTCAGGGATAGAAGTTGGGGCTTGGAGCATCTGCAATGCTGCCTTTTTTAGGGACTTATGCATTGAAAGCAGAAGACGTTTTGTTGGAGTTAGACCCATCACATCAAGGAACTCTGCTTTCTCCACATCCTCTTCAGTTTCCTGAGGAGGAAGATTTAGGGTTTCTATCATGCTTTTTACAAAAGCATAGTGAGAGGACTACTCTTCTGGACCCCTAGGTGGAGACCTGAACTCCTGCTCTGGGGAAGCCTCAGGATCTATCGGTTTCCCTTCAAAATCCTCCTAATCCTCCTCACCATAAATAACTTCATGTTCCTGAGGGGCAGAAACTGGTGCAGCCGGTGTAGGAACCGGGACTGCAGTCTGCAGGGCTTGTAAGACCTGTAAGGCCTTAACAGTGTCGTCAGCTGAGGGCATATTATGTTTGTCTGCTGGGAGCTCCTTAGCCTTCTTGGCCAGAGGCACAGCAACATACTTTTCTTTGCATTTTTCTTTAGTGAGACAGACTCAGCAACTGTCTCACAGTTCTTTTTGACTTACCTTGCTCAGATTTCTCTGAACTCTTGTCAGTGTCCTTAGCTTTGCCTCCACCCTTTTTAGTAATAGACGTAGATATACTACTATCAGTAACAGAAGCAGAAGCCATCTCCTCTAACTTTTTAGCCCTTTTTCTTAAAGTTTTAGGACAAAAAGTCTTGCAAATCTCACAATTAGCAAAAATATGGCTGGTACCCAAACAGGAAATAAAAAAGGAATGTCTGTCTGCTTTTGCTATAATCTGCCCACAAGACTCACAATATTTAAAACCAGTGGGCCCTGTGCGTATTTTAGGTTTGTCTAAATGGACCTCTGACATTGAGTAAGACAGTAAAAAGCAATTGCAAAACTTTTAATAATACCTCAGAACTGGAAGTTTTAAATTTAAACAACCACTAACAGTTCTTGGAACTGAGCGCTACTTGGTTTCCTAAAAGAAAAGGAACCGAAAATTACTTTAAATTCAAATAAAAATAAAGTGGTCAGAGGAACCGACCGCAAATACAGACTTTAGGTAATACAGCTGAGGTAAACCTCGCCAAAAGATGCGAAACTCTCGGTTCCAAGAAAGCATGAGGGAACTGCAAATAACACAAAAAACTACAATTATCAAAAAACGAAACTTGTAAGGCAGCAATTTAAAATTAAACTTAAAATGAGTACTTACCTACACCGATAATTTATTCTGGAGACAGTTCAAGAAGAGCTCTCTAGGATGTCTTTACTAGGCAGGTGAAGTAAAGAATCTGAAGCACCCAGAGTGCAGCAGTTGCTAGGGCAGCAGTTTGAAACTGGCATGAGCCAATTGAGAGTTCCATCATTTGCATATAATTCCATCTCTCCGGGCAGTTCAACACAGGAGGCTGACTGCATCAGTTTAATCATAATGAATGATTCGTGGGGTTAGAGTTCTGGGAAGACATTAAGACCCTTAATGGCAAACCAAATAAATTTCCCCCCACTGTGCTAAATGTTGATGGTGCCCCAACACAAGACCCCAGTATCAACGCCAAGACATTCAATAAGGCCTTCACCAACCTCAGCAATGTGCTGCTGTGTGACTTCTTCAAACCCCCTAGCACCAATAACTCAGAGAAGAAGGATTACTCCCCCCTTGACAAGCCCCCCCACCTCAAAGTTGTCACACTAGCCGAGGTAAAAAAATTACTCTCCCAAGTTCTCAGTAAGGCGAGAGCAAATAGCGACTCGCTTGACCCTTAAGCTTGTCGCACTCACCTTAAACTTGTTACTCCCACCTCTAACAAGCATCCTAAACTTATCACTTACATCTGGTAATTTCCCTTGACTATGGAAGGCCGCCAAGCTAATGCCAGTATTCAAAAGTGGACGTAGAACTAGCCACACTAATTATAGACCTATCTCAATCCTCCCCCCACTGTCCAAAGCATTAGAATGCATTGTGTAAGACCAAGTTATCGAGTACCTTGACAAATACCAGCTGCAATGCCCTGAACAACATGGGTTTAGAAAGCAGCACAGTACCACTACTGCCCCAGTTGAATTTACAGGGTACATACATGATGCGTTAGATCAGGGGCTCTTGGTGGGGGCAACCTACATTGACCTCATCAAGGCCTTCAACACAGTTAACCATGACCTACTATTACTATTAACCCAACTTTTGCACATTGGCCTATCCGCTGAGTCCATAACTTGGTTTAATAGCTACCTCTCGGAGAGAGCTCAAAGAGTGAAAATCACAGTTGTTTTCTCAGAGAGACGCAGTGTAGTAACTGGGGTCCCCCAAGGCTCCATTCTGGGTGCACTGCTCTTCAGTCTGTTTCTGAGCCAACTACCACTTTCAGTTAATGACAAAATCTTACTGTATGCAGATGATGCAGTACTACAATCAAGCCACACCGATCTAGTAGCATTAGAAAATTGAATGCAATCCAATTTCTCCGTAATCGAAGCATGGTTTCTAAAATCAAAATTGCTGTTTAACTATAAAAAAAAAAAAAACATGCTTTTCGCCTTCTCTCATAGTAGAAATAGGAACCATTGCTTGAAAGTAATAAACTGCAATAATGAACCACTTGAAATGGTGCAAACCTTCAAGTACCTAGGGGTTACCCTAGGCCGCTCTCTCACTTTTACCCAGCATATCGATCTCATTGCCAAAGCGGCTAATGCCAAACTAGGAGTTCTCCACAGGAACATACAGTGCCTCACCAATGAAGCACTAACTCTAGCAGTGACTAGTTCAGTTCCGTCTGTAATAGAGTACCGACTGGTGGTGTATGGTGCCGCAACTGACTTAGCCCTCAAGCATATAAAAATGATGCTCAATAAGGCATGCAGACTTGTGTTGGGAGCTCATCACCTTTCCCACACCTGTCAGCTTTATGCACAAACCAAGACAGCAGGATGAAGTACCAGATTTACCTACTGGCCATAAAGTCCACAATGGGCTTAACTCCTCTGGATGTTCAAAAACTACTCAGCAAGTCTAACAATAGTAGGAGTACTAGAGGTATTAACAGCCAATCTTTCTTAGTCCCCTTCAGACAGACCTCCCAAGTCCAACGATCCTACGAATATCGGGCGCCCTATTGGTTAAATACATTGACAGAGAAATCCTGACTGCAACCAAACTAGGTCCATTCAAAACCAAGCTACATGCCCTGCGTACATCAACCATTGACTATGGCTATTGTGCTTGATATATAATTCCTCAACCAGTATTTGTAGCACTGTTTGATGTATTACAACTACCAGTAATCTGTGACCAATGAACATAATATATGCCCCATCTCTCTTTCCGAAGCCCACTACTCATGTTTCCCCTACAACCCCCCTAGTTTTTCTACACCTCCCTCCCTCCCCCCAGTTGATCCTCCTCTCCCCAAGGTTCCCTCCACCACCTCCTCAATTCCACCTAGCAGATATCATGCAGCGAAGGCCCACCCCTCTGTAAATCCACACATACCCCCTCTCCTCAACCCAAGTTTTTCTCTGTTGGTCACTCCCATCGCCCTCTGATGGCACCCCCTCACCTTCTATTCTTCCCTTTCTAGGTCCTGTCCTTCTCAACAGGCACTGGTTATAGGCCCACCAGCCAATACAAATAAAACTTCTGTCTTCCCCACCTGCAGCACTCACGACAAGAACTGTCTCAACATCGTCACATTTTTTACTCCTCTAGTCTGTAACCAGCTAAGATCTTATGTTGTACATTCGTGTATATTATTACTGCTAATTTGTATTTTTTTTGTCTCTGTATCACTGTAATTCAATGTACTGATGAGGAACCTTTGTAAATGAGCTCTTAGCTCAAAGGTAAATGTAATCTGATTCTTTCTAATAAATAAAATAAAAAAATGGGGTGAGGTCTGGTAAAGGTAGAGTCACTAGTGACGTGCCCCAGGGCTAGGTCTTGGAACCGGTCCTGTTTAATGTGTTTATTTGCGACACTGGTGTAGGCATTTAGGGTAAGCTGGAACTATTCATGGATGATACCAAACTGGGTGGTAGGGTTGACAGTGGGGAGGCAATTAGGGAACTTCAGAATAACTTACAAAAACTAGAAAGATGGTCTAATGTCTGGAAGCTAAAGCTCAAAGCAAGAAAATGTAAGGTGTTGCATCTGGGTAAAGGGAATCCTAGAATAAATTACTAGGTCAGTGGAGTCAAGCTCAGTGCATCCCAGGAAGAAAGGGACCTAGTAGTCATCATATGCGACACCCTTAAACAATCAGACCAATGCAACAAAGCTTTCAGCAAGGCAAATAGAATGCTGGGGTGCATAGGGAGAGGATTTGACATTAGGAACAGGGAGGTGATCCTCCCACTGTACAGGTCTCTGGTACACCTGGAGTACTGTGTCCAGTTTTAGAATCTGCACCTGAAAAAAGACAGGGATAGGCTGGCGACTGTGCAGAGAAGAGTGACCAAGATGATACAGGGCTTCCATGATGTCTTGTACGAGGAACGCCTGAAGGAACTAAACTTGTTCTCACTAGAAACGAGGGGGGGGGGATATGATTGAGACCTTCAAGTTCTTGAGAGACATTAATAAGGTGTCATACATAGAACTATTGCAAAGGACCGCCAGCTCAACCACTGTGGGCACAAATGGAAGCTATGGAGAGGGAGCTTCAGAAAAGATCTAAGAAAGCAGTTTTTCACGGAAAGGGTGGTGGAACCCAGGAACAGCCTGCTGGTGCAAGTGGTGAGTGCAAAGATCATGGAAGCTTTCAGAAAGGGATGGGATAGAGCAAGGGCTCCAAGGGGAACTGCAAAATCAGGGAAGGGCAAAACTCAGTGGGGGGGGGGGAGTAGACCTCAGGGCCAATAAGAGGTCTTGGGAACTCTCAGGCATACTTGATAGACCCACAGTCTCCTGCATCACTGTTTCTATGTTTCTGTGTTTCTAATTGTCTAGTACAGAATGTTTGATTGCTAATGTTAGCTAGGAAACAATTATATAGTGGGACTGGAAATGTTTGAAACTGCCATGGGTAATGTACCTTTGAACTTGGGTCACTGCATTAGGACTTGGTTCAGATGCCAAGAATTCAGGTTCAGGAGAGTGTAACCACCCTCTCAGATTTGAATTATTAGTAATGCCTCCTGCGTCTGGTCCTGCCAGTCCTGGGTTCCCTGTGCCCTTGAAGTGCTTCTGCCAGCCTCGGTATGCAGCTATTTTGCTTGGAGGTGGAGGAGTCCTTAGAGATGATGTGAAGTAATGCAGGTCCTTTAGCTCTATATCTGCATTTATGCCCAAGCAATGTGTTCTGAATTCTGGGATCCCAGTGCACATGTGAGAAATTTGGACATGCATTCTTATAACAGAGGGAGATGATTTTGTTTTTAAATGTATGATTGTTTAGAGTGTACACTGTTGCTTTAAGAAATGTTCAGACTGAAATGAATGTGTTTTCCCTGCCTCAGGGGGACTTAGTGCTATGGCGCTAGTGACACGCAAGCAAGGACTCTGCCTGTGCCCGTTCATCAACCAGATGACAGAGCAGAGGGCTAGAGATGCAGCAAAGTAAAATTCTGCCCATGAAGTGGTCGCGAAGTGGCCACTTCGTGTTAGTGTTCTGCTATGCAGAGTGCCCATTTCAAACCTTCACTTCACCACTTTGCAGTGTAATTATGATTTCACGTTGTGCACTCCACCTTATTCCACTTTAAGGCGGAGTGAGAATTCACAGGCAGCCCACACACATCACATGGATTACACAGTGTAGGTCATATCCTTCAGGCAGGCAGGCAGGCAAGAGGTTACGGGCAAAAACACTCTCCAACGTGGGCTGACTTACACATTTTGCATGAAGTGTGACAAATGGCTTGGCTCTGTGAATGTCCGGAGGTGGGGTGTGGATGTGTGATGAAGAGGGGTACACAGGTGACAAGTCCACAAATGAAGTTATTTTCCCCGTTTTATGTACAGGGGTTGATGTACCACTTGCACTAGACATACTGCACTGATCACAACCACCACCACTGCTACTCTGACCACCACTTCACAAGATTTCTGAATCATAATCCTCCCCCTCATCATGCCTGTAGTAATCCTCTGGTGCTATTTCATCACTACTGCAGACATTCCTACTTGGTCTAACACTCATGGAAGGTGATAACATGCTCAATAAGGCTGATGACGAGGGTGAGCGCCCCACTATGGCATTAGCTGCCATCTGGTGCTGGGTCCACAGTGCCATGTGCCTGTTCTTAAGATGTGCATGCTGGCCCCCCATGCCCAGATGACTCCCCTTTTACTTCAACTTACACATGCATGGCAAAGCTGGCAGATTGCAACTGACTCATCATTTGCATTGTGGACAAAAAAATCCCAAACAAGGGATTGTGATGTGATCCCCTACTTTCAACATATCCCTGATGCTGCTTATTGGACTCTGGTTTTTAACCCCTGAAATGGGGGTGTGTGCTACACGATTTTTCAGGCTGGACACACTTGGACTCCAACTGACCACCACGACTACCTATGATTATTACTGGGTCATCATCATTATCACCAACAGGAACCACTAAATCACAACTTTTTTGAGGAGGGGGGATTTAACACCAACAGACCTAGAAACAGACACCTTGACTTTCTTTTTCTCTGGTTCCCAACAGGGGTCATTGACATCATTATCATATTCATCAGCATCATCCTCATCCACATTTTCAGCTTGGATGCTGTCATGTGGAGAACATGTTCCAACCACAGCATCATCATCATCATCATCACCACCTGATATTTTTGCACCTCACTTTGAATCATTGGATGGCACAGGCATGACCTCAACAGCGCTGGAAGAAATGTGACATTGTGAGTCATCATCGCCAGGATCAGAATCATGTTCAACTACTATGGGGATGTTAATGGGGAGTATGACATCATCTGCACTGCCAGTCACAGCTTTAGACTCAACTATATTTGTTGAAACGGTTAACTGGTCAGAAGTGGAACCTGAGGCAGCAATACTCATGTCTGCAGTAACTGCACTAACCCCACCAGCTGGGTTAACATAATCTCCACCAACTATGAGAGAAGCTACAGATTGCACTGTAAAAAACATTGATGGAGAAATCCCTTTACTGACATCAGCTATACGCTTCTGCGTACTACTACGCCACGGACAATCTTGCCACTAGCAACAGTGCCACAGCCAGAAACAGCTTTGCTTGCACGTCCCTTTGCAGGCATTTTGGGGGATCACCAAGAAAATTCTTAACAAATTTAGATTTCTGAACTTTCAGTCTGGGCTGGTGGATGTGAAGCCAAAAAAAACAACTGTTGCTTGCGGATGGAGATTGGGCACTAAACAGATGCAAAAGCACAGACAGATTAAGATTGCACTGCATAACCAAGAAGAGATGCAGATGCAAAGTCACAACAACATCTTAACCAGTGCTCACAAGTCATAACCCAATCTGGAAAATAATACATTTTGCTGTTTGGGGGGGGGGGAGTGCACTGCAGTAACAGTCCAAAACCAAGATACCACAAAGCAGTACAAAATCATGCAGGTGCAGTGGATAGCAGGTTCACTCTGCTGCAATTACTCTGTAGCACAATAAAATGTGTCTGATTTGATGGTATGCATCGCACACTCATTCACACGCACACATTACAAGTAAAGCGTAGCAAATTGAAAGCTTCAGTAATATAACCAAATCTTTTAAATAAACTGAAATTATGCACTGCTGCACCACAACAATTAGCAAAAAAAAGTCAAGAATTACTGAAAATATTACTGTGTGTACATTAACACAGTTATACAAGAAAAATATAACCAAAACAGAAAGACTGCCTTTTTCTCCCAGTTTTAACCTACCTCCGACACAGATACGCCCCTTCCCCAAAACACACTTCAAGTGTCTGTCAGTACACAGACCGAATGTTCTAAATTAACATTCAAAATCCACACACAAACAGTAAACACTCGATGATATGAGCACAGGAGGGTTTCCTACAATCGATGTACTAAAGTTTGAGCAAAAGAAGTCTCAAAAAAGACTTTTTTAACAGCTTTTAGAGGATTTGAATTGCAGCACTCTGAGATGAAACTGTCTTCATCTACCACTACACACACACATACAGAACTTAGGCTGTGCAAAGCAAACTAGAGCCCATGTGACCTGCAATCCCATGAATCACTGAAAAATTTGCCTTGGAGCTCAATAACTAGGCGAAGTGATGTGAAGTACATTGATTTATATGTACTTGCCATTAAAATTGGTACAGAAGTGGTCGGGGGAAGGCGGAGTAACGCAAAGTCATTGTTATCAATGGACTTCGCGTTCCTCATTATGATGCGAAGTACTCCACTTTGCGTTGCAGATTACTTTGTGGATTCCACATTACTCCACGAACTGCTTGAATTTTGGCCACTTCGTCCACCTCTGCAGAGGGATAACTATCAGACTATGCAAGGTTTATTTGTTAAAACTATTTGGCTTGTTTATAGAAAGACTTTATTCCCAGTAATAGTTATCAACTGTTTACATGGATGCCATTTCGGTAACCCCTGACCCTGCGATGACCAATCAGGAATCAAGGAGTTTCATGGAATGCAGCTAAGGCTTCTGGGTAAGGGGGGTGTGAACAATGTTCATGGTGCCTTTTCATTTTACCACTCACCTATCTAACTGGCTTCAAGCATATTAATTTCTGTGATGGAAACCTGTATCGTGCAGAGGGACCATGAGCTTGGCCAGAGGGACGTTAGAGAAAAAAGCAGCTTGCAGGAGAGTTGGAGAGAGAGAAGAGAGAGAGAGTTCTGGTGTTGACTGACTGGAGAGAGGTAGCTCTCCAAAAGTGTGAGACAAGGTGTGCTGGGCCTACATTTCTGATCCTGTGAGTGGCCAACATTTGTTTCCTGTGTCTGGGTTCACCAGAGGCTAGGTGCTCTGGACTGTTCGTGAGTGAATCCAGTGCTGCTGGAAGAGAACTCCCTATGGCCAGTTTGGAGTTTTGAAGCTGAATCTCAGCCAGAGTTCAGCAACCTGCCAGAGACTTAAGCAGCATCGGAAACAGCTCACTGGTTCCTGAAGTCAGGGGAGCCAGAGAGAGAGAGAGAGAGTAAAGATTACCACCAGAGAGTGAAACCTGTTGAGAGCTTGTTTGTGCTGCCCGTTAAAGTGTGTATCAAATCTGCCACTACAGTGAGTTTGCTGTGCCCTGCAGAACATGAGAGACTGTTTGAAGCCCAGCTGGGGAAGAGACTGTTTGCCAACCAGGACAGTCTGGGAAGTTGGCCCCAGCAGTGCTACCGCCCTGCATTGCTGATAACCTCCCTCAGAGGTGCGTGGGCTCTGGTCCCTGAGACTGGCCAAATCCAGCATCCAGCGAGAGGCATCCTGAAGGTGACCAGCTGCAAGAGCCTTCAGCCACTTGGTGGAGCAAGCTGCCAGACTGCGGACTCAAACCCCACCATTGCCTATGCTGCCACTGCAGAACCCAACTTAACCTTAATGACCTTCAGGAACCGATCCTGTTCAGACACCAGGCATCAAACTGCAAAACTGCGAGTAGAGGCAGGGCCTGTCATGTCTGGGAATAGCCAGTTCCAAGTTGTACAAGTCATAAGACCAGTGTTTTTCACAGGGTCCCAACACTGTCTAGCAAGCAGCAACAATTGCAAGCCTGCACCTGTCCTATTCTGGGTACCCAGATTAATTTAAGGGATACTGTTACCAGTAGGGAAAGGTTTTCTTATGGTGTTGCTGTGGGGGCAGGCACAGTGTTGATTTATTTTATTTTTAGTTTAGTTTAGTTTTTGCTGACCGGGTAAGTGCACTAGACAAATTCTGCCTATTTTCAGGCACGACCCGGGGGAGGGGGATACAGCTGAATGCCAGCTAACCTTGAATCAGATTAAGCTGTTGGTGGTATTTTTAGTGAATGGGGGGAAATTTGGCCAGGGCACCGGGGAAATACCCTTACTCTTTTCGAGAAGTGCCTTTGGATTTTTAACATCCATGGGGAGTGACTGGAAGGGCAGGTGGGTAGGGTGGGTACAGCATCCCAGGAGGCTGTAACCTACAAATATTTGGCCCACCATAATTACTCTGGGAAAGGGGGAAGGGAACATTGTTTAACCAGGAGTAACACACTAAGCCGAAGCTTGTTTCCAGATGTGACCTGGGAGCACAAGGAAGTTAAGTGACTTGCTCAAGATCACACAGCATGCACACAGCAGGCAGCTGTGGGATTCAAACACAGGTCTCCAGAGCTGCAGTTCAGAGCCTTAACCCACTGTGCTATACTGCCTCTTTAGGGCAAGGGAAAGGGAAGGGAAAGGGAACATTGTTTAAATGTGGAGGGACCACACATTTCTTATTTCTATTTGGAAAAGAACCCCAAGTCACTATCAAAACAGAGCCCTGGCCCCTCAACCTGCGTTGTGGTCATCAGGCAGGGGTAGCAGTCCACTGGTACATGGTGCCTGGGTTACATAAGGTAGTGATGTCCCTCTCCCCCAAGACCCTTGGGAGGGTGCCTCCCAACAGGGGTCTTACAATGGAATCTTGTAATCTGCACTTAAATTAACAGAATCACTCTTGCGCAGTAATTAGAAGGCTGCAAATTGATTATTGTATGGAGACAGGTTGCGACATGTTTCTCTTCCTCCTGAAGAAAAAAAACACAAACAAAATATAACTTCAGTTGCTGTTTCAGTAATGCTGAGGCTGGTATTTTTACAAAAACAGATCTGGCAGGAAACATAACCACCTAGTTATTTCACACTGTGGCAGAACAGCAGTCTGCAATCTGACAACAGGCGACTTCCGAGATATATTTGTTAGTTGGACTTCACATTCACTGAGGGCAACACTGCAGCTCTACACGGAAAACATGAGACCTGCTTATTGACATAATTCTGCTTGGTACAGCGGAGCCAAACTATGTGAATAGCTGCCAAAAGGATAAAAATGATTTGGCGGCGCCAACAAGGCTGGTCTTGTTTTCTTATGCTGTTATGTTTGTTAATCTTTATGATTTTTTTAACATTGTGTGCTGATAGTTAGTATAACAGTTATTATGTGAGTTCAATATTATATGTTACATTTTTCTAGCAGGCCTTCCTGTCTCATCAGTCTGACGTATAGTTTTATTTATTTGATTCCCATGTCCACTTACTTTTCCAGTTCTATGTTCTACAGTTCCAGCAGGGGAGGACTTTGACGCAGGGAGAGTGGTTTTTACTAATGCTCCCTAAACAACGTTTTGCTGCCATGCTCCCAAGAAATTTGCTGCTCACTCATGCTGCTCTCGTGATCTGCCCTCTTTATAGCCAATTCATGTTAATGGCAGCAGTAACAACCAGCAGAGAAGGACACAAGTCACTCATTTTAGCAAACATGTCCTGCCCCAAAGTCCTTTTCACTGGCACAGACCACCAACTACTTTCAACTTTCTTGCGAGCCCCTCTCCTCCGAGCAACAACCCTTTTTCCCTTTTGCTGGGGTAACTCTTTTTTCACACTTGTTTTACTGATTTTTTTCTACACCAGCCCTTTTCATTCAGTTCAAATAATTTCTGCCACATATTGTTCTCTCAAGTCACTGCCATGTTATTTAATTAAACATACATACACACCTCTCCCTTACCATACTTTAGGTTGTTGCTGCTGACAGATCTAGTACAGTAAATCCAGTAGAGTTGTGCTGTTCCTCTTGACTAAGTTTTAATTTTTGTTGCTTGGAATTGGAGTCAGTAAGACTTCAGTGGCACAGTAATGGCTCCTGGCCTACCCACATTCCTGGACCCTGTCTTTGTGACCCAACCCCCCCACACACACACACACCCACACACGTGCACTGTGACCTGGTTCAGTAAGAAAATCATGAAATTTTTATGTTTGCTTGCGCATGCGCAAGAAACATTTTGGCACAGCTTAGGAGAGAAGCGGGGTTTTGGAGGTGTGGCACTGTGGCAGCCAAAGGCCCCACTGCCTTTTGAGGCTTGGCCTGCTTTTCCCAATGCGGTTGCAAGCTGCTGCTGACACTAGTTCAGCCAGCATGCCACCACCTTGAAACATTTTCACCACTGCAATCAGGGGTCACCTTGTCATTGCAGCGTCAGTCATTCCGCTGCAATGAGGGAGAGACCCATCATTGCAGGGCAGTGCCTTGCCATCTGCATGCCTCTGACCCAGTTCATTTGCCGACGGGAAGCCCAGTCCCTGTTGGCATAATGTCCCCACCAAGTTTCTGTTGTATGCTGAGGAGGTGCCCAATCCCCCACAGCATCATGTGACCCCCCAACAGTCTTTCTTTGCCGACGGGGCACCCAATCCCTGTTGGCTTCAGTCCCCTTTCCCAGTTCAATTTGCCGATGGGGGAAACCACTCCCCCCTTGGCTCTTGCCCCTCCCTCGGTATCTGGTGATGGGGGTGCCCAATCCCCTGTTAGCTACAGCCCCCTCAAAAAAACGCTCAGGTGGCACGCTGGGAGCCCACCCCAGTGTGCCAAATGTCCCTGAAAAATAAAACAGTTCTGCAATGTTTTTTTTTAACCCTGTAAAACAGAAAACAGTCCCTCATTGAGTCCATGGCCTGCCCCAACCTGTGTCCACCCTCTGCGCACCCTGCCTCCCCCCCAACCCATACTTACCTCCAGAGCCTAGTGCGATGATCTTCAGTGGACCAGGAACACGTCTGCACTCTTCAAAGCTGACCGCAAACTGAAGAAATGCCTGTAAGCTGTATAATGTCATAAATAGTTTTTTTAAACTTTGGTGCATACCTCTGGCATTTATGGGAATTTGGGCATTACATTTTCAACATGGGGTTATTGGGACCTCTCCTTATGAATTCAGCCACTGTCATGGTGTTATTCGGTCTCAAAAGGTGATTTTGCAGTCACTGCGCAGAATCACCTTTCAGGATCGATTAACGAAATGACAGTGCCAATGTTCATTAGGTGGGCTCTCAAAAAGCCTATGTTGCAAATTTGGTGGAAAAAATAAAAAAAATGACTGTTTTACGAGCGTACGTTGTGGAGTTGACACGCATGCTCGTACCTTCACGAATTTGTAATATATTCACTCCAGATTTTCAACATTGGCATTTTTCCACACCTCCTTATGAACAGTACAGCTGTCATTTTTCACATCCTGACCGAAATGTGTTTTTGCACTTCCGGCACAGAATAGCGAGGTCACTGTGGGAAATCAGTGTTTGGGACACATTAAGAAAATCACAGTGACACTGGTCATGAGCAGAGGTCCTAAAATGCCTATGCTGAAAATTTGGTGACGAAAGTCCTTAAATGACTGATGTTACAAGCGTGTATTTGCATGATTTCCACATGTGCTCTAAATGCTCATGATTTGTAATATTTTCACTCCAGATTTTCAACATTGGCATTTTCCACACCTCCTTATGAACAGTACAGCTGCCATTTTCATATCCTGCCTGAAATATCGTTTGCATCTGGCACACAATGGAGCGGTCGCTGTGGAAATTAATGTTTCAGACAGATTAAGAAAATCATAGTGACAGTGTTCATGAGCAGAGGTCACAAAATGCCTTTGTTGAAAATTTGGTGAAATAATTCCACTAAATGACTGCGGTACAAGCATGTGTTGCGCAGTTTCCACGTTCGCTCGGAACTTCGAGCATTTTTAATATTTTCACTACAGATTTTCAACATTGCCATCTCTTTACACCTCCCTACGGATGGTACAGTCGCCATTCTTCACATCCTGCCTGATCTGTGTTTTCGCACATCTGGTGCAGAATGGCATGGTCACTGTGGGAACTCGAAGTTCGGGACACATTAACAAAATCACACTGCCACTGTTCATGAGAAGAGGTCCCAAATGCTTTCATGAAGTGGTGATCACAAAAAGGCAATGTTGAAAATGTGTAGTGCAAATACCAACACACGCCCGGGGCATTAGGGTTTCTAACTACAACGTCCTACCCTGTACAGACTGACAGGCATCAGAGGTGTAACTTTGGATCACCGGCTGTAATGCTGATGCCATCCCACCCCCACCCTGAAGCCTGTGATAGGCTTCGAGGTGTGCCTTGCACTCTTCAGCCCCAGACCTCACCCCATTCTCCTGTACTGCACCCATTTCAGCATATGTCCTTATGAAACGGGGTGACTGTGAAGCCAAACACCCCAAGGCACACCTCAACACTTGTCGGTGTCTACAGGATAGGGTGAGGTGAAATGCCTTGAGCATTATGGGCAACGACCCACAGACACACCCCAATGCCTGTCCATGTCCACAGGGTGGAAGTGGGATTGGCGTGAGTTCAGTACTTCACTGCCACTCCTATTCTGCATCTGTCCAATTCCTCCACATCCAATGCTAATATCAGCAAGCAAACATTCGGCATTGACAAATACTTGTTTAGATAAGGGATAACCAAACAGCCCTGCTCTTGAGGCAGATATGCACCATACTACCATCACACACTCATCCCCTCTATGGTTGCACTGAGCTTCTGGAGTGGGAATCTTGGTCCTTTATTTATTTTATTTATTTAGTTTTTGTTGACTGGGTATGTGCACTAGACAAATCCTGCCTATTTTCAAGCATGACCTGGGGGAAGGGAATACAGATGAATGCCAACTGACCTTGAACCAGCTTAAGCTGTTGGTGGTATTTTTAGTGAATGAGAGAAATTTGGCCAGGACACCGGGGAAATTCCCCTACTCTGGAAGGGCGTTGTCTCACAGGAGCGTCTATGGAGGCGGTCAGTATGCTAGTGGCTTTGGAGGAGGAAGGTCGCTCGGCCACGGTCGGGCTGAATCCTACTACTTCGGGTGGTATTGGGATTTCGTCTCCCGCTATTTCAACAAGTACTGTGGTAACAACTATACCTGTCTCTGATGTGGAGGATGAAAGTTTGGCTGATGAAGATGTTTCAGAGATCATGGTTTGTCAGGCAGCATTGAGAGCCCAGCTCTCACAGTCGGATATTGCCCTTTCTACAGCCAAAGCGGAGTTTTTTGAGAAAAAGCGTAAACACTTATTAGCAATTTCTCCAGAGGGGCCTCGTCTCTCTGTAAAACTTGGCCCTGATGATGACATCGAGTTTTCGGTGCAGACAATGGAGAAGGAACCTGGACTGAGTGTTCCTTTGGCAGATTCATTATTTTCTCATAATACTGCTGCATGGTCTCCCGAATCTGCGCTCCTCAGTGCAGGTTGGTCCTGGCGGTCCTGATGGTTCCTGGGTAGCTGACCCGACTTTGAAAGAAACTGCTTTGGCTTGCTCTGCTCCTTTGGCTAGTACTTCAGTCCATTTACCCAGTGCCAAATCGGATGTTTTACTGTTCGCTCCTGAGCCTGCAGCTCCAGCTGAAGGTAATATTGCTTCCTCTTCTACCACATTTAACTCGGACTGGTCTTTTGCTGACATCCCCAGGGTTTCGCAGGTTCCTTTACCTGTCCCTCCCCCTACTGCAGTACATCCTGACTTATTTGCAAAGCCACTTGAACTGGCAAAACGGCATAATGCCATTCGAATACGTTATCTGGGTGGTCTGCCTGAAGTTCCAGATCGATTTTATGTGGGCCGGGTCCTAGTAAAGCAGTCTATGGGCTTTTCTCCTGCAGATGTCTATGCCTTAATCCACGCTCCTGGGGAACATTCATTTTATTTAAGCTTTCAGACTCCGCCTTGCTGGAAACCCTTTGGTCAAGATATGCTTCTCTCAAGACTAATCTTTATGGTCTCCTTTCAGTGGTGCCATTGACTAAACAACCCTTTAGAGTTATTACCGCTTATTTTGCAATGAGGGTGTGAACTTGGTGGATATTCTTTTGGTTAAAAATAAATGTGATGTTCAGGGTGACCCTGAACCTCTTTGCTGGTGAGGGCTTTTGGAATAGGGGATGGCGTTTTAAAATCAAACTCCTTTGTGTCCAGGATGAATTTGTGCATCTTCTGAATTGTTTTTTCATTGGCAGGGATAAAGGTTTTTTGTTTTATCCGGGTCAACCTAGACATTGCTTTAAATGTGGCTCTCCTAGGCACATTAGCATGTCTTGTGAAAAGGTGTTTTGTTTTCAATGTGGGGAATGTGGCCACTCTGGCTATCAATGTGTGAACCCTGTGAAGTATTCTTTCTGTGATGAATTGGGGCATGTCTTCCCTGATTGTCTAAAGGCCGCACATAACTCTTCAGACCCAGGGTTTGCTATGCAGGATTTACTTATTTTCCGGGCTGCTAGGAACCTTTTGCATGGGAATAGCCTTCCCACTTCCCAGAAGCCCAAATCATATTCAGCTGCTTTGGCTTTCTCTGTCCCCCTCTCTTGCCCTTCCAGTGATACTCCTGTTCCTACTGTTTCTCCAACAGTGACCACAGTTCCCGAGACTCCGCTCCCTTTGGTTTTGTCACCTCCTTTGCTGAGACCTCCTAAGGACTCGCAGGAAGGGAAGACAGTGTTTCCTTTTGTCCTGTTCTTTCAGGAGTTGACCGTGGTTCAGTGCTTGACTGGGCTCAATCTCCAGCCCCTGTGATGGTTTCCAATAAATTTGGGGTTTTAGCCTCACTGGACATTGCAGACCAAGACTCTGATGCTACTTCACTACATCCCTCTCAAGTTGACATGGCCTCTGACCCTGAATCTGTCTCGGACCCTGGTGGGTAGTTCCGAAAATCAACAAAACTTCCTGGGTTGGATTACGTAAAAGTAACAGAAAGTTGAACTCCCGCCTTAATCTTCCTTTCCTGCTCCCTGCATGAGGTTACTTTTGTAGTTTGAATGCCAATAGCCTTAGGTCTCTGTTTAAAAGAGAGTTACTTTTTCTTTGTTTTCAGATTTACGCCATGATGTTATCTTTTCCAAGATACCAGATTGTATACTGTCCAGGATTTCTCTGAGGCTATGGATTTATGGGGCTGGGGTCCTTGTTATTGGTCAGGGGGTACTGACCTCTGCTCTGGTGTGGGAATATGTTTCACTTCGAATACTATCACAGTGACAGAGGTGCTTCATATTTCTCCTGGGAGGGTTTTGTTACTTGATGTCTCTATTCATTCCGTTCCCTTTAGATTGATTAATGTCTACGACCCTCAGACAAAATGGGATCGTGTTCAACTATTGCACCTTCTTCAGCCTCATTTGCTTTCTAGCAGGAATATTTTGTTGGGTGGTGATTTTAATATCTCCCAAACTGTTAAATCTAACACTTCAAAACTTTACTGTGACACTCATTGTTTGAATGATTTGCTAAAGGTTTCTGGTCTTCATGATGTTTTTGATGAAGTTTCGTCTTTTACCTATGTACAGGGCCTTCGGAAATCACGCATTGATTATTGGTTTGTAACCCCCTCTCTTCGATTTTTTTCCCCTAAAGTTTCGCTGGTTGCTTCTTTGCATCATTGCCTTCTTAGTTTTTCCCCTTCTGATCATGCACAAACTTCTAAAGGCCCGGGATACTGGAAGCTGAATTTGTCACTTCTGGATATTCCTGAAGTCCAGGAAGGGTTTTTGTCTCTTTTACGAGCCCGTGATTCATTTTTTTTCCTTATGACTCTCTGCAAGATTGTTGGGAAGTTTCAAAGATGTTATTTAAAGAATATTTTCTTGAGACTGGACATATTTTGGGAGCTTCCCGTAAATCATATCATAAATCTCTTCAGCAGTTATTAATTAATTTTTACTCCCAACTTCATTCTGGTTTCCCGGTTGATTCTCATGTGTTATAGGCGGTTAAGACTGAATTGGCAAAGATTCAAAATTTGAAGCAACAGCAACTTGAGAGGGATATGAGATTTAGTACCCAAGGGTCCTCTTGTCATATGAATCCCTTTGATGCTAATATGTCATATAGGACTAAGAAGGATGTTACTGTTTTATTGACTTCGGAGGGTGATAGGGTTTCTGATAAGCATACTGTTCTTGATATTGTGGATACCCATGTACAGTCATTGTTTGCTAAAGATTCTATGGTTACTTCGCAGTCTATTGCTGACTGGCTGAAATATAGTTCTTTACCCCAAATTCCTGAGATTTTTTTTGTTGTCTCTGTTGGCGCCTATTTCTTTGTCTGAATTTTATGCTGTTACTCAGGTCCTTCCAAAAGGTAAAGCTCCTGGAAAGGATGGGCTTCCTAATGAAATATATGGCTTAATTGGTACTATTTGGGTTCTCGTTTAGTTTCGATGTTTAATGCATGTCTTTCTCTTGGTACTTTCCCCCCTGGTATGAATGAGGGGCTTTTAATTTTTCTTCACAAGTCAGGTGACAAGGGTGATCTGCATAATTGGCGCCCGATAACGCTTTTGAATTCAGACTGCAAGATTTTCACCAAAATTTTGGGTTTATGGATTGCTTGTTTTTTGTCTGACATTATTTCTCCTGTACAGTTTAGTTCTGTACCTGGCCGTATTATTTCTGATGCCCTGATTTTGATTCGCGAAATCCTTGAACGGGGTAAACTAGATGAAATTGCTGGTAGTTGTGTTATGTTAGATCAAGCTAAGGCTTTTGATAGTGTTTCTCACCTCTATCTTTGGTCATGCATGACGGCTCTAGGTTTCCCTTCTGGTTTTGTCCATTGGATACAGAATTACTATCTGAATGCTGTTATGATTCTGTATATTAATGGCTGGTTGGGCAGGGCACGTCCGTGCAGTAAGGGGGTACGCCAGGGGTGTCCTCTTAGCCCTATACTGTATAATTTTTCTTTGGAACCTTTACTTTCTGCTATTTCCTGTGTGGATATTATCCGTGGTCCCTCGTTGGGTTCTGCTGATGCTGAATTCCCAGTTATTGCATATGCGGATGATTTATGTTTTTTTTTAGCTGACATCCCTTCTTGTAAGGCTGTTGAATGGTTGACTGCTGCTTTCCAAAAAGGTATTGGAGCATCCTTTAATTTGTCTAAGAGCAGATGCTGTTATTATGGCACTTATGTTTCTTCTTATTCGGTGATTATGGGAATTCCTTTTACCAATACAGTTTGTAAAATTTTAGGCATTTATTTTTTGTGTGATTCTGATACAGCCACATATAATTGGGAACGGCTTCTTCAGACGGCAAATTGGAAGGTTACCTTTTGGACCAAATGGAATATGTCCAAAAAAAAAACGCATCTATATGATTAATACTTTTCTCATTGGCATTTTTTTGCATTTAAGTGCTGTTCATACAGTACCGGTTTCCCTGGCAGTAGCTCTTTATAGTCTTTTTTTCCGCATGATTTGGGGGAGTCGTTTGAACCCCATCAGGAGGAATGTTTTATATGGTCCCCTTGCTTCTGGTGGTTTAAATATGGTTAACCCAGTTCTGTTCTCTTTCAGTATATTTCTATATAAAAATATTTCTCCCCTTGTTCTACACAGCTCTACGGTGTGGTCGGTGTGGCTTTCCGATCATGTCTCTCCTTGGCTAGATGGTTGGTCAAGGGATGGCCTCATCCATAAACAAACACCTGTTGTTCAGTTACCAAATTATCTTCGTTCCTGTTTTGGTAATATTAAGAAATGGAAGATCCCCTTTCTTTCGCTTACCCAACTTTCTAGAAAACGGTTGTATCATTTTTTGTTAAGTCAGTATTTTTCGGACAGTTGTATCTTTCCGGAAATTGCCCATACTGATTTACCCCAAGTTTCGGCCTTGCTTACCTCTCCTAGTCTTCCTAATTATATGTGGGATGTTACCTGGCTTACAGCTCATGGTAGGCTGAATGTTAAAAATAATTTGAAACATAAGAGTATTGAAGACAGATATTGTCCAAGATTTCTTACTTGCACTGCTACATTAGAGACGATGTTGCATTTGTTTTTTGAATGTCCTTTTATTGTACAATTGGGCCCTGCTTTTATGTTTGTGGGCCCATTTCCAATTTCCAACTATTGATTCTACATGTTTATTTTTCGGTATTTTATTCTCAGAGTGGGACTCGTTTACCGCTGATACAGTTAGATTAATTTTTGGGGGTATTAAGTATCATGTTTGGCAGGTCCGCTGTACATGGTCCCTACGTGCTCTTTTTATTTCGCCTGATCAACTATTTTGGAGGATTCATAATTGGCTTTTTGAAATTTGGCATGCGGATTTTCGTTCCGTATCACCATCCCAGTTTCATAAAAAATGGAAAGCGATACAATGGTTGGACACTGGATGAAGTTCATTGGGTCAGTTTTATTTTCAATTTTGGTTTTCCTTTCTTTTTTGAGGTCATTCTGTATTTTGCATCAGTTCCTTTGTTTTTGTAATTATTTCTTGTTCCAAGTTTTTGTTTGATGTTGTGGTCTGATTTACTTTTTGTCTTAAATAAAGCATTCCCCTACTCTTTTCGATAAGTGCCATGGGATCTTTAACATCCACCTGAACTACCACCAACCCAGGCAGATGGGACCTCGGTTTAACGTCTCATCTGAAAGACAGCACCGCAGAAGTGCAGCACCCCTCTCATGCTGCACTACAGTGTCAGTACAGGGACATTAACCCAAGTGCCAGATGTGGGAACTGAACCCACAGCCCTCCGATCTCCCGGCCTCAGAGGCGAGTGTGCTACCTACTGAGCCACTGACACTGTCCTTGCTGGTGTCCAGCCTCGTGAGCTGTGGCAGTTGGTATAAACAGATCATCATCAGCAGCAGCAACAGGGAGCTCCACTTGACATTCTTTGCATCACAGAACAGCCATGCTACTGGTGGTGGATTCATGCTCAGCTCTGTTGGGAGTTGAGGGACTGACCACCTGCTCAGCATGCCAGCAGCTGTGATGGTGGGAGATAGCAGAGCCAGGAACTGTACAACACTTTCCTGCCTGCCCAGGGAAACAAATGACAGTGCTGCCAAAAGTTGAAAGTCCTTGGAGGGCTTGGGGAAGTGAGAGGCACTACCACTGAAAAGTGAAAGTCCCCAGTGGACCCAAGGATGTGAGCAGCATTGCAGGCCCAAGATGGGAGCAGCACTGCTGCTGAAAAGTGAAAGTCCCTGGCTGGCTGGGGGAAGTAAGCGTATATCTGTATACTGGCACCATTTACAATTAAAACAGATATAGAAACAGCAGTTGCCTGGTAATTTTGTGGTTTGCTTCCAGTTTTTTTAGTGTTTTGATTGGGGGAACTGAGTGGCACTGCTACTGAAAAGTGAAAGTTCCCAGTGGACCCAAGGATGTGAGCAGCACTGCAGGCCCGAGATGCGTGGGTGACACTGTTCCTGAAAAGTGAAAGTCCTTGGCAGGTCTGGGGAAGTGAATGCATGGCTGCTGAAAAGTGAAAGTCACTGGCAGGCTCAGGAGATCGGGCTGCACCTCTGCTGAAAAGTGAAAGTCCTTGGCAGGTCTGGGGATGCGAGCTGCACTGGGGCCAAAAAGTTAAACTGCTGTTGAGTACATTCACAAAAGAGGTGGACAAAATCAGAAAACTTTACTTTGCAAAAACTATGTAGTTTCCCAGTCTCAGCTAGTTCTTCACCTGGTGACATTCCTCTTCTTGCCAAGCAAGAATTATGCCTAGTGTTACTTTCCTGGCAAAGGTACAACTATGTGCAGTTCCTGTCTGTCTTTGCCTGATGCAGTGAGCACTTTGCCAGGCAAAGATATGCAGGAACCATGTGCAGTAGCACCTTCTCTGTTTTTTTTTTTTTTTATTTTTTTAGTTAAAAAAAAAACCAAAAAACACTTAGGCCATTTGTACCCCCCCTCACCACCTCCGCCACCACATTTGAGCATTAAGACTAATTTGAGTCCATCCAATGTTAACAGAGATTTTATACACTATTTTATGCAAATCATACTCATGTCTGGCCTACTCTAATTTTACATTAAGCTCCAGATGTACCAAATGTATAAAAAAAATCTCTTATCTGACCAACAGCAATAGAAATCATGAAATATCAACCGCACTTCACAACCTGTCCAGTTTTCATACCAGCAGATGAGAAGTCAAATATCTCAAACCAGAAGAGACTGAAAGCTGCTTTTATAGTTTTAACTAGGGATGGAAAATTCCAATACCCCCAACCCATATAAGCCATTTGTCCACCCCTCCCACCACACCTGAGTATTAATATGTACTCATACCCTCATAGCACCAACCTCCCTCCTCCACGCCAATGCCGAAGAGAAGTTGTTTTTTTTACTCATCCTCTGACTCCAGTTGCATTTCCAAATCCCAGCTCAGTCCCAAGAGGAGTCTGGCCCCATCCCCACCAACCTGACCCAGACAAATGCATGAATATATCCATACCACCATCATTATCTGGCACCCTCCCCTCACTCACTCCAAAAAGATATGCTCTAATGTAATTATATCTGTAAGAGAGAAAACCATCCCTCACCACGGCGATCCTGTTCATCATTGACTCACTCAGTACAATAATTACTGATGATGCGCCCTACCAGTAGTAACATCTGATTGGCTGACCACTGTGACCACCTGAGATACCTGCTATTGCTTAATGCTTATGCGTAAGTTTTAATGTCATGCATTTTGGGTCAATAAAAAAGTCACTGAGATAGCTGTGCTAGTGTCCCAAAAGGCACACTGCCTGTTTGTTTAAGGGAGGTCCAATGTAAATAAAACAAGCTCATGATGCATACATTTTAATTGTTTTCTGTGTTTCTAAGTTCTCTAGTATGTTTTTTTCAGCTAAAGTCGATAAGTACTCTGCTGTCACAAAAGGAGCAATACAGGAAGGTAATATTTCTAGCAAATATGAATTTTTGTTGCACATAATAATTTAAAAAGCCATCTGGTGGCACCAGAAAATAAAGACTGCCCCATCAGGCGACGAAAAAGGAAGCATGCCAAGCTCAGGAGACAGCTGCTTTGTCACCGCCAGCCTAACTAGAGCAGATGGTCATTGAGACCTATTTCTTCCAACAGTGCTATTAAAAGTCTGAACATTTGATTGCTTAATATTGATAGAAAATGACCCCCTCAGGTTATGATTTTTGAGCAGTGTGACCATGTAATGTGGAGGAGGCCTGAGCACCTGAAGGGGCAGCAGTAAGTGCTCTATAAGACCCTCAAGAGTGTGCAGGATGCGGTTCTGGAGCGACATTGATTAATATTTGGAGGCCCTAACCAGGGCTGAGACAAGGTCCACCACTGATGTGAGCTGACAATAAAAAGACATTTCATTAGTTAGACTTTTCCCTAAAATCTTATTTCTGTTGCTGCTACATTTTCCCTGTTGATCATTCTACCTCCCAAAATATACTGGAATTTTTGACGTTTATGCATTGTACTGTGTATTATCTTTTGCTGCTTTTGCAGGAATGGCCTACAAAAGTATGGGGTGTAGGGATATTTCAAACTTTTTCTTGTCCTGACAGCAGTACATGTGGCAGTTACCTGGTATTTTTTGTTTACAAATGATTGTATTAAATGTTTTAAAGCATTCTAAGCAGTAGGGCATTTGTAGTGAATTCAAAGAAGCATTCCATAATATTGACCATACTTTTTAAGAATATAAAACATGAATCTAAAACAAATATTGAAACTGTGTAACGTGAAAGTAAACACGATCAGACAGCAAACAAAAGCACATGTGTGAGGACACCTGGAGGTGATCGAGGGAAACTGCGATGGCAAACAGTAATATATGGATGTGAGGACCCTCTAGCAGAAGGCAGATATAAAGAGTGGAGGTAAATTGAGGAAATGTCCATAAAATAAAACAAGACATGAAGAACACCTGTTGGATAGCGAGGGAGTCAGGTAATTGAAGGGGTGGATAAAACTGAGGGGTGGATAAGCGAAGGGGCACTGTATTCAGGCTCATGCACATCACCATGCTTAAGTGCAAGAAGACAATCAAGAAGGATGGGTCTATGAGGGGATTTATGGTCCTTGAAGTGAGTAAATCTCCCAGGCCAGATGGGATGCACCCAAGTGTGCTCAGAGAGCTGGCAGCAGAAATAGCAGCCCCTCTGGTTGACCTGGTTAATAGTACACTAGGCACAGGTGAGGTGCCATGAAAGTGGGGAACTGTGGCTTTCATGCCCTAGCATAAGAGCGGGTCAGGGCATGTGTTGGGGAACTACAGAGCTGTCTGCTTGGCATTGATGTTGGCAAGCCGATGGAAACTGTTCTCAAAGTAAAGTCAGTTGCGTTCCTTGAGACAAATGGTCTCCTAAAGACACAAGGCGGCATAGGCTTATGGCAGGGAGGTCATGCCAGACAAACTTGATTAACTTCTTTGGGTAACAAAGGCGGTGGATACACTATACCAGGATTTCAGCACAGCCTTTGACATGGTTCCTCATAGAGACTGACAAAGAAGTTAGAAGACCTATGGGTAGGGGGGCAAAATGTCTAGGTGGGTGGCAAACTGGCTGAGGGGGGGAGAACCCAGATGTTGCTTTGGAAGAATACTCAGGGATGAGGGAGGTTACCAGCAGGGTACCTCAGGGGTCAATGCTCAGACTTGTGCTGTTGAAATGTTCTTGTTTGCATTGAATATGAATATATAAAATGTATTTGATTCATAAGTAATGCTTCCTTAATTATTTAACAAAGAAACATAAACAATGATGGCAGAGAAAGACCATAGGTCCATCCAGTCTGCCCAAGTGCCCTATAATCCCTGTAACCTCCTGTTCCTCCAGGGTACTAACCCTCCCCATCCCCCCTCTCTCTCTCTATTCTGCTCCATGGTTCTGTCACCCCTGGTAACCACTAGTCCCTTCATTATGTTCCAGTCTTGCTGAATCCCCTGACTGTTTTCACTCCCACCACTTCAGCTGACAGACTGTTCCAAGGTTCCATCACCCTTTCCGTAAATTAGTACTTCCTCACATCTCTCCTGAACCTACCTCCTGTTGATTTTCATTCATGTCCACATGGCCCCGAATTGGTATTCAGGCTAAATACTGTAGTTACCCGCAGTTCACTTTGTTAATTCCCTTAACGAACTTGAAGGTCTCTATCATGTCTCTCCCCTCCCTTCTGTCTCCAGTGAGTACATATTTAGAGTCTTGAGGCGCTCCTCACAGGATCTGCCCTGCTGGCCCTGAATCATATTTGTTACTCTGCGCTGCACTGTTTTTGACCTATCCATATCCTTTCTGAGGTGAGGACTCCCGGACTGGCTGCAGTACTCTAGGTGAGGCCTCACCAGGGATTTGTAGAAGGGAAGTATTACTTCTTTTCTTCTGCTATCAATACCCCTCCCGATACATCCTAGCAACCTTAGCTTACCTACCAACAGCTTAATCTGGTCCAAAGTCAGTTGGCATTCATCTGTACCCCCCTCCCCCGGGTCGTGCCTGAAAATAGGCAGGATTTGTCTAGTGCACTTACCCGGTCAACAAAAAAAAAAAAAAAAAAAACCTGTTAGCCTTGCTATAGGCCTTGTTGCACTTACTGGATTGCTTAAGTGAGTTGCTAATGATAACTCCCAGATCCTGTTCCTCATCTGTAGTGCTAAGTCTCACTCCTCCCATCCAGTACTCTGTCTTGGGATTCTTTTTCCCGCTTTGATGAATAAGCAATGGTGGTGAATTATCAAGGTCTAGTTAAAAAAAACCCTGGTTATGTTTGTTAAATATTTGCTGTTCGTAATGTGTTCTGCACAGATATTATCTCTAAAATTGTACATTAAAAATTTGAATCCCACCAATATAATTTCACTACATCATACAAAAATGGCAAGCAATAAGAATGGCATGGCTACTACTGCTACTGTCAGGCAATGTCCATCCAAACTCTGGCCCCATTCCACTAACACCTGAACCCTTAAAGAAGCACAATGATATAACAGTAGCCTCCATTAACATCTGCAGTCTCATGGGTATGTTTGACTTGCTACAAGTTTGGGTAGCCCAGCATAAACCAGACATGCTCTCAGTGGTTGAAACATGGCTCACACCGAGGGTTACAGATATGGCTATCCAGCTGGAGGGGTACACCTCTTTTGGGTTGACCTTCTGGACATTGAGGTGCTGCCCTATCTGCAGACATCTCTTGGGACTGTGGGACAAGGTAGCCAGACTCAGAGTGGAAGCAATCTGGGTCAGGAGTACCTTTGCCCCTATCCAGAGACCACCCAGTCCAATGCCGGTGCTTCAAAGGATGTCAAGAACAAGGAGCACTTGGATGACAGTGGGCTCAGGGAGGGTTAGGCGGTCAGGCAGAGGCACATCCCAAATCCTATTCCACTCCAGAACTCATATGCTGCACTGGCAAATGGGAGCAACCAAACAGAGGTACCCAGAGAACTGGAAGGGAAGGACATGGAGGTCAACCAAGGAGGTGACCTCAGTGGGGAGAGCAGTGATCCCCAGAGGAGGAGGAGGAAGACAATTCTAGTGGGGGACTGTATCATAAGAGGGGTCCAGCTAGGAACACACTAGGGGGAGGACAGGGAGGTGAGGTGACTACCAGGTGCCAAGGCATGGAGAGATGGGAGGAAGATCCAGGGGATTGCCGGGAAGGCAAGATGGGAGGGTGAGCTGGATGTCATTATCCACCTAGGTACTAATGACCCGGCAAATGGGGAGCCTAAGAAAGTTCAGGAAGAGTTTAGGAAATTGGGGAGGGGGTCTCAAGCAAGTAGCTACATCTGTCACCTTCTCCAAAGTACTACCTGTGAGAGGCATGGGAGAGCATAGGGGCACACACACACCAGGAACTTAAACAAATGGTTTAAGACATTGGTGCTGCAAGGAAGGGTTTGGATTTATTGATGTCTAGGGACCCCCCTTGAGGGATGGAGGCTTGTTCAAGCCTGATGGCCTGCATCTGTCCTGGAGGAGAATCCAAGTACTCAATGATAAGTTTAAATGTTACATGGACAAGCATTTAAACTAGCCAAGGGTGGTGCAGGCCAGCAAAGAGGGTGCCTAATTGCCCACCCCCATAGCTAGCAGTGGAACCACTGAACAAGAGTAGGGGATATCTCTACAAAGCAGTGCGCAAAAGATGGAGATAGGCATCCAAGGGGTGGATAGGCAGAAAGGGGGAATAATTCAATAGAAGGGCAGACAGCAAGGAGAACCAGGAATAAAGGACAACCAGGGAGGGGGCTGGAGTAGAACAGCTAAACTGTCCAGGGAGTTCATATAATGGAAATCCATGTTTGCCAATGCCAGAAGCCTTAGTAACAAGAGATGGAGGATCTGGAGGCTGCCATGGTACAGTTGGAGCTGGACATTGTGACCATCACATAGTCCTGGTGTAATGATAACCACGACTGGGGGATGGCCATACCTGGTTACAAGATATTCAGAAGAGACAGGGCAAGCGGGAAGGGAGGAGGAATGGCACTTTATGTGAAAGATGGCATAAAGGCCACAGAGATCCAGGAGGAACAAAATGGGGGAGAGATACTGTGGGTTAAGCTGGAAAGGAAAATGGGGTCAGCCATCCACACAGAGGTGGTCTACAGATCACCAGCCCAGGAGGAAGAGACAGATAGGAAGTTAATGCTAGCCATCCAAATGATGGCAGACAAGGTAGATGTGCTGGTGGTTGGAGACTTCAATATTCCAGATGTGGACTGGAGCCTTCCAACAGCTGCAACAAGCCAGGAACAGATTTAAACTGGACTCCCTTCAAGGTGCCTTCCTTAAGCAACTGGTCATGGAACCAACTTGGCAGAAGGAAATACTGGACCTCGTGCTCACAAACAGGGACAGTGTGGTAGGGGTAACAGTGGGGGAGCACCTGGGGAACAGTTACCACCAGTCACTGTGGTTTGAAATCACAGAAGGAGCAGAACCAAACTACACAAAAACAGGTATCCTGGATTTTTAGGAGGGCATACTTTGGGAAAATAGGGACATGCTTGAAAGAGTCACTAATGGGAATGGGGAGGGAATCAGGGGTGGAGGAACAGTGGGCAATATTTAAAACAGGGATTACAAGAGCAGCAGAATTATTCATTAAGCAGGTTAGCAAGGGGAAAAGGAAGAGGAGGCCATTATGGTTTTCCAAGGAGGTAGTGGAGAAAGTGAAAGCCAAAGAGATCGCATTCAGGCAATACAAAAAGATGCAGGCATAAGGGGATAGGGAGAAGTACCAGGAGAAACAAAGGGAGACAGGGAGGTCAGTAAGGGAAGCCAAAGCTCAGACAGAAGAGTGCATCGCAAAATCAGTGGGTAGAGGGGACAAACTCTTTTACAGGTACATAAATGAAAAAAGAAGGGCAAAGGGAGGGATATTGAGACTGAAGGTGGAGGATGGGGGTTGTGTGGAGGATGACAACAGTACAGCTGACATACTGAACAAATATTTCTGCTCAGTCTTTACTGAGAAAGAGGAAGGTAATGGGCCTGAAGGGAGTACAAGGAGTGGAAATTTATTTATTTATTAAGCATCAGTTTACAACCTTTGAGCCAGAGGCTCGTTTACAAAGGTACCTCGTCACAGAGAGGACAATACAGTGATAACAACTTGGTACAGAGAAACAGTGTACAGTTTTTTTGAGGATACGGGAGGACAAATGAGATCAACAATTTACCATATACAGGATTGGTGAGGTTAACATTGTTCAGGGAAATAACTAGAACATCAGAAAAAATACATAGGATATCAATGCAGTGTGTTTTAGTGGAGTCAACAGGGAGGTAACAGGAACCAAGGGTAGAGAAGGTAGAGGATTTGAGCAGCCAATAGGGGCTTTGTCAGAGAGTGAGCAAGATAGCTTAGAAACAGCAACAGGTGCGAGTAGTGAAAAGGTGGTTCCGGAGGGTAGTTTTAAAGCAAGAGATTGTGGGGGTGTCTGAGCTACTGCCAGGGAGGGAACTGTACCAAGAAGGGGCACGGTAGAGGAAAGCTCGTTGTCCATGAGAGGTCCTTGCCCTAGGTACCTTCAACTTGGTTTTACAGGAGGACCGTGTTGAAGCTAGTGAGTTTACTTGGTGGATAACGGCAGTCAAACCAGGAGGAGAGAGCCCAAGGAGAGTTTTTTTGTAAGGATGCAGGTTTGATACCTAAGACGCTCGTCCAAGATTGAGCAGATTTGCCTGGGAAAAAGATGGCAGGTATTGTAAGTCTGGGAGCACCTAAGATTAGTCGACAGGCCTTATTTAAGGTGAGGTGGATTTTGTTTAGCAAGGTCTAGTTAGCAGCCCGTGAGGGACTGGTGAGCCAAGTCAACAAGTGACAGAATGGAGGACATAACTGTGAGTCAGAGGGCATCGGGGAGCAGTGTTTGTGGCGGAAAAGGATTCCACCTAATATTGCTGGTGGAGGCTAAGGCGGAGATATGGGAATGGAATGTGAGGGCAGGGTCAAAGGTTATCCCAAAGGTATTTGTATGTAAACTTGTTCGAGTGGGAACACAGAGCTGGCGAAGACTAGTTGGAAATTACTAGCTTTGTTTTGGGGTGGGAGAAGATCATAGATTTGGCCTTTTAAGATTGATAACCAGTCTATTTTCTTTAAACGGGCTTCCACGTCTTTATAGGATAATTGCAGGGAATCTTGGAGGGTGGGGTTACGGTCAGAAGCGAAGATAACAGCATCATCTGCATAAAGGAGGAGTTTACCAGTACAGGCACCTGGCAGGGTGTTGAGATAAAGGGAAAAGAGCAGGGGCCCAAGAATAGAGCCCTGGGGAACCCCAGATTGGATAGGGCAGAGGTCAGAGAGGGTGCCATTGATTTTTACATGCTGGGACCGGGCAGACAGATAGCTGGAGCACCATGAGACAGGTCCTGCAGCAAAGCCAGCGTGGCTGAATGCATCCAGCAGGAGAGGATGGGATACGGTGTCAAAGGCTTTTGACAGATCGATGAACACTGCACTAGCAAGAGAGCCCGAGTCCAGTTAGGAATGGAGGAAGTTAGAAAACCCGATGAGGGCGGTATTGGTGTTGTGGCGCCCAGCATGGAAGCCATGTGTGTTCAGGCAGAGGATACTGTATTTGTAAGAAACTCAGATATTTGGGAGGATACTACTTTCTCTAAGGCTTTTGAGAGTGGTGAGAGGATTGAGATGGGACGATAATTACCGAAAAGGGCCCTATCTCCACCCTTATGTATGGGAGTGACAGTGGCAATTTTCCAGGCTGATGGAAATTGCCCTAGACAGAGTGATTTGTTGAAGAGGCTAGTGATTGGGGCGATGACCCGGTCCAATGCCAGGCTGAGGAGTCTGGGGTCCAAGGAGTCACTGCCAGTGGTGTTGCTTCTTAGGGCCTTGGTCAGATATGTTCTGACTTCATTGACAGTAACCCGGTGGAAGTGGAAAGATGCGTGTGAGGGAGCAGGGTCATGAGAGTGGGGGGGTCAAAAAAGTTGCTAGGGAGTACAGAGCTAAGGTCAGTAAAGGATTTATTGAGATGGTTAGCAATGAGGGTAGGATCAGTAGAGATAATACCCTCAATATTGATTTGGGAAGGCGGAGGAGAGCGTGTACCACCATTTAGTTGTTTGATGTTATCCCGGAAGGTTCTAGCATTCCCCCAGGACTGAGTGAAGCCCGATAATGATCGGCCTTTGCTTTGCATATGGCCCAGGTACATTTATTTCGGGCAGCAGCATATGCCTGTCTGTCAGCAGGGCAGCCAGTTTCCATGGTTAGGTGCCACAGGTTATCCCTGTGCCTAAGGAGTTGGAGTAGGGAAGGAGTGACCCAGGGAGTATGCCGTACCATGGAGCGAGAAGTTTGGTTAGAAGTGCGAAGATATCACAAGCTTTGTTAAACATTAAGGTGAAGAAGGCCAGGCCGAATCAAGGTTGGGGCGGTCTCAATGGGAGACCAGTCAACTTGGGCTAGAAGTTGCTTCAGGCCTTTCAGCCCACCTGGTCACAACCGCCGCCGTAGGGTGGCCTGTGCAGTGGGTTTGGTTAGGGGTGTAATCCAACGGAAAAGAATAGGGAAGTGGTCACTGATTCCATCCAGAAGGACTTGTAGATTGCAAACTTGGTTAGGTCAGTTGGTGAGGACTACATCCAGAAGAGTGCTCAACCCCTTTGTGGGTTTCATTCTTGTTGGTTGGGTAACAAGTTGCGTTAGGTCAATAGCAGTAAGCGACATTGCAGAGGGACTGGAAGGAAAAGTATGTCTCTTTGCAGATGACACAAAGACCTGCAACAGAGTTGATGCACAAGGTGGGGTGGGAAGGATAAGAAGGGACTTGGCAAGGTTAGAGAAATGGTCAAATGTATGGCAGCTTAGATTCGATGCCAAGAAGTGCAAGGTAATGCACCTGGGAAACAAAAACCCAGGTGAAGAGTACACAATGGGGGGTGAGATACTAACAACAACAAAAATGGAAAGGGACCTGGGGGTAGTCATATCAGATGACCTAAAGGTGGGCAAGCAATGTGAGAGGGCAGCAAGGAGGGTTGGGGAATACTGGGATGCATAGGAGAGGCATCACCAGTAGAAAACAAGAAGTTATTATCCTCTGTACAGACAGCTGGTGAGACCACATCTGAGTACTGCATGCAGTTCTGGAGACCCAATCTCCGCAAAGACATAGACAGGATGGAAGCTGTCCAGAGGAGAGCAACTAAAATGGTGCAGGGTCTGCACTGGAAGACATATGAAGAGAGACTTAGGAGCTTAATATGTATAGCCTCGAGGAAAGGAGGAGAGAGGGACATGATAGAAACTTTCAAGTACTCAAGGAATCAACAAAGTCCAAGAGGGTAGCATCTTTCAAAAAAGAGGTGCAAGAACAAGGGGCACAATTTGAAGATAGAAGGGGGCGGCTCAGAGGCAATTTAAGGAAGTATTTTTTCACAGAGAGGGTTGTGGATGTATGGAACGGCCTTCCAGAGGAGGTTGTGGAGTCAAAAACAGTGGTGGAATTCAAGCATGCATGGGACAGTCATAAGGCAATTCTAGGGGGTGGGGGTAGGAAGAAGTAGGCTGCTGGTTAACTAGGATCTGCAACTTATCCATCAGGTAGGGAAATGGGCAGACTGGGTGGGCCAAGCGGTCCTTATCTGCCGTCAAATTCTATGTTGCTATGTTTCTATAAAGGAGTCGCAGGTGGAGGAGGATCCGGGGCTAAGCCAGTTGATGTTTAGATCGCCCATGAGAATATGCTCAGGGGAATGTGGTAGAGAGGTGAGATACTATATTAGAGGGACCAGGGCCTGAGTTTGATTTTTTGGGGGAATATAGGTGGAGGTTAGAAAGAGGGGGCCTTTAGAGGAGTCGGGGGTAAGTTTTAGGGTAAGGGCCTGGGCCCTGATGTTAGGACAGGGGCTGGAGGGTACTCCAGGAAAGAGAGTCTTGATATAAATAGCACAGCCTCCACCTCATCTCCCTACACGGTCTTCACGAAAGAGGGAGTAGCCAGGGAGTGAGACAAGGGAGTCAGGGGTAGAGTCAGATAGCCAGGTTTTGACTAGGGAGATGATGTCAGGTTTGTGGACAGTGACCCAACATTGGAGCGAGCCAACCAGGCCAACCTCACTGAATTTTTTGACTGGGTGACAAGGGAGGTGGATCGGGGAGGGCAGTGGATGTGGCCTATCTGGACTTCAGCAAGGTCTTTGACACTGTGCCACATAGAATGCTTTTAAACAAACTGGGGAATGTGGAGTGGGCAGCACAGTAGTGTGGTGTGGTGTGTGGGTAATTGGCAGGGTGGCAGGACACAGAGGGTGGTGGTAAATGGCTGTCACTCCACAGAGGGAAGAGTGACCAGTAGGGTACCACAGAGATCAGTGCTGGGATCAGTCCTATTCAACGTCTTTATCAGTGACATTGCACAGGACCTAGATGGCAGAATTTCCCTGTTCGCTGATGACACAAAACTCTGTAACAGAGTGGACATGCCAGTGGGTGTAGACAGAATGAGGAAGGACCTGCAGAAGCCTGAAGAATGGTCATGGGTTTGGCAGTTGAAATTCAACACAAAGAAGTGCAAGATAATGCATATGGGGCACAAAAACCTTGGAACAACATATCAGTTGGGGGTGAGGATATAGCATGCACCAAGCAGGAAAGGGGCCTTGGGGTTATCATCTCTGATGACCTCAAGGTAGGAAAACAGTGTGACAAGTCAGCAGGTAGAGCAAATACAATGCTGGGATGCATAGGAAGGGGCATCACCAGCAGGAAAAGGAAGGTCATAATTCCACTATACAAGACGCTAGTGAGGCCCCACCTGGAGTACAGTGTACAGTTCTGGAGACCATACCTACGTAAGAACATAGACAGGGTTGAGAAGGTTCAGAGGAGGGCAACAAAGATGGTACAGAGATTGCATCACAAGTCCTATGAGGACAGGCAGAAGAACTTGAATATGTACTCCCTGGAGGAGAGGAGGGAGAAGGGGATATGATAGAGACATACAAGTACCTTAAAGGGAGGAACAGGGTGCAGGAATACACTATTTTCCAGTGAAAAAGATGTTTCAGGACTAGGGGGCATGGGATGAAGTTGGAGAGAGGGTGATTCAGAGGAAACATGAGGAAGAATTTCTTCACAGAAAGGGTGGTGGACAAGTGGAACACCCTGCCAGAGGAAGTGGTGGAGGCTGAAATAATCACAGGATTTAACAATGCATGGGATAGACATAAGGGAATTCTGGAGGTCAGGAGTAAGGGGCAACAGACTTACAGAAAAACGTAAAGGGAACTTACAAGCTCAAATGGGTAGACTGGGTGGGCCATAGGCCCGTATCTGCCGACAGTGTCTATGTATCTATGGAAAGGATTGATAAGCGAGGTGGCAGATGTGTCGGATATATCAAGGACACCATCCAGGGTCGAGTCCTACCTCACCTTGCCACTAGCAATAATGTACAAATGCTGGCAATAAAACTACTACTAGTTGCTCAGGGTAAAGGATTAACACTTGTTTCTGTCTCCTATCCCCCAAAAGGGCAGCCTAGTGGATTTAAAGTATTCATTGACTACCTTTCTGACCTGTGCCATAATTCAGAGGTACTAGTGTTAGGGGATTTCAATATAAACTGGTTATCCCCTGAGGCAGCACCCTATAAGGATGCAATGTTCTCAATATATGTGGCCCAATTAGTGGACTCTCTCATGCAAATGAATTATCATACTGGAACCAGTACGCTGCTAGACTGGATGATTACCAACCAGCTAGAGAGGATTCAACTAGTCAAGATGGAAGAGGAGAAGGATCTGGGGGTGATCATAATGGGAGCAATGAACAACTCAGCACAGTATAGAAATGCAGCTGCAAAGGCCAACAGGATGCTGGGTTGTATTGCCAGAGGCATACTTTCCAGGAGGGAGGAGGTGATCCTGCCGCTATACAGGTCACTGATTAGACCACACCTGGAGTACTGTGTGCAGTTCTGGTGACCGTACCTGAAGAAGGACATAATGTTACTGGAGGGGGTGCAGTGCACTGCAACAAAAATGATCCCGAGGCTAGGGGACTTACCCTACGAGAGCAGGTTGAGGGAGTTGAACATGTACTCCCTGGAGGAGAGAGGGATGGGGGGACATGATTGAAACCTTCAAGTACATGAAGGGAACAAATAAGATGGGCACGGAGGGGCTTTTCATATTAAGGAGGGGGAGGGACACTCAAGGACACAATCTGAGATTGGTAGGGGGAAGGATCGGGAGGGAAATAAGGAGACACTCTTTTATGGAGAGGGTGGTATCTGGGTGGAACGCAATACCAGAAGAAGTGGCAAATGAAAGGAGGGTGCGGGGGGACATGATAGAAACTTTCAAGTACCTCAAAGGAATCAACAAAGTCCAACAGGGTAGCATCTTTCAGAAAAAGAGATGTGCAAGAACAAGGGAGTACAATTTGAAGATGGGGGGACGGCTCAGGGACAACATGAGAAAGTATGTTTTCATGGAGAGAGTGGTAGATGCATGGAACAGCCTTCCTGAGGAAGTTGTGGGGTCAAAAACAGTAGGGAATTCAAGAATGCATAGGACAGACATAAGGCAATTCTGGTGGGGGGTAAGAAGAAGTAGGTTGTTGGTTAACTAGGATCTGCAGCTTATCCACTAGGTAGGGAAATGGGCAGACACAGAAACATAGAAACATAGAAGTTGATGGCAGATAAGGACTGCAAGGCCCATCCAGTCTGCCCATTTCCTTTTCTACCTTATGAAAGTGCCATTTTGCACTTCTTTGCGTTAAACCCCAGTTGCCACTCTTCTGACCATTTTGCCAGTTTATCCAGCTCTCTTCTCATTCTGCCCACCCCATCTGGATCATCTACTCTGTTGCAGATCTTGATGTCATCTGCAAACAGACAAACCTTACCCTCCAGTCTATCTGCAATGTCACTGATGCAGATATTGAAGAGGACTGGCCCCAGGACTGATGCCTGAGGTACCCCACTTGTGACTTGCATCTCTTCTAACTGTATACCATTTACAACCACATTCTGCTTTCTGCCCGTCAACCAGTTTGCCACCGAGTTGACCAACTTCTGACCCACCCCGAGCCTACCCAGCTAATTAATCAATTTTCTATGTGGAACAGTATCGAAAGCTTTGCTGAAGTCAAGGTAGGCAACATCAGCTGCTCCCCCTTGGCCCACCACTCTGGTTACCCAGTCAAAGAAATCTATGAGATTAGTTTGGCAGGACCTTCCTGTTGTAAACCCATACTGTCTTGGATCCTGTGTTCCTATGGATTCCAGGTGTTGCACTATCCTATCCTTAAGGAGTGCCTCCATAATCTTGCCCACTACTGAGGTAAGACTGACTGGTCTGTAGTTCCCAGCCTCCTCCCTGCTACCACTCTTGTGGAGCGGGATTACTTGAGCCCTTCTCCAGTCTTTTATGATCTCTCCTGTGCTCAGAGACTCACTAAACAGTTCTTATAAAGGCTCTGCTGGTTCCACCCTTAGCTCCTTTACTACCCTGGAATGTATGCCATCAGGTCCCATTGCCTTGTCCACCCTGAGCTTATTGAGCTGTTGTAGGACCCTTTCTTTTGTGAAGGGACTAGTGCACACCTCCCCCCCCCATGTCCATGGTGCTGAGCTGTGGGTCCTGCCCTACCTTCTCCTCAGTAAATACTGAGCAGAAGTGTCTATTTAGGATAGATGCTTTCACATGGTCCTCCTCCTCACACGCCCCCTTATCTCCTTTGATCTTAGCAATACTCCCTCTGGACTTTCTGCTTTCATTAACGTATCTATAGAAAGTCTTGTCACCTTCTTTTACTGTTCGTGCTCATGTTTCCTTGGTTTGGGCCTTTGCCTGACTTACTGCCTTCCCTGCATCCCTTAGGGAAATTTGGTATGCCTCCCTATCTTCATCCTGCTGCATTCCCTTATAGTTCCAGAAGGCCAGCCTTTTGGCTCTGTTTCTGCTACTGTTTTTGAGAACCAAAGTGGTTTCCTTCTTCTTTTGCACTTCATTTTCTCTCAGACACAATGGGATGTTGCTTCAAGTATTGCAACCTTAATATTTGCCCACTTTGCCTGTACCCCCTCATCTGTATTTCTTCTTGCCAGGGCTAGCTTAACTCTGTTGGCCATCTTATCAAAGTCAGCTCCTCTGAAGTCCCATATCTTTTGCCTTGGAATGGGATGATTTAGTTCTAGTGGCCAAATTGAACCATACCTTGTAGGTGGGCCAAGCGATCCTTATCTGCCTTCAAAGTCTATATTTCTATGTTTCTTTCTATGTGGTATCATGTAAAACAATGGGCTACTTTAACAAGGGATGGTACAGAGTAAGGGGAAAGGTCACTGGGATGGAAGGGATGGAGGGGCAGTTGCAGTATGAGGGTTGCTAGCTGCAAAACTGAGCAGACTTGATAGACCATAAGGCCTTTATCTGTTGTCAATTTTGGATACATAGACATAGAAGCTGATGGCAGATAAGGACTGCAAGGTCCAACCAGTCTGCCCATTTCTTTTTCTACCTTATGAATGTGCCATTGGCAATTGCTTTGTCAATGGTCTATCTATTCCTACTTATCTGTATTGCTCCCTTATGCCTGTTTCATGCCTGTTTGAAGCCCTGCACTGTATTCATATCCACCACTTCCTGAGGTAGGCCATTCCATACATCCACCACTCTTTCTGTGAAAAAGAACTTCCTCACATTACCCTTTAATTGGCCTCCCTCTAATCTCATGCTGTGTCCTCTTGTCCTGCTATTTTTCTTATATTGAAACATGTTAGAATCTTTCACCTTATTAATGCCCTTAAGGTGTTTGAATGTTTCAATCATATCACCTCTCTCCATCCTTTGCTCCAGGGTATACATATTGAGTTCCATTAATCTATGTGCTGGTTTGCAGACTACCTCTGAGTATGGAAACAGCAGGTTAAAGCTGAAGGTGATCTTTCTCCATTAAAACATATGCTGAGGGGCATGCCCCAGGGCTCTATCCTTGGTCCCCTCCTCTTTGCAGTCTACATTAACAACATCAATGACCCCATCAAAAAAGCCAACATGTACTTATTTGCGGACGACACTGTACTGTACTTGAGTCGTCCTCACGTAGGAAGCAGCCTGTGAAGACCTCCAAGCTGAATTTAACCTTCTACAATACCAGCTTCATAAACAAAAGCTTTTTGCTCAATGCTAAAAGACAAAAGCCATGCTCTTCTCCCCTTTGCATGCGTAATTCCTGTTGGAGGGAGCTACCCTATTAAATTACCACTGTTCTTGGAAGAACACTAGAGTATGTAGCTAAATTCAAATATCTAGGAGTTTGGCTCGATCATAAACTTTTCTTCGACGACCATCTCAAAGAACTACAGAAGGAACTAAGGCAAAGATTAGGATTATTGTACAGAATTAACTACCTGCTCATAAAGGAGGCCAAGATTCAACTGGTTCAAGCTACCTTCCTATCTTTAGTAGATTACGCGGACCTGCTCTACAGCTACTGCACTGCCTCTGCACTGGCTAAGTTGGACACCCTCTACCACAGAGCTATCAGGTTCATTACTGGCCTTCCACTTTCCACACACCACTGCTCTCTGTACTCATCGTTAGGGTGGACTTCCTTTTACTATAGGAGGAATAGAAATGCCGCCCTATGGGCCTTCAGAGCGGTGACCAACAAGCTTCCCTCATATGTCTCAGAATGTATTCCCCGGGGTGTGTTAGGCACCTACGCTCTAAGGAGCTATTCTCTAATTGCCCTTCAAGTTCCAAGGGTCAACACTCGTTTCGGCAAAGCTGCTCCTAAGCTTCTCTTTATCCACATTGTGGAATGGTTTACAAAGGAACTTGAAGCTGAGTTGCCCTGTTTAGCCTGAATATCTTCAAGGCGCTCTACGATCGTTACATGAAAGCACCTTGCAAATGTTTTTCTCACCGCTAGCCCACTAATTCCGCAACTCCCCCTTTCCATCCTGATGCTCGCCATGTTTCTACCCCTGGCTCTCACTCTTTCCCTATTAACTCTTCCTGCTGCAACCACCCTTCCCTATCCACTCCAGCCTGGCTAAAGTCCCACCCCATCCATAGTAGTGTTCCAATTATCTACCCCTCTTCCGTCATTATCATAATAAACAAGTACATGACAGCCATCGTCACTTTCTGTGGTTTTAGCCCAATTTCTCCCCCAGTCGTCGGTAATATATCCCTCCTCTTCTTTACCTCTCTAACTTGCCACCCCATACACAGCCTCTTTCCCCTATATGAATAGTTGCCGACTGCTTCACTCAAAAGATCTCTGCTTATAACCCCTGTATGCCTATGGTTGATTGTACATCTGCTGACTTCTTCAATTGTAAAATAATGCTTTTTTTTTATTTATTTCAACCTTATACTGTACTGTATACACTGTATATACTTTTTCTTCCTTGTATATTATTGCTTTTTGTATACCTGCTTCTGTACTGTACTTTGATGTATTCATGGCCAGGTCCACCTTGCAAATGAGCCTTGCTCAATGGTGCCCACCTGGATAAATAAAGGTCAGGTTTTCAGGGTCCCTACCAGGTAATCCGGTTTTGCTCTGTGCCAGTCAGGTTTTTTAGCTATTTTGAGTGCTTACATACTTTTGAAATAAATGTTGTCATATCATTCATTGTTTCAGCTACATGTCCAAGTTACAAATGTCAGAAGTATGGCAGCTAGGATTCAATGCAAAGAAGTGCAAAATAATGCACCTGGGAAACAAGAACCCAGGGGAAGAATACACAATGGGGGGTAGTAAATAACAACAAAAAGGAAAGGGACCTGGGGTAATCATATCAGATGACCTTAAGATTAGCAAGCAATGTGAGAAGGCAGTATGGAGGGCTTGGGGTATACTGGGATGCATAGGGAGAGGCATCAGCAGCAGAAAACAGGAAGTTGTTATCCCCCTGTACAGACAGTTGGTGAGACCCCATCTGGAGTACTGCGTCCAGTTCTGGAGACCCCATTTCTGCAAGGACATAGACAGGATAGAGGCAGTCCAGAGAAGGGCAACTAAAATGGTGCAGGGTCTGCAAGAGAAGCCATATGAAGACAGACTAAAGGAGTTTAATATGTATACACTTGAGGAAAGAAGGGAGAGGGGGGACATGATAGAAACTTTTAAGTACCTCAGTGGAATCAACAAAGTCAAAGAGGGTAGCATCTTTCAGAAAAAGAGACGTGCAAGAACAAGGGGACACAATTTAAAGATAGAAGGGGGGCGGTTCAGGGGCAATGTGAGGTAGTATTATTTCTCAGAGAGGGTAGTGGATGCATGGAACAACCTTCCTGAGGAGGTTGTGGGAGGTCTAAAACTGTGGGAGAATTCAAGAATGCATGGGACAGACATAAGGCAATTCTTGTGGGGGGTAGGAAGAAATAGGCTGTTGGTTAACTAGGATCTGTGGCCTATCCTGTAGGTAGGGAAATGGGCAGACTAGATGGGCCAAGCAGTCCTTATCTGCCGTCAAAGTCTATGTTTCTGTGTTTCTAAGCTATGTTGCCAATGTAGCCTTTTGTTTGTGAAATCCAGTTGCCCTGGGAGGTGTAAAGTATGGCCATTAGCACTTACTTAACCTAATCTTTCCTCTGCATCTTAAAGTGGCATATCAGCACAGCTGCCCCCGGTTTTTGTAACAGTAACAGAGCCAGTTATCCTCCACTTTCATTTGCAGGTAAACATTTTCATTGCTAATAGAATTTAGGCATTTTTAAATGTTTTTAAATTATTTTATTTCCTTAAGAAAAAAGTATAGCCACTCCTTTGGCTTTGAAATAGTACTGGGGACATGAACAGGAAATTGAGCCAGAAAAAGATATACAGTATATAGCAGTGTCAGTGGCTCAGTAGGTAGCACACTTGCCTCTGAGGCTGGGAGATCAGAGGGCTGTGGGTTCAGTTCCCACATCTGGCACTTGGGTTAATATACCAGTACTGGGATGAGAGGGATGCTGCACTTCTGAGGTGCCGTCTTTCGGATGAGACGTCAAACCGAGGTCCCATCCGACTGGATTGGTGGTAGTTCAGGTGGATGTTAAAGATCTCATGGCACTTATTGAAAAAAGTAGGGGACATTTTTATTGAAATCAAAAATTGTACAAACAAGCCAACATAAAATGCATCAATAAGAAATATACAGGAAACCAAAAGAAAAAGAAAGCAAAATTAGGAAAAGGAAATGGAAAACAACAAAAATACTGTAAGTCCTTCAAGTTATAGCTGAGTCAGTATTTGTAGATCCATGGAAGGCTGTCCAAAGGCCAACAGAGACGATGCGAATACAAAGTCCTTTCATGGTCATATATTTTCTTTAAGTCCGCTACTATCTTCCCTGCAAGTTCAATAAGAACAAAACTTTTGTTGCAAGGTAAATATACATCTTGACATCCAAATATTCCATTTAATGACAAGAAATACAAGTTCAAAGTGTCTCTGTGCCATCGAGACCAGTGAGAGGGAAAGACACCATACATAACATTTTGATATGTTACTGTAGAGAATATGGGAACATCCCAGGAGTCGGCCAAGTAAGGCCACCAATTCGCAATATAAGAGCAATCAAAAAACAAATGTGAAATAGTCTCCGGGGTAGCTATACAGAGAGATCTAGAGCAAAATCGATCCTGAGACTGTTTATGTTTATGGTTTGCTTTCACATTTATCCGTTCGTGACAAGATAACCAGTGGAAGTCCCACATGTGGCCCGGGATCCTAGAACATTGCAACAGGACTAGAAGTGAGGGTAGGTAACTGTCCGGACATTTTGGAAAAGGGGCTTGCACCTTACAAACAGAGGACAAAAGCGTCTTGTACAGTGCCTTGTGTGGACTCGTAATAAGAGTCTGAGGCGACACTTGCCATTGTTTTAAACAGAGAGATATATGCTTAATGTACACCGGGACATCCCCATGTTGTTGCAACACACCCAAAGAATTATGTTCCCACATATGAAACCAATACCTACAGGAGTTGTAAAACCACGCTTCCCACCCTCTCTGGGTGTTAACCAGTAAAGGCCACAGGTTGGCCAAAAGAAAAATGCTAGTAAAGAAAAGCAACGGATTAATCATTGGACATCGCCTCAAAAAGTAGGCAAGGGCAATATCTCTTAATTGATTCAACTGACTGCCCTAAAGGGCTTGAAAAATAAGCTGAAAACCATTGCTTCCAGCTATTTTGGGATGGGGAATACATAACTTAAATACAAGAACAGAGGAGAAGATAAGTTTTAATCAGAAAACACGTTTTCTCTTCCTAATCTGACCCTTGTTCCAAGAGGTCACCATGCTTGGCCCTGTTTCAACTTCTCTTCCCAGTTAAAGGAATCAGAATCTCTCGTCCCAAAATAAACACCAAGTATACGGATTTGGCCTTCTATCACATGTAAAAGACCGATGTTATCTAAAGAGATGGAGGATGAACCAAACCGAATCCCCATACTCTTACCAAAGTTTATACTTGCTCCAGAGAATGCACCAAAAGAGGAACATTCCTGGAGAGAGACAAGCACTTGGCTTATAAATCAGCTACAAGGAAACACACATCGTCAGCATATGCAAACGCTGGGAACAGGCGATCACAGTGCCGAACACAAGATGGCATGGATCTGTGGGTGGGTATTAAGACGCCAGAGCAACACATCCAGAAAAAAAACATATAATAGAGGGCTCAGTGGACAACCTTGGCGAACTCCCCTGCTTCACTCAATCATCGGGCCCGCCTAACCACTAATCAGCGAACAACAGTCGCCGCCTTTATAAAGTGTCTGAATCCAACGAATCAGCTTATCAGGAATGTGCAGGAATGCAACACGCTCCATAGAAAATCATGATTAACGGAGTCAGGGAAGCCTTTTGGTCGCCGAAACAATAAGCCCGAAATAGAGTCCATAAACCATGCAAAAATAGTTCACGGAGAAGAATCAAGTGATCGAAGTTCTCCTGTTAGGTAGAGAACAGGATTGGGCCGGGTGAATAATTATTTCAGCTAACCCGAGCAAACGTTGTGCGATGAGTTTCGGCAATATCTTAAAATCTGTATTTAACATGCAGAGGGGGCGCCAGTTGTCAAGGGACTGAATGTCACCTTTCCGTTTATATACATAAAGCAAAGTGCCCTTAGTAAACTCCAAGGGGATATGTTCAGAGGCAAGAAGGGAGGCAAACACAGAGGTCAATTCTGGAAGGAGGTGTTCCCCCAAAAATTTATACAAGGCAGTAGGAAGGCCATCCGGACCAGGAGTCCGACGTAGGGGCAAGGAAGAGATAGCTAACCAAATTTCCCTTTCCGTGAAGGGTTGACATGCAATTTATTCACTCTGCAAGGAGGGAGAAGGAACATCAAGGACACCGTACAGTTGTCCCAGGTCCACTGACACAGTGGGTAGAGGAGAAAACAATGCAGTCGTATGGTCAGTAACAATTTGACATAAGTCTGAATGGGAGGTACAAAGATCTCCATTTACATTGATAAGACATGACATTGATTTATGGGCAATCTGATGATAATTAGATTCAAACGGGCAAACAACTTCCCGGTACCTTTCACAGCATAGCTATGTTAGGTACAGTTGTTCCAACTGTTTAGACTGAAATCCAAATATGTCCTTCCAGACTAATTGTATTTGCTGCACAAGATCCTGCCCTGTCAAGTATGCTAGTGACAGTAAAGACTGAAAATGAGCTCTCTTCTGTAAATATACAAGATAATCAGACCTGCTTTCTGTACGACTATAGGATTTCAACAATCCAGTTAGAGTATGTTTTGTATCCATCCACCACTGAATTGGATCATCATACATGGGGTATACTGACTTACGGGCATGAATAAATGACAAAAGGGTTTGCTGAAATGATGGTACCTGTAATAAGGATACATTAAATTTCCAGAAACCCGGCCCTTTACCACAACTGGCAGGAGATCCAAAACTAACAGAGAGCAGCTTATGGTCAGAAAAGGCTACCGCCTGTACTACAGCCAAAGTAACTTCCAAAATACTTGATGTAAAAACAATATCAATGAGGGTGGCCAGCCTACCCTTCTGAAATGTGGGAGTATGCTGTTTTGTGAAAGAAAAATAAGAGTCCGTCAAACGGGCAGTACGAATCATGCGTCCCAGTACAAGTGAGTCACAATACAGTTTTTTAGTAGTAGCAAAGGAACTCTTATCCCGAAGACTAAAGCCACAGTTAAAGTCACCAGAAAATAAAATTCAGAAAGAAGAATGTAAATAAGGACGAATTAAATCAAAAGAGCTATCCGCCTCAGTTTTCAGTTGGGGGCATAGACATTCACTCACTCGATACGGCATTGCCCAGCAAAAATCAAAATCAAAGCTCTACCAGGGCCAAACCAAACAGTTTCAAAAGTCTAAACTGAATATTAATTAGTATGCAAGACCAGAGCAGGAGTCTTGGCCTATAGACCAAAAAGAAGGACCCATAAGCCAATCTCGTTGAGACAGTCAGATCTCCTGCACAGTATGGAATCTCGATCCTGTAAAAAAATATCCCAAATGGCAAAAGCCTCAAAAAGAAAAACACCAGCTGTCTCTTGTCCACACGTTTCAGACTATTTACATTGACAGTATGGCAGGTAAATTGTGACATGGCAGCACACAAATAAGGTAACCAGCACTATCAAGTCTTTCTCTTTCCAGCTACCTTAGTCCCTTTCAGCCTAACCTTGGCCTTCCGTTTTTGTGAAAGGCCTGTGCTTAATTGAATTTCAGAATCATCAAGACCATCAGGGAGGGAAGAAGCGATAGAGGAAGAGTCGGATTCACCACCTGCATCGTCCGATATCGACTGAAGCACCTCAAAGACGTCGATAGTGCAATAGAAGCTACGCAAGGAGTCTCGGAGGGGACGATAAGGTGCGGGAACTAGATCGCAAACGACTCATGCATACATTACTTTGGCAGGTTCACAAGGGGGGTATAGTATAGAGCCTGGGTCCCCGCACACATCCTCTAGCTCCATAGGACATGCTGAGATCGGTACTCTTCCCATGAGGTGGAGCCTTTAGCTGACAAAGGTACAGTACTACAGGAGGCTTCCCAAACCAAAGCTTTAGGGAGGGGAGTCACCTCTATAGAGGGGCTTCCAATGTGGTGCAGAGCTTGAGCTTGAGTACTTAAAACGTTGATCCACACCTCCATCATGTGTTACCTAGTATGTGCCGCCCAGGGACATGATTGAAACGTGTGGCCCATCTCGTCACAAAGATTACACCTGCAGTCATTCAGACAATGCATACCCACATGACCCATTTCACCATAGTTATTACATTTAATCTTATCGCACACACTGCTCAGATGTGAGGGATCCCCACATCTATAACATGCTTTGGGTTGGCCAGGGTAAAACAGAACTCCTCTATCCCGACCCAAAAAAAAGGAATTTGGTAAGTGCACTGGTCCAGATTCAGAAACATTCAACATTACTTTAAATTTCCAACCCCCTGTCCATATGTTTTCAGAGTCTAAGATTGCCTCTGGCTGACCTTGTAAAGTACAACACTGTTTTAACCAATAAACAATATTAGAGACATCTACTCCCTCATTGCGAAACATAACAGTAACTATCTTGAAAGCTGGTTTTGAGAGGGATATAGCCTGAAATGGGGTCCAAAGAGCAGTGTTACACAAGACATGATATTTCGACCAAAAACGGTCAAGACCACGAGATGTCTGAAAACTAATGTCAAAAGTTAGTTCCCCTGAGACATGTATCAGGGCATATATTTTGTGTGCAGAAAACTTCATTGACTCCTTCAACAGTGTCCTGGCCACATACACACGGTCAGGGGGGTCCGGTAGCCCACCTCTATAGGAAAGCCGGACGGCATTGTGATGCTTAGCTGCCAGAACCAGAAATTTAAACAAAGAAGAGAAGGACCTCACTGGCCCAGTTCGAGGAAAGGGAGGTCGAACAGTGGCAGAGGTCCCTTCAGCCATAGGGTCTGAACCGGGGAGAGTCTGTGTAGCAGGGACCTTGTTAAGGTCCAGGACTGGATTCTGAGTCAAACGGAGCTCTACAGGAAGGTCCACAGGGTCTTTCACAATTTGGGAAATCTGTTCTCCTTCATCCATTATCATATCTTGCACAGGTCGAGGGGATCATATAGGGGACGGCCCCAAGATCCAGGAACCCGCCTTAGGGTCTTGCACCCATCCTGCCGCCCGAAGCGCCACATCTACTGACCATGCAGGGGCAACAGTAGGGTTTACCTGAACAGGAGAAGTCTGAGAAGTCAACAAAACAGCCTGGGATACAGAGGGTGGGCTCACCGCCGAAAAAGTACTCACGAGTTCCTCCACCGTGAAGGAATGTCCAGAAACAGCTTCAACAGATGTCTGGCAAAGCTCCTTCTCAGAGACTCGAGGCAAGTCTGCAGATTCCTTAACAAAAGTGCCCGCTGGAGCCATAGGCACACCTTCATGCTGCACACTCCGTAGATCCTGCTGCAAGCCCATCTCGGCAGACATACGACAGCGGTCCGCCTCCAACAAACGGTCGTGCGGCACATGCACTGCCAGACTCGAAGGTTCCGAGTCAAAGGAAGTGTGCTGCACTTTCGGTTCCCCTGAACACTCAGGCCGATTCAGACCAACCTCGTTGAAATGAACCATCATCGGAACAACAGGCACCTCCTGCAAATCGTCTCCCAACACTGAAGATACAGGTAAAACATTCCGATAAGTTGTCGTGGTCTCCTCAGATACAGAGACAGGAGTCGAGACCAGGTCTCCTGTCTCCACAGCTCCAGAACGTGCAGGCAGAGCGTCCTCCATCTTGGACAGGGAATCCCCTCTGACAGAGTAGGGGAATTTCCCCGGTGTCCTGGCCAAATTTCCCTCATTCACTAAAAATACTACCAACAGCTTAATCTGGTTCAAGGTCAGTTGGCATTCATCTGTATTCCCCTCCCCCGGGTCATGCCTAATAATAGGCAGGATTTGTCTAGTGCACTTACCCAGTCAACAAAAGGTAAATACATAAATAAAAATGTATACTATTGTGTGCTATTTACAGTATGTCCTTTGTGTCCCCCCAGATCATATCTGTAAATGAGATTTCTTTTATCTCAATTCATGTAAATAAATAATTAGGAAGAACCTAGGAAAGTAACTTTAACAGGTACAGTACAGTATCTTCACATTTTTGTTGAACTGCTGCTTTAAGTGTTGTTTTTTATTGCTGTAACAAATGGACTTCTAGGAGGAACAATGCATGATGAGTCATGAAAAGGGGTGGGGCTAGGGGCGGAGCTTAGAATCTGGTTTTTGCCTCATCCAAAGGTAGCAACCCTGCTGAGTGTACTCAGCTTATTAATCAATCTTCTATGTGGAACAGTATCGAAAGCTTTGCTGAAGTCAAGGTAGGTGACATCAACTGCTCCCGCTAGGTCCACCACTCTGGTTACCCAGTCAAAGAAATCTATGAGATTAGTTTGACAAGACCTTCCTGTTGTAAACCCATGCTGTCTTGGATCCTGTGCTCCTATGTTCATATGTAGGGCACGTGGCGCAGATGGAAGTGCATCTGCCAGGTATGTGTAAATGCATCTTGTGACCAACTCTCTCTGAAACATGTTCAAGTTTTTAAACAGCAGTCCCATCACAATTTCTTAGATCTTTGTTTCAAAATCTATTCAGAATTAATGCATGTGTATGTGAAAAAAACTACCCTGTAGCTATCACTCCCAAAAAGACTTTGCTAGTGCTCCATTTAGGCGAATGGTGTAATCCACACCTTTGTTCCCACCAACTGTTTCAGTCTCTTTTGCAACAAGATATTTTGTGATAGACTGCCTCAACATAGAATGTAAGTGTTAAGAATTAGCGGGCTATTCACACTTACCCTGGCAGATAAGGAAGGGTCATTAACATGGAGCAAAATGATAATGTGCCAGAGCTTGACTGTGGCAGACGTCCGATAGTGAGGATGATAGAAAATTGAGGGGGAAATAATAATTGAGGTAGCACTGTATCAATGAATCAAAAATTGTGTTACTTTTAGTAAATTAGATTATGTCACACCAGATGAGCAATGCCTCATATACAAAAGTGTCCTGTTAACATTAATGGCAAAAACAAGGTATATAAATACCTGCCTTAGTAATTAGGTTAAATTAATTATTAACAAGCATTTGTCAATGCCGAACGTTCGCTTGCAGGTATTTGCAGTGGTATTTGGCACTTGGACATGGCTTAAAAAAATCAGTGACAAAGAAGTACAAGCATTTGTCAATGCCAAATGTTGCTTGTTTCTATGTGCTGTTTAAGTATTTGGAAGTCATTGGAGTGTAAATATTGAAAATTCGCGAACTTACTAGTGTGCGTAGGAACTGCGCAACGCACACTTGTAAAACAGTCATTTTTAGGAATTTTTTCACCAAATTTTCAACATAACCATTTTAAGACCTCTTCTCATGAACAGTGTCACTGTGATTTTCTTAATTTGTCCCATACATTGATTTTGCACACCGACTGCGCCATTGTGTGCTACATGGGCGGAAACACGTTTTGGGTGAGATGTGAAAAATGACAGCTGTACTGCTCATAAGGAGGTGTGGTAAAATGGCAATGTTAAAAATCTGGAGTGAAAATATTGAAAATTTATGAACTTATGAGCCTGCACAGGAACTGCGCAACGCACGCTCGTAAAACAGTCATTTTTTGAATTTTTGCACCAAATTTTCAACATGGGGTTTTTGGGACCCCTTCTCATGAATGATGTCACTGTCATGGATGATATTCAGGCTCAAGGGGTGATTTTGCACAGTTACTGCAAATCACCCTTTGGGCCCGAATAATGCCTGAGATATGCACAAAGTTGAAACCCCTATCTAGCCCATTATACAGCTTACGGGCATTTCCTTAGTTTGCGGTCGCTTTGAAGAGTGCAGACGTGTTCCCGGTCCACTCAAGATTGTCGCGCCGAGTCTGAGGTAAGTATGAGGTGAGGGGTGTGGGGAGGTGGGATGCGAGTGGTGGGTGCGGGTTGTGGGAGGGGGCATGAGAAGCGCCAGGACCGTCATTTGTTTAAAAAAAAAGACGATGGACGCCTCATGCTGGGGTGGCCTCAGCGTGGCAGAAGGGATGGCTGGGGGTTGTGGAGCTGACGGGGATTGGGCACCCTGGCCGGCAGACGGACGTGAGACATTGGCCACCCTGGGGTGGGCTCCTGTGGCAGCAAAGATTTGGAAGATGACGCGGGGTGTTTCAGAAGGACAGTGGTGGTTTTCTTTGAAGAGAAGACCACCGCTATCATACACAGCACCGTGCCTGATTGGTGTAGGACTGCCACACCTGGGCACACCTCAAAATGTCCTATTCACAGCAAGCGAACGTAAAAATATGATTATGAAAATAAAATGAGCTGTTTTTGTAACAAGTCCTAGTAGTAACACTTTGTGATTTTTAACCTGCCTAACATTTGGGTTGGCAGTATAGCCTAAATGTTGGAGTAATGAGCTGTGAATGAGCTTGATACATCCAGCAGACCTGGATCTGATACAGCCTCCGTCCACTTGCATACTGTGTGACTCTAAGCAAGTCACTTAACCACCCAGTGCTGCCGGTCACCCCTGAAAATGGGCTCTTGTGCCTAGTGGGGCTTACCTGGTTACCAAAGAATAAAATAAAATAAAAAAAAAAAACTGATGGAACAGAGGGGGATATGAACCACAGCATAGGTTAAGGAATGTAGGGAGGGAATTCCTAAGGTGGGATCAGCAAAGGCAAAAGCACGTTTTGCCTTCAGGCTTCAGACATTTAAAATCTATTCTTCCTTCCATGGCCCTTAGGCCAGCTTTTTTTCATGAAAATTAAAGGAATCCGGAATACAGCCAGAAGCTTTCGAACTAATGCAACGGGCCATGAATTTAATTAGGTGTTCCAGTCCTATGTGTATTGGGAACCAGTTTCATTTGTAAAAACTATAACAGTGGGTATTGAGTATAGTGTGCCTGGTCATTGAGAAGGCAACAAAGCTCTGTGTTAAGCAGGTTGTCAAGAGCAAGAGAAGAAAGAGACCACTATGGTTTTCTAAAGAAGTAGCAGAGAAGGTAAAGGAAAAGAAGCAGGCATTCAAAAGGTACAACACAACATGGTGACTTATGTTGCTCAGTTTGTCATTCGCCTGAAGATGGGACACGTCAGGCACAGAAAGATTGTGTACAATTCCATCTTTGTACAACATAGAAATATAGAAACATAGACTTTGACGGCAGATAAGGACTGCTTGGCCCACCTAGCCTGCCCATTTCCCTACCTAGAGGATAAGCCGCAGATCCTATTTAACCAACAGTCCATTTCTTCCTACCCCACACAAAAATTGCCATATGTATATCCCATGCATTCTTGAATTCTCCCACAGTTTTAGACCCCACAACCTCCTCAGGAAGGCTGTTCCATGCATCCACCACCCTCTCTGTGAAAAAATACATCCTCACATTGCCCCTGAGCCATCCCCCCATTATCTTCAGATTGTGTCTCTTTGTTTTTGCAAATCTCTTTTTCTGAAAGATTCTACCCTCTTGGACTTTCTTGATTCCACTGAGGTACTTAAACATTTCTATCATGTCCCCCCTCTCCCTCCTTTCCTCAATGGTATACATATTAAGCTCCCTTAGTCTCTCCTCGTATGGCTTCTCTTGCAGACCCTGCACCATTTTAGTTGCCCTCTTCTGAACTGCCTCCATCCTGTCTATGTCCGTGTGGAGATGGGGTCTCCAGAACTGGATGCAGTACTCCAGATGGGGTCTCACCAACTGTCTGTACAGAGGGATAACAATTTTCTATTGTCTGCTGTTGATGCCTCTGCCTATACATCCCAGTATCCCCCAGCCCTCCCTACCGCCTTCTCACATTGCTTGCCAACCTTAAGGTCATCTGAAATTATTACCCCCAGGTAATAATCCCTTTCCATTTTTGTTGTTGTTACTACCTCCCCCCCATTGTGTAGTCATCCTCTGTTTTTTTTTTCCCCAGGTGCATTATTTTGCACTTCTTTGCATTGAATCCTAGCTGCCATACTTCTGACCATTCCTCCAACCTTGTCAAGTCCCTTCTCATCCTTTTCACGCCTCCTTGTGTATCAACCCTGTTGCAGATCTTTGTGTCATCTGCAAACAGGCATACTTTTCCTTCCAGTCCTTCTGCAATGTCACTTATAAAGACATTAAAAAGGACTGGACCCAGTACTGAACCCTGCGGTACCCCACTAGTAACCCCTCTTTCTTCAGAGTGGAGTCCATGAACAATAACCTTCTGTGTCCTGTTGTTCAGCCAATGTTTTACGCTGGCTACCACCCTGGGACCCACTCCCAGGCTGCTTAATTTGACTACTAATCTTTTGTGTGAGACTGAGTCAAATGCCCTGGTAAAGTCTAGGTAGGCCATGTCCACAGTCCCTCCCTGGTCTACTACTTTGGTCACCCAGCCAAAGAAATCAATTAGATTCGTCTGACATGACCTTCCCACTGTGAACCCATGCTGCCTTGGGCTCTGTGCCCCACTGGCCTCTAGGTACTCAACAATTCTTTCCTTCAGAAGTGTTTCCATCACTTTCCCTACCACAGAGGTCAAACTGAAAGGTCTGTAGTTTCCTGCCTCTGTCTTGGTCCCATAAGACTCCTGCTTGTCCAATAAAAGGTATCAGACTTTCCAGTATCTCCTGTTTTCCAAGGACCAGTATGGCTAGAATCTCTTTTTACCAGGAGAAACAAAGGGAGGCAGGCAAGACAATTAGGAAAGCGAAAGCACTGAGAAAAAAATTGCTAAATCAGCAAAAAAAGGGGGAGAAAACTTTCTTCAGGTACAAAAGCAAAAAGAAGAAAAGCAAGGCAGAGGCAGTAACACTAAAAGGGTGTAGGGAGTGTGGAAGAGGACCAGAAGAAATCTTGCATGCTGAATAAGTACTTTTGTTCAGTATTCACAAAGGAAGGGATAGGTGACGGGCCATAGATAGTGGAGAAGAGCATTAAGGGAAGGGAAGTGGACACTAGCCCTTTTACGGAGGAGAGAGTCCTCAGGGAACTAGCAAAACTAAAAGTAGACAAGGCAATGGGGCCAGATGGGAATCACCCTAGGATATGGAAGGAATTAAAGGAGGAATTGTCTGTGCCCCAATGGCCCTGTTCAATCTATCACTCGATATGGGGGAAGTTCGTGGGGAATGGAGGAGGGCAGACATTGTCCAACTACAAAAAAGGGGGAATAGGGAGGAGACAGGAAACTACTGACCTATAAGCCTGACTTCAGTGGTGGGCAAGGTAATGGAAATTCTACTTAAAGAAAGTATTGGGAAATACCTTAATACCAGTGGATTGCAGAATCTGAGGCAGCATGGGTTTACAGGAGGTAGATCTTGCCAAACAAATCTGATAAGAGTTTTTTTTTTGACTGGATTATCAGGGAGGTGGATCAGGGAGGAGCGATAGATAAAAACAAAGAAACATAGAATTTGATAGCAGATAAGGACCGCTTGACCCACCTAGCCTGCCCATTTCCCTACCTAACGGATAAGCTGCAGATCCTAGTTAACCAACAGCCTACTTCTTCCTACCCCCCACTAGAATTGCCTATAGTCTGTCCCATGCATTCTTGAATTTCCCCACTGTTTTTGACTCTATGACCTCCTCAGGAAGGCAATTCTATGCATCTACAACCCTCTCTGTGAAGAAATACTTCCTCACATTACCTCTGAGCCGTCCCCCCTCTATCTTCAAATTGTGCCCCCTTGTTCTTGCACTTGTGGATGTGGCCTACCGGGATTTCAGCAAGGCCTTCAACACCGTTCCACACAGAAGACTGGTAAACAATCTATGCAGCATGGGAGTGGGTCCAAAGATAGTAAGATGGGTACAAAGTTGGCTAAGTAACAGGAAAAGGGAGGTCATAATTCCACTATACAAGACACTAGTGAGGCCGCACCTGGAGTACACTGTGCAGTTCTGGAGACCTTACCTATGTAAGGGCATAGACAGGGTAGAGAAGGTTCAGAGGAGGGCAACAAAGATGGTGCATGGATTGCATCACAAGTCCTATGAGGACAGGTTGAAGGCACTGAACATGTACTCCTGGAGGAGAGGAGGAGAGAGGATATGATAGAGACATACAAGTATCTTACAGGAGGAACAGGGTGCAGGAATGCACTATTTTTAAGCCGAAAAGATGTTCCAGGACTAGAGGGCATGGGATGAAGTTGGAGGAGGACGATTCAGAGGAAACGTGAGGAAGAATTTCCTCACAGAACGGGTGGTGGACAAGTGGAACACCCTACCAGAGGAAGTGGTGGGGGCTGAAACAATCACGGGATTTAAGAATGCATGGGATAGACATAAAGGAATTCTGGAGGTCAGGGGTAAGGGGCAACAGACTTCCTGGAAAACATAAACTGAACTTACAGACTTAAATGGGCAGACTGGGTGGGCCATAGGCCCTTATCTGCCGACACTGTCTATGTATCTATGTATCTATGTAACTCAGAGGGTGGTGGTGAATGGAGTTCACTTGGAGGAAGGTAAGGTAGCCAGCAGGGTGCCACAGGGGTCAGTACTGGGACTGGTCCTCTTCAATATCTTAATTAGTGACATTGCAAAGGAGCTGAAAGGAAAGGTATGTCTGTTCCTGGATGATACAAAAGAGTGGACACATGGGGGAGGGGAGGAGACAATGAAGGAAGATCTAAAAGAACTGGAAGACTGGGCAAGGGTTTGGCAACTGGGCTTCAATGCCCCAAAATTTAAAATGATGCACATGGCGCACAGAAACCCAAGGGCAAAGTATTATTTTGTTTTGGGGGGGGGGTGTTAACAACAACAAAACAGGAAAAGGATCAGGGGGTCATCATATATAATAACCTGAAGGTAGCAAAGCAGTGTGATAAGGCAGTAGGAAATGCCAGTAGGATGCTGGGGTGCATAGGGAGGGGTATCACCAGCAGAAAAGGGAGGTAGTGTTACCCCTATATAGATCAATGGTGAGGCCACACCTGGAGTACTGTGTCCAGTTCTGGAGACCCCATCTCAGGAAGAACATAGACCAGGTGGAGGCAGTACAGAGAAGGGCAACCAAAATGGTGTGTGTCCTGCATCAGAAGCCCTACGAGGAAATACTCAGGGAGTTAAATATGTACTCGCTGGAGGAAAGGAGAGAAAGGGGAGACATGATAGAAACATTCAAATACCTCAGTGGTATCAATAAGGTACAGGAGGGTGGCATATTGCACAGAAAGAGCTGCTCAAGGACGAGGGGGCATGATATGAAGCTAGAAGGGGGAGACTTAGAGGGAATGTGAGGAAATATTTCTTCACAGAAAGGGTGGTGGATGCCTGGAACAGCCTCCCAGCAGACATGGTGGGTACCAAAATGGTAACAGGTTTCAAATATACATGGGATAGTCTCAGGGGGACCTTAGTAACAGGGCTGGGGGTGGTAAGGCCGCAGATCAATTAGGGTCTATGGTAGCACAGTAGGTAGGGATTTTAGGGAAGAGTAGGTGGGCCAAGAGGTCCTTTTCTGCCAACAGCTTCTATGTGTCTGTGGTGAATGTGCAATACCATATCCTAGGATGTAGTATGTATTACCCATCTAGCCACAAAGTGCACACACACCCCATGGATCCATACCTTGCAGTGACAATCTCAACACGCATGCACGTATAAACTCTAAACAAGACAGTAGCAGACGCAGAACTCAAGCAGAGAAAACACAACTTTATTTTATGGCAACCAATCATAAAGTGGGAAAAGGAGGGTTAGGAGCTGTTGCAGTAGATAGTGCAGGGTTGTTTGCCCGTCTGTGGCCCTCAAGGCCCAGCCTGAATAATCTGAAGCCGTTCTTTGCTTGCCTACTATGTACAGCCAAAATAGCACTTTCCTAGGCAGTAGTTAAAAATGCCCATTCAGCACTGCTCTTTAATCTGGTCACTGCATACCTCTGGACTGACTCCATCCTGTTTATGTCCTTGCAGAGACCCCATTTCTGCAAGGACATAGACAGGATGGAGGCAGTCCAGAGGAGGGCAACCAAAATGGTGCAGGGTCTGCACCAGAAGCCATACAAAGTGAGATTAAAAGAGCTTAATATGTATACCTTTGAGGAAATGAGGGCGGACATGATAGAAACATTTATGTACCTCAGGGGAGTCAACAAAGTCCAAGAGTGTAGCATATTTCAGAAAAAGAGAAGCGCAAGAACAAGGAGGCACAATTTGAAGATAGAGGGGGGACAGCTTAGGGGCAACATGAGAAAGTATTTTTGCATGGAGAGGGTGGTGGATGCATGGAACAACCTTCCTGACGAGGTTGTGGGGTCAAAAACAGTGAGGGAATTCAAGAATGCATGGGACTGACATAAGACAATTATAGTGGAGGGTAGGAGTGGGGTAGGAGGAAGTAGGCTGCTGGTTAACTAGGATCTGCAGCTTATCCAATAGGCAGGGAAATGGGCAGACTAGGTGGGCCCAGTGGTTCTAATCTGCTGTCAAAGTCTATATTTCTATGTAAGTGCACAATAGAGTGATTTACTTCAGAACACCTGTACTGGGGACACTACCTTCTCCCTAGTAGTATCAGTGTTGCACAGTTTACATTTTTTAAGGGTGCTACTACAGAGTTACTGGGTAACCATTTGTAGAATCGGTGTAGTCCCATTGTCACTGCATGTGGTTAACCAACCAGAGGAGCACTTTAAATTAAAACTTAACAGGTGCATGCCATGCAATTGTAAAATAAATAAACTTCCACCAAAGGTATTTGTAAGCTTCTGGTCATTGGCCAAATTCAGTACATGATTTCCCAAACTATTTTACTGTGTCCCAACTGCAGAATCAAGCCCTGGCTTTACTTATGGTCCAGTGCTATGGGATCTCCCTCGCTATGCAGAGTTTTCTGTCCAAGCTTGTAGCACTCCCTTTTAAGATGGTCAGTCAGTCTCCTTGGTCTTTCACTGTCACTCTCTTAGCATGCATCTGGGATGGCAATGCAGCTCAGACATTACTCTATCCTTATCTATTCCCTTATTCAGCAGTTGAGAGAGAAGTGGTTTTCAGCATTTTTTGCCTTTGCTGTCCCCAACTGGCAGCTGCCACGTTGAGCCTGCTTAGCATGTGAGGCTGTGCATGAAGTTAACCTTAATGATACTACCCATGAATCGGTGTTTAGGCACAGACATGGAACCAGCATGCTGAGGCAGAAGTTTGACATCTGGATTGGAAAGTTAAACTGACTAAGGAGGACAATGAGACTTGGGGAACCACGGTAAAGGGAGTGAGAGAGGGGAACATAGCTAGTGTTCCCCCTGCACTGGGGACTGGTAGTAGTAAGGTGGGTAAAAATAATGTTAAGGTTCAAAAAGGAGTAGTGAAAGAGGCAAAGGAGGGAAGGCTCTTAGGGTCTGTAAGAAACAGGGAAAATAACAAGAAAAGGAGAATGGGAAGAAAAGCAGGTGTAAGATCATAAAACAGCAAAACAGGATCTGGCACTGGTTGGAAGTTGTCTGCCTTAATGCCAGAAGTCTGGACAACAAAATCAGTGAGCTCCAGGCATTGGTGGCAGACACAAGGAGGACCTGATAGCCATCACAGAAACTTGGACCACAGAGAATGACTAGGTCTTGTCAATCTCAGGTCACACAATGATTAGACAGGACCGAGGGAAAGGCAAATGGAGGGGATGTAGCTCTGTATGTCAGGGAGGGTGTAGAAGCAGTGGAGGATGGACACATCAGGGGAAGCAAAGGGGAAACAGTTGCTGTGGATTCACATTATGGTACCCTTGGGCAATAAAATACAGGTGGGGATGATCTATAGACCACCAGCACAAGGGTAAATGGTGGTGATGTGCAGTCAGGCCCTGTTGGATACATTGCAGGACTGCCTGTTGGTACAGCTGGTTAAGGAGCCCACTAGACAGGTGGCTGTTATCAATTTGGTGCTCACCAACGCAGAGATGGTGGGAGGAGTAAGGGTAGGGGAGCCACTGGGGTTCAACAAACATAACTCCATTTGGTTCAGGCTGGCCACTGGGGCCAGAATGCCCCTATCAAAAACTGAAGTCCTAGATTTCAGAAAAAAGTCTTCAGCTGGATGCAGGAGCTGGTCTGAGACAAGCTGCCCAGGGCGGACAGCATCGGAGGTGTACAGAAAAGATAGGACAACCAAGGGGTGCTAAGTATGGTTTAGCAATAAGGTACACAGGGATGATATCTGCATGTAAGCTATACTTTAAGTAATAATGTCACTGATATGAAATATGATATTTTGGGCTTGATAGGGACTGTGATTGGATTATTTTTCTGGCTTGGAGAGTACCAAGGTCACACCATTAGATGGGTTATAAGAAATGTCTTTATTTGAGAATTTTTTTTAAATATGAAAATAAGAACTCATTATTATAAAAACTCTAATATATGAACACATGGCATGTTGCACTAAGGAGTTGGTATATAGTGCATGAGGTTTAAAATGATATATGCTTATATGAGTACATGCTGCCCCTCGGAGACATTGTAAGAAGGTATGGGCTGAGATTTCATTGCTATGCTTATGATACCCAGCTCTACCTTTCTTTTGCACCTGACCAGGATGGAGCTCTCTCAGTCTTTAATAACTGCCTCAAAGAAATCCAGGAGTGGATGGATTCGAGTTGGCTGAGGTTGAACTCAGATAAGATGGATGTGCTGGTTGTGGATCCTGCATGTCGGATGGGGAGGTCGGGGGTTGGTTCACCCTCTGGGCATTTGCTTGGGGGTGTTCCACACCTGACCTCTGAACAGGTCCATAACCTGGGGGAAATCTTTGATGAAAGGCTGACCCTGCATTCGCAGGTGTCGGCTGTCATCAAGTCCTCATTTTACCATCTGTGGAACATCTCCAGGATTAGACACCTTGTTCCTTCCGGCGATCTTCCTATGCTGGTCCACGCCTTTGTGTCCTCATGCTTGGACTATTGCAATTCCCTTTACTTAGGGCTCCCTCAGGTGGAAATCTACCACCTGCTGGTGGTGCAGAATGCAGCAACCCGGCTTTTGATTGGTACCTCTCTGTGCAGTCATATTTTACCGTTTCTGCGTGGACTGCACTTGCTGCCAGTTCAGTGGTGGATCATCTTTAAAGTCAGTCTCCTGACTTTTGAAGCCCTACATGGACTGGGTCCGGACTACCTGAAAGAGCTCCTGGTCCCTTACCGCCCTGGGGTACATCTGAAATCCTCTGGAGCCCGTGCATTCATGCATTTGGCCCCTACCTTCTGGAATTGTCTACCCCATCAGTTACGGGCGTGCACGACCGCGGAGGGATTTAAAAAGGCCCTTAAAACATATTTATACATTCAAGCATTTGGTGACTAATTTTACATTTTTAATGTAATAGTTGTTATATATATTTGAAGAATTGAATTGTTTGTTATGCTTTTTAAACATTTTGTAAGGTGCCTTGGTTTTTTTGAAAGGCACCAAAGAAATAAAATTATTATTATTATTATTTATTTATTTATTTAGGAAATAGGAATTACAACCGTTTGAGTCATAGACTCATTTCCAAAGGCTCCACATCAGAATAAAACATACACATTCATACAGTACATACATAGAATAAATGTGGGAGGGCAATCATACAGAGTATAAGTATAATGAACACTGGTTAATGCCTATACATTTGGTAGCTAAAACAGGACAGAGTTACTCGGTATTACTCGGTATTTACAAAGTGGAAGCAGGCACTAGGCCCATCGAGACCACTTTCCCACACAAGAGGGAGATTTTTAATTTAACCACCCAAAAGATACATGTCCAATTTTGATTTAAACTGGTTACAAGAAGTTTGAGTCACTATATACTGAGGCAAAAAATTCCAAAGAACAGCAGCTCTCATGGTAAAATAATATTTCCTCTTATTGGTGAATGCCTTAGTTATTTTTATTTGCCTATTGTTACATCTCAATCCATAGACTTTATCTAGGTATGTTAATCCACATAATTTCATTAAACATTCATCATTCAGAATATTAAATAGTAACAACAAATCTCCTCTGTCCCGTCTAGTCTGTAAATCATACAACCCCAATGCTTTTATCCTATCTAAGTATGGTAAATATTTCATTTCTGGTATTAATTTAGTCATTCTCCTCTGAAGACTCTCCACCATTTTTTTATCTTTTTCTAAATATGGTGCCCAAAAAGATACTGCATAATCTGTATGGGGTCTAACATATGTTGTATATAATTTAATAATACATTCCTTATTACGTGCTATAAAAGCTTTTTTTATTGCATTAATAATATGGTTCCCTGTTCGAACAACCTTGTTACATTGATTACTACAATCAAACTTATTATTTACAGTTATTCCCAAATCTTGTTCATAGCTTCCTGTCTTTATTTTATTCCCATATATTGTATAATTAACCATAGGGTTCTTCTTTCCCAGATGCATAACCGCACACTTCTCTGTATTAAAACACATACCATTCTCTTTGGCCCAGTTTTCAATAGTCAATAAATCCTTTTTAAAGAGATTAATTTTTATTTCAGTATCCACTTCAGAAGAGATTTTGGTATCATCAGCAAACTTACTTAACTGACAAGATACCCCAGATTGTAAATCCCCAATAAATAAACCAAAAAGAAGAGGGCCCAAAACCGAGCCCTGAGGCACTCCACTAGTAACTGGAATACAAGTAGAAACTGAATCTCCTAGTTATCAACATATTTACCTAATGAGTGGCTAAGACCTATACAATTGATAGCTAAAGCAATGCATGATATGAGTTGGTAGTAAACCACCTCAGGGAGGCCTTGTCTTATATATAATATAATGCATTCATAGTCCAGTGCAACTATATGGTAACTAAAGGAGGTGAGGAGCCTGTAGGTTATAAGTAGTGAGGGCTCTCCACTGCTAGGCCAAGGGTGGTTGTGTGGCCTAGCAGCGTGGTGCAGGATCCACAGGTTACTGGTTACACTGGCATTGATGTGAGGAGAGGATATAGGCCCTTAAGGCAGCTTTAAAAGGACCTAGATTGGTTATTGATTTGACAGCCGTTGGGAGGGCATTGTATCAGGATGGAGCTCAAAGCGGGGAGGATCACTGGGCCAGGGTGGTCCTGACCCTAGGCACCTTCCAGATAGTTTTTGGGGCGGCCTGTGTGGATGCTGAGATGGTGGCTGCCTGAAGAGAAGGCATTACACCTATTGGGGTTAAACCCAGGTGGATTTTTTTGGTAAAGAGACAGGTCTGGTATAATAGTCTTTTCTCAAGGGAGAGGATATTGGTGAGCACGTATAGGGTGGAGGTATGTGCATTTCTGTCAGCACCAGAGAAGAGCTGGCAGGCCTTACTGAAGACTACTTGTATTTGATGAAGTGCCGTAGGGTCGGTGGCAGCATAGATTGTGAGGCCATTGTCCACTGGTGATAAGACTGAGGCGGTAATGGCTAGGTGAAGTGTTTTAGGTGGCAGACAGTCTTTATGTCTGTAAAGGAGACCAATGCTGGTGTTGGTGGCGGAGGTGAGGATTTTTATATATTCGTGGAATGAGAGGGAAGAGTCAAATGTAAAACCTAGATGCTTATACTTTTGGACCTGTTCAAGTGGGATAAGACAGGTGAAAAGTATTTCCAGGGGGCAAGCCTTTGATCTGTTTTGGCACTGGGCATAGTGTATCATCTTAGTTTTCTTAATGTTGACCACCAATCTGTGTTCAGCAAACCAGTATTCAATCTGAGAGAAGGAGTTTTGTAAGGTGCGTTGGAGAGAGAGAGAGGATCAGGATGTGCAGAGTAAAGAACAGTGTCATCTGCGTAGAGGAGAAGGTTGCTAGGGCAGGATTTAGACAGGGCGTTGACGTAGATGCTGAATAGCAGAGGACTCAGGTTAGATCCCTTGGGAACTCCTGAGTGCACAGGTAGCATAGTAGATATGGTATTATTAATTTTAACACATTGGGTTCTAGATGAACGATAGCTGGAGAACCATGAGAGTGGACAATGAGAGACCCCAATTTGTTGTAGTGTGTTAAGAAGGAGGGGGAGAGAAACCATGTCAAAGGCCTTTGCGAGGTCTATAAACACGGCCCCTGCGAGATGCCTCTTGTCAAGTGTTGAGTGCAGGGAGTTAGCAAATTATGTGAGGGCAGTCATAGTGCTATGACCAGCTCTGAAACCATGCTGCTCCCTACATAAGAGGTTGAGTGTGAGGAGGTAGTCAGTGAGCTGATTGGCCATGATATTTTCAAGGGCTTTAGAGAGTGGTGTGAGAATCGAAATGGGCCAGTAGTTGTTTGGGAGGGAGCTGTCACCACATTTCAATACTGTATTGGTGTTATCACTGCCATTTTCCATGAGGTGGGGAACTAGCCCATGCACAGGGACAGATTTAGAAGGTCCATGAGTTGGGAGATAACTGACTCTAGCGCAAGGTATAGGATACGCATATCAAAGGTGTCTTTGCAGTAATTGGAGCTTTGGAGGGCTTTGGACAGGTAGGCTTTCACTTCTGTAGGGTTAATGACTCTGAGTTTGAAGGAGGGGGTGGAGGAGCTCAGGCAGTGGGGTAGGATGAATTGGATTGAAAACACTGCTAGGGAGGACTGAGCTGAGGTCTGAGAAGGTGGAGTTGAGGCAATTAGCTATGTGAGGTGTGTCTTCGTGGTAGTACCGTTAACACTAAATTGTGGGGGGGGAGTGGGATTTACCATTAAGCTCCTTGATGTTATCCTGGAACTTTCTTGTGCTACCCCAGGAGGTGGCTAGGGCGGTTCCGTAGTGCTCTGCCTTGGCCTTGCAGATTGTCCAGGTACACTTATTGCGGGCAGCATTATAGGCCTGCCTATCGCTTAGCATACCAGAGCCAGTGTCACGATGTCAGAGGTGGTCACGCATTTTGAACTGTTGTAGGAGTTCTGGGGTGATCCAGGGGGCACTACGTTTCTTAGTGGTCACTTTGATGGCCAGTGCAAAAGCATCACAGGCAGTATTAAAGGTGGTGAAGTAGTGCAATGCATCATCTAGGTGCTGGGCTTGGGAAATAGGGGACCAGTCCCAGTTAATTAGATATTGTTTGAGTTTGGCTATGCCTCCTGGGCATAGTCGACAACGAAAGGCGATATTTGGTGGTTGTTTAGGTAGCTGACAGGACCAGCTGAAGATGATTGGGGAGTGGCCACTTAAGGTGCTGGGTAGGACACCCAGGTCAGTAATATGGTGGGGGCGATTAGTGAGCAGGATATCTAGTAGGGTGTGGGTTCCATTAGTGGGGATGGCTCTGGTAGGCTGGGATACCAGTTGGGTCATATCTAATGCAGCAAAGGTATCTTTGGCGTGTGTTGATGAGCTCGCCAGCCAGTTTATGTTGAGATCCCCAACTAGTATTTGTTCCATTTTGTGGGGGTGGCTACTACATGATAACAGATGGCTCAACAAAGCACAATGATTAAAAGGATATTTTCTAAGAAACTCCAGAGTTAAAAGGTTTAAGAACCTGCTGTTTAACATTGCAGGGTATCCAGCATGGGAGGTTCCTTGGCTTCCTGCAGGTTTCTATAGATACCCACCTGGAGATAGGATAACCAAAGGTTTGGGGTCACAGAGTATCACAGGTTGAAATAGGAGAATAGAAGCTACAGTTGCTCCTTTCATATTCCTGCAGACACTTTATATAAGACAAAGAGGGTTCAAGGTAGTTGCAGGCAAAGCCAGATGAGGCTCTGCAGTGGTCCCTTTCTGTAGGCAAAAGTGTGGCATGTTTGGTCGGGGGCGGGCCTGATGTCAAAGAAAGAAGTACCCAAGGGTAGGCAAAAGGTCTGAGGAGGTATGTGTGTTTTATTCTTTTCCAAGAAAAAACCTACCAAGGAGAAGGTGGGTGGAAAATGAATTAGAACCTGTGTTGGGGTTACACCAAAAGAGTGTCTACCCTAAGGTGTCTGTATCTGTAGCCAGTGAAATGAATCAAGAGACATAATGGAGTTATGTAGAGGGGTTGAACCCAGCACTGGGCCCCTACTTAAAACTGACATGTCTGGTGGGGTTGGAGCAAGTAATTACTCACCCCAGAGTAATTCTTTCTATGGTACTGGACTTTACAGCCATCCAGATTTTTGGTTAAGAAATATGACGGACTTTCCCTTAAAGGAGATAGTGTAGGGAAGGTATCATTACTATGTTAAGAAGTGTGTTAACACCTCAGGGTAAAGAATGATGATATCCACTATGTTTATAATGGAATGTTCATTGTTAATAGGGGCCCTGAGACAAAGCTTCTGAAGATGGATGGGTGGAAGCTCCATCCCTTCCTGGGACAGGAAGGTGGTAAGCAGTCTGCATTAACTGCTTGCCTCTTAATGTGGGGAATATGTGACAGGGAGCTCCTGCCACTCTTGAGAACTGACCTTTTCTTAAATCTGTTGCAACAGTTCTTCTATTTCTTAGCCTAATCTATCCTTTACAATTTCTAGTCCATAAGTTTGGCCACCTCTGGGCACCCACCTCCCCTTTCTTGACTGTGCTATAGTGTCCTCTTTGGTTTTCCTATTCCCTCTCAGGTCCTCATACAGGGAGGTTATTGTTGTGACCTCCAAGCTGATATAAAACAACAGGCTGTGTTCCTCATCGGATTTAGTATGCAATGGCACTGTTTCATAAAATACATTGATGTATATACCTTAAGTGTATGAAACCTGGAAATGTTGAAAAAGCATGGCACTAGGTATTTTTGATAAAAGTAAAAAGTACTAGGTGACTGTATATTATAAAATGAAGTTAGTTGTGCTATTTAAAATGCATGTAAATTCCTGTAAACTGAGCCAGTCTAAAATGTCATGGTGATCTGCATATATCTCATGATGCTTTGCATTATGGAAGTATGTGTGATATTGTGTTTCTTTGAAACTTAGCTGATTGTCATTGCCGTTTGGGGTAACACTTGTTTAAATGCTTCTGCACTGAAGTTCTTTGTCTTTAGCTTGTTTGTGTTTTTTTTATTTGAGCCCCCACCACCCAAGCAAACAAGGCCTGCATAGGGGAGGCTGAATCTCAACTGCAAAGTTAGATCAGAGGTCAATGAGTCAGTAAGTGTTGGCTAAGTATAGTAGAAGGACATACAGAGTCTGTTGCTGCAAACTGATGTACTGAAGAAGGGATATGACATTGCTGAAGGTTACCACTTGTATTTTGAATAAACATCACACAGAGATTATGCGTTGAACCTGAAGGTTGGTGTCTGGTCCATCTGTTATCCCCAAATCCCTCCACACCACGTTGTAGTACCCTCCTTCCTTAAGTTAAAGCTGTCATCTGATCTTACCCTGTTTATTCCCTTAAGGTACTTGAAGGTCTCTATCATGTCCCTCCTCCACCCATCCTTGAGGGAGTATATACTTAGCTCACTCAGCCTCTCCTTATATGTTTTGTGCCCTATACCTTGGATCATCCTAGTCACCCTCCTCTGGACCCCCTCCAGTAGCTTGATATCCTTCTTCAGATATGGGCACCAGAACTTCACACAGCATTCCAGGTGCGGCCTCACCAGTGACCTGTACAGTGGCAAGATGACTTCCTCCCTCTTAGAGGTTATTCCCCTGGTGATGTAGCCTTGCATTTTATTTGCTTTGGCTGCTGCCTTGTGGCACTTTGCAGAGTGTTTCATGTCTCCTCTGACCATCACCCCAAGGTCCTTTTCCTCCTCTGAGACTGCCACCAGTACTCCCCCCAGCCAGTAGCTGGCCCCATGGGTTCCTGGCATCCAGGTGCATGATCTTGCATTTCTTGGCATTAAAATCCAACTGCCAGATGCCCAATCAATTCCCCAGCCTAGCCAGATCCTCCCTTAATCCCTGTCTTCCCAACACTCTGTCCACTCTCCCACAGAGTTTGGTATCATCTGCAAAGAGGCCGATCTTACTTTTGCACCCCTCTGCTAGTTCACCAACAAAGATGTTGAACAGTACAGGTCCAAGTACTTAGCCCTGTGAACCCCGCTGGTTACAGGCCAAGGTTTGGATAGTTTCCCCCCACCACCAATCTCTGATTCCTATCCTGCAGCCAGTTCTTGACTCACCCCAGCAGTTTGTCCCCTATTCCCAGGTTCCTCAGCTTGCAGATCAACCTGCCATATAGCACTGATTCGAATATTTTGCTGAAATCTAGGTACAGGATGTCCACTACCTGTCCCTTGTCCAACGATCTCATATCCCAGTCAAAGAAGTAAATAATGTTGGTTCGACAAGATCTCCTCCTGACAAACCCATGCTGCCTGTCATCTTGGAGACCATTTTCCTCAAGGAAGGATCTCAGTCTTTCCTTTAGAATTGTCTCCATTATCTTCCCCACTATGGAGGTCAGGCTAACTGGCCTGTAGTTACCCGGCTCATCACTGGGATCGCTCTTATGGAGTGGAACCATGTGAGCTGTTCTCTAGTCTTGTGGAACACACCCCTCCTTCAGTGAAGTGTTAAACCGGTCCATAAGTGGGACTGCTACTACCCACGCCAACTTTCTCAAGACCATTGGGTGTAAACCATCTGGTCCAGGTGCTTTGCCCACCCGCAGTTCACTTAGACCCCTTAAGACCTTGTCCACTGCAATCTGCCCTTTGTAGTCCACCCCCACCAGGTTCCCCTCATTCCTCCCCAGTGTATGGGCCCTTCTGCTTCCTTAGTGAAGACAAAGCAAAAGTATTCATTTATAGCCACCACTTTATCTTCCCCTTTTCTGCCCATCCTCCTTTCCTCTTTATCCTTACAATCCCATCCTTTCTGCTTCTTTTCTCCCTAATTTATTTGAAGAAATCCTTCTCCCCTTCCTTAATCCCCTGCGCTAGTCTTAGCTCTTTAGTTGCCTTGGCTGCCCAGAGCTCTCTCTCCCTGCTTCCTGAGATTTCTCTGCGTAAGCCTCTCTTTCCTCCTCCTTCAAAGCACAGTTGTACTTCTGGAAGGCCTCCTGCTTTGCTTTCACCTTCTCAGCCACCCTTCTGCTACACCAGCTGGGTCTTTGATACCTGGAGTTCTTTTTATGAATCTTTGTGCAGGTGTTGGTGCCCTCTATTGACCTCTTCTTGATGACTGCCCATTTCTGCTCCCATCTGTGGCTCAAGCTTTTCCAGGTGCTCCTCCAGCATGTTACCCATTCCAGTAAAGTCTGCCATCCTGAAATCCACCACTCTCATTTTGTCTTGGCTGCCTCCTCCCCCATGTTAAGGTAAAACCACACTGTGCGGTGGTCACTGCCTGCAAGGGGATCCCTCACTTCAATCCCCTGGACATGCTTCCCAACTGACAGCACCAGATCTAGCATGGCCCCCTCTCTTGTTGGCTTCATGACTCCCTGTGTCAGGAAACACTCCTGGATAGCATCCAGGTGAACCTGCTGCCTGCCACAGGAAGTAGATGGAGTGCCTGGTAGCACCCTATATGAGCGCCTATTATTGAGCGACTCAGTATGAGCGACTCAATAATAACGCTTGGAAGTAGAGCGACTGGTGGAAAAAGTCGCTATATCCTGTACAGCGAGTGTAGCAGAGAGCTGCACTCACTACAGCAGGATATGGGATGATGCTTGGCCTAGCTCCACTGAGCTGGCCATGTAGTGATGTACACTACTGCCCCTGGATCCAGTGACCTGGGTTCGGGTCTAGTGGCAGACAAAAAAAAAAGTTGGTTTTCTTTCTGCTTTCTTCTAAGTCTGCGCCCCCCATGGAGTTGATTATATTTATTTTTTAGGTGTGAAAGATAGCTTCACATAAAAATACATATGGTGTTTTTCTTTGGATGCAGTAGTTTACTATCACTATTTACGCCTTTGGCCTAATGTCCATCACCCTGTTTATGTCAGGTGTTTTTTCACTCTTGTGGTCAATGCTCATTAGAAGTCGCTGTTATCACATAATTCCGGGATACCCCAGTCAACACCTGGCAGATTAAAGTCACCTAGGATTATAGTGCTCCTTCTCCCTCCTGACCTCCTAATCTGTTCCCCCAGCTCCCTATCCAGCTCTGTGTCCTGTACTGGTGGTCTGTACACCCCCCACCTGAATCTGTTTCCCAGTTGCGTTCTGTAGCACTACCCATAGGGCTTCAGTTGCTCCCCCCTTCCCCTTCTCCCTGGTGCACATTATCCCATCCCTTATGTACAGTGCTACTTCCCCCCCTCCCCCTCTCTCTATCCTTTCTATGTAATTGTTTGCCACAGTTTGCAGTGGGGGTAGGGCAGGCTACACTTCTGGAAGCTTTTGTGGGTGATGTAATTGCTTCATGTAATCCTCTTCTGTTTCTGAGTTTAAATTGAGGTGAGCTGGGATTGTTTGCCTCAGTTTGCAGTGGGGGAAGAGCAGGCAGAGCATAGGATGACAGGAGCACAGTTTGAGGGGAAGTGAACTTTAACTTTTTTTCTTTTACCAGCAAGGGCATAAAATGGCCAAGGGTTGCTGCTATTTACTGTGAGGGGGTTGATTGTCTCACGAGAGAAACAGAAACTGGGGAAGTTCATTATAGCCAAGTGTAATTTAAACTGACTAAGGGGGGGTAGGCTTAGCACTGGGCAGTAGCCAGAGCCAAAAGGAGAGGGAGGCAATGCACCTCCCCCTAGCTAGCAAGGAAGGGAAGGGGGGCAATCAAAAAGTGGAGGAGGTAGAGGGGAGGGGAGTATTGGGATAAGCAGGGGATCCAGCTGGAGGGTGGTGTCACTAAATGCAAGGAGCTTGGGGAACAAAATACCTGAGCTCCAAGCATTAATGGCAGAAGGGGAGGTGGATATAGCTGCCATCACAAGACATGGGACAGCCAGCACCATTACTGGGACATCAAGTTACCGGGATACAGACTATATCGCAAGGACAGAACAAAAGGGAAGGATGGAGGGGTGGCTTTAGTTGTGAGGGAAAGGATAGTGAGCAGTATGGAGGAGGGAGGTGAGGGGAAGCCGGAAGCCTTATGGGTTCAACCACAGAACAATAAATGTAAAAGGGTCAGACTGGGGGTTGTGTACAGACCACCCTCACAGTCAGAGGGCATTGACAGAGAACTGGCAGATCAGTTACAGAAACACTGTGGAAGGGGTGGCACTGTGGTGGTCGGGGATTTCAACCTACCAGGGGTGGATTGGAAAACCATGTCTAGCACAAGTGCTAGGGAGCAGGTCATTCTGGAAGCCTTCCAGAATGTATTCCTGTCACAAAAGGTGGAGGAACTGACAAGGGAAGGGAACATCCTGGATCTTGTGCTGACTGATGGAGACTATGTGCAGGGCATATGGACTGAGGAGCCCCTAGCAGGTAGCGACCACTGAACAGTGTGGTTCTCCCTGGATATAGGTAGGGAAGGGACATCTACAAAAACCAAGACAGTGAACTTCAAAAGGGTTGACTTCTGCAGGATGGCTGACATCCTCAGGGGGCATTTGGCTAGCATCACCCCTGACATGGCTACCATACAGAAATAGGCCATCCTGAAGGAAGGCCTGTTAGCGGCCACAGACACCTAAACAAAGAAACACAGTAAGAAGGCAGGGACCAAGAAGCCGTGTTGGTTGTCAAAGGAGGTGCAGATAAGGCAGAAAAAGATGGTCTTCCGAAGATGAAAGGGGTCCAAAAGAGAGGAGGATAGGGAGGAGTCTACAAGGAAAACCAGGGAGGTGAGCAGGGCTGTGAGGGCTGACAAAACTTCAAAGGAGCTAAGGCTAGTGGAGGGGATTAAGGAGGGGGACAAGGCCTTCTTCAAGTACATAAGGGAAAAGAGGAACTGCAAGGAGCAAATCACCAGAATTATGAAGGATGGAGGTTGAGTAGAGAAGGGGGCTGAACAAGCAGAGGTGCTCAGTGAGTACTTCTGCTCAGTTTTTACCAGGGAGAGAGATGGGCCAGTGTTGCAGGGGCAGTGCAACACTGGCATGGAAGGAGATAGGATAACAGCTGGGGAGATCCCTGTGAGCAGTGTGCTTGAGGGTCGTAAGTCACTGAACACAGACAGGGCTCCAGGGCTGGATGGGCTGCACTCTAGAGTCCTGAGGCAGTTGGCAAAGGTCCTGGTGGCATCTCTGGCAGACTTGTTCAATACCTCCCTGCAGATGGGGTGCATGCCTCAGGACTGGAGGATGGCACATGTGGTACCCCTGCACAAGAGCGGTACCAAGGATGAGCCAGATAACTATAGACCAGTCAGTCTGACATCCATTGTGGGTAAGCGCATGTAAATGATCCTAAAGGAAAGGTTGGTGACCTTCTTGGAGATGAACGGTCTTATGGATGACAAACAGCATGGGTTCATCTCCAGGAGATCATGTCAAACACACCTGGTTCATTTTTTGACTAGGTGACAAAAGAACTAGACACCGGACAGACCGTAGATATTCCTGTATATGGACTTCAGCAAGGCCTTCGACTTGGTACCGCATGTTGCATGATAGGCCTACATCCTTTATTTGGGTTCCTATTGTATGTACTGTAATATACTTTAGAGTAAGACACTGCCTCATTGAAAGGCTTTTAGGAATAAAATACAAAATAGCCAGAATTACTATAATGGCTAGGGTGGATCTGGTACGTCTCCAGATAAGGGAGACAGGTTTAGGACCCAGGAAAACATAACTCTTAGATAAAACTGGGTATCTAGCTTCCAATAACACAAAGAGGTCAGGAAGATGGCCTAGGGTCAGGGGTTAAGCCAAATGCATGTACCAGGTGTTACTGGGGTTGACATGAAACCTGACATGGAACCACAGTGACACCTGCAGTAAAAGGTAAACTGTTGCACCCCAATCTCTGTATTGCTAGAGCATATACCCCATCACAAAAGTGATGGGTGGGGCTTGGAAATGACCAGACCTTATCTAATAGACCCATTTTGAAATCAGGGCATTCTCCTGAAGGTTTTCAGAGGAGAAGGTACATTAGCTTAAAGTTAAAACCCTGAGAAGGACTTTTATTTCCTTGGGCATCTCTCAGAGCTGAGAGAACTTAAGCTGTTTTATGTACTTGTGTTAAAGTATATGATAGGTCCTGGACTACCTTTAGAACAAGACCTGTGTTTTGTGGAAACTGATTTTTCACATACTTAACAGAAAATACTAATTTTAAGTGAGAATTGACTTTTCACCAAGGAAGCGTCTGGAGACTTTTAAAAGGACATTCAGAGAACTGACTTAGATCAAAGACTTGCTACAAACTCTATTGCCTAATGAACTGGTACTGTATCTCCACAAGGACATTTAATCTTTCTGGACTGTAACATCAGAATAAGGTGTAGTTTAGGACAACAGTATCTAGTGTTTTCTGTAAACCATCCAGTTTTATTTTTGGTATTGGCTGCATTTCAAAGTTCTCCCAAATTGTAGAATTTACTGTATTGCTTTAATTTAAGTAAAGTCTTATGATTTTCTTATCAACTCTGCCTGGGGTCTGATTGTATGAGCTAACATTTTAACAGAAGGGTTTTACAAAAACTGTGTGCTTTGAAAGATAGTGACCGCTCGGCTATCCTACAAAACTATTTAGGCAAGAAATAGCTAATGGCTGCGGTGGGATTCAAACACTGAATGTAGTGCAGAGTCAAGGGAACTCAAAACTATAGTTTTCACCATCTCACTGGGAAAAGAAAGGTTGGTGATTCTTCCTGAACCCTACACTGCTTATGAGTTCTGTAAAAAAGAGGGATCCACTCTGCAAACAGGAGATCCTGGTTAGGCTCGTGACACCGCATGGCAGATTAACTGGTAAACTGAGGAACCTGAGACCAGGGGAGAAACTGGTTAAGTGGGTTGGTAACTGGTTGGGGGCAGACATCAAGTGGTGTTTTTTTTTGGGGGGGGACTCTCAACTCATAGGGCAGTCACCAGTGAGGTCCCACAGGGTTCAGTGCTGGGGCTGGTGCTGTTTAACATCTTCTTAGCTGATACAGCAGTTGGAGTTAAGAGCAGAATCAGTCTATTTGCAGATGACACCAAGAGAGGGGCAGTTGTGGACAGTGTAGAGGGAGAAAAAGGCCTCCAAGAAGATTTGGGAAGACTTGAGCAGTGGTCAGTCACTTGGCAGCTGGGTTTCAGTGCTAAGAAGTGCAAGGTCATGCACTTCCGAGTGAGGAATCCTGGGTACAGGTACTATCTGGGAGGGGTTCTGCTGTCCATCTCTGAGGAGGAAAAGGATTTGAGGGTAATGGTCACAGAGAATATGAACCACTCATCTCAATGTAGGAAAGCAGTGGCAAAAGCCAATAGAATGCTGGGGTGCATTGCAAGAGGAATCACCTCTAGGAGGGAGGAAGTCATTCTGTCACTGTACCGGGGTGTTCAAATCAAAAATTTTAGCACTTGCCCCGCCATGGCTGTAGCTGAATTTTCACATGCCCCTATTCATTACAATGAAATGAGCTCTCCTTTTGTACATGCCCTTCAAGGAAATTTACTTGTCCCAGACAGGGGGCAATAGGATTTGTACACCCCTGCACTGTACAGGTCACTAGTGAGGCCGCACTTGGAGTACTGTGTACAGTTCTGGAACCCATACTTAGAGAACAACATCAGGTTACTGGAGGGGGTACAGTGGAGAGTGACTAAAATGATCAGAGGTATGGAGGGAAAGCCTTACAAGGATAGGTTGAGGGTCTCAACATGATCTCATTGGAGGAGAGAAGGGAAGGGGCGATATGATCGAAACCTTCAAGTACTTACAGGGCATCAACAGGGTTAGTACAGAGGGCATGTTTTGATTAAAGGGAGAAAGGATTACTAGGGTGCACAGCCTGAAGTTGGTAATGGGGGGGTAGCATCAGGAGGGAGACGAGGAAGCATTAGTTCATGGAGAGGGTGGTTGTGGGATGGAATGCACTTCCTGAAGAAGTGGTATCTCTTAAAACAGTGGAGAGCTTTAAAAGGGGGTGGGATAGGGTTAAGAGCAAGATACTAGTCAGTGGGAAGATGAGTGGGGAAGATAGGGGGCAAAGGGTGGGGTGGGGGAGCAGCAGGAATCTAACCTCCGTGCTGCACAATCGAGCAGGCGTGATAGACCATTTGGCCTGTATCTGCTGGTAGTTATGTATATTTGTATGTTCATAATTGGTACCCTGAGATCTTGAAGTCCCAGTCATGGTACTGGGTTGCTCATATCTCTGTGATGGCAGCTATAGCTACCTCCTCATCTGCCATTAGTGCCTGTAGGTCTGCTGTCTTGTTTGCCAGACTCCTGGCATTCAAGGAGACCACTTTTCATCTTGACTTCTGACCCACGTTTCCTCTATTCCCTTTTTGACTCCCTTCCCCCATTATATCTGCTATTCCCCTCCCCTTGCCCTCTCCCCTCCTTTAGGTTCCCTCGTAGGGGGGGACTGGCGACCCCCCCCTTACCTGGTGCCAAGTGCTGTGCCCTCCACTGCCCCCCCTTGTCAGTTTAAATGTAGCTTATCTGTCAAGTACCTTTCCAGGTTGTCTTTCAGGACCCTTGAGCCCTCCTTACTAAGATGTAACCTGTCCTGTGCATGTAGGTCATTGTGTTCCCATGTTCTGCCCCAGTTTCCCACAAGCCTGTACCCATTTGCCTCACACCAACCTGCCAACCATGTACTGAATTCCTCAATCCTCAGCTTTCTTGTAGTACTGGCACTGGGGACAGGTAGTACCTCTGAGAATGCTACTGTTTTCCCTACTTCACTGCAGATTCTCCCCAGTTCTCTGAACCTTTCCTGCACCACATTCACCTCACACCCTGCCAGGTCATTGGTTCCCAAATGAACCACTATGTGCGGCTTCCCCTGTTCCTGTCCCACACATTGTGGTATGATTATTCCCACCTTCGCTGCAGTCATGCCAGGCATGCACTCCACCTTCCTGTTGTTCCTCTTAGTATGTTTGTTACCCCATCGTACTCCCTTAAGTATTGAGTCCCAAAGAATTGCCACCCTCTCCCCCCCTTCCTGACCCCCTCTGCCATGGTTTCCCCCATTTCCCTTCTCCTGTATGTTATCCTCCATTGTGGGCACCACCCAGAGCAACTCCTCTTCTCTGTAACCCAGTTTCCATTTTCCCCATGCTTACCCCCAGCCGTGCCTCCCCCCGTGGTCTGGCCTTATCTCCCGATTTGTACTCCTCACCTGGAGTTTCCCTCACTTTTCCCATGCCTCTCTCCTCCCTTTCTCCCTTCCCATGCTTCTCTTGCCTACCAGCCCTCTCATCTCTCCTAGTTCCCTGCCCCCATTTCCTTTCTCTAACTCTGTCCCACCCCCGCTTCCCTGTCCCCTCTTACTGGGCTCTGCCTCTGCCTCTTTGCTTCCCACCCTCCCCTTCCCCTGCTCATCCAAACCCTGCAATACTGTATACCTGTTAGAGGTCTTTCCCTGCCCTCAATACCTTGTGCTACCCTTCCCAACTGTTCCCTCATCCCTACTTGGCCTGACCCCTCCCTTCTCTGTGTCCCCTCCTCACCATAGAAACATAGACTTTGATGGCAGATAAGGACTGCTTGGCTCATCTAGTCTGCCCATTTCCCTACCTACAGGATAGGCCGCAGATCCTAGTTAACCAACAGTCTATTTCTTCCTACCCCCCACAAGAATTGCCTTATGTCTGTCCCATGCATTCTTGAATTCTCCCACAGTTTTAGACCCCACAACCTCCTCAGGAAGGCTGTGCCATGCATCCACTACCCTCTCTGTGAAATAATACTTCCTCACATTGCCCCTGAACCGCCCCCCGTCTTTAAATTATGTCCCCTTGTTCTTGCACATCTCTTTTTCTGAAAGATGCTACCCTCTTAGACTTTGTTGATTCCACTGAGGTACTTAAAAGTTTCTATCATGTTCCCCTCTCCCTTCTTTCCTCAAGGGTGTACATATTAAGCTCCTTTAGTCTCTCCTCATACGGCTTCTCTTGCAGACCCTGCACCATTTTAGTTGCCCTCCCTCGGACTGCCTCTATCCTGTCTATGTCCTTGTGAGATGGGGTCTCCAGAACTGGAAGCAGTACTCCAGATGGGGTCTCACCAACTGTCTGTACAGAGGGATAACAACTTCCCATTTTCTGCTGCTGATGCCTCTCCCTATGCATCCCAGTATACCCCCAGCCCTCCCTACTGCCTTCTCACAGTGTTTGCTAACCTTAAGGTCATCTGATATGATGACCCCCAGGTCCCTTTCCTTTTTTGTTGTTGTTACTACCTCCCCCCCTCCCATTGTATATTCTTGCCCTGGGTTCTTGTTTCCCAGGTGAATTATTTTGCACTTCTTTGCATTGAATCCTAGCTGCCATACTTCTGACCATTCCTCCAACCTTGCCAAATCCCTTCTCATCCTTTCCATGCCTCCTTGTGTATCAACCCTGTTGCAGATCTTTGTGTCATCTGCAAAGAGGCATACTTTTCCTTCCAGTCACTTTGCAATGTCACTTATGAAGAGATTAAAAAGGACTGGACCCAATACTGAACCCTGCGGTACCCCACTAGTAACCCCTATTTCTTCAGAGTGGACTCCATTTACAATTACCTTCTGTGTCCTGTTGTCCAGCCAATGTTTTACCCAGGCTACCACCCTGGGATCCACTCCCAGGCTGGTTAATTTGACTACTAATCTTTTGTGTGGGACTGTGTCAAATGCCTTGCTAAAGTCTAGGTAGGCCATGTCCACAGCCCCTCCCTGGTCTACTACTTTGGTCACCCTGTCAAAGAAACCTATTAGATTTGTCTGACATGACTTTCCTGCTGTGAACCCATGCTGCCTTGAGTCCTGTGCCCCACTGGCCACAGAGGTCAGACTGACAGGTCTGTAGTTTCCTGCCTCTGTCTTGCTCCCACTTTTGTGAAGGGAAATCACATCCGCCTTCCTCCAGTCCTCGGGTACTACACCATCCTCCCATGATTTATTAAAAAGAGTAGCCAGTGGTTTCACTAGTTCCCCCCTTAATTCTTTTACAATTCTGGGATGAATTCCATCAGGCCCCATTGCTTTGTCCACCTTCAGTTTTAGGAGTTCTTGCAGAACCCTTTCTTCTGTGAAAGGAGTGGGATCGACTCCCCTATCAAGAGTGCTTCTGTTAATTGGATTAGGCACTTCCCTCCTCTTTGTGAATACTGAGCAGAAATATTCGTGCTCAGTATCCCTGCTTTTCACTGTCCCCTCTGCCCACCCACCGTTCATTCTATTCAGCCTCACTATCCCTCCCTTTGTCTTTCTACGCTCGCTGATGTACCTATAAAAGGTTTTATCCCCCTTCTTAACTGAGTTGGCTATCTTTTCCTCAGTTTGGGTCTTTGCTATTCTGACTTCCCTCCCTGCTTTCTTCTGCCTTAAGTGGTACAGCTCTCTGTCTTACTCCTTCTGTGTTTCCTTATACTTCCGGAATGCTATCTTTTTCTTCCTGACTTTCACAGCCACCTCTTTTGAGAACCATAGTGGCTTTTTCTTTCATTTTGATTTGTTTATTTGCTTCACACTCTGTGACGGCAGTTTTGATGATTCCCCTTATTGCTCCACACCTCCTTCTAGCCTGTTTGCTAGTGCTTTTCTGAGGCACTCTCCCATCTTGCCAAAGTCAGTCCTCCTAAAGTCCAGTACCCTCACTTTTGTATGGCTTGACTCTGTAGCTGAGTTTAATGTGAACCACACTGTTTGATGGTCACTTGTTCCCACATGGCAACCCACTTCTAGATCTGAGATCCTCTCACTGCCCCCGTTTGAGAGTATGAGGTCTAAGATTGCTCCCTCACAAGTGGGTTCCAACTAGCTGTCTGAGGCCTGCCACCTGTAGGGCATCAAGAATGGCCTGCTCTGGATGTGGCTGCAGCAAAAGTGCTCCAGTTAACATCTGGCATATTCAGGCTCCCATCAACAGTATCTCCCTTTCTCTGCCATTCTAAGAATGCCTTCTATCATATCCTTGTCCATTCCTCCCTGACATGGGGTCTGTACACAACCCCTGTGCAGATTGTGGTGCTCTTTCCAGTCTCCAAGGTGACCCACAGTGCCTCCTCTTCTCCCTGTTTACTCTTTTGTTCAGTTGCTTTTATCCCTTCCTTTACATAGAGAGCTACTCCTCCCCCTCTTCTCCCCTGCCTGTCTCTCCTGTAGGTTATGTACCCTGGTATGTTAACATCCCAGTCATGGTTCTCTGTGTACCATGTTTCTGTGACTGCAACGATATCCAGGCATCCCTCTTCCATCAAGGCCACCAGCTTAGGGAGCTTGTTGCCCAGACTACGGGCATTGGTACTCATTACCCTCCATTTTCTGATGGCCTTACTCCTTTTGTCCCATCCCTGTCCTTCTTGCCTTTGTCACTTTCTCCATTTACACCTGCCCTTCTCCCTATCGACACCTCTATGTTAGTGTTTGCTGCACTTACTACTGTTATTTTTTTTTGGGGGGGCTAGGATTTCCCTGCTTCTTTCCAGTGCCTCCCCCCTTGGATAGTTTAAATGCTTGCCAATGAAGCATTTAAACCTATCACCTAGGATCCTGGTTCCCCTCCTGGACAGATTCAGCTCATCATGCCAGTATAGACTTGCATCACTCCAGGTGGACCCCCAGTCCCCAATGAAGCCAAATCCCTGAGCTCCACACCAGTTTTTCAACCACTGATTGAATCCCATGGTGTGGAACACCCTAGCTTCTCCTACGCCATAGATGGGCAGCACCTCTGAGATGGTTACCGTGGGTGCTACTTGTCTCAAGGCCCTCCCCAATTCCACAAACTCTTCCTGCACTTCTCTAATCCCTTTCTTAGCCAGGTCATTTGTCCCTAGGTGGACAATGACATCCAGCTCCCTTCCCTGTGCAGCTGCTCGGCAATCCTGAGGATTCGCTCCCTGTCCTCCAAGCCATGACACCAGGCAGGCACCTTACCTCCCTCTCCCTTCCTCCCCAGTTCTACCTTCATAACAATGGGTCCCCACCAGGGTTGTTTCCTTCCCTGTGGGTCCCCTGCCACCCTCCTTTGGGTCTCCTTTGTGGAGGTTCCCAGCATCCTCCTTGATCTCCACTGTGGGTGCCTCCATAGAGGAACCACACTTTGCCAGAATGGCATAGGAATTGGGAGAGGTACAACTGAGGATGTGCTCTGTTCCACCACCTCACCCTCCCTGAGCCCACTGTGGTCCAACTGCTCCTCTTTCTTGGCAACCTCTGAGGCAACGGTAGTGGCAGTGGTGGTCCCTGGATGGAAGAGGAGGTCCCACAAATCCTGGCCAACTCAGCCTGGAGATGAGCAACCTCCTCCCTCAGCCCAGAGAGATGCCTGCAGATGGGACAACACTGCATCCTCTAGAATGTCTCCAGGAAGACTGCTGCTCCACAGCCACTGCACTGCACCACTCCCATCATTTCTTATTTCTGGCCCATTAACTGTTTGCAATCCTTACTCTTTACTCTGTTTTTTTTTTTCTCTTTCTCCTTACTTTCTGCCTGTGTGCCCTTTAAGCTCCTGATTGTCCTATTCTGAGACAAGAATATCCTATATTTCTCAGTAGACCCCTTACTTGCTCAGAGGCAGACCTCCAGCAGCTAGAGGGGGCCGGAGAGCTACTCTTGCCCTTCTAGGATGGTGGGTCTTTGGTGACTCTGTGATCACTCACTTCCTGCTCCCAAGCAGGAAGCTCCTGTTGTCAGTCAAATCCTATGCCTATAAAAGTAGAACTAACTTTGGGTGGGAGGGAAGGAGGGCAATATAGTCCCAGTAGAGAAGTCCAGTCACATAGCAGTCCCATACCTCTCAACTGTACCACATTACGAGGAACGTTCCTCATTTTACTTCACAAAAGCTCCCTGTTCCACATTGTGAGGACTTGTTCCACATTCAGTATTAACATTTTAAAGCAAAAATCTATAGTAAATGATGCAAAAAATATATTATTCAATTAATAGCAGACATTCTGAACATGAATGCAAACCTTTTAACAGTGTTCTGAGCCTCCTAGGTAAATATTTGATTAAGTGTTCCACATTTTGCTCATTTGTTCCACATTTTGAGAGGCAATGTTCCACATTTGGTGGACAAAAGGTTGAGAGGTATGAGCAGTCCTTCCTCCTGGTGTCTTCTGCCAAGCTATTTCCATTTCCCTCCTTCTCCCCCCTCCAGACCCCATGGCGATGGTGTTTCCTGACTTTGTTGAGCCTTCCTAGTTTCCTGCCCTGGTCCCATCACTGTGCTGGTCGGCTGTGATTTACCCACATCCCTCTCTCCCCTGCTGTCCTACCCAACTACCTCCCCTCCTTGTTCCCAGTTCCCATCTCAACCTCCCTATTTCCTCTCTAAGGTACCCAAGCTGCCTACACACTGAACAGCCCCCTGCCCTCCACATTGCTGCTAGAAAGATGGCTGCTCCACACCCGTTACATCTGACCATCCTCCCATGATCCCCCATATGCTTCATCTACTATCCCTGCCCCACTAACTTTCCTCTGTGCTGCTTCTCTGCTCCCCACCCCCCGCTGCTAGGTTGCCACATCGTCCCCTGTATCTATGCTATCGAATGTCTCTATACTTCCCCTTAGCAGTTTACTTCCATATTTACCCTGCACCAGTGTAGCCTGATGCCTGCGGTCCTCCCTGCAAATGCCCTGCAGACCCCATCTAGTCAGATACTACATTCCTGCTTTGTGGCGCTCATGCTTCGGGGTTGCGCATGCTTTGGGGCTGCTTATCCACCCCTCCTGTAAGATAAGTGAATCCCAGACCTGCTACTGGCTGGTCTGAGTCACGTGACCACCCCTCCCCCTCCTGTGTAGTCCCACACTCTCCCTCACTCAGCTTCCTCCCTCCTCCCAGCCCAAGACAAAATCATTTGTTTTTCAGTTTCAGTTTAAATCCCACAGCACATATTGCCCGCTCAAGTAAAAGCTACCACAATACTAAAAGAAAGCACACAAACAAATAGCACAGAGCAAGTGCTTCCCTGCATTTCCTGCCTCCTCAGATCTTTAGCTCCAGTATTAAATAGTAGCATCTTATACCATTATGTGTATATATATATATATATATATATATATATATATATATATATATATATGTATCATAATAAACAGACCAAGTTTTTCACTAAATATAATCAGCTTGTAATTTATCATCATTTAAATCTTCTGGATTTAGAGCTCCTAATTCAACAAGTATTTGTGAATGCCGAATGTTTGCTGTTAGTATTGCAGTTGTACATGCTGGGCCAGATATTCAAAAGGGTTGCAATGGGTTGTTCCAGCGCAAGTCTGAAAATGCGCCATTCTGCGATATTCAGCAGGAGGCAGATGTGGCCCCCAAATCACGCTGAGCAAGAGTGCAATGATAATGAATGCATGCACAACTGAAGGGGAGGAACCATGCATAAATAGCGCAGTGTGATATTCAACAATATGCACCATGCACAATAGGGGAGCAAGCGGAAGTTGCGCGATGGTGGAAATGAGCCAAAATAAAAAGGAACAAGGGAGAGGAGCAAGAACGCTACAGGGAAGGCACATGTGACTGAACTCTAGGCAGACACACAGATCAGAACAGACACACAGGGCAGGACAGGGAAAGGGCACCCTGAACCCACAGGCACAGGGAAGGTGTGGGGAGCCACAGCCAAACAGAGTGCAGAAGGGGGAAGTGCCACACAGCACTGAGGTCACCAGAGGAAGGTGTTCCCGGTGCAGGGGAAGTAGCAGCCAAACAGCGGGGGGAACACAGAAACAGCTGCCAGGGGGGGTGAACACAAACCAGGGACATGGCCAGTGCCACCATCCAGAAGGAAGCAGTAATGAGGGGGGTGAGAAGGTAGGCAGCAGGGGGGCATGGTGGTGGAAGGGCCCATCGGTGGTATGCCACAACAGGTATTACCGAGCCCACACCAGGTTCGAGCTGTACAGCGATACTGAGATCATGGGCCAGTACCGCCTGAATCAGACAATTCTGAGGTGGCTGTGTGAGCTGTGAAGTGATGTGATGCAGGCACCCACATGACGGAGCCATGCTCTGTCAGTGGAGACCAAAATGACAGCTTGCATGTGCCTGCTTGCCACGGGTACCTTTCAGAGACCAACAGGGGACACCACAGGCATAACCCAGTCGGCCGCATCATGCCACCTCACCCAATTCCTCAGCGCACTGCTACCACATGCTGCAGAGTACATCCATTTCCCCAGCACACCGGCGAAGCGCACAGCAAACATATAGGAGTTTCACAGGGTAGTACATATGCCTGGCGTGCTAGGGGCAATAGACTGCACCCATGTGGCCATCCACACACCACCTGGCCCCGAAGGGGCCATATATATCAATCGGAAGGGCTATGCAAGCATTAACTGCCAGGTGGTGTGCGATGCCAGGGGGCGCATAATCAATATCTGTGCCACGCACCCTGGGGGAGCACATGATACCTTCATCTGGCACCAGTCAGCACTGTGCCACAGATTTGAGAGTGGGGACATCCCCACTGGCCACTTAGTGGGTGGGCATGCAAACCACGTGGAAAAACATAGAGCTTGGGAGGGGCATGATCAAAGGTGACATGGGTATTGGCCTAGATGGCCCAAGGCAGGGCGACACTGATCACCAACCTAACCTCCACCCTCTACACACAGGTGACAGTGGATACCCACTCTGTTCCTGGCTGCTCACACCATACCGGCGGCCCGCAACCCCAACGTAGCAACGCTACAATGAGGCACATGCCACCACACGTAATGTCATCGAGCGGGTGTTTGGGATGCTAAAGGCACTTTTCCATTGCCTGGACACGTCTGGCAGTGCCCTACAGTACAGCCCCTCAAAGGCCTGCAGGCTATTCCTGGTCTGTTGCATCCTGCACAACATGGCCAATGACCGTGGGATAGCCTTACAGGTCGAAGAGGGGGACAGCGATGGAGATGATGAGGACGCTGGTGAAGATGGTGATGGGCAGCCCCCCTTGGGTGATGGGACCCCCGACTGCTCTGGCTGGCACAGCTGCACTGTGACACCATCACAGAGGAGCACTTCAACCAACCCAGGGAAGTCATGGGGCCATGTGCAACCACCAGTGGCAAAGGCACAACCCACAAACACGCAGGGACACACACCGGGGGTGCATGCTGTCAAGGGAAGTGGCCGAGCATGGAACCGCACACCCCGCCAGGGATGGGTGAGGTCTAACATGGCACGTGGTCATACACACATACACACCTCACAAGACATGAGCAAAGGGTAGGAGGCACGCCGACCCAGACCGCCACCCCTAGCTACACACACGTCCACAGATCACCATGCCCACTGCCTACCATTGTGTGTGTGTCAGACGCTGGGCACCATTACACAGTGGGTACAGTGCAATGCAGGCATCATCATGCACATGCCACAGCAGACAGCAGCCGGGAGGGTGTGCGTGTACAGCCAGGTACCCCACCCGTGCATTGCCTGCTGAACAACACAGTGCACTCAGGGCAGCATCAGACAGTAACTGTGCTGGGAGACAGGTCAGTCACGTGCCACAGTGCCATGGCCACACAGATGCATGGGCGGCCCCGCTGAGACCCACCAGCAGTGACAGGCTGACCACTGGCCTCAAGGGGTGGCACTGATGGTCCCCCAGGGGTTCCACTGCGTGAACATGACCATGCTTACACAGGGGTCTGCAGCACACCAAACATGCCTGCACCATGCGTGCTCAGGATGCCCACAGCTGAACCTGGTGTTGACAAGGATGGTGTTGCATGACGCTGGGAACAGGGGGTGGACATTGCACTGCACGGTGTCTGCCATGCATGGGCAAATAACTGTGTGCCCATTGTGGCTATGACAGCTGTGAAGGCCTGTGTCTGCCTGTCAATGGCAGCGGTCACATCCTCCCGCAACTGGTCCATCCCTGCCAGGAGCAGAGCGGTGTCTCTGCTGTGCCGCTCCACTGCCTGGCACAGAGCCACACTCAGTGCAACCACTGCCGTCACAAGCTGCATCTGCTGATTGACTGATGCTTGCAGTATGCGGGTGTGCTCATCTAAGAGGTCATCTGCCTGATCGGCATGCTGTCCCTCATGTTGTTCATGGCCCTGATGGTCATCACCCCTTGAGGATGGGTGCTGCACACCAGAGCCAGGCCTGGGCATGTACACAGGTGGTGCACTGATGGCACCCCCCCGACACTGTACCCCCATGGCCATTGGCCATTGGCCAACTGCTGATACTGCCCCTCCGGCCGCCACTCTCCAGGGCTCAATGGTGCCGCCACAGTGGCCGCAACAGTCCCACTGTCCTGAACACACACCAGTGCTGCCTCACTGGTGCAGACAGGCACAGGCTGGGACTATGATGTCACGCAGGCCTCCATGGTGGCACCACCCAGAGCCATGGCCACGATGTCACCTGCTGTGTGGCCATCCTGTGGCCCACACATCTCACTGCCCATGACGTTAGCTCCATCATCATCGGTGATGGATCCAGCACCAGCCCGAGTCTCAGCATGCTGGCATCCATGGACGCTGGCACGCTGGGACACGGGCAGGGTCTCCTCCGCACCTGCTCCACCAACATCAGTCTGGACATCCAGGCAGGCCCACTGTCGCCCTGAGCCCCGTATACCTGTGGAGGTGGACGGGCCCTCCTCCATCTCCATGCTACTGCCCTCAGTGGAGAAGCACACCACCGCTGACCCATGTAGATGCTCAGGAGCTGTAAGGGAAAAACAGTAGCATTACTGCAAGTGACCTACCTTGTCCCCCCCAAATCGACAGACCATGACCTACCATGCAGTGACGGGCTACCACCCATCTGGAATCCACCACCCAGAACACCCTCAATGGCGCAATGCTGCATGCTGCCAGCAACCTACTCTTCCTGTCAGGTCAGGCATTGCACCTCCGGCTGTCCCCCACTGGTCACAGACCATGCTGCCTTGATGGCAGCCACCTTCTCTTTAATTCTACGCCTGTCCATGCCCATCTTCTTTTTACACTCTTGCATGGAGCGCTGGTGGCTGCCATGCAGGTTGACAGCACTCACCACCTCTTCCCATGCAGCAGCACGGGCCTGTGCTGTTCCCTGGTGTTCATTGAGCAGTGGCTCCTGGTTGAGGTAGGCCTCAAATAGGGTATCTGTCTCTGCCTTTGTGAAGTTTGGCCTCCTCTTCCTCCCACGTCTCTGTTCCTCTTCCTCCACCTTATGATCGGTCATGATTCATCCTGTGAGAATGACAGGTGTTACCTGCGACTGTGCAGTCCCATGCATGTCCCAAACACCACAGTCCACACTCCCAAACAGCATGCAACTCACCGCAATAGACTGCAGTAACCGACTATGGCCAGAGCAGCCCAATGTCGCATTTTTATAGTGCAACCCATGCAAATGAGGCGAGGTGCATCTTTAAGTGGATGCAAACGCAGTGACTGTGCCATTGAATGGCTGGTTAGATGATTTGCATATGCTGGCTGAATATTGCGCAGTTGTGTTGAACGTACTGAGCCAAGGGTGCAGTTCTGTGACAAGCACAGTACACACCTAACTGCGCATGCCCGGGTTGATGACACAGGCACCTGCCATGCTGCTGACGTGCTGTGCATGGGAGGCAATGCAGGGCTCAGCCATCATTGTGCCAGTGGTGCTACAGCACTGTTCACATATATGGTGCTATGGCACTGGGGCGTCGTAGGCACACTAGGCAACAGCACTGTAGGCCACTACAAGAGGTGGCACACAGGCACCCAATTGCGCTACACGCATTGGGTTCCAGTCGCACTATGGCTGTCTGTGCGCCAGAGACACTTGACCCTGTGCCCGACCTTTGCCCCCTAGGCGCCATACATCAGGCAAGGGTGCACCACTATTGCGCTGTTCGGTGACAGCACGATAGGGAATGGCAGCGCTGTACTGCACAGCATCTGCACGTGGCAGGACTGCGCTGCTGAGTGCCATTTTGATTCCACCACACTGAAGAGATGGCGCGGAGGCGTGCAGTAATGTGGAGCCAGGTTAAGGTAGCCAACCTGGTGGCAATAGTTGAGCCATATGCTGGGGCTTTGTATGGAGATGCACCCCTGGACAGGGCCAGGAGTGCAGTGTGGCAGGAGGTGGCCGACGCCCTGGAGGAGGTCACTGGTATGGGGTGCACGGCGAAGCAGTGTCGTCATCATTACGGGGATGTGAGGTGCAGGGACCCGGACCTGCTTGCCCGCCTGTGGGCACATGCCAGGAAGGGCAGAGTGCCATGGCCAGGTAGGTGCTACATCCATACACTATTATCGTCCATATGGGTATCACGGTTGCATGTGTCTGGCACATGTGGGGGCCATCTGGTGTTGGCCATGGTGGTGGTATCGGGGTGTGGGGTGGATGGGTATGGCTGTGTGGGATTGCACACACATGGGGGCGGGGGGACTTTGCTACCAGATTATACTGATGTTCCTCTCTCCATGTTTGCACCTTAGGGCCTGAAGAATGCTGGCAGGCCAGAGAACGGAGGCGCTGCCTGGAGGAGCAGCAGGGCAGGAGGGATAATGGCGGTCAGCAGCACATGGACCAGCCTGATGATGGTGAGTGCCTTACATCCATGATTACTATTGCATGCTGAATAACTGGGCAGGCAGAGGGGCATGGCCACCATCCATTGACACCACTCATGCACGTAACTTGTTACAGTCAGCACTGTCCAGTGGCACTGCATGTCTGGGAGTGTGTCAATGGTGGTCCATGCTTGCACCGGGCATATGGCTGTGGCACTGCCTTCACACCACATAACCAAGTCACTGTACGGCCATGGTGGTGCTGTGCAGGACATGGGTGGTGGGTGTGTGCAGTGGTCCACATCACTGTGGCTGCCTGGGTAGGCAGGTCCTGTGGACACAGTCACTGTGGGTGGTCACACACCATCACAGGGGCATGGCACATGGCTGTATGCCATGCACAATGGATGGGCTGCAGGGGGCTGGACAGTCACACTTATTGATTCTGCTCCCTCGTCCTAGGTGGATGGAAACTCCAGGCACTAAAAAGGGGTGTTTGGGAGCTGCTCCAGGTGGCAAGGGAGACACTGGAGCTGCTACAGAGGATCCACCACCATGGGGTGAGGAGAAGAAGGAGCGGCAGACGTCGGCACCATGTGGAGGAGGACCGGGGCACACATTAATGTCTTCATGCCCCTACTACCACCTTCCCCCTTTGACCCACCCTCACACCCCTTTTTCCCTCTCCCATATGTTCACCCCTACCCCTTATTCACCCCCACCTGTTATGTGGCCCTTCCCCCCCGTAAATAGTTGTATATAGGTTTTATTACTTCTTTTAAATATAAGCATTTTGTTATGACAACTGTGGTGGTCTCTGATTTGCAGTGGACTACAGGTGCTCAGCTGCAGTGGTGTGCATGGCATCAGGGGTGGCCCATGCGTGTGTGTGTGTGTGTGTGTGTGTGCAGAGGTGAACCGCCTATGGTGTGGACAGGGGGATCAGTCACTGTCTGTGGTTTGTGTGTTGTACTCTGTGCACTGGATGCCTGTGTGCAGTGGTCCACGGGGCCTGCACTGTGTGCATGGCACCCCTGTCAGACTGTCCATGGCTTGTGCAGCTGACACCCTTGCATGTCTGTGATATGCACGGTCTGCTGGCATGTCAGTGATGGCTGTCCATGCTGGATAACAACTATACCCGGCACAATGCCAGGTTGCCTTCCATCACCAGTATGGTGCACTTCTGCCTCCAGTGGCACTGTGGCCTCCATTGTTGTTGTCCCCCCCATGCTGTCACTTGTGTCTGTTGCAGGGGATGTGCTGCAGTGTCTGTCACCTGTGCTCTGGCAGCATGCTGGTGGCATACAGCTTCATGGTGCCTGCACAGGGTGGTTGGCACACCTGTGCAATGTAGGGGTGCTGGCCATGTGTATACATCAACAGTGCCCACACACCAGTGGCTTGGTTGACCCGCCACTGTGTCCCTATGTTGGTGTGCCCTTGGGTATGGGTGGGTGTTTGTCCATACACTGTGTTGCATCCTGTATGGTGCATGCTTCCATGCTGCACTGTGCGTGTCTGTGCTGGCTGTTGTGGCCAGTGCTGAGATGGGATGTGTCCTTGGGAGGGTGTGCAGGGTGCTGTACCACTGGAGGTGGGGTCCGGGGCATGCCCTGTCACATGTGGGGTACCTCGTGTAGCAACGCATGGTCGGTCTCTCAGCTGTACCTCGGGGGGGACGTGCAGGGTGGAACTGTATATGCTGTTGTTGCACTGCTGTCTGCTGCCACCCACAGCAGAGTGCACATGATGGGGATGCCTTGCATGGGTCTGTGGTGCACAGGGTTGCATTGTCACAGTGGGGGTGGTGGCATGCATAGGGTGTCCTGCACTGTTGGGCTCTACTCCTGGGAAGGGTGTATGGTGATTGTGATGCAGGGTGTGCTCTGCATTGGTGGGATGGGGTGCCAAGGGGTGGTCAGCCCTCCTTGTGTACTGGTCACAGCTTGCCAGGGGGTTTGCTGGGGCACCATGGCCCGGCTGTGGGTTGGTTGCTGGTATCCATGGGCTGGTGGTTATTCCAGCTCTTCCCCGGTTGTGCAGTGCATGGGGTGTGGGGGACGATGTCTGTTCTGCTGTGTGCTCCTCTGCCCATCTGTGGCATGGGTGGTGGGACCCTGCATCCCTGGTTGTGCTGTTGCATTGCTGCCCTGCTGCAGAGGATGTCCCTGGTTGCATTATGACGCATCTGGACTGCTCCACTGAGCATCCCTTGTTGCGCTATGGTGCATCAGATATGATCAGCTTCACACCCCTAGTTGCGCTATGGCACAGGTGGTGCAATATTCAGTCGTCAGCCGTAGGCGCATCTTGGCCTGTGCAGTTTTTGAATATCGCACTTCTTGTGCATGGGCGCAGTGGACTTGCACTTGCTCCTGCTGTTGTGCACTTTTTCGGCACAGTTTGAATATCTGGGCCACTGTGTTTTGCTGTTGTACATGCAGTGTTTCTTATGTTCTCCCAGCACTGGTTACTGTCATCAGGATTCTGAATCCTACATCCACGTTTAGACCCCAAGCAAGGCCCGCTCCACTACATCACTGCTCTGCCTGACCACATCCCCGCTCCTCAACAATGCTCAGTCCTCAGCACACATAATACCAACACAATTACAACCAACCTAACTGACAGATTGAGCTAGAGAAAGAGGAGTGAGGGGTTAATGTTAAAAGAGGTAGATGAGACAGCATTTCCCTCCTGTTGTACTTCTCTCTCTTACACACAAGGCACAAAAATATAATGGAACAACTAACTGTTAGCAGATAAAGCCCCCCCCACCATCTCTCTCTGTCTCTCTCCCCTCTAGATTTCAGAAGTCAAAACTGTATTTGCCAGACTGCCCATGCCCTGTAGACAAAGCCACAGTGAAGCCAGGGAAAAAATTGAAACTTTTATTTTGGATTTCTGGGACTATTCAATTTCTCATCCCCCCCCCAGTAGTCTGTCTCTCTCTCTCCCCTCTGGATGGCACATGTCAAATATTTATTTTGCCAGCCTGCCTTTGCCCTGTACACATAGCCTGACTGAGGCCAGGAAAAAAATAAACTTTTATTTGGGATTTCTGGGACTGGTAACTGTCTCATGCCTTCCCACCACAATGTCTCTCTCTTTCTCTCTCCTCCCCCTTTCTCTCTAGATGTCACAAGTGAAAGATATTTTGTCAGCCTGCCCTTGCCCTGTACCAACAGCCACACTGAAGCCAGGGGAAAAAAATAACTTTTATTTGGGATTTTTGGGACTGTTAATGCAATCTCTCTCTCTCTCTCTCTCTCTCTCTCTCTCTCTCTCTCTGGATGGCACAAGTAAAAGATTTATTTTGCCAGCCTGTCCTTGCCCTGTACACATAGCCACTTTGAAGACAGGAAAACAAGAAACTTTTATTTGGGATTTCTGGGACTATTAAATTTCTCGTGGGCCCCCTGCAATCTCTCTCTGTCCTCTGGAGGGCACAAGTCAAATATTTATTTTGTCAGGCTGCCCTTAGCCTGTACTCATGGGCACACAGAAGCCAGGAGAAAAAAATAAACTTTTATTTGGGATTTCTGGGACTGTGAAATTTCTCGTGGGCCTCCGCAATCTCTCTGTCACACTCTCCTCTGGATGGCACAAGTTAAAGATTTATTTTGCCAGCGTGTCCTTGCCCTGTACACACAGCCACACTGAAGCCAGGAAAACAAAGAAACTTTTATTTGGGATTTCTGTGACTGTGAAATTTCTCTTGCCCCCCCAATGTGTCTCTCTCACCTCTGGATGACACAAGTTAAATATCTATTTTGCCAGTCTGCCCTTGCCCTGTACATACAGCCACACTGTGAAATATCCCTCTCTCTCCTCTGGATGGTACAAGTCAAAGATTTGTTTTGCCAGCCTGCCCTTGCCCTGTACACACAGCTACACTGAAGGTAGGAAAAAATAAACTTTTATTTGGGATTTCTGGGACCGTTAAATTTATTGTGCAAAACAGAATGCCATTCTGTGTCACAGGTGCAAACACAGATTTTGGACAGCATTTGAAAAACAACAGCTGTGACAGCAGCTCGGGTAATAAGAAAGCTATGTTGAAAATCTGGGGTGAAAATATTTAAGATTTCCACAGTTACAAGCATGGATATCAAAGATGCAATGCATGGGTGTAACTGTCATTTTTTTCATATTTTGACCCCAAATGTTGAACACAGTCTTCTTATCTCCCCACCTCATGAACCCCTTGGGCAAAAATTTTCAAATCCATGGGACAACAGCATTCTGCACCACAGGTGCAAAAGCATGTTTTGGGCAGGATGTGAAAAATGACAGCTGTACTGTTCATGAAGTGGTGTGATAAAATGGCTATACTGAAAATCTGGAGTGAAAAAATTGAAAATGACCAAAGTTATGCGTGTGCAAAGAAAATTTTGAATGCCACTGAGTCACTCGCCCATTTTTAGGATTTTTTTCACCAATCTTTCAACATGACCTTTTTGGGACCCCACCTCATAAAGAGTGCCACTGTCATTTTGTTCATTGGTTTCAAAAGGTGATTTCACTCAGCGACCGCACCATTCTGTACTACAGGTATGAAAACACATTTCGGGCAGCATGTGCAGAATGACATCTATACTGTTCATGATGGGGTGGGGGAGAAAAAATGGTAATGTTGCAAATTTGCAGTGAAAATATTAAAAATTGCCAAAGTTATCAACATACATAGAAAAATTTCAATAACCACATGTAACTTGGGTGTTTTTTGGTGTTTTTGGACCAAATTTTTAACATGGGCTTTTTGGGACCCCACCCCATGAACACTGGCACCGTCATTTTATTACTCAGTTCCAAAAAGTGATTCCATGCACCGACTGCGAAATCATCTTTCGGAACCGAGTAATGAAATGACAGTGCCTGTGTTCATGAGGTGTATTCCCAAAAAACACATGTTTAAAATTTGGTGCAAAAATATTGAAATATGGTTGCAATATCAACATAGTTGAAAATGCCATTGACAGCCATTATACGGTGCTTACCTTGGTACCAGGTCAGTATAGCGCGCGGATTAAACCATGCATGAAGAACCACGCAGTCAGTAGTGCATATGGTATGAGAGTGACAGGGGTATATGAGTAATACAACTATATCACTACCCCCAGTCATGCCGTATCAAAGAGGAAGTTGATGTAACCACTGTCAGTTAGGTGCTCAGTTGAGATACTCCCATGGTGGAGTGGCCAGAGCACCCGACCCAGCAGTAGATGAAGGAGAAGACCAGGGTTTGAAACCCTGCTATGGAAATTTTTTTTTTACATTCCAACTGTGCAACCAAGACTAAGTGCCACAGTCAGCTTTTTAACTTGCCCCGCTGTCCACACACCCGCAGAGTTGATTATATTTGTTCTGGGGGTGGGGTGTGGTGGTGGTGAAGCCTGTTGCAAAAAACAAACTGAAGGATCGAGTGTGTGGGGTTCATGTGCGGACAGCATTATGTTCTGCCACTGCATTGCTACATGCTGTTCTCCTTGTACAGGTGTGACGTGCGTGGTTTCATCCGCAACACCGGGACCCCATGCCCCTTGATTCTTCAGTTTGCGGTTCGACTTTGAAGAGTGCAGACATGTCCCAGTCCACAGAGGATGACAGCCACTGACCTTGGATGGTAAGTAAAGGACAAGGGTGTGTGTGGGGTGGTGGGTTGCTCAGTGGGAGGGTCAGGATGGGGGTGGGGAGATGACGAGGGACTGTTTTCTTTTTTGCAGGAAAAAAAAAGACATCAGGGGACCGTTTTCTTTATTATGCAGAGATGGATTACTGGAATATTTTGGGACACTGGGAGTGGGCTCCAGAGTGTCCCACAGTCCTGGGAAGGGGAGGTTCCTAGCACTGACATGGGGATTGGGCCCCCCATTGTTGGTTTGATTCATAGGCAAGGGCAGAGCACTCCCCAAGGGGAGAAATGATTGTGGAGCTGCACTGCAGCAACAGATGAGACCCAATGGGCTGTATAATGGTGGGTGGTGGAGGGGGGACAGCACAAAAGCAAGCAAGGAGAGCATTTGGATGTTATTGATCAGCTGTTTGCTGGGCAGTATTCGTCCTGCACATCAAAGAAAAAGCCTCCATATGATTGGTGCAGCTTTTTCTTCACAATTAGAGGACGTTTCCGCCCATGACAAAAAAACAAACAGCATCAAAATTAGCCTGCCTGACGATTGGTGTGGCACTTTTGAGCCCCTTGCAGAGCACTCTGCATTGGAGAGACAGTGTCACACCCCTCAATAGGCAGTTATAGCAAGAGGTTTGCTGCACATGTGCGTACCGTGAACTTAAAAATCAGTTTGCTTTCTAAATGCAAGTTTCTCTTCCCTATTTCCACCTCTAGGAGGGCTTTCAAAGTGTCCACTGCATGAAAAATGGAAAGCATTTATGTCTGAATTATGATGCTGATGCCAGTGAATACCAACTGGGGTATCCAAGTTTGGATTTTTTATAGAGTTCAAGAGCTTGTTAGATCTATGCTATGCTTTTGCTGGTCTAATAGTTTGTCCTATATAAAGTGATGGGCAATCACACCAAATAGCATATATAATGAAAGGGGGTTTATCTTTTCTCCCTTTAGTTGGACTGATAACATCTTTTCCTTGGTTCATAAATTCACAAATATTACATGATCTACATCTGAAGGACCCAAATGGTAATTCTGGCATAGTTCTCACAGGACCACTATTCTTTTGACTCAAATTACTATGCACTACTAAGTCCTTTAGACTTTTTCCTTTCCTGTATACTACATTGGGGCTGTCTCCTATTATCCCTTTCAGATCATTATTTGCATTCAAAACATGCCAATAACATTTTAAAATTGTTGCAATCCTTGGTGTTACAGAATTAAATTCTGCAATAAAATTTATCTTTTGTTCCTCCTTTTTTCTAATGGTTTTCAGTTTAAGCAAATCACTCCAATTTGTACCTAATGCTTTTTGTTTTGCATTATCTAAAGTTGATCTGTCGTAGCACCTTTCTAAAAATCTATTGTGTAAATCTTCAGAATGTGTCATAAACGTATCCAGTTTACCAGGGAAAGGGTCTAGAATAGGTTTGAAGCCCTAAAGGTAGATAAATCCCCAGGTACTGCACTGGAATGCACCCAAGGGTGCTCAAGGAATTGGCTGCAGAACTGGCTGAACCCCTAGTAGGGCTGTTTAATAATTTAATTCAGACAGGGGTAGTTCTGAAAGACTGGAGAGCAGAGGACATAGTCCCACTACACAAGGCAGGGTGGAGGGGACAAGAAGCAACTGGGGAATTATGGACCTGCCAGCCTTACCTCTGGAGTGGGTAAACTCCTGGAATCACTGATCAAAAAGGACCTTATGGATTACCTAGAGAGCAACAGTCTACAGGATAGTAAACAGCAAGGGTTTGTGGTGGGTAAGTCTTGTCAGACAAACCTGATAGTTCTCTTTGACTGGGTAACAAAGATAGTAGATAAAAACCATGCTGTCGATTTACTCCCCTTCTATTTCAGCAAGGCTTTCAACTTACTGCCACACATAAGACTACTGAAGAAGCTGGAGGACCTGGGTGTGGCTAGGGACATAGTTGGATGGTTAGGAAACTGGTTGAAGAGATAGCAGAGGGTGGCAGTAAAAGGGGTCAAATAGGAAGAGGAGCTTCTGCCAGAGAACAGGCAAAGAACGCCAAGAAGAAGGAGCTGCTGTTATAACTATAGTTCTCTACTGGGACTAAAGAACTAGAACTCTACTACTTGGACCTTCAATTTAGGGTAAAAAGAAAAGAAAAAAAAAGTTAGTGTGTTTGAGTTGGCTGAAGGGAATTGTTATCTGTGCAATTAACTAAGTGTAGAAAGAGCTGTAAAGTGGGGGAGAGGCATAGCTAGAAGGAAGCCAAGTTAAAGCCAGATTTAAAAACTGCCCTAGATAGCTTCTACCACAGAAAAGGCAGAGAACATCAAGAAGCAGGGGTGTAGCTAGGCATTTCAGATTTGTACACCAACCTGCCACACTGCTATCCCCTCCTCCACTGTTGTTCATGCCTGCCTCCCTCCCACTGACTTGAGTCCGAGGTTCCTGGCTCCAATCAGATGATTCCCACACTGGACCTGCTCTGTCTGTCTGTCTGCGTTGCTAGTGTGGTGCTTGCTGCCCACTGGTAAATGCCACTGACTGCACCATGAGTCCAAAACCATGGCAGAAATCTCTTCTCTCTCCGACGCAGGTAGGCAGATTCACTCCACTTGCCACTCCACATGAAGTCTTTATTCTTTTAGCTGGCTCTGAGTCTGTTCTTCCGACTGCTGCTCCTCAGTTCTTCTACTGTTACTCTCACTCCCAGTACAACTGAAGTAATAATATGGCTTTTAACTGTGTTGGGGCATTTAAACTCACCACACCAGACTTGCCACACCCCCTCGCAGATGCTGCAGCCAATCTCTATGCAGGCGGATCATGCGGACCTAATTGAGACTTTCAGCTTCAGTGTCTGCAGTCCACTCTGCCACCCCCCAAAACAAAGCTGAAAGAGAAAAGAAAAAGCCTGTGAAGCCAAACAAAGGAATTTAAACATGATGGACTAGAGAGGGCAGACCAATGCTGGCCAGCTTGTTTGCTACCCCCTACTACTAAACTTTGTATGCTATGGCTTACTCGGATTATCAGTAGCTATGCCCTTGTCAAGACAAAGGAGCTGCTGTTACATCTATACTTCTCTACTGGGACTATATTGCCCACCTTCCCTCCTCTCCACCCTAAGCCAGTTCTACTTTTATAGGTACAGGATTTGACTGACAACAGGAACTTCCTGTTTAGAAGCAAGAAGTGAATGATCACAGAGCCACAGAAGACTCACCATCCTAGAAGGAAAAGAGTAGCTCTCCGTCCCCCCCTAGCTGCTGGAGGTCTGACTCTGAGCAAGTAAGGAGACTACTAAGAAATGTAGGAACTTCTTGTCTCAGAACAGGAAGATCAGGACCTTAAAGGGCACAGAGGCGGTAAGTAAGTAGGAAGAAAAAAAATAAAAATAAACGGAGGAAAGAGTAAGTATTCCAAACAACAGTTAACTCATTCACACCACAAGAGATCTTTGCGACTTCTACCATTTGTGCCCTGTATACTCTTAGCAGTGCATCCTGGGCCTTTCTAAGCAAAATCAAGCCATAATCAGCATGCCACAAACAAATGTGAATACCTCTTGAACCATAAGTGCTACACATAAAGTATGAGTGGCAAAGTTTTTCAGCACAACATTATCTTTCCAATGGTGCTATGCAATCAGTTGTAATTAATTTAGTTTTTATTTTATACTAGCTGAAATACCAAACAACTGATTTTTTTCAAGGTGCTTAGGTGGCGCATGAGAGACAAATGTCAGCCATGCACACCATACCGTAAACAAATGCAAATAACTCCTAAAGTATATGGGGTAGACACAAAGTATGAGTGGCAAGACTGTTCAGCACAAATAACCTTTCTAATGGTGATATGGAATCAATTGTAATCCATTTAGTTTTTATTTTATAGTGGCTGAAATATCATTCAGATTTATTCAAGGTGCTTAGGTGAGGCTTGAGAGACAAATGTTAGCCAGGCACACCATACCTTAAACAAATATGAATAACTCCTAAAGTATACATGATAGACACAAAGTATCAGCAGCAAAGTTGTTCAGAGCAAAATTACTTTTCTAACAGTGCTATGCAATCAATTCTAAGCAATTCAGTTTGTTTAATAGTTAGGTAAAAAGTGCTGACTTCCTCAGACGTTTCTAGGCCTGAGTAAAAGTCAGTTGAGTATGTCTACAGGCATTATTGTCCTGAGTGGCTATGCTTTCAGACGCCACCTACAGATGTAACTAAGCCTGAATGAGTTAAGGGTCCAGAAATAAGACAAGATGGGAGTGGTGCAGTGCAGTGGCTGTGGAGCAGGAGTCTTCCAGAAGACGTTCTGGAGGATGCGGTGTTGTCCCATCTGCAGGCACCTCTCTCTGGGCTGAGGAAGGAGGTTGCTCATCTCCAGGCTGAGTTGGCCAGGATTTGGGGGACCTCCTCTCCCACCCAGGGACCACCAGAGCTACTGCTGTTGCCTCAGAGGCTGCCAAGAAAGAGGAGTGGTTGGACCACAGTGGCCTCAGGGAGGGTGAGGGTGGTGGAACAGAGGTGCATCCCTCCAGTTGTACCTCTCCACAATTCATATGCCGTTCTGGAAAAGTGTGGTTCTTCTATGGAGGCACCCACAGTGGAGACCAAGGAGGATGCTGGGAACCTCCACAAAGGAGACCTACAGGAGGGTGGAATGGGACCCCACAGGAGAAGGAAACAACTCCTGGTGGGTGACTCCATTGTTAGGGGGTAGAACTGGGGAGGAAGGAGAGAGGGAGGTAAGGTGGGCTTTCAAAAAGCCTATGTTGAAAATTTGGTGAAGCTAGGTCTCTTTGCAGATGACACAAAGTTCTTCTGTAGGGTAGATAGCTATGCGGGATCAGGGAGATGCAAAGGGATCTACAAAGGCTAAAGAGGTAACTTAAGGTTTGGCAGCTGAACGTCAGTTTCAAAATGCAAAGTTTTGTATCTAGGGGTGAAAAACAGGATAGCGTATTGGATAGGAGGGGTTAAACTGAGCACTATGGTAGAGGAAAGGGACTTGGGAGTCATAATTAGTGACTCCCTCAAACAAGCCGGTGTAACAAGCATACCTCTCAACCTTTTGTCCCCAAATGTGGAACATTGCCTCTCAAAATGTGGAACAAATGAGCAAAACGTGGAACACTTAAACAGATCTTTACCTAGGAAGCTCAGAACACTGTTAAAATGTTTGCATTTATGTTCAGAAAGATTGTTATTAATTGAATAATATAGTTTTTGCATCATTTACTACAGATTTTTGCTTTAAACTGTTAATACGGAATGTGGGACAAGTCCTCACAATGTGGAACAGGGAGCTTTTGTGAAGTAAAATGAGGAACACTCCTTGTAATGTGGTACAATTGAGTGGTGTGGTAACAAGGCCCATAGTAAGGCTAATAGATTACTGAAGTATAGCAAATGTTACTGACAGAAGGAAAAAGAAAGGAGGTACTATTACCTCTACATAGGTTACTGGTGAGGTTGCACCTGGAACACTGTGCTCAGTTCTGGAGTCCTGACCTAAGGAAGGACAGGGACAGGCTGGAGACGATGCAATGCAGGTTGACCAAGATGATGAAGGGTCAACAGGGCAGCTGTTGCGAAGATTGTCTCAAGGCACAGAGCACGTACTTACTGGAGACTGGGCAAGAGAGGGGGGATATGACAGAGACCTTCAAGTTTCTGAAGAGAGTAAACATGGTGAACAGTGGGGAACTATTTAGCAGCAGTACAACATCAAGAGCCTGAGGTCATGAGTGGAAACTGGCAGGGGAAGGTTTAAGAGAGGGATATGAGAAGTTTCTATTTTACGGAAATGGTGGTAGAGCCACGGAAGAGTCTGCCAGCGGAGGCAGTGGGCCCCAAGACTGTAAATGGTTTCAGTCATGGCTGGGACAGAGCGAAGGGTTTGATATTTGCTCAGGTCAGTAGCAGTAGGAAGAGGAGCAGGGTGGTGGACTGCGAATGATAAAACCCTGTTTGGACAATAGGTCCCAGGACAGATAGGGAACTCCAGTCAGACTAGATGGTTCTTTGGTTGTTTTTCCGCCATCATTGTCTATGTTTCTATATATAAGTCATGGGATCCAGCAGTTCACCTTACCACTGACATGTACTAGGGATCATGCCACTGACTGCTTGAGTGTGATAGAGCACCGGATCTGCTTTTTAATTATTTGGTAACCAGGTAAGGTCCACTAGGCACAAGCACCTGGCATCAGGGGTGGCCCAGAAGCACTGGGGAGGTTGAGTGACTTGCTCAGAGTCAAACAGTATGCATGTGGAGGTTGTGGGAAGCAGACCCCTGGTTTAGCATACCTGGGGCTGGCAGTATAGCCTAGAGGTTAGAATAAAGAGCTGTGAATGAGCTTGGCACATCCAGCAGACCTAGGTTTGATTCCCACAACCTCCACTTGCATACTATGTGACTCTTAGTAAGTCACTTAACCTCCCCAGTGCTCCCAGGAAGTCCCTGAAAACAGACATTTGTGCCTAGTGGGTTTTACCCTGGTTAGCAAAGACTAAAATAAACCCTGGTCTGCTGAGTGTCCCAAACTCATTCACAGCTTGTAACTCTAACCTCTTGGGTATACTACCAGCACTGAGCTTTGAGTCAGATCAGTTCTGAAGGTCTGGAAGTAAACCTGGTCCTTCAGACCGACTTTCTTACTGAATCAGTTTCCATGACCAAACCACTCTGTACATTTCAAGTGTGGAAAAAGCATCCCACACTCCCAGGCACTGCAATTGAGCAGTCTCAGACCATATGGCCTTCTTCTGGCTATTTCATATGTTCGTAAATTTCCTTCTTAAGCACAGTAAGGTAACTGAAGCAGTGTGGGACCCAGGATTTTACTATGGGGGGTGCAGAGGTGGTGTACATACTTGATATGCAATGTTTTAAGTTTTGTTAATAAAGATTCCTTTATATTGTCTTCTGTTATCTTTTTCATTACATTTTTGACAGAAAATACAAATATAATCTGTAGTTTTGAATTTTGAATGTGTATTTTTTTACAATCAATAGATCAGACCTCTTCAACAAAGTGAAATGCAGCAGTAGCAAGCAAGTTACAATGGGGATGCAGCTGTCCCCTTCACCTTGCCCTAGATCCGCCACTGAATTGAAGATTGGTTTGTCCTCTTGGACTTCTGCATGGGCTTCCTTATAGTAGGTAATGGTCAAAATAATGTGAAAGCACTGAATGATACCGGATTAGAGAACCATGCTTTGCAAAGTGCCTTAATATCATGTGTGTTGTGCAGGATGAGAACAAGGATGTTGCTAGTGCTACCATGATCACCATTGCATGCAGAACTGTCACACACTTCAGTCTCTTTTAAAGCTCACCATGCCCTGAGGGACCTGCAGGTGCAAAGCAATCTGCCAAGCCATCAATTAAATAAGCAATACGACATAATGGGGTGTGCATTGTGCTGAGATAACCACATGCCCAGGGGCATAGTGAGGTATGAGGCCGCAGACTGAGTGCCTTCAGCTCCTGGAAGTGTGGTTATCTCAGCACAATGCACATCCCCTGGGTGTCCTTACTGCACTTATAAAATGGGATTTTATTTTTTAGACAGATCTCTTTATCAAAATACACATTTCAAAACATGTAAAAGTTAAAATGAATGTTTTTTTTTACATAAAGTAGTCGATCCACCTACCAGAACTATAATGAATTTATTACTTTGCTTTCGTTTTTGACCTACTGTAGGTTCTGTAGTTGTAGTTTTGTAGTTACCCCTGTAAGCACCCCTCCACACTATCCCCCACAATCCATTTATAAAATAAAGCAAAATACACATTATAGAAATAATTATAATTTCTAGTTTATTTTGTTTTCCCGATGCCAGTTTCAGTAAACAAATATGTACTGCTTGCGACAGAAAGAGCAAGTGCTATGAAAGATGGTGAGAGAGTTTGAGGGCAAGAGAGATGGGTTCAATTGTCCATCTATAGAAAGAGTTTGTAAGCTCTAAGATGCGGTATTTTTTTTCCTTTTAACTTGTTTGATCAGAGCTTGTAACTGAATAAGAAGTGATGTAAGAGAGTGCAATACAGGGAGCGAGAGAGATGGGTCCGGGTATAGGGAATAGCAGCTGCAAGCTGTGGGAGGATACAGAGATGCAAAACTGACTAATTTCATTGAGAACAGCAGCTCAACAAAACACAAAAATACAGATGATAGTCTTTATGCTACTATGCAATGTTCCTCTGGTTCGTTCTACAATTAGTAGGGTCTTTTTTAGTGTTGTATGTGATACTTTGATTGAGCCTCGAAGATGAGGGTGGCGCTTGTAGTTGTGGAACTTGTAACGGACTGTTCTAGCTGACAGAATAAAGTTACCTTCTTAAACTGCCATTTAAAAGAAAATACATGTTGACTGGGGCTATTTAACTTATTTAAAAAAAATGGTATGTAGAACAAGCAAGAAGGGGCCACGGAGAAGAAGTGGAGTGAATATCTATATATAGAAACATAGATACATAGACACTGTCAGTGGATAAGGGCCTATGACCCACCCAGACTGCCCATCTGAGCTTGTAATTTCCCTTTACGTTTTCTAGAAGTCTGTTGCCCCTTATCCCTGACCTCCAGGATTCCTTTAAGTCACATCTATCCCATGCATTCTTAAATCCCGTGATTGTTTCAGCCCCCACCATACCCCTCAACCTTTCTTCACCAAAATGTGTGACACAATGTGTGACAAGTAAGCCAAATGTGTGACATATCATCTAACATAGCACTGCAAGCTCAGAACACTATAGCTATCAGTGCCCTAACATTCATAAGGTTTTTTGATAACTGAGCATAACAGATCATTATGAATTTCTGCTTTAAAGTCTCAGTGGGGAATATGGAATATCACCTTCCCCATGATGGACAAAGGGTTTCTGAGAGGCAAAATGAGTGACGTACCTCATAATGTGTGACAGTTGAGAGGTATGGCCCCCACCACGTTCTCTGGCAGGGTGGTCCACTTAAACACCAGCCATCTGTGAAGAAATTCGTCCTCACATTTCCTCTGAGTTGCCCTCTCTCCAACTTCATTCCATGCCCTCTAGTCCTGGAACATCTTTTTCGCTGGAAAATAGTGTATTCCTGCACCCTGTTCCTCCCTTTAAGGTACTTGTATGTCTCTATCATATCCTCTCTCTCTCTCTCTCTCTCTCTCTCCCTCCTCTCCTCCAGGGAGTACATATTTAAATCCTTCAGCCTGTCCTCATAGGACTTGTGATGCAATCCCTGTACCATTTTTGTTGCCCTCCTCTGAACCTTCTCCACCCTGTCTATGTTCTTACGTAGGTAAGGTCTCCAGAACTTTACACTGTACTCCAGGTGGTGCCTCACTAGTGTCTTGTATAGTGGAATTATGACCTCCCTTTTCCTGCTGGTGATGCCCCTGCCTATTCATCCTAGCATCCTATTTGCTTTACCCGCTGCCTTGTTGCACTTTTTCCCTACCTTGAGGTCATCAGAAATGATAACCCCAAGGTCCCTTTCCTGCTTAGTACATGCTATATCCTCACACACCCCCAGCTGATATGTTGTTCCAGGGTTTTTGGCCCCCATATGCATTATATTGCACTTCTTTGCATTTAATTTCAACTGCCAAACCCTCAACTATTCTTCAAGGTTCTGCATGTCCCTCCTCATTCTGTCTACACTCTCTGGCATGTCCACTCTGTTACAGAGCTTCATGTCATCAGCGGACAGGGAAATTGTGCCTTCTAGGTCCTGCGCAATGTCACTGATGAAGACGCTGAACAGGACTGGTTCCAGCACTGATCCCTGTGATGCCCCACTAGTCACTCTTCCCTCTGGAGTGGCAGCCATTTACCAGCACCCTCTGTGTCCTGCTGCCCAGCCAATTACCCACTCACCACACTACTGTCCTGCCTACTCCCATATTCCCCAGTTTGTTTAATAGCCTTTTGTGTGGCACAGTGTCAAAGACCTTGCTGAAGTCCAGAAAGGCCACATCCACTGCCCTCCCCTGATCCACCTCCCTTGACACCCAGTCGAAAAATTCATTGAGGGTGATCTGGCATGACTGTAATTCGCTGGCAACCAGATGTTCCGCCAATCTCTCCTTCAGTAGTGCTTCCACGATCTTCCCCACTACTGAGGTCAGGCTGACTGGTCTGTAGTTCCCTGCTTTCCTTATGCTCCTGTTTTTGTATAAGGGGACTACATCTGCTATCCTCCAGTCTTTGGGTGCCTCCCCTGTTTCCAGTGATCGACTAAACAGGATTGCCAAAGGTTCAGCCACCACCTTTCTTAGTTCCTTTTGGACCCTAGGGTGCACCCCATCTGGCTCCATTGCTTTATCGATACATATAATAGGTAAATTGGCACATTGTGAATTCGAGGGGAAAAATGGCTGCCATTTAGTAATTCAACATTCTGATGGTGTAAGGATTTGTAAAGAGGTTAAATACCAGGATGACCTTGCATTGTGCTGTATTAATGCACGGTCAGGTGACTGGTTTTAGCCAATAAAGTTTTGGTTTTTGTGTCCATTTTATAAAACTAGATGCACCTGATGGAACTCAATGTATAACACATTGTAGTATATATACGTAAGTCCCCGAGTAGACATGCTTCTTAGTTGGGTACCGAAGCAAGACTCCACTACCTTACACTGCCATCTGGCTGCCATAATTCTTTTCTGTGGCTCCTGGGTGCTTGTTTCATTCAGTAGAAAAATTGATCACATCCAAGAAAGAAAAAAAATAGTGGTGCCTCCTCCCAGAAAAAAGATTTAAGTGCGTCTGATGCTGTAGCAGTACAATCCCCTGGGATGCTGTAGCTGCCCACCTTCCAATTGTAGTCACACCTCCTGGATACCCAAAGCAAATACAACAGCTCCTCCAAAACAGCATGTACAATGGTAGAATAGTCAATAACGAGGTCAGGTTTAAACAGCAAAACACAATTTTACTTAACTTAACTGGCCTCGCAGGGAGAAAAGGGTTAGTGTAGCTACCCACAGCATGACCCATTTAAGTTCCCTTTTAGGCAGAGTCATTTCATTTCTGTCTGAGGGCTGAAACCCACTGAGCAATGCTCATTTGCGGTGGGGACCCAAATTCAGAATCAGCTCTACCCTCTGCCACTAGACCACAATTAGGAAAACCTGTCTAGGCACAGCCTACCCAACCCACCCCCACATCTCAGAAACAGTAGCCCATCAGTCCTCCTGCTCCCTTTAACACAGTTCCTAGGTACATAGAAACACAGACAAGGACGGCAGAAAAAAACAAGTGTCCATCTGTTCTGTCTGTAGTTCCCTATCTGCCTACAACCTGTTGTCCATAGAGTTCTACCCCTCCCTGTCCACCCTTCCTGCTGTTACCAACCTGAATAACCAGCAAGTGCTTCATTGTGTCCCAGCCATGCTTGAAACCACTTATGGTCTGTGTGCCCACCACCTCCACTGGCAGACTGTTCCATAGCTTCACCACCCTTTCCATAAAATAGAACTTCCTCACGTAGAAACATAAGATTTGATGGCAGGTAAGTGTAACCTCTTGGTGGCGCTATCCCAAGGGCTACTGCCCCTGCCTGCGTGGCCAGTAGCAGGTTAAGGGGCCTGAGTTCTGAAACGGGTCCCTCCACCTGGAGGTCAGGGTTGGAATTGGTCAAACTAACCTGGGCACAGCCCTCCAGGACACTGTAAACCCCCTCTTTCCCTTCTAGTGGCCTGAGCAATATACGATAATCACTTTCACAGTACCCCTTGTACACTATACCAGTACCCACACTGTTTGCACTTACCACCGGAGCTGGTTCCTCTGGCTCAACCCTGGGGACCCCCTGTAAAACAAGATTATGCACAGTAAAATAGCAACAGTACAGTACTCTTGGCACAAACTGGAACCACAGTCAGGTTAAATGCAGCAAAAAAGTCAGGTCTGATTTATTCAGGGGACTTGAACAAGGAAGGGGTGTAATCAGGTTGATTGGCTTAAAGGCTATATTAATCAAATAGTTATGCATGTGCTTTAAGTCCTCACACAGTCACATCTCTGGGTACCCAGGTTGGGAGATGATGGGCTAGCCAGGAACATTGCAGCTGATTGGGGCCCTGTGATGGAAGAAAGCAACTTGCACAACACACACTATTTGTAATCTGGAGTCAGAGGGCTCAGTTCGTGAAAGAAAAAGCAACCAGACAATCAGATGATAACACTTTAGATTTAGCTGTTGTTGCAGGGAGTTACCCTGATGTTTACTCATGATACCCAATACTGGACACAGGCAGGACAAAATCGAGACTGCAGGTTGTTGAGTTGGAGTGCCCAGAGAAGCGGTGCCCAAACGAATCACCGAGGCATCATTCCTGTTCAGGTGTTGAGTAGGGGGCTGATCCCCAGGCAGGTCTCTCGTCGATGGTTTTCTCTGTGCAGCGGGTAGTTGGGCTGGGCCAGTGTGGCAAGGCCCAGGCCCAATGGAGATGATTTTGGATTCAGTCCATGGGTCTGGATGCAGCTTCCAGCAAGCAGAATACAGTTCAAACCACAGTGGGGAACCAAATCGTGACCCACTAACAGCACACAGCACATTTACACGTAAGGAAATTCTAATGCAGCTTCCAGCAAGCAGAACACAATTCAAACCACAGTGGGGAACCAAATCACGACCCACTATAAGCACACAACACATTCACATGTAAGGAAATTCCACTGTACCAGGACCAGGCAAAAGACTCTCTGGTCGCAATTACAGAGTCTCTGCACAATCCGGGAGTTCAGAGATGGCTGAAAGTCCAGACAAGCCGATCGCATTCAGCAAATCTTCAGTCTTCTTCAGGTAGGAGCCTGGTCACAATTCAGTGGCTTACTTTGCTCTCCAAGTTCGGATTCAGTCTGAAAAAGGCACAAGTTCCCTCTCAGGGACAGCAGGCAGGCATGCAGGCCAAAACTCAGGCCTTTCCACAGTTCTCCTCCGCGAATCTATGACAGGGCTGCTGCTTGAATCATTCAAGCTATTAGCTCTTCACTTCACAACTCAGAACTGAAACTAGCTGCAAGCAGCTTGGGAATTTCCCCAAAATCCAAAAGGCTTCGTTGGCTGATCTGTCTGTTAGTCACAACAAGGGGTCCCCCTTCAGGTTATTTTAGGCGCCAAAATGCAAAAACTACAATTTCTGCATGTTTTGACCCCAACAAGCCCCTGTAGGCAGGCTCCATTTTAGAGTCCCAACAGTACTGATTGGCCTATTCTGACAGTCCCGGGACAAGTTGGTGGAGATAAACAGAACAGTCCTTGCTGCAAAGAAGGCAGGTTAGAACAAACTGCAATATTATTACTACTCTAACAAATGATCAGCAAACAAGCACATCTTCTAACAGAGCTCCCTTTTAGATTAATTAAGACTGCAATCCAGGCAGCTCTTAAAGAGACAGTACACAGAGGCTATACAGGCACTCTCTGGCAATACATTTAATCTACTAAAACAGAGAACACCAGCCTGGCAGTGAGCATTTAGGCAAGCTCAAGGAAGAATTTTCAGGAACCTCCATCTGTAGGGGGTTACATAAGGACTGCTTGGTACCTGGCTTGTCCATTTGTCCTTACCTATATTCCCGGGGCAGAATCTACTTGATCTCTGCCCCCCCCCCACTTCCCAACTAAGATTCCCTTGTGCCTGTCCCATACATGCTTGAAGCCCACTAATATTTTTGCCTCCACTCCACCCTGTCTGTGCCCTTCCTGAGATGTGGTCTCCAGAGCTAAACACAGTACTCCTGATGGAGTCTCACCAATGATCTATGCAGTGGCAACACTACTTCCCTCCTTCTGCTGTCAACACCCCTCCCTATGCACCCCAGCATCTTACTGGCCCTACCTACTGCCTTGTCGCACTTCCCCACCACCTTGAGATCATCAGATGTGATTACTTCAAGGTCCCTTTCCTGTTTGGTTACTGTCAATACCTCCTCCCCCATTTTATACTCTGCCTCTGGGTTTCTGTACAATAGGAGCATGATTTTGCACTTCTTTGCATTGAAACCCAGTTGCCATTGACCACTTCTTGAGTGCTTCTCAAATCTCTGCACATTCTGTCCACCCCTTTTGGAGTGTCCACCCTATTACAGATTTTAGTGTCATCTGCAAAGAGGCATACCTTTGCTTCCAGTTCATCTGCAGTGCCACTTATAAAGACATTAAAGAGGACTAGTCCCAATACTGCGCCCTGATGTACCCTGCTGCTCACTCTCTTTTCCCATGAGGGAGTTCAGTTTACCACCACACTCTGCTACCTAACTATTAACCAATTTCTTACCCAGTTTGCTGCCTTAGGAGCCACCCTTAGTCTGCCCAATTTTCTTATGAGCGTCCTATGTGGTATAGAGTTGAAGGCCTTGCTAAAGTCTAAGTAGGTCACATCCACCACCCCACCCTGTTCTATTTCCCTAATCACCCAAAGAACTCTGTCAGGTCTGTCTGACTTGACCCCCCTCCCCCATGAATCCATGCTGCCTCAGGTGTTGTCCACTGGATTCAAGATGCTCCACAATCCTTTTTTTTAGCGGCAATTCCATTAACTTCCCCACCACTGATGTCAGACTGACCTGCCTATATTTGCCAGTCTCCTCCCTACTACTACTTTTATGAAGTGGGACTACATCTTCCCTCCTTCTGTCTGGAACCACTCCTGTTTCCAAACAGTATTCAATAGGGCTGTCAGAGGTGAAGCCATACTTCCCTGAGTTCCCTGAATTCCCTTGGGTATACCCTGCCTGGCCCCATAGCTTTGTTCACTTTCAGAATTACAAATTCTTTCGGACTGTGTCCTCTATAAACAGACTTGTGTCTACCTCCCTTCCCCCAGTGTTTCTGTAGCCTTCATGTGGTCCGACTCCTTCCCCTTCCTCTGTGAAGACTGAACAAAAGTACAGTATCTGTTCAGGATATCTGCTTTTTACTGATCCTCCCCTGTCCATCTTAACCTCACAATCCCTTCCCTAGTCATCCTCTTTTCACTTATGTACCTAAAAAGGTCTTACACAGAAACATAGAATTTGACAGCAGATAAGGACCACTTGGCCCACCCAGTCTGCCCATGTTCCCTGCCTACCTACGGTCACACCATAGTCCCTACATGATCTCTGGCTTTACCTCTCCAGCCCACTTCCTTGCTTCTAAAGTTCCCTTATACCTATCCCATGCCTTCTTTAATCCCATTACAGTTTTTGCTCCCACCACCTCCTCAGGAAGGCTGTTCCAGGCATCCACCACCCTTTCTCTGAAGAAGTGTTTCTTTACATTTCCCCTGATTCTACCCCCCTCCAGCTTCATCACATGACCCCTTGTTCTTGTGCATCATTTTCTCTGAAAAAGGCTTCCCTCTTGAACCTTATTTTTACTCTTGAGGTATCTGAAAGTCTCTGTCATATCCCTCTCTCCCTCCTTTCCTCCAGTCTGTACATACTGAAGTGCTTCAATCTCACCTCATAGGGCTTGGATACAGATCCCACACACATTTAGCTGTCCTCTGGACTGTCTCAACTCTGTTTATGTCCTTTTGGAGAAGAGGACTGCAGAACTGGACACAGTACTCTAGGTGGGGTCTCACCAGAGACTGATACAGAGGTATCACTGCCTCCTTCTTTCTGTTGATGACCCCCCATGCACCCTAGCATCCCACTGGCTGTCCCCACTGCCTTGTCATACTGTCTGGCCACATTTAGGTAATCAGATATGATAATACCCAGGTCTGTTTCCTGTTTGTAGGTCGTCAGCATTACTTCCCCCATTTTGTACTCTGACCCTGGGTTTCTATGCCCCAAATGCATGAGTTTGCATTTGTTGCACTGAAATTTAGTTGCCACTTTCTAGATCACTCCTCAGGCTTACCAAGATCTTTTGTCTTGTCCCCTTTAGTTACCCCTTGGGGTATTCTTTCCTCAGCTTGCACCGTTGTATGCTTCACTGCTTTCTCTGTTTCCCTCTGCTTCTCCTGGTACACCTTCCTATCCTCTTCCCTCTGCATCTCTTTCTACCTCCTGAATGCTACTCTTTTAGCCTTAACCTCTTCAGCCATGTCCCCTAAGAACCATAGCAGTGTCTTTTTTTTCTGTTTCTGCTCACTTCTTTTGTACAGAAATGTGTTGCCTTCACTATGCCATGCATTAACTTGGCCCAATGTTGCTCCATGTCATGCAGACCGCCCCCGCCCCCCCCCACTATGTCGTCTCTGAGGCATTCACCAAAATATTTTTTTAATCTGCCCTCCTGAAGTCCAATACCCTCATCCTTGTGTGGTTTGTTTCCATTGCAGTCCTTCTGTTGAACCACACTATACAGGATCACTGGTCCACAGGTGGTCTTCCAAACTTGATGTCTGCAGTATGTCTCCTGTTTCTTTCATTTTGTTGGAACGTTTGTAAATGAGTCTCTGATTCAAATATTGTAATTCCAAGATTATAAGTAAATAAAAAAAAATTCCACCTTCTGGATCATACTGTTAGGTCATAAAAAGACTGTTGGAAATTTGGGGTCAAAATATGGGAGCTCAATGAAAATTAGATATTTCTTCTCTGCTGGCCTATCTTTGGTAAATATAATCTAAAATATCTAAAAGCAGGTCACCGCTGAAAATAAGATGTTTGGTTATTTATTAATTTATTTATTTAGTTGTTGTTGTTGACCAGGTAAGTGCACTAGACAAAATGCCTATTTTCAGGCATGACCCAGGAGAATTACAGTAGTAGGGTAACAATACACAAAACAAGCATTTGTCAATGCCGAATGTTTGCTTGCTGGCATTGGCAGTGGTAGTGTAGAAGTTATAGAGCTGTGTAATAGGAATAGCAGTGAAGTATTGAACTGAAGCCAACCCCACCACCACCCTGCAGAGAGTGACAGGCATTGGGGTGTGCCTTTGGGTCGTCAGGCATAACGGCCACGCCATTTCACCACACCCCACCCTGCAGACGCTGACAAGTGTCATGGTGTGCCTTAGGGTCTTTGGCCTTATGCACACCCCATTCCATCAGGAAATACGGTGAGATGGGTGCGGTATAGGAGAATGGGGTGAACTTTAGGGCCAAAGAGCCCAAGGCATACCTCGATGCCTCTCACTGGCTGCAGGGTGTGGAATGGTATGAGCATTGCAGGGAAGAATCCCAAGTCACATCCCTAATGCCTGTCATTCTCTACGGGGTTGGGCGTTATGGTTGGAAACCGTAATACCTCAGGCATTCGTTGGTATTTTCACTCCAAATTTTCAACATGTTGTTTTTTGTGACTCCACCTCATGAACAGTGGCAATATCAGTTTGTTAGCCAAAAGCTGCTTATGCACAGCGACTATGGCATTTAGCACCACAGGTGCAAACACATTCCGAACAGGATGTAAAAAATGACAGCTGTACTGTTCATGGGGAGGTGTAAAAAATGGCAATGTTGCAAATCTGTAGTAAAAATATTCAAAAAACTGGTGAAGTCACGCGCGTGCATAGAAACTGTGCAACGCACACCAGTAATGTAATTAGTTTGGGGATTTTTTTACAGCAGATTGTCAACAGAGGCATTTTGGGACCTCCGATCATGAACAGTGTCACTGTGATTTACTTTATCTGTCCTGAACAATGATTTCCCACAGTGATCATGCATCTCTGCGCTGAAACTGTGAAAACACATTTCGGCCATGTTGTGAAAAATGACAGCTGTACTGTTCATAAGGAAGTGTGGAAAAATGCCACTGGTGAAAATCTGGACTGAAAATATTACAAAGTCATGAACTTACGAGGGTGCGTGGAAACTGCGCAATGCTCACTCGTAATACAGTCATTTTATGGACTTTTGTCACCAAATTTTCAACATAGCCATTTTAAGACCTCTGCTCATGAAAAGTGTAACTATGATTTTCTTAATCTGTCCCAAACATTGCTTTCGCACACTGACTGCACCATTGTGCGCTACATGTGTGAAAACACATTTTGGGCGACATGTAAAAATGGCAGCTGTACTGTTCATAAGAAAGTGTTATAAAATGGCAATGTTGAAAATCTGGAGTGAAAATATTGAAAATTGCAAACTTATGATGTATGAGGAACCTCAAGTCACAATCAGAAACAGTCATTTTAGAATTTTTCACTAAATTTTCAACATAGCTATTTTAAGACCTCTGCTCATGAACAGTGTCACTGTGATTTTCTTTAATGTGTCCCATACATTGATTTCAAGACACCGACATGCGCCATTGTGTGCCGCTGGAAACATGTTTTGGGCAAGATGTGACAAATAACAGCTGTACTGTTCATAAGGAAGTGTAATAAAATGGCAATGTTGAAAATCTGGATTGAAAATATTGAAAATTCGCAAACTTACAAGCGTGCGTAGGAACTGCCTAGCATACGCTCGTAAAACAGTCATATTTAGGGATTTTTCCACCAAATTTTCAACATAGCAATTTTAAGATGTCTGCTCATGAACAGTGTCACTGTGATTTTCTTAATGTGTCCCATACATTGATTTCACACACCAACTGCGCCATTATGCGCTACATGGGCTGAAACACATTTTGGGCAAGATGCAAAAAATGACAGCTGTACTGCTCACAAGGAGGTGTAATAAAATGGCAATGTTGAAAATCTGGAGTGAAAATATTGAAAATTCGCGAACTTACGAGCGTGCGTATGAACAGCACAATGCAAGCTTCGTAAAACAGTCATTTTCAGGGATTTTTTCACCAAATTTTCAACATAGTCATTTTAAGACCTCTGCTCATGAACAGTGTCACTGTGATTTCCTTAATGTGTCCCATACATTGATTTCAGACACCGACTGCGCCATTGTGCACTACATGGGCGGAAACACATTTTGGGCAAGATGTGAAAATGACAGCTATACTACTCATAAGGAGGTGTGGTAAAATGGCAATGTTGAAAATCTGGGTGAAAATATTGAAAATCGCGAACTACGGCGACGTGGGAACCCGCAACGCATGGCTCGTCAAACAGTCATTTTAGGATTTTTTCACTAAATTTTCAACATAGCCATTTTAAGACCTCTGCTCATGAACAGTGTCACTGTGATTTTCTTAATGTGTCCTGTACATTGATTTCGCACACCGACTGCGCCATTGTGCGCTACATGGGCGGAAATACATTTTGGGTGAGATGTGAAAAATGACAGCTATACTACTCATAAGAAGGTGTGGTAAAATGGCAATGTTGAAAATCTGGAGTGAAAATATTGAAAATTCACAAACTTACGAGCCTGTGTAGGAACTGCGCAACGCACGCTCGTAAAACAGTCATTTTTTGGAATTTTGCACCAAATTTTCAAAATAGGCTTCTTGAGAGTCCACCTTATGAATGCTGGCAGTGTCGTTTTGTTAATTGGGCCCAAAAGGTGATTTTGCACAGTGACTGCGAAATCACCCTTTGGGCCCTGAATAACGCCATGACAGTGACATCATTCATGAGAAGGGGTCCCAAAAACCCCATGTTGAAAATTTGGTGCAAAAATTCCAAAAAATGCCTGAGATATGCAACAAAGTTGAAAAAACCCTATCTATCCCATTACACAGCTTACCGGCATTTCCTCAGTTCGCGGTCGGCTTTGAAGAGTGCAGACGTGTTCCCGGTCCACCGAAGATCGTCGCGCGAGTCCGGAGGTAAGTATGTAGAGGTGAGGGGTGTGTGGGAGGCAGGGTGCGTAGTGGGTGGGTGGGTTAGTCGGGTTGTGGGAGGGGCAGGAGACTCGTGGGACGTTTTTCTTTACAGGTTTCTTTTTTTACGTGTCGATGCGGGACATTTGCCACGCTGGGGTGGGCTCCCAGCGTGGCACAAGGACGACTGGTTGGGGGGCGTGGATCCGACAGGGGATTGGGCACCCCCGTCGGCCATAGCATCAGTTGCTATGCTGGGGTGGGCTCCCAGCGTAGCACCCAGTACTCTCGGAGGGGAGGACAGTGGAGCCGACGGGGGATTGGGCACCCCCATCAGCTATACCATGAGTTGCCATGCTGGGGTGGGCACCCAGCTTGGCATGTGGAAGGCTTTGGGGAGAGCAGCACAGCCAACAGGGATTGGGCACCCCTGTCGGCTACAGTGTGTCTTGGGGGGGGGCAGCACGCAGTATGGCGTATGCGTGTGTGTGTGTGTGTGTGTGTGTGTGTGTGTGGGGGGAGCTGCGCATGAGCAGGCGATATCTGATTGCTGCTCACTGAAGCGTAGCTTCCCCTTTCAACTGTACGCCACTGCATTTTGGAGCTGTCATAGACAGCTCAAGCATGCATTGGCAGACTGGGGCCACGCCTGCCAACACACTGACTGAATTGGAAGAGGGGGTGACACACCTCCGAAAACTAGGATGATGGCACTATGTTTCTTGCACATGCGTGCAAGCAAACATAACGAGATAGGCAAAAGCAGCATGTTCAAAGCATACAAAGAGTTTTCAAAAACAGCTATAAAAAATGAAATAAAACAGTAAATAGTACACATGACTAAAACCGAACTTAAAGCAGAGAGCCATAAACAGGCAAAACCAAAAACAACCGCACCATAAGTAGACCTGAATTAAGTAGGCATATTCAGAAATGATAATGAGTGAGCAAGAAACAGCAAACAGCAAGAATAGTGCATCATGTATGTGCTGGCAGAAACATCCGAGGTAATCAAAATAACCAAAGGTAGGCAAAGAGCCAAAAGAACAAGACAAAGGCGAGAGGAGGAAAAGCATCACTGGAGGATAAAGGGCAGGGGGATGTAAAAGTAGTGTTAGGGCAGCCAGGAGCAGGAGCATACTTCAGAGGAGCTGAGATAGTCGAATAATTCTCACTTGAATGTGAGGTGGGACTGGCAGACCCCGAGGTGAGAAGGTAGAGAGTTCCAAGTTCTATGGGCAAAGTGGGCAAATGCCTGCTCACCCATTTTAAAGGAGCACTTGGGAATGGCCAGGAGGGCCAGATCTTTGGAGCATAGGGGGTAGACAGAGTCAATAGGAGTGAACATTGAGGCCAGTAAGGTAGGTTTAGAGGGCCTAAGGATGCTATCAATCAAACAGCATAGAATATAGAAGCACCGATGGGGGAGGAGGGGCCAATTTAGTTTAGAACAGAGTGAACAGTGGTGGGTAAATCGAGGAGCAGATAGGGCAAACACATTCCATTTGTATAATCAGCTTGTGTTGGCTAATAAAAGGAGACAATCGCATAACATAGGCTAGGAAGTAGGACTCCCTGTGAAATAGCAACCCTGGCTGCAGGAGTGAGGGCATAACGGACCTCATATGCAAATCCGAGTTTAATATTAATGAACTTGCAGATGTTTGAGATGTGCAGCCAGAAGTCCAAGGAAGGGTCAAGTGTAACACCTAGATATTTGAAATGGTTGGTCACAAAGATGAGGGAGCTGTCGAGACAACTGATGTCAAGACCAGTGACGCAGGCCCGAACCTTCTGAGGGGACCCAAAAAGCATTGCTTGGGTCTTGACAGCATTCAGTACAAGGCAATTTTGGGTCAGCCAGTTCTGAACTTTGTGGAAGTCAGAGGTAAGCCAGGAATTAATATCCATCAGGGACTTGGAGACAGAGTAGAGCACAGCACCAGGTCATCAGCATATAGAAGAGTATGATAGTGGGAAGGAGTATTGGGAATATCATTGATAAAGATAGAGAAAAGGAGCAGGCCTAGGATGGAACCTTGGGGGACGTCAACATTAATAGTGGTGGGGGAAGAGAGGGCCTTGTTAAACAAGATGAACTGTTGATGGTTACAGAGGTAGCTGGAGAACCACTTTGAGGCTAGAGTTGAGACTCCGAGGGATGTCAATTTGTGTAGCAGAGGGAGTGATTAATCAGGTCAAATACCTTTGTAAGGTTGATGAAAATGGCCTTGGTGAGCATACCTTTGTCCATGTTAGATTTTACATCACTAGTGAACTGGCAAGGGCAGTAGAGGTGCTGTGGGTAAGCCTAAATCCATACTGGGCAGAGGATAGCAGGTTATATTTATGTAGGTGGTCTGAGACCTGAAGGAAACAAGTTTTTCCAGACGTTTACCGAGGGTAGGTAGAATTTCTATAGGGCAGTAGTTATTAATAGATTTGGCATCACCCTTTCTGAACACGGGTACAATCTTGTCCACCTTCCATATACTGTGGACAGATGATGTGGAAAGAGAAAGGTTTAAGAGTCAGGTGACAGGGGAGGCAAGGAAAGGGGCAGCTGGCGTGAGTATTTTCAATTCAATCCCATCTGGGCCAACACTACTGAAGGGTGAGATGGAGATAAGGAGACACAGAACCTCATGACAAGAGACTATATGGAGGTACAGTGGGGGGGTAGAGGGACAAGAGGGAGAGAGGGGGAGCTGTGAGGGCAAGACATGATAAACTCGAAACAAGAGAGATCAGAGAAGTAGGGAATTGAAGGCATTAGCAGTGGTGACAGGATTATTGCAGTTGACATTGTCAATAACCAAATCTAGAGGAGTTAAGCTTCTACTGTACAATTACCCAAGAGACCCTTGATTTGGGACCAGAGGCTCTTGGAGTCTCTGGCCATAGCAAGAAAAAAATCCCTACAGTACTTGCTTTTGGCCAACCTAACTTCTTTTTTACAAGTATTTCTTGCAGAATGATAGGTGAGCCAGTCAGACTGTAAGGAAGAAGATTTGAATTTGACCCAGCATTTGTGTCTGGATTTGAGCATGGAGAGTAGAGAGCTATGCAGCCATCTAGAAAGTTTGCCTTTGACCCGACACCTGGTAACCGGGATGTGCTTCTCTTGAAGGAGGTGAGGGTGGAGGTGAAATACTCTATGGCAGTGTCATCACTGCAAGAGGAGTACAGTGGGGACAAGTCTGCACAGCTAAGAGCAGCAAGGAAGGCATCAGGGTTAAGAGTGGAGAAGTCTCTCAGGATTAGCTCCTTTGGGGGGGCAGGAAGGGGAGCTGGCATTCCACACATGAAAGACAGGAGAGTGATCACTGATTGAGTCAGCAAAGGCAACCGCTGTGGTGATCCTGTCTTCCTATTGATTAGAACTAGTGTTGCTCGATAGTGCTTTTGTGGATCCTACCACTATCTGTTAGGTAGTGCTGGTATCTTGACTTTGATCCTACCAGATATCCTGCCAGACAGATGCAGGATCCAGGGTCAGATAGTGATGGATCCCGGTTAGGATCCAGGTATCCTGGTTAGGATCCATGGATCCTAGGGCAGATAGTTAGGATCCGGGGACAGATAGTGATGGATCCTGCTTAGGATCCAGGTATCCTAGCTGATAGGATTCATGGTCAGATAGCACTACTGTCCTACCACGGCAACTATCTGGCCAAATTGGATGTATCTGTTGGTGATACTATCTGAGCAACACTAGTTAGAACTCAATCAGTGAGTGAGTGGTGACCCCCCCCCCACTGGAGTATCTCGTGGGGTCCAGTATTAGTTGGAAGAGGTGGGCCTTACTTAATAGTAACTTGAAGGCTTTTGAGTTTGCGCCAAGACAGTCTAGATTAAAATCACCCATGATAATGATCTCATTTTTTCCCTATAGCAGGGGGCAGATAGTCAATAAGTTCAACAAGTCCAGGTTTACCACCTTTGGGAGGACTGTCATGGGAGGATGGTGTGGTACCTGAGGACTGGAGGAGGGTGGATGTGATTCCCCTTCACAAATGTGGGAGCAAGACAGAGGCAGGAAACTATAGACCTGTCAGTTTGACCTCAGTGGTTGGGAAAATGATGGAATCACTTCTGAAGGAAAGAACTGTTGAGCACCTAGAGGCCAGTGGAGCAGTGGACCTGAGGCAGCATGGATTCACAGCAGGAAGGTCATGTCAGACAAATCTAATTGATTACTTTGACTGGGTGACCAAAGTAGTAGGCCGGGGGGGGGGGCTGCTGTGGACATGGCCTGCCTAGACTTTAGCAAGGCATTTGACACAGTCCCGCACAAAAGATTAATAAACAAATTAGCTAGCCTGGGAGTGGGTCCCAGGGTGGTAGCCTGGGTAAAACACTGGCTGGACAACAGAACACAGAGGGTATAGTAAATGGAGTACACAGTGAAGAAAGGAGGGTTACTAGTGGGGTACCACAGGGTTCAGTACTGGGGCCGGTCCTTTTTAATGTCTTTATAAGTGACATTGCATAGTGACTGGAAGGAAAAGTGTGTCTCTTTGCAGATGACACAAAGATCTGCAACAGGGTTGATATGCAAGGTGGGGTGGAAAGGATAAAAAGGGACTTGGCAAGGTTGGAGGAACGGTCAAATGTATGGCAGCTTAGATTCATTGCAAAGAAGTGCAAAGTAATGCACCTGGGAAACAAAAACCCAGGAGAAGAGTACACAATGGGGGGTGAGATACTGACAACAACAAAAATGAAAAGAGACCTGGGGGTGGTCGTGTCAGATGAACTAAAGTTGAGCCAGCAGTGAGAAGGCAGTAAGGAGGACCGGGGGGATACTGGGATGCATAGGGAGAGACATCACCAGTAGAAAACAGGAAGTTGTTGGCCCTCTGTACTGACAGTTGGTAAGACCACATCTGGAGTACTGTGTAGTTCTGGAGACCCCATTTCCACAAAGACATAGACAGGTGGGAGCTGTCCAGAGGAGGCAACCAAAATGGTGCAGGGTCTGTACCAGAAGACTATGAAGAAAGACTAAAGGAGCTTAAGATGCATAGCCTCGAGGAAGGGGGGATATGATAGAAACTTTCAAATACCTCAAGGGAATCAACAAAGTCCAAGAGGGCAGCATCTTTTAGAAAAGAGATGTGCAAGAACAAGGGGTACAATTTGAAGATGGGGGGGGGGTTGGCTCAGAAGTAATGTAAGGAATTATTTCTTCACAGAGAAGGTTGTAGATACATGGAACAACCTTCCCGAGGAGGTCGTAGAGTCAAAAACAGTGGGAGAATTCAAGAATGCATGGGACAGACATAAGACAATTCTAGTGGGGGTAGGAGGAAGTAGGCTGTTGGCTAACTGGGATCTGCAGCTTATCCATTAGGTAGGGAAATGAACAGACTAGGTGGGCCAAGCGGTCCTTATCTGCCATCAGATTCTATGTTTCTTTGTTTCTATGTAAGTGCAAACAATGGGCTCTTTGCACTGAAGTGTGGATTGCCTAATGCCACATAACTGAGGCGCATAGGCAACCTTACATGTGAATGCCCCACAGTGGTGGTCCAGTAGCATGCACCATCAGTGCAATAGAAAATTGCATACAGGATCCACCGGCCAATCATGCCACTCTGAACCGAGGCAGGCTGGGGGTTTGGCAGGGGTGTGCCCGCACTCCATGTGATTCAAAAAGGCATGGAGTGCCACACACTGGGGTGCATGAGTTATGGCTGGAAGGACCCTGCCATAACTATATTATGCATTCAGCCCTCGTGCATACAGAGCTCTGTGACTGGCATGGCCCTATCTTGTGTTGCCACTGGCATATGTATATACACACACACAGTCACAGTCTCTCTACCTGCCACAATAGTATAGATGTATAATTACTGAAAAACATAATGATGGCAACACCTCTATTGCTGAGGGGGGAAAGTCACAGCCTCCTTTAGCCTTTTGGCCAACTGCAGCTGAACCCCAGTCCCCTAGTGAATGGCTCCTTGTGGACCTAACCCTCGGTGCTTCAAAAAAAATCCACATGGGTTGCTGCTATCATCCCCCTTCTGGAGGTATCCTGGGCCGCTCCAACTTCTTAGATGGCCTTGGGCAAATCTCCCCATCCAGAGACACCATAGTTATCAGGGATTTCAACCTCAACTAGTTGGGAGACCTTGAGCCAGATTATGCAAACCTCCTGAAAGAACACCAACTCGAGCAAGTCATCTCCTCCCCTACGAGACACAATGCCTGTAGACTAAACCACTCCCTAATCGATTGGGTTGCTACTAATTGGGTCGGCTTGTTCCTTCAGGCTGATACTATGTCTGAATCCATCAGTGATCATTCCCCAACTTACATAATACTGTCCACTAAAACCAGCTGCCCTCCTCCTAAATATCTGTCCTTCAGAAAATTCAAATGCTCAAATTCCACAAAGGTACTCAGTGCTGCAAGAGCAACCAATTGGTCTGCCTTTTTCCACCTCAATAATATAACATCTGCAGTCAGCTTCTTTACAACTACCCTTCTTCAACTACAGGACCTCCACTTCCCTCTTACTACCAAGAGGATAAGAGGGGGCTGTACACTTTGGGTATCCAGGGAACTACTGTCCCTGATGAAAGACAGAGACAAAAAGTGGAAAGCATACAAGTCCCCAACCCCCAGCTCTGGAATGCCTATAGATGCTTACACAATACCTGCAAACAAATGGCCAAATCCCTCAAGCGTAAATATTACCTTAACCAACAGAGGGACAACCTCAGAAATCATCACAGTTTCTGGGCCTCCATAGGGTCACATCACTCCTAAATCCCAAAACTCACAGTCCTATAAATAAACTGACATCACCCCCCAGGCCCCCTCTCCGATTCAACAGAAATAGCACACATATTCAACACAAAATTCACTGATTTCTGCTCCTCTCTCACCCATCTACCCCACTCCCAGCATTTTCCATGCCCTGACAACCATTCAAACCGCTCCTCCACCCCCTTCTATTTCAGAGCTATCGGTCATGGCGTCACCACCAAACTCCTGAATTCCCTTCCCACCAGGGGTACCCTGGCAGTGACAGGCTGTTTCCTGCATTCTTAAAAATCATCTCCTTGGAAATTGTTAAACCCATCACTTCCATATTCAACCTTGCCCTTACAGAATCCACTGTTCCTGCCTCATGGAAGCATGCTAATGTTGTTACAATTTTCAAAGCTGGGGATCCCCTCCAACTGGAAAATTACAGACCCACCTCCCTCCTCAACCACCTAAGCAAACTACTGGAGAAAATTGTCCACTTCCAGTTCTTAGAACACCTCGACAAGTATGATCTCCTTTGCCCCCTCCAGCATGGTTTCTGCAAACACTACAGTACCTCTTCGGCCTTGGCCCTGTTTTCCAACCATGTCCTAAAAAACATGGATGTGGGCAAGGCCACAGGTGCTGTATTCATGGACCTGTCAAAAGCCTTTGACCTTGTTGACCACCCCCTCCTCCACGCAATCTTGCCACGCTTTGGGTGCTCCCCTGAAACCACTGCCTGGTTCAGAAGCTATCTTTCCAACAGGACAATCCATCAGAATAGGCAAATCCTCCTACACTGCCCTCCCAGTATCCACTGGAGTCCCCCAAGGTTCCATACTTGGCCCCTTCCTCTTTTCTATATTCATAAATGCTCTCTCTGCTAATAGTCTCACTTGCAAAGCTCTCCTCTATGCAGACGATCTAGTACTTTTCCACCATGGTAAATCACTTAATACCATCTCCTCCACACTCACCCTAAACTATGGTGCTGCCCATCAGTGGTTTGTCTCCAACAAACTCCTGATCAATGAAAAAAAGACTAAGTCTATCCTTTTCAGATCCAAACCATTCCTAGCCAATGTCACCAAAAGCTCACTCTTCCCTACTTGTACTCAGTCCAGCCAGCCCCCCTCCCTTGAAAATGTCCCCTCTTTCCAATACCTTCGTATTACTCTTGATCCCTCCCTTACCTACTCTGTGCATGTAAACAACTCTGTGCAGAAAATCAACCAGAAGCTAGGTGCGGCATATAGGATCTAGCAATTTCTGTTTGATGAAGCTCGCCTTGCTATCACACAAGGAAACCTGCTACCCCTCCTTGATTACCGATCCCCCATCTACTCCCATGTGTCCTCCATGTTGCGCTCATGACTGAACACAGCAAACAACTGCATCTGTTGCTTTGCCCTTCTAGCTCCTTACACCACTCATCACTGTCCACTCTACCAATCCCTAGGGTGGCTCCCCCCTTCAAGGCCACTTCAACAATGCCCTGGGCTGCATAGTAGACAACACACTCAGGGGCAGTGACCAGTCTCCATAATCTCCTCTACTCACAGGAAGAGTGGATGCCAGGTGCCTCCGAGCATCCTCTGTCCCCCCGCTGGATGTCCCTCATGTCTCCACATCTATGGGTTATAAAGCCTTCTCCATTTCGGCACCCTCCCTATGGAACAGACTACCATCTTCTATCTGCTCATCCTCCTCCCACCTGTCCTTTAAGAAAAATTTTACAAATTGGCTCCTATCTGAAGCTTCTGTCACTATCACTGTCCCTATGACTAATGCCAGTGCCTACCTCATCTCTACCCCTCTGAGGCTCTTCTGGCTACTTTCACACCTTCCACTCCTGCATTTGGTTGCTCTTTTTTTGTCTGTCTTATGCTTTCTTATATGTGAAGTATTGCACCTTTGCACCACCCTATGAACCTCACACTAGGGTCACTGCCTGATCTTTTGTCTGCTGGCATCTGTTATTGGAAAGTCCTGCACACAAGACTATTGAAAGTTTAAACTTTATTGTCACCTGATGTAAACCCATCTAAGGCACACAATAATGTCATGTATTTGTTAATATCTGTACTGTTTATTTGTAACATAGCTTACTTTGTACCTTTTATTTTCATCCCATGTGTTGAGGTGTGAGCATTTCTATGTAACTGATTGCATAGTATTTGCCTAAACTTGTGCCACCATGTGGCCTGGGTTGTGACTGAAAACGATCCTTTGGATCAGCTCACTTACCTGGTTAACAAAGACATAAATAAATAAAATTGTTACCCAAACAACAAAAAACATGTAGCCACAGCAACCACAAGTCAATTAATTTTGATATGAAGCCCTAACAGTTTGGCTCCTTGTCCTAAACAGTATTTTTATGTTTAGCTAAAAAGGAACAGCACACAGCACAATGTGCTATATGACTACTGGCAGCACCACGGTACTAACTCCTCTGAACTGCGCACTACAGAAAATTGTATTGAATACCCCCACCCCCATTCTGTCCACTTAACCGTCTCATTCTGTTGCACATGTATAGGGGAAAGGGGGGAGGGATTGTTGAACTAGGAAAGGTACACTAAGCCAAAGTTTGTTTCCAGGTGCGACCTGGGAGCTCAAGGAAGTTAAATGATTTCCTCAGGTTCACACAGTATGCAAGTGGGGGCTGTGGGATTCAAACCCATGTCTCCAGGTTTGCAGCTCAGTGCCCTAAACTGCAGCACTCTACTGCCTCCAAAGGATCATATGTTTACAAAACAACATGATCGCACTGCACAACCACAGCCAGTAACCCTCAGCAGTAGCCGATAGTACAGAATCACAAATTAATTCACTTTTTTATGCATCCCCCAATCCATCTCGATAGAACCTGTACAGAAATTTCCGAACTTGACAAATGGTCAACATGTAACCATTAATAGTCCGAGCTGCAATTGCTCTTCCCAACATCTGACTGTGCAGCTATCGGGTGCCGATGGTATCCTTGCACATCTGCAGGGTTCTGTGCCAACCCAGGCTTCCCCACAGGAATGCATAAGGGATCCACTCAGGGCACCAGGGCAGCCATTCAATTGGATGCCTATATGCATCCTGCCCCCCCTGCCCCCGCACTGCCCCCAACCAAGCAGCAATGCACAGCTGTGCGCGCTGTGTGTGTGTGTGTGTGTGTGTGTGTGTGTGTGTGTGTGTGTGTGTGTGGCATAGACAGTAGGTCAGTGATAGTGAATACCGGCTGGTTCACACCTGTCTGTGGGTGCAGTGCTGCACAGGCAAGGTATACCTATAGCGTGTACCCTATGCCCCTTTGTGCATAAGGCTCAATGTGAAACTTCTTAGTCCTACCTAGGACCAGGAGGGAGTGTAAAACTTCACAGGAGGTATTGGGGGGGAGGCAGAAGAGTAAGGTTAAGATGAGGTGTGAAGAATAGCACGAGGGCCCCCTCCCCTTTTTGACAAAGGAAGATCAGCAAGAAGCATGTTGTACCCAGTCGGGGAACACATAGAATCGGGGATGGAGGATTTTAACCAGGATTCAGAGATGCCAAGAATATCAGGGCCATAGTGAGAAGCCCAGGTTTCGATCTCAGGGAGGTTAGTCATAAATGCTCCTTGTGTTAAGATGTGCAAACTTCAAACCGTTAGCATGCAGCCATGAATGGAACTATTTGGACTGAGCTTAAACTGTTTAGGCTGGGGGCCCAGGTTAGCTTCAACATCTGGTCTATCTGGATGAATATTTAGTAAAAATGTATAAAAGCAGGACCCCAGTACAGCAGAGCCCCCATTGAACTGTGCATCAATGCTGCTCTATCCTAGGAAAAACTACGTTGTAAAAGCTGGACCCCACTGAAAATGGAACTTGCCTTTCAGCTGGGCTATCCTGATTAAATACATTATAAATATGGGTAAAAGCAGGGCCCCATCAAAAACAAGATATTATAATCTTAGCTGTGCTATCCTGGGTAAAAACAGAATAAAAATTGGGAAAAGCAGGATCCCACTGAAAATAAGATAGCATCTGAACCATGCTATCCCAGGTAAATACAGTACAAAAATGTGTCAAAGTAGGAACCCATTGAAAATGAGATATTGCGGGGGACCACGTGATGCAAGCTACCGGATAGTCGCTCCTCTGTATAACTCCAGCCTCCCATTTCTATATTTTCGCTTTCTGGTATACCTTTTCGATCTTTAAACCTCTAATTTTGAGTTATTTGGGTTCCTACAGCTGTGCCCTTGCAGATTTGAGAAGAGAGAATGGGCGTTTACATGAAAAACAACAGCAGAAACACATCCTGCCAGTCACACCAGAGAAGGCCTCAAAAAAATCCCGGGCCTCGAGTGGAACAGAAAAGGGAGACATTCTGAATCTAGGGGCAGATCAGGAGCCACTCACATTGGTTAGATTTCTGGAGGAATTTAAACCTTTCAGAGATGAGATCAAGGAGATGGCATCAGAAATGAAATCGCTCACGAGAAAAATAGAAGAAATTACCCTCGCTACCTCAGACAACACAACTAGGATCTTCTCTTTAGAGAAGCAAGTCGAGAGGTTCGAGCCTGAGATGGCAGCAATGCATCAGAAACTGTCTAGATTTGAGGTCAAGATTGAAGACCTTGAAGGTCGTAGCCGGAGAAATAATGTTGTGATCCTCGGGTTACCAGAGGGAGAAGAGGGCCAGAATACCATAGCTTTTATCCAGAAGTTAGTCGAGAAGATTGCAGGCCCTTCCCCATTTGGGGCTAAATATATTATCGAGAGAGCCCACAGGTCATTAAGACCGAAGTCCCCTCCTGGAGCAACGCCCCGACCTATAATTTGTCGTTTCTTAAATTTTTTGGGAACGACATTTCCTGTACAAAGTGAGAGAACTCCAAGAAGTTTGCTGGGAGCAAGTTAAGCTAAGAATAGCGCAAGATATCCCAGGTTCAGTCCATTTGAAGCGAGCGGCTTTTCATCCTGTTGTTTCAAAAATTATTGTGGCTGGACTTAAATTCCGTATGGGATACCCGGCCAGGCTACAGGTACTGGTGGCTGGTTCCTGGGCTACCTACAAAGATCCGGAGGCAGCATTTGCTGGTTTAAAATTAGCACTGCCAGATCTCTTCAGGGACACGTGAAAGGCCTTAGGGCTCTCTTGACAAGATGAGAACCGTTTTGAGAAGGCTGGGTACTCATGTAATGGGATCTTCTGGAAAGCAACGGTTACACATTCTTGGACTCTCACTTCATCCCAAATATGGGGCAGAAAAGACTTTACTTTTCTTTTTTTACAGTGATCTAGTTGTGGATGCATGCTGTTACTTGTCTTGTCTGGGTCTGGGGTTTCGGGCCCTTCGGTTTTCTAAGTGTTTCAATCATGGAAGCATATTCCTGCTCGTTTTGTCTGGGTCTGGGGTCGCAAGTAAGCAAGCTATTTCTCGCTAGTTTTCGAATTGGCAGACAACAATACCTATTTAATAACATCTGGTCTCCCCCTCTCCTGTGGGAGTTTAGTAAGGAAGGGTTTGGTGGAAGGCTTTAGCCTTTTGGGAAATCCAATTATAAGGGCTGAGAGGTCCCTTCCCTTTGTAAGGCATCAAGGTGCTGTTGCACACTTATAACACAGGAAGGAGCTTATGCTCCATGCGTTTTAAGTGCCAAGGGCTCCTAAAGTAGGAGATAAGCTGGGATTTACTGCGGCAAAAGTGCAGCAACTGGGGGGAGAGGATCGAGGGCTTGTCCCTATAGGGCTGGAGAGCCTGCTGAGACGAAGGCCCGCTCAGTGCATATTATGTTCGGCTGAGGCTGACTTCCCGATCTTGCGCCATGAGGTGCCTTATCACACTCAACAAGCCATATGCCCTTGTAAGCAGTGATGTTACTGGGGGTGATGTTTTATTGATATTAGCTTACTCCCAATGGCCCTCATTAGGGGATAGGCGGTAGATACAAGGGCTTGTATAGTAGGGGTGTTGCATTCTCTCTTTCATTTATTACTAGCATTTCAAAAAAGGGGAACGTATTATAAAGAATACAGGGTTTGGGGGGCAGCTTTGGGGCTGGGGAGGAGTAGTAAATGGAGCATTGCTGAATGTTGTTAGCGATAAGAGGTGGGTTTGGGTGGATGTATTTTTGGATTATGTTTTGGAGTTACGGATGATGTGGATTGTTCGAGGGGTAATCGGGGGGTGGGGAGGGACAGGAATTCAATGGGGGAGTGGGAGACCGGCACAACAGTTTCAAGGGAATAGAATCACCTGTTACATGATTGCAGGATATGTTAGCTATTGTATCTGGATTATACCTGATATAATAGATGGCTCAGAATATTAATATTGCTACATGGAATGTGAAGGGACTCAGGAAAAAACTGAAACAATATCAGGTACTTAAGCATCTGAGTTTGTTACGTGCCCAGATATCATTCATACAAGAATCTCATTTAGTGGATTCCGAAGTATTACAACTTCGAAGACAACAAATAGGTCAGGTTTTTTATGCTTCAGGGGAAACCAATAGTTATGGGGTCATGATCCTGATTAACAGAAATATCCCATTTGTCCCTTCTCAGGTATTTAAGGATTTGGAAGGCAGATATGTCTTAGTGCAGGGCACTATTTGGGCCATGCCATTGGTTTTAGGTAGCATATACGGTCCTAACACAGATGATCCCTCCTTTTTTATGAAATTGATTTCCACTATTCTTCCTATACTCCCTATTCCAATTATATTAGGGGGAGATTTTAATTTAGTTTCGGATCCGAATCTGGATAGATGAGGCACTGGGTCAAGGGGATTGACACCTGGACACAGGGCCTTTAAGGAGATGATGGATCAGTGCGGATTGTGCAATGTCTGGAGGGTCACACATCCTAATATTAGGGAATACACTTATTGCTCACCAGTTCATGGCATGCAGTCTTGCATTGATTACCTATTAGCTTCTCATGAGCTCTTGCCAGGGGTTCTATACACCTTGATCCAACCGGGTCCAACATCGGATCATTCTTTAGTCTTGGGTAATTTGGCTTTTCTTAATAACCCCAAAAGAGAGACCAGATGGAAATTAAATGAACGAGTACTAAAAGATGAAAAGTATAGAAGACAGGTGAAAGAGCAGATAGAGTTTTTCTTTTCCACCAACTCAATAGATAGTGCAAGACCGGATATTTTATGGGGAGCCTTTAAGGCATATATAAGGGGTATTCTCATTAGTCTAGTTACGAGGAGGAAGAGGGCACAGGAAAAGGAGTTACTCTTTTTATTGTCTCAGATACGGGTGTTAGAAAGTGTACACCCAGATATAATTTCTCAAGAGGAGTCACAGAAGTTACTAATATATAAAGATAAGTATCTGGGAATGTTAAGAGAAAAGGCTGAGTTGGCAATAATCCGTACAAAGGCCAGTTTTACAGATCAAGGGGAAAAAGCGGGGTGCCTGTTGGCTCTACGTTTAAAACAACAAGAATCAGCAAGATTTATACCCCCAATAAGGTCTCAGTCTGACAGGACCCTGAAGGTATTCTCCTCAGAGATAGTCCAGGAATTTGCTACCTTTTTACGAACAATTATATAGGGACATGGATAGTCCTCCGCCCATTCAAAATCTGGATGAGTATCTCAAGGAAGCTCATCTTCCATCACTATCTGACTCTCAAAAGAAATTCATATGGACCCCTTTGTCACAGGAAGAGATAGCAACTGTTACAAAGAACTTGCCTATGGGCAAAGTTCCGGGTCCAGATGGGTTTTCGGCCTTATTTTGTAAAGTTTTTACGGAACAATTACTTCCCGTGTTGCATCGGCTCTATTTGCATATTTTGTCTGGAGAGGTGGCAGATGCACATCTGTCTGAGGCATTGATAGTTTTGTTACTTAAACTGGACAAAGACCCGGAAATGGTTCAGAGCTATAGGCTAATCTCCTTGCTGAATCAAGATGTCAAAATTCTCTCGAAGATAATGGCAGATAGACTAATGCTGGTTCTTCCGGATCTTGTGAGTATGTCTCAAGTGGGATTTATGAGAGGACGCGCATCTTCAGATCACCAGCGTACTCTCTCCCATGTCTTCGAGTCAGGGATGCCATATATCCTGCGGGTTGGTCTCCCTGGACGCTGAAAAGGCATTGATTGGAGTTAACTGGACTTTTCTTTTCAAGCCCTCAAGGCATTTGGATTCCCATCCATGTTCATAGATTGGATCAGGGCAATTTACGGTCTCCTACAGTGAGGATTTCAGGGCGGAACCTTCTCCAAGTCTTTTACACTGCAGTCAGGAATGAGGCAGGGATGCCCTCTCTCTCCATTACTTTTCAATCTTTACCTGGAACCCCTTATTCAACATATTCTCAACAATGAAGGGATACAAGGTATTCCCATTAGGAATGAGGTAGTGAAAGTAACAGCGTACGCTGATGACCTTCTCCTACATTTGGCTAATCCGTTAATATCTATCCTGAATATGCTAAAGGAGGTTGATAGATTTAGTAGTTTCTCGAATTATAAGTTAAATACCAATAAGACATCCTTTTTCCCTCTTAACCATAAAGTCTTTAAGACCGACATTATGTCTCTGGGACTATGCTGTTCACCCCGGGCTATCAAATATTTAGGCATAAAATTAACGTGTAATCCCTCCTTGAGGTTTAAGGAGAACCTGGACCCCTTCTGCAGGGGATCACCCAAGATTTAGAGAGAGATGGGATAAACTCCCATTATCTTTATGGGGTCTCATTAATATTATTAAGATGAATGCGTTTCACCATTTATTTTATCCTTTGTTGCATCTTAATTCATTCATCCTCCTAAATTGGTTTCAGAAAACACATAAACTCTTTACCAAGTTTATTTGGTCGAATAAGACCTCCAGGCTGGCATACCACAAGTTAGCTGCACCTAAGAATGAGGGGGGGTTGCAGATTCCTTACCTGCCCTTCTACTACTGGGCTAGTCATTTGGCTAAATACCTGAGATGGGTAAGACCGGGTCCAGATAACATGAACCCGGTTTGGCTTAAGATTGAATTAGATTTTTTCCAATCTATGAACATGGACCCCCTGACTATACTCTATCTAAAAATTTCTCAGATGCAAGATAGTAATAAATGTTCCACTATCATGACCTCCCTAAGAGTACATTTGCAATTGTGCTCTTTCCTGCGTTACAATCAGAGCAATGATCTCGCTCAATCTATTTGGAATTCCCCGGCTTTCACTATAAATAAACAGAAAATTTCCCATTCATGGTTCCCTCACTTAGGAGAGGGGATAGTAACTTCATTTCTGGATGAAGTTGGTGAGTGGCTCTCATTTTCTCAGTTCATACACAAGTTCAAAATACCTGAGTCTCAGACTTTTAAAATGTTTTAACTAAGACACTTGCTAACCACGGTCTTTGGGGCCACTCCATCCCATCCACCGACCTTTGCATTGGTATCTGAACTTTCCCCTTTACTAGTCTCTTCTGGTGTGATTTCTAAGATTTATCAAGTCTTGTTCCGATGGAGGTTTGGATGTGGTGGTGGCCCCACCAACTTCTGGGTTTCATTTTTTCCCCCACTATACTTTTAAGTGGCCCGTCCTCTGGATGTACTGTCATAAATATGTATCCCAAGATAGATTATGTCTCATGCAGTTCCATATCTTGCATAATTTATACTATACACCAACTAAACTGGTGAAATGGGGCCTTCTTGATACCGATAGGTGCAATAAGTGTTCCCAGGATACAGGATCACTTTTCCATTTTTTCTGGTCGTGTCCCCAGATAGCATCATTATGGGAACAAATAAAAAACAATCTGGATCCTTTATTGGGTCTACAGGACTATTTTACACCAGATATTTGCCTGTTAGGGGATCTCTCCTCCATAAAGGTTAAAATTCGGAGATTTCACATATCTGTGGTGGTGTTGGTGCTCTCGGTTAAAAAAGTCATTCTCAGGCATTGAAAGGAAAGGACCGGACCAACATATCAGGAGTGGCTCCATGAGATCTTAGCAAATATACAAACAGAGAAGGCTATTGCTAGTCTTCGAAACAGATTACATAGGTATAAGGATATCTGGGATCCCCTTCATACTTTAATTGTGGTGGCTATGAAGCAGTGTGTAGCCAAGGTTACCATCTTAATTACTCTTGGTATAGGTAGTTAGAGGGTGATAACAGTGCTAGAATGAACTGCTGTGCGCGGGGGAGGGAGGGAAGGGTTGAGGGCAGTATGATTAGAATTGTTTTGCGAATCCTATGTAAAAGTGTTCATTACTGCCTCCTGTATTGTGGAAAATGTGGTGAATAAACTTTGAATTATAAAAAAAAAAAAAAGAGATATTGCATCTCAGCTGGGCTATCCTGGGTAAATATATTGCAAACTGTGTAAAAACAGGACCATACGGCAGAACTCCACTGAAAAGGCGATGTTGCATCTCAGCTGGGTTATCCTGGGTAAATATATTGCAAACTGTGTAAAAACAGGACCCTACAGCAGAACCCCACTGAAAAGGAGATGTTGCATCTAAAATGATCCGTCCTAGAAAAATACATTATAAAAGCAGGACCATATAAAAAACAAGATATCAAACTCACCCCTCTGATTGGGTGCATAACCTGGGTGTTGTTATTGATGATGGCTTGACCTTGAAGTGTCAGGTGTCAGCTGTGGTCAAATCTCATTTTACCATCTGAGGAACATTGCCCGGGTGAAACACCTGATTGCCCCAGATGACTTTCCAACACTGGTCCATGCCTTCATTACTACCTGTCTAGACTACTGCAATGCCCTCTACCTAGGGCTGTCTGGGGTTAATAGCCACTACTTTTCAGCTGGTGCAGAATGCTGCAGCCAGGTTATTGACTAGTACCTCCAGGTCTAGTCATATTACTCTTGTTCTGCGCGAACTGCACTGGCTGCCGGTTCAGTGGCGGATCACCTATAAGGTAGGCTTGCTTACCTTTAAAGTCCGACACGAACAGGGACCCAACTATCTAAAAGAACTACTGATTCCCTACTCCCCTAGTCATCCTCTCCGATCCATCGATGAGGGTTTGCTAGAGATTCACAGGGTTCGTCTTAAAACATCTGGAGTGCATGCTTTTTCATTTGCAGCACCAACCCTGTGGAATTCTCTACCTCATTGGTTAAGAGAATGCCTGACCATCACAAATTTTAAATCAATGTTGAAAACATACTTGTTTTCATTGGCATACCCTGATTAATTGAATAGGACTGTGTTGATTTTAATACTTTTATATTCTGTTTTAATGTATTTATAATCTGTGAAGCACCTTGGTTTTGAAAGGCACTATAAAAATAAAGACTGATTTGATTTGATTTACTATCCTAGGTTAATGCAGTATAAAACTGTACTTTCAGGACCCCATTCCAAATGGCATATTGCATCTCATCTGATCTATCTCGGGTAAATATATAGTGAAAATGTGTATAAGCAAGACTTGGTACAACAAAAATTCAAGCGCCGAACATTTGGCATTGACAAATGCTTGTTTGTGGCAGTATTGTGTGTCATATAATTTACTGCAAGTTATTGCATTGCATTCTGGCTGGCTCCAGTAGGCATGGTTACAAAAGCCATTACATAAATCCTGATATTTGAGCTGCTGTGTACATAAAGTTAGTTTATGTACACAGTAGCCTTGTCATCAGCATGTATGTATACAGTAGACATGTCACTATACATTTATGTGCATAGTGGACGTGTCACTGTATGACCCCACCCACTGCCCTCCTGCTGGCACTACAGCTCCCTTCTGCAGTTTATAATTACCCACTACAGCAGATCACAAACAAATAATACTATCACTTACACTGAATGATTCTGCATTCACAAAAGTGCTGAAAAGCGAAGTTTTTTAAAGCCATACAAATTCTCGTCACTCCCCTTCTGCCTCTGCAGTCCTCACTCACAGCACCATTTGTCCCTTTACCACTCCACTGGAGGCAACAAGACATTGCCTTCTCAATAGGCTGCCAAACAGCACCAAAACAAAGTCACTTTCTTTTTTTCTTTCATATCCATTCCATTGCTGCCCTCAGAATCTCTACCTGCTCCCCAATTGCCTTTGCCCCCCCCCCGGCTTGGTCACCCCATGCTCCATTCAGTTGGCCGGTGCTACTTCTAGCACTATTAGCTGTAGAAAAAGAAATGCCTTATGTAATCACTGCCTCCAAAAACAGTCAGCGCTCATCTCTCATGCTGCACTGCTCGCTCCTCTTTGACATGCTTCTTGATTGCCTGCAATGGCGCTCTGTCTCTGGGTCAGCAGATGCCACAGTGACATTCCATAAACAATTTTAAATTCAAATAAAAAAAAGAAACTGCAGCTCTCCAGCGCTAGCTCCCTACCAAACGGAGCTGATGCTGGCACTCCTCCGCTACTCGCTTGATATTAGTTTAAATGTTTCAGAAAGTTACATCAGTGTGGGCATCATGCAAGCATATCCATGGCAACAGCTAACAGAAAAAATGGACAAGCAAAACTTCACCAAATAGTTCCTCGTAATTTATTTCTTTTACAAAAAAAAAAAAATTTAAAAACTAATACAACTTAAACATCTCACAAAGTCCCTGCTTATTGCATGAAAGGAAAATGTAACAGGGAACTTGTGGAATAAGTAATTTCTTTTCACTCCAGCTGTATGACCTTGGGCACATCACTCGTGGCTTACACCACTCGTATTTTTTCTCAAGGTCAAACAACTCTTGGGAAAATAAATAATTTATTCCACAGGTCCCTATTGAAAATAATAAGCCATGACAGGATGTGCATTATAGGATTGTAATGCACACCACAGGGGTGTAGTAAGGCATGAGGCCGAAGGCCAAGTGTCCTTATGCTTCTGGGAATTGCATCAAAATCATATAATGCACATTCTGGAGGGGTTTATTACATTTATAAAATGGCTCTAAGTAGGTTTGTTGGGAGGAAAATGAGATTCAGCATCTGACCATGAGTTTATAGAGACAATGTGTACATATATATATATATATATATATATATATATATATATATATATATATATATATATTATAGTGGAGTGGTAGTGTCACTATAGCTAAGGTTGAGCAGGGGGTTTCTATGTTAAACCCCAAATATTGTACTTTAATAAATTCACAACCATTTAATGGATTTCCATGAAAGTTTGCCTGCGCGGTCTTGGGGGAGCAGATCTCTTAACATGACAGGTTTTCTTCCAGTTGGATGTGTTAAATCCGAGATCCTGATAGATTAACTTTTCAAACCCTAATGCTCACCCCATTCTCTTAATCTGCACCCATTTTACCTTCCTTAGTCTTGGAATGGGGTGAGCATTAGGGTTCAAAAATGCCAAGGTACACCCATCACACCTGTTCCTGCATGCAGGGTGGGGTGAAGTTTTACGAATGGAAGTCGAGGGAGTGGGTGGGGTGTTTGGGTTGGGAGGTCAAAGTTCCCCTCATGCCTGCTCCTGCATGTGCAGTGGGAGTGGGTTCTTATGCTTGGGAACCCTAAGGTTACATTTCCTTACTTTTAACTGTTCAACCCTAATGGTGCATTAAACATTAAAGTTTTCTGCAATGAATTTCGTAATTTTTTCAGATAAACTCAGCCACTGATGGGAGTTTTTTCACCAAATTTCCAACATGGCCTTTTTGAGACCCCACCTCATAAACACTGCCACTGTCATTTTGTTCATTGGTCCCAAAAGATGATTTCACACTGCTACCGTGCCATTCTGCACCTCAGGTGTGAAACCACCTTTTTGGCATCATGTGAAAAATGACAGCTACACTATTCATGAGGTGGTGTGAAAAAATGTCAATGTTGAAAATTTGGAGTCAAAATATTGTTAATCGCTAAAGTTATACGATTGCGGAGAAACTGTGCAATGCACGCTTATAATGTAGCCATTTTTCAGAATTTTTTCACCAAATTTTCAACATGGGCTTTTTGGACCCTACCTCATGAACACTGGCACTGCCATTTCATCAATCAGTCCTGAAAGGTGATTCCGCTCAGCAACAGTGAAATCACCTTTTGGGGCTGAGTAACAAAATGACAGTGCCAGTGTTCACGAGGTGGGGTTCCAAAAAGCCCAGGTTGAAAATTTGGTGCAAAAATACCTATAAATGGCCTGGATATCAACATATGTTCAAAACACCACTGACTGTCATTATACGTCGCTTACCTTGATTCTTCAGTTCACAGTTCGGCTTTGAAGAGAGCAGATGTGTTCTGGTCCCCAGAAGATGACGGTGCCGACCTTTGGGAGTAAGTATAGGGTGAGGGGCTGTGGGGAGGTGGGTGCTTAGTGGGAGGGTAGGGATAGGGGAGGGAGACTATGGGGACAACGGTGGACCATTTTCCTTTTTTCAGGTATAAAATAACAAAAAGACATCGGGGGACAGTTTTCTTCTTTACAGGGCATTATTAAATGAGCTTTGGGGACACTAGGAGTGGTCACCCCAGTATCCCTACACTGGCACTGGTGGGGGGGCTGCAGCTTTCAGGGGAAGACATATTTGGATACTGGAGGTGGGCTCCCCAGTGTCCCTACACTGGCACTGGTGGGGGGCATGGCTTTCAGGGGGGAGACATACTGGGGAGACATATCGGGACACTGGGAGTGCGCTCCCCTGTGACCCTATACTGGCTGGGGCATGGGGTGCATGTGTTTCTAGTGCTGACGGGGGATAGGGCACCCTCTGTCAGCAAATATATAAAACATATGTTTGGGGACACTGTTAGTGGGATCCCCAGTGTTCCATAGTGCTTGGGGGAGCTTGAAATGCTGACATGGGGAATGGGCACCCCAATGTCGGTGAACACAATTATTATTAGAACCGGCAGGGGGCATCCGACACCGGGAGTGGGCATCCCAGTGTCAGAAACATTTAAAAAAGTTAATGCTTTCAGTGCACTGGGGGTGGGTTCCCAAGCGTGCCTCAGTAGCGGAGGGACAATAATTATACCCCTTGTAAAAAGTATACTTCATTCATTTCTCTTGCTAAGTGGAGAAACAACATGGCCGGCAGCATATTATGTTTGGTTTAGAATCCCACATCACAGGGCACATCGCAGCTGCTCCTGTGACATAGGATCCTTTGTTATGCTAAACATCTTTTTTTCCCCATAGAAAATAATGGGAAATGCAAAATTGAATAACATTGGAAAGGATTAATATTTTTCATCAAGCCTTCAAACGGCACATCTGTGAGGCCAATGCTTTCTACCTTGAAAATTTCAGCTGAGAAGCTAAAGCCGTTTCTGAGATACAGGTGGAGTGGACAAAAAAAACCCAGAAAAACCTCAAAAAACATTTTTTTCAACACTGTGTTTCTCAGAAACCAAAGAGGGATTCAAATCAAATTTGCCAAAGCAAGAGACCCGTGCCTTAGGTTGATGCATGTCAAATTTCATGCAAATCCATTGAACCATTCCAAAGTTATTAACCTGCAAAAACTGCAACATTGAATCCTTGTTCAGTGCAGAGATGAGACACAGAATCTTGTTTTGTGCTAAACATCTATTTTTTCCCATAGGAAATAATAGGAAATTCAAGATTTAATAACTTTGGAATAGATTAACATTTTTTTTTTCACCAAACCTGCAAAAGGCACATCTCTGAGACCAAGGCTTTCTACCCTGAAAATTTCAGCCCAGAAACATAAGCCATTTCCAGGACACAGGTGGACAAAAAAGTGCCAAAAACCCCAAACCTTCTTTATTTTTAACACTCTGTATCTCAGAAATGGCTGAAGCTATTGAGACAACATTTCCCACATACAAACTCCTGCCCAGGATGATTTTGCATGCCAAACCTCATAGAAATCACTTAAATCATTACAAAGTTATTAAGGTCCAAATGTGTCCTTTAACATTAAACACTCTCGTCAACCCTAATATACAGGCACTACCATGCCTGTATTATATGTATAAAACTGTGTGAGAGGCCTTTCAGCACCATGCATTTCTGCTTAAAGTTGAACCAGCATAATATTCTGTGGTGATTTGCATCTGCAACCCGTGATGCTTTGCATTGTGGGGGCATGTGTGATTTTGTATTTCTTTGAAACTTGGCTTCCTGGCCAAATGCCCTTTGGGGTAACCATTGCCTCAGTGCTTCGCACAGAGGTTCTTTGTCTTTTAAATTGTTTTTTGTTTTAATTGGGTTCACCACAACATAACCGAGATAAACCATCTTAGGGTAGCTGGTTCATTTCACTGGGGTGTCAAACAGACGAGACATACTGATGAGTCCTGGCAGGACGAAACACGTGTCTATGTCTTCTGTTGGCACCCTTTGCAAACTGTGTGAGAGGCCTTTCGGCACCATGCATTTCTGCTTAAAGTTGAACCAGCATAATATTCTGTGGTGATTTGCATATGCATCCCGTGATGCTTTGCATTGTGGGGGCACGTGTGATTTTGTATTTCTTTGAAACTTGGCATCCCGGCCAAATGCCCTTTGGGGTAACCATTGCTTCAGTGCTTATGCACAGAGATTCTTTGTCATATATATATATTTTTTTAATTTCAGTCTTTGGTAACCGGGTAAAGCCCACTAGGCACAAGTGCCTGCTTTCAGAGGCGACCTGGGAGCACTGGGCGGTTATGTGACTTGCTCTGAGTCACACAGAATGCAAGTGGAGGTTGTGAGAATCCAACACAGGTCTTGTCTGCTGGATGTATTAAGCTCATTCACACCTCATTCCTCTAACCTCTAAGCTATAAATATATAATTGCAAAAAACTTCCTAAATGCACAAGTTAGGGATCAACATAACTCTACAAAAGCAGGGAAATGTGATGTTAAGTTTTCCAATCCTTACCCCCCGGAGCAAAAGGATAAGACCACTCAAGCAATGACAGACAGCCATCATCAGGCAAGACAAATAACATACAACTGTTTCCAGATGACACAAATGCAGTAGCACTGATGTGCTACATTCGTGGATTTGGACCTGCACCCAGAAGAATTTGTATATCTTACAGTGTGCATGAGTACCTGTTGCTGCAGAAATGCTGGCCCCACATGGGGCTTGTGCTTCCGAAGATAGAAGTTGTGTTGCAATCTGGGTATCATGCATTTCTATCTGTGGCTGCAGATGTGTAGGCCCCACAGGTGTCTGCTTCAGCAGCCAGAAGTCACTGTGTATGTCTTACACCTGCAGCTGCAGAAGTTCAGGCCCTCCTCATGGGCCTGTGCTTCTGCAGCCATAAGTGTGTGTATGCATTATAGTGTACATGACTGTCTGTGGCTACAGAAGCGCTAGCCCCACAGGGGTCTGCACATCTGTAGACAGAAGTAATGTTGCAACAAAAACTGGCATTATATGCCGATGACCTTCTGATTTATTTAATATCTTCCGAGCAATTGCTCCCTCCCTCCCTTATGAGAAATCCTTACTGACTTCGGTTCCCTAGCAGGATATAAAATTAATACTGCTAAAACTGAGGTGCTGCAATTGAATTATCTGCCATCAGCAGAAATCAGGAAAACCTTCCCATTCCAATGGGGCTTATCTACTTTAAAATATTTAGGAATATACCTGACAGGTGACCCTTCCCAACTGTATATACATAATTATGAGCCCCATCTGCAACAACTTTCAGCTGACTTGGAGAGATAGAGGCTGTTGCCCCTTCCTTTTATGCAATGTATCGACATAATTCGAATGAACCTATTACCTAGATTTTTATATTTAGTGCAGACACTGCCCATTACACTCCCAGAGAAGTTCTTTCGGGAACTGAATAGGAAAATTTACAACTATATTTGGGATTTACAACACACCAGAATGCGTAAGGAATATCTACAACTCCCTAAAAAAATGGGTGGCATGGCCTTGCCAAACATGTAGAAATATTACCGTGCAGCTCAATTACGTACCTCCTTTCTGTGGTTAAATAACCAGTATTCTGCACACTGGAAAACACTAGAGATGCAAGAGGAGGACTTACACAATCTAAATTGCATCCTATTAGCTCAACTAATGCCATCTATGGGGGAAATAACATCCAACTGCTTCACAAATACTACATTGAGATGCTGGCCTGCTCGTCTATCTTCTAAACATCTGGGAAATGGGATAGTCCTATTGTACTCTATACCCTATACAAAGGATTTTATTCTAGCCAACCTCGACACAGGCTTTTTGGCACTGGTAATGGCAAGGCTTGCACCCAATTTCACATTTTTTTTAACTCAGAAAGACTTTTATTGTTTCAGAATTTATAAACGAATATACAGCACATTAAAGTCATCCAACATGGACATCTCTCCAACTTTAGAAATCTAGAACAATCATCTATAAAATTCAACAGGCTGCCAGATCAATAAAGTCAAATAATTGGCTTAAAGACAAGTAACACTGGCATACTGAGGTAACAACACAAGAGTCCGTTTGGTATATTTGTCCAGTAGTACATAGTATTATAAATCAATTCTACTACCAGTTTATTAATCATAAAGTAATCATTAAGGTGCCTGGATCCCAACATAATGGGCAAAGAATAGAGTCTCTCCAAATGGACCAGTCCTTGTGGAACCTGGAATCAATCAAGAATTAACAATAAACAATAATTGTACCAGCTAAATAAAATCTGCAAATAATAAGTCACATAGCCCCCCCCCCCCAGCATAGAGCTAGTTATCTCTGTGAATCTCCATCCTTAGCCCCCCACAGCCCAGCAAAGGCAAGGTCCCAGCAGTTGGTCAAACTCCCAATTCTTCATCCTCCCCACTCCACCCGGGCCAACTAATACTTTACAATATTTGCCCTGTCTCTGTCAAACTGTAAGGAATGTGTCCACTGCAAGGTGAAGGGTGTAAGTCATCTACTCCATACATTCTATCTTTGCAATCCTAAAAGCCCATTGCTTTATTGTGTGTGTGTGTGTGGGGGTTGGAGGAGAGCCACAAGGACGTTATACATTTGAGGGCCACCACCCTCAGGATTTGGCCCACTTGAGTAGCATGAGTTTTGTTGGGCATTATTTCAGGAAAGCCCAGGACAAGGTTTGTGAAGGCACATGGAAACTGAATTCCTGTCAATATCTGAAGTTCCGAGTGGACAGCCTGCCAAAAGGGGTGACTTGTAAGACAATCCCCAAAAATGTGGTAATATGGGCCCTTGGCATCCCCACACTGCCTCCAGCACTTATCTGTGTGACTGGGGTGAAAGTGTTTTGCTATTGTGGGTGTCCTAAAAAAGCGAGTAAGAATTTTCCTATTGAATTCCCTCCATGTTGGGGAAGAAGTTATTCTCCAACCTATTTGAAGTCACCGGAACCACTGGGCAGGTAAAAAAGAGATTCCACTGTCCAGTTCCCATGTGCTTCAAATCTCTTCCAAGGGTGGGGCCTGTGCTGAGATAAGGGCCGTGTAGAGAACTGAAATGTATCTGAATTTATCTTTGAGCTTAACTGCAATGTAATAAAAGGCTTCTAGCTGTGTTTTGTCTCTACGTAAATGTTGGAAGGTGTTAGCAGACTGTATGAAGTTCTGAACTTGTAGGTATCTGAAGTGATCAGTAATCCTTCTGATGGGGGGAATACAGGTCCCACAGTCTTGTAAAGGAGAGACAACCTGTGTGGTCTGCACATTGGGAAAAAGGTGTTCTTCAGTTGTTTGATTTTTGCAATGACTTCCATTGGGGTGATCGGGGCGATAAGAGCCTCCCGTGCTATCGGGTCTAAAGTGGGCAGGGGAAGATTTTGGAGATATTGCTGTGCTTTGTCTAAATTATCTTCCTAGTGGGGAGATTTGTAAAGATCAGAGTAATAGCATGAAAACAAGCATGCGATTTTAACTGGGCAGGTGGTGGAGGTATTATCATCAGCATTTCGCAAGTGGGTAGCCGTTCTGATGGCATCCTCCTTACGAAGCTGCCAGGTGAGAAGTCTGCCTGCCCTATTTCCATGTTCAAAAACTTTTTGTAAGCATACCTAAGTTGTCCCTCTATTTGAGTATCGAGCAGCTGATTTAGGGATTTTCTTTTTTGTTCCAATTCTAATTGAACATTAGCATCCAGGGTGACTCGGTGGTGGGATTCTAACTGGGCTTTTGGAATTCTAGTGTGAGTCTATTCTGCAAGCGGTTACGCTTCAGTTGAGCAGAGTATTTTATAGTTTCTCCTCTAAGATAACACTTGAGCATGTCCCAGTGGATATCTGCACTAGTATCCTGTGAGGGGTTGGTTTGGAGAAAGGTTTTGGTCGTTTTAAAAATGAGATCTTTGAATTCTGCTTTCGTGAGTAAGCTGACATTCATTCGCCAAAACCAGTCAGTGGGCTGGAGAGATGTGGCTACTTGCAGGGAGACTAGGGCATGATATGATGTGGTTATGGACCCTATGTTTCACTTAAATAGCCTGGGAACCCAATTTGCAGATAAGAAGTCAATTCTGGAATAAGCCTTAAAGCGTGGGGAAAAATAAGTATAATCTCTGTTTCGGGGATGGAGAAACCTCCAACTCTTCACTAAGCCCAATTCTGTACATAGTCGTGTAATTAATTTTCCAGTTCTAGAGGAATCTCGGGCCCCTGTCCCCATATGATCAACTGCCAGATTAATAACATTGTTAAAATCCTCCCCCCATAACTACCATACTGTGAGGATCAAGCACACTTTCTTTCAGAATTTTTTCAATAGAAAAGCAATACAAGTAGCCTCCTCATTTGGAGCATAGCGATTAACCAACATGCAGCTTTGCCCCTGATATTCCCTTTGAATGGACACGAACCTACCCTCTGGGTCTGTCACTACCTGGGATATCTGCAGTGGTGCATTTTGTCCACCAATATAGCCACTCCCCTATGGTGTGCATGGGTCACATAGTGAGACGCATAAACTTCTCTCACCCACGCTCTTCTCAGCTTAAGATGTTCCGCCACTGTTAAGTGGGTTTCCTGCAAAAAAGCTACCATTGCCTTCCTGCATTGCAAATCCTACAAAATCCTGGCCCGTTTAACAGGACTATTAATCCTCCTAACATTATATGAAATAATAGTTAAGTCAGCCATGGTAGTACAGGAGAATGGAAAAAGGAGTGCTCCACCAGGGGAGGGGGGGTGATCGTACCACCAATACAAATAATGAACAATAAATATATCAAACAGTATGTACAAGCCAATTTACAAAAACACAACAACAAATAACAACAGTATTTAGAAACCTAGCTTCAAGGGGCCCAATTCTCAAAGGGGTTTCTGTCCAGCGGAAGCTACAGCAAACAGCAGCTTGCGCCGATGCCCTGTGCACCAGAGACCCTGCACCCGATTCTCATACGGGATGGGTACTGGTGCCTAAGTCCCCACACATCCGGAAACCCTACCCTTGCAGCAAATGCATGACGCATGGACAGGGGTTGCCACAGGCCCTTTGCGGCGTTGCGACCCAGTGTGCCCCATGCCAGTATGGATGTGCCCCAAACCTATGGGACCCATACTGCATGGGGGGCAAACATCACATGAGACAGACTGCTGCACATGCAGTCCAGTTGGGGCCATGGAGGTGTGTAGAGGGCATCCCCGGTCCCTGGCTCTGTCCGACGCTGGGGGGGTGACAGGTGCACTACAGGCAGGTGGTGGGGGTTGGAGGGCACTGGACCACCGATGGGGGAGTGCACTGTATGCCACTGACGGCATCATCAGGGGGCTGGTGGGGGGTTCACACCGTGACTGCTGTTGTGGGGCACATCAGGGAGTGGGGCGTGGGTGCATGCACCTCTATGCACCCAGCATGGCACATAAGGCAGCAGTTTCTAAGTCCTCTTACACCAGCCCAGGCTGGTCTACCGGGACTTAGTTTCTGCTTCTCTGGGCGCTGTCTGTGAATTGCTCCTCTGGGTTGTGGCTGCTTGCATCTAGTGCAGGGCACCCTTGCACCTTGTTGCAGCCAGTTACTGAGTGCAAGGGTGGCACAGGATCTGTTCGGGGCAGGCGGTCTGTGGTCGACGCAGGCCACCATTGTGAATTGCATGGAGGCTGTCCTGGACACAAGGTGCACTTTTCACCATATCTGTTTGGTGCAAGCACCTTGCATCAGATGCAGGGCTTTGAGAATCGGGCCCAAGGTGTTTAAGTCCCCTGCCCACACCCACAGAAGGTTTAACCAGTGGGGTATGGAGAGGGACTACAGAAATTGGTCCCTCACTCTAGCACTGCTCTTAAGAAAAGATCCCCCCAAGGGTGAAACATCAGGTGGGTATAAGTAGTGTAGGACTTCAATTAGCTCTTAAAAGAGGTTCTCAAAATTCTGTGCAGATAAAACAAAACTCATTCCCCACCCAACTGCTTAAAAATATTGGTTTTGTATTCTACTAAAGAAAATAGATAGTTGAGTCAGTTTGGGGGATGAAATGCAGCCCCAGCCTAAGGAGGCTAAGGGGTGTCCCAGACCCCTCCCCCGCCAAACGCGGCCATGCCCCAGGCAGGGCATAGAAACATAGAATTTGATGGCAGATAAGGAACGCTTGGCCCACCCAGTCTGCCCATTTCCCTACCTAATGGATAAGCTGTAGATCCTAGTTAACCAGCAGCCTACTTCTTCCTACCCCCGGCCCCATCCCCTAGAATTGCCTTATGACTGTCCCATGCATGCTTGAATTCCACCACTGTTTTTGACTCCACAACCTCCTCCGGAAGGCCGTTTCATGTATCTACAACCCTCTGTGTGAAAAAATACTTCCTTAAATTACCTCTGAGCTGCCCCCTCTATCTTCAAATTGTGGCCCCTTGTTCTTGCACACTTCTTTTTTTTGAAAGATGCTACCCTCTTGGACTTTGTTGATTTCCTCTCCCTCCTTTCCTCGAGGCTATACATATTAAGCTCCTTAAGTCTCTCTTTATATGTCTTCCGGTGCAGACCCTGCACCATTTTAGTTGCCCTCCTCTGGACATCTTCCATCCTGTCTATGTCTTTGCTGAGACTGGGTCTCCAGAACTGCATGCAGTACTCCAGATGGGGTCTCACCAGCTGTCTGTACAGAGGGATAATAACTTCCTGTTTTCTACTGGTGATGCCTCTCCCTATGCATCCCAGTATCCCCCAGCCCTCCTTGTTGCCCTCTCACATTGCTTGCCCACCTTTAGGTCATCTGATATGACTACCCCCAGGTCCCTTTCCATTTTTGTTGTTGTTAGTATCTCACCCCCCATTGTGTACTCTTCCCCTAGGTTTTTGTTTCCCAGGTGCATTACCTTGCAATCCTTAGCATTGAATCTAAGCTACCATACATTTGACCAACTTTTAATGCAGCTGGAGCTGTATGTGGGCTAATTGTGCACCTAAGTGGCTAGGTGTCCGACAACCCACAAGTGCCTGTCTGATATAACCCAACAACTGTAGCCACCTCTCTGTTGGTAAGTCCAGCGGCTTTTTACTCCAAGGTATCTTGTGACATTGGAGCAAGCAGTAAGCTATGTCATAATAGTAGCTCAGAGACCAGTTTCAGTAGGCTGAAATAAAGGACCTCACTAAACACCTCCGTCCATGAAAATTTATAGATGGGGCTCAATTAGAGGTGAACCATGTGCCAGTAATGGGCCTCCACAGGTCCACTAAGCTAGCCACCTAGGTTCATAGTTAGCAGAAAAGATCAAAAGTAATGTAGAGTGAACCGTCTGTTAGTGGTGATCCCTCTCAGGTCCACCCACCTAGCCACTTAGGTGCACAATTAGCCCACAGACAGCTCCAGCTGCATTGAACGTTGGTGCACTGGGTAGGAAAAGAGAGGGTTTCATCTCTGCACCTAACTCCATGCCAGACTAAGCACAGAGGCAGTTTGAACAGTGAAGGTTTCTTAGTGACAGGCAGTGCTTGTCCAGGTGTCTGCCACTGCTCATTGCCCAGAGCACAATCCGCCCTTAGATGGAGGGGCACATCCAGGAGCCCCCCCCTGCCCCCACCCTGCCTCGGGGGCTGAACCCTCCAGCCCATCAGCTCCTGGTATCTGTATCCACTGCTGATCAGTGGTTTAACCTTTTAATTCTGTGTGTCACCATTTTTAAATCAGAAGAGCAAGGCAATAAAAGTACAGATAATCAAACCAGCTTATTTGGGTAAATTAGTAAGCTGATCTCAAGGGTCATCTAACCAGCCTTAATATTAGCTAAGTCAATACCAGTCTGAGTGATCATGGGGAAGCAATGTCCAGGGTTACAGGAGCATCTGAAGAGGTCTCTCGACCATTAGAAGACTCTGAGGTGGCTGTGCCTGTTTCGAGAGCAGAGGGATGATTTGGAGTGCACTGAGTCCCATAAGGTGGACGTGTCTGGGGGACCTCTTACACTCTGCACCTTTGTTCCCACTGACTGTCCGGAGCAGTTGCACAATCTAGTTAGGTGCAGTGAGAAGCGATCCTGTGGGAGGTGGAGATCCAATGATCAGAGAAAAGTCTCAGCTTCAGCCAGATCAGAAAATTGCTTGGGACTCTTTTTGGTGAGAACTTTTAATTTGGCAGGGTATTCCACAAAAGCTTTGTGGCTATGTTGTTGCAGCAGTTTTACCACCGATAGAATTTGCCAACAGTGAGTTATTAATTGTGGGGTATAGTCATGATCAAAGAATTGACTTACATACGAACCTATGAACATACAAAGAAGTCAGCAGAAGAAGACCATTTGGTCTATCAAGTCGGCTCGTATTGCTGGGGCACTGCTTGAGCTAATGTCCCTGCCCTCCCTCCCCACTCCTCCCATCCTCCCTACTCATGATCCTTACCTTCCCCTATATTTCTCCCAGCCCCTCTTAAAGCTGCCCACTGTCCTCAATGAGATGACCTCTTCTGGCAACGCATTCCAAGTGTCCACCATTCTCTCTGTGAAGAAGTGCTTCCTGTCCTCCCTCCTAAACCTCCCACCCTCCAGTTTAAGACTGTGCCCCCTCGTGTTATGGTTGCCACTTAGCTTAAAGAGACTCTTCTTATCAACCGTATTTATCCCTTTCAAGTACTTGAAGGTCTCAATCATGTCCCCTCTCTCTCTCTCTTGTTTTCCCGGGAGTACATGTTCAGTGCCCTCAACCTCTACTCATATGTCTTATCCTGCTGACCCATTATCATCTTTGTAGCCCTCCTCTGGGCCTTCTCCAGCAGGTCAATGTCCTTTTTGAGGTGTGGGCACTAGTACTGAATGCCATACTCTAGATGTGCCCTTACCAGTGACCTGTACAAGGGCAGTATAACCACCTCTCTCCTACTACTGATCCCCCTAGATATGCATCCCAGCATCTTGTTTGCCTTTGCTGCTGCTTTCTTGCACTGCATGGAGTGCTTGAGATCACTAGTGATCATCACTCCCAGGTCCTTCTCCTCCTCTGATACAGATACTTGGACTCCACCCAGGTAGTACTCTGTCCTGGGCAGAGGAGTAATTTTGGTGCCAAGGTTGGGGGGGACAACCTCACTCTCAACCAGCTTCGGATAATGGGTACTGCGGTACATACCAAAATTTAAACATTATATGGAAAAATACTAAATTTTCTATCAACATACCTTTGAAATGTAATATATATGGAAAACAATGAAGACAATATTTACACAGGACACATTTTTATTTTAAATATATTGTTTATTTTTTTCCCTTAATTTTTATTGCAGTTTTGAATATATCATTCAGAGTACTTTACTTGGTGACAATACCTAATAATTGTTACAGAAAAAGAACTTGCAAGAAAAAGATTATTTTCTTGTCTCTCTTTGTTACAACATGTCGGAGTGGAACCAATGCAGAACTATAAATCCTGCAATATGTACATATATAACACATGTGACAAAAAGCACCAAGACCACAAGCTAAGACCCAGAACCATAACTGTAGTAACTTGATAATATCCAGCATGCTAAAACACTCGAGACTGTGTCCTTTTGGATTGTAATGTGGTTTGTGTCATACCAATAATAACATGAGTGTCCAGAAAGGCTGGAACATGGCCCTCAAGATTCTAGACAAGTTCTTGAGTAAATGCAAAACATGGACTTACAGATGAATAAAAGCTTCAGATGAAACTTACTGAGTGCTATTAAATGTAAAATATGTGAAAATGAAACAATAAGGACAGTATCAGAAGGGAGAAGGGACCAAGGGGACCTACCCCAACTCCACCAAAGTGCTATATAGAAAGGGGCCTATTAGATAGTACAAGGCTCTGTGTAGGAATCATAGTGTAAGTTAGGTGCATCAGTGTCACATCTCAGAGCCTCAACTGCAATGGTGAACTGAGCTTCCACTCTATAGTAGACAGTATATCACACATAAGGTATTAGGAAAGGTACTAACCCCTCACAGCTATAGGATCAGTTAAAAGCAAGGAGTACAAAAAAGGCCCTTAATAAACAAATCTGCTACCCCGCTATAGGCATAATGAGAATCCTAAATATTGTGAGGTCCAGATTTAAAGGATACCTAAACAACATTTTGCCAACAAACTATTCAAATATCTGACTTCACAGGTGAGTAAAGGAAATGCTGTTGTATTCATAAATGCTAAAACTACATTTATATAATTGACCTAAATGCGGTTCCAAAGCATTTCAAAAATGTAAAATCAGCCTTCCAATTTCAAGAACTGCCTTACCTGCTTCCTAATATGGCCACCAAATGTGTTAAGTAATGACATCATTGGAGCTAGATAGCTACATGGCTCTCTATAGTGCTAACTAGTTCTTTTTCCCTTTGTATAGAATTGTTGCACCAAAATGGTCAAAACCATGTGCACTAAGTTGATCGGTACACATGCAAGGCCATGGTTCTGTTCATTGTATTTAGTTTAACATGCTGAAATTGTGTTTTAATCGAAACAACTTTATCTTTGGCAAACCACAGTGCAGTACAAATCTTAAATAACCTGGTGGTCTAGTGGTCATAGCATATCCAGGATGTTACAATGGGGGTGCTGGGGTGGTGTGCATACTTGAGATGCACTTTTAACATTTTCATTAAACCTTTATATTGTCTGCTCTTCTTTTTAACACGTTTTTGACAGAACCTTCAAATATGATCAATAGATTTGAATGTAAACATTTGTACGATCAATAAATCAGACTTTAACAAAATGAAATGCAGCAAGTAATTTACAATGGGGGCGGAGGGTGCAGCTGTACCCCTCTCCTCCCCTTGATCCACCACTTGTTTGTAGCAAAATACTTGTGCAGTCCAATGCCAGAGTTAATACTTTCTTGGAAATCAAAAATATGGTTGTCTTGACTTCTTTCCATGGGAAATAATAAGAAGAAGAATCAGCATTTATATAGCGTTTTTCATACACAGTGTATCCCAATGTGCTTTGCAAGTATGCTAGACTGGTAGTGAAGTGACTGAACGTGTAGTGGCAGCCATTTCACACATTAATATTCACGTGCAGCATTGGACAATTGCATGAACTGGTTTTATGGGAAGGGGAATGTTAGCCAGGACAATAGGGTCAGGTAGTGATCATGGTGCTGGCAGCCCCACCTCTTATATCTCACAGTGATCTGCTGATATTTTTCCCCTTCTGTGTCCCCCTTCCCTGAATATGCCAGTACCTTGCAGGAGTGACCTTCTCAGTACCCCTCTGGTATTCATTGTTTGTTACTTCTCCCCACACTACAAACTGGTGAGCTCATCACCCTTCTGTATCATGAATACAGGTAGTACAGTTCCCAGGATAAGCAGAACTTTCCAGTAAGTCAGGCTGATAGCAATAAGGAACAAGGGGAACGATGGGCAATCCTAACCTTAAAAGATTTAGGCTACCTTTGTTTAGGCACTATGAAATGATGGGAGTGTGCATCATTATGCACATCATTTAATTGTGCTTAATCATAGGTGGCTTATATCTTATATTGGAAAGAATGCCTATTTTCACCTTGTGCTCTGCTGCTATCAGCCTGGCTTATCAGAAGATCATGTTTACTATTAAAATGTAAAAATAGCACAGGAGACTGTACTAACTACATTCATGTTGCAGAAGGGTAGAGAGCTCAACATTTTTTTGGTGTGGGGAGAAGGAGAGAAGAATGAATGCCAGAGAGGGACTGACTAGGCCATTCCAGCACAGTACAGCTATATTCAGGTTAGGGGAAGACAGGAAGTGGTACGTTGAGCAGATCATTTTGAGATCTGAGATGTGGGTCTACCAGCACTGTGATCACTACCTGACTGTGGATGAGAGTAGCCAGCGACGACAAATACTCAGAGTGTCAGGGCTGCACCTAAACTGTTACTTGAATTCAGTGTAGGGAGATTACCCTTGGGTGGGGGGGAATGTTAACGTTTGTTAGGACAGTATTGAGGGAGCTGTGTATAGCTCATTCAAGATTCGGAAGGTTGGTAGCCAGCCAACACGCATTGTGGAGCAGGGCACAGGAAAGTACTGCAGAAGATATGCTAGGAACATTCCTGCGGGGTTCTGCAGATCACAGGTAAAGGAGTAGACCGACACTAGAAGTTGGGTGGATTTTCTCAAGGCATTAATATATCTCTCCTGCTAATAATATTGTTATCCATAGTAAGTGCAGCCCTTGTGAGGCCATGAACAGCAATTGTTCAGGTGTGTCCTGATGCTTATTGCTTGGCCCTCCAGGAAGACCTAGCTTTTGGTTAATGAGGTGGGGAAAAAAACAACAACAGGGGGAGCTGTACATACTGCCTTCACTGTGCGGAAGGGTGGTGATCCACTCAATGTTTACTGTGGGAGCAGACGTCAAACATTGAGAATGTGGATTGGACAGTGAACTGGGAGGCATTTTTTAACAGTGTCAGCTAATGAAGCGTATCGGTATAATTGTGCACAACTGTCTGAGGTACAAGATTACAATCTGAGGTGTGATAATTCTCTTCATGAGACTGCAAGCTGTTATGCAGTCCCATGCAGTATGATGTGCTTGCTTGAACACATTTATATTTTTGGTGCATCAGCCCATTGCAACATTTTTATTGCTACAGTCCAAATACAGCACAGCGCCTTTCATGAGCATGAACAAATGTACATGCAATGGTGTCCAGACATAGCTCATCAAGTCTGTTCTGGTGAACATGACATACAGCAACTGTGTTCAGGCGACACAGGGTCATTGTAGACCACAGCCATGTTTTTAGGTGCCTAAGTGCACTGAAACTGTGTTCTGCCTCACAACTGCTTACTGGTATCACCAACAGTAGGTGCACAAACTTTTCTAGCTCTGTAAAAATGCCTCGGACATCTGGGGCTAGTGCTTTAAATGGGCCTACAGCCTCATTCAAAGAGGTATATGTGTTACTCTGCACAAACATCTCAAGCTGAACTTTCAGCATTCTGGGATTAAACTCTGGGTATTTTTTAATGCAGTCAATCATTTCCTCCAGCTCATGGTCACTCCCATCACCCTTATGTACTGCAGCAAGAAGCAATGGTTCTGAAGTTGAATATTCAGTCAGCCTTTGCTGATGGAACCTCTCTTCCAGCTGGGCAACTGAGATGTCTACCATCTTAAAGAATTACATTCTGAAATAATCCTCCACTGTTGCATGATTGTGCTGCCCCCCCCCATGCCAGCAAAATGGACTGGGACCCATCATTGACTTGGTGGTGCAATGGGATCCAACTCCAGCTTCTGGACAAGTTCATCGGCTTTTTTGATGGCATGCAGGGCAGTATTTTCATTCCTTAGTCTTTGTAGCTGATCTTTTATGAGGCTTACTTGGGTAAGCTTGCCGCCTACTGTGCAATTTGCATTTTGTAGGCTCTTATTCAGACAAGTCAGTGGTTCCATAACTACCTTGACCAGCAGCAGGCTTACTAATGTGTTGCCCTTGCTGAGCTTCTCTAAGAGACCACTTGCCCTTGTTGCAGCATCCCCAATTTCCAACTCCATTTGTTGGACTGGGATGCATAGGGAGAGGCATCACCAGTAGAAAACAGGAAGTTATTATCCCTCTGTACAGACAGCTGGTCAGACCCCATCTGGAGTACTGTGTGCAGTTCTGGAGACCCAATCTCCGCAAAGACATAGACAGGATGGAAGCTGTCCAGAGGAGGGCAACTAAAATGGTGCAGGGTCTGCACCGGAAGACATATGAAGACAGACTTAAGGAGCTTAATATGTATAGCCTTGAGGAAAGGAGGAGGGGACATGATAGAAACTTTCAAGTACCTCAAGGGAATCAACAAAGTCCAAGAGGGTAGCATCTTTCAAAACAAGAGGTGTGCAAGAACAAGGGGCACAATTTGAAGATAGAGGCGGCTCAGAGATAATTTAAGGAAGTATTTTTTCACAGAGAGGGTTGTGGATGCATGGAATGGCCTTCCGGAGGAGGTTGTGGAGTCAAAAACAGTGGTGGAATTCAAGCATGCATGGGACAGTCATAAGGCAATTCTAGGGGGTGGGGGCAGAAAGAAGTAGGCTGCTGGTTAACTAGGATCTGCAGCTTATCCATTAGGTAGGGAAATGGGCAGACTGGGTGGGCCAAGCGGTCCTTATCTGCCATCAAATTCTATGTTTCTATGTTTCTATGTTTCACAGCTCTCTTTCGCCACATGATTTATGCAGTGAGCACCACGATGCACAAATGTGGCAAGTGGCTGACTTTCCTTGATGACAGCCTGTTCACCACGATAGCATCCCGACATGTTTGTAGCACTATCAAATGCCATACCTCAGAGGAATTCAATTGGCAGAGGAAGTCTTGTGAGGACATCCATTATGACTTTTGCTGTTGAGGCTCTGATACTATCCTGTGGCTCATAAAACCCAATGAACTCCTTCTGGGGCTGCATGTTTCCATCAACGTATCTAAAGCAAATGCTTTCTTGTTCTTTACCTTCGCAGTTGTGTTCTTTCAATGATAGTGGAATAGTATGATGACTTGTTAATATCCTTCATGACAGAACAGATGATCTCATGACTCATGAGTCCGATTAGTTCATTTTGAATTGCTGGGCTTGTATAGTCCTGCTTTCATTTCAGCCAAGTTGCTAGGGTCTCATCTTCATTGCTGAGTAGTTTGAGAAGTTCAGCAAAGGTTCCCTCATCAAACTGATGACCTTAAATTGCCAATCCTTGTCTTCCCAAGTAACTCAAAGCAGCTATTAACTTAAACAAGCACTTGCAAGACACATCTTGTGAGATCTCTTTCTGTTCCACTAGAGCGGAATCAATGCTTTGACCACGGGATGCATGAGCCATCTTCAAAAGGGCATGCTGATGTGTTTCTGAGCTCTGATGAGCCATAAACTTAGTCCGTGCTTTCCTCCAGTTGGTGAAGCCTATTGTGGTGAATACTTCGTTTTCACCTTTTTGACAGCTCAAGCATCCCCATTTGTTCACACTTTTTGCAACAAAAGCAGAGCACAGCTTTCAACTCAGGACTATAGTGCAGCCATGAAAATTCCCTGTACCATGATTCCTGGAATCAGTTTTTTGTTTCCACAGTCCTGCATTGGTCTTTCCTCAGATGGTGGTTGGGACGGCTGATCCATATCCAGAGTTGTCATCTCCATTCTAGGCACTGTTTCTGCAACAGATGGTGATTGTGGTTGGGATGGCTGATCCAGATGCACTGTTTGGATCTCCAGTACAGGAACTGCTGACAGTAGGAAGGGATGAACTTGTACTTGGTTGCTGTTCTCCCATGTTAACATTGGTGTTGAAGCCCTGATCTAGCTCCTCATACACTGCAGTACCTATTTCTTCAGTCGGGATCATCTGTGTGGATGAAGGCACAGGATCTACATGAGGTTTCTTCTTGAAGAACATGGCAATCGAAGGTTGGTCTCTCCGATGTTTCATGTTATGAGATTTGCAGTTAACCCTAATCTGTGAAAAATGAACAACTGTTACAGATTCTTCTTCATTAAAGGAAAACTCCTGAGATTGTGGGTTCCCACACCCAAAAAGCTATCCCTCCGGTTTAGCTTTTAGCAGCACAACTGGCATTTTCTCATGCCGCAATTTGGTATATTTTAATTTTAAAAAGTACGGAATCCGGAAGTCCGGAGGGTGCAGGGGGTGCTCCATTTTCTGCAAAGGTGTGGTGGAGGTATCCACCAGGGGAGGGTATGGGTCCCGGAGACAGGGCGAGCCTGTTTGTGGGGCTAGGGGTACTGGCAGGCAAAAATATAAAAAAAAAAAAAAGAAAAGAAAATATGGGATAAAATATTTTAAAATTACAAAGTTAGCCGACCCAGTTGCGTGGAGGGTTGAGGCATTGGGCGCCACACCTCACGCCATGCCAGAGACCTGTGTTCGGGAATAGGCACGGGCTGCTGGGGATTGGCAGGGGAGAAGACTGATTGCAGTCGCTGGTTCCAGCAGCAAGACATGTCTTTGGTAGGGAGAACAGATCTTGAACCTGGGTCCTGGCCTCATGAATCAGGGACAAGGCTTAAAATAATCAGGGACAAAGACCCCAAATGAGGGACATATCTTAAAAATTGATACTATTTACTCAGAAATCCAATAGAATGAAAGGATTTGTGTTAAGATGCATTTTATGAAGAAGAACAAGTCTGTTACTTTAATGTTTGACATTATTTTGTGCTTTTAATCCCCACTGTTCCATCATAAAAACACAAATTTTATGAGGGACAGAGGAAAATTTTGAGGAAAAATCAGGGACGTTCCTGAAAATCAGGGACAATTGAGAGGTATGCGTCTGGGGACTTGCACATTGCTAATTTTACACGTGGCCACTTCATGAAATACAGCACTTTTTAAAGAAAAAAAACTGGTTCAAGCCTCCTTTACTCCAAGTGATAGGTGTGAGATTTGGGTGATGGACTGTCTGATTTTTATCTCTGCACCACCAGTCACAGTGCAGCCTTTACTTCTCTATTTGAGAACCTTACATACTCCTTGTCAGCTAAATCACTGTCCACCTGCCTCCCAGCTCACACCCAGTCCCCCCCCCCGACCCCTCATCATTCATTAAAGAGAAACACTGGTAAGGCTGCAAAGTGCAGCAACTAGTGCAGAAACACCTAGTTAGGGCTTTTGGCATAAAAACAAAGTTTTCTTTTACCTGCTGCTTTTCTTTTAATCAAAAAGACCCACTCCATACTTAATGGTGGCAGAACCACAGACGACCATTTCATGCACCACAGGCTGCTTCCGGCATGCAGGATATGCTAATGAGGGCTACTAGCTAATGGCAGCATTAGTAGCCCTCATTAGCATACCCTGCACCTGGAAGCTGCCCGCGGTGTGCAAAATGGTCGTTCGCAGTTCTGCCACCATTAAGCACGGAGTGGGTCTTTTTGATTAAAACATGAAAGTAGCAGGTAAAAAATAACTTTCTTTTTATGCCAAAAGCCCTAATTGGGTGTTTCTGCACCAGTTGCTGCATTTTGAGGCCTTATTGGAGTTTCCCTTTTATAATAACTCCACCACCCCTTTGCTCTGCAGCACCATCAGCAGTCACATTACAGACCAGACTCAACCACCCCCACCCACTGCACTGCAGCAGCACCACACCAGCAGTCAGATTAACCACCAGTGATCCTGCTATCAGACCTCTTGCCCCCCAATTCATACCCCCCGCTGTCCCATTATTCAAAATAATAATTCAACCTCAGCCACCCAGACCTCTGCTCTGCAGCACCATTAGCAGTCACAGCACAGACCAGACTCAACCACCCCCACCCACTGCACTGCAGCAGCACCACACCAGCAGTCAGATTAACCACCAGTGATCCTGCCATCAGATCTCCTGCCCCCCAATTCATACCCCCGCTGTCCCATCATTCAAAATAATAATTCAACCTCAGCCACCCAGACCTCTGCTCTGCAGCACCATTAACAGTCTTATCACAGACCAGACTCAACCACCCCCACCCACTGCACTGCAGCAGCACCACACCAGCAGTCAGATTAACCACCAGTGATCCTGCCATCAGATCTCCTGCCCCCCAATTCATACCCCCACTGCCCCATCATTCAAAATAATAATTCAACCTCAGCCACCCAGACCTCTGCTCTACAGCACCATTAGCAGTCACAGCACAGACCAGACCAGTCAGTCCTACCCGGTCCCCTCATCCCCTGGCTGCCTGAGCCTCCCTCTCAGTCACAGACTCATCAGTCTCCTCCAAGTTTAGCTTGCAGCACAATTATAGATTTATTAGGGTCTTTCGCATTTTCCTGTGATGACCTTGCATTTGTAACTTGTGGCTTTGGCAGTGTCAATGTGTTTTTTGCAAGAACCCCCAACCCCCTTCTCTGCTGTCACTGTCTGGTTGTCTTGCATCACCACAGGAGGCACATGTGCTCCCCATCCAGTCCCGGCCACCAGAAATGGGCTTCCCACACTGCCAAGGATATCTGGTGTGTGGGCTGGGCTGGGCTGAAATCACATCCAATGTCAAATGTGGCCTGCAGATGACACTCTTTAAGGACCTGTGACTACAAAATCATTTAAATTTTTTTCAGATAGGGGATACATCCCACCCAGCACCCCCATGTCTGAACCAGCATTCACTTGCTGAAACTTTTCTTGGGAAGTAGTACAGTTATATAAATACATTTAAAAATTACCTGCTTGTTTTTTCTGACAGAATGGATGCAGCAATGCCAGCACCAGCAGCACTCCAGCGGATGGGTTCCCACCTCAAGCAGTCTGTAGAAGACAGTGTTTCCTTAGACCCATCATCAACTCCCACACACACACAGACTTGCACTGCAAATGCCCCGGAGACCCCCAAACTGAACTCTGTCTCCCTCTCCCAGATGACAGGACTCCTGACTAGTCCCTCCCGACTACTGATCAATCACTGCAGCTACTGCTAGCCTCTTCCAAGTAGCAGAATAGGCCCGTCCCAAACTGAACTTTACTTCTGTCTCCCTCTCCAGATAGTCCCCAGAGTCTGACTAATAAGGGTGGTCGACCGATTAGATTTGTTGCCGTGCTAGCCTGAATGGAATCACCACACGACACGACGACAAGTTACTCCATCCTGGCAGTTACAACCAGAGACTGAGATTTATTTTCATTTTGTCTTACACAGCTCGACAGTCAAAACGACAATCTAGGTCCATTACTCCCACCTCATAAATGCACGCATGGCAGCCACAGCAGCCAGTCTCCCGCCAGCTCCTCCTCAGACCTCACAATTGGTTAGGAGGAAGGAATACTTTATTTTTACTGGCCGCATGTGCTGGTGGCTAGTGATAAACGGCTGATTTAAATTAAATAAAAATGTTGAGGGGTACAAATGGGATAAAAATGACATGCTGAAAGTTGGGGGGGACTTGTGCCCCCCGTCCTCCCCTATAATTACACCCCTGGTCCTGGGATTCTTGGCTCCAATATGCATAACTTTGCCTTTCTTGGCATTGAAGCCAAGCTGCCAGATTCGGGACCACCTCCCTAGCTTTTCCAGCTCTTCCTGTAAGTCCTGTATCCCTTCAGCTGTGTCCACTCTCCCGCAGAGCTTGGTGTCATCCTGGAATAGACACATTTTGCCCTTAATGCCACTCCCAATGTCATTGATGAAGACATTGAACAACACCGTCCCCAGCACTGAGCCCTGCGGGACCCCACTGGTTATCTCTCTGGTGCCAGATAACTCTTCCCCCCACAACCACCCAGTGGGTTCTGTCCCTCAGCCAGTTTTCCACCCATCGGGCCATCATTTTCTCAACCCCAAGATCCGCCAACTTCCTGATCAACCTTTTGTGGGGCACAGAGTCAAAGGTCTTGCTGAAATCAAGATAGAGAATGTCTACCACTTGGTCTCTGTCTACTGTCTTAGTGACACAGTCAAAGAAGTCAATCAGATTCATTTGACATGATCCCCCCCCAATAAACTCATGCTGCCTCACATTCTGTAGACCATGCTCCTCTAAATATTCCACCAACCTTTCCTTTAGTATGATCTCCATGAGTTTGCCCATAATGGAGGTCAGACTGACTGGTCTGTAATTCCTTGGGTCATTCTTGGGACAGCTTTTGTGGAGGGGCACTACATGTGCTGTTCTCCAGTCCTGCAGCACCATGCCTGACACTAGTGAACTATTAAATAGGTCTGCTGACTCTGCCAGTGGCCCTGCCAGCTCCTCAGCCAGTTCCTTTAGTACCCTTGGATGTACTCTGTCTGGGCCTGGTGATTTGTCCACCTTCAGTGCCAGCAGCCCCTCCCTCACTCTATCCTCCTTTATCACTACATTTGACTTCCCCTCCCCCTGCTTCTCTTTTCCCCTGTGAAGGCACTGGTCCATCGTTCTTCCTGGTGATGGAACAGAAGTATTCATTTAGTAGCTCTGCTTTTCTGCCATTATCCTCCCCCCACTCCACCCCTTTCTTAAGCCTAACAATTCCTTCTTTCTTGTTCCTTTTTCTCACTTATATAGTGAAAGAAAGTCTTCTCCCCATTCTTATTTCATTATATTTTTGTTCCCCTCCCCCTGGTCCTCTTTCCTCCCTGAAGGCACTGTCCCATCCTTCTCCCTGGTGATGGAACAGAAGTATTCATTTAGTATCTCTGCTTTTCCCCCATGATCCTACACCGACTCCACCCCTTTCTTAAGCCTAACAATCCCTTCTTTCTTGTTCCTTTTTCTCACTTAGATAGTGGAAGAAAGTCTTCTCCCCCTTCTTAATTCCTTCATCTATCTGCAGCTCCTTCTGTGCCTTTGCTCACTGGACTTCCTTACTTGCCTCACTAACCAACCTTAGATAATTTTCCATATCCACTTCTCTCTTGGTCTTCCTGAATTTTCTAGAGGCCAACCTCTTTCCCCTTACTGCCTGGGTGACCCCAGAACTGAACTAGCTGGACGCTTTGGCCCTTGTGTTCTTCCCCCAGAGCCTATCACATTCATCTATGGCAACCAGTATTCCTTCCTTAATGATGGATCACTTTTGGTCCACCCCTATATCTGCTCTGATGCTCACCAGATGGCTACTTAGCACTTCATCCATTTTCCTGAAGTCCGCCCTCCTGAAATCCAAGATTTTGGTCTTAGTTGGGATGCTTTCCTGGCCCATATCCAACTGGAACCACACTGTGCAATGATCACTTCCACCCAGTGGCTCCCTGATGATTATTTCCTGTACATGCTCCCCATTTGTTAGCACCAGATCAAGAATTGCCTCAGCTCTTGTTGCCTCCTTACATCCCCAAAGTGGATTTCCCTCTTTGCCCAAGCAGTGCGCAGGATCTCCTCCTTCATTCTATAGTCAAGGAAGGCCAGGGCAATCAAACGGGGTCTCGCTTTGGGGTCCTTGAAGCAGGAGACAAGCAAGCAATGGACTCAGATCACATTGAGCTCTTTATTGGCTGGCAAATCAAAGAGTTCCCTGAGAAAATATTCAAGATAGTCATGTTTCCTGACTCAGTACCTTCGGGAACCCCATGAATTCAGATACTGTTCCGACGATTTCTATTTTCAAGGCCCTCGAGCCTTTGCTCCAAGATCTGCTCTCTGTGGTGTAAATCCAACAGGGATGAGTTGTGGACATCAGTGGTTGTGGTGTAGTCAGAGATGCATTGTTCAGTGACTCCTGTTCTTTTGGATAGTTGTTCAATGTCTTTAAGATCCTCCAACACTTTAGATTCCAGGCGCTGTAATGTGGCATGCATTTATTGTAGAGTATCACAAAGTTATTTTGATGTTATTGTGCATTCGGCCTCCTCCTGGTTATTAAGAACTAGGGTTTGAGTAGGAGAGGCTGACCAGGAGTAGGCAGTGGCCTGTTGGAGGGGGTGATTTACTTTACCCCCATTTCCCCGATAGTCCTGGCAGATTCTCTTTATTTCTCTGTCTGGAAGCCATTAAATAGTCTGTTATCTTCCATTTTGGCAACAGGACGACTTTGGTAGATGCTGGATTGCAGTGGATTTTGTAAGCGTTGGGTCAGAGCTTGTTGATCAGGCTGCCAATAAGCTTGTGACTTCACCTCTGCAATTATTTGGGTGCTATGGGGGGAGGAAGTGGGGGTTAGTGGGTGTGCTGAGCAGGGGATTCTGTGTTAAACGGTATGCTCTGGACTTGCGCCGCAGAGATGTGCACAGGGGGCAACCAGATTTAGTGCTGGCAAGGGGCACATTTTTATTCATGAGGACTTTATTATAACACCATTATTTATATTTACAAATACTTTTTCTGTGTAGAAATAATTCTGCTATAATAAAATGCTATTAATAAACACTAAATCTGGATGCTCCTAGTGCACACTTCTGTTGCACAAGTCCTGACCATATGATTTAAAACAGAACACTTGCCCCAACACACCCCCCCAGGCCCCTACTTCCTCCTTCCCCCAGCACCCAAGAGATTAGTCCTGCAGTGGAGCAGCTTACACTCTTCTTCAAACTCTGAGCTAAGGCTGAATGGTGACGTCCTCCTATATTACAACCTTACTGGCTGACAGCAGCCAATCAGGTGTTACTATAGGGGGACTTTGTGATTCATTCATGCCTCCTAGCCTGAAAAAAGTGCAAGTTGCTCCATCGCTGGACCAGTCTCTCCCCCAACCTGCATTTATTAAATTATTTGGGTGTTATGGGAGGAGAAGGCAAGTGGGGGCTAGTGGGTGCATTGGAAGGAGGGTACTGAATGAATCTGGGGTGCCTGGACTTGGGTCACAGAGCTGTGGATGGGGAGGGATTCACAGTTATCATGTGGTGGTGGTGGGGATGATCTCTTCTGACCTGCATTTGCTAAATTATTTGGGTGCTATTGGGGGGAGGAGAGGGAAGTGAGGGCTAGTGGGTGTGTTGAGTGGAAGGTGCTGAATTAAACTGGAGTGTTCAGACTTGTGCTACAGAGCTATGGACAGATTGGGGAGGGCATTCAGAATAGGTGCAGTGTGGGGGAACTATCTCTCCCAACCCTGCATTTACTACATTTTTTGGGTGCTATGGGGGGAGAATAGAATTGAGGGCTAGTGGGTGTGTTGGGCAGGGGGGGTCTGTATTAAACTGTATACTCTGGACTTGTGCCACAGATGTGTGCACGGTGGGGTGACATCCAGATTTAACTGACTGGGGCCAGAATTTTTATTTAGAAGGATTTGGGTTTTGTTGCTGATTGGGAGGTCTGTTTATAGAAAACAGACTGACAGATATAGGCAGCAACAGTTAAACAGACAAAAAAATCCAACAGAAATACAAACACACAGACACACTAGGACAAATTCATCCCTCATGAATGTTTTTATTTATCAATGCAAAGGAGAGAACTGTCATTTTGTAATTCACTTAGATAAAAAAAAAAATTTTTGTAAAGAAGTCCTTTGCATGGTTTTCATTTTTACTTAATAATAACTAAGTGGTAATTTATTTTGTGAAACAAAGATAACTTGCATAAAACGTCTATTCTTGACGCCAACCCCTCCACCAACATCCTTAGGTTTCGTGCCATGTGCTTTGTCAAGAGTCATGCTTGCCCCCTAGTGTCTCCCTATTTAAACAGAGCAATTAAAATCATAGAAACATAGGGGACAAGAACACAATGCATAGTGATTATAACAAATTAAGCAATGAACAGATGTGCTGTCAGAGTGATGCTAATTTCTGGGCAACAAATCCAAGCTGCTCTCTTTTCACATCAGTGATCTGTATACGAGACAAGAAAAAAGGGTAACCCATCAAAACGATGACTGAACTTGAACGACTCAGATATGAGTGACTCAAGTTCAGTGCTCATTATGTGAGCTACGCAGAAAGGGTAGTGATGGGAGAACAGCAAGGCAACCAGAAACACAGAATGGGGAGCAGAAGAGAAGGGAAGGTATGTGGGAGGTAGTGTGGCAAGAGACTGCCAAGCTGGCTGTGTGGTGTGGTGCGGTGCTGAGGGTGACTGGCTACACTAAGGTGGGTGCATGGTTCAGGGCTAGGAAGGAGCACAATATTTTGTGTTTTTGCACACGGGATTTTTTTTACAAGGTTCTCCCCCTCCCCGACATGCACCCCTCTGGAGTTGAGAATCCTTTTTAAGGGGGTAGAGGGGGGAACACAGCCCCCCGGATAAATAACATAAAAATCACTTGATCACTTGTTTTCGCTGGTGTTGCCTCGCTGGGAGTGTACATCACCATTTTGGTTTTTCAGTGATGTACTGTACACTCGCTGTAATGGCGATCGCTATTTGGTGATTGCTGTTATGACATGGAACCAAAAAAAGATAAAATAGGTTACAATAATACAATAATTCCTGTTACCACATCCTTCTCGCATCCATGTACATTTGCAACATACTGATTACAAGAAAGAGGCAAGATCAGTTTTATCATTCAGTCCCAATCCTACTGTAGCCCCCAACTTAAGAATCCAAAAGCCCTCCCTCTGGGACAGTACCTTGATCAAATCACCACCTCTCAGGCCTCTCAAAAAACTTTTCAATGCACATGAATCTCCATTTGTGGGCTGCTGGATCTGTGGCTTATAGAATATGGGCTGCCATGGCATACTCCATGTTCTTGTGTGTTAAGGCCCTAAGGTGGTTGCTCACCCTCTCCTTAAGTGTTCATTTCATGCCACCTACATAACATTTTGAACAGGAGCAAAGGCCAAACACACAACACAAGTTCTGTCACAATTAATAAATCTGGTCACAGTAAAAACTTCCTGAGTGGTAAGATGCAAAAATGTTGTTGACGGGATGATTATTTTACAAAACTTACATTTGCCTTATTTGTAACAACCTGACAGCTGGAAGGTAACCAAGTGGTCTTTTTGGAAACTGTTTAGAAACTGTGTGAATCTATCACTTAAACTAGGTGGTCCTTTGTAGGGTTTTATGAGTTTTAGAGGTGGTGATTTGGTCAACGTGTTGTCCCAAAGGGAGGGCTTTTGTATTTTTAAGTTGGGGGTTACAACAGGATTGGGACTAAATGATAAAACTGTGCTTGCCCCTTTCTTGTAATCAGTATGTTGCAAATGTACATGGATGTGAGCAGGATGTGGTAACAGTAAGTACTGTATTACTGTAACCTAACTGTTTATCTTTTTTTTTCTTGTCTCGTATACAGATCACTGATGCGAAAAGAGAGCAGTTTGGATTTGTTGCCCAGAAATTAGCATCACTATGACAGCACATCTGCTTATTTTTTTTATTTGTTATAATCACTATGCATTGTATACTCATCCTCTACATGTCTATGCCTTTAATCCCTCTTTTTAAATAGGGAGACACAAGGGGGTGAACGTGTCTCTTGACAAAGCCCCTGGCGCAAAATGTTGGGATGTTGGAGGAGGGGTCAGCATGCTATGCAACTTTACTGAACATTAAAATCAGTTCTTAACATTCAAGAACAGGTGTTGTGTTTTATTTGTGTTTCACTGTGTAGGCTGGTCTAATGTACCAGTACCAGGAGCTGCCTTTTTCTTTTTGATGGTAATTTATTTTGTAAAAAAAATATTCATTGTATAACACTTAACCCCTAGGTTTAAGTTTTAAGTAATTCAAAAGCTATATTAGCTGAAAGTTTTTGCTGATACAGAACTTAACAATAGGAAAAAAGTCTCCATATAGATTTAGCTATTTTTCTCAGTGATTTTTTTTAACGCGCATGTGCGACCAATTAATTACAATTAACTTAAAAACTAATTACTATTTTTTTAAACAAAAGATCTCAAATTACCTAGTCCCATATGATATCTGCAAAACCCTCAACTATCATGCCTCAAATCTTTTTCATTTCTTTATCTGTCTGAGGGCAAATATTTAGGTAGCAAATCAGGAAAACATATGTAATTTCAGTCCATAATAAATCAAAAATTACAAAAGAGATTACAATTCGATAGGGTAGGAAATTCTAGGACTGAGAAGGTGCACAGCAAATTTCACAGTCCGAGGGCCTAACATCACTGTGACATACGGGTAAGAAAATGATAATTTTTAATGGAACACCAACACAGCCCTAATATACAGAAGCTATGGTGCCTGTAGCTACACACACATACAGTGCTCCCTTACTTATCTTTTCAATTTCTTGCAGAGAAAAACTAGCAGATAATTGAAGGTAGAAGACAGCAGAGCTGCACTTAATTAGCACTGTCCTCTTCTTCATATTAGAGAAAAACAGTCCATTTTCATGGGGCTGTTATTTAAAAAGATACAAATGGAACATTTCATTTTTTTAATTAATTTTTTCATAAAATAGCATCATTGTTTTTCTTTTGTAGAAGTTATTCAGTTTCTGAAGTGCAATAAACCCATAATCATGAAGGCAGCTGGCAAATAAGTGAGGGTTATTAACACAGATTGGTATTTATACCACTGTGTACTTATCACAGCTGCCAGATGGTGGCTTCAGGGGGTGGGGGGGGTGTTAAAAATGAGGAACTTTCCTTTGTTGAACAAAAGGCACATGAAGAAACACCGGTGGATAGTAATGGTAAGGAATAATCAAAGAATAACACGAATACACAAAAAACACTCTTGACCCAGTCTCTATAAGACTAGCCTAAGCAGTCACACACTTTACAGCATAGGCACAACCACTGGTGTGGTGGGGATATATTCCCCCTTTCAACTTTTTGTCCAAGCCTATCTAAAACAAACTTTTCCAATCCAGTAGTTGCCCCTGATGTCCCTCCCAACTTTTTAGACATGGTTAGGTATCTGCTTTACAGGTTATTCTTTTGCACAAATTTGCCCATAAGGGGAACAGGGGTTCCTTCTAAGACCTTGTAGAAGGGGGACGGCTCAGAGGAAATGTGAGGAAGTATTTTTTCATGGAGAGTGTTGTGGATGCATGGAATGGCCTTCCTGTGGAGTTTGTGGAGTCAAAAACAGTGGGGGAATTCAAGAATGCATGGGACAGACATAAGGCAATTCTAGGGGTTGGGGTAGGAGAAAATAGGCTGTTAGTTAACTAGGATCTGCAGCTTATCCATTAGGTAGGGGAATGGGCAGACTGGGTGGGCCAAGCTGTTCTTATCTGCCATCAAATTCTATGTTTCTATGTTTCTTGTGGGTCACCACATCCCATTTGAAACTCAGATGGAGTGGTGGTGCTGCTGACTGGACTACTGTAGCCCATGTTGTGTTTCTTTTTTATTTTTTTTAATTTTTTATTTACCTACTAGAGCACCAACTGTGATGCAGCCTCTCATTTTAAGTGGGGATGGCGTCCCACTTTTATCCAGTTCATGCCTGGGTGGATACCTGTAGCAGCACTGAAAAATGTCAGTGACTTCTTCAGGGATGCAAATGAATAAGTTGCTCTGTTGGGATTCAAGCCTGAGTTTCTAGGTTCCCAAGCCAGTACACTAATTAGAAGAGTACACTGTCTCTATGCTGTTGCCAAGCCACTGGGCTGGAATACTTACCTGATTTTTCTACACATGCCCGCTACACTCTATGTGGCTGGAGCCCGACATTCATTCTACAGGCACCAGGAACTGGCAAAGGGAACTGTAACTGAAGGAAGGAGGCAACAAGGTTTCTTTGGCACCAGCTGTGGTCATCACAACTGCAGCCTCTGACAGGGGATTGAGATCAGACTCTAACTAAACGTGGAGCCATTTCTGTTTAAATAAATAGGCTCACAGTCAAGGAGGCGCATATACAATGTCACTGAGCAGCTGACACTGTGGAGCAGAATGCAGGTACACTTACAAACACTAGGAGGACCTTTTGCTTGACTCCAACATTGTAAAAAGTGGGCTGGGCACCACCAGAACTATCACTCTTATATGTTATGGTGCCAGTTTAGCACACAGAGACATCAAAAAGCTGCACCAAGGGATAGAGAGTTTGACAATACAGAAACAAGCCCTAAGACATGGACCCTGAAAATGTATTAGCCCATGACCCCACAGGATGGTAACGTGGGTCGGGGGCACCAGATTAAGCCCAAGAAGCAAAGGATAAATCTGAAGTCAGGCTTCATGTGATGTTCTCAGCAAATCAGAATAAAGTGCCCTACAGGGAAAGTGATGAAGGGAAAAGGAATGCAACAGAGAAAGGCTGTGAAAATGGACCAGTTGAGGATTCTTTTGCCAGAGAATCTACTGTACTTTAATGAGTGGGATGTCTGTCTCCGTTATCCAACACCAAGTTCAGATATCCCAGCAAGACTGATTAATAGGGGTAGACATGATTTCTTCAACTCAGCCTCTGCGTGATCAGAAGTCCGTGCCTGAGAGTGAGAAACAGCCGTTGACTGAAGTGTCTACCAACTTCAGTCTTAAGAGCAGGGATTGCCTTTCATATTTTATACTTCCATTCTGCGTGAGGAGCCAGTCTGCTTTTATATCACACCAACTCCCCCTACCCTCTACATTGGAGGACCCCCTCCCTTTCCATGGGCGAACCCAGGAGAAAGTTCATTTTCCATCATGTAAAACCCTCAGCACAATTCTTACCAAAGAGTATGAATCCCCTGAGCTGACCAGGATGCTGAAAAAGAGGATGGTGGGCAGATGGCACCCCATGTCACAGGAAAGGGAAGACCACTGGGGAAAGGCCCCCAAGGTGGACCAACCCATGTTAGAACTGTCAAAACGCAGCACCATTCCAATCGAGAGCATAACTCAAAGACCCAATGGATAAGAAAGTTGAGGAGCACCTCAGAAAAATTCACGAGGTGACTGGCATGGCACACTTGGTGGACACCGCATTGTGGTTCACCTGTAGGGCACTCCACAGGTGGCTAGACATACTAACAGAGAACATCCCAGAGGACTCTCCTCAGGCTGATGCAGCAGAGTGCATCAGACAGGCTGTCAAATATGTAATGGATGCGTCCACCGACATCTTCAGGTTTGAATCATGGGCAGCAGTACTGGCCAACAGGGCAAGGAGGGCGTTATGGCTGAAGCTCTGGCAGGCAGACAATGAATCCAAGTGTAACCCCTAGGTGGCACTATCCCACGGGCTACTACCCCTGCCTGCTTGGCTAGTAGCAGGTTAAGGGGCCTAGGTTCTGCAATGGGTGCCTCCATCCGGAGGTCAGGGTTGGTAGTGGTCAAACTAACCTGGGCACAGCCCTCCAGGACACTGTAACCCCCCCTTTTTCCCTTCTAGTGGCCTGAGCAATATATGATAATCACTTTCACAGTACCCCTTGTACACCATACAAGTACCCACACTGTTTGCACTTACCACCAGGGCTGGTTCCTCTGGCTCGACCCTGGGGATCCCCTGTAAAACAAGGTTATGCACAGCAAATAGCAACAGTACAGTACTCTTGGCACAAACTGGAACCACAGTCAGGTTAAATGCAGAAAAAGTCAGATTTGATTTATTCTGGGGACTTGAACAAGGAAGGGGCATAATCAGGTTGATTGGCTTAAAGGCTATATTAATCAAGCAGTTATGCATGCACCTTAAGTCCCCACACAGTCACACCTCTGGGTACCCAGGTAGGGAGAGAATGGGCTAGCCAGGAACATTGCAGCTAGTTGGGGCCCTGTGATGGAAGAAAGCAACATGCACAACACACACTATTTGTAATCTGGAGCTGAAAGGCTCGGTTCATGAAAAAAAAAGCAACCAGACAATCAGATGATAACACTTTAGATTTAGCTGTTGTTGCAGGGAGCTACCCTGATGTTTACTCATGATACCCAATACTGGACACAGGCAGGATGAAATCAAGACTGCAAGTTATTGGGCTGGAGTGCCTGGAGAAGCGGGGCCCACATGAATCACGGAGACATTCCTGTTCAAGTGTTGAGCAGGGGGCTGATCCCCAGGCAGATCTCTCATCGCTGACTTTCTCTGTGGAGCGGGTAGTCGGGCTGGGCCAGTGTGGCAGGTCCCAGGCCCAATGGAGATGATTTTGGATTCAGCCCATGGGTCTGATGCAGCTTCCAGCAAGTAGAATACAGTTCAAACCACAGTGGGGAACCAAATTGCGACCCACTAGCAGCGCACAGCACATTTACACATAAGGGAATGCTAATGCAGCTTCCAGCAAGCAGAACACAATTCAAATCACAGTGGAGAACCAAATCACGACACACTACAAGCACCAAACACATTCACATGTAAGGAAATCCACTGTACCAGGCAAAAGGCTCTCTGGTCTCAATTACAGAGTCTCTGCTCAATCCGGGAGTTCAGAGGTGGCTAGAAGTCCTGACAGGCTGATCACATTCAGCAAATCTTTGGACTTCTTCAGGTTAAAACCTGGTCACAGTCCAGTGGCTTAAATCATTCTCACAACTCGAATTCAGTACAAATAAACTCTATTTTCCCTCTCAGGGATAGCAGGCAGACATGCAGGCCAAACTCAGGCCTTTCCACAGTTCTCCCATGTGAATTCATGCCAGGGCTGCTGCATGAATCATTCAAGCTGTTATCTCTTCACTTCCCAACTCAGAACCGAAACTAGCTGCAAGCAGCTTGGGAATTTCCCCATGATCCAAAAGGTTCGGTTGGTTGATCTGTCTGTCAGTCACGGTTATTTTAGGTGCCAAAATGCAAAAACTACAATTCCTACAAGTTTTGACCCCACCAAGCCCCTGTAGGCAGGCTCCATTTTAGAATCCCAAACGTGCTGATCGGCCCATTTCAGCAGTCCAGGACCAAGATGATGGAAACAAACAGAACTGTTCATGCTACACAGAAGGCAAGTTAGAACAAACTGCAATATCATTACTATTCTAACAAATGATCAGCAAACAAGCACATCTTCTAACAGAGCTCCCTTTTAGATTAATTATAACTGCAATCCAGGCAGCTCACAAAGAGACAGTACACAGTGGCTATATAGGCACTCTCTGGCAATCCCATTTAAACTGCAAAAATGCAGGACACCAGCCTGGCAGTGAGCATTTAGACAAGCTCAAGGAAGGCTTTTTGGGAACCCCCATTTGTAGGGGAGTTAAACCCTTCCTGTCTGAAGAAAACTTGGCATCTGTGCCAAGTCTGTACCATTACAATATCAAAAATGCGATATAAACGAGACATATATGTATAACATTAGCTTGTTACATTACTGTACCTTTCGATATACTTCACATTATTCCATCCATATTGACAATACTTATGCATGTTTCATACAAGTAATACTGATTCATTTAATAACTTCTTGTACATTAAACAATGTAAGAGGGGGCCTTCCCTATCAGCTAACTGGGGCTGGATGGGGCAGGGGCACCATGATGAGAGGGAAGAACAAGTAACCTGGAGTTGGCCATCAAGCTCAGTTTGGGCAGTGAGCTTGGTGAAACATAAACCCCTTTGTTAACCACATTGAGAGGCAAATCCACTGGTCTCCCACGGGAATCATAACTAAAGCATAGCACTGGCTTGACAGCTCGGCCAGTCTTTCTGGGGGGAGTGGCCACAGTCTCTGTACTTTCAGCACTAACTTTGGAGCTTTCATCACTTGTGAGGGGTGCCTCTGCATAGATGGGAATGCCCAAACTTGGAGCACTGTCAGCTCCTTGCTCTGTAGGCTCTGTTTCCACAACACTTTGCTCATTATCTTCTGATGGAGGCCCAGGTTGCTCAATTTGAGGAGGCTCTGCAACACAATTAGGCTTTGCGGTACTGAAGGGGGTCTGTCAACACTCTCACATTGTTATTCAAGTTCTGGTGTGTCACCAGAGAGACTCAAACCATCAGCCACTTCTTCGGGCAATTCACACAATTCCACAAAACACAGAGAGTTTGCAACCTCAGACATGATACTTTGCACTTCACTTTCAAGGAGCATTGGCTCCAAGGACGAAGCTGGGGGGTTAGGCAGTCCAGAAGGCCCAGCTTCATCCCCACAATTAGTCATAGGGTTACCTTGAAACAGCTGACTCAATTCATAGGACGGGTAATAGGCATTATCACATTCACTTTCACCAGAGGTGGACTGACAGTCACTATCATTCTGGGCCTGCTGCGGGGGAAACCTTAAATCTGTAACTACTGGGGTAGGTTGACTCTGTCTCTTTTTTGCAGTAGCATGAGTCACTGGCCCAAGGGAATCAATCGCTGATGGTTCAGCCTCAATTATGACTTGGCCGATAGGTAGCAAGTGGTTACGGTGCATGGTCTTGACAGCTCTGGAGTTATTCTCTGGGCGCACCTTGTACACTGGTAAATCATTCAACTTTCCAACTACTACATGGGGAAGATGGTGTCACCTATCAGCAATTTTGTGTTTGCTATGCAGCCCCAAATTGCATAACAACACACGGTCTCCAGGCTGAAGCTCTTGAGCCTTTACTTTTTTATCATGCCTCTCTTTGTTGGCGAGATTTCTTTTGGTGGCCATTGTCTGGGCCAGTGGATAGGCATGGTTCAATTGAGCTTTCAGTTTCTGTACATACTGTAGGTAATTTTCAGCTCAGACACCATCTGGAGAGACCCCAAAGCAGACATCAACGGGCAGTCAGGGCTACCTCCCAAACATGAGGTGGTAGGGGGAGAACCTCATAGGGTCATTTTTGTGCAATTTTATGCGTGGACCAAGGTGCTAATCTGCTGGCTTCACTTAGGCTTGTCTTTGGGATGGAGGGTGCCCAGCATGCCTAGAAGGGTGTGGTTAAAATGTTCCTGTTGAGGGTCCCCCTGTGGGTGATAAGGGGTGGTTCTTGACTTCCGCACCCCCATAGAGAGAGCATTTCTTTGATTAGCTGACTTTCAAAATCTCTGCCTTGGTCAGAGTGGATCCATTGAGGGGCACCATAGTGGACAAAGAAATTTTCCACTAGCACCTTGGCCATGGTAAAGGCCTTTTGATCTTTAGTTGGAAAAGCTTGCACATACCATGTGAAATGATCTGTAACCACTAACACATTGCCAATATTCCGCTGATCAGGTTCTAAACACAAAAGGTCTATGCAGACCAGTTCCATGGGGGTGCTGGTAGTAATATTGACAAGGGGGGGAAGCTCTCTGAGGCAGGGCTTTCCTTTGCAGGCAATGACTGCAGGTCTTTTCATGGTGCTCAACATCGGCCCCATCTTGGACCAGTAGAATTGAGATCATACCAAGTTGAGAGTTCTGTCAATACCAAGGTGCCCCATGTGATTGTGGAGGGACCTCAGCACCAAATCTTTAAAGGCCATTGGCAAGACCAATTGCTGCCCGTCTACTTAACCGCCACAATACACTTTCTCTCTGTACAACAACTGATTGAGTAGCTTCAACCTGGGGCCTTCTTTAAACAATAGAGCAGTTCGCAAGTCAGGGGAATGCAACTTGGACATATCTTTGCCAGCAAGCAGGGCATGAAGTGCAGGCTGAATCATAGTATCTTGGGATCGAGTCCACTGAATGCTGTTATTGTCAAGTTGAGGTAGTGCACTAATATCTAGAGCAGAAAAGTGACAATAGGCAGCCGGTATGCAGGTATCAGGAGGGCCCAAGCAATCTACTAAACAGCCCACTATGTCCGCAGACATCTGTTCATCTTGGTCAAATTTTTGACACAAGGCTCAGATGTCAGGTTCAGACAGCCTGACGCAATCACCCTTGGAAACTGCCTTCGTGACAAGGCATCAGCATCAATATGGTTCAGTCCTGGCCTGTATTCAACAGCATAATCATAGGTTGATAAGGCTGAAAGCCACCGATACCCAGTGGCATCTAACTTAGCTGAAGTCTATACATGGGTTAATGGGTTATTGTCTGTCTTCACCAATATCTTTGCCCCATAGAGGTATTTATGAAACTGGTCGACAATGGCCCATTTTAGCGCAAGGAACTCCAGCTTGTGCACAGGGTAGTTTCGCTCTGATGGGATCAAGCTCCTACTGGTGAAGGCCACTGGTCTCAAACCATCCTCATGGGCTTGATACAGCACAGCTCCTAGACCCTGCAGACTGGCATCCATATGCAGTACATAGGGCTTGGTGGGGTCAACATAGGCGAGGATAGGGGCGTGGGTGAACTGGTATATGACTTCATGAAAGGCTGCTTCACATTCAGGTGTCCAGCAGGGCCCAAAAAGTTCACCTGTGCGGAAGTACACTTTCTCTGGTTCTTTGACGGATCCTTTTTTATATTTATGGTTTGTAGGAGGGTAACCCTGGGTAAGATTCAAGAGCGGGCGAATCACCTTTCAATAGTCTTTTATGAACCTGTAGTAGTAGCCACAGAACCCCAGGAAATGTTGTAGTTCTTTCAAATTATGGGTCTGGGGCCAAGTAGTCAGTGATTCAACCTTACTGGGATCAGTCTCTATCCCTTCTGCAGATACTATGTGCCCCACATACTTCACGGAGGTTTGAAAAAACTGGCACTTGTCAATGGACAGCTTGAGGCCGAAGTCTTCCAATCAGTCTAGGACTTTAAACAGTTGGATCTCATGCTCCTCTAATGTGCGCCCAAACACAATGACATCGTCTAGGTACACTAGACATTCCAGCAAGTTCATATCTTCCACCGCACATTCCATCAGTCGCTGAAAGGTGACTGGGGCACCTGAAATCCCCTGTGGCATTCTCAGGAATTCGTAGAACCCCAAAGAACAGATGAAGGCTGTTTTCTCATGGTCCTCCACCCCGGATCTGGGATCTGGCAGTATCCACTGAGAAGATCCAATACTGAAAACCATTTGCTCCCATTCAAACAATCCAGGGCATCTTGTATACGGGGTATGGTCCGCTGGTTCAGGGTTCGATAATCAACACACATCCTTACTGACCCATTCTTCTTACATGCAACCACAATGGGAGAGGCATATGGGCTCCTTGATTCTTGTATCACACCAGCAGCGAGCATTTCTTGCAGGTGTCTCCTCACATCATATATGTCTGCTGGGGCAAGATGTAAGGATCTCTCTCAAAATGGCTGGTCATCATGCAGGCATATGTGATGTTCTGCACCCCGGACACACCCCATGTCCCATTCTTTTAAAGAAAACACTTGGTCCTTCTGAGTGAGTGTCTTGCTAATTCTAGCCTTCCGTTCAGCTGGCAACGGGGAGGCACCAAAGTCAAATAAGTCCGGGGTCATGCTCTCCTTCTCGCCAGAGCACTTGTTGTTGGGCAATATGGCAGTGTTGGCGCAGTGTACTGTAGCTAGGGTGCACCCTCTGTTCACCCGAATCTCCTGATCTGACACATTTTGAATCTGGACCACCACTTGTCATGCTAAGGCGTAGGCACGAGCAGGCAAGATGCTGGGTTTGACCAATAATCCCTCTGGCAACTTTCCATCTCCTGGTGCATCCAACATTAATATTTTGTTCTTCACATTTCTCTTTAGGTGGACTTCTCCATGGATTGTGCACTGTGTGTTGGCGGCCAATACCAAGGAGTCAGGTTCCTTTTTCCACACTATCCTCACTGGCTCATCTAGGTTCACTTCATCGGGTCTCAGTTGCCAGTCATAAGCCCTTTTTACTAAGGCTGGAATTCTTAGGGCCCATCCAGTCAGCTGCCCTTGTTTCTCATGGCAGAGTTGTGCTAGTCTCCCAAACATGTGGGTGTTTGTTTCAATTAACAGGGGAACCCCATCATACAGTCCGGTGGGGGGACACACTATGGCCAGTGTCTCTACTTGCTCCTCTACCTCAGTAACAATTGCAGGAAAAGACAACCAGAGGCGGGCATATCCTAGATATGGATAAGACTTGTCGCTCAGCCCACACACATGTAGGTCTCCCAGGGATTGTAAGGGCACATCAGATAAGTGTTTGTCATACCAGTCCTGAAACACAATGGTCACTTGCGACCCACAGTCAAGCAAAGCCCGAGTAGGAATACCATTCATAGCCACATTAGTCTCCATTGAAGGGCCCACTATCTTGGACCAGTCTGGAGGGACAACAGCAGGGGTCTGGACAGACGATTAAGCCAGAAGGGTTTGAGTTAGGATAGCCAAAGCCTTTACTGCGGTAATTTTGTGCACCCCTTGACCACTGACTCATTTTCCGAAGCTCTCCTTGAAGCTGGTTCACCACTTTCTCTAAGTCCTTCTGAGACTGGCATTCCATCTTCATATGGCCATCCTTGCCACAATTATGACAAATGACACACTCTCGGGGCAGCCTTAAGGAAAACATAGCAGGGGATGCTGGAGCATCGATGGGAGATTTTGATCTGACTTCTACAGGTAGTGTACCATGTCTCAAAAGTTTCTTTAGGGTGGCAATCAATTCCCTGAGCTCAGTCGAGAAGCCACCCTCAGTAGAGGATGCCTGAGGGTGTATCCTCACCCCCATAACAGTCACGTCCTGACAGGGGCCAGGGTCCCTGTCAGCAGGAGATACCTCAGCGAACGCACCTGGTTGTACTTTTCTGACTTCCTTCAGGAACTCCTCCCCCCACCGTTTAGCCCACGGCGGGACACTCTTAGTGGGTCTCCATTTCAGAAGGGCCTTCTGGTGCCATGATCATTTGGGTTGCACTCACCCCATAATTACAATCTCCCTCTTCACCTTCTACCTCCTGGGGTTCTTTTATCAAGTCACAGTAGTCAGGTGGGTTACCTCTCTTATCCTGGAGCCTTAACTGAATGATCTGCAGTTTAGAATGCTTGGCATGTTGCAGTATGTTCCCCAATCTCACATGGTTCAAATCAGTAGCGGCTACCCTACCTTTCCGGTAAGCTTTCTGCAGAGCTCTTTCTAGGCGAGTAACATACGCAGACAAACTTTCCCCCTTCCATTGTTTGGTACCTTGGAATTTCCACATTAAAGTCTCCCCTGACTCAATGCTCCCAAAATTGCCTTCAAGTACAGACAGGTACTTCTGAGCAGATGCTTCAGGGTTCGTGGACCTCAAAAATGTAATGGCTTGAAGGGCGGGGCCCCTCAAACTTTCTATGATTCTTTTCTGCTTCTCAGCCTCCACACACTGCCACTCGGGTACCAAGGGGGCAACATAGTCGATCCAGGTCTCCCAGTCATCCTCCCCCTTGGGGGTGGGGAAGGTGCCCGAGAAGATTCTCAGCCTTCGGTAGGAGTCGTGACCAATGGCGGGTACAGATATAGGGGCCAGCACTGGCATGGGCACAGAAGGTGGTGCAGTAACAGATGCTGGATTGGGGGGGTGTTGGGGAAAGAACACCCCCAGGTGGCAGGAACAGTTTCTTAAAGTACTCTACGGTTTTCCCTTCCTCCAGCAACAACTTAGAAAATTTCTCCTCAAAAGTCTCAGATAATGGTGGAAGCTCATCCTCCCCAGGGTCTTTACTGTTTTTTGTTATCACTCTCCAGGTGCCTGGGACCCCTTCTGAGGCAATAGGCTGCTGCACTTTAGAGCTGTCCATGAGGTCACTACACTCTACCAAGGCTATGAAAGTTTAAGCAATCAAATCAGCCTGTCGACCCACCACCACAGGGTTTTTTAAACATTCAGCTTTGGAGAGTGCTCCCTCTACAGTGTCCTTACTGGTACCCAAGGGAATATCCATTATAAGCAGAGCATTTTGGGGGTCGATCTCCTGCCCAGTACACCACCCCACCAACTGGTGTACAGCCATTTCTTCTGATGTAACCATTAATTTTTAACAATAATTCATAATTTTTGGCCACTAGAAGGCACAAAATCCCAGTGGTGAGCCTCCAAGATGTAACCCCTAGGTGGTGCTATACCAAGGGCTACTACCCTTGCCTGCATGGCCAGTAGCAGGTTAAGGGGCCTGAGTTCTGAAACAGGTGCCTACACCTGGAGGTCAGGGTTGGTAGTGGTCACACTAACCTGGGCACAGCCCTCCAGGACACTCTAATCCCCCTCTTTCCCTTCTAGTAGCCTGAGCAATATACGATAATCACTTTCACAGTACCCCTTGTGCACCATACAAGTACCCACACTGTTTGCATTTACCACCAGGGCTGGTTCCTCTGGCTCAACCCTGGACACCCCCTGTAAAACTAGGTTATGCACAGCAAATAGCAACAGTACAGTACTCTTGACACAAACTGGAACCACAGTCAGGTTAAATGAGGAAAAAGTCAGATCTAATTTATTCTGGGGACTTGAACAAGGAAGGGGCGTAATTAGGTTGATTGGCTTAAAGGCAGTATCAATCAAAAAGTTATGCATGTGCTTTGAGTCCCCACACAGTCACACTCTGGGTACCCAGGTAGGGAAACGATGGGTTAGCCAGGAATGTTGCAGCTGATTGGGGCCCTGTGATGGAAGAAAGCAACATGCACAACACACATTATTTGTAATCCAGAGCCGGAGGGCTCAGTTCGTGAAAGAAGAAGCAACCAGGCAATCAGATGACAACACTTTAGATTTAACTGTTGTTGCAGGGAGCTACCCTGATGTTTACTCACAATACCCAATACTGGACACAGGCAGGACAAAATCGAGACTGTAGGTTGTTGAGCTGGAGTTCCTGGAGAAATGGGGCCCACATGAATCACCGAGGCGTTGTTCCTGCTCAAGTGTTGAGCAGGGGGTTGATCCCCAGGCAGATCTCTCATTGATGGCTTTCTCTGTACAGCGGGTAGTCAGGCAGGGCCAGTGTGGCAAGTCCCAGGCCCAATGGAGATGATTTTGGATTCAGTCCGTGGGGCTGGATGCAGCTTCCAGCAAGCAGAATACAGTTCAAACCATAGTGGGGAACCAAATCGCGACCCACTAGCAGCACACAGCACATTTACATGTAAGGAAATTCTAATGCAGCTTCCAGCAAGCAGAACACAATTCAATGCACAGTGGGGTACCAAATCACGACCCACTATAAGCACACAACACATTCACATGTAAGGAAATTCCACTGTACCAAGCAAAAGGCTCTCTGGTCGCAATTACAGAGTCTCTGCACAATCCAGGAGTTCAGAGGTGGCTGGAAGTCCTGACAGGCCGATCATATTCAGCAAATCTTTGGTCTTCTTCAGGTAAAAACCTGGTCACAGTCCAGTGGCTTAAATCGTTCTCACAACTTGGATTCAGTCTAAATAAACTCTATATTCCATCTCAGGGATAGCAGGCAGACATACAGGCCAAACTCAGGCCTTTCCGCAGTTTTCCCACGTGAATCCATGCCAGGGCTGCTGCTTGAATCATTCAAGCTGTTATCTCTTCGCTTCCCAACTCAGAACTGAAACTAGCTGCAAGCAGCTTGGGAATTTCCCCATGATCCAAAAGGTTCGATTGGTTGATCTGTCTGTCAGTCACAACAAGGGCTCCCCCTCTAGGTTATTTTTATGTGCTAAAATGCAAAAACTACAATTCCTACAAGTTTCAACCCCACCAAGCCCCCGTAGGCAGGCTCCATTTTGAGGTCCCAAATGTACTGATTGGCCCATTTCAGCAGTCCAGGACCAAGATGATGGAAACAAACAGAGCTGTCTATGCTGCAAAGAAGGCAGGTTAGAACAAACTGCAATATTATTACTATTCTAACAAATGATCAGCAAACAAGCACGTCTTCTAACAGAGCTCCCTTTTAGTTTAATTATGACTGCAATTCAGGCAGCTCTTAAAGAGACAGTACACAGAGGCTATATAGGCACTCTCTGGGAATCACATTTAAACTGCAAAAACGCAGGACACCAGCCTGGCAGTGAGTATTTAGAAAAGCTCAAGGAAGACTTTTCGGGAACCCCCATTTGTAGGTGGGTTACACAAGAATGCTCTCTTGAAGTGCCCCTTCAAATAAGGCACACTATCTGGAGAAGGCCTGAACCCCTTTCTCAAACAAAGAGGGGGGAAACAAGCGCAGGGCAACAAAGACGTCTACCTACCCACAGACAGGACTTTTCATCCCAAAGGCAAGTTCTTCAAAAACAAGTCACAGCCCTACAGCTCACAGGCACCCAAGCAGTGGCAATACCGAACACGATTTTAGCACAAGTCATACAATAACAGGATCAAAGGTAACAAAGGTGGCCAGTATTCCACCAACGGCCTACGACCCAGTTTCAAGCCACAGGGCAGTAAGAAATGAAGGTGCATGGGGCCAAGCAGACCCTTTGCTAGCGGTGAGACTACAGTGATTTGCGTAATCATGGGCCCGGAAAACATCCAACAAATGGGTACTGGAGGTAATCACAAGGGGCTATGACATAGAGTTCAGCAACAAGCTGACACAACACTGACCCTTTACCACCCTGATGCCAAGGCGTCCAGAAAAAATACAGACCATACAGAATGCAATACAGGAATTACTCAGCATTGGGGAAATCACGCCAGTCCCTACAGAGGAAAGAGACACAGGAGTCTACTCCTTATTCTTTGTTGTCCCAAAGAAAACAGGCAGAATGCATCCCGTGCTAGACCTAAAATATCTCAACTGAATGGTAACTTACAAAAAATTCAAGATGGAAACTCTCCGGTCAACCTTATTATCCATTCAACTGGGGGATTTTATGACCTCAGTAGACCTCAAGGACGCCTACCTACACATCCCCATTCGGACATCACACCACTGCTACCTCAGATTCAAGATACTGGGGCAGCATTACCAATACACTTGTCTACCATTTGGGTTGGCATCCACCCCCAGAATATTCACCAAGACCCTTGTGGTTCTCACTGCACACCTCAGGAACAAGGGGTACACATAATCCTGTACCTAGACGATTGGCTAATAAGGGCAAGAACCCAGAGACAGGCACAGCACAGCATGCAACTGGCAATTGGCTGTCTGCAAACACATGGTTGGATGATCAACATGACCAAAAGCCAGCTAATGCCATGCCAATCCCTCCCGCATCTGGGTGTGGTAATAGACACATAGAACAACAGAGTAACTCCAACTCAGGAAAAGGTCAGAAACACCCACACAATGTTGTTGGGACTAATAAGCAGGCCAAACAGACCAGTATAGGACTACCTCCAGGCGTTAAGAGTCATGGCAGCACTAATTGACATGGTGCACTGGTCCAGACTGCACATCCAAACCCTACAGAGGCACCTGATAGAATCATGGGATCAGACCACACAAAACTTCAGATTATGGGTCACACCCCCCGCCCGGGTAATAACCGACCTCAAATGGTGGACACAAACCACTCACATACTGCGGGGCAGACCTCTGATGCAGCCAAACCCAGAGGTGGTTACCACAGATGCAAGTCTTTCAGGGTGGGGAGCCACATACAACAATCAGGCAACCCAGGACCTATGGACTCAGAAAGAATCCACACTGTCGATTAATATCTTAGAAATTAGGGCAGTCTGCCTAGCACTGACCTTCTTCGCCCCACTGATTACCAACAGGACAGTGTTGGTCCGATGCGACAATCAGGTGACAGTAGCATATATAAACAAGCAAGCAAGGAGGCACCAGAAGCAAGGCAACGATAAAGGAATCACTCCAGTTTCTCCACTGGGCAGAGCAGAATCTGTGCTCTTTTACAGCAATATACCTGGCGAGAACATCAAACATACAGGCAGACTGGGTAAGCAGAGTCACAGTAAACCAGGCAGAGAGAAGCCTACACAAAGACATTTTCAAGAGCCTGCAGTCCAAGTGGGGGCCCCTACAGATCGACTTAATGGCATCTCATCTGAACACACAATTACCCACTTACCACTCCAGGTTCTCAGACCCCAGGGCCCTGGATGTGGACACGCTATCGGCACCTTGGACATTCACCAGAGCCTATGTTTTCCCACCATTCCCGAAGATAACCAAGATACTACACAAGATCCAATGCACGGGGGCATCGGTGGTCTTGGTGGCACCCAACTGGCCAAGACAACCCTGGTACTCACTTATTCAAGCCATGGCAGTGAGCCCACTGATGACCCTACCACAGTGGCTGAACCAACTATCACAAGGACCAATCCTACACCTGAACCCAGCCAGCCTGAGGCTGATGGCATGGCTACTGAAAGGTGCAGACTGTTAAATCAAGGTTACCACACCAGGGTTGTGAACTGACTGTTACAATCCAGAAGGCACTCCACCAGTAAGACTTACCATAGACAATGGCTTGTTTTTCATAAATGGTGCAGAGAAATGGGTACATCCCCCTCTGTGGTGGGTTTACCACAAATTCTAGAATTCCTGAATGAAGGGGCAAACAAGGGTCTAAGCGCTGCCTCCCTCAAGGTGCAGGCATCAGCTATTTCCTCCATAAGGGGCCCACTTCTGGGGATAGGCCCCATCAGGTCACACCCAGACACAGTTAGACTACTAAAGGCGATCTCCCTCGCAACGCCTAAGGTAAGGCAGGGATGCCCGCCGTGGCAGCTCAATACAGTACTTGATGCTCTGCAGTTACCCTATCTGCAGCACGACTCCCTACACTGGTGTACCATCAAGACTGCTTTTCTGGTAGCCATATGCTCAGCCAGACGGATAGGGGAGATTCAAGCCTTATCATGTAGGGGACTCTTCATAACCTTCCACATCAATAGGGTCATCCTGAGAATGGTACTATCATTCCTTCCCAAAGTGGCAGCCGTATACCACAGGGACCAGGATGTTCTGCTGCCCTACCTTACTCTGCCTAAGCAGTCAGATTCACCACCCCATCACCCCCTAGATGAGGGCCCGCAGCTGGGGAAATACCTCAGTATGACCACCGACATCCGAAAGTCAGACAGATTATTCTTACTAACCAATGGTCAGAGAGCAGGCCAGGCAGCCTCCAAGGATACAATTGCTAGGTGGATCAAACAGACCATTATAGAGGCCTACAGGGCAGTTGGTCAGTTGCCACCAGAAGGCCCGAAAGCGCACTCCACCAGAACAGTAGCAACATCCCGGGCAGAAAGGGGAAATGTGTCCGTACAGGACATTTGTTCAGCGGCCACCTGGTCTTCCATTCATACATTCACAAGACACTACTTGGTAGACGTATTTTCTGCTGAGAGGGCAGTGTTTGCCAAAACTGTGTTAGGGGCAGGGTCCAGCCCCAGGTAGTCACGTGCTAATCTGCCTCTTCTTCACCCACCTGAGAGTAATCATCCAGCAGGATACACTGCTACTAAGGTCCCATTTGTGTTCTCTGTGGAGTATTATAAAGGGTACGAAATATAATGGGAGTTACTCACCTGGTAAAGGTGATTATCTGAGTACCCTTTATAGTACTCCGCAGACCCACCTGGGATGGCAGATTACTCCTCAGGTCAGGTTAACTACAGGTGCTAGCACCAGGTTACATACTAAGTTTTGCAGAGATAATCCAATGCTGTCCATGGGAGGCATACTGGGAGTTTTCCTTCTATGTAGAATTACAAATCTCTAACTTCTCAGGTTCAATATATATTCAATACAACTACTTCATTCCTATGCGGTATATAACAGATTGTCCCACAATAAATATGCTGGGTGTCAAAACGCCTGTCTAAGCTTTGTCTGTCTAAGGTTCTTACATAAGATAGCTACCAGGTGATGGTCAGAAGACCCAAACCTCATGGGGCGCCTGTTCTTCAGTGGCTAGTCCTCGAGCGTGTCCTCTATTTGGGCTGGCAGTATAGCCTAGAGGTTAGAGTAACGAGGTGTGAACAAGCTTGGTACATCCAGCAAACCAGACCTAGGTTTAATTCTCACAACCTCCACTTTTTTTTCCCCAGTTGTTTAACCAGGTGAGACACATTAAGCTGAAGCTTGTTTACAGGTGCAACCTGGGAGCACAGGGAAGTTAAGTGACTTGCTCAGGGTCACACAATATGCAAGTGGGGGCTGTGGGATTCAAAGCCAGGTCTCCAGATTTGCAGCTCAGAGCCTTAAACCACTGTGCTATACTGCCTCCCATACTTCATACTGTGAGACTCTGAGCAAGTCACTTAACCGCCCGTTGCTCCCGGGTCGTCCCTGAAAACAGGCACTTGTGCCTAGTGAGTCTTACCTGGTTACCAAAGACTAAAATAAAAAAATATATATATATGTTATGGCATGTGTGTTTTTTCCTATTGTTCTCTCTCATTAGGCTGCTACAGAAGAGTCACACTGGAGAAATCCTGATGAGGGTGGGGGTATGTCCTTGTCCCTCATTGATTTAATTGGATCATGCATCAATCTATAGGATGGACGAGGAATATCCATTTATATTCACTGCGGAGTACTATAAAGGGTACTCAGATAATCACCTTTACCAGGTGAGTAAATCCCATTTTCCCACCTCTCTGTCTGCTCAGAGGAAATGGGGGCCCTTGAGAAAGGATAGATCTAAAACTCAGAAACTAGGGGCAGCCCTGAAAATCAGGAGATACAACTTAGTGCAAGCAGTAAATACAGTGAGTGAAAGTATGGACCGATCCTAAAACTGGAAGGAGAGAAGCACCAGGGGCTCTGGAAAAAGAGATAAAAATAACAAAAAAACCCAAAAACAATGTATTGTCCATGGAAGGCACAATGTGCCGCAGCTCATTTCCAGGGGGAGCCTGGAAAACCGGGTTAGATGAGGATGAAAGCAACAGGAATAAAGATAGAAAATACACAAAAGAGTGCTAAGAGCGAAATGCACATTACAAAAGTAGTGTTGACTTTCAGAAGGCTTGGAGCATACAGTAGTACAAGATGCAAACAGTACAGCAATAAATACAAATATTAAAGCAATATTAGAGATGCCATAGCCCTTGGACTAAAAAGAGAGGGGTTTGGGGAATGTGGAAGGGACTGGCGCTCAAGTGGTAATGGATGTGTGATGATCACAAATTAAACTGCTAGAGCAGTGCACATTCTTGAGGTGGTGGAACTGCCACAATGTTTACTGGAGGGGAGATGAGAAAGAGAGAGGAAAGAGGAGGAAGCGTCATATGTATACACAGAAGAGGGGATGTGATCCCTGAGGAGGGGTGGATAAAAAGGCGGAAGGCTTTGTAAAATATCAGCCCTGGTCCAGCAAGAATGCCCAGTGGCAAAAGGAACTTCTGGGACCACTCTGCAAAAAATAACAAGTGGCCACAATGTCTGCAAATGCAAAGACATGGACATTCTGTATGGTGCCTTTTGTTCTGCTGAGGGGAGCATCAGATGAGATTTTAGTTTTGTTTCAGTAGGTGTTCAGAGGACAATTGACTGTGCCAAATCTGAGAGGGAGGGCAGGGCCCCCTTGTATCATTCCTCTCATGCTGCCCATGATCCATTCTGCACTTCAGTGACATGGCAGTAGCCTTTTTTAATCCAACTAAGTGTCTGCCTAAGGGACTGAGCTACTGCTGCAACTGCGAAGCTGCAACCCACTTGGACTTTGACTTTCTGGGTGCCTGCCAGGATTACTGTTGCAACCATGGACTACCTGTTAGTGTGAGACTGTTATACTGTCTGCTGTTTACTCTTGTCATTTATTTATTTATTGATTTGAATATGGTTGACCATAAGAGACCAACTGAGCCAAGCCTTATTTCCAGGTGTGACCAGGGGAGAGGGTAACAAGAGAGAGAAGAACAGGAACAAACAGGATAAAATGAAATGCCTCGCTAACAAGCAAAAAGAACTGCAGTAACAGCGATAATCCCAGCACTGTGATATTTAGAGTTATGAGATGGCCCCACATGAGCGAGATGCACCGTAAATATAATCAGACAGTTGCTCTGTAATAAATAAAAGAAGATATTGTATGCATCCAATACAAAAAACATTTGGATAACACTGTGAGATTCAGTGCCCAGAGTGGAGTAAAGTAACAGACTGCATATTAAGGGCAGGAGCTGGAAGGAGCACAGTGAGGCAGCATGAGTGGTGTAGGAAAGAAGTAAGAGGAGGTGAGATAAAGAAAGGATGGGAGACTATTCCAAAGTAACAGCAGGTGTGCACAGAAGGTAGTTTGGCCTGAAGAAATTGAGCAATGGGGAACAAATAGGGAACAGGATCAAGTCTGAGCGATAGGAGGGAAGGGGCACAAACTAGAATTTAGAAAGGAGGAATACACCATGGAAAGGCATCAAAAAGACAAAGAGGGAAGGGACAGGTTTAGGTAAAGGGAGCAGGAGTGAGTGAGAATAGGGTGAGTCAGTACCTCCATATAAACTGTCACCAGAGATGTAGAGGAATGCCTTTGCTGATGCTAGCATAATGCTAAAATTTCTCTCCACCTCACCAGTCAGGGCACAGTTTCTCCGTCAGTGCTTCAGGGCATGCAGTCATCCTTGACTGTCTGACTCCTACACCACTCCATTGCTCTGCAGTCCCTACCTCCTGTAGCAGTTCATCCTCTGGTCTCGCACCTTCCAGGACATTATTCTCTACTGCAGTCTGAGCCACTACCTGCACCGCAACCTACTCTTCACTTTCTCTTGGACCTGCTTCTATGGTATTTCTGCCTCGGGTGACTGAACCATCATGCATGGACCTCTGGACCCAATCCACTAACTGGAATTGCTGTTTTGTGCCATCACTCGAATGATGGAATCCTACCAGTGCATGCCTTACCATTGGACCGCTACTGAGCTGTGATTCTTACAGTGCCTGCCTGCCTTCCTTCATAGCGGACTGCTTCTTGCCACTCTCCTGAACTAAAAGAACACTCACAGCATTTATTTTTTATAGGCTCTTCAGTCTCCCCTCCTGTGTCCCTCTAGCAGTATCTATCAGTCTCACTTTTGTGCTTCTGCTTTCCCCGGCCTTCTTTCTGGCCCCACTCACTCACTTTCCCCATTACATGGGGAATACAACCAAAACCAGGACTGTGTTTAATCCACTATACAACCTCACAGCTGGGCTGAGTTTTTCCCCCAGACCAGGGGTGGTACAGCACCCTGAATGAGTACTGTTCTGAAATTCAGTGCCAGTGTTGGATTTCCCCTCAGATAAACCATCTTTAGTCATCAAGGGGTTCCACCCTACACATTAAAACAAATTAGACTACCATTCCTAATGAAGCATTTCGATACTAAATGTAACTCAGTACCTAGCTCCAACCAGTACTGTTACAATTATCCTATCACAGCTGCAAACGAACTTGTCTTGAACCCACAATTTACATAAAGCATGACTTCTGTCCCCACGTGGGGCCTGGCTTCTCTGTACAGACACAGATCCACAGAAGGACCACACTGGCCCATCTAGCCTGCCATAATATCCACCCCTTCCCCCTCTGCCTTTTACTGGCTCAGAACTTTCCCCCTCCTCCCAACCCCATATGCCTGTCCCATGCACTCTTGAATCCCTCTACCATTTCGTATCCCACCACCTCCTCGGGTAGCCTGTTCCAGGCCTCCACCACCCTCTCTGTGAAGAACTTCTCCCTAACATTGCCTCTGTATTTCCCTCCTTCCAATCTGTGGCTATGCCCCCTTGTTATAGCCCCCTCCTTCCTTTTGAACAAGCTGCCCTCCTTCACCTTATTGATCCTCTTCATATACTTAAAAGTTTCAATCATGTCACCCCTCTCCCTTCTAGTCTCTAGTGGGTATAAATTCAGCTCCCTCCACCTCTGTTCATATGTTTTTCTCCACATCCCATGCACCATCTTGGTTGCTCTTCTCTGAACCCTCTCCATCCCCCTCAATGTTCCTACGTAGGTGTGGTCTCCAGAACTGTATACTGTACTCCAGGTGCAGCCTCACCATTGTTTCGTACAGCAACATTAGCACCTCCCTCCTTCTGCTAGTTATGCCTCTTCCAATGCAGGCCAACATACCATTTGCCTTTCCCACTGCCTTGCTGCACTGGTTCCCCACCTTAAGATTGCTTGATAAAATAATCCCCAGATCCCTCTTCTGCTCTGTTTCCTTGATTTCCTCCCCCCAAGGGTATAAGCTGCTCAAATGTTTTTCCACCTCAGGTGCATCACCGCACACTTTTTCACATTGAATTTTAGTTGCCAGGTTTCTGACCACCTCCTCCAGTTTCTCCAGGTCTTGCCTCATGGCCTCCACTCCACCTTGGGTGTTCACCCTATTGCAGACTTTCGTATCATCCACGAATAGGCACACTCTACCCTCTAGTCCTGCCACTAGATCACTGATATAAATGTTAAAAAGTAGGGGTCCCAGTACTGACCCCTGAGGCACCCCACTCGTTACCCCCTTTACCCTGGAATGTACCTAATTTACCACCACCGTTTGGTTCCTTCCCATCAACCAGTTCCCGATTCTTTCTTGTGGCAGACCTATGTGGGAGTCTTGCCTTTTCCAGCTTGGCTCATGTGGGGCCTAGCTTCCTGGCACAGACATTCTGGACTTTTTACTTGCATACCCATGGGGGGGTCTCGTCGTCCTTAACTTGGACCATGCAATTTTAATGGCAATGGCAGACCCATGTGGGGGTCCACATCCCACACATACATGCCCCACAAGGGTGCATTTACTCATTGCTCAACTCTCATTTCCATTTACTGTGGGTGGACTCTCTTGGGGTCTTGTCCTCATTACCTTGGACTGTGCACTATACTGCGATGGTGGACCGCGGGGGGTTCCGCCATCCTCAGCTCAGACAGTGCGATACTATGGCTATGGCAGACCACATGGGGTCCCGGCATTCCAAGCATACTCTACTCCATACCATGGTGATGGTGGACCATGTGGTGTCCCGCCATCCCAGTCTCGCACTACTCAGTGAAACGGTGATGGCGGACCACGTGGGGTCCCACCATTCCAAACATGCACTCCCCATGAAGAGGCCCTATTCATAGCTCATACATATTCTAATCACTACAGGCAGACTCATATGGGGGTCTCGCCCTCCTTTCCTCAGACTATTCCATATTATGGTGATGGCGGACCACGTGGGGTCCCGCCATCCCGAAACAGTACTGAGAAACATACACAAAGGGGGGGGCTTTCCCTCCTTACCTTGGACTATTTCATATTATGGTGATGGCAGACCAAATGGGGTCCCACCATCCCAATCACTCATGCTCTTTACCTTGGACTATTACATACTATGGTGATGGCGGACCATGTGGGGCTCTTGCATGCCCTACGATAGGGCCTCACTCATTGCTCAACACAGTTCCATATAATTACAAGCAGACTCCAGTGAGGTCTCACCCCCCTTTACCTCGGACTACTCAATGAAACAGCGATGGTGGACCATGTGGGGTCCCGCCATCCCAATAGCAGTACTGAGAAACATACATATCCTATGAGGGGGCCTCTTCGATTGCTCTAATGTAAAGTTCATGTTATTACAGGCAGACTCACATGACAGGCTTGTCCTCCTTACCTTGGACTATTCAATACTACAGCGATGGTGGACCACGTGGGGTCCCACCACCCCATCAATGGGGTCTCACCCTTCTAATCTTGGATCATGTCATAATACAGTAATGGCGGGCCTGCAGGAGCATCCCACCATCCCTACACAAATATGCCCTCAACAGGGCATTACTTAAAATGTATTTCTCTATCATCTACAGGCAGTCTAAGGTGGGGGTTTTGCCTCCTTACCTTGGATCATACTGTACCGTGGCGATGGTGAACCCACATGGGTCTTACCTTCCTGTCTCCCATTTCTCATTACTCAAATGTATCTCCATCTTCTCTACGGCAGACCCATGTGGGAGTCTCGCCTTCCTTAATCTGACTACCTGAGACCTACTCTGTCACTCAAGCATTCGAATACTGCATACATCGCAGAAACATGGGGGTCCCATGCTCCTGCTAGCCCACATTTGGGCCTACCTTACTTCATCAATTCATTCATTTTTTCTGCTGCACTCCACCTTTCTTGCTGTTCCAGTTCCAGCCAAGATTCTATGCCAGACATCTCCATGGAGCTCACCTCAATCCCTTGGACGCCTTAGGACAATTTCTTCTTTCTGACAAGCTACCTTGGACATTGATTAACCATTATCTTTCATCTAGACATCATTCCATGTTGGACCTTTTTCATCTGCCAGAACCTTCATCCTCAGCATTGACTTTCCTGTTCATCACCAATCTCGGAAACAAGATTCTTCGACCTGCAAGCTCAGATGTAATTCTTCGACATAACCACAACTAAAACCTCAGCCCACATTTAGGATTATTCTCCTCTTAGTATACCCAGACAACGGGCAGGTCAGTATCCATGGATCCTCGGAGGTTTCCTCCAAAGGGTTTTTTTTTGCTCCTGCATGCTACTGGTCACACTCTCCGGAGCTGGAGGAGACAATCACTAAGCTAATTCTTTTTGAGGCTTAAATCTTACACCTACCCAGTATCCCACAGAGGGTGGGATATAAAGAAACGCCAAAGTTCAAGTTATAAACATCAAGCATATACCATCCAGCTCATAAGTATACACAAGCACTGAGCTATGTACTGCATATTGAATTGGAAGGCTTAGCCTGAAGTTCAAATGGGGGGGGAATAGCTCCTTCCACATCTCCTACTTAAACCTCAGGCTTCCACTCGCTCAGCTTCGAGCATTTCAAAACACCCTCCATACTCCCCTGCCTCCTCCTCCTTCTCCAGCACTCTTGTCTCACCCTGTACGCTGGGGCTTAAATCTTACACCTACCCAGTATCCCACAGAAGGTGGGATGCAGAGAAACGTCAAAGCTCAAGTTGCAAAATCAAGCATATACCATTCAGCTCATAAGTATACACAAGCACTGAGCTATTTACCACACATTGAAAGCTATTTAAATAGGCTGTGGTGATGCAGTATGGGTTTCCCCTGTGGAGATCCTTGGCCACTGCCAATGACGGTGGTGTCAGGAGGGTTGCCATACTGCCTGGTAGGGTCTGATGTTTGCTCTTTGGTTAGAGTTGTGCCCATAGGTTCCATTCCTGATACACAGAGATAGCAGTGTTAGATGTTGGTGCCTAGGTGGGTCCAAAGCATCCCTTCCATGCTCACAGGGATGGAGATGTCTCACAACCCATGTTCATATTTAATTGTTACATGTAGCTACCTCACTTACTCTCTGTTACTGTCAGACTTGGCTCCAGAACTGTTGGGTTCCCAAAGAGTCAAGGTTCAAGACATTTATTTATTTATTTAGGAGTTTTACCAGGAAGGCATACTGAGCAGGGTACCACTCAATTCCAGATGTGCCCTAAGGGTTTGGGGGATAGGTAGAATACAGTGTAAATAGAAATTACAAATGTACATACTTCAATACAGTCATAACAGAGTAGGCAAATCAGGGTAGCATAGGCAAGGTAGCTATACGCACATAATTACATAATTACACAGCATCCAACATCATAACAATAAGCAGGGTGGGCAACAGCAGGAGTAAAATAAGCAAAGAAAATAAACAGCTGCCATCAGACTGCATGGGCTTCAGCGAAGCAGAATGCATGAGCAAGTAGTGGAGAAATGTGTCTTGAGTAGAGCATTGCAGTGAGGAGTGCTGGTGGCATATCTAATATCAGCCGACAGTGAGTTCCATAACTTAGGCATTCGGAAGCTGAAAGCAGCCTGTCCAGACCCGGTAGACCTGTGGGAGATGTGAAGTAGACGAGAATCAAAGTTCCTGAGTGAGTAGGCTGGTGGGGGAAGAACATTAAAGGTGGTCACAAGGTAGGAGGGGTGGGACTGCCACCAGAATTTCGCAGAGGTTCTAGCACAGTGTACCAATCTCCGATTGTGGAGAGAAGGGAGATCTAGGGAATGGTAGAGGTCACAATGATGTGCACTGGGAGGGCAGTCCAGGGAGAAATGGCAGAATGATTGGAAGAGAGGGTCTAGTCTGGTCAGAGAGAATTTAGGGGCAACACAGTAGACTACACCCCCGTAGTCCATTATTGGGAGGATCATCTTTTGAACGCTTGCCAGGTGCGTGGGCAGGGGGATGCAACTTTTATTACTGTATAACGCACCAAACATGGGGTGTAGCTTCTTATGTATAGCATCAATATGAGCAGTGAAGTCAAGATGCTGGTCTAACCAGACCCTGCGGTATCTGAAGGAAGTGAAAACTTCCAGGGGGGAGCCATCTAATGTGTGGAAAGCTGGGGAGTTGGGGAGATGGGAAAGTTTGGCCCGAGTGCTGAATGTTAGGGAGACAGCTTTTTTAGGATTTAGAAATAGTTGATTTGAACGGAACCAACGTTGAACAGAGTCAAAATCCTGCTGTAGGCAGGCTGCCATGGTGGAGGGTGATGACCTAGAGGCATACAGCACCATGTCATCTGTATACATGTGGATAGACGTACGAGGGCAGGCTGCAGGCAGATCATTGAGGAAAATAGAAAACAACAAGGGGCCTAGGACAGAGCCTTGGGGGATCCCGGTGGTAACAGGGAGTGAGGTGGAGGTGGCCGAGCCAATAAGGACTGACTGGGACCTGCCTGCCAAGTACGACTGGAACCAGTTGGTGGCAGGCTCAGTCAATCCAGCTTGGGTGAGTTTGGACAGTAACAGTGCATGAGAAACCATGTCAAAAGCCTTAGCCAGGTCAACAAAGATAGCCGCTGTTACCTCCCCTTTATCCATGCCCATAAGGATGGTGTCAGTGAGATGGAGGAGAGAGATGATGGTGGAGTGATTTTTCCTAAACCCAGCCTGGTAAGGAGTGAAGAAGGAAATGGAGTAGAGGAAGTGGGAGAGCTGGGCTAGTACAAGGTGCTCCTGGATTTTGACTAGGATAGGGAACAGCGAGATAGGTTGGTAGTTGCTCGGGGAGGAAGGGTCGCCTCCTTTGGTGAGGGGTATGACTGTGGCATGTTTCCATTTTGTAGAGATGGTACCAAGTCTGAATGGCTGGTTATAGAGAGCGGCTAGAGGGTTGGCTATGGCTGGGGCAGAAAGATGGAGCATTTTGGAGTCAAGGCACAAGGGGCATTTTCCTTAGGAGGGATTTAGTGACCAAAGTATTTTTAATACCTCGGTGGGTGTAACAAGGTGAAAAGAGAAGTTGGCAGGTGAGGAGCAAACTGGGGGATCAGGGGGAAGGAGCCAGGGGCAAGAGTAGAGTAAAAAGGATGTACAGTTTGTGAAATAGGAGTTAAGCTCTGTGGCTACAGCGCTCGATGCAGTGATAGTACTTCCTGCTGTATTGAGGGTTGGAGTAGGGGGTTGGGCTGGCGGAACGAGGAGGGATTTAATTGACTTCCAGAATTGTGCTGGATGAGTAAAGTTATTGTGGAAAGCATTCTTGAAATAATTTGATTTGGCCTGCTGGATGAGTCTTGTGCAAGTATTTCTTAGCGAGCGGTAGTATTGCAGAGCCGTTTGAGTACCTGTTGCCTTATAGGATTTCCAGGCTAGGTTCCTGACTAGTAGTTGCTCCAGGAGGTTGGCGGTTACCCATATCGTAAATCATCCTGAGGGATGTAGTGAGAGTATTCCATGCTGTTTGTTAAAATGCCTTCTGAGAGCATAGTGTTTCCCTGGAGGCCAGAACTGGCCCACCAGCTATGCAGTCCCTACCTCTCCAGAATAGTACCTTAAAGGGCCACATTCATGCCCAGTGGCCATCATAGTTTAAAAACCCATGAAAAGCTGTTTGGAACAAGATATTGGGCTCATCTTTAGCTGGAAGCACTCCAGAGATATAAGCAATGTTTACACATACCTGGCTGATGTGCTTCCATCTATGCCACTCACCTGCTGCACCAGCCGCATCACTCGTGACAGCCATTTACATGGATATAATTGTACACCATTGTAGGGTGGCATTCAGTGCTTCCACCATTTTTACTCATTTTTGCCTGGGGTCAGAACAACAAAACTCATGATGGTCTCTCCCCAGTCCTCGACCTCATTTCCCTATTTACAGCACTGCGGCTGTGTCAGCTTAGTGTGGGCTGTTGCAACTCTGCACTCACCACCTCTGTTGGGGTTTGGGGAGGGTCAGGTTGGCAGAATTCAATTTAACAACAGAACTGCCAACAGCAGTGGCTACTTGAGGGCTCTGAAAAGGGGAAAATCCAGTAGCGAGTAGGGTGATGTTTCAGAGGGAGGGAGAAAGCAGCTGATGCTGTGTCAGGAGGAAGGACAGTTTAGCTAGCGTAGGGTACTATGGCTCTTTACTGGTGCAGGCAGAGCAGCATGTTTACAGACTAGTTAAACACTCTAGCATTGGTACACATTCCCACAAAATCAGGGATCGCAGTTCACCACAGTGAGGTGACTTACAGCACTCCTCAAGTCGTTTACCTGACTTGGTCTGCACCGGTGCAACTCATCTGCACCATTTGCAGTGGTGCAGATTAAGTCATGTAAATGGCCCTATAGATGACTGAGTCTGTTCAACATTAATACCACACTGCAGCCATGTTTAGAACATTGTGATGTCATCGAGGAACAAGCCGAGTCAAACACAGCTTGTTCCTTGACATCACAATGTTATAAAAGTGGCTGCAATATAGTATTGATATTGAACAGACTTATTTTCCAATATCTCTGGAGTTCTTCCAGCTACAGGTAAGCCCGATACCGCATTAGAAAGATGTTTTAGGTACTTTCAAACTAAGCCAGCCACTGTACATGAACTTTTCCCTGTAACTGTAACTGTAAAGGACTTTGACGTTGAAAGCTCTGATTCGGATTCAAGTGTCCACTGCCTGTGGGTTAATAAAGGAACATCTAGACTCTGCAGCTTGGATATTTACTTTTGTAAGTTACTGTTACTGCAACTAATGGTGCATGGCTCCCTTCAAGTTCCAGTCACTCAGACCCAGAATTCCATCTTAATAAAAATATAAAGCCATTTGTGGTGTGTCTCCCCTCCTTGAGAGCCAACTGCCACTGCATGGAAATCCCGTAGACCAGGAGGGTAGCTTTCATAAGGTATGAGGTAAAGTCAAGAGTCCTGTGTATCTAGGCTTAGATTATAAAAGGTAACCCAACACCTAGGGTACCTTAATGATGTTATTAAAGTAAATTCTTATTTCATTGTTAGTGATTTTATAGTTTAAATTCTAATAGTGTTATATTATACATGAAGATTTTCAGTAATTAACATTGCCCTTCAGAATGGAGTTGGCCAGCCAGAATGCACAATTTCAAGCTAGTTGAGCAGTGTGTGCAGAATTCCATGGTTAGTGCATTTGAAATAACACCCAAAAGGCATCATTTATCTGGATAGAAATCTTTCATGCTGCAGCATCATATATGTCAACTCCTCCTGACATTACTTGCCATAGTACAGCCCAAGGTAGAAGCAGGGGGACAGAAGCTGGAAAAGGGAACACTGCATCTTGTAGCCCCCAACCCCACCCTCTGTATTTGGATAGCTGAGTGGCAATGGAGGCAACCCTAGCTAAAGAAACAAAGAGAAGGCAGGGGAGGTAAAGAGGCCACTGGGCTTCCTTCACTGATCACACTGCAGGCTACGCCAGGAAGATTAGTCTAATTAATGGTTATGGTCGTGGGAACCTTTGACGTCTTTAGTGTGGCTTTCTACTTTACTGGACAGCTATCCTATAGTACTGCAGCCACTGACTCTTTTAGCTTCTCCTGTTCAGAAACCCACAGTTTCAAATCAGAAGAGAAAACCGTGTCATTCTGAAGGCTGAGGGCCTTTAAAAAGGACATAAAGAGAAAACCCGGCTTTTTCAAAGAAACAGCTTATTTAATTATTTTCGTTTGGAGTAAAGCTTGTACCCACCCACTCCCAGGCACACAGATAATATTGGTAAATTTGAAAATAGAATAGTCAGGATGCAATTAATAGTACATCAGTGGATTGCTGGCAAGTCTGAAGACTTCCAAATATTAACTATTTGACTTTGTCTAGAGCTACCTGTCCCCGTCCCCAGTCAGGACTTTGCTAAAAGCAAATGGACAGTCTTATGACAGTGGCAATAAGCCAAAAAAATTTAACTGTTCAGTGTGAGAGCAAATTATATTAAAGCAATACTGTACAACAGGGTGTGGTGTTGTACATCAAGTAGGACTGCCTCAGCCAGCCAGGCTGCTTTCTCTTACCGATTCCTCAAGCTCTGGAACTCCCTCTCCATTCACTCTGCCTCCTCCCCTCACACTCTAGCCTCCCTACTGTGTAAGTTTAACTCCTGTAACTGCAACTGAGCTCCATTATTTGTGTCCCACTGCCTTCCCTCATCCAACACTCCCTCATTCGTCTACTTTTAATCCCAGTAACTCTCTCTCCCTAACTCATTTGCTCTCTCCTCTTCCTGATTCCCTCCCCTTCCCCTTCTGCCCACTAGTCTTCTCGTGCCCTTCCCCACCTCTACCCTGTCCTCAATACAGGCCTGGGAACCAGTCTAATACTGGGCTGGACAGGCACCCAGTTGTGACTGGCCCTTATGGGGTTTCCACCCTAGAGGGGCAGCATGCACCCAGTTGTGACTGGCCGTTGTGGGGTTTAATCCCCGAGGGATGATGGTATACCTCTCCTCTTTTTGCAAGTTCTTCTCCTTTCCTATTTCACTCCTCACTATTTTCTCCACTTCCCTTATCCTACCTTCATCCCCTCTTGCTACCCCTCTTCATTGTGGGCCTGGTGTCCAACGTGTGCTGGGTATATGTACAACCGTGTCCAGCCCTTGTGGGGCCCATATCCCGGACAGCAAATGGCTTAGCTTTCCCCTCCTCTTTACTCCCCCTCCTCCTTTTAACCCCTCCTTCATCTTCTCCCTTTCTCTTTCCCTATCTATTTCTTCAGTATTGCCCCCCCCGCTGCCCATACCTTATCTTGTGCTCAATATTTAATTGCTATACGCTTGTTAACTTACATAACCATGTCTTGTACATAGCTGTATTCAAGTTATTTATTCAATGTATGAATCCCTACTCTGTTGTAAAAATCAAGTGTACTCTGTTGTAAAAATCAAATGTGTACTTCCCTTGTCCTCTTCCCCCTAGGATGCATCTGGAAACGAGCTGTTAGCTCAGTATGCCTTTCCTGGTGAAACATTTCAAACAAGCAAACAAACAAACAAACAAATGTTGATACTGCTGAAGAGACCACTCTTATAGTTACGCATGGTTTATGCACCAGTATTAGTATATTATTGATCAAAGCAGATCAATAATATATTCAAAATTTAAAAACTCTCCCCTAATGAACCATTTCCAGGGCACCTGTGCATGCAGTGCTACACTCTTTACAGAAAAGGAAATGCCTTACATGAAAGGGAAAGGAGGGCTCTGATTGGTCATAAGTGTTCCCTTAATCTATAATAGGCTCCCTGGTTCATTGGGTGACTATGTAAGGTATGCTTGTGCAGTGTAGGTAGAATGATTGGTAGGATGCTTGAAACTGTGAGTACATTTGTATCAGTGTAGGTTATCCAGGGTCCCATTGGCCTTTTGGTATGTGTTAAATGGTTCTCAACCCCGACCCAAACAGCTCCATCCCTGTGAAGGGAACACCTGCCACCTGTTGTTGGAATACCTGAGTGAAAGATGAAATTCACAACCAGGCACTTTGGTATGTGGATACCACCATGACCGTCCCCCAGGCTGACACATCAGCCGAAGCCAGGGCCACCTGCAACTAGTGCTTGGTTACCATGAGGGCATGACATGAGTCACCCACTGCCCTAGAAAACTGCAGGCATAGTCTTTTAAATACAGTGATGCCTCAATTATATTCCGAGTGCCTTTAACCACTTGAGAAGTGATGATATCTCATGATATACCACACACGTGTGTGTGTGTGAGATTCTAATTACAAAATGGCAAATGCTGGGTTATAGTCATGCTTGGTAAGTAGTTCTGACCCATGATGGTACCCTGAGATATTACCACAGGCCAAAGACTGCTTCATTCAATCAGTTTGCAGGATTCCTGCTATCCATTTTATAATCAGTCTTACAAAATGGTTGAAGTCAGTGGCACGCTGACACTAGACAGATTTGTCAGATCCATTTTTATTCTACCTCTAATCCAGAACGTTCTAGTTTTCTGTTAAAGGGCAATTAGAGCAGCACATTTTAACTTTAAAGCCAATAAATAATAGCCAATATGACTGCAAATACTTGTGGTTTTGTGCTTTTTTTGTTGCCTAGTTTTGGTTTTTTAGTTTTAATCATATTCTTTTTATAGTTGCATATAGTTATACAGGATAAAACCATTGAGCAACGCTTATTTAAAATAGCATCCTATATTTATAAAATATATATCTGAACATAATGAAAGCAACTGAACTGAAATTAGTACAGAATGTTTGAATTTGGGTGCCAGCCCATGCTCTGACCGCAGCCTGTATCAGCTTTGGCTTCAGCTTACTTTGTGGCTCGGGAATGTAGTTTACATTCCAAATCTCATGTACTTTAAATTCCGACTGCCCCCTCCCCCATGTTATCTGGTTTTCCCAAGCTGTCATGTACTGACAACCTTGAGCCATTACTCCAGTGCAACAGGGCACATCCATTGATTTATTATATTTAAACTGTGGTGACCATGATAGGACCAGAACTTGTTTCCAGGTAAGACATAGGGGAAGGGATACAGCAGTAAGTGAAAGTGAAACTGCAATAAAAGATAAATTGACAACAGTGGGTGCACGTATGTGAACAATAAATGAAAGGTACAAGTCACAAATTCAAGGCAAAGAAAACACCCCACAATGAATAAAGTGTACAAAGTACATCGGTTATGGGATGTAGGCCAGAATAAAAGCTAGGGGAGCATGCTTCCAATCTACAGCAAGATATCTGTAACAGAATCATGGGAGCTTAAAATTCAAATTACAGAGTACACTGATCTTTAAGCTAAATAATATCAAGATTCAAATTACAGAGTACACTGATCTTTAAGCTAAATATTAAAATTCAAATTACAGAGTACACTGATTGTTAAGCTAAATACTATCACAATTCAAATTACAGAGTACACTGATCGTTAAGCTAAATGATATCAAAATTCAAATTACAGAGTACACTGATCGTTAAGCTAAATAATATGGTAAGAATATAAGTAAAGAGTGGGGTGTATAGGACATGGGTTGTTGCAATGCAGAGAGAAGAAGAAGAAGACTAGCTGCAGGTGTGTGCTTTTTTTTGCAATATTTTATTTATTAAAAACATTTTGTTATAACCACGATATCACAACAGTGAGGTGCCTCATTGAGGATAGTGTGTAAGCAATCATACACAACAAGGCAGTTTTTCATTGAGCATTTTCTGTGGTAACAGGAGACCTTGAGAGCGCAGCATGAGAGGTCTCATTACCATGGAAACCGCGAAAAGTGAAAACAGCTTTGTTGTGTATGATTGCTCATACACTGTCTTTTATAGTGTATGGGCAGCTATAGGTTGAAGAGTGTGTCTTTACTTGTGCTTTTTTTTGTTAGTGCTGCTCTCTTCCAAGGCCAGTCTCACTGCCGCGGCCATTTCAAGAAGAGCGGGGATTACTGGAACATGCATGTGTGATGATCTTCGAAGCTGTTATGCTGCAGTAGCTACTTATCTAGTGCAGCACAACAAGCAAAATGACGTAGCTACTGCAGCACAACAGTACTATTCTAGGTATGGATTTCTACCTAGAATAACATTCTACTATACACTATATAGTAATTCATAGTAAACAGCAGTTTTAGCATCCGTAATTATAATTGCACACTTGGACATACTTCACTCAGTAGTAAAACTGTGAGGCACTTACACTGACCCCCCAGATGAAAATAGGGAGGAAAAACTGCTCCTCCATCGTGATGAGAGACCTGTGGGTAATGCCGTGCTCAGTTCTGAGGGCACCTGGATACAGAGAAGACAGCAAGGAGTTGAGAAGAGGAAGGAAGACAAAAAACAACAAGCAACATTAGCCAATTATTATTTTTGATGACCACAATTTCGTATTTATTTATTTTAAGATCCAGATAATACCTTTGAGCACAAGTGCTCTTTTACAGAGGTTCCATGTCAGAAATTACAAATATTAAAACATATGTTGCAATAGAAGTGCAGTAGATATTACAGTTGAGAGAGAGAGAGAGAGAGAGAGAGAGAGAGAGAGAGAGATTGGGTGAATGGGCACATTCCAGAGGGAAAGCTTGTCTAAACAATCAAGATACAGTACATCAAAGTTGTGTAAGTGCAGTGCTGACTGAAAAAGAACATGCTTCAGTACCAGACTGCTAGAGAGACAGCAAAACATAAAAACAACGACTACTAGTTGAATGACAAGTTGCAATTGCACTGAACTGCTAGGGCAAGCCTGCAGAGATTTGTTGAACTGGACAAACCTGAGGAGGTTCAGCATGGATTCCTTCAGTTCATTTAGCCAGCCTGCAGCTCTAGAAGCAAAGGGATGCTTACCCAGCTGATTTCAGCAGAAAGATAGTTCAGGGGCATTCCTGGCCATGCTCATCATGCTATACTGGTTAGGCTCTGGGTAGAAACAGTTTTTTAGCACAGGAGGTGTTAGGCCCATCAATGCTTTCTTGGCTAGTAGATAGTTTGAAACTTAATTCAACTGGGTAGGCATAGCCAGTTGGTCAGTGAGGAAAAGGTAAAGCTGTGGGTGCACTTGTCAGCATCTAACACAAAGCGAAAAGCTTTATTGCATGCAACTTGACCCTGTTTAATACTGAGTCACAGGCAGCTGCATAGATAGGTAGTCCATAGCCCACTAGGGAACAAGATGAAGCTGGACAGTCAGTCACCTGGCATCTGCAGTAAGGGCTGTTCCAATTTCTGAAGAGGACGTCTACCTTCTATTTACAGAGGACAACAGATTGTGCACATGGAGGGTAAAGGATAGAGTGTCATCCAGAATTACCTCGAGATATTTGAATGTCTCCACCTGTTCCAGCATTTGACCTTTGTTATTGAGGATGACAAGGGGGGAGGCCTTTCTCTTCATCTGAGTGCTGGTGAAAAGCATGGTTTTTATTTTTATTTTTTATTTTTTTGTAGTTGAGGACTAGTTTATTGCCAGAGAACCATTTTTTTTCAAATTACTCAAAGTTTCTCTGGAGAGTAGAGGTGAGGATGCTAAAGTTGGTGTTCTTAGAAACATAGAAACATAGAATTGGACTGCAGATAAGGGCTGCTTGGCCCACCTAGTCTACCCATTTTTACCTACCTACAGTACATTCTTACTGCAGACCCGACTTGATCTACAGCTCTTTCTCCCTCTCTCATTCATTTTCACTACAATTCCCTTGTGTCTATCCCATGCATTCTTGGAAACCCCAGTGTTTTCACTCCCAAAATTCAGCTGAAAGGTGTAGATACAACATCATCTGCATTCAGGAGAACATGAACTGACTGACACACATCTGGCAACTGGTTAATAAAAAGGCCAAAGAGAAGGGGGCCCAGAATAGAGCCCTATGGGACACCTATAGATGGAGGCCATTAATATTCATCTTCTGTGTGCCCTCAGATAGGTAACTTTGAAACCGGGGAACTGAGTCTCTAGATAGACCAAGGCCAAGGAGCTTACTGAGTAGGAACTGACCAACTTAAAGGCCTTTGTTAGGTCAATGTAAATTGCTCCCATCATATTACCAGTATCAAAGGTCTTGTGCGAGTAGCTGATGTATTCTACCAGTGCTTTATTGGTGCTGTGGAAGGCACACTGCAATTCATACTTTTTTAGGTATGTCACTAGAGGTTCTGACGCAGTTCTCTCCAGGTCCTTAGACAGTATAGAGAGACTTAAGATGGGTCTGTAATTGCCTATATTGGAACGGTCACCATTTTTAAATACTGGTGTGACTGGCATGGATTTCTACTTTTTTCATATGCTTTATAATAAATGACACCCTGTGTACCTTCAGATTTATTATGTGTGTTTCATTTATTGTCACTTGTATGCTTTTGAGAAGTGTATCAGGAACAGTAGTTTGAGATAGCGCAGTGTGGATGAGAGACGGAGAGGGAGGTTGTTTCACCATGTTGGAATGTGAACAGAGAAAGAAGACTGGCCTGTAACACATTTACAGTGAGGGATCATTTATTTTTATGTATTTCATTGTTCGGAAAAAATCTTTAAACAAAAGCTCTTTTGCAAAGGTTCCACATCAAGTACGTTGCATATACAGTACAACAGAAAGGGAACTGCTCCCTCTGTGGTTCACACAATAGCCCCCATGCACAAAGGGGCAGGTAATACGCACCTGAGGTGTGTACCCCACTCGTGCAGCTTTGCACCCACAGGAGATTCGCGGGAGGCCACATTCATGAATGGTGACCACCACATGACTCCCATTTATGCCCCCGCCCCTTGCACGCAGGCCTGTGGGGATGGTCAGGTGCGGAGCTGCGGATCTGGGCAGGTGGCCAATCAGTCGCCTGACCCAGACCCCACTGTGGATCACCTACACTGTGTGTGCCAGGCAAGGATTTGGTCCATAGAGTGCCACATGCAGTGTGGGGGGTGGGTGCCCAGATAACCACCCGCAGGTCCCTCAGTGTGCCCCACATGTCAGGGCTTCCTTGGTGGGGATGTACATGCCCCCACCTCACAACCACAGCCCGAGCCTGTCACTCCCGGATGGCCGTGCAACTGACCCCCTGCCTTTATGGCTGCCCCAATGTGGTGGAGGCACCAACACCTGCGCCCAGCACTCTGCATGTTTGTGCATCCCACGGAGTGCCGGCACACTCACTGCTCCTCCCCCAATCCACCCCATGCATGTAGGTCCACACACTGCCAGGGATCCAGTGTGGAGAGGGAGTGGATGGTCCAGTAGTGCCATGCAGGGAGCACAGTGAGCTTGGACGGGTGTGGAGTGGACTATGCACCTGGGTTCCATGGCATGTCCCCACTCTGCACCTTCGTGCATAGGGCCCAATAAGAACAACTCAGGGAATATTTAAACAAACAGTGTAATGGTAATGCAAACAAAGAAACATAATGCAGAATATAAGTACAGAATAACAAGTAACCAGCTTCCGAAGCTACTGCCAAAAACCTTAAACAGAGTACGACTATGAGCTTAAAGGGGAACACAGAGACAAGGACCTCAGCAGCCCATAGTACAGGCTTTGTCTTGGTAACAGGGATGGGGACTGAAAAAAGCTGACTGGGGTGGATGGCTATAAGGGGGGTGGGAGTCAGCTAGTACCAGGCATGTCCTCCAGCAGGACAGTAAGTGCTAAATCAGAGCAGAGTGCATGCCTGTAGAGGAGAGATCCAAGTCAGGCCCACCTAATTACAGGGGCAGTTAGTGTGGAGGGCAGGTGAGGAAACTCAGCCCACTGTTAAGGCCAGCTTCAACAGTTACGATGTGGGGCAGGTGAGGGAAGGGGTCAGGATAAGAAAGGAATGAACTGCAAATGATCAGTGTGAGCAGAACAGGATGGCAGGGTTAAGGAGAGAGGAGAGGTAAGTGAGAACCAGTGGTAAGCCAGTATTTGGTCAGGTCATCAGGAAAAATGAGTAGTGTGAGAGAGAGATGCTGACCTCTATGGAGGAGAAGAGAGATTAGCATGGTGAGAACAGTGATGGGTAAGAGATGCTGCACTTAGGGCAAAGCAGTAGAAGGAGTGTAAAAGTGATTCAGCCTGTGTTGGCTTTGGGGCAGCGCTGTAGACTAAACCCACATAGTCAAACACAAGCAAGATCAACTTGAGGATAATTTTGCAGCTGACCAGGAGAGAAAGGCAAGATTTGTTGTGGTACAGCACACTAAGCACAGAGCAAAGTTTCTTATATATGGCTTCAATGTGGGTGAACAATCTGAGATTCTGGTCCTGCCACAATCCTAAATACTTGAAATTAGGTACCTCTCCAAGAAGGTTGCCATCCAGAGTCTTGAAGACAGGGGTATGTTGGAGCCTTACTAGTCTATACAAAGAGGAGAAATTTGAAGAGGTGGAATAATGTGTTAGGAGGAGGCTGAGTGGGAACAGATTGTGAGTAAAGGGGGTGAAGAATTTATTGAAAGAGGAGGCTACCTCAGTAGGACTGAACATGAGTGAATGACATGAATTTAGGACTGGGATGATCGACTGGCTGAGTGACCAGAAAGAGAGTGAAAGACCTTCTAGAACTTTTTGGGAGAACTAAGGTTGTTTTGTAGGTTAACAGAGAAACAATTTGATTTGACCTCCCTGGTTTTGTTTGTGCAGGAGTTCCTGAGCCACTTGTATCTTAAAACATCCTAGGGGATTCAGAGGTATTGTGAAGATGCCAGGCAAAATTATGGGACATATAGAGTTATGAGAATTTGACTCACAAAAATTACATGTTTGTCTAAGAAAAGATATACTGTCAGAGATTCAGAACATAGATTTGCGCATGCAGAAGATTAAAGACAACATAGCAGCTCACTTTTAACATCATCCCACTGTTACAGGCATTCTGGTCCTCATAGGTCCTTACCACACTATGGTTTGGTCCACATAGATCCTTGTCATACAATGACCTGATCTACATAGGTTCTTGTTGTGACACTTGGACAGCTGGTTCTGATCACTGTATCATTTTGGTAATATAAAATTGTGTTATGGACTGTCTCTCATGAGAGATGCTGAGACAGCATGTGAGTTGACACACACACACACACACACGCGTTTTAGATACAAGGTGTTACCTGGAAGGCCAGAAGCTAATTACGGACTAGAACAGGCCTTAATCAAGAATCTCCTGTTTTTGTAAGTTAAATATTGCTTTAACTGCTAAGAAGGAAATCAGTGTCCATTTTATGATGTTAGAAGAGGAAACCAGGTGATAGCACACTGGTGCAAAATCATAAATGCTTTGATGTCTATGTGAGAAAGGATACTGCTTATAGATGAAAGGAAATTTACAGACTTGATTAGGGAAGTTGCATGGGGAAAGGAGTTTCTGCTGATGTAACCTTAATTATCTTACCTTCTAATATGATAAAATATCCTGGGTGTATGATTTTTCATAAACAGAGGAGGAGCTAGGTGACCTCACACAAAGGGGGTTGGCCAAGACAGTTTTTTAAACAGTATTCTGTTTTTCTTCAGACACACTTTTTTCTACGCTCTGACAAAGAAACATCTTTGAGCACTTTAAGCAAGTATACAGGTAGAGAGAGACAAAATCTAAGTACTGTAGTAGGAATTGCACTGTTAAAACCTTGTTCTTTTAAAAGACTATATGGTTCTTGTGATATATAGTTCTGTATTTTATGGTTTACATACTTTTATCTATTTTAGTAAAACTCAATTTTTAGAGCCTACTTGGTCTGTCTTTGAATTTCTTTTCTTTAGCAAGTGAAGTATATATGGTTAAAGCAGACACTGTGCATAAGCTTGAATGGGGATACCAAACTGGAAAAAGGTAAGAGTAATCTGAGGTCTTTTATTAGAGTTTTTAAGGATTCATTTCTGTACACCTGGTTAGGTACCCATAGGCAAAGATATCTGGCCCCTGAAGACAGAATTATCTGAGCCTGTGCATTGGGTATGCTAGCAAGAGGTTCACAGTTTGAATCTTTCTAAGACTTGAGACCAAAGGTTGATTTGAAACCACAAAACAGACAGGAGGGTTACCCTGTTTCTGTTAACTGTTCACAAGGCTGCGCTCGGAGGTTGGCACATTGGGAGTAGAGGGCTGACCTGCTGAGTGGGTTTGTAACACTTGTTACACAATGGTCTGGTCCACATAGGTCCATGTTAAACAATGGTCTGGTCCACATAGATCCTTGTCATACGATGGCATGATTTACATAGGTCATTGTCACACATTGGTCTGGTCTACATAGGTCCTACTTAAACAATGGCCTGGTCCACTTAGTGTAAGTCCTTGCCACACAGTGATCTGGTCCTCATAGATGCTTGTCAAACAATGGTCTGGTCCACATACGTCCTTGTCACATAGTGGTCAGGTCAAAATAGTTCCTAGTCACACTATGGGCTGCTCCATATAGGTCCATGTTAAACAATGGTCTTGCCCACATAGTGTAGGTCCTTGTCACACAGTGATCTGGTCCCCCATAGGTTCTTGTCACACAGTGGTCTGGTCAGCATAAGTCCTCATCACACAATGGTCTGGTCCACATAGGTCCTTGTCACACAGTGGGCTGGTCTATGCAGGTCCTTGTCACACAGTGATCTGGTCCACAGAGATTCTTGTCACATGATGCTCTGGTTCACATTGATCCCTGTCACACAGTGGTCTGATCCACAAGGGTTCTTGTCGCACAGTGGCTTGGTCCACATAGATCCTTGTCACAAAGTGAGCTGGTCCACATAGATCCTTGGTAACTTGATAAGTACAGACAGAAGAGGGCTATAGCCCATCAAGATTGTCCCCCACAGTTGTGGGCCATTGAACCTAAGGGGAATTAAATGAGAACCAGGTATCTAGCTGTCTCTTGAATTTACAGTATGTATTTATTTATTTTTTTTTTAGTTGTTTAACCAGGACTAGCACACTAAGCTGAAGGCTTTTTTACAGGTGTGACCTGGGAGCACAGGGAAGTTAAGTGACTTGCTCAGGGTCGCACCGTCTGCAAGTGGAAGCTGTGGGATTCAAACCCAGGTCTGGTCAGCTGGATGTCACCAGATTTGCAGCTCAGAGCCTTAAACCATTGTGCTAAACTGCCACCCATTTATTGAAATGATTGCAGTCAACCAGTTCTTGGGGAAGCTTATTCCACAGTTTTGGGGCCCTGATGGTATAAAAATCCATCTGAGAAGTGCAGTAGAAAGATTTGCTACCTTATTGCAATCATCGGTAGAAGACAGATTATTAATTGTAATGCCCAAGTCTTTCTCACAAGTAGAGACTTTTAAGGTAGTATTATTTGGGGTATATGTCTGTTTAGGGTTATTTTTCCCCTAAATGTAATACTGCACATTTTTGAATATTAAAGTACATCTCTTTGTCTTGGGCCCAGTGCTCGACAGTGGCGAGGTCATTTGTTAGGGTGCTCATATTAGTGGGGCAGCTGACTTTCCCCCCAATTTGGTGTCATCTGCAAATTTGGATAATATGTTTATAGGGCTGATTTTCATATCACTTATAAAGATGTTAAAGAGTGTGGGTCCCAAGACTGAGCCCTGGGGGACCCCACTGGTGACTTCCCCAACATCTGACAAAGTTCCATTTATTTTAAATTTCTGGGTTCTTTCCTAAGCCAAAAGTTGACCCGTTTGACTATGGTAGCAGAGAACCCCGAGAGAGAAAGAGTTTGTGTAGTAATTTGATGTGTGATACTTTATCAAATGCCTTACTATAATCTAATAAGATGATGTCCATAGGGATATTGGAATCCAGCCCTACACTAATATAATTATAAAAGGAAATAAGGTTGGCAGTACATGAATGGCCCTGCTTAAATCCATGTTGAGAGAGGTTGAGAATATTCAGGGATTCTATTTCTGTTTCGATCAGAGTTTTAATAATTTTCTCCATAAGTTTGCATGGGATCGATGTGAGGCTGATGGGCAGGTAATTTTCCATTTTTGAGTGACTACCTTTTTTGAAAATCAGTGTAACAGTTGCTGTGAGCCAATTTGAGGGGACGGTTGTTTCGAAAAGTGATTTATTAAATATAATAGTTAATGCATCAGATGTTGCCATTAGGAATTTTGGATGTAATTTATCCGGACCAGGACTAGTAGTTTTTTTCTATGTTTTGAGTACATTTATAGTATCAGTAGTAGTAATTATATACTCTGTGTGGGTGCTGATATAATCAATGAGGGTTTTTTTTGTACAGCTTTAGAGAAGACCGAACAGAAGTAACTGCTAAAGGTATCTGCAGTTTCTTTGTCAGAAGTGATTAATACACCATTTGTAATTATTGGACCTATTAATTATTCCCTTTCTTTTCATTCAGGTAAGAAAATAAGGACTTATGACAGTCTTTTGAGTAGGCTATTCTAAATTTAAGATTTCTTTTAGCCAATAAAATTTGTTTTTTTAACTCCTTGACTGCTTCCCTATACAGATTTAAGACCTTCTCTTTTTGGGTATCGGAACATTTTTTTAAGGATGAAAAGAGTTTTCTTTTTCGATTAATTTGTTTTTTTATAGCTTTGTTAAACCATAAGGGGATTTTCCTTTTATTGTTGGATTTATCTTTTGTAGGGATGTATATATCTTCTAATTCAAGTATTTTTGTTTTTAGATAATTCCAGGCTTCCTTGAACTGAAGGGAGGTAGTATAGTTTCCCATTGGATGTTGTTTAGGTGTTTATTTATTGCTACAAAATTAACTTTTTTTGTATTGTTTTAACTTCAATTGGTTAATGAAGGGTTTGTAATCATATGAAATTTGAAAATGAATGTAACACAGTGGTCTGGTCCACATATATCCTTGTCACCCAGTGGTCTGGTCCACATAGGTCCTTGGCACAGAGGTCTGGTCCACATAGATCCTTGTCACACAATGGTCTGATCCACATTGATCTGTGTGACACAGTGGTCTAAACCCACATTGGTTCTTAGTTGACACAATGGTCTGGTTCACATAGGTCCTTGTCACACAGTGGTCTAGTCCATGTTGGTCCTTGTTACACAATGGTCTGGTCCACATAGATCCTTGTCATATAGTGGTCTGTTTCACATTGATACTAATCACACAGTGGCCTTGTACATATAGGTCTTTGACACATAATGGTCTGGTCCACATAGGTCTGTGTCAAACAGTGGTCTGGTCCATATAGGGCCTTGTCACACAATGGTCTGGGCCACATAGATCCTTGTCATACAATAGTCTGGTCCACATTGATCTTTGTCACACAATGGTATGGTCCATATGGGTCCTTGTCACAGAGTTGTCTTATCTGCATAGGTCCTTGTCACACAGTAAGCTGGTCCACATCCATTTTTCTGCCCAATATATTTTTTTAAATTTATAAAACCAGCCAAGTTGTACATGCAGATGTTTAGGAAATCTGGCTCATTACATTGCTGGATTTGTCAGTTCATGCAAAGACCACATTTCCTCACAACATTTGCTTGTTCTGTACCCCAGATTCAGCAGGGGTCAGAAAATACATCCAACCCAATGTCCACACAGAATCAGTTCAGCCTTTATACAATATCATAGAATCATAGAAGCTTGATAGCAGAAAAGGGCCATACCAGCCCATCTAGTCTGCCTTTTTGTTTCCCCCTACACCTCCCCCTCCCTGCCAGCCCCTGCCCTCCCCGATACTCAGCCCCATATGCTTGTCCCATGCCCTCTTGAATTCTTTTACCGATTGAGCCCCCACCACTCCATCTAGTAGTCTGTTCCAGGGCTCCACCACCCTCTCTGTGAAGAAACGCTCTCTCACATTGCCCCGTGTCTTTTTCCTTGCAGTCTGAGGCTGTGCCCTCTAGTTCTGACCCCTCCTTCCTCTTAAGTAAGCTCTCTTCTTCCACTTTATTGAGCCCCTTTACATATTTAAAAGTTTCAGTCATGTCTCCCCTTTCCCTCCTTGTCGCCAGCATGTACAAATCCAGCTCCTTACACCTCTGCTCATATGTCTTCTCCTGTATACCCTGCACTATCTTTGTTGCCCTTCTCTGAACCCTCTCCAATGCATCTATATCTATATCCTTGTAGAGATGTGGAAGGCAATGTGATCCAGCGGTTACAGCATACAATTGTGAAGCAGAGACTCGAGGTTTAAAGTCCCATCACCACAAATAGTTGTTCACTGTGTGGCCTTTGCCAGGTTGCTTGACCCCCCCCCTCAAAACACACATACACTTTGCTCCATCTAGCTGCAGAATTGTGTGCAAACAGAATTCTACTGCAAACAAGAAGTTGCTTCATAGTGTAACTCTCCTAGATTATTAAAAAAAAGGTTCTTCAGTCAAGTGGGGAGTGGTGCTGAGAGGGGCATTTTGGTGTAAGATCAGCACCTTCTTCACACCTAATAAGACAGTAATTGCACCAGTTTCTGCAACAGACAGTGAGGGAGACATGATAACAGTACCCATTTACAGGCAAATGAAAGGTTACAGAATAAAGTTACAGTCAAGCAAAAGAGTAGAGTAATAAATAAAGATAAGGCAAGTGAGTAAGGGTAGTAGACACCCAGGGCAAGTTAGGTACAGGTAGGTGGGTTAAAAAAGGGAAAACTAAAGACACCCTACCTAGGGTAGGATAAGAAGAAAGATTTCGAGGAGTATTATGGTCAAATTTGCAGAAACATATGTTATGCAGAGTGTTTTGATATGTGGGTTTAGCCCTGGTGTGTTCTTCCCAATGTCTGCTATTAGGAGTTTTTTTCTCAATTTACCTACTAGTTTTTATGGCCTCTCCTACTAGTTTTACAGTCTCTGGGGATCTCTATATTACTGTGGTTTATTGCTCATGTTTTTCCTACAGTGCCTCCTGTCCCATGTGACAGTGATGCATCTGGGACCATAGATTCAGCAAGCACTGGTTTACAGTCAATTATACAGCAGTACAGCTGTGAGCCATTTTCCTTATCCAGTAGGCACTGAAGGGGTCTAGTACAGAAACCTGACAGTCAGAATCCTGACATTTGAAAACTCGATGCCAAAATCCCAATGATGGCAGATACAAGAAGTGAAATTTCGAAGAGGTGTTCCCAGGAGTCTTTGCCCCCTACACTCCCTCCATTATAGATATAAACAACCCCCAAAACCACACTAATCACCACACCTCTGGATTTTTCCATCATCGGGATTCTGGCCATCGGGATTTTGATGTTGGCCTTTCAAATGTCGGGATTCTGACTGTCATGATTCTGTATGGATACCCACTGAAGGCTACATTTACAGCTTAGCAATCACTTGAGAGCTAATTGAGTGGGTATTCTGTAAGAAAACAGCTAGTTTTTAATTATAGCATTGATGACCTAGGGTGATTCATGTGCTTTTTATAGTTGGGTGTAGTTTGATAAAATTAAAAGCTTTAAATGCAATAGATTTACTTCTGTTGGCTAGACCTAGACAAACATATGGAAAATAAAAATATACTGAATTAGAAATATTTAGCTGAGGCCAGAACATCAGGCTTCTGTTTTCAGATTACTGCTGCAATACTTTCCCTCACTGAATCAGTGGTTCCAGATGCATCACTGTCACATGAGACAGGAGGCATTGTAGGACAAAGAAGAGCAATAAATCATTCTAGCAGGGAGATCCTCAGAAATCATAAAACTAGTAGACAAATTTAGAAAACAAACACTCCTAATAGCAGACAAAAGGAAGGACACACAAGGACTAAACACACAAATCAAAATAATCTGCACAACATATGTCTTAGAAAATGTTGACTGTAGTACTCTTTTAAGCAAACAAAAGAGAGAGTCAGGAATACAACAGGAGTGCAAAGGAGGCAGTAGGGTACAGAGAAGTTTAAATCGCAAATCGTAAAGGAAGGAAAGAAGTTTAAATTGCAAGTGGTAAAGGAAGGAAAGATCACTGGAGTGGTGCAGTGCAATGGATGTGGAGCTGCAATGTTTTGGGACACATTCTGGAGGCTGGGGTGCTGCCCCATTTATATTCACCACTCTAGGTTAAGGACAGAGGTTGCAGGACTCTGGGCTGAGCCAGTAAGGGTGCAGATGACTTTGTACCCCTCCCAGGGGCCACCAAGTCTGTTACTGTTGCCCCAGAGGATGCCTAGGCAGAGCAGTTGGACCTTGGTGGACTCTGGAGGGTGGGAGTGGCAGGAGGGGTACACACTCCTCAGCCTGCACCAATGCAGAATTCCTTCACCATACTGGCAAGGTGGAGCTGCTGAGAAGAGGCATCTGTAGCAGTGGGATGAGAAGAAGTGGGTGTCCTCAGAAGGAGAGGCTCCCAGTAGTGAGGAAGAGGCCCCCAGCTAAAGAGGAAGCACCTGCTGATGGGGACTCTGTTGTTTTGAGGATAGACTTGGTGGGGAGGAAGGGAAAGGGAGATTAAGTGCCTAAGAAGTGCTTCGACTTGGATAGATGGAGACAATATCCAGATTATCATTAGGGTAGCAGGAAATTGGAGGTAGTATAGCACAGTGGTTTAAGGCTCTGAGCTGCAAACCTGGAGACCTGGGTTGGAATCCCACAGCTCCCACTTGCATACTGTGTGACCCTGAGCAAGTTACTTAACTTCCTTGTGCTCCCAGGTTGCAACTGTAAACAAGCTTTCAGCCTAGTGTGTATCCCCTGGTAAAATAAATAAATAAATAAAATAAAAAAAGAAATGGAAGGGAACTACACATCATTGTCCACCTGTGGTCAAATGACCTGGCCAGGGACAGTGTAGGGGGTAGTGCAAGGAAATTTCAGGGAGTTGGGGAGGGGCCTCAAACAGGTGACATGCACAGTGTCTTTTGCTGAGGTGTTACCTGTGTATGGTTGGGGAGATGAAAGGACAACCTGCACAAGGCCATTTAACAGTTGAGGGCATGATGCATGAAACAGGGTTTCAGCTACATTGGGGACTGGGGGGCAAACTTGAGAAGATATGAGCCTCTATGGGGGAGATGGCCTGCATCCTTCCAGGAAGGGGACTGCTGTCCTTAGGTTTAAATGCTACTTGGATGAGTCTTTATACTAGCCAGGAGGAGTCTGTAGAACTAAGGGAGACAACAGTTGCCCCCTCAGATGATGAAGCAGCAGGGAAGGAGGGCCCAAGGGGGAGTAAACTCCTCTAGGACAGGGGTGCAAGAAGACAAAGGTGAGGAAAAGGCAGAGGACAAGGGTGTAGATATTTGGAAAGCAAGAATAAAGGAGTAAAGGAGACAGATAACAGAAAAGGTAACAAGGGAGGAGGTGGGACAGGAGGAGATTCAGGGAACGGCACAGGCAGAAAGTGAAGGAAGAAAGGAAGTAGAGAGGGAGTTAAGGTGTGGAGAGCAATGTGCATCAATGCAAGGAGTCTTGAAAACAAAATTCTGGATCTAGAGGCCATCATGGCAGAGGCTACCTGGATTTGGTGGCCATAACAGAGTTGTGGTGTACTGACAGCCATGATTGGTACATGACAATGTTGGGCTACTCTCTGTTCAGGAGAGACAGGGCAGGGGGGAGGAGGGGTTGCACTATATGTGAGAGAGAGGGAATCAAGGCCATGGAGGTACAGCTTTACCTGGAGGAAAACAAAGAGCATCATTAAACTTTGTTCTACCAACTGAAGCAAATGGAGATCAAATTACTAATGAACATATGTTCTTGTGGCAACAAACCATCAAATTTCATTTTAATTGACTTGCCTGAAACATCATATACCTCATTACATGCAAATAACATAAATACTCGTGTTACTAGAGACCAAGGCCTACCCATAAACTTACCATTATCAGCCACAACATCTCATACGCCTATCAGAAATGTTGAATCCCATGTAACTGAAAACCTATCTATTAAAAATATAGGAAATAATAGACAGTATTCATCTTGGGGATTCCATTATTAAATATTGTGATTCAACTATATGTAAAGATGACAACTCAAATAGAATATGCAGTAGCTATAGAGGAGCAAAAATCTCAGACATTACCAAACAAATAGATCTTGTACTAAAGAGTGTTGGGACTAAACCACTAGTCATAATTCATGTGGTTATAAATAACATCAATACCGGTAGTACTCATCGAATCAAAAAATAATTTGAGCTTTTAAATTCTAAATTAAAAAACTATGGACCTGATGTGTGCTACTCAGCGATCTTTCCAGCCCCAAGGTTTAATCAGGATAAAAATAGGAAAATAAAGGAAATTAATGACTGGTTACACAAATGGACTCTTGAAAACAACTTAGGTTGTTTAACACATTGGGAAAATTTAGAACATGACTATAGATTCTTTTGCTGGGATGGTCTCCATTTGAATAAAAAGAAAAGTAACTACTTAAGAAAAAAGATAACTCAGTCTATTACAAAGGCTTTAAACTAGCAACTGGGGGTCAAGGGGCTCCAAAACCAACACTCAGACTTAAAGACTTACACTTCAAACCAAAAATATTAGTTATCAATGCCCGTAGCCTTAATATACTCAAAAAAGCTGAACTTGAAATTCTAATCTCTCGTGAGTGTATTGATATTATCTCAGTAGTCAAAACATGGTGGGATGATACCTACTTTTGGTCTAGGGAAATAGAAAATTTCACTCTATATTTTAAAAACAGAACCAGCAAAAAAGGTGGTGGTGTCTGTCTGTATGTAAATAAGTACCATAGCTATGAAATAACTCAAATCCCTAATGAGAATGAACATATTGCGTCTATCTGGGTTAATGTAAAGATATCGCAAGCACTCTCCCTCCTAGTTGACTCTTGTTACAGGCCCCCTTCAAGTAGCATAAATTATAGTAATGAACTTACACGTGAAATAATGGATTCTGCTGAGTCATTTAATGTCATAGTACTAGGTGATTTTAATTATCCGGGAATAAACTGGGATATCCTTTCTGCAGCAAATTTTCAAGAACAAACCTTTCTCAAGTCTATGATAACAGTGGAGTTGGATCAACTTGTTAAATCTCCAACCAGAGCAGACAACATTGATCTGGTGTTAACTCATAAACCAAATTACTTTTCTAATGTTGCAGTTAATAGCCCATTGGGTAATAGTGGTCATAATACTATATTATGCACTGTTTTAGAAACTAGATCAATAAATTCAGCTAACATTAAAATAAATAATTATAATAAAGCAAACTATAAGGCAATCCAAACTGTTCTGGACTAAATTATTTGGGAAGATATACTCTCCACCCTCCCAGTAGAGGAATGTTGGCAAACTATAAAGAACGTTATACTCAAAACTGAAGAATGGTTTGTTCCAACTAAACCAATCAACAGCAAAAAAGGTAAAATTGTGACATGGATGACCAGAGGACTCAAAACACAAATAAGGCTAAAAAAAAGGGCTTATAGGAAATATAAACAAAACAAATATCATCAAACTCATTGTAACTATAAACAGAAACTAAAAATAATCAAACAGTCAATTAAGAAAGAAAAAAGGAATTTAGAACTCAGAATTTCAATGTGTAAAAGAAACAGCAAAGTCTTTTTTTCTATGTTAATCAATTAGGCAATGGCAAAACCCCCATAAATTCAGTATCTGCAAATGGTAAAATTACAAATGAACCAATTGAAATAGCTTCAGCATTAAATATTTATTTTTCAACTGTTTTTAATAAAAAATACTTAATACATAATGAATATACTAATACAATAGGTATAAAAAATATCACTGACGAAGTAAAGCAAGCCCTGCTTAATCTTAGACCTCATGCATCCCCGGCCCAGATAAAATAAACCCAAAATACCTAAAAAACATATCATCAAGCCTGAATGTGCCCTTAACCATTCTATTCAACAAATCTGTACCCTTTGGCCAGATCCCTTCTGAATGGTAAAAAGCAGACATAAATTCAATCTTTAGAAAAGGAAACAAACTTCTTCCGGAAAACTATCGGCCAATAAGCATAACATCGGTTCCATGTAAGGTTCTGGAATCCCTTATAAAAAAAAGATTTGAAGAAGATTCCAAAAGGCTAGGGCTCAGTGATTTAACACAACATGGTTTCAAAAAGGGGAGCTCTCGTGTCACTAACCTAATCGCTTTCGATGAGTCTGTATCAAAAAACCTGGATATAGGAAAACCATGCAACATTATTCTAATTGACTTGAAAAAGGCCTTCGATAAGGTATCCCACTATATACTCACTGACAAACTTAAAAACATGATGTACAGTCCATACCTTATTAATTGAGTAAACAACTGGTTAACAAACTGAACTCAACAGGTAAGATTACATGGTACAAAATCTTTACCAGTGGAAGTGGCTAGTGGAGTTCCTCAAGGGTCAGTTCTGGGGCAATTTCTGTTCAACTGCTTTATTTCCGATCTTCACTATGGTGTAACATCAAATATCATAAAATTTGCTGACGATACCAAATTAGCTAATGTTGTTGACTCTTATTCAAATCACGTGTCTCTTTCTACCAGTTTAAATCAAGTACAAAATTGGTGTAAAACCAACACAATGGAGTTAAATATAGATAAATGTTCAGTAATACATCTTGGTAGAAATAACCCCATATAATATTATACTATAGATTCTACACACCTACGCACAGTCAAATCCGAAAAGGACTTACTGTAGGTGTTATAATAGATAATAACCTTAGTCAAAAATATCAGATAGATGGTCCAAAAGGCAAATAAAATTATCAATATCATAAAAAAATAATTTGTAACTAGGGATGAACTGATTATTCTAAATCTTTACAGAAATTATATTCACCCTAATTTAGACTATGCATCCCCCTTTTGGTCCCCGTATCATAGGCAAGACATCAACCTAATAGAAAGAGTGCACTGTAGAGTCACCAAACTTATACCAAATCTGCATTCAGAACCCTATTATCACAGGCTTCAACACCTCCACCTCATGCCCTTGGAAGTTAGAAGACTTAGGGGTGACTGCCTCACACTACACTACATTCAAACAGACAGTACATTAATGAAACAATGTGGTATCCAACATAACACTAGAAATTTAAATTTAAGATCTCATAACAAACAATTCGAACTTCCTATGATTAATACCAAAAAAAAGGGATAATTACTTTACACAAAGATCTGTTGCCTTTTGGAATAAGACCCCCAAAGAACTAGTAAACATTATAGACTCAGCTACATTCAAGACAATGTTGGATAAATATCTAGTATACTAGATTTGTCCCACTAAATTGTGGGGGGATGGACTAGATGTGCCTCGGCCTAATTCCATCCTATTTTTACAAAGAACAAAGCACAAAGTACAAAGGTGCTGTGGGTCATGCTGGAGACGGGTTCTGGGGCCATTATCTGCTAATAGATAGCCAAAGAGTTAGCTAAAGGGGATAAGACTGTCTTCAGGTACATAAAGCAAGTGAGAAGAGAAAAACAAGGGTAGGTATAGTGAGAATAAGGAGGACAGTGGGGGAGACTGCACAGAAGAGGAGCAAGAAAAAGTTTCCAACCTGAATAGGTACTTCTGCTTAGTTTTCACAGTGGGGCAGAGGGGGCGAACCACTGGGGAGCAGTAGGAAAAAAGGGGGGGGGGTAGGTGGTCACAAGTCCATTTTCAGAGGAAAGAGTCCTGAAGGGACTTGCAGCTCTGAAGGTGGTCAAGGCAATGGGACCGGGATGGAACATACTCAAGGGTACTGAAGGAACTCGGAGGTGCTACCTGCCCCACTGATGGCCTTATCTGACAGTTCACTGGAGGCATGGTTTGGATCTAGAGGACTGGAGAACAGCAGATGTGGTCCCTCCACATAACAGCAGGAGCAGGAAGGAGGCTAACAACTATAGGCCAGTCAGTCTCACTTCAGTGGTGGGGAAATTAATGAAACCCTTGCTAAAGAAAAGGCTGGTACAGTATCCTGAATCCAATTTATTTATTTAGCTTTTGTTAACCAGGTAAGTACACTAGACAAGACATTTGCCTATTTTCAGGTACGACCTGGGAGAGTACAAGGAAATATGGCATAGGACAACATGATATACTTTAGGCAGTTACACAAAGTCAGGGAAAACAGAAGCATCACATAGTCAGTAAGTACACACAAATGGTCTGAGCATATACATCAAGTCACCAAGGCTGTGAGCGGTGCATTATTGAAAGGTGCATGCCTGTGGTTATGTGGGGGAAGTGCTCCTCCCCCACATCCTATTTAAGCCAGCAGGCAAACCACCACTTTGCTTAGAGCAAGTCGCACTCACGCTCACTCTGTGCTGCGTGCTGGGGCTGGCTCCTGCCTCGGTTCTGTCACCCCCCCCCATCTTTCCACTGCCTTCTGCCTCATTTGTTTTCCCTTCCCTCCCTCTCCATTTGTTATTTACCTTTCTTTGGGGGGGTATTGCCTCACCTCCAGCTGCAGCCCCGTAGTTCGTTTGCTTGCTCCCTCCTTGGACCATCTCAGACCGCCGTCCTGCTCTCTTCTCGGAGCCTCCTGTACTACCACACCTCAGAGCTCTCTCTCACTTATGGCAATGCCAGTTTCTTGCCTGCCATGCTCCAGACCTCTACTGCACCTGGGAGCCTTCGCACCATATTCCTTCCCTAAGTGATTGCTGCCGGACTACTTTTGCATACTTACTTTACAGTGGACTGCATATAGCGCTGCAACGCAGCGATTCCTGACTGTTTTGGGACATGTTTCGTATTGGAGGCACGTAGATGCGGTGGACTCCAATAATGTTCTGGACCCTCTCACTCTCCTTCCACAGCTTCCATACTAGGCATCATGTACCGCGACAGTGGATAAGGTTTATGTAGACTACGGAGACCATGGTATTGTTTACTTTGCTTCCTGTCTCCATTTGTTTAACGATATATGGTACAGCTTCCTTCATTATTTATCGACTCAGCACTCTACTTAGGCTCTCCACAGCTTTTGAGTTAAACGTCCTTGCAGGTTCATTTCTCCCCTTCCCTTTACTCTTATCTGTGGCTCCTTTGCATCAGTGAGATTCAATTAATTAAAATATGCTAATACTGTTCTGCTTCCCGACCAGTCTACCATTTGGTTTCAGGACCTGAGGCAACCTAAGGCAGACACTAATTACCTGCACCTTTCAATTTACTAATCACTCATATCTCAATCATGGGGACACTGGCTTATTAAGACTTATAGAGCTCTCACAGCTGCTACATTTTTTTCCATCTATGTTATAGCAGTTCTAGCCATTTTACTTCTTCACCCAGCCCTTCAGATAAGCTATTCTAGCACGTTATGTATTTTAATGAGCAGCATTTGTAACACTACCCATGCCACTGGGCAGAATTTCAGAAGATCCTCATACTATTTGACATGAGCGATGGACAGGGATACGTTGGAGCTTCATTTCAAGTGTGCAGTCAGGATGCTTATCATTTATCAATGTTCGCTGTCCCTCCTGGATGAGCTTCATGGCTTATCTATTAAAGGCACTTACCCCGAGCTAGCTTGAACTACTGCCTTACTGCAATCAATTAAGAAATATCCAGTTTGTGGTTCACTGCAATTAATGCATTTCACCTACCTACTTCAGGTCCACCTTTTCCACAGGCCACGTGGGACCTCGCCTGGTTCACTTCCTGCTTCTGTTACTGCCCTATGTGGGTGCATCTGCGGCCTGCTAACCTTCGTGGGGTTAGCAGCCACTCTCTCCTTACTTCACCGGTTGACCTACGTGTGGTCCAGCCACGCCATAATTGCCTTCATGGGGTCTACCTGCTTCTCTGCTCGTTTTAATGGCTGACCTATGTGTGTTTCAGCCACACAGTTTATGCTCATATGGGCCTAGCTCCCATTTACTTACTTGGATGCTACCTACCAGGACAGTTCAATTCATACAGGCCTACTGCCACTCCCTTTATCTCATGGATTCTTAGCTGAGCTCTATTCCATATTGCCTTCCATACTGTAACTTGAACTAAGATATAACTACTACATTATGCCTTCCTTATCATAGCTTCAGCTTAAGACATCAATCTACTATCGTTTTAGGATTCTTATTACCTCTGGTTGAGTTGCCAACTCATCCACTCAGGTCTCTTCACTGCATACTTTACCATCCTTGATCATCAGGAAATGACAGTCTACAGCACCCTTCTTCTGCTCTCAAAAGTATGCCTCAGAATATATTTCTACGCTGCACAGAACTGGCTCAGGATCATGCTACCATTTACAATTCCATTTACAATCTACTCCCTACTACTTCGCCACTATTTCTGCATTGCATGTGGTTCGACATTACTATTACCTTATCTACCACTGCTCTACAACCTGCCTCGCCCTGCGGGGCCGGAGGTTCACCGCATCGCATTTCAAAAGACCTGCACCTCTACGGGCCGGATGTCCCTTGATCTTATATTACTACACCATAATCGCCTACTTCCATGACCTGCTTCACCCATCGGGCCTGGGGGTTTAACTACTTCAGCTCTATACCTGCCTCGCCCAGCTTCAGGGCCTGGAGGTTTGCATATTCTACTATATGCCTGCTTGCCACCGTGCCGGCCAGCCTTAGGAGCCCCTTCATACTGTGGACTCACATTCAGGATTTGCTTAGCTGTACGTCATCTATTTTTGAATGCTTCTGCCTTGCCATTTCAGTCATATGAATTTCTACCTACTACATTCCTACCAGGACACTTAGTTGAGCTTATCTAGAAGACTTTCAATCTCATGATCTGTGCTTTGAGGCTTCTTGGAACTTGTCACAATGCTACTTCATTCAGCTCAGCCTCTTCAGTTATCACCATTTATGACTCATAAGCTTGACTTTTCAGGATTCATCAGACTATTCTCACCAAGTCAGTTCTAGCTGCTGTACCATTCTAGCTTTCAAAACGTGGATGTATACATCGCTATGCAACTATTCGGATCACCAGATGAAGCTTCGATTCTTGTGCTATTACCATTTCCTCATGCTCCTCGCTGTATACCGTACATGATCTATGCTATACTACTCCTCTGCTCCTATGCCTGCATTATGCAGATTTCATTATTACTACAACTGACCTTCGTACAGGTCCACTTATTTACACTACTTGCTCATATTACCTGCTTCACCCTTACAGGGCCTAGAGGTTCATCAAGACTGATTCACCTATTTTACAACCTACTCTACCCCTCGGGATCTGGAGGTTCATCTAACTTATGTCTACCTGTCCGCACTAAGATCTATACCTAATTCGCTTACCTGTTTCCCCACTCCGGATTGAAGGTTCCTACTGCTCCGGCCTCTCCAGATCACGCAGCATGCACCAGTTTCTGTGCTTCATCACCAAGGCCTTCATTTGCACTGCTTGCCAAGTGAAACACAAACCAACTGTCCTCCTACTTTGGACATAGACACTTAGCTTTTGGTTACTGGTTCTCCTTGGAGAAGATGTCCTCACCTGCTGGGGCACTTCACAAATGCAACTTCGATGCTTCAAATTATTATCGACCATGGATTTCAATCAACTATCATTCTGCCCTGGACGTGGATTCTCAGACTAGGAGTTTACTTGAAGGATGCTGCTATGTTCGCCCGACACTTTCAGTTCAGTACTTTCTTCAGTTTTCTGTTTCTCTGGATCAGGATCTACAACTTTGGATTTTGGATTAGCCGATTCACTTGAAATTGTTACTTAGGATTACTCTCCTTTAGTATGCCCAGAAGGACGGGCAGGTCAGTAGCCATGGGTCCTCAGAGGTTTCTCCCCAAGGGGGTTTTTCCTCTCCTGCATGCTACTGGTCACACTCTCCGGAGTTGAGGAGGTAATTGTACTGCTAATCATTTCTTTTGGGGGATCTCATCCTACTTGACTAAACATCCTTCCTACGGTCGGATGCAGAATGATCGTGTGATATCGTTATTTCTTTTGGGGGGTCTCATACTACTGGACTAAGCATCCTTCCTATGGTGGGATACAGAGAAAGGCCACAATATCAAGTCATAACAAGTTACTCATCAGTTCAAGCATCTAAGCACCTTGTATATACTATCCAGCTCACATGTACTATAATCACTGACTTGCTCATGTCTAGGCCGAAGTACCTAAGCACTAATCATTTCATACTACTACTACTACCTTGCAAGCATTGTCTTGCTTACTGGTCTGGCCACTGTATCCAAGCACAACCTACATAATTCAGCTACAGTATGTAACATAAGCACTGAGCTATGAACCACACATAATATACAAATTATATACAGTGGGCTGCAAGACCACAGGCAGCATGGATTCACGGGGGGGGGGGTCTTCCTTTGACTGAGTGTCCAAGGAAATAGATCAAGGGGAGGTCAGTGGACATGGTCTATCTGGACTCCAGCAAGGCCTTTGACACTGCCATACGGGAGACTGATTAAGAAATTGAACAGCTTAGGGGTGGGATCCAAATTGGTGAATATACTTAGCAACTGGTTAATGGACAGGCATCAGAGGGTGGTGGTTAATGGCACGCACTCTAATTATAGGAGATTATACAATGGTGTGTGAAAATCCTGTAACATCATTGGTCAAAACACGTCACATGACCGTTGGTAAATCCTGCATAAGCCACGGCTGAGGAATAGCATTTATAAAAAACATAATTAAAAAATAGTAAAAAACATAATTAAACACATTTTAAATTTATTTTACCCATGGGTCCAGTGTATAATTGCAATAAGGCACTCCAGGGTGTGAGTTATTGGGTGATTTACCCACTTCTTATGTGGTTAAGTCACTTGGCTGTGCCTTGTGACACACCACACAAGGCGTAGGTAAACCCCCAATAACCCACACCCTGTTGTGCCTTATTGCTTAATTGATCAGCAGTGTGCCACAAGGCTCAGTTTGTGTTTTACTTGTCACAGGGCTCAGTACTGGGACTGGTCCTGTTCAATGTCTTTATAAGTAACATTGCAGAAAAACTGGAAGGGAAGGTATGCTGTTTTGCAAATTATACCAAAATCTGTAATAGCTTGGACACTCAGTGGGGTAGAGAGAAGACCTAACCTAGCTGTCTGGTCCTAGTTCAAGAGCAGTAGGAACCTGTGAGAAACTGAGGAGAGGTTTGTGGAGCCCTGTCTGCAAGGGAGCAGGATCCATCAGATCATCCACCTTATAAATAGTTCACTCCTTGTAAGTATGCTGGCCAGGTGCACAGCTAATGTTAGGGATTTGAGGAAATGTGAGAATTTCAAGCAGCAGTATTTTTCAGTCTGCAAAGTATTTTATCATATGCTTTTTTAGCAAAAATGTATTCATGACATCCTTAGAGTCATTACTAGTGTATGTTTAGTTCTCCTAGATATTGTTAAAACAACATTTATAACTAATTTTGTAATTAATGACTCAAGTCATTAAAGATGATCGCCACTGACAATTTCTGAAAATCACTTCTGTTGAGGTTACTTATTGAATGTACATACCAGATTTATACTGCTTAATGTATTAGGAAAATGCTACCACATTTTTCTGATGGCAAACAGCAGAGCACCACAACAGAATATTTAATTTTGTCTTGGTGGTCGTGGCAATGGACTAACTTACTTGAGATATCCCTGGGAGTTGGAGGAATCAAGCTCAGCCTTATAAACGTAGTAGCATAGTAATATAAGGTTGGAAAGGACTCTGGGTCCATCATGTCACGGCCCGTCCCCTACTTCCTTAGCAGGTATGAATACATATGCTGTGCAAACATGTACTAATTTATAGAAATTCCCTTCCCACTCTACTACTCTGGGTAACCTGTGATTCCTTTTATAAGCAGTGATGTGTTCAGGTGTATATTGAAGGTCTGTGCTGTCTTCATATCCACTGTCTCATCACTGATTCTATAGGTTTACCACCCTTTGGGAGAAGAAGTATCCCCTAATGTTACCATTTCTGAGTTTCAGGGCATGTCCCAGAATCCTGCTGGAAGACACCAGATCAAACATCTCAGTCTGCTTGATCATGTTGATACCTTGGAGTGTGCAGAAGACCCAGCTCATGGCCCTTTTAGCCTTCTCTTCCCCAATGTGAATATGTTAAGGGACACAAGTTTCTCCTTGTAGCTTTTGTCCCCCACACGTCTGATCATTTTGGTGGCCATTCATTGCACACCTTCAGCTGCTTAATGTCCTTTTTGTATTCAGGATCCCAGAACTGCATATGGCATTCTAGGTGGGGGTAGGACCAAGCCTTGTAAAGTGGCAGGGTTGCTATCCCTACCCTCCTTGTCATCATCCTTCTGGGTGTACACCAGCCTTCTATCAACCCTCTTGACAGTGGCCACACACTGCTTGTCATGCCTTAGCCTCTTGTCAATAAAACCAGGGCCCAGTGCATAGTGAACTTCCTGCAGGGTGTTGGCGAGAGGCAGTGGTCTGGGGTAAAGCTATGAGCTAGGAGGTCAGTAGCCGAGATAAGTAGTCAACTCTCAGGGTCCGACAAAAGAAGGAGATAGAGGTAGGCTGGCTGGATGTGGGGGTTAAACAGTAAATTTAAAAAAAATGGGGAATTTAAAACAAAGCTGGGGATATCCCCCTTCCAATGTCAGAGGGAGCCTTAAACATAAGAATTGTTACAGAGTAAACATCACAAGTGTTAGAAACCACATGTATCATCTATGGATATAATAAATGTTAAATAAATGTTAAAGGGGGACTTGGTAAAATCCAGATTTCCAGACCTGGAGCAGATTGGAATGGCTGCTGTGGCCAGACTGGGCACAGCTTGCGCAGTCCAGCTGTTATGGCCAGACCAGCTGGTCCATTTTTTTAAATTTTTGCCAGTATGTTCCGGCTAGTCTGGATTTCATCTAGGTGATGAAATGGGTGAAATCTGGCCTGACAGATCCAGACTGGACCTTTTCCGTTTTGGTCCAGTCCAAGTCTGGTGGTCCAGATTTCACCCATACCCATCACCCTACATTAAATCTGGACCAGACAGAATGAGCAGGCAAAGGTGGTAAAAACCAGATGATTGTTCCAGCCAGAACACCTGGACTTGCATGTTACACCTGGTTCAGCTGGTCTGCCTGGACCATCTGGTCTAGTTTTTACTGTTTTGGTCCAGTGATCTGGATTTCACCCATTCCCGTGTCAAAGCAATAATAGCAATGAACATACAGTATGTCTTTTCTTGGAGGTAAGTTAACAATTTGCTACTGAACATTGTGTGACTGACTCACAGATGCAAACTGCAAATTGCTTCTCACTCCCATATGGGTGACCCTGGATCAGACTGGGCTGGTGGAGCTCTGGAAACATGGCAGAACCAGCTGTGCTTTTAGGCTCCAGTGGGAGGGAGGGAGGGAGGGAGGTATCATTCTCGCTATCACAGCACCTCCTGTGGTGGGCTAGGGATGGCATTGCATGTCATGGGTAGACACACAACGTCCTGCCCCCTCCCAAGTGTCAGGCGTTATCAGGATGCAACCAGTAATACAGAATTTTAGGAGCTGGCAGAAAACAAAGAAGAAAAATGCCACCACTTACAGTATGTGTGTGATGTCCAGCCATGTTCCCATGCAGTCAGCTCAAGTACTACCCCATCTTCTCCCTGCACTGGTGACAAACTTTGGTCTGTCTTGGGAGGCTGCCCCAATTCTCAGGGCTCATCTTGGGGGAAGGGGGAGCTTAATCCAAGCAGTCTGTCCAAGATGCCCACCCTGCTTAACCCTGTGGTGTGCCACTGATATGGCAATTCTGTCATACAGCTGGAGAGGAGTTATGGGAGGCCACTGGCAGTAGCACAAGTGCTGGACTGAGGAAGAGTGGGCAAGTCGGCATTGGGGAGGTGCACAGTTTAAAAGAAATATTTACTAGGGGGGCCGGAGCTAGCATCCAGCAGGATGCAGCGTTTTAGGAGAGCTCTGATCACCAAACCTTATCTTTTGTTCTTTTTACTTCAGTTCTGCAAATTACTTTGGTAAACCACCACAACTCAATTGTGAGGAACTATTTCATGTTAAATTCCAGGCAAATGGGGAACCTAAGTCGGCCAAGCAATACTTTTTTAACCCAAGAGGAGTGCAGTCTTCTTCTTCTTTCTTTATTTGATTGGTCCAAGACCTTTACAATCATAAAAGACATCATGAATATAATATTCAAGACAATACAATACAAATTGACAAGACAGTCAGTTACAGGGTGCTAGAATCACAAATCACAGTTAGCTACAAAGATAAATACAAATATGAATAGCACTATAAAAGCCAGAGGACTAGTAGTAAAAGTCACACTTTGTGTGTTATTCAAATTCTTTTACGTATTTTACCTATAGAGAGCAAAAAATGGGCCACTGGATATATAATTTCCTCATCTTGAGCTGTTAAAAATAACTTCAATAGAATGTTCAGATCATTGGTGGAAATCATATTGAGATGGGATCTATCCACCTTTTCCTTGGGAAATTATACCAGGAACAGCTATAGAAGACATGCAAGAGATCCTCATTGGTAGCTTTGTTACATAAGCAGTGCTTGGCTTGTTTTGACATATTTTTGTTGAACCTTGCAGACAGACTATTACTAGGGAATACTTCATATCTATAGCGTGTATAAAGAGCTCTCAGTTTGTGATCCATTAATATATCTAAATAAAATCTATAATGATATGAGTTGTCATTATTACTTACTAGCCAAGAGGAAATATGAATCTTGACATTATTTTGTAGGTCTAGCTGTTTGTAGTGCTCTATTAATCTGTTGATAAAGACAGATTGGTACTTTGTGCCAATATTAATCCCTCTGGATATATACTGTAATTATTTAAGAACTCAAACCCCAATAATGGCTTAATTTTGTTGGTAGATCTTAATCAATCAGATTGTAAATGACCCAAGCTGTTCCAGTTACTTTTTACATTCGCTTGCGCGCATGCACAAGGAACATTTTGGGAGAGCAGCACACTTTGGAAGTGTGCTTCTCCCATCCAATGCACTGCTCCCTTGAGCAGGCGTGGCGGTCCTGCACCAATGGGTGCAGGAGCTCTGTATGACATCAGTGGTCTTCGCTTCAAAGAAAGCCACCGCTGCCATACCGAGCACCCCGCCACACCACCCCTCGCATCACGCCGCTTCCTCGCTGCACACACGCCGCCTCAAAAGCTTTGGTACCATGCTGGAGCCCATCTAGCATGGCAAACGTTGTTTGCCGATCGGGTGCCCAATCCCCATCGGCCCTCGCCCCTCCAGCTATCTTTGCCACGCTGGGAGCCCACCCCAGCATGGCAAACATCCCACGTTGTTGTTTTTTTAAAACCTGTAAAATAAAAACAGTCCCACGCGCATCTCCCAGCCCCCTCCCACAACGGCACCCACCCACTGCGCACCCAGCCTCCCACACACCCCCTCACCCCATACTTACCTCGGACTCCAGCGCAGCGATCTTCGGTGGACGGGAACACGTCTGCACTCTTCAAAGGCGACGCGAACTGAGGGAAATGCTGGTAAGCTGTATGATGGGCTAGATAGGGGGTTTTCAACTTATTGCATATCTCAGGCATTTTAGGAATTTTGCAAATTTTCAACATGGGTTTTTGGGGACTCCATTCTTTATCTGATGTCACTGTCATGAGCTTTATTCGGGCTCAAAGGGTGATTTGCTGCAGTGACTGTGCAGTGACTGCAAAATCACCCTTTGGGCCTGAATAACACCATGACAGTGACATCATTCATGAGAAGGGGTCCCAAAAACCCATGTTGAAAATTTGGTGCAAAAATTCCAAAAAGACTGTTTTATTTAGCTATGCTATGCAGTTCCTACGCACGCTCGTATGTTTGTGAATTTTCAATATTTGCACTCCAGATTTTCAACATTGGCATTTTACCACACCTCCTCATGAGCAGTATAGCTGTCATTTTTCACATCCTGCCCAAAACGTGTTTCTGCCCATGTAGCGCACAATGGCACAGTCGGTGTTTGAAATCAATGTATGGGACACATTAAGAAAATCACAGTAACACTAATCATGAGCAGAGGTCTTAAAATGGCTGTGTTGAAAATTTGGTGAAAAAATTCCTAAAAATGACTGTTTTACGAGTGTGTGTTGCGCAGTTCCTACGCACGCTCGTAAGTTTGCGAATTTTCAATATTTTCACACCAGATTTTCAACATTGCTATTTTACCACACCTCCTCATGAGCAGCATAGCTGTCATTTTTGCATCCTGCCCAAAACATGTTTCCGCCCATGTAGTGCACAATGGCGCAGTCCGTGTGCGAACTCAATGTATGGGACACATTAAGAAAATCACAGTGTCACTGTTCATGAGCAGAGGTCTTAAAATGGCTGTGTTGAAAATTTGGTGACAAAATTCCTAGAAATGACTGTTTTACGAGTGTTCGTTGCGCAGTTCCTATGCACGTTCGTAAGTTTGCGAATTTTCAATATTTTCACTCCAGATTTTCAACATTGCCATTTTACCATACCTCCTTATGAGCACTACCGCTGTCATTTTTCACATCCTGCCCAAAACGTGTTTCCGCCCATGTAGTGCACAATGGCACAGTCGGTGTGCAAAATCAATGTATGGCACACAGTAAGACAATCACAGTGACACTGTTCATTAGCAGAGGTTTTAAAATGCCAATGTTGACAATTTGGTGAAAAATTCCTAACAATGACTCTTTTAGCTGCAGCATTGCACAGTTCCCATGCGCTCTAGCTTTGCGAATTTTCAATATTTCCAACAAGATTTTCAACATTGCCATTTTACCACACTTCCTTATGAGCAGTACAACTGTCATTTTTCACATCCTGCCCAAAACGTGTTTCCGCCTAAGTAGCGCACAATGGGGGTAACAAAAAGGTCATGCTGACAATTTATTGTGCAAATACCAGCAATTGCACAGGGCATTAGGGTACAGCACCATACATGCCAAACACCACTGCAAATACCTGCAAGTGAACGTTCGACATTGACAAATGCTTGTTTCTTTTAGGCATAGTGCTGTCAGCCTCTCTGGCTTGTGCTGGAGAATTTTCAGCTAATAGTTAATTTCCCTGGCTTGAAAGTGGGCCTTAAGTCAAGAGAGGCCTAGGTCAGCACTAATTAAAAAGCAGGGACAAAGCTGTTTAAACATAGACTACTTCTTAATATTTTGTTTAATGGTATTTCCAGCTTGGTAAAGTTACCCATATCACAAATTTCACTTCCATATAAACAGGAGTGCAGCCCAAACAGCCCGATGTGGCCGAACAGGTCCTGCAATTGCACACTTCATCTGCCGCCATGCTTGATTTGTTGTAACAGTCCACGAACATACTAACTCAGTCTGTCCAAAACATGGACAAAAGGCTGGATTCAATCACTGAAAGGCTGAACAATACTGAACAGTGAGTAGATGGTATGGCGGACTCTGTAAAAGAATCCAATGCCACCGCAGGAAAAGCCTTGGCTGCATCAGCAATGGTGGTTACAGAGCAATCTGCTGTTAAAATGGGCCTGGAGCAAATGGAAAATTTAATCAGATCTGCAGAGGTTTGAATTGTGGGTCTACCTGAGGAAATCGAGTGCCCTAAGCCTAGAGCCTTTTTGCAGCAATGGATCGCTGACCAGATGGTTACCAAGATGAGGTGCAGAGATTTTCAGATACTTAAAGCTTACCGTATAACTCCTCAAAGGGCCAGGGATACAAGTGAGGGACTGCGGACTCTTTTGATAACAGCTGTGTCATGCATGGAGAGAGATGCCATCCTCCATGCTGCCTGAAGAGAAGACACCATACACGGAGGAGACTCTTGAATGCTACTATTCCTGGATCTAGCCTGTGTCACGAGGGCCAGAAGAAAAGCCTTTGATGGGGTGAAAACAAAGATTATGAGAGCTGGACATATCTTTCACTTAATTCCTAGCTCATCTGTATTTCACTGTCAACAACAAAAGTTATACTTTTACTGATCCAAAGGAGACTGGTAACTGTTTACAGCATCTCAAAGCTTGTCACTGTGCTGCGGAAGGGTAGTCAGAAGGTGAGAAAGGGGAGGCATGATTGTGTAAGATGGCCTGAACATTTAATGACTGTAAGTACCTCACAGACTTCCTCTGGGGTGGCTAATACAGCCATGGGCGAGGACTCAGTGACTTCATTTTTTTCTTTCTTAATGTCTTGTCACTGGGCTGAGCAGGGTGAAGCACAATTTTGGACTGACTGATGGACTTTATATCCAGTGTGTTGCTGTTTAAATGTTTCATTATTTCTGTAGCACACTAGTTTGATAAGTGTTACTTTGAAATGCTCCTGGTAAGTCTATTAGGGGAGTATGAATTTGCTTGGTTATGGTACGTTTATATGAAATGGTTTACTTGGGTAGCTAATTCAATTGTAACTCATTACTTTTCCTATGAATCTAGAAAGATGGATTTACATATTATGTACTGTCTGGCCACGTGGTGGGTAAAATGGTGACCTAGCACAATGGCAGCAAGCATTGCAAGAGATTTATCCTGCGCTATTGACAAGGAACTCCCAGAAGCCATCTCAATGATGGCCGACAAAGGTAAGCTGCTAATAGCTGGGGACTTCAATCTGCCCGATGTAGACTAGACCTCAAACACAGCATCCTCTGAAAGGAGTAGAGAGTTCCTGCTCACCTTGAAAGGGGCAGGGCTCAACCAACTAGTGAACTCACCCACTAGAGACCATACTACCCTTGACCTAGTGCTCACAAACAGCCCAAGGGTTTCAAATGTTCAGGTGGGCGTAAACCTAGGGACCAGCGACCACAGATCAGTCTGACTATCAATCAACAAGGCAGAGGAACTATGTCACACAAAAATCAAGATCCTTGATTTCCGTAGGGCAAACTTTCCAGAGATGAGATCAAGAATCAGATCATTACTAGCTAGGGGAAGCACTAGGGACGTGGAATACAACTGGGAGAATTTTAAGAAGGACATAACAACAGTTACTGAACAATGTGCACGTCAAATCAGTAAATCAAAAAGAAGGAAGAAACCTCTTTGGTCCACCAGAGACTTAGCAGCAATAATAAGGGATAAGAAGAGGACCTTCAAGCAAATCAAGGTATCACAGAAGGAAGCTGACATGGACAACTACAGGAACAAACTCAGGGAGGCAGGAAGGGCCATTTGAAGGGCCAAAGCACAAACAAAGGAAAAAATAGCACAGGGAGTTAAGAAGGGAGATAAAACCTTTTATAGGTACATGAGAGAGAAAAGGAAGAGTAAGGGGGGAATAGTCAGACTAATAGCACAAGATGGCCAGATGGGAGAGGATGACAATCACAAAGTATAGGTGTTAAACAAGTTCTTCTGCTCCGTTTTCACAATAGAGGACAGTAGAAAAGGTCCTCCACCAAAGCAGATGGAACAATAACAAGGAGGCAGACACAAGCCCCTTCACAAGGGAAAGAGTCCTAGAAGAGCTAAACAAACTTAAAGTTGATAAAGCAATGGGGCCAGATGGAATTCACCGGAGGATGCTGAAGGAACTAAGGGAAGAAACTGCAGCACCGCTAGCAGAATTATTCAGTAGATCACTGGAGAGTGGCACAGTACCTCAGGACTGGAGAACAGCAACAGTAGTGCCCCTGCACAAGGGAGGAAGCAAGGAGGATACTGGGAACTATCGCCCAGTCAGCCTAACCTCAATAGTGGGAAAAATTATGGAAGCACTACTAAAGGAGAGAATAGTGGAATACCTGAGGGAAAATAGAAAACTAGACCCCAGGCAACATGATTTCATGGCAAGATGATCATGTCAGATAAACATGACACATTTCTTTGACTGGATTACCAAAACAATGGACCAGGGTGCCTCGGTGGACATAGTGTACCTAGACTTCAGTAAAGCCTTTGACACTGTCCCCCCCAGGAGGCTGGGAAATAAGCTGGAGCACACATCATTAGGACACAAGATAGTCAACTGGGTTAAGAATTGGCTACGGAATAGAAAACAGAGAGTCTTGGTCAATGGAGCTATGTCACAGGAAGGGGAGGTGACCAGCGGTGTTGCACAGGGGTCAGTGCTGGGTCCAGTACTCTTCAACATATTCATCAGTGACATTGCAGAGGAATTGGAGGGAATGGTATGCCTGTTTACAGACGATACAAAGCTCTGCAACAGGGTGGACACAAGAGGGGGCCACAAGCATGGTGGCTGACCTCAGGAAACTAGAGGAATGGTCAAAACTATGGCAGTTAAAGTTTAACACCAAGAAATGCAAGGTCGTGCACCTAGGAAAGTGAAATCCAGAAGTAAAGTACACACTGGATGGGCAACACTTGGAGTTAACAAAGATGGAAAGGGACCTGGGTGTACTCATCACCAACGACTTAAAAGTCACAAAACAGTGTGAAAAAGTGGCACAGAGAGCAAGCGGCATCCTAGGATGTATAGGCAGGGGCATTCCAAGCAGAAAGCAAGAGGTAATCATGCCACTGTACAGATCCTTGGTGAGGCTGCACCTGGTGTACTGTGTCCAGTTCTGGAGGCCACACCTGAAAAAGGATGTAGACAGACTACAGATGGTGCAGAGAAGGGCCACTAAAATGGTACAGGGGCTGCACCATGAGACATATGAATTTAAGCTCAGGGAACTGAAGTTGTACTCACTAGAACAGAGAAGAAACAGAGGTGACATGATAGAAACGTTCAAATATGTCAAGGGAATAAACGAGATGGAGAACCTCTTCCAAGAAAACAAGGGAACTCAGACAAGGGGGTACAATTTGCCTGCTCATCCTCTTCTATCCACATGTACGCTGACGATACTGTTTTGTACAGTTCTGGCAAAAAGCCTGTTGCTGTGCAAACCAGCTTACAGCATGACTTCAACCAATGACTTCAGCTCTGGTTTACTTCTCACCAGCTTTTTCTTAATGCCAAGAAGACAATCTCAATGACCTTTGGCACCAGGCAGAGACTCTCTAAGCTCCTGGCCCTATCCACCTTCCACACCCTTGATGGGACCATCTTGGAGGACACCTCCTCATTTTGATATCTGGGAGTTTGGCTGGACCAGCACCTCAACTTCTCTGTGCATATCGATGCTATCCTGAAGAAACTGTGCCCCAAGCTTGGTGCTCTGTACAGGAATCTTAGTTGCATCCCACTGACTGCGAGGCGCAAAATTGCCCAGAAGCTGATACTCCCCATCTTTGACTATGGTGCTGCTCCCAAATCTTCCCTAACCAAGTTGGACACTCTCTTTAACTCCTTCTGCCGCTTTGGTATCAACTCAACTCCCCTTCCCACTCCCACCACTGTGAACTCTATCGCTCTCTAACCTTCCTCCCACTATCTCACAGACGCATCTCTCACTGTGCCAAACTAACCTCCAAATTCCGGTTCTGGGGTCTCCCCTCCTATCTCTCATCCTCTCTCTACACTCCACCTCCCCCCACCCACTCTCTCAGATCAAATGACGCCCACACCTTGACGGACCCTCTCCACTTCACCCTCATTGGCCAGACTGGTTTTGCCCATCACATCCCTAAAATCTGGAATTCCTTCCCCCCTTAAATACATCACTCCTTCAACTACTCCCTTACCTCTGCCCTATACAATTACCTTTCCCTCAGCTGTTCCTGCTTTAACCTACCTTAATACCTATCCCCAGTTTTTGCCTTCCTACCATGACCCCCCTGGCAGGGTTCTCAACATCCTGAAGGGGGAAATCAGGAAACGGCTACCCCTTCTCCTCATATTCCGTTCTTACCTCTCCCCCTCTCTTCTCCACCTGCCCTTCTGGGTCACCAGTGTGCACAGCCTAACCCCATCCTTTTTAGTCCAATGGCACTTGCGTACTACCTTGAGCCTGCTCCTTGTACACTCATGCACTACTTGCATCACATTATTACTGTTTTGTATGTTTATATGTTCTTTTGTATGATTTTGGATATGTATTGTAATTTCCCCAATGTTCCACTACTGTTTATTGTACAATACCTTGTGTTCTAGCTGTTGCACAATCTTACAATGTTGTGTTGTTTGTACTACCCACATACTATTGTAACTGATCATCCTTCACAACCCTATGTAACACCTTCCCCCCCAGGATGCACTGTGAGATGAGCAACTTGTTGTTCAGTCTGCCCTCCTGGTGAAACATTTCAATAAATAAATACATTTGCGTCTGGTGGGAAGCAAGTTCGGGAGCAGCTATAGAAAGTACTTCTTCATAGAGAGGGTGACAGAGCCATGGAACAGCCTGCCAGCACAGGTGGTGGCAGCTTAAACAGTAAGAGCATGTAAGCTAGTGTGGGACAGACAGTGTGGACAGCTTGGCTGGAACAATTAAAGGGGAAGGGGTAGCCACCTTGGGCAGACTAGATGGATCAAATGGTCCCCATCTGCCGACACCATTCTTATCTTCTTATGTTCTTATTGCCCAATATCCTGACCTGGCAAAACCAGCAAAGTTTGGGAGCAACAAAGATCCAGTTTGTTTGCTGTTGGGGGGAGTTGTACCCAAGGTTGCTTGGGCAGCTTTCCTTACTCTGGCAGTTTAGTTCCATGAGTGCTGGCGATTTCAGAGTATGGAGATTTTGTACCCAGTGCCTTCTTTGGACTTGTGGCTGGACCAGCAATGTACATACGAACATACAAAATTGCTGGCAGAAAAAGGCCCATAGGTCTATCAAGTCTGCCCGATTGTGCAGCTCTTAGTTTCATATTACTATAGCTGCTCCAGCCCCACCCAAACCCCTCCCTCTCTCCCTTTCCTGGTCTTTCCCCCCCTTTGTGTTCTTGTCTATACTAATCCTGCCCTTGACTCTATCCCAGCCCCGCTTAAAGCTATCCGCTGTCCTTAGTTTGATTAACTCCTCCAGCAGTGCGTTTCATCTCACCACCACTCTCTCTGTAAAGTAATGCCTCCTCATCTCCTTGCTGAACCTTTCCCCTTCAAACTTCAGACTGTGCCCCCAGTGCCCCTTCTCCCCTTTAAGCAGAACAATCCTCCCTCTCTGACTTTGTGTATTTCAAGTGCTAAAAGGTCTCTATCATGTCTCCTCTTTCCCCTTCTCTCTTCCAGAGAATACATGTTGAGCTCCCTCATACAGCAGCTCCCCCAGTCCCGTGATCATTTTCGTAGCCCTGCGCTGCACCCCCTTCAGTAATCTCACATCCTTTTTGAGGTATGGACACCAGTACTGCACACAGTACTCCAAGTGTGGCCTCACCAGTGATCTATGCAAAGGCAAGATGACCTCCTCCTTTCTAGAGGTGATCCCTCTGGCAATGCACCCCAGCATCCTATTTGCCCTTGCTGCCGCCCTCCTACACTGTGCTGATACCTTTGTGTCCCCTGTGACTATTACCACAAGGTCACTTTCCTCCTCTGAAGCTGTTACCTGCACTCCACCCAGCCAGTAGCTGGTCCTGGGATTTCTTGCTCCGAGGTGCATGACCTTGCACTTCATAGCGTTAAACCCCAACTGCCACTTCCTAGACCAGTGTTCGAGTTTAGCTAGATCCTCTCTGAGTCCTTGCCTCCCTTCCTCATTGTCCACTTTTGCACAGATCTTAGTGTCATCTGTGAACAGGCTGATATTACTCTTCACCCCTCTGCAATGTCTCCAGTGAAGATATTGAACAAAACAGGGCCCAGCACTGAACCCTGCAGTATCCTACTTGTTACTGGCCTTGGCTTGGATGTCTCCCCCCCTTACATCTATCCTCTGTTGTCTGCCCTGCAACCAGCTATCAACCCACCCCATCAGTTTCTCCCCCACCCCCATGTCCCTCAGCTTGCTCATGAATCTCCCATGGGACACCGAGTCGAAAACCTCTCTGAAGTCCAGGTACAGGACATCCACAGTGTGGCCTTCGTCAACTGCCCTAGTGACCCAGTCGAAGATGCTGATCAGGTTAGTTTGGCACAATCTTCCTGAGACAAACCCATGCTGTCTCTCATCCTGTAGACCATTACTATCAAGAAAGGTTATCAGCCTCTCCTTTAGAATGGTCTCCATCAACTTCTCCACTATGGAAGTCAAGCTTAACAGTCTGTAGTTGCCCAGTTGGTCATTGGGTCCACTCTTGTGAAGGGGCACCACATGAGCCATCCTCCAGTCCCTGGGTACCTTCCCCATCTCCAAGGAGGTGTTGAAGAGGTGTGTCAGAGACAATGAGACTCAGACAGATCTGGGTATGTAAGACTGCTGACACTTTCTTTTGTGTTTCATATACAGCCATTTGCTTTATAGTCATACGGTGTGACTAAGAACAGTCTTTATGCTTTGTTATCGATACAGTAACATACTTTTTCCTAGGCTGGGGCTTGTGAAGACCTTTTTAACGTCCTGCACTTTTAAAGAACTTTACCACAGGAACTGAATATAGGTCAGTTACACAAGTTATATTACATTTTATAGAGAGGGAGTCATAATGTTCTGTGGTATTGACTGCAGCTGGCTCAGTGTTGTTATTCAGTCAATTGATAATACTGTGTAGCCTTAAACAAGATGTTGCAAATGTGAGTTTACTTTTCATCATTTGATGTACTACCTACAACAAATGAGGTATTGTAATTTCACAGGATGTAAACTGCTTGTCAGTTTTCTTTTTTAATTTCTCAAAGTTTCAAAAAATATATTTACTGAGTAAAACAGAAACATGCAAAAAATAAAATAGATCTTTTTCACAGCCCTATAGTTTGTGTTGACAGCCACAGGTATAATATACCACGGTACTACATAGGCTGTCAAAACAATTAAGCAATAAAGCCTTTTTTTGATGTTTAAACACCCTAGCAGGGCTTGATGCTTTGAGCTGACCTCAGAGGTCTGGGAAAGTTCTTTACCCTCCCCCTGAGGCAGACACAGTATAAAGACCTCAAAGAACTGGGGGGAAGGGAGTGCATGGAGAAAGATTTTGAAAAACAAGCCAGTCATCCCCTTTCTCCTAGGGAATGCTAGGTATTTCCATTATTCCCTAGAAGTATCTGGGCTGTTTTGACTGTTTCAGGGGGAGGATCTAACACTTATTGGACTGGAATTACTCAGGGAGTTTAGGGGTTCAGTTATTACTTTTTTTTTCCCGAAGTCAAAAACAGCCATGGGTCCAAATATTACATTTTTGGGGTGGGGGTACAAAAAGTATCCCCAGGTTTGCAATTTGGAATTCAGTGTTGTAACCAAGACCAATGTTTTTTTTTGGGGAGTCAAAATAAAATATTACTGGCAAAATACTTTTTTTTTACAAGAGTAAGCCATGTTTGACTTCTCACAAACTGACTGTTATCAAATTTTCTCTTCTTCCCTTTTGGGAGTCCAACAGAGGCAATGTAAGGCACAAGTGAACCAAGCAGCCAGGACATCAGCAGAGAAGGGGTATAGAAAAAAGTATTAGCAGAGATCATTGTTTGAAAGTCATAGTGTCAATATTAAAACCTATAGTAACCTGTTCACTCAAAGGAAAAGTCCCCTCAGCCTTTTACTCTGTTTCCCTGTGTAGTTTGTAGATATGAACAGTGATTGTCTCTATTGTACCCTCCTAATTTCATCAGGATTTAAATGTAAATGAAGATACTTACATCTGGTGTGAAAACCTGTTTGACTCCATTGCAAAGGTCATGACCCAACTCGTGCAGCATCCTGGAATTTTATCATGTTTTATTGCTAAAGCCTGCAGAAGTTCTACTGTATCAATCAGTGCTGTTGCTGTCCTCTGCAGTTTATGTGCTCTTGTCTTATGCTGGCCATGAAACTTTTCAAGCCAAAGTTCCCTGCTGTTTTCTGTAGTTTAAAGTGTATCTGAGTTAGAAAAAATGTTTTTAGAGAATACAGGGACTTCACAAGACATGTAACTAAACTGAATGACATTATAACTTCTACTGGCTTGTTCAGGTATGCTTCATCAACTCCCATGATGCCTTACATGAGTAGGGCCATGAACTTTGCAATGGAGTAAAACAGGTTTTCACACCAGGGCAGAACAAAATGAAGCAATCTCATTTATCTTTAAATTAGGATGAAATTGGGGGCATACAAGAGAGATGAATCATTGCTAATGCCTACGAACTACACAGGTGTACAGAAAATAGGTTGGGACTTTACCTTTAAGTACTCTGCAAGGGGCTAGTGGTAGTCAAAAACAGAGAGCCAGAGCCATACTACTAAAAATCCCCACTTCCAACTGATACAGCAAGAACATGCTGATCTGAGTCTAGGTGAAAGGAAGTAGTAGCAGTGGAAGGTTTTATTTAGTATGGCACTCTTCCTTGGCGGTTCAGGGTGCCTAACGCCACACAAAAATAACAGCATAGCATTTACAGAGATCACACGGTAGTAGAAACTCCACAATAAATAGGAATAAATAGAATGCAATAAAAGGCAGTAGCAGGTACACAAATTATTTCCACCAGGGAAATTAGGAATTTCTAAAAGGCTCTTTAAAGAGGTAACATTTCAGGTTTTTCTTATCTCATTACCTCCAATAGCTCCATATGAAGTCCGAACTATCCATTGTTTACCTGACACAAAATGGCCGTCCAGGAGGTAATGAGTTAGAGGTCTTCACCGAAGGGGACACTTTTTTATGTGAGTTGGGGCAGAAGGGTGGAGAGGAGTCAATGAGAGCAGTGAAGGGGTCACCACAAATAAACTTTTCTGTTTGGGATCCAAAAAGGTCAAAAACCAGTCCTGGAGACAAATATATCCTTCTCTCTTTGATTTTAAGGTTTTTGCTTGATTTGTTGAAGTTAAATATGTCCCGAATTAAGCTAGCCCAGTGGCGTGTCAACCAAGGCACTGGTCATTTTACTACCTACCACATCGGAGACCCAGGTTTGGGAACAGAACAGGGTCGCTTGGGGCTGTCTGGAAGAGAGAGGATTGAGCATCCCAAGGAGAGCTCTCCTCTCTCCGGGAGGGGGGGGTATCCTGTGTCCCACCACTTGACTGCCAGCTGACAGGTGTGGGTGGCAGCAACAGCAGGAGCTGCCAGTCAGGGGTGGGATGCCAGCAGATGCGGCACATACGTCCACCACCTCTGCACACATATGTGCACACATGTCATTACACACCACCTTAAAAGGAAGAAAACAGGCATGAAGAAAATGTACCAGCCTGTTCCACACCCGCACAGACACCACATGACCCTACTTAGCAAGCCACCTTCCAAACCATGGCGCTGTGTAAGTTATGGATAACGATAAGTCCATGGAACGGGGTGGTGACAAGACTGAGGTGGTGCTGCCAGGGACAAAAGGAGCACAAAGTGTTGATGAAAATAGAAGCCCGAAGTTAACAAGGCAGGGTCTACACTTCTTCAGTAACTTCCTTCCAATGAAGCTGGGCCTCAGACTTCAGTATCTAACTGTGGTGGTATGCTCTTTAATGCTAACCTTGCTGTACATTAGAGGGTGTCTTGCAAATAGTGTTTGCACAGCATAATTGCTGCTGCATCTCTTGCATTTAAAACATATATATATTGCAGGGAAAAAATGAATTTGCCACTACTGGTTAATGCTTTTCCTAGTCAAGGACAGCAGGCACAGGAACCCTGAGGAGTGCGATTGTTTGGTCCAATAGTTGGCATGGTGTTTTCTTGTATTTTTTCTTTTTGGATGCAGGCAAGGTCTAAGGTGAAAGAAGAGGTGTCAACACGACATAAAGGTAGCCAGAGATGTTGGCAGGCAGTACTGGGTGGAGCAGAGCACTGAGGGAGTGTTCTTGCACTGGCTAGTGAGGCTTTATGACTCCACCCCCTGCCTGTTGCATATCATTTTCAGAGCTAGGCAGGCTGGCAAATGGCCAACAGAAGTTGGTGTGTTACACGTAGCTGTGAACCCAATGAAAATATTACTGTAAGGTGACGCGTAAAAGAGAGGTTAGGGCATGAATGGGAGCAGGGGATGTGTTTGTGGGGGGCCTACCTCTCACCTTTTTTCACTGAAACGTGTGACACTGACACTAAACATTGTGAAAACATGGGACACTGGTCCTGATGATACCGGACACATCTTCAAATATGATGGTACAAACTTTGATTTAGCATCTACGAATGTTATGAATTTCTACTGTAAGCTCTGCCTTTGACCTCATAGCTTACTCTGCCCCCAGCTTTACTCTGTGAAATTACCACCATGTTCATCACTGACACCCATGCACTATCCTCTGTATTATAAGTTTTCCCTGTTTTTTCCTTTTAAATCCCCACATCCTATACCTTAATGCTCAGGGCCACCGTGGCCACACCCTTTCTCTGACTGGGAGGGCAGGCAAGCAGCTGCCAAAACAACTGATTCCAGTGGCACACCATGATTGGCTTCCAAGGGATGCACCCTGCCAACACTGCGCTTTCCTTTATGGGGAACCAAGCATCTCCCCTGCACACAGCACTTGACACCCTGTATGGCATTCTGGGATTCCTCCAACAGGTCAGATCAGATTAATATGGATTTCTTCTTTTTAAATCAATCTTGCCACCCTGGTGGTGCTGAGAGTTGAGGCACTGGACACCACACCTCTCACCACATTGGCGGCCTGGGTTCAGGAACGGATTCAAGTTGCCGGGTGTCATCAGGGGGGAGAAGATTGAGCGTCTGGAGGACTGCTGTCCTCTCCCAGTGTTGGTTGTGGATCTCACTCGGCTCCTTAGCGGTCCCCAATGGAGATTCGGGGTCCTACAGGTACCAGCATTGTATGTAGGTGGAGTGGTGGCAGATGTCCACAGTGTGCCTGTACAAACATCATTGCACATCCATGCTCCAGGGGGGTAAAACATGGAAAATGGCCCTGACCTTCAGTAGGCGAAGGTGGGTCCAGTGACTGACCTCCATGCCCAATGCTGGGTCCTTCAGCCTGCCTACGGTGCTCCCTTTGTTCCCTAGTCACTTGTCTTAATGTCAGAAACATCACCAGAGGTGTCAGCAGTTCCGCCCTGTGGGGCTTAGATTGGTGAGGCTGGAAGATCAGAGGAAGTGAAGCAGTGGCCCCTTCCCACTGGAAGGTAAGACTGGGACTTTAAGTGGGTGGGATAGGGTCGTTCTGAGTGCCCACACCTGAGAAAGTACAGGGGTCAGCTTATCGGGGAGTATAAAGAGAGTTGAAAAAAATCAGTCTGCGGTACATTGTGGAAGATCCCTTTTTATCCAATGTGTAGAGAAAAATGACAGAAAAAACATTGACGTTTTTGAACCCACTTTGCGAGATATCATGATAGCTTGCATTTTGGGGTATGTCACAATTGATATCTAGCAAAGTTGGGTAAATTACAATGGACTACTGAAACAATTAGAGAGCAGCTTTCAAAATACTGATGACATAATAATAGCCATGTGCAGCACTAAACCCATCAGTTGAAATCAAAGAGGAATAGTTCAATCTTTTTACAAAACAGAAGATTTAAAAGTTGTAACTATTCAACTGATGTTGTGTAAGTCCAATATGTAGGCGACTTACTAAACTTAAGCAATAATGCATGACAGGGTATGTGCCATGCTGGGAATGCATCGTATCATGGGTGGTTGGGTACAAGGCCACAGGCCGAGTGCATCCAACACCTGAGAATTCAGGTTATTCCACACAGACACACTCTGGAGTGCATTATTGTTATTATACAATGGCTCAAATTTTAAAAAAAAGGTTAAATATTTTAAATTACTTCTGAACTTTTTATATGATTTTTTATGTGTAGGTGTACATATCTAAAAAGATGCTGCTTTTGGCTAGTAGGTGGCTCTCTGTATATCTTCAACATGTCGTGCCCTGCTAGTCTTCCTTTGTCCACCCTGTTGCCAACCCAGTACCCACTCTTCTTAAACACCCTATTGTCCTCCCTTTACTACCTTCCCCCTTGACTTCCCCTCATCTCTGACATCTTAGCCCTCACCTTGTCCTACCCTTCACACCCCCCCTTGACTTCCCCTTACCTTACACCCAGCCCCCCTCTCTATCCCATAAGTCTTGTTGTGACTGGGCAGGTATTGTTTATATTTTAAATGCTTATTTGAATTATTCTGTAAATATTTTATGTTCTTGCACTGTCAATGTTGTGTTTGAATTTTTGAGGTCTACTGTACTGTTAGCCACATTGTATGCACTGTTATTTATGCCTAGCTCGTATTTGCTCTACACAGACTATTGTCTCATTGTATTATAGCAACATTTAGCTTATGTGTTTTTGTTATGACCTACCCAGGTTCACCTTACAAATGAGTCTGTCTCAGTAGTGTTTTGCCTGGTAAAATAAAGATGATTGATTGATTGATGTCAGCCTAGCATGTTCTCTTACCCCCCGCAACTCCCATTTGTCTAGGTCTCTCTGTCTTTCTCTGGTGGTTGTTCTCACAGTTTTGTACTGGGAGACTGAAGTTACAAAATGAATCTGTCCACCCACAGAACACCCAGCTGATGGATACGTTCAGCAGGCTCTGTGGAGCACATGCTGGTTACACATCATGAATGCTGCTGTCTCATTGGTTGTTTCAGTTGATTCTGTAAAGTCTCCCGGTACAGTTGGTTGCATTTAGTGTTTGTACAACTCACAGCATGTTGTGTGTTAAAACAAGCAGGTGCCTTTTCCTGTGCTGCCAGTTAGCTGCTTGAAGTGATGGCTTCATTTTTCTTTTCAGGACAGTAAAAAGAGCTAGAAAGGAAACTCTAGACTATGGAAAATTGGAGCAGAAGTAGACATGTTCTGCAGTAAAGTGGGGAATGTGACAGGGAATGCATGTGGCTAGTACAAGGGATTTGTGTGAAGTGTGTGCAGTGATACGTAGTATGAGCAGAACATGTAAAATGTGCCAGCACTACAGACAGCGAGGTTGTGCAGGGTAACATCACTGCCTATAGGGCTCACTGACCAATCAGATTGCTGGAAATTTTGTCTGCTGTTGCATAATATGCAGTTTATCATCATTACCTCTGAGGGGGAAACTTTCATAACTTACTCATGGCTGTGCCACATGTGAGTTATGGTTACCCCTAACATTTGGAGATAAATTGCATATTTTTTTGAGTTAGGCCCACTGCATATTTCCTATTTCCTTGTGGAGAAGTATAGATACAGCCACTTTAATCTCTTAATCCGTGAGGGTGAGGTGGCAGTAGTGGTGGTGGTTTGCTAGTCATTTGAGAGCCAGTTCATGCAAAACGCAGTTTGAGAGACTTGTGGTGTACACTTCACCATAAAGAGGCTTTGATAGCAGCTGACATTCCTTTCAAGCTTGAATAATGTAATTTTTTCTGATCTTCTCAGGCTGTGGACCCAATCAGCCAGTCATGTAAAGATACATCCAATAATTCTAACAGTATAATGCAGATTATGTAACATAGAAACATAGAATTTGTCGGCAAATAAGGACCACTTGGCCCACCTAGTCTGACCCATTGTCCTTGCCTATTACTGTCTCTGCAGACCCTACTTGATCTCTGCCCCAGCTTCCCAACTAAGATCCCCATGTGCCTATCCCATGCATTTTGAAGCCCACCACAGTTTTCACCCCCACCACCTCTGCTGGAAGACTGTTCCAGGCATCCACCACTCTTTCAGTGAAGAAGTACTTACTCACATCTCTCCTAAATGTACCCCCTTCCAGATTCATTGCATGTCCCCTTGTTCTCCTGCATCTTTTCCTCTTGGAAAATACTCCCTTGCTGTACCTTATTTAATCCTGTGAGGTATTTACAGGTCTCTATCATGTCCCCCCTTTCCCTCCTGTCTTCCAGGATGTACATATTGAGGTCCATCATTCACTTCTTGCAGGGAATTTGATGCAGCCCCTGCACCATTTTAGTTACTCTCCTTTGGACAGCCTTCGCCTTGTCTATATCCTTTCTGATATGTTGTCTCCAGAATTAGACACAGTATTCTAGGCAGGGTATCACCAATGATATATACAGTAGCAACACCATCTCGCTCCTTCTCCTGGTGATACCCCTCCCTATACACCCCAGCATGCCACAGGCCGTACCTGCTACCTTCTTACACTGTCTCACCACCTCGAGGTCATCATATATAATTACTCCCAGGTTCCTTTCCTGTTTAGTGACCATAAATACCTCTTCTTCTATTTTGTACTCTGCCTCTGGGTTTCTATGCCCTTGGTGCATACCTTTGCACTTTTTTGCACTGAAACTCAGCTGTCATGCCCTTAACCACCCCTTGAGTTTTCTCAGATCTCTGTACATTCTTTCTGCCCCCCTCTGGAGTGTCCACCCTATGGCAGAGTTTGTTGTCATCCACAAAGAGGCATGCCTTCCCTTCCAGCTCATCTGCAGTGTCACTTATAAAAATATTAAAGAGCACTGGTCCCAGTACTGAGCCCAGAGGCACCCCACTGGTCAACCTCCCTTCCCCACAGTGAACTCCACTTACCACCACCCTCTGTCACCTATCCCTTAACCAATTTCTTACCCATTTACCACCTTAGGACCTACCCCGGCCCTAAGCTGCCCGGTTTCCTTATGAGTCTCCTATGCAGAACATGTGTTGAATGCCTTACTAAAATCTAAGTAGGCCAAATCCACCACCCCACCCTGATCAATTTTGGTCATCTAATCAAAGAAATCTATCAGATTTGTCTGACATGACCTCCCACCTGTGAACTCATGCTACCTTGAGCCCTCAAGCTTTGTAACCCACTAGATTCAAGATACCTGTACTCCACATTCCTTTCCTTTAGCAGTGGCTCCACTAACGTCCCCACCACTGATGTCAGACTGATCAGCCTATAGTTGCCAGTCTCCTCCTCCTTGACACTGCTTTTATGAAGCAACATTACATCTGCCCTCCTCCAGTCCCCTTGAATCACTCCTGTCTCCAGGGAGTCATTGAAAAGTGCTGTCAGAGGTGCAGCCAGTTCCTTTTTCATGAATAACCTTTTGTAACCTTGTAACTTTATTGTCGATGAATACACAGGAGCACCTTGTAAAATAGGACTTGCCCAAATGGTGCTGGAAATTAATTGTCATTTATACCCTGTCTAAAAATAAACATTTTTACTATTACTACTACTACTATTACTATTACTACTACTACTACTACTACTACTATCTTCCTGAACACCCTCACTACCCTTGGGTATACTCTGTCTGGCCCCATAGCTTTGTCCACTTTCAGATTTGTGAGACCCTTCAGAACTCTGTCCTCTGTAAAAGGACTTATGTCCACCCCCCACCCCCCCCCCAAGTGCTCCTGCTGCTTTTGAGTGGCCCATCTCCTCCCCCTTCACCTGTAAAGACTGAACAAACATATTTGTTTAGGATATCTGCTTTTCCTGATCCTCTTCTGCATAATTCTCCCAGTGTCCTTCTTAACCTCACAGTCCCTCCCCTAGTCTCCATCTTTTCACTTATGTATCTAAAAAATATTTTGTCCCCATTAGTTACCCCTTGGGCTATTCTTTCCTCAGTTTTCACCTTGGTGCTCCTTACTACTTTTCCTGCTTCCTTCTGCTTCTCCTGATACACCTCTTTGTCCTCTTCCCTCTCTGTCTCTTCTTTTTTATTTACTGTGCTTTCTGCTTCCAGCGACCCTCCTTCACCCTCCCCATCCCACAAGTGAGAACTGGTGTCCTCCACCCCAGTGCCCCCCTGGATTACGCCCCGGGGTGAAGCCCCTGGCACTTACTCCAGGGGTGCGAATAAACGGATGCAGTGGGGACCCAGAATCGTCACGAGCGGGGGGGGGCATCACTCACTTGCCAGAGGATTTTTTTCTCGTGTGTGTGGAGGGCAAGTCTAGAGGACGCCACATTGCACCATGTCATGCGTCTGACCTGCCCCTCTGTGACACTGGTTGGTGCTCTGGTGGTGACGGTGCATCCTATGTCACCCAGGACAACCAAGACCAGAAGCACACTACCCTCCCCCCTTGGGGGTGGAGAGCATACTATGGCTGCTCAATCCTCCCCCACCCCGGCTGGCCCTCCAGCATCCCAAGTCTGTTTCTGAACCCGGGTGCTCGCATTGCAGCAGTAAATCTTTCCACTACACCGACGGACCCTTCTCTGTCTCTTTATACTGCATGAAAGCCAACCTTTTAGTCTTTACCTTTTCAGCCACTTTCTTTGAGAACTATAATGATCTCTTTTTTTTTCCTCTTGTTTTTGCTCACTTACTTTGTGCAGAGGTTTGTTGCCTTCACTATGCCTTCCCTTAACTTAGCCCACTGTTCCCCCTCCCCACCCAGGTTATCCTCCCTTGCTAGGTCATCTAAGAGGCATTCACCCATTTTTCTTAAATCTGCCTTCCTGAAGTCTAGGACCCTTGTTCTTGTGTGGTTTGCTTCCACTGCCATCCATATGTTGAACAACACTGTATGGTGATCACTGGTCCCCAAGTGGCCTTCACCTTGACATCTATAGTACTGTCCCTTTTAGTGAGCTCCAGGTCCAGTATTGCCCCATCACGAGTGGGCTCCCTGGCTAGGATCAGCAGCAGGGGCATCTTGCTGTCAGAAATTCTGGAAGGGCACAAAATCCAGCCTCTCTAGGGAGGTCCAGGGGCATGCCTCCCTGGGAAAAGTTTGAAACATTAAAGTCAAATGGTGCATTTTGGTGACTTTCAGCAGTTCAGAAAGCTGTTCCCCAACAAGCTAAATGCCATGATACTGATATAGGCTAGAGCAATAATAAATTGTTCTTGTTCTTTGTTCAGGCTATGTGCAGTGTTACCTTTTGTATTTTAAAGAACTTATTAAAGAATTAGTCAGAACTTGTGCATTTTGTGAGTCTTTTATCATATATAAGCAGCTAACTACTTAGCCCACTCCTAGCTGATCCACTAACTGCTAAATGACAGAAATGCACCATTTGAATTTTCATATAGTTAGAGCCAACTACTATAAATTTTATAACCAATACGTCATCTGTTCTTGCTGTTTTTTTATTTATTTAAAATGTGGTACTTGCGGAAAAGCACACTGTGACTGAACAATAGCTCATTCCCAGGTTTGACCATGGGAAGGGTAACATATGAATATACAGTGATTCAAAATAATAAAAGGTTCACAGTATACAACTCCAGTCACAGTAAGGTAAGTCTTAATACATTATAAATAATCATAATACAGATACAGACTATAAACAAAAATTCAGGAGTAGGACAGACAGGTAAGAAACAAGGTTGAAAGAAACTGTAATTGTTTACTGCTAGATATTTCCATTGTGTTACTTACATCAGTTAAAACAGTCATCACTTTATAACTGATTAGCAGGTGAGGCAAGCATGGCAAACAGTAAAAACATGGCAAAACAAGGCTTTTAACACTGTCCTACATACAAGGCTGCTTAACATGATGGGTAGTCTGGGCATGTGGCACAAGGTGGTAAACTGGGTTAGGAATTGGCTAACGGACAGGAAGCAGAGGGTGGCAATTAGAGTGACCAATGGGATTCCTCAGGGATCAGTCCTTTGGCCAGTCTGTTTAATGTCTTTATTAGTGACATTGTTGACTGGCTGGTGGGAAAGGTATGCCTGTTTGCAAAAGACACCAAGATCTGCAGCAGTGTGGATACTCCAGATGGAGTGAAGAATGAGGATGGACCTCAGTGGGGAAGCTTGAAAATGATCTGCGGAATGACAACTGGAGTTCAATTCAAAGAAATGCAAAATAATGCACATAGGATGGTGAAACCTTGGAGGAGAACTACAGGATGGGGTGGGGGAGGTTGATGACAATCACCAAGGAAGGAAGAAAGTGACCTGCAATGTGTCTATGCAGAGTGCTAAGGCTGCAGGGAGGGTCAGTGGCATGCTGGGGTTCATATAGGCAGATATATCACTAGCAGAGTGTGGGAGATAATGATATAATTATTGTAAAAACTCTGGTAAAGCCTCACACAGAGTACTGTGTAGAATTCTGTAGGTTGCATCTTCGTAAAGACTTTGATAGGGCGGAGCAGGCAGTGCATAGAAGGGCGACTAACATGGTACAGGTCTTTCAGCAGCTGAAAACATACGAAGAGAGATTCATTAAAGTACCTCAATATGTACTCGCTGTAGTAGATGAGGGATTGGGAGCATGGGTGTAGGCAGGCATACTCCAAGCACTCCATGGTGTGCAATTTTATTTAAGGGGGGTAGCAAATAGGCTCTGAACTGCTTCCTTTTTCCATGAAAACTAACAAAGAAAATACTGAACCTTTCTGTAATTTTATTCATAGGAGTCGAAACTAGAAGGACTGGTCATAATACTCTCTTTGCATCCCAAGGACAATACAACTTTACGGGCTCTGGGCTGGTATGTGGGTGTCTTAGGGAACAATGCATGGCATTTGTATTTACCCATGCATGGCAACAACCACTGTCATGAGATACAAAGGTTGTATTTATTGTGCCAAATGAGGCAACAAACACGGCCCTGGTGTACATTTGTATATTGTCTGGCTACACCCTGGGGGTAGCTCACCCTAATGGGGGGGGTAGCAGTGAGTCCACTTGGTGTGCATATCTGAAATCCCTGGCTACACCCCTGATTGGGAGGACATGACAGAAACATTCAAGAACCTTAAAGTCATAAACAATGTGCGGGGAAGGGAAGATATTGGTGGAGTTCAAGACTAAGTGGGCATGATATGAAATTATAAGGGGCAGTCAAAGGGGAAATGTGGGGAAGTTTTGTTTTTCTATATGGAGAGGGTAGTGGACACATGGATCACTCACTGTACCACTGGAGGAGATAGGAGCTGTCTTAGGATTTTAAACATGCCTGGGGCATGCATATGGGTACATTAGATGTGTGAAGGAGGTGTAGAGGCCCTGTGGTGGACCCTTGCCCATGCAGCACCGTTATTGGCAGGCAGGCATGCCATCCATGTGTTTTTGACTTTGTTGTTCAGTTCACTTGGGGGGAGGCCCTACAGAAGCGACGATGAAACCGCCACCTCAGTAGTATAGTGCGGTGGTTTAAGGCTCTGAGCTGCAAACCTGGAGACCTGGGTTTCAATCCCACAGCCCCCACTTGCACACTGTGTGACCCTAAGCAAGTCACTTAACTTGCTTGTGCTCCCAGATCACACTTGTAAACAAGCTTTCAGATTAGTGTGTGTCTCTCCTGGTTAAAAAAACAAAAACCAAAAAAGAGCAGACAAAGAAGGGTCACTTCTATGGGGACAGCAGCTCAGAAGTACCACAATATGTAGAAATGAGCAAAAAGGACTCAGCACTCTGTATCAAAAAGCTGCTTGTAGACACATCAGGTTGTTTTGCCAAGTTGTGTGAAAAGAAATTTATTGTGAAAAAGAACAACAAAAGCTGTATGTCCGAGGTTGCACAGGGAGGCTACACATTAATATCAATGATTCACACTCATTAAAGGTGCTTTGACAAAGCACGCCAGATGTAATGAGTGTGAAACATTGCTATTATTGTGTAGCCTCCCTGGGCTACTACAATGGACATGGACACTGCTCTTGTTCTTTTTCACAATAAAATTCCACAACTTGGCAGAAGGATCTGAAGTGTCCACAAGCAGTTTTTTTGACAGACTGCCACAACTGAGTCCTTTTTGCTCATTCCTAGTTACAGAAAGTCATAGGAGCAATGTAAATTTCCAGCTGTTAGGAATATGTCTTTCATGGAATGGTTAGAGCTTCTGCTGAATACTGACTCAGAGTCCCTGGTTTTGGTTTAAGTCCCAGCAAAGGGCTCTTAGTGATGCCCAATAGAGGGGCCAGACAATAATGTTCACATTCGATCACTGGTCTGATCTTTGTTACTATTCCGCAGATGAAGGACTGCCCTGAGATCATGCCTCATCGGGGGCATGTGACCCAGATTGCAAGGCCATGTTGGGGGGGCTTGTGAGTCCCCCACTTTAAAAAAGTACTAATGGGAGGCGCAGCTGGTGGGCCTGAGGGATTGGTGTAATGTTGAAATACAAATAGAAAGGTATATATTATGCAGAAAGCATTCACAGGGAAGAAAGACTCGGGGTTGAAGTTCTGTTATACTCATCCACAGAACACAACTGTGGGGTGGCAGTGAAGAAACCCATTCTTTATACATTTGCTGTCTGAAACTATCTGGCATAGAGTTCACAGGTTAGGGTCTGAAGCTCCCTTCATACCAGCCTCACACCTCTATGGGGTCACCCCCAATACATCCAGAGTTCCTGACTGATCCAGACTTTAAAAGGGGGATTTAAAAAGGGGCTCAAGGTGCACATTCTGGAGCTCAACCAGTGTGCCTACTATCGCTGATATCCCAAACCTCCTATTCACTGTACAGCACTTGAAGTAAACTATGTGTGTTATATCGTATTTGTTCCACAAGTGTCTAATGAGGATTAACAACTGTCTAAAAATGACTGTAGCCATCGGCCTGTAAATAATCACGGTTAGCAAATGTTGTAAAGTGAGCTGGAAACTTACAGAAATGTATTTGTAGAAATGTCCTTGTATACTATATTACTACTTGTAAGTGTTTCACCACTGTATGTGTAATTAACTCAGGGTCACCCCTGAAAAAGGGTCTGTCATGGTCTCAGTGGGCTCACCCAGATACCAAAATTAGATACATAAATAACTAAATAAATAAAAGATGGGAACAGAGAAGAGGTATTAATTCAATATTACAGTAATTTATACACCACTTTAGTACCAGGACCATACATACCGAGCTCTACAGGAAGCACATTGCCAGTATTGTTGCATTAAGCTCAAGATATACAAAAATAAAAGTTAAACTTATGTATAGGCTCATGGCCCTACCCACCTTCCACACCATTGATGGGACCTTCCTTGAGGACACCTCCTCATTTAGATATCTGGGGGTTTGGCTGGACCAACACCTCAACTTCTCTGTGCATATTGATTCCATCCTGGAGAAACTGCATCCCAAGCTTGGTGCTCTGTACAGGAATCATAATTGCATCCCGCTGACTGTGAGGCGCGAACTTGTCCAGAAGATGATACTCCCCATTTTCAACTACTGTGACGTAGCCTACGGTGCTACTCCCAAATCTTCCCTAACCAAATTGGATACTCTCTTTAACTCTTTCTGTTGCTTTGCCTTTGACTCCCCCTCCTGCTCCCATCACTGTGAACTCTATTGTTCCCTATCCTTCCTTCCACTGTCTCACAGACACATCTCTCACTGTGCCAAACTCACTTCCAAATTCTAGCTTGGTGAACTATCCTCTTATCTCTCATCGGCTCTCTCCACTCCACCTCCCCCCATCCACTCTCTCAGATCAAATTACGCACAAACCTTGGTGGTCCATCGCCGCTCCACTCTCATCTGCCAGACTGGATATGCCCACCGCTTCCCTAAAATCTGGAATTCCCCTCTCCAATATATAACATTTCTCCTCCACCTACTCTCTAACCAGCACCTTCCACAAAAACCTCTCCCCAGCTGTTCCTGATTTAACCCTTCCTAATCTACCTTACTCCTAGCTCCACCATTCCTACCCCTCCCCCCTCCCGGCAGGGTTCTCAGCATCCTGAAGGGGGCTTCAGGGTCAGGCTACCCTTTCTCCTCATACCTACTCTTCCCCCCCCTTGCCCCATCTGCCCATCTGGGCCACCTGCGCTCATGTGTTACCCCTCTCCTCCTCCTCCTATAGTACTTCGCTCTACCTCGAGCCTGCTCCTGGTACACTTTCGTATTTTAAATTGTTCTGTTGCCCCATTGTTTTTTGTGTTTACTGTACTATACCTAGTGTTTCCCTATTGTTGTTTTATCCTACAAGAGTATTGTCTGTGATGCCTATATAATTTGTAACTGTTCAACCTTTAATTGTATAATCACTGTTATTTAAACCTATGTAATCCCCCTTCCCCCAGGTCACACCGTGAGATGAGCAACTTGTTGTTCACTGTGCCCTCCTGGTGAAACATTTCAATAAATAAATAAATAAATAAAAACACAGAAAAATGAGCTAGCTAGCAGCAAAGAAGGTTGGTGGCAGAACAACGTGGGACAGAAAACCAGGGATATATGGTATCTTGAAATGATGGGTGGAGGATCACAAGCTCACATAAAAACTGTTAATAAGTGAACAGCCACTGCCACAGGGCACAGCAGCTCACTCACTGAGGTGCTGCATGTGGCAAGGTGGCATGGATGTCATTATTCTGTCTCACCGTACACTAGAAATAATGACTCTATATCTATACCCCAGTCAGTCACAAATCACAATCACTATGTCAACTTAAACTTTCATTCTTATATAATTCCTCCAGACTCCAGTCCAGATTCTTACCAGGGTTGAATGAAGACGTAACAATAGTCTGCTGCAGCTGCTGCCTGGCCCTGGTCCTCGCTAGGCCTGATGGTGATCTGTGGCTCAGTGGCTCCATCATCCTTTTGATTGCAGGTGGTGGTGCTACCGCTACAACAATCAGAGAGATGTCCGTCCATACTGGACGCCCACCGGGCCACCACAGTGCTTTTTCCCGATTTGTGCGGTGCTTTGATGTCCCGACTCCTGACCCTCCACCCAGGCAAACAGCTCAGAGACAGCTCAGTAAGCATGTCCTTTTAAGTAAAAACCGTGAAGCATTCCAGAAGAGGGGCAGCCAGCCGATTGTCACATCACATGGTTCACGACTCGAGACGAGTTGTTCCTTCCTTTCCTGGGTCACTACTCACCAGCCTGGGTGGCTGCTACTATGGTAGTCTAGCCTGCTCAAGTGCTCAGTCACAGTCAGTAGACTTTCTGAATCCTGGTGCAGAAGACTGCTCTCTCTCTTACAGTGTCAATCTCACAAATGGGATGCTGTCCCGACTGAGATGGCGCTGGAAAATGGAACGGTTTGCCATGTGGTACGGTTATTGTCTACCCAAGATCTCACTTTCAATTGGAGGTTGCGATATTTCTTTGCAGTGATTGGCTCAGAGTGGCTGCACAAAAATCACAGCAGAAACTTGCAGGGAAAAAGGAGAAGTGATTGGTAAGTTTATGCTGATTGTCAGCATGGACTACCCATCACTGTCTGTGTCTTTTCTTCTTACAGAACACAGCCAGCGACGCCAGCAATGCAAGCATGCATTTTTGAAAGTTGCCCCAGACCAACTGGAACCCCCACCATCCCATCACTCCCCCCAACACACCAAAGACTTTTAAAAAAAACATTGATTGATTTCGGCCCTTCCACATATTAAAATATAATACAAAAATGCATGATTTTTTTCTACATTGGACCAAAATATTTGGGGGGCACATACCCCCTCAGGCCCTATGCACATGACACCACTGCTCAGCAGGGAGTCTAGGATGTCCTGCCTCTAGCTGAAGCTGTGGCTGAGAGGTTTCAATCAACATCTGGCAGATTGAATTCCCCCACCAGCATCACCTCCCCTTTTCCTGCCATTGTGTTAGGCACTCTATGTTTAAAACTATTTTTGAAAACAGTTTTAAACTCACCATGGACGGCTGTCCACACTTGCAGCTTCCCTTCTTCATAAGCGTGTTTAAGCATGATCGCGCTGCTGCCGCTGCATCCACATTGCAGCTCTGTAATGATTTAAGCCAGCATGGTTTCCTGCATGGATGAGTGCTGTTTCATGAGAAACACGGCTTGACCTCCCATCCATACTACAAGTAAACCATGCTAGGATCGAAGCCGTGTTTAAAACTGGTTTTAAGATTGGGTTCCTTGCAGGGTTTAAACATGGTTTTTAAACACTGTTTCAAACTGTGTTCAGCATGGACATGAACTGTGTTTGGGCTTGTTAAAATGTTTTAAGGAAATTAAAACGTTTTAAGAAGTCCAGTGTGTACGGGGCCTTAATAGCGTCCACCAGTGCCTTATCCAGGTTCTCCCGCAGTGCTGGAGGTCTGTAGATCACTCCAGTGTATGGCTCTGGTTCCTGTCTCCAGGGTGGTTCACAGTACCTCCAACCCCTCCATTCCCCCCATGATTCCATGTGTCTCCATTGTTTTGCTACCCTCCCTTACATACAGCACCAACCCCCCCCCACCTTCTTTCCCCCCTGTCTTTCCTGAACTGAGTATAGCCTGGTATAACCATGTCCCAGTCATGGTTTCCTGTGCACCACCACTCAGTAATAGCCACAATATCCAGGTCTGCCTCCACCATGATGGCTTCTAAGTCCAGAAGTTTATTTCCCAGACTTCTTGCATTTGTACACATGGCCTTCCACACTTTGTTCCCACTCATTCTGCTACTGCCCTGCCTCCCTCACCCTCTTTTCACAACTCTTCTTCCCATCTCCTTTGTTTTCTACCACACTGCTTGTTTCTTTATTTTTGCACCTTGGGGGATTTTTCTCCCCTCGGGTCCTTCCTTCTCTCTGCTTCAGTCTGTGGGGGGCAGTATATGCTTCCCTTATACCTTATGCCACCCCCCTCAGCTAGTGTAAATGTCCATCAAAGTAATGACTTAACCATCCACTAAGGACTGTGGTTCCCCTTCCAGAAGGATGCAGGCCATCACCCCTGTACAGGCCCTATCCCTCCAATTTGCACCCCAATCCTCAGTGTAGCCAAACCCCTTTTCTCTACACCATTCCTTCAGTTCATGAGCTGAAACTCCTGATGCAGAGAACTCTATCTTCCCCTGGTTGTAAACAGGAAGCACATCAGTGAAAGCCCCTTAGTGTACCATCTGAGTAAGACCCCTCCCCAGTTCCCTGGGTTCTCCCTGCACACTCAAAGCCCCAGGACACTAGGTCATTAGTCCCCAGGTGGACAATGACATCCAGCTCTCCCTTCTGTTCCACTGCCCTAGCGATCTGTAGGATCTGCTTTCCATTCCTCTGAGCTGAGGCACCAGGTAAGAACCTTAGCTCCCACTTGCCCTCCCTTTTTGGAGTGTTTCTCTAGGTTAGAAGCTGTCAGTGTGCTGATTCTCCTTTCATTCTTTCTATCCCCTATAATGCTACAGTATAGAAATATAGAAACATAGAAGGTGACGGCAGATAAGGACCGTGTGGCTCACCTAGTGCAGAATACCCCTGAGAAACCTCTTGAACAGTGCCAGCTGTGTCAAAGAGAGGGTTTCTACAGGCCCATGATATGCTGATGCACCACATACCGTAACAGGACCTTTACTGTGCAGTACTGCAGGTCAGTATCAGAAAGGTCAAGCAAGTACCCCAAAACCTTTTCAGGTGGACTTCTGAAAGGGTCCACGGGGGTTTCAGAACACAACGTGGGAAATCTTTTCCACTTGGCTGTGTATGCCTTCCTGGTGGAAGGCTTAAATGCAGCCAAAAGACTTTGAGAGACCCTTTTCAGATATTTTAAACCTGTTCACATCTGTCTCTTCAGGAGCTGGGCCTGAAGGTGTAGGGAGCACAGGTTGGGGTGGACTAGCTGACCCTGGATTAATTCCATCTGGAGTGGCAGAACTCTTGGTCTGCTGACTGAAAGTTGATTCAATAGAGGAAACCATATCCACCAAGGCCAGCAGTGGGCCACTAGGATCATTTTGCCCCCATGTGCCTCCAACTTAAACAGCACTCTCTGGATGAAAGGGATTGCTGGGAATGCATACAGAAATAGATTTTGCCATCGCAGTCTAAATCCATCCTGACAGAAAATGCTATGTCCTGGATTTCTGGAGCAGAAATTAGGCAGTTTAGAATTGAGTGGGGACACAAAAAGGTCCAGATCTGGGGTGTTTAACTAGTTGAATAGCAATCTTGTGATATCTGGTGTTGGTGACCATTCTTGAGGATCTGCCTCTGTTTAACTTAATTCATCTGCTAGAGTGTTCTGGACCCCAGGTAGATAGATTGCCTGTAGCGAGATCCACTGCTCCAAACACCATTCCTACTCTCTCATTGCCTCCTTGCGGAGATGGTAAGAGTGTGCTTCTCCTTGCTTGCTGATATAGTACAGTAGACTTGTCTGTCTGGAGAAGAACTGTCTTTTGTCTGACCAAGTCCAGTATAGCTTTTAGACCATACAGAACAGCATGCATCTCTAACACATTTATGTGGAACTGTGTTTCTGACAATTCCCAGACACCTTGCTTCTGGAGATCCTGGCAGTGGGCTTCCCACCCAGCAGGGAGGCATCCATATTGAGAGCCACCTCTGGCTCCAGTGGGGAGAAGAGGAAGCCCTGGAGGTTCTCCTCCACTTACCACCATATCAGGGACCTCACTAGGGGTTTGGTCTTCTGAATGGAATAGTTTTGAGGGTGTAATACCCATGACCACTGTGTACTGAGCATCCACTGAGTTGTGCTCATGTGCAGCCTTGCTAGTGGCACTGTTAACACTGAAGAGGCTAGTAGGTCCATCATGCATTGGTCTTGTGTTCCATGATGTAGTATGCCATCTGCAAGATTCAAAGCAGAGACTCCACTCAATGTTTAACTAGAGAAACCACATAACAAGATATTGTGGCTTTTTTAAAAAGAAGTAACAACTTTTATTATTAAAAACAGATAAGACACAGGTACAATTTCTCCCCCAGGGTGTGTTACAGACTACCCGATGATCATTTTGCTCCCCTTCTGCAAGATTGCCTGTAGTCTGCTGTCTGGGATGAAGGACTGAGCCTGGGTTGTGTCCAGAACACCTCCTGAACAGCAGTTCCTGCAAGGGCTCCAGCTGAGACTTTGAGGGGTTTATCAGGGCTCTCATGGATGAAATTGAGAAGCAGTGGCCACTGCATGCTCCATCTCCTAACTGGACTGGCTTGAAATTAGCCAGTTGTCCAGATACAGGAAGATTTGGAGTCTTAGCTTTCCGAGGTGCACTGTGAGTACTGCAAAGCACTTTAAAGAATCACAGTGCTGAGGAAAGCCCAAAGTGTAGGACTCTAAATTGGTAGTGTTGCCCTTCCACACAGAGCCAAAAGTACTAGTGGTGGTTGGGGTGCACCTGTATGTGCTGGTATGCACTCTGCATATCCAGTGATACTGGCCAATCTTGTTGTTTCAGGTAAGGTAGCAAGGATCCCACAGAAATAATTCTGAATTTTCCTCAATCCACGTATTTGTTCAGGTTTCTGAGATTGAGAATGGGACACATGTCCCCTAATTTCTTTGGTACCAGGAACTGGTGGGAGTAGAAACATGTGTTCTGTTCTGACTTGAGCATTATTTCTACTGCCCTGTTTTCTCAGAAGGCCTGCAGTCCCCTGAGCCAGAAGCTTTGTTTGTGAGCTGATAAGGAGAGTTGCCTTTCTTTCCAACAATTCCAGGGAGTACTGCTCTCAGATTATCCTTAAAACCCACTTTGATGTGCTGACGCAACTGAATGTGATAATATGAGATAATGCTTGTGTAACCTGAGTTTTCTTTGTGGCTTTCCACCTCTCTTTCTGTGGGATATATCGCCCTGTAGGAGTACAGGTGCTGAGAATGAATGCATCGGCTAAAGGTAGGTTAGGAAGAAGCCCATGGGTAGGAGAGACGTGCCGCTGGAGGAGAAACTCGATGGGGGAGTGACGTTGTTGCTCTGCCCATCAAACCACAGTCTAAAAGGCCTCCCATTCAATGTGCTGATGCAACTGAATGACAATATGAGATAATGCTTGTTTAACTTGAGTTTTCTTTGTGGCTTTTCACCTCTCTATCACTGGGATATACAGTACCACCCTGTAGGAGTACGACGCAAGGAACCCTAGAGGAGGGCTCCCACCCACAGGTGCCAGGAATGAATGCATAAGCTAAAGGTAGGTTAGAAAGAAGCCCAAAAAGAATACCCAAAGATGTCAAGCTTTGAAGAGGCGAGGATGATGAATGAATTTTGTGAGAAGAAGGGCTAACTTCCTGAGGAGAAAGGGGAAAACTGGGCCACCATCCGCCTCCATCCAACAGTGGAACCTAACTAACTAATGAGAAGAAATCACTAACTCTAACTAATATTATCCCTTTGAGGAGGAAACCTCTGGGGATCCAAGGCCTAGGTTGCCTTCCCTCCAGGCTGATGACGTTTGAATTGAGGATGTATATTTTGAAAGAAATGGTTCAGTAACTAGGGGATATGAGTAATGAGGATGATGATGGAATACGGAAGATCCCTAAAAGAAAGCACAGATCGAAGATGGAACGTGAGGCTGCATGCAGATCGAATGCGAAAATGAGGCAAAATGAATACTGATGGTGATGATCACCGCAGGAGGTCGGTGGGTCGATGAGATAGCATAAGATCAATAATAGGTATGATCGATTGAGTGAGGTAAGGAAGTAGAAATTGAGGTTGATAAGGCATAATTATGTGATGTGAACAATTAGATCCTGTTGATGTGGTCAATGAGTAGCGTCCGAGTTAATGATGGAATACTCGAGGGAACAATGGAACTAGATAAACCTTGCTGGAACTAAGGAGAGTATGCTCGAGTAATTAATGTGAGATAGTAGATCTGGAAGCAAGGATGGGAGGGAGTAAATCCATTTATGAGTCAGAGCAGCAAGGGGTATCCAGATGTGGCCACAAGGATATTCCAGATGAGTCAATGAGGAGACAAATAATATTGCAGACTGGCTTGATGGAGCGATGTGCTTGACAGAGGGATGCAGGTGAGCAGACACTGAGGTTGAAGAGGCATTCTTGAATATGCGATGTAAGCGATTAGACTTTGAATGAGTAGACTCTGAGGTTGTAGTTGATGAGATAGTATGGTATTGAATGATAGAAATGTTAGAGTAAGTAAGGTAATTAGATGAGCTTTGAAGTAATGCTGAGTGAAAGATGACTAGATTCATGAACTCGATATGACTGGAGTTATGAACTCGATATGTTCGGCAGGATGGCCGCGGCTGATAGGTGGCATAGGAATTATGATAGGTATGCCCAAAAAGAATGTTGAGAGCAGGTCAAGAGTGGAGGGAAGCCTGGATAGCTGGAAGTAAACTGAAAAAGGAGGAGATGGGAAAGAACCGAAAATGAACTGGCACGAAGGAAGTAAAGCAATTAGGCACCTTGAAAGGAGGTAGAGTCCGAGGCCAAGAAGGGAGATCCGGAACCAGAGGCAACTCAGGAGACATGATCAAGGATCAAGACTGGACGAGGTATGATGAGGAGTGAGCAAAATTGGATGAAGTATGAGGACGAGTGAAGAGAAGAATGGAGGGAAGCTTATGATGGCTGAATCCTGAAGAGTAGGTACGGAACTGGAAGAAGAGGAGACGGGAATGAACAGGAACAGAACTTGAATGAAGGTATCAGGCACCGGGAAGTGAGACAAACGATGATTCTGCTCAAAAGGAGACGGACACCGTGGCCAAGAAGGTGCATCAGGAACCAGAGGATCTGCAAACCAGAGGGCACGCACAGAACGGCGATCAAGGGGAGTCAAATTGGATGAAATATGAGGAGGAGGGAAGCCGAGAGTGGAAAGAATCCATGACGGTCAGGACGAGAAGAAGCGCTAGGCTGAGGAAGGGAACAGGAATGGATGAGGTATAATGGGTGAAGCACGCCATGAAGACAGATACTGGAGAGTGAGGTATGAAAGGACGAAGGACGATAGGAAGGGCAATAAGGTAGCAAAGGACCCAGCTGGTACGGGAGAAGAACTGCACAGGGGTGAGTCAGATTAGGCCGTGTACAATTCAGGATAGGCAGAGCTAGACAGAGCAAGGTAACAGTGTGGACTTGGCAGCAAACCAAGCCAAGGCATAGACAGCTAAAGGGGAGGTTCTGATAATGGGAGACTTCAACATGCTGGATACAGATTGGTCAATACCAGCAGGAACATCTGCCAGAACTAGACACATGGTGGATTCCCTGCAGGGGAAGGGCCTCAAACAACTGGTACAACAACCCACAAGAGACAGGGATATCCTAGATCTAGTACTGACTAACAGGGAAGGGATCACAGATCTCTAGGTAGAAGGTCACCTGGGAGCCAGTGACCATCACATGGTATGGTTCAATTTGGCCACTACATCTAAATCATCCCATTCCAAGGCAAAAATATGGGACTTCAGAGGAGCTGACTTTGATAAGATGGCAACAGAGTTAAGCTAGCCCTGGCAAAAAAACACAGGAGTGAGGGATACAGGCAAAGTGGGCAAGAATTAAGGATGCAATACTTGAAGCAACATCCCATTGTGTTAGACAGAAAAGGAAGTGCAAAGAAGAAGGAAACCACTTTGGTTCTCAAATACAGTAGCAGAAAGGTCAGAGCCAAAAAGCTGGCCTTCGGAAAATATAAGGGAACACAGCGGGATGAAGATAGGGAGGTATACCAAACTGCCCTAAGGGAAGCAGGGAAGGCAGTAAGGCAGGCAAAGTCCCAAACTGAGGAAATATTAGCACAGACAGTAAAAGAAGGTGACAAGACTTTCTATAGATAAATTAGTGAAAGGAGAAAGTCCAGAGTGGGGTATTGCTAAGCTCAAAGGAGAAAAGGGGGCATGTGAGAAGGAGGACCCTGTAAAAGCACCTATCCTAAATAGGTACTTTTGCTCAGTATTTACTGAAGCGAAGGTAGGGCAGGGCCCACAACTCAGCACCATGGACACAGGGGGGAAGGAGGTGAGCACTACTCCCCTCACAAAAGAAAGGATCCTACAAGAGCTCGCTAAGCTCAGGGTGGACAAGGCAATGGGACCTGATGGCATACATCCCAGGGTACTTAAGGAGCTAAGGGTGGAACTAGCAGAGCCATTAGCAGAACTGTTTAGTGAGACTCTGATCACAGGAGAGGTCCCAGAAGACTGGAGAAGGGCTCATGTGATTCCGCTCCACAAGAGTGGTAGCAGGGAGGAGGCAGAGAACTACAGACCAGTCAGTCTTACCTCAGTAATGGGCAAGATTATGGAGGCACTCCTTAAGGAAAGGATAGTGCAACACCTGGAATCCATAAGGGCTGGGATCCAAGACAGCATGGGTTTACAAAGGAAGGTCCTGTCAAACTAATCTCATAGATTTCTTTGACTGGGTAACCAGAGTGGTGGACCAAAGGGGAGCAGTTGATGTCGCCTACCTTGACTTCAGCAAAGCTTTGGACACTGTTCCCCATAGAAGATTGATAAATAAGCTGGGTAGGCTCGGGGTGGGTCAGAAGTTGGTCAACTGGGTGGCAAACTGGTTGATGGGTAGAAAACAGAGAGTGGTGGTAAATGGTATACAGTCAGAAGAGATGCAAGTCACAAGTGGGGTACCTCAGGGATCAGTCCTGGGGACAGTCCTCTTCAGTATCTTCATTAATGACATTGCAGATGGACTACAGGGTAAGGCTTGTCTGTTTGCAGATGACACCAAGATCTGCAACAGAGTAGATGATCCAGATGGGGTGGGCAGAATGAGAAGAGATCTGGATAAACTAGCAAAATGTTCAGAAGAGTGGCAACCGGGATTTAATGCAAAGAAGTGCAAGATCATGCACATAGGGAAGAAACCCAAGCCACCTATAGGCTGGGAGAGGAGTTGCTGGCAGTCACAAAGGAGAAAGAGACTTGGGCATCATCATCACCGATGACCTGAAATCATCCAAGCAGACCTCTAAAGCAGTAGGTAAGGCTAGGGGATGTTAGGTGTATTAGTAGGGTATCACAAGTCATAAGAGGAGGTAATAATCCCTCTTTACAAGACACTGGTTAGGCCCCCATCTGGAGTACTCGCGTGTAGTACTGGAGGCCACACCTTCACAAGGACATTAACCAAATTGAGGCAGTCCAGAGAAGGGCAACCAAAATGGTGCAGGGACTGCATCAGAAGACATATGAGGACAGAGTAACGGAGCTCAATATATATACCCTTGAGCAAAGGAGGAAGAGAGGTGATATGATCGAAACATTCAAACACCTTAAGGGCATTAACAAGGTGAAAGAGTCTAACATGTTTTAATATAAGAAAAATAGCAGGACAAGAGGACACAGCATGAGATTAGTGAGAGGCCGATTAAGGGGGAATGTGAGGAAATTATTTTTCACAGAAAGAGTGGTGGATGCATGGAACCGCCTACCTCAGGAAGTGGTGGCTATGAATACAGTGCAGAGCTTCAAACAGGCATGGGATAGGCATAAGGGAGCAATACAGATGAGTATGAATAGATAGGCCACTGTCAGAGCAAAGGCCGATGGCACATTAATAAGGTAGTAAAAGAAATGGGCAGACTGGATGGGCCTTGCGGTCCTTATCTGCCGTCAACCTCTATGTTTCTATGTTTCTATACCAAGAGAGGGATTGAATGAAAAGAGCAGGTGAGGCCAGGCATCATGGGATTGAGGGGTTAAGGAGAAGAAGGATCACCGACGAAGGGATCAACTATGGACGACATGGAACAAGTAGACTCCTGAAGAAGGAAGGCACCGCAAGGGGGCAGGAGGGCAAGCTGGATGAGGTGGCACATATGCCCAGGTTGACCGAAGGTTGGATGGAGTCAGCCATGGAAGACCAGACGATATGAATGGCAAAGTAAATGATTAGATAAGTTGTGGCACGATGAGATGGAAGCCATGACTGGATTGAAACCAGGACGGCTGAGTTTGCATAAAAAGCCGAGGAGAGGAAGCAGAACGAGGGTACGCCGAAGCAGGAGTAGTTGATGGGGAAAATGAGGCAGGAAAAAACTAAGCTCAGAGTCAATGAAAATAGATCAGCAGGGGACGACCAAGACGATTGACGGCAGAGGGAACGAGAGCCATACAAACACTGGAGATATACAGATTATTGAAGGATATGAGATGGGACGATGATGGGATAGGGTAAAACCTAAAAGAAAGCATAGATTGAAGAAGGAACGTGAGTCAGTGATAAAGATTGATGATGATGATCGCTGCAGGAGGGCAGTAGGTTGATGAGGTAGCGTAAGACCCAATAATAGGAATGCTTGATTGAGCAATGCGAGTAGGTAGATGCTGAGGCCGATAGGGCATGCTTGATTATGCGATGTGAATGATTGGACCCGGAGGTCAGAGTCGATGAGCACAGGATACAATGATGGGAATGCTCTAGTAAGTGATGTAAAGAGACAAACCTTGAGGTAAGGATGAGTGAATGATGACCGGAGTTATGAACCTGATATGTGCGGTAGGATGGCCACGGGTCCATAAGGTGGCATAGGAGTCACGATAGGGTCAAGCATAGGAGTCATGATAGACACGTCCAAAATAAATATTGATTTCAGGCCTTGATTGGAGTGAATCCTTGATGGCTAGTATGGAAGGTGAATAAGAAGAGACAGGAATGAACTTGAAAATGAACTTGTATGAAGGTAGGCTGCTCGACAGAGCGATATGAGTAAGAAGGCTCCTTGAAAGGAGGTAGACTCCGAGGCCAAGAAGACATGTCTGGAACCAGAGGGTATGCAAACGAGAGGGTACGCTCAGGTCGAGTGATCGAGAGGAGCAAAATTGGACAGTGTACGATGAGGGGTGAATCCATGAGTGTGGGAGTGGAGCCATGAGTGGAGTGAATCCATGATGGCTGGGAGGAGAAAAGGCACTAGGACGAGGAAGGTAAAATAGGAAACGGATGAGGGACAATGATAGATTGAAGCTGTGGAGGCTGGTGCTGGAAAGCGAGGTATGAATGGACAAATGATGGTAGGGAGGTCAATGGGGTAGCGTAGGACCCAGTCGGTATGGGATGAGAACAGCAGAAGGGCGAGTCGGATGAGGTGGCATATGAGCATATGATCCATGATAGGCGTGCCCTAAAGAAATATCGATTGCAGGCCAAACGGAGCAAGTGAATATCAGGAATTTTGTATGATGGTGGAGAGCAGCCAGCTAGCCATGAGCAAAGGGCAACGGACAGGAAAGCATGGCCGTGAGTGGAGATAGAATCAAATTGAGGTAGCAGAGAAGCAATGGACGATGGATGAAGAGGGGTGATTCCATGAGTGGATTGAATCCTGATGGCTGGTATGATAAAAGGCCGCTGGCACAAGATAAGGCATGGTGAATGATGACCGGAGTCAGGAACCTGAGACAAGCCCAAAAGAAATATCGATAGCAGCCAGACTCGATTGAAGGCCAGACAGTGTCAGCCAGAGATGGCCAAATGATGCGGATAGCAGAGCAAGTGGGTAACGATAGGACCCAATGACAAGTATGCAGGAGTGAAGCAAATGCTCGAGTGAGTGAGGGAAGCGAAGCAGATGATGGACGATGATGGAGAGAAGCCATGAAGGCCGGAAAGGGTAAATATTGATTGAAGGCCTGGATTGGAGGGAATCCTTAAGAATGGTTGAGAAGACGGTAGTCAGGAACTGGAATAGATGCGACAGGAAGGCCGTGGTTCGATGAGAGGGCATAGGAGCGAGGATAGGAATGCCCAAAATTAACGAAAGCAGGCCTTGATCAGATCGAATCCTTGATAGCCGGCATGGGTGGAGAACTGCAGGATATCGAGTCAGATGAGGAGGTATATGAGTCATGATAGGGAGGCTCGACTCAGCACCTGGACACAGACGGCCAACATAAGGGGGTAGCTCAAGAAAGGAAAGTACTGTCACCTGAAAGATGAAATTGATTCTGCAGAGAGGGCTGCGTGAGGCATGACAGCACCGGGAAACAGCCACTACTGTAGACAAGCAAGAGAGATAGCATCAACTTCAGGGCTGCATATCCTGAATAGGGTAATAAGGCAATAACACCAAAGAACAATGTAATAGTCATGGTAGTTACCATAGCAGGCAGTATAGCCTAGAGGCCAGAGCAACGAATGAACCTGGCACAAGCAGCAGATCTGGGTTTGATTCTCACAACCTCCATGTCAATTGAGCCTGAGAGGGTGCAGTACTAGTGCCTGGGAGACTACAGCACAGGTGCAAGAGAGACTGAATATCCGGAGGAAAAGAGAGTACAGTACCTTTTTTTTTTTTTTTTTTACTGTCCCTCAAACGACGGCATAAGTCAAATATTCATAACATTATTCCAATTAGCATTGCAATAATCAATGCGTTAGAGAAGGGAGAGAGCAGGAAACTGAGAAAACATCAGGGGAAAGACAGTTTCAAATGTACCCCCAACCACCACCACAGTGGAAACCCAAACAGTAAAGCATCCGAAAACGGAGCGGCGAGAGAGGCAAAGAACATGATGGAAATGCACAATTGGTGACCACTAAAATAAAATCTAATCCCCCACTGAACAGGCTGCCCAAAATGAACTGCAACTGCAACAGAACCAGGATGAAGTATGATTGAGACAGAGGCTAAAGGTGACATACCTGAACGATGAGAACGAGGGTAGAAAATAAATATGATCAGACAAAATATCGAAAGCAAATTGCGCACGCTGCAGCACCTGGCAATGAACGATGGTTCCCAAGAAGGAGCTGCCGGAGACAGCCCAGCAATAGGAGGAACCAACACCAGCTCCAGGTAGGGAAAGCAAGGGAAGGGAGAGAAGCCTGGAAATGAGAAGGGCCGGTTGAGCCTCAAACAAAGGGGGAACAGAAGAGGAACCGGGCAGAAGGATCGGCAGACAGGAGAAGGGAAAACGATGGAGGAAGGAGCCAGGCGAGGAGACACATAGCAAAAGCTGCAAAGCCAGCCAGCAGCCACAGGAAAGGTGAGCCATGGGGCAGGCAGCAACGGAGCTGTAGGAGGGAGTGATCTGCAAGATAGGTGGCAGGGAAGGGAATGGAGTGGGAGGTCAGAGGTGCTGCAAAAATACAAAATGAGCGAGAGACAGGAAGACAGGTGATAAGAACTAGGAGCGGTGCCTCTGGCCACGATGAAAAAGAATCCTGGTGAGGCCCAGGATGTTGTGACTTTCAAACTCGATGGGGGAGTGGCATTGTTGCTCCGCCCATTGAACCACGGGCTAAAAGCCCTCCCCTTGTCCACTGCGATGGATTTCCATTGATGGTAAAACTGGGTGAGGCATCTCTCTCACTGGGGAGGAGTGATCTGCCTTGGGCAACTGAAGCGGCCCAGGGGCTGGAGTTTCAGATGGTGGCATTGAGCACTTTTGGTGGTTGTGCCTTCTGCTTCTCTTTCTTCTGGGAAAGGGGAGGCTGGAATTTATTATGTCTGGCTCCCCTGCTCCTACCATGAAAGGACTGCTTGTTGTGAAAGGAGCCACATCCTCTACCCCTTTGTGGATTATAGGAAGCTGCCTGGAAGTCTTAAGAGTCATTCTTGTTTTGTTAGACTCTTTAATAAACTGCACAATCTACAGTCCAAAGAGCTAAATACCATCAAATAGCACATTCATGATCCATTACTGGACATCCAGTGGGAAGCCAGTAGTCCATAGCCAGGAGTGCCATCTGATGCAAATACCTGCAGCCACAGAGTGAGCCGCTGCCTCAGAGGCATCCATAGAGGCTTTAGCCAGTGACTGTTAGATTCAATACCTTGTTTAACAATGAGCAGCATCTTTTGTTTGCCTCTGTATCTGGAAGGGCCTCTGCCAGAGACTTAAGCTTTGCACCAGAGGGTGGACTCGTATTTAGAGAAGTGGCCCTGGTAGCTTTCTATCTGCATGCATAGGGTAGCTGAAACATCAGCCCACTTCCCCATGGCATCTACCCTGCAGGACTTCATGTTAATGGACTGTGCGGTGGCCTCCTTGGGCACCATTCTCAACCAGAATAACAATAGCATCTGCTACTGACTACATGAAATATGTGGGTTTAGATCTAGGCACTGTGTATTTCTTATCTGCCTGCTTAGGGTCAGCTGCCACAGTAGCAGGCCTTCTCCAAGCATCCTCAGAGAGTGACTTCAGGGCTGGCTGAATAGGGGAAACTAGAGAAATCGGGATATTGGGCACATTTAGAAACTCCAGTTGGTGTCCTCTAGCCTGGTCTATGGCTGCTGGCTCAAACTTCAGTGCAGTTTGCATATTTCTGAGCAGAGCCTGAAAGGAGAGATCCTCTTGAGATATGGTGACTGGATCTGGTCCTGGGTTTTCTGAACCACAGTATGCGTCATTGTCACACCATTGGTGGTGATGATGAGGTCAGGATCTGACTCCTCTCCCTCTTCTGCCTCCACACCCAGAGGGTAGTAAAGAGGAGAGGGGTCAAAAGGGTGACAGTGCAGGTCGTGGCCTCGGCAACACCGGACCCCACCCTGAATGGGGCCTTGGGAATGGCACCATTGGCGGTACCAAGGATGACCTCGGGACTGTCCCTGAAGGGAGTAATCCTGACACCAAAGCCTGTGGGGTACCGGCAGCAGCACTGGCACTGGAGTAGGCCCTGAAAGACTGAACCCAGTTGTGGCACCACTAACGGTGTCAATGACACCGCTGGCCCTGAAGGAACTGGTACCAGCACTGTGGCTGTCCCTGTCCCAGGAGGAGTTGGTGACAACACCACAAGTGGGGCAGGTGTCGGGGGCACCAAGAGCAGTCCCAGCCCAGAGACTGAAGTCAGAGTCAGCCGTGTGTCTAAGTCAAGCAACGCAGAGGATGATACCAGTTTAACTGACCCCAAGAGGCCAGAAGCCAGGACCAAAAATGGCACTGCTTCACTTATATGCTGCACCCAGTGCTCCATAAGTGGCTGTCATGTGTAGAGCATACTGTTTGGCTTTTGTGACTTCATTTTAAATGACTTTTGAGATGAGTGCTGTCGGCCTTGTTTATGCTTTATAAGAGCTGCCTGATGGCCAAACTGCCCACTGGAATCTCTTGTACTGGATAGAGAAGGGCTCTGGGATTGGAGACCTCAGCTTTGCAGGTCCAGGCATCCACTGTGTCACTGCGGTACAGTGGGGGTATCTGGGTCCATTGACGTTGAGTGTCTCACAGCAGAATGTCCAGAGGATGACCTCAGTGCTGCCATTTCTTTCCCTTATGCTTTTTGCAAGAGGAGGTTGAAGCCAAATTGTGTAGAGCAGTGAGTGAGGGACCAGAGTCATTTATTTTTGCAGCTCCGAGAGGACTGTCCTTTCTCCCAGGTGCTGGACTGCCCATGACAGAACTCCCACCCAGAGAGAGGTGGTAGCCAGACAAAGCCCTGTTGCTAGAGCAACTTGTCTTTTCAGGGTCCCTACCTTATTCCAAGGTCGTCGACCATTAACGAGGTACAGCTGAGGGAAAACTATAGAATTCTGTGTATTAAGCTAACTAAAGTGACACAAAAGAACTCTAGTGTATTAAAACTAAAACTAACAAACTGAATGCTGTTGTTGCATAGATGATAAAGTTCTGACCCTGACATGGAGAGCTACTGCTGCACACTTGATGGCAGGAGAAAAAGGAACTGAAGCAGTTGGGGGGGGTGCCACTAAATACCAGTGTGCACATGTGATGACATGTGCGCAGGACCTACTTTCACTGTCAACCCTCCAGAAAAGTTCTGGCTCCGGGGTGAGTGGGTGGGGGTCCTAGTGCCTCAGGCATAGATCCATTAGTGGGAATCTGGAGAAGCTTGATTCTTGGAAGATATCCCAATATACCCTGCCCTGGTGTGTGTTATTGTTTAATTACAAAACTAACAGTGAAACCCAGCCACCTAATTGACTTGAATACACATGTTTACTATGCTGAATAAAGCTGGAGAGTACATGCAGAGAAGCTGAACTGAGGATGTTTTCCACATTAGTATAGCCTAGAAGTCAGAGTAATAAGCTATGAATGAGCTTGGTACATCCAGCAGACAGATCTGGGTTTGATTCCCACAACCTTCACTTGCATGCTGTGTGACTCTGAGCAAGTAACTTAACCTCCCCAGTGCTCCTGGTTTGCCGCTGAAAACAGGCACTTGTGCTTAGTGGGCCTTACCCAGTTACCAAAAGAAAAAAACAAAAATAAAAAAGTGAATTCTAGCGGTTTGTGGGTAGACTCCGAAGGTAAGTGATGATCACTAGGGTATATGAAAAAGACCACTTACCTTGTCCAGAATCTTCCCTCAAAATCTATTCATTAAAAAAGATTTTAAAAGGATATGCAGATTCAAGACTCCCCTTGCATTTACATATTGGTACTGTTGCTTCCAGGTCTCTGGCAGACATAATCTAAGGGAAAGGGATGTATCAGAGCTTGGAGCAGACAGGAAGCTCAGAAGGAAGCCTGGAGCACAGGGGGCAAAAGCAAACAGACCAAACTGTAAAAAGATCTCAAGCTCACAGAACCGAAAAAGGCACACTTGCAAACTTGTAAAGTTGCACCAAAATTTCTTAAATACAGTTATCAAAATACAGCAGTGATAATGGAAAAAACAGACTCAACATTTTGCACAAAAAATGGGCTTTGTCAAGAGTGAAAGACAAACATTGTTCTTTTATAGTGCTACTGATTAAAAACATCACATTCTCGTACCATTAAATTATGTAGAAATAAAGTGCAGACAGCGTATAAGAAGGTAATATAAAAAAAAAAGGAAGTTGTGCAGAATATATAAACACGCCATGAGCCTTACTACAATTTTTACATATTGAATTCCTGATAGAACTTAAGACTCTGTGACAGTTTATGTGGACCCCCCATCACCACTAGACACTCCTCTCTACCCTGGACCCTATTTCTAAAAAAAATCTACTGCAGTAGTACTTGTCTTCTCTATAGGTCTCCCTTGACCTTTTTCACCTTTCTACCACAATGGGGTGGCCTCCTATTGTGGTATTCTTCTCTTTTCTAACCCGCTAATTTTCTACTTTTTGTCTAGGTGGTGGTACTGTAGAGGCTAACCTAGCTGCCTGTTTTGGTAAATGAATACTGGGAAGTAAGCAAAGTAAGCCACATCCCTTTCAGGTTTTTAAAAGGAAAGCTTGGAAAACAATCCATACTGTTTAAGTAAGATGCAGTAAAGCAAAGCCTGGTTGGAACATCGAAAAGGGGTGGTTGCTTTGCACCACTTAATATATGTTGTTTTCAAATTAATTTAAACAAGAAATCAAAGAGGTACCTGTATGTTCTTGAGGCCTGCTCAGATGTTCCCTTGATGCCTGCTCAGATGAAAATGAGTTTCCTTAAGGGCTGCAGGCCCCCTAGTGGACTCTATTTATTATACATTTCTGGTGATGTCATGATTAGGGGGCAGATCACATGATTGATGATGTCACGGTTTTCAGTATATAAAAAGACTGGGACTCAGTATGTGGGCAGATAGGTTGTGGAGCACAGATGATGGTGGTCATGCTGAGAGGGAGCTAGTACCACTCTGTGACATTTTGTTTTCCAGAGAAGAATATCTGAAGCTATTTCTTTTGGAATGAAGTTTATTTTTTTGTTTTCCTGAGGTTTTCTTTATTTGTTTTGCTTTACTAAAAGTCACTACATCAATTGGTGTAGTTTTAAGAGAAAAACTTGTGTCAAGTGTTGTCACTACCCACACCCGCTCACAGTTTGGTGTCAGAAGTGGGATCTGGTCATCCAAGGGATAGAGTGGGAGACCAGAATGGTACCAGACCTGGTACAAGTGACAACCATGGCCTCAGGAACAGATGAGAAGAAAATGGGCACTGTGACACGCTCTCAGACAGAGAGGACAGGTGAACCTCTGTATACCGGTCTGGACACAGATGTCAGACGGAGAGTGCCAAAGGACCAAACCGCTAGTGGAGAAGAGGAGGAGGAGGAACGACCGGAGAGATGCCAGGAGCCATATGAGCGGCCCCCTGAAGGCCTTTCTAAACTTCTACACTGGTTGGCGGTATGACAGATGGAAATTGAACGGCAGAGAGACCTAGATGCCCAAGAACGGATCGAGACAGAAGGCGACAAAGATTTAAGGTGGGCTGAAACTATGCAGCTGTTTAAATCTTTGGGAGCAGGAAATGGAACTGGGGGAGGACAGAGTAACAACAACCCTAAAGATACAAAACTCACAAGAATGACTGCTAATGATGACATTGAGGCCTATTTGACCACTTTTGAAAGGGTGGCCAAGGCCTGTGATTGGCCAAAGATACAGTGGGTAGTATGCCTGGCACCATATCTATCAGGGAAAGCACAACTGGCCTATAGTAATATGGACCCACATTTGGCAGAGGACTATGACCTAGTAAAGCAGGAAATATTGAAACGTTATGACATTAACGCAGAGACATATAGGCAAAGGTTCCGTGCTTTAAAACACCAGACACATGATTCCCCAAGAGAAACTTATTTTAGACTCAGAGAACTTTGTTTAAAGTGGATCCAGCCAGAGGGAAAATCCAGAACTGACATTATAGAGACATTTGTTATAGAACAGTTTTTACAAATATTACCTACTGATGTGCAAATCTGGGTAAAAGAGCATAATCCAGAATCTGCAGAAATAGCTGTGACAGTAGCAGAGGATTTTTTATCTGCACATCAACCTTTTCGGAGAGGTGGTAATAAGTCCACAGACAATGCACCAAAACCTCAGGCCACAGCAGTAAGACCACCTCAGACTGCATCTAAGACTTACGAGGGAAGGAACAATCAAGAAGGAGGACATTCCCAGCAGACATAATATGTCGGAACTGTAAGGGGTGGGGCATATTGCCAGATTTTATTCATCAAAAAAATGTGATATAACCCATCTAGCCTTATTAAATGCTGGGTATGTGACAACTACAGTGGGAATAAAAGGACAGGAGGTGGTGGGATTGGTGGATTCGGGCAGTAAAAATACCCTGGTCAGAGCTGATATAGTTCAAGGGGTAAAGAGAGCAGCTCCTATACAGGTCATATGTGTACATGGTGACACACATCAGTACCCCGCCATTAAAATACCCTTAAAGGTAAAAGGCAATACTTCTATAATAAAGGCAGGTGTAGTACCACAATTTCCAGTACCTGTAGTAATAGGGCATGATTTCCCAGGTTTTATCACCCTTTTGAGGGAACCAGGAAACATAGCCGCTATGACTACCAGGGCACAGAGCAAAAGAGAACCATTAATGGGGGAAGTATTTCCTTTTGAAGAAGAAGTATTGGAAAGTCCTGGTAAATCCAGATCGTCTAAGATGGCCAGAAGAAAAAAACAAAAGGAGTGGGTTAAAAAAATATGGTCTAACACAGGATAAACAAATGCTATATGTGAAAGCTGATATGTGTATCCAACAGAAGAATGATAAAACCTTAATTCCTTTTTTTCAACAGGTGGGACAGGAGGTTAGACAAGGGGCCCCGGAGTTTCAAGTGATCAAGAATTTATTGTATAGGATTTGTACAAATCCAGGTACCCAAGAACAAGTGGAACAACTTATAGTACCCCTTGCTATCGCTAAGACATATTAGCTCTAGGCCACGATACACCATGGGCAGGACACACAGGGAGGGACAAGACTGCTAGTAGAATCTTACAAAGATTTTTTTGGCCAGAGATCCATAGTGATATTACCAGATATTGTCAAGAGTGCCCAGAGTGTCAGTTAACTGCCCAAAGGACCAAGAAGGACACAGTTCCATTAATACCCTTACCCTTGGTAACAACCCCCTTTGAGAGGGTCGGTATGGATATAGTGGGTCCCTTAAATAAAAGTAGTAAAGGGAATAGATTTATACTGGTGGTGTGTGATTATGACACCAAATACCCTGAAGCTATTCCCATGAGATCTGTGACCACTCCCCGGATAGCTGAAGAACTAGTGAAGTTATTCAGCAGGGTAGGGATTCCCAAAGAGATTTTAACTGACCGGGGTACGAATTTTAATGCAGAGCTTCTAAAGGAACTGTACTGTTTGTTGGGAATAGTAGCTGTACGTACATCACCCTATCATCCTCAGACCGATGGCCTGGTGGAAAGATTCAATCAAACCCTGAAACGTATGCTGAAGAAATTCATACACGATGAAGGGCGAGATTGGGATATGTACCTACCCTTTCTTCTGTTCGCATACCGTGAGGTACCACAGGCCTCCACTGGTTACTCCCCTTTTTCCCTATTGTTTGGTAGGACCCCTAGAGGTTTGTTAGATGTGGTCAAGGAGTGCTGGGAAGAAGGGAAGGATTTAAAATCTCCAGGGATTGCTCAGTACATGAGGCAGTTAAGGAAGAGATTAGTCCCTTATACTGCAAAAGCTCATGAAGCAGGGAAAGAAACACAAGAACATCAGAAGAATAGGTATGATAAAGGGACATCCAGTACAAAATCATTTCAACCAGGTGGCCAGGTATTACTACTATTACCCACCTCCACTCACAAATTATTGATGAAGTAGCAGGGCCCCTACAAAGTGATACACGCCAAATTGCCCAGTGACATATGGAGTAGAAACACCTGATAAAAGGGCAGGTAAAGATCTACCATGCCAATCTATTAAACGGGTGGCATGAGAGATCCACCAGGGATACAATTGATGGTAATGCCTGAACTTCATGAATCAGAGTTGGAAACCGAGATATGGACGGTTAGAAGGAGAGACTGGTATTGAAGCCATACAAGTAAATCCTGAGTTAGACGAGTCACAACAAATGGAATTACAGTCTTTGATACAGGAATTTAGCACTTCCTTTACCAGTAGACCAGGCCTAGCTAAAGGAGGAACACCAAATCTATACTGAATCTAGACCAATCAGGAAGAAACTGCACGCCTCCCTGAAAGGAGCAGGGCAGATGTACAGAGGGAAATACAAAAATTAAGAGAAATGGACATAATTGAACCTTCACAAAGTCCATGGGGATCCCCTGTAGTAATTGTACCTAAGAAGGAGGGTGGCATAAGATTGTGCCTGGACTTTAGAGGTCTAAACCAAGTGGCACAATTTGATGCCTATCCCATGCCAAGGGTGGATGATATATTGGACCGCATTGGCAGTGCTAAGTATATCTCCACCCTTGACTTAACAAAGGGTTATTGGCAGATCCCTTTGACTGAGTCTGCTAAAGAAAAGACAGCTTTCAGCACTTCAATGGGTTTTTTCCAGTTTAAAACCATGCCATTTGGACTACATGGAGCCCCGGCTACATTTCAACGTTTCATGGATCAGGTACTGGCACCACATCATAATTTTTGTGCGGCTTACCTGGATGACATTGTTGTTTTTAGCCAGGATTGGGAAACCCATTTACAACATCTAAAAGTTGTCTTAACCTCTATACAGCAAGCAGGGATGACAATTAATCCCTCTAAATGTACACTTGCCATGCTGGAGACCCAATATTTAGGATTTATTTTGGGTAACGGATACATTAAACCTGAGGTCTCGAAGGTTGAAGCAGTAGCCCAATGCCCAGTACCTGAGACAAAGAAGCAAGTACGTTCTTTCCTAGGGTTAGCAGGTTATTACAGGAGATTTATTCCACAGTTCACTACTTTGGCAACCCCTTTGACAGAATTAACTAAAAAGAAATTCAGTAATCAGGTTAAGTGGACACCCGAATATGAGAAGGCATTTATTCAGATTAAGGCAGCATTGTGCTCCTCACCAGTGTTACGAAGTCCCGATTTTAATCACCCCTTTGAGGTCCACTCCGATGCCTCTGGAACTGGTATTGGAGCAGTTTTGAGCCAGACCATCAATGGGGAGGAACACCCAATTGTATATATTTCTAGGAAACTGCATGAAAGGGAGCAAAAATACTCCACCATTGAACAAGAGTGTTTGGCTGCCAAATGGGCAATTGAAACCTTGAGATTTTATTTATGGGTGCCCTTTACACTGGAACAGACCACAACCCTCTGTGTTTTATTTCTCAAATGAAGGAAAAATAATCAAATAATGAGATGGTATTTATCTCTCCAACCTACAAATTTACAGTAAAGCACAGGGCTGGGTCTGCCCATGTAAATGCAGATTTCCTCTCTCACCTAGGAGCCAATAATAAAGCATAAACATTTGGCTGTTTTAGAAAATGTATGAATGTATGACTGTTACTGTTCAAGTAATTGTACAGACACCCCAGGGCAAAATATTTAGTTGTTATAATAAACTAATGAAGGAAGATACAATGGTCCTCTTTAGAAAGACTTGGACCATGTTCATGTTTTGTTTTTAGGGTGCCCTGGGATGGAGCTTTCAAGAGAGGTGGTGAAGCTCCATCCTACCCACTTTAAGAGGGTAGGTTGTCTTAAAAACCAGTCATGTCTCTTCTGCTACTGGTTTTCGCTTAACCTTGGGGGTATGTGACAGTTTATGTGGACCCCCCATCACCACTAGACACTCCTCTCTACCCTGGACCATATTTCTAAAAAAAAATCTACTGCAGTAGTACTTGTCTTCTCTATAGGTCTCCCTTGACCTTTTTCACCTTTCTACCACAATGGGGTGGACTCCTATTGTGGTATTCTTCTCTTTTCTAACCCGCTAATTTTCTACTTTTTGTCTAGGTGGTGGTACTGTAGAGGCTAACCTAGCTGCCTGTTTTGGCTAAATGAATACTGGGAAGTAAGCAAAGTAAGCCACATCCCTTTCGGTTTTTTAAAAGGAAAGCTTGGAAAACAATCCATACTGTTTAAGTAAGATGCAATAAAGCAAAGCCTGGTTGGAACATCGAAAAGGGGTAGTTGCTTTGCACCACTTAATATATGTTGTTTTCAAGTTAATTTAAACAAGAAATCAAGGAGGTACCTGTATGTTCTTGAGGCCTGCTCAGATGTGCCCTTGATGCCTGCTCAGATGAAAATGAGTTTCCTTAAGGGCTGCAGGCCCCCTAGTGGACTCTATTTATTATACATTTCTGGTGATGTCATGATTAGGGGGCAGATCACATGATTGATGATGTCACGGTTTTCAGTATATAAAAAGACTGGGACTCAGTATGTGGGCAGATAGGTTGTGGAGCACAGATGATGGTGGTCATGCTGAGAGGGAGCTAGTACCACTCTGTGACATTTTGTTTTCCAGAGAAGAATATCTGAAGCTATTTCTTTTGGAATGAAGTTTATTTTTTTGTTTTCCTGAAGTTTTCTTTATTTTGTTTGCTTTAATAAAAGTCACTACATCAATTGGTGTAGTTTTAAGAGAAAAACTTGTGTCAAGTGTTGTCACTACCCACACCCGCTCACAGACTCCAGTAATAGTTTGCTGTTGATAGTAAAATCTGCAGCTTCAGAATGTGTGGTAGACCTGAATGTTCACTGCTGAATATCTTCCCTTGGCTCATCCATGATGGTAGTGGATAGAAAATTACAATACTGTAAAGCCTATTTGTATAAACAAAAAACAGGAAGAGAAGGTAAAGAACAGTGAGTATTCCATATATACATTCAATCATTAGCATTACATTGCTTTCAGAGTTGTCTGCCACTGCAATGGACCACAGAGCTCCAACTCGTCCTGAGGCCTCCTCTCCTGCTGCTGTCTCATCTCCTACTAGTCCCCACCCCCATAGCGTACAGAAGAAAGCTGATGCACAGGGTTCAGAAACATAGAAATACAGAATTTGTCATCAGAAAAGGACCGCTTGGCCCACCCAGTCTGCACAGATGTTCCCTGCCTAATCTGTCTCTACAGACCCTAGCTGGACTCTGGCAACCTTCTCTCCTCCCTGTTTATTTAATAATATTCCTCTACGTCTATCCCGTGCATGTTTGAAGCTCCCCATTGTTTTTCTCCAACACCATTTCTACTGGCAGTTTCTTCTAGGTATCTACCACCCTTTCAGTGAAGAAATATTTCCTTACATCTGTCTCACACTTCCCCGTCCCAAGCGTCATCACATGCCCCCTGGCCCTGGTGCATTTTCTCATTTGAAAGAGACTTCCCCTGCTGCACTGTTTACCCTTGTGAGATACTTGTAGGTCTTTATCATGTCACCTCTCACTCTCCTGCCTTCCAGGGTGTACACATCGAGATCCCTCAGTCTCTCCTCGTAGAGTTTCTTGGGCAACCCCTGCACCATTTTAGTAGCCCTTCTCCAGACTGCCTCCACCCCATCTATATGTCCTTCCTAGGGTGTGACCTCCAAAGCTGGACACAGTACTCCAGGTGGGATCTCATCATTGAGCAATACATGGTAGCACCACTTCCCTCCTCCTGCAGGAGGGGAGCTGCTCCATAGATTAAAACAAAATCAACTGATCAGATCTTTACTGGTTCAGAAAAAGTGCAGATCTTTTGTTTTGAAATAAAAACATTTTCCCTTTGGTGAAATGGCATTGTATGAAGGTGCAACAACCTAAATCACCCCTTGAGAGACCTATGTGCCTCTCAAAAGTGAAATCTGGAAAATCGTTCTAAATTATTATCAGTTTTTAGCACATTTCATAAGTTATAAAGCAAGCTGATGGTAGGTTACACTGTCAGATAACCCTCTCTCCCCAGTGCTACATATGATGTATATGTAGGGTAGGGATTACTGAAATTTGTAACACTTTTGACAGATATTTTGATGAATATAACTCATGCCAGGTGTGTGGCAAGGCAATGCAGCATTAACTATATTTCTTGGGATGCTGAAAGTTCTTAGTTAAAATTTATGCCGGCAACCCAACTGGGGCTTGTGGTTATTTCCACAGCACCACACAGCTAATTGTGGGTTATTTTCCATTTATAAAATGGGTAAGAAAAATCAGAGAAAATCCAGTGTCCTGATTGGATGAAACATGTCACATGACCATGCATCAGTCCATGACAACCGCACACCTCCCAACACGGCCACACATCTGCACTACTTTCCAACCCTCAAAACATTCTCACTACTAATGAGATCGCTCCACACTTGGCACATACCTGGGGAACACACACACCTGGCGCACAGAACCTGCCAGAACCATATCCCATTGAATCTGTGCAGTTGTCCCAACATCAAAACAATTATCTGGCTGATCCTACCATTATACAGTAGTCATACAAAAACAAACTGACAAAAAGAATGTATCTGGTTGCTCCTGCCATAGAATCTTTTAGGTGTAGTCATTTTCACTTTCCGCTCTGAGTGTAGCGGGACCGAGTGGGGTTCATTGCGATAAATAATGTGGCGCCAAAGTGCTACAATGAGGAGCGTTCTCTTAAAAACTATGTAAGCCATTAGGTTTAAAGTCAGTTTTCTGCCTTTTGTGTACCAGAAGCTTCAAACCAGTAGACACAAGCCTGAGTGAGTGTTACTATGGCAACACTTGCTCATGCTTGCATCCACTCATCTGAAGCCGCCAGCAAGCTCGCTTTCCTCATTCTGCACTCAGTGGCTTCTTGTACACAAAAGGCAGAAAACTGACTTTAAACTGAACAGCTTGCATAGTTTTTGAGAGAATGTTTCTTGTTGCAACACTTTGGCACGACATTCTTTACCGCAATGAGCACTGCTCAATCATGCTACACTCACAGTGGAAAGAGAAAGTGATTACACCTTCAAGATTGTAAACAATCAACCAATCTCATAACACTTCTAATCACATTTGTTATCATCAAAATCATGGCAGGATCACCCAGATAGTGTAAATAAAATTATTTTTCTGCCACACAGGCACTACCACGACCAACCGGTATCCAGTGATATGGGCGAGTCACAATTGAGTGACTCAATATGAGCGACTCAGTTTGACTGCCCATAAGAAAAGCAAGTGTGAAACAATAGCTAGTGTGTGGATAGCGAGGTTTGGGAACATGAATAGCGACTGTTGAATTATGGTGAGTGAGAGACGGTGGGAAGGCAGTACATAATAAGGGAGTCACAGTGACAGGGCAAAATCAAGCTGGCTGTCTAGCGCAATGGTAGGGTGTATGCCACTAGCACAGAAGGCTCTGGGTTTGCAGCTTGTGACCTGCCAGAACTTTTGCTGTATTTTACTTTTAAAAGTTTCCCCTGTGTCAGACCCCTCCCCTCAGAGCTAATTTTATTACCTAGCAAAATTGGCCCAACCGGTCTTATTGGAAGGTGCTTCATTTTTTATGCGAGGATCAACTGGACTGGTGGGAGCCGTTTATCATCAGACTTTTACCTGGAAGCAGGGAAGTAGATGGCATACTTTGTGCTTATCTTCTGGGGTTTGAGCGAACTTGTGGCAGTCCTCAGCTGTAGTAAGTTGACTATCTTCATTTACCGACCGCGTTCTGCATTGCTGGCTGGAGGATTATCTGCCAATGTGTAGTTTTTCATCCCCCCCACTGGATTATCATTTGAGGGGGGTTGGACTGTATGGTGATTGCCTGACCAGAACCTATTCCATCTGTGGTAAAGTACTGCATTTTCCAGACCACCCCCTCAGCTGGTGAGAGTAGCTGAGGGGGCGATTTTCAGCCTGTACCAGTCCCCCTTAACTGGTGAGAGTGACTAAAGTGGGTATTCCCTTTTTCATCTTGCTCCTGTTCCAGCACTTCACCTTTAAATAAATTTCAATAACTTCACCGATATCATCTTGCCCTGTGGTGGTGGACAGTGAGAGGACCCTCTACCATTATTCGGGCAGTGAAGAATTTATTGTTCTACATTTGGTGTTCAATACTGACAATAACCTTGACAATAACACTGTTTTGCTTTGTGTTATCTGTTTCTTATTAAGTGGGGATCTATGGGTATTGCTCTCTTGATTTAGAGTAGCTGCCTCATACTACTCTTTACTCTGAGAGGGAGTGGGTGGGGGTTGGTCTGGGGTAGGGGTGTTTATATTATATTGGAGTGTGTATGTGTGTACGTATATGAGACTGATTAGGGTCAGTATTATTAGTGGCACGGCTGCTTGTGTGGCTGGAGTTTTGTTAGTGTCGTATAGTGGGCTTCTTGGTAGAATAGTATGTGTCTGGGGAGGTCAGTGAGTCAGGAGAGGGTTAGGACTGTATACGGGGTGTTCCAACTTCTCGATCTGAGGCCCTTCACTGACCTCCCAGTTTCCACCACAACAGCTCATCACTATCGGGAGGTCAGGATTAAGAACTCCTGTTCTGATTGGGTATGGCGGGGCATCCCATGCCTGGTGGAGGGGGTAGCACTGAGGTGATCAGATGTAGAAGGCGCCATGGGTGCTGACAGAACCTAGGGAGAGGCCAGATGTGTTTGGTTCCAGTCCCCCGGGTTCCCACCAGACTGAGTGGGCTGGCAGCCAGAAGGGCAAAACTATCCACCAGTCCCCTGGGGGCAATGCTTTGCAATGCCAGATCGATCAGAAATAAAGCCGCAATTATAGCAGACTTGATTTCCTCAGTCAATATGGCTTGCATTACTGAGATCTAAGTGGGTGACAATGTTGGTCCAGTTTTACAGGCCACCGTTGCCCCCCAGTATATGGTAATGCACTGCCCCAGAGTGGAACACAGGGGCCGGGGAGTGGATATCTGTTTTAGATCTGAACTTGGCTTTACCGTGCATCCAGTGGCAAAGCTGGGATCCTTTGGATGTGTGGCCATTTGTGGGGGTCCGGGTGCAGGTTGCAAGATTCTCCTAATTTACCGCCCCCCCCCCCAGGGTGGCAGGTGAATTCCTACAGGAGAGCTGATTTCATCATCGGTAAAACATTGGAGTCCCCTAGATGTTTAATTCTGGGGGACTTCAATGTTTGGGTCAATAACGAATCTTCTAGGCTACGTTATAACCTCCTTCAGACAATGTCATCTCTGGGCCTCTCGCAGGAAGTATCCTCTGTGACCCACCAGGGTGGCCACATGTTGGACCTGGTTTTCTCACTGGGGCTTGAGATTACCAACCTGAAGACTGATCGTGTCATTTGGTTCTATCATTGCACGGTGGAGTTTTCGTTCATGGTCCCCCTGAGAGCCCTTCTCCTGCAGAGGTGGTAAGCTGCCACCCTTTGAGAGGTTTGACCCTGGAGGGATTTCTGGTGGTAGCTGAACTATCTAGTGTGGGTAGTGCTTGCATAGGGAGTAACGGTGAAGCCATCGCCACTTATAATAAGGTGATGTTGGCAGAACTTGACTCTCTTGCACTGGTTTGTGTATGACCCAAATCCTTTCTTTTGAGGTTCCCTTGGTTTGACGGGGAGCTCAAGGTGATGAAGATTTTGGATTGGAGGTTAGAGCGCTGCTGGTGGAAAGCTGGGTTAGAGGTGGACAGACTGGCCCTGCACTCCCAATACGGTATTGGGGGCAATAACCCATAAGAAGACAGTGCTCCTGTCCAGAGAGATTGCTGCTGGGAAGAATCGACCAACCGTGCTTTTTTGGACTGTGGACAGGCTCTTAAATCCAGCCTGTCTATAGACAGAAAAAGCTTCTTCTGATGGTTTATGTGAAGATTTTGCTCACTTCTTCTCAGACAGGGTGTCCACCATCCAGCAAGGCGTACCACCAGTGAACCATAACATGGCTGACAGTGGTCACCTTGGGCATCTGGAGAGCACTCCTCCTGGTTGGGGAGAGTTTAAACCAGTGGAGGCAACTGAGGTCACTCGGCTTGTTTTCGGGCTGAAACACACATATTGTGAACTGGACCCAGTGCAGACACGTTTCTTAATGAGATGTGTTGACACCATTGGCACGGTGTTCACCTTGATTGTTTGGTGCTTGCTTTTAGAGAGGGTCTTCCCAGATGTCTTGAAGGAGAAACTGGTCAGACCCTTTCTGAAGAAATCATCTTTGGACCCTGATGTCAAGGCAAATTACTGTCCAATCTCCAACCTCCCATTTTAAAGGAAGGTTGTTGAGAAGGTTGTGGTGCTTCATCTTGAGGAACACCTTGTGGCCTTTGACCTGTACGAGCCTCTCCAGTCAGGGTTTTGTGTGAGGCATAGTATGGAAACTGCATTAGTTCGGGTGCATAATGATCTCCTCAGGGCTAGAGATCAAGGTGAGGGGACAATTCTTGTTCTCCTCAATCTCTCTTCAGCCTTAGACACGGTAGACCATTGTGTGTTGCTTGACCACATGAGAGAATTCTGTGGACTCACCAGCATTGTCATCTGCTGAATTGAGTCCTTTCTCATGAATAGGAGGCAGTGGGTAGTGATGGGGAACTTCTTGTCCTCCCCTAGACTTCTGTCGTGTGGAGTTCCTCAGGGTTTGGTCTTGTCACCAATGCTGTTTGCCATGTACATGCTGCCCCTGGGAGAGCTCATTAGGAAGTACAGTTTGGGTTTTCATTTCTATGCAGATGACACGTAGCTGTATTTTTCCTTTGATCCTGGAACATTGAATGCAGTGGAAGTGCTAAATGCATGTCTTACCGAGATCAACGACTGGATGGCCTCCAGTTGGTTGCGACTGAACCGTGATATGATGGAGGTGCTGGTGGTAGAGTCAGAGGGTGTGATAGGATGGCCTCTGGTGCAGAGGCAGGCTTGTTCCTGGGATCTGTGCCTTTGAAGGCCTCCTCTAGGTTGTGAGATCTTGGTGTGACTTTCGACAGCGGACTGACATTTGAAGTTCAGGTGTCATCCATTGTCTGGACCAGCATCTACCATCTTAGGAACATCACCAGGATCAAGCCCCTAGTTCTGTCCTTGGACCTCCCCACCTTGGTGCATGCCTTCGTAATGTCAAAGCTTGACTACTGTAATGTGCTCTACCTTGGGGTCTTGAGAGGTATCCTGCGCAGACTGCAGCTAGTGCAGAACGCAGCTACCAGGTTGCTGACAGGGCAGCCGAAATACTGCCATGTCTCCCCAGTGCTGCGTGAATTGCACCGGCTGCCGGTCAGGTGGAGGAGCCTCTTTAAGGTGGGCTTGCTCGCCTTTAAGGCCCTACATGAACTGGGCCCTAGCTACCTGTCTGACCTTCTTTTACTCACTGCTTCGGTCCGCACCCTCCTCTCCTCCTCTAGGGGCCTTCTTGCAATTCCCTGGCCGAGGTTGAAAACTGCCTGCGACAGGGCATTTAGTATCTCTGACCCCATCCTGTAGAATTCGCTGCCAGCATCTGTATGGAAGGCCCCTTCAGTGGAGGTATTTAAGGCCTGTCTCAAGACCCACCTGTTTAATCTGGCCTTCCCAGACACAGTATATTAAATCTTAGTTTGGGATAGCCCACGCCAGTACTGTTTTAGTTAGACCTTATTTATTTAATTGTTATGGTCTGCTTTTATTGCAGATAATTTTATTGTTTTTAACATAGAACCATAGACTTTGATGGCAGATAAGGACCACTTGGCACACCTAGTCTGCCCATTTCCCTACCTATTAGGTAAGCTGCAGATCCTAGTTAACCAACAGCCTACTTCTTCCTACCTCCCACCAGAATGACCTTATGTCTGTCCCAGGCATTCTTGAAATCCCCCACTGTTTTTGACCCAACGACCTCCTCAGGAAGGCTGTTCCATGCATTCACCACCCTCTCTGTGATAGCTGCATTGTTTGTATATGGTGCCCAGAGCCTCCAGGATTGGGCACCTGGAAAAATAAAACTTGCCTTGCCTAATAATGAGGGGTGCGGGGGCAAACTACATTAAAAAAATGATGCAATTCGTTACGTTTTAACATGCACCTGATCCTAGCTGTTGTTGTGCATGCTGTTGTGCAAGTTGCTGTTGCGGTTTTTGGCAACTGCACTTGCTGTGAAGTTTGGTGCTGTTATGCAGTTGCTGACACGACGCGGAAACTGACCAACCACATCGCGTAAATAAAAGCTTTATTTTAGATGAACAAGGACTACTTTTTGGCCCCCAACACCTTAATAAAACTCTAATTTGTGCCACACAACCACCACCACCTGAATCAACCAGATCACCTAGATAAAAATTTAATTTCTGATGGAGAAGGACTACTTTTTGCAACCCCCCCAAGGAAAAAAAATTGTAGCCACTTTATAAGATAGATAACCTACTCTAGGGTGTGTGGTCATGCTTTACTATATGCAAGCCTTGGGTGGTTGAACTCACAATGCACACGAAGACGTGCATATATCAGAGTGCAACCACACACCCTAGAGTGGGTTATCTATTATGTAACTCACCCCTGTCATGCCTTATCACTTAGATAAATCTGATTCACATTTCTAAATGCTCATTTTATTATTTTTTAAAACAAATTAGAAAACACAAAAGTATTGTATTTAAAAATGTATTTATTTTATTTTGTTTTTGTTGACTGGGAAAGGAGAACTAGGTCATTCTGATTACTTTCTGTCTTGTCCTGGGGGGTGGAGGGGGGAGTGGATACAGATGGAAGCCAACTGAAATGGAACCAGACTAAGGTGTTGTGGTATTTTTAACAAACTGGGAAAATGTGGCCAGGACACTGGCAAAATTCCCATCTCTTTTTGATGTGCCATATGATCTTTAACGTCCACCTGAACAACCACCAAAACAAGCAGGACCTTGGTATAAAGTCTCATCCAAAAGACAGCACCTCAGGAGAGCAGCACCCCCTCATACAGCTCTTCAGTGTCAGTACTGGGATTTTACCCCAAGTTCCTGGTTTGGGGTTAGAACCCACAGACTCCCAATCTTCTGTCCTCAGAAGTGGGTGTGCAACCCCTAATGCATGAAAAATTAAACAAAAAATTCACTATTTTCCAAAAGAAAATTAATATTATACCCCAGTAACAGAAGTGATGTATTTTCTCTGAGTTTCTTGCATCAGATATCTGTCTGTCTGTCTGTCTGTCTGTCTGTCTGTCTGTCTATCTATCTATCTATCTATCTATCTATCTATCTATCTATCTATCTATCTATCTATATTATTTTCAAAAAACTTAGTTAATGTACTAGTTAGGGTTGTTTACAGCAAGCTGGAGCTCCCCATCTGGAGTACTGTGTGCAGTTCTGGAGACCCCATCTCCACAAAGACATAGACAGAGTGGAGGCTGTTCAGAAGAGGGCAACCAAAATGGTGCAGGGTCTGCACCAGAAGACATACGAAGATAGACTAAAGGAACTTAATATGTATACCCTTGAGGAAAGAAGGGAGAGAGGGGACATGATAGAAACTTTCAAGTACCTCAAGGGAATCAACAAAGTCCAAGAGGGTAGCATCTTCCAGAAAAAGAGATGTGCAAGAACAAGGGGGCACAATTTGAAGATGGGGGTGGCTCAGAGGTAATGTGAGGAAGTATTTTTTCACAGAGAGGGTTGTGGATGATGGAACAGCCTCCTGAGGAGGTCGTGGAGTCAAGAACAGTGGGGGAATTCAAGAATGCATGGGACAGGCATAAGGCAGTCCTAGTGGGGGGTAGGAGGAAGTAAGCTGTTGGTTAGCTAGGATCTGCAGCTTATCTGTTAGGTAGGAAAATGGGCAGACTGGGTGGGCCAAGCGGTCCTTATCTGCCGTCATATTCTATGTTTCTATGTTTCTATGCTTGGAACAGCCAGGAGGACAGGGGTGGGGTGTGCCTTGGGGTTCTCAATCTTCCATGAGTAAATAAGCGGAGATGGGTACAGTATATGAGAATGGAGTGAACATTAGGGTTGAGAATCTCAAGGCACACCCCACCCATGTTGCTGCCTGCAGGATGGGGGTAGGGTGCCAGGGTTGGAAACCCTAACCCTACATTTCCCTACTTTTGTCACTGTAAGCAACCCTAACTAGTGCATTAATTACATTTTTTTTACAAAGAATATTTACTTACTTTTTGAGATAGCATAATTGAATCCTTATTTGCATGTGGGGTATCCTTATTTCATGTTGGAGCCCAGTCCCTCCATAACTGTATCCTTATTTGCATGTCAGAGTACAGGGCCCTCTGGACCCTGTGTTCTCAACCATCCGCATGAATGTTGTTTTCCTTATTTGTTGTGGGTGCTCCCAACCATCCACATGTTTGTTGTTATTCTTATTTCCTTTGGGAGCGCAGGGCCCAAAGAAGGCCCTGCGCTCCCATCCATTTTGTGAAAAAGGAGTATCCAGTTGTGGAAAAGGATCCGTTTTCAAGTCTCACATCTAACTGAGAGTGCTATTAAGCATGCTCAGTACCAGATGTCTAAATCCTTATAAATCCAAACCAGATTAATACATTTTCACCAAACCAGAACAAGGCACATCTAAGAGGCTAGGCCTTTCTACCCTGAAGATTTCAGACCAAAATTTCGAAGTGTTTCTGTGCTGTGGAGTGACAAAGAAACACCTTACATTACAATGTTATCCTATGGGAAATGAAGCAAAATGTCAAACCCGTCTAATTGCAGATGAAATTAATATGTTTTTACAAAACCAGCAAAGCCACATCCCTTTCTACCCTGAAAATTTCAGACCAAAATTCCAAATCTTTTCTTCCCTGTGGAATGACAAAAAGGATTCCTGATCATTCCCAAAGACATGGCACAAGATTTAAAAATGTTGAAAAAACACTTTTTTAACTCATTTTTCAGAACACTAACACCAGAATTGGGTGAAATGGGTCCCGATTACCAGAACATGTGTATTGGTTTCTACTGAACACATAATTTTTTTGAGTTATTTAATTTTATTTCCCTTGTTAATTGAAAAACAAAATGGTGGTGGCACAAAAACAGATATCTCATTTGCAACACCGGATCATGTTTGTGAAAAAAAGATTACCCATTGGTGACAAAGAATCCTTTTTCAAGTGGGATCTAACTGCTCCCATTTAAAATAATGGGAAATTTTATAATTTAATAACTTTGGAACTGATTAAAATGTTTTCGCCAAGCCAGTGAAAGGCACATCCATGAGACAAGTCCTATCAACCCTGAACATTTCAGACCAAAATTCTAAACCATTTCTGCTCAGCAGTGTGACAAAAAAAATGGCAAAAAACATTAATTTTCACAATTTGTGACACTCTGTATCTCCGCACCCATGCACCCGAGCAGACCAAAATTGGCACATCAAGAGATCTTCTGTCCCTGATGGCACATGAATAATTTCATGCTACTCAGCTGAATGGTTGAAAAGTTATTAAAGTGAACATTTTGGGTTTAGCACGGAAGTGGGCATTCAACCCTAACTACAGGAGCATGCTGTATATATTCCCTCTATTATAGTGGCACGGTAGTGCCACTATAGTTAGGGTTGCGTAGCCATTTCTATGTTAAACCTCAAATTTTGCACTTTAATAACTTTTGAACCATTTGCCCAAGTTGCCTGAAATGTGGAATGTACAACAATCAACCACAGATCTCTGGATCTGGAAATTTTTGTGTTGGTCGGATGTACAGTTGCGGAATCGTAGCACGCTCAAAAAGTTAAAAAGGTTGCAATTTCTTTGTCCACCTATAATGCACTGAAGAATGCATTTAAGTGGGTTCATGTCAGGTTGTCTGCATGTGTCCTGGGCTGCACTGGTGCCTTTTGAAGATCTGGTGAAAAAACATTGCTCTGTTCAAAAGTTACTGCAATTTTTCTGTCCCATTATAGCTTATGGGAAAATTAATATGTGCACTGCAAAAACAATCATGATCACGTTTTTTGATCGAGCTTGGCCAACAATTTTGTCATGCTGCCACCATCTTGTTTTCAGTTAAGACAGAAAAAAACAGTATAACTCAAAAAATGAGGCACTTTTCAACACCAACCATTGAGTTTACCTAATCAGGCCCCGAGGAACATGCCCATGGTATTAGTTTTTACCCAGCTAGTCCAGAAATATGTTTTTAAAATGTTTCTGTTCCTTGATCACTCAAACATTTTTATTACTGTGCAAACAATCACGCAATCTCTAAATATGACTGTGATAACTTTTTTATGTGCGCTAACATTCCCATTATAGAGATAGGACAATTTTGAGTTGCTTTTATTGGTCGCTTGATTGTGGGAAGGTGGATTGTGCTATTGGCCTGACATTTTCAGGGTAGGAAGCCCTAGTGGCAGGGGTGTGCCTTTCAGTAGTTTGGTTCAAAAATGTTCAACAGGCCCATAGTTACAGCATTCCGATGTTCCAAATTTTCCCCATAGGATAACATTGCGGTGGTCATTTTCTTTGTCACTTCACTGTGGAAACGTAGATTGTGCTATTGACCTGGAAATTTCATGGTAGCAAGCCCTACAGTCACAGATGTGCCTTTTGGTGGTTTGGTACAAAAACATTGAACAGGGCCATAGTTACAGCATTCCAAAGTTCACAAATGTTCCTATAGGATGACATTGTGGCACACGTGTCACCTTTCAGGGCCCGTATCTCAAAAACAGTTTGAGATACAGACTTTTCATCACAAAAACTATTAGTCCCCCTTAGAGACGTAGGCCGGAAAGTCATGAAACTTTATTTTTTTTTTCTAGCTTGTACAGTTCCTGAGATATCCACAAATTACTGTTCCAGTTGCTCATTTTCATTTGCGTATGCCACTATTATGCCTTCAGAGTTAGCAGTCACAGTGCTTTTCGCTGCCCGTATTTTGGAAATGATGTGAGATATGGGTTCAGTCTTTCATTGTTGCATGAACTACTCACTCTCACGATTACAATGACACTTGAATTTCTTTTCCAGCTGCTATGGTTCCTGAGATATGGGAAAATTACTGTTACAAGGGCTCCTTGCCTTATAGGGCTGCAGTATAGTTCCATAGCTATGTGTAAGCGGGAGTGCAGGGCCCGGAGAGCCCGTGCTCCCACAGACACATACCATCATACACAAATGGGCAGCTTGGTGGGAGCATGGGGCCCCACCAACATATTCCATTTACTACATACATTACACTTTTAAAAAAGGAAAGGAAATTCTTTGCAAAAACTTCATTAATGCATGTTAGGGTTGTTTTCACACTGACAAAAGAGTGGAAATTTCACATTGGGGTGGAGTTGGGGCATTAGGATTGGAAGCCCAAATGCCTCGCTTCCCTCTTTTTTTCACTGTAATACTCACCCTGACTGATGCAGCAACTACATTTTTTGCAATTAATTTCCTTAATTTTTGAGATAGTGTAGTAGTATCCCCATTTTATTGTGGGAACACAGGGTCCTATGGACCCTGTGCTCCAATGCCACCATAGAGGTGCATATGTACCGTGACCAAATTGTAAACACAGCCATCTTATTACCCCACCTCATGTAGCACGATACAGATAAATTGTGAAATGGAAACCCAAACATCATTATGTGCAAGTGCAACACCATTCTGTGCCACGGGTGTAAAAATATATTGTGGGCAGGATTTGAAAAATAACAGCTGTGACATACATGAGGTGGGGTAATAAGAAGGTTATGTTATAAATCTAGGGTGAAAATATTGAAAAATTCCATAGTTACAAGCGCGCATAGCGAAAAGGCAATGAATGGTCATAACTTTGCCTTTTTTCACATTTTGACCTCAAATTTTCAACATAGTCTTTTTATCAACCCACCTCATAGAAACATAGACATTGTCATCAGATAAGGACTGCTAGGCCTATCCAGTCTGCCTATAAGCCCTATACTTGTATGTGGCCTCTGAACCTATTTGGTCAATGGTGTTTCATCGTTGCTTCCCAATCCTTCCCACCTCAAGATTCCCTTGTGCCTGTCCGAGGTATGTTTAAAATCCCACACTGTGCTTGCTCCTACCACCTCTTGTGGCAGAGTATTCCATGTGTCCACCACACTGTCTGTAAAGAAACATTTTCTCACATTTCCTGTTAATGTACCCCCTTCCAATTTCATATCATGCCCACTCATTCTTATACTCCTTCTACATTGGAAGATAGCTCTCCAATGCACCTTGTTAATACCTCAGTTGCCACTCCTCAGACCATTTTTCAAGCCTCTTCAGGTCCCTCCACAGCTTCTCCACCCCTTTCTGGAGTATCTACTGTGTCACAGATCTTGGTGTTATCTGCAAGCAGGCACCCCTGTCCAGGTCTCTCCTCGTTTTCTCCACCCCCTTCTGGAGTTTCTACTCTATAACAGATGTTGGTGTCATCTGCAAATAGGGAGACCTTTCCTTCTAGCCCTCCTGCAATGTCTCTAATGAAGACATTCAACAAGACTGGTCCCAGGACTGATCCCTCATATATCCCCTGGTGGTCGCCCCTCTCTCCCTGGATTGGATGCCCTTTACCAGCACCCTCTGCCTCCTGTTTGTCAGCCAGTTTCTAACCCAGTTTATCAGCTTGTGGCTCATGGCCAGACTACCCATCTTGTTAATCAGCCTTCTATGTTGGACAGAGTCGAAGGCTTTGCTGAAATCAAAGTAGGTGATGTCCATCGCCCCTCCCTGATTTACTTCCTTAATGAGGCATTAGGGTTTCCAACCCTAATGCCCCACCCACACCCTGCAGAGACAGACAGGCATCGGGGGTGTGGTTGTCGGTCATTGGCCATAACGCTCATGCCATCCCATCCTCACCACTACCCTGCAGATACTGACAGGCATCAGGGTGTGCCTTAGGGTCTTTGGCTCTAATGCCCACTGCACTCCATAAGGAAATAAGCTGAGATGGGTACAGTATAGGAGAATGGGGTGAGCGTTAGGGCAGAAGACCCCAAGGCACACCCCCAACACCAGTCAGTGTCTGCAGTGGGTGGGGTGGGGTGGAATGGCTTGAGCGTTTTGGCCAATGACCCCAAGGTACACCCCTGATGCCTGTCCATATCTGCATGGAGGGGGTGGGGCATTAGGGTTGGAAACCCTAAAGCCTCATTTCCCTCTTTTTGTCGCTATAGTACTCACCCTAAGTGATGCATAGGAACGGTCATAACTTTGTCATTTTTTTCACAGTTTGACCCACATTTTCAACACAGTGTTGTTATCACCCAACCTCGTGAAGCAGATAGGTGAACATTTCTTAATCTGTGCAAATTGCCATTCCATGCCACAGGTGCAGAAACACATTTCTGACAGGTTGTGAAAAATGACAGCTGTAGTGTTCATGAGGTGGCATGAAAAAATGGGTATGCTGAAAATGTGGAGTGAAAATATTAAAAATTGGCAAAGTTAAGCACGTGCATAGGAAAATTTCATTGCGCATGCAAAATGTGTGAGTTTGCTGGTATTTTCACTCCAAATTTTCCACATGGACTTTTTGTCACCTGACATCATAAACACTGGCACTGTCATTTCCTTAATCAGTCCTGAAAGGTGATTTTACCAGTGACTATGCGCCAGAGGTGCGAAAACACATTTTGGGGCAGGATGTGAAAAATGACAGCTGTACTGTTGATAAGGTGGTGTGAAAAAATGTCAATGTTGAAATTTTGGGTGAAAATATTAAAAATGTTAAAAGTTATAAGCGTGCAAAGAAAAATTTCAATGAGTCTGTAACTCAGGTATTTTTTGTTATTTTTGCACCAGATCTTCAACATGGGCTTTTTGGGACCCCACCTTATGAAGACTGGCACTGTCATTTCATTAATCAGTTCCAAAAGGTGATTCTGTGCAGCGATTGCGAAATCACCTTACAGGTCCGATTAACAAAATGACAGTGACAGTGTTCATGAGGTGGTGTCCCAAGAACCCCACATTGAAAATTTGGTGCAAAAATCGCACAAACTGGCTGAGATATTAACATGAGTTGAAAACCCCATTGACAGCCATTATACAGCGCTTACCTTGATTCTTCAGTTCGCGGTTCGGCTTTGAAGAGTGCAGAAGTATCCCGGTCCAGAGAAGATTGCAGCTGCCAACCTCTGGAGGTAAGTGTGGGACAACGGGGGGGTGCAGGGAGGTGGATGTGCAGAGGGATTGTCGGGATGGGGAAGGGGACAGGAAGGTGATGAGGGACTGTTTTCTTTTTTACAGGGAGAAAAAAAATAAGATGTCGCGGGACAGTTTTCTTTCTTTACAGGGAACATAATTAAGCAGTGTTTCAGGATACGGGGGGGGTGGGCTCCCCAGTGTCCCGGTGTAGTGACAGGGTGCAGGACATAACTGGGAACACTGGGAGTGGGCTCCCCAGTTTCCATGACTAGTGGTGTGGGGGTATCTAGTGCTGACACAGGGAATGGGCACCCCGATGTTGGCTTTTAAAATAAATAAATGTTTAGGTAGAGTGGAAGTGGGCGCCTCACTGTCCCACACTGCTGAGTGGTGGGGATAAATGACTGGGGACAGTGGGAGTGGGCTCTCCACTGTCCCCCACTGCTGGGTGGATGTGACACATGATAAGGGGTGCCACTAGACACCAGGGAAAATGGGCTGCTCAATGCAGACTCTGCAGCCGGCAGCACGAGTTCTAGCTGCGGCTGAAGAAGTCAAGAAAACCCCGATGTTCCCATACAGAGAATGGGAGTAGAAGTCCTCTCGCTAAGCTAGCAATGGTGGGCACAACAGAGCTCTGCGAAAGTTAAGCAGGCTCTGTATGCCCCTACATGCCTAAAAACAGCCTTTTCTTTCAAAAGAAAAGGCTGTATGTGACTCTCCATGCGCAAAAATCTGCCACAGAAAAACGTTCGCATGGGACATCTTTTTCCCATAGAAAATAATGGGAAAATCAAACATGTTATAACTTTTGAACAGATTAATATTTCTTCACCAAACCTTCAAAAGACACATCTGTGGGGCCTAGACAGTGTAGCCTGAAAGTTTCAGACCAGTACCTAAAGCTGTTTGTGAGATACCCATGACATAAAAAGGCTAAAAGTTGGTAAATTACAGATTTGTTAAACATTAATAACTCTTGAACTGTTCAACAGATTCATACGAAATTTGGCACATCAACAGACCTGCCCCTGGTGCTCCTTCATGCCAAATTGTACAAATCCATTGAAAAGCTCAAAAGTTATTAAGGTTCAGAAATTTGACTTTAACTTTAAACTGCTCTCTCACTTTACCTATACTGGTGCTACTGCACTCTATATATATATATATATATATATACATATTTATATCTGTAGTTTATATATTTATTTCAAACGTTTTACCAGGAAAGATATATTGAGCTTGTAACAGCTCATATCCGGATATATCCTGGGGGCCTAGTAGTGAGGTAGACTAGAAAACAGGATAAGGTTCAAAAGTGTAATACATTATCAGGTGTGCAAAAATAATATTCGGTCCATAATAGTAAAGTACAAACAAAAAAAAGATGCAAAAGTACAATACAGTAACAATTGTGCAAGTCAGTTGGTGCCAATTAATGCACTGCAAACAAGGTGCCTAAATTAGAGTAGATTGCAAGCAACTGAACAATAACAGCAAACAGTCCCACAAAATTGAGGAGGGAAGGTGGGGGGGGGCTGACAGTGCTAAGCAGGGTGTGACTGAACTGCAGCTGGAGGGTGGTGGGCTGCCGTTTAAGAGCTGAGATCGGGGAACAGCTGCAGGAGAAGGGGAAGAGGCAGAGCAGATGGATAGAGGAAGAGAGGACCAGAGTTTAGGAAAACAATATAAGAAAGCAGCTTGGCCAGCAGTGTATATTGTTTGGGGGAGTAGATGTGTAATAAACCTTAGCTTATCCTAGACTTCTAGTAATCAAGTTGTCACAGTAAACATTTCAAACAAGGCAGATAGCTCTTTAGATGGCGAGTCAATCTGCCATCTGCTGAATAATTTATTTACTCACTCCAGGCATCAGTCTGCCATGTGAGTTACCGGTAATAATTAACCCCAGAAAGTCAAATTACTATGAAATCTAAAGGTGAAAATAATCTCAAACCAAAATCTTAGTCAGCCAACCTGACACGTGCTCAACAATGGAAAAGAAACACTGATAACAGGAAGCTATATCGCTTATTTGTACAGCACCAGTGGTGATAAATCTGTGAACATAAAGTTTTTTTTTTTTTTGTAGTTGATGACATACATAAAATTTGCCACTCAGGAGTTAAAGTCTTGACCCATCAAACTTTGAGATAAATAGCTCATTCTGAGTTAGGCCATTGTGGACCCCTATCTAGGCACAGTATGAACATACGAAGAATGCCAGCAGGTGCAGGCCTGTTGGTCTATCTAGCCTGCTCGAGTGTGCAGCTAGCAGTCTGTTACACTGCAGCTGCTCCACCCTCTCCTACCTGCATATCCAATTTCATGCCCATACCAGCTGTTACCCCTCCCCCAGTGCCTCATTGGTAACCTTTCTCCTGACTTTGTCCCATCCCCTCTTAAAACTGCCTACCGTCTTCAAGGATACCACCTCCTCAGTCAGTGCATTCCACCCTGTCACCACTCTCTCCATGAACTAGTGATTTCTCATTTCCCTTCTGAATCTACCACCCTCTAACTTTAGATCATGCTGCCTAGTGTCCCCCCTCTCCTTAATCTTAAAATTCCCTCTGTACCATCTTTATTATCCCTTTCACACATTTGAAGGTTTCTATCATGTCCCCTCTGTCCCTCCATTCCTCCAGGGAGTACATGTTGAGCTCCCTCAGTTATTCCTTGTAGGGTTTTTATTTTATTTTTTATTCTTTGGTAACCAGGTAAGGGTTTGGTTGGTAACCAGGGTTTGTTCTGCATACCGAGAATCATACTAGTTGCTCTGCACTGGATCCTCCCCAGCAGTTTAACATCTTTCTTTAAGTAGGGGTGCAAAAACTACATGCAGTACTCCAGGTGCGGCCTCACCAATGACAAGTACAGTGGCAGGATGACCTCCCCTCTCCTGGATGTGATTCCTCTGACAATACAACTCAGCATCTTATTAGCCTTCACTGCCACTTTTCTGCACTGCATTGCATTGAATGGTTCATTTGCCATGTTATTATCACCCCAAGATCTTTTTTCTCCTCTGTAGGGGATAACTGCACCCCCCCCCAAGTTGATAATGATTCCTTGGGTTACTTGCTCCCAAGTACATGACTTTGCACTTCTTATTGTTGAACCACGGCTGCCATGCTTCTGACCAGTGCTCAAGTCTAGCCAGATCATCCTATAGCCCTGCCACCCCTTTGTGCTGTCTACCACTGCACCTAATTTAGTGGCATCCACAAAAAGGCTGATTTTATTCTTAATCCCATGTGAGATGTTGGCAATGAAAATCCCAAACAACACTGGACCCAATACCGAGCCCCGTGATACTCACCCCTGTAGGTATACATAATAGTGTTCTTCCTAGACATTTAGTATATCAGGTCGAATATGCTATCATAAACTCAATACACTGTATAGCAGACTATGTTCACTGTTTATTTTCGCTAATTTGTCTGATTACAAATTAGCATCAAAATAAACAGCGAATATTAAGTGAAAGTCACATAGGAGTCTATCTGTGATACAGGTTCTAACAGCTGGATGGCAGAAAGCAAGACTGATGGATCACAAACACTCTTTCATTCAGTATTTCCTATATTTCCTATGGTTCTATTACTCTTCAGTAGTTTTTTCAACAAGCTGCTAAAATGCTGACCGTCGACTGTACCTCTGAAATGATGACCACCTACCTCCAAAATGCTAGCTGCCTACCTGCAGCTTCTTGCAGTTGGTTTCTGCAACTGTGAACTAACACCTCAGACATGCAGTATCAATGTGATATAGAATAAACATTGTAGGAAAGAAACAGATAACTGGTAATATATAGAGAATAGTGGATGGGGAACTATGCACAATCAGTGTGTTGTGCTACCAAGGGGTTCTGATTCCCTGTGACTTCGAGAGCGAAACTTGAGAGGTCCATGGGAATCAGAACCCCGAGGTGGCACAGCACACTGGTTGGGCACGGAGCTGCCCATTCAGTATATTTTATAGTGTATGGTGCCCTGCTGAAGAAAGAAATACAGTTTTAGCACTTTTTTATGTTTTAAATACAGAACATAAATTGTTTGTTGCCTGCACTTTTCCAGTAGTTAGGATTGGTTGCTTGAACGACATGTGTGGTTGCTAGGAACACTGGTTGGGCATAGAGCTGCCCATTAAGTTTATTTTATACTGTATGGTGCCCTCCTGAAGAAAATAAATACAGTTTTAACATTTTTTTATGTTTTAAAGGACCCATAAACAACACATAAAAACATGAGACATAACTTCTTCACACAGAGAGCTTGTAGACTTTGAAATAAATTACCAAGTAGCATAGTGGAATGTAAATCCCTGAATATGTTTAAGAAACAACTGGATAAATATCTCTTGACTAAGGGATGTATTTGAACCCGCTGATTCGGGTGGATGGTTAATATGGGCAGATGTGCCTTCTTCCATCCATAACCCACTATATAAATGCAAAACATACATTGTTTGTGCCCTGCACTGTTTCGGTAATTAGAACTGGTTGCTTTAATGACACGTGTGGTTGCTAGGAGCCAGACATTCCTACATTTGAAGGGCAGCCTTCTTTTGGTTGCCAGTTGGGTGTGGGTGGGATTTTCAAAAAAAATTTAAATTAGTGTCCATATTCCTCGCTTAGCAAGAGGTGGACTGTAAGAAGTCTGTTCTTTATTTGGTAAGTTTATTTTAAATATTTGGTTGATCCAGGGTTATATTTTTTACATATGTGGACATACCTGGTTGATCCTGCTTTTGATACTTGTATCTTATTGATACTGAGTCGTTGATTCAGGTGATCGCCCCACCGCCGTTAGTGTTTATTTGGTTGATCCTGCCATTTCTCTTGCCTGTGGCTTGTGCGCATTCCACCTCAGTTCAGATCTTGTTGTAGTGCATTTGAAAAGTCATGGAACATGACTATACCCCAGAAAGGTACAATTGCATTCCATGGCCTTTGAACTGTGGTATAACAAAGTTTGGGCTGAGATGGAAAGTGAGTTAGAATCACGTTCCACCATATGCTATGAAAGCATTGGTATTGCCTTCAAATTTTCCTGGAAGCAATGTGAAGATTCAAAAATCACGTGGCCAGGACCCTCATTTTAGTGTGGTTAGATTCTGGCCTGGTCTTTATGTTGAACCACACTGTACAATGACCACTGGTCCTCAGAAGGCTTCCCACTGTGACATCAGCAACACTGTCCCTGTTTGACAGTACCAGGTCCAGTATCACCCCCTCACAAGTGGGTTCTTTAACTAGTTGCCTGAGGAATACCCCTGCATGGAGTCTAGGATTTTTCTACTTCTAACTGTTGCCGCAGCAGGGAGGCTCCAGTCTGCATCTGGTAGATAGAAGTCCCCCACCAGCAATATCCCACTCTTGCCAGCCAATGCCTGGATTTCTTCTATCATATCCTTATCTGCCCCCGCCCCCACCCGCCATACCTCTCAACCACTCAGCATTAGAAATCATAGCACTGGCCTTCAAAAATCATAGTAAAGGGCCAGAATGTGTAGCATTTCCTTATTTTAAACAATAGTATGTCTACAAATAGTGGGCCCCATATAGTTAGTGATAAGGAATGTTTCTATCAACTTAGTTCAATGATTTAATAGTTCATGTGTCCATAAATAGCTCTAATATTATTTTGAACATCAGCAAACCTATGCAGAGCAAGGGTAAATTTGAGAGTGAAAAGCATAGTGCTATGCGAAATTCATAGCAGTTGAGAGGTATGCCCTGTGCTGGAGGTCTGTAGATCACCCCTGTTCAAACAGAAGACCCCCATGCTGGTCTCCAGGGTGACCCACAATACCTCTGTATTTCCCTCTCCCCCTGTATTTCCGTGGCCTTTATGTTCTCCCTTTCATAAAAAGCCACTCTTCCTCCCTTTTTTCCTACCATGTCCATCCAGAATAGAGCATACTCTGGTATGGCTACACCCCAGTCCTGGCTTACATAGCACCAAATCGCTATAATTGCTACTATATCCAGGTTTCCTGCTGCCATGGTTGACTCTAGGTCTGCCATCTTGTTGCCCAGACTTCGAGCATTTGCATACATGACTCTCCATTTTGTACTGCTACCCCCATTCATCTTGCCCTTTTGCCCTCTCCCATTTTCTCCAGTATTATCTTTCCTCTTGCCCTCTCCCTCTGCCTCTTGGTTACCTATTTCTGTTTGTTCCTTTTGGGACTTCTCACCCTCAGGATTCCTACTGCTGACCCTGTAAACGTGTAGGGGGGGGGACAGACTATATCCTCCTGCCTTATTCAACTCCCCCGTGGCTAGTTTAAATATTTACTAATGTAAAATTTAAACTGTTGACTAAGGATCTCAGTTCCCCTCCTGTAGGAATGCAGGCCATCATCCCTCAAGGTGGAGCCCCAGTCCCCAATGAATCCAAATCCCTCTTTTCCACACCATTTCCTCAACCATAAGATGACCATGTTGAAACCATGTGGCGCTGTCTCTAATAAGCTCAATATGCTGTCTATATTGTACAGCACATAATCTGCTTATTCACCCTGTATCCATCTTGCATGCCTTCCCCTCTTACTAATGCAGAAAAGAGCCAATCAATACCACAAATGCTACTGGAAGTGAATATGTGTAGCAGGTTGAGTCACGCAAAATATAACCGATGCAAATTCAGTCTGATATACAATACTTTGTACCAGTCATCTCAGGTCATACTACATTGAAATAACATGGAGTTGAACTTCTGTTTCACTGGGAGTCACGTGTATCTTGTAAAAAAAAAATTTCTGTCTGTGTTGGAAATAAAGTTCAAGCACCATCTATATCTTCTACAAATTTCTATATGTTATTGTTCATTTAATTCATTACCTGTCAGTGTACACTTTGTCAATGTTTCATCAGTATTTTCCACCCACTTCAGCAGAAAATACTTTGTAATTTTAATTTCTATAAGACAATTACAGGGGCAAAGTAGCACCCCATAGTAAGGGTTAAGAGGAGTGCTCAATATTAAAACCAATTTTTGCACCTTAATAACTTTGGTGCTATTCGACAGAATAACCTAAAAATGTGCATGCACCATCACCTTGGGAAGCTCTCAAGACATAAATAGTTTCATGAGAACATCTTTTGCAATTTCTGAGATTTGGAAAGCTGATTTTTGGAAAAGTGAACATTTTCCCCCCTATACTTTATGGGTTTCTTTTTCGCTGTCATGCATAGCCTAGACAGTACAGAATGTTTTCACAAACCTTTCAAGGTAGAAGTGGCTTGTTCTGAGGTGGTGCAGCTTGTGCTGAGGTAGTACCTTTCGAAGGTTTTGTGAAAAAATATTAAATGGTTTCTGAGTTATGTGGATTTGAAATTTGGCTTTTGGCTAACCCTCTGATATGAACAGTAAAAAAAACATGGATCGTGCCTGTGAGGGTTTGTTTTTCATGATTTACTTGTCATGAAATATGATTTACTTGCAATGAGAAAAATTCCAATCATGATGACCACCATCTTGTTTTTTTCTTGAAATAAATATTATTGAAAATACATAAAAGTGATGTAGTTTCAAAAACAAACAACTGAAGCTATGTAAATGGGACCCATTAGCTACAATCTGGTGTTAGTTTTTTGAAAATATGCCTGTAAATATTGTTTCTGGGCACCCAAAAATCCCTAGTGACTAGCTTGGCACGAGGACTCATTCACCCATGTTCTCAGTATGAGAATAGCGGGACATTCTTGAATTGTGAAACACAGCTGGAATTGCACTGCTGGCTTCATTTGGAGCAGCAGTGAGCCGGTGATCTCCTGATCTGTATTTCCTTCCTTCCTTCCTTCCTTCCTTTCTTTCTTTCTTTCTTTCTTTCTTTCTTTCTTTCTTTCTTTCTTTCTTTCTTTCTTCCCCTCCCAGCTCAGTCAGTCCTCCCTCATGTTTTATCCAATATACAATTATTATTATTATTACTTAGCTTTTGTTAACCAGGTAGGTACACTAGACAAGACAATTGCCTATTTCCAGGTATGACCCGGGAGAGTACAGGAATAATAGATTTAGGTACATGCAACAACATTGTACAAATTAGACATGTTACAATTCATGTGAGGATACAGATTCAACACAGCATACAAAACATGGTAAGGCATAGATTATACAGTATTAACATAACAAAAATAAACACCTTGTGGGAGATAAGACCAGTAATGTTACAGATTCAATACAGCGTACGAGCGTGGTAAGGCATAGATTATACAGTATTAACATAACAACATAAACACCTTATGGAAGCCAAGAGCAGTTCCAGGGGCACAGTATCGAAATCCTTCAGATGTGACACCATATACAGCTTAGCAACCTCTTGGAGTCTGGTCTTTTGTCCAGGAGCAGCTCCAGAGCAGAGGAGTGCTGTGATGGACCAAGTCACAGGGGTTTGTGGCAGCCACAGGCTGAGGCAAGTTTGAGATGGTTCCATAGGGAGGAACGGAGACACATCTGTGAGTGTGCGGCACGGACCTGGGCAGGGAAGGAGTTCCACAGTCTGGGAGAGAATGCAGCGAAAGTCCCGCCCACCCATTTGAGTCTGTGTAGCCGGTGTCTTGAGGAGGGCCTGTCCCTGGGACCTGAGGGAGTAGGAGGAGGAGGCGGACGGGACAAGAAATTTTGCAAGCCCTGGAGGGATGCCAGTGCCATGGACCTTTCCGGTGAAGCACCCTAAGACAGAGTCTATGTGGTTAGCGGGTGAGAGCAAATTTAGCCTGCTATAGAGGTCGCAATGGTGAATGAGACGGGGGGGGCAACCAGCGCAAAGCGGCAGACATTATTGTAGGCAGTGGACCACCTAGTGAGATGGACTTTGGATGAGCAGGTAAATAAGAGGAGCCCATAGCAGAGCGAGGGTAGGAGCACCCCCTCTGGCAAGTGCAATCCGAGCTGCCGGAGTAAGATTACTATTTGCTCTATATGCCAAACCCAGTTTGCAGTTTACAGTCTTGCAAGTATTCTTAATGTGGCAGCCAAGGTCAAGCTGTGGGTCCAGCATCACCCCAAGGTATTTAAAGTTGTCAGTAACTGGGATCTTGACCCCATCGACACCAGAAACACATAGTGGAGTAGGGGCGGCCTAAATCTTGGCCTGAGACCCAAACAGCATGGCCTGGGTTTTCCTGAGATTTAGAACCAACTTATGTGACAATATCCAGGACTGGATGTTCCTCAGGTCCTTGCTCAGGTGGTGATTTATGACCCCTATCTCTGGGAAATGGGTCAGGATGACCAGGTCATCTGCATAAAGGATAGGCTTGCAGTGGATAGCAGCAGCTGGGAGTTTGTTCACGAATATGGAGAAAAGCAGGGACCCCAAGATGGAGCCTTGTGGGACACCCATGGTAACAGGGATAGTGTCCGAGAACTCCTTCCCATACTTAACAAGTTGCTGTCTGCTGCTTAGATAGTTGGAAAACCAGTTGAGCACCTCAGGTGATAGACCATAGGAGCTGAGCTGGGTGGAGAGCATGGTGTGATCAACAAGATCAAAGGCCTTAGAGAGATCTATAAAGATGGTTCCAGAGAGTTTGCCTTGGTCCATAGCCGCTCTGATCCAAGATGAGACCGTGACAAGGGCAGAAGTTGTGCTGTGCCCTTTCCTAAAGCCATGCTGCTCAGGGGACAACAGGTCATGAGACTGAAAGTACTTCGAGAGTTGCCCTGCCACGACCTTCTCGAGAAGTTTGCTGACCGCTGACAGTATGGATATTGGACAGTAGTTTTCTATGAGTTTGGGGTTTTCTTGTTTAAGTATTGGGACCACCCTGGCTACTTTCCATACTTCTGGAATTACACCTAATGACAAGGACAGATTGAAGATATGGGTTACCATGGGGGCAATCTCACTGGCACCAAGACTCAGAAGTTTCGGCTCCAATCCATCATGTCCAGCACTCGAGAAGTGGGAGAGACCCAAGAGCAGTCTCTGCACCTCTTGCACCGCCACCACCTTAAAAAGAAGGGGCTGGTAAGATGAGGATGGTGCGGCCCATTTTTCACCCTTCTCTCCTCCCCCATGGGGGAGTGATGAGGTAAAGGTAGATAGGTCCGAGAAGTATTGGTTGAATGCATTTGCGATGGTCAGGGAGTTGTTGCAACTGGCACCATCGATGATCATATCCGAGGTCTCACCGCTTGGGGTCCCACTGATTATATTCTTAATTTTTCTCCAGAACCTCCTGGGGTCCCTAGCTGTGCCCAGCAGCACAGATTTGCAAAATTCCTCTTTGGCCACCCTAATAGCCTTCTTACACTGATTTCTGAGCATCCTGTACTGCAGAAATACGGCCTGTTCTGCCGTGGCCTTGAATTTTGCCCAGCACTTATCTCTGTACTTCATAAGGGTTAACAGACTGCCCTGCAGCCACTTTGTCACCGAGCCCCTGACCCTCCGTCTAATGAGGGGGGCATGTTTATCCTGCAGCACCCTGAATGCAGTGAGGAAGTGATTGGCTGCTGATGAGAAGTTCTGTGCGTTCCATACTGCTGACCAGTCAGCGTGCTGGAGATCTGTGTGGTAGGAGCCAAGATCAAACCCACTTGCCAACCCCCTACAGATTGCCCACTCCCCCTAATCAATAGGAGGTGACACCAGAGTGCCCACCCCCACAGCTACCCCAATCCCCAGTGTCTGATCCAGTAGTAAAGCTTGAAAAAAGAAAACAGTCACTCATAGTCTTTGTTTTTTTTAATCACATGTATATAAGAAAGGGTTAATCAGTGATCTGACCCCCTTCACACCTCCACTCACTCCACCCCAACCCCCACTAAGTGCCACCACCCCTACACACATGCACACACTCATTTACCTAAACATGTCCCATGGCTTAGATCCAGTCTTCAATTGAAAGCACATCTTGCTACTGGAACTGACAGCTGTGATATGAGAAAATAAGGTAAGTCCGGTTTAATGTATGTCAAAGGGATTTTAAGTTTTACTCATAGCTTTGTCAATTTTTAATATTTTTATATCAAATTTTCAACATGCCTTGTTTGGGACCCCACCTCATGAACAAAAATTTATCAAATCTGTCCCGAAATGTGATTTCATAGTCACTATGCAAAATTTCCTTTTGGATGGGATTTGAACATTTTCACCTACCTGGTTCATGAGATGGGGTCATTAGAAGGCTATGTTGAAAGTTTGGTGTAAAATATGGTAAAATGACCTAGTTACGAGTGAACATTGAAATATTTCAATGTTCTCTCATAAGTTTGCCAGTTTTCAATATTTTGACTCCAAACTGTCTAATATAGCCAATTTTTCACACAACCTGATAAACATGACTGGTGTCATTTTTTAAATCCTGGATGAGATGTGTTTTTGCACTTGTGGTGTGAAATGACATTTCGGCCGATATACTAACAAATGCTGCATGTCGTGATTATGAAGGGAGTTATAAAACAACTATCTTGAATATCTGATCAAAAGTAAAACAAAAAAAAGTAAGAGTAATGTGTAATGCCAGCCTTTACCACAGCAGGTAGTGGTTTGTGATCCTGTGCCAGTGAACTGAGTTTGGGGGCGAACTCAGTGAGCCAGCTGGATGGGGCAAGGCTGAATATAGCACTGTTATATGATACCACCCCCCCCACCCAAGGCAGGGAAAAAATGGTGCAGTGTTGCCTGCATGAACCCAGTTACCATACAGTAAGGACATCTCCCCTTTTGACATAGGGCACTGCACCTGTGCACCCATGGATGGCAGAGGGCCCTGTGCATTGACTGAGAGACAGATGCCCTGAGAATCTGTATCTGCAGCCACATGGAAGTGCAAGGTCTTCTGCAGCCCACCAGGCAGCTCCATGAACTCCTGACACCTGTTTGCTGCATGAAAGTACAGGACCCGCAGGGTCCTTCACTTCCATAGGTAAATGGAGTCTTCCCTTGGCACAGAGCCTAGATGGCCCTGCATGTCTGCATCTGTTCATGCAGGTTCCGAAATGACAGGTGTTAATGAGGATACAATTCCATTATCTCAAAAAGAAAGGAAATTCTTTTCAAAAAACTGCATTTATACACTAATTAGAGTTTAACTTAATGTAACAAAAGTAGGGAAATGAGGCAATAGGCCTTCCAACCCTAACTTGCCACACCCCCAAGTAGCAAAAGGGGAAAAAGTTAGGGTTTTGGGTCTTTGAGTCTCGGTCTTCCTTGGGGTTGTCAGCCATGATGCCCCCCCCCCGAGCAAACAAGGTTAGACATGATCTCTTTTATTCACAATGGGCCCACAGGAACAAGAACAAGAACCCCTGGTGGCCTGTCTGCCACTGCTGGTTGAGACCTAAGGATAGCCTCAGGCAGCGATTGCCAGTGGGATATTTGACCCTGGTAATGAGGAAGGCTGACTCACCCTTTTCCTTTTTGTTCAACACCCCCCCCCCACCACCAGACATCCAGTTGATTCCTTTTCAGTGGAGGTCACAGTCAATCTGGAAGGGGATTCGGGGGCTGGCAGGAGTTTTCCTGTGAACAACCGAAGCCCCTGAGTGAGTGAAGGCTTAATACCCATCCGAACTATCAACTAGTGATAGTTACTGTTTGCTTTCACCAGTTGGAATTGCTTATTTGAGCTGTGTTTTTCCTTTTCAATTTTTTTTTAGTTGCTGTGTATACTTTTATTTGTTGTTGAGGTTTATCTTAACAGTGTTTACTCCCTGTATTGGGGAGTGTGAGCTGGCGTGGGATAGAATGAGGCATCAGACAATATAGGCAGACATAAATAAGCATTTATTTCGAAAAACAGCGGACTGGAAGGCGACAAAACAAGAAACATAAGTAAAATTAATTTCTTCACAGAGTTAGAATTCAGCTAACTCTGATGGGGTGTTACCAGCTACACAGCCCCCTTATAGACTGACTGACCTCCTTAGGGAGACTCTTTTTATAGCAAGGAAAATCATGTGATAAGAAAACTCTGCCTTAATTACTTTAATTTTCAAACAAAACTAAAATACAGGATGTATTATCTCCTTTTGTAGTCATAAGTCCATGTCATTTTAATGATCCACAACATAAGAGTAGCTTTAACATAAAACAAATTAGATTACTAGATTAGCTTGTTCAGGGAAGTACTCTGAAGGACCGCCCCTTCAAACGGCAGCATAAAAGGCAGAGAGATTCGTCCGGCCGGCCTTTAGATAAACCCAGCTGCTGGAATGGGAGGGAGCTTAAGGACTATGCAGCCCTGCAATGCAGCAAGAACCACCTCGCTAGAAAACATTTCAATTTAGAAAACGATTCAGCCTACAATACAAATCGGTAAGTTCAGTTTCCTAAAGAGTGTTACACTAGCCAGAAGGGCAATACTGGAATTAAAAAACACCTGAAAGTCCTTCGCAATAGTGTGAGCATTCGTGCAGCAAACTGTACTGTGGCTCCGCACTATCGCTATCTGAATTTCACTCGCTTCATCTTTCACTTGCTGCTCTTGAAAGAAAACAAGTCTATAACATTTATTACATCCTAGAAAGATGCCTTTCATGACATTAATGTGTATATTTATCGACTCTTAAAAGAATACACTATAGCGTGGTGTATCTTTTTTTTAAACATTAACGCTAGACCAATATAGCAGTCACTTAATCTCATATTGGAACCTGCACCCAGAATCATAGAAAATGCTCGCTGGTGGGGTTGTGGTGGTGGTGAAGTTCTCCTGAACACAGGGAAATTATGCCTGTCTGTACCATAAGGTTTCTTCCATAATCCAGTTTACCAAAACTTTTAAAACAAAAATACCCTGCTTTGAGGAGTCTGGTTTGCACAACTAGGAATAGAGGACACAAACAAATGACGAAGGAACAAAACAAGGTGGGTGGCTAGCCAACAAACAACACATAACATGTACACAACGACAAAGCATAACAGATGTGTGCTTTCCAGAAGTCTACCAGAGCAGCAGTATGAAGAAAGGAAATAAAAGGGGGGCTGTAAAACCTTCACATTGAGACAGTTCTTGGATGTTTTATACTGGATCTGTTTACTGTATTGAAAGAGCTACAGGTATATGATTCTGAGATTTGTAATCTGGTGGAGACTTCTGGGGCTCTAATGGGATTTGTGAGGGGGCATGATGGGGCAGAGGTTGGGGGTGGCATGGTGGGCCTGAGTTTGTTGAGTATATGTCAGGAACTTCCATATAATGTTAGAATTCAACTCACTGGGGATAATTACTTGGAATGCCAGAAGGATTGATTGTCCCCTTAAAAAAAGGAAAGTATTAGAACATGAAGTGTGATATTGCATTAGTTCAGGAAAGACATCTCCTGGAGGGAGACGTCACTATCCCTGCTGCTTGTGGATGGAACACGTGTACCCCCAGTGCCTGTATGTCTATGCAGAGAGGGGTGGCAGTCCTCTGTCAGAAAGGTTTAAATTACAAATAGGTATACACAGGGAAATGAAAGATACTGAAGGTTGAATGTGCGAGGTCACATACCAAGGTGAACAGATTGTTATTGGCAGCATTTGTGCCCCAAATAGTCCTGACATAGATGTCTTTTGTCAGGTATTAAGGGAGGTCCCATCTAACCCAGCAGGGATAATAACAGGAGAGGACAACAATTTAGCTCTGACCCCCTCTCTGTATAGAAAAGGACCAGGCCATCGTCAGAAATCTTTGATAGCTGAACAAGTGAACCTTGAATATCAGAAAGCAGACCTTCGGGACATTTTGTGGGTTGGGTTCTACACTCCACACCAAAACAAATTTGTCTTACTGCTCTGTAGCCCATGATTCCTATAGCAGGATAGATGGGATATTTGCGTTACAGGAACTTGTCCCCAAGACCTGGGGTGTAGCTATTGGTAACATTTTAGTATCAGGTCATGCATCAGTATTGTTGTTCCTTGCTTGGGGGACAGTAATGGAACCAAGGAACAAGAGGAGGTTTAATACCTCATTGCTTCAGGACCCAGGGTTTACAGAAGACTTGCGTACTAATCTTTTAGACAGCTTTTCCCTTAATGATACAGTGGAGGTCTCAAAGGGTACCCAATGGGAGGCCATGAAAGCAGGGATGAGGGGAAAGGTAATTGCATACTCATCTCAATTATACAAGCAAAGGGACACAGCTACATGCTACAGAGAAAAAGAACTTGAACAGCTAGAGTAAGAATATCAGTCTCATTCCCCCCCAACTACATCCAACTCTTAAACTTCATATTACTGAGGCTAAGGTAGCATTAAAAGAATCCTTGCACGGTAAGACAGAATATACCTTGTTCCAGCTTAACCAGCAGTACTGGGAGGCAGGTGTACAACTCAATAAATGATTGGCACATTGGCTTAAGGCCAGAAAGGTGGAGAACTATATCCCTTTGATTAAGACTGTGACAGGTAATACAGTAACCTCCCCAGAACTCATTAATCAGGAATTCCAAGCATTTTATAAAGCCCTGTACGCTTTAGCAGTCTCTCCCCCACCAGCAGAATTCTCTACTTTTTACTAGGACTTATCCATATTGCAAGTTTCCCATCAAGGAATGCTCAACTAACCAGCCAATTTCTCCCCAGGAAGTTCAGGATGCAATCCTTGATATGTCCCGGGGTATGTCCCCCAGTCTGGATGGGTTCCACACAGACTTTCACAGAGCCTTTGGGGGAATCTTGGCACCTAAATTAGCTATAGTTTTCAATGAGGCCTAGGAAAGAGGATCACTTCTCTCTACTTTTATGTAAGCCCTCATAACACTTATCCCAAACAAGGGAAAATGCATCATTTTGTGCTCACAGTATCACCCCATTTCTCTGGTCAATGTGGATTTGAAAAGATTTTTGCAAAGGTGCTGGCAGGAAGATTGCAGGTTGTTATAGGAGACCTCATTCATTAAGATCTGGTGGGATTCGTCCCAGGTCACCTCACCTCTGTGCTGACAACACCTGTCGTACCCTGGACCTACTGTGGGAGACCTGAGCATACCTGGAACCCACATCCACACTGTCTCTGGATGCAAAAAAGGTCTTTGACAAGGTGGAATGGGCATACATAAAGGATGCCCTCATCAGATTTGGTTTCAACTAAAAGTTTTTTGCCCTGGTAAACCTCCTCTACACTAATTCCTCAGCAGCAGTACTTACCAATTCTGTTATCTCCCCGGCCTTCCCCTTATGGAGAGGCACAAGGCAGGGGTGTACCCTGTCCCCCTTTATGTTCCTTCTTGCATTTGAATCTCTGGCAGCCAACATCTAAGCTTTTACTTCCTTCCCTGGCCTAAGTGTGGTAGACCTGCGTTCTACCTAGGTAAAGAATGATCAGAGGGATATCTTTCTATGTTCTTTTTTCCTGCTTTAAAATCTGCTGCAACAGTGTCTTCTATCCTATCCTGTTCTTCCTTTATGCTGAAGTAGGTTGGCCACTACTACAGTTCTTTTTCTACCTCTCACTAAATTGTCCTCTCTCTCTCTCTCTCTCTCTCTCTCTCTCTCTCTCTCTCTCTCTCTCTCCCTCTCTCTCCTCTCTCTCTCTCTCTCGACTCTCACCATAAAGATGATATGCCTTGCTGTACCTGGATAGTGGACAGCTGTGGATATAAAAAGATACTGTGCCAGATTGCATGGATGGAGTTTAGAAATAAAAAGTGTTCACTCAATAAAGGAAAATAATTAAAGTGCCTGCAGTGCTTTCATAAATAAAGGTTAAAATGTTATATTTAAAGTGCACAGTGCATAGGAAATACAATATAGCACCTGATGGTTAGCAAGAAGAATCTTGCTGTATATGGTTTATGTTAAGTTAGGTTTGTTTGTTTATTATTATGAGGTTAACTGATATGAATTTATAAGTATTGTGCTGTAAAAGTCCATATAGAGCAGGAGAACATATAGCCCAGGCAAAAAGAGCTTCAGGCTGTAATATGGAGCGACTTTACTTTTACTTTCATTGGAGAAAGCCACTCCGCAAGTAAAAGTTTCCACGTTAGTCTCTAAGTAACTAAACGTGCAAGCAGTGTTTGGGAAAAAAGTTCCTTACACAGTTGTAAGGGGATTATTGGATTTATTTAGAGATCTAGGAAGTGGAACAGAGTGTTGAATATATAAATGCTGCCAATGTGTGTTAAACTCTGTTCCAAAAGTGCTCACACCCGCAAGCCCTGAAAGCACCTCATACCTGTTTTTGTTGCATTTGCTTTTAGGATTCTCTCTCAAAAACATTACGGAGAACTTAAAATAAAGAGGACTGTAGAAGGTATTTTGGGCTGGAAATATAAGAGAAAGCAAAATGACCAAAATGAGGAACAAAGCTACCTTATAAGAAAAAGAGATACCGACAGCTCTGTTCTATATGTACATGCCACGAGCTGAAAGTGTTACCGAAATCGTTGATGAAAGGAAACCAGTGCTGCTAAATACATTTTTTTTTTCTTTTCTGAACTGGGAGTAGTGATGGGTGAAGTGCATTAAATTTGCTACTCGCAGTATTTCGTGTATAATCTGAACTTTGGGTCATACTATGGGTAGTGAAGCAAATAACTACACATCCAGAAGTAACACAAAGTTCCTATTTTTGTGGGTACTTTGCATTACTTTGGGATACATTAAAAACATCTATTTTTGTCCCTGGTGTCATTGTGGCCCCCCTCTGTCATGAAGTGACTGTCTACTCCGCCCCACCAACCCCGACTGGAGTGAGGCATCACATTCTCTCCACGCACTTCCATGGCTGGCAGCCCACCGACTAGGCTCAGTGAATGACCGCGTGCTTGTGCAAGCATGCGCTCATTCATTGACAAGTCGCATAATTGACTCCGTCCTGCAAGGTTGTGCAGAAGGATAGGGGGCTGCTCCAGTCGCTGGCGGGGGTGGCGAGATGGAGGGAAAGGCAGTCCTCCATCCCCTCCTCAAGACACCGGAGCAGCCTCCTCCCCTTCTGTACACCACAGCAGGACTGGGTAAATTAAAGCGACTTGTCAATGAATGAGCACGTGCTTGTACAAGCATGCGCTCATTCATTGAGCTGAGTCAGGCGGCTGCTGGCTGTGGAGGTGACTGGAGGGATGAGTCTGGTGGCCCGCCTCCGTTGGAGGTTGGGGGAGCGAGGTGGGGGGTACTACATGACAGGGTGGGTGGGTGGGATGGTCACTAGACACCAGGAAAAACAAACTAGATGGTGCCAAGTATTTTTCCCTGCAGGCAGCATGCCACGCAGGGGGCATACACTGTGCTGAGGGTAAAATAATGCAGACAAAAAAAGTTCTGCTCTTCTTGCCTTTTCTTCCTCATCTTTTACTAGTATGAAATATTAACAAAACACTGAAGGTCTAGTGCAAGCCACAAGTGAGCAAACAAGGCTGTGTCATTCCCACACCTCACATATAACAGGTATGAACAGTGCTGTGGTGGACAGTATACCCACTTTTATTAGGGGGGTCAACAGAATACCATCTTTTTGCATGTTTCACCACACAAAGTACAGACAGGGTATACACACTTTGGTGAGTGGGGATGGGGGGGTGTACAGGGTTCACAACTGGTATTGCCCAAATGCAGGTACATTTAGTGTCATGATACTCATGTTGCCCTTTAGCAAGAACTGCCGGTTACTATGTTGGGGGGGGTTAACTCTAGCTGTTTGTCATGCCAACTAGTGGCTGCAAAACATTTAATTTAAACCCTGACAGTATTAGCCACTTTCTTAACTGCCATCACTGTAGCCCTGGGAATAAAAAACAGCAGAGCTGAGTCTGTAATTATGTAGGGGGAGAGGTAAAGGAAGGTATAGCAACCCACCTAAAGCATGCAACGAATCATGCACATGATGCAGCCAGTGTAGATGATTTTGAAATAGAAATTGATTAGTAAAATACCCACCACCAGTGTCCACCACCAACAGGTGTGATTGTGAATGGACTGGGAACTGGACTTGGCGTTTTGGAAAAAGGAAAGCTGTTTCTTTGTGATGCTTCGATACATATACATCCATTACATAGATATGTAGTTGGAGGACCTACCAGTAAGCTGATCATAAGACCCATCCAGATCCCTGGATGCAGACAGACTCTCGTTCCTACCTTTGCTGCCTCACATGGTGCTTCCCCACACAAATGCAGTACAAAATTCCTTAGCTGCGCTTCAAGGGGGGAATCCAACTGCTCCAGTGACCCGAGATCCCAATCTCTGTAACTTTCCCTTCAAAATCCACCACACACTTGGATTTCTCCCCAAAATTCAAATAATTCCTCTTTCCTTTATCACAGAAACGTCAGATATATAACTAAGCCAGAATGAATTTATCTTTTCTCTTTTTAAATGTATATCTTTCTCCTTCTTTCTGGTCCTGCCATTACTAGAGATGATTGGTTGGGGGGGGAGGCACTAGACACCAAGGAAAATAATATATTTTTAAACGGATCTGACTCAGGGTTGGGGGTGGATGGGGGTACTACCTGACAGGGTTGGGGGACCTACTAGACACCAGGGAAAGAATATATTTTTAACCGATCCAACTCGGGGTTGGGGGAGGAGGGCGGGGGTACTACCTCACAGGGTAGGGGTGGGGGACTACTAGACACCAGGGATAGATCATGGGTGGTGTTGGGGGTTCCCCATTTGTGACCTCTACTTGCTTTGGGGTTTTTAAGTGCAATTTGTACTTAAAACTCCCCAAAGCAAGGCAAAGTCACAAATGGCGAATTACGGGTTATTTGGAAAAAATTACACAAAGTGTTACATGGAGCAAAACTGCCGACTTCACAGCACTTTCACCCACGTAGTAAAACTTCACTGCATCTCTAACTGGGAAGCCAATTTCCAGATAAAAATAACTTCTGTATGCCCATTTTGAAAAGAGAGAGAGAGAGCACTGTATACTGCAAATAGGAGTGCTCTCACTCCTCTCTCTCTCTCTCTTGCTATCTACATTATTAGTGTTCTCCGATGCAGCCAAATAAAAATTTGATCAAGAGTATTAAATAAGACAAACGTCCCCTGAACAGAAAGTCTGTACTCTTGTTCCCCTCATAAAAATAAAAGATAACCCTGACAAAAGAATACAGTATTCAAAACATAATAAATGCAGAGACATTCAGGCCCCCATATTCAAAGACTGGGGGCTTTCCGATGCATCTAGATGCGCTGCCCAAATAAATGAGCCAGCACAAAACATTGCTATATTCAAACGAGATGCACTGAATATAGTAATGGTTGCTCACGGTGCAAATGGGGTCCACCGACAATGCACCAGTGAATCCCCCTGGATGGCCTGAATACCTGGAATGGGGATATGCAGTGCAACTGCAGATAAGCCAGGCTCAAATTCCAGATATTCAGCCACAATAATACAGATGAGGCTATTATGTATGCAAGGAGCAAACAGGCCATTTGCTTGTCATTATGGCCTTATTTGCATGCTGTCTGCAGGGATGCACCTGGTAGGATTCACCATGAGGCCTGCCCCCTTCCCATTCCCATTCCCTGAGCCAATGTAAAATTGACAGCAACCCCCCATTTTCCATAGTCTAGTGCCCCCCAACCTGTCCCCCCGATCTGAACCCAAGTTGCATTGAAATATACAGGCACTGCCAGTCCAGGATCCTGCTTGATGTACTTTCCATAATCAAACCAGGACCAGTATCCCCGTGTGGTGTATAGTACTTAGCCGTACATGTTTCCCAAAGTGTAGTGGCCCCCTCGCACCCTGTCCCTGATTCCTGATCCAATAAAAAATAAGTCTGTCTCCATCCCAGTTTCCATAGTGTAGTGGTCCCCCCACCCAGTCCTGATCCCTGATCGTATACAGAAACACATTCCAAATGACCTTTTCTATGGAGTAGTGGCCCCCCCACCACTTACACTCAGACACAGACATCCCCCGCTCCCACCCCATCCCAGCATGGACAGTTATCTGGCGGGCGGCTCAGCCCCTCGCACACCTCCACGGCTGCCTGCTGACTGCACTGTCAATGACTGACAGCTTATTTGTAGCACTACAAGCCCATTGGCTGACACTGTTGATCAATGGGCTTGCAGTGTGTACTGTAAGCTGTTATTCACAACTTTGCGAATAACACAAAGTTATGAATGGCAGCTTACAGTACATACTGCAAGCCCATTGGTCGACAGTGTCTGCCAATGGGCTTGTAGTGCTTACAGTAAGCTGTCAGTCATTGACAATTCAGTCAGTGAGCAGCCATGGAGATTTGCGGAGGGCTGAGCTGCTTACTTGCTAGCTGTCCAGTCTGGGACGGGGTGGCGGGATGGGATGTGTGTGCCTGAGTGAGTGGTGGGGTGGGAGGGTCACTACACTATGGAAAAAGGCATTTGGGATCTGTTTCTATATGCGATCAGGGATTGGGACAGGCTGGGGGGACCACTACACTATAGAAACTTGGAAAAGCTGGCACGGTGATGCTGAGGGTTGACACGTTGGATGCCACACCTTGCATCATGCTGGCGACCCATGTTCGGAAGCGAGCGCAGGTTGCTGGTGGTTGGCCAGGGAGGAGAGGATCGAGTGTCTAGAGGACAGCTCTCTTCTCCTGGGAAGGGTGGGTTCATGATGCTCTGGCAGCAGCGACTCCCATCGGAGACTGGGAGTTCATGATCCAGGGGGTCATGCACGCAAGAGGTGCAGGCGACGGCGGATGTCCATGAGTCGGGTGCAGGAGTGCGCTCGGCTTGTGCTGGACATCATTACACATCTGTGCCTCCAAGGGACCATCATGTACAAGGGAAAAACCCTGGTTCCTGCTGGAGATGACAGCATGCTGGCCCCATGCCCACCATCCGACCCTGCCTCCTTCGGTCCCAATATCCCCCAGCCTGCACCCGACCACCAAAAAATTAAAACTGAATTAATGGTGTGCCCAGTTAAGTGGAGGGTGGCCCTGCCCTGGGGGGCACAAGCCAGGGGTAAAGGGTGGATCGGGGTGCCAGGTTGGGGTAGCAGGGGGACCTGAAGCAGAGGGGAGTCTCAGGCTGGGCGGGACAAGCTGGGGATGCCTGAGGGATGCCTCAGGACTGGCGACCGGATGAAATAAAGTGGAAAAACAAACTATAGAAACTGGTATAGGGGCAGACTTATTATTTTATTGAATCAGGGATTGGGGATGGGGTGGGGGGACTACTACAATTTGGAAAACATGTACAGTTAAGTACTATACACCACACAGGGATCCTGGTCCTAGTTCGATTATGGAATGTACATCAAACCAGGATCCTGGACCGGTGGTGCCTCTATATATGTCAATGCGATTGGGGTTCAGGGATCGGGGACAGAATGGGGGGATGGGGGCACTACACTATGGAAAATGGGGGCTGTTATTTTTCTATGGATTGGAGAATGGGACTGGGGGGGCTCACCACCAAGCTACGGGGGCTGGTGATTGCTGTGCTGCTGTGTGTAGTACAGCAGCCCGCCTGTGGGTGGCTACAAGTTAGGCGTGTTTCTAACACTGAGATGTGTGGGCAGCTGCACCGCACTTTTGGGCTGAATATGGGGATGTGCCACATATTCATGAGTACGCCCCCTGGAGATGCACTGTATACATTATGGCTGCTCTTGGGCACAGCTGGAGATGCACGATGCATCTACACTATTTGAATATCATGCTGCAGTGCATTTTTTGGAAGGCGCCGGTGCATCTCCTTTGAAAATGTCGTCCCTAATGTCTCTGATGTTTCACTGTCTGATTTTTATTACTAATTCCTTACAATGTGCTTCACAGGGCTTAATGTTAAAAAGCACCATACTGTGTGCTAAAATAATGCAAACTGTTTAAAAAGAAATGAAGAGAATGGACAGCTTGCCTTGGGGGTGGTGGTGGTATTGCATACTGTTCCCTTTAGAGAGACAGTGGTCTCCCTGGGCCCATTTTATACCAAACTAAATGCCAGTCATCCAAAAAGGGGGAGTGGCTAAATCTCGTTATAGCTCATTATCTATTCATGTTGACCTTCTTGAATAATACATAGAGGATAATGGATGGGAGAAATACAATAACCGTGCTGTAATTGCATTGAGCGATTTCCCTGACAACAGTGTAAACCTCAAGAGCGCAGCTCGAGAGGTTTACAGTTGCTAAGGAAACCGCAAGATGTGACTTCAACAGAGTTATTGTCTTTCTCCAATCCATTATCCTTTATAGTGTATGGGTAAACTTTAACGTTGTTTGGACAGCCATTCAAGAGCTGCTTCAAGGAGATACAGACAGAAAGAAAGCCGATCGCTTGTGCTACTGAATGAGTATATGTTGGGCTCCATCGTGATCGCTGCTGTCTACAGGTAACACCTTAATGATTTAAACTAACCAGTTGGAAACTGCACTCAGACAGTAGTGATCACAGTTCTAAAAACAGAACTCTGCAGGGAGAAGTGTTCTAAGATGTTATGATACTGCTGTGACATACTGAGGCATGGTTAACAACCTACTGATATCACAGCAGTACCACAACAAAGATGTAAACTTGCCGATTTTAGCCAATAATAAGGGCTCCCCATACATTATATGTCCATAATGTTGCTTAAAATTGAGATTGACTAGCTACAGAAGTATATAACTATCTCTTTTCCCCGTCTAAACTGTTTTGGTAGAATGTAGAAATCGATGTATTAGAAAAGTGGGTGGATCACATGATCAGGGGGAGGGGTATATAAACCCCGTGAAAAATGAGATGGACAGATTAGCTGTGGTTGATCTCAGTTACCTGAAGCCAAGGTGAGAGAAGAACTTACAAGAGAGTAGGCTCCTGGCTAAACACAGGAGAGGATCTAAAGCATTGGATAAGGTCAAGACTGTGTACACACTACTGGGAGTAATGTATTCTTTGGTATGCGTTTGTTATTTTCTTATTATTTATTTTTTTTTGTTTTGTTATTTTTAAAGAAATAAAACCACACTGCAGTGTGTTGTACCTTACTTTAGTTGTGGTGAGTTAGGCTTTACTCACACCCTTCAACACTAAGCCTACAAGGAATTCCCCACAAATTGTGTCTCTTTCTGACAATATCACCTTATTTTTATCTGATATCCCAGCCTCACTATGGACCCTCCAGAATATAGAAACATAGACTTTGGTGGCAGATAAGGACCGCTTGGCTCACCTAGTCTGCCCATGTCCCTACCTATCGGATAAGCTGTAGATACTAGTTTTAGCAACAGCCTGCTTCCTCCTACCTCTCACTAGAATTGCCTTATGTCTGTCCCATGCATTCTTAAATTCCCACACTGTTTTTGACCCCATGGCCTCCTCAGGAGACATGTCCACCATCCTCTCTGTGAGAAAATACTTTCTCACATTCAGGGGTCAACCTCAACCTTTTTTTACACTAGCCAGCAGGCAAATTGATTTAAAATTGCACTAGCCTGCAGATGGTTGCACTACCCCTTAATTATAATGGTAGATTTTGATCACTTATACAGGAAACAATGCAAGCAAAGCCAAGAAATACTCTGATTTGTGCACATTTATCTTGCTCCCACATTGCTTCCAGCTCCCCAGCAGAAAACAAAAGACTGCAATGCCATCCATCACAAACAGTGAGCCCCCCCATAGTTTTGTAGCATAGCTTCCTCTCTTCCTCTCTCTGCCCCCCCCACACACACACCAAACAGACAGAGGATATCACAACAGCAAATGTTCAATCAAGCAGTCCTAGCTCTGTGCACACAATAGCTGGCATCATCATGCACCTCACCACACTTTCACCACCACCCACAGGGCAACGAACAGAGGCAGAGGCAGAGAAAGACACTCACGGTCCCCACCCTATAGTCAACTGGAGATCTGCACTTTTGAAAGTTTTTGTACAGTCTCAAGTGAGCCAGGAGCACATCTAACATTTCTTTGGGGTGGGGGTTAGACAAACCTAAGGGGCTTGGAAAATAGAAAATTATGACATTTTTATTTGTAAAAGCATTGATATTAATATGCACTGCCCCAACAATAACAGATTTTTCTTTAACATTGTCCTTTCATCAGCCCAGGGGAAACAGTACACAGGCATAACACTACACTATTTCTATTTCCGTATAAGATGATCTATGTACCCCAGTAATGCCTATTTCGAGGTTTCAAATTATGTAATTTATCAAGGTTTATTTTTGTATCATACATGATCCAAAGCTTTGTTTTTAGGCTGAAAGGACATGCTGAGTGGGATAATGGTGGAACTGTATGGATGGTGATGGCTAGCATGTTCCATTTAGAAGAGCTGAGGACCCCCTACACTTGCCAATAATGGCAGCTATGGATCTATGGATGGTCACTTCAGAGTCTGGTCTGCAGTGGTGTCCAGGGAAAGAACTTAGTTAAGAGATTTGGGAGAGGGAAGTTATGGTGAGGCTGGGATAAAACCCACCACCTGCAGGGCCGATCCTGTATACCTCTTTGCATTTTATCACTGAAATGTTGGATACAAACACTCAAAATGTAGAGAAATGAGGGGCACTGGTCTTAATAATATTGGACAAATTGTTAGACATAGACACATTCAGAAAACTGGAACCCAATGACTCAACAGCACTCTACCCTTGATCACACCCTGGACACTAGCTGAAGGTCTTAACAGTGGCGTGATAATGACTCGCATTGAGTCATTTGTGGGATCCCTCTCTTGAACTGCCAGATAATTGCAGCTCTTAATGAGCTGTTAATCATGCCTGGCCATCTGGAACACTGAGAAAGATTAGCATGAGGACTAGAGAATGCTAAAGTAGAGACTTTTTTTAACTTCATTAACAGCCATGAAAATCTGCACTAGTCAAGCCGGGCAAGGAGAGAGTTAGCTGCACTAGCCCTGGTCAATTTACACTAGTGTTTGGGCTAGTAAAACATTGTTAAGATCGACCCCTGCTCACATTGCCTCTGAGTCGTCCCCACTCTATCTTCAGATTGTGCCCCCTTGTTCTTGCATATCTATTTTTCTGAAAGATGCTACCCTCTTGGACTTTATTGATTCCCTTGAGGTACTTGAAAGTTTCTATCATGTCCCCTCTCTTCCTCCTTTCCTCAAGAGTATACATATTAAGTTCCTTCAGCCTCTCCTCATATGGCTTCTTTTGCAGACCCTTCGCTCCTACCTTACATCCTTCTTATCCTCTCCCTCAGCTTCTCCACAGTAGTACTTCCCATTCCCTCTCTATTCCTTCTAGAAAATCTGTTGGTCCGTCTCCTTTCTCTTACCGCTTTCCTAAACTCCGGTCCTTCCTTCGCTCATCTATTCACTCTGCCTCTTTTGCTTCCCCCTTAAAGTCTCTTCATCATAACGTTTCTTCTCCCTCCTGCAACTGTCCATGACCCTCTTCCTCCCCTTCTCCCACTAGTTTTGCCCTGGCAATCTGTTTCCCTCTTACCTGTTCACTTTTCTGTACTTGTAAGATTAGTTACCTTGCCTAAAATATTTCAGTTTATCTACCACATGTATCTGCAATACTGATTCACCTTCATTTTTTTATTATGCTCCTTGAAATATTGTATTTGATGCATAAGAAGTACCACTTCCCCTTACCCCCAGGATGCATCTGGAAATGAGCTGTTAGCAGCTTTGTATATCTTTCCTGGTGAAAAATTTGAAATACATTACTTACTAACTAACTAACTAACTAACTAACTAACTAACTAACTAACTAACCCCACTCTCTCCTTTCTACCACCCAGGTGGAATGAGTTGGAGAAAGCACAAAGGAAGTTCTGATCTTTGTATCACTATTATTTCTAGAGTGCGGCAACAAAACTGATATGTCCCCCATACTAAAATTACGCAGTTCACGTGGCAGAAACATAGGAAACAGCTGGGGTGGAACCCACAGATCTGCCACAGTAGACTCCTTTAAGACAACCCCCAGCTCGCTATTGAAGGAAAATCACTACAGTGGACAGCTTTTCTGGAAAACAGGATCCAGATGCAAGGGGACTTGTACCACCCTGTAGAGGGGGTTCTTTACTCCTTCAAAGAGCTGCAATATCAGCTTGTCATACCCTACACACACTTTTGGAAATTCTTGCAGATAAGGAATCTCTCAAGGGTGAAAGTCTCACCTAACCACACTTTTCCTCCCCCATAAGTACCTGATAGGTGGTGTCTACTCTGTCCAAACCAAACCACTTGACAGGAAAGATAAAATCTCTGGTAGAGTGGGAACTCCCGTCCACTGAACCAATTGGACCCAGAGCAAAATGGGCCCAGGAGCTTTGCATACCCATCCCAAAGGATCGTTGGGGCAGGGTCTGGACCCATGCATATGTTGCCAATAGAGAGTTGCAAGCCAAAACTCTTTGGTACAAAATTTTGCACAAGGCATACCAATTGCCACAGTGGCTCTATAGACTGTGCCTTACTCCAACGAGTGAATGCCGGAGGTATACCTCCCCACTCTATCATATCCTTTGGTTGTTTCCTGTTATAGGTCATTACTGGGACACAGTATGGGTAATATGCAGGGAGCTGGCACAGATTCCATATCTTAAAGACACCTTCCTGGCTCTCTTGGGACTGCCTTCTAAGGACAGTACTTTGTTTCCGCCCCCCCCACCCCAAGCTGAATTGGGTTTACCATGTCCTTGAAGCAGCAAAACAAATTCTGCTGCATCATTGAAGAGATCCTGAGCCACCAGACCCCCCAAGAGTGGCAACATCTAATTGCCCTTACAGCCAGATGTTGAATGGGTAGTCCATGTAGCCATAGGTAAGGTAGAACTGTGTTCATAAGTCTGGGGACCATTCCTGGTGGACTGTCACAGGCCCTTGGTAACTTTCACACCTGCCAGGTGAGCCAGTGCCCACCCCTGTGACACACTAGAGCTTTTTTTATCAGTGAAAACCTCCTGCAATTTCTCCCCACTGATAGGGGAATGTGAAAACTTATTGAACCCAGAGGCTTGTCTCCCTCACCCCAAGCTGGATGTGCTAGGTGCACAATACCCCTGTCTCCTTTATTAATATTATTGGAATGCTACAGTTGGGCATTGGATGCTGACCCCATCCCACCCATGACCCCTGTGCCCCCACTGAGACTCAGATGCAGGTATGATAGAGAAAGAATAGACTCTTCATGTTGTTCCTCCAGTATGGACATTGATATAGTTCTGCAAGGATACATTCCTCATTGTATAACTTTTGTTATGCAACTGACATGAAGCCTTGGGTGTGTCCAGGAATGGAGGTGTACCGGAGGTAACATATGATAATATGGTATATTATACCTGTTACATTATTCCTGTCAGACATCGGTAATCCACTAACAGCCTCAATATTTAGCTCCTTCTTAGGACAAGAAACCAACTCTACAAGGTGTGGGACCCAGGGGGTAACACAGCCTTATGTAGGATAAGGAAGAGACCCTATAGTGTACATGTTTGACTGTTTTATTCTTTAAAATTAAATGAGTTAATGGTTGGTACTAGCCCTCCTGGGCACCAAATGCAGACTGCAAGGAATTTCTTTTTTACTGATTGAATTATTGATCTACATATATATGCCTATGAAGGATGGATTCATAATAGATAATGTAGTTCTTCTGTTGTGCATGTCTCTAGAGTTGAGGAAAATGTCCTGGTAGTGTTCATCAACTGACTGTGTTCAAATATTTTGTACACTGTGTTCATTTTGAAAAATGAAATTTCAATAAAAACTTTTATGGCAAAAACAAAATCCTCACTTTCAAACTGTTGCACAATTTTGTACAATCTATGGGCCCAATGCACTAATGGGTGGATAATACGCACTGGAGGTGCATAACCCACCTGCGGACAGGTGTGTACGGGTCGGTATTCACTACTGGCCGCCACTTTCCCAATTACCAAAGACATAAATAAATTAATAAATTAATAGCACCGGCCGATGAGAGTGTGGCCATTTCAGAGCTACCTATGTACACCCAGTGCAGAAGACAATATCAAGCCATGATATGCAAATGAGGGAACCCCCATGCATACACAGCAAAAGCATGATATTTGAAATTTTCAGAAGTGCTAAACTACTGCAAGCATGGCACAGTTTAACATTTCTGAAACCCAGCCCTTAACAGGGGCAGAGGGGGTAAGTGCCCTGCACCCAGGCCACGCACCATCAAGAGATGGGTAACCTTTTAGTCTAGCATCCCTTCCATGCCCAGATCCCTGTCTGTGTAAATAAATTGTAATCCCAGGTTGTCCAGTGGTCCCTCTGAGCCCTGATACCCTGGTACAGACATGAAAACATTACCCTGGTGGTCTAGCATTCCCTCCGCAGCCCTGACCACCTGCCAGACACCCTAACAGGACTCCCTGATGGTCTAGTAGACCCCCCCAACCTTGACTTGCCCATAGCATTCGAACTCCATCCCTGGTGGTACAGTGTACCCCATCACAGCAGGTAGTGTCTCACCACCCCACACACCCCTTGTTCCCACACTGAGAACCAGCGACCAGCACTGCCTTCTGCTTACCACCATGGCTGCCTGCAGACTGAACTCTCATGATGTGCATGTCATGAGAGCTTAGTTTGCAGCAGGCCCTGGTGGTGAGCGGAGGGCTGTGCCAGTCGCTGGCTCTTGGGGTGGGGACTGGAGTGTGTGGGGTGGTGGGATACTACTTGCCGGGCTGGGGGGGTAGGGGTCCACTATATCACTAGGGATGGAGTTTGAATGCTACAGGCAGGTCGGGTTAGGGGGGTCTGTTAGACCATCAGGGAGTCCTGTTAGGGTGTCTGACAGGTGATCAGGGCTGGGGAGGGACCGCTAAACCACCAGGGTAATGTTTTTCATGTCTGTACTAGGGGATTGGGGTTCGGAGGAGGTGCTGCTGGACCATCAGAGATCACTATTATTTCTACAGAGAGGGATCGGGGCACAGGAGGGACTGCTGGACCGCCAGGGATTACTATTTTATTATACAGATGGGGATTGAGGCATGGGAATGGACCACTGGGTCACCAGGGATTACTATTTTTTCTAAAACATGCAGGGATCCAGACATGGGGGGAAGGGGCCCTGGCCTGGCACACTCAGCCACTGCAGCAGCATGCAGATGAGCACACAATGGGTATGCAAATGGAGTGGGCTCATCTGCATGTTTGGACTGAATATCACCCATGGGGGATGCAGCACTAACCAGTGTGTGCTGCACTTTACCCCTATGGGCGGTCTTCAGCCCAGTGCTCTAGTAGTGCGGCACATGGCATGGAGACTGCTGGTTGTGTGCCGCACTACCAAGGCCTGATAGTCAGATGGATAGTGTGGTTTGTTCAGATCATGCTGTCTGTCTAAATATGGTGCCAGAGTCAGCCGACCCTGTTTTTTCACGTGGCACCTCTGTGTGCACATGCTACCAGCCAGCTCTGAATATGGAGCCCTAAGTATTTGCTCTATTTAGGAACTGTCTCAATAGTTTTATTTCTTAGTAGCTGTATATATCTATATCTATATATATATATATATATAGACATTTTTTTTTGCCTCAGTACCACTAAGCATTATAGTGACCATCTGTATCAAAAAACCTTTTGTCTAAAGGGAGGAAGCTGTCCTGGTTTTGCTTGCTCTATATCTAGAGTACTGAAATCAACATATTTTATCCTTTACTGATCCTGCCACTGTATACATTTTTTTAGTGGCATAAAAATGCACTTTTGGATCCTTGTCCCGTATTGTTTTACAGCATATGTTAGGCCACATTTGGACTTTTCATCCCCTTTGTGGTGTCTTTATAAAAAGAGTGACATCTTTCAACTTGAAAGAATCCAAAGACGTTATACCAAGTCTATTAAGGGGTTACAACAGGTCTTATATGAATCAAGACTAATTATATTAAATTTGATGTCTTTGAATATCAGAAGGCTGAGAGGGGACCTTCTTTTAATGTTTGACGTTATGAAAGATCCTTATTTACTTACAAACCTTGGATTGCAATTTAAAGAAGACATCTTTAACCTTAGGGGTCATCCACTTCAATGAAAACTTAAAAAATATAATCTATTGCCCAGAAAATATTTCTTTACATTACGAATTATAAAGCCATGGAACGCTTTACCTTTGGAAATCATTTGTAGTGATAGTAAGCAATTGTTCAAATCCCGTTTGGATAAACTAACATCATCTGATGTTTGTCGTAGTTACTATTAATCTAAGGATGCATACATGGGCCTTACTGCTGTCTAGCTTTCTTCTAAACCTTAGTATGAACCATAGTATTGTTACTGTTCAATCATTTTATCTTTTGTAGTATCCCTTTCAAATGATTTGTCTCTCTCCTCACTAAAAAAACTAAAAAATATAAGTATCACATCTTCCCCATTTGTCACATACTTATTATTAAACTAGTTTGTTACCTGTAATCCTTCATTTAAAGAGACACCTGTTTCCTCTCTTTCTTTAGAACATGCAAACACTGACGCACTGTAAGAGAACAAAAATGTTTTTGTTCTGTAAAACTCTCTATTTTTTCAGCAGCAGTACCTTTACCATGTAGTATAGTCTCACACAGACTTGATAAACAACGAAGGGAAGCTGTAGTCCAGATTTTTAATCAAACAATTAAGTTAGACTAAAAAGAACTTGGACAACTGATAGTGAGGCACCTGTGAGGAGTGTCATTCTGACGTCATCCGAGATGGCCAGGTGTACTGAACTCTGAGCGATTTTGTGTTGGTGAGCTCTGAATTGAAATATTTTTGCCTAACAATGTTCGGTCGTATGGCTACATGATTTGGTGAATGGGACAAAAGAAGGGATAAAACAACAACCCTTTTCCGTTCTGGATTAGGATATTACTGGCATGTCAAAGAAAGTATGCCATGCCTGCGAACTTGCCGGTGCCTACCTTGTGGACAAACACTCAACTAGAAGCCAGAAAGCTGTGGTAAATTCAAATCTCAACCCATCTTGTCGGCCTGCTAATCAGTCTCTGAGCCTATAGGATCTACGGTTACTGCAAGATCCACCAATTTCTCCCTTCTCAGTGACACCGATGGGTAGAGAGAGAAAGCTACCCTCAGGTAACATTTTCACCTTTCTTTAAATCTTGAATCAGAATATGGATATGCAGCAAGAAAGGGAAAGGGAAATGCCTGAAATAGAGCCCGGACTAAAATCTAGCGGGCCAGACAGGGAAAATAATCACCAAAAATTGCAGGAAAATATAAGACAGATGGGAGGGGGGATGCAAGTGTGGATATGACCTTACATGCCACTGCTCAGACAACTACAAACACCAACCCTGTACAGCAAATGCACAGTTCTGATAATGTAACATAAACAGAACAATCGAATATACAAGAAACAATCAGAGGGGCTATATTAGAGGCAGTGAGCAACTTAAAAGCAGAAGTCCTGCAAGCATTAGGAGAGATGAAAACTTCAGTAATGGACTTATCCACCTCACTTAATGGATTAAATGCTAAATTGGAGCAGTCAATGTTAAGAATGGAGACAGTGGAGCACAGACTTTCTACTCTGGAAGACGCTACTAAACCTCTTCTGCAAAAACAGATACAGCTGGAAACACAAATACTACTTCTACAAAATAAAATAGCAGAACAGGAAGATAGAGCCCAAGGGGCAACTTACGGCTGAATAAGCTTTCCTACTTTGAAAAATGACAACTATAGCCATGAATTGAAATTACTCTGAGGAAAAAATATAACTAGACAGAATACATCGGGCAGGTAATCGATTCTCGAACAACTCTCATCCACGTATGGTATATGTCAAACTATATACATTTGTGGACAAGGAAGCTATACTCCAGAAAGCCTGTACAGAAAAAGAGTTGGTCTTTGAAAACACTAAATCCAGTGTCTTCCCCAATATGTCACTTGAAACAGGTGTAAAGTGTAAACTCTTCAATTCTGTAAAAACAAAATTATATCAAAAGGGTATTCATTTCTCAGTGAGCTACCCAGCTAGGTTAAGATTAGCTATAAAAGGCAAGCTACACACCTTTGATGATGCAGACAAAGCAATGGAGGCATTCGAACAAGAGTAAGAAGAAGCTACAACCAGAGAGCAGATGAGTCAGCAAAAATCACATCCTTTAATTTTGGAATATTTGTTTCCATTATAGCCCAGGGCCGATGGGCTATAATGGAAACAAATATTCCAAAATGTAAGGCTAGCTTAGCAACTGTCTATGTCCCAAATATAAACAATCCAAATTTCTTCACTCAATTTCTCTTATCTACTTTTCCCCCACCATATATAATGGGGGGAGACTTTAATGCAGTTTTATATGCCCAAGACAAAACATCCAAGATTAATAAATCCCATAACTCTACACTACTAATAATTAAAAAAATATATGTCAGAACAAAAGCTCATAGATCCCTGGTTGACTAAATATTCTAATATTAAATCTTATTCAAATTTTTCTTTAACTCAGACTTCTTATTCTTGGATTGATTATTTTTTAATTTCTGAATCTCTGAAATATACAATAATGGACATACAGTATCTGGGAATTCTGATTTGGGATCATTCACCTTGTATATTAAAAATTAAAACTATAGAAACTGCAAACAATAACAAATACTAGAAAATGTACTACCCATTAATCAAAATCTCACAGATTTCTTGGACATTAAGTGATGAGATACAAGAATTCTTCCAAAACAACACAGAATTAAATACATCAATCAATATTATTTGGGATTCATTTAAAGCCTGGATACATGGTTGCTCGATCACCTTTGAACAATTAAGATATAAAAACAAAATGCCATCATAAATCAACTAATGTCAGATATAGTAACTCTTCAGAACATTCATAGTTGTACACTAAAATAATAACATATATAATCAAATTGTTCAAAAGAAAGAACAACTAAATACGTTGCAGATAGATGCTATTTCTAAACAAATCTTACAAACAAAATCCAATTACTTATACCTATCAGATAAACCAGCAAAACATCTAGCATGGCAAACTCGAAGAGACCAACAAAAAAAACTACATTCTAGCCATTAAAAATTCACAAGGGCATATAGCTGAAGACCCAGTAGAAATTAACTCTTGTTTTTTCCATTATTATCAAAAACTATATTAATCAGAAACACCTGCAGTAAATGAGGAAGAAATCAAAGCATATCTGCAACAGAATCCTGCACCTACAGTTCCTACCCAATTTAGATATGCATTAGAGCACATTATAACAAATGAGGAAATTGAGCAGGCGATTAATGAACTTCCGAGTAATAAATCTCCCAGGCCAGATGGACTGATTATAGAATTCTATAAACATTTCAAAATTTTTCTAATATCTATAATACAAAAATTATATAATTCATTTTATAACTCAAAAACACTTCCCAATACATGGTTCTATGTGATAACGGCGACTGCCAAAAGGCGAGCCGTGTTATTGCAATGTCAGAGTAGTGAAAACATTTTCACCGCTCTGACATCCTCAGTGCATAGAAGAATGGTGCTGGGAACTTACATTTCATGCTTTCTGTAGGGGGGGCTGTGCCTCCCACACCATCACCACGTGGGGGCCTGCCCCTGCACCCCCTTACTAAAGGATTCTTAACTCCAGGGGGTGCATGTCGGGGGGAAGCATGAAAAATAAAGTTTTGGGCCGGGCACAATAAAATTGCACCAGCGCCCGGATGCAAACCCAGTACCACATCCACTGCAACCACAGGCCAACCCCCAATGCCACAGCACAGTTTGGCAAACCACCACAGTGCCACCCCTACATCCCCTCTGCCCCTCCCAACCCACACTCACTGTGCTCACTCCCCCATGCATGTGTGCATATAGTGACATCCTGTCACCGGATTCGCCCACCCCCCTCATCTGGTCGCCCTACCCTCCCCATCACCATTCAGGCTTTCACCCATAATGCGTCACCATTTTGGATGGCAGCGTAGTACAGGTGCCCACATCACAGGCTACCCAATACATTCCAGGAGGTTATAATTCATGTCTTCCTTAAAAAGGCAGAGATCCATTGAGCTGTACATCATACCACCCTATCTCCCTTTTAAATGTGGATCATAAAATCTTCACTAAAATTATATCCAAAAGATTGGAAAATATATTACCCCATATAATTCATCAAGATCAAAATGGCTTTATTAAAGAAAGTTCACTTCAAGAAAACATCAGGATTGCATTAAACATCATATCTCAACAGGAAAGTGACAATGCAATCTTACTAGCAATTGTTGCAGAGAAAGCCTTTGATCGGGTAGAATGGAAGTTTATGCTGCAAATTATTAGGGAGGTGGGGTTTGGTGCACAGCTCAATGGTTGGTTACAATTAATATATTGTACCCCTTCAGCATCTGTCAAAACTAATCAAAACATCTCACAGTCATTTCCATTACATCGTGGCACACGTCAAGGATGCCCACTCTCACTCTTAATTTTTACCTTAGTAATAGAAAACTTAGCAGACAGAATAAGAAACCATCCAAATATATATGGAATAAACATTAATAATTCATCTACAAAGTCAATGTATTTGCTGATGATATTTTGCTTTTTCTCTCCCAACCTGATACACCAATTAAACAGCTCATAAATACAGTGGATCAATATGGTAAGATAACGGGATACAAAATAAATTGGAATAAAACTACAATAATGAAATTAAACAATTATATAAATATAAATATGCCAGAAGGTTTCAACTGCCAGATTAAACCACAAATACAATATCTTGGTGTTCAGATAACCTCAGACAGTCAACAATGGATTCCTTTAAATTATGACTCACTGTACCTTGAGAGTCAAAATTAATTTGACCGATGGAAAAATCTACCATTAATGTTAATAGACAGAATCAATATAGTAAAAATGAAGATTTTACCAAAACTATTATTTCTATGCCAAACACTTCCAATAATTGTTCCACCAAAATACTTTAGTCAACTGAAAAAATGATTACCAAATTTATATGGAATAACAAACCACCCAGAATAGCATACTCAGTTCTTATAAAATCAAAAGAAGAAGGCAGACAGGCCTTTCCGGACATGTACAGATACTATCTAGTTGCCCAGATAACTCCACTAAGGGAATGGATACATAGTCTAAGGGAACCTACAAACTCAGCTGAACTGGAAACAAATACCCATCCATATGTAGATATGACACAATTACTATTTTTGGCCTACTCAAAAAAAGTTAAGAAACATAAACTTAGTATCCCTACTATTACAACTGTAATCGCATAGGACAGAGCCCATCAGATATTTAAAGAAGACTTAAAACTAACACTTTATACACCAATTTATTTGAATTATAATTTTCTGCCATCAACTACTGATCGGACCTTCCAACTTTGGAGCTCCTGTGGCATTAGAGAAATTAAAGACTTGATAATAGGTGACAAAATAAAACCCTTCTCATTGCTTCAACAAGAGTTTAATATACCACAAACCCATTACTTTCAATATTTACAAATAAACAGTTTTGTTCAAACAGACATGAAAAAGCAAAAGAAAATGATTAAATCATCAATACTAAGCTGTCTAGAAGAAAAACATACAAAAAGCAAATTAATCTTAGTCTATGAAAACCTAGAAGATACCAACCATAAAGACTAACAAAAATATATAAAAAAATGGGAAGCCGACCTAGACTTAATCATAACTGAAAGAATATGGCAAGAGATAATTGCCACTTTTATGACAGATATAAAAGCTAGTAAATTACAACAAATGCAACTCAATATAATATATACTGTATATGGCATACTATGCCCCATCTCGATTACACCATTTCAACCCCACAGTTTCAGAGAAATGCCCTAGATGCACTAAAAAAAGGCATGCTTCTCAATTAACATTATTACTAATTAGATCAAATAAATTAAATATTGAACAAAAGTTATTCATTACTATGACAATAATAATTGCAAGAAAATATATTCTACTAAAATGGAAAGATAATTCTCCACCAACTGTACAAACCTGGATTAATTTCATGGTGGACATGATGAGTCTTGAGAAGATTCACTACATTAAGGAAGGAAAATTGGAACTATTTGAAAAAATATGGGCCCAGTTCCAGGTCTTAATCCATCAAGGCTTAATATAATATCTTAAAAATATATCAACCCAGAAATAAACCCACACAAATAAACTAAACTAAACTTAATTTAGTATGAATAAAACCCTGGTCCCCTTGGCAATGATGACAAAATAAAACCACCAGACTGATTTCTTATGATGCATGTTTGGCTGGTAACCTCTCTGAGCTGAATAAAATTAAACAAAAAATAAGAAAAAAAAAAGAATAAAAAGAACTTGGTTTATTAGTTTTATAAAATTATGAGCAGCATTATAAAACAATGGTTGGAAATGGAGTATTCTGATTGGCTGACAACATTCCAACAGGGTTATCTTAACTACTGAAAACCCAAATGGGCAATAGAACAATTAGTCCTCCATATTCAAATTGTTAGTGAGGCACTAACTAAGGTAGTGGCAAGCTAACTGTGAATAGTGCTGTCCAACAAGGTGACAGCTATATTCAAAGACCCCTGGTGCATCACACCACACTGAGCCAAAAGTGTGACCACACTGACTATACTGCTATGCTCATGCAAATGAAGGCTCCCCAATGCATACTGGGTTCAGTGGTGTATTTAGAGATTTTGTCAGAGCTAAATAACACCTGTCACAGCATGACTTAAAGCTGCGGAAACCCAGCCCTTAATCATGTGCACCGGTGCACTCCTCCCCATTTGCCCACTGTATATATCTAAACCTCCCACCCGGTGGTCTAGTGTTCTGCTTGACCCTTAATCATCCACCTGCCCAAGGCATGGTTATATTCTGGTAGTCTAGTGGCCCCATGTCCCTCCGCCTGGTAGCCAATGCCGTTCCAGTGAATCCAAGATGATGACTGCCACAGCTCTTCTCTCAACACCTTGGCTGGCCTCTGTCTGACAGGCATTCATGAATGCATGTACCAAAGAATCAGATAATTCAATGATACATGAGTGTAAGTACCTGTCAGATGAAGGCTGGCCAAGATGGTGAGAAGAGGGCTATGCTGTTTACCATCTCAGGTTCACTGGAACAGCACTGGTGAGTGGATGGGGAGGAGAACTGGGCTACTAGGATATAACCATGTCTTGGGCAGGTGGGTGATCGGGGGTGGAGGCAACACTAGACCCCCAGATGGTGTTTTAAAAGAGTACTGTGGGCAATCAGGGGTGGGGGGCAGGGAGTCTAGACCACAGGAAAGGGGGATGTACAGTACATCCAGACTGGCTCAGCACTTGGGGCTGAGGACACGTTCTAGATAGATAGATAATTATTTTATTTATAAAAGCTCCCATTTCAAAAAGACTCTGGGCACTGTACAACAGTGAAACAACAGTGCATAATATAAAGTAATATATAACTATATATGCTTAGCAGTGCAACTGAGAGCGGCATTAAAATTCATCTGTCTATCCTAAAAGAGACCACTAATTAGTCAGTGAAAGCCTGCTGGGACAGATATGTTTTTAACCTCTTTTTAAAGGCTTCTACTGAGGGAGCCTCCCTCACACAAGCCGGAAATGAGTTCCACAGGGTAGGTGTGGCCACTGAGAACGCCCTGTCCCCCAAATGCCGCAACCTTGCCCTGGGAACTCTAAGAAGGCCTCCTAACCCCGGTAGAACGGAGTGCCTGGGGAGGATGGTAGGGGACAAGGAGATCTTGCAGGTAGGCAGGTTCCCAATCATGCAGGATCTTTTAGGTCAGGAGCCCTACCTTGAAGACAATCCTCCACCTGACTGCCAGTCAGTGCAGTCCATGGAGAACTGGGGCGATATGATCACGCCTTCTCACTCTGACAATAATCTTGCCGCTGCATTCTGCACCAGCTGCAGCCTGTGGAGGTTGCCTCCAGATAATTCTTGGTACATGGCATTGTAATAGTCTAGCCTGGAAGTGATGAAAGCATGCACCAGCATAATCAGGTCATCAGTCGGGATCAAGGCTCGGATTTGGGTGATATTCCTCAGATGGTAGAATCCACTCTTTACCCACGGCCAACACCTGCATATCAAGTATCAGGCTATTGTCCAGGATCACGCTCAAATCCTTCACCTGTCTAGATGGGGAAAGGGGAACGCCCTCCAACACTAGGCTGGGGGGAGACCCCACACCCCCTCCTCCACCCCCAACAACCTGGGTCCACCACTAGTACCTCTGTCTTGTCTGGATTAAGCTTAAGCCAGTTTTGAGTCATCCAAGACGGGATCTCCTCAAGGCAGGTGTTAAATACAGAGGCCGACACCTGGATATCGGGTGCACAGGTCAAGTACAGCTGGCTATCATCTGCATAACAGTGAAAACCCAGCCTGTACCACCTGATAATGTCCCCCAATGGCAGCATGTGCACCGTGAACAACAAGGGTGACAAGACTGATCCCTGAGGAACCCCACAGCACAGATGCTTCAGGTTAGATGAGGCTAACCCCATCATCACCCTTTGCACTCTGCCTGTCAGGTATGACTTAAACCAGTTGATGACATTGCCAGACAGGCCACACCAGAACAGAAGACATTTGAGCAGCACTTTGTGGTCCACGGTGTCAAATGCCGCAGAGAGGTCTAGGAGGACTAAGATGGTATGGTCTCTCCTATCCATCGCCATCAGGAAATCATTAAAGCACCCTCACCAGTGCAGTTTCTGTACTATGCCTCACACAAAACCTAGACTGGAAAGGCTCATAGGTGAAAGAAACGGCAAGATGCCTCTCAAGCTGGATGGCCACCACCTTCTCTATAACCTTCCCTAAAAATGGGAGGTTTGAGACTGGCCTGTAGTTGCTGAGGCAGTCCGAGTCTAATGAGCCGATAATGAGAATGGCAATTACAGCTTAGTGCCTTGCATTCTCCATGGGCTCATTAGCATGCTAGGGCTGAAAATGGCCCACATGAGCCCTGGTGCTATCCCTTTTTGGAATGCACTATCTCCATTGGGCTCCCCTGTTGGCTATATTAGCAGCACAGTGCATAGTCACTATGTGCTAAGATGGTCCCATATTTAGACAGTTAGCCCACTCTGGTCAGAACATGCTATCTGTTTGAATATCGCACTGAGCTAACCATGTGCTAAATGCTGTGTAACACTTGTTTTATTTACTTAAAAGTTTTACCAGGAAGGCACACTGAGCAGAGTACTGCTCAATTCCACATGCGTTCTGGGGGAGGGGGAGCAGTGAAAAAAATATACATATATCTATATAGATATAGCTATAGATATAGATATAGATATAGATATAGATATAGATATGTATAAGTCAAAGAACCTTAGTGCGCAAGCACCAAGGCAAGGGTTACCCCACAGGGCATTGGCCGGGAAGCCAAGTCTCAAAGAAATACAAAATCACACATACACCCATAATGCAAAGCATCATGGGCTGCATATGCAAATCACCACTAATATTATGCTGGTTCAACTTTAAGCAGAACTGCATTTCTTATATATATATGCGTGTGTATGTATATATATATATATATATATATATATATATATATATATATATATATATATATGTATACATATACATATAAAATTATATATACAACATGTAGGATATGATACAGAATGTAGGATAGGATATTTACATATGATACAGAATGTAGGATAGGATTTTTTCTATTGGGACTGGATTAATTTTTTGTTGGGATTTACAGCTATTTTATCAGTTTCTGCCTGGTAGATTCTACTTTCGCTGCTTGTGTACACTGTTGTTCTCCCTGCCTGTAATTTTGCCAGTCCTCCCCTCTCTCCCACACTGTAACCCTGTATGCTGCTCATTGTTTTTTTTTTTTCCTCCACTCACATCGCATCCTCAGCCCCTGCCACGCTGTCCTTTCCACCTAATCCCCGCCTGCACTGCCCACCCCCAAATTGCTACCCCGCCTGCCTGACTATTTAAAACCTTTGCTTCTCTTCCTACAGATCGATTCCCCGAGGAGCTGGAGGTCGCGAGGGCTACACCTGGAAGTGCCCTCCCTGAAGCTGATCATCTCCACCGCCAGGATACCCTAGTCGCGAGGGCCGACTCGCAAGGTAAAACCCCTGCCAGTAAAAGACTGAATCCTGGGCCAGCTTACCTGTTGGATTTCTCTGCCGGCTCGGGGGATCCGCTGTTTGAATTGCGGTTTTGGCGCCTTTTCTCGCTGGGGCTGCGGAAATCAAATCAGTCGGTGCTGCTCTGAAGAAACCCCGCCGCCCCCACCACCACCCTTGCTCGGCTTTCCCTTATATAGAGTTTTACTTTCCTTGTCACATGAGGCTCAAAAACCAATCAGCCTACTTTCCCATTTGCTGGTTATATCGTTCCAGCACTAGAGGGAGCCTGCCCTCATTTCTTGCTCTTTACTGGGAAATGAATCACTCAAGCATGTTTTTTCTTTGCTGGCCCTCCTCTTGCTACAGCACCTTATGCTCTCTCTCTGCCCATCCGTTCACCCCATCAACCTGCCCCCTACCAAAACACACTCCCCCCACTCTGAACTCCAGGCCCCCCCAACGGACCACCACACACCAATCCCTCAACCTATTCCCCCAAATCCCTCCGTACTCTGGATTACCACGCCACCCCACCACCAACCACTGTTGTGCCACGCCTGATATTGTGTTCCACTTGTAGTGGACACTCCCCTTGCTAGTGCCCTCAGCTGTTCTCTCCCTTCCTATCCCCTGCTACTCCTCCTTGGTGGGGTCCCATCGGCGACATTTGAACCCCTCCGCCAGCTATAAATCCCACGCAAGGCGCCTAATTCTCCTGCTGCTCCTGCTCTCCGGCAATGTGAACCCAAACCCTGGGCCTGTCATCCCTGCCACGCCCCTGCCCACTGTTGGCAAAGGCTTTCGAATCGCCTTTATCAACATATGCAGTCTCCCCAAGAAAATTGCAGCCCTCCAATGTTGGGTCACCCAACACTCCCCGGATATTCTCTTGCTTGCCGAAACCTGGCTCTCCTCCCTCACGCCCGACTCTGCCATCTCCCTTCCTGGCTTTACAGTTTTCAGGGCCGATAGGATGGGTCGGCGTGGAGGAGGGTGTGCTATCTACTTGCAAAACTCGATCCTCGGGCTTGCCCTCCCTACCCCTGTGCTTAACCATGGGGCGCAAGCCATTTCCCTAAAAATCACCCACTACCCTGGTCGTGGTCCACTCTACCTGACTACGGCCTATCTACCCCCGGGGTCAAGCAAAGACTCCGCAGCCTCCTCTCTCCTTGACTACCTGGTTACCTTACCCCCGAAAGCTGAACAGCTAATTATGGGTGACCTAAATTCAAATTGGCTCAGCTCCTCATCAGATAATCTGAAAAATGACCTTGCAGCCCTTGACCTGTCCCAACTGGTCACTCAGCCCACTAGACTAAACAAAGTAACAGGAACAAGCTCCTCCTGGACGTCATCCTCTAATAGACCTCATAAAGTCATCTCTGTTGGCGTCCTTGCAGACTCACTCAGTGACCACTCCCCAGTCACCTGTTTCTGGTCCTCCCCACCCTCAGCCCTGGTTTCAGCAGGACCCCCGCCATCGGTTTTCTCCGGAGGTCTCAACAACCTCAAACGCCACCGCCCAAATCGATGGTCCCCTACTTCAGCTAGCGCCCTGACGAAATTCCTGCCCTTACTTATCTCTCCACGGCCTTCAACCACGCCTGTGACATGTATGCACCCCTAAACACTCATAGGATAAAAAAACAGACTGCTGCATGGATCACTCCAGCACTGATCCAACAACTGAAAAAGAGAGATAACCTCTGGCACCTAGCTAATGACTCCGGCAGGGTTGCTGACAGGCAAGCCTACCAGGCAGTCCGTAATCAATGCTCCTGGTCAATCAAGCAGGCTAAAGCCAAATTTTACCAGGCCACGTTGACATCCACCTGGGGCTGGCCAGAGCTTTCTGGGACAACATTAAAGATCTAAATGGTAAGACCCGCTCCCCCCCTCCATCCCAGATTGACATAAATGGGACTGTCTCGACTGACCCCACCCGTATTGCTAACTGCCTCAACCAAACCTTCGCTGACTTAAGTGCCATCCTCCCAGCCCATTTTTCTGACTCAGTTGCCAAACCCTCCCACGTACCCATTTCCAGGCCGCAATTCCACTTTCGAGTGATCTCACCCCACGATGCCAAACCTTTCTTAATAAAGGCCCTCGCATCTCAGAACCCTACCAATGACCCCCTCGACTCCAGGATTCTTCGCCTCGTACTGAATGTCATGCTCACCCCGCTGACGCTTATCATTAACAAATCCCTATGCCTCGGCCAATTCCCTAAGGCCTGGAAGCATGCAGAGTAACCCCATCCATGAGGCCGGGACGCACTCTGCCCTAACAACTACAGGCCCATCTCCATCCTTCCCCCCCTATCCAAAGCCCTCGAAAAAATAGTAAACACTCAGCTCTCGGAATACCTTACTAACTACAACCTTCGGTGTCCGGAGCAACACGGTTTTCACCTGGGTCATAGCACAACCACTGCCCTTCTGGAATTCTCCCACCACATTCACTCAGCACTTGACAAAGGTCATCTTGCAGGGGCGGTCTTCATAGACCTGTCCAAGGTCTTCGACACAGTGTGCCACCCTACTACTTAACTCCCTCAGCACACTCGATTTGTAACCCCGGCCCCTTGAAGTGGTTCGCAAGCTACTAGCTACCAACAGGTCCCAAAGAGTCAAACCAAATGGGACCCTCTCCTCCTATCTTCCAGTATTCTCGGGTGTCCCCAAGGCTCTATCCTTGGCCCAACCCTTTTCAGCCTATTCCTGAACACCCTCCCCAGCTCCTGCTCCAGTAAAATATTACTCTATGCAGATGACGCTTATCCTTGCATCACACCCCTGACCCACTCTCACCAAGCATGCTGCAAAGCGCCTTCCTCCAAACCGAAAAGTGGTTCGATAATCACCGCCTAGTCCTGAACCTAAAGAAAACAAAGTCCATGCTCTTTGCCCATCGGCAAAACAATGCCAGAAACTTCCCCCTCCACATCACCACCAGCACGCCCCACCTCTTGGAGCAGGTTGCATCCTATAAGTACCTGGGTATCACCTTCGACTCTGGCCTTACTTTCCATGCCCACCTCAACGCACTGTCATCTGCTATAAACTCCAGGATCGGTCTTCTCTATCAGCATAAAGACTGTCTCCCTGAACCGGCCTTAAAACTAGCCATCACCTCATCGGTATTATCGCTGGCTGACTATGGGCTCCCTGTCTATGCCGCTGCTGATGCCTCTGCCTTATCCAAAGTTCAGACCTCTATTAATAGAGCATGTAGGCTCCTTACCGGTGCCCACAGCAGAACCCACACCTGTTTACCATACTCTGCCGCTAAAATACTCACTCTTGAGGAAAGACTGAATTATCAAACCTGCCTTCTGGCCAAAAAATCCCTGTCAGGACTCTGCCCTCCTGGAGTCTCTGGACCTTTGCAGCATGCTGCTAGGTCACTGCCAACCCGGTATGCCGCCACGGCCACTTTCATAGTTCTCAGAGCAAGGACCTCTCGGTGCCAAAGATCCTTCCATCACCAAGCCCCGTCCTGTTTCAACTCCCTTCCCGAAACTATCTCCAAGATCCCTGGTATTGGCCGCTTCAAAATTGCTCTTTGCCAGCATATTATGGACAGCCGATGTTGTAAATGCCTGTAGCTGCCTCTTGCCTGTCCCCTCTGCCCTATGCCGGTCCCTGCTAATCCCCTTTCAAATCCCCCAGGCCACCGGTCTTTATATACCCACATATTAGCCTGACATGCTCACTTTGAATACTGTAACTATTATTGTTACACCAATGTTACTTACCTACTTAACTTATGACTTGCTGTCGATTTGAATCCCGTGTTGTTTTTACCTATGTTAGGACCTTCCACAAGTTTAATCCAGCGCAGCCTAGCTGTCTGCTCTCTCCAAATGTATATTTATTTTTTATGTATCTAACATGTTCTGTCATTCCACTGTCCTAACCTCTTCTTTTATTGTTGTCTTCCCCCCCTTATTGACGAGGTACCTTTGTAAACGAGTCTTTGACTCAAAGGTTGTAAAACTGATTCTCTACAATAAATAAAATAAATAAATAAAAATATGTAGGATATGAACAGTCAGTGATATAACTGTGATAGGTAGTAATACAAGGAGCCAGCAGTTAATTCATGACAACACAAGTGGTGCAGTAGCATAGTATGACAAAAGTAAGCAAAAACAACATCAGCGAGGTCGCAAGAAGTGGACTAGGTCCATTAACCTAGTCAGATCCTGGGATACTCAGAACAGAAACTTGGCATAAGCTTAAACTTGACCGCAGTCATAGGTGGAGGAGAAATGTGCTTTGATGAGGGAGTTGAGTTGCTGAGTTGAGGGTGTGTGCCGGATGTCCACGTGGAGGGAGTTCCACAGTTTAGGCATGTGATGCCTGAAGGCTGCCTGGCCAGCAGAGGAGGTCATGCCCGGCACAGCCAGGAGCTGGGTGTTGAAGTTCCTGAGAGGGTACGCAGGAAGGTTATGGGCTGTGATGACAGAGGTGAGGTACAGTGGTAAGGACTGGGACCAGAACTTGGCTGTGAGTCTCAAGCTGTGGAACAGTCTATGATCCTAGAGTGAGGGGAGGTCAAGAGTCCAGAAGAGAATGCAGTGGTGTGTGGAGAGCAGGCAATCAAGCATGAAATGACACAAGGAGTGGAAGAGGGGGCCCAGTCTGGTCAGGGTGGACTTAGGAGCGGTGCTGTAGACTACATCTCTGTAATCAAAAGCAGGGAGAATCATTTTCTGCACAAGTGCACGATGGGCTGGCAATGGAATGCAACCATGGTTGCAATATAGGGCACCCAACTTGGGGTGAAGCTTTTTGTGGATGGCATTGACATGTGCAGAAAAGTTGAGGTGCTGATTGAGTCAGACCTCGAGGTATCTAAAGGAGGTGCTAGCTTTCAGAGTAACACTATCCAGGGTGTTGAAGGAGGGGGTGGAGGGTAGCCGGGAGAGTCTCTGTCTCACACTGAAGATCATTGAGACAGTTTTCTTGGTGTTAAGAAAAAGCTGATTTGCTCAAAACCAGCATGCCACAGATGGCCAGCTCTGAATATGGGGACCTTAGAATTTCAGCTTTCAAAAAAACTCATTTAAAAATAATAAAAAAACATTTTACATTAATAATGGCATTATGGCACTCCAGGGGTTGGGTTCCCTTTTATAATCTAACCCTAGAGGCATAAGACACTCGGCTATACCTCACATCTCATGACTTCCCTAGGATTAGATTAACAAATGGTGACCCTACCCCTTGTCATGCCTTAATGCTTAATCCAGCCATGTGGAAGGCTACTATTAAGTGAAATACATAGAGTACTATACTCTTAACATTAAAGTTAGCACTTGTAAGTCTCAGACCTAGTTATGCCACACAGGAAGAAACCTATACAATTTATTTATTAATTAATTAAAGAATCGGAATTACAAACCTTTGTGCTAAGAGCTCATTTACAGAGGGTCCTCGACAATCAAAGGAGTGGAACAATTATATGAGCTGGGAATAGCAAATGCAGCTAACAGGTATTGTCATAAACATATTAGTAACACATTAACAAACTAATATAATACAAGAAATTGAGTATTAAAGACAGAGGCAAATTGTAAAGTACAGTCTTAACATAGAGTACATAAGGAACAAAACACCAGCATTATAAATAAGGTGCTAACAGTTCAGTTAACTACTCACAAATAGCAGCTAAGAAGCCTTGTCATAGGCAAGAGGATGCTAAGGTAGAAACATCTCAGTGAATGTGTAGCGGGCAATAGGTAACATAGTGGGGAGGCCGATTCAGTGGCGTATGTATGGATATAGTCTAGTAGGGTTCACAGGTAATGCCCTGGGGGTTAGGTAGAGCAGTTGCAGTGTGGGGGTGGGGTGATGGAATTCCGAAGTTCGGATTTGAGCTGACTAATGCTGGTGAGGCTTGTGATGGCTTGAGGAAGCTTGTTTAGCCTGGTGGGTGTCCTGATTGCAAAGGCATGACTCCCTAGGGCAGTTCTTCTGAATGGCACCACAAGCAAGTGTTTTGTAACACTTCTCGTAAGATGTTTAGAAGGGGCAGGTCAGAATAAAGCCTGTAAAGAAGGTGGTGCAAGTCCAAGCAGGGCTTTCATCCCCAGGAGGCAAGAGTGGAGTTGTGTCTGGTCCTTAAGAGGAAACCATTTTGTTATAATGGACAGATTGCAAGTGTGAGTAAGGTGATCAGCATCTAAAACAAGTCTGCAGACGTTGTTTAGGGCAGTGTAGACTCTGTGTAGGCTGATGTAGGAGGCTGCACCGTAGACCACAATTCCATAGTCTAGGATTGATAGGATTGTACCTCTGATGGCCTGATACCTGGCCTCTGGAGTGAGGCAGGACCAAAGCTTTTAGAGGGCCACTAACTTCCTGTTAGCGGCGGTGGTAATAATATGAATATGTACATCAAAGGCAAGGGACTCATCAATAGTGATCCCCAGGTACCTGAAGGAGGACACCTGCTTCAGGGCAGAGTGAGAGCCGTCATTTATGATGAAGGGTGCAGTAGTTCTTCTCTTTTGACACCCAGCAAAGAGCATTGTCTTTGTTTTTTTGCTGTTGAGCTCCAATAGACTATCCTTAAGCCAGTCCTGCAGCATGTCAAAGTTGTACTGCAGGTGCCTGGTGAGAGTCTCTTGGCATGAATCCCACAGAAAGACAACCATGTCATCTGCGTAGAGCAGGATCCTAGCTAAAGGGCATGCCTCTGGGAGATTGTTCACAAAGAGGCTGAACAAGAGCAGGCTCAGTTTAGAGCCCTAGGAGACCCCTACGGTGACTTCACAACTAGCCTGGGAGACCGGTCCATTAATTTTTACCCTCTGGGAGCATCCAATTAGGTAGCTAGCGCACCACTCGACTGCCAGAGGACAGCCTAGGCAACCTACCCTATGTAACAGCAACTGATAATTCACAAGGTTGAAAGCCTTGGTAAGGTCTATATAGATAGCTCCAACTAGCTGGCCTTGGTCAAGTGCTTCATGCACGTAGCCTGTGAAATCAACTAAGACAGTATTTGTGCTATGCATTTTGTGGAAGCCATGTTGCTGTGGGCAGAGGAGGTTGTATTTGTGTAGATCGTCCATGAATTGGTCAACTATAATTCTCTCTAGTGCTTTGGGGAGTGGGGACAGTATGGAGATAGGTCTGTAATTAGACACAGTTGCTGTATCACCTCCTTTTAGCACTGGGGTTACAAAGGCAGATTTCCAGGTGGAAAGGGAAAGCGGACAAGTGGAGAGACAGGTTAAACAGCTTTGTTATTGGAATGAAGACCTCAGGTAGAGCAGTGGTTACCAGTTTCATATCACTGCCCATCCTGGTTTTGCCCAGCACTTTCATTAGTATTTTTTTGTTTCCTGAGCAGTTACATGTTTGAAGTAGAAGTTAGGGCTTGTACTGGCGTTGGGTCTGGAATTAGGAAAGGAGGTAGCTGGTACTCCAGTGGGGTACATAGCCAGTCTGGGGGGGGAACTGAGCTATAATCTGAGAAGGTTGTGTTAAAGATATTGGCCATGGTATCATCATCTAGTATTACATCACCATTATGCTGAAGCATGGAGGGGGTTATCTGTCACCTAACCCTAGCAGATTCTTTATCAAAGTCCAGAACTTCTTTCCATCACCCCAGCATTGAGCCTGCTAGTTTTTGTGATACGTGGCCTTGGCATACTGGATTTTCCATGTACACCTGTTATGGGCTGCTTTGTTCCTTTGTATATCTGCAGTTGCCCCCATCTCCCCGGCACGATGCCAGAGCATGTTTCACTGCCACATCATACTGAGCAGTTGAGGGGTGATCCAATCCAAATTACCTCCCTTTATCATTTTCTTGCAATAAGGAGTGAACTTGTCAACAGCTGTGTTGAAGTGGGAGATGAATAGCTAGAGTGCTGTATCAACAGAGGGGCATTTATCAATGAAGCTCCAATCTATGCCTGTGAGGTGTGAAGTGAAGCTAAGATTCCACAATAAAAATACATCTGTTGCCGTAATGTCCAAGATCCACATGACATCAATTAATGGATATGAAATTGCTAGTCAAATGTCTGAAAGTCCATGCCCGCTAATGTGGTACAGTGGTACCATGTTTAATACCTGAAGTGTACCCTACAAATTACTGATGTCAACAGCATCACCCATCCACAACATTAATACAGATTAAGCATAAATAGTACAGATTAAAAGCTACAATTATTTATGGTAATAACTAATGGTTAGAACAGTGTATTTATTTCCACAGAAACAGTTTAATCCAACTGGCTAATGGAAAACACAGTCTGCAAATCTTAACTATTAAGGGAGTCCAGCACAGATGTTCCTAATGGTAACAATGGGAGGATCCTCGGGTATTATAACAATCTTTTTTACCCTCATGTGCAGTAACAAACCTTAAAAGAACTAGCAAGTAAATAGAGAAACGTGAAATCTTTTGAATCTATGGAATCTTCCACCTCCTGGTCTTGCCTCCGATGCCACAATTGTAAGTTGTCTGTCCATTTACTCACTTCATTTGCATCTGAGAAAATGAAAACCATGCTATCATGCACTACCCAAAGTCCAGCAGAAAAATCATACTCTGAGGGACCCTCGGGTCCTTCGACACCCAGTGAACTCCATCTAATTTTTTCTCTTCTGATTTGTTCTGTAACTGATATTCAGAGAGCAGTAAATTTGATAGCCATCCAGTAGAACTAGGCTTGTCCTTTGACCAACTACATCATTCTGTTTCTACTGCAGGGTTGGGTTGTAATGTGTTACTGTAAGGGGGAGCTGTACCCAAGAGGAGTGGGAGGATGGGCATGGGGGGTGACAGATGGGGAAATCCCATTGGGCAGAGTACTGTAGGGCATAAGGGCACAGAGGGTGAACAAGGTGCCAGGGAGAGATGGCATATATCCCAGGGTGCTGGAGAAAATGGCAGAAGTCCTGTCAGAACCCTTGGCAGACCTGTTCAATGCCTCCCCGGACTTGGGGAGTGTACCTGAGGACTGGAGGATGGTGCATGTGGTACCCCTCCACAAGAGCGGCCCCAAGGATAAGCCAGGGAACTACAGGCTGGTAAGCCTCACATACATTGTGGGAAAGCTGATGGAGACAATCCTGAAGGAGTGACTGGTTTCCCTCCTAGAGGTTAATGGGCTGCAGGACAGCAGACAACAAGGGTTTGTTACAGACAGATCTTGTCAGAACAACCTAGTGGAGTACTATGACTGGGTAACTAGTAGGGCTGGACAGACTGTTCCATGGGAGATCTGAACCCCTGGATTGAACCCGCAATCCACAGACCTGAATAAATACGGACTTCACTGTAGAAGTCTGGTTCCAGGTCTGTGGAGATGGAATTTCCTGGATTTTATTTTTATTTTGTTGCCATGGGGATTCCATCAGTACATGCAGGTGGGTGGCAGCATCCAATCAGGCAACAGAAGGTCACATGAGGTACTCGTGGTATATAACCACGCTGAGTGTGCCATGCAGCCCAGAAGAGCAAGGAGGACCGGAGAAAAAGCAGGAGCAGAACTGTGCTCAACAGCAGAGAACAAAAGCGTCAACTTCAGCTGCCAAAAAACAGTCTGGCTAACAAGAACCACTGACCTCACTGCCACAATAGCTGAGGCAGGACTAGACTGGGTGGCCATAACCTTAACATGGTTCACAAATAATCATGGTTGGGAGGTGACTATCCCAGGGTACAAGTTTAGGAGAGGTAGAACTGGGAAAAAGGGAGGGGGGGTAGCTATTTATGATAAGGATACCATCAATGCTATAGAAATGCAGCAGGCACTGGGGGAAACAGAGGATATATGGATCACAATAGGGTCCAGAAGCTGGAAACCCATTTGAGTAGGAATAAGTTACAGACCCCCAAATCAGGAGGAAGCCAGGGATAAGGAAATCCTGGAAACCATCCTCCAGATGTCAGGCAAAGGGGCTATGGTGCTGGTGGGGGATTTCAATCTGCTGGACATAGATTGGAATACCCACACAGTGGCATCACAGAAAAGCAGGGAATTCCTAGTCACACTACAGGGAGCAGGTGTAAGTCAACTAGTAACATCACCCACAAGGGGTAATGTGGTTCTAGATCTGATATTCACAAATAGCGATAGGTTACGGGTGTTGAAGTAGGGAACCACCTGGGCAACAGTGATCATGACATGGAATGGTTCAGGGTAAAAAGGACTGTAGACTCCAAACTCTCCAAACGGAAGGTCCTTGACTTCAGGAGGGCAGACTTCACAAACATGAAGGCCTGCCTAAGAGACGACCTTAGTAACTCGACAGAAGGGAGCGTTGAGGAATATTGGACAAGACTGAAGGATGCAATAACCATGGTTACATCACAGTGTCCACGTCAGGATAGTAAGAACAAAAGGAGGAAAAACCCACTATGGTTTTCCAAAGAGGTGGCAACCATGATGAGAGAAAAGCGCAGAGCCTTCAGAAAGTGCAAGGAGTCGGGCAATGAGGTGGACAAAACAGAATATAAACAGAAACTAAAAGAGACAGGGAAAGTGATAAGAAACGCAAAGGCTCAAACAGAGGTTAGGATAGCTCAGGAAGTGAAAAAGGGTAACAAAACCTTCTACAGCTACATACGTGAAAAAAGGAAGACCAAAGGGGGCATTGTTAGAATCACAAAAAAGATGGACAAACCACAGAGCAAGACGGGGAGAAGGCAGAGGCACTCAATGTGTACTTCTGCTCAGTCTTCACACAGGAAACAGATGGCAACGGACCAACAATAGGCATAAAAAAGTGTCCGATTGAAGGAATAGACATGGGTCCCTTCACAGAAGAAAGGGTATTGGAGGAAATAGACAAGTTAAAGGTAGATAAAGCTATGGGGCCACATGGGATACACCCAAGAATACTGAAAGAATTAGGGAAGGAACTGGCATCCCCCTTAGCAGTGCTCTTCAACAAATCATTAAGGAGCAGGGAGGTGCCAGAGGGTTGGAAGCGTGCAACAGTAGTACCACTCCACAAGAGTGGAAGCAAGGAACAGCCCGGTAACTACTGTCCGGTTAGTCTAACATCAGTCATAGGAAAACTGATGGAGTTCCTGCTGAAGGAAAGAATCATAGCTTTTTTGGAGCAAACTGGTCAGCTCGACAAAAATCAACATAGTTTCATGGCAGGGAGGTCTTGCCAGACAAACCTGGTTGATTTTTTCAGTTGGGTCACCAAAACAGTGGATCAGGGTGGGGCAGTGGATGTGGTTTACCTGGACTTCAGCAAAGCTTTTGACTCTATTCCACACCTGAGAATGGTTAAAAAACTAGAGAACATGAAAATTGGACCTGAAGTTACAAACTGGGTCAGAAAATGGTTACATGGGAGAACTTAGAGAGTATTAGTAAATGGCACTCTGTCTGCAGAGGAGAGGGTGACTAGTGGGGTCCTGCAGGGCTCAGTTCTGAGGCCAATCCTCTTCAACAAATTCATCAGCGACACTAGGGATGAACTGGAGGGTAAGGTGTGTTTGTTTGCAGATGACACCAAAATCGACAACAGGGTAGACACAACAGAGGGACAGCAAAGCATGGAAGCTGATCTCCAAAGACTGGAGGAGTGGTCCAAGACCTGGCAATTGAAATTCTATGGCAGTAAATGCAAGGTCATGCACCTGAGAAAGCAAAACCCAGGGAAACTGTACTCAATGGGAGGGGAGCAGCTGGTGTCTACCAGGCAGGAATGAGACCTAGGGGTGATCATATCTGATGACCTCATGGTCAGTAGATAATGTGAAAAGGAAGCACTAAAGGCTAGTGATATCCTAAGATGCATAGGGAGGGGCATCACTAGCAGAAGGTATGAAGTAATCATGCCCCTGTATCGGTCCGTGGTCAGGCCTCACCTGGAGTACTGTGTCCATTCTGGAGGCCACACCTCAGGAAGGACCTAGATAGGCTGGAGATGGTACAGAGAAGAGCAACAAAGATGGTGCAGGGTTTGCATCAGAAACCGTACAAGACAAGACTGGATGACCTCAAATTATACTCCTTAGAACAATGCAGGAATCATGGGGATATGATAGATGCATTCAAATACCTTAAAGGCAATAACAGGGTGCATGTGCAGAACCTCTTTCAGGTAAAGGACTACAGCAGCACTAGAGGGCACAACCTTCAACTTAAGGGAGGAAAGTTCAGAAGCAAAACAAGGAAATTCTTCTTTACAGAGCACATTGTGGAACCATGAGAATAGCCTGCCGGGGGGGTGGTGGTAGGAGCTAAGACAGTGGGGGAATTCAAGCAGGCATGGTATAGACACTGTGAGATACACAAGCAGGCCACCAAGTAGGGGGTAGGAAGCCAATGGCAGACTTGATGGATCATACGGTCCCCATCTGCCGACAATTTCTATGTTTCTATGTTAAACCAAAAAAAAGTTTAAAACCACCACCAGAAAGAAAATAAATCAATTGAGGAGGGGAGGGAATGACTACAGAAAGGGAGGGGGAGAGAAACCCATCATTGGGGGGGTGAAGGTGGGTCAGTACTTTGGGAGTCAGGACTAGGGAGATAGTGGTGGTGTGGGGGAGATGCAAAGTACTGTACTGTGTAACTGGCTGTGTAGGAGCAAGGGCAGGCTGGCAAAATCTTTGACTTGTGCCATTCCATTCAGATCCAGAGGAGAAAGGAGAGATGACTGGGGGCTCAAGAGAGATTATAGTTACAGAAAATCCCAAATGAAAGTTTTTTTCTCTTTTCTTGGCCTCAGACAGTGTAGCTGTGTATATGTGAGAAAGGGCAGACCGGCAAAATCTTTGACTTGTACCATTCCAGATCCAGAGGAAAGAGGGAGAGACTACTGGGGGCCCAAGAGAGATTACAGTTACAGAAAATCCCAAATGAAAGTTTTTTTTCTTTTCTTGGCTTCAGACAGTGTAGCTGTGTGTACAAAAAGGGCAGGCTGGCAAAATCTTTGACTTGTGCCATTCCAGATCCAGGGGAAAGATGGAGAGACTAGTTGGTGCCCAAGAGAGATTACAGTTATAGAAAATGCCAAATTGAAGTTTTTTTCTCCTTTCTTGGCCTCAGACAGTGTAGCTGTGTATACGTTAGAAAGGGCAGGCTGGCAAAATCTCTGACTTGTGCCATTCCAGATCCAGAGGAAACAGGGAGAGATTACTGGGGGCCCAAGAGAGATTACAGTTACAGAAAATCCCCAATGAAAGTTTTTTTTCTTGACCTCAGACAGTGTAGCTGTGTATACGTGAGAAAGGGCAGGCTGGCAAAATCTTTGACTTGTACCATTCCAGGTGCAGAGGAAAGAGGGAGAGATTATTGGGGGCCCAAGAGAGATTACAGTTACAGAAAATCCCCAATGAAAGTTTTTTTCTTGGCCTCAGACAGTGTAGCTGTGTGTACTGAGAAAGGGTAGGCTGTCAAAATCTTTGACTTGTGCCATTCCTGATCAAGAGGAGAGAGAGATTACTGTGGGTCCCATAGAAATTTTACAGTTATATAAAATCCCCAATTTTTTTTCTGGCTTAAGTGTGGCTGTGTGTACAGGGCAAGGGCAGCAGAGTGGCAAAATAAATCTTTGTCTGTGATGTCCGGGGAGAGAGAGAGAGAGAGAGAGAAAGAGAGAGACTGCAGGGTGGCCCACAATAAATGTAACAGTCCCAGAAATCCCAAATAATTTTTTTTCCCGGCTTCAGTGCAGCTGTGTGTACAGGGCAAGGGCAGCAGGGTGGCAAAATAAATCTTTGACTTGTGCCACCCAATCATGAGTCACAATTACTTACGTTCATTCACAATTTCATGTGTTAAAAAAATACTGTTCAGACAAACAACATACAAGTTAATGCACCTGCCCTGTGCTGCTGGTTGTGGGTGGCCCGGGGGATAATCTGACTTTGTGACTTGAAGCAGGCTGTTTACAGTACAATGCAAGTAAAGTACAAGTACTACACACAAGTGTCATCATCATCATCAATCATTCCCCATTATTCCTCCTTATTATCATTAGTTTTATAGTATATCGCATTACATTAAGTATAAGCATTAACCAACCCCCAGTGTGGGACTGTGCTGCGTGCAGCTAATGCACCAGGTATGTCTGCATCTCCAATTCAAATTCTGAGGCACACTTAACAGTTGCTGAATTTGGTCACTTAACAGTAAGTGTACTGTAGGAGCCAGTCCGGTAACCTTGAAAGTAAGTGGTGGTGGACTGCTGTGCTGTTGGTGTGCTGTGTACACTATACACTGTACAGTCATGAGTCATGACAGTAAATTTGTCCCTGGCCCGTGGGTGGGAGACATCAGAAGGACATCACGTTAGAGGGATATTTTGTTACAAAATGGATCAAAGTGTTGATGAGGCACATTCTATTTCTCAGGTAGGCAGTGGTACTGCAAAAGACAGCAATCAGCCTGAAAAGGGAAACAAAATCAAACCCCAAATTTTTCACGTCTAAGTTTTCATCTTCCAAACGAATGCATGAATCCAAAAAACGTGATTGTCTCAGATCATCATCAGTTCCAAGTAAAAAAAAAGTCATGTGGTTAAAAAAAAAACTAAAGGCCTGGTGGGTACCCACCCGCAGAGGAACCCAATGGTATGGAACAATTGCATACTATGCTACTGCCAGTCCCTCATCTGATTCTTCTGAGGTTGAACCTGACAAGGGTAATACTAATAATAAAAAAGAAGAGAATGATCAGGCAGCACAAGGTTTACTGGAGTGGATGGAAATTGCAGATGAGGAAGAAACAGGCAGAAATATTTTGGTTGTGGAGGGGGCAGCGGGAATAAACCACAAGAGGAACAGGCCCAAGAAAAATCCGGGGAGGGGGCCTTAAAAGGTGACCAAGGTGTTTCGTCTTCCTGGGAAAAAACTAAACAAATGTCATCTTTTGTTTGGTCATACTTCTCCATTAGTACTTCCAATGATTTGGTGGCAACATGCACTATTTGTAAATGGCCAATCAGCAGGGGTAAAAACAAAAAAAGCATTAGGAACTTCAGCACTTAAAAGGCACCTAGACAGATGTCATAACATTACTGAGAAGTTCAGTTGTGAGTCTTGAAGAGAAAGTGACAGTGATAGCTCACTATATTCAGGGGTAATGCCCATAGATGAAAGCAGTGGCAGCCCCCGCAGCACTACACCTCCACCACCACCTCCTGCCACTCGAAGGACTCCTCCAACTGTTACTGAAAGTGACCATGTGTTCAAAAACCATCCTCCTCCTCCTCCTTCAAGGAGACAGTTTACCCTCTCAGAAACATATGCGTGTAAAGCCAAATATGCCTTGTCTCACCTGTTGCTGTTATAATAACCAAAAAAAATTCCAAAATGATAGCTGTTGATTTGCTACCATATAACATGGTTGAACATATAGGATTCAGGCGACTGCCTTGATATAGTATACAACTGCACAAATACTTCTTGACAACAGGGATTCCAGATCTTTATGATGTCGTATGTAACAAATTAAGACGTGTCTTGTGCAGTGCTGTTGGGAGGGTAGTGCATTTCACAACAGATATCTGGACAGCTGTCAGCCTGAACCCTTCATGTCTGTCATGGCACATTGGGCATATTTCAATAATTCACGTGGGAATGGGGACAGTGAAGTACTGCACTTTGCTGTTCAAAGAATGTTTTGTTTTCCATCTGAACATACCTCATGCAACATCAATGAAGAGATCCAAAAACCAATATGACAAAGGTTCACTTCACAGGGACTGTCAGTTGGCTTTATAGTTGCAAATAATGGGTCCAACATAAGGAAGACCTTAGAGAAGGGAGCTTCATTCACATCCGCTGCTTTGTGCATTGCTTAAATTGAACAGTTCATGGTTTTCTCAATGACAACAGGGACATTAAGGCTCTCGTTAGCACTGCTAAAAGAATATACACTCATTTCCGTCACTCAAGCAAAGCCTGTAACTTGTTTGAAAAAATACAGCAGAAGCACAGTTTACCTATGCACAGACTGATCCAAGACATTTCTACTCGATGGAATTCAACCTTTTATATGTTCCAAAGGCTGCTGGAACAAAAGAAAACTGTCAGGCAGCGCACCTTAGAAAATAAAATTGGTGATACAGACATCTATATTACTCCACCAAAGTGGGCCACACTGGAGTTTGTAATTTTCCTGCTCCAGCCATTCAAGAAAATCACCAGGGAGGTTAGGGCAAACACAACAACTCTCAGCCAGGTGATACTGCTAGTAAAAATTTTAAAATGCAGATTGAATCTGATTAGGGAAAAGTCAGAGAAGCAAGACAGTTCCATGATCACACAGGCTGCCAGTGGTGCTACTGACACATGCAGATTCCCCTCCAGAATACAACAAGATCTAATGAGACGTGATATGATCAAAAAAAAGTTGAAGAAGATGACAAACTATGTAAAATGCTTCATTCTGAGTACTACATTAAAGCAGCAATCTTGGACCCACAATACAAATTGAAGCAACTATTGAATGATGATGATGACACTTGTTTCGAGATAAACACGAAATAATTAACGAGGTGTGTGCTGTCATGGAACAGAGTACAACAGCAGCATCTCATTCAAAATCTTCTTCACGACATAGCACAGCATCAAGTGGCCCATCCTCTACTGTTGCAGCATTTTCTCCCTCTTCATCCTCAGCCATTGCAGCCGAATCTTCTTCTTCACCACCAGCCAAGCATAGCACTGTCCTGCAGTCACTTGGTTCAGCTTCATGTCTCTGGAGTCACTTAGAAGATATAATTGTAACATCTTCTTCATCTGCCTCTTGTAACACAGCCTCAGCACAGACCATTGTTGAAATGTACTTGGCAGATCCCAATATCATCTGGAATGCTGCTGTTTTGAAATACTGGAAATCCAAACAAAATATGTGACCTGCTTTAGTAAAGATCGCAATGAAGTACATGAATTGCCCTCTGACTAGCTTCTGTTCAGAACGATTGTTTAGTTCAACTGGTAACGTCATTACTGACACACGATCCTGTTTGACACCAGAAAATGCTGAGCGCTTGACATTTCTGAAAGTCAGCATTTCTCACTTTAATTTCAAATATGATACCCGAATAAAACATACACTGACCACTTTGAGCAGGCCCTATCCACTAAACACTTTTAAGAATTTGTGCCTGTGGTGAAAATCTTTTGTGAATAAGGTCTACTACATGAGGTAGCAATTAATTAGCAAGTCAGGTCAGGATGAACTAGGTCAGACCACTATTACTTGAATGATCACATGAGCAGCACAGAATAGAAAAAAAAATAACATCAGTGGGTTCAGAGTCCAAACCAAATACAGCAAGCAACTACATTTCATGTCATGACTGAACATAGGCAATTTCTTTGTCTAGAGCACTTACCTGGTAATCAAAAACTAAATAAATAAAATAAATAAATAAATGTCACAGACTTACTTGGTGGTACCCGGTACCACTATCTGATTTGGAAGGTAGGGTGCTGTTGTCTACTACTACTACTACTACTATCACTTTTTGTCCTCACGAGTTACAACTACTACTTATCACTTTTTGTCCTTACTCCAGTCCCTACTACTACTACTGTTACTTTTTGTCCTCACGGGTCACAACTACTACTTATCACTTTTTGTCCTTACTCCAGTCCCTACTACTACTACTTATCACTTTTTGTCCTTACTCCAGTCCTTACTACTACTACTTGTCACTTTTTTTGCCCTCAGCAACTGATCCTGACTGCACTGTTTTAATTTTTGTACAGAGCATGGCGTAGCAGATACCTGAAATCCAGAAACTGAATACTCTTTATATGTTTCTCACGTCCCCCATATTTGGCTGAGAATACTTGGGTGATTTCTACATAAATTGAACTACCATATCTAACAAAGTGCAGAATGCTATACATGCTCTCAATTTAACCCAACTTATACAAGACCCATCTAGGCTTAACCTCAAGACAGGTAACCACTCCCTTATCAACTGGGTCCTCACCTCTCACACCCATAGGATCATAAAATCCGGTACTCCAGCAGACGCTTTCAGTGATCGTTGCATGCATGGGTTGACCTTAACTTTTTTTTGCACTAGCCAGCAGGACAGGTCAGTCTAAAATTGCACTAGCTCGCAGTGATTTGCACTAGTCCGCAGTCAGACTCATCATGTGCTTTCTACTCACAACACAATGAATAAATGTAGAAAGCAGTGCAGTTTAAAAATTTATTTACGTTTATACAAAGATGAAGTAACACACAAATGACCAAATGACCAATTGTTTCAAAATATAAGCATTCTGTGAGTCATAATAAATATCAAGACAACCCCCCCCCCCCCCCCAAATGTTCTTTTCAAGGATTGACATGACATGACTCGAGGTTCAGATTTGTGCATCTTCATCTTGGGAGTCAGAGAGATACTCAGTCACACTACTAATGTCACTCACATCACTGTCACAGTCAGTGTTACAGTCACTTTGTGAGTCTGCTGAATAGTCATCCTGCTGTCATGCCAACACTGTTCCAGTCTGTGGCCGCCTCCTCCTTTGTCCCCCACTGTTCCAAAGGTAGATTGCTTTTTGGGGATTGAACTTGTCAATGTCTGGGGAATTCATTTGTACCACCATGAGGTCTGTCACTGAGTCCGACTGTAGCTTGGAACGCAGGTTGGACTTTGTCAGCTTCAACTGGCTGAAACCTGGCTCTGCCTCAGCTGAACTTGCAGGCAGTGTCAACAGAAGATCCATAAGAGCTAGGATGTTGGGATACTTCTGTTGGTAAGCAGCATTCACCCTCTCCCAAGTCAGACTGTGAATCTGCTCAAATCTGGAAAATAAAAAAAGAAAGGCAAATGAGAAGCATTCAACACACTGACAACTTACACACATATTAACTTTCTTTCTCCATAAATAAGGCAATAAGTTCTTTAAACATACATTCAACTCAGAATTGACAAAGAAACGTTCACATACCTTGCATACAGTTCGGATTTCAACGTAGTCCACTCTGTTTCGATCATGTCCGTTTTCACAGTAGCACCTTCTAGGACTGGTTCGTAGTGTTCTACAATCAAGGCCACTTCCTGGTTTCCAAATTCTGAAACACCCCCCAAATAAAAATGTTAGATTTTTTTTTGTCCCTGCCTTCCTATGCCATTTCCAGCACAATTATCTAATTGCCCACAATTGCCCACAATAAATTCTGTTCTACCTTGCTGACTGTCCTTGTCTGGCCATAGGGTGAAGCTGGCAACTGTCGCAGCAGGTAAAAGCTGTGGGCTTGCATCAAGGAAACGGTCCTGCAGACTTTCCTCCAAACTTTTGAGTACCTTTTTGTGGACAGCAGTGATATCTGAATTCCCTACCAGTGTTTGTCCATGCAGCTCTGTGACACCCTCCACTTGTCGTTCCTTTGGTCCCGGCCTAAAGGAGAAAAAAAGGAAATACATTGAAAAATTAAATACTACTAGGCTAGCTGCTAGCAGATCATGCTAGCAGATCATTGCATCCTTCTTTAGCTTATACCACAGTACTCACCTTGTATTATATGTTTTTAAAGTTTCCAGGGTTGACTGCATAGTTGCAAACACATCAGCTACAGTTGCATCCCTCTCCTGGGCCACACGGGATAGAACTGAAAGAACGCCGATGACATCAAACATAAAGTGTGCGAATTTCATGACATCTGCCTGCCGAAGGATCTTCAGTATGCCTGCAGCTTTGTTCATCTGCTCCAGATTCACACCCTGCCTTTTGCTGCATCTGTAACACAAAACAGAAACATTAAAATGCACAACAAAATGCACATAAATTAAAACCACGTCCACATATTTACAGAGAATCATGTAAAATGTACCTGAGTCATGTGTAGAACTACAGCAGGACACCCTTCAGCAGAATCTGCAGAGCCGTCTGAGGTGAGGAAGCCATCGTGTGCCACCAACTCTAGTCGGAAGTAAAGGACGCATCTGTAGTGCTTCATATGCTTCTCTTAGTTTGCTCCTATTTAGCGGTGAGTTGTGGTAGAAGCAGAACACATGCAGCAACAGATTGCTTAATCTGTTATAAATGGGGATGGTTTTCAAAGCTCCTTTGTAGGCCAACTCAAGGCGATGGGCAAAGCAGTGTGCTGATTGCACGCAAGGCTGCATTTGTTTCAGGAGGGTAGCGACCCCATTGGTCCTGCCTACCATTACACCTGCTCCATCACTGCCAAAACCTACCAGTTTTCTTGTCCACCCCTCAGCTGGTATATTGAGCTTTGTTTCCACAACTTTTTGTATAGCCCCTTTTATTGACTGGGCATCAGCTTTTGCCATGGTCTGCAGGCCCACCAGCTGATTACACACTTTGCCTGCGGTGGCAAACCGCACACAGACAGTTTCAGCCTCTGTAACAGAAGAGTCTGTGGTGTCATCGCTGATGAGGGAAAGGAACTTTGTGCTGTTTATCTTCTTTCTCAGCGAGATCTGTTCCACCTCTGCAATATAGTGAATGAAACGGCGTGCATACTTGTCATTTCGGTATGTTGAGCCGAGGTCCAATCCCTTCATATCGTCCAGACTGCACATCCATGCAAAGTCTCTAAAGGGACGCCTTTTGCAATGGCGTGACAAGTCCGGAATAGTTTTCCAGCCGATCTAGAGTTGCCTGTCTCATAGTCTTCAGCATGCGCTCTGCAGTGCTCGTACCTGGGATGGCGGAGATGGCATACTCTTTTTGGCCCTAATGTGACATTCACTTATGCCATGTGAAGTAACAGATTCCAGTCTGAAGTTGTCAGTTCCATGGCAAAAATTATTTTTATTTCCCCCCTTGCCCGACTGCAGATCATCATGCTTCTGACACAAATGACAAAACATCACATCTTTACTGGCATTGTATCTGAGCCATTCATATTTTTCTAGCCAGGCTGTCTGAAAGCAACGGCTTCTCTTACTTCGATCATATTCCGATCCCTAATTTTTCTCTTCTTCTGTTCGCTTTTATTATCAGCTGGATTGCTCACTTCCTTGAAGTATTTCCACATTGTACTAACTTGTTGTTATGGATGGCGCAGGTCTGTGTATTTAGTGTCTGTCTTTTTTGACTGACTTCCCAACCGCAGACCCCTGCCCACACCACTCCCTTACACTGACTTTGGTGAAGATTCTATGATGTACAAAAAAAAAAAAGATTTATAAAATAAAAAAGTTCAACTATCACTGCTAGCTCTATAATGATAGAACCTCACTACAAAAACACCGCCCCAAACTCTGCAAAACATACCAGGATAGTTACCACACTTTGTAATTGTAGCCAGAATGATTCAACTAAGCAGTACATTTTAGGTCTGAAATGGCACCAGCATTAGCTCTACAAATATAACAGAATCTGCGGAAGAAGCTGTAAAGCAGAACACAATGTAACTAGCCAATGTGACATACTGTTTAAATGCAAAATATATTTAATATCAGATGAGAACAATGGCAAATCCAGACCAGAACACACTTTAGAGAGTTCCCCACTGCCCCCACGCAACCTCAGAAAGCCCCAAACAGCTGTGATTTAAAGAAACACACTTGACTTACCTGAGCTTGGCATAATCAGTTTGGAAGCTGCAAAGAAAGACTGGCGCACTGACAGTTTGCCCTCAGCCCCACCCCCACACAGAACTTCAGAACAACACACCACCCCACTCCCCCACAACCACACACTCAAACATGAATGAACTAAGCAGCACATTTTGTGTAGAAAAATAATTGTTCTTCTGGCCCCCACAGTAAGCCACAGACATGCTCACACCCACCTACTCAAGCCACATGCCAAGCAGCCCCACGACAAGCTACAGATGGAATTCAGACGTAAATGGTAAAATGAAAAACAGCAGTCATCCTATCACTACATACTTGCAGCAGGCATGTTTGTTGTTCTTCCTCCCCTTCCCAACCCCGTGACCCCCCATCACAATCACTTGGATTTTCATGACAGTCATTCAGCAGAATTAGAACAACCTCATGAGTTGACATGACCAGCCCCCACAGTAAGCTACAGTACCCCCCCGAAGAAGACAATATATGGTAACATTAGACATTTTACACACCCAGCACACCCCCCCCACACACAGTTGCTGGGCAGGCTATTAATCAAATGGCAAGAAGTTAGCTTAACAAGCAACTGGAGGGATAGGCAGTAAAAAAAAACAAACACAGTGAGCACACTAGCACAGCTATTCCTCTCCTGAAACCTGCCCACCACAACATTGTTGCCGCCCAAAACCTCTGAAAATAAATGAATGAAGGCCGTACCTGTCTGACCCTGGCGTTCTTCTGTAGCAGTCGAGTGATCCAGCTCCGAGTCTGCCCCTCTGATTTTCAGATCCACACCCCCGGAGAAGATCAGAATACAACAGTCCCGAGTCCCGAAACTGATTTGGACCATCGCCGTACGCTGCTGCAACCGCCGCGCCGTAGTTGAGCTTCCGTGAATCCCCAAGCCAACATCCAGTCCGACAACGCCAAAGAGTGTTCGCGATGCTAAGATCGTCCTCAAGTTTGCCACCAGCCTTCTGATTCAAATCTTCTTCCGCGGTTTGGCATTTCGGCATCCCAAACACCACCCTTTATTCCCCATTTCAGCACTTAAGCCCCTCCCCAGCCATGCTGCTAATGACAACAAGGCTCAGTCAACAACACTGTCCAATCACATTATCAGCCTGCCCATCCACGTCACCACGCTCTTCTCTTCTCCTGCCCCTACTCCCTGCAGCTCAATTCAATTGGTAGCCTCTGCTCTGACGTCGGCTACCAGTGCTGTTCCGATTTCAATTGCTTCACCCTCCCTGCCGGCTTGTGTAACATTATGCTGCTAGGCTAGACTAGCCAATTGGAATATCGGGGGAATATCGGGCTTTGCTGCCACGGAAGCTGACGTCAGATGCCAAAACCGCACTAGCCCACACGGACAGGTAGGGAGGCATCTGCACTAGTCCGAGGCAATCTGCACTATGCCCTGGACTAGTAATTCTATGTTAAGGTCGAACCCTGGTTGCATGACTTTCTTGGTGCATAGAGTTCACAAAGTCAAAGCCCCCTTTAAAACTCTACAAATCTGATCGTACAAATCCCTAAACATCACCCTGCTTCTATATGATTTGACCAACATTAACTGGACACCTATATCCAAAGCCAGCAACCTAGACGTCGCAGCAAACTACTTCAGAGACCACTTTCTTGAAGTCTGGAATCACCACGCACCATTACGGCGAGTTTGAGTCTGAGGTAACTACCTCCCCTGGATCTCTCCTGAACTCATTGCTTACCAAAGAGTGCGTGATGCAGCCTGGAAGTTCCATAAAAGTACAAAGCTTCTTAAAGATTATGAGGCCTACCAGGCCCTCAGAAACAAGTGCATGAAAGCCACTCATTTGGCTAAGGCTGAGTGCTTCAGCTCTACCTTTAACTCTAATATAAACAACCAATCCAAATTTTTGAAAGTAATTCACTCACTTTTCTCCCCACAGGCTCCACCTCCCTCCCCCCTTCCCTTAAAATAAACAACAATGTCATCACTGACCACCCAAGCATTGCCGCAGCTTTCAACTCGCACTTTACCTCATGAGCTGCTGCTCTACTAGGCTCCTTCCGAACACAAATCAGTTGTCTGCTGCCTCCACCAGAAGTCCATCTACCCCTCCACACAGTTTTTCCTTCTCTAAAAATCCTGCCATCTGATATGCTGGTGGCCTTGGAAGCCTTAAACCCAAACAAAGGTAGCTCCCCTGATGGGCTGGACCCAAAGTGAATAAACATGTCTGCTACAGCCAGTACTCCCCCATTGACTGCTCTTCTCAATCTCTCATTTCAATTAGCTGACATTCCTCTAGGGTGGAAACTTGCAATCATCCTCCCACTCCCAAAGGGAGGCAACACCTCCTCCCCTGGGTACTACCGCCCTATATCACTCCTCCCAACGTTAGCCAAACTATTAGAACAACTAGTCCTAGCCCAACTAACCTCGTTCCTATCCGACATTAACTTCTTCACCCAATATCAATCTGGATTCTGAAAACATCACTTTACTACCTCCTCACTACTCCAGATCACTGATGCGATCCTGACAGGCATGGATTGCGGACACATCACTACTGCCATTTTTATTGATCTTGCTAAAGCATTCAACACCGTTTCCCACTCCATCTCACTCTGCTCCCTCTCAGCTGCCGGGTTGTCTGAGCACACCATAAAATGGTTCAGTGCGTACCTAAATGACCGTTCTCAATTGGTAAAAATATCCAACTACACCTCCACTCCCCTACCCATACACACTTTTGTCCCCCAGGGGTCCATATTAGGACCTATCCTCGTCTCTATTTTCCTAAATGATCTTCCATCTGTCTGTACTTCATCTTCTATACATATGTATGCTGATGATACGGTTCTTTTCTCCTCGGGGCCATCGCCCTTGGATGTTGCCTCCAGACTTCAAAGTGACTTCAATAATGTCCAGAGTTGGTTTCATTCTCACCAACTCTTACTAAATGCAAAAAAAACAGTGACCATGACATTTGGCATGGGACAGAAACTGTCAAGGCTCCCATCTGTCCTCATCTTCACTACTCTTGACGAGGCAACTTTAGATGCCATGACATCTTTCAGGTATCTGGGCATATGGCTGGATCAACATCTCACTTTCTCAGACCATATAGATGCCATAAAGAAAAAGCTTCACCCTAAACTCGGCACCTTATTCAGAAACCGCACCTGTCTCCTGACCCAGGCAAGGCGTGAGCTGATCCAAAAGATGATACTCCCAATCATCGATTACTGTGATATCGTCTACTGCTCTGCTCCTGCCACCTCCTTAGCAAACCTTGATGCACTTTTCAACTCCTTCTGTCAATTTGCCCTGGATGCACCTCCTCTGACCCATCACTGTCACCTGAATCATGCTTTAGCCTTCCCCTCCTTAGCCAATACATGACTGCACCACTGTGCAAATTTCTTCTCTAAATTCTGGCTTGGCACACTCCCTCCTTATCTTACTTCCTCACTCTCCCCCCCCACCTACACCACTTCACCTTTTAAGATCCCATGAACACAGAACTCTGTCAGTCCCCAGAGATCCACCTCTATTGGCCAGTCCTCCTTTTCTTACTGTCTCCATAAACTGTGGAATGCTCTTTCTACACAAACCTATTCCTCCTCCTCCCCTGGCTCTTTAAACAAAGCACTTTTTAATTTCCTCTCTGTTAACTGTACCTGCCTCTAGCTCCCCCTCTCCTAGTCCCACACCCCGACCTCCTCCCCATTTGTTGGGACATACCCTAATTGCTGCTCTTATAGACTTTTTCCTCCTACTTGTTTTTGATAGTATTCTCTATCAATCTCTCTCTCTCTCTCTATGGAACATTCTCCTCAGCCTACCGGACTCGTCCTGGCCTTTATCTCCTTTGTTGCCGCATTTGCTAGTTTTCCTCTCATTGTTTTTTTTTTTTACTTTTAGTCCTCATATTGTAGGCCTTAAGACAAGTTTGCAATACTTTAGCCACTATTTCTGTCTCTCCCACTAGTTCATAGTATAGGCTAAACCGTGTCTACCTTGTAATCCATGACTTTTATGCTTGTAATCCATGCTTTATATGCTTTTGTGTAAATTGCATGTGTGTTATTGCGTGTACTCAATAATTACGATGTAACTCCCTTTACCCGCTCCCCCAGGTCGTACCGGGAGACGAGCAACTTGTTGTTCAGTGTACCTTACCTGGTGCAACTTTTCAATAAATAAATAAATAAATACTTCACAGAAAAAATTGCTACTAAATTGAAAATTCATTTAATTTCTTTACTGTTTGTGTGTGCACGGTATGCTATCCTGGTTACACCTCAGTTGCAAGGCTGAGATTATTGCTGTATTTTATTTTTGATACTTAAATTACTTGGCAGTGGCTGGCTGCAATTGCAGAACTAGGAAGGATGTAATTGTGTTGTGTTGTGTGTCATCAGGTCTTCAGGTGGCAGTGGCAAACTTTTTTATGACTGCACTGCACTTGACCAATGCGATGTATGACTGTCTGCCTACCTGGGTGGTGATCAGTATGTCTCTTGTTTTTCTTCTTTAAGGATTCGGCATGTTGAGCAGCTTCAGTAGAAGTAGTCATAGTACTAGAAAACATTACCACCTCTTGGATCAGGCAGTGTACCACATACCACAGTACACAGGGACATGCAAAGCAGTTGCATCACATGGGTAGGGTGGGTGGGCTCTTTAGTGCTGCTCATTTGATCATTTATGTCCATTTCTTTAGCCTTTTCAGCTCTGACTTGAACATCCATCAAAATAATACCCATACAGCACCATTAATTAAAAAAAAAATCTTAGCTGCCTGGCAGTACCTGCAGTGCTTGGTGGTGCTATGATATACTGTAGATATTTGTGTGTGTCTCTCTCTCTCTCTCCATCTCCCCCAGCACACTCATGTCACAGGCCCGAACAGGATATGCCACCATTATAGGCCAGCCATGAAGAGAATACTAGTGACTGATTGCTTTTTTATTTAGCAGTTTTACTTAGATTTTTATACAAATAATTCATTTAATTAATTCCTTTGGGCTTCTGTGTCACATGTGAGTGACTTTGGCCACTTTTATGCATTTTTTAACATTTTTTTAAATATTGGTCAATAAATCAGAACTAATCAGAAATAATCAGAATAAATCAGAACTTCACCGTGTTCTGGTTCTTATTTAATAAGGGTCAGAACTTCACTGAGTTCTTCCAGCCCTAGTAACTAGACAGGAGCCATGCAGTGGATGTTCTGCACCTGGACTTCACTAAGGCATTTGATTCGGTGCCACATGGCAGACTAGGAAGTAAGCTGGAAGGCACAGGGGTGGGGGCGACGATGGTGGGATAGGTAGTGAACTGGCTGCAAGGGAGACAGCAGAGGGTGATGGTGGGGGGGGCACTCTCATCTCCCAGGGCGGTGACAAGCAGGGTGCCTCTGGGCTCCGTACTGCAGCGGGTGTTGTTTGGGATCTTCATAGCAGACATCTTAATAGGCATCAAGAGCAAGATCAGTCTGTTTGCAGACGATACCAAGATGGGAGCAGTAGTGGATTACTTAAAAGGGTGGCAGGGGTTGCAAGATGATCTGGCAAAATTGGAGGCCTGGTCAGACACTTGGCAGCTGGGATTCAATACCAAGAAATGTAAGGTGTTACATTTCGGCACAAAAAAACAAGGAGGTGCTACCAGCTGGGGGGGATTCAACTAGTCAAGATGGAAGAGAAGGATCTGGGGGTGATCATAATGGGAGCAATGAACAGCTCAGCACAGTGTAGAAATGCAGCTGCAAAGGCCAACAGGATGCTAGGTTGTATTGCTAGAGGCATATCCCCCAGGAGGGGGGGAGGTGATCCTGCCGCTATACAGGTCACTGGTTAGACCACATCTGGAGAATTGCGTGCAGTTCTGGTGACCGTGCCTGAAGAAGGACAGTAGGTTACTGGAGGGGGTGCATCACAAGGCAACAAAAATGATCCAGGTGCTAGGGGACTTACTCTATGAGAGCAGGCTGAGGGAATTGAACATGTACTTCCTGGAGGAGAGGAGGGACGGGGGGCATGATTCAAACATTAAAGTATATAAATAGAATAAATAAGATGGGCATAGAAGTGCTTTTCAAATTAAGGAGGATTAAGGACACTTGAGGGCACAAACTGGGATTAGAAGGGAGAAGGTTCAGGAGGGAAATGAGGAGACACTTTTTTTTATAGAGAGGGTGGTGTCTGGGTGGAATGTATTGCCAGAGGAAGTGGTATCCTGTACAACTGTGGGCTGCTTCAAAAGGGAATAGGACAGGGTAAGGTAATTTGAGGGTGGAAGGAGGGGCAGCTGCAGTATAAGGGCTGATAGCTGCACAATCGAGCAGACTCGATGGACCATAAGGCCTTTATCTGCTGGCAATGTCTTATGTTCGTATATAACTAGTTTTATTTAATTCATTTAAAAAGTTTTACCAGGAAAGACATACCAAGCTGGTATCAGATCATTTCCAAATGTGTCGGTGGAAGAGGAGGAGAGAACCAAGCAAATACAAAGTACAATGTTCCAGCAAGCATTTGTCAGTGCTGAATGTTTGCTTGCTTGTATTTGCTGTGTAGGGGTCCCATATTTAAAAGTGGCTGGCTGCATTGCTTAAGTGCATGTTCTGTGCATCTCAAATGTGCCAGCATTAAAAAAAAATGGTATATGCAGAAGATGCGCCATAAAATGTGATTGTGCATGTCCGACTGAATATCCTGAACGTGCAGTATCGTACAGTGAGAGATGAGCGGTGCAGCAGATGACCAGAGACCAGTGTTGAGCATATGGAACTGCGCAATGTGAAGCCACGTGTGCAGCATGCAGATTTGCAGTATTCAGCCAGGATAAGCAGATGGCCTCATTGTACAGTTGACACTCAAACAGCACATTTGCATCTCATTACTGGAATGTATTCAGGCCATTTGCATACCTGAGGCATGCACAGTTCCAGCTTTGCAGGGCAGCACCACCACTCCACAAAGGTGATCAGGAAGTACTGTAGCCTAGCAGGCAGGTAGAAAGGTATGTTTGTGTGTGGGAAGACTGCAGTGGCCTGAGTATAGTGCTATTACCCATGGCCATGTGTTTGCCCGTGGTGGCCACATGCACGACACTGGAAGGGTCTAGCGTCTGTGAGGCATGCCCATGCTACCTCCAGGCTACAGGTGATGCCACCCCTGCCCCATACTACCCACAGTTCTGCAATGTACATCACAAGAACACCACACCGACCCACTGCAGAGCCCCTGTGGCATTGACACAATGCATGGATGGCATCTGTGATATGTATGTGTCCCCTGGTGGTGTGGGCATGCACGGGCATGCTGTATACACCTATAGTGTGCCACCATGGATGTGTGCCACTGGTCAGTCCCTGACCCAAGCCATGCTGCCACCAGTACTGCCATGCATCATGAGCACCATTGTCCCAGATGTCACCATGGGTGCATGCCACCACCTGGTGGTGCTCTGATGGCCACATGGGTGCAGGCCTTGGCCCCTGGTACATATGCTGCATTGTGGCTGTCTGCTCCACTGATGTGCTGGGGTGGTGCCTAACTGCAGTGGCATGTGGTAGCTGTGCATCCACGATCTGGTGTGGTGCAGGGGGTGGCTGTCTGGGTGGTGCCAGTGGTGTCACAGCCGGTATGACTTTGGGTACTACCATCCTCTTTGACTGCTGTATGTGGGTGCCTGAAGCACATCCTGGTGCACCTCCAAGGGCTGTCTCAGGATCACCAGTCTGCAGTTCTGCAGCCTGCCTGTGGGTGGCTGGCCAATTTAGGGCAAACCTCTGCTTGCCTAACTTTGCGCGGCACAAATGTGGGATGCATGTCACATGCAGCGCTTACTTTGGCTGAATAGACACAAGCGCAGCATATTCTGGTGCCCACACCCTTTTCTGCACTGCATACATTATATCTGTGTGATTGTGCATTCCAATATGCGCAACGCATTTCTCCCTTTTGAATATCGTGCTTCCGCGCATTTTTCAGGATGTGCCACGCATCTCCATTTTGTGCCATGCAATTCTTTGGAATATGTGGGCCTAGGTGTTTGGCATTGTGAGTGCAGAGGTAATAATTAATAAATTAATAGCACAAGGGGCTGGCAGTATTGCCTAGAGCAGTGTTACTCACATTGCAGCTCGCAAGCCGCAAGTGACTCTTTTACACTTTTCTTGCGGCTCCTTTAATCCTCTCATACGTCCTTACACCTGCGGCTGTTTAGATGCCACCCAATTGATCATGCTTAATGACTATTTTAAAATGCAATGAAATTAACCCCAAACCACTTAGTGCAATCAATGACAGCATAGTCGCGCTAAATAGGTGCGGTTAATTTCATTGTGTCTGAACTGCCTGCTAAGTGATGCAGTTCAGGGGCTTAGAGCTTTAAAAAACATAATGACTGCAAAATGAGCTAAAGAAGAGGGGTAGATCTAATTCTGATTCTTGCAAGAATGTGCAGAATGTGATTTTTAATAGACTAAATGAGCTAAGGGTGAGGTAGACCTAATTCTGATTCTTGCCAGAACACGCTGAATGTGATTTGTAATAGATTAATTTATCATGGCAGCAGTTTGTATAGAATAATCACTTTGCTAACTTAGGTTCAGTTTGGTTGATAGACCAAATTCTTACACTTGTAAGAAGAAGAAGAAGAATCAGCATTTATATAGCGCTTTTTCATACATCCAAAGCGCTTTACAAGCAATGCTAGACTGGTAGTGAAGTGACTGAATGTGTGGTTGCGGCTATATCGCACATCCCACACACAGCCTGGATAATTGCATGAACCGGTTTATGGGAAGGGGAATGTTGGCCAGGACACTGGGAATGTTCCCCACTCTTTGCGAAGAGTGCCTTGGGTTCTTTTACTTCTACCTGGACACCCACCAGGAGAACACCAGGATGGGCAGGAGGGACCTCGGTTTAACATCTCATCCGAGGGACGGCATACCCCAGCAGTACAGCACTGCCCAATAGTGCACTCGGATGCCAGCGATTTTTAGGTGCAAGTCCAATCCCGGTGTGGGATGAGAACCCACGACCTTCTGGTACAGAGGCAGATGTGCTACCAACTGAGCCACACTGACACCTGTAAGAACGTGTCGAACGTGATTTTTGATTGATTAATTTAACATGGCATGAAATAAATACCAGCATTGAAGAGAGCACAGTGTATTTGTTGCTGAGATTCCCAGTAGCTGCCTTTGCTATCAGTCTCCCAAGCGGTCATGATCTCGCTTCTGTATTGGTCCTGCATGCTGTGTGCTCTCCTTGCTCTCGTGTACCCTCCCTTGACTTGCGCTTTACTCATGGTTTCCTCTCGTTTGCCTCTCAGTTACATCCTTCACAGTGGAATGTCCAATGCTGCGGAGGTGCTCTCTGTGCTCTTGTTTTGCCTCCCATGCCCTGTAACTCCTATGGACTAACTGCTGAAGGAGAAGGAGAGAGAAGGATATCGAACTGCAGGTACAAAAGCTTGATTTTTTAAATACGAAGATGCATACTTTTATTTTAATAAACAGAGGGGGCCGACAAAATCTATTTTATGTTCCTCTCTGCAGTTTCTCTGACAACACTTCAGTAACAGACAAGGGACCATATCTCAAAGCAGGTACTTTGTTCTTGCTCTCAGCACTGAGTGTGTGTGGTTAGGGTTGTGCACTATTAGTTCAATGTGCTTATGCAACAGGATGAGGTGAGATGAGATAATGCTTGTGTAACTTGATTTGCTTTGTGGCTTTCTGCCTCTCTATCCATGGGATATACCACCCTGTAGGGGTATGATGCAAGGAACCCTTGAGGAGGGTTCTCCCCTACAGGTACCGCTGGAATGATTGCATCTGCTAAAGGTAGGTTAGGAAGAAGCCCAAAAAGAATACCTAAAGGTGTCGAGCATCAAAGAGGTGAGGATGATGAATGAATGAATTCTGATAAGATGATAAGGGCTGACTTCCTAATGAGAGAGGGGAAAGTCAGAGCCACCATCCGCCTCCATCCAACAGCGGAACCTAACTAATTAACTGAAGTTAGCATTAACTCTGATTAATATTATGACCATTGGCACGGAGGAGAGGGAAAAAAACCCTTTGAGGAGGAAACCTCTGGGGATCCAAGGCCTAGGTCGCCTTCCCTCCAGGCTGACGATGTTTGATTTGGGGATGTATGTCGCTAAAAAGAAGGGTTCGGTAACAAAAGGGACATGAGTAGGGAGGATGATAACGGAATAGGGAAAATCCCCCAAAGAAAGCACAGGTCGAATAGGGAACATGAGGCTATGCACAGATCGAAGGAACATGAGGCAATGATGAATACTGATGGTAAAGATTGCCGCAGGAGGGTGGCAGGATGATGAGGTAGCATAAGATCCAATGAGAGGTATGCCTAATTGAGCAAGGTGAAGAAGCAGACACTGAGGCCAATAGGGCATGATTATGCGATGTGAAGGATTAGACCCTGATGTTGCGGTCGATGAGATAGCATAGGATTCAATAGAGTGATGCAAGTAATGAGGCTCCTCGAAAGCAGATCTACTCCGAGGCCAAGAAGGCATGTCTGGAACCAAAGGGTAAGCAAACTGGTGGGGGGGGTATGCTCGATAGAGCAATGTGACTAAGTAGACTTCTTGAAAGGAGGTATATTCGGACATCAATAGAGTGATATGATTAAGTAGGCTCCTTGAAAGGAGGTAGATTTGGAAATGAACTTGAAAAGGAACTTGAATGATGGTGGAGAGCTTCCAGCCAGCCCTTAACAAGGGGAGATGGACAGGAAGGCATGGTGCTCAGGAGGAGCATTAGAGGAGCAACTCAGGTTGAGCGATTGAGGAGCAAATTGGGTGAAGTATGATGAAAAGTGAAGCTACGAGTGGAGTGAATCCATGATGGCTGGTGCCATGGAGGCTGGCACAGTGAAAGCGAGGTAGGATGAGGAAGCTACTTGGTAGTGGTAACTACAGGAGACCAGATGTAGGCACAAGGACACCAGATGGACTAGGGTAGGAGGAGGATACGAGTAGGGAAGGTGATGGCAGGATAGGGAAAACTCCAAAAAGAAAAGATCAGGTAAAGAGAGGAATGGAGGAGGAGGAAGGCAACAGTGGAGGCAATGGGGTTGACACCCCTGATGTGGCATATAAAGGTAGCAAGAAGGAAAGAGGCAAGCAACTGAGGTCAATGAGGGAATAGTTTGAGGGGCCACAAATAGCCCTAGCAGCAGGAGCGAGTGCAGCAAACCCCAAAAGATGTAGATTTACATACCAGTAACGTAATCCATCCACATCCATAGCACAATAGCCCCACTCAGCAATCTGAACAAGGAGATGCAGAAGAAAGTGGCAGAGACACAGAGCAGACTGTGCAGTCAGTTATAGAAAATCCCAGTTTTTTTTGTTTTTATGTTGGCTTGCGTGCTTGCACAAGCAACATCTTGCGGTAGTACGGGTTTGGGGGGTGTGGCCGCTGTTGGGCAAATGCAGGGCATGCATCAGTAGGTGCGTCCCTCATTCCCCAATCAGCCTGCATGCCGGCACCACACCATGCATGTATAATGGGGTGAGCACATCTAAGCAAAGGTCCGCTGAAATCCGAGCAAAGATCGTCATACACAGCGGTCTTTTGCTTGCCGTGCTCGCCGCCATTATGAGCATGGTCGGCGAGTGGCTCAGGCCTGCCGACATTGGGGGTGCCCAATCCCCCTGTTGGTAACCCCCCCTGCTGTGTCAGTGTGCCGATGGGGGAGCCCACTCCCCATCGGCATACCCCCCAAATGTTGAATTGCCGAGAGGTGCCCAATCCCCCGGTTGACAGCCCCCATCTTGTATCACCGACAGGGGAGTCCACCCCGCCTGCATCGCCCCAAATTGTTGAATGCCAAGGGGTGCCCAATCCCCTCAGCTCATGCCCCTGCTTTCTTTGTTTGCCGACGGGTGCCCAATCCCCATCGGCATGACCCCCCGTGTTCTGTGCTGGACGAGGGTGCCCAATCTCGCCGGCTACTTACACCCCCAAAAATGCTTAGGTGGCATGCTGGGAGCCCACCCCAGCATGCCAAATGCCCTGCAGCATGAAAACTGTCCCGTGATGGTTTTCTTTTTTCCTGTAAAACGAAAACCGCCTCTCAAAGTCTCGATGCCCTCCCCACCTGCACCCACCCACTGCACACTCCTGCCTCCCTCACCCCCCATACTTACCTCCGGAGGCGGCGCCGATGATCTTCCTGTGGACCAGGAACATGCCTGCACTCTTCAAAGCCGACCGCGAACTGAGGAAATGCCGGTAAGCTGTATAATGGAGTGAATAGAGTTTTTTCAACTTTGCTGCATATCTCAGGCATTTCTTGGAATTTTGGCACCAAATTTTCAACATGGGGTTTTTTGGGGCCGCTCCTCATGAATTCTATTACTGTCATGGCACTAATCAGCCTCGGAAGGTGATTTTGCAGTCACTGCGCAAAATCACCTTTCAGGCCCCATTAACAAAATGACAGTGCTAGTGTTCATGAGGTGGCCTCTCAAAAAGCCTAAGTTCCAATTTTGGTGGAAAAAATCCAACAAATACCTGCTTTATGAGCATTTGTTGCGCAGTTGCTGTGCAGGCTCCTAACTTCATGCATTCCCAATATTTTAATGCTGGATTTTCAGCATTGGCATTTTTGTACAACTCCTTGTGAACAGTACAGCTGTCATTTCCCACATCCTGCCCGAAATGTGTTTCCGCACTTCCGGCCCACAATAGCTCAGTCGCTGTGGGAAATCAGTGTTTGGGCCAGATTATGAAAATGACAGTGATACAGTTCATGAGCACAGGTCCTAAAATGCCTATGTTGAAAAATTTGGTGATGATACTCTTAAAATAACTGTGTTACGAGCATGCATTGGCAGATTGCACGCATCGCCGTACTGTCGTGCATTCATGATATTTTCACTCTGGATTTTACCATTGCCATTTTTCACCTCTTGATGAACAGTATAACCCGTCATTTCCACATACCCTGTCAAAATGTGTTTCGCACTTCGGTAGCAGAACAAGCGGCGTGAATGGCTATAATCACTTCTTGGAACTTTTGAGGAAATGACAGTGACACTGTACATGAGCAGAGGTGCTAAAATGGCTATGTTGAAAATTTGGTACCGAACGACCATAAAATGGCAGTGTTGCAAGCGTGCGTTGCATATTTCCCATGCACCCTTGTAACTCCGCACATTTCGTATATTTGTATGCCACATTTTCAACAATGGCATTTTTTAACACCTCCTTATGAACTGTGCAGCTGTCATTTTTCACATCCTGCCCAGCATGTTTTCCCGCACTGCAGTACCAAACACCCAAAGGGACACCCTAATACCTGTCACTCTCTGCAGGCTGGGGGTGGGTTGGCATTAGTTCACTACTTGACTGCCATTCCTATGCTGCATCTCTCTAACTCCTGCACTCCCAATGGCAGCAAACCAACATTCAGCATTGACAAATGCTTGTTTTTTATGTGTAGGATACAGCCCATGAGTAGAAATGCTGTTTCCAGCTGCCAAAGTTTGAGAAAGATACACCCGACTAAATGAAGGATAGGACAGTCATGATCAAAAACGTCCATACCAGCTAGCTCCTGGAGAGGACCATGGAGCTAAAAACCATAGCCTGTCTTGGGTGCACAGTAATGCAAAAGCTGCATGAGGGAGCAGAGACAAGCAAGATACTCAACTTACCGAGGAGGCCTGACTCTGAGAAGGAGCAGAGAACCAAATCATCATTAGAGTCCAGTGCCGGGCATGACTGAGGGCTGAGTACTGCAGGGCTACAGAGATGCAGGACAGGACTGGGGCCACAAAATGGCCAGCCATACAACTACATCGGTCTCGACTTCTGCAGCCAACTGGCGGACCGGCCCTAGTCGCATCAGAGCCCATTACCCATGACAAAGCCACAGGCAGAAGAGCACAGCAGGAGCCAAGTGGGAGCTGAGGAGCAGATCCACGGGTAAACCCGCTAATGCAGGGCAAGGAACTGAAAGAGGCTGGCAGAGCCAGAGCAAGCAGCAGCTGCAGGAGGAAGGGATCCTGGGTATGGGATGAAATGGGGAGAGGTCCAATGAACACAGAGCCACTAGCCAAGCTGCAAGAGAAGCAGGCAGATGGAGCTGGAAAGCGAGGTGGAGCCGAGCAGGGGGGGCCTGGAGGAAAGAGGTCCTGGTAGGGCGAGTCTAGGAAAGCTCCTTTAAACATGCCAGAAGGTGACGAACAGGAATCAAGCCGGGACAGCCATAGCAGGAACTGGGGGCCGGTGCAGGAGAAACAGAACACAAGACCTGGGAGAAAAAGAGAGGGGAGATGATAGACAAACAATAGGAGAGCACAAAATGGCGGCTGCATGAGCGGCAGGTAGGAGGAGAAAGGCAGTGATAGAAGGGCAGAGGCAGTGAAAGAAGAACAGTAAGCAATGCAGTTCAAAAGGGAATAGCACACAGCCCTGTCATCAGGCATTCCATGGAGTGGTACATTAGCATCCAGACATGGACTCGAGGTAGGAAGCCAGCACTGTAAGCGAAGGAAGGATGACTGGGAAGGAAAACAGAAAAGACGAGGTATAGGGCAGGGAGTGGGGCAAAAACGGAGATGTGAGGAGATAGGAGTGATGAGGCAGACCACTCGATGAGGGGTCCCAAAAGAGAATGAAAGAGCCATCGATGCAAGCAAGAGCAGCTGGGGGCCATACAGCAGAGAAAGAAGGAGGAGAAGGTGCAGCTAACATGGCCTCTGGCTGCAACAAAAAACAAACCCTGGAGGTGCTCACGATGAATGACCTTTTAAGCCCAGTGGGGGAGTGATGTTGGTACTCCGTCCATCGAACCTCGAGCTTAAAGCCCTCCCATTACTGGATTCAAGTGGGGGCACTGATGTGGTGGTGTGGTGTTTTATGTTTTATAAATTTGGTGCTACACGGCGTTTGTTCTTGCTCACAGCACTGGGCGTGTGTGGAGGGGTTAGGGCTGAGCACTAACAGTAATTGGTTTGGGGGGTCACTGATGAGGTGGTGTGGTGTTTTACATCTCTGCAGTGTTGTGGAGGCTTTTACATGTCTTTTGTTTTTGCTGGGGAGGTTATATGTTGCTGATCTTAATGCACATGATGATTTGCATGTGTTGCAGGCTGTGCTGTTACAGAACTTCCAACCATGGAATGAACAGCTGCAAGAAAAGAAAGTATGAAGATGAATAGAGATGCTTCAGGAAGGAATGGGAGACAGAATTTTTGGGTGTGTGTGGAGAGTGGGGTGGTAGAAGTCTTTGCCTGTTATGTGTTGCAACTTGCAACCTGTGCTCATTTTGAGAGATCAAATCTTGAGAGACACTATTTCACAACTCATAGCACATTTGGTCATGACTTCCCACCTGAAAGTGAAAGTAGGGAGCATAAACTGCACAGACTCAAACAAAGATGAATGAGTCAAAAATGAACACAAGCCAGCAAGCTACAATGGCTTCTTACAAAATAACCCACACACTATAAAAAAAAATGAAACCATACTTGGATGGTGAGATGATTAAAGATTGCATTTTAATAGCTAGTTCCACCTTATTCCCTGATAAGGCTGAGCTACAAAAATAACTTGGAAAAATACAGTTGTCAGATTCTACTGTAGCTAGGAGGGCTTCTGATATTTCAGAGAATATTGAAAGCATACTGAAAGAGAAATTGTTAGCCTCAGAATATCTTAGCATAGCAATTGATGAAAGTCTTGATATTAATGATATCCCTCAATTGTTAATTTTTGTAAGAGCAACAACTCAAAACATTGCTGTTATTGAGGACCTGTTAGATATGATACCACTTCAGTTAGACACCAGGGATGAGGACATAAAAAATGCAGTCATGAATGCACTAAAATTGTTTTATGTGCCAGCAGAGAAAAATACAGCCATAACTACAGATGGGGCACCAGCAATGGTTGGTAAGAGAAGTGGTGCTGTTACATTACTGAATCAGGAGCTGATGTCTAATTCTGAAAGGTCTATGCCTGATATTATGTCTTATCACTGCATTATACACCAACAGATTGCTGATGTCCTGGGTTCAAGTCCCAGTGAGGGTCACACTGTTCCTTTCAGTTCCACAATTGTGTTTGTACACCAACAGGCACTGTTTTGCAAATTCAGTACACTTTGCGATTTTATGAGTGATGTAATTGAAATTGTTAATTTTATCAGGGCAAGAGCCAGGAACCACCAGCAATTTAAAATTATGTGTGATGAATTTGAAAGTCAGTATGGGGACTTAGTACTCCATACTGAAGTCAGGTTGCTATCTCGTGGCTGCATGCTAGCCCACGTAATGGATTTGTTTCAACCACTAAAGCACTTTATTATCGGATGTGGTGAAACTTCACGCTTCACGTTCCTTGACGATATGAACTGGTTGTTGTCTCTTGCCTTTCTTTGTGTCATTACTCAGCACTTAAATGACTTAAATCTGAGGTTGCAGGGAAGCAATACAACTGTATGACTTATATTCAGCTGTTACATCATTTTCATGCAAGCTGCAGGTATTGCAAAGCAATGTTATGAAGGGCAGATACCACTTGTTTAATCATGTTCAAAGAATAATAGAAACAAATCCTGATACTGTTTCAAATCATCAAATGTTCAGCAATGTGCTCTCTGAGTTGTCTGAAAACTCTGCTAGCAGATTTTTAGATTTTAAAAATTCTGAAAAACCTTTGCATCTGGTGCACAACCCATTCCTCATGGAGTTTAGTGAAATGGAAGACATTTCTGATGGAATGTCCGATTCTCCTTCTCTTCCTTGGAATCACTTCCTTCTTCCCCCGTGCCTCTCTCATGTTCATCCCTCTCTACTGTACACTTGTACTCACCATTAGTTTTCTCCCTCCTACTAACAGCCCCCCCTTCCTACTAAGCGAGCCTCTAAGATACCCTGGTATAAGAATGCTAAACTCCATTATTTAATCATAGAAACATAGAAACATAGACTTTGACGGCAGATAAGGAGCACTTGGCCCATCCAGTCTGCCCATTACCCTACCTACTGGATAAGCTGCAGATTTAAGTTAACCAACAGCCTACTTCCTGCCACCCCCCATTATAATTGCCTTATGTCTGTCCCATGCATGTTTGAATTCCTCCACTGTTTTAGACCCCATAGCCTGTCCAGGAAGGTGGTTCCATGCGTCCACCAATCTCTCCGTGAAAAAAAATGTCCTCACATTACCCCTGAACTGAATCATTGCACTCCTGCTCCTATCATCTGGAGACATAAATCCTAACCCTGGGCCTTGCTCCCTAAATAGCACAATGCCTCCATCTGCTACCCCATAGCCCTGCTATCTCACCCCTCTGCTTTGCCCCAAGGTTTGAAAACTCTGCACCTAAACATACGTAGCCTTCTCCCTAAAATCGACTTACTCCAGCACCTTATTGCTTCGCTAGGCGTGACATAATTATTCTGACCGAAACATGGCTAAATAATAAAATAGGTGACCCCCACTTGCCATCCCAGGCTTTTCTATTTCATGACAAGATTGATCTGGGAGGGGCAGGGGTATGGCAATATATGTCTCCTTGGGTATCCAATTCACTACCATTTATTCTGACTCTGTCCCCAAAACATACAAAGTACTCATCTTACAATCATCTCTCCCATTTTCTACCCTATTTTAACTGCAGGGGCCTACTGCCACCCAGGCATCAACCCCTTCCTGGTTACTGACCTCATCTCTACCATAGTTTCCCACGCCTCCTTGGGTGAAGTCTATATCATGGGCAATTTTAACCTAAACTGGTTATCCCCTTCCCTTCTCAAAGTAAAAAACAACATTCCTGCCCATAATTTAACCCAGCTCATCCTTGAACCTACTAGGATAAACCCCAAAACAAGCAACCATTCCTTAACTGACTGGGCTCTCTCTTCCCACCCACACAGAGTTATCAAATCTGGAGTGTTATCAGATGCTCTGAGTGGCCATCGCATGACCTTCCTAGTACGCAGAATCCACCATACAGAAGTTCCCCACAAAGCCTTAGTGACTCGCTCATACAAATCCATGCACCTTGGACTGCTCCTACTTGACCTATCATGCACAAACTGGTCCCCTATACCCTCAGTGAACATGATCAATGTAGCAGCAGAATATTTCAAAGGTAAATTTTTCAAAGTTTGGAACTGGCACGCCCCTCTACACAAAGTCAGAGTCCGAGGGAACCACCTTCCTTGGGTCACACTGGAACTCATAGCATGCCAAAGAGCAAGGGACCAAGCCTGGAAGCAACACAAAATCTCCAAACTCCAGAAAGACTACAACTATCGTCGGCTTCACAACAAATGCACCAAAGCCACTTGTTTGGCTAAAGCTGACTACCTCAACCTATCAATTGAACATAAACAGCCACTCAAAATTTTGGAAAGTCATTCACTCTCTCTTCTCTCCCCCTTCTTCTCCTCCTACCCCCCTTCTCACTATAAACAACTCTATTACCTCTGACCACTTGAGTCTTGCCTCTGAATTTAATTATTTTTTCACCTCCTGTGCCTCTGCCCTTTTATCCTCCTTACCGTCTCCTCAGTCTGATCCTCCCCCTATCTCACCACACACCTATCCCAAGCCCCTTCCTTTCTCATTCTCTAACATAACACCATCTGACACCCTTGATGCCCTGCTTATCCTAAACCCATCTAAAGGCAGTTTGCTTGATGGGCTGGACTCCAAGCTGTTTTACCTTGCTGCTATGGCTATCTCTGCCCCACTGATGGAGCTACTCAACTCTCATTTACATTGGTAGCTATCCCCTCTGTCTGGAAACATGCCATTGTTCTTCCCCTCCCTAAGGGCAGTGACCCATCCTTCCCTGGGAACTATCACCCCATATCCCTACCTCCCACCCTCACTAAGCTGCAAGAACTTCTAGTTCTTACCCAACTCTCTGCCTGTCTCTCCCACTCTAACATTTTCACCCCCTCCCAATCTGGCTTTTGTAATCACCACTCCACCACCACGTCCCTGATTAGGCTCACTGACTCCACCGTCACTGGGAAGGACAGTGGTCAAATCACATCTGCCATCTCTGTTGACCTAACCAAGGGTTTTGACACTATCTCCCACTCTACCTTGTTACACTCTCTTTCTGCTGCAGGCATGTCAGCTGCTGCCACAAACTGGTTCTGTGCTTAACTGGTAGGTTGGACCCAGTCAGTTAGAATAGTGTATTCCATATCCTCACCCCTCCCTATCGACACAGGGGTCCCGCAGGGATCAGTGTTGGACCCCATACTCTTCTCCATCTTTCTCAATGACTCGCCGTGTCTGCACATCAACCTCTATTCATGTGTATGCAGATGGCACAGTCCTTTATACCTCCGGCCACTCCCCCACCAATGTTGTAACCAGACTTCAGAATGATTTCAACAACGTTCGGCGCTGGTTTTGCTCACATCAGTTTTTCCTAAATGCCAAGAAGACTGTCTCCATGACCTTTAGTACTAGGCAGAGACTTTCAAGGCTACCCTCTATACCCACTTTCCACATCATCAATGGAACAGTCCTCAAGGACACTTCCTCATTCAGATATCTGAGGGCTTTGCTGGACCAACACCTCACCTTCTCTGGTCACGTGGACGCCATCCTTAAAAAGTTGCACCCCAAGTTAGGTGCACTATTTAGGAACCAGAACTGCCTCTCTGTCACGTCTAGGCGTGAACTTGTCCAGAAGATGATCCTCCCCATCTTTGACTACTGCCAGGTAGTCTACAGTGCTGCATCTAGGACCTCCCTAGCTAGATTGGACACCATCTTTAACTCCTTCTGCCACTTTGCACTTGACGCTTCTACCCTCACTCATCACTGTCAACTTTACCACACTTTGGCTTTACCATCTCTTGATAACAGATGTCTCCTTCACTGTGCTAAATTCATCTCCAAATTCTGGTTTGGCTCCCTCCCTACTTATCTCAACTCTTCCCTAACAATCCCCTCACTATCCACCCATTCACCTAGCTCCTCAGTTTCCCATACTTTAGGTGTCCCGTGCCGTATGACTACTGTTGGCCAGGCAGCCTTCTCGTACCACTTCTCTAAACTGTGGAATCCACCCCCCCCCCCAGATTCGCCTTTCTTCTTCCCCTTCCTCTATCTCCTCAGCCTTACACAGTTACCTATCTGTGAATTGCAACTGCAACTGAACAGGCCATGTTGCATCTAAATGGGCTGTAATAGTTATCCTATTACCGCACGTGCGGACCTTCTGTTCACTTTGATGTAATGGAATAGACATACCAACTGAAATTTCTTGATGCCTGTTACTGTTTTTATTTATTTATTTTTTATTTATTGAAATGTTTCACCAGGAAGGCACGCTGAGCAACAAGTTGCTCATCTCCCAGTGCAACCTGGGGGGTAGAGAACAATGGAATGGAACACAGAGAAATGTTACAATGTTGGAATACAATTTGCTTACTTGCATACAATGGGAGCAGGAGGGATTACAGGTGGATCACATTGGCTAACAATGCAACAGTTAACTATGGTAGCTATGAAAACACATATAGCAGGGGTTCTCAAATGGTGAGGCCAGCCTCCCTGTGGAGGTCCCAACCTGTTCCAGGGGAGGCTCAAGCAAGTCTGAAAAAGTAATGTATTTAAATTGTGAGTTTTATGTATTTTGCGTGAAGAGATGAAGCAAACAAAGAGGAAAATAGTAGGTGAATTTTATACATTTATTTACTAATAGGTGACAAGGGAAAGTGAATGAGCCAAGGCTCATTTCAGGTGTACCCGGGGAAGGGTAGGTAGTGAATACATTTCAAAAGGTAACTGCAAAACAATCAAGAAATACACAATGAACAATAGTGCAAACAAATACGAACAATAAACTAATAATGAGTGATGGTAATTGATCAGTTTGTAGACTGATGGCAGAACAGCCCAAATACAAAGGTTGAGCATAGAAGTGCTAAGAGCAATAGCAGTAAGGAGCAAAGTAATCCCAGAGAAGTTGCTTAGGAGCAGGGAAGGAGAGGGAGAGGGAAAGTATGTAGGAAGGTTATTTCTTATAGAGAAGAAACAGAGAAAGTAGTCTGACCCATGAAGGTACTGCAACAAGTGGTAACAATGGTTCAAGAATGAAAATAGCGGAGCAAGTAGGCTGACCTGTGGGGGAAGGGGTTACAATAAACTGAATAATAATATTTGTTTATTTTATTTATTTGTTATTCAGATAACACCTTAGAGCACAGGAGCTCTTTTTCAAAGGTTCCACATCAGTATAAGACGAAGAACTGAATGAAAGAACTGAATGTGAGCCAAGTACTCAAAGGGGTTTCAATATATTCATGGTGTACTGTGCAAAGCACAGTATGTTGTTTTTCTTTGGGGAGGTCCAAGATTATTTCAGTTTTTGGGGGAGGCTCAAAATCTTTTCCATGGATTTGGGGAGGCTCACTGTGACAAAGTCTAAGAACCATTGACATATAGCAATTTGGCAACATTTGGTGACAGTTGGTAACACTGGAACACATATAATGATTTAGCGACAGTATGTAGCACTACTGTAGATGGTAAGGTGACACAGGGGTAATTGGTAACCATTACTGTAACATAGATATTCAAGATTTACAATGACTGGGGTAAAGAGAGGAAGAATGGAAGGAGGGATAGAAAAATTGTGGAGGACAGAATGGAAGAAGGGAAAGGATTTTTATGGAGAGATGCAGCAGGCAGAACACAATTTTCAAGGCAAACAGAGACAACAGGGTGCACTAAAGTGCATATAAGAGGGGTATAGGAGTAGGTTATAAGTGCTTAATTGAATGTAGAGGTACGCCAGTGTTAGGCTAGGTTAACTGGAAGGGGGTTAGGAAGGAGAGGAGAGGTAGAGTGTGGCAGGGTGAGGAGAGAGAGGTATTGTAGGTGGGGGGTATCTAAGAGGGGAAGGGGAGGAGTTGAAATTCAACAGTGTCCTGTTATCCCTATCTGGGCAGGGCAGTGGAAAGCCCAACTGGTAAGACACAGGTATAGGCGACGAGAGTTATTTATATATAGCGATGAGAGAGAGGTGGGTGTTGGGGGAGGGATGTTGTGTGAGGAGGTAGCAGATGTCAACTATAGTAAGGGGGTAGTACCCCACCAGTGTGCCTGCACAAGGCAGTGATCTAGCAGTGACTGAGGGGGTGCAGTAAAAGGAGAACAGAGGAAAGGGGGTTAAGTTGTTGCCCACTGTGCGCTATGGATCCTGCCTGCACAAGGCAGTGATCAAGCTCACAGGAGGGAGAAAGATTAAGAGTAGAGAAAGAAGGGGGAGGAACACTTTAGGAGGAGGGAGAGTAGGGGACTAGGAAGAGCATGATCAGAGAGAAGTAGGAGTGGTGGTGCTTGTTAATTGTTCTCTATTTGGTAATGTACTCTATGCATAATTGGCACAATAAATTGTTTTGTCATTTGCATATGACTTATTTGTGTGTCTTCCAATTCCCATATACTGGCAATGTATACTGTTGTGTTGATTACATTTTATTGTATGCCTTCCAACTCCCCCACCCCCAGGATGCACTGTAAGATGAACAACTTGTTCAGTGTGCTCTTCCTGATGAAACACTTAAATAAATCAATAAAATTCCACTGCTGTCATCACGGAATTTGTGGGCCTTAAGACTGTCACAGAGAATTTTGATGAAACAATGATGTTCAAATTTTTTTTTTTTTTTATTAGAATAGCAAGCCATCTACCTCATATCTCAAAGTTGGACCGGTGACTAATTTCAATGCTCCCATCCACATATAGATGTGAAGCAGCCTTCTCTGCTACATCTCAGATTAAAAACACAAAGTAAAGCAGACTCAGTATGCAACATACAAAAGAATGCCTTTGAACTGCAGTGTCCAGCATAGAACCAGACTTCACTTCACTTGTTTCAAAGAAGGAGTGTTATGTGTATAATTGACTGCTATCATATTCTATTAAATATGCATACCAGTGCTATTTATGTTTTTATGTTTATTTATCTGCATACATTTGTGATAGATAACAATAAAATGTTTTGAACTTTATACGTTTTGTGTGCATGTATGATTTCTACACTTCAGGATTCCATGTATATGGGTTGTGGCTCCCTAGAGAAGTAAAGTAACACATGTGGCTCCTAAGCCTCATATACCTGAGTTCCATTGGCCTAGAGGTTATAGTAATGAGCTATGAATGAACTTGGTACATCCAGCAGACCTGGGTTTGATTCCCACAACCTTCACTTGCATATTGTGTGACCCTAAGCATGTCCCTTAACCTCTCTAGTGCTCCCGGGTCACCCCTGAAAATAGGCATGTGGGCCTTACCAAAGAATAAAAAAAAAAGTTATAATAGTGGAATTGTCATGATTGAGAGATGAAGACGTTCACATATAATTATGTGTTGTTTTTTTTTTTGTCTGTTTTAGAGTAGATTGTGACCTTGAATTTCCATATTATTAGGTTTTTTTCTGAAGCAGCGCTGGACAGAATTGATAAGTATGGGGGGTTGGGAGACCTGAGAGAGGGTTGGGGGAGGGCAGACGTCATTGCTGGAGTGTTTTCTTCTTTTGCAGGTCTACAGATAGGGCATGGGGGAAGGACTGGGAGGTGGGCGAGATACTTGCAGTGAGATGGTATTTTATTTTCATGGATGGGGCATAGTGAAGGATCAGTAGGTGGGTAGAATACTTGGTTTTTAATTTATTTTCCATGCTGGATTTCTTTTCGTGTTTTTGGGTGGTACGGTAAGCCATTGCATGATATACTGTACTAAGGAGGTATTGGAAGGTAGAAAACCAGTTAGGGATACAGGAAATGTGTAGCACAATCAAAACCAAGGATTCCATCCTCAGAGACTGGCACAAGCTGTGCAATTGGCAGCTTGCACCAGTCCTCATTGTGCCTGAGATTCTGCACCTGATTCATGTACAGAATGAGTCCCAGCACCAAAAACTCACTGGTTGCCATAGCTGCTCCAGTATAACACTCATTTGACACATGGGAGGAATTTGGGGGAGGGTGTGGCAGGGTGGCATGGATTGCCAACCCTGCCGCACAGCAAAGGGACAAACAAATGTTCTGGGGAACTGATGTTGACTGCAGTGCCGGAGGAAGGACAGGTGATGGGGGGGTACAGAGCCATGCCCAGGACCTGCACAGTGCAGCCAACTGGTGTTCCTGCTGCAGGTCCAGTAGGCAGTTGGGGAACATGTTGGGGGTGTGGGTGGGACCATTCCTGGTGCAGACTGCACCTTGCCACATGACTGCAGTCCTCCGCAGTGCTAATGGCATAGCTGCCTACTTCTCCGGGCACCAGACCAGCCTCTGCTCCTGACCTGCATCATTTACGGGGATGGCGCAAGAGTCGTTAGACCACCTGTTGCATAGTCTAAGTCCTGCCAGGTCCTGCTGACTGTCAAAATCCCATTTAAGGGGATGTGGCAGCCAGCACCCCTAGTGCCCTGGTGCACCCCCGACCTTAATGCAGGCCTGGAACATGGCTGGTTTGATGCAAAGGGTCCCCAGTTTTTCACAGCTGGCCTTCCTGGATAGCAAACTCCACAAGTTTTAATGCAAGGTGCCCATTGTGTCAATTCTGTTTGACTCAGGCATCTTGCATCATAATTGGAGTTTTGAAAATCGAGTCCCAAGTATCATATAGAATTGAACAGTGCTTATTTATTTATTTAGTTATTTATCAAGTCTAGGACTACAAATACCTTTGAGCCATGGCTCTTTTACAAAGGTTCCACATCAGAGAAATACAAATTATGGGGAACATCAAGACAGACATTACAACAATGTGGACATTGCAAACAGAGTACAGATTAATACAGTTTATTTATTTATTAGCTTTTGGTAACCGGGTAAGTGCGCTAGGCAACAGACCTGCCTATTTTCAGGCACGACCCGAGAGAGCACAGGACATTGGTTACAATATGCAGAAATGCACAGACATAATATAGGTGTACAGGAGCAAAACAAGATATACATTGGGTAGCACAGTAATAGTTACATAAGGGTACATTTTAGGCATAGATCATAATAAGGATGTAAAATAGCAAGGGTAGCATTGTAACAAGGCAGCCAGCGGCATTTGTCAGAGAAAATAGACAACAGATAAGAAGTGCCAGAGTCATAGGGAGAGGGAAGAGGGGAAGGGGGAGAAGGAATGTAGGAAGGGTGGCGAGAGGGTGAAAAGTGCAGCATTGGGTATACCAAGATGTGAGGGTAGAATCCAGTGAGGAGGGGAAGGGAACTGTCATCTACAGGGTTTCTTAATGTCTGAAAGCCCATAAAAATCTAATTTGAGTAAGCTATTGCATTTATCTGTGAGTCTTTGCAGTACAAAGTTATTCATATGTAAATCAGCCTGCAATTAAGGGCTGGGGGCAGCCATATGTTTTAGGCTCCTGACAGAAAATGATTTCACCAAGGGTCTTGACCTTCCATTGACTGTAGGTTAAATAGGAAATCGTCTGTTTTATTAAGTATGTTTTAAGGTGTTATTACAACATTTTCTTCATTTATAATAATTGTTTTGTATGTGCATTGAAACTAGTGAGTCATCACCTTTACATTTCAAACTGTTAGTAAAAATAATCCATCTTTAGGATTGCTTTAACCTCTAGGCTATACTGCCAGCTGATCATCAAAAACTACACATCTCAAGTCTGGCTCTGTGGTGCCAACAGGTATTGGGGCCCCATATCAGGATTTCTAAACCCTGGCTGTGTTCATGTCAATACAGATTTCTGGGGCTACAAGCAGCAACGCACAAGAGGGGACCAGAAAAGTGTGAAAAATGCACACATGCCATCTGGATGATGGTGGCCCACCTCCCTGCATCTCTCAGCCAAGAAAACCTCCAGGCTGTATTTCAGTGCCCCGGTGATGATGCAAGGGAGTGCTCTGTGTGCTCCGGTCTCTCCTCTCGATGCCCCAGATGGGATATGGGAGAGCCCCCCCAGTGAAGAGATATGTCCAGTATAACCAGGCATCGGAGCAGCTGGCTGGTGGATCGGTCTGAGGAGGCAGTGGTAGGACTTGGCCGCCTGAAGGACAGGACGACAGCGGGTGCAGAGGAGGTATAAAGAAATAATGCAAAAAAAAAAAAGAAACACTGTAGATGACAGTTCCTCTTTGTGTCTGTTTATGTTAAGTAAGGAATAATCCATGACAAGGCATGGGTTTATTGAGAATTAATGCATAACCCGGATGCATTGTGAGTCACAAGGTTGCAGGCCGAGTGCCTTCAACCAACCAAAGAAGTGTATTAATTCTCAATAAACCCATGCCCTGGAGTGGGTTATTCCGCTTATAAAATGGGTAACTTTCACAAATGAAATAAATGGTTTAAACATGAAAAATATAAATCTTTCTCTATATTTTTCCTCAAATAGTTCTTCTGTTTGCTGGAACTACATGATTTCAATGGGTGTACTCCCAAGGGCTTCATAAACCAGAGATAAGAATTCTGAACAAACATGCTCGTGTTCTGTTATACAGGTCCTTTGTGGCTAAGATAACAAGAAATTTGAATAGCATATTAAATGAAGGATGAATGGATTAAAGGTATTCTCAACTGAAAAATGATGAAGGAACTGGAGAATAATTAAAAGCAACTTGCCATAAATATTTTTGCATTGATTACAGCTGTTGACGAGATCAAGAATGCTGCCTACTGACCAGAAAACCACTGACTTCCTGCTGTTTGAGGTCGGCATTCTCAGACTGACATCCGCTTTGTCACTTGGTGAGATAATGTACCAGATGCCGACTTTGTATTGTTTCATTTATCAAGAGTTGTCTTTTGTTTTGTAGGGGTGGAGGTTCACGCTGTCAGGAGTGAGCACACGGAATTGGCAACTGCAGTTCAAGTGACCGAGCTTTTACTACTAGAGGGAAAATTAAAATGCCAGGTGGCAGGGTAGGGTATTGGTGATAGCATATGGTATTAGTGTGTGGTGTCACTGATACACCAGACAAAGTTACAGAGAAAAAAAACAATGGCTGCCAAATGCTTTTGTTTTGAAATGCTTAAATTTTGGCTAGCATATTGATTTGTGATTAGGCTAAATACCAGGATGACTGCGCACTAATTGAGAATTAATGCATGGTCACTTGATGTGCTTTAGCCAATTATATTTTTACTTTGTTCCTACCCATTTTATAATACATAATTAAGCAATAATGCACAACAGGGTGTGGTATATTATGGGATATCATCACGCCTAAGGTGGTTGGGCACGAGGCCACAGGCTGAGTGCGTCCAACACCCAAGAAGTGATGGTATCCCAAAATATACCACACCCTGGAGTGCATTATTGCTATTATGAACTGGCTGAAAAGTTTTTTAGTAAAAAATTAAAATCTTAATACCTTTTGAAAGTGCTTTTTTTTGGGGTGTTGGATATATATGTTTTAATAAAATAGTTCCTGAAGGACTCTTGGCAGCAGATGGCACTGTTGTAAGGAGGTGCAGCTGTGAATTGTGTGTCACTCTCCCAGTGCTACTCCCGGATCTTCTCTTTGTGTTTGACCTAGTTCTGCTGCCTGGTCTGGAGTGAGGTGAAGCTCTGTGTGGATTTTTATTTTTATTTTCAAAATCTGATATGTTGAGAAGCGCTATCAGATTGGGAAGAATGCACATGGACACTTCAAGTTTTCCAGTGGCAATGGGTCTGGACAATCAGTAAGTAGCCTGCAGTGATTGTTAGAAGGGGAGAGCAAGTGAACAGCTGAAAGGGTAAGGTTTGAAATGTTGGACAGTAGTTCTGTTAAAGAAAAAAAGTTGTGTGGCAGTTTTGAGGTCCTTCGGGGATGTTTGGTTAGTTCTATGTGATAATGGTGACTGCCAAAGGGCGATTGCCATTAGGGCAAAGTCAGAGCACCTAAAATCAATTTCTGTACTCTGACTCCCCAGCACACAACAAAACGGCACCAGGGACTTGTATCTTTTTATGTTTATGTGGGGGGCTGTGCCCTCCACACCCCACTCCCCCGTGGTGGGCTTCATCCACCGCACGCCCCAACTTAAGGATTCTCAACTCCAGGGGGGGTGCATGTCGGGGTGTGGGCAAAATGTAAAAAAATTAAATTCAGGCCGGTTGCAACAAGAATGAACCTGTGCCCAGACCTGAACCCAACACCCTACACAGCAAAGCCGCGAGCCGACCTGCTACACCATGGGGCTGGCTGGCAGCCTACCGCAGTGCCACCCCTCAATTCCCTTCCCACCCCTCACTGACCATGCTTGCTCTCACCACCCTGCATGTGTACCTGTAGCAGCATGCTCACTCCCACCCACCCACGTGTGCTTAGCTGTAGCAGCTTCCTGTCACTCAGGTCCCCAACCCACCCCATCCTGTCGCTGTAGCTCCCAGGTTGCCACTCTGACATGCGTCGCAATTGAGTTGTCCTTCCGCGGGTCACTCAATTGCAATCACCAATATCACAGTATACCTGTTTGGTCACTAGCGGCCTTAATAGATTTAGCTGTTGTAGTGCTGCACCACATTTGTGTGCAGAGCAAGTTGTTTTCTCTATGCCGCAGTCAGCGGCAGTTTCATTGAAGTAACAGAACCATTTTTACGAGGGTTTCCTCTGTCTTTATTTTTTTGGTTACAGCTGCCATCTCAAGATGTGACTGGCTCCAGGCTGTGGCAGGGGTTGTGTTGAGGTTGTGTGCAACAGAGTGATGGAGATGAAGACTGTTGTGGTTGGAGGAGTTTATTTGCAGTGAGGAGGCTGGTAGTTGGAGGTTTTTTGAAGCTGTGACTATGTAGTGGGATATAATCATGGCTTCAAAGACCTTTCAGCCAATCAGTTTCCTCCATTTTTGGAAGCCAGTTCATCATAATTATGGTTAAAAGCAGGGCCTGATTGGAAATGAAACATTGCATCTCTGCAATGCTTAGTAGATACAATGTTAAAACTGGTAAAAGCAGACCCTCACTGGAAGAAGATACAGTATCTCTTTGCCTTCTGAAGGACATGCTTTCATGTGTCTTGCAAGGGTTAAAGCTTCTTTTTAAATCACAGTACATTTGACAGTATGTTATTGTCTATATAGGTGTGATATGGTAGGGATAGTTTGTTGAGTTAAAACCCCACCAAAGAGAGGGAGATTTTTTCTTTAAATGAATATAACATGTGGCTGCTCTGTCTCCGGTGACAACATGAGATGGTTTGGGTTGCCTTTTCCTAGCTGGCTGTAGCTGCCACTAGTTGCAGTGCTGGCTCCAGGGCTGAAGTATAGTATTTTAATGCCTCAGCATGCATAGCAAGGACCGGGTGGCTGACTGAATGTATATATAAATTTAACAGGATTTACTTAGTCACTGTCTTCCATGTTTTTTTTTTTTTTTTTTTTTATCAGATTGGTGTCGAAGCTATTTTGATCTAGTTTAGAAAAAGTAGTGGTTAAGGTTGGGAGTGCTGAGCCTCTCACTGTGAGGTTATCCATCCCAGGTTGCCGTCCCCCTTATAGACATAGTGTTTTTGTTGGGAGAAGGGTGATGTATCCCTCTGTGTTGCTGCCTTACTCCCTCTCCCTGTGCCCTCAGACCCATGCCCCACTACCCTTTCCTTTAACAGCCGTAAGTGCTGCAATGTGGAGGGCTGTGAGGTGCCTCCGTCCAAGCCAGGCTTTCTACTGGGATTGGTGGACTCAGAGTTTAAGGATTGGAGGGATGGGAATATTTAATGCTGGGCCAGATTTAGTGGGCATGCAGGGAGGTCCTTTCATTTCAAGAAGTAAAACAGCACTTGGAGATCTCCGAGTCACACTTGTAAAATTTTCTGTTGCCCCCCATCCCTACCTATACAGTGGAACAAAGAATCCTCTCCAAGAGGCTGTGCTCCATAAAACTATCTCTACACATTCAGTGACATGAGGTTGGGAGACCTGAGCCTCTTGCTGCCAGGTTATCCATCCTAGGCTACCCCCTCCCTAATACACATTTGGTGTTTTTATTGGTGGAGAATGGTGTAGCCCTCTCTCCTGCAGTCTTAGCCCCAGTCCCTGTGCCTGCAGCCAGGTGCACTCTACTCATACCTTAGCCCTGGGGTTGTGAGTCTAAGGAGCCAGCCATGTCCTTAGTTTTGTTTTTATGACGTTTTGAATGGAAAACAACTCTTTCACACTTTGCAGTCGATGCAGTCACAGCCAGTAGTATTTTGACTAATTCAAGAATATGAACAATCTGGGGCTTTTTTTTCCCTTAGCAGTCTTGCATAGACTTGCAGATATGGCTTATCAACTGCTGATGTCAGTAGTACTTTAAATGCAGCACATCCCACATTTATATTTTCCTGCTGCTCTCCTAAACTACACAAGTTATTCTCTTGGAAGAGGAAAATGTTTAAAATCCAGACACATGAACCATTTGGGAGGCACCTCTAAGAAATTTTAAAATCTCTCATCTATGTAAGTTATTGCTGCATCGACTAAACTCTGCAGATGAGCACCTGACATAAAATGTATTTATGGGCTATAGCCTCTGAATAGGAAAGGAAAAGTCTTGTCCTCACTTCCTTTCTTTGAAACTACATAGCTCATACATTTGTGTGGAGGTTTTTAATGGTGCAAGAAAGCTCTCATGTATTTCCCTGGTTTTGATTTGAGTTCCATCAACTGGAGTAGGCAGGTCCCAAAGAGCTGTGGATTTTCCAGAACTAGTAAGTCATCTTTTTGAAACTTAAGTGAGAGATTCTTCAGTATTGGTAAGACATCTTGCAGAATAAAAAGAGATTTTACAAACAGGATGCTTTGAACATCTTATGTCTTTGATTTCGAACCATCATCACCAGATGCGGTGGATGCATGTTTCAGGTGCTGTGCTACTGTAGGTAGGTTCAGCTGGGTGCTGTGCTACTGTAGGTAGGTCACCTGAATGGCATGGACTGAATGTAATCTACGGTCAAGCCATCTCTTCTGTCCAATTGCACTAAAGTAAGCCAGATTGGTATCTGACATTTGCAGTTTCTTGAAGTTCTGTCATTTTGGAGGGGAGCTGTAACAACAGAATTTATAAAATGGCAAGAAAAAATCTAGAAATATAATTGAATGAGAGATATCACCTGACCATGCATTGAATCTCTATAAACACAAAGTCAGGTGCTGAATCTCATTTTCCTCCCCAAAAAATCTACTTTGAGTCATTTTATAAGTGTAGTAAGCCCCTCCAGGGTGTGCATCATAGAAACATAGAATTTGACGGCAGATAAGGACCGCTTGGCCCACCCAGTCTGCCCATTTCCCTGCCCAATGGATAAGCTGCAGATCCTAGTTAACCAGCAGCCTACTTCTTCCTACCCCCAACCCCTAGAATTGCCTTATGATTGTCCCATGCATGCTTGAATTCCACCACCGTTTTTGACTCCACAACCTCCTCCAGAAGGCCATTACATACATCCACAACCCTCTCTGTGAAAAAATACTTCCTTAAATTACCTCTGAGCTGCCCCCCCATCTTCAGATTGTGCCCCCTTGTTCTTGCACACCTATTTTTTTGAAAGATGCTACCCTCTTGGACTTTGTTGATTCCCTTGAGGTACTTGAAAGTTTCATAGGATTTTAATGCACTTCCCAGGGGAATAAGAATACTTGGCCTTCTGCCTCATGGCTTATTATACCCCTGGGGGGTGCATTAAAATCCTACAATGCACACCATGTCAAGGCTTATTACTTACTTAAATATTCCTTTAAGAGAATTTTCATCCTTAGATACAAAGGGGTTTGTTTTCATTAACCAGCTCCAGCTCATGGGCTATGCAATGCATGGCTATGATGTGAGGATGGTGATCCCATAACTTTGCAATGCTTCCAACCTCTTTCACCCATCACGAAACTTGCCCTATCAAAATCAACAGAAATAAGAAGGGGCCCAGGATTGGGCTTCTCATGCACATGTAGAGACTCGATCCTAAAACTGTTGGACCCTGTAGCAAAAACATTTTTTTTTTTTTTTGTTTTTTTGAAAAGGCTGGTATTGCAATAGTAAAATATTTTTCACATACTGTGCAATATCTGGGTATTTTTTTAATGATATCTTAACCATTTGTAATTTGTTGACCAATGAAATTGGAACATTCTGACCCTTTTCTCTTGATTGTATCGCTTGTCTTTATTTTTCTTGTCTTTATCCAGCTGCTGACTGAGCACCAAAGTATGCTTTTTAGGAAGTGAAACAGGTGTCTGAATTTGAAAAAGAGGAGTGGCATGAAGCTGAAGCGGAAGCAGCAGCACTGTTGCTGAGGGTGGCTACAGTTGTTGCTCCAGCTTCAATTCTTTTGTTTTAAGCTATCATCAGCTGTTATATTGAGTACCATAGATTCAGTAATATTAGTTTTATGTGTATAAGAAGAAGGACAAGTATAAGAAGGTTTTTGTGTTTTCTCAGAAGCCGAGGCTGCTGCTGTTTTCCAGAAGACAAAAAAGAGAGGATAATGGATGGGTAACAGCGAACAATGCTGTGTTCACTTTGAGAGGTCGCCATAACAACCTAGTAAACCTTGTGACTGAAGCTCAAGAGGTTTACTGTTGCCATGAAACCTTGAGAAGTGAACCCAGCATTGTTGTTCACTGGTGCCCATCCATTGTCTTTTATATTGTATGGATGTCAGTGAACACCGATTGAGTTGTTCACTGGCACTGCATGTCAAACAACAAAAAAATCTCAATACCGTTTTTAGATACTTTCTCATAGTGGAACACTGTTTTATTTGTTTAGTTTTTGTTGACCAGGTAAGTGCACTAGACAAATCCTGCCTATTTTCAGGCACCACCCAGGGGAGAGGGATATAAATGAATGCCAACTGACCTTGAACCAGATTAAGCTGTTGGTGGTATTTTTTTTTTTAGTAAATGAGGAAATTTGGCCAGGACACTGGGGAAATTTCCCTAATCTTTTCGATAAGTGCCATGGGATCTTTAACATCCACCTGAACTACCACCAGTCCAGGAAGATGGGACCTTGGTTTAACATCTCATCCGAAAGACAGCACCTCAGAAGTGCAGCACCCCCCTCATGCTGCACTACAGTGTCAGTAATGGGATATTAACCCAAGTGCCAAATGTGGGAACTGAACCCACAGCCCTCTGATCTCCTGTCCTCAGAGGGGAGTGTGCTACCTACTGAGCCACTGAGCCACTGACACTACCCTGCTCAGAGACACTTAGTTATTACTGGGGCTGACAGGAATGATTTTTATTGAAGTAGTCAAACAAGCAAATGTTATCTTAAATAAATAGAGCTACTGTTATTAAAAATGGAATAAAAATTATTAGGAAAAGTTAACGTTCATTGGACATGTTGTTCTGACAGTAGACGGTGCTGTGCATCAGCGTTGAATGAGTCCCCAGCAGGAAGTGTCGCAAACTATCATTTTCACAGCACCGTCTCTCAGTATGCAAGGATGTATTTTATAGAATGTGATTCACCTATGTCAGCCAGGTAATTTACAAAGATTCTGAGGTTTGACTTAGTTTTTTTTAATGTGTGAAGATTTTACTGCCTTCCACAAATGGCTTATGATCACTTAGCTCTGGTTTTAAGAAAACTGCTGCCACCATTGCGATTGATCATTTTTTAAAACTCCAACTGTTAAAACTAACTGAAGTGTGCAAAAAACCCTGAAACAAGTGAGCGATGGTGCTGCCAGGGTAACCGGAGCACGAGAGCGTTCTAACTTGCACCATCCTGCTGATGCACTCAAGATGGTACAACAGCATCTAGACATCAGAGTGATGGTACAACAACTCTGGGAAATCATCAGTTTCAGTTAACAATATGCCTCTCCCATGCACTATTAGTCTGGTATTCATTCTTCTGCATATTTGACACTTGCTTTCTTTACTACTGATACTATTAAAATGTACTTATTTTTTATTTATGTCACAGTGTGTGTGTGTTCTTGATCGTCTGCAAGAGGTAGACTGAGAGGACTAGATGCCGTAGGTGCTTAACATTTTTTTTTTTAAGTTTGGTCACATTCAAAGGTTCACTGAACTCACAACTTTAAAGCCAGATGTATGCACTAGTGTAGGCCAGGGAGCGCAGAAAGACATTGGGCACTGTGCAGGACACTTGTAAAGGCTTTTTGTGTGTGCACATGCTTAGCGGTTTGTGTTATGTGGTGCTGTGTTTGGCTCAGGCTCTGGGCAATTCTACCAAGAAGAAAGAGCTCCCAAGATCAACTAGCTGGGAGATATCTGGTAAGGCTTGTGTGCTCATGCTGTATGACACTGCAGTAGTAATACCACAGCAAAGTCCTCAATCATAATTTCTGAAGTATCTGCATACTTATTTATTCCTTTGATGTGCTGTTGCCATTGCCTGTGACACTATCTAACAAGAAACAGCCAGAAAGCAATTTCCAAGAATTAGTCTGGGACTGAGAAAGAGCTTGTTAGGACTGAAATCACTTAATGCATGTGCTGTATGTCTGGATAGTGTCCCAGAGCTGGGGCACCACAAAGAATAAAGGGACCCTTCCTGAGCCAGGGATTGGAATTTTATTTTTTTCTGATTTCTGTTTTTTTCTCTACTTTCCTCCCCTCCCTGCCATGTCCTGGACCCCTCCCCAGCCTTTGTTACATTTACACCTTTGGCAAAGCAAGGGGCCGAGGGCAGGACACAGCCCTGGCAGGAGGCCCTCCCTCCAAGGCCCCAAAGGTCCAATCTATGGCTGCCAGCCAGGACCTCCCCTGCCCATAAAAAGGCATAGGAAGAGACCAATGGGGTAGTTGTGGCTTGGCTGGCAGGGTGGAGGACATGTGAATCATAGGAATCATAGGAATCATAGGAAGGATACTGAGCCAAATGGACTTTCGTCCTATATGCTCGCCACTTTCTCCAATTTTCTAATCTGGTTCATATACCTGTCCCATTTAAATTTAAACTCAGTAGTTGACTGACTGGCCACAACCTCCAACGGTAATATATTCCAATCATGCACTACCCTTTGATTAAACCACCATGTACTTCGTACTTTCTTTCCTTTAGATGCTGTTAACTGCATTGGGTGAGACCTTGTATTATACATACTACTGTTTAGTTCTAAACCAGTGATATCCCAAAGATCATCACTTTGCCAAGCCTACACTAAGCACATATCACCTCGCTTTCTTCGCTCCTCCAAGGAATACATATTCAACTCCGTCAATCTGGTTGCATAATTTTTTCCTACCATATTGTGGATAGCTCTTGTTGCTCTTTCTGGACCCGCTCCAACAAGATTGAGTCCTGTTTTTTAAAGGGTGACCACACCTGTGCTCCATACTCCATAATGGGCCTCACCAAGGATATATACAGAGGCATAACAACAGTCCTACTTCTGGATGATATATGCCTCAGTATACAATTTAAAATTCTATTTCCTTTTTGGGCTATATTCTGACAGTGTGATGAGAAGGACATATTACTAGATACTATTATGCCCAAATCTCTTTCCTCAGCTGTTATTTTTAATGGTGTGTTTCCTAATTTATAGGGTAATTTAGGATTTCTGTTACCCAGATGCATAATAAAGCATTTATCTATATTTAATGTCAATTTGAATTTATTTAACCATGTGTCGATATTATCTATTGTATCTTGTAGATTTGATGTATTTAGTCTAATATTTACTTCTGCACCAATCCTACAGTCATCAGCAAACTTTTGTATCCATACAGATTTTTGTTTTATTTGAAGTGATGATACATAAAGATTAAATAGACAAGTGCCCAGCACCGATCCCTGGGGCACCCCACTAGTCACACCCAAGCTATCGGACTGTTCCTCTAATGCTCACATTGATTTCTATCGTGTAACCAGTTTTGAACCCAGTTTATAATATAAGGGTTTATAATCAGATTTCTCATTTGTTGTATTAATTCAGGTGAGGGAGCTTGTCAAAGGCCTTCGAAAAATCAAGAAACAGCACATCAACAGGGATTCCCCTATCCAATCTATCTATAACATGGTTATAGAAGGCCAACATATTCGTATGACATGACCTACCCTTTACAAAGCCATGCTGAAATTTATTTGTAAGATGATTTGTTTCTAAATATTCATATATTCTATCCTTTAATACCCCTTCTAAGATCTTGGAGGGTATGGCAGTAAGGCTAATAGGTCTGTAGTTTGCAGGGTCCATCTTATTTCCCTTTTTATAAATTGGGACAACAATCGCCGATCTCCAGCAATCAAGCACCTCACCTGTATCTAATGACTTCTGGAAAATGTATGTTAATGGGGGAGCTATTGTTTCTGCCAGCTCCCTAAGTACTCTTGGATGAAACCCATCAGGACCCGGGGATTTAGTAGGATCTAATTTAGCCAGTCGTTCTTTGACTTCTGTATGAGTTATTAATATTCTTTCTTTTGGGTCTGGATCAAATCTTATAATAGGATATGTAACTTTATCTTTAGAGAAAACAGTTGAAAAATATTTATTTGCAATATCTGCCATTTCTTTGTTATCTGATGTACTATCACCATTTATATTTCTTAATGGACCTATAGTATTTGAATTCCCTTTTGTGTTGTTAATATAAGCATAGAAGGCCTTTGGATTTCCTTCCACCCTATTAACCAAGTTTGATTCATAGTCAATTTTTGCCTTCCTAATTTGTTTTTTGATGTAGTTTGCTAGTTGTGTATACTGGTTTCTAATTTTATTTGATCTATTTGTTTTCCACTTTTTGTAAAGTTTATGTTTTTTGTTGACTAATGATCTAATTTTATGAGTCCACCACTGTACTTTTTTATTTCTCCCAGTATACTTTTGTTTTGTGGGAATATTTTCCATTTCTTGCTGTTTTATTTTTGAGGAAAAAATTTCACATATTTCTTTCAAAGGTCTAGCATCGAACTCTTTCCTCCACTCCCATTTTGAAAGATTTGCATTAATCTTTACAAAATTTGCTTTTCCAAGGTCGTGAGTAATGGTTTTACCCCTTTGAGTTATTACTGGTTCAGCCAGTTTAAATTTCAGTTTAAAGTGGTCGCTTGTTCCTAAAGCGGCGGTAGTCTTTTTTTTTTTTTTACTTGTTTATTGAATAGTATAAACTTTGACCAGGTACATTATGTTTCACAGACAGTTGATCCATTTAACATACATTGTTGTCCATACCCGGGCATTGTTCATTACATAAACACACCTATATAATTAGCTCCTTTTATGAATGAGTCTGTTATGCTTTATGATTAATTGTGTCTTTTCCTCAATTACCTATTTTACCACTATATCACAAATGATTTAAGGACACTAACTCCTTAATACCACTTTATAGATTAAGAACTAAAAGTAAACTGGGAGAGTGAGAACTTAACTGCAAACTGTTACTGTCAAGTAATTTAGTCTAAAAGTCATTATATTATTTGCCCAAATCCATTTCCAGAGATAGATATGATAGAAAGAAGGGGAGGGAGGGAGGGGCAGAGAAAAAAAGGGCAAAGGGCACCAACCAATTCTATGCATTTCTATTCATTTTGTTTTAATATATAGGCTCCATTCAATATTTAAATCAAATGAGTATCTTGTTAAGCTTTGCGTTGATATAGGACCCATCTATTCCATCTGTTATTAAACTTTTCATTTTGATAGTTTATAGAATGGGTTATTCTTTCCATATGTTGAATTTGGGTCACTATTATTAGCCAGTCCTGTAATGTTGGAGGCTTTGGTTGCAGCCAATGTTTTGTAATTGCTTTCATGGCAGCCATTGTTAAAATGGCCCAGAGATAATGTGCCCCTGTGCCTCCCCCACTCCCCGGATAAAGGCCTAGGATACAATGCTCTGTAGCTATGTTGGTAGACAGTGTAAGTAATTCAGATAGGTGGCTACAAATTTGTGCCCAGAAACTCTGAACCTCACTGCAAAACCAAAAAATGTGTGATTGATCAGCAGAAGTGTTCCCACAATTCCTCCAACATATCCCCTGGGATAGCAAGCCCACCCTGGTTAACCTCATTGGGGTATAAAAATATCTAATTCTGAGCTTCCAGGTAAACTCTTGCCAACCTGGGGAAGAAGTAGTCTTCCAAATACTTCCAAAAATCTTTACCCAGGTTTGGGAATTTAAAGAAATTTTTAATTCCGTTGCCCATTTTTGCTGAATCTTTTGCGTATTGTAGCCCCTGTCCGCAACCAAGTTATTGTACAACATAGTTATTGCTCCTTTACCATTCGTGCTTTCCCACACTGCTTCAAAAGCTTGCGGAAAGGGTCTCTCATCCTGCCAAGTTGTCATCTGTTTCTGTTTGGCATTTATAAAGTCCCTTATTTGATAATAATATATACAATCAACCCTACTCCAATTATTTTGGGCCTTAAGGAGTTCAAAAGGCCTTATATCTTGACCTTTAAGCACTTGCCAAGGTGCATATATGCCTTTTTCCATTTGGTAAATATATCATTTATGGTAATTGGGTGGTTTGAATTCTGAATTATAACACCAATTTCTGTACCTCCACATATTTTTGGCTGTATACCCTTAAAGCGGCGGTAGTCTTGCACTCACTCAGAGTGTCTCCCATATTTGTTAAAACTATATCCAGTATATGTTCTCCCCTGGTCTGATCTGTTACACACTGAACTAACCCAATCATGGATATCTGAACTTACATCCAGCAGGCCTGTGACTCCTTTGGCATTGTTCCCCTCTGGAACAAGCCCAGCATGGCAGTGCTCAGTTTGGACTGAGCCCCCTTCTGGTCTCAAGCAAGCATCAGTGGGGGGAGTGGTTTCTGGGGTGGAAGCAGCATGCAGCTGTGATTCTGGTCTGGGCAGAAACACATACCCCAGAGATTTTGGTTTTGCCTCAACCTCAAGGAGCAGCACCAAGAAACTGGGTGGAAGTGGGAGCATGGCTCCCTGGCCACCTCCCTGACCTCCACACAGATGCAGCAGTCCCAGGCCATGACAGTGATGGGCAATGTGCCTGATCTGTTTTTTAACTCACATCACAGGCACTCTGGAGGGGAGGAAGGAAACAGTGGGCCAAGCACCCAAAGGGAAAGGAGAGGAACAAGAAAGGGCGGGGTCTAGTATGCAGAGGAGCAAGAGAAAAGATCCTCATGCCACCGGTGCAAGGCAGGGGAAGGGACACAGCAAGCTTGAAGCCCCTTTGTCTAAAATTACATTCCACTCAGACCTGGGGAAGGGGGCAAACACAGAGGCTCTTATTAATAAACATATGACTGGTGGTACCGTGACACAGCATCCCAAAGAAACAGACACAGCGGCACTTACTCATATTAATTAAGGGACAGCTCTGTCTCTAAATGGGGCTCTGCAGAAGCTGCCAGAGGAGGGGAAAGATATTTAAAGGCACAGCATCCTCAGGGGAGGAGGAACTGTGTACTGGCCCAAGGTTGTCTACTGGGCTCTGTTGGTTTGTCCTGAGCTCCTCACATTAAAAGAATTGTGCTATAGCATGCCTAGTGCCCTTACAGAATGAACCCTTTTTCAAGAATTATACTTTGTTGCTTACAAACCAAACTGTGTTATGAGCTTGTGTCCCTGATGTACTATGTGCCCTACACTCCTACACTCCAGTGATGTGCAGCCAAAAAGAATAACTACAGTGGCTGGGGTAACTGTTTGTTGTTCAGCCTTAACTTCTGCAGCATGTTCCTGTGCTGTCTCTTCTATGACTCTTCCTGAAATTATGTGAAATGCTGAGACATTTGGAACTGGCTATAGAGGTAGTTCGCTGTAAGTGAGGGCCACTGAGTGAGTCAACTTAGGAGACACCCCTGCTTGAGCGATAGGGCCTTTGGTGATTCAATGGGTTAGGGAGTCTTCTTTCAGCCTTTACTATTTTGATGTCCAGCTTCATCTTAGTTGCCAAGTCCAGCTCCTACAGTACTCAACTCCAACCTAGGGAGGTCTCTGGCCACTCCTCCATCCTCAGCATACCTGCCTCCAGCACCTTCGACCCACTTCGAATCTCTGCCACGGTGTTCCAGCATTGCTCCCACAGTGTTAAGCTGTAGACAGCTGCTAGTCAGGCATCCAGGAGTGAGTCAGCTTATGAGCCACCCCAGTTTAAGAGTGAGGGACCACAGTTGACATTGTGGCTGACCATTTTGTTTCTTGTCACTTGCCTGCAAGCCAGACATACACCAGTGCCACTCTACAGAAGCTGTGCTGAGTATCGCATCACAAGTAGTCATTCCATCGGGAGGTGGCCTGGGTGCCAGGGGCCTACCAGTGGTCATTACTGCAGATCATCCAGTAAACCATCTGCTCAACCAGGAGACTATAGCTTCTCTTTGCCCAGGGCCTCCAGCTTTTCACCAGTAGTTGCAGAGGATCGCCAAAGTCTTCATCGTCCCGCTATCAGCATTCTCTTCATTTTCTGTTTGTCTGGTGGATGCCCCATTATGGCCTGTTTATAAAAAGCACTTTGTGGGGTCAATCTCCAGTTGATAATTAGCCAATGGATCATGACACCTAGGCTTGGTTTGTCAGTTGTCTCGTTGGATCTCTATGTCCTTGTTGTCCTGCAAAGTGCACTCATGACTTGAACTGAAAGGGTTAACCCACTGCTGCTGGTTAGGCCAGCTGTTGTTCCTGATTGTGTTGTTTTTGCATGCTTATTCTACTGCAACATTGTAGAAAAAGAGTTCTCCTGTTGTTCCTTGTGTCCCTTGTAAATAAAACGTTTGCATCTTGGTCACTGAGTAAGCTTTCTGCCTCTCCATCCAGATTTGTCTGGTCTATCCTAAACTCAAATGGGAGACACAAACCTCACTCCACTGGAGCTTCAACTCCCTACATATGACACTAAAATATGAGAGCACAGTCCTCAGTCACAATTTCTTAAGTATTTCAGTATTTCTTGTATATTTATTTATCTGATGTGGTGCTGCCACTGACAGTAGTAACAAAACAGCAAGCAGCTTGCACACGTTAGGCTGGGAGAGAGAGCTTCTTAGCACTTACATCCCCTAATGTGTGTTGTATGTCTGTATGACACTAAACTATGACAGCACAGTCCTGAGTCCTCAGTCACAATTTTTAAAACAAGTACAGTATTTGTAAATGTTATTAATTCTCAAATGTGCTACCACTGGTAATAAGGACCACAGTAGTCTTCATTATTTTTTAACCAGAAGAATGGCACACTTTCCTTCTGTCTGACTCCCTCTACAGTGCCCAGCACAATCCTCCTTCACCTCCACTCCTTTCTCTACAGTGAAATGTGTTTTTGGTAAACTGTTATCCGTACTTAACTTCTCTCAAACAACACTACTCATTCTTATTGCAACACAACCTGTACCACACACCCACGCCCTTTTCCTGTGTAGTGAAAAGTGAAGTAATATAGGTTTTTTCCTACAGTATACATTTTTTCCTTTTTTAAGCTTTGTTTTTTTGATACTATTAATCAGTTTTCTTTTGTTCCATGTGGCTGGGATTGATCTGGACCAACCGTCTGACCCTACGGCCTGAAATGTTTTTTTCCCCACATCCCCCCTTCCCCTTAACTCACTTCTTTTTCCTTTTTAATTTAAAACCTTTTTCTGTTGAAATTTATATTATGACCGAACCTGCACAGCCACAAAGGTAGTAGGCAGGGACCTGTAATGTCTCTAAATCAAACTGAATGCTCCTTGCTAAAAGAAATACACAGCACAGTGCTGTACAACACAGGCGTCCACTCTCTGGCATGCACCGAGTGAAATGGCTCTCTTCATGTGTGCCACTCAAACACACAGTAGTTCCAGCCCCACCACTGCCATGGCCAATTGCCAGGACATCCATGAGTGCAGGCAGCCTTCAATTTGTTATTTGCAGACTCACCTGTCAGTCCTGCTGATGCTGCTATGATGGCTGGGGGGGGGGTCGGGGTCAGAGTGAGCTTGTGACACTGTCTTTCTGCATAGCTGTGCTTGCTCCTGATGCTCCAGAATGGCAGTTCCAATGTGGTGCATCTCTCTGCACCTCCACTCCTCATGTGACCCACGGCCGCAGAAGAAGCAGCCCGACTCCTGACGTGACAGCATCTAGTTGCCAAGTGCAGAACCTGCAGGCTAAAAAAAAAGGCAGCAGTAAGTTGTTTGTCCATGGGATAACCTTAGGCTAGAAAAGTGCTTGCCCCTGCTCAAAAGCTGGTAGCCCAGGACATTAGGATTTGTCGACCCCTGCCTTGAAGAATTTTCTGCCCCCTTAGTACCCCACAACTTGACATTATGACATGTAGGGCCAACTACTAAGCCACCCTGACACATGCAATCCAGATCATCATCATCATCATCATTGTCATCATCATATGATCAGTCATCTGCAGTGCCTACCATTGAGCCATTAACTGACATGCCATCCGGATCATCATCATCATTATATGACATGCTTACTACTGAGCCATACTGACAACTGCAGTCTGGATCATCATCAGATGCAATGCCTACCAGTGAGCAATACTGAGTCATGTAGTCCACATCATGATTATCATTATCACACACAGTGCCTCCCAGGAGCCATACTGACACATGTAGTCCAGATCATCATTAGCACTATCATGTGAAGTGCCTACCAGTGAACCTCATCACATGCAGTGCCTACCAGTGAGCCGTGCTGACACATGTAGTCTGGATCATCATTATCGTCATCACATGCAGTGCCTACCAGTGAGCCGTGCTGACACATGTAGTCCAGATCATCATTATCATCATCACGTGCAATGCCTACCAGTGAGCCATACTGACACATGTAGTCCGGATCATCATTATCATCATCATCACATGCAATGCCTACCAGTGAGCCATACTGACACATGCAGTCCGGATCATCATTATCATCATCAGATGCAATGCCTACCAGTAAGCAATACTGACTCATGTAGTCAGGATCATCATTATCATCATCACATGCAGTGCCTACCAGTAAGCAATACTGACACATGTAGTCCGGATCATCATTATCATCATCAGATGCAATGCCTACCAGTAAGCAATACTGACTCATGTAGTCAGGATCATCATTATCATCATCACATGCAGTGTCTACCAGTGAGCCATACTGACACATGCAGTCTGGATCAACATTGTCATCATCATCATCAAATGCAATGTCTACCAGTGAGCCGTACTAACACATGTAGTCCAGATCATCATTATCATCATCACATGCAATACCACCAGTGAGCCATACTGACACATGTAGTGCGGATCATCATTATCATCATCACATGCAGTGTCTACCAGTGAGCCATACTGACACGTGTAGTCCGGATCATCATCATCATTATCATCATCATCATCAAATGCAATGTCTACCAGTGAGCCGTACTAACACATTTAGTCCGGATCATCATTATCATAATCACATGCAATGCTTATCAGTGACCCATACTGACACATGTAGTCCACATCATCATTATCGTTATCACACACAGCGCCTCCCAGGAGCCATACAGACACATGTAGTCCAGTTCATCATCATCATCATCATCATGTGAAGTGCCTACCAGTGAACCTCATCACACACAGTGCCTCCCAGTGAGCCATGCTGACACATGTAGTCCGGATCATCATTATCATCATCACATGCAATGTCCACCAGTGAGCCATACTGACACATGTAGTCCGGATCATCATTATCATCATCACATGCAGTGCCTACCAGTGAGCCATACTGACACATGTAGTCCGGATCATCATTATCATCCCATGCAGTGCATACCAGTGAGTCATATTGACACATGTAATCTGGATCATCATCATCATCATCATCATTATCACATGCAATGTCTACCAGTGAGCCATACTGACACATGTAGTCCGGATCATCATTATAATCATCATCACATGCAGTGCATAGCAGTGAGCCATAGTGACACATGTAGTCCGGATCATCATTATCATCATCACTTGCAATGTCTACCAGTGAGCCATACTGACACATGTAGTCCAGATCAGCATAATCATCATCACATACAATGTCTACCAGTGAGCCATACTGACACATGTAGTCCAGATCAGCATTATCATCATCACATGCAATGTCTACCAGTGAGCCATACTGACACATGTAGTCCAGATCATCATTATCATCATCACATGCAGTGTCTACCAGTGAGTCATACTGACACATGTAGTCCAGATCAGCATTATCATCATCACATGCAGTGCATACCAGTGACCCATACTGACACATGTAGTCCACATCATTATTATCGTTATCACACACAGTGCCTCCCAGGAGCCATACTGATACATGTAGTCCAGATCATCATTATCATTATCACGTAAAGTGCCTACCAGTGAACCTCACCACATGCAGTGCCTACCAGTGAGCCATACTGACACATGTAGTCCGGATCATCATTATCATTGCATGCAGTGGCTACTAGTGACCCATACTGACACATGTAGTCTGGATCATCATTATCATCATCACATGCAGTGCATACCAATGAGCAATACTGACACATGTAGTCCACATCAACATTATCGTTATCACACACAGTGCCTCCCAGGAGCCATACTGACATATGTAGTCCAGATCATCATTATCATTATCACATGAAGTGCCTACCAGTGAACGTCATCACATGCAGTGCCTACCAGTGAACCATACTGACACATGTAGTCCAGATCATCATTATCGTCATCACATACAGTGCCTACCAATGAACCTCATTACATGCAGTGCCTACCAATGAACCTCATCACATGCAGTGCCTACCAGTGAGCCATGCTGACACATGTAGTCCAGATCATTATCGTCATCACATGCAGTGCCTACCAGTGAACTTCATCACATGCAGTGCCTACCAGTGAGCCATACTGACACATGTAGTCCAGATCATCATTATCGTCATCGCATGCAGTGCCTACCAGTGAACTTCATCACATGCAGTGCCTACCAGTGAGCCATGCTGACACATGTAGTCCAGATCATCATTATCGTCATCACATGCAGTGCCTACCAGTGAACTTCATCACATGCAGTGCCTACCAGTGAGCCATGCTGACACATGTAGTCCAGATCATCATTATCGTCATCACATGCAGTGCCTACCAGTGAACTTCATCACATGCAGTGCCTACCAGTGACCCATACTGACACATGTAGTCCGGATCATCATTACATGCAGTTCTCACTACTGAGCCATACCAACACATGTATTCTGAAAGATCCTCCTCACATGCAGCACATAGCACTGAGCAATACTAAAACATGTCTTTTACTGAGTGCTGTTCTGGGCTACAGTGAGGCAGTCAACGCAGGGTGTAACACAGGGTCACCAAAGTGATCAGGGATGTGAAAGAGAAGATGAAAAGATATAAGGAGAGGCTGGTGGGCCACAACATGTTCACATTACAGAAAAGGAGTCTGGAAGGGGATGTAATCTCAGTCTTCTGCAGACTCAGGGGTATTGAAAAAATCAAACAGGCAGATGTTTGCTCTAGTTTTGTCCAGCAGGACACAAGGGACACACTCCAAAGCTCAGAGGTAGTGAATCCAGGGCTAACATCAGGAAGCACTTCTTCTACCAGAGGGTGTTGAACATATGGAACAGTCTTCAGAAGAGACAGTGAACATGAAGACAGTATTTGCCTTCAGCATAATTTCTGTTCTCCAAGGGACTCACTTGTTACACAGGATAATGCAGCTAGAAGAAAACCCCATTATTTATTTGTTGAATTGTTTCACCAGGAGGGCACACTGAACAACAAGTTGCTCATCTTACGGTGTGACCTGGGGGAGGGGGTAACATGGGAAGTAACATTCAGTCATAGACACAGTTATATAATACAAATATAATATAAACAAGGTGTACATAAGGCATGAGTATATAATAAAGAGAACATAGGCATAATACATAGGAGTGAGATTTAAATGACTAGATAAGTGCTGCATCAGAGGGAGAATATAGAGTCACACTAGAAAAAAGAAGTGCTACTGATGCATTGTTAAGCACATAAATGTGGTGTGACTTCTATACAGACCCTGGAATGGTTGTGAGAGCAATAAGGTACAGGACAGGTGAGTACTGAAAGGAAAATAATGGAGGCCTGAAGGGTGTGGTATTCAGGAAGGAGATGGGGGGGGAGGGGTTGTAGGGGAGGAGTTAACCACAGGTGCAATTTATGGAGAGGAAGTATTTCAGTGCAGCAGAGATAGCGTAGTGGGAGGAAGAGTAGCGTATCTGGGTGGAAAGTGTGTTCCACAGCTTGGGGAAATGATACATGAATGCGAATTGACCAACAGAAGTCCAGTGATGAGGGACAACCATTAGGCGTGAGTCAAATGAATGAAGGGCATGAGTAGGAGGGGGGAGGGTGGCCAGTGAGGATGCAAGATTGGGGGAGTACCAAACCAAAATTTTGACACAGATATTGCACAGTGGAGGTGACAATGGTTTTCTAAAGAGGAGAAGGCGAGAGAGTGGTAAAGGTGACAACGGTGGGTGAGAGGAGGGGCATCCAAAGTGAAGTGACATAATGAGTTGATCCGGGTGTCCAATCTGGATAGAGAAGACATGGGAGCAGCACTATAGACTACGTCACAGTAGTCAAAGGTAGGTACTGTAGTATCATTTTCTGTACAAATTCATGCCTAGCTAGTAGAGGAAGGCTTCTGCGGTTCCTGTAGAGGGCAGCAAGCATGGGACGCAGTTTCTTTAGGATGGCATTAATATGTGCAGAGAAGTTGAGGTGTTGGTCAAGCCACACCCTGAACTACCTAAATGAAGTGGTGTCCTCAATGACTGTCCCGGTTAGGGTATGGAAAGATGGATGGGAAGGGAGCCGAGAGAGTCTCTGCCTAGTGCCAAAGGTCATTGAGACAGTCTTCTTGGTGTTCAATGAGAGTTGATGGGAACTTAACCAGAACTAAATTTTGTCGAAGTCATGCTGAAGTCTGGTAGTTACATCAACTGGGGAATGACCAGAGGTGAAGAGAACCGTGTTGTCTGCATAAATGTGGATGGAGCTGGATGAGCAGACAGAAGGAAGGTCATTTTAAAAAATGGAGAAAATAATTTGATCCCAGTACGGACCCTTGGGGGACTTCTATGTTGATGGGAAGACAGGGGGATATGGAGTCTGCTATTCTTACTTACTGGGTTCTGCTTACCAAGTAGGTACTGAACTAGTCGATATCAGCGTCGGTTAGACTGGCCGCGGAGAGGGAGTTTAGTAGGAGGAAGTGGGAGACAGTGTCAGAAGCCTTCGCTAGGTCAACAAAAAAAGCAGAAGTGATTTGGCCACTGTCCATCCCTGACAGGATGGAATCTGTGAGTCTAATCAGAGAGGTGGTGGTGGAATGGTTCTTCCGAAATCCAGATTGGAAAGAGGTGAAAAAGTCAGTATCGGCGAGGTAGGAAGATAGTTTTTGGAGAACCAGGTGTTCTTGGAGCTTAGCAAGAGAAGGGAGGAGAGAGAGATAGGGTGGTAGTTTGCAGATGCTGTAGTGTTGCCCCCCCTTAGGTAAGGGTGAAACTATGGCATGCTTCCATTCTGCCAGAATGGAAGCAGTTACAAAGGAGAGGTTAAGAAGATTGGCGAGAGGTGCTGAGATAGCAGAAGCAGAGAGTAGTTTAGGGTTCAGGCCATTGGATGATTTACCCTTAGAGGGATTGAGTGCAAGTAGAGCAGCCATGGTTTATGCTGGAGATATTTTAATGAGGCAGAACACAGTTGAGCAAGAAGGTGTGCTAGGCGAGGGGAGGGTGGACAGAAGAGCGAGGCACATTAGGTGAAATAGCAATTGAAGGTACTAACCACAGCAGGGTGATCCAAAATGAGAGTGTTGTCTATATTAAGGGGGGGGGGAGAGGGGAAGGGAGCTTATGGCTTTCCAGAATTTGGAGGGATTGTTTATATTAGCCTGAAAGGAAGAGCTGAAGTAGTCAGCTTTTGCTAACTGGGTAACTTTCGTGCACTTGTTTCACAGTGAGTGGTAGGTGTTGAAGTCCGTTGAGCACTTTGTAGCTTTATGGGTTTTCTAGGCTAGATCGCGGGCTTTCTGGCACGCCAAGAGTTTAGGGGAGAGCCAGGGAAGGTGATTTCCCCCGGACCTTGGTGGGTCGCAAGGGGGCAAGTTTATCCCAAACCTCCAGGAATTTTGCTATGGAAGTAGGTAAAAATAAAGTCAGTAGAAATAGACATGGTTATGGGTGTCCAATTGGTATGTACCAGGTCTGGGGGCCGGGGAGGGGCAGGTCCAGGGATTTGTATGAGCGAAACTGAATAACTTTGTGTGGAGCTTTAACCCTGTGGATTTTACGTACCAAAATCATGTGGTGGTTGCTCAGGGCATCGGGTAAGATACCAGATTTTATAACTCTATGGGCAGTGTTTGGATTTTATAACTCTATGTGCAGTGTTTGCACATTATACTTATTCATCCCTGCTTGTGAAGCAGAGAGGCAGACATGGAGGACCTAGAGTCCCTTCTAACCTTCAGTTACTGTGTTACATATAGTCTGGATCATGATCGCAGACTGTGCCACTGCCTACCACTGAGCTACACTGGCCCATGCAGGCCAGATCATCATCATACATAGTGCCTTCATTTAATACTGAACCTGACATGCAGCACTGAAGAGGTGTACAGCTGGAGATATTTGTACAGCGTAATGGTTTCAGCATATGTGCTCATTTACAATGGGGCACCATGTACTTAAGTTATATGTGTGTGCCTGTGTGTGTGGCATGTAGAAGGAAGAGCTTACTGGCAGCTCTCTGAGGCAACAGCACCTGTTTTCATTTGACAGGTGAACAAATCTAAGGCTGTTTGTCTTATTTCTGATACATTTTGTAACAGGTGACCACTGATCATAAAAAATCTTCTTTGTCTAGAGGCCTCAGATCTAATGAGTCTCCAGGCAGTTTGGCGTCCCTGGTTTTTTTCACAGTGAGTCCTGATTGATGGCTAACATGCTGTTTTAAAATCTCTTGCAAAGACACTCACACCTCCAGGGTGCACACAGTACTTATTACAGTAGTGGAACTTTGTTTCACTTGCCAGGCTTTGTATTGCTCAGTATAATATAACACTGAAGGCAGTTTATTTAATAAAATGTTTTTAATCCAGGCAGGCAAGTAGTGATCAAATTACAGAATCTAGTTTCCTGTGGCAGTCCCCTGGGAGAGGGACATTACAAACAAACAGGAGGAGAAAACAGTTAAACACAACAGTAAACACAAATTACAGTTGGAATGCAAACATACATACAGCACTGTCAGACACATGGGGGCACGTGGGTAATGAGAATAAAGGAGAATTTTTAGATTAATCTCAGAAACTGTGCTCTGTTGCTGTTGGTTGGAAGGATACATGGCAATGGAAGGAATGTTTTTTTTACCCAAAGTAGTAATATGATTGAAAATGTTGCCAGAGTACAAGACAGTGGCAAGTATAGTAGAAGCTTGTTAAGCAAAATCTAGATTAATAAAACTTCCAGCAATAATGTTTAAGAATAGCTATATGTCAAATATTAAATAAGAGCTGGCTAGCATTGTGGCATGCTGAGGCAGTGGTTGCCACACCACTTCCCACACCGATGACCTGGTTGCCACACCGACGACCTGGGTTTTGGAACTAGCCAAGGCCAGTTGGGGGCTGCCAAAGGAAAGAGGACTGAATGTCCACAAAGTGCTTCCCTCCTCAGGGAGGGGAGACAGTGCCTACCGCTGCTTGTCAGAGACTAAGTGGTACAAACGTGGCTGCCAAGGGCCCAGCACAGGCACTGAGTACATACGGCATCTTCATGTCACATGCTGGCATCACTGCATGCGCTGTCAGCCTTGGGGAACAGCAGAGAATAATCTGGTGGAAATTCCCCAGGCTAGCAGGACAATTCTGGCCATCTGCAGGCCCTGCAGCCAAGGACTCTGGCCCCACCACTGACTAGATCCATACCTTGGCAGACATTAGAAACAACTGACATCCCCACTGGGGGGACAGGGGAGACATGCCCTTGGTCAACAAGGTGGTGAAGGTAAGACCTAGAGAAAGTCAAGGGGACAGGCTGGGGTGGTCAGCAGGATGGAAACCAGAGAGATGAATGGGGAAAAAAGACATCAAATAAGAGCCATTATGTAGGGGGATCCCCTTAGGTATTGTAATTTTTGCAATTTCATTTTGCTACTCTAACTTAATATTATGGTAACTAATATATGAAATAATAATAATAACAAATATTCTTTTTAAGCACCTTTCAAAAATATCAAGGCGATGTACAAAGATTAAAACACATCTTCATATAAAACACATACAACCAGTTAACCAAAATGAGAGATCCATGTGACTACACATCATTGAAAAGCCTGATGCCAGAGAAAGGTTTTAAACACCTGTTTAAATCCCCCCCACAGTCGTGCACTCCCAAAGCTGGTGGGGTACAGAATTCCAGAGGGTAGGGGCCACAAACATAAATGCACGGGCCCCAGAAGATTTCAAAGTCACCCTCGGAATCTCCAGCAACCCCTCATCAGCTGAGCAGAGCTGTCACACAGGGCAGTAAGGGACAAGAAGCTCTTCCAAGAAATAATGATATAAGAGTGAAAGAACCATATAGATTATATTAGCATACTGCCTCTGATTTGATGTTTGACAGATATACCTAAACATCATTTTTTTCAAAAGTTTCACCAGGAAAGACATCCTGGGCTGGTAACAGCTCATTACCAGATGAACTATATCTATATCTATGTCTATAGATATTATAAGGTTGTGGTTGCGACCCTATTGTTAGGGTTGGATGGACACTTCTATGTTTAACACAAACGTCTATATTTTAGTAACTTTGCAACCATTCAAGACAGTCACATGAAATTGTGCATGCACCATCAGGATCACAGATCTTTTGATGTGGCAAGTTTCATTCCAGTCAAATATGTGGGTGCAGAGATACAGACTGCTAACAAATTTGAAAATTGCCATTTTTTGTAAAATTCTTTGGCATGCCGCTGCACAAAAATGGTGCAGAATTTTGGTCTGAAATTTTTAGTGTAGAAAGGTCTTGGGTCACAGATGTGCCTTCTGAAGATGTGGTGCAAAATGTCAATCTGTTCAAAGGTTATTAATTTCAAAGTTTCTCATTATTTCCCATGGAACCAGTTAGTTGTCCTGCTCAATAAGGGATTCTTTATCATAAATACGGAATCCCTTTTTTGCATACGCAGAATCCTTTGCCACAAATGCAGAATCTTTTTCCATGCTACCGCTATCTTGTTTTCAATTAGTGGTGACAACAAAATTAAATAACTAAAAAGATACAAGGATTTAGTAGACACCAATAGTTGTCTTTACCTAATTGGAACCAGTATAATCTGACTTTGGTATTAGTTTTTTTGATAACTTACTTAGAAATGTGTTTTTATAACATGCCAAAATCCTTTTTCACAAACTGCAAAAAAGGAACTGCAAAACAGGATCCTTTTTCACAATTTGCAAAAAAGGATTTTTCTTTTTCCATAAATTGCGAAAAAGGAACCATGGAAAAGGATTCTTTTTCGTAATTTGTGAAAAAGGACTTTTAAGAGCATGTTTTCTTTGTCACTCCATGTTTACCAGTTTGTGATTTTGGTCTGAAATTTTCAAGGTACAAAGGGCTTGACCCATACATGTGCATTTTGACGGTTTGGTGAAAAGATATTACTTTGCTCTGGAGTTCTGTGGGTTTAAATTTTGCTTAATTTCCCACATGATAACATTGTAATGTGAGGTGTACACAGTCATTTCTTTGTCACTGCACTGTGAAGAAACGGTTTGCAATTTTGCTCTGAAATTTTCAGGGTACAAACGGCTTGTCCCACCAATGTGTCTTTTGTGGGTTTCATGAAAATATATTAGTTTGGTGTTGAGTTACACAAGTTCCAAATTTTACTGTGTTTTCTGTAGGACAACATTGCAATGTGAGGTGTTTCTTTGGTGCTGCACACTACAGGATGAGAGCATGGGGCCCTCTACCAGCAAATAAGGATACCACTACACTATCTCAAAAATTATGCATGGATGGGCCCTGTGCTACCACATGCAAAAATGGATACCATTATGACTGATGGGAGTGCAGGGTCTAGAGAGCCCAGAGCTCCCACAGAGGAATAAGGATACAATTGCAATATCTCAAAAATATAGATGGATGGCACCATGCACTCCCACATGCAAATATGAATACCATTATGGAGTGATGAGAGCTCAGGCCTTATAGATGGATGGCAGTGCAGGGCCCTCTGGGCCCTGTGCATCCACACATAAATAGGCATAGCATTATGGAGTGATGAGAGTGCAGGGCCCTGAAGGTCCTGTGCTCCCACAGGGGAAATATGGATACAATTACTATCTCTCAAAAATTATGGATGAATGGGTTGCACAGAGCCTGGAGGGCCCTACACTCCCACAAGCAACTATAGCTATGATTACACTATCTCAAAAAGTAAGGAAATTCTTTGTAAAAAATGCTGTTGATGCATCAGTTAGGGTTACAGCAATAAATGTTGAGGAATGTGGTGTTAGGGTTTTCAACCCTTACATCCCACCCCCAACCCACATGCAGCAACAGGAGTGGGGGGTGCCTTGGGGTTGTCAACCCTAATGCTCACCCCATTCTCTTATACTGTACCCATCTCAGCTTATTTACTCATGGAATGGAGTAAATGTTAGGGTTCACAGCCCCAAAGCACCCCCCCATGCCTGTTGCTGTATGTAGGGGTGTTAGGGTTGGAAACCCTGACAATATAGAGTAAACAAAGAGTAAGTTAGTCAGGACAGCCAAAACTGTAATGTTTTTCCCTTTGCTGCTTGGAGGATTGGGGGGAGGGGTGGGGTGTTAGAGTTGTAAACTCTAAAACCACATTTCCTTACTTTTGTCACTTTAATCTGAACCCTAACAGGTGCATTAACACAGATTTTTGCAGCGTGTGTATATATATATATTATATATATTTTTTTTTTCAGAAATCTGTGTTAATGCAGTAAGGATTCAGATCAAAGTGACAAGCGTAATGAAATGTGGTTTTAGGGTTTCAACTCTATCACTCCACCCCACCCTCTAAGCAGCAAAAGGAAAAAAAAAATTACAGTTTTGACTGTCCTGAGTCTTAGTGAATCAGGGCTGGGGTCTTCCATGGGGTTATCAACCCTAACACTTCCCCAATTTCATCAGAAAATAATCTCAGATGTGCAGACTAAATGAAAGGGGGTGAGCATTATGGTTGATAACCCCAAGGAAGATCCCAGCCCTGATTTGCCACAGATTCAGGACAGCCAAAATCATAACATGTTTTCCTTTTGCTGCTTGGAGGGTGGGGGTGGGGAGTTAAGGTTGGAAACCCTAAAAACACATTTCCCTACTTTTGCTGCTTTAGTCTTAACCCTAACTGGTGCATTAACACAGTTTTTTTGCAAAGAATAGATAAATAGATAGATAGTTAGGCAGACAGACAGATTGATTTATGTGGATTATCGCACGACTTCAGCACACTTATGTGTTGAAGTAGCACATTCATTATGGACATTTCAACACATAAATGTGTTAACCCTTAGGCTGCCGGAAGATTTAGAATGCACAGGTTTTTAGGACAAGATATCTTGTCAGCGGCAGCCTAAGAGTTAAAAATTCAACATACTATAGTGTGTTAAAAGCTACACATTTCTTTGTTGAACAATTCACACACCAATGTAAAAAATTTATTTAACACACTGCATGTGTGAAATTTAGCACACTGTGCTTTCCCTAACCACACTAACTGGTGTTAAAAATTGACTAAATGTTAGTCATATTTAACACATATTTTCTAGGAGTGTAGTAAAAATATAGTTTAATGAATGACACAGTAGACAAAATAAAGTTAACGTTTTTATTGTTAAAGTCATGCCTGAAAGTATGTAAACCAGTGCCAGCAAGTGTTATAGAAATTAAGCTGAAATGGCAACACAAACTGATTTTAAATTTATCAACAGTTCATTTCAACTTTTCAAACTAGTTCTGATAGAGTTTCAGAGTAATTCTGGTTTTAATTGCACTTTGTTAATCAGCTCCCCACCACATTTTGTCCAGAGTAAGTCATTTCTGTAGAAAGAAAAGGGACAAAAAATCATTACCTTTGGATGTGGGTTGAAGATTATATGCACTAGTCTCCCATGGTAGGATGGCATTTGCTGACTGATTTTACATTACTTAAACAAACACGCATTTGTCAATGCCGAATGTTGCTTGCTTGTATGTGCTGTTTAGATATGTAGAAGTGATATTTCCATGCCTTCCTCCCAAGACATGCACTGTGTCTTTCTGTTCAGTATTCACAGAAGAGTGGCAGGGGCAAGGGCCACAGCAGTAAAGCAGTTGCCAAGGGGGCGAAGAGATGGACAATAGTCCATTCAAAGGCAAAAGAGTCCTGCAGAAGCTCATTAAATTGCACGTGGACAAAGCGATGGAACCAGATGGCATACACCCAAGGATATTAAGAGAACTGTGAAGGGAGTTAGCAGTACCTCTGGCAGCCATGTTCACTGAGTCATTCAACATGAGTGAATTGGAGGAGGGCACATGTGGTCCCTCTACACAAGTCTGGCAGCAGGGAGGAGGCAGGGAACAGTAGGCCGTTCAGCCTCACCTCAGTAGTGGGGAAGATCATGGTCAGAAGAGTGTCAAAAAGGCAAGAAGGACAGGGATGGGGCAAAAGGGGGGTAAGGCTATCAGGAAATGGAGGGTAATGAGTACCAATGCCTGTAGTCTGGGCAACAAGCTCCCTGAGCTGGTGGCCTTAATGGAAGAGGGATGCCTGGATATCATAGCAGTCACAGAAACATGGTACACAGAGAACCATGACTGGGATGTTAACATACCAGGGCACATAACCCACAGGACAGACAGGCAGTGGGAGAAGAGGGGGAGGAGTAGCTCTCATGTAAAGGAAGGATAAAAGCAACTGAACAAAAGAGTAAACAGGGAGGAGAGGAGACACTGTGGGTCACCTTGGAGACTGGAAAGGGTACCACAATCTGCACAGGGGTTGTGTACAGACCCCCATGTCAGGGGGAAGGAATGGACAAGGATATGATGGAAGGCATTCTTAGAATGGCAGAAAGGGAGATACTGTTGATGGGAGACCTGAATATGCCAGATGTTAACTGGAGCACATTTGCTGCAGCGACATCCAAGAGCAAGGGCCATTCTTGACACTTCCCTACAGGTGGCAGGTATTGAGACAGCTAGTTTCAGAACCCACTGTGAGGGGAGCAATCTTAGACCCTATACTCTCAAACGGGGCAGTGAGAGGATCTCAGATCTAGAAGTGGGCTGCCATCTGGGGACAAGTGACCATCAAACAGTGTGGTTCACGTTAAACCCAGCTACAGAGTCAAGCCATACAAAAAGTGAGGGTACTGGACCTTAGGAGGGCTGGCTTTTGGCAAGATGGGAAAGTGCCTCAGAAAAGCACTCAGCAAACAGGCTAGAAGGAGGTGTGTGGAGCAACAATGGGGAATTATCAAACTGCCATCACAGAGGCAACAAGCCTTTGTGTGAAGCAAATAAACAAATCAAAATCTAAAGAAAAAGCCACTATGGTTCTCAAAGAGAGGTGGCTGTGAAAGTCAAGAAGAAAAAGATAGCATTCCAGAAGTATAAGGAAACAGAGAAGGAGCAGGACAGAGAGCTGCAACAGTTAAGGCAGAAAGAAGCAGGGAGGGGAAGCTAATAGCAAAAGGCCTAAACTCAGGAAAAGATAGCCAACTCAGTTAAGAAGGGGGATAAACCTTTTATAGGCACATCACGAAATGAGAAAGACAAAGGAGGGATAGTGAGGCTGAATAGAATAAACGTGGGTGGGCAGAGGGGACAGTGAAAAGCAGGAATACTGAACGAATATTTCTGCTCAGTATTCACAAAAGAGGAGGGGAAGTGCCCAATCCAATTAACAGAAGCACTCTTGATGGGGGTCGATCCCAGTCCTTTCACAGAAGAAAGGGTTCTGCAAGAACTCCTAAAACTGAAGGTGGACAAAGCAATGGGTCCTGATGGAATTCACCCCAGAATTCTAAAAGAATTAAGGAAGGAACTAGTGAAACCACTGGCTCTCTTTTAATAAATCATGGGAGGATGGTGTGGTACCCGAGGACTGGAGGAAAGGCGGATATGATTCCCTTCACAAAAGTGGGACCAAGACAGAGGCAGGAAACTACAGACCTGTCAGTCTGACCTCTGTGGTAGGGAAAGTGATGGAGTCACTTCTGAAGGAAAGAATAGTTGAGTACCTAGAGGTCAGTGGAGCACAGGATCCAAGGCAGCATGGGTTCACAGCGGAAGGTCATGTCAGACATAATCTAATAGATTTCTTTGACTGGGTGACCAAAGTAGTAGACCAGGGAGGGGCTGTGGACATGGCCTACATAGACTTTAGCAAGGCATTTGACACAGTCCCACACAAAAGATTATTAGTCAAATTAACCAGCCTGGGAGGGTCCCAGGGTGGGCCTGCAAAACACTGGCTGGACAACAGGACACAGAAGGTAATTGTAAATGGAGTCCACTCTGAAGAAAGGCGTGTTACTAGTGGGTACCGAGGGTTCAGTATTGGGTCCAGTCTCTTTTAATGTCTTCATCAGTGGCATTGCAGAGGGACTGGAAGGAAAATGCCTTTTGCAGATGACACAAAGATCTGCAACAGGGTTGATACACAAGGTGGCATGGAAAGGATGAAAGGGACTTGGCAAGGTTGGAGGAATGGTCAGACGATGGCAGCCAGGGATTCAATGCAAAAAAGTGCAAATAATGCACCTGGGAAACAAGAACCCAGGGAAGAATACACAATGGGTGGGGGAGGTAGTAACAACAACAAAACAGGAAAGGGACCTGGGGTAATCATATCAGATGACCTTAAGGTTAGCAAATGGAGAAGGCAGTAGGGAGGGTCATGGTATACTGGGATGTATAGGGAGAGGCATCAGCAGCAGAAAACAGGAAGTTGTTATCCTCTGTACAGACAGTTGGTGAGACCCCATCTGGAATACTGTGTCCAGTTCTGGAGACCCCATCTCTGCAAGGACATAGACAGGATAAGAGGCAGTCCAGAGGAGGGCAACTAAAATGGTGCAGGGTCTGCAAAAGAAGCTCGATGAGGAGAGACTAAAGGAGCTTAATATAATTCCCTTGAGGAAAGAAGGGAGAGGGAGACATGATAGAAACTTTAAAGTACCTCAAGGAATCAACAAAGTCCAAGAGGGTAGCATCTTTCAGAAAAAGAGACTTGCAAGAACAAGGGACACAATTTAAAGATAGAAGGAGGGCAGTTCAGGGCAATGTGAGAAGTATTATTTCACAGAGAGGGTAGTGGATGCATGGAACAGCCTTCCTGAGAAGCTGTGGAGTCTAAAACTGTGGAGAATTCAAGAATGCATGGGACAGACATAAGGCAATTCTTGTGGGGGCAGGAAGATATAGGCTGTTGGTTAAATAGGATCTGTGCCCATCCTGTAGGTAGGGAAATGGGCAGACTAGATGGCCTAGCAGTCCTTATCTGCCGTCAAAGTCTATGTTTCTATGTTTCTAACTGGATTTAATGCAAAGAAGTGCAAGATCATGCACATAGGGAAGAGAAACCCTGAAGCAACCTATAGGCTGGGAGGGAGTGCTAGCAGTCACAAAGGAAGAAAGAGACTTGGGCATCATCATCACCGATGACCTGAAATCATCCAAGCAGACCTCCTAAAGCAGTAGATAAGGCTAGGGAGGATGTTAGGATGTATTAGTAGGGTATCACACAAGTCATACGAGGGAGGTAATAATCCCTCTTTACAAGACACTGGTTAGGCCCCAACTTGAGTACTGCATGTAGTACTGGAGGCCACACCTCCACAAGGACATTAACCAAATTGAGGCAATCCAGAGAAGGGCAACCAAAATGGTGCAGGGACTGCATCAGAAGACATATGAGAACAGATTAATGGAGCTCAATATGTATACCCTTGAGCAAAGGAGGGAGAGAGGTGATATGATTGAAACATTCAAACACCTATAGGGCATTGACAAGGTGAAAGACTCTAACATGTTTAAATATAAGAAAAATAGCAGGACAAAAGGACACAGTATGAGATTAGAGGGAGGCCAATTAAGGGGGAATGTGAGGAAATTCTTTTTCACAGAAAGGGTGGTGGATGCATGGAACGGCCTACCTCAGGAAGTGGTGGCTATGAATACAGTGCTGGGCTTCAAACAGGCATGGGATAGGCATAAGGGAGCAACACAGATGAGTATGAATAGGTAGGCCACTGACAGAGCAAAGGCTGATGACACATTTATAAGGTAGAAAAGAAATGGGCAGACTGGATGGGCCCTTGCGTCCTTATCTGCCGTCACCTTCTATGTTTCTATATTTCTCTGAGACACATTGCTTTAAAAGAAAGGACAGTGGGGCATGTAGCTTTCATCGGAGCCCAGGACCATAGACAACATGGATTCACAGTGGGGACATCATGCTCGAACAAATCTGGTTGATTTCTTGACTGGGTGACAAAGGAAGTGAATCAGGGTGGGGCAGGACAACGCCACCTTGGATTTCAGCAAAGCCTTTGACACCATCCCACATAGGAGGCTGATAAACTAGCTGGGTAGGCTGGGCATGGGGGAAAGGGTGGAAACTGGGTTAGGAACTGCTAACAGACAGGAGGCAGAGAGTGGTGGTAAATGGGTGCAGTCTAGGGAGAGGGGAACCAGTGGGGTGCTGCAGGGACTGGTCCTGGGGCCAGTCCTGTTCAGTGTCTTCTATTAGTAACATTGCAGAATGGCTGAAGGAATTTTTCACCAAAATTTCAACATAGCCATTTTAAGACCTCTGCTCAAGACACAAGTGTCACTGTGATTTTTCTTAATCTGTCAAAAACATTGATTGCGCACACCGACTGTGCCATTGTGCGCTACATGCATGAAAACACATTTTGGGCAACATGTGAAAAATGACAGCTGTACTGCTCATAAGGAGGTGTGGTAAAATGGCAATGTTGAAAATCTGGAGTGGAAATATTAAAAATTCTTGAAATTACGAGTGTGCATAGGAACTGCGCAACGCACGCTCGTACAACAGTCATTTTTAGGAATCTTTTCACCAAATTTTCAACATAGCCATTTTAAGACCTCTGCTCAAGAACAGTGTCACTGTGATTTTCTTAATCTGTCAAAACATTGATTACTATAACCGACTGTGCCATTGTGCACTACATGCATGAAAACACATTTTGGGCGACATGTGAAAATGACAGCTGTACTGCTCATAGGAAATTGGTAAAATGGCAATGTTGAAATCTGGGTGAAATATTAAAAAATTCTTGAAATTCACAGGTGTGCATAGGAACTGCATAGCGCACGCTCAGAAAACAGTCATTTTAGAATCTTTTTCACCAAATTTTCAACATAGCCATTTTAAGACCTCTGCTCATGAACAGTGTCACTGTGATTTTCTTAATCTGTCCTGAACATTGATTTCGCACACCGACTGCGCTATTGTGAGCTACAAGCGTGTAAACACATTTTGGGCAAGATGTGAGAAATAGCCATTGTACTGCTCATAAGGAGGTGTGGTAAAATGGCAATGTTTTTATTTTTTGTTGACTGGGTAAGTGCACTAGGCAAATCCTGCCTATTTTCAGGCACGACCCGGGGGAGGGGGATACAGATGAATGCCAACTGATCTTGAACCAGATTAAGCTGTTGGTGGTATTTTAGTGAATGAGGGAAATTTGGCCAGGACACCGGGGAAATTCCCCTACTCTTTTCGATAAGTGCCATGGGATCTTTAACATCCACCTGAACTACCACCAATCCAGGCAGATTGGACCTCGGTTTAACATCTCATCCAAAAGACGGCACCTCAGAAATGCAGCACCCCTCTCATGCTGCATTACAGTGTCAGTACTGGGATATTAACCCAAGTGCCAGATGTGGGAACTGAACCCACAGCCCTCTAATCTCCCGGCCTCAGAGGCGAGTGTGCTACCTACTGAGCCACTGACACTGACACATGTTGAAAATCTGGAGTGAACATATTGAAAATCCGTGAACTTACGAGCGTGCGTAGGAACAGCACAATGCATGCTCGTAAAACAGTCATTTTTGAGAATTTTTCACCAAATTTTCAACATAGGGTTTTTGGGGGCCTACCTCATGAACTGTGACACTGTCAGTTTGAAATTGGTCCCAAAGGTGGTTCCGCCGGTGACTGCGAAATCACCTTCGGGCTGATTAACACTCAGTGACAGTGACAGAACTCATGAGGTGGGGTCCCAAAAAACCCCATGTTGAAAATTTGTGAAAATTCCCAAAATGCCCGAGATATGCAGTAAAGCTAAAAAAACCCTATTTATTCCATTATACAGCTTTTACCGGGCATTTCCCTCAGTTCGCTGGTCGGCTTTGGAAGAGTGCAGACGTGTTCTTGGTCTACCAAGATCATCAGCTAGACTCTGGAGGTAAGTATGGGGTGAGGTGTGGGGCGTGGGAGGTAGATGCACAGAGGGTGGGCATGGGTGGGGGAGGGGTCAGGACATTCTCGAGGAAGGTTTTTCTTTTAGGTTTTTACTTGGATGATGCTGGACTTGTGCCACGCTGGGGTGGGCTCCCAGCATGGCAGCTGGAAGGCTGTTTGGGGGTTGGGGCAGTGGAGCTGATGGGGGATTGAGCACCCCCGTCAGCCACAGGACCTGTTGCCACACTGGGGAGGGCTCCCAGCATGGCACCTGATAGTCTCGGTGGGGGGAATGGAAGAGCTGACGGGGGATTGGGCACCTCGTCGGCTATACAGTGTGTGCGTGGGGGGAAGCACGAGCACACAGTATGTGTGTGTGTGTGTGGGGGGGGAGCGTGCATGAGTACGTGATCTTATCGCTGCTCACTGAAGTGTAGCTCTCCCTTTCAACTGTATAACACTGCATTTTCAACTGCTGTCATAGACAGCTGCAGCGTTAATTGGAAAACTGCAGCCACGCCTGCAAACACACTGACTGAACTGGAAGAGGGCTGTCACACCTCCGAAAACTCAGATGATGGCACTATGTTTCTTGCACATGCATGCAAGCAACATAAAAATGAGTCAGAACTGTTACATCCATAGCCAGTTTTGGCATCCAGTCCCCCCCCTCAAAAAAAAAAACATGCTCTCAATTTTGTGATCAAAACCACCAAGGCCACTCTGCCACTGCTGCTGTTTGTGTCAAATGTGTGCGTGGTGGTTCTATTAAACTGTACTAGAGGTTTCAAAATTTTGTTGTACCGCAGAAGGGTACAATCACATTCCATGGCCTTTGAACTGTGGTACAACAGCATTTGGAAAGGGATGGAAATCCACATCCTGCAATGTGTTACTAAACAGTATACATATTTTTACCAACAGTCAGGTTAAAACTGCTCAAGGTATCACAACTATCTCACTGCCTACTGTAAAGACAGTAGTGCTGTCTAGCAAATTGAAAGGTCCCAAGAAAACAGTGGAATAGTGAACCAATCAGACAGCAGCTTTAACAATGCTGATGACATCACAATAGCCATGTGCAGCACTGAACCAGCAGATGCAAGGAAATTTTAGGGGCATAGTCGAAATGTTGCACTTTTTTTCCTTTTGTAATTTTTTATTATTTGTATTACACAGCCACCTAGTAACCTGTTGTGCAAATCAAACTGACGTGGGTGAGAGTGAGATGCTTTGAGTGGCACAGTTTACATTTTGTGTTGTTTTCCTTTTCTAAAATGTTATAATTTCTATCACAAAACCACCTAAACACCAGTTGTACAAATCAAATATGACATGGGTGAGAGTGAGATAGTAGAAATACTTTACTTTGCCACTCGTGCAGCCAGGAGGTCAAGTATAGCTTGTGACGATATTTCTACTGTCTCACTCTCAACCATGTCATATCCTAGATAGATAGATAGACAGACAGACACATAGACAGACAGACAGACAGGCAGATAGATAGCTAGATAGAATGAATTGTAGAAAAGCTGAACACCTTGATGAAGGGATTTAATTCTCTGAAACATTGGTGGGTTGAAAGTCTTCCCTGAGGAATGTACCTGTTAAAAACTCTTAGGAGGCAGTATAGTGCAGTGGTTTAAGGCTCTGAGTTACAAACTTGGGAACCTGGGTTTGAATCTCACAGCCCCCACTTGCATACTGTGTAACCCTGAGCAAGTCATTTAACTTCCTTGTGCTCCCAGGTCACACCTGTAAACAAACTTTCAGCTTAGTGTGTGTCTCTCCTGGTTAAAAAAAAAATATATATATACATATATTTGATTTGAATATCTGATGAGCATGTCACGGTGGAAATATTTAAAGATGGTTCTCATCAGAATTGAGCAAGAAAACAATAGGAATCTTTGAAAAGATTTGATTAAGCTATTTTCCCTGCATATAAATTCATTACAAAGCTATTGTAAGGGCAGTACTGAAGATGTCGTGTACATATATATATATATGTGTATTGTATGCATTGTATGATTACCGTTTCCTCTGGGGAAGTCTGAGGGGGTGAAATCTTGGGTTTGAGGTTGATTTTGAACTTTATAAACAGGAAATCATATTACTCAAGTGGTGAGTGGGCGGCTGACTTGCGTAGCATTCGGAGTATCTTCACAGCATGTCTTTTTCCGCTGTGGTTGGCACAGGGGAGCAAAGTGAGAGAGGCACAACTGTGCAGCAGTCATGGGCTATTACTTGTTTTGCATTCTATGCTGTATGTGAGCACATAATTCTCTAATATAATTGTGGACTACTGCAGTCATCTGTGGGCTAGTGCAATTCTCAGTCAACTGGTCCTGGTGGCCAGTGCAAAAATGTTGTTTGTCAACCCTTGCTTCTAATTCAGTCAGCATTCTACTGAGCCTTTCAGACTGATTTACTGATCTGAAAACTGATGGACAGGGAAAGGCACGCTGAGTCAAAACACTTTTTCCTGGTGCACCCCATAGCCGAAGTGTGGGGGGGGGGCACAGAGAAATGACAAATTACAACAAATACAGGCAACTTCAACCACTATCCCAAAAGCTAATTAAAATCCTGCAGAGAGTGCAGATATCATATGTGCTAACTGTAAAGTTAGTTAATTAAAATCTTTGTTCAGGAATAGGATCACTGGGTGATACCGATTTCTAGGACAGCCCTGTGTAATACAAAATTATATTAAATAAAGAACATTTAAATAATTAATTTCTTAATAAAAAAAGTAAAAAAAGCCAGTACATGCACTCATAGACCAACTTCATTTATTCAACGAAATTGTTTCACCAGTTAAAGACACAGACATACAGCAAGAATCCTGTTCACAGATGTGACCTGGGGGAGGGGAGGGGAAGGGAAAGATGGAAGATAACAACAGTCAAATGAAATGCAAATCAGTGATATGTGTTCCGCCCTGACCTTTACATAGTTTCAGTAAGAGGCACAGAACCAGCAATAGGAAAGAGCACAATTTGGCATACTAAGGAAATATACAAATGAGCAGTCGGCTGCAATTACAGTGGGATGCAAATAGAACTTTGAAGGGCAATTTTGCAGAGGGGTTACTGGTGTGTGGGCAGCTGCTCAGGGCATGGTTATTCCATACCTGCATAAGTCGATGGTGGAAGGCAAGCTAACTGGATTTCTGTTAACACCAGGGAATTAAGAACCTGCTCCCAGTGACGAAACTAGAAGCAAAAAGAGGTACGCAAAAAAAAGCCGGAAAAAGCACAAACTGCTGCAAACAAGTGGCTTTACTGTGAGTCACACAACACCAACAAAACAGCTGAAAACAGCCTCAGCGATTCGAACCCCTGTGAGTTCTTCATCTGGGGGAGGGGCGACAGTAGCTCACAACATATCTTAAATAAGCAACTATTTAAAGATACATTATCAACAAAATACCAATAATACTAACAATGAGTGCTACCAACTGAAAATAAAATACAAATTGTTATTATTATTATTATTGAATTTAGTTGTGATAATAGCTCTTATTCAAGATATGTTGTGATACTGTACTCCCGGAAGAAGAACCTGCAGGGATAGAGGTAGCATCTTTCAGAAAAGAGACGTGCAAGAACAAGGGGACACAATTTAAAGATAGAGGGGCGTCCAGGGCAATGTGGAGGAAGTATTATTTCACAGAGGGTAGTGGATGCATGGAACAGCCTTCCTGAGGAGGTTGGAGGTCTAAAACTGTGGGAGAATTCAAGAATGAATGGGACAGACATAAGGCAATTCTTGTGGGGGGTAGGAAGAAATAGGCTGTTGGTTAACTAGGATCTGTGGCCTATCCTGTAGGTAGAGAAATGGGCAGACTAGATGGGCCAAGCGGTCCTTATCTGCCATCAAAGTCTATGTTTCTATGTTTCTATGTTTTCAGTTGTTTTGTCGGTGTCGTGTAGCTCACAGAAAAGCCACTTGCTTGCAGCAGCTCACACTTTTTCAGACTCTTTTTCTTTGCTCACCTCTTTTTGCTTCTAGTTTGTATTTTTTCTGGTGCAGCAAACCTTTCCTGAGTGCTGGGTAATTTTTGGCTTTTTTCCCAGTGAAGGGATGAAGGTAGTGACTAAAAAGAGGAGCTGGGGTGATGAGACCACTAAAACCGAAACGTTATTTGTAAACATGAACAAAGAATAAAATGCAATTAATGAAATAGGATTTAGCATACAAAATATATACAGTATAGATGGCTGATGGTATGGCAGCAGGGTTTCAATTCAGAAAAGTGCAAAATCATGCATCTGGGACACAGAAGCCCTGGGGCAATATGAAAACTTGGGGTGGAGGGCAGTATTGATGGTCACAAAGCAGGAACAAGACCTTGGGGTTATCATATCTGACGATCTCAAGGTGGTGGGGCAGTGCAACAATGCATTTTACAAGGTCAGTGGGATGCTGGGGTACATAGGAAGGAGAACACCAGCAGAAGGAGGGAGGTGGCGATGCCACTGTATTGATCATTGATGAGACCCCACCTGGAATACTGTGCCCTGTTCTGGGGACCACATCTCAGGAAGGGCACAGACAGAGTAGAGGCTATCCAGAGGAGGGCAACTAAAATGGTGCAAGGCTAGCATCAAAAGTCCTATGAGGAGAGCCTGAGAGATCTCCATATGTATACCCTGGAAGAGAGGAGGGGGGGTCATGATAGAGACCTATAAGTACCTCACAGGGATGGACAAGATACAGGAGAAGGTGCACTGGAACAAGAGGCTATGCAATGAAGCAGAAAGGGGGGAAGTTTAGAAAGGGAAGGGAACATTGTTTAACCAGAAGTAGCACACTAAGCCGAAGCTTGTTTCCAGATGCGACCTGAGAGCACAAGGAAGTTAAGTGACTTGCTTAGGATCACACAGTATACACCTAAGTGGCTGTGGGATTCAAACCCAGGTCTCCAGATCTGCAGCACAGAGCCTTAACCCACTGCACTATACTGCCTAGGAGGGATGTGAGGAAGTAATTCTTCACTGAAAGAGTGGTGAATGCCTGGAACAGTCTACCAGCAGAGGTGGTGGAAGTGAAAACAAAGTTGGACTTCAAGCATGCATAGGATAGGCACAAAGGAATCTCAGTAGAAAAGTAAGAGGGGAAGGAGGGAGTAGCTGGGGATCTGGTAGGGTCAGCAGTGACAATACAGGCAGAGACAAACTGGGCAGACTAGGTGGGCCAAGCTGTCCTCATCTGCTGACACATTCTACAGGTATGTTTCTATGTCTATGTATCTCAACTTTGTATGCATTACATGAGCAATGAACTTGTTCTGTTTTTGTTGTTTTGCATCCAGGAAGCCCTTGAAAATTAGCTTTGCTCAGTACAGTGTTTCCTGGTTAAAAAAAACATAATTACAAATACAGCATATGCACCTCTCCATCTATACAACAGCCTTAAAAAATGCAGAGATGGAGGCCGTCATAAAACTAGTAATAATACACAGTCAGAGGGGAGTTCAGCACTTTAACCATTTGTTCCACTTTAACCGGTTATAATGTTGGGAAGTATGCTTGCACCCCCTTTGATGCTTTGTGGTCCTGCATGAGAAATTCAGCAGCTAGGCCATGCTGTCACAGTGAAACTTAATGCATGTAATTACGTGTTAACTATGTGGTAATGGCACTATAACAAAATATAACAAAACAGGTTGTTCCGGCCTGGAGGTTGTATACCATGGATGATATGTAAATACTCAGGGCTGGATATTCAAACTGCGCCATTCATAGGCGCAAGCCCTTGAGCTGCGCAAAATAGTTGCGCAGGGGTGTGTCCTGGGCCATATTCAAAGGAATTGCGCTATTGAGCAACTCCTTTGAATATCACCCCCCAGCCACAGCCACTGTGCATGACACAGTGGAACTTGAGCCACTGCAAGTTGACAGAGTGGAGCATTCAACTTGTGGTGATGCAAGTACCATTGCGCCATGCGCAAAATCACAATATTCAAAAGGTGACATGCAAATGGGGCTATAATTCATGCAAGGCACAGGGGGGCCATTTGCATGTGATTATGTCCCCATTTGCATGCCATTAGCATGTAGGTGTGCCGATCCCCGAGGACTTGTGCCTGGCACCCTGCCAGGCAGCAGCTGTCGGGGACTGACACCCCCTGCAGCCTGATCGTGGGCATAGTGTACTCCCCACCAGCCCGATCGCGGGCATCAATGTGACTCCCCACCTCCTCCCGTGCACTTATCCCTGGTGGTCCAATGTACCGAAATGCCCGATCGCCCAGTGGTGTTTAAATAACTCCCCCCCCTCCGCGTTCCACATCCCTGGTGGTCAGTGGACGAAATGCCCGATTAAGGCGTATGTAACTCCCCGAACATGGCCCTGGTGGCTGGTGTCCCCCACCCTACCCACGGCTCCACCACCCCACTCCCCCGGCGGCGGCGGGTGGCAGCATCACCGCCTGCCTGCCTGTCCACGCGCTGACTGACAGCCGGTGAGCTCACGCCCTGGTGCAGAGCAAGAGCCAATGGGCGTGCAGCCCATACCAGTACATGACAGTCCAATTTTGTGAATGAATCATTCACAAATCTGGACTGTCATGCTGGTATGGCTGCACGCCCATTGGCTCTTGCTCTCACCAATGGGCGTGCAGCCCTACTGGGCTGTCAGTGGCGGGAGAGGGTGGCAGGCGGGTGGATGCTGCCGCACGCCGCCGCCGGGGGCGGGTGGTGGGGCTTCGTGATGGGTAGGGTGGGGACAACAGCCACCAGGGCTATGTTTGGGGAGGGTTTATACATACCACCACATCGGGCATCGCTTCGTCCACTGGACCACCAGGGATGTGAATGGGAGAGGGGAGTTATTAAACATACCGCCCACGATCGGGCATTTTGGTCCACTGACCACCAGGGATGTGAACGGGGGATTTATTAAACATACCGCCACGATCGGGCATTTCGAGTCCACTGGACCACCAGGGATGTGAACGGGGAGCCACATTGATGCCCGCGATCGTGCTGGTGGGGAGGCACTATGCCCGGCGATCGGGCTGCAGGGGGCACAGGGACTGAGCCAGCCAGCCACAGGTGGCAGCTGCTGTGTGGCGCCCTGCAATACAGCAGCTCACCTGTGGCTGGCCCTCGACTTAAGCCTTTTTTTGGCTCCGTGTACTGCAGGCGCGAGGTTGGGGTTGCGCCTGCACAACTCTGCACAGCCCGGCTGAATATCGGGCTGTGCAGTTTATGCATGGTTCCTCCCTCTCCAGTTCAGCATGCATTAATTTGCATTGTGCTGTTGCTTAGCATGTTTTCTGTGGCGCAACTGCCTCCTGCTGAATATCGCAGAATGGAGCAAGTTTGGACTTGGGCAGGCTCAACCCTATTGCGCATGGCGTAACCCTTTTGAATATCTGGCCCTCAGTACCTCCGTTATTGTAAAACTCTGTATCAATGGAAATCTGTAATGTATGTATGTCTTAGCCATATTATTGTATACTCTGTACCATAGTGAACCTGCAATGTATGTATTTTGTGTCCCTCCACCCTATTTCCCCCAGGCTACATCTGGAAACGAGTGGTTCTCCGCTCAGTATGCCTACCTGGTTAAACTCTTAAATAAATAAATAAATAAATAACGGTGCAGTAATGGGAAACATCAAGGCTGGGAGGGGATGAAGGGTTCTGGCAATAAAATGAAAGAGCTGTGAGGGTGAAACTTGTTTGTAGAGAGGGCTGGAAATGCAGGGCTCCCATATCTACAGGGATTCCTGTATTTTACAGGGATTTGGAGGCATCTACAGGAAAACTCTTCCCATAGACTTGCATTGGTTATACAGGAAAACAGGGCAATTCAGCTTCCATAGGAAATAATGTAATCTACAGGAAAACCCAGGAATATCACCTTGGAGTTACAGGGAAAATGCCAAAACAATATGGGAGCACTGGAAATGGAATGGTTGAGAAGGTGTGACTGAGTTGTGGGGGAGGGGAGTACAACTGCCTGATGAGTAAAGGAAGCAAGGAAGAATTTGGTTCATTTAGTGCCTTACATGCAGACTGTATCCCAAAGTACTTTACAGCCCAAGATAGGGATGGGAGGGAATCTTACTGCCATTTTAAACACACAGGGAGATGTAAAAAGCACAGACAGTGAGAGAAACTGGAGAATGATTGAGTACAGTATATTGGAATTGCTCAGGGCCACAAACAGAGGTGTGCAAGTCAAAGAGGTCTGAGCCTAATATTTGACTTGGCTTGAACTCTAAGAATAATGAGTGAAGATCTGCACATTCAGAGGTAGGTGTTCCACACATAGGCAGCTCCATATTTGCTGGTTAGAAAATTGAGAAGCATGCTGGTGCCCCCCTGTGATGTTTCCTGGTACTGCAACATACGAGCATTCGAAAAAATGCCAGCAGATACAAGCCTTAAGGCCTATTGAGTCTGCTCGAGTGTGCATGCAGCTATCAGTTAATCAGTCTGCAGCTGCCCTCCCTCCCTCCCTCCCTCCCTGTACAGTAGTGACCTTCCCCTGACCATGTCCCACCTGCTATTGAAACTACTCACCAACTAAGATTACCACCTCCTTTGGAAGGGCATTCCACCTATTTATTTATTGAAGATATCAGATAACATACCTTTGAGTCAAAGACTCCTTTACAAAGGTTTCACATCATTATACACAGAGACATCAGATACAATGGCAACAAATAAGACACAATAGTTACAAAGAAGCTTGTACATTAGCAAAAGTGGTTACAGAAAGTTGCAAAAACAGTTACAGAGTAAAGACGGTAATTAGTTAACAGGGTACATACACTGCAGGATTTATTTATTTGGTTTTTGTTTACGGGGTAAGTACACTAGACAACAATGTTGCCTATATTCAGGCACGACCCGGGAGAGTACAGACAGGGGAGACCAGAGTCAACATTAAAGAGTATTTCATGACGCAGCATGAGGTGAGAACAAACATTTGAACAGTATACAACCAGGTACAGTCATTATCAGTAACGACAAAGAGAAACAGATAACATTACATTAATTATTTTCGTCTGATGATACATCAATGACTAAATTGAAACGACAAACAGCAAACAAAACTTAAATGAAGTAGCATTATAACAATAGGATTTCTGCTGGATGTGGAAACTTTCAGATTTTGGAGACCAGTAGGAAATCAGTAAGTGCCATAGGGAGGAGAAAATGCTAGGAGAGAAGCTCAAGTTACAGCACAAGAGCAGCAGTCGGATTCTAATAGGTGTGCCCGAAGACTCAGTTTAAAGGCCTTGTGGGATTTGGAGAGTTTGATGTGGGAGGGAAAGGAGTTCCAGAAGCGGGGGCAGATATGGCAAAGGATCGTTCTCCTTTTTGTGTGAGATATCTGGGAATTTCAAGTTGGGTTTGAGCAGATGCCCTGAGGAGGTATGCTTGGGAAGGCTGAATTAATAGTTCGGCAAGGTATTTAGGGGACCCTGTTCTGATCATATTATCAATTGTACAGCCCACAGAATAGTGTCTGAGCGAGTCTGGGGAGAGCCAATTTAGTTTTGAGTAGAGCAGGCAATGATGGGTAAGTCTGTGAGCGGAGAGAGCAAATCTGCATATAGTGTTATAGCAGGTGCTCCATTTCTGGAGTACTCCTTTGCTAGCTTTAAGGTAAACCTGAGAGCAATATGTCAGAGCAGGGAGGAGAAATCCTTGTGCAATAGCAAGCCGGGCAGCATCATTGAGGGAGAACCTAATTTTAAAGGCAAGACCAAGTTTTGAGTAAACTGTCTTACATGTAGCCACAATGTGGAGGTTAAAGTCAAGAGATGGGTCGAGAGTGACTCCTAGATACCTGAAGGAAGTAACAAATTCAAGAGGGGAGTCATCTAGAGAATGTATCAATAAGTCTGGAGTAAGAGATCTGATTCTTGACGCGGTGGCCAAAAAGCATAGTTACAGTTTTCTTAGCATTCATTAGGAGCCTGTTCTGTAGTAACCACTCCTGCAAGCAGTTGAAGTCTGCTTGAAGATGTGCATTTACTGATAAGGGATCTTTACCACTGGAGAGAAGCACCATGTCATCCGCATAAATGATTAACGAGGAGGAGCAGGGAAGGGAGGGAGGGCAAGTTGTTAATGAAAATGGAGAACGGTAGTGGGCCAAGAATAGATCCTTGGGGGACTCCAATAGAGGTAGGGGAAAGATTTGTGACGGCGGATTCAATTTGGACAAATTGCAACCTCCCTGAGAGGTAGCTATCGAACCAGGAGATGGACGACAGGCCAAAGCCAAGGTGGGACAGTTTGGAAAGTAGCAGAGGGTGATTCACAAGGCCAAATGCCTTTGTGAGATTGATAAATATAGCCCCAGTGAGCAGGCTCTTATCCATCGCTGTAAGGACTGCATTTGTCAGCTGAAGTAGAGCAGTTGTGGTGCTGTGTCCTGTTCGGAATCCGTGCTGGGTAGGGGATATAAGGTTGTTAAGGTGCAGGTAATTTGGGACCCAAGTAGCGATGGCCTTCTCGAGAAGTTTATTTAGGGTAGAGAGAATGGCAATTGGTCTATAGTTTGACATATTTTTGGTATCCCCTTTTTTGTGAACAGGGACAACGCGAGCGGTTTTCCACAATGTTGGTACCGTTTGGGTTATTATGGAAAGATTAAAGATTCTTGCAATAGGAACAGCAACAGCAGGGGCTGCCTGCTTCAAAGAAGCTTGTAGCCCATCCGGGCCAGCAGATCCATAGGTGGATACTGATTTGAGGAGATGCAGCACTTCGGGTGGAGGAGACTAATGTGAGACGAAAAGGGGTTTCATAAAGTTGCACCTCAGGAGGAGGTGAAAGAGGTTGGTTGAATTTCTCAGTGTATTCGGAGATATCCGAGAATTGTGCATTAAGAGCATTAGCAATAGTAGGTAACTTGTTACAGTTTGCGCTATTCAGTGTCATGTCGGGAATGGCCGCTTGGGCCTTGCCCAAATGAAAGTTGATGTGGTTCCAAAACCCCTGGTATCACCTTCGCTGAAGATTGTAGAAGCTTAAGGCAGTAAGTAGCTCCTTTTAGCCTTCCGAATATCTTTTTTGCAGGCATTTCTCAGTTGTTTATAGTTAACCCAGTCTTCTGATTGTTGGGGCTTCTTTGCCAAGGTCCAGGCCTTGTCTCTTTTTATCATGGCTCGAAGGAGGTCTTTTTTAAGCCATTTATTAGGGGAGCCCCTAAGACGCCTTTTTTTCAGAGGGATGTGCAGATCCTGAAGGGCCAGAAGCTGAGACATCAGGTATTCAAGTGCTGTGTTTACATCATCAGTGTGATAGATGGGAAACCAGTCTATATTATTAATATCCTCGAGAAGTGCAGTTCGGTTTAGTTTGGCAAAATCCCGAAATTGAATGATTCTTGGGGGGGGGGGGTTTAAGGCAGTGGCCATTCCAGATACAGAACATAGGCAGGTGATCAGTAATAGAATCCGAAAAGGTCCCTGCAGCAATTATTTTATTTGGTCTATTTGTAGCCATCCAGTCCAGGAGAGATTGGTGCTCTGAGTTGGAAGAGATGCATGTAGGGCTAGAGATAAGTTGAGCGAGGTTAAGTTGGGCGAGAGCCCGAGGATGATGGCACTAGCCATGCCCTGGTCATTATTTAGTAGTCTAGGCTGGACTGGGGGTGTCCATTGTCCAGGTATAAGCATGTCCTGGTGTGGCAGTACCAGGGTGAGGTCCAAATATGAGGGGGGACATGGGTAGAGTATAAAATCAAGGACAGTTGCAGGCTGAGCCTTGAGAGATTAGGTCACGTAGTTGGGACTTGAACTGGCCAAGTCTGGGTTCTGAGAGGAGGGAGGAAGTAAGGGAGGGAGTTAAGCCAGTTAGGGGCCTGGTGCCTAAATGGTTTTTGACTTGAGGAGGTCTTGCAGAGGGGTACCCGGAAGTGGGTTGTTGTAGATTGCCGGGTGTGGTGGGAGGACAAGGGTGCCTGGAACTCAAAAAAGGAACTCAACCCAGAAGCCGTGAAACTGTGGAGACATAGAACACGCCTGACTGTAGAGGAATCCCAACTGATCAGATGGAGCCAAGACCCTACCACCCATTGTGAACTGACTCAGATAATTGTTCCAAAAGGAAGCGAGCCTGTAGTACCTGAGGCCTACCTTAACAAATCAGGACATTTTGGCCACAAGAAGACAGAGGTTGTAATCCAGAGAAGGTTCTACTGGGTAGGAATGTGAACAGATGTCATAAAATGGTACGTGGAATGCCCAGCATGTAGACTCAAGCGCAATGGGAGAAGCAATCAGAGGGCTCCTCTTCACCCAATCGTCAGCAGTGCACCGCTAGAGTTAGTCACCCTGGATCATCTCAAGTTAGAACCAAGTGAGAATGTGTACAGGGGACCAAGAGCAGGACTCAGGCCTGACTAGAGACCCTCCCTCCAGGAAAGAAGTGCTCAGTTCCTGGGATCTGCCAGGCAGGACCTCCCCTGCCCTAACAAAGGGCCTAGGGAGTGACTTGAGGGGCAGTTACAGCTTGACTGGCAGGGTGGAGGATGTGGGGAGCTTGGACATGTAAATGTACCTGTGGTGGGCTTGTGGCAGCTCCAGCATTGCTCCCCTCCAGAGGGAGTCCAGCGGCAGCAGCAGCAGTCAGGTGGGAATGTAGCTCCCTGACATGAGAGATCCTCTGGCCAAGGCACCTAGCTTCACCTGAGCTCTTTCCTTCTTGATTGCTTGAAAGGACAGAGCAAAGAACCTTACCAGAGCAAGGATAAGGATTAAGACTTCTTTTGGCTAGGCAGATTTACAGTGTGGTGTTATTTTTATTTTGTACTCACAGGGATTGTTACTGTTTGTTGCTAACATTTTATTGTTTTATTTTTCTCTGATTCAAATTGTTGTTGCTGGGTATACCTTCTACTGCATTTTTACAAGGTGTGCATAACAGGTGTGTGCTAACAGATTACTGCTGTAAACTTCTGATTCAAATTGTCTTTTGCAAAGGTATATCTTCTGTTACTGCTTTATTTTTCTCTGTAGCAAAGTGTTTTTTACAGGGTATATCTTCTGTGAAATTATTATAGGTGGTGCTTTACAGGGTTAACAGTTTTATCTATCATTAGGATACGCTTTCAGGGTTACTGCATTTGTTGCTGACTGATTGTTTCTGCACTTACCTCCTTGTTTCTTTTATCCGAGGTTCTTCTTTTTTGGCAGGGGAAGGGCCCAGCCACCCACCCCCATCCCGAACCATCCCACACTACACTCCTTTAATAGGGTAGCACAGTCGTGACATTTCTTGTGGCAAAGCAGGAAGGGGTGGATCAGTGGTGTATCCACATGGTGACCTCATTTACAGGGGCACTACTAATTTAACTTGTTATAACAAGTTATATAAAAACAAACAAACAAAACACAAAATCAAACTTTTGCTTTCATTTTCTTCCTTCTAATTACTCTGGCCAGGTTATAAGCCCAGCAAACTATCTGGAATGGATATCATTAACTGCAGGTACTGTGGAACACTTTTCAGAAGGGCAGTTTTACAGGATTTAGGACTCTGTCTTACATGCTGGGCCATTAGAGATTTTAGGGCTCAGCTCCAGGCAGCATGGGCAAAGACTGCACATCTCAGATTTCATATTCAAGAGGAAATATATTATAAGAACCACACGCCATTTCCCCAACATCCAACAGAAGCACCTCAACCGTAGAGGGTAGTTGGTCCAGGAGGTTGGCAGACGGTTAGGAGGGGCAAATCGGGTGCCCCATCACTCAGTGCTCTCCAACATATTACTTCCACAAACCACATAAAAACTACAAACAGATATCTGCCTCTATCTCCAAAATCAAACAAAGTGGCAGAGGACACTGCAGAGCAGGACACTGCAGCTCAGGAGCTAGCACAACAAAACTCACCCAAAACAGGAACCAAAACAAAAAAAGCAAAAAGAAAATCCAAAAAACTTCTGATCGTAGGAGACTCCATGATTCAGGGAGTCGATACCTATCTCCAGCCAGGGGTAATGGTTAGATGTCTCCCAGGTACACCAGCGTGGAGAGACACTGACCACATTGCTAAAATTGTTCAGGAAGCAGGAGAAAACATTGACGTCCTGGTACACTTAGGGACTAATGATCTCGCCAGCCGGTCAGTTGTAGAGACCAAGGAACACCTGACCAGGCTGGGTGACAAACTATCATCCATTTTGTCCTGCATCTCCTTCTCTGAGATCCTGCCAGTCTGGAAAAGGGGGGGCAGATGGACAGAAGGTCAGAGAAGGGGAGATAGGGGAGCTAAACATGTGGCTCAAGGGCTGGGGCCAGGAAAAAGGACATCAAAATTTGTAGGGAACTGGCAACAGTTTTGGGAGCAAAGGTTCTTTAAATTTGATGGACCGTATCTGACTAAGGAGGGAGTCAGTGCATTGGAGCAGAAGTTTGACGTCTTTGCAGAATATTTAAACTAGCAAATAGGGAGAGGGGTGCAGCATCCCATATGTTGAATGGGAAGAACACCCCTTCCCCCTCAGCTACTGGTCAAACAGGAGTTCAGTATGTTTGCAGTTCATCTGCATCACCAGGTAAGGAAAAAGGTCCAGCTCCCCATACGACGCACAGGGGAAACACCAGACCTTACCCAACAACTAACACACCAAAATCTGGCCAATGGAAAATCATGTACACAAATGCTCACATTCTGGGAAACAAGATCCCAGACTTGCAGGCAATAATGACAGAGGCTAAACTGGATATAGTAGTAATTAGCGAGACGTGGTTTACCAGTAACCACACTTGGGAGACTTTAGTACCTGGATATGTATTGTTCAGAAGAGACACAGGTGCAAAAAGGAGGGGAGGTGGAGTGGCTCTGTATGTCAATGAAAATATCAAAGCTACAGAAATTCAGAATGCACATAAGGAGCCAGAAGAACTGTGGGTCACCCTGGAAACAGGAAATGGTACAGCCATAAGAACTGGGGTTGTCTACAGGCTCCCAGACCAGGGGGAGGGCATAGACACATTACTGTTAGAAGATATACAAAACATGACAGCCAAAGGGGAGGTTCTGATAATGGGAGACTTCAACATGCCAGATACAGATTGATCAATAACAGCAAGAACATCTGCCAGAACTAGACACATGGTGGATTCCCTGCTGGGGGAAGGCCTCAAACAACTGGTACAACAATCCACAAGGGACAGGGCTATCCTAGATCTAGTACTGACTAACAGGGAAGGGATCACAGATCTCCAGGTAGAAGGTCACCTGAGGGCCAGTGACCATCACATGGTATGGTTCACTTTGGCCACTACAACTAAATCATCCCATTCCAAGGCAAAAATATGGGACTTTAGAGGAGCTGACTTTGATAAGATGGCCAACAGAGTTAAGCTAGCCCTGGCAAAAAGAAATACAGGTGAGGAGGTATAGGCAAAGTAGGCAAGCATTAAGGATGCAATACTTGAAGCAACATCCCATTGTGTTAGAGAGAAAAGGAAATGCAAAAGAAGAAGGAAACCACTTTGATTCTCAAAAACAGTAGCAGAAAAGGTCAGAGCCAAAAGGCTGGCCTTCAGGAAATACAAGGGAACACAGCAGGATGAAGATAAGGAGGCATACCAAACTTCCCTAAGGGAAGTTGAAAAGGCAGTAAGGTAGGCAAAGGCCCAACCCAAGGAAACACTAGCACAAACAGTAAAAGAAGGTGACAAGACTTTCTATAGATACGTTAGTGAAAGGAGAAAGTCCAGAGGGAGTATTGCTAAGATCAAAGGAGATAAGGGGGCATGTGAGGAGGAGGACCATGTAAAAGCATCTATCCTAAATAGATACATCTGCTCAGTATTTACTGAAGAAAAGGTAGAGCAGGGCCCACAGCTCAGCATCATGGACACAGGGTGGGAGGGAGGTGAGCACTACTCCCTTCACAAAAGAAAGGGTCCTACAAGAGCTCGATAAGCTCAGGGTGGACAAGGCATTGGAACCTGATGGCATACATCCCAGGGTACTAAAGGAGCTAAGGGTGGAACTAGCAGAGCCATTATCAGAACTGTTTAGTGAGTCTCTGAGCACAGGAGAGGTCCCAGAAGACTGGAGAAGGGCTCATGTGATCCTGCTCCACAAGAGTGGTAGCAGGGAGGAGGCAGGGAACTACAGACCAGTCAGTCTTACCTCAATAGTGGGCAAGATTATGGAGGCACCCTTAAGGAAAGGATAGTGCAACACCTGGAATCCATAGGAGCACAGGATCCAAGATAGCATGGGTTTACAAAAGGAAGGTCCTGTCAAACTAATCTCATAGATTTCTTTGACTGGGTAACCAGAGTGGTGGACCAAGGGGGAGCAGTTGATGTCGCCTGCCTTGACTTCAGCAAAGCTTTCAATACTGTTCCACATAGAAGATTGATTAATAAGCTGAGTAGGCTCGTGGTGGGTCAGAAGTTGGCCAACTGGATGGCAAACTGGTTAACGGGCAGAAAACAGAGAGTGGTGGTAAATGGCATAAAGTCAGAAGAGATGCAAGTCACAAGTGGGGTACCTCAGAGATCAGTCCTGGGGCCAGTCCTCTTCAATATCTTCATCAGTGACATTGCAGATGGACTGGAGGGTGAGGTTTGTCTGTTTACAGATGACACCAAGATCTGCAACAGAGTAGATGATCCAGATGGGGTGGAAAGGATGAGAAGAGATCTGGATAAACTAGAAAAATGGCCGGAAGAGTAGCAACTGGGGTTTGATGCAAAGAAGTGCAAGATCATGCACATAGGGAAAAGAAATGCTGAAGCCACCTATAGGCTGGGAGGGGAGTTGCTGGCCATCACAAGGGAAGAAAGAGACTTGGGCATCATCATCCCAGATAACCTGAAATCATCCAAGCAGACCACTAAAGCAGTAGGTAAGGCTAGGAGGATGTTAGGGTGTGTTAGAAGGGGTATCACAAGTCAGAAGAGGGAGGTAATAATCCCTCTTTACAAGACACTGGTTAGGCCCCATCTGGAGTACTGCGTGCAGTACTGGAGGTCACACCTTCACAAGGACATTAACCAAACCGAGGCAGTCCAGAGAAAGGCAACCAAAATAGTGCAGAGACTGCATCAGAAAACATATAAGGATGGATTAATGGAGCTCAATATGTGTACCCTTGAGCAAAGGAGGGAGAGAGATGATATGATCGAAACATTCAAGCACCTTAAGGGCATTAACAAAGTGAAAAAGTCTAACATGTTTCAATAAAAGAAAAATAGCAGGACAAGAGGACACAGAATGAGATTAGACGGAGGCTGATTAAGGGGTAACGTGAGGAAGTTCTTTTTCACAGAAAGGGTGGTGGATGCATGGAATGGCCTACCTCAGGAAGTGGTGGATATGAATACAGTGCAGGGCTTCAAACAGGCATGGGATAGGCATAAGGGAGCAATACAGATGAGTATGAATAGATAGGCCATTGACAGAGCAAAGGCTGATGGCACATTTATAAGGTAGAAAAAATAACTGGGCAGACTGGATGGGCCTTGCGGTCCTTATCTGCCATCAACTTCTATGTTCCTATGTATATGTTTCTCTGCTCATTCCTTTGAGTCCCAGTCAGTGGCAGTGGGGACAGTACTCTGTGATGAACCCAGGCATGTGGCAATGATTTTGATCTGGGTGGAAACACACCCTGGACCTTTTAGTTCCACTGCCCCATCTGCAGGAGCAGCTGACAAGCCAGCCCCCACCCCAGCAGCAGTGGCAGTTCCAGGCTGTGGTGGTGGAGTGAGCTGTGTGCCCAATTTTATTGTAACCTCAGGCCGCAGGCAATGGGAGGAGGGGAGGTGGGGTAGGACAGGGAAAAGTGAGCCGAGTGCTCCGAGCACAGGAGGGAACCAGTGGCAGAGGTTGAGGTGGGAGCCTGTGGCACCTTGGTGGTGCTGATAGGTGCAGTTAGGGGAGAGAGAGAGCACAGTGGGCTTGTAGTTCCATTGTTGCTTCTATTCCATGAGTGCAGGACAGGGCCAGGGAATAAAGGCCCATAGAAAACTTGAGAGGGAGGGGCTAGCTGTGAGCATCCAGGCACTCATACATATTAATAAAGGGGCAGTGCCAGTAGCGGAGACCCTATTAAAGAGCTAGTGTACTGCCTGGAATTAATAGTAATTTTCAGATGCAGTTAGCTATCACTTCTGACATCTGAAGTATTTTTTTTTTATTTTCTGTTTGTTAATTAGAAGATTTTCCACCTGGCAGTACTGGGCTGCTTTGTGGAGCTCCGAGCAACACTCTATTTGGAGGCTAAAAAAAAGTCAGTTCAGTTCCTCCCATTACATGATCAGAAATGTGATCAAACACCTTGAGGCACCACAATCCTTGCAGTCTGAGCAGTGACTTTCACAAGCTACCAATCAAATTGCAGGAAACTGTGACATCACTAGAAACTAGGAAGAGCCAGTCCCTGCTGCTTCATGACTGCACAGGGGTGTGACCAGACTACAAAAATGTATGCACCCTGACCTTGCCTGTTGCCCCATCTGAAACAGAAACCACACATTTTTTACACTGTTGTACTGTGTTGACCCCACCCATGCACTGGTAAATACAGTTGCTCTACATTACTCCCTCAAGATACCTGTATGACACCTCCAGAGCCTGTAATGTATTGTTCCTGGGATGCAAAGATAATATCAATAGCCAACCCTTCTAGTTCTGACTCCCAGGAATGAAATTACAATAAGGATTAAGCTGGCCTTGTGCTCTATTGCATGAAGCAATGTGACAGCACAGAGCCTTGTTGTCATTTCCCCCAAAATAAAATTGTACACCATAGAGTATAATATGTCTTCCTACACCCATGACCCTGCCACATTTTGTCACTGTGCATTACTGCCACATTCCAAAATTGCACATCCCTACCACATTTTGTTTCATAGAGGTTTTTTCTCCCAGGTGGGTTGGCTCTGGCAGATGTCAGCCCTGTCACTATTTCCCCATCCAGTGCCTACCAGCCCAACTGTTTCTCCCCATAAGTTGGGGCAGTAGTCATGATGACACAGGAGCAGAGGCAAGCAGGAGGGCTTCACAAAGCTGAAGCCTTCCCGTTTCCATTTTCTCCCTAGTCCTCATGCTGGGGCATGCACATAGACGTGGGTGTGGAGGCACATGGAGTCCCGCAGCCCTCCCTTCCACTGCCATCCTCAACTTGCACTACCACCTGGCCTCCACCAGGTGGCAGTCATTTGGCAGAGCTTGCAGATCCATCTTGGGAAAGAAGAGCAGCCAGCGGGTGTGCAATCCTTTCCCTCCTGGGCTGACCCCCAGCAACCTATGTTCATTACCAAACATGGGTTGGTAGCGTGGCAGGAGGTAAGATGCCAGTGTCTCATTCCTCCATGCCACTGGACTGGCTAGTCCCCACCACATTTTGAGGATGTATATCAATGCCATATTCTGAAACTGTCACCACCACATTCCGAAACTGTACATCACCATCACAATCCAAAACTGTGTGTCACCACCAAAATCCAAAATTTCATGTACCTGCCACATTCTGAACTTGTGTATCCTGCCACATTCTGAAACTGTGTCACCACTACATTTCAACATTGTGCATCCACATCTCATTCTGAAAAAGTTTGTCTGTAGCACATTCCAAAATTATGCGTTTCCAACACATTCTAAAATTGCATCTACCAGCCCCATTTTAAAGCTGGGAATCACCATCACATTCTAAAATTGTGTGTCCCAGCCACATTCTGAAAATGAGTGTTCTTGTCACATTCCAAAGTTGCATGTCCAAGCCACATTCAGAAATTGTGTGGCCCTGCCACATTCTGAAATTGTGCATCCTTGCCACATTCTGAAATTTTGCGTACCTGTCACATTCCGAAAATGCATTTGCCTGGCATGCTCCAAAATTATACGTCACAACACTGCAAAAATATGCATCCCTGCCACATTCTGAAACTGAATGTGACCACCACATTCAGAAATTGCATATCATCAACACGATATGAAATCGAGTATCTCCACCACATTCTAAAATTTTGCATCACCTCCACATTCCAAAATATTATTTCCATAACACATTACAAAATTGCATATCCCAAACCCCATTCTGCAGCTAGTTTTTGCCTGTATATCAAAATGACATATCTATGCCACATTCTAGAAATTTTTGACACTGCCACATTCTGAATTTTAGTATCCTTGCCACATTTTTTAAATTGTGTATCCCAGCTACTTTCTGAGATTGTGCCATTGTTTTATTCCACAATTGCAACCTGGTAGCATTCTGAAATTTCTTCCCTGCAATATTCTAAAAATTGTACACAACCATGGCATTCTAAAGGAATGTTTGCTACTGCATTCCACTGCCCCCCAGCATATCCATAAGTACCTTACATTTGTACATTATGGAAATGCATGCCCTGAACCCACCCTGTGTCAGCGTTCCTTTTTCAGATGTTTACTAGGGCTGCACTTTTATGTAACCTGGGAGAAATAAGACTTATATGGTAGTTTGCAGAAAGGAATAGGCTGTGAGTTCTGGTTATGGCACCATCAATAGGTCTTCACAGAAACTGGCTTTTTTGAACAGGAAGTAAGTTTAGGGTTACAAAGTGACATAAATGTTAAACAAAGTAACTTAGAGATATCATTTTTGGCATGAGGCTGCTAGGGGATATGCTGATCCAAATCCTGAATTTATTGAAGCCAGACATTTTTGCCAGACTCTCTCTTAAAGTGGTCAGCCTTAGCTGTGGATTCACCGCCTTGACCCTAATTAATAATGCAATCAAGCCAACAGTGCTCTTGTATCAGAGAATGCATCTGAGCTCTGCACCTGCATTCATTTTGTTATCTTATGTTTTGCTCAGAGCCAGTCCTCCCAGCATTTACTCACAGTTCATATTTTAAGATGGTGGACCCGATTCACAAAGGTCAGCACAAGCTGCACTGAAGACAACTTGAGCCGACTGCTGGTGTGCCAGGGATCCTGCATCTGATTCACTATTGGGTAGGGCCCCGTGGCAAAGTCCCACAGCTTGTGGCAACCTTGGCACTGTACCAAACAGATGGCACATCCTGAAGGTGTGCGGCAAACTGTGGGGCAGCTGTGTGGTAATAGTACCATGGACAGCAGTCCCTGGTGGCTATCGCCCCCCACAGCCCCGATCCCAGTTAAGAAATAGAAAAAAATCTCTGGTGGTTTAGTGGGCACTAGGTCTGAAACGTGAACACAAGGACAGCGCTGCTCAGAACAACACAGCAACAATGGCACCAGCAAAAACAGTGCCCAGTGAAATCACACACGTCCACATGGTAGCAGTCCAAACACACACTGAGGACCACTACCACAGATATAAAACAAAATACTCAATAGATGTTTTTGCAGGGGTGGGGCTCTGCCTTTTGCACTCCCAGTTTCCAATATACTAACATACTAAAAAGCCAGCAGATTAGGCCCAATTGTCTTATCGAGTCTGCTTGTGTATCAGTGCCCTCCCATGGCACTGTTTCCCCCCCGACAAGGTCCCAGACTTCCCCAACCCAAGGGAGAGTTGGATTATGGGGAAAATTAGAACTTGGAGGGGGGATCTGTGAGATGGGACTTAGAAAGATTATGTACACTTGTCTCACAGACAAAAACCTCAGAGACCAGGACAGAACCCTGGTCTCTAGATCCACACTGGCTGAGCTGCTTTATGTCTTAACCCTCTCTGCCAGGTGAGCAGCTCATTCAATCATCACTTTTTTCCAGCCCTTCTTCCCTCCCTTCGGACTGTCTCACTGAGGTAACAGCTACAGTAGTCGCGGTAATTGCTGTTCACTATTCTACCCCGTAACTGCCCTCATTTTGCTCTTCCTACAGTACTCTACTTACATGCCCTGTTCAGGAAGTGCTGTTCTGACTGGGTAGGGGATAGGCTAAATCAAGTGATAGTAAGATGGCATCTGGAGGGGAAGACCGGGAGACTAAGTGTAGCTGCACATCCTGGAGTGGCTGGCAATTAGGGAGGCCAGGTTGTTGCAAATGGCTCCCTAGGAACATGCTCTGGGAGAGGAAATGCTATTTCCTGAGTGGGTAGATGACCCCATATTGTGACATCTGCTTCCACCATGGGATGGATATGGAAATTCTTATATTATGCTAGGCATGCTGCACTGGGGAAGGGCCCTCACATGCTTAGCCCTCTGCATCAACTAATGCCTCTGATTGGGACTGAATCAGAGGGATCTGGACAGAAAGAGTGGAGCAAGTGGCTCCTTTGGGAGCAAGAACAGGGATCATCTGCCTCCTCCACCTTGAATCCCAGCACATAGTATGGAGAGCACACACCAGAAAACAGCCAGTAGAGCTCTTACTTTGAAGGGACAGGGTGAGAGGCTGATGACAGAAAAGCCACTGGGAAGAGAGAATGCAAGCACAGAACCCCAATGCTTGACAGCTGTTTCATAGAGGCCTCTGAGAACCCAAATGTCCCCCCCCAACTGATGATTCTTTGGGTCTTTGACTCTCTACCCCTTACCAAAGATAAAGTGGGGCTCCACTGAACCTTCAGCAGTGAAACCAGCCTTAAAGCCTAGGAAATGAGACTCAGTGGCAAAACGTAGAGACCCACTGGAGTTTGATCTCACCTTGGCTGTCAGGACTGCTGGGGTGATGCCAACTCCTGCAGTGCCACATATGCAGCCATGGATAAGGAGGGCACCTTGGTGAAAAGGGAAGCAGTGGACAAAAAAGAGAGGGGTAGGGAGTCAGTGGCCCCTCAAATGCTAACAGGCCAGCAGATCTTCAGCCACTTGGAGGAGAGGAAGCTGGCCCAACTTAGACAGTTCCAGCTGGGGTAGTAGTTGCCACCCACTCAGGGGTCCAGAAAGAAAGGTTCCACAATGCTCCCAAGTACAGAGGATGGTGAGGAGGTGGCTAAGGCAGGAATATCCAACGTGTTCATTTAAAAAAAAGATATTGTATTTATTTATTTTAAACTGGGTAGGTACACTAGTCTGAGGGAACATTTTCAGGTACAACCTGGGCCATCAACATGGTGCATACAGTACAGTGAAAGCAACATACATATCAAGAAATTACCCCTATGTTCCTGAGTGGCTCTGGGGCATTACTAAGGGTAAAAGGGGTGAGTGGCTATTTGAAGCCACCATGGTCAAAATACACTTTAAAGATGGACACACTGAAAGCTGCAACCCCCCTTGCCTGGAAGAGGTTCTACGTGTGAACCTGGATGGGAGGAGGACCAGGTACTCTGAGAAATACAGAATCCTATGGGGCCCCCTATATCGAACCAGACCAAGGGTATTACTTTTAAGCACCCTTATGTAAGTCCCCACACATAAGACTATTTGTGTGGGCTCCAGACCTCCGTTCCCCCGCCTGCTTCCTGGTTGAACTCTGAGCCTGCTGGTCTCACTGGTGTCCTGCAGCTGCAGCCAGACCTAATACTGTGTCCCCGGCCCATTGGAAGAGGGGCTGATGACAAAGCATTGTTTCAACCTCCGGTGCTTGTGGGGATGCAGTCCATCTTGGGCAGTAGAAGCCTGGATCAAAAATATAAATAACAAAGATGGTTGCCCTTGCCCCACTGCATATGCGCAGCCACCAGGAGAACAAAATTTAAAGGAGCTGCGGCTCCAAAAGAGTGTTTTGTCTGCTACTGTAAATTAAATGTCATATCCAGCTCCAGGGTAGGCAGCGGAGCCAGGGAACCAGGGGACATAAATCAGAGCGCATCTGGGTGCAACCATCAGTAGTTTGATACCTCTTAAGGGCTAAATACTATAAAAATAAAGAGGGAACTGTTGGGACTGTAACATAAACAAATATGGCAGCCCTCAGGGACTGGAGCAGAGAGGGGCTGCTGGGAAAAAAGGCTAAAATGCACAGAAAAAGCCTGGGACTGTGACAGCCAATTAGAGAGGGCTGTGGGCAAAATGATAAATAGGACTGCCAGTCCACCAAAAGAGGAGATCAGCCAGAGCTGAAGTGCAGGAAAGACTGCTGTGGGCTACCAGACCTATGAATGCATTTTTACCCCAACAGCGTGGTCAGCCACAGCTTGGCCCAAATAGGCAGAGTGCTTATCCAAGCCCTTGCTGCTGCAGAAAGGAAAAGGGTTGGAGTTGCTGAATGTTGAAGCTGAGCATAGAAATAGTTGAAAGAGCCTGGAGATGCAGTGTGCCAGTACAGACTGAAAGGTGCTGCCTGTTTGAAGAACATTGCAGCCTTGAACTCAGCCTGAGTCCCCATGTTCTTCCCATCAGAGGAGTAGGTCTGGAGAGTGCAAATTCCAGCAAGGGAGAGCCTAAGCATGCTGTGGCTAAAGACTGAGCCAGGGCCCAGCACTGCTGTGTATAGTGAAACCGAAGTGAGAGTGGTGGGGCTAGAGAATGAGCAAAAGCCCGGCTGTTAATTGTGTGTCCAAGATGTGCAAAAGAGGAGTCTAGGGGACCCTGCCTGCCTGGTTCTTAGAGCAAGGACAAGGGAGACGACCAGCAGAGGAAGATGATGAGAGGCCTGCCTGATGAAAACTGTCTACTAAGGCTTCTGAGATGAAGTAGGCAAGGCCAGGCAGGTGAAGACCAGCGTTCTTCAGTCCTCCAGTTCCATGGCCTTGTGGTGCACCACCAACAGGATACCTTCACGGTACCATACCAGATCCAGCCTGGTGAACCCCCCTTCCCTCATGAACTGCTGAACTGTAACTACCCCGAGCTGTAGCTTTAGTCAGTATTTGATTAGCTAGCTAGCTAGGTAAAAATCAGGCAGTTAGGTCCTGGGCAGGACTGTGTTAGACACTTAAGTCCAGACCTGAAGTTAAACAAAGTTTATCTAATTGGAAGTATTGGGCCAAAATGCAAGCATCTCCACTCGAGCACCATCACCCCTTTGGTGAGGTACCTACCACATCTAAGGGACATTGGTCAGGATGCACCCAAAGGTGGGAGGGGGTGTCAGCGCTTTACAGTTCTTTTTGTTACTTAACCTCCCCATTTTCTCTTTCCCTCAAAATAAACACTGTTACTGGTTGCATGTTATATCTTGTTAGTGTACTTCCTTGTGAACAGGTGAAATTGCCAGGGAGATTGCTGTTGTGAGGATTGTGTCTAGGGGAGCAGCTCATGTATTTTCCTGGGGGGTGGTAATCTGTTATGTGTCCCCAGGTATCCCCTGCCAATTTCCTGGGTGGAAGCACCACAGCAAACCTTTGTCCACTATGGAATCCAGGGAAGGCCCCCCGGAGGTGTGTACAGTGTGGACCCAAAGGCCACGTAGCAGCCTAAGTGAGTGAAAGGGCTGTTACACTTAGAAGACCAAAGGTGTGGCCCCGTCAGTGAACTGCCTGAAAACTTTGTGAAGATACAGTGGCATCCAGATTTCACCCGGGGAAGAAGATCACAGCTGAAAACTTGAAGAGCAAAGAGGAACCATGCCCCATAGATCTGGTATGCTGGCACAGAAGAAAGGTCAAAGGAAGATGCATCCTCTCCAGATGGAAGAGACTATTGAGTCCCATACATCCTGCACATCCGACTGGAGGCCGATTTCTTTATTTCCTTTGGTGCGGTCTGTTGAAACTGACAGGGTCACTCCCTGAGGCTTAAGTACTGGTAAAACCACAAATGCTGGTGTTACCGCACAAACTTTTCTGGGACCAACCCCAGTTTTTGAGACTAGAATACATCTTCAGCTGGACTATTGGGGCCCCTTCCCTTTTTTGTTGAAAAACAAAATTATAAAAAGTAAAAATATGGCCGTTGACAACAAAAAATATTTACAACTTTAAAAAGTTGTAGGTTTTACATTTTATATGGCCCTTAGCTGGGCTTTCACTGCTCAGGAAAAAAATGTTTTAAAGCCTAGTGATTTTAGATTTGGCCATGAGGTGCACTGTATTTCTCCCTGAAATAAGCGACTGTGTTAGCCACTGCTTGGTGCCCTCCCTCTCTGTATCCTGGCAAAAGAGGAATGCTTACATCCCTGCACTGCTCTGAGGGTGTCCGTGCACCTGGGAGGTCATCCCAATCAAGCAAGGTCAAGTAAATGCAAGTTATTGTTTGTACACTCCCCTACCCTTTATTCCACCTTCATACCCCTAGACATAGGGAGGGAGGGAGCTACATGTAATGTCCAAAGCAGTTCATATTGAAAACTCTGGCAGGAAGCTAAATGGATGAGTATCAGGTAGGAGGGGGCCTGGCAAAGGTTGAGGCCTGTAGGCCTCCATGTGCGAGGGGCCAGATATGGAAGTCTGCTTTTTTGGGCTATGATGGCTATCAGAGTAATGTCAGAGGGAGGCCCATGGGGCTAGCCCAACCATGCTTTATTCACTTAGTAGTGATATCATATGCTAATATGCTTTTCATCTTTGTTGTCCTACTGGGCACACTGAGACATGTGCCAGCACAGCTTGCTCCTCAGATAATTGGTTGCCCTGCATGAGGAATGTGCCACCACTCAAATGGTCTTGAGAGTGCCAGGGCTTCAGGGCCTCAGAGACCCCACAAAGGAGGTTAGGGTTTTGTAAGGTTGAAAGTGATCCATTACTTATGCAACACATGTAATTATACTTTTAGTTCAGGGTGCAATCCTGGAAACAAATGTAATCATGGGGTGGGCAAAAAGGCCCCACAGGCAGCTGGTTACCATCTGACTGTCAAGCAACAGCAGTGGAATTATATGTACACTAACCGCCCTTGCTATGATTAAGTAATATATGTGCACAGAATGGCCCAGGAAAAGAGTTGTAATATAGTGTCTGCAAGTGCCATTGTGAAATAGAAGTTATGGTCTGGGAATGCACAGAGAGCTGTGTAGTATCAGTTAGCCACTTATTTATTTATTATTATTTATTTGAGTTTTGGTAACCGGGTGTGCCCACTGAAACAGTACAGTCCCTTTTTCAGTGGTGGCCCGGGAAGTGCAGTACAATGACAATGACATGGCAGGTACAGTGGATGCATTTACATGATTTATAAATATAATTACATCATTTACAGATACACTCACAAATTGCAAATACATATACATTGAAGTTCATACAGTGTGAATACCACTACAGGTAGTTTGGAATGATACTTAATAAACACCACCATGCTTGATCCCAGCTCCGGTATGGCCAATCTAGTTTGTGTGTGGTCTTTTATAATTAATACCCCAGGGTGCAGTTGTAAGGTGCCCCTGATCCCCAGTGCCCCCCATGACCCATTATGGCAAGGTGACTGGTATTGATGTAATACTAGTAGCCATGGCGTAAGGCGGACTCTCTAATGGACGAGATGCCATATACTCTTACACAGTGGAGAATGACCTGGCCTTTACAATAATATGATACTCAGCAAGGAAAAATACAATGACAAATACAGAACTTACACAATTAGAAGAAAAATTAAAATCCTTGCAACAACATAAAGATAATATAGCAGGAAACAAAAATCTCGTGCCCAAAATTACAAGCTCAAATACAAAATAAATTGAATACTGTGCTGTTTTCCAGGCTTCATTCTGAACTCTATAACACAAGACACTCACTCAGTACATGTTTTCACTAACAAGTTCTGTTTATTAACTTCCTCAGTGGCATACAGCATTCTGTGCTGGCTGGTAAAGCAAGTGGGTTTTACAACCGTTCACAGCATTTGCTAAGTTTTCTACAACTACCACAAGGTGGTGCTACAACATACTCTAGTCCACTAATAAACTACAAACACTACATCCCTCATTCACTTCAGAACTTTATACCAGAACTATAACTGAACTCGTGTTTTGAGAACTTTCATGAACTGTGTTAAACTGCATTACTAGGACAGTTCATTACTACTGTGCCCCTCACTCCCACTACAGAAATGCTAACGTAAAAAGTCTTTGAGAGTCAATGTTGTGTAATTTCTAGTCTTTGAGAGAAGTTGGTAGTTTTCTGTTTTTTCCCATGAGGCATCTCTTGGTTGGTGCGGCAGCCACCTAAATTGGTGTTTGTTGTGTGCAGAGACCATGAAGATGCATCAGTACTTACTTCCTCTGATTTGCTCTGCCTTGGCTGATGAAAAGGTCTGAAATCTCCTTTTCATCATCCACCTCTGACGTCATCTGCAGCAAAACTGCTTTTCTTGAAATGTGATGAATTTCTGGTTACAGAGTGACATTTCTTGTTGCTGTCATTGATTCTTCCACTTGTATTTTACCTGGTATGGTTTACTTTTGTATAGGGTGGATAATTCTCTTCTTTCATTCTTACAAAAGAATGCCATATCGCCAGGCATAAAATGGCAGGTTTTGCATGAATGTCACAATATGTTTTCATCTTAGCTTCATCACGTAGTCCTTATTTATTTATTTATTTGAATTTTGGTAACCAGGTAGGCCCACTGACACAGAGCGTCCCTTTTCAGGGGCGATCCAGGGAAAAGGCTTAGAAAGGGAGGAATAGTGATACAATAAATAATAGCACGTGGTAAGTGCACGCAGACACTTTTACAAAAACACATAATAAACAAAGCAAAATGGCACACAGGCAGTAAATTAAGTTACATCTTCAAAACTGGTATAGGGATGAAAGTTAGAGAATGATAACTAAGCAATGCATATGTATAATTAGGTATAACTGAATGCAGAGTATACAGGTACAGTGAGAAACTACTTACAACTGAGACCAACTGGGCAAAGTGCGACTTGCATAGCACCAGAGCACAGTGTAGTAAATAAAGGGAAGGTAAGCAGGCTCAGATAAGGAACCCAGAAAGAAGGCAAGGGAGGGGAGAGTGATGAGAGATAAGGGGAGCGGTCAATAGGTGCAGGTACACAGCTGGGTGGAGGCAAGGTGAGATTTGAGAGAATGCTTGAACAGGTGAATAAAAGTACAGGTCATGACAGTGGAGGGAAGAGAGTTCAAAGAATAGCAAACTGCTTAGCGGGTAGGGGGTGGCAAACTGGTTGGCGGCAGAAAACAGAGAGTGGTGGTAAATGGTATACAGTCAAAAGAGATGCAAGTCACAAGTGGGGTGCCTCAGGGATCAGTCCTGGGGCCAGTCATCTTCAATATCTTCATCAGTGACATTGCAGAGGGACTGGAGACTTAGGTTTGCCTGTTTGCAGATGACACCAAGATCTGCAACAGAGTAGATATTTCAGATAGCAGGAGCAGAATGAGAAGAGATCTGAAAAAAATTGCAAAATGGTCTGAAGAGTGGCAACTGGGGTTTAATGCAAAGATGTACAAGATCTTGCACATAGAGAAGAAAAACCCTGAAGCCACCTATAGGTTGGGAGGAGTTGCTGTCAATCACAAAGGAAGAAAAGAGACTTGGTATCATCATCTCAGATTACCTGAAATCATCCAAGCAGACCACTAAAGTAGAAGGTAAGTCTAGAGGATGTTGGGGTGTATCAGTAGGGGTATCACAAGTTGTAAGAGGGAGGTAATAATCTCTCTTTACAAGACATTGGTTAGGCCCCAACTGGAGTACTGTGTGCAGTAGTGGAGGCAACTCCTGCACAAGGACATTAACAAAATGGATGCAGTGCAGAGAAGGGCAACCAAAATGGTGCAGGGACTGCATCAGAAAACATATGAGGACAGATTAACAGAGCTCAATAAATATACCTTAGAGCAAAGGAGGGAGAGAGGTGATATGATAGAAACATTCACATATCTTAAGGGCATTAACAAGATGAAAGAGTCTAACATGTTTCAGTATAAGAAAAATAGCAGGACAAGAGGACACAGCATGAGATTAGAGGGAGGCCTATTAATGGGGTAATGTGAGGAAGTTCTTTTTCACAGAAAGGGTGGTGGATTCATGGAACGACCTACCTCAGGAAGTGGCAGATATGAATACGGTGCAGGACTTCAAACAGGCATGGGCTAATCATAAGGGAGCAATACAGATGAGTATGAATAAATAGGCCAGTGACAAAGGCCTTTGTCACATTCTTAAGGTAGAAAAATGGGCAGACTGGATGGGCCTTGCGGTCCTTATCTGTCGTCAACTTCTATGTTTCTATGTTTCTATGACCCAAGAAGGCGAAGGCACACCGACTCCCTGCTAGACAGGGTTTAAGGATATAGAGCAAAGGTAAGCCAGTAGACTGTAAAGGTCTAGTTACAGGTTTATGTTGAATGATCTGCAGGAGGCAAGGAGGAGTGTAAGTTTTTTATTTGTGGTGGGTCATGCCCTACTTTGGTTTTATTTATTTATTTCATTTTTGTTAACCGGGTAGGTGCACTAGCCATAAAATGACTGTTTTCAGGCATGACCCAGGACAGTACAACAAAAGGAGAACAGTTGAACAACAGCAACATGGGTACAATAATACAAATAGAGGAACAGTACAGCAGTGCTACAAAATACAATAGGCAGAAAAACAACATATAATGGCAAGCATTATACAGATAATGGCAGTAAGATATATAATAAGTGCAGAAACCATGGACCTGACCTGTGGAGTGAAAAGGGTTAATAAGATAGCAAGATTATATAGAGAGAAATGTGAGGAATGTTCAAACATAACAAGAAAGACTGACAGAAGGTCAGGGGTGGTAATTAGCAAAACAACAGTGGATGGTCAGCAAAAGGTTCAAGAAGGAAGAGGCTAGTAGTCAAAGTTATTTACAAAGAGAGGGAAAAATGTGGGGGCGGAAGGGAGACAGTCTTGGAGCTGGATTAGAGCAGGGGTGACATTACTGATAAGTCTCAGGAGCTTCAGGTTTGGTCAAAGCATGTACAAGCATCAGCTAGGATGAGATAATGGCGATATTCACTTTTAAATCCAAAGTGAGACTGAGACAGCCGGAGGTTGAGTGGAAGAGCATTCCATAGTCTGGGAGCAGAGAAATTGAAGGCCCCTGTGCCTTTAGTCGTCCGACATCTCGGAACATAGAGCAAGGATTTGTCAGCTGATCACAGGCCATGGGAGGATGGTTGAGGAACCAGCAACGCCGCCAGCTGGGATGGTTTTTTTTCCCGGATGATCAAGTCCATTAGTGATCCAAGGTAGTATTGTCCACTGGCAGAGGGTGAGAGCCAATTCAGAGCCTTATAAAGAAGGCAGTGATGTTTGAGTTGAGGCGACGAAGAGGCAAATTGGCATATATTGTTATAAGTTACGTCCCATTTTAGTAGGGAGGTTTTATGAGCAGAGGTAAGAATAGAAGCACCATAAGTAAGGGTTGGGAGCAGAATACCTCAGGCAATTGCTAATTTGGCCAAGGGTGTAAGCACGTAACTCGTTTTGTAAGCTGCTCCTAGTTTCGAGTTTACAGCTTTGCACGAGGACTGAATGTGAAGATTAAAATCCAGGGACTGGTCCAGGAGGATCCCAAGGTACTTGAAGGAAGTAACATTTTCAAGTAGAAATCCTCCTGGGTGAAGAACCTCCAGCAAACTAGAACAGGTCTTAATCTTCGGTGCAGAACCTAGAAGCATGGCTTTCGTTTTCTTTTCATTTAGTACAAGCTTATGGTCTAGTAATAATTTGTAAAAACACGTGATATGTGATACATAACAATACATCATTAGGTTAGATGATATAGTGATTAATCATTAGGTTAAAGTAGTCAGAAATGAGGCTCCTAAGGATGAGGAATTAACAAAAGGGTCTCAAAAAAGGTGAAAAGTCAGGGGAGGTAGAGAGGGAGGGAATAGGACAGGAACTAGTAGGGGTAAAGGCATTAAAACATCCTTCTCAAGGATAACTTGTCAAGAACCTATGCTACTTGTTCACTAGCATCAGGAAGTTTCATCCTCATTTTGCAATTCAAACCCAGTTCCACAGGTGACTTGTCAGTTAAAGTGTGTAATGTAGACTGATAGTCTTTAAGAAACATATTTTTCTGCTACTTTGGATGCTCAGGACTTGAAAGACTGTCTTCTAGGACTGGGTGACATAACATATAGTCTACTGGGTTATCTTAAAGATCTGCATACAACCTTGAAGCCATCTTGTTGTAGTCACAACCCCATCTTTCTAAGCATACAGGTCAGGCGGCTTGGCCTGGGGGGTTCCATATAAGCTCCAGATACTTGTGGTCAGTCACTAGTGGGAAAGGGCTGCCATAGAGGTATAAATGAAAATGTTCAAAACTCCATATGATGACCAGTGCCTCGCACTGTGTTTGGGAATACAAACTTTCTATGACACTTAGAAGCAGCTTGATAATGTACTGTGTCAGTTGGGATTTCAACCCATGCCACCTGGAATACTGTTCCAGTTAAACTACCAGTAGTGCCATCAAGGCAACTAGAAGCCTGGGACTCCCAGAAGCATCCTACTCTTTCTCTAATGTGCAGCGCTGGTGCTGCACAGATAATTACATGTAAGGCCTCCCTCTGGAGAGCTTACTACAGTGACCCTCTCCTCCCTCTTTTTCCATATTTGGGCCTGGGAGGTTATACACCCACCTTTGGGTGGAATTTAGAGGGCTCTAGGGTACATTAGGCTGGGGTGTCTGTGGGATCGGGGAGGCTAATGAGAATGAGACATGCTTGCAGTGGGCTGGGAGTCATCCTCTGGCCCCAGGTTTCAAGCCTTGGTGACTCGGTGTCAATGTGTTTCTCTCTAGCACTGGGAGGTGTGTAGGGTATGCAATCATTGGGGACTGGGTCTGCATTTTGAGGAGCCGTGGCCTGGGGAGATGTGGGAGGCCCGACTAGTGCTTGCACACCGGGGTGGGTAAGGGGCCTGGTCTCTGTGTAGTGTGAGACTTGCAGGTGACAGTGGGGATACTACAGTGGTGGCAGCCTGTGATGTAGGCTGGAAGGTGGAAGCAGCCCTCCTGCCTCTTTCACCCATGTGGCAAGCTGTTTGCCTGTTCTGGACAGCCTGTGGGGAGAGAAAAATGAGACCAGTGCATCCCCTGGTATAGCCCATGTTGAGCCAACTCCAGGATGCCTGGGGCCCAGGGCTCTGTGCTCTAAGTTTCAGGATGAAAGTAGGAGTGAGAAGAGAAGCTGCAGCCTTGTGTGTCCATCAGGAAAAATGTAGACCTGTCAGGGCAGGGCAGAAAGTTGCGCTGCTGTAGTGAGTAAGCCACAGTGGGTGATTTAAAGGATCTGCGGCCTAATAGTTGTTGCTGCTACCTGAATCTGTTAGCCCCCAGCTCCATGTGAAGTCCAGCTATGTGGCCATTTTGGCCCCAAAGTGATGTGCCATGGCGGTTAGCCACTGTTATGTGCCCTGTCCCATCTGTGCCCCCAGCTCTTAGGAACTGTTTGCTTTTAAAATAAATTAATTTTGTATATTTTAATTAAGTGGCCTCCGCTCAATGGAATATGCTGCCTGGTGCTAATATGAGTTGCCCCTCCCAAGCTGAGACTCTGGGGTCAAGCCTACCACTTGATGCTTCTGGGACTGCTTCTAGTAATCAAGATTTCATGACCAGAACCCTTTTCTTGTGCTAAAAGGTGAGTGCCATCTTTTCTTTGCTTGTCTGGATGGACTACTGTGGTTGTGCCCAGCTCCTTGCTCCTCGTTAACCCCTAGACACAGGCAGGAGGGGTGGCTTTCATACATTTTCATACACAAGAGTGCAGTGTGCACATATTTGCAGAAGTCCCCCAAATCGGGCTTACCTTCAGTGGGGCTCAGTGCCCCCTGGCTTCTCCCTGTGCAGGTCCTGTCCGGTGGTTCTGGTGGGAGTCGCACCTGTGACCCTCCGTTATGGCATGTGGCCATTTTCACTGGTGTCTTGGCTGAATCAGGGTCTGGTCGAGCACTGGAGTGACTGTCGGTGCTGCCAGGTGAGGGGTTGCATGGTCCCTGGGCTGGTGGGGATGCACTGGGCTCGGGACCACGGCCAAAATAAATAAATATTTTTAGTTCAGATGGTGGTCCCGCATGAAATGCGCAGGTGCAGGTACTGCCGAGAGTAAAAATTTAAAGGAGCAGGAGCTCCTTAGTTGGCCAGTAGTTTTCAGTGCCGCTGGCACCATGGGGCACCAGCATAAGTAAATAAGTGGGACTACAAGTCCCAGGAGGCTCCAAGTTTAGCACCTCAGTACGTGGTCCCTGATTGGACTGAGAGTTTTGGCACCAAGCACTTAAGCTATTAAAAGCCAGGGCTGAAGGGGACAAAGGTGGAGAGTTACTATAATAGCTATTCTGCACTAAACCTAAAGATGGCAGCATTGCCCAACGAATGACTGTAATTATACAATATCCAGGTATCAGTGTCTCCGCAGTACATTAGAAATACAGCAAATTATATAATGATTCTCAGTAAAACACAATAACTATAGAAATATTAGTAATAAAAGCATGATAAATGTATATAAGACATTGTAATACTTATATATAAAGTATTGTGATTATATAGCAAATATACAGTAATAAGCATTATAATTTGTATCAGCAATGCTGATAGAACAGTAGAACTCAGATCCTGACACTCATGCTTATACGATAAGTGTCTGTGCCCTAAATATTATTGCCTATGAAATATGGGGCCTAATCAGTGGTGCTGGTCCATGGATAACATTCCCCCCTTGTTGCCTCAGAAGGGGCAACAATCACAATTGGGTATGTAGGGATGGAACTAAAAAGTTGTTTGCAAGCCCAACATGCAACCTTTGTAAAGGAACTTGAGTTCTTCATGATATTGTGGTAGGGTACATCACAGGCAGCAAATATGTAAAATCAAGAAAACAATCAAAAAGGCTTGAATAATCACAAAAACTTTAAAAGATCATTCAATCCATTAATTACCTACAGCTAAGCTTAAATCACCATCATGAATAAGATCATTTAGACTATCATTTGCTTTGAATATATTGTTACTAATATAAATCAAATGGTCATCTTTTCTAGCTAAAAGAGATCTCAAAGTAATTGTTAAGGGATCAATGTGCATGTTAAAAATAGGCAAATATTGAGACAGTGCAAGCCAATATTGGGGATCAGTATCTATAACGTCTAGTTCAGGGAGAGGAACATGCGTAATAACAGTGTGACCAATGACTGTCTTCTGCTGTAGAGTGAAACAGAAGTTATTTTTATCAATATTACAAGTGCGTAAACCATAAGAATAAGTTTTGTAATTGGTAGCAATACAGTACTGCCCTTTGGCAGAATAAGTGATTCTGAGATTAGGAACTCTCCAATGTTGCAGGTGAACTGGGCAAGAAAACATGGAATTGGTGAGCGGTAGAGAAGTGATGTATTATTTCAAGATAGCATCGAGATGGTGCTGTTTCGACTTTGAGCGCGCTGAAGATGCAGCAGGAGGGATGTACGTCATCTGGAAGGACACTGTAAAAGGTTATGAACATGTTCTCCCTGATAGAACATGTCTGGGTTTTGTAGCAAAGGGCTTGGTTGGGAAACCTGGAAACATAACCAATGTTACGGACAGTTGACATTGAAATATTTAGAGTATCTTTCAAACACTTAGAAATACAACCTGTACCTCTACAGTGGAGACAATACCATTTACCCAATCTGAGATCCTGAATAAGATCTGGAATTTTGCCTGATTCCAAGTCCCTGAAGAGACTGTTAACAGTAGAAATAACATAAGAGCCATAAGCAGAACATAAAATTTCACGCCCAATAAAGTGCATCTCCGCCTCACGGTTGTTCTGTAAAATCATATCATTAAGTTTTTTTCTTGTTTCATTGAGCCATTGAGCAATCTCTTTCATAATGTATATAGTATATCTTTCTTCCTCACTTAGAGTATAAACACCTTGCAAGATAGGGGGTATAACATCATTGCCAAGTGTTTGTTGAAATTTCAGTGTTTGTGCTTTAATGGAAGCAATACCAATTCTATTCCAATAGACATTCCTGAGACAAAAAGGCCAGTAACAGTGCCGGCAACTCTGGTAATACCAGAGACAATACCAGCAGCACCAGCTGAGGCTGCATCCCACTGGGTACATATTTTCTTAGGTTTGTGATATCTATGGGCAGGTCCAAAAACACCTGCATGATCCATGGTGTGGGGCCCACCAATAGGATCATAAGTACTCGTTTGATAAGCAGCAACAATATCAGTAAGCATTATACTGTGAAACTTAGAAGTATTAGTATCTTGACATAAACCAAATTCAGCCATATTCCAACATGATGAATTGAAAATAACTGGGACATGAATAAATTGCACATTATTAATAAAGGCACATGGGAGTGACATGGTGGTTAGACCACTGGGAGGTCCCTCATCAAGATGAGGACAGGCAAGAAGTTCTTCCTGGCTGGGTGGAATGACAGACAGATAGAGAGATGAAGAAGCAGCGTAGTTTTGGGAACAAAAATCTCGTGCCACCTGTGAAGGGAGTTGTTCACAGAAGGCAGGGTCAATAAGTTCAGTAAGGTTATATTGACCAGTGTGTCTTGGGGAAGCCTGTCTAATACAGAATACAGATAGTACCATTCTGTGATATGTCAGTGTTAGGCCAGCAATGGAATGTACCCTTAGCTAGGCCGGCTACGAGCATTTTGTAGCCCATTGCATCAGTATCCCATTGGAAAGTAAGGGAAGATTTATCTGGAGCAATAACAACAGCATCTAATAAACATATTTTCCTTGAGTAACTTTAACATTTTTGTTAGGAATAGTAATTTTAACACCCTATCAGATTTTCCAAGCAATAGTGCCACAAGATCCAGTTGATTCTGTGGAACTGGGGGAGCAAAAACGGTTAGAGGTAGAAAACCACCCAGCAGGAGAAGGATGTGCAAGCTAGCTATCTTGCCGATAGCCGAAAGAAACAGAAAGGGTTAATTAACTGAAAGTACTATTACACCCTATGGGGTTAGGAAAAGTAAGTTTAGTCACCTTTATACAGTTTAAGTTGGTTAGCATGGAACCACTTGTCAGCAGTCTTTTTCTGCTTTTGCTGTTGTACTCTGACCTGATACACAGCAGGGCTGAGCTTGTTTACAATGGGATAAGGACCTTCCCATTTACTAGCAAATGAGTGAGGGGGTTGTCTGTATTGGAGAAGCATGACTTGCTCTCCAACTTGCCAGTCGACTTCTTTAATATGTTTGTCAAAGTGGGCTTTTGCTTGCTGTTGGGCTTTGCCAATTTACTTTGCAGCAAACAAATGTGTTTTCATGATGTCATCATGAAGCTTTTCTACGTACTTGTCTATGGATACTCTATCTGCAGTGGGGGTGTGAAGATCAACCAACAGGTGCTCAGGTAGTCTCATAGCTCTACTAGTCATAACCTCATAAAGGGTACCTGAGTAGTGGCTGCAGGTGTGGCCCTAATTGCCATGTGAGTAGTGGCAAAAGGGAATCCCAATCTTTGAAATTATCATCAATGAATTTAGGTAACATCTGTTTGATGCATCTGTTAGCTCTTTCTACCTGGCTTGAGGATCGAGGGCGGTAGAGTATGTGGAATTTTTGATCAGTTCCAAGAAGTTGCAGTATTTGTTGCATCAGTTCAGCTGTGAAGCTGGAGCCCTGATCTGAGTCTACCTTGAGGGTAAACCCCACCTGGAGAACAGCTGATCCACCAGGATTTTGGCAATGGTCTTTGCAGTGTTGTTCTTAGTGGGAAATACTTCTACCACTTAGAGAACAAGTCTGCGACAACAAGGGCATACTTGTTTCTACTACAATTAGTAAGAGGACCAACAAAATCAATCTGAATTGCATTCCATGGTTCAGATTGCCTTTGGGGTAGCAATTTGGCATTTTTTTTTTTGCAGGAATGGGATTGTTCTGGGCACACACTATGCAGTTGTCAACCTAGTGTTCCACGTCTTTGGCCATGTCAGTTCACTAGACAACAGTTTTTTTTTTACAGTTATTTCACTTTCTCCCACCTGGTGTCCCAGTCGACTACCCCATCCATGCATCCGTCTGGTTCCAGCCACCGTCCGGAACCCTGGCTTGCATAAAACCCTTCGCCGGTAATCTCCCGTGGCTTGCCCCCTGCAGCGGGGTGGTGGGAATCCCCCTACACTCATCACCAGGACCAGATTCAGCTCCGGCGATGTCCCTGAAGACAGGGCACCCATCAAATGGCCATTAAGTTGCCACAACCTAAGATGCCACTATTTTCTGTTTTCTCCCCCAAAGAGAGAGGGATGTGCAATGACGCCCATGTGGGCGAGTCCGCACACGTCCACATGCACTCCCTTTGGTGCCTGCCCTCTCACTCGCCCCTTATGTGCAGTGGTGGTGTACCACCCCCTAGCCTCCACTAAGAGTCAGCAACATACCGACACTGGAAACCTCCCTCCACAGGAGAGGGAAAGCAGTCCAACAGACGCTCAATCCCTTTCCTACCCAGCCAACCCACGGCAGCCCGAGTCCGTTCCCGAACCCAGGTCACCTGCGTAAGGAGAGATGTGGCATCCAGCGCCTCAGCCCTCAGTGCCACTGTGCCACCAGACAACTGTTTTGAGTCACTGGAGAGTGTTGTCTGTCCCTGGTGTCCACCAGTGGGAGTGTCATGAACCATATGAATAAATTCGGTTTGCAGCGCAGTGTGGTGCCACCCACAGTTTGTCACCTGTATCCTGTTTCTGATACCAGATGAGCCTTTGATCACTAGACAAGTGTAAATTGTCAGAGTGTCTCTTGTATAGACTTCCTACAAGAGTTTGAACACACCTCTGATCTCTGCATCTGCTTTCTGTGCAGCAGAAAGATTCAGTGGGAGTTTTGGTACTGGCTTCTTGGTGGCAGCAACTATAGATGTTGCAATGGCTACAATACCCTGTGGGTAAGTCATTTCCCATGGCTCCCCCCCTCGAGCACCTGCTTTGGCAAGCAAGTCTGCTTGCTCATTGTACTCATGGTAAGGGTCAGATTTACAGTGAGTATTTACCTTTCGTATGTCCACTTGTGTGTGAATATTTGGGTGAGGGTGTGTATGTACACAAACAGTTCTCTATATTTGACGGAGAACCATCAGATGAGATAAAATCATTCTTTTGCCAGAATGGAAGGAATTTAGTTAGGGATGAACATACCCAATTGGAGTCTGCAAAGATGATTGCATCCGTGTCACCATGGGGTATAATCTCTAATGCACAGGCCACAGCTGCGAGTTCTGCATACTGTGAGGAGACAACAGTGCATTTCCTAGAAATGCATCTGTAATCACCCTCATGATCCAGTATGAGCACTCCAAGGCCTGCTACCTGTTCTCCATCCAGATAGGATGCAGAGCCATCTGTAAGGATGTGGAACATTGTTTTGTCCTCCAGGACCTTCGGTGTGGCTGGCAGGAAGGGCCCAGGGTCAAGGAGATCAGTTGATTGGAGGCACAATCATGAGGCTTACCTGTTTATAGTAGACCATGGGCCAAGATGGACAGCATTTTGGTAGGCAGTACTTTGTTGTCTCTATCCTGCAAAACCAAAGACCAATGAGTGATTCTGGTGTTAGAAACTGACCCATCTTTTACTTTGTCTGAAAGCAGAAAATTGGTTGGAGTGTGGCAGGTATGCGGAATGATGGGAGCATACCCAATGATGTAGAGGAAATGTTTGACAGACCAAAAGGTTGCCAACAGTGTTCTTTCACCAGGACTGCATTTTCTTTCTACAGGGGATAGCAACTGTGATGCATAGGCAATGGGCCTGAAGTACCCAATGTACTTTTGTGCCAGCACTTCGGACATGGCCACATCAGATGTGGCAGTATCAAATGGAAAGGCAATCTTGGATTTGGATTAATCAGTGCTGGTGCTGAGGCTAAGGCCTGTTTGAGCTGGGCCACAGCTTCAGTGTGTGTGGTGCCCCATGTCCATGGGACATCCTTTTTCAACAATTCATACAGGGGAGCAGCCTTCAGGGCAAATTCAGGGATGAAATCATTGGAGTAGTTTACCATACCTAAAAAGTGCCTGAGTTTGCCATGCTTGTAGGAAGTGGTAGATCTTGCAAACCCTGGATCTTAGCAGCTGGGCTTCTGCCTTAGTCTATAATGCATAGGCTAAGGAACATGACCTCCCTCTGACACAGTTGTGCCTTAGAGGGGTTGTACTTGAGGCCTGCTCTCCCACGGAGAGTCAGTAGTTCATCCAAAAGGGTTAGGTGTTCTTCTTTGGTGGAGGCTGCAAAAGCAAATCATCCACATACTGCAGGAGACTTTCAGGCATAGAAAACCCTTGCAGGGCATCCATCATGTGGAGATGGAAGAGGAGGGAGGGGCTATTGTCAAAGCCTTGGGGTTAGCAGGTCCACGTGTACTGGCGGCCTTCAAAGAGTGAAAACAAACTTGTACTGGCTTTCCTGAGCTGACCAAAACCCATTACATAGAATTTGAAACATAGAATTTGATGGCAGATAAGGACCACTTGGCCCACCCAGTCTGCCCATTTCCCTACCTAATGGATAAGCTGCAGATCCTAGTTAACCAGCAGCCTATTTCTTTCTACCCCCACCCCCTAGAATTGCCTTATGACTGTCCCATTCATGCTTGAATTCAACCACTGTTTTTGACTCCATAACCTCCTCCGGAAGGTCGTTCCATGCATCCACAACCCTCTCTGTGAAAAAAATACTTCCTTACATTACCTCTGAGCTGCATCACCCATCTTCAAATTGTGCCCCCTTGTTCTTGCACACCTCTTTTTTTGAAAGATGCTACCCTCTTGGACTTTGTTGATTCCCTTGAGGAACTTGAAAGTTTCTATCATGTCCCCCCTCTCCCTCCTTTCCTCGAGGCTATACATATTAAGCTCCTTTAGTCTCTCTTCATATGTCTCCTGGTGCAGACCCTGCACCATTTTAGTTGCCCTCCTCTGGACAGCTTCCATCTTGTCTATGTCCTTGTGGAGATTGGATCTCCAGAACTGCACGCAGTACTCTAGATGGGGTCTCACCAGCTGTCTGTACAGAGGGATAACAACTTCCTCTTTTCTACTGGTGATGCCTCTCCCTATGCATCCCAGTATCCCCCCAGCCCTCCTTACTGCCCTCTCACATTGCTAGCCCACCTTTACGTCATCTGATATGACTACCCCCAGGTCCCTTTCCATTTTTGCTGTTGTTAGTATCTCACCCCCCATTGTGTACTCTTCCCCTGGGTTTTTGTTTCCCATGTGCATTACCTTACACTTCTTAGCATTAAATCTAAGCTGCCATATGTTTGACCATTCCTCTAACCTTGCTAAGTCCCTTCTCATCCTTTGCACTCCACCTTGTGCATCAACTGTGTTGCAGATCTTTGTGTCATCTGCAAAGAGACATACTTTTCCTTCCAGTCCCTCTGCAATGTTGCTTATAAAGACATTGAAGAGGACTGGTCCTAATACTGAACCCTGCGGCACCACACTAGTAACCCCCTTTCTTCAGAGTGGACTTCATTTACTATTACCCTCTGTGTCCTATTCTCCAGCCAGTTCTTTACCCAAGCAATCATCTTGGGACCCACTCCCAGGGTGGCTAGCTTGTATATTAATCTTTTGTGTGGGACTGAGTCAAATGCCTTGCTGAAGTCTAGGTAGGCCATGTCCATAGCCCCTTCCTGATCTACTACTTTGGTCACCCAGTCAAAGAAATCTATTAGATATGTCTGGCATGACCTTCCTGCTGTGAATCCATGCTGCCTTGGGTCCTGCGCCCCTCTGGCCTCTAGGTACTCAACAATTCTTTCCTTCAGAAGTGATTCCATCATTTTCCCTATCACTGAGGTTAAGCTAACAGGTCTGTAGTTTCCTACTTCTGCCTTGCTCCCACTTTTGTGAAGGGGAATCACATCTGCCCTCTTCCAGTCCTCAGGTACCACCCCATCCTCCCATGATTTGTTAAAGAGGGTAATAAGAGGTGTCACTAGTTCTACCCTTAGTACTTTTAGAATTCTAGGATGAATCCCATCAGGCCCCATTGCTTTGTTCACCTTCAGTTTTAAGAGTTCTTTCAGAACCCTTTCTTCTGTAAATGAGCTGGTATCAACTTCTCTATCCAGAGTGTTTCTATTGTTTGTTTTAGGTACCTCCCTCTTCATTTGTAAATACTGAGCAAAAATATTTGTTTAGTATCTCTGCCTTTTCACTGTCACCCTCTGCTCACCTCCTCCCTTTATTAAGCCTCACTCATCCCTCCCTTAGTCTTCCTTCTCTCCGTGATGTACCTAAAAGGTTTTATCCCCTTCTTAACTGGGTTGGCTATCTTTCCTCAGTTCAGGCCTTTGCTATTCTGACTGCCTTCCCAGCTTCCTTTTGCTTTAACTGACACAATTCTCTGTCCTGCTCCTTCTGTGATTCCTTGTACTTTCTGCATGCTTTCTTTTTCTCTTGAACCTTCACTGCCACCTCCTTTGAGAACCATAGTGGTTTCTTAAATCATTTTGTTTTGTTTATTTGCGTCACAAAAAGGCTTGTTACCTCTGTGATGGCAGTTTTTATTATTCCCCGTTGTTCTTCCACCCCTCCTTCCTGCCCATTTGCTAGTTCATTCCTTAGGCACTCATCCATTTTGGCAAAGTCAGCCCTCCTGAAGTCCTGTACTTTTGCCTTTGTATAGCTTGACTCTAGTGCTGTGTTTATTGTGAATCATACTGTTCGATGGTCACTAGTTCCCAGATGGCTACCCCTTCTACATCTGTGATCCTCTCTCCATCTCCATTTGAGAGGACCAGGTCTAAGATTGCTCCCCTCTCGAGTGGGTTCCAATACTAGTTGTCTAAGACATGTCCCCTGTAGGGCATCTAGAATAACCCCACTCTTAGAAGTGGTTGCTGCAATTGCACTCCAGTTAACATCTGGCATATTCAGATCACCCATCAGCAATATCTCCCCTTTATCTGCCATTCTAAGTATACTTTCTCTCATTTCCTTGTCCATTTCCTCCCCCTGAGAGGGGGTCTGTATACAACCCCTGTGCAGATTGTGGTGCCATTGCCTGACTCCAAATTGACCCACAGTGCTTCTTCTCCTCCTTGTTTACCCTTTCATTCTGTTGCTTTGATTCCTTCCCTTATGTAGATAGCTACTCCTCCTTCTCTTTTACCCTCCCTGTTCCTCCTGTAGACAGTATATCCTGGTATGTTTACATCCCAGTCATGGTTCTTGTGTGACCATGTTTCTGTGACTGCCACGATATCCAGATGTTCCTCCTCCATCAAGGCCACTAATTCAGGAAGCTTGTTACCCAGACTGTGGGCATTGGTACTCATTGCTCTCCCTTTTTGATGGCTTTACCTTCTGTAGCAGCATCCCCCACTGACCTTTCTACCTTGGTCTTTTCTCATTTAGTACCCTGTTTTGTAGGGGGAGGCTGGGATTTTCCTGCTGCTTATCAGTGTCTCCCCCCCTTGACTAGTTTAAAAGCTTGCCAATGAAGCATTTAGACTGATTGCCCAAAAGACTTGTTCCCTTCCTGGACAGATGCAGACCATCCTACTAGTATAGGCTGGTGTCCCTCCAGGTGGAACCCCAGTCCCCAATGAAACCAAATGCCTGTGCTCCACACCATTTTTTCAACCATTCATTAAACTGTATGGTGCAAAGTACCTTCACCTCACCCATGCCACTGACAGGCAGCACCTCTGAGAAGGATACTGTGTGTGCTACTTGTCTTAAGCCCTTCCCCAAATCTACAAAGTCCTTCTGCACTGCTCTAATCTCATGATGAGCCAAGTCATTTGTCCCTAGTTGGACAATGACATCCAGCTCAGTCTCCTGTGCAACTGTTCTTGTGATCCTAAGGATGCTTTTCCTGTCCCTCTAAGCCATGGCACCAGGCAGGCACCTTACTTCAGTTTTCCCTGCTCCCTCCAGTTCTAGCCCCCTAATAATTGAGTCCCCCACCAGGAGCTGCTTCCTTTCCCTGTGGTGCCCTCTGCTTCCTTTCTGAGGGCCTTCCTTGTGACAGTTTTCTGCACCCCCCTTAGTCTCCTCTGCGGGTGCATCCATAGGGGAACTATGCTCCCCCAGAATGGTGTATGGATTGTGGAGTGGAACAACTGACTGGGTATGCCTCTGTGCCACCACCCTTACCCTCCCTGAGCCAACTGTGGTCCAACTGCTGTGCTTTCTTCGCAACCTCTGAGGTAGTGGTGGTGGCTCTGGCACTCCCTGGATGGGGGAGGTTCCCTTACTACTGTCCAGTGCAGCCTGAAGACAGGCAACTTCCTCCCTCAGGGCAGAGAGTTGTCTACAAACCGGGCAGCATCTCAGCCTCCAGAAAGTCTCCCGGAAGACTGCTACCCCACAGCCATTACATTGCACTACTCCTCACATAAGTATGTTGAGTTTTTTTTTGTGTGTGTGTGTGTGTGAGATTGATTTGTTATATAGACAGATATGTATTTATATAATGTGTATGCTTATATCGTCAGCGCAGTGTGCAAAGCAAATTGCCAAAGCCCAACAGCAAGCAAAAGCCCATTTTGACAAACATGTTAAAGCTTCATGATGATATCATGTAGTCTCATAGCTCTACCAGTCATAACCTCATAAGGAGTACACTGAGTAGTGGCTGCAGGTGGGCCACAGCTGGGGGTGACTTGATTAAACTTCCTGTAATCAATTGTAAGTTTCCAAGATCCAGTTGGCCTTTTCACTGGCCAAATGGGTGAAAGGACATACGTCCTAATCACTCCTTGTTGCAGCAGTGACTGGATGGTCTTCCTCAATGACAGCATTAGCCAAAAGTACTATTACACTCTATGAGGTTTGGAAAAGTAAGTTTGGTCACCTTTACACAGTTTGAGTTAGTTAGCATGGAACCACTTGTCAGCAGTCTTTTTCTGCTTTTGCTGTTGTACTCTGACCTGATACACAGCAGGGCTGATCTTGTTTACAATGGGAAAAGGACCTTCCCATTTACTAGCAAATGAGTGAGGGGGTTGTCTGTACTGGAGAAGCATGACTTGATCTCCAACTTGCCAGTCGACGTCTTTAACATGTTTGTCAAAGTGGGCTTTTGCTTGCTGTTGGGCTTTGCAAATTTGCTTTGCAGCAAACAAATGTGTTTTCATGATGTCATCATGAAGCTTTTCCACATACTTATCTCACGGATACTTTATCTGCATTGGGGTGTGTAGATCAACAACAGGTGCTCAGGTAGTCTCATAGCTCTACCAGTCATAACCTCATAAAGGGTTCACTGAGTAGTGGCTGCAGGTGTGGCCCTAATTGCCATGAGAGTAGTGGCAAAAGAATTCCAATCTTTGATATTATCATCAATGAATTTAGATAACATCTGTTTGATGCATCTGTTGGCTCTTTCTACCTGGCCTAAGGATTGAAGATGGTTGGTGAAGTGGGATTTTTGATCAATTCCAAGAAGTTGGAGTGTTTGTTGCATCAGTTCAGCTGTGAAGCTGGAACCCTGATCTGAGCCTACCTTGAGGGGTAAACCCCACCTGGAGAATAGCTGATCCACCAGGATTTTGGCAGTGGTCTGTGCAGTGTTGTTCTTAGTGGGAAATGCTTCTATCCACTTAAAGAACAAGTCTGTGACAACAAGGGCATACTTGTTGTTTCTACTAGAATTAGTAAGAGGGCCAATGAAATCAATCTGAATTGCATTCCATTGTTCAGATTGCCTTTGGGGTAGCAACTGTGCATTTTTCTTTGCAGGAATAAGATCATTCTGGGCACACACTATGCACTTGTCAACATAGTGTTCCAACATCTTTGGCATGCCAGGCCACCACATGACTGTTTTGAGTCACTGGAGAGTGTTGTCTGTCCCCTGGTGTCCACCAGTGGAAGTGTCATGAACCATATGAATAAATTTGGTTTGCAGCGAGTGTGGTGTCACCCACAGTTTGTCACCTGTATCCTGTTTGTGATACCAGATGAGCCTTTGATCACTAGACAAGTGTAAATTGTCGGAGTGTCTCTTGTATGGATTGCCTACATGCAGTGCATGTTCAGTTTCTTTATCCAGGAATTTGAACACATCTCTTATCTCTGCATTTGCTTTCTATACAGCGGAAAGATCCATTGGGAGTTCTGGTACTAGCTTCTTGGTGGCAGCAATTATAGGTGTTACAATAGCTGCTATACCCTGTGGGTGAGTCATTTCCCATGGCTTCCCCTCTCAAGCACCTGCTTTGGTAAGCAAGTCTGCTCACTCATTGTACTCATGGTAAGGGTCAGATTTACAGTGAGCCTTTACCTTTTATATGTACAGCTTCTGTGTAAACATTTGGGTGAGGGTGTGTATGTTCACAAACAGTTCCCTATATTTGACAGGGGTACCATACCTCTCAACCTTTTGTCCCCCAAATGTGGAACATTGCCTGTCAAAATGTGGAATAAATGGGCAAAATGTGGAACACTTAATCAATTCTTTACCTAAGAAGCTCAACACATTGTTAAAATGTTGCATTTATGTTCAGAAAGTCTGTTATTAATTGAATAATATATTTTTTGCATCATTTACTGTGGATTTTTGCTTTAAAATGTTGACTTTGAATGTGGAACAAGTCCTCACAATGTGGAACAGGGAGCTTTTGTGAAGTAAAATGAGGAACGTTCCTCGTAATGTGGTACAGTTGAGAGGTATGAGGGGTACCATCAGATGAGGTAAAATTATTCTTTTGCCAGAATGGAAAGAATTCAGTTAGGGATGAACTTACCCAATTGGGGTCTGCAAAGATGACTATATCCATGTCACCGTGGGGTATAATCTCTAATGGACAGGCCACAGCTGCGAGTTCTGCATACTGTGAGGAGACAACAGTGCATTTCCTAGAAATGCATCTGTAATTACCCTTATGATCCAGTATGAGTATTCCAAGGCCTGCTACCTGTTCTCCATCCAGATAGGAAGCAGAGCCATCTGTAATGATGTGGAAAATTTTTTGTCCTCCAGGACCTTAGGTGTGGCTGGCAGAAAGGGCCCTGGGTCAGGTATGTCAGGTGGTTGGAGGGCATAATCATGAGGCTTACCTGTGTGTAGTAGGCCATGGGCCAAGATGGATGGCATTTTGGCAGGTAGTACTTTGATGTCTCTATCCTACAAAAGCAAAGACCAATGAGTGAGTCTGTTGTTAGAAACTGACCCATCTTTTACTTTGTCTGAAAGCAAAAAACTGGTTTGAGTGTGGCAGGTATGCAGAATGATGAGAGCATACCCAATGATGTAGAGGAAATGTTTGACAGCCCAACAGGTTGCCAACAATGTTCTTTCATAAAGACTGTATTTTCTTTCTACAGGGGATAGCAACTGTGATGCATAGGCAATGGGCCTGAAGTACCCATTGTACTTTTGTGTCAGCACTGCGGACATGGCCACATCAGATGTGGCAGTTTCAAATGGAAAGGCAATCTTGGATTTGGATTAATCAGTGCTGGTGCTGAGGCTAAGGCCTGTTTGAGCTGGGCCACAGCTTCAGTGTGTGTGGGGCCCCATGACCATGGGACATCCTTTTTCAACAGGGGAGCAGACTTCAAGGTAAAGTCAGGGATTGAATCCCTGGAGTAGTTTACCATACCTAAAAAGTGCCTGAGTGTTGCCACACTTGTAGGAAGTGGTAGATCTTACAAGCCCGGGATATCCTTAGCTGCTGGGCTTTTGTCTTGGTCTATAATGCATAAGCCAAGGAACTTGACCTCCATCTGACATAGTTGTGCCTTACAGGGGTTGCCCTTGAGGCCTGCTCTCCCGAGGAGAGTCAGTAGTTCATCCAAAAGGGTTAGGTGTTCTAGTTTGGTAAAAGTTGCCAAAACCAAATCATCATAGAAATATGGAATCATAGAATTTGACCGCAGATAAGGACTGCTTGGCCCACCTAGTCTGCCCATTTCCCTACCTGATGGATAAACTGAAGATTCTAGTTAATCAACATGTTACTTCCTCCTACCCCCCACTAACATAGAAACATAAAATTTGATGGCAGATCAGGACCGCTTGGCCCACCCAGCCTGCCCATTTCCCTACCTACTGGATAAGCTGCAGATCCTAGTTAACCAGCAGCCTACTTCTTCCTACCCCCACCCTCTAGAATTGCCTTATGACAGTCCCATGCATGCTTGAATTCCACTACTGATTTTGACTCCACAACCTCCTCCAGAAGGCCGTTCCATGCATCCACAACCCTCTCTGTGAAAAAATAGTTCCTTAAATTACCTCTGAGCCACCCCCCCTCTATCTTCAAATTGTGCCCTCTTGTTCTTGCACACCTCTTTTTTTGAAAGATGCGACCCTCTTGGACTTTGTTGATTCCCTTGAGGTACTTGAACGTTTCTATCATATCCCCCCTCTCCCTCCTTTCCTTGAGGTCATACATATTAAGCTCCTTTCATCTCTCTTCATATGTCTTCCGGTGCAGACCCTGCACCATTTTAATTGTCCTCCTCTGGACAGCTTCCATCCTGTCTATGTCTTTGCGGAGATTGGGTCTCCAGAACTGCACACAGTACTCCAGATGGGGTCTCACCAGCTGTCTGTACAGAGGGATAATAACTTCCTGTTTTCTACTGGTGATGCCTCTCCCTATGCATCCCAGTATCCCCCCAGCCCTCCTTGCTGCCCTCTCACATTGCTTGCCCACCTTTAAGTCATCTGATATGACTACCCCCAGGTCCCTTTCCATTTTTGTTGTTGTTAGTATCTCACCCCCATTGTGTACTCTTCCACTGGGTTTTTGTTTCCCAGGTGCATTACCTTGCACTTCTTAGCATTGAATCTAAGCTGCCATACATTTGACCATTCCTCTAACCTTGCCAAGTCCCTTCTCATCCTTTCCACCCCACCCTGTCTTATGCCTGTCCCATTCATTCTTGAATTCTCCCACTGTTCCTGACTCCACAGCCTCCTCAGGAAGGCTGTTCCATGCATCCACAACCCTCTCTGTGAAAAAATACTTTCTGACATTACCTCTGAGCCGTCCCCCCTCTATCTTCAAGTAGTGCCCCCTTGTTCTTGCACATCTCTTCTGAAAGTTGCTACCCTCTTGTACTTTGTTAATTCCCTTGAGACACTTGAAAGTTTCTATCATGTCCCCCCTCTCCCTCCTTTCCTCAAGGGTATACAGTACATATTAAGCTGCTTTAGTCTCTCCTCGTATGTCTTCTGGTGCAGACCTTCTACCATTTTGGTTGCCCTCCCCTGAACAGCCTCCATTCTGTCTATGTCTTTGCAGAGATGGGGTCTCCATAATTGCATTCAGTACTCCAGATGGGGTCTCACTAATGGTATGTACAGAGGGATAACAACTTCCTGTTTTCAACTGTTGATGCCTCTCCCTATGCATGCCAGTGTCCCCCCAGCCCTCCTTACTGCCTTCTCATTGCTTGCCCACCTTTAGGTCATCTGATATAATTATTCCTAGGTCTCTTTCAATTTTGTTTTGTTGTTAACTCACTCCCATTGTTTACTCTTCCTCTGGGTTTTGTTCCCCAGATGCATTACCTTGCACTTCTTTGCATTGAATCTGAGCTGCCACATATTTGACCATTCCTCCAACCTTATCAAGTCCCTTTTCATCCTTTCCACCCCACGTTGTGTATCAATCCTGTTGCAGATTTTTATGTCATCTGCAAAGAGACATACCTTTCCTTCCAGGTGCTCTCCAATGTCACTTATAAAGACATTAAAGAGGACCAGTTCCAGTACTGAACCCTGCGGTACCCCACTAGTTACCCTCCTTTCTTCACTGTGGACTCCGTTTACTATTACCCTTTGTGTCCTGTTGTCCAGCCAGTTTTTTTCCAGGCTACCACCTTGGGACCCTCTCCAAGGCTTGCTAACTTGTATATTAATCTTTTGTGTGAGACTGTGTCAAATGCCTTAGTAAAATCTAGGTAGACCATATCCACAGCCCCTCCCTGGTCTACTACTTTGGTCACCCAGTAAAAGAAATCTATTAGGTTCATCTGACATGACCTTCCTGCTGTGAAACCATGCTACCTTGGGTCCTGTGCCTGACTGGCCTCTAGGTGCTCAACAAATCTTTCCTTCAGAAGTGATTCCATCATTTTCCCTGCCACTGAAGTCAAACTAACTGGTGTGTAGTTTTCTGCTTCTGCCCTGCTCCCATGGTTGTGAAGTGGAATCACATTTGCCTTCCTCCAGTCCTCAGGTACCACCCCATCCTCCCATGATTTGTTAAAGAGAGTAGTCAGTGGTGTTACTAGTTCTACCCTTAGTTCTTTTAGAATTCTTGGGTGAATCCCATCAGGTCTAATTGCTTTGTCCACCCTCAGTTTCAAGAGTTCTTTCAAAACCCTTTATTCTGTGAATGGACTGGTTGACCCCTATTCAGAGTTTCTCTCTTGTTTGGTTTAGGTACAGCCCCCATCTCTTCCATTGCAAATACTGAGCAGAAATATTTGTTCAGTGTCCCTGCTTTTTCACTGTCACCCTCTGCCCACATTCCCTTCCCTTTACAGGGTTTTAAATAAGGATTTTAAATTGATTAGCACTTTCATGCGGAAAAGTGCTAATCAATGTTGCAAATGTGTAGTAGTTGGATCGAACTGATTAGCAAAATAAAAAAAATGTCATATTTACTAGAGACAGTATGATTAGTGTTATTTCTCACCTGATAAACACTTTTTTGATTTCCTTTGATGTGTGGAGCAAAATGGGAAAAAAAAAGACTCTGGTATAGGAGTGTGTGCAGTCACTGAGTCACATTATTCTTTTTTTTTCATCAGTGTCTCTGTGTGAAATTCACAGAATTCATAATAACTCTGACATGAGTTACTAGTATTAAAAACAGATTTGATTGTTCTTCAGTAATGCAGTTTCTACTTGCCAACCTTCCCAAGCCTGACTACATAGGGAACAGTCAGCTACAAATTTTAGAATACGTTGCAGCTGCAGCTGCTGCACCATAAAAGTAATAAAACAGGCACAAGTTACAACTGACTAGTATTCCCAACCTCCCATCCATTTGCACTGAGCCTCTAACTTAAATGGTCAGAAAAGTAATGGGACGGTGGAACAGTAGTCAGTTGTCAGGAGTCTAGTGAAACAAAATTTAAAGAGTTCAGTGTAGAACATTTTCTGACCACTAGCCTTGTTCAATGTAATTTCCACTTGCCAACCTTCCTAAGTGTGACTACTTATGTGACCCAAAGTATCAGTAGAATAAGCAGCTGCAGTTGCACCTAATTTATTACACAGACACTACTGTACAACTGACTAGTTTTCCCAGCCTCCCATCCATTTGCATTAAGCCTCTAACTTAAACGGTCAATTTTAAATAGATGAGTGGTTAGGAACAGTAGTCTGGGGAGTCACTGTGTCTGATCAAAAAGTAAAGTTCAGTTAGTATGCAGTAACAAACATTTTCTGACCTTAAATAGCAGTTTCCACTTGCCAACCTTTCCAAGCGTGACTACTTTTGCGGACCCAACAGTGAACAGCTAGTAGAGTAACTGAATAAGCAGCTGCAGCTGCACCAAAAAGTAATTTAACAGACACAAGTACAACTGACTAGTGTTCCCAACCTCCCATCCATTTGCACTGAGCCTCAACTTAAATGGTCAGTTTTAAATGGATGGGTGGTTAGGAACAATAGTCAGGACTCTAATATCTCAAACAAAATTTAAAAGTTATGTTCAGTACCAAACATTATCTGATGAGCCTAAAGCCTGTGGTGCTGTCATGACTTGTGCTGGCACGGAAATTTAATTGCGGTGGCTGGGAAGCAATCAGTAGGGTTACTGAGAATAAGCAGCTGCAGCACCCTGACTGATTTACAAACATGAGCTGCTATTATTCTTGGACTACTACTGCAGTTCCCAACCACCATCCAGAGGATTGAGCCTCTAACTTAAACGGTCAATTTTCAATGGATGGGTGGTTTGGAAGTCAGTCAGTAGTTGTCTGCTCAGGCCTGTAGACCCAGTTCCCCATGGCCAGATCCCTCTAATTTTTTCTGTAAAATGGATTTACAGTTTAGATAAGAACAGAAAGCACCAATTTAAGGCTGCAAGCAGCATACACTGTCAGACTACTCACTGTGGCATTTAACTTCTCTTTTGACTTATTTCCAGGACCAGCCAGAGAGCTCAGCACAAAAGATGATGATGGCTTTTGTGTACCCACCTGAGAAGGCTGCTCATGAGTCTCCCCACCAACCCTACAGTTGAGTGAGAGCGGGATTTTGATTTGTTTAGTCACAGTGACAGTGCAAGAATTATAAACACTTCACGCCACTAACATCATTCTCATCAACAATGAAGAAATTTAACAACTGTGGTCTTCAACTTGAGCCACTGAAAAAAATACATATGGCAGTGAGTGTCTCCAGCAGCCAATGAACCTGAGGACTTAATGCCCTATAAAAAGTTTAACTACATGGAAAACTAATTCCTTAAACTACTTGTTACAATAAGCAACACTTTAGTCAGTGCTAAATTTTAACGTGAGACTAGTGGTGTCTCTACCACACAGGCTTCTGAGAGCTCAGTACACTAGCAAACTTGTGATGAAGTCAGCACAAGAAAAAATGTAATTTTAAACAAGGTCTACTCAGACATCTCATGGCATGGTTGGTACCCCGGCAGGATGATGTACAAATGCACATTGCTGAACTCAAGACAGGTGCAGCTCATTTGCTGAAGTGAGCAAAGTCCTGACCTGTGTGGATTGGTAAACAAAGTTCCCATAGCCAGCTGGGATTCCGAGTGTCCACCTCCACATCTGCCTGCTTGTGCCAACCCCCAGAATCACTGAGATCTAGATTGCTAAGTAGGGAGAGTGCAGGGCACTCCCCATAATTGACAGTGCACTCCCCCTGCTTGGAGATCTATCTGGATGTCTAAGCGCGGGGAGGGGCTGGCAGGCAGACATGAAGAGAGGTGCTCGGCTGACTGGCGTGGATTCTCAACTGACCCACTTCCCTCCCATCAGTGACCAACTACCGACTCTGAGGACCTGAAATTTTTCCCCACGGCACTTACTGCCATTTAGGCTAAAACTTATAAGCCAAAAGTAACTTCCCTCAGTTTACAGGGGCTTGCTACTGATCAATGATTATGTCGTCACTGTCTGACTCGGAAGTACTGTAAGACATTATGCTAGTACAACTTGCTGCATCTTCTGAACTAGTTACATTTGTGGTGCAGGATGAATCTGACCTTTTTGCTTCTGACTGCCTTTGTTTCGCACAAACTCTTCTAGGAGTGCTGAAGAATCTATCTACAACTGGAAAAGGATCAAATGTCTCTGGGCTGTCACCCTCAACTGAAATTCTAATCAGGTGTTCCAACATTACTTCACTCAGTCTGTTTCTTCAGTCAGTTCTGACACACTGCATTATTGAAATGACCTTTCCAGCTTTGCATTGGACACTGAAATGAGCTTACAAATAATGACAACATGGTAGAAGTTTGAGAACTGTTCTCTGTAGGACTTCAGAATACAGTTCCAAAAGTCTTCCCTGTTGAAGTGACTTAAAAACTTATTGTACAAAGTTTTAAGTTCGGACCATTCTCCTGGCAAAGCAGCACGGTCAACATTATGAGTTGTGAGTATCTGTCCATAGTAATTAACAAATCCGTCCAAGTCTACGTTCCCAAACATTTCTAGCTCATCAACACTCCTAGGCCACTGTTTCACATTTAACACTTTTAAAGTCCTAAAAATCGGGTGTTGGTCCTAAGAGTCACAGTCAGTGATATCTGAAAATCTATCAGAAATGCACTTTTGTACACTACTGACGTAATTAGGTGCCTGTGTTATAAGGTGCCTGATGCTGTTAGCATTCGAGACTGTAACATCTTTAAACATGACTGGTTCAGAATCATCAGACTCATCATTGTCAGTAACGTCATGATCATGTTGCTGTAACAGTGTCTTAAGTTCAGAGTTGCATGTTCCGAGAAAATTATCTGCAAGATGCTGTAGTTGCCATAAGGCTGCATCAACACAAGCCAAAGCTAAGATCAAGTCAGCAGAAGAACCCTGTAAACTGAGGGAGAGTCGTGACAGTGGCATTTGAAGGTCAATATAGAACAGCAAATGAGTGACAAATTTGGCAGTTTTCAGTTTGGTCAAAATGCCCTTAACTCTGCTTTTCTCTGTTGGTGGCGTAGTGGCAGTTTCTGCGAGATTTTCAAGATGATGAATTGTAACTGTGTAGGATTTTACCAGTGTCTGAGCGGCATGAAGTTTGTGATCTACCCACCTTGTTCCAAATGCTTTTTCTGATTTGCTGACTTCACCGCCGACTATTTAGCTAATTCTCTTAGCTCGCAAAGTTTGTTTGGACTTTTTTCGTAAAAGTAGTACAATGTCATGAGATTATCATTCACTTGATCAAAAAATGTTCCTTTCAGTGCATTTCTAATTGCCAATTCAAGTTTATAGTTAAGACAATGAATAGACAGTAATCATGGCATTTCCACTTTTAGCAGAGCTGATAGCCCTTTTCTTTTCCCCAGGTTTACTGCAGCAGCATCTGCACACATAGCAACCATGCAACTGTTCAAGTCTAAAATGCCAAACTCAAAGAAGGCTTCTTGAAGTGTTTCTAACAAACCTTCTGCACTGGCGTGCTGAACGTCTTTTAATCTGAAAAAGGTAATCTCCGTTAAACAAGAACTTTCATTAAAATGCATAATATACAGTAATTATTTTTCAATACAACTTTCATCTATTGCCTCATCTAGAAGAACTGCAAAATGCAGACTTTTCTGAAGGGATGTGAGTAGATTTTCCTGTAACAATTCATGAATAACTGACGAGAACGTACGACAACCGTTCATATTTGCATATGCACTTCCAAGATCAGCATCATGTCTTTTTTCAAGTTTAACAAATGATTCAAATTTAGTAAATGAAAGTTCTTCTTTAGCAAGCAGATAAGCGATTTCAATCAGATGGCAAACTACAGCTCTGTGTTTTACTTCTGCTCCTAATAGTGCACGTCCTATTGGTGTAGTTTTGTATATGGAGGCAACTGATTCTGGTTTTTGGTTCAGTGTAACAGCTCGTTTATGAGCATCACATTGACCGTGTTTTGCAGCATTGTCCTTTTTCAAAGCTGTACCTCGGATGCCAACAATGAAACTTTCACTAAAATTTCTGCAGTACTTTAACTGGTCTGCCCATTTTTCACACAGGGAACATTTTACCTGGTCTACAAACTCACCACCATTGTCTGTCTCATACACTAACCATTCATTGCGGTGATCAATCTCCTTTTTCCATTTTTCTACAGTGTGCCTCCTTACTTTTTTGGTGCTGGTTGCCATGGTTGCTGTCTATTCTGGGTTCACGGCTGTGTGTGACACTCTTTATTTTAATTTGTAACACAAAGTTTCAGTCAAATACTTAAAGCAATTGTGTGCTTCTTTTCCAATGTGTAAAAATATTTGTCCTTATGAGACACTCTTTACCAATACCTAACAATAAAACAGGTTGAACAACATTGTGTGTGTTTCTTCTTAGTGTGTAATAATTTGTCCTAACTGCAGAGACACAATGAACTGATTCTTGAATCGGGCAACTGAACAGTTGTCCTGGGGTGGGGGTTGGGGACTTGATTAAATAAACCTCTACTTAAACGGACAATCACATGTGTGCTGTGTGCAACACTGCAGAGATGCGCGGGGCAGACCACCAATATGGGGTTGGGGGACTTGATTGAGCCTCTAACTTAAACGGTCAATCAAATGTGTGCTGTGTGCAACACTGCAGAGATGTGCAGGGCAGACTACCACAAAGGGTGGGGGGACTTGATTGAGCCTAACTTAAACAGTCAATCAAATGTGTGCTGTGTGCAACACTGCAGAGATGCGCAGGGCAGACCACCACAAAGGGTGGGGGGACTTGATTGAGCCTCTAACTTAAATGGTGACGCTAATCTTTTACTAAAACAGTCTGCAGATCTGTCCAGGACAGACAAACAATTGTGCTGGTGGTGTGGTGGTGGTGGGGGGGGGGTTTAGACTACCTAGAGCTACACATATTAAGCATCTCAAGCTATGCTGCACAGCACTCAAATCTTGGGGTGCACCCGGGTATGGGGATGGAGGACTGAACTCACTGCCCACGTATTTAATTAAAACATGCTACAGTGGTGTTTTGTTCATACAGCAGTACCCACCGACTGCTCCAATCTTGTTTCCAGTGGCTGTCACCCCCCTTCCCCCCAAAAAATGCAACTTTCAGGCAGAGTGCTTCAGCTAATTGGCACTTGGCAAACAATACAGTAGTTCACGGCAAGTTAATCCTGTCAATCCAGGTAATCTAATCAGCAAATATTCTTGGCTTAGTTTGAAGACAATGAAAAAATAAAACGACTGTGCAGCAGTGCTTTTTTTCCAAACACAGTCCTGTGCACTGCACCCCAGCCCCTTCTCCTCTCCTCAGACTCCTGTACTGCCTGGCATGTTTCTCTGCTTCCCAGCTTCTCCAGTGTGTCCTGCCCGCTGTCTTTCGTCCCTGCTGTTGCACTCTCAGCATCTGAGCTCTTTCAGTCCAGGTCACTTTGAGTGTCAGTGACCTAAACAAACACAATGACAAGATGTCAGTGTTTGTTACCCCCCAGCCTCAGTACTTACTCATGTTATGACCCTGAACTGAAGCATTCCCAGCAAGCTCCTCGGATCCCCCAAATTTACCCTCCTTACTTTGTTCCTGGACAGTGGTCGCAGTCCAGCTTCGTTGGCTACTGCCAACCACTGGCAACCCCTGCAAAATAAACACAGGGTGGTTACACTCTGATCTCCTGTGCTTAGCTCGAAATTAACACAATAATTGTGTGACTAACTTACCACAGGGCCACCAGTGATGTATGGGTCTCTCATGCTCATACGATGCTCTGGGAGTCTGACTATGAGCTGGTTTACAAGTTGCAGCACACACCTGTTAGGCTGAAAAGTAAGAACATTATTAATATTTTGGCCACTCTCTCAGCTCAGACTAAATAACCCCCCCTTAAAAAAATCCCAGTTCCTCGCCCACCCCCCGGTTACAAGGCAAGTCAAGAGCAGGCAAAAAGAGTGAGCGAGGGGCTACATCCCACATGGGCTTGCCACTGCCTTGTGCACAACTCTGTGGGATAGGAAGACAGAAAGGCCATGAATTAGGTAAAAAAGCCAGGAGTCAAAGACTAGAGTGGACATTGATGCTGGCTTAGTTGCACTGACTTGGCCCCAACAAGTCCACAACAGGCTCATTTATTGCCTAGGTTCGTTTACCCTGAGTGGCAAGGGCATGAGCAGAGTAAAGACTTGCCTTGGAAGACCACTACTTGCATAACAAAACCTGCCCCCCCCACCCCCAGTTGTGGACAGAACTACTAACCAGGTTGGACTACTCAGAGTAGACTTCCACACTTCACTTGCCTCGGGAAATTATTAGCACTGCTTAAATTGCAGAACCTGACCCCAGTCCCCACCCGACCTCCCCATGAGAAGCCAGTCACTGCAGCTTTGTCTCTGCCCCAGTCAGTGAGATCTGATCTTTCCTGAGGCACCTACAGCCACTTAAGCCCCCAACTTGGGCTGCACAAGTCAAGACCAGGTCTGAAAAATAAATTATGCAGAGCCACAAAACTGGGCACACCTCCTCAGTCTGTCAGGTCCTCACAGCGCAGCAGTGGCATAGTTGAAGAGGCCTGGGGGACAGCAACAAGTCTAATCCATTGGGAGGGCTGCCGCCAAATCAGACCGAAGAATATGCCCCGGATCATTTTCAGGGCTTGCAGCAACAGTGAGAAGGTGGCGGATCCGATGATCTTGCCCTGCCAAGAAGAGAACTCCCCAAAATCGCTCACCGCAGAGGATGTGCCCTGATCATTTTCAGGGCTTGCAGCAACAGCGGATGGTGATGGATCCACAGATCACACCCTGCCAAGGACAGAAGTCCCCAAAATCACTTTATCAGCAGAGGGACACATCATGGAGGGCTGTCAAGTGGCTTAGGCGTGGGATGGATTTGCTGCCCGACATGACTCAAAGCTCTCATGCCAGGGAACCATGCTGTTGTTGTTACTGGGCCAGATTAAGTTTGGGAGGCTCAAGTCTTACTGAGCAGCAACCTTTAGGTGTGCGTGTGCACTGGGGGCTCTACTGTGGTAAGGTAGGCTGGAATTGTTGCGCAGGAGATACACATGACACCGAGGGCCAAACCAACCAGGTCACTCACTCTTCTGTCACACTCTTTCCCACGATCTCCTGACCAGAACTTCGCAAGTATACAGCACAAACAGGTGTTGGGTCTCGAGGAGGAGGGTAAAAATGCCTGCAGCCATGTTCTCTCTCCACTGAAAATCGATCTCTCCTAAACCCAAACCCTTATTTAATGGTACCACCACCAGACAACCTACACTACATTCTCATGCTCACATAATGGATTTTGGGTACGAACGGCCGATTTTACCCACCTTTCTGAGTTCTTCAGAGTCTGGAGCAATCAGTCACTCTCACTGCATACAGGCTGAAGAAAGTACATGTTTTCTGCAGCATAACTTCTTCTCCTCGGTGGGATCAGGCAGCCAATCACTTAAGAGGAGAGCAGAGTTACGGCACAATGCAGGGGCGAGCCAGGATTTCAGATCCACACCCTTAGTTAGGGTGAGCTACCCCCCACCCGGGTGTAGCTAGACAATATACAAATGTACACCAGGACCGTGTTTGTTGCCTCATTTGGCTCAATAAATACAACTTTTGTATCTCATGACAGTGGTTGTTGCCATGCATGGGTAAATACAAATGCCATGCATTGTTCCCTAAGACACCCACATATCAGCCCAGAGCTTATAAAGTTGTATTGTCCTTGGGATGCAAAGAGAGTATTGGTGACCAGTCCTTCTAGTTTCTGCTCCTATGAATAAAATTACAGAAAGGTTCAGTATTTTCTTTGTTAGTTTTCATGGAAAAGGAAGCAGTTCAGAGCCTATTTACTACCCCCCCCTTAAATAAAATTGCACACCATGGAGTGCTTGGAGTATGTCTGCCTACACCCATGGCACAATGTCACACCCATTTATATTACAATTCAAAATCACCCTCTCTCAGTACAAAGAAACATTCAGAAAACAATGAAAATATGGAAAATGGATCGCACTTTCTTGCAATCCATTCCATGTTTTGATTCACTGGACTCAGCCGGTTTGCATCGCAAAATGCCATGCACTACCAGCAATTTAAAACCCTGCCTTTATTAAGTATCTGCATCCCTCTCTCAGTTTTTCTTTGTTCCCTAATGTACCTAAAAATGGTTTTAGCCCCCTTCTTAACAGAGTTGGCTATCTTTTTGTCAGTTTGTGCCTTTGCTATTCTGACTGCCTTCCCTTCCTTCTACTGCTTTATCTGATAAAATTATCTGTCCTGCTCCTTCTGTGTTTCCTTATATTTCCTGAATGCTATCCTTTTCTCCTTAACTGTCCCTGCCACCTCTTTTGAGAAGCATAGTGTTTTTTTCTTCATTTTGTTTTGTTGATTTGCGTCACACAAAGGATTGTTGCCTCTGCGATGGCTGTTTTAATTACTCCCCAGTGTTCCTCCACCCTCCTTCTGCCCGCTTACTAGTGCTTTCTGAGGCACTCTTTAATTTTCCCAAAGTCAGCCTTTCTAAAGTCCAATGCTCTTGTTTTTGTATGGCTTTACTCTATGGCTGTGTTTATTGTGAACCACACTGGTCGTCACTTGTTCCCAGATGGCTACCCACTTCTAAATCTGAGATCCTTCTCCTTCCCCATTTGAGAGTACCATGTCTAAGATTGCTCCTCCCGAGTGGGTTCCAACACTAGCTGTCTGAGGTATGCCCTGGAGGGCATCAAGAATGACCCTTGCCTTGAATGTGCCAGCAGCAAAGGTATTCCAGTTAACATCTGGTATATTCAGGTCCTCCATCAACAATATCTCCCCTTTTCTGCCATTTTAAGGATGCCTTCTATCATTTTCTTTCCATTTCTCCTGAGATGGGTGTCTGTACACAACCCCATGCAGATTGTGGTGCCATTCCTGTCTCCAGGGTGACCCATAGTGACTCATCAACTTCCTGTTTACTCTATAGTTCTGTTGCTTTAATCCTTTCCCTTATATAGAGAGCTACTTCTCCTCCTCTTTACCCACCCTGTCCCTCCTGTGGACTGTGTATTCTGGTATGTTGACATCCCAGTCATGGTTCTCTGTGTACCATGTTTCAGTGACTGCAACAATATCCAGGCATCCCTCTTCCATCAAGTCCACCAGTTCAGGGAGCTTGTTGCACAGATCTGGGCATTGGTACTCATCACCTTCCATTCATTTTTATGGCCTTACCCTTTTAGCCCCATCCCTGTCCTTACTGCCTTTTTCTGCATTTACCCTGTCCTGTTCCCTACTGACTTCTCTACCTTGGTGTTTACCTCTCAACTACTGTGTTTCATGAGGGAGGCTGGATTTCCTGTTCCTTTCAGTGCCTCCTTGGCTAGTTTAAATGCTTGCCAATGAAGCCTTTAAACCTGTCACCTAGGATCCTGGTTCCCCTGGACAGATGCAGACCATTGTGCCAGTATAAGCCTGCATCCCTCCAGATGGCTCCCCAGTCCCCAATGAAGCCAAAACCCTGAGATCCACACCAGTTTTTAAACCATTCATTGAATCCCATGGTGTGGAATACTCTAGCATCATCCTTGCCATAGACAGGCAGCACATCCGAGAAGGTTACCATACATGCTACTTGTCTAAGGCCCCTCCTCAACTCCACAAACTCCTCTTGCACTGCTCTGATCCCATTCACAGCCAGGCCATTTGTCTCTAGGTGGGCAATGGCATCCAACTCCCTCCCTCATGCAGCTGCCCCTGCGATCCTGAGGATTCGCTTCCTGTCCCTCCAAGATATGGCACCAGGCAGGCACCTTACCTTCCTATCCCCTTCCTCCCCCACTTCTACCCCCAATGATCAAGTCCCCCACCAGGAGTTGTTTCCTTCCCTTGTGGGGTCTTGTGCCACCCTCCTGTGGGGCTTCTTTGTGGAAGTTCCCAGCATTCTCCTTGGTCTCCACTGCAGGTGCCTCCATAAAGGAACCACTCTTTGCTAGAACAGCATATGAATTGTGGAGAGGCACAACTGGAGGGATGCACCTCTGTTTCACCACCCTCTCCCTCCCTGAGCCCATCTTGGTCCAACCACTCCTCTTTCTTGGCAACCTCTGCGGTAGCAGTGGTGGCCCTGGTGGTCCCTGGGTGGGGGAAGATGTTTCACAAATCCTAGTCAGGTCATCCTGGAGACGGGCAACCTCCTCTCTCAGACCAGAGAGGTGGCTACAAACAGAGCAGCATTTCAGCCTCCAGAATGTCTGCCGGAACACTGCTGACCCATAGCCATTACACTGCATCACTCCCATCTTGACTTATTTTGTGTCCCCCTCCTGTTGCTTTGTATGCTTATTGTCTCCTCTCTCTATGTATTTTGACACTTACTTTCCTACTGCCTATGTGCCCTTACAACTCTCACCCTTCCTGTTCTGGGACAGGAACTTTCTGTAGTCTTCTTTAGTCTCCTTCTTCCGTGCTTGGATTCAGATCTCCAGCAGCCAGGGTTGGGGGAGAAAGAGTTATTTTTTAGGTTCCTTCAAGGTTGAAACTAATGTGTCTCAGTGATCCTTCCCCTTCTACTGCCAAACAGGAAGTTCCTGTTGTCAGTCAAATCCAGTGGCTATAAAAGCAGAACTGGCTTAGGTGGGAGGATAGAGTGGTGGAAGGAGGGTAATTAGTAAAAATCAGTAGTTCTAGATTGCTGTTTCTTGCTCTGAAACCAAAGTTCTCCTCTGTCAAAACAGCAGGAAGCTGTAATTAGAGATACCTGCTCTTGTACTCCTAAGCTCCTAACCCACACCCCAATTAGATTCACCCTCTGCTCCCGACTCAGTACATTAGCTTGATACAGCCCCTTCCTCAGAAAAACACACAGTGACTTTCTTCTTTTACTTAAATGAGATCCCTTCTTTGTAATAAAGTATCTGTTTGCTTAATTCAAACAGGTACTGACTCCTGCTGAGACAGAAGTGATTTATCAGTAAAAAATCTGTAGTTCTAGATTGCTGTATTTGCTCAGAAACCAAAGTTCACCTCTGTCAAAAACAGCAGGGAGCATGCACATACTGCAGGAGACTTTCAGGTATAGAAAACCTCTGCAGGGCATCCATCATGTGCAGATGGAAGAGTTATTGTGAAAGCCCTGGGGTCAGCAGGTCCAGGTGTAGTGGTGGCCTTCAAAGGTGAAAGCAAACTTGTATTGGCTTTCCTGGGCTAATGGGAGTGACCAAAACCCATTAGAGATGTCAAGAGCTGAAACCACTTTTGTCAGGGCATCAGCAACTTGAGTACATCAGGGCTGATGCCACAGTTGGGGCAGAGCTGGGGTGACTTGATTAAGCTTTCTGTAATTAATTGTACGCTCCAAGTTCCAGTTGGCTTTTTCACCAATCAAATGGGTGAATTGACAGTGGAGACACAAGTCATAATCACTCCTTGTTGCAGCAGTGACTGGATGGTCTCCCTCAGTGATGGCAAGGCTTCAGCAGGAAATGGGTACTGCCTCTGTCTCACAGGGTTAGGCCCTGTGATCTTAATGGTGGTGTGCATCCTACACAATCATGCTTGTTGATAGCAAACACACCAATGTGTTTCTGCAACAAAGGTGCTAGTTTAGAAAACAGGTCATGACTGTGCAAGAGTGAAGAAACAACAAATGAGTGGTGTCCAGAGTCTGACAATGGTTTATTTCCAGTATATAAAACAGGCTTATAACCAAATCAGTGATAAAACATCACTGAGGAGAACACCCAAATCTTCTTTCTTACCTAAAGGTAGCATCAGTCTCTTCTCAGAGAATACTAAGCAGAACAGTCACTCTTATACCACTGATATTACTATGGAAACTAGTAAAAGATGCAATGAGCTTGCATAATAGGTTAACGGCAAAATGTGTAACTCAGACTAGCCTGGGAACATGTACCAAACTAATATAAACATAGATTAGTTAGACAAAGACAATATTGTAAGGACATGATGACCATTATCTATAATAGCTATTCTGCAGTAAACCTAAAGATGGCAGCATTGCCCCACTAATGATTGTAATTATACAATATCCAGGTATCAGTGTCTCCTCAGTACTTTAGAAATATAACTGAATGGCATAATGTTTCTCAGTAAAACACAATAACTGTAGACATATTAGTAATAAAAGCATGGTAAATGTATGTAAGGCATTGTAATACTTATATATAAAGTATTGTGATTATATAGCAAAAATACAGTAATAAGCATTAGAATTTGTAGCAGCAATGCCAATAGAACAGTAGAACTCAGATATTGACACTCATGCTTATACGATAAGTGCATGTGACCTAAATATTACTGTCTGCGAGCTAGGGGGCCCAATCAGGGGTGTTAGTCCATGGATAACATTCCCCCCTTGTTGCCTCAGCAGGGGCAAAAATCCCAATTAGGTATGTAGGGATGGAACTAAAAAGTCATTTACAAGCCTGATGCGCGAGCTTTGTGAAGGAACTTGAGTTGTTTACGATGTTGTGTTATGGTACATTGCAGGCAGCAAAGAGGCAAAATCAAGAAAACAATCCAAAAAGCTTGAATAATAACAAAAACTTTAAAAGATAATTGAACCCAGTAATTACCTACAGCTAAGCTTAACTCACCATCATGAATAGGATCATTGAGAGTATCATTCTGTTTGGATATATTGTTACTAATATAAATAAAATGATCATCTTTTCTAGCTAAAATAGATCTCAAAGTAATTGTCAATGGATCAATATGCACATTAAAAATAGGCAAATATTGAGATAGAGCATGCCAATATTGGGGATCTGTATCTATAACGATAGTTCAGGTACAGGAACAGGCATAATAACAGTGTGACTAAAGACCGCTTCTGCTGTGAAGTAAAACAGAAGTTATTTTTATCAATATTACAAGTGCATAAACCATAAGAATACATTTTTAATTGGTAATAATACAGTACTGCCCTTTGGCAGTATAAGTGACTTTGAGACTGGGAACTCCCAAGCATTGCACGCAAACTGGACAAGAAAACATGGAATTGGTGAGTCGGGTAGTGAAGTGATGTATCTCTTCATGATAGCATTGAGATGGTGCTGCTTCGGCATTGAACACTGAAGATGCAACAGGAGGGATGTCGTCATCTGGATCAACATCAGTAAGGTTACTCGGCAGATTGTCACCCAGGGTCAAGGCCCAGTCAGGATGTTCCGGAGTGTGGCCACAAACTGGTTTCACAATGTCAAAGACATAACAATGGCACAAGAAGTAATATCCTTTCTTGGTACAACAGTTTGTATGAGGAGAAGTCCATGCTTGGAGCACAGGATGAAACACCAACATGGCTGGAAGTTCAGTTCTTTAACGTAAAATGTCATCTTCAAGATGTCCAAGAGAATGTATATTTGCAAGTTTATCGAAGATAGATGTAGTTGGATCAAAACATGGAAGGGACAATGTAAAGGTTATGATCATGTTATTCCTGATAGAACATGTCTGGGTTTTGTAGCAAGGGGCTTGGTTGGGAAACCTAGAAACAAAACCAATGTTATGGACAGTTGACATTTAATTATATTTAGAGTGTCTTCCAAACACATAGAAATACAACCTGTACCTCTACAGTGGGGGCAATACCATTTACCCAATCTGAGATCATAAATAAGATCTGGAATTTTGCCTGATTCCTAGTCCCTGCAAAGACTGTTGACAGTAGCAAAAACATAAGAGCCATAAGCAGAACATAAAATTTCACACCTGATAAAGTGCTTGTCTGCCTCACGGTTGTTCTGAAAAATAAGATCATTAAGTTTTTTTCTTGTTTCATTGAACCCTTGAGCATTCTCTTTCATATTGTATATAATATACTGTATATTTTTCCTCACTTACAGTATTAATACCTTGCAAGATAGGGGCATAACATCATTGCCAGTGTTTGTTGAAATTTCAGTGTTTGTGCTTTAATGGAAGCAATATCAGCTTTATTCCAAATAGACATTCCTGAGTCAAAAGGCCAGTAATAGTGACGGCAACTCTGGTAATACCAGAGACAGTACCAGCAGCACCAGCTGAGGCTGCATCCTGCTGGGTGCATATTTTCTTAGGTTCATATTATTTACGGGCAGGTCTAAAAACACCTGCATGATTCAGGTGTGGGGCCCACCAGTAGGATCATTAGTGGGCTTTGATAAGCAGCAACAATATCAGTAAGCATCATACTGTAAAACTTAGAATCTTGACATAAACCAAATTCAGCCATATTCCAATGTGAGAAATTGAAAATAACTGGGGCATGCAAAAATTGTACATTGTTAATAAGGGCACCTGGGAGTGATGTGGCGGTCAGACCACTAGGAGGTCCCTCATCAAGACGAGGGCATGCAAGAAGTTCCTCTTTATTCCTATCCAGAGGAGGGCAACCAAAATGGTGCAGGGTCTGAACCAGAAGTCATACAAAGAGAGACTAAAGGAGCTTAATATGTATACCCTCAAGGAAAGGAGGGATGGGGGTACATGATAGAAATGTTCAAGTACCTCAAGGAAATCAACAAAGAGCAAGAGGGTAGCATCTTTCAGAAAAAGAGATGTGCAAGAACAAGGGGGCACAATTTGAAGATGGGGGATTGGCTTAGAGGTAATGTGAGGAAGTATTTTTTTAAGGAGAGGGTTGTGGATGCATGGAACAGCCTTCCCGAGGAGGTTGTGGAGTCAAAAACAGTGGGGGAATTCAAGAATGCATGGGACAGACATAAGGCAATTCTAGTGGTGGGGTAGGAGGAAATATGCTGTTGGTTAAGTAGGATCTGCAGCTTATCCATTAGATAGGAAATGGGTAGACTAGGTGGGCTAGCGGTCCTTATCTGCCATCCAATTCTATGTTTCTCTGTGAATACCAAGCTAAAGTACTTATTTAATACCTCTGTTTTTCACAGTCCCTTTCCAATTTTATCCCTCCTCACTCCTCAGTCTAGCAATCCCTGCTTTGCCTCCTCCTCTCCTCACATATCTGAAAACAGTTTTAGCCCCCCCTTCACCTTTTTGGCTATTTTCTCCTCAGTATCTGCTTTCACCCTTCTGATCTTCTTCCCTGCCAGACTCCTCTTCTTGCTACACTCTTCCCCATCTTCCTCGCTGAGTGTCCTCTTACTTTTTCTGAAAGCCCTCCTTCTTTCTCTGACTGCCCCCACAACCTCCTTTGTAAACCAAAGCAGTCTCCTCCCCTTTTGGTCTTCCTAACCTTTTTTATGCACATTTCCATGGCTGCCAGTACCTCTCCCTTGATAGCTTTCCATAACTCCTCCACTTTCCCTATATTTACCATATTCTCCATTGTCTCCCTTACTATCCTTCTCATCTTATCAAAGTATGTGCGTTTGAAGTCCATGACTGTGGTACTGTTTTTTCTTTTCTCCCTTCTTGCTCTGATCCTGAACCTTACCGTGCTGTGGTCACTGGTGCTCAAGGCGTCTCCCACCTGCACCTCCTCCACATTCTCCCCATTTGTCAGGACCATGTCCAGCAGAGGAAGGCAGTATAGTGCAGTGGTTTAAGGCTCTGAGCTGTAAATCTGGAGACCTGGGTTTCAATCCTACAGTCCCCACTTGCATACTGTATGACCCTGAACAAGTTACTTAACTTCCCTGTGATCCCAGGTCACACCTGTAAATAAGCTTTCAGCTTAGTGTGCCACTCCTGGTTAAACAATTAAAAAAAAAAAAACGTTGTTGCTCCTTGTCGCCTCCCTGACTAGCTGTTGAAGAAATACCCCTGCAACATAGCTAGTATCTCCCTGCTCCTTGTTGATGCTGCATCCAAGATTTCCCAGTCTACATCTGTGAGGTTTAGGTCCCCTACCAGTAATAGATCTCCTTTAGGGCCTGCCTTGTGACTATAAGAATTAACTGTCGATCACCCTCCTCCCTTGTGTAGGTGGCCTGTATACCACTCCCAGTCGCAAGGATTCTCCCATCCTCCTGTCTAGCATTACCCACAGTAGCTCAGCTTCCTGTCCTCCTCTTATCCTTCAGTTACACTTATGTCTTCCATGATGTATAAGGCAACCCTTCATTCTTACCCATCCTGTCCCTTCTGAACAGTCTATAACCTGGAATGGTCGATTCCCAGGTGTGCTGCTGTGCCTCCAGGTGTCACTTATTGCTATTATACCTAGTCCTTCATCCCCTGTGATGGTCTCCTAGTCTACCATCTTATTTCCTAGGCTCCTGGCATTGGCTGCTAAGTCCTTCCAACAGGTTCCCTCCATTCCTCCCTTCACTTGTCACCCCTCATGCCCAACACATTAGCACTATCCTGGGGAGGCTGGTAGCCCCCATTTCTCCTGTCTTTGGTGTGTTTTCTTCCCATTCCCCATCCCCAAATCTAGTTTAAATTGCAGGTTATGAACTCTACTAATTTACTCTTTAGTACTAGGTACCCATGTACTTATGGAGGAAAGGAAAGAGGGGGATATGATAGAACCTTCAAGTATCTGAAGGGAATCAACAGGGTATCAGAGAGGAGCATCTTTCACGTGAAGGGAAGCAGAGAAAATGGGGCGCAACATGAGACTAAAGGGAAAACTTGGGGTAACTTGAGAAAATTCTACTTCACTGAAAGGGTAGTGGAGAGATGGAACAGTCTCCACAGGAAGTGGTGAGAAGGCCACACTTCTTGGATTCAGGAATGCGTGATAGGCCATGGAATTATCAGCTAGGGTGAAAGTAGGGCAACTTGTCATAGCATCTAGGGTACCTTAAGCATTAGAAAGAGGGATTGGCAGACTGGAAGGGCCACAGGCCCTTATCTGCCCACAACATCTATGTATTTATGACAGACCGTGTTGGTCCTTACATTTGCATGAAGCCAGTTGGCAAGCAGTCATCATGTCATTCCTGTGACCCCTTCTGCTGGCAAGCAGTTGTTTTGCCATTCCTTATCCCCCATTGCTGTCTATCAGCCTTAAAAACATCAGAAATGTCCAGGCAGGTGAAGTGCCTACAAGCACCAAAGACACTGCAACTGGAGCCATACAGATCCAGAAGCACAAGCACTTGATTCCAGAGCTGCACAGAAACAGTCTGTCTTACTCCAAACACCATCACATCAATTGCAAGCTCTGTCATGCCATTCCTGAGTTTCCTTGTTGTACATGCGCATTCATGTGAGGTTGCCATAGGAGCAACCCTATTGGTATTTTCTGACACTGGGGTGCCCAACCCTGATACCAGTTAGTACCCACTCACCCAGCCCATTTCCACTGTGCAACACCAAGGGCCTAAACCCAGTGCCAGCAACATGATACTGACACTGGGTACATACCTTAAATAAAGAAAAGCATCCTTCATAGTCATTTAACATTTTTTTTTAAATCCCTGTAAAAAAGAAAATGGTCCATCAATGTCTGTTGCCACTAACATTAGCCTCCTACTAGAACCAACTCCCCACACCCCCTACCTTACTTACCTACTGGGGTCCAAAATCATAATCCTCTCTGGACCAGGGACATGTCTTTACTCTTCAATGCTGGATGGGGAACTGAGGAAATCAGGTAAGCAGTCAATGTATTTCAATGAGTTTTGAACTTGTATTCATAATTTGGTCATGGCTGGGTTTGAATCCCACAGCTTCCACTTGCATACTGTGTAACCCTGAGCAAGTCACTTAACCTCCTTGTGCTCCCAGGTCGCTCCTGTAAAAAAGCTTTCAGCTTAGTGTGCTGTACCTGGTTAAACAACTAAATAAAAAAAAAAAAAAAAAAAAATTTTGTAATACTTTCTCCCAAATTTTCAATATGGCCTTCTCATTGAGGCATAGGTCAGGAAGCATAGGCAAACCAGGAGAAGTTATAAAATTTGCAAGTAGCATTTTATTTTTATCAATAACAGTACAATAAACTTTTTAAAAAATTAAGACGTAAAGGATAGCTCTTCACAAGGGCAAACAAAAGTACTTCATCTGAGAGTCTCTTTTCAATTTAAATCTCAATCTCTGTCTCGCTAACTAACTAAACAAAACTTTGCTATCTTTTTATAAGATATTTTTCCCTGGCAACTAAATTCTGCATCCTGTTCTCATTAAGCTATATCTCCCGTTTCAACACGATGTAACAAAACTTTGATATTGCCCTTCCTGTGACAACCTTAAGAGTACATCTAGACTTCTTAACAGGTGCCACCAATTAATACAATTCTGTCCGGAGCTGGCTTCCTGCTGACAATTTTGTCAACTTTGTGAAGGTCTCAAGATCAATGCCGTGTTCCAAATCTAACTTTTCTAACATACCCAAGTAGCCCTCTGCATTTATTTCAGCAATATAATTATATACTGTTGCAAACTAGGTGGTCCTAGTTTGTACACATATTCACATACAGCACTTCCTTCTTTATTTGCTTCCCTTTAACCACCACCCTCACTTACTGCAGTGTGAGCTCATTTTTCAGAAATGTTATGTCCCACCACCCTGTATTATCCATCACACTTCTTTATCCACTGACATTTAGAATATATGGAGGTTGGGAGATAAGAGAGAGCACTGTATATTTTTTCTAACCAAACAGAACCAAAGGGAGAAAGAAAGAATAGAAACAGCAAGTGAAGGAAGGAAGATAATGGGAAATTGGGATCATCAGAGTGGCTAGTTCTAGGTGCCACAAGGAAAATTTGATTATGCAGTCAGACAGGCAAGAGACAGATAAGTGCCAAACTAGAAGAAGACAAAATAGATTCTTGCTTTTAATGCTCTCTGCATGACAAATGGGACAGGGTCTTATCACAACCCTTTCACAGGCCTTTAAGGCACTCCACTTCACAAACACTTTATGTTGAATTCTTCAACTCTGGCCAAAAGGTGATTTTGCACTCACTCCCTGAAATCACCTTTTGGGCAGGATTTGAAAACTTTTCACCTAGTGGGTTCATGAGATGGGGTCATAGGAAGGCTATGTTGAAAATGTGGGGTAAAAAATATTAAAAAAACAACAAAGTTATGAATGTATATTGAAATGTTTTAGTGCTTGCTCAAAAACTTTGACACTTTAAAATTTTCAGCATAATGATTTTTCCACACCACCTCATGAATGTGACAGCTGTCTTTTCAAATCTGGGCCAAAATGTGTTTTAAAACCTGTGGCACAAAATTACTTTTTGGACAGGATTTGAAAATTTTGACCTATTGACCGGCCGGGGGGGGCATGGTCAGCAGCCAGAGTGAATGGACAATTAAAGGGTCAGCTCCCTGCTCCCTAAAACATATCCATTTAAGTATCTGTCCATTCTGCAGTTCTAAAGATAAAACTGATAACATCTACATATTTGAAGATTACCATTCCAATGAACCCTTACTTGAGTCCTGGAGTGTGGTGAACAATCTGCTGTGCTGCTTCCATTGAGGGCCCTCATGCACAATCTAGTCCCCAAGATGGAGCCTGTGTGTTCCTGGCACAAGAGACCAACCTGAAAGAGATAAGGAACATGTTTGCTGAAATCCTTTTAAAAATGAACACTATGGAACTTACAACAAAGCAACATTCTAAAGATATTATTGATCTCATGCAAAAGGCTGGTGTAACAGAACATAGGCTGTTGAAGATAGAAGACAGCCAACACAGAGCAGACCTCAACTGTGGGAACAGGACCACACAGTCCATCTTTTTTGAGTCAGGGTTTTAGAAAATCGCAGCCGCCAGAATAACCTTCATCTGGTGGGGTTTCCAGAAGGCTGTGAGGGCAAAGACAAAATTGCCTTTCTGCAAAGGGAGGTCCCAGCAATTTTGGACTGGCAAAAGGGGGGTTCTCTAGAGATTGATTAGGCATACAGGTTCCTAGCTCTCTGCCCAGCTCTGGGGGGGGGGCGGTCACCCCCACACCATAATCACCTGATTCCTGTGCTTTCAGACCTGGAAATGATTTCTCAGCTGGTAAGGCAAAAACAAGAACTAATCTGGAGAGGGCAAAAAATAAAACTTTTTGACGATTCTTCTCAGGAGGTGTCTATGAAGAGGCGAGCCTTCATGATGGCATGGAAAACCTGTGCAGATGCGGGCTGAGTACTCTCTGCAATACCCAGCCACACTCTGAATTGTAATCACGGAGCTCCCAAAACTTTACACCCTGGATGCTGCAGAAGCTTCCTTGTGGTGTATGTCCTCAGGCAAAGTATGGGCAGAGGTAAAGGAGCCAACAGGCTGCCGCATCCTGAACAAACCGTTACTTCCATGGAATACTCACAGGTTGAACCATCTTCCAGATGAGTGACTCTTCCCAAGAAAGTGCCCGATCACCACCAGTCATCAAAAGAGGAGCCCGAGTTCATTCACTGGAAAAATAGGAGGCAAAACAGAAAATTAACCAAAGCAGAAGGGGCACATATTGATAGAAACATAGAAACATAGAATTTGACGGCAGATAAGGACCGCTTGGCCCACCCAGTCTGCCCATTTCCCTACCTACTGGATAAGCTGCAGATCCTAGTTAACCAGCAGCCTACTTCTTCCTACCCCCACCCCCCAGAATTGCCTTATGACTATCCCATGCATGCTTGAATTCCACCACTGATTTTGACTCCACAACCTCCTCTGGAAGGCCGTTCCATGCATCCACAACCCTCTGTGAAAAAATACTTCCTTAAATTACCTCTGAGCTGCCCCTCTATCTTCAAATTGTGCCCTCTTGTTCTTGCACACTTCTTTTTGAAAGATGCTACCCTCTTGGACTTTGTTGATTCCCTTGAGGTACTTGAAAGTTTCTATCTGTCCTCCTCCTCTCCTTTCCTCGAGGCTATACATATTAAGCTCCTTAAGTCTCTCTTCATATGTCTTCGGTGCAGACCCTGCACCATTTTAGTTGCTCTCCTCTGGACAGCTTCCATCCTGTCTATGTCTTTATGAGATTGGGTCTCAGAACTGCACACAGTACTCAGATGGGGTCTCACCAGCTGTCTGTACAGAGGGATAATAACTTCCTGTTTTCTACTGGTGATGCCTCTCCTGTGCATCCCAGTATCTCCCCAGCCCTCCTACTGCCCTCTCACATTGCTTGCCCATCTTTAGGTCATCTGATATGACTACCCCAGGTCCCTTTCCATTTTTGTTGTTGTTAGTATCTCACCCCCATTGTGTACTCTTCCCTGGTTTTTGTTTCCCAGGTGCATTACCTACTCTTAGCATTGAATCTAAGCTATACATTTGACCATTCCTCTAACCTTGCCAAGTCCCTTCTCATCCTTTCCACCCCACCCTGTGCATCAACTCTGTTGCAGATCTTAGTGTCATCTGCAAAGAGACATATTTTCTTCCAGTCCTTCTGCAATGTCGCTTATAAAGACATTGAAGAGGACCGTCCTAATACTGAACCTAGTGTACCCCACTAGTAACCCTCCTTTCTTCTGAGTGGACTCCATTTACTATTACTCTCTGTGTCCTATTCTCCAGCCAATTTTTACCCAGGCTGTCATCTTGGGACCCACTCCAGGCTGGCTAACTTGTATATTAATCTTTGTATGGGACTCACAAATGCCTTGCTAAAGTCTAGGTAGACCATGTCCACAGCCCCTCCCTGATCTACTGCTTTGGTCACCCAGTCAAAGAAATCTATCAGATCTGGCTCTGGCATGACCTTCCTGCTAGTGACTCCAAAGACTCCAAAACTCTGCTCGAGAAGTCGCAGTGACTGCCCCGATTCAGAGGCCTCCTCAGGCCCCACAGGCTTTCTGAAAATGAATAGATATGCAGCTCTGATGGACTTACCAGTTGAAGGCCAGCTGTATCATCCACCACTGCCGCCCAGATGCTCTGACATGGCTCCAATCCAGAATCAGGAGGAACAAGCCCATTCCTAGGCCAAAGAGGCAGAACAAGCTGCATCACAGGGCCCGTTGCAGGCCAGTAACCACGAGATGTCACCGCTGGTGGATGAGAAATACTGCAAGCACCTGAGCTTGTGCAAGAGGGCTGATGCTGAAGGACTGCGGTAAGAGTTTTCATGCCCCTTGCTTTTAGTTCCCCATATCTGCCTATTAGGAGCAGAGCCCTGATGTAGCCCTTATAACCAGGATGTTAATTTTAATGTTCCTAAATGAGCTAGATAGGAGGTGACAGGAGAGCACAAGCTTAAAGGTACAATGCTTATCAAAGAGTGGGACCCCCATATTATATGGGTTGATAGCCCTGCTCACTGCGAAATGTCACATGGGACAAGGGCAAATCTTACAATGTTAAAATTTATAGCTTCTGAATGTATGCCCCTTTGATCTCAACTGTTTACTGATGTTGCACTGTTGTTTTCTGTCTTTTTAACATATGCATGGGGATGCAGGCTCAAGTTTCGGGTCATGACGAGGTGATTGACTGCCCCACAGAATGCTTCCATGCCAGCACTGTTTGTAAGAGGGTCATGTGGCTTGCTGGCTACCAATGGCCTACTGTGGTGAAAGAACCACTCAGGGAATCACACCATGGCCTGATATAAATATAAGTATAGGTATGGCACTACTACTATTTGCCCAAACCTGAGGAGAACCTGAAATGTGTGTTGCTGAGGTGGGAGGAGGAGGGTCAACTCCACCAGACCAGATGTGGTGGAGAACAGGAGGGCTCTATTGACACAAGAAGTAATGTGGGATAGTCCCCCCCCCCATATTAATCCATAGATATGAATTTAAAGAGGGCTATTCCAAGAATGAGACCTGGGGTAGGTAACATAACCTCCAGTTGGCTCCCGCATCACCTATAGTTTTTCTCTGTAAAGAGCTGAACAGCAGTGTTAACAGCCTATGAGAGTTGGACCAAGGGTAAACAAGAACATGTTTTGATCATGTAGAACCTGAAAGATAAGCTGCAGAAATGCACTTCAAGAGGAGAGCTGTACAAAGAGGGTTTGCCAGAGAGCACAGGCTTTGGCAGCCAGGAGGTGCACCCCCAGCGATTCCTGCAGTTATCTGGGCTGCAGGTCAGCTGGTAATGACACGTGAGCTGATCAGATGGTTTGGTACAGGGGAGGGAGGGGGAAGGGTTGGGGTGGATTTCTTCGGGAATATCATGTGACAACAAACATATTGTTTTGGGGTGTATTTTTACAGGTATGGTTTCATTTTGTTCATGTATATAGTTTGATTCAGTTCTCAGACAATCCAATATGGGAAGGAAAGTAGGCTGGGATTCAGGGTAAGAGAGGTACAGAGGTTACAGAATAGACGTCCATATGCCCCAAACTGCCTGGTTGGAGAGACAGACGTACACTCGCCTTGACCATGACTGAATATTTACATGATGGAGACTAAATTGGTATCCTGGAATGTTAGGGGGCTCAACTCACCAATCAAGAGAAAGAAAGCCTTCATACATTTAAAAAAAATTGAGCCCTGATATAGCATTCCTTCAAGAGACCAAATTCTCCACTGGGGAAGCAAAAAAATGGTGCCCGGGCTAGGTGGGGAAGCAGATCCATAGCACCGCCCCATCCCATAAAAGGGGAGTTTCCCTCTTACTCCACAAGAACTTAGGATAGAAAAAGGTAAGGCAGACTGGGAACAAGCAAGGGATGTATTATGGCCAAGATGGACACCTTGGAGAGGACACTTCTTTTAGTTAACTTGTATGCCCCCAATCAAGATTCACCACAATTTTTTCATTGTTTGAATCAAATGTTTATTGACTTTAACACCAACATGGCCTCAGTGTTAATGGGGGAGATTTTAATCTCACTTCAGATCATACAATAGATAGGAGTAATGGTAGCTCTGAACCCCAGAAGCATGCGGTGAGGATAATCCGCAGAATGATGCATGAACAGGTACTGTTAGATGCTTGGAGAACCCAAATCCGGGGTATCTGACTATCTGTTTCTCCCAGATTCATGGGCCTCCTGCAGGACTGACCTGTGGTTACTGTCCAGTACAGCATATGAGGGGTAACAAAGGTCCAGACATATCCTGTAGTCATTTCAGACCATGCCCACTAGAGCTAGTAATAACCATGGGATCAGACACACCAGCAAACTCGACCTGGAGACTAGATACCCTTCTACTTGAAGATGCAGAATTTCAGGAGGGTGGGCTATGTGGAAAAATACTGGTGGAATAATGATAATGGGGAGGTCTTCGACTCACACTGTGGGAGGCTTTAAAGCCACACTGAGAGGAGGGATAATTGCCTTTGCCACAGCAAGGAGGAGATGTAGGCACACAGAACAGAGGGCCCTTGAGAAGCAGTTAGCTGCATTGGAAGCTCAATACAAGATCTGGAAAACTAGAGACCCCCCCCACGCATATTGCTGGCACAACTCTTCAGTGCTAGGGTGTTGCTAAATACCCACCTCACCCACCAGGCTGAACTGAATTTAAGATGTATGCGTCACTCTTACTGGGAAGGAGGAGAGAAGGCCAGTAAATTTCTGGCCTATAGGTTTAAAAGCAAACAAGCAACAAGGGCAAACCATAGCCCTTTTTGATGCAGTTCGTAGTAATGATGAGCATATACCCAAGCTTTATAGCATGGACCAAGCTTCTCTGTGCTTCCCCCACAGCCTCGGTACTCATCAACCTCATGGTGTCTCCTCCCTTTGGCATACAGAAGGGTGCTAGACAGGGGTGCCCTTTGTCACCACTACTTTTTGTGCTAGCAATAGAACCATTTGCCATAGCCCTTAAGGAATCCAAGGGGATCCTGGGCATACAAGTAGGTGGGACCACCTTTAAAACCTTTTGCATGCTGATGACCTGTTGGTAACACAGAGTACAATCAACAAGTAGTCTACATGGTCCTAGACATATTAACAACTTTCTCATGAGTCAGGCCAATGGATGAATAGACTAAGATCGAGGTCCTGCCACTGACCTCAGTAGGATCAGACCAACCCTTCATTGCTCTAGATCTTATATGGCCTGGGGTATTAAGTACTTTGGCATTATAATGCACTCAATCTAACTGATATGCTTTGACCAACTTCACAAATTTATCAGAAATTATATAACTAGATGGAAGGCACTGCAGCTTTACCCAGCAGGAAAGATAGATTCCATTAAAATGATGACAGCTCCCAGACTGCTTTACTTACTGGCATACCTACCAGTACAAATCCCACAGAAATGGTTTCAGAAAATAGACTCACTGATGGGAAGTTTTATGGAGGGAAACTGGCATGATTTAGCAGACTGAAGCTGAAACAACATTGGAGCAAGGGGGGGATGGGAACTCTCCTGGTTTCAAAGGTATCACATGGCCTTTATTTCGGTTCAAGTAGTAAAGTGGTTTACACCTTTTGGTCACCAGTCTCCAACCTGGCTATCCCTAGAAGTAACTCTGGTAGAGGCTCCCTCCCCAGCATCAGTACTATGTAGGGTAAAGCAGAATCTCCACCTCCTGCCACTGCCTATGATGGTATCAGTTAAATATTGGAGGAGGACACACTCTATGCTTAAACATAACCATGCACCAAGGGAATGCTCACCGCTCTGGAGAAACCAAGTTCTCAAGGTGGGGAAAGAAACTATCCACTGGAGGCTATGGGAAGCACAGGGCATCACATAGATCTGGGATCTGTTAGTACCAGGTACGAACATGACTGACTTCTATGACTTCCTCAGGGTCAGGTACCACCTACCTACTACCCACTTCTGGAGGTATCTGCAAATAAGGGATGCTGTTGCCCATGCCATTGATGCCCCTAAAGGAAGGGAGACCTCCCATCAGAACCACTCATTAGGGGCTCTGCACCTAGCCCAAGAATAGGCAGTAAAATCTATACCCTACTCTGGGATGCCCCCCGGACCCAACTCAATCAGCCAGAACCCAATGGGAGCAGGAGTTTAATCCTCTATTTTGGTGCAACAATGGTCACATAGTTGGTCATGAATCCACCCAACATGTAGGGATTGGTGCACTCGCCTTATCATGAATAAGACCATACTATGGTGGTATTACACTCCGGCCAGGTACTTAAGTACCTGGGACTCACCTCAGATAATTGAGGTTGAGATGTGGGCAACCAGATGCCCACCTGAATTACATCTTCTGGGAATGCCTGCCACTTACAAATACTGGGCAGATATCCAAACCATGCACCAAGAAATCTATCTGGAGGTACTCCCCAGAACCCCTTATTGTTGGTGGGATGTGAGAAGACAGGCCTCCCAAAACCAGCCCTGGAGCAAGGTGGGCTACAATAGTGGGAGCATGTGCTAAGAGATTGATACTGATGAGATGGCGCATCACAGAGTGTCCAACTTTCTTGGAACTACAACCTCTGGTGCAGGTGGTAACATACAAGAGACTCTCGAGTTTCACAGGGGGCACTATGACCAAATACATAGCTTGTTGGCAGCCCTTCCTGGACTCAAGACTTTGTCACAAGGTCCAGTTGAACCCGGGATGAATGGACCCCTCACTCCTTGGTGATAAGAATCTCTAGAACTCCTCAATACCCCCAACCCCTTCTACACTCATTATACATGCCATTATGATCTCCCATAAATTTGATTGCTGAACTATACACAGTTGTGTTTAGATAGTTTGTAGGATAAGGTTGCACATCAACACAGGCATATCTGTGGTTCAGTGCTAGATCTGCACATGATAAAGGGACAGGCAGTCAAGCTGAAACATTGCTTCAAGACCCCCACATATACTGCTGAGCCCTAATAAGCAATAATGGGTGAGGGGAGGTGCTGAGGATATTCACATGCAGTTATGTTGTAATGCTGCATTCATCAGCTTGTCATAGACACAATTTGTACAGGTCTAAGATAACTATTGTTACATTACATCCCTAAGGACACCAAATGTGGTGGTGTACCTCAGGGTGTCTGTATGGTTGTTATGCTGTAATAATAAAGTCTTTAGCAAAAAGTTATCACCTATCGGGTTCATGTGGTGGGGTCATAAAGAAGGCTATGTTGAAAATTTAGGTCAAAATATTAAAACAACAAAGTTATGAAAGTACATGACATTTTCAACAGTCGCTCCTATCTTTGGTATTTTTCAATATTGTGATACCAAATTTTCAACATAACTATTTTTCATACCACCTCATGAACCTGAAGCTGTCATTTTGTTTTAATCCTTGCAAAATGTGATTTCACACTTGTATGCAAAATTATGTTTCATCCAGTATTTTATAAATGACACCTATCATGTTCAGAAGCAGGATCATAAAAAAACTATGTTGAAATTCTGAGGTCAAAACTGTATTAAAAAAATTAAAATCATAAAGTAACATTGTTTGCAGGGATGGCTGTTGGCTCAGTGGGGGCAACATTGCCATCCCATGCCAGTGACCTCAATTTTGGTGCGAGCTTAGAGAGACGGCTGAATGGACTGAAGCTGGAGGAAAGGTACTTGGGGAGGGACAGAGCAGTGTTCTGGCACACACACGACATCTTGCAGTGGCCTGGGGAGCCTTCCCTCACAAGGGGTTGACATGCCTGTCAAGGCCTGATGGGTTTATGCACTGTGTTGGGATAAGAAAGTTAGCCTGACAGTTTTAAATTACAGTGCAGACACAGACCTACAGCTAGAAGGAAGTCAAGATCCACCACAAATTGCTCATCTCACTACACATGCCTGTCGCACACACCATACTCACTAACTTCTGGTGTTGACAAATGCTTGTTTTAATCTGTCATGTCATCTGAAAACCAAGAGCAGGAACTTCCATTTGCCAGAAATTTAACCTGTACCCTTAGGTAATCTCTCTATCCTCCTTCATTATTTGTTACGCTCATATTGAATCTAACTGTTCTAGAGGTCTCTTCCCACCTTCAGGCTTAAAATGGCGGACAGAGTATCCCTGGCAAGTCCCAAACTTGTACTAAATGAAATCATTTTGAACAGATTTTAGTTCTTAAAATTTCCTAAAACCCCAAAATGTGTGTGGTATATAAAACTTCATAATTTATTTTAACATTGAAGGCCCTTCTCAGCCCCTCCAAAGAATTGCCTGCAAAATTACCTGCAAACCTGAAAATGCCCTTTGATGCAGTTATAGCTTTAGTTTGTCTGGTTCTTATGCAATTTCTATGCATTTCTAGTGTCAGCATTCAATCTAAGATACCTAAATGTAGATGTATCCTCAAATCTCACATGCTCTGTCTTCCATGTAGACAATGACTTCATTGTGTTTACTAAATTTCACGATCTTGGTTTTCTCAACATTTAAAGTCAAACCAGTCTGTAAAAATGCTTTATGGCAAAGCTAAGACTTTTTATGTCCACTGGGATTTTGGACAGCAGGATCAGATAGTCGATATAAACTGATAATCTCACCTCCGTCCCATTAATACTTCCGACAATGCATGTCATGTGGTCAGAACACCTCTTCCTGAGACTGGACCCTAGACCAGTCTGTGATTGGATGCGAGTGCTGACAGCTGCCACACCATTGGTGGTTGGATTAGCCTGCTAAGTCCCTAAGCTTTCAAAGACAGTAGCCTGGCACTCAAACCAAATGTGCCACCTAGAAATTTAATGTATACTCTTGGGACAATTTAATTTGAAAGTTGCACCACGTGCTCACTGTAAGGAGGCTCTTCTGTGCAAAGGACGTTTGGTTCTCAGCACATCCTGGCAGAAATTGATAGTGCAGCAGAGTGCCTAAATATGCTGAGACAGCACAGGAGCCCCTAATTTTTCGGCCTGCCTCCCACCTCCGCCTCCTACCTTTATTAAATACTCTTTCTCAGGGCTAGTATGCGCCTCATCACAGGATTGGCTGTTTGCCCCCAACCCAATCTTAAAGGGCAGCAACTATTTTCTGCTGTAGCCAACAAAATACCCAGGCAGCTTACATGGCGCTGCCCTTTAGAGCGTTGGTGCTCCTTCTCACCATCCTCCCACTCACAGGCCAGTGGCTCCTCCCACTACCACAAAATACAAGTGGACTCCATACTGCCTCACCCACAATTGGCAGGTTTTGATTCAAAACACTGTCCTTTGTTACTAGGAAATGTCCCCTAATTTCAATACCGCAGCACATCACCCTATTGACCATTCCCAGGGGGTTGTTAGTCTTGGCCCGACTGACTGCTCATTCTTAGGGGCATAGGGGTTTCATTTCAATTGTCAAGAGCCTCCTTAGAAGGAGCAAGAATGTTCCACTACATCTAAAGATAGCCAGGGATTTATTTCTGTTATTAATCCTTCTGTCAGGAGATGTGCACCCCAGCCCAGGCCCCTCCCCTCATATGCCTCATGGGGAGAAAAAAGAATGCAGACTAAAAATTGCCACTGTGAATATGTGCAGTCTGCTCCCCAAATTTCCCAATTCTGAGTTTGGGTACAACTGCATTGCCCTGACATTATCTGCCTAATGGAAACCTGGCTCACCCCAACCAATAAGAACAACTCAATTGCGTTACCAGGGTATAACTCAGTCAGGCTTGATAGGAATAGAAAAAGAGGTGGGGGTGGCTCATCTACATTAATGAATCTATTCTGGGGAGCTTATTGCCAATAACTGGTGCTGCTACCAACTACGAGTTGCTTGCAGTTCAACTCATCTTAGGCAACCATAGTAAGACACTCACTATTGCCTCAGTCTACCTGCCTCCACACAAAGCGAAACAGGGACTAGGCTTTGTCATGAAAACTCTCTCTAATATTAAAAGGAACTCTGAGGTCATAGTCACTGGTGATTTTAACATCAACTGGCTCAGCAAGGACACAAATACATACAAGGACCAGGTAGCCAGTGCTTACCTCACCCAGATGGTCTCCGAACCCACTAGAATAAACTACTGGAAGGGATCCAGCATGCTGCTAGACTGAATCCTATTTAGTTGCCCCTTTAGGATCAAGAACATTGCAGTACTTTCTGACATCATCAGCAACCACTCCCCACTTACTTGTAGATGGGCCAGCAAGGAACAAAGAAATCCCCCAATCACAATCTGGAGCAGAGTACTCAAAAGGGGACAAGCTGGTGCTTTTAAGGCAGCCCTATCTCAGATTGACTATGCCATCTTAGATGAAGCGCAAGATGTGCTCACAACAGAGGGAGGTGAACCTTACAACTTACAATTGTCTTTGGTTTGAAGCAGATTCCTTAGGAAAGTTAATATTCTTCAGGTGGAGGATACTTCTAACTGAAGGGTGAAATAAGGAACTTAGAATTATCAGAAAAGGCAGTCTTTCAATCAACAGAGGGAGGTGGAGTTTGCTTTACTTGTTACAATTGTTAAGATTTTACTGTTTTCTGTGTTTCTGCCCTTCTGACTTGATTGGAGTTAGTGATTGACTGTTTGCATTGCAATATTTGTAATACTGTGAGTATTCACTGGGCTAAGAATTTGTCATAAGCCCTGAATTGAGAGCAAGTTACAGGCTATGTATTGGACCCAGACAGTGCCTAGGGGGTGGAAACTGGTTTTTCTTTTGTTTACCTCAGTGTGCCTTATAAGCCAAGCCAGACTGTGTCGGGAAGTGCTTACATCACAGCTACTTACAGCCAATAGCTCTGAAAGAATCTACAGACCTTGATAGAAGTACTAATTTTAGCAGGCTCATCAGATAACCTCATAGTCTTCAGGTGAAGCTACCTCTGGCTGCAAGCTGCAACACTGGTCTTAAGATTTGCAAGAAAGTGAGAGTGCTCACAACAGAGGAGGTGAATCTTACAACTTACAATTGTCTTTGGTTTGAAGCAGATTCTTTAGGAAAGTTAATATTCTTCAGGTGGAGGATACTTCTAACTGAAGGGTGAAATAAGGAACTTAGAATTATCAGAAAAGGCAGTCTTTCAATCAACAGAGGAGGTGGAGTTTGCTTTACTTTTGTTACAAGTGTTAAGGTTTTCAGTGCAGGAAGAGTTTAAACCCACATAGGCTGAATACTGTTTTCTGTGTCTGCCCTTCTGCACAGCTGACGTGTTTTGGGCTGACTGTTTTCAGAGCACAAGTCACCAGGCTCTTTTCTGGCTGGGGAGGTTTACCTGTGTCTGACTTGGATGTTTGGATTTTTCTGTTTGATTAGCAGGGTATTTTCTCTGTCAAATTGGTTTGAAGCAGTATTACAAATTGTCGCGGTATGGCATCTTGCTGACAGGAAGGCACCCATCGATCGGTAGGTCAGAGCGCTTAGCTGATTGTTTCGTGAGGGCACAGTTTAGACCCAACCCTTCCCACCCCTCACCCCACCCACCCCTGGAAATAGTTCATTTATACGTGGGGTCAGACATCATTTCCTCAAGAGGGCAAGGCACACATCACTGTCATATCCTGTCTAGCACACTGCACTGACAATATAAGCATACACATTATATAAATACATATATTTCTATATAATGCACCAATCACACACACACACACACACACACACACACAAAAAAACTAAACAAGGTAGACAGTTTATGTGGGTAGTAAAATGTAATGGCTGTGGGGCAGCAGTCTTCCGGAGAGTCTTTCTGGAGGCTGAGATGCTGCCCTGTTTGCAGACAACTATCTGCCCTGAGGGAGGAAGTTGCCTGTCTCAGGCCGCATTGGACAGTGGCAGGGAACCTCCCATCCAGGGAGCACCAGAGCCACCACCACTACCTCAGAGGTTGCGAAGAAAGCACAGCAGTTGGACCACAGTGGGCTCAGGGAGGGTAAGGGTGGTGGAACAGAGGCACACCCAGTCAGTTGTTCCACTCCACAATCCATACACCATTCTGGGGGAGCATAGTTCCCCTATGGATGCACCCGCAGAGGAGACTAAGGAGGGTGCAGACAACTGTCACAAGGGAGGCCCTCAGGAAGGAGGCAGAGGGCACCACAGGGAAAGAAAGCAGCTCCTGGTGGGGGACTCAATTATTAGGGGGATAGAACTGGGGGGAGCAGGGAAAACTGAAGTAAGGTGCCTGCCTGGTGCCATGGCTTGGAGGGACAGGAAGCACATCCTTAGGATCACGAGAACAGTTGCACAGGAGTCTGAGCTGGACTTCATTGTCCACCTAGGGACAAATGACTTGGCTCATCATGAGATTAGAGCAGTGCAGAAGGACTTTGTAGAGTTGGGGAGGGGCTTAAGACAGGTAGCACACACAGTATCCTTCTCAGAGGTGCTGCCTGTCATTGGCATGGGTGAGGCGAGGTACTTTGCACCATGCAGTTTAACAAATAGTTAAAAAAATGGTGTGGAGCAAAGGGGTTTGGCTTCATTGGGGACTGGGGTTCCACCTGGAGGGACACCAGCCTATACTGGCAGGATGGTCTGCATCTGTCCAGGAAGGGAACAAGTCTTTTGGGCAATCGGTTTAAATGCTTCATTGGCAAGCCTTTAAACTAGTCAAGGGGGGAGGCACTGATAAGCAGCAGAAAACTCCCAGCCTCCCCCTACAAAACAGGGTACTAAATGAGAAAAAGACCAAGGTAGAAAGGTCAGTGGGGGTTGCTGCTACAGAAGGTAAAGCCATCAAAAAATGGAGAGCAATGAGTACCAATGCCCGTAGTCTGGGTAATAAGCTTCCTGAATTAGTGGGCTTGATGGAGGAGGAAGATCTGGATATCGTGGCAGTCACAGAAACATGGTACACACAGAACCATGACTGGGACGTAAACATACCAGGATACACTATCTACAGGAGGGATAGGGAGGGTAAAAGAGGAGGAGGAGTAGCTCTCTACATAAGAGAAGAAATCAAAGCAACAGAACAAAAGGGTAAACAGGGAGGAGAAGAAGCACTGTGGGTCAATTTGGAGGCAGGCAATGGCATCACAATCTGCACAGGGGTTGTATACAGACCCCCCTCTCAGGGGGAGGAAATGGACAAGGAAATTAGAGAAAGTATACTTAGAATGGCAGATAAAGGGGAGATATTGCTGATGGGTGATCTGAATATGCCAGATGTTAACTGGAGTGCAGTTGCAGCAGCCACTTCTAAGAGTGGGGTTATTCTAGATGTCCTACAGGGGGCATGCCTTAGACAACTAGTATTGGAGTCCACTAGAGAGGGAGCAATCTTAGACCTGGTTCTCTCAAATGGAGATGAAGAGAGGATCACAGATGTAGAAGTGAGTAGCCATCTGGGAACTAGCGACCATCGAACAGTATGGTTCACAATAAACAGCAATAGAAACATAGAAACATAGAATTTGACTGCAGATAAGGACCGCTTGGCCCACCCAGTCTGCCCATTTCCCTACCTACTGGATAAGCTGCAGATCCTAGTTAACCAGCAGCCTACTTCTTCCTACCCCCACCCCCCAGAATTGCCTTTATGACTATCCCATGCATGCTTGAATTCCACCACTGATTTTGACTCCACAGCCTCCCTCTGGAAGGCCGCTCCATGCATCCACAACCCTCTCTGTAAAAATACTTCCTTAAATTACCTCTGAGCTGCCCCTCCTTCAAATTGTGCCTCTTGTTCTTGCACACCTCTTTTGAAAGATGCTACCCTCTTGGACTTTGTTGATTCCTTGAGGCACTTGAAAGTTTCTATCATGTCCCCTCTCCTCCTTTCCTCGAGGCTGTACATATTAAGCTCCTTAATTCTCTCTTCATATGTCTTCCGTGCAGACCCTGCACCATTTTAGTTGCCCTCCTCTGGACAGCTTCCATCCTGTCTATGTCTTTCTGAGATGGGGTCTCAGAACTGCACACAGTACTCCAGATGGGGTCTCACTAGCTGTCTGTACAGATGGATAATAACTTCCTGTTTTCTACTGGTGATGCCTCTCCTATGCATCCCAGTATCCCCCAGCTCTCCTTGCTGCCCTCTCACATTGCTTGCCCATCTTTAGGTCATCTGATATGACTACCCCAGGTCCCTTTCCATTTTAGTTGTTGTTAGTATCTCACCCCATTGTGTACTCTTCCCTGGGTTTTGTTTCCAGGTGCATTACCTTGCACTTCTTAGCATTGAATCTAAGCTGCCATACATTTGACCATTCCTCTAACCTTGCCAAGTCCCTTCTCATCCTTTCCACCCCACCCTGTGCATCAACTCTGTTGCAGATCTTGTGTCATCTGCAAAGAGACATCTTTTCCTTCCAGTCCTTCTGCAATGTCGCTTATAAAGACATTGAAGAGGACCGTCCTAATACTGAACTCATGTGGTACCCACTAGTAACCCTCCTTTCTTCTGAGTGGACTCCATTTACTATTACTCTCTGTGTCCTATTCTCCAGCCAATTCTTTACCCAGGCTGTCATCTGGGACCCACTCCCAGGCTGGCTAACTTGTATATTAATCTTTGTGTGGGACTGTGTCAAATGCCTTCTAAAGTCTAGGTAGGCCATGTCCACAGCCCTCCTCTGATCTACTACTTTGGTCACCCAGTCAAAGAAATCTATCAGATTCATCTGGCATGACCTTCCCGCTGTGAATCCATGCTGCCTAGGGTCCTGTGCCCCTCTGGCCTCTAGATACTTGACAATTCTTTCCTTTAGAAGTGATTCAATCATTTTCCCTATCACTGAGGTTAAACTAACAGGTCTATAGTTTCCTGCTTCTGCCTTGCTCCCACTTTTGTGAAGGGGAATCACATCTGCCCTCCTCCAGTCCTCGGGTACCACCCCATCCTCCCATGATTTGTTAAAAGGGTAGTCAGTGGTGTCACTAGTTCTACCCTTAGTTCTTTTAGAATTCTGGGATGAATCCCATCAGGCCCCATTGCTTTGTCCACCTTCAGTTTTAAGAGTTCTTTCAGAACCCTTCTTCTGTAAATGGGCCGGTATCAACTTCTGTATCCAGAGTGTTACTACTGTTTGTTTTATTTACCTCCCCTCTTCCTTTGTAAATACTGAGCAAAATATTTGTTTAGTATCTCTGCTTTTCACAGTCTCCTCTGCCCACCCTCCTCCCTTTATTAAGCCTCACTATCCCTTCCTTGGTCTTCCTTCACTCCCTGAAGTACCTATAAAAGGTTTTATCCCCTTCTTAACTGAGTTGGCTATCTTTTCCTTGGTTTGGGCCTTTGCTGTTCTGACTGCCTTCCCAGCCTCCTTTTGCTTTAACTGATACAGTTCTCTGTCCTGCTCCTTCATGCATTCCTTGTACTTCCTGAATGCTTTCTTTTTCTCTTGAACCTTCACTGCCACTTCCTTTGAGAACCATAGTGGTTTCTTACATCATCTTGTTTTCTTTATTTGCTTCACACAAAGGCTCGTTACCTCTGTAATGGCAGTTTTATTATTCCCATTGTTCTTCCACCCTCCTTCCTGCCCATTTGCTAGTGCTCCTTAGGCACTCACCCATTTTGGCAAAGTCAGCCCTCCTAAAGTCCAGTACTTTTGTCTTTGTATGGCTTGACTCTATTGCTGTGTTTATTGTGAACCATACTGTTCGATGGTCGCTAGTTCCCAAATGGCTACCCACTTCTACATCTGTGATCCTCTCTCCATCTCCATTTGAGAGTATCAAGTCTAATATTGCTCCCTCTCGAGTGGGCTCCAATACTAGTTGTCTAAGGCATGCCCCCTGTAGGGCATCTAGAATAACTGCACTCTTCGAAGTGGCAGCTGCAACTGCACTCCAGTTAACATCTGGCATATTCAGATCACCCATCAGCAATATCTCCCCTTTTTCTGCCATTCTAGGTATACTTTCTATCATTTCTTGTCCATTTCCTCCCCCTGAGAAGGGGGTCTGTATACAACCCCTGTGCGGATTGTGGTGCCATTGCCTGTCTCCAAATTTACCCACAGTGCTTCTTCTCCTCCCTGTTTACCCTTTTGTTCTGTTGCTTTTATTCCTTCCCTTATGTAAAGAACTCCTCCTCCTCTCTTTACCCTCCCTGTCCCTCCTGTAGATAGTGTATCCTGGTATGTTTACATCCCAGTCATGGTTTTGTGTGTACCATGTTTCTGTGACTGCCACGATATCCAGATCTTCCTCCTCCATCAAGGCCACTAATTCAGGAATCTTGTTACCTAGACTACGGGCATTGGTACTCATTGCTCTCCATTTTTGATGGCTTTACCTTCTGTTGCAGCATCCCCACTGACCTTCTCTACCTTGGTCTTTTTCTCATTTAGTACCCTGTTTTGTAGGGAGAGGCTGGGATTTTCTGCTGCTTGTCAGTGCCTCCCTTTGACTAGTTTAAAAGCTTGCCAATGAAGCATTTAAACCGATTGCTCAAAAGACTTGTTCCTTCCTGGACAGATGCAGACCATCCTGCCAGTATAGGCTGGTGTCCTCCAGGTGGAACCCCAGTCCTAATGAAGCCAAACTCCTGTGCTCACACCATTTTTTCAACCATTCATTAAACTGCATGGTGCCAATTACCCTTGCCTCACTCATAGAGTCAAGCCTTACAAAGACAAAGGTACTGGATTTTAGGAGGGCTGACTTTGCCAAATGGGTGAGTGCCTAAGGAATGCACTAGCAAATGGGCATGAAGGAGGGTGGAACAACAATGGGGAATAATAAAACTGCCATCACAGAGGTAACAAGCCTTGTGTAAAGCAAATAAACAAACGAACGAGGTAAGAAACCACTACGGTTCTCAAAGAAGTGGCAGTGAAGGTTCAAGAGAAAAGAAAGCATTCAGGAAGTACAAGGAATCACAGAAGGAACAGGACAGAGTACTGTATCAGTTAAAGAAAAGGAAGCTGGAAAGGCAGTCAGAACAGCAAAGGCCCAAACCAAGGAAAAGATAGCCAACCCAGTTAAGAAGGGGATAAAACCTTTATAGGTACATCAGGGAGGAAGAAAGACCAAGGGAGGGATAGTGAGGCTTAATAAAGGGAGGGAGGGTGGGCAGAGGTGACTGTGAAAGGCAGAGATACTAAACAAATATTTTTGCTCAGTATTTACAAAGGAAGAGGGAGGTAAATAAAACAAACAGTAGAAACACTCTGGATACAGAAGTTGATACCAGCCCATTTACAGAAGAAAGGGTTCTGAAAGAGCCCTTAAAACTGAAGGTGGACAAAGCAATGGGGCCTGATGGGATTCATCCCAGAATTCTAAAAGAACTAAGGAAGAACTAGTGACACCACTGACTACCCTCTTTAACAAATCATGGGAGGATGGGGTGGTACTTGAGGATTGGAGGAGGGCAGATGTGATTTCCCTTCACAAAAGTGGGAGCAAGGCAGAAGCAGGAAACTACAGACCTGCTAGTTTAACCTCAGTAGTAGGGAAAATGATTGAATCACTTCTGAAGGAAAGAATTGTTGCGTATCTAGAGGCCAGAGGGGCACAGGACCCTAGGCAGCATGGATTCACAGCGGGAAGGTCATGCCAGACAAATCTGATAGATTTCTTTGACTGGGTGACCAAAGTAGTTGATCAGGAGGGCTGTGGACATGGCCTACCTAGACTTTAGTAAAGGCATTTGACACAGTCCCACACAAAAGATTAATATACAAGTTAGCCAGCCTGGGAGTGGTCCCAAGATGACAGCCTGGTAAAGAATTGGCTGGAGAATAGGACACAGAGAGTAATAGTAAATGGAGTCCACTCTGAAAAAAGGGGTTAGTAGTGGGATACCGTAGGGTTCAGTATTAGTTGGTCCTCTTCAATGTCTTTATGTTACATTGCAGAGGGACTGAAGGAAAAGTATGTCTCTTTGCAGATGACACAAAGATCTGCAACAGAGTTGATGCATAAGGTGGGGTGGAAAGGATGAGAAGGACTTGCAAGGTTAGAGGAATGGTCAGATGTATGGCAGCTTAGATTCAATGCTAAGAAGTGCAAGGTAATGCAGGTAATGCACCTGGGAAACAAAAACCCAGGGGAAGAGTACACAATGAGGGGTGAGATACTAACAACAACAAAAATGGAAAGGGACCTGGGGTAGTCATATCAGATGACCTAAAGGTGGGCAAGCAATGTGAGAGGGCAGCAAGGGGGGCTGGGGGGATACTGGGATGCATAGGGAGAGGCATCACCAGTAGAAAACAAGAAGTTATTATCCCTCTGTACAGACAGCTGGTGAGACCACATCTGGAGTACTACATGCATTTCTGGAGACCCAATCTCCGCAAAGACATAGACAGGATGGAAGCTGTCCAGAGGAGGGCAACTAAAATGGTGCAGGGTCTGCACCAGAAGACATATGAAGAGAGACTTAAGGAGCTTAATATGTATAGCCTCGAGGAAAGGAGGGAGAGGGGGGACATGACAGAAACTTTCAATGTACTCTCAAGGGAATCAACAAAGTCCAAGAGGGTAGCATCTTTCAAAAAGAGGTGTGCAAGAACAAGGGGCCAATTTGAAGAGAGAAGAGGTGGCTCAGAGGCAATTTGAAGGAAGTATTTTTTCACAGAGAGGGTTGTGGATGTATGGAACTGCCTTCCAGAGGAGGTTGGGAGTCAAAAACAGTGGTGGAATTCCAGCATGCATGGGACAGTCATAAGGCAATTCTAGGGGGTTGGGGTAGGAAGAAGTAGGCTGCTGGTTAACTAGGATCTGCAGCTTATCCATCAGGTAGGGAAATGGGCAGACTGGGTGGGCCAAGCGGTCCTTATCTGCAGTCAAATTCTATGTTTCTATGTTGACCTTACCCTGAATCATTTTGTGGTCAAATTCAACGAGATATGTGATGTTTATACACCATTTAGAAGAAGAAAATTAGAGGAACCACAAATGAGTGAATCACTTGCAAACTATTTGATGAAATGAGGGCAGGGACAACCTTTGGAGTAGGCCAGGCACTCTGGCAATGCAACTGACCTCCAAAGCTACAGGGCTGCAAGAAATAGGTGTACTACTCACAAATCTAGCCAAAGCAAGATACTTCAAGGACCAGATGGCTAGGAACTGGGGCAATGGGAAAATGGTTTTGGGAAAACATAAAGGAGCTGATGGGTAGAGAAGTTAAAAAGCACCCCACCATGCTCAACATTAATGACACCTCCTCCACAGATCCTATAAATATCACAGAAGCATTTAACTCTGCTTTCACAGACTTAAACTCTGTCCTCCCTCCGGAATACCTCACCTCAGCTGATCCACTTCTGTCTACGACAGAACCCAGTTTCACTCAGGCTAGATTCTACCTCAAATGAGTCACTGTCAAGGAGGCTAAAACCTATGTTCAAAAGGCACTAGGTAAAACAAGGCTTGGCAGTGACAACATCAATATGAAGTTGATTGCCCTGGCACTTAATGAAACAATTGCCCCCATCACCAAAATCTTTAATAAGTCTCTGGCCATGGGCAAATTTCCATTGGTATGGAAGCTGGCTATAGTGACCCCTATTCCCAAAAGTGGGGACTTATCTAACACTGCCAACTACCATCCAATTTCGATCCTATCAACACTCTCTAAGGCACTAGAGAAAATAGTTGCAGACCAGATCTTGGGCCACCTTCAGAAATATGATCTGCAATGCTCCCAGCAGCACAACTTTCACAGGAACCACAGCACAGCCACATCCTTTCTTGAGTTCTCTGATTACATGCATAAGGCTATGGACGAAGGCAAGTATGTGAGCTCTATCTTCATAGATCTCACAAAGGCATTTGACACCATCAACCACCCAATCCTGATACAGCAAATGCTGTCACTAGGGATTGCCTCTGAAGCTGTCCTCTGGTTCAAGGACTATTTGCCCCCCAGGACACAGTGTTAAAATTGAACCCACTATCTCAGCGTCCAGGCAAATTTCACTGGGAGTCCCTCAAGGATCCATCCTTGGTCCTCTCCTTTTTAGCTTATTTTTGAACAATCTCCCCAATGCATGTAAAAGCGAAATAATCCCTGTATGCACATGATGCTGTAATATTGGGCAGCAACACCCAGCCTGAACTGCTTCAAAAGGAAATACAGACTAATTTCTGTCAGCTGGAAGAGTGGTTCTGTGCACATATATTACTCCTCATCTATAAAAAGACCAAATCTATGTTGATTTTAAGCCACCAACACAAGCAAATGAATCCAGTCCTGACCATTCTCAACAATAAAGACGCACCCCTCGAACAGGTATATTCATTCAAGTACCTTGGGGTCACTATTGATGATATGCTATCATTCACACAGCACATTGACCTAGTAGTAAAAGTGGTTAATATAAGGCTGGGTGTCCTACATAGGCATAAACAATATCTTACCTCCACTGCCCTTTGACTTTCAATCTCCAGCTCCATCCTGACACTCATAGATTTCGGCCTGATTGTCTGTGGTGCAGCATTGGAAACTGCTCTCAAACATGTCATGACTGCCCTCAATAAAGCCTGCAGACTAACAACTGGAACAGATAAACTAGCCCATACTTGCTCTCTATATGAACAAACTAACTGGCTGAATCTGAATAGTCAAAGTTCCAGATGTGCTTGATGGGTAGAAAGGCACTTCAGGGAAAAGCTCCTCCCAGCATTATGGAGATCATGCAAGCAAATCAGTCATGCTACATGACAAGAGGCATGAATCGTGCCCCCCTGGCCATTCCTTTCTGGAGAACTTCCCTTGGCCAAAGGTCCTTTGCTTGCACAGCCCTGCTCTGCCTGAATGAGGTTCCTACACATAAACGTAACATCGAGAGCCTCTCATCCTTCAAAAAGGAACTGAAACTCCATCTCACTGCCAGTAGTCAGTGTGTATGTAGGACAGCCAAATCAACCTCTACCCCCCCAGCACTTGTCCACATACAATGGTAGTCTGCCCTCAGCACTTGCCCATACAATGGTAGCCTGATTGTCCTACTCCCCCACAACCTTGTACATGCACCAATGCCTTGGTCTGGGTTTTACCCACCTAATCCACACTCTACCCTCCCTTCCACCCCACAATCCTAGCCCCCCCTCACCTAGGCCTCTCTTCAGTCAGATACACTCATACCACTCCCCACTCACCTCCCCTCCTCTCACCAGTGCTAGCCACCCGCAGGGTTAGATAGCCGATTCCTAGCACTGCACCCATCTATATGGCCACCTTAACCTGACATCCTTCCTCATGACCCCCTACTGCCTCTGCTATCTGACAAAGCCTACTCTCATGGCTGCAGCCCTACTTATAAGTTGATCAATCCTCTCTCCACACCCCTCAGCCTCCTGTTTCCTAGATCCATCTCTTACACTGTATATAACCTTTTCCTTAACCATTAGGATACCATGTACAGTAAATACAATAAGTGCTAATTTGATTTACTGCCTCACTAGGTAATGCAATGTATAGCAATGTTTTGTTATTCTCTATTGAGTGTTGTGTTATCTAATTGCATTGTCTCCCACCTGCTGACATTGAACCTTTGAAAAAGAACATACTGCTCAAAGGTTATTTCTGAATACTTAAATAAATAAATAAAAATAAATGTCCAAAGTCAAAATTGCCTCCGTCAGTTTCTCTATATTCAGGCTGAAGAGCAGGGGTGGCAAGAGACACCCTGCTTTACCCCCTATTAATCATGATTATCTCTGTCAGCTCTCCATTTCAAGAGACCCTAACACTACCAGATGTACAGTGGTGTAGAAGCATTAAGCTTGACAATAACCTTGGTTCAATATTTATACTTTTCAATACATCCCATAATATGTTTTGGCAAATGCTAAATTAATAGTACATAAATAGTGTATAACTATATGGTTTAGCATAAATATGTGATCTATTGTGCTAAAGATTTCCTAAAGCCAGCCTGATGTGGGAAAATAAAAGCCTTTTCCAACACCCATCATTCTAACTTGCTAAGAATTATTCTTGAAAAATCTTCGAACTAGTACATAACAGGATTATTGGATGATAACAGGGATCATGCCTATCCCTTTCTTGTGCAATGAAACAATTATTCCCTCCTCCTCCATTTGTCTGGCATGATCAGGGTACAACTAATAATATTAAATATTATAACTAGGATCTCTGCCTGTTTCTCAGGCTCAACCTGATATATTTCTGAATGGCGCTCATCAGGGCCAGGAGCTTTAGGAACATAGGAATCATGTCGGCAGATTTATTTTTTTAATTTTATTTTTTATTTATTGCATATAATCGGAATTACAATCCTTTGAGTCACAGACTCTTTTGCAAAGGCTCCACATCGGTTACAGGGGGTGGAGGGAGAACAAAATACAAGGATACATACGTAATAAAGCAGTATACACACTCAAGCAATATTTACAAACAGTACTGACAGTGCAGTCCAGGCTTTAACTTAGTTCACCAGAGACAGTGGTAGGCAGCTTTCTGGGTATCATTTGTTAGAGATGGGAGGAATGAGGATTCATGGGGTCTGGGAGACCCTGAGTCGGTTATTAGGGGGGTTAGAGAGCATACTAGGTGGGCAGAGCTAGCCACAGTCACAGGTTGCAGACTCAGTTAGGTGAGCTTTGAGGCCTGCTTTGAATAAGGAGATGCTATGGGTCTGAGAGAGCCGAGGAGGTAGAGCATTGAGCCAAAGGGGAGCACTGTACCAGAAAGATCTTTGACCCAGTGATGTTCTACAGTGGGGGACCTGGAATGAGAAGTTTGCAGCGAGTCGTGTATTACGCCTGATGGGGGCTGGGCTGATTATGGGGAGAAGGCCAACGGGGGCTAGCTGGAGCTGTATTTTTTTTGAGAGGATGCAGGTGTGGTACTTAAGTCTTTGTTGGAAGTTTAGCCAACCAGTCAGGGCGTAAAGGTCACAGGTATGAGTTAGACGGTCTCTGCCGGTGACTAGTCGGCAGGCTTTATTCAGGGCAGTGTTAGTACTGTGTTGTGCGGTGGGTTCTGCTGATCCATATATCACTATCCCATAGTCAATTAGGGAGAGGACTGTGGAGGAGACTGCCAGATGCACGGCCTGTGTGGGTAAGCAGTGTTTAAGTCTATAGAGGATATAGAGGCAGATGGGGACCACATGATCCATCTAGTCTGCCCATGTTTCTGCACCCTTCCCTATTTTAGTCTGCACGCTGATGTGCCCACAATGTCTGTTCCATGCGAGTCTAAATGCGTAGATGTCTTGGATTCCACCACCTCTAGAAGTAGGTTGTTCCATGGGTTTATAACTCTTTCTGTAGAGAAGTACTTCCTGAGGTTACTTTTGAACCTGCCTCCCACCAGATGCAAGTTGTGCCCCCTTGTACTCGCATCCCTGTTTTGCTGGAAGAGGTTTCCTGCTTGTGTTGTGTTGATCCCCCTTTACATACTTAAAAGTTTCGATCATGTCCCCTCTGTTTCTTCTCTGCTCAAGGGTGTACAGATTTAGTTTTTTTGTCGTTTTGTTGTTCTTTTGAACTTTAATAGCAAAAATTACTTATTGGACTGTAATGAAGGAATTGGGTCGACTTTCACCACATAAAGTAGGAACTCTGTAAAGTATAATTCCTGATTTTGATATCAGCCATACTGGTACCACCATATAAACTGCTGTAATGGCTACACTAGAATGGATTGACATATGACATTCTTATTTCATCACTTAAAGACTTTCTTTCAGTTTCTTTAGTTTATTTATTTCAAAAGATTTACCAGGGAAGACATACTGAGCAGAAATAGCTCATTTCCAGATGCATCCTGGGGAAGGGGAAATGAGGAGTATATAAGCAATAAGTTACAACAGTCGGTTACACAAATCAAAAATATAAGTTAAACAATTAAGTAGCAACAAATTGAACAAGATGAGCTAGGCAGAGCATTGGAAGAACAACACATAACATAAGTACAGACTGGAACACAACTGGAGTATGAACCAGCACTGCTGGGCATGGTATTAAAGTGCAAATGGCAGCAATTAGATGGGTGAAGTAAGGGCTGTTGGCACTTCATTCAGCAGTAAGGATGGAGGAAACTAGGAGGGGTGAGAGGTAGTGTTGCTCGGATAGTGCTTTTGTGGATCCTACCACTATCTGTCAGATAGTGCTGGTATCCTGATTTGGATCCTGCCAGATATCCTGCCAAAGACAGATGCAGGATCCAGGATCAGATAGTGATGGATCCTAGTTAAGATCCAGGTATCCTGATAAGAATCCATGGATCCTATGGCAGATGAGTTAGGATCTGGGGCGGGTAGTGATGGATCCTGTTTAGGATCCAGGTATCCTAGTTAGGATCCATGGATCCTAGGGTAGATAGTTAGGATCTAGGGCCAGATAGTGAGGGATCCTGGTTAGGATCTGATGGCCAGATCCACAGACAGATAGTGGAAGTATCCGGCAGATCCACTATCCTGACACAAAGGCAGGTATCTGTGTATCTGGAATTGTCTGGATCCATCTGAGCAACACTAGTGAGGGGAAATTAATTAGGGCAGGAGCAGGGGCAGTGGGGGTAGGAACTGTAGAATTTTAGAGTGGCAAAATACAGTACAGGGTCAGAAACAACTGTAGGAGTGAGTAGTGAATTCCCAGAGGAGAGATTTGAGTGTGTGGGAGGAAGGAGCAGTACAAATTGTAATGGGAAAGGAGACCCATAGTTCGGGTAAGCAGAAGGAGAAGACAGCTTGGCCAGCAGAGGATTTTAAAGAGAGGAGTGAATGGGAGTGAGGGCCAGAGCTTCAAAGGGAGTAGGAAGTAGAAAAAGGGTGTGTGGGATTGACAAGGGAGGAAAGGTTAGGGAGTAGGGACCCAAGCAAGAATTTTCAGATGAAAGTAGCACAATGAGCGAGGTGCCTGGCATCAAGGAAAGGAGAGGGAGGAGAAGGGATCCGTTGTGAGTTCTAGGGGTACAATCAAGGGCAAAAAGGCAGAAGTTAAATAGTGGGTCCAGTCTGGCTATGGTAGGTTGGGAGCAGCACAGTAAACAACGTCATCAAAGCTGAAGATAGGGAGATAAGGAGAATCTTTGCCCAACACTGGGGAAACAACTATTGGTGTCCCCCAGGGCTACAACTTCAGCCCACTCCTATTTGGTCTGTTCATAAATAAACTGCCCAGTGCCTGTCAGCCTGCCAGCATTCTCCTCATGCTACTGATGCAGTCATTCATTCCAAAACCCTGACCTTGGCCGCCATACTGCCACTCTCCAAAGTAACTGTAGGTCATTAGAAAACTGGTTCTCCAAGAACAAACTGGTCCTCAATTACAAAAACACAAAGACTATGCTCTTCTCTAGCCTTCCTTCAAAGAGGAGAATTCTACCCTTTGTCATCTGAAACAGCCAAGGGCAAAACCTTGAACAGGTGGAGATCTTCAAATACTTTGGAGTAACTCTGGATGACACCTTATCTTGTGCACCCATGTTGACAATCTGATGACCATAGTTAACAGAAGACTGTATGTCCTGTACTATAACCAGAACAATCTCACTGGGGATGCTAGATGCCTTATTATGGCCAGCTCCATTCTGTCACTTATAGAGTATGGGCTCTTTGTCTACACAGCTGCCTGTGACACGGTGCTAAACAGTGTAAAACTGGTCTGTAATAAGGAATGCCACTTCATACTAGGTGCAGATAACCGCACTCATTAGTTGTACCCTTACACACTCACTAACTAGCTACCTTTGCCCAGCAGAATAAAGCTCCAGACCTGTTTGCTAGCCAAAAGAAGGCACTCCTTGGCCTAACACCCCAGCTTTAACAAACTGATTCTGCAATGTCTCCAACCAACACCAGGAACATGACCAGGAACACTCTTAAGCCTCCATCCTGGCATATGCAGCTGGGCATGCAGTCATTTGCTATCAGGACTGCTAACTAGCTAAACAAATTGCCTGATACACTGTTGAATCTCCCCAAGTTTAGTCAGTTTAAGAGATTTTGGCAGTCTGCCTTTGCAGTCCAGTGCAACTGCAACTGTTACATTTGGTTTCTCTCTGAATATAAACTATGATTTTTATACAACGATCTGCATGAATATTTTTTTTCAGAACTGTATGTAACTGTTCTATCTTCAGTGCTTTGAGCCTGACTTGACTGCATTTCCTCTGGAACCACCTGTTGAACTTGTAATGTTTTTGTGACTGTACAGTATTTGACATGGAATGTTTGTGAATGAGTACTTGTGGTCAAAGGTAATCTCTGAAGTTTTCAATAAATAAATACAAATAAAATGATCTTCAGGATGATCTTTCTTTGAACAGTAAGTGGGATATTCACTTTATTCCTATAAAGGTTAGCAAGGGGAAAATGAAGAAAAGGCCATTATGGTACTCCAAGGAGGTAGCTGAGAAAGTGAAGGCCAAAAAAAATCACCTTCAAACAATACAAAAAGATGCAAGCAGAAGGGGACAGGGAGCGGTAACAGGAGAAACGAATGGAGGGCAGGAGGGAATCCAAAGCACAGACAAAGGAGCACATTGCAAAATCAGTTGTTAGAGGACAAAACCTTTTACAGGTACATCTGTGAGAAAGAAAGGCAAAGGGAGGATATAGTGAGGCTGAAAGGGAGGACAGGAGTAAGTGGAGGATGACAATCACAAAGGCAGACATACTGAACAGATACCTCTGCTCAGTCCTTTACAGAGGAGGAGGGGGCAGGGAAAGGGCCAGAAGGAGGATAAAGGAGGAAAGGGCACAGAAATGGATACAAGTCCCTTTCCATGAGAAGGGTCCTGAAAGAACTGAAGGAATAAGAGTTGATAAAGTTATGGGGCCAGATGGGGTACACCCCAGGGTGCTGAGGGAGCTCAGAGAGGTGGTGGCTGGACCTCTGACAACCCTGTTCAGCCAGTCACTGGAAACAGGGGAGGTACCCAAAGACTGGAGGACAGTTGATGTAGTCCCCCTATACAAAAGCTGCAACAGAGAGGAAGCGGGAAACTACAGACCAGTCAGCCTGACCTCAGTAGTGGAGAAGATCATGGAAACACTATTGAAAGAAAGAATAGTGGATCACCTGGTGGTCAACGATGTACAGGACCCAAGGCAACATGGTTTTACTAGAAGGAGGTCATGCCAGACCAACCTCATTGAATTCTTCGACTGGGTGACAAGAGATGTGAATGGGGGCAGTGGATGTGGCCTATCTGGACTTCAGCAAGGCCTTTGACACTGTGCCACATAGAAGGCTGTTAAACAAGCTGGGAAACATGGGAGTGGGTAGGACAGTGGGCGGTGGGTGGAGAACAGGCTGAATAGCAGGACACAGAGGGTGGTGGTAAATGGATGTCACTCCAGAGGAAAGGTGACCAGTGGGGTACCACGGGATCAGTGCTGTATCCAGTCTTCCTTAACATCTTTATCAGTGATATTATAAATGACCTAGAGGGGAGAATTTGCCTGTTCACTGATGACTTGAAGCTCTGCAACAGGGTGGACAGAATGAGGAGAGAGATCTGCAGAAACTTAAGGACTGATCTAGGGAGTGGCAGTTGAGATTTAACACAAAGAAATGCAAAATAATGCACATGGAGCAAAAGAACCCAGGAATAACATATCATCTGGGGGGGAGAGACATTGAATGCTTCAAGCAGGTAAGAGACCTGGGGTTATAATCTCTGCTGACCTCAAGGTGGGGAGTCAGTGTGACAAGGTGGCAGGAAAAGCAAACAGGATGGTGAGCTGCATAGGCATGGGGTATCACCAGCAGTAAAAAGGGAGGTCATAGTTCCACTATATAAGACATTGGTGAGGCCACACCTTGAGTACAGTGTTCCGTTCTGGAGACCTTACCTACAAAAGGACATAGACAGGGTGGAGGCAGTTCAGAGGAGGGCAACTAAGATGGTACAGAGATTACATCACAAAACCTATGAAGACAGGTTGAAAGACTTAAATATGTACTCACTGGCAGAGAGAAGGGAGAGGGGGATATGATTGAGACATATAAGTACTTCATGGAGAGGAACAAGGTTCAGAAAAACACAATTTTTCATAGAAAAGATGCTCCAGGACTAGGGGACATGGGATGAAACTGGAGGGAGTGAGATTCAGAGGGAACATGAGGAATACTTCTTCACAGAGAGGGTGGTGGACAAATGGAATGCCCTGCTGGAGGAGGCAGTGTAGGTAGAAATGATTATGGGATTTAAGAATGCATAGGATAGGCACAGGGGATCCTGGTAATCAGGGAAAGGGGACAACCTACTTCTAGGGAAGATTGAAGAAGCACAGTTACATGCACAAATGGGCAGACTAGGGTGGGCAGCCCGTATCTGCAGTCAACATCTATGGATCTATGGATCTGTATGGATCTATGTAAAGCATGCTCATTTTGGGGTGAAGCCTGTGGTGGATGGCATCCACATGAACAGAGAAATTAAGGTGACAATCCAAACAGATCCTGAGATATTTAAAGGAGGAAACATCCTTAATTGCAATACCATCAAGGGTATGGAAAGAGGGGAGGGAGCTAGCCTAACTGATCTGTGCCTTGTGCCAAAAGTCATGAAGAACCTTTACTTGGTATGGCAGTACAGCTGATTTGCCTGGAGTCAGTGCTGGATATTAGCAAAGTCAAAAGCATAGAGGACTGTGTCATCTGCATACATGTGAATGGATGCAGAAGAACAGGCAGAATGAAGGTCATTCATAAATATAGAGAATAGAGAATAGAACAGGGTCAAGGATTGATCCTTGTGGTATGCCAGAGCACATAGGGAGAGGGAGAGGAAGGGATAAGGCATCGCCAATATGGACAGCTTGAGACTTACCGTCAAGGTAAGAGTAGAACCACTAAAATGAGTAATCAGAGCCCCACTGCCTTCAGCTTGTCCAGAAGGACAGTATGGGCAACAGTTTTTAAGGTTTTGGCCAGGTTGACAAAAGTGACTGAGGTGACTAAGCCCTGATCCATTCCAGACAGGATGATGTTAGTGAGATGCAGTTCTTGGACATCTCCACAACACCACTTAACATCTTTCCATGATGACTCTCTCAGCAGTACCACGATGGTAACAAAATCTGGAATTAATCTGGAATAGTAGTTGGCTATTCCAAGTAGGTTTCAAACTTCACTAGGATCATTTGGTTTGTTGGTTTGCTGAATAGCTGTAACTTTATTTGGATCCGCTGACACACCATCAGCTGAATATATATAAATGAAATAATTTATATATTTTGTTTTATTGAACTCACACTTATAGTGTATAGTGGAATGCTGTTATGCATGAAATTCCATGCCTAGAATATGCTTGCTTGGCTGCAGTAGTGATGTCATTATGTTGTTCTGCTGCAGTAGTGATGTCACTACTGCAGCAGAACCACTTGGAATGCTGGCACATTGTTGCTTTCCTCTATTTAATTCTGTGGTGACAGTATTCTAGAACCTCTAGAGACTTCACAAGTCAGTTTTATTATGAAAAAGAGAAAAAAAAACACAATACACACATTTCACATAATACTACTCTACACTATAAAAAACACAGGATGAGCAACTTCATGCACAACCTGTGTGTTCTGTCACCTTGGGGTTCTGATTCTTATGGACCTCTCAAGCTTCGCTCTTGAGGTCAGAGGGAATCAGAACCCCTCTGTGGCAGAACACACTGGTTGTGCATACATAGATACATAGATACATAGACAGTGTCGGCAGATAAGGGCCTATGGCCCACCCAGTCTGCCCATTTGAGCTTGTAAGTTCAGTTTGTTTTCCTAGAAGTCTGTTTCCCCTTAACCCTGACCTCTAGAATTCCTTTATGTCTATCCCATGCATTCTTAAATCCGTGATTGTTTCTGCCCCCACCACTTCCTCTGGCAGGGTGCTCCACTTGTCCACCACTCGCTCTGTGAAGAAATTCTTTCTCATGTTTCCTCTGAATCGTCCTCCTCCAACTTCAGCCCATGCCCTCTAGTCCTGGAACATCTTTTCGCTTAAAATAGTGTTTTCCTGCACCCTGTTCCTCCCTGTAAGATACTTGTATGTCTCTATCATATCCCTCTCTCCTCCTCTCCTCCAGGGAGTACATGTTCAGTTTCTTCAACCTGTCTTCATAGGACTTGTGATGCAATCCATGCACCATCTTTGTTGCCCTCCTCTGAACCTTCTCTACCCTGTCTATGTCCTTACGTAGGTATGGTCTCCAGAATTGTACACTGTACTCCAGGTGGGGCCTCACTAGTGTCTTGTATAGTGGAATTATGACCTCCCTTTTCCTGCTGGTGATGCCCCTGCCTATACATCCCAGCATCCTATTTGCTTTACCTGCTGCCTTATCACACTGTTTCCCTACCTTGAGGTCATCAGAGATGACAACCCCAAGATCCCTTTCCTACTTGGTGCATGCTATATCCTCACCCCTCCAACTGATATATTGTGCCAGGGTTTTTGAGTCCCATATGCATTATCTTGCACTTCTTTGCATTGAATTTCAACTGCCAAACCCCTGACCATTTTTCAAGTTTCTGCAGGTCGCTTCTCATTCTGTCTACACCCTCTGGTGTGTCTACTCTGTTACAGAGCTTTGTGTCATCAGCGAACAGTGAAAGTCTGCCTTCTAGATCCTGCGCAATGTCACTGATGAAGATGTTGAATAGGACCGGTCCCAGCACTGATCCCTGTGGTACCCCACTGGTCACTCTTCCCTCTGTGGAGTGACAGCCATTTACCACCACCCTCTGTGTCCTGCCACCCAGCCAGTTACCTACCCACCACACTACTGTCCTGCCCACACCCATATTCCCCAGTTTGTGTAATAGTCTTCTATGTGGCACAGTGTCAAAGGCCTTGCTGAAGTCCAGATAGGCCATGTCCACTGCCCTCCCCTGATCCACCTCCCTAGTCACCCAGTCAAAAAATTCAACGAGGTTGGTCTGACATGACCTCCCCCTGGTGAAACCATGCTGCCTTGGGTCCTGTAGTCCATTGACAACCAGATGTTCCACCAATCTCTCCTTCAGTAGTGCTTCCATGATCTTCCCCACTACCGAGGTGAGGTTGACTGGTCTGTAGTTCCCTGCTTCCCCTTTGTTCCCACTTTTGTATAAGGGGACTACATCTGCTGTCCTCCAGTCTTTGGGTACCTCCCCTGTTTCCAGTGATCGGCATAGTTGCCCATCCAGTATTCTCTATGTTGCATTTAAGTGTCAGTCCTTTTTTCATGTAGTCTTTGTAAAACAGCCACAAGTTTGCTATCATGTTCCCTGTTAAGGATGGTGGGTGAGCTAGAACCAACAGAGATGCAGGTGCATGTTGAAGGGTGGTATGCCTCAATGCCAGGAGTCTGCGTAGTAAGATTAGTAAGCTCCAGGCTTTGGTGGCAGACACTGGGATGATCCTAGTGGCACTCACAGAAACTTGGGCCAGTGTTAACAATGACTGGGACATAGTGATCCCAGGCTTCACTTTTTATAGGTGTGATAGAGTGATGGGTAGAGGTGGTGGTGTGGCAGTCAACATCAGAGAAGGGACTGAGGCAGTAGAGGATTTTACCACTGGGGGAAGGGGAGGTAGAATCACTGTGGTTTCAGCTCACAGAGTCATCAGGCTAGAAGACTCACATGGGGTTGTTTACAAGCTACCAGGGCAAGGAGAAGAGAGAGATAAGGAACTGGGTGCTGAAGTAGGGAGGAGGGTGTCAAATGGGGGAGGCTGTAACAGTGGGAGATCTCAATCTACCTGACATTGACTGGGACATCCCAGTAACAAGGAGCACCAGAAGCTGGGCCCTGCTTGATATCTTGCAGAACTGCATAATGGCATCAGAGGTCAAAGACTCCACTAGACAATCGTCCATTTTAGATGTGGTACTCACCAACTCTGAAATAGTAGGTGGAGCATGGGACAGGAACCACCATCTCCAGTGACCACAATACTTTATGATTTGAGGTGGCCCTGGGCACCAGTAAGTCCCCATCTAAGGCTGAAGTGCTAGACTTCAGCAAAGTGGATTTCAACCATATGAGGGAACTAGTACTGGGCAAGTTTGCTGACATGGACAGCATCAAGTGAGTTGAATAATGATGGGAGGTTAAAAAAGGGTCCATTCTCGAAGCAACAGAAATGTGCATGAGAACAGTTATAAAGAGAAAAAAGTATAAGAGAACAATTTGGTTTTCTCTGATGGGGTCAGGGAGGCAGTGAGGGTCAAAAAGAGGGCCTTCATAAGATAGAGAGAAGCACAGGGATGAAGAATGGAATGAGTACCAGGAAAAAAACAGTGAGGTCAAGAGGGCTGTCGGAATTGCAAAGGCAGACACAGAACTGTGCATTGCAGAGGGGTTTAAGAAAAGGGAAAAGCTCTTTAGATATACAAGAGAGAAAAAAGAAAGATGGGAGGGAGCACTGTCAGACTATTGGAGGGAGGCATGGTTATGGAGGAAGATGGGCAGAAAGCAGTCATAGTAAACAACTATTTCTGCTCAGTATTCACTAGGGAGAACAGCAGTCCCTTGACAAAGAGTGGCATAAAGGCAGCTGATAGAGGGGCCCTGATAAAGAAACTGCAGAAATTTACTGTCAAAAGGGTCAAACAATTGTACCCACAGATGCTGCTTATATTTGCAACTAGGCAGCTTATCCCCATTATCATGAACTGAGTATTTTTTCGGTTGTTTGATTTTTAGGGCAATTTGTTTTTCTCCTTCCTCCATTGGGCTATCTGATTTGATTACTGAAAGAGCTGTGCAGTCTGACCTGAGATCAGCTAATAAGGCACATTACAAACAAAGCTAACAAAACTTTCAGGCTTTTCTGGATGCCTCCCTTAGGCATTGGAATAGGTTATCAAGACTCTAAGGCACCCATGGCCATTTTCAGTTTCCTAAAGAAATTTTAAACTACATTTGTTTAATCAATGCATTTGTGATTGTTTTTGATTGTTTTTGATTTATATTAGATTGTTTTGTACATGTCTGACTGTAAAATGCTGTTTTGTATATTTGCATAATCTGGGCCAAGCCTGAAAAAGGATCCATGGTCCAGTGCTCCTACCTGGTTAACAAACAAACAAATAAATAAGGGGTAGCATCCCTGAAGGTAAGTAAAGCCCCAGGGCCAGATGGGATGCATCTGAGATTGCTAAAGGAACTAGCTTTGGTGTTAGCCAAACCCCTAGCTGGGCTATTGAATAGCTCTATGCAGCAAGAAATGGTTCCCAAGGACTGGAGGATGGTGGATGTGGTTGCGATGCACAAGGAAGGGGCGAGCAGCCATAGACCCATCAGCCTTACCTCCGTGGTAGGGAAACTGATGGTGACACTAGTTAAAGAGGACCTAGTGGAATACTGGAGAAAAACTGGCTTCAGGATAATAACCAAAATTGGTTCGTGGCAGGGAGGTCCAGCCAGACCAGCTTGACAAGTATTCTTTGACTGGGTAACCAAGGTAGCTGATAAGGGGTATACAGTAAATTTACTTTACTTCAAGTTTAGCAATGCATTTGACTCAGTATTACACTGAAGGCTGCTAAAGAAGATGGGGATCCAGGAACAGCTAAGGAAATATTAAGGAGGCAGTGTAGTGCAGTGGGTTAAGGCTCTAGCTGAAGATCTGGAGACCTGAGTTTGATTCCCATAGCCACCTAGGTGCATAATGTGTGATCCTGAGCAAGTCACTTAACTTCCTTGTGTTCCCAGGTCACATCTGGAAACAAGCTTTGGCTTAGTGTGCTACTCCTGGTTAAACAATGTTCCCTACTCTAGTAAGGTAGGTAGAGAGTTGGATGGAGGAGAGGCAGCACAGAGTTGTGGTGAATGAGGTCAGATCAGAAGAAAGAAAGGTCACCAATGGCATGCCACAGGGATCTGTTCTGGGCCCAGTCCTCTGCAATATGCTCATCAGTGACAGAGGAGAGGAATATAGGGCATTATGTGTCTATTCATAGATGACATTAAACTCTCTGGTAGTGTTGACAATTGTAAGGGATAAGGAAGTTGTAAAGAGACCTGAGAAGGCTAGAAAATTGACCCAAAGTCTGACAGCTGAAATTCAATGCCAAAAGTAAAAAGTGATGCAGTTTGGAAAAACTAAACAGAACAGAATGCAGATGGGGTCAAGCTGGTCACAACACTAGAGGAAGGGATCTAGGAGTCATCATTAGTGACTCCCTTAAACAAACCAACCAGAATAACAAGGCCTTCAGCATGGCTAACAGGATGCTAGGCTGCATTGTGATGGAGCTTTACTGTAAAAAGCAGGAGGCACTTTCACCACTGTATAGGTTGTTGGTGAGGCCACATCTGGGACACTTTGCCCAGTTTTGAAGTCCCTACCTAAAAAAATACAGGGGACGCTAGAGAAGGTATATTAGAGAGTGACCAAAATGATTCAGGGCCATAAGGACAGATCCTATAAGGATCACCTAAAGGTGCGGAACATGCATTCACTAGAAACTAGAAAAGAGGGAAGGGGGATGATAGAGATGTTCGAGTTCCTGAAAAGAATTAACAAGTTGGATTATGAGGAACTGTTTTCCAAAAACAGAGACTCAACGACATGGGGTCATGAGTGGATGTTCATGGGGGGGGGGGGAGTTAAAATGATGTGAGGAAGTATTTTTGTACAAAGAGTGGTTGAGCCATGAAATGGTCTACCAGCAGAAGCTGCATGTGCCAAAACCATAAATGGCTTCAAACACAGCTGGGACAGAGTCAAGGGTATAGCAGATACTCATTGGGACACAGGAGGCAGAAACACAGAGAACAAAAGTGGGGTTAGTATAAGTGAAGACCTCACAGAGACAGTAGGTCCTGGGTATGATAGGGTAATATGGACAGACATGATAGACCAGCAGTCATTGTTTATGTTTCAGTGTTAAGTGGACATATAAATGATGGTGTCATTTCTAATATTCTTGACACCTGCAAGACTCTGTAATGTTTGGTGTATTTTTTTTTTTGGGAAAACCTCAGCAGCTGAGGAAATACTAAATTTCAGTCTTTTCTGTCTCCACAGTCCTGCATGTGCTGAGAAAGTACTAGTAATATGCCTGCTGTCTGGGTGTAGCTCTAGCTGATGGTATCCTGTTTTGATGTCCAGCTTTGAAACAAGCTTTGCTCCATTGAGATCATGCACTGCATTGTCCATGGTAGGAGGAATAAGAGGTTCACGGATGATTGCTGTAGTTGCTTGCCACATGTCAGTGCAGATTCTTTCCTTTTCTGCACCCTTAGGTTTATGAGGTGTCACTATCAGTGAAACTCAAGATGTAGATCCTTTCACTCTCTCAGTTACTGTACGTTCTCATCTTCTAGCAGCTTGCGCTCTGCTTTCACTTTCTGCCGCTAATGGAATGGAATGGAACTCTTCAATGAGGTTAAGTTGTTGGTGTTACATCTGGGCTGATATGAAGACAAACCTGAAAGTCTTTTAGTTTTTTGATGCCTTGAAAAACCTCTGGACACTGAACTATCAGCTGGTCATCAATAATTCTAAAGATGTTTGATGAGTCAAAAGTGAGCTGCTGCTGCTGCTACCACCTACCACATAAAATCCCTTGTGTGTTCTGGTGACTGAACTCAATGTGGGTGGTAAATTTACCAAGAACTGTAAGTGTCTCCTTAAATCCATAAGCATATATGTTGATTTTCTGAAGCTTTAGCATGAGATGTCTCTTCAGCATATCAAATGTGGTCTCATCCATGATATTTACTACTGTGCCAGTGTACGTATTCTAATGCCATTCACCAGGACTTGAGCATTTGGTTATTTGATGTTCCCTTGACATTCGGCTACAAACACATATGCATCAGCACTACTGCATACATTAGCCCCTTCTCTGTTACAAAACTTGGTTCACTTTCTATTGTGATGTGCCTTATTTAATGGCATGGACATGAGTTTTGTGCTGGCTTTTGCATTGCAGTCTTGAACAACACTTCTTGGTAAAGTGATTTTGCTTACCACATGCTCTGAATTACTTTCCTTTTGCAGGACAAACTCCTGAATGGGATATGACACCACAATTTGTTCACTGAGTCATAGTCTGTTTTGCATTTTATTGTGAGCTTGTTTCACATGTTGTATTTGGACTACATTGTTGATGGAGGCTAATGCACTGCTTGCTCCATTTTCAGTGCTGGAGGCTTGGACCTTGGAGGCCTCAAGTGCCCGTGCATGATCAAGGAGGTCTTTTTGTGACACATCTGGTTCTCTCAGTGCACAATGCCCTAATCTGGCAGATGTGCAACTGTGTATAATCTGTGGCTGAATCTCTTTATGTTAGCAAATTCAAAAATGTTTTGCCAGCATACTTAACTTTGTCTGGTAGGTACTGAAGTCTCCACTTGGTTGCAGTGATGCTGTTCTGAATACATTAATTTCATATTGCATATTCTATTTAGGAGACCAGTAATTCATCAGTTTGACAGCCACATATGTGTCATCATCTGCTGATACCGTCTCATATGAGTCATACACACTCTGCCCTGCTAAATGTAGTAAACAAACTTTTTTCTGACTTCATCTGTTACGGCCATTGCAAATGTGTAATTCCTAAATCTATGCACCCATTTAGTCCAGTGTGATCCAACTGAACTATACTGTGTGTCAGCATCAAGTACAGGAAAACGGAGTTGGCTCAGGAAGACCATGGTGACATGCTTTGTGTTTTATCAGGTAGCGCTAAGAGACTTTAAAAATGACAGCTCAAGGCCAGGATGTTGGAAGCATTTTAGCATTTGTTAACCAGGTAAGTGCCTTGCAAACTGTGCATAGCACCACCAAATGCAGGGGCCGTACTAAATGTGCCATATTTGAAGGCACAGTTAGCAAGGCACAAACCTGTTTGCAAGTGGCACTAACATATGCCAGTGCACCTATGCAGCTGACTGTGCCTCGCATATCAGCACACTGCAACATTGGACGGTTTGGAGATGTGTAGATAGCCACTAGTGCCTCACTAATTTCCATCTCCCAAACCAAGTCTCATGACAGTGTGCCTCCCAACCTCCCCATCACCCACCTGGTAACAGTTACAACACTTCCCTAGTAGTGTCTAGTGGTCCCTCCTCCATTTCCCAACCCCTGTCATTTAAAGGTTTCCCTGGAGTCCAGTGGTCTCTCCACCCCCTCTGATCACCTGCTCATTATCATAGAAAGCTGATTCTACAGTGGGTGCATGCTCAGTACCTGTCATTTGGACAGCAGCTGACCAAGGTGGTGAGCAGAAGGGTTGTGTTAGTCACCGTCTGGGAGTCTCTGACTACATTGGTAAGTAGGGATCCAGGGGTATGGTTATGGAGGGTGTTGAGTGGGTGGGACAGTGAGGGAGGTCTTTTGTCTTATGGGGGGCCAGGGAGACCACTGGGCCAGGGAAAAGATGAAATGATAATGGTCAGGCAATGGGAGAGTGGGGGACCACTGGACACCTGGAGAATGTTTATATGATAATAGGAAGGTGATCAGGATATGGAGGAGACCACTGGACATGAAAGAAAAGTTTATATAGTAATGGGCAGGTGATCGGGGACCACTAGACACAGAGGAAAAGTTTATATGATGTTGGGCAAGCGATTGGGTGCAGGGAGACCACTGAAAACCAAGGAAACCTTTTAATGTTACTGGGTTAGTGATTGGATGGCAAGGGGGCCACTTAACTGAAAAGGAGAGTACACAGGCACCCCAATGGGTGCTGGAGAGGAGCACAAACACAGTTGCCCCAGGCCTGTAGTGAGGACCTTAAGGGATGCAAATGACCCCATAGCACCTTACTAGAGCTATGGTGTCATTTGAATAGGGACATACTGAGGTACAAGTGCCACATGTGGGCACTAAAGCCTGTTTGCTCCTGCAAGCCCCATAGTTCTTATTGGCCACATACCTCATGCAGCCAGTTGGAGGTTGTGGTTTGTGGGAGCAATTAGGATAGTATCTGGCTCAATCAGTTAGTATAGTGGAACATGTCAATTAGTTCTCGCTACTGTATGTGCTTTGAACATGTTCCAATATATGGTTTGTTTACTCAGGCACAACTTTGTGCTTGGTGCAAATGATTTGTGATTACAAAGCAGGGTCTTTTAATGTCTTGGCACAGAAGTCCTATAACAGCCTGTAGGAGAAAGGATGAACACCTTGTGACACTGAATACAGGCATAAATAATGAATTTTAGAATTCTATAGAAAACCTATGAGACCAAACAAAAGCTAGCACCAATGACAGTAAGCAATCCCAATTTATGATTAACACACCTCAAGTGCCTACTGAATTTCTACAGCAACTTGAAAACAACATTTTTATTGCAGAAGTACAAAATGTAACAGCACAATTCCCTATAGAAAAAGGCACAGGACCACATGGTATTTTGTTAGAATTCTATCAAATATTGTTGCCTGTGACTGGAAAACACTTTCTACAAGTATATAATAAAGCAAAAAGTAATGGATACCTCCCATTACAACCATGTGTAGGGCCTTAATTAGTTGTTATGCCATCAAAGTGCAGACAACATAAGATGAATACTCTCAGCACTTTGGGCTGCTCCTAGTAAAACTGATCTAACCCCGTTGGTTTAATTAGATACCACTAAAGGGTTTGACTCCAGTCAAGAGCTGGAATATTTCTAGAACAATTTGGACTTTCTGGACTTTTTAGTACCTACATTAAAATATAATGCCATAACACATACAGTATGTGTGTGTTCTTACTAATGCTGCTAAATCAGATCGTTTTCATCTAGGAACAAACACTTGGATGCCCCTTATCTCCAGGATTATTTGTACTGGCAATCGGATCATTGATTAATAAAAATGCTAAAGAAACAGAATTAAGTAAAACTGCTGAAAAACTTTAGCTTTTGCAGATAATCTTCTACTGATCTTTGAAAATTGCCATTCTTCACTTGATGCATTAATGGATATGATAGAACACTGGGGAGACATTTCAGTCTTGGCAATCAGTTGGAGCATATCTGAGATTTTCCAACTAAATGATGGTTGTTCTACTATGACACTGTCACAAATAATCTCAAAATTACCACTTAGGAAATGGGAACTTGTTTAACCAGGAAATGCACACTAAGCTGAAGCTTGTTTCCAGGTGCGACCTGGGAGCACAAGGAAGTTAAATGACTTGCTCAGGGTCACACAGTGTGGAAGTGGGAGCTACAGGATTCAACCCTAGGTCTCCAGGTTAGCAGCTCACTGCAACCACTACGCTATAATGCACTTAAGTGGTGCAAGATGAAGTAGCCAATCTAGGAATTAAAATCACACCCAAACAAAAAGATTTAATTAAGCAGAATCTGAACCCCATCTTAGGAAAATTAGAATTAGAACTCTCTAGCTGGGAAAAGTTAAACTGGTCCATATGGGGAAGAATCAATACAATTAAAGTATGTGTGTCCCGGACATATTTGACATACTTAATGCAATACCAGTTAAAAGAGCTAGAACCTGGCTTAAAATAATTAGTAAAATGATACAGACAATTTATTTGGGTAGGGGAAACAACTTCGCTTAAGATTGCAAAAGCTTTGGTTATTGCAGGAAAAAGGAGGATTTAGGCTCCTTAACTTCAAGCTCTATCATCTCTCATTCATTGCTAAACAATATAGTGTGTTAAAAGACCCCACCCAAACTCAAACTCCCTCACTTTTGATAAAATAAAAAGAGTTTGGTTTATCCAGATATTGCTTACTCTTTTTCTCCCCAGGGACTAGGCTGCTTTTCCCCATCATGCACATGAACCAACTACCAGAACTGGCACCGCAATGCTGCTCCACCATGCTCCTAATGCCTCTCCACAACATCTCTGTGTCTCCTCCAAGTTGTAAGGCCTCTGCTCACACTACTCAGGATCCGGTGCATGGGGTGGTGGCAGTCAGTATAACACTACAGACCACTGGCTCATGAAAAGTTTAACAGCTGTTATCCCTGCCCTGTATGCCCTCAGCATCATTTTAACCCCTCTCCTACCTCTACGTCATCCGATTTTCATGCAGTAAATCTAAGTCAAGGTGGGCTGGGGGATATGTCGTCACCCATGCCTTCCACTTCTGCTGCACAACCAATCATGGAGGCACTCTCGCTGTGAGACAGTCGTAATCCTTTCATCAGGAGTCAGAGAGTGCCCCACTGCATTCTCCAGACTCCTCTAGCCAAGCAGTGGAAATTGAGCCCATGACACAAACCACATGGCTGTTCAATGTGCTGCCCCCCAATTATTTAAAACATTTTGTTTGCCAGGACAGATCTACTGCAGTGAATTCCCTAATTTATAGGGGCAGCCTGGAGATAGCAGCAATAAAGTTCAAGTGGTTTATATAGTAATCACAAACCAAAAGCATGTAAACAAAATCACTGATATAAAAAAAGAATGTACTACACGACCTCCTTGTATTTACTTTTTATAATAACTAGATTGAAATGAAACACATTTTGTTCCTCTTTGTACCATCCTCACCTTAGAATAATGTTAGGTGTATTCACATGCATGTGGATGACATTGCTTCTTCCCAGTGGACCTTCAGCCTTAAGTGAACATCTCAGGACTTCTGCAGAGTCCAACAATGGTTTTGTAATAACTGGCTCTCCTTCAATGCTAAAAAAAACCAAAATAAAACAAATAAAAAAAAAAATCTCCATGGCCCTCGGTAGCAGGCAGTGTCTGGCCAGGTTTCACAACTTACTTGTTTGTGTGATACTGGATGACTCTGAATTGGTGGATGTTCCTTTCTTTAAATATCTGTGTGCTTTGGTTGGTTGAAATCTTGAGTTTTCCAGTCACATAGATGCCATTTAAAAGAAACTTTATGTCAAAGTAGGTACCCTAAAACATAATAGGGTTGGTAATCCTCTCTGTCCATAACAAGATTGTCCCATGCCTTCCTATACCTCCAATGCTCCCCATATTACAAATGTTTTCTTCTGTCCCTTGAAAGTAGATGTCTAGACACTCACTGTGCTTCTTTCATCTACAAATTAATATCTCCTTACCTGAACCCCACCTTCTCCTCTTATAAATGCTGAATGCCATATCTTTTTTCTTCCCTGCTCCAAGTCCACAGCTTGGTAGGTGACCTTCTCCTATAGAAGCCACCTTCTCTAGTCCAAACTCCTCCCTGCCTTCTGCTCATCTTCTTCTTTTAATTTGAAAGCTTGCTCTGTGAATTCACTGCTCACACCTGCTCATTGATCTAATACACTCCTTTCCCTTCCAGACCACTTTCTTTTATCATTTAACTTGATTTATAAAATGGCCCATGAAGATCTGGTAACCTCATTGGTCAAGATCTGTCACATGACTGTTGATTATTTTCTGACAACTGAGTATCCTAGCTGCAGCTTTAGCTAGGAGCAGGGACATCTTGGACTTCCTACAGGGGATGTTACTCAGGCAACTAGTAGGAGAGCCCACCTGTAGGAGAGCAATATTGGACCTTGTACTCACAACGGGGACAATGTTGCAGACATCATTGTGGGTGACTACCTGGGGACCAGTGATCACCATATAGTGTGGTTCAAAATAAGAACGGTGACAGAATTGAACCACACAAAGGTGAGGGTCCTGGACTTCAGGAGGGACAACTTTACAAAGATGGGGGAATGCCTCAGGGATGCACTGGCTGTAAGTGGAGGATTTGGATGGAGTGGGGGAACAGTGGGCAAAACTAAAAGTGGCCATAGTGAGGGCAACAAACTTCTACATCAGGCAAGTTAGAAAAAGCAAGAGGAAATGGAGGCCACTATGGTTTTCAAATGAGGTGGCTGGAAAAGTAAGAGCAAAAAAGTTAGCATTTAGGAGATATAAGGAGACACAGATGGAGGAGGATAGGGAGGTGTATCAGGAGAAGCAGAGGGAGTCAGGGAAAGTAGTAAGGAGTAGAAAGGTGGAAATGAAGGAGAAAATAGCCCAGGCAGTAAAGAAAGAGGACAAAACATTTTTTAGATCTGTAAGCAAAAGGAGAATGACAAAGAGAGGGATTGTAAGATTATTTATTTAGTTATTTTATTTACTTTTAGTAACCGGGTGGGTGCACTAGGCGTAGGAATGCCTATTTTCAGGCACAGCCCAGGAGGATGCAAGAGGACATACGTGAGTATACATGTGACACAGCACATGAGATATATAACATAGTGAGGAGGAGGATCACATACAAGCAACTGTAGATTTTCAGAAACATTCTTCAGTATGATACAGTCAATACAGTTTTGACAGTCCAAAGAAAGCAAGAAATGCAAAAAACATGAGAGTAAAAAAACTGACATTTCAAAAGCATGTGCAATATACAATAAATGCCATTATGTGGCCAATAGGTTTAGGGAGAGTAGAAACTGGGAGAAGAGGGAAGGGGGAGAGTGGTGGGAAACAGAGGAAGAGGGTAAGGGATGATAGAAGGGATTTAAGGATGGTTATAAGAGAGGCGGAGAAAGGTGTCAGAGGTGTAGGTGCCTAGGGTTGCAGAGAGCAGGGAGAAGGATAGTCTATGGTGGATGAAAGCAAGTGCAGGGACTAGTAGCATGCAGATGATCATGGTGAAGTTTCTTAAAGCCAGCATGGGTAGGAGCTGGATTAATAGTTTAGGGTATGACGTTCCAGTACTTTGCAGCCATGTATGAGAAAGTGCATGCACCCATATTGGTTTTGCATCTGGGGATATGGAGAGGGGCTTGGTCAGTAGATCGAAGCCCATAGGAGAGGGGTTGTGAGTGAAGCAGAGAGGTGAGAGATTGGGGAAGGCCTGATCTAGTAATACCATCAATTAGAGAGCCATAGGACTGCAGCCGGTGGCAGAGGGGCTGGGCCAATTTAGGTCAGCATAGAGCTGGCAATGGTGCTTGTATCGTGGAGATGCAGAGGCATATCAGCAGATAGAATTATAGGTAGTGTCCCACTTATAGAGAGATGTCTTTGTGGCAGATAGGTAGGTGGCTGAGCCACAGGCCAGGGCAGGGAGCAGAAAGCCTTGTGCCACAGCTAGTCTAGCCGATGGGGTGAGGGCATAGCTATTACGATAGGCAACTGCCATCTTAGCATTGATGGATTTACATTTGGTGGTGATGTGCAGATCAAAATCTAGAGATTCGTCAAGAAAAATGCCCAGATATTTAAAGGACCTAGTGCTAACCAGTGGGGAACCATCAGCACATGATATTTGGAGGGAGCTTTGGCTTGCTTTAAGTCTGGCAGGTGAGCCAAAGAGCATGGACTGTGTCTTGCTTGTATTGAGAACGAGGTTGTTCTCTGTTAGCCAGGAATGAATACTTAAGAAATCCAAGGCAAGAGAGTGGTTTATATCAGAGATATTTCTTGCACTGTGGTAAATGACAAGGTCGCTCGATGAGAGTAGAGATGAGCAGGTTGGTGCAAGCAGCAGGAGGTCATTAATGAAGATTGAGAAAAGCAAGGGCCAAGAATGGAACCCTGGGGAATGCCTAACATGTATAGATGACAGGTCAGATATGTCTGAGTTGAAAACTACAGCCTGTTTCCTATCAGACAGATAGCTATTAAACCAGGCCACTACATTGGCAGAGAAGCTTTGGGAACGTAGTTTCACAAGGAGAAGGGGATGGTTAACAAGATTGAATGCCTTAGTTAAATCGATGAAAACTGCACCTGTGAGGAGGCCAGAGTCCATAGAAGCATAGATGTCATTTTTGAGTTTTATGATTGAGGTGGAAGTGCTGTAGCCTTTGAGGAAACCATGCTGGGAACAAGAGAGAAGATTGTGCTTGTGAAGATAATCTATGGATTGAGTTGCCACTAATTTTTCCAAGATTTTGCTAAGCACAGAGAGGATAGCTATGGGTCGGTAATTAGTGATTTCTTTAGTATCACATTTTTTAGAAATGGGTGTAATTTTTGCTGTTTTCCAGATATTAAGAACTGAGCCATGGCATAGTAATAGGTTGAAGCCGTTTGTTAGGAGGGAGGCTATGAGAGGTGCAGCAGCTTTCAGGAGCCTAGGCTCAAAACCATCTGACCCTAAGCTGGTACTGTCAGGGGTGGAGAGTAGCAGCTTTAGAACTTCAGCTCTTGTGACGGTTCAGAATCTAAATGGAGGATGTGTGAGAAGAGATTCAGTATCGCTGGGGGGGGGGAGCAATGTGTCCTGACAAGAAGGAGGCCAGGTAGGTAGAGAGGTCAGAGAAATGGTGATTGAAGGAGTTGGCGATAGTAACAGGGTTATTGCAGTGTATTCCACTTAGCAACATATCACTAGCAGTGGCCAAATGATTAGCTCCAAGGAGGGTTTTTATGGTTGACCAGAATTTCTTGGAGTCACCTGCAGCTTTTGTTAGTAGGTCTTTTCAGAAGGAGCTTTTTACTAATCGAATGTTTCTTTTGCATGTATTTCTCAGTAGTCTGTAGTCATCGTAGTCGGACTGATGCCCTGAGGCCTTGAAATGCTGCTATGTTAGCTCCCTTACTTTTATTTGGGTGAGATCTTTAGTTAACCACCTTGTTTGGGTTCCACAAATGCGGCGTGTGACCCGGGGAGCATGGGTGTCTTGGAGAAGGCCAAACTGGGCCAGGAAGTAGTCTATGGCTGCATGGGCATTAGTTGAGGAATAGATGGGTGACCAGTCAATCATGGAGAGATCATGCATGAACTCAGTAAGGTTAAAGTTAAAGAGGGGTGGAGGGGGATCAGGAAAAAGCGGTCATCCTGAACAAATAATCTTGTTCAGTGCTCACAGGGGAAGGTGAGGGACCACAGGTAGGGACGGGCATCAAAGGAAGGAGGTGGACACAAGTCCATTTACAGAGGAGACAGTCCTGAAGGAACTCGCAAATCTGAATGTGGACAAGGCAATGCAGCCAGGCAGGATATATCTAAGGATACTGAAGGAGCTCAGAGAGTTGCTGACTGCACCTCGGATGGGCCTATTCAACCACTGACTGGAGATGGGAGTGGTTCCAGAGGACTGGAGGAGGAAAAATGTAGTCCTACTTCACAAATGTGGTAGCAGGGAGGAGGCTGAAAATTACAGGCCAGTCAGCCTGACCTCAGTGGTGAGGAAATTAATGGACTCACTACTGAAGGAAAGGATTGTGGAGTATCTTGAATCCAGTGGCCAACAGGATCTGAGGCAGCATGGATTCACAGCAGGGAGGTCATGTTAAACAAAGCTGATAGGTTTCTTTGTCTGGGTGACCAGGGAATTAGATCAGGGTGGTGCTGTGGATGTGGTCTACCTGGATTTCAGTAAGGCCTTTGACACTGTTCCACATAGGAGACTCGTAAACAAGCTGGGCAGCCTGGTAGTGGGTCCAAAGGTGATAAACTGGGTAAGAAATTGGTTGGGAGATAGGGGACAGAGAGTGGTGGTAAATGGAGTTCACTCCTAGGAAGGGAGGGTGACCAGCAGGTACTGGGACTGGTCCTCTTCAATGTCTTTATTGGAGACTTTGCAGAGGGGCTAGAAGGGAAGGTATGTCTTTTTGCAGATGACACAAAGATCAGCAATAGGGTAGACACTCTGGGTGTGTATGGAAAAAATGAATACAGATCTAAGAAAGCTTGAGGAGTGGTCAAATGTGTGGCAACTAAGATTCAATGTGAAGAAACGCAAAATCATGCACCTGGGACACAAAAACCCAGGGGTGGAGTACAAGATGGGGGAATGGTACTGACGACCACCAAGCAGGAAATAGACCCGGGGGTAATTATATCTGATAGAAACATAGAAACATGGAATTTGATTGCAGATAAGGACCGCTTGGCCCACCTAGTCTGCCCATTTCCATACCTAATGGATAAGTTGCAGATCCTAGTTAACCAGCAGCCTACTTCCTCCTACCCCCCCATTAGAATTGCCTTATGTCTGTCCCATGCATTCTTGAATTCCCCCACTGTTTTTGACTCCACGACCTCCTCAGGAAGGCTGTTCCATGCATCCACAACCCCTCCCATGAAAAAATACTTACTCATATTACCTTTGAGCCGTCCCCCCCATCTTCAAATTGTGCCCCCTTGTTCTTGCACATATCTTTTTCTGAAAGATGCTACCCTCTTGGACTTTGTTGATTCCTTAAGGTACTTGAAAGTTTCTATCATGCCCCCCTTTCAAGGGTGTACATATTAAACTCCTTTAGTCTCTTTGTATGTCTTCTGGTACAGACCCTGCACCATTTTGGTTGCCCTCCTCTGGACAGCCTCCACCCTGTCTATGTATTTATGGAGATGGGGTCTCCAGAACTACACACAGTACTCCAGATGGGGTCTCACCAACTGTCTGTACAGAGGGATAAAAACTTCCTGTTATCTACTGGTGATGTCTCTCCCTATGCATCCCAGTATCCTCCCAGCCCTCCTTACTGCCTTCTCGCATTGCTTACCCACCTTTAGGTCATCTGATATAACTACCCCAGGTCCCTTTCCTTTTTTGTTGTTGTCAGTATCTCACCCCCCCCCATTGTGTACTCTTCCCCTGGGTTTTTGTTTCCTGGTGCATTACTTTGCACTTCTTTGCGTTGAATCTAAGCTGCCATACATTTGACCATTCCTCCAACTTTGCCAAGTCCTTTTCATCCTTTCCACCCCACCTTGTGTATCAACCGGTTGCAGATCTGTGTGTCATCTGCAAAGAGACATATTTTCCTTCCAGTCCCTCTGCAATGTGACTTATAAAGACATTAAAAGGACTGGTACTGTACTGGAACCCTGTGGTACCCCACTAGCAACCCCCTTTCTTCACTGTGGACTCCGCTTACTATTATCCTCTGCATCCTGTTGTCCAGCCAATGTTTTACCCAGGCTACCATCCTGGGACCCACTTTAGTGCAGGACTGTGTCAAATGTCTTACTAAAGTCTAGGTAGGCCATGTTCACAGCCCCTCTCTAGTCTACTACTTTAGTCACCCAGTCAAAGAAGTCAATTAGATTCATCTGACATGACCTTCCCGCTGTGAATCCATGTTGCCTTAGATCCTATGCCCCACTGGCCTCTTGGTACTCAACAATTCTTTTCTTCAGAAGTGATTCCATCATTTTCCCTACCACTGAGGTCAAAATGACGGGTCTGTAGTTTTCTGCCTCTGTCTTGCTCCCACTTTTATGAAAGGGAATCACATCAGCCCTCGTCCAATCCTCAGGTACCACACCATCCTCCCATGATTTGTTAAAAAGAGTAGTCAGTGGTGTTATTAGCTCTCCCCTTAGTTCTTTTAGAATTCTGGGGTGAACTTCCATCAGGCCCCATTGATTTGTCCACCTTCAGTTTTAGGAGTTCTTTCAGTACCCTTTCTTCTGTGAATGGACTGATATCGACCCCCCATCCAGACTGCTTCTATTGACTGTATTAAGTACCTTCCTCCTCTTCCTTGTGAATACTGAGCAGATGACCTAAAGGTAGTCAAATTGTGTGACAAGGCAGTGGGGAGAGACAGTGGGATGCTAGGGTGCATAGGGAGGGGTATCACTAGCAGAAAGAGGGAAGTGGTGATACCACTCTATAAATCATTGATGAGACCTCACCCAGAGTACTGTATATGTTCAGTTCTGCAGACTACATCTCCAGAAGGACACAGACAGAATAGAGGAGATCCAGAAGAAGGCAATTACAATGGTGCAGGGCCTGCATCAAAAGCCCTATGAAGAGAGTCTAAAGGACCATAGTATGTACACCCTGGAGGAAAGAGGGGAAGGGGTGATATGATAGATGTAATATATCTTGGTGCCCTCACAGAAAGACTCAGTTACAGCTTGTATGGTCATTGGCCATCTTTATTCTTCTCAGAGATAGTGGACACACATTAGTGCACATATGCAAAGAAAACACACTGGGCATGACATGAATTTACAATTTAGATAGGGATTACAAACATCCAATTGCATAAACTAAAACCCTAATGGCATTCTTTAGACTTCCCACCATATATATATATATATATATATATATATATATATGTATATGGCAAAGACCTCCGTTTAATGCATTAGTTAGGGTTGTTCCACAGTGACAAAAGTGAGAAAATTTGGTGTTAGGGTTGAAAACCCTAACTCGCATTCCCCCACCCCCCCCCACCACACACACACACACACACACACACACACACACACACACATGCAAGTAGGGAAAGGACCAATGCAACACAACCAATCACACACAACCAGCAGGTGGTAAATACCTGTGTTACCGTAGCAAGTAGGTAAGAAATCTAACTTCAGGTATCATACAGTATTTCCAAACTTGTTTCATGAGGTTAGTTCACTTAAAGGTGAAACAAGGTGGCAGTAGTGAAAACTGTGTACCTTGCTATGTTTTCAACATATGGGTGTCGAAAGGCATCATGGGTGCCACAGTGTTAGTCTATGGGAAATTGCTCAAGTTTCGGAACAGTGTAACTTTGTCATGCTTAAGTATTTTAGCACCAAAGCAGGAAAAGGCATATCTGTGGGACTAGGGCTTGCCACCCTGCAAATTTTAGCTCAAAGGACCCAACCATTTGCTTGCAGGATGATGGCAAAGATGTGCAGTGTTCAGGAGCATACTTTCGCAAAATACAGTTGCAAATATAAAAGTGTCGCAAATGGAACACATGACATTGTCGCATTTGTGAAAGCATGCAAAACAGTGTCGCAAAATACTGTTGCAAACACGAAAGTGTTGCAAATGCATAGCATGAAACTGCTGCATTGGCGAAAGTAATTTTTGAAAGTATTTCAGGGAATGTGGAAAATCCTGTTTTGGGTCTTGTACACCCCAAAATACCATATGTGTAGTTGTGTTATGTGTTGATGGCAGCGTGTGGCCCAAGATAGCCAGTTGTCCATAGTGATATGTGTTTTGTGGTGCATGGAACATCTGGGATCAGGGTTAGCAGTGACGACCCCATGCCACAGCTCGATGGGAGCATGGGTGCAAGGTTTCATGGTTTTGATAGTTGTCTGTTATTTCTGTTACCTGCTGCTGGTTGAGTGTGATTGGTTGTGTTGCCTTGGTCCTTCCCCTACTTGCATGTATGTGTATGTGTGGTGGGGGTGGGGGGAATGTGCAGTTAGGGTTTTCAACCCTAACACCAAATTTCCTCACTTTTGTCACTGTGGAACAACCCTAACTGATGCATTAAATGGAGTTTTTTTGCCATGAATTTCCCTTCTTTTTGAGAATCTGCAATATAAATAGTGAATGGAATGTGGTGGTGGCCATTTGTGCGTAATAACCCTAACAGTAATGATAATGCTAACAGTAACGGTGACACAAAAGTAAACAATAATGGTAACGGTAATGCAAATGTGAACTCAGATGTAAATGCTAAAGCTTAAGGAAATGGAATTGGAAACAGAAACAGTGACAGTAACGGTGACGCAAACGTAAATGCAAATGAAAATGCAAGCAGAAACGCAAAATGTAACTGTAACGTAAAAAGAAATGGTAAAGGTAATGGTGATGGAAATGTAAATGTTAATGCAAACACCAATGGTAACGGCAATGGAAACGCAAACATTGATGGGAACAGTAACACCTACGCAAACATGAACAGAAATGCAAACGCTAACGGTTACGGTAACGTAAATGAAAATGCAAATGGTAATGCAAACACAAATGCAAATGGCAATGGTGACGTAAATGCAAATGCTAATGACAATCTAACAGTGATGCAAACAGAAATTGTAACGCAAACGGAAGCGCAAACGCAAGTGCAAATGCAAATGCAAACAGTAACGGTAACGTTTACAGTAACAGAAATTGAAATGCAAATGATAATGCAAGTGCAGACGGTAATGAAAACACAAATGGTAATGATAACATAAACACAAGTGCAAACGCAAATGCTAATAGTGATGCAAACGTTAGCATAAATGCAAACGTAAACAGTAATGCAAATGCAAGCACAAACTGAAACTGAAACTCAAACGGTAACACTAACGGTAATGCAAATGCAAATGGTAATGCAAGCACAAACGGTAATGGTAACATAAACACAAGCTGTGACGGTAATGTAAATGGAAGTGCAAACTCAAATGGTAATGGCTACCTAAACACAAATGCTAATGGTAACAGTAATGATGACACAAACACAAACGTAAACGCAAAGAGTAAAGCAAATGCAATCTTAAACACAGATGCAAACAGTAATGCTAATGGTAAGGGTAACGCAAACGCAAATGGTAACGGAAGCGCAAATGGTAATGGACAGGAAAATGGTAACAGTGAACCAAATGTAAATGGAAATGCAAACGGTAACACAAACACAAACAACAACGCTAACAGTGACGCAAACAGACATACTAACGCAAATGGTAATGGAAACGCAAGTGCAAACATAAACACAAATGCGAACGATAACGGAAACGCAAGCACAAACCTGAACACAAATGTTAATGCTAATGGTAATGCTAATGCACATGCTTTGTGTTTGAAAGAGGTGCATTCAGAAGCACAGTGAATACAAAGAATGTGGGCATAACAGTGGCTCTCGGACAAGAAAATGAGCACTTGGAATATTAAATTGCTTATATCTTAGGAACCATACAACGCAAAAAAATTAAATCTCATATTATTGATGACTTTCCAGGTTAGTTTTTGTACTTAGCCCCAAATGTGGGACTAAGGAATTTTGCAACAAAAGTCTGTATCTTGAACTGTTTTAGAGATACTGACCCAAAAGGTGCGTGGACGCCAGAATGTTATCTTATAGGAACAATCGTTAACTACAGAGTGCTGTAACTTTGCAGCCCTGTTATATTTTTGCACCAATCCACCAAAAGGCACATCTGTGTGATGTTGGCTTTCTTCCCTGCAAATTTCAGGCAAAAAAACAAACTGTTGTTTTGCAGCAGGGTGGCAAAGATTTCCTATTGTTTTGGGCATAGTGTTGCAAATTACTTTCGCAAATAATGACACTTTCGCAAAAAAAATCAGGAAAGTGTTGCATATGTGAAAGTACTTTGCGACACTACTTTTTACAAAAATTTAAAACATATTTCTGGGGTGTTTTATTTCCCAAAAAAAAAAAACATGGCTTGCATCCTCAGGGCTCGACTAGGTGAACAACACACGAATTGTGTCCCTAGAGGGTCCCAAATTTAAATGCCAAGCCTTTTTCTGACCACCAACTGAAAAAGAAATGGCTGAATCAAGAAAGTAAAAGGGTAATTTGCGACACTAAAAACTGCAGTTGTGACACTTTAGCATAGTTTGTTAACTTTTCCCATAGATTATAATGGAATTCAGTGTTTTTTGAATAACTTTTGAACCATTTAATATTTTTTCATGAAATTTTCAAACAGCAAATAGGGGACCCTGGCTGCATCTTCCCTGAAGTTTTTGGACAAATCACGCAAACCATGCAGGCTGTAGGTGCGCAAAGAAACACGCAAAACCCGTAATTTATGCTTTTTTTTTTTTGCATTCTGCAGCTCCACAACCGTACATCCGACTGTAACGGAACATTTCACATTTAACCTTAAATGGGGTACTTAACTCTAACTATAGTGGCACTGCCATACCACTATAATATATATATATATATATATATATATATTATATATCCACGTATATACTATCATGCATATCCATGCAAATACTACTCCTCCCCTTAGACAGAAACTTGTCTGAAATAATTCAACAGTAACATTTCCTGACTTCCGGGCTGAAGTAGATTATTTGGTACCCAGAAACACGTTCAGGGATTATTCTGCTTTGGGTAGAACTTCTCACTCAGTAACCATACAAGTAAGAGTTCAGTTGCACAGAGGTACAGGAACAGTACATGACTTTAAAGGTCAAGTCTTTGTGGTGGTCTTTGGTGCCTAATGTGATATCTATGGGCTGGAACAACTGTTGCTGGTGAAACAGGTGTTTTGTTATTATTTGGCACTGGCCCTGGTGGAACTTCACAGGCAGGAGCAAAGTCCTCTATGTCACTGTCCTCATCTGGAGTGACGTTTTCTGCTGCATTTGTTGGAACCTGGGAATGCAGTAGGTGACCCACGTATACGTGAACAAGTCAATGTCCCACATAAACTGCATAAGTCAAAGGTCCACGTGTTTCAATCACCATCCCAGGAATCCATGAAATCTTGGGATATCTACAGTCTCAAACCATCACCCTCTCCTCAGGATGAAAAATTTGTACTGGCTTGGCTGACTTGTCATGACTCTTTTGCTGTTGTAGTTGATGCATTGTGGAAGCGTTGGCCAAGTCTGGCTTGAGCAATGACAAATGGGTACGAGGTTGATGTTTGAGAAACAGTTCAGCAGGTGTTTGCTCTGTGACTATATGAGGAGTGTTTCTGTAAGCAAACAGGAAATGAGCCAACTGTTGAACTGTAGGTACTTGCTGTGAATGTAGTTTATTCCAAGCTTTTTTGAATGTCTGTACAGCTCTTTTGGCTGCACCATTGGATGCTGGATGGTAAGGTGGAGTCAAGATATGTCAGACTTCATTCTGCTTTAAGAACAGTTTGAAATCATGGGAAGAAAACTGGGACCATTGTCCAACACTAACTCCCGTGGTAGGCCATATGAGGCAAAAAGTTGTCTCGGAAGGTTTACAGTCTTTTCAGTAGTCGTGACTTGTGTGGGCAGCACTTCCAGCCATTTGGAGTAGATGTCAATTACTACTAGGAAATGCTGTTTGTCCACTTTGGCATAGTCAACATGGATGCGTTCCCATGGTGTGGTAGCCCAGGACCATGGATGCAGGGTTGACAGCTGGTTGTGGACAGCTGCACATGGCACACATTGGTTGACAAGATGTTGAATATCTTGATCAAGTCCTGGCCACCAGATGTATCTTCTGGCCAATGCCTTCATTCGAGAGATTCCAGGATTGCTGTTATGTAAGTCAGAAAGTAACCTCTTGTGGAACTTTGGTGGTATCACAATCTCAAGCTCCCCATCAGAATATAGCCTTGTTCTGTGGATAACTGGTCCTTCTTGTCTAAGAAAGATCAGAGAGTCAGGTCTCTCATGAAGTTGGGCCAGCATTTAGGGTGAAATCTAGTACTTTAGAGAGGACAGGATCTTGTCGCGTCTCTGCTGCGACATCCTGTGAAGCAATGGGTAGTTCTCAAGATGTGAATGATGGAATACTGCCCAATTGGCTTCCTCCTCTGCAGCATTTTTAGTGGCAGTCTTGATAATGCATCTGCATTTGCATGATCATGAGAACATCTGTATTCAATGTCATAGTCGAAGTCAAAAATCAGGGCCCATCACTGCATTCTGAGTGCTGCAAGAGTTGGTATTGTAGCCTTTTGGCCCCAGAATTGCCAGTAGAGGCTTGTGATCTGTTAGAAAAGTGAATTTACATCCCTACAAGTACTTATCTAACTTCTGACACTGAAAATTATGCTCATAGCTTCTTTCTTGATCTGATCTTAGTTTATTTTGCTTAGGGACAATGTTCTGGAAGCAAAAGCAATCAGGTGTTCCTCCATGAGAAGGTTGCACATGAGAGTTGACAGCCCCCACTACATATGGTGATGCATCGCATGCTAACCGCAGAGATCTGGTGGGATCATTGCACTATCCTTTGCTGCTTAGAAGATGTTTCTTGCAAGTCTGGAATGCTTTCTCACACTGTGGTGACCAATTCCATTGAGCTTCTTGCTGTAGTAAGTCATGGAGTGGCTGCAAGAATGTAAACAATTGGGCTAGAACTATCCATAGTAGTTCAAGAATCCTAAAAATGATCTTAACTCTGTCACATTTGATGGTGCAGGTGCCTTGACTATAACATCCACCTTCCTCTCTGTTGGGCTTAGGATTTGGGCATCAATAAGGGTGACCTAGGTACTCAACAGAATTTTGCAGAAATTGGTATTTGGCTAGCTTTACTCTCAGTCCATACCATTACAGTCTGGTCAGATCTTGGTCCAGGATTGTCAGATGCTCTTCCACTGTGGGGGCTGTCACCAAGATATTGTCCATAAAGCATACTAAACAGTCCAGTCCATGCAGTATCTGGTCCATTGTGTTCTGGAAAAGTGCTGGCACTGTGGAAACTCCATATGCCAAGTGATGATACTGGTAAAGTCCTTTGTGGGTGTTGATGGTTAGATACAGTTCCGACTCTGGTTCACAGGGTTCTCGGTGACATGGGCACCCACATCCTTTACACAAATTTTGTGCTTCGGGACACTCACCGGCCAACCATGAGAGTCCCAGAGACACTCCACAGTACAGGTCCCAGGAGCCCTGACTGGACAGTGTACTGCGCATGTGCAAAATGTGTGATTTGTTTATTTTTTCCCTTCCTCCTTTTCCTCCTGGTGGTTTCGGCACCTTGGAGAGTGTGCACACCACCAGGTGAGGTGGAGGAGGATAATAAGGAGGAAGAGCAGTGCCAGTGCAGTATTCATGGGGTGTGTGCAATCAGTTCCTCCTTGAACCTTTGCCTTGGTTCATCTGGGTGAGAGCTGGAGGACAAAAGGCTCTCGGAGCCATTTTGCCATTGATAGAAAAATGTGGCAGGAGAGAGAAAAAGAAAAGTGTTTAAAAACAGACCAAGAGTCGGACAGTCTGCCCCAGTTGCCCGAGGAGAAGAAGGAGGTGTAGGGGTATATTTGTGCAGCCAGCAGGTTGCACATATTCGCTTGAGGCACCAGTGTGTTAAACTTAACAGAAAAGGGTAATTTTTTTTATTTACAATTATTTTAGGCTGTTAGGGCATCACGACTATTTCTGGCTGACGGTTTAGTGAGCTTAGAGTTTTATACTGTGTCTTTTTTTGTGCTTTTTTGTGCAGGGCCATGCCAGGAGTGCATTGCAGCCAGGAGAGGAGGAGAACAGTGAAGAAGCTGGGCGGGGGAAGCCTCGTGAGCAGCACACAACATGTCTCAATGAAGCCTTACTGATTATTTTGGTGGAGGAGAATCCTCCACACCAATGGATAAGGAACAAACAACATCATCCTCTGAGTGTGACTTAAGCACATCTCAGGAGACAGCTGACATTGTGAATGTTGAAACTGAAAATGATCAGTCTGAACAGACTGCATCTGCTAAAAGCAACAAGAAATTAAGGTTGTGGAGTGACAGCTGGACAAAGTTATTTTCATGACTTGTAAAGGATGAAGTAGAGGGGAATATTGTCAGGAAGTGCAGTTGGTGTAAAAAAGGTGGCAAAAACAATCCATTTGCCACAACTGGCACAACCAATCTGCAAGTGTCTGCTCTCTACAGACATGAAAGAAACAGAGAACATTTGCTGGTGCACACTGGAAAGAAAACAGCAGAAAAACTGTCTCTGCCAGTGGCATTTGAGAAGCAGATCTTGGGTCTTAAGGCAAGGATGACAGTAAAGTTGCTTCAGTTAATAACAGCCTTACCAAACAAAAGCAACCACTCAAGCAGTTTGAAACACTGATAGCTCTACAGGAGGAATGGAATCTTTTGGGCCGGCACAGGTGCTGTTGTTGTGGACTGACACTAATGGTGGTGTTTGTTATCCACAGAAACAAAATGGCTGTCCAGGCTTGCAAGACTGTGGCACAATCTACTCAGGTTGGGATGCAAGATATGACATGCTGGACTTCATAAACGAAGTCCTACAGGAAGAAATCAAAGCTCACTTAGCAGGCTCTCAGTTCCTTGGGTAATAGTGGATGAAACTACTGATGTAACTATTCACAAAATCTGAACATTTATGTGAAGTGTGTACACAATGCATAGGCCAAAATTAATTTCATTGACTGTATTGCAATACCTGATGGGAGGCAGACACAATTGTGGGAGAACTGTTGATGCGGTGTTCTGCTAATGCAGCTGACCCTATCAAGATCATCACATTAACAAGTGACAGTGCCAGCATCATGCCTGGAATGCACATTGGGGTGGATGCAAAATTAAGACAGCAAGTTAGCCTAAGGCTGATTCATATTCATTGTGTTGCCCAAAGACTAGCACTGGCAGCAGGTCAAGCATGTCGGGACAACCACATATTCAATGAATATCAAGTAACCATCAAAATTGTACAGATACTGCAGCAACTCTGCAGTATGGTAAAATGCCTTGTATTTCATCCAGGAAATACTCAATGATGACAATATCAGATATCTGTCCCTAAAGAACTTACAAGTTTTTGGTGGCTGTCACGCATGTGCAGTTCAAGCAATTCACAGATCATACCCTGCACTTTTACAAGCCCTAGAGCATAATGCTGCAGGAAAAGCTGTGACAAAGCAAAGGGCCTTCACACAAACTGAAATCAGTCTGTTTTATCTTATGTACTTCTTTTTTCATGGATGTCTTAGATGTGGTGAATAAACTGTCTTTGCCATGCAATGGGACAGTGTTGACATTTCGCCAGCAGCATGATAGAAGCCACAGTTACTAGACTGCAACAGTTTAAAGAACAAAATGGACTTGAACTACAAAAGACATTTCAGGAACTCAACCAACATCCTGGCATGTGGCAGGATCAAAAGTGAATGACAAGCTGCAGCACTACGAATGCAGTTCCAGGTGGCATCTCAGGAATATCTGATGCAACTCATTGGAAACATTCACACAAGATTTGAAACAACTTCAGTGCAGCTGCTGCATAACTTAAATCTTCTTCTAAATCCAAAGTGTCTCCCAGATGACTCCAACATAATGGACCATGGACTGCAGGAACTCAAGGATGTTTGCACTTTTTTCCAAGAAAAAACCTTCAAAGAAGAAACACTGTCAGCACTTATTGACCAAGACAGGGCTGAGAAAGATTACGGACAATTCAAACTTGTCCTGAAATCTAAAAAAGGATTGACTTTGCTCAGTAGCGTCTGCCAAGACTTAATTGAGAACTATTTAGGTGTATTCCCAGATTTTGTCACAATGGCCAAGATTTTACTTGTGTCACCTGTTACATCAGTGGCATGTGAAAGAGGGTTTTCGGTACAAAACAAAATAAAAACAAAAGGTAGATGTTCCCTAAAGGCTGACACTGTGAGCAAACTCATGCAGATTGCCCAAGAAGGAGCTGAACTTGAAGACTATGACCCTCATCCAGAACTTAAGAATTTTAAGGCCCTAAGACTGCACAGAAAATAATTATTTAAAATTTTAAAATGTTTTAATAATTGTCTTTAATTGTTTTTTTTTCAGTTTTAGACAATCTGAGATGACTGACAATGACCCAGAGACAGGACAATGAGGACCTTGGGCACAGGAGTAGAATAAGATAAGTATCAAAATGTTTTGTTCCAACAAGGGTGGCGGGGCAATAAAATGTTCAGTTCCTTAAGGCCAATGCTACTTTTGGTGGGGGTCCTGTCCAGGGCAATGGATCAAGAGTTCAATTTCCCAGGGTTTGGGGATGGTGGTGGATGGCCATTACCCCAATCTACTAAATTTAATATCATGTTTTGTTTTTGGTGGGGAGGATCACAGTCTAACAAGTTCAGATGATTGGGTGTGGGGGGTGTAAACTATAAATATGGCCCTAATGCAGTCCCTGTTTTGTTTTTTTTAACCGGGGGGACAGTCTGAGATTATTGTCAGTGTAGTTACCTAACCCATTCTGCTCTTTCCACAGTCTGTCTGCAACAGTGGCTTCTATTGTCATCAACAGTACATACAAAACAGTTAAGAAACATGCAGGATGGAGAGGTTGGAGATTAGTTATAGGAGAAGTTATGGGTAGGAGGGTGTTAGGAGAAGTTAATGGGCAGGAGGGTGTTTTAGGAGAAGTTATGGGAAGGAGGGTGTTAGGAGAAGCTAATGGGCAGGAGGGTGTTTTAGGAGAAGTTATGGGCAGGAGGGTGTTAGAAGAAGATATTACCACAGAAAACATGGCATGCCATGAAAAACCAAGTTCACAAAAAGTAGACTGCAGTGGTGGTGCAGATAATTCATACCAAGGCACCACCTGATTGTGCCACACACCAGACAGATTTGGGAGACCTGCTGAGCCAAAGTAATTGTGGGTGGGGCTTTTTATTCACTCCACTGTGCTATCTAGTCATGAACACTGGCACTAGTTCTCTATTAGCTGTCACACACACAACTGAGAAATGTGCAGGAGGGTGTTTAGGAGAAGTTATGGGCAGGAGGGTGTTAGGAGAAGTTATGCACAGGAGGTGTTAGGAGAAGTTTAATGGGCAGGAGGTGTTAGGAAATTGCCACAGAAAAAATGGCAATCTATGCCATGAAAAAAGAAGTTCACTGGAAAAGCAGACTGTGCAGATTTCATGCCACCAACCAGTTTAGATTGTGCTACTGTCTTAAACCGGACAGATTTGGGACACCTGCTGAGCCAAGGTAGGTTGTGGGTGGGGTTGGTAAGAAATGTGCAGGAGGAGAGTCGGAGAAGTTATGGGCAGGAGAGTTGTGGAGAAGTTATTGGGCAGAGGGGTGTTAGGAGAAATTGCCTACCAACAAGAAGTATGCCATGAGAAGTACACACAGAAAGCAGACACATTGCAGACTGAGTTGTTCCATATCCACCAGATTGTGCCACTGTCTTCTTAACAGCAGATCAACTGTCAAGGCTTAAAAGAGTGGGGTGGGAGGGTGGGAATGTGGTGGGCTTTTCGTCACCCCAGTCAAATCCATGTCTCTGGTACAGCCAGGTATTCTTACAATTTAAGAAGATTTTGTGCAACAGAGTAGCAGGGAGAAGTTTTGGGCAGGCAGGTGTTAGGATAAGTTGTGGGCAGGAGGGTGTGAGGTGAAGAAATAATCACTTATGCCAGGTGGTCAAGACACAAACAGCAATTATTTGCTCTCACAGATGGCACCTCCATCACCAGATTGTGGTGCTAACAAGTTTGAGCAGGAGTTGTCTGAGCCAGTCTGGTTTAGCCGGATTAAAAAAAATTGCACTAAGGGGCAGCAACCACTCAATCATGTTAGACTGTGTCATCTTTCTAAGCCTGAGTCATCATTGGTGGGTGGGAGCTAGGAGGGAGGTTTCTGCAGTGTTATTTAGAGGGTGGTGGATGGGTACTGGGAGTCTGAAATGGGGGGGGACTGTTAAGATTATAATTGCAACAAAAATGTCAATGTGCAGGAAAGGACAGAGAAGTATTTTGGGCAGAAGGTGACTGGGAGACATAGGTGACTGTCAGCAATGACTGTTAGTCATAATGTTTACATCTTACTGTCAGCACCTAATCTAATGGCAAACTTTGTAGCTGTTTGGCAAATAAAAAATCAGGCCACTGCATTCAACTGCAGCAGTAGAATTTCCAGTTCAGTGTACCAGCACTGCAAAACTGTAAGTACATTTTTTTTCCTAATTGTTAAATTGTGACAGTGAACAAATCAATGAACAACAGTCAACAGTCATCACAGGTGAATTCTTTATTTTTATGTGATCATTTACTGCTGTGGTTTTTAGCCATCTTTGTAAAAGGAATGCAAAACAACACTGCTGAAAAAAAGAAACTTTCTGGCATTATTAGCAAAATAATGACTCAGGAATATAAAAAATACATGGGTATATTAATAAAAAACATTGAAATGCACTTTCCAGACTCGTTCCATTCATTTCAATGGGGATCCCCAAAAATTTCACGAGGACTCCCAGCTTTCTGGTCCGGACCCCCAATTTTTTTTCAAGAAAGTCCAGGACTCCTCAACAAAAAAATCCTACCGAGCGCCCTGGTTCCAGTTTCAACTGCTGGTATGCAAGAGATAAGTACAACTTGCTAAAGAACTTGCCCCCTGAGAGTATGGCAAACAAGTCTTCTGCATTGAGTAAGGGGTATGGATCTTGCTGTATACAACGGTTTACTATAACCTTATAGTCACCACACAACCTCAGTGCTTTGTCTTGTTTCGGTACCACAACGATAGGGGCAGCCTAGTCGCTCCTCTCTACTCGTGAGATGATACCATGGCTTTCGAGATGGTCCCATTCCTTCTCTAACGTTTCCCTTAAAGCGTAAGGTACTGGTCAAGACTTGTGGAAAATTGGAGCCTCAGGTTGCACTCGGATCTTGCCTTCAAATCCCGGATCGTGCTGTAACCATCCTGGAAAATAGGACCATGTTTGTCCAATACTTTCTTTAGCGCCTCTTGTGGTGCTTTGGTAACAGTATTTAAGCTGAAAATCTTTTCAGCTCAGTTTGTTCTGTGTGAGCCAGTCTCTGCCTAGTAATGCAGGTCTTTCTCCTTGTACCACCACTAGAGGCAAGGTCCACATTCCTCCCTCATAGGTGACTGATACTTCAGTCTCCCCTAGCACAGGGATTGGGCCTCCTGAGTAAGATGAGAGTTGAATATATGAAGGTTGCAATGGGCATTGCTGAAGTTTCTCTCTGTAGATGTGTTGTGGTACTAGAGATACTGAGGCTCCAGTGTTCTAACTGAATGCTAACCAGGTTTCTGCTAGCACCATTCTGAGGTAAATTTCTGCTGCTTTTGTCCATGTTGCATAAACCATGAACAGGTGCAATGCATCTTCTGTTTCAGTGGTTGTAGGGCCATCTGTGACATACCGTGCAGTAGCAGTCTGTGATGTACTTTTGCACACTTTCGGTATGTGACGCACTTTTTCGCAACCACAGCATTTCTCGTGTTGAAATTGGCATGTGCTTTGCTGGTGGTTACATCCACATCTGTAACATAGTTCTGACTTTGTGGAAGTGCCCTGTGGTGCTGGCTTCCAAAATGTTTGGGGTTGTTGATAAACAGATGAAGGACCACTTCATGGTGTGGAATGTCCCTTGGGTGCTGGAGTATGGGTGACTTTGTGAACTCTGCTTCTTTGGGGTTCAGAATGTCCTGCTGTCCTACAAGTTCCCTTATATCCTTCTGAGCTAGCTCCACAGAGCCTTCTCATGGGCTGTTTTGAAGTGAAGTCCTTTTCTGACAACAGGCATTTTTGATAGGCTTCTCCTCCCAGACCACAGACAAAGAGATTCTGGAGGTCATCATCTAGAAACTGGCCAATGTCACAGGTGCCTGACAGACACTTCAAAGCTATGATGTAGTCAGCAAGAACTTCCTCCTCCTGGTTCAGACGATAAAATCTGAAGTGTTCTGCAATGAGAATTAGCTTGGTCTTGAAATGTAGTGAAAGTGTCCCTGTGAGTTGGGTATGCGGCACGTCCACCACTTTGGCAGGTGCAGTCAAATTCTTGAGGAGTTAGTACACTGTAGGTCACAAAACTGCTAGGAAGACGTTTGCATTTTTTGCATCAGGAACTTCATTTGTCTCTAACCAGCATTCAAAACATTCCAAATAAGAATCAAAGTCCTTTTTTGAGCCATCAAATTCTGGTACTCTACCGATTGCAGTCATGTTTTCAGCAGGTTGTTATGGGGCTACAGGGTGCATACAAAAAACTCTCTGTTTTTTTTCTCTTCAAAGGCTTTCCAGTATGTGTTACAGTTACTCTATTATGCCACAATAGGCTGCTGTTGAGCTGCTTTTACTCTGCTTTTACTGCTGTGGTCAGGAATTTTAGCTGTTGATGTAGGTGTCGACATCATTTACAACTATTGTTCTGAGATTTCACATGTCAGAAAGAAAGGGCTCTGTTTCCCACTCTGTAATGCATTTCTTTCAACCTCATCAAGTTAAACAGTTTACATTAGCTGGAGTTCTGTAGTCAGATTTGCTTTATGTGTGATCCCAGCGAGAGATTGCAACAGACACATTTATGATTTTACGGTAGCCTGGCTGGTGGGGAAAGATAAGTAGCCCAATGAAGTAAATGCAAGGTAGCAGTTAGGATTACAGCAGTTAAAAAACATGCCTTAAAAAATTCATTAGCTCGTGTAACATTTCTTGCACTCATCTGAGTTGTATTGCTTTCATCCTGCATCGCCAGTGTAGTGTATTACTTATTTATTTATTTAGTTTTGTTTACGGGTAAGTGCAATAGACAAGAAATGTTGCCTATTTTCAGGCATGACCTAGGAGAGTTACATACAGAGATACAGTTATATATGGAGTTACATACAGAGGCAATAGCAAGTCAGGAGACAAATAACATTACATGATTTAGTGCAAGGAAACTAGACTATAATAGATATCTCAAGTATTGCTGCATCACAGTTAGTGAGCCAGTTGCAAAACAGGAAACAACTGAGGAAGAAGTCATACAAAGTGTATTCTAGTGCAGGGGTTAGCAGCATATGGGCTCAATATGGCAACATATCAGGTAGTGCATGTCCCCTGAGAAACAGGTGGTCACAACCAGAGATTAAGCCTTCCCATATAAGAATGTGGCATACATATAAGGAAAGTGCTTTAGATTTGGGAGAGCTATACTCAGGCGGTGCTCCATTGATTTGGGGTCATGTGCATCTATCAGTGCCCATGAGGTAGGCACGTAGCTCATTTTTGAACACCTGGTGCAATTTGGAGAGCCTAATAGATGAGGGCAGGGTGTTCCAAAGCTTGGAGGCCGATGCTGAAAAGGCTTGTTCACCCATTCTTTTCTGCTGACCTGAGTGGATAAGCTTGTTTTACTTGATGTAACAGGCAGGCCAGCACCTCTGGTGTGCCAGATCTAATGATGGAATCAATTGTACATCCTGCTGTGTAAGCGTGATAAGAGGTAGGGGAGAGCCAACCTAGACTTGAGTACAGTATACACCTGTGGGTCCGCCGGGGGACTGATAAGGCAAAGTGGCAGATGTTATTGTAACAGGTATCCCACCTTTGTAGTACCCCTTTGTTTGCATCATGGAAGGTCGCTATGCCATAGGTGAGGCTGGGTCTAAGAATTCCCTGAGCGATGGCCAGTTTAACTGCCGTGTTTAGTGAGGAAAGGATTTTGTAGGCCAACCTAGCTTTATATTTACAGCTTCGTAGGTGGAGGCTATGTGCAGGTTAATGTCAAGCTAGGGGTCCAGCGTTATTCCTAGTACCTGAAGGAGCCACCACCTCCAACAGGGTGCCATCTGTTCCTGAAATTGACAGTGCAGATGTCTGAGCTTTGATCCTTGGTGCTGAGCCGAACATCATGGTCATCATTTTTTGGCATTTAGGATTAGCTTGTTGCATGTTAGCCATGTATGTAGACATTCAAAATCGGTGTTTAGTGTGGAATTTATAGTGGTTATGTCTTTGGCACTTGTGTACAGTACCATGTCGTCTGCATACAGAATAGTAGAGGAGGGTCCAGACATCACTGGTAGATTGTTTATGAACAGCGAGAAAAGCAATGGGCCAAGGATGGATCCTTGAGGCACCCTGGTGGTGGTGGTGGAAAGATCAGATTTGTAGTTGTTTATTTGAATGAACTGTGTATGTCCATAGAGGTAGCTGTCAAACCATGAGATAGAGTCTTTTGAGAGACCAAGTGTGTCCAATTTTGGTAGAAGCAGGTGGTGGTCCACAAGGTCAAACGCCTTGGTTAAATCCACAAAGGCTGCTCCTGCGCAGAGGTCCTTGTCCATTGCAGTTTTTACACTGTTTGTAAATTTGATAAGAGCTGTGGTTGTGCTATGGCTCTTCCTGAAACCATGTTGTGCAGAAGAGAGTAAGTTATTCTGTTGTAAGTGTTCAGCCACTTGGGTTGCCACAGTTTTTCTAGTAGCTTATTCAGGGCAGATAATATGGCAATTGGTCAGTAGTTATTTATGTCCTTGGTATCCCCTTTTGTGTATTGGTACTACCCGGCAATTTTCCAGAGAGACGGGACTGTCTTTGTACTGAGTGAGAGGTTGAAGATCCTGGAGGTCGGGTGCCGCATGGCTGGAGCTGCTATTTTAAGGAACCTTGGTATTAGGCAATCTGGTCCAGCCAATCCATGAGTTAGGATTTTTCAAAGGAGACTTAGCACTTCTGCTGTGCTAACCTCTTAGGTTAAGTGGTGTAGAGGCAGGGGCATGTCACCAGTAGGTAGAGTTTTTGACTGGTTTGTGAGCCTCTCGTAGCTAGAGAGGTCAGTAAAGTGGGAGTTTAGTGCATTTGCTATTGTTCTAATATTGTTACAGTTTGCTCCAGCCAGTGTCATATCCTCTATAGATTGGTTGCTGCCTTGCCCCATGAAGGATTTTATGTGGTTCCAGAAACCACGGGTGTCCTTAGCTGAAGCATGTAGCAGTTGGTTTGAGTAGATCCTTTTTGCAGTGTGAATGGCTTTCTTACAGGCATTACGCTGCCTTCTGTATTCCTCCCAGTCTGCTTGTCTGTTTGATTTCTTTGTGGCGATCCAGGTCTTATCTCTGACTTTCATGGTGGCTAATAGACCACTATGTACATATCACATAGCGGTGCCAAGTACTCTTCTTCTTTTTAAGGGTACGTGTTTGTTCTGCACCTTCTGCAGGGTGTTTATGAGAAAAGCCACTGCAACTTCAACATCCTTTGTCTGGTAGATTGGGGCCCAGTCTATGTTGTTGAGGTCAGCATGAAGGTCTCTTGTGCCTAGGTTAGAAAAATTACGGAACTGAATTTCCTTGAGAGGAGGCTTGGGTAAATGCGCGCTCCAGACACAAAATACCAGGGCGTGGTCACTGATGGAGTCAGGAAGTGTTCCATACGTCTTTGTATGTTCCACTCTGTTTGTGACTATCCAGTCCAGCACCGATTTATGATTGCTTTGTTGTGATACCCTTGTTTGGCATGTAATTAGCTGCGTCAGATGCAGTTTTCCCTGTGCCGCTTCGTAAGAGCCTTGCCCAGTCCAGATTGAAATTACCCATTAGTAGAACTTCATTTTGCCCTTTAAGGGAGGCCAGAGAGTCCATGAGGCTAGTTAATCCTGGCAGGCCACTCTTGGGTGGGTTTTAGGCACAGATCAGGTTTACTTTCTTGGTGTTTCCTAGTAACAGGACTACCTATAGGGCTTTGAGGGTGCTGGCTGTATCCATGAGTTGTACTGTAAGTTTTACGTGTTCCCTGCAAAGATGGCAACTCTACCTCCCTTTTTGGTGGAGCCATAGTCCCTTTCTTAGTAATCTGTGTAACCCCTTGCAAATGGGGGTTCCTAGAAATGCCAGTCTGTGTTTACCTTAGCCCATTTTGTTCTGTCCTTCTCGCTGTCTCTTGGGCTTCTCCCGACTTGGCCCCTAATTTTTCTGGCTTCCCAGGTCCTGTTTGCCCTCGTGTGTGCCCCAGCTTGCAGTCAAATGAAAATCCAGCCCCATGGGGCTTAAACTGTGGCCACGAGCTGTTGCTGCTAAAGTGCTTGCCCAGGGCAGCGGGAGTCAGCATGCAAAGCGCCTTGATGTGGAGCGCTTGTTTTGCGGTTGCCTCGGGACTGTGCCATTTGTCCCGGACCCCTTCCACCTATTTGGGACCAGGTGAGACAGACAACCTGCTGGGGGACCACTCAGATGAGAATTAAAGGAGTTCTGACCAGGGCTCATTTGAGTATGCCTGTGCAGGGCCCCGGTCATCTGAATAATGCATAACAGTGTGTCTGGCTGCCTCCAGGGTAGCTATGTTCAGCTCCAGCTGAAAAGTAAAGAATTAAAATGTTTTACATAATGGAACTGTTGCTGCTTGTTGGGAATATACTGTGCATGTGGGGAAAAGTGCTTAAAATTAAAATGAGTGCTGTTTCCCTGGCAATTCCAGTATCTGGGACTCTGTGTGTCAGCCTGTCAGCTGCTGCAAGGGGAGCTTGCATAAATGCAGTAGTGACAGGAAAAGTAAAAGAGCCATGTTTTTCATCTGTGCAGCGACTGCGAGTACAGCCTTTAAGCTATAGAACTGTGGGACATTTGAGGGAAATAATTACTTTTTCTGGCTGCACCAGGACATTATTCAGGACTGTATCTAATCTGCTATAAGGGACAGTGGTTAAACAGCCATTGCCAGCAGTACAGCCAATTGGAATTGCAGCAATAGATACATAGATACATAGATACATAGACAGTGTCGCAGATAAGGGCCTATGGCCCACCCAGTCTGCCCATTTAAGTTAAAGGTTTCAGTTTAAGATAGCCAGGACTTGTGGGACATTCACTGCATCTCATGGGTAAGCACCCAAGTGCTTATGGGGGTTTACAGGGACATTATTTTAGGCGCAAGTCCACAACCCAATTGTGCCTCGAGTGTTCTGATTGACAGGTCCTTCAGCAACTTGGAGACATGTCACCCCATCCCTGCTACCAATCAGGAGCTGAGCTAGGAGCTCTATAAAGAGACAATGTTGCCAGTTTGGAGATTCAGAGGGAGATTGAGAGATGCAGAGCTGAGAGACAGAGAGCAGCAGAGCAGGCTCCAGCCTGCTGGGAGCCCCCATGGGGGAGGGGCTCAGGCTCCAGCCATGCCATCAGGCCTGGGCCACTTAATTCAAGCCCTTTCAGTCTTCAGAGGGCATTTGTTATTTTCTTCAGTTAACAGTTAACTAGTTACAATAATTGGGCTTTCTGCAACAGCTAGTCTGGAGGTTGCCAGTACTGTCCTCCAGAGGTTAGCCTTCCCTCCCACGTCGGGGAAAGATGTGGACCGAAGAATCAGATGTCCAGCAGCAGTGAGAGTGCTGACCAGACCAGAAGACATCATGCAGTGGTGAGAGCGCTGACCAAGTACCTCAGCGGTGAGAGAGCTGAAGAAATCTTCAGGATGCCTTCGATTGCAGATGAGACCCATGGAGGATCTGAGTGAGTACCCTCGTAGCACCCTGGTGCGAGGGAGAAGCTAAGCAGGTAATCTTGGGGGCCCCATGCCCCATTAAGAAATGTGTGCTGTTATGTGAAGTATTGAAGTCATCAGTCTGGGCTACTAACCCCACAAGAGACTGCATAGTTCAAGTCATGGATGCATCTTGTTTGTAGCCCAAATGGCAAAGTTACAGATGCAGCAAGATGCTGGGTTTAGTGAATCATATAAATGTGTAGCTATGGGTTAGAGTCCTGCCATCGTGGAGCTATCCGCCAAGACGCACTTGCCACTTCATGAGACAGGAGGCCCTAGAGTATATTAATGTCTAAGGTACCTTAAAGAGAATGTACCTGTGTCTGCACAGAATTTCTTCTAAGAGCACTTGGTATAAGTGTTAAATGGCTAAACGTGCTGGATAGGACTCCGCTTGTGGATAATGTTCTTGGTATATAGAATGTACTGGATGTGACTGCCTGAAACTAAAGTATGGGATGCTTGATGAAAGTATCTTTGGCAACTTACTCTGGATGGATGCCTTTTGGTATATAAAGTACTGGATGTGACCATATCTGAATTGCATATAGGATGCTTGACAAAGTATCACCCTTATTGCTTTGGATGGGACTTTCAAATATTGTGCTGAATGTTCTGGATGTAAGATCCACATAGTTTGTTCTGGAATGTTCAGAAGTCTGTGAGTGCAGGGCAATCCCTGATTTGTCTGCAAGTGCAGGGCAATCCCTGCATTTGTCTGCTAAAGTGCACGCAATCCCTGCTGTGGATGTAAATAGTAATTTGCAGCTTTACAAAAATCTGTTTCCAAGTTGCCCCCACCCTCAAATTAATAGCCGGCCACCTCGACCAGCTGCAACTCCATCAGGCCTGCAACATCTTGGACTGTGGTATCTGTTTAACCAGTATGGTATGAGATTGCGGGGTTTCTGCTGTATCTGGGACTGGTACCAGTGTGGGTATTATTAATAATTATGTTTAACATCTGATTTATCAGCAGCTAGATAGCCAGGGCTCTGGATGTCTTTAGTCGAATGGTGAAATGTGATTTATGTCTGCCTGTTAATATGTAGCCACCCAGCTGGAGGGTTCACCAGCAAAATTCAAAATGATCTCTGTACATGTGTAAATACAGTAAGATATCCTCTACTCCTCCTGTTTCCCTTTCCTAGCTCCTTTATTTCCCCCCAAAATAAATATCTTGTTGTTGTTGTTTGAAATCCTGGTGAGCATATTATTAGAGACAGCCTTTAATTCAAAATGTTGAAATGTGGGGAACTGTGTATTGAGGCCTGTCTGGGGAAGGTAACTGGTCACCGTGGGTGGTGTAGCAGCTCAGGGGGCTACACCCAGTACCATCTCACCCACGTAAAGCACCCTGAGTGGAGGCACTGCGCAAAGGTTTTAAAAAATGTTATAAGTTAGCGAACCCAAACCCCTTAGCCTATGTCCAAGGTAGTAGGCAGGGGTGTAACACTGGGGGGTGGTGCCGCCCAGGGGTTACATTTGTAACCCTTAATAGCACATAACAAGTCAGGGATGCTTGGTTTTAGCCATGTTTTGGTTAGTCCAAGTATGTCTGGGGAGTAATGGGATATCAATGCTTCTAGTTTGTCTAAGTTTGCCGTCAGGCTTCTAATGTTCATGTGTGCAACCTTTAGTCCTTGAGTTTTGAACCACTGTGGGATGATAGCGGGATCGGTCCCAAGGTGAGGCCCAGGGTTTGTTTTGATGTCCCCAGACCATGATAGATATAATAGGTGAAGCCATAGTTCTGCGATTAATTTTGCAGACACCTGTAGCCCTTGGTCCTTGGATAGGATGGATGGTTAAGTAGCGCCTCATTTTTCTGTGTTGATGCTCTTTAAGTACCAGTTATTGATTGAGATTTTATCCTTACAGGTTATTAGATTAGAGAAGGTGAAAGAGGTCACTCGTGTACATTTGCTCCCTCTGAGAAACTTTTATATGATCGGAGACAATTTCCATCACTATTAATATACCCCTAGCAGATAGTAGACACTTACTGTAGACAGCCTCATTTTCTGCTTGTAATCCCACACTTACAGGGACCAGTAAGGCAGCTCGTTGGTTTGTCAAAACTGGCTGTTGTTGGATGACCTGGAGAGTTTGGATCCTAAGTTCTGTGTAGTGACATTCGACTGCACAAATTTACCTGAAGAGGTATTGCTGCCTGGCAGGAAGGGGACAAACCCCAACATTTATTTATTTATTTAAAAGTTGATAACTGGGAAAAGCACACTGAGCTGAGACTCGTTTCCAGGTGCGACCTGGGGAGAGACAAATACAGGGATGAGAAATGCCAAGGGAGCATTACAGATGTAAAACAGTTGGGTTATATGAGAAAACATTAGTAACACATTATAAACATTATTAAAGAGCTGGTGACACATTCAGGATAACTTTAACAAAACATAATATTTAGGCACTGTCCAGTTTGTATTTCCCATTAGTTCTGCATTCCTCCTCTCCATTATTTAGTAGTGAGGTCATTTGCATGAAAACAGGATCTTTGTTACTGAAGAGTTCATCTATTTCTGCTGCTTTCTCCCTACCTGAAGTCATAGAGTACTATTTGTGACCTCACAGTTACTCCCATGGCAACAGATTATGATGTCACAACAGAGGATTATGACTTGAAGTGGGAAGTAAGTTATACAGGCAGATTACCTCAAAATGAACTATAAGGGACAACAATCATATATTCATACACATTTCTTTGGTAAAACATTATGGGGAGGCCGGCCCATCGGCACAGTGGTAGCGCTGCCGCTTGTGACGCCAGTGACCCAGGTTCGAGAATGAACCTGGAAAGCTGGAGGGCCGGCCAGGGGGAGAAGACTTGAGCATTCCAGGGACTGCTCACCTTCTCTGGGAGGGAGGGGGGACTGAGGCTCGGTGCTTGGCTGACTCTGGGTGGAGACCCGAGGTACAGCAAGCCCAGCCAATAGTAGAGGGGGCCGTGTGGTGGATGTTGGTGCTTTGCGTCTTGATGTCAGGGTGCACACCACAGGCAAAGAAAAGCAGAAAATGGTCAGCGGCAACTCCGGCAGACGGAGCGCCCGCCCGATCCCCAATGCCTCCTGCCTGCCTCCGAACCGCATCCCGATGAAACAAAGAAGTATGGGATGTAGGGCCCACTCGACCCTGCCTGGGGGTAGATCCAAGGCTCCATGGGGAATGGACTGCTTGGAAGATAAGGCAGGGATGTACAAGGCATGGCGACTTCAAGAGTGGAGTGCCGAGGCCGGGGGATAAAAGAAAGTAAAAAAAAGAAACATTATGGGAGGAGAAATATATAGCCCAGATATTCAAAGGAGATGCACCTAGCACAAATGAGTTGCATCAGCGGCCAGCCAAATACACCCCTGGGCCATATTCCAAAGGGGGTGATGCACTACAATTCCATGTGCACTCCAATGCAAAGATCATGTATGCGGCGCATCTGCAGGGGTGGTCCCATGCATATGTGGCACATCTCGATATTCAGCTGAGACGTGTTGCACAGCTGCCTGCACATCTTGGAGGTGTGCTGCACAAAGTTAGGCATGGAAGAAACATGCCTAAGTCAGGGGGAGATTAGGGGTCTTATATTTAGTTTGTTGATGATATGTAATTTACTTTATGTTACTGATCTGTCAATTGTATTACTGTAATTTTATGATAAGTGAAAATCAACACAAATTACAATTTCCAAAAAAAAAGAAACATGCCTAAGTCATAGCCACCCACAGGCAGGCTGCTGTATTGCACAGTGCAACACAGCAGCTGTCAGCCCCTGGGTGGCTTCCCCCCAGCCCCGATCGTAAACTAAATATTGTTACCCAACACATTCCTGGTAGTCTAGTGTCCCCCCTTCCTGCCCCAATTGTATAATAAATATATTACCCAACACATCCCTGGTAGTCTAGTGTCCCTTAGCCCCGATCTGATAATAAATATTTCACCCAACACATCCCTGGTACTCTAGTGTCCCTCCTCCCCTTCCCTGTACCCCAATCATGCCAAAATATTTACTCTTCCCTTCTATGGGAGTCTAGTGGTTCCCTTCCTTCCCCATACCCAGGTCATGCCCAAATACATATTTTTCCCTTTCCTGGTAGTCTAGTGGCCCCCCACCCGCTCAGCACACACATCCCACCCCACTCCCCTTGTCCCATCAGTGGCAGGGAGTCAGCAGGCAGCACAGCCCACCTGCACGCCACCACAGCTGCCCGCCGACTGAACTGTCATGAATGACAGTGTACTGTACCTACTACAATCCAATTGGTTGACACTGTCAACCAATGTGCTACAGTGTGTACTGTCATCCATCATTCACAACTTTGTGGAAGTTGTGAATGACAGCTTACAGGGGAATGAGGAACTAATTCTTCACTGAAAGAGTGGTGGATGCCTGGAACAGCCTCCCAGCAGACGTGGTTGGGGCAAAACTGTAATGGGATTCAAGAATGTATGGATAGGCATATGAGAACCTTATTGGTTGGAAAAGGAGGGTAAAGCCATAGATCAAGTAGGGTCTGCGGTATTATAGTAGGTAGGGAAAATGGATAGACTAGGTAGGCCAAGCAGTCCTGATCTGCCATCAATTTCTATGTTTCTATATTTCTAACTGCACACCTCACTTGAAATACATTTGTTTTACAAATTACAATTTAATTATAAGTGGGATAGCACCTTCTTGGGTGTGCATTCATAAAGAATGCACTTGTTGGGTGGTTGTGGCACTTGACTATGCCTTTTGCCTATCACCTGTGGCACGCATTATTCACTTGTAGCCTCACACCCAGTAATGTGTTATTCCTTACCTCTCACTTCCTACATTGCTATTCTATACTGTTCTCTCTTCCTACCCCTGGTTCCTTCCTTGGTTTTCTTATTTATTCTAAATCTTTGTTACCTCTAATGTACTCATTCCTCCAGGTTGCATCATGAAACAAGGTATGCCCTTTAAGGAGAAATATTTCCAGTAAATAGATTGAGGTGAGCAGCAACTGAGAAGCATCTTGAAAGACATCCTGAGGATTCTGAGAAGTCGCAGCCTAGAAGAAAGCTATCAGTGTCATACGAGTCATCTAAGCTACCCAATCACTCAAAGTCATCTAAACCCTGTCTTACCTCTGGGGAAAAAATTAGTGCTTCTGTTTCATGTGAAGTAAGTGCACTAGCAATAGCCATAATACACAGGTGTGACATATCCGTGTGTCACGGTGATCTAGTGCTGCTTGAATCAAACTAGTTATCATATAAAGAACAAATCGGCAACTGTGAGGTTTTAATGGCATGGAAGAGTTCTGGAGACATCATATACCTCAAGCATGAAACTCAAGTGGTTTGTAATGTCTCCAGAAGCCCCTTGTGATATGCAGCTGGATATTTTTACTTTTTTTATGGAGCACTATATAATCAAATGCTGTTTATAGAGTTTAGCACTCATAAATTAAGGAAATTATGTAATGTATTTATTTCAAATTTGGTAACTGGGAAAGGCACACTGAGCGTGACTCATTTCCAGGTGTGACCTGGGAGATGGGGAAAGGAGTACAAAAGAATAACATTACTAAACATCAAAGTGAGGTTGCATAGACAACATATCAGGTGCAAGAGCAATATGATGAGCATGTAGGTGAACAGCAGCATGGTACAAGTGCAGTGATGAGAGGACAAGTGACCAAGAATACAGTAACGTGCTCTGAAATCCAAGCTATTTAAAACTGCCTCCTGCGACATGCCCTCCTGTTTTTACTATTATCTGAAATGTGCACTCCAAACCCTGGACCACTCCCCATAGGTATGCGGTCTCCTGATCACCTCCATAAACATTCGCAGCCTTCTTAAAAACATGACATTCTGCAAGACTGGATGGTTCAACATAACCCTGATCTCTTGGCAGTGACTGAAACTTGGCTCTCCCGACACATCTGACTCAGCAGTAGCCATCAATGGCTATATAATCTTCAGGAAAATAGGCTGGGCAAAGAGGAGGTGGCTGTGCTCTATATATTTGAGAATCCCTAGCAAGCCCTAGTTGTCAATATCACCCCCTTCTCAAGGGGCCCAAGCTTTTACAATATAATTGAAAGTTGGCAACTCAGACAAATCCCTCCATGTTATGATGGCTTACATCCCACCCTGCAGCCAAAATCTGACCTTCAATGCTGTGGCCAATTCTATCACCCAATTGCCCCCTAATTGTGACATCATTGCACTAGGGGACTATAATGTTAACTGGCTCTTGCCGACGGCAGACCTGTTCAAAGATACCATTGTGGCAATGGACTCACTGAAGTCATTCTCTCCCACTAGACTCAACCATAAAACTGGGTCAGCAACCTTGCTTGACCTAATCCTTACTAGTCATCCCACAGGCTCACTAATGTCACAGTGCTCCTGATGCATTAATGACCACTCCCTGTACTCTGCAGGTAGACTAACAGAGCCCCACACACTCCACACCAAAATTATTTACCAATGATGCCTGAAAAAGGGTTCTCTGAACAACCTCAAAATCACCTCCTGAACGCTGACTGGTCTCCCATTGACTCTTCTCCACTCCATTGACAGTGCCCTTTCCCATTTTATTTCCACCTTCAATGCCACATGTGTCCTATTTGCACCAGTCTTGAAACAGGTTATCAAAGGCCACAACTGCCCATGGATCTCCCAGTCACTTCTAGACCTCACGCACCAGTGGGACAACCTGTGGCATAAAGCCCTTGAGTCTGGCCAACCTTTAGATAGACAATGTTATAGTGAAGCTAGAAAAAAAATGTACTTGGGAAATTCATAAAGCAAAAGCAGCCCATTACCAGGAGGACCTCTCGTCCACTTGGGGCTCTGGGTGCAAGTTCTGAGATAACATTAAGGAACTCAATGACAAAACAATATCCCCCCTCCCTCAACTAGCTGTTAATGGAACACTCATTCAAGACCCCCTGCTCATAGATAATACTCTTAATTCCACCTTTTCAGATCTTAGTAGTGTGCTCCCGCTTAACTTCTTTGACCCTCCCCCTGAGCCCTCTCCCCACCTCTCTGCTAATACTCCTTTTTCCAGTCTCAGGACAGTCTTCACCCAGGAAGCCAGATCCTACCTAACCAAATTACTGGACAAGCCCTTCCATAGTGGTGACACCCTCAACCTAAAACTCCTCCACCTTGCCCTTGATTCCGTCCCTACTCCTCTTACTAAAATTCTAAACCCCTCTCTCTCTGTCTCGGCCAATTCCCAGCCCTCTGGAAACAGGCGGTTGTCACCCCAATACTAAAAAGTGGTGACCATACCTCCCCAAATAACTACCGCCCCATCTCCATTTGTCCCCCACTCTCCAAGGCCTTAGAAAAAATTCTATTTGACCAACTCACTGATTATCTGTCAAAATACAACCTGCTCTGCAAAGAACAACATGGCTTCCAAAAGGGCAGTAGTACCACCACTGCCCTCTTGGGGTACACTACTGCTATCCGCAAAGCCCTCAACAGCAGACACTTAGTTGGGTCTGTTTACATAGACCTAACTAAGGTGTTCGATACTGTCAATCATGCCCTCCTCCTTCTCCTCAAGACCCTGCCCTCCATGGGGCTCTCACTAGACGTCATCTTCTGGTTTCAGCATTACTTAAGTGACAGATCGCAACAAGTCAAAATTAGCTCTACCTTATCCACCAGCCTTCCTGTTTGCTCCGGGGTTCCCCAGGGTTACATACTGGGGCCCCTTCTATTTAGACTCTTCCTAAATTCACTCCCAAGGCCTGCGCCAGTCAGCTACTACTGTACATGGATAACGCTGTCATTTTCTGCAGCCACCCAACCCCCACAGCTTCACAACTTGCCCTCCAACGTTTCTTCTTGGAAGCTGAAGCCTGGTTTTCTGCACACAAGCTAGTGTTGAACTATAAAAAGATGAAAGCTATGGCCTTCTCAAATCACTAAAACAGTTACAGGATTTCCTACTAAATACTTCTAACTATCAGGGTGCCCCTGGAACAAGTTCATTTCTTTAAGTACCTGGGAGTTACCCAGATTCCTCCCTACTTACCATGAACACATCCATCTACTAAGTAAGTCCATCAATACAAGGACTGGGCTCCTATACAGACACAAACGTTGTATGCCACCTGAGGCACTCTGCCTAGTGGTATCCTCCTCTGTGCTCTCCCTTACTGACTACGGGATAGTCTTCTATGGTGTGGCTGACAGAATTGCCCTGTGCCATGTGAAGACTGCCCTGAACAGAACCTGCCACTTAGTAAATGGGTGTGACAGGCAGACCCACATCTGTGATCTCTACAGGCTCAACTAACTGGCTGAACTTCTTGGCAGGCTTAAATATCACTCATGCCTGCTTGCCGGGAAAATTCTCAACAAAGGCTCCCCACTAAGGGCTACATAATCTAATTCAGTCAGCTCCCCAATCCAGGGCCACAAGAAGCTCGCTCAAAGCCCTTCTACTTGTCCCCACTGCAGGACTTCCTTGGACAATGAGCATTCTCACACAGGGCCCTCTTGGTGGAATGATCTGTCTGCACCTAACTCCTTGGAGCTGAAATTAGGCCCTTCAAAACTAACCTTAGAGAGTTCCTCCTCTCCTCCTGTGCCTGTGACTGCACCTAACTGTCTGGCACCCTCCGCCTATTGCACAAGGTCACCTCAGACTTAACAAGCTAATGCCATCCTGCTCCACCAATATTGTTTCACTTCTCAGTATTATACTGCTTATTATTGCCATTACTGTTTTATGCTCTGCACTACATTATATATTTTAGCTCTGTAAACCTGTGTCTCCATTGCCATTGTTTAATGGTCTGCACTACATTGTAGTGTAACCCCTAGTTGGCGCTATCCTATGGGCTACTACCCCTGCCTGTCTGACTATGCACAGGTTAAGGGGCCTGAGCTCAGTGAACGGGTGCCTCCACCCGGAGGAATGGTTTTGGGGTAGCGTGACTGCTATTGGTATAGCCCTCTGGGATGCTATAACCACCCACCACCCCTTCTAATGGCCTAAACAGTTCAGCAGTACAGCAATCACATTTACCGTATGACAGTAATAATATGCTCACACTCCTTGCACTTACCACCAGGGTGGATCTGATGCAATTGCCCTGGAGACCTCTGGAAAACAAGACCAGTGATGCAGCAATCCAAAGGCAGTACAATATCCCCACCAATAAGGTACACACTAGCCAGGTTAAAGGTGAAAAACCACATTCTGATTTATTCAGGGGGATGTGAACATGGGTGGGGTGTAAATCTGACAGTGATTGGCAAATTTGATTATATTAAGGTTGGTAAAGCATGCACTGTAAGTCCCTCTGACCAAGTCCTGCAACCCTGGGTACCCAGTAGGAGAACAGGCTAGCCTGAAGCATTGCCCGGGGTAGTCCGGCATTGCAGCTGTTGTTGGGACCCTTAGGAAGGAAAAACACAGTTAATATGCACTCAACTCAAGTATTTGTAATCTGGAGCTGGATGGCTCAGTCTGTTGCAAATAAACCCAGAACAAGAAAATCAGATGAACACACAAATGATTGCAGCTTTGTTGCAGGGAGCTACCCTGATTTGTTCTCAAGCTACCCGGACCAGGATGCAGGACATCCGAAATGAAGACCTCTGGATGTTGTACTGGATTGCCAGGGGAAGCAGGGCCTACACGACTCACTGTGGTGGTCGGTGTCACAAACCCACTCAGCAGGTCAGCCCTCTACTCCCAAAGTGCCAACCTCCGAGCACAGTCTTGTGAACAGTTTAACAGAACAAGATAACCCTCTTGTCTGTTTTGTGAGTTTGGATCAACCTTTGGTCTCTAGTCTTGGAGGAATTCAAACTGTGAACCTCTTGCTAGCCTACCCAATGTACAGGCTCAGATAATTCTGTCTCTGGGGGGCCAGATATCTTTGCCTACGGGCACCTAACTAGGTGTACAGAAATGAACCTTTAAAAACTTTAATAAAGACCTCAGATTTAAAACGCTTCTCTTTCCAGTTTGGTATCACCATTCAAGCTTATGCCTAGTGTCAGCTATAACCATGTATACTTTTCTTGCAAATGAACGAAAATCAAAGACAGACCAAGTAAGCTCTAAAAAGTGTTTTTACTAAAATAGATAATAATATTTAAAACATACAATACAAAACTATTATATCACAAGACATACAAATCTATTAAAAGAACACAGTTTTAAACAGTGCAATTCTTACTACAGTACTTAGTCTCTAAATACCTGCTTAAAAGTGCTCACAGATGTTTCTTTGTCAGAATCTAGATAAAAGTGTCTCTGAAAGAAAACAGAATAATAATTAAAAGCTGGTTTTCCCACCTATTTGCATGAGGTCACCTAGCTCCTCCCTGTCAGAATATACAAGAAACATATATCTATAAAAACAGGGGTGGGATATTCAGACTGTGCCAGGCTGTGGCGCAAGCCTGGGCACAGTGCAACTGGGATGCACTGACAGGGTGATATTCAATGGTGCTGCGCCATGACTCCAGCACCATTGAATGCTCGCTCTGTAACCACCGCATTGTGCATGGCGCGGTGGCACTGCACCAGTGCAAGTGGCCAGAGAGGACAGGGGATGTGCCCAGCGCAAGTACGTTGCGCCTAGGTGCATCAACCGCAATATTCAAAGGTGCACATGCAAATGGGGCTATAGATGTAGTGCAAATGGGGCCATTTGCATGTTATTATGGCTCCATTTGCATGCAGGTGCACCCATCCCCGGTGACTTGCACCTGGCGCCCTGCCAGGCTGCAGCCGTCGGGGACCGATGCCCCCTGCACAAGTGGCAAAGTGCCCCACTGCCCGATCATGGGCATATGTATAAAATTTAAAATGTCCCATATCCCTGGTGGTCCAGTGGACTGCTGGCAGCCCGATCACAGGCATATGTGTAATAAATAAATCGTCCCATATCCCTGGTGGTCCAGTGGACTGCTTGCAGTTGGATCGTGACGTATGTAAAAGGTTTAAATATCTCTATCTTCGGTGGTCCAGTGGACTGCTCACAGCTCGATCGTGGCAGAAAAAAGATTACCCCATACCTGGTGGTCACGTATTTTCACTGAGTTTCTCCACCCTCGCTTCCCTCCGGTCAGTGATGATGGCAGCTTCCTCATTTCAAGCCACTCGTTACTTCACACTGACTGAGACATAGTTGTACTTGCATTGTTCACAGTGTGGCCATTGGCGTGCAGATATGTCTGTATTATTAGTCCAGAGTGTGAATGATTCATTCATATCTGACCGTGTAGCATAGTACGTGCCTGACGCCCATTGGCCCACACTGTGGACCCGGCGGGTGTACAGTTGTAGGCACGGCGTCAGTCGGCAGGTGGTCGGGCGGCTTGCAGGTGGGGAGCTGCCATCCGCCATTGACCGGGGAAGGGGTGGCAGGGCTCAGTGGAGGGTGGGGAGGGGGTACCGCTGGACCACCAGGGATGGATTTAATCTTTCTTTGACTTTTGCCTGTGATCGGCTGAGTGGTCCACTGGACCACCAGAGATATGGGACATTTAATTATTATACATATGCTCGCGATCGGGCATGGGGGCACTACCCGATGGAGGGTGCCGCCGAGCTCTGGTGGCCACCTCAGCTGGCAGCTGCTGTGTTGTGCCCTGCAATACAGCAGATCACCTGTGGGTGGCTGGCTGTTGCTCCTCTATTTTTGGAACAACTGTATGCGGCGCATGGGGTTGCACCTGCATGGCTCCCACATCCCGGCTGAATATCGGGATGTGCAGGGGTATGCATGGGCATGCCCCCCCTACTTGCGCCGCATACATTACTGATGCACCGGGATTTGTGCCACGCACTTTCCCCTTTTGAATATCGCGCTGGAGTGCATCAGTGGGTTGCGCATGGTGCAACTGTGTTGCGCCATGTGCATCCCTTCTGAATATCCCACCCAGGATGTCTTTTCCAAGTATTAAATTCTGCAACCTCAGTATACTCATGTTCTTCAAATGACAGTTCTTTGATCTTAATCAGTATCCTGTCTCACACAGGCATCAGAGGAACATTTCCAACTTCGCACCAGTTTGCTAAACCTGGTTTCCCCCTCTAACGTCATAAACTTTTTTTATGATTTCCCTCTTAACAAAATTAACTTAGAAATGTCTGTAATTAGCTTCTGGCCTGCCATGTAACACCTGGTATCTAAAACCTGTGTGTGTGTGTGTGTGTGTGATCTCACATGCTGTTTCAGCATTTTCTCATGGCTTTCATCTTTTCAGCTGAAACCTGGGGGGGGGGGGTGAGCGACAGATTTTCAGCATCTCTCATGACAGACAGTCCATAACCCATTTTGATATTACAAAAAATGATACTACAAAATTCAGAACTGGCTGTCCACGTCACAGTTGCTACCTGTTCAGTGGTGTTGAGCAGGGGACCAAATCCCTGAGTGGGTCTTTCGCCAGAAAAGTATCTGATTCGGGAGCGGCAACCTAGGCTGAGGTGGCAGGGCCTAGGCAGAGCGAGCAATTCGGATGCAGTCCGTGGAAAGTGCTGGAACAGCCTCCAGCTGGCATAGCAGAACTTGGTGTGGGGAACCAAATCGAGACCCACATGACACATTCAGCACATCTATAACACTCTAAAGTAACTTGGCACAGTTTGGATAAAGTCTGTTTGCAAAGCACAGTGTTTCTGTGCAATCCTCTCGATCTGGGGCAGGCCAATCGCTTCTGGAGCAAGTCTTCGGTCCACTTGCAGGCAGCAATAACACACTTTTGTCTTCAGGTTTCAAGTCTCAATCGGGAAATCGGATAAAGTCCAACTTTCACTCTCATAGCAGTTCTTCGCACTGGAAGAGGTAGCAGGCAGGCCAGCAGGACCTTCCCGCCAATTCTCCTGTACTCCTACACAGGAGCAGCTGCTCGATGACTCGAGCTATTCTCTCTCTAAACTCCAACTCACAACTGACACACTGCTGCAGGCAGCTCTGGGCTTTCCCAGTGATCCAAAATATTCAGTTGGCTGAGGGAACTGTCTGTCAGAGCAAGGGTTCCCCCTCCAGGTCCATTTAGGCTCCAAATCTTAAAAACTACAATTCCTACAGATTTCACTCACACAAGGCCTCGGGGGACAGTCTCCATTTTAGGTCCCATGAGGTTCTGATTGATTCACCGCTGGCAGTTCCAGAACTAAAATGGTGGCTCCAATCCATATGTTTGTGCTACAAATGAAAGCAGGTTAGACAAACTCCTATATTATTATTATTACTACTACAGATAAACAGTAAATAATTACTTTTCCTAACAGAGCTCCCTCTGCTCAAGTAGCGACTGCAGAATGGAGCAGAAATACAACTTGTCTGGCTGGTCATGAGCATTAAATCACTCGGACCTTGCTCAGACTAATTTTCTAGCACAGCATAATGGGTCTCTTAAAGAGACAGGCACGGAGGCTCACTATAGCACTCTCATGCAGGCAATTTTAAACGGCTGGACACAGAACACCATTCTGACAATGGGCATTAGGCATGCCCAGGAAGACATTATAGGAACCCCTATTTGTAAGGGGGTTACAGTAGTTACATTGGTGTTTATTATAATTCTTGCCATTGGCATTGTTTAATGGTCTGCACTACATTGTAGTTACATTGGTGTTTATTATAACTCTTGCCATTGTTTAATGGTCTGCACTACATTGATGCTTATTATAACTCTTGCCATTGCCATTGTTTAATGGTCTGCACTACATTGTAGTTACATTGATGTTTATTATAACTCTTGCCATTGCCATTGTCTAATGGTCTGCACTACATTGTAGTTACATTGGTGTTTATTATAATTCTTGCCATTGTCATTATTTAATGGTCTGCACTACATTGTAGTTACATTGATGTTTATTATAACTCTTGCCATTGCCATTGTTTAATGGTCTGCACTACATTGTGGTTACATTGTTTATTATAACTCTCGTCATTGCCATTGTTTAATGGTCTACACTACATTGTAGTTATATTGGTGTTTATTATAACTCTTGCCATTGCCATTGTTTAATGGTCCACACTACATTGTAGTTACATTGTTTATTATAACTCTTGCCATTGCCATTGTTTAATGGTCTGCACTACATTGTAGTTACATTGTTTATTATAGCTCTTGGCATTGTCATTGTTTAATGGTTCACACTACATTGTAGTTACATTGATGTTTATTATAACTCTTGCCATTGCCATTGTTTAAGGGTCTGCACTATACTGTAGTTACACTGGTGTTTGTTATAACTCTTGCCATTGCCATTGTTTAATGGTCTGCACTAGATTGTATACTGAAATCTCTGTAGTCTGTGTTTCCATTGCTGACCGGAGTAGCATCTACCCCCAGACTCTTGTTGTATCCTGTAGTGTTACAGCCCTTTACATGATTATTCTCAGTCTTTGTTTGTTGTTATTTAATGTGGAGCCTTTGCAAAGGGGTCTTTGACTCAAAGGTTTGTTATTCTGATCCTTCTACAAATAAATAAATAAAATAAAAATAAATAAATAAATTGCCGAGTGCCTGTTGTGGAAGGTGACAGTGCTATGGGGTACAGACTCAGACTGGGGCCATATTCACATTAATCCTAAATATAACAGGGGTCCTATGCAGGAGGGAGAGTCAAAGGCAAGTGGGAGAAGGGTCAGGACAGAGGTTGACAGGAATAAGAGGGAACTGGAAGGTTTCTTAGCGGGCATCTAAGGGCCGGGAGATAAGTGGAGAGGTAGAGAGGAGAGAGGAGCTGGTTCCATAGAGAAAGGAGGCTGTAGAAGACAGCTTGCCCAACAGAGAAATTAGGGTGGGGAATGGAGAAGGTATGGGAATTCTGGAGCGGATACAGTAAGAGGAGGAGGGGTGGGAGGGATGGAGTGAGGAGAGAGAAGAGGGTAGGGATCCAAACCTGTATTTAGTAATGAGGAGGCACAGTGGGACTGGTGACGTGAAGGTAGTGGGTGGATAATGACAGAGAAATAGAGGCAGCAGTGATGAGTATGGAGGGAGAGTTGGTAGCAAAATGGCAGAAGGCATTGCAGAGGGTATCTAGTTGGCAAGGAGGAGGAAGGGTTGGTGCCATAAACCACATCCGCATAGTCAAAGACCAGGAGAACCATTTTAGTGACCAGCTACTGTCAGACCTGAAAGAAAACGCAGTCCTTGTTTTGATACAGGGCACTGAGTTTAGGGCAAAGTTTGGCATGGATGTCATTTATGTGGACTGTGAAGTCAAGCCACACACCACGGTACTTGAATCCACACACCACGATACTTGAAGGCAGGGACAGCCTCCAGAGGGGATGCCATCCAGTGTAGAGAAGACAGGTGAGGGCGAGAGCCTGGCCAGTTTTTGGCTGGTTCTGAAGGTCAATGACACTGTCTCTTGGTGCCAACCCTGAGTTGGCTGGCATGGAACCAGTGCAGCACATTGTGGAAGATGTGCTGGAGCAGGCCTTACACACTCAAAGTCGAAGGGCTGAGGTGTAAATAACCATGTCATCTGTGCACATGTGGATATGTGAAGAGACACAAGCAGAGGACAGGTAATATAAGAAAATTGAGAACAGGATAGGACCCAGGTTGAGCCCTGTGGGACCCTGCTAGGATGGGAGGGAAAAGACACCTCCCACCTATACCAACTGCTGATAGCCAATGATGTATGAATGGAATCAATCGACAGCAGTGGCTGAGAGGCCAGCAGAGCTCAGCTTGTCCAGGAGGAGAGGGTGGGATACCAAATCAAAAGCTTTGGCCAGATTGATGAAAATAGCTGCTGTAATATGACACTGATCCGTCCCAGAGAGGACAGAGTCAGTTACTCGCAGGAATGAGGAGATGGTGGACAGGTGCTTCATAAAACCAGATTGGAAGAGGGAGAAGAAATTTGAGGAGTGAAGACAGTCAGCAAGCCTGGAGTAGGTGACAGTCTCCTTCAGTCTTGCAGAAGTTGCCAGAGACGAGGGTCACCCCTTTGTTTTTGCTATTTAGCACGCTTTATTGCCCACCGTAGCTTCTCCAGGCTCAGCCCCTACTACCTGACCAGTCCCCCGCTTACCTGCCATGATGAGCTGATCCCAAGGTTTCTCCCCCAGCTGGGAGGGGCTGTTGGTCAGCCCAGGACCCGTGGACCTGAAGTCGGGAATTCCGGTGGGCATCCCCACTGGAGGAACCCCCTGGCTTACCCGCTAGGGTGGGGCCACAAGACAGGGATGAGCTGGTGGAAACTCATCTATCCCCACCAAGCAGGGCTGAGAGGACTGGTCAGGTGCAGGGTGTCATAGAGGGAGGCGGATGCTGTATTTTTGGAGTGGTAGACAAATGACGGTACTGGCCTGATGGAGTCCCCAGCCTCTGCCAGAGGTCTGTGGTGTGCGAAACACTCTACCACCTTTCCTCCAGAGGAGAGCAGTCTCTAGGACATTTAATCCTTCTCCCCCCAGCCGGCCCTCCAACATCCTGAGTCCGTTCCCAAACCCAGGTCATTGGCTCTGCCTCTGAGCCAGCTGAGTCACCCCCTATGTGCAGAGGCAGAACCTTTGCAACCTTCCAGGCCTGAAGGACAGCACTGAGGGAGGAGCGGCAATGGCCAGATAAGAAGTTTGGGATTCAACCCACTAGGGCAAGATTTAGAAGGATTAAGTGAGGAAAAGATGAGAAGGACTCCTGAGGGAAAACATCAGGAATAGAAGATAGATGAGTATTGCAAGGAGGGCAGCAGAGGACAGTGGGAGGTGAGCAGAAGAAGGAGGAGAGGGTGCACATGTGGTGAAGAATTCATTAAATGAGCAGCGACCAAGGGAGGGTCGGAGACTGGTGAGCCACCCAGCAGGAAGACAGGGGAGTGGACTAGATTGGAGGATCAAAGAAGAAGTGGATAACCTTCCAGAATCTTGATGGGGAGCTAAGATTAGACTAGAGGTTAGATTTGAAGTAGAGGGCCTTGGCAGTGTGGATAGCCTTTGTGCAGGAGTTCCTGAGTGACCTGTAGGATAAGAGGTCAGACAAGGAGCTGGAGAATTTGAAGCAAACCAATGCTTGGTCCTGGAACTTGCACAAATCGGTAAGGTCGGATCAGGTCAAGAGGTGGTGGAAACTTTTAACCCTGGATTTTCTGAGTGGGGCATAAATGTCCAAGGCATGGCAAAATATAGCATGGAAAAGGGAAAGGGATGTATCAATGTCCATGGCAGAATAGACTGGGGACCAATCAGAGACAGCAAGTTCATTTAGGAGAGCATTTCTATCAAGTGACCTGGATGACCTGGACCAAATGTATTTAGGGGCGGATTTAGTGGGCCCCACTTTCCTGATATGGTAGGTAATACAGTGGTCATAAAAGGCTTCCAGTCCATAGAATGTGAATCAAGTAGGAACTGTTTACCTCAAAATGGTGTTGCACTGTTGAGTAAGGGGAACATTTGGATAGTCTGAATGTCTCTCAAGTTCTAAAACAAAGCCATAATTCACAGCTTTGAGATCACAACCATCACTTACAGGATTTCTGGGGCTAGATATTTTAATTGGCGCAAAGCACAGTGCCAAAATTTGCACTGAGCCTTGCGCTTGCCCAGGTGCTCACCGGTGCTATTTGACTGAATATAGGGCCATGTTGGCCCAGTGCTAAGCCACTTCGTGCTGGGCAGACATGGCTCCCGAAATAGGGCACCACAATGGCTTGTGCCCACACTAAATTTCCGATATTCAAATGGGCCCATGCAACTGAGCTCATTGGGCATGCAAGGTGCTAAGGGTCCATTTGCATGCTCATTATGATCTGATTTGCATGGGGAGTGAGGCTGGTTTGCTCAGCACCCCACCAATTGTCTGTTCACAGAGAGTTATCCCTGGTGCTAGCGGTTTCCCCCTCCCTCCGATCCCACTCCTGTATATTAAATAGCACATCCTTGGTGTCTAGTGGTGCCCCCTCCATCCAATCCTACTCCAGTATATTAAATAGCACATCCCTGGTGTCTAGCAGTCCCTCCCCTACCCGCACCCACCCCTGATGTGTTATGTATTATTCCCTGGTGTCTGTGGTCCCTCCCACAAGCACCCATGCCAGATGTTGTATGTGTCAGTCGCTGGCATCTAGCAATTTCTCCCCCACCTGATCCCTGTCCCTGTATGGATGAAAGTTCCCCACCAGTTTGTCAAGTCCCCCCCATAGCAACAGCCATCCTAACACTGCCCTATGGGAAGCCATTTGCAAGGAAGTCCCCCTAGAACAAAGCCCCAGCCCCCTATCCCAACAGGGATATGGGCCCCCCCTCCCAGTTCATCTCTCTGTGGTGGTTAGTGTCTCCCCCCACCCATGGCATTGACAACCAATCCCCCTGGTTCCCCTTACCTGACTGCTGGTGCTGCGGTGAATGGACAGTGAGCAACACAGCCCTCCACACAACACTTAAGCCGCCCGCCATCTAACAGTAGCAGGGAGCGCAGCTTATTTATAGGGCATGGTGCCACACCTGTGCTCTATAAATAAGCCGTGTTCCCTGCTACTGTTAGATGGCGGGCGGCCGAGGTGGTATGTGGAGAGCTGTGTTATTTGCCATCCATTCACTGCAGCACCGAGAAGTAAAGGGGGTCGGGTGTGGGTTGTTGGTGCTGCAGGTAGGAGGGGAACACTAACCACCACCTAGGGACAGGCGGGGGGCGAGATCACTATTGGGGTACAGGGCTGAGGCTTTGTTGTGGGGGGAGGGCTTGCAAATGGCTTCCCACGAGTCTGTGGTGGGAAAGCTATCGCCAGGGGGGATTTCAAATGGGGGGCCATCCATGCAGGGACTGGGATCAGGTGGGGAGGGAACACTAGACACCAAGAACTGAGATGTACAACATCGGGCATGGGTGTGGGTGGGGGAGGGACCATAAGACACCAGAGAATAATACTTAACACATCAGGCATGGGTGCAGGTGGGGAGAGGGACTGCTAGACACCAGGGAATAATACTTAACATATAGGGCATGGATGCGGGTGGGTGGAGGGACTGCTGGACACCAATGACTTGCTATTTAATACCTGTGAGTGGGATCAGAGGGAAGGGAGCACCACTAGACACCAGGAACATGCTATTTAATATACAGGGGTAGGATCAGAGGGAAGGGGGCACCACTAGACAGCAGGGACTACTGTGTTGGGGTTGGGGTGATGCACTTCCTCTATCAACCGCTAGGGTTGTGTGAGATTAAGTCATGGTTTAAGTCGGTAGTATGTGCGCCACGCAACGGGACCATGCAAAATGATCTTGCGCAGCTCACATACTCTGAATTTTGGACTGCACCAATATTCAGGTCCCCGCCCCTTCATTTGCATTGCATCCCCCCTCCATAGTTTGCACAGGCACAAAACCTGTTTGCCAATGCTAACAGGGCTTTTGAATATAGGACATCCATGCAAAGCCTGGTTTGCATGGGCAAACTAGAATTTGTGCCCGGGCAAACTTCTAAATATCCGGCTCCTGATGTCACTCCCTCCCTCCCTTTGCCTTCTCTCTATCTACATCTTCCCCCTCCCTATTACCCCCCCTGCTCTTTCATCCCACCACATCCCCCACCCTCTTCCCCCATCTCCTGCCCACATCTCCCTAGCTTCCTGCTTATAGTATCGCTCTCTCTGTAGCCACCCCTTCCCTTGTCATCTCCTATCGCCAAGACTCAGTCCCCCCTTATCTCTGCATCTCCCTCATCCCCGTCCAGACCCTCCAAGTCCACTTAAATCCCTCTCCCCCTCTCCTCTGCTATTTTCTCCTCTTCTTCCCCTGGCTCCTATTCTTCCTCCTCCTCCTCCTCCTCGTACTGCACTTTCAGCCCACCTCCTTGCACTTATCTCTCAACTAGATCATACCTCTGACTGCTCATGGTACATGCAATTTAGCTTGTCTTTGTAACACTGTGTTTTTGTAACTGCAACCTGTGTTTTGTAATCTGTAACCTCTAATTTGCTCGTTGTACATGCAATTTTATCTAGTCATTGTAATACTGTGTTTTTTAACTCAACTTGTATTTTGTATTCTGTAACCGCCAAGTGTGTACCCCTATTTGTTGTATCTCAATTTATTAATGCGTAACCTTTGTAACAGAACCTCTGGTTCAAAGGTCATTGTAATCCTAGTACTCAATAAATAAATAATTGATAAATGCAATAAAAAATGTGTATGGAGTATTTGTGAATTACAAGGGCTGATTATTTAACATACTATTGTTGCTTAGCATTTTCATGGGTGGTATAGACAGAAAATGAAAATTAAATACCTACCGTAATTCTTGATCTTCCTGTGTTTCTTCACCATTCATCACTGGTGGGTGTCAGACGGAGGTGCAGCACCTGTGGGAGCCTTTTTTTTGCATTTGCCTGCATGGGGAGGAGTCAGCACCACAGTGCCACCCACGAGGCGGATACACAGCGTCCCGCGTGGGTTGGCAATAACTGGCATCGGCTCCTCCCCGCCTCAGTTCTGCATGTCGGTGAGAGGAAAAAAACAGAGTGATAGAGAAAATGAAGGCTGGGGCAAGAAAGCCCAAGAGATAGAAAAAGGAAAGGATGAACTCAAAAAGAAATATACCGGCCAGAGGACAGAGGATGACCCGTGGGTGAGGCATTGGCCCTGGGGGGGAGGAGGAGAAGGGGAAGGGGGAGGAAGAGGAGCTCCCCTGAATGTAGGAGAAGAGGAGGAGGAGGAAGAGCTCCCCTAAATGTAGGAGCCAAGGAGATCCAGGTTTTTGTCTGACAGCAGCTCTAGACAGGAGAACAGCTGATGCTGGACCATAAGTTTAAGGCATGGCCACAGTCCCCCCTCCTCCCTTAAAAGTAAAGAGAAGACCTCTTCGGACAGGACACCCCCCAGTTGCTGTCTCTCCCGAGACTCAAGGAGAAAGGGAAGGCACCTTATCCAATGGACCACATCTCCATCAATAGGAGAGAAAAGAGACAAAGAAGGATAGCTAGTAAAGGGGGGAATCCCTGTGCACGCCCCTAAAGGGTTGGCCCGGACCCAGTGTATCCGGGCCGAGCTGGGGGGGAGAGACCCCACCACAAGGCCAGTGCAAGGAGGGAGAGGGGGTACAGGGGGAGACTCCCCTCAAGCCAGGGCTGAGACCTCACTCACCCTCCTTCTAGCAATAGCCCTTCAGCTTTTTGGAAGGGCATAGACTGAGAAGAGAAGCCCCACCCAGCGGAGGGAGGAGGTGAGCAGGGAGGAGGACTGCCCAGAGACTGAGGCCTTGAGGAGTAGGAGGGTGGAATTCAGTGATGAATGGTGAAGATACACAGGAAGATAAAAAATTATGGTAGGTACAGAATTTTTATATCTTCTCTGTGTCAGTCTTCACCATTCATCACTGGTGGTTGAGTACTGAGCCCCTCCTCAAAGGGGGGCCCAGCATTTCCCTGAGGGACGTGAATCACTCGGCCCCCCATTGGGGAAAACTACAGAGGGGAGAGGACCCTCATAGGCCTGTGACTGGTCAGGGCGAGGAGGGGTCTCCTGATGGCTGGGAGAAGGAAGGCAGCCCTGAAGTGCTCTCCTCACCCTGCGGGAAAAAAGGCGGGTCCCCCAGAAAGCAGAGGCAAGCACCCTACTCTGGGCCAAGGGTGACAACCATGAAACATGAAGCCACGCCATCCATCTGATGCAGATCACTGTCCCCGAAAGTCTGGAGGCTGCCTCATTGGCATCGTAAGACACCCTTGCCTGGTGCCTTGCAAGCTCCAGACCCTGAGCAGAGAGGGCAATAGCTTGTCTGGTCACCTCCGAATCAGGCAGCTGCACCAGCACCTGGCCGAGCAGAGACCACAAATACCTGTTATAGGCAGCGTGGTGTACATGATGAGAGGAGATGCACAGCATTATGCGTGCAGAGGAGAAAACTCTCTGTCTCCAGTGGTCGAACTCCACAGAGTCCACATCCAGCGGTCAGTCATGCATTGGGTGTCTATGTCCAGGAGGAGTGTCCAGGATCTCAATCCCTGAAGCAGGGTGAGACATAGCTCCTGGAGATTCCTGGGATGTGCCATACCTGTGCTGGCAGTCCCTGGGGGCAGGATCTGAGGAGAAAGGGCACTGCCAGGTACGAAACAACTCTTCCCAGAAAGACACCAGCCAAGGAGGTATCATGAAGTGCTCCACACTAAATTCACTAAGGATTGCTCGAGTCGCCCACTCAGGATTGTGTCTTGCCAGATGACAGCGGTAAAACTCATCCACCAGCCTCATGAGGAAGTGCTGATACCCCATCTAGCCAGTGTCAGAGAACAGATGGATTGAAGATTCCCTTTCCTCAGGGGAGAAAAGGAGGAGGCAGATGAGCCCGAGGATTCAGAGTCCGACTGCTGCGGGGAGAAAGGTGGAAGACCTCTCATCCATGGCATGCACATAGGGGAAAGGTAGAGCAGTAGCCCTGAACTGTTACCAAGTTAAAGGACCTGTAGGACCAATGTGACCTGGCAGCAGAGGGGGAGGATGCAGAGGCAAAGGGGAAAGACATCTGTGCACACAGCCTCTGCCAGGGCTAGGAGACCTAGCAGGTGACCTCACACCTCTTGGAGGTCTGCGGGTCTGTGCAACCGCTGGCCACCCAATTATCTTGAAGCAGTCAGGGCTGAGCCCTGAAGGGGACACTCCCCTGTGAGGAGACTGGGGCCACATAGGTCCAGAAGGCTGGTCCTGTCTCACTCCAATGAGGTCTCCCTGAAGGAGATGAGGAGAAAACTGGCTCAAGACTGGGTTCCACCCTGAGCCTCAAGGACCCCATAGGGGAACCGTCACTGCACACCCACTTCCTCAACCCCATCAACTCCATGGTTGACCTCTTCCTAACACCCAGAGATGGGGCACTTCAACCCCTCAGGCCTCGTGAAGGGGACCGAGGGAGAGGAGACCCCTTTCCTTGTCCTTACCTCAGTATCCCAGACAGCACCAAACCCAGGGTCAGCATCCACCTCAGACTCCAAGGCTGGGACCACCACCCCACAGTCCTGGAGTTGCTGTCTTCCCCAGAGAACTAGCACCTACCCTGTGCCGGGCATGGAACCAAGTACAAAAGTCGGGACCGCCGGGGGAGAACCAGAGAGGGCACAGTAGCACCAAGCATGGGAGGACCCTCAGACTCTGAAGAGTCAGGCTGCCAGTTGGGGTCCACTACCAGATCATCTGGCTCTGGAGAGCTGGAGATGAAGTAGATTTCCACCTTGGCAACCCCAGAGGCCCTCCCACCCATGGCGCCACAGGCAAACCTGGTGCCACTTGTGGTGCTGTCCTGATCACTGGCATCAGAAATGGCACCGAGATCCGAGACAGTGCCGGTGGGTGGCACTGAGGAGCCACTCATGCCAGGCCCAGAAGCCATGAGTCATGACACTGGTGAGCCTTAGCCTCTGAGGAGATGACTGTCAATGCGGCGCTCTAGGCCCAGCCCCGAATGAAGCCAGACCAACCCTCCAGCACCATGGAAGGAGCCTCCGCTGTGGCAAGCCTAGAAAGGGCAGAGTCCCCCACCTCCATGGCCCGTAGAGAGACAGGAGGGGACCTGGAGGAAGGGTGAATGGACCTGCACTTGGTGTCCCTGGTGTTATGGCATCCTCCAAAAGTTGGGGGTGGGCGGCCAACTTTAAACACACGGTATTCTAAAACTCCTCGGTCCATAAAAAACATGTATTGCACCAATCCATATCATGCTGCGGACCCAGGCAGGTTAGACAATGGTCATGTCGATCCATAGCGGACATCTGTCGGCCACAAGGACACCGACGCACTGGGGCCTGACCTGCTTTGGAACATTTCTTCTTGTCCCTAGACAGACCCAACATGACCAATGGCAACTAAACACAAAACACAGAAAAGACGGCGCCGCTTGCAAAATAAAAGGAAAGATCTTACCATAATCCTAAAAACAGCACAGAGTGGACAGCAGAACTGAGATGGAGGTATTGATGATGTCAAAGTTCGGCATCAAAAAACAGCCCAGACTAGGTCGCAATGACGCACTTAGCATGAGCTGGCTGGTGAGGTGCGCTGCACTCTCAATGGCAGGAGAAGCAGATCTGAGGCAGAGGAGGAACCGGTGTCAGTTATGGCCAACCTGCAAGCACGACACCGTGCATCCGCCTCATGGGCGGCACCGTGGTGCTGACTCCCCCCTTCAGGTGAATGCAAAACAAAAAAAATAGGCTCCTGTGGGGTGCTGTGCCTCTGGCTGACACCCACCAGTGATGAATGATGAAGACTGACACAGGGAAGACCTGGTCAAACAAATAACAATTTCCTGCTAAAATATATAATTTAGCTTGAAAGAAACTTTAATACATTTCCATAATACAGCATAACACATTTTGTTCAATCTAAAAAAAAAATACAAACACATATGTATTTTACAAATCCCCAAAACGTTTTTCCCAAGATAAAAAAAACTTCACAGTTCAGCAAGGGAAGGCACACAGTTATATTGGCACTACCAGAGTTCAAAGTCACTGTTTCATATGGAGGCAGAAAGAAATGGGGCCCTATCCAGCAATGTTTTATGTACAATTTGCCAGTCTTATTTCATTATTATTGTCTTTCAATGTAAGGACAACTTGGGATTCCCCATATGGGGATTTTCATTATTCAAGTAAAGCATTTTAGAAACAAGGTATCATAAAAAAATGATCCCATCAATAATTGTATGATATGAACATGAACAAAGTCATAAATAGTTATAAAAATGGTAAAAAATATTAAAACAATTCATGCAAATATCGACATCATTAAAAATGTTAAAATGATGAGATATTATATTGACAATTCTTGGTATGGTGACATCATATCTTATTATGTACAAATATTTCTCATTGTGTTAATATGATTTTTATTATGTATAGTTTGGGTTTTTATTTTGTTGACTGGATAAGATCTCTGGGAAAAGTTCCTTTATTGAGGGGCCTGTCAAAGTATTAGCACAGGTAACAAAGGAAAACAATACATTTGTAAAATAGAATACCAGCAATACAGTACTAGATACACACATGTGTCACGTTGACATAAGCAACTTCAGATGCTATCTCCATAATGCCTTATCCTGGAAATGCATGCTATATGGTATTGGAAGGCTGAGAGTCATACATTTGGGAACCAATGACCTAGCTGGGGAGGAGGTTGAGGTAGTGGAAAATAGGTTCAGGGAGTTAGGAAAGATCTGCAGGGAGGAAGGAAGTTTGCTGGCATTAAGGCAAGCTACCTCTTGCTGGGAGCTACAATACTGAACATAGGATTTGCAAGAAAGCGAGTTGTGCTCACAACAGAGGGAGGTGAACCTTGCAATTGTTTTTGGTTTGTAGCAGATATTCTATAGGTGGAGGCTACTTCTAACTGAAAGGTGAAATAAGGAACTTAATCAGGAAAAGACAGTCTTGTTACAATTCTTAAGATTTTCAGTGCAGGAAGAGTTTAAAGCACAGCTGACTTATTTGGGCTGACTGCTTCAGAAGCACAAACCACCAGGCTGTTTTGGGGCTGGGGAGGTTTACCTGTGTCTGACTTGGATGTCTGGATTTTTCTCTGTTTGATTAGCAGGGGATTTGCTCTGTCAAATTGTTGTGTATGGTATCTTGCTGACAGGAAGGCACTCATCATGGCGGTGGGTCAGAGCTCTTAGCTGATTGTTTTGTGAGGGCACAGTTTAGGCCCAACCCTTTCCCACCCTCACCCCACCCACCCCGGAAATAGTTCCTTTATACCTGGGGTTCTGACATCATTTCCTCAAGAGTGCAAGGTGCATATCAATGTCATATCCTCTCTAGCACACAGCACTGAAAATATAAGCATACACATTGTATAATATATATATTGCTATATAACAAACCAATCACACACACAAACAAAAAAAAACATAATCATGTGGGGAGCAGTGCAATGTAATGGCTGTGGGGCAGCAGTCTTCCGGGAGACTTTCTGGAGGCTGAGATGCTGCCCTATTTGCAGACAACTCTCTGCCCTGAGGGAGGAATTTGCCCGTCTTCAGGCCACAATGGACAGCAGTAAGGGAAATTTCCCCAGGCCAGACTGGATGGTAAGAAAGGAACCTCCCCCATCCAGGGAGCACCAGAGCCACCACCACTGCCTCAGGGGTTGCAAAGAAAGCACAGCAGTTGGACCACAGTGGGCTCAGGGAGGGTGAAGATGGTGGAATAGAGGCACACTCAGTCAGTTGTTCCACTCCACAATCCATACATCATTCTGGGGGAGCACAGCTCCCCTATGGATGCACCCACAGAGGAGATTAAGGAGGCTGAGGACACCTGTCACAAGGGAGGCCCACAGGAAGGAGGCAGAGGACACCACAAGGAAAGGAAGCAGCCCTGGTGGGGACTCAATTATTAGGGGGATAGAACTGGGGAAGCAGGAAAACTGAAGTAAGGTGCCTGCCTGGTGCCATGGCTTGGAGGGACAGGAAGCGCATCCTCAGGATCACGAGAACAGCTGCATGGGAGTCTGAGCTGGACATCATTGTCCACCTAGAGACAAATGACTTGGCTCAACATGAGATTAGAGCAGTGCAGAAGGACTTTGTAGAACTGGGGAGGGGCCTAAGACAAGTAGCACACACAGTATCCTTCTCAGAGGTGCTGCCTGTCAATGGCATGAGTGAGGCGAGGGTACTTTGTACCATGCAGTTTAATGAATGGTTGAAAAATGATGTGGAACAGGGGTTTGGCTTCATTGGTGACTGGGTTTCCACCTGGAGGGACACCAGCCTATACTGGCAGGATGGTCTGCATCTGAACAAGGGGCACAATTTGAAGATGGGGGGCCGCTCAGAGGTAATTTAAGGAAGTATTTTTCACAGAGAGGTTGTGGATGCATGGAGCGGCCTTCTGGAGGAGGTCGTGGAGTCAAAACAGTGGTGGAATTCAAGCATGCATGGGACAATCATAAGGCAATTCTAGGGGTGGGGGTAGAAAGAAGTAGGCTGCTGGTTAACTAGGATCTGCAGCTTATCCAGTAGGCAGGGAAATGGGCAGACTGGGTATGTTTCTATGTTTCAGTACCAAGGGCCAGCACAGCCAGAAAGAGAAGAATAGAGGATTTTAATGACTGGCTGAGGAAATGGTGCAGGGAGGAGATGTTTATCTGTATTGGGGACTGTTAGGAGACTTGGGCAAACAAAGCACTCTTTTCACCAGACTGGCTACACCTCAGTAGGGAGGGTTTGAGGTACTCAGGGACAAACTGGGGAATACATAACCACTACACTTAATTTAAATTACTGCGGGGGGGGCAGGGGGCGTGCAGGCCCACAGACTCTGAGAGGAGGAGGAGGAGGTCAATGAATCCCCCCCCACTGTGATGGATAAGGTCTGGAGGGAGGAGGTGGAAGGGGCAAGGACACAGTTAGCAAAGGATGGAGGGGGGCGAGGAACACATAACAAGGGTACGTGGAGGTGTGCACAAAGAGGGAATAAATGTGAATAGAAGAATAGAGGGAAGAGAAGGAAGGTCAGATTCTAGGTGGGGGGCAGTGTCTCTGAATGCGCTGAGTCTTGGAAACAAGATGAACAACCTGCAGGCACTATTAGTGGACAGGAGGGTGGACATAGCTGCAGTAACCGAGACTTGGGCAACATCACACTATGACTGGGACCTTGCGATCCCTAGATATAAACTATACAGGAGGGACAGGGTGGTCAGGAAGGGGGGAAGGGTGGCAGTTTATATCAGGGAAGGAATAACTTACATGAGGGAGGAGTCAGATGAAGGAGAGATGGAGGCATTATGGGTTCAGTTAAGGTCCAATAGAGGGAGAAAGGTGAGGTTGGGGGTGGTTTACACACCACCCAATTAGGATGAGGAAAGGGTCAGAGAACTGAGCTCACAAATATTGGAAGCTGCAGGGAAAGGAGAGGTGATAATTGTGGGGGACTTCAACCTGCCTGAGGTGGACTGGAGCATACCCTCCACAACATATGCTAGAAGTCAGGTGATCCTGGAAGGACTACAGAGTGGATTTCTGACTCAGGGCATCACTGAACCAACAAGAGCTAAGGAAATTCTTGATCTGGTGCTCACAAATGGGGAGCAGGTACAGGAAATAATGGTCAGGGAGCCACTGGGTGGAAGTGACCATTGCACAGTATGGTTCCAGTTGGATATGGGGAAGGAAAGCATCTCAACTAAGACTAAAATCTTGAATTTCAAGAGGAAGACTTCAGGAAAATGGTTGAAGTGCTAAGCAGCCATCTGGCAGGCATCAGAGCAGATATGGGGTGGACCAAAGTTGGTCTGTCATTAAGGAAGGAATACTGGTTGCCACAGATGAGTGCGTTAGGGCTCGGGGAAGAACACAAGGCCAAAGCACCCAGCTGGTTCAGTTCTGGGGTTGCCCAGGCAGTAAGGGAAAAGAGGTTTGCCTATAGAAAATTCAGGAAGACCAAGATAGTGGTGGATAGGGAAAATTTCCTAAGGTTGGCTAGTGAGACAAGTAAGGGAGTCCGGCGGGCAAAGGCACAGAAGGAGCTGTAGATAGCTGAAGGAATTAAGAAGAGGAAGAAGGCTTTTTTTCATTATATAAGTGAAAAAAGGGACACGAAGGAAGGGATTCTTAGGCTTAAGAAAGGGGTTCGAGGATAATGTGGGAGAAAAGCAGAGATACTAAATGAATACTTCTGTTCCGTCTTCACCAGGGAGAAGGATGGACCAGTGCCTTCAGGAGGGAAAAGAGGAGCAGGGAGGGAGGGGAACACAGATGTAATGATAGAAGAGGATAGAGTGAGGGAGGGGCTGCTGGCATTGAAAGTGGACAAATCACCAGGCCCGGACAGAGTACATCCAAGTGTACTAAAGGAGTTGCCGGAGGAGCTGCCAGGGCCACTGGCAGACCTATTTAATAGTTCACTAGAGTCAGGCGTGGTACCACAGGACTGAAGAACAGCACATGTAGTGCCCCTCCACAAAAGCGTTCCCAAGGATGACCCAGGGAATTATAGACCAGTCAGTCTGACCTCCACTGTGGGCAAGCTCATGGAGACCATACTAAAGGAAAGGTTGGTGGAATATCTAGAGCAGCATGATCTCCAGGATGTGAGGCAGCATGGATTCATGGGGGGAAGATCATGTCAAACAAATCTTATTGACTTCTTTGACTGTGTCACTAAGACAGTAAACAGGGGCCCAGTGGTAGACATCCTCTATCTTGATTTCAGCAAGGCCTTTGACTCTGTGCCCCACAAAAGGTTGATCAGAATGTTGGTGGATCTCAGGATTGGGGAAACGATGGCCAGATGGGTGAAAAACTGTCTGAGGGGCAGAACCCAGAGGGTGGTTGTGGGGGAGAGTTATCTGGCACCAGAGAGGTCCTGCACGACTTGGTAGTGGGGCCGGTGTTGTTCAGTGTCTTTATCAATGACATTGGGATGACATTAAGGAAAAAATGCCTATTCGTGGATGACACCAAGCTCTGCAGGGGTGGACACAGCTGAAGGGATACAGGACCTACAGGAAGATCTGGAAAAGTTGGGCAGGAGATCCAGGATCTGATAGCTTGGCTTCAATCCCAAGAAATGCAAAGTTATGCATATTGGAGCCAAGAATCCCAGGACAGAGCACTACCTGGGTGGAGTCTGAGTATCTGCATCAGAGGAGGAGAAGGACCTGGGAGTAATGATCACTAGTGACCTGAAGCACTCCACACAAAGCAAGAAAGTAGCAGCAAACACAAACAAGATGCTGGGATGCATACCTAGGGGATCAGTAGTAAGAGAGGAGGTTATACTGCCTTGTACAGGTCACTGATAAGGCCGCATCTAGAGTACAGAGTTCAGTACTGGTGCCCATACCTCAAAAAGGACATTAACCTGCTGGAGAAGGTCCAGAGGAGGGCTACAAAGATGATAACAGGTCATTAGGTTAAGGCATATGAGGAGAGGGTGAGAGCACTGAAAATGTACTCCCTGGAAGACAGGAGAGAGAAGGACATGATTGGGACTTTCAAGTACTTGAGGAGATAAATAAGGTTGATAACGAGAATTACTTTAAGCTGAGTGGCAACCATAACACGAGGGGACACAGTCTTAAGTTGGAGAGTGGGAGGTTTAGGGGAGGTCAGGAAGCACTTCTTCACAGAGAAGGTGGTAGACACTTGAATGTGCTACTTTAAGAGGTCATCTAATTGAAGACAGTGGGCAACTTTAAGAGGCTGGGATAGGCATGGGGAAGATAAGGATCATGGGTAGGGAGGATGGGAGGAGTGGGGAGGAGGGCAGGGACATTAGCTCAAGCTGTGGACCCTGCAATACTGACAGACCTAATAGACCAAATGGCTTTCTTCTACTGGTTTCTTCAGTATGTTAAGTATGTATGTTTGTATGTCTCAGCTTTCCAAAAAGTGTGTTTTGGGATTGGGTTTATGGAGATATGTTGTTGCAGGCTGGCAAACAGTAATTACCAGACATCAGAAAATGAGCAACTCCTATTGATATTGGACCAGGCCAACAGCCTTTAAAGGCTAGAGCTGTTGCTCACGGTGACTGAGCACATTTGCTGTTAGCTCCTTGGGACCCAGAAGCCAAGCAACAAGTTCCTGCTACGGTACCCTGTCCCTGTGACATCATGGTAAAGAGGAAAGGATAGGATCAGTCACAGGATTCAAGTGGTATTCCATAAGGGAGAACCCCACCCTTTCTCTAGTTTTCTACAGTGAATGGCTCATAATCAAATGTGAACTCTTACTGAATAGGCTCTGTGGTTGATCACATGTGTGACTTACCAGTTAGAGGCCACAAATGTCATGGTGTCACTTAGGGTAAGTACAGGAAAGATAAATGACAACTTTAAATATAAATACATCACTAAAGTTAAGACCATTATTACCAATACATGTCTGGTTTTTGATGGTGTAATTAAGTTTCTTGTGACAACTTTTTTTCTGAAGACACAGTGGTCTGAACCATCAAATGCAAAATGTTTAATGATTCATTGAACGACAGCCAGGCTGCTACGTGCCCAGCTCTGTCATGTCTCACATGTGTGCATCTTTTAAGTTTAAAATTCACATTTCTGGTATGTTTAAAGAAACAGTGGAAACATCTGTGCCTAGAAAATATCTAATGCGAGGTTCTACCTCATTCTTCTCTACTGATTAATACTTTTTTCACTGCATAAGAATAAACTGTAACCAGAATATTTAAACAACTTGTAAAGCAACACTATTACTAGTTCACAGTTAAAAAGAAATGTGGCTTAAACAAGATATAAACTTCCTCTTTTGGGGGGGGGAGCATATATCACATGTCACAATGCAATATGTTTTTTTATACATTTCTCGCTCTCTCTCTTTCTACCCCACCCCAGCCAAGACCTCTTTTGACTATCCCCTAGCCTGAACCTCTGTCACTGGTGGGATTGCTACTGCCCCTTTGCAGTCCCTTTTCCACCATTTAAATTCACTGATAATGTACACCTCACAGGAGGCCTCCCCCACCTCGGTCAGGGGATGGAAGGTGAGGTAGGCAGAGAAGAGGCTGTGAGTGCTTGGAGTCTCAAGTGAGATGGATGGATGATACAACATAATCCATCAAGGGTCAGTCCAGTTTCCTGTTTTACTTCTCACTATACCTCTCAACTGATCAATCTTATGTGTAGCACAGGTCTTAAAAATGCATCAAATGCCCTAAATGTGAAGCACATTTGTTAATTTAAAGAACAATGAGAACAGCCATGAAAAACATATGTTCAATGTTAAATATAGAATAATGCATGCGGAAGTGTGTATAACGAGGATTTTATGCACACCTGAGGTGTGTGATGCCCCATTTATCTGGGCATCACACACCGAGCGCATGCATAAAATCTGAGTTTTCAAACTTCCCCATGTTTTATTTTTTATATTTGCTGGTTGAAATAATGAGTGATGCTGCTTTGAGGAACTGCAACATTGAAAACTGCATCCAACATTGAAAAAACAGTCTCTGGTGCAGGGGGAGGACAGAAAAAATTAAGAGTATTTCAAAAATAGTCTTGTCCTCCTCGTACTGTTCCTCTGATATCTCCAGCAGTGATTCAGGATTTAGTTGCAGTCTGTAAAGTTAAATAGGAGGCGTAGCAGTTTGAAAATTAGTGCCCCAAAACAGAAGTTCCTTGATTGGCCAAGTAAAATCCTTCAGTACTGGCCCTTTGAATTCTCCAGTGCTGTAGCTCCTTTGGGAAAACTAGGTGGCCAAAAAACTGTTACTGGTGCAGGGGAAGGCAGAAAAAATATGAGTACTTTAGAAACAGTCTTGTCCTCCTTCCCCTGTTCCTCTGATGTCTCTGGCGGTTATTCAGGATTCAGCTGCAGTCAGCAAAGTTAAATACAAGGCAGCAGTTTGAAAACTGGTGGCCAGACACAGCTGTTCCCTGTTTGGCTAGGTAAAATTCAGGCAGTTTTTTTTTTCTGTAGGCACAAGACTTTCTCAGGAATGGTTTCTTCAGTTTGTGTCAGCCATTGTCCTCCATCGTGGTTGTGAGCTGTGGAGAAGCCCATCATTTGCGCTGGCTGTTTTCTTGAAGGAGCACAAGAGAATAGGCAGCGCAAGGACAGTGTCTCACGTAAGTGTTCAGGAGCACTGAAAGATATTTTTGGAAAGGTAGTTAACAGAACTTCGTTATTCACATGTGTGAATAATGGAGTTTGTAAGGTTGTGGCAGCAGTTGATTATTGGCAATAACCAGTAAATATATAATGTTTTTATGAAGTTAAGTTTTTAATTTCTCAGTAGTTAGTTATACCAGAAATAGCTACAACATTATGTGGAACATCAGTGTATCTTCATGAAGCATAGGACAATTTTGGTGTAAAATCTTTAGCTCTATGCAAGATATACAGCACTTGCAATTAATGGTCCCCACCCTCTGGAGGACTGGCACCAATTGCTGCCCAAGTCACACAGAGACAGATGGAAAGCCAAGTCCTCCCCAGCCCACAGAAGACTCACAGTTGCACCACTTCCTATGGCCACCAGGGAGTCACCACAAAGTGGCTGACACAACTTTTCCTCCCCAGAAGAGACCATCTTCTGAGACAGTGGATGCTTATTTTGCGTACCTGAAATGGTGAATCCAAGTTTAGGGCACAAATCTAGCAAAGCCTTTGCTCAGTTGTATGAAATGTACCTTGTCTCTGTGCTCCCTATCCTATGCGCAACCATTCCCTACCCCCCATAGTTACTGAATGTTTTTTTTTCTCAACTACATCATGTGGTAGCTTGACATCTGATGAAACAGATGGCAGTAAAATCAAGGAATTAGTGTCATGGATTCATGGGGGTGCAGGGAGGGAACAACCCAAACTTTGTGAGAAAGGTAGCGAATGTATAGTGAAGAAGCTAGAAGGGACACTGGAAGCTCATGGGAAAACCAACCTCATTTAATTTTTTGACTGGGTGACTAGGGAGGTGGATCAGGGGAAGGCAGTGGACATGGCCTATCTGGACTTCAGCAAGGCCTTTGACACTGTGCCACATAGAAGACTATTACACAAACTGGGGAATATGGGTTGTGGGCAGGACAGTAGTGTGGTGGGTAGGTAACTGGCTGGGTGGCAGGACACAGAGGGTGGTGGTAAATGGCTGTCACTCCACAGAGGAAGAGTGACCAGTGGGGTACCACAGGGATCAGTGCTGGGACCGGCCTATTCAACATCTTCATCAGTGACATTGCACAGGATATAGAAGGCAGAATTTCACTGTTCGCTGATGACACAAAGCTCTGTAACAGAGTAGACACACCAGAGGGTGTAGACAGAATGAGAAGGACCTGCAGAAACTTGAAGAATGGTCAAGGGTTTGGCAGTTGAAATTCAATGCAAGAGGGTGCAAAGATAATGCATATGGGGCACAAAAACCCTGGCACAATATATCAGTTGGGGGTGAGGATATAGCATGCACCAAGCAGGAAAGGGATCTTGGGGTTGTCATCTCTGATGACCTCAAGGTGAGAAACAGTGTGACAAGGCATCAGGTAAAGCAAATAGGATGCTGGGATGTATAGGCAGGGCATCACCAGCAGGAAAAGGGAGGTCATAATTCCGCTATACAAGACACTAGTGAGGCCCCACCTGGGTACGGTGTACAGTTCTGGAGACCATACCTCACGTAAAGACATAGACAGGGTAGAGAAGGTTCAGAGGAGGGCAACAAAGATGGTGCATGGGTTGCATCACAAGTCCTATGAAGACAGGTTGAAGGAACTGAACATGTACTCCCTGGAGGAGAGAGGAGGGAGAGGGGATATGATAGAGACATACAAGTATCTTACAGGGAGGAACAGGGTGCAGGAAAACACTATTTTTAAGTGAAAAGATGTTTCAGGACTAGAGGGCATGGGATGAAGTTGGAGGGAGGACGATTCAGAGGAAACATGAGAAAGAATTTCTTCACAGAGCGGGTGGTGGACAAGTGGAACACCCTGCCAGAGGAAGTGGTGGGGGCTGAAACAATCACGGGATTTAAGAATGCATGGGATAGACATAAAGGAATTCTAGAGGTCAGGGGTAAGGGGAAATAGACTTCTAGGAAAACAAACTGAACTTACAAGCTCAAATGGGCAGACTAGGTGGGCCATAGGCCCTTATCTGCCGACACTGTCTATGTATCTATGAAAAATGGTCAAGCTAAAACTCTGTCCTTGTAACTCCCTAGCGAAGAATCAAGTTGTTGAGTCTGTCTAGTCCCAAGTTTATATTCAGGGTGCAAGGGTACCATCTGAACCGGGGAACACTTGCTAATTAATACCCATTCAACTACTGCATTTAGCCACTGTACTGGACATTTCTGCTTTGATATGAAAAGTTTCAAGGCATGATAACCATGCAGAAGTTATGACACTTAGAATAGTATGATATTAGCATGGGTTTGTTTTTTTGGGAATGGACATTCAATACCTTAAAATGGAAAGGGGTTAACAGGACATTTGGACTGAAAAATCTAACTTTTTGAATTAGTTACATACTAATTTAGTCTTTTAAGATTGGAAGGAACTCTAGGTTTATCAGGTCTGCTCCTCCCCCACTTCAAAAGCAGGGTTAAATAACCTGTGATATATCAAGAAAAAATGGTTATCATGATATGGGAAATCAAACATTATATCAGTACTGCCAGTGATGATTTTTACAGTTTTTGTGGAAAGTGGTCATCTTGACACTCACGACTGGCCTGCTGTGCTAGTAGCATCATCAGAGTTTATATATGAGCTAAATAGGTACCCTGAATAATCCAACTGAGATGCAGCTGTTGGTTTTCAGGAAGTCCTCACCGCTACACAGTTTTATAGCTGGCGGAATGAACAACTGGAAAGTCAAGTGATGTGCCCAATGCAAAACAGTGAGCCAGGGGCTATAGCTGGGATTCAGATTTGGGATTTCATGTTTCACAGTTCACTGAATGAACTAGCCTCCAGCTCACACTGCGTTCCTTTTTTTAATTATTTATGTACTTATATTATGTGGTTACCCCATATTGTGCATGGATTTCCACCCTAACCGTTGTACCTTCAGTCAAAGATAATAGAATGCTGATGCACCCTTCTATGGTACAACAGCATTTTTTAATTTGAATGAAAACTCTGGCCACTTGACATTTTGCTTTCATTATCTCCCCCACACATGGAAGGCAGACCATTCCCTAACACAACATCTACTTTTTTTCCAGCATTTTAAACAAGAGAAACCCACCCCTCACACAGCTGGATATTCAGCAGCTGGGTTAGGGTGAGTTTCTCTTTATACAATGCACGAATATGCCAGCAGAAGAAGGCCACATTGCCTATCAAATGTGCCCAGTGCAGAGCCCCTGTACAATTGTTTTCTGTAGGTCCTCCCCTCCCTTTAATGCTATCTTTCCCCTTTACTCCCCTTGAAACCACACGACCATCTTCTGTTGACAACATCTGTTGACAGTTTATTGTAAAAAAAAAAAATCATAAAAATTAAACCAAAGATTTCTTGGGAGAAAAATAAAAGCAGCTTTTTTTAATGTTTCAGTCCATTTGCTGTACAAAAATAACACATGGGCAACCATGCATAACTCAATTGTGTTTCCATTTTGGGATTCTGATGCTATCAGGGACCTCTCAAGCTTCCTTCTTGAGATCCCTATGATGTCATGAGAACTTTCAATGGAAACAGCCATGTTGTGCATTGTTGCCCATCAATTATTCTCCAGGTATACATTCTGTTTTGCTGTACGATTTTCCTTCTGCATGAATCCAGGTCTTCTTTTCACCTGCTTAAACCCACATCCCATTCTTTATGTTCATATGTGATATGGACTGGGATGCAGAGTGGCACAATAATCACATTTATTCCCACATGTAGGGACATGCTTCAGGACATCATGTGTTACTAAGGTTTTCTTTCCCCAAGCGGGCACTCTGGAGTATGCTACTGCTGCAGCCTATTTTGTTTATGCTTGTACTGTATTTTAAAAGGGTAAAACTAATATGAGTTCCTGTTACATTTTTTTAAATTAAGCTGCTGACATGAAGGTTTCCCATCTAATTTCACATCCAGTACAAAACTGCCTTTTGATTTACAGAATTCTCTGTGGTCTTGTAACCCCACCACCACCACTTCTCGGATATCATCAACCTCTACTCTCCACCCCTCTAACTCTGGGCTTTGGTCTGCTGTTCATCACCCTTCCTACCATTTGAGAGCTGTCCTTTAGCTTAGCTGCCTCTTCTATCTGCAACAGATGCGAGGAAAACCGACTAGGAGCAAGGGGGGGACCATTGTTTTTTTTTTTTTAGTATGCCATTTGCTTATGTCTTTTTTTCTCCACAGAGACAGGATGACGGGCTGAGTGTTTGGAAAGGAGAGGGGAAGAGGGAGGAGGGGGACAGAGGGCTGGACAAGAGTTGTGGAGTTCAGCGGCCAAGCAGTGCCATTGGGGGTTGATCCCAACCACTCGACTGTAGCATGCCAATAACAGCAGCCATAGCCTTTTGTTTGCAGCCAGGAACAGAACTGCTAATCAGTGTGGAAGCCAAACTGGAGGGCCAGACATGGGAAAAACCATCTGGGAGTGGGAGAGGCGGGCAGTTAAATGAGCACTGTCTATCAGTGCAATTTACTATTTACCTGAAACAGTTTTCTTCAAGTGTGCAGTTTTCTTTTTTTTTTTCTCCATAGAGGCAGGATGAGAGGCTGAGTGTTTGGAAAGGAAGGGGGTTGGGGAGAAAGGAGGTTGGGCTTGACAGCCAAGTGGCACCATTTGTGGTCAGCCCCAACTACATGACTACAGCATGCCAATAGGGCAGCTGTAGTCTCTTTAAAGCTTCCAGGGTTTCAAGTGACCTCTCACATAAGTGACCCAGCAGCATGAGAGCCACAAAGCAGGAGTGTGGGTCTTACCTAAGGGCACTCGTAGGGTGTTCACAGGCACCACAGGCCATGAGGGATTTTGCACAGAATGGAACAGGTGAGGGGTGGAAGAAGGAATAGATTAAGTGTAGCCTTGTGCTGACAGGTTGAATAGCTGATTAAAATGACTCCCCATCTAGGGTAGGCCTCTGGAGGCAGGTAAATTAGGTAAGTGGAACTACTCCCTATCTGGGGTAGGCCCGTGGAGGCAGATAAATTAGATAAGTGGAACTACTCCCTCTCTGGGGTAGGTCTGCAGTGGCAGGTAAAGTAAGTAAGTGGAACTGCTCCCTATCTGGGGTAGGCCTGTGGAGGCAGATAAATTAGGAAAGTGGAACTGTTCCCTATCTGGGTAAGGCCTGAGGAAGCAGGTAAATTAGGTAAGTGGAACTGCTCCCTATCTGGGGTAGGCCTATAGAGGCAAGTAAATTAGGAACGTGGAACTGCTCCCTATCTGGGGTAGGCCTGTGGAGGCAGGTAAATTATGAAAGTGAAACTGCTCCCCATCTGGGGTAGGCCTGTGGAGGCAGGTAAATTAGGAAAGTGGAACTGTTCCCTATCTGGGGTAGGCCTGAGGAAGCAGGTAAATTAGGTAAGTGGAACTGCTCCCTATCTGGGGTAGACCTATGAAGGCAGGTAAATTAGGAAAGTGGAACTGTTCCCTATCTGGGATAGGCCTGTGGAGGCAGGTAAATTAGGTAAGTGGAACTGCTCCCTGTCTTGGGTATTCCTACAGAGGCAGGTAAATTAGATAAGTGGAACTGTTCCCTATCTGGTTGGTTGGAGCACCTGCTTTGCCATTAAAAATTGTAAGTGAATGGATTTGTAAATCTTCTCTAAGACCCCAACAGACTTCTCACTGACCATAACTGCCCCACATTAACTCCAATGTGTGATGCTCAATTCTTTGTATGTTAATAGAATACTCAACAAGCATTTCCCCAGGAATTTGTCTTGATTGTTATATCTTTGTCTTGACTGTAACATAGCAAACTCATGAGGAACCCTTGTAAAAAGGCACTTGTACTCAAATGTATTGTCTGAATCTTCCAATAAATCAATATAAATATATATCACTGTCTTGCATGAGGAGGGATACCATAATTTTACCCCTCAGAACCACTCTATCTACCCCACATGGAAAAGGTGCTGTCCCACACTGTGCAGTCAGTCTTTTAAGCAGGGATTCATGTCTATGATGCTTCTTGAACAGTAACCTTTTTCTCCTGGGGCCAGATCATGTCTCTTGTTTTTGTCTCCATATGTCCCTGTACCTCCCCCCGACACACTTATCAGCATTATAATACACAACCCGACCTACCTTGATTGCCAGGAGCATGGATGGCCCCTCCAAGACCCCACTGCAGTATTCCTTCTTGTAGACATTAGTCACAGGTGGACTGAAAATTAGGCTTGGAATGTAAACAAAATCAGTGATAGACAATCAGAAGAGGAAGCAATATCACTTCCAGTTTTTATTGCTTATCATCACTTTATTCCAAGCCTTGTTTTCAAACCACCTGTGACTAAGAGGTATTGTGTGGTTGGGGGGAGGAGAGCTGGAGAGTGTCGTGCTCTTAGCCTTCCCTCCATAGACAGCAAATGCATCCCTTCCACAACAACAAACTTGGTGAGTAAAAGATGTGAGGTAGCTCACTGAGCCCTGGCCTCCCACTGGTCAGCTGAGTGGACAACCACCAAGGACATAGGATGATAAACAGTCAACATTAAAGGACAGTAAAACACAAGAACCCACAGTGTTCAGACCTTGTTATGTTATGGTTAGATGACATGTCCCATCTTTTTTTGTTTGTCTCCAAAATCTTCTGTGCAGAAACAGAAGGTTGAGAGGTGTATGACTGCGCAGCAGCAACTGTTCACTATGTAACACGTTCATTCTTCTCGCCAGTCTCAGCTTGTTCACAGCTGGGGGACACAGCAACATAAACTGCATTCTTCCTTCAAGTAACTTTGAGTTTGTTTTCTTCCACTTTTTGTGAATTCACAGCTTTAAAATAACCCAAGAACAGTCATGAATGAGGTAGCAGCACTCAGTTTCCCATGCTTTTCTAGTTAAACTGCTTCAGGTTTCAAGACTTGGTTCAGAACGTGAAACTTCTGCTTGTGTTGACTTTTGAACCCTATCCACACAAATGCAACTAGAATGATGGGAGTCAATGCCAGACAGACTATAGCACCTGTTTTAGAAACAAAAAGAAGAAAGGCTAAATATCAGCATTTTAAAAAGAAGCATTATTTCTGAACTTTATAGCATTTTTTTTATAGAGATGTTGGAATTGTGCATTGTCCAAACCCATACCACTATCTGTAGTTTGCTCCAGTATCCATATTTTGGAGGAAGCCCATTATAGTGAATAATTTGCTTGCATAATCCAAAAACATTTACCAGATAATGAGCCACATATGGGATTACCTAATCTGAACAACAAAAAAAATACACTATCAGGGTACGAAGTGGACATGATCATGGATTATCTGAGTGTCTAAACCTTTTTAAAGAATTGATTCATGCAGGGTAACCAAACCGAAATATGGCATGTCATGTTACTGCTGCTATCTAACTAGAGCTGGGAGTTAGGGACCTACTGTACTAACTTCCATTCCTCGACAATGATGTAAAACGAAGGTGCCATCTGCCCATCTCTGCTGGTTGTCCAGGTAGACATCACAGATCTCAAGCTACTAATTTTAAAAACAAAGAATAGGGGATATCATCTCGGCCCTTGGCAACCTTCCCTCCCTCTCAATAAATGATAATGGATGTGCGGAATATTATAGGGGATATCATCTCAGCCACAGACAACCTCCCTCCCTTTCAGTAAATGATGATGGATGAGTGCGATATTATAGTGGATATCATCTCTGACCTGGGCAAACTTCCCTCCCTCTCAGTAAATCATGGTGGATGTGTGGGATAGTGTAGTGGATATCCTCTAACCCTGGGCAAACTTCCCACCCTCACAGTAAATGTTGGTGTATGTATGGGATATTGTAAGGGATATCCTTGAACCCTAGGCAACCTTCCCACCTTCACAGTAAATGGTGGATGTGCGGGAAATTATAGGGGATATCATCTCGGCCCTAGACAACCTTACCTCCCTCTCAGTACATGTTGGTGGATGTGTGGGATATTGTAGGGGACATCCTCAAACCCTGGGAAACCTTCCCTTCTTCTCAGTAAATGTTGAAGGATGTGTGGGGTATTCAAGGGGATATCCTCAAACCGTAGGCAACCTTCCATCCCTGTCAATAAATATTGGTGGATGTGTAGGATATTGTAGGGGATATCCCCGAACACTGGGCAACCTTCCCTCCCTCTCAGAAAATGTTGGTGGATGTGTGGAATACTGTAGGAGATATATTCGAACAGTGGGCAACCTTCCCTCCCTTTAAGTAAAGGTTGGTGGAGGTGTTGAATATCGTAGAGAATATCCCCACACCCTGGGCAACCATCCCTCCCTCTCAGTAAATGTTGTCCATTGTATGGGATATTGTAAGGGATATCCTCAAACCTTGGGTAACCTTCCCACCCTTACAGTAAGTGTTGGTGGATGTGTGGGATATTATATGGGATATCCCTGAAGCTAGACAGCTTTACTTCCCTCTCAATAAATGCTGGTGGATGTGTGGGATATTTTAGGGGTTATCCTTGGACCCTGGGCATCCTTTCCTCCCTCTCAGTAAATGTTGGTGGATGTGTGGGATAGTGAAGAGAATATCCTCGAACCCTGGGCAACCTTCTCTTCCTTTCAGTAAATGTTGGTGAATATGTGGGATATTGTAGGGGATCTCCTTAAATCCTGGGCATCCTTACCTCCTTCTCAGTAAATGTTGGTGGATGTGTAGTATAATGTAGGAGATATATTGGAACCCTGGATAACCTTCCCACCCTCACAGTAAATGTTGGTGGATGTGTGGGATATTATAGGGGATATCATCTCAGCCCTGGACAACCTTCCCTCCCTCTCAGTAAATGTTGGTGGATGTGTGGGATATTATAGGGGATATCATCTCAGCCCTGGACAACCTTCCCTCCCTCTCAGTAAATGTTGGTGGATGTGTGGGATATTATAGGGGATATCCTTGAACCCTGGATAACATTCCCACCCTCACAGTAAATGTTGGTGAATGTGTGGGATATTGTAGGGGATATATTTGAACGGTGGGCAACCTTCCCTCACTTTAAGTAAAGGTTGGTGGATGTGTTGGACAGCATAGGGAATAGCCCCAAATCCTGGGCAACCATCCCTCCCTCTCAGTACATGTTGGTGGATGTGTGGGATATTGTAGGGGATATCCTCGAACCTTGGGTAACCTTCCCACCCTTACAGTAAATGGTGGATGTGTGAGATTTTGTAGGTGATATCCTTGCACCCAGGGCAACCTTACCTCCTTCTCAGTAAATGTTGGTGGATGTGTGGGATATTGTAGGGGATATCGTAGAACCCTAGGCAAACTTACTCACCTTTTATTAAATGTCGGTGGATGTGTGGCATATTATAGGGGATACCCTCGAACCCTGAACAACCTTACTTCCCTCTCATTAAATGTTGGAGGATGTGTGGTATACTGTAGGGGATATATTTGAACCCTGTGCAACTTTCCCACCCTCACAGTAAATGTTGGTGGATGTGTGGGATATTGTAGGGGATATCCCTGAAAACTGGGCAACCTTACCTCCCTCTCAGTGAATGTTGGTGGATGTGTGGGATATTATAGGAGATATCATCTCAGCCCTGGACAACCTTCCTCCCTCCCTCCCTCTCAGTAAACGTTGATGGATGTGTGGGATATTATAGGGGATATCCTTGAACCCTGGGTAACCTTCCCACCCTCACAGTAAATGTTGGTGTATGTGTGGAATATTGTAAGGGATACACTCTGAACCCTAGGCAACCTTTCCAATATCACAGTAAATGTTGGTGGATGTGCGGGATATTGTAGGGGATATAATCGAGCCCTGGGCAACCTTATCTGCCTCTTACTAAATGCTGGTGGATGTGTGGAATTAGGGATATTGTAGGGGATATCCCTGAAACCTGGGCAACCTTTCCTCCCTCTTCATAAATGCTGGTGAATGTGTGGGGTATTGTAGGGGATATGCTTGAACCCTATGCAAGCTTCCCTTCCATTCATTAAATGTTGGTGAATATGTGGGATATTGTAGGGGATATCCTCAAACCCTGGGCATCCTTACCTCCTTTTCAGTAAATGTTGGCAGATGTGTAGTATGCTGTAGAGTATATATTTGAACCCTGGGTAACCTTACCACCCTCACAGTAAATGTTGGTGGATATTCGGGATATCATAAGGGATGTCCTTGAACCCTGGGCAACCTTCCCTTCCTTTCAATAAATGTTGGTGGATGTGTGGGATATCGTAGGGGATATCCTAGAAGCCCTGAGAAACCTTCCATCACTCTCAGTAAATGCTGGTGGATGTATGGGATATTGTAGGGGAGATCTTCAAACCCTGGGCAACCATCTCTCCCTCTCAATAAATGCTGCTGGATGTGGCAGATATTGTAGGGGATATCCTCAAATTCTGGCCAATCTTCCCTCCCTCTCAGCAAATGTTAGTGGACATGTGGGATATTGTAGGGATATCCTCAAACCCTGGGCAACCTTCTCTCCCTCTCAATAAATGCTGGTGGATATGTAGAATATTGTAGGGGAAATCCTCAAACCCTGGGCAACCTTCCCTCTGTATCAGTAAATGCTGGTGGAAGTGTGGGATACTTTAGGGGATATCCTTGAACCCTGAGCTACCTTCTCTACCTCTCAGTGAATTTTGGTGGATGTGCAGGTTATTATCAGGGATATCCTCAAACCCTTGGCAACCATTCTGCCCTCTCAGTAAATGATGATGGATGTGTGGGATATTGTAGGGGCTATCTTAAAACCCTGGGCAACCTTCCCTCCCTCTCAGTAAATGCAGGTGGATGTGTGGGATATTGTAGGGGATATACTCGACCCCTGCGTACCCTTCCCTCCCTCTTAGTAAATGCTGGTGGATGTGTGGGATATTTTAGGGGAGATCTTCGAACCTTGGGCAATCTTTCCTCCCTGTCAGTAAATGTTGATGGATGTGTGGGATATTGTAGGGGATATACTGTAACCCTGGGCATCCTTACCTCCTTCTTAGTAAATGTTGGGGGATGTGTGGGATACTGTAGGGGATATGCTCAAATCGTAGGAAACCTTCCCACCCTCAACAGTAAATATTCATGGATGTGTGGGATATTGTAGGGGATATCCCTGAAGCTAGGCAGCCTTACCTCCCTCTCAATAAATGCAGGTGGATGTGTGGCATATTGTAGGGGTTATCCTCGAGCTCTGGGCATCCTTTCCTCCCTCTCAGTAAATGATGGTGGATGTGTGGGATAATGAAGGGAATATCCTCGAACTCAGGACAACCTTCTCTTCCTTTCAATAAATATTAGTGAATATGTGGGATATTGTAGGGGATATCCTTAAACCCTGGGCATCCTTACCTCCTTCTCAGTAAATGTTGACAGATGTGTGGTATACTGTAGGGGATATATTTGAACCCTGGGTAACCTCCTCACCCTCACAGTAAATGGTGATGGATGTGTGAGATATTGTAAGGGGATATCCCTGAACACTGGGCAACCTTACCTCCCTCTCAGTAAATGTTGGTGCAGGAAAACACTATTTTTAAGCGAAAAAGATGTTCCAGGACTAGAGGGCATGGGATGAAGTTGGAGGGAGGATGATTCAGAGGAAACATGAGAAAGAATTTCTTCACAGAACGGGTGGTGGACAAGTGGAACACCCTGCCAGAGGAAGTGGTGGGAGCTGAAACAATCACAGGATTTAAGAATGCATGGGATAGACATAAAGGAATTCTGGAGGTCAGGGGTAAGGGGCAACAGACTTCTAGGAAAACAAACTGAACTTACAAGCTCAAATGGGCAGACTGGGTGGGCCATAGGCCCTTATCTGCCGACACTGTCTATGTAAGTATGTATGTATGTATGTATCTATGTGTGGGATATTATAGGGGATATCATCTCAGCCCTGGACAACCTTCCCTCCCTCTCAGTAAATGTTGGTGGATGTGTGGGATATTATAGAGAAAATACTCGAACCCTAGGAAACCTTCCCTCCCTCACAGTAAATGTTCATGGATGTGTGGGATATTGTAGGGGATATCCCTGAAGATAGGCAGCCTTACCTCCCTCTCAATAAATGCTAATGGATATGTGGGATATTGTAAGGGTTATCCTCGAACCCTGGGCATCCTTTCCTCCCTCTCAGTAAATGTTGGTGGATGTGTGGGATATTGTAGGGGATATCTCTAAACACTGGGCAACCTTACCTCCCTCTCAGTGAATGTTGGTGGACGTGTGGGATATTATCGGGGCTAGCATCTCAGCCCTGGACAACCTACCGTCCCTCTCAGTAAATGTTGGTGGATGTGTGGGATATTATAGGGGATATCCTCGAACCCAGGATAACATTCCCACCCTCATATTAAATGGTGTATGTGTGGGATATTGTAAGGGAGATCCTTGAACCCTAGGCAACCTTACCAATATCAGAGCAAATGGTGGATGTGTGAGATATTGTAGGGGATATCCCTGAAGCAAGGCAGCCTTACCTCACTCTCAATAAATGCTAGTGGATGTGTGAGATATTGTAGGGGTTATCCTCGAACCCTGGGCATCCTTTCCTCCCTCTCAGTAAATGTTGGTGGATGTGTGGGATAATGAAGGGAATATCCTCGAACCCTGCACAACTTTCCCTTCCTTTCAGTAAATGTTGGTTAATATGTGGGATATTGTAGGGATATCCTTAGACCCTGGGCATCCTTACCTCCTTCCCAGTAAATGTTGGCGGATGTGTGGTATACTGTAGGGGATATATTTGAACCCTGGGTAACCTTCCCACCCTCACAGTAAATGTCAGTGGATGTGTGGGAAATTGTAGGGGATATCCCTGAAAACTGGGCAATCTTACCTCCCTCTCAGCGAATGTTGGTGAATGTGTGGGATTTTAAAAAGGGATATCATTTCAGCCCTAGGCAACCTTCCCTCCCACTCAATAAATGTTGCTGGATGTGTGGCATATTATAGGGGATATCCTCAAACCCTGGGCAACCTTTCCTCCCTCTCAGTGAATGTTGGTGGATGTTTGGGATATTATTGGGGATATCCTTAAACCCTTTGCAACCATCCCATCATCTCAGTAAATGCTGATGGACGTGTGGGATATAATAGGGGATATCCTCAAATCCTGTGCAACCTTATCAGGCCTCTTACTAAATGTTGGTGGATGTGTGGGATATTATAGGGGATATCTTTGAACCCTGGATAACCTTCCCACCCTCACAGTAAATGTTGGTGTATGTGTGGGATATTATAAGGGGTATCTTTGAATCCTAGGGAACCTTCCCAATATCATAGCGAATGTTGGTGAATGTGTAAGATATTGTAGGGGATGTCCTCTTGCCCTGGGCAACCTTATCTGCTTCTTACTAAATGTTGGCGGATGTGCGGAATTAGGGATATTGTAGGGGATATCCTTGAAACCTGGGCAACCTTCCCTCCCTCTTCGTAAATGCTGGGGAATGTGTGTGGTATTGTAAGGGATATCCTCGAACCCTATGCAACCTTCTCTTCCTTTCAGTAAATGTTGGTGAATATGTGGGATATTGTAGGGGATATCCTCAAACCCTGGGCATCCTTACCTCCTTCTCAATAAATGTTGGCAGATGTGTAGTACACTGTAGGGATATATTTGAGCCCTGGGTAACCCACCCACCCTCACAGTAAATGTTAGTGGATATTCGGGATATCATAGGGGATATTCTTGAATGCTGGGCAACCTTCCATCCCTCTCAGTAAATGCTGGTGGATGTGTGGGATATTGTAGGGGAGATATTTGAACCCTGAGTAACCTTCCCTCCCTCCCTCTCAGTAAATGCTGGTTGATGTGGCAGATATTGTAGGGGCTATCATCAAATTCTGGCCAACCTTCCTTCCCTCTCAGCAAATGTTGGTGGATATGTGGGATATTGTAGGGGATATCCTCAAACCCTGAGCAACCTTCTCTCCCTCTCAATAAATGCTGGTGGATATGTGGGATATTGTTGGGGAAATCCTTAAACCCTGGGCAACTTTCCCTCTGTATCAGTAAATGCTGGTGGAAGTGTGAGATATTCTACGGAATATCCTTGAACCCTGAGCAACCTTCCCTCCCTCTCAGTGAATATTGGTGGATCTGCAGGATATTATCGGACAGATCCCCGAACCCTGAGTGACCTTCCCTCCCTCTCAGTAAATGCTGGTGCATGTGTGGGATATTGTAGGGGAGATCTTCGAACCCTGGGCAATCTTTCCTCCCTGTCAGTAAATGTTGATGGATGTGTGGGATATTGTAGGGGATATCCTCAAACCCTGTTCATCTTTACCTCCTTCTTAGTAAATGTTGGGGGATGCGTGCAATACTGTAAGGGATATACTCGAATCCTAGGAAACCTTCCCACCCTCACAGTAAATGTTTGTGGATGTGTAGAATATTGTATGGGATATTCCTGAAGCTAGGCAGCCTTACCTCCCTCTCAATAAATGCTGATGGATGTGTGGGATATTGTAAGGGTTACCCTCGAACCTTGGGTATCCTTTTCTCCCTCTCAGTAAATGTTGGTGGATGTGTGGGATAGTGAAGGGAATATCTTCAAACCCTGGTCAACCTTCCCTTCCTTTCAGTAAATGTTGATGAATATATGGGATATTGTAGGGGATATCCTTCAACCTTGGGCATCCTTACCACCTTCTCAGTAAATGTTGGCGGATTTGTGGTATACTGTAGGGCATATATCTGAACCCTGTGTAACCTTCCCACCCTCAGCGTGAAAGGTGGATATTCCAGATATCATAGGGGATATCCTCGAAACCATGAGCAACCTTCCATCTCTCTCAGTAAATGCTGCGGGATGTGTGGGATATTGTAAGGGAGATCTTTAAACCCTGGGCAACCTTCCTTCCCTATCAGTAAATGCTGGTGGATGTGGCAGATATTGTAGGGGATATCCTCAAATTCTGTGCAACCTTCCCTCCCTCTCAGCAAGTGTTGGTGGATATGTGGGATATTGTAGTGGATATCCTCAAACCCAGGGCAACCTTCTCTCCCTCTCAATAAATGCTGGTGGATGTGTAGGATATTGTAGGGGAAATTCTCGAACCCTGAGCAACGTTCCTTCTGTATCAGTAAATGCTGGTGGAAGTGTGGGATATTCTAGGGGATATCCTTGTACCCTGAGCAACCTTCTTTACTCTCTCAATGAATGTTGGTGGATGTGCGGAATATTATCGGGGATATCTTTGAACCCTTGGCAACCATCCCGCCCTCTCAGTAAATGATGATGGATGTGTGGGATATTATAGAGGATATCTTTGAACCCTGGGCAACCTTCCCTCCCTTTCAATAAATGCCGGAGGATGTGTGGGATACTGTATGGGAGATCTGCAAATCCTGGGCAATCTTTCCTCCCTGTCAGTAAATTTTGATGGATGTGTGGGATATTGTAGGGTATATCCTCAAACCCTGGGTATCCTTACCTCCTTCTTAGTAAATGTTGTGGGATGTGTGGGATACTGTAGGGGATATCTTCGAACCCTAGGTAACCTTCCCACCCTCACAGTAAATGTTGGTGGATGTGTGGGATATTGTAGGGGATATCCCTGAAGCTAAGCAGCCTTACCTCCCTCTCAATAAATGCTGGTGGATGTGTGGGATATTTTAGGGGTTATCCTCGAACCCTGGGCATCCTTTCCTCCCTCTCAGTAAAAATTGGTGGATGTGTGGGATAGTGAAGGGAATATTCTCAAACCCTGGGCAAACTTCCCTTCCTTTCAGTAAATATTGGTGAATATGTGGGATATTGTAGGGGATATCCTTAAACCCTGGGCATCCTTTCCTCCTTCTCAGTAAATGTTGGTAGAGGTGTGGTATACTGTAGAGGATATATTTGAACCCTGGGTAACCTCCCCACCCTCACAGTAAATGTTGGTGGATGTGTGGGATATTGTAGGGGATATCCTAGAACCCTAGGCAAACTTACTCACCTTTCATTAAATGTCGGTGGATGTGTGGCATATTATAGGGGATACCCTCAAACCCTGGACAACCTTACTTCCCTCTCATTAAATGTTGGAGGATGTGTGGTATACTGTAGGGGATATATTTGAACCCTGGGTAACCTCCCCACCCTCACAGTAAATGTTGGTGGATGTGTGGGAAATTGTAGGGGATATCCCCGAAAACTGGACAACCTTCTCTCCCTCTCAGTGAATGTTGGTGGTTGTGCGGGATATTATAGGGGATATCATTTCACTCCTAGGAAACCTTTCCTCCCTCTCATTAAATGTTGGTGGATGTGTGGGGTATTGTAGGGGATATCCTCAAACCCTGGGCAACCTTCTCTCCCTCTCAGAAAATGCTGGTGGAAATGTGGGATATTCTGGGGGATATCCTCGTACCCTGAGCATCCTTCTCTCCCTCTCAGTGAATGTTGGTGGATGTGTAGGATATTATCGGGGATATCCTCGAACCCTTGGCAACCATCCTGCCCTTTCAGGAAATGCTGATGAATGTGTGGGATATTGTAGGGGATATTGTCGAACCCTGGGCAACCTTCCCTCCCTCTCAGTAAATGCTGGTTGATGTGTGGGATATTGTAGGGGATATCCTTGAATCCTGAGTAACCTTCTCTCCCTCTCAGTAAATGCTGGTGGATGTGTAGGATATTGTAGGGGAGATCTTCAAACCCGGGGCAATCTTTCCTCCCTGTTAGTAAATGTTGATGGATGTGTGGGGTATTGTAGCGGATATCCTCAAACCCTGTGCATCCTTATCTATTTCTTAGTAAATGTTGGGGGGTGTATGGGATACTGTAGGGGATCTACTTGAACCCTAGGTAACCTTCCCACCCTCAGAGTAAATGTTAGTGGATGTGTGGGATATAGTAGGGCATTTCCCTGAATCTAGGCAGCCTTATCTCCCTCTCAATAAATGCTGGTGGATGTGTAGGATTTTGTAGGGGTTATCCTTGTATCCTGGGCATCCTTTCCTCCCTCTCAGTAAATGTTGGTGGATGTGTGGGATATTATAGGGATATCCTCAAACCCTAGGCATCCTTTCCTTCTTCTCAGCAAATGTTGGTAGATGTGTGGTATACTGTAGGGGATATATTCAAAGCCTGGGTAACCTTCCCACCCTCACAGTAAATGTTGGTGGATGTGTGGTATATTGTAGGGGATATCTTCAAACCATGGGCATCCTTTCCTTCCTATCAGTAAATAAATGTTGGTGAATATGTGGGATGTTGTAGGGGATATCCTCAAACCCTGTGCATCCTTACCTCTTTCACAGTAAATGTTGGTGGAGGTGTGGCATACTGTAGGGGATATATTCGAACCCTGGGTAACCTTCCCACCCTCACAGTAAATGTTGGTGGATGTGTGGGAAATTGTAGGGGATATCCTCAAACCCTGGGCAAACTTCCCTCCCTCTCTCCCTCTCTGTAAATGTTGGTAAATGTGTGGGATATGGTAGGGGGTAACTTCAGAGCCCTGAGTAACCTTCCCAGCTTCAAAGTAAATGGTGGATGTTTGGGCTATTATAGAGAATATCTTCAGGGTCCTGGATAACCTTCCATCCCTCATAGTAAAGTTGGTGGATGTGTGGGATATTCTAGGGGATAGTCTTGGTGCCCTAGGCAACCTTCTTTTCCTATCTGTAAATATATGTAGATCCATGTCATATTATAAGGGATATCATCAAGGCCCTGGGCAGCCTTATTTCCTGCCTTCAGTAAATATTTAAGGATAAGAGTGATATTGCTGGGGCTATACCCTTGGGTCCCAGGCTATCATCTCTCTCTCTCTTAGTAAATGCTGGTAGATGTGTGGGATATTGTAGGGGACATTCTCGGTATCCTGGACAACCTTCCTTCCCTGTATACTGAGGCCTGGCCAAAAAAACACACACAAAAAAAAGACACTGCTCATCACTCTTTTTATTTATTATTTATTTATTTGGAATTTGGTAACCGGGTAAGCCCACTGAGACCAGAGGTCCCTTTTTCAGGGGTGACCCGGAATTAGTTACATAAAGAGACATTTAAAGGCAATATTTACAGCAATTACATATTATACACAAATATACATTGCGACAGCATACACGGATAGGACAATCAGGCTCACAATTTGACTTTGGTCATGATTTACAGCTATTACATTAGTTTCATAGATAAACATTAGTAAACAGCATCCAGTAGTAGACATCAGGTTCACATTAAGATACCTGGTTATCCACCAGTTAGAAGTGTAGTTAGCCAGCACAGAGGATTAATGTTGTAGGATAGTTTGAAAAGAGACAGGATGGATGGAGGTTCAGAGCAGTTCAGCAGGCATGAGACCAAGGCTTGGGAGCTAACGGTTGCAGCCACAGAGACTAAGATTGAGTAGATAAAGTTTGAGTCCAGACTTGAACTGGTTGAGGGTGGGAGAGTCAGTCAAACTAGCTGGAAGGGAGTTCCATAGGTGGGAGGCAGAAAATTTGAAAGAGCGCTTGCCTTGGTTAGAGCGTATCCGAGGGATGTCCAGTAAGTGTTTTGCGGATGATCGCAAGATTCTGGTTTGTTCTTTAGGGGCGAGTAGTCCTCTAAGATGGGGAGGGGGACCTAGGGTGGAGAACTTGAAGGTAAGACAAGCGACAGGGTATGCGAGTTTGTGTCACAGAGTGGGCCAATTAAAGTTCCCTAAGTGCCTCGCAGTGATGCCTCCTAGGAGAGGAGCTTGTGGCGATCCGTGCCACTCGATTATAGAGTACAGAAAGTTTGTTGAATTCCGACTCTCGGAGGAACTGCAGTGGTGGAGCACCATATAGAATGGTGGGGAGAAGATTGCAGCTGGCAATTGCCCATCGTGCAGCCAGGGATAAGAAGTCCCCCAGCCAGTACAGGAGACCAAGTTTTTGGTGGATGGCCCGGGTTTCGGAGTCAGTGTGGGAGCTGTAGGTCATCTCCTGGTCAAGATGGATCCCAAGGTATTTAAAGCTGCTCAAAATCTCAACTATTTTTCCTTGGTTGGTGCTGATCTGTAGCATCTGACTTCTGTCAAGGCCTAAGTGTCTAGATCCAAACAGCACGGCTTTGGTTTTATCTTCGTTGAGTATCAGGGAATTCACAGAGAACCAGGCCTCAAGTGTTGAGAGACTGTCCTGCAGTTTTGTGGAGATGACACTAGGTTGGGGGTCACTGTGATATAAGACAGTGTCATCTGCATACAAAATGAGCTTACTGAGGGAGCAGTTTCCTGCAATATCATTGAGGAAGAGTGAGAAAAGTAGGGGGCCCAGGATTGAGCCCTGAGGCACCCTAGTAGTGACGGGTCTGAGTCTTGATTGAGTGCCCTTCCAGCGGACTTTTAGGGAACGGTCACTCAGGTAGCTCACGAACCAGGAGAGTGAGTGGTGATCCAGTCCTAGGAGCCAGAGTTTGGTGAGTAGGAGATCATGCTTGACCAAGTCAAATGCCTTGGATAGGTCAATGAAGAGGGCACCCATTGGGGAGCCCTGGTCCATAGAGGCAAGGATGTCCGCCGTTAGCCATGTGAGAGCAGTGTCAGTGCCATGTCCCTTTCTAAAGCCATGTTACACATCAGCCATGAGTAAGTGTTGCTCAAGGTAGACCTGTAGCTGGGTAGAGACAAGTCTTTCCTGGATTTTTCCAATGGAACTGAGAAGGGAGATTGGCCTATAGTTTCTCAAATTGTCTTGAGGACCACTTTTGGGGACAGGGACGATGGTCACCACCTTCCACATTTTTGGGACTTTACCTTCCCTGAGTGCTCTGTTTATTAGTAGGGTGACAGGGTGGGCAATTGCAGGAGCGGCAGCCTTCAGCAGGCGTGGTTCGAGTTGGTCATGTCCCAGTGTGGAAGAAGGCTTAATTTTGCACAGGAGAGGCAGTACCTCTGACTGTTTGACCAGATTTATGTGGAATTGAGGTTGCGGGTTCACCCATGCAGCACCAGAGTGCAATGTAGACCTGAGGAGGACAGGGAGGGGAGACACGCTTGGGGTAGAGAAAGAGGCACAAAAGGCTTCAGCAATGACAGTCAGAGAATTGGACAGTGAGTCCCCCACCAGGATGGAGTCCATTTGACTATCTGTGGAGCCCTTTATGAGTAGATTTATGTGGCCCCAAAATTTTGGGGGTCACATAGGTGTCTAGTTTGGAGGTTGTTTAGGTATCGTGATTTAGCCCGCTTCATGGATTTTTTGCACTGATTTCTCAACTCTCTGTACTTCTCCCAGTCTGTAGAGTTGCCAGTAGCTTTGTAGGTACCCCATGTTTTATCCCAGAGGAGCATGGTATGTTTGAGGCAGGGGCTCAGCCATTTATGGTATTTACCTTGCACCCTGAGTTTTTTTACAGGGGCGTGCATATTAGATGCAGATAAGAAGGTCTGTGTGAAATAATCAAGAGCCTCATCAAGTGTGGGCAGGGAGAGGATAGGGGCCCAGTCAGCTTTCCTCAGGTCGGAGCAAAAGTCTGCTGGTCAAAACCTACTGTAATTCCTCCCTTCAATAGCCTTAGCGGGGATTTTTGGAGGCTTGTTGGACCAGATGCAAAAGGTGGGTGAGTGGTCACTCAAGGTGTCAGACATAATCTCTGCCAACAGTATCTGGCCCGGGCAAGAGACTAGGATCCAGTCTATTAGAGAGTGATTTCCCATCTCTGGGTTTAGTCTTGTGGGGAGGTCGATAATCTGCGTCAGTGGGTAGCCAAGTAGTGGGTTTTTGGTAGGGGAGGAGAGTAGTGATGGCCAGTGGAGATTGAAGTCCCCGAGGAGTATGGCCTCCTCCCTGGTGAGGTCCTCCAGGTGCATTGTTAGGGATTCTAAGGAGGAGGCGGCAGTTTGAGGTGGGAGGTATACACTCCCTATGGAGAGTGGTTTGGCATTGCAGAGGAGTATTTTTACAAACAGCATTTCAGCCAAGGAGCCATTAAGAGAGAGGACATCCAGCTCCCTGGCTTGGAGGACAGTGCTGACATAAATAATAGCCCCTCCTCCCTTTATTCCTACCCTGTCTTTCCTGAAGGTAAGGTAGCCCACTGGATCAACTTCGTGGAGTAGGATATGGGGCTTTAGCCAGGTTTCTGTCAAGGCTAGTACATTAGGCTTATAGAGAGTAACCCAGGCTTCAAGGTCTGGGAATTTTTTCCTTAGACTGTTAATATTCATATGTGCAAGTTTGAGCCCTTTGGAGTCAGCCCATAAGGAGTGAGAAGGGGTGTTGAGGGAAAGATTTGGGAAAAAAGGGCAAGGATTGGATTCGATATCCCCGCCTTGGGCTAGGAGGGTCCTGCTCAGGTGACCAGGGGGTAAGTAAGCAGGGTAACAGTCAGCTCACCATCCCTCCCCCTAGGGTAAGATGGTAGTGTCCTGCCATGAGCTTTCCGTGAGGTTCCAGGCAGGTTTAGTTTTAAACGGGTCTCATATGGCGGAATCATATTGACTGTAATGACTGATAGGGGTTTACTCGTAGACAATGCCCAGGTACAACTGCTGGGACAGGACTTTGTCTATGTTAGGTTTAAACTAGAGTTTGACGCCAGCTATTTAGGCAGTGACTGTAGGTCAGTGTGATTAGAGTCTTCTTTAGAGACAGCAAGGTATCCCAATAGTAGATAGGGGAAATTTCAGCTGAGACAAAAGGAGTTTGTCTGAGTAGTCTGTGAAATATAGGCTTCAGTGAGAGAGGTCAATTGTCTCAGAAACCAGCCAGGAGTCCCTAGTGGTGAGACTGTATAACTTGCAGATGGTAAAGTGAGCTGATAGGATTTTGTGGCTCACGTGACCATCTAGCAAGTATAAATTGGAGTGCCGACCAAGGGTGATGGTGGGGGTGGCGGGGCAGCCGGCGAAGCCAGTGAGGCAGAGCCTTACAGAGCCAGCAACAGCCAGGAGGGCTGCATTCATGAAATAAACTAAACCTTTCTTCCCTCTCAGTAAATGTCTGTGGATGTGTTTGATACTACAGGGAATATTTCCTGTTGGTGGATGTGAGCAATACTGTAAGGTATCTTCTCAGGGCCCTGAGCAGCCTTCTCTCCTTTTTTACAGTAAATGTCTGCATAGCAAGAGGAAAAAGAGACTGCTATGGTTCTTGGAAGAGGTGGCTGAAAAGGTAAAGGCAAAAAGGAATGCATTCAGGAGGTATACAGAGACGCAGAGGGACGTGGATAGGATGGTGTATCAGGGGAAACAGAGGGAAGCAGGGAAAGCAGTAAGGAGTGCAAAGGTGCAAACTGAAACCAAACTAGCCTAGGGGGTAACAAAAGGGGCTAAGACATTTTCTAGGTATTTTTTTTATTATTTTTGGTAACTAGGTAAGGCCCACTAGGGACAAATGCCTGTTTTCAGGAGCGACCCGGGAGCACTGGGGTGGTTAAGTACTCAGAGTCACACAGTATGCAAGTAGAGGTTGTGGGAATCAAGTAAAGGTCTGCTGGATGTACCAAGATCATTCACAGCTCATTACTCTAACCTCTAGGCTACACTGCCAGCCAGTTATGAGTGAAAATACGAAGTGAAAAGATAAAGACAAGGAGTGGGATTGTAAGGTTAAGAAGGGAAGTGGGGGGCTGTGCAGAGGGAGACCACTGGAAAAGGCAGACATACTGAACAAATACTTTTGTCCAGTGTTCACAGAGGAAGGAGAAGGGGAGGGGACACAAAAAAAGTAACAGAAGCTTTGGAGGGAGGGAGATGGACACTAATCCTTTTTTGGAGGAGAGAGTCCTGAAGGGACTTTCCGCCAATCTGAAGGTGGACAGAGCAATGAGACCAGATGGGGTGCATCCAAGGGTACTGAGGGAGCTCTGGGAGATTCTAGTTGCACCTCTGACAGTCTATTTAACAAATCACTGGAAACAGGAGTGGTTCCGGAGGACTGGAGGAGGGCGAATGTAGTCCTGCTACACAAAAGTGGTAGCAGGGAGGAGGCTGGCAATTATAGGCCAGTCAGCCTGACATCGATGGTGAGAAAATTAATGGAATCATGGCTGAAGGAAAAGATAATGGAATCATGGCTGAAGGAAAAGAATGTGGAATATCTTGAATCTAGTGGGTTACAAGGCCTGAGGCAGCATGGTTTCACGGGGGGGGGGGTCATGTCAAATGAATCTGATAGATTGCTTGGACTGGGTGACATAGGAGTTACATCAGGATGGAGTGGTGGATGTGGCCTCCCTAGAGTTCAATAAGGCTTTCAACACCTTTCCATGTAGGAGACTAGAAAGCAAGCTGTGTAGCTTAGGAGTGGGTCCAAAGGTGGCAAACTGGGTAAGAAATTGGCAAGGCAAGGCACATTTTATTTTTCAGGGGCCCAATCCTGGAGGCTCTGGGCACCGTACAGTAAAAACACACTAGCAGTACAATAAATTAAATTAGTATAAATAAAACAGTAAAAAACAGCAGAATAAATAGATAGAGTTAATAAAGATCTATAGTAAAACTGAACTCAGAATAAAAGACCGGGCACCCAGGGAGGACTAATATATAAGGTCCGGGAAGGCCTGATTAAACAGGAAGGCCTTGAAGTGGGCCTTAAAAACCTCAACCAAAGAGGTCTCCCGAATAGATGGAGGAAGCAAATTCCACAAGACAGGGACGGCGACACTGAATGCTCTGGTTAGGGGATAGGCGACAGAGGGTGATGGTAAACGAAGTACTGGGACCGATTCTCTTTAGTGTCTTTATAAGTGACATTGCAGAGGAGCTGGAAGGGAAGGTGTGCCTCTTTGCAACTAAACTATGGAAATGTGGCATCAGAGTTTCCAGTCCCAACTCCCCACCCCAAGCAGCAAAAGGGAAAAAAATAGGGTTTGGGGTCTCCTGAGTCTTGGTAAATGAGTGATGGGGTCTTTCTTCTCACCTGCTCCTCCCCCAGCCTCTAGCCTCCTGTCCAAAGCACAAAGTAAAGCTCCAAGCTAGTGCCTCATAATTATACACTCTTCGAAAGTAGAGAAGTATGTCTTGCTATACTGTATGTTACAAGCATAATCTGTTATAGTTTTCTTCTCGCAGGGCCTGCAGGTCCCTCCGTGAAGAAAAGTGATCACATCAGACCTTGTTTCTTTCAGGGGAGGGGGTGAGCATAAGGGTTGACAACCCCCAGAAAGACCCTACCACTGATTTGCCAACACTCTGGAGACCCAAGACCCTATTGTTTTTTCCTTTTGCTGCTTGGGGGGGTGGAGGTGGGAAGTTAGGGTTGGACACCCTAATGCCACATTTCCCTTCTTTTGTTGCATTAAGTTGAACCGTAACTGGATGAAGCAGGGAGCAACATATAACAAGGGAACAAAAAAATTCTGTTCTTCATGGAAGATCATGTACACTAATGCGTGCAGTCTGGAGAACAAGGTCCCTGACTTGGTGGCAATAATGTCGGAGGCTGATCTGGACATAGTGGCAATAACCAAAACATGATACACCAGCAGTCACAGCTGAGACATAAGTGTACTGGGTTTTGCACTGTTCAGAAAAGATAGGGAAGGGGGGAGGGGTTGCTCTATGTCAGAGAAAGCATAAGGGTGACTGAAATTCTAAACAGGCATGAGCAAACTGAGGAAATATGGGTCACCCTCGATCCAGGCAATGGAATTACTATACACACTGGGATAGTTTACAGACCCCCAGCTCAGGCCAAGGAAATTGACAAACAGCTGCTGGAAAACATGCATGACCTGGCAGCAAAGGGGGAGGTACTGCTAATGGGTGACTATAACATGCCTGAAGTGGACTGGTCCATCCCCGCAGGGGCCTCAGCAAGGACACAAGACTTCGTGGACTCACTTGAGTGGGCTGGCCTTATGTAGCTCATTCAGAAACCTACCAGGGACTGAACAATCCTGGATCTGGTGCAGACCAACAGGGACAGGGTATCAGATCTTAGGGTAGAAGGACAGTTAGGGTTCAGCGACCACAATATGGTGTGGTTCAAGGTGGACACAGGGATCCAGTCAACCCATACAAAAACAAGAGTCTTAGACTTTAGAAGGGCGAATGGGACTACAGCTAACCTACAAATGAAAAGGGTAGGCGGAAACATAAAGGAGAAATGGGTACTCATCAAAGACGCTATAGTGGGGGTAACAGAACAATGCGTTAGATCTACAGACAAGTGTAAAAGGAGAAGGAAGCCTCTTTGGTTCTCGGGGAAGGGTGGCAGAAAAAGTAAGGGCCAGGAGGCTAACCTACAGGAAGTATAAGGAGACACAAAATGAGGAGGACAAGGAGAGATACCATAAGTGCCTGAGAGTGGCAGGAAAGGCAGTAGGGAGTGCTAAAGCACAAACAGAGGAGAGAATAGCTCAGCCAGTCAAATGGGAGGACAAGGCATTTTTCCAGTACATCAGCAAGAAAAGGAAGACAAAGGGGGGGGAATAGCAAAGCTTAGAGGGGCCAGGGGGGAGATAGTGGAGGGAGACAGGGGAAAAAGCAGCGATCCTGAACAAATATTTCTGTTCAGTTTTCACTGTGGAATGGGATGGGCAAGGCCCTCAGTTGGACTTCAGAGGTGTGAAAGATAGGGAAGTAAACACCAGTCCATTCACAGAGGAAAGGGTCCTAGAGGAACTGGCAAAGTTAAAGGTTGACAAAGTCATGGGTCCAGATGGCACACATCCCAGGGTCTTAAAGGAGCTGAGGTATGAACTGGCAGCCCCTTTGGCAGCCCTTTTTGTTGAGTCCTTAGACACTGGAGTGGTCCCAGAGGACTGGAGAAGGGTAAACATCATCCCTCTTCACAAGAGCCGTAGTATGGAGAAGCATGGAACTACAGGCTAATTAGTCTAACCTCTGCAGTCGGGAAGATAATGGAGGCACTCCTCAAGGAAAGAATTGTGTAAAACCTGGTAACCAATGGGCTGGTGGATCACAGACAACATGGGTTCTCTGCAGGACAATCCTGTCAACAAATCTGATAGAGTTCTTTGACTGGGTGACAAAAGCAGTAGACCGGGGGGGAGGCAGTAGACATTGCCTACCTTGACTTCAGCAAAGCCTTTGACACTGTCCCACACAGGAGACTGTTTAACAAGCTAGGCAGCCTAGGGGTGTGACACAAAGTGGTGAACTGGATTGGCAACTGGTTAAGGGACAGAAAACAGAGAGCAGTGGTAAATGGAACCCAATCAGAGGAAAGGGAGGTGACCAATGGGGTACTTCGGGGTCAGTACTGGGGCCAGTGCTCTTCAGTTTCTTCACCGGTGATGTAGAAAATGGGCTGGAGGGAAAGGTTTGCCTGTGTGTGGATGACATGAAGATGTGCAACAGGGTGAATACCCTGGAGGGGTGGAAAGGATGAGAAGAGACCTGGAACAGTTGGAGGGATGGTCAGGGGCATAGCAGTAAAGGTTTAACACGAATAAATGCAAAATCATGCATGTGGGGAGTAGGGACCCTGGAGCGTGCTACAGGATGGTGGGGTGGGGGGAGCTGCTGACAATAACTAAGGAGAAGAGACTTGGGGCTCATAATCACAGATGACTTGAAAGCCGCTAGTCAGACTGCCAAGGTGGTGGGAAAAGCCAGTGGGATGTTGGGATGTATTGGAAGGGGAATCACAAGCAGAAGGAGGGAGGTAATGGTTCCACTGTACAAGACTCTGGTGAGACCTCACCTTGAATACTGTGTACAGTTCTGGAGACCACACATTTGAAAGGACATTGACAAAATAGAGACAGTACAGATGAGGGTGACCAAAATGGTGAACGGATTACATCACAAGCCTTACGAGGAGAGAGTGAGGGGCCTAAATTTGTACATGCTGGAACAGAGGAGGGAGAGAGGTGACATGATAGAAACATTCAAGTACCTCAAAGGCATAAAAAAGGTGAAAGGGGACAACATATTTTAACTCAACAGTAGTGCCAGGACAAGAGGACACTACATGAGACTGAAGGGTGGCTGCATAAGGGGAAATATTAGGAAGTTCTTCTTTACGGAAAGGGTGGTGGATGCATGGAATAGCCTGCTCCAGGAGGTGGTGGCAGCCCATACCATGGCATTTTTTTAAACATGCATTGGACAGAAACAAAGGGATAATAGAGATAGGAAGAAAAAGCTAAGCCAATGATTAATAAGGGTCACTGGTCGCTTTGTCAGCTAGCGTAAATGAGCAGTCTGGATGGGCCTGGCAGTCCTTATCTGCCAACAGAATCTATTAATCTATGAATTAACACAGTTTTTGCAAAGAAAACAATATATGTATCTATAAGGGATATGTTAACGCCCTACTGGGAATATTGTTTATATTATTTGTTCGAGTGCCAATTGACCTGATTACATTATGAGTGGTGAAGCCACAAGTGATGTCATCAGGTCAATCAGCACTCAAACAAAAAATATTAACAATATTTCCAGTAGGGAGGGTAGCATATTCCATACCTCCAAAAAAGTAAAAAAATTGAATTTCCTGCCATGTTTTGCAGATGATAAAAAATCTAAAAGGTATCTATGAATGAAACACCACTCATTTTGTAGATGTTTTTGTACTGAAAAACTTTTGTACTCCAAGTACCATGCTATCATTTTTCATTTTAAAGTGATTTGCATTTGTTTGTTGCAAAACGTGAAAAGAAAATGGAATTTTCTGCTGTTTTTTGCTAATTACAAATAAACTAAAAGGTATCTATAAATGAAACACCACTCATTTTGTGGATATTTTTGTGCTGAACAAATTTCGTGCTTTCAGTATTATGTTATCATTTTTTGTTTTAAAGTTATTTACATTTGTTTGTAGAAAAATAAATTTAATTTTCTGCTTTTTTTGCTAATTAAAAAAATTAAAAATAAAAGGCAGCCATAAATGAAACACCATTCATTATGAAGATATTTTTGTGCTGAACAAATTTTGTGCTGATAGTACCATGCTATAATTTTTATTTTAATGTTATTTGCATTTGAATACGGTTAGTACTGCTACTGAACCTACTATAGGTATATTTGGACATACTGTAGGTCTAGTTTGACCAAGAGTGAGAATATTTTGATATTCTCACTCTAGGTCCTTAGAAAGCAAGAATAACTTTTATATTTGCCCTTTTATATACTCACATGTGTGGCATAAATATATTTATGCAAGAAGCATTGACACAAAAGCCATTATATTAATCTGTTTATCTGAGCTACTATATGTATACATGTAAAATATTACATGTATACATATAGCAAACTCATCATTATATATATACAGTGGCATGAAAAAGTATTTGCCCCCTTCCTGATTTTCTCTATTATTGCATATTTGTCACACTGGATGTTTTCAGGTCTTTAGACAAAATGTAAAAATGTAATTAGATAAAGGGAACCTGAGTGAACAAATAACACTTGTTTTTTTTTTCACTTATTTCATTTATTTAATGAAAAAAGTTAACCAACACCAACTGGCACTGTGTGAAAAAGTAATTGCCCCCTTACACTTAATAACTGGTTACGCCACCTTTAGCTGCAATGACTGCAACCAAACACTTCCTATAATTCAATATCAGTCTTTCACATCGCTGTGGAGGAATTTTAGCCCACTCTTCCTCGCAGAACTGCTTTAATTCAGTAACACTGGTAGGTTTTCCAGCATGAACTGCTCGTTTCAGGTCCTGCCACAGCATCTCTATTGGGTTTAGGTCTGGACTTTGACTAGGTCACTCCAAAACTTTAATTTTACTTCTTTTCAGCCATTCTGATGTGGACTTGCTTTTGTGTTTTGGATCATTGTCTTGCTGCATGACCCAACTACGCTTCAGCTTCAGCTGACAGATGGATGACCGGACATTCTCCTTAAGAATTTTCTGATACAGAGCAGAATTCATGGTTCCTTCAATTATGGCAAGTCGTCCAGGTCCTGAGGCAGCAAAGCATCCCCACACCATCACACTACCACCACCATGTTTGACTGTTGGTATGATGTTCTTACTGTGGAATGCTGTGTTTGCTTTACACCAGACATTATGGGATCCATGTCGTCCAAAAGTTCCACTTGGACTCATCTGTCCATAGAACATTTTCCCAAAAGGCTTGGGTCATCCAGGTGCTTCTTGGCAAATGAGAGATGAGCATTTATGTTCTTCTTGGTTAGCAGTGGTTTCCACCTTGCTACTCTCCATGAAGCCCATTTTTGCCCAGTCTCTTCTGATTGTGGAGTCATGAACACTGACCTTAGCTGAGGCAAGAGATCCTGCAGTTCTTTGGATGTTGTTTTAGGATCCTTTGAGACTTCCTGGATGATTTTACGCTGCGCCCTTGGAGTAATTTTGGCAGGCCGCCCACTCCTGGGAAGATTCACTACTGTTCCAAGTGTTCTCCATTTGGAGATTATGGCTCTCACTGTGGTTTGATGGAGTTCCAGAGCCTTAGAAATAGCTTTGTAACCCTTTCCAGACTGATAGATAGCAACAACTTTTTTTCTGATCTTTTCAGGAACTTCCTTTGATCGTGGCATGACATGCTTGTTGAATCTTTGTGCTGGCAACGTGACTCTGATGGTAAGGGTCAAAATAAGTGAGGTTTATATTGAGCAGGGCTGGCTGTAATCAAGCCTGGCTGTGCTCAATCAGCTGACTCTAATTATCCCTTTAATTGGGTTGATTTAACTAGGGGGCAATTACTTTTTCACACAGTGCCAGTTGGTGTTGGTTAACTTTTTTCATTAAATAAATGAAATAAGTAAAAAAAAACAAGTGTTATTTGTTCACTCAGGTTCCCTTTATCTAATATTACATTTTGTCTAAAGACCTGAAAACAATCAGTGTGACAAATATGCAATAATAGAGAAAATCAGGAAGGGGGCAAATACTTTTTCACGCCACTGTATGTAACTATAGTAAACTTGTCATCATTTTGGACATGCCCCCTAAACCCCCAGCCCACCAGCACTGTTTTCTCCATTCAACCTGCTTCTCTCCCTCTCCACAGAAACTCCCCCTTGACTGAAACACCTCTTGTATCCTGTTTACACTTCCTCTTTTCTCCAGCACAGGAATCAAATACAATCTTCATATGAGCACAAGAAAATCAAACTAGATAGACAGTTTTTTGTTTTAAACTGCAGTCACATCAGCATAGAACATCCTATGCTTTCCTCCCCCTCCAGTTTACAACTCCTGCTCATCTGCCATACAGTTTTCACATTATTCCTCTCTCTCGCTCTCTCTCATACTGTGAAAGAGGAAACTAATCTAATTTCCTTCCCCCCCCCATTCTTCCCTTATTATCCGCTCCGTTGTTGGAATTCTGAAAAGCACATATTTAAATGTTGTGGACGTTGTGTTTTGTTATCTTTCTTTGGGCTGGCCACCCATATTTTTATGTCCCCTTCTTTGTGTTTCTTCGTTGTCTTATGTTATCGTTTTTTTTTATTTCCAGAATCCTCATAGGAGCCTGGGGGAGGAACGTTTGTATTTTCACTAAATTTCCTGATATTTTTGCTGTGGGTAAAGCAGGCCCCCTTTCTTGTCTATAGAAACATTACCGCTTTGAATAGGAGTTTGAGGCAGTGATAGGCACTTGGTACCGCTATTAAATAAAGGCTTCAATGGTAATTGAGTAATTCCAAACAAAACCAGACTCGCTCCTCAGAGTATATTGTTTTAAAATTGGGGTCCTTGCTCTCTGGTGTAGTGCACTTAGTAAGCAAATTGCAGTCCAAATGAGCTCTTATCAAAAGGGAGTTCCTACAGTAAAACTGAATAAGCGATAGTGCGAACAGCGGTCACTGCCTCTCGATGCTTTCGCACTATCGCGAAGATATTTTTAGCGTTTCTTCTTTTTCCCCTAAAGCTACTCCTCACTAGAATAACTCTCGGTAAAAGGAGGAACTTACCGAGTTGTAGCACACTGAAAGAATGGTCCAAATTGATACGCTATTTATAGGTAGGTTGGTCTTTAGCTAGGTAAATTTTCATTCTTTCAGAGCTGTGTAATCCAAGGAAGCAATTCTGTTTCTGCAGTTGGGTGGAGTAAAGGCCGGCCGGCCGAACCTCTCCCCATTATATTTTTACGTTTAAAGGGGCGGTCCTCCGGAGTACATTTCTGTTAAAACTGAATTAAATCTTTATTTTTTTTACAGTACAGTGTGACATTTGATGAGAGTTGTTAAAATGTCCTAATCTCATGCCCATAACAGAAGATAATATTTCTTGTATCTTAATTTTGGGTTACAATTTAGATGTTTAGGGCGGAGTTATTTGATCACATGATTTTCTCTTCTATAAAAGAGTCTCCAGATAGAAAGAGTTAGTCTACCAAGGGTCTGTGTACTCGACAACACCCTTGAGAGCTAGCTGATTTCTAGCTCTGAAAAGTTAATTTATTTTGTTTTTTTCTTGTTTTATCGCTTGTCAGTCCGCTGTTTGGTGACAATAAATGCTTGATTATGACTGCCTATTTTGTCTGATGCCTCGTTTTATCCCACACCAGCTCACACATACATTTTGCTATATTATAGAATTTGAAGCAATACCTTGTTTACTTTTCATTATTTACTCTCCTCCCATGAAATACTTCCAACGCTGCTCCTGTTCGCACTCTGACATTAGCTCGCGACACAAAACCATTGTCTCCTTTTCAACCCCTTCCACCATAGAAAGCTTTTTTTTGCAAATAAATAGGAACATCAACGTGAATCTAAAGGACAAGCTACATACATAAACTCCTTCGTCAAAGTCTCCCACTCACTCTCCATAAGAAGCTGCACTCGTTAAGTGGAACCACCATTTTTCTCTGGTGATTTTCAAAATCTGCTCACTCCACCAATCAGAGTGGACATTGTGATGTTGATGCTATGTCCAAACACTACATCCTCAACAATAACCATTGCAACTAGGCCACAGAAAATGCACAAAGGCACATTTTCACAAAAAAATCCCCACAATCTATTCAAAATTAAAAATAAGAAAAAGCACTTATAAAAAATTTAACTATTACTCAAGGTCTCCTGTTGCATACATAAAATAAGCTGGGGGGACCTTGAGTGATACATGATTTATGTACACTTATGCTGTTTGCCCCTTGAAACCTCACTCATGGATTAGGCCATTTGTGAGGTTACCCAAGGTCAAACAGCACTTGTGTATATAAATCATGTATCACACAAGTCCCATTTGCATAAAAGAGGTGGAAGCGTGGCTCTGTACTTCAAGGAACATCTCAATGTGTCTCTCATACAGGGCCCCCCACTGGCTAATTGTAAGGTTCTTCATTCCCTTCTATTGCTTGGGGCTGTCAAAAAACTTCATATGTTCTGTGTTTATGTACATCCTAGAAACTCCAGGTTAGGTCTTAATGAATTCATTGAATTTCTACCATCGGTGTCTGGTAAAAATGACATAATCTGTCTAGGAGATTTTAATCTTGACTGGAATGGGCCTAGTTCCTCTCTCTTATCTTCCGTAACTAGCAAGGCCAATCTCACTCAACTCATCCAGGCCCCCACTAGGATCTCCCATTGTGGCTCCTGCAACACCCTCATAGATTGGATCCTGACTAATAGGAAGGAGTACTTTCCATCTGCTGGAGTTCTTCCCGACACCATAAGTGATCATTGCCCGGTTTACTGCAGCTGGGACACCTCCCCTCCCTCTTATCCCTCCAAAGTCTTATCTTTTTCTAACCTCTCTAAGCTTAACCCTGCTGTGTTCCTGGAGGACTTATACTTGGTTGACTGGTCCCCCTCTCTACATTACCAATGATATCAACATAGCAGCTAAATATTTCAGTGCTACCCTTCTCACTCTTCAAAATCAGCACATTACGGTCACCATGTGGAGGGTAAAAGGTAAAGTCACCAAATGGCTCAAGCGTCCCCTTCTCCAGTTGCTGAAACATAGGGATAAACTCTGGTCAATATGGAAGTCCTCCTCCCTTCAAGTGGACTATGAGGCTTACAGGTTCCTATGGAATACCTGTAAAAAGGAGATTCATTTAGCCAAGAGCACCTACTATTGGAACCTACTCAGTTCCTTTGGCCTTAACCATAAATGTTACTGGTCTCAAATTGAAGAAATTATTGGGAATAATAAGCCTCTGTCTCCCTAATAATATATTTATTAATGATTCTAACTGCAATAACCCTCTCACAACAGCTAATGCTTTCAACTCCCTCTTTTCTTCCCTACCCACCACCACCACCACCATTTTATCCCTCAGTACTCTCATGTCCACAACCCTGCTTGCCACAGCTCCTCCCTGTCTTGTACTATTACTGGTCACTTCTAATGAAGTCTTTAAGTTACTATGGTCACTTCCTGCTAGCGGCAGCGCAGGTCCTGATGATATTCATCCTGGGATTCTTAGACAGTTTGCCTCCTGTATGGCTATGCCTGTAACCTGGCTTTTCAACCTCTCAGTCTGCTCTGCCTCAGTCCCTGCAGTCTGGAAATCAACCAGAACTATACCAGTTTTTAAGAAAGGTGATATCAAAATCCTGTCTAACTACCGTCCCATTTCTTTCCTGCCCACACTAAGTAAGTTGCTTGAAAAACTAGTCCACCAGCAGGTTTCTGCGTACCTTCTCAATTTTAACCTTCAATCCCCAAAACAACATGGATTTAGGCTGGGGCATAGCACTACTACTGCGCTGACCCAGTTTACATGTGATGTTAAATGCACCATGGACAAGGGCTTACCTACTGGAGCTGTTTTCATTGACCTCTCCAAAGCGTTTGACGTGACACATCACCCCCTACTACTGGCTAAGCTGCAATCTCTTGGTGCCTCCGACTCTACTCTAGCCTGCTTTGGCAGCTACCTAGAAAATTGCTCTCAGGATGTCTCTTTCTGCAAAGTTCTCTCTTCCCCTGCCCCTATCACCTGTGGGGTTCCACAGGGTTCTATTCTTGGCCCCCTATTTCTCTCTCTTTCTTACTTAACGACACCCCTAGTCCTCCTCACAGCAGTATGATCATGTACGCAGATGACCTTGTGCTTTACTCTGCCTCCAAGTCTATTGTCAACATCAATTAACATCTTTCACTTGACTTCCAGACCCTCCAATCCTGGTTATCTGCAAACTATCAAATTCTAAACATAGCTAAGACCCAGGCCATGCTCTTTGGGTCCTCCAGAAAGGTGCCCTCTGAGTCTCCTAAACTGCTGGTCTGCTGCTGTGATGGGACTGCTGTATCAAACACCTTATCCTTCAAATATCTAGGGGTTACTCTCAACCCTGTACTCGAGTTTGCCAATCTCATAAATAAAAGTGTGTCGCTCAGCTAACTCCAAGATTGGGGCAGCATACAGAGTTCGGCACTCACTCACCCTGGCCGCTAGGATCTCCGTAGCAAGAGGTGTGTTACTTCCACAACTTCAATATGCCCTCCCTGTACTCCATCATGCCAATGCAGGGGTCTTTCACAAATGTGACACCTCCTATAACAATATCTGTAGATTCGCCTTATTTGCTCCTCACCTTACCCATCACTGCCTCCTCGGCTTGGCCTTAAACTGGCTGTCACCCAGTGCCCTCGGTGTTTACGCCCTAGGTTGTTTCGTTGACTCCCTAACCAGAACCCCTCGATCCGCCACCCTGGGAGACACGCTTACCCCTGTCTCTCACTCCCACCCCCTTAGGTCCTCCTCCTCCCCATTGCTCTCTGTGCAGCCCTGCTCCTCTAAAATGGGTGAGCAAGCCTTTTTCTATTTCATTCCTAGGTTTTGGAATTCTCTCCCTCCCCCTCCATGCAAAGAACGCCTCATCTCACTTTATTTTTAAGCATGCTTTGTTTTCATACCTCAATGCTCTTGCTAACTGTGACTGCACTTAACTACTGCATAGCTGCTACTGATGTTGTCCATCTGTGTTTCTGAGTCAATTTTCTGTTATGCCTAACTGTTTATTTTGTAAACTGTCATCTCTTCTTGATGCCATCTTTGACTTGTTTAACTGGTTATTAATCTACAATTGTATTACCAGTCTAACTTGTACTATTTTTGCTGGTATCCTGTCCAGTATGTATTTTCAATTGCTTCTACTGCTGTTTTTCTTCTTGTACTCTCCCGGGTCGTGCCTGAAAATAGGCAGGATTGTTGCCTAGTGCACTTACCTGGTTACGAAAAGCTAATAAATAAATATCCCCTATGGTCAAACATCATTTGCGTACATAAATTATCTATCACATTTATAAATGTATTATAGTAGTGCAGTAGCCTCAGTAGTTAGGGTTCAGCAGGGGTTTCTATGTTAGACCTCAAACTTTGCACTTTATTAGCTTCACAACCATTCAACAGATTTATACACAATTTTGCATGCACAGTCTCATGGGGAAGATCAGTTGAGCTGCCATGGTTTGCTCCAGTTGGATGCATAGATTCCCAGATATGGATAGTGAAAAATGTGAAAAAAATCTTCGTTTTTTTTTTTTTTTGCTATTTTTTTCTCATCACCTTGCACCTAGGTGGTTTGGAATTTTGGTCTGAAATTTACAGGGTAGAAAGGGCTTGGGACACAGTGGTGCCTTTTGCTAGTTTGGTGAAAAAATATCAATTCATTCCGAAGTTATAACATTTTAAAAGTTTGGTTCTGAGCATGCTCAGTACGGTGTTTTAGATAGTTACTTGGAATGAAAAAATAATTTCCTTTTTCATATGGGTGTAATCCTTTCTTGTGAGAAAAAAAGTATTTTCATATGGTTGCCATCTTGTTTCCATTCTTTTCAAAGAGATTTTTTGAAAACTCACAAAAATGACACCCTGCACACACACCAACACATGTATCTTGCTAATCAGGACCCCGTTAGGTGGATTCTGTACTTACGTTTTGGAAAAATGACCAAGAAATGTGTTTTACAATGTGTTATACATTTTACAATCCTTTTTCGTGACTTGATTTTCTTTTTTCATATGGTCATAGGAAAAGGGATTCAGTCACATGAAAAAGTATCCCTTTGGATGGAAAAAGAATTTGGACAAATTTTCTCCAATATTTTTTATATCAAAGCATCCTTTTTTGTATGAAGGAAAAAACATATGAAAAAGGATCCCTTCGTAAGAAAAAAAAGGAACTGGGGAAAAAAAACTAAATCAAATTATTTTTAGAATGAAGGGATCCTTTTTCATATTTTTTTTCATTCATATGAAAAAGAATACCCTTATACAAAAAAAGATTTGGGACTTAGTTTTTTTTTCTTAGTTCTCTTTTTGTATGAAGGCATCCTTTTCATATGTTTTTTTCAGTCATACAAAAAAGGATGCCCTTATATGAAAAAAGATTTTGGACTTTGTTTTTTCCAGATTCTTTTTTTTTGTATGAAGGAATCCTTTTATGTATGGGTCTTTCGTTCATACAAAAAAATGATCACTTCATACAAGAAAAGAATTTGGACTTAGTTTGTTCACACATTTCAAGTTCAACATGCCATAGTTTCCTTAATCTTTGCAGTTAAGGGACAAACTATATATCACAGAAAAGACCTTAACTAGTACTACAACAATAACACATAATACTCCCCCAACAATTTAGGGGGCATATAAAAAAACTCAAAATTGAAAACATGAAAATTCCCATAGGACAACATTGGAAGTTTAACCAGCCATACAACCAAGAAAATAAATTGCTTTTTGGCAGAAATGGAACTGCAAGACCCTGAGGGAGCTGCACTTCCACACCAACATACAGCAGATGTATGCATCTATGGAGGGATGGAAGTGCAGGGCCCTGAGGGCTCTGTATTTCCACAGACAAATGGATATGTGGGACCTGCATGACTGAGGACACAGTTGTACTACCTCAAACAGTAAGGAAATTCATTGTAAAAAAAACGTCATTAATGCACCAGTTAGGATTAAAGTGACAAAAGTAGGGAAATGTGGTGCTAGGGTTCCCAACCATAACACCCCACCCCATCACAGGCAACAACAAGAAAAACCATTGCAGTTTCACCTCTTCTGAGTCTGCAAATTTTATTTTTTATTTTATTTAGTTTTTGTTGACCGGGTAAGTGCACTAGACAAATCCTGCCTATTTTCAGGCACGACCTGGGGGAAGGGGATACAGATGAATGCCAACTGACCTTGAACCAGCTTAAGCTGTTGGTGGTATTTTTAGTGAATGAGAGAAATTTGGCCAGGACACCGGGGAAATTCCCCTACTCTTTTCAATAAGTGCCATGGGATCTTTAACATCCACCTGAACTACCACCAATCCAGGCAGATGCGACCTTGGTTTAATGTCTCATCCAAAAGACGGCACCTCAGAAGTGCAGCACCCCTCTCATGCTGCACTACAGTGTCAATCAAGTGTAGGGTGTACCTTGGGGTTGTCGGCCCTAACACTCACCCCATTCTCATATACTCTACACATCTTAACTTATTTACTGATGGAATGGGGTGAGCGTTAGGGTTGACAACCCCAAGGTACACCCCATGCCGGATTTGCAATGACTCAGGAGAGGTGAAACCATCATGGTTTTTCCTGTTGCTGCCTGAAAATTGGGGGTGGGGGTGTTAGGGCTGGGAACCCTAACACCACATTTCCCTACTTTTGTCACTTTAACTCTAACTGGTGCTTTAACAAAGTTTTTTTCCAATTAATATATATACATTTATGCAGTCAGTACAGGCAAAATATCCATTACACAAATCCTGATATTTGAGGTACTGTGTACATAAAATTCATTTGTGTAGATAGTTACTATAAGGAGTGTCAGTGGCTCAGTAGGTAGCACACTCGCCTCTGAGGCTAGGAGATCAGAGGGCTGTTGGTTCAGTTCCCACATCTGGCACTTGGGTTAATATCCCAGTACTGACACTGTAGTGCAGCATGAGGGGGGTGCTGCACTTCTGGGGTGCCATCTTTCGGATGAGACGTTAAACCGAGGACCCATCTGACTGGATTGGTGGTAGTTCAGGTGGATGTTAAAGATCCCATGGCATTTATCGAAAAAGAGTAGGGGAATTTTTATTAAAACTGGAAAGTAAAACACATACATAATAGTGTTACATCACACATAATCATAATGCATTAACTAAGATAAGCAAAAAGAAGCAATACAGCAAATAATAATGTTATAGAGTTCCAAAACAATACATAAATACAGAAACCCCTATAAAAGGAAGATAGGGAAAGCATTTGTTAAACTAAAGGGTAAAACAGAAACAAAAATAGTGTTGCAGCACACAAAATCAGAATGCAAACAATAATAACAAATATAGTATTTCAACATACATGTAACACAAAATCTAGATCATTAGAGCCTTGAATCTGAGTATTGAAGTTGAGCACTCTCCCTACAGAAGGAATAGTAAAAATCAATAACAAATCATATACACACAAGTGTTACTGCACACAATACATAATGCAAAAAACAATAAATACATACAATCAAGTGACTCATCATATATACAACACAATGCTGTCAATCAGTACTGAAACAGAGTAAGAAAAACACTAAGCACCTCCCAAAATGAAGAGGGTAAGTTCTTAGTAGACGAAGGAAGCAAAACATAGACATAATTTTGGTACAGCATATAGTATCAAATGTTAAGGATAACATAAATTAATAGTGCAACATACATTTGAATAGAAAATCAATAACAATAAGTTGATGATACTGTACTCAACTTCCTGATAGAAATCCAGCAAGCACCAACAAGAAGTCTTACAGCAGACAATGACTCAGTTAGTAGAAAATCACTTAGAACTGCACAGTTTCCTACAACTCCCATAAGAGAAATAACCGATTGGTTCCCAAACAGTTTCTACAGTGCAGTCGCATGTTTTATACTTTGTCGAAACACACTAAGGTAGCGACACCCCAAAGTACTCTAATAGTCATAACCAATCTACTGATTCCCATCTAGATTTAAAAAGAACAGGTGGAACCGTATTCAAAGCATTTAGCCATAAACTGTTAATAGCATTTTCCACCATATGGAACAATTCCTCAGTTGTAAAATGACGTTGTTGAATAGTTAGCCGACAACGTACATACCAAATATAAAATTTGAAACAGACCAGAAACAACCACATTGTAACCCTATCATGTTTAGTCCATAAGTAAAGCAGAATCTCTACACATAATATTTCCAAGGAGAGCTGGAAAAAATGGGGATGTTGGCCATTTAAGTTGTACCGTTCTCCAAAACTCCAAAATAAATGGAAATTCCAAAAATAAATGTGCCATAGTTTCAATTGTGTCAGAACAGGTTTCTCTTGGACAGTACCGTTCAGAAATCTGTTTATGCTTCAAATTACCTCTAACATTAAGTTTACCATAGAGCGATAACCATAAGACATCCCACATCTGACGTGGGATACGCGGGGAGGTCAACATATTACCAATTAACAGTTGTTGTTGGGGAGGGTAGATATCAAAGGGAGCCACATCTTGGAAATATTTTTGGATTATAAAATTACATAATTCTTTTCTATGAAACTTAATAAAGGAACCTTTCAAAATAGCCCATAATTTAATTTTTCCAAAACAGGCTCCCATGGAGGCAGGAAGATTAACTATAGGCCTTTGTCTAGGGATCTGAGCATGCTCTGGCCAAGTAGAAACCATATCCCCCACAGAATCTAGAAGCCACTGTGTCCATCTTTTGGCTATATGAGCAATTACAGGCCTCAGATCAGTATAAAGGAACATGGTAAAAAAGAAAACAATAGGCTGGATCATGTTTAAACCCCCCTGTTTTCGATCTCGAAACAGTAAACTGCGTTTTATAGGGTTCAGTCTACTACCCCAAATACATGAGAAAAAACAGCTATACATCTGTGTTTCTAGAGTCAAAGGGAGACTAAAAACTGAACTTAAATACAAAAAAATGGGTGACAAGAAAGTTTTAATCATAAAAACCCGCTTCAATTTAGATAACCTCCACGTATTCCAAATATTTACTTTAGCTTGAGCTTCTTGTAATTTAAACTTCCAATTTAGATATTCCAAATCACCTGCCCCAAATAGAAGGCCTAGAATTGTACAAGTTTCCTGTATAACTGGTATACCTATAACAGTCGTAACTTGAACGTCTAAAACCTGAAGAGGTATGCAATTACAGTTGTTATAATTTATCTTTGCTCCTGTATACAAGAAAAAATCATGTAGAACCTTCTCTAAACAATATGCAGAAGGCAGATCACCTACAATAAAACATATATCATCTGCATATGCTATACATTTTATCTCGGGATCACTACTTGAAAAGGAAACGCCATGTATATCTGAGGAGTTATGTACTGTTCTAATCAAAGGGTCTAACGTAAATAAATACAAAAGTGCACTCAAGGGGCAGCCCTGATGATCACCCCATAGCACAGGACACTTCCTACCCAACCAACCACTACAATATGACTGTGCCATAGCCTGAGCATAGCAAGTCCTTAACCATGTAATAAAAGTGTGTGGTATTCCATAGGATTCTAAGCAATCCCATAAATATGTATGCCTCACATTATCGAAGGCCTTAGCCTGGTCCAAGCTAAATAGAAGGCCTGTAATTTCCCCCGAGGCTCCTTTTTGCATAATTTCACGTAAAGGGATTAAGCTATCAGTTATTTTTCTGTCAGGAATAGAACAAGTTTGTGAGGGATGTAGAAGAAAATCAGCATGTAGTAATAATAATCGGTTGTTCAAAATTTTAGCCAAAATTTTAAAATCGGTATTGAGTAATGTAATAGGTCTCCAATTCAGCAGTTCTTCCCTATCCCCTTTTGTATACAAAAAAATTACCAAACCTTCATTCATACAATCAGGTAAAATACCTGAAAGCAAAGCAGTATTCAAAACCACAGTGAATTCCGGTAATAGGATGGAAAGAATTATTTTATATAATTCATACGGAATCCCATCCATATCCGGAGCTGTTCATGACTTAGTTCGAGAAAAAGACACAGTCACTTCTAAAGGGGTAAAGTCAGTTACCAACATCTGTTTACTATGGGCAGATAACTGGGGTAGGGCACACTAAGCCAACCAAGGTGTATGTGAAACAACAGGGACTGCTAAAGAACTAAATAATTGTTGCATATGAAAATCAACAGCAGAAAGAATTTCCTTCTGAATCGGGCACCTCTTCCTTTTTTGGTTTTTAATAACAGACATATATTTTTGCTGTCTCTGATAAGCACAAAACTGAGAGGGATTCATAAAAGCTTTATCTCCTTGAGTCCTGAAATGTCGTTCGTTATCCAAGGATTTAGAATGGTCAAATTGTATATTGTTCATTCGTTCCTGAAGTGCATGCAATGTAGGGAGAACTGAAACATTCCCTTGTGCCGCTTGGAAGTGTACATCTAAAAATTGTTCCCAAACAAGTGTATATTCATCAGATTTATGTCTACCATTAATCTTACCTATACATGAAAAATAGAGTTTAATATCTGCTTTGTGTCCATCCACCACTCTCGGTCTGTGTCATAAAGGCAAATTACTGATTTTCTGGCTTTCAACAATGCTAAAAATCCATCTTCTACTGTAGGGAGAAGTAACAATTTTAGATTTAGCCTCCAATAGCCCGGTCCACGATGCAAACCATCATGGCTGGAAATCATGCCCTCTAAAAATTGCATGATCCGAAGATGCCACAGGTATAGTTTTTATGTCTGTGACGCTCAATGATTCAGATAGAAACCAAAAATCAATATGGGTTGCTTTAGTACCCTGAAAAAAGGTCTTATCGGGAGTATCCTTTAGAGCCATAACATCTATTAAACCTGTTTGTGTCAATAAATCATTAAGGCAGTGCGCATCACAAAATATTTTGTTTGTGCGAAGGCCACGATCCTTGTTACATCTACTACAATTAAAATCTCCACCCAAAAAGACATGTTTTGATGTAAACAAGTAGGGCAAAATTAATTTAAAAATTCCGATTCTATCAGATTTCATCTGTGGGGCATACACATTTATAAAACGACACTGTAAACCACTATCCACTAAATCCAACAATAAAACAAGCCCTGGAAAAAGATCCACCAAGCGGGACAGTTTAGCCGTAGGATTGTTCACTGCAATGCCTACACCACTACAGACGTCCTCACCAAAGGACCAATATGTAAACCCCCAACGCCACCCAGCTGTTGCCTGATTCATATCTTCCCGAGTATGTAAGCGTGTGTCCTGTAAGAATACCACATCATGGTCTCCCTTTTCAAACAGAGAATATATTAACAACCGTTTCCTCTCTGATTGAATACTATTGACATTCAGGGAGGCCTCAGAAAGATTATAAAACCCAGGCATATACAGAAAGATGATAAAAGAACACAGTTGAGAAATCATCCTAGACAAAAAATGATATCAACAATAAACCATATATAATTTATTTCTTCTTACAGGATTTCCACATCCCCAATTTATTTCTTTTCTTTTTAACAGTGTCAGAATGTTCAAGGGGTTGGTATACATCAGATATGCCCTCAGGTTGTGATGATTGTACAGAAGCTGAATCAGACTCCGTACCGACCTCATCTTGAAGTACCTGGTAGTTATTCTGAAGAACTAGCAGAACAGTATCAGCTGCAGCTTTCCCCACACTCCTAGTTCTGAGGCTATGACGTCTAGTGGATACCAATGTAAAGTCTCCTTGAGGAGGCAAGGGTGGGGGCATGGAAGCCAAGGAAGTAGTGGGTGCAATATTGGGCACATCAGGAGGCAAAGAAACAGTTACAGGTACAGGGTCTACAGCAGCTAGCACAGATACAGGCAGATCATGCATAAGGTTAGGCTCTTGCGCATCGTGAGGTTGTGGCCTTAGTCTCCGGGGAGGCTCTGTCTCAATGCAGCCTTAACAGACGTATTGATATAAAAATCCTGTATGCAAAAATCCCCATTTGACTTAGTTTGGGCCGAAAAAGGGCAGTCTACATAAGCATGCATATCTTCACAGAGGGAACATTTTAATGGATGATGACAATCAGTAAAAACATGACCCACTTCACCACACTGTACACATTTGACAATTTCACAAGTTGTACTAAGGTGCCTGGGAGAACCACATTTATAACAATGCCATGGCTCTCCTGGGTAGAAAATAAACCCCTTATCCCGACCAAGGTAAAAACAGCTCGGCAAGTGTTGTAGACCATCGTCTGTTTGAAGTAAATTAACCCTATACCTCCAACCCTCATTCCAAAAACCTTCAGTATCCAAAATAGGTTCTGGGTTACCCTGAGTCGTACATTTCTGCTCCAACCAATATGTAATGTCCTCCACATTTACCCCCTCATTCCTGAATAAGACAGTTATCACCTTAAATGACTGTTTTGTAAGAGGAATAGCCTGAAAATGTGACCAAGCTGGATTAGTTTTAAGTATGGCATATTTCATCCAGAAACGGTTTAAGAGGTCAGGGCTATGAAAGCTAATATCATAGGTGTTATCCCCTGGTGAATGTATAGGCACATAAACTTCGCTAGTAGAGAAACCCAACAATTGTTTGATCTAAACCTTGCCGACATAAAAGCGATCCGGCATATCATCAGTAGATCCCAAAAACCGCAGACGAACTGCATTCCACCATTTAGCCACTGTCACAGGTTTCTTGAACAGACTAGCAAAGATAGCAGAAGGCATTGTTAAGCTAACTTGCTCTTGTTCATGAATAGTATCAGGCACATTCAGTCCCATATCATCACCCATAACCTGAACATCATCTAGCTGCGAGTTTGTAAGTAGGGAAAAAGAAATATGTCCATTTGTAGGGACAGAGTCCAGAGTTACAAGTACTGCATCAGGTAACGGGTTGGGTTCATCTGAGACAGGAGAAGCTAGAGAAGCAGGATTCAACATACTCTGCGATATATTATCATCAGAGGGGAGATTTTAATGGGAGGGTGAAACCTCTAGCAGTGTACCCGCTAGTGCAACCGGCTCACCCACCCCAGATACCCCAGGGATCGGAATCTCGGGATCAGCAACCCAGACACCTGATTCCATTCTAAACCATCCTGTATTCTGTACAGCCTGCTGAGGGGACCAAGTATCTCCTGAAGGAGAGGTCTGAGGTGGGGAATGTGCAATGTTACTCACAGCAGAAAAACCTTTTAGCACTTTGCTGGTGTTACCTGAAGGGCCCGAGAAAGATTCTGAGTCAGGCCGTTTCTGCTTCTTCTCCTCCTCTGCATGGAGTTGTGCTGGTTGATATTCCACTAGAGTGAGCTCTAAAACCTGCTGCTTGTGTTCCAATTGTATAGACACATCCTTAACTGCAGAAATTGGTGGAACTTCAGAAAATGTAGTGCGAACGCCATCTGATTTGGTCACAATTTGAGTTGCAGGCTCCGCCCGTTGAACTGGACCCTCACCGATTGCAGAATTACCGATGACTTCTGCATCGTAAAACAGGGACGCCTGCCGCGAGGGTATAGGTACGTTGAGTTGGCCATCACCGGATGCTTTCCAGCCATACCATTCCCTTCACTTGCAAATTCCTGTAAAGGCACAGCAGCCATCTGACCTCCACTACTCTCAGCTGCCATCTGGACAGTGACTCACTCCATCGGCTCCACAGCCAACAGAGTAGGGGAATTTCCCTGGTGTCATGGCCAAATTTCTCCCATTCACTAAAAATACCACCAACAGCTTAATCTGGTTCAATTTCAGTTGCTTACCATCTATATCCCCCCTCCCCCCGGTCGCCCCTGAAAAAGGGACTTCTAGGCCAAGTGGGCTTACTAGGTCAACAAAATTCAATAAATAAATAAATAAATACTATGTCATCACTCATTTATGTACACAGTTGCTGTGTCATCAGCCGATTTAGAATGTTCGGCCTCAGTAGCAGCAGGGCTTGCCAAATCCAATAGCCAGATGTCCCAGACAACCATTTTTTAAATGCGGACAAGCAGATGCCAGAGTTCTGCTTGTCCCACGGACTACAATGCTGCTGTTTAAAAATTGCAGGTTTTTAACTGCTTTTCCCTCACTGGCCACTAGGTGTCCTTCCCAGGTCCTGATGGAGGGAGCCAAGCTAAGCTCCAGAGTCACATGATAGTTTCTTTGTGCGGTCACATGGCACAGCATTGTTGAATGCACGCAGCCTCGTGCCAACATGCCCCCCATGCCCCGACTTGACTGTACTGTCAGGCATGGAGATTGGGCACCAGCAGACACTTGGGGATGCACCAAGAAGAAACGCGCTCATGACTGCCCAAATACAGCCAGACTGACAGGCTAGGCAGCCTATAGATGATGGTATAGTGCCTGTCGGTCCTGGCTATTGACAATCACACTTAGGGGCAGAGCTCAGAGTGTCAGTAGCTCGGTGCACGTTGGCAAAGGTGCCATTTCACTACTGACACTCAGAGAGAGCACAGCATTTCTTTTTTGAGCAGCAGCATTTGTTGGCGGTTCCTGTTCACAGTCACACTATGTATTTGGGGCTGGCACGAGTCACAATCGCAACAAATATCTTGTTTGACTAGCAAATCAATACAGTAGTACCTGGAGAGAGAACTTAAGAAAAAAATATAGACATATTTTGGAGCACCAAGCGAGCGGGAGATTAAAAGGATCTGAAATCGGGGGGGGGAGATGTGAGAGATCGTAATTTTGTAAAAAGGAGCATTACCAAAGGCGTTTGGCTGTTGTGGAGAGAGCAGAGTCTCTGTTTAATCACACAATCTGCTGATTCTTACAAAAAATACAAAAAAAATATTAAAAAAAGGTTTATTTAGAGAAAACAAAGAAGGGAGAACTAAGTAGAAGCACTGCACGCTGAATTCAGGGGGCTGTGTGAGTTGTGTCTGACTCTGTGTGGACTCGTGAAGTGAAGAACAATAGAAAGAAAAGGATACAGCTCTTAAATAAATAAAATAAAAAAACTTGAGACTCTAAGTGGGGGAAGTGATTGTGTGTTGAACTTGTGAGACTACTATGCTTGTCTGCTAGGGCAGCAGGCAGACCAGACAATGTTGTAAATGTGAACAATAAAACTAGAAACATTAAAGAAAACTCAAGCATTTCTTCAATAAATAATTAGATATCCATCTGTTCTACTGAGTAATCATGTGGTAAGGTGAAGGGTGTGTGTGTGTGTGTGTGTGTGTGTGTGTGTGTGAGTGTGTGACCAAGCCTGCCCTCCCTGAGGCTGAGAGAGCAGAGATCAGGGACCTGACTGATAATAATGGATATATATAAAGAAAAGTATTCTCCCCCAAAAAAAACACACAAACCAACAGGTGGAGCAAGTGTGTGTGTGTGTGTGTGTGTGTGTGTGTGTGTGACCAAGCCTGCCCTCCCTGAGGCTGAGAGAGCAGAGATCAGGGACTTGACTCATAATAATGGATATATATATAAAGAAAAAGCACTCTCCCACCCCCCAAAAAAAAACACACAAAATAAACAGGTGGAAGCAGGGGTGTGTGTGTGTGTGGGTGTGTGTGTGTGTGTGTATGTGCCGGTGGGTGCAAGACCACTATATAAAGCCTGCCCAGAGTATAGAAAATAACGTGTGAATGACACAACAACTGAACTACAATTTAAGAAAAAAATACTTTTTATTTTATATACAGAAACTAAGAAAACTGTAAACCTTCTTAACCCAACCCTCCTTACCTAACCTTATTTACACCACTCATATTCCTAGCTAGCCTAGACTGGTCCCACTGTCCCTGAGACTGTCCCAGTGGTGGAAGTGGAAGGGGGACAGGGCAGGGGTGTGTGAGTGTCTTGGCTGTAGTGAGACCCTGTAGACGGCAGAGCCTCACCTAAGACTCTGGGTAGGGTAGAGGAACTTGGGGAACAACTGAAATTATAGGAATAAAAGGAAAGCTAAAGGGAAAAAGCATTTTTCTGAGCTACAGGAAAAAAACTGAATTAACCTAGCGGCTACTGCAGTCTGCTACATGCATTGGTGGAGGAGGTGTGTTGTTTGTGGCAGGGGTCATCAGTGAGAGACCACCGAATCTGCCCTGAGAGGCTGAGGGTAGAGTAGAGGAACTTGCGGAAGGGAACAACTGAATACTTATTATAAATAAGTTAAACAGATGCAGTATAAAAAGTGAAACAGCATTTTCTGAGATTGATATACCCCCCAAAAAAAGATAGCTACATTCAAATAAACCAAGCTTAGCTAGTACTTTGTCCTACCAAGTACTTTGGAGGGTTGTGTGTGTTGTTGTGAGACCTATCCTGCCCTGAGAGAAGAGGGTAGAGAAAATTGGGAACAACTGCGGACCTCTTAGAAATAAACTATAGGAAGGGGAAAAACATTTTTTGTGTGACACTACACAGAAAAAAATAATATACCCTAGCTACCCAAGCACTCTGGTGGAGGCGTCTGTGTGTGCGTCTGTGAGACCTAACCTGACCTGAGAAGAGAAAAGGTATTTTTGGGGCCACAGAAAATATAAAATAAATCTACCAGTACCTAGCTACATTGGTGGAGATATTTGTGTGAAGCTATGAGACTGAACCTGCCCTGAGAAGGGAAAAAGCATTTTCCTGTCGTACTACTGCTGCTAGTGCTCCATCTGGCTCCCAGCCCCCTCCCACCTACTCTGTCCTGCCCTCTTGTAGTGCTGCATAAGCACAACAGCTTAAGGTAAAAAAATTACACAACACACACAAAGATAACACAAAACAGAATTGTATGGTGTACAATACAACAACAATTTGTGTTTGAATATTTCACAATTGCAGCATAAAAGTTAAAAAATGCAAAGAAATAAGCCAAAGCAAGCTACTCTATTTTCCCTTTGGACTGGGAAAAAATCTTCATCTTCTTCATCAGGAACAAAAAGTAAAGAGCCTGAGCCTTCTTCACAGTCTGAATGACAGCCCCAACCAGTGCCCCCCCCATCCCTACTAGTAGTCAGAAAAAAAACGACCAAGGTTCTCAGTCTGGGTCTGGGTCTGTGTTTGTAGATATAACAGGCAATCAATCTAACTTGACCGTACCAGTTTCTGAAATGAGTGAGCATAACAGTAGCAGCAGCAGTTCAGTGCCATCATCACATTCTGGTTCAGTTCAGCTAAAGTAACCTTTCATTTTAGATGATGAGGAAACAACAAACACTGAGAAAAGAAGCAAAGATAAAAACTATGACATAGAAAAAAGGGCTCGAACGTTTCAGCATCACTGGTTAAATCACTTTACCTGGTTAAGGTATGATGACAAAAAATGTGTCATGTATTACCCTGTCTGTCAGAAATATCTCACTCTTGCGACTCCTGCTTATTCAAAAAACCTAATGTGTTTGCCACTGGTTCAAATAATTTCAGAATTGAGTCCGTGAGAGCCCATAAGAAATCAAATCCACATATAATTTGTGCAAATTGGCATAGTCACGAAACTGGTCAACATGCAGTCAATTTTAACATATCTGAAACTGCAATATATAATGCATTTTCTCAGAAGGAGGAAGTCACCAAAAATAAAATGAGGGCTCTATTTAACACTGCATATTCCTTGGATAAAATGTACTGTATGTCCTTTCTCAGATAAGAAGTGGCTTTGCACATTGCAAGAAAAAAATGGGGTTAAACTCTGCAGCAATTACACAAATGATAAACAGGCCAGAGATTTCTGTAACGCAATATCAGCTGTCATGTCTAAAATGCAGATCCAGACTGTCAATAATAAAAAATTCGTTACTGTTCTTGCAGATGGCAGTACAAATGCAAGCATTGTAGAGTGGGAAAATGTCTTCCTTCATTTTGTTGATGGTGTAGAATCAAAAATGTTAATTAAAGCTGTACCTCTTGAACATTCTCACACAGATGGAGTTTTTAAGGCAATAAGCTCTGCGCTTGAGTCTGTTGATCTTTCTTTTGCGGACCTTAACGATATGAGCAGACCTGGACCAGTTCTCATATCTGCCAGCTTTGATGGTGCCAGTGTGATGATGGGCTATACAGGTGGCACAATAGCAAAAATCTGAGAACATGCCCCCACTGTTATACCCATGCATTGCATAGCCCACAAACTGGAGTTAGCAGTTCTGGATGCTTATACAGGGTTTATACTGGGTAAGGGATGGAAGAAGGCATAACTGCCCATATTAACCATCCACCCACATCAGCGGGTCCAAATGCACCCCCTAGTCAACAGATATTCATCTAAATTCTTTTTGAACAAGTTCACATTATTGTTCTCTATAAGTCTTTCAGGTAGTGAGTTCCAGTATCTACATATTCTTTGCGTGTAAAAATTGAATCTCCCATTCTTTTTGGAGAAATCCACCTTTAATTGCTGCTTGTGTGATCTTAGCTGGGGGTGAAGTCTAATTCCTGCACTAAATCCCCATCTTTCATGATTTTGTAGAACATTAATAAATCTCCCCTTAGTCTTCCAGTCTCCAAACTGAACAATCTAGATTTCTGTAACCTAGTTTTATAACTGAGATTTTTCCAACCTGATACCATTTTTGTAACTCTCCTCTGAATACTCTCTAATCTATCTACTTCACTCCTAAAGTAAGGACTCCAAAGCTGGAACCCATAGTCCAACAAGGGTATAACCTATGTTCTATGCAATGAGAGTACCACAGCCACAGACCTACTCATAAAGGATTTTTTTATATTCCTAATCATAAAGTTCACTTTCCTGAGAACACTTGAATGCTGCTCTCTAAAATTCAAGCTACTGTCCACAATGATCCCACAGTCTTTTTCCAAACAAACTTTTTTTTATCTTTACCCCATTTAACCTATATTCATAATTATTATTTAATTAATCCATGTGTAAAACAGAGCATTTATCTACACTAAAACTAATCTCATTTAACTTTGCCCATTTCTCTGTTTTTAACAAGTTGTGTGACAGCTGCTCAATTCCCTTAACTGTATTAACTGGACCTCCCAATTTTACATCATCCACAGACTTTACCAACCAACTATCTACATTCAAATACAGATCACTTGTACAAACAGAAAACAGTGCTGGGCCCAGGACAGACCCCTGGGGCACTCTGCTTAACACTTCACCCTCGTCTGACAAACAGCCCCTTATCCTCACCCTCTGCTTTCTACCAGACAACCAACTTCTGATCCAAATCACCAATCGGGCATCGATCCCTATTTTTATTAGTTTATTTATCAACAAATCATGAAGTACTTTGTCGAATGCCTTGTGAAAGTCAAGCATTATGACATCAGTTTGAACATTATTACTGATATTCTTGTTTACCTTGTTGTAAAAACTAATCAAATTTGTAGTACAGGATCTATTTTGTCTAAACCCATGTTGGCTGAAGTCACAATAATTAAGATCACACAAATTTTCTTCAAGTTTAGATTTAATAAATGTTTAAGCCAATTTACATACAAGCGAAGTCAGACTGATTGGTCTGTAGTTAGAACATACAGATCTATTGCCCTTTTTAAATAATGGGATGATAATAGCTTGACACCAGTCATCTGGCACCATCCCTGTGTTAAACGACAGATTAAATAAATGAGATAATGGACCTATAATATATTTAATAGTATCCTTTAACATCCTAGGATGTATTAAATCTGGTCCTGCTGATTTATTTGGTTTTAACTTATTTATCATTTCTAACAACTCTTCATGTGTTATTTTCAACTCCAAACTATTACTATCTCCAACCACACTGTTGTCAAACCCTAATTTAGAGGAAGAAAAAACTGAGGTGAAACATTCATTAAACCTATTTGCTATTTCTAACGAGTCACTTATAATCTCCCCTTTGTCTATGATTGGACCCACATTTGTATTAAATTTATTTTGACTATTTGTGTAAGCAAGGAAACTTTTGCCTCCATCTTTTTTATGGGCAATATTAAATTCTACTCTTGATTCTTCTTTTCTATTAAGTTTCTTCAATTGTCTAACCTCGGTTTTATATTCATTAACTGATACAGAAGATTGACATGCTTTCATTAATCCATAAGTTGACTGAGCTAAAAACAAGACCTGGAAAGTTTATGACCTCATTTCTAAACCAATATAATCCTGCAGAGAAATGCATGAACTATCTAATTTCAAAATGTGGCAGTGAGGACAAGATTGTTCCTTTTACTTTCAAAGGGACCTGTCCAGAAGTAAATTTTATGACTGATACACAGCTGCACAGTTTAATAGATGCAGCAGTATCTTACATTGATCGGCAATTTCGGAATTTCTCGGAGGAACATCTAAAATGGTTCAGTTGCTTAGATTTCAAAAATTTTGATCGATCACGAGAAGAATTTGCACAATTTGGCACAACTGATTTAAATAATTTATTAGACTACTTTCACAACTTTTTTTCTGAAGATCACGTAACCAGTATAAAAAAGGAGTATTTTGCATTAAAAGCAATGCTTAAGTCTGCAGTTGATAAACTATATCTGCAAGCGTATTCACGACTACTATGAGAGAAACCAGCCCAGTTTGCTCACATCCTTGACCTAATAGAAATGTTACTGGCTATGAGTGTGTCTACAGCTAAATGTTAAAGAGTATTCTTCAGTCAGAATCTTATAAAAACAAAAATAAGAAAACGTTTGGCTGATGACACACTCCAGTCACTTCTGCATATAGCAGTTGAAGGCCCTTCATTAGGTAACTTTGATCTGGATCAAGCTATCAACCACTGGCTACTATCTGGTCCTGGCACATGCCACGTTCATGGTTATGCTACTTCAACTACTAGTTCTGCTGATTCACGCGAAAATATCCCTGAGGCTATCACTAGTCTTGATGATGGCACTGAACATGATGCTCTGGCTGGAGCAAGCTCAGGCTTCCTATAATATTTCTTGATTGATGATGCTGTACTATCTGCTACTCTGTTATAATGACGTTCTCACTGTTGCTGGTGCTCTGCACTGCTGCTGCAACTATACTTGCTGTCAGTTCCTCACTGCTGATGCTAATTCTGTCACAATCCTTATGCTTGCCATGCTGCTGACAAAATAAAAATCATATTATTCTTCTTATTGTCTATTTCAACACTAAATAACTAATACTACAATAAATCCATTGAGTTTTCTGTAGTTTTATACTTTCCATTAAAAATATTCCATTTTATAACGGGGACTACCAGCTCAAGCACTGGGACAACTACTTTGGGACAAGCCACTTGTCCATGGACAAGTATCTAATTTTAAAATTTGTCAAACCTTGAGTAGCAGTACTTATCATATTCAAATGCAAATAACTTTAAAATGAAAAATGATTGCATGGCACTGTGAACATGAAAGTTGTTCAGCACAAAAATATCTACAAAATGAGTGTTATTTCATTTATAAATACCATTTAGGTTTTTTATAATTGGCAAAAAAACAGCAGAACATTCTCTTTTTGTTTTCATTTTTTCAACAAACGAATGCGAATAACTTTACAACAAAAATTTATAGCATGGTACTATGACCACAGAAGTTGTCCAGCACAAAACAACTTACAAAATGAGTGTTGTTTTATTTATAGATATCTTTTAGTTTTTTTATAATTAGCAAAAAACTGCAGAAAATTAGTTTTTTTGCCACTTTTCCAACAAACAAATGCAAATAAATAACTTTAAAATAAAAACTGATAGCATTGTACTTTGAGAACAAACGTTGGTCAGCACAAACATATCTACAAAATGAGAGGTGTTTCATTAATAGATATATTTTAGATTTTTTTATAATCAGCAAAAAATGGTAGAAAATTCCATTTTATTCACTTTTTTTGATGAACAAATGCCCCCTTCCAAAATGCAAAAACAAAAGAATTATGCTTCAAACATTTTCGTTTTATACTGTCCATAATGTAAAGTTGCAGCATCCATAGCAACTGCTTAGTAACCACTATGCTAAGCGTAGCTACCCTGGGAAAACCACAAAAAGTCCATGTAAGTTTACATTAAAAACTAAATAAACAATTTAAAACAAAACTCCCTGCATGATTGTTTCCCAGAGTTGTCAATTCTATGTCCACTAAGTCCCAGTCTAGATTTACGTTTAAAACCCCCTTTATTTAAAAAAAAATGTTTGTGCAAAGATCTTTATTGTTTAGGACACCCACCTTTTTTAACTCACTCCCTACTGAAATTGTTGAATGTAATTCTATTTGGTATTTCAAAACTTGCCTTAAACAGTGGCTCTTAATTTGAAATGAATGTACTTATACAATGCATTGACTGAAGCTGTTTGTCTCAACTGTTTTTTATATGGTTATTTTTGTAGGTATGTCAAACTTGTCACCTTTGAAAATGGGCAATTTGCTCATTTGGTTTACAAGCATAAAAAAATAAAAAATACAAATTAAAAATTAAAAAATGAAAAAAAAAAAGATCCTAAATCATCCCTGTTGCATAAATGAAATACATAACAGGGATCTTGTAGAATACTTGATTTACTTTCACTCAAGCTGTTTGACCTTGGGCATGTCAGTCGTGGCTTATGCCACTCGTAAGGTTACCCAAGGCCAAACAGCTCATATTAAAATAAATCATGTATTCCACAGCTCCCTGTTATGTATCCCTTATATATGTACATTAATATTAGTTATAGGAGAGAGAGAATTATGACTTTTCAAGCCAGGTAGTAATCTAATTTCAGATAAAATCACATGTTAAAATCATTAGCCCTGCTGAAAACAAGACATTGCATCTGAGCTAGGATGTCATGTTTGAACAAGTTCTGAGCAAACAGAAATGAAAGCAGGTAAGAAGAAGCAGGCAAGAACCCTACATCAGTTATGGCAACCACAATGTGATTAGAGGTGCAGGTCAAAATTTACTTTCAATATATAATGAATTAGGGATTGTATAGCTACAGCATACCAAAACTTAAAGAGGGAGATGGATCTTCAACATCCTTGCACGTGTGGGGGTAACTGACATTCTGCAAACTCCCAGCTGTCACTGTGGACTCAACCTCAAGCAGAGACATTCTTTCCAGCATATCTTGTGACTCTTCTTGCTTATGGCAGTTGTAATATTTTTTATGATTTTTTACAGCTGTCGAAATGGTGACCATAATAAGTTGTTATTAAAATACAAAAAAACCAAAGTACTTTTCTGTTTTCATTTCAGTTCTGGGGATAGAGAGGACTACAGGATTAGAGGTTAATGACTTGGGTTGTGTATATATATGTGTATATATATATATATATATATATATATATATATATCTATATATCTATATATACACACACACACACACACAGTGGAACCCACCTAAGCTAAACACACTTACACCGGACAGCCGCTTATTGCAGATGAAATCAATTTGCCAAAAGCAAGTTAATTTAGCACCAATGATATGTGTGCTGTACACAATGGACATGGTAGTTCTGTATGCAGTGGATGCTGAGGGGAGGAAGTATTGCTATCTGCTGCTAATGATAGCCCTACTGAGCTGCCTGGAAGCCCCTATGCAAGCCCTGCCTAATGAGCTGCTAATTTCTGACTGAAGTATGCCCCTACCCCCAATCAGCAAGCACCAATGCGATCGGCTAAGCATCTGTTTGTTTTCTCCTCAGGCTGTCTGGTTTACATTTTCTCTCCTCATGTCCCACCCCAGTCCAGAATTCCTCACAGTCTCTGCAGCTTGTCACCGACTTATCCCTTTCCTCATTAGCTGAACAGCATCGATAAAGTTTGAAAATGGTACAGTAATCTTTTTTTTTTTTATTCAAGTGTTTTTCTCTCCTCAGCCTGCCAGCATACTTCTGTCTTCCTCCAGCCCCCGGTCTTCACCTTACCCCCTGGCATCTCCCAAGCCCTGTATACCCCACATATTACCCCCCATGGCAGGGTGGAAGGGGGGGCTGTCATCCCTCTCTCCTGAGTACACATCTGGAGTGGGCCCGGGAGTTCCTTGAGGCAGCGGAGCCACAGTATTGGAGGGGCTTCATGGAGCGGGCAACCGCATTTCTCTTTTTCTTGGTCCCTCCCCTGGTGGCCGTAAACATGCGTGCATGGAGGCGGGTGTGTCACATGGCCATATTACTTGTCTCCCTGGCTCTAGCGCTACTCCCATCCTCCACCGGGGGCAGCCAAGATGCGGGATGACATGCCCACTCTTCCCCAGGAGAGGAGAACAATCATTGGATGCTCGATTCTCTCCTTCCCCTGCTCATCCCCAGTGGCCCGTGCTCAGTCCTGAACATGGGTCTTCGGTGTGGCATGATGTGTGGCATCCAGAGCCTCAACCCTCAGCGCCACCAGGCCAGTAATCATTTTTGAATCTCCCCTCCTATTGTCCCATTCTTCTCTTCATCTGCTCAATCTCTTCCCTGATCAAGACGATTGTGGCAGAAGTTACAAAAAAAAAAAAAGCCTTGCTGAGGAGGTCTCAATTTCATTCACACCACCTACTCCCACTGTCCTGGCTTACTGCCTCAGTCTGGCACTTCATCCCTCTGGTCTCTTCTTCTGCAAAACACAACTGCTCGATCCACGACAGCAGCCAGGACAATAAAAGGAAAAGGCAGGTACAGAAATTTATTCTTGATTTATTTACAGCATTTATCTTTTACTAGCACAAAAGATGAAAAGGCTACACAAAAAAAAAACAAAAAAACCTGGGGGCACATTGAGGAATTGCAGTGAGTTTAGCTCATCCAAGTTAGCCACCAGTTTTTCATATTTTTGTGCAGTACTTTCCATGTGAAACAATATAATGAACAACTCTTATAACAGACAAAATCCAATCCCTTTATAAGCAGGTTGCACTGTGTGTGTATGTATGTATATATTTATATATATATATATATATATATATATATATATATATATATGTTCTTTGCAAAAATGACTTTTTTAATGCACCAGTTAAGGTTCAAGTTAACATCACAAAAATAAGGAAATGTGGCATTAGAGTTTCCAACCTTAACACCCCACCCCCACTCCCCAAGCAGCAAAAGGAAAAAACATTAGAGTTTTAGTTCTCTAGAGTCTTAGGGAATCAGTGGTAGGGTCTTTCTTGGGGTCGTCGCCCCTAATACTCACCCCTTCTTCCCAGCCATAGCCTCCTTTCTGAAGCAGAAGGTACAGCTCCAAGCCAGTGTCTTATAGTGATACACTCTTCAAAGGAAGAGAACTATATTTTGCTACACATTGCCAACATAATCTGTTGTAGCTTTCTTCATGCAGGGCCCCCTGTGGGCTCTGCATGAAGAAAGGAGATAGTACAGTTACATAAGAACTTACCATAACAGTAGATCTACGAGGGGATCTCTTGCAGCAGGCCACACCTATAGAACTATAGCCGTCAGGTACTAGGAACACACATAAACTTTTATTTATTTATTTATTTTATTTACTGTGCTTTTTGTCCACCCCCAATGTCGGACTTCTACCCCAGTCACAGTCCTTACCGCCCTCCACTCCCATATGGCTGAGACTCCGCTGTTGCTCCCATGGCTTACCCACCCCGGGCAGGGCTGTGGCATCGGCCAAGGTGCCAGGGACATAGGTAAGGTCTGGGGAGCTGGCTGGGAGCTGATGTAGGTGCGGTGAAGTGGGCGTCATGGAGACGCTGGTGATGGTGTTTTCCCCCCTGTGAGCTTCGGGGCGGGGAAGTGCAATGATGACCCACGTCCACCCCATCCCCCCGATGTCCAGATGCCAGCTGCTTGTGGTGCCCCGGGCCTCTGCTGGGGGTCCCTCATACACCTGACATTCTCTCCACCCTCACCCCAGAGAAAGAGAGCAGTCCATGAGATGCTCCATCCTTCTTCTCCAGCTGGCCCTCCAACGACCTGGGTCCGTTCCCAAACCTGGGTCGACGGCGTCGCATGTGGAAATCTAACTGCTGCACCACTGGGCCGGCCCACACAGAAACCTTTATAGTTAGCAGTCTACCAGGGGGCTGCCCACTCCAATGTCATACCCTGATGTTGGCCTATCCTATAAGAGTGGGTGGCCCCACGCCCTCCTCAGTTCTCCCACCGGAGACCATAAGCCACCTAGTCCCAGCAGAGGGAACAGAGAAGGAACAGAAGGTTCCCTCCAAAATGAAAATAATGGAGAAAGAGGTACAGACACAGGAAGATCTCCCAGGTCCAGGGGCAAGAAGGGAGGGAGGGATGGCAAGACCTGCTACAAGAGATCCCCTCACAGATCTACTGTTACAGTAAGTTCTTGGGTAACTGTACTTCCTGACTTTGGGGGTATCTCTAGCAGCAGGCCACATCCATGGAACCATTCCCAAGTAGTTCTGCTAATAGATAGCACAATCTGGGTGGAGCAAACCTGGAACTTAAGAAAGTAGGCCCTGGAGGACAGCTAGGCCAAAGTTGGCCCTACGCCTGGGAAAGAAAAACAGAAATAAAGGTTTGTCGAAAAAATTAATTGAAATGATGGTCGACTGAAGCTGGTGGATCTCCATGAAGTCCAACATGCAATGGTCGATGGCGGAAAAAAAAACTAAGGAGGGCACAGGGCCACCCACTCTGACGTCATACGCCGATGTTGTCCTATCCTATAAGAGTGGCTGTGCCCCAGGTAGACTGCTAGCTAGAAAAGTTACTGTATTGTCCTAGTGCCTGGAGGCCATAGTTCCAAAGGTGTGGCCAGCTGCAAGAGATACCCCCGAAGACAGATCATGTCTGACATTATTGTTCAGGGAACAGGGTAAGCATTATGGTTGACAACCCCAAAGAAGACACCATTGCTGATTTGCCAAGACTCTGGAGACCCCAAATCCTAATATTTTTTCCTTTTGCTGCTTGGTGGGTGGGGGTTGAGAGTTAGGGTTGGAAACCCTAATGCTACATTTCCCTACTTTTGTTGCATTATGTTGACCCCTAACTGGTGCACTAACAAAGATTTATGCAAATAATTTTCTTTCCTTTTGAGATTGTGGAATTGTATCCTTATTCATGCAGGTTCCAACATGCAGAGCCCTTGGAGCCTTGTGCCAAGAGAAGACTCCATCTGCCTTCAGAAGTGCAGGACCCCTGCAGTTACATTGAAACATAGAAACATAGACTTTTACGGCAGATAAGGACCACTTGGCTCACCCAGTCTGCCCATTTCCCTTCCTATTGGATAGCTACAGGTTCTAGTTAACCAACAGCCTACTTCCTGCAACCCCCCACTACAATTGCCTTATGTCTGTCCCATGCATGTTTGAATTCCTCCACTGTTTTAGACCCAACAACCTCCCCAGGAAGGCGGTTCCATGCATCCACCACTCTCTCCGTGAAAAAAAAATTCCTCACATTACCCCTGGTTCCATGCAATGACAGATGTCAAGAATTCATGGGACTGTCTGGCAGGCTGCAGAAGTGCAGGGCCCTCTGGTCCCCAGGCTTATATGTGGCCAGAGATACAGATGCGCAGGGTGAAGAGTCAATCTGTCAGCCAATGCATAAGGCCCTTTGCCAACCAAGGGGCAGAGGTGCAAGCCCTATGCCAAGGAAGAGCTGTCTTCACTATATGGTATCTGGGCTCATGTGGCAACACTTCAGCTTTTATTCCTGTCGGGGGAGGGGTTGCATAACCGCCATATTCCAGCACGCTCACCCCATATAGCTGGGTCACTGAGCTTGCCACTGAACTCAGGTCACCAGTATGGGATCACAAAGCATATCCACTGGGGTGACGAATGGCACTACACACAAAGTTTCTTAACAATTATAATTTTTTTTTTAATTTTGACACCAAATTTTCAAGACAGTCATTTTATGACTCCCCTTATGAACATGACATGTGGCATTTATAGTATATTGTCTGAACCATCATTTCACACCACAAGTGCAAATACACATCTTGCCCAGGATTTAAAAAATACAGTAACACATGTCACGTTTATGAGGTGGTGTGGAAAAATGGCTTTTGAATGTTTGGAGTTAAAATATTGAAAATTAGTGACGTTATGAGAGAGTGCTAAAATATTGAAATGTTCACTCATAACCTGGGCATTTAACCATATTTGTACACCAAATTGTCAGCATTGCCTTCTTATTAGCCCACCTCATGAACCCAGCAGGTGAAAGTTCTCAAATCCCCACTACAACGTGATTCCGCACCACAGGTGTGAAAACACATTTTGGCCAGGATTTGAAAATTGACAGTTGTCACATTCATGAGGGTGTGTGAAAAAATGGCTATGTTAAAAATTTGGGATCAAAATATTGAAAATTACTAAAGTTATGAGTGAGCGTCAAAAAATTCCAACGCACATTCATAACTGTGTCATTTTTATAAATTTTGCTCCCCAGATTTCAACATAACATTCTTATGACCCCACCTCTTGAGCAAGGGTGGCAAAAGTTTTCAAATCCCACCCAAAAAGGTGATTTCACAAAGTGACTTTGAAATCACCTTTAGGGCCAGATTTGCATAATTCTATTGCCATTGGTCACAAGGCGGGGTCTCAAAAAAGCCACAATGAAAATCTGGTGTAAAAATATTCAAAAATGACAACATTCTGAATAAAATTTCAAACCCCACTGAAATACATTAAACCACATTTAGTTTCTCATATCACAGTTGCTGGTTCCTGTAGCAAGATGTGTCTTCAATTGCAGAATGGATCTATGCCATGGGACATGTTCAGGTGTATAAGGGTGCATGCATGGGTGGTGGGGTGGTGGGTGGTGGTTGGAAGGTCGGAGGTGGGTTGGGTGTGTGTTTGTGGGGAGTCAGATTGGTGAGAGGTATTTTCTCTTTTATAGGTTTTAAAAAAAATGATTGATGGATGGTTTTCTGCACTGCAGTTCACTTTCTGACACTGGGGATTGTTCAGCCCAGTGTCAGGCTACTGGAGTGGATGACCTGGAGGGGAGAGGTGTCAAGAGAAGTGATACCATGGGTAGGCACCCTGATCCACTTATATTAAATTAAAAAATTAATAAATACTGAGAAGGGGAGTCAGGTTATCCAGGTGAGGGAAGGGAGAGGGAAGCGGTATGGGGGTTGGGCACCCTAGTCCAGACATTGTCAGCTGGAGTAGTTAATTTTTTTTCTTCCTTTGTAATAAAATTATTATTGATTTAAGCTATGTCTGTCTTGTTTTTGACTGGTTCTAGGGTTAGTTTTAAAAATGTTCAGACAATATATACTAATTTTAATAAATCTGTCATTGAAGCAGGTTGCCACTAATTCAATTCTCAGTCACTGTACAGCATGTGTGTTCACAACACAGACGCACTTTTCAAGGTGCTGACAGTTACTAATGTGAACAAGCAAGCACAGAACGAGCCTGCTCGAGCTGCAATTATGTGAAAGCACTCACTCATATAGCATGAACTACACTCTCTCACACAAAGTTCATGCCTTACTGCTCCTGATCTGTTGTTTTGCCACCTACAGTAATTACTGACATGTCAAGCTCACACTATCGCCAAAGCCCTTAACTCGGCCTTCTCGGATCTATCCCACATCCCCCCTCCTAACTCCCCCCCCAACATGAGCCCTACCAATACCCCCCCACTTCCGGCTCTGAGTCATCACCTCCACGAGGTATAAACGCTATATTTCCAGGCCATCTCTCAGACACGCCACAGCAATGACTCCTTGATCTTAAACTCCGAGGCTCTCCCTTGTTGCCACTCTACCACACCTCACTAAAATTCTTAACCTCTCGCCTGCCTAGGCCAGTTCCCCTACCTGGAAGAGAGCTATAATCACGCCATCCTGAAGGGTGGAGACCCCACCAACACCAGCAACTACAGACCCATCTCAATACTTCCACCTCTCTCCAAGCCCTTGAAAGAATAGTCTCTGACCAGTTAACCGAACACCTATCCAAGCATAAGCTCCTTAGCCAGGAGCAGCATGGTTTCCGCAGGTCATAGTACCATCACCGCTCTCACAGAGCTCACCTCATTCCTACATGAAGCCCTCGACCATGGCTCAATTGCCGGGGCCATATATGTGGACCTAACTAAGGCCTTCGACACGGTCAGTCACGAGCTCCTGCTTCAAGTCCTCCCTAAACTAAATGTGGTCCCGGAGACCTTGTCCTGGTTCCAGGATTACCTCATAGGCCGCTTGCAACAAGTCAGGATATGCTCCACCCTCTCCACCCCTAAAACAGTTGCCTCAGGGGTCAATCCTAGGCCCACTGCTGTTCACCCTCTTCCTAAACTCCCTCCCCAAGGCTTGCAGTAGTCAGCTGCTCCTCTATGCTGATGATGCGGTTCTGTTCTGGAAACACCCCACCCTACCGCCCTCCAGCAGGCCCTTCAAAGGCACTTCTGGGAACTTGAGACCTGGTTCTCTGAACACCGCCTAATCATCAACTATAATAAAACTAAATCCATGATTTTGCCCACCGCCAAAATCCTCATAGTCAGTCTGCTCCTCATCAAGAACGCTCAAGGTGCCCCTCTCGAACAAGTATCCAATTTCAAATACCTAGGTGTCACCCTAGACACCTCCCTCTCGTACCAGAGGCACACCCAAATTCTTCCACCTCTATCAGCTCAAGGGTAGGCATCCTGCATCGCTTAAGCACTGCCCCACCGCAGGCAATGCGGCTAGCAGTCACCTCCATCCTCTCCCTGGTGGACTACGATCACTATATACGGCTCTGCTGAACCTACCTCCCTGAACAGGATAAACATTCTCCTGAACAAAGCCTGCCGCCTAGTCACTGGTTGTGATCGGCTAACCCACACCTGTGATCTCTATGCGTTATCTGGTTGGTTAAACTTCAACAACGATTACAGTTCCACACCGCATCCTTGCAAAAATACACCTTCACCTAGCCCCGTCGGACTTTTCCCCTAATCAGTTCTGCACCCCACACGTGTAATACAAGACTTGCTGCAGCTCCCCTTCCTTGTACCTCAATGTAGAACTTCCCTTGGACAAAGATCCTTCAGATACCGGGCCCCTCTCTGGCTCAATGCGTTACCACGCTCCCTCTCACAGACCCACAGCATCTTTTAACTTAAAACAGGCCTCAAAGCTCACCTCCTTGAGAGAGCCATATGTGGCTGCGGCTAACTCTGCTCACCCGGTTAATCTGCCCCCCCCCTACTCTCGACTCAGGGCCACACAAGGCCCCACGTATCTCACCAATAATCCCCGCCTGGGTATCCCAAGATTGCTGCCTAACTTCCTCAACAGTCACTAAGTTTGACTGGACTGCTCCTTTGATTTTTTTTTATGTATATTCTGCCTGTTACATGTATGTTCTCTACTGTATTTGTCTACCCTCCACCCTTGTAACCGACGTGGAGCCTTTGCAAAAGAGTCTGTGACTCAAAGGGTTGTAATTCTGATTGTTTCCAAATAAACAAATAAATAAACACTCTGAGGTAAGATGCAACTCTGAGTGAGAGGTCACATGATGGCTGCCTGAGCAGACATGCTTAAACTTAGCTCCTGCACCCTTGCCTAATTTTCTTTTACTTTTTTACTCACTTAGTTTCACTATTCCAACTAATCCTGAGCTTTATCAACAAAGGAAGTGCCCTAGCAAGTGAAACTCTGCGATGATGTAAGCTGAAATGTGCGATCCTTTGCCCTGACATACCCTGCCACCTACCCCGATGAGAGGTAAAAATGCCAAGCGGATGAAGGCTCAACCTACAGGGGCATCCGACCAGGCATCTCCCCAGGCCATATCAATGAGGGGAAATTTCTTGAAGGCCTTGCTCCACTTAAAGAAATGCTAACCAATTTGTCCATGGATTTTCAAACTATGAAATCTACAGTAGAGCAACTTGCTGTCCGAACTGGAGACAACGAGCCCAGAATTTTATCCTTAGACAACTGGAATGCTTGTACTGAGCCTGAACTGATGACCCTAAGACATCAAATTAAAAAAATGGAGGACAAAATGGAAGATTTAGAAGGGCATTCTCACCGAAATAATTTAGTCATTCTTGGATTGCCAGAGAAAGAAGAAAGCCTAGAAGCTATTGCTTTTGTTCAGAAACTGTGCGAGAATGTTGCTGGTCCCTCTCCAAACAGGCCTACATATATTATAGAGCAGGCTCATAGATCTCTCCATCCAATGCCCCCTTCAGGCTCTCCTCCAAGGCCCCTCATATTCTGTCTATTGAACTTTCAGGACAAACACCACATTTTGGGGGCACTCAGAGGAGTAAAGGAAGTGCAATGGGAGGGCAAAAAAATTGGGATTGCGCAGGATCTCCCATTCTCTGTGAGCCAGAAGAGAACTGCATTGTATCCAACTTTGTCCAAACTCATCACGGCTGGTATTAAGTTCAAGGTTAAATATCCAGCTCTACTACAGGTCTGCCACGGTGAGCAGTGGCATAATTATGATTCAGCAGAGCAAGCGAGAATTGCCCTTCGAACAGTACTTCCCAAGCTGTTTAAATAAAGCATTGTGAGATTTTCTGAGGGGCATTTTCACTACTTGATAACACAAATGCTGCAATATGCTACTTGGTTTACACATGAAGAACACTTCAGCTGACCACGGCTTTCATTTGTGGAAAAATCTGCCTAGCTTCTTGAACATAAACATACTTCCCCATCCCCCCTTTTTTTTAATTTTCTTTTACCTTCTCTCTCTCTCCTGAAGTGTCCTTTGGTATTGCCTGTCACAAACGCACTCAGCAGGTCAGGCGCTCTGCTCCCACAGTGCCAACCTCCGAGCATGGTATTGTGAACAGGTAACAGACAGGGTAACCCTCCTGTCTGCTTGTGGGTCTGAATCACCTTTAGTCTCAAGTCCTGGGGGATTCAAACTGTGAACCTTATGCTAGCGTACTCAAATGTACAGGCTCAGATAATCTGGTCTTCGGGGGATGCCAGATATCTTTCATCTAAGGGCACCTAACCAGGTATCCAAAATGAAATCCTTAACTCTATAAAAGACCTTAGATATATTCTTACTTTTTCCCAGTTTGATAACACCATCAAGCTTATGAACAGTTTTGTCAGTCTTAACCCTCCATATGTCACATGCAAAAGAAAGAACTTGGAAGACCCAGCAGTAGCTTTCAAATGATAGGTTTACTTAAAAATGGATAAAAATATGTAAAATGTAAACACAGAACACTATATCACAAAGCATACAATCACTTAAAAGAAAACAAGGAAAAGTACAAACTAAAACTCCTACCACAATACAATTAGACTTTTTCTTTCTAATGTATTACCTCTATAAGTGCCTTGATGAGGTCTTGTTTCTTAAGAGCCCAAAATATAATGTCCCCAGTTGAAACAGAATACAGTTTAAACTCTGTGTTTCCACCCCTTCGATGATGTAATCTAGCTCCCCCTTTTAGAATATAAAAATTATACAAATAATGATCTTCCTGTCAGGAGATATTTTAAATACTGTGATTTCAGCAAAAACTAATTTCCCAATATGACTCCTTAATTAGCAACCCCTCTTGGATCTCAAGCAGTTCCTCTTCCAGGGCACATCAAAGGAGTTTATGACCTTTCACAGGAATCATCTTCTCTGAAGTCATAAAATGTATATTTTAGTTTCCCAGCTTCAGAGGCAGGAGGTCATAAAAAAAAAGCTATAAAATGCAACTTCTCAAGGAAGTTAATTACATTACAGAGACCTCCTGGTTTAATACATCCTGTTATTCTCACTAAAACCTGGGAGGGAGGGGTCACCCAGGAGCACAGGATGTCTCATGTGAGACACCTCACATGCCACATTCTATACTACAAATATCAAAGAACAATCATAACCAGCTGGCCAAGCGTCACATTGCCAAATGCTCTTTTTGAGAAGACTACAGAGTGGGGGAGAGGCTGAAACACAAGTGGAAGTATGGTAAGCTTGAAGAGCTTGCAATAATGGTCTGAAAGCTAAAAACATTTTGTTTTAGTTACCGTTAGTTTGGACTATATTTTAGATCCCTGGAGAGAAATACAGCTCCACTGGTGGTAGCAAATAGATCTTTCATTCACTGCAAGGCAACGGCTCCATCTAGTGGTGGTACATGTGCCAGCTGGGATGCTTTGATATTTTATTTCTGTGGATTATATTAGACTACCACTGAACTTTGAATTTAACTTGAAACTCCTTTTCTTTATGGATAAAAAGGAACTTGTTTCTTGGCCATTATGCAGAGACATGATATATCTACTGGCTGAGCAGACTTCATCTGTTATTGATAATTAACTATGAACGGTCTGAATACTGCCGGTCAACTTAAGCTTTACTTAATTTTTTCTTGGAACTGGTGTCACTGACCAAACATTGTGAAGACTTTCCTCTTTTTACATATCATTGGACCACATTTTATATCTAATTTTGTCTTATAGAACTGTGTGTTGAACGATTTGTTAGTCCCTTTGGACCTTTGTTGGTACCTCAAGTTCTTATTCAGGGTTAGTGCGGATTTTATTGCAAAACATAGGGTGGATACTCAAAGGGTTGCGCGTGCCCCGGTGCAATATCCAAAAGGGGAAGTTGCACTGCGCAATTCCCAATGCACTGGGGCACACCGGTAATGTATATGGCACAAGTGCGGGGGGCGTGCCCATGCATATCCGGCACATTCCGCTATTCAGCCTGGAATGTGCGGGTGTATATACAGGCACAAACCCACCTTGCGCCACACAGGGAGGTGCAAAGATACGCCCCTGAAAAGCAAGAGCAAGTCCTGACCACCCACAGGTGAGCTGCCATATTGCAGGGTGCAATGTGGCAGCCGCCAGCTGTGGGTGGCCACCCAACCACCCCTGCCACAGGCCGGGTGTCATGCCCCCCACCCGAACATGGGTGTAATGTCTCAGTATCTCTAGTGGTCCAGTGGACCCTACCCCCATGCCCGATCGTAGGCAAATGACTGTGTACTGTCCCTGGTGGTCCAGTGGACCTGCTGCCCAGCCCGATCACGGGCTTAAGTATAATAAATTATTCCCTGGTGGTCCAGTGGACCCACTCCAAAGCCCAATTGCAGGCTTAAGTATAATAATTATTCTCAGGTCCAGTGACCCATTCTCAGCCTGATCACAGGCTTATGAGCATAGTATTCCCTGGTGGTCCAGTGGACCCACCCCCAGCCTGATCATAGGCTTGGTGTGATTGGGCTGGGGAGCGGGTCCACTGGGCCACCAGGGAATACTTATTATACTGAAGCCCACGATTGGGCTGGGGAGCGGCTCCACTGGACACCAGGGAATCATTTATTGTACTTAAGCCCGCGATCGGGCTTTGGAGTGGGTCCACTGGACCACCAGGGAATATTTTATTTTACTGAAGCCCGCGATCAGACTATGAGGCGGGTTGCCCACCGAGGGGCAGGGGTCATTGGTGCCATCAGCTGCAACCTGGCAGGGCGCCAGGCACAAGTCGACGGGGATCGGTGCACCTGCATGCAAATGGCGCCATAGTGACATACAAATGGCCCCACTTCTGCCTTGCATTCATAATGGCCTCATTTGCATGCTCACGTCTGAATATCACTCTTGCTGCATCTAGTGCAGCTGCACTTGTGCTGGCGCAGCCCCCTGCTCCTCTCCTGCCACTTGCGCTGGCACAGTGCCACTGCACCATGCACAGTCCAGGTGGCCCCAGTGCCATATTAAATGATGCTGAGCCATGGTGCAGCACTGTTGAATATCACCCGGGCCATGCTCTGGCACATACCAGTCGCACTGCACCAGGCTTGCGCCCATGCCTGGCACATGTCTGAATATCCCACCCAGGATATATGGGCAGGGGTGTGGGAGGAGCTTATGTTTTGGGCAGTGTAAATGCATTACAACCCAGGGAAGCATAGAAGATAGATCATTAGGACTGGGGTCATAGTAGCTCTTACCGGTTTTGTGTTTTGGGGGGAAAGGGAGGTTGTTGACGTTTTTGGGTGTAAACTTTATGCTAGTTGAATTTAGTACTACTCAGGGATGGAGGGGGGATCCTGTGCAGGCTCGATTTCCTTTCTTACTTCCAAGAAGGAGGAGACTGACAGTTCCATTTCTAGCTTGTCATTTAGGTATAACACAGGGCATCCTATTGCTACTGTATTTTTTCTCCTTTGGGAATCGAAGCTGCACTGGGTAGGAACTGTTGGGGCAGGGTCACAGAGGTGGGACCCATTTTTAGTTTCCAGCAGCCCATTCCTTGTGGTTACTTCCACTTGGACAGTTATACCTCAAGCTTAAATAGTTTACTGTGAAGTATGTTGCTTGGAATGTTAAGGGTGCCTGTTCCAGGGTAAAACGTCATCAAATTTTGAAGACACTTACAGTTGCTGCATTGTCAGATAGCGTTTCTTCAAGAAACCCATCTTCTCTCTGTGGAAGGATCCCTTTTTTGCAGACAAATGGTAAGTTAAGTCTTTGCAGCCAGAAATTCCACAACCAAGAGGGGAGTGGCAAGTTTAATTTTCAGGGGTTCTAGGTTTCAGGAATTACAGAGTATAGAAGATCCTCATGGTCATTACATTTTAGTAAAGGGTATGTTCAACCATTTTGAGGTTCTTCTGGGATGTATATATGGGCCTAACACTGACTCCCCCAAATTTTTTTCACAGTTGTTGGCCCAACTGGCCCCTTATGTCCACATTCCTATTATCTTCACCTGGGACTGGAACCTAACTCTGAGCTCGGGTCTGGATAGGACCGAGTGCAGGTTGTTGGGACCTTCTCCAGCTCAACGTTCCCTCCATGAAGTTATAGAATTAGGGGGCCTGTGTGACCCCTGGTAGATACTCCACTTTTTGGAATGGATGTATACCGTCTATTCCCCAGTTCACAGGACTTGTTCTAGATTAGATTATTATCTAATAAGCAAAACATACTACCCAATGTTAAGGATGGAGGCATCACCCCTGGAGTACTATCTGATCACTTGCCCACTTGGCTAGAGTGTCACATCTCCAAAGTCTCCCATCAGGACAAGATATGGAGGCTGAATACCCAGCTCCTTAAAGAGGAATGGACAGTATCTAAGATAAAGGACCTCATTACCCAATTCATGAACAATAACCAGGGCTTGATCCCTGAGGTAGATAAACTTTGGTGTGCTCTTAAATGTGTTCTCATAGAGAATTTATCAGATTAGCTTCCACTAGGGAGAAGAAGTGAGAAGCTGCTCAATGTGACCCTCTAGACAGGATTCGGACCCTAGAAAATAGTCCCTCCCTTATAAATTCTGAAGAAGAAGAGCAAGTACTATTGATATCTCTTAAAGTTAGATATGTGGAGAATCTGAGGGAATGAGATGAGTATACCTTCCTTAAAACACATGCCACCTATGTTGACCAAGGATACAAGGCAGGGCACCTTCTTGTTCTCCAATTATAGAAGCAGGAGGCCTCCTGTTTGGTCCTCTATTACCTCCCTAGCAGATGGCTCTTGCAAAACTTCCCCCACAGAAATAGCCCAAGAATTTGAAGCATACTATCACCAGCTATATAGCCCACCTACCAATTCTCCCTCTGTGTTAGAAATCCAAAACTATCTTTCTCCCATTCAGCTTCCTAGACTCACATTAGACCAACAGTCTTATCTAATTAGTCCAATATCTCTTCAGGAAATCTTAATCGCTATTCAGTCTCTCCCCTTGGATAAATCCCCAGGGCCAGATGGGTTTCCCTCTAACTTTTACAAGACATTTGCCAAAGAGATAGCCCCAATTCTTCAGCAACTATTTTTTCTATTTTTGTAAGAAAGGTATATCAGATGAGTCCCTGTTAGCAGCCCTGATAGTGGTGCTACCTAAATCTGGTAGATCCCTGGATAGAGTAACCAACTATCGCCCCATCTCGCTTATGAATTATGATGTAAATATTTTCACTAAAATCCTTACTAGCAGTATTCTGAAAGTCTGGGAGGCATTGATTGGACCGGAGCAAGTTGGTTTCATGACAGGGTATTCCTCAGTGGACCACCTGAGGAAATTATCTCATATCTTCTCCGCCTCCAGGGAAGCCACTCAACCTATGGTGCTGGTCTCCCTGGATGCGGAGAAGGTGTTCGATTGGGTTAATTGGGCCTTTTTATTTGCAAACATGGAGAAGTTTGGTTTCCCTCTAGTTTTTATAAGCTAGGTTTGGGTACTATATTCTCAGCCCCGAATGAAAATATACTGTAATGGTATTCTGACAAATGGGTTTGTCTTGCACTCTGGCCCCCAGCAAGGCTACCCCTTATCGCCCTTTCTATTTAATCTGTATCTAGAGCCCTTGCTACATTTACTCAAGCTCTCCCCCCCTTGTTAAAGGCATTCCCATTGGACCATTCAATCTCAAACTCTCCATGTATGTGGCTCATATCTTGTTACATCTCTCAGACCCTACTAATTCCATCATGGCAACCTTGCACATTATTCAGGAATTCAGTAGGTTCTCTAACTACAAACCTAACTTAGATAAGACAGTGGTAATGCTGTTAAATTCCAAAGTTTTCAAACCAGACCTAGCTTATCTCAGATTAAATGGGTCACCACACTTAAATATTTAGGTATCTTCCTATCGCAGAAGATGACTTTAATGAAGAAACTTAATCTATATGATCTGATTTGTAATATTCAGCAAGATCTGCAAAGATGGACCTCATTACCATTATCTCTCCAAGGGAGAACTAATATTATTAAAATGAATATTCTTCCCCAACTGTTTTACCCATTGAATATGCTTAATCCTATGCTTCCCCTGAAATGGTTCAAGAAAATACATAGTATTCTCTCTGTATTCCTGTAGAAAGGCAAACCACCACGCAGGGCCTATACTCGATTAGGAGCTCTGAAACATCTAGGTGGTCTTAAATTACCCAACTTCTTTACCTATTATTTAGCAAGTCACATAGCCAAATATACCAGATGGCCACACTTGGAAGTTTTGCAAGGTAACCTCTCATATATCCCCCATGGTTACAAGTAGAAAGAATGCAGATTGCAGTATCTGGTTTATCTCCTGAAAGTTTATATTTCACCTTGCCTAAGCACATGCCAGTGCAACTCCAAAAATCGATCATTTTTACATCATTAAAAGTTCATGCTCAGTTGTGCAGAGCCTCACATTACGATAATGTAAAAGACATCTCCCAACCACTGTGCTATAATCTTAATTTCCGACTTGGTGGACACTTGTTGTCTCCCAGACGTATGGCCACATTAGAAGGGAAGAAAGTCATGGATCTCCTCTTAGGAGACCGTCTAATTACCAGCAAAGAAATACTGATGCATTTTAATTTGCTGGGCAAATTTATATTCCAAGCTTATCAGATTCAGCATCTACTGATAAGTTGGTTTGTTCTGACACCATGGACCATTAATCAGGAAGATTTTCTCCAGACACTCCAAAACCTTGCATGGCAACCGCATTCGGTCTCTCAGATAACAAATGTGCTATTTACTAAACTTTTCCAAGAAATTTTGGGCCACTCCATTTATTGGTCTTCCCTGTTTCCCAGCACCAATTTTAATTGGGGTCATATTTAGTTGGACTGATATGGCTATGTGTCTAATGATAAATTGTGGCTCACTCAGTTCTACATTTTACACAATATATATTTTACCCCATTCACTTAGCCAAAATGGTGAAGTTATTATCTCCCTTATGTACACGTTGTGGTCAGGAGGATGTCTCCCTTCTTCATGTGCTATGGGAGTGTATAAAAGTTGCCCCCATCTGGGAAAAGATTAAACAAAAATTAGACCCCATCTTAGGGCTGGATGAATATTTCACTCCTGAGATTTGTCTAATGGGAGACTAGTCTGGGGTATCAATAAAAGAAAGAAAGTACCATATGTCCATGATTTCCCTTTTGGTGAAAAGGGTAGTACTTCGCCACTGGAAAGATCAAGTGGAAATCCTCTACTCTGAATGGCTTAATGAATTGCTATATAACCTCAGACTTGAAAAAATTATTGCCAGTATGCATAACCATATTTCAGGTTATAACAGGAAATGGGGTAAACTACACACCTTAGTCTCGCTGACTCCCCCAAAGAGTCAAGCAATGCAGCTTTATGGGTATACTAAAGAATCTTCATTCACTATATCTTGAATACCCTGAGCTGTATAACTGTATGGCCATTCTTTTCCTTGATTATTAACACTACCCTCTGAAGTGTCGGTGGGGGGAGTTTTTTTTGGGGGGGTTGTGTTATATGCTTGTTGTACTTAGCATCATGTTATTTACTATGTTTTGTATGTATGTTATATGTGTGGAAATCTAATAAAGTGCAATAAATTTAAAAACAAAGATGCAACTCTGAGTGAATGATGAACTCAATTTTCATTATCCTTACTGTATAGCTACACAAACTAGCCCTTTGGTGCAGAGAATTGTAAAGCTGTCAGTGACTGATTTTATTCATAAGTCTTTGTGATTGTGTTTAGACCTGTATCCAGTCTATTGCCTGCACTAAAACAAGTTTGCCAGGTGACATGAAAGTGGCAGAGAGAAGGTAGATGCCAGCTTCTGTCAAAAAATGGACAATTCATACTGCCACTGGGTTCAGTCATGCCCCCACCCCCCAGTCAGACTCTGTTCACATATTCAGTATCTATACTATTTCATTTTTCATTTGTAACTCTTTGTAATCCTGTATGGACCTGAACCTATTCTATGAATTTCATGAAACAAGTCTGGCAAGGGTAGTGAAACTGGCAGTGAGTCTGAAAAGTGACAGCAGATCACACTGATAGAAAACATGATTACATCACTTCACCACACACCAATCAGACTCTGTTCAGGGAAGCAGCAGGTGAAATCATTATCCTTGCGGGACGTGTTTTGTAAAGTGACCCAGTGGCAATATGAATGAGCTGTTGTTTTTTTGTTTTGTTTGTTTACCAAAGCTGGCAACTACATGACATAGCTTTCTCTCTGCCAGTTTCATGTCACCTGGCAAACTTGTTTTAGTGAAGGCAATAGACTGGATACAGGTCTAAACACAATCACAAAGACTTATGAATAAAATCAGTCACTGACAGCTTTACAATTCTCTGCACCACAGGGCTCGTTTGTGCAGCTATACAGTAAGGATAATGAAAATTGAGTTCACTATTTACTCAGAGTTGCATCTTACCTCAGACTGTGGGCTGGACAGGTCAGTACTTAGGTGGCAAAACAACAGACCAGCAGCAGTAAGGAATGAACTTTGTGTGAGAGAGTGTAGTTCATGCTGTATAAGTGAGAGCGTTCCATAGCTGCAGCTAGTGCTTTCTTGTTAATGTTAGAAACTGCTGGCACCTACAGAGGCACAGGTGACCTGCTCTGGTGACAGTTTTGTTAAAATTAATATATACTGGCTGATAATTTTGAAAATAATCCCTAGAACCAGTCAAAAATGAGTCAGAGACACAGTTTATTTATTTTTTTTTTTTATACTCCTCCCCCCGCACCTGGCTGGTCTCTCCTTCGGGCCCCCACATGAACTCCCCACCACAGCTACTTTCTGACCCCTACAACCCATATCGCAGCCAACCCCAGGTAACCCTGGTGTATCCCTTCACTGGGAGGGTCTCTTACCTCTGTAGGAGAATGGCCCTGGCAGCCAATCAACGAGCCTGGGGTGCGGCTGGGATGGCATATGGAGGTCCGGGAGCCCGGTGGTGAGGGTTCTGGAGGTCCATCACCTTATCGGCCTGGCGCCATTTTCCACTTTGCTCCCCTGGGAAGTGACGTGCCACTGACGTCAAGGCATATGCCAACATCTGTCACTCCCCTTAGTGTATTATGGCCGATGTCCTGCCGTACCCCCAGCCTTCGCCAGGAGTCAGCAGGTGCTGATCCACATATCCCCCCTCCCCCCTGATAAGGCGAGCTGTCATCAGATGCTCATTTCCTTCTCCCCATGCTGGTCCTCCAGCAACCTGAGTCCGTTCCCGAACCCGGGTCGCTGGCGTCGCAAGCGTAAATCCAACTGCTGTACTGATGGACCAGAAGAGACACAGTTTAAACAAATAATCATTTTACTACAAAGAAAGAAAAAACAAACTACTCCAGCTGACAGTCTCCCTTTAACAAATATTTCAATTGCTTAAAATAAAGAGATAGATGCTTCAGCATTCAAGAAAGTCTCGTCGTTCTCATACAGAGAATGTGGGCGAACAGTTCCTCTCGCTAAACTTGGCACCCTGGGTTTGGGGTGCACAGAAATTGTATTTCTGGTCATTTAAAAAAAAACCAAATGCCAGAATGTAGCTAAATGGGTCCTGTTAGCTACGTTCAGGCATTTTATTTTTATAATTACATATTTTTATGTAGTTAACATATTTTTATTTCAGGGTGGGAGGGGGGACAAGGAGAGCCATCACAGCACAAAAATATTTGTTGTGCTGTGAGAAATAAGTGGTAAGAAAAGAAAAAATGGTCTGTGACATGAACTTTTTCATGTTGTATCAGAACATTACCAAAACCCCACTGAGCATGCTCAGAGCCGCCCAAAAAAAAACCAAACAAACAAAAAAAACACAACTTTAAATCCTTATAACTCCGGAACCGTATAATATTATTTCATGAAACCTTCTAAAGGAACTACCTTGGCATAGCGGGCATCTACCATAAAAATTTCAGAAACAAAATCCATTTTGTGTAGGCTGTAGGTGAAAGCAAATCCCAAAACGCATGCTAAGTATAGTAAAAAAAGACATCTACAGGAAAGTGACATATGAGTATCTCAGAAACTGCACAAGCTGCTGTCACAAAACTTTCCACATATTTAGAACTTCCCTACTAGACAACACTTGCAAAATGTCAGCTAATTTCCTCAAACACTGCCAAAGCTATTCGGGTGCAAACATACTGGTTTAACATAGATACTGTTGGACTTCCGGTGACATCATGCCCGCAGCTGCAGCTTGAGCTTTCGGCTCCATCTCCCCCAGGGCTTAAAACTACTATTTTCAGCTGAACTAACACTATTTTCTGGGCTAATCCTAGACAAGGACACTGCAGGCATGCCCCAACGAAAACCAGACACCCGAAAATCTCCACCGGACCCCTTGACCATGAAGGAGTGCAGTCAGATAGCAATAGCTCACAGATTTCAGGCCATGGTGACCCCTTGGCTGCTGATCCTCCCATTTCCCACTGCATTGCCAGGCAAATGGAACTAGTCCTGAAAGAACTTCAGGACTTCTGAAAAGAAACAAGATCTACCTTCTCTGTCCTTAGAACAGATGTGGGCAAAATTGAGAAGAGACTGATGGCCTTGAAGAACAGGCCATAACCACTGACTTCCACGTGGACTGTACTGAGTGGGCAATTCTCCAGTTGCACCAGATGGTGAAAGGCCTGTAAGAATGGGCAGATGATGTGGAGGCCTGAAGCAGGAGGAATAATCTATGGATCTCAGGCTTCCCTGAAGGTGTGGAAGGAAGCAACCTTATTCATTTCCTTCAATATTTTCGATCAAAGCTGGATTTACCAGTGGATTGCTCTTTTGAGATGGATCGGGTTCACCACACACTGGGCCCTCAACAGCCAAATCAACCACGTCCGATCCTGGTTCACTTCCTGAGGTACCAGGAGAAAGAATTGGTGCTACACAGATCATGGCAGCAGGGGAGCTTAACCCATCAAGAACACAGAATATACGTGGATAATGATTATCCCACCGCTATAGCCATGAGACGTAGAGCGTATGCACCTGTTTTGAGGAAGCTGAAGGAGGCAGGGATTAAATTCAGAACCCCATACCTGGCAAAGCTTGTGGTACACCTTGCTGAGGCCCCAAAAGTTTAAAGTCTGTAGAAGAAGCTGCCCAGGGACTCTCTAAAATTGGACTCAAAAGTTATATCAGGCCAGAAAGCCCCCAACTCTTCACTAGTGGCAAAACTGGCACAGAAAGCATGGAACAGAGTGCCACAGAGGGATCAGCATCATAAGGAGGGAGCAACGGCCATCCAACAAATTGTGGACATACTGAAGAGACAAGTGGAGGCTGATTCAGAGAAGGGAAATTTGGACTAAATAATCTTTCACCAATTTTTTTTTTTTTTTTGCAGGTAAGCTGGCTTTGTTCTCTCCCTGCCACCTTGATTCCCCAAGCACCTCCTGAACTTCCTGCCCTCCCCTGAGTACCCCCCCCAACTTCTCACTTCTAAACTGGAGGGGATCCACGTGGGGGATGTTGCCCCTGAGGGGGACCCTCCACTAAAATTCTCATTTTGGGGTGGAGGTCCAGGGTTGAGGGGGGAGACCAGATAGGTTGCAGGGGTGGTAGAGTACGAGCTGGCTGTCCCTTTGGCCCCCTCATGGTCTTGACAAAAACAAGGCTTGGAGCCAGGTCGGTGGCACCTAATGGAGCACTAAGAGTGCAGACTGGTACATTCCCTTGAGGTGCATCTTCCCCTCTCCTTACAGCCTCTTTGGCGGGGGTGGAACAGTGGAGGTTGGATTTCAGGTGGGTATCCTGTCTGTCCCTCCCCATATCCATTCCCTCAATGCTGTCTGGAGGTGGGGGTTGGGGTGGTCAGGTCCTCAGTTCCTCTCCTTCCTCTGGTCCCCCTCTTCCACTATAAGCACGATCCGGTCTGGCACCTGAGGCACAACTTTGCTGAATGGCCCTCCCTGATTGGTTAGCCCAGATGTGAACTAGACGTGCAGTAACCAGTTGAAAAGACATAGCTAGAGCTATTTTTCTTTTTTCCCATAGTCCTGGGGGAGACTTATCATAACTATAACCCTCTTCCCCCCATCCCCCCCATTTACTTTCCCTTTTTCCACCTCCATCCTTCCTGAGATGATTATGTCTGTTCCCCCATAAAGTAGGACCAAGCCAAACTTGGCACACTTAGGGGTTTGGTTGCCTTGCCCCCACCCCCTATGGAAGCCCTTTTTAGTTTGGTAGGACCTGCCCAATTGGCGGACTCCTACCCCTTGCTGTTTTTCCAGTCTGTTAATTTTCATTTATCTGTTGAGAGTTTAAAGTTAGACTGTGTTTTTTTCCCTTACTTCCCCATATGCAGTCACATTTATACACAACAGGTCTTTTTTTTTCTTTTTTTTCAGTTGTTTAACCAGGTGAGACACACTAAACTGAAAGCTTTTTTACAGGTGCAACCTGGGAGCACAGGGAGGTTAAGTGACTTGCTCAGGGTCACACAGTATATGCCAGTGGGGGCTGCAGGTCTTGATCTCAGTAGAGTCATAGGACCGGGGCCCAGCAGTGTGACCTCGCAGAATCACCACATGTCTACAGAGATTGAAAATGGCTAATAAGCCATTACAGGTTTTTTCATTAAATGTGAATGGGCTGGGTAACCCAATTAAACACTCTAGAATGACTTCTGTATTTAAGAAAAGTCAAGCGGGGATTGTTTATATACAGGAAACGCATATAAATGTTAATAAACATAAAAAGTTGGTAAGTAGGGGATTTACTCAGGTCTTCTCATCTTCTTATGCTGGAGGCAGAAGGGGGGGTCGCCATACTTATTTCAGGTCAAACCCCATTCCAGGCTACTCAAGAATGTGCAGATGTGGAGGGCTGTCTGGTGATTGTCCAAGGGGTGTTGCAAGACAACGAGGTTACCATGGCTAATGCCTATTTCCTCCCATGGCCGAGTATACCAACAATTCATACCTATTAAGGAAGGTGCTGGAACTGACTAAGGGGAATCTGATTTTAGCAGGAGATTTCAATATTGCTCCAAGCCCTAATTTGGACTCCACTAGATCCGCCAGAGGCAGACAACCTGCCCTACACAAATTTTTTAAATGATTTACCCAGGAGGTGGGCTGGCTGGATGTATGGGGCACCCTCCACCTCAGAGACTAGATATTCATTTTATTCTGCTGTACATGGTACATACACCAAGACAGATCATTGTTATACACAAAAGGAAAGCCTGGGGGGTACTTAAAGAGGCTGCCATGGGGGATATCGCCCATTCTGATCATGCTCCTGTGATTACAGCCTGGGAGTTAGGATTTGAGAGGTGTAACACCATGGAGAGATTTAACTCCACTTATCTTAAGAGTGAATCCTTCCAGGAATTCTTTGGTGACAAGATACAGGAAATCTTGGAGGATAACTCTTATCCAGAGACTACCCCAGCCATTTGGTGGGACACACTGAAGGCCGTCCTCTGGGGCCACCTAATACAACACATTGCCACTCTGGCAAAACAATGTAGGGAAAGACAATTGCATTTGGAGCAAACCTTTACATTCCTCCAAGAAGCCCACCAACAGGGGGACCTGTCAGTCTCAGCTCAGCTTAAACAAACCAAACAGGAATTGGATAAGCTATGCATACAGTGCACAGAAATAGCACTTGCATTTAGGAACTACAGGCAATCATTTCCCACTTAAAACCCCTGAAAGCCCCTGGCCGAAATAGCTATGGCAGAGAGTTTTATAAGCACACCAAAGCACTTGGTCAGCCTGCTTCTGGTGCAGGTCTATACTGAGGTTTTGCAGGGCCTTAGTGATTCTCCCCCAAGCTGGTCATATGCTGTCATCACAGTCATCCCTAAACCTGATAAAGATCCCCAATTATGTACTTCCTAAAGTCCCATCTCGATACTAAAAGTAGATTATAAAATCCTTATATCCATTACAAGCCAAGCGTTTGGACAACATCCTTTCCTCTCTAATTGGACTTGACCAGACAGGCTTTGTAAGCCCTAGATCTACAACAGATAATATTAGGAGGGCCTTGCACTTGGTCCAAGAGATACAGTCCCTTGGAGCCCCATCAATCCTTCTCAGTCTAGATGCTGAGAAGGCGTTCGATAGGGTCTCATGGCCCTTTCTGTTTGCCACTGTGCATAAGATGGGATTTCCTACCCCCCTCATCTCCATGATCAGGGCGTTGTACCACTCCCCCAAAACCTGTGTCAAGGTGTCAGGTCATCACTCTGCATATTCCACCTCGCACAGGGGAGCTCGTCAGGGTTGCCCCTTGTCCCCAGGATTTTTTGCTATTTTTATTGAGCCCCTGGCCCAAGCCATCAGGTGCTCCCCTCGAATCACCGGGCTCTAGCTGGAGGGGAGAGAGCATCACATTGCTTTATATGCAGATGATGACTTGCTCTTCCTTGCCAACTCCACGCAATCCATCCTGGCATGTTTAAAATATTGAACAACTTTGGGTTATGTTCAGGGTACAAATTAAATATCTCCAAAATGGATGCATTAACATTTCATTTTACCCCTCCACCACTGTTCAGGCAGACCTACTCGTTCCACTGGGATCTTGAAAAGTTGAAGTACCTGGGCATCTACCTCTTGCATAATGCTGGGAGTGCTGCATGAAACAATTATGATCCATTCTACACCCAGCCTCAGGAGGATTTAGCTAGGTGGAGCATCTTACCTCTTAACCTGCTCCAAAGAATAGAAGTTGTCAGGATGGTGCTCCTTCCCCAGGCCCTCTACCTCTTTCAAAATGTACCAATTTATATCCCAGCTAAGACATTTCAGATGTGGAATAAGGCTTAATGAAGTTTATATGGGCTGGTAAACACCCATGAATAAGGTTTTCAGTCCTCTTCCTCCCCAAATGGGCCCTCCCGAATCCTAAATTATACAACTGGGCCTCGCACCTCATTTCTTGTAATTCACTTTATGCAGACCAGCCCTGCCATTTGGAGGGAGACCAAAAAGGGTCTACTCCCTTTTAATGTCCTGGTTAGGACAGTCCTATATCAATCCCAGCTTATATTCCCCCAGTTGAACCCTGGCCCTTGGACTGTACATCAGATAAAAACCTGGAATAAAATTTACAGATAGCTTGCCTTGTCCCCTTATTTGATTTACTTATGCCCGCTTGCCCTACTGGAGAATTTCCTACCTGCTCAATCGAACCACACATTTACTCAATGAGAACGTCTCCACCTCTCTTCCTTATCACAGTTATTAAATGGGAATAAGTTTAAGTCATTCATTCCAGGAACTAAGGCAGTCTCACGGCCTAAGGCTGGCAGACTTTTATAGGTATTTGCAATTGAGACATTTTTTTTTACTCCCTCCCATCTGAGGCACGTAAGTTGGAAGTCTTTCCCCCACTAATAACCTTATTGCAAGCTTCCATGGTTGCCACTGAGATGCCCAATCTTATTTCTACCCTTTATAAGGCATTTCAAGAAACCACTGGGGCTAACACGCTAGGACACTTGAGAAGTGGAATATGGAATTGGGAATGGACATTACCTCACAACAATGGTTCGGGGGTGCCTCCTATCCTCCAGACTCACATACTCACATAGCTGAAGACTATTCTCCTGGCAGTTAATGATCCAATACTTTCGAACCCCTGCAATAACAACTCACTATTCAAGTACAAGAGCTGCTGAGTGCTAGCATCAGTGTGGGGAACCAAGAGTACATCACATCCATGTGTTTTGGTTATGCCCCATCATATATCCCTTCTTCTCTTCCCTGCAGTTAGAGTTAACCACCTTACTAGGACACTCAATCACCATAACAGCAGAACTCTTTCTATTGCAAATTATTCTTCAAGAGTTCAGGGACTCACATACATGCTACCTATTGGGGATAGCCCTCATGGCAGCAAGGAAGACCATGACTAGGCATTGGCTTTCAGCTCAGCCTCCTACCATACCTGAATGGAGAGAAATAATGACTCACATTTATAGGACAGAGAGAATCTCATTTTATTTGAATGATAGCTCTGATCTATGTACATTGAAGTGGATTAAATGGATCATTTATATTATGTCAAGAGACCCAGGTTTTGTGCCTTGAAGGGAGGGGGAGTTAACTTGAATATAAGCAATAAAACCCGCATGGCCCTCATTAGACTGGATTCCTATGAACTTAAGAGAAAAAGAAATATTGTGTCCTGTGAACTCTGTTTGTTATTAACCTGCTGATTTTATGCAATTTACCTGTCTAATTATGTATATCAAGATAAACGTGTGACTGTCAATCCCCCTGTAACCTGTGGAAAACTTCAATAAAAACTATACTAACAAAAAAAAAAACATAGATCCTGTTGCTCAACCCTAACTATACTGGCACTACTGTGTCAGTATAATACACACACACACACATATATACACACACATTATACAGCAACACAATTGTCTCTGAAGATGCTTACAATTAGATAATAAGTGGCCCTGGCTCACTGGTTTACAGTAATGGGGAGTTTAATAAATTATTGAAAATGTTAATGTAATAATTTCCCAACATAGACTGCTATTGCCACATGGCAGTGGACCACACAAAAGGTGGAATGAAAAACATTCAGGAGTGTTTGGATAGCCTTTACCACAAACACCAATAGGTCCATTAACAGAAACGTCTAACACTGGTTTGAGACATAACACTCCAAATTCCAAATCAAGTCTAAGATCTAGCCACAGGGTGAAACAACACTAACACTAAACTGCTTTATTATTAAAACTAATAATAACATATACCTTTGTTAAGTGACAGTGATCTCTGTACAACTTTGCAAACAAGGGGTGAGTATAAAGTCCCTCTCCACTGCAAAGACCCAGGGTCCATTAACAACCCTAGAGAACTAACAAAGCAATGTAAAAAATGTGTATAGAGTAACAGGAATAATTTGACATTATGCAATATTTGCATAGTAAGCAATGTACAATCTGTCTTTAATTATATCCTAATGTAATGTCTGCCTCGTACAGAATGTACTAATTGTCTGTAAGCTATGTGTGTATGTATGTATATATGTACTGACATGGAGCCTTTGCAAAGGAGTCATTGACTCAAAGGATTGTAATTCAGAAATTTTGAATAAATAACTAAAATAAATAAAGACAGAATGTTCAAGGGTACTCACTGGCACCAAAGACAACAGCAGTCTACTAAAAGTTGACACTGAACAATAGAAGGGTGACTTCACCATGCCCTACACATGGCCAGCGTCAATTTTAACTGTGCAAAATATTAAGTCCATGCAGGTCTATCTTTAAATCTAACATATGACAAAGTAATTAATGACTTCAATAAAAGATATTCAAAAGGCATGTCCCCCTTTTGCTGTGCCCACTGCCTATTGTTTTAAATCACAATACACCTATCTACTTTACTATAACTGTGAGCAGGGATGTCATGATATCATGACATGATGATGAATCACAGTATTTCCCAAGGACAACAATTTATTACAAATACACAATACTGCAATTATTACACAGCACACTAAACTGTGATAAACTGTCTTGACTCTGGCTGTGGTCGTGTGTCCCTTTCCAGGTGTGACTGAGATCCCGGATTCCCAATTCCTGGCTTTGTGAAGGTAAGGTCATGCCAAAACAACCTGACAGAGTTCTTTGATTCAGTAACGAGAGCTGTGGACAAAGGATAGCTGCCCCAAAGGAGGTTTGTTGAGAACCTCGAGGACATAGGAGTGGGTGTGAAGCTAACCAGGTGGGCAGCAAACTGGCAGTGAGCAAGGACCCAGAGAGTAATAGTAAATGGAGAAAACTCAGACAACAGGAAGGTCACAAGAGGGGTTTCACAGGAATTCATGCTGGGCTCAGTATGGTCTAATAACTGGGGAGGCAGTATAGGGCAGTGATCAAGAGCACTGAGCTGTAAACCTGGAAAACTGGGTTTGAAGCCCATAGCCACCACCTGCATACTGTGTGCAAGTCACTGACCTTCCCTGTGCTCCCAGGACACACCTGGAATCAAACCTTGGCTTAGTGTGTCTTTCCTGGCAAAAACTGTAAAATAAAAAGAAGGAAAGAAATGATATGTTCATCTGCACATAGGTGAAAGGATCAAAGGTAAAATCTGCTTCTTTGCAGTTGATGCTAAACTCTGTGGCAGGGTAGACACTGAAGAGAGGATTAGGGATGTAAAGAGGGACCTAAAATACTGAACGGGTAGTCCAAGGTGTGGCAACTAAATCTTAATGCTAAGAAGAGTAAAGTTATGCACATAGGCACCAGTAATCCCAGGAGTGGTTATTGGATAAGTAGGTGGTATCTGCATAACCTCAGAGAAAAGAGATGTAAGGGTCATCATTAGTGAAAGTTTCATGCGCTGGCTTACTTGAGACAGCAAATAGGATGTTAGGATGTATAGGGAAGGGGTTCTTCAGCAGGAGAAAGGAGATGCTGCTGCACCTCTATGGGTCCTTGGTGAGACTTCACCAAGAGTACTGTGCCCAGCTCTAAAGCCCACATGTGAAAAAGGGTAAGGACAATACAGAGTGTTGCCAAAGGTGAGCTACAAAAATGATACAGGGTCAGCAGGGGAACAACGTAGGAGGAGCATCTAATCAATCTGAACATATACTCACTAGAAGCCAGGAAGGAGAGTATCAGTAGAAATGTTTATTTTTAGTCAGGGAAGTTTGTAGATACACAATTAGAGCAACAATGCCCAGTTTACAATGTGGTCCTGAAGACCCAAATCATCAATTAATGCAAAGTAAATCCAGGCAAACATAAGTACATTAACAACAACAAAAACTGGATCTGGGGAGGACAGTGGGTGTGGCCTGTTTGTATTTCAGTAAGGCTTTTGGCACTGTGCTGTACCGGAGGTTTATATAGAAATTAAGCAGCCTGGAGTTGGGGAGACGGTGGTAAGCTGGGTATCAAACTGGTTGAAAGAAAGAGGCAGAGGGTGGTGGTAACTGGTGGACAATCAAGGGACAGAAGAGTGACCAGCAGCGTGTCTCACGGATCAGTACTGGGACCAGTCCTCTTCAGTGTCTTTGCAAGTGTTATTGCTGAAGAACTGGAAGGGAAAGTGTGCCTTGCTGTGGACGACACAACAATTCTGCAACAGGCCAGACACTCAGGAAAGGGAGGAGATAATGCAAAGGAATCGGAAACTAGAGGAGTGGTCTAGGGTGTGGCAGTTGGGTTTCAGTGCCAAAAAGTGCAAAGGCATACACCTGGGGTAAGGAAACCTGGAAGCTGTGTATAGGATAGGGGGAGGTATTGACAGTCACCATGCAAGAAAGGGACCTTCAGGTCATCATATCTGGTGATCTCAAGGTGGCAGGGCAGTTTGACAAGGCAGTAGGCAAGGCTACTGGGATGCTACAGTGTATAGGGAGGAGGATTTCTAGCAGGACCCACCTCCCCCCTTCCTAGCTGTAGTTATTGGCTAACCCCTAATCTCTAATGCACTTATAGTCAACCTTGCACTTTTGTTACACCTTGCAAATTTTATTCTATCTGTGTCTCTCCTTGCAATCTTGCCCTAGTTCAACCTCCTTGTGTTCTATCCAGCCATTTTCTAACTACAAAGCTATGTCTCACCAAGTGTTTGCCAAAGAAATTTGTGCCATCGTATCTACCTAGTTCAAGACTGTTAGCATTGTATCCATCTAGTTCATACCTGTTAGCATTCCTCCTTTTCAGTACTTCTGTATAGTCTGCTCACTTTATTGAATGTAATTAAATAGTATATCTATATTGTGCACCAGATCTCTGTATACTATCCTCATGTTCCCCTATCCCCCAGGTCACACCGGGAGATGAGCAACTTGTTGCTCAGCATGCCTTCCTGGTGAAACATTTCAATAAATAAATAAATAAAAGGAGAAAGGAGGTGGTGTTGCCACTGTATTGCTCACTAGCAAGACCCCACCTATGGTACAGTGTCCAGATCTGGAGGCTGCTCCTCCACAAGGACATTGACAGGGTGGAAGCAGTCCACAGGACGGCTGCCAAAATGATGTGGGGGTTGCACAAGAAATCATATCAGGAGAGGTTGAGGGAGCTCAACATGTACTCCAAGGAGGAGAGGAGAGTGAGAAGGGAAATGATTGAGACCTATAATTACCTAACAGGGGTGAACAAGGTGCATGGGGAGTCTCTTTCAGAGGAAGAAGAGTATCAGAATATGGGGGCATGCAACAGAGCTAGAGTGGGGAAGCTTAAGTGGGATATGAGGAAATACTTCTTCACAGAAAGGGTGGCGGATGCCTGACACAGCCTGTTGGAAGAGGTGGTGGGGTGAAGACAGTGAGGAGCTTCAAGTATGCATGGAACAGGCACATGGGTATAATACATAGCAGAAAGGGAGAAGGGTGAGACACCAGTGACCAAATAGGGTCTGTGGTGTACTAGTAGGCAGGGAAAAATAGGGCAGACTAGATGGGCCTACTGTTCCTTTTCTGATGATAAATTCTATGTTTGTATGTTTCAGCGAGTACAGTGCTCCCTTGCTATAATGAACAAAATGGGGGCCATATAACGCGTTTGTTATACTGGCGTATTCCTTATATCAAAGGAGTATGTTTGCAGTAACCGCAGTCCACAGTGAATGTATGGCAGGCAGTAAAAATAACACAATGCATCTGTGTTTTACTGGGATTTTTATTTATTGTTGCAAATATTCTAAACTCAATTAAATAATCAGTTAAAAGTTAGCTAAAAGACAGTTAAAAAGCATACGCACAGTTCTGGGGAACTGATTAACTATTGCACATTTCAATTAAGTCCACTACTGAGACCCTGAATTAGCTTTCCCCAAAACAGTCAGTAATTTTTTTCATGGCACGTGGAGATTGTTGTTTTGGAAAAAACAATTTAAGCTGACACTTTTCTAAGACACTCACCAGCCTCTAAGCCAATCTAAAACTGAAAGCTTGGATTCCATGGAGTACAATGACTGTTTCATGATGGTGCTGTGCTGTAATAGTGACTAAGGGTCAGGCTTCCTGGTGCTGACTCTGTCCTTGCTGTACGGATCCATGACACAGCGTTGACAACGTTTTTCTGACACGACTGCACAGCAACAGATTTATGCCAGCTGCAAGTTGTGGTTGGCATAAATCCATCAGGAAACTGTAAGTTTTTTTGGGGGGGGGTTGCCCTCCAAAGTCCCCATGCTGGAGGATCTGCCCCTCACCCACCCAACTAAAGATTATCAACCCAGGCTGGAGTTGATTCGGGGCAAACCTCGGAGAAAGCAGTTCTGAGGTCTCGTGGGTACATTACAGTGGCAACAGTGACCTGTCACTGTAAAGTACTTCGCTATAAAAATGTCGCTGTGGCATCAGCATACATTGCTGTACTCAACTAATAGAGAATGGCTTTGGGAGGGGGTGTGTTGTATCCATAATTTAAGGGTCCATTTCCCAACTGGTCCTCCATTTTAGTTTTCACTAAAGGGCCACTAAAGGGCTGCAGCTTAAGGGCTGTGGGCGTCAGTGTGAGGCGGCATGTTGGCAGGAGACTCTGCTTCTCAGTAAGGTAATTATTTTATATATCAGCCATTAATATGGGTGATATTCATTGTACAATGTATTAAGATGCTCCTGCAAGGTGTCAGTGTACATAGGTTACAACTGTATGTTCAAGAGGGCAAATCTTTTAGCGTAGGTTGTGTTTGGATTACATAATACTGAATATGGTAAAGTATAGCTGTACTGTCCTGTAGATTAATCATAATGTTCTGAGGTACTAAACAGCTCTTATAGCATTGGTATTATTATCTGGGGCATCGCAGGTTATGTGGTTTAATAGTTAATGTTCATACCTAGGTGTGGTAAGACAGATTGGTTGAAAACTTAGGCAACTTCAACCCATCCCAATACGGCTTTACTAAAGGTCATTCCTGCATTACTAACTTACTCAGCTTCTATGAATCCGTTGGTTAAAAGTTGGATAAAAAATTCCATGTGATGTGATAGTTTTGGATTTCAAAAAAGCATTTGATTCTGTTCCACATTGGGCCCTTATTAACAAACTTACTGCAGTTAATTTACAAAAATACTACGTCACTTGGATACAAAACTGGCTTTACGATCGTGGTCAACGGGTAGCTATTGATGGGGATGTGTCAGACTGGAAACCTGTATGTAGTGGTGTTACACAAGACTCAGTCCTGGCCCCCTTGATTTTTCAAATTTTCCTAACAGATTTGTCATGTATCATAGATTGCAGGGTATGCCGACAACTGTAAGATGGGAGGCCCCTGTAACTCTGAGGATGACATTAACTCACTCCAAAGTGATCTGGACAAAGTCACTAATTGGGCTAAAGATTGGGGAATGTCCTTTAATCTAAACTAATGCTGCGTTATTCACTTTGGTAGTCACAACCCAAAATATAACTATATACACTCGAGGGGCATATACTAAAAAAACAGCACAACGAAAAAGATCTAGGTATCATGATATCTAATACATTCACATTTGACAAACAAATTACAGATAACATAAACAAAGCAAATAAAGTGTGGTGGTCGATTAGACATAATATTAATTCAAGACATCATTCAGTCATTTTACCCTTATACAGGGCATACAATCAACCACTTCTGGACTATTCCTCCCAATTATGGTCCCCTCACAAAAAAAAAAAAAAAAAAGACGTTGCTTGGATCAAAAAAATACAAGAAAAATAACTAAATATGTACAGGCAACTGAATCATTAAGTTATCAGGAGAGACTTAACTAAATTTAAACTAATGTCACTAGAAGTGAGGAGAATGCGCGGTGATCTTCTACTAACTCGGGAAGTAATAAGAGACCAGAAAATTATGACACATATAGGATTGGAATTTAAAGAAACAAATTTCAGCTCTTGGTATCACCATTTACAGTTAGAAAGAAAAAGTTTTGCTACTACCAGAAGGGCATATTATTTTTCACAACATATTGTTAGGCCATGGAATGTTCTTCCAACATCTTTGGTTATTTGTGAAAACAAACTAACCTTTAAAAATAATCTAGATAATTTTATTCTACCCCAAGGATTCCTTTAGTTTTTATGGGTAGATGACAGGAGCTGTCTATGGGCTTCACCGCTCTCATGCTCCCTCCCTGTCCTTAGTAGTGATCCTTACTAGTAGTGGGCTAGCACAGGTTGAATAAACAGAACTCTGTGATATAATAAGAGGATTAAGTAAAGACAGCACAGGAGCATGTGGGAGCAAAGGAACTGGAGTAGGCATTAAGATGGATGGGATGGGCGGAACTAGCATGACGCATGGGGAGTAGGGAGGGTGGTCAGCTGTAATGAGTGTGGGGACGCTATCACTCTTGGTATAATGTAGAGAACAGGAGGTTGTCAAGTGTGTAGACAGCTTGAGCAGATAAGGGAGGAGTTACGGAGGCTAAGATGGGAAGTGGGAAGGGGAAGGGAGGGATGGGCCGGGGGAAATCTCATATGTGCAATGGTCATGGGGTACCATCTTCTAACAACATGGCAGGTACCATCAGTGTGGAACCAAAGAGAAAACACATGGATTGGGGGCATTCTCACCAAATGTTCAGCAAAGAAACAGAATGGATAACTGGCATGAAGTGAAGGGTAGAAGAATGGGAGGAGAGATTTCAGGGCAAGGATGGCAGAGTAGGGATAATGGAGGGAAATCACAAGTTGGACTTGTTAAGGAGGAGGATTCCTCAAATAGGTTCGGTATATTGTCAGGTTTGGATGAGTGGGGGGGAAGATAAGGTGGCCATGGATTGGGAAGGAGTGGAGGCTAGGAACAGAGTCAAGGGAAAAAGTGGGCCAGGTGGGGTTGTGGAGAGGTGGACAAGTGGCAGTGGTGAAAGGGATGTAAGATACATGGGAGAGGAGGCAAGACCGCATCTAGAATGGATGACCACTGGGAGAGGAGAAGGAATGTCACCAGAGAAGGCAAATCAGAGCGTCAGCAGGGTGGAGGGGTGAACTAGGTGTATAGGAGGGAATGGGCCTCTGGGATGTGCATTGCAGGATGTGCAAAATGAGAAAGTGGGGAAGGACGTGAGGGTTGTTGGAGACTCAATACTAAAGGGTGCGAGATGCTGGGAAGGAATGCAAAGAACAACAATAGGTGGGTTGAGTGTATGCCAGGCATGACAGCGGGGAGGATAGGGCCTCATATTCCAAAGTGTGTAGAACAGGATAAAGAGTTACCTCACATAGTGGTGCACCTAGGTACCAGTGACTCTACAGGGTATGTGGAGGTAGAAGAAGTTCAGGATAGGTTTAAGGTGGTAGGGAAGATATGTAAGGAGGCAGGAAGATCAGTTTCATTCTCAGAGGTTCTTCCAGTCCCTAGGGCAAGCACTGTTAGGAAGCAGAGGATTGAGGAGTTCAACCCTTGGTTGAGGGGGTGGTGTGAGTCTAATCTATACAGGCTGGTGAGTGAATGGGGAAGGACATTGGAAAATAAGGACCTGTATGCAGCGGACAAGCTGCATTTAAGTAAAGAGGGCACAAAGGTCCTGAAGGTAAGGTTAAGTTAGAGGAATATTTAGCAGTTAATCTGAATTTAAACTAAAGTTGAGGGGGGCAAAAGGTGTGCTTGACTCATAGACACTAAGAAATAGGGTCAACAGGCCTACTCCCCTATTACATCATTAGTTGGAGGGGAAGGGTAATGGTAGTGGGAAGGGGATGGAACCGCAGGAAGGGAGGGGTCATAAAAGGTTGAAAGGAAATAAAGGCACACAGTGGTCAAGATGGAAGGTGGTGTCCTTGAATGAAAGGAGTCTGGCAAATAAAACAGCAGATCTTTAGGCACTAATGGTGAAAGGAGAGGTGGGCATAGTAGCCATCGCAGAGACATGGGCATGCCAATACCAAGATTGGGACCTTGTGATCCCTGGGCACAAATGTAATAGAAGGACACAGAGAGGGGGAGGGAGAATGGTGTAGCCTTATTCTTAAGGAAAGGAATAATATGCACCAGGGAGGAGGAGGAGGAAGGCAGAATAGAAGCCTTATGGGTAACACTCCAGAACAATAAAGGGAGAAGTCTTTGATTGGGAGTGGTGTACAGGCTACCCTCACAGGATGTGGAGATGGACAGGGAGATGGGGAATCAGATCAGGAAGATGGGAGGTAATGGAAAGCTTGTCATGACAGATGATTTCTACCTGCCTGGTATTGACCAGAGTACCCTGGCTACCTCCTCTGCCAGGTAAAATATACTCCTGGAAACTTTCCAGGACTGTTTCCTGGTGCAGGGGGTCACACAGCCAACCAGGGATGGTGTCATACTGGACCAGGCACTTTCAGATGGAGAGCATGTCCAAGAGATAGTCATGGAGGAACCTCTTATGGGTATAGTGACCACTATGCAGTGTGATTTTACCTCAATATGGGTAAAGAATCAGCTAAGACCAAGACAAATGTGGTAGACTCCAAGAGAGTGGACTTTAGAGGAATGGAGGATGTACTTGTAGGGTATCTTGCAGACATCAGACTGCGGATGGAGGTGAAGCAGAAATGGTCCATCATTAAGTTGGGTCTGAATGAGACCACAAAAGATGGCAGGGAGACCCAAAGTAAGAAGTCCAGGACCAAAAGACCAAGCTGGTTCAACAAGCAAGTGTCAGTGAAGGTAAAGGAAAAGAGGTCAACCTTTCAGAAGTACAGGTGTACTATGAGTAAGGAGGACAGAGAGGTTTTTTTCAGGGAAATCTTGAGAGGCAGGGAGAGTGTTTCAGGTGGCTAAAGCTGCAAAGGAACTAAGGCTAGTGCAGGGGATCAGAGAGAGGGAAAATGACGTCTTCAGATACTGTATATAAGGGACAGAAGAAGTAGTAAGGAAGGGATTGTTAGGATCAAGAAGGAGTGGGGATGAGTGTAAAACAGTGAAGAACAGGCTGAGACACTGAATGAGTACTTTAGCTCTGTATTCACTAGTGAAAAAGACAGACCTTTGCCACAGGGGATTATGGGGGTAGGAATGGGAGAGGGGGGATGAATTAGATAGGGACATCAAGAAAGATAGGGTTTGTGGAAGGTCTCAGGTCCCTTCAGGTGGACAAGGCACCTGGCTCAGATAGCATACACCTGAGGGTCCTGAGAGAACTGGTGGAGGTGTTAGCAGCCCCCCTGGCGGATCTGATTAACAACTCACTAAAAACCGGGTATGTGACTCAGGACTGGAGAATGGCTCGTGTGGTGCCACTCCACAAGAGTGGTCCGAAAGATGAGCCTGACGACTACAGACCACTTAGCCTAACATCCATTATTGGTAAATTAATGGAGACCATTCTAAAAGAAAGATTGGTAAACTTTCAGGAGGGTAACAGTCTCCAGGACGATAGGCAACATGGGTTTGTCTTAGAGAGATCCTGCCAAACAAACATGATAGAATTTTTTGACTGGGTCACAAGGTCATTAGACAAAGGCAAAGCAGTGGATGTACTATACCTGAACTTCAGTAAGGCTTTTGACTCTGTGCCGCATGGTAGGTTGCTTAGCAAACTAAGTAGCCTGGGAGTTGGGCTTAAGCTGATGGGGTGGGTCAGAAACTGGCTGCAGGAAAGTAGGCAGAGTAAGGACTGTCTTTTCGCAGATGATACTAAAATCTACGAGCTCATACTGTATACATTAGGCACTCATTGAAAGCTCAGTAGGTGGCCAGCTGTGGTGATGTGAGGAAGACTGTGCTGGTCACTGGCCCGGTTTCAGGATGGGGGGAACAAGTTGGTGGGCACTACCGGTTGAGGTGGGGGGTGTGGGATCCACTGTACATGAAAAATCTCAACTTTTCATATAGGGGCAGATCAGGGATGGGTTGGGGGGTACTAGACCACTAGAGTCACTTTTTAAGGTCAGTCAGAGAGGGATTGGGGATGGGGTGGGGGGCCTCTAGGTCACCGGGATCATTCTTCTGCTAATAACGAGCCTACAATAAGTGAACAAGGGAGGGACCACTGGACTACTAGGGACACTTTTTTTTTGTAATACAGGATGGGGAATTGGACATCGGTGGAGAGGGAGGGACCACTAGACTACCATGAACAATGATTTTTTAATATGGGACAGTGATTGGACATTGGGGGAAGGACCATTGGACTACCAGGGACACAGTGTTTTGGGTGGGGGGGCTGCCTTACACTACCTCAACAACCGCTAGGGTTGCTCAGAGTTAAGAGGAGGTTTTCCTCTGCGGTATCTTCTCCACACAAGGGAACCCCACAAAAGGCCCTTGCATGGAGAAAATGCTTTGTGAATGGGATTGCACCCATACACAGGTCCCCTTCCTCTCATTTGCATTGTTGCCCCCTCAAAACTTTGCTCCAGTGCAAACCCAGTTTGTGGGTGCAAACGGGGCTGTTGTGAATAGCATTTTGCTGCAAAACCCAGTTTGCATGATACAAACTGGGTTTGCTTTGGGGTAAAGTTTTGGGAATCTGACCCCTAGGCTTTTACACATGGAATTTAATACATTCATCCAATCTGTTTCAAAAATATGCTGCAAAAAATGGAAAAGTAATTTTCCTTAATCTATTTTTCGATGTCAACTCTATGTCTTCTCTTTGTCTGTTACCTCTCTAACTATATTTATGTTCAGTTTTACTAAGTTTTCCTATCAGACAAGTTGGTTTATTGTGCAGTATAATTTTATTTGCCTGATTGGTCCAAGTTAACTTCCTTTTATTCTCCAGTGAGAGTCAGCCCAAAGCCTCATACATTTGACAGTGATGCATTTTAGTGTCACAAAGTAAAACAAACCTGACTAGTCGATTATACAAGACTTCAACTTTCTTCAGAGTAGCATTTCCTGCATATCCATAAATATAACTACTACAACCTAAGACTGGCATGAATAATTGTTTTGCCATGGGTTGTTGCATTTTATTATTTAAGAAATAGGTTGTATGTCTAAAAGCACCAAGTCTATTGTTCAACTTTTTGGTAGCTATTTCAACATGATGGTCAAATTTCAAATGTTGATCCTCCCAGATATTTATATTCAGAGCCTTTGGCTAGTTGAATTTCATAAATTGTTTTTATTGTCAATGTGGGCTAATGTCCCTCAGTGACAACTGCACTAAAAGCTAAAACCTGAGAATTTGTACTACTCAGTACTAACTTGAAACCTGCAGACCATTTTTACAGAATAGTTGAGTAAATTTGCAATTTATTTCAACTTGTTGAAAATCACTACCGGACACAACCAATACTGTGTTGTCCACATAGAAATGAATTTCTGAATTACATTTGCAATGTGGCAATCTAGTCATGTGAATTAAAAACAATAAAGGTCATAACATGGAACCTTGGGGCACAGCCTAAAATATTCCAATCTGACAATTTTCCCTCAATACAAACACATTGAGTCCTATCAGCAATATATGAACCAAACCATTTGCAGGCGTCTGATGAGGTATCACTATAGTTTAGGCTTTCCCAAAGAATTTGGTGATGAACAAGACTGAAGGCTTTCAACAAATCCATGAACATTGCAACCACTGCCAGATCCTCATTTAAGGGGCTGGTGACCAAATCTAATAGGTCACTGAGTGCTGTGTTCGTGAAGTGTCCTTTTCAAAACCTAGATGGAAATTTAGTTACGACACCATAGGTTTCTAAGTAGTCATAGAGTTGGTTATGTACTAGCCTTTCTAAAATTTTGGATACCACTGGAAAGAGGACAACTGGCCAGAAGTTTGACATGTTAGTGGATTCTCCATTTTTAAAGATCAGTATTATTTTGGCAGTCTTTCACGTTGCTGGAAAAGTTCCCTCACTAAGACTCAAATTAAACAGATTAACTAAGACTGGCGATACAATGTCCATAGTATCTTTTATAAATCAAGTTTCTATGCCATCAAGGCAACAGGATTTATTCACTTTTGGTCCCCTTAATGACAGTTTTACGCCCTTACAGGAAACAATTTTAAACCTGAAATTAGAAATATCCATCTCGGTGAATTTGATATTTTTTGTGGGCACCTTGTGTTTTAATACACTGCATTAATTTTCATATCAGGAATTACTATATCTCATAGATGTTTAAAATAATCATTGAGCATACTTGCCAACATTTTAGAACTTTGGAATACACCATCTGATTCCATTTGGACCGGGAAAAGGGTGTTCACTGGATTTTCCAAAGACATTATGAGTTTCTGATGCATTTTAGGATCTGTAATCTTATTAACTTTTTATTATAAAATTGTGTATTCTTTTTCTTACTCTTCTGATTCAGCATATTTCTGACCACCTTAAATTTCTCCCCATCTTCAGATTTTAAAGTTTTATTCATAGTCTTCCATAATCTTTTTTTCACTTTAATTTCCTTTTTTATTTTTTCACCAACCCAGGGAATGTTTCTGTTGTTTTTATTTCTGCTTTTTAATAGGAATGACATCATTACATACTTAGGAACACAGGAAAGTGATGGCAGAAAAATACCTCAAGGTCCACCTAGTCTGCCCATTTGCCTAGCATCCCTTAGGCCTGCCCCAGATTCCCGCCCCCTTTCAACAGCCCTCTATGTCTGTACCAAGCCCTCTTGACCTCCCCACTGAATTCTCTCCCACCAGTCCCCTAGGCAGTCCATTCCAGGTGTCCACTACCCTCTCAGTAAAGAAGTTCTCCCTGATGTTCCTCCTAAACTTACCCCCTTAGAGTTGGAGATCATGACCCCTTCTTCAATTGGAATGGGTTCTCTGAAGGCACTTTGTTGATCCCTTTTAGGTACCTGAAGGTCTCGATCATGTCCCCTCTTTCCCTACTCAGCTCCAGAGAGTACATGTCAAGGGCTCCCAGTTTCTCTTCATACGACAAGTGACTGAGCCCCTTCACCATCTTGGTTGCCCTCCTCTGTACCCACTCCACCCTCTCCACATGCTTTTTTTGGTAAGGTCTCCAGAACTTGACCCCATATTCCAGATGAGGCCTGACCAGCTGAGTGTACAGGGGAATCAGGACCTCTTTCCTTCTGCTGGTGATCCCTCTTGTGTGATCTACTTGCAAGAATAAATTTGAACATTCATCTAAAAACATGTCTAAGGAAGGATTTAAAAACAGTCAATGCTATTTTAGCTGTGCTAGTCTCTAAAGAAGTGCCTCTTTATTATACAATTTGACACAACACCTTTTAACTTCATTTGTTTTAGTCAGTCTTTCTGGTTTATCCATTAATTACAATTGACAACATATAGTATTACTATATGCTCTCTCAAAATTGGAGAGCTAACTTCAACCTTAGAAATACCATTTTTTGAGGAAACAAAAATTAGTTCTTATGTGTAGCTGGGCTTTTTAAACAGCTCTTCCTAGTCTAGTGAATGTTGTAATAATTTATGTCAGATTCAAAGCTCCAAGGCTCCTTTCTAGACATTTGCCTCTTGGGCAGCCGCAGGCTGCATTGAAATCACCTATCATAGAAACATAGAATTTGACAGCAGATAAGGACCACTTGGCCCACCCAGTCTGCCCATTTCCCTACCTACTGGATAAGCTGCAGATCCTAGTTAACCAGCAGGCTACTTCTTCTTATCCCCAACCCCCAGAATTGCCTTATGACTGTCCCATGCATGCTTGAATTCCACCACTGATTTTGACTCCACAACCTCCTCCGGAAGGCCGTTCCATGCATCCACAACCCTCTCTGTGACAAAATACTTCCTTAAATTACCTCTGAGCTGCCCCCATCTTCAAATTGTGCCGTCTTGTTCTTGCGCACCTCTTTTTTTGAAAGATGCTACCCTCTTGGACTTTGTTGATTCCCTTGAGGTACTTGAAAGTTTCTATCATGTCCCCCCTCTCCCTCCTTTCCTCGAGGCTATACATATTAAGCTCCTTAAGTCTCTCTTCATAAGTCTTCCGGTGCAGACCCTGCACCATTTTAGTTGCCCTCCTCTGGACAGCTTCCATCCTGTCTATGTCTTTGTGGAGATTGGGTCTCCAGAACTGCACACAGTACTCAGATGGGGTCTGACCAGCTGTCTGTACAGAGGATAATAACTTTGTTTTCTACTGGTGATGCCTCTCCCTATGCATCCCAGTAACCCCCCAGCCCTCCTTGCTGCCCTCTCACATTGCTTGCCCACCTTTAGGTCATCTGATATGACTACCCCAGGTCCCTTTCCATTTTTGTTGTTGTTAGTATCTCACCCCCCACTGTGTATTCTTCCCCTGGGTTTTTGTTTCCCAGGTGCACTTGCACTTCTTAGCATTGTATCAGTATGATATGAATCAATATAGTCTGGTCTAATTTCTTGTATTTGTTTTTGGTGGAGAGTATATGACCATTACCACGTAAAGTATACAACCCCATTGCCAAATTTAATTTCTGCACTAAAACTAACAAACATTCTAAGCAGTAAATAGATACTAAAAAGAAACTTTTAGTAGGACCCAATTCCCATTTGCTAACAATGACAATCACCCTCTTTGTCTCCCCCATCAAATCTACGGGCACAGTAATCTTCCATTTTAAATTCACCATTTGAAATGTTATGATTTAACTAGGTCTCAGTGAGGGCAATGGCTTCTAGTAATTCTAAACTAACGCAAGATTTAAATAAATAAATGTTATTTTTTAAATTATGAGCATTATCGTGACTTATTTTAGTAGAGCCAGTTCCATCACTGGGACCCCGAGTGAACTCTATATTCCCATTTAGGATCAGGGCCAAACATAATGAGCACCTATTAGCAGTCAGGCAACATGACTGTTTAAATTGCAAGTTAGGATTACTCACTGCATGCCTTTACTTTATTAACCTTTCCTCCCAGCTGCAATAGATATTTATTACTTAAGGCTCCTGTCCTCAAAGCATTTATAATAGACTCTGCTCACCAATACTTAAAGCAAGCAAACCAAAAAAACAATACTGTAGTAAATAATAAAAGTGAAAAGGATGGCTTAAATAACTAGATTATACACTTTGTAACTAGTTCTATTATTCTGTTAATTAATTGTGAGCCTGACTGCATAGTTATTACTAAATATTATCTTAAAAATGTCTGCTGTAGATCTACAAATAATTCCACTGTATATTAAGTAAGTAAGCAAACTGATTCCTCAATTGACCCTGCTTTTCTGGAGGGTTTGTATAACTTTGACCTATATGTGAAATGAATTGCAAGTGCAGTCAGCCTGCTTCATAATAAATGCAACAGCGCCATTTCAGTCTAAAATAAAACAAAATAATATATCATAAATACTAAAGTATAAAACAAGAAAAGAAAACAAAACCAGACGTCTCCTGGCAGACTCACACAGGGTGACTCATGCCACTCCTGTGTGAGTCACTCATGCATACAGCCACTCCAGGGAGAGGAAAGAGGGGACATACTATGCTGTATACTATACTGGATTTTAGAGAGGGTGAAAGGCAATATGCCTATATGAAAATCATCTCCCACTTCTCAGTGGTTGTATCTCTGGATTCCTTTCCTCTTCATATATCCAAGTTGTTGTTAAAAACTTCAAATTATTTAGTTTGCAAGACCCATGTCAGTAAATTGTTCCACATTTTCACAACCCTATGAGTAAATAAATGTCCTTTGCTTGTGATCTTGTATCTAGTAGACTCTGGCCCGGATATTCAAAGGAGTTGTGCATGGCCACCCCGCACTGTACCCCAGTGGGACATTGAAATGGTTGCCAGGTGCAGCGCAAATCCTGATGGACCGGGGTGCAATGGTAATGTATACAGTGCAGATGCAGGGGCGTGCCCATGCATATGCGGCACATCCCAATATTCAGCCCAGGAAGTGCAGCGCATATGCTGGCATGACCCTGAATTGCGCCACATGGGGGGCTCAAAGTTGAGCCCCTGAATAGGAGGAACAACTCCTGGTCACCCACAGGTGGGCTGCTGTATTGCAGGGCACAACACAGCAGCTGCCAGCCATGGGTGGCCACACGTCCACCAGAACACTGTCCACAAGCACCCATATCTCCTGGCAGTCTACTGGTACCCCCTCCCTCCCTCCGTTTCCCGATTGCGGTAAATGTCTTCAAATCATTCCCTGGTAGTCTAGTGGTACCCTCTCCCCTGTTTCCATGATCGCTGATAAATATGTAAAACAGTCCTGGTAATCCAGTGGCACCCCCAACACACACACAAGGACCCCTTGCCACACCTGCCCCCCCCTGTCAATGAGGTTGTGGCTGCCAACTCGCCCACATAGCACCCAGCTGCCCGCCAGATGACAGCTACAGTATGTGCTAAGCCCATTGGTCACACTGTGGATCAATGGGCTTGCAGAACATACTTACTGATCAGTCCTGAAATATGTGAATGACTTCATCTCATATTTGTGACTGTCTAGTATAGTATGCCCTGCAAGCCCACTTGGTCCACAGTGTGACCAATGGGCTTACAGCACATTCTGTAGCTGTCATTCGCAGGCTGCCGGGCGGTATGTGGGTGGGCTGCAGTCACCTGCTAATGATGGGGAGCAGGGCAAGGGGTCTTGTGTGGGTGGGTGGTGCCACTGGATCACCAGGAACTGTTTTACATACATTTACCGTGGTTGGGGAAATGAGAGGAGGGGGTAACCATTAGACTACCAGAGAATGATTCTAAGGACATTTACTGGTGATCGGGTAATGGGGGGTACTACTAGACCACCAGGGAGCATGTAGCAAAAGCAACCCGCGATCGCGGCTATGGGTGGGGGAAGCCCCAGGACCCCCTCAGTGCACACGTCATGCTGTGCAGGGCACCCGGTGCAAGTCGCCGGGCTGCCCTTAAGGTAAGGCATGCAAAGAGACTATAATGACATGCAAATGGCCCATTTGCACCTTGCATATAGCATGGCCTCATTTGGATGCCCTCTGCTGAATATCATGGGTGATGCACCCAGTGCAACTGTGTTTGCGCTGGCACATCCCCGTGCTCCCTATCTGTGGCTAGCACCGGTGAAGTTTGTACCACATTCAATGGTACTGCACCATGGCGCATTACCGTTGAATATCACCTGGTCCTGGTCCTGGCCCCGGCACATCCCAGTTGTGCTGCATCCATGTTTGCGCCACTTCCAGACGCAGTCTGAATATCCGGGCCTTTGTTTCCCTCTGATACTATGCCCAGTGTCATTGAATTTCATGTGTTGGGCAGTCTGCTACAATTCTGAAAATCTGTAGCATGTCAGCCTTTAATCCTCTTTCCAGTGTAAACATATCCAACGTATCTATTCTTTCCTCATAGATAAGTTTCTCAAGGCCAGTTATCATTTTGGTAGCCCTTCTCTGAATTTTCTCCAGGGATGCCACCTCCACTCTCTGCACAGGGTTGCACAACAAAGAACAGTAGTCCATGTATGGTCTTACTAATGATTTATATAGGGCAGTCCCCAGTTTTATTCAATGTGAGCCAGTAAGGCAGTGCAGCATATTTTAAATGGGAGCAGCTCTAGCAGTTACATCTTAGAGTAGGTTCTCAGCTGATGGGAGGTCCAGCTCGCTGGCTAGTGGCTGAACTTACTTTAGCACTGGAGATCTGATATGAAAAACAAAGAAACCCCTACTCCCCTGTGGGATGTAATAAGTGAGGAACCATTTGAGACAGAAAGCATATTGTAACAATTTATAACATGGGTGAAGATGTGAGCCAATGAGATATGTGAGATAGCATCAGGTGACCATGTATTAAATGCCCGTACATGCAAGGTCGCTGTCATGCTCCCTTAGGCTGGATCCTGGGGCAGTCAAGCACTCATTAATTTCTCCTGAATGAAAATGGAATGGCTGCCATATTGAGATCTGCCTTAGCAAGCGTGATCTGAGGCAGTGTAGTGTGAGCTAAGCATCAGTGGGTACCGATGTAGAATGCAGTTCTCCCTCCCCCCATCTTCTGCATTTCACATCACACTGTTCTCTCAAAGCACCCAATACCCTGCACTTGTCCTCTGGCATACAGTAGTGTCCTACACACCCACCGGACAGAGTTTTCAGGAGAGCGACTTGATCAGTACCAGGGGAGTGGTCCTTCTCCACTATGTCTCCATGCCACATCCAAAGTTGAACAAAATGTTCAGCATCACTTACTGATTAATTATCTGTCTTTTGAAAGAAATTAGTTTTAAGATAGTAGTAGTTTACTTTCTCTGCATATAATAGAGTTCACATCCCTCATTTCCTGATTGGCTGGCTGCAGGCTCTGCTTCCTCAGCTCCTGCTTTTTGAGCCTTTCTTTATAGCAGGTGGACTGAGTCAGGTTAAGCGACTTGCTTAGGGTACACAATGTGAAAGCGTCTCTGGAGGGATATTAACTGGGGTCTCTTGATTCCCACTCCTGTGCTTTAGCTACTAGAACAAGTCTCACATCTTGTTTTTAGCAGGATTGCAGTGATCGCTACAAATACAGTGATGGAACCTCCATACATCTGGGGGGTATTTCAGCCAACCGATTGTTTCGAAATCATCCAGGTGTTGTCAAGATTGTGTCCATCCAAATGCACTTTGACCCATTGCAGCTAGTGAAAGCTTGCACGGTGTTGACTCCAGTGTCTGTGGAGATAGTTAATCACTTCCTTAGGAAAGAGAGAGACAGACTGTTTCCTGCAGCCTTACAGGAGACTCCAGTGAAATTGTCCTGAAGAAGCCACCTTTAGATCTTGGTGATCTCTGGAACAATAGACTGATCTCTAACCTCCCAGTATAGATAGGATCATGGAGAAAGTTGTAACAGTGCAACTGAGGCAAGATCTGGAGGAAAATAATCTTTGTGACCCAATTCAATCTGGATTTCATCCCTGGCATTGTACCAATATGGCACCAGGTCCCAGACCTGGAGGCATTGTTAGTAGAGGCAAAATCTGGACATGATGGCAATAACAGAGACCTGGCACACCACAAATCATGACTGGGGTGCAAATGTTCCTGGTTATGCCCTTTTCAGGAGAGATAGGGGGGTAAATAAAGGGGGAGGAGTGGCCCTGTATGTACGAGAAGGCATAAAAGCAAAAGAGGTGCAGGATAGACAGGGGGAGGCTGAGGCACTGTGGGTCACCCTTGAGCCAGACAATGGCACAGCAATCCACAGAGGGGTGATCTACAGACCTCCAGTGCAGGGCGAGGTGGAGGATAGGGATCTAGTGGATCACATTTATGAGATGGCAACAAGGGGCGAGATATTTCTGCTGAGTGATCTCAATATCTCAAATGTGGATTGGACCATCCCAGCAGCTGTTTCAACCAGGAGTCGTGACATCCTGGATTCCCTACAGGGGCAGGCCTCAGACAGCTAGTGATTGATCCCACAAGAGACAGGACGATTCTGGACCTTGTACTGACCAATGGAGACAGAGTCACAGATGTCCAGGTGAAAGGTCAACTGGGATCCAGTGACCACCACACAATGTGGTTTAGCATGGGGACAGAGACACAAGCTTGTCACACAAAGACAAAGATCTTAGATTTTAGAAGGGCAGATTTTACTAATATGGGTAGGTATATCAAAGAGGCCCTGGCAAGGAGGGGGGAAAGGAAGGGGAGTTGAGGAGCAGTGGGAACACCTAAAGAGAGCAGTGGAGGAGGTGATAAAACAATGTATCAAGATGGTAAACAAAAGCAAGAGAAGGAGGAAACCACTATGGTTCTCAAAAGATGTGGAGAACAAAGTAAGGGCCAAAAGGATGGGTTTCAGGAAATATAAGGCGACTCAAAGGGAGGAAGACAGGGAGGTGTACCAAAAGATTTAAGAGAAGCAGGAAAGGCTATAAGGAGTGCAAAGACTCAGACCAAAGAAAGATTAGCGCGAATGGTGAAGAATGGGGACAAGACATTCTATAGGTACATCAGTGAAAGAAGGAAAACCAGGGGAGGGATTGTAAGGCTCAGAGGAGACACAGGAGAATGTAAGGAGGGAGACCTGGAGAAGGCAGACATCCTGAACAAATAATTCTGTTCAGTATTCACCAAAGAAGGGGAGGGGCAGGGACCAAAGTTGGGCAACAGACATGGGGGAGAGGTAAACACAATTCCATTCACAGTGGAGAGAGTCATGGAGGAGCTCACAAAACTGAAGGTGGACAAAGCAATGGGCCAGATGACATACACCTGAGAACAGTAAGGGACTGCGTAGACACCTAGCAGCGCCTCTGGCAGTCATGTTCACGGAGTCACTCAACACAGGAGTGGTTTCAGAGGACTGGAAGAGGGCACATGTAGTCCTTCTACACAAAAGTGTTAGTAGGGAGGAGGCAGGGAACTTTAGGATGGTCAGCCTCACCTCAGTAGTGGGTAAGATCATGGAGGCACTGCTAAAAGAAAGAATAGTGGCACACTTATAATTCAGCAGTACCCAGGATTCAAGGCAACACAGATTCACAGCAGGAAAGTCATGTCAGATGAATCTGATAGGTTTTTTTGACTGGGTGACAAAGGAAGCAAATCGGGGTGGGGAAGGGGTGGTGGACAATGCCTACCTTGATTTCAGTAAGGCTTTCAACACCATTCCACATAAAAAGGCTGTTTAACAAGATGGGCAGCCTGGGCATGGATCACAAGGTGGTTAACTGGGTTAGGAACTGGCTAACGGACAGGTGGTAAATGGGATCCAATCCGGGGAGAGGGAGCAGACCGGCAGAGTACCTCAGGCATCAGTCCATGGACCAGTCCTGTTTAATGTCTTCATTAGTGACATTGCAGCATGACTGGAGGGAAAGGTCTGCCTGTTTGCAGATAACACCAAGATCTGCAACAGGGTGGATATTCCAGAAAGGGTGGAGAAAATGAGGAGGGACCTGGGGAAGACTGAAAAATGGTCTGAGCTGTGGCAACTGAGATTCAGTTCAAAGAAGTGCAAAATAATGCACCTGGGATGAGGGAACCCTGGAGAGAGCTACAGAATGGGGGTGGAATTGTTGACGATCACCAGGGAAGAAAGGGAACTGGGGGTCATCATTTTAGATGACCTAAAGGTGTCTAAGCAGAGTACAAAGGCTGCAGGGAGGGCCAGTGGCATGTTGGGGTGCATAGGCAGCGGTATCACCAGCAGAAGGTGGGAGGTAGTGATGCCATTGTATAAAACACTAGTGAGGCCTCATCTAGAGTACTGTGTGCAATTCGGGAGGCTGCACCTTCACAGGGACATTGATATAGTGGAGGCAGTCCAGAGTAGAGCGACTAAGATGGTACAGGGCTTGCACCAGAAAACATATGAGGAAAGATTAAAGGACCTTAATATGTATTTGCTGGAGGAAAGGAGGGATCGGGGGGACATGCGATAAACATTCAAGTACCTTAAAGGCATAAACAAAGTACAGGGTGAAGACGTCTTTCAATATAGGAGGAGTACAAGAACGAGGGAACATGATATGAAATTAGAAGGTGGCCAGTTAAGTGGAAATGTGAGGAAGTTTAGCTTCAAAGAGAGGGTGGTGGACACATGAAATAGTCTGCCACAGGAGATTGTGGCAGCAAGCGCAGTGGAGGGATTTAAACATGCACGGGACAGACACAGGGGAACCTTAGAGGTGGGAAGGATTTTTTGGCTTCATTGGGAACTGGGGGTCCACCTGGAGGGATGCAGGCCTATACTGGCATGATGGTCTGCATCTGTCCTGGAGGGGAACCAGGATCCTAGGTGATAGGTTTAAATGCTTCATTTGGCAAGCATTTAAACTAGCCAAGGGAGGAGGCACTGAAAAGGAGCAGGGAAATCCCAGCCTCCCCCCCCCCACAAAACATGGTAGTTGGAGAGGTAAACACCAAGGCAGAGAAGTCAATAGGGAGCAGAACAGGGGTAAATGCAAAAAAAGGCAAAGGTAGTAAGGACAGAGATGGGGCTAAAAGGGGTAAGGTCATCAAAAAATGGAGGATGATGAGTATCAATGCCCATAGTCTGTGCAACAAGCTCCCTGAACTAGTGGTCTTAATGGAAGAGGGACACCTGGATATTGTGGCAGTCACAGAAACATGGTACACAGAGAACCATGACTGGGATGTCCACATACCAGGGTACACAAGCTACAGGAGGGACAGGGAGGGTAAAAGAGGAGGAGGAGTAGCTCTCTATGTAAGGGAAGGGATCAATGCAACAGAACTAAAGAATAAACAGGGAGTAAAGGAGGCACTCGGGGTCACTCTGAGACAGGAAATGGCACCACAATCCACACGGGGGTTGTGTACAGATCCCCATCTCAGGGGGAGGCAGTGGACAAGAAAATGATAGAAGGTATCCTTTGAATGGCAGAAAACAGGAAGATATTGTTGATGGGGGACCAGAATATGCCAGATGTTAACTGGAGCACCTTTGCTGCAGCCACATCCAAGAGCAAGGTTATTCTTGATGTCCTACAGGGGGCATGCCTCAGACAGCTAGTGGTGGAACCCACTTGGAAAGGAGCAATCATAGACCTGATACTGTCAAATGGGGACAGAGAAAGGATCTTGGATTTAGAAGTGGGTAGCCATCTGGGAACAAGTGACCACCAAACAGTGGGGTTCACGATAAACACAGCCATAGAGTCAAGCCATACAAAAGCAAGAGTATTGGACTTTAGGTGGGCTGACTTTGGGAAAATGGGAGAGTGCCTAAGAAAAGCACTAGCAAACGGGCAAGAAGGAGGGGTGGAGGAACAATTAAAACAGCCATCACAGAGGCAACAAGCCTTTGTGTGAAGGACATCAACAAAACAATACAAAGGAAAAAAACACTATGATTCTCAAAAGAGGTGGCGGGGAAGGTTAAGGAGAAAAAGGTAGCATTCAGGAAGTATAAGGGAACACAGAAGGAGCAGGACAAAGAACCGTGACAGTTAAAGAAGAAGGTCGTGGGGAAGGCAGTCTGAATAGCAAAGGCACAAACTGAGGAAAAGATAGCCAACTCAGTTAAGAAGGGGGATAAAACCTTTTATAGGTACATTAGGGAGTGAAGAAAGACCAAGGGAGGGATAATGAGGCTTAATAAAGGGAAGGGAGGGTGGGCAGAGGGTGAGAGTGCAAAAGCAGGGATACTGAATGAACACTTCTGCTCAGTATTCACAAAAGAAGAGGAGGGAGAGGTACCTAAATCAAAGAATAGAAGGACTCTGGATAGGGAGGTCGGTACCAGTCCATTCACAGAAGAAAGGGTTCGGAAAGAACTCTTATAACTGAAGGTGGACAAAGCAATGGGACCTGATGGGATTCACCCAAGAATTCTAAAAGAACTAAAGATAGTACTAGTGACACTACTGAATACCCTTTTTAACAAATCATGGGAGGATGGTGCGGTACCTGAGGACTGGAGGAGGATGGATGTGATTCCCCTTCACAAAGGTGGGAGCAAGACAGAGGCAAGAAACTACAAACCCATTAGTTTGACCTCAGTGGTAGGGAAAATGATGGAATAACTTCTGAAGGAAAGAATTACTGAGTTCCTAGAGGCCAGTGGGGCACAGGACGCAAGGCAGCATGGATTCACACGAGGAAGATCGTGTGTGTCAGACAAATCTAATTTATTTCTTGGACTGGGTGACCAAATTAGTAGACCAGGGAGGGGCTGTGGACATGGCCTAGCCAGACTTTAGCAAGGCATTTGACACAGTCCCACACAAAAGATTAATACACAAGTTAGCCAGCCTTGGAGTGGGTCCCAAGGTGGTAGCCTGGTTAAAAAATTGTCTGCACAACAGAACACAGAGGGTAATAGTAAACAGAGTCCACTCTGAAGAACGGGGAGGTTACTAGTGGGGTACCGCAGGGTTCAGTACTGGGACTGGTCCTCTTTAATGTCTTTATAAGTGACATTGCAGAGGGACTGGAAGAAAAAGTATGTCTCTGCAGATGACACAAAGATCTGCAACAGGGTCGATACAGAAGGTGAGGTGGAAGGGATGAGAAGGGACTTAGCAAGGTTGGAGGAATGGTCAAATGTATGGCAGCTTAGATTCAATGCAAAGAAGTGCAAAGTAATGCACCTGGGTAACAAAAACCCAGGGGAAGAGTACACAATGAGGGTGAGATACTAACAACAACAAAAATGGAAAGAGACCTGGGGGTAGTCATATCAGATGACCTAAAGGTGGGCAGCAATGTGAGAAGGCAGTAAGGAGGGCTGGCGGGATACTGGGATGCATTGAGAGAGGCACGCCAGTAGGAAACAGGAAGTTGTTATCCCTCTGTACAGACAGTTGGTGAGACCCCATCTGGAGTACTATGTGCACTTCTGGAGACCCCATTCCACAAGGACATAGACAGGATGGAGGCTGTCCAGAGGAAGGTATCAAAATGGTGCAGGGTCTGCACCAGAGACATATGAAGAGAGATTAAAAGCTATTATGTATACCCTAAGGAGAGGAGGGAGGGGGACATGATAGAAACTTTCAAGTACCTCAAGAAATCAACAAAGTCCAAGAGAGTAGCATCTTTCAGAAAAAGAGATGCGCAAGAACAAGGGGGTACAATTTGAAGATGGGGGACAGCTCAGAGGTAATATGAGGAAGTATTTTTTGATGGAGAGGGTAGTGGATACATAGAACAGCCTCCCTGAGGAGGCGGTGGAGTCAAAAACAGAGGGAGAATTCACGAATGCATGGGACAGACATAAGGCAGTTCTAGTGGGGGTAGGAGGAAGTAGGCTGTTGGTTAACTAGGATCAGCAGCTTATCCATTAGGTAGGGAAATGGGTAGACTAGGTGGGTTAAGCGGTCCTTATCTGCCGTCAAATCCTATGTTTCTATGTAAGGAGTGGTAAACGCTATTGACCAGATAGGGTCAGAGGCCACAAACAAGTGTAGGGCTTACGGGCAGACTGGATGGGTCTAGCAATCTCTATCTGCTGACAATTTCTATGTTTCTACGTTGTATTCTCTCCTCCTGGTCAGGGATCTGGAAGAGCTGGCCATGGGGATTCTTCTTAATCTGTCAGCTGCATTTGACACCATTCATCACCAGAAACTAATCGACCACCTGAGGAAATCTGGAAGTCTGTTCAGAACTGTTCTTCAGTGGTTCTGGTCCTTTCTTATAGACTGCCAACATATATATATATATATATATATATATTTTGATATTTCTTGATCTTCCCCATCCTACATTGAGTATGGTGCACCATAGGAATGTTGTCCCCAAACTGTTTGCTGTGTACATATTTCTGCTGGAAAAGTTGATAGAAAGGTACTGTTATGTATCTTTTGCTTTCACCCAGGCAAGGTTACCCAGTTCTTGTCCGGAGAATTGTCTTGTCATGGTTAGAGAATGGATGACTATCAGTTGACTGAAAATTAATTCAGACAGGAATGAACTACTATTAGTAGGCTCCAGTCACCTTGTGTCATCTGTAATGGACAGAGTCAGGCTGCCCATGATTGATGGTATTCCACTAGTGCAGGGGTGGGCAAAATAAGATAATCAGAGGGCCACAGGTGCAGCCCTCAAACACCCCCAAGGGCCACAAGGCCCCTGTTTACCACAGTCACAAGCCAAATTTATATATTTGAATTAAAAACAAGCTATATATAACATGCCCATCACATCCTTCAGTCTATCTCCCTTGTCTAGCTTTGCACAGAGAGACCCTTGTGTATTTTTGGATGGACGAGGGTGCCACAGGTTGACCACTGGGGTGCCACATGTGGCCCTCGGGCCACTGGTTGCTCACCACTGAGCTAGAGACTAAGAAGGCTGTTCACAAGCTAGGTGTAATTTTGGGCAGCAAACTGACCCTGGCTTCCCAGGTTTCATCCATTGCCCAAAGCAGATTCTGCCACCCGAAAACATTACAGGTTGCATCCCTGCCCTGATCAGGGTGACTTGAGGATGCTTGCATTGTCTTATGTTTGGACTACAGCAACACACTCTATCAAGGCATGATGGCAAATCAGATCCGCTGTTTATGGCTTGTGCAGAATGCTGCTGTTTGGCTTCTGGCCTGCACTCAAAGATCAGAGCATATTTCTCCTGTGCTCTGGGAATTGCACAGGCTTCCAGTTAAATAACAGACCAAATTCAAGTTTAGATATGCTTCCAAGAACTGTAAATGAGATTCCTTCTTTAGACTGCATGAAATCAAGTTGAAACAAGCATTTATCAATGCCGAGTCTTGGCTTGCTGGCATTGGCATTGGTAGTGCAGGAGTTAGAAAGATGCATAATAGGAATGGGAGTGAAGTATTGAACTAATGCCACCCCCCACCACCACCACCTGCAGGGCTGAAAGTCATTGGGAGTGTGGCTTTGTGTCATTGGCCATAATGCTTACACTATTCCACCTCATCACACCCCGAAGACACCGACAGGTGTCGCAGTGTGCTTTGGGGTCTTTGGCTCTTATGCTCACCCCATTCCATAAGGAAATAAGCTGAGATGGGAGCAGTATAGGAGAATGAGGTGAATGTTAGGGCAACAGACCCCAAGGCACACCTTGATGCCGGTCAGTGGCTGTAAAGTGTGGGTAGGGGGTAGAATGCCATGAACATTACAGCCGGGAAACCCAAGTTACGCCCCTGAAGCCTGTCAGTCTCTATAGGGTGATTGTATGGTTGGAAACCTAACGCCCAATGCGTTTGTTGGTATTTTCACTCCAAATTTTCAACATGGGCTTTTTGAGACCCCTCCTCATGAACAGTGGCACTATCATTTTGTTACTCAATCTTGAAAGGTGATTTCGCACCGCAAATGCGCCATTAAGAGCCAGAGCTGCAAAAACACATTTTGGGCAGGACGCAAAAAATGACAACTGTACTGTTCTTGAGGAGGTGTAAAAAAAGGCAATTTGAAAATCTGGAGAGAAAATATGAACAATGCGTGAACTTACAAGCATGCGTAGAAACTGCCCAATGCACACCCATAACATGCTCATTTTTTGGAATTTTTTCACAACATTTTCAACATGAGCATTTTGGGACCTCTCCTCATGAACAGTGGCATTGTGATTTTGTTAATCTGTCCTGAAAGTTGATTTTTCACAGTGACTGTGCCCAATGTGTGCCACAGGTGCAAAAATATGTTTTGGGCAGGATGTGAAAATGACAGCTGTACTGTTCATAAGGAGGTGTGAGAAAATGGCAATTTTGAAAATATGGAGTGAAACTATAAAAAACTGACAAAGTTACAAGTGTATGTAGAAACTGCACAATGCATGCTCATAACAGTCATTTTTTTGAATTTTTCCACAAAATTTGCAACATGGTCTTTTTGGGGCCCCACCTCATGAACAGTGGCAGTGCTGTTTTGTTAATCAGTCCCGAAAGGTGATTCTGTGCAGTGAGCACGAAATCACCTTTCAGGACCGAGAAATGAAGTGACAGTGACATTTTCAAGAGATGGGGTTCAAGAACCCTATGTTGAAAATTTAAATAACATTCAAAAATGGCTGAGAATAGCATCTAAGTTGAAGCCCCATTGCTTCCCATTGTAAAGCTTACCATCATTACTTCACTTCGCAGTTTGGCTTTGAAGAGTGCAGAAGCGTCCCAGTTGAGAGAAGATCGCGGCTCCAAACCTCCAGAGGATAAGTATGGGTGGGGGAAGGTCCGGGGAGGTGGGTGCACAGATGGAGGGTGGGGATAAGGAGGGGATGGGGGAGACATCAGTGGATCATTTTCTTGTTTGCAGGGAAAAAATAAAATAAACCACAAGGGAAGGTTTTCTTCATTTGCAGGCTAAGAAAATCAAAATAGGCACTCTGGGGTGGGGTCCAAGTGTGCTACAATTCTTGGGGGACAGAGGAGTGGGGAGGGCAGCAGCAGTGAAAGGTGTGGGAGGGTTTTATTGTCTGTCGGGATGGGGAATGGAGGGAGCAGGGAAGGCAGGAGCAGTGGGAGGTTGCGGCAGGGTTTTATTGTCTGTCGGTGAATGGAGAGAGCGGGGAGGGCAGCAGTAGTGGGAGGTTGTGGTGTGGCAGGTGGCAGAAACTGTGTTCATGCCAACATGGGGATTTGGCACCCCGATGTCGGCTTTCTGCTGACTGTGTGGCAGATGGCAGAAGCCACCATTTTTACTGAAATGTTTCACCAAGAAAGGCATGTAATGGAGGCATGACATCTGCTGTTGCAATGACGAACTTGTCTGATTGCAGCAGCATATTTGTTTCAGCTCTGTGGCTGTCTTTGAAACTGCTGTCATAGGCAGCATGCTCACTGATTGGGGGCTGAGAGACGCACCCGCTAAAGCATCCCCTGCATTGGCCAACACTGACACACCTCTGCATTTGTGCTACCACCACAAGATGTTGCTTGTGTGTGTGCGCAAGCCAACATAAAAATGGCTTTTCAGTCAAGCTCTTCCATAATGCTGTGTCTGTGACTACTGTTATTTTTTATGGTGGAATTTATTTCAAGCACTAAATGACTCTGACACGTGATCAGTAATGACAAACACAAATCTATTTTTCTATATGGATGTGAGGTCTCGTACTAATCTGTATGGAATACTATACTATTTATTCTGCTCTGTTCTGGTATATACATATAGCTGATCTCCTCGAATCTGTGTCTGTTTCCCCTGTGTCGCTGAAATGCCTAACTTTAGTCTAATCTCCTGACTTTAGGTATTGTCTGTTTGCCTCCATTGAAATGGGTTTGATCGATGACTGCATTATGTACCTGCCACCACTGTAATGTATTTTACCCGGGTCATGCCTGAAAGTAGACAATTTCATTGTCTAGAGCACTCCAGTAATCAAAAACTAAATAAATAAATATTTGATCCAGAATTAAATATTTATTTACTCCTTAGTCTTGCACACTTTAAATACTCCTAATTATGAATTATTATACAGCTTTCATAGGTAACCAAACTACCTCTACTAAAAGGCATAAAACAACACCCTGCTCTGTTAGCAGTAGGGGACTGGATATGACTTCACTGCCCCACTTTCTGCTTCAGATGACGGGGATGCCATCAGCAGCCTGAGCTCTGTATTGGTACCCTGTTTTTATACCTACATATACACGCACACACATACATATCAGGAACTCACCAGTTAAAAAATAGCAATGAAATGAATGGGTTCTTTGGACTAAATAGTATGAAAGATGAGGCGTTTCCATTTTCATTACTGGTCGCCTCTTACATACTTCAACCAATGTGAGGTGTAAACCGAGGCATATTTTTTTCCTCACAAAATGTACACCTTATGCTAGTCTGAGGTTCCTGAACATACAGTCTGGGGGTGGGTTGCAGACTCGGAGCAGCATCATTTTAGGCTTTGCTAAATCCAAAATATCCTCCAAAGACAAATGCAGCTGGGAAGACTGGTATTAGTACAGTACTGTACTTCAACTTACCAGTTTTAAGGGGTGAGTAGAGTTTATCAGAACTGCTGGTAACCTGAAAGAAAAAGACAAACTATAAGTTAGCAAGGAAGCATTCTAGCACAGTGGAAATCTAAACAGATTAAGCCCTCTGAGACGGCATTTAAATGTGACTTTACGGCAGTGGGGAATCCATGATTTTATTGGTATTTACTGAAATGTATTTTACCTTGTATTAAGTTTGTTTTGTTTCCTGCATTGTATCTACTTTATTGTTGTAATGTCCTATCTTTTGTGACGTGGAACCTTGAGTAAGTGAGTCTTTGACTCAAAAGTATTTTCTGAATCTTCAATAAATAAATAGATACAAATTATTACTTTTGAAATGTATTCAATCCAGAATGGCAAAGCAGATGTACATACAACAATCCCATGTCAGCTGCAACCCGGAGAAAAGGGGCTGGGATGCATAACTTACAAGAGCTGCACCAATTACAATGGCACAAGCAGAATGAGGGAGGGTAATACAAATACTCTGAGTCTAAGCTGTCCCGCTCCCTCCTTCCAACCTCTTGATGGGGTTGTGACTGAGGCTGTCTCCTCCTTTAAATACCTTGGAGTCTGGTTGGATTATCACCTTGATTTCTTAGGTCATGTGGATGTCATCTACCTGAAGCGTCACCCCAAACGTTGTGCACTTTACAGGAACAAAGCATGTATCCTGCTTCCTGCCTGTACAGAGATCATTTCAAAGATGATTGCCCTTATCTTTGATTGTGGTGACATTGTTCACAGTGCTGCTCTTAAGTCCACCTTAGCCAGACTGGGCACCCTTTTTCACTCCTCCTGCCACGTTGCCCTTGATTGCCCCCCTAGAACCCACCACTGTTCACTGTGTTCCTTCCCCTCTTTGCCATCCCCTGATGTCAGGTGTCCTGCTCATTGCACAACCTTCATCTCTAAATTCTGGTTTGGGACTCCCCCCACCTCTCCTCCCTCCTCAGTCCCCACCACCCTTCGACCTCCTACTCCCTTTGCAACTCTGGCCCTCCCTCCCTAGCACCCCTCCCCAGTAAAATCCTCTGCATGTCAAGTTACTTTCTCCTTCCACTTCCCTAAATAATGTGACTCTCTCCCCTTTCCCATTCATACTGCTTCCTCCTTCCACTCATTCAGGTCTCTCTTCTGTGCATTCTCTTGTCATTCCTACAGTTGTCTCTGACCATGGCTTGTGCTGAACTTTTGCTGCCCCCAAAACTCCACATCCACTCCACCCTTTGCCCCTGCTCCTGCTATAATTCAGTCACTCCATCCCCCCCAGCTTTCACTATTCTTTCCACCTGCTGAACTCAGCAGTGCCCCGGTTACTCCACAATGTGGGCCTCCATCTGCACTTTTACTGTTGAACCTCTTAGTGCTTTGTTCACTCCACAGTTTTGCTGCCATCTGCACTTTATTGTTCAATTTTTCTTGTTGTCATTTATTAACAGTGTACTGTTTTGATTATTGTAACCTATATATAGTGTATGGTAGAATGTAGTTATGGATGGAAATCCATAACTAGAATGGAGTTGTTATGCTGCAGTAGCTATATCATTGCAGCTGTTATGCTGCACTATGTCACTACTGCAGGATAACAACTTGGAATGCTGCCACACAGTTGCTTTTCTCAATCCATTTATGCTGAAAGTTGCGTTTTTTTAAAACTTGAACTTGCAGAAACATTTGCAGCACACTGTGTCAGTTAAAAAAAAAAGAAAATGTTAAAATTTCTGTTCTCTGTCTTCTCCAGCTGGTTTTGTGTGATTGTCTATGCTGTGACTGCCCATACACCATAAAAGATTGTGTATGAGCAGTCATACACATGCAAGAATATTCTTGTATCAAGATGTTTCCTTGGTAACAGATGACCTCGAGAGCGCAACTTACTATTGCACTCTCCTCTTCCCCCTGCTCCCAGAATGCACATGGAAATGGAGTATTTCAGCTCAGTATGTCTTTCCTGATAGTTTGTTTAAACAAATAAATTATAAATAACACAAAATACAAAATTAGGTATCACTTTAAGTTTCATGGCACACTTTGTATGATAGTATTATTGAAGAAGTTGTAGAATAACAAGGTAACTATTGATATTACCGAGTAGATACAGGTAATAAGGTGGTAGTTCCATGGTAAGTACTATTACTATGTAGTTACATGATAACTATTTTTATAGTTCCATAAAATACTTTGGTATGCTTACTCTGAGTGTACTAAATGTATTTATTTGAGTTATTGTTTAACAAGCAGGTGCACTAGACAGTATAATGGCTAGTTTTAGGCATGACCTGGGACAGTACAATCAAAAACTCAGAAAAAATACCGTAATAGCTATAATACTATAATGTAGAATACAGAGCAACAGTCACAATGAGCATGTGGTAGAGATACGGAGGCAAGGTAATATAAACACTGATTCAAAGCCCAAAAAAGCAGCTCCAGCATCCGTAATTCATAGAACAGAATTACAGATGCTGGTGCTACTTTTTTTGAATTTGAATTGTGTGATTGAGGCTTGCACAGCTTCAGAACGGAGCTGCTTTTTGGACTTGAATTTGACCACTGACTCAGATTTGCAGGCAATGTTCAACTGTATCTTTCTTTTTTGGCTTACCCAGCCTTAGCAGTGGAATCGCTATTGCAGTAACAGGACTAGAATGACCTTCAGGCCCAGATGACTAGTAGCTGTCTGCCTATGAACTCAGACTAGACAGAGGTGGCCCTAGTTGGATCCCTCTCAGGGTAGCTGAGCTGGTGGGGTCAGAGGGTGGGAAACACAGGCCAAAACAAGACTAGGAATAGCACATGGAAGACCACAGAAAAGTAAACAAACACAGTACAGGAAGGAGCTGCTGATTCAGGGTGGCCAGCCATCGTATACCAATGTCTCACAACACACAAGTCTGCACTCCTAAAAATAGAGCTCAGAATGAGATGTTCCTTTCAAAAAGAATATGTTATATGGGCCCCCTGACAAAGGCTCATTGTGGAGCCAAAGCACTAGGGTAACTGGGAGCATGGTCTAGAGAGTTAGCACTTTGATATGAGATTTGCACTTTGACCTGTCATTTGTGGAAGGATATGTGGATGTACTGGTTTGCCTAATAAATTAGCATATCCTTTTTGAAAGAGATTTATCTCATTTTGAACCCTGTTTTTGGAGTGCAGACTCGTGTGTAGTGAGACATAGGAACAACACAGGGACTCCTCTTTCCTCTCATCTGTCCCTTATCAGAAGGAATCATCCATCAAGTATACCTAGGAGTAAGGACACCCTGCAGAATGTGCCATTAAATGTCTTCAGTTAGTAGTCTGAAAAGCCTTCCCAAATTCCAGTCAAGGGTCACATAAAGAAGCAAGCTGACTAGATACTGCAAAAAGGTCCAGGGTATACCAAGGTCGTGCCTGACTGCTAACCCTTACATACTTTTCAAAAGTGTTCATATGGCTACCTATAATGTACCTGAAGTAGCCACAAACATGTTCACTACAGGTTGCAGTATGTGGCAAAAGTGCTCATAATTTATTAAATATGATGAAAAACAGCCAGCCTGGTGGCATGGAGGGCTGCGGTATTATGCCTCACCTCCTGCCATGCCGGCAACCCATGTTCGCGGTGCGAGTGGATCACTGGTGGTCAGTCAGGAAGGAGGACGATCAAGCATCCTAAGGACAGCTCTCCTCCTCTGGGGGGGGGATCAGTGATCGGTGCTTGACTAGCCACTAGCAGAGGCTGGGGGCTGGCACACTGATGCAGTGTGCATGGTGGGCAGAGGTGGGGCAGATGCCCTGAGTGCAGTGCACTGGAGTGTGTTTGATACTGCCACGGGCGTCATTGCAGGCCCTTCCTCTGGGGGTAGGAAACTAGAAAACTTCTCTGATGGTAGGATGAAGGAGGGGCTCGCAGGTCCCGCTCCCTGACCAGAACTGAATCTGGTCTTCGGTGGGTGGCCTGGGGACCCCCCCATCAACCCCACCAGGGGGCAAGCTCTGGGGGAAGAAGGTCAGCGAGATCCAGTTGACATCAGAGGGATAAGACTGAGACACCCTCCAGAACGAGGGCCATCAGAGAGGGGAAGAAACAGAGTAATAAAAAAAAGTGAAAAACACAAAAGAATTTGAAAAAAGGAAGGACTAGCTCACCTACTATATACTCTGATTGACTGCGACCCAACTGAGGTCTTATTTTGGAGGTCAAAGACTTGGGTATATCCTCATTAGAAGGACTTTCTTCATCGTGGCCATCTGAAGCCCTTTTTCACAATGCTATAGGTGCTGTCCTACACCGTTTACTAAGAATGTAATGCAGACAAGTTATATTAATTTTTGTTGCTCACTCAGCTGCCAAACTTACAGGCATTTCCTCAGCACTCTGGGCTTCTGTCTCCATCAAAGGACAATGTGGCCAACATTTTGTCTCTTTTCTTCGCATTATGCCCCATATGTGGATGACAAGAAGTTGAGAGCTGTGCCTGTTTTTTTCTCATGTGCACTCAGAAGGGCTGTACAGTATTTTATTTATTTATTTATGTAATATCCTCTTCCTTCCAGTAGAGGGAGGAGGTTAATTACTAGGAATGCCAAAGCTCAGACTGACACTTGTGCTGCATTATGGAATGGCAAGAGGAAATTAAGAAATTTCATTGGCTGATAGCCCGGTGTAGAATATGTTCCACGCACTGTAAAAAACAAGCCCCACCCCATCACTGCCCACTGATCTGTATAATAGAATGTTGGAAAATTATTGGCAGCCATTGTTTTTTTCCCGCTAAAGTGAATACCCACATCGTGTGCCATGCCGGACATCAACAATGTTAGTTCTGACCTAACTTTCACTGAAGACACGCTTGAGCAGATCTTCGTTGATTCTTTCAAGCATGACCCTGAGAATTCAATCCAAAGCAACACAGTGACTACAGAAATACCGATTAATTCTGTTGCTGCTGCTCCCGTTACTGCTATGACATGCACATCAAACAAGCCCTTCCCTTTCCCTTTAACGGGACTATTTTTCCTCATGCATAAGGTTATCTAGTTAAATAAATAATTTTAAGCAAATTTAAAATGTTTATAGGTGTATTTTTCACTATACAACTTAAGTGAGTCATTTCAAAAGCACAATAAGACACTCCAGGGGTGTGCGTATAATATATTTTACGCACACCGAGGGTCTGAACATACTCAGCCAAGGCCCTAGGTGTGCATAAAATATGTTCTACGCATAGCCTGTCATGTCTTATTGCTTATGTATGACAGGGCTTATGATGAGTGTGAGGAGTTTAGGCGTAAGAAAGACATAATCAGTCTAGAATAATGGGAGAGCTGATGTGAAGAAACAGAAGAGGAAAAGAACTGACAAGAAGAGGGATGCCTCCTGTTGAGTGCGACACCTGGACAGGAAGGCTGCCAGGGCATCACTCAAAGCCCTTAACTGAGATGTTTGTAGCTAGTTAAGGAGGTTGTTCCACAATTCAGTAATCACCTCCTGGCAGTGCCAGTGGGAGTGGAGCTGATTCCGATTTTTGACCAGGCTGCCTTCTTCCTAGTGATGAGAAGATCCTCAATGTTATAGCCAAGGGACATGAAAAATGTAACTCTTCTAATAATTTTATTTATTTATTTCAATTTTGTTAGCTGGCTAGGCCCACTGGACCCCAAAGGACCTTTTTGCAGGGGCGACCCAGAGTTAGTTACACGTACAGTAATTTGAAATAGAAAACAAATGCAAATAAAGGCAACAGAATGAGAGAACAGTGGCAATAGTACTGAGGATCATACCATTTTTTTTATTCTTTTGGTAACCGGGTAAGGATCACTGGGCACAAGTGCCTGTTTTCAGGGGTGACCTGGGAGCACTGGGGGTGGTTAAGTGACTTGATCAGAGTCACACTGTATGCAAGTGGAGGTTGTGGGAATCAAACCCAGCTTGGATGGATTTACCAAGCTGATTCACAGCTCATTACTCTAACTACTAGGCTATACTGCCAGCCCCAATACAATACAATTCATTAGTAAATACACGGCATAAGGTGACAAACATGGTGAGAGTAAATATGAGGTTACATTCTAGCTTAGCAAGGATGGTAAAAAACACGACTAAGGACTGACAAGACAACTCATTGACAGCAGAGTTTTGGGTGGCATAATACCACTGCAGTCATAGGCTGCTGGGAGTTCAAATGTGGGACAACCATATTGGACACAGTGCTTAATTACAGGAGCAGGTGCTGCTTACAAGCAGGTGCTCTCATTGCCCTTTTCGAAAGGATTCCAGAGAGCTGGAGAGCTGAAGGGTGGCAGGGAGTTTGTTCCAAAGCACTGGGTCTGAAAGGGTAAAAGATTTATAGTCAGCAGCTGTCTTTATTCTGGGCACTTCCAACAGTTCCATACCAGTTGTGCTTAACAGTCTGCTGGTGTTTTTGAGTTCAAGTTAAACTCTCTTTATTTCTCTCTCTCCCTCTCTTGCTCTCCTTCAACCTGTTCTACAATCATTATGACAATGGCAGCTCTATAACACTGACTGACAGTTGTAAAGGGCTTCCAGTTCTGCAGCTGCAGTCTTTGTAAGTGCAGCATACTGTAAGTACCTGGCACCTGTCCAGGTGTGACCCGACTCTCTTGCCCTCAGGTGTAGAGTCCAAGAGGGGCTGTTTACTTCCACTGTAAAGTATTTTAAATATCTCCTGAAAGGACTTAAGTATCCTTGAAGTTTTGTGGATGAGTGTGCTTTGCATGCCTATTTTAGTACCTCATATAGGCAAGTGTGTATGGAAGAATGTCTTTTATTGCCGTAGTAGAAGAACACTTAATGATTTTTTTTTTCCGTTGCTTAGGCAAAGTCTGAAAGCTGAAGTATTAGGACTGCAGTTAAACAGAGGGGAGGAAGGCCTCTGATTGTAGCTGGCAGATAAGCAAGACAATTTATATGTTGCAGCACACTTCAGCACCCAGTCTAAAGTTACCGCCATGCCTCTCAACTGCTATGAATTTTGCATATTGCTATGTATTTTACACCCAAATTGACCCTTGTTTCATAAATATTTACTAATGTTCCTCATGTTAGGGCTTTTTCTGGATAAACTATTAAAAAACTGAACTTACATGATAGAAACATTCCTTAACAGTAAATGTATGGGGCCCACTTTTCTTCGACATAGTGGGTCGAACAGTCAAAGGTTAGCAGCTGTACTAATATGATTACCTCAGGTGCTATCCCAGACTCGTGTAAGTGCTCCAGCAGGGCCATATTTAGAGGCCCTAGGAGTGCTCCCCCAAAGCCGGCAGTGCCAAGGCACTAAAATATCACTGCACCTATGAAAATGAAGGGGTCCCCTCATGCATACCAGCACAGTGGGATATTCAAAGGTTTGCAGTGGCAGTAAACAGCCCCCCAAGCTGCACCATTTACCACCATGGAAAACCACCTCTTAACTGGGTGCTAAGCCCACATCCTCACCAACCCCTAAGGCAGGGCAGCTTTACTGCAGCCACCCATGCCTGTTCTCTCATTTCCTTTATATGTCACAGTTTACATTATGCTCTGAGTGTCCAGTGGTTCCCTCCTCTCCCCCATCACCTGTTCACACTGTTGAAATGATTTCTTAGTGGTCCAGTGGGTTCCCCATCCCCCAATCGTCCATTGTCATCCTTTACGGTATTCCTTGGTGGTTCAGCAGTATTTCCCCTAAACAGCCCCCACCAACCCCGCCCTGTCACTTCCCACCTCACCCGCACCCCCTCATTTCTGTCGCCCAGCACCCTGATAGCTACGTACAGCAACTGACATAGACTTCTCACCTCTGGCCAGCAGCTCATGAGTTCCCTGAGAGCATGTGTACTGTAGAAACAGCTGTTTCTATGTAGGCATGCTCATTGACAGCTCATACAGTGGCCGGTTGCAGAGGTGAGAGGAGGGCTGTGTGTGCAGATGCCATATGTAGCTGTCAGTGTGTTGGGCACATGGTTAAGGTGGGAGTTGCCGTGAGGTGGGAAGTAAGCAGGTGGGTTGTGGGGGGCTGCTTGAAGCAGGCACCGCTGGACCACCAGGGAATACTGTAAAGATAGAAGATAGACAGAAACTTTATTTCTCAAGCACCCCTCCATGGAGGCTTGGGGAAATGTACAACTTATTTAAAACCCTGTAAAGGATGAGAATGGGTGATCAGAGGATGGGGTCACCCACTGGACCACCAGGGAATCATTTCAGCTGTGTGAATTAGTGATGGAGGAGTGAGAGGAACCACTGGACCATGAGGGATCTCGTTCTGTTTGTCAGTGGTGCCAAGAGTCAGCTGTGCCCCAAGCAAATGAGCCCATAATGGGCATGCAAATGGCCCCCTAGAGCCTTGCATGTCCAATGGACTTAGCTGATAAAAAGCTCTGCACAGAAGGTTCTGGGCCAAATAGCTCCTGGAAGTCAAGAAGCTCAAGGAGGAGAACTGTGGGGGAGTCTCTCCTCAAGGGAGTCACCCTGATGACTGTCAGGTGTGGGTATAGCCAAATGGGGTGTTGATGCCTCCTGAAGGCGAAGGTTCTGGTAAGGGGATAGGCACCCATGATAGAAGGATTCCACGGGGGCCTTTTGTCTAGTACTCTGGTGCAAGAGTCAGCGGTGACACCTGTGTGGAGTTAGTTGGGTGCACAACAGAATGCAAGGCCAGATGTCCTTTGGGAGGTCTTCAGGCCCAGGATAGAATTGGTATGGTGTACCTAGACAGGGCTTAGTCCAGTTGTCCTTTGAGAGACCTCAGGGCCCAGGATAGCTGAATGAGTACCTACAGTATATGGGGTTTTGACTCTGTGACTGTATGTTTTCTTTTATGTAAATTTAGGTGATTTTGAAAGATAACCCTATAGGCTCCAGGAAGATAAATAAAATTTGTGTGGTAGATATTGGTTGGAAGTCAGAAGGATCAACAACTTTGTTTAGTGTGATCTTTCTACTCTGATGTGGTTAATTTTAATACTATAGTTTAAACCCTTTCTGCATGTGCCTCTGGTAGTGTCTAATATTGAGAATCTAAGTGTCATTTGTGGGTATTCTGTCTGTTTTGGTAGGTGCTTTATGTTCTCTGTTAAACAAGCAAGCAATAGTACCCAACAGGGTGGGTGGTATTAGGCAATACCGGACCGCCCAGGGGCGTAATGAGGCCCGACGCCACAGGTGGAGGGCCTTATAGCCACTGGAAGGTCTGGTATTGCCCATACCGTCCACCCTGGAGGGTATTATTGCACTTAGAAAATGGGCACTGAGAAAAAAGAAATGTTTAATAAGAAAATGTTATTAGAAAATTAGTTTTAAATTAGTTTTGTAATAAAAGAGTTCCTCCACCTATATTACAATGTGTCTTTGTTTGTGACACACACACACACACACACACACACACACACACTGCACCCTGAGTCCAGCTTCTTTGTAGATCACAGCTGAATTTCCCTCCTGCGAACACATGGAAAGACATATAGGATGTGATGCTTTTCTGTATACTGATATATGTCTGCCCCCCGTGTTGAATCTCCTTTGGGACACTGATCACACACGTCATCTTGACCACCAATGAGAGAAGAACAGTCATAAGCACTTTATATGTTTTGTTTTTTTATTTTATTCTTTCTTTTTTTTTAAACTGCAGGCTTAACAGTGGGTGGCTTTGTGGAGGCGCAAGATCAAAAGGCAGCGTAGCGATCAGCAGAACTCCACATATTTTACCAGATCGCAAAGTAAAACTGTCAACGTGTAAAAAAAAGTGTGGCTTTATTTCATATCCCCAGATATATTTCCTTATGTGGGGCTTTTATCCCTGCTCTTAATTTAGCAGCCCTGAGGTAAAATAAAACAACCAGGACCTCCCTGCCCCGCTTCACTTGGCTCTGTTCCAGGAGCCATTCTGGGAGTTTAGCATGCCCACTTTATTTCATCTTTATGTATAATAATGGGCTTCAGTGGGCAAACAGTTAACTTTTTCACACAAAGCTGCATATTGTGGTAGGCACCAGCTTCACGAGAATGCACCACTTTCTTTTTAGGTCGGAGCATTTGCTCATTCCAACCGAATTGCGTGCATTCCCGAGGTGGGTGTCACTCCGAGCCACACACTGTGGCATTTCTTTCTTCGTACTGCCACAAGGAGCGGTACCCTTTGGAAGGGGCAGCGACGAGTCACCACACTGGAGCACATGAACAGATACCCTGCTCCAGTTGAAGTAGCATTCTCTGCCTTCCACCAGCATTGAACATGTGTTTATCATATATAACTAGGCTCAGGGAGAGCCAAGGAACACTTATAAAGGCTCCTTTACAGACGAGCCTGTTTGGCACATTCTTTGATTTTACTAACCACAACAGGTGCCTAAAGGGCTTCCAGGCATCCAGGCAGGACAGAAAGGATGCACTAAGGAGGTAGTTTCAACATTTTATCTTAAAAAAAAGAGTTATGTATTTTCTTTTCGGCCAAGTGGAGCTGCAGTCAGGGTGAGAGGGGTGTCTCGGAGTAGCAGTGAGCACGTGACGTGCTACCGCTACTATTTGAATGCAGAAACTTGTTTAAAAAATACGTTCAGTATAGGTTTGTGAAAAAAAATGAATGAAGCAACTGAATGCTGCCAGGGGAGTAGGGTGGTGTCAAATGAAATGACAGGAAAGGCGTGCCATATGTCTTGCTAACCGAAACAAAAACATGGCTGCAGTTTAAAATTTAACATTCTGTGGCACTAGTATTTTAGAACAAAATCAGGCAACAGAGACAGGGACTCGTTATTTCCCAGTCTCTACTGCCTGATACCGGACCAGGTGGTGGTTGGCATTATCCAATCAAAAACATGAATTTTCCCTACCCATTTTCTAAGGGACACTATAGGTGGGTACTTTTTATTTCCTGGGCATCTATTGAAAGTTAATGTACCCCCCTGGCGAGGGCACTAGCCAATCAGATGCCAGGAAATAAAAAGCCCATTTTCTAACTGAGTATGCCTATTGCCTAATACTTTAGAGTACATTGTATCTTTTTGTGCTGTCTGATTTTTTTCTTCTTTCTCCGGTCTTTTAGAGCTGTTTAGTTACTGTGGCAGTGGTGTGATACTGTGTTCTTTCTTGTAGTTCAGGGTGCTTTTGGGACTGCTGATTTCTACTGGTTTAAAAGATTAAATTTTTTCTCTATTTTTTAAAAAAAAGCTACATCAGCTTGGTATGTTGTTACCTGTTTTTTGTTGCTGAGTAACAGATGTTTTTGCATTGTGTTCTGGTTCTATGACAGAATCTGTATTATTAGAAGGTAGAACATATAGAACAGTGGATGGTCGCCCATCCACAACAAGGCTGTGTTTCCCTCGAGGGAGCTGATGACATCATCGAGACCGTGAGAGCGAAGCTCGAGAGGTCTCTCTGATGTCATCAACTCCCGAGAGGGAAACAGTCTTAGTTGTGGATGGGTGACCATCCACTGTTTTATATAGTATATGGTTAGGGCTTATTGTTGATGAACATTTTTTTGTTTCGGTTGCTGGCTTGTTTTACCTCATCTTTCTCACTCGGGCATCTCCCCGCTCCCACTCACTTCAAATATGTCCCGATCTTGCTGCCACTCACTCCTGCTTCTCCCTGTTCCCGCTGGCACTTGTTTTGCTTGTTGCCACTTCTGCTCCCTCCAGTGTCGACATTAGTACTTTTAAAATAAAAAAAAATCACTTTTGTGACATGGAGCAATGATAGCTCCTCATGTCAAATGGGCAGAGTCCTCTACTCGGCACTCGCTAAACTGCCACCGCCATGTTTCCAGTATTTTTTTATGTTGAGCTTGGTAGTATGAGCCAATCAGAAGGCAGTTCAAAGCTAAAAGTTGTATTATCGTTCTGACGTCACATCGATGGTACAACAACTCTTTTGACCTTTGAACTGCCCTAAAACAAGATTTAGAAAGCCACTGGTTTTCATCAACAATAAGCCCTAATCATATACTATATATAGGATAGTGCATGGGGAACGGTTGACAACAGGGCTATTCTTTCACCGAGTTGGCACTATGATGACAGATTACCTCAAGAGCGCAGCTTGAGAGGTAATCCGTTGTCATAGTGCCAGCGAGGTGAAAGATGCCCTGTTGTCAACTGTTCCCCATGCACTTTTCTTTATAGTGTATGGTGGAACGTCGTTTTTGGGGGAAAAAAAAAACAGTTACTAGAAGGAAAAAAGAATTTACATTGTGAACGGTTTCACACTAACCATTAATACTGCCCCCGATATTGCTGCTTTCGCCGTGTGTCCTGTCTATGGAGTGAGCCCTAACTGTCAAATGCTGTGCGAGGACACAGTGTGACGTTTGCAGTACAGTAGAAAACATCATTCTGTTGTACTGCGAACGTCACTAGTGTGTGACTACAAGGTTTCGAAAACGATCGATTTCGGTGGAGAACGACGTTCCACCATACACTATAGTGTGATTGTTGTTACATTTTGATGATAAAGTGAGATAGAAATTTATATATTTTTGAATGTTATAGTTATTTTATAGTTTTGTATAACTGGAGGCTAGGAGAAGCTGGGCTTGGAGGAAGTGGGGGAATAGGTACATGTGTGGGAAGCAGGGGAATGGTAAACTGCAATAGCTGGGGGGCAGCAGTCTTTCTGGGGGTGTTGTGGAGTAAAGGGGGATGTCCTCTGTGTAAGATCCTGGAGCTGCTAAGGGCTGAAATAAGACTGCTCAGATGGGAGCTGGAGAGGATGGTGTGGGAAATCAGAGGAGCAGAGCAGTGGAGGGAAAGGCATAGGGGTGATGCCCAGGGGGAGTGATGGCATCAGGCAGGGGACGGAAGTGGGGAGGAGCACCCAGTATACAGGAGTTTCTCTTCCTCAGATGAATAGGGAGCCCAGGGTGGAGGAATGGCAAGAGGTGAGGAGAACAGGTGGGAATTTGGGTGTAGCATCAGGGGTGGGAAATTCTAAAGGGGTGACTTTATCGAATAGATTTACACCACTGTCTAGAAGGAGGGAGGGAGCAGCAGGAGGTGAGGTAGGAAGGCAGGTTGAGCAAGGGTTGAGAGTAGGAGTACAGGGGAGGGGGAGGAGAACTAATCAGGGTGGGCAGGGAAGAGGAGGCAGGCAAAACAGAGTGGAGGAAGGGGGAGAGGGAAAGAAAAGGAAAGGAAGAGGGGAGGGAAAACTGAAAGCAGATACAGATAGTCAAAAGGGGAGGGGCAGATTGGGAGATGGAAAAACAGTTAAGGGGATAAATTGTGGCTGTGGAGATAAGTTCACCAGAGTGCAGAGGGAGCAGTTAAGTGGGGAAGTGGCTAGTATTGAAGGTAAGAAAGGAAGGACAGGAAGCATGGATGCAGGGGATGGAAGGGTGGCAATCATAGGGGACTCCATAATTACGGGTATTTACTGGGGAAGGAAAGGGGACCCAAATGCAAGCAGGAGGGTGGTTTGTATGCCAGGGATGACAGCTGTGAAGGTAGGTCCAAGAATAAGGGAAATAGTAAGGGAGGTTGCAGGTAAAGCTAATTTAGTTATACATTTGGGAACCAACAACCTAGCTGAAGATGAGGTGGAGGTAGTGCAAAGTAGGTTCAGGGAGTTAGGGAAGGTCTGCAGGGAGGAAGGAAGTTCACTGGCTTCTCAGAGGTGATACCAGTACCAAGGTCCAGCACAGTCAGGAAAAGAAGAATAGAGGATTTCAATGACTGGCTGAGGAAATGGTGCAGGGAGGAGATGTTCATCTGTATTGCGGACTGGGAGGAGACCTGGTCAAACAAAGCACTCTTTTCACCAGACTGGCTACACCTCAGTAGGGAGGGTTTGAGGGTACTCGGGGGACAAACTGGGGGAATACATAACCACTACACTTAATTTAAGCCACTGAGTGGGGGACAGTGGGCGTGCAGGCTCACAGACTCTGAGAGGAGGAGGAGGTCAGTGAACCTCCCCCCACAATGATGGAAGAGGTATGGAGGAAGTAAGTGGAAGGGGCAAGAACACAGCAAAGGGTGGAGGGGGTGAGGAACACAAAACAAAGGGGACATGGAGGGGTGCACACAGACGGGATAAATGTGAATAGAAGAATAGAGGGAAGAGAAAGAAGGTCAGAATCTAGGTGGAGGGTGGTGTCTCTGAATGCACAGAGTCTTGGAAACAAAATGGAAGACCTGCAGGCACTATTAGCGTACAAGAGGGTGGACATAGCTGCAGTAAGTGACACTTGGGCAACACCACACCATGACTGGAACCTTGAGATCCCTGGATATAAACTATACAGGAGGGACAAGGTAGTTGGGAAGAGGGGAGAGGTGGCAGTTTATATCAGGTAGGGAATAACTTGCATGAGGGAGGAATTGGATGAAAGGGGAGGTAGAGGCATTATGGGTTCAGTTAAGCTCCAATAGAGAGAGAAAGGTGAGGTTGGGAGTGGTTTACAGACCACCCAGTCAGGATGAGGAGATGGACAGGTAACTGAGCTCACAAATATCAGAAGTTGTGGGGAAAGGAGAGGTAGTAATTATGGGGGACTTTAATCTGCCCAAGGTGGACTGGAGCATACCATCCACAACATGTGCTAGGAGTCAAGTGATCCTGGAAGGACTGTAGAGTGGGTTTCTGACTTAGGGCATCACTGAACCAACAAGAACTGAGGCAGTTCCTGATCTGGTGCTCACAAATGGGGAGCATGTACAGGAAATAATGGTCAGGGAGCCACTGGGTGGAAGAGACCATTGCATAGTATGGTTCCAGTTGGCTATGGGCAAGGAAAGTATCCCGACTAAGAAAAAAATCTTGGATTTCAGGAGGGCGGACTTCAGGAAAATGGGCGAAGTGCTAAGGAGCCATCTGGCAGGCATCAGAGCAGATACGGAGGGGTGGACCAAAGATGGTCCATTATTAAGGAAGGAATACTGGTTGCTACAGATGAGTGCATTAGGCTCAGAAGGAAGAACACAAGGGCCAAAGTGCCCAGCTGGTTCTGGAGTTGCCCAGGCAGTAAGGGAAAAAATGTTGGCCTATAGAAAATTCAGGAAGCCCAAGAGAGATGGAGTGGGAAAATAACCTAAGGTTGGCTAGTGAGGCAAATAAGAAAATCAGGTGAGCAAAGGCACAGAAGGAGCTACAGATAGCTGAAGGAATTAAGAAGGGGGAGAAGGCTTTCTTTCACTATATAGGTGAGAAAAGGGACAAGAAGGAAGGGATTGTTAGGCTTAGAAAAGGGGTGGAGTGGGTGGAGGATAATGGGGAAAAAGCAGAGATATTCAATGAATACTTCTGTTCCGTCTTCACCAGGGAGAAGGAAGGACAGACCAGTACCTTCAGGGGGGAAAAAGAGGAGTTGGGGGGGAGCTGAACACAGATGTAGTGATAGAGGAGGACAGAAACATAGAAACAAAGAAACATAGACTTTGATGGCAGATAAGGACCGCTTGGCCCACCTAGTCTGCCTGTTTCCCTACCTACAGGATAAGCTGCAGATCCTATTTAACCAACAGCCTATTTCTTCCTACCCCCAACAAAAATCGCCTTATGTCTGTCCCATGCGTTCTTGAATTCTCCCACAGTTTTAGACCCCACAACCTCCTCAGGAAGGCTGTTCCATACGTTCACCACCCTCTCTGTAAAACAATACTTCCTCACATTGCCCCGAGCCGTCCCCCCCATCTTCAAATTGTGTCCCCTTGTTCTTGCACAACTCTTTTTCTGAAAGATGCTACCCTCTTGGACTTTGTTGATTCCACTGAGGTACTTAAAAGTTTCTGTCATGTCCCCCTTTCCCTCCTTTCTTCAAGGGTATACATATTAAGCTCCTTTAGTCTCTCTTCATATGGCTTCTCTTGTAGACCCTACAACATTTTAGCTGCCCTCTTCTGGACTGCCTCCATCCTGTCTATGTCCTTGCGGAGATGGGGTTTCCAGAACTGGACACAGTACTCCAGATGGGGTCTCACCAACTGTCTGTTTGACAAGTGGAACACCCTGCCAGAGGAAGTGGTGGGGGCTGAAACAATCACGGGATTTAAGAATGCATGGGATAGACATAAAGGAATTCTAGAGGTCAGGGGTAAGGGGAAATAGACTTCTAGGAAAACAAACTGAACTTACAAGCTCAAATGGGCAGACTAGGTGGGCCATAGGCCCTTATCTGCCGACACTGTCTATGTATCTATGTATCTATGTATCTATGTCTGTACAGAGGGATAACAACTTCCCGTTTTCTACTGGTGATGCCTCTCCCTATACATCCCGGTATCCCCCCAACCCTCCCTACTGCCTTCTGACATTGCTTGCTTACCTTAAGGTCATCTGATAAGATTACCCCCAGGTCCCTTCCATTTTTGTTGTTGTTACTACCCGCCCCCATTGTGTAATCTTCCCCTGGGTCTTTGTTTCCCAGGTGCAATATTTTGCACTTCTTTGCATTGAATCCAAGCTGCCATACTTCTGACCATTCCTCCAACCTTGCCAAGACCCTTCTCATCCTTTCCACACCTCCTTGCGTATCAACCCTATTGCAGATCTTTGTGTCATCTGCAAAGAGGCATACTTTTCCTTCCAGTCCCTCTGCAATATCACTTATAAAGACATTACAAAAGACTGGACCCAGTACTGAACCCTGCGGTACCCCACTAGTAACCCCCCTTTCTTCACTGTGGACTCCATTTACTATTACCCTCTGTGTCCTGTTGTCTAGCCCGTGTTTTACCCAGGCTATCACCCTGGGACCCACTCCCAGTCTGGTTAGAGTGAGGAAGGAGCTGCTGGCACTGAAGGTAGACAAATCATCAGGCCCAGATGGAGTACATCCAAGACTAATAAAGGAGTTGGCAGAGGAGCTGGTAGGGCCACTAGCAGACCTATTTAATAGTTCACTAGAGACAGGTGTAGTGCTGCAGTACTGGAGAACAGCATATGCAGTGCCACTCCATAAAAACAGTCCCAAAGATGACCCAGGGAATTACAAACCAGTCAGTCTGACCTCCATTGTGGGCAAGCTCATGGAGACCATACGAAAGGAGAGGTTGGTGGAATATCTAGAGGAGCATGGTCTCCAGGATGTGAGGCAGAATGGGTTCATGAGGGGGAGATCATGTCAAATAAATCTGATTGACTTCTTTGACTGTCACTAAGACAGTAGACAGGGGCTAAGCAGTAGACATCCTCTATTTTGATTTCAGCAACGCCTTTGACTCTGTGTCCCACAAAAGGCTGATCAGGAAGTTGGTGGATCTCGGGTTGGGGAAAAGATGGCCAGATAGGTGGGAAACTGGCTGATGGACAGAACCCAGAGGATTGTTGTAGGGGGAGAGTTATCTGGCACCAGACAGGTAACCAGTGGGGTTCCACAGTGCTCGGTGCTGGGGCCAGTGTTGTTCAATGTCTTCATTAATGACATTGGAGATGGCATTAATTAATTTATGTATTTATTTAGCTTTTTGTTTACCAGGTAAGCAGACAAGACAGTCAATTGCCTATTTTCAGGTGCGACCCGGGAGGATTACAGGTTAAAGGCAGACAATACAGACAATACAATTAAGGGCAAAATGTGCCTATTTGTGGATGACACCAAACTCTGTGGGAGAGTGGACACAGCTGAAGGGATACAAAACCTACAGGAAGAGCTGGAAAAGCTAGGGAGGTGGTCCAGAATATGGCAGCTTGCCTTCAATGCCAAGAAATGCAAAGTTATGCATATTGGAGCCAAGAATCCTAGGACAGAGTACTACCTGGATGGCGTCTGAGTATCTGTATCAGAGGAGGAGAAGGACCTGGGAGTGATGATCACTAGTGACCTGAAGCACTTCATGCATTTCAAGCAGCAGCAAAGGTAAACAAGATGCTGGGATGCATATTTTGGGGGATCAGTAGTAGGAGAGAGAAGGTTATACTACCCTTGTACAGGTCACTGGTAAAGCTGCATCTAGAGTATGGAGTTCAGAACTGGTGCCCACACCTCAAGAAGGACATTAACCTGCTGGAGAAGGTCCAGAGGAGGGTTACAAAGATCACAGCAGGTCAGCAGGATAAGGCATATGAGGAGAGGTTGAGGGCACTGAACATGTACTCCCTGGAAGACAGGAGAGAGAGAGAGAGAGAGGGGACATGATTGGAACCTTCAAGTACTTAAAAGGGATAAATAAGGTTGATAAGGAGAGTCTCTTTAAGCTGAGTGGCAACCATTACATGAGGGGGCACAGTCTTAAGCTGGAGGGTGGGAGGTTTAGGAAGAAGGTCAGGAAGCACTTCTTCACAGAGAGGGTGATGGGCACTTGGAATGTGCTGCCAGAAGAGGTAATGTCATTGAAGACAGCAGGCAGCTTTAAAAGAGGCTAGGACAGGCATAGGGGGGAGGATAAGGGTCATGGGTAGTGAGGATGGGAGGACGGGGGGGGCAGGGACATTAGCTCAAGCTATGGGCCCTGCGATATGAGCAGACTTGATAGACCAAATGGCATTCTTCTGCTGGCTTCTTCGTATGTATCATATGTATGTTTGTTTTGTGGAGCAGGGATACAGCAGTGTACTCCCTTTGGGGTTCCAGGATACTGATGGAGATGCTGCTGCATGTTTTGAACTTGTGAAGACAATAAACGTGCAGTCTGGTGCACTGCTTGCTGCCTCCGGGGAATTTCTTGAGTATGTTACATGCTGTTGGAAATGTGACTCCAGTTAGACCCTGGTTGCCCTATCCAAAAAACCCTAGTCTAGGCTGGCAGGTTCCATGTGAAAATCCCAAAAATATAATTGCAATTGATTTAATAGCAAATGCAATTCCGTGAATACACACATAGCGTCTGCACAAAATCGCCGGTGTAAAATAGCAATCCTGTCAAAATCCGGCAGCAGGCTACAGAACGAGTGATTATTATGGGATACCATTGTTTCACAAAGGGTACTCAGTTAGAGGAAGCTGGGTCTGAGTTTGATGTTCATTGGAAGCCCTTCGAATGGGAGGAGAGGGACTGTAGATTGGTGCATTCTCTGATCTGCGGTCCCAGGAATAATCTCCGATAATGGCCTGTCTATGTGTGTCCACAGCTACCTTGGAGAAATTGAGGAGGAGCCACCGATCGGGAGGGGGCATAGGAATCTCTAGCGATAATGGCATGTCTGTGTGTGTCCACCTCTAAAGATACAGACTGAGAAGCAAGTATCCCCATGTATGGTGGACTAGGAGTAGCCACTGATCATGGTCTGTGTGTATCCCCCTCTGTTGAGGGGCATCTAAGGAGCAGCAATTTTTTTTTTATTCATGTTTATTAACAACTATTTGGGTACAGTAGGTTATATTGTAAATCCAGGTACAGACAATTTCATCAGTCTCTCTTATACAATTATGAGTTAATATGGGTTCGTAAACTTACCACTTTAGTTTCTAAATAAGTACATTTTCTAACACACAGATCATCAACAAATCATCAAGGGTACAATGTTCTTTACAAGTGGGCACTTTCTCATTTTATGGAGTGGTAGCTCATTATGTTATTCTCCCCTACAAAGGGAGTAAGGCCTCAATTAAAGTGTAATCTTTCTTCCTCTAGGTAAGAGAGCCTAGGGGTGGGTGTGTGTCTAACCAAATATGCCACCTCGTCCATCTACGTATGTAGATGTGTGTCATTTGATTCACTTTTAAGGTCACTTCCTCAAGCTCTGAGATCTCTTGCACTATGTGGATCCAGGCCAAAACTGTGGGTGGGACTGTTCTCCTCCATGAGCGAGTTATTGCCCTATGGGATGCCACCAGTAAAATGGCCCAAAGATAAACTGTGTCTACATTTTTCATGCCGGGGGAGGATCACCCAGGATAGTGTTCTGCCAGTCTAGAGGGGAGTTTAATATGAAGAGGTCTGTCAGCATTGCCACCACCTCTCCCCAGAACCTATGAATGTTGGGGCAGGTCCAGAATACATGTAGATGATGTGCCTCTTCCTCCCCACATCCTCTCCAGCATTTCAGTTGACTTGAAGGATTTCTCTTATTTAAAACCAAGGGGGGTGAGGAAATACCATACTCTAATTCTCCAGTTAAACTCCTGCCAATAGGGGGATTGAGCTGTTTTTGCAGACAGTTTGAACACCTCTGCCCATTTAATCTCATCAGGATTCACTCCTCCCTCTCTCCCTGATTTAGATTTGATATTTTCCAGGGGGGTCCTTCCTCAATTCCACCAGTGCTTTATATAGCATTGAGATCAGACCATTCTGAGTCTGTCCTGCTGTTATTGTGCGGAAAACTTCTTGCAGCTGTACTGCCCCCTCTGGGCCTAGATGCGCTCTTTGTAATGTAGTGATGTATGTTCGAACCTGGAGGTATCTAAAATGATCTGAGTTTCTCAGAGCATATGTATTCTTGAGCACCTCAAAATCCATCACCGTGTTCCCCTGTAGGTACTGACCCAGGTGTGAAAAACCCATTTTGTCCCAGGTCTGAAAGGTGTGGTCCCATCTTGCAGTAGGGAAGTGGGGATCCCAGACCAACTGAAACATGGGCCATAATGAGGTTTTGAGTTTATACTTCTGCCAGGCCCTATGAGCAGCCCTCAAGGTATCTCTAATCATGAAGAGAGCACCCTCTGGAATATCTTGGGCAATTTGTGGGATCATAAGTCTGGTTTCCAGAGGAGGACCCCCCTCTCTTCCTCCTCTCCTGTTTCCATCTCCTTCCAACCCGAGGAGTATGTTGGGATATACCATAGGGAGCCACCTTCAGGTGTGTGGCTAGATAGTAATCTTCTAGGTCCAGGAGTGACCATCCCCCCTCACTCCTGCATGCTTGTAGGATTCTAAAGTTTATTCTGGGCCTTTTATTATTCCAGACAAACTTTGATATTAGTTTATGCCAGCTTTGAAAGTGTGCCTTTTGAATATAGATGGGCAGACATTGAAATAAGTATAAAAACCTAGAGAGTATGTTCACGGTAATGGACTGAACTCTCGAATACATGGGAAGATTTATTAGGGACCAGCATTCAAGATTTTTTTTCTCTTGGCTCGTCAGGGGAGTAAAGTTAGCTTTAAAGAGTTGGGAGGTATGCTTGGTGAGGTGTGTACCCAGGTATTTTATCTTATGGGCCAACCAATCCAGGGGAAGCAGAGCCCTCATAGCCTGTGAGGGGGAGTAATAAAAGCTAAGAAGCTATGTTTTTCATTTATTGAGTAAGTATCCTGAGTGTCTGCCAAACTCCTCCAGAGTCTCTAGTAACTGAAGAATTGACTCTTGTGGTCTAGACAGGGAGAGTAGAACATCATCTGCATACAAAGAAATTTTCTTGTGCAGTCCTCCCACCTCTATCCCAGAGATGTTCTCAGTTCTCCGAATAGCTTCTGCCAATGACTCTATATATAGGGCAAATAATAGGGGGGATAGTGGGCATCCTTGGTGGGTACTCCTACCTAAAGTAAATCTGTCTGAGAGTCCTCCATTTACTCTGACATATGCCTGTGGGCCTGTATAGAGTGTTCTAATGATATTGACAATGGTCTGGGGAAATCGCATGCACTGAAGCACTGAGAAGAGAAAAGGCCAGGAGACCTTATCAAAGGCCTTTTCAGCATCCAGGCCCATCAGGCAGGCCGGGGCCCGGGTACGGTGGATGGTGTCGATAATGTTTATGGCAGATCGGACACTGTCTGGAGCTTGTCGGCCAGAGACAAATCCAGTCTGATCTAGATTGATCAGGTCTGGGAGGAAGGAGTTCAGCCTGGCTGCTGTAATAGAGGTGAAGATTTTATAGTTTGAGTTAAGAAGAGAGACAGGGCAATAAGATTCACAGCGGGTCGGATCTTTGTTTTCTTTAGGTATTATAGAGATGGTGGCATATTGCCAGGAAGTTGGGACTGGGTCTCCGTCCCTCCATATAGTTGAAAAAACAGGTGGAAGTATGGGGACAGTCTCCGCCTTAAAGGTTTCATAGAACTCTGCACTGAACCTGTCTGGACCCGGGCATTTGCCTTTCTTCAGGTTTTGATGACACGCAGGATCTCCAGTTGAGATATTGGTTTGGTTTATGTTTGAATATGTTGCTCTGTGAGGGTAAGGAGGGTCAGGGACTGGAGATATGTTGTTTTTTCAGCAAGCAGCATTTCAGATTGGGATCTGTACAGCTTTGAATAATAGTGGACAAAGGCCTCAGCAATTTTGGTATTTTTATGGACCGGCTGTCCTGTGGCAGGGGAAATTATTTTGTTGATAGTGGCTTTGGCTATATATTTCCGTAAGCGGCAGGCAAGAAGTCTGCTACCTTTGGGGCCTCCTTCATAATACCTGTTTGAGGTAAAATAAGGTCTTTTCAGTTTCTTCCCTCTGTAGTTTCTGAAGCTCTTTATTGCACTGTTTCAGTTCTAAGTCTCGTGGTCCCGCCCATTTAGTTTTCTGGGCCCCTTCTATTTCTCTAATCTTAGTGAGGCGGTCCTGTTGTTTTTGTTTAGCTAGTCTTTTTTTTGTGGGATGCTATGGAAATAAGTTTACCCCAACAGTGGCTTTAAGGTGTCCCACAGTATTTGTGGCGTGGTTTCTTTTGTTGAGTTTTCTATGATAGTCTGCTCTATAATTTGTTTAATATCCTCCACCACTTTCTTGTCTGCTAATAGAGAGGTATTGAGCCTCCAGTGAGTATTCCCTCTAGGGATTTGTAGGTCCACCTCCAGGAAGATGGGGCTATGATCTGACAGTGTGGAGGTTCCCATCCACATGGAGGTGAAGCTGGAGAGGTCCTTGGCAAAGGTGACAAATGTATCCAAACGAGAGAAAATTTTGAACAATGGGGGAATAGTATGTATAGTCCATAGCTCTTAGGTATTTCTTCCTCCAGATATCTAGTTGCCCCAGTTGTGCAAAAAGCTTTTTAAGGAGCGGGCTTTCTGCAGTTCCGGGGTGGGTATCTGGGACGTGGTATCCAGGTTCCTATCCATAACTAAATTCCAGTCTCTTCCCATTATCAGTGTGCCTTTTGCTTTCTCAGCAATCAGCTGGGTCAGTGAGGAGTAGAATGAGAGGGGCGAGGCAGGAGGAATGTATACATTCACTAGGGTAACTGGTGTTTGCTGCACTCTTCCAGTCACCAAGATGTACCTCGCAACCGGGTCCTCTATCACCTCTTCCTGCTCGAATGGAAATGTGGCCTCCAGAAGTATGGCCACACCTCACTTTCTACCCGAGGAGAGGGAGGAGTGATAGATTCAAGAATATGACCTGGATTTCAGTTTTAGAATCTCTGCAGGAGACAAATGCGTCTCCTGTGAAAAGACAACATCCCCTTTCTGGGTGGTGAGATATCTTTGGATCTGTTTCCTCTTGATTGGATTATTGCACCCGTTGATATTAAATGAGATTATTTTAGTATTTTGAGTAATCATTTGTAGTCATAAAAATCCTAAGCTTACTGTCACACCAGGTGCGGTATAACAAATACACCCCATCTAGTAAACCTGGTCCATTTGTTAGTTTTTATACCCAGTTATAACCAGAACAAATAACATAACAACACTGAAGAAAAAAACAACTTTTAACCAGCAACTTGGGTTTTAGGCTCTATGCTGTGGAACATACAGCATTGGGGTCCGAGATGGATAGGGGCCCCAGGGGTTGTAAGCCTCCGGGCCTCCCAATCTTATGAATAATGAGATGACTTCCAAGGCTACTTTAGGAACTATTACCTAGGTAGAAGGCATGAGCACCAGAGTGCAGAATAAGGGAGTTCAAAACAAGAAAGAGCTGCCCTGAGGATTCTTGAGTTAACCCTCGATTCGGATCTGGCCTTTGACTGTCAGCAGACATACATGGTAATATCAATAAAATGGCCCCCATGGAACGACTAACTGCTGATAAGGATGAACAGTATCGCTGCATTACATTTTAGTTGAAATTAACAGTTGTAGATGTCCGTTTGAGAAGGCATCACTAGGTAGTGACCACAGCAGAAATAATACATTTACCATTATGATTAGTTCTAGCATGCGTATTATCAAAGCAGGACCGAAGGTTTTTGAGGGCCCTCTGTGGGTGTATTTTTCATAGCACCATGTGCGCATCAAGGTTGCAGCAAAATTGAGGTGCAGGGATCAGGGTCCTGGCCCATATTCAGCAGGAGCCTCTCCTTTCCCATCCTGTAGCCACAGCTAATCAGGCACCCACAACCCCCTCCCTCAAATATGCTCTACCTCCCACCACCCCCCGCCAGATTAACAGTCAGTAGCCTCAGAGTTGAAGTAATTCAGGGAATGTCAAAGTCAATGAATATCCAGCAGTACTCACAAATTCTATATCCATTCAGCTTCCCCAGCCTTCCGAGCCAGCTTAAAAGCGAGTAGGCTTGCCGTGAGTCAAGGCCAGATTTCATGACCTTAGTGGAGGGATTTTGCAGTTTTCTGGTGTTGCTGGATGAGGCGGTGGGGGTGGTGGGGTGAGATAAACTCAATTAGGCCAACTAGTGACCCGGCACAAGTGGGGACCAGTCAGTGATTCCTCTTCAGGTCCCAGGGGCAGGTAGTATAGCAGATTCAGTTCTAGGTTCTTCCGGGTCCATTTGCAGGTGTGTTGCCTTCTGATTCACCACTGTGGGATCTCCATATCTTTTGAGCATGCAGGATACATCAGCTCGCAGGTTGGTGTGTGGTTGCTTCTGCAAGGTATCAGGCCGCTGAATCCCCTTCTGAGCCACCGACCACGCGGAGGTTAGTAAGTCTTTCTCTAGCTTCTCTTTTTGGAGGGGCGGGGTAGCGATCCCAAGGCTTTCAAGGTAGGGGACCACTGCAAGAAGGTCTGAAAAAACTCTGTTGCCCTTGTCGGAGAGCACTTTGAACCTTGCAGGGAACAGGATCAGGGCCCTGATATTTTTTGCCTTGAGCTGCTTAACAATTGGCCACATGGTTCTTCTCGCCTCCTTGAACAATGTTGTGTGGTCATTATCAATCGAGATGCGGTGACCTTCAAATTGCAAAGCTCCCCTCTGCCAGGCCCATTGGAGCAGCTCCTGTTTGGCCTGGTACAAGGTAAGGTGGGCTATTAGTGATCTGGGTCTGGCGTCTGCTTTACAGGGCTTCAGGGTTAAAGATCTGTGTGTGGTCCATTGAGAGTTTGAATTCTTCAGGAAATGACAAGACCTTTTAAGAATTTTTTTAGGAAAGTGATAACATCTCTGGAGTTGTCCTCTGTGCCCTCTGGTACTTCGTAGACTCTGATGTTATGTCTCTGACTTCTGCCTTCCAAGTCGTCGAGACGATGCGTTAACTCTCTGTCCCTTGCGAGTAAATATAGCAACAGGCGGTCATGCCTGTCAGCTTGCTCTGAAACCTGCAAAACGCCCAGTTCAAGCTGCTCTGTTTTATGGCTGACATTATTGAAGTCAGAGCGGAGGTCCGATAAAGATTGATCTATTTTTGATACTGTGCGGGCCGTTTGCAAGCTTGTGAAGATGAGGTCTGCGTCCGCTATCTCTCCATGCGGCTCCGCTACCTGCAGGTTGTCTGGTGCCATTCGCTCTACCGTATCAATCCTCTGATTCTGCTGCAGTAACTCCTTTAATTTTTGCAGCGGAGAGCTGTGCGTCTTCCCAGATTTATATCTTTTCGTTTTGGCTGGTGATGACATCTTTTGTTCAGCAATGTAGATAGATTGTAGTCGTTGGGGAGCGGGAGCTGTTGTTCTAAGCAGCCATTTAGTCGCTGACATCACCGGAAGTCTGAGGAGCAGCAACTGATCTTGGGGGACCAAGGAGCAACCCATTTAGCCACTGATCCTGGGGGGGGGGCCGGAGGAGAACACGTCAATTGTGGCCCACGTTATGTTAACCTGTTGACACAGTGCAAATGCCAAGACAAATGCAGTAATTGGATTGCTTAATGTTTCAGTAAAATGTTAGGTAGTGTAGTTGCTAGTAGTGTTGTCAGAACCCTCTGAAGTTCTGGGTTCTAGTTCTAGTCTAGAACTTTTGAAAAAGTTCTAAGGTTCTAATCTTTTTAGAACTTTTTAGAACTCGAACCCTATTTTTTAATTGTGCTGCCAGTAATGAAGATAGTAATGAAATACATGTAAAGGAAAAACTGTTCAATATAAGGGGGAGAGAAATTATCATGTGTGACATTGATAGGAATACAACTAGATTTATCTATGGTTTCTTCTGTTTGCTAAAGCCAGCAACTTAATACGTAACAGGCCCACCATCCCACCCATATGTTAAAAGTTTTCCTGCTGCAGCTGCATCATAGTTCCTTAGTGAAAGAAAGAGGCACATTAGCCATTTATGTACTCAGTTATATATACTCATCGTCATGAATTATTAGAAAAATAACTGATATTACCTAGTTTCAGCTATTTGCTGCTTTGTGTTTTAAATGAGTAAATCAAAAGTTGCTATGTTTAAAAGAAAGCTTTTATAACAAAGTCAAGCCAAGGTACTGCAGCCACAGCACATGGAACTGTTGCAAAATATATTGGGCTGGATATTCAAACTGCGCCATTCAAAGGCGCAAGTCCTTGCGCTGTGCAAAATAGATGCGCAGGGGTGTGTCTGCGTTATTCAAGGGATTACGCTATTGAGCAACTCCTTTGAATCATCGCTCCCAAGCCACAGCCACTGTGCATGGCGCCAGTGGAACTTCTTGCCAAGTGCAAGAATTGACAGAGTGGAGCAGTCAACTTGTGGTGGCGCAAGTACCAATGCGCCATCGCTAAATCACGATATTCAAAAGGTGACATGCAAATGGGGCTATAATACATGCAAGGTGCAGGGGCCATTTGCATGTCATTATAGCCTCATTTGCATGCCATTAGCATGTAGGTGCACCGATCCCCGAGGACTTGCGCCTGGCGCCCTGCCAGGCAGCAGCCGTCGAGGACCGACGCACCCTGCAGCCAATCGCGGGCATCAATGTAGCTCCCCGTTCACATCCTGGTGATCCAGTGGACCTTAATGCCCGATCGCGGGCAGAATATAATAGAACCCCCAGTACTTGATCGGGCAAGAGATATAATAAACCCCAGTACCTGATAAGTAGGCGGTAAGTAAGTGCCCCCAACCCAAATATCTCCCTGGTGGTCAGTGGACCTTAATACTTTCGATCGCGGGCAGAATGTATATTGACACCCCCACCAAACATCTCCTGGTGTCCAGTGTCCCCCACCCCACCCACCCACCCACGAAGCCCCACCACCCGCTCCCCGGCGGCGGTAGGGGCAACATCCACCCGCCTGCTGCCCGTCATTCACAAATCTGACTGTCATGTTTAGTATGGCTGCACGCCCATTGGCTCTAGCTCTGCACCATCGTGCAGCCCTACTGCCAGTCGTCGGCGATGGGCGGGCGTGCAGGCGGGTGGGATGCTGCTGCCTACTGCCGCCGGGGGTGGAGCGGGTGGTGGGGCTCGGGGTGGGTGGGGTGGGAGGGACACTAGACACCAGGAGATGTTTGGGGGGTGTCAATATACATTCTGCCCGCGATCGGGCATACGTCCACTTGACCACCAGGGAGATATTCGTTGTGAGGGGGGCATTTTACTTACCGCGATCGGGCACTGGGGGTTCTTATTACATCTCTGCCCGCGATCGGGCACTGGGGGTTCTTGTTACATTCTGCCCGCGATCGGGTTACGGTCCACTGACCACCAGGGATGGAACGAGGGGGCTACATTGATGCCTGCATCGGGCTGGTGGAGGGGCATAGGACTGAGTTGGGGCCAGCATAGTGGTAGCTGCTGTGTTGCGCCTCTCTGCAATACAGCAGCTCACCTGTGTGGGGTGGGCCTCAACTTAAGCCTTTTTGGGCTCAAAGTTGTGCAGGCGCAGGTTGGGGGTTGCGCCTGCACAACTCTGCACAGCCCGACTGAATATCGGGCTGCACAGTTTATGCATGGTTCCTCCCCCTCCAGTTGCGCATGCATTCATTTGCATTGCGCTGTTGCTCAGCCTGTTTTCAGTGGCGCAACTGCCTCCTGCTGAATATCGCAGAATGGCGCAATGTAGGACTTGCGCATGCACAACCCTGTTGCGCATGGCGCAACCCTTTTGAATATCTGGCCCATTATGTTATAACATAGTCAGTCAAGACATTTGAATAAAAAAAATATGCCAGTCATTGTTGCTGGCAAAAAATGCATGCAATTTTCTAAGATAATGCATACATATACCAACATTCTTGTTGGCAAATTGAAGTAATACATACAACTTTCTAAGATGATGCATTTTCCAGCTGATACATCAATAAAATCTGTATTCCAGTCACATAAATAAAAAAGTGGTTTCCTCACCACATATTAACTTAAACAACATTTAATGTAGCTGCAGCAGTTGGTGTGTGACGTTTAAGGGGCAGTGTCTGTCAACCCCATTACGTATCAAATTATCACTACTTGTAAAGCAAAAACACTTTATGATAGGTCACATTCTGTGAAAACTGCTGATGCAGATTTTCTTTTATTTCTGATTCCTTTATTTTTTTTAAAGGGGACAGGACACTTGTGCTAGGTGGTAACAGTTTGTAATGTATTTAATAAGAAAAAATATATATATATATATATATGTGTATATATATATATATATATATATATATATATATATATATATTATATCTATAGGAGGTTCCACAGTGGGCAATCGGTGTAGCCCTCCCATACCTTCGGTCTGTCATCATCTTTTTCCTCACCATCCCCAGCCTATCATGAATCTGTAAATGAAAGGACTAAAACAACACCCACCTTTCACCCCAGCACCCATTCCACTTTTCTTCCACCTCCCTCATCTATTCAGTAGCACCCATACCACCCTTATACCCATGTGTTAAAACCAACCCACAACCCTCACCCCCCTCAAGCACGCATTCCACCCTCCTCCCTCATCCAAATGTTTAAACTACCCCCACACTTAGTCATGAACTACCGTTCATGTCACCCTTCTCCATCCCTCACCCATGTTAAAATCCACTCCCCCAACCAACACCCATGTACTAACAACCATGCCATGTTTCTCCCTCCTTCATCCATGTTAAAACCAGCCCCCAACCCTCACCCATGCACTAGCATCCACGCCATCTTTCTCCCTCTTGCATCCATGTTAAACCAACCTCCAGCCCTTTCCCACCCTCCAGCACCCATTCTACCCTCCTCCCCCTCTCAAATGCTAAAACTACCACATGCTTACTCAAGAAAAATGAAACTCTTGCCTCCAAATGAACCATACTTAACTGTTCCTTAATAAACAACACCTATGTGAAAAACTGTATTTTTCAATTGCTTTCTTCTTATGGACAACATTCTGTACAGTCCTCTTCATGGAACCAGTAATTTGAGAGTTGTTGCTATTATGCAATGGTCTGTGTACAACAGAATGTTAAACACGAGTTATTGTGGTATGAGACCTATGCTTACAGAATGATATGTGCTCAACCATGACATAGGTAAAACTCCAGATGACTCTGTTTCCCAGAAGAGACTTGTAACAGGATGCTGCCCACAGAAACATAACAATACAAAATACAGTTTTTCCGATAATTTTTTATTCAGTAAGATAAGTTACATATGGATCATTTTGGTTTATGGCTAACATTTCTGTAATTGAAAAAATAATAAACAGCTACCAATTAGAACTCATTGTTTTGTCCTCTTTAAAACTGAAAAATAGACTGCCCCCAGTCCCAGTCCATACTGATGCACCACAAAGTCACAGAAGGTAAATCCAAAAATATATGTTTGAACTTTAACTATAAATATGATACAGAAATGATTGACAGTGTCCCTTTTATGCCAAATTTGGGCCTGTTCCCACTGATGTTAAAATTGCCCTGTATGTAAAACTTGTTGACTTTAGACCCTAGCTACAAAGCAGTTTGCCATGAAATGGTGAAAGTTTTGTGGGGTATATAGTCCAAGATAGTAGATCAAGAAAGGAGAGAGACAACCAAAGTCATCACAGTCTGTAAAAGTTTCCTTTCTGGTGCAGAGAGACTCTGTCTCACACAATATTTACCAGCCACCACCATCTGAGTTGTCATCACCATCAACATCCACAATATCAATCACTTCAGGATCTGTTTGTATACTGTTGTAGGGATATGAAAATCTTGACTTATTAACTTTAATAAAAGTTAACGTGTGTACATTTTCTGGCAGCAACCTATTTCTGGTGTCTGTCACAATATTGCCAGCTGTACTAAACATGCGTTCTGAAAGACACTTGTTGCAGGACAACCAAGATATTTACAGGCTTCATCACACAGCTCTGTCCAAATCGACTTTTTTGATCTCCAGTATTCAAAAGGGCATGCATCAATAGGAACAGGCAGTTCTTGCAGGTAACTGTCTACCATGATGGACAGAGACCGCTCAGAAGAGGAATCAGCATAAGCTGGTATGGCAGCAATTTGGGAAAGGTTTTGCCAAAGATGTAGCTTGCTACTAAGGGTTGAAGAAGTGGCAGTTGTGGAACAACTACTGTTAATGTTTGGTGACATTTCCAGTTCTGTATCCCTTTGTGAAGATGAACCTGCATGTTGTAGTGATGACTACCTGAGAGTACTGTGCGTGTCTGTGTCTGACTCCTGTGAGTGCTGCAGCTCATCTAGCAACATACATTTGTACTGCTCTATATCACCTGTTTTTGGAAGATGTATAGCCTTGAACCTGGGATCTAAGAGGGTTGCAAGGATGTAGTGTTTTGATTTCATCATTGCAACTAATTTGCCATTGGTTTTGAAGCGCTCGCTCATTCTCTTTACGAGATTCCCATGATACAGGCGACATGTTGTCTGAGCTTCAGATCTGTCTTTTTCTATTTGTAGATTTAGAACACTAAGATGATGTGAAATCAACATTATGAGTGGGATAACGTGACTCACAGATGCGCCTTCAGAAGACATGTCCCTTGTGGCTGTCTCAAAAGGAGCTAGGATACAGCACACTGTTTCCATTAATTTCCACTGCAGCACAGACAGCATGATGCCATCTCCAATAATGTAACTGGAGCAATATTCATGTACAGCTTGCTTTTGCTCCAAGAGGCGCTGCAGCATATAAAGAGTTGAGTTCCAATGAGTGGAAACATTTTGAATCAGCTTTCGCTCGGGCAGCTTGTGTTTTTCTTGCAGTTCGGACAATGTCCGTATAGCCTTGGTTGAATGTGAAAAGTGAGTCACAATTTTTTTGCAAACAGCAATCATACCATCCACTTGTGTTTCACTGCTGAGAAATCCCATGACAATTAAATGTAAGCAATGTGCAAAGCAAAAAGCATGCATAAATCCTCCATCCTGTACTGCTTTCAAGATGTTGGCTCCATTGTCACTTACTATGAAGCCACATTTTAGACCATGAGAATAAACCCATTCATCAAGGAGGTCATTTAGTTCCTGCAAAATGTTTGCAGCTGTATGACTTTGCCCAAACGTCTTTATATGCTGCAGCGCCATCCTCTGGGGTGTCTTTGTTTTTGAAGAACCACAAGAAAACGTGACCCAATGAGCGGTAAGGGACATGTAGTCTATGTTTTGAGTGCTGGTCCACATATCTGTTGTGACATGAATAACCCTACCCTCTGCAGTTTTAAGTGCAAGCATCACTGTCGCTTTTAAAGCCTGATAAATGTTTGGTATTCCAACATAGGAAAAGCACCTTCAATGAGGAACATTGTAACGAGGCTCTGCTAGTTTCAAAAGCTCCCTAAATTCCTCATGATCTACCAAAGCGAATGGGAGAAGGGCTCCAGCTAACAGTTCACCAATTCTGTGCTTAAGATGAAGGGTCTTTGGATGATTTTTAGTAAAGGTATTCTTCCTTTCAAATGCCTGAGACAGTGTTAGCAGTTTACAACATGTCCCTGCTGGTTTATTATACACCATGCTTCAATTGACAGATGGACATTGGGATGGTGGACTAGGACTTATATATTCAGTGCCATCACTAGATGTGCAACTGGTACTAATGGTGCTGGCATTGGTGGTAACAGTGATCCTCGGGTCAGCAGTGGTTCTATCCGCATCAAGTTCAGACAATTCAGTATCCATTTCAAATTCCAGACCCTTCTTACGTGTGGTCTGGAACATGGAGGACATGGGTTTTGGACGATCAAGCAAAACTGAATACTTTTTCAGATGGCGTTTAAGAGCTGTAGTGCCAAGGCATGGCACAACTTTACCACGGCTTACACTCTGTTTACACAGGGAACAAATTACTCTGCATAGATCAGTTTTACCGGCAGAGAAATAATTCCACACCTCAGATGTGACAGATTTTGTTCGAGTGCTAGGAAGATAGCTAAAGACTGTTTGCGTCTTTTCACCTGTCCTAACAGAACCCAGGACATGCTCCTTGGTGCTAGAAGAGTGGCAGAAGGCTCTGATGGATTTTCATTGCTGGCCAACACAGAAGTGGTGGATTCAATGGATATGTCCTTTTCATTGCCAACAGTGCTGGATGTATTTGCAAGTGTACTACCTGATTCATTGTCAGCAGACTAGCTCATTTCACTTTGTTGAGGAAGTAATGATATGTCGCAAGACACAACAGTGTCGGACTGAGACAAAGAGCTACTGTCTGAGTCTGAGTCAGAGAGGGACTCACTGCCACTTGCATTATTACTGCTAGTCACAGGGATTTTAACAGCATGAATGGCATACCTTATGGTGCCTCTCTGTGTGACCCCAGCAGCTGCACAGGTTTTCTTAAAAGGTCCCCCTTTACCACACTTCGCTGTTGCTCTTTTACTGTTTGTTGAATTTTTATCACATGAAACATTTTAGTTATTTCTGCTAGCACCAGAATTACCACCACCACCAACATCTGCTCCAACACCAGCACCAGATGCTTCATCTATGTTGGTGTCAGCCATAACAGTACCAGTATACTACAGTGAACACACCCACACCCACACAATTCCTGTGTAAGAAAGCAATGTGATCTGTGATCGCTGGCTACAACTCCAAAATTTTATTTTGGTTGTGTGACACTGTGATGCAGTGGACTGAAAGTAATTGAAGAATATGACGGTTTGCAACTAAAGGATCCCAGGTTCAAGGCTTACAGAATGATTGGGCTGCTGGGCGTAGGCATACACATAGCAGTCAAGGGGTGCACAGCAGCAGAGAGATGGACTGACCACAAGAGACGGACTTACACAAACAAACCGAGGAAAGAGGATTTTTCTGTCTCTCTTCCCAACAGAAAAATATATTTTTAGGCTTCTGTCGTGTATTTAAGGATAATGCCATTACACAACTGGCCACTGGGCTTCACATAGTAACACACACTGGGTAAGGTACAGTGCAGTCAAGGGGCTCACAGCAGCAGAGTGATCGGCTGACCAGAGATTTTTCTGTCTCTCCTCAGGGAAATATATTTTTAGGCTTCTGTCGTGTATTTAGCAGCAGCAGCAGCACGGTGATGGGCTGCCCACAGGAGATGCTCTCTCTCCTCCCAATAGTACCACCATAAAATTCACATTGGCTGGGCAGTAATAATTAGGGTACAGTCACTGCAGTCAAAGGGAAGGGAACACAGCAGGGTCCTCCTTCCCGATACTTGTTGTAGGCTTTAAACAGATCAGTTCAATAAACGTTTATCTGTTCATTCATTCACACGTTGTTTTTTTACTTTGTTTTGTGTCAAAATCTGATTTTTTTTTCACCCTTCCCCCAGTCAGGGTGCTTTGTGTCTCCAGACAAATTCCACCAGACAGAGATGAGTACTAGTATTAGACTAGTTAATGTTTCTTAAACAGCTCAGGAGGCAAAGGCAAGTTATAGTAGCAAGTTAGCAACTAAGACTAAGCAGCACTCTGAGTCCAAATTAATGCAGGCAGTCAGCTGTAGATCTCTCCCTGTGTCCCACCCGAGAGAGTAGACCCAACTGTTTTCTCCTATCCGCCCTTCTTTCCTCAGTCCCCCCATCCCCCCAACCTTTTCAGCCCATCTCCCACCCACACTTTAGCTTTATTTATTTATTTTTACTCTAGCTGGAGGCAAAGCAAGTTGTCAGTTCACTTTTTAGAAAAAGTTCACAACTCGGCTCACAAGTCGCAACACTAGCAGGCTCAGCAGAGCTCCTTCCATCTCAAAGACTGAATGTGAAGAATGTAGCCATGCGCGACTACTGTGCTGGTCTGACCGCACCACATGACCACAGAGCAGTTGGTCAGGTGGTGATGGTGATTGTGATCAGGGGTGCGCAAGCGCAATCTCATCACAATGCCCCCCACACACACACACAACAACAGTAACTGCAGCTGCTGGAACCAGGATGGGTTTGGGAAGATCGTGACTCTCGGGAGCTGACAGTTTTGCATACCAGCAGTAGGATTTTTTCACTTGAGTACCAATTAGCATTTGAGACTTAGATTTTTACAAAGATTCAAACCCTTTTGCGAATCCTCTAGTGTTCGAGTTCTACATTAGAACTCGAACACCAGGGTTTGAGATGGGTTTGAATCTTACTCGGACTAGTTCTGACATCCCTGGTTGCTAGGTACAGGTTAAAAGCTGATGTGAGGTGGTAAGGAGGCTTCTACTGAAACTGTAGTTCTGCAGTTTTGCAACTAATAGCGTTCTGCATTCAGCAGTAAACAGGTGGGAGCAGGTGACACTGAACCATGTCACAGTGGCTCAGCAGGTAGCACACTCGCCTCTGAGACCGGGAGATCAGTAGGCTGTGGGTTCTATCCCCACACCAGGCACTTGCGTTAATATCCCAATACTGACACTGTAGTGCAGCATGAGGGGGGTGCTGCACTCCGGAGGTGCCGTCTTCCGGATGAGACGTTAAACCGAGGTCCCATCTGTCTGTCCTGGTGGTAGTTCATGTAGATGTTAAAGATCCCATGGCACTTCTCGAAAAGAGCAAGGGAATTTCCCTGGTGCAATGGCCAAATTTCCTCCATTCACGAAAAATTACCACCAACAGCTTAATCTGGTTCAAGGTCAGTTGGCATTCATCTGTATCCCCCTCCCCCAGGTCGTGCCTGAAAATAGGCAGGATTTGTCTAATGCACTTACCTGGTCAACAAAAACTAAAATAAAAAAAAAAACTGTAAGTGTGGAGTAAAGCACTGCTGCAAGTGTGTAACCTGTAAGCATGGAGTAAAGCACAGATTCTCAATTGCAATTTGTAGGGTTGCTGTTCTTGTACAGCCAGAATCGCTAATCTGACACCGTGCTGTTGTGTAGCAATCGCCAATAATGTTTTTGCTGTAATTTAATTGCGATTTTGTATTCGCTATTTGCATGGGATCCTGGCTGGCATCTTCACATCTGGAGTAAACACCCTGAAGGCCCCAGATGTGCACACAGATCTGTGTGTGTTGGGGCGGGGGCCAGGCTCTGAGGCAGTCTGCTTCACGTACCACAGCAACCACCGTCACCATTCTCCTACTTCCACTGGAAAGAAGGTGTACATCTCTCCACAATAGCCAGGCAGCTATGTGGCAGATCTTGTCATTCATGCCTAGCCCAGGAGTGGAGGCAACCAAAACCTGCTGCATGGCCCACAGCAAGAAGGCTAAGGCTAAGAAACTGAGCTGGTTGAGCAAGAAGGTAATGGCAAAGGTAAGGAGGAAAAGAGCTGCCTTTAGGAAGTACAAGAAAACAGGGAGAGGGGAGGACAGGGAGGAGTACTTGACAGAATCCAAGTAGATGACAAGGGCATTAAGGGGAGCCAAGGCATCTATGGAACTCAGGCTGGCACAAGGCATTAAGAAGGAGAAGGAGGACTTCTTTAGGTACATCATGGAGAAAAGGAACTGTAAGGACCACATAGTAAAGATTAGGAAGGAGGGGGGTTGGGTGGAAGCAGGGTGCAATAAGATAGAAGCACTAAATGAGTACTTCTGCTCAGTATTTACTAAAGAGAAGAGGGGGTGACACCCAAGGAGGGAGAAATGGCAGAAACGGGGAGGAGGGGGTGACACATGGGGAAATCATGGAGGGCAGAGTTCGGGAGGGTTTGAAGGGACTGAGGGTGGATAAGACGCCAGGCCCAAATGGCATCCACCCCAGGGTACTGAAGGAGCTAGCAGAGGTCCTTGCAGGACCTTTGGCAGACCAATTTAATGCCTCACTACATTTGGGGTGTGTACCTCAGTACTGGAGGATGGCTCATGTGGTGCCCTCCACAAGAGTGGCCCCAAGGATGAACCAGGAAACTACAGACCAGTGAGCCTCACATCCATCATGGGTAAGCTAATGGAGACTATCCTGAAGAAAAGGCTGGTGGCCCTCCTAGAGGCCAAAGGACTGCAGGACAGCAGACAGCATGGCTTCATATGGGGCAGATCCTGCCAAAGCAACCTGGTGGAGTTCTATGACTGGGTAACTAGGCAACTGGGAAGGGCCATGCAGTGGATGTCCTGTATCTGGACTTCAGTAAGGCATTGACTGGTGCCGCATGAAAGGCTGGAAGTAAGTTAGTAGGCACAGGGGCGGGTGAAAGCTGGTGAGATGGGTAGGGAACTGGCTTCAGGGAAGACAACAGAGGGTGGTGGTGGGTGGGGAGCTCTCACACCCAAGGGCAGTGATGAGCGGTGTTCCACAGGGCTCAGTGTTGGGACCAGTGTTGTTTGGGATATTCATTGCAGACATATCATTGGACATCAAGAGCAAGTTCAGTCTGTTTGCTGATGATACCAAGGTAGGAGCAGTGGTGGATGACCTAGGGGGATGGCAGGGGTTGCAGGATGATCTGGCAAAGCTTGAAACCTGGTCAGACACCTGGCAACTGGAGTTTAATGCCAAAAAGTGCAAGGTGCTGCATTTTGGGATGAAGAACCCAAGGAGGAGTTACCAGCTGGGGGGAGTGCAGCTAGCCCAGACAGAGGAGGAGAAGGATCTGGGGGTGCTCATTACAGGGTCAATGAACAACTCAGCATAATGTAGGAAGGCAGCTGCAAAGGCCAAAAAATGCTGAGTTGTATTGCAAGAGGTATATCCTCGAGGAGGGAGGACGTGATTCTGCCACTGTATAGGTCATTAGTTAGACAGCACCTGGAGTACTGCATGCAGTACTGGTGCCCGATCTGAAGAGGGACATTCAGTTCTTGAAGGTGCAGGCAGACAAAGATGATCAAGGGCTGGGGACTTAGACACGAGGAGGCTGAGGGAGTTAAACATGTACTCACTGGAGGAGAGGAGGGACGGGGACATGATTGAAACCTTTAAGTACATGAAAGGAATAAACAAGACAGGTACAGATGGGCTGTTCAAAGTAAGGGAGGGGAGGGACACCAGGGGCCATGATATGAGACTGGAGGGAGGAAGGTTCAGGAGGGAGATGAGGAGACACTTTTTTACAGAGAGGGTGGTGGCTGGGTGGAATGTGTTACCTGCAGAAGTGGTATACAGTAGAACAGTGGACTGCTTCACAAGGGGATGGGACAGGACAAGGGGGAGGGTCAATGAAGGGGAAGGGTAGAAGGGAGGGGCAGCTGCAGAATAAGGGGTGCTAGCTGCACATTCGAGCAGATTTGATATACCTCTAGGCCTTTATCTGCTGGCAAATTTCGTATGTTCATAGGAGTGAGGACGGTATCAAATCCATCAGTAAAATTTCTGGGGTCAAGATCCCAAGGTACTACAAAATGAAAGACTGGTATGTAATTGTCTAACGGGATTCAGCCTGTCATCAAACACTTTAGCAGGCGTATACCATCAAGCTCACATAAATGCCACAACACTAAGAGGCTGTGCTTTGCTCAAGCTATGTTTGTGTGGACACTCTATTTCAGTACATTGCCTGTGGCTATTTTAACATTCAAGGAATGACCTGTGAGGTGAGAATTTAGGCTAGTTTAGCTTTTTTTGTTATGCATTTTCCTATCATATGAAATTTTTCTTTTGGTTTCCTTAGAGTGCTGTGTATTTTCCTTTCATTGTATGTATATAGTCACTGAGATCTGCGGACTCGGAGTTGATTGCAGGTGTTCCACTGGTCTTGGAAAACTGGCTATTGCAGCCTATGCCAGAATTTGCTGGGACTCCCTTCCCTTTAACTTATGCTTCTCCCCTCAGTCACTCGCTCTTTATTTTATTTATTTAGTTTTTGTTGACCGGGTAAGTGCATTAGACAAATCCTGCCTATTTTCAGGCATGACCCGAGGGAGGGGGATACAGATGAATGCCAACTGACCTTGAACCAGATTAAGCTGTTAGTGGTATTTATTTTTTAGTGAATGAGGGAAATTTGGCCAGAACACCAGGGAAATTCCCCTACTCTTTTCGATAAGTGCCATGGGATCTTTAACATCCACCTGAACTACCAACAATCCAGGCAGATGGGGCCTCGGTTTAACGTCTCATCCGAAGGACGGCACCTCAGAAGTGCATCACCCCTCTCATGCTACACTTCAGTTTCAGTACTGGGATATTAACCCAAGTGCCAGATGTGGGAACTGAACCCACAGCCCTCTGATCTCCCGGCCTAAGAGGAGAGTGTGCAACCTACTGAGCCACTGACACTGCACATTGCAAGGCCAGGTAGATGCTCCAGCCACTGTTGGGGCTAGCAGACAAGGCCTAGTCTGTTCTTGCACTGCACATTTTTCCATTAAGTAGTTCGATGTCTACTGCTAACTTTTTACCCAACTGCCAACTCAGGTGTCAATAAGCTATTTCCTCTGCTCTATTGTCACCTACGATTCATTGAAAGTCCTGTTTTTTCTCTGATCTAATTGGTCGTTGTTACTCATCACTGTTGTGTTTGTATGATATCCATGATGTCATTGCCATATATCTGATTTTTGTTCTTCTGTTGTTCTAATTTACTGTGCATTGTAAGTGCTTATGGTTGCACCTGCTGCTGTTTTTGATTCTGCACTCATGTTTCCTGTTATGATGTCCTTTACTTGTTATTCCCTACTGATATATTTTAACTAATTGTGTTTTCACTGTAATTCTACTGCTGATCAAGTTTTCTAATTCTCCCAGGTAGTGCCTGAAAATAGGCGTACGTATGCCTTTTGTATCTTACCTGGTATCAAAAACAAACAAAACAAAACAAACAAATATAGGGAAATACTGGATGGCCAACTATGCACAACCAGTGTGTTCTGCCACAGAGAGGTTCTGATTCCCTCTGATTTTGAGAGCCAAGCTCAAGAGATCCGTGCAAATCCGAACCCCAAGGTGGCAGAACACACTGGTTATACATAAAGTTGCTCATCCGGTATTTTTACAGTGTATAGTATTATGCAAAATGTGTACTTTGTGTTTTTTCTCTTTCACAACGAAACTGACTTGTGCAGTCTCTAGAGGTTCTAGAATGCTGTTCTACCACAGAAGGGTACAGTCACATTCCATGACATTTGAATTGTGATATAACGGTATTTTGAAAAGGATGGATTTCTATATAGAACAATGCTCTAATATACATTATAATAAATATATATACGTGACTGTGAGTTTTTTAAAATGTGCATGTAATTTATTTTATTGTCTTTTCTCTGATCCTCTTCTGAAGGGCACATATGAAATCCAAGTAGTACTTCTACTACAGGAACAGAGTCATGGAGTGCCTGGAGCAGACTGGGGGTTCAGATAACCAGAGCCCCTGCACTGCATGAGTAAGGGCCTAAAGATGGATGAGAAGGGGCCCCACGTGAATTTGTATCCAGGTTTGTGGCAGCACAACTTAAGTGATTTTAAGTCACTTGACACTCATAGGGCTCTGTGCCTAACTGGTGTAAGCGGTGGGATTCAAGCACTCTGGAGTTAATGTCCCATCTATAATTATACTACTATAACTAATTCAAATGTACCTGTTTTGTCATCATTACTGTGTTTGCTGCTCCACTTTGCCATCTGCTTACTGATGATAGAAACATAGTGATGGCAGAAAAGTACCATTGTTCCTCCAGTCTGACCATAAAACCCTAACAAACCTGGGACCTGTTGTCTATACAAGGTTCTAACCCACACTATCCCCCACATGCCTCCCACCCTACCACTACCACCCTGAGCAATCTAACCTCTTTACTCTGTCTCACTTGTGTCTGAAACCATTGATAGTTTTGGCACTCACCATATCAGCTGGCAGATTGTCCCACAGCTCCTCCGCCCTTTCTGTAAAATAATACTTCCTCACTTCCCTTATGAACCTCCCCCCATCAGTTGTCACTTATGTCCCATGTTCTTGATCTGCTACTTATGTTAAATGGTTCCCTGCAGTGTACCTTGTTCATCCCTTTCAAGAACTGAAGGTCTCTGTTATATCTTCCCCTCTTGTCTGATCTCCAATGAGTACATGTTCAGAGCCTTGATCTGATCCTCATAAGGTCCACCCTGCTGGCCCTGAATCATTTGGTCACTCTACATTGCACAGTCTCCAGCCTGTCCTTATCTTTCCATAAGTGAAGACTCCAGAACTGGGCAAAGTATTCCAGGTAGGGCCTCATCAGTGTTCTATAGAGAGGTAGAAATAACCCCCATCCTTCTGGTGTCAGTACCCCTTCCTATAAACACCAGCATCTTGTTTGCCTAATTATAGGCCTTGTTACACTGGCTTGATTGTTTTAGGGACTCACTGATGATGACCCCAGGTCTCTTTCCTCAAAAGTTATACCCAGCTTTACCCCATATCTTATACTATGTCCTGGGGTTCTTATTCCCCATGTGCATCACCTTGCTCATTTTGGCATTAAGTGTCAGCCGCCAAACCACTGACCACATGTCTAGCCTTTGTAAGCCTCTCTCCAGCTCCCTAAACCCTCCTCACTGTTTACCCTGCCACAGAGCTTAGTGTCATCTGCAAAGACACATCTTGCCCAGGATTCCTTTTCCCATGTTGCTGATGAACATATTGAAAAGGCCTGGGCCCAGGGCTGATCCATGTGGCACTCCCCTGGTTACCTCCCTCTCTTCTCATTTGAGTATGTTAACCACAACCCTCTGCTGTGTCCCTTCCATCAAGTTTCTCACTCATCTACTTGAGTCTTTTGCTACACCCAGGTCCAATAGCATCTTCAGTAACCTTCTGTGAGGCACCAAGCCAAAAGCCTTGCTGAAACTGAAATAGTGTAGATCCAAAGCATGGCCCTTATCCACTACCCACATTACCCAAAGAATACCATCAAGTTTGTCTAACTAGATCACTCTGCCATGAACCCATGCTGTTCACTATCCTGGAGTCCACTGCTTTCCAGATAGTTCATGAGATCCTCTTTCACAAGTGTCTCTATCAGGTTACCCACAAGAGAGGTAAGACTGACTGATCTGTAGTTATTTATTTAAAATTGATAAGCAGGAGAGGCACACTGAGCTGAGGCTCATTTCCATGTGCGACCCGGGGCAAGGGAAAGGGGGAGATCCCTCAGTCTCTCCTCGCAGGACCTCACCTACAAACCCCACACCATTCTAGCTGTCCTCTGTACCACCTTTCCCAGTGTATATATCCCTTCTGAGGTGCTGGTTAGCTGGTTGCTTCTTTTCCCCTTCCCCTTATGAAGTGGGACTATGTCTGTTACCATCTAGTCTTTTGGAATTAACCCTGTCTGAACTGAGTTATTTGGCAACACTACCAGGGGTTCAGTTAGCTCCATTTCCAATTCCTTGAGCACCCTCGGATGCACCTCATCTGGCCCTGGGACCTTATTGATTTTTAGGGCTGTTAGCTGTTTTTGAATCCTTTCACTGGTACATACTTACTGCCTCATGTCAGTGATCCCCTTTAACATAGCCACTCTCTGGCAGAGACCCTCTGTCTTCCCTTGGGAATACAGAGCAGAAGTAGTCATTAAGAATGGCTACTTCCTGCCTGTCCTCCTCAATTACCCTCCCCCCCCGTTAACCTAACAATTCTTCCTCCCTTCTTTCTTTGTTCCCTAATATAGCTTAAGAATCGTTTTCCCTTCCTTAACCCTTCCACAGTACACAGCTCTGTGTCTGCCATTGCTTCTCCAACCGCCCTCTTGGTTTCCCTTGTTCTCATTTGGCATTCTCCCCCATTCTTCCTTCCCTTGTTTTTCCTTGTACCTGGTGAACACCTTCATTTGGCTCTCACTGCTTCTCTGACTTTTCTAGAGAACTATATTGGTCTCATGCACCCTTTTTTTTTGATTATTGTTATCATACAAGACTTTGGTGCCTCAAGAATGGCCCCCTTGCTTGCCCCCCTATCTTTCCTCTGTATTCCAGATGCTGCCCATTCCAACCAACTTACCCTGGACCAGCTCTATCATCCAGCTGAAGTCTGCCCTTCTGAAATCTAGGACTTCAGCCTTGATGAGGCTTACTTATCCCAAGGGCCTTGTCAAACAATATAGAGTTATGGTCACTGGACCCTAGAGGCTCCCCTAGCCTCACTCCTCCTACCATTTCCGAGTTGGTGAGCTTGATATTGAGAATGGCAACCTGCCTAGTGGATTCCTTAACCAGCTGCACCAGCAGGCATGCCTGCAATGTATTCAGCAGATCCATACTACTGGAGCTCCTGGCCGCTGGAATTACCCAATCAATATTGGGTAGATTTGGATCTCCCACCACCAGCTCCCCATTTGCTGTCCCCCTTTCTAGTTCTGCCCCTAGCTCCTTATCATGCTCATCCTTCTGCCCTGGAGGTCTATAGATCACTCTCATCCTTAGTTTCTTGCTTGAGGATGACATGTGCTGAACCAACAGTGATTCTGTTTTCCCATTACCTACCTTCATGTTTCCATCTTCCTCTGCATCTATGCCTTCTGTGACATATATGGTAATACCTCCTCCTATACTTTTCATCAGTCATGTCTAAATATGGTGTAGCCTGGGACTGTCAGGTCCCAATCTTTATTCTCTGTGGTCCGAGTTTCTGTGATGTCTACTAGATCCATCTCAGTATCTGCCACCTTTGCCTGGCACTCGCTAATTTTATTTCCCAGACTCCTGGCATTAAAGCAGACCCATTTCAATCTTTCTCCTGATCCATCTTGTTTTTTGCTGTTCCTTCTTCCTTATTCTTCCTTAGTCTCCTTAGTTTTTTGTTAATGCTAAGTGTAGGCTTTGTCCGCTCCCTCACTGACCTCCTACCCTGCCTTAATTTGAAGTTCAACTTTACTATTACTCACCTTGCTGCTATCAGTCCCCTGTTCAGGGGGAATCCTAGCAAGGTTCCCCACCTAGTGTCCCTTCTTAGTGGTTTCCCTAGCCTCTGTCTCCCCTGCAGTCGGTTTAACTGTCCAATGTAGACATCAAGCATCTGCTCAAGAGCATGGGACCCCCCTCTCTCGTCAGGTGAAGGTCATCTCCCTTGAAGAGCCCCCTGTCTCTGAAGCCCCCCAGTCCTTCACAAAATGGCACCCCTCCTCCTGGCACCATCCCTTCAACCACTTATTAAACTTCTCTGTCTCTTCCTTCCTTATTCTATCATTCCCATTCCCCCTATTCCACACAGGAAGGACCTCGGAAATGGCCAGGGAAGCCAAGTGCTCTTCAGTAAGCCCCCCCCCGCATCTTAAAATTCTGTTTCACTGCCTCCACAAGCTGGTTTGCCAGAGCATTGGTACCCATGTGTTCAAGCACCCACACCTCCCCCTTCCCTTCTCCATCATCCTCTCTAACATTTCAATATCATGCTGGCTTATGCACCAGGAAGGAATCTGACCATTTCACTCCCCTTCCCTCTCCTGCTTACCACCTCTCTACTTCCCTAATCACCGAGTCCCCAATCACAAAGGCTCTCCTTGCTGACTTCCTCCTTCTCAGCCCACTGGGTGCCACCAATTTGTTCTGCCACTTTCCCTGACTGACTAAAAGTCCCACCCAATGGAGTCAAGTACCTGAGCCTCCTCCAGGAGTGCAAAGTGATTTGCTGTCTGGATGGTGTGAGATTGATCAAACCCCTTGTGGCTGCTCTACAACCCTCCCATTTTCCATCACACTCCAGCCCCCTGAGCCAGTGGGCCTCTGGGGGATCCCCAGCTGAGCCAGTGCTACAGTTGAGATATCTCCCATCTTGCTGCTACCAGCTGAGTATGGAGCTCCACAAAGGTCCTGCAGATGGGGCAGTGTCCCGTACTCCAGAGCATAACCCTGGAAAACAGCACCTCACAGTCCCCACAACTGATTACCTCCTCTCTGTACCTCATCTCCATACTGATCCTTTCATAACCCCTAGACCACTGTTAATAAAGTACAGTTACATAAGAACTTACCGTAACAGTAGCTCTTCGAGAGAGGCTCTTGCAGTAGGTAATTACAGATCGGACTGATGCTGGCAGGCGGCAGAACTCCATGGAAACATTTCTAGCTAGCAGTCTCTCCCCCACTCCCGCCATCCAGTTCTCTCCCGCCAAAGGCCCAAAGGCGAAACAAGAGAGAAGTGGATATTTCCATCCTGGTGAAGGAGCTGAAAAAAGCTTAGGGGGGTGGAAGGCAGGAAAATATTACCTACTGCAAGAGTCTCTCTTGAAGATCTACTGTTATGGTAAGTTCTTACGTAAACTGTACTATCTTACTTCAAGAGGGCTCTTGCAGTAGGTAACTACAGATAGAACTGAGTCCCAAGCAGTCTGGAACAAGGAGAAGCCAACAGGAGGAGGAGGAAAGCTACTCTGAAGTAGACCCTCTGGCTGTGAAGGCCTTAGGAAAGGAGGCCTTGCAGAACAGCGCACCCGAAGCCTGCTCTACAGCGAGAGGCAATGTCCAAACTGTAATGTTTCCTAAAGATATGGACAGAAGTCCAAGTGGCAGCTGTGCAAATGTCAGCTGCTGACACATTCTTGAAACAAGCCGCAGAGGCAGCGACCCCTCTGGTGGAGTGGCCGCTGACTTGACTTGACAGGGTCTTGTTGTACTTGTCATAACAGAAAGTGATACAATGATCCAACCATTTCGATAGGCATTGCTTAGAAACAGCATTACCTTCCCTTTTATAAGCAAAAGAGATGAAAAGTTGATCAGTCTTTCTGAAATCCTTTGTCCTGTTGGTGTAGTATCTCAGAACTCGGTGAACATCCAAAGTATAAAGGAGGTACTCTCCATGATTAAGGTGCTGCGTAAAGAAGGCAGGCAACTCTATGGATTGATTCAGTGTAGATTCCACTACCACCTTAAGGAGAAACTTAGGGTTGGTACGCAGAGCCACACGTTCCTTGTGAATAATCAAATATGGGATTTTACACATCAGGGCCTGGAGCTCAGAAATCCTTTGAGCAGAAGTAATGGCCACTAGGAAGAGGGTCTTCCAAGAAATGAACTTTAGGTCTGCAGAGGCTGCTGGCTCAAAAGGGGGCAGAGTAAGCTTCTCCAGAATAAAATTGAGATCCCAAGGAGGGGCAGGAACCCGGATAGGGGTCGCAAATGGAGGACCCCACTGAGAAAGGTCTTGGAGACCTCCAGCTGAGCAAATGTCCTGTCTACAAACAGGACATGGTAGGCTGAAATGGCTGCCATGTGAACCTTCAAGGATGAATGACTGAGACCTAGATCAAAGAGGTGTCGCAGGTAATCCAGAAGCCACCCAACAGAGCATGAGAAAGGCTTGAAATCTTTGGAGGCGGCCCATATAGTGAACCGCTTCCATTTCATGGCATAAGTAGATCTGGTGGAGGGTTTCCTGGTCTCCACCAGAATCTCATCTACCCAGGGGGGAACCCCGAAGCAGTGTTGAGCTACGTCTGCAGGAGCCATGCGTGCAACTGAAGGGACTTGAGGCCTGGATGGACCAGGGTCCCCTGATCCTGCAGCAAAAGTTGAGACAGAGGAAGAGGAGGTTCTTCTGAGTACTGTTGCAGAAGAGAGAACCAAACTTTCCTGGGCCAGAAAGGAGCGATCAGAATCATTCAAGCTCCTTCTGAACTGAGTTTCTGTAAGACCCATGGAATCAATGGGATCGGAGGGAAGCATAGATGAATCTGCCCTTCCAGTCTAGAGACAGAGCGCCTCTCCAAAAAATGCTGCACCCTGGAGCGAGCGAGCAGAAGTTGGGGAGTTTTACATTTTAGAGGGGGATACGAACAGGTCCACCTGTGGCATTCCCCAACATAGGAAGATATCGTCTGTGACCCCCTGATCCAGCTCCCACTCATGAGCTTGAGCAGACAATCGACTGAGTCTGTCTGCCAACGTACTCTCAACCCCTGGAACGTGAATTGCTGTGAGGTGAAGGTTGTGCTGCACTGTGCAATCCCAAACTCACATTGCCTCCCTGAAAAGAGGGTAGGAATGAGTTCTGCCCTGTTTGTTGATGTACCAGACCACACACATATTGTCCATCTGTACAGCCAAGTGAGTGGGAAGCAGATGTACATGCAGAGCCTGAAGAGCATACAGCACTGCCCGAAGCTTGAGCACATTGATGTGAAGAGATTTCTTGAGCTTAGACCAGGAGCCCTGGGTCCTGTGAGGTCCGAGATGGGCTCCCCAACCCATGCCCGAGGCGTCCGTAGTCAGCGTCTGAGGGGGGAGAAAGACAGAAGAGAACTCCCTGGCAAAGGTTCTCCTGAGCCATCCACCTCTGCAAGTCCTGAGCCATGGGAGAGGAGACTAGAACGAGTTGATCTAGGTTGTCCATGAGCTGATCCCACTGAGACCGAAGTGTCCACTGAGAAATTCTCATGTGGAGCTGAGCGTGAGGGACTATCAGAATCTCAGTCGCCATGAGCCAAGGAGGCAAAGAACCGACCTGGCACTGACCTGCTTGCAGCTGGACAACAAGCTGACCTGGGCCTGGAGTGTGGCCACCCTGTCCAGTGGCAAGAAAGCCATGCCAGAGGTCGTGTCCAGGATCGCTCCAATAAACTGGAGTCTCTGGGATGGGATCAAGTGGGTCTTGGTGTGGTTGATGGTAATACCCAGGCAGGCAAAGATCTGCTGGGTAAGGGAAAGGAATCACAGGGGTTCATCCCTGGACAGGGCTGACAGGAGCCAATCATCCAGGTATGGGAAAACCTGGACCCTCTGGGTATGCAGGTAGGATGCTACCACCGAAAGACATTTGTTGAACACTCGGGGCACCAAGAAAAGATCAAATGGGAGGGCCTTGAACTGGTGGTGATCCACCTGAAATGCAAAATGCAGATATTTGCGGTGGGAAGGGCAGATAGGGATATCCAGAGTGCACAGCCACTGTCCCGGCTGTAGAAGGGGCAGGAAACTCTGCAGAGAGAGCATCCTGAACCTCTTGTACTCCACGAACAAGTTCAGGGAGCTGATGTCAAGAACTGGCCTCACGTCTTCTGACTTCTTCGGGACCAGGAAGAAATGGGAGCAGTAACCTGTCCCCCGAAGATGGAATGGGACGGACTCTATTGCCTCCTTCAGAAAAAGAGAGGATATTTCTTCCTGTCCCAGAAAGTGTTCTGGGGAGTAAGATGACCTTGGGGTTGGGGGTTTAAGGAGGTTTCAAAAGAAACTCTATTGAGTGTCCTTCTGCAATCAGCTGGAGCACCCAGGTGTCTGAAGTTACCCTCTCCCAACCCAGAAGATGGAGGGAGAACCTCCCTCCTACCGGTTCCTCTGGAGATCCCAGAGGCTGTGGGAGAGGAAAGGAGTCAGGTGGTGTGAGGCAGGGCCATGGGTGAAGCTCCCACTGCTTTTTTGGGTGGGGGGCTTAGCAGCTGGTGGGGCCCGGCGTTTATTGGCCCGCTTTCCCTGTGGCTTCGCCTTTTGCCAATGCCGTCTGCGAAAGGGACGGCGCTGTGGCTGAGGGGGTTTGTACATGGAGTTCACAGACTTTAGTGCAGTCCCCTTCTCCTGCAGATCGGTGATGATGTCTTTGACAGCACCCCTAAACAGCACCGAACCCCGGAAAGGCGCATCCTGAATAGCGGACTGTACTGGGACCAATCCTGACACGTGGAGCCAGGCGTGACACCGTAAACCCACAGTGAAAGCCAAACTCCTACCAGCAGCGTCCTCTGCATTGTATGTCGCACGAAGAATGTGGCAACTGGTTGAACGTGCAGAACGGACAAGAACAGCCACTTCCTGTTTCTCTTGCGAGTCAGGAAGGGAGTCCAACTTTGATTCCACCTCACTCAGAATCATCTTCTGGTAATCCCCCATATGGCTGACATAATTCAGGGCCCGAATCCCCAGAGTGGAAGAAGCGAAGACCTTCTTGCCAGGAGAGAAGCTCAGATGCTTCAGGTTAGCTGACCTACCGTGAGCGGCACTGATCACGACCGAGTCAGCGCGAGGGTGGGAATTAAGGGAATCCACACCCTCGGGAGCCTGATATAGCCTGTTTGAATTCTGGGGAAGAGGGGCTGTTGCCAATGGTTGCTTCCAAATAGTGGAAACAAGATCAGCATGAGGCTCAATACAGGGTGGCACCACAGTCGGAGCAGTCTCGGGCAGATCCAGGTGCGCAGTGAGCTTTTTATGCTGTGGATCCAGCGTCAAGCTGCATCACTGATAAACCTCCTGGATTTTGCACAGCAACTCCGTGAAGGAAGGATCCTCCGGAGGAGACTTCAGAGGAGTAATTGGCCTGGGTTTATCCAGAGAGTGGGGCTCATTGTCCGGGTCGGAACAACCATCAGAGTGATTTGAGGTGTCCGAGGAGGAGGAGGAGAAGAAGAAGACTCCCCTCCCAGCGTGGGGAGGCGGACCCTCGAGGAAGCCCTAGGGGCGTATCCTGCCCTGCCCTGGAACTGGAGGGCTCGCTGGTATCCGGAGGTGGGGAGGAGTCACTCGTCTCGGGCATATGGGAACTAGAGTCAGCACTGTCACTGGGAGATGACTCTCAACCTCTCTAGTGAGCTGAGCCTTGGCCTCAGCCCACCAGGAGGCTAGAGTCTCCTTCAAATCCACCGGCAGCTGAGGGGGCAGTGGAGGAGGAGGAGGGGGGTACGGATAGTGAGTATACCCGTACAGCGAGTATCCAAAGCCCGACAGCGGGTAACCTAGCATCAGGTAATGAGGCACTGTGTACTGCGGCGTTGGATAGTATGGCACCAGATACTGGGGCGCCAGATACTGTGGACCTGGGTAGGATGGCGTCGGATACGATGGGGTTGGATATCTGGGTACCGGGGGGGTCTTATGGAGCTGACAGCCCAGCAGGAAGCCCAACAGGTTGGCCTGGAGCAGAAGGCCCGGTGGGCGGAGGGCCCAGCTTGGGAGCGGCATGCGGGAGAAGGATGTCACCCGGCGTCAGCAGGACCGGCATTGGGACCGGTGTCCAGGGAACTGAAGTCAGGTCATCCGGCCCAGCAGGATGAAGACCTGATGGAGAGCAGCAGGAACCTCAGCATTGCCTGGAGACAAAGGGGAAAAATTCCTGGGGTCAGGCTGAGGAGACCGATGGTCCCCAGAGGGCAGCAAAGGCTGCAGGAGCCGGGAACAGTGGACAAAAGAGGATTCGGCATCGGCTCAGCCACTGTGTGGGCATCGGGCAAGCTGATGTCCGGCTTATCAGCGGAGTCCAGGTGGACATCAGAGGAGCCGATGTCCAACTTAGCAGACCCATTGCCCGAGGCAGGTCGCGAAGGAAGAGAGGCCTGTTCGGATGGGAGAGGGGCTGTGCGCCGCCCCGAAGGGTTGAGTGACTTATCGACCTTCTCCGTGCGGGCATCAGAGGAGCTGACGTCTGGCTTACCAAAGCCGCTCAAACTGGTAGACAGCATGATGGCGGCCTTACCAGGAGAGGATGCCTCCAATAGCCCGGAGGCACTTGAGGGGCCCGAGCGTGAGCCAGACTGGTGGGCCATTGCCACCTTGGAAGCCTCCAAGATGGCCACTGCAGAGCAGTCCCCTGGAAGGGACGTTACCTGGAGCATGGTGACTCTAGCCGAAGTTGCGGTGGATGAGGAGCCCCAGTCCTGGTGCTTCTCCTTGGCTTTTCATCTTATGATGGCCTTCGGGGGAAGTGGACACCTGCCAGAGCTTTTTCAACTCCTTCTCCATGGAGGACATTTTCTTCTTGAGGATGTGGGCCTCCAGGGACTGCTGCCTCTGTCTGCGGGTGACAGCGTTGAATTTAAGGCAGCGATGGCGCTTCTCCACCTGATGGTCTGGGCCCAGAGAGAAGAGGCACTGGGAGTGGCCGTCCTTGTGCAGGAGTTGGGCCCGGCACGAGTCGCACTTATTCTTGTGCTCAGAGGGTGTAGGGGCCAACATACACCACCAAAAGACTGACAATTTAATTTGAATAAATCAAAAAAAAGACAGTAAAAACTACCAACGACAGAGCTGATGAGCGTTGAACTGCGAGGCACTGACGATGAGCTGACGGCGGGAAAGAACTGGAAGACAGGTGCGGGGGACCACCCCTTTATACTGATGTCACATGATGTCAGTCACCTGATGTGGGGTCGGTCCCCTGCCAGAGACTGCTAGCTAGAAATTTTTCCGTGGGGTCCTGCCGCCCACTGACGTCATATCCTATCTGTAATTACCTACTGCAAGAGCCCTCTCAAAGTAAGATCTTTCTTTCCTCTATCTCTCTATCTGCCTTGAACCCTTCAACTAGAACAGAAAAGGCCTACCTTATATATATGGAGTTCTGTTATATATATATATATGCAGTGCATCGTATACCTCCCTTACTTACTCCATTGAACTTGGTTAATTCAAATGCTAAAAAAATAACAAGCAACATTTTCTTTCCAAGACTTGCAAAACACTTAGGAAAGGATATTCAAAGGGGCTGCACCCCAGCATGATATTCAAAGGGGCAAGTTGTGCAGCGCAACCCTGCGCCGGGGCACATTGGTAATGCATGAGGTGCAGATGCAGGGGGCATGCCCATGCATATGTGGACATCCCGATATTCAGCCGGGATGCCGGTGCATATGCTGGCCTTAACCCCATCGCCTTTACTGGTGCACAAAGTTGAGGTGAAATAAACAGGCTCAATGCTGGCCACCCACAGGTGGGTGGCTGCATACAAGGTGCAACACAACAGCCGCCAGCCGTGGGTGGCCACTCACCCAGCAGGAACACTGTCCACAAGCACCCGGGACCCCCAAGTAGTCCAGTGCCCCCCCAAATACCCGACCACGGGCAGTAGTAGAATGAAACACATTCCTATGCCCGATCATGGGCAGTAGTGTGAATAATCATAATCCTGGTGGCCTAGTGGACTCCCCTCCCTCTCTGTATGCCTGATCATGGGCAGTAGTAGAAAAAAAACATAGCCCAATGCCTGATCGCAGGCTTTAGCACTACAAGAGCACAACCTGGTGTTCCAGTGGTACCCCCCTCCCCATCCACCCACAGAGGCCCGCAGCCACCCAGCATGCCCCCCGGTCATCAGCGGGTGGCAGCACACTGCCTGTGTACTGTCTGGCCTCCTGCCGAATGACAACGTACAGTATGATCTGTACACCTATTGGGCCACAGTGTGGACCAATGGGCTTGCAGACCATACTGTACTACACAGGACCAGATATGTGAATGAATGCAGTGTTTATGTTTACTGCTGCCCACAATTAGGCATACAGGAGGGGGGCTGCAATAGCCCACCAGGGAGCCAGTAGCTTGGCAGGGCGCCAGGCTCAATTCACCAGAATGCCCAGTGCATCGCATGCGAATGGGGCCATAATGATATGCAAATGGTCCCATTTGAGCCTTGCATAGATTATGGCCTCATTTGCATGCCTCCAGCTGAATATCACAGGTGATACACCTAGTGCAACTGCACTTGCACTGGCACAGCCCCGTGCTCCCTCTCTGTGGCTTGCACTGGCACAGTGCCACTGTGCCATGCGTAGTATGTGCACCAACCATGCCATATTCAATGGTGCGGAGCCATGGTGCATCACCATAGAATATCACCTGGTCCTGGCCCCAGCGCAGCCCAGTTTCACTGCATCCAGGCTTGTGCCACTGCCAGGCACATTCTGAATATATGGCCCTCAGAATTCTATAATTTTATTCTGGATATTCTAGAACTTAGTAGACTGAGTGAAAACAGTGAACTCAGTGTGCTGCTGCTACTTCTGATTCTATCACAGAATCAGAATACAATGCCAGAACAGTTGCCATTTAAGTAATAAACCAGAAGAGGGTGTGGGTTATGGGAGTATTTACCATGGTTGGCATGGTTTGGCCACGAGGCCGCAAGCTGAGTGGTCAAATCCTAGCCAGCCATGGTAATTCCCCCCATAACCCACACCTTGAGTGGATTATTGCGATTATACCATGAGTAAAGTATATAATTGATTTAAAAAAATGCATCTTTTTTTTAAACTATAATGGTGTTTATTAGAAATAACATTACACTGTTAAAAAAATAGTCCTGGCCAAGCTGGTATCAGGAGGACCGTGGAGTCTGAGTTCTATACTGTGGGTGAAGGTGATGTTGTGGTTAGGTGAATGGCTGTTTGATTTGCACGGTGTTGGCAGGCTGAGGAACCAGAGGGATGGGAGCAGCAGGATTGGTTTGTTGAAGTAAGTGCTCTACGACTTGACTGCTGCTTTCCAGTTTGGTTTTGGGAAGAGACCGAAAGATTTCTTGAATTTTGGCCTGATCAATCAGCTTGAATGATATATCCATTCCTTTTTTTTCCTAAACTGTTAGCTGCACGACGGAGGTTAGTGGCAACAAAGATGGCAGCTATATGGGCATGGAGAGGGAGTCAGAGGGTTTTAAAAACTGGTACCTCATACAGTGGTTATCGGGGGATTTACAACAGGGGTGAGGTGCCAGCTAAGGAAGGTGATTGTTTTTTTCTTGATCATGGTATTATTATCAATAGCTAGCAACTGGGAAAAATGCCCTTCTGATGTTGCTTTATATGTTTCTAGGTACATTTACTGTGTCTTTTATGGTCAGAAGAGTGCATTCTCGAGATCTTTTGGGAGGAGAACTGCAAACCAAAACTGAGCAAAATACTTTAGAATAAACTCGTATAGCCATAGGAAACAAAGGAACTGTGCATATAAACACATTATAAATAATGTTGAAGACCTTTATTTAAAAAAAATGTATTTGAATTTAAATCAAGAACTTTTAATTTGTAGAATGTTACAGACTATAAAATGAGCATCCAAAATAAAGTCTCATTGGTCAAAATGCATCATGTGACCATGCATGAAATCTGTATAATGCACAGTCATCCTGGTCCTAAACCACATCACACAATGAGCAAATCAGTCCTCCTACAACCAGAACTATCTTCCATCAGTCCCCCTACAACTAGAACTAATCTTCCATCACAAAAATGGCTGCTACCTTCACACTGTAAAAATCCTTCAACTGGGCCCTAAAAATAAAACTACCTTAAATAAAAAATAAAACAAATTAATTAAATTTTGTTTTCATTATCATCACACTTTCCTTTCACTCATAAACAAATTAGAAACATTAAATATTGTTTATAGTTTTCATTACAACTGTTTCTTTGCTGACAATGAAAAATCCCCTTTCTATCTTTGCCTACTCATCAGGGAAATCTCTTCTGCATACCCTGTGTGTGTGTGTGTATGTATGTATGTATGTATGTGTGTGTGTGTGTGTGTGTGTGTGTGTGTGTGCTGTATGTTAGGGGAGGAACATTCTGCCAGTGAAACTGAGCAGAATTTTGAATCCATGTATTCCATGGTAAACATTCCATGATATACATTCCATATCTGAATCTTGATGCCAGCAAAGGACAAACTTTGTCCAGCAGTAATACAATGGCATCATCAATGACATCATTTGCAGTGGGCAGAAGGAATATTTTATCATAAATGCATACAAGTAAATCTATTGTTTCTACATATAAACATGCTTTTCCCAACAGGTAAAAAGGAAAAAAGGAGCCCATTTTATAAACACAATAAGACACCCTGGGATGTGCATGAAACAGATTTTACTGCACTTCCAGGGGTTGAAGGCATGAAGCCACTCACTACACCCCGGGCATGCGATAAAATCTGTTCAATGCACACCCCATCGTGTCTTATTTCTTACATCCCCTTTGTGGGAAACAGACTATGCCAACTGACCTTATAACTTCAGCATTTTAGAACTATGTGCATGAGACATCCTCTTTAGAGTGACTAGAATGTATAGATATACACAATCCTGATTGACTAAGGATGATGTCATGATTTATAATGCAAAAACAAAGAAAACTAATTCGATTTTTTTTAAACCAGCAGAAATAAGTAGCCTAGATAGCTCCTGAGACATCAGACAAGATCATAGAAATGCACCATTCACAGGCTGCCACAGAAACCAATCCAAAAGTTATGACACAAAAGAATCAGAAAAGTCTTAATAAAATCTGATGTACTATTGTGCATTAGTCGTACATCAGTAGACAGACTCAGTGTTTATTGTTTAAATAAATAAATAAACTAACAAACAAACAGTCACTAAAGCAGCCGAAATGCCCAGAAATGACACCTTGGTTGTTAAGATCAGACACTACAAAAGGCACACACAGACACAATTAGAAATGTAGTAATAAAATGAACTACTTCAGAGTTGATCAATCACAAAAGAAATGTAGTGACTGCCCTGATTCCCAACCAACATCAGTTACACAAATTTTACACCTCTCTGGAGACAGGGGTGCTAGCTGCACATTCAAGCAGACTTGATAGACCTCTATGCCTTTATCTGCTGGCAAATTTCATATGTTCGTGTATCCTCTTTCACAGTCAATTGATTGACATAAAAGAAAAATATCTGAATTTCAAAAATATTGTAAATAGCACTTATTTCGGAGAGTTCTCCACAAATACAGTCACTCTGCTACTGCCAGGATTCTAGAACTGCAGAACTAGATTATTAGGATGTTCTGATGCTGTGTGAGCTGCCAAATAAATGCAGACATTGCATGATCCTGGCTAAGTAAGTGAGTTGACTGAGTTTCACTGGGGACTAGAACTGGGGAGCAGGCATTCCTGAAGCACTTGGGAGAAGCACTGCACTGGATGGGATTAAGTAAGCTGTTAGTATTGCAAAAGGTCCCCATAAACCAAGTAACTACATCCCTAATAACTAGACTGAGGGGGTACCCTTTGTTACAACACTCTAGTCCTGGACACCAACCTAGCATTCTACAGGAAGCTGGAGTTACATGTATAGAGTATAGTGGAAGTTTGTTCTGCACGGATTTTCATGCCAGCTGGTTGCACCACAGTTCAAAGCTCATGGAATACAGCTGTACCCTTTTGTAGTACAATGCAGTTTTAGTTTAATTAAATCCACGAGTCACCTGCTAGCTAACAAGAAAACTGCCATGTGCACATCTTACAGTTGAAAGAGGAAGTAAACTGTTAGGAAGGTGGCAGTGTTTCTTTTCCTTTTTTTTTTTTTCAAACGTCTCAGATGAGCCGGCCCGGTGGCAATGAGGTTTGAGGCACGGGATGCTACACCTCGTGCCATGCTGCCAACTCGGGTTCAGGAATGGATTCGGGTCACTCGGGGGTCAGCAGGGGGAGGAAGGATTGAGTACCCATAGACAGCTCTCCTTCCTCTGGGAGGAGGACAGTGTGGCATGCTGTGGACTGACACCCGGCAGTGGCTGGGTGTTGGTACAGGCGTGTCTCCCAGATGAGGGGAGGGCACCTATCTAGGGCATCTGATTGCTTCCACGGAGGTGGGGGCAGCTGCCTCACCCATTGCACGGCTTGGGCGCCAGGGAGAAAACAGGTGGAAATGGCTGGGAGCCGTCGGGGTCCATGATGACCTGACATGTGCAGGTAAGAATACAAGTCCCTCAGAGGGAGGGCTGGAAAAACCTTTCAGCACCATGGAGGAGCCATAAAAAAAAGTCTTGGATGAGCACCAAAATGCTTTACTTTTTGGAGCACTATATACTATAAAAAATGCAAGACATGCAGCTCTTTGCACAATCAGTCTGTGCTGCCACCTCAGGGTTTGGATTCCCTCGGACCTCTCCAGCTTTGCTCTTGAAGCCAGAGGGAATCAGAACCTCTCTGTGGCAGCACAGGCTGATTGTATGCTCATCCAGTATTCTCTGTATTGTGTGTACGTGGGTGGGTGTATGTAGCAGGCCCCATCAATCAATTGTGTGTGTGTCTGTGTGTCTCTGTATATGTAAGCAATAAGACACAATGAGATGCGCACTGTGCTGTCTCAGCGCACACCCAGAGGTGTTGTTGGGCACCATGCCACAGGCCAAGTACCTTCCATGCATATGTGTGTGTGTGTGTGTTGTGACACGGTATACATGCTGCCCCTGGAAGGGATAATTAGATGGTACAATCTGGGTTTTCATTGCTATGCAGATGATACCCAGTTGCATCTCACTTTTGCACCCAGGCTTATCCAATGCTGCCTAGTTATTTTCTCAATCTCAATCTTTATTTATTTATTTAAGACGCCTTTCTAAAAACCAAGGCGCCTGTACAACACTAGATAAAACAATTACAAATTTTATGAGTTACTGTGATTTTGCACATATTTATCATTTAATTATGTGTACATTGTTGTTATTATTTCATTTCTTTTTATGTCTGTTGCATTTTGTTGTACTGCGCTCTGAGCCCCATGGAATGGGTGCTTGATAAATTTTACTGCTACTACTACTACTACTGCTACTGATACCACTACTTACTTTGACTCTGTGCCTGCCCCATTTTGTTTTGGGGGGAGGACTGAGAAAATCAATCCTTTTGAAAATATCAGCGAGCATACTGGCCCATACAATTTATAGTGGGAATCCATCTGTAGAGCATGTCCCAGAACTGGAAACCCTTTCACAATGGTGGTAGACTCCCAGCACCAGATAATGCTGTAGACATGTCTCAACCATTTGCCCCTCCAGCCTAGGCTGTTCATGGTCACTCACCAAGACCAGGGGATCAAACATGAAGGGTGTCATGACAGGGCCAAGTGGTGAGGGAATACCACTGATTGCCCAAGGGGGATCTGGGATTTCATTTGTCCACCTCTAGCCATGGCATTTTCCACTTTTCTCTCTCCCTGGTGTTATCTGGTAGTGTTATCTACCTCTACCTTGTTTTAAAACTGTTGATTAATTATTCTGTTTAGAATATATACAGTATATATATTGTATGGTAGCACAAATTGTTACTACCAGTGTCACACTGCCTCAAATGTCATATCTGTATCGGACTTTCTATCAAGCAAAATGCCATTTTACTATATGTAACTTATTCCAGGTCACTCCTGAAAAAAGGGACATTAGTCTCAGTGAGCCAACCCAGTGAACAAAAAACAAATAAATAAAGTCAGTAGAGTCAGGGCTGAGCAGAGTGTTGACTCTTTAACACAAATTTGCACCCTAATTACTTTGGCACCATTTAACAAAATTGCACAAAATTTAGCTTGTGTGATCTGGATGGCAAATTCTCAAGATGAAGGCAAAGCTAATCCAGATTTCAAGATACAGAATGTTAAAAAACCTTGAAAATACCATTTTTTGGACATATTTCTTTTTTTACCTACAGCAAAGATTGTTTGTTCTTTTTTAAATTTTGTTCCAAAACTTTTAGGGCAGAAGGGGCTTGTGCAAAGGGTGTGCCTTTTGAAGGTTATGTCAAAACATAGTAATTGGTTCTACAGTCACAAGATTTTGCGGCTTCTGAGTATTCTCAGGAGGGTGTTTGAAGCAACCCTCTGATACAACCCAAGAATTCTTCTTTTGTGAACTGTTTTTAGGTCATGACTAATTATGAGTTTGGGCCACAAGACAAAAACATTTAGGTCATGAGGGCCACCATCTTGGGGGGGGGCAGGCGGGTTGAAAAGAAAACTGAAAAATACCTAAAAATTATGTATTTTCAGAAACCAGACACCTGAACCTAGGTAACTGTGACCAATTTAGCTAGACTCAGGCCTTTTAATTTTTTTAACAGCCCAGAAATATCTTTTCTGAGCACCACAAAAATATTGGGTGCTCAGTTTAGCAAAAAGTCCAGTTTCTGCAGCGTGAGCCAAGAATTCTTTTGTCACACATAGGCCCTGTACACACATATGAGGTGGGTTTTAAACCATTTTTATGTTGGCTCGTGCTTAAGCACGAGTCAACATCTTGTGGTAGTAACAGATTTGGAGGTGCGGTCACTGTGGGCTAATGTAGGGCATGCATCAGTAGGTGCATCCCTCATTCCCCACTAAGCCAGCAGCAGGCACTGACATCATGCATCCCTAATGGGGCCAAAAGATCTAAGAAAGGTCCGCTGCGATGAGAGCAAAGCTCTCATGCAGTGGGACCACACACGCCTCCCAATGTGCATGCAACAACATGGCGGCAGTGACGCCAGCCTGTCACACGGCCGATGGGGGAGCCTACCCCCGCCAGCATAATGACCCTCCCATTTTAAAATGAGTGTCGAGGGGTGCCCAACTCCTCTCGCATCATGCACCCCAACAGTCTTTCTTTGCTGATGAGGCCCAATCCCCATCAGCTTTAATCCCCCTTCCCCATTTATTCTGCTGATGGGGGAGCCCACTCCCTGTCGGCATAATGCCCCCCACTTTTGTTGTGTGCCAAGGGGGGTGCCCAAACCCCTCAGCTCTTGTCGCCCCCCCTTTGGTATGTGCTAACGGGGGTGCCCAATCCCCCATTGGCTACAGCATCCCCCCCAAAACACTTAGGTGGCATGCTGGGAGCCCACCCCAGTGTGCCAAATCCCTGCAAAAGAAAAAAACATCCTGTGATTTTTGTTTTGTTTTAAACCTGTAAAAGAAACAGTCCTCATGGTCTCCTGCCCCTCTCCAACCTGCATCCACCCTCTGCGCACCCTGCCTCCCACCCCCTCACTCATACTTACCTCCGGGTATGGCGGCGATCTTCGGTGGACCGGGAACACGTCTGCACTCTTCAAAGCCAACCGTGAACTGAAGAAATGCCAGTAAGCTGCATAATGGCATAAATAGGGTTTTTTTAAACTTTGGTGCATATCTCAGCCATTTTTGGAAATTTTGGCACCAAATTTTCAACATGGGGTTATTGGGACCCCTCCTCATGAATTCAGGCACTGTAATGGTGTTATTCGGTCCTGAAAGGTGGTTTTGTGCTCACTGCATGGAATCACCCTTTGGGACTGATTAATGAAACAACAGTGTGACTGTTCATGAAGGGGGCTCTCAAAAAGCCTATGTTGCAAGTTTGGTGGAAAAAATCCAAAAAGTGGCTGTTTTAAGAATGTGTATTGAGCAGTTTCCATGCACACTTGTAACTTTGTGAATTTGTAATATTTTCACTCCAGATTTTCAAAATTGCCATTTTTCCACACCTCCTTATGAACAGTATAGCTGTCATTTTACATATCCTGGCCAAAATCTGTTTTCGCACATCCAGTGCAGAACAGTGCGGTCGCTGTGCGAAATCAGTTTTTGGGACAGTTTGAGGAAATGGCGGTGACACTGTTCATGAGCAGAAGTCCTAAAATGCCTACATTGAACATTTAGTGACAAAATTCCATAAAATGATTGCGTTACAAGTGTGCATTGCGCAGTTTCCACGCACCCGTGTAACTTCACAAATTTGTAATATTTTCATGCCAGATTTTCAACACTGGCATTTTTTCACACCTCCTTATGAACAGTACAGCCGTCATTTTTCACATCCTGCCCATAATGTGTTTTCGCACCTGTGGCACACAATGACATGGTCACTGTGTGAAATCAACATTTCGGACAAATTAACAAAATCACAGTGCCACTGTTCCTGAGGGGAGGTCCAAAATGCCTACGTTAAAAATGTGGTTAAAAAAAAAAAAATAATTGGGTTATGGATGTGTGTTGCACAGTTTCTATGCATGTTCATAACTTCACCAATTTTTCATATTTTCAGCGTTGTCATTTTTTTACATCTCCTCATGAATAATACAGTTGTCATTTTCCACAAGCTACTTAAAATGTGTTTTTGACCCTGTGTCGCTAAGTGGCATAGCTGCTGTGCAAAACTACCTTTCAGCTAACAAACTGATAGTGCTGCTTTTCATGAGGTGGACACACAAAAAGCCCATGTTGACAATTTGGAGTGAAAATACTAACACACGTCTATGGTGTTAGGGTTTCCAACTGTAGCACCCTACTCTGTAGAGACTGACAGGCATCAGGGGTGTGACTTGGGATCATCGGCTACAAGGCTCACACCATTCCACCCCCACCCTGCAGCCAGACATCGTGGTGGGCCTTGCAGTGTTCGGCCACAAAGTTCACCCCATTCTCCTATACTGCACCCACCTCAGCGTATTTTCTTATGGAATGAGGTAAGTATAATGCCCAAAGACCCCAAAGCACACCATGACACTTGTCAGTGTCTACAGGGTAGGGTGAGGTAAAATGGCATGAGTGTTACAGCTGATGACCCAAAGGCACACCCCAATGCCTGTCAGTCTCTACAGGGTGGGGGTGGGGTTGGCATCACTTCAATACTTCACTGCCATTCCTATTATGCATCTCTAACTCTGGCACTACTAATGCCAGTGCCAGCGAGACAACATTCGGCATTAACAAATGCTTATTTAAAATGGTTTAACTCTTACTGTGTTAGTATGGCCACATTGCTACACTAACCTGTTTTTGGAAGCGTTTTCAAACTGGCATCCTGTACATACTATGGAATCTCACAGAGTGATGCCAGCAACCATGGTGTGAATCGGAGGGCTGTGCATAGTGGAGGACTAGCAAAGAATGGGATGAACACAGCAGTGTGTACACACTGATAAGTGCAATCGTGTTTAGCTTAAACCATTTTTAAAACCGGGCTAAAGACTAAGTACCTAGCAGGGTTTTAGCAATGTTTTTAAAAATGGTTTAAATGATGCTGTAATGTGTCCATACGGGAAAGTGGGAATTGTTTATCCAGGAAAGGCACACTAAGCTGGACCTTGTTTCCAGGTGCGACAAGGGAGCACAAGGAAGTTAAGTGAATTGCTCAAGGTCACACAGTATGCAAGTGAGGGCTGACGAGATTCTAACTCAGGTCTCCAGATTTGCAGCTCAGTGCCCTTAAACAATATGCTAGCCTATACTGCCTCCATAAACTGTGTTAGTGCTTCTTAAACTTTTTTAACTTGCTTAAAATGGTTTAAGAAGGCCAGCGTGTATAGGGACATAAAGTGCTAAGACCAAAGAGTTTTTGGTTTGCACTTAAAGGGGAAACTGCTGGATGGTTCCATTTTGTTGTTGTTGTTGTTTTCAGTTCAATAAAGATTATCAGTAGAAAATAAATGTTTTCTGTGTGTCCTGTATTGTGTTTTTTTCCCAGTCTGCAAAAGCGTATTTATATTTTTATTGAACAATTATATTGGAATTGTAAAGCTCAGTGTTCCATCTTAGGAAAACATAACTAAATATAATAATGCAATGTACCTTTTTGTCTATGAAATAATCTTAACAGCCTTACATTGATAACCTCATTGTTACAAAAATTGTGTTTGCTTGAAGTTGTTACTTGCCGGTAAGAAAGTAATTTGCTCATTTTTCTGTCATGCCAGTTTTTTGGTTATCAGCCAACTGCAAAGAATTTCATATTAAGGTGTCCAGAAAAGCATATGTCTAGAAAAGAGAGGGTGTTATGATTATAACACACAGGACCAAAACATGAGTCACACACAACGACATGCTGTGTTGCGACCCTGAGCAAGTATATTTAATCCCTGTTTCAATTCTATCAGATCTACGCAGTCAGTAAAAGTAGTATAAGGTGCAGTGGTATCTCATGTTGAGTACCCATTGAAACATTTTTTTTTTAAATCTAACATGAGTCAAGAAGGAATAAAATTAGGGGAGAAATATTGTGAAATGGTTTCTTCATGATTTATGTATTGCAGATGAAATTATACTGTTTCAGACACATTCTTGTGGCAGGAACTTCTCATATGTGTTTGTCTTTTCAGACGGATTACAATCAAATTGAATGTAGAAGAAAAATAGGAGACTAAACTAAATAAACAAAAATCTCTATGCAGCAGAAGAATGAGACTTCTGGCCAATACATTATGCATGTACTGAAATATATCAATGCATAGCAGTACAAAAGAATATAGCTGGGAACAAGACTTCGAGATGTCTACAGAACAGGTAGGATGAAAACACAAGATTCACGATACTGAACTGTGGATTTATATTTTGGAACACTTTTGATGAAGAAACACACTGTAATGTAATGGAGGATTATCAGGTAGCTTGGGCACTCATTGAAAATGTCACATGCTGACAGGGTATTACCCAGGGCCGTGTACTGACTGACATAATGAATAAATGAAATGAAACGTCAAGTGTGATACAGAACAGGCAAATTTAGTTTTAACATGCTCCACAGTAGATAACGTGCTTTGTAGTAAATTTAAAACCTCACAAGAATGTAGCCGTACTACTTTCAGTGTATAGGTGTGAAAACTTTTTTTTATATTTACTGTCATTTGCCTATTGAACTGTATATTATAGAGAACTATTGATTGAGCCTTCTCAAATATGGCATCTCATTGATCTGGTTTCTAAAGAATGATCTACAATATAGTATGTTAGTTTACAAGATAGACTAAAGAGAGCCCAGGCTTTCAAGGTAAGACGGAACTAAATTTCTGCTGGTTGGCTGTGCATTTCTGATGGCAGTTTATAAATTCATCAGTCTGGGTTTGATTCTCACAACCTCCACTTGCATACTGTGTGACTCTAAGCAAGTCACTTAACCACCCAGTGCTCCCAGGTCACCCCTGAAAACAGGCACATGTGCCTAGTGGGCCTTACCCGGTTACCAAAGACTAAAATAAATAAATACAAATAAACTTCCTCCAGTAGTTTGTGGTATGTCCACTGTTCTTGGATTATTAGTTATGCAGTCCACCCAGCCATAGAAAAGGGGTAGCAGAAAGATTCTACTGGAAACAAGATGCTGTTTCTCAGCTACACTATCTTGTTTGAACGCACTATAAAATGAAAACATACTGTACTAATGACACCTGAAGTACAGGTGGCTAACTTCCACATTCTGTATAGGGCAGTTACACCATGCTGCATAGGATTTCTTCAAATAACCCACTCATTACTAAATGGTTTCACTAAATAAAGAGCAGGGCAACACTGTGCTTGCTGTGGTGGTATGAGCAGCATGAAACATGGAACACCCTTTTCACACCTTTGTATAAAATGAAAATTCATTTTGTTTGCTCTTTATTTGATCTGCTTCTGTTTTGTAGAAACAGCCCTGACAGTCCCTTGGAATGCTAGTCACTGAATAATTTGTTGCATGAACACACTGTATAGAGGGATACACTAGCTGAGATGCAACATGTCATTTCCAGTTGGGTCCGGTTTCTAAACATTTCCACAGGTGGGAGGACTACAGCACTGGGAGGTTAAGTAACTTAATCAAGATTGCACAGTGAGTATTTACCTCTAGTGTGACTTGAATCTGTGAACAGTGTGTGTCTGTGGAGGCAGAAGCACTTCTACAGCTAGAGTTACAATTTCTATCTGTGACTGCAGAAGCACAGGCTCCACTTCTGAAACTATAAGTGACTATTTCTTGCACTGTCAATCTATATCTGTGGCTGCAGAAGTGCTGGCCCCTGTGCAAATCCCACACCCATGTAATGCATGAGGAAGGCTGCACTTCTGCACCTGGAAGTGGATTGTATTTTGGGTATTATGGATTTCTATCTGCAACCAGAAGTGGCTGTGTAAGTTTTGCAGCATGCACATGTATCTGTGTTTGCAGAGGCACTCCTGGTATGGTGTTTTTTGCTATCTGTGCCTAGGGCTCTGCGTGCAACCAGACAGGCTACTGCCTTGTTGCAGGGCAGGCTTTATGTTGTTTGAGTAGCTAGTTTTAAAGTGTTTCTGAAGCATTGGGTTTTTCTGTAGTGCAGTGGTATGTCTGTGCAGTTTTTCCATAATGTGCTTTATTTTCTTTAGTGTAGTGGCACATTTTGGACAGGTAGTGTTTTGCATCTGTAGTGTTTCTGTAGTGTGAGGCCTCCCATAAAAAAAGGCATGGCTCCAGAGGTATTTCCTTTAGTGTATTCAGGATGGGGAGCAATGTGGTCTGTGGTCTGGCGGTGCATGCAGAGTGCATTTGGGAGGGACAGTTTGGGGCATTGTGGAGTGTGCAGTTGGGAGTGGCAGTCCAGAGCAGCATGTGTGTGTGGTGGGATATGGTTGTCCTGAGGGGTGTGCAGTGTGTGGTCGGGAGAGGCAGTCCTGAACAGCATGGAGTGAGAAGTGTAGTTGGTAAGCATCTGGAGTTGGTGCCAGCAGCATCATGGATATGGAAACAGCATGGGGGGCTTGGCAGGTGAAGTATTCTATGTTTTGAAACAGTGAGGGGCATGGCTGTTGATGAATGAAGCTGGATGAAGGTGTTGGGTTACTGATAGGAGTTTTGACTAGTGCAATTTTCATATAATAGGTAGTTGGTTTTTTTTTTTTTTACATTCTTTTGATGTCCAGGGGCTGTATTTGTGAGAGGTTTGGAGGTTTTTAAAGGGTTGTTACATGTGCTATTACGGTGGCTGTTACATGTGTTTATGTTTTTTTAACTTTATTTTTTCATTTCATATTATTCATATAAAACATTATTTCCTCATGCACAATACAGTACTTTTATCAGTGTTAACAACTAGAAGTGAGGCATTCACATAAATCTATCATGCATTCTAGTTCAATAGGACTGGGGGATAACAGGAATAACACCATCCCAAAACTTAATAAAAATTGCCAGCCCCTTCAGCAGCCAAAAGGTAACTTCCTTGAAGGGAGAACAATATGTAATGTAAAACACAGCCATAATGGTCTGCAATTTAACCAGTAACAAGAAACAATAATAGGAATGCCATGTTCTCCTCACCAAAGTCCCTCCATCCCCACAATCTGCAAACAAGCCAAAGATGTGCCACCCAATAAATTATAAATTATGAACTGAGGATCGTAAATAGAGGAATCTAATTGGCCCAGAGCTCTTTGAATCCATGATGATATCGGGCTACATCATCACAGCTTCAAAAAAGTTCCAGGGCCACCAACCTCCTTGCTCTCTACTGTCTGACAACTATTTTCTCAAAATGTACTCCTACACCACCCATAAACTCATTCATAAAATGTTTTAAAACCTGTTTGTTTTATTTTTTTATTTATAAAACTTGAAACTCAGTTCATAATAGCAATAGGTCACTCCAGGGTGTGGTATATCATGGGATATCATCACTTCTCAGGTGGTTGGACACACTTGGCCTGAGGCCTCATGCCCAACCACCCAAGGTGTGATGATATCCCATGATATACCACACCCTTTCATGTCTTATTGCTTAATTGTTACATGTGTTAATAAGGTGACTGTTACATGTGTTATTAAGGCAGCTGTTACATGTTAATAAGGATTAATAAGGTGATTTGTTGTGTGTTACTTTGTGTGTTACTAAGGTAGCACCATGTTATTAAGGTGTTAATAAATCTTAGTGGTTGATTGGTTGTCTATCTGCTAATTGGATGCCATTATATATTGGTAAATATATAATGAGCTGGATTTTCAAAGGTCGGTTGCAAGCTGCAACAATGGCAGCTTGCGCCAACTACCCCTTTCTCTGGGACCCTGCACCTGATTCAATATCAGACAGAGTCCCAGAGCCTGCATCCTGCAGCTTGAGGTATCACTGGCAGTGTGCCATATAGGTGGCGCATCCCCCATGTATGCCACAAGCTGCGGGGCGGTTGGGCGGCAGCTACACGCTTAGTAGGGAGCATGGCAGTGGTTTGGGCTCCCCCAAGCCCCAATCTGCCCATTAGTGGAACTTTGTGCTGAAATAAAATCCATGGTGATCTAGTGCCCCCTCTCCAGCCCAGACATGCCTGGACCATGCACTAAAGTAAAGCAATGAATAGTGTGCAACAAGTATCCCCACCCCCCAGCTCAATATGCCCAAATATGCCAACATTGCCAGGGTCCTAACCAGGTGGTCTAGTGGCCCCCCACCACTTCACCCCAGCAGGTAGTGCCCACGACCCCACTCCCCCCATCTAGAACCCCAATCCAGTGACCAGTACAGCCCTCCACACGCCACCATGGCTGGCAGCCAAATGAACTGTCAGAGCATGTACTGTATGCAGTACATGTTGTAACAGTTTCTTCAGCCTCCGGCCATGGGGCTGTGTGGAGGGCTATGTCAGTCACCAGACTGGGGTTCAGGATGGGGGAAGCGGGGTGGTGGACATTACTGTTGGGGTGGGTAAGGACCCTGGCAATGTTGGCATATTTGGGCATACTGGGCTGGGGCATGGGGATCCTTGTTGCACACTATTCATTGCTTTACTTTGGTAACAGGTCTTTACATTGGTGGCATATCGGAGCTTGGGGGGACACAGTGGTGCACAGCTGCCAGCCCTCCCAGATGGTGTCTAAGTACCATTAGACCAGCTTTTGGCTGGTCTAATGGTACTTAGACCATTGTCCTCTGATAGGGTTCTCTGAATACTAATTAAGGGGATATGGCAGCCTGCATCTGCTGCAAGCCCCCTAGCACCATGCCGCAGCCCTTTTTGTGGAGCAAGGCTGGTGCAAACCTCCTTTTCCGCAAGGAGCCTGCCATTGACACAAGCTGCTTTCATGACTAGCTCCCGGATGCATCTTTTAACACAGGGTGCCATTTGCATTGGAAATGTTTGATGCGGGAACCTTGCATCTGTCTTGGGGCTTTCAACCCTCCCAATGGCTTTCTCTATAGGTATGAGGGCCAAATTATGTAATACATCTGTAGTATACTCATGAAATTTACCATCAAAGAAAGCTCATGAAGCAATTACTATCACTCTCCCTTTGGGCTTGTGGCTAATTACCTTATGAGCTCCCCTCAATTATATATTCTTATGCATCACAGTTGCCTATAATTTATTGTATATATATATATATTCTTTGCAAAAAAATGCTTAATGTACCAGTTAGAGTTCACATTAATGCCACAAAAGTAGGGGAATGTAGCATTAGATTTTCAAACCCTTACTCCCCACCCCACCACCTAAGCAGCAAAAGGAAAAACATGGGTTTTGGGTCTCCAGAGTCTTGGTGAATCAGTGGTGGTGGTCTTCTTTGGGGTTGTCAAACCTAATGCTCATTGTGATGCTTGGCCAGCTGGTCATGATTGTTCTATGATATTTGTAATATAGAATGTGGTATGTGAGGTGTCTCACATGAGACATCCTATGCTCCTGAGTGACAACCCCCCCCCGGTTTCAGTGAAGCAAGAACCATTTAATTAACTGACTTACTTCAGAGTGGCATTTAATTACCTTTTATGATATGCCTGGGTTATTTGAAGTGGAAATGAAATGGGACTTTATGAGTCTGCCAGAGGATGGAGATCATAAACTTTTATGATGTCTTAGAGAAAAAAATGTTATAACAAAATGGTGTGAAAAGTTGTAAAATCTTTGATGTCCTTGGAAACAGGAAACCACACAAGATCAAAGAGTCAAATTTGGGAAATTCGGTTTTGCTGAAGTCACAGTATTTAATATACCTCCTGATAGGACATCCTGTTTTGTATATTTTTTTATATTCTGAAAGGAGGTGCTAGATTACATCATAAAAGGGGTGGAAACACAACGTTTTAAACTGTATCCTGTGTTCCAACAGAGATATACCTTTTTGGACTCTTAAGAAACAAGAGAAACTAAGGCACTTATAGAGGTATACATTAGATAGGAAAAGTCTAACTGTATGTTGGCAGGAGTTTGTCTATAATTTTATTTGTTTTCTTTTAAGTGATTGTATGCTTTGTGATACAGTGTTCTGTGTTTACATTTAACATATTTTTGTCCATTTTTAAGTAAACCTTTTATTCCAAAGACTACATGGGTGTGTCTTCGAAGTTCTTTCTTTTTGCATGTGAAGTATGGAGGGTTAAGATTGATAAAAACTGTTCAGAGCTTGATGGTGTTACCAAACTGGGAAAAGGTAAGAATATACCTAAGGTCATTTATAGAGTTTTAAGGGCTCATTTTGGATACTGGGTTAGGTGCCCTTAGGCGAAAGATATCTGGCATTCCCCCAAAGAGCAAATTATCTGAACCTGTACATTTGGGTATGCTAGCATAAGGTTCATAGTTTGAATCCTCCCGGAACTTGAGACCAAAGGTGATTCGGACCCACAAGCAGACAGGAGGGTTACCCTGTTCTGTTACCTGTTCACAATACTGCACTCAGAGGTTGGCACTGTGGGAACAGAGGACCTGACCTGCTGAGTGCAGTTGTGACACTCATCACTCCACCCACCTGCAGCCTCCTGTCTGAAGCACAAGGTACAGCTCAAAGCCAGTGTCTCATAGTTATAAATTCTTCAAAGCTAGAGAAGTGCATCTCGCCACATGTTGCCAACAGAATCTGTTGTACCTTTTTTCACTCAGGGCCCTGTGAGAAGAAGAGAGATTAGGTCTGACCTTGTTTGCTCAGGGTAGGAGTGGGCATTATGGTTGACAACCCCAAGGAAGACCCCACCATTGATTCACCAAGACTCCAGAGACCCAAAACACTAATGATTTTTCCTTTAGTTACTTTGGGGATGGGGGGAGTTAAGGTTGGAACCCCTAACACTACATTTCCCTACATTTGTGGTGTTAACTTGAACCATAACTGGTGCATCAATGCAGCTTCTTGCAAAGAATTTCCTTTCTTTTTGAGACAGCAGAATTGAATCATTATTCAGTGCAGATGTGCAGGGCTCTAAGATTCAGTCCACCTATGGAAGTGCGGGACCTATACTTCTGTGCTGCAGTACATGTCAAGAATACATGGAGCTGTCTGGTGGTCTGTAGAAGCACAGGACCCTCTGGTCTGCACTTCCATGTTGCCACAGATACAGGGATGCACAGTGCAAAGAGTCCATCTCTTAGCCAAAGCACAGGGCCCTGTAGCACCCACATGTGCAGAGGTGCAGGGCCATATGCCAAGAGAAGAGTTCACTTTACTAAATGTTACATTGTCCTATTCAAGCAACCCTGCATTTACCCTTCCCAGGCTGGGGTGGTGTCACATGACAGCACTGTCCCCCCCAGCATCAGCCCATCTAGTTAGGCCACTGAGCTCACCCCCCAAACTCAGTTCACCAGGACGGGATCACAAAGCCCTACCCACTTGGAGTAAAGGTTGGTACTACACACATTGTTCCTTAATAATAGTCTCTTTTTTAATTTTATTTTGACCCCATGTTTTCAAGACTGTCATTAGAATACTGGCAGAAATGTTATTTTTCACCACAAGCATGAAAACAAGTCTCTTCCAGGAATTGAAAAATGACAGCGGTCACTTTTATAATTTTTTTCAACCACGGCTGCAACCTTGTTCCTGTTACTCTACTTCTTTCCACTGCTCCTCTTCACCACTCTTTCTTCTCCCCTACTGTCTCCATACTCCTTCTCTCCGCTTCCCCTCACCTGACCCTACCTGTTTTCTTTATCCCACTAACCTCTTCCCCCTAAGTCCTGTGCCTCTTCCCATTGACTCTTTCCCTTGCCTATCTCAGCCCTCTCCTGTTCTCCCCTTATCCCATCACCCACCCCATACCTCTCCCTACATCCTCTCACCCCCTTCCTTCTTCTCCCACCCTTTCTTGCTTCCTTCCTTCCTGCCTCCTTAACCTCAAGGCCCTATACCACTGTTTAAACCTTACCCACCTACCCTCCACTTACAACCCCAGTAAATCTAAATACCCCTCACACCTGTCCTTCATCCTTCTCCTCTCTGGTGATGTCCAACCCAACCCTGGGCCACTTCCATCCTCACTTCCCTTCTCTGCATTCCCATCCATTCCCAGAGCATTGCTGCACCCTACTCCCTCTACTTTTCCCAAAGGACTTTGTATCAACTACCTTAATGCTATGAGTCTCCTGCTTAAAATCGATGCCCTCAAAGTGTGGTTTACCCAATATCATCCTGACATTCTTTGCATCTCTGAAACCTGGCTCACTTCCAGAATTTCTGATTCCTCACTTGCAATCCCTGTCTTTAACATTTTCTGCCAAGACATAGGCAAGCGTGGTGGTGGTGTAGCCTTATACGTCAAGAAATCCCTCTCTTTATCTATTTCCTTCAGTGAGTCCTGTCCCTCCTCCCACAAACTCATTATCACCCTCCTCTCCCCATCTTCCTCAGCCCCTCTATACAATGGCACTTTCTATGCCCCTCCTGAATTCACTGCTGAGTCCCTTGTCAAAGCCATCTCCTCGGTCACCTCTCACTCTTCCAATGGCGAACTACTGCTCCTAGGTAACTTCAACATTGACTGGCTCTACCTTGCTGCCAAGCCTACCCTCCTCAGGATTGAGCCCATTAATCTAACACAATTGATCCAGGAACCCACCCACCTAAACCACCAGTCCCAAAACCACTCCCTGCTGGACTGCGTTCTATCCTCTTACTCCCATTGCATCACCTCATCCGGTATCCTGTCTGATGCCCTTAGTGACCACAATATCACCTGCTGTATTCATAAAATCCACTCCCCCTACTCCCCACCCAAATACGTATGTTTCGCTCCTCCACACCCTCAACCTAGCTGCCCTGCAACATGACCTCTCAGCTGCTGATTGCCAACCTATATTCTCAGCCCGCGATGTTGACCTTGCCCTTTCCCTCTTCTACAGTATTTTTAACTGCATCTGAAACCTCCATGCTCCCCAGAAAAAATCCTGGGTAAAATGTCACCACCACCCCTGGATAACGGCAGACCTCCAAGCCAAATGTTATTCCAGAGACACAGCTCGGAAACTTTACAAAGCTTCCCTTGCCCCTGCGGACCTGCAAGCCTACAAGTAGCTAAGAAACAGTTGTACCAAGGAAATACACCTCTCCAAAGTGACATACTTCAAATCCCAGCTTTACCAATGCCACAACTCCCTCTCTTCCTTCTGGAAAGTGATTCACTCTCTCTTCGACCCTCCCTTCTAACAGGCCTGCCCCATCCTCAAATTTGATAATTCCCCCCTTTCTGACCTAGCCTCCGTAGTGGAGGCTTTCAACAAGTTCTTTGCCTCTTAGGCCCTGCCTGACTCCCCCTCCACCTAACTCCCCTCCTGTACCACCTGGTCCCCCCCAGTTTCCTCTTCCCCCTTTCACCCTCCCTGAGGTCTTCTCACCATAATGTCTCTAAACCCAGCCAAATGTAGCCCTGACGGGCTCCACCCTAGAATTCTCCACATTTCTTCTACTGCTATAACCACCTCATTGACCTACATTCTGAATCTCTCACTCTCCACAGCCACGGTTCCCAAAGCCTGGAAGTCTGCAAAGATAATCCCTCTACACAATGGTGATGACTCCTCTTCTCCTGGAAACTAGTGCCCTAACTCCCTTCTCCCCACCCTTGCTAAAGTTCAGGAGTCACTCATCAATACCAGACTCTCTGACTTTCTTGCCACCAGCAACTCCCTCTCTCCTGTGCAGTCCGGTTTCCAGAGGCACCACTCTATGGTCTTCTCCCTTCTTTTGGTCGCTGACTCAATTTTCTCTGCCATGGACCAAAGTTGGATCATTGCTGCTATTTTTATTGACTTAGCCAAGGCTTTCAACTCCATCTACCTCCCCCTCCTTCTTCACAAACCTGAATCCTTTGGCCTTGCTAAGCCTGCAGTAAACTGGCTCTGTTCATACCTTCACGACAGACAACAACCTGTCAAAGTAGATGAAGCACTCTCTCCCCGCTCCCTATCCATTCCGGGGTCCCCAAGGCCCCATCCTTTTCTCCCTCTTCATTAATGACCTCCCCTCCATCTGTCATTCCTCAAGCCTGCACATGTATGCAGGTGACATCATCATCTATGCCTCCGGCCCCACCTCCAACAGCATACTTTCCCCCTCCAAGATGAGTTCAACAGAGTTCAGTCCTGGTTCAAGACCAACCAAATGAAACTAAATGCCAAGAAAACAGTAACTATGGTCCAGCTCTAGACAGAAGCTGGCCTCCCTCTCTTCTCCCCCAGTCTTCACTATTTTGGATGGCTCACCTCTCAAGATCGTCCCTGCTTTTAAATACCTGTGTGTCTTGCTGGATAGACATCTGGACTTCTCCACTCATATTGACGCCATCTGTGCCAAGCTTCAGCCAAAAGTTGCAGTCTTCTATCACCATAAAGAGAGCCTCTCTCTCACCACTTGAAGCAAATTGGTGCTCAAAACAATTCTCCCAGTCCTGGGCTATGCTGACACTGTTTACGGCACAGCCTCTGCCTCGTCCCTCTCCAAGCTGAACATGCTCCTGAACTCTTTCTGCCGCTTTGCTACAGCCTCCTCCCTCCCCTCCCCTCACCCACCACTGCCTCCTATATGCCCTGCTTTCCCTAACTCCCTCGTTGCACAGGAGAACTATTCACGGTGCCTCTCTCATTGCCTAGTACTGGTATGGCACCCTCCCATCCTACCTCTCCACCGCCTATCACCTGCCACCTCTACTACTTTCTCTCTTCACAACATGGTGCTCGGAAAAGGTATTTCTGTTCATATTTTAAAAACAAACACCAGAATCTAGCTAAACAGATCTTGTTCAGCTAGGTTCAGGTATTTGTTTTTAAAAAATGCGCAATGTTTATGTATTTTCCACATTTCTTAGTTCGAGTTAAAAAAATAAGATGTTGGTCATCATGACCCAAACACTGTTTTTCAAGTTGTGAGGAGCTAGTGCTGAGAAAACAAAAAGCTCTTGTGAGCCCACATTTTTTGGGTCATATTAGAGGATTCTCTTAAAACCCTACTGAGCATGCTCAGGAAAAAAAACATTTAAATCCTTATAATTCTGGAACCTTTCAATATTTTTTTCATGAAACCTTTGAAATGTGCTACCTTGGTACAGGCCGCTTCTACCCTGAATGTTTTGGGGGAAAAAAATTGTTCCATTTAGGCTGTAAGTGACAGCAAAAAAAAAAAAGTGGATTAAATATAGCAAAAATGTAGACAGTAATGTGAAAACAACATATGTGAATCTCAGAAACCATATAAGCTTCCATGACAAAGCTTTCCATGTATTGAGACTTTGCCCCCTAGACAGCACATGCCAAATCTGGGGTAATTTTGTCAAATACTGCCAAAGCTATTAAAGTGCAAATTTGGGAGTTTAACATAGAAACTCTTGGTCAACCCTAAGTATACAGACACTACCATGCCAGAATAAGAGGTATCTTTACATAGTGCCTTTCTTCCTTCCTTTGTATAACTTTTACACACTTTGGTGTTTTGTCATTTTTATTATGTTGGCTTGCCTCACTTGCGCGCAGGTCAACATATTGGGACAGTGGAGATTTGGAGGCGTGGCTGCTGTTGGGCGAATGCAGGGCACGCATCAGTAGGTGCATCCCTCATTCCCCAATAAGCCAGCATGCTAGCGCTGACACCAACATTATGGATAGTGGGCAAAACTTGTAAACAAAGTGCCACTGCAATCAGAGACAAGCTCGTCATGCAGCGGCATAAAGACACGCCTCCCATACGTGCCTTTCCAAGGCCAAACATTTCAATAAACATGGTGCCGAAGCCCCCGCATGGCGGGTGAACTCGCGCCACCCTTGTGTGACATGTGCGATGGAGCCACTCCCGTTGGCATCATCTCTAACTGCTGAATGCCGGTACCCAATCCCCTCGGCTCGCCTCTCCGACTTTGTTTGCGGCGGGGTGCCCACCTCAGGCATTAACCCCGTGTTGTGTGCCAACGAGGGTGCCCAACCCCATCGGCCAGTGATCCCCAAATCCACTTAGGTGGCATGCTGGGAGCCCACCCCAGCGTGCCAAAACAGTCCGCACCTTTGTTTGCGGCGGTGCCCAATCCCCAGCAGCATTACCCCCCGTGTTGTGTGCGGCGGTGCCCAATCCTAACCGATACTAACTAAACCCACATGGGTGGCATGCTAGGAGCCCACCCCAGTGTGCCAAAACTGTCGCGATGTTTTCTGTACCTAGAATCAGAAAATGGTCCTCAGTAGTCAAGGTCCGCCTCCCCACCGACCCACCCACTGCACACTCCTGCCTCCTCACCCCTGTTCCCATACTTACCACCGGAGTCCAAGTATGATCTTCAGTGGACCGAACACGATCGCACTCTTGAAAGCCGACCGCGAACTGAGGAAATGCCGGTAAGCTGTATCATGGAGTGAATAGGGTTTTTTCAACTTTGTTGCATATCTCAGGCATTTCTTGGACTTTTTGCACCAAATTTTCAACATGGGGTTTTTGGGGCTCCTCCTCATTATTTCTGTCACTGTCATGGCGTTTATCAGCCTCGAAACGTGATTTCGCAGTCACTGCGCGAAATCACCTTTTGGGGCCCATTAATGAAATGACAGTGGTGGTGCTCATGAGGTGCCCTCTTAAAAAGCCTAAGTTCCAAATTTGGTGGAAAAATTCCAACAAATGCCTGTTTTACGAGTGTGCGTTGCGCAGTTGCTACACAGGCTTGTAACTTCGCGCATTGACAATATTTTACTGCCGGATTTTCAGCATTGTCATTTTTGTACACCTTCTTGTGAACAGTACAGCTGTCATTTTCCACATCCTGCCCGAAATGTGTTTCCGCACTTCCGGCGCACAATAGTGCAGTCGCTGTGGGAGATCAGTGTTTGGGCCAGATTATGAAAATGACAGTGACACAGTTCATGAGCAGAGGACCTAAAATGCCTATGTTGAAAATTTGGTGATGATACTCCATAAAATAACTGTGTTACGAGCATGCGTTGGCAGATTGCACGCATGCTTGTACCGTTGTGCATTTGTGATATTTTCAGTCTGGATTTTCACCATTGCCATTTTTCTACACCTCTTGATGAACAGTACAGCCGTCATTTGACATAACGTGCCCAAAATGTGTTTTCGCACTTCCGGCGCAGAATAGCGTGGTCACTGTACGAAATCACTTCTTGGGACACTGAGGAAATAACAGTAACACTGTACATGAGCAGAGGTGCTAAAATGCCTATGTTGAAAATTTGGTGCCGAACGCCCATAAAATGGCAGTGTTGCAAGCGTGCATTGCATATTTCCCACGCACCCTAGTAGCTTCACAAATTTGGTATATTTACATGCCACATTTTCAACACTGGCATTTTTTTCCACCTCTTTATGAACTGTGCAGCTGTCATTTCTCACATCCTGCCCAACATGTTTTCCCGCACTGCACTACCAAACACCCAAAGGGACACCCTACTGCTTGTCACTCTCTGCAGGGTGGGGGTGGGTTGGCATCAGTTCAATACTTCACTGTCATTCCTATGATGCATCTGTCTAACTCCTGCACTACCAATGCCAATGCCAGCAAGCCAACATTAGGCATTGACAAATGCTTGTTAAATTTGGTTGGACTATTAACAGACATTGTTGACACTTCCATAGGGACCCTGCAGGTCAGTAAAAGCATTCCACTGGAACAGCAGAAGCAATTCTTAAATATCTATGAATTGTGTATGGAGGTATGGAATGATTGTGTTTGCCAACTTGTGCATTAAACCATTGTTGCTTTACAAATTTTAATACATGAGGAAGATTTACACACTGGGTCCCTGCCCCTTGGCATAGAACCTTTAGTGTTTGAATCACTGGGGTTCTCTCACTGTTATCCTTCTGTTCTGGAACAAATCATGAACACCTGCATTTGACTTTGCCCTTTCCAGCCTATTTCTTCCTTATCAGGTGCTGCTCTTTTTTTGTTTTCAAGGCACAGCAACTGATATCAGGATGACCCAACAGTACCCCCTCCCACACAACACATTAAACCTTGCATTAATGTATGTAGGTGTTTCATGGGTGTTAGGAAGCAGTGTGGTCTAGTGGTTAGAGCACGAGCTTGGGACCCAGAAGATCACAGGTTGAAACTCCACTAGAGACAAATATTCACTGTGTGACCATGGGCAGGTCAACCTCAAAGTGCTCAAGTCCACCCAGCTGTAGAAATTAGTAGAAATAGTACCACACTGGAAATAGGGTGTTGCATCTCAGCTGAGCTATCCTTGGTAAATAACTTGTAACAAAACAAAATAGATAAATATGTTCCTTGGGCCACAAGGGGGCAGGAAGTTGGCAGAATCTAAAACCCACACTTCCTTGCAAAAGTGAGCATCCATGTGGGTACCTGTATGTCCTCGTGATGGTCACTGCCTGATGTCCCAGACTTGGGGTGTGCACTCAAGTTGCTAGGTTTTAGAGTGTGAACCCAGGTTGCTAAATTGTGTGGTCTGAACTCAGGTTGCTAGCTATCATGGTGTGAACTCAGGTTGCTAGTTTCTGGGTGTGAAATAAGAATGCTTCCTGGGAAACAAGGGGGCAGTCAGGTAGTGGAATCTAAAGCCAGCACTCCCTTGACAAAGTGAATATATATGTTGACTCCTGTATCTCCTCGTGATGGTCCCTATCTGATGTCCCAGACTTGGGGTGTAAGCCTGGGTTGTTAGTTTTCAGGGTGTGAACCCAAGTCACGAGATTTCACAATATGAATGCAGGTTGCCAGCTTTTGGGATGTGAATCCGGGTTGCTTGCTTTCAGGGTGTGAACCCAGATTGCTAGTTTTCAGAATATGAATGCAAGTTGCCAGCTTTTGGGATGTGAATCCAGGTTGCTAGCTTTCAGGGTGTGAACCCAGGTTTCTAACTTTCAAGGTATGAATCCAAGTTGCTAGCTTCTGGGGTGTAAAACCAGGGCACTAGCTTTTGGGGCATGAACACAGGTTGCTAGCTTTCTGGATGTGAACCCTGCTTGCTAGCTTATGGAGTGTGAACCCAGGTTGCTAGCTTTCCAAATAACGCTGTTACTCCAGGCAGACGTCTTGAATAAAATGGGAAAATAACAGGATTCCTAAGTTTAGGGTTTTAGTTCTCATGAACATGGAAAAAATATATTATCTAGATATCACTCGTGGAAACTGAACAAATGAAATTTCTGGAAATCAGGTTTCATTAGTTTATGGCATTACTTACAATAAATGTCCGGGGTTGATCTAATAAACATGTGATATTGTTTTCTTGCAAAAAGTGATGAAGAAAGCGTTGGCTGCAGTCACTAAATACTGGATTCAGTCCAGTCCTGAAATGATAAATTATTCAACAAGTCAGCCACAAGGACTTGAAAGTAATAGCCAAATATTGCAAGGGTGTTTACAAAAGATGACAGTCACAAGGTCAAGCTTGCTCTTAATCTGAAGAACATAAATTGTACAATGATTATTTATGGTATTTGAATGTGAAGCAGCAGTGACTGCTGGCATTCACTACTGCTTTGAATACAATTTCAAGCAAATCGCATGGGAGCTGAATCACTGGTGTCTTATCTCCTGCCACTCCAGTGACCTGGGTTTGGGAACAGACTTAGGTCATTGGGGCTTTGTTGGAGCAGGATGGGATCGAGCATCTGAGGGACTGCTCTCCTCTTCCAGGGTGGGGTGGCATGTCAGCCTGGTCTTGACTGCCACCAGGTGGAGGCCTGGTGGCCGTGCAGCAGGGGTGGCAAAAAAGGGAGGATGCCAGGTGAACATCAGGTGTGTGTACTTCCATGCACATGCATGACACCCTACAGTAAGGGACAGGAGAAAATCAGGGAAAAGTACATCAAGGGCTCCATGATGCCTTGCTCGCTTGTCCGAAGTCTGTGCCACTACCTGGGAGCTCATCTTTGGTACTCACTGGATAGGGCACTGGGGAAGAGGAGGACAGCACTCCTCCCCTGAGTCTACCATGAGGGGAAGAGTCATGGGAGTACCCAAATACCCAAAGACTGAAGGTGAGTCCCTGGAAAGGTAGTAGTCAGTGTGGGGCAGCACGGACAAGGTTGATAAGCTGCCCTTGAACAATAGAGAATAAAAACTTTTATGTAAAGAATTTCAAGCAAAATAAATAGTTTAATAACTGTCTGACCGAAAGATGCACTCTTGCAAGGGTGGTTGCCATTCCACCCTCCTGCATGCTCATACAGTGTACCCTTTGAAAGAAGGAATGGGCACAATTTAGCAAGAACATGTCACTCTAGAATTGCTTATGGAATTCTACTTGACAACGTCACTGTTTGCCACTTGTGCTACTCAGCAAAAGTGAAAGATGTAACGTGTCTTTGAAATCAGTTACAGTGGTTCTTGAGTCAGTTGCAGATGGTATCATACAAACAGAAGAGAGAAAGAAATTAAGTGCCTTAGCTGGGAAATGTTCTAGTTATTAAAGCAGCAGTATTCGTTAGCACAAAAGTTCACCTTTTTTTATAATATACTTGGTTTAGTAATTCATTTTTACTTACAGTTACATAAAAATGAAAAACAGACATGTTAGACTAAGTATAGACACAAAACAAAAGAGAACATAATGCCAAAGTTGTACTGTTACTGTAGTATAATACCAGCAATTCTTTTTAACATAAGGTATTATAATAAGTCTCTATCACTATTGGTCCTTGTACCTAATTCATTACATTTTAGCCAATACTTTTTTGTATCTCCTCTAGAAGGACATTGATAAGGTAGAGGTGGTACAAAAGAGGGCTACCAAAATGGTGCAGGGCCTGCATCAAAAGCCCTACAAGGAGAAACTCAATGAACTGAACATGTACTCCCTGAAGGAGAGGAGGGAAAGGAGGCATATGATAGAAACATTCAAATACCTAACATGTATTAATAAGGTACAGGAAGGTAGCATTTTCCATAGAAAAAGAAGCTCGGGGGCACGGGATCATGCTATAAAGCTGGGGGGGGGGGAGCTCAGAGGAAATGTGAAGAAATACTTCTTCACAGAGAAGATGGTGGACACCTGGAACAGCCTTCCGGCGGAGGTGGTGAATACCAAAATGTTGATGGTATTCAAGCATGCATGCATGGAACAGATACAAGAGGGCCTTGGTAGTAAGGCTAGGGAAGGAGATGACCAGAGATCAAGTAGGGTCTGTGGTGGCACAGTAGGCAGGGAAAACTGGCAGACTATGTGAGCCAAGAGATTCTTATCTGCGGACATCTGTTTCTGTTTCTATGTTCTGGGGCCTTTCCCACTCTTAGTATGTTGCAAGTTTTATTCCAGAAGAAATTTATTATTTAGAATTTAGACTGGAAGAGAGGAGGAGAAGAGGGTCTTCTAAACCCCTGTTAAGCTACAAGAAATATATAAAGAATACACACCTTTAAGATATTTTTAATTTATATTTTCATGACTGGTGCAAAGTATCCAAAACATCTCTGTATGTTCCACAAATTGCACCCTGATCTAGGTAGATATGATCTACTAATCTTTTGTATATCAAAGTTGACTTAAATTCATTCAATCTGGCTTGTTTATTAAAAGCTGGAAATTGTTAGCTATTCCAGTGTTTTAGTATCATTCTTTTATTGGCATCATACCTAGAGCATGTATTTTCTTCTGCATTCAACCTTAAGCTGCAAAAGTCATTGAACAGACACATCTGATAAGTTGGTGTATATATCAAATTTATAGTTTGTGAAAGAATTAGTATGAATTTAGTTCACTATTTCTCTACCAAGGGACAAGTCCATAAGCAGTGTATTAAGTCAACCCTATTACCATACTTATGCCAGCATTTGTCATCTGACATTTTATATAGTGTTACCGCTGTTAAATAGTCTCTTGTCAATATTTTATATCGAATAGTTAGTTCCATGCATTCTTATGTTGTTTATTTACCCATTTTTAAATCTTACAAGCCATTCAGTGTTTTGATAGTCCATATCTAATTGTTCACCCAAATTAATGTTTAACCTGGACATACATTTTCCATCTAGGCTAGGTATCAACTGTTTATAAAAGTAATTTAATTTACATTCTTTAAACCATTGTTGTGCTGCAGACTGATATATCAGTTCAGAATCCCTATATGTTTTAATTCAGTCAGCAGCCTAAGGGTTAAATTGGTTCCATAACTGGTGACATATCAAATACAGTAGGTACCTTTTACCACTGAAAAATTTATTTTGTGTAACTTACACAATTTTTCACACAAGGCTTTTAGACCATAATAATCTGAAAGTCTGAGAATATACCATTTGTTCTTTTAGCTATCATTTAACCCTTAATACTTGGGGAAGCCTCCGTGATGCCCAAAATCTCCCAAGTCATGAAAGTCCATCCCAGCTAGCAAATAAAGGATTTTGTATTGATTAGAAAGATTACCCCATGTTTTCTTATTGTTCCAAATATATATATGTGTGTGTGATGCCAGATTAGCCATATGTTCTCTCGGGAAATGTTTTAATAATTATCTGGCAAAGTATTCAAACTGGGAGCCTTTTATTTCAAGAAACATGTTAGAGAACACTAATAAATGTTATATTTCATGACCAGGTTTGTATCTATTGAGAATAAATTAGGCCAGAGATTTATATAAATTTAAATGATTTCTCTTATACTCTATTGGGGAAGACCATGTTATCGCTAGTTTCAATATGTGATAATCACATAATAAGAATAGGGGTCTGACCACCCAGCCCCCCATCATAGTGTGTTACCATTATTTGACACAGAATTCTGAGGGAATCCATCTCCACAGAAATTTTGCAAACATTCTTTTCACATTACCATACCACAAATCAGGAAACTTGTGGTTAGAAGTCTGAATAAGAAATTAAATATGAGGCATTACTAACATTTTTATAGTTTCTACTTTTCCCCAGAAGGAAAGGAGAACTCTTTCCCAATTATTTAACATAAGTTTCACCTTTCACTTCCCTTATCATTTCCTCTGGGTCAATAAGTAAAGTCATTCCTGAATAATAATTTGTTTCACCACTGCCATATCATTCATTATATGGTAACATTCAGGAGGGAGGTTATTCAAGAGAAGTATTGCAATTTTTCTTTTGTTAACCAAATAGCCAGCTAGAAACATAGAAACATAGAATTTGACGGCAGATAAGGACCGCTTGGCCCACCCAGTCTGCCCATTTCCCTACCTACTGGATAAGCTGCAGATCCTAGTTAACCAGCAGCCTACTTCTTCCTACCCCCATTAAAAATATTAAAAAAAAACTCCAATCTGACCAACAAAGATGGTTAGGATTCTTCTACTTGTGTTAAAATAACAAGCATACCATCCGTGTATTTGCTAACTTTCATTTCATGATCATGGTATGGTAGAACAGATATTTGCTGATTCTTTCTAATCCTTACTAACAAAGGTTCTAAGACCAAAATAAATAACACCGGTGACAGTGGACAAGCCTACTACACTCCATTTCCCAAGAATGCCTGTCACTTTTCATTTGGTTAACTATGATTCTAGCAGAGGGTTTAGAGCATAACACTTTAATATTAAGCAGTGACACCTTTCCAGGCATAAAAACACATAATCCCAATCTACGAAATCAAAAGCCTTAATGGCATCAATTGCCATTAATATTGCATTTTCTTCTCCATTTTTAATAAAGCTATTACTGGTTGAACCTCTTCTATAGCCTGGAAAAGTGCACATCCTTAAACAAAACCTTTTTGATTTTCATGTACAGTATAATATTTTGAATTATCTTAGTTAACTTGTGTTACTATCGTTTTTGAGATAATTTAAAATCATTACTAATGATATAGGTCAATAATTTCCTATTTCTAAAGGGTCCTTATTTTTTTTTTTAACAATAATATTTATTTTTTTATTTGTTAAGTTTGGACATAGAGTTTTGAGCTAGAATATCTCATTTAGAAAGGTTCCTCATCATCAGTAGGTTACAGTAAATTTCAGATGATACATAGCTTACATGACCTTATAATAAACTCCATTTCTAGAAAGGATGCTGGAATCCCACTGCCACTGCTCATTTCATTAGCCATTTCAGGTAGCCATGGGTTTAGTTGATCCTTAAATGCACTAAAAACTCAGATGTAAACCCATCTGAGCCTGGTGACTTGCCCTTTTTCAACACCATAATAGAATTATATACTTCTGTTACAGCAAATAATTCATCCTGCCTAACATTTTCAGTAAAGTCAATGGAGTTCAAAAATGTAATTATGGATTCACTTCCCACCCTCTATGGGTGAGTATATAAATGTTTATAAAAATCATAAATTACTTTCACTATACTTTCAGCAGAGTAAATATGACCATTGTGGTCCTTTATTTGTGATGTATTATTTTGCTGACTCTGATTTTTTTTAAATAAAAACAATAGCTTCCCTGACTTGTCTATATTATAACAGAATGTGTGTCTTACTTTCATAGCATTTTGTTCTGTTTCTTTTGTCAGAACTTATTCCTGCGTTAACAATAATTCCTCCATCCTATCCTTTTGTGAAAAGTCTTTCAAGGCATACCTATTCTCAATGTCTTTTAATTATTTTTTAATTGCTTCCATTTCCTTTCTTCTTTCTTGTTTTAACTTACTTTCAAAGGAAATCATGTATCCTCTAATGGCTGCTTTAACTCTTAGGCTGTTGACAGAAGTCAAATGTATATGAATTTTGGACTGATATATCAGTCTGTGGACCTGCAAGGGTTAAAAGCATTCCACAAACTATGCATCAGTGTAGCATCTGTTGTATTTAATTCCCAGAACATATACATTTGTACTACACACTTTGCATTAAAATTAGGCTGTAATAATAAATAATTATTAAATTTTCAGGAATATTCTCTCTTCTGCTCCAAAATCAGTATGCAAGATATCATAGTATGGTGTGATATAGAAATTGGCTCTATTTGTGCAAAAACTGTATTACTAACTACATTTATGAAATCAGTCTGAACCACATTCCAAGTTGCTTAGAATAATATGTATATTCAAGTTAACACGTGTTTTTTAATCATCCATATATCCACTAATGAATATTTCTGCAAAACTGATTTATTAAATATGAATTTCTTCTGTCATCTCCTTTCAGAGCAGATGACTTACCTTTTTTATAGTCCACAAGGGAATTTAAACTAACAACTAAAATTATAGTATCACCTCCTAGCCAAAATAAATAATTCATCAAAAAAAATCACCAAAGACCAAAAAAGGGTTGAAAACTGAACCCACAATCACAACTTTCCCATTTAAAGAGCAATTTAATAGTAGACACTCTTCTTTGTCTGCATAAGTTTGATGGCTAAGAAACACATAGGCATAGCCTGCAGGGTTTCTTGGGTGCACAGAACTACCCCCTGCTGGCCTTAATAATGCTGAAAAAATCTCTGGCATGCATTGTCAGCACTGACTCATTGTGGCAGCCATGGGGTCAGGAAAATCAAAGGGCTAGCAAGACAGAGCAGGTGGGTGTTGGCTCATGAATATGCAGCATTAGTCCTGTCCTGGCTCCAGAGCCTCAGAACATTGCTCACATGATCTGGATGAGCAAGGTCACTTGGGTGGCTGGAGGAATGAGTGCACCAAGTCATAAAACACAGTCTTCCTGCCAGAATACATAGACAGTAAACTGTCTCTGTGAGTTGTCTTGGCTCTCACTGAAGTTGTGTATACTCCTCGGTGGCTTAAAAATTTAATAAAAAGAAATTTGGACCTGGTGTCTCTCCCCCTTGGCTCAGTGGTGGGTGGTCATTCTGGAGAAGCTCAGAGAACATTAGCTGGGGTAACAATAAGTCAAGCCTCCCAAAGTACCACCTCTAGCCTGGGCCATGGCACAGCACTAAGGACAGCAGCATGGGTCAATCCTTATTGTGCCTTGCTCTGTAAAGCCACCTCCTGTCTGTGACTTTTAGTGTCAGCATTAATCTTCCTGGCCAAAAAAAAAAAAAAAAGGCAAGGTAGATAAATGCCACACAATTGAGTGTGAGAATGGAGATGGGGAAAAAAGAAAAAAGGAAACACATCCTGGTTAGGTCTACTGCTGAGTTAGGAGGACTGAAGGAAATTCAAACACAGGAAACAATAGAAATGGCAATTTTAGAGAATATTAAATATTCTCTAAAATTGCCATATTAAGTGTTCCAGTGTAGAAATGCCTGACAAGTCAGAGGAAAGAGAATATATGGGTCCAGCAAATTACAGAAATGTGAATCAACAGCCAGTCTGCTGATGCAGGGGCAAGCTTTCCACCTGTGACACCAGCACCCCAGGCTCAGAAATGGACTCAGGACATCAGAAGGACAGCTGGGAGGATCAAGCATCCTACAGACTGCTCTCCTCCTCCCGGGAAGAGGAGCAGGTGCTTGCCAGGTGCGAGGATGAACCAAGGTGATTACCAGCAGCCAGCACTAACAAGAGTATCTGGGGGCTGGGGCAGATGCCTGGAGGAGACCACACCAAGGGTGTGTGCATGGCTCCACTGTGAACATCATTGCACACCTCGCTCTTGGAATCACACAAGGGAAAAAATACCACTCTGGTGCATGATGGCCAGTTACTGTGGACCTACCTATCCCCATGGCACTCCTCCACCCGAGTACCTGGTCACGTGTGGACCATAACCCACTATTGGGGGATAGAAGTAAGTGGCATGTGGGGGAAGGGCAGGAGTAGAGAGTAAGTCCATGGAGGGGGGGACAAAGCAGAGGTGGACTGGTTGGAGGGGGAGAGCTCCCCTCCATCTGGAGGGGACACACACAAAAAAAAGAAATATGAATCAACTTATTCAGAGGGACACATATTGGGAAGGCAAAGATGAATAAAGCAAGAGTTACCTGTTCAGGCACAGAATAAAAGTCAGGAAAATAAAGTGATTTCTGTGCTGATATAAGCACTGCCCACCATTTCCCCAACATCCAACTGAAGCACCTTGATCACAGAGGGTAGTTGGTCCAGGATGTTGGCAGGTGGTTAGGAGGAGCAAACCGGGTGCCCCATCACTCAATGCTCACCAGTGTATCACCTCCGCAAACCATGTAAAAACTACAAATGGGTATCTGCCTCTCTCTCCGAAATCAAGCAAAGGGGCATAGGACACTGCAGAGCAGGACACTGCAGCACAGGAGCTAGCACTACAAAACTCACCCAAAACAGGACCAAATCAAAAAAATCAAAAAGGAAATCCAAAACACTTCTGATCATAGGAGACTCCATGATTAAAGGAGTTGATACCTACCTCCAGCAGGGGGTAATGGTCAGATGTCTCCCAGGTACAGCAGCATGGAGAGACACTGACCGCATTGCTAAAATCATGCATGAAGCAGAAGAAAACATTGATGTCCTGGTAAACATGGGGGCTAATGATCTTGCCAGCTGGTCAGTTGTAGAGACCAAGGATTACCTGACCAGGCAGGGAAACAAACTGTCATCCATTTTATCTGGCATCTCCTTCTCTGAGATCCTGCTGGTCTGGGGGGGGCAGATGGACAGAAGGTCAGAGAAGGGGAGATATGGGAGCTAAACATGTGGCTCAAGGGGTGGTGCCAGGAAAAAGAACACACATTTGTAGATAACTGGCAACAGTTTTGGGAGCGAAAGTTCTTTAAATTCAATGGACTGCATCTGCCTAAGGAGGGAGTCAGTGCATTGGGGCAGAAGTTTAATGTCCTTGCAGAATATTTAAACTAGCAAATGGGGAAGGGGTACAGCACCCAATACATTGAACAGGAAGAACACCCCTACCCCCCTCAACTAGTGCTCAAACTGGAGTCCAGCATGTTTGTAGTTCATTTGCATCACCAGGTAAGAAAAAAGGTCTGGCTCTACATATGACACACAGGGGAAATGCCAGATCTCACCCAACAACTAACGCACCAAAATCTTGTCAATGGAAAATCAGGTACACAAATGCCTACAGTCTTGGAACAAGATCCCAGACCTGGAGGCAACAATGACAGAGGCTAAACTGGACATAGTGGCCGTTAGCGAGACATGGTTCACCAGTAACCACACTTAGGAGACTTCAGTACCTGGCTATGTACTGTTCAGAAGAGACCAAGGTGCAAAAAGTTGGGGTGGAGTGGCCCTTTATGTCAATGAAAATATCAAAGCTACAGACATTCAGAATACACATAAGGAGCCAGAAGAACTGTGAGTCACCCTGGAAACAGGAAATGGGACAACCATATGAACTGGGATTGTCTACAGGCTTCCAGACCAGGGAGAGGACATATACACATTACTGTTAGAAGATATACAAAACATGACAGCTAAAGGGGAGATTCTGTTAATGGGAGACTTCAACATGCCAGATACAGATTGGTCAATACCAGTAGGGGGAGGGCCTCAAACAATTGGTGCAACAACCCACAAGATGCAGGGCTATCCTAGATCTTGTACTGAGTAATGGGCAAAGGATCACAGATCTCCAGTAGAAGGTCAACTGGGGGCCAGTGACCATCACATGGTATGATTCAATTTGGCGACTAGAACTAAATCATCCCATTACATGGCAAAAATATGGGACTTCAGAGGAGTTGACTTTGATAATATGGCCAACAGAGTTAAGCTAGCCCTGGCAAGATGAAATACAGGTGAGGGGGTACAGGCAAAGTGGGCAAGCATTAAGAATGCAATACTTGAAGCAACATCCCATTGTGTTAGGGAGAAAAGCAAGAGTGAAAGAAGGAGGAAACCACTTTGGTTCTCAAAAACAGAAGCAGAAAAGATCAGAGCCAAAAGGTTGGCCTTCAGGAAATATAAGGGAACACAGCGGGATGAAGATTGGGAGGTATACTAAACTTCCCTAAGGGAAGCAGGGAAGGCAGTAAGGCAGGCAAAGGCCCACACTGAGGAAAAACTAGCATGAGCAGTAAAAGAAGGGGACAAGACTTTCTATAGATACATTAGTGGAAGGAGAAAGTCCAAAGGGAGTATTAATAACATCAAAAGGGATAAGCAGGCATGTGTGGAGGAGACCCAAGGAAAAGTATCTATCCTAAATAGATACTTCTGCTCAGTATTTACTGAGGAGAAGGTAAGGCAGGGTCCACAGCTCAGCACCATGGACACAGGGAAGGGAGGTGTGCACTAGTCACTTCACAAAAGAAAGGGTCCTACAAGAGCTCACTAAACTCAGGGTGAACAAGGCAATGGGACCTGATGGCATACATCCCAGTGTACTAAAGGAGCTAAGGGTGGAACTAGCAGAGCCAATATCAAAACTGTTTAGTGAGTCTCTGAGCAGAGGAGAGGTCCCAGAAGACTGGAGAAGGGCTCATGTGATTCTGCTCCACAAGCATGGCAGCAGGAAAGAGGCAGGGAACTACAGACCAGTCAGTAGTGGGCAAGATTATGAAGGCACTCCTTAAGGAAAGGATAGTGCAACACCTGGACTCCATAGGAGCTCAGGATCCAAGACAGCATGGGTTTACAACAGCAAGGTCCTGTCAAACTAGTCTCATAGATTTCTTTGACTGGGTAACCAGACTGATGGACCAAGTGGGTGCAGTCGATGTCACCTACCTTGACTTCAGCAAAGCTTTCAATACAGTTCCACATAGAAGATTGATTAATAAGCTGGGTAGGATCAGGGTGGGTCAGAGGTTGATCAACTGGGTGGCAAACTGGTTGGTGGGCAGAAAACAGAGAGTGAGGGTAAATGGTATACAGTCAGGAGAGATGTAAGTTATAAGTGGGGTACCTCAGGAATCAGTCCGGGGGGCCAGTCCTTTTAAATATCTTCATCAGTGACATTGCAAATGAACTGGAGGGTAAGGTTTGTCTGTTTGTAGATGACACCAAGATCTGCAACAAAGTAGATGACTCAGTTGGGGTGGGCAGAATGAGAAGAGCTCTAGAAAAACTGGCAACATTTTCAGAAGAGTGGCAACTGGGGTTTATCGCAAAGAGTGCAAGATCATGCACGTAGGGAAGAGAAACCCTGAAGGTACCTATAGGTTGGGTGGGGAGTTGCTGGCAATCACAAGGGAAGAAAGAGACCTGGGCATCGTCATCACAAATGACCTGAAATCATCCAAGCAGACTATTAAAGTAGTAGGTAAGGCTAGAGGGATGTTGGGGTGTATTAGTAGGGGTATCACAAGTTGTAAGAGGGAGGTAATAATCCCTCTTTACAAGACACTGGTTAGGCCCCATCTGGAGTACTGTGTGCAGTACTGGAAGCCACACCTGCACAAGAACATTAACAAAATGGAGGCAATGCAGAGAAAGGCAACTAAAATGGTGCAAGGACTGCATAAGAAAACATATGAGGACAGATTAATGGAGCTCAATATGTATAGCCTAGAGTAAAGGAGGGAGAGAGGTGATATGATCAAAACATTCAAACATCTTAAGGGCATTAACAAGGTGAAAAAGTCTAACATGTTTCAATATAAGAAAAACAGCAGGACAAGAGGACACAGCATGAGATTAGAGAGAGGCCGATTGAGGGGTAATGTGAGGAAGTTCTTTTTCACAGAAAGGGTGGTGGACGCATGAAACAGCCTACCTCAGGAAGTGGTGGATCTGAATACAGTGCAGGGCTTCAAACTGGCATGGGATAGGCATAAGGGAACAATACAGATGGGTATGACTAGATAGGCCATTGACAGAGTAAAGACCTACGGCACATTCATAAGGTAGAAAAAATGGGCAGATTGGATGGGTCTTGTGGTTCTTATCTGCTGTCAACTTCTATGTTTTTATGTTTCAATGGTCCAGCAGGGCAACTTCTATATAGTAACTTTCTCAGCAGCGTTTCTCCACTGCGTTGTTCACCCCACTTTATTTTACGTTACGTTCATAGCCATACTTAACACCATTGGCTATAAAAAAACGTGCTTGTAATGGCTTCTCTCAGTGTGGTTTCTAACTGCAGCTTCTTGCAGTGGCTCACAATAGCTCTATCCAGCTCTTTCAGTATTCTACAACTGTTCCGGGGTGGCTTCAGAAGCTCAGTGGTTTTACGTAGGGGATTTTTTTAAATTACTTTTTATAAGCTGGCTGTCACATTCTTTCTGCAGATTCTGACATGACTCTCATTTACTGGGCTATACACATGGATCCACTTAATTTATGACCGCTGAACACACAAGTGGCTCTATCAGGTTTCTAGTGTGATCTCAACAACTTCACCAGGCTTTCTTGACAAGTTTCTACCGATTGATCTAACTTCTGAATTAGATTTATACCCTTTAAATGGCCAAATTCAGGGAGATGAATTAGGGAACTTTACCTATGTTAAAGCCCATCATAAAACATTATTGGATCTGGCCTTCTGGTCAGGAGACATAAAATGTTGGTCTTCTTTATATATTCCAAAAAGAGCAGAAAGTGACCACTTTCCCTTATTATTAAGTACTGAACAGTGGGGAAGGGAGGATAAAAATGCTTCATGTGTGGTTCCATTAGAATGTAGAGTTAAGAAGCGTATTAGCTGAAATGGTTATTTATAGGAGAATGTGAGGGAACAGATCCTTTTATATCATAATTTATTGATTAAAGCTATAGAATTGATTCAAGATGTAGAGAAAATGTGGGACATAGTAGAACAACTTTTTAAAGATTTGAGAATAAGGTTATATAAAGATGTAGAGTTGTGTCAACAGAGAAGAAATCAAACCTGGTTTGACCTGGAATGTTTCTTATTCAAAAAGGATCTAAGGAAATTAATAAGACAAGTAAGAATAAAAAAAATGTACAATTAATTAAACAGCTTAAGATAAGGAAGAAGGAATATAAACAATTGCTAAAAAATAAGAGAAGAGATTTTCAAAAAATGAAATGGGTACAAATGTTAGATACCATTAGAAAGAAGAATGATAACGGATTTTGGCAGCTTGTAGCTAAGGGTTCTTTAAATAGTAAAGCTAATGCTGATTGTCACATAACAGAGTCATGATGGATAGAACATTTTGAAAAGATTTTTTATGATTTAGCTATTGAGGAGCCAGAGATAATTGTGCCCAATACAAATAGCTCCTATAAAATTGCTATTAAAGATGTTTATTTTGCAATACACACTGTGAAATCAAATAAGGCCCTGGGATAGATACAATTCCAACATAGCTGTATAAATGTAACCCCACCTTTTGGAGTAGAAGTCTTTGTTTTTGTTTTTTTTAATAAATGGACTGAAATAATTTCTTTTCCTCAGTCTTGGAAAGGTACAGAAATTATACCTATACATAAAAAGGGGGATATTGGAGATCCAGCTATGTATCGTCCTATTAGTTTATTGGATGTTAGTCTTAACATTTTTTCACATATTATCTTGGACCACTTAAAGCTCCAAATACAATTAACAGGAGGGTTAAGTGAGGCTCAGCTGGGCTTTCATAGTGGGACATCAACAACAGATAACTGTTTTATTTTGAATCATTTAATTCATAAATATGTTAAAATTAGGAAGCAAGAATTGTATACAGCTTTTATTGATTTATCTGCTGCATTTGATGTGGTCTGCAGATCACAACTTTGGAACATTCTATATGATAGAGGAATAGATAATGTCCTAATTTCAATAATTTCTGCACTGTACAATAATACTTGGGCCAAAGATCAGATTTGGTATTGTGGGAGAGACATCTTTAGCTTTTAAAAATGAATCGGGGTGTAAAACAAGGATGTATATTAGCTCCCACTCTGTTTAATTCATATATGGATTGTCTTATTAGGGAGCTTGAACAAAGTGACCATGATGCTCCAAAGATCAATTTAAGGCAGACAGCTATTTTAGCATAGGCAGATGATTTAGCGTTGATTTCTCAAACTAAAAGTGGTCTTCAAAGGCAACTGAATACTTTACAAAGGGGCACTACTTTTTTGAAATTAAAAATACATTTATCAAAAACAAAAACTATAACTTTTGGTTCCAACTCGGTTGACCCTTGCTTTAAGTTGGGAAATCATAGAATAGATGCTGTGAAACAATATACATATCTAGGATTATTGTTCACAAACAATAATATGTGGAAACAACAGCAAGAGATGGTACTCAATCAAATAAAAAAAAAACTATGAATGGGTTAAGGAAATGTAATTATTCCTACGGGAGGTTCTCATTAAAACCATTACTTAGAGCTATTAAGGCTAAAGGTTGGGCACAATTGACTTATGCAACTGAAGTTTGGAAGTGTAAGGATGCTGAAATATGCATGGCCCTGGTGTACAAAGTATCGCAGGCTGAATTACAGGTTCCTCAGTCCTGTCCATCAGTTGAATTATGAGCTGAATTTGGATTGATAAATGTTAATGCACTTATGGAAGGTAGAAAACTTAAATATTGGTTATACCTAACTAGATTAGATAAAGATAAATTAGCAAAGAAGTGTTTTTTAGAAAAACTCTCCTGGATTAAAAATGACTGTGGGGAGAAATGCTGGTTGCAAAATATTTATAATAAACTAGATCAGTATGGGATAACATCTTTAAAATCATACTTTATAAGGAATATTAAGATCAGCATTAATTATAAACCATTTATCCAAAAAAAAGAAGTTAATGAATATTGGATTAATCAGGATCTAGAGAAAATTCATTTATCTAGATTTTCCAGTTGGTATGCCTTAAATATTGATGACTTTAAGTATAGGAGTTATTGGGATATATTGGAAAACAAGGTACATAGGAACATTTTCCTTAAAGCTAGATTAGAACTTTTTGAGAACAATATTCTGAGAACTAGATATCATAAACTCTCTAGGGAGCATGAAATTTGTGATTGTAAGATGGGAAAAAGGGAGGATCTTATTCATGTCTTATGGTACTGTCCTTGGTATAATAGAACTCAACAGTATTGGTTAGAACCATTCATCAACTAGCCTGATATAACAAAAAGTGAACTCACTCGTATTGTTATGAATACAAGTGATGAAAACACCATTAAGAGAATTGTAAACTATTTTAAATATGCTCTCAAAATTAGAAAAGAAAAGCAGAGAGATAATACTGTTAATATTATAAGTTAGATCATATAATGGATCTGATTAGACTCTTTAGTACTAGAACTATTATTATAATCAAGACATGCTGTGTTATGATGGATGGTTTACTTGTTTTGTGCTTATTAATGTTGTTCAATATGTTCTTTCCATTGGAATGAAATGAGCTCGATAGTGTGACATTTTTCTGACATCGCTTAGCACAATAAGTATGCTGCTTTCTTGATATTTTATATGAGATTGTTGAAGTCCCCATTTCCTTTTTGTCTATTAATTGAATGTGTGAATTATGTCCTTCACATTGTATCCTGATTTTTTTCATATCTAAGCTGAATGAGCTTTGAATTAAGGGAATTTTTATGATATATTTGTAAAAATGTGTTCTTTATTTATATTGTATTGTATGTCTGTCACCTCTTTTGAAATGGCCTTATATGGCTAAACAATAAAGAAATTAACTACAGTGGTGCAAGAAAAACAACTACTGAACCTGACTTGCCCTGTGATTTTTTTCTTACCTTAAGCAGTGTATTTCAACTTCAGCCCTTTTGGGCTAAATGGTACCATCATCATGAATTTAAGGTGTTATCCTAATATAATGCAATTGTCCTGTCCATTGTGACCTCTGTATACATTTGTACTCATTTGCTGCACTTAATATGTTCTTTCTGTTATTTGCTATTTCACCTCTGCCAATATTGTTATAATAATGTTTGCTGTTGTATGCATGTATGTATTTCCACCACCCTTTTTACCAGGATGCACCGTGAGATGAGCAACTTGTTGTTCAGTGTGCCTTTCCTGGTGAAACATTTCAATAAATAAATTTAGTAAAATAAAGGCACCTTTTCTACTCCATTACTCCATCAAACATTCACAGTGTCATTTTCATGAGGAGATCCTTGCGCAGGCTAACACTGCCCACTACTCGCAATGACTGGAAGTCATCATCCCCACCATCCCACAAATTGTCACTATATATATATATATATATATATAAATAGGGGATACATGACGGCAGGAGTGGAATATGGAAAATATTCTCACTCCTGCAGAGTGAGCTCTGAATATACAGTGCTCATGATGCAGGAGTGAGAATATTTTCCATATTCCATGATCTGCCCATAATGTGTGCTATTTATACCATGGAGGGGAGACTAATTTCAGTGAGAGAGGTATGTTTGTTGTTATGAGGATCATGTCACTTTAAATGATGCTGGTGCTATGGTAGGGTGTGTGTGTGTGAACTTTTATGAATCGGTTGTTGTAGTGAGCTGCTGTTGGTGTGTGTGTGTGTGTGTGTGGGTCTTGATTAGGGGTGCTGTGTTTTGGTAATTGGTTGTCTGAGGGAGGTTCTGTTCTGTGACAATGAGGAAGATGGCAATTATTTGTTTTGGTAGGTTTGTGTCTTCATGTTTGTCTGTTTAAGATTTATTTAAACATTTCAGGCATCATCTGTTTGATTCAGTAATGTACTAAACCTGGGGTTTGAAATACAGCAGAAGGAGATTTGGAGATTGTTACATTTAGAAGGAGTGCTCAGCTGACTGTCATTATCTATCTTAATTGTGTTAATTTCAACGTAGGGCCTGTTTTAGAACTCAGCAAATTACAGCAGTGTTTCTTAGTGTTTTCAGATGCAACAGCTATATAATACCACTTAAGACTCTTGTTGTACCCAGAGTCATTTATAGGGTAAACTGTTTTTGCTAACAGAAACATTAGCACAACACATATAGGCACTTCCTTACAGGCATACTGTATATACATGTCAAATCAGTGCTGCATCACACTCATATGGTCCTAGTTCCTATTAGACATGCACTTCAGGATATGTACAACACTTAAAGAGTGAGTGATGTCAGCAGAGTAGGTATAAATGGTATTTATTTTAACTCTGCTGATGTCATCAGGATTTATTTCACTCCAGTGAAAATAACATGGTTTATTTCACTGGAATTGGTCTCACCCCCATGGTATAAATATATATATATATATATATATATATATATATATATATATATATAGTATATATATATATATATATATATATATATATTCTGTGATCAGTAACTGAAAACAAAATGGTGGATTTGTGACACTACAGGGGTAATTTGCGACACTAAAATCTGCATTTGTGACACTGTCGAACTTTTTGTTAAAGGGGAAGTCTCCCATAGTTTCACACCCATATTTTCCCAACTCCTTATGTGTAACTGTTGTGTTCCTCCTCTAGTTGCCAGCAGTCCTATTGCTGTCCAAATCTAGATTATAAATAAAAGTATACAGCCCCCAGATGTTATCAATGTGTTTGTCCTCCATTTTACCATCAATGCTGCTGGAGGATGATGTCATCAGAGCAACAAATAATGGGGCTGCATTAAAAGATGTTCCACCAGTAAAGAGAACCCACAATGTTTGGTCCCCCACTTGAGTAATGGGGGAACTCTTTAAGTGTTGTACACATCCTGAAGTGCAGGTCTAATAGGAACTAGGACCATATGAGTGTGATGCAGCACTGATTTGACATGTATACACAGTATGCCTATAAGGAAGTGCCCGTATGTGTTGCATTAATGTTTCTGTTAGCAAAAATAGTTTACCCAATAAATGACTCTGGGTACAACAAGAGTCTTAAGTGGTATTATATAGCTGTTGTATTATGTTCTGTGTGTGTTAGCATTCTCTGTTTTGATTGACACCAGCAGTGAGACACAATCTTGCAAAAATACCCCTTTCCCTTCGTAACTAGGCAGTCCATGACTGGATGGCTGATGTTAGGCAATAAAGAGTTCAGCTATAACAAGGAATAGGTTACCAGGAAAACATCAGCTGCAGCATATAGAAGAAGGGTAAACTAGTGTTTAAAGCACAGGTACAAGAACTGGGAAACTCTGGTTCAAATCCTATTAAATTCCCTTACTCTCTAACCCTTAACAAGTTCCCCTAACCTCCTTGGGAACTGTGATGGCCCCTCAGGTCCATGACTTTAAAAGTGCCCCCATTCCCATTATAAATAATTAGCAGTGATGTGAGAGCTATAGCACTTCACTTTGAAGGTACTGAAAACAGGCTGTGGCATCCCCCCCCTTTGTAATGCCATCATTTGAAGTAGGATGTACCTCGCAAATCAGATGCTACACTTCAGCAGGTGTAGGTAAAGAAACTAATCAGTCTCAGTGTTTGTAGTACTCTGTATTTGCTTATCTCATTTGTCCTATGTCATATGCATTCTGTGTCTTGGTATTTCCAGTCAGAAACCCAGATGTAGGGAGCATTTGAAATGTAGAACAATACACTTTATAAAGTAAGAGATCTAGCTCTCCACTTTCAGGCTGCTGAAAGGGGAGTGTATAATTTGTGCAAAGGAGGAATTCAGTCTTGCGTGATCCTTTGGGAAACTGCTCAGGCCTACCTTGTAAATGAATCCTCTCAAGGGTGTTCACCTGATTCAATACTGATTTACTCATTGACTGCTAGATTGACTGCTTGATTGTCTGATTGATTGATTCTTTCTACTGCTTTCCACATGTTGCAACTGTCTCACAGAGAGAAATGAGCAATACAAAGAAACATTCTGTTTCCTGTGAATGAAATACTATTAGATGTATTATTTGCTCTACACATGCAGTATTTAGGCTATAAGTACCTCTTCCTGTGTGAGTTGCATGACAGAACTGTCTTAAGCCATTGCAAACTTAAACTAAAATCAGGATAGACATCATTGATACCCTTATGTGTACTTCTGCACTGTTGCTGCAGTGACCTCAGGGAATGGGAGGGGCTGTATTACAAGTGACCCATTTGCACGTAAATGGAGGCTTGCTTGATATTTTACTACCTTGTGTCAGAGCCTCATACTCTAGATATGTGTTGCAACAGCAGAAATTACTGATCTTGTATTGAAATATGTACAGTAACTGATGTAATGTATAATAAATACATCAGATATATCCAAATCGTAAATATATAGTAGTCTTCTCCTTTAACTTTTCCCATTGACTATAATGGGAAACTTGTTTTTTTGAATAACTTTTGAACCATTCAATATTTTTTCATGACATCTTCAAAAGACACATCAGAGATCCTGGCCGCATGTTTCTGAAGTTTCCGGACTGGTCGTGCAAACTGTGCGACCTGTAGGTGCGAGCAAAGAATGTGCAAAAAAGTGTAAATGCACTATGGAATGACGCTTAATAACTCCACAACTGTATATTCGACCGGTATGAAACTTGGCAGATCCTGAGATGTATGCTACTGCTCAATGCCTGCCAAATTTCTGGCAAATCCATCATACAGTGGCAAAGTTATTAAGGTGCAAAATTTCACACTTTAATCTTAAATGGGGTACTCAACTCTAACTATGGTGGCACCACCGTGCCACCATAATATATATACACATATTTAGTTTTGTACAAAAATGTATGTCTGATAGCTAAGATTCGTGCTCAGTGTATTTTAATTTCCCTAGATATTGCCAAAACTGCTTTTATAGCTAATTTTGTAATCAATGACTCACATCATTAAAGATGGCCACCACTTGCAATTTTTAAAAGTCTCTTCAAGTGAGGTTACCTGTTGAAAGTACATGCTAAACTCATACTGTGGATGCATTAGTATGGTGCTACCATGTGTTCCTGATGGTAAACAGCACAACGAGGTCCCAAGATATTTTATTTTTTCATGGCAGATATGGCACAGCGGTGGGAACTTTTACAAACTTCAAAATTCCATATCTTGGTTCAAGAATGAAAGAAAATGAAAATAAAATTGGATATCTTGAAATTTTTGCCAGAAAAACATTATTGCTGAAAAGAAACTATATGGTTACTAACAAATACTGCTGCTTTAACGAGTATGTTTGTGTTTTTGTAATGTGTTTTCTCACATCTGCACTTTATTGTAAGGCATCATGAGCCTTCAGGGAAGGGCGCAGTTAGAAATAAAATTACTACTACCACTACTACTACAACTGTAGCAAGCCCCCATAGAAGTGTTAAATTATATATCTTTATTTATTCATACTACTGTGCCAACAATTATTGTAACCTATCATAGAAAATCTGGACAAAATACCCATGCTGTAACCTATGTACTACAGGGAAGGGAACGTAGCAATCGGAAAAATAGTAAAAGGCATAAAGAGAATCAGTCTGAGGGTAATAGGGAGACATACTTTGAAAACCTGAAGGAGGCAGATAAGGTCATAAGGAGGGCAAAACAAAATAGGGACAGAATTGAGAGTTGAGGGTTGAAAAGAAAAATGGAAATATCTTCTTTTTATATATCAGAGAAAAGATGAAATCTAAAGGTGGAAGAATGAGGCTGAAATCAGGAAATGACTGGGTAGATGAGGATGAGAGGAAGGCTGATATCCTCAATGAATATGTTTGCTCAATCTCCACAGTATAGGTGAGGGTCTGATCCTAGACTGTGGAATGCAGGAAAAGGATGGGATAAGAAAGAAATGGATTTGGGACCAGTGCTAGAGGAAATGTAAAGAGCACGAGGTTAGATAAGTCTAAGGGACCAGATGGATTGCACCCCAGATTGCTGAGCAAATTTGCCAGGGACTTGCAGCACCTCTGGCAGATCTGATCAACCACTCGCTGGTGACTAAGGTAGTCCCAACAGACTGGAGGAGGGTGGATGTGGTCCTCCTGAACAAGAGTGGGAGAAGGGAGAACCCATGGACTATAGGTTGCTGAGTTTGACCTCTGTAGTGGGGAAATTACTACTGACTATTGATAAGGAGCAGCAGGTTGTCTTTCTAGAAGCAAATGGGCTCCAAGTTAAGAAACAGCCTGGCTTCAAGAGAATGTTGTGCCAGACTAACCCGATAGAGTTTGTTGACTGTCGCAAAACCAGTAGACAAGGACCAGGTGTCGATGTGTTTGTATCTAGATTTCAGTGAGGCCTTTGACTCAGTGTCACACAAAAGGTTTGTTAAGAAGCTGTTGGACCTAGGGCTAGGTGTGGAGCTAATCAGGTGGATAGTAAAGTGGTTGTGAGGGACTGAGGTAGTAAATAGGGAACACTCAGAAGTCAGGAATAAGTAAGAGGCCACAGGGGTCGGTATTAGGGCCAGTACTGTCTAATGTGTTCCTCTGCCATGCGGGGGGGGGATAAAGGGGGAGAAAATCTGCATCTCTGCAGAAAACACTAAACTCTGTGGCAGGATAGCCACAGAAGAGATGATGGGGAGAAAAAAGGGATCTTGAAAACTAGAGAGGGTGGCCTTAAGCGTGGAAACTGAAGTGCAAGAGAAACCCAAAAATGCAAATCTGGATGGGGGAAAATCAGCCAGACCAGTGAGGAAACTGACTTAGGTATCATCATTAGTGATTATCTCATGTCAATGGCCCACTGCACCAGGGCACTTAAGAAGGCAAATAGGATGCTGAGATACATAGGGAAGCGGTTCTCTTGTAGGAGAAAATAAGTTCTGTTGCCTCTGCATGGGTCCTTCGGTCAGGCTGCACCTGGACTGGCATATCCAGTTCTAGAACCCACAGCTGAAAAAGGATAAGGACTGTATAGAGTCTGTCCTAAGGTGAGCTACAAAAATGATACAGGGTCAACAAGGAAAAACATGAGGGGTGTCTAGCCAGTCTGAGCATGTGCTTGCTGAAGGACAGGAGGGAGCAGGATGACAAGACAGAAACCTATAAATACATGGGGGAATAATCAGTGCACAGTGCCATGACCTGTTCAAGCATAGTGAGGGATCAACAACCAAGAAGACTATCAAAACTGATGAATGTAGGTTTAGGAAGGACGTGAGGAAGTACTATTTCAGGGAAAGTGTGATAGATACTGTAGATGGAACAGCTTACTCAAATGATAACCACCAAGATGATACAAGGCTCCATTACCATGAACTCAAGATATGCAAGCTTATTAGTAAATTCTTGAAGGTCACATGGTTCCAACATTTCACCTATACAGCTTAATCATGAGATGTGGTCCTGTTTCAAAATGTCATCAACACTTTTTAGAATCTAATGTATAATAGTTAATACCATTCATATTGTCTTCTGTGGTCGTAGAAACATTGAAACATAGACAGTGACAGCAGAAAAAGACCAAAGGTCCATGAACTCTGCCCTTTGGGCCCTATATAATCCCATGAGCTAGTGTCAATACAAGGTTCAAACCTTCTCCATCAGTCTTCCTGTTCCTTTACCTGGTTTCATCTCTATAAGTGAGCACTACTCCTTTTGCTCTGTTCCGAGACCAATTGAAACTCTCCACAGTTTTAGTTCCCACCAGCTCAGTTAGCAAGTTGTTCAATGGTTCCACCACCCTTTTAGTAAAATAATACTTTATTACATCCCTTCTGAATCTTCCTCCTGTCAGCTTCCCGTCGTGCCTTCATGTTTTTGAACTGATGTTCCTGATAAATAATTCCTTGTATTTCACTTTGTTTATTCCTTTCAGGAATTTGAAAGTTTCTGTCCTATGCCCCTCTCCCTTCTGGTCTATAGTGAGTACATGTTCAATGCCCTAAGGCATTCCTCATAGGATTTCCCCTGCTGGCCCGGTATCATCTTTGTCACCCTACACTGTACCACCTCTAAACTATCCTTGACTTTTCTAAGGTGAGGGCTCCAGAACTGGGTACAGTACTCCAGATGTGGCCTCACCAAAGATTTACAGAGGGAGAGTATCACTTCTTTCTTTCTACTATCAATACCCCTGCCGATACACCCCAGCACCTTGTCTGCCTTACTATAAGCCTTGTTGCACTGGCTAGCTTGTTTAAGGGTGTCGCTGATGATGACTCCTAGGTCCTGTTCCTAGGCTGTGGCGCTAAGTTTAACCCCTCCCATCCAGTATTCTATTCAGTGCTGGGTTCTTTTTTCCTATATGCATCACCCTGCACTTTCTGGCATTGAATTTCAGCTGCCAGATATTTGACCACCTTTTTAACCTTTGCAGGTCACCCTGTAATTATTTAATTCCCTCAGTGCTATCCACCCTTCCACAGAGTTTAGTATTGTCTGCAAAGAGGCTCATCCTACCCTCGATCCCTTACCTGATGTCACTGATGAACATGCTAAAAATGACTGGGCCCAGGACAGACCCCCCGTGGTACCCCACTCACGAACCCTCTCTCCTCCAATTTAACTCTGTTTACCACAACCTGCTGCCACCTCTCTTTTAGCCAGTTTTCTACCCATCTAACTATATCCCTAGTCACCCCCAGGTCCTCCAACTTCCTCAGCAGGTGTCTGTGAGGCACAGAGTGAAAAGCCTTGCTGAAGTCAAAGTAAATTAGATCCATGACATGGTCTATATCCAGTTACTTTGCCACCCAGTCAAGGAAAACTATTAGGTGTGTCTGACAGGATATCCCTGACACAAAGCCATGCGGTCTGCTATCCTGGAGACCATTACTCTCCCAGATCATCTATGAGGTCTGTTTTGAGCAGTGACTCCATCAGTTTCCTTACAATAGAGGTAAGGTTGACAGCTCTATAGTTTCCTGCTTGTCCCTTGTCCCCCTCCCCACAAATACTTTATAGAATGGAATCACATCTGCCACCCTCAATCCCTTGGGACAACCCCTGTCTGAAGTGTGCTATTGAACAGGCCTGCCAGAGGCTCACCTAGTACATATGCCTGTCCCCTGAGCACCCTCAGATATATCCCATTTGGACCTCGGGCCTTGTCTGTCTAACTGGCCGCTAGCCCTTTCCAGACCCCACCCCTAGTAAATACAGGTTACTCCATCTCAGGGATACCTCTCATGGTCACTTTGTTGCCACTCTCAGGGAGGGGTCCACTATCCTCCCTGGTGAAGACAGAGCCAAAATAGTCATGCAGAACTGCAGCCTTGTGCTCATAGTGGTATTGTTGACTCATCTGGAACAGTTTGTTTCATGAAAGACTTGCAAAGCTGTTGGTTAGAACAGTTACATATACTAAATCTTATAATTAGTCTAACGACGGAAGAAGGTTAATTACCCATAAAATCTGTTTCTCCATTTTAATGGGTCCAACAACCTCTTGTGTTTCCAAGATACAGTCATCAAGTCTCTTTCTGAAGATCACTATGCTTTGTACCTCCACCAATTTCCTAGGTAATTTGTTCCATATACTGACTGCCCTATGTTTAAAAAAAACCCCGTTGGTTATTTCTGGTTGTGTTTTCCAGACATATTTGTTTCTTATGAGACCCCAAGTTGCATTCCTTCATTTGTATATTGATTTTTATATCTTCCATTAGTTTATTTTAGCACTAATGGCCCTAAATAATTCTAGCAAATCCCTTCTTTTCCTCCTTTCTTCCAGGGAAAACAAACCCAAGGACTGTAGTCTGTTTTGGTAGCTATAGTATTTTGTTTTCTGATCAGCCAGTCACTAGGAGCAACCTAAAAAATGATAAATTGATTTAACTAGTCAGGGCTGAGCAGGATACATCTTGTACAGTATTTGAAAATGATTAGAGGGTGGTATGGCTACTCTGTTTTAACCTGCATCCCAGCCACCACTTGGGAACGTAATTTCAGGCTAAACTTTATAAATGTGAGACAATGAAACTGGAAGATGGTCTTAGAGCCGGCCTTAAGGATAAAGCAAAGTAGGTGGTTTAATGCATTCAGCAATAGGGAGCTCCCAAAATACATTACCATTTGAAATAAAAAAAACAGAGGGCTACTGTAAAACTGTTTTTTTTTTTGTTGGGGGTTGGCCCGATTTTCAAGTTTGTCTTTATTCGGGGGTATAATGATTTTCCTAACTTCCAATAGTTCCTTATTGCTAATGGTCCTAAATAATAGTTGGTTTAACACTCCATGAGGATAGCATCTGGTGCTGCTTCTAAGCTCCACCACATAGGAGCTGCACCAGACGCCATCTTCACAGTGTATTGTTATATAAAAATGTCAGGACATGTGACCTTGAAGAATTTATTAATAAAACTGGATGTCTTGAGTCCATGGTAACTGAGCCTCATCCTTTCTCCCCTGTTGCATTCCAGTTGATGTCGGAAGGGGTCTCTCCAGGACAAACCTTTATCTCTCCTACAGGAGACTGAGCATCCTGAATGTTTCTGTGTAAACACAGAGATGGGGACTGGGTTCAAGACAGCATGGCATAACAACAATGGAATAGTGAAGGCAAAAGCAGGATAGTGACTGGAAGGAAGGGGGAAGGAGCTGAGCTGCCGCAGGGGCATTTGGCCTAGGTAAGTCCAGTAGTAGGTTGATACAACTACTGGTATAGGAAAATGTACTCCACATATCCCTGGTGTCTTATTGTATTTTAGGGGGTAACAACAATGCTCCGAACTGCTGCCATTGTTTTATGCAACACATCACAGGGCCAGCTGACCTTTTCTGCAATTTCATTCTTCATTACTTCCAATAGCTTCATATGAAGTCTGAACTATCCATTGTTTACCTGACACAAAATGGCTGCCCAGGTAATAATGAGTTAAAACTAGAAGGGTTGACCACTAAGATGGTCTTTGCATCCCCAGGACCATACACATAACAGGGTCTGGAGCTGTATGTGGGTATCTAAGGGAACAATGTATGGCAATTGTATTTACCAATGCATGGGTGGAGGCCACAAGTGGTGTCATGGTGAAGAAAAGGTGTGTTTCAAGTGCCAGATGGGGTAAAAAACATGAACCCTTTGTACACCTTTTGATTGTCAGGCTACAACCATGGGTATGACTCCGGCAAGAAAAAGGGCAGACATGATGAACTTCAAGCCTTTTTCTGCACAGACATTTCTGTGTTTCCATGGAAACACACTGGAGTACCACTCCATTTGCAAGTACTTACTTTATTTATTTATTTGTTTATTTCAAATGTTTCACCTGTAAAGACATATTAAGCTGGTAACAGCTCATTTGCAGATGTGTCTTGGTGGGAGGGGGACGTGAGGAAGTAACAATAAACAAGGTAGAAGAGAAAATAAAAACATACAGTAAGGTGCAAGAGTAACATAACAAAATACATTACTGTTAAGCAGTCAAGATATTCATGCAGGTAGATGAGTACAACCCAAAATAAAATGTGTAAGAACAGTGCAAAAGGTACAAGTGCAATGCAGCATCGGGTGTGAACACCAGATTAGCAGAATAATCGGGTACAACAGTGACCAATGCAAGAACATTTAAGTAAGGGCCAGGTGCAATGCATATTCAGAGATATGAACACATTTTAGGAACAGAATAATGCCACACACAGACAGGGGGCTTTGGGTAGGCAGAAAAAGTGCTCTGAGTCAGGGGGGCATCCAACAATGGGGGGAGAACGGAGGCTAAAGAACAGGGGTCAGGTACAGTTGCAAGATGGGGAGGTAAAATAACAAAGAAGAGACTACAGGGAGGGGAAGCACGAGGCTGAGCAGATAGGCAGGCTGGGAGAGGACGAGACTGTATTTTTTTTTTCAATTAATTTTCCCTCTGGTCACCAGCCCCTGGGAACTCCCTTGGACATTGCCCTGCCAGCTTTCTCCTACCCAGCCTGAGATCCTCCCAGCCTTAGGTCCCCCCAGAACTCTGACCTACCACTTCTGACTGTATATGAGCCCCTGGCTTGTGCCCCCCAAAGCAGGGACACCATCCACTTATTTAGGGGTGGAGTGAAGGCCAGAGGATATCAGGGACTTGGGTAGGCAGAATCTAGCAGTGGGCATGGGGGCTGCTGTGGGCTTGTATCATCCTCCCAGGTGTTGGGGTGTTTCCTGTGTTCCCTGAGAATGACCCCCAGAGGCATGGATGTGCAGTGATGTCCAGCATGAGACGTGCATGCTTCCGCACCCAGCCTGCAGATGTTTGCTGTCACCTGCACCCCTCCCAGTGTGATCCCCAGCTGTAGCACCTCCAGCCTCCACTGAAGTCGCTGATCTCAGGGAGCCACAACCCACCCTCCCCAGCAGAGGAGAGTAGTCCTCTGGATACTCAATCATCTCCTCCTCAGCCAACCCCCAGCAACCTGAGCTTGCCCCTGAGCCTGGGTCACCGGCATGGTGCGTGGTGTGTCGTCCAGTGCCTCAACCCTCAGCACCACCAGGCTGGCTGAGAGGACCAGACCTTGGGGAAATAATATAAGAAGGCAGCTTGGACTTGACTAGTTTTCCTGGAGGGAAGGGAAAGGGAATGGTACACAGTATTCCAAAGAGGATCGGAGGGTGGAGGTGAAAGGTAAGGAGTAAAAGAGAGAGACAAGCCAGAATATTGGAGGTGAAGGAGATGGAGATGCCTAGGCGGGTGCCAGAGGGCCTTCCCTGCCCTGAGCAAAGCAGGGGATTGTGGGATACATCAGTCTTTCAAGGACTCCCATGGCCTCTTATGGTGATGAAAAAAATAACTGCAAGGCTCTCACCCCTAGAAGCTGTGTGTTGGGGAGGGGGGAGTTGTGCATTGAGGTTATGTAAATGTTACCGCATGGTCCCCACCATAACAACAAGAAACTTGTTTTGTATTTTTATGTGGAGCATGAACATGCTGCTATACCCACTCCTGAGCCAACTGCCCATGTTGACACATAGGTAGAGAGAGATGGGGCAAGTAGGGCTGGTGTAAGTCCCCACAAGGGTGCTATGGGGGCTCTGCACGTGTGGAGGGGAACTACATGGCTTTCTCTAACTCTCCACATGTGTGAAGAAAGTTCAGACCTTTTTGCGGATTGGACTCTTCATAAATAAACAGCCAAAATGGATTAGACTGTTAAAATAATTCACAGCAATGCAAAACATCTAAGGATGCTCTGTTTAATGCGCTTTTTTGTCACATGGAATGCATCTTGTTCATAATGTTAACAAATAAATGCTATCATTCTTATTTCATTTTGGAATATCTCTTACCCAGTGTTCCCAGCTAATAGACATTTTCCAAAGTGTACAGGACAGTGGCATCCTTGAGAATCATGAAACATTCCTAAATTGTGTCCCAGCTCATGACCTAATTGCAGAGCCAGCTGCCTGGTACTAACGCCAGTATCCTATGAAAAAAAGAGAAAAAAGATTTACTAAATTTGCAGCATCTGTAGGAGAAATTTTCAATTAAAGGGGGAAGGATGGAAAAACAGTGCCATTTTCTGTCCCTCAGATTTATAAATTGCTTTCACTTCCACCCTTGAAGACAGAACTCCCATAATTAGGAAGCCAGTACACCATGCAGTGACATTTATGCAGTGACAATGGTACACAGTGTTGAATGATATAGGTAGGTCCTGGGGATGGGCAGTGCCAGAACAGCCTGAAGTGGCACTGGTGCTAGTGAATGTGGTACATAAAACTAGACAATGGAGGACCAGGCCTAGAGCTTGGGGATGGGCAGTGCCAAACCAGCCTGATGTGGCATTAGTGCCAGTGATTGTGGTACATTAAGCTAGACAATGAAGGGTCAAGCCTAGAGTCAGGGAATGGCTTTGCAGAACAGCTTGAGGTTCAACTAATGCCAGTGTCTGTGTTACATATAGCTAGACAATGAAGGACCAGGCCTACAGTCAGTACCATAGGAAGGGTGGGGTGGGTAGTGCAGCTGTCACATTGTCACAAGCAACAAAGGGGCGCATTTTCATCTTAAAATAAATGTTAATTCTATTAATAGCACTGCCACTTTAAAAAAAAATTTTCTTCACTTCAGTAAATGACTTTTGCTGCAAATAGTGGGTACATCTGTGGGACCTGCCATCAAGTCGGGGGGTCACATGGCCATAGCCAAGAAGAAACCAGAAGAATCAGATGGTACAGATTGCCAGCCAGCGTGGCGGCAAGTATATAAAGTGAAAGCGTGTAACTTATAGTCACAGAGAGAGAGAGACTAAGAGAGTTGTTGGTGCCGGTGGCAGACAGAGGCGAGACCCCTGCCCTTCCTGCTTGGTCCACCTTGCCTTCCCCTTTCTGTTGTACATCCATAATATTTGTGGTTTTATGATGAATTGAAAAAATGAATGTGATGATTAAGGGTTAAGGCAAAAACTAAAAAGCCTTTAGTTTTTGCCTAAAGAGTTATGGCTCAGCCAACTGGTGGTGCCCCCATATTCTTCCTCGGCCCCTGATTTTGCTCATCTTGCCCCCCCCCCTTCTTTGAAGCTGCTTCCTGATTGTGATCCTGATCCCACCCATCTTGCTAAGCCAACCAACTCCCGGGGTGTCGAGTCGATGCTGTTTTGATTTAGCTGCCACCGCCGGGATGTGTAGTCTGTCTGTGTCTGACCCAGCGGCCCCTGTCTGACTCCATCCTAGCCTAGCCCTCCGTGTTCTGATTGTGAGTAGTATCTGTTGTTGATCCCGGCCTCCACCCCCAGCCCAGGCAACCCCATCCGATGGTCTTGCCAGTGTCAACTCTGCCGCGCTGAGCCACGACACAGGCCTGTAGTAGGCCAGAAGCCCGAGGTCTTGCTGCCTGTTCTGTCACCCCATTCCCCTGCTCCCCTCCTACCCATTCTGCTTGCCATTGCCACTCCGGTGCCGACACTGTGCTTAGTATACTTGCTACCAACAGCTCAATCTGGCCAGGCTCAGTATGTCAGTTTGCATTTGTAGAACCCCACCCCGAGAGTAAAAATAAGCAGAATTACCAACTCCCTCCATTCCACAGGCAACACAACTAACTAAATAAATACAGTAACTGGAGATTCTGTAAGCTGGGAAGACAATGGTCCCAGAAGAGACTCACATTGCCTGGCAATGTGAGTCTCTCCTGGAACCATCATCATGATTGCCTGTAACTCTTTACACTTTCCCAAATGCCTCAGTTTGTTTGTGCGGAACTAAAGTTGGTCTGTGTGTGTGTGTGTGTGTGTGTGTGTGTGTGTGTGTGTGAGTCTGTGTTTGGGGGGGGTCCTAATAATTTTGTATAGTAAAAATGTATGTCTGTAATCTGGCACTGCTTTCCTCGAACCCTGATACAGAACAGGGCAGTTCATTTATGCTGCCCAGTCCATTTAGTCACACCTCTCAACCTCCTGTCTTGCAAATCAGGGACAGGGCTTAAACACACAGGGACAATTACAAATGACCAAAACCAGGGACAGGGCTCACAAAATGGATCTGCTCAAGACTCCTGCTAGATCCTGGGGATAGTATGAAAAGTAATCTTTGAAAGAGAACTGGCCTGCACCTTCAGCGTTAACCAATATTTTTCTACGTTACAGATCACTACTTTTCAGTGAAAAAAAAAAAAGAAATTTAGGAGGGGTTGAGGACATTTCTGTGACAGACTTGGGGACATCCCTGAAAATCAGGGACACTTGAAGTCTGCATATAATATAGCCACATGTCATGTGGTAGATCAGGTTTGGGGCTGGCATAAGCACTGGCAATGTTGCATAAAGTTGGGGAACAGTCTCTGCTACATCTGCTACTAGTAGTCCCGTCCTAGCAGCAGTTTCTCTCAATTTCTAACTTAAGTCAAAATAATTTTCCTGCTGCTGGGGATTCAGGAATGGGCTGGCTGGCTGCGTGCTGCTTGCTTTGCTAAAGTTTAAACGGTCTGCTGGCTCACATCACAATTAACTCTGACCAGTCCAGAGCCGCCTGAGTCCCGACCTCTACACTGAAAAAATGCAGCAGTCAGTTGCTTTGGGGTTGGAGATTAGATTAGAATGCAAAATGCAATAATTAAACCGCAGCTAAATCTAACTGTACAAATTAAGCAGATGTTTTTCTGTGACTGACAATAGAGAAAAGTTGCTTTAAAGAATTAAAGTACTCATTGAACTATTGTCAGTCATAGAAGAACATACTGTATGTTTTTTTCTCTTTCTTTTTCCTTTTTCCTCCCCCCACTCCATCTAAGCTAGCCTAGTGACCCCCCAAACCACCATGCTTTATGTAGAAATCTTTCACAATATATTTTAACAAGCATTTGACAGTGCCGAATGTTTGCTTGCTGGCACTGGCAGTGGTAGTGTAGGAGTTAGAGAGCTGCATAATAGGAATGGCAGTGAAGTATTGAACTGAAGCCAACCCTGCCACCACCCTGCAGAGACGGACAGGCATTGTGGTGTGCCTTTGGGTCGTCAGGCATAACAGCTACGCCATTTCACCACACCCTACCCTGCAGACACGGACAAGTGTCACGGTGTGCCTTGGGGTCTTTTGCCCTTATGCCCACCCCCACTCCATCAGAAAATATGGAGAGATGGGTGCTGTATAGGAGAATGGGGTGAACTTTGGGGCCGAAGAGTCCAAGGCACACCTCCATGCCTCTCACTGGCTGCAGGGTGTGGAATGGTATGAGCATCACAGGCAAGAATCCCAAGTCACACCCCTCATGCCTGTCAGTCTCTACAGGTAGGGCGTTATGGTCGGAAACCCTAACATCTCAGGTGTTCGTTGGCATTTTCACTCCAAATTTTCAACATGAGGTTTTTGTGACCCCCACCTTATGAACAGTGGCAATATCAGTTTGTTAGCGGAAAGCTGATTTTGCACAGCGACTACGCCATTTGGCACCACAGGTGCGAAAACACATTTCTAACAGGATGTGAAAAATGACAGCTGTACTGTTCATGGGGAGGTGGAGAAAATGACAATGTTGAAAATCTGCAGTGAAAATATTAAAAAAACTGAAGTCACAAGCGTGTCTAGAAAATGTGCAATGCACACCCATAATACAATTAGTTTGGGGATTTTTTACAGCAGATTGTCAACGCAGGCATTTTGGAACCTCCGCTCATGAACAGTGTCACTGTGATTTTCTTAATATGTCCCGAACAGTGATTTCCCACAGCAACCACGCATTTCTGCGCTGGAAGTCCCAAAACACATTTCGGCCATGGTGTGAAAAATGACAGCTGCACTGTTCATAAGGAAGTGTGTAAAAATGCCAGTGGTGAAAATCTGGACTGAGAATATTAGAAATCCACGAACTTATGAGGGTGTGTGGAAACTGCGCAATGGTCGCTCGTAACACAGTCATTTTATGGACTTTTTTCACCAAATTTTTAACATAGCCATTGTAACACCTCTGCTCATGAACAGTATCACTGTGATTTTCTTAATTTGTTCCGAGCATTGATTTCACACACCGACTGCGCCATTGTGCGCTACATGCATGGAAACACATTTTGGGTGAGAGGTGAAACATGACAGCTATACTGCTCATAAGGAGGTGTGGTAAGATGGCAATGTTGAAAATCTGGAGTGAAAATATTAAACAGTCACGAACTTACAAATGTGCGTAGTAACAGCGCAACACATGCTGGTAAAACAGTCATTTTGGGGAATTTTTTCACCAAATTTTTAACATAGCCATTTTAACACTTCTGCTCATGAACAATGTCACTGTGATTTTCTTAATCTGTCCCGAACATTGATTTCGCTCACCAACTGCGCCACTGTGCGCTACATACACGGAAACACATTTTGGGCAAAATGTGAAAAATGACAGCTGTACTGCTCATAAGGAGGTGTGGTAAAATGGCAATGTTGAAAATCTGGAGTGAAAATATTGAAAAGTCACGAACTTACAAATGTGCTGTAGGAACAGCCAACACATCCTCGTAAAACAGTCATTTTGGGAAATTTTTTCACCAAATTTTAACATAACCATTTTAACACTTCTGCTCATGAACAATGTCACTGTGATTTTCTTAATCTGTCCGAACATTGATTTAGCTCACCAACTGCGCCACTATGCGCTACATACCTGAAACATTTTGGGCAAAATGTGAAAATGACAGCTGTACTGCTCATAAGGAGGTGTGGTAAAATGGCAATGTTGAAAATTTGGAGTGAAAATATTGAAAATTCCACGAACTTATAAGCGTGTGTAGGAACAGCATAACGCATCCTAAATAAAACAGTCATTTTGAGAATTTTTCACCAAATTTTCAACATAGGTTTCTGGGGGCCTACCTCATGAACTGTGATACTGTCATTTTGTAAATTGGTTCCAAAAGGTGGTTCCGTGCAGTGACCGCTAAATCACCTTTCGGGGCCGATTAACAAAGTGACAGTGACAGAATTCATGAGGTGGGGTCCCAAAAACCCCATGTTGAAAATTTGGTGAAAAAATTCCCAAAAATGCCTGAGATATGCAGCAAAGTTGAAAAAAACCTATTTATTACATTATACAGCTTACCGACATTTCCTCAGTTCGCGGTCGGCTTTGAAGAGTGCAGACGTGTTTCCGGTCCACCAAAGATCATCACGCCTGACTCTGGAGGCAAGTATGAGGTGAGGGGGTGTGGGGAGGCAGGTGCGCAGAGGGTGGATGCAGGTGGGGGGAGCGGGGGTCAGGACAGTCAGCGAGGGAAGGTTTTCTCTTTCAGGTTTCTTGTTTTTGTCCTTGGACGATGCAGGACACTTGCCATGCTGGGGTAGGCTCCCAGCGTGGCAGCTGGAAGGCTGTTTTGGGCAGGGGGGGCACTGGAGCCGATGGGGGATAGGGCACCCCCCTCGGCCATACTGACTGTTGCCACGCTGAGGTGGGCTCCCAGCGTGGCACCCAGCTGTCTGTTGGGGGCGGGAAACATTGAAGCCGATGGGGGATTGGGCACCCCCATCAGCCATACAGTGTGTGTGGGGGGGGCATTAGCATGCAATATGCGTACGTGTGTGTGTGTGTGTGTGTGGGGGGGCGCATTGTCTATTTTCTTTCAAGTTGGTGGCAACATTGAAACTACTGTCACCGGCTGTGTCCCCCATTATTGGTGGACATCACACACACCCCAAAATGCCATGCCGGTATTGGCCACAACAGTGCCGCACCTCCAGAACCTGCTTCGGCACCAAGCTGCCTCAATATGTTTCTTGTGCTGCACGCAAGCAAACATAAAAATGCATATAGGGTGGGTGGTTGATAGAAATGTTGATCAGCCAGTTGTCCACAACAATTTTAGCTGTGCACTGTGATGCCAGCCACAGTCTCCCACACCGCAGACTCTGTGGGAGCAAACATTTCCCCTGAACAATGGGGAATAATAAAAACTGCCATCACAGAGGTAACAAGCCTTTGTGTGAAGCAAATTAACAAAACAAAATGATGTAAGAAACCACTGTGGTTCTCAAAGGAAGTGGCAGTGAAGGTTCAAAAGAAAAAGAAAGCATTCGGGAAGTACAAGGAATCACAGAAGGAGCAGGACAGGGAACTGTATCAGTTAAAGCAAAAGGAAGCTGGGAAGGCAGTCAGAACAGCAAAGGCCCAAACCAAGGAAAAGATAGCCAACTCAGTTAAGAAGGGGATAAAACATTTTATAGGTACATCAGGGGCGAAGGAAGACCAAGGAGGCTAGTGAGGCTTAATAAGAGGAGGAGGGTGGGCAGAGGGTGACTGTGAAAAGGCAGAGATACTAAACAAATATTTTGCTCAGTATTTACAAAGGAAGTGGAGGTACCTAAAACAAACAGTAGAAACACTCTGGATACAGAAGTTGATACCAGCCATTTACAGAAGAAAGGGTTCTGAAAGAACTCTTAAAACTGAAGGTGGACAAAGCAATGGGGCCTGATGGGATTCATCCCAGAATTCTAAAAGAACTAAGGGTAGAACTAGTGACACCACTGACTACCCTCTTTAACAATTCATGGGAGGATGGGGTGGTACCGAGGACTGGAGAAGGGCAGATGTGATTCCTTCACAAAAGTGGGAGCAAGGCAGAAGCAGAAAACTACAGACCTGTTAGTTTAACCTCAGTGGTAGGGAAAATGATGGAATCACTTCTGGAAGGAAAGAATTGTCAGTATCTAGAGGCCAGAGGGCTCAGGACCCAAGGCAGCATGGATTCACAGCGGGAAGGGCATGTCAGACAAATCTGATAGATTTCTTTGACTGGGTGACCAAAGTAGTAGATCAGGGGAGGCTGTGGACATGGCCTACCTAGACTTTAACAAGGCATGACACAGTCCCACAAAAGATTAATATACAAGTTAGCCAGCCTGGGAGTGGGTCCCAAGATGACAGCCTGGGTAAAGAATTGGCTGGAGAATAGGACACAGAGGTAACAGTAAATGGAGTCCACTCTGAAAGAAAGAGGGGTTACTAAGTGAGGATACCACAGGGTTCAGTATTAGGACCAGTCCTCTTCAATGTCTTTATAAGCGACATTGCAGAGGGACTGGAAGGAAAAGTATGTCTCTTTGCAGATGACACAAAGATCTGCAACAGAGTTGATGCACAAGGTGGGGTGGAAAGGATGAGAAGGGACTTGCAAGGTTAGAGGAATGGTCAAATGTATGGCAGCTTAGATCCAATGCTAAGAAGTGCAAGGTAATGCACCTGGGAAACAAAACCAGGGAAGAGTACACAATGGGGGTGGGATACTAACAACAAAAATGGAAAGGACCAGGGGTGAGTCATATCAGATGACCTAAAGGTGGGCAAGCAATGTGAGAGGATAGTAAGGAGGGCTGGGGGATACTGGGATGCATGGGAGGGCATCACCAGTGAAAACAAGGAAGTTATTATCCCTCTGTACAGACAGTTGGTGAGACCCCATCTAGAGTACTCGTGCAGTTCTGGAGACCCAGTCTCCGCCAGGACATAGACAGGATGGTAGCTGTCCAGAGGAGGGCAACTAAAATGTGTGGGGTCTGCACGGAAGACATATGAAGAGACTAAGCTGAATATGTATAGCCTCGAGGAAAGGAGGGAGAGGGGACATGATAGAAACTTTCAAGTATCTCAAGGGAATCAACAAAGTCCAAGAGGGTAGCATCTTTCAAAAAGAGTGTGCAAGAACAAGGGGCACAATTTGAAGATAGAAGAGCGGCTCAGAGGTAATTTAAGGAAGTATTTTTTTTTCAGAGAGGTTGTGGATGCATGGGAAAAGCCTTCCGGAGGAGGTTGTGGAGTCAAAAACAGTGGTGGAATTCAAGCATGCATGGGACAGTCATAAGGCAATTCTAGGGGGTGGGGGTAGGGAGAAGTAGGCTGCTGGGTAACTAGGATCTGCAGCTTATCCATTAGGTAGGGAAATGGGCAGACTGGGTGGGCCAAGCGGTCCTTATCTGCCGTCAAAATCTATGTTTCTATGTTTCTATGAAACCAGGGTAGGTAACATATTGCAAAAATATGTTTTTTCTTCAAGAAAAGCCCCAAAACTCACCACAGAGCATGTACAACCCCCAGAGCTTCTGGGGACACTGCGTTCACCTGACCCCAGGCTCTTTTATCTGGGGGAGCACAAAATTAGTGTCTTGCTCAGGGCACCAAAATACCTTCCTATGGCTGTGTCTACAGTTAATGGAAGGCAGTGCCAGTAAAGCCTGAAATGGCGCTAGTAGAAGTGGTTGTGGTACATACAGCTAGACAAGTGAGACCTGGCCTAGAGCAGGGGGATGGGCAGTGTCAGTACAGCCCAAGTGGCACTAGTACAAGTGTTAGAGGTACATATGCCTGAACCAGGGAGAACTAGTCATTGATTGGAGGATGGGCAGTCCCAGTACAATCTAAAGTGGCACTAGTGCCAGTGGCTGTGGTACATATAGCTAGGCCAGGCCCAGATCCTGGTGATGGACAGTGCCAGTACAGAATGAGGGGGCACTAGTGTCAGAAGCTTTGGTACATATAGCTAGGCCAGGCCTAGAGCCAGGATTTGGGGCATGCCAGTACACCCTACAGTGGCATTAGTGCCAGTGGCTGTGGTACATATAGCTGAACCAAGGAGGTGCAGGCATAGAATGGGGATGGGTAGTGCCATTATTGCCTGAGATGGCACTATTGCATGCATCAGTGGCACATGTACTGTAGCTAGACCAGGGAGGATCTGTCCCAGAGCAGTGATGAGCAATGTGAGCACAACCTGCATTGTACTAGCACAAATGGCAGTGGTACATATAGCTAACCCAGGGAGGACCAGGCCTAGATCAGGGGATGGCCAGTGCCAGTACAGCCTGAATGGCACTAGTGCAAGTGTCAGTAGTATATACTGGTGCTGTAGATTTATTTATTCATTGGAAATTTGTGGGAATACCTTTGTGCACAAGTGCTCTTTTACAAAGGTTCCACATCAGTAACACAGATTACATGGCAACATAACAAATACAATAAGTGAGTTCCAGTGGAATGAAGTCAAACAAGCACAGTAGTTGAGCAAGTACAAATTAATAAGCTGGATCAATTGCATACAATTTTACAACAGAGCAGGCAAACAGAAACAGTGTAAAACAAGCATAGTAATGGTTCATGGCTGCAGAACCAGAGTCTGAGACAGTTAAAAGTTTATACCGGGAGGGACTTAGGATGATTAATAGTTACAGTTGCATTGAACTGTTGGGGTTTTCCATAGTGCTTTCTTAAACTGGTAAAACTTAGGTAGATTAAGCAAGTATTAGGCAACTCATTTAACAAGTCAGCAGTCCAAACAGCAAATGAATGCTTGCCCAGCTGAGTACGGCACAAAAGCAGTTCAAGGGCATCCCAAACCATGCTCCTGGCCAGAGACTGGTGACAGGGAAGAAGCAGTGAGTTAGGGCCGGGAGATTAGACCCAGTACCAGTAGTGCCTTCTTGGCTAGCAGACATGTCTGGAAATTAATTATGCTAGGTAGGGGTAACCAGTTTGTTTGGGTGTAGATGGTGAAGCTATGGGTGCATCTGTCAGCCCCAAGCACAAAGTGACAAGCCTTATTACAAACCAGATTTATTCTGCTGAGAATTGTGTCGTGCTCAGCTGCATAGACAGGTAGGCCATAGTCAATTAGTGACAATACTGAGTTTGCCACTATGAGGCATCTAGCATCAGCAGTGAGGTTGACCTGGTTACAGTACAAGCCTCCCAGTCTTCTCTGTACCATGGACACAAGGTGATCAATTTGGGGAGCAAAAGATAAGGTATTGTCCAGAATCACCCCAAGGTATTTAAATGTTTCCACCCTAAGAATATGTCCAAAATCATTGTCTTAGTTTTTTGTAATTTAAAATCAAGTTGTTTTGGGAGAACCATTTTTAAGGGCCTCAAAGTTACCCTGGAGGATGGAGGTAAGGCTGCAAAGTTCAGGGTTCTTGGAACAGACAGCACATCATCTGCATAAAGAAGTACATTTGCAGACTGACAGACATCAGGCAGGTGGTTTAAGAATAAGTGAAATAGAAGGGGGTTCACAATGGAGCCCTAGAGAATGCCAATGGATACACTCCTAAAGTCTTACAAGGAGCCATCTGTCTTGATCAGGGAGGATTAGGCCTAGAGCAGGGATGAGCAGTGTGAGTACAGTCTCTGTGGCACTAGTGCAAGTAGCAGCAGTACATATAACTAGACTAATGAGGACCAGATATTTATCCAGGCACAGGCCATTAGTATAGCTTGTCCTGGCAGCAGATGGAATTCAATCTTCTCAGAAGCAGAGACTGAGGGTGCAAAAGAAGTAAGGTCTCTTGCCTGTCAGGAAAGATTTAAATACTAGGAATTCAGGGAAAAATGTAAGCAAGCCTCTCTTGGTTAATGCTTTGTTTAACCTTTTGGCAAAATTCACTCTCGTTTTGACTTCTTAAAGTTCATGCATTCATTTCCTTCAGTCCATGATATTCCTCACCCTTTTCTTCTTGCAGTTGCTTTACATAAAGCAAAACTTTAGGAATGTGGTTGTTACTCTGGCAGTGGTACAACATATGCTAGTGACCAATGGTGGGGCCCTGAAAGATCCGTCTGTTTCTCCATCCATATGTCTGTCTATTTATCTTTATAAAATGGGTAAGAAAAACCCTACTCTACCATTGGTACAAACATGTCACATGACCATGCATTATTCTCCAGTGACTGCACACCTTGAAATTTTTCATGTGTTTTTGTGCTCATTTTATAAGTATGAGAAACACTTCGGGTGTGTGGTCATGCTCTAATATACACTCTTCTCGGGTGCTTGAAGGCACTTTGCTTTTCCTCATGCCTCACATCACATTCAGGGTGTGAGTATATTAGAACTCTACTGCAGACCCTCCATTTGTTTATATATTTTGAATGTTTCACCAGAAAAAAATATTCTGAGCTGATAACTCATTTCCAGATGCATCCTGAGGATGAGGGGTGAGGGATGTAATACAAAAGGAGGAAAAATAAACAGTATTAACAGCATTACAAGACTAAAAGTCATACACAGCAATACAGTTAACCAAAGAAGCATACTCATAAACATTGTAAGGCAAATCAGTACACCAGAAACATGTACTAGATAAAACTGAGCTTTGTTAGGCATGGAGAAATAACTCAAACAGGTATGACAGGTGGAGGAGGAGAGCAAAATGCCCAAGGCAAAATGACTGGGGGGAGTCAAGAGATGGAGAGTCATGGACAGTTGCAGGTGGACGTAGAAAAGTCATAAAGAAGTGACTTGAGAGAGAAAGCAGAAGATGCAGAGTGGATGAACAGGGGAAGGAGGACTGGAGTTTAAAGCAATATGAAAAGACAGCTTGACCAACAGTAGATTTCACAGATGGATCACAAAGGGGATGGGAGGCACTGCTGTGGAGAGGAAAACGAGAAGAAGGGGGAGAGGACAGTAAGGAGATAAGGTCAGAGGGAAGGAACCAAACCAGAATTTTGGAGATTAAGGAGGCACAATGGAAAAGGCACCTGGCATCAAGAGAGGGAAGGGAGAGGGCAGAGTAGATCAAGCAGTGGTGGATATGAAAGGGACAGTCTAAGACAAAATGATAAAAAAGAGTGAAAGAGGGGTCCAGTCTGGCAAGCGAGGATTTGGGGCTCCACTGTAAACTATGTCACCATTGTCAAAAATAAGGAGAATCATCTTTAAAAAAATCTCTTGGTGGGCAGGAAGAGGGATACTTACCATCAGAAGTATGCAAAACATTAACTAACAATCATAGACAGAATTACATTGTAGATGAACAGTTGGATACGTCACACAACTAGTCAAAAAGCTCATGTATAAAATGAATTTTGGCCAAAAGCAATTTAAGAACATTTGGTAGATAACTACAAACATTTGGATCCTAGCTTGTAAAGGAGCACTCCCCTGCCTTTTTTTTTTAACAAAGTTTTTTCTTGGTACCTGATTGCACTTCCTTAGGAAAGATACTTGGTGAGTAGTTTGCAGTTTGTTCACCAGGCCAATAGGCTGCTGGGTAGAAACAATTCTGTACACTTACATTTGTTGATTGAATTCTTAAAGCTGGAGGCAGAAAATATATTTCTTTATAAGGCTGGCACCTGTGATTTCTGTATGGCAAAACTGAAGCAAGCCAGCATGTGTTATTGTGGGTAGCTTCATATTTAGTTCTTGGAAGATCCTGATAGGGCTTCCATGAACATACTAACATACTAACATACTATTTGCCAGCAGATTAGGCCTTATGGTCTATCAAGTCTGCTCGAACCTAGATCCTTAGTTAGTTGTTTTCTCTGATCACTGAATCTGGTAGTGAACATGCAAGGATGTCAAGAATCCGTGAGCTGGAGCATCAAGAGTAACAGGAATTGAATTACAGGGGCACCTCCAAGGGGCTTCAACACCACCACAAAGAATATTGGCCGCCATAACTTTTTAAAGGGTCTGGACTCAGCTGTGCCAGTGAGAGAAAAGTGAGTTAACAAAACAAAACAACCTTTTCAATCAACTTGAAAAATTGTCAATAAATGAAACAAACCACGGGTTTGATGGGGTAACATTAGAGCATTACAACAAAAAGGGAAGGGTACCTTGTGGGCTTTGAGTTTCTAAACCCCATCAACTGGTAGTCTGTACAGGATTTGAAAGAATGCTGGGTGGGAGCTTTGGAGGTATGCTCAAATGAATCAGTAACTATTGTCATTGAGCAAGCCAAACACTCTTATTCAAAAGCACAATCAGTAATTGAGAGTGTGAAAAAAGGCAAAGGCAAAGGCACATTTATTTAAAAGACGCCCAATCCCAGAGGCTCTGTACGCCCTACAAATTTTTTATAACATTACATACAGCATAGGCATTTAAAATTAAGATAAAACATCCAATAAATAATCAACATTAAACACCAAATGCTTGCAGAAATAAGAGTGTCATGAGGCAGACTTTAAAAGTGGCTATGGTGGGGGCCTCCCTGACTACAGTTGGTAATGAGTTCCAAAGAGTGAGAGCAGCAACACTAAAAGCTCAGTCACCTGCTGATTTTAACCTCGCTCTAGGAATAGTCAGGAATCCACTGGTAGAAGATCGAAGATGGCGGGTAGAGGAAGTAGGTACCAGGGCACTGAGCAGGTATCAGGGCCCTGCCCGTGTAAGGGCCTTATAGGTGAGAAGACCCACCTTGAAGAGGATTCTCCACCCTGACAGGCGGCCAGTGCATCGCTTAATACAGGTGTAATATGACAAATTTGTTTTGCCGGGTCAAAAAGCGGGCAGCAACGTGCACCAGCTGCAGTCTGAAGAGAACCCCAGAGACCGAGATAGAGCACATTACAGTAGTCAAGCCTAGATGTGACTAAGGCATGTATCAAGGTAGGGAGGTCCAGAGGCGGAACAAGGGGCTAATCCTGGCAATGTTTCTGAGATGGAAAAAACAGGTACGGACTACAGAAGATATTTGAGCCTCCATGGTCAAGTTCCTGTCCAGAATCACTCCAAGATTTTGCACCCAAGAGGAGGCCATCAATGACGCAGCTCCCAGCACAAGTCCAGTTGCTGAGTCAGAGGCCATCCTATCACGAACCCTGTTCGACTCCACTACCAATACCTCAGTCTTGTCAGGGTTCAGTCGCAGCCAGCTGGAGGCCATCCAGTCGTTAATCTCGGCCAGACAGATATTTACACATCCACTCGTTGGGCGTTCCTGGGGCAAAGGACAAGTATAGCTGAGTATCATCAGCATAGCAATGAAAACTCAGACCATACTTCCTAATGAATTCCCCAGGGGCAGCATATACACTAGAACAACATTGGGGCCAGTACCCGAACCCATGGGAACTCGCCCGCGAAAGGAGACAGGGTGTAGATGAAAATTTCCATCACAACCCGTTGCCTACTGTTGCCAAGAAAGGACTCAAACCAGTTGATGATGGTACTGGTGAGTCCACACAGCTCCCTAAGATGGACAAGCAACACACAATGGTCCACAGTGTCAAATGCTGAAGAGAGATCAAGGAGAACAAGAATTGTCCTGTCCCCCCCGATCTCTAGCGCTGAGGAGATCATTCTGCACCCGAACAAGCGCAGTTTCCATGCTATGTCTAGCCCGAAAAGCCGACTGGAAGGGATCATACAACTCGTGAGTCATGAGGTGTTCTTCCAATTCAAGCGATACCACCTTCTCAACAATCTTCCCCAAAAATGGGAGATTGGAGATAAGACGGTAATTTGCCTTGATCTCCAGGTCCAAAGAAGATTTCTTTAAAAGGGGTATCACCAGAGCTTCCTTCAAAGCATCTGGAAAGACACCCTGAAGCAAGGAACACCGTACAATTGAGGAAAACACCGGGCCAACAGAGTCAATACATCTCATTAAGAAATGCGTTGGCACTGGGTCCAACTCACAAAAGGTATGCTTCAAATTGACTGCCACCTCAGTAACCTCATGAACCTCCACTGGCCTAAACTCCCCCCAACCAGGCGGAGTGCACTCAGAACACATCTGGTGACCACTGTCAGCAATGGTATTGCTGGCTGAAGAAACCTCCCGCCGGATCAAGGACACCCTGTCCGAGAAAAACCGAGCAAACTCCTCACAATCTTCATTAGAAGAAGCTCTCCTGGGCTGCAGACAGACAGGATGGAGAAGTCTATCAACAGTCTGGAAGAGTGAGGCTGGTCGGTTTCTCCCGGCAGCAATCTCCCTAGACAGAAACACTGCCTTCTTAAGGTTGATTGCCTCCTGACATGCACAATAATGCGCACGCAGGACCAGTTTGTCCGTCTCCAGGCGGGACTTCCTCCAGCAGCGCTCTAATCTCTGACCCATCTTCTTCATCTCCCTGAGGTCTCCATCAAACCATGGGGACCTCAGGTACGAAGTTCTGGGTCGTACACGGATAGGTGCGAGGGAGTTGATGGTGTCAGATAACACCCTATTATAGGTGTCAACCCGACATCAACACCTCCACGCATGCAGCACCCACACTAGACAGTTCAGCTGCCGCCAAAAAACCCTCAGGGGCAAGATCCCGTAAAGGCCGGCAGCTAATCATCTCTGCAGGGGGAGAACTTATGGCGGGAGCCCCAAGCGTGAACTTCACCGTGCAATGATCAGACCAAGATAGCTGATCAATCCCAAGATCAATGATCTCAAGCCCCAGTGAGAAAACCAAGTCCAGTATGTGGCCGTCCCAATGAGTTGGTGCAGCAATGACCTGCGTCATTCCCAACAAAGAATGAGCTATTTGCATTGCCTGAAGAGTTTAAGATACAAAATGAACTGTTACAGAATAAAATCAAGAAACTTGAGCAGCAGGTAGATGAGAGGAAAAAAATCTGAACTCAACTGAAAAAAAAGACTGAAATAGGTAATATCTTTGCTTATGACACTCCACCCCACTAGATCAGAAAGTGGGGGAGGTCCCTGAATTGAGCAAGGTCTCGCAGTAGGAACAGAGAGAACAGTCAAGGAGGAGCAAATAACAATGAGGCATCTGAAAGAAACCAAAGACGTGGATTTTTTAAACAGAGAGGACAGTTGGGATGAACAAGAAATAATACATTTAGGTACCAACAAAAGAGGAAATGGAAAATGAGACGGGGAGGAAGAAACGCTGGCAGATTCAAAATGAACACACAGAAAATGCAGAGAATGTAGTGATGGACATACCAGTGTTAAACATTTCCTCCATTGAGCTTACACAATCCCAGATTTTTTTTTTTTTTATTTATATTTATTGATTTTATCAATGTTACATATATCAGAATTACATACATATGTAAAACACGGATAGAGTACATACAAAATGTATTTCTCATAACCATTGAGGGCGCCACCCCTCTTAATACACGTGGTTAAAGATAGTGTTAAATATCTCATCCGTACCCCATCAATTAGATACATCATAGAGGGGTATCTCAATACACTATAATAGCCTATAACCAATTTATATCAAAAATATCACTGTGTGATTGAGTCCATGAGCTGCATGAACATTTTATTAACTTGTAGCACTAAAACCCTAAGGTTTAATATTAAACTAGAACTTCTTCATTTAGAAGAAATAAGGGCTCATGCATGTCCTTAACATTTAGTACATAAAAGTACTTAACAAGAGAGGATTAAGCTCAGTATTTAAACTAGACCACCATTAATGCTTATCACTCATTTAGCAACCAGTTGCATCTTAACTGTAGACAAAACGATCATTTAGACATATGGTTATTTCTGTCTGAGGCATTATATCATGGGTAATAAAGTCAACAAACTCAATTTAACATTGACTGTGAAAAAGATCACTTCAAACCACAGTCCCAGACATTAACCGTTACTAGTGACAGACCTAGGCCGTGCTGCAAACCTGAATAGATCTGCCTACATGTCCCAGATCAGGTTGTACCCTCATCTTCTTCCTCCTCCTCCGATTGGAACTGGGATCCATGTTCCCTGCGACGGCTAGGTGGTACATGTCTCTGTGTCCACTTTAAAGCCTCTTGGGGATCCGAAAAAATATATATTTTACCTTGATAGGCAATTCTGAGGCGGGCAGGAAATAACATACCGTGGGGCACCTCAGCCCCACGCAGTATGGCACGGACACCTTCAAAACGCTTTTTTTTTCTGCCGTGTCACATAACTCAAATCTGGGTAAAGATTTAATTTTTGCCCTTCACACAGCAAAGTTCTCTTTTGCCTGGCCAGAGCTAGAATAAATTCTCTCGTGCCCACTCCGTCTAAAATTGCAACAATCGCCCTGGGAGCGTCCGGCCATATTTGACCACCCCTTGTTGCCATGCTGTAGGCCTTTTGTATTTTGATTCTGCATTCTACAAGAGGCTTTCCCAGTTGGAGCTCCAACCATTCGGTCAGGTATAATCTCAGGTGATCTCCCTCGGTCCGTTCTGGTATCCCAATCACACGCAGATTGGCCCGCCCTTGCCTGGTTTTCCAACATCTCGATCCAGGACTGTAGATGTGTGTTCTCCTTCACTAATTTAGCCACCACTCCCAAGGTTGCTTCAGAATGTTTTCCTGCTTCCCTGGTCTCCGTTTTAACAAAACTGACATCAGATTCAAGGACCGTTACTTTGTTGGTAAGTGAATCAAAGCGGGAAGCTAATCCTTCTACTGAGATGATCAGTCTATTTATTTTATGCCCCAAACTTTGTAGAGTTTCTTGTCCCGAAGTCTCAGGCTCTGATGTATTGGGACCTTGAGTAGACCTCGTGGTTGGGTTGCCAGTAGTTTGTATGCTCCTAGCTCTCTCCTGGGAAGCTTTTTCTTTCCTCAGATTGCCCATATCATTTCTACTGATCTTGGATTGCTACTGGATTTGATTGCTGTGTTCGTGTAGCACCCTAAAGCATTGCAAAATATTGTTTTTTTAAATTCAATTTGCTGAGCTGTAAATCCATTCGGCCATCTTGCTTGGGCTCCACAGCGCCCCCCCCCCCCCCAGATTTTGGTTTTAATCATATGTACACATGAGTGACATAAATGAAGTTAATTTGAGAATGGATATTTTCAAACTTCTTAATAAGTTGAGTCTTAAATACCACTTTAGGAATAGTTTGAAAAATACTGATACTGTTAATTGTGAACTAACAGGAAATGACAATGCTATCACTGATTTACTGACTAACAAACCTGAACATGATGTGACTAATGTGAACACTATTGCAGGTAGTTCTTGGGTTTGGATAATGTACACAAAGAAACAAATGCTGAAATGATTTTTGAAGGCACTGATTGTGCTGAAATGAACTAAAGTCATGCTGTTGAACTACTTAAGTAAGGAGTCATTGCTGCAGATTGCTGCCTTAAGGAATAGAGTTTTATTTATTTATTTATTTATTTGCTATTGTTTACCAGGTAAGGCACACTAGACAGCCATGTGCCTATTTTCAGGTGCGACCCAGGAGGGTTACAAGGTAGACGCATACAAGAACAGTGAAGGAGTCAAGTTAACATACAGTGAGATAACAGGCTTAACAGGGATTGAATAGGTAGCTAACAGCATTAGAGACGATTTAGCACATGATAAATACAGTGAAAGTACATACAGGGTGGATTCGGCAGCGAGCAGCAAAATACATAAACAGGTTCGATCAATGCAAACAGAAGAAAGTGCCAGCAAAAAGGGGGGAGGCACTGGGGGTTACACTGGGGAAAGAGACGACAAGGGGGAAGGGTCACGAGGGCCAGGTGAACTCTTAGGGAAGGAGGATAGGGAGTGAGCCTGGTGCAAGGATGTCACGTAATAGTTACTCGACCAGATTACAGGAGGATAAGTGCAGTGGACGCTGAGACCCCCTAGCATACCAGGCGCTAGTGCGTTACAAGTTACAGGGACATGTGGAGGATAATTTCGGGAAGTTCCAAAGGGAGGCTTTAAAGCCGGGATGGGAGGAGGAGGACCGAGTAAGGGCTGGGAGCGAGTTCCATATTTTTGGGGCATAGGTGGCGAAGGCCCGATCGTCCGCAAGGGTGCGGGTTCTAGGAACCAGGTGATCCAGCATCACCCTCGACCTAAGATGGTAGGATGGGGTGCCAGGGTTGAGGGGAAGGGCGAGGGCAGAAGGGGTGGCCGATCTGACGATGTTGTCGATGAAATTCCCAAGTACGAAGGTGCGGTGCTTCTCAGGAGGGAGCCACTCTAGGCATGTGTAGAGATCGCAGTGGTGCGTGAGGGGAGGGGCAGAAAGCACAATAATTAAAGATGCTTTTGTTTTTAACACTACATTGGAGGGTAAGTTGTGGGGAAACTAGTTGAAGTAGTTTTTTTAATTATTGGCAGTAGGGTAAATTTCTTCAATTGTAAAATAATGCTTTATTTGTTTATTTATTTATTTATTTCAACCTTGTACTGTACTGTATACACTGTATATACTTTTTCTTCCTTGTATATTATTGTTTTTTGTACACCTGCTTCTGTACTGTACTTTGATGTATTCATGACCAGGTCCATCTTGCAAATGAGCCTTGCTCAATGGTGCCCGTCTGGATAAATAAAGATTTTGATTGATTGATTGAAATTTAAAGCAGCCACTGTAGCGTGTATTGAGGGCCATATTAAAATGCAGTGATTTTACTGTTTTTGAGCATTTCATAACCTTTTGAGCGCTCTCTAGGTCTGGAGCAGGACGCAGGTGGTGCTTATGTGACACTTAGGCCCTGTCCACACTAAGGCACCTGTAACATTACAGGCACAGTAGGACATTACAGGTGCTCCGAAACACGGTTCGCATATACACCTGTAACGTTTTCAAACTGTGTTTGACAATTGTGTTTAAACCCTGATCATATCAAAGTTTTAGCACAGTTTCCAACATGGTTTGAAAACAAATGCGCTTACCACACCAGTGTGTACGGGCATCGGTACCATGTTGTAGCCTCTGCTGCCAATGTATTCCTGTAAGGAGCCATAATTCACTTCTCCCTTAAGTCAACATGGATTGAATTAGAAACCGGGTTTGCCTTTCAAGTGTGGACATGATTGGAAACTGTGCTAAAACACAATAGGACAAGTGAGGACACACAACCATGGTATGTTTTAAAATGCTGGTTTTTTGTACAGTTCCTTTGTGCCTTTGTGCTCCACTCAGCCAGGGCATCTCTCAGAGGTGCTCTCTCAGCTAGACACCTCTACTCTCCTACCTGAAGCTCCATTCCCCTCCAGCACCCCCCGACGGTCTTACCAGCCCTATGGATCAGCCCCAGGGGAGGGCCCTCCTCTCTTACTTAGCAGCCTTTCTGAGATTAAAGGGTCCATCCGGTGGGGGGGCTCAACCAGCCTTTGGGGAGAGAGCCCGATGATGGGGATGTGAGCTTCTGCCACTGGAGCCCTCGTTGCCTACCTAGACTGAGCAGGGATTTTCTTCTTTGGTTGCTCCTTGGAGCTCAGACGTGCAATGACATCAAGGGCACTATGTGCCAATGTCTGCCGCAGCTCCACCCCCGCATCTACAGCACCGCTTGTTCCTTGCACCACCCCTGACTACTGTCAGGGACTGCCCAGGAGTGGTGCATTCCCATGGATCCCTCCCTGGAGAGCAGTCCTCTGGATGTTCAATCCCTTCCATCTCCTGCCAACCCCCAATGGCCAGAGTATGTTCCTGAACCCAGGTCGCCGGTGTGGCATTAGGTGTAGCATCCAGCACCTCAACCCTCAGCACGGCCAGGCCGGTCTGTTTAAAATATTTTTTTAAATGTTATAGCTGAACCATGTTCAGTGTGGACAGGGATTTACACACCCATCGCTAGCCAGGAGGAAGTAGTTGGAGAACTATAAAGGTACTACCTCCTAACATGTTGTATACATGTTCAAATACCATAACATGAGTGGAACACAACAGGACTGGCACAGATATAGGACTGGCATCTTACACATCGGTAGGCATCAAAAGGCATGCAGGGAACTCTGCAGGTCCAATAAGGTAAGATAGATGACCTGTGTACTGGTTGCTGCCAGTATAAAAGGTTATACTGTCAGTGGGATGGGGAAACAACAATGTAGGGTAGGAAGGGTAATTCCTACAAAGTGCAAGTTAAGGGCAACTGAAACACACAGTATGGTGGGAACAGAGGCAATGTTCTATCTAGGGTAGGGGGAGAAAGTGAGTATAGGAAGCCAATGATCAAAAGTCAGCGGGGACAAAAAAGGGAATTGAAGGGAAACCTTACCTAGGGTAAGAGGATGAGCACAGACTCGGAAGGGGAAAGGTAAGGAAGCCAAGATGAAGGTTAGTGATAAGGGAAGCCTAAAGGCAAGATAAAGGCAGGGAAGCAAAAAAGTCAGAAGGATAAACAAATCATCAGGCATGGGAGTGGTGCAGTGTAATGGGTGCGGGGCCACAATCTTCAGAGACATGTTCTTTAGATTGAGATGTTGCCCCATATGCAGACAATTCTCTGGTCTGAGAGCACAGGATGCTGGGCTCCAGGCCAAACTGGCACAAGTACAGGGCACCATTTGCCTCACCCAGGGGGCACATAGTTTGCCACCACTCCCTTAAAGGATGCCAGCAGGAGGGAGAGCAGCTGGATCTTGGTGGGCTCTGGGAGGTTGGGTGGAAAATGAGGGAGAACACCCCTCAGACCTTACTGCTGCACAATTCCTTCATGGTTCTGGAGAGATGGGGAAGCCAAGAGGTGGCACCCAAGGCAGGAGTAAGAGATGAAGTGGGGGTCCTCAAAGGAGCAGGCCCCAAGGAAGGTGGGAGAGTCCCCTGGCCAGGGAAGAAACAATTGGTGATGGGGGATTCCATAATCGGGGGAATTGAGTTGGGAGCAAGGGAAGGGAGGGACAGAGTAGTACAGTACATTACAGGTGCTTCGAAGGGGAAGACTGAAGGGCAAATCTTGGAGAGTGCCAGGGAAGAAGGTGTAGGGTGGGAGCTGGATATTGTTATTCACCTGGGGACAAACAGTCTGGCATGGGAAGCTGTAGAAGTAGTGCAGGATAGGTTTGTGGAACTGGGCATGGGTCTGAGGCAGGTAGCTCACACGGTCACATTCACTGAGGTGCTATGTGTGCACAGTTAGGGGAAGGCTAAGAAACTCTGCACCACGTCCTTCAACAAGTGGTTGAAGGCATGGTGCAGGGAGGAGGGCTTTGGCTACGTCAGAGAGTGGGGTCACACCTGGGGGAGGTCTGTACAAGGGAGACAGCATCCATCCATCCAGGAGTGGAATGGCAGTTCTGGGTGGAAGGTTTAAATGCTACTTTGTTGAGCATTTTAACTAACCAAGGGAGAGGCAAAAAGACTGAGGGAGGCAGAGACTGCATCCCGACAGAGACTAGTGCAATGGGGATGGTTAACCCAGAGAGAAGAAATTCTCCAGAGGTTGACGGAAGCAAAGAAAAAGGTAAGGCAGGCAAGTCTGGTGAAGGGACTTCAGTTGGCAGATAGAGGAAGGAGGGAAGGCAGGAAAAGAACATAACAGGGAAGGGCAGGATCGGGGTGACAGAGGGGACAGGGTGGAAACCAAGAAGGGGAGGCAGGTTAGAGGGAGAGAGGAATGAAGAGAATGGAAAGCAATGTGTGCCAATGCAAGGAGTATGGGAAACAACATTCCTGACTTTGAGACAATCATTGCAGGAGCAGACTTGGATGTGGTAGCCATAACAGAATTACTGTGCATGGTCAACCACAGCTGAGAAGGTGCCATCCTGGGCTGCACTGCATTCTGGAAGGACAGGTCGGGGAAAAAGGTGGAGGTGTTGTTTTATATGTGAAGAAGGATATAAAGGCCACTGAGATACAGGGCAACAGAGGGCCAGTCAGCCTAGAGATGGAGTCAGGTGCTATTATTCACACAGGAGTCATGTACAGACCTCTAACACGGGGGAGGATTTAGACAGAGCCCTGGTAGATGCCATTAGCAAAATGGCCAGCAAGGGGACTGTTTTGATTATTGGTGACAATAATCTGCTGAATGTAGATTGTGGCAGTCTGTCCACAGCTATATGTAGAGACAGGGCCAACCCCAACTCCAAACAGGGAGCATTTCTCAGGCAGCTGGTTTTGGAACCCACTAGGGACAGGGCAATGCTGGACCTAGTATGTACCAACAGAGACAGCATTGCTGATGTCACAGTGGGTAGTCCCTCTGGGTACAAGTGATTACCATACTGTGAGGTTTGGTGTATGGATAGCACAGGTCTAGGACCAGTCATATAACACCTGTGCTTTGTGGACTGCACTGGCTGCCAGTACGGTGGCGGATCACCTTCAAGGTCGGTTTGCTGACCTATAAGGCCCTACATGACCATGGACCTGGTTACCTGCAAGATCTCCTTCATCCTACTGTCTCTTCCACTCTCTCCGATCCACTGACAAGGGATTGTTAGAGATTTCCAGGGCTCATTTAAAGACATCTGGGGCCAGGTCTTTTAGTTTTGTGGCCCCAACCCTGTGGAATTCTCTACCTCGTCAGGTGCAAGATTGCCGGACCGTCCAAAGTTTTAAAACAGCATTGAAGACATTTCTTTTTAGTCTGGCATATGCTGATTTTTCATGTTGCAGCCATGGGTTTCAACATGTTTATTATGGTTTTTATTAAATGTTTCGATTTTTTTAATGAACCTTGTACAAGCGCCTTGGTTTTTGAAAGGAGCTTTTTTATAAATAAAGCTGATTTGATTTGATTTGATTTAAAACACACACACACACACACACACACACACACACACACTCTAACATGAGGGTTCTGGACTCCAGGAGGGCAGATTTTAAAGAAATGGAAAACTGCCTCAGAGAATGCTTTGAGGGGGGCAGAGGGGGAATGGCGTCTCAGTGGAGAAAGATTAAGGAGGGTATAGCCCAGACAACGGCATGTTGTTTGAAGAAAGTGAGCAAGGTAAAGAGGAGGAAGAGGCTGCTATGGTTATCTAAGGAGGAGGCAAAGGCAGTGAAGGAGAAGAAAACAGCATTTAGAAAATACCAGGGAACCCAGAAGGATGAAGACAGGAAAGTATATCTGGCAAAACAAATGGAGACAGAAAGGAGGGTGAGGGTAGCTAAAGCGCTAACAGAGGAGAGGATAGCTAAAGAGGTTAAAAAGGGGACAAGACCTTCTTCAGGTATGTGGGAAAAGAGGAAAACAAGAGGAGAGACAGTGAGAATCGGGGGCGGACTGCACAGGGGAAGATCAAGGGGGCCAGATGGGATTCATCCAAGGGTTCTAAAGGAACTGAGCACAGTGCTGGTCACCCCTCTAGCAGCACTTTTTAGCATCTCAGTGGAGATAGGGGACATTCCAGAGGACTGAAGGAGGGCTGACATGGACCCTTTGCACAAAAGCGGCAGTAGGGAGGATGACAGCGATTACAGGCCAGTCAGTCTCACATTAGTGGTGGGAAATTTAATGGAGACACTACTGAAGGAGAGGCTCATGTAGCACCTGGAGGCAAAAGGGCTGCAGAACCATCAGCAGCATGGTTTCACAGTGGGGAGGTCATGTCAAACTAATCTCATAGCTTTCTTTCACTAGCTTACCAGGGTGGATCAAGGCAGAGCAGTGGACGTAACCTAACTGGACTTCAGTAAGGTGTTTGACACTGTGGCACACAAGAGGGTAGTTAAGAAACTAAGCAGCCTCAGGATGGTGGAGAAAGTGACAAGCTGGGTATCAAACTAAGGGATAGGAGGCAAAGGGTGGCTGTAAACAGTAGCCACTCAGGCGATGGGAGAGTGACTAGTGGGGTGCCACAGGGTTCGGTACTGGGACCGCTCCTCTTCAGTGTCTTCATAAGCGACACTGTGGAGGAGCTTGAGGGGAAGATATGTCTTGTTGTGGAAAATGTAAAAATCCTGCAACAAGGTTGACAGAAAGGAGTGAAGAGAAGCAGAAGGATCTAAGGAAACTAGAGGAATGGTCTAGGGGATGACAGCTTGGTTTCAATGCCAGCCGTGGGACTGAGGGGCTGTGTATAAGATAGAGGAAGTGGAGCTTGCAGTCACCAAGCAAGAAAGAGACTTAGGGGACATCATATCTGATTACCTTAAGGTAAGTGGGCAGTGTGACAGAACAATGGGAAGGGACAGCAGGATGCTGGGGTGCATTGGGAGAGGGATTTCTAGCAGGAGGAGAGAGGTGGTGCTGTAGTTTTATTGCTCATTGGTGAGGTCCCACCTGTAGTACTGTGTCCAGTTCTGGAGACTGCACCCCCAGAAGGACATTGAAAGGAGGGGGGCAGTACTGAGGAGGGTAACCAAAATGTGGAAGGGGTTGTGCGAGATGCCATATGAGGAAAGGCTGCAGAAACTCAACATGTATTTCCTGAAAGAGAGGAGAGCAAGAGAGGACATGATTGAAACCTACAAGTACATCACAGGGGTGAACAAGATGCAAGTGGTGAGTCTATTTCAGAGAAGGGAAGGCACTAGAAAAAGGGGACTGCAAAGATGTTAATGGGGAGAAGTTTAGGAGAGATGTGTGTAAATACTTCCTCACAGAAAGGGTGGTGGATGACTAGAACAGTCTGCTAGAGGAGTTAGTGGGGGAAATGACTGTGGGGAGCTTCAAGCATGCATGAGACAGAGACACGGGCATATTGGGTAGAAGAACGAGGGATGAAGTGACACCTATAATCAATTAAGGTCAGTGATGACAGAATAAGTAGGGACAAGAGGCAGACTGAATGGGCTGAATGGTCCTTTTCTGCCAACAAAATCTATGTTTCTATGTTTGACAGGATTTGATGTATTAAAGTGTTAATCATGGCATTCATTTTCCATCTGACAATAAAATTTATCTGCTTTCATCATGAATAGATGGTAGTGAAATGTGACCTAAAAGTGTGGAGGGGGCACAGAATCTCTATAGGTTAACCAGCAGGAAAAACGGTTCATCCATATCAGTGCAACAGTAATTTTGTTGATACTGATGTGGGCACAAGCAATATTCCACTTGACATGTCTGCATTGGACGTTGCGGCTCCTGGGACCGAGAGCACCAAGGCCCCGTCCCAGGAAATAGTCATATTTTGTGGGAGGCTTAGCCCCCCACACCCCCAATGCAGGAGGGCTTTCACCCTCCTCACCCTCCACCACTAAATATAACCTCTTCTGGGGCAGGCATGCCCTAGAAGGGGTAGAAATTGTGTGGGTGCAAAGGGTGGCATGACCAAGGGGTGATCTAAAATCAGTATGACCCCTGTCATCATCGCCCTTATTGTGGTGACAAAATTCAGTCGCTGTTCTAACGGTATACCAGAAAAACATCCGTGGTTTAACACCAAAGAGCACCTTCTCTCAAATTATTATAGGTATTCCATAATAGCAATATTTGAGAGAACATTGAATAGTTACATAGATCAGCTATTAAGGGGTGAGTCACAATCATACAGCCACTTATCAGCATCTGAAATGAAAGCTCCAAAATAACTAAAATCAGTGCATTAGATAAAAAGTGTGAGTAACAGAGGCATGATTGCCATTCAGGACACAGAAAAATATACTAGAGAGAGTCAACAACAGTTATCAGATAGTAATTGTTATAAACCGATTACCTTTAACCCCACATAAGCCTTTAAGGACACATTGGATATACTAATCAGTAATGCATATTTTTTTTTATTTATTTTATGTATTTTAATCTTGGATTACAATACCTTTGAGCAGGAAACCGCTCTTTTACTAAGGTTCCACGTCGTAAGCATGGGAATACATACAATGGAAGCGTAAAAGTATCTAGCTAAACTTGTCACTTTCTCCACCATCCTGAGGCTGTTCAGTTTCTTAACTAGCCTCTTGTGTGCCACAGTGTCAAACAGCTTACTGAAGTCCAGTTAGGTTACACAGAAGATGTGAGCGTTCAAATACAATGTGATTAAGTAACAGAGAGGATTTTAACAAAGGAATTAACAAGTCACAAGAGCTGCCTAGGTGGCGTTGTCAGAACAAAGAAGGGATACTTGTGTGCCAGGAGAGCAGGTAAGACAGTGAGGAAAGGTGAAGGGGATGTGGGGTGTGGGGACAGGAGTGGAGGGAGCGTAGTGACTAGGTGAGGGGAGAAAGGGGGGAGGGGAAAAGGTGCTTTTCATGAGGGGCATATGAAAGTGATTTCATCAATGACAATGAACATTTCTTTTTAACAACCATGCATCTTATGACTTCAACTTTGCATACTCTTCATAAGGTCCACAAATCTGAGCAGGAGCCTCCTGGGCACCCTATTATATTGGCATTGAGTCACTCAGTAAGACTCCCTTCAGGTTTGTGGACCACTACCTTAAAAAAATGGTGACTAAAACTCCAGTTACATCTGTGATAGCATGGATGCTATTGCTATTAACAAGTTGAAGGGACTGGACTGGTCAGAAACATATCACTGACTCACCATTGACATATGCTCACTTTAGATAAGCATTAACCGTGAGCATGCTATTAGAGTAAAGAAAGAGTTTATATCAGTGGATTCAGAGCTGCAGAGTGCACTTCCAAAATTTATTCTTGATCTACTGTGTTTTGTACTGTGAAACAGTTATTTTTTATTTGACAAAATATACTTACAAACACAAGGAATGGCAATGGGGGTTGCCCTAGCCCCAGCTTACGCCAATATGTTCTCGGTGGGGTGGGAAGACCAGGGAGTGCTTTCTGACATCTGACCCCACCTCAGGCACATTATAAAATGCTATTGTTTTGTAGATGATACAAACTGTGTCCAAGGTGGAGGCTACAATCAAGCAAAGAAATTCAATGATTGGCTCAACATGAATAGGTTCAATATAAAATGTACATTACACTGCCACTGATCTGCAACTGAATTTTTGGCTAGCAGGTTTATTGTTGGTGAAGATGGGAAGATAAATTGCGAATCATGCAAAACACCCATAATTGGGAATAGTTTGCTTCATGCAGATAGTGTGCATCCATGATTCCTGGTCGACAGCATCCCCTATGAACAATTCCTCTGGATTAAAAGAAATTGTACACTGGCCAGTACTTGTGAAAAGAAGGAGCAGATGTTGTTGGCCAGGTTTTAAGCCCTTGGATATTCTGCATACAAAATCAAGAGAGCCAAAAAGAGAGCTGAAAATATACCCAGACAGAGACCTTCTTGGCACCAAAAACTAGAGAAAATGTAGATCCTAGCCAGATCACCTTAGTAACAGACATCCACGAAAGGTTTTATGCTGTAAAATCTGTCCTAAGTTGGAACATATCCAAGGGTAATCCTTTGAAGGGGGACAAATATAGCAGACTATCTAGGTCAGAGTCATTATGTTGACAGATCAAAAGAAATCCAGTCTGCGGGGAAAGGTTTCTTTGCTTGCTGAAAGTGCAGCATGTATAAATCTGCCTAGCAGAGACAGATTTTTAACAAACCAGTAACAAAGCAGGAACATGTGTTGCTTAAAAATATGTAGCCTGCAAGACACCCTATGTAGTCTTTGCAGGGTGGTACAACTGTGGGAAAGTGTACATAGGTTGAACGAAGAGGCCACTAAAGGAAAGAATCCAGGAGCATGTCCATGCAGTTTTAAAAGAAAATACTGACAGTGCCTTGGGCAAGCATCTCAAAGATTCCTACAGCTGCACCACCACTGAGTTTAAATTTAGAGCAACTGACTGTGTCCCAGAAATGCAGAGAGGGAGGGGACAGACTGAAGCTCCTACTTCAGTACGAAGCAAAATGGAGACTGAAATTACAAAGCTTACAGCCAAAAGGCTTAAATACTGAAACTGATTATAGGCCCTGTTTGTAGGCATATAAGTCTCTGGTCCAATAGTGCTGTTTGATGTTGTTATGCTTTCTGTGTTTATTCTACTTGAACTCTTTACACTGTTATACGCTGTACTGTTATACACTGTACTGTTATACACTATTATTAATACCATGCACCATTGGGAAGATTTGATTTATTTGACACTTTATTGAAATGCACTATATGTGGGGTACTTTTAAATGCAGATACAAACAACGACTAAGGTACTGTATTATGTGCACTACTAAACAGTGATGGTCATTGTATTCTTGGTCTTCCTTTACATTTTTTCCTACTTCCAAACATCCCCTTACCCCTCCCCCTTTTTCTTGTTCTCTTAACCAGTTTCCCTTCTAAAAGGAATCATTTGTAGTGCCCTATTAGTTCCCCACAGAGAAATATGCCAGTGTGGATAATGAGCCTTTTTAAAAGTGGCACTACTGATGGCACACTGTGTGAATACTTAATATTCGAGGAATGTGTATTATATAATGCACAAGCTCACTATATATTTGTTATACTATTTGTACTTGTTTGTACTATGTGAACTTTTGTTTTCATTTATTTATTGGACATGGACTCCTTGCTAACACCCAGGCTATTTGTACATTGCCTGATTAGTATAACTTGCCTCCCTTTTCCCCCATCCCCTGGGTCACACCTGGAAACGAGCTTTGGCTCAGAGTTCCTCTCCCAGTCCGCAAACTTTAAATAAAACAAAATAAGGGAGAAACACAAAACAGAAATGCATGTCTTATTTGGTCCACAAATTCAGAGACTCTGTAGTGTAGTATTGTTACTCCCACCCCCACCTTCTGATTTTCTCCTAACCATTTTCTGTCCCCTATTGGTGTCTTTTGGACATCAGCTGTGTTAGCACTTTGTTTATTAAGCATGGTCTCTTTTTCTATATGACCTTTTGTAAAGGTACAATATTAAGCGCAGTTCTCTGCACTGTGATCACAAGTTAATGAATATGGATATGATATGGGTATTTAATCTTGTGGCCTATAACCAAGCAATGCCCCCTGGTGAAGTCTTCTGGATAAGACACTACATAGGGGTATTTGGCCATAGCATGGTAGCTCCATAACATTAATTTAAATACATTTAGAGTGGTGTGCGCACTATTTTTATGTTCGCTAGCACATGCGCAAGGAACATTTTGTTACAAGGAACAGCATTTCAGAGGTGTGTGTCGTTGAGGCACAGGTCAGGAAGCTTAGGAAACCAGGAGCAGTTGTAAAATTCGCAACAAGTGATTTATTATTGACAGTAAAATAAAAAAAAATTGTTCAGTATAACTATTTACAAAGGCAGTATAAACAGAGAAAGTCTATCTGGGTTTCTTCTCAATTTCTAGTCTCAGTCTCTGTGTTTCTCTCTTGCAAGAAATTGCAGCTCTGTTTTTATAAGTCTTTGCAACCTCTGCTCTTTAAGAAAACAGCATGCTTCTCACAGTGTTCTTGTAAATTTCAACAAGTGCAGCAAAAAGAACATTGTGACCCAAAACTGACCTCTTGCTTACAGCTTCTCAAAGAGTTTGCAAACAGGTTAAACCCTTGAGTTCCAAACAGCTTTTTGCAATCATTTCAACAGTAAAACTATACAAATTTCTAAACAAAGGGATCCCAGTATCGGTTACATTTCCACATAATGATTCACATATATTTTTATACCACCAGATATGCACAGGGGGAGAAAAGACAGAACAGCAAAAGAAGGTAGAGAGATAACGAGAGGCAGAGAATTGCAACACCATCGGGGTGATCAAGTCCTAGGTCTCACGAGAAAATTTTACTGCACAACCAGACAGAGAAGAGGATAGGGCCCTATTCAACCCTGTCACACACATACCGCCCCCAAGAGGGAACTTGTTTTACAAAAACAGGTTTCCAAAACTTTCTTTAAATTTTCCTTTAACATGACAGTAGCTTATAATCTTTATAGTTCAGTGCATATGTAGCATATCAAACAGAGAATTTTAAACTCACACATTTTTTTTCAACCTTCAGAATTCTCAATTCCTGATCTATATCTAGACAGAAAATCAGCACTGACATTCTCTTTCCCTAAGTTATGCATCACTTTAAATTTAAATGGCTGTAGTGTCAGGTGCCACCGTGTGATTCTAGCATTTTTATCCTCATTTGGTTAAGCCAACAGAGAGGATTGTGATCTGTTACAAGTACAAAGTCAGCTCCTAGTAAGTAAAACTTAAGGGACTCCATGGCCCACTTTGCCGCAAGACATTCCTTTTCAATGGTGGAGTACCTTTTCTCTCTGTCGAGCAATTTCCCACTTATGTATAGTATAGGATGTTCTGTCCCATCTGTATTTTGACTCAGGATTGCACCTAGGCCTACCTCTGATGCATCTGGTTGTAACAAAAATGGTTTCTCAAAGTCTGGGCTTCTTAAAACAGGGGCTGAACGTAATGCAGTCTTAATGGCCTGAAAAGTTTCGTCACACTCTGGGGTCCATTTCACATTATTCGAGTACCATTTTTTCATGAGTTCTGTGAGGGGAGTAGCTAACTCTGCAAAGTCAGGAACAAATCTCTGATAATAACCAGCCAGTCCTAAAAATGACCTGACATGTTTCTTGTTTTTAGGGACAGGGCTGTTAGCTACAGCTTCTATCTTAGAAACCTCAGGCTTGACTTCTCCATTTCCCAAAACACAGCCCAAATATCTGGTTTCCTGCATGCCCAATGCACACTTGGTAGGATTAATTGTCAGAACTGACTTTTTGATTGATTGGATAACTGTTCGTAGGTGTTCCAGGTGGTTTTTCCAGTCTGGACTGTACACCACATCATCCAGATATGCAGCACAATAAACAGTATGAGGGGATAACATTACATCCATGTACTGCTGGAATGTAGCTGGTGCGTCATATAAGCCAAACAGCATGGTGGTGAACTGACAGAATCCTGTAGGAGTGGCAAAAGTAGTTTTGTTTCTGGATTCTTTAGCTAGTGGGATTTGCCAGTAACCCTCTGTCAGATCAAGGGTACTGATATACATCGCACTTCCCAGTCTGTCTGCCAAATCATCCATTCTGGGCACTGGATAACTGTTAAATTCTGACACTTGATTAAGTTTCCTAAAATCAAGGCAGATTCTTACACCCCCCTTCTTTTTTGTTTACAATCACCATTGGTGATGACCAAGCACTTCTGGACTCTTCTATGATATCCAATTCTTTCATTTTTGTATTTTCTTAGCCACATTTTCCCTTAACCACTCGGGTAATCTGTATGTCTTATGCCTAATAGGGCAAGCATTCTTTGTCGCTATTATGTGCTCGACACCTTTAGCTCGGCCTGGCACTGTGGTAAAAGTACTGTTAATGTCTTTAGCAAGTTATGCATTTCTGTTGTTTGTTCAGAGGTTGAGGACCATTTACCTTTACAGCATCAGCAGTTACAGTTTGCTCCAATCTATCATAAGCTACATCAATATCTTCTTTATCAGTTTCTGGTAAAACTAGCAAAGCAGCCTTTGGTGTTTTTTCAACCCATTTCTTGAGGAGGTCAGCATGGTATATCTTAACAGGATTTTTCCTATCGGGGTCTCAATCTCATAGTTAACTGTGCCAGTATGTCTAAGAACCTTATAAGGTCCTCGCCACTTCACTTGACAGTTTATTTTCTGTAGTAAATAACAGTAACAAGACCTTTTCACCTGGCTCAAAAATGTTTTATTTTACCGTAAGGTCATAATACTCCTTCTGCAGGTTTTGGGCCTCTTCCTGATTATTATTGGCTATTTCAACATATTTTGCCAGCTTCTTTCTCAGGGCACACATCTAAGATGTAATGGATTGTTTCTGACTGGGATTATCTTCCCATGTTTCTTTTATTACATTTAGTGGTGCTCTAAGTTGTCTACCATACAGCATTTCAAATGGTGAAAAACCTATTGATACCTGTGGCACTTCTCTGCAAGCAAAAAGCAGGTAAGGTAAGTATTGGTCCCAGTCTTTCTCTTCCCCTTTTACAAACCTTTTTAACATGCATTTTAGGGTTTGATGAAAATGCTCAACAAGACCATCTGTCTAAGGGTGATACAGATATGAACATATGAAGAAGCCAGCAGAAGAAGGCCATTTGGTCTAGCAAGTCTGCTCATATTGCAGGGTCCACAGCTTGAGCTAATGTCCCTGCCTTCCCTCCCCACTCCTCCCATCCTCCCTACACATGATCCTTACCTTCCCCCTATGCCTATCCCAGCCTCTCTTAAAGCTGCCCACTGTCTCCAATGAGATGACCTCTTCCAGCAGCGCATTCCATGTGTCCACTACCCTCTCTGTGAAGAAGTGCTTCCTGACATCCCTCCTAAACTTCCCACCCTCCAGCTTAAGACTGTACCCCCTCATGTTATGGTTGCCACTCAGCTTAAAGAGATTCTTCTTATGAACCTTATTTATCACTTTCTAGTACTTAAAAGTCCCAATCATGTCCCAACTCTCTTGCCTGTCTTCCAGGAAGTACATGTTCAGTGCCCTCAACCTCTCCTCATATGCCTTACCCTGCTGACCCACTATCATCTTTGTAGCCCTCCTCTGGACCTTCTTCAGCAGGTTAATATCCTTTTTGAGGTGTGGGTACCAGTACTGAACTCCATACTCTAGATTCGGCCTTACCAGTGACCTGTACAAGGGCAGTATAATCTCCTCTCTCCTACTACTGATCTCCCTAGATATGCATCCCAGCATCTTGTTTGCCTTTGCTGCTGCTTTCTTGCACTGCATGGAGTGCTTCAGGTCACTAATGATCATCACTCCCAGGTCCTTCTCCTCCTCTGATGCAGATACTCCGACTCCACCCAGTTAGTACTCTGTCCTAGGATTCTTGGTTCCAGTATGCATAACGTTGCATTTCTTGGTATTGAAGCCAAGCTGCCAGATCCTGGACCACCTCCCCAGCTTTTCCATATCTTCCTGTAGATCCTGTATCCCTTCGGCTGTGTCCACTCTCCCGCAGAGCTTGGTGTCATCCACGAAAAGGCACATTTTGCCCTTAATGCCATCCCCATTGTCATTGATGAAGACATTGAACAACACCGGCTCCAGCACCAAGCCCTGTGGGACCCCACTGATTACCTCTTTGATGCCAGAAAACTCTCCCCCCAACAACCACTCTCTGGGTTCTGTTCTTCAGACAGGTTTCCACCCATCTGGCCATCTTTTCACCAAGCCCGAGATCCACCAACTTCCTAATCAACCTTTTGTGGGGCACAGAGTCAAAGGCCTTGCTGAAATCAAGATAGAGGATGTCTACCACTTGGCCCCTGTCTACTGTCTTAGTGACACAGTCAATCAGATTCGTTTGACACGATCTCCCTCCCATGAACCCATGCTGCCTCGCATCCTGGAGACCATGCTCCTTTAGATATTCCACCAACCTTTCCTTTAGAATGGTCTCCATGAGCTTGCCCACAATGGAGGTCAGACTAACTGGTCTGTAATTCCCTGGGTCATCCTTGGGACCGCTAATAATAATAGCAAGGGGAGGTTCTTATGGCAGTGATACCTAGTAGTCGGTACAGCTCCTTCAGTAATGCAGCAATTACTTCCCTGATCAGTAATCATCTCTTTTGGTATGTCCACCCTGCTGAAAATTTTGGCAAGCTTTGCTGCCACTTTTGGGGCTGTGACAGTATGCATTAAAACTGCCTCTGGGTATCAAGTAGCATAGTCACATACTACCAAAATGAATCAATTACCCTTTTTACTTTTGTCTAAGGGGCCAACCACACCCATTGCAATTCTCTCAAAAGGCACATCTATCAAGGGTAGGGGCACCTTGTCTTTCTTAATCACTGGGGCTACTTTCTGACACTCAGCACAAGAACTGCAATAGGTAGCAACATCTTCATGAATTCCAGGCCAATAAAATCTGTACAGCAATCTGGCAAGGGTGTGATCCCTCCCTGAGTGACCAGCCATAGGACTATCATATGCTATCTGTAACAACTCAGATCTATACGTTTGTAGTATAACCAATTGTTCTATCTGGTCCTGTGTCTGAGGTTTAACATAAACTCTGTACAGTAGCCCATTACATTTTTTAAATGTAGGTTCACCCTGTTTTGATTTCACCCCCAGTTGCTTAAAATAACCCTGGAGAGAAACATTATTAGCTTGTTCTGAAAGAAAATCACAATCAGCGATCAGTTTAGTTTCAGCATTTTCACAGGTTAAGCCCTTATGTCCACCAGTCTTTTGTTGCCACTGTTTTTCAGGCTTTCAGGTTCTGTCATTGTCTGTTCTTTTTCTATAATTGGTGCTAGCTATACAGTCTCAGCTTGGACTTCTGTATCTGACAGTTTGGCTGCCATTCTCCTGGTAACCACTCCTGGGCTTGCTGCTGCAGAATCCATACCTTTCTTCTATACTTCCCTGGTACTAGGTCTAGTACTCATGCACAAAACTTCTGGATTAGAGTATGCACTGCATAAATTCCACTTAGGCTGACACCATCTGTCGTCAGGGCACAGGTCAGGAAGCATAGAAAAAACAAATCAAATCATATTTTATTTATAATGAGCTTTTCAAATTTATCAAAGCGCAAATACATCACAAAAACAACCAACACCATAAATATAAATATAAAAACAATTAAAAGACAACAGGGGGACTTATTCAAAGGCTTGCTCAAATAAATAACACTTTAAAGATGCCTTGAATGACTCTGTGGATGGGCACTCTCGATTCCGACGAGGTAAAGAATTCCACAGGGTTGGGGCCACAAAGGAAAAAGCTCTGGCCCCAGATGACTGAAGACAAACCTTGGGAATCTCTAGCAATCCCTCGTCAGTGGAGCGGAGAGGGCGGTAGGGTCGAAGGAGATCTTGCAAGTAGCCCGGTCAAAATTCGCAATAAGTGGTTTATTATTAACAGTAAAATAAAAAAATAAAATTGTTCAGTATAACTATTTACAAAGGCAGTATAAACAGAGAAAGTGCATCTGGGTTTCCTCTCAATTTCCAATCTCAGTCAGTGTTTCTGTCTTGCAAGAAATTGCAGCTCCGTTTTTATAAGTCTTTGCAGACCCCGCTTGTTAAGAATACAGCATGCTTCTCACATAGTGTTCTTGTAAGTTTCAACAAGTGCAGCAAAAAGAACATTGTGACCCTGAACTGACCTCTTGCTTACCGATTCTCAGAGAGTTTGCAAACCCCTTGAGTTCCAAATAGCTTTTTGCAATCATTTCAACAGTAAAACTATATACATTTCTAAACAAAGGTATCCCAGTATCAGTTACATTTCCACATAATGATGCACATATATTTTTATACCAGCAGATATGCAAGGGGGAGAAAAGACAATATCTTCCTGGGCTCCTTAACTGCCTACTGTCAGGCTGGTGTCCTGTCTGCAATGGTTCTATGTGTCTGCGTGAGAGTGCTCTAGCGAGTCTCCACACCTGTCTCTTTAAGAGAGCACCTATTCTGTGTTTGGAAATCAGTCTTGGCTGGGTCTGAGTAATTAAGGCTTGCAACCAGCCAGACCATCTGTTATATGGCCCCATTCTGCAATCACTAAATGCACAGAGGGAGCCCTGTTAGGAAATGTGCTGTTTACTGTTTATCTGTGGAGTAACAATGATAAAGGAGTTTGTCTAATCTGCTTTCAATTGCAGCTTGAGCTTTTGAATAGGAGCCACCATTTTGGTTCTGGACTTCCAGTGTTGGACCAATCAAACCTCTGGGGACCTAAAATGGAGACTGTCCCCAGAGGTCTTGTGGGATGGAAATTCTGTAGTTTTTGTAGTTTTAAGTATTTGGTACCTAACTAGACCTAGAGGGGGAGCCCTTTCTGTAACCGACAGTTTCCTCAGCCAACCGAACCTTGTGGATTACCTGGAAACCCTCATAACTGCCTGAAGCAATAGTCAGTCGAGAGTTGGAGGTAGAAGAATGAACAGGTCACGCTGTCGAGCAGCTGCTCCCGGTAGGAGCATTGGAGAATCAGTGGGAAGTCTCTGTTGGCCTGCTTGCCACGTTCTCCTGCCTTTGAGCTGCCAGTGCAACAATCGGACTTTTCTGTTTGACAGTGTACATTGGCAGTGGAAGAATAGAATTGCTGTGGTGTCTGAGGTGTTGGACCAAAGACTTGCTCCAGAACGAGCGGCCTGTCTGAGAGAGAAAATAGCCTTGGAGAAGAAGGTTTGCACAGTGAAGCTGTAATTAGCAACTGGACTGAATCCGAATTGTGGCTTAGAGAACTTGCTGAGATAAGTGTGCTGAATGTGTTTCATGGGTCACGATTTGGTTCCCCATGGTGAATCCTGTTACGCTCGCTGGAGGCTTTTCCAGCAACAGATCACAAACTCTTACAGAACTGTCAATTCTGCTTGGGCCTTGCCATCTCGGCCTAAGCCGCTGCCCCCAGTCGCTAGATCATCTCGTCGAAACACCCATTTGGGGATTCGGCCCCTGCTCAACACTATCGAACAGGTAGCGACTACCAGGAGGAGAGTCGTGTAGGCCCTGCTTCCCCGTGCCAGCCAAATCAATGCCATGACATCTTCATCTCGCCTGTCCTACGCCCTGGTCTGGGTAGTGTAGTACAAATGAGGGTAGCTCCCTGCAACAACAACTGCAAATCATTGTGTGTCATCTGATTATTTTGTTCTGTTTTATTGAAAATGGACTGAGCCATCCAACTTGAGATTACAATTATTTGGGTTGTGCACATGCTAACTGTTTTCCTTACTAAGGGCCCCAACAACAGCTGCAGCACCAGCTGGGCAACACTTCAGGCTAGTCTGCATAACACACTGGGTACCCAGGTTTGCAGGACTGTAAAAAAGGGGACTTGCAGTGCATGCTGAATACACCAAAATTGAATCAAAGTGTTAATCATTCTATCAGATTCACGCCCTTCCCTTGTTCATTCCCCCTGAATAAATCAGATTACTTTGTTTCACGTTTAACCTGGCTTGTATGCATATTATTAGTTGGGGTACTATGAGAATATTGTACTGCTGCATATCTGACCTTATTTTACAGGGGGTCTCCAGGGCAGATGCAGCTGATCCAGCCCTGTTGGTAAGAGCAAGGGGCATGAGCATATTGTTACTGTTGTTCAGTGAATGCGACTGTCCTATGATATTGCTGTTCAGGCCACTAGAAGGGTTGGTGAGTGGTTATAGTATCCTGGAGGGCTATACCAATGCAGTTAAGCTACCCCAATACCATTCCTCTGGGTGGAGGCACCTGTTCACAGAACTCAGATCCTCAACCTGTGCATAGTCTCACAGGAAGGGGTAGTAGCCCATAGGATAGTGCCATCCAGGGGTTGCCTCTTGGATGCACTGCTGGGATTTGCACCCTCTAGTGGCCAAAGGTTGAAATTACAGCCAAGTACAAAACTGAAACAGGAATTGCAATGGAGGCGCTTGCTACACCTAAATGGAAGATTTCTCCCCACAAGCTGGTCATGCACCGCATGATGGGGTAGTGATGCTGAAGGGGTAGATCCCTACCATGCTATATTACTACTTGATATCCCTGTGGGGATCACTAATGAAACCATTGAAGAAACAGTGGGGAAGGTTAAATGTCTAGGAAAGGTTGAAGTACGGGGGGTGGGATTCAGATCTATTTGACCAAACCTTGGTGGCTCTCCCATCCTGTAGCCTTCCCATAGACCCCAAAATGGTACCCCCTGTTATCATGCCAGAAGGATCCCAGAAGCGGTGGAGAGTCATTCACTTATAGTGACCCGTCTTCCCCTGGGAGTCCCTGAGTATTGAGGGGTTTAAAGATAAACTGATGAGACTTTTAGCCACAGAAGGGCAGCTGGCTAAAGAGTTGCTGAAGGCATTCAAGGATTTAGAGGAGACCACCCCTTTGCAATCTCCTCTGGCCTCTCCGTCTGCTCCCAGGGCATCCCCTATTGTGGCCTCCCCCATTGTGATACCTTCTGTACACCTAGACTTTTATTGCAGACTCAGATTGTTCTCAGGTGCAGTTCCTGTACCCATGGGGGAGGATAACCTAGAAACATGGATGGACTATGCTACCCCCTTGGTTCAGGAATGGCATTGTTCCAAGGGGGAGAAGAGAAAGAGACTTATGGAAAGCTTGAGGGGTCCTACACTGGAAGCTATCTGATTCCTCTGATCCACAAACCCAGAGGCCACCGCAGCTGAGTATGTCTCTGCTTTAAAAGGGGTGTTCAGCAGCACCATGTCTGAGGAGAACTTAATGTGGACATTCAAGTCTGCTAAACAATGGAAGAATGAGAATTTGTCTGCCTTTGTCACTTAGATTGAACGGTCCCTGCAGAGACCCCATAGAAAAGGGGGTGCCCCCGCCAGTGAACTGAATCACGTCTGGCTGGAGCACATCCTGAAATCTGCAAGCTACTCTAGTGTGCTTATGCTAAAACTGAAGTTTCAAGACAGAAAAACTAACCCTCCTGAATACTGCTGGTTGATGAAGGAGATTTGAGAGGCTGAGAATGATGAAGATGGGTGGGAACTCTATGCTGGGGATGTACGCACTCACCCAGCCCCAGACCAACCTGAAGAGACAGAGGAAGCTCTTGAGATGAATCAGGTCTGAGAGCTGCTGAAGGAACTGAAGGAGATGAGTGCTAGCCAACAAGCCGCAGTTGAAGCAACACGAAACTCTAAGTCTTGCTCGCCTAAGACTGAGACTAGAGGTGAGGTTTCACTCATGGGTGTGGGGTCCCATGCTATTGCCCCCAAACCTAGAGCTGAATCCAGGCTGGTGGAAGAAATGAGGGAAATGCAAGCTTTAGTGGGGGATCTCATACACCCCACTCGAGCTTCTGCCTCCTCGTGGAATGGTGGAGACAGGGACCCTGAGCCAAAATCAAAAGGGGACAGTAGAACTCCCTCCTCCGTCCAGCACAAAGTTCGGGAAGAACCCAAGCACTCCAGTGATCCTAGGGAACAGGTGTTCTGCTACAGGTGTGGAGAAGACAGGCATACGCGACAAAGTTGTAATTCTCCCGAAAATCTGTGGAAAGTCACTGCCAGACTGCTTAATCTGGTTCAACAGAGCAATATAAAACCCCAGTTGGGCCCTCCATGAAAATCTTTCTCTTCTAAAGCTGCTGTGGGCCAGTCTGCCAAACAGATATCCCCGGATTAGTCCAAGATGGTGGGTCCCCCTATGGAGACTACAGTAACAGTTAATGGCATTTCCACCCGAGCTGTGCTGAACAGTGGTTTGCAGGTCATCATTATATTCCAAGACTGGTACAACCAGCACTTATCTGACCTCCCACTCCTACACCTCGAAGGACTGCATGTATGGGGATTGAGTGAGAAATCTTATCCTTACCGGGGGTATGTACAAATTTGATCATCTTTTCCTATTGCTCTGGCTGGAGTAGATGAACAAGTGGAGACCCTGGTTCTGGTATGCCCACCAACCAGACTGTATGATGGTGTCCCTTTGCTGATTGGTACCAACGCCCATATGTTTGGCCGGTTAGCCCAGCTCTGTCAGTAGAAACAAGCTAAATGGACTAGAAGGGCCCTGCACATTCCAGCCTTAATACGCCGGACCTATGACTTACAGATGCAAACTCCAGAGGTTGAGAGAGATGAACCAATGGGAGTGGTATGGAAAAAAGACCCAGACTCACTGGTATTGACCCCAAATGCTCAGTGTACCATTAGTGGTGAAGTGCACCTGAAAAAAGATGTCAAAAACTAAATCCTTATGCTGTACACTCCAGAAGAGGGGAAACTGCTTGAAGGACTATTAGTCAAGCCTAGCATTCTACCTGCCCGGGCCCATGCCTACACTCGGCGGGTAGTGGTGCAAAACATGTCAGACTAAGTTCGAGTGAATCAAGGGTGCACCCTAGCCACTGTATATTGTGTGGATACTACTGTGCTTCCCAGCAAGAAGTGCCCTGGAGAGAGCGATGAAGTGACCCCTGATCTGTTTGACTTTGGAGAGTCGCCCCTTCCCACAAAATGGAAGGCTAAGATCAGCCAGAAGTTGGCTCAAAGAAGCCAAGTGTTCTCATTGAAAGAATGGGATGTAGGTTGTGTCACGGGGGCTGAACACTACATTAGACTTCATGATGAGAGGCCGTTCAGAGAGAAGTCCCATCGCCTTGCACCTGCTGACATTGATGATGTTTAGCACCATCTTCAGGAAATTCTGGGAACCAGAACCACCCAAGAGTCTTGATTGTGGTGGTCTGGAAGAAAAATGGATCAGTGAGGATGTGTGTGGACTACCGGATGTTAAATAGAAGAACTATCCCGGACCAATACACCATGCCTCGTATCCAGGATGCCCTCGACTGCCTCAATGGAAGCCAGTTGTTCTCCGTACTTGACCTTTGGAGTGGGTATTATCAGATCCTGATGGCCCCAGAAGACAGAGAGAAAACAGCCTTCATTTGTCCCTTGGGTTTCTATGAGTTTCTACGCATGCCTCAAGGTATTTCAGGGGTGTCCACCACTTTCCAGTAGTTGATGGAGCGAGCTGTGTGGGACATGAACTTACTGGAATACCTAGTATTTCTGGCTGATATCATTGTGTTTGGCCGGACCCTTGAGGAACATAAAGCTCGCCTCTTTAAGGTTTTTGACCGATTAGAAGACTTTGGACTCAAGTTGTCAATACACAAGTGTCAGTACTTCCAAAAATCAGTGAAATATGTTGGTCATATAGTGTCAGCCGATGGGATTCAGACAGACCTGAGCAAAGTGGAGTTTTTGACCACCTGGCCCCAGCCTAATAATTTTAAGGAGCAGCAAAGATTCTTGGGGTTCTGCGGCTATTACCTCCGGATCATAAAAGATTACACCAAAGTCATCTTCCTTTTGCTCAATTTAACTCAAAGTTATCCACCTACAAACAAAAAGTATAAGAGAAATGCAGTTAGAGAGGAGGAAAAGGTCTACTTTAGGACTAATGAACTGTTTGGAGCCAGGTGGGCAGCCGAGTGTGAAGGGGCATTCTGTGATATCATTCATCAACTCACCCATGCGCCTGTGCTTGCCTATGCAGATCCCGCTAGATCCTATGTGTTGCACACTGATGCCAGTTTAAGGGGACTTGGTGCTGTTCTTTATCAAGAATATGAGGAAGAGATGTGCCCAGTGGCATTTGCTATTCAAAGTCTAAACCCATCTGAGAAGAACTACCCAGTGCACATACTTGAGTTCCTTGTATTGAAGTGGGCCGTGGTAGACCAATTTCATGATTATCTTTATGACGCAAAGATTCTAGTGAAAACAGACAACAATCCCCTCACCTATGTCCAGACTTTAGCTAAGTTGGATGCCATGGGGCATCACTGGTTATCTGCACTTTCCACTTATGATTACTCAGTAGAATATAGACCGGGCCTAAACCACATGGATGCCAATGCCCTCTCCAGAAGACCTGCTGCTAACACAAATTGGGTGAGAATGTCTGAACAGTCTGTCAAAGCCCTCTGTCAAAAATTCAACATAAAGATGATCATCACTCCTCTGAAACAGTTGACCTACTGGTAGACTGCTTAGGTTCTTCTGACACTGGTGTTCCTGCAGCCTACTGTCACCTGGCAGCCTTGGATCTCAGCACATTGCCTCAACTTACTCCTGATAATATACAGTGAGCTCAAGCTTAAGATGTTATGATCAAACCTGTACCAGATGCTATTCATGCTGGAAAAGATGTGACTAAACTTCATTCTTCAGATCCATGAACTGCCTTGCTGTTCAGGGAAGGGACCAAACTGAAGTTGCATAACCAGTTACTTTATAGAGAGACCACAGATCGACAAGGACAGATCATCAAACAGCAATTAATGTTACCTACAGCTTTCAAATGGGTGGTGCTAGGTGCCCTTCATGACCAAATGGGGCATCTAGGTTGTGATCGAACTACTGACTTGGCCTGGGCGTGCTTCTACTGGTCGAAGATGGGGACTGACATAGAAACTCATATTAGAACTTGCAGTCAGTGTCTACAGAGGAAAGCTCAGCCTCAGAGGGCTGCCTCCTTAGTCAATATCTCCATTAGTGCACCCATGGAGCTGGTGTGTATTGACTTCTTGTGCCTCGAACCAGATCAAAAGAACATTGGCAATGTTCTAGTTGTTACAGATCATTTTATGCATTATGCCCAGGCATATCCAATGAAGGACCAGAAAGCATCCACAGTGGCAAAGGTACTCATTGAAAAATTCTTTGTCAATTGTAGTGCCCCTCAGAGAATTCACATCGATCAAGGGAGAGATTTTGAAAGCCACCTGATCAAGGAAATGCTCTCTCTATGGGGAGTGCAAAAGTCCAGAACTATCCTCTATCACCCCCAGGGGTATTCACAGCCCAAAAGGTTTAACCTAACTTTACTAGATATGCTGGGCACCCTTCATCCTCGGGTCAAGTCCAAATGGAGCCAGCAAATAAGCACTTTGGAACATGTCTATAACTGCACCAAAAGTGATGCCACTGGGTTCTATCCCAACCCCCTAATGTTTGGCAGAGAAGCCCGGTTGTCAGTAGACGTCTGTTTTGGAGTGTCCCCTGATGGAGTCAGAGCTGAAAATCACCTTCAGTATGTTAAAAAGTTAAAGGTTCAGTTAAACCATGCCTACCAACTAGCATATACCATGGCAGCGAAGTGAAACTTAGCCAATAAAGACAGGCATGACAAGCATGTCAAGGCCGAAGAACTGCAACCTGGAGACAAGGTTTGTTATGAAATTTGGAACTGCATGGAAAGCATAAAATTGCCGATAGGTGGCATCACACCCCCTATATTGTTGTTAGCAAGCTGGAGGATCTGCCGGTCTATAAAGTGCATCTAGAAAATGTCCCATGAGCTGTCAAGACAATGCATAGGAATAATTTGCTGCCAATTGGTCAAATAGTCTTCGATGCTGTACCCCAGACACCGCCCCTTCCAGGCCTGTAACCAGAGCTGCAGTTAAAAAGAAACAGTTAACTCCCTCTCCAGTTGTCAAGGATCCAAGGTCTTCCCCCAGGCAGGCCCAACATGACAATGATTGCCAATCAGAATCTGATGACAGTGAGTGTGAAACTCCCCATTACCCATCTTATGAACTGAGTCAACTGTTTCAAGGGAACCCCATGTACAATTTTCGAGGTGAAGCTGGACCTTCAGGACTGTCTAACCCTCCAGCCTTCTCCACAGCCCCTGTGCCCCCCGAGAGTAAGATGCAAAATGTGACTTCTAACATAGCTGATCCTTTGTGCCTGGCGGAGCCAGCTGAACTACAAGAAAGAGAACCAGAGACAGAAAGCACCACTGGTGACATACCAGTAAATACAGAACTGTTTGAAAAAAATGAATCTGGCAGTGTTATGGAAAATGATGTTGAATGTCTTAGTCAAGTGTTGCAAGATTTAAATTCCATGGAACTTCCTCTTAATGATGAACCTGGAATTTCTTCAGAGCCAAGCATGGACAGTAATATTGAACCAGAGCAAACTGAGTCAGGAACTGAAAGTGCTCCCAACACAGAACAGACAATCAGTGCAGAGGCAGCCCTTTCTACTGAAGCAGACTTGTTGACAATCAATGAGTCTGGACTGAGAACCCCCGAAATATTGAAAGACCTGAACCTGTGCCTGTTCCTCCTCAAAAGTCAGGAAGAGCCACCAAACCAGAGATATGCCTATGACTCAGTTATGACTCCCCAGGAAGACCAGTGGATCTTCCACTGCATGTAATTCACAAGGGGATGTATATTTCTGAAAGTTCTCTTCCTAAACTGAGTTATTCTGCTACTTCTAAATTGACAGTTAAACCCTCAATTATGTGTACCAATGTCCCTGTCCCATGCAGCCCTAGTGTAGCTGATAGGGATAGGCCCCAAACCATGTGGGTTAAAGTACAGGAGGTAATACAAACCAGAATGGTGACAGTATTGTGTTTAACTGTTTGAAACTGTTTGAATTTGCTAATATGCTTGTGAAAATCCATGACTACATGTTCCTGTGAAAATGTTTATTGCAGATAGAAAAAGTATAGTAATGCGTAGGACCAGTTTATTTTACTGATGCATCAGCTTTATTTTGTGATATACCAAATGAAACATGCATTTATTCTCGTATAGCATTTTCATATAGTATGTGTAGACTTGACGCAGACATCAAGTTTTTCCAGGCAGGGAAGAGTGTAACCCCCCTACAAATTGAGGTTTACTATAATGTCTTCCTGGGCTCCTTAATTGCCTACTGTCAGGCTGATGTCCTGTCTGCAATGGTTCTATGTATCTGCGTCAGAATGCTCTAGCGAGTCTCCGTGTCTGTCGCTTTCACAGAGTGCCTATTCTGTGTTTGGAAAGCAGTCTGGGCTAGGTCCAAGTAATTAAGGCTTGCGACCAGCCAGACCATCTGTTATATGGCTCCATGCTGCAATCGTTAAATGCACAGAGGGAACCCTGTTAGGAAATGTGGTTATTTACTGTTTATCTGTTGGAGTAACGATAAAGGAGTTCGTCTAACCTGTTTTCAATTGCATTCCATTTTGATTCTGGACTTCCAGTGTTGGACCAATCTAACCTCTGTCGACCTAAAATGGAGACTGTCCCCAGAGGTATTGTGGGATGGAAATTCTGTAGTTGTTATAGTTTTAAGTGTTTGGCACCTAAAAGGACCTGGATGGGGAACCTTTTCTGTAACCGACAGTTTCCTCAGCCAACCGAACCTTGTGGATTACTGGGAAACCCTCAGAACTGCCTAAAGCAGTAGTCAGTCGAGAGTTGGAGATAGAAGAGTGAACAGCTCAAGCTGTCGAGCAGCTGTTCCTGGTAGTAGAATTGGAGAATTGGCAGGATGGCTCTGCCGGCCTGCTTGCCACATTCTCCTGCCTTTGAGCTGCCAGTGCAACAATTGGACTTTTCTGTTTGATGGTGTACATTGGCAGTGGAAGGAAGAATAGAATTGCTGTGGTGACTGAGGTGCTGGACCAAAGAATTGCTCCAGAAGCGATTGGCTTGCCTGAGAGAGAAAATAGCCTCGGAGAAGAAGGTGAGCGCAGTGAAGCTGTAATTAGCAACCTGACTGAATCTGAACTGTGGCTTCGAGAACTTGCTGAGATAAGTGTACTGAATGTGTTTTGTGGGTCACAATTTGGTTCCCCACAGTGAATCCTGTTACGCTCGCTGGAGGCTTTTCCAGCAACAGATCACAAACTCTTACAGAACTGTCAATTCTGCTTGGGCCTTGCCATCTCGGCCTAAGCCACTGCCCCCAGTCTCTAGATCATCTCGGCGAAACACCCATTTGGGGATTCGGCCCCTGCTCAACACCATCGAACAGGTAGTGACCAAGAGGAGGTGGGTCGTGTAGGCCCTGCTTCCCTATGCCAGCCAAATCAACACCATGAGGTCTTCATCTCACCTGTCCTACACCCTGGTCTGGGTAGCGTGAGTACAAATCAGGGTAGCTCCCTGCAACAACAGCTGTAAAATCATTGTGCGTCATCCGATTATTTTGTTCTGGGTTATTGAAAATGGACCGAGCCATCCGACTCAGGATTACAATTATTTGGGTTGTGCACATGCTAACTGTTTTCCTTCCTAAGGGCCCCAACAACAGCTGCAACGCCGGCCACGCCGGGCAATGCTTCAGGCTAGCCTGCATAACACACTGGGCACCCAGGTTTGGGGTACTGTTAAAAAAGGGGACTTGCAATGCATGTTGAGTACACCTAGATTGAATCAAAGTGTTAATCATTCTATCAGATTCACGCCCTTCCCTTGTTCATTCCTCCTGAATAAATCAGATAACTTTGTTTCACATTTAACCTGGCTTGTGTGCATATTATTAGTTCGGGTACAGTGGGAATATTGTACTGTTGCATAACTGACCTTATTTTACAGGGGGTATCCAGGGCAGATGCAGCTGATCCAGCCCTGTTGGTAAGTGCAAGGGGCGTGAACATATTATTGCTATTATTCAACGAATGTGACTGTCCTATGGTATTACTGTTCAGGCCACTAGAAGGGTTGTTGGGTGGTTATAGTGTCCCAGAGGGCTATACTAAAGCAGTTAAGCTACCCCAATACCATTCCTCTGAGCGAAGGCACCCATTCACAGAACTCAGGCCCCTCAACCTGTGCACATTCTCACAGGCAGGGGTAGTAGCCCATAGCATAGCACCACCTAGGGGTTACAGAAGGTAGAGAGATAGCAAGAGGAAGAGAATTGCAAGACCATTGGGGTGATCAAATCTTAGGTCTCACGAGAAAATCTGGTCGCGCAGCCAGACAGAGAAGAGACAGAAAAGGAGAGAATAGAACAGATCCTTGCCTTTAAACTCTTTCTTCAGAACTGAGACAGGGCCCTATTCATCCCTGTCACAGTGTGGGTCTGTCAGGTCCAATACAGTTCATATTGCAATGGGCTTGGCAAGTTGGCAGTAACAGCCCAGTGATCAGTAAGGCTGATCCTGACACGTGCTTCTCTTTTGGGGCATACACTTTGCGTACTTGAAAGAAGTCAACTGCTCCATTCAAAGAGCAGCTGGCTCCTTTCATTTGCATATCAAAGTATACAGTGAACCCTCCAGCTCACTATTCTGCACTTTAATTAGTGGCCCTCATTTCCTTATTTGGCACTTTCACTCCCCTTCACATTTCATCTCTTTACTTGCTTGTCATTATACAGTCATCGCTGTAAGAAATACATGATGAAAGAGTACCTGTTCTTTATTTTACAAAGCACACATGATTTTAAAACAATATTTGACATTAAAGATTTGTTGCAGATGACTTGAATTAACACTAGTATTTTTCCACAGTGAACAAGAATGAAGTACTACCACACAGCTAGAAAATCCAGTAGAAACACACTGAAGAAACCACAGTGGCTATGAAATCTCAAAGAAAAATTCAAACACACCATGGAAGTATGTGTGAAAAGGCCTTTCAGTGTTTAGCATGGTAGAGTTGGCAGCTGGGCTTTAATGCAAAGAAGTGCAAGGTTATGCACTTCGGGGCGAGGAACCTAAGGAGGGAATATTGGTTTGGGGGGGGGGTGAGGCTGGGGGTCAACAAGGAAAAGAAGGACTTAGGGGTGATGGTAACAGAGAGCATGAACAACTCTGTTCAATGCAGGAAGGCTGCAGCAAAGGCTAACAAGATGCTAGGGTGTATAGCAAGGGGTTTCTCTTCCAGACATAAGAAGGTTATCCTGCCCCTCTATAGTTCCGTAGTCAGATTGCACCTGGAGTACTGTGCAGTATTCGTGACCATATCTCAAGAAGGATATCAGACTGCTAGAGGGGGTGCAGCATAGGGCAACAAAAATGATACGGGGGATGGAAGACAAAACCTACGAGGAGATATGATTGAAACATTCAAGTATTTGAAGGGGATCAACAAATCTGGCTCTGATGGGTTATTCAGGCTGAGGAAGCGAAGGGACATGAGACGGCACGGGCTAAGATTGAAAGGGGGCATGTTTAGGAGGGAGATGAGGAGGCATTATTTCAAAGAAAGGGTGGTGTCAAAATAGAACACCCTACCAGAGGAAGTGATATCATGTAAGATGGTAGGCAGTTTCAAAAGGGCATTGAACAGGGCATGGGGGGGTCTGAGTAGACAGTGCTGAGAATCTTCCAGGGGAGAGACGAGGGAGGCGGTGGGGCAGCTGCAAACTAGGGGCGCTAGCTTCATAATCGAGCAGACTTGATAGACCACAAGGCCTGTTTCTGCATGCAGATTGTTTGTATATTCATTCTCACAAATGGTCACACTGTGGGGTCTGTCTTTATAGACCTCACAAAGGCATTTGATACCACTAATCATCACCTGCTATGAAACTGCCTCTCATCTACTGGCCTATCCACAGACACTGTTGCCTGGTTCCGCAGTTACCTCTCACACAGAACCCAACATGTGAGAATTAGCGGCCAGATCTCAGAACATCGGGAAGTGAACCTTGGAGTCCCCCAAGGATCCATCCTTGGGCCACTCCTCTTTACCTTATTCATCAACAACTTACCTTCTAACTGCCCAGTACTATATGCTGATGATGCGGTCATTTCAGTATCTGGCAAACAGCTGACCACAATCACCGCTGAGCTGCCAGATAATGTCCGTGGACTTGAGCAATGGTTTGCTAAGAATAAACTGCTGCTCAATTATAAAAAGACGAACAGCATGGTCTTCACTGTCCCGCAGAGCAAAAAAAAAGTTCTGCCCACTCTTGATTCGCAGCTCCAAAGGGGACACTCTTGAACAAATATCCACCACCAAATATCTAGGTGTTCACCTAGATGATACCCTCACCTTCTCTCAGCACATCGACCATGTGGTCAAAATGGCTAACACAAAACTGGGCTTCCTATATCACCACAGACAGTCCATGACCTGAGACGCCTTAAAGCTAGTTACACACTGCTCAGTATTATCCACCATAGACTATGGCCTCATCATCTATGGTGCTGGCTTTTACACCGCATCATTAAAGAGGTTCACGACACTACTCAATAAGGTGTGCCATCTGGTCCTAGGGGCTGACAATCTCACCCATACCTGGACCCTGTACAGAAAAAATGAATGGCTCCCCCTCGAATCCAGGACCCAGTACCAAACCTGCCTGCTGGTAAAAAAATCCTTACTTGACCAAACCCCTGACTCAACCTGCTCCCTGTTCAAATATGGGCATTCCAGTGTCAACACTAGAAGTGCAGCTAAAGGTGTGCTCCTAGTGTCTTTCAAGCACACCACACTGGCTTAGAGATCCATCTCATATCGAAGACCCAAATGGTTCAATGACTTGCCCTTTGTGCTCCGTGACTGTGAAAAACTCAGTCAATTCAAATCTGGGCTCTGCTCACACCTTGCACTTGAAAATGCTTGCTCCTGCAAAACATAACATTAGCTACCTTTGGCCAACCCCCACTCCATCTTTACCACCCCTCCCACACCTTATCTACCCTCCCTTACCTCCTCCTTCCCCTTTCCTACCCCCTCCCCTGTCCCTCTCCACTCCACACTTCTGCTCCTGCCCATTTGACTGTACCATGACAATGCCTTCTGGCTGCTCCTGCTCCTCCTTCCACTTCACCTGTAGGCCTCACCTACCTTAATATCTGGCACTTACACAAGGGCTGTACCACACTGAATAAGTGCTGTTTATTGCTGCATCCTTCAAGTGGTAACTCTGCTTCATTAGAAATCGTGTAATATGCTCGTTCTTTGTCAACAACTGTATCCCAGCAAATATTCTTATTTGATGATTATTCCTCCTACTTGATCTGTAAACCATGTATTGTATTGTACTGCATTGCATTGTATTGTATTGTCCTATCTCTCTCTGACTTGGAACCTTTGTAAAGGAGCCGTGGCTCAAAGGTATTAATCTGAATCTGAAATAAATTGTAGTGGGATAGAAAGGACCATTCTTTTAAAACAGAACTGATTATCAATACTCTACCTCTGAGTGGCTCGACCTTCGGACTGACATCATTGCACTGCACTGGCTACGGATGTGGCAGAAGGAATCATGAAACAAAAGTGAAAAAGGTAAAGTAAAAGTGGAGTGTTAGAAGAAAGGAATCTTTCTTACTGAAGGTACTTCAAGGAGGGGGAGGGATTACTGGTAACCACAGTCTACTGCCAGCATCGAGTTATTTTTTGCATTTGCGCTCTTCGTGCAAATAAGTTATTTGTGAGTGCAGAACTGGGAAGACTAAAATAGCAATGCCGCCTTCTGAGGCACTTAAAGTGTGTCACCATCTTTTGGATGACAAAAACGCTCTGCCTCTGGGGGTTATCACTAGATAACATCAGGAAACATATTAGTTACAGATAGCACTGGAGGAAAAATGTCGTAGTTTGACAACCTATTCCAGCCACATAGTTGCTCTCCTGGTCATTTCCTCAGACCAGAGCCAGAGAACACTTACAGAACTGAAACATGGCTTCAGTGAAATCCGCATGTTTATTCCACACCGCTCTTCCTACTCCTGAACTGCAGATCAGGATGGGGTGGCTCCAGCTGCCGGGGGAGGGGAAGGGAGGTCCATCTTGGAAGTACAAGCACAACACAAATCCAAATAACTAAGCATTGTTGTTACTTAAATGAAGGGATATAGAAACTGGAAAATAGGGACAAGATGGGACACAGCATCAAACTGGGAAGGGGAGCTAGTCCAAGGGCTGGGGAATGGTCCATTTAGGGAGGCTGCATGTGGAGGGGATGATGCATCTGCAGAGTGGGTTGTCTGCTGAGGAGAGGCTTTTTGGGGGGAGGGCTCTGTGGTGATCTTAGTCCAGCTGTGGGGGGTCTGCTATGTGGTAAAGGGTTGCTCCAGGGATGTATCACCTAAAGCAGTGTGGTAGCTAGTGTGTTTAGGTGCTAGTAGAGTGGTTGGCTGGTTGTTGGGCTGTTCCTGGTGCTTGGTGGGTGTCATAGGTGCAGAGATGGTGGTTATCTGGGGTGTGGTGGTTGGTCCAGGTGTGTGGGAGTGGAGTGTTCTTCCTGCAGCAATGGTGGTATGGGTGGTCTGCAGAGAAAAGGTGGGTCTGAGAGCTTGAAGGGTGATCCAGCATTAGGGAGGATTGTCAACTGGGAAAGTGGTGGATAGTGTCAAGGGCTGAAAGGAAGGGTGTTTGGCTGGGGGGCAGTGACAGAGACAGTAGTCTGCTTATGCAGACTTGTCTGGGGGCTTGGGGGAGTGTTGCAGCTGCAGAGAGTTTGCTTGGTATAGGATTGAAGGCTGGTCCAGTTGCAGGGAGGCTGGTTAGGGGTAACAGTCCAGTTTTATGTAGGGGTGTTGGGCTATGCTGTGGTGCAGGGAAGGTTGTCAGTGAGGGGGGATACGCGGATTTAGGGGCTGTAAAGTGGACCAAAGAGGGTGTTCAACTTGTGAGATGTTAGTGCAAGGGCAGGAGGGATTGTCTAGCTGTATGGAGAATGGTCAGCTGGGGGGAATGATTGGTCCATGAGCAGGAAGGGAGATCCCGAGGGGATCAGCCAAGGGAGGGGGTGTTTCAGTTGCAGGGGGAAGGGCAGCTAGTCCATGAGTAGGAAGGGTGATCTGGGGTGGAATAAAGATTTCAGGGGTGTGGAGTGGTCCAGAGAGGGTGCTTAGTTTGGGGGAGGGTGGTCCAGCTACATGGAGGGTGGTCAGTTGCAGGATAGGGGGGTTCAGCTGTCTTCAGTGCCAGAGGAAAGCTGTTTTAGCCTGAGAACCTTTTCTGTCCACATAGTTTCTCTCCTAGCCCTCTCAGCATCAGACCAGGGCAAGGTAGCACTTACAGAACCAAAACATGAGTGCGGTGTGGCTGAAAGCTGTATATATATTCCTCCACCCGGTCCTCTCCTGAACTGCAGATCAGGGCCTGGTGGCTCCAGCAACTGCTGGAGGGATCCATCTTGGAAGCACAAAGCAAGCCCAAATAACTAAAGCTTTTTTTCACAAATGAGGAACATAGACACTGGGATGGGGGTCAAGTCTCCAGATTGGAGGGGGCCAGCTACAGGGGAGAGAGTCCAGACACAGGGAGTGGTTGGTCCCCTACTTAACAAGTATCCCTTATTTTACTTTGTACCTCAGAATTGATCTGTCCCTTGTGGGAAAGGTGCTGGCACACATAGAAGGTGCTGTGAACTGAAACTCTTTGACCAAATTTAACAGGCACACGTGCCTCCACAGTGTTCAGAGCTTGGATCTCCAAGTTTGATATGCCCCAAATTCTTAGAGCCAGTATATCTCATTTTTCCAAATTCTGAGTGTTAGTCACTCACATTTTATTTACACTAGGTTAAGAGTAATGGGGTCCATGGCCATACAAGGGTGATCGGGGTGAGGGCAGCTGCAGGAGGGTGATTGGGGGAGGGCTCCAGTTCAGAGGGAGGTGGGGTCCAGCTCCCAGGAAGAGTGGTCATCTGGGAGAGGGGTAGCTCCAGGGAGGGTCCTCAGCTTGTGGGGGCGTGGCTGACTGGCTGTTGACGGGAAGGGAGATTCTCGGGTGGGATGGGAGGTCTGTTATGTGTAGTGCAGCTTTAAGAAATGTTAGACAGTACAGCTTTAAGGAATGCATTTACTGTAACTCTTCCTGTGTGTGTTGAGATAAGTGTTCCCCTTATGTCTGTGCTGAATGGAAGTAAACAGAGAAGGCCTAGATTTCTGTGTGATGTGTTTTCCTTACTACCAAGATCCTGATGTGTTTACAGTACTTATTTTCAGCCACCAAATACAACAAACTGGCGACAAGGATGGTGGAAATTCTAATAGCTCCAGCTTACTGAATTACACCATTTTCTGACTTTCTGCATTGGAGGCAAGTAAGCAATTTGGAACTGTGCTATATCATGGAAACTTCAGCCAGCTTTGAGATTTTTACAGGAACAGACTGGGATACATGGTCCAGATGGTTTGATCAGTGGTTATTACTTAATTCTGCCATAAAATCTGCAAATGTTGAGCCACAGGATATACTTATTCGAGCTGCTTTTTGTACTTTCTTGGAAAATGAAACCTTCAAACTTTTATGTGGTCTGTGTGCACCAGACCGGCTAGAGGATTTGTCATATCAAGAGCTAAAGGCTAAATTGAATGCACAATATAGTTTAACAACTTTCCCAAGGGCTGAACGTTATAAATTCTACAGTTATCATCAGAAACCAGGTCAGTCATTGCAATCTCATTTGGCTGAGATCAAACTCTTAGCTTTCACATGTGAGTGGAGCAGGGAGCATCTTGAATCTAATTTAGCTGATAAAGTTTGTTATGGGGTTGAATAATGAACATTGTATTCAGCAATTTCTTTCTGCAAGTGTCAAGAAATCTGCTGATGAACTTTTACAGTTGGCACTAATGTATGAGGCTGCAGAAAATGATGCACATGCTAAGATGGACACTAAAAATGAGGTACAAGTAACTGCAGTAAACCCCAAATTGAAACAGCTCAAACCTAAGTCTAAACCACTGTTTTCAAAGGAGAATATAACCACTCCACCCAAACTGCATGGCCAATACAGATGTGCATCATGTGGGTCATCTCAGCATAGCAGAGACCAGTGCAAATTCAAAGAAGTTCAGTGTCATACATGTAAATGCCAGGGGCATATGGCTAAAGCTTGCAGAAGCAGGAGAACTGCAGTGATCACTTCAGAGAGCACGGCCAGTGCAGTGGTTCCTATTGCATCACAAATGCAGACTAAAGATGTTCCTCCTTTCTATGTGTTACTTCAATTGCCACAACTGAGGCGTCAGTTGCGTTTAATGGTAGACTCTGCTTCCCTAGTTACTTTTATTAACTATCAAACAAAGTCTGATCTGGATAAGCCACCACTGTCTCCTTGTAATAAGTTGCTGCATGCATTTGAAGGGCAACCAATTCAGCCACTGGGCTCATTTACCCAGGGCCGGATTTACCCTGCCATGGGCCCTATGCACATCAGTAACTAGAGCCCCCCCCAAATATCCTCCCAGTCCACCCACGTGCCATCCTCCACTATGAGGCCATGCACCCCCCCAGCCATCGGCTCCCATGGCCTTCAGTGCCAATTGCGCCATCCTCCTAGGGCCATCTGAGTCCCCCAAAACCTGCCTTCAACAGTTCAATTGCACTTGACTCTCTCTTACTTCAGTCTGCAGAGAAAAAATATTATAACTAAGAGCACTGTTTGCAGCAGCCAACAGTAAGTGTTGAGCAGAGAAGCATCACATGAGCACAAGCCTGGTTGTGGCACTCTCTCTATAAAAAGTGGCACCCATGTACGTCTGAGCTTTTCAGAAATATCCCCTTCCTTGTTCTTGCAACAATTTTTCATCCCCCCCAATTGCGAAAACATGGAGACACATACCACCCCTTTTAGCATAAAAGTGAGAAACCACTTGACATTACCAAATACACTACTATTGCAGGCATTGTAGAGATGGAACAAGCTGCTATTTCTGAAAAAAATGACACAGCGACAAACACTGCTGCTTTCAACTGTCACAGCCACTAATCCATGGTCACCTTCAATTATTCAAGCACAGTTTTATTGCCTAGTAATTTATTTTCAAATAAAAACCTTTGATTGCTAATCATTTCTAACTGTCCAGTCCATCAACACTAATCAGACTTATTTTTATTAGTGATTTTTGACCAGGAAAGGCACACTAACTGGGCAAACTAAGCTTTAATAAGCTTGATTCAGATCATCTTGGGGCTGGGTTACATGGTCCAGTTTTATTGAAAGGGGAATGTTGGCCATGACACAGGGGAAACCTCCCCTACTCTTCTTTGATTAGTACCAAGGGATCTTTTAATTCCCCCTGACAAAAGATGGGCAGAAAGGATCTTGGTTTAACATTTCTCATCTGATGGATGGAACCTCACCAGTGTAGTACCCCTCTTGTACTGCACTAGTGTCAGTTATGGGAATGGCAGTATAGCCCAGAGGTTAGAGTAACGAGCTGTGAATGAGCTTGATACATCCAGCAGACCAGACCTGGGTTGGATTCTCACAACCTCCACTTGCATACTGTGTGACTCTGAGCAAGTCACTTAACCACCCAGTGCTCCCAGGTCGCCCCTGGAAACAGGTGCTTGTGCCTAGTGGGCCTTACCAAGTTACCAAAGACTAAAATGAAAACAATAACAAAATTACCCCAAATACCTTGTGTAAGCTGTGTCAGGCTAGAACCTATAATCTTCTAGACCCAGAGGTGAGCATGCTACCTACTAAGCCACTGACACCGATTCACTCTAGGAAAAACCTGAATCCCAAGAGTTCTTGTAGTTGGGTGAATTTTAAAAGAACCCTTAAAAGAACCAGTTGTTTCAGCTCTAATACCCTAAAAAAGAAGCAACAGCATGTCCCAGCAGAACCAGAAACACAAATTAGAACAATCTTTGCCTATCCCAGCAGAACGAGAATACCCCCAGCATGCTCGCCTCTGGGTGCAAAACATCAAAACAAAGGCTGTGGGTTCTAGCCTGGACCAGTGGATAAAGTCGGGGGTGGTAATAGTATAACATAAAGGTTAAAGTGATAGACTGTGAATGAGCTTGGTACATCTGGCACACACTGCTGGGTTTGATTCATCTTCCACTTGCATACTGTGTGACCCTGAGCAAGTCACTTAACCTCCCCTGTGCTCACATCATGTCGCCCCTTCAAAAAAAAAAAGCTAGAGGGAGGTGGTTTGTAAACAGGGAGGGAATGTATTGTCCCTTAAACATTTTGAAGCTCTGACCGAACCCTTCTGTTTTAGACAGCGAATACAATTTACTTTGCCAAAATGAGTGGTGCACTGCAGTATTTTATCTGGCATGAACTTACTTACTTACTACTCTCTGAGCTGCAGTCTGCAGACAGTGGTTCTGGTTCCTGACTCCTCCACGTTCTCGGGCTCTAGTTCCCACACACACACACACACACACACACACACACACACACACCATCTCCACCAACTAGTTGAGTCCCAGTCCAGAAACACACAGAGGTTAGGTTAGGGTCTCCTCCAGACCAAGACCTGTTGTCCGGCGACTCTGGTGGCGCGGTGGCAACACCACTCATGGCGGCTGGCTGGCACAATGACAAATGATGACTCAAGACTCTCGCCAGAGCTGCCTGTTGGGGACCTATCACCGAGAAGTAAAATAAAAAGCACAGTGGATGGAAGGGTGGTCCAGGTACAGTGAGGGTTGTTAGTTGATCCTTCTAATGCATTTCTAAAACTCATCTCTCCTGCAATCATAAAACCACTCACTTTCATCCTCAATCTCGCCCTTACCACTGCTGCTGTACCTGACTCCTGGAAACACGCTAACATACCGATCTTCAGAGCCGGCGATCCCCTCTCCCCCGACAACTATCGACCCATCTCCCTCCTTCCCCACCTGAGCAAGCTGCTTGAAAAAAATCCATACACTCTCAACTAAAAGAGTACCTGGAAAAGTACAGCATCCTATGCCTCCTCCAACATGGCTTCTGTAAGCAACATATTACCTCCTCTGCCCTGGCCCTATTTTTCAATTATGTACTAAGAAGTATGGACCAAGGCAACCCACAGGCACGGTGTTCATTGATCTGTCAAAAGCATTTGACCTGGTTGACCACCACCTCCTCCACTCAACCCTGCTTCACTTTGGCTGCTCCCCAGGACCTACTGTCTGGTTCTGCAGCTATCTATCAAACAGAACTCAGTCAGTTATCATTGGCAAGGCTTCCTCTGCTCCCCTTCCTGTACTCACTGGAGTTCCCCAAGGCTCCATTCTCGGACCACTGCTCTTTTCCATGTTTATTAATACACTCCCCAATGACAGCCTCAACTGTAGAGCTCTTCTCTATGCTGACAATTTGGTCATCTATCATAGCGACAAATGTATTGATTCAATCTCATCCACCCTCACACAGAACTATGCATCTGCCCATCATTGGTTCCTTTCAAACAAGCTCCTAGTCAATGAAACAAAGACTAAATCTATGCCATTCGGTTCCAAACCCTTCCTATCCAAAGCCACCAAAGCCAACTCCTCCCTCCTAGTTCTCACCCATGCTGGTCCTCTCCTTGAAATTGTCACATCCTTCAAATATCTAGGTGTAACCCTTGACCCCCTCCCTTTCTTTTTCAGAACACGTCAACCATATGTGCGCCGGATCAACCAGAAACTAGGTGCCGTGTACTACCACAAACATTACCTATCTACCGAAGCACGCCTGGCCATCACACGTGGCAACCTACTTCCCTCCTTGACTACTGCTCCCCAGTTTACTCTTGCCTATCCACCACCCTGCCATAGTGGCTAAACTCAACATATAACTCTATCTGTCGATTCGTCCTTCAAGCCCCTTACTGCTCTCACCACTGCTCTCTCTACCAGTCACTTGGATGGCTCACCCTACAAGGTCGCTTGACTATGCGATGGGCTGTCTGATGGACAACTCCCTCAGGAACCAACATATGTCCCCTTACTCACCTCTCATAACAGGCAGAGTGGTCCGTTCGAATCTCAGGGCATCCTCAGTCCCCTCACTAGAAGTACCCCATGCCTCCACCATCATGGGAACCCAAGCTTTCTCAGTCACAGCACCCTCTCTACAGAACAAGCTCCCCCCCCGTCTGTTCGCGCATCCCCCTCCCACCTAGCTTTTAAACATAACCTAAAGACCTGTTCTTCACTGCTGCAAAATGTCATTGTTCCATACAGCAGCGCTATGATCTACAAGTCTACTATGCTCTGATAGCACTCAGACTTTCAACTGATGCCCTATAGCATTTATACTCCCTCCTGCCCCCACTAGCCTGGCCCCTTTTTCCCATCTCTCTCTCCTTCCTGCCCCCACCCCTAAGCCTACCCCTGCCCCCCATTCCTCCTGTCTTGGCCCTTTGATGTAATGAACTGTGATCGTTTTCCTATTTGAATTTTTATTACAGCAACTGTTTTTTCTCTCTTGTACTTGAATTGGATCATGTACCTGTATATCATTACTGCTTGTGTCTTGCACTATCTGTATTGTGACTATGCTTATGTACATAATGATATAGCATTACCTGTCTACCCTGCATTGCAGGGTATTACCACTGTTTCTCTCCCACCACCCTCTCCGCCAGCTGTTGAGCGTACACGTATTTTATCCTGTAATTGACTGTTTGTACTGGTACCTATTTTTTGCCACCTTGTGGCCTGGGTCATAACTGAAAATGGTCCTCTGGATCAGTGCACCTACCCAGTCACCAAAGACATACATAAATAAATAAATAGCTTGCTATCCTGAAGTACTTCTGTTTAGTCTGAGGTTACCACCAGCCTAACAGCAGGTAGTCAAGACACTACCACCACCACCACTGGTCTCATGACTGTCAGTCCCCATTGCTATGTCCTTAGGCTCCTGAGTGCCCACAGTCATAGCAGCATTTTTCTGAGCCTGTCCTCCATCCATATCCTGTAGCTCCCAAGTTCCATCTCCCCTAAGGCTCCAAAGCCCCCCCAACCTCAAGTCATGAGGCATGTTCCCTAGCCCCACCACCTGCCCCGATGACAGCTATCATGCTCCACCACCAGCTCTGACATCAGGCTTTGGCCCCTTAGCTATCCCCCCCCATGTCCTGAGGGCACCAAACAATGTGGCCATACTTTGGCAGAGGTGGCCAAGGCTAGTGCATGTGGGGATAATAGAAACATGCACAGAGGACGGGGCCGCCATTGCTGGGGGGTCCTTTTTTAATATTCTTTTATATTGGGAGTCTGCCACCTGGGATGGGGGAGGTATAGAACCCTGACCCAAGGGCAGAGGAATGGAGTTCTTTGAGAGGAAGTGATGAGGAAAAATAAAATCCTTTACTTTTTACACTCCCTTTAGCAGACATTGTATATGGTCTTCTTTGCCTACATTAATTTGGCATAGAAAATCTTTCTCTAGCACTAGAGGCTGGAACAACATATTAGTAAGCTGTCTCTTTTTTTTGTAGTAAACTTTTTATTGAAAGAGCAAGAGCAGTACATACAGAAAAAAATCAATGTCAATAGTCAACAGATTTAACAAGGAAAACAAAACATTATGTGTTACATACTACATAGATGTCATCCAGGGAACTTCATGTTGTTTGTTATCACACTCTTAGGCCTATTTAGGTTACAAACCGCTTCAAGTAATTGACAAATCCATCCAAAATGCACAAGAAAGTCAAGGGGGTTTTAGGAGAACTTTAGAGTTTCTGAGAGGTGGGGGCAGTTGAAATCTATGAAGGTATGGAGCCCAGATGTCTAGATAAGACTTGTGCAGGGATTTTGCCATATATGCTAGTCGAGTTTGGGAGACTAGGGAGCTGTTAGCCAAGTTTGGAAAACAGGAACGGAGGGTGTTCTCCACAGCTTTAAAATAAGCCTGATGAATACGATAGCAACCTGGATTAGCCAGAAACATAGAAACATAGAATTTGACGGCAGATAAGGACCACTTGGCCCACCCAGTCTGCCCATTTCCCTACCTACAGGATAAGCTGCAGATCCTAGTTAACCAACAGCTTACTTCTTCCTACCCCCACCCCCTAGAATTGCCTTATGACTGTCCCGTGCATGCTTGAATTCCACCACTGTTTTTGACTCCACAACGGAAGGCCGTTGTATGCATCCACAACCCTCTCTGTAAAAAAATACTTCCTTACATTACCTCTGAGCTGCCCTCCCCCATCTTCAAATTGTGCCCCCTTGCTCTTGCACACCTCTTTTTCTAAAAGATGCTACCCTCTTGGACTTTGTTGATTCCTTTGAGGTACTTGAAAGTTTCTATCATGTCCCCCCTTCCCTCTTTTCCTTGAGGCTATACATATTAAGCTCCTTAAGTCTCTCTTCATATGTCTTCTGGTGTAGACCCTGCACCATTTTAGTTGCCCTCTTCTGGACTGCCACCATCCTGTTATATCTTTTCGGAGATTGGATATCCAGAACTGCACGCAGTACTCCAGATGGGGTCTCACCAGCTGTCTGTACAGAGGGTTAACAACTTCCTGTTTTCTACTGGTGATGCCTCTCCCTATGCATCCCAGTATCCCCCCAGCCCTCCTTACTATCCTCTCACATTGCTTGCCCACCTTTAGGTCATCTGATATGATTACCCCCAGGTCCCTTTCCATTTTTGTTGTTGTTAGTATCTCACCCCCCATTGTATACTCTCACCCCCCATTGTGTACTCTTCCCCCGGGTTTTTGTTTCCCAGGTGCATTACCTTGCACTTCTTAGCATTGACTCTAAGCTGCCATACATTTGACCATTCCTCCAACCTTGCCAAGTCCCTTCTCATCCTTTCCACCCCACCTTGTGTATCAACTCTGTTGCAGATCTTTGTGTCGTCTGCAAAGAGACATACTTTTCCTTCCAGTCCCTCTGCAATGTCGCTTATAAAGACATTGAAGAGGACTGGTCCTAATACTGAACCTTGCGGTACCCCACTAGTAACCCCCCTTTCCTCAGAGTGGACTCCATTTACTATTACCCTCGGTGTCCTATTCTCCAGCCAATTCTTTACCTAGGCTACCATCTTGGGACCCACTCCCAGGCTGGCTAACTTGTATATTAATCTTTTGTGTGGGACTGTGTCAAATGCCTTGCCAAAGTCTAGGTAGGCCATGTCCACAGCCCCTCCCTGATCTACTACTATGGTCACCCAGTCAAAGAAATCTATTAGATTCGTCTGGCATGACCTTCCTGCTGTGAATCCATGCTGCCTCGGGTCCTGTGCCCCTTTGGCCTCTAGGTACTCGACAATTCTTTCCTTCAGAAGTGATTCCATCATTTTCCCTATCACTGAGGTTAAACTAACAGGTCTGTAGTTTCCTGCTTCTGCCCTGCTCCCACTTTTGTGAAGGGGAATCACATCTGCACTCCTCCAGTCCTCAGGTACCACCCCATCCTCCCATGATTTGTTAAAGACGGTAGTCAGTGGTGTCACTAGTTCTACCCTTAGTTCTTTTAGAATTCTGGGATGAATTCCATCAGGCCCCATTGCTTTGTCCACCTTCAGTTTTAAGAGTTCTTTCAGAACCCTTTCTTCTGTAAATGGGCTGGTATCAACTTCTGTATCCAGAGTGTTTCTGTTGTTTGGTTTAGGTACCTCCCCATCTTCATTTGTGAATACTGAGCAAAAATATTTGTTTAGTATCTCTGCCTTTTCACAGTCACCCTCTGCCCACCCCTTCCCCTTTATTAAGCCTCACTATCCCTCTCTTGGTCTTCCTTCGCTCCCTGATGTACCTATACAAAGTTTTATCCCCCTTCTTAACTGTGTTGGCTATCTTTTCCTTGGTTTGAGCCTTTGCTGTTCTGACTGCCTTCCCAGCTTTCTTTTGCTTTAACTGATAAAATTCTCTGTCCTGCTCCTTCTGTGATTCCTTGTACTTCCTGAATGCTTTCTTTTTCTCCCTAACCTTTTCTGCCACCTCCTTTGAGTACCATAGTGGTTTCTTATATCATTTTGTTTTGTTTATTTGCTTCACACAAAGGCTTGCTGCCTCTGTGAAGGCAGTTTTAATTATTCCCAATTGTTCTTCTACCCCTCCTTCCTGCCCATTTGCTTGAGCATTCCTTAGGCACTCACCATTTTGTCAAAGTCAGCCCTCCTGAAGTCTAGTACCTTTGCCTTTGTGTGGCTTGACTCTACTGCTGTGTTTATTGTGAACCATACTGTTCGATGGTCACTAGTTCCCAGATGGCTACCCACTTCTAAATCTGTGATCCTCTTGCCATCCCCATTTGAGAGTACCAGGTCTATGATTGCTCCCTCTTGAGTGGGTTCCAATACTAGTTGTCTAAGGCATGCCCCCTGCAGGGCATCTAGAATAACCCCACTCTTAGAAGTGGCTGCTACAAATGTACTCCAATTAACATCTGGCATGTTCAGGTCCCCCATCAGCAATATCTCCCCTTTTTCTGCCATTCTAAGGATACTTCCTATCATTTCCTTGTCCATGTCCTCCCCCTGAGATGGGGGTCTGTATACAACCCCTGTGCTGATTGTGGTGCCATTGCCTGTCTCCAAATTGACCCACAGTGCTTCCTCTCCTCCCTATTTACCCTTTTGTTCTGTAGCTTTGATTCCTTCCCTTATGTAGAGAGCTACTCCTCCTCCTCTTTTACCCTCCCTGTCCCTCCTGTAGATAATGTATCCTGGTATGTTTACGTCCCAGTCATGGTTTTGTTTGTACCATGTTTCTCTGACTGCCTCGATATCCAGATGTTTTGCTCCTCCATCAATGCCACTAATTCAGGAAACTTGTTACCCAGACTACAAGCAAGCATTAGTACTCATTGCTGTCCATTTTTTGATGGTTTTACCTCTTGTAACATTATCCCTGTCCTCATTGACTTTGCTTTCTCCATTCACCCCTGTCCTGCTCCCTACTGACCTTTGTACCTTGGTCTTTCCCTCATTTAGTACCCTGTTTTGTAGGGGGAGGCTGGGAATTCCCTGCTGCTTATCAGTGCCTACCCCCTTGACTAGTTTAAAAGCTTGCCAGTGAAGCATTTAAACCGATTGCCAAGAAGACTTGTTCCCTTCCTGGACAGATGCAGACCATCCTGCCAGTGCAGGCTGGTATCTCTCCAGGTGGAACCCCAGTCCCTGATGAAGCTGAACCCCTGTGCTCTGCACCATTTTTTTAACCATCCATTGAATTGAATGTGTGAAGTACCTTCGCCTCACCCTTGCCATAGACAGGCAGCACCTCTGAGAAGGATACTGTGTGTGCTACTTGCCTTAGGCTCCTCCCCAGCTCCACAAACTCCTCCTGCACTGCTCTAATCTCATGTTGAGTCAAGTCATTTGTCCCTAGTTGGACAACGATGTCCAGATCAGTCTCCTGTGCAGCTGTTCTCGCGATCCTGAGGATGAGCTTCCTGTCCCTCCAAGCCATGGCACCAGGCAGGCACCTTACTTCAGTTTTCCCTGCTCCCCCCAGTTCTATCCCCCTAATGATTGAGTCCCCCACTAGGAGCTGCTTCTTTTCCTTGTGGTGCCCTCTGTCTTCTTCCTGTGGGGCTCCCTTGTGACAGTTGTCCATAACCTCCTTAGTCTCCTCTGTGGGTGCATCTATAGGGGAACTATGCTCCATCAGAATGGTGTATGGATTGTAGAGTAGTACAATTGACTGGGTGTGCCTCTGTTCCACCACCCTTACCCTCTCTGAGCCCACTGTGGTCCAACTGCTGTGATTTCTTCACAACCTCTGAGGTAGTGGTGGTGGCTCTGGTGCTTCCTGGATGGGGGAGGTTCCCTTACTACTGTCCAGTGTGGCCTGAAGATGGGAAACCTCCTCCCTCAGGGTAGAGAGTTGTCTACAAATAGGGCAGCATCTCAGCCTCCAGAAGGACTCCTGGAAGACTGCTGCCCCACAGCCATTACATTGCACTACTCCCCACATGTCTGTCTATCTTCTTGTTTATCCTGTTTAATTTTGTGTATGTGTGTGATTGTTTTGTTATATATAGATATATATATTATACAATGTGTATGCCTATATTGTCAGTGTAGTGTGCTAGAAAGGATATGGCAGTGATATGCACCTTGCCCTCTTGAGGAAATGATGTCAGAACACCAGGTATAAAGGAAATGTTATCAGGGGTGAGGGGTGGGCAGGGTTTGGGCCTAAACTGTGCCCTCACGAAACAATCAGCTAAAAGCTCTGACCCACCGCTTGGATGAGTGTTGACCTTCCTGTCAGCAAGATGCCCTACACGACAATTTGACAGAGAAAATACCCTGCTAATTAAACAGAGAAAAATCCAAACATCCAAGTCAGGCACAGGTAAACCTCCCCAGCCCCAATACAGCCTGGTGATTTGTACTCTGAAAGCAATCAGCCCCAAAACAAGTCAGTTATGCACAAGGACAGACACAGTAAACAGTATTTCAATCCCTCTGGGTTTAAACTCCCAATCTGCAAACAATATTGCAAGTCCCTGCACTGAAAACAATAATAAAAATTGTTACAAGTAAAGTAAGGTGCACCTTCCTCTGCTGAGAGAGCAAGACTGTCTTTCCTGATAATTCTAAGTTCCTTATTTCACCTTTCAGTTAGAAGTAGCCTCCACCTGAAGAATATTAGTTTTTCTGATGAATCTGCTACAAACCAAAGAACAATTGTAAATTGTAAAGTAAGGTACACCTCCCTTTGTTGTGAGCACGACTTTCTTTTTCGCAGATCTTAAGTTCAGTATTGCAGCTTTCAGCCAGAGGTAGCTTCACCTGAAGAATATTAGCTTTTCTGATGAATCTACTATAAACCACTTGCTTATAGTAATGTTATTATTAGGTCTGTAAGACTCTTCCAAAAGCTATTGGCTGATAAGTAGCTGTGATGTAAGCACTTCCTGACACAGTCTGGCCTGGCCTTTTAAGGCACACAGAGATAAACACAAATAAGCATTTGTCAATGACGAATGCTGTCGCGCTGGCATTGGCATTGGCAGTGGTGGAGCTAGAGGCGCATAATAGGAATGGCAGTGAAGTACTGAAGTGACGCCGACCTACCTCCCCCACCCTGTAGAGAGCGACAGACATTGGGGTGTGCTTTGGGTCATCAGCTATAATGCTCATGCCATTGTACCTCACCCTATCCTGTAGACACTGACAAGTGCCATAGTGTGCTTTGGGGTCTTTGGGCATTATACTTAAACCATTCCATAAGGAAATACGCTGACATGGATGCAGTATAGCAGTGTGAGGTGAAGTCTGTGGCCAAACAGTGCAAGACACACCACGATGCCTGTCAGTGGCTGCAGAGTAGGCGTGGGGGGGTTGAATGGCATGAGCATTACATCCGATGATCCCAAGTCACAGCCCTGATGCCTGTCAGTCCATATCGGGTGGGGTGCTACAGTTGGAAACCCTAACACCGTAGGCGTGTAGTGGTAGTTTCACTCTACATTTTCAGTATGGGCTGCTTGTCAGGCCACCTCATGACAAGCGGCACAATCACTTTGTTAGCTGAAAGGAGGTTTTGCACAGCGGCTGTGGCATTTGGTGACAGAGGGACGAAAACACAGTTTTGGGCAGGATGTGGAGAATGACAATTGTATTGTTCATGAGGAGGCATAAAAAATGGCAACATTGAAGATCGGGAGTGGCAATATGAAATATTGGTGAAGCAATGAACATGCATACAAACTGCACAGCAGACTCCACAACCCAATTATTGTATTTGTGGGAGTTTTTTAGGCACATTTTCAACATAGGTATTTTGGGACCTCCTCTCATGAACAGTGGTGCTGTGATTTTGTTAATGTGTCCCACAAGGTGATTTCCCACAGCGAGCATGCCACTGTGCACCACAGTTGCGGGAACGCATTTTAGGCAGGCTGTGAAAAATGGCGGCTGTACTGTTGATAAGGAGGTGTGCACAAATGCCAATGGTGAAAATCTGGCATGAAAATATTGCAAATGTACGAAGTTACAAGGCTGCGTGGAAACTGCGCAATGCATGCTTGCAGCACAGTCATTTTATGGACTTTCAGCACCAAATTTTCAACATAGGCATTTTAGGACCTCTGCTCATGAACAGTGTCATCATCATTTCCTCAAAGTGCCCTGAAAACTGATTTCGCACAGCGACCGTGCAATTCTGCGCCGGACATGCGAAAACACATTTCAGGCAGGATATGTAAAATGACAGCTGTACTGTTCATAAGGAGGTGTGGAAAAATGCCAATTTTGAACATGTGGAGTGAAAATATTACAAATGCACGAAGTCATGAGCGTGCGTGCAAACTGTGCAATGCACACTCGTAAAACACTAATTTTTTGGACTTTTGGCCCCAAATTTTCAACATAGGCATTTTAGAACCTCTGCTAATGAACAGTTCACTGTCATTTTCATAATATGTCTCGAACACGGACTTTCCACAGTGACCGAGCTATTCTGCGCCGGAACTGCGAAAACACATTTTGGTCAGGATGTGAAAAATGACAGCTGTACTGTTCATAAAGAGGTGCAGAACAATGGCAATGTTGAAAATCTGGAGTGAAAATATTATAAATTCGTGAACTTACGCATGTGCGTGCAAACTGCTCAGCGCACGCTCGTAACACAGTCATGTTATGGAGTACCGTCACCAAATTTTCAGCCTAGGCATTTTAGGACCTCTACTTATGAACAGTGTAACTGTCATTTTTGTAATTTGTCCTGAACACTGATTTCCCACATCGACCGCACTATTCTGCGCCGGAAGAGCGAAAACACATTTTGGACAGGATGTGAAAATGACAGCTGTTGCAGTTCACCAGAAGGTGTAGAAAAATTCCAGTGCTGAACATGTGGCATGAAAATATTACAAATTCGTTAAATTCTAGAGCATGCATAGTAACTCATAAAGCATGCTTACTAAAACAGTCATTTTGGGATTTTCCTGCAAATTTGCAACATAGGCTTTTGAGAGGCCCCTCATGAACACTGGCACTATCATTTTGTTCCTCCCTTCTGAAAGGTGATTCCATGCAGTGACTGCGAAATCACCTTTTGGGACTGAATAATGCCATGACAGTGCAAGAATTCACAAGGAGGGGTCCCAAAAACTCCATGTTGAAAATTTGGTGCCAAAATTCAAAAAAATGGCTGAGCTATGCAGCAAAGTTGAAAAACCTCTATATATTCCATTATACAGCTTACCGGCTTTTCCTCAGTTCGTGGTTGGCTTTGAAGAGTGCAGACGTGTTCCCAGTCCACTGAAGATCATCGCGCAGGACTCCGGAGGTAAGTATGGGGTGGGGGGTGGGGAGGCAGGGTACACAGTGGGTTGGTGCGGGTGTTGGGTAGGAAGACTACTAGGGACCCGTTTTTGTATTACAGGGTAAAAAAAAAAACATTGCGGGACAGTTTTTTTCTCAAGGGAATTGGCACGCAGGAGTGAGCTCCCAGCATGCCTCCTAACTGTTTGGGGAGGTTGCTGCAGCCAATTGGGATTAGGCACCCTCGTTGGCACACAACAAAGGGGGTTAATTTATGCCGACAGGGGATTGGCACCCGTTGGCACACAAAGAGCGAGGAGGCAAAAGCCGAGGAGTTAGGGCACCCATGGGCATATGAGAAATGGGGGGACTGCTTTATGCCGACAGGGAGTGGGCTCCCCTGTCAGCAAATACTTTGTGGCCACAGTAAGCCGGCAGTGGGATTGGGCACCCCCAAAGTCAGCAGTTGGGCTGCCGCCCACCATGAATACAATGTAGCTGAGCACATAGGAAGGGTCCACTGCATCTGACGAGCTTTGCTAAGATTGCAGCGGACCTTTCCTTAGATGTGCTCACCACATTAGTATGCATGGTGTGGTGCCGGCATGCAGGCTGATTGGAGAATGAGGGACGCACCTACTGATGCGTTCTCTGCATTCGCCCAATAGCGACCACGCCTCCAAATCTCCACTGCCACAAGATGTTGGCTGCACAAGCGCGCAAACATAAAAACAGTTTCCACCCCCTGGGGCACTGTCTGAATCAAATACACAGCCTGTAACCTGCTCTCACTACAGGACTTATGTCAAATTCTTAGCCCAGTGAATAACTCACAGTATCACAAATATTACAATGCAAAGTCAATAATCAATAATTCCAAACAGGTCAGCTGTGCACAAGGACAGACACAGTAAACAGTATTTCAATCCCTCTGGATTTAAACTCCCACTCTGCAAACAATATTGCAAGTCCCTGCACTGAAAACAATAATAAAAATTGTTACAAGTAAAGTAAGGTACACCTCCTTCTGCTGAGAGAGAGCAAGACTGTCTTTCCTGATAATTCTAAGTTCCTTATTTCACCTTTCAGTTAGAAGTAGCCTCCACCTGAAGAATATTAGCTTTTCAGAGAAATCTGCTACAAACCAAAGAACAACTGTAAATTGTAAAGTAAGGTTCACCTCCCTCTGCTGTGAGCATGACTTGCTTTCTTGCAGATCTTAAAGGGGAAGTCTCCCATAGTTTCACACCAATATTTTCCCAACTCCTTACGTGTAACTGTTGTGTGACTCCTCCAGTTGCCAGCAGTCCTATTGCTGTCCAAATCTAGATTATAAATAAAAATATACAGCCCCCAGAAGTTATCAATGTGTTTGTCCTCCATTTTACCATCAATGTTGCTGGAGGATGATGTCATCAGACCAACAGATAATGGTGCTGCACTAAATGCAGTTCCACCAGTAAACCAAACCCACAATATCTGGTTCCCCACTTGAGTAATGGAGGAACCCTTTAAGTGTTGTGCACATCCTGAAGTGCAGGTCTAATAGGGACTAGGACCATGTGAGTGTGATGCAGCACCAAGTTACCAAGTTACCAAATTTGAGGTATATACAGTATTCATATAAGGAAGTGCCTGTATGTGTTGTGTTACTGCTTCTATTAGCAAAAACAGTTTACCCAATAAATGACTCTAGGTACAACAAGAGTTTTAAGTGGTACTATACAGCTATTGTATTATGTTGTGTGTGTGTTAACAGTCTCTGTTTTGATTGACACCAGCAGTGATAAACAATCTTGCAAACAGGCCTCTTTCCCTTTGTAACTAGGCAGTCAGTGATTGGATGGCTGCTGTAAGGCAATAAAGAATTCAGCTATAACAAGGAGTATGTTACCAGGAAAGCATCAGCTTCAGCATATGGAGAAAGGATAATCTAGTGGTTAAAGCACAGGCACAAGCACTGAGGGACTCTGGTTCAAATCCTACTAGTCCTTTACCCTCTAACCCTTAAAGAGGAACTATGGTCACAAATTACTGGCATCAATAAATTCAGAATATGGATCAACATAGCCCCACTCACCCTCATGCAAAAATTGAGATCGCCAAGTTATTTTGTTTAAAAGTTACGAATCATTTTATAACCCTAACTTCTTTGCCTGTTCAAAAAAGCCAGTTTCAGTGAAGAGGTGCTGATGATGTCATCTCCTGAATTCACAGTCTAGCCCTCCCTGTCAGCAAGATTACAGGACCTGCTTCTCCAAAGTTTAAAAACTATGTACAAATGGTTTTCTCCAGTAAAACAGGCAGCACCATTCAATAAACATTGCTTTAAAATATGTGAGTGTTTCAAGTTTTGTAACAAAGTTGACAAATTCATAGTTTTGTTTTTGGTGCATTTTTGTTGTGGTCCTTTTCTCCTGGGTTGCTGGATGTTAAGTCACAGCACACTAATGTGAGATTTGCACACTGTATCTCTGATGTGTTGAAAGTCTGTGATCATTCACACCTATCATACAATTGAGGTGATTTCTCAGAATGGCACTTTAAATCAATTATTCCATCACCCTGTAAATGGGGGTTGGAGAGGTAATGCTGTTTTGAACCCCTACTAAGAGTTTCTATGTAGTAGCCAGCTCAATGCTTAATCACTCAATCAATCAATCAATATTTTATTCATCATCAAAGTATGAATGAATGGGATACTCAGTTGAGCAGAGCTCATTTTCTGTTATCTCATTGACATGTTGTTACTTGAGTTATATTCAGGCTCTTCTGCATTGTACTCCACATTACAATGATTGTTTTACCAGAGCTAACACTTCCACCCCAAGTAGGAATTAACACATATAAGGCCCCTATTAAAACTTATTGTAAAGCAGACACTGACAAACAGCAATACAGTTACCAACACTACAACACTTGTAGCATTACAACTTCCAAACAGGCACTGCAGAGTAACACTTCACAATGGTATCAGCAGCCTAGAGGCATGATGACCCAGCATCCTGCAACTCTGGAGAAATGAACCACACCAAAAAGGCATTAAAATACAAATTTGACAACTTTGTTACAAAACTTGAAACACACAGATTCTATAGCACTGTTTTTAGAATAGTGCTGCCTATTTTACTTGTGAAAACCATTGCAGAATGATCTTTTAACACTGGAGAAACAGTTCTTATAAGCTTGCTGACAGGGAGGGCTAGACAGTGAGTTCAGGAGATGACATCATCAGCACCTCTTCACTGAAACTGGCTTTTTTAAACAGGTAGTGAAATTAGAGTTACAAAATAGCCCATAACTTTAAAATGAAGTAACACACATACCTAATGTTTGGTATGAGATTTATTGGGGGTATGCTTATTCTAATTCTGCAATGTACCGCTTTTGGCCAGAGTCCCTCTTTAAGAAGTTCCCTTAACCTCCTTGGAAACTGTGATGGCCCCTCAGGTCCATGACTTTAAAAGTGCCCCCATTCCCATTATAAATCATTAGCAGTGATGTGAAAGCGACAGTACTTCACTTTCAAGGTACTAAGGATAAGCTGTGGCAGCCCCCCCCCACCACTTTGTAATGCCAGCATTTGAAGTAGGATGTCCCTCACAAAACAGATGCTATACCTCAGCTGTTGTAGGTAAAGGAACTAATCAATCTCAGTGTTTGTAGTGCTCTGTATTTGCTTAGCTCACTCCTCCTATGTCATATGCATTCTGTGACTTGGTATTTCCAGTCAGAAACTCAGATTTAAGGGGCATTTGAAATGTAAAACAATACACTTTATAAAGAGTATGACCTAGCTCTCCACTTTCAGGCTGCTGAAAGGGGGATGTGTATAAGTAAGTCTTGTGTGATCCTTTGGTAAACTGTTCAGGCTCACCTTGTAATTAATCTTCTCAAGGGTGTTCACCTGGTTCAATATAGAGTGACTGATTGACTGCTCAACTGATTGATTGGTTGGTTGATTGACTGATTCAATCTACTGCTTTCCACAACATGTTACAACTGTCTCACAGAGAGAAATGAGTAGTGCAAAGAAAGAGCTTTTGTTTCCTGTGAATGTAATACTAATAGATGTATTATTTGCTTTACTCATACAGTATTAAGGCTACAGGTACTACTCCCTGTGTGAGTTGCATGGCAGAACTACCTTAAGCCATTGCAGACTTAAACTAAAATCAGGCTAGACAGCATTGATACCCTTATGTTTTGTTCTGCACTGTTGCTGCAGTGACATCAAGGAATGGGAGGGGTTGTATTACAAGTGACTCATTTGCATGTAAATAGAGGCTTGCTTGACATTTTACTACCTTGTGTCAGAGCCTCAAACTCTAGATAGGTGTTGCAACAGAAGAAATGTCTTATCTCTTATTGACATACGTACAGTACTTGATGTAATGTATAATAAATACATCAGACATATCCAAATCATACATATATAGGAGTCTTCTCCTTTAAGTTCAGTATTGCAGCTTTCAGCCAGAGGTAGCTTCACCTGAAGAATATGCATTTGTGGGTTTGTAAACAAGCTCTGTTGTGGAGCCAGTCCCAGCAGCCAAAGGCAGGGGGTCCTGGGTAAGTCTTGTGCGAGGGTCTGGGAACATAATTGAATGACCTTTTCCCATACCTTCTGCAGAGAGTTGCAGGACCACAGAATATGCAGTAGGTCTGTGTTTGGGGTCTGGCATCTCCAGTATTTATTGTGAGGAAGTAACCCCATCTTAAGGAGTTGCGCAGGGGTCCGATACCATAGGCATAGTACTTTATTTCTAATGAGGAGGCTACGCTGATCAACACAAGATTTGTGTGCTGCTCTCCAGCATTTACTCCATTCCTGGGTCGAGATGGGGAGCCCCAGTAACTTTGCCTAACTGGATTTGGCCATGCTGGAGGGATTGGGTGCAGTGTCTCTGATCCAGTTTTGTATCTTTCCTGCAAGGCCCTTTTCCAGGTGAAGCCACTTGTACAGTGGCAGTGTTCCCTGAGATTGTCCCTTCTTGTAATGACACCTTAAGCAAGTACAGGGGGTCTTGACCCACTTAAGCTACAAACTTCTAAGTTGTAAATATTGCCAGAAAGAAGCCTGAGACAATTTGTGGCGGTCTCTCAAGAACTGGAAGGGAACAAAAGTGGATTTATCCACCTGCACAAGGTCTTGGAATGAGTTCAATAGCCTTGGTGTCATGCCTTCCAGTGGATTGATTTGTGGTCTATGCAAAGATGTGGGTTGTTCCACAGTGGCATGGAAAGGCCTAAGCTGAGGCAGGTGTGGGTCAGGTTTCCCATTGTATGCCATGCTAGATGGTTGGCACTAACTGTTATCCACCCTTTGGCAGGTTTGGGGAGGGCATGGCCCAAGTAGCTAAGGGGAGAGACACCTCCAAGTAAAGCTGTCTCAATGCATACCCATGCTGGCAAGGAAAGAGTTGTTCCACTCATCCCTCAGCATTGTTTGGCAATGATAAATGTTAGGGAGTATGTGCTAAAATTCAGCAGGTTCCAGCCACCTCTAGTCCAGACAGCCCTTAACTTAGCTCTGTTAAATCATGGCCTAGGCTGACTCCACAAAAACTTGCTCATAAGTGCATGAAATCTGTGAGCCCAGGCTTTAGGGAGCAACATTGTCAGATGGGAAACCAGGTGGTATACTTTGGGAGCGAACATCATTTTTAAAGCTGCTATTTTCCCTGCTAGAGATAGATGCAGATGTTCCTATCTCTGTATGTCCTCAGACAATTGGGTCCAAATTGGGGCATAGTTCTTATTCACCAGAGAAAGCAGATCAGGAGTTACCTTGATGCCCAGATATTTGATTTCAGTAGGTGCCCAGGCAAGGCCTTATGAGTGTATCATCTCAGGGAGGGTATGGAAATACTGCGGGAGTACTTCTGATTTGGTAAGGTTGATTTTAAGGCCTGATATCTTTTCAAAATCATTCAGGGTATTGAGAATGGGAAGTAAGCTCTTTTGTATATTCCTGGTAAGAATTAAGCAGTCATCTGCATATAACTTAGCATAATATTCCTGGTTTCCCACTTTGACGCCCTTTATGTCAGGATGAGAACGTATTGCAGCAGTCAAGGGTTCCATTGCCAAAACAAATAGCAGTGGGGAGACAGGGCAACCCTGCCTGATGCCCCTGTATAGCTGAAAAGAGGGGGAAAATGTAGAGTCTGTAATGACCTTGCCCATCGGTCCTTTGCACAGAGTTCGGATCCATGAGGGGAAGTACAGTCCTATGTTAAAATGGTGCAGGAAGCGTACAGGTATTCCCATTCCACTGAGTCAAAGGCTTTTTCAAAGTCTATTGTGATAAGTGTGGCTGGGGATGGGAGTTCTGCAACCACCTGCATTAGGGAAATCAGAGCTCTAACATCATCCAAACTATGTCTACTTTTAATAAAGCCTACCTGAGAGGGATGGACTATGGCAGGTAGGATAGTCTCCATTCTAGTTGCCAATGCCTTGGCTAGTATTTTAGCATCGGTGTTAGTAAGGGAGATAGGTCTGTAGTTGCTGAGCTGGGTGTGGTCCTTACCCTCCTTGGCCAGGACGACAATAATGGCCTCTGTCATCAAGGAGGATAATTCACCCAGAGAATGGCTTCTTGCAGCATTGTAAGCAAGGGGACTGTAGCTTCCTGGTGCACCAACTTGTAAAAGTCGACAGGGTATCCATTCCCACCAGAGGACTTATGTGGGGCCATACTGAGTATGGCTTGTCTTAGTTCATGGGTTGTAAGGAGTTTCTCTAAATCTTGTTTTTGGGAGTCTGACAAGGAGGGAAGGAATACCTGCCCCAGGAAATCCCGGAACCATGACTCGTCCCAAGTTGTATGTGATTTATATAAGTTGTGGTAAAAGAGGGCCATAGCTTTGCTAATTCCCTGTGAGGAGTATTCCATCCTGTTCCCCTCTAATTTAAGCCCTTAGATATGTTTTTCTGCCTGTTGTTTTTAGAGCCTGTAGGCTAGTAGTTTCCCCCTGCCTTTTCCCCTTTTGCCCATTATTTGTGTTGGGTTCGACTGATTTGTAACTCTGCTTTCCTGGTAGCTAAAGTGTTCAGCCTGATTCTGATGCTTGTCAGTTCTGCAATCAGAACCCGGCACTGGAATCTATCAGGGTTGGCTTTATATTCTGCCTCCTTTTCTTTTAACTAGGTTTCTAGTAACACAGCCTCCTGTTCTCTCTGCTTCCTCCTATGGGAGCAAAAGCTAATAATTTGGCCCCGGAGTGTTGCCTTATAGGCCTCCCATATGTTGGCTGCAGAGGAGGAGCTTGGTGGGTTCATCTGGAAAAAGGAGCAGGTCTCGGTTCTGATAAACTGTTTAAACTCATCGTCTTGCAGTAGCAGAGGGTCCAGCCTCTAGGAACCTGGCGACGTTTTGGCACTGGAATTCACTATCAGGCTAAGCAGCAGTGGGACATGGTCTGAGAGGTATATAGGGGCTATGTGTACATCGTTTACTGCTCTGGTTATCCCCTCTGATGTAAACCAGTAATCAAGCCTACTTGCATTGCTTTGGAGGCAGAGACGTAGGTATAATCTCTGGCAGAGGGGTGTTGTAGCCTTCAGACATCATTCAGTTGGTTCAAGGATAACACCTCATGTAAGGCTTTATGGGAAGGGGTGTGTGGCTCTGGTTTAGAGTTTGATCTATCCAATAGGTATTCCATGGTCAAATTGTGATCCCGCCCCCAAGTAGGATGCCAGGGTTGTCCTGAGACTGATCCAGAATTTTTTGAGAGATTGTGTTGAAAAAGTCAGGCATGTCCTCATTAGGGGCATAGTTGTTCACCAATAACACTGGGCCTATTGGGGTGGCCAGTTTGACTATAACCCATCTCCTGTCTTTGCCCGCTTCTTGGTGCAAGACCTCCCATTTAAGAGATTTATGCAGAAGAATGGAGACTCCCTGTTTTGTTTTGCCTGATGAGCTATGGAATTCCCTGCCTACCCATTCCCTCACAAGTTTCCTATCTTCTTTATGGGTCAATTTAGTTTCCTGCAAAAAGGCTATTTGACAGTTGAGTTTGCGGAGTCTGGCTAAAATCTTTTTCTCTTTATTGGAGAATTTAGACCCCTGACATTCCATGATGTCAGAGTAATATCATTTGATTTATCTATTGTTAAAGTTTGGGTGTACACAGGTGTTGTACTTGGTTACTACGAATAAGAAACCCCATTCACACCTGAATGACTTTCTTCTTGATATTAAAAGACCTCAACGCTCTCCTTCCTACTCTATATATTTCTTGGGCAGTTCGTAATTTAGTCCTTGACCACTGTGAAGCAGAGTTCCTGAGAAAGGGTGGCTGGGTTGCTGACTTCCACCCAGTACTATACCAGCTCCCTTCTTCCGTTTTCTGACTAGGGCTACCCATTGTGCAACCCATCCTCTGTACCCCTGGGTTACAGAATCTTGGGTATGCTATAATCTCTATTTGAGGGGCAGAGCATGTGTGGTTAGGTATACATACATGCCATAAGTATGGCGCAGTCCTGACATAGTGGAGATGGAGTTTTGGTATCCGAGCTGGGCTGTGTGGCTTGCCCCATGCTCCCAAAACCCCTCTCTGGGGGGAAGTAACAGGTACCACCTGTCGAGTCGAGATTGCTCTGTGATGGGGGTACAGCGCCCCCCCATCAGGTGGGATGGGGAAAAGGGAGCAGGGTGTGTCTCCTCTCCCAACCCATCTTCCCTCAGAACCGAGCGGGGAATATTGGTAAAGTTCTTGCAGGATTAGGATTTGGTCCCTATATGGGTCCGGGGCCTGAGTGGGGGGGTATCTGGTATCCCCACTATGTCCTATAGTAGTTTTTACTAGTCAGGATCCCACCCTCCAACAACATCTCTGCATTTCAATTTGGATACGCAGTACTACCAACCCTAAAAATTGTAACTACAAATATTCATGCATGCCTATAAACACAAAGAGGCAATGAACTGGTAATGCAAGTAGAACCCTTTAAAGTCCAAAAACAGTATAATCCTGTAAATTGAAACCTTTCAGCTGAACTTTGACCGAATCAACCGTAAAGCGAACCATGCGATATATCCATATATGAGTATGGCTCCATATCGCGTCATGGCAACGGCCAGAAAACCAAAGTTTCGGGGGGTCGGCCCTCCCTGCTGTGCAAGAGTTCCCAGCATGTGGGAGGGACAGTTAGGAGGCAAGGAATTTTTCTTTAGACCGGTGGCAGCTTGGCTGCCTCCCATATAGCAACAAAAACTGGCAATATATCCCCTTTCTTCAGAATGAACTAGCAGCATCAGCAGCTGGCCTCTGTAGCTCCTGAAGCAGTTTCTTGTTTAATCCCAAAGAGATAATGTCATCTGAGGCATTAAGCAGAACTTCCAAATGTTCAATGGAGTCTTCTGGTATTTCTCCAGCAGACTGCTCACAGTCCGCCAAGTCTCCTGGTAGAGAGGACCACTCCCCTGGGTCTGCTGCCTCTTCACATGGCATCAGATTGTTAGTGGGGGAGTGAGCAGGCAAAATGAGAGGGGATGGAATTATGTCTCTCAGTGGTTTGTACCTGTTGTCCAGTTTAACTGGGGTGTCCCCAGGTGAGCAGCTGCTGACTTCCAACAGGGCCGATCTTCTTTGGCGGCTTCTGGAGTGCTCCTGCCTGGCTGACGGTTTTCCCATGGCCGTCAATTTCTTTTTTGGGTGACCTCTAGAGACATGCTGCCAAGGGGGTTCTGCCATAGGGCTCTGAGTGCTGGATGGTGAAAGCTGCTGAGTGGCTTTGTAGCTCAGATCCATCATAGCAGTGGAGGCACCTCATGGAGAACAGCTGTTGGCATCAGGCATTACAGAACTGTTGTGTCAATTCTGCAGGAAACTCTCAGTGGCAGCTTGATTGTGAAACATTAATTATTCCCCCTGACACTGAATCCGCAGTATCACTGGGTATCTCAAGGAGGTTTGTAAATTTGTTTTGTAGAACTGCTGTCTGACCGCCGCAAAGGCATGACATTTGTTAGACAGTTCTTGTGAGAAGTTCTGATAAAGTTGAATTCACTGCCCATGCCACAGGAATGACCCTTGTTCCCTGGCTCGCTTCAGATAATATTCCTTTTCTAGGTATCTCAGGAATTTGCACAGAATAGGTCAGGGCCATTCACCTTGTTGTGGGTGGGGGTCAGGGATCTATGGGCTTTTTTGATTTCTGGAACCCCACAGTTATTGCCCCGCATCAATTTAGGTAGGAAGACTCTTAAGAAGGTGTACACGTCTCTGCCTTCTGCCCCCTCTGGCACCCCCACAATTCAGAGATTTTTCCTCCTGACCCCATTCTCCATATCATGTACTTTATTTAATAAATATTAAATTTTCTGGTTGTGATCATGCAGATTCCCCCCGAGTGTGGTTGCAGCGATACCTAATGAGTGCGCACCGCTTGTTCTGTGGATGATATCCGCAAAGCCAGAGCTGCCAAGTCTAAGTTTGTTTTATGAGCCACCAGTTTTAAATCCGCTGTGTCAGAAAGGATTTTATCCAGTTTGGCCATGATGTTGGCTGCCTCTCTGTCCTACTTGCTGCTGAGATGGGATTTTTTGCCCCATGCCATCACCATGTTTGGCAGGGAGCAGGATGGCACCACTGGAGCTTTTTCCCAGGTGACAAAACTTGAGCTCACCAGTCACATTGGGCCGATGCCTCGTGGTACTCGCAGGACTTCAGAAGAGCACAGAAAACGAATGCCCCGTCTGATCAGTGCAATTCTGGACCATCTATGTACATATAATATTCTTTTGTTGAATATTGTCCCAAATCGCTCTGAATGCGTGTTTTAACTTATTTTGGGCGCTATTAAACCCCCCGATGTGGGCTGCCTTTGGAATTACTGTCCTTCCATCGCGCAGGCAGGCTCCGCCCCAGCAAGCTGTCTCTTTAAAGAAGTCATGAATGTCTGGAATGCAGAAGGTTTATTTTTTTGCACATAAACTATATGATGATGTCTAATGACTGGTTTAAATGTCCTGAAAAGGACAAAAAAAAATAGTCACTTCTATCATGGAACCAGTGAATTTTTTAAAATCATGGAAACCAATTAATCGGGTTGGGGGACATGAACCAGTGTTGGAATTACAGGGGGACTTGCCAGGTCTAGGCCCCCCAGCTCTGATTTGAGCCACAATAGCTCATAGGCCATTGCCAATTGACTTACATTAGGAAGGAGGGCTCAATTTACAAATAGAGCTCTTATGGGCCCCACTAGCTCCCAGTGCTCATAAAGTGTAATTCCAACACAGGACATGACTCAGTGAAGCTCAAAAAACTATTGATCACTGCCTTTGACAAAAGCACCTCCCCCACCCACCCACACACACACACCAAGGCAGCAGCACGCACTTACCCTCTGCTGCAGCCTCTGTGTCAGGCAAGTAGTAACATGCTTCATACAAGTAACTTTGTTAATATTGTATTATCGCAACAATACTTGTGTGGGATGTTGGACAGCTGCAGCGGTGAGCAGGGGGTAAGTGCCACTGGCGCTGCTGCAGCAATGCTGTGCCAAGTGCACTGCTGACACCTTGCTGCCATGTACACTGCAAACACCACACTTTGCCACATGTAGTCCCAACTCCGCACTGCACCACGTGCACTGCCAACTCTGTTTGGTGTCACATGCACTGCAAACACTCCCACAGTGCCACGTGAAGTGCTACCACTCACAGTACTGCTACACGGACTGCCATTACTGTGTGGTGCCATATTTACTGCCAACTCCATTCTGTACTATGTGCACTGCCAACAACAAAGTATCACATGCACTGCCATCACTGTGTGTTGCCACATGTATTACCATCTCTGTGTGGTTCCACATGCACAGCTGGCTCTGCGCTGTGCTTTGAGCAGTGCTAACATTGTCCAGTTATCACCACAACTGTGCAGCTAACACCATTCCTGCCATCTCTCCATGCCACAAACATTTTCTCTGGAAAGTGTTAATGAATGACCCCAGACCCTCAGTCCATTGATACCTAACCCATGCCCTTCTGACTCACAGGAAGATGTGTTACCAACTGATCCACGCTGGCAGGTACTTTCTGCCACTCTTACAGCACTGTGCCCTGTGTACTGCTCATGATGCACTGTGACACAGTTTTCCAAAAAGCTGCTAATTCCCCTCAAAAGCCCAAGTGCCATTGTTTGCCATTCTTCTTCTACTTCATCTGAATGCATTCCTTCTTTATACTGTTTTTACCTATACGTTATAGTTGTATCATCTCCAGTATCTTTTGTTATATCCTTCCCACGTGCGGCATTTTTTCCCCCAAGCACCATACTGCTTGTTTTTAATTTAAAATGCTGACACATTGCATTCTGCAGGATGAACCATGTACTGTTCCATCTTACTGAATATACACAGTTTTTCCAGATCATATCACTTTTGAGGGTCTGCCACAGTTTATTGCACTCCTGGGATAAGCTCGTCAGCCCTGTGCTGGGAGCGGAGGTGAAAAATCTTTAGTAGAAGCTCAGGGGTGGTGAGCAACCTCTGTAGAGCTGCCCCAGTGTTGATCACTGCCGCATCCTTTCTCACAGTTTTATAGTTTGGAGGTCAAGTGACATGCCCAAGGTGTCTTCCTGCATCAGTGACTGTGGTGGGATTTGAACCTGGGATCACCTGGTTACTGTACATAATGTCTGTGTTATTGTACCTCTCTTGAACTCTGTCTTTACTTAAAGGTTTAAATTTTTTTCCTTCTACTAACCCTTTTTTTCCTTTATTTGTACAGATCTGACAGGTAGTTGACCCCAGTCTGACAGAACACAAACCCCTGCATATTAGGTAAGTATTGTTGTACATGTAACCTTCCCAATCAGTCTAGTTTTGTTCATAAGGAAAGGACAGTTATATAAGAACTTACCATAACAGTAGATCTTCAAAAGGAGCTCTTGCAGCAGACAACACCAGTAGGACTGAATCTGCCAGGTGCCAGGACCACATGGAAAACTTCTTGCTAGCAATCTATCATGGGAGATTGCTCCTACCAATGCCAGCACGCTTATGTCCACCTATCCTATAAAGGGGGTGGTCACCCAGACCTACCTCAGTTCTCCTGTGGGAAACCTCAGCACAGAAAGCTAAAATGGGGAACTGAGGCAGTTCCTCACCACCAAAGAAGAGCAGAATAAATGCGATGGAGAAGTAGCCATCTGGGGGAAGCAGCACCTGCTGCAAGAGCTCCTCTTGAAGATCTACTGTTACGGTAAGTTCTTACACAACTGTACTCTCTTACTTTGAGGGGGTTCTTGCAGCAGCCGGTAGGACTGAGTCCCAAGCAGTACCAGAACTGACTGAAAGTCAGCCGGGAGTTGACAAAAAGGCAACAGCAGGCTGCTCATTAAAGAAGGCCCTGAAGGACAGCTAGTCCGAATTTGGTTCTGCGTCTGGAAGCAATGTCCAGACTGTAGTGTCGGATAAACATGTGAACAGAGCTCCAAGTGTCAGCTGCACAGATGTCCGCAGCAGACACATTCCTGAAACGGGTGGTAGAGGCAGCTATATCTCTGCTAGAGTGACCCTTAACTGCCCCAGGCAAGGACTTGTTGTATTTACGGTAACAGTAAACAATGCAATTTGCCAACCATTTTGACAAACACTGTTTCGAAGCAGCTGCCCCTTCTCTTTTAGGGGCAAAAGAAACAAACAATTGATCAGTCTTTCTAACTGGTTGGGTGTGAGTTGTGTAATAATGGAGCACCCTATGAACATCAAAACTTGCCAAGTTTCGAGCACACACAACCTCAAAAAAGGGGGGCATTGGATGCAGCAGCCCACAACCTGAATAGGACATTGATTGAGAATGCTCCGCCCACTAACTTTCTTTTAAAATTACTTGAATATGTTTTGAAGTACAACATGTTTATATTCAATGAGAGTCTTTTTTACAGATTAAAGAAACAGCAATGGGGGCCACTTGTGCCCCCTCAATTGCCAATCTTTATGTAGGGAAGTGGGAGGAGAAAACCGTGTGGGACAGTGATGTGAATATTTTTCTGCCTCATTTACTAGTATGGAAGAGATATATTGACAGTGTGCTGGTATTGTGGAAAGGAGTCATAGAATTATTTAATGATTTTGTTATATACCTACATAGATCCAATCCCCACCTAAGATTCACACATACCAGCAGCCAGCACAGAATATCGTATCTAGATCTGAGCTTGGTAAAGAATCACGAAAACAGAACTGAAAGTGGGCTCTGTGGTAACACCATTTGGCAGGCAGGGAGCTGCCACCCTCCGCACATTGCTAGGAACATCCCTAAAGGACAGTTCCTCTGAAGCAGACAGAACTGCAGTACAGAAATGGCTTTTTGAGAAAGTGGCTGCTGATCTCACAGGAAGGCTAGTGGAGTGAGGTTATGGTGCTATGACATGTTGAAACAGCTTGGAATGAAGCTGGGCAGAGAGATAGAAATAGCCTTCTCTCAGGCAAAGTACAGGAAGCTACGGATAGGTTTAATTTTGTTACTGAATTCTCAGTGCAGGCATACAAATTAGAAGAAATAGTTGCCAAAGCACTGAAATGTTTTAGCCGCAGATCAAGGTTGGAAAATGTTCGTCAACGATCTGTTAGAATGTGTTATAAAGCCGGCCCACCGGCGCAGTGGTTGATTTCCACTTATGACGGCCAGCTGACCCGGTTCGAACGAGCCCGTCACTGGAGGGCCGCCGGGAGAAATGATTGAGCATCCTATGACAGCTCTCCTTCTCTGGGGGAGAGCAGGGATAGGTCCGCGCTTGCTGATGCCTCAGCGGAGGCTGGGAGTATCGCAGGAAGCATGGCCCAAAGTTAACTGGGGGAGGATCGGACATCGGCGTATGCCATGACGTCACCACGCTGCCCCCACAGAAAACGGAAAAACTGCTCACTGGCCACCAAGATGATGGCTCTCTGTTCCCCGAGCACCTCCAGTACCTGCCCAGGTCCTCCTGTTCCTCAGCAGCATCCCCGGGCCCTAATGAAGTGTGTGCCGGGGTCGTCCCCTATCTCCCCGGTGCCCTTCCGCCTCGGAGGAGGGGGACCCGCCCAGTGATAGGGATACGCCGGGATATCTCGGGGATTGGCTGCGATTTGAGGACCTGAGGAGGGCTGGCTAAAGGTCAGTGGGGTCGGGGGGGGAACTTGTGGAGCCTGAAGGAGTGGGGGCCAGTGAAGCATGGGAGGCAGTATAAACATATAATGCAAAAAAAAGAATGTGTTATAAGAGGGCCCCCAGCTTAAAAGATCTCTTGGTACATAGTCATTACAGAGAAGAAAAGAACCCCACCACTTGACTAAAACAACCACAGTGGTGTTATAAGTGTAAAAACTGTGTACATTGTGATAGTGTTATGCAGGCTAAAGATTTTGCAAGCTGCAATGCTCAGAAATGGTATCACATCAGACAATGTATAACATGTAATACTGATGGAGTTATTCATCTTGCGATGTGTGTATGCCAAGCACTTTATGTAGGCAAGGCTACCCATAGCTTCAAGATAAGAGTGGGAGAACATAAATGAGTCATTGACAAGAATTTTTTTACCTATGCAACTGCAGCACATGTAGAAGGAGCCAGAGATGGCCAGACCCATGCTTTTTCTGTCATAGCAATAGACAAAGTTAGCAAGAACCCCAGGGGTTGGCACTTCGATAATGTAATGCTAATGAGAGAGAAACTTTCTGAATCCTGACACTTAAAGCTAGGGAAAAACGGGACTGAACACACAGCTGGATGTTCATCCCTGCCTTAAAAACGATAAGAACAGTTTGAAATTAGTCTCCATTGAAACATGATGATTTTTGATAATAAATTAATATAATGTGGTTGAAAATATTGAATTGAATTGTACAGTGACATGATGTTCACAATATTTATAATGATCCTATAGAGGCTTTCTATGGAATGCATTTTTCCAAAGTTTTATATGTGTCCATGCCTTTCTCAAGCCCCCCCCCTCTTTTCCTTGTTATGTAATTTAGCCTTTTATCAACGTGGGATATAGTTTCACTTTATGCACTTTATTAGTGTTCACAGATATTATATGACATACAGATTCAGTTTATGCCATATTGGTCCTTGTAAGAACAGATCCAGAAGTAAATGGTTTGATACCTTTAGTTGGACCAACATAGATGTCTTTGTTCTTTTTGTAACATCTATGTTGGTCCAATAAAAGGTATCGAACCATTTGCTTCTGGATCTGGTATTATATGGTGATAGTAGATCTATTAATGATTGACTGGTTTTAAAGATTGATTAATTAAAGCCTGTTTTAAATTTATGTATTAACCAATTGGAACACTGTGCGACTGTGACATCACTGCACCACATGTTTGATGTTGTTTGATATTTAACTGCTGCATTTTGTAACAGTCCTTAGCCTTTGATAAAAGACTTGTAGTCTGAAATGCGTCAGGCAAGATGGAGGTCTGTCCTGGTGTTTTTAATAATAAAATGATGTGATACAAGATCACTGACTGGCATCCCTTTTTTCAGGTTGCGTGTGCTCGAAACTTGGAAAGTTTGGATTTTGTTTTGTTTCCTGAAGTACCACGGTCCCAGTGCGCATTCTAGCAGCCAAGTTTTTGCCCTATGAACATTCAGAGTATGCAGAAAGGCCTCCTCTTAATTAGAATACTCAAGGAAAAAAACAGGTAGGTGGATGGATGGATTGGTTTAACGTAAACTCCACCTTAGGCAGAAACTTAGGATTGGTGTGCAAAGGCACCCTGTCATTGTAAAAAACTAAGTAAGACTCTTTGTACATCAGAGCCTAAAGCTCAGAAATCCTCCAAGCAGAAGTAACAGAAACTAAAACCAATGCTTTCTACAACAGAAAGCATAGCTTGCAACTCGCAGCTGACTCAAAGGGAGGCAGAGTGAGCTTTTCCAACATGAAAAGAAGATCCCAAGGTAGGACAGGGTCCCCAGTGGGAGGTTTCAAGTTTAGTATACCCCATAAGAATGTGTGGGAGATTTCCAGCTGGACAACAGCCTTGACCTCAATAGGTGCATGGCACACAGAGATGGTGGAAAGGTGCACCTTAAGCAAAGAGTACCCCAGACCTGAGTGCGAAAGGGAGAGGAGGTACTCCAGAATCAGGTTCACTGGGCAGGTGAAGGAATCCAGGTGGTGGGCGGTGGCCCATAGGGAGAAGTGTTTCCACTTCATGGCATAGGTGTCTCTCATGGAAGATTTCCTGGCAGCCACCAGGACATCAGCAACCCTGAAAGAAACCCCAAAGAGGGCGATAGCTAAGTCTGCAGGAGCTACACATGGAGATGCAGAGACTTGAGGTCTGGATGGACCAGGGTGCCCTGTTCCTGGGAGAGGAAGCCAGTGCACAGAGGCAAGGGTTATGGAGGTTCCACTACTAGCTGCAGCAGGAGGAATCAGATCTGATGTGGCCAGTAGGGAACTATGAGAATCATCTCTGCCCCCTCTGATTGAAACTGAAGGGAGGGAAGTCATACAGGAATCTTCCTTTCCAGGAGAGAGACAACAGGTCATGTCAGAAAACGCCAGGCCCTGGATCAAGCCAGCAGAAAAGTGGCAGTTTTGAGGAGAATGGGGATTCAAAAAATTCCAACTCTGGATGGTCCTACCTATCGAAGAGATGTTCAACCACCGCGGACAGGAGTTCTGACTCCTACATCCTCAACCTGGACCAGCTTAGACTGTCAGCCAGGGTGTTTTGGATGCTTGAAACATGGATGGCTGCGAGTTCCAAGTTTTGCTTGATGGCCCAGTACCAGAATCTCATGGCCTACCGATAAAGTTGGTAGGAGTGAGTGCCCCCCCGTTTGTTGATGTAGAATACTACAGACATGTTGTCTATCTGCACCAAAAGCAGGCCAGGAAGAATGTGGGTCTGGAAGGCCTGCAAAGCATAAAGAACTGCCTGCATCTCAAGCACATTGCTGTGGAGATGCTGCTCTGACTTGGATTAAATCCCCTGGATCTGATGGTTGGCTAAGTGAGCACCCCAGCCCAGGCCCAAAGCGTCCATAGTGAGAATCTGCTGTGGGGACACAACACAGAGAGGAACTCCCTCTAAGGAGACAGGCGGGGTTCTATCACCACTCCAAGGTCCCCCTCACCAGGTCGGAAACCAGCACTGGCTGATCCAGGTTGTTGTTGCATTGGTCACATTGGACCCAGAGAGTCCACTGGGGAACCCTCATATGCAGGCAGACCAAGGGAACCATAGGCATAACTGCTGTCATGTGTCCAAACAAATGAAGGAACACTCTGGCTGGTACCTGACTGAAGGATACTAGCTGGGCCTGTGCTATCAAGCGCTCTGCTCCGTCCACTGGCAGGAAGGCTCTGCCCTAGGATGAGTCCAGGACCACTCCTATATACTGGAGGTGTTTGCTCAGTGAGAGACAAGACTTTGATAGGCTGATCATGATCCCCGGGGCCCGGAAGAGCTGAAAGGTACCTTCCAGGGTGTGCAGCAAGAGACCCCTGAAGGGAGCTCACCAGCCAGTCATCCAGGTAAGAGAACACATAAAAGCACTGTCTCCACAGAGCCACATCTACCACTGCTAGACACTTGGTAAAAACCCAAGGCACTGAGGGAAGGCCAAAAGGAGGGCATAGAACTGAAAATGGTCCCCCTGAAAGCAGAAGCAGAGGAAGCATCTGTGGGCTGTGAAAATCTGGATATGGAGGCAGGCATCCTGCACATCCAGGGAACAGAGCCAATCCCCCTGATGAAGGAGGAGCAATAGCCCCCAAAGAGTAACCATCCTAATTCACTTGTACTCTATGTAGAGGTTCAGGCGGTTGAGGTTCAGGATTGGCCTCGGGTCCCCTGTTTTCTTGGGGATGAGGAAAAAGCAGGAGTAGAACCCATTTCCTCTTTCAGCTGGGGAGATGGGTTCTATGGCTTTTTTTTTCAAGAGACCCTGAATCTCTTCCCAGATGAGGGAGATGTGGGCTTGAGGGTAATGGGAGAGTGAGAGAGGGCTTTCTGGAGGAAGTTCCAGAAAGAGTTTGACTCCGTTTGATAGTCTGCATCACCCACTGATCTGAGGTTACTGAGTGCCACCCATCTAGGTATAGGGAGAATTGACCCCCGACTGCCTCCCCCAAGGCCTCTGCTGGAGGGGGGATGGACATGGAGCCAGGCAGTGAAACTGGGGGTAGCCAGAGTGGCTTTGGGCACTGTGGGACCCTAGGTGCAGCTGCTCCAGCTGAAGGGGTGTTTGCCTTATGCTTAAAGGGTCCTTTCGACTGCTGGTCCTTGGAAGGCTGGCGAGGGGGCCAACAAAAGGACTGACGCTGGGAAGACTGTGGTTGGGACTAGTACATGGAATGCACCGATCTCAGGGCCTTGCCCGATTCCTGAAGGTGGGAGATGATGTCCTGGGCATCTCCCCAGACAAGACAGAGCTCCGGAAAGAGGCATCCATTACTTTGGCCTGAACATCAGGTGCAAAACCAGACACCCTGAGTCATGAATAGCGGGGAATGCAGATCCTTGCTGCTGCCCCAGGCCCGGAAGCATCTACAGTGTCTATGCTGCCCTCAGCACATGGTTGCCCACATCTGATCTGTATTTTAAGAGTTAGGCCAACTGTATTTTAGTGGAATCTTCAGGGATGGTTTGAATCAGATCCTTCACCTGATCCCAGGGGGCACTCTGGTACTGTACCATATGAGCCAAATAGTTAAGGGCCTGAATGGCCAGTGTGGCAGAGGAATGAACCCACTTGCCCAATTGCTCCAGTTGGTGAGACTCCTTGTCTGAAGGGTGGGTGCTAAGATGTTTGGGCTTCTTAGCTCGGTCATGAGCCACATTCATGATCACTGAGTCCACTGTGGGGTGTTCGCCAAAGAAAGGTTTGCCCACTGGCGCATGATAAAGGTGATCCACCTTCTTGGCCAAAGCCGGGGTGGTTCCACAATGCCTTAGTGACATCATCATATGAATCAATTAGAGGAAGCACCACCAAAGGGAGGGTCTCCTTCTTCCACAGGTAAACAGCCAGATGATGGCGTTCTAGGTCAAGCTCTTCTATCTCCCATCCCATAAGGGACTGGATATGGTGCATCACATCAAGAAACATAGAAACATAGACTTTGACGGCAGATAAGGACCACTTGGCCCACCCAGTCTGCCCATTTTCCTACCTATTGGATAAGCTGCAGATTCTAGTTAACCAACAGCCTAGTTCCTCCTGCCCCCCACTAGGACTGCCTTATGTCTGTCCCATGCATGTTTGAATTCCCCCACTGTTTTAGACCCCACAACCTCTCCAGGAAGGCGGTTCCATCGTCCACCACTCTCTCCGTGAAAAAATTTCCTCACATTACCCCTGAGCCATCCCCCCTCTAACTTTAAATTGTGCCCCCTTGTTCTTACATATCTCTTTTTCTGAAAGATGCTACCCTCCTGGACTTTGTTGATTCCCTTGAGGTACTTAAAAGTTTCTATCATGTCCCCCCTGTCCCTCCTTTCATCAAGGGTATACATATTACGCTCTCTCAGTCTCTCTTCATATGGTTTCTGATGTAGACCCTGCACCATTTTAGTTGCCCTCCTCTGGACTGCTTCCATCCTGTCTATGTCCTTGCGTAGATGAGGTCTCCAAAACTGCACACAGTACTCCAGATGGGGTCTCACCAACTGTCTGTATAGAGGGATAACCACTTCCCTTTTTCTACTTGTGATGCCCCTCCCTATGCATCCCAGTATCCCCCTGGCTCTCCTTACTGACTTACATAGAAACATAGACATTGACGGCAGATAAGGACCGCTAGGCCCATCTAGTCTGCCCATTTCCCTACCTACAGGATAGGCCACAGATCCTAGTTAACCAACAGCCTATTTCTTCCTACCCCCCCACAAGAATTGCCTTATGTCTGTCCCATGCATTCTTGAAATCTCCCACAGTTTTAGACCCCACAACCTCCTCAGGAAGGCTGTTCCATGCATCCACTACCCTCTCCGTGAAATAATACTTCCTCACATTGCCCCTGAACCCCTCCTTCTATCTTTAAATTGTGTCCCCTTGTTCTTGTAAGTCTCTTTTTCTGAAAGATGCTACCCTCTTGGACTTTGTTGATTCCACTGAGGTACTTAAAAGTTTCTATCATGTCCCCCCTCTCCCTTCTTTCCTTAAGGGTATACATATTAAGCTCCTTTAGTCTCTCCTCATACGGCTTCTCTTGCAGACCCTGCACCATTTTAGTTGCCCTCCTCTGGACTACCTCTATCCTGTCTATGTCCTTGCGGAGATGAGGTCTCCAGAACTGAACACAGTACTCCAGATAGGGTCTCACCAACTGTCTGTACAGAGGGATAACAACTTCCTGTTTTCTGCTGCTGATGCCTCTCCCTATACATCCCAGTATATCCCCAGCCCTCCCTACTGCCTTCTCACATTGATTGCTAACCTTAAGGTCATCTGATATGATTACCCCCAGGTCCCTTTCCTTTTTTGTTGTTGTTACTACCTCCCCACCCATTGTGTATTCTTCCCTGGGTTCTTGTTTCCCAGGTGCATTATTTGCACTTCTTTGCATTGAATCCTAGCTGCCATACTTCTGACCATTCCTCCAACCTTGCCAAGTCCCTTTTCATCCTTTCCACGCCTCCTTGTGTATCAACCCTGTTGCAGATCTTTGTGTCATCTGCAAAAGGCATACTTTTCCTTCCAGTCCCTCTGCAATGTCACTGATGAAGACATTAAAAAGGACTGGACCCAATACTGAACCCTGCGGTGCCCCTCTAGTAACCCCTCTTTCTTCAGAGTGGAATCCATTTACAATTACCTTCTGTGTCCTGTTGTGCAGCCAATGTTTTACCCAGGCTACCACCCTGGGACCCACTCCCAGGCTGGTTAATTTGACTATTAATCTTTTGTGTGGGACTGTGTCAAATGCCTTGCTAAAGTCTAGGTAGGCCATGTCCACAGCCCCTCCCTGGTCTACTACTTTGGTCACCCAGTCAAAGAAATCTATTAGATTCGTCTGACATGACCTTCCCGCTGTGAACCCATGCTGCCTTGGGCACATTGCTTACCCACCTTTAGGTCATCTGATATGACTACACCCAGATCCCTTTCCATTATTGTTGTTGTTAGTACCTCCCCTGCTATTGTGTACTCTTCTCCTGGATTTTTATTTCCCAGGTGCATTACTTTGCACTTCTTTGCATTGAATCTAAGTTGCCATATGTCTGACCATTCCTCCAACCTTGCCAAGTCCCTTCTCATCCTTTCTACCCCCCCTTGTGTATCAACTCTGTTACAGATCTTTGTGTCATCCGCAAAGAGGCATACCTTTCCTACCAGACCCTCTGTAATGTCACCTATAAAGACGTTAAAGAGGACTGGACCCAGTACTGAGCCCTGAGGTACTCCACTAGTAACCCCACTTTCTTCAGAATGTGTTCCATTCACTATTACATTCTGTGTCCTGTTGTGCAGCTAGTTTGCTACCCAGGCTACCACCCTGGGACCCACTCCCAGGCTGGCTAACTTGATTATTAATCTTTTGTGTGGGACTGTGTTAAATGCCTTGCTAAAGTCTAGGTAGGCCATATCCACAGCCCCTCCTTGGTCTATTACTTTGGTCACCCAGTCAAAGAAATCTATTAGATTCGTCTGACATGACCTTCCTGCTGTGAATCCATGCTGCTTTGGGTCCTGTGCCCCTCTGGCCTCTAGGTACTCAACAATTCTTTCTTTCAGAAGTGATTCTATCATTTTCCCCACCACTGAGGTCAAACTAACAGGTATCAAGGAAAGAGGGACATCAGGGGGAGACTTGGGGGTCTCATAAGGAGGTGCCTGACCATCAGAGAAGACCCTCGAATCCTCCACAACTCCATGGAGGAAGAGGAGGAATCATCCCCCAACTTATTGCTGACCAGGACCGGCATCTGAAAGTGACAGTCATCCATATGCTGATCAGAGGTTCCCTTGTGAATCCCCAGGAGACCCTGTGGTGTGGGGGTTGCTAGGTTCTTCCCGGTCTGGATCTTGAGGAGGGGGTTCCTGGTGAGGAGGAGGGGAAGGCTGCCTGATGGCATCCATGTTCTGCATAAAGGTCCACCAGGCCTTGAATAAGGTTTTATAATCCACCAGTGGAGGAGGATTGTAGAGTGGATAAGGATATTGAGGAGGTAAGCACAAGTGGAGGGGCCGGCGTAGAATACCCTGGCATAGGTCCAGCAGGTGCCAGCTAGGGGTCCCTAGGAGGGCCAGTGGGTGTTGGTTGTGGCACAGACTGAGGCTGAGGTGATGATAGCTGAGGAGTCGAAGGTAGAGGTGTCGGCATAGCTGGCATCTGCCTGACAGGTGAAGGCTGGCATCGATGTGGTGAAGTAGCCAATGTTGGCCCCAGAAGTGAGACTGGCACCTGCGGGAAGGGGTGCAGAATTCCCCCGAGACAGGGACAGAGGCATCACCTGTGTGGAAGAAGAGGCAAGCACTTGCTCCAGGCTTGTCTGGAAGGGCTAGCACCGGCCCTGGAGTTGGGGACCAACAAAGGCAACGCTATGACCAAGGGGGTGATGGCAAAATTTGTTTCTAAAAGAAGAACTTCTATTGGTGACAGGGTGAGACATAGTTATTTCAGGAAATCAAGTGGGAATAAACCATCCATGTTACTGTAGGGAACTTTTAAATGTATGAATTGCAAGTTTTGTGATGTAATAAGTGTTGGTAAGGAATTCTGTGTGGCAAATTTAGACGGAGTGTTCAAAATAAATAGCTTTTTAGACTGTAACACAAGATTTGTCATTTATCTAGCCACCTGCTTATGTGAGAAATTTTATGTGAGCAAGATGAGCCGTACGTTTAAACAATGAATCGTGTAGCATTTAAGGAGTATTGCTAATAGGACCAGGAAAATGCCTTATCAGTACATGTACAAAAATATGGATCCAACCACATATTTTGCTCTAAGGGAACTGAAAAAGTTGCCTTGGAACCCCAAGGTGGTAACTTAAGAGAATCTGTTGTTAGAGCAAGAAGTCTTTTGGCAATTTAAGTTTAGGGCATGGATGGGATCTGGGTGAAATAAATGTTTTTCTTTACGACCTTTTCTTAAGAAATAGTAAGTAGTATTTAATTGCTGTTTTCTAAAATGTTGTATTATACCATTGAGTATTAATTATTTATATTATGTATAATGTAATGATACTATAGCTATAGGGTTTGAATATATGTATTTTTTATTCCCAGTCCTTATTTCCCTTTTCCCCTTCCCACCCCCTATCCTATCCTTCCTGGTTCCTTTTTCTCACCATCTAATATTAATAGTCACATGTTGAATGATATCACTAGGGGAAACATCAAATGAAAATGAACTTTGTTTTTTCAAAATGCTATTTAATCTAACACTAGTGATTAGTCAGTGCATGTTGCCTTGAAAAATCACTTTTGTGAAACGTTCGTTGGTGGCAGCTGGGGCTGTATGTGCTGTTTTTTACCATTTAAAGGAAAACTGTGTAAATTCACTGCCCCCCCACTCCAGAAAAGCTTACCCCCCAATACAGCTTTATATGTAGAAAAGTAAATTTTTCTTACGCTGCTACTTACTTTATTTTTACTGCAAAAAGTTCACGAACTGGGAATATGGCAGATGCTGGAGGGCTCCGTTTACTGTAAAGGTGCAGCACAACACTGTTCGAATGTATTGAAACAAGCAGTGTGGTGCTGCACCTTCACAGTGAATGGAGCCCCCCCCAGCGTCCGCTATATTCCCGGTTCACAGACTTTTTGCAATAAAATAAAGTAAGTAGCAGCATGAGAAAAACACGCTTTTCTACATAAAAAGCTGGATCAGGGGTAAGCTTTTCGAGGGGGGGCAGTGAATTTACACAGTTTTCCTTTACATAAATATCTTAATCTTTTTCCAAAGTTTTGGATCTCTCTCTGTTGTCCTAAACTGTGAGCCTAGCTCCATAGATTCACCACAGCTCATTGGATTTTGTACCCTAACATGATGTTTCCTTGCTTTTGTCGCTTTGTGCCTGAACACTGACTGATGCATTAATGAACCACTGAGTAAAAGCAGGACCCAGTACAACACCATGCAAGTGAACATTCGGCACTGACAAATGCTTGTTTATTTTGTTGCAGCTCTAGATGTTTTGAAGTGGTAGCACCTTCAGAAGAGATTGGTTTGCATGGCTCATTACAACCACCAAGAACCATTGCAAACCAAGTACCCCAGATATCCCCAAACTGCTGAAGACCCTGGTTCAGCAGTTACCAGAACCCATGTAATCTAGTCTGGCACAGCTCACATTTCAGGAGGGCATCCTGTTGCTTCCTCTGAGCACCAGAAATGCCCAGCTCGACTTTACTGCCCTCTCATCCAAAGAACATGAGACAATCAAGGGGATTGGCTGGCTGATTGAGGATATGGGACCTTGGAATCTGGGGATCATTACAATCAAAGAAAACACAAAAGGGCTGTGCAGTGTGTCAGTGGTACAACCAGCAACAATAATACAAGCAAAAACAAGGTTGGTGCTACTCACACGGCGAAGAACCGAGAGTCTACTCAGATGCTGCTACACGAAATGCTTTATTGCAGAACTTAAATACAGCAAACAGGTACATCCAGTGCGACGACAAGGTGGTGCTGAGACTATTCAATGTTTCGGATGCATACACATCCACTTTTTTGAGAAAAGATTGAGGAGTCGGAGCACCACCTTGTCACCACACTAGATGCACCTGTTTACTATGTTTAAGTTCTGCAATAAAGCATTTCATGTAACAGCTTCTCAGTAGATTCTTGGTTCTTCGGGTTATGAGTAGAACTGAAAATTGCAGTAATTTCTCTGCCTCTGCTGTACCTTAACAATTCCTCCACTTTTTTCTGGCGAGCACATTTTTGACAGGAAGGCTTCCCCGATGGAGTAATCCTTGAAGTTCATTCCACTGGAACGAGACAGAAAAGACTGAGTTAAGTTGAAGAGGAAGTATTCTACATTCACAAATAAATGAAACAAACTGTTTATGTCATCCCTGAGGTAATTATAAAAATGTCATTTGTCAGTTATTTCAGTTTATGAAAGTCTTAATTTGCCATGTCCCAAATTGTGGAAGTCAAAATTGTGTAGAGACCAATTAGATACAACATTCAGTTAGCTGGAGTATACCTGGAATAACCAGTTTACATGGGTGATTAAACACAGACGCTAAGGTGTTGAATCAACCACAGAAGTTGGTTATTTTATGTATACTTCATCTTATTGAATGTTATTACTATTATAACATAATTGGGGTTGAAACCAGGATCTTAACAGCTCTGTGGTAGTTAAAGTGGAAGGTACCTTTTTTCCATGTTTCTGTGGACTAGATGTGGATAAAATATTATGGCATATCTTAAATGTGGATAAACTATCATGGATGTATTTGAAATGTGGATACACCTTCATGGACATATCAGAGATGTTGATAAACTATTGTGGTTTCATTAAAAATGTGGACATGTTATTTTTTGACATTTTTAAAATGAGGATAATCGACTTAGGATGAGGTTGTAGTAGTTTGTGGGGTATTTAATTTTATAATATGGCAAGAAAAAAGAAATATAATTGGCTGAGAGATGTCGCAAGGCCATGCCTAAAATCTTTAATAATGCACACCCTGTCATGGCTCATTACTTACTTAATGATCTTTAGTAGAATATAAAATATTAGAGGCAATATGCTTTTGCTTTCTGAAAAAAACGTTTGTGCTGGAAACTGGTTGTCATCAAATGTTCTTGTTTTCCCTTTTGGAAGACAAACATGTTGCACTTTTTTCTTAAGTTTTCCCTTTTTTCAAAGGCAAATACCTTCAAAGAGTTAACTGAAGTCCTGCATATTCTGATTTAAACTGTTCCATCCAATAAAAGTGATTATGTTTAAGCTGACACTGTTCCAATCATGTCTTCATTTTCAAACCTAAAAATGTATGGCAAGGTAGATCACAAGGAGTTATTACTGAGAATTTGCATAAAAATATGATCTGTATCCCTTAGAACATATCTTCTGCTGCAGCTTACCCATACTAACATACTAAGATGCCAGCAGAGTAGGTCTAATGGTCTATCAAGTCTGCTCGAAGATCAGCACCCGGTGATGACACTGTCACTGCCCAGTACTCCCCAACTGAAGTCATATATTCTGTTGGGACATTACTGTGACATCACAGTCTGTTGCCATGGAACTGACTGTGAAGCAAAGTACTATGACTTTAACTGAAGAATAAGCAACTACAGCAGATGAACTCTTAATGAAGAAAGATCCTGTTTTCATGTAAATAGCCTTTGTAATAAATAATGTGGAGGAGACATAGAGAACTATAGTGAAATACAAGCTGGACTGTAACTAAATATCATGGTTTTCAAAGTTCTTCCAGAAGCATCAGCTGCTTTTAAATACAAGCTAGAAAAAAGGTTCGAAAAGATAGATCTGCCTGAGTTCAAGGTCTATCTTGTGAATGAAATGTACAGAAAAAGTAACTACAATCAGTGGGGGGGGGGGAGGTAAAAATGGAGAATAATTAGATAAGCAGAAGAATAAAGTCAAAGGGCTGGATTTTCAAAGGCTGACACAGGGTTTGTATCAAGTCCTATGTCACACCCAATTTTTGGCACAGCTGCACCGACCGTCTTTGCCGCAACTGCACCCAATTTTCCATTCTCAGGCACAGTTGCAACACTCTCCTCACTTTATGGCAGCTTGCAACAAATGTTTGGTGCAAGCTCCATAAAAATAATCCCCCGACTGGTGCAGCTAGATGGGGGGGGGACTGGTCTAACTTGCAGTGCTTGGCGCATGGGAGTGAAAACCAATCACTGGCCGGGGAAATGCTGCAAGCCCCATGCACTATATGATCGGCACACCAGGGGCTTGTGGCATTCCCGGTGGCTTTGAAAATCTGGCCCAAAGAGCCATAGTAAGAGGAATCAGAGTGGATGTGGTCATGGTCTTTGAATATTTGAAAAGGATGACACCATCAGACTAAATCCAGCTCTTCATGATGCATAGGGATGAGAAAACGTGTGGACATGTGATGCTGGGAAAATGTGAAAAGCACGGCACTCACCAGTCCTAAGAAAAAGTACTGCCACCAGGATCAGTCAGCACACCTGAATCAAAAAGTAGATCTTGAAAGTTTATTAACTTATAGCACTATATGCAGGCTCAAAATGTTGGGCTCTGCCTGAGCGCGTCCTTTGACACATGCACGCCTGCTTTTAATTTTGTATGCTACTTCAATAAGCTTTGGAAAGTTACCTTTTTGATGTAGTTGTGTCACCTGATCCTTGACATGGTACATTTCCTCTGGATTGGTGAGTATTGCACTTCTGTTGTGCAAACTCCCTCAGCTTGTGTTTGGCACTGCTAGTGTACTAACACAACAGCATATTGTTCAATGCTATGTGAATACATGATGTCATGGAGGGGACTTAGGGGAAATGTCATGAAGAACTACTTTACAGAATGAGTGGTGGGAAATTGGGCACCTGGAATAGCTTTGCAGAGCAAGTAGTGTCAAATGATATTGTAATGACCTTCAAGTTCACACTCAATAGGTACCCTGAAGAAGAAGGTGTGACAGGACCGGCCCCCCAGACAGCTCAGCAAAGGGGGTTGCCATGAGGTCTGTTTTCTTTTTATTAGCCTTACAAGATGTAACACTCACAAGCCACATACTAATTTTATAGATTAGGGATAGCTCAAAGACTCATCAACTTGAGTTGCCTTGATGGAGTATTACGCTCAACCACTGATTCATTTTGAACCCATGGAACTACAGACTTTAGTGGGGCGTTGGTTGCCCTATGTAAATCATCTCCTTTTGTCCCCTCTGTCCCCACTTACTCCCCCTGTAACTTTAACCCTAGATCCTTTGAACTTCCTTATTTAATGTCTTCCTCAGGCCAAGCTACTGTACTTTTTCATTCCATTTCCCTAAGCTTTGGACTTACCTTCTTTTTGCTATCCACTCAGCCTCCTCCCTCTCTGACTTCTCTACTCACGCCTGTAACTGCCCTAGACTGAACCATGATCCATCATCCTTAAACCCCTACAGTCTCCCTTTTAGGCACCTTCAGGGTTTTTGCACATGACCAATGCCACATTTAGTTTATTGCATCTGTCAATTTGAGTATAGCTAATGTATGTTTATTCTGTGTTTATGTTGACATGTATATCAACTAGATTTAACTATATCCTTTGTTTTCTTCTTTTTGGTTTTTATATTGTTATCAAGTTTTACTGTACTCCTCTTCCTCTACCCCTAGAACACACCTGGAAACAAACTGGTATCAGCTCAATATGTCCTGGTAAAACTTTCGAAATAAATATATAATAAGTAATACATGTAGTGCTGTGGAGGCATTTTTCCAGCAGATGACCAGCAAGTTAGCGGAGGCTGGGTAATGAGGAAGCTAGTACCATTTAAACCCGCTGATGTGGGTAGGCAGGCTAAAAGCTGAGTGGGGGGGGGCAGTGATGAAGAGTTGGGGGCTGTGCCCCGGTAGCCTACCTGTAGCTATGGCCCTGTGACAAGGTATTTTTGCTGAGACACTGGGAGGGAAGAACTTGAAGGGGAAATGGTCTTCTTTCTAAAGATGTGTGAATGTAAGTAAGAAGAAAGTGCAAGCAAGAATTTGTCAGTGCTGAGTGTTCGCGGCATGCACTGGTGTCATAGGGGGTGTATGGTGCTGATACCACTGAGGGTGAGATTAAAAATTGCTTCAGTGAAGGAATCATTTTATTAACAGTTAAGAATGCAAAGTAGAAATGATGATGTTGGGCAGTGTAGCTGTCTTGTTTGTTCATATTTGTGCCCCAAATGTTCAACATACCCTTCTTATGACCTCATGAACAAGTGCACAGAAAATGTTCAACTCCTGCCTGAAAGATGATTTTGCGCAGTGACTGCAAAATATCCTTTTGGGATGTAAAAAAACATTTTGTCCAGGATCTGAAAAATGACAGCTGTCACATTCATGAGGTGTTGTGAAGAAATAGCTATACTGAAAATCTGGGGTCAAAATATTGAAAATTGACAAAGTTATGAGTCTGTGTTTGCAAATTTGAATGCAGGCTCATAACTTTGTTGTTTTTTTAAATATTTTTATACCAAATTCTCAACATAGCTTTCTTATGATCCCACCTCATGAACAATGGCAGAGAAAAAATTTCACCTCCAGCCCAGAAGGTGATTTCACTCAGTGACTGCAAAATCACCTTTTGGGATACAAAAAAACATTTTGGCCAGGATCTGAAAAATGATAGCTGTCACATTCATAAGGTGCTGTGAAGAAATGGCTATAAGGAACATTTGGGGTAAAAAAAAATAATATATAAATATATATATATATATATATATATATATATATATTACAATTGTATTTATCCTCCTTGGCAAGTCACCAGCCCGTCTGCCAACCTACCGGACTCTGCGTCATTCAAGAACTTATGGCTCTTTGCATGTCCCAGCAGAGCCCCAGAGCCTGCCCGGAGGCTTCATCCTGGGTTGTCCCCAACTTTTTCCTCTGTTTTCACCCATCTGTTCCTAACTGAGGCTCAGAAGTGGTGACGCATCTGCGTGGAGGTGCAAATGCGCACCGCAGCTCCAGTCACAGCCCCTTCTGCCGTCAATGGATGGTTTTCTTCTTTTCAGGGGAATAAAATGATGAGGGACAGTTTTAGACACTGGGGGACTGAGCACCCCCAGTGTCACTGCTATGTGTGTGGGGGAGGAGGGGTGCTGACAGGGAGGGTCAGACTGAGGGACAATTAGGGCCACCAGCAAAAGACATCAATGGATGGGTTTCTTTGTTGCAGGCACACATTCCAAGCTGATCATGACAGATCAGCCTGGCTTGCTGGGTGGCACAGATCAAAGGGACGGCAGCTTCTTTTGAAGTTGGTGCTGTCCCTGCCCAGCAAGCCAGAAACTCCATCATTGTCAGCCTGTGTGCTGATTGGTCGGGCACTGCCATGCCCCTGCAACACTGCTCTGCACTGGGTGGACAGTGTCACACTCCTCAAAGAGCACTCTCATAACAACATATTCACTTGTGCTTGCGCACACAGTTAACACACACCAAAAAAAAAACAGAAACAAACAACATAAATGACTTGCCTTGGCAAGGGGAATGCTAGTCAATGCTTCTGCCTTTGGTTTTTGGCTAGTAAAATAGCTGAGGTAATTCCAGAATTTGAACTCAATGATCTTCTTGTGTGCAAAGTGACCCGAAATGCTCATTGGCAGTTGCAAGAAAGCAAGTTCTTGGCAATTTAAATTATGGCTTTTGAAAAGAACAGCCATTCAAGGCCTAAAGCAACCCCACAGTGGAGTTTGCTTGTCAGGTTGGCATGAAGGGTGTCTAAACAAGAGTGACACTAACTTCCTAGAAACTATTCAGCAGAGGAATCTCTGAGTATGCAGAAAAATGTAAGAACAGGCTTGCTTTCAGTGGAATCCAGGAGAGGGGGGATGTGTCAAGCCTTGTTTGATGAAATGTAAAGCCCAGGGCATTAAGTGCACCACTGGATTCGAGTGTAAAAATTGTAACATGAGAAAAAGGTGAATGTGGGCTAGGTGGAGGCCTGGCACTAAACAACATGAGAATAATGTCATTCCTTGGTGTATAAAGCACTAGGGGAAGGTTTAATCTTAATATGGGTCAGTGCTGTATATATGAAGGCAATGGAAAGGTACTGTATATACTCATGTATATGTCTAAATTTTTATTCAAAAAACAGGCCCCCCCCCAGGAAGGGGGGCTCAACTTATCTGTGAGGTTGTCCTATCTGTAGGGCTCACAATGGTAAACCATTTTTGCAACTGTGTAACCTAAATTTGAATCAAGTTCTGACCACAAAGACAGATTATGTGCCTGATGTTGGCTACAAAACATATTTTTCATCCAATTTGAGCAGAAAATTGTGTCTGTAATTCTGCTAAAAACTGACATGGTAAAGGGAGGTCAACTTTTATGTAAGGTCAACTTATAGACGAATATATGCAGTATTAGGCAATCGATTTTACTGTTGAGAAAGATCTCATGGCTGAAATGATGTTTCCATCACATGTTAGATATGGTCCAGTGTGTTTAGACTACTAAACTAAGAAATAGAGGATCATAGGTTCAGTTTTACTCCTCCCATCACTAGCTCAGTGTAGAAACTTGAGTAAGTCACACCCACTGCAACATCCAGTTTGGGCTTCCCTGCCTTAGTTAATTGTCAAACTAGAGGACAAAAAGGTTGTTCCATTTCCATCCCACACTGATGCAGCCACCCTTTTTTCCAAATCTGCAACAAAATCCACATATCTATTTTATTGCTTAATCTTTTTGTATTGGGAGGCCCTTTGTCTGCAAACAGAAGGGTGCCATCTAGGTGGGCAGTGACACATGACAGAATGTGTAGTGATGCTGCAACCACTGTGCATCTTGGGTAGTGTTGTGCAAAACTAGAATATTTCTCCGGCCAAAATATTTCATGGAATTAGCACATTATGCAAAATATTTCGCAGGGTGAAATGCTAAATTTCGCCCGTGTTTGCAAGCGAAATTTCACCACTGCAGGTGAAATTCCACCACTGTTAGTGGAATTTCACCACCCACGGGTGAAATTTTGCCATTTCTGGTGGAATTTCACTACTCACAGGTGAAATTTCACCATTGTTGGTGGACTGCTCAGAGGGCGAAAAATGCGGGTGAAATTACAAAATTACGCCACATTTTCATGAAACATTTCGAGCGGCAAAATTGCCAATTTTGCTGCAATTGTGCTAGCGAAATTTAATTTTGCAACATCTCTAATCTTGGGTGGGTTGTGAGGTATGAGGTGCAGCTGAGGGCCTTCAGCCACTGGGGATGTGAGTTTTATTACAGTATCATCACACATCTGGAGTGTGTCATTCCATTTAGTGTTATTATAAAAAGGGTCTGAGAAACAGAGCTTTCTGATTGGCTCTAAGCATTCTATCAGGGCTGTGTTAATCTTTGATGAACATATATGTATACATGCTGAACAAGGTTTAACACTATTACATTTTTTTATTATTATAATACCAATAAGTCACTTCCAGTGGTTATGTTACTGGTCAGTGAATCACCCTCTAGAGGTATGTGGCACTCGGCTGCACCTTGTACCACATTACACCCCTAAATGCTGATTGACAGACCATTAGCATTATCCCTGGTCAGGTCTTATTGCTTAATAAATGCATCAAAATTCATGCAAGTGATATCAATTTGTAAAATGGGATTTGGCAAATCCTACTCCCTGAACCTGGTCCATGGGGACGGAAAAGTGTACCATATTACTTTCCTCACAATGAAGGCAAAGTAAGAAGCTGCAATTTTTTTCTTTAAGACTAAAGTCATATGATAAATTGAATATCTCACTCCACAGTTAGAGAATTAAAACTCACTAATAGCCCCCTCCCCGTGATTGAAGACCTGACACATCAGGGAGTGCATTCTCTGTCATGTGCTATGCCTTACTTTCTGTAATTAATTCAAGAACTATAAAATACATGCAAGGGGTAGAAGAAACTTCTTCTATGAATGGTTCTCTTTTCCTTTGAGGAATGATTATTACCTGACAAGCTGCGCGTTGTCGTGGTGCTTCTGGGGCAGAAGGACCTCCTCTCTCCATTTCAGAAAGCTGATCAGAGTCTCAGAGGAAGACTCTGTAACCTTGCCTCATTTTGAGTGGACCATATTACAGTCCCTACCAGGAAGATCTGAATATTTATCTGGCTATAAATCTGAAAGACATTTATGGAAAATAAGCTAATAAAATGGCAACCTTAATTACAAAAGAAAAGAAACTTGACGAGGGCATCTTTCAAATTTCTGGTGATAATTCAAATCTGAGATTTCCATGGGCTTAAAGAGTTTCTGACACCATTAGGAAAACTCTGAGAAAAAGCAAGATTTATATTCAACAGCATCCCATTTTCTTTATTACTTCATATATTTTCGATATTTAATCCCCATTTTCTTTATTACTGAAAACAGTTGCATGAAATCAGGATCCCTGTCCCTTACACTATACCTACTCTGGCTGCTTCTCTATACATGACATCACAATCTCCTGTTTATGACATCAGTAACTTAGTACAGGATAGGAAATACACATTTCAAAATATTTCTGCTTTGGTAATTTCTGAGGGCTTTTAATTTTGAGAAGTTTTCTGCCTACTGTACATACTGTACCTTCTGTGTGACATATTATTGCTGAATTGGAAATGCTGGGTCTTGCAGCTACACCATATCTGGATGAGCACTATGAGTTATTTTAGTACTTGTGTACAGTTAAGTCTTGCAGCAATGCCCTATTTAAGTGTAGCTGTACGAGTTAATTTAGTACCTGTGTTATAGTTGGGGTTTACAGCTACAGCCTATCTGAGTGAGCAATACAAGTCAATCTGGTACTTTTGGTACTTGTTTATGGTTAAGTCTTAAAGCTAAACCATATCTGGGGTAGCTATATGAGTTAATGTAGTACTTGTACTATAGTTGTGTCTTACACCAGCACCCTAACCGAATGGGCACTACGAGCTGACTTCGTATTTTGGTAGCTATGAACCTCTTGTTGGAAATCCACATCAGTTAGGTTGAGCCTCATTCAATTGCCTGTATAGGGATGGGGTTCAGAAGGCAAGCAGTTAGTTGTGGCAGCTGTGGGGCTCTCTTCTCTAGGGATATGCTCTGGAGCGGGGCACTGCCCCAGCTGCAGGACCATGGCAGAGCTCTAGGCTCAGAGGGTGGCAGCAAGGGTAAATATCTCAGCTGCATCGCCAGCTCAAATGGAGTTCACCGCCCACATCTCCAGTCATCCAGAAACCCACTGGTCAATGCAGGTGGAAGGTGGTGGTGAGTGGGGGAGGGTGGGAAGGGGTAGCCATAAGGAGGTTAGCCAGCCCAGCACCATCCAGATGGCAAACTGCTTCACACCCTAGAGTTTAACGGGTGGCTTAAGGGATGGTGTCAGGAGAAGAGGTACCACTTTATAGGGATTGGGGGGATTTCTGGGATAGGAGATTGTTCAAAGGTGACAGACTTCACCTGACAATAGAGGGGGCTTGCATGCTGGGGCAGATGTTTGACATCATTATCAGACATTTAAACTGACTGCAGGGGAGACTGGAACTAGGGGAACCATGGTGGCAGATGATAGGAATGGGATCTTAGATAGCATTCCCTTTCATCTGGGGGCTGGTAGCAACACAAGAGGGTGCAAAGGGTATTATGGTTCCAACTGGACTAGGTGAGGAGACATTAGAGAGAGGGGGGCATGAAAAATGTGCAAATATCAAAACAAAAAGATAAGAGGACAAGGCAAGCAAAAGGGTAGCAGCAATGGAGGATCAGGGGTCAGCTGGAAGGGAGTATGCCTTAATGCCAGGAGCCCTGGTAACAAAATCAGTGAGCTCCAAGCACTGATGGTGGACAGTGAGGTGGACCTGATGGTCATCACAGAAACGTGGGCTCCAGAAAATAATGACAAGGACCGGACAGGCCCTGGGAACTCACTGATTAGGAGGGACAGAGGAACAGGTAAAGGGGGAGGTGCAGCCCTTTTTGTCAAGAAGGGCATTCAGGTGGAGGAAGATGGGTGCATCAAGGGTAGTAATGGACTGAATTGCTGTGGGTGCAATTCACAGCAGCCTCAGGCAAGAAACTGTGATTGGGGGTGATCTATAGACCTCTAGGGCAAGGGGAAGAAAGGGACAGAGCGTGCAGGGAAAAACTTGAAAGAGGGGTGGCAATGGGGGACATAGTAGTGGTGGATGATATGAACCTGGAGAAACTGATTGAGATATTCTAGTGGCCAGGAGCCCCAGAAGTCAGGCCTTGCTTGATGCCTTCCAGGACTGTCTGCTGGTACCACTAGTTAAGGAATCCACTGAGCAGTCTGCAATTTTCGATGTGGTGTTCACCAACAGGGAGGCAATTGGAGATGTAAGAATAGGGGAGCCACTGGTGAACAGCGAATGTATCTCCATTTGGTTTGAACTGGCCTTTGGGTCCAGAAAATCCCAACTGAGAGCTGAAGTCATTATTTCAGAAGGGTGGACTTCAACACGCTGAGGGAGCTGGCTGGGGAAAAGTTAGATGGGGGTGGACAACATAACAGGGTGGAAGAGAGAGATGGGGCAACTAAGGAAGCCATTACCAAGGCATCTGAGTTATGCATGCAAATGGTAACCACAAGGAACAGGTTCAAGAGACCATTGTATTTCTCATCAAGCATCAAAGCAGTGGAGAATGCAAAGAAAAAGGCCTTCTACAAGTATAAAGAAAAGTAGGAGGAGGAAGAATAGGGAGATTAAATACTAAAAATAGGGAGTCAAAGAGGGCGGTTAGGGAGGCACAATCAGACATAGAGCTACGTATTGCAGAGGGGATCAAGAGCAAAGAAAAACAGTTCTTCTGATATATTCATGAAAAAAAAAGAAAGGAACAGGAATCATAAGGCTAGCTGAACAGAGTAGGGTGATAGAGAAGGAGGGGCAAAAGGCCACTAGCCTTAATTATTACTTTTGCTCAGTTTTCACTAAGGAAAATGGTGGGCCTTTGCCAGAGTGGCATTAAAGCGGCCATTAAGGAGGTCTCAGAGATGAGGCAGCCAATATTTACAAGTGAAAGGATCCCGAAATGACTGGGAGCAGTAAAAATAGTAAGGCCCCAGAACTAGATGGGTTGCATCCAAGGTTACTCAGGGAGCTGATGGTGGAATGGGTTGAACCCATGGTAGGTCTATTCAATAACACTCTCATGATGGGATAGTTCCAGACTAGAGGGTAGCAGATGTAGTTCCAATCTGTAAGGTGGGAGACAAGGAACAGACAGGGAACTACAGACCTTTCAATCTTACCTCTATTGTAGGGAGCTGATGGAGTCACTGAGCAAAGAACACCTCATGGACTACTTGGAGAGCAACAGGCTCCAGGATAGCAAACAACATGGATTCATGGCTGGAAAGTCTTGTCAGACTAACCTTATAGTTTTCTTTGACTGGGTGATGAGGGAATTTGATAGGGACCACAGTGTGAATTTGCTATACTCAGACTTCAGCAAGGCTTTCGACTTGATGCCTCACAGACACTTGCTGAAGCAGATGGACGATCTGGGTATGGCTAAGGTCATTGTAAACTGGGTGGGAAACTGACGAGCTAAAGGGAAGGCATCTGAGGGTTGTAGTCAGTGGGGTCAAGTAAGCAGAGAGGGAGGTCATGAGCAGGGCACCACAGAGATCTGTGCTGGGACTGGTCCTCTTCAGTATGTTCATTTGTGACATTGGTGAGGGAATCTGGGGCAGGCTATGCCTCTTTGCAGATGACACAAAGCTCTGTGGGAGAGTGGATAGTGACCAGGCCCAGATTAATATGTATCCACATGATGCCATGGCGTAGGGCCCCGGGGTTCAGGACGGGGCCCCCGGCCAGCAGACATGCATGGTGCACCAGTGCGTAACCATTTTTTTCCCACGTCGTGCTCCTCCCTAATATAATTTTTTTCCTTCCTCCACAGAGAACCACCACCTCCCGAGAATGCTGTCTCATATCATGTGTGTTTTTTAAAAAGGCATGAAGGCTGAAGCAAGCAAGCAGTCCCCACCGTGTGTTTTGAGGCAGTATTCCCCCGCCCCCCGCTCAGCAAGCGAGCCTCTCTCGCTCGGCTCTACCTCTGCAAGTCATTGGTTGTTGTCACTGAGACTGAGTGACTGATGGTCCTGAATGGACACACACATCCAATCACTGACTTCAAAATTGTGGGGCAAGGAGGTGTGGCTACTGAGGAGCCGAGCGGGAATTGTGAGCAGACTCATGGCACTGGCAGTGCATGTGTTTGCGTCTCATCTGGTGAGTGAGTCGTTGGTGAGACTGAGACAGAACAGGTGGTGACAGTCAGTCAGGACTGGGGCGAGGGCTGTGTGGCTGCTGGCCGTCTGTGGATGCGTGTGCTCTAGTTGTTTTTGACAAGGACCCAGGGCAGGAATGGACCCACTTTGCCTATCCACCAGCAGCGATCGATCGCGATCATCGATGCGACGGGAACAGAACAGTGAGGTGACCATGATCGAGGTCAGTGGATGATTGACTGTCCGATCATCGTCGGTGAGACAGAGCTGCAGCTGCAATGTTTTTGGGTTGGTCGCCCAATCATTCCTTTTCCTGGAACCCCTACGTGTCACACAGTGTGGAGTTGAGCCAGGCCTCTCTTCATTGGGCCTGCTGCGGGTGAGGGACAGCCAAGTCTCAGTCTAGTCTGTGACAGAAGAAGAGACAGAGCCAGAGGAGGAGGTTGATGACCAGGTATGTAAAAAAAATTACATTTAAAATAACTAGACTGTCTGGGCACCTGGGCTGGGCTGGCACAAATAATTCTGGCAGCCAGGAATGGATGATCATTCACTCGATGGCTAGTATAGGCCTAGTGTTCCACCACACCCAGTTGTCTGCCATAGTGTCTAACACTAACTGTGGGAGAGAGTGTGTCCATCCAAGACAATGTTAATCCACCCTAATGGTAATGCTGTCCCGTCCCCGAATCTGCCCCTTATGCATTAATTATTCCTTTCCTATTTGTGTCTCACTCATCCTCTGCAAGCTTGTTCATCACCACGCTTTCTGTAAAAAAAAAAAAAAAAATAGGCAGGGTGGCTTTAATGCAGTTGCCCACTCCTGCCATTACAGTTTAATAGAGTTATCACTGGTGTCTAGTGTCACCCACCCACCCAGTCGCCCATTATAATAAAATATCCTCCTTGGTGTCTATTGGTACCCTCACCCAATGCACAAATGAATAGAAAGGACATCACTGGAGTTTAGCAGTACCTTCCCCCCCACCCAACATTAGCACCCGATCTATGAATATAAAGACATCCTTGGTGTTCAGTGGTTCCCCTCCCAATCACCCATTTACAAAAGGAAAAGGAATCAGTAGTGGTCCAGTGACCCTCCTCGCCCATCCTAGGCGCTCACATATTACCACCCCACACCCACCCTCTTAACTGGGTGTCCACTGATCAGGGAACCCTGCTACTATAGTGACTGGCATAGCCCTGTTCTCACCTCCTTGGCTGACCACCATAAGAGCTGTAAGTGAGAGTGTGTGTATAAATACTGTGTGTATTCTTTTCTGTCAGCTCATATGGCAGCTGGCTGAGGAGATGAGTTAAAGAGACTATACTGGTCACTGTACCAGGCGTCCCTGATTGACGGAAATCTGGGTAAGGGAAGGGGGTGCAAGGTGGTGGTAAGTAGGTAGGTTTTCAAAACTGCTGTTTAAATAAATAAATAAATACAGTGAGTGGGTGGGTCAGCTGGGGGAATCTAGACCACTACTGATTCCTTTTACTTTTGTGTCCAAGCAATTGGGTGTAAGGGACAGCTTTACATGCATAGAGATCGAGCCCTCTGGGATGGGGGTGGGGGGCTGGTACTGCCAGACATCATGGATATCTTGCTGTTCATGAATCAGGTGATCAGTGGGTGGGGGATGCCACTAGACATAGGGATAGTTCAAGGAAATACGAAACGGGTGATTGTGGCGTGAGGGTGCCACTAGACACCAGGGATAGCTTCAAGGAATTTGTGGAACACACTGTAGGAGGGGTGCTAAGCTAATGGACTGCATTGGAGCACAGCACCTCACTTCTGAAATGCACTTTGCTCCTCGCTGGTCCCATTGTGACATTTCATGGGTTGCACACCAAATCTTATATCTGTATCACAAAACCAGCCTATAATAAAACATTTTAATTAAAATCAGCGGGGAGGGAACTTTGATGTCAGTTGGCCCAGTAGTGTGTGTAGTATGTTAAGTGTGACAGACATTTAATACAAGATATACAGTTTTCTGTAGTTTTAAGGTGTTTGCTACCAGATGAATGTCTGAGTATAAGCTTGGAAACAAAAGGTGGGACCCCCCATCTGGAGTAACCAGTTTGCTTGTACGGGTTCAGAAGAGCACCCGGCACCTATTTCCTTTTCATTCAGTTGAATTGACCAATGTCTGAGAAAAGTGTTTACCCCATATGTTGGTTATTTTTCTTCCAGTTTACCACAGGATAGTGGGTTCTAGAAGTCCTCAGCCTATATGTGCTCTTTGTGGTCATGTGTACCACAGTTAATCCTGTGAAATATGGGAATGTCCAGTACCTGGCCAGATGTGCCAATTTTCCAGTTGGAACCAGTGTGTTCTCCAGTGTGTGTGTGTGTGTGTGTGTGTGTGTGTGTGTGTTTTTTATCCTATGCTAAATGGGAAATCAGGAATGTCTGTACAGACTGTTCCTCAGTAATCCGCATTACCAGTATGTGTAGCCCCATGGGGGTCCATCTTTGCTTTGTGGTTATTCCTACTCAGTTACCTGAATAAAAGCCACACTCTAGAGTCCCAGCCCTGGTTTGGACAGTAATGTTACTGCTTCTTTGTGTCTGGAGTTAATTGGGTGCCCTGTCCAGGATTGCAAACCTAGCATAAGCCTGAGCAAATGTTTTCTCTCAGGCAATTGGGTTGTTGGCCATTGTAATTGGTCCCCACCAGGTGTGTGCCATGCAGCTGCTGCACTTGGTTGTCTATTTATAACAGTCTTCTCCATCTGACATATCCCATCTTGCCTATGGTGGCAATAAATTATGTAACCCTCACCCGTCGGCTGTCACCCCTCTCTTTTCACCTAGATGTTTGGTGAGAGGTGTGCCTTCTGATTAATTTAGGGGCCAGTAGGTGGTTGCACAAACATTGATTTTCAAACAAAGGTTAAGCTGTGTTTCTTGTTTAGAAGGCTTTAAGGTTTTTCTGCTTTTCATTTTGTTTGTGTTGTGTCATGTTTTAGTTCTTTCTAGACATCCTGCTGCTGCATAGTGATGAATACTGTCTGTAAACGGTAACCCAAAATGTAGTTTGAGAATTGTATTGTTCATAATGACATGTGACCTGTCAAGTCATGTGGCATAACACATAACATTAGTGTAAATGACATCCTGCTTCAGTACCTTGGTTGTTGTATCCTTGCCGGCATGGCACCGAGGAAGTGTGATGTTTGTACTTAGGGGCCCCCGAGCCACAAAATATAACTTGGAGTAGGGCCCCCACATCCATTAATTTGGGCCTGATAGTGACAAGGGAATCAGGGAAATGCAGAGTAATGTATGAGAGCTAGAGGGGTGGTCTAAGGTTTGACAGTTGAAATTCAATGCAAAAAAAGTGCAAGATAATGCCCTAGGGAACAAGATCCCCAGGACAGAGTACTGGATGGGTGGAGTGAGACTTAGCATTACAGCTGAGGACAGGGACCTTGAAGTTATCATCAATGACTCCTTCAAACAATCAAGTCAGTGAAACAAGGCATACAGCAAAGTGAGTAGGCTGCTGGGATGTATTGATTGGGGTACTGATAACAGAAAAGAACAGGCATTTGTCAAGGCCAAATGTTGTCTTGCTGGATTGGCATTGGTAGTGCAGGAGTTAGAGAGATGCATAATAGGAATGGCAGTGAAGTATTGAACTGATGCCAACCCCACCCCCACCCTGCAGAGACTGACAGGCACTGGGGTGTGCCTTTGGGTCTTTGGCCATAATGCTCACGCCATTTCACCTCACCGTACCCTGCAGACACTGACAAGTGTCACGATGTGCCTTGGGGTCTTCGGGACTTATACTCACCCCATTTCATAAGAAAATACACTGAGATGAGTGCAATATAGGAGAATGGGGTGAACCTTGGGGCTGAAAAGTCCAAGGCACGCTACGATGCCTGTCACTAGCTGCAGGGTGGGGTAGGGGTGGAATGGCATGAGCATTACAGCCAACAGTCCCAAGTCACATCCCTAACGCCTGTCAGTCTCTACAGGGTGCGGCATTATGGTTGGAAGCCCTAATGCCCTGGGCGTCTGTTGGTATTTTCACTCCAGATTTTCAACATGGGCTTTTTGTGACCCCACCTCATGAATAGTGGCACTAGCAGTTTGTTAGCCGAAAGGTGATTTTGCTCAGCGACAGTGCCATTTGATGCCACAGGTGTGAAAACACATTTTGGGTAGGATGTGAAAAATGACAGCTGCATTGTTCATGAGGAGGTGTAAAAAAATGGCAATGTTGAAAATCTGGAGTGAAAATATGAAAAACTGATGAAGTCACGAGCATGCATAGAAACTGCACAACGCACACCTGTAACACAATTATTTGGGGGATTTTGTTAACCACATTTTCAACATAGGCATTTTGGGACCGCTGCTCATGAACAGTGGCACAGTGATTTTGTTAATCTGTCCAGAATGTTGATTTCCCACCGCGAGTGCACCACTGTGCACCAGATGTGCGAAAACACATTTCAGGCAGGATGTGGAAAATGACAGCTGTACTGTTAATAAGGAGATGTGAAAAAATAGTAATGTTGAAAATCTGGAGTGAAAATATTAAAAATTATTGAAGTTATGAGCGTGTGTGGAAACTGCTCAATATATGCGGTCTTAACACAGTCATTTTTTGGAATTTTTCACCAAATTTGCAACATGGGCTTTTTGGGACCCCACCTCATGAACAGTGACACTGTTGTTCCATTAACTGATCCCGAAAGGTGATTTCGCACAGTGACCATGAAATGAGTTTTCGGGACCGAATAACGAGATGACTGTGCATGTGTTCATGAGGTGGGGTCCCAAGAACCCATGTTGAAAATCTGGAGTCAAAATTTTAAAAAAAATGGCTGAAATAGGACAGCAGACCTGGCTTGCATCACCGAGACCTGGCTTGCTGACAATGCCGGTCCCATTCTGGAAGTGGCTCTCCTGGCCTGGTTTCCGGCGATACACTGCTCAAGATTGGACTACAGGGGAAGGGGGTGTAGCTGTTACAGAACTGGGCTTCACTGGTATGCCAGTTGAGACGGTCAGATCATTTGAGTGTGCTGGGGTAGCAGGTGTGGGCTGTAGGATCGTTCTCATCTACCGTCCACCTGGAGGTGAGAAACTGTTCTTGTTGGAAGTAGCAGACTTCATCGTTGACATGGCATTTGAGTTGCCCAGGTAATGGTCCTGGGTGACTTTAATGCCTGGGTTGACGATGAACTCTCACTTTTTGGTCAAGACTTCCTCCAACTCATGAACTCGTTGGGGTTCACACAGGTTGTTGCCTCTGCTACCCATAGTCATGGTCACTCACTTGACCTGGTCTTCCTCCTGGGGATGGAGACCTCTGACTTGGTGGTGGAACCGGTCTCATGATCTGATCACCACATCATAAGGTTCGATCTCCAGGCTCCCCCTTATATTCCTGCCCCTGTGGAGATAGTCAGATACTGCCCTTTGAGGGGCATGAACCCGGATGGTCTACTGGTGGTATTAGACTTATCAGGATTTTCTGGGGCAAGTCAGGATCCAGAGAGTTTAGTTCAGGCCTATAACAAGGCTATTACTAAAGCTCTGGATTCCATTGCTCCTGTCCGTGTTTGTCCCCTCCCTCTCTGCCCTCGGTTTCCTTGGTTTGATGAGACTTTGAGTGAGCTGAGATGAGTTGGATGAAGGTTAGAGCAATGCAGGCAGAAATCAGCCCTTGAAGCTGACCACCTTAGATTGATGGAACATTATCAAATCTATCAATCAGCAATCACTCGTAAGAAGGCAGAGTTCCTGTCCAGTGAGATTGCTGCTGCTCAGAATCGACCAGTTCAGCTCTTTCGAACTGTGGACAGGTTGTGCAACCCAACCTGTCTGCAGGTTCGAGGTGCATTTTCACAAGTTAAGTGTGATGAGTTTGCTCGATTCTTTGCGGACAAGGTGGCCAACATCAGGGCTGAGATCCATCCAGCACTCTCTATGGGGGTTGATGGTAATTGGTGCTTGGTCACACTCCTCAGTCTTCTTGGATATTTTCAACCGGCTGGAGACTGTGGATATCATGTGGCTTGCACAGGGTATGCGGTCAACGTGCTGTAGTTTGGATCCGGGCCCAACACACCTTTTAATGGGTGTATTAAGTCCATCGCCCCTATCCTTGTAAAGATTATTTGCTGCTCCTTAGAGTTGAGTGAGTTTCCCAGCTCCCTGAAGGAGGCGGTGGTGACACCACTCCTTAAGAAAGCTGCTCTGGACCCAAACTGCTTTGCCAACTACAGGCCTATCTCTAACCTTCCCTTTGTTGGGAAGGTGATTGAGAAAGTAGTTGCGCTACAACTGGAGAACCATCTTACCATCCACAATATCTATGATCCTCTCCAGTATGGTTTCCAGAAGAGGCATAGTACCGAGACTGCTCTGGTTTGGGTGCTCGATGATCTCTTGATGGCAAGAGATCTGAAGCGCTGTTCGATCTTGGTGCTTCTGGATCTCTCTTCAGCATTTGACACTGTGGACCATGGGGTGCTGCTCGAGTGCCTGAGGGTCATCTGTGACCTGGCTGGTCCGGTCCTCAGATGGTTTCAGTCATTCCTCTCCAGCAGATCTCAGAGGGTGGTGTCAGGGATTTTTTCCTCGGATCCATTCTCTCTGCCATGCGGGGTCCCCCAGGGCTCGGTGCTGTCCCCTATGTTGTACATGCTGCCCCTCAGAGACATTGTAAGATGATATGGGCTGAGATTACACTGCTATGCTGATGACACCCAGCTCTATTTGTCTTTTGCACTTGATCAGGATAGTGCAGTCTTGGTCTTTAACAGCTGCCTGGTGGAAATCCATGACTGGATGAAATCCAGCTGGCTGAAATTGAATTCCGAGAAGACTGAGGTATTGGTGGTGGATCTGGGTCACCAGATACAGAGGTTGGTGGCTGGACTGCCTTATGGTCTTTGGCTCAAAGGTGCCCAGCTGCTGACCTGTGAATGGATGAGCAACCTGGGGGTGATTCTTAATGATGGGCTGACACTGAGTTCACAGGTGTCAGCAGTCGTCAATTCCTGTTTTTACCATCTGAGGAACATCACCAGAATTAAGCACCTTGTTCCATCCTGTGACCTTCCAACATTGATTCACGCCTTTGTGACTTCGCACCTTGACTACTGTAACTCCCTCTACCTGGGGCTTCCAGGGGTTGATATCCATTGCTTGCAGCTGGTGCAGACTGCTGCAGAATGGCTGTTGACGGGGACTCCTCGTTCGGGTCATGTCACTCCCGTACTGCGTGAACTGCACTGGCTGCCTGTACAGTGATGAATCACCTTTAAGGTCGGACTTCTGATCTACAAGGCCCTGCACAGACAGGGTCCGAGCTATCTGCAAGAACTCCTGATTCCCTACAACCCTGGCTGTCCTCTCTGCTCAGCTGATGAGGGGATGTTAGAGGTTCCCAGGGTTTGGCTGATAACATCCAAGGCTCGTGCATTTATGTATGGAGCCCCTACCCTGCGGAATTCTCTACCTCATCAGATTCGAGAGTGCAGGACTGTGGAGAGCTTCAAGTCAGCCTTAAAAAGTAATTTGTTCAAACAAGCATTCAGTGAATTCTCTATTTAATCTTTTAGTCTGTATTGTTAGAATTTTATGGATCCTATTTAATCTTGTGTTTTATATTGTTTACTATTTTATTATTGTACAGCACTTTGGCTTGTAGAGTTGCGCTCTATAAATAACATTTATTATTATTATTAAGTTGAACCCCCAATGATGCCATTATACAGCTTACCGGCATCTCTTCATTTTGCAGTTTGGCTTTGAAGAGTCAAGATATGTTCCCACTCCACCGAAGATCGCAGTGCCAGCCCTCTGGAGGTAAATATGGGGTGACGGGGGTGTGTGGGGAGGTGGGGTGTGCAGAGGGTGGGTGCGGGTTGGGGGAGAGGGCGCCGTGGTCAAGTCAAGGGACCGTTTTCTTTTTTTCAGGTACATAAAAAAAAATGAACATTGCAGGACCATTTTCTTTCTTTACAGGTGTAATAAAATAAATGTTGGGCACAATGGGGTGGGCTTCCAGTGTGCCACGCAATGGGCGTGGGGGGTGGGGAACATGCAGACACAGTCGGCTTTGAGTGAGCGGTGGCACACTAGGGTAGGCTCCCAGTGTGCCACACAATGTGGGGGTGGGGTTGGGGATGGGGGACATGTTGACACGAGGATTGCACCCCCGATGTTGGCTTTCTTTAGGGATGGTGTGGCGGCAGCTCCTTCTGCCGCCATGTTTATTAAAATGTTTCATCAGGAAAGGCACGTACGGGAGGCCTGTCATCTGTGCTGCTTCATGACGAGCTTGTTTCCAATTGCAGTGGCACTTTTCTTTCAAGTTGGTGGCACTTTACATAATTCTTGTGTTAGCGCTAGCATGCTCACTAATTGGGCAATGAGGGACGCACCTACTAAAGTGTGCCCTACATTCACCAACACTGACACACCTCTGCATTTCTCCTACTACCACAAGATGTTGCTTACGCATGTGCAAGACAACATAAAAAGTAATAATTCCTCTGTGTAGAGCCTTAGTGAGGCCATGCATGGAGTACTGCACCCAGTTCTAGAGTTCTCACCTCAGGAAGGATAAGGATAGGCTGGTGATGGTGCAGTGCAGGGTAACAGAAATTATTCAAGGTCAACAGGGCAGGTCCTATGAGGAGCGCCTCAAGGCACTGAACATGTACTTACTAACATACTAAGATGCCAGCAGAGTAGGCCATATGGTCTGTCAAGTCTGCTCGAGGGTCAGCACCCATACAAAGCACTGCTGCCAGCTTCCCCTCCTCCCCTGATAACCCCCCCCCGACCTCGACTGAACTACACCTCTATTTCTGGCATTACTCAGTTTCAGTTACTCAGTACTTGCTGGAATCCAGAAGAGAGAGGGGAGATATGACAGAGACCTTCAAGCTCCTAAAAGGAATCAATAAGGTGAATTGTGGGGAAATAATTAGCTTAACTACTAGTTCCAGGTCATGTGGATATGAGTTGAAACTGACAGACAGGAGGTTCAGAAGGGACATGAGGAAGTTTTCTTTTATAGAAAAAGTGGTGTAGCTGTGGAACAGCCTACCTGCCGAAGTGGTGGGTGCTCAAACCATTGGTGGGTTTCAAGCATGGCTGGGATGGAATGAAGGGTATAGTGGTTGATCAGGGTGGCAGAAACAGAGGAGAATGGGAGAAAGGAAGGGAGGGCCTGGAGGGACAGTAGATCCCCAGGCTAAATAGGGAACTTGGGCAGACTGGGTGGACTGTTGGCCTTTTTCTGCCATCATTGTCTATATTTCCAAAAGATTCAGAAGAGACCAACAAGGATGAATGAGGGAATGGAGAGGCTGGAGGTACAGAGACTACAGCAGCCAAATATCCCCTGGGGAGCAGGGGCAAATGAGAGAAATACAATTCAGGTGTTTTAAGGAATGAAGGCAGTTGCGACCCCAGCCTCTACTGGCTAGGAGGACAAAGTGGGGACACAACAGCTGGCCACAAGGACACCTATATATTCTTGCTGTAGGATAGCTCTGCCTCATGTGGGGCACCAACCTTGCACATCATTTTTTTTTACCAGGGCTCGTGACCTTGAGTAGGGCCACTACTGAATGAAGGTGATTGAGAAGGTAGAGTCAAGTAGGTTGTTTGCTGGCCTGGAGAAGAGACAAGGGGATGGGGGGGGGACTGGGAAGGGAGGTTAGAACATGCTGTACTTTACTCAAAGGGTGGTAGAAGTATTGGGTGGATTTCTCCAGGAGGCAACAGAATCAAATTCAACTGGGTGTTCTTAGTGCACATTGCATGTGTTCAAGAACAGTTATAAGATGACAGGATACAACTGTTAGGACAGCTTGTTGGGTTGGGGGGTATGTAATGGACCACTGACATTCCTCTGTCCCATGAAATCTGCTGGCCTGGTGGCACTGGCTGATACTGCACTGCACTACTACCGGAAAAGACCCAGAACTGAGTCTCAATTCTGTCTCATTCGCTCTGGGACAGTGGGGTTCTGGACACTCTGTAGAGGCTGCTTGTACATACTCCAGAGTGGGAGGGTCACTGCTATTCACACTACAGGGCTTCCTGTGGTCTGTACAGAGCCTTGGTGTCATTTATGACCATGCAGCTCCAGCACAAGAAATGTGGTGATGCAAACTGTAGCATCATGGAAAGTGGGAGGGGCTTCACATATGGGCAAAAGATGCCCTGCCTGGCTGGAATGATGGCTGGTTCCCCACCCTAGGCCAACATTCTAAAATCAGTTGTACCCCAACCCATTGTTACCATAGCAAACTTGTTTCCTCCTAGGTAGCTTCCCCTTCCTTCCCAATTAGAGGGCCCCACCCAGGGAGTGGGGGGAGCCCTGGGTTGTTTTGGTGCCGTAGGTCCAGAAGACAAGTGGAGTGAGAAAATGGAGACTGTCAAGAAAAGTGGAGGCAGGAGTGGCCCCAGCAAGCCAGCTGGCTATATGGTATCTGGTAGGAAAAGATAACTGTCAATTGAAAAACTTTATACGAAGCTCATGTCTAGGTTAGGAGGCCAGGAGTTCAAGTCCCACATCAGGACCTGGGCTCCTTCCCAGTGTTGACACTGGGAGTAGCGCTCTTTTTTAGGGTGCCATCCACTGGTCACTTCTGCCCATTTCTTAGGGTTATCCAGGTAGCAGCTAAAGATACCATGCCACTAGTCATAAAGAATAGGAAATAACCCTGATGTCCGGCCAATATTCTTTCTTTCCAAAAACATGGTACCAGAATGTAATGGCTGCATTGACAACTGCAGACAATCGCTAACTGCTCATATTTACCTAACTGCTTATAAGGAGAGCAGAAATGGTGGCGGCAATCCTCCAGTCAAACAGCACTTCCTAGCTATGTCAGTGAACTTGTAAAACAACAGAGGACTCTAAGAAAGGCAGGATTAGCTGACAAAATGATCTGCCTGATTTGATAAAATTTCATTTTTATACAGGATCATTTTGTTAAGGACGATCCCTGTTTTCAACAAGAGCCCTGTACAGTACATAGAATGCATAAAATTGTGACAGTAGCTTTAAAACAATACAAGGTAAGTTACTACAAACAACAGAAATGCAATTAACATAAGCTGTACAATGCATGCCTTGACAAATGTACAGTAAACATAGGCTTGTCTATGTACTTCATATGTAGCATTCACATAGTTTCTGCAAAACTTTTCTGAGAGCTTCTTTGATCTCATTAAGGGAATATTTTGCTCTTATATTACCAGGTATCTCATTCCGTGATTTTGCTGCACACATTTGCAAGGTCACATTTCCATATTTGTTGTGCACACGAACATACAGTACGGCAGTAATCCCCTGTCAAATGACCTATATGTAGCATTCACATAGTTTCTGCAAAACTTTTCTGAGAGCTTCTTTGATCTCATTAAGGGAATATTTTGCTCTTATATTACCAGGTATCTCATTCCGTGATTTTGCCGCACACATTTGCAAGGTCACATTTCCATATTTGTTGTGCACACGAACATACAGTACGGCAGTAATCCCCTGTCAAATGACCTCAACTGATATCTATCATTCTTTGGAGCTTCAAGAATTAAATCTTTTGTTAATGAGTGTTCAGTTTTGGACTCTAATAAATTATAAATCCATGAAAGCAAATTAAAATCTCGTTTACTATTTGGTTGTAACCAGTTTAAAGTTGCATAGAACTCACAATGATGAGTGTCAGATTTACCCACACTGACAAATCTTGCATGCTTCTTATATATGCAGTCTGTCTTTTATAAGGCCTTTTGGGTTGAATTTCTGTATAATAAAATAATGCAAAAGATGTCATCTGCATTGGTAGGTGCAGATACAGTGGTGTGTGTGTGAGTCTCGTCCTCTGATCCCACAAGAAGATGGGACTATGAGGAGAGACTACAGGAGCTCAATATTTACACCCTGGGAGAGAGGAGGGAGAGTGGGAATATGATGGAGACCTATAAATATCATATGGGGTTGAATACGGTACTGGAGGGGAGTATTTTTCAGAGGAGAAGGTGCACGAGAACAAGAGGGCATACAATGAAGCTGGAAGGGGGAAATTTAGGAGGGATGCAAGGAAGTACTTCACTGAAAGAGTGGAGGATGCTGGAACAGTCTTTCAGAAGAGATAGTGGGGATGAAAACAGTAGGGGGCATCAAGCATGCATGGGACAGGTGCAAGGGAATCTTAGTTGAGAAATGGAGGAAGGTTGCTGGAGCTCATTTAGGTTCTGTGGTGACAGTATAGGCAGGGAAAAAGGGGGCAGACTGGGTGGGTCAAGCAGTCCTTATCTGCCAACAAATTCTGTTTCTGTGTTATTGTGCAACCAGTTGGCAGCCTATTAGCATCTAAACTGTTAAGGCTCTGCACAGGAAATCTCTTAATCTCTGATATCTACTGATGGCTGGGTTCTGCTGACCACTGAATGAGCTGTCTGAATACACTTTCAGTTTAAAGCAACAACAGGATAACTTTGAGAACAAGACTTGTTCTAGTAATAATAATCCAACTCCAGTTCAAAAAAATTAACATTTTTACTATTCTTACTAGATTCTGCAGCTGACAGGGGGAACCCAATTTAACCTGTTGGCAACTGATTGCAATCACATAAAGAGAATGAGTAGCTAACTGGCTGCATAATAATTTTAATGTGAATTGTACTGTACAGTAGTAGCCAGAGACAATGCCAGCTATTTCCTGAAATTTCTGTGATATTTCTACAGAAATCTGCTTTCTGCATTTCCACAGTAGGGGCAGCAGAAAGAAACGCTATAGAAATGTCACAAAATATCTGGAAATAGCTGGCAGTGTCTTTGGCGACTACTGTAGTTGATGATGCTATGCCTACAGGGTTCCTTCTTCATCTAGCCAGTCTGGAAATCCAGGAATGTTTCAGCATCTGTCAAGCTTCCTGTTTTTTGGGTTTTTTTTGCCCATTTTCTCCCCTGGTTTTGGGGCCCCAGCACACAGGAGACATGCATGCATGGAGGCGCATGCACGTCATGTGATGCCCACTCATCCCCTTCCACCCCACCCCATGGCTAATGCCAGAGCTCTCTAGATTGGCACAGTCATCTGTCCTCCACCGGGTGGTGGTCAGTGACTAGGGATCCTCCAATCCCACCTAGGAGGAGAGAGCTGCCTTGTGGCAGCTCGATCTCGCTCCCCCCCCCCCAGCCTGACCCCTGACAACCTGGGCTCATTCTCGAACCTGGGTCACCAGCACAACGCGAGGTGTGGCGTTCAGTGCCTCAACCCTCAGTGCCACCAGGCCAGCCAAGCTTCCTGTTTTTAAGAATGCAGAAAAGCACAACAGGGTGTGTGATTATGGGTTAATAATCACACAACTCTCAAGGGTGTTGTTAGGCACGAGGCACTTGTACAGAGTGCCTTTAAACACTCAAGGGAGGTGTGTGATTATTGACCATAATCACACACTCTGAAGTGCCTTATCGCTCCTATAACATGTGCAGAAAAATTATTTTCAAAATCACTATATAAATTGTTTTAACTTTCTTGAAAACATGACATTTATTGCATTTTAACATATGGGACATAAAATAGTCCCCTAGTAAAACTTCAATTTTAACAGTAAAATGCATTATTTCTGTTTTTTTTTTTAACATTTTCCACTTTGCGAACACTTTCAAGGGACACAACTGCCTTGTAAACATGATACCTTCAGCCATTTCTTCCTGCAGACTGAAGCGCCGAAAACTCGTGCATGCTTGATTTTTGTTTTGTTTATGTGCCATCAGAAAAAGGTATCTTCTATCTCTGCTCACTGTCCTCAGTGGTAAAAAATGAGTGCAATGTTGAGCTGAACACTTGAAGATGTTTATTTCTTACTTTGAAATAAAAAGTCGAGACTCTGGCCATGCACATTACCATTGACGCTACTGCACATGCCCAGAGTCACGGCTCTTTATTTCAAAGTAAGAATTAAACATCTTACAGTGCTCAGTTCAACATCACACTCACTTTTGACTGCTCAGGACACCAGGCAGCGGTCGATGCTGACATGCTGATGGTCAGTGGCGAACTGAGCTGAAGGCTTTCAAGACATGCTGCACTGAACTGTATGCTTTCCATGCAAAGAATGCAGAGAAAGTGCTGGGGATTTCTTCATTTGGTGATACTTCTGCAGCCATGCTGAGTGCGCTGGGTAGTGATATGTTTGCATGTTTTTGTGATCAGGTTCTCTTGGCTAAAAGTAGATTTGGCATACAATCATGTATCAATAATTATTTGCCTGTGACCTGCCCTTAGCCAATCAGAACAACAAAATTTTCTCTACCTGTTATAACAACTGTTAAGCAAATAAAGTTTCTACCAACCCATGACAGCACCTGGTGTTTTTTTTTACAAGTTCACTGACGTGGCTTTTGGCTAGAGTTTTTTTCTCCACAGTTTCTCTCATTTGATTTCCCTCTAACTGAGTACCCTTTTACTGCACCTTGCTGTGCTAGCATGTTGTTGTGAACCTAGAAACTGCTGTTCTTTTTCAACTGTATATAAAAAGCTAGTAATGTTTCAGCATTATATTCCTGATGTTAGAAATCCTGAGAGTGAAACTTCACTGGTTTATGTATGAAACAAGATATCACAGGTTGTGTGATTATTGGTTAGTAGCACGCCATTTGTTTTAAACCCATGCCACGAGAGAGAAGTGCGATTATTGACCATAATTACACATCCAAGTTCGTTGCACTGTTGCTTCAAGAGTAGAATTTTTGGAAGTGTTCAATAGTGCTGACACAGCAGCCTTTTAGCACTTTCAAAATCCTTTCATTATTTATTTTTATTTATCTATTGAAAGTTCAGAAAACACCTTTGAGAACAAGCTCATTTCATAAGTTCCACGTCAGATGAACAACACATTTATTTTATTTATTTATTGAATTTTGATGACCGGGTAGGCCCACTTGGCCCCAGATGTACCTTTTTCAGGGGCAACTGACATATTGGAACAGTATGAGATGAAGAACAAACAAAACAAGGAATTATACAAGACATTACAACAGTATATAACTAGAGAAGTTCCAGTACATGTGGCATTGTACAATGTATGCCAAGGTGTGTATTTGATTAAAACCAGGAATTCAAAGGGCCATATTAGAGGGAGTGGGGTCTTATGAAATGACCCCCTTACAGGAAAATGAGAACAGACTCAGCCTAATATCTAATAATCAACAAGGTAAGGGATGGCATCAGCCCAGGGGCCTTGTCAGAGGTGAGAAGGTATGGGACAAAGCTTTTTAAAGTGAGCAAGGGAGTTCAGGAGATATAACAAGGGGGAGGGGGATGGGGGAAAGTCATAGAGGGGTGAGGGGAAACAGCTGAAGGGATCAAGAGGAAATGTGAAAGGAGAATGATCAGCAACTTAGAATAGTTCTTTACATGCAAGAACAGTTATGCATAAGGTCAGGATAGCATAAGGTTAGAATAAGTGCTGGTCACAAGAGGGAAGGTTATTGGAAGCAGTCACAACTGGCATCAGCAACTAGCTGTTGCTTAAGTTTAACTTTGAAGGAGCCCAAGGTGAATGCTGAAGTGATGTCATGGTGCAGCGAGTTCATCCATAGTGGGGCACGGTAGGCAAATGACCTTTGTCCCAGAGAAGTGCGACAGCGGGGTTTATTAAAAATCTGGCTAGTAGAGCTTCTGGTGCAACAACGGTTGATAGTGGGGGTAATAAGCTTTTGCACTCAAGGGGGCATTTTGTCTAAGCTTACATTTTTGAACAGTAAACATGTTTGGTACATGAGTCTACCTTTGAATTGGAGCCAGTTAGCCTGAGCGTACATGTTGCAGGTGTGGGACAGACGGGCTGAGCCGGTAAGGAGCTGGCATGCTTTGTTGAGTGCAACTATGATGCGGCAAAGAGTTGTTTCAGTAGCTGATCCATAGATTGGTAAGCCATAATCAATAAGCGAGACAAGAGAGCTTTGAATGGCCAGGTTAAGAGCCTCTGGGGGTCAAACATTACTTATGCCTATAAAGTAGCCCAATGCGGGTGTTAACAGCCTTAGCAATGTTGTCAGTGTGATAGGCATAGGTCATCGTACTGTCAATAATAATCCCCAGATATTTAAAGAGCTGAACTAGCTCCAAGGGAGAGCCCTCTTCATTGGTAATAGAAAGAGGGTAAGTTCTGTGCCTATTTTGGGAGCTGGAGAACAGCATAGTTTTAGTCTTGTTGTAATTCGTATCTAACTTGTGCTTATGGAACCATCTTTCTATGACTACTAAATTACTCTGTAGCCTGGATTCAAGAACCTTAGGGTCTGGATCACTGGTAAACAGGACAGCATCATCAGCATATAAAAGGATGTGACCCTGACAGGAGTAAGGAAGGTTGTTGAGGAAAATGCTAAATAAAAGAGGGCCCAAGATTTACCCTTGAGGAACTACAGATAGGACAGATCTGCTATCCGAGAAGGTGTTACCAATCTTCACCTGCTGTGTACAGTTGTGCAGGTAACTTTTAAACCAGGCTATGCTGTCATGAGCTAGGCCAATGGTGGCAAGCTGTTCACCAGGAGGGCATGATTCACTGTGCCGAAAGCTTTGGTTAAATCAATGAAAGCAGCTCCGACCAGATGTCCTTGATCTAAGGAGTGGTGAATAAAGCCAGTGAACTCCAGAAGGGCCGTAGTGGTACTATGACCATTTCTGAACCCATGTTGTTGTGGGCATTGTAGCTGATATGTTTCTAAGTATTCAACCAGTTGGTCAGCCACTATATGCCCAAGAGCTTTCAAGAGTGGGGGCAGGATAGAGATAGGCCTATCGCATATAGCATTGAACTGAAGAATGAATTGGTTGAGGGCAATGTCAATGTTGTTAGTTGTGTAAACCATTGACCAGTCCTGATTACGCAGGTCAGCTTTTAGTGATTCAAGATGCTCACTGATGAGTACCCTGGTGGTTATTGTTCTAGTGGGAGGTTTACAGAATTTGTTCGACCAATGAAACAAGACTGGGGAGTGGTCACTAAAGGCAACTGGGAGTATGGTTGTGTCTGACATATATGAGCAAGGTGGTTAGAGAGCACCCAGTCCAGTAAGGTACCTGTCCCAGTTGTATAGTTGATTCTAATGGGGGACTCGACTAGCAGGGTGAGGTGAACTGCTGAAACTGCATCTTTGAAAGGGCTTGTGTCAGGAGAGAACCAGCTGATACTGAAAAATCCTAACATGATAATTTTTGAATTAAGACTCAGAGAGCCAAAACACTCCAGGAGTGAATCAAAGCAGAAGGCCGTCTGTCTGGGAGGAATATAGATTGAAAACACAGTAAGGGTTTTATTGCGTGCATCTAGAAGCACTTTTATGGCAAGGGCTTGCATATGGTCATCAGTTTTGGGCAGAGTTAGGACAAGACCTGGAAGGCTGTTTCGGAGGTAGATTGCACAACCACCCCCATGCTTGGAGAGACAATCCTGTCTAAAGACTGTGTAGCCTGGGATGGAAATTGAAGCATCCGCTACTTTTGGAGAAAGCCATGTTTCTATGACTGAGAGGATGTCTGGGTTATGTTGTAAGATCCATGCATTCGGTGTGTCCATTTTGGGGAGGAGGCTGCATATATTAAGTCAGGCAATTTTAAGTAACCCAGCAGATGACTGTGGGAATGCCGTAAGTTGTGTAGGGCCAGGGTTGGGGTGAATATTGCCAGAGCGCAGCAGCTACAGTAAGGCCAGTCCACACAGATATTCCTTTAACTGCTTGTTGCTGAGTTTGTGAGGCTTCCTCTGAGCTGAGCACACTTTACAGTTGACTTGTAAGTTGAAGATCCCAGGGAGGAGTGCCAAAGGTGGTTGCCAGCTATACCACTGCATCCTGTATGCAAGATGTTTCCCTTATCTGCATGGGCACAGCGGAACATTTAGCATGATCATACTAACCACTTGGTGCATGCTATGTTTCTCTTTGAAAATAGAAGCATCCTCACTAACAGGCTGTTGACCACACTATATCCGCTTAGTGTGGCATTACTCCTGTTAGCACTGCGCTCACGGTTTTAACATCAGTTTGTTGAATTTTTGCACCTTCACTTCACTTTGCACTGTTTTTAGTTTGTGTATCTTTTTTTTATTTTGCCTTTTTCGGTGCAGCCTGCCACTGGTCCATCTACCCAGGTCACTGCCCCCTCCGCTCCCACTCCCACATGAGCCATGACTCCTCGAACACCCCCTGGATTGCCCCCCAGGGTGGTGTAGCGGCACCCCCCCAAGTGCCGCCATCGACGGGATATGTCCAGGAGTCGGCCCGGGAGCTCATTAGAGTGGAGATGCAGGCATCATCATAGTGGCAGGCTGCGTGTTTTTTTTTCCCCTGTAGGCAGGGGTGGGGATGTGCAATGATGGCCTGCATCCACCCTGCCATTGAGATTGCCAGGCGTCGATGCTTGTGGCATTACCCAGCCTCTGCTGGGTGTCATCTTTGTGCTGAACACTCCACCACCATCCCCCCGGAGAAGAGAGAGCAGTCATGGGATTGCCAATCTTCTACTTCCAGACTGGCTGGCCTTCTGCTGGGTCGACGGCGTCACAAGCAAACATCCAACCACTGCACTGATGGGCCTGCCAGTTTGTGTACCTTTAATAGTTTATGTAAGGAAGGTAGTATTGTGATTGGCCACATAACCCATGACAAAGCACTGACGTATGAAACACGTCAGGTTTGGCAGCTTTCCTTCCTGGACTACATGCTGCACCTTTGGCCCTTAAGTAAAAAGCCTTTCACACAGTATTGGGGCATGGCTTTAGTCTTCTAGTGACATTTTTCCCTCCAAGTGGTGGGTGCCATTTTACGGGGGGGGAGGAGTTGTTAGTGGGACCATGGCATCGCTGACTAAGGTGTGGCCTGTTTCCAGCATTGTTTCATTGTCAAAAAACTGCCAATTTATCCCTGTCATAAAGTTAAGTTTTGAAGGCAGAACGATGATAGACCTCTGAGCAATCCAGGGGTGGCCTTGGTTCATCTGTACGGAAACACAGAAACATAAAATATGCCAGCAGAAAAGGATGGGTAGGCCCAAACACCCTGGGCACTATCTGGTCACAGCTGTCCCTCCTTTCTATCTTACCTCTACTTATTATATCCACATGACTATCCCACACGTTTGAAGCTTCCCACTGTCTTGGCCACTACCACTTCTTCTGGCAGGCTGTTCCAGGTGTCCACCACCCTTTCTGTGAAGAAATATTTCCTCACATCAGAAAGGCTGCCAAACAGTACAGCAAAGGATGAGGCTATCCCAAAAGATCAGTTCTTTACTCTGCTGTTTGGCAGGCCCCACACAGAACAACCTGAGTTACTCCCCTTCCCCAATCCAGACACACACACCCATGATCATTTCAAGTTGTCTATTTATCCTGGTCTTCATTGCAGTTTTTTAGGAGTAAGAGTGCATTGGCTAAGATACACAGATACACAGAAATGTGATGGCAGAGAAAGGCCTCACGGCCCATCTAGTCTGCCCAACACCCTACCTCCCTCCTTCTTTTATGCTTCCACCCTCTTTTCCCAACCCCTTAAATCTATCCCAAGCCCTCTTGAGCCCCTCCACCATTTCAGCTGCCACTACTTCCTCCAGCAGCTTGTTCCAGGCCTCCACCACCCTCTCCATGAAAAACTGCCCCCTGACATTACCTCTGTATTGCCCACCTTCCAGTTGAGGCTATGTCCCCTCGTGTTCGCTCCCTTCTTCACTTTGAACAAGCTATCACCCTCCACCTTATTTATTCCCTTCAGATACCTAATGGTCTCAATCATGTCCCTTCCCCCCCAGTCTCTAGAGGGTACAAATTCAGCCCTCTCAGTCTTCTCTCATAGGGTACATCCTGCATCCCTCCTACCATTTTGATTGCCCTTCTGTGTACCCTTTCCATCAACTCAACATCTTTTCGTAGGTGAGGCCTCCAGAACTGCACCCCATACTCCAGATGCAGCCTGACCATGGTTCTGTATAACGGCATTAGCACCTCCCTCTTCCTGCTATTAAAACCCCTTGCAATGCAGGCCAACATTCCATTTGCCTTTCCCACCACCCTGCTACACTGGCTGCCCACCTTGAGGTCATGTGATACCATAATCCCCAGGTCCCTTTCCATTTCCTTCTCCTTAATCACCCCCCACAAGGGTGTAAGTTTCCCTCCTATTCCTCCTCCCCAAGTGCATCAGTGAGCACTTTTGTGCATTAAACTTCAATTTCCAGGTGTCAGACCATCTCTCCAGCCTCTCCAGGTCCCACCTCATGGCTTGCACCCCACTAGGTGAATCCACCCTATTGCAGACATTTGTATCATCTGCAAACAGGCACAACCATCCCTCCAGACCCTCCACTAGGTTACTAACATAGATGTTAAAAACTATTGGTCCTAGCACTGACCTCTGTGGCACCCCACTGGTCACCGCCCCTTCCCTGGAATGTGTCCCATTTACCACTACTGTCTGACTCCTTCCCTTCAACCAGTTTTCCACCCACCTGAGGTCCACCCCTAGTCTGTCCAGCTTATGCACCATTCCACCATGCGGAACGGTGTCGAAGGCCTCACTGAAATCCAGATAGGCCACGTCCACTGCTCTTCCCTGGTCCATTATCTGTGTCACCCCATCAAAAAACTCTATCAGGTTAGTCTGACAGAACCTTCCCTTGGTGAAGCCATGCTACCTGTCATCCTGTATGCCATTCATCTCCAAGTATTCTATCAATCTGATCTTAAGTAGTGTTTCCATTACCTTCCCCACCACTGAGGTACAACTGATGGGATGGTAGTTTTTGGCCTCATCCTTCGCCCCCCATGTAGCGCGACCACCTCTGCCCTCTTCCAGACCATTGGCACCACCCCTGTGACCAAGGACAAGTTAAACAGCCTCGCCAGATGCAGCGCCAGTTCATCCTTCACCTCCTTGAGAACCCTTGGGTGTATTCCATCAGGCCCCATTGCCTTGTCCACCCTAAGTCTACCCAGCTCTTCCCTTACTCCTTCAGCTGTGAATTCTGCCACACCCAGCTGCCTGTGGCTGTCACCCTCCCCAGCCCATCCTGGTCCCCTGCCCTCTCTTTCCTCGGTGAAGATTGTGGCAGAATAATTATTTAACGCCTCTGCTTTTACGAAAATCCCCTTCCAGTAATGTTCCACTTTCCCCCCTTATCCTCCCAATGCCATGATATGCCCTCCTCCTTTCTCCAATGTACCTAAAGAAGGTTTTGTCCCCCCTCCTTGCCTGCTTTGCTATCCTCTCCTCAGTGGCCTCCTTAGCCCTCCTTATCTTCTGCCCTGCCTCCTTTCTTTTTTCCCTGTAGGTTTCCCTGTTCTAATCCTTTTGTGTCCTCCTGTACCTCTTGAATGCTCTAGTCTTCTCCTTGACCCCTAAAGCCACCTCTCTAGTGAACCACAGAGGTCTTTTCTGTCTTCTATTGTTTTTCTTACCCTTCTTATATATGAGTCCATGGCTTTAAATACCCCTCTCTTGATGGCTGTCCATAATTCCTCTACCCCCTGCAAGTCTCCTATCCTCAACATTTCTTCCCTAACTACCTTCCTCATTCCATGAAAGTCTGCCTTCCTGAAGTCCATTACCTTGGTTCTTGTCCTAACCCTCACCCTGTCCGCTCTCACCCTGAACCTGACAGCTCTGCGGTCACTGGTGCCAAGCTCTTCCCCCACCTCCACCTCCTCCACACTGTCCCCAATTGTGAGGACCACATCCATCAGGTTTACATCTCTAGTGGGCTCACTGACCCTTTGCTGCAGGAATATGCCCTGAAGAACCTCTAAGATGCCCTTGCTCCTTGTGGAGATTGCTGTCTGGGCCTTCCCAGTTGATGTCTGGAAGGTTTAAGTCCCCAACTAGCACAATTTCCCCTTTCCATTCCATCCTCACTGCGGATTCTACAAAGTGTCTATCCCCTTCCTCCTCCTGCATAAAAGGCCTATAGACTACCCCAATGTGCAGGTTTTCCCCCTGCCCCCTGTCTAGGGTGACCCACAATATCTTAGTTTCCCCTTCCTCATCCTGCCCTTCCATGCCCCAGTCCCTTCCCTGACATATAATGCCACCCCTCCCCCCTCTTCCCCTCCCGATCCTTCCTAAACAAACGATACCCTGGGATCACCATCTCCCAGGCATGGTGCTCATTTCACCAAGTCTCACTCACTGCTACAATGTCTAGGTTCTCCTCCATCATGGTGGTCTCCAGTTCTCCCATTTTGTTCTCCAGGCTCCTGGCATTTGCAACTAAAGTCCTCCAACATGTAGCCCCATCCCGTCCTTCCCTGCTGCTAACTGCTCCCTTGCTCAGTGTTGTGAGTTGGGGAGGAGGCTGATAGCCTCTCTGCTCTGCCTTTGTAAGGATGGCTCTGTCCTTAGCCCCCCATTTAGTTTAAATTGAACTTCCTTGCCATGAAGTCCCTCAGTTTACTCTTTAGTGCAGCTGCCCCTGAAGAGTTCAGGTGCAGCCTGTCTTGGGCATACAGCCCCTCCTCCTCCCATGTAGAGCCCCAGTTACCTATCCAGCCGAACCCCACCTGACTGCACCAACCTTGTAGCCAATTGTTGAATGCCCTTATCTTCTCCTTTCTGTGTGTGCTCGCTCTTGGTACTGGCAACAGCTCAGAGAAGGAAATGGAAGGAAAAACAGTGTTGCTCCTGCAGAACCTAGTGAGTTCCTCGAACCTTGCCTGTACCTCCATCAGACTGTTCCCTTCCAAGTCATTTGTGCCCAGGTGAAACACCAGATGTGTCCTTTCATCCTGCTGCTTACCCCAGGAAAGAACATGATGCCTCACCTCCAGCGCCATCATCCCTGGCATGCACTGTACCCATACTGCATTGTTTTTTGCTCCCTTCCTTTCCCATTTTAGCCCCTTAATTATTGAGTCCCCCAAGAGTGCCACCCTACTGCCCCCTGCTTCCTGGGTGTCCTTTTGGCTTCTAGCTTTGTGTCATGGGGTCTGGCTCCCCTTGGACTCCTCCTCATGTTCCATCCTGACTTGGTTTCTGCCCCGCTCATCTTTTGTTCCCCATCACCTAACCTATCCTGATGTTTACCCCCACCCAGCATCTGCCCCTCTTCATCCTCTCCCTTTATCCTTTCCTCAGACTCCCCCCTCCTGTACCTCTTCATCCCATGTACTTCTGCCTGGCTTCCTTCATCCCTGCAAACGCCTCCTGCATCACTGCTTGAGCATGATCACCTGAGCCCCCTCTATCTGCTCCTGGCCTTCCCCCCGTCTGCATCACTGTACCTCTTCATCCCTTATACTTCCACCTGGCTTCCTTCATCCCTGCAATCCTCTCCTGCATCACTGCTTAAGCATGAGCCAACTTCACCTGACCCCCCTCTATCTGCTCCTGGCCTTCCCCTGTCTGCATCACTGTGCAAGATTGTGCCAACTGTGCTTGATCCCCTTCCAACTGTACCTGTCCCGCCCATCTTTGCAGAAGGTTTTGAGCACCGTACCCCACTTGGAGAAGACTTCCTCCTCACCACCTGCCCTGTCTGCATATTTACCCTCTCCTGTGCCCTGCCCAGTGCATGCCCCAGCCTTCTACTGCAGCTCCTGCCCTGCAGGGTTTCCTCCCATTCATTTTCAGCCTCTCATTAGCTCAACTCCAGCTCTTCCAGTGCTTCCTTCCTGACCCTTTTCTTATGCCATAGTTCCCCTAGTGCCACCCTCTGGTGTGTCCCTAATGTGCCCGTCCCCTCCTCCACCCCTTCCCCTGCCTGCAAAGTGCCTGTCCCTTCCCCCCTTCCACTACACCTGAGATCTTTCCCCTGACATCCCCAGCCACTCTGCCCCCCCCCGATGGCTCCTGCCAGACCCCTTCCTCCAAAATGTCCTCGACTAGGATACCTAGGGGGGCAAAACTATTTGTTACTTCCACCCTCTGGACCATTTCACCTATGCCTACGTCATGCTTCATTCTGGGCATCCGTCTGCCTTTACCTGAGCCTACTGTCTTCCACTCCTCCTGATCCCCAGCTGACCCCTTTTCTCTAGCTACAGGCATCATTTTTGTGTCTCCAGACCTCCTGCTGTCAGTTCCCACAGAGCCCTTTCCTCCTGTCTTGGGCATCCCTGTCCCAACTCTGGACTTGCTGCTGTCTGTTACCACCTCTGGTCTGTTCCCTCTGGATCCCCTTCCATCCTCTCCCTCCCAAGCCCTTGACTTCCAGAACAGTGTATCTGATCCTCCAGTGAATCCACTCAGCCCTTCCCACTCCCTCCTTGGCTCATACCGTCACTGTCTCTATACCCCCTTTTCCCAGCTTCCTCCCTCCCATTTAACCCCCACCTTAGCCTCACCACTTCATCCCTCAGCTGAGTGAGCTGCTTACATGTCACACAACCCCCCATCCTCCAAGCCCAATTTAGGATCACAACCGTTCCACAGCCACTGCACCCCACCACCCTGCCAAAGATCCCCCTCCCTTGGTCGCCCCTCCTTCTGTGCTGCCCTACCATTTCTTCTGTGATACTCAGATACAGTCCTAAAATCACACCTTATGTATTTTTAGGCCCTTGACCTTCACCCCCTCCTCAGCCCCAACCCACAGTCAAGATTTTTTAGAAATTAGCATGTGCAAACCATAGACGTCAAGAATTAATAACCATAGTCACCCAGTTCAAGTTCAAGACACTAAGTTCAAGTCAAAGTCCCCAGCACCTCCAGCATCAGTAGTCCAAGATCAAGTGACCTGTAGATCTGTGACCTGTTAGCTCCTCCACCTGTCGACCTGTGACCTGTTAGGTCCTCCACTTCATATATGGCTTCTCCTCCCCTCCATATTTAATAGGGGTCGGGGAGGGAGGACAGGAACAAACACAGCTCTCAACTCTGTGGTCTGGTTGGCTTTTTAAAGCCTGACTGCCTTGGTGCCTCTCTCTCCCTGATTGGCCCGATCCTACACCACGGACTGCGGTTGGCTGGCTGGCCTTGCTTCAGTCACCAAACTGCGACCTGCGCCCCTTTCTAGTTCAGCTCCAAACAGCTCAGCTCACCTTCCTCTGGTCGCTGACTGCAACCCCACTACTGACTGCAGCCACAGCTCCGCGTAGCTCTCCGCACTCCTTTCTCTGGTCGCCGACTGCAACCCACTCCCCCACTGCTGACACAGCTAACAGATACAGCTCTCAGATGGCCCTGGACTCTCAAACTCCTCTGCTACTATCATTATCTCAGAGTCATAACTTGCCTGAATTTACATCATTTGGTAATGGATCAAGTGGGTGGAAGTCACACCCAATCAGGAGGCTCTTGCCCCAACAGCCTGTGTTTTCTTCTTTTTTTTTTCATATACAGTAGTTGTTTCTCCTGTGGTACTGCCTGTCCCATCCTCAGGCCTAGAGCATGTTGCCCAGTAATCTCCAGGTCCCATCCTTGACTACCAACACTGATCACTTCCTGTAAGGGTCAATGCAGAGCAAGGACTCAGACTGTCAACAAACATTATCCTGGCTGTGCCCAGGTTTTTTACTCTTTACAGTGAAGACTGTCAGCATGCAATGCAGTGTCACACACTCTTGCATGAAGAAAGGGATTCACTGCCATTGAAATTACCTTGTTTCCTGCAGTAACGTTTGCTGCAGTATGCTGCAGAATTGAGATGCATTCCAGTGGACTCCACTGTTTTCTAGCCTTTGAACCACCTGTTAACATTAGGCTAGACTGCCATGGTCTTATATGAACATAGTGAACCTCTACGGGTACTGGGGTCACTATGGTGGCAAAACCTATAGCCAGCCCTCCCAGATTGGGAGCACTGCTGCCTACCCCATACCACCCAGCTGGCTCATGAGTCTGTTCCTCAACCCAGGTTGCTAGGACAGCATTAGGCCAATGAACATTCCCAATCTGTATCTGGACCTCTCTTTGCCCAGAATTCTCTTGTTATGCTGTAATAGCTCTGTGGTGTTTAAGCAGAGCAATGCATTGCATGTTGTGTTGGTGTTTTTAATTTTCCTCAAAAAGAACTCCAATTACAAAACGATTGTGGGTTGGACTTTACCTGCTTAAGGTGGTGCGCAAGTTCAGTGAGATGGATTCTTGTCTTCTCCAAGTCCTGTCCCCTTCTGTGGAACTGCAAAACACAAGGAGTGTAAGACAGAGCCTGATGGGAGCAGTTACAACACATTAAAGGTGTGTTTACACACAGGCTAGGTTTTGACAGCACTGCAATACCTGTGTGTGAAGATGTGCAATGTTGTTGCCATTTCAAGTGTATCCACACATAGGAGCTATGGAGTGGTGCAGAATATGTGGAAGTGTTGCTGTCAGCCTGATTACCCCTCTCCCCATGTTTATTTCCCTCTGGTGGCTTTCAGCAGTGCAACTGCATCTCTTCAGACAGGGGCTCAAAATTGCTGCACTATTTCAGATCCTCACCACCGAAGAGTTCCAGAGAAGTTTAAATGGATCAGATTCCACCACTCCTGAGTCCCAAAATTGCATACACTTATCCTCTGGGAGCAGATCAGCCACCCAGAACCACTCACACCACTGCAGAATGCTGAGTGTAAACTGGCCTTTAATGTTGTTTAAAAGACTGATGCCACCTACCTCGTCTCTGTCAGCCACCAAGATGAGCTCAATGTTGTAGCTGCCCTCCCAGCCCTTGAACAGAAAACAGACAATGCTCAGCACAGCTTGGGGATCACAGAATTCCCATGTCAGAAATCAAAGTACCATAGAACCAAATACTGTAAATGATGTGGGAGGCAACTTGTTGTGGTCAGTGCAATTTGTGACTTGAAATATTGGAAGGACTATAGCCTGCTGAGTACTGCCTACGTTGTTTTAAGTTGAGCTATTTATCTTGACAAGGCACCCCCACTACTTCAGTGCACTTTCTTGTGTTTTATGGGAACAATAATAATAGACAATTTCAAGACAAACAATATGCACAAATCATAACGTGAGCCAGATTATCGTATACAATTTTACATGGCTTTTGAAGGTACCCATCCACAATGCAGAGAATTAAAATCGATTGCATGGAATTTCTTGGATACAAAACACATTGTTAGAAGCAATGTGTTATCAAAGGAGCAGTATGGGTGGACAGTCACAGGGCATTCCAAAGCTTTGGGGCCAACTCAGCAAAGGCTTGGTCCCTGCAGATCACAATCCTGATGGAGCTGTTTGTGCAGTATGTGGGTGACTGAACAGAGCATGGGCTGCAGCAGTAGAAGATTCAGTTATACTTTTCAAGTCTTGAGTTTTGTAAAGCTCAATTTATGCAATAGGCGTAGTCATAAATCCTATGCAATAAATCTGTGTATCAGAGCTACTATGTGTATAAATGTGAAATCTCACATTTATACACATAGAAGTCACATCATTCCATATTTATACAAATAGTAGCTATGTCATAATCACTCTAGAACTCATTTAGAATGTTCAGCCTCAGTACCAGTACTGACCATATTCAAATGCAAATAACTTTAAAACGAAAAAATACAGCATGGTACTGTGAGCATGAAAGTTGTTCAGCACAAAATTATCTACAAAATGAGTGGTGTGTCATTTATAGATACCTTATAGATTTATTTATACTTAGCAAAAAACAGCAGAAAATTCAATTTTGCATTCACTTTTGACAAATGCAAATAACTTTAAAATGAAAATTAATAGCATAGTACTGTGAGCATAGAAGTTGTTCAGCACAAAAATATCTACAACATGAGTGGTATTTCATTTATAGATACCTTTTAGTTTTTTATAATTAGCAAAAAACAGCAGGAAATTGAATTTTTTATCCATTTTTTTCGACAAACAAATGCAAATAACTTTAAAATGAAAAAAGTAGCATGGTACAGTGAGCATGTCATTTGTTCAGCACAAAGTTTTCTACAAAATGAATGGTGTTTCATTTAATAGCAATCACTAAGCTAGGTGGACATACACTAGGAAAGTTAACAAAAAGTTCCAGAAATTATTATTTAAAAAAAAGATAAACAATCAAAAGCAAATGTCCCTGCACTGACAGAAAGCATCCCTGTTACATAAATTAAATATATAATAGTGAGCTGTCAGGTAAATGATTTATCTACACTTGTGCTGTTTGACCTCGGATACTTCACTCATGATGACTTACTCCACTTGTGAGGTTACCCAAAGTCAAATGACACTTGTGTAGAAAATCATTCATCTGACAGCTCACCAATGTATATCCCTTATTTCTCCGATTCCTCATCCCATTGTACTCCAGAGGCTACATGTGTAAATGTATTTGGCACAAAATCTTCTAGCTAATGGTAGTCACACACATAAGTGTAGGGAATTCTAGTGTGATTATTCTTTTACAAAGCCATGGTGAGGCCACACCTGGAGTATGGGGTTCAGTTCTGGAGGATATATCTCCACAAGGATATAGATGCATTGGAGAGGATTCAGAGAAGGGCAACCAAGATAGTACAGGGTATGCAGAGGAAAGTCATACAAGCAGAGGTGTAAGGAGCTGGAGCTGTACACGCTGGAGACAAGGCGGGAAAGGGGAGACATGACTGAAACTTTTAAATATGTAAAAGGGCTCAATAAAGTGAGATAAGAGGGTTTACTTAAGAGGAAGGAGAGGGTTAGAACTAGAGGGCACAGCCTCAGACTGCAAGTAAAAAGATACAGGGCAATGTGAGAGGCCGTTTCTTCATGGAGAGGGTGGTGGAGCCCTGGAACTTACTACCAGATGGAGTAGTGGGGGATAAATTGGTGGCAGAATTCAAGAGGATATGGGACAAGCATATGGGGCAGAGTATTGGGGGAGGGTGGTGGCTGGCAGGGAGGGGGAGGTGTAGGGGGAAAAAAGGGCAGACTAGATGAGCCAGTATGGTTCTTTTCTGCTGTCAAGCTTCTATGATTCTATGATTCCTCTTTAGTGCTTGAGATCAGAGCTGCATATCTGAGACACATCAAGGTATTTCTGATGCAATATGAAATGCACCGAAGTACTTTTAATTAAAAAAGTATTATAGTTAAATGTATGTCAATATATTTTGGCAGCTTTTAATACGAGGAAGGTATACTGACATGACATGTCCATGTCACGCTGACTCCGAGCTTTCATTAAAACAAAAGTTCTTAGCTGTAATGGTTTCAAAATGCCCCTTCTGAAACAAATTACATTTGGAAATGAATAACTTTGGCACCATTGGAGCTAGGAACTTGGATTTTTTAACACGAAAACTTGGTATCTTCACAGCATAGATGAGACATGTCAATACACATTTGATGAGTTGATGTATGTCAAAATATATCAATATACTTTCAATTTAAAAAAAATACAGTTTAAATTTGTAATTTTGTTTTTATTTTCAGATTTATGGTTCACATATTTGTATTGTATTGTCTTTCCTATTGTAACTCCAATCTCCCCAAGCATAACTGAAAATGGGTTATTGATCCAGACCACCTTCCTGGTAAAATGAAATAAATCAAAAAATTAAAACGTGCAACAGAATCAAAAAAGGAATGTTATTGTTTTCCAGTGGGATGAAAATTAACTACATTTCTTTATGTAGGGAGACACTTGGCTGCTGTCTCAGAATATACTTGTGGTATTCTGTAAAGGAGGACAAAACCTTTTTTAGAGTTTTATACCAGAATACAGTCCAAAGTATGTTTTTCAGTGGATATGTAAAACAGCAAATGTCTTACAGTATCTAGCGGTGATGACTGTGGGTCCTCTTTGTCCTCTTCTAGTGAACGCTTTCTTCTTCCTGGGAGCCCCAATTTGATTAATCTCCGTCTGCCCTTATTAGATGGCTCAATAGCAAAGGCTTCATCCCCCAAGGTGATATAACCACTGGAAATACAACAGAGCAGTTGAATGTATTTTTTTCATGGCTTGTTACTGATTTAGAGGACCCACTCCCTATTTAAGGGTGGACAGTGATACCATCTGAGGAGCAGAGGGAGCAGAACAAGCCGTGTGACTGATAGCACACTAGTGTGCTGAAGTGGTGACCTACCACTGCCATTACCCGAGCTGTGGGTTTGAATTACAGCTCCAGCAGCTGGATGAAAACTAAAACTCTAGTCATGGCACTAAGTTTTGGACAACCTGCCATATGACAAACGAGTTGCTCCTTACTGTCTGGCTTCCCCAGTGAGGAATGTAACATTTCAATGAGCCTAAGTGCCATGGATCCTGACTTACATGGGTGGAACAAGGGTACAAAAAGGGACAACAGCATTCAAGTCTGACGCCCAACAATGAGACCATGGAAGTTAGTTCAGTGGCCAGAAATGCTGGAGATTTCAGCAGCATCCAGCTGGTGCATTACCATGGCGATTGTGGCAGCACACCAAAAAGAAGAGCACTGTGAGCATTCAAGATACCAAGCATATGTGGGAGACAAAGGAAATTGACCCCCAAAATTTGTACACACTGCAGTAAATAGCATTCAAAGCAACCATCTGGTGAAGCATGGGGAAGTAAAAGCAGGAGTGCATGTTAGTAGTAAAACCTTAGACCTATACTTTTTTATTTTATTATAGACTCACCAGCTTGTGCAATGTCCATCCCCCCCTTTTTGAGTCTGCTTCTGCTTTTTTTTACACTTGAAATAATAAATGGAGCACTCGTTTTAATGGGCTCAATGCACCAACAAAAATGTTGCCTATGCGCCACATATCTGAGGTACGTAGGCAACCTCACGGGTGAATGCCACATGGGGGAGGTCCCGTGGATCCCCAGCGTCATTCACCATGTGTGCAGAAGTGCAGCACAAGGCCCTTACATGCCCACTTCCTGAGCCTTTTGGGGATGTCCGCACTGGGGCTGTGTCGGGGCCATGCCTGCACTACGCGGCATTCACTATGCCGCATAGTGCCAGGCAGAGGGTTGCCAGGTATGCCTGCCTGAACTTGGCGTAACCCAGTGCATGCCCCATAAATGACGGCCACCAGGTATGGTGGTAATGGGAACCTGACCACTGTGCTGCTCCAGCCCACTAGGCTGCAGGGGAGGGCTGGGGCAATGGCTCAGGTGACTGCCCGAAGGTGTGTCTACATTGCCACTATATGCAGCCCTTCCCCTACTCCCTGCACCCTCCACAAGGGTGCAAGGGATCCACTCAGAGACCTGGTATGGGCATCTGACTGGATGCCTGCCCGGGTCTGTGGCTCCACCGCAACCGCCCGCACGACCATGTGCGCCATGGGGCATGGCCACGGACAGGTGCTCTGTGGGTTCTAGCGGTTGTGCATACTGCTTACCTGCACCTGTTTGGGGCCGCATAGGTACACGGGCGGAGTGCATGCCTCAGGCGCGTATAACCCCCCATTTTGTGCAATGGGCCCAATATGACTTGGTGCAGGTTTTCATCAGTATTCTCAGTTTGTTTTGAACACCCATTATTTACCCTCTCTTTTCTTATAACTAAAATGATCTACCGTTCAGCAGACTCTGTGTTCTGACCTTATAAGACAATAGGTGTATAAAAACACCTGTGAATACCTATGAAAACCTGAACTAGGCTTTTTTTTGTTTGTTTTTTGCAGTTAGTGCTATTTGTTCTGCTGTACTGTTCATTCCACTACTGACTGGCACCATCATCAGGGATAAAACCCCTTAGCCCCTATGCCCTGGCTCCATATGAACTTACTGTACAACGCCCACCTTCTCCATGGCTCCCCCCATGGTGGGGGCAGTCCGATGGCCGCAAAATGTATCCTCAGGTTGGAGGCACACCATATATCTGGGTGTGAATCCTGTGAAGGGTCAGTCCTGTTATGCTGGCCAGCCCTTTCTTCCTCCTTTATTGGTCCCCTGGGACGGACCTGTATTACCACCTAGACAATCCTACACATGCCCTTCCATGTAGGACTTAGGCAACTGCTGCACCTCCCACCCCAGATTTGCTGTTCCTGGGTGTCTGAGCCCTAGTCGCCAGTAGGGGTCAGGAGCGCAATGGCACAGTATCCCCCCTTCCCTGGAGGAGGAGAGCAGTCCATCAAACACTCGATCCTCCTCCCCCACAGCCAAACTTCCAACGTCCCTAGTTCACTACTGAACCTGGGTTGTTGGCACCATAAGCAGCAGTGCTACTGCTGTGCTAGTTGAGCAGCTATGATGAATCCATATTAAAAGGTGTGCTCCTTTTACTATTTCAGATAGGACATAAGTGCTAAAAAACATAGAAAGCTGCCAGCAGAAAAAGACTTGCAGTCCATCACGTCTGCCCATTTTCTTACCTGCACCATTCCAACTTATCTTTGGATGTGCATTGTTCTATGCCTTAGTGAAAGTTCAGCCTCTTGCCTTCCCCTTTCCAACCCCCTTTCCTGCTTTTGCTTTCAACAACCTCATAGCAATCTAACACACTCTTGAAACTTGTCACCCTCAGCCAGCAATAAGACACAACGAGGTGTGGGTTATGGCCTGATAAAAGCACGCCCCAGGTGTGTTATGAGGCACGAGGTGCTTGCGCCGAGTGCCTTTAGCACCTGGGATGTGCTCTTATCAGGCCATAACCCACACCTCGGAGTGTCTTATTGTGCTTATAAAATGGCTTCTACAGTAAAGAAATTAATTACAAAAAAAACACATAAGAAGTGTATATAAAAATAATTGAAAAAATTATTATTTTAATGATAGAAAAAGTAGTCCCTATCATTGTGCTGTAATGGAGCTCATTACAAGGAGATAAAGCACAAATCCCTCTTCCTAGATGAGCTTTTCATTTATATTTTTTTGTGAAGGTATTTTGTTTCATTCACTGGCAATTGTGTCAGATTAATTCTGTGTGCCAGTCATAAGTCTGCCCAGTACAAGCACTTCTGCAATTTCCACATTTCATGCTGCCCCTCACAGTGCCGGCCAGCGGCTGTTGTTTCCTCTAAATAGGACCACATCAACGGAGAACTTGGCATGTAAATCTTATGTTTGTTTTTTTAAGTTTTATCTGTGTCGCTCTTTTTTTTTTTTATTTTATAATAATGGGCTGCATGACTGGGAGCGAGCATGTCCTTGTACGGCTTCCATAGCCTCTCGTATTTTTGGTTGCAAAGATAATTTCATGCCGTTGGAAAATATTTTATACTGCAGCATTTATTTTTAGAGCCCGCGATGGCTTCCTATTATTTATTCAGTTGTGTTTTCTCTTTATACTGTGGGGGATCGTATTCTGAATAAGGGAGAGTTCCTCCCTTCTGAGTGTTTACAGTGCGAGAGGCGCGAGTGAGGGAAAGTGATAACTTTCACTTTCCCGACTCAGCCGCACCCCGAGATTTATCCGACTGTTATGAAATGGGCATCATGAAATAGGAGCTATGATTGGCTGCTAGGGATGTGATATTCTGTCTGATGCACAGGAAAAACGTCCAAAACTGGGCAGTGGGCATTGATATAAGTGATGCTGCCCACTCAGACATAAAAAAAAAAGCAGCCATCTTGTTTGTGCCATAAGTGGTGCCAGCCTAACTGTAACAAATAAAAGAAATACATGTGACCTCCTGTTCAGATTGGGCCACTGTTTTCCCATGAACTGCGTACGATTTTTTTTTTTATACTGAACCGCGATCTCGCTACCCGCTTGCTCACTAACGATCGTTCCTCGGAGCGAAGAATGTACAGCCGCGATCTCTTTAAAACCAAACCGCAATTGTGCTACCAGCCCACTCACTGTACCTGCCGTCCTGCTTGCTCTGTGTGTCTCCCACCTGATCTTCAATTTTAACATTAAATAATGATCTTAGCTGCTTCTCGCTGACTCACGATGAATGTACAGCCCCGATGTGTTTAAAACGAAAGCGCAATCGCGCAACCAGCCCACTCACTGTACCTGCCGTCCTGCTCGCTCTGTGTGTCTCTGTCTGTACCAGCCCACCTGATCTTCAAGTTTTAACATAAAATTATTATAAAAAAAACAAAACAGATGAATTTTTACTTGTGTACACACAACGTGTGTGTGTGTGTGGGGGAGGTGAATACTGCCATGACAACCAGACCTAAAGTACAGAAGCCTTTCTAGGACAAAAGTCCTTAAGTGCAAAAAACCCCACAGGACACTTAGGCGGAGGAACTATTTTATTAAAAATTACACAAACATACATGTTTTTTCCTACTTTAAATTGCAAATTTAACCTACCAAATGCAATTTCCACTAAAGATGGCCATTTCATAAGCGCAATAAGCCACTCCAGGGTGTGCGTTAGACATATAACACGCTAGGAAGCATGGCCTTGCTCGGCCAGTGGCCTCATGCCTCACTACGCCTCCTAGCCGTGTGTTAAAGTGTCTAACGCACACCCTGTCATGTCTTATTGCTTACTTAAAACAGTCTTTTCTGTAGAACTGCCAGTGAGTTCTCCACTCTGGGATTCAGTACTTTACAAAAAAGAAAGCCAAGTCCCGAGGGGACAGAGTATTATGCCAAAAGCATAACATTTCTTTCCTTTACTAGGTCCGACGAAGTGTGAGACGGTGTCCCCATTTCCTGCAATGAGCAGCTGCATAAACAAACGTTACTGAAGCTGAGAACAGCTCCTTACAGGAGATAGTTACTCATTTCTGTGGTTTTGGTAGTGCGGGCTCACTGATTTCTAGGTGTGGCAGGGCTATTAGTTGGTATGCAGTGCAGGTTGGCATGATATGGCTGTATAAAGACACAGGTAAGACTGATGATTAGCCAGTCAGGATAGTTGAAATGTCTAAGCCATTTTATAATGGTATTCATCACCTCTCTGGGCAGGCTATTCCATATATCCACCACTTTTTCTGTGAAGATGTATGTCCTCACATCCTTCCTGAATCCATCCCTACCAGCCTATGATTGTACCTTCTGGATCCCTTGTATTGCTGGAGCAGGTCAGAACACTCTACTGTGTTTATTCTCCTTGGGTATTTATAGGTTTCTAAAGCAGATTCTTAATGGGGATAAAAGGTATCGTACTAGGCAGAAGAAAAGAAGCAAACTAAAATAAAATAAAAAGTGTAGGTCAGAATTTCTACTATAACATGCTCTGCTGCTTTAAGTTAGATTGAGGGAGGTTATAGAAAACTTATGAGGTTACACATGGGGGGAGATCACGAACAAGGAGGTATAAATTACTCAAGGTCACACGATGAGTAGGTAGCACTAGTGGGATTCAAATCCAGGTCTCTAGGTTCACAGCTCTGCGCACTAGCCCCATGGTTACACTACTCGATGATTTGTTTACATTTGAGCATAGTGTACAAGAAAATCTAGCAAGGGTTTGCAAACCTTGCGAAGTTTGGAAGCTTTCACTTAGCTCTTCCCACAGATCATTTCACATAGCGATTTATTAGCATAGGACAGGAGTTTTTCTGACACCATCCCTAATGTAGGGAACAGCTTGCTGAAATATGCAGTAAGGCACTGTGTATATGTAGTTATGGGTCAATAATCACCTTACCCACCTCTTGAGGTACAAGGTGCTTGTGCTGAGTGTCTTTAGAGACATGAGAGAGAAGTGTGATTATTGACATAATCACACATACCTGAAGTGCTTTATTGCATGTATACAATGTCTCCCTCCAGCCCATGTCACATAAATAATTAAGAAAAAGGTTATGTTGGCTTGTTGAAAAAGTAGTCCTCTGACGGTAGCACCCCACCACAATGACATTACAACAGCGAACACCACCACAACAATAAATCTTGCTTGGTCGAGATTGGTCGCTGTGGTGGTCCACTGTCTGCTGACGCAGCAATTCCCAGTATTGCACCCCTACCCTGAACCAACTCCGACTCGGAGTTGGTTATTTAGAAATAGGGAGTGTGGGGGGCATGAGGGGTGCAGGGGGCAAAGCCTCCCGCATAAAAACACTTTGTTCCAAGAGGAACAATGCCGACTGTTGCCATTGTTCCCATCACTGTCTGGGGCATTGACAATGACGGTGTTGTTGTCTTGACTTGGAACCTCCCCTGACTCTCCTTGTCTGAATTGGCTGTCTTCTCCACTCACTCCCCCATGGTGTCTGTCTGCACTCACAGTCCTGGTATTACTTTTAATCATTTAGGATTTATGTTCTATAGTTTCTTGTACCTGTGTATTGTTGTGGACCTCCGACACATCTCCTGCTCTGAGTCAGAGGTTGGTGGTTTGGGGGCAGTAACAGCAGCGCAGTCCTCACACAATGGGAATGCATCATCCTGCTTGGCCAGGTCATTGTGGCAGCAGCTACCCCTAGACTGCTGAGCTCTGCTATTCTCAGCCTTCAGAGCAGCAGCACTGGCATCCATACCTCATACGTGGTCTCACCATGGTGTAACAATGCAGTTCAGGGCACCCTCCACACAGCCGAGACACACAGGGGCTCTCCTGGACAGCACTTACTGTCAGGCTTTTCATCCATTTCTCCTGATTCCCATTGTCCCAACACCAACACTGCCATGACCATTAATGGGCTCTGCCCCATCCTCCAAGCAACCGGTAACTAGGTGACAAGTGACAGTGTCAGGGAACCCTCTACTGACCCGCTCCTTTTGGTGGGATGTTTGGTGTAGATATAAAAAATGGCTGCCATTTGATTTGCGACCACTGGGGTGTATGGATACATTTTATGAGGCATTTTGATCTGGCTGGATCTGTGGCTGGAACTACAATGTTTGTAATAATGGGCTAATAATTACAAGGGTTGAAGTGCTACTCAGTCAATAAGAAGGCTGGATTTTTTTTACACATTTTATAAGCAGGTTCATACCTTAATCCATGGCATGTGCAAAGAGACACAAATGACTCCTCCTCCAGTCTGTCAACAGTCCCAGTGTAACAGCAGTGATCCTAAAGGCAGGAAAACATTATAAGAAACCTTTCCAATATTTATTGGAAAAATACACTTTGGATTTGACCCTGACTAACACAGCTTCACAGAACTAGAGTATCATAACAAAAAAAAAGGTTAAAACATTGGTGCAAGCGCAAAACACGATACTGGTACTGTAGCTCCTCCCACATGTGGTAAAGTGCACAGTACTCGAGAATGCAAAGTTATGCAAAACACATAGGTACTCCATCAGTGGAGAACATGATTAAGGTCAAGTCTGAAACAACAAGAAAGTTCCATTATAATACTTCATAAAAATGAATGACGTGAAATATCATTATTCAAGCCAAAGGGAGTTAATATATTCAAGGTCAAAATCCAGTACACTTCCTGCTGATGTAATCTCCTCACCAGGTCTCCACCACGTATCCTGAGTTCCACTCTTTCAGTCCCAGTGAGCTTCTGTGTTGCCACCGATGAATGTCTTGCTTCTGCATAATGCGATGTCACAGCATAAGTCATGTTCACATTCCTGATGTCTGCCTTATGTTCTCTGACTCTAACTTCAAGAGCTCTTTTTGTGTCTCACCTATCCCAGTCCACATGGACAGGTCAAGAAATAGATTCCACCAGTACTGCTACAGTCAATAAACTATTTAATTTTTAGTCTTTTTCCTGAGCTAGGGTGATGAATTGAATTGGTGTTCGCTGTATTGGCGCAGTAGACACAGTGTCCACAATGAAATTTGCCAACTGGTGGCTTAGGTAGCCACATACAGTGGTGATTGTATAAAAGTTTGGAAGTGCTGAGGTATACCTCGTGGTACCACTGAGGCACTCAAGTTCACGTGGTGATTGTATAAAAGTTTGGCAGTGCTGAGTATACCTCGAGGTACCAGGTACCTCTTCAGCACTGTCAAACTTTTATACAATCACCACATGAACTCGAGTGCCTCACTGGTACCTCAAGGTACCTCAAGGTATACCTCAGCACTTTCAAACATTTATACGATCACCGCTGTAGGTCTACTGTTGACTGGTGTATGAACCAAAGTATCCTTAACACTGTTACATAGAAACACAGAAACATAGGACATAGAAACATAGAAAGTAACGGCAGAAGTGGACCGCATGGTCCATCTGGTCTGCCCATAAGCCTAACCCCTTCCCTTACCTCTTCTAAAAGTGATTCTGGGTATTTGATCTGATACAACGTTTAATCTTGGGTCTGTGCTGAGCAGTCCACAGTGTTTCTTAATGATGTTCCCAATTTTGGGTGCCGTGGGACTGTACTGAGTGATGAAAGTCAGGGGCTTTTCTGTTTCAGTGGTGTTTCTTTTTGTTAGCTAAACTGACCTGTTAGTTTGATGTGCATTTTGTAGTGCTCCTTGTAACAGATCAGCAAGATATCATCTAAGAACTGCTTTGTCATATTCTTACTTGCTTCTTTAAACCCAGTTTCTGTTGAAGAAGTGCATCATGCAACAAAGAGCTATCCCTTAGTGATATTACAGACCAAACTCTGTGAATGGCAGCGGTCCATCATCAAGAGAGAGTTACATGACATTGGACTGCGAAACAACTTGGTCTTCAGGCAGGAATTCTGTTGAAAAATAAGAAGGTCCAGAAATGGAATCTCCTGGGTGTTTGCTCCCCTAGTAAATTTCAGATGAACGCTTGTGTAACCCCCCCACCCCCACCGGCCCCCCCTGGTTTAACTAGCAGGGCTGCTTCTCTCACCACATGGCACCAAAGAGAGGGGTGGGGGTTTACACAAACAGTTTACAGAACGTCTACTTCTGAGCCTGCCATATACAGACAGCAAACCAAGTTGGCAACTACCTGGCACACACCTAGTGGGACCATTTACCATGGCCATCAACCTAGGTCCCTGGGAGAAAATGTTTGCTCACAATTATATTAGGTTTGCACTTCTGGACGGGGGCACCCAAGTACATCCAGACACAGTGGAAGCAATAACAATACTGTCCAAACCAGGTTGGGATTCTAGAGTGTGGTTTTTATTCATGTAACAAAGTAGGAATAATCACACAGTGAAGACGGACCCCTACAGGGCTATACACACTGGTATTGCAGATTACTGAGGAACAGACATTCCTGAATTCCCATTTAGCATAGGCTTAAAGAACACACACAGCGAACTCTCTGGTTCTGAATTACACAGCGAACTCTGCTTCTGAAATAGAGATTGGCATACATGGCCAGTTACTGGTATATTTCCTCTCGACTGGGCACACACGGCCAGTACTAGGACACTTTCCCATGTTTCATGAGGAATACTGGTGGCACACACGACCACCAAAGAGCACATCTAGGCTCACAGAAAATCCAACCCACATCTGGGTAATTATTTCCATCAGGCACTGGCCAAATGCACTGACTGGAAATTGAACTAGTGCCCAAACTGAACCCGGAGAGGTAAACTGGTTACTCGAGATAGGAGGTCTCCCATCTTTTGCTTCCAAGTTTATACTCGGCCATTCATCTGGTTAATAACACCCTCACAAAAAACTTTTAGATGCTATCTTGAAATGTTTTTCACACTCAGCATTCTACATGACTAAAAGTTTTGTACTTGGACAGTCTCTCTCTCTAGACTCCAACGTAGGCAGACACTTAAAAATAGAAACAGTCTAGGTGACAGAGTCTCTTTGTCAGAGGAAAATTCACCAAGAAATGCAGGTGCCCCTCCTGGGCTGAACACAAAAGTACTCACAGTTTCTGAAGTTGTCACAGGCAGCTTCACTAGACAGACAGAGTGAGTGGATTGCCCCTGTACCCCAAGGACCGCCCCCATCCCTCCTGGGATGGGGCAAAGGAAAACCCACTTGGAACGGTTTCCACCAGTTCACTCTCTGTCTTCAATGTTCTTCTTCTAGAGTGAGAACACACTACCCAAAACACAGTTGTAGCTCTCTCTCAGAGCTAAAACTAAAGAGCTTCTGCAGGCTGCACCTCCTCCTCCTAGAACTCCACTCTACAGACTGACTCAACATTCTAAAGCTATCTCCCTTACAGCTAGCTCGAATGTGGCTTATGCTGCTGCGAGAGTTCCATGATTACATCATCCTCCAGCTAGCTGAGACTGAAACCAGAGAATGACAGTGTGAAAGCCATTTAGCTGGCATTTCACTAGCTGCCTCTCCCTGCCTGCCACTGATTCGAACTGGGATTCTAGTAATCCCTGGGAACAAGTGGGTTACACTTGCACTGTTTACGTATGCGAAAAAAACTGATTTAGAGTATCTCTATGTCCACTCCAGATGAGTAAACTATCAGCAATGTATCTCTTCCACAGTTTTATATGTGAAAAGAACTACTTATATTCTGGTCATGTATAAAGGTATCTTCCCAGGAGAACATAGATATTAGCCAGGATCGGGGCAAAAGTCATTCCCAAGGTGGTTCCCTTTGTTTGGCAATAATAGGACCCCCTCAAACCAAAAATAGTTGGCTTCAAGGACAAATCTAACTAAATCCATCAGGTAATTTGTCAGTGGCAAACTATCTCCCCTTGTTAATAGAGCCTTATGTACGGATTCTAACCAGACTTCATGTGGGATATTAGAATATAGGCTTCCTACATCAACTGCTACTACGATGTCAGTTGTCTCCACTTCTGCAGTCTCCAAAATTCTCATGATGTCATTTGTATCTTTCAGAAGGGAGGGTAGTTATGGTACAATTTTTTAATAAAGGTGTACAGAGGAGGACTGGCCGGAAATACTGGAGGATGGGTGGAAACTGAAAATACAAAGTAAATATAAGGTTATTCACTATATGTCCATCTTGAGGGCATATTATTCACCAGCTAGAGTGGCTAAGTTTAATTCTCAGATTTCTGAGAATTATTCTAGATGTGATCAGCCCACTGCTAATTTAGTACATACAATGTTTGGGTGCCCAACTATCAGTGGATATTGGTCTGGGATACAGGGAGCTAGTTCAGAGGGGGTGGGCCAACCAATTACCTTTACCCCCTGAAAGCTTATGCTAGGTGATTGGGGGGAATAATGAGAATCTACAGTTAGGTCACCAGAAATTTCTCCAGATTGCTATAAATAGAGCTAAGTTAGGTATCTTAAAAGTCTGGAAACAGACCAACCCCCGCCCCATAGCATCTGGATACAGTTGATGAAGGAATGTATGAGCCTGGAGAGGACTATATATAGGGCCAAAGGGAACGAAACAGGCTATATCAGGGTCTGGGAGGGCTTCAACAAATTTCTTGATAGTCAAGGAGGGGGTGAATTAGTACTCAGACATTCCTACTTATGATGTGCAAATATTCTTGTTCCTTAAAAACTGTTTAAATGTTTAACAGATGGACTGGAGCTTAACATCTTGTGCATCTGCTTTCATGGAGTCTGATTACATCTGACTATTAAATATTAAGTGAAAAAGAATCTGACACAGTAGTAATGTTTCACAGTTTTATTTTTTTCTTTTTTTCTTCCCTTTTTAATATTATCATTAGGTTAAGGTTGCTTCAGTATGACCATAGATAGTGTAATACAGGTGTTCCATTCTGTTAGGTGACAACATGAAGGTTCTGTTATTATGGCTTGGTATTGTTTTTAAGGCAAATTATGCAGTAGTCAGGACTGTTACTCAGCTGTTAGAATCAGTGTATGGTTTGATGATTGCATGATGCCTTGACCACAATACAACATCTTTAATAAAACAAAACAAAACAAAAAAAGGCATCCACAAACTTAGAGATTAGCTCTATCACTGCTCCAATCAAAAAAAAACAATTGTCTGACCAGGTACAGGTGATATTCCTTTACAAATTTTAGGAAGCAGATATAGTACTGGCTTCCTTGATGATTTCACTGTTAGGAAATCTGTGTCCTTGTCTGTGATCCATTTTGAATTATAGCCTACTTTGACCGGGTGTTGGGCTTCTGTCATAAGAACACCTGTAGTATCTCTCTGTAACTTGGTGTAAAAAGTTTCATTTGATGCCTCTCACCTTCTACAATGTATTCTGTCTAACCCCAAATCACGACTGCTCCTCCTTTATCAGCCATTTTTATCATGGCTTCTTGGAGATTTTTCAACTCATTAAGTGCTTGTCTTTCACCAACAAATATTTTTATATCTGTTGTTGGTGTTTTTTTGTAGGAGCTTTTTAACATCATAAGTCACTGCACTGCAGAATGTAGCCAAAGGCGGGTTGGTTGTGGGTGGGCAAAAGGTGTAGAGTTTGTGCAAGCTAGTGGTTTCATGAATCACAGGTTTTGGGTGTCAGTAGGGGGTGATCTTTTGTTGACGTTTGATTCACCAAGAAATTTTGTTAGATGAAGTCATTGGAAGAACCTAAGTCAACTTCCAAGTCGAAGTTATTAGGTCTATTAGTGGGGACGAAAGATAGTCCTTTACTCAAAATTGCCTCTTGACTGAGCATAAGTATAGCTTTTGATAAATTCAGAACCAGGCAAGAGGAAGGAGGAGTCAAGGAAGTAGGAGAGCTGAGACAGGATAAGTTTTTCCTGCACCTTAGCCAAAGCCATATTCATCAGGTTACAACAGCAATCAGATCCACCACATGCAAACCAGTTTGCAATTCCCAGAAAAAGAATTGAAAAGATGGTGGCATTTTCTGAACAACCTAGAAATGTTACATCCTGTCCCCCCTCCTTGTGCTTTGATTTTGCTCACCATTTCCTGCTCTGAGTCCTTATATTTCCTACTGTGCCTTGCATTTTGCCTCTCTATTTCATTTCCTGAATTGTGTTTTCCTCTCTGGGCTCTCAAATGTTATAAGTGTAACAGTACTAGGGGCACTGTTTTCAGCTTGAAACATGGGCGGGAAGGATGGGGGGGAGGTTGCAAAAGCATAAGGTTCCAAACAAAATGACGGGTGCTTTCCCTGCATAAATGCTTTAGGGGAATCGTGCATTTGATATTATAGGGTCAAGATAAACTCATTTGATCCATGTTTATTTATTTGTTTATTTATTTTATTTAGTTTTTGTTGACTGGGTAGGGGAACTAGGCAAACAAATGGTTATTTTCAGGCACAACCCGGGAGAGTACAATATATAAAACATTTAGAGTGTGTTTTCAAGGCAGTGACAAAAAGTGTCAAATCAAGACAAAAATGACAATAAATCTGTACATGAAGAACATTGCACATGGAGAACATTGTACAGGGAGAACATTGCAAGATGAGGAGAAAAGTAATACATAACAGCAGATACAAATAGCAAGAAATGCACATAAATGTTAAACTATCGACAGATAGATAGCTATAGAATATCAACAATCAACGTAAGATAGATTGGGGCAGGTCACACTTAGACACCCTGAGAAGACGGTTAGTTTATTGAAAGAGTTTACTGGGGAAGGCCTGCTGAGCCATAATAGCTCATTTCCAGAAGCATCCTGGGGACATAGAAATAAAAGTATGTTACACAGAAATAAACCAAATTACATTAGATACAGTGTTTTGACCTCAAGGCCTTTTTTCAGGAATGTTCTAAAATGATGCTTTACAAAGCATTCTTGAAGAAGATGTCACGATCGAAACATCACTACCAAATTTATTTTCTATTTCCATTGTGAACTTAGAATAGCCTGTTGATTCCATGACATATATCCATACATGGATGCCCACTGGCCCACGGTTAGCATGTCATACTACCATGCAGGTAGCTGGAGTTCACTGCACACCACCGATAGACATTCGGTGGCATGTGAGACCTTCCTGTGAGATGGAAGGGGCTGGCCAGGGTTCCCTCTGGAAAGCAAAGTACAGTTAGGAGGACACTGAGAGTGGGCATAGCATGGCAACCATAAACCCATATAGAAGAATGGATTGTACAGACCATAAACAGAGTCGAGCCAACAGTCACTTTATTAACAATACTGAGGTTGATATGAGTTTCTAGGAGCAGAAGCAAGCTAGGAACCTATCAAAATTGTTCTTGACTACTCAGTGGCAGAACTCAAGTTTCACATAATCCTGTATCATTTTATGCGGTTCTTAAATTCCCCTTTATACTTCTAATTAAATATGCTGGAAGCCCATTCCATAATTCTTCTATTCTTTGGGTGAGGAAAGTTTTCCTTTTATTGGTTCTAAAATGAATTGCTTTATTTGTCTGTTATATCCTCGTAATGTATACTCCCCAGTTTAGATGCCAAAATTACCTCATCAAGATCATGCAGATTTCAGTTACTGTCTACATTACTCATAATCTTTACTTTACTCTGTTCCAGATCAGCCACCCTGATCTCACAGGGAGGAGTCAGAGGATCTGTGGGCTATAGCATAAAGGATATAGAGGAATGCACTAAGGGACAGTGGCTGCACAAGGCTCTCGACCAACATTTCCTCCCTCACCAGCCCCCCTACCCAAGTAGAAGGCCATAGGAGAGTAAGGCACTACTTAACTTTAGACAGTACTCATAATCAGGAGCTGAAATATCCAAATCTAATACCCAAACAGGTACAGAGAGGTCTATTGGTCTCTCCTGTGCACCCTTCTTCTCTTACGAGATTTAGAGCATAGTTGGAACCACTACTTAGGTATGGGTGATCAGGGTTCCATGTCAATTTGGCAACTACAATTACAGCACGTGTACATATGGGTGAACACCATTATGGTGACATTTTTTAAAATGCTTGTTTCATGGGGGGCTTTGCCCCCCACACTCCCCTTTGTGGATGGCTTTCTCCCCACACCCCTTTAACCAACCCTGAGGTTGTAGCATCTTTACAGGTGCCGCAGTTATAGTCACTGACATTGTAGTCACCAAAATTGTCCTCGCTATTATTCCATCACTGAATTGACATGCTACTGGTAATCAGGTGCCTCATGGGGACCACTGGCATGTATAATCTCAAATCCATCAACCTCAGCCTCACCAACTCCCCTAAGGCATGGATCCCACTGTGAAAGATTAACTTTACATGTTGGGCACCATGTTGCCTGAATCCAGCCTGCAGTAGCATTACAGAGCTAATAGGATCATTTGTTTGGTCTTCAGTTCTATTCAAGTTCTTTAAGTTAAATGCTCTCAGGGTAACACTAATCAGTGGCCTCTCCCACATCCCTTCTTTTACTGGAACTAGATATTGTCAAGAAAAAATCCAGTAAGCTGAAATCTGGATGTGGAAGAGTCTTCTATCTGGCTCTGGAGCCAACCTCTTCTCTTTTCTTCAGACTATGTTCTATAATATGCTCAGCTCTGATCTGGTCTGCTGCCTCCCACACAGCAGCAAAGATCATGCTGGATCCCTAGCCCTGCACACAGCCCACTGCTGCATTCAGTTACAGCAAGAAATTCCAATTAACCCTTGTGGTGCTGAATACACTCTGGGAACTCATGGGGGTCCTGGAGGTTACATGCATGTGGGTGACAAAAGTCAGACAGTGCTGAGAGTGGCAGTGCTTCTTTGATGTGGGGTGGGGGTGGCACCATGCCCATGGCTGCAGCTACCCTTGGGGTGAACTCAATGTTTAACTCCTCCATAAAGAAGTTGCAGTTGGCGAGGCTGTATTAGCATTACATAGTGCCATCAAGTGATGGAAGTTCATCAGGAAGAAAACTGGGTAAAATCCATGCAGGTATCTGGATCTAGGTTGCCAGAACTCTCAGGCCCAATGCTGCTGTGACCTCAATGGAGGTGATCTCTCGGTGAAACAGGATCTAGGGTGGGAGATTGTCCAAGAAGAACAACAACCCAAGCACTGGAAGACAATGCTGAATTGTAAAACGTTTAACCTATCCACACTCAGGATGCTGTCTGCAACAGGTTGCCAGTTTTCTCAGCCTTCCACATCTGTAAGGGCACCTCAGTAGCTGCCACCACTCAGAGGTAATTCTCTTTCCTGGGGACTTTCTTGGTCTGTATCCCACTAGAGCCACTGCTCAAGCGGTATGGTGCTCCTTTGGTTAAGGACAAACAGCCTTTCCCTGTCACTCACTCCAGAGAAAGCACTTCACGTCTTAGAATATGGTAACTGTAGCCATCTTCTCCCTCTTTAGAGAAGGATCATGGATTTGTCAATGCCAACAGTTAACTATTCCCCCAAAAGATTTAGTTACAGAGGCATGAATTATATACAAATATTTACTACTTCACAGCATTTACACATCTACAGGATGTCACACATAAGCAAAGACTATGGAAATTACAGGGTAACTGCAGAAATTAAAAAAGAAAATGGTTTTCACACAGCAGAAGAAACAAACAGAAAAAATCATTCCTATTACTTTTTAAAACTAGAAAGATTCTTGCCACACAGGAACATTAGTGAGCCATAGCAGACGTCAATTCCTAAATGATGTTAAGTATGAAGTCCCATCACAAACTGACTTGCTAGGGTCTGGCAAGACCTCAAAAGCCTTCAGCCGCCTGCCTCCAATGCTGCATCATCAAATATGTCACTCTGACATCATGCACTTGACATTTTCTTTGTCTCCTGGGGTACCACTTCTCTGGAAAGCTGGCCTAGACCAGAATCTTGAGTTTCGTGGAGCCTCATATCCCTTTCATTGTTCTGAACCATGCCTGCCCCAGGAAGGGGTGGCTGCATGGCCAGGACAGTTTCCTGACATGCAAGACCTTGGCCTCTTTGAAGCTCCCTCATTTACTGACCATTGGGTCCCATCACTACAAGACAAAGGGATTGACATTATCTACCAGGGCCAGCTAGTCTGCTTCTGGCAACAATTTTAATCTAATTTCTCCAGCATATCTCTGTTCCCTTAGCTGATAAAGTTAAAATAAAAATGAACACAAATGAAATAGCAAGTTGTTACATACACAACAAGCATTTGTCAATGCCGAATGTTTGCTTGCTGGCATTGGCAGTGGTAGTGTAGAAGTTAGAGAGCTGCGTAATAGGAATGGCAGTGAAGTATTGAACTGAAGCCAACCCCACCACCACCCTGCAGAGAGTGACAGGCATTGGGGTGTGCCTTTGGATCATCAGGCATAATGGCCACGCCATTTCACCACACCCCACCCTGCAGACACTGACAAGTGTCACAGTGTGCCTTGGGGTCTTTGGCCCATATGCGCACCCCTTTCCATCAGAAAATATGGTGAGATGGGTGCGGTATAGGAGAATGGGGTGAACTTTGGGGCCAGAGTCCAAGGCATACCTCGAAGCCTCTCACTGGCTGCAGGGTGTGGAATGGTATGAGCATTGCAGGTAAGAATCCCAAGTCACATCCCTGATGCCTGTCATTCTCTACGGGGTTGGGCGTTATGGTTGGAAACCATAATACTTCAGGCATTTGTTGGTATTTTCACTCCAAATTTTCAACATGTTTTTTTTGTGACCCCACCTCATGAACAGTGGCAATATCAGTTTGTTAGCCGAAAGCTGCTTATGCACAGCGACTATGGCATTTTGCACCACAGGTGCAAACACATTCCGAACAGGATGTAAAAAATGACAACTGTACTGTTCATGGGAAGGTGTAAAAAATGGCAACGTTGCAAATCTGTAGTAAAAATATTAAAAAAACTGGTGAAGTCACGAGCGTGCATAGAAACTGTGCAACGCACACCAGTAATGTAATTAGTTTGGGGATTTTATACAGCAGATTGTCAACAGAGGCATTTTGGGACCTCCGATCATGAACAGTGTCACTGTGATTTTCTTTATCTGTCCCAAACAATGATTTCCCACAGTGACCACACATCTTTGCACTGAAAGTGTGAAAACACATTTCAGCCATGTTGTGAAAAATGACAGCAGTACTGTTCATAAGGAAGTGTGGAAAAATGCCACTGGTGAAAATCTGGACTGAAAATATTACAAAGTCATGACCTTACGAGCGTGCGTGGAAACTGCGCAATGCTCATTCGTAACACAGTCATTTTATGGACTTTTGTCACCAAATTTTCAAAATAGCCATTTTAAGACCTCTGCTCATGAACAGTGTCACTGTGATTTTCTTAATCTGTCCCATACATTGCTTTCGCTCACTGACTGCACCATTGTGCGCTACATGTACGAAACACATTTTGGGTGACATGTGAAAAATGGCAGCTGTACTGTTCATAAGAAAGTTTTATAAAATGGCAATGTTGAAAATCTGGAGTGAAAATATTGAAAATTTGCAAACTTACGAGCGTGCGTAGGAACCGCGCAATGCACGCTCGTAAAACAGTCATTTTAAGGAATTTTTTCACCAAATTTTCAACATAGCCATTTTAAGACCTCTGCTCATGAACAGTGTCACTGTGATTTTCTTAATGTGTCCCATACATTGATTTCGCACACCGACTGCACCATTGTGCGCTACATGAATGGAAACATGTTTTGGGCAAGATGTGACAAATGACAGCTGTACTGCTCATAAGGAAGTGTAATAAAATGGCAATGTTGAAAATCTGGATTGAAAATATTGAACATTCGCAAACTAACAAGCGTGCGTAGGAACTGCATAGCGCTGCGCTGCGTAAAGCTAATCTCATATTTGGGATTTTTTCACCAAATTTTCAACATAGCCATTTCAGGACGTCTGCTCATGAACAGTGTCACTGTGGTTTTCAATGTGTCCCATACATTGATTTAAGCACACCGACTGCGCCATTGGCAATAAGCTACGTAGGCGGAAACACATTTTAGGGCAAGATGTGAAAAATGACAGCTGTACTGCTCATAAGGAGGTGTGGTAAAATGGCAATGTTGAAAATCTGGAGTGAAAATATTGAAAATTCACGATCTTACGAGTGTGCGTAGGAACTGCTCAACACACGCTCGTGAAATAGTCATTTTTAGAGTTTTTCACCAAATTTTCAACATAGCCATTATAAGACCTCTGCTCATGAGCGGTGTCACCGTGATTTTCTTAATGTGTCCCATACATTGATTTACTTTACCATTAGCTGCTGTTAATGCGCTACATGGGCGGAAACATTTTGGGCAGATGTGAAAATGACAGCTGTACTGTTCATAAGGAGGTGTGGTTGAAAATCTGGGTGAAAATAATGAAAATTCTGAACTTTCTGACGTGCGTAGGAACTGCACTGCCTATGCCGTCAAAACAGTCATTTTAGGAATTTTTTCACCAAATTTTCAACATAGCCATTTTAAGACCTCTGCTCATGAACAGTGTCACTGTAATTTTCTTAATTTGTTCTATACATTGATTTCTCACACCGACTGCGCCATTGTGCGCTACATGGGCGGAAACACATTTTGGGTGAGATGTGGAAAATGACAGCTGTACTACTCATAAGAAGATGTGGTAAAATGGCAATGTTGAAAATCTGGAGTGAAAATATTGAAAATTCGTGAACTTACGAGCCTGCGTAAGAACTGCGCAACGCACGCTCGTAAAACAGTCATTTTTTGGAATTTTTCCACCAAATTTTCAAAATAGGCTTCTTGAGAGCCCACCTTATGAATGCTGGCAGTGTTGTTTCATTAATAGTCCCGAAGGTGATTTCACGCGGTGACTGGACATCACCTCCGGGCCCGAATAATTGTCATGACAGTGACATCATTCATGAGAAGGGGTCCCAAAACCCCATGTTGAAAATTTGGTGCAAAACCCAAAAATGCCTGAGATATGCAACAAAGTTGAAAAAACCCTATCTATCCCATTATACAGCTTACTGGCATTTCCTCAGTTCGCGAGTCGGCTTTGAAGAGTGCAGGCGTGTTCCAGTCCACGAATCGTCGCGCCAAGGTCCGGAGGTAAGTATGGGGTGGGGGTGTGGGGAGGCAGGATGCGCAGAGGGTGGGTGCGGGTTGTGGGAGGGGCAGGAGAAGCGCCGAGGACAGTTTTAATTTTCAGGTGTTTTGTTTTCAAACTGGCGACTCGGGGACGTTTGCCACGCTGGGGTGGGCTACCAGCGTGGCACAAGGGCGACTGGTTGGGGGCATGGAGCTGATGAGGGATTGGCACCCCATCGGCCATATCAGGCTGCCACGCTGGGGTGGGCTCCCAGCGTGGCACCCCTCTCAGGGGGGAGGACAGTGGAGCCGACGAAGTTGGACATCCCCAGTTGGCTGCTCCCGATGACTTGCCAGCTGGGGTGAGCACCAGCGTGGCATGTAAACTTTGAGGAGTGCAGCACAGCCGGCGAAGTTAGGCACCCCTTCGGCTATACAATAATGCGTGGGGGGCAGCACGCGGTGTGCATGCGTGTGTGTATGTGTGTGTGTGTGTGTAGGGGGAGCTGCGCATGAGCAGGCGATATCTGATCACTGCTCACTGAAGCGTAGCTCCCCCTTTCAACTGTACGCCACTGCATTTTAGAGCTGTCATAGACAGCTTCAGCATGCATTGGAGGACTGGTGCCATGCCTGCCAACACACTGACTGAATTGGAAGAGGGGGTGACACACCTCCGAAAACTCGGATGATGGCACTATGTTTCTTGCACATGCATGCAAGCAAACATAAAAACTAGCATTTAGGTGTCCTATTTAGATTAGTGAATGACATAGAACTAAAAAGCTAATGATGGAACATGGACGGAAGTCACTGTATTACAGCATTTGACTGCTGTAAACTGGAATGTCTCAGCCAGTCAGAGTTATACAGCCCCGCCAACGTTCACATAGCCTGACCATCCGTAGAAGAACAGTTGTATATGATAAATCCCACATGTGTGCATGCCCCATGCATGAGCAGTCGAACACATGGGCATGGGTGGCAAGCAGTGCTGGGTACCAACAATGTTCGAGACCCCTCCCAAGCGGAATAAACAGTAGGTTTGGTTCCCTCATCCACACAGACAGCCCCACTCCTCCCATTGCTCTAAAATGGTGCAGTCGCTGGCAGGGTTACTCTTTGAACCTGGCTGACAATGTCATTGGGAAATAGAGGCTTCAGAGGGACTAGTTTCACAGTGCTGGAAGTCAGCAGAAATTGTGCGATAACACTTACCATGTGATGCCGAGAGCTTGTGATCAATGTGCCATCTTCCAGGTAATAGGAGTCTGTGTAATCTTTTGTTAGCAGCTCCCTTTGAAGACAAAACAACTGTGTTGAGAATGTCTGTTATGACAGGCCCATCAATCAGAAGCATTCAAACCTCATCAAGATGAAAACAAATTAAGACCCATACCAACTGTACAGATGGGGGGGGGTGGTGGGCTCACCTTTCAAAGAAAATATACAAGGCCACTATCACAAATCCTTATTATGTAAGGCCAAAAAGAAGAAGTTGCTGCATCCTTGTATGGGCTGCAAGTAGGGCAAAAGTGTTATCCTTAAAGCACAATGAAAATGGAAACTGAAGTCAGAATGGATGTTTCACACTTCTTTAGAAATGACACATACAGGTGTCCTCCAGGAAAGGAGGCTTGTTCTTATAGGGTCATTCCTGGTCAAATGATTTTTAATAAGTAACTAAATACCAAAAAATCAAGTAACATAAATGAATACAAAGGAAACTGTATCATGATTATTGAAGAGGGTAGGTAAAATGTTGGGGTATGCATGTGTGAATAAGGAAAACAGGCACCCTATAACTACCTTACATGAGTGAATATTTTATTGTTTCACTGTGGATCAATCCTGATCAAGACCTTGAGTGGTACTTCCAAAAGTGCTGGAAAAGGACACAGTTGCATCGACACAAAAATTTGCATCACACAGACGCAAGATATAATTGCACTCTATTTTCACAGCTGCGTCAGAACTGTCACTTATATAATAATTGCAGAATATTTAAGTACTGCATCATAATGGCATCACTGATCTGGACACAGGCACAGCAGATTGTGGTGCAACCATCTTCAGGTGGTAGCACAGTTTTCTGATGCAGCTGCGATTTGCAAAATAAAAGTGACGCAACTTGCTGTTGTGCCTGTCACAACTCTTCGAAAACACAGGCTCGAATCTCAGAAACAGCTGTACTTTTTAGGATTAACGCTGAATTTACTGAAATGTTATAATGTGAACAATTCAGGCAAGTGCAGTTACAATACAGTTGCTACAACATTCAAGGGAACATATATTATATGTTTTGTCATAATTAAGACCTTAAGCATGTGTGAACTCTGCTTTATACCTCTATGTAACCCAGTGTATTGTTTTAAGTATTTTTTTTCAATAGTCTCTTTTTTTTTTCATTATTTAGAGTCCCTAGCTGTTGCTGCCATTTTCCTGTCTAGTACTCAAGTTTTAATTGCTTGGTTCAAAAACCCAGTGGCATCAGTTGAACAGAAGCTCTGCATGGAAAGGCTCACTCTAGGCTTCCGCTCAACTGTTGTCACTAGGTGCATAAGTCATGAAGAAATTAAATATTGGGTGGGAAAAGGCAGCATTAACAAGGAACCCTAAATTAGGTAAAAATAAGAGTATTTCCAAACATACACACAATACAGTGCACTGGGGGTATTACACAGACTTCACACGTGGCTAGATTTCTAATGACAAAAAGTCATGTTAAAAAACAAGGTTTATGTTTCCTTTAAAGGAAACTTCTACGTACGAAGTCCATATACAGAAAGCAGCAGCAGTCCATTAGATGAACTGCTTTCTGCAACCCTGGCATGGTCCTACATGATAGAAGTCTAAGCCCTGTTCATCATCCACTGAAAACATTATGATAAATAAGGGAAACACAATGACCTGACTCAGAACATTTATCTTCCTGAGTGGGGAGGCAGGATAATAAATCATGAGTGGCTAAGCCACAAGTGAGTTATGTAAGTCAGAAGTTTCCAAAAGCTGGAAAGATGGCCAAAGACCTGGCAGTTGAGGTTCAATGGCAAGAGATCAAGGTGATGCATTTAGGGAAAAGGAACACATGCACAGAGTAGTGGATGGGAGGGGTTAAGCTGACCACAACAACAGATGTGAGGGATATGGGTGTCATCATCAGTAATTCCCTCAAACAAACCAGCTGGTGGAATATGGCGTTGAGGATGTTGGGATGCATCAGGATGGGTTTCGATAACATGAAAAATAAAAGTGATATAGCCCCGATACAGATGTCTGTGAGATCTCACCTGGAATTCTGTGCCAGTTCTGGAACTCTCACCTGAGAAAAGACATGGACAGGCTGAAGCCAGTACAGAGAAGGGCCACCAATATGATACTGGAACACCAAGGCAGATCTTATGAGGGCCAGCTGGTGGCCCTGAACATGTCCTCACTGGAAGTCAGATGCGAGAGGAGAGACATGATAGAGACATTTAAGCTTTTGAAGGGTATAAACAGGATTAATAATGAAGATCTTTCTGTTAGAAATAGGGATGTAGTCAAAAGAAAGCACAGCTGGAGGTTGGTGAGGGGTAAATTTAGGAGGGTGTGAGGAAGTTTTACTTAACAGACAGGATGGTGGAACTGCGGGACAAATTACTGGTAGACATGCTGGAGGCAGTGTGACAGGGAGCTCTTGCCACTCTTGAGGACCGACCTTTTCTTAAATCTGTTGTAAGAGTTCTTCTGTTTCTCAGCCTAATCTGTACTTTACAATTTCTAGTCCATGAGATTGGCCACCTATGGGCACCCCTTTCCCTTTCTTGACTACGCTATAGTGTCCTCTTTAATTTTTCTTTTCCCTCTCAGGTCCTCGTACAGGAAGGTTATTGTGGTGACCTCCGAGCTTATGTAAAACAACAGGCTGTGTTTATCATTGTTGGATTTAGTAAATAATAGCACTATGTCATAAAATACCTTGATATGTATACCTTATGTTTACGAAACCTGTAAATGTTGAAAATACCATGGCACTAGGTGTCTTTGATAAAGGTAAAAAGTACTGGGTGACTGTGTTATAGAAATTAAGTTGGCTGTGTTGCTAGATGCATGTAATGCATTTCTGCTGAAAACTGAGCCAATCTGAAATGTCATGGTGATTTTCATATACCCCATGATGCTATGCATTATGGGAGTATGTGTGATATTGTGTTTCTTTGAAACTTGGCTTATTGTTAATGCCCTTTGGGGTAACCCTTATTTCAATGCTTCTGCACTGAGCTTCTTTGTCTGTAGCTTGTTTTGTTTTTTCCTTTTTGAGCCCCCACCACCCAAGCAAACAAGGCAACCATAGGGATGAAGGGTTTTCACTGAAAAGTTTAGATCAGTGAGTCAGCAGGTGCTGGCAAAATGTAGAGGAAAGACTTGCATAGACTTGCTATAAACTGATGTAATGAAGAAGGGATATGCCATTGCTGAAGGTTATCTCTGCATTTTGAATAAACATCACACAGAGATTGTTTGTTGAACTTGAAGTTTGGTGTCTGGTCCATCTGTTATCCCACAGCCCCTCCACAGGCACGTACACTAAATGGGTTTAGATGTGGCTGGGACAGAACAAGTGAACTCATAGTCCTTGTGGAGGGGTATTGGGGGGGAGAAGGTAGAGAGAGTGGGAGCAGGTGGGGACAATATACCTAGACACTGGATCTGTGGGTGAGATAGGAAAATATAGGCAGACTCCATGGACCATTGGTCTCTTTCTGTTGAGAGATGATATGTTTCTAGTTTGTTTCTAAGTTCTGCCTCCTCACAAGTCATAATAATTAGCCTTTTCTGAACTAGACTATTCTGTGCCCAATTTATACAATATATTTTAAATTGTTAAGGATTTCAATTAGTTATTTTTAGGAAGATTTAACTGTTTCTTCCGTTTGATTTCGCTGCTCTATTTTGATTGAGGCAGAGGCCTTTGTGATGTTATCAGGTAGTGTTCAAGCTGCTCTCCCATTGGTTAAAGGTGGTGTTGTGACATGTCTAAGTGGAGACAAATGCATAACACGAAGATAAATGATTTATCTTCATTTAGAATGTTTCAGTGGCTGACATAAGTCATTTCTCTGTAAGGTTTGGCTCTTACCTTCATTGTATAAAATAGCTATATACTGTCTGAAAAGTTATTTCACATCAGCTATTGGACACCCAAGTTTTGACAGATAAAGTTTTTCTCAGTTTTTCATATGCCCATAAAATAGTTGTTGTGTTCTAAATCCTCTGCTTGCTCCCCGGTACACAAAGAGACATAATCATACAGCTTTGAATCGCAACTAAACACAAAGGTTTTGGGGTTTCAATGGTTGCATTCTTGCAACTATTTACAAAAATAAAGGAAAGAAAACAAAGACAGAAAAATCTTGCTGGGTTCCCAAACACATGGAGTTGGATTTTTAAAAGTGCAGACATAGACACAAACACATGTTGCACCCATGTATGGCTGACTGCTTCCAACCAGTCCTGCTACTGTTTTCAAAAGATGCATCCATTTGCAACAAAAAGATACGGTTTGTAGATTTAGGAGGTGGTATGGCAGTGTTTGTTAGCAGAAAAAAAATCATCATATAGTTTAAATAATAATGTATCTCTAGCCAAAATATCAATACTGTATATCCATTTTTCTTTCATTGTATTTTACTCTAGAACTGAGATATGGGATTTTAAAGTGTTTAAAAAGTCCCTGCTTTCTGGCCACACCCACTATAAATAAACATTCTGGTGTGGTTATGTTCTGTTTACTATCAGAAATGCCATTCTATTCCAGCATCCATTTGGGGTCGGGTTAAGTAATGAATGATTCCGACATTATATGGCTCTACGAGAAGGAATGGGTTTTAAGTCAGTCTAAAACTCAAATGTGCTACTCCATTTTTTGTAAACAAAAACAAGTATTAGGTTCCAGTACTGCAGAAGACAGGCTTCTCATCGTGAATTATACAATGGGATACCTTTTTTATACAGAGATACTGCTGTCCTAAGTTTACTAATCATTATTTTTGTTGTTTTAAAACATTCTAGCTTATTACAAGGAAAAGTGGGTACTCTGAGGGATTGTATACAAATAGACTCTGCAGAGCTCCAGGTTCATCATGTTTGTTTGGGCAGAAGCCATTTTGGAACCCCAAGGATTTTTTTCCCAATGTGGGACAGCTAAGAGGCATGGTTGCCTTACTGTCAACCTCCAATAGTGTTAAATTCATCACAAAGAAGCCTGAGAACTTGGATTTACTTACCTTGACTTTTCAAGGTGAACAGTGTAATTTTTCTTTCCCAGTTTCATGGAGTACTGAATGCTGTCTGGATATCTAGTCTGTAACAAAGACAAATATAATGTAATTACATTTGTTATATACTTAATCCATGATCTAGATCTCCTCATTCTGGGTAATCAGTGAGGCAAACCTCTCGCAACAAACATCCTTGTTTTCCACCAGCCCTTCAGTCCCACTCCAGCTTGTGCCTATCAGCCCTACATCCCCTCTCAGCTGTCCTTCTCCAAGTTGGGTATTGTCTTGCTCTTCTCCCACAACCTTCCTGATTCCAATACTGCACTTGTATAGATCCTTGTAAGAGGCTGTCTCCTGGTGTGATCAAGGTATCACTGATACATTAACATATACATAGACAATGATGGCTTAAAAAGGCCCATTGTCCCATCCAGTCATCCCAGCCCATCTAATTACTCTGCACTGGCCCTAGTGGCTGTCCCTCCCCTTTGTTTCTGTCCCGCTCTTTTCTAACTACTCCCACATGCCTGCTCTTTCCTCCTCTCTCAGCGTATTCCACTCCTCCACCACTCTTTCTGTGAAAAAGTGCTTGTTGAATCCCCCTACTGTTTTCAATGAGTTCCTCATCATCCCTGTATTTGAGCTCAGGGAGGAAAGTTCCTTGGCGTTCATTTATTTATTTATGACTTTATGCCTTTGGTAACAGGATAAGTGCACTGGTCCAGAGGACCTTTTTCAGTCACGACCCGGGCCACACAGTGGCAGGCAATAAACTACAATAGTAATACAATAACGGTTACAGTCAGCAGTAGGAATACATGAACACAAGGGGATACAAAATACATAGTAAGTAGGTCAGTCAGTACAATTAGAGGAAAAACAAAATCATCCTATTTATCCTATGTAGGTACTTGTATATGTCAGTCATAGAAACATAGAAACATAGAAGTTAACAGCAGATAAGGACCGCAAGGCCCATCCAGTCTACCATTTTTTCTACCTTGTGAATGTGCCAGAGGCTTGTACTCTGTCAAGGGCCTATCTATTCATACTCATCTGTATTGCTCCCTTATGCCTATCCCATACCTATTTGAAGCCCTGCACTGTATTCATATCCACCACTTCCTGAGGTAGGCCATTCCATGCATCCACCACCCTTTCTGTGAAAAAGAACTTCCTCACATTACCCCTTAATCGGCCTGCCTCTAATCTCATGCTGTGTCCTCTTGTCCTGCTATATTTCTTACATTAAAACATGTTAGACTCTTTCACCTTGTTAATTCCCCTAAGATGTTTGAATGTTTCGATCATATCACCTATCTCCCTCCTTTGCTCTAGGGTATACATATTGAGCTCAGTTAATCTGTCCTCATATGTTTTCTGATGCAGTCCCTGCACCATTTTGGTTGCCCTTCTCTGGACTGCCTCCATTTTGTTAATGTCCTTTTGCAGGTGCAGCCTCCAGTACTGCACGCAGTACTCCAGATGGGGCATAACCAGTGTCTTGTAAAGAGGGATTATTACTTCCCTCTTACGACTTGTGATACCCCTACTATTACACCCCAACATCTCTCTAGCCTTACCTACTGCTTTGGTGGTCTGCTTGGATGATTTCAGGTCATCTGTGATGATGATGCCCAAGTCTCTTTCTTCTCTTGTGATTGCCAGCAACTCACCTCCCAACCTATAGGTGGCTTCAGGGTTTCTCTTCCCTATGTGCATGATCCTGCACTTCTTTGCGTTAAACCCCAGCTGCCACTCTTCTGACCATTCTGACAGTTTATTCAGATCTCTTCTCTTTCTGCTCACCCCATCTGGATCATCTACTCTGTTGTAGATTTTGGTGTCATTTGCAAACAGACAAATCTTACCCTCCAGTCCATCTGCAATGTCACTGATGAAGATATTGAAGAGGACTGACCTCAGGACTGATCCCTGTGGTACCCCACTTGTGACTTGCATCTCTTCTGACTGTATATCGTTTACCACCACTCTCTGTTTTCTGCCCGCCAACTAGTTTGCACCCAGTTGGCCAACTTCTGACCCACCCTGATCCCATCCAGCTTATTAATCAATCTTCTATGTGGAACAGTATCAAAAGCTTTGCTGAAGTCAAGGTAGGCGACATCAACTGCACCCCCTTAGTCCATCACTCTGGTTACCCAGTCAAAGAAAACTATGAGATTAGTTTGATAGGACTTTCCTTTTGTAAACCCATGCTGTGTTGGATTCTGTGCTCCTATGGATTCCAGGTGTTGCGCTATCCTTTCCTTAAGGAGCGCCTTCATAATCTTGCCCACTACTGAGGTACGACTGAATGGTCTGTAGTTCCCTGCCTCCTCCCTGCTACCACTGTTGTGGAGCGGGATCACACAAGCCCTTCTCCAGTCTTCTGGGACCTCTCCTGTGCTCAGAGACTCACTAAACAGTTCTAATAATGGCTCTGTTAGTTCCACCCTTAGCTCCTTTAGTACCCTGGGATGTATGCCATCAGGTCCCATTGCCTTGTTCACCCTGAGCTTAGCAAGCTCTTGTAGGACCCTTTCTTTCATGAAGGGACTAATGCACACCTCCCTTCCCTCTGTGTCCATGGTGCTGAGCTGTGGGCCCTGCCCTACCTTCTCCACAGTAAATACTGAGCAGAAGTATCTATTTAGGATAGATGCTTTTCCTTGGTCCTCCTCCACATACTCCCCCTTATCCCCTTTGATCTTAGCAACACCCCCTCTGGACTTTCTCCTTTCACTAATGTATCTATAGAAAGTTGTGTCCCCTTCTTTTATCATGTCACCCCTTTCTTTCTCTTTTCAAGGGTGTACCTGAAAAGAGGAACTTTGGTGTCAGGGGGCCACTCGGTTACCAAAATTCAGTAAATAAATAAATGAGCCCTGCAGTATGTCTTACTCTCTAGGCCGGGGACCATCTCTGTGGCTCTGCACTGTGCTGCTTCCATGAAATATCTCTGCTTTCTTTCCCTGATGGTGCTGTTGACTGACCTACTTGTTACAACAAAGCAGTACTAAGTCTTGCTATCTGATCTTCATTACAGTTGCTGCAGAAAGAATGGGAAAAACAACTATCCACATCTAACCCATATTGTAGTATTTTTCAGCACAGTGTGCGCCCCCAATCTGTTCAGTCACTGTCAAGACTCAGGATCGACTTGAGTGATATAATTCTGTCCCAGTTGTCTCCTACAGTGATGTTATTGTGAAGGATTCACCAGGTCTTCAATGATGATGTCATGCCATTTTAAGTTTTGTAAAATGCATCCCAATATCAATGTGGAAGGAAGAATGATTCAGTGACTAGAATCCAAGCTTAAGAGCCAGCAGATCCCCAATTCAAATCCTAGCTTAACCACAATGGCTCACTGTGTGCCATACATAAGGAATTAAACTTGCGGACTTCGCAGTTGCTGCCCCGAAACCTGGGAACAGCATGCCTAGTTGTTGCACTGTTTCCCAAGCTTTCCAGAGTCAATACCGGTCACACTTGCTTCAGTTGGCAATATGGTCCTATTCTTAGCCCCTGCCACTAGTGATATCTAGCCATTCTGTATGTGACTGTCCTTGTACTTGCTAATTCTGTAATCTGTTAATATTGTCTGTACCTCTGAACTCTTGCCTATGACATTTCCCCCTATGCTTCCCCAACTGACTGATATGTACCATACTATGTACTCTGTATTTTCTGTTCACTCTGTTGCTTAATTTATTGTCATGCATAGTATTGCATCTCTAAGGTCACTATGTGCGCTAATGTAATAGTCATTGTATTGTATTGTATTGTCCTGTCTTGTCTTGTATTGCTTTGTCTTAATAGTTTATATTCTCCCGGGTCATGCCTGAAAATAGGCAAATGTTTGTCTAGTGCATCTTACCCAGTAAACAAAAACTAAATAAATAAATACACAACAGCATACAGGCTGAGGTATGTTATCCCCACACTCTGCCATGTGTTATTTCTTCCACACACAGAACAAGTAAGAAAAGGATCAATCAAATGCATTCATCTTTGTTATTGGCATCACCATGAATATCTTTATGTTTGGCGATGTTCTCAATCCTGATCTAATGCCCCACATGCAGTAGACATTTAATATTTATCTATATACGTCCCTAGGGGCACGTAAAGTTAATTGATATTTAGGTACAGTATCTTGTGTGCATACCCCACTGTTTCTTCCCCTTGTCCTTTATCACTAAGCATATTTATTTGATTTGATTTATGATTTGCACACTCCAGGACAGCTTCATTTAGGTGACGCACCTAGTTTCCAAGAGGGCCCTGGGGGGGACAGTACAACAGCCAAGTTTGAATAGTTACAGTGTGTACACAGTTAGAGTATATAGGTGTAGGGTTACATTCAAAGTACACAGTTACAATATTTACAGTATTTATATTGACTCAGATTTGGTTAGTGTTGTTTAGAAGGTCCATTAAAAATCACTGTTGTATCAGGACCAGGGGTCAATATATGCATAAGGAACTGTGTTCGTGGATGAGGATACAGGGAAAAGGATGCAATGGGGGCTAAATGAGAGGCCAGGACTTGAAGCTAGTGACAGGAACACAACAAGGTTTCTTGAGTCCTGGATTGTGTCAAAGATCTGGGTCCAGCTGTTTGGGTCTGCAACTGAGAAAGCTTTTTCTCCAGCTTTTTTTTATCCTGGGTACTGTACATGATACATAGCCTTCATTTGAGACTTCAGCTGTATTTGCATGGACAGATGGGTCATTTTCCTTTAGAAATTATCTGTTACTACTGTGTTCATTACCTGCCTTCATTACTTAAAATGATCTATTTGTGGTATCTCACCGCTGTCAACTAAATTATGTTGATGTCACATGCACAAGATTACAACTTTGGGTGGGGAATGAGAGGCAAGAATTGAGGATGACTAGGAAGAAAGTTCCTGTTTCCCTTTTATGCAGCTATCCTTTAGTTTAAAAAAAAAAGAATGAGGAAGAAAAATAGAGAAACTGCACGAGAGATAGGTTAAATTGTCTACATGTAATTTTTGTAATACGTTTTCTGAGAGGCCTCACTTGTTCTTTCAGCAACTGGATTTAACAAAAACAGCAAAACCCTCAATAAGGTGTGAATAATATAGAAACATAGTAGAAATATAGTAATTTAAGGTCAGAAGGGACTCTGACATTGTTACACAAACACTGGAGGGCCTGACTAACATATAAGGCTACACAGAACTTGCTATCCATTTACAGTCCTGCTGTACCTTCAGACACACTTACCACCCTACCTTACCAAAATATAGGTTTTTCACTCTGTTCCTCTATTCCCACAACATTGCATACTACAGGCTGAAGTGTTATGCCCTCTAGAGAAACCAGAATCCACTGGCTCGCCAGAGCCCCATCCCAAACCCAGGGTGCTGCCACCAGGGGAGGGCAGTGGACATGGCCTATCTGGACTTCAGCAAGGCCTGTGACACTGTGCCACATAGAAGACTATTACACAAACTGGGGAATATGGGTGTGGGCAGGACAGTAGTGTGTTGGGTAGGTAACTGGCTGGGTGGCAGGACATAGAGGGTGGTGGTAAATGGCTGTCACTCCACAGAGGGAAGACTGACCAGTGGGGTACCACAGGGATCAGTGTGCTGGGACCGGTCCTATTCAACATCTTCTTCAGTGACATTGCACAGGACCTAGAAGGCAGAATTTCACTGTTCGCTGATGACACAAAGCTCTGTAACAGAGTAGACAACCAGAGGGTGTAGACAGAAAGAGAAGCGACCTGCAGAAACTTGAAGAATGGTCAGGTTTGGCAGTTGAAATTCAATGCAAAGAAGTGCAAGATAATGCATATGGGGACAAAACCCTGACACAATATATCAGTTGGGGGTGAGGATATAGCATGCACCAAGCAGGAAAGGGATCTTGGGGTTGTCATCTCAGTGACCTCAAGGTAGAAACAGTGTGACAAGGCAGGTAAAACAAATAGGATGCTGGGTGGTATAGGCAGGCATCACCAGCAGGAAAAGGGAGGTCATAATTCGCTATACAGAGACACTAGTGAGGTCCCACCTGGAGTACAGTGTACAGTTCTGGAGACCATACCTACGTAAGGACATAGACAGGGTATAGAAGGTTCAGAGGAGGGCAACAAAGATGGTGCATGGATTGCATCACAAGTCCTATGAAGACAGGTTGAAGGAACTGAACATGTACTCCCTGGAGGAGAGGAGGGAGAGAGGGGATATGATAGAGACATACAAGTATCTTACAGGGAGGAACAGGGTGCAGGAAAACACTATTTTTAAGTGAAAAAGATGTTCCAGGACAAGAGGGCATGGGATGAAGTTGGAGGGAGGATGATTCAGAGGAAACATGAGAAAGAATTTCTTCACAGAATGGGTGGTGGACAAGTGGAACACCCTGCCAGAGGAAGTGGTGGGGGCTGAAACAATCACGGGCCCTTATCTGCCGACACTGTCTATGTATCTATGTATCTATGTATCAATGTATCTATGTCCAGACCTGGCAGGCTTGCTATAGGCTCTAAACTCTCACCAGGGAATACCTCACAACACCCCTCCCAGTCCCCTTGAATCCTATCCCCAGTCACAGCTCACAGAGATGAAAATTTCCCTGGACAAGGAAAACAAACAGTTGGCAGCACTTAGCACGTGTGTGACACCCCCCCTCGCAACTGGAACTCCTCGACAGTTGCTGATGGATGATTTCTGCAGACTCCCTCTCCACTTGGTCATATATCCTCAGGACACTGTCCTGCAACCACCTTGGAACCTGGAGTAGATCCACCAGGGTCTCAATCAGCTCTCCAGCCTTTAGGGGAATGCCTCACCCCTCCAGCATCTTCTTCAGGGTGGCAGCTAGAACTGTGGGTGGTTTCCAATGTTCTTGGGATAGAATGAAGGTAATAGTCATCATTGGTAGTGACAAGGATGGGAAGGGACTAGGATAACTGTTGGGGAGGAGTAAACCCCAACTGATGCCAGGTCGTGGGCAGACGGGATGGACCTTGTTTTTTCCTGCCATCGTCTTCTATGTTTCTATGTTTAAAAAATGAGACAGAGGCCCTAAATGTACTCTGTCTTCTTGAATTTTATTCTGTTCCTCTCTCTACATCTTTTCTGCTTCACTTCTATGTCCTACTTCCCCACAGCAAGGAGAAGACATGCCTCTCTGTATCCAGAAGGGTAGGGGGAGGTCTAAAAGTCTCTGTCATGGTCTGTTGTCTCTGTCTCCCCTCTCAGACTGCTCACCCAAGAACAACTTCCTGCTCTCTTATTCCCTCTTTTACATATTCTCCCTGCTGGCACCCTAAATACATATGAACATATGAAGAAGCCAGCAGAAAAAGGCCATTTGGTCTATCTAGTCTGCTCATACTACAGAGTCCACAGCTTGAACTACTGTCCCTGCCTTCCCTACCCACTCCTCCCATCCTCCCTACCAATGATCCTTATCTTCCCCTTATGCCTATCCCAGCCTCTCTTAAAGCTGCCCACTGTCTTCAACGAGATGACCTCTTCCGGCAGCACATTCCAAATGTCTACCACCCTCTCTGTGAAGAAGTGCTTCCTGACCCCCCCTAAACCTCCCACCCTCCAGCTTAAGACAGTGCCCCTCATGTTATGGTTGCCACTCAGTTTAAAGAGACTCTCCTTATCAACCTTATTTATCCCTTTCAAGTACTTGACCTTCCCTAGATATCTAAGGAGCTAGACTGGTGGTAGTGTTCCAAGGTGTGTGTATTAGGTGCCATCATGTAGACGATGACTTGGATTTTCTTTCCAATTATGTTTTGGGGTCTCCCACACTGGCAGCTCAGTGGCAGGCATACCCACCACCTGGAATCAGTCCCCCTTCTGATAGAGGATCATCATGCAGCATGGTCATCAGTTTTTTTTTAACTTAAGTTGCTCTTCAAAGCCTCCACTTGAGGACACTGGCACAAAGGACAGATGTCCAAGCTGATAACATGCTTCTGCATGTCACAGCCAACTACCTCACGGCATCCACCCCTTCCTACACCGCAAATCCTGGGTCACCATCCACAGATGGCGATATCATGGCAGCGTGAGAAATTCTCCCTATCAGAGGTTGAGAACATCCAGTGGGATGTTCGAACCTCTTCCTCCTGGCTGGCCCCTGATGACCCGGACCTGGGTTGCCGGCATTGTAAGCAAGCTACACCGATGGGTCTGGGTCACCCTGGAGACAGGAAATGGCACCACAATCCGCATGGGGGTTGTATACAGACCCTCATCTCAGAGGGAGGGAATGGACAAGAAAATGATAGAAGGCTTCCTTAGAATGGCAGAAAAAGGGGAGATATTGTTGATGGGGGACCTGAATAAGCCAGATGTTAACTGGAGCACCTTTGCTGCAGGCACATCCAAGAGCAGGGTCATTCTTGATGCCCTACAGGGGGCATGCCTCAGACAGCTAGTATTGGAACCCACTTGGGAGGTAGCAACTTAGACCTGGTACCTCTAAAATGGGACGGAGAAAGAATCTCTAGATTTAGAAGTGGGTAGCTATCTGGGGAACAAGTGATCACCAAACAGTGTGGTTCATTATAAACACAGCCATGCAATCAAGCCATACAAAAGCAAGAGTATTGGACTTTAGGAGGGCTGACTTTGGGAAAATGAGAGAGAGCCTCAGAAAAGCACTAGCAAACAGGCAAGAAGGAGGGGTGGAGGAACAATGGAGAGTAATCAAAACAGCCATCACAGAGGCAACAAGCCTTTGTGTAAAGCGAATCAACAAAACACAATGAAGGAAAAAACTGCTATGGTTCTCAAAAGAGGTTGCAGGGAAGGTTAAGGAGAAAAGGATAGCATTCAGGAAATATAAGGAAACACAGAAGGAGAAGGACAGAGAACTTTATCAGTTAAAGCAGAAAGAGGCTGGGAAGGCAGTCAGAATAGCAAAGGCCCAAACTCTGTTAAGAAGGGGGATAAGACCTTTTATAGGTACATTAGGGAGTGAAGAAAGACCAAAGGAGGGAGACTGAGGCTTAAGAAAGAGGAAGGAATGTGGGTAGAGGGTGACAATGAAAAAGCAGGGATACTGAATGAATATTTCTGCTCAGTATTCACAAAGGAAGAGGAGGGGAGGTACCTAAACCAAACAAGAGAAACACTCTGAAGACGAGGGTCGATACCATTCCATTTACAGAAGAAAGGGTTCTGAAAGAACTAATAAAATTGAAGGTGGACAAAGCAATGGGGTCTGATGGGATTCACCCAAGAATTCTAAAAGAACTAAGGGTAGAACTAATGACACCACTGACTACCTCTTCCACAAATCGTGGAGGATGGGGTGGTACCTGAGGACTGGAGGAGGGCAGATGTGATTCCTCTTCACAAAGTGGAGCAGGACAGAGGCAGGAAACTACAGACCAGTTAGTTTGACCTCAGTGGTAGGTAAAATGATGGAATCACTCTGAAGGAAAGAATTGTTGAGTACCTGGAGACCAGTGGGGCACAGGACCCAAGGCAGCATGGATTCACGATGGGAAGGTCGTGTCAGACGAATCTAATAGATTTCTTTGACTGGGTGACCAAAGTAGTAGACCAGGGAGGGGCTGTGGACATGGCTTACCTAGATTTTAGCAAGGCATATGATACAATCCCACACAAAAGATTAATACACAAGTTAGCCAGCCTTGGAGTGGGTCCCAAGGTGGTAGCCTGGATAAAAAATTGGCTAGACAACAGGACGCAAAGGGTAGTAGTAAATGGAGTCCACAGTGAAGAAAGGAGGGTTACTAGTGGGGTACCGCAGGGTTCAGTACTGGGACCAGTCCTTTTTAATGTCTTTATAAGTGACATTGCAGAGGAACTGGAAGGAAAAGTATGTCTCTTTGAGGATGACACAAAGATCTGCAACAGGGTTGATACACCAGATGGAGTGGAAAGGATGATAAGTGACTTGGCAAGGTTGGAGGAATGGTCAAATGTATGGCAGCTCAGATTCAATGCAAAGAAGTGCAAGGTAATGCACCTGGGAAACAAAAACCCAGGGCAAGAGTACACAATGGGGGGTGAGATTCTGACAACAATAAAAATGGAAAGAGACCTGGGGGTAATTATATCAGATGACCTAAAGGTGGGCAAGCAATGTGAGAAGGCAGTAAGGAAGGCTGGGGGGATACTGGGATGCATAGGGAGAGGCATCAATAGTAGAAAACAGGAAGTTGTTATCCCTCTGTACAGACAGTTGGTGAGACCCCATCTGGAGTACTGTGTGCAGTTCTGGAGACCCCATCTCCGCAAAGACATAGACAGAGTGGAGGCTGTCCAGAGGAGGGCAACCAAAATGGTGCAGGGTCTGCACCAGAAGACATACGAAGAAAGACTAAAGGAGCTTAATATGTATACCCTTGAGGAAAGGAGGGAGAGAGGGGACATGATAGAAACTTTCAAGTACCTCAAGGGAATCAACAAAGTCCAAGAGGGTGGCATCTTTCAGAAAAAGAGATGTGCAAGAACAAGGAGGCACAATTTGAAGATAGAGGGGGGAACAACTCAGAGGTAATGTGAGGAAGTATTTTTTCACAGAGAGGGTTGTGGATGCATGGAACAGCCTCCCTGAGGAGGTCGTGGAGTCAAGAACAGTGGGGGAATTCAAGAATACATGGAACAGACATAAGGCAGTCCTAGTGGGGGGGTAGGAGGAAGTAAGCTGTTGGTTAATTAGGGTCTGCAGCTTATCTGTTAGGTAGGAAAATGGGCAGACTAGGTGGGCCAAGCGGTCCTTATCTGCCATCAAATTCTATGTTTCTATGATGGGCCGACGTGACCTGGATTTTTTTTAACCTGCATTTTTAACTACCTCCTTCCACCTATTTGATGATGTCACTCAGCCCAGCATAAGCATCAGACACCACAGCTAATCACGATGGGGGTGGGGCCTGGTCCACCACAGGGGTCACAATTGTGCCGCATGTGATGCCTGGGGCTTGGAAGCACAGCCATTTTGGCTGCGCTGTCTTCCAGCCCAGCCACCCACACATCCCCATTCCACTCATGGGTCACTCCAGAAGCTGTGTGGGTTTTTTTTGTTTTTAGGGAAAGAAACAAAGTATATGGGAAGACAACATGACAGAAAGAGTAAAACACAGAATCATTTAGAAGTTAATATATTTAAGGGGGATGGAAAATTTGTGTAAATTGGCAGCTAGCTGTAACATTCATATTTTCAGAAAGTAAATTCATACCTCCAAAGGACCCACATTAAGCGGTACCTGAATAAACAGTGATGTGAAAAGCTGTGTTTTTAGTTGTTTTCTTTTTATGGAGAACAACCTGTACTGCTCTTTTCATGGAACCAGTAATTTGGAGTTCCCACTGCTGTATGTCACAGTCTGTGAGTAGAATGTTAGGCATGAGCTGTTGACCAATCAGAACACTGCTCAGAGTTCGGTGCACACATTGCGACATAGTCAAAACTCCAACTTACCGGTTCAGTGAAGAGAACTACACAGAATGTTGGCCATAAATGCAAAGCAATGTAAAATATAGTTTGTCACATTACCTTTTGTTCAGGTACAGGTACTACAGATCATTTTGTGTTAATATGAACATAATGGCTGAATGTGGGAGCATTACAAACAGCCCCTAGTCAGAAATCCTTTTCTTCCTCTTTGAAACATTCTCTTAATATGCTTCAAAGAATGAATAAGAGAAACTTCATTATAACACAAAAAAATCTCACCTCTTCTGAGCTTTCCACTGCTGTGTTTAATTCTCTGTGGAGTCGCCATGAAATCTCTTGCAAGGTTTCCAAATTCTGTAGCACCATGGAGCCTGTATCCCTACCCAGTTTACAGCTGTTCACTGAAATAAGGATATTTAAAGAGCTATACATTAGTCATCTTTTTATAACCAGAGTTGAGCACCATCCAAAGTCTTACATTTCTCTTCTCATTCATGCTGCCCCCAGTAGACGGGAAGCTGGTCAAGATTATTAATAATAATAATAATACCTTTATTTTTATGACACCTTTCAGAATATCAAGGTGCCTAACAAATTGAAAAGAACACATCAAATATCCAGGTCATAAAATAGTATAAAACAGATAATCTAGTACAAAATTATTCTTTCACCGAAAGCTTGAACCCACAGGTGTGTTTTTAAAGCTTGTTTGTAGATTAACCTGAAAATGAAACATGCAGTAGAGCCAAGAGGATTTGCAGTTATGGTCAGAAGTTGCAGGTGAGTCCCATCAGCTGCTTTCTTGTATGCTGAGTGTCAAGTCCAGCATGTGGGTTATTTTAAATAACCTGAAAAGAGATGCATGCCAGGAAGCCATGTCCACAGCAGGTAGGCCAACAGAAGATGGCTGAGCTGTGGCTCGGTTCTGTAAACTGGAGCAGTGTGAGCTGACAATGTTTTCATGGAAAATGAGGTGAAGAAATCTATGAACCACTGGCTGGCTGTGAGCTGGGGTGGTAACTTGACACAATGTGATCAGAGAGATTGGAGTTTATGGGTGACCCTCACAATCCCACCTGGAGAACATCAAGGGGTCGATTGCCTTGCTGAGGTAAGGCACTCAGCTCTCAGGAAGGCAGGAAGGGCACAGGCCACCTGGTGTTCATGTGCATCTTGCTGGCCAACCAGGGATCAGCATTGTCATCCTCCAGGCAGGAGGAAGGGTGCATCCGTGGGGACACCCCCACCCCCATTTTTGGGGTTAGAGGTGGGGAGAAGAATGAGCAAAGAGAGAGGGAGAAATCAGAAAACTTCATAAACTTCCTGAACTTAGGAAAGAGAGGCAGAATGTTTTTAAATTAAGCAATAAGGCATGATTGGAGGTTGGTGTATCATCAGTTAATCTACAATTAGGAGGGTCATGAGGCATGAGACATAGCCAAGGGCCTATTATCCCTAGGGTTACATTGATGAAGGTAATCCAGTCCCTGAAACAAAATGTTTTCTTTTTTTTTTCAAACAAATGTTTTATGGTTAACATTCTAATTGATCTTTTGTACATGACAGTTTCCAGACTATTAGCCTAAACTTTTGAGAATGCTTTCAGACAGTCAAAATGCTCAATTTCCAATCAGTATTAATTATTATTATTAATAATGCACTTTGTTGATATTGGTCCCTTTCTATGATCAGAGTTAACCAAAAGGGACTTTATGCAAATCCATTCTTGAATTTTTCTTCACAGAGCATTATGCCGAGAACTGAACTTGACAAAGCATACACATTCAGAAGGGTTGGATTTTCTGCCAAACTGTTAAAAAGAGCCTGGCTTTCCAATTTTTAAGAAAAGAATGGAATCTGGTTTTATATTGCCTCTTCATATTCTCTGCATCCTGAAGCAGTTAACAAACCATGAGTGTTTACAAAAGCACAGGGTGGGGTGGGGATTAAGCAACAGGAGGTTAAGTGACTTGTTCAAGGTCACACTGTGTGTACTGTAAGTGGTGGCAGTAATGGTAGTGGTTAAGACACCTTAATTGAAATAATGAGGAAAGCATAATGAGAACTTTCCACTGGTGAACAGTAAGAATTTCATATACTTGCTATCAATAGAGTTAACTCTATGAACGCCCATTGGAAATGATCGTTTACATGCTGACTATGCCAATCAAACCCCAAACCGAAGAAAAACATTCCAGGAACAATTAACGAATGTTCACCTTACTATATAAGATAAAAATGTACTTTGAAGGTCTCACGACACTTTTAAATATGTATACCTAAATTTAGTGGCCTCTATTTCTTCCTTTTCATGGTCACTTGACTAGCACCATACTAAATGGACATAGTGTGTCCAAAGGGGTGGGGCCGTATTTAAAGGGCCCCAGTGCCTGGTGCTCAGTGGATAGCACAACTGTGCTAAATACACCACTGAATCCATGCAAATGAGGGAAACCTCTTCCACACAGAGGATTTTGGAAGGGGTAAAAGGCTGCTATGGCATCACTATTTACAGCTTCCAAAACCCTATCTTTCCCAATGCACACAGTGGTGTGGGAATCCCGCACTCCACCACAAATGGTGCCAGTGACACGCCCCCACTCCAGTCTACAAGATGATGGGATTACCATCCTTGGCAGTCTAGTGGTCCCCTTTCCACCAGATCCCTGACGAAAAAATTAAAGTCCCCTGGTACTCCGGAGGTCCACCGTCCAGCCCAGTCTCCAAGTAAATATTATAAATTCCTGCCTAATCACCATGTAAATATTATAAGTACCCAGAAAGTCTAGTGGTACCCCTTCCCGCATGATTTCTGAGTTACTGTGAATAACATCCCTGGTAGCCTAATAGTACACCTCATCCTCCAATCTCTATCCCAGTAAACAATAAAACATTCCCTGGTATTCAGTGGTACTCCCCATCCTCCAATCGCTGGCCCCATAGGTTTAAAGATAGGTGCTGGTGTCTAGTAGCACCCCCCCCACCCTCTGATCATTCACCACAGTTTATAAAAGAAGTCTCTGGTGTCTAGTGGTACCCCCACTCTGGATACACCACCCTGCCAGCCCCCTTACCATGGTAGCCAGTGCTGTGGGTAGCCCATGCAGTGACTAGCACAGCCATCCTTTTACCACCTCAGCTGGCCGCCATATGCAATGACAGAGAGTTTGCATCCTGTGTACTGAAAAGAGAGTGTGTATACTGTCTACAGTAAACAGTATGCATACTCCCTTTACAGTACATGGGACATGCACTCCCTGTCATTGCATACCGTGGCTGGCCAAGGTGGTGAGAGAGGGCTGTACTGGTCGTGTATGGGCTCCCCACAGCACCAGCAACTATGGTAATGGGTACTGGCAGGGTGGTACACCCAGTGCAGGGGTCACGTGATGCCAGAGACTTCTTTTAATAAACTGCAGCGAGTGATCAGAGGATAGGAGGGTGCCACTAGACACCAGGGAATGTTTTATTTTTTACAGGGCCAGGGACTGGAGGGTGGGGGGGTGCCACTGGACACGATGGACTGATTTATTTTTAACAGGGTCAGGGTCAGAGGAATGGGGTACCACTGGACACCAGGAACTGATTTATTTTTAATGGGGCTGGTGTTTGAAGGGGTGGGGTGCCACTAGACACCAGAGACTCTTTAAACTGTTACATGGATGGGCGATTGGGGTGGGAGGGCTGGCCACAGGAGGGGTGCTAACCTGCCACTACTTACCATGCAAATGAGCCCATAATGGGCATGCATATGGCCCCTTAACACCTTGCATGCCAATGGACTCATTTGCATGGTGCCAGATGAATATTGCACTGGGTCTGGGGAATTGTTCCCTGCATTTCCCAGATCCATGCTGGGGCTTCGCAACTTGATTTAGCACTGTGCCGAGATGCCCCTATATTTAGTTGGAAAGCAAACCAAATATAGTATCTTCGGGTCCTGGGCAAGACAGGTGCAGCGCAAACCTTTGCACTCTGCTTTTGGCCATTTTCCAATATCGGCCCCATGTTTCTCTCTCTCTCTCTCTCTCTGTATGAATAACAATTTAACTACTCTGCATTTTGTATCTGTCTGTGTTCCCTATTGGTGATGTAGTGTGCTGTTTCCAATGTTTGTGCTACTCCCTGTATGCTGTACAGCAGTCTGACAGGTTGGTCAGAAGTGAGCCTTAGAAACGTGATAAATAAATAATAGAAACACAAAAAAAAAGAATTTAGATAAAATCCTATCTGTCAGACTCAGAAGTCAGTGCTTTTTCCATGTCAGCTTGTACATGTAAGGAAGTTTTACATATCGCCACCTCTCCCTGTCCCCCAACATCTATGAAAATGATAACTATTGTTTTATAAGGGCAACTCCTGGTGTGGAAAGCTTTAAAACAATAAATAAAAAACAAAGGCCCTGAAGGCTAGGATCGTTTGAAAGTTAATCATTCATTAACACATTTGCCTGGATGGAATGACTTTTGGCCAGCAGTTCCATTAATAGTACTGCAGCCCATCCATCATCACTGAATGGGTTTTAAAATGTTATTGCTGTATTTATTTTCTCTGCATCAGATAAGACAGTGCTCAGCTACCAAAAAAGTTTCCACTGTGTCTCGTTAGGTAGTCAGTCCAACGTGCACAGTAAATAGTGGCATTCATACATTCCATGTAAGGGGTGCTATATTATTATTATTGCTCTTTCTCCCATAATGCCGTTGGGCCTGCTAAACTTTATAAATTGCTCTGGAAGCACAAGAGCCGCTGTCTTGCTCTGCCTGTACTACAGTGATCACCTGCTCTCCCTACTCACCTCCCCCTCATTCTCTACCTTTACTTCCCCCAATTTCTGTTACTTCCTACTGTCATTGACTAGTTGGTTTTAATTTTACTGTCAGACATTTCAGTTGACATGCAGCATTTTCTAAGCACTTTGTGAGACTCTTTATAAAAGACATTATGCAAAAGTCAATTTTGTGTATTGTATATCAACCATTTTGGGTGGGGGTGAAAACAGAAATGCACCTGGATCCAGAATGTCCCCAAATCCCCTTGTAGAATGCACCTGCAGCAATCACTAGGAGGGACATTCTGACAGGGGCAGTAACTACAGGGGGCATTCCAGCTTGGGCATTAAGTGGGGAGAGGGGCATTTGATTCTCATGGCAAGATGCCGAATGTGGAGTGCATTTCTGTTGAAAACCAGAAGGCACCTGGAACTGGAATGCACCCCAAATCCTGAATGATATCCCCTACACAGGATATCACATTACTTAATGCCTTGCCTAAATGTCCCTATTAGTGATTGCCCCAGCTGCATTCTGGCCAGGTCGGCAAAGTTTAAGTCGAATTCTCCATCAGGTATGTCCAACAGGGTTTTATCTCACAGGCTGTCACAGTTCAACAGGGCTGCTAATGCCAGGCTGAGAAAGATGTTTTGGAGGGTGCCACAAGGATATCCATGGTAATGGGACTTTCCTTGGCATATGTAGTGCCGGTTGGCAAGTTATAGGCTCATAATGACAAAACTGAAATAGCCATCCAGTCAATAAAATTTCAGGATTGTGCTCATTTTAAAAGAACAATAAACCCACTCAAGCAGAGAATTATGGGATAATCAATATTTTTTCATGTGTCCAACCTGAAACTTAATTGCCAAAGTTTCGCTGGCTATCCGGCTTTCTCAAGGCAAGACAGGATCTGGACATGAAGTTATAGGAGCGTCTAATCCCATCAGTATGTTTTCTTTAATGTACTTTATCTTGGCGGTGGTGCTTGACCTATTGGAGATTGCTGGAGTAAGCAATGACCCAGAGACCTTGGTGCTGGCTTATAATAAGGCCATCTCCTCGGCTCTGGATATCATTGCTCCTGTCCATGTTCGTCCTCTTCCCCTTCGCCCTCGGCCCCCTTGGTTTGATGGGACCTTGAGGGAGATGCAGTGACAAGGATGAAGATTAGAACATTGCTGGTGAAGATCTGCCCTTCATGCCGACCATCTTAGATTGATGGAACATTATCAAGTCTATCACTCCGCAATCACCTGTAAGAAGGCAGATTTCCTGTCCGGGGAGATTGCGGCTGCTCAGAACTGACCAGCTCAGCTCTTTCGAACTGTGGACAGACTGTGCAACCCAGCCTGCCTGCAGGTTTGAAGAGCCTTTTCACAAGTAGAGTGTGAAAAGCTTGCTTGCTTCTTTGTGGCTAAGGTGGCCGACATCAGGGTGGCGCTCCAAACAGCACCTTCTATGGGAGAAGCTATGGATCGGCGCTTGGTCGCTAACCCTGAGTTCTCCTGGAGTTCCTTTGACCAACCAGAGCTCATTGATTTCATGCAGCTTGTCCAGGGTATGTGTCCTACATGCTGTGGTTTGGATCTGGGCCCAATGTCCCTGATTAAGGGTTGTTGAGACACCATTGGCCCAGGCCTAGCACAGATAGTCTGGTGCTCCTTGGAGACAGCTGAGTTTCCTAGCTCCCTGAAGGAGGCAGTGGTAACACCCCTCCTGAAGAAAGCTTCTCTGGACCCAGACTGCCATACAAACTACAGCCCTATCTCTAACCATCTCTTTGTGGTGAAGGTGATTGAGAAAGTAGTGGCCGTGCAGCTAGAGAACCATTTGACCATCCATGACATCTATGAACCATTCCAGTCTGGTTTCCGAAAGAGGCATAGTACCGAGACTGCACTGGTTCGGGTGCTCAATGATCTCCTGATGGGGAGAGATCAGAAGAGCCATTCTATCTTGGTTCTTCTTGATCTCTCTTCAGCGTTTGACACTGTAGACCATGGGGTTCTTCTCGAATGCCTGAGGTTCATCTGTGGCCTGTCTTCGTACAGTCCTTGGGTGGTTTAGATCTTTCCTCACTGGCAGAACTCAGAGGGTGGTGTCAGGGATTAATTCCTCAGGCCCAGTCACTCTGTCATGTGGGGTACCTCAGGGCTCGGTGTTGTCCCTCATGTTGTTTGCAGTGTATATGCTACTCTTTGGAGACATTGTAAGAAGGTATGGGCTGAGGTTTCACTGCTATACTGATGATACCCAGCTCTACCTATCTTTTGCACCCGACCAGGATAGAGCTATCTCTACATTTAACAACTGCCTCATTGAAATCCAGAACTGGATGGATTCGAGTTGGCTGAGGTCGAACTCGGAGAAGACAGAAGAGTTAGTTGTAGACCCGGGTCACCGTATAGAGGAGAGGAGAGCCATTTTGCCTTCAGGACTTTTTCTTGGTGGCTCCAAGCTCCCCACCTCTGAAAAGGTGTGAAATCTGGGGGTGATTTTTGATGATGGGCTGACACTACGATCACAGGTGTTGGCAGTCATCAAATCTTCCTTCTACCATCTGAGGAACATCTCCAGGATTAAGCACCTTGCTCCATCCGGTGCTCTGCCTACATTGGTCCATGCTTTGTGACCTCACGCCTTGATTATTGCAACTCTCTTTATCTAGGGTTACCAGGGGTTGATATCCGCCACTTGCAGCTAGTGCAGAATGATGTGGCTCGGTTATTGATGGGTACTCCCCATGCCTGTCATATTTCTTCGGTGCTGCGCGAACTGTATTGGCTGCCTGTACAGTGGCGGATCACCTTTAAAGTTGGACTTCTGACTTATTAAGCCCTACACGGACTTGGCCTGAACTACCTGAAAGAGCTTCTGGTACCTTACTGCCCTAGGTGATCGCTCCACTCGGTAGACGAGGGGTTGCTAGAGATTCCAAGGGTTTCTTTAAAATCTTCGGGGGCCCATGCCTTTATGCCCATGGCCCCAGCTCTTTGGAATTCTCTACCCTGTCCTCTTCGGGAGTGTGCATCCATGAAGGAATTTAAACAGGCCCTGAAGACCCATTTGTGGTATCAAGCGTATTTGACTTGACATTATTTTATTGGATTTTATGAATCAGTATTTACTGTATGTGTGTTTTAATATATTGTTTTTATTTGAAATTGTGTGTTAAAGCGCCTTGGTATTAGAAAGTCGCGGTATAAATAAATATTATTATTATTATTACTATTGTACTTCATTTTCATGTGTGTAATTTTTTTTTGCTTGCTCATCTCATTTTAGAAGAGGTAGGAGTGTTCAGGGAAGTGGCTGTGTTTTATTTTCTTCTGTTTTAATTGTGATATTTGAATAGTTTGTGCTTTAAATTAGTATCGTGAGTTACAACTGTTACTTGAGCTGTGATATTATAACTGTTGGTGGCTTGTGCTGGTTGTGGGAACAGTTGATGGCTGTGATATTTTAAAGCCCTCTCACCCACCCTGTATTGTAGGCTTTTTTAAATACTGAAAAGCCACTGGGGGTTGGGTTTGAAGGCTGTGAGGGAGGAGCTTGGGGAGATACAAACTGCCCATATGAACTATCTCTTGAAGCTAGTTGTCAGGTGGTAAAAGTTCAGACACAGGGGGTGTAGGTGGGTGGAGATACAAAGGTTTACCAAGCCCACAGGGTCTATTGCAATGATTGTTATGATGTGAAAGTTAGCTTTGCTTTGTTATGTCATATTTGGATTTGATATATACTAAAGTGGTAATGCATTACTAAGCTACAGATCTAGCATACTCGGGGCTGTGATAAGTATTTAGGGTTCATAAGAGCTGTAATTCACTGAGGGCATTGTACTAATATGTTACTGTATTAAAAGAAAACTACACCCTCATATCTTCTAAATGTTATTTGTTTCTATGTCAACAGACAACTCTTTTCATGTAGCTGTTAAGGATGTATGCAACTGCTATACTCTGTTTTCACAGTTCATACTAGGCCCTGTAACTGTCATGGGAAGCTCCATGTCATGGTTGTTGAAATCTCATTGTCCCTTAGAGCTGCATTAGCATATGAGAACATGATGCGGTGCTCACCTTTTAAACTCCCCAGTATGCCTGTCTGCTTAATTAGTCTTGAGAGAAACAAGCTGTAAGAAGGTGTGAAATACCAGATTTACCTTCAATGAGTTTTGGAAACTATCTGAGTTGCAATGCAGGTACCCCCAAACTCCATTCAGTTTATGAGTTTCCAGAGAGTTTTTGCAGGATATTTGTTCTTTCAGCATAGAGATGCATGATATAAATGGTTGATCTGGCATCATGTTCTTGTATGCTAATGCAGTCCTCATGGACAATGAGATTTTTAACAACCATGAAATGAAGACCCCCAGGGCAATCACAGGGGGCTACCATGAGCAGTGAAAATAAACTAAGGCTAACACATATAGCCCTAACTGCTACAGGAAAGGAGTTGTCTGTTGACATGGAAAAAAAATAAATTTAAATGATGTGAGGGTGTAGTTTTTATTTAATGTAGTACATTGAGGAGATTGTATTAATGTGTTGTTGAGTAAAGGCCATCAAATGAGGACCAGGCTGTTAAAGAAGAACTGATATCGGACTAGTAATAGAGCATATAAGTAGGAGAGGTAAGGACTGGGGGACAGGCATGGGGACACACTTAAGCAAAACATGGGGGACAGCTGTGGGGATACACTTACACCAAACTCGATTAATGGGGAGTATGTGCGAAGGGCTGCAAGAGGGGAACGCGTGGGGCGGTGGAAGTGGATGGAAATGGATAAGGGTGGATTGAGGCTGCAGAATAGAGGGTGGAATTATGGGTGTGGTGGAGGGAGGGTGGCAGGCACAGGGAGGATAGTGAGTTGCAATGGATGTGGGGTGGCCATTTGGATGAATTTATTATGGAAACTGGGAGGCTATCCAATTTGCTGCAGGCTAATAAAATTGGAGGATGAAGTAATGGGGTTATGGAGGGAACTAAGGAGAGGGGGGGGGGAGCTGAGGCAGGAGTGACCCTACTAAGGAGGGGTGGGGAAATGCAGAGAGGGAACTGCAGAGCTAAAGATGGGGATATAAGGAGGATGGGGAGGAGGTGTGCGGAGGTGCAGTAGGAGGAGGAGGGAGGGATCAGGGAAGGAGGAAGGAGGTAATGGGCACCATTGTGGGGGTCTCAAGCAATAGGTTTGCAGTGTTAGTATGGGAAGGGGAGGTATCAGAGCTGCGAGAGAGCGGGGAAAGGGGTAGGGAAGATCCAAGAGGCAGGAATTACAATGGGAAACAGAGATGGGAGAGGAAGGGTAGGGTAGAGAAGGAGGGAGAGGTGGTAGCAGGAGAGGAGGCAGCAGGGGGGAATGATGCAAGGAGCACAAAAGGGGCAGATGAGGGATGTAAGGAGGGAGGCAGCAGGGTTTCTGGGGGAATGGACAGGGATCACAGTGGAAGGGAGGGGACAGGATTAGAATGATAGGGGGTGTTGGTGCTGGGAGACTCCATACTGAAGGGGATCAGATGGGGAGGAAGGGGGGAGAGGCACAGTCGTATCTGGGTCATGGCAATTCCAGGGTTGACCGTAGGCAGGGCAGGGCATGCACTTCTCAAGTGTGAAAGCAGAAGGAGGATGAAACCACATATGGTGGTGCACATGGGTACAAATGACTTGGCCGGGGAAACAGTGGAGGTTGTAAAGGGGAGGCTCGAGTAATTGGGTAAGCAGAGTGAGAAGGTGGGGGTGTAGGTGGCATTCTTTGAGGTGCTACCAGTACCATGTGCAAGTACAGGGAGAGAAAAAAAAGGATAGAGGAGTTCAATGGGTGGCTGAGAGATCGGTGCCGAATCAGGGAATATGGATTGGTGTCAGACTGGGGCAGGACCTGGGACAACAGCGAACTATATGCAGGGGACAGGTTACATTTGAGCAAGGAGGGGAACAGCGTACTCAAACAGGGAATGGAGGGGTATATTTCAACAAGGGTGGATTTAAACTAGGAAGGGGGTGTGGCGAGGGGACCGTTGTTAGAAATAATGTTAGGAAAGGGGAACGTAGGGTGCTCACCCCCCTAGTTAGAGGTGAAGGCAGTAAGAAGGGAGCACAGGGTGGGGGGAAGAGGAATGGCAAGGTTGGGGAGACAACAGGCTGGAAAGTGGTCTCACTGAACACAAGAAGCCTAAGGTACAGCACAGCGGAGTTACAGGCCCTCTTGGCAGTGGAATTGGTGGACATAGCAGCCATCACGGAAACATAGGCCACCCAGTACCAGGACTGGGATATGATAATCCCAGGGTACAGGCTATTCAGAAAGGATAAGGCAAGGTGAAGGAGGGTGGTGATCTATGTGAGGAAGGAGATTAAGTGCATAAGGAATGAGGTGAGGACAGAAGTTCTGTGGACGCAGTTCCAGGATGCGAGGAACAGGACACTGAGGATGGGGGTGGTGTACAGGCCACCACAGGGTTGTGATCTGGACTGGGAACTGGCAGATCAAATTCAAAGGGTAAGCAGGAAGGGAAGCACAGTGGTGGTGGTGGTGGTGGTGGTGGATTTCAACTAGCCTCTGGTGGATTGGAGCACACCTGCCACCATGAGTGCAAGACAGGGGATCCTGTTGGAATCTTTTCAGGACAGCTTCTTGACACAGCTGGTACAGGGGCCAACATGGCTGGAAAGGACCTTGTACTGGATAATGGGGAAGCTGTAAGGAACCTAGAAGTGGGGGAACTGCTTACTGGGAGTGACCACTACTCAGTGTGGTTCATGCTTAACATGGGGAGGGACACAGTGGGCATGGGTACAAGGGTTGCTGAGTTTAGGGAGATGGGGGAAATTCTGAGCAAGCACCTGGCAAACATCCAACAACACACGGATGCAGATCAGAAATGAAACATAATAAGGGCAGGCTGGCGGAGGCAACAGAGACCTGTACTAGGGAAAAAAACAAGAAGAGCAGGGCAGAGAAACCCAGTTGGCTGTTGCCAGAAGTCAGGGAAGGGGTAAGAGCCAAGAGGAAAGCATTTTGGAGGTACAGGAAAATGGGGAGAGGGGAAGATAAAGATGTATACAGGGAAAAGTTTAGGGAGGTCACCAGACTGGTCAGGGGCCCCAAAGTGCCTAGATAGCTAAGACTGGTGCAGGGGATAAAAAGAGGAGAAAAAGACTTCTTCCATTACATAGGAGAGAAAATAAGAAGCAAAGACCAGCTTGTGAGGATCAGGAAAGATGGCGAGTGGGTGTAGAAGGGGGGGTGGAGCAGGCGGAGGCGCTGAACAAGTACTTCTGCTCTGTGTTCACGCAGGAGAAATGGGGGCAAATACCTCAGGCAAGTGGGGGGGTGGGCAAGGGGGGAGAGGACAACAGATGTAGGGATTACAGAGGGCAGGATGCTGGATGGGTTGAGAGCATTAAGAGTGGACATAGTGCCTGGGCCAGATGGCATTCACCCTAGAGTACTGAGGGAGCTAACAGAGGTCATTGCAGGGCCACTGGCAGACCTATTCAATACCTCCCTGGACCCAGGATGTGTACCATAGGACTGGAGAATGGCCCACATGGTGCCAATCCATAAAAGTGTGCCAAAGGATAAACCAGGGAACTACAGGCCAATGAGCCTCACCTCGATCATGAGCAAATTCATGGAGACCATCCTGAAGGAGAGGCTCGTGAGCTTCTTGGAGGCCAACAGTATCCAGGATGACTGGCAACACGGGTTTGTCACAGGCAGATTGTGCCAGACAAACCTGGTAGAGTTCTATGACTGGGTAACATGGGAACTGGACAAGGTCCATGCTGTGAATGTCCTGTACTTGGACTTCAGTAAGGCCTTTGATTCAGTGCCATATGGGAGATTGGGGGGAAGCTGGAGTATGTGGGGGCAGGACCAAAAATGGTGACCTGGATCAGGAACTGGCTGAGTGAGAGACAGCAAAGGGTGGTGATGGGGGGGAACTCTCATCACCAAGAGCAGTGATGAGCAGGGTACCACAGGGATCTGTGCTGGGACCAGTACTGCTCGGGATTTTCATTGCAGATATCTTGAATGGGATCCGGAGCACAACCAGTCTGTTTGCAGATGATACCAAGATGGGAGCTGTGGTTGATGACACAGAGGGGTGAAAGGGGTTGCAGGAGGACCTGAATAAGCTGCAGGAGTGGGCAGATAAATGGCAGCTGGGGTTCAACACCAAGAAGTGCAAGGTTCCATACTTCAGAGCCCAGAACCAGGGGAGGGATTATCACTTAAATGGGGTTCAGTCGGGTTGCTCCACAGAGGAGAAATTCCTAGGGGTGATCATAACAGGGAGCACGAACAACCCTGTTCAATGCAGAAGGGAAGTGGCAAAAGACAACAAAATGCTGGGGTGTATAGCTAGAGGGATCTCCTCCAGAAGTAGGGAGGTTATCCTGTCCCTGTATAGGTCGCTGGTCAGGTCCCACCTGGAGTACTGCGTGCAATACTGGCACCTGTTCCTGAAGAAGGACATCAGATTGCTGGAGGGGGTACAGTGTAGAGTTACAAAGATGATCCAGGGATTGGAGGGCAAGCCATATGAAGAAAGGCTGGGGGAGTTGAATATGTACTCTCTGGAAGAGAGGAGGGACAGGGGAGATATGATTCAGACCTTTAAGTACCTGAAGGGAATAAACAAGACTAATACAGAGAGGATTTTCCAGAGGAGAAAGGGAAGGGACAGAAGATGACACAAACTGAGATTGGAAGGGGGTAGGTTAGGAGAGAGAGAGAGAGATGAGGAGATATTTTTTCACAGAAAGAGTGGTAGACAAGTGGAACTCCTTTCCAGGTGAGGTAGTGGCCTGCAAGACAGTAGACAGCTTCAAGAGGGGCTGGGATAGGGTAATGATAAGGGGTAATAGGATGGGGGGAAGGGAGGGGCAGCAGCATTATAAGGCGCTAGCTGCGCACTCGAGCAGACTCGATAGACCATGAGGCCTGTTTCTGCTGGCATTTTTGTATGTTCATATGTTCGTATGTTCGTATTTTTCTTTCTGTAATCTAAGAGTACAATTCAGGGTGTGTCAGTGGTGACTGTAACCAGTACACTAGATGGCCAGCTCAGAACTGGCCTGACAAACAAACCCCTGTATACTCTGTAAAATAGTACTCCATCAGAAATGAAGGTGCCATGCTGGCCCGGTGGCACTGAGGGCTGAGGCGCTGGATGCCTTATCTCACATCACGCTGGTGACCCAGGTTTGTGAACAAGCCCAGGCTCATCAGAAAGCCACCGGGAGCAGGATTGAGCAGCCGACAGGCAGCTCTGCTCTCCCGAGGAGGTGCCTTGTCACCCATCATAGTTCCACTGCCCCTGGATGGAGGTAGGAGGGCAATTTATTTTATTTATTTTTATTTATTTAGTTGTTTAACCAGGTATAGCACACTAAGCTGAAAGCTTTTTTACAGGAGCAACCTGGGAGCACAAGGAGGTTAAGTGACTTGCTCAGGGTCACACAGTATGCAAGTGGAAGATGTGGGATTCAACCCTGGTCTGATCTGCTGGATGTCACCAAATTTGCAGCTCAGAGCCTTAGACCACTGCGCTATACTGCCTCCTGTCCTGTCCTGGCAATGCAGATGGGCGGGCTGCAAAGCAGTGGGAGGGTGTTCCGCTACCACAGTGTGCGTGTGCCTCCACATGGGCGCAGGTGGCTGGGACAGGGGATGGGAGGAAAATGGGGTAAAAAAAAAAAAAGAAATGAAGGTGCTGAGCTTACAATATGCTATTAAGTAAACGGATGATCTGGTTATTTATGCATCTTCCACATCCATCGGTGATCTTAATGCTCATCTATCTTCGGTATCATCCATCTCCAGTCTTGGTTTGACTCCAGCTCCCTTACACTAAATCTGCCTAAGACCCAGGCTATGCTGTTTGGGTCCTCTAGGAAAGTTCATACTGCATCATCCAAGCTCTGAATACTTGGACTGGACGGGACCACAGTCACTACTACCAATTCCTTTAAATACCTGGGGGTGACTCTTGACCCTGCACTAGACTTTTCCTCCCATATTAATGAGGTTTGAAAAACAGTGAACTGCAGGATTGGTGCTGCCTATTGTGTGCATCACTCTTTAACCCCCGCTGCTAGAATCTCGGTAGCCAGGGGTGTCCTGCTCCCTAGGCAAATTTATGCGCTACCAATCCTGTCCCATGCCAATGCTAGTATTCTGCAACGGTGGGATACTGTGTACAACAGCATTTGCAGGTTTGCACTTTCAGCCCCTTGCCTTAGGCACCACTACCTGCTCTACTCCACCCTACACTGGCTGTCCCCCAGTGCTCACCGCTTCTATTCTCTAGGATGTTTCATTAACTCCGTGGCCAATCATCCTCGACCTGACTCCCTTGGTACTATGCTTACACCCTTGAAGCACTCCCATGAACTGCGATCCTCTGATGATCAGCTACTCTCTTTACCTGTCTGCTCTACCAAAATGGGTGAACAATCTTTTTCATATTTTGCTCCAAAATATTGGAAGTCCCTACCTCCTCACTTTAAATGCTCCCAGTCTCACTCCTCCTTTAAGACGGCACTTTTCTGTCACCTTAATGCACTTGATACCTGTGTCTGTGCCTAATTAAGAAGTCTCCTTCCCTATTGTTTCTCTCTCTTTTACCTGTTGTTTCTCCTGTTTCTTCAGTTGCTCCTTTGGGTGTGTCAGAATTGTACACTTGCATCCCTACGTTGAATGTTGATGTTGCTGTTACATTCTCTCACTAAAATCCCTGCCTGGATACCTGTACTGTTTCTGATGTTGTTTTTATCTTGCGCCTGTTACTCATGTATGTTGAAATGTCTATTTACCTTGGTACTGTCCTGGGTCGTGCCTGAAAATAATCAGGTCTGTTGCCTAATGCACTTACCCGGTCACCAAAAGCAAATAAATAAATAAATAAATAAAATAAATAAGAGCACGTAGCCGATTTTACACTAGCTATTTTGATGTCGCCCAAACTGACTCACTGAAAATGACTCGCTATATTCATGGGATACCCTAACAAAGTAATTCCCTTGTGTCTAGTGGTACCTCCACCCTATGATCACTTGCTGCAGTTTATTAAAAGAAGTCCCTGGCATCTAGCAGCCGCCCCCAACACTGCCTGCACTGGGTGCACCACCCTGTTACCCCCCTACCATAATAGCCCGCACTGCGAGGAGCCCACACAGTGACTGACACAGTTTTCCTCTCACCACCTTGGCTGGCCGCTGTATGCAGTGACAGGGAGCATGCATCCTGTGTACTGTAAAGGGAGTACAGTACAGCAGACAGTACAAGCACCCCCTTTACAGTATGCAGGATGTGTGCTCACTGTCACTGCATATGGCAGTCAGCCAAGGTGGTGAGGAGAGGGCTGTGGCGGCCACCATATGGGCTCTCCACAGCATCAGCAACTGTGACAAAGGAGGGTGGGAGGGTGGTGTACCCAGTGTGGAGGGCTGCTAGAGTCCAGGGACCACGGACTTCTTTTAATAAACTGTGGAGAGTGACTGGAGGGTGGGGGTTGCCCCTAGACACCAGGAACTATCTTTATGTCTATGGGGCCACTGATTTGAGGACGGGGTGCCACTGGACACCAAAGAATGTTTTATTTTTTTTATGGGGCTGAAGATCAGAGGGCGGGGTGGGGTGCCACTGGATAACTGGGACTGATTTATTTTTAATGGGTCCTGCGGTTGGGGAGTGGGAGGTGCCACTACACAGGAGAGAATCTTTAAACTGTTACGGGGTGGCGATCGGGGTGGGGGCTGGTCAGAGGAGGGGCGCTAACCTGCTGCCACATCCCATACAAATGAGCCCATAATGGGTGTGCATATGGCTCCTTAGCACCTTGCATGCCCAATGGGCTCATTTGCATGGTGCTGGCTGAATATTGCACCAGGGGTTCCCACTGCTATTGGGTTTGGGGCCCTGTTCCCTGCATTTCCCAGATCCATGTCAGGGCAGCGCTACTTGACTTAGTGCTGAACCGACATGCCCTACATTCAGTTGGATAGCACCAGTGTGCTAGCTGACTGAATATAGCATCCTTGGGGTCATGGGCAAGTGCAGCACAAACTTTTGCAGTCTGCTTTTGCTCATTTTCCAATATCAGGCCCTAGGATTCCTAATCTCTCTCTCTCTCTCTCTCTCTGGGTATGAATAACAATATAACTACTCTGCCCTTTGTCTCCTATTTGTGTCCGCTATTGGTGACATAGTATGCTGTTTCCAATGTTTGTACTATGTTGTACAGCGGTCTGAGAGGTTGGTCAGAGCAAGCCTTTGAAACTTAATACATAAATAACAGAAATACAAAAGAAGAGAATTTTAATAAAAGCCCATCTGTCAGACTCAGAAGTCAGTGTTTCTCCCATGTCAACTTGTACCTGTAGGAAGGTTTACTTATTGCCGCCCCCTGCCACCTGTGAAGATGTTGATTATTGTTTTCTAAGGGCAGTTCCTGGTGTGTAAAGCTTTAAAACAATAACTAAGTAACAAAGGCCCTGGATGCTAGGATCACCTGAAAACGAATCATTCATTAACTAACAGAATCATTGTGCAAGGACAACCATAGCTGGGAAGTGGCCACCCAGACTATTCAATGTTCCTGAAGGACAGGTCAGGGAGGAAAGGTGGAGGTGTTGTTTTATATGTGAAGGAGGGTATAAGAGCTACTTAGATACAGGGGCAACAAGTGAACAAAGAAGGGCTGGAGGTACCATGGGTCAGAATAGAGACAGGGTTGAGGGGCCATTATTTGCACACAGGTGGTGCACAGGCCTCTGACATGTGGGGGGGGGGTTTAGACACAGCCCTGGGGGAATCCATTAGCAAAATGGCCAGCAAGGGGGACGTTTTAATAATGAGGGGACTTTAATCTGCCATATGTAGATTGTGGCAATCTTGCTGCAACTACACCATGAGGCAGGGACATTCTCGGCTCCATACAATGGGCATTTCACATGCAACTGGTTTTGGAACCTGCTAGGGATGGGGCAGTCCTCGACTCAGTACTTACAAACAGAAACACAATTGCTGACATCACAGTGGGTAGTCCACTGGGTATAAGTGATCACCATACAGTTTAGTTTAGCATACATATAGGACAGGGGAAACAACACTGAAACAAGGGTCTGACTTCAGGGAGGGTAGATTTTAAAGAAATGAAGAAACTGCCTTAAAGGGACACTGTCAACCTGTTTTTCATCATACTATTTCTAGTTAAAAACTACATTTTATGATTGCTTACCTTCTCTAACATTCATCAATGTTGCCGTTTGTTTTGTCTGTCTCCTTGTTTAGTAGAACTGAAATGCATGCTAATGTATATTTATAAACAACCTTGTTTTGTTTACAATCCTGGATCTGTTGGTACTTTCTGAGCATTATAAACACACCCAAACAGTGCAGTCACTCATGAGGCAGTAGCCTCCTAAACTCCCACTGCATCATGAGGGGCTAGACTGTGTTGTGGGTGTTCCCAAGTCCAAGAAAAATGCAGCTGGAGCTGATCAAGGAATGTAAACAAACCTGTGTTCGTGTGGTAACACCAGTATGGTGGGCAGTCTGTTTTTCACTTTTTAAAGAAAAAAAAAAGTCAGAATCAAACTACAAGTTACATCAGCAATCTTTACAGACTTTTAGCAATCATAAAATGTGTTTTCTAAACTTGGGGCACTTTGAGACCTAAGGGCATTGACAGTGTCCCTTTAAGGAATGCCTCGAAGGGGGGAGGGGAATGGGGTGAGTGGAGACTTAATGGAAAAAAAATAAGAAGGGTATAGCCCAGGCAACGACATGCTGTTTGAAGGAAGAAAGCAAGGAAAAGAGGAGGAAGAGGTTGCTATGGTTCTCTAAGAGGTAGCAAAGGCAGTGAATAAGGAAACAACACTTAGAAAATACATGGAGACCCAGAAGAATGAAGCCAGATAGGTATATCTGGCAACGCAAAGAGAGGCAGGAAGGAGGGTAATGGCAGCTAAAGCACTAACTGAGGAGAGGATGGCTAAGGAGGTCAAAAAAGGGGACAAAACCTTCTTCAGGTATGTAGGAGGAAGAGGAAGACAAGGAGAGAGATAGTGAGAATTGGGAGGGGGGATTGTGCAGAGGAAGAGCAAGAAAAAGTGGAATACTTAACTATTACTTCTGCTCGGTCTTCAAAGTAGAGGTTGGGGGGAAGGACCAGCATGCTGCAGTAAGCAACAGGGAGAGGCAGGAGTGGACACAAGTCCATTCTCAATGGAAAGGTTCAGGAAGGGAATTGGAAGCCTTAAAGGAGAATAAGGCAATGGGACTGCACTGGGATTCATTCAAGGGTCCTAAAGGAACTGAGCATGGTGCTGGCTGCCCCTCTAGCAGTGCTTTTTAGCACCTCACTGGAGATGGGGGAAATGCCAGAGGACTGGAGGAGGGCTGATGTGGTCCCTCTGCACAAAAGCTGCAGTAGGGAGGATGACAGCGATTACAGGCCAGTCAGTCTCACATCATTGGTGGGGAATTTAAAGGAGGCACTACTGAAGGAGAGGCTCATGTAGCACCTGGAGGCAAAAGGGCTGCAGGACCATCATCAGCATGGTTTCACAGGACAGAGGTCATGTCAAACTGATCTCATAAAGTTCTGTGATTGGGTTACCAGGGAGGTGGATCAAGGCAGAGCAGTGGACATGGCCTATCTGGACTTCGGTCGCTTTTGACATTGTGCTGCACAGGTGGCTAGTTAAGAAACTAAGCAGTCTGGGGATGAGGGAGAAAGTGACAAGCTGGGTATCAAACTGGTTAACTCATTATTACCTGGGCGGCCATTCTGTGTCAGGTAAACAATGGATAGCTTGGATTTCATACAAAGATATTGGAAGTAAAGTTAAGGGATAGGAGACAAAGGGTAATAGTAAACAGTAGTCACTCAGGCAATAGAGGAGTGACTAGTGGGGTGCCACAGGGTTCAGTGCTGGGAACAGGCCTCTTCAATGTTTTCATAAGTGCAAGCCCTATGGCACAATGCCTCTATTTTGTAAGCACTACACGGGCTAGTCTAGGTTCAGGGAGAAAACATTTGCTCAGCATCATGGCTACATTTGTACTTCTGGTCAGGGGCACCCAAGTAATTCCAGACACAGGAAGCAATAACTGAAATTGTTCAAACCAGGAATGGGATTCTAGAGTGTGGCTTTTATTCACTTCAACACAAGAATAATAAAGCAAGATGGACCCCCACAGGACTTCACTCACTGGAAATGCAGATTTACAGAGGTCAGAGCACATCATCATTACTACACAATACTCTCAGGTTCTGAAAACCACAGGACTCACACGGGCCGAACTGGTACTTCTTCTACTTGGATTCCTTGACATGGCACCCCAGCCAGTCTTTGGACACTTTTCCATAAATCATGGATTTTGATGGTGGCTTCCTCAACCACCCACGAGCACTTTCTAGCTCTAAAGGGAAAATATCATTCTTAATCCCATGTCTGGGTACTTTCTGCAGACACTGGCCAAGTGCCTGGGAGAAAGCTATAGGTGCCCAAAGTGAATCCGTGGAGGTAAACCTAGTTACTCCAGATGGGTGGTCTACCACCTCTTGTTCCTAAATCCATACCCAGCCATTCATTTGGATCTATACCTTTCCTCAAACTCTCTGGTTATAGATGCTGTCTCAAAATATAAATCATATTTAACATTCTACCCTGAATTTAGGTGGTGTCCTGACTCAAACAGTTCTGTTAGTGGCTATGTCCATTCCTTAGACCCCCACTGTCTCAGATACTTCCAAGTCATACACAAAGTTAAAAGCACTGTACTTGGCTAGTCTTCTCCTGACCCCACAGTAGGCAATTACTTTTACAGCACTCTGTCTTGGTGAAACATGGGCTCTGTTTCAGAGCAGACTCACCATGGTATGCAGGTGCCCCAGGGCTTCTTCCCACAAAACACAGATTCTATGGTACCTCAGTATAATTTCTTCTGTCAAGCAGCTTTTTTCCTTTTTCGAGCAGGGCCAGGGGTTACCCCTGAAATGCTGGGTTCACCCCCCATCCCTCCAGGGATGGGGCACCGCAACAACTCAGGGAGTGGTCTCTACCACTTCTTCCAGTCTCTTCTGTGTTCTTCTCTAGGGTGAGATACCCTCTTCCTGGTGTAGCTCTACAGCAGAGCTGGGCTCTGAGGGGCTGCCAACTGCAGCACACCTCCTCCTTGCACTATGGACTGCCCAAGACTGACTTTGAAATCCCCAACATTCTAACCTAACCCCTGCAGCCAACATTCCACTGTGGCTTATGCTGCTGTGAGAATTCTATGGTGATGTCATCCCTCCAGCTCAGCTGAGACTGAGGACAGAGTGAGACAGTGTGAACCCCATTTAACTGGTGTCTCACAAGCTGCCTTTCCCTGCCTGCCACTAGTTCTAAGTTGGATTCTACTAACTCCGGGTGACAGGGGGGTTACATAAGCAACATTGCAGAGGAGCTTGAGGGTAAGGTGCATCTCTCTACAGATTATATAAAAACCTGCAACAGAGTTGACACTCTGGAAGGTGTGGAGAGAATGCAAGGGGATCTGCAGAAACTACAGGAATGGTCTAGGGGGTGGCAGCTGGGTTTCAACATCAAATAGTGCAAGATTATGTACTTAGGGCTGTGGAACTCAGGGGCTGTTTATAAGATGGGGGAGTGGAGTTTACAGTCACTAAGCAAGAAAGAGACCTAGGTGGTCATCATATCTGATGACCTCAAGGTAGCTAGGCAGTGTAACAAAGCAATGGAAAAGGTTAGCAGGATGCTGGGGTGCACTGGAGAGGGATTTCTAGCAGGAAGAGGGAGGTGGTGCTGCCATTGTATCACTCACTGGTGAGGCCCCACCTGGAGCACTGTGTCCAGCAAGGAGCAGTAAGGAGGGCTGGGAGGATACTGGGATGCATAGGGAGAGGCATCACCAGTAGAAAACAGGAGGATGTTATCCATCTGTACAGAAAGTTGGTGGGACCTCATCTGGAGTACTGCATACAGATCTGGAGACACCATCTCTGCAAAGACATACACAGGGTGGAGGCTGTCCAGAGGAGGGCAACCAAAATGGTGCAGGGTCTGCACCAGAAGACATATGAAAAGAGACTAAAGGAGCTTAATATGTACACCCTCGAGGAAAGGAGAGAGAGAGAGGGGACATGATAGAAACTTTCAACTACCTCAAGGGAATCAACAGAGTCTAAGAGAGTAGCATCTTTCATAAAAAGAGATGTGCAAGAACAAGGGGGCACAATTTGAAGATAGAAGGGGGACGGCTCAAAGGTAATGTGAGGAATTATTTTTTCATGGAGAGGGTTGTGGATGCATGGAATAGCCTTCCTGAGGAGGTCTTGGAGTCAAAAACAGTGGGGGAATTCAAGAATGCATGGGACAGACATAAGGCAATTCTAGTGGGGGGGGTAGGAGGAAGTAGGATGTTGGTTAACTAGGATCTGAAGCTTATCCATTAGGTAGAGAAATGGGAAGACAAGGTGGGCCAAGCGGTCCTTATCTGCCATTAAATTCTATGTTTCTGTATTTCTGTTATGTTTCTATGTCCAGTTCTGGAGGCCACACCTCTGCAGGGACATTGAAAGAGTGGAAGCAGTACAGAGGAGGGCAACCAAAATGATGAGGGGGTTGCATGAGAAGCTATACGAGGAAAGGCTGAAGGAACTCATCACGTACTTCTTGGAAGAGAGGAGAGTGAGCGAGGACATGATTGAAACCTAGAAGTACCTCACAGAAGTGAACAAGGTGCAAGTGAAGAGTGTATTTCAGAAAAGGGAAAGCACTAGAACAAGGGGGCATGCAATGAAGCTAAGAGGGGGAAAGTTTAAGAGAGATGTGTGGAAATACTTCTTCACGGAAAGGGCAGTGGATGAGAGGTAGTGGGGGCAAAGACTATGGGGAGCTTCAAGTATGAGTGGGATAGGCACCGGGTATGTTAGGTAGAGGAGTGGTGGAGGGAGTGACACCCAAGACCAACTAGAGTCAGTGGTGACAGAATAGGCAGGCACAAGGGGCAGACTGGATGGGCCCAAAGGTCCCTTCCTGCTGACAAAATCTATGTTTCTATGTAACTAAATTGCATGGATAGAAAAGCTAATCATTCATTAAATAGTTTGCATGGATGGAATGATTTTTGGCCAGTAGTTCCATCAACAGTATTGCAGCCCATTCATCATCACTGAATGGGTTCCAAAGGTTTGCTGTATTTTTCTCTGCATCAGATAGGACAGTGCTCAGCTAAAAAAAGGATCCACTGTGTCTCATTAGGTAGTCAACCCAACATGCACAGTAAATAGTGGCATTCATATATTCCATCTAAGGGGTCCTATATTATTATCACTCTTACTCCCATAATGCTATTGGGCCTGCTAGGCATCATAAATTGGTCAGGAAGCACAAGCGCTACTCTCTTGCTGCACCTGTACTGGCTCTTCTTATTGGCTTCCCCATCATTCTCTATCTTTACTTCCCCCAGTTTCTGATACTTCTTACTCTCACTGACTATTTGGTTTTCATTTTACCGTTCTACATTTCAACTGACATACTGCATTTTCTAATCACTTTGTGATATGCCTTGTGACATGCTTTATAAAGGACATTATGCAAGTAAATTATGTGTATTGTATATCAATCATTTTGGGTGGGGTTGAAAACAGGAATGCACCTGGACCCAGAATGTCCCTCAATCCCCTTGCAAAAAGCACCTGTGGCAATCACTATGGGGGACATTCTGGCAGGTGCAGTAACTACAGGAGGCATTCCAGCTTGGGCATTAAGTGGCAGGGGGCATTTGGTTCTCATGGCAAGATTCCAAATGTGTGGGTGCATTCCTGTTGAAAACTAGAAGGCACCTAGATCTGGAATGCACCCCAAATCCTGAATGGTATCCCCCACACAAAATAGCACCTTATTTAATGCCTTGCCTAAATGTCCCTAACAGTGATTGCCCCAGTTGCATTCTGGCCGAGTATGTGGGGGTATTTTATGTTCTGGGTGATACCTGTTTTTCACCCAGTCTGTAACAGTTTTTTTGCAGTTGTAAAAGTCATGAAGTATGTTAAAATGCTGCTGTGTGTAAGAAGCTATACATAAACTGCATTGCTTAGTATAACTGCATTTTACAAGGAGGTATATCATGAATTTATGTAGACTAACAGCACGTGTTCATATACAAAGTGCATTTCACAGTTTTCGAAAGCGTAGTGTTACGTATTGTATGGCCAATCACTTTCTCTGCAGGGAAACAGTGACATCACATCACATCACACCACATCACAGCATTGTTGAGTTTTTCTTCTGACACCAGAATGCTGTTGTACATTATGTCATCAAAACAGCATCCTGACACAGGCCTCCCAAACATTTAAGCCAAACTGTCACTTCCACTGACTGAAACAACTACACAGAGAAACATTTTTTCTTTAGAGTTATTAACACTACAGTAGGAAAAAAAAACTTGAAAAAGGGCAATAAATGTTAAGGAGTAAGTATATCGCAGTGGTTTAAGGCTCTGAGCTGCAAATCTGGAGACCTAGGTTTGAATCCCATAGCCCCCGCTAGCATACTGTGTGACCCTGAGCAAGTCACTTAACTTCCCTGTGCTCCCATGTTGCACCTGTAAATAAGCTTTCAGCTCAGTGTGTCTCACCTGGTTAAACAATTGGGGGAAAAAAATGTGAGCTGGGCTGCTTTCCCATCTTGGGGATTCTTGTGACATCATATCCCATTATCAATGTTAGTGGCACAGTAGGAAGCACACTCACTCAACGTCTGGTGGTGGAAGAGCTCAAGGCTATGGACTCGAACTCTACACCAGGAATGTAGGCTCATATCCAGTACTGAAACTGTAGCGCAGCACTAGGAGGTGCTGCACTGCTGAAGACAAGTCCTTTGCATGCTAAATTAAATGAAGGTCCTGTCTGCATATCTCTGGTGAGCATTCAGGTGGATGTTAAAGATAAAAATCCAAAAGTCGCTCGACGCTGAGAAATTTAAATGCAGCACCTAAAAAGGGACAAGAAAATACAAAGAGGTGTGTAAAATTGAGGACATCGACTGCAAGGCTTAATACAAAGCAACTTTATTGTGAGAAACACATAAAACAAACATTTGTCAATGACGAATGTTTGCTTGCTGGCATTGGCAGTGATAGTGTAGAAGTTATAGAGCTGCATAACAGGAATGGCAGTGAAGTATTGAACTGAAGCCAACCCCACCACCCTGCAGAGAGTGACAGGCATTGGGGTGTGCCTTTGGGTCATCAGGCATAACGGCCACACCATTTCACCACACCCTACCCTGCAGACACCGACAAGTGTCATGGTGTGCCTTGGGGTCTTTGGCCCTTATGCGCACCCCATTCCATCAGGAAATACGGTGAGATGGGTGCTGTATAGGAGAATGGGATGAACTTTTGGGCCAAAGAGTCCAAGGCATACCTCGATGCCTCTCAGTGGCTGCAGGGTGTGGAATGGTATGAGCATTGCAGGCAAGAATCCTAAGTCACATCCCTGATGCCTGTCATTCTCTATGGGGTTGGGCGTTATGGTTGGAAACCGTAATACCTCAGGCATTCGTTGGTATTTTCACTCCAAATTTTAAACATTTTTTTTTGTGACCCCACCTCATGAACAGTGGCAATATCAGTTTGTTAGCAGCTGCTTATGCTCAAGCGACTACGCATTTAGCACCACAGGTGCAAACACATTCCGAACAGGATGTAAAAAATGACAACTGTACTGTTCATGGGGAGGTGGAAAAAATGGCAATGTTGCAAATCTGTAGTAAAAATATTAAAAAAACTGGTGAAGTCACGCACGTGCATAGAAACTGTGCAATGCACACCCGTAATGTAATTAGTTTGGGGATTTTTTACAGCAGATTGTCAACAGAGGTATTTTGGGATCTCCGATCATGAACAATGTCACTGTGATTTTCTTTATCTGTCCAGAACAATGATTTCCCACAGTGACCATGCATCTCTGTGCTGAAAGTGTGAAAACACATTTCGGCCATGTTGTGAAAAATTACAGCTGTACTCTTCATAAGGAAGTGTGGAAAAATGCCACTGGTGAAAATCTGGACTGAAAATATTACAAAGTCATGAACTTACGAGGGTGCGTGGAAACTGCGCAATGCTCACTCGTAACACAGTCATTTTATGGACTTTTGTCACCAAATTTTCAACATAGCCATTTTAAGACCTCTGCTCATGAACAGTGTAACTGTGATTTTCTTAATCTGTCCCAAACATTGCTTCCGCTTTGGCCTAAGCCATTATGCGCTACGTAATAGGCTAAACATTTTGGGCGACATGTGAAAAATGGCAGCTGTACTGTTCATAAGGAAGTGTTATAAAATGGCAATGTTGAAAATCTGGGTGAAAATATTGAAAATTGCAAACTTACGCGTGCGTAGGAACCACATAACACACGCTTCGTAAAACAGTCATTTTTAGGAATTTTTTCACCAAATTTTCAACATAGCCATTTTAAGACCTCTGCTCATGAACAGTGTCACTGTGATTTTCTTAATGTGTCCCATACATTGATTTCGCACACCGACTAAGCCATTGTGTGCTACATGGGCGGAAACATGTTTTGGGCAAGATGTGACAAATGACAGCTGTACTGCTTATAAGGAAGTGTAATAAAATGGCAATGTTGAAAATCTGGATTGAAAATTCGCACACTTACGAGCGTGCGTAGGAACTGCGCAATGCACACTCGTAAAACAGTCATATTGAGGAATTTTTTCACCAAATTTTCAACATAGCCATTTTAAGATGTCTGCTCCTGAACAGCATCACTGTGATTTTCTTAATGTGTCCCATACATTGATTTCGCATACCGACTGCACCATTGTGCGCTACTTGGGCGGAAACACATTTTGGGCAAGATGTGAAAAATGACAGCTGTACTACTCATAAGGAGGTGTAATAAAATGGCAATGTTGAAAATCTGGAGTGAAAATATTGAAAATTCACGAGCGAGCATAGGAACTGCACAACGCACGCTCGTAAAACAGTCATCTTTAGGGATTTTTTCACCAAATTTTCAACATAGCCATTTTAAGACCTCTGCTCATGAACAGTGTCACTGTGATTTTCGTAATGTGTCCCATACATTGATTTCACGTACCGATTGCGCCATTATGCGCTACATGGGCGGAAATACATTTTGGGTGAGATGTGAAAAATGGCAGCTGTACTACTCATAAGAAGGTGTGGTAAAATGGCAATGTTAAAAATCTGGAGTGAAAATATTGAAAATTCATGAACTTACGAGCCTGCGTAGGAGCTGCGCAACGCACGCTCATAAAACAGTCATTTTTTTGAATTTTTCCACCAAATTTTCAAAACAGGCTTCTTGAGAGTCCACCTTATGAATGCTGGCAGTGTCATTTGTTTAATCAGGGCTGAAAGGTGATTTCGTTCAGTGACCGCCCAAATAATGCCATGACAGTGACATCATTCATGAGAAGGGGTCCCAAAAACCCCATGTTGAAAATTTGGTGCAAAAATTCAAAAAAATGCCTGAGATATGCAACAAAGTTGAAAAAACCCTAACTATCCCATTATACAGCTTACCGGCATTTCCTCAGTTCGCGGTCGGCTTTGAAGAGTGCAGACGTGTTCCCGGTCCACCGATGACTGTCGCGCCGAGCTCCGGAGGTAAGTATGGGGTGAGGAGGGTTTGGGGAGGCAGGGTGTGCAGTGGGTGGGTGCAGGTTGTGGGGGTGGGCAGGGAGACTCGTGGGCGTTTTTCTTTACAGGGTGTTTTTTTTTAAAATGGCAGCCCAGCGGGACATTTGCCCACGCTGGGGTGGCTCCCAGCGTGGCTGGGATGGCTGGTTGAGGCGTGGAACCGGCGGGGGTTGGGCACCCCGTCAGTCATAGCATCAGTTGCCACGCTGGCACCCAGTACTCAGGGGAGGGAGGACAGTGGAGCCAACAGGGGATTGGGCATCCCGTCGGCTATACCATGACTTGCCTACGCTGGGGTGGGCACCAGCAAAGTGGCATATGGAAACTTGGGGAGGCGCAGCACAGTCGGCGAGGATTGGGCACCCCCGTCGGCTATACAGTGTGTGCGTGGGGGGACAGCACGCAGTATGCATGCGTGTGGTTGTGTGTGTGTGTGAGTAGGGGGAGCTGCGCATGAGCAGGCGATATCTTATCGCTGCTCACTGAAGTGTAGCTCCCCCTTTCAACTGTACGCCACTGCATTTTGGAGCTGTCAGAGACAGCTCTAGCATGCATTGGTGGACTGGGGCCACGCCTGCCAACACACTGACTGAATTGGATGAGGGGGTGACACACCTCGGAAAACTCAGATGATGGCACTATGTTTCTTGCACATGCGTGCAAGCAAACATAAAAATGGGCAAGCTGAAAAAAGCCCCAGCGCTTCAAACCTATGCTGGTTCTTCATTGTTCTGTTTTTTGGTTTTTTTCGCAATAAAGCCACATTGCATTGAGCCTTGTATTCGAGCTCCTCATTTTGCCCACATCTTTGTATTTTCTTGGCAGTTAAAAATACCATGGCACTTACTGTAAGAGCAGTGAATTTACTCCAGTGCCCAGGCCAAGATTATCTTTGTTAGAATATTTGGTAGGGTTGGGCAGACTGGATGGGTCAGAGAGGTTTTTACTGCTATCATGTTCTATGTGTCTGTCTGTTTTCTGTTTGTCAGTACAACAGGTCCCTAGAGGCCACTCCCAGGACTCACCTGGAAAACATTTGTCATAGCTAAGTGTGCCATTCCTGGTCACAAATGGCACATAAATCTTAGTCCACTTAAGCTTTGTGATTTCCTCCACCCCACCCCCTACTGCGGCCAGCCCCTTTCTGCCTAGCTACTCTCTCAAGCCCTGTCAGCTGCCATCTCTGGAACTCACAGCCCCACTACCTTGCAGTGTCCCATGGATCCCCCCCCCCCTCCACCGGGTGGAGTCTCCTAGGTTCCCGAGGCCTGGAAGGAGACAAGCTGCAGGATGCAGCAGCAAGCAACCCAATAAGCAATGCAGGGCCTGTGAAGGCACGTGGTGTCATCCTGCAGTGGCCAAGGTTTGTGTGCCATTTTACCCTCTCCCTGTGGGTGCCTCATGGGGGAGAACTGAGCATATGCATGCATACGCATGTGTCCCAGTCAAGGAGGTGTGCATCCTCCCCTTTGGGGTTCCATTCGTGCTGCCACCCATGGTCCCCCAGGTGGCAGTATTGCAGCGGAGCTAGCAGACCTCCCTCCCCAGAGGAATGGAGCATCCTCTAGGACACTCAGTCCTCCTCCTCCCTGGATGACCCCCTGAATAACTCGGATCCATTCCCAAACCCCAGTTGCAGGCATGCCAGCAAGTGAAGTGCAGGCGCCTCAGCCCCTAGTGCCCTGGGGCTGGCCCAAGCATTGTACGTTATCATATCACTAGGATTCCACTGAGGTAAAAGAGCCTTAGTATGTGTCAATGCTTCCTAATACTCTGTTTTTCATAGTTACCAAACACATTATCTTGGCTGTGTGGAGCATGGAACTGTGATCTCCTCCAGGACCTCACCATGTCCTGCTTATAATTCCATCATAGATGCACAAGCATAATCCACAAAAGCTCTTCTTCAGAGCAAGCACATTAGCTCCTTTATATGTTCACCCTCCACCGCTGGCGTGGCAAATGAGAGACCCATGTTCAATCCTTTGCCCTTGCCTCCAGCAAACAGGTTGTGCAGTGCCCAGCTGATGAGCCCTGTACCACTTTTCCCTCTATAGTCATCAAACAATAAGTCATGTGCTAGCTTGGTATCAGCAGAACAATTAAACAAGCACAGTAAAGTGGAAGAGAACGGGATGGGGAAACCTCACTGTACAGTGATCAGCAGAACAGAAAACACAATGCAGATGAGAGTTGGCTACAGCAAACTAGCTTGCCCGGGATTATTGACTTGCACTGTAGCATGAACTGGTACTTTGGGAAAGGTAGATAGTGAGTCACCAAAGGTAGCTGCAGCTTTAGAAAAACAGAAAATAAGGTGTGGATGGTTAAAGGCTGAGTTAGTAGGAGGGCTGTGTCACCCTCTTCCTGAGCAGCTCCAATTTTTACTCTTACCAAAAATAATGCTTTTTGGGCAGTGCATCTCGCAGTCACATAGTGCCCTTCCACTAACCCAATGTTTGGCACCCTACCAAGATGATCTGTCAAGGGTATCTTGGCTCCCCCCTTATAGATCTCATATAGATGACACTCTTTTAAAAGGACAGGGCTAAACTCACAACTGGGGACCATGAATGCAATAAAGTGCAAAACAGTGAAGATATTTAAAGAGCAGGGGCCCAATTCTCAAAGCCCATAGATTGACGCAAGGTGCTTGCATCAAACACACAAGAAGCAAGTGGCACCATTCATTAAAAAAATGCACCCTAAGCTATTCTCCCATTCTTGCTTACTTTCTGCCTCCACTCTCTAAAATAGCTTGTGTGCTGCCTGCCTTATCTCACTACCCTGCCATTCTCCTTTGGTTTCCCATCTCCCTTACCTCTAGCTCCTCTATGCACACTCTCTCATAGTCCTGTCTTCTATCTCCTAGTGCCCACTGAAGCTCAACTGTCAGAATGTCTGATTGTTCCACTCCGCTGTCAGCAATGCTCTGTTAGACTAGGCGACCATATGCCACAACATGCAGCCGCTGATCACTGTACCATGTGCCCCTGTATAATTCAGTGTTACCTATGTACTTCTTTTGTAATGTAACTTGTTTTTTGATACCTCTCTGTACATATACTGCTGCTTTACTGTCATATGACTGCATATCCTGCATCCCTGTACCTGTTCTTTTACTGTGTGGACTGACTTTACCGCCTAAAATGTATTTGATCTCATGTTGAGGTATGCATCCCCCTGTACTCACATATTGTATTTCTGTTGTTGCCTTCACCGATGTATTGTACCTCTGTTGTTGTTTGTTTGACTGCCACTTTGTGGCCCGGGTCGTGACTGAAAATGGCCCATTGGATCAGCTCACTTACCCAGTTACCAAAGACATAAATAAATAAATAAATAAATTCTCAAAGCAGCCTGTTTCAAACACAGGCTGTGTGCACCAAAGGGGGCTTGCACCAGCCTTGCACCACAAAATGGGCTGTGGCTTGGTGCTAGGGGGCTTGAGGCAGATGCAGGCTGCCATAGCTCCTAATTTGTTATTCTCAAAACCCTCCCAGAGAGTAAAGGTCTAAGTACTGTTAGACCAGCCATGGGCTGGTTTATTAGCACTTAGAAATCTTCTGGGAGGGAGTGCCAATGTGCCACCCCAACCCCCAGCCCCGATCCCTTTCTGTGTGTACCTAATAATATCCCTGGTAGTCTAGCACACACACCCCCAAGCCTGATCTCTCATTATAATTATAAAAATATCCCCGGTGCTGTAGTGGACTACCCCAGCACTGATCTAACGTTAATATAATTGTTAATATCCCTGGTGCTCTAGTAGACCACCCCAGCCCAATCCCCTGTTAATATAATTTTTAATATCCCTGGTGGTCTAGTAGACCACCCCAGCCCAATTCCCTGTTAGTACAAATCCCAATATTCCTGGTGGTCTAGTGGACACCCACCCTGCAGTGCCCTATCACCCCGCTTCTCCCATCCTATAACCCAGCTGGCAACTGGCACAGCCCACCACTCACCACCATGGCCATCTGCCAACTGAACTCTGAATGAGCACGTACTGCATACAGTACGTGCCCACTGAGCGGTGGTCTGTGTCAGTTGCCGGCTGGGTTACAGAATGGTAGATGGCATTGTAGGGTACTGCAAGTTGGGGGGCTCTACTAGACCACCAAGAATATTGGGCTTTGTATTAATGGGGGATCAGGGCTGGGGCAGTCCACTATACCACCAGGGATATTAAAAATTATATTAACAGGGGATTGGGCTGGGGCAGTCCACTAGACCACCAGGGATATTAAAAATTATATTAATGGGTTATCAGGCTGGGGTAGTCTACTAGACCATCAGATATATTATTATGGTTAAATAATGGGCAATCGGGGCTTGGGACTTGGGGCCGCTAGACTATCAGGGATATTTTTATTATTATAAGGGGAGATCAGGGCTTGGAAGGAACTGCTAGACTACCAGGGATATTTTTATTATTATAAGGGGAGATCTGGGCTTGGGAGGGGCAGCCCACTACACCACCACAGACTGAGCAAGGACATTGCTGCACGGCTGCCCACGGCTTGCAGCAACCTGTCTTGGTGCTCCCTCTGTTTGGCACACTGCTATGGTTGCTGCAAGCCATGAGACTTTGCCGCCAGGATCCTGTCCAGTACAGACTCGGGCACAGGGTCCGTGGTGCACCAGCAATTGGTGCAAGCCACCTTTGGTGCACCTTGCACTCAGTTTGGGGAATTGAGCCAAAGGTGTTTACTTCTAATAAATAGATAACTGTTTTATTTATTGTATTTTTTATGTATTAGTAATTACTTTTTACCTTATAATTAAATATTTGTTAGTGTAGTGGAACAATTGTTTTTTTCCCTTGCATTTCACAGTGCTAGTAAAAGAATTTAGTAGAATCCTGGTGGTGTGATTTTTTAAACTGTGAAATACCTATCAGTCCAATGGCTTTAAATGAAAAACTAAACATATTTTTCTACCTTTTTCAAAAGGAATAGATACTTCATTCAGCAACAGGGTGCAAGTTGCCTGGAGGGTGGGTGGGGAAAGCAGTGTGCGGCAAACAAATGGTCCGCGGCAGTTCACTGGAAGGAGGTGCAGCAGCACTAGCTGCAGACGGGACAGAAGTGTCGGTCAGGATGGAAGCAGGCACAGTCAAAGAGGAAGAGACAGAACAGGAGACAGAACAAGCAAGCAACTTTTCACATTCTGCAGCATGTCTTTCTTCTTTTTCAAGCACAGCAAGTGAGATTTGTTTTGCTGCAGAGATATAGTTGGACTCGTCTCTGCCTCATGGAGTTGTTCAGTTGTAAGCACAGCATATTCCAAATGTGATGGCTCCGTCAAATCAGAAGCAACAGGTTCAAAATCCACATTCAGAGAAGCAGCTGAGCCCATACAATCGAAGTCTCAGAGTATTCAGGCATGGGGAGGGAGGCTCGCCTCTCCATACCAGGGGGTGCAGCACAGGCAGACTCAGGATCCACCATCTTGCCAAATGGTCAAGGGGTCCCCTACTGATGAGACAGGGAGAATTTCCCCAGTGCCCAATCAAATTTCCTCCATTCATTAATAAAAACAGCAACAGTTCCGTGCCCAGTATACTATTTGACCAGCGTAAGAGGGTATGTATCTCAAATGCTAAGTACAAAATACTCCCTACCCTCACTACATAAAGCAGTGTAACATAGGGCACACATTTGTATAACAGGACTAAAAATGGCATTAAATGGCAGTAAATAAATCAGAACAAACTGCAATGGCAAAGTCTGTTACCTCATTTTCAAACTTTCACCTCATTGGATACTTAGGTCCTGTACTGGCTCTTTGGTGTTCCTGTAGGTACCTGCCAGCCATTCCTTTACACTAGTTATATGCCTATGAAATTAAGGACTGTTCAAAGAAGGAATTAAAGGTGTGGTTAATGCGGTCCTTGGGAGAGCATCGCCCCTAATTAACATTGCTTCAAAAACTGTTCTTTTTTTTATTCTTTGGTAACTGGTTAATGCCCATTAAGCACAATGCCTGTTTTCAGGGGTGACCTGGGAGCACTGGGGAGGTTACGTGACTTGCTCAGGGTCACACATTATGCAAGTGGAAGTTGTGAGATTCAAACCCAGGTCGGTTAGATGTACCAAGCTCATTCACAGCTCATTACTCTAATGTCTAGGCTATGCTGCCAGACCAAATGTTCAGGTTTAACTGAATATTCTGCATTTAAAATGTTCATATGTCTGTATTTAAGGATCTCAACCACTGTGTACGTGCTGGTCTCATATGCTGTAAATGAAATCTGTTGTTATCCATATAATACAAACATACAAAGAAGACAGCAGAAGAAGGCCATTTGGTCTATCAAGTCTGCTCGTATTGCAGGGTCCACAGCTTGAGCTACTGTCCCTGCCCTCCCTCCCCACTCCTCCCATTCTCCCTACCAATGACTTACCTCCCACCTATGTTTATCCCAGCCTCTCTTAAAGCTGCCCACTGTCTTCAACGAGATTACCTCTTCTGGCAATGCATTCCAAGTGTCCACCACCCTCTCTGTGAAGAAGTGCTTCCTGACCTTCCTCCTAAACCTCCCACCCTCCAGCTTAAGACTGTGCCATCTCATGTTGTGGTTGCTACTCAGCTTAAAGACATTCTCCTTATCAACCATATTTATCCCTTTCAAGTACTTGAAGGTCTCAATCATGTCCCCTCTCTCTCACGCTCTCTCTCTCTCTCTCTCTCTCTCTCTCTCTCCTGTCTTCCAGGGAGTACATGTTCAGTGCCCTCAACCTCTCCTTGTAAGCCTTACCCTGCTGACCCACTATCATCTTTGTAGCCCTCCTCTGGACCTTCTCCAGCAGATTAATTTCCTTTTTGAGGTGTGGGCACCAGTACTGAACTCCATACTCTAGATGCGGCCATACCAGTGACCTGTACAAGGCAGTATAACCTCCTCTCTCCTACTACTGATCCTCCTAGATATGCATCCCAGCATCTTGTTTGCTTTTGCTGCTGCTTTCTTGCACTGCATGGAGTGCTTCAGGTCATTAGTGATCATCACTCCCAGGTCCTTCTCCTCCTCTGATGCAGATACTCAGACTCCACCCAGGTAGTACACTGTCCTGGGATTCTTGGCTCCAATATGCATAACTTTTCATTTCTTGGCATTGAAGCCAAGCTGCCAGATCTTGGACCACCTCCCCAGCTTTTCCAGATCTTCCTGTAAGTCCTGTATCCCTTCAGCTGTGTCCACTCTCCTGCAGAGTTTGGTGTCATCCATGAATAGGCACATCTTGCCCTTAACACCATCCCTAATGTCATTTATGAAGACATTGAACAACACCAGACCCAGCACCAAGCCCTGCGGGACACCACTGGTTATTTCTCTGGTGCCAGATAAATCTCCTCCCACAATCACCCTCCGGGTTCTGTCCCTCAGCCAGTTTTCCACCCATCAGACCATCTTTTCCCCAACCCCGAGATCCACCAACTTTCTGATCAACCTTTTGTGGGGCACAGAGTCAAAGGCCTTGCTAAAATCATGATAGAGAATGTCTACCGCTTGGCCTCTGTCTACTGTCTCAGTGACACAGTCAAAGAAGTCAATCAAATTTGTTTGCCATGATCCCACCCCTCTATGAACCCATGCTGCCTCGCATCCTGGAGACCATGCTCCAGTAGATATTCCACCAACCTTTTCTTTAGCATGGTCTGCATGAGTTTGCCCACAATGGAGGTGTGACTGACTTGTCTGCAATTCCATGATTCATCCTTGAGACAACTTTTGTGGAGGGGCACTACATGTGCTGTTCTCCAGTCCTGCGGTACAACACCTGACTCTAGTGAGCTATTAAACAGGTCTGCCAGTGGCCCTGCCAGCTCCTCAGTCAGTTCCTTTAGTACCCTTGGATGTACTCTGTCTGGGCCTGGTGATTTGTCCACCTTCAGTGCCAGCAGCCCCTCCCTCACTCTATCCTCCTTTATCACTACATCTGTGTTCCCCTGACCCCCTGCTCCTCTTTTCCCTCCTGAAGGGACTGGTCTGTCCTTCTCTCTTGTGAAGATGGAACAGAAGTATTCATTTAGTATCTCTGCTTTTCCCCCAGTATCCTCCACCCAGTCCACCCCTTTCTTAAGCCTAACAATCCCTTCCTTCTTGACCCTTTTCTCACTTATATAGTGAAAGAAAGCCTTCTCCCCCTTGTTAATTCCTTCAACTGTCAGCAGCTCCTTCTGTGCCTTTGCTCACCAGACTTCCTTACTTGCTTCACTAGTCAACCTTAGGTAATTTTCCCTATCTACCTCTCTCTTGATCTTCCTGAATTTTCAATAGGCCAACCTCTTTTCCCTTACTGCCTAGGTGACCCCAGAACTGAACCAGCTGGGCATTTTGGCCCTTGTGTTCTTCCCCCTGAGCCTAACGCACTCATCTGTGGCAACCAGTATTCCTTCCTTATGGACCACCTTTGGTCCACCCCCATATCTGCTCTGATGCCCGCCAGATGGCTCCTTAGCACTTCTCCCATTTTCCTGAAGTCCACCCTCCTCAAATCCAAGATTTTGGTCTTAGTCGGGATGTTTTCCCTGCCCATATCCAACTGGAACCACACTGAGCAATGGTCACTTCCACCCAGTGGCTCCCTGACCATGATTTCCTGTACATGCTCCCCATTTGTGAGCTTTGAGCACCGGATCAAGAATTGCCTCAGCTCTTGTTGGTTCTGTGACACCCTGAGTCAGGAACCCACTCTGCAGGCCTTCCAGGATCACCTGACTCCTAGCACATGTTATGGAGGGTATGCTCCAGTCCACTTTGGGCAGGTTGAAGTCTCCCACAATTATCACCTCTCCTTTCTCCACAGCATCCAATGTTTGTGAGCGCAGTTCCATGTCCCTCTCCTCTCCTCACTCTGATTGGGTGATTTGTAAACCACTCCCAACCTCATCTTTCTCCCTCTATTAGACCTTAACTGAACCCATAATGTCTCCACCTCCCCTTCCTCTGACTCCTCTCTTGTGTAAGTTGTTCCCTCCCTGATATAAACTGCCACCCCTCTCCTCTTCCTGACTACTCTGTCCCTCCTGTATAGTTTATATCCAGGGATCTCAAGGTCCCAGTCATGGTGTGATGTTGCCCAAGTCTTGGTTTCTGCAGCTGGGTCCACCCTCCTGTCTGCTAATAGTGCCTGAAAGTTGTCCATCTTGTTTCCAAGACTCCGGGCATTCAGAGACACCACCCTCCACCTAGACTCTGACCTTCCTTCTCTTCCCTCTATTCTCCTATTCACATTTATTCCCTCTGTGTGCACCCCTCTACATACCCTTGTTATGTGTTCCTCACCCCTCCACCCTTTTCTAACTGTGTTCTCGACCCTTCCACCTCCTCCCTCCAGACCTCTTCCATCATTGTGGGGGGAGAGTCACGGATCTCCTTGGCTTCTCTCGAAGTCTGTGGGCCTGCATGCCCACTGCCCCCCCAGTAGTTTAAATTAAGTGCAGTAGTTATGTATTCCCCAGTTTGTCCCCGACTACCCTCAAACCCTCACTACTGAAGTGTAGCCTGTCTGGTGAAAAGAGTGCTTAGTTTGACTAGGTCTCCTCCCAGTCCCCAATACAGATGCACATCTCCTCCCTGCACCATTTCCTTAGCCAGTCATTAAAATCCTTTATTCTTCTTTTCCTGGTTGTGCTGGCCCTTGGTACTGGTATCACCTCTGAGAAGGCCAGCGAACATCCTTCCTCCCTACAAATCTTCTCTAACTCCCTGATCCTACTTTGCACTACCTAAACCTCCTCCCCAGCTAGGTCATTGGTTCCCAAATGTATAGGGGCCTATCCACAGTAATGGGGGACATATGTGGGACATGACTGTTCAAAAATAAATGTTGTAATTTCTTGCCTCTTTCACCATCAGTACTTTACCCTTAAGGTCCTTTACTAAAATTGTAAACAGGAAGATAACGTCACACTTGGTTTTCTGGGTACAGTCTCTAATGTTTTTGAACAGTAACCAGGTAACGTATGTAACAGGGACATAGAATATTTTAAATTTAAAAAAAAATATGCATAAATTTTGTTGGATCTCTACATGAATTTGCAGTACTGCAATTCCTTTGGTTAATTCACTAAACAACTCTAAAGTATCTGCATGCAAATCAGTGTGATAACCATCAATCGAGCATATGGCACAGAACTACAGGGCAAAGTAATTTCCAAGTTTTTTCTCACCAAGATTTCCTGGATAGCCACAGATTTAAATGCTTTCACACATAAGTGGGGATTAAAGGAGATGACATTTAAAACTTTTTGATTACTTTCAAAATTAAACCACAAAATCAGTGAAAAGGAGTTCCATTAACGTATGTAACAGGACAGAGAAATATTCAAAACTGCAAGTTGGAATGTAAAACATTGTCAAAAACAGAAAATTAGGCTATTTGAGTCCTTTATTATTTAAATATTTATATATCTAATGTGTAAAGTTTATAAATCAATTAGGTAAAAGAAGTTCATGACACAACAAATACCAGAAACACACACTAAAATTAAAACTAAACCAAAACACCACACTATACACACTATACATTGCTTATTACATCCTAAACCCTCCAGTAAACATACATCTTATTCTTTGCACAAGTACATTATCGTTTCATTTTTTTGAAGGCTTCGTTCACTTTTTCTATGTCTACCATCATATAAGGCCCATCCCCCACAACAACCAGTGGCCCACACAGTATATATTTTTCGTCAACTGTGTCTATATCCTCTCGCTTTGGCCAAACAAATGTGGCATTTTGGGATGCTGATCGTTGTCGATGCATAAAAGTAAAAGTATACTTTGAGTCCTTCATAGTCAATAGCCTCCCTATGTAGTATTCCTTGTCATAGAACACTGCATAATAGGATTCCTGTCTTTTTTTGCTGTCCTTCTGTGCTGCATCGTAATTCTCTTGTGGGGGTCTGCTAAGGTGAGAAGGCACCCTGCAAAAAAGGTGAAAAAAAGATTAAGTTGGACACTTCCATAATATGTTTACTTTTTTTTTTTCTAACACAGGTACACCCAGACTGAAGGAACAGAAGGGCCTATGACAGACATAACTGATGAAAACATTAATAAATCCACTCAAATCTTGCCTGCTTGTGTAACACTTTATTAATTTAGTCAACATTATGGTGCTGATCAGTGAGGAGCACTCTGGCAGATAGGAGACCTGGATGCCTAGCCCAGTCCTGTGATGCCAGGTGTGTTTGCCATCAGGGCAGCCTACAGAGCTCAGGAAGTTCTCCCCTGGTCTCACTATGCACCACAGAATTAGTGTAACTAGTGGTAAAAAAAGTTCTAAGTGTCAGAAGTGGAACAAAGAAGAATGCCAGGCCTGCTCGGTATCACAGATTGTTGCAAGTGTGGGATGAGGTAGCGTTCTTACAGCACCTCAGCCTCAGCACCCTAACTGGCCCAAGTCCGTTTCTGAACTTGGGCTACCAGTGTAATAAGGGTAAAGGCACTCATGGTGCCTCAGCCATCTGCCCCACCCATTCATGCACTTTATTTGAAAAGCAGTAGCCTAGAAGGTGACTTTTACTTCCATTCCGTCTGCTGTTGGGCTCTGTTCATTATCCGAATCCAAAGATTGCTCAGTAGCCATTGTATCATGATCATCTTCAGCATGGATGCTTGAAAGGTTGAGCTCTAAAAAGGATACAATTTATATTGTTTAGTGCTATATTTTCACATTGAGCAATATGACCTAAATATTAGATACTCACCATCATGGTTCGGATATTCTCATCTACTCGGTGGATTCCAGTGCTATTAGATCCAAAACAATGGTTTGTGGTTCGGTTCTCGATGTTTTAATTTTAAGTGCTTTTGTTCCCAGTCACTGGTATAGTCACAATTATCATAAGGTTCTCCACTAGCTTCACATGAGGCACAGAAACAGGTCAAGCAGCGAACTTTGAGATATATGGGTTTAACCCAATGGCAGCGTGTATCTGTCGTGTTCCAGGTAAAGTGCCAACTTCTGATCTTTCTGGACGGTCTGCATTACTTCACCTTGTTTGACAAGAAAACATGATCGCGCAGTGATTGCACTCACCAGCTGCATTCACAGCATCCTTGGTCAGTCTCTCATTAGAGAACATGTGAAAACTGATCGCTCCATCAATTATGAGGTCAAGCTCAGATTTCACTGCTTTTGTTGCAGTATTTTAATGACTCCACCCTCTCCATCACAGGGATTTTCCCATGGCGGAACCAAAATAATGACGCTCAACTCTAGGGATGCCCAAGTCATCTGTGGCAAAAGTTAAATCAGTCAATGGAGTTTTGACTTGTATTGTGCACCACAGCCATCGCTAAACTGAATCAATCTATTGATGACAAGAAGTCTTACTTTTGCAAGGTGCTGTACAGCGATCCATAAAAGTGAGTTCTGGGCGTGAGCATCGTGTTGATGATCATCTGAAATAATTACTATTGCTTCTCTTACTGTATCCGGTCTGCTGCACATATTGCATTTGTAATATGCCACCATGGGATGTATGGTTATCTGAACTTTAGTCCAGTGTGCACTCTGCACTTCGTTTTGCATGATGCAGTTATAGTTTTCAGCGAAATCCATAACCATCACCACAGATGCCATTGGAGGATGTTTGACAATGCTGGAAAACTGTGTCTGCTGCCATCTTGCCTCAAACAAATGGGAAGACAAGGGCCCCAATTCTGCCATCAGTTCATCAATTAAATCACAGATACCTCCATTTCTCGTTAAAAAGTGCTTTCTTCTTTGCCTCTTTGTATGTCATTTGTCCCCATATTCTCCAGGATACATGCTCATTTCCAAACACATGGATTAATGGATCCAAGAATTTCTTAATTTGATGCACTCCACATGTGGGGCACTGTCGGTCGATACATCTTAAGCTGGCGTATCTTCCATCATGTGGGCAAAGAGTCAATTCAGACGCATGGTATCTGTCTGAGATGAGACATTTACCTTTTTTTGATTTGGCTAACTGATTAATAATTTTTAATTTCAGATCTACATTGGTGCAGTACTCGCAAAGGCACTGATATGCCTTGGCCTTGCTTTGTACTAGTACATGCCGCGGTCGGGAGTTCTGCAATTTTGACTTGCCGACACTGACTGCATTGTCCTTTATGAAAGATAAATAGGTCTCTGTTATGGATTGATGTAGAACATATTTTGGGGTTGTGTCAACAACTCCTTTTTTATTTGGCATAACTGTGCTCACATCAGGGTTGTGGTAATGGTCAAGAATTGCTTGCTGAGTCTCTGCACTTAATGCATCTGCTCTTCTTGCTGGCCGTTCCAAAAAATCCAGATTAACATTAGATCTTAAGTAAAGCACAATACTTGCTCAAATATTTTGCTTATACCCAGTTCACTGCAGACTTTTTTTTTTTAGTCGTGTTTAATATCTGGGTGAGTAGTTAAGTGGCTAATAAAACTCTCTTTCTTTTTACTTGTTAGTGTCGGCACGTTCCTTTACACATTTAAAACTGATTTTCGACCGCCCGTCATAGTCTATGCCAATTTTTTTAGCAATTCCTTTTCTTTACTGGTGCATTTTAATCAATTCAGTAATCCATTGACAAATCTTTCTGCCGATTTGGAAGTTTCTGTTTGGCCGGTACACTGCTTTTCTCACAGAGTCCTGGAGGTTGATGGACTCTCATTGTTACATTCTGAATGTCACTCATCTCACTGAGCACTGTTTGGGTGTTACTTGTCTTTTCCTGATACTGCTTTTTTTCCCATTCAATATCCTTCTCCCTGTAACATCTTTTCTTCTGGGCTGACATTTCCATCCGCTGTTTCTGTTTCTTTAAATGCCAAGCCTCACGTTGTAGCTTCTTCCTTTCCTCATCTGCCCTGGTGCATCGTCTCACATCATTTTCCTTGTCTTCCAAGGCCTGCAACTTCTTCCGGATTTGGTATTCACGCATTCTCTGCTTGCTAGCCTCATTGTATCTCTTTTTGGTTTCTTCACCCATGTTTTTGCGGAATTCTCATAGTCACTTTGATTCAGATTCTCTGTGTTCTTTATACATGTCTAGGCTAGCTTTGATGTTTTTCCGGTACTTTTGCATGGCAAGTGCATGCTTACTTGGAATAGTTCTGTTATTCATTTTGTGAATGTATAGATTCTGTGAAAAAAAAAATGGGAGACCACAAATGATGATGTAACTGAATCCACCAGAAGAGAATGCGGGCACCAGGCTAGAGTGACTCTCAAGCACGTGTACGTGGTTCACCACCTGTGCACCCACCAGGGCCCCATGAAAGACTGACCAGGGACCTGGCAGACCCCAAGCGACGGCATAACTGAATCCACCAGAAGAGAATGTGGGCGCAAAGGCTAGAGTGACTCTCGAGCATGTCACGTGTACGTGGTTCACCACCTGTGCACCCACCAGGGCCCCATGAAAGACTGACCAGGGACCTGGCAGACCCCAGGCGACGGCATAACTGAATCCACCAGAAGAGAATGCGGGCACAAAGGCTAGAGTGACTCTCGAGCACGTGTACATGGTTCACCACCTGTGCACCCACCAGGGCCCCATGAAAGACTGACCAGGGACCTGGCAGACCCCAGGCGACGGCATAACTGAATCCACCAGAAGAGAATGTGGGCGCAAAGGCTAGAGTGACTCTCGAGCATGTGTACGTGGTTCACCACCTGTGCACCCACCAGGGCCCCATGAAAGACTGACCAGGGACCTAGCAGACCCCAGACGACGGTGTTCACTGGCCTGCAACCTAAAAAGAGGTCATTCCCATCCCCTTCACCATACCTAGAAGCAATCCTTGGGACCTGGTGGTACCAGCCTAGATCTCCCACAGCCCTGTCAGCAGTCCACTTCAACAAGTGCTCAGTCCCATTCCCCTCCACACTCCCCCATCAGCAGTCCTGGGGTACCTGGTGGCAACCCTCTCCTTAGCCCTATTTGGCCTTTTCAGGCCAGAGCCATTTTTCTTCAAGTCAGTTGGATGTTTGTGCTCAAAAAGGACCAAGTCAGCACCACCATCACAATCATTTATCTCACATAAGGTACTATACTTACAACATAAAAACTAATGTATTTCAATAAAAGTAGTATAATTTGTTATGAGGACATGTGTTTTCATGGGGAAGGTCCCATTATCCTGCCTGGATTGGTGGTAGTTCATGTGGATGTTAAAGATCCCATGGCACTTATTGAAAAGAGTACGGGAATTTCCCTGGTGTCCTGGCTAAATTTCCCTCATTCACTAAAAATACCATCAACAGCTTAATCTGGTTCAAGGTCAGTTGACATTCATCTGTATCCCTTCCCCCAGGTCATGCCTGAAAATAGGCAGGATTTGTCTAGTGCACATACCAGGTCAACAAAAACTAAATAAATAAATGTGAATGTGATACATCCCCTGTTGCAAATGAGAATGGCTTGTCATCACTCCTTCCCCTCTCAGGCTTACCTTGTGCCTGTCCCAAGCATGCTTAAACCACTCCACTGTGCTTGTCCCCACCACCTCCTGTGGCAGACTATTCCATGTGTTGCCTACCCTTTCTGTGTGAAAAACTTCCTCACATTACCTCTTAATTTACCCCTTCCAATTTCATATTGTGCCCACTTGTTCTAGTACTTTTTCTACATTGGAAAAGCTCCACCACCTGCACCTTGTTTATGTCCTTGAAATACTTGAAAGTTTCAATCATGTCCCCCCGCTGCTTTTCTCCACCATTGAGTACATATTGAGGTCCCTTAGTCTCTCCTCATATGTTTTGTGGTGCAAGCCCTGCACCATCTTTATTGCCCTTCTCTGGATAGTCTCCACCATATCTATGTCCTTGTGCAGGTGTGGTCTCCAGAAATGCATGCAGTACTCCAGGTGAGACCTTACCAATGTTTTATACAAAGGCATCACCACCTCCTGCTAGTAATGCCTATGCACCCCAGTATATTACTGGCCCTCCCTGCTGCCTTTGTACACTGCTTTGATACCTTAAGGTCATCAGAGATGATAACTCAGGTCCCTTTCCTCTTTGGTGACAGTCAGCCCCCCCAACCTGTAGCTCTCACCAGGGTTCCCTCTGCCCAGGTGCATTATTTTGCACTTCTTTACATTGAACCTCAGTTGCCACATCTCCAACCATCGTTCAAGCTTCTCCAGGTCCTTCTTCATTTTCTGCACCCCTTCTGCAGTATCCACCCTGTTGCAGATCTTGGTGTCATGTGCAAACAGGCAGGCCTCTCCTTCCAGCCCCTCTGCAATGTCACTGATGAAGACATTGAACAGGACTGGTCCTAGTACTGATCCCTGTGGTACCCCACTGGTCACTCCCTTCTCCCCAGATTGTCCCATTTACCACCTCTCTGTCTCCTGTCTGTTAACCAGTTCCTAACGCAGTTCACCACCTTGTCTCCCATGCCCAGATTACCTATCTTGTTAATCAGCCTTCGATGTGGGATGGTAAGGAGGTGGGTGCATATTAGTATGAATAGGGACAGGAATCACCAGTAGAAAGCAGGAAGTTATCGTCCCTCTGTACAGACAGTTGGTGAGACCCCATATGGAGTACTGTGTGCTGTTCTGGAGACCCCATCTCTGTAAGGACATGGACTGTATCCATGCTATACTGTGACCAGGAGAGCTAGCAGCCCCAGCTCACTCCCCCACAGATGTGGACAACCATTTTCAAACCTCATGCCTTTGTTACACCACCCAAAGCAATGCACAGTCAAATAAAACAAAATATAGTAATAATACCAATTTTAAAACCAGGCACACAAAAGTCCTGTTTGTAACAGGGACCGCTGTTTTATGGGGTCCCTGTTACAAACAAGACTGAACTTTAAAGCAGGCTTTTCGAGTCCTTTTAAAATGCAAACATGGGTCCGAGGCTGTTTTAACATTAAATGTAATAATGAATCGCTGGGCGACATCATTCTTTTCGGTCTCACACTTTGAGGCAAACATGCCATTGAAACGTTATTTTCAGGAGAGCTGGCAGCCCCAACCCCTTCCCACAGCATGAGGATGGCCATTTTCAAACCTCAGGCCTTTGTTACACCACCCAAAGCAATGCACAGTCAAATAAAACCAAAATATAGTAATAATACCAATTTTAAAACCAGGCACCACCAAAAGTCCTGTTTGTAACAGGGACCGCTGTTTTATGGGGGTCCCTGTTACAAACAGGACTGAACTTTAAAGCAGGCTTTTCGGAGTCCTTTTTAAAATGCAAACATGGGTCCGAGGCTGTTTTAACATTAAATGTAATAATGAATCGCTGGGGCGGCCCATCATTCTTTTCGGTCTCACACTTTGAGGCAAACATCCCATTGAAACGTTATTTTCAGGAGAGCTTTCAGCCCCAACCCCCTTCCCCACAGCATGAGGACGGCCATTTTCAAACCTCAGGCCTTTGTTACACCACCCAAAGCAATGCACAGTCAAATAAAACCAAAATATAGTAATAATACCAATTTTAAAACAGGCACCACCAAAAGTCCTGTTTGTAACAGGGACCGCTGTTTTATGGGGGTCCCTGTTACAAACAGGACTGAACTTTAAAGCAGGCTTTTCGGAGTACTTTTTAAAATGCAAACATGGGTCCGAGGCTGTTTTAACATTAAATGTAATAATGAATCGCTGGGGCGGCACATCATTCTTTTCGGTCTCACACTTTGAGGCAAACATCCCATTGAAATGTTATTTTCAGGAGAGCTGGCAGCCCCAACCCCCTTCCCCACAGCATGAGGACGGCCATTTTCAAACCTCAGGCCTTTGTTACACAACCCAAAGCAATGCACAGTCAAATAAAACCAAAATATAGTAATAATACCAATTTTAAAACCAGGCACCACCAAAAGTCCTGTTTGTAACAGGGACCGCTGTTTTATGGGGGTCCCTGTTACAAACGAGGTATCACATTTAAACCATCTTTTCATATTTTCAGTCTGCAATAAAACACAAAACACCAGTAATTACACTGCCTTGGACCCTCTCCACTACTAATGCAACATAATAGTTTAAAATCCTGTTTGGATCCAGGACAGAAATGAAGTAAAAAAACAACTGCCCCCTTAATAAAGTGGCCATTTTAGAAGTGAACTGTTTTATCCTATTACATTCCTTTACAGTGTGAATGTGCATCATTCTGGGGAAATACATTCTGGAAATATACATTTAAATTAAGGTGATTGTGAGCTACAATATTTATACTCTGTATGTAACAGGGACCGAGATTTTAAACCTGTCCCTGATTACAAACAGGATCGTCCTTTCCTCGCTTCTCAGAGACTGAGCCAGCTACTTCTGCCTGCAAACTCTACTCTGTTTCTCCCCGTTGTACACATTTGCCCAAAACAGTAAAATGAGACATCCAGCAACACACTAGTATTGAAAAGAAGCCCCCCCTTTTGTCTGCCTCTCCAAAAACAGCTGCTTTGCTTACCAGTTTCAAATTCTGATCCTGTTTGTAACTCGGCGATGGCGTGGAGACAGAGATCCTTCTTGTTTCAAGGTACAGCACAAAGGGGCAGATTTGCGGGCTTCTAATAGTTTAAACGTGGCATGGGGGGGTTCTGATTGGCTACAAATAGCCAATCACTCTAGCCAAATGTGAAATCACGCTCCCACGGCATGAAAGGGCATGTTACGAATGTAGATGGGGGCGGGACAGAGAGACGTAGCCCGGTTCCTCTCTTGTGCTCAAACAGGCAGTATTGCAAGATTAAAATGGGCTAATCAGCTGTTTCAGCAAACAAGCACTTTGGCACTTGTTTCTGGGGGTTGAATGTCCCAAAGTTAACAGAGGTCACCATTTAGCCCACAGGTTCCCGTTTGTAACATAGAGGGACAGAGAATGTTACAAACGGGAACACCAATTTTAAAGTCATTTCTGGGGAAAAATAAATTAAATAAAGACCCACAGACACATTAATTTTATAAATATGTTTATTAAGAAGGCATTCAGAGCAATTGGGAATCGGCAGTGCATTTGGGCAGTGAAAAGCAAAGGTTGCAATTCATCATGGTCTCGAATGTCCCACCCAGACAGTAGAAAAAAACAGGGGACAAATCTGGAATTTGTTTAACTGTATTTTATTGATAATTCCTGCAAGGCTAGAGTTATGTATGTTATCTCCCCAACATGTGTAGCAGGCTGTATTGCATTTTTGTAATTTTTAAATTAAATATTTTTGTAGTTATTGACTTACAAAGTTGATGTGTCCCAAATGTACCCATTTAGTGTGGATAGTGCCATAACTAACTTAGGTTTTCCTCCAACCTCCCTTTGCTAGTTCCCTTATTTTTGGGCCCATCTTCCCCGCTGTCATCCCTGGCATACAAACCACCCTCCTGCTTGCATTTGGGTCCCCTTTCTTCCCCAGTGAATACCCCTAATTATGGAGTCCTCTATGATTGCCACCCTTCCATCCCCTGCACCTGTGCTCCCCGTCCTTCCTTTCTTACCCTCAGTACTGGCTGCTTTCCCACCTAACTGCTCCCTCTGCACCTGGTGAACTTATCTCCACATCCACAATTTATCCCCTTACTGTTTTTCCATCTCTCACTCTGCCCTTCCCCTCTGACTATCTGTACCTGCTTTCAGTTTTCCCTCCCCTCAATAATATATGTATATAATAATAATATTTATTTTATTTATTTATTTAGCTTTTGTTGACCGGGTAAGTGCACTAGACAACTCCTGCCTATTTTCAGGCACGACCCGGGGGGGAATACAGATGAATGCCAACTGACCTTGAACCAGATTAAGCTGTTGGTGGTATTTTTAGTGAATGAGGATATTTGGCCAGGACACGGGGAAATTCCCTACTCTTTTGATAAGTGCCATGGGATCTTTAACATCCACCTGAACTACCACCAATCCAGGCAGATGGGACCTCGGTTTAACGTCTCATCCGAAAGACGGCACCTCAGAAATGCAGCACCCCTCTCATGCTGCATTACAGTGTCAGTACTGGGATATTAACCCAAGTGCCAGATGTGGGAACTGAACCCACAGCCCTCTGACCTCCCAGCCTCAGAGGCGAGTGTGCTACCTACTGAGCCACTGACACTGCTGTCAGTACTATAATATATAGTAATATATATCATAATATATATAATAAGTAAATTAGTGTATCAGGTGACCCTAGGAGTGAGCTATAACCCACCCTACACAGCTACTGGAAACTCATGCAATGAGAACATACATCCTGCATTGAGTGCAGACCCCCTCACCATACACAGCTGCAGTGAAGTTTGGTAATGAACATTTTGCCAGCTTGAAGAATTGCTTCCCACTAAGTTCCATTCAAATCTAGACAAGCCTCCTAGTATCAGATGGAACTGACTGCAATAAAGTAACAGATTAATATTCTGAAAGTCTGCTTCAAACCCTACTGAAACTCTTATCACTGACTTTAATAACAACATCTAACAATTTATTTCATACTACGTAAATTGTAATGAGAAAGAAAGATTGTTACACATTGGGAATCAAACCCAGGCTTGTGTAGGTCAGAACCCCCATGCCAATACCTAAAAGCCCTATCACTGACATTATCAATGACACCATGCAGCTGAATTACTCATAATATAACCTTAAACTTGACAGAATGTAGAAAAGAACATGCATGATGGCAACTGGCACTTACTAGCTTCTGTTAGTTTGCGTTTAACTAGCTTACACTAGTTTGTGCCTAAAAAAATTAGACAAAACTCAAAAAAGGTTACTTGGTATACAAAGCAGCAAAATCAATTGACTTTCCCTTGAGCAGCAGCCTTATTTCATGTAACACTTGCGGTCTGAGCAGCTAAACCTGAGAATTAATTTGTTTTACATTTTATTTATTTGTTCATATTTACAAAAGATATTTATTTTATTTCAAAAGTTTTACCAGGAAAAAGACATACTGAGCTGATAACAGCTAATTTCAAGAGTTGTTCCTGGGGACAGGAGAACAGGAAATAAAGTAAAAACCAGCAGTTCTTCAATATAAAGGTGCAGGTAAACCCAACTGACATATAGTGAAAATACATTGGTACAGAGTAATCAAAAATAGCATCAATACAACAATGCAACAGGTGTATATTAAACACAATAAATGCACTATACAGGAAAAAATGCAAAAGGTGCAGAGTGATAATATATGTAGAGCAAGGGTGGCAAAGCAATAAGTTGTGCCTTGAAGGGGAGCATCTCTTAGAGAGCCGGGTTGGACTGGGTGGGGTTAGATACAGTTGCAAGAGTGGGCTATGTAGTCATGGAATAGGGTTTTTAGGGATGAAGGAGTGGAGGAAGAATGGAATGGGGGGGGCAGGGAGATTAGACCAGAGTTTGGAGAATCTAAAGGTGAATGCAGCTTGACCTGCAGACACTAGTAGGTTACTTGACTTGCTCAACATTACCTGATGAATAAGTGGCTGTGGTGGATTGGAAATCATTATCTGCCTGTATTCTAACCACAATGCCACACTGCCTCCTTCCTCCCCATAAACTCTAAAAGTCATTTACAAAGCCTTGAAATACCATCTGACTGAAATAAAGAGCAAGATAACAATGGTAAACAAACAATAATGAAAATGGAAGAAAGAAATCCAGGGAGATTACTAATAGAACCATCAGCTATGTTAATATAAAGCACTGTCTCTTTCTGCTGATGTTGTAGCTGTGCTTGAGTAAGAAGAGGTACAGTAGGAGACAAACTCAACAGATAAAGAAGAGATTTAATATTTGCAAAGCATAAAGAGGCAGGCAAATACACAGACTCTAGACTTTAAAGGAAAGGGAACATTGTTTAACCAGGAGCAGCACACTAAGCCGAAGCTTGTTTCCAGATGCAACCTGGGAGCACAAGGAAGTTAAGTGACTTGCTCAGGATCACACAGTATGCACCTAGGCGGCTGTGGGATTCACACCCAGGTCTCCAGATCTGCAGCTCAGAGCCTTAACCCACTGCGCTATACTGCCTCCTAAGGAATTTCCAGGACAATCTATGTCTTTTACCACTCTCAGACATCTCACTCTATGTAAGTTTTATAACAGAGAAATAATATAGCTCTATAACTATTACTTTATAGTTCTATGACTCTGTATTCCATTACTTTATAGCTCAGTGACTCTATGGTTCTATTACTCCATAGTCCTTTGACGCTATGGTTCTGTTACTCTATATTTCGACAACTCAATATTTTGATGACTTTATACCTTTATGACTCTGCAACAGCATGACCAGGATCCTAGGGTCTAGAGGATCCAATTAAAAGTTACAGCATTGGGTTTGCAAGTGATTGAAACTGTGATCACTAGTGCACTGTGTTGGCCAACTTAGCTGAACTTGTAGAAATGGAGAAACGAAGGGGAAAACTCAAGTGCAAAAGAGCTCCAAGAAGTCTATAAAACCTCTGGGCCACCGCAGGGCTCTGGTAAATGAGAAGCAGAAGCTGTAGATGACAGTAAAACCTCTGGGCCATGCAAGGCTCCAGAAATGTGATGCAGAAGCTACAGACAACTCTAGAACCTCTGGGCTGATAAAGGACTCCAGAAAACAAGATGCAAAACTGTAGACGACTGTAGAACCTCCAGGCTGATGCAGGACTCCAGGAATTATGAAGCAGAAGCTGTAGACAACTGTAGAACCTCTGGGCTGATACAGAACTCCAGGAAATGAGATGCAGAAGCTGTAGATGTCTGGGAAAAGAGATGCAGAAGCTGTAGATGACTGTAGAACCTCCTCGCCGATGCAGGACCGTGGGAAATGAGAAGCAGAAGAACCTGTAGAACCTCCAGGCTGATGCAGGACTCCAGGAAATGAGATACAGATGCTGCAGATGACTGTAGAACCTCCAGGCACATACAGGACCCTGGGAAATGGAAAGCAGAAGCTGTAGACAACTATAGAACTTCCGAGCTGATGCAGGATCCTGGGAAATGAGGAGCAGAAGAACCTGTGGAAAGAAAACCCCACCCCACTAGACAACGGAATCCCTGCCTATGAACCAGAGCAGTTCCCTGAGTTACCTGACTCAGTTTGGGGAAAGGGAAGGCCAGGCAGGACAAGTAGCGATGAGTAATCCTGGTTAGTGGAAAAGAAGAAAGTGACAATGGCAAATCCTTAACAAACTAACACTTAACCCTATCTGATGACTGGCCCCTTTTTGTTCTCCTCAGCACGAAATTAGTGATGGAACGGTTCGAATGTACAAATTCAACTTAGTGCTTAGATCAGGCAATGTCTCTGTATCATGCAACAAAGTATCAGTGTTCTTAGATTATGCAAATTGCTGGCAGGAAATGCAATTTAGAGTTCATGGAGAGCATACCATGGATTCCTAGGAACAGTCACTGTTACTCTTCAAGCTGAGGTTAGTGGCAAATATGATTGGAACAACTTTTACATGAATAGTGTTGGGCCCAACTGAAGTAGTTCGTGAATTATACAGTCTGTGGGCACCATGCACTCTAGGCAGTAATCAAATGCACTAGTACATTAACAACTTCAGCCAGGAAATTCAGTTCAGCACTTTAAATGTTCAGCAGATTAAATCAGTTAGCTGCACTTTAAAATGTTCAGAGAAACAGTCTTCATATGCCATACATTTCACATATCAATGGCAACCTGACACTTTTATCATACATGCAAAACTCTAATTGAATCCGGTGTCATGACAGAGTGGCAGTCTTTAAAAGGGGTGAGTGACAGCAGGCCTTCTTCACTGAGCCACTCCCAGACCAGAACATTGAATAATTTTGATATTTATAAGGGCCCCCTTCAGTCGAATCCCTCTCTTGCCTTGGCTGGTGCCTCCCCTTTTTTTAATACTATTCAGGGCCTTTCTTGCCCTATGCTCCCCCTCTGGGAGATACTTCATTTGCATAACCCTACCCCTGCTCCTTTGCTGGAGCTTACTTAAATATATTTAAATAAATTTAAATAAGGTCGCCTTCTCACCCTGTGCTCCCCTACTGGAGTGATTTTCATAAATTCCAATATGCCAGTCCTCAGGTGGCCCTGAGTCCTGGGGGCTTGCCTGGGCCCCAGCCATGGCTGTGGACATCTTCACTGCACCCTCGGTACATTTAAACCAATTTTTTTTTCTTAAATAATTAGTTCAGGCAGTTATCACCTGTCCATTGGTGCTGCCTCTAACTCACTGCCCTGACCCAGAAAGAAGACAGAGAGAGAGAGAGAGAGAAGGTGGCAAGGTTTAGCTGATTGCTGCAGGCAGGTGGGAGGAAGTCTTCCTCTCAGGGTCCTTGCTGGGTTGCTCCACCTTGATGCTCTGCTGACCTGTCGCTGTCTCTCGGAAGATGTGGCCCTGCTTGTGGGAGTCACTGCTGAAGATGCAGCCCTGCTTGTGGGAGCTGCTGCTGAGGGACCAAAAGTTAATTTTTATTTTAATTAAAATAAATAAATGGGGCTATACAGAGCCCACACCACGGCCAACTGACTGCTGCTTCAAGGGACCTGCTGGTACTACTGGACTGTTGACACTACTGAGACCACTGCAACAGAGACATGGATGAGAGGAGGACTGTAGGTACTATCTATTGATCTATTTACCTCCCTGCGTCCCCTCTCTCCCTCTGGCCATGAAGCTTTCTTCTTTCTTTTCTTCAAAGTGCCTGACAGCGCTTCCCTGACCACACTCCTCACTGGCCGACTGAAAAATAACTGCCTTCTGCCAATGGTCATTACTGGCCACACTCAGAATTCTCCCTGGCATTTGGGATGCCAAGTCCCTAACGAGAAGGGGGCAACCACCTGTCCAGCGTGAGCTGGATCTTAGCTGTAGCATGGGTTTGTGACACCTTTACTGAGCAGGCAGTGAACGGGAGAAAGAAAACCTTAAAAACTGCAGACTAGCAGCTTGCTTTATGGGGCTTCTGCCACTTGATTCACCTCCTTGCCATTTAAACTATATGGGGCATATGGGTCCGCCTTACTCGGGCTTACTGAGGCACTGAAGCTTGCTGGGGACCTCGTCTTTAGGGTACTATATTCATATCAAATAGAAATAACAGCAAGATTCGGCTGGTGCATGGGGTAGGCATCGGCTTAGTCAGTCACAGCTGGGATATTTCCTCTGTTGCTGCTGCCAACTGAGCATGAAGCTCCCAGCAGGTCCTATATATATTGGACAATGTCCCCTGCTGCAAAGTGTAGCACTGGAGATGAGTGCCCCACAACCCCCACAACTAATAACCTTTCTGCTCATCCTATGCTTCATTCTAGCCTACTGCGTGCTTATAAAACTGCATAGATTACCTAGTAATGTGTGGAAGTCGACTGCCTGTCTTATATCCTTGTCCTATATAAGTAGAAGCTAAGATAACAGTATTAGAAGTAATCAGTTGCACCTCACTCAAGACATAGCCTGTCTGTCTGTCTGCCTGTTTCATAGCCTCGCCCTACAGTATACAGGTTGAAGCTACGATTTTACTGCTTTAGCAATAGTCAGTAGCATTACAAATTGGATAGAGTCTGCTTCACCTTAGCTATGAAATTAAGCAAGGCCTTCAAACACCTGCTACCTTACCAGCTGCAGTTAGATGGTTGCTGCTCCTTCAGAGTCTCCTGCAGAACTTCAGACTTGCCTGTGGATGCCCTACAGACTTCCTGTAACAGATATTATCCTCCTGCACCCATGGTCCTCATACTCCTGGGGGTCGCAGACCTATGAGGTTTAAATAGAAGTCTGCAACAAATCCCTCCCCTACAGCTGAGCTTCAGGTGCTGTTTCTTGGGGGATGGGGAGCAAAAGCTTATTCAACAAACTCCAAAGTGTCCCATGATTTGCTCTGCACTCAGACAAAAATTGTGCTGCTGGTAGCTAAACGTCACGGCTCTTTCTGGCATGACAACTGACTCTAACACACAGTGCAAACCCTTGATACAGAGACATCCCTGACACCAACACCAGCAAAATGCAGCCCCTGTCACACACAGAGACATAGTCAGCACCAGCAGCAGAAAATTTGGACCCTGACACAGAGAGACACAACTGACACCAACAGACACACTATGATGCCAATAACAGAGTGCGGACCCTGTTGCAGTTCCTGCTAATGTATGTTCATCTGCTCACGTCCTCCCTACTGACTATCTCTTCACACCTTTCTTATTTATTAAATTTGGCCACAAAAAACATCCAAAACTGGGAACCAGCAATTTTCCTGATTGGTTCCTGAGGTTGGGTGTGTGGCTGGATAGGTTTTTTTTGCACTTTATCTTTTTATTAAAATTGGAGTATATAAGAAAGCACACATCTAATACAATAGAAGACTATCCTCCATGTAAGGTATAAAATATCACTTAACAAAACACAGTATTTAGGGTAAACATATTGGACAAGCCTTATATACATGTATTATCAATAGGGTATTACATGATCAGAAATAGCAACCATGTACGAAATACATGCTAGGGCAGGCTATGGCAAGGCATTCAGTAGATTGCAAAAAAGTGATAAATGTGGTAATATGAGCAATGTTCAGTAATGGAGAGGTGAAGATAAGAGAGGTGTGCAAGGAAAGAAAGAAGAGAGAAAAAAGCGAGGACGAAGGGAAAAAGAGAGGGAGAAAACAGGGAAGAAGGGAAAAAAGAGGAGAAATCTGCACAAAAGTTTCGAGAAAACCTAATCTAAGAGCAAAATAAGAAGGAGGGCTAAATATCCCTAAGAATTAAGGTCTAGAAGAACTAGGTTCGATGTACTTGAAGTAATCCTGATTCCTGCCAACATCTGTCATATACAGTGAGTAGGTTATGAGTAACATGAGATAATTGGTCTAGGGAGGCATACTGAGAGAGGCTTTGAAGAACATCTGAAAGAGAAGGCACCAGAGTTGATTTCCATTTCATAAGAATCAGACATTTGACCAGAAGAGAAAGTATGTTTAGCCATCTAAAATGTGCATGTGAGAGGAGAAAGCTGTTGGGGATAAGGATGCCTAGAAGGAATAGCTTGGGGTCAAAGGTAGTTTTTGTCCTGTTACTCTGAAGGCAAGTAAACAGACTTTATGCCAAAGCTTATTAATGGGAGCGCAAGACCACAAGATATGAAGTAGATCCCCGTTGGCCAAATTGCAGTGCCAGCAATTATTATTATTTAATAGGCCCATTCGTTGAAGCACAGAGGGGGTTCTATACCAAAGATGTAGGATTTTAGTTTGTATTAAAGAACTATGGGCATCTTTAAAGGTATTATGTGCAATATGTCAACAATTACTCCATTGTGCGTCTGAAATATTGTAGTTAAGAAGAGTACTCCATTTATTTTTGGCCTGTATAGACTGATCAGGTAGATTATCAATAATGTCTTTGTAAATGGATCTATTTAATTTTACTGATAAATTAGTCCAGTGCAGGATGTATAGGTTTAGAAGAGTATGCCTATACACTAAACTAGAGAGAGAGATAAGCTGCCCGAGTTTGTAAAAACTTCCAGAAGTCCTGTTTAGGAAGTTTCCATGTGACCTGCAAGTCTGAGAATGATCTAAGAGTGAGTAAATTCTGGTCCAAGATATCTCTGAGAAAGAAAATGCCTTTGTTCCTCCATGTACGACAGAAAATTGGGTGATCTTCTAGAGTGAACAGTGGATTGCTCCATAAGAGGGCATAAAACCAGGGTGTTGGATTGGATTTCAGGAATTTGTGGGTTAGATGCCAGTAAAGAACAGAGGATGATATAGTCGGGTGAGATTTTAGTTTAGAGGAAATGGGATTAAAAATTAAGGAAGTGGGTACTTCTCCTGGGCACAATGCGGATTCCATTGCAACCCATAGTGGTGAGTATGGGAAGGGTTTCTGAAACCATTTAATGGTTTGGGCCATTCAGAAAGTCCAGAGGTAGCCTTTGAACCAGGGGAGTCCGAATCCCCCTTTTTTCCAATGTGATCGAAGTTTGTGGCGGTTAAATCTCGGTGGTTTCCCATCCCAGATAAAGTTACCTATTAATTTATCAATTTTAGCAAAAAAGGAGGATGGTAAGACTGAAGGAATATTGGCAAAGAGGTAAAGAATCTTGGGAGAAATGGACATCTTAATGGCTGCAATTTTCCCAATGAAGAGAGAGATTAAGAATCTTCCATCTGTCCAGAATTGTTTTGATGTTATCAAATAAGGGGTTAAAGTTAATGTCCCATATCTTCCCTAAGTTACTAGTAATTTTGATTCCTAGATATGTTATACCCTGCGGTGACCAGCGGAATCCAAGAGGTATGTTCATAAAGACTTCACAGTGGTCGTTAAGGAGCATAGTTTGTGATTTGCCATAATTCAAAGCAAGGCCAGAAATTTTAGCAAAATTATTAAGCAAATCAACCAACAGGGGCCCAGCCTCATTCAGGTTTTCGAGTAAGATTCAGAGGTCATCCGCGTAGGAAACAGAAACATGTCTTGAATTGCTTACAGGTATGCCCATAATGCCAGATGATTGACGTAAACAAGCAGTCAGGGGTTCCATGGCTAAAATAAACAGGGACGGTGACAGGGGACAGCCTTGTCTAGTTCCCCTTGCTAGATGAAAGTAAAAGGAAAGGGTAGAATTGGTAAGTACTTTAGCAACAGGGGAGTTATATAATAGCTTGATCCAGGAGCAAGAGGTATGAGAAAGACCAAAATAAGATAAAACTTGATGAAGGTAGTCCTAGTTTAAGGAATCAAAGGCCTTCTCGAAATCAATAGCTATGGCTGTAGCTGGTGTCTTGAGGGATTTGGCTTTGTGAATTAAATTAAATAAGGAACGTAGGTGATCAGAACCAGATCTATGCTTAATAAAACCAGCTTGCGAACAGTGAGTTAGCTTGGGAATCAAGGATTCAAGTCGAGAAGTTAGTAGTTTAGCAAATGTCTTCCCATCCGTGTTTAATAAAGAGATGGGCCTGTAACTTGCGGGGTGAGTAGGGTCTTTTTCTTTCTTAGGGATTAGGGTTATGATTGCTTTGGTGCAAGATGGGGGAAGCTTGCCAGTATTGGAAGCTTCTTGATAAACATTAAGAAGAAGGGGACATAAGGTGTCAGAAAACATTTTATAGAAATCGACAGGGAATCCATCACCCCAAGGGGATTTGCCGGATTTCAAGGAAGACAAAACTTTCTGGATTTCCTGAAGCGAGAAGGGTTCATCTAAAGAATTTGTTTCAAGAGTAGAAAGATGAGGCAGATGTAACAATTTAAGGAACTGTTGAATTTGTAAAGTAGATGGAGGATTTGTGTTAGAGTATAGTTTTTGATAAAAGGTTTTCATGATACGGTTTATAGTGGGGTTGTCGGAGTGAATCGTACCCTGTTCATCTTTTAGGTTTAGGATATGTCGTTCCATTTGTTGTGCTTTGAGCTGGTAAGAGTGGAGTTTCCAATTTTTATCGTCGTGTTCCCAAAACTTATATTTAAGTTTAAACAAGGCCAGTTCGGTTTTACGAGAAATTAATTCGTTAATTTTAACTCTTAAGTTGAAGAATTTCAAGATGAAGTTGAGAATCAGGACAGTGCTTATCAGAAGAAAAGTATAGATTCTCTTTAGCCTTAAGAGATTTTTCCAAGTCAGCCAGCTGTTGTTCCCTTACTCTTTTCCTATGTGTAGCATAACTGATAATTTTCTCTCAAATCGTAGCTTTGAGAGCTTTCCATACAGAGGACATAGAAGATTCAGTTGGGGTATTGTGAAAGAGGAAGTCCTGAATTTGTGCTTTGATCATGGGTAAGAAATTGGGATCCTTGAGAAGGAGAGGGTCCAGCGGCCAGTAAGAAGATTTAGGTGCTAATGGGCCACACAAAAGTTGCAGTTTGACAGGGAAATGGTCTGAGATTATGATGGGAGAGATGGATGAATCAATAGTTTTTTCCATTATAACAGGAGAGGCTAACCAGTAGTCAATTCTACTGTATGTCTCATGTAGAGAGGAGTAAAAAGTAAATTCTCGATTGCGGGGGTGAAGGAGGCACCATGCATCAGCTAATCCAACATCTTGCATTAGTAATGAGAGGGCTTTAATACTTCTAGGGTGAGCCTCTGTAGTGGGGCTACTTCTGTCAATGCTGGCTTCTAAAGCTAAGTTAAGATCCCCTCCAAGAATGTATTATCAGTGTTAAAAGATAGAATCTGTTGAGCTAAATTATTAAAAAACTCCGGGGAATCGGAGTTGGGTGCATAGACATTAACAAGCAGAATAGGACCAGAGTTGGTATTCAGTTTGACCATCACCCATCTGCCGTCAGTATCGGAAACGGAGTTTACAAGGGACCATTTGAGACTCTTATGAATAAGAATAGCAACTCCTCTTTTTTTGTGAGGTATAGGATGATTCGTAGATCTGACCGACTCAATCTTTTTTAAGTCTATGAACATCCTCTGCTAACACTTTTGTTTCTTGAAGGAAAGCAATTTGTGTTTTATGTTTTTTGAGATGTGAAAAAATTTGCTTCTGCTTACAAGGAGAATTAAGTCCCTTCACATTCCATGTATATAAAACTATGTCACTCATATTGTTAGTGTTAAAAAAAGGGAATAATCACTGGGTGTGAAGGGACAAATAAATGAGGCGAGGATGATTAGAATACAATATAGAGAGCTACGTATATGCAGAGTGGCAGAAACATTCAAGCCAAAAAAGTGAGATGTATGATACATGAGTAGCACAGATATCTTATTAAAGTTAGAATAGAGATGGGGAAGGAGAAACATCATTAACAACAACAACAATACTAGTACGCTAAATAACAAAGAAAACGTTTTATGGGTGTGAGGAGATATGAGTCAGCCAACTGGCTAAGAGACTCTCTCACCACACTCTGGGGCATCGATATAGGGAAGAGACTAGGGAGGACCAGTTATAAATACTGGCCCAAACCTAAGTCTGATCCCAGTAATATAATAAAGTAAGTATTCCTGATAAGCTAAACTGAAAGGGAATAATACCAAGAAAGGCAGGGGACGGTAATAACCTCATCTTAATTCTAAGCTAACAGGACAAGGTATAAGGATAAAGCTAAACACCAGAACCGATTTATAAACATTAGTAGTAATAGTACAAGATTTACCAACTCGAAATAACAGTAAATTAGAGAACAATATATGAGATGCCAGTACAGCCTAGACATAGAGCAAGGAATTCAGGGAGCCAGGTGGAATGCAAATGAACAAATATAAAAGGAAAAGCAGATCATTACCACATTAGAGTGACTCTGAGTATACTTTACAGTGCAACAGAATAAGTACATAATAAATACAATATTGAGGGGGAAAGAAGAAAGGGGAGGTCAATTTAAGCCTTTACACACTGAGCCAAATGCAAATCGGGATTATGTGGAAAGGTATAGGCTTCGGTGATAACTGTAGACAGAAGAGATAGTCATAGTAAAGATAAGCTCCGATTAGTCGAAAATCGCCTAAATAGGTGTTATATGGGGTGACTATGTCTAGAAGACTAGGCCCAGTGAGCCCTAAAACAGGAGGGACCACACAGCAGTGTATTTCTATAATATCTGTAGGCTTCGAGTAAAATAAGGAGCATAAGGAAGATGTAGATTGACAATCCTTTGCAACAGTACACCAAACATAGCCCACCTCTTTAAGTGCTAATGATAGTTCCATATTATAAACAGGAGGTAGTAAGAATAATGGAGCGTAGGGAAGGAGATAGATTAAATGTAGTTGCCAATAATACTTAAGAACCTGTCATCAGGAGAGGGAAGGGGTAAATTGGCTTGTAATATATAATAATTCACATATGAAAAAAGAAAAGGCAATAATCAGGATGCATACCAATTGAAGATATGCAACTGAACAGCTAAAAGACTATAAACCTAATGCACTGCTAAATTGGAGGTTAAAAGGCTAGATACAGAGAGCCTGTTTAGTGAGGTAATGTATAAGATCTAACACTAAAATAATGGGTTAGAAAAGCATTGCTGATATACCAAAGTTCCCTTGAAGACCTTTAAGCTGCTCATTTAAACACTGCAACAAAAAGTAAATTGATCGTGCTGCGATGTACAGCCTTTGCTATCTGCACCCACTAGGAGTGAAAGCAACCAGGTAGCATAGACTGTAGAGTGGGAGGCTAGGCAGAAAAAGTGTACTGGCACTCCCAGTAAGTATCCTGGAAGCAAAACCTACCAAAATACAGCAACTGTGACCATATTACTGACCATATAAGCTCATGATGCCTTAGATTTATTAGCAGGATTGTGACTATTAATGTTCTTGCGTTTGGTCTTTGCCTTACGTTTCTTTTTGGGCAGCTCTAAAGATTTGAGGGGGGAACTTGCAACAACTTCTGCCCATGAAGTATCAGTAGAAATACATCCCTGAGGCACAGGGCCCAAATTAGAGGGATGTTCATCTGAAATTTGCTGGGAAAGATCCTCCTGCGAGGAGCGCATATCATCCTCCAAGAGAGCAAACCTATTTCTCAAGGGAATAGAGGGGTAGATTTGAAGGTGAAAGGCTGCAACTTGGGGTGTTTGGGGTGAAACCTCACTAGAACAGCATGAAAGTCTTGAAGAATAATGCCCTGACAGAAGCTTCTCTTGCAGCCGTGTTGATTACCTTGGGGTCAAATCAGCTGCGGTGTTGCTGCTTGGGGCTGCGAGTTCTGCAACACTTTTCCCACATTCCTGAACCTCGTTGTCCACCCTCCGTGCAGATACCAAAGCTGTGTTCGGGTTGCCAATTGCTGCAGAACCTCCCAGGGTAAGATTACAGAGAGAGACCTCCAGATAGTTGGCTAAGGCATCAGGGGTTTCAAACTCCTTGAAGGAAGAGCCTGAGAAAAGACGTAGTGTTGCAGGGTAACGAGCAAATTTAATGCTTCTTTGGTGGAGGATTTGTTTAAGTGGATTGTAGGCCTTCCTTCCGATAGTAAAATCTTTTGAAAAGTCTCTGTAGATGGAAATATTAAACTCTTGCCACTGAAATGTCCCCATTTCTCTGGCTCATTTCAGTATTAATTCTGTATGGGAATAGTTCAAGAAGCGAACAATGATGGGCCTTGGTCGCTGGTCTGATGTTAGCCTGGGACCCAGAGTGCGGTGAGTCCGCTCAATGATTAACGTTAGGTCAGGAGGCAGTTTAAGCATTGCAGGCAGCACATGTAATAAAAGCGCAGTAGTGTCTCCTAATTCAACACCTTCAGGGAAGCCAAAAAATCGTAAATTGTTGCGACGATTACAATTTTCAATATTGTTAATTTTGGCTTGTAGGGATTTAATAGTTCAATCTTGATTGCGGACAGTAGCCTGGAGGTCATGAATAGTAGTGGTGTTACAGGCCGTTGCTTTCTCATTAAATGCAATTTTCTGGCTAAAAGTTTCAAGAGTGGTTGCATTCTGTTGGGTGGAGGTTTTTAGATCATTAATCTCAGCCATAAGTTTAGAAAACATTACTTCCACTCTAACAAGTGAGCTTTGCTGTGCTTGGAGATCTGCCACAATGCTGAACGATGAGGCCTAGTATGCAGTAGTACAGTGTAGAATAATTGAATATAAGTAGATGATGGATCAAAAATGACTTACAAACTGTGTCAGACTGTAAGATTACAGGATGGTCACAGGAGTTGGTACCAAGAAGGCTGGATGAGGTTAGATTGCAGTCATTCCTGCAGAGATTCTGAACTATGCTGCCATCTTCTGCCTGGTCAGGCCACACACACACCTTCCCCCCGAATGGGTTTTAGGAAACCAAACAATAAACCATTAGCTTACACCCCCTGGAAACAAGCTGTCCATGTTAGTAATCCTTCTGAAACACCTCTCTACTACAGAAAAATAAAATCATTTCAGTAATAAACATATGTGACACTGGAGCAAAAGGTGTTGTAGTGAACTCCCATGGCAACATGCTTGAGGCCAGCCTGGAGAAAGTTCTTTGAATATGTGCCACCTGATGCCAGACGCTCTTGGCTGACATGGTCCTGACAGTCTTACAGCACTGTACCCATGTCACACTCCACGTTGCCCAACTCCACATGTCTGGGAAATTTCTCTCTCTCTCTCTCTCTCTTCCTCTCTCCTCTCTCCTCTCTCTCCCTCCTTCTCTCACCTGTTAACCAAAAGTCCATCAAATGAGTGTTTCTTCATATGGGTCAGGGGACCAGTCAAGTGATGGACTGGATCGGCAGCAGTGGGTGGGTTTCTTTTGCGTGGGCCTGATCCCGTATGGGCACACACACCAGCATTTTTGTCATTTTCTGACAGCTGTCGTTGTGCACCCAATAGGAATGAATGGGAATAGATCTTTTTGTACACCAGGTACTTTGCAGAATACTTGGATCTTCTGGAATAGCTATAAAAATCACATCATTAGCTCCGGTCTGTGCTTCATTCTTAGGCATGTCTTCACCTGTGCGCCTGATTTTACTTAAGTAGGCTACAGGATATCAGGTAGTTCTGAGCAACTAAACCTGACATTTTTGTTGTAACCTTGAAGCAAATGGTATTTCTGAAAGGCAAATCATTCACTGTTCAGTGTCATTTTGGTGTGCAGATTGGTATTGTAGCTGAGAAACATTTGCTAGGTAGGTTGCTGTAAAAAGGAAGAAGAAAATGTTCCCTGTAAAAGAGAAATCATGAGCTCAGTGTGCCTCCTGCCCTGGTCATAGACTCCTGATTGTATGTTCTAACCCTCTACCCTCACACAGTCCTACAATAAAAGGTACAGAAAGATAAAGTTTCTTTTTACTTACTGTAAATTTACAATCAAATAGAAAGCCATCATCATCATCATCACAAACTGATTGATGGCCTGACCTGTGTGAGTCTCCTCTTTGACTGCTAGATCTGGCTTCTCCTGACAAACAGTATGACAAGTAATCAAATGGTGCTGACCAGCAGCACTAGCTTCAGACCAAGTTAACAACAGGGCCCAGGCCAAAGAGCAGAAGCAGATGATCCCCGGGGGACCTGGACACATTGCAATTGTCAGGTCAGTCCCAAGTGTGTCTCTACAGACAAAGACCATTACAATCACTAGGCAAGCAGTAGCATTATGGGGCTGGGTCATGGCCTGCTGTATCACATATGTCACAATCCCTGAGGCTAGGCAGACTGCTGAAATTCCACTCCAAGTCAGGGCAAGTTCCACCAATTGCTGCTCTGAGTCAAGGTGGGCAGTCCACTGATGCCATTAGTCACAGCTCTGAGTCTTGGAGCATTTACTGATGCCTCCGGTTACAGATTCAGGCCCAGAAGGGCTGCTTATTGTTGTCACTGGTCATAACTTTGCATCTAGGGGGGCAGTTCACTGATGTTGCCAGTTGCAACTCCAAGCCCAGGAGGGCTGCTCAATGATACAACAGGCCATGGCTCTGAGCCTGGCAGGACTATTTTACTGATGCCTGGATGGACTGTCAGGAGAAAGTTGTAAGGTGGGAAGGATCAGTGACAGTGTGTGGGGTTTTTGTGTGGGTAAGAGACAAGTCAGAATGGAATAAAGCTGCCCCCACAACTACACGCTTTTGTGACAAACCAGACTTCAGATCTGGAACCATACTACAGAAGAGCTCTTTGTTGCGCATTCTAGAGTCGTTCACCAGGCACATTCATGGTTAGTGCTGTCTTTTGCAGTATTTAAAGATAGCCTGGTTGTGAGGCTGATTGGCATGAGGGTTTCATTTAGCAAGTCCTCGAGACCTTTGCCACCATGTTCTCAAGAGGTTTCCCGTTCACTTATATGATTCACATGCACACTTGGCCCAAAAGCTATTGTTGTATTCTGTTAAAGATGGTACTAACAACCCAAGTCAAGCCTCTTCATTCACTTGTTTTCACTCACATCTCCCACCTCAAAATGATTTTCAGCTGCACAGATCAAAAACACATGCTCACTTTGATCACAATAGGATCTGGTGTGCTAGGTAGACCAGCCCTAAAAAGCGATGTGATAGCTTACCCACTTTTCTTTTTCAATGAAACCTCCCCTGCTTCCTGTTGAGCCTACCAGGGCCTGCCTGTAATTCAGATGCATCTTACATGTCACTGAGCATTCCCACAGAACTGTTTAAAAACACAGGAAACACTGGTTGGGTTACAAAGACTGCGTTAGTAAGGCTTGAATAGGGCAAACTGTAGTTGTGCTTTGACTTACTTGGGACCTGCATTTCCTGTCAACCAGTTAGCCACTGTTAGGCTCTACCGAAGGGAGCAGGGAGCTTAAAACCAACAAAAGTTAAAGATTTTGACCGACAGTAATGGCATGTCTAAACCCATGGCTTTGCAAACTTGAACTGCTCCAGTTTCAGTTCTAAACCTTACAGAATAGGGATCCCATGCACAATCAAAAGGAGCCACTGCTTGCACCATTCTTTTGTCTTGTGCTGGGTCAAGACTTTTCATGCACAGTTACTACTGACATTGTAGCCTTTTGGAGAAAGGGACAGGAGTCGCCAAGCGAATTACCCACAAGGCCATGCACAAAGCATGGCAGCCCTCACTGAAGCGAGTGTATGGGTTTGCAACACTCCTTGACTGTAGAACTACTGCAGGCAGGCAGTAAGCGTGCCACAAAACAGCAATTGCTTTAGGTGGAGCCAGAAAGGGACTGAGATTGACACTGGACCCTATGAGTAAATGTCACTGGTGGGGAAGGAGGCAATGGGAGGGCCACTGGGGGCTAGAGATGCAGAACAGGTCAGAGAGAGCATGCGGTTTAACACTGGTTACCCAAGGAGCAATGGCTGGAGCAATCAAAAATAGTTGTTCACTTTTCTGTAGGGAAACTTAAACGTGAGGGAGGAACAGAGGGGAGAGACTACATGCTGGGGACATGGAATAAAGCAAAGCAACTGATGCACTGCCATAAAAAGGCCCCTGTAGTTGTCATTATCCAGTATGTCAGCAGGTGCAAATCCATCTTGCGTCTACAGATATCTGGTTAGTGGATGCAAACCCACCTTGTGTCCACTAAAATCAGGTTAGGGAGTGCAAACCTAGTTTACGTCCACTAAAATCTGGCCTAGTGATTTCCATTGCCACTTACTCACCAGGGAGACTCCTCCCTCTGACAATGAAGTCAGAACTTGTGCATGGCAGTTTTCAGTGGCAGAGTAATGGGATGCTTCTTTGCACCCCATATTTGCTCTTCCACTGACTGTGGCTGTGTATCCAGCCCCAGGTATTTACTGAAAAAAAAACATTTAAAACTATTATGTTTATAACATGTCCATTTAACAGCAGATCACTTGGCCTTGCTCTGTTTCTGCCATGTGCATTGTTCCTCTATATAGTGCTAATATCAATAACATTTACTGGCAGCTATTCTCAGTTAACATTGGCTACAGGTATTTCACTTGATACTGAATGCTATGGTGGCCTGCATGGTAGGAAACAGACACAAAGGACACCTTCATCTTTTTTTATCTAATATCCCATGTTCAGCAGTCAGTGCATGGTTGCCTCCTTGTGGAGGCTAGGAGACTACACGCTCCGATGCACATAGGGGTGGAGCTGAGGGCAGATGTCTGGAGGGAGTGCATGCGGATGCATGCACGCCCCCTCCGGTGATGTCATTGCATGCCCTCAGCTCTGAGGGGTGAAAAACAGGCACCCAGTTGAGCGGCTTGATGGCTGTCCATGAGCTTCACCCGGTGGCCAGGCACCCAGGCTGGATCCATGTTCCGTAGGGAGTCTGCGGGGCTCCTGGCAGCCCTGCTGTGGAGGGTACAACCGCTGGGGCATATAGGTACCTGGGACTGACCAGGCAGAGGCAGATGGCAGCCAGAATCCCCGACCAGATGCAGGGACAAGAAGGGAGCAGAAAAAATAAAGTTACAGTGGTGTTCAACTCAGATCTGCAAAAAAATCAGATACATCAAAATCCAATCATTTTTTTCAGATTTCAGATCAGCGGGATTCTGCACTTTCTGATTCGAGATATAATAGGGCCATATATTGGATCAAACTGTGTAATATCCAATCAAACTGATCTGAGTAAATGCAAGCTTTAAAAAAGCTTCACTGTCCTCTAGTTACACCCCCTCTCTCACCCAGTGGCAAAGGCTCATGGGCCCTGAGCCATGCCAGTGTCTTCCTGCAGTCCCTGAACCCACTGGCATGTCTGTAGGGAGCAGACACAGGGTGACTGCAGTCTTTGTTTCTGCCCTTGTTTTCCATCACATCCCTAGTTGCAGTGTCTATAGGGCCGAAAGAAAGGGTGTCCAGGCAGCCGTCCAGCCAGACAGCAAGATTTGGGGCTTGGGGGACAGGCGAGTGAGTTGCCAAGTGTTGTCCAATGTCATAATGATTGCAATGTCCATCCACGGGGGAGCAGTGGCTGTCTGGTGGGAGAGGAGAGGATGCTGAATAGCATTGCCAACTTGCCTGCCAAAGAAAGAGATGCCTGGTGCTGCTGGTTTTACATCAACACATGGAGGCTTGTGTTGCAGGCAAGCACTTCTCTACTGTTGACCAGCAGCAAAGAATAAACAAAGTGAACACCAAATCATGGCCAAATGGCCCTTACTTACACACAAAGCTACCTACTAACATACTAATTGCCAGCAGATTAGGCCTTACGGTCTATCGAGTCTGCTCGAATCTCAGATCCCTAGTTGGGTGCCGAGGCCCTCCCCCTCCCTTGTGTTCCAGAAACCTCTATCATCCATCCCCACCCCCCTGGGCCAGGCCATCATCTGATACATCCACTTTCTGTGTCTGTCCCACCCTCTCTTGAAGCCCTCCACTGTGGATCTGTGAACCAGCTCGCCAGGCAGTGCATTCCAAGGGTCCACCACCCTCTCAGTGAAAAACCTCCTCCTCTTTTCCTCCCTCACCTTTCCACCTTCCAACTTCAAACCATGCTCTCTGGTGATACCTCCCTGCTTTAGTCTAAAGATCCCCTCCATGTTTACCCTATTTATTCCCTTGAGGCACTTGAAGACCTCAATCATGTCCCCCCTGTCTCTCCTCTCCTCTCCTCCAATGAAAACAGGCAGAGCTCAAGTCTGTCCTCATACGTCAAATCCCCTAGTCCTCGTATCATCTTAGTTGCCCTCCTCTGTACCCTCTCCAGGAGCTGTATGTCCCTTTTCAATTGTGGTCTCCAGTACTGTACACAGTACTCAAGGTGTGGTCTAACCAGTCTATTGTACAGCGGCAGAATCACTTCCCTACTCCTAGAGTTGATCCCCCTTACGATACATCCCAACATCCTGTTCACCTTGCTAGCCGCTCTCCTGCACTGCTCAGAGTTATTCATACATGCATCCACCATGACCCCTAGGTCTTTTTCCCCTATTGAGGCCTCCAGCACCTCCCCTCCCAGGGTGTACCTATGTTTAGGGTGTCCCTGCCCAAGATGTAACACCTTGCACTTGGTGATATTGAAATTTAATTTCCATGTGTGAGCCCAGCTTTCCAGGGTGTCCAGGTCCCCTTGCAGGGCCAACCTCCCCTCTTCTCCCTCAACTACTGCTCCCATCTTGGAGTCATCAGCGAAGAGACTCATTTCACACCCTATACTCTCCCTGATGTCCAATATGTATGCATTAAACAGGATCGGACCCAGGACCGAGCCCTGCGGTACCCCACTACCAACCTCTCTAGGGTTCGAGAGCTCCCCACCGACCACTACTCTCTGGGTGCATCCAGCTAGCCAGTTTTCAAACCATCTGACCATCAAAGGGCCCACTCCCAACCCCATCAGTTTCTCCACCAGACCATTGTGGGCGACAGAGTCAAACACCTTGCTGAAGTCCAAGAATAATACATCCACAGGCTTTCCCCTGTCCAGTTCTGATGTTACCCATTCGTAGAACTCCACAAGATTGGTTTGACATGATCTACCTAGCACAAACCCATGCTGCTGACTATCCAGACCTCCCACCTCCTCAAGTACACCCTAATCGTTCCTTTAGTATACTCTCCATTAATTTTCCCACCACCGAGGTCAAACTGATGGAGCTATAGTTACCTGGTACTTCCCTCGACCCCCCTTTATGGATTGGCACCACATGTGCCTCTCACCAATCCCTAGGTACCCTCCCTGTCTCAAGCAACCTGTTGAAGAGCTCCGCCAGGGGTGCAGCCAGTATGTCCGCCAATTCCCATAGTACTCTCAGATGAATGCCATCCGGCCCAGGAGATTTGTCTTTCTTTAGGGCCTTGAGGGCTAACCACACCCTTTCGGCGGAGATAGCATCATCCGTCCCCTCCACCTTTCTGGCCTTTTAATCCTTATCCTGATGTGACACCCCTGGGGTACCTCTCCCTCCCTCTTGCTCCTTTTCTGTTGCTCCCCTGATCCCACTCACTGCCACTTCTATCCCCATCATGCCTTGCTTTGTAGATATCCAATCCCCCTCCCTAGTGAACACAGAGGCGAAGTACTCGTTTAATACCTCTGCCTGGTCCCTCACCTGTTCCACCCTCCCTCCTTCTGATCTCAATCTGCTGAGATGGCCCTTAGTTTTTCTCTGCTCCCCAATGTACAAGAAGAACCCCTTTTCCCCTCCATGTATCCCCTGTGCCAGCCGCTGCTCTTTACTGGACTTTGCCCCCCTCACCATCCGAGTGACTTTTCTAGATGCAAGATGGTACATTTCCTTATCCCTATCCCTCTTGTTGTTTTATATTTTGTAGGCACTTCTTTCTCTGTGCTTCTGAACATCACTGGCCCACCAGCATGGTTTATGTGTTAGTCCTTATGTTTCACCTTAGCGCAGGTCCTGACTGCCTCATGAAGTCCCGTTTATGACCTCCCATCTCCTTTCCGCATTTGTCATTGATGTAATCCCTTCAAGTGATCCTTGAGAATATTTCCCATGCCTACAAGACTGCCCCCCTGAAGTCCACTGCCAGTGTCCTAGATCTCACCCCCCATGCTTATATGAAACCAGACAGTATTGTGGTCACTCCCAGTCAGGGGATCCTCTACAACCAGGTCCCTTACCAGATCCCCATCTGCCAGAACCACGTCCAGGACATGCCCTCCCTTGTGGGCTCCATCACATGCTGTGTTAAGAACACATCCTGGAAGCCATCCAGCAGCCTCTGCTCCTTGGCCACCTTAGAGGACATGGTTCCCCAGTTTGTACCTGGCATATTAAGGTCCCCCATCAACACCACTCCTTCCCCTTTTGGTCCACACTGGGCAATGATGTTGTCCAGCAAACCATCCTCCAGAACATCACCCATCCTGGGGGGCCTATATACTATACCCAGCTTGACCTTATCTCCTGCTGGAGATCGTGAAGGTGACCCATAAGGCCTCCACATTTCTCTCTGCCTCTTCTACCCTAGCAATTTCTATGTCATCTCTAATGAACATAGCCACTCTACCCCTCTGCCCTCCCTTTCTATCCTTCTAAGCATAATGTACCCACACATTTAGGTCCCAGTCATGGTTTTGTTGGCCCACGTCTCGTGACCACCACCACAACCCCCGAACAGCATGGCCTGGAACTCTGGCAACTTGTTTCCCAAGCTCCTGCATTTACTAACACCACCCCCACCCTTTATCCCTGATCCTTTGCCTAACCTGACCCAGGTTCCTTATACTTCCATCCTCCCTCTGCTCCTCCTGAAACCTCCACCCACAGTCTGTTTCCCCCTTCCCCCCTTGGGTTTGAAGGCTACTCCCCTCATCTGGAGGAGAGGGCTTCTGGTCAGCCCCTCCCTTATCCCTCCTCCCCCACAAGTTTAAACACCACCTTTCTTGAATGTAGTCAGCCATCCCTTGTTTAAGGACTTCCTTCCCTAAGGGGGCAAGATGAAGCCTGTCCCTGGCATACAGTCCTTTATCCTCCCAAAGTCCTTTCCAGTTCCCCTATTTTAGCCTCTCTTCACCCCACTTCCTGAGCCAGTCATTAACCTCTGTGATCTTCATTTTTTTCTCCACTGAGGCCTTTGGTACTGGCAATATCTCCAAAAAGGAAATGTTGCATCCATTATCCCGACAGACTCTGGCAAGTTCTTGGAACCTTGCTTGGATTTCCACAATGCTATTTCCCTCTAGATCGTTAGTTCCAGATGCCTTGGCCCCTCCCTCCCGTAGTCCTCTAGGCACCTGGAAAAGGTGAAGGTGCCAAACCAATTTCATCTTCTTTGCTGCTGACTTAGAAGCTGACGATGGTGCACCCATTTCTGTGGTGTTTGCAGTCTGCCTGATCTTGATGGTGCATATTACACTTCTCACTATGGCAGTTGCAAGGATGACCATTACTTAGTGGACCATGAAAAGAACCCTGGCACAAAGGCACGTATGGGGCAAGGACTGCCTGGTAGCTGAAGAGGAGGAGGCTCTGGCAGTGTACAACTATGTGCACTGCCCCCAGGTGAGACACAAATCTTGTATTTTAAGGCAATCCTGTAAGGGAAGGTTGCAATCTCTGCCTTCCCCCTGGATAGGGGTGCCCTACTCCCCCACAGAGGGGGTGACTTCAGAGGACCACTGGAGCAGGCAGTCCATTACTGGTTCTGCCCTAGACCTTCCCAGAGGGGATATGTCCTCTGAGGCTACCCAACAAGGGAAGGATCATCCCACAGCAGAATGGATCTGTAATCAAGTCTTTATAATGCTGCAGGTGCTCTTGGGAGCTCAAGACCCACCAGTGTCATCCAGGATGATACTGAGCCCACATCCAGTAGGTTAACCAATACTGGACTCAGAAGACTGGAGGGCAGCCACAATCCTCGGATGCCCCCAAAGCCAAGAAGGTCACACAAAAAGACACCATGTATCTCATCCTCTCACCAGTTCCTACAGGCCCCACCGGGTACTCAGTCAGGAGGTAGGTATAGGAAAGACATTCCGGACTCCTCAGATCAGAAGTCGGAGTCAGAAAAGGATTCTGACTGTTCTCCCACCAGATCCAGGCAAAACAAGGGCCAACCCACTAAACTACCCAGGAGACTACCTGCAGAGTCCCCTAGAGGGGATCTCCAGGGGTCTCCTAAGTCACCTTTTGATCCAGATGCTTGGGGAGACTCACCATTTGAGTAGAACCCCTTCCTGAAGTCACAAACTACCTGGTCAGCCACCTGCACAATCCTCTGGACAGAAGGGTATGCAGGAAGCTCCAGGACAGCCCTACATAGAAACATAGAAACATAGAATTTGACGGCAGATAAGGACCGCTTGGCCCACCCAGTCTGCCCATTTCCCTACCTACTGGATAAGCTGCAGATCCTAGTTAACCAGCAGCCTACTTCTTCCTACCCCAACCCCCCAGAACTGCCTTATGACTATCCCTAGACCTCTCTTTCATGGTTACCCTGGCACCTGAGTTCAAGAAAAGATTCTCCGTGTATCTCGGCATGGGAGACATACTGAGAAAGGGTTGGAAAAAAGCTATAAGGCAGTCCGAGGTAAGCTGCTGGACTTAGCGGGACCCGTAGCACTACTTGGCAATGTGGCTCAAAAAGTATGTATTAATTACAGCCATATTGATCCAGATTATCTATAAGATGTGGTATAATGTGCAGTTTGTTTTTTGAGTAATGCAAATGCAGCCCTCTCCTCTGAAAGAAGAAAGACTGCCTTTTTGAAATTCCACCGGGACTCCTCAAGCCCACAGGCAGATGGCTCGTTGTTTGGTGAACCCTTGTTCAAGGAGCTTAAGAAACTGGGCAAAGACTTTTCTGGGCTCAGGAAAACCCAGTCTTCCTTCAGAGCATGGGGGTGCCCCCTCTTTGGGCAGGCCAGAACAGGCTGGGGCAGATCTTTGAGCTAGGATCATACCCAAGGCTTCTATCAGAGCTCCATGTTCAATGGCACCTTTGACTGTGGAGCTCAGTCAAAAGGAGTCTGGGAATTTCAATCTAGAGGACACTTCTGTGGGGGGCTTAGCCACACCCATCCCCACACCTCAATCAGGTAGATCACCCTCAGTGGGGAACCCCCCCCCCAATCTCTCTCTTGATCAGTTCCTCTTTGTCCTAAGCCTGCTTCTACTGGCAGGCAGACTGCATGTTTTCTCCCACAACTAGGAACTCAACACGCAGGACACATGGGTTCTAAATGTGATACGGGGCTACTGGATCAAGTCTGAAACCCCTCTCCCCCTTAGGTCATTCCCCTTCTTTCTCCACAGAAGTGTCACTGATTTCCCAGGAACTGGACTCCCCTTATTCCAAAGGTGTCATAGTTCCTATCCTGCTGGGGCTTCACGGCTGGACCAGTTAAATTTTCGTGGTTCCCAAGAAAGACGGAGGTCATTGGGTGGTCATCGACCTATGAGACATCAATTGATATGTTGTCCACAGACATTTCAAAATGGAGGGTATCCATCTTCTCCAAGACATCCTCCTCAAAGGAGATTAGATGGTTCATTTGGACCTCAAGGATGCTTACCTAACAGTTCCCATCCATTCAGATGGCCAGAAGTGGCTCAGGCTCTCATGGGAAGGGGTGATCTGGGAGTTCACTTGCCTTTAATTCAGCCTCTCCTTAGTCCCATGGTGCTTCATGAAGCTTCTGCACCCAGTGGTGGCCTGGTTCAGGGCTGCAGGTGTCAGGCTTATCATTTACCTGGATGACATTTTGATCATGAATCAGGATGCTCCATCATGAGGGATGCATCTACATCTAACCAGCTCCCTGATGGATTGCCTTGGCTTTGTAATCAATCATAGAAACATAGAAAAATGACAGCAGAAGGAGACCCAGAGTCCATCAAATCTTCCCATGAGATGCCCAGGACCTAGCAATTGCCTTGTGGGACTACTCCCACCCTAGATTACTATATACTTGCTTTAATGTCTCAAAATAGTGCTCTAGCTCTGTCCCACCTATGCTTGACACTTGTCACAGAAATACAAAATCACACATACCCCCATAATGCAAAGTATCATTGTCTGTATACAGTCTCTGCCCCCACCACCTCTGCCGTCTGACTATTCAATGGCTCCGCTACTCTTTCAGTGAAGTAGTATTTCCTTAGATCCCTCCTGAAACTACCCCCCCGACTTCCATTCATGCCCTCTAGTTGTTGTGTTGGTGACCCTTTGGAACAGCTCCTTGGTGTCCAGCACTTTGTTTATGCCTTTTAGGAACTTGAATGTTTCTATCATGTCGCCCCTCTCCCTCCTGGTTTCCAGTTAGTACCTATTCTATGCTGCTAGTCATTCCTCATAGGGGAGTCCCTGCAGACCCAGGATCATCTTTGTCCCCCTCCTCTGCACTGATTCTAACCTGTCCCTATCCTTGTTCAAGTGCAGCCTCCAAAACTGAACACAGTACCCTAGGTGTGGTCTAACCAGGGATCTGTAGAGGGGGATGATCACTTCACTTTTCCTGCTATCAATCCCCCTGCCTACACACCCCAACATTTTGTTTGTCCTGCTGTACGTTTTATTACATTGGCTCATCTGCTTCATGGTGTCCATAATAATGACCCAGGGCCATCTCTTCCTGCGAGGTGGTCAATTTAACCCTCACTGAGCCAATGGGTTCCCTTTTCTGAGAAACATCATTTTGCACTTTTTTGCATTGTATTTCAGCTGCCACAGATTTGATCACCTTTCAAATTTTTGGAGGCCTTCTTGTAGGTCCCTAACCCCTTCAAGAGTGTGTACCCACTTTCTGAGCTTGGTGTCATCTGTGAACAGGGCTAGCTTACCCTGGATACCATTGCCGATGTCACTGATGAATATGTTAAAGAGAACAGGGCCCAACACAGATCCCTGTGGAACCCCACTAATAACTGCGCCTACAGTTGTCCTCGCCCCATTTATCACCACCTTTTGACTCCTGTCTGTGAGCCAGCTGCACACCCATCTGACTATATGTTTTGTGGCCCCTATGTCATCCAGCTTCCTCAGCAGGCGCTTGAGTGGTACAGAAACAAATGCCTTGCTGAAATCAAAATAGAGAAGGTCCTCTGCATGTCCCCTATCCAATTCTTGTGTCACCCAGTTGAAAAAGGTGATTACATTTGTCTGGCATGACCCTTCCAGCCACAAATCCATGTTGTTTTGTATCCTGAAGCCCGTTCTCCTCTAGTTATTGCACAAGGTCTTGCTTAATCAAGGTTTCCATCAGGATAAGTCAATCTCATCACCCAGCTAGACAATTTCCTTCTTGGGGTTCGAGGTGGACTCAGTAGAAGCCTGCCTTAGACTGCCTATAACCAAGGTCAGGGGCATAAATATGGAGCTATGCAAGCTCCTGAGGAAGGAGCATGCCACTGTTCAGGACCTAGCCAGATTTATCAGTCTCCTCTCCATCCAAGCTGTCTTCCCAGCTCCTCTCCATTACCGCTCCCTCCAATGGTGCAAGATCGAGGCCATAAGACTCTCTGTCTCTTTCAACTCCCCAGTGTGTCTCTCCCAAGCAATAATATTCTCTGGTGGATTTGTCAGATGGGCACATGGAATAGGAGAGACATTTCCCAGACTCTACCAGAACTCAAGACAGAGTCGGATGTCAGTCTGTATAGTTGGGGAGCCTGGTGCCAAGGCACATCAGAGGGTAGCAGCTGATCAGATGAGGAGTCCTCTCTCCATATCAGTGTGCTCGAATTCCTGGCAGCACTGTCCATGAGCCAGAGTTTTGCAAAGGGCAGGGATAACCTGGTAATTCTCCTGAAGATGGACAATGTGGCAGAAGTATGCTACATCATCAAGTTGGGGAAGGGGACAAAAAGAGCATTCCTTCAATGCTATTGTACTTTTTATTTTTTGTTTTAATTAGGCAGAATGCTCAACGTTTCACATACATTTATATGCTTCCTCAGGAGAATGCCTTATGTGATGGAGGACTCAGCTTTCAAATGCGGTTGGAAGTTCCTGTTTCCATAGCTACACAAAGAAGAGGAAGTCAGTTTGGCACCTTCACCTTTAATAGGCGCTTAGAGGACTACGGGAGGGCCAAAGGTCTCTGGGAGTTGTAGGCAGCTTTGCACGCTAGTAAGGGTCATCTGGCCATGATTTATTTGCTCTGTTTATTCTTTGCTGCTGTTCAACAGTAAAGAGGAGTGCCTGCATGTAATCCTGTGCGTCTGTGAATTTATTAAAAACATAACTTTTCTTTCCAGCTATGCTCTCACAGAATTAGTTTCCATGCTCCCCAGCCACATTTGGAAGTTTGTTGGGATTGTTGAGCAAGGAGGAAGTGCAGTGTGCTAGACACATCTTGTCTTGGTGTTTGGACAGCAGTAGAATACCAAGGAGCAGCTAAGGTAAGTCACTCTTTTGGGATGGGGGTTGACTCTTAATTTATAGGGGAGGGAGGGAGGAGGGAGGGTGGGGGAGGGGCCACTGGATGCCAGGGACATGATGAGGTTATTCTGAGATGCCGGTGAGGGAGGCTGCTTCCCTTTTGTCCAGAACATGCCAGACAGTTGGAGCAGGTTTTGGATCTTTCCATCAATCAGGCACCATCTGGTTGGATTGAATTTCAGACCATCTGAGCACCACATTTGTAATAACTGATTAGAATAATTTTTTAAACGATCTACTGATGTGCATACCTACAGAGCGTGCTGATGTCTTTTGTCATCATGTTTTATTCTTTAAAGGGAAAAAAATGCTGCAGCATATGTTACTAACATTCTAAAAATGCCAGCAGAGTAGGTCTCTTGGTCTATCGAGTCTGCTCGCGGGTCAGCACCCTAGCAGAGCTTGACACCATCTCCCATACCCCTCTACAGTAACCCCTCCCCCCACCTGAGTATGCTCCCCTGGGCTGGCATTATGCACCTTCATCTTCCTCATGTACCTGTCAAAGCCCCTCTTGAACCCCTCCACTGTGCCAACTTCCACCAGCTCCTCTGGAAGAGCATTCCACGGCTCCACCACCCTCTCCATGTGTAACCCCTTCCTACAAATGGGGGTTCCTGAAAAGTCTTGCTTAAATGCTCACTGCCAGGCTGCTGTCCTGCATTTTAGCAGTTTAAATGTATTGCCAGAGAGTGCCTGTATAGCCTCTGCATACTGTCTCTTTAAGAGCTGCCTGGATTGCAGTCATAATTAATCTGAGAGGGAGCTCTGTTAGAAGATGTACTAGTTTGCTGATTTGTTAAAGTAGTAATAATATTGCAGTTTGTTCTAACCTGCCTTCTTTGCAGCATGGATAGTTCTGTTTGTTTCCGTCATCTTGGTCCTGGACTGCTGAAATGGGCCAATCAGTACATTTGGGACTCTAAAATGGGGCCTGCCTACAGGGGCTTGGTGGGGCCAAAACTTGTAGGAATTGTAGTTTGGGGCTTTTGGCGCCTAAAATAACCTGGAGGGGGAGCTCTTGTTGTGACTGACAGACAGATCAGCCAACCGAACCCTTTGGATCTTGGAGAAAGTCCCACACTGCTTGCAGTTTCAGTTAGATCTGAGTTGGGAAGTGAAGAAGTAACAGCTCAAGATAGTTTGAGCAGCAATCCAAAGTGGATTCACATGGGAGAACTGTGGAATAGCCTGAGTTTGGCCTGCATGCCTGCCTGCTGTCCCTGAGAGGGAACTTGCGCTTTTTTCAGACTGAATCCGAATTTGGAGAGCAATTAAGTCACTGAATTGTGACCAGGCTTTAACCTGAAGAAGACCGAAGATTTGCTGAATGCGATCGGCCTGTCAGGACTTCCAGCTACCTCTGAACTCCCGGATTGTGCAGAAACTCTGCAATTGTGACCGGAGAGCCAGCCTGGTACAGTGGAATTTCCTTACATGTGAATGTGCTGTGTACTTGTAGTGGGGCGTAATTTGGTTCCCCACTGTGTGTCTGAACTGTATCCAGCTGTATTCAGCTCCACAAATTGAATCCGTATCCATTTCCGTTTGCCTGGGCCCTGCTACACTGGCTCAGCCAGAATACCTGCTATGCAGAGAAAGTCACCGCCGAGAGACCGGTCTGGGGATCATCCCCCTGCTCAACACCTTGAACAGGAATGATGCCGCGGTGATTCGTGTGGGCTTTGCTTTTCCAGGCACTCCAGCTCAACAGCCTGCAGTCTCGATTTTGTCCTGTCTGTGTCCAGTATTGGGTATTGTGAGTAAACATCAGGGTAGTTCCTTGCAACAACAGCTAAATCTAAAAGTGCTATCATCTGATTGTCTTGTTGCTTTTTCTTTCATGAACTGAGCCCTAAGAGCTCTGGATTACAAATAGTGTGTGTTGTGCATGTTGCTTTCTTCCATCACAGGGCCCCAACCAGCTGCAACATTCCTGGCTAGCCCACCGTTTACCTACCTGGGTACCCAGAGTGTGTGACTGTTTAGGGACTCTGAACTGCATGCATAACTGTCTGATTAATATAGCTTTTAAGCAAATCAACCTGATTACGCCTCCCTTGTTCGAGTCCCCTGAATAAATCAGATTTAACTTTGTTTGCATTTAACCTGACTGTGGTTCCAGTTTGTGCCAAAAGTATTGTACTGTTACTATTTGCTGTGCTTAACCTTGTTTTACAGGGGGTCCCCAGGGTCAAGCTAGAAGAACCCAGCCCTGGTGGTAAGTGCAAACAGTGTGGGTAATTGCCTGGTGAATAAGGGTCATTGTGGAAGTAATTATTGTATATTGTTCAGGCCACTAGAAGGGAAAGAGGGGGGGTTACAGTATCCCGGAGGGCTGTGCCCAGGTTAGTTTGACCACTAACAACCCTGACCTCCGGGTGGAGGCACTCATTTCATTATTCAGACCCCTTAACCTGCTACTAGCCAAGCTGGCAGGGGTAATAGCCCTTGGGATAGCACCACCTAGGGGTTACACGTGAAATACCACCTCCTCCTCCTCTCCCCCTGAATCTCCCACCCTCCAGCCACAAGCTATACCCCCTGGTGGCCCCTCTCTCCTTCTAGTGAAAGACCTCATCCAGACCCACCCCATTTAACCCCTTTAGATTCTTGAATACCACTATAACCTCCCTGTCCCTTCTCTCCTCCAGTGTGTACAGGCCAAGCTCCTTAAGCCTCTCCCCATAGGATCTGTTGCCCAGTCCCTGAATCATTTTAGCTGCCCTCCTCTGAACCTTTTCCAGCAGTAGAATGTCCTTCTTTAAATGCGGCCACCCAATCTGTATGCATTATATTACAGGTGAAGTCTAACCAGGCTGTTATACAGTGGCAGAATCACATCCCTACTATGCGAGGTAATCCCACTGACAATGCACCCCAGCATTCTATTTGCTTTGGCCACGGCTCTCCTACATTGCTCAGAGTTATTCATTCTGGTATCCACTATTACCCCCAGGTCCCTCTCCCCATCCGAAACTAACAACATAGCCCCTCCCAGGGTGTATACATGGCCAGGGTTCCTGGGACCCAGATGGAGAACCCTGCACTTCCCTGTGCTAAACCTCAGCTGCCAGGTGCTTGACCACCACCCCAGAACCTCCAGGTCTCTCTGCAGGGATTCCCTATCTTCCTCACGATCCTCCACTGCCCCCAGTTTGAAGTCACCTGCAAAGAGGCTCATTTTGCTTCTGATACCCATCCTGATATCAGATACATAAGCAATAAACAGGAATGGGTTCAAGACTGATCCCTGTGGGACACCGCTAATCACCCTTCCCGGAGATGAGACAACCCCAGCAACCATGACCTGCTGGGAATGCCCTGATAGTCAGTTCCCAATCCACCTTACCACCACCCTCCACAGCCCCATCCCCCCCAATTTTGCCAGCAGCCCCTGAAGAGGTACTGAGTCAAATGCCTTGCTGAAGTCAAGAAAGATGACATCCACCAGTCTACCCTGATCCACAGCCGACGTCACCCAGTCATAAAACTCCACAAGGTTAGTCTGACATGACCTGCCAAGGACGAAGCCATGCTGGTGATCATCCAGGTACCCCTTTCTTCCAGGAACTCCTACAGCTATTCCTTTAGGATGGACTCCATCAGTTTGCCCACCACCGACGTCAGGCTGACAGGCCTATAGTTCCCCGGCTCCTCCCTTAACCCCCCTTTGTGGATGAGCACAATGTGTGCCACCCTCCAGTCCAAAGGCACTCTACCTGTCTGAAGGGAAGTGTTAAATAGGGATGCCAGGGGCTGTGCCAGGATCTCAGCCAGTTCCCATAACACCCTAGGGTGGATCCCATCTGGACCCAGGGCCTTCTCCTTTTTAAGGGCTTTCAGGGCCAGCCACACTCTGTCGACAGAGAAGTCAACTCCAGTGAGCCACATCCCTTCAGCAGATCCTTCCTGCACTACCTGGTACTGCGTTCTGCCCCCTCTCTTCCCACAGAACCCTCAGGTGTGCCCCGTTTAAGCCCTTGGACAAATCAGGACCCTGCCCCTCACCGTGCTGTGTACTCCCTCCCCCTCCCCGATAAAGATCGATGCAAAGTAATCGTTGAGCACCTCTGCCTGCTCCCCAGCCACCTCCACCCACCCTCTCTGACCTTAACCTGCTGATCTGCCCCCTCACCTTCCATCTTTCACCTGATATACCTAAAAAACCTTATCCCCCCTACTGATTCCCTGCGCCAGTCTCTTCTCTGTCTGCACCTTAGCTGATCTCACCACCCTAGTGATCCTTCTGGCTGAAATCTCGTACGCATCCCTGTCAAAGTCCCCTCGCGAAAGCTTGAATCTATTGTAGGCAGCCCTCTTTTCCTTCACCGCCTCTGGAACCTCCTGAGACCACCAGTTTGGCTTCCTGGACCTACCAAACTTGTGCCTCACCCTGGCACAGGTCCTAGAAGCCTCCAGAATTCCCTTCTTAATAATTTCCCACCTTCCTTCTGCTTCCAGGTCTGGCCTTATCCCCAGCAAATGCTTCTTGAGGATTTCTGCCATACCCTTAAAATCTGCGCCTCTAAAATCCATTACTGTCATCAAGTGTGACCTCTCCCTCCCCCAAGGCCAAGTGTAAACCAGACCGTGGAGTGGTCACTCCCGGCCAGTGTGTCCCCTACCTCCAGGTCCCTAACCAGGTACCTGTCGCCAGGACCACATCCAGAATCTGGCCCTCCCTCATTGGATAAACCACCAGCTGATTCAAGAATGCATCCTGGAAGACGTCCAGCAGTCTCTGCTCTTTGGCCAATGTGGATGTCATAGTTCCCCAATCAGTCCCTGGCATATTAAGGTCCCCCAGGACCACTACCCTGCCCCTGTCCTGATGGCAATGGTCCCTAATATTCACCACCAAGCTTTTCTCCAGGTCCTCTGCCAGTCCAGGGGGCCTGTAAACAACCCCCACTACTACCTTCTACCCCCCGGGGTTTGCAGGGCAACCTATAATGCTTCCACATTACCCTCCACCCTACTCACTATGTTGTTTTTAATAATCAGCGCTACCCCACCCCGCCCTCCATCCTATCCTTTCTGATACCGTGTACCCGCACAGGTTCAGGTCTCAATCATGATCCTGGTGGCCTAAGTTTCAGTTACAGCTGCCACGTCCATATCCCCCTCTACAAGCATAGCCTGAAGCTCCAGCATCTTGTTCCCCAAGCTCCTGGTATTAATAAGGACCATCCTCCAACCTTTTTCAAGACCTCTTATCCCCTCTTCACCCCTGGAGTTGACTGGTAGCTGTCTATTCATCCCCCCCCCCCGGTACCCAGCTAGTACCGTCAGATAGGTGTTGGAGCCCGGATCCCTCCCTGCAAGGGAGGCTAGCATTAGCTTCAAAGCCCATCCCATCCCCCTTCACAAGTTTAAACTCCACCTAGATTGTATTAAACTGGCCAGTTTCTGCTTCAGAACATCCCTCCCAAAAGGATTAAGATGGATCCTATACCTTGCATACAGCCCCTTATCCTCCCAGGTAACCCCCTCAGTTCCCCAACCACCCCATACCCCCTGGCCCCCCACACCACTCATTGAGCCATTTATTAACCTCCCTAATCTTCTGTTTGTTTTCCACATGGGTCCTCGGCACCAGTAGGATCTCTGAGAAGGAGACCGGGCAACCCACAGCATGGCAGACTCTGGGCAGCTCATGGAACCTAGCCTGAATCTCAAGCACACTGTTCCCCTCAATATCATTCGTGCCCAGGTGCACTAAGATCTTGGGGTTCTCCCCACACTCCTTAGCTAGTGCATAAATCTGGTGCTTGGCATTATACACAGTCAGGCCGGACATACTCCTGACCTTAACAGGACAGACCCCCCCCCCATCCTCCCATCCCACTAAATGCTTCTGATCATACAGTCCCCCAGCAGGAGTACTTAATCCTCTCCCCATCCCTGGGCCCTTCCCCCTTGCTGGCATCCCCACTAACCCCAACTCCTCCTCCCTTGCCGTACCTATCCCTCATCTGGGTGCTGACCAGTTCCCCCAATTGATTGGTCTTTGGCCACACAACCTGGGTACCCAGTAATTACAGTTCTTAACATGGTGCAGGCCTGATAGACGGTGCAGCCATGCGTTGTCTGGCTAGTTGGGGCCCTTGGGAGAATTAAGAAGATTTACTTTTGGGTTGCATCCTTATGCTTAACTGCAGCTTGCAGGGTTTACCAACTTTAACTATTTACAAATCCCTTTCCATGGTGGTGCAGGGCTGGCCCTACATTACTGACAGTTAGATGTCTTCATAGGCTTAGGCAAGTCAAGATTAAGTGCTTTCAGCAGGCGGGTCCTATCTCTGAAGGCTAAAATGCTGGCAAAGCTAACAGCTGGCCCCCAATATCGACTGCCAAGGTCTTTCTGCACTTGCAGGTGGAAAACAACACTTTAACATTCTGTAGGCTGGGCCCCTCTTGTGGGCTGAAATGACTCTTTTAATCAGACCAGCCAGTCTGAGTAACTCAGTCTTTCACATTCAGTACATTTATGCTCTCTAAGTGTACATCCAGCACATTTATGCATTTAGCACATTTATTGTTTAGTCACAGTTTCTTTCCAGGTGTCCCAGTTGGTCATGGCAGACACAGACCCTTTTTCCTGGTCAGCCAGAACTTTAGAGCCAGGCACATTCCCAATGATTTTAGGGGCAAGCACCCCTGTCCTGCATGGCTGTGCAACCAGAACCCAGGTTATGGCTCCCACTCAAATTATAGGACACAGTCTGTTGGACAAACTTTCATCTTCCTTGTCAATTAAAGCCGGAGCTTAAAGCACACTTTTGTTACCACACTAGACCAAGCTTGAGGCTAGGCTCGCTACCAGTTGAGATACTTGAACTTGACTGGGCTTGTAGCAAGGCCCTCTACCATTCCCCAGACTTTACTGGCCAGCAACAGATGCAATAGTCTCTTTCGATGCAAACACTTGCTCTTGGCAATAAACTGTTTACTGTAGCTCTCTAAGCTCAAACAATGTAACATGCAGTCCCTTGTGGCCTTTGCTGGCGCTTGCAACTCCCATGGACAAAATATTGGACCTCCCAGACAAAGTTAGGAACAGCCCCGGCTCTGAGTACTCCCCTTTCAGTCCTGTAGGCACTTTTAAATCAGACACATTACCCAATACTTGGCCCTTTCTGGTCACTTGGCAGATATCAATCCTGTGAGCATTGCTGTGAATGCAGGGTGCAGACAGACAGTCACTATTGGTAGGCTTTGGGATTCTCTGCCCCTTAAAGACTTTCTCAGAGTTGCACATGGCAAAAGCAATTTACTCACTCAGGTGTCGTGCAGAAATTGAGTTCCACCTTTCAAGGTTTCTGGATTCGTTAACACTCTCACTGCTGAGGCAGGTTCAGCTCTGTCACAGCTGGCTTCATCAGGTTACTGGCCCATGTTTTCCCCAACATGGAGAGGCTCTGGCTAGCCCTGGAGGACATCCTTTGGCAACCCCCAGACTAGCAACTTCTGTTTCAGGCAGCCACTTATCTCTCTTTATCAGAGGAAACCCCTGTCCATTGTGAAGGGCTTGCACTGAATCACTAGGCCCATTTCACTCTGCTGAGGGCCTCAGCCCCAGTATACCATTGCTGCATCGAAGCCCCAACGGCAAAAACCACCACAGCGTCAGGATTCGGTCAAAATCTGCCTGTCGCTGTGATGGTCTCCGCACAGCCAGGGGATTGCTTCGCAAGGTGTCCACTCGCTTCCCGGTCCAACTCCCACCAGAGTTGGAATCAGAAACCGTGGGGCGTGGAGGGTGGAGCGCCCCACATGGGGGTTCAGGGTGCAGCCTCCCTTATGGAAAGAGGAGGAATTCCCGACACAGCATTGCCGAAACTCGGCAATGCGGCTGTTGCTGTCAGGGATGTCTCCATAGCTGCTGTCGCTGCAGCATGGTAAAACCCTCAGCCCCCACCCCTGTGCTGGGCTTTCACTTGAACTGCTCACACAGCCAGAAAACACTGTCTCTTCTGGGGCTTCTGTGGCTCCCTATTGGCTGAAGCTATCTGTTTCTTCCACTATGATTAGCTGAAGTGCTTGTCAATCAGAATAATGAATTATTCATTAACCTCACTTGATGCACAATAGGCTCCCTGTTTTGGCACCTGAAATTAGGTCCCTGTACTTTCCACATAAACACTTTGCTATGTCCCATGAGCTCTGGCAAAAGTCCCATAAATCCTGGCTGGAAATCCTAGCTTTCCAAATGGCTGTTACTGCATTATCATGGCTGCTAATATATACAGTCCCCTTGCAGATTACCACAGTCCCAAATAAAAGTCCTGGTGCAGCTAGAATAATTATTTATTTTACTTCCTTGCCCCACAGTCCAATAGCCCCGTATGTGCCCTAGAGATCGCTGCCCAGCTCCAACATTTTGTTTTAGTTCTGCGTCTGTTGCTGCTGCCATAATCAAGTGCCCCCAGGCAGCAGACAGGCATTTTATCTGAGTCCCAGTGTTGACTGGCGCAGTCAGGAAAAATACATTTTATTTTAAACTTTTCCCCCTTTTATCTTTTGGCCCCTTAAGTGTCCACAGGGTGCTGCCAGTTTAATCTTTTTCTCTTTACATTTTTTAAGCGGCAGCTACTCCAAAAACTTGCAGCCCTTCACTGTAAAGTGAACCTGCTCATGGATATTAATGGACCCAACTTAAATTTCGGTACTAAACTAAGATTATAAATTCTATGCTAATATTATAGCTAAAAGACTGGAAAAAATACTCCCGACTATAATTCATAACAACCAAGTGGGTTTATAATCCATAGACAGACCTCGGAGAATGTAAAACGTACATTATACATATTAGAGAAAATACACAAAGGGGCCACCCCATTTTTGTTGTTACGTATGGATGCACAAAAATCATTTGATAGAGTGTCCTGGAAATATCTTCAATTTACCTTAGAAAAATTTGACTTCCCTAGAGAATTTCGACAATTAATAAAAACACTATATACCTCTTCCCAAGCTATGGTAAAGGTGAATGGCACATATTCAGACCGATTTTCACTTCCTAGGAGAACCTGACAGGGATTCCCCTTATCCCCTTTACTGTTTGCCCTATATGCTGAACCGTTGGCACAAGCTATTATGGACAATCCGCAAATTACTGGCCTGACACATTTGGGGACTGAACAAAAAGTAGCATCCTATGCAGATGATTTGCTGATCTATCTGACTAATCTGGAATCATCCCTGACTAGACTGTTTCCTATCCTGAAGGAGATGGAAGAACTAGCAGGATATAAACTTGACATGAATAAGACAGAGGTGCTCAGTTTTAACTATGGGCCTAGCACAGAGATACCGAATATTTTTCCCCTCCGTTAGCAGTGCCAAAAATTTAGGTACCTGGGAATTATTATACCCAGAGACTTAAACCAGGTTTACTCAACCAACTATGGTTCCCTGACAAAAGTTATACAAGAAGACCTGCAAAGGTGTCTCTATTTGAACCTTATCCTGATACACAGAATAGGTGCCATCCGAATGAACATCCTTCCTAGATTTCTATACTTGTTCCAAAGCATACCAATAGTTCCAGAAAAGTCAGAATTTAAGAAATGGGATAAATGAATCCCCACTTTATATGGTAGGGGTGTGAGTGGGGGTTGGGAGCCAAGAAAAACATCCTCATTATTGCAACTTCCTAAAAATAAGGAAGGGCTGGCCATACCTAATTTAGAGACGTATTGTCAAGTAACTCATATCTTGCATGTACTGCACTGGTTAGATAGTAACTTAGACTTACATTGGAAAGATTTAGAAATTAAGGAGGACCCTTCCCAGATAAACGCATATCTGTTCAGGAATGTATCCTCCAAACTAGAAAAAGAAATGGAAGTGCATTCAGGTTACACAAAGCAGATCATTAAAACATAGAGAGCTCTCATGGGTTCCCCGGAAATTAAATCTACGACAGGATTCCTGGAGATGATATCTCTTGATTCCCAGTTCCACCCAACAAGGCTGAACTGTATGTACAAAAGATGGTGTAGGTTAGGCCTGAGATATAAATATCACTTTTATGACAGTAGACACTTCTAGTCTTTTCAGATGTTAAAACAGAAATTTCAGTTAAGAAACCAAGATTATTTTAGATATCTACAAATAAGACACTATTTTGAACAAAGATTTGGATTAAAGCGGTCTGTAATGGAGGCTCATCCTCTAGTGCAAATAGTTATAACAACATTAGACACCCACCTGCCAGAGCATGCAGTGTCTTTAATTTACAAGGTAACTCAGACAGAACCGGGATCAGCTATACAGAAAATTCAGTCTACATGGAGTGGAGAACTGGGACTAGATTTGACAGACAGAGATTGAGAAGCCATTTATCAAATCCAACATAAAGTTATAGCCTCGTATATATGAAAGGAATTTGGCTGGAAGTGTGTAATTAGATATTTCAGGACCTCACAAATAACAGGAAAAAATTATGTGAGCCTTGGTTCACAATGCTGGAGAAAATGTGGGGAGACATGTGCAACCCACACTCATGTCTTTTGGAGTTGCCCAGAGGTCAGATCCTTTTGGCAAACAGTAGAGAAAGCTATAACTGAACTCTTCCCAGAAATGGAAGAGTCGACTCTCTCTACGGTAATATTATTGCACTTCCCTAACCATATGACAAATAAACACATGAAAAAAATGGTAGTCATTATGATGGGGGCAGCTAAAAAGGTAATAACTCATAAATGGTTGCAAGCTGAGCCTCCTACACAAAGGGAATGGGAAGATGTAATACAGCAGATATACCGTATGGAAAAACTAACAGCTTGGCTCCAACTTAAAATGAAACGGTTCACTGAATTTTGGAATAAGTGGCTACTATGGATAATGAACCATAGACCTGATGTAATTCCTTGAATAGGATTAGGGGTACTAGAAGGCCAGGCTATGTCAATATTAATAGGAAATTGATCACCTGTAATAGAAAGGTTATGGTAAAGAAATATGTGACAACTGATGACTAATGTATGATTTGATTGTACTGCATTCACTGATGAAATAATTGTAAATCCTGCTCCTTGAAAAAATCTAATAAACAGTAAATTAAAAATACTATGGCCCAAACTTATTAATATTCGTGAAGCATGCCCAATCCTTTAGCATGCATGGTGCTACTTATTAAATTACTTAGCGGCTCCCTCCGGTCCAACCCCGAGTCACTGGCTCCTGGACTGCCTTCAAGGGGACCGGGACTACCGGAGGAGCCAATCAGCGACCGCAGTTGCAGCCAAAAAACAGAGCACACTCTTGGAGCATACACAAGCCTGCCAGGCGGCCCAGAACATTGGTGGCCCACGATTCTGCTCTGTGAGCCCCAGGAGGGCTGAAGATACACAGGAGCAAACAATGGGAGATTGTGACACAATGAGAAGTGCAGGAGCCGCCTGCCCAGCCGTGAAAAGGAGAAGGGAAAAGGCGGCAGCTCTTCTAGCTCCGTTTTTTTTTTTTAAACTTCAGGTTTAATCATATCAGACACAGGTACAATATTATTTCATACAGCTCTCTAAAGACATTATATAGAAGATAATTGCAATCTCATTGTTGCTGCATATAAAGTTCATTAGTGGAAACTGATTTTACTGCTTCCTCTCTTCTAGGTAATCTTGTCCGATCTTCTCCACTATTTCTATAGGATCAAAGAAGGTCCATCAAACCACTGCAGTATTACAACATCACCCCAATTCTTTTATGACTTCAGTCAAGCCAAACATTAGAAATTGTCCCTTTGACCAATATCTGTGTCTAGTAACTTTACCAAATGTAATAAAAGCTGTAAAAACAGTAAAACCTATCTTAAATGGTTGTAGCAATAAAATAGTAAACTCATTACATGGCTGGTTATTTGAGTGTTTACTTATCTTGGTTTATCTCTATTAGAGGAAGGATGCACTATCTATTTTATAATTTTCTGCATGGTTGACTCCCAATCAATGAGGGGAGGCTTGCTGGGATAAGACTGAGACACCTTCCAAATCCTCAATTAGATGCATAAACAGTAGCCATATTCCATTAAATTTATCTCCCCATAAACATAATTCTGCAGTAATCCTTTCCACCCGAGAAATACCCTTTACTATGTCTACCCACTCCAACAAAGTGGGTGGAGTGGGATTAAGCAAACGTCTAGTTATAGCTTTACTTGCAGCCGCTAATAAAATTCCTGTAAAGGATTTCTGCCCATTGGTTCTTTTCTCTTTGGGAAGGGAGCCTAAAATCATAAGTTTAAAACTGAGGGGTTCTTGAATTCCAGTCATCTGTTGGAAGTGCCCCACCCCCATCTTCCTCCAAAATGGCTGCAACACTGGGCAATCCCCAAAAATATGATAGTGGCTCCCTATTGCTCCACAGTCTTTCCAACATTTATCTGAGTTACCCAGATTACAATGCTTGGTTCTGGTTAGAGTTTTGAAGACCCTGGTGAGAGTTTTTCACCTAAACTCTTTCCAGGTATTAGAAGCTGATGTGCAGGAAAAAAAACTCCCATATTTGTTACCAATTTTGTGAATCTAGTTGTATTCCTGCCTCCTTTTGCCAAGCTATCTGGCACATCGGGGAGGTTTTGTCTGTGGATACAGTATAACTCAAAACCAAGTTAGAGATAAGGTGCGTTTCCCCAGGGCTAGCTGCTGTCTCTAGGGTTATTAGTTCTAAGGGATGGGGGTCCCTCTGCATATCCACTAAATTTGTACCGACTCTCAGAAAGGAGATAACCTGAAGATACCCGAAAAAATGTGAGGCAGGTAGCTGGAACTCCTGTTGTATTTCCTGGAAAGTTTTAATTTGCCCTTCTTTAATGAACTGTTTAAAACATATTAAGCCTCGTCTCTTCCAACTCTCAAATGAGTGATCCACCATAGGTGGAGAAAGGTGAACACACTGTGTAATCTCTGTTCTATTTGAAAGGGAAAAACCCAGGCCCATTCCTTTTTTACTTCCCCCATACCCTATACATTTGCACCTAACCAGGTGTACAAAATGAACCCTTAAAAACTCTAATAAAGACCTTAGATTGCTCTTACCTTTTTCCAGTTTGGTATCACCATCTTTATATTACCTAAATACTCTGGGAAACCTGCAAAATCCATTACTGGATCTACCTCAGGGCTGCTCCCAGACTTCTGCATGATCCAGGTGTCACAAACCCATTCAGCAGGTCAGCCGTCTGCTCCCAAAGTGCCAACCTCCGAGCGCAGTCTTGTGAACAGTTAACAGAAACAGGGTAACCCTCCTGTCTGTTTTGTGGGTTTGAATCAACCTTTGGTCTCAGTTCTGGAGGGATTCAAACTGTGAACCTCTTGTTAGAGTACCCAATGCACAGGCTCAGATAATTCTGTCTTCAGAGGGCCAGATATCTTTGCCTACGGGCACCTAACCAGGTGTACAAAATGAACCCTTAAAAACTCTAATAAAGACCTCAGATTAATCTTACCTTTTTCCAGTTTGGTATCACCATTCAAGTTTATGCACAGAGTCTGCTTTAACCACTATACTTCACTTGTTAAAGAAGAGAAATTCAAAGACAGACCAAGTAGGCTCTAAAATCAGAGTTTTACTAAAATAGATAAAAATATGTAAAATATAAAATGCAGAACTATATATCACAAGAACCATATAATCTTTTAAAAGAACAAGGTTTTAACAGTGAAAGTCCTACTACAGTACTTAGATTTTGTCTCTCTCTCTACCTGTATACTTGCTTAAAGTGCTCCAAGATGTTTCTTTGTCAGAGTATAGATAAAAGTGTCCTGAAGAAAAAAAGAATAATGTTTAAAAAATTGTATTTGCCAACCCCTTTGCGTGAGGTCACCTAGCTCCTCCTCTGTTTATTAAAAATCATACACCCAGGAAGTTTTATCATTTTAGAAGGAAAGTTAGTTAAGGTTACATCAGCAGAAACTCCTTTCCCCATGTGACTTCCCCAATCAAGTCTGTAAATTTCCTTTCATCTATGAGCAGTATCCCCTCTCACACAGACATCAAAGCATTTATGATTTTGTACCAGTGTGCTAAACCTGGTTTCCTCCTTGAAAAGTCATAAAAGGGATACTGATTTCCCTCTTAGCAGTTAAAGCTATATTTTACTTAGATAACAAGAGATTCTTGATTAAGGCCTGTTCTAGTCTGCAATTAGCTTCTGGCCTTCCAGGTAACACCTTGTATCCAAAACCTGTGTGTGTGTGTCTGTGTGTGTGTGTGTGTGTGTGTAATCTCACATGCTGTCTCAGCATCTCTCATGAGAGACAGTCCATAACACATTTCTATATTACAAAAAAAATCATAGTGTACTCAGAACTGGCTGTACACGTGTCACATCAGGTACTATCCAGTCTCTTTTGTTGTGAGCCACCCATGGTGACAATTGGGGCATCTGGTAATGTTTTTTAATTGGGTAACCCCAGGCCCCCATGGGTCTTCACTTTAAGTAATGTTTCCTAAGCTGGTCTAACCCTTCCTCCACCCCACACAAAATGGTGAAGTGCTTTAGTTATTTTTTCCACTCTGAACCTGGGATGTGTAGGGGCAATGAACTAAACAAAAACAGGAATCGTGGAAGGACATTCATCCTTATTGATTCCACTCGCCCCATCAGGGACAAGAGGAGGAGCTCCCATCTTTTGAGGTCCATGAAAACTTCCTTTAGCAGCTTCCCATAATTAACTTGATAGAAACATAGAAACATAGAATTTGATGGCAGATAAGGACCGTTTGGCCCACCTAGTCTGCCCATTTTCCTACCTAACAGACAAGCTGCAGATCCTAGTTAACCAACAGCTTACTTCCTCCTACCCCCCCCCACTAGGACTGTCTTATGTCTGTCCCATGCATTCTTGAATCCCCCCACTATTCTTGACTTCACAACCTCCTTGGGGAGGCTGTTCCATGCATCCACAACCCTCTCTGAGAAAAAATACTTCCTCACATTACCTTTGAGCCGTCCCCCCTCTATCTTCAAATTGTGCCCCCTTGTTCTTGCACCTCTCTTTTTCTGAAAGATGCCACCCTTTTGGACTTTGTTGATTCTCTTGAGGTTCTTGAAAGTTTCTGTCATGTCCCCTCTCTCCCTCCTTTCCTCAAGGGTATACATATTAAGCTCCTTTAGTCTTTCTTCATATGTCTTCTGGTGCAGACCCTGCACCATTTTGGTTGCCCTCCTCTGGACAGCCTCCACTCTGTCTATGTCTTTGCAGAGATGGGGTCTCCAGAACTGCACACAGTACTCCAGATGTAGCCTCACCAACTGTCTGTGCAGAGGGATAACAACTTCCTGCTTTCTACTATTGATGCCTCTCCCTATGCATCCCAGTATCCCCCCCCAGCCTTCCTTACTGCCTTCTCACATTGCTTGCCCACCTTTAGCTTTTCAAATCCATGGAAATATAGATACCTAAATACCAGGTACTGGGGGATACCTATTTAAAACGGTATCAGGTCCATCAGTTCTGGGGAACGGGAACCAGTTATCAATATAATTTCTGTTTTGTCATTATTAATTTTAAACCCCGATACCTGACAGTATGCTAGTAAAATCTGGAGTAGGACTGGAAAGGTTTCGAGTGGGTTTCTCATTGTATCCTTCATGTAGAGTGAAATCCTGTGCCCCCCCCCCACACACACATACATACATACACACTTTAATTCCCTCCAAGTCTGGATGTGTTCTAATGAGTTTGGCCAGGAGCTCTATACTTAGGGCAAACAGTATTGGGGACAAGGGACAGCTCTGTCTTGTCCCTCTTTGTATGTCCAGATTCTCCAATGTTGTGCCATTCACTCTGATCCTAGCTCAAGGTTTATAATAGATTATACTTATCCAAGTTTTGAATTGGTTCCCAAAACAGAACTTAGTAAGAACCTCCAAAAGGAAACCCCAGCTCATGCAGTCACATGCTTTTTCAGCATCAACTGCTATAGCCACCTGATGTCCCTCAGCCTTTCTCCCACAATACAAAATATTCAGACACCTCCTGATGTTATCTTTTCAATGTCTATTAGGCACAAAGACCGCTTGATCTGGGTGAACCAAAATCAGCAAAGTGGTGTTTACCATAGGGCCAAATATTTTGGTGAAAATTTGGGAGTCAACATGAAGAAGGGAGATTGGTCTATAGGATGCACATGAATCCAGGGGGTTTCCCTCCTTTGGAATCACTGTGATAAAGGCATCCCTCCATGAATGAGGGAGGTCCCCTTTCTCTTCACAAGAATTGAACATTTTAACTAATATTGGGGCCAGTTGTGTGCTAAACATTTGGTAAAACTCAATGTTAAACTCATTGGGCCTGGGGACTTACCTGTTTTCATGTTTTTTATAGTATATATGACTTCTGTAGTTGTTATAGGGGCCCCCAATTTCAGTTTAACATCCTCTTATAATTTAGGGAGAGAGACCTTTGTCAGGAAATCCTGTATATGTTGTGGATCCCCCTGTTCTCTTTGAATCTGCAGAATAATGAGTGGTATAATAGTCTCTAAATGCTCCGGCTGTTTCTTTTGGGGTATAGTGATTAATTGTGCTCCCATGGCAAGTTGCTTTTATTTTTTTCACATACCTATCGGCCTGTGATCTCCGAAGTCTGAAGGTCAAAAGCCGACCGGCTTTGTTACCTTGTTCATAATACTTTTGATTAACATAATGCAATTTCCCCTCAATTTGCTGGTCTAAAATGTTCATAATACTTTTGATTAACATAATGCAATTTCCCCTCGATTTGCTGGTCCAAAATGTTCTGCAGCTCTTGTCTGGTTTTATCTAACTCTTCCCTTGTTTTCTGAGTATTCCCCAGTTTATGAATAGCCTCTAATTGTTTTAACTTTAATCCTAAAGCCTCCTGTTTTTCTTTATGCTGTTATTTTAGCCGAGAGGCATACAAAATAATTTCACCCCGTACTACCACCTTTAGTCCATCCCAAAAACATTTATAACTGGGCCCCTCCATTCTACTGTGTCTTTTGTATTCCTGAATAACATTCTGTTTTGCATCCTGAAATTCTTCCCACCTCAATAAGAAGGAATTCATCCTCCAGAAGGTGCACCTACTCCAGTCTCCCAGTTGGAGGTCAAAGATTACCACAAAATGGTCTGAGACCATCCTGGGGTGAATGGTATAGTCCTTTATTTTGTGCAGATCTGGGCTGCTACACAGAAACACAGAAACATAGAATTTGATGGCAGATAAGGACCACTTGGCCCACCTAGTCTGCCCATTTTCCTACCTAACAGATAAGCTGCAGATCCTAGTTAACCAACAACTTATTTCCTCCTACCCCCACTAGGACTACCTTATGTCTGTCCCATGCATTCTTGAATTCCCCAACTGTTCTTGACTCCACAACCTCTTCAGGGAGGCTGTTCCATGCATGCACAACTCTCTCCATGAAAAAATACTTCCTCACATTACCTCTGAGCCATCCCCCCTCTATCTTCAAATTGTGCCCCCTTGTTCTTGCACCTCTCTTTTTCTGAAATATGCTACCCTCTTGGACTTTGTTGATTCCCTTGAGGTACTTGAAGGTTTTTATCATGTTCCCTCTCTCCCTTCTTTCCTCAAGGGTATACATATTAAGCTCCTTTACTCTTTCTTCATATGTCCTCTGGTGCAGAACCTGCACCATTTTGGTTGCCCTCCTCTGGACAGCCTCCACTTTGTCTATGTCTTTGCGGAGATGGGGTATCCAGAACTGCACACAGTACTCCAGATGGGATCTCACCAACTGTCTGTACAAAGGGATAACAACTTCTTGTTTTCTACTATTGATGCCTCTCCTATGCATCCCAGTATCCCCAGCCTTCCTTACTGCCTTCTCATTGCTTGCCCACCTTTAGGTCATCTGATATAATTACCCCCAGGTCCCTTTCCATTTTTACTGTTGTCAGTATTTCACCCCCCATTGTACTCTTCTCCTGGGTTTTTGTTTCCCAGGTGAATTACCTTGCACTTCTTTGCATTGAATCTGAGCTGCCTACATTTGACCATTCCTCCAACCTTGCCAAGTCCCTTCTCATCCTTTCCACTCCATCTTGTGTATCAATTCTGTTGCAGATCTTTGTGTCATCTGCAAAGAGACATACTTTTCCTTCCAGTTCCACTGCAATGTCACTTATAAAGACATTAAAAAGGACCGGTCCCAGTACTGAACCCTGCAGTACCCTGCTAGTAACCCTCCTTTCTTCACTGTGGCTCCGTTTACTACTATTTGCATCCTGTTGTCTAGCCAATTTTTTATCCAGGCTACCACCTTGGAACCCACTCCAAGGCTGGCTAACTTGTGTGTTAATCTTTTGTGTGGGACTGTATCAAATGCCTTGCTAAAATCTAGGTAGGCCATGTCCACAGCCCTTCCCTGGTCTACTACTTTGGTCACCCATTCAAAGAAATCTATTAGATTTGTCTGACATGGCCTTCCCATCATGAATCCATGCTGCCTTGGGTCCTGTGACCCACTGGCCTCTAGGTACTCAACAATTCTTTCCTTCAGAAGTGATTCCATAATTTTCCCTACCACTGAGGTCAAACTAACTGGTCTGTAGTTTCCTGCCTCTGTTCTGCTCCCACTTTTGTGAAGAGGAATCACATCCACCCTCCTCCAGTCCTCAGGTACCACGCCATCCTCCCATGATTTGTTAAAGAGAGTAGTCAGCGGTGTCACTAGTTCTACCCTTAGTTCTTTTAGAATTCTTGGGTGAATCCCAACAGTCCCCATTGCTTTGTCTTCCTTCAGCTTTATTAATTCTTTCAGAACCCTTTCTTCTGTAAATGGACTGGTATCGACCCCAGTCTTCAGAGTGTTTCTCTTGTTTGGTTTAGGTACCTCCCCCTCCTCTTCCTTTGTGAATAATGAGCAGAAGTATTCGTTTAGTATCCCTGCTTTTTCACTGTCACCCTCTGCCCATATTCCTTCCCCTTTATTAAGCCTCAGTGTCCCTCCTTTGGTCTTTCTTCGCTCCCTAATGTACCTATAAAAGGTCTTATCCCCCCTTCTTAACAGAGTTGGCTATCCTTTCCTCGGTTTGGGCCTTTGCTATTTTGACTGCCTTCCCTGCCTCTTTCTGCTTTAACTGATAAAGTTCTCTGTCCTACTCTGTCTGTCTGTTCTTGAGTAGGAGTCTTTGGAGCTAGAATAAAAAGTATAATCCTTCATTGAGAAGTTCAGCTCCCTCCAAACATCCAGGAGAGCCAACTCCTGCATGCCACCACTTACTGCACTACTCATTTTCTTATTTGTGGAGGTGACCTGTGAAGAACGGTCTACAAGGGGTTTAGAACACAGTTAAAATCTCCTCCCAAAAGAATTAGGCCTTCCCCCAAATTGGAAATCTTTTGGAATATGGTTTTATAAAAGGAGGGTTCATCATTATTAGGGGCATAAATATTTATGAGGTGCACCCTCTGGGAGAACAGATCACCTAAAATGATAACTCCCGTCCCCTTGCAAAGTCTCTTCAGTAACAATTTCTAAAGGTGTGTCCTTCCGAAGCAAAATTGCAGTATCCGCTTTTCCCCCCAAAGGGTGGGAAGCCACTGCAACCCTTCCAACCCAAGCCCTTTTAAGCTTTAAGTGCTCTTCCTCTGATAATTGTGTCTCCTGAACAAAACAAATATCTGTATTGAGCTAGCTATTTAAGACCGTGCAGGATTTTTGTTCTCTTAATAGGTGAATTAAATCCCTGAACATTCAGGGAGGCAAGTTTCAGGGTACCCATATTAAAGAATATAAAGTCAGCCTCTTATGTGGTAATTCCCTCAGTTCACCATATCTAGATATCTCCCCACCCCTGGCAAGCCCTCCATTATGTACAATCTAGTATATCCACCCTTCAGTACTGTACAGACAATACCAAGCCATGCTAGTTTCACATTACACACAACAGGTGTAGAAGATAAAACACAGTTTAAACCTGTAATTATCACATGAATAAACAATATTGAACAAGAAGTAATGCTAATACAAATGCTTCATAGGTGGAAAAGATGACACCCTGTTTTCTCACAGGGAATTGTAGTACTAGCTACCACACCTGTGATGTACACAGGCCTGACCAGAAAGTGTCAGTATATGAAGACTGTCACTGAAATCTATAATAAAAGTTTAAGTTTTGTAATCAAAGCATGCCACTGTGGCTTCCATGGCAATGCTGAAAGTCCAGGGGCCGCCAAATAAACAATATTACTAAAAATTCTCAGTACTAGCTAGGTATAATAACCATTATGGAGAGCATATTGGATGCAGTATCAAATCAGCTCTGCAACCCCTCCCGTAGTCGCCAACTCTTCGGAGTGGGTCATGAGATGTTAAACACTTGTCCCCCTCCCATCCCTCCTTGTCTAAATTAAAATGGTATAAAAACATCTCTTAGTTGTGTATCATCAACATCTTTCTGAGCTCAGAGTGCAGTTCCCCAGCATCTGTGACATTTAGTACCTCAACCCTACCCCCTCTCCCCTACCTGTCACCTGACATTTCACATCAGTGCTTAATGAGCCCCATAAAAATAAGTATGTAGTAATTGGAATGCAATGTGAGCAATATGTCCATTGCTGAAGCTAAATAATAAATTTTTCAGTGTAAAGAAAAGTCTCAACCCCATCGGAGGTAAGTACAACCACTCTCCAGCACCAGCAGTCTCTCTGTGGTACCATCTCCCTCCTGTAAAGCCACGGCTCTCCTTCATGACGGGGAGAAAGGAGGGGCAGGTGGATCAGTAAATATTGCTTCTAGAATAGGTCATGGATTAGTAAGATGTTAAAGGTTGGCTAGGGTGGTCAGTCAACATAAATTTGCTAGAGGCTGGTCCACTAGTCAATCCTAGGGGCTGTCGATAGAGGAGAGAGAAATAAAAAGTCAACGTGCTTCGGTATATCGGGACGTTCCATTAATAGGAAGAAGTTCCAGTTCACATCCAGGAGTTATATATAGGTTTAGAAAATTGGCTGGAGTCTCTCGATTAAATAAAAAATGTAGTGACAACTGAAATTGTAAAGGTTTGTACTCCTTGCCCAGCCCTATTTCCAAGGAAAGGTCAGTCCACCATTTCTGTAGGAGGAGATCAGGGTAAACAACACCACATAAGGCCTCTCAGGTAGAAATCTCTACAGGGATCACTTCAGCTCCCTTTCTTTCCCATTGAAGTGTCTTTGTTTCTCTGGCTAGAAGCTTCTTGAGGGCCATACTGAGGGGAGAGGGCCAGGATACAGAAGTAGACTGCGCTTGCTTGGGCTTACCAGCTCTGCACCAGGCTGCACAGGCTATTTTGTATTCCAGCATGCCTGCCTGAAGATCAGGGCAATGGAATACCATCTTCCGCGGAGTGGGGGCTGCTTCTCTTAGTAAATCAAACATGTTCGGCCCTTTTTCCATGTGGATCCATAGCCAGGCAGGGTAGTACAATTGGATTTTTATGTTATTTTCTTTGGTTTGTTTTATCACCTCCCGAACCTAACATCTTTTATCGTTCAGCAGGTCTGAAAAATCCTGATCTATAAATATCTTCTTTCCATCCACTTGTAGGTCTCGTTGCTTCTAAGCCATTTGAAGGACCAACTGCCATTCTTGATAGGTCAGCATTCAAACTATGATTGAACGAGGTCAGGCTAACTGTTCTTTCATCTTTGGAGCCAGCGAGCGATGCACTCGTTCAATCGAGAGGGGGACATTTTCTGGTATCTTGAGCACCATTCTCAAAATATGCGGCACAAAATCCTCTACTGATGCCAAGGACTTCTCCATATCCTCATGGACCCCATACAGCCGAAAGTTGCTATGGCGAGCACAGTTTTCCTGGTTGTCAATTTTAGCTTGAAGTTCTTGTTCCCTTGCTGGTAAATAAAGGATTGCTGTGTCATGCTGCCTGGTGGAATCGGCCATGGACCTGATCGCCTGCTCCACAACCTCTGTACGCTTGTCTTTTTTTTTATGTCAGCTCCCAAATCGGCAACCTAGGACTCCACTCTATTCAGCATTTTAATTATACCATCTAATTTTGTGAGTATTGTGTGCTGGTCTTCCAATTACATGTTTTCTTCAGAGTCTGTGATACTCGCCACTGGGGACACTGGGCAGGAGTCATTTTGTAGGCACGCTTGTTTATTGATGTCCAACACAGCTTTAATTTTTGCAGACTGTGAGTTTTTACCTCTCATTTTATTAGTTGCCATTTCCAGTCTCCTATTCTGTAGCGATTGTAGTGAAAGACAAACATTTTGTTAGTATTTTTTTTTACTGAATATTGTAGCGGCCCCTGGAGTTCTCAGGTTAAGCGGCCATTTAGTCAGTGACGTCCCAGGAAGTCCCTCTACCTCCACTTGGCCCAAGGAGGGCAAAAACAAGCCAGGCTGTGGCAGTGAAAAAGGGGAGCTATTTGGGAGACCCACAAGCAATTTTAGAGGTGCTCCATGGATGGGAGCAGGAGAACGGCAGAAACAGGCATCAAGATAAACCCCCAATTTTGGGGGGTTCTGCACAAAAAACACAGTTTAAAAATTAATTTAACAAAACAGGGAACACTAGAAAAAAACATAGGCCCATGGTGTCCGTCTACTTATTTATTTATTAATTAATTCATTTACTTATCTATCTATCTATCTATCCATCCATCCATCTACTTACCTATCTGTTTGTCCGTCTGTCTTAAAAGTTTTACCAGGAAAGACATGCTGAGCTGTTAGAAAATGGGCAAGTAAAGTACTGTATTCCGAATGGCTGCTGCCATTCCACTGGCATATGTTTATGGACCAGTTCCATCTGCAAACAAAAAGGTCCAACTATGTGATCTGGAATTTGGACGAATCATTCAGAATTCATGAGCCACTTCATTTTTGATTTCCGTCATAAACACAGCTGCCACTTTTATATCAAAACCTTTGGCTAGACCACAAAAATAATTCCTTCCACTCATGATACCCTCCTTACACACATAAACACATTTTAAAAATTCAGCACTATTTACAGTTTTAATTTCTGGTGTTTGTTTAATGACCATGCTAAATCCCCTTCATATCTTAACCAGACTGACAGAGAAATCTCTGCTGTTAACCCCGCCACAGATACAATTGAGTGTGTAGCTCCATATGAGACCTGCGTACGCCTGTGTGAGTGTATACTAGTGAAATACTTCAGAATTTTGAATTCTTGCATTCCATGTGTGTGTGTATGGAGTGAGAATTCCAGTAGAGGAATACCTCAGGATATTGCATTTTTATATCTGAAGATAAACAAACACACTTTCTGGAAGTAGGGCTGGCTGGACTATGGAGGGCTGGGGGGGGACAAATTCCTCCACCAGTGCCACTAAAGAACTCTTTTGCTACCCTGATGAGATGGGACTGCCAAGATGAGGCACCCATAGTAATGGTAAAGAAGGATGTGGGGGGCCTTCAGAGCAGAGGCCCCAAGGTGGGAGGAAGAGGATCCCAGTGGAAGAGGAAGTAACTTTTTGTTGGGAACTCAGTTGTCAAAGTAGTAGTTTTGGGAACACCACAGGAGGGAAGGAGAGAGGTGAGGTGCCTACCTGATGCCTCGGCATGGAGGGATGGGGAGTGGATACTTTGGATTGCTAAGGCAGCAAGGGAAAAGGGGCAGCAGGATGTCATTGTCCATCCGGGGGCAAATGAACTGGCAGGAGACACAGCTAGGGTGGTACAAGATAGGTTTAGAGAGCTGGGGAGTGGTCTGAAGCAGGTAGCATGCACAGTGGTCTTGACTGAAGTGCCATATGTGCAAGGATGGGGGAGGAGAGGGAACACTGCACTACGGCCTTCAACAACTGGTTGAAGGAAGAAGGAATAGTTTAGGGAGATGGGGTTTTGCTACATCGGGACTGGGGTCCTGCCTGGAGGGATAAAGCCTGTATAAATGGGATGGCCTCCATCTATCTAGGAGAAGAATGACAGTCCTGGGTGGAAGGCTTAAATGCTGCTTTGATGAGCATTTAAGCTAGCCAAAAGGCAGGAAGAAGAAATGAGGGAGACAGTAGAACTCCCCGGATAATGGAGTGGCATTGAAGAAAAGCCCAAGGGAAATAAAATCTCTGGGCTAGTGGGTAGCAGGGGCAAGGAGGAGAAGGGACAGGGGGTCAAGAGTTGGACCAAAGACTGAGAAAAATATGAGGGAGGGTGGGCAGAGGAAGGATAAAGAGTAAGGATAGTATCAGTGAAAAGGGCAGGGTAAAGGATGGACTCCGGGAGGGAGGGTAAAGTAGGGGCAGGGAGGGACAAAAGGAGTGGAAAGCCATATGCACCAATGTAAGTAGCCTAGGAAAAAAAAATTCATGACCTTGAGGTTACTACTGTGGAGGCAGACCTAGATCTTGTGGCCATAACAGAATCTTTGTGCACCAACAATCATAGCTGGGAGGTGGCCATGTGGGGCTACAACATATCCTGGAAGGACAGGATGGAGGGGGGGATGTATAAAGACCACAGAAATACAAGGTCACAGAGGGGAAACAGAGGGACTGGAGGTTCTTTGGGTTGCCTTAGAAATGGGGTCCAGGGCCTTATACACACGGGGATGATATACAGGCCACCAGAATAAAGGGAGGAACTGGATAGTGTTTTTGGGGAAGCCACTGGCAAAATGGCAAGCAAAAGAGAAGTAGTAATCATGGGTGACTTCAATCTACCTGATGTGGACTGGAACATCCTGGCTGCTGTAACAACTAGGACTATTTGCAAACCCCAAACACCTACAGTATATCCACCTTTTACACATGTGATACAGTAATATATAAAAAAAGGTAAGTCATCAAGTCAGTCTCTGAATTTAACAGTACTCTGCAAGATGTATTCAATAAAACTCAAGACCTGGATAAATACGATGTAAACTGACTGCTACTGAACCCCCCCCCAAAAAAAAAACAACTAAATCCATATTGTTCAGTGGCAAGAGAGTTCCTCTCAACCCACTTTAAGTCATACCCTCAACAGGGCCACCACTAGAAAATGTTTGGTATTTTAAATATTTGGGCTTCTGTTTTGATACTAAACTTTCCATTAAGGAGCACATTCATAGGTCTGTCAGAAATACACACCAAAAGTTAAGACTCTTCTATCACAATAAAAGCTGTATTAACCTCAGTACCAGAAAACTGCCCCTAAAACAATCCCTCTTACCATATGTGGAATACAGAGCAAAATCTACAGATCTGCTAGAACAAAAGTTAATTAAACTACACCCAAAAGCCACCCCCCACCCCACTCACGTGGCATGCACATCATCAAGTTGCCTGTGTTTGGACAGGAGCAAGACTGATTTAAGAACTCATGGAGAGAAGCACTTCAGGAGATATCAGCTGTCTTGATTAGCCTCATCCTTGAGGACACAGCTGAAGTCACTCAGGAAGTAAATGAAACATTAAAACAATGGTATCAAGAGAGAGTCTGCCTTGGCCCAAGGGGTGGTAACCTTGATAACTTACTGCTACTTAGGGAATTCTTTTAGATCCATAAATTGAGAGTTGCACATTCCCCGGATTAAAATGAAAGGGTTGAGCTGGCACCATTTCTCATTAAATGAATCATTGCTTATATGTATATATTTTTGTTCTTGTGCCTATCAGGATCTGTTTAACAGGATGAATTTGGATTTGTACTCTTATGTGATCCAGAATCTTTTTATTTCCTTTTAGAACACATGCCAAGTAGAAGGATGCTACTTCCTGCAATTACTCCTTTTGGGTGTAATTTTATGAACTTTAGTACGTTAACATGTGTTTGTGATCTCACTCTGATGGTGATCAGAAAACTTGGGACTAATGAGACTTTGGACTTTAACCGTCATAGGGTTAAAGTTGTCAAAGTTATGCCATATACCGTAAGTGACCACGCCCTGGTGCAATGTTTATGGGTAGTTAAACAGATATGCCCCCCCCAGATCACAGTCAGCTGAGTCCTAAACAAAGTGAAGGCACCTGAATTTAAATCTTACTCGGCCCAAATTGTTTGGAACTTCTTAGGTGTCTTTCCTGATATTGATTCAGCCCAATAATTCTTTGTCTTTGAGTTCAGATATGCTTGTGATAAATTTGCACCTTTTATAAAATGCAAGGCAAAAAGAACACCGTCTGGATGGATCACCCCCGTACTCCTTGCCTGCATGAGGGAAAGGGACAATCTGTGGGCACTGGCATGGGAAACAGGATTCCCTGTCCACCTGCAAAGGTACAAGGAAGTCCACAATAAGTGCACCAGCATGATTAGAAAGGCCAAATCTGATTTCTGTAAGGACCTGCAGACCCAGACCAGGAGCAATGGCAAAATATTCTAGGACAATGTCTCAGAGCTCCTTGGCAAGGGAGTTAAGACCTCTCCTCAGATGTTTATAGTGGAGTCCTTGAGCCCACCGAAATTGCCAGTTACTGCAACACTGCCTTTACTGTCCTCAGTTCTGTCATCCCCACTGAGTCTGCCCAGACCCCCTGCAGGGAACCCAGTCCTGAAGCCTCCCAGATGGTGGACTCTGAACCAGGGTACCTTACATTCTACTTTAAGGCTGTTTCAGCCAAAGACACACTGAAATACATCAGAAGGGTACTTGGCAAAACTAGGTGTGGGAGTAATTTGGTTGATATGAAACTTCTTGTCCTAGTGGTAGAGGAAATTTCCTATCCTATCTCTAAAATATTAAACTTATCTCTCTGCTACCCACAGTTCCTAGAAAAGTAGAAATCTGCACTGGTTACACCAGTTTTCAAAAGCAGACATCACACTAGTCTTGCCAATTACAGACCCATTTCTATTCTCCACCCCCCATCCAAGGCCTTCAAGAGAATAGTCTCCCTCGAACAATATAGTGTCCTTTGTGTACAGCAGCATGGCTTCCAGAAGCTCCACAGCAGCAGCAAAACAGTGCTGTTGGAATACACCAACTATGTTCATGAGGCCCTTGACAATGGTGACCTCGTCAGAGCTATATATTGACCTTACTAAGGCCTTCAACCTGGTCAACCATGAGCTTTTTCTTAACAAACTTCTTGCACTAGGTTTGTCACAAAACACAATTGACTGGCTCCACAGCTATCACACCAATCACTCCCAGCATGATGAATCCTTGTCCAGCACTAGGGGACTAACCTCTGGTGTCCCCCTGGGGCTCCATCTTGGGCCCACTCAGATGAATCTAATTGATTTCTTTGACTGGGTGACCAAAGTAATAGACCAGGGAGGGGCTGTGGATATGGCCTACCTAGACTTTAGCAAGGCATTTGACACAGTCCCGCACAAAAGACTAATAATTAAGTTAGCCAGATTGGGAGTGGGTTCCAGGGTGGTAGCCTGGGTAGCAAACTGGCTGCACAATAGGACACCAAAGGTAATAGTGAATGGAACACATTCTGAAGAAAGGGGGTTACTAGTGGAGTACCTCAGGGCTCAGTACTGGGTCCAGTCCTCTTTAACAACTTTATAGGTGACATTGCAGAGGGTCTGGAGAGAAAGGTATGCCTCTTTGCAGATGACGCAAAGGCTGTAACAGAGTTGATACACAAGGGGGGGTAGAAAGGATGAGAAGGGACTTGGCAAGGTTGGAGGAATGGTCAGACATATGGCAACTTAGATTCAATGCAATGAAGTGCAAAGTAATGCACCTGGGAAACAAAAACCCAGGAGAAGAGTACACAATAGCAGGGGAGGTACTAACAACAGCAAAAATGGAAAGGGACTTGGGGGTAGTCATATCAGATGACCTAAAGGTGGTTATGCAATGTGAGAAGTCAGTAAGGAGAGCCAGGGGGATACTGGGATGCATAGGAAGGGGCATCACAAGTAGAAAAAGGGAAGTGGTTATCCCTCTGTACAGACAGTTGATGAGACCCCATCTTGAATACTGTGTGCAGTTTTGGAGACCCCATCTACGCAATGACATAGACAGGATGGAAGCAGTCCAGAGGAGGGCAACTAAAATGGTGCAGGGTCTGCATCAGAAGCCATATGAAGAGAGACTGAGAGAGCTTAATATGTTTACCCTTGATGAAAGGAGGGACGGGGGGACATGGTAGAAACGTTCAAGTATGTCAAGGGAATCTACAAAGTCCAGGAGGGTAGCATCTTCCAAAAAGAGAGATGTGTGAGAACAGGGGGCACAATTTAAAGATAGAGGGGGAACGGCTCAGGGGTAATGTGAGGACATTTTTTTTCATGGAGAGAGTAGTGGATGCACGGAACCGCCTTCCTATGGAAGTTGTTGGGTCTAAAACAGTGGGGGAATTCAAACATTCATGGGACAGACATAAGGCAATTGTAGTGAGGGGTTGCAGGAAGTAGGCTGTTGGTTAACTAGAATCTGCAGCTTATCCAATAGGAATGGAAATGGGCAGACTGGGTGGGCCAAGTGGTCCTTATCTGCCGTCAAAGTCTATGTTTCTATGTTTCACTCCTATTTGGCCTCTTCATAAATCAACTGTCTAATGCCTGTCAGACAGTCAACATACTCCTCTATGCATGTAATGCAGTCATTTATTCCAAAAACTCTGACCTTGACAGCTATGCTGCCACTCTCCAAAGTAACTTCACTAGGTCACTAGAAAGCTGGTTCTCCAACAACAAACTGGTTCTCATTTACAAAATAATAAAGACCCAGCTCTTCTCTAGCCTTCCACAGAAGAGAAAAATTCCACCCTTTGTCATCTGAAATGGCCCGTGCCCCAGCTGATTTTAATATTACCCATGGAATCTCTAGCAACCCCTCATCGGCTGAGCGAAGCAATCTCACAGGGTGGCAAGGAATCAGGAGTTCTTTCAGGTAATCAGGGCCCAGATCATGCAGGGCTTTAAACGTCAATAATCCGACTCTGAAGGTGATCCACCAGTCAACTGGCAGCCAGTGCAGTTCCTGCAGCACCGGAGTAATATGGGAAGATCTGGGAGTACCCTTTATGCACTCTCTAATTGGCTACCTTTACCCTGCAGAATAAAGCTCCAGACCTGCTTGCTAGCCAAAAAAGTGCTCCTCAGCCTAACACCCCCTTGCTTTAACAAACTGCTTTCGCACTGTCTTCAACCAGTACAATACCAGGAACATGGCCAGGAATGCCTTTAAGCCTCCTGTCTGGCGAACTCAGCTGGGCAAGTGGTCATTTGCTATCAGGGTGTCTAACTGGTGAAAAAACTGCCTGATACAGTTGAATCTCCCCAAGTTTAATCAGTTTAAGAGATCTTTGTGGTCTGCCTTTGCAGTCCAATACAACTGTAACCATTAAACTGTTTTATTTGGTTTCTCTTATATGTAACTTGTGACTTTTATTACAATGATCTGTATGAATTTTTTCAGAACTGTATGTAATTGTTCCATCTTAAGTGCTGTGAGCCTAACTTGACTGAATTTCCTCTGGAACAACTTATTGTACTTGTAATGTTTTTTGTAACTATATATTTGACATGGAACCTTCGTAATAATAATAATAATAATAATAATATTTTTATTTATATTACGCCTTTCAAATATCAAGGTGCATTCCAATAAAATTAGATAAAATACAGAATACAAAAAACAAAGGTACAAAAGAAATATTATAAAACACACACAACAATTAATGATCAATCAAAAACCATATGCCATTTCCCATAGAAAAGATTTAAGAGCCTGTTTAAAACTCCCCACGGTCGTACACTCCCTTATCAGACGTGGTAGAGAATTCCAAAGGGAAGGGGCCCCAAACATGAAAGCCCGTGCCCCAGCTGATTTTAATATTACCCTTGGAATCTCTAGCAACCCCTCATCGGCTGAGCGAAGCAATCTCACAGGGCGGCAAGGAATCAGGAGTTCTTTCAGGTAATCAGGGCCCAGATCATGCAGGGCTTTAAACGTCAGTAATCCGACTCTGAAGGTGATCCACCAGTCAACTGGCAGCCAGTGCAGTTCCTGCAGCACCGGAGTAATATGGGAAGATCTGGGAGTACCCATCAATACTTGGGCTGCTGAATTCTGCACTAGTAAATGAGCACCTGTGCGCAAAACAAAATAGTAATATTAAATGCACATTCAAAATAGAAATTAAGAGTCAGAATCGACATTTCCTCCATAGATATTTTATTTTAGTTTTTGGTAACCGGGTAGGTCTTCAGGAATTATCTAAAAGAGAAAAAATATATATTTTTTCTCTTTTTAGATAATTCCTGAAGAAGACCTAAGGCCAAAACGTTGATTTTAGCTCTATTTTCTGTTTTCAGTATGCGTATAATGTTACCATTTTGTTTTGTATCAGACCACACACTGATGTAGCACCTGTATTTTTTCTTACCTTTGCTGAAAAGTAATCGCTGAAGTTTTCAATGCATAAAATAAACTAATCATCAGTGTATTGCTTTAGCATACAATGCACCTTTGGAACTTTCCCAGTAAAAGAGTGTAACAGTGAGACATTTGCATGATTTTACAATCCCAATGCACGTTGGCACATATCATATGGGCATTATTGTTTATGGTTCCATATCTGAATATGAACTTGTGTAACGTACAGTCAGCAAAAAAATTGGTCTAGTAAGCCAGATTTATATTTGTAACTGCTGTTTCTCATTTTGACATTTTTGACTGGCATTATCACTAATTCACTACTGTATGAATAGAAAGATAGAAACATAAACTTTGATGGCAGATAGAGACCGCTTGGCTCACCTAGTCTGCCCATTTCCCTACCTACTGGATAAGCTGTAGATCCTAGTTAACCAACAGCCTATATCTTCCTACCTCCCATAAGAATTGCCTTATCTCTGTCCCATGCAATCTTGAATTCCCCCACTGTTTTTAACCCCACAACCTCCTCAGGAAGGCCATTCCATGCATCCACCACCCTCTCTGTGGAAAAAAAAGGTCCTCACATTGCGCCTGAGCCACTCCTCCTCTACCTTCAAATTGTGTCCCCTTGTTCTTGCACATCTCTTTTTCTGAAAGCTGCTACCCTCTTGGACTTCATTGATTCCCTTGAGGTATTTAAAAATTTCTATCATGTCCCCCCCTCTTTCCCTCCTTTCCTCAAGGGTATTCATATTAAGTTCCTTTAGTCTCTCCTCATACGGCTTCTATTGCAGATGCTGCACCATTTTAGTTGCCCTCCTCTCCACTGCCTCCATCCTGTCCATATCCTTACAGAGATGGGGTCTCCAGAACTGGACACAGTACTACAGATGGGGTCTCACTAACTGTCCGTACAGAGGGATAACAATTTCCTGTTTTCTACTGGTGATGCCTCTCCCTATACATCCCAGTATCTCCCCAGCCCTCCCTACTGCCTTCTCACATTGCTTGCTAACCTTTAGGTCACCTGATATGATTACGCCAGGTACCTTTCCATTTTTGTTGTTGTTACTACCTCCCCTCCATTGTGTACTCTTCCCTTGGGATTTTGTTTCCCAGGTGCATTACTTTGCACTTCTTTGCATTGAATTTGAAGCTGCCATACTTCTGACCATTCCTCCAACCTTGCCAAGTCCCTTCTCATCCTTTCCACTCCCCTTGTGTATCAACCCTGTTGACAATCTTTGAATCCTCTGCAAAAAGGCATATTTTTCCTTCCAGTTCCTCTGCAATGTCAATTATAGAGACATTAATAAGGACCGGACCCAGTACTGAACCTTGTGGTACCCCACTAGTAACCCCTCTTTCTTCAGAGTGGACTCCGTTTACTATTACCTTCTGTGTCCTATTGTTCAACCACTGTTTTACTCAGGCTGCCACCCTGGGACCCATTCCCAGGCTGGCTAATTTGTTTATTAATCTTTTGTGTGGGACTGTGTCAAATGCCTTCCTAAACTCTAGGTAGGCCATGTCCAAAATCCCTCCCTGATCTACAACTTTGGTCACCTAGTCAAAGATATCTATTAGATTCGTCTGACAAGACCTTCCTGCTGTGAATCCAAGATGCCTTGGGTCCTGTGCCCCACTGGCCTCTAGGTACTCAACAATTCTTTCCTTCAAAAGTGATTCCATCATTTTCCCTACCACTGAGGTCAAACTGACAGGTCTGTAGTTTCTTGCCTCTGTCTTGCTCCCACTTTTATGAAGGGGAATCATACCTGCCCTCCTTCAGTCCCCAGGTACCACACCATCCTCCCATGATTTGTTAGAAAGGGTAGTCAGTGGTGTCACTAGTTCTCCCCTTAATTCTTTTAGAATTCTGGGTGAATCCCTTCAGGCCCCTTTGCTTTGTTCACCTTCAGTTTTAGGAGTTCTTTCAGAATCCTTTCTTCTGTAAAAGGACTGATATCGACCCCCCTATCCAGAGTGCTTCCATTGATTGGATTAGGTACCTCTCCCTCCTCTTCTTTTGTGAATACTGAGGCAGAAGTATTCGATTCAGTATCCCTGTTTTTCATTGTCTCTCCTCTCCCACCCACCACCCCTTATTCAGCCTCATTATCCCTCTCTTTGTTTTTCTACACTTCCTAATGTACCTATAAAAGGTTTTATCCCCCTTCTTAACTAAGTTGGGTATCTTTTCCTCCATTTTTGCCTTTGCTATTCTGACTGCCTTCCCCGCTTCCTTTTGCTTTAACTGGTACAGTTCTTGGTCCTGCTCCTTTTGTGTTTCCTTATATCTCCTAAATGCTATCTTTTTCTCCCTAACCTTTCCCGCCACCTCTTTTGAGAACCATAGCTTTTTTTTTCTTTCATTTTGATTTGTTTATTTGCTTCATGCAAAAGCTTGTTGCCTCTGTGATGGTAGTCAACAGTAGATGGCAGTAATCTTTGACAAAGCACATGCTCATGCAAGAAACTATTGATTTCTGACCCCTGGTCCTGTGTTACCTGTTGCACTGCATTTGAAAATAGCAGTTTGAGAAGTACTTAATAACATTTCTCTGCACAATGTTCATATCAGCTGATGACTATTTTGTCTAGTAAGGCTGCTTTTCTATTGTGCCACTTAGTTTACAAATGATTTAGCTCAAAAGGATGACTACACTATTCAAGAGCATGCATAACCTCTGTCCAGTCTGTCTAAGTAGAATTCTTGACAAATCCTTTCAGAAATATCAGCTGTGTGCCCAAACTAGACATCTCTTGCACATACCAAGGACATACAAATCCCATGGGAAAAAGGCCTTCACCATACCTACCCCAACAACCTGGAATTTGCTACATTATATAATAACAGCAGACAAAAACATTTGATCCAGCTGACCCGGTGATGCGGTGGGCTAAGTCACTTAGTGCCTTACTTCTTCCACGCCATCAGCCAGAGTGTGGGAATGAGCTCAGGCTGCAGGGAGCTGTACGGGGGGGCAATCGAGCACCCCAACAGATGATCCCCCTCCATCTGGGGAAGGAGTGCTGTCAGATCCACTGCTATACTGCCACCAGACCGGCTAGTGGGTAGGGGACATCAGCAGGTGCTGCATGACACATGCTTGAGTGAACATGTGCTTGGTGTGCCCTTGACACTGACATCTTAGGAGAATCAGGAAGAAAACAGAAAAATCCCTGAGTGACAGGATGATACCTCCCAGTCCACAAACCCCACACCTTCCTACTTAGGCAGGTCCCTCCCACAGCTGACTCTATTTGCAGCGGAGGTAAGGGGCCCCACCACCCCTGCAAGATGGAGGGATGTTCTGGAGGAAGACTCATGAAAGTCTTGTGGGACACCAGACTGACAGGGCTGGGACTAGGGCCAGAGAGAAGAGGGCTGCCGAATGGCATGGAGATAAACAGAAAAAAAAACTTAAGAACCTTCAAAAATGGCTGTTTGATCATCTATAAAGCCCATATGACTACTAGACTCTTCTTTGCTTTCATACCCCCACCCCACACCTCTATCTGTCTGGACTCTGCTTATGTCTATATATAGTGTAGGTATATGATTCTAATCTTGGTAAATATATTTTAATCAGTGTTGGAAGTTCTTGCTCTCTGTAGTCACTGTGAAGTATTGACTCAGTTTCAATCTTCCAGGACCCTCTTAGAAAATAGGTGCTTCACCAAAACTAGGCTATCTTAGTGTTCAAAATTTGAAATGAATAAACACATAATGTTTCTTCTCAGTCATCAGGGGCTCATCAATGTTTTAGAAGGGGCATATACCCAGTTTTTTTTTTCCCCAGTGGAAAGATGTTATACTAAAAATGTTAAAACAGAGTGATAAAGCAAAAGCAAGTCTTCAGTGACATACTGTACACTAGCAACTACAGCCTCCCTGGAGAGCATTACCCAGGATCAGGGACTCTTTTAAGATTGCCAGACTCTCTGCTTTGCCTGTGGCCTATTGCTCTTCAAACTGGTTCATAATCCCTGTTAATGGCTCTGTGCACTTATAGGGTATTACTGCTTAAAGAATAACTCCATCAGCTCAGATGGGTATTGTGTCTTTTTCACTTTTTCCTATTTGCAAAACCCATGGGCTTCCAGAAGGGGTGGGGTGAGTAACACATAAAGCTGTCTGGCAGATAGGGTCAGACAAGACTTCGCGCTGTAAACTTTGTGAATAGTTTTGTCATTGCCCAGTCTTGCCATGAGATAAGTAAGCAGCAACACATGACAGGGTGTGGGCTGTGCTGGATTAAAACATGCATACAGGTGTTGAGGCTTGAAACGCATGTGGTTTAAACCAGCTTATAACATGGGTTGGCAAAAACACGCAACCCGATTGGTGCACTCAGTCTGTGTGGCCATGGATTAAACAGCCTATTTAATCCATAATTCCATGGACCGACTCATGTGGAGTGGCATCGGCACTCATTCCCTCTTTGAGTGAGGAAAAATGCAAGGCAGCCATTTAAAGATCAGGAAGCAACAGACAACCAAGAGAAGGCTGTCTGTCCTCCACTCACTGAGAGTGGGACATGTAGGTCAGTACTGTCCCCCACAGCATTTCTAGTTCTTAAGTCCCAGCGATCTCACATGTCAAGTGACACCTTGTAGTCAGTTAAGTGAACGAAAACTTCAGAGTCATTCCTAGGGGGTCAAAAAGTGAAATGCACTGGAGCAGCCACATTCTCCTGAATGAATGAGTGGTATGCTCTTTGCTTACAAAGGGGAAGGTGGAAGCCTATGCTGCCTTGTCAAAGAGATAGAGAAAGAGCAGAAGAGTGCGGTGCACTAGAGGAGAGTAGGTCCCAAACCCTACCGGAGGACAGTAGATCCTGAATCCCCGACCACCCGCAAGAGACAGACAGAGAGTGAGAGAGACAGAGGAGGGGGAGACAGCATTAAAGCAATGACGTATGGATTATTTGTTGGAGACTACTTCTCCAGGTGGCAGGATACAGTCACATTTTTGATACTGAAACAGGGAGAAAAAACCCTTTGTTTTGTTTTCTCCTTGTTTTCAACATAACCCATGTTATAAGTGCAATAACCCACTCCAGGGTATGGTGTTATTGGAAATTAAACAACACTCCAAGTGCTGTGAGGACACTTGGCCTGTGGCCTCATGCCTCACAGTGCACCCGGGGTGTTGATTAATCCCCAGTAACACTATACCCTGTTGTGACCCGCATACCCTAGAGTGAGTTGTTCTTTTTATAGAACTGGAATTATTATTTACAAGTAAAAGGTAAGAAAAAGTGACAATAGAAACATAGAAACATAGTCTTTGATGGCAGATAAGGACCGCTTGGTCTACCTAGTCTGCCCATTTCCCTATCTAGAGGATAAGCTGCAGATCCTATTTAATCAACAGCCTATTTCTTCCTAGCCCGCACAAACATTGCCTTATGTCTGTCCCGTGCATTCTTGAATTCTCCCACAGTTTTAGACCCCACAACCTCCTTAGGAAGGCTGCTCCATGCATCCACCACCCTCTCTGTGAAAAAATACTTCCTCACATTGCCCTTGAGCCGTCCCCCCCTTTATCTTCAAATTGTGTCCCTTGTTCTTGCACATCTCTTTTCTGAAAGATGCTACCTTTTGGACTTTGTTGATTCCACTGAGGTACTTAAAACATTTCTATCATGTCACCCCTCTCTCCTTTCCTCAAGGGTATACATATTAAGCTCCTTTAGTATCTCCTCATATGGCTTTTCTTTCCAGACACTGCACCATTTTAGTTGCCCTCCTCTGAACTGCCTCCATCCTGCCAATGTCCTTGTGGAGATGGGGTCTCCAGAACTGGACACAGTACTCCAGATGGGGTCTCACCAACTGTCTGTACAGGGGGATAACGACTTCCTGTTTTCTGCTGGTGATGCCTCTCCTGTGCATCCCAGTACCCCCACCACCTTCTCACATTTTGCCAACCTTAAGGTCATCTGATATGATTACCCCCAGGTCCCTTTCCATTTTTGTTGTTGTTACCACCCCCCCCATTATGTAATCTTCCCCTGGGTTTTTGTTTCCCAGGTGCATTACTTTGCACTTCTTTGCATTGAATCCAAGCTGCCATACTTCTGACCATTTCTCCAACCTTGCCAAGTCCCTTCTCATCCTTTCCACGCCTCCTTGTGTATCAATCCTGTTGCAGATCTCTATGTCATCTGCAAAGAGGCATACTTTTCCTTCTAGTCCCTTTGCAATGTCACTTATAAAGACATTAAAAAGGACTGGACCCAGTACTGAACCCTGCGGTACCCCACTAGTAACCCCTCTTCTTCAGAGTGGGCTCCATTTACAATTACCTTCTGTGCCAATGTTTTACCTAGGTTACTACCCTGGGACCCACTCCCAGGCTGGTTAATTTGACTATTAATCTTTTGTGTGGGACTGTGTCAAATGCCTTGCTAAAGTATAGGTAGACCATGTCCACAGCCCCTCCCTGGTCTACAACTTTGGTCACCCAGTCAAAGAAATCAATTAGATTCATCTGACATGACCTTCCCACTGTTAACCCTTGCTGCCTTGGGTCCTGTACCCCCACTGGCTTCTAGGTGCTCAACAGTTCTTTCCTTCAGAAGTGATTCCATCACTTTCCCTACCACAGAGGTCAAACTGACAGGTCTTCAATTTCCTGCCTCTATCTTGGTCTCACTTTTGTGAAAGGGAATCACATCTGCCCTCCTCCAGTCCTCAGGTACCACACCCTCCTCCCATGATTTGTTAAAAAGGGTAGTCAGTGGTGTCACTAGTTCTCTGCTTTATTCTTTTAGAATTCTGGGGTGAATTCCATCTGGCCCCATTGCTTTGTCCACCTTCACTTTTAGGAGTTCTTTCAGAACCCTTTCTTCTGTGAAAGGACTGGGATCGACCCCCATATCCAGAGTGCGTCTGTTAATTTGATTGGGCACCTCCCCCACCTCCTCTTTTGTGAATACTGAACAGAAGTATTCATTCAATATCTCTGCTTTTTCACTGTCCCTCTCTGCCCACCCACCGTCCATTCCATTCAGCCTCACTATCCCTCCCTTTGTCTTTCTACGCTCCCTGATATACCTATAAAAGGTTTTATCCCCCTTCTTAACTGAGTTGGCTATCTTTTCCTCAGTTTGGGCCTTTGCTATTCTGACTACCTTCCCTGCTTCATTCTGCCTTAACTGGTACAGTTCTCTTTCCTGTTCCTTCTGTGTTTCCTAGAGACTGTTATTTGAAGCATTAAAGTGAATTAGTTTTTGTCCTGTGCTGAAGTTTGTATGACTCCATACTGCTTATCTAGTAAAATAACTTTAATAAATAAATTAAAACTTTTTGAGTTTCCCTTAACCACCATCAAATCTCATGTAACCTCCCTGCACTTTCTCTTCTTTCTTTCTCTCTCTCTCTCTTTCTCTTAACTTTCCTGAGTTAACATGAACTCCCATCAATCTCATTATGCTCAGTATTCACAGAAGAAGGGAAAGGAGAGGGACCACAGTTAGTCGGTAGAAGTATACATGGAAGGGAGGTAGACACCAGTCCATTCACGGAGGAGAGAGTTTTAAAGGAACTTGTGAAACTGAAAGTGGAAAAGACAATGGGGCCAGTTGAGATTCATCCCATAATATTAAAAGAACACAGAGGTGCTAGCACCACTGACAGCCCTATTCAACAAATTGCTGAAGACAGGAGTGGTTCTGGAGGACTGGAGGAGGGCAAATGTGGTCCCTCTCCACAAAAGTGGGAGTAGGAAGAAGGTAGGAAATTATAGACTGGTCACTCTGACCTCGGTGGTGGGGAAAATAGTGGAATCACTGCTAAAGGAAAGGATTGTGATATATCTTGAATCCGTAGAGCACAGGATCTGCACAATATGAATTCACAGCAGGAAGGTCTTGTCAAACAAATCTGATAGATTTATTTGACTGGGTGACCAGGATAGTTGATCAGGGAAGGGCGGTAGATGTGGCCTACCTAGATTTTAGCAAGCCCTTTGACACTGTCCCACACAGGAGGCTGGAAAACATGTTGGGCAGTCTGGGAGTGGTCCCAATGTGGTACATTGGGTCAGAAATTGGTTGAGCAATAGGACACAGAAGGTGGTGGTAAATGGAGTGCAGTCCGAGGAGAGGGGAGTAACCAGTGGGATGCCACAGGGATTGGTGCTGGGTTCTGTCCTTTTTAATGTCTTCATAAGCAACATTGTTGAGGGTCTGGAAGAGAATGTACGCCTCTTTGCAGATGACACTAAGATTTGCAATAGGGCTGACACTCTGGGGGTGTGTGTGGAAAAATTAGAAGTGACCTAGGCAAGCTGGAAGAGTGGTCAAGAGTGTGGTAGCTTGCATTCAATGCAAAGAAGTGCAAAAGTATGCACCTGGGGCACAGAAATCCGGAGGAGGAATACATGATGGGGGGGGGGAGGTACTAACAACCACCAAACTGGAAAGGGACCTGGGATAATTATAACAGATGACCTAGCAATGTGAAAAGGCTATGAGAAGAGCCAGTGGGATGCTGGGGTGCCAAGGGAGAGGTATCACCAGCAGAAAACAGGAGGTGGTAATGCCATGTTACAGATCATTGGTGAATCCTTATCTGAGTACTGTGTCCAGTTCTGGAGGCTACATCTCCCAAGGGACACAGATAGAGTAGAGGGAGTTCAGAGAAGGGCAACAAAAATGGTACAAGGACTACACCAGAAATCATATGAAGAGAGACTGAAAGACCTCAATATGTATTCTCTGAAGGAAAGAAAGGAGAGTGGGGATATGATAAATACATTCAAATACCTCAAGGGGATCAGCAGAGTTCAAGAGTGCAGTATCTTTCAGAAAAGGAGATGTTCAAGAACAAGAAGTTACAATATGAGGCTGGGGGGAGACGCAGGGGCAACATGAGGAAGTATTTTTTACAGAAAGGGTGATAGATGCATGGAACAGCCTTCCTGCAGAGGTTGTGAGGCCAAAAAAAGTAGATGAATTCAAGAATACATGGGATAGGCAACCCTAGTGATAGGAAACAGAGGGCAAGCTGCAGCTCAATTAGGGTCTGTGGTATATGCGGTAGGTAGGGACATGGGCAGACTAGGTGGGCCAAGCGGTCCTTATCTGCTGTCAAATCTATGTTTCTATGTTTACGCTGTTACAGATATGAATATAGAAGTACAGGAAGAAATGTTGCAAAAAGGCTTGAATGGGAAGAAAACTCTGTTAAGGTCCTTAATGGTTGCAGAGGAGGCAAAGTTTCATGAATGCCAAAACATAATGAACTGAAGCAGCAGAATACAATGGCTGCACCGCCCAATACAAGAGAAGCAGAAATCCCCTCACAGCTGTTTTCTCAACCCCAAAATGATAGCGTCGGAAATATGAATAAGGGAGCTATCTCAGTGGAAGGGAAGTAAATGCAAAAATTGGAGCTTTCATTATTACTTCTTCGCATTGATATTGCATTGGGGAAAGGAAGAGTAGGAGTTTGAAGAAGGTTGTGCAATGGCTACTTAAAGTCTCTTTTTGAGTGTGGATAGGAAGGATAGAAATACAAAAAGCAGTTGCTTAATATATCTAAACGTGTACAACAAAGGAGGTAAGGGAAATAAAGAAAATAATGTTTTGCACTGCTGGGGGGAGAGGGGAGACTTGGGGAGGTTTGATCCTGCATCTGGAAGGGTGGGGGTTCTGGTGGGCAACAACAGCAATGGGTAGGGTGGTAGGCTGCAACAACTCATGTGCACCAATCTTCTAAAATTGCCTGAGTGTGGGAGGATGTTTAGGTGCAACCACATAGGAAAACTTAGAAAGGAGATTGAGGGTCTGCGGGAGGAACTAAGACAGGCAAGGCAGATTGAGTGGGTTTAGCCTAATACTGGAGGGAGGAAGAAGGGAGATGAGGAGGGCGATTTAAGCCAAACAGTGGTGAGGAGAGGGTCATTAAAGGGAAGCAGAGACAAAGGCCCAGGCCAGGAAGAATAATTGCCGGGAAACCAAGTCAGGAAACAAAAGACAAATGGAAGGAGGAGATAGGGACCAGTGAGGAGGGAGAAGTGGCAAAAGTCATGGAGTGGAAAGGAGAGAACAGGTTACTATGAAGAGAGAGGGAGTGGGCATTTGTGAAGGGTCTTCAGAAAATAGTTTTGCACTGCTAGAGAGGAAGAAGGTGGAGGAGGGAAATGATGAAATTAGAGGAGTATTTGATAAATGCCTGGACCAAACTGAGCTGGGGAAATTCTGCTGGGAGAATTGCAATAGGGTAAAAGGGGGAATAATGTGCAGGAGGAAGAAGAGGAGCTGGAAATGAGAGAGGAGATGAATGGAAGCAAGCAGGGAGTAAGAGGGTGGAATCTTACTGCTGGGGACCTCAATACTAAGAGGAGTCAGGTGGGTAGAAGGAGGAGAGGCATAGTCGCATTTGGGTGGAGGCCATGCCAGGAATGACAGCAGAAAGGTGGGACAATCTGTTCTGAAATATGCTAGAAGGGTAGGGACAAGCCTCATTTAATTATACATCTTGGGACAAATGACCTGGCTGCCAAGACGGTAGATACAGTACAGAGGAGGTTTGAGGAACTAGCACAATTATGTGAGGGGCAGGAAGATCAGTAACTTTTTCGAGATACTTCAGTGGCAAAGGGCACAACAAGAAAGCTGAGAATAGAGGAATTTAATGGATGGCTAAGAACCTGGTGTTGTGCTAAAGGGTAGGGCTGTTGGGGGTGTGGGAGGGACCTGGGAGGACAGAAGTCTCTATGCCAAGGACAGACTACACTTGGAGTGAGGAGGAAAGAAAGTGTTGAAACAGAGTACAGGAGGAGTACATAGAGGAAGTTGGGAATTTAAACTAGGAGGGGGGTGGCAATTGGGGAAGAGATATGCAGAGACTACAGGTTGGGAAACTATATGAGCTACCCTCCTTAATAGTGACAAAAGACACATGGCAAGTACTATTGGTGGTGCTAGAAAGGGAGGCAGGATGGGAGGGGAGGGGTGGAAGGTGGTTACCCTAATGCTAGGAGCCTTGGGAGAAAACTGCAGAGTTACAGGTTTTCATGGCAGAGGAGAGGTGGACATTGCAGCCATCACAGAAACATGGGCCACCCAATACAATGACTGGGACCTGTCTGTACCAGGGTACAGGTTATTTCGTAGGGACAGGGTGATTGGGAAAGGAGGGGGTGGTACTATATGAAGGAAGGACTGAACTGTGTGGGGAGGAAGGGAGGAGGGTAGTACGGAGTCACTTTGGATGCAAATCCAGGATTCCAAGAATAGATTCTTAGAATGGGAGTGGTGTACAGGCCACCATCCGTATGGAGGAGTTAGACAGGGAACTAATGGGACAGATCAGGAGAACCTGCAAGAAGGGTGGCAGAGTGGTGATTGTGGGGACTTCAACATGCCAGGAGTGGACTGGAGTACCCAACAACCAGGAAAAGAAGGAGCAGGTACTGCTTTCGATGCTTTCCAGGACAGCTTCCTGCTGCAAATGGTCAGTGAACCAACCAGGTTAGGGAATACCCTTGATCTTGTGCTGGCAATGGGGATTTTGTGAGAGAACTTACAGTGGAGGAACTGCTGTCAGGAGTGACCACCACTCAGTATGGCTCACATTGGATATGGGCAAGGAAGGAGTGGAATCTGGCACAAGAGTGCTGGACTTCAGGAGGGCCGACTTTGGGAGGATGGGGGAAGTGGTAAAAGGGTACCTGGGCCAGAATTCAATCTAGTATGGACACTAACCAGAGGTGGGAGCTCATAAAGCTTGGGGATAGTGGAGGCAACCAAAACTCTGCTGCAAAGCCCAGAGCAAGAAGGCTAGGCTAAGAAACCGAGGCTGGTTGCGCAAGGAGGTCATGAAAAAGGTAAGAAGAAAAGAGCTGCCTTTAGGAAGTACAAGAAAACAGGGAGGGGGAGGACAGGGAGGACTGACAGAATCGAAGGAGGTGACAAGGGCAGTAAGGGGAACCAAAGCATCTATGGAACTCAGGCTGGCACAAGGCATTAAGAAGGGGAGAAGGACTTCTTTAAGTACATCAGGAGAAAAGGACTGTAAGGACCACATAGAGTAGGATTAGGAAGGAGGGGTTGGGTGGAAGCAGGGTGCGATAAGGCAGAAGCACTAAATGAGTACTTCTGTCTGCATTTACTAAAGAGAGGGGGGGGTGACACCCAAGGTGGGAGAAATGGCAGAAGCAGGGGGAAGGGGTGACAGATGGGGAAATCATAGGAGGGCAGAGTTCGAGAGGGTTTGAAGGCACTGAGGGTGGACAAGGCAGCTAGGCCAGATGGCATCCACCCCAGGGTACTGAAGGAGCTGGCAGAGGTCCTTGCAGGACCTTGGCAGACCTATTTAATACCACCACATTCGGGTGTGTACCTCAGGACTGGAGGATGGCTCATGTGGTGCCCTCCACAAGAGTGGCCCAAGGATGAACCGGGAACTACAGACCAGTGAGCCTCACATCCATCGTGGGTAAGCTAATGGAGACTATCCTGAAGGAGAGGCTGGTGGCCTCCTAGAAGCCAAAGGACTACAGGACAGCAGACAGCATGGCTTCATACGTGGCAGATCCTGCCAAACCAACCTGGTGGAGTTCTATGACTGGGTAACTAGGCAACTGGACAGGGGCCATGCAGTGGATGTCCTGTATCTGGACTTCAGTAAGGCATTTGACTCGGTGCCGCATGGAAGGCTGGGAAGGAAGTTAGTAGGCACAGGGTCGGGTGCAAAGCTGGTGAGATGGGTAGGAAACTGGCTTCAGGGAAGGCAACAGAGGGTGGTGGTGGGTGGGGAGCTCTCACACCCAAGGGCAGTGACGAGCGGTGTTCCACAGGGCTCGGTGTTGGGACCAGTGTTGTTTGGGATATTCATTGCAGACATATCATGGGACATCAAGAGCAAGATCAGTCTGTTTGCTGATGATACCAAGGTAGGAGCGGTGGTGGATGACCTAGGGGATGGCAGGTGTTGCAGGATGATCTGGCAAAGCTTGAAACCTGGTCAGACACCTGGCAACTGAGGTTTAATGCCAAAAGTGCAAGGTGCTGCATTTTGGGATGAAGAACCCAAGGAGGAGTTACCAGTTGGGAGTGCAGCTAGCCCAGACAGAGGAGGAGAAGGATCTGGGTGTGCTCATTACAGGGTCAATGAACAACTCAGCACAATGTAGGAAGGCAGCTGCAAAGGCCAACAAAATGCTGGGTTGTATTGCAAGGGTATATCCTCGAGGAGGAAGGAGGTGATTCTGCCACTGTATAGGTCATTGTTAGACCACACCTGGAGTACTGTGTGCAATGCTGGGGCCCGTGATCGAGAGGGCCATTGTTACTGGAGGGGTGCATGCAGGGCTACAAAGATGATCAAGGGGCTAGGGACTTATCATACGAGAGGAGGTTGAAGGAGTTGAACATGTACTCACTGGAGGAGAGGAGGACAGGGGTGACATGATTGAAACCTTTAAATACATGAAAGGAATAAACAAGACGGGTACAGAGGGCTGTTCAAAGTAAGGAGGGAGGGCCACCAGGGGCCATGATATGAGACTGGAGGGAGGAAGGTTGGGAGGGATGAGGAGACACTTTTTACAGAGAGGGTGGTGGCTGGGTGGAATCGTTACCTGCAGAAGTGGTATCCAGTAGAACAGTGGACTGCTTCAAAAGGGGATGGGACAGGACAAGGGGAAGGGTTAATGACGGGGAAGGGTGGAAGGGAGGGATAGCTGCAGAATAAGGGGTGCTAGCTGCACATTCGAGCAGACTTGATAGACCTCTAGGCCTTTATCTGCTGGAAAATTTCGTATGTTCGTATGTTCGTAGCTGTAAAACAAATACTGGGACATAAGGTGATACACAGGCAGAAAAGTGGAAGCCACATGCCAAACCAACAGTACAATTGGGGAGGCAGTATAGCGCAGTGGTTTAAGACTCTGAGCTCTAAATCTGGAGACCTGGGTTTGAATCCCACAGCCTCCACTTGCATACTGTGTGACCCTGAGCAAGTCACTTAACTTTCCTGTGCTCCTAGATTGCACCCATAAACAAGCTTTCTGCTTAGTGTGCCACTCCCAGTTAAACAATTGAAAAAACAATACAACCCTTGCTGAGGAAACTACAAGTAATACAGCCGTCAGTACCTATTGTAAGTTGACTGCCAGAAAATGGAGCATTACAGGGTGGGATATGAAGAAACTTCACTGCAGAGCCCAGCAGAGACAGCTCTCAAGAGGAAGCTAGCTTGAGGTTTCAAATGACATCGAAGTTCCTACAACTTCTACAGGATTGCCGATCATGTCTGGAATAGTAGCTATGAGTGGAACACTCAGCCTAAGACAGGGTCAAAGAGAACAGCCTAGCATATTATCTGTCAGTAGCAAAGCTCCCTGGTTAGGGGAAACTGCATTGTAAGCAGCAGGTTGGATGCAAGGTCCGGACGGAGTGTCATGGTGACCAGTTCCAACAAAGGATACTCCAGGACATGATATGGTTTCCATGAGCAAAAACAATGCATCTAATGTACAGACTGAGGGGGCACAGTTTATAATAATATTGAGAACTCTGAAGCCCTGGATGAGCAGAGATGGCAGAGGGAGTTGGAAGAACAAGGAACTCCTGAAGTAAAAAGTAGACAAATATGTGGGGAGTAGTGCAATGTAATGGCTGTGGGTCAGCAGTCTTCTGGGAGTCTTTCTGGAGGCTGGGATGCTGCCCTATTTGCAGACAACTCTCTGTCATGAGGGAGGAAGTTGCCCATCTTCAGGCCACACTGGACAGTAGTAAGGGAACCTTCCTCCAGGCCACACTGGACAGTAGTAAGGGAACCTCCCCCATCCAGGGAGCACCAGAGCCACCACCACTACCTCAGAGGTTGAGAAGAAAGCACAGCAGTTGGACCACAGTGGGCTCAGGGAGGGTGAGGATGGTGGAACAAAGGCACACCCAGTCAGTTGTTCCACTCCACAATCCATACACCATTGTGGGGGAGCATAGTTCCCCTATGGATGCACTCGCAGAGGAGACTAAGGAGGTTGAGGACAACTGTCACAAGTTAGGCCCACAGGAAGGAGGTAGAGGACACCACAGGGAAAGGAAGCAGCTCCTGGTGGAGGACTCAATTATTAGGGGGATAGAACTAGGGGTAGCAGGGAAAACTGAAGTAAGGTGCCTGCCTGGTACCATGGCTTGGAGGGACAGGAAGCGCATCCTCAGGATCATAAGGACAGCTGCACAGGAGTCTGAGCTGGACATCATTGTCCACCTAGGGACAAATGACTTGGCTCATCATGAGATTAGAGCAGTGCAGGAGGACTTTGTAGAGTTGGGGAGAGGCCTAAGACAAGTACCACACAGAGTATCCTTCTCAGAGGTGCTGCCTGTCAATGGCATGGGTGAGGTGAGGGTACTTTGCACCATGCAGTTTAATGAATGGTTGAAAAAATGGTGTGGAGCACAGGGGTTTGGCTTCATTCGGGACTGGGGTTCCACCTGAGGACACCAGCCTCATACTGGCAGGATGGTCTGCATCTGTCCAGGAAGGAAATAAGTCTTTGGAGCAGTCGGTTTAAATGCTTCATTGGCAAGCTTTAAACTAGTCAAGGGGGGAGGCATTGATAAGCAGCAGGAAAATCCCAGCCTCTCCCTACAAAACACAGTACTAAATGAGAAAAAGACCGAGGTAGAAAGGTCAGTGGGGGATGCTGCCACAGAAGGTAAAGCCATCAAAAAATGGAGAGCAATGAGTACCAATGCCCATAGTCTGGGTAACAAGCTTCCTGAATTAGTGGCCTTGATGGAGAAGGAACATCTGGATATCGTGGCAGTCACAGAAACATGGTAAGCACAAAACCATGACTGGGACATAAACATACCAGGATACACTATCAACAGGAGGGACAGGTAGGGTAAAAGAGGAGGAGTAGCTCTTTACATAAGGGAAGGAATCAAAGCAACAGAACAAAAGGGTAAACAGGGAGGAGAAGCACTTTTTGGAGACAGGCAATGGCACCACAATCTGCACAGGGGCTGTATACAGACCCCCCTCTCAGAGAGAGAAAATGGACAAAGAAATGATAGAAAGTATACTTAGAATGGCAGAAAAAGGGAAGATATTGCTGATGGGTGATCTGAATATGCCAGAAGTTAACTGGAGTGCAGTTGCAGCAGCCATTTCTAAGAGAGGGGTTATTCTAGATGCCCTACAGGGGGCATGCCTTAGACAACTAGTATTGGAACCCACTCGAGAGGGAGCAATCTTAGACCTGGTTCTCAAATGGAGATGGAGAAAGGATCACAGATGGAGAGGTGGCCATCTGGAACTAGCGATCATCGAACAGTATGGTTCACAATAAACACAGCAATAGAGTCAAGCCATACAAAGGCAAAATACTGGACTTTAAGAGGGCTGACTTTGCCAAAATGGGTGAGTGCCTAAGGAATGCACTAGCAAATGGGCAGGAAGGAGGGGTGGAAGAACAATGGGGAATAATAAAAACTGCCATCACAGAGGTAACAAGCCTTTGTGTGAAGCAAATAAACACAACAATGTAAGAAACCACTATGGTTCTCAAAGGAAGTGGCAGTGAAGGTTCAAGAGAAAAAGAAAGCATTCAGGAAGTACAAGGAATCACAGAAGGAGCAGGGCAGAGAATTGTATCAGTTAAAGCAAAAGGAAGCTGGGAAGGCAGTCAGCACAGCAAAGGCCCGAACCGAGGAAAGATAGCCAACTCAGTTAAGAAGGGGAATAAAACCTTATAGGTACATCAGGAGCGAAGAAGCCACAAGGAGGGATAGTGAGGCTAAATATGGGGTGGGTGGGTGGGCAAAGGTGATTGTGAAAAGGCGGATATACTAAACAAATATTTTTGCTCAGTATTTACAAATGAAGAGGGAAGGTACCTAAAACAAACAATAGAAACACTCTGGATACAGAAGTTGATACCAGCCTATTTACAGAAGAAAGGGTTCTGAAAGAACTCTTAAAACTGAAGGTGGACAAAGCAATGGGGCCTGATGGGATTCATCCCAGAATTCTAAAAGAACTAAGGATAGAACTAGTGACACCACTGACTACCCTCTTTAACAAATCATGGGAGGATGGGGTGGTAACTGAGGACTGGAGGAGGGCAGATGTGATTTCCCATCACAAAAGTGGGAGCAGGGCAGAAGCAGGAAACTAGAGACCTGTTAGTTTAACCTCAGTGATAGGAAAAATGATGGAATCACTTCTGAAGGAAAGAACTGTCGAGTATCTAGAGGCCAGAGTGGCACAGGACCCAAGGCAGCATAGATTCACAGTGGGAAGGTCATGCCAGATGAATCTAATAGATTTCTTTGACTGGGTGACCAAAGCAGTAGATCAGGGAGGGGCAGTGGACATGGCCTACCTAGACTTTAGCAAGGCATTTGACACAGTCTCACACAAAAGATTAATATACAAGTTAGCCAGACTGGGAGTGGGTCCCAAGATGACAGCCTGGGTAAATAACTGGCTGGAGAATAGGACACAGAGAGTAATAGTAAATGGAGTCCACTCTGAAGAAAGGGGGGTTACTAGTGGGGTACCGCATGGTTCAGTATTAGGACCGGTCCTCTTCAATGTCTTTATAAGCGACACTGCAGAGGGACTGGAATGAAAAGTATATCTCTTTGCAGATGACACAAAGATCTGCAACAGAGTTGATGCACAAGGTGGGGTGGAAAGGATGAGAAGGGACTTGGCAAGGTTAGAGGAATGGTCAAATGTATGACAACCTGGGAAACAAAAACCCAGAGGAAGAGTACACAATGTGGGGTGAGATACTAACAACAACAAAAATGGAAAGGGACCTGGGGTAGTCATATCAGATGACCTAAAGGTGGGCAAGCAATGAGAGAGGGCAGCAAGGAGGGCTGGGGGATACTGGGATGCATAGGGAGAGGCATCACCAGTAGAAAACCGGAAGTTGTTATCCCTCTGTACAGACAGTTGGTGAGACCCCATCTGGAGTACTGGATGCAGTTCTGGAGATCCAGTCTCCACAAAGATATAGACAGGATGGAAGCTGTTCAGAGGAGGGCAACTAAAATGGTGCAGGGTCTGCACCAGAAGACATATGAAGGAGACTTAAGGAGCTTAATATGTATAGCCTCGAGGAGAGGAGGGAGAGGGGGGACATGATAGAAACTTTCAAGTACCTCAAGGGAATCAACAAAGTCCAAGAGGGTAGCAGCTTTCAAAAAAAGAGGCGCAAGAACAAGGGGCACAATTTGAGGATGGGGGGCAGCTTAGAGGTAATGTGAAGCATTTTTCACAGAGAGGGTTGTGGATGCATGGAATGGCCTTCTGGAGGAGGTTATGGAGAAAATGGTGGAATTCAAGCATGCATGGGACAGTCATAAGGCAATTCTAGGGGGTGGGGGTAGGAAAAAGTAGGCTGCTGGTTAACTAGGATCTGCAGCTTATCCATTAGGTAGGGAAATGGGCAGACTGGGTGGGCCAAACGGTCCTTATCTGCCATCAAATTCTATGTTTCTATGTAAGAACCCTGATGTGCAAAATAATATATTTAATGAACAAAATCGAGAGATGTGCAAAATAGTATATTTAATGAACAAAATTGAGAGAGTGTGAGAAGACTCCAACAGAATGAGGACAATAATTTAGACTCTTGGGATGAAAATTCTGTACAACAATTTGATAAAGAGACTTAGTCAGAGGCATTCTCAGAAACGTACGCTGCCCCCTCCCCCCCCCCGGGTACAAATTCAGAATGGTAGATTTATTTGCTTCAAAGGGCGAACCAGCTCAGGAATGCAATGCTGTGCAGTTAAAATATATAGGGAAGATGAAAAACCCTCCTGATAGAGTGCATGTGGTATGTGATTTATTAACAAATTCTACGGGTTTCTTTTCCTGTGAGCTGTATGAGGTAATTCACGTATCAGGTGAAACAACATTTGACGTGAGCTTTAAGACAGTTAAATCTTTAGATAGATTTTGGGTTAAATATGATAAACTGAAAACCTTAGACTTATGATCCCCCTTTATGGTCATACCACTGTTCAAACCAGCTATCAAAACAGTAATGGTATTATTTTGGAAGGAGGAGGTGGAAGTTTCAGACATATTGTATTGGTCAAAACAACAGTGCAAGGTATTAGATAAGGACATATAAATATTTAGGCATGATTCTAGATGTTCAGTTAACATTTAAATTACATATACAACACCTCTCTATTAAACTGAAAAGATTATTGGCCTTTTTCTATAGAAACAAAAATCATCTCAATTACTCAATTAGATAAATGTTGGTTAATTCATTGTTTTTACCTGTACTAGATCATGGTGACTGTATCTATAGAAATGCGACTAATACAGATGTTGGTTTACTTGATCCTCTTTACCGCAGGGCACTTAGGATTGTAACAGGTTTATCTTGGTCAGCACACTGTTGCCAACTGTACACCTCAGTAGGTTGGAATTCTTTGTCAAACCGAAGAGAAATTAATTGATATTTATATATCGGTTTATTATTAATACTTTACCTACATTTTTATTTAATACTCTTTAACATAAGTCAGCACATAAATATAGTCTTAGGTCTTTCAAATTTCCAACTTATTTCATACTAAGATATCAAACTAAATTTAGAGATTATACCTTTGCTATGTCCCCCATACATGGGAATTGATTAGGAAAAAATGTAATATGGACATTTTACTGCCCTTCTCTCGCTTTAAGACTCCTATTGCTAGGCTTATATTTAGTCACTGTGATTTTTTTGGATGAATTTTAATATTTAATCTGCATGGAACTAATCTGTTAACTGTTTGTAAATTATTGCCTACTGTATATTTGTCTGTTTGATTATGGTGTTTATTGTATTTGGACGCAATTGTAAATGAGAGTTTTTTCTCTCAACTTGCCATCCAATAAACTGATGATTGGCTGATTAGATCTTCCATCCCTTATCATAGACTTGGAACAGGTTTGGATGGGGGGGGTGAGGATTTGGGTTCAATTAAGACAAACAAACTGGCATTTGTCATTTACTGAATAGTTTTTTTTTCTGGGGCGGGAGCATAGTATGTGCTTTCATCTGGGGCAACCTCTCTCTTGCTACAAGTGTGGTTTCAGAATGCATTCAAGTTCTGCTTGTAACACAGATAGATGCAGCATGTGCTTAGAGTATGGCCATTTGAGTGCCTCCTTTCCAGGTCCATTCTGGTGTAATTTTTATGAGAAACAGGAGCATTCATATCAGCAGTACCCTTGGGCCTCACACAATTGGGGGATGCACTTAATCAAGAGGACCTCATAGGAAGAGGTCAAGCACAGGGAGTAGTAAGTGCCTCTGCTAGACAGGAGGTGGAGAGACAGTGAAAACATACTACAGCAGGTGCAGAGGCACAGACACACACACACACACACACACAAACACACACACCGGAGACAAGAGTAGAGTGTCGGGCCCCCACACAGACTCAGGTTGCAGAGAAAATAAATTCAGAAAACAGGGAAATAGTTCCCAAAAGCCAGATTGATGAATTACAGGAACAGAAGAGAATTTAGGGTGCTACTATCACAACTGAGGGCCCCAAGGAGAACACAGTTTCACAAGTAGATGAAGAAATGCCCCCTTCATCCCCACGGAGAGGAAGATATGCAAATAGTGAAAGGAATGAAAAGTGCCAAACAAAAGTTACAGTCAAAGTCCTTCCACCCAGATAACAGTCAAGAACTGGTTTGCCTCTTTATGAAAGAAAATACAGTGGGGGAGATATGGAAGAGAATGATGGTGATTCTGAGGCATCATGGTATCTTCAGTAAGAGATGCCTTATCAGAATGTGAGGATGATGTTCAGGGCAGAGTAAAAGTACAGAAAGGGTTAGAAGGACTAGATCCCAGTCAAAGAAAAAAAAAACTCCCATTTAAAGAAGTGTATTATGTGCTAAGGAACTACAATGTCTCCCATGACTCTTAATGTCAATAGTGTCAAACCCCACCAGAAGAGAGGACAACAATGGCAATTTTGGTATCTTTACATAACAGCGTTGTCTTTATGTAAGCAATAATACCCGAGAGGGTGGGCGGTAATGGGCAATACCGGACCGCCTAGGGGCATAATGAGGCCCGATGCCGCAGGCAGAGGGCCTTATAGCCCCTGGGAGGTTTTGGTATTGCCCATACTGCCCACCCTCGAGGGTATTATTGCGCTTAGAAAATGGGCACTGTAAAAAAAAAAGAAAGAAAATAAATTTATAAAAAATTACTTTTTAGAACGTTTTGAAATGAAATAGTTCCTCCGCCTGCTTTACAAGGATGGTCTGAATAGTTAGAAAGTTGGTAGATTGTAGCAGATTCTTTATTTGTTTTTTTGGTTGAAGAGGCCCCCCCACACACACACACATATAACAATTGTTTTATGTACTGTACACTTGCTTTGTTTTATGTTGAGAGGCTGTTTTTATCTTGCTAATGTTTTTTTTCAGACAGGTCAGAGGTTGCGTGGGGTAGGTTAGAGGTTGCGATCGTGACACGGAAGCACGACGTGGGAGAGTAAGCTGGTGTTGTCGGGAGCCAGTTGTTTTATTTTTTTTTAAACATTCTTGGTCCTCGGTGCTTTTTATGTAGAGCGAGACTGTGAAGGGGAACGTCTGTTTAACCCAGCGGGACTGTGAAGGGGCGCGTGTGTTTTAGCCGGAGTCAGCGAGCAGGCGACCAAGCGACCGGAGCAGCAAGAGCCAGGATGTTGACAGTTGTGAGATAAGCGAGTGCTGCCGTTGTGGGAATGTAAGTCCCTTAATATTCAGCGATACAGTATCGGGATTGCAGGGCATGGGGAAAGATCAGTGGTGGCACTGTTTTAGAGGTGAGAAGTACTGTAGATTTTAAATGTTTTCTTTTTTGAAGACACATTGCAACTGGCAGGAGGAGGGACGAGCGAGAGTGTAATCGGGTGAGCGAGCTTTTCTTGTAGCTGTGTGGGGAATCGGGGGCATGGGACAAGCTGCATATTCTTTATTTAGAGAACGAGACGTTCAAAACAGACGTTAAAAAATTAATGTAGCTAGCAGGCAGTTGTTTCAGTCAGGAAGGAGTGTATCGGGAGAAGTGATGGTGGTTGGGCTCTCTCTGCCTTAAGGAAAAAAATGGCGGCGTTTTACATTTTAAATGCGTTGTTGCAGCCAATTATGTAGCAGGGTGGGCACTACAATACTACTGGGTGAAGGGGCACCGTAGACTGGTACTTTTTGTTTCCTGGGCATCTATTGAAAGTTAATGTACCCCCTTGGCAAGGGTACTAGCCAATCAGATGCCAGGAAATAAAAAGCCCATTTTCTAAACAGGATTACCACATAAAGTCTTTGTGCAAATTAAAGGCTATTAAAAGATTATGGCTGTATGGCCCATCATCCTGGTCAGAGAGGACTGATAGATGTGACGGGATTGGGATTCTATTGAGAGGTAACAATTTCATTATTAACAGATTAATAGAAAATAGTCCCTGGCTGTGTCATGCTGTTTGATATGTAACTGTTCTCTGCTAAATCAGTCAGAAATCAGTAATAAGTGTCATGACTGTTCTTTGGAACACCCTTCCCCAGGAAGTGAGAGGTGCTCCTTCACTGGCCACTTTTACATGTTCTTTACAAACACATTTATTTAATTTAAGCTTTGGCCTGGATTCTTGCTCCTAAATCTTTTAGTATTTCTAAATTCTATTAATTTGTTTATTATTTCTTCTGTTTATTACAAGGCACTCAGAGCCTCTGGGAATGGGCACCATACAAATAAAATTGCCTTGCCTTGATCTACTTCAGGCAAGATAATCAGTTTTAGTAGCTTATGATGACTTCTTGCAGTGGTGGGAAGATACAGAAACGGACGTGAGACACTTATTTTAAACATATGGGAGGAGAACTAGAACACAGAAATATTTACAGTATCTCAATCTTAGGAACAAACTACACAGGCTAATATCATGCATGCAGGAAGACAATGTGGATTTAACAGAGCAGATTGAAGAAACTAAGGCAGCTATCAGACATGCTCAACAGAACCATGCTATGGCTCTAGAACAAGAGCAGAGATCTGGCACTCAGGGAAACGTTAGCACTTAGATCAGTTTAACAGCTGCTAGCATAGGGTAAATAGAACATGAATGGATGGACTAGTGGCAGAACCAGGGGAATGAATAAAACATTTTGGGAAAGATGGCTGAGATAGTTAAGGAACAGGCTTTGAGAACTTTTGGGACTGCACTAAAAGTGGACTGTGAACAAGAGATTTTGGCAAATCTAGAGATTCCTAAGATTTCTGAGCAAGATATGGCCAGCTTGACAGCACCAACCCAGTTAGGAGAGGCTGAGATGGTGATTAAAGGCTTAAGGCAGAATATTGCACCAGGTACAAACGGATTGCCTTCTCAAACACATGAGAGATTTTTTAGATTTTTTTTTGGACCAGTACTACAGATCCTGTATAGTAGTATTTTGGTGAGTAATTCAACTACTCAAGCCATGATGTCAGCTTATCTGATATACTGTACCTATTCAAAACAAGCATTTGTCAATGCCAAATGTTGATTGCATTGGTCTGTTGAGCTCACTCAGTGGCCTTCTGTCACTGGCTGTCTGTTTGTCCTGGTGCTGCAGGCTGCTCTTTTGTAGTGGGCTGCAGCCTGCGTTGGCATCTTATTCTGCTGAGGAAGAAATCCGCAGCTGTCCTGACAGAGCTCCATTCAGGTGGCTCACTCCCCCTCTCTCACTCGCTCAATCTGTTTCTCTTGGTGCTGCAGACTGCCCTTTTGTATTGGGCTCCTGCCTGTGTTGGTGGCTTTTTCAACCCACAAAGAAAGCCACAGCTGTCCCAACAGAACTCCGTTGAGGTCACTCACTCCCCCTGTCGCACGCACTCATTCTGGTTCTCCTGGCGCTGCAGGCTGCCCTTTTGTACTGGGCTCCTGCCTCTGTTGGTGCCTTTTTCTGCCCACAAAGAAACCTGCATCAGTCCCGGCAAAGCTCCATTGAGCTCGTCCACCCCTTCTCACACCGTCATTCTGTTCTGCCGGCACTGCAGACCGCCCTTTTCTACTGGGCTCCTGCTTGAGTTGCTGCCTTCTTATGCCCACAAAGACATTTGTAGCAGTTACAGTACAGCTCTGTTGAGATCACTAACTCGTTCATTCTGGTTTTCCTGCCACTGCATGCTGCCCTTTTGTACTGGGCCCCTTGCATGCATTGCCGCCTTTTTCTGCCCACAAACAAATCTGCTGCAGTCCCAACAAAGCCCTGTTCAGCTCACTGACTCCCCCTCTCTCACTCACTCACTCATTCGGTGTCTCCTGGCGCTGCAGGCTGCCCTTTTGTACTGGGCTCCTGCCTGCATTGGTGGCTTTTTCTGGTCAGAAAGAAATCTGAAGCAGTCCCAACACAGCTCCACTGAGCTCGCTCACTCCCCCTCTGTCACTCTCACATTCCGTTTCTGCCAGGGCTGCAAGCTGGCCTTTTGAACTGGGCTCCTGCCTGCATTGCCGCATTTTCTGCCCACAAAGAAATCTGCAGCAGTCACACTAGAGCTCCGTTGAGCTCGCTCACTACCGCTCTGTCACTCACTCATTCTGTTTGTCTCGTGCCGCAGACTGCGCTTTTGTATGGGGCTCCTGGCTGCGTTGGCATCTTTGTCTGTCCACAAAGAAATCTGCAGCTGTCCCGACAGAGCTCTGTTGAGGTCACTCAGTCTCCCTATCTCATCACTCATTCTGTTTGTCCTGGCGCTGCAAGCTGCCCTTTTGTACGGGGCTGATGCCTGCATTCGTGCCTTTTTCTACCCACAAAGAAATCCCAGCAGTCCTGATAGAGCTCCATTGAGCTCACTAAGTCCCCTTGTCTCACTCGCTCATACCGTTTCTCCCACCGCTGCAGGCTGGCCTTTTGTACTGGGCCCCTGTCTGTATCGATGCCTTTTTCTACCCACAAAGAAATCCGCAGCAGTCCTGACTGCGCTTCAGTGAGTTCGCTCATTCCCCCTCCCTCACTCGCTCTCTCGTCCTGTTTCTCCCAGTGCTGCCAGCTGCCCTTTTGTACTGGTGTAACCCCCCTGCAAATGGGGGTTCCCAAAAGACTTCCAGGAGCTTGCTTGAATGCTCCAAGCCTGAATGATGTTTGGCATTTAAGCCATTTATCAGTGAGTGTTTTTAGAACCTCTGGTACTGTCTCTTTAAGAGCTGTCTGCTTGCAGACATAATTAGTTTGTATGGGGGACTGTGTGTTTCTTTGATTGAGTACCACTCAAGCTGCTGCCAATTCACTTCATTTTTGCAGTCACTAGGAGTGCAAAGGAACCTATTTGACAGATGTAACTGTTTGCCAGAAATTATTTAGAGTAATAATGAAATTACAGTTTGTCTAACCTGCTTTTGCAGTCAGAACTGTGTCTGCTAGTTCCCATTCTAGTTTTGAACTGCTGAACCGGACCAATCAGTGTGAGGTAAGCTAGCTCTAAAATGGTGCCTTGACGAATCAGAACTTGACTCATAATCTGAGCCAGCCACAAGAGGATTGTATGGGCAGTGACTCTGGGAGATGTAGTTTAGACTTCAGCACCTTTTGGACCAACAGCAGCAGTCTATTGTGAGTGACAGCCAATCCAGTCAAGAACTGGGAGGAACTCAAAGGAAGTGCCCGGTTTTGTCAGTTGGAGTTTGAGTTGAGCTTTGGCAGTGAAGAAGGAAGGAGCCCTGTGGTTTTCAGTGTGCAGTTTTAGTCAAAAAACGTGTGTAAGGCCCAGAGTTCGGTCTGCAGCTTGTTAGGACTGAATCCGTCCTGTGAAAAGAATCAAAGGATCTCTGAAGAGTAGAAACCAGGCTCACCCTGTAGAAGACTGGAGGAATTGCTGAAAATTACACTGGGTCTGTCAGGAACTGAATCTGCTGTGTGTTCTCCGGTATTGTGCAGTAATTGCGATGGGATACAGATGCAGCCTGCCTGGTATAGTGCTTTTATATGGATGTGTGAAGAGGTTTGTGCACCTCAAGTGAGCCCTGCTGACATCGAAGGACCCTATCTTATTTGGAGGTCGTGAGTACTAATTCAGGGTCGCTCCTGTTGAATTGCCACATTAAATCCAAATGGAATTACTGTACTGCTGACTGTTTAATTCTCCTTTTCTCTGTGTGAAAGGGCCCTACCAGCTGCCACGGTTTGGACTAGCCACTAGGGCTTGGGTACCCAGGGACAGTAACTGATAGGGATAGGCCTGTGCACAGAGCCATAGGTAGATTATTAAAGTGATAAGCTAATTAACCCGATTTCCCCCTGTCCTTGTTATATCCCCCTAAATAAATCAGAGCTGCTTGTTTCAGCAAAGTTATACTGCCTGAGGTATTTGTCTATGTTAAAGTACTGTACTGTGATTGTTGCACTGTATCTCATTTCACAGGAGGTCCCAGTGCCGGAACCAGACCTGGGGGTAAGTGTATACTGTGAAGGTAATTCTGATATATTGTGTGGGCCACTAGTGGGAAGAAAGGGGGGTTGCAGTGTCCCAGAGGGCTGTGACCAAGTTAGTTTAACTATTGCAAACCCTGACCTCTGGGTGGAGGCACCCGCCATTGGATCCAGGCCCCTCAACCTGTTAGTGGCAAATCAGGCAGGGGTAGTAGCCCTGGGATAGCGCCATCTAGGGGTTACATCTGGAGGCTCACCACTGGGATTGTGTGTCCTCTAGTGGCCATATTTACGAACCACTGTTAAGAAAAATGGGTACCCGACAGAAGTGGCTGTGCACCGCTGGTGGAGTGGTGTACTGGGAGGAGATCGACCCCCAAAATGCTATGCTTATCCTGGACATCCCCCTGGGTATCAATACGGACACTGTGCAGGGAGTACTTTCCAAGGTGGAAGGTTTACAAAACCCTGTGGTGGTGGGTCGGCATGCTAATCTGCTCACACACACTTTCCTGGCCCTAGTAGAGTTTAAGGATCCCATAGATAGCTCCAAAGTGCCACAGACCATTACCCCAGAGGGAGCCCTCACTGCTTGGAGAGTGATAACTAAGGACAGTAAAGACCCGGGGAATCAGCCCCACCACTATCTGAAACTTTTGAGGAGAAATTTGCTGAATGGTTGCTGGAGGGGAAAACTGTGGAGGACTTGAAGAAACTATTCTTGCCACCTGGGGTGTTCCTCCCCAACACCCTCTCCTGCTCCAGTGCCCGTAATGGTGGCTGAACCAATGCAGACTCCTATTTCTGCACCTGCCATTAGTCACGTCTTGCGCAAGGTTGAGGATCTTCTGGCACCCTCCCCACCCCCAAGGGAGGATGACTGGGAGACCTGGATAGACTATGTTGCCCCCCAAGTGCTAGAATGGCAATGCTCGGAAGGCGAAAAGCGAAAGAGGGTTAGTGAGAGCCTCCGAGGTCCTGCCCTGGCTACCATCCGCAGCAAACGGCCAGTAACCCTGAAGCGACTGCACAGGCCTATCTTGAGGCCTTGGAGAATGTGTATGGAGCCCAGATTCTGATGAGGACCTATGGTGGAGAGTAAGAAATGCACAACAGTACCAAGGGGAGTTGTTGTCTGTGTATGTCTCTCGGCTGGAAAAATTGTTGCAAGAATGCCTCAGAAAGGGTAGTTTGCCAGCGATTGAACTGGACCGAACCAGACTGGACAGAATCCTTAAGTCTGCCCCTTCAGAACTGCTGTTGCTTCAGTTACGCCTGGCAAATCGACTGGAATCCCCACCCTCCTATGATGAGTTAATGGAGAAATTCGAGGAGTTGAGAAAAGGCGACCTCGGGAGGTACCTGCACCAACAGCTGTGGCTACGACCGAGTGACTGAGGGTGACCCATCAAGTGAAGTTCAGGGCAGAGGTTGACAGTCAATGAGTGCTCTGACAAGGAAAAAGATATGCCACAATGGGGCGAACTGTTGAGAGAGATCCGGAATTCAAAACAGTCCTTTATGCAGGCCACGCCTGCAAGTACGGCCCTGACCTATATCCGACTGCATCTGCTATGGGGTGGGGGTACCCACCCATGTATCTCCTGCTGATAACAGCTCCAAACTCAATTCCTTGACTATGGAAGTGGAGAATCTAAAGATGTCTCCAAATGCTTATCACGCAGAGACAGAGATGGCACCCAGGTTTCCAGTTAGTAATACCCAAGCCCTGGCTCCCAGTGTGGCGCCTCGGCCAGCTCAAACTCCAGAAAGTATGTTTTGCTATAATTGTGGGAAAGATGGGCACATGAAAAGGGAATGCCAGTCCTCAAAAGACACTGACAAAGTTGCATATAGGCTACAAGGAGAGCTTCGGAGAAGAAATCAGTGGTTAAGAGGTGCACGACATGATCCCAGTGAGGGCACCAAAAATGCTAATTCACGTCCTTTGTGGCAAGGTCAGTTGCCCAGGCCCCCACTACCGCCTTCCAGACTGGTCCAGAATAGTGGGTCCCTCCATGGAGACCACTGTAAAGGTGAATGGAGTGTCTACAAGAGCTGTATTAGACAGTGGCTCCAAGTGACAATTATGTTCCAGGATTGGTATCAGAAGCATTTGTCAGACGCACTTTACAACCATTAGAAGGACTGCATGTATGGGGGTTAAGTGAGAAGGCCTACCCCTTATTCCGGTATATCCGAATTTGGCTGTCTTTCCCCACCTCCGGGCTGGAGTGGCCGAACAAGTAGAGACCCTAGCCTTAGTGTGTCCCCCACTGACTGTGATGATGGTGTCCCTTTGTTGATTGGAACAAATGCTCATATGTTCGGAAGGCTGGCACAGTTGTGTTATGAAAAACAGGGGTCAAAGACTAGTAGAGCTTTAAGAGTTCGGCTTAATTAAGAAGGCCTATGAGGCACAGAGAGATGCTGAAAACAGAACCAGAGGAACCGTCGGAATTGTATGGAAGAAGGATCCTGAGTCTCTGATCCTGGCGCCAAATGCCCAATGTACCTTACAGGAGAGGTCCGTATCAGAAAGGATGTTAAGAATAAAATATTAATGTTGGATGCACCAGGCGATGGAAAATTGCCAGAGGGACTGCTGGTCAAGCCTAGTATTTTTTGCCCGCTAGAGCCCATGCTTATGCCAGAAGGGTAATGGTCCAAGTTCATAATGTGTCTGAAAGAGACATTCGAGTAAACAGAGGTTGCATCCTGGCTAATGTGCATTGTGCAGACACTGCAGTGCTACCCAGCAGCAAGAGTTCAAGGAAGAATGACAGAGTAACGCCTGACTTGTTTGATTTCGCACTTCGCTGCCAGCTGAATGGAAAGTGAGGATCAGTGAGAAGCTTGCCCAGAGAGACCACGTGTTTTCTTTAAAGGAATGGGATAGGATGCGTGCAAGGAGCTGAGCACAATATCCGCTGCATGATCTAAAGACCATTTCGGAGAGGTCTCGACGCCTGGCACCTGCTGACTTAGATGATGTGAGACGGCATCTGCAAGAGATGTTAGCTGCTGGTGTAATACAAGAACCAGAAGCCTTATGCTTCCCCATTGTGGTAGTGAGGAAAAGAATGGAACAGTAAGGATGTGTGTGGATTATCGCACCTTAAACCGGGGACTATCCCTGATCAGTACACAATGCCCCGCATTCAGGATGCTTTGGACTGCCTAAACGGGAGCAAGGTGGTTCTCTGTGCTGGATCTCTGCAGTGGGTACTACCAGATCCCGATGGCCCCAGAGGACCGTGAGAAGACGGCCTTTATCTGTCCGCTTGTCATGAATTCATGAGGATGCCTCAAGTGATTTCAGGTGCCACAGCCACTTTTCAACGATTGATTGATGGAGCGCAGTGGGGACATGAATTTACTAGAGTGCCTGGTATACCTAGATGATGTTATTGTGTTTGGCAGCTCACTGGAGGAACATGAGAGCAGATTATTTAAGGTATTGGACCGACTGAGGACTTTGGCCTTAAACTGTCCATTGATAAGTGTCAATTCTTTCAAACATCAGTAAAGTATGTGGGACACATAGTATCCACCGAGGAATAGAGACCACCCAAGTAAAGTTGAGGCCTTGACCACCTGGCCACAGCCCAAAATCTAAAAGAACTGCAAAGATTCCTGGATTCTGTGGTTATTATCGGCGCTTCATCAAGGACTATTCAAGAGTGATCCGCCTTTACTTAACCTTACTCAAGGGTATCCCCAACCCACAAAAATACCAAAAGTCAGCGCCCTCAAGACTGAAAGAGTGTATTTTCATCCGAGTGAAGTATTTGGGGTCGCGCTGGACTCCTGATTGTGAGACTGCTTTTCATGAGATCATATATCAACTTACTGTGCTCCAGTGCTGGCCTATGCCGATCCAAGAAAACCTTACGTCCCTGCACACTGATGCTAGCTTGCAAGGGTTGGGGCTGTTGTACCAAGAGCACGAGAATGGCTCTGAGACCAGTGGCCTTTGCCAGTAGAAGTCTGACCCCATCCGAAAAGCACTATCCTGTACATAAGTTAGAGTTCCTAGCTTTGAAGTGGGCTATTGTTGACCAATTCCATGAGTACTTGTATGGGGCTAAAATACTAGTAAAACTGACAATAATCCTTGACCTATGTGCAGACCTCAGCTAAGTTGGATGCCACTGGCCATAGGTGGCTTTCTGCATTATCTACATATGACTATGCTCTCGAATACCGAGCAGGTCTGAACCACATAGATGCTGATGCTCTCTCCCGGAGGCCTGTTCCCCAGAATGATTGGGTCCGATTGGCAGAACCTGACATTCGGGCACTCTGCCGGAAGTTTGACAGGGAGGAACAATGTCCACGGACGCAGTGGACTGCATGGTGGATTGCTTGGGAGCCTCTGAGAATTGCATACCTGCTGCTTATTGCCACTTTTCTGCAATAGACATTGGTGCACTGCCTCAGCTGGACAATGACAGTATTCGGCGGGCTCAATCCCGCGATCCCATGATCAAAGCAGCTTTAGAAGCCCCTATGCAGGAAAAGATGTCCAAATTACGCCCACTGATTTGAGAACTGCACTGTTATACAAAGAAGGTCCTAAGTTGAAACTGATCAATAAACTGTTATACAGAGAAACAGTAGACAGAGGGGGACAAGTAGACAAACAACAACTAGTGCTGCCCACTGCCTTTCGAGACTCAGTACTGAGGTCCTTGCACAACCACATGGGGCACCTTGGTATAGACAGAACACTTGACTTGGTGAGATCCAGATTCTATTGGCCTAAGATGGGGGCTGATGTGGAGCAACACATTCGAACTTGTAGTTGCTGCTTACAGAGGAAAGCTTTGCCCCAGAGGGCTGCCCCCCTTGCTAACATCACCACCAGTGCACCCATGGAGCTGGTCTGTATTGATTTTCTGAGTTTGGAGTCAGATCAAAGAAATATCAGTAATGTGCTGGTGGTCACTGACCATTTCATGAGATATGCCCAAGCTTTCCCACCAAAGACCAGAAAGCATCCACTGTGGCCAAAGTACTTGTAGAAAACTTTTTTGTTCACTATGGGGCTCCACAAAGAATCCATTCTGATCAAGGAGAGACTTTGAGAGTCGCTCTGATCAAAGAGATGCTTTCTCTGTGGGAGTGCGAAGTCCAGAACCACTCCTTACCACCCCAGGGGACCCACAGCCTGAACGCTTCAACCGCACTTTGTTAGATATGCTAGGCACCCTGCACCCAAAGGACAGCCTAGATGGAGCCAACAAATTAGCACCCTGGTACATGCTTATAACTGCACTAAAAGTGATGCCACTGGATTCTCCTCACCGTGATGTTTGGAAGAGAAGCTCGACTACCAGTAGATGTGTGTTTTGGGGTCTCTCCTGATGGGGTTCAAGCTGACAACTATTTACAGTATGTGCAAAAGTTAAAGGCCCAGCTAACCTATGCGTACTAACTGGCTCAAACCATGGCTGCCAAAAGAAATCTGGCCAACAAAGAAAGGTATGATAAAAGGTGAAAGCACAGGAACTCCAGGAGGGAGATCGGTATTGCTAAGAAATCTGGGACTGCATGGCAAGCACAAGATTGCTGACAGATGGCACCATCTCCTCACATTGTAGTGGGCAAACTAGATGATCTGCCAGTGTACAAAGTAAGGCCTGAGAATAATTCAAAAGATGTAAAAACAATGCATAGAAATCATTTACTGCCCATTGGACAAATCTTAATTGAGTCTGAGCCCCAGAAGATGCCCCTCTGGACCAGTGACTAGAGCTGCTGCTAAGAAAAGATCAAGAAAGTCTGCACCTACAGAAGCAAAGTTAAAGTGTTCCCTCCACAAGTCCCAGTTGAGCATGACTGTCAGTCCATATCGGAAGAAAGTGAGAGTGACTTTGAATACTATCCTTCTTACGAACTGAGTCAATTGTTTCGGGCAATCCCTAGTCAATACTGGAGATGAAGCTGGGCCTTCTGACTGTCTAAGCCCCAGTTCATCCCTGGAGCCAATGCTCCAGAAAGTGAAGTGCAAAGCATCAGATCAGATGAAATGGAATCATTGTGCATGGTTGAACTGTTTGAGCTTTCAGGGAGGAAATGATAGATTGGGGCAGACTGGTGATACACCGAACAAGAAGAGTATTTTGAGTGCCCTGACAGTCCACTGCCAGTGTCCGAAAGCTCTCCATGCGAGCCAAATGTTGTGGACTCAGAAACTGTAACTCCTGGAGCTGAAAGTGCCCCAAGTTCTAGCCTCTACCCCATGGAGACTCCCTGACAAGTGAGGACAATGCTGAAAATGAGGCTCAGAGTGCAGAGACTATAACAGTTCCCCCTAGAAAGACTGGTCGAGCTGTAAAGCCTGTGGTGCACCTCAGTTATGATTCACTTGGGAGGCCTGTGGACTTGCCTCTCAATGTTGTCCATAAAGGAGTGTATGTGTCCCCGAGCTCATTGCCCAAACTGAGCATCAGTGCTAACTCCAAGTTACTTGTGTTGCCCTCTAGCATGGTGCCCTTGCCCCATCCAGCCCCAAGGTAACTGATAGGAAGGGCCCCTCTTCAGGTTTCATGTACAAGAGGTAATAACTTGAGTTATGGTACAATGTGTATGTAATACTGTGTAAAGAGGACGTACTGCAATGTTTCAGAAATGTGTTCTTGGTAAAATGATATATTGACTGATGATTACATGTGCGAGCCTAATGCAAATGTATATGGTTGCAGTTGAAACTTATGGTACTTGCTTGACGCGACGCCAAGCTTTCCCAGGCCAGGAAGGGTGTAACCCCTGCAAATGGGGGTTCCAAAGACTTCCAGGAGCTTGCTTGAATGCTCCAAGCCTGAATGATGTTTGGCATTTAAGCCATTTATCAGTGAGTGTTTTAGAACCTCTGGTACTGTCTCTTTAAGAGCTGTCTGCTTGCAGACATAATTAGTTTGTGTGGGGACTGTGTGTTTTTTGATTGAGTACCACTAGCTGCTGCCAATTCACTTCATTTTTGCAGTCACTAGGAGTGCAAAGGGAACCTATCTGACAGATGTAACTGTTTGCCAGAAATTATTTAGAGTAATAATGAAATTACAGTTTGTCTAACCTGCTTTCTTTGCAGTCAGAACTGTGTCTGCTAGTTCCCATTCTAGTTTTGAACTGCTGAACTGGACCAATCAGTGTGGGGTAAGCTAGCTCTAAAATGGTGCCTTGGACTAATCAGAACTTGACTCATAATCTGAGCCAGCCACAAGAGGATTGTATGGGCAGTGACTTGGGAGATGTAGTTTAGACTTCAGCACCTTTTGGACCAACAGTAGCAGTCTATTGTGAGTGACAGCCAATCCAGTCAAGAACTGGGAGGAACTCAAAGGAAGTGCCCGGTTTTGTCGGTTGGAGTTTGAGTTGAGCTTTGGCAGTGAAGAAGGAAGGAGCCCTGTGCTTTTTCAGTGTGCAGTTTTAGTCAAAAAACGTGTGTAAGGCCCAGAGTTCCATTCTGCAGCTTGTTAGGACTGAATCCGTCCTGTGAAAAGAATCAAAGGATCTCTGAAGAGTAGAAACCAGGCTCACCCTGTAGAAGACTGGAGGAATTGCTGAAAATTACACTCGGGTCTGTCAGGAACTGAATCTGCTGTGTGTTCTCCCGGGTATTGTGCAGTAATTGCGATCGGGATACAGATGCAGCCTGCCTGGTATAGTGCTTTCTTTTATATGGATGTGTGAAGAGGTTTGTGCACCTCAAGTGAGCCCTGCTGACATTGAAGGACCCTATCTTATTTGGAGGTCGTGAGTACTAATTCAGGGTCGCTCCCTGTTGAATTGCCACATTAAATCCAAATGGAATTACTGTACTGCTGACTGTTTAATTCTCCTTTTCTCTGTGTGAAAGGGCCCCTACCAGCTGCCACGGTTTGGACTAGCCACTAGGGCTTGGGTACCCAGGGACAGTAACTGATAGGGATAGGCCTGTGCACAGAGCCATAGGTAGATTATTAAAGTGATAAGCTAATTAACCCGATTTCCCCCTGTCCTTGTTATATCCCCCTAAATAAATCAGAGCTGCTTGTTTCAGCAAAGTTATACTGCCTGAGGTATTTGTCTATGTTAAAGTACTGTACTGTGATTGTTGCACTGTATCTCATTTCACAGGAGGTCCCAGTGCCGGAACCAGACCTGGGGTAAGTGTATACTGTGAAGGTAATTCTGATATATTGTGTGGGCCACTAGTGGGAAGAAAGGGGGGTTGCAGTGTCCCAGAGGACTGTGACCAAGTTAGTTTAACTATTGCAAACCCTGACCTCTGGGTGGAGGCACCCGCCATTGGATCCAGGCCCCTCAACCTGTTAGTGGCAAATCAGGCAGGGGTAGTAGCCCCTGGGATAGCGCCATCTAGGGGTTACACTGGGCTCTTGTGTTGGGGCCTTTGTCTGCCCACAAACAAATCTGCAGCAGTCCCAACAGAGCTCAGTTGAGCTCGGTCACTCCCCCGTCTAACTCAGTCGATCTCAATCTGTCCCAAACACTGATTTCCCAGAGTGACCGTGCTATTGTCTGGCAGGAGTGCAAAAACATATTTTAGCCAGTATGTGAAAAATGACAGCTGTAGTGTTCATAAGCAGTTGTGAAAAAATGCCACTGTTGAAAATGTGGCGTGACATTACTGCAAATTTGCGAAGTTACAAGGGTGCGTGGAAACAGTTCAACGCACGCTTGTAACACAGTCATGTTATGGCTGTCCCGGCAAAGCTCCATTGAGCTCGCTCACGCCCCATCTCTCATGAGCTCATTTTGTTCTGTCAGTGCTGCAGGCTGCCCTTTTCTACTGGGCTCCTGCCTGCATTACTGCCTTCTTATGCCCACAAAGAAATTTGCAGCAGTTACAATACAGCTCTGTTGAGCTCACTCACTCACTCACTCACTCATTCTGGTTTTCCTCCCACTGCAGGCTGCCCTTTTGTACTGGGTCCCTGCATGCATTGCAGCCTTTTTCTGCCCACAAACAAATATGCAGCAGTCCCAACAAAGCCCCATTGAGCTCACTGACTCTCCCTCCCTCACTCGCTCGTTCTGTGTCTCCTGGGGCTGCAGGCTGCCCTTTTGTACAGGGCTCCTGCCTGCATTGGAGGCTATTTCTGGTAAGAAAGAAATCTGAAGCAGTCCCAACACAGCTCCACTGAGCTCGCTCACTCCTCCTCTGTCACTCTCGCATTCCGTTTCTGCCGGCGCTGCAAGCTGGCCTTTTGTACTGGACTCCTGCCTGCGATGCCACATTTTCTGCCACAAAGAAATCTGCAGCAGCCACACTAGAGCTCTGTTGAGCTTGCTTACTACCACTCTGTCACTCGCTTGATCTGTTTCTCTTGGGGCCACAGACAGCGCTTTTGTATGGGGCTCCTGCCTGCGTTGCACCTTTTTCTGCCCACAAAGAAATCTCAGCAGTCCTGACAGAGCTCCGTTGAGCTCACTAAGTCCCCTTGTCTCACTCACTCATACTGTTTCTCCCACCACTGCAGGCTGGCCTTTTGTACTGGGCCCCTGCCTGTACTGACACCTTTTTCTGCCCACAAAGAAATCCGCAACAGTCCTGACAGCGCTCCGGTGAGTTCGCTCACCCCCCCACCTCACTTGCTCTCTCGTTCTGTTTCTCCCAGTGCTGCAGGCTGCCCTTTTGTACTGGGCTCTTGTGTTGGGGCCTTTGTCTGCCCCAAACAAATCCACAGCAGTCCCGACAGACCTCAGTTGAGCTCTGTCACTCCTCCCTCTCACTCGTCGATCTTAATCTGTCCCAAACACTGATTTCCCAGAGTGACCGTACTATTGTCCGGCAGGAGTGCAAAACATATTTTAGCTAGGATGTGAAAAATGACAGCTGTAGTGTTCATAAGGAGTTGTGAAAAAATGCCACTGTTGAAAATGTGGCATGACAGTATTACAAAGTTGCGAAGTTTCAAGGGTACGTGGAAACAGTTCAACGCACGCTTGTAACACAGTCATGTTATGGAGTTTGTCACCAAATTTTCAACCTAGGGATTTTAGGACCTCTGCTCATGAACAGTGCCACTGTCATTTTCTTAATCTGTCCCGATCACTGATTTCCCACAGTGACCACGTTATTCTGCGCTGGAACTGTGAAAACACATTTCAGACAGGATGTGAAAAATGACAGCTGTACTGCTTATAAGGAGGTGTGAAAAAATGGCACTGTTGAAAATCTGGTGTGACAATATCACAAATCTGCAAAGTTACAAGGGTGCGTGGAAAGTGCGCAACACACGCTCATAACACAGTCATTTTATGGAGTATCGTTATTAAATTTTCAACATAGGCATCTTAGGACCTCTGCTCATGAACAGTGTCACTGTCATTTTCTTAATCTGTCCTGAACACTGATTTCCCACAGCGACCACGCTATTCTGCGCCGCAAGTGCGAAACCACATTTTGGCCAGGATGTGAACAATCATCAATCAATCAATCAATCTTTATTTATTTAAGGTGCCTTTCTTAAACCAAGGCACCTTTACAAATTACATAAAACAAATATTTAAAACAAGATTTAAAGCAAAATTAAGATTAAATAATTAACAGTCATTAAAAGCTTTGTTACAAAGGTAGGTTTTCAAAGCACCTTTAAAGCTCTGAACAGTCGGGCAATTTCGTACCTGACGAGGTAGAGAATTCCACAGGGTTGGGGCCATAAAACTAAAAGATCTTGCCCCTGAAGTTTTTAAGCGAACCCTGGGAATCTCTAGCAATCCCTCATCAGTGGATCGGAGTGAGCGGGGGGGACAGTAGGGACGCAGATCTTTCAGGTAAGCAGGTCCCTGATTGCGTAGGGCCTTATAGGTCAGCAAACCGACCTTGAAGGTGATTCGCCAACAAACTGGCAGCCAGTGCAGTCCACAGAGTACAGGCGTTATATGGCTGGACCTAGACGAACCAGTCAAAAGCCTGGCTGCTGCATTCTGCACTAGCTGCAGGCAGCAAAATTCAACCCCCGTAAGCCCAAGGTATAGGGCATTGCAATAGTCCAGGCGGGAGGTGACGAAGGCATGGACCAAAGTTGGAAGATCCTCTGGAGGAACCAAGTGCTTCACCCTGGTGATGTTCCTCAGATGATAAAAAGAGGTTTTGACAACTGCTGACACCTGGGACTTAAAAGTCAGACAATCGTCAAATACAATGCCCAAGTTTCGCACCCGGTCTGAGACAGTCAGCTGGACACTCCCAAGCCATAAGCCCGAGGGTGATCCAGCTAACAAACCCACCTCACAGCGACCCTGGTCCACAACCAACATCTCAGTTTTTTTCAGGGTTCAACTGCAGCCAACTCACATTCATTCAGTCTTGGATTTCGGCAAGACAGTTGTTAAAGACTGAAAAGGCAGTATCCTGGCCGGGCACAAAGGCCATGTACAACTGGGTATCATCTGCATAGCAATGAAAACCCAAGCCGTACCACCTAATAATCACCCCTAATCGCAGCATGTACACTGCAAACAACATGGGTGCCAAAATGGAACCTTGCGGTACCCCACAGGATTGAGAGACTGATGTCGAGGAAAAAATTCCTGACACCACCCTCTGAGTCTTACCCTCAAGGTACGATCGAAACCACCCTAGGACTGTACCAGACAGTCCACAGATAGATCGCAAACATTCTAATAGCACACCATGGTCCACAGTCTCAAACGCTGCAGACAGATCAAGAAGGACCAAGATGGAACAGGTCCTTCGATCTCTCGCTATTAGGAGATCATTTAGTACCCGTACAAGTGCTGTCTCGGTACTATGCCTTTTCCTAAATCCAGACTGGAGAGAATCATAGACATTGTTGTTGGTCAGATGATCATCCAACTGGGATGCGACCACCTTCTCAATAACTTTACCCACAAAGGGTAAGTTAGAGACAGGCCTGTAATTAGCACCCCCGTCGGCAAAGAACAAAAGGAGGAAATTCCTTTCTGCCGACAGGGATTGGGCACCCCATTAGTAAGACAATAAAGCGGGTATTACATTGACGCCGATGGGGAGGGGCTCTCATTGGCAACAAACATGGGAAGATATTACTTAGGAATGCGGCAGCAAGTCGCCGCCATGTTCACAAACAATATCAGAGGTCTTACATTCCGCCCTGCAATGATGGGTCGCTCCCTCATTGCAGCGGATGGCTGATGCTGCAATGACGAGGTGGCCCCTGATTGCAGCGGCTGATTTTTTAGAAAGTTGTGGCACACTGGCTGAACTAGTGTCAGCAGCAGCGTGCCACGGCATTGGGGGAAGGGGACAAGCCTCTGCAGGCTGTGGGGGCATTGGGCACATCAGCGCCACGCCTTCGCAACCTGCTTGTGGAGAAAGCTGACGCAATATGTTTCTTGCACATGCACGCAATCAACATAAAAAGGGACTGGACAGATATTAACAATTGGAGGCCACTGTGCCTACTGAATACAGCTCAAAAGGTTCTAAGACAGAATATAGCACTTAGGTCTTCTTCCCTTGATGGCTGTCGAGCTGGGAGCAGGAAAAAACACCTGGGGTGATTAACAGAAAGCTGGAGCAGCCACCGGTTGAAAAAGATGCATGCAGAAGCTTACAGGCTTTGCAGCCACCATTGGTAAATGAGGCATAACTGGCTGCACCCCGTAGATTGCTCCAATCCATTCACTGCCTGTACCTGCCCAAGCACAATCTGAGCTGCATTCTGACTCCCAGGATGTGCCGAATATCAATGAGCAGTCAGAAAAAAATGCTATTCCCCAAAATGACACTGTCCCTGTGAATAAAGCTGAACCTGATCTAAAACTGCAGGATTTGTTCACTGAATACAGTGAATCTACAGGGGAGGGCAACTCTAAAGAGACTGAGCCACACAGAACCCCTAGCAATACCGACAGAGGCACAAACTCAACATAAACAATTAGAATTTGAGATTTACTGGAACCATTGGCCCAGTAAGGTGAAACCTCTTGGATATGACACTTTGGAGAGATTATGCCATTATGGTTAAAATGTGTAGTTACAGACAACCTAAAGCAACCAATGCATTTTACAAGCAATTAGTACAGACCCCAGAACATTGATAAAATCGATTCCCTATGGTCAATATTTACACATCAAGTGAAACTGTAATGAGGACACTGATTCTGAAAGGGAGGCAGCAGATTTAACTAAGGTATGAGATAGCTAGAAAGGGGATATGAACCCATATTGTTGAATGAAGCTATGGAAAGGGCCAGCAGTCTAAAAAGGGATGATGTACTGGTACCAAAAGAACATGTTTTACAAGAAGAGGACTCAGTGACATTTGTATTGAACTTCAGTTCAGCAGCAGGGCAGATGGGGGCAGCAGTTAGAAAGAACTAGCCAATCTTACATGGGGATGCGAGCCTGAAAGAGGAAGTCAGCCCATATCCCAAAGGCAAATTCCGAAAGGGAAAAACCATAAAGACATGTGAGCTCACAGTGAACACAAATACAATGCTGAAAAGAAAAGGGAAAATACTGGGAACTGGTGGCCCAATAAATCTAAAGGCATGAATGAATGCCATAGGTGTAGCATATGTAAACACTGCCTGATGGGCATGAAATTGCAGATTGATATGAAATTGAAGTTAGACACTTCATCACATGCACTGCCACGTTTGTTGTGTATGTTCTGTCATGCCCCTGTAACCTGGCATATGTAGGCTAAAAGGAGGCAGTATAGCATACCGGTTAAGGGCACTGAGCTGCAGACCTGGGGACCTGGGCTTGAATCCCGTCTACCCCCACTTACATACTGTGTGACCTTGAGCAAATCACTTAACTTCCTTTTGCTCCCAGGTCACATCTGGAAACAAGCTCCAAATTAGTGTGCCTTTCCTGGTTAAACAGTTTTCACTTCCCTTCCCCTATGGAGCCCACTGTTTGAGTCCCACTGCTGATTTTGATCACAAACTGTAAAGCAAAGTAGATAACCAGAATGAATGAGTCTTTTCTAAAATGTGTATAAACTAACTTTTGGTTAAATGAACTGGTCTTTTAACAGTGTATTGATTAGCTGGTGCATGTATCTTGGTTCACAATTAGTCCATGCATCAGCTCATGAATGAAATCGGCAAACAACTTGTTTTATTATCCTTGTGTATCAAAATGATATAAAATGCATATGCTGTAATGTAATTGACTGATGTGGCATACTTAAAGGAGAGTAATGCATCAGAACCCTGCCCCCTGATGACACCCTAGCAGACAAAGCGCTGGTGTTTTCTGGACGTGGAGGATCTTGTTTAGTTGCAGTGATGTTCTGACCGGAGCACTGTGAAATTACAAAAATAAAGAGGCACTGGCACTTCAACCAGAGATTGGAGAGCATCACTGAAGCAACTGTATGTGAGAGCTTAGCTTTTTGCATAGTTCAAGTTAGTAGGGGTAGGCAGCCCCCTCCAAGCACCCAGACCCACTCCATGCTGAGCGTGCATGTCTTCCTGGGTCACGCAAGACAGGAGCTCAGGAGCAATCTAAAATGTAATTAAAATATCTACAGTAGGTCAAACATTTCCCCTCAACATGCGTTACCGCTTTAAGATTTCAAATTATTGTAATTTGCCAGAGGGTACAGAAGGCTTCAGAGTAAGGCCAGACGGAGGTCATACAGAAGGCCAACGTGAGTTACAAGCTCACAAAAAGATAATTAGCAAGTCCAAGTCAAGGGTCAGGTGCCTGCATGAAGTGTCATCTGGAGTACAGCAGGTTTACAACAAACATCCAGAACTGGAGCCTGCAAGAAGAAGTGAGATGTCCTGCTGTGCTTAAACATGTAAGGAAGGATTAAAGAATGCTCTCTGAAGCATGCCTGCAAGGTAAAAGTTTTCAGGCTAAGTCTAACAAAGCATCTTGGGGGGGTATACTGAGGCGTGTAGATCAGAGTGTATCCCAGGTTCTCCCTATCAGTACCCCAGGTTGAGTTTTGTATACAGACCCCCTTCTCAGGGGGAGGAAATGGACAAGAAAATGATAGAAAGTATACTTAGAATGGCAGAAAAAGGGGAGATATTGTTGATGGGTGATCTGAATATGCCAGATGTTAACTGGAGCGCAGTTGCAGCAGCCACTTCGAAGAGTGGGGTTATTCTAGATGCCCTACAGGGGGCATGCCTTAGACAACTAGTATTGGAGCCCACTCGAGAGGAGCAATCTTAGACCTGGTTCTCTCAAATGGAGATGGAGAGGATCACAGATGTAGAAGTGGGTAGCCATCTGGGAACTAGCGCACCATCGAACAGTATGGTTCACAATAAACACAGCAATAGAGTCAAGCCATACAAAGACAAAAGTACTGGACTTTAGGAGGGCTGACTTTGCCAAAATGGGTGAGTGCCTAAGGAATGCACTAGCAAATGGGCAGGAAGGAGGGGTAGAAGAACAATGGGGAATAATAAAAACTGCCATCACAGAGGTAACAAGTCTTTGTGTGAAGCAAATAAACAAAACAAAATACTTTAAGAAACCACTATGGTTCTCAAAGGAAGTGGCAGTGAAGGTTCAAGAGAAAAAGAAAGCATTCAGGAAGTACAAGGAATCACAGAAGGAGCAGGACAGAGAACTGTATCAGTTAATGCAAAAGGAAGCTGGGAAGGCAGTCAGAACAGCAAAGGCCCAAACCGAGGAAAAGATAGCCAACTCAGTGAAGAAGGGGGATAAAACCTTTTATAGGTACATCAGGGAGCGAAGGAAGACAAAGGAGGGATAGTAAGGCTTAATAAAGGGAGGGAGGGTGGGCAGAGGGTGACTGTGAAAAGGCAGAGATACTAAACAAATATTTTTGCTCAGTATTTACAAATGAAGAGGGGGAGGTACCTAAAACAAACAGTAGAAACACTCTGGATACAGAAGTTGATACCAGCCCATTTACAGAAGAAAGGGTTCTGAAAGAACTCTTAAAACTGAAGGTGGACAAAGCAATGGGGTCTGATGGGATTCATCCCAGAATTCTAAAAGAACTAAGGGTAGAACTAGTGACACCACTGACTACCCTCTTTAACAAATCATGGGAGGATGGGGTGGTACCCGAGGACTGGAGGAGGGCAGATGTGATTCCCCTTCACAAAAGTGGGAGCAAGGCAGAAGCAGGAAAGTACAGACCTGTTAGTTTAACCTCAGTGATAGGGAAAATGATGGAATCACTTCTGAAGGAAAGAATTGTCGAGTATCTAGAGGCCAGAGGGGCACAGGACCCATGGCATGGACTCACAGCGGGAAGGTCATGCCAGACAAATCTGATAGATTTCTTTGACTGGGTGACCAAAGTAGTAGATCAGGGAGGGGCTGTGGACATGGCCTACCTAGACTTTAGCAAGGCATTTGACACAGTCCCACACAAAAGATTAATATACAAGTTAGCCAGACTGGGAGTGGGTCCCAAGATGATAGCCTGGGTAAAGAATTGGCTGGAGAATAGGATACAGAGAGTAATAGTAAATGGAGTCCACTCTGAAGAAAGGGGGTTACTAGTGGGTACCGCAGGGTTCAATATTAGACCGGTCCTCTTCAACGCCTTTATAAGCGACATTGCAGAGGGACTGGAAGGAAAAGTATGTCTCTTTGCAGATGACACAAAGATCTGCAACAGAGTTGATGCACAAGGTGGGGTGGAAAGGATAAGAAGGGACTTGGCAAGGTTAGAGGAATGGTCAAATGCATGGCAGCTTAGATTCAATGCTAAGAAGTGCAAGGTAATGCACATTGGGAAACAAAAACCCAGAGGAAGAGTACACAATGGGGGGTGAGATACTAACAACAATAAAAATGGAAAGGGACCAGGGGCTAGTCATATCAGATGACCTAAATGTGGGTAAGCAATGTGAGAGGGCAGCAAGAAGGGCTGGGGGGATACTGGGATGCATAGGGAGAGGCATCACCAGTAGAAAACAGGAAGTTATTATCCCTCTGTACAGACAGCTGGTCAGACCCTATCTGGAGTACTGCGTGCAGTTCTTGAGACCCAGTCTCCGCAAAGACATAGACAGGATGGAAGCTGTCCAGAGGAGGGCAACTAAAATGATGCAGGATCTGCACCGGAAGACACATGAAGACAGAATTAAGGCGCTTAATATGTATAGCCTCGAGGAAAGAAGGGAGAGGGGGGCATGATAGAAACTTTCAAGTACCTCAAGGGAATCAACAAAGTCCAAGAGGTAGCATCTTTCAAAAAAGAGGTGTGCAAGAACAAGGGGCACAATTTGAAGATGGGGGGCGGCTCAGAGGTAATGTAAGGAAGTATTTTTCACAGAGAAGGTTGTGGATGCATGGAACGGCCTTCCGGAGAAGGTTGTGGAGTCAAAAACAGTGGTGGAATTCAAGCATGCATGGGACAGTCATAAGGCAATTCTAGGGGTTGGGGGTAGGAAGAAGTAGGCTGGTGGTTAACTAGGATCTGCAGCTTATCCAGTAGGTAGGGAAATGGGCAGACTGGGTGGGCCAAGCGGTCCTTATCTGCCATCAAATTCTATGTTTCTATGTTATGTTATGTTTAATGTAACTAATCAGAAAACCAGGATGCTTGCTGTCCAAACCCAGGCTAGACCCCTAAGCAAGGCAAACAAAGGGAAGAGGAGGAGCCACCAAGGGTCCAAGGGTGAGAAAGAGCCCCATACGTGGAAACCTAGCCACATGTAGTTCAAGAAAATACTTGGCTTACAAACACAGCATAAAATATAGTGACTGTACTGCCCATTTTACAAAGATACCTGTCAGTCCCAACACTGCATCCGCTTGACAACATCTTAGTCAATTTAGAGGTATAATGTAATAAGGGCCTTGGATGACTAGTCTCCATTGTGTGGGTGGGTGTGGGTGTGGGGGGAAAAGATCACTTCTTCATGTCTGTGATGCTAACTAGTTGATCAGATAAGGCCCTGTTTGTAGAGTTAACAGCAGGATATGCAGTTTATATTATGACTCTCTCTCTCTCTCTCTCTCTCTCTCTGTCAATTACAGGAAGGATTCGACAGTACAGTGTATCCTAACTCCACCCATTTTAGGTTGCCCCCAAAGAGACTGTGAATGGTGCCTTTGTTTGACTGCCTGTTCTCAATGGGGCCTATGCATTAACATGCAGGTTGCCTACGTGCCATGGATCCATGATATGTAGACAACCCTAAGACAGAAACTGCACACCAGGGGTCCACTGGACCCTTGGCGGCATTCAAGGAAGAGATGCACATCCCTACTGCACTGGATCCCTGGCCGTTCACGCAGCTACACACACGGATAGTCCAGTGGCATGTCTGGGGGCATGTCCACACTCCACACTATTCACTATGGCAAGGAGTTCCAAGTGAAGGGGCACAAATTACAGTAGTGTGCACCCTATCATATCCTCTGCACACCCCCATGGAAGACACCTGCTGGTAGTCAGAACACCGGAACCCCCCACCATCAGTACCATGAAAGGAATAGATGTACAGGCAGCTCACGGGTACTGGCCACTGTAAGTACACTATATTCAGAGATGTACAGTGGGTGCTGCCTTCAGTGCCTTTGTTGCCCCACCATGCTGCCCTATCCCTCTGACCAGGCACTCACCCATCCATTTTAATAATGTGGGACTTGTGCTGTCCCACATTACCCTGCTCTGTGTTGAGCAGGGTATCCACTGTTGAACCAGATCAGGTATCCGACTGGATGCCCACCTGTGTCCTCTGATCCACCCCCACAATCATGCAGCACTGAGGAGGTGGAGCCACAGACAGCCACCCAGCAGTGGCCAGCATCCGGGAATGACAACCACTGCGTGCCTGTCTGGTGGTGAGTAGTTACATGGTCTAGGTACGCACCTATCGTGTGTACCCAGGGCATCAACCACCCTTTATATAGCTCCCCCCATCCCCCTAGCTCCGCCCAGATACCACCTTTCTATTTCAGGGCAATCAGACCTGCTGTCACCCTCAAACTCCTCAAGTCTCTCCCAGCCAAAGGTAGTCCTAGCAGTGAAGGTCTTTAACCTGCTTTTCTAAAAATCATTACCCCTGCCATTGTTAAACCCCTAATTATATATTTAACCTTGCCCTTTCATCATACTCTGTGCCCGACTCCTGGAAGCATGCTCATGGTGTTCTGATTTACAAAGTGGGGAATCCTCTCTCCCCAGAAAATTATAGGCCTCTCTCCTCCCCATCTAAGTAAACTATTGGAGAAAGTACCTCTGTGTGCAAACACTGAGGCAAGGGTTACCCCAAAGGGCATTTGGCTGGAAGCTGTTTCAGTAACACATGCTCACATGGTAGCATATGGTTGCATATAATCAACACAGATAGTTGAGTTTTAAGCAGGAATTGCATGGTGCCGATCCATGCAATTCTGCTTAAAGTTGAACCAGTATAATATTCTGTGGTGATTTGCATATGCAGCCCATGATGCTTTGCATTGTGTGGGCATGTGTGATTTTGTATTTTATTGGAGAAAGTTGTCCACTTCCAACTGACAGAGCATCTTGAGAAATACAACCTTCTTTGCCCACTTCAACATGGCTTTCGCAAATTCCACAGCACCACTTCGGCAATGGCTCTATGCTCTGACCATGTCCTAAGACAAACAGATAAGGGCAATGCTATGGGCACTGTTTTTGTAGATTTATCTAAGGCATTTGACCTGGTTGACCACTACCTTCTCCACTCCCCCCTGTTATAGTTCGGATGGTCCTGTGAAACTGCTGCTTGGTTTCACAGCTATCTTTCTCACAGATCAGTCCATCATTATCGGCAAAGCTACCTCCGCTGCCCTACCCATACACACAGGAGTCCCCTAGGGCTCAATACTCGACCCATTGCTTTTCTTCTTACTTATTAATGCTCTTCCCGGGGACAGCCTTAAATGTAAGGCACTCCTCTACGAGGACGATTTAGTCCTATATCACAGTGCAAATTCACTTGACTTCATCTCCTCTGCCCTAACTCACAACTATGTCTTGGCCCATAGATGGTTTCTCTCCAATAAACTCATTGTCAATAACAAGAAGACCAAATAAATGCTCTTCGGCTCAAAACCTTTCCTAGACAAACTCATCAAAACAAATTCCTCTCTCCAGGTGCTCACTCCAGCAGGCCCTCCACTAGAAAATATCCCCTTTTTTAAATACCTTGGTATTATACTTGATCCCTCCTTCACTTTCTGTGAGCATGTTAACAATATCGTAAGGAGAATCCACCATAAGCTAGGTGCTGCCTACTGCCTTAAGCACCTTCTATTTGCTGAGGCATGCCTTGCCATTGCCCTGGGCAACCTGCTACCCCTCCTCGACTACTGCTCTAGAGTTTACTCCCTTGTTTCCTCATCCCTTCACTCATGGTTATGTACGACTTACAACACCATCTGTCACTTCATCCTTCAAGCTCCCTAAGCTACCCACCACTGTTCTCTCTACCAGGCCCTTGGATGGTTCCCACTTCAAGGCCGCTTTGATTATGCCACTGGCTGCCTGGTGAACAACTCACTCAGAAACCACCATCTATCCCCTTATTCACCCCTACTGACTTGCAGGGAACTCTCACATACCCTTGGAGCATCCTTGCTCCCTCCGCTGGACATCCCTCGTGTCCCCACCAATATGGGTTGCAAGGCTTTCTACATCTCCGTGCCCTCCCTGTGGAACAGACACCCTGTCACCATCTGCTCGTCCACTTCCCACTTGTTCGTCAAACAACAATTAAAATGCTGGTTGCTGAGGGAATCCACCTGCCGCTGCTAGATTCTAAATTGCACTGTGGCTTCTGTTGTATAGACTGATGTAAATACCACTCCTATTGTTAATGTGCCCCTGCTGTAAATACTGTTTTTGTAATTAAGACTACCAATGTTAAGGTGCTTGATCCTCACACTGTTAATAGTGTTGTACTTATGTGAACAAAACACTAGCACTGCACTTCAGCTGCTTCATGGTAACAAGTTTATGACTGCAGGCCATAAGCCGTATGTGCTCTGTACTGTCCTTTGTTAACATGTATCAAGTCTCTTTCTCTACTGCTGTGCCATGTGATGTGGCCTGGGTCATGACTGAAAACGGCCCTTTAGATCAGTACACTTATCCAATTATCAAAGACATACACACATAAATAAATAAAATACAAAAATCATTAGTGCATGGGCCCCAATTTGCATTTTTTTAATTTATCATTATTTTCTCCTATGAAACATTACATTATGCACCATACTGAACACAGAGCATACATTCAAGCTAGCCAATGGTAACGAGCTTAGAAGTGCATCCTCCATATTGAGTTACTGCATTTAAGGGGTGCAGTAATTAATACCTCACAAATTCATCTAAATCATTGCAACAGCAGCAGGACACAATGCTGATTAAAGAAGCATTAAAGATGTTTCTGACAAATTTGACTGCATTAGAGTGGGATGTAATTTGGCATGGCAACACTACAGGATTCTAAATATAAAGATGTGTTAATTCCCCGTGGATACAAACAATATCAACCAGAAACTGTCACATACACTTGTGGTGGAGCAGAAAAGACTGCTTGAAGAAACCAGCAACAATGTATATACAACCTCCTGGTCATACTTGTGCTCCTCTCTGCTGCTGCCTTCATGTCAAGGTTAGATTCTGCAAATTTGAATTCTTTGCCTTTTTCAAACTCAGCATACCAAAGATCAACTTAAACTATTCATTTCATTATTCACATGCCCAACAAGTGGCATCTATTATAATTCTCTCTCTCCTACACCTGCTGGTATCATGTCTCCCTAGACTCCTCCCACTGGTACTGGTACCATAATCCCACTCACCATCCCAGCAGTAGCGGTGCAACTTCTCCTCCTGAAAGCACCTTGTTATCGCCAACAAACTACATATAATGAGGTGTTCCACTGAGAACATGGAGCACAGAGTTGATATTAGTTTTAATGGCTTTCATATCTTTTCTAATGTTTTTTTTAGTTATATCTTGTTTTTAAGGGGTATTATATCATTTTGTAACATGCCTACTGTCATACAAGTTATTAGCTATACTGTGAGTTATTTAAAAAGTGTTTTATCACACACAGGGTTGATGCTGTAACCTATACTGAATGTAAAATGTTTCCTGTTAGTATAGCTTTTGTGCCTTAACAACAAGGTCTCCCTCTGCGCTGTGCACAGCCTGCGCCTGTTGACTCAGCCCTCTTCCAGGTATTTCTTCCTGCCTGCTTGGAGCTTATATAAGTGACACTTGTCCCACCAAAAGTGAGTTTTTCCTGAGTTCTAAGTCCAGGATCACAGCCCACAGGGCTCGAGGCACTTAAGTGTGCACTTCTCCAGTTGCAACCAGCTGCAGGGGCTTGTGGGCTCAGGATGGTGGCAGGGTTCTGGGTTCCAAGTGGCACTAGTTCCCTCTAATGTGGGTCTACGGAAGTTCAGATCCCACCCAGAGTGTGAGGTCAGTAACAGTAGAGACCTGTTGATGTCTCATCCTGAAGGACAGCCACCTGATGGTGCCTGCATTCCAGTCCCATTTCTAACAAGAAGAAATATGCACCATTCTTGGTGAAAGTACAAAGTCCTAACCAGCATAGACTTTTGAATTTGTGGAAGATCAGTGGAGAAAGTGGTGCCATGACATTGGAACCCAAAAGCAAGGGCATAGGATGTGGCGAGCCAGATAAGCCTCACAGCTGTGACTGCATCGTGCAGACCCTGAACCCTAGGGCAAGGGATTAAGTACAGCTGCCAGTGTTCTATCTCAGTGCTTTGTGTGCTAATGCCTGGGCACCATGTCTCCTATAGGAAAGTATGCCACTCCTGTGCTACCTTTGTTCAGGGTTCACTAAAATAGCTGTGCCTTTAAGGGCATGGGTACCTCCTGTAGACTGGTCCCCTTGTGGCTGTGAAGGGATCAGTTTGGTAACTGTAAATATGTGTTAAAATGTAGCTACAGGTAAGATGTATACCCATGGCCAGCTAACCTGAGATCTGTATATATGGACAAACTTCTGATTATGACTGGACCCTTGACAAGGTTTTAGTCAGGATCCAGCTGTGTAATTCCATGTCACCATATGGTGAGTGAACTACATCTCTGTAAATAAATGTTGATGTTTTCTACAAGCACACTTTGCCTAAATTGTTTTACCCTTTATCCCATGTGTTTCTGAGTAAGAAAATGAGTAAGTTCACTGTCAGCAAACTGACTAATGAGGTTATGGTTTAAAGATGAATAAATTATCCCTGTTCCGAGTTGCTATGACAGGATCAGTGTACATAATGCGGTGCAACATAAATCTAATTTTTAAGCAACCAAGAATGGTCCCAGTTTTCCCTGAAGCCAAGGGAAGAAGAACATGAAGGAGGCCTGAGTGGTGGGGGGCCATACCGGCACACAAAAACCTCTGGAAGAAGGAGATGTTCTATCCAAGAAGGAATAAATGGATGCCAGACAGTCTTTGCAGCAGTAGTGCTACTTCTTGCAATGTCAGTGGCTGGAGAGCAGGAGTGAGGCCTGGTCATCAGTGGCTAGCCATGGGAGGAGGCTTGAGTGTCCCATGGGATAATCTCTTCTTCCAGGGAGGGAGGGTTTTGGCCTCTGTCATGATGATGCCAACTGGGTAAAGACAAGTGGTAGTGCAGCTGGAGCACCGAGATCAGGGTCGGGATGTCACTGACTCAGTGCGCTGGCACCCAAATGGTGTGTGCACATGTGCCCTGATATCAGCACATGTGACATCCCCAGAGGCTGGGAGGAAAAAATGGCCACAGTGCCACAATGATGGAACCCAGTGCATCCAAACTCCCACCTCACCAGCACATGACCAACATATGTGACCAGAAGCTTGAGGGCAAAGCCCCCAAACCTTAACCTTGCCTGAGGGGGGGACAACCAAGGTTCCGTGGAGGTAGATGACAGCAGTTGGTGGAGGGTGAGGGTGTTAAGGACTGCCTCAGAGCTCCTAAGGGGAAGCAAATGCTGGAGAAAGCAGGTGTCATAAACAGTGTGTAAAAAAAAAAGTAGTAAAGGATAGCAACTGGTCTTCCCAGGAGGGTACCTGGTAGATTAGCATTACATTAATAGTGCCAGTCTGCAGAGTGCTAGTCCCTATAGCACTACCATAGGCAGCAAATGGGGATGTATAGCACTTGGTATATGCGCTCCTCTGGTCACTGTCCATGGTGCTGCCACAGGACAAGGGCAGTACCATGGACAGCACAAGGGCTAGTCAAGCTGCTCCCATGGTGTGGAGGGCTGGGGCATGGAACAGCTCAACCTGGAGGCAGTGGAGACCAGGGTTCTAATCCTGGTCTCCTGACATTTTCCTGAATTGAGACTTGTTTTTTTTGCAAGGGGCCATGGAAACAGTGTTCCACAGCCCCAAAAATGTAACGTGCCCCATGATCCGCTCCCCCTGGAGTGGGAACCTTTAAGTCTGGGGGGTGCGGGGGCAGAGCCCACCATGTAAGGGGGTTCAGGGGTCTGAGCCCCCCACAAAAATGAAAATGACATCATTTTTGCTGTGCGGGTAATGCCGATGGCACTGTGGTCAACTATGTTCTGACCCAGTGCCCCCCCCAGGAGAGGCATAGTGTAGTATGGCCAGAGCAGTCCCACCAGGGTGGTGAAGAGACTTTTATAGATGGCGCCCCAGTGGTCATGCCTACAGAGTGTGAAGAAACCAGACCTGGAGCAAAATGCAAGTAGTGGCTCCCAGCAAGAAGTGCCATTCCAATACCCCTAGACATGAGAGTCACCCCTGGGTTATCCCCATCCCTTCAATCACAAAAATAGCTCCTCCAAGACCATCTAGGGGGTACTTCAAAATAAACATAGGGGAATATTACCATTAATGGGTTTAGACTGGATGATATTTTAGCAAAATTAGAGAACTTGGTAGCACAGGAAAGTCCTCCCTCACTAATTATAGAGGATTCAGTATATGGATTTGGCCAGATTTTCCCTCTATTTGTATACCTAATTCACCTGTTAAAAATATTTCTAAAAAACATGGCAAGACAAAGAAAATAACTAAAATTATCCATACTCTGGCTACTGAGGCTCAGGATAAAAAAAGTCCAAGCTGATTATGTCTCTCTGACTCTGAAGGAGAAAATAAATGCTGTTCGGATATTATTGAAATCAACACCAGTGTCAGACAGAAACACAGAAAACTAAACACTCAGCTATGTATATTCAGGATTTTACCGAAAAGACTATGGATTATGTTACCTTAGATGGGGGCAGCATCTGGATGTGATTTCTGCACAGTTAAATTATTCTGATTCAGAGCTGAAAGCTTTCAGGGTCGAATGGCAGAGTTGGTGCAATAATAAATATCTGAAAGATCATTCTTCTTCTTCTCAGAAGCTGAGTTCCCCCCCAGATGACTTCAACTACCGGGGGCTGTAAGATCTCCTAGGAACAAAATGCTGGAGGGAATAGGATTGATAGTATTGACTGTGCAATTCTTTGCCTCGATGGCTATAAATGGAATCAAACAGAATCAACAGTTACTAATAGGGATAAGATTGTGCACCTGTTAAGGGCAGCAACTGGAGCAGATATTACAGTATCTGATATTGTACAAATTTGGAATGACACAGATGTTTATGGAGTTAATTACATATATATATATATATATATATAGAGAGAGAGAGAGAGAGAGAGAGAGATATCAAATCAGATCTGGTTAAACAATAGTGCACTTAAGGAATTTGGTTGTTCCATAGACTTTGTCAATAGGGATACCCTAAATATTAACTTTGGAATAATATCATAAGATTCATAAGACAGATTTCAGGTACATATAGCGTTAGCCTTACATGACCTGCACCATTATGATACTACTTGATATTTGTTTAGTGCATGCTTAAATTGTTTCACTGTACTACAAGACACCACACATTGGGGCAGTGCATTCCATTGAGTAACCATGCACTGTGAAAAACAGTTACCGCTTAAGATTCCTGTTATAGAAATCACCTTTAAGCTGGTATTGGAGGCCTCTGTTAGTTATTTGGTTAAACCTGTTATACAGACCCACACACTCTCAGAGATCAAGTTATCTGAAGGCCTTAGGCAATAGGCATATATCACCTCTAAATCTTCTATTGCAGAAAGTATATCTCTATTTCCCACAATCTCTAATCATATGGTCTATCTCTTATCTTATGCACCATTCTGGTTGTCCATCTCTGAACCCCCTCAAGTTTCCTAACATCCCGCTTCAAGTGGGTCATCCAAAAACTCCCACTGTATTCCAGATGAGGGTGCACCAGGGAAACATACAGTGGAAACACCACCTCCATGTCTCTGCGCCTATGCTCCTAATATTCTTTGCAATGGATACTAAAATTTATTCTATTTATTTATTTATTAAATTTTGGTGACCAGGTAGGCCCACTGAGCCCCAAAGGTCCCTTTTTCAGGGGCGACCCGGGATAACAATACAAGGTATGATACAGTGGAGAAAAACTTTTGATCACATAGGTTATTCAAGCATAGGGTGGTTACAGACAGTGGTTACAGACATGGTTATCATCATGACACAGTCTTGCCTTGGTATTACATGGCACAGTATTATACATGAGGTAGCATTGATTCCTAGGTGTCTAGATACTAGATGGAGGTACATGGTTGGTCCACTTTTCAGAGGGTTTGATGGAGGAGAAGGGGATACCTTAAGAGCCATGGCAGTGGCATGCACTTATGTCCAGCATATAGGACTTGAGCCTGGTGTGGAAGCTCATGAATGAGGAAGCGTCCTGGACCAGGGGAGGGAGCTTGTTCCATAGGCTGGGGGCTAGGCAAGAGAAGGATCTGCCACCAGCATTGGTCCTTGCTCTGGGAAAATTCAGTAGAGTTTGTTCAGATGTCCTTAGATTCCTGGGACTGTGTTTAATTGCTATGGTTCCAGCTATGCTTGGTGGAGCGGGGGGTTTGAGTAGCTTGTAGGCCTGGACAAGCAATGGGTATTGAAGGCGAGTGGCCAGTGAGGGCCACTGGAGCTGGGTCAGTGTGTCACAATGGTGACGTCGCGGGTGATCTTAGGTAGCTAACCGAGCTATTTAGTTGTATAGGATTTGCATCCTGGATACCTCTTGCTTTGCCATGCCCTGTATAATCGGGGCCACACAGGTCAGGGTAGGGAGCAGGACACTTGTAGCAATGGACAGCCTGGCTTCAGAGATGAGCTGGTCCTTGAGTCGGTACAAGGTTCCGAGTTTGCGGTGTAGGGTCCTGGTGATCTGATCCACATGGTCCTTGTAGGTGATTGACTGATCCAGAGTTAGGCCTAAGTATTTTAGGGAGGAAACTATGTTGATGCTTTTGCCAGATAGTGTAGTAAGTTGCAGGGATGTGGTCCTGTCAAGGCCCAATGATCTTGGCCCGAACAGCATTGCCTTGGTTTTGTCTGCATTAAGTTACTGTATCCCCTTTTAGTTATCTGGATGCAGTATTCGGAAAAGGTCATATTCTCAGTGGTTTGGATACTTAAGTCCCTTACCAAGCTTGTAGTTTGGAGTAGACACCCATTTAATTGGTAGTTGAATCTACAATTCTTTTTACCTAAATACATAACCTTCACCTTATTCATGTTGAATCTCAATTTCTTTATCTCTGCAGTTCTTGCTGTAGAATCTATGCTGCCCTGAAAGGAGTCAGCATCATGTCTGTTAAGTACTAGTGCTCCTAGTTTAATGTCATCTGCAAATTTTGTTATCCATGTTTTGGAGGTACTAACTATTGATATTATAAGTACATTAAAGAGGGTTGGCCCCAGCATGGATCCCTGCAGAACCCTGAATATCACTAATAGAAAACAAATTAGTATATTTGGACTTAAAGCAATTACTAACGAAAATATAGATAAATTGAAAAATGCTTTAATTAGTGGCTTTCTCTTTTTCCCATAGGGAAATGGTGGCATAATTTGTCGTTATAAAGGAGCATTTATAGCGGCAAACACGTGCACAATTCCCCCACTCTGCACAAGCGCCTACCCAAACTCCTCCATTCTCGATCACTGTCTCCCAAACTGCAAACCCAGCATGGATACAAACTGCCAGGGATGCTCAGCAGTAAGTAACATTTAAAAAAAAACTGAAATGTACCACATTTGCTACCGGATTGCCCACCCTCACGATATTTAAAAAAAAAATGTTTAAAATAAAAGTGAACGTGGACCGCGTGCCATGACGTAGTCAGACTGCGATGCACAGCAGCCTCTTTTATTTTATATAATTGTTGAGGTGAAAAAGAGAAACCCAACAATTATATAAAATAAAACATGGGTCTGGGTATGTGCAAACTCGAATTTACACACACCCTTGGGATTTGATGCTATGCATAAACCCCTCAAGCTTCGCTCTCGGGGTTTATGTGGCACAAACCCTCAGGGTGTAACTCAGTTACACACCCAGACCCAAACTTATCCTGTATTATTGACACATGCATTAAAGATTCCGGCCTCAGAGATAAAAAAAATATTAATGCTTATCGATGGAGTACAGAAAACAGATCAGGACAAGTTGATGTACTACTACAAGGGAATGAAGCTGCAGCTAAAATCTTACAGAAGGCCTCCATTCTTGATAAGCCTGGGGTTCATATGGTGGGAAGTAATATTTTAAACAGCACAAGAGCTGAGCTCAGACTTAGTAGTAAAATAGCAGAAGATGATCGAGTGTTTAAAACCCTATCCCTCTATGGTCTGGACAGAGTCAAGAGTGAGAATGATGCAAAATTAAAACTTATTATAACAGATCTGATTGAGCAACTGTTGAGCATTCCTATAGAAAACCAAAATGCCTTATTGGTCTCACATATGGGCTCTGACCCAGAGTGTGATCAAATACGGCTTACAATACAATTCTCAAGCTTATATAATAATGTTCTAGCAATACAAACATTCTTGACACACTGGGCTTATATATTGTTGACTCCTCCAGCAAGCCAGAGCAAACAAAAGTGAGATTTGATGCAGTAAATAGAAATAATACAACTCTTAAGTTTAGTGAGACACTTGTTCAACAAGGTGGGTGTGAGGAACACACAATTTGTAATGTTCCCATCACTAATAATTTTGAAGTATTGGTGAATTGAGAAGATTGGCTGACAAAAACACAAACTCCTGACTCACTATTTAAACTTACTCCAAACCTCCCCAATTCAGTTATTTCTTGGAATAGTGCAGGATTGTTATCTAAGTTTGCAGACAAAGAATTAATTGATTTTACAAACTATTCTGTTTACAAGAAACATGGCATACTAATGAAAATGATGTTTCCTTGAATGAATATTGTACCTTTCAAGTACCAGGTAACAGAGCAACAAACTAGGGGAGGCCATATGGAGGACTAGTAACTTGGTTTAAAATTGACAAAGGTATCAAAACTGACCTCACTATGTCAAATACAAATATCCAAGCATTTTTTTGTACAGATGGACGAAATAGAATTTTGCATAATTAATACATATATTCCTCCTTCCAACTCTTAAGTTTCATTACACGGCAATATGGGAAGACCTTGAGGGTATAATTCATAAAAGTTGGGCAATAACATCTTGTGACAACACCTTGTTAAGTGGTGACTTTAACACTAGAATAGGAAATTTTGATGGGCATATAGATAGTGATGTTCATAACTGGTGCCACGAAGAAGTCTTTAATTTCCCTAGAGTTTCGATGGAGTTTAAGACTAATAAAATGGGTCTCAGATTAGTTGAGCTACTTATCATATATAATCTCACATCCTTAAATGGTAGGATAAAAGATGACAGGAAAGGGAACATTACACACTATAGTTCTATTCAGCCTTCTGTAATAGATTATTTCTTCTGAAATGGAAATATGGAAGTATGGGACTCATGTAGAGTCATTGTAAAAGCTGACAGTAACTATTTTCCCTTAGTTCTTAGTTATAAAAATTCAGACAAGACAGTCATTGATATTCAACCTTACATACACCTAGAAATTAGAAATCAAATGAAAATAAAGTGGTGAAATTCACGAAGTGAGGAGATAGATTTTACATTGACTACAGTTCTCACTTGCTTCCATATCATGAGATGAACAGCAGTGTTATCTTAAGTCAATTGAATTTATATGCAGTAGGATTCTTTGTAAGTGTTTTGCACTAAGCACCTTTGACCCTGGGACTCTCCTGGCTGAAGGTAATATGGTACTATTAAACTTCTCTGACATCATCATCTTTATTTTTTAAATGAGCATTTTAAACCAATGGGGATTTTTTCTGTTTTTTGGGTATGATCTAACTGTTAAAGTATTGTTTTTTCTAAACAACTGCCATTAGACTTCTGAAGAAGGACTGGTTGGTCCAAAAGCTAGAGCACTTTGTTCTTGTTGTTACATCTATGTTGGTCCATTAAAAGGTATCAAATCATTTGCTTCTGGATCTGTTTTTGCAAGGACCAGTACAGCAAATACTAAATATAGATGTCTTCTTCATGGAAGGGAGCAATAATTATATTCATACATAAGAAGGGTGATAAGAAAGATCCATTAATGTACAGGCCAATTTCCTATTGGATAACTTAGGAAAGTTATTTTCTAAAATAATTTTGCCAAGACGTATAGAGCAAGTTGCTCAATTGGGGGGCTTGTCTGAATACCAAGGGGGTTCCATGCATGGTATCATACTACGGACAATTGTTATATCATAAGACATTTATTCGAAAAATATGTAAAATTGTGAAAACAAAAGTTATATGCTGCATTTATTGATTTTTGTTCAGCTTTTGACACTATCTCATGAAACTTACTTTGGCAACTTATAAGTGAATGGGGTATTAGCCCAGAAATTATTGGTATTATATTAGAGAATTGTACACAGATACTTGGGCACAGGTCACACTTGGTACAAATGGTCAACTCTCCTCTGGCTTGCCAACCAACAGAGGAGTTAGACAAGGTTGTGTGCTAGCTCCATTACTCTTTTGTATATATATTAACAAATTACTTGTACTTCTTGAGCAGTCAGTCACTGAATCACCCAAAAAAAGGCACTACAGAATGTGCAGCACTTGCTTATGCTGATGATTTGGCACTTACCCAGACAAGCCTACAATCCAAGTTAAATTAATACATACACAATTAAATATAAATTTAAAAATAAATAGACTAAAAGTCAAATATTAATTTTTGGGTAAAAAAATGTTAGTAAAATCTGGCCGGTCAGTGATAAAAAGCTATGTACTGTTAAAACCTATACATATTTGAGTCTCCAGCTCTCTGGGCATGGATGTTGGACTAAACACCTTAACTGTCTGAAAATTAAGCTTAAACAAACTTCTAATTCATTAAATAGATTTAATCCCTTCATCGAGGCAGTTAGAGCAAAATATTATTCTCAAGCATTATACCATGCTGAAGTTTGGGAGGCAGATAACAACAATGCCTTGGAAACCCCTATGAATACGTTATACAGGTCTAGTTTAGGATTAAGTAATGATGTACAGTACAAGTCACATTAAACTGTTCCCTCAACTCACTGGTGAAGCATTGTTCAATGAGCTTCCTAATCTGTGCAGTGTTTAATTCAATGAATTAGCAGAAGGTTAGTATTGGTTTGCAACTAGCTGTTAGGACTATAAGCTTTATTTTCAGCTGAGTGCTTATGAGTTTCATTTCAGAAAGCAGACTAAACAACTCTTGAGGAATACTGTGATATTTATAAACAATGCTCTTAAGGAATGTTGTGATATTTATAAACAATGCTCTTAAGAAATGCTGTGATATTTATAAACAATGCCATGAAAATACATTGCATAAACACTGCAAAACAGCTACTGCCATATCACTAAACAGGTACAAGTGAGTTGAATGGGCAGTGAAGAATGGTTGGCAAAGAATTAAAAGCTTCAACAATTCAAGTTGCCACTGTGGTAGAATCACAAAAAAAAAAAATGCTGCACCAATGAGTTGATGGAACAGTTTAATGTGACTTGTACTGTTCCAACTGCCCTAGTTTGTGCAGAATTCAGTGTCCCTTGATTAAGAGCTTTGATATATGCCAGGAAAATAAATTACTGGATTAAGCTATTGCATTTGGATTCTGATAGACTGCCCTATCTTTATTTAAAGGAAATATGTGGTTGGGATGATTTAGAATATTTGCAATCTAAATGGCTCAAGAATATTTTATCCATTTTAAAAGAAACTGGCCTTGAGTTTTTGAGGAACTATGTTTCTAAAGGCATTACTATTAGTTGGAAATATTGAATCTACATTAATTAAAAAATTGCAAATAATTTCAAACTAATACTGTACATCTGGAATAAATTGTGGCATTAAACAATATCTCCATGGTTGGAACAGAATGATATTACACATTATTTTAAAAATTATTTTGATGTTTTGACAGATCACAAACAAAGGAAACTACACATCAGACACAGACTAGAGATGTTTAATAGTAATGTTCTTAAAGCTAGGTACAGCAAGGCTACCACTGTACAATCATGTTACTGTTCCTGCTCAAACCAATACTTGGAGAATCTATATCATGTTATCTTTGTCCATGGTACAGTAAACCCAGGGCATATTCACTAGTACCATTATGGGATGACATTCAAACTTTGGAAGAGTCAATACTACTAAACTTGTTCTTCATGATAAATAATGGAGTGATAATAAAGGGAGTAGCAGGTTATCTTGCTGCTATATCAAGAACCCATATGAAGTATAAATAGACTGATCTAATAATAGTATGGCATGTACTATATTCTAAGAATGTATTGAAAACATTAATTACGGGGTTGGTCTATGTTGTAATATTAAAGTAAGATGTCTAAATGATTATAGAAACTTGTTAAGCAAAATCCAATCAAGCTAGTAAATGAAATATTGCTTAATCTACATAAGAGTACTCTCAAACCAAGTTCATAATATGTCTGACTTTGTATGTATGTATTGCTTCTGTCTAGAAATTACGTTTTAAATGTGTTTTATATATTTTGTATTTGCACTTCTTCTGAAATGGTCAATGACAAATCAATAAAAACTCATTACCATACCAAGTAAACACAATCAATAGAAGAGCAAGAACACTTAGCACTCACCCACCAACAAAATAATTCCACAGAACAAAAATACAGTGCTAACAATATGTAACAGTTTTATTCAACCTATACATGTGTGATAGTTAGAAACACTCTGGGTGGTAACAGTATGAGTCAATGTTTCATGCATATAGTGCTTTTTCAAGAGTCCTCTTGAAAAAGCACTATATGTATGAAACATCGAGTTATGCTTCTACTGCCTAGAGAGCTTTAACTATCTTGCAGGTGTAAGTTGAATAAAACTGTCACATATTTTTAGCACTACATCTTTGTTCTGTGGCATTATTTGGTTAATGGGTGACAGATAAGCTTTCTTACTCTTCTTATCCCCCATCCTGTCTTCTGGGAAAATGGCAGAGGTGGCCAGTAAGGTGGGAGGTTGTCTACAATTTAAAAATCAATTGGGCCACAGAGAATGTAGTAATTGGTATGAAGATAAAGCAGAGAATACAGGGGGCATACATATTGAAGTCAACAATGAATAGTAACTATTAAGTAGATTATGCTGTGCCATGGCAGTCTCAGTGGGTTTTGTAGATTGGCACAATACCACAAACTGTAATCCACAGTAGATGCATTCCAACACCACCTGCCACTAGTAAGTTATAGTAATTAATTTTCACTGCTGACTGCAAGGCTTTTTGCCCCCTTTTTGTAGTCTACTTTACCCCCATGCCAATAACTGTGTTGGAAGCTGAAGTAGTTCAGGTGAATTCTCAAAGCAGAACCAAATATATGGACCCCAACTTGGAGCCAAACTGAAGCTGCCAATAGTCTGTTCCCCTCATCCTTACCCTGTTGTGCCTTATTGCTTAACTTCAAGGCTGAAAATCAGAGTCCAGAGTTTCTGGGGACATCACAGACTTTCTAACTTTTTAAATCCTGGAGATGTTTTTAAAAGCTCTGGTCAGGCCAAGAGTTTCCAGATTTTCTAGCGCATCCAATATACAGACGGATATATTTTGACACCTCAGTTTGGTACACTTTTATGCATTTGGTTGGCACATTTCTGGTAAAATGAGGTAACCCTTATTTTCCTTTTTAATTATTACCCTTCCTGCCCATGCAGAAGCAGCCAAACCCACATTATTCCACTGAACTGAATTTCAGTATCGGGACAGCATTCCTGTGCATTCTCCACCTCTGTAATAAATAGTTCAGAGGTGTTCTGCCATCATAAAACAGGGCTAAAACAGTCGCTAATGCATGAATCTGACAAGGGATCACTATGGAGCTGAAGAAACAGAAGACACTTCAAGGTTTTACTACTGTAGGTCCCATAACATTTATTTACATAGGTCCTCTACTATTTCACAACACATTTTTCACCTCCCCCAATTTATTACTTTATGGTTTTTGATGCCCTTAATTCACATCAAATCCTATCCAAGCAGCAGCATGATTGAAAATAGTCACTCCCAGCCTGTAACCTCAGAGGTCTTTATGTGTGCCAAGATATTAACGTGTCCAGCCTACAATGTCCTGCCCATGATATTTCACCAGTTTGATCCTGTTTCCTCCCCCATGATTTAGGTGATAACTGAGGGGCCATAAAGATGAACTTAACAGCTACAGATTACTTATAGAAGACCAAAGCTCACAATACCAAGTGTCAGGATCCTGACACCAATATCCCAAAACTCAGAATCCTGACACTCGAAACTTGCCTACGGCAGAGGTTTTCAAGGGACTTCACGCCCCCCCTGCACACCCCTTATCAGACAGCCACAGCCATGGTTTTCTGATGAACCTGACCTGCCAGACTGCAATCCGCAGTCCAGGTCTGAAGCCACCAGCCCCTCACAGTAGCCCAGGTGGTCTGAGAGTCACAGCCATGGTTCTCTGATGAACCCAAGCTGCCAGACTGCCATTTGCAGTCTGGGTCTGAAGCCACCAGCCCCTCATGGAAGCCCTGGTGGTCCAAGAGCCACAGCCATGGTTCTCTGATGAACCTGACCTGCCAGACTGCCATACGTGATCCAAGTCCGAAGCCACCAACCCTTCACAGAAGCCCAGGTGGTCTGAGAGCCACAGCCATGGTTCTCTGATGAACCCGACCTACCAGACTGCCATCTGTGGTCCGGGCCTGAAGCCACCAGTGCCTCAATGAAGCCCAGGTGGTCTGAGAGCCACAGCCATGGTTCTCTGATAAACCTGATCTGAAGCCACCAGCCCCTCACAGAAGCCCAGGTGGTCCAAGAGCCATAGCCGCGGTTCTTTGAAGAATCCAACCTGCCAGACTGCCATCCACAGTCTGGGTCTGAAACCACCAGACCATCACAGAAGAACAGGTGATCCAAGAAACTAAAACCATGATTCTCTGATGAACCAGGCCTGCCAGACTGTCATCTGCAGTCTGAAGCCACCAGCCCCTCACAGAAGCCCAGGTGGTCCAAGTGCCACAGCTGTGGTTCTCTGATGAACCCGAGCTACCAGACTGCCATCCACAGTCTAGGTCTGAAGCCACCAGACCCTCACAGAAGCCCAGGTGGTCTGAGAGCCACAGCCGTGGTTCTCTGATGAACCCAACCTGCCAGACTGCCATCTGCAGTCCATGTCTGAAGCCACCAGCCCCTCACAGAAGTCCAAGTACAGACTCTCCCTCAGGGACTGATTACCTCTAGGAAGAGGGCCCTAGGAGCCTGATTTTTCAGCCCCCCATGCACCCCAACCCTCAGTCCTGTTTAAATACACTTAAACCCCGCCCTGGCTTACTAGCTCACTCCTACAGGGTATTGCTGGTGAGCTGCTCAAGCTTAAAGTGACAGCAACACTGTCTCTTGCCAAGCATGTTCCCTATCTAGTGTATCTCCTCCTTCTAGCTCTCTCATCTCTCCACACTCTTTCTCTGCCTCTCTGCTTCTCTAATTCAAAGTGACAGCTACCCTTATCACCTGCCAAGTGCATGCCCATCTCGTACTGCTCCCCCGACTTGATCTGCCCACCCTTTTCTCATTGCTTGTCTGCCACCCAAACTCAAAGTTTACAGCTTCTCTATTCCTGACAAGTGTACTCTCCCAGCTAGGATTCCTCCTCCTCCCTCTAGCTCTGTTCTCTCTCCTCCATTTTCTCCCCGACTAGTGTCAAGCAGGTGCCTAATTTCTAAAATACCATTAATATACCTGCATAATGGGCTTCCTTGGCTTTCTGCTTGCCAGCTTTTATGGCTTGTCATGGACATCTGTATTTCTCGTCCTTCCTGCCCGCCCGACCCTGGCCTCCATTAAATACACAATAGGCGACACCCTTGTGTTCCTTTTGTTTTTTATTGGCATCCTACAACCTATCCTGAAGGCAAGCAACTACTAAACATCAACTTCCTTCTGGTGCTGTATCAGTCTGGACATACCTGCCATTCTCTCCTACCTTAGTCTGAGTTGCCCCTACTCTATACAGCTAGTTGTGCTGTGCCTTTGCTAACCTCTTTTTCTAGATCTGCTTCCCTGATCAGTTCCACTTGGGTCTGTGTTGCCCCTACTCTGTACAGTTAGTGGTGCCTTGGCTTATTGCTGACCTTTTTGTCTAAATCTGCTCCCCTGCTAGTTGTTTCCCATAGCTTAACCTGGGCCCAGTCTTCTCTGCCTCCTTGTGTTGTCCCTAGTCTAGCACCACCCACAGAGTTGCTCACCCTCTTCTACCTTCTATTGCCATTCACCCCTCCTGTTATCCCATCCTTGTGCTAATCTGTGCCCCTCTGTAATTTTCTCTGTGAATCCTTTGTTCTCATGCCCCAGGCATGGGTCACCTAAGTTGGCTAATCTCTCTTGCCTGCCTTTTCTTTCTTTGCTGCTCTTTTGATCAGATTATAGCTGTGGCATTAAACCACTCTTCTCCCAATGGTACTCATCCCCCTTCGTGTCACATCCAGCCGGAATCCTCTTGTGCCCTGCTATACATCCCATGTCTTCCAAAGCCAGGCTCCACTCTCCTTGGGTTCTTGCTCCGTAAATACCTTTGCGTACCTCGTAATACCGCTTGCACTGCAATGCTTTCTTCCTGTGCCTCGGCCTAGGTTTATTCATCCATTCTTCTTCTTCTTGCCTGCACTGGGGACATTGAGCTCAACCCTGGGCCCCTTTACCCTACCCTCTCCCACACCCACTTCTCTACTACCATACCCCCCAATAAAAGGTCTAAAAATTGCACACATGAACATCCAAAGTCTCCACCCTAAAATGGCTGAACTTGAGGTATGGGCCATGCAGATGACTCCCGACATCTTATGTATCACAGAATTCTGGCTCAAAGCAACTGCTAAACAACATGACATAGCTCTACCTGGGTATAACTGCCTCAGAAATGACAGGTTAGGTAAGAGGGGAGGTGGTGTCCTTATCTACTTTAGGTCTGATTTGGTCATACTAGAGCTCCCTGCTCCTGACATGAGCTTATCTTCTGCTGAATCCCTTTTCATCTCCATAACACTTGGAAATGTCAAGAAACTTACTACTGGATGTGCATACTTGCCACCCAATAGAGCTCCCCTAGGTCTACCCTCTTTCTCGTCTCTCTTGTGAATCTCCCTAGCCATGACCTTATCCTGTGTGGCGACTTTAATACTGACCGATTACACATTGATGCAGACAAACTGCATGCCTCTCTCACTGACGCCAACCTGGCACAACTCCTGCAGGGTCCTACTCATTACAACTCCAAGTCTGGAAAACATACCCTACTTGACTATGTAGTCACTTACTGCCCCTTGAAGATAAAAGCTGTTGGTGTCCTCCCTGACTGTATCAGAGACCATTCCCCCACTTTCTGTATTTGGAGGAACAATTATCCCAATCCACCCCACCACCAAGGTCTCCATGGTTCAGGACATGTCTAGGTTTGATGTAGGCAGCTTTATTACATCCATCAATGAAGCTGACTGGCACCCCATTAATACCCTTCCTGATGTAAATCTAGCCCTGGATTTCTTTGTCTCCACCCTCTCTCAAATTATTAATTACCATGTCCCACTGAAAAAATGTAGACCAAAGGGAGTCAAAGCTCCCTGGCTCACTAAGGATATTAGAACACTTATGTCCCTCCGTGACAAAGCCCAGCAGACCTATAAAAAGAGTGGACTCCCTCATGACTGGCAAGTCTACAGGCAATTCAGAAACAAGTGCAAAAATTCACTCCATAAAGCCAGACGTCTCCATTACCAATCCCTTTAAACAGAGCACCTTTGCAACCCGAAAGAATTCTGGAGGCAAGTTAACTCCCTGGTAAAAGGAAAGTACAGATTTCCCTTGCTCCATAGTTGTCAATGGTGCCACCCTTGCTGACCCCATGTCCATTGCATCCAGATTTAAAAATGTTTCTATGGATCTTCACAAGTATACCTCGCTCTTCCATAACCCCCCTTTCTGCTCCCCCTAACCAATCACCACCAAGCTTCACTGCTGTTCGGCCTGCTTTCCATATGAAATTGGCCTCCCTCAAAGAGGTGCAGAAGGTTCTCTCCAACTTAAAATCAGACAGCTCCCCTGGACATGACATACTTGAGCAAAAATGTCTTAAATTATGTGCCCCTGCACTCACTTGTCCTGTCCGTGACTTGTTCAATTCGATCATTCCTCTATTGAACAATTCCTGATAAATTGAAAGTGGTGGTGGTCATTCCGGTGCACAAAGTTGGGCCCAACAATGCAGTAGAAAACTATAAACTGATTTCCATCCTCTGCCCATTAGCCAAAATTCAAGAGCAAATAGTGTATAACCACCTTCATACTACCTGGGATATCACAATCTACTTTCCATATGCCAACATGGCTTCCAGAGAAATCACAGCACCCTAACAGCGCTGATAAAAGTTACCACTGCTATATTCCATGCGATGGATCAAGGCTTTGTTACCGGTGCCATATTTGTTAACCTCGCTAAAGCATTTGACCTGGTCAATCATGGTCTTCTCCTCCAATAGCTACATGTCCTTGGCCTCAACTCTGGTGCTCTAAACTGGGTTAACTATCTGTCCTGTCATTCTCAAAGGGTTAAATGTGCTGGATTAGTCTCTGACCTAAGACCCATCAATCATGGTGTCCCTCAGGGATCCATTTTGGGTCCTCTATTATTCTCTCTTTTCATTAACAACCTGCCCAATTTTTGCGGAGGGGCTTCTGTGCACCTCTTTGCAGATGATGCAGTCATCTATCACTCCTCCCTTGATATTGATCTAATTAGCAGATAACTTGCATCTGGCTTTGCTTACCTTGAGGACTGGTTCAGCTGCAATCATCTTGTCCTTAATAAGAAAAAAACTAAAAGCATGGTATTTACTCATCGACCCTCCATCAAGTCTCCTCTCCCCCCCCCTTAGCATTATGTCGAACAACGGTGATATTCTTGAGTGTGTCCAGTCCTTCAAATATCTGGGTATCCTATTGGACACTGCTCTCACCTTTAGCCTGCTTGTCTCCTGTGTCACCAAATCCTTGTACCAGAAACTCGGTCTCCTTTATCGCATCCGTACATTCCTTTCCTCTGCTTCCTGCCATAAGATAGCTACTGCATCTCTCCTGCCACTCCTAATGTATGGTGCTCTGTTACTATTCTCTGCAAATTCCTCCTCCTTGACCCTTCTCACCCAGGCTTATCATAGGGTGGGGAGGTTTGCTCTGAGAGCAAAGACCCGCTCTCACCACTGTGATGTCCTCTCCTGTCTAGGCTAGCTACCTTATGAGGCAAAACTGAAGTATTCCTCCCTGAGCTTCATGTTCAAGCTTGTCCATAAATTCACACCCCCTTGCCTCCGTCAGACTATACAACTAGGACAAGCTCCCCACGCCCTACGAACTGCCTCACTCCCACTTCTAGTTACTCCGAAATTACGTCTGGCCACTGCCTGTAGGTCTTTCTCTTTTGCGGCGACATCAGACTAGAATTCCTTCCCCACCTCTGTCCTCTCCTGCTCCTCTTTCTCCATGTTTCAATCCAATCTGTATGCCTCGCTCTCAGTCACTGTATCCTGCTCCTGCTTCTGCTGATGATTTACCCTACCCTTCCTCCTTTATCCCTGCCCCTCACTGAACTCTGTGCTTCTTCACCAGCTACATCCATGTGTTCTGCCCTACATCCATGCATTCTGCCCTGCATCCCCTTCTTCCTCATTGTCTGTCCCCCTCCCCTTCCCCTTCCTCCCTTCTTCCCCCTTCTTCCTTTAGCTCTTAGTTGCTACTCTAAGTTTATTGTATATACCTTTGAAATTTTGATTGTTTCTGAAGTACTTATCCCTTGTTTGACACATTTTTGTAAATACCTGTATGACTTATCTCTATATTTCTTGCCATTGTCTATGCTGTACCTCCATGTCTGCCATTGTACTTGCTGTATCTCCTTAACTGCCATTGTAGTTTGTACCAATATATTCTTACAATTGTCTCTCTGCTATTTTACCAAGATCCTGGGTCGACTCTGAAAAAGGGACTGTATTGTCTCAGTGGACTTATCCAGTCACCAAATACTGAGTGTCAGGATTTTTAATTTTGGGATATCAGTCTCGGGATCCTGGCACTTGGTATTGTGAGTTTCAGTCCTTCATAAAACTACCACAGCTACAATCTCATGCTATTAATTATCAATCAGATGATAAAGGAGGGGGGGTGTGATCGGCACATGTGCATACTTCATCAGGGAAGCAGACAGGAGCAAGCTAGTTTTACTTCTCGTGCAAATAACTCATTATTTTCAGGACAGCGGGTGTAAATTATGGAGCTTTATTTGCAACTGACTTGTATGCCAGCAGTGCTGACAGAGATTGAAGGGTACTGTATGTCAAACATGGCAAGGTGAAAACAACTCCTTACTTGCAGGGCAGGGGATGTAACTTATGAAGCTTTGTGTGAAACTTGGCTTGAATACAGGCGGTACTGACAGAGGTTGAAGGGTACTGTATGTCAAACATGGTAAAGTGGTGGTGAGGAGCAGCCCCAGTGCTGATCGCTACCATTTTGTGTATTTTCCTGCACTCTAGAGCAGCTCAGGTCTCCTTGGACTGAGGTGGTGGCTACAGCCTGTACCCTCCTTACTTCAACCTGGCAGAAAGGGTGCAGATGCAGACCATGGCAACCTGCAGCAAGGCCAGCTGTCATTTTCTATATTGAATACTTCTGGAGAGATCTACATAAAGATGACTGTTCTGCTGACCTGGTGGCACTGAGAGGTGAGGCGCAGGACACCACACCCTCGCGCCATGCCGGCAACCCGGGTTTGGGAATGGACTCAGGTCATTTGGGGGTCAGCCAGGGTGGTAAGGACTGAGAGTCCAGAGGACTGCTCTCCTTTCTTGGCGTGGGGGTTTTGTGCTGTGTGCATCAGCACAACAAAAGGGGTTTGGCCCATGCCCAGGGTGCTTGGCAGCCTCCTTGGAGATGGAGACAGCTGCTGCACCCATTGCATGAGTGAGGGCGTGGGGGAGAGAACAGAGAAAAAATACCGGGACCCAGCAGAACCCATGATGGCCGCGATGGGCCGGAGGACGTACCCCTACAAGGGGGGGGGGCTGTAGCCCCCTTCCAGGTCTGCAGAGGAGGTACAAACAATGTCATGATAAAATAAAGATGACTGTCCTGTTGTGTTGCCTAAACAATTCTAATGTAATCACTATATGTATGGTTACATTTACAACCAAAACCACTCCTGCTCATGATACAGCTCCTCCATCGAAACAATTCCATTGTTGTGCTACTTGGTTCCACCTGGAGTCTTTACATCCATGTAATTACCCTATACTGACAAGTACAGTTTATTTCACAGTGACGTAAACCCTCACTGACATGTTCCAAGTGTGTGTCTCTCCAGTTTGATGTGCTGTAACACGTTTATTTAGTGACCTCAGCCCCACATTAGAACCGGTGTGTCCACTTTTGGGTTACCGAGTGTGCTTGGTTTAGTGCTGTGGGGTGCTCTCTGTAACTGATGTAAATGAGCGCTGCTCTGTGGTGGGATCTAACAGGCAGTTGGGTGCCATCAACACACTTCCGGTGTCTCATTACTTCCATAGACTGGCAGTTAAATACCTAATTCTCTCTAAGATCAGTGCCCTCCCCCCCCCGTCCACACTGAAAGACAAAAATAGAGTTGTTCTTACTGCCCATTTCAACTACTGTCTGTGTCTGAACTCTTAACTGTCATTTCAGTGTGATTCTTCATTTAGTTGGGGCAGAATTGAGGTATTCTAGCTGGTGAGTTTGTAACTGTGTTTGTAATTGAATTTGAGGTCTTTTCTTAACTGCCATTTCTGTGTACTTTTCCATTTAGTTTGGGCAGGATTGAGGAATTCTAGCTGATAAGTTTGTGACTGTGTGTTTTGTAATTGGCTGTGTCTGGGCCATGGTGATTGAAGTGAGGAGCCACTGCCAGAGGACTCCTTGGCTAATTGTTTTCAGATACAACCTGTGGTGCAGTCCCACCCTCCAACCCGGCAACCCACCCCACCCCAGGGCTCACCCTGCATTTATAGGGTGGGTTCCATAGGGGCTTGCAACATCCTGCATCCATACAGAATGTAGCAAAGAGAGAAAGCATAATGAAAAACAAAAGAAAAAAAAACAAATATTTGGAAGATAACAAATAACCGTCTTAAACAGGCAGTTGATTAAGCAGGAAAACAGACATGATGGGAGTGGTGCATTACAGTGGTTGTGAAGCAGCTGTCTTCAGGGAGACATTCTGGAGACTATGATGCTGCCCTGTCTGCAGGCACCTCTATGGGCTGAGGGAGGAGGTTGCCTGTCTCTGAACAGAGCTGGCCAAGCTGAAGGCAACATCCACCCCCAACCAAGAGACCACCGGGTCCACAACCTGTACCTCAAAGGATGCCAGGGAAGAGGAATGATTGGACTGCAGTGGGCTCAGGGAGGGTGAGGGAGGGGGTCAAAAGCACATCCCCCAACTGGTCCCGCTTAGTAACTCCTGCACTGTTTTGGAGGAATGGGAAAGTCCCACTCAGGAACCCAAGGTTGGGACCAGGGAGGATTGGAGGGTCCTCCAGGATGGAGCCCCAGGGAAGGGAGACAGGGGATCCCAGAGGAGGGGGAAGCTTATCCTAGTGGGGGACTGTATTTTCCAGGGAATGGAGTTAAAGACACCTAGCAGGGGAGAGAGAGGGAGGTCAAGTGCCTCCCAAGAAATGCTGCATGGAGGAATGGGAAGTGGATCCGTAGGATCACTACACAATAGCTAGAAGGGAGCAGCTGGATGTCATTGTCCACCTGGGGACTAATGACCTGGCCAGGAGAAGGGTGGAGTTAGCCAGAGTCCAGGAGGATTTCAGGAAGCTGGGGGAAACCTGAAACAGATAGCACACTCCATCTCATTCTTGGAGGTGCTACTTGTTCAGGGCACAGGGGAAACTAGGGCACTACACATCCATACCTTTAACTCCTGGTTGAAGGATTGGTGTGGAAGGGAGGGTTTTGGCTTCATAGGGAACTGGGGCATGACCTGGGCAGATGCAAGCTTATATAATGAGGATGGCCTGCATCTGTCTGAAAAGGGGACCTTGGTCCTTTCTGAGAAGTTTAAATGCTTCAACTTGCTTCAACTGTTAGCATTTAAACTGGCCAAGGGGGGAGAGCCAGGAGGGTCAGGAGGCTTAGGAACACCCCCCACGGGAACATTCAGGAACATACGTTGACTACAGGAACAGCTAAAGCAGGCAGGGAGGGACAGGCAGGTGAAGAATGTATAACAAGTGATACAGGGTGGGCAAGAGCACATAGGAAAGGAAACCAGGGTGGGGGGAAGACGCTGGAGAGGGAGAACAAGAGCGGAGGGAGGGCAGACTGTAAAACATGGAAGGTCATGCTAACGAATGCCCGTAGCCTAGAAAATAAGGTTCCAGACCTGGAGACCTTGTTGGCAGATGCAGACCATGACAAAGTAGCAATAACAGAGACATGGCACTCTGCTAATCATGTCTGGGAAGTCAATGTACCAGGCTATACACTGTTCAGGAGGGACAGGAAGGTTAAAATGGGTGGGGGAGTGTCCCTGTAGATCAGAGATGGTATAAAGGCTACAGAAGTTCAGGAAGACAGGGGAGGCCAAGGCAATGTGGGTCATCCTGGAGCCAGGGAATGGAACAGCAATATGCACAGGGGTGATCTACAGACCTCTGGCACAGAGGAAGGAAGTAGACAGGGAACTAGTGGGGAACAGACATGACATGGCAGCTAAATGCGAAATCCTACTACTGGGGGTTTTCAATATGCCGGATGTGGATTGGGCCACCCAGGTGGCTGCTTCAGCCAGAAGCACAGCCATCCTGGAATCGCTGCAGGGGGTTGGACTCAGGCAGCTGGTGCATAAGCCAAACAGGGGCAAGTCAATTCTGGACCTGGTATGGACCAATGAGAACAGAGTCGAAGAAATACAGGTGGAAGGGCAGCTGGGATCCAGAGACCACCACATGGTGTGATTCAGCATGGAGACATGGACTGAATTGAGCCACACAAGGGCAAAAGTATTAAATTTCAGGAGGACAGATTTCACTGAAATGGGTAAATGTACACAAGCAGTTCAGGGGAAGGGAGAGGTAATAGAAAGGGTGGAAGAACAGTGGGAGAGACTGAAAGCAGCCATGGTGGATATAACAAACCAATACGTTAGGACAGTGGCCAAAGGGAAAAGAAGAAGGAAACCACTATAGTTCTCCAAGGAGGTGAGGAACAAAGCCAGGGCTAAAAGTCTGAGTTTCAGGAAATATAAGAGGAGCCAAAGGGAGGAGGACAGGGAGGTATACCTTGAATGCTTAAGGGAAGCAGGGAAGGCTGTTAAGAGGGTGAAGATGCAGACAGAAGAGGGCTTAGCATGGTCTGTAAACAAAGGGGATAAGGCATTTTATAGATACATCAGTGAAAGAAGAAAAACTGGGGGGGGGTTGTGAGACTCAATGGGGAGAACGGAGAGTTTAAGGAGGGGGATCTGGACAAGGCAGAAATACTGAACAAATACTTCTGCTCAGTATTCACTAAGGAGGGGAGGTCAAGGACCACAGTTAGATTGCAGAGGCAATGGGGGAGGACAACAGTCCATTCACAGTGGAGAGTGTTCTGGAAGAGCTCACAAAGCTGAAGGTGGATAAGGCCATGGGGCCAGATGGCATCTACCCAAGGATATTAAAGGAGCTGCGAAAGGAACTAGCAGCGCTTTTGGTGGCCCCATTCGGAGTCACTCAACATGGGTGCCATTCCAGAGGACTGGAGGAGGGCACATGTAGTCCCACTGCACAAAAGCGGCAGTAGAGAGGAGGCGGGGAACTACAGGCCAATCAGCCTCACCTCAGTGGTGAGAAAGATCATGGAGTCACTGCTGAAAGAAAGGATTGGGGTACATATGGAATCCAACAATGCTCAGGATCTGAGGCAACATTGATTCACAGCAGGAAGGTCATGTCAAACGAATCTAATAGATTTTTTTGATTGGGTGACTAAGGAAATAAATCAGGGAGGGGTGGTAGACGTCGCCAACCTAGATATCAGCAAAGCCTTCAACACCATCCCACATAGAAGGCTGATTAACAAGATGAGTAGTCTTGGTATGGGAGACAAGGTGGTGAACTGGGTTAGGAACTGATTAACAGACAGGAGACAGAGGGTGGTGGTAAATGGGGTACAATCTGGGGAGAGGAGGGTGACCAGTGGGGTACCACAGGGATCAGTACTAGGAACAGTAATGTTCAATGTCTTGATTAGTGACATTGTAGAGGGGCTGGAAGGAAAGGTCTGTCTGTTTGCAGATGACACCAAGATCTGCAACAGGGTGGATACTCCAGAAGGGTTGCAGAAAATGAAGAGGAACCTGGAGAAGCTTGAAAGATGGTTGGAGATGTGGCAACTGAGGTTCAATGCAAAGAAGTGCAAAATTAATGCATCTGGGTAGAGTGAACCCTGGGGAGAGGTACAAGTTGGGGGAGGAGGAGCTGACTGTCACCAAAGAGGAAAGGGACCTAGGGGTTATCATCTCTGATGACCTTAAGGTATCAAAGCAGTGCACAAAGGTCGCAGGGAGGGCCAGTGGCATGCTGGGGTGCATAGACAGGGGTATCAGTAGCAGGAGGTGGGAGGTGGTGATGCCATTGTATAAAACATTGGTAAGGCCTCACCTGGAGTACTGCGTGCAGTTCTGGAGGCCACACCTGTGCAAGAACATAGATAAGGTGGAGACTATCCAGAAAAGGGCAACAAAGATGGTGCAGGGTTTGCACCACAAAAGATATGAGGAGAGACTAAGGGACCTCAATATGTACTCACTGGAGGAGAGGAGACAGCTGGGGGACATGATTGAAACTTTCTAGTACCTCAAGGGCATAAACAAGGTGCAGGTGGGGTACCTTTTCCAATGTAGAAAAAGTAATAGAACAAGGGGACACAATATGAAATTTGAAGGGGGTATATTAATGCAACCCCTACACCCCTGCCTTTTTTGCAAATGACAGGTAGTATGCTGTTGAAGCTGACAGCAGTACCAGGTGGGGACTGGGTTCAGGGAGGACTAGGTTACTCGGCACAAGGGGCCTAGGTTTGGCTACTCTGCACAGGGGCACCCAAGTAAATCTGAACACAGGAAGCAATAACTGTAATGTCCAATACCAGGAATAGGATTCTAAAGTGTGGCTTTTATTCACATCCAAACTGAACAAACAAAGCATAGACGGACCCCCACGGGGGCTACATTCCTGGTAATGTAGATAAGAGTAACAGAAAACTTCTTCAACACTTCAGCCCTCAGGCTCTGAACCCACCAGGCACACAGCCTGCACACTGCTTTGGGTACACAGCCCAACTTGTACACTATTTGGGTTTTTCCTGGCCCAGCTCCCCTGCTGGCCACTCGATACCTGTCCATATGGCAGTGGACACATTTTCCGTTGGTGGCTCCCCAAATCACCTTAGAGCCTTCGACTCCTTAAGGGAAATTTCCTTTCAATCCCACGTCTGGGTACTTCCCTCAGCACTGGCCAAGTGCCTGAGGCAAAGTAAAGGGCCACAGAGCAAATCCGTAGAGGTGAACCTGGTTACTAATGGTGGGGGTCTCCAGCTCCCACAATCCATACCCGGCCATTTCTCTGGACATTAAACAACTCTTTTTTGAAAGCTTGGCAATGTAGATTAAAGGGCAAATGTATAGCACATTTCCTCTACATGTCTTGACTTTCCCCTTGTACTAAACCCGAACATACTTAAACATCTCTTCTTGAAAAGCTTGGCAATGTAGATTAAAAGGTAAATGTATAGCACATCTCCTCTACATGTCTTGGCTTTCCCCTTGTGCTGGACTTGAACATACTTTTGCTTTGGCTAAGCCTATTCCTCTAGGCCTCCCACTAATTCAGCAGTCCAATCCCCACTTTAACACAGTTCAGGTGAACCATAGGCCCTTTGACAAGAGCAGAACTCACCCTTTGGTTGCAGGTGCCCCACAGGCGAATCTTGACAGCTTCTGGTGCCACAACACATTTCAGAAAATAAGGCAGCTTCTTCCCTAGCCGGAACCAGGAGGTTGCCCCTGGAATAACAGGCAAACCTACACCCCCATCCCCTCAGGGATGAGGCACAGAGACCAGTATCAGCGGTCTCCACCACTTCAAGAACAGCTTACTGTGTTCCTCTTTAGGCAGAAACACACACCTCTCCTTAAAAGTAGCTCTATATCAGAGCTTAGGCTCCAAGACCCTGTGCACAGACTGCTGTGCTCCTCTCTTCAAGACTGCTCATAAGCAACTGCTTTCCACTGTTCAAAAACTCCCAACATTCTAACCTAACTCCCATCTGCAGATTCCAATGTGGCTCATGCAGCTGTGATAGTTCTATGGTGATGTCATCCCTCAGTCTCAGCTGAGACTGAGAACAGAGTGAGACAGTGTGAAATCCATTTAACTGGAGTTTCACAAGCTGCCTTTCCTGCCTACCACTAGGTCTTACTGGGATTCTAGTAACCCCGGGTAACAGGGGGGTTACATTAAGAGGTAATGTGAGGAAGTTTTTCTACACAGAAAGGGTAGTCAACGCTTGTAATAGTCTGCCACAGGAGGAAGTGGGGGCAAGCACAGTGGAGGGGTTTAAGCATGCCTGGGACAGGCACAAGGGAACCTTGAGAGGGGAGTGAGTGAGGAAAAGCCATTGATCACATAGGGTCAGTGGCCACATACAATGTATAGAGCCTACAAGCAGACTGGATGGGCCTAGCAGTCCTTATCTGCTGACAGTTTCTATGTTTCTGTACAACAGAGCTGTTTAAATCCTAGGTTCTAGACTGTCAATCGTACGCCAGCTAACTAAATGTCATCAATTATGCAGCCAGCATCTATTCAGAACCATCAATTCAGAGCCAATCAGAATAGAAAAGACAAAATTTAATAGCGAACAAAGTTGAAACCCTGGATCAATTTTTCAATTTAGACACTTCCATATACATTTTTTCACTAAGACATGTCAATGATAAGTTTATTCAATTGATCCATTCACTTAGATATACTGAGGATTAATCAAATCTCCACCACTTCAGTATCCTCCAAATAATTTGAAATGCTTTAGTCACTTTGGAGCTTCCCCTTTTTTTCACATTTTTTTCCAGTTTTAACTCATTTACTCCCGGTGGCCATTTTGGGTCGGATCTAGCAATGGATGGTTCCAACGCCATATGGCGTCTATGGGAACAAATGTGTTTTAATTATCTTTTGCCTTAAATGTATTTCCTAGTTATACAGTATAATAGTAAAAATGTGCATCTTTTCAAACCTCCTGCTGTACTCTGTTTACAGCATCTTCACCAGTTAGCTTGGCACCAGTAAGTTAGTCCGTATTAGACAGGAAACAAATGTGGCACTAATTCTGGTATCTACTGTTTCAGCCTACCTCTGTTCCCCAGTTAGACCAACTTCACTGTGGCTTCTATGACCTTCAGCTTCCTAACAGCATGAATGAGGAATATTTTGCCTTTTGTCAGATTCTAACTTGATTCCCTTGCTGCAACTGAAGAGGGTGGAGAAGAAAGAGAAAGACTCAACAACCAGATGGGGAGACCAGGCATAGGGGAGCGACAAACAGCTGGAAGGTGGGGGCTCAGCAGAAGCAGCAACCAGGTGAGGAGACACACAAAATGAGGGGATGAAGACCAACTGGTCCGTTGGGAGACAAATAGAACAGGGGGAGGGATACTGACTGAACAGAGGAATTTATCACAAAACATTGCCATTTTCAGAAAGTACTGCCTCCTTTGGTTCTTCATCAGATTTCAGATACTGGGGTTTGGCTTGCTTGCAGCATGATATGCTGCTGGTAACTGCAGTTTTTTTCTGCTCTTGCTATGTAGCCATAACCATAACAAGAAAATAGTGTTCTGAGTGGGGGAAGACAGGAAGGAAGGAAGGGTACTGTAGTGAATGGAGAGGATGTGGAGAAATATGCTTCAACTCCTCTCGGTGTGAGGAGACAACTCTGGTGTGTTCGGTATCCAGTCACGGATACGTCCCCAGGGTCTCTTTCTCTGTATGTGTCACTAAAACATCAGCATAGCTCTTGCTATGCAGCCATAAAAGGTTATGACAAACTGCAGGCAACAATCAAGCAATCAAACAGTGCTCCCATTCTGTAAAGTGTGTTTCACTTGCAGGTGCCCTGGAAATTAGTTCATGCAGGGAAAGGTTTTTACATTTTTATTGATTTCAACTGAACCAGCAGATACAGTCAAGAGTCATATGGGATACAGGCACAGTACAGAGTAATACTCCATAGAAAATGTTAAATACAGTAAGCAATACCCCAACAAAGTATTACATTAGAATTTTTAACATCAAAATGCCAGCCAAGATGACTGTGGTTATGCATGTAGCCTTTACAGAGAACATTTTACTGCAACCCGAGGTTGCTGTTTAAACCATTGACCCCACATAATAATAAGGTATCAAACAGTGTTGCTCAGATAGTGCTTTTGTGGATCCTACCACTATCTGTCAGATAGTGCTGGTATCCTACCTAGGATCCTACCAGAAATCCTATCAAAGAAAGATGTAGGATCCAGGGTCAGATAGTGATGGATCCTAGTTGGGATCCTGGAATCCTAGGTCAGATAGTTAGGATCCAAGGGTCAGATAGCACTGGATTCTTGTTAGGATCCAGGGATCCTAGGTCAGATAGTTAGTATCCGAGCTAGATCTGCTGCTAGGATTCACAGGATCCACAATGTTTGTATGATCCATGCTCTGGATCCTAGAGGGTATTATCCATGGTCAGATAGCACAACTATCCTACCCCAGCAACTATCTGGCCAAATGGGAGGTATCTGTTGATATCCTCGTTTCTAGTATACTATCTAAGCAACACTAGTATCAAATCCATGCAGAAAACATGGTCAGCTAAGCTAAGTATGTTAAAGACAACAAATTAAATATTTAAGCAGAAATACCTGGAACTTATAAGATGTTTTCCCCATTAACTCATAATGAATTTTTTGTACAATATCCCGAAGTCTTGTATTCTTAAAAGTGTCAAAACGTGGAAACTCCTAAACAACGAACATCCAGAGGCATAAAACATAACTTATACAGAAAAGGTCAGTGGGAGAGTATAGGTAACAAAAACTAATAATTAGAAAAATGCATCAGGAAAATTATACAACTCATCCCACCACAGTATATAATCTCCATGTGTGCGGCACCATCTTACCTTTGTAATGTAGAAGTATACAAACAGTGGCATGAGGGATAAAAGGGGAATCATTAAATCGAATCCCCAACATATTGCTAATACAATAAGTCCCAAGGAGAAAAAAATCTTGGTACTAAGAAAGTATAAGGCAAGTAAACCACTGTGGGGACAGTATCAATTAGGTCTCAGCTTCCTCTTCCTCAGTGCCAGAGGTAGGAGCTGTAGCTGTGTGGAGATGAAACTTCTTTTTAAATTGTTAATATATTACTGATAGACCTTGATCAATGATATATTATTACTGCTGTGGAGACCACTCTTATGGTTGCAAGAGTGGTCTCAGATTCTTAGGGTATTAGAGCAATTCTCATACTCCAAGAATGAGCATGAGATCACTATTTCAACCATACCATAAGAGTGGTTTCCACAGCAGTATTAAGAGCACACAGAAAGTATTAGTGGCTCAGCAGGTTGCACACTTGCCTCTGAAGCCGGAAGATCGGAAGGCTGTGGGTTCTATCTTCACATTAGGAACTTTTGTTGAATCCCAATACTGACACTGTAGTACAGCATGAGGAGGTGTGGTGTTGCACTTATGAGATGCTGTCTTTTGGATCAGATATTAAATTGAGGTCCCATTTGCTTGTTCTGGTGGTTGTTCTGGAGGACATTAAAGATCCCATGGCACTTCTTGGAAAGAGTAGGGGAGTTTTTATTTGCACAAATATTAAAGGAACCATATAGAGGACATATACTTTTCAGTCATATTTCCAGCATGTATACAAACGTATTCCAACACTAATTATATTCCTTTTCCCCTTTCTCTTTTTTAATACATTTCCCTATTTCCCATTGCACCATACCTTTGCCTTTTTCCCACAATCCATATTTACAAACAAACCATTAAAATACTTTCTAAGAAAAACATTCCACATTCCAGTAGTTTTCACATTATGCTGCCTTCATGTACCTTCTCTATTATTATTCCATTAATCTGGTCCCAGCCTTAACGTACACTATTCCCCCCCAATTCATTCCGCTGCCCCTCTTATACAGTATGTGTCAAATATATAATATCCTATCATACCTCCTTTGGATGAATGTATAAAAATTCCTTTTCAGAAGCTTTGGATAAAACATCCTGTTACATTTAAGCTAAACAATAGGTAGAAGCTACAAATTGGACTTGTAGAAAAAACATTTCTTCCTATTTAAACACCAGGCTGCTTATATAAACATGCAAAAAGGTCCTTAAAGCAGAATTTACATCTAATTCATATAATTATTCCCTTCCCCATCCCTAGATAGTACTTTATGTACATCACAGAGAGCAATTTCTATATCTCAGTACATTAATATTTAACTTCTCCTTTTGTAACATCCAAGATCCAAAGTAATAATCTGTTAACTAAGCAATTCTTATATACTGGTCTGCTTCACGTCCATCTCCCTACTATCTATGGAGAGTATTCACTTATTATTCCTTTATTCCAATGTCCCCACCAAGTAGTTACCTGTTGTGGGAAAGAGGCTTTTTCTGTTTTGTACACCCCCCCCCCGGTCTTCCATATTAAGTCTTTCAATAAGTTAACATTTTTCTGTTGTAACACAAACTGGAATCTTACTTGCCATACTACCCACTTAATCAGGGCCATTACCACCCTAAGTGTCCCTTTATTAAACTTATTCCATTTCTTACAAAACTGCCCATATACTAACACTTCATATGTCATTTCCTTAAACTGTGCTATATCCCATTCTACTGCAAGTAAATCCCAAAAGTGTTCCATATATGCACAATCAAAATATAAGTGCCTCATTGATTCAATTTTATCCCTACAGTTATCCCTTAGGCATGTTCTTTCAGGCACTGCCTTATGGTAGTGATTTCCATTCACATTTAGTCGATCATGGCAACACAACCACAGGGTGTCCCATACCTTTTTTGGAACTCAGGGCTTCATTATTTGGGCCATGATTTCATTTACCTTAATGCTGTGTGAGAGTGTAAAACATGGATTATACCATGTACCTCGGACACCGACCAATCAGATAGGCAGGCTGGCACCTTATCTGCCTTGATTATCTACCGATAATCACCGCAAAAGGTGCCAGCCAGCCGCATGTTCAAAAAATAGCAATCCGACGGCAGAAATCACGGAACTCTGTCTGCCATCTTGTTTCCCCGCTAAGCGGAGACTGTAAAACAGCAGTTCCGTACATCGGGGAAAGTAAACAAAAACACCGACTGCTCTACAACTGAGTCGCTTATTTAAGCATTATAGCAAGTACTGTTTTTTTTTAAATAATAAAAAAAAACAGTACTTGGTATAATCGCAGTAAGCCACTCGGGGGATCTGGGTTATCGGGGGATTTACCACGGCTGGTATGGATTTACCCATTCAGCTGCACCTCGTGGGCAAACCACTCCAGCCATGGTAAATCCCCCGATAACTCACACCCCCTTGTGGCTTATTGCTTAAGTCTGTGCTACTTCTACCATAAGAATTGTTTTGCATATTTCCTTATGTACTGTGTATCTCATATCTTGCTGGGAAACTTTCCAGGATTTAAATTTTTTAAAAATCTCTACCAAATAAGGGTTTGTTACGCCTGCCAATTTTCTGAAATTACCCCAGTTTTGTATCTCCCATATATGCCACAATATACCCCATCTTTCCTTAAAAAAGGAGGTCCAAACTAACTGTTTTCCTAATGTAACCCACCCCACTGGACCCCCTTGTTTAACTAGCAGGGCTGCTCCTCTCACCACATGGCACCAAAGAGAGGGATGGGGATTGTCACTACAGTTCAGTTTACTAGTATATTTCCTTCTGAGCCTGCCATGCACAGACAGGCCACTCAAGTGTGGCAGCTATCTGGCACACACCTGGTGGGACCATTTACTATGGTCATCAATCTGGGTCCCTTGGAGAAAACGTTTGCTCACAATTATGCTAGGTTTGTACTTCTGGTCAGGGGCACCCAAGTAAATCCAGACACAGTGGAAGCAATAACAGTACTGTTCAAACCAGGTTGGGATTCTAGAGTGTGGCTTTTATTCACATACACAGAGAATAATCACAAAGCGAAGATGGACCCCCACTGGGCCACTCTTACAGGTAATGCAGATTACTGAGGTACAGAGAACACACACAGCAAACCCTCAGGTTCTGAAATGGAAGACTGGCAAACACAGACAGTTACTGGTACACTTCCCTTGACTAGGTACACACGGCCAGTACTAGGAGACTTTCCCATATTTCATGAGGAATTACTGGTGGCACCCTCGACCACCAAAGAGCACATATAGGCTCAAAAAGAATCCAACCCATGTCTGGGTAAACTGATTTCTTCGGGCACTGGCCAAATGCACTGAATGAAAACACAGGTGCCCAAACTGAACCCAGAGAGGTAAACTGGTTGCTCCAGATGGGGGGGTCTCCCACCTTTTGCTTCCAAATTTATACTCAGCCATTCATCTGGTTAATAACACCTTCACAGAAAACTTGTAGATGCCATCTTGAAATGTCTCTCACACTTAACATACTACATTGCACACCTCTGAGGTGTCAGAAAGATGCAAGTTCTGTAATTGGCAATGTCTCTTCATTAGACCCCAACTTTAGCAGACACTTTTAAAGAGAAAACAGTCTAGGAGACAGGATCCCTTTGACAGAGAAAATTCACCACAAGGAATGCAGGTGCCCCAGGGCTTTTACAAACAAAAGTCACAGGTACTCACAGAGCAGTTGAATCTCAGGCAGCTTCAACACAGTCCAGACTGGACCAGCAGATTGCCCCTGAATTCTGGAAATCACCCCCATCCCTCCTGAGATGGGGCAAAAGAAAACCCACTCGGAACGGTTTCCACCACTTCACCACTAGGCTGTACTGGCTCAGACTAGGGTGAGAAACAAACAAAAACACTACTGGTAGCTCTCTGACAGAGCTAAAGAGAGAGGCTGCACTATCTGCAACCTCCTCCACTGAATCCAACTGCAGACTAACTACACTCTAACTCTACATTCTAAAGCTAACTCCCTGCAGCCAGCTTCCAATGTGGCTTATGCTGCTGCAACAGTTCCAAAGTGACATCATCACTCCAGTTCAACTGAAACTGAAAAACAGAGTGTGACACTGTGAAATCCATTTAACTGGCATTTCACTAGCTGCTTGTCCCTGCCTGCCACTGATTCTAATGGGATTCTAGTAACCCCTGGGCACATTGGGGTTACACTAACATAAGGGGTAACAGGTTGGAATATATATAGATAGAAAAAAAGAATACTACTGGACGAAACATGTCCAGCTCTCCCTCTTTTATTGGTCTATATGTAATTAGTCTTTTTACAGGGTTTAGTCTGCTACCCCAGAGCAACCTAAATGCAATATTATATACGTTTGTCTCTAATTTAATGGGAAATGGGTATATATTGCTTACCAATAAGAAGAATGGTATAATAAAAGTTTTGAACATAAAAATTCTCTTTTTCTTAGATATAGGAAATACTATCCATTTTTCTATTTTGTCCTCTGCTGCCTTTATACATTCCTCCCAATTTGTGACTGCAGGGTCTGCTGTCCCAAATGTTATTCCTAAAATTTTGATTGGCTCAGGAGAGATTTGTATATCTGAAATAGAATTTAGCCAGTAATCATTCATCCCATGTATTACTATACCCCTACATTTTTGTCTGTTTATATTTGGTCCCAAAATTTCTGAAAAGCTGGAAACTACTTTTAATGCTTTTTTCCCCAGATGTTTTATTCGCCACCATAATGATAACATCTTCTGCGTAGGCCATAGCTACTGAGAAACTGTATTGTCGAAAACCTGATATATGTTCGATCTCACATTCTCCCTCCAGTTTCCTAAATAGGTGGTCGAGAGTGAAAACATATAGCAGGGGGCTCAAAGGGCACCCCTGCCTCATGCCTCTTAATATTCTGATATGTCTGCCTACCCTCCCATTTACCACTGGGCTTGTGTATGCCTGTTTGTATAAAATCCGGATCCAGTTTATGAAAATATCTGGCACTCTATATTTTTCCAATACCCCAAAAAGGTACTCATGGGGAACAGCATCAAAGGCTTTTGATTGATCCAATGTGATAAGAATTCCTTCCATCTTTTGTTGGTCAAAAACCTCTCATATAATGTTTAAATTATCCATCATCGTGTACTGTGGGATGGCACATACTTGACTAGGTGAGACTAGGTATTGTGCAACTTTGGCTAGACTGGTGCATAAAATTTTGCACAGTAATTTCCAGTCTGCATTCATAAGACTGATAGGCCTCCAGTTTTTTAACATGGATATGTCACCTTTTTTATGTAAAAAAATCAGGAGACTATCAGCTAGGGTCACCGGAAATGGCACCTTACCTACCAGAATGCTATTGAATACTATTAACAGGTGGTCACTTATAATATCCAGCGATTTGTTATAAAACTCTCTGGGTAGCCCATCCAGGCCTAGAGCTACCCCCTGTTTGTATGGACAAGATAGCAAATTTTAGCTCAGATTCGGTAATCGGAACAACTAATTTTTTTTCCTCCCCTTTGGGTATCTTGGGATTTGTAGGCCCTGCAAAAAGGACTCCAACGAGTCCACTTTTGATGAAGAATACCCAAAACATTCTTGCACATAACCATCTACTACCTGCGCAATCTCATGCCCTTTATTTGTTTTGATTCCAGTGGCTGTTGTCAATTCTGTCATGTATCTAGTTTCTACCCTTTGACTACAACTATCATGTAGTTTAACCTGTTGCCTTTGGCCCTGTGTTCCAAATTTTTGTTCCACGAACAGGGTCTGAGCTCTGTCATGTTGATATTTCCATATATCTTCCTTAACTAACAGTATCTGGGTGGATACATCCATCCCAGTCTCTAAAGCCTGAGACAATAAAGATTGTGACCATTTCCAGAGTTTAAGATAATTTAAATATGTTGTGTTGGAAGCTTGCTTAGCTAACTGGCTACAGTGGATTTTCACATCTTTTTTCATGTCTTGCCATCAAAGTAGTGGATTGTCATATAACTCAAATACTGAAATCCTTGTTAACAGTTCCTCCTGCACCCCTTTCCAAACATTTGGTTCTTCAAATGAGGATGTATTTAACCTCCAAACAGAGCTGGCTTGTGGTTTGTTTGAGAGGTTCCCAAAAGTAACCAAAAGTAGTTTGCGGTCCGAAGTTTCTATCAGTACCACTGTAACATTCTCAATAGGAGTCCACTGAGGTGTAAAGAAAAAATCTATGTGTGTGGATAGCCTTCCCTTGAAGTAAGTGTGGTCTGGCATAGGGCTAATATCTGTTGCACAATCCTTCAGTTTTGGGTTCTTATACATAGAATTTAAGTAATTTGTATCATTAAATAATTTCTGCGTTAAACCTGTTTTATCGGTTATGGCTAATATGCAGTTAAAATCTCCCCCAGCGCTACTGTTTTAGACGTATATAGATATGGTTGTATGGTTTTAAATATGTCTATTCTTTGCTGCTTGGTTTGGGGACAATAAATATTTATCAGCCTAAATTCTTGTTGTTTTAGTCTAACTTCTACAATAAGGGCTCTGCCTGGTATTAGATCAATTAACCTAGAGACAGAGAGACTGGTCTTATTAAATAAAATGCCTAATCCTGTGCAAGTTTCTTCTCCCAGGGACCAAAATGAAGGGCTACTAAACCATTCCCTGGATGCTTTATTTTGTTCCTGTAAAGTAAGTATTCTTGTGTCCTGTAAAAAATACACGTCCAATCTCAGCTCTCTCAATATAGAAAATGTAGTGTGCCTTTTTTTTTGGGGGGGGGGTTTAATACTATTAACATTGAGTGACCCAACGTTGAATGACCAGTCCATTCAATATTAAGCGATGGTTGTAGACTGATCCACCATATCTTCCTCTAGAAATGCTTTTGTACTTGATTTTCTTGATTTTTTCTTGCCAATCTTGAATTTCCTGATGTAAGTTCAGTGTCAGTAGTAAATTCCGCCTGTGAGGAGGCTACTGAGGAGATGTCTGAGTCGTCATCCTCTATCCATTGTTTCCTTTTTGCCAGAGTAGAATATCTGTTTCTTGTCTGCACTGTGAATTCTCTTGGAGGTTTAGGGGGCTGTTCCTTCCTTCAGGGCACAGCTGCAAATCACTCTTCTGGATTTTTGGAACTCCTATTCATCTGTTATTGGGGTGGCATATGAGATGCTTCTGTAGAAGTAGAAGGGAATACTGGAGTGGAGACTGGCTCTTGTGCCTCAGAAGTGTTTTCTTTCCTTGTAACCGTACCCAATGGGGTATCCTACCCCTCTATCAAGGTGTCTTCTTCTGATGGGTGACCCACGTCCTGCGATGGAAAAGAGGACTGTTCTGAAGGTTCCTCCAAGCGACACCTGTAAGCATTTTCTGGTCTCGCATCTTCTGCCTGGCTTGTTCCCTGCTCTTCCTCACTGTTTCTAGAATTATTGTGTGAGGCCCAGGGGCAGTTCCTATATATGTGTGTGTGTTGTATCTTCACATAAGTTACAGTAGATTGGTGTAGGACAATTTATTGATGAATGTCCGATACCACTGCAGAGAGTACATTTCAGCTGGTCACAAGCATTGCTCAAGTGAGTGTATGCTCCACACTGGAAGCAGGATTTGGGCTGCCCACATAAAAAATGAAGTCTCTATCCCAGCCAAGGTGAAAGCAACTTGGCAGGTGCTGGATAATGCCATTCATTTGAGGTAATGTACCTTGATATGCCACCCCCAGTCCAAATATCTTCCAAATCCATTATTGGATCACATAACCTTGGGACTGAGCATTTTGTCCTCAACAAGTATAAGATATCTGTAATGGCTACCCCCACATTTTTGAATAAAATCATGATTGTATGGTAGGTAGCACTAGATAGTGGAATAACTATGAAGAGGGCCCATTCTGGTGTTTGCTTGCCCCCTTGGTACCTTTGCCAGAATAATTCCAAATTTGATGCTGTCTTGAAACTTGCATCAAAATTGGGGTCTCCAGATGTATGGATTTGCTGAAAAGTCCATACTTTCTTTTAGCAGGGTTCTGCCTATATAAATCCTGTCAGAATAAATTTCCAGTCCTCCTCTATATTTTTTCCAGACCGTGCTTCTTCTTTTTGCTGGCTCTGGGGAAGTATGAAAAACCCAACAAAAGTTTGTGTATTAGGCCTTCTAGGTTGTGTTCCAACTCTCTGGGGACCTGTTTGTGCATCACCTTCTGGTTGCTCCACATTACTTGGGGTATCAGGTGCAGTCGGGGCGGAGGGATTCTGCAGCTGTTGATGCATTATTGTCCCCAAGGTTTTTACTTGTGCTTGCACTAGTATGCTTAATATGTGACAGATGTGGGGATTCCTGTTCAAGCCTTAACTTAGCAGGAGAAATGAAATGCTGTGGAGAATTTGTCAATTCAAGGGAGGAAGGAATTTCCAGTGGGTCTACATGTGCTGACTCCTGTTGTTCTGGGGATGCCCAGGGTTGATCTTTGGATTTCCTGATCCACGCTGCTTGCCTAAGTGCTTCTTCCATTGAGAGCCCAGTCACTGAAAGATTATCATCATAATCTGGCAACATTTGTCGCTGTTGCCACCCCTGCATTGTTTCCTTATCGTGGCTAAATATTTGCTGAGTACCTCGAGCACTAACTCCAGGTTGTTCTACCTTAGTGTTATTTCCCTCCTCACCCCCCTCACCTGACATTTTCTCCATCACGCTTAATACCATTGTTTTAACAGTCTCATTTTCAGCATTTGTAATAATCATGTTACTTTCCTGTTCTATAGCAACTTTCTCCATTTCCTCCGTAAGTTCCTTCATTTCTTCCGTTTCCTCCTGCATTACTACATCCACTGCCTCCGATTCCCTGAATCTTCCTTCCTCTGCTTCCAGGAGTGCTAACAGGTAGGCCCTCCACTCGCTGTATGTTGTGGCTGTATTGCTTGAATTCACCTGCAGCAAACCCGCAGTACATAAGGCTGAAGCGCTTGCAGTGGTGGCGGCAGTTGTGTCGCCATTTTCTTTAAAAAAATCTGGCAATTTTCCTTGAACTTCCCTAACTGGCAGGGTGGGAAGGGAAGCAGCCTCCTCTACGCTGGATGCCATTTCCGCACCAATGCACAGGAACCGGACGTTCGCAGCTCCCCCTACTGTCAAAAAGAGCAGGGGGTTTTCCCCAGTGTCCTGGCCAAATTTCCTCCATTCACTAAAAATACCACCAACAGTGTAATCTGGTTCAATGTCACATGGTTTCCATCAGTATTTCCCCTCCTCAGGGATAAGGCTGAAAATAAGCAGAATTATCTAGTCCTCCTTTCCTGGTCAACAAAAACTAAATAAATAAATATCTAAGAATAAACAATCTTAATCAGCTAAAAATTATGTCATGATTTATAATATTGTATATGGGTGGTATCTCATGCAGTAGCTTTAAGCTAAACTTGAGATAGCTGTATTTTAAGGTAGGTGACCAGCGTAGCTGTAATTTTCCTATTCTATTTTTTAAAGAAAAAAGTTCAGGTCTTTGGACCTTCCTTTTTACTGGGAGACCTAGGAGAAACCACGTGTGCTAGATCTATTTCACACCATTCGCACTGTTATTTATCACTACTAAGCATCCTACACTGATCTGCTATGGCACAAGTGAGCTCTTTGGATCCAAAAAAGGTAAGTAAAGAGCAGGGGCCCTCTGACCCATAGGTACAGTGGTAGTTAAACAGAAGTTCACTGGTACTGCGATATGACTCTTAGTATTGAGGCGGTGGAGCGGTAACAGCATTAAAGCACTTAATGCTTCCTCAGTTCATCGCATGATGGGAATCACCACTCATTCCAGACTGATTGCTGTCCTGGAGTGGGACTTTGCTTTCCTTTTAACTTCACCGATTTATTCACAAGCAGATGGTGTTGTGTTTCAGAAGTGTGTATTTGTCTCCTGCTGTTCTCCTATTCAGCTGTTTGTAATAGCAAGTACAATAGTTTAGAAATATAGAAGTTGACAGCAGATAAGGACCACAGGGCCCATCCAGTCTGCCCATTTTTTCTGCCTTATGAATGTGCCATAGGCCTTTACTCTGTCAATGGCGTATCTATTCTTACTCATCTGTATGCCTATCACATGCCTGTTTGAAGCCCTGCACTGTATTCATATCCACCACTTCCTGAGGTAGGCCGTTCCATGCATCCATCACCCTTTCTGTGAAAAAGAACTTCCTCACATTACCCCTTAATCGGTCTCCCTCTAATCTCATGCTGTGTCCTCTTGTCCTGCTATTTTTCTTATATTGAAACATGTTAGATTCTTTTACCTTGTTAATGCCATTAAGATGTTTGAATGTTTTGATCATATCACCTCTCTCCCTCCTTTGTTCTAGGGCATACATATTGAGCTCTGTTAATCTGTCCTCATGTGTTTTCTGATGCAGTCCCTGCACCATTTTGGTTGCCCTTCTCTGGACTGCCTCCATTTTGTTAGCATCCTTGTGCAGGTGCAGCCTCCAGTACTACATGCAGTACTCCAGATGGGGCCTAACCAGTGTCTTGTAAAGAGGGATTATTACTTCCCTCTTACAACTTGTGATACCCCTACTAATACACCCCAACATCCCGCTAGCCATACCTACTGCTTTAGTGGTCTGCTTGGATGATTTCAGGTCATCTGTGATGATGATGCCAAAGTCTCTTTCTTCCCTTGTGATTGCCAGCAACTCCTCTCCCAACCTATAGGCAGCTTCAGGGTTTCTCTTTCCTATGTGCATGATCTTGCACTTCTTTGCATTAAACCCCAGTTGCCACCCTTCCAATCATTTTGCCAATTTATCCAGATCTCTTCTCATTCTGGCCACCCCATCTTGATCATCTACTCTTTTGCAGATCTTGGTGTCATCTGCAAACAGACAAACCTTACCCTCCAGTCCATCTGCAATGTTACTGATGAAGATATTGAAGATGACTGGCCCCAAGACTGATCTCTGAGGAACCCCACTTGTGACTTGTGTAATCCCTAGGTGGCGCTATCCCATGGGCTACTACCCCTGCCTGCTTGGCTAGTAGCAGGTTAAGGGGCCTAGGTTCTGCAACGGGTGACTCCACCCAGAGGTCAGGGTTGGTAGTGGTCCAACTAACCTGGGCACAGCACTCCAGGACACTGTAACCCTCCTCTTTCCCTTCTAGTGGCCTGAGCAATATACAATAATCACTTTCACAGTACCCCTTGTACACCATACAAGTACCCACACTGTTTGCACTTACCACCAAGGCTGGTTCCTCTGGCTCAACCCTGGGGACCCCCCTGTAAAACAAGGTTATGCACAGCACATAGCAACAGTACAGTACTCTTGGCACAAACTGGAACCACAGTCAGGTTAAATGCAGAAAAAGTCAGATCTGATTTATTCAGGGGACTTGAACAAGGAAGGGGTGTAATCAGGTTGATTGGCTTGAAGGCTATATTGATCAAACAGTTATGCATATGCTGTAAGTCCCCACACAGTCACACCTCTGGGTACCCAGGTAGGGAGATGATGGGCTAGCCAGGAACGTTGCAGCTAGTTGGGGCCCTATGATGTAAGAAAGCAACATGCAAAACACATACTGTTTGTAATCCAGAGCCGGTGGGCTCAGTTCGTGAATGAAAAAGCAACCAGACAGTCAGATGACAACACTTTAGATTTAGCTGCTATTGCAGGGAGCTACCCTGATGTTTACTCACAATACCCAATACTGGATGCAGGCAGGATAAAATCGAGAATGCAGGTTGTTGAGCTGGAGGGCCCGGAGAAGTGGGTCCCACACGAATCACCGAGGCGTCATTCCTGTTCAAGTGTTGAGCAGGGGGCTGATCTCCAGGCAGGTCTCTTGTCAATGGTTTTCTCTGCACAGCGGGTAGTTGGGCTGGGCCAGTGTGGCAAGGCCCAGGCCCAATGGAGATGATTTTGGATTCAGTCCGTGGGGCTGGATGCAGCTTCCAGCAAGCAGAATACAGTTCAAACCACAGTGGGGAACCAAATTGTGACCCACTAGCAGCACACAGCACATTTACATGTAAGAAAATTCTAATGCAGCTTCCAGAAAGCAGAACACAATTCAAACTACAGTGGGGAACCAAATCACGACCCACTATAAGCACACAACACATTCACATGTAAGGAAATTCCACTGTACCAGGCAAAAGGCTCTCCGGTCGCAATTACAGAGTCTCTGCACAATCAGGGAGTTCAGAGGTGGCTGGAGGTCCAGACAGGCTGATCGCATTCAGCAAATCTTCGGTCTTCTTCAGGTAGGAGCCTGGTCACAATTCAGTATCTTACTTTGCTCTCCAAGTTCGGATTCAGTCCAGAAAAAGGCACAACTTCCCTCTCAGGGACAGCAGGTAGGCATGCAGGCCAAAACTCAGGCCTTTCCATAGTTCTTCGGTGTGAATCCATTATGGATTGCTGCTCGAACTACCACACGCTGTTACTTCTTCACTTCCCAATTTAGATCTAACTGAAATTGCAAGCAGTTTGGGACTTTCCCAAAATCCAAAAGGTTCGGTTGGCTGATCTGTCTGTCAGTCACAACAAGGGCTCCCCCTCCAGGTTAGTTTAGGTGCCAAAAGCCCAAAACTACAATTCCTACAAGTTTTAGCCCCACCAAGACCCTGTAGGCAGGCTCCATTTTAGAGTCCCAAATGTACTGATTGGCCGATTCAGCAGTCCAGGACCAAGATGATGGAAACAAACAGAACTGTCCATGCTGCAAAGAAGGCAGGTTAGAACAAACTACAATATTATTACTACTCTAACAAATGATCAGCAAACAAGCACAGCTTCTAAAAGAACTACATTTTAGATTAATTATGACAGCAATCCAGGCAGCTCTTAAAGAGACAGTACACAGAGGCTATATAGGCACTCTCTGGCAATCACATTTAAACTGCAAAAACACAGGACACCAGCCTGGCAGTGAGCATTTAGACAAGCTCAAGGAAGACTTTTCAGGAACCCCCATTTGTAGGGGGGTTACATCTGCATCTCTTCTGACTGTATACCGTTTACCACCACTCTATGTTTTCTGCCCGCCTACCAGTTTGCCACCTAGTTGACCAACTTCTGACCCACCCCAAGCCTACCCAGCTTATTAATCAATCTTCTATGTGGAACAGTATTGAAAGCTTTGCTGAAGTCAAGGTAGGTGACATCAACTGCACCCCCTTGGTCCACCACTCTGGTTACCCAGTCAAAGAAATCTATGAGATTTGTTTGACAGGACCTTCCGGTTGTAAACCCATGCCATCTTGGATCCTGTTCTCCAATGGATTCCAGGTATTGCACTAACCTTTCCTTAAGGAGTGCCTCCATAATCTTGCCCACTACTGAGGTAAGACTGACTGGTCTGTAGTTCCCTGTCTCCTCCCTGCTACCACTCTTGTGGAGCGGGATCACATGAGCCCTTCTCCAGTTTTCTGGGGCCTCTCCTGTACTCAGAAGCTCACTAAACAGTTCTGATAATGGCTCTGCTAGTTCCGTCCTTAGCTCTTTTAGTACCCTGGGATGTGTGCCATCAGGTCCCATTGCCTTGTCCACCCTGAGCTTAGTGAGCTCTTGTAGAACCCTTTCTTTTGTGAAGGAATTTGTGCACACCTCCCTCCTCCCTGTGTCCATGGTGCTGAGCTCTGGGCCGTGCCCTACCTTCTCCTCAGTAAATACTGAGCAGAAGTATCTATTTAGGATAGATGCTTTTCCTTGGTCCTCCTCCACACACTCCCCTTATCCCCTTTGATCTTAGCAATACCCCCTCTGGACTTTCTCAGTTCACTAATGTATCTATAGAAAGTCTTGTTCCCTTATTTTACTGTTCATGCTAGTGTTTCCTTGGTTTGGGCCTTTGCCTGTCTTACTGCCTTCCCTACTTCCCATAGGGAAGTTTGGTATACCTCCCTATCTTCATCCTGCTGTGTTCACTTATATTTCCTGAAGGCCAGCCTTTTGGCTGTGATCTTTTCTGTTACTGCTTTTGAGAACCAAAGTGGGTTCCTCCTTCTTTTGCTCTTGTTTTTCCTCCTTAACACAATGGGATGTTGCTTCAAGCATTGCATCCTTAATGCTTGCCGACTTTGCCTGTACCCCCTCATCTGTATTTCTTCTTGCCAGGGCTAGCTTAACTCTGTTGGCCATCTTATCAAAGTCAGCTCCTCTGAAGTCCCATATTTTTGCCTTGGAATTGGATGATTTAGTTCTAGTGGCCAAATTGAACCATATCATGTGATGGTCATTGGCCCCCAGGTGACCTTCCACCTGGAGATCTGTGATCCTTTCCCTGTTAGTCAGTACTAGATCAAGGATAGCCTTGTCTCTTGTGGGTTGTTGTACTAGTTGTTTGAGGCCGTTCCCCTGCAAGGAATCCACTATGTGTCTAGTTCTGGTGGATGTTCCTGCTACTATGACCAATCTGTATCTGGCATTTTGAAGTCTCCCATTATCGGTACCTCCCCTTAAGCTGTTATGTTTTTTATGTCTTCTAACAGTAATATGTCTGTGTCCTTCCCCTGGTCTGGAGGTCTGTAGACAATCCCAGTTCGTATGGCTGTCACATTTTCTGTTTCCAGGGTGACCCACAGTTCTTCTGGCTCCATATGTATATTCTGAATTTCTGTAGCTTTGATATTTTCATTGACATAAAGGGCCACCTCCCCTCCCTTTTCGCACCTTGGTGTCTTCTGAACAATACATACCCAGGAACTGTAGTTTCCTAAGTGTAGGTTATTATTGTGCCATGTCTCGCTAATGGCTACTATGTCCAGTTTGGCCTCTCTCATTGTAGCTTGCAGGTGTGGGATCTTGTTTCCCAGACTACGGACATTTGTGTACATGATTTTCTTTTGGCCAGATTTCAGTGCATTAGTTGTTGGGCAAGGTCCGGCCTTTCCCATGCGCGTCATATGGGGAGCCAGACCTTTTTCCTTATCTGGTGATACAAATGAACTACAAACATGCTGAACTCCTGTCTGATCACTAGCTGAAGGGGAAGGGGTGTTCTTCCCATTCGATGTATCGGATGCTGCATCCCTCTCACAATTTGCTAGTTTAAATATTCTGCAAAGACTTCAAACTTCTGCCCCAATGCACTGATGTTTATACATTTTTATGTGAAAACAGCCAGTTTATCAGTTCAGGTTTTTTTTAATTAACGTAAACTTCATGTATTGTTGGGTGGGGGGATCTTCTTTTTATTGATTATAGTGAGAGCTGACAGTTTCCAGCATGTCTGGTTTTAGTTATTGGCACAGTTATATGTGATCAGAACATCGGTTTTGACTGGCGGTGAACAGACTTTATTAAGTGCAGACCTCGATTTAAATTGTAATGTGCTTGTGTACATTTAGGGCATTTGCTCAGACATATCTGGTAAGCATAAAAACATCCAAAATATTACCTCTGCTAGTTTTTACCGTGATCCCTCGCAATTCAATGGGGATCTCAGAAACACTATTAGTGCCTGTGTCAGTTTCTATGACACAGTGTAAAAAAACATGATCTCATACCAGGGAAAAGCCAAAGAAAATTTCACATCTCCACTGACAGAAAGCGTCGATTTTGGCTGGGATTTCAAAGAGAGCTGTTGATGTCATGACCTAAGTGATGTCAAGGCAGAAGACTGCACTTAAAACACTGACACCAGACAACTTTCTCAGTACAGTAAAACCACTGCGAGGCAAGCTGAAATCATGATGGAAATGTGAAAGGAAAAGTGTGACTCCCACTGGGACTTGAACCCATGGCCCCTGGCATACTGTGCCAGTGCTCTAACTCCTAAGCTATGGCAGGTTCAGTGATTAGCAGGCTTCTGTGCTTTTCCTTGAGGCACACACACATTCCTTTCTATGCGTTGCGTAACCAGCAATTTAGGCATATATCAGAGACACCAGACAACTTTCTCAGTGCAGGAAAGCCACTGCGAGGCAATTTTAAATCATGATGGAAATGTGAAAGGAAAAGTGTGACTCCAACTGGGACTTAAAACACTGAAACAGACAGTATTCAGAAATAAAAACAATAAAATAAACCTTCAAGAAGAGTGCTGTCATTGGTTCTAATAAAGTTAGTGTTTCCTTTGAGTAAAACTAATAGAATTGTGTGTTTCTTTTTTTTATATTGATCAACATGCATTATCCCTTAATGTAACACTCAAGGGACAATAAATTTCTAGCAAAAGCCTCACCAACCAGAAAGGTTAGAAATTATACTGTGAAGGAGACATCTAGATTGGTGAGGAAGGCTTACCACTGAGACAGACAATGAAGCTTTTTGTAGCTTTGGGCTGAATTCATTCACTAAGCTATTAAAATGTTTCATACCCGACCTCTAACTGCAGTTACCAGTCTCCTATTGCTATTTGCTTCAACCAGTGGTATGATGAAAAAATGTGTCTAAATCATTTAAAAAAGTTCTTTACATGCTGGGTATAGTATGGTGTTGCCCATAGTACTATAATGCTCTCCATAATCTCCTTCCCCTTCCCCTACCACCAAAATCGGAGCCAAGATGAATGCAAGGTACTAGTACATCACAACTTTTGTATAACTCAAAAGTGACTTTCAAACTGCAGATACCCTTTCATGCATGAATGCAATCTGTATCAGCACGGCTCCAGCACAAGTGAAAGAGCATCATTTATCTCATCTTTTGTTCACTCATCCAGTCAACTGTGTAACGATAATATTCCTACAAACCAGATGCAAAGCTGTCATCAATTAAAAATATTTTTCTAGTGTAAAAAAAATTGCTGTAGCAAGCTAAGTTTAATTCTCTGACACCCATTTTAATGGATCCTTTATACGAACAACGAGTCCCTGTTCTCCGTACATTTTAAACCACATGGCCAGGCAGATGATACACTATCTATAATTGACCAGTACTTCTAGCTAATAGAAATGCTATCGTATTTTGTTTAAACCCATCTGTATATATCCTAACCAATCTGTATAAATAACCAATTGTTATGTTTTATCTGTTTGGAATATCAACTTTATGAGGATGTGTTGATGTGTACTCCAGTGCCATTCTGCCACATATGTAATTATTACCAGGTCCATCTTGTAAATGAGTTCTTCTCAATGATGTTTCACCTGGTTAAATAAAGACTGATTGATTGATCGATTGATTGATTGATTGATTGAAATATAGGATAGTGTATGGGAGCCCATACACAACAATGCTATTCTTATACCTAGTGGTTACCACGACGATGAGGACCTTGACAGCGAAGTTCGAGAGGTCCCATTGTCGTCACAGTAACTACAAGGTTTAAAAATAGTGATGGTATGTATTTGGGCTATCACACGCTAATCTGTATATTGTATGGTCCCTAAAAGCACAATCTCTTAGTTTTTCTTGTTCAAGCAGTCAGTCTCTGCCATCTGTGACCTGCACTTCTCGGCCATCCTCCCACTGCCAGCTCACACACGTGATGCTTCAACAGCCCCCTTTCCTGTGAACAGCACTGATGGAGATGGTTGCTTTGTGATATAGCTACTAATGCAGAATGAAAAGTCATTCTGCATTAGTAGCTATGTCACTACTGCAGCAGAACAACGTTTTACAGCATATGGATCTCCATACACAGTGATGTTCCACCATACACTATAATAGTATTAATGTCAATGCAGGGGAAGACATATTTTGTCACACTGTGCAGATCATGATTTCTGAGATACATGCAGCAGGACTCAAGGACCTGGAGGGCTGGGATACCCAAACAAACAGATCTCAGACCATGTGCCATAAGCTGGAGACTATGTTCGCATCTGGTGTTCATTCAACCCTTCATTCCTCTTTGTCATAATAGTCAGTCCGCACTCCCAATTAATAAAACAACCCTATGTTGGGCAGCCAGTATCCTCTAACTTCCCCACCCTGCCCACACCACCCATTTCAATGTTGTTAATGTTATTGAAACTTGATACTGTACAGTCTCCCTCACTTCCTCAATGCATTTGATTGCTACAGGTCTTGGACTGAGGGGTGGTTAGATAGGGTAAAGCAGGTAAAACTGCATCAGCCATCCCCCATTCATAACATCAACAAAAAAACCTATGTTAGTCAGATAGTATCCTTTGACCTCCCTGCCCCCGCCCACACCAGCGGTCTCGAGGTCATGATTTTATTGAGAATGTACAAATGCACTCTGTACAGTCCCCTCACTTCTCCACTGCATCTGTCTATTACGGGTCTTGGAGATGGGGTAAAAAAGTTAATGCCAGTCAGAATATAATGTAACCCCCATCTGTATGAATAAAAAATGCCTATGTTTGTCAGAGAGAGCATCGTTTGACCTCCCTGCGCCTGCTCACCTCCACCAGTGTCAAGGCCATCAATTTACTAAGCCTTTACAAATGCACTGTCTGTGCCTCAGTTTTAATAGAGAGGTAAACACTTAGAACATGAATTTCAAACAAGATGGCAGAATAATGACCCTGCTAAAACACCCCCCACCCCACCACTTATTATTATCAAACTGTGTTGTCTTGTTCTGCTCTGCGCCTTTTAAAAAGTTAAGTCCTTTGCTGCTTCTCCTTTTCTTTTCTTTTGGAATGTACAGTTCATTATATGGAGTAGCACAATCATGAAGGCATCCATGGCTGTGGGAGTGTCAGGAACATTTCCTTTGTCCCATTAATGTGATTAAATTTCCGTGCTCCTCCACTCCATCCCCCACCCACACACAAACATACAATCCAGCATATACTGTGATCAATTGGCACTATACCAAACTTACATCCATGCTATTGTTAGTGATTTTTTTAATGACAACTAAACTTGTTTAAAGACAAAAAAGTTAATTTACTTTTATTACATAAAATGGAAATTCCCTACTGGATGGTTATAGTTGCCAATATCTGGCTGCAGTGCCCATAAGCAATTAATGTTGGAATCTGAGTCTACACCTAATAAAGAATGGTGACTAATCCCCCCCCCCCCATTTGTAAATATGCTGCCAGTGAAAATAATTTCTGAGTTCAGAAATATTTTGCAATGCTGTATAAAAGTAAGACAGGTATGGTAAACAGAAATTATTTGCTTACAAAATGTGTAATCAGCAATTAGGCCCACCCCTACGTCACCACACTAACAGTATAAAAAATAATTGCAAATAATATGCAGCTTAACGTGGCACCAAATAATCTCTATTTGTATGTTTGAGATACTTATGAACACAGGAGAAATCCTGGAAACACTGCGGGCTGGATATTCAAACTGCGCTATTTTGTGGCGCAAGACCTTGCGTTGCACAAAATAGTTGATTGTGCAGGGGTGTGGCCGGGGAGATATTTAAAGGAGTTGAGCTATTGAGCAACTCCTTTGAATATCACCCCAGCCACAACCACTGCGCTATATGATGGAACTTGCGCTCCACCCTTAAGTGGTCAAGTGGAGCATTCAGGGTGCGGTGGCGCCAAGTACCATTCGCCATCGCCATTCCCATATTCAAAGATGACATGAAAATGGGGCCATAATTCAAGGCACAGGGGGGCCATTTGCATCTATTTATGGTCCCATTTGCATGCTATTAGCATGCAGGTGCACCGATCCCTGAGGACTCTGCGCCTGGCTCTGCCAGGCAGCAGCTGTCGGGGACCGACGCCTGCAGCCCGATTGCAGGCAAAGTGTATAAATCCCCACCCTCCCACTGGCCCGATCGTGGGCGTTAGTCAACCCTCCACCCCTGACTGGCCCGATCGCGGGCATTAGTTAACCCCCACCCCCCGACTGGCCCGATCGCGGGCAGCAAAGTGTCAACCCCCAAGGACATATCCTGATGGTTCAGTGGACTGTGAAGCCCGATCGTGGGCAAAGTGTACAGTAAACCCCACCACCAGCCTGATCGCGGGCAGCAAAGTGTTGGGGGTGTTTGAACAGTTTGCAGCCCACGATCGGGCTTCGAGGTCAACTGACCACCAGGACATGTCCTTGGGGTTGACACTTTGCTGCCCGCGATCGGGCTGGTGGGGGTTACTGTACACTTTGCCCACGATCGGGCGCGGATATGTCCTGGGGGTTTGACACTTTGCTGCCCGCGATCGAGCCAGTCGGGGGTGGTAACCAATGCCCACGATCGGCCAGTCGGGGAGGGGTTAAGAAAACCATGCTCATGATTGGGCTGCAGGGGGGGGGCACAGAGAGTATGTTGAGGGCCACCCACAGGTGGCAGCTGCTGTGTTGCACCCTGCAGTGTGGCAGCTCACCTGTGGGTGGCCCTCGACTTACTCCTTTTTTTTGGCTCAAAGTTGTGCAGGCGCAGGTTGGGGGTTGCGCCTGCACAACTCTGCACATCCCGCTGAATATAGGGCTGTGCAGTTTATGCATGGTTCCTCCCCCTCCGGTTCAGCATGTCTTCATTTGCATTGTGCTGTTGCTCAGCTTGACTTGAGGAGCGCAACTGCCTCCTGCTGAATATGGCAGAATGGCGCAATCTCGGACTTGCGCAGGCGCAACCCTATTGCGCATGGCGCAACCCTTTTGAATATCCAGCCCTGCATTTACTAACCTCATTAGACATTATTACTTTTCTACATTTAATACACTATCATGGTCATTTCTTTGTGAAGTACCGTGATTGTTTGAATCTATCATATTCTTAAATAAGTCTAAAAACAAACTATTCAAATAAAAAAAGTACAGACTGTCAGCATATAGTCATACTCACTCACTCATGAGTCTCACTCATACGTGTGACCTCTATGTGCAAACTGGGTGGATGAAACTCACCAATTGGATAAAGTACCAAACCTGCACCACAGCAAAGAAAATAACTATGGGCCTAGCACTCCCTGGAGTCTGTGCTCTTCTGCATCCTAGAAATAACTCCCTCAATACCAGGGGGTCTAAACTACAGCTCCTGCAAGTCCCCCACTGTCACACAACACAAGGTTAAAGAGCTTTTGCTTATAGGGCATCTAACTGGCTAAATGGGCTCTCCAGTGACATCTTCTTCACTCCCATACTTGGTGCATTTAAATCAAGGCTCCGTCTATCTCTGTCTCTCATTGCCTCCAGCTCCTGTGACTGCCTCAGCTAGCTGACCCCCTTTGAATATTGCTCTAGCATCATTCATTTCTCTTTCCTATGTAGCACTTGGTCCCCCTCTATGCCCTCCCCCCCTTCCTGCACTTCCCCTGTTTGTCTTGATAATGCCCTCGGCTGCTCTGACTCCCCTTGTTCCCTCCTACTCCTCCACTCTCTCCCCTTCTTACTTTCTTCCCCTCCCTGTGTTCCCTTCCCCCTTCTCCTCCTACTCCTTTTCCCTCTGTGCCCCAACCTCTTCACACCTCTTTCACTATCCTCCTATTACCCCCCTCAAAACTTGCTTGTTTTTTATATTTTTTGTAACTACGTTTTCTGATTATTGTTTCCTGTTTTGCTCATACGGATGTCTTTTTGTCTTACTGTACTTGAAATGTTAACCAACGTGGAACCTTTGTAAAACAGCCCTGGCTCAAAGGTATTTGTAATCCTAGACATAAATAAATAAATACTCATGCATTCTCAACAGTCTGGGTAACAAGCTTCCTGAACTGGTGGCCTTGATGTAAGAGGAACATCTGTATATTGTGGCAGTCACAGAAATATGGTACACACAGAACCATGACTGGGATGTAAACATACCAGGGTACACTATCTACAGGAGGGACAGGGAGGGTAAAAGAGGAGGTGGAGTAGCTCTCTATACAAGGGAAGGAATCAAAGCAACAGAACAAAAGGGTAAACAGGGAAGAGAGGAAGCACTGTGGGTCAACTTGGAGACAGGCAATGGCACCACAATCCGCACAGGGGTTGTATCAGACCCCCATCTCAGGGGGAGGAAATGGACAAGGAAATGATAGAAGGTATCCTTAGAATGGCAGAAAAAGGGGATATATTGTTGATGGGGGATCTGAATATACCAGATGTTAACTGGAGTGCATTTGCTGCAGCCACATTAAAGAACGGGTTCATTCTAGATGCCTTGCAGGGGGTATGCTTTAGACAACTAGTACTGGAACCTACTTGGGAGGGAGCAATCTTAGACCTGTTACTCTCAAATAGAGATGGCGAGAGGATCACAGATGTGGAAGTGGGTAGCCATCTGGGAACTAGCGACCATCAAACAGTATGGTTCACGATAAACACAGCAATAGAGTCAAGCCATACAAAGGCAAAGGTCCTGGACTTTAGGAGGGCTGACTTTTCCAAAATGAGTGAGTGCCTAAGGAATGCACTAGCAAATGGGCAGGAAGGAGGGATGGAAAAACAATGGGGAATAATCAAAACTGCCATTACTAAGGCAACAATCCTATGTGTGAAGCAAATAAACAAAATAAAATTATGTAAAAAACCACGATGGTTCTAAAAGGAGGTGACAGGGAAGGTTAGGGAGAAAAAGATAGCATTCAGGAAGTACAAGGAATCACAGAAGGAGCAGAACAGAGAACTGTATCAGTTAAAGCAGAAGGAAGCAAGGAAGGCAGTCAGAACAGCAAAGGCCCAAACTGAGGAAAGGGTAGCCAACTCAGTTAACAAGGGGGATAAAACCTTTTATAGCTACATCAGGAAGCGAAGAAAAACCAAAAGAGGAATAATGAGGCTTAATAAAGGGGAGGGGGTGGGCAGAGGGTGACTGTGGAAAGGCAGAGATACTAAACAAATATTTTTGCTCAGTATTCACAAGTGAAGAAAGGGAGGTACCTAAACCAAACAACAGAAACACTCTGGATAGGGGGGGTTGTTACCAGCCCATTCATAGAAGAAAGAGTTCTGAAAGAACTCTTAAAACTGAAGGTGGACAAAGCAATGGGGCCTGATGGGATTCATCCCAGAATTCTAAAAGAACTAAGGGTAGAACTAGTGACACCACTGACTACCCTCTTTAATAAATCATGGGAGGATGGGGTGGTAGCTAAGGACTGGAGGAGGGCAGATGTGATTCTGCTTCACAAAAGCGGAAGCAGGGCAGAGGCAGGAAACTACAGACCTGTTAGTTTGACCTCAGTGATAGGGAAAATGATGGAAACACTTCTGAGGGAGAGAACTGTTGAGTACCTAGAGGCCAGAGGGGCACAGGACCCAAGGCAGCATGGATTCACAGCCACACGGTCATGCTAGATGAATCTAATAGATTTCTTTGACTGGGTGACCAAAGTAGTAGATCAGGGAAGGGCTGTGGACATGGCCTACCTAGACTTTAGTGAGGCATTTGACACAGCCCCACACAAAAGATTAATATACAAGTTAGCCAGACTGGGAGTGGGTCCCAAGATGGTAGCCTGGGCAAATATTTGGCTGGAGAACAGGACACAGAGGGTAATAGTAAACACAGTCCACTATGAAGAAAGGGGGGTTACTAGTGGGGTACCGCAGGGTTCAGTTCTAGGACCGGTCCTCTTCAATGTCTTTATAAGTGACATTGCAGAGGGACTGGAAGGAAAAGTAAGTCTCTTTGCAGACGACACAAAGCTCTGCAACAGGGTTGATACACAAGGTGGGGTGGAAAGGATGAGAAGGGACTTGGCAAGGTCAGAGGAATGGACAAATGCATGGCAGCTTAGATTCAATGCAAAGAAGTGCAAAGTAATGCACCTGGGAAACAAAATCCTAGGGTAAGAGTACACTATGGGGGGTGAGATACTAACAACAACAAAAATGGAAAGAGACCTGGGGGTAGTCACATCAGATGACCTAAAGGTGGGCAAGCAATGTGAGAGGGCAGTAAGGAGGGCTGGGGGGATACTGGGATGTATAGGAAAAGGCATCACCGGTAGAAAACAGGAAGTTGTTATCCCTCTGTACGGACAGCTGGTGAGACCCCATCTGGAGTACTGCATGCAGTTCTGGAGACCCAATCTCTGCAAGGACATAGGCAGGATGGAGGCAGTCCCGAGGAGGGCAACTAAAATGGTGCAGGGTCTGCACCAGAAGACATATGAAGAGAGACATAAGGAGCCTAATATGTATACCCTTGGGGAAAGGATGGACAGGGGGGGCATGATAGAAACATTCAAGTACCTCAAGGGAATCAACAAAGTCCAAGAGGGTAGCATCTTTCAGAAAAAGAGATGTGCAAGAACAAGGAGGCACAATTTGAAGATAGAAGGGGGACGGCTCAGAGGTAACGTAAGGAAGTATTTTTTCATGGAGAGGGTAGTGGATGCATGGAACGGCCTTCCTGAGGAGGTTGTGGAGTCAAAAACAGTGGGGGAATTCAAGAATGCATGGGCCAGACATAAAGCAATTCTAGATGTTGGGGGTAAGAGGAAGTAGGCTGTTGGTTAACTAGGATCTGCAGCATATCCATTAGGTAGGGAAATGGGCAGACTGGGTGTTTTCTATGTAGGCGTTTTTTTTTCTAGGGGGTGAAAAGAGGGAAGTTCTTTACATCTCTTTCATCATGAATTGCTGTAACTTGTCTGATTTGAGTAATATTGTTTTAACTGAAAAGAATACCCATGCTCCAATTTATGGCTCAAATAAATCAATACATATTTCTGTGTTTGCTTACACCAAGCAATGGATTGTCTTTGCTAGTGCTGCAATGATTAGCAAAATAATGCGTAATGATAGCAATAAATAAAATATTACAATGTTGTTTTGCAGTCATTGGGAGATTACTCTTTTTTTTTTACTTCATAAATCAAAGTATCTTAAGCCTGCAATTGCTTTACTCACCATAGAAAGTGTAAGGTGTGTGTGTTTTGTGTGTTGGAGGGCTTGATAAGATAGGAATATGCCTTGAGTGTGTGACAGCTAAAATCATGAATGATCAGAATAAAAAAACGACCACACAAGACACAGGTTTCGGACACGTTTTTACTAAAAAACTGTAAAAACACACAGGAAAATCCATGTCTTATCCGTGTACCTGCTCTTTAATTGTGTTATGGAGACCCGACACCTTAAGTCCATAATCAAAGGGTTTCAGCTGCAATATTACTCTCAAAAAAATTCCCCTTTAAGAATATAAAATGACTTGTGAGGCAAGCTTCAAAATTCTTATTTTTCCATAAGGCAGTTATCTTTGAGTTTTCTTTTTCTTAGTGAAACCAGCTGAGTGAAACCAGAATAGCTTGTCTTTAAAGGAAAGCAGTCATTATCTGTAAGTCCCCACCCCCCAAAGTTTTACCCCCCCAGTTAAGCTTTTGCTGTTTTGAGGCGAGCAGTGCAGCGTCGCACTTTCAGATTAAATGGAACTGTGCAGTGTCTGCCATGTTTGGGAATCCCAGACTTTACAAAAGTAGAATAAAGTAAGTTAGACACATCAAAAAATATTTTTTTCTGTGCGAAAAGCCTTATTGGGGGGGGGTAAAGCTTTGGGAGGTGGGACCCTATAGATGTCTGCTTCAGTTTCCTACTACACACACACACACACACACACACACACACACATACACACACCCTTAAACATATAACTTTTACCTGGCCCCAAGTAAACTGTAACATGAATTTTAATTCATTGCTGCCTGCATTTAACAAGGCAAGAGACTGTATTTGGCTCCCTGGAGCCAACAGCCAAAATGCTGTCAGTTTCCTATTGTTGAGACACGTCCCCTCACATTTTATGTCAGTAAATGGAGAGCATGGGGGCATGCTCCACAGAGTAGAATAGGGACATTTTTCAACTGTTTTTAATTATACTATAGAGTTGTGATTATGATAGATCAAGGCCACTGCTCAACTAACAAGATCCTTGTTAGCTGAGCAGTGGCCTTGATCTGTCATAAGTGTAACTCTGAAGTGTAATAAAAAGCAGTTGAAAAACATCCCTCCTCTACTCTGCTCTACGGCAGTGGCAGAGCCAGATTTAGGAGCATTTGGGAGCCGGGGGGGGTGGGGCCATTCAGTCAGTCATGGGCTCCACAACGTGCACTTCACAGTGAATAAAGATGGTGGTGGGGGGCACCGCTACTCACACTGGGGCAGCCAGGAGGGGCGACTACCCCCCCAGACCCCCCTCTAGCTCCCCACTGCTTCATGGGAGCATGCCCCCACACTCTCCATTTACTGACATCTCAAAAAATTCGAGCACGAGGCATGTCTCAACAATAGGAAAGTGACAGCATTTTGGCTGTTGGCTCCAGGGAGCCAAATGCAATGTCTTGCCTTGTTAAATACAGGCAGCAATGAATTAAATTCATGTTGCAGTGCACTTGGGGTCAGGTAAGAGTTGTTATATGTTTTGGTGGGGGTGGGGGGGTAGTAGGAAAATAAAAAGTTGCTTTTTAAATTAGGGAGCCACAAGGGAGGACTCACATTAGAGACTCCACCCCCTGTAGTAGTGACTACTGGAGTCTTGGGGGAGGGGTGGGTTTAGAAACTCCTCCTAGTCAATAATGAACAAGTCCATTCCCTGGCTCTTTCAAGTAAGTACTACCATCCCCAGTGTCTAGTGCTTATCCCAGTTAAGTGCACTAGATCCCAAAACAGGAAAGAAAACTGGAAATTAAAAAAAGGGGAATTTATTTATTTGTTGAATTTTGTTGACTGGGTAAGCACTCTGGCCCTGCAAGAGTGTTTTTTTCCAGGGGTGACCCAGAATTAATTAGAGAGAGACTTTTACAATACAGCAATCCTTTTGAAACACAAGAGAAGGACTGGTTGGGCATGTACAGTAAATGGACAATTTACAGATAGACATTGTTGGAATAATATACATACATACGTACATACAAAAATATTTCAGAGAAAATAATTCAAAGGCCCTTTGAAGAAGCTTCAATAACGAAGCAAAATGTCATGGCGAATTTTAAATAAAAAGGACATATTTTTGGAACTGAAACATGGTTTATTCTTGAATTTTTTGACAAAAAATGCTTCGATCCAGACTCTGTCTCTCAGCCTAATTCTTGTACCCTTGGACCGCATTATATGACGTAACATCCATTTCCCATGGCCCCACTTCCACAGACTATACAGCAACCAGGATACCATTAAACTAGAGGCAGTAGGCTGGATGACAAGCTACACCTCCAGAAAAGAGAGACCGCCAGGCCTCTGCCCCAGGCCAGTAGAGAAGAGAGGAAGAAGAATCCAAAGTGGGAGAGTAGCTGGGGGGGGGGGCAAGGAATAGGCAGAGATGGGTGAGGGATGCACTGGAGGGTGGTTTCCTTAAATGCAAGAAGCTTGAGAAACAAAACTGCTGACCTGCAGGCACTGATGGCGGAAGGAGAGGTGAACATCGCTGCTGTCTTTGAGACGTAGGCCACCCAATACCAGGACTGGGACCTAGTGGTCCCGGGATACAAGTTGTTCTGGAAGGATAGAGTAAGAGGTAAGGGGGGAGGGGTGGCTATTTTCATAAGGGAGGGAATTCCCTGTAGCAGGGAAGAGGGAGAGGAGGGAAGCATGGAGAAACATAAAAAGAGAAACATAGAATTTGACGGCAGATAAGGACCACTTGGCCCACCCAGTCTGCCCATTTCCCTACCTAATGGATAAGCTGCAGATCCTAGTTAACCAGCAGCCTACTTCTTCCTACCCCCACCCCTAGAATTGCCTTACGACTGTCCCATGCATGCTTGAATTCCACCACTGTTTTTGACTCCACAACCTCCTCCAGAAGGCCGCTCCATGCATCCACAACCCTCTGTGAAAAATACTTCCTAAGTTACCTCTGAGCCGCCCCCATCTTCAAATTGTGCCCCTTGTTCTTGCACACCTCTTTTTTTGAAAGATGCTACCCTCTTGGACTTTGTTGATTCCTTGAGGTACTTGAAAGTTTCTATCATGTCCCCCTCTCTCCTCCTTTCCTCGAGGCTATACATATTGAGCTCCTTAAGTCTCTCTTCATATGTCTTCCGGTGCAGACCCTGCACCATTTTTGCCCTCCTCTGGACAGCTTCCATCCTGTCTATGTCTTTGCGGAGATTGGGTCTCCAGAACTGCACGCAGTACTCCAGATGGGGTCTCACCAGCTGTCTGTACAGAGGGATAATAACTTCCTGTTTTCTACTGGTGATGCCTCGCCCTATGCATCCCAGTATCCCCAGCCCTCCTTGCTGCCATCTCACATTGCTTGCCCACCTTTAGGTCATCTGAAATGACTACCCCAGGTCCTTTCCATTTTGTTGTTACGTAGTATCTCACCCCCATTGTGTACTCTTCCCTGGGTTTTTGTTTCCCAGGTGCATTACCTTGCACTTCTTAGCATTGAATCTAAGCTGCCATACATTTGACCATTCTAACCTTGCCAAGTCCCTTCTCATCCTTTCCACTCACCTTGTGATAACTCTGTTGCAGATCTTTGTGTCATCTGCAAAGAGACATACTTTTCTTCCAGTCCCTCTGCAATGTCGCTATAAAGACATTGAAGAGGACCAGTCCTAATACTGAACCCTGCGTACCCCACTAGTAACCCCTTTCTTCAGAGTGGACTCCATTTACTATTACTCTCTGTGTCCTATTCTCCAGCCAATTCTTTACCCAGGCTGTCATCTTGGGACCCACTCCCAGGCTGGCTAACTTGTATATTAATCTTTGTGTGGGACTGTGTCAAATGCCTTGCTAAAGTCTAGGTAGGCCATGTTCACAGCCCTCCTGATCTACTACTTTGGTCACCCAGTCAAAGAAATCTATCAGATTTGTCTGGCATGACCTTCCGCTGTGAATCCATGCTGCCTTGGGTCCTGTGCCCTCTGGCCTCTAGATACTAGACAATTCTTTCCTTCATAAGTGATTCCATCTTTTCCCTACCACTGAGGTTAAACTAACAGGTCTGTAGTTTCCTGCTTCTGCCTTGCTCCCACTTTTGTGAAGGGGAATCACATCTGCCCTCCTCCAGTCCTCGGGTACCACCCCATCCTCCCCTGATTTGTTAAATAGGGTAGTCAGTGGTGTCACTAGTTCTACCCTTAGTTCTTTTAGAATTCTGGAATGAATCCCATCAGGCCCCATTGCTTTGTCCATCTTCAGTTTTAAGAGTTCTTTCAGAACACCTTTCTTCTGTAAATGGGCTGGTATCAACTTCTGTATCCAGAGTGTTTCTACTGTTTGTTTTAGGTACCTTCCCCTCTTCCTTTGTAAATACTGAGCAAAAATATTTGTTTAGTATCTCTGCCTTTTCACAGTCACCCTCTGCCCACGCTCCCTCCCCTTTATTCTCTTGAACCTTCACTGCCACTTCCTTTGAGAACCATAGTGGTTTCTTACATCGTTTCGTTTTATTTGCTTCACACAAAGGCTTGTTACCTCTGTGATGGCAGTTTTTATTATTCCCCATTGTTCTTCCACCCCTCCTTCCTGCCCATTTGCTAGTGCATTCCTTAGGCACTCACCCATTTTGGCAAAGTCAGCCCTCCTAAAGTCCAGTACTTTTGCCTTTGTATGGCTTGACTCTATTGCTGTGTTTACTTGAACCATACTGTTCGATGGTCGCTAGTTCCCAGATGGCTACCCACTTCTACATCTGTGATCCTCTCTTCATCTCCATTTGAGAGAACCAGGTCTAAGATTGCTCCCTCTCGAGTGGGCTCCAATACTAGTTGTCTAAGGCATGCCCCCTGTAGGGCATCTCGAATAACCCCACTCTTCGAAGTGGCTGCTGCAACTGCACTCCAGTTAACATCTGGCATATTCAGATCACCCATCAGCAATATCTTCCCTTTTTCTGCCATTCTAAGTATACTTTCTATCATTTCCTTGTCCATTTCCTCCCCCTGAGAAGGGGGTCTGTATACAACCCCTGTGCGGACTGTGGTGCCATTGCCGGTCTCCAAATTTACCCACAGTGCTTCTTCTCCTCCCTGTTTACCCTTTTGTTCTGTTGCTTTGATTCCTTCCCTCATGTAAAGAGCTACTCCTCCTCCTCTTTTACCCTCCCTGTCCCTCCTGTAGATAGTGTATCCTGCTATGTTTACGTCCCAGTCATGGTTTTGTGTGTACCATGTTTCTGTGCACCATGCAATTCTGCTTAAAGTTGAACCAGCATAACATTCTGTGGTGATTTGCATATGCAGCCCATGATGTTTTGCATTGTGTGGGCATGTGTGATTTTGTATTTTCTTGAAACTTGGCTTCCCAGCCAAATGCCCTTTGGGGTAACCCTTGCCTCAGTGTTTGCGCACAGAGGTTCTTTGTCTTTTAAATAGTTTTTTTATAGTATTAATAGACCCAAACAGTCTGCCTGACTGAATCCAGACTGAAAAAGGGTGACAGACAACATTATCAGTGAAAACTGTTCTGTATGTATTCAGAAGACAGACTTAAATATTATCAAACAGAGCAACTACAAATTGAGCAAACATAGGGTCATACTTTTTTATTTTGAAGTCAAATCTGGATAGAAAGAGCATAATATTTTTAGAATCATAACACATGCTCAGATTGTTTTTACTGTCTTTGTCCAGAAAAGGTACACAGCTACATCTTGTTTCTGGGTATGTTTTGGGAGCACGGGGAGGTTAAGTGACCTGCTTTGGTCACACAATATTCAAGTAGAGCAAGTTGGAATCAACCCCCATTCTGCTGGATGAATGATGCTTGTTCACAGCTCTTTGCTTTAACCTCTAGGTTGTACTGTCAGCTGTTAATCAAAAACTACACATTTCAAGATTGGCCCCATGATGCCAGGCCAGTAGGTATGTAGCCACATTTGCATCTTGTAAACCTGAGTTCACACCAGAAATTGTAAGAGAAAAGGCTGGAAGAGAGGGAATGGAAAAAGACAGAAGTTGGTGCTGTGGCAGCCCCTGAAATATGTACTGACATGAACACAGACAGGATTTAGAAATCCTGATACAGTATGGGGCCCCAATACCTGTTGGTATCACAGAGCCAGCCTTGAGATGTGTAGTTTTTGATAAACAGCTGGTTGCAGGATACTCCTTATTTATCATCCACCAGATGATGATGGAGAATTCCTGTCGGAGATAGCGGACTTCATCAGCGACATGGTATTGGAGTCCCCCAGATGGATAATTCTGAGGGACTTCAATGCTTGGGTTGACAATGAACCCTCACAATTTGGTCAAAATTTCCTCCAGCTAATGACGATACTGGGTCTTACACAGGTAGTTACCGCCGCTACCCATATAGGGGTTCACTCACTGGATCTGGTGTTCCTCCTGGGGATGGAGATCTTGGACTTGGGGGTGGAAGTTGTCACTTGGTCTGACCATCACACCATAGAGTTCATTTTATGGCTCCCCCAAATGGACCTGCCCTAACGGAGATGGTCCAGTACCGCCCTTTAAGGGGAGTTACGCCAGATGGTCTATCGGTGGTCCTGGACCTATCGGGATTGCTGGATGAATGCATGAGTCCAGGGGATCTAGTACTGACCTATAATAAGGCAGTGGGAGATGCCCTGGACTTGATTGCTCCTGTTCGTGTTTGAACACTCACTCTTTGCCCAAGGACCCCTTGGTTCGATGGTTCCTTGAAGGAGTTGAGGTGAGTTGGCTGAAGGATGGAGAGAGCATGGCTGAAGTCTGGCCTGGATGCTGACAGGCTTAGAGTGATGGAACATTATAAGGGCTATCAATCAGAACTCACCCTTAAGAAGGCAGAGTTCCTGTCCAGGGAGATTTCTGCTGCACAGAATCGACTGGCTCAGCTTTTCTGAACTGTTGACAGATTGTGCAATCCAAACTGTCTACAGTCCGGAGGAGCATTTTCTCAGGTGAAATGTGAGGAGCTTGCTCGATTTTTCACAGATAAGGTTTCCAGCATCAGGTCTGGTATTTGCCTGACTCTCCCTACGAGGGATTGTGGAGGTCGATGGGCAGTGGTAAGTACTCGGTCTATCTAGACAGATTTCAGCCAGCCAGAATCATCCAGACTTTGCGCCCAACCAGTTGTAGTCTGGATCCGGGCCCTACTCCCCCATTAGTGGATTGTGTAGATGTTATCTGCACGATCTTAGCTGAAATTGTCTGGAGTTCCTTGGGGGGGTCTTTCCTGACCCCCTCAAGGAGGCAATCATATGACCACTCCTTAAAAAGCCCTCCTTGGATCCTGATTGTCCAGTTAATTACCACCCTGTCTCTAACCTGCCCTTTGTGGATAAGGTTATTGAGAAGGTGGTTGTGCTGCAATTGGATGATCACCTTGTGACCCACAATGTCGATGAAGCTCTCCAATCTGGATTTAGGAAGAGACATAGCATGGAGACTGCCCTCCTAATGGTGAGAGATCGAAAGGCTTGTACCATTCTGGTTCTTCTTGATCTCTCAGCAGCATTTGACACTGTGGACCGTGGTGTGCTTTTGGAGTCCTTGCTGGTCCTTTGTGGGCTGTTGGGTACAGTCCTCAAATGGTTTCAATCTTTCTTTGTGGGCAGGTCTCAGAGGGTGGTCACTGGAATTTATTCCTTGGACGTCCTTCCCCTGTCCTGTGGGGTGCCGCAGGGTTCCATATTGGCACTAGAGTTGTTTGCAGTGTACGTGCTGCCATTGGAAGACATCATTAGGTGATATGGCTTGAGTTTTCACTGCTATGCAGATGACACTCAGCTGTTTCCGTCCTTTTTACCTGGACAGATTGCTGCAATCTCTGTGTTTAACAACTGCCTCACCGAGATCAAAGATTGGATGAGCACTAGCTGGCTGAGACTGAATCTGGACAAGACTGAAGTGTTAGCAGTGGACCTGTGTCATCCAGGAGTGGGTTTGGGGGCTGGGCAGGCATCAGGTCTATGGCTTGATGGTGTTCAGCTCACTACCTCAGACTGGGTGCGTAACCTGGGTGTTATTTTTGATGATGGCCTGACCCTGAAATCTCAGGTGGCGGGCATGGTTAAATCCTCATTTTACCATCTGACGAACATCGCTCAGGTGAAACACCTGGTTCCTCCAGATGACCTTTCAACATTGGTCCATGCCTTCACTACCACCTGTCTTGACTACTGCAATGCCCTCTACCTAGGGCTTTCTGGGGTTGATATTCGCCACTTACAGCTAGTGCAGAATGCTGCAGCCAGGTTGTCGACTGATACATCAAGGTCATTCATATTACACCTGCATTGTGCAGACTGCACTGGCTGCCTGTTCAGTGGCAGATCATCTTTAAGGTTGGCATGCTAACCTTCAAAGCCCTACATGAACAGGGACCAGATTACCCGAAAGATCTCCTGACTCCCTACTCCCCCCTTCGTCCTCTCCGATCCGCCAATGAGGGATTGCTAGAGATTCCCAGGGTTTGTTTAAAATCTTCTGGTGCTTGTGCTTTTTCCTTTGTAGCTCCAACCCTGTTTAATTCTCTACCTCATCGGTTAAGAGAGTGCCTGACTGTCAATAGTTTTAAATCTATGTTGAAGACATATTTGTTTACCTAAGCCTTCCTGGATTAAATTAAAATTGCTGCTGTATTTATTGTTTTACTGTAAGCTTTTAGGTTGTTTGTGTATTTTAAAATGTGCAGCGCCTTGGTTTTGGAAAGTCGCTATACAAATAAAGTTTTACTTTACTTTACTATAGCCTAGAGGTTAAAGCAATTCTAAAGATGGATTATTTTTACTAACAATTTGAAATGTAAGGGTGATAACTCACTAGTTGCAATGCACAATCAAAACAAGTATTATAAATGTAGAAAGTGTTGTAATAACACCTTAAAACACACTTAATAAATCAGATGATTTTCTATTTAACCTACAGTCAATGGAGGACCAAGATCCTTGGTGACATCATTTCCTGTCAGGAGCCTAATACATATGGCTGCCCCCAGCTCTTAATTACAGACTGATTTACATATGAATAACTCTGGACTGCAAAGACTCACAGATAAACACAATGACTCACTCAAATTAGCTTTTTATGGTCTTTCAGAGCTCTCATCCCCTGATCGGGCAAACATCTGAGTGGCCGGGGCTACCTGGGCCAGCCGCCCATGCCACCACTGCTTGCCGCCAAGGAACCCTCCTCTTGTTGATCTGTTAGCCCCTGATCGGGCAAACATCTGAGCAGCCTGGGGCTAACTGGGCCAGCCGCCCATGCCACACTGCTTGCCGCCAATGAACCCTCCTCTTGCTGATCTCTCAGCCCCTGATTGGGCAAACATCTGAGTGGCCAGAGCTACCTGGGCCAGCTGCCCACGTCACCACTGCTCACCGCCAAGGAACCCTCCTCTTGCTAATCTCTCAGCTCCTGATCGGGCAAACATCTAAGCGGCCAGGGCTACCTGGGCCAGCTGCCCATGCCACCATTGCTCGCCGCCAAGGAACCCTCCTCTTGCTGGTAAGCTCCCAGGCCAAACCGGGAAGCGCTGAAAGGCTCCTATTGGCCGCTGCCTGTTGCTTCCATCTCCTATTGGACTGTTGTGCTCCACACGGCCACTGATTGGCCCTGCAATCTTAACTGATTCAAGCTGTTCTGCTGGGCTCTGCGCCGATAGACTTCAGTGGGTTTCGGAAGAAAATTTTGGCTAAATTGCTAGACTGCTTGCTTATTTTTTGTTAAAATCTCAATTAATGTGTAGACCTGCCTTGATGTTTTTAGCACTCGATTTCTAAAAGCTCTGGGTTTCGGCCAAAAATCTGGGCTAAATTGCTAGACTGCTTGCTACTTTTTTGTCAAAGTCAAAATTAATTGTGTAGACCTGCCTAAATGTTTTAGCATTGAACTCTAAAGTGCAGTTAGGGAACTGTTGTAATTTAGAGCTGTGAAATGATTCCCGGCCCTCTGCATTCACTCTTTCTCTCCACCCTTCCCCCTGCTGCTAAACCCAGCATCTCTCTTCTTCTCCCCCTGTGAATTTCATTTTCTACTAAATCACCCCTCTGTCCTCCCTCTGGCACCAGTTCAAGCTTAATTCTTATGTCTGTGGCTGCCCCCCTGCCTAAATCCCCTCTGTCTCTCCACTGCCCATGCCCGTGATTTTCGCTCCAACGTCAACTTTTGTTATTACTGTGACTCACAATCTGTTGCTCTGTTCCATCCCTTAGATCTCTAATCTCCTGATCAGGCAAACATCTGAGTGGCCGGGGCTACCTGGGCCAGCTGCCCATGCCACCACTGCTCACCACCAAGGAACCCTCCTCTTGCTGCTAAGCTCCCAGGCTGAAGAGGAAGCACTGAAAGGCTCCCATTGGCTGCCGCCTGTTGCTTCCATCTCCTATTGGACTGTTGTGCTCCGCGCGGCCACTGATTAGCCCTGCAATCTTGACTGATTCAAACTGTTCTGCTGGGCTCTGTGCCCATAGACTTCAGTGAGTTTCGGAAGAAAATTTTCACCCGCCTCCCTCCCCCACCTCCAACCATACTTAATTAGGTGTTAGCTCCGCCCACTTCTGTCTATAGACCTGCCCTTTCATTTCCTATTGGATATTCTCTCTCTCCTGTACCTCCTCTCTTTACCGCCCACTCTCCCTCCTCCTCCATCCCCTCTACTAATCAACTCTGTCCCCTTACTGCCCCGCCTTCTTTCTGTGCCTGACACCCTCCTCATATCTCCTACTGCATCCATCGAATCTCCCCCCTCCCCTGTATCACCTCCATTTTCTGACTGGCTATCTCCCCGTCCCTCAGATCTTTCTCGACCCCTACTACCCTCACCTTTCTATCCACTATGGCCATCCCCTCTCTGGCCCTCTGTCTGGTTATTGTCTCTGCCCCGTTTCCAATGGCATTCCTGCCTGGAGCCTGCCATCCCAATCTCCCACTGTGCTTCCAGCTGGACAACATCTACCAGCACTCGGGGACGATACCCACTGGGCTATGCTCTCCATATCTAACCTCTGCCAGGACAGGCTTGCACCACTCCTAGAATCAAGATGGAGTGATTTATGTTCACATGTTCCCACTCTCACTTCTGGCCTATGTCACCACTTAATGGGATCATAGTTTACAGAGTAGCTTTCTCTCCAATGAGAAACAGTCAAATATAATCTCCCTGAAACAGCTACGCTGGTGCACCCTGAAACTCTTGCTTCTATTACTACTTCTGTCTGGCAATATTCATCCTAACCCTGGCCTCACAATCCCAAGCTTTGACTTAAGGCAGAGTCACTCTGGGGGACTCACCTTTGCAACGCTTAACATCTGTAGCCTTCTACCCAAACTTGATGCCCTACAATTATTTGCGCACCAATACAGCCCTGATGTTCTTGTGATTGTTGAAACCTGGCTCACTCCAAAAATACCCGACAGTGCAATTACCCTACCAGGATATAACGTATTCAGAATTAACAGGACCACAAAAAAGGTGGTGGATGTGCTGTTTACCTCAAAGACTCTCACCTGGGGCACTGTGTTCAACTCCCTGCCTCGGTCTCTACCATCAAGATACTACCCATCGGAATTCTACTTGGGGATCACAACAAGGCACTGACTATTGCTGCTGTCTACATCCCTCCCCAGGATCAAGTTAAAGATCTGAACTCTGTCCTTGACCTTGTCTGTTTCCAACCACCTGGCTCCGAGATAATCCTAATGGGCGATTTTAACATAAATTGGCTTGGATCAGATACGGGTGGCTACAAGGATGCCATCTCAGCTGCCAACCTTGCCCAGCTAGTCATCTCCCCCACTAGACTCAACTATAAGACTGGGACAAGCACCCTCCTAGACTGGATACTGACCAGCCACCCATCCCGCATCTCAAAAGTCTCCGTTCTCCCAGATACACTAAGTGACCACTCCCCAGTCACCTGTGAATGGTCTAACAAATTCAGCCCGCCACCACCCAAACCAATTAACAGCAGAATCCTCTTGCGTGGTCAATTGAAGCACCTCAACTCACACCTTAGACAACAAGACTGGTCAACTATCTTCCATGCATCAGATGTCAACTCTGCGCTTGACTTCTTCATCAGCTCCTTCAATGCTGCCTATGATGTCTACGCCCCCTTCAAAAAGAGGAAAGTAAAAGGCCTTAGCAATCCATGGCTCACTGCTGATCTTCTAACATTGCTGAAAGCTAGGGACTACCTCTGGTTTCAGGCTCGGGCCACTGGTAGGCAAAAAGATATACAAAACTACAAACATGCCCGAAATGACTGCACCAAAGAAATATGCCTGAAGAAAAGCAACTATTACAAAGATGCCCTCACAAACACCCAGGGAAATGGTAAGTCCTTCTGGAATAATCTCAAGAAAGTTACAGGGAAATTGCCCAAAACATCACCTTCAATGTTGGATGTGGATGGGACTATAACTCTTGACCCTTCCACTATAGCTAACACGTTCAATAATGCGTTCGCTGACCTCAGTAGTGTTCTTCCTCCAGACTTCTTCGATGAAGACCTCCCTCCTGCGCCCTCCTCCACCTTCCCACCCCCTTTATCAAATTGCCCCCCTTTTTACTTCAGAGCAGTCAGGACACATGAAGTCCATAGATACGTCAGTAAAGCAATTGTTGGATCTAGAATAAGCGACTCACTCGACCTCAAACTGCTGTCCCTTACTCTTGATGAAGTGCTATCTCCTCTAACTTGGATTTTCAACCTCTCCCTCACCCTAGGACAGTTCCCTGACAGATGGAAATCTGCCATCGTAACACCAGTCCACAAGACTGGGGACAAGGCCCTTCATTGGAAACTATAGGCCTATATCCATACTACCCCCCCAAGGCCATTGAAAGTCTGGTATCTGACCAGCTAATGGAATATCTGGACAAGAACGACATCCTTTATAAACAACAGCACAGCTTCAGAAAAAGGCCACAGCACCACATCTGCCCTCCTTGAATTCACAGGAGCAATTCACAACTCCCTAGACAACAATTACCTCACTGGTTCGGTCTTCATAGACCTGACCAAGGCTTTTGACACTGTCCATCATCGAATACTCCTCATAGAACTGCTAAAAGCTGGGCTCTCCCCTGAGTCTACAACTTGGTTTAAGAGCTACCTGTAAAATCGTTCCCAAAGAGTGAAAATTGCTGATGTCCTCTCAGATGCTAGACCCGTATGCTCAGGAGTCCCCCAGGGATCCATTCTCGGGTCACTCCTCTTCAGCCTGTTTTTGAACAATCTTCCACTATCCTGTCCAGAACAAATCCTACTCTATTCTGATGATGCTATCATTCACACCATCCAACAGGACCCCCACCTACTCCAAAACAAGCTTCAGAAGGGCTTCACCTCCATTGAAACATGGTTTAGTAGTCAAAAGCTGGTTCTCAACTATAAGAAAACTATGTCAATGCTTTTCTGTGGCTCCCACAACAGACATAGTCTTCATCCCCTTAATATTATAAACTGCCTTGGTGCTGTCCTCGAACAGGTTCACTCCTTTAAATATCTGGGAATCACCATAGACAGCAACCTATCCTACAACATCCACATAGATAGCATCGCCAAAGCTGCAAACACACGCATTGGTCTTCTCTACAGGCACAGGCAATGCCTCACCTCGGATGCCTTAAGGATAGCAATTCAGAGCTCGGTGGTGTCGCTAATTGACTATGGTCTGATTATTTACAGCTCTGCAACTGACACAGCCCTCAGGCGCTTATCCTTCGCCCTAAACAAAGCCTTCCAACTCATCATAGGATCCCACTGTCTCACCCATACGTGTGACCTCTATGCCCAAACAGGGTGGCTACAGTTATCAAACCATATCAAGTACCAAAATTGTCTAATGGCTAAGAAAATTATGCTACATCTTGCTCCCCCCGGAGTCCAAACTCTTCTCCATACAGCATGCAAACCCCGCCTCACCAGGGCTTCAGAGAATCAAATGTTGCACATTCCTCGGTGCCGCACCACACTGGGCCAAAGATCCTTTGCGCACTGAGCTCCTAGCTGGATTAATGGACTCAACAAAGACATCTCCTTTCTGCAAAAGCTAGGCCCATTCAACCTTCGCCTCTACCTAGCTGTCTCTAGTTCCTACGACTGTCCCTCATAATCTGATCTCCCCCCTAGCACTTCTACTCCTACCTCCTCTCTCCCTCATCCTACAGCCTACCCTCCCGTTTTTGCTCCCTACCCCTCAAGCACTTTTTTGAGGCCTGACAAATGCCCATGGCTGCACCATTCTTTTTGTGTCCATTCCAAGCCTCAGCTACCTCTGTCTACCCTGCCCGCTCTGGTACCTAATTTCCCTAAATGTGATGTATTTCAGCTGCTAAAAAATGTCTGTACACCATTTCTGCTTTGTTACGCAACTCTATGTAATGTTTGTATTGTACCTTAATTGACGTGGAACCTTTGTAAAACAGCCTTGGCTCAAAGGTGCTTGTACTATTAGACTCTAAATAGATAAATAAGAAACCCTACTGATGATAGTTCTCCTTTAAAGTCCACCCCCCTAAACTCAATCACCCTTGTGCCCATGCTCCCTGTTTCCCTCCGCATGTTTAGCATGAACCACACTGAATAATGGTCACTCCCAGCTAGTGGTTCCTCCACTTCCAGACTCCTTACAGCTTCCCTGTTATCTAGTACAAGGTCCAGAGTCCTTTCTAACTGAGTCAACCCCTGGACCAGCTGTGTCAGGAAGCTGTCTTGAAATGCTTCTAACTGGACCCACTCCCTTGCACTCATGGTGGATGGGGTGCCCCACTACACTTCCAGTAGGTTGAAGTCCCCTACCACCACTGTGCTCCCCTTCCTGCAGACCTTCCTAATTTGTTCAGCTAATTCCCTATCCGGGTCACTCCCCTGAGCTGGTGGCCTGTACAGCACCCCCATCCTCAGTGTCCTATTCTTTGCATCTTGGAACTGCATCGATAGTGCTTCTGTCCTCCCCTCCTCCTTTCCTCCCTTTTGCGCTTTATCCCCTCCCTTACATAGATCACCACCCGCCATGCCCCTTAGCCCTATCCTTTCTGACTAACCTGAATCCGGGATCATCATATCCCAAAGTCCTGGTATTGGGTGGCCCACGTTTCCATGATGGCCACAATGTCCACCCCCTCCACCACCATGAGAGCCTGTAACTCTGCTGTTCTATTCCTTTGGCTTCTTGCATTCAGTGAGACCACCTCCAGCCTTTCTACTCCCTTTCCTTCCCCCTTTTTATCCCTCCCTGTGTTGCTTCCCCACTGCCTTTACCCATAACTAGTGGGTGAGCTCACTAGGCTCCCCTTTCTGGACCCTTTTCCCATCAGCTGTCCCCTCACCACCCCCCTCCTAGTTTAAATCCACATTTGTTGATATATACCCCTCTATTCCCCATTTTAGTACTCCCTTCCCCTCTTTGCTCAAATGTAACCTGTCCCCTGTGCATAGATCACTATTACCCCAGGTTCTGCCCCAGTCTGAGACTAATCCATACTCCCTGATACAGCACCAATCCATCAGCCACTCATTGAACTCCTCTATCCTTTTTTTCCTCACTGTACTTGCACATGGTACTGGGAGTACCTCAGGGAACACCACCAACCCCCCCATCTCCTCACACTGCCTACCCAAATCCTCAAACCTCCCCTTGACCAACTCTACCATCTCTCCCACCAAGTCTTTTGTACCCAAATGCATCACTGTGTGAGGTTTCTTCCTCCCCTTCTGTGCACACTTAAGAAGTGCCTGCCCCACCCTGCCTACGATCAACCCCTGGGATAGCCTTGACCCAGATATGACTGTGCCTTTCTCCCCTTCCGCTCCATCTGACCCTTTTCAGTATAGAATCCTCAGCACTGCTACCTCCCATCTTCTTGTCCCACACCCTCCTTCCTGTTTTCACTGTCCGCATTCCCAGAGCCCACACTGCCCTGCTCCTTATTACCTCTATCTGCACCATTTGCGACTCCTACATCTTCCACCCCAGTTTCCACCTGTCCCTCTGCCTCTACCCTGCTCTTCCCCTCCTCTTCCCTTTCTTTCCCAGCCTGACTCCTGGGCCTTCACTACCCTTCCCCCACCATGATCTCCGACACCTCCCCTATCACCTCAGATACCAACACTGCAAACCTATTACTTGCTACCCCTGCAATGGTGCCCATCTACTCCTTCCCCCTACCCTGAGCCTTCCCTCCACTTACTGCCCTCTGTTCTCCCTTACCCCCAACCCCCTCACATTATCATGGGATTAAGCCCTGTTGTTCCTCCTCTGCTTCTCCCAGCTAGTCCTCTTCGGGGTCCCTCCTGCCCAAGCCCCCCTCCCTCACTCTCTCCAGCTCCCTCCGGAGCCCCTCCACCTCCTCTTCCAGTCTGCTCAGCCTGTAACAAATTGGACAGCCCCCCCAGTTTCCATAGTATATTCATCCAAACAGCTGCCCCACAACCTTTGCACCACACTATCCTGCCTGTGCTGCCACCCTCACTCCATGGTGCCCCAATTCCATCCACTTTTCCGATGTCTCCAGCCACCCTTATTCATGCCCATTCACCCCCCATGTGATCCCTCCCATAATGCCCCATTTTCCTTCCCTCCATTATTCACATTTAACTTAAACGTAACCTCAGTTTCTTATCACACAGTCTGTACAGCAATAGCTGGATACCATATGTGACCCTACTAGCTTGCCTCAGAGTCCTTCTTTACCCCATTGGTCCCTAGCTTGCTAGTTCAGTATCTCCAGTAAACACATTTATACATGACCTTGTCAGTTTCTTTTTTTTTTTTTGAAAATCGGCTTTATTCAAGCATTCAAACTCCATTACATTGGACATCAAAATACACACTTTTAACAGTTTGTTTTCAGTTTTATACAGTAGGTTAAAGATTTTAAGATTAGATTTCTGTCCGGTCTTTCACGAATATCCATTCTTGTATCACTTTGAAGCCTGTCAGCCAGCTACTATTAAAATCTAATTTATTATAACCAAGAACTATTAAACATCAATAACTTAATGCCTAGAGAACAGTATAGAGTTCATAAGTTTGGTTATGATACAAGGATAAAATTATCCTGTCTACAGTACAATGGGGGAAGCAAACTGACAGACACTATGCATCGACATACGATGTCAAGTTACTACTAAAAAGAGAAGAGACATGGAAAATAAGACAAAAAGGGGAAGGTGAGCCCTGTACATCGAAGTCTGGGGGGTTGGGGTTATCATTACTAGTTCAGATAGTGGACTTGGGGGTATAACCAATAGGCAGTTTTCTCACCTTAGTGACCCTTCGTCCACATAAACGGATCATATAGAATTATGAGGTATATCCGTCTACTAGTATCTCATTGTTCCCTGAATCTGAATAACTGGCTGCCCATCCCACCCATGGGCTCCACATCTACATGAATTTATCTAGCGTAAGGTGCAGTTTGGCTGTTGTCTGTTCCAGTTCACATACCTTATTAGTTCGGTCAACCCAGTCCTGGAAGGGTGGTGGAAGTGGCCTCAGCCATCTGGTGGTTACACATTTTAGTGCTACGGCTATAAGAATTAATGCTAGTTTCCTATGAAGTGAGGGTAACCAAATGATTGTAGGGAGGCCAAGTATCCATTCTGAAAATCATCTGTGATATCTATTTGTAAAATCTGTTTGGTGGCCAATTGTACTCTGGACCAGAACTGTCGTAAGGAGGGACAGGCCCAAAATATATGGTAATGGGACCCAGCTCTTCCACAGTTACGCCAGCAACGATCTGTGTAAGTATTATGGAAGTGCCTGGTGATCATAGGGGTACAAAAAAAACGAATTAGTATTTTCCCAAAAAATTCTCTCCAGACAGGCGAGGAAGTCACTCCCCACCCCACCCTCAGGCGCTCGTCCCAATCTTTGGTTACAATGTAGGTTTGAGATTCCCTCTCCCATTGTTCCTTTACTCGTTGCAGTGGGGTCTCGTCTGTCACCTCTAGTCTACAGTATAGGTTGGATATGAATTTCATATTGATAGCTCCCATGATGACCCCATAGATAAAGTCTTCCCTGGGGTTTCTTAACCTAGACAGTGCTTTTTTTGTTGTCTCTATGAAAAATAAAGTGTCTAACCTGCATACATCTGAATAGGTCTGAATTAGTAAGATGAAATTTATCCCTCAGCTGTTGGAAGGAACCTCCCTCCAGAAATTGAGAAAATCTACTCAGGCCTTTGGTTTCCCATATCACATACCCTGAATCTAATCTTGGAGGGAAAAAGTCCAGGCAAAATCTTATTAGAGACAGAGGGCCTAGCTTCTCTTTTGATCCCATCAGAGCCAATACTCGGTATAGGGTCTTTACTGAATGTCTCACCCAGGGGTTATGTATATGCTCTAGAATACTCGCCGGGACCACTGCAAAGACCAGTGAGAACAAAGGCAGTGGCAAGGCTCCACTTTCCTCAATTCCATACCATCCTGACATTTCTTGGCATCTAGCCTGGGAACACAGTGGGACCATCTGACATGCCAGATAGTACTGGTAAAGGTCTGGCAGTCCTTGGCCTCCTATAGACCTATGAAGGTACAAGAGTCAACTCATCACCCTGGGTCTCTTTCCTCCCCATATAAACTTATTTAATCTTTGACTCACTTTCTTCCAGTATTCAGGCAGTATAGGGATGGGCAATGTAGAAAATAAAAATGGAAACCTAGTCAGTAGATTCATCTTAATTGAATCTATTCAACCTGCTAGTGAAAGAGGTAAAAGAGACCATCTAGCCATATCACTTTGCATCCCGTTCCAGAATGTATTATAATTGGCTTCAAATAACTTACTTTTAGATGTAGAAATTTGTATCCCTAGGTATCTGAATTGGTTATTTTTTGTCCAGGCATATGGAAATGCAGATTTGAAAGTCTGCATAGGTCGCCCACTAAGAATCAACGTTTCAGACTTGGTCATGTTCTCTGTGTAGCCTGAAATGCAGGCAAATTGTTCTAACATCTTATTTAAGTCCAGCACTGACCTGTCTAGCTTACTTAAAAAAAAAAGAGCATCGTCCTCATAAAGGGCTACTTCCACCCCACCTGCCATTATCCCCTCTATCTCGGGAGACTGCCTGACCTTTGCGGCCAAGGGTTCTAAGAAAATGACAAATAGCAATGGGGACAGAGGGCATCCTTGTCTTGTTCCTCTAAAAATTGGAAACTTTCCTGTATTAATCCCATTAACCCATACTAGAGTTGGGGAGAGGTCTAAAGACTGGAGATTATTTTCCTAAATTTGGGGCTGAATCTAAATTTCTCCATGTTTTTTTGTAAAAAATGCCAATTCACTCTATCAAATGCTTTTTCAGCATCCATGGAGATGGCCAATTGGAGTGCCCTCTGTCCCCACTGGCTAGAAATGACATTTAAGAATCTTCTGATGTTTTCCTGAAGGTATCTACCAGAAATAAATCCTGTTTGATTCGAATGTATGATACTGTGGATTACCTTCTGCATATGATCGGCCAAAATTCCAGTAAGGATTTTTAAATCTACATTCAATAAAGAAATCGGCCTATAGGAGCTGCAAACTTCGGGGTCTTTCTCCTGTTTATGTATTACTGAGATTTGGGCATAGCGCCAGGAGTCTGGAATTTCCCCTCCTTCCTGAATATGATGGTAACCGGGCAGTAAGAGCTGGAAAACTTTATAGAATTCAGCAGGAATCCCATCTAGGCCAGGAGACTTGCCTTGCTTTAAATCCTTAATTTTTGCAGTGATTTCCTGGAGTGTGATAGGGGTCTCCAAGGATTTCTGAGCCTCTGGAGTCAGTTGGAGCAATGCCAGTGAGGACAGGAATTCTTCAACTTTACCTCCGTCAGTATCCTCTGGAGGATTTTGACTATATAGAAGTTCATAATAATTGGCAAAGGTTTGGGCTATTTGGGGGTAGCCAGAACATTGTCCTTGCTAGGATATTGTATCTTCTACTGCTAATTTGTTTTCTTAATGCAAAAGCTAAATGTTTTCCAGCTCTATTTCCATCTTCGTAATATTTATGATGAACTCTTCTCAAGGCACCCTCTGTCTGTTGTGCTAGTAGGCTCTCAAGGGCTGCTTTTTTTGTAACCATCCACTCTTATCTGTGGAGTTTAAGGTTAATTTATGTCTGAATTCTGCCTCCCTCAAGTCTGCCTCCAGCTTTTACTGTTGTGCCAGTTTTTCTTTTTTTACTTTGGAGCTGAGGGATATTGTATGACCCCTCAGGGAGGCTTTCAAAGCATCCCAGAGAAGAGAAGGGGAAGGGTACCCTGATAAATTCATGGCCAAGAACTCCTTAACATGATCTAAGACACTATTCTTGAACTCAGTGGAGTTTAGGAGCCCCACATTCAACCTCCAGTTTGAATTTCTCGGGGTAGGCATAAATTGAAATTGCAAGATCCGACCAAGTCAGTGGATGTATGGAACAGGCCTGCAAGTATGTGCTTTTCTCCATGGGGAGAAAAAACATATCTAACCAGGAATAGCTATTATGTCTATGTGAGAAGAAAGAGAACTCCAACTCCTCAGGGTGGCAGTATCGCCAGGCTTCGAGGAACCCTGATTCTTCTGTGAGTCTCTTAAGAAAGCTATCATCCCCTCATCCTGACCTGGGGCCTGCAGCTCCCCGCCTATCTAGCTTCCCTGACATGACTCTGTTAAAATTTCCCCCAATTATGTACAATGAGTCTATATCTGTGACTACTTCCAAGATTAAAGTGCGGAGAAAGGAACGGTTCTCTCTGTCCTCGTTTGGGGCATACATATTTATAAATACACAAGGCATCCCATAGTAATAGGCTTTCAGTTTCACAAAATGACCTGCCAGGTCTCTTTCAGATTCTACTATCTTTATCGGGGAGTCCTTACTAATTAATATCACTGTGCCTCTGCAGTGAGGGTGAGCTTTCAAAGTAGCCACATGGACCTCTCCCACCCAGGACCGTTTTAATTTAACATGTTCTCCCTCTGTTAGATGGGATTCTTGAATGTATGCAAGATCTACTTTATGTTTCTCCAGTTCTTACAACATACAAGCTCTTTTAATAGGGCTACTCAAGCCTTTACCATTATAAGAAATTCACTTTAAGTCCACCTTTTATTGTATATCTGATCTGTTTCAGTGTCTGTCAATTCCCCATTCCCCATGACCTCTCTCCCCCTTCCTAAAACTGGGCTAGGTAGAGCTTGCATACTGCTCTAGGCATAAACAAGATTTCCAAGTGATAACAACAAATAACATCAACATTTAACCTTAACCAACACTGAACCTCTTCCAAAAATGCCACCTTTACCTTCCCAGCAGAGGTCTCTATTCAGAAAGGAATGTGCTAATCTCAGCTGCACCAAACTGAGAAGCAATCTGGTCTCAGAAATAGGTGTATCATCAGCTAGGAATGGTAGAAATCTCCCATTAAACAGAAAAAAAAATGAGAGATTTCGATGTAATTTATGCCCCCTCCTCCTGTTTCATCCAGTTCCCTCTCCACTTCTTATATCAAATTGCATCCAAAATAATCTTAACAGTTCAACATAAAAGTATAGCTTTAATTCAATGGCTTATGTTTTGTGCTATCTTAAATTTAGTACCAAATTTGTGTCTGCTGGCTCCTCCTCTGGCGGGATATGCCACTACAGATCTATAAGAGGGCCCCTTTAAACCAATGGAAAATAGCACAAAGTAACAAATAAAAGAAAAGAGAATAAAAAATTTATGGCACTTGTAGCTCTATGTTCATATGTTTTACATTCAGCCATATTATAATGGTCCAAAGGCAGTCTCATAAGATAAAAAAAAAATGTTGCGTAAGGCCAAGTGGTTAGCCCAAATCCTCCCAATCACAGAACCTGCTTCTGTCTCCCATCTTGATCTCCTCAAGGACTTCAAGTGTCTGTTGCCCCACTGTTTACTTTCTGTGGTGTTGTCCCAGCAGTGCAACCATGTCGCCGTCCTCTGGACTTTCGGGGGAGAAAGTTGATTTGGGTAAGGGTGCTGCATTTCTGGCCAGATCTAGTTGCCCCAAGGATCCTGCATCTTCGGGCCGACATGGCTGTGGACCTTCTGCTCATTTAGGATTCCTGACGGTATACCAGTGTTGGTGTTCCAGCTGTTTGATTGCTTCTGCATCTAGTAGAGTGTCTATGGATATGTCCCACTGCCTTAAAAATGTTGCCACCTCAGAAATAGCCAGAAATGAGTAGATCCCTGAGTCTGTAGTATTTTTACGTTCGCTTGCGCACATGCACAAGGAACGTTTTGGGAAAGTAGCACACTTTGGAGGTGTGCCTCTCCCATTAAATCCACTGCTCAGTTGAGCAGGAGTGGCAGTCCTGCACCAATGGGTGCGGGAGCGGTGTATGACAGCGGTGGTCTTCACTTCAAAGAAAACCACCGCTGTCATACAGAGCACCGTCACGCCGCCCCCCCAAATCCTTGCTGCCATGCTGGGAGCCCAACCCAGCGTGGCAAACATCCCGCATTGTTTGCCAATGGGGGTGCCCAATCCCCCGTCGGCTCCACGGCCCCCCCAAGCCATCCTTCTGCCACGCTGGGAGCCCACCCCAGCGTGGCAAATGTCCCCCGTTGTTTGCCGACGGGTGCCTAATCCGTCCAGCTCCTCGGCCCCCAGCCATCCTTGTGCTATGCTGGGAGCCCACCCCAGTGTGGCAAATGTCCCAAGTCGTCAATTAAAAACAAACTGTAAAGTAAAAATGGTCCCACGAGTCTCCCCGCCCTCTCACAACCCGGCTCCCACCCACTGTAATACCCTGCCTCCCCACACCCATACGCACTCTCCGGAGCTCGGCGCGACGATCTTCAGTGGACCGGAACACGTCTGCACTCTTCAGAGCCGACCGCGAACTGAGAAATGCCCGTAAGCTGTATAATGGGCTGGATAGGGGTTTCAACTTTATTGCATATCTCAGGCATTTTTGGAATTTTTGCGCCAAATTTTCAACATGGGTTTTGGGACCCCTTCTCAGGAATGATTTCACTGTCATGGTGTTATTCTGGCCCAAGGGTGATTTTGCAGTCACTGCACAGTCACTGCACAAAATCACCCTTGGACCTGAATAATGCCATGACAGTGACATCATTCATGAGAAGGGGTCCCAAAAACCCCATGTTGAAAATTTGGTGCAAAAATTCCTAAAAATGACTGTTTTACGAGAGTGCATTGCGCAGTTCCTATGCAGGCTCGTAAGTTCGAGAATTTTCAATATTTTCACTCCAGATTTTCAACATTGCCATTTTACCACACCTCCTTATGAGCAGTACAGCTGTCATTTTTCACATCCTGCCCAAAACGTGTTTCCGCCCATGTAGTGCACAATGGCGCAGTCAGTGTGTGAAATCAATGTATGGGACACATTAAGAAAATCACAGTGTCACTGTTCATGAGCAGAGATCTTAAAATGGCTATGTTGAAAATTCTGTAACAAATTCCTAAAATAACTGTTTTATGAAGAGCATGCGTCAGTTCCTACGACGTCAGAAGTTGCGAATTTTCAATATTTTCACCCACATTTTCAACATTGCCATTTTACCACACCCTCCTATGAGCAGTACAGCTGTCATTTTCACATCCTGCCCAAAGCGTGTTTCCACCCATGTAGTGCACAATGGCGCGTGGTTTATGCGAAATCAATGTATGGGACACAGTAAGAAAATCACAGTGACCCTGTTCATTAGCAGAGGTTTTAAAATGCCAATGTTGAAAATTTGGTGAAAAAATTCCTAACAATGACTGTTTTACGAGCGTGCGTTGCACAGTTCCCACGCACGCTCGTAGGTTTGCGAATTTTCAATATTTCCACTCCAGATTTTCAACATTGCCATTTTACCACACTTCCTTATGAGCAGTACAGCTGTCATTTTTCACATCCTGCCCAAAACGTGTTTCCGCCTATGTAGCGCACAATGAGGGTAACAAAAAGGTCATGCTGAAATTTTATTGTGCAAATACCAGCAATCGCACAGGGCATTAGGGTAAAGCACCATACATGCCAAACACCACTGCAAATACCTGCAAGCGAGCATTCAGCATTGACAAATGCTTGTTAATGTTGCAGGGTAATCCAGCTTCACTTTAACTCCCTTGGCCCATAACAACTTTAAGATGGGGAACATTTTTCTCCTTCTGTCCATCGTAATAGGGGCATAATCATGTTCGAAAAGCAAGCGGGTATCTCCGAACAGTACTTCTTTTTTTAGCCCACGCTTTGTATAAAATTTCTTGTTTTGTTCTGTAATCCAGAAAGGCAATGATCACTGACCTGGGTCTTGCTGTAGGGTCCAGAGGACGGGGACCTAGTGATCTGTGCGCTCTAATAATGTTGAGGCAGTAGGTCTCATCTAGTGATAAGAGTTCTTTCATCAGGCCCTCCATATATTTAATCATATCTCCTGATTCAGCCTGTTCTGGAAGCCCATGAATCCGTATGTTCGCTCTCCTAGACTGATTTTCTAGGTCTTCAATTTTTTGTTGTAACCAGACCCCCCGGTCGTGGAGTTGGAGTATAGCTCCATTGTGTAAGTCCACAGATTTGGAGGTTTAGGTAGCATGTTCTTCAAGATCCACAATTTTTTGTCCCTGTGATTTCTGCTCTTCTTTGATTTCAGAGCAGTCCTCCTGTATCTTAGTGAGGATATCTCTGAGTCTTTTTAGTTCCTTATATAGTTTTTTGGAGGCTATTGTAAATGCTACCTCCTTGTCTGAGCTGGTTTCCGATGCGAATCTGGAGCTGGGAGAAATCAAGCATTGTGGGGATCTGCGGCCCGAAGGCGGCGGCTGAGTCGGGTGCTCATTTTCGGTATTTGCCACTATTTCCATTTGGTTTTCTTTGTGTCTCTGCCTTGTAGTAGCCATCATCTCCTCTAATTTTTTTTGTTTTAGTTTGGATGCCAGTTTTAAATACACTTAAGGGGGGAATCTAGGCGACGACTCAGGGAGCTTTCAAGGTCTCAGACCTCCATGCCTGCTGATGTCACCGGAAGTCACCATGTCAGTTTCAACTTTAAACTTTCAACTTTAAATATGCAGTTACCCCTCCTTAACCCAAAATTGTCAGTTTGACTTTCAGACTTGCAACTTTAAAACATTTAAACCTTAAAATCCAACTAGTAAAAGCTTGAGTGTCTGAACTTTTCACCACCTATTAGCTTTAAGAGTTAGCTCATATGGGAAGTTTGCAGCTCCCCAAGCTCCTCCCTCACAGTCTTCAAGCCCAACCCGCTGTGACTTTTCAGTATTTAAGAAGGGTTGGTGGAGGGGCTTTTTCAATCCATCCAGCCACAGTCCTCAGACAAGCCAGCAACTGTGAAAGATTTAATCTAAATTCAAAAACCACCAGTAAAACTTACAAAAAAACTCAGAGATAAATAAACCCAGAGACAAACTTACCTCATATTCAAACTCCCCTCTAATCTCTCCCCACAACAAGTAGAATGAATTGGCTTATGGAAGAGTAGGAAAGGAAATCAATGTATTGTATGTAAAATGTAAAATTAGCAATGGATTGCTTTACCAATTGCACCCGAAATGTAATGTTTATTGTACTAACTGGGGGCTGTGGTTTTCTTTTAGCCAAATAACAGTGTTGCAACTTTCTGTCTTTGACAAACATCTACAGTTTAAGTGACATGCTGGTGCATGTTCAGCAGTTTCATCTAACCATACTCTAGGTCTGCAGGTACTAGGATTTATATGGCTTATTCCCATTGCCCTGTTACTGGCACAACTAGATATAATGAGCCAGATACTCAAAAGGGCGAAGAATGATGCAAGTCCCAGATGTGCCGAGCATGTGGCACTTGGGACTTGCAGCAGTCGCTAGCCGACGACTGGTATTCTCAATCCCGCGTGCCCATTATTGCAAGTTAGACCAGTTTTTCTGGTCTAGCTTGTGGCAGTCTCGGGTACCCTTTTTACAGGATTTGCACCAAATATTTGGCACAAGCTGCCATAAATCAAGCAAACTGCCATAAATGCACCTGATCTTCTTGAATCGGGCACAGTGTGCGGCAACATTTTTGGCACAGCTGCACCGACCACCAGGTTGGATGCAGGGGTTAATGCAATCCCTGCACCGCTCTTTGTGAATCCATCCCTATGAATCTGAATGATGCAGATGATGTGTTGTTTCAGGAGCCTTTCACCTCAAGAACACAAGTGCTAGTAAATGCTGGTATCATTAGTGCTAGTAAGTGTTAGCAAGTAGAAGGTCAAGATATGTGACAGGTGGGGTGCTAGTCACAAATACTTCTGCAATCAACATCCTTCAGACCAATGTTGCCATCCCATTCTAGGCTAACTGTGGTATACTTGCAGAATAATGCAGTATGTAGCTGCAAGAGCATTTAAAATCTGTTTTTTACAACCCCACCACCACCATCACCAACAGTAAAAACATGCATCATCATCCCTTTATGGCAGCTTGTTTGAATGTTTGAATGTTGTGTCCACCAGAGGAAAACTAAGGCTTATTACATTTTTTTTGCATTGCTGCACTGTGGAAAAGTCCAACTGAAACAAACCTTACCTACCCTTACCTTATATATCTTACCTTAGCAGTTCATAAACTGCCTGAGGAGATACCAAGGGCTTTAAGGAGGTGGCTGTATATACTCAGCTATACAGTATATTTCCCCAGTGCACACAGTAGTTTGGGATCCTGCTCAAATGTCTCTAGTCTATTTTCAACAGAGACTCATGGTAGACCCTAAGCAAGTCACAAGATCTCCCTTTGCCTTACCTCTCATTATTGCATGAATCCATGTTTAATGCATGCTCATCATGCACTCTGAGTGCTATGAACACTAACTTTTCTGCAACTTAGTGCTTATACTTTAATTCAATATGAGGCTTAACTAGGTGGTCCATAACATAAGAAAAAAATAAATAAAAACAGAAGATAAATTCTTAAAAAAATAGTTATGAAGACTTAACACAGGGAGAACAATACTTGCAAAAAGAGTAAAGTCAGAAGAAGATAAAATTGACATTACTTCAATATTTGATACTAATGGTCAATTACAAACAGAATGCCATAAAATTACAGATTCATTTCCTAATTTTTTATGAATAATTGTATGCTTCAGAATGTACCAGTTCTATACTGGAACTAAGTCATCATGGCAGCTTGTGTTACAAACACAAGTTTTCACAGAAAAGTTTGGAGGTGTTAAATGTTGTACCTGACTGAATGTCTCTGTACTGCATCCTGGGCCGCCCCTGAAAAAGGGACCTTCGGGGCTCAGTGGGCCTGCCCGGTAAAAAAAATGTAATAAATAAATAAATAATGGCTCCCATATGCCAAGAAGAAATCAAAAATACTATTGTAAACATGGCAGAAGGGAAGTGCCCAGGAGACAAAGGAGTCACAATTGAATTGTAGGGTGTGTTTTCTGAGGTTTTGCTTCTGCTTCTTGAGACCCCGATACCAGAGAATTCAGTCAGAAAGTATCTTACCACTTTCCTTCACAACTGAATATACTTTATTAATCTTAAAATAGGATAAGGACCAAAACTGAGTAGAAGTCTATAGACCAGTAGCAAAATACTGAATATAAAATGTGAGTAAAAATAATAAATAATACAATTCTCACATATTTAGAAAAACAGCTTTACTCTATCAATACTGCAGTTTCATAAAAAATTTAGCCATTGCATAGAACATTGGTGAGACCTCATCTAGAGTACTGTGTCCACTGTCCAGTTCTGGAGGCCACATCTCTGGAAGGACACAGACAGAGTAGAAGTGGCTCAGAGAAGGGTGACAAAAATGGTGCAGGGACTGCACCAAAAGTCATATGACGGGAGACTGGAGGATCTCAATATGTATTCCCTGGGGTTGGGGGATATGACAAAGACATTCAAATACCTCAAGGGTGTAAATAAAGTAAAAGAAGGTAGCATCTTTAAGAAAAAAAGATGTTCTAGATCAAGGGGCCATGATATGAAAATAAAGAGGGGTAGACAGGGGTAACATAGAAAAGTATTTTTTCACAGAAAGTGTGGTGGATCCATGGAACAGCCTCCTGGCAGAGATTGTAGGGGTAAAAATGGTAGGGGAAGCCAAAAATGCATGGACAAACAAAGAGGAACTCTAGCAATCGGAAAGAGAGGTTAAGCTGCAGATCATTTGGGATCTGTAGTATAAGAAACAGCTCAGGAAAATGAGCAGACTAGGTGGGTCAAGCAGTCCTTATCTGCCATCAAATTCTATCTGCATACTGAAATATTACATTTCTATTGGCCTAAATATAACAGGTGGTACTTCATCAACCATGGTCTAATTCCCAAGTAGGCCATGGTTTGTGATGTAGTACCTTGATGATCCACCATAGGCAAAAGCAGTATACAAATAAAAACAGTATGCAAATATTTTGCTCTTTCGGCTTGCTCCAGTTCAGTTCCCATGGCAGCCCAACAGATGGCTGTAAAATAGTGCTATGCTGCTAGCATTGCTTCACAGCCATCGTAAAACAGCAGAATTCCCTGATTTTCCCACCAACCCTTCCAGTGGATCACCATTCACAAGTGAAGCACAGAAGGACAGCAATGCATAATTTTAATGTCAACTTTTGTTTGTGTGGAGTAGTGGGCATCACTACCTTGGTAAATACACACTATTGTAAAGATGAGCCTGCACCTTCTATAACAGAAAGCAGAAATAACAAAGACAATGAGATAAACAAAGCAAGTTCAATGAAAGAGCCTGCATCTATGGGTGAAAAGAAAAATAAGGAAAGTGAGAAAAACAAAAGGAAATCAGAGAAAGAGACTAAAAATACTAGTCAAAACAAGTATTTATTTTATTTTATTTTATTTATTTATTGGATACAATCGGGAATTACAATCCTTTGAGTCACAGACTCTTTTGCGAAGGCTTCACGTCGGTTACAGAGAGTAGAGGGTAGACAAATACAGAGAACGCACAGTAAACAGGTAGAAATTCCGTAAAACAGTACTGCAAGTGCAGTCCAGGCATAATCTTAGTTAACTGGTGGTAGTAGCAGGCATCAATACAGGATAACCCTTGTCAGAGAGGTAAATGATGCTGACTCTTGGGATCTATCGGGACCCTGTGTCATTTTATTGGGGGTATGAAAATACCAGAGGAGGGCAGGAAGTTAGCCACAGTCACATTTTTCTGACTCCAGGAGTTGTACTCTGAGGGCTGATTTGAATTGGGAGAGGCTAAGGGTCTGAGAGATGGGGGGTAGAGTGTTTAGCCAAAGAGGGGCACGGTAGCGGAATGATCTTTGCCCAAGGGATGTTCTACAGTGGGGGACCAGGAATGAGGAGGATGCTGCGAGTCTAGTGTGCATGTACTAAACATCGTGGTCTGGATATTCAGACTGTGCCGGACACGGGCGCAAGCCTGGGCACAGTGCAACTGGGTTGCACCAGGGCAGGGACCAGGCGATATTCAACGGTGCTGCGCCATGGCTCAGCACCATTGAATATGGCATGGAGGGCACACGCACTGTGCACGGTGCAGTGGCGCTGCACTAGCGCAAGTGGCAGAAGGGAGCAGGGGGATGCACCAGCACAAGTGCGGTTGTGCTGGGTGCATCAACCGTGATATTCAGCACTAGGCATGCAAATGAGGCTATTATGCATGCTAGGTGCAAATGGGGCCATTTGCATGTCATTATGGCCCCATTTGCTTGCGGTGCACTGATCCCCGGCGACTTTTGCATGTAGCCCTGCCAGGCTGCGGCTGTCGGGGTCTGACGCCCTGCAGATCCTTGGCGGTCCCGCTCCCATTCACCCAATCACAGGAATACATAATATATCAACGGTGGGGGTCCAAGGGAATGCTCCCCATTGCCCGATCGTGGGCAGCTGTAGTAGAAAGCTCCCAGGTAGACCAGTGGATTCCCCCCATCCACCCGATCGTGGGCATATGAATCAAACAGGTCCCTGGTGGACCAGTGGATAACCCCCCCTTCGTCTGATCATGGGCATATATATGAAAAGGTCCCTAGTGGACCGGTGGAAGAGCCCCCTTTGCCCGATCGCAGGCATATGAAATAAACAGGTCCCTGGTGGACCAGCAGGGTCCCCCCTCCACCCGATCATGGGAATACATACAATGAAAGTCCCTGGTGGTCCAGTGGAAACCTCCCATCACCCGATCATGGGCGGATATAGCACATGATACCCTGGTGTGTCCAGTGGTGCCCCCTCACCACCCACTGGGTTCCCATGACCCAGCACCCCCCATCATCGTGAGACATGTCACCCACCCGCATGCCACCCGGCCGCCCGCCTAATGGCAGTGTACAGTATGGTCTGTACACCTATTGGTCCATGCATGGACCAATGGGCATGCAGACCATACAGTACAACACAGGCTCGATATGTGAATGAATGTGTTTATTCACATCGGGCCTGTGTATGTACAGTATGGTCTGCATGCCCATTGAACTCATCGGTGAACTCTTCATTATACGAACTGTACTGCATGCTGTCATTTTGGCGGGTGGCTGGGTAACTGTCTGGTAATGCATCTCATCGCGACGAGTGCTGGTGGCCAGCCGGTGGAGTGTGAAGAGACACCACTGAACACCGAAGGTATCACGACTATAATCACCCGCAGGCAGATAGAGGTCCACCTGAACCACCAAGATCTTCGTGTTGTCTTCTGCGATCGAGGGTTGAGGTTCAACTGGACCACCAGGGACTTCGACCATGTGTGCCCCATGATCAGGTGAGGGAACCCTGTCGATCGACCAGGGACCTTTCATATATATGCCCAAGACTGGGTGAAGGGGGCCTACATGTCCACCAGGGACCTTATACATATGCCCATGATCGGGTGAAAGGGTTGCACAGGTCCACGAGGGACCTTCACATATATATGCCCGCGATCGGGCAGGGGGATCCACAGGTCCACCAGGGACCTCTTTAATTCATATAACCATGATCGGGTAGCAGGGGATCCACTGGACCACCAGGGTTGTCATGTCTACTGTTTCCATGATTGGGCAACGGGTGGGGGCACAATGTTCCCAGGTTGGAGGCTTGTTGAGAGTGTTCTGGGTGGGCGGGTGGGCACCAACAGCTGGCGGCTGCTGTGTTGCGCCCTGCAATATGGCAGCTCACCTGTGGGTGGCCAGGATTTGTTCCTGGTTTTACCAGGCATCTCTCGCCCCCTGGTGGTGCAAGGCAGGCTGTGCCAGCATATGCGCCGCACATCCCAGGCTGAAAATCGGAATGTGCCACATGCATAGAGCACACCCCCTACTTGCGCTGCATACATTACTGGTGCACCCAGCGCGCCTGGGGTTGCCCACTGCAACTTGCCCCTTTGAATATCATGCCAGGGTGATTGGTGGGTTGCGCATGGCACATCCCTGTTGTGCCATGCGCAACCCTTTTGAATATCCAGGCCTATGTTGTTCTATCTCTTGCTGTGCTAGATAATTTAGAGAGAAATAAACTGAAGTTAATACTCAGAAAAATAGTATTTCGTCTATAAAAGTTTTTCCAGCTTGGCTCAATTCAGTACATTTGGAAAGTGATCTAAAAATTGCTGTAAAACAGTTTCACAAGCATCTGTTTGCCTGCCAAGGGAACTGTAGGAACAAAACATGAAGATATACCCTAGCATGGCCCCGTCATGCAGTGCCACCCATAGCTTGTAATACACCCAGATGAAAATCGAAGACCCTAGCATAGAAAGTTAACAGCAAGTTTTTGAAAAGTTTTAAAATATGTTTCAATGTTAGAAAGATTAAAACTTGTAATGAAAGCTATTTTTGCAAAAGTTAAATAACAGCCACGATATTTCCAATAGGTGTGTTCCAGTTGTTTTGTATTTAGTATACACCGTGTTTAACAGCTCAGCATAAAGTATTCCAAAACTAAATCAGTCTGTTCTCATTAATTTATTCAGAGAACATTAGTCATATCATCATTGCCATGTTACAAGAGAATTAAGCCACTCGGAAGGATGGGTCTACTGTGGAATTAACTCATGGGTGGGTCATTCCCACCAATCGTGGATTAATTCCACAGTAGACCCATCCTTTCTCACAGCTTAATACTTACATAAACTGCAACAGCTGCTGTAATAAATGCTTATTTTAATGGTGATAAGCTACAACCCAAATCAAAGCACGAACACAAGCTTACTTCATTACTTAGTCCTATTTTGTGCTGGCTGCAGAAGCTGCTGATGTTCTCTAACGATTCCTCCTAATAGCAGGTAAGTCTCATTTAAGTCTGGTTTTTGAACAACTGTTTCTACAGATGTTGACAAGTCAGACTTCTTAAAACATTGCCTAAAAGGGGTTTTGGCTAGGAGCAAAATTACTCCCCGGCTAATTCAAACTATAGAACTGTGCCTTCTGAAGATGGTAACATTTCAAATTCCTGTACTTAGTTATTCTGTCACTAGACACTTGACATTAAAAGCAGATGAAAATACTGAAACAGAAAGATTCTACAAACTATTTAGAACTTCAGAGAAAAGAAAAACTACTCTGGTCCAGACTTTCTGCAGGCTATCTAAAAACAAGCATTTGTCAATGCCGAATGTTGCTTGCTTGTATGTGCTGTTTAGGCATTTGGAAGTGATAGTTCCATGCCTTCCTCCCAAGACATCCACTGTGTCTTTCCATTCAGTATTCACAGAAGAGTGGGAGGGGCAAGGGCCACAGCAGTACAGCAGTTGCCAAGGGGGTGAAGAGGTGGACAATAGTCCATTCAAAGGCAAAAGAGTCCTGCAGGAGCTCACTAAATTGAAGGTGGACAAAGCGATGGAACCAGATGGCATACGCCCAAGGATATTAACAGAACTGCGAAGGGAGATAGCAGTACCTCTGGCAGCCATGTTCACTGAGTCATTCAACATGAGAGAACTGGAGGAGGGCACATGTGGTCCCTCTACACAAGTCCGGCAGCGGGGAGGAGGCAGGGAACAATAGGCCGTTCAGCCTCACCTCAGTAGTGGAGAAGATCATGGAGACATTGCTTAAAGAAAGGATAGTGGGGCATCTAGAAGCCATCGGAACCCAGGACCATAGACAACATGGATTCACAGTGGGGACATCATGTCAGATAAATCTGGTTGATTGATTTATTTGACTGGGTGACAAAGGAAGTGAATCAGGGTGGGGCAGCAGACAACGCTTACCTTGATTTCAGCAAAGCCTTTGACACCATCCCATATAGGAGGCTGATAAACTAGCTGGGTAGGCTGAGCATCGGGGAAAGGGTGGTAAACTGGGTTAGAAACTGGCTAACAGACAGGAGGCAGAGAGTGGTGGTAAATGGTGTGCAGTCTAAGGAGAGGGGGCGACCAGTGGGGTGCTGCAGGGATCGGTCCTGGGGCCACTTCTGCTCAATGTCTTCATTAGTAATATTGCAGAACATCTGAAGGGAATTTTTTCACCAAATTTTCAACATAGCCATTTTAAGATCTCTGCTCATGAACAGTGTCACTGTGATTTTCTTAATCTGTCCCAAACAGTGATAGCACACACCGAATGCGTCATTGTGCACTACATGCACGGACACACATTTTGGGCGATATGTGAAAAATGACAGCTGTACTGCTCATAACGAGGTGTGGTAAAATGGCAATGTTGAAAATCTGGAGTGCAAATATTAAAAATCTGCAAACTTACGAGCGTGCGTAGGAACTGTGCAACACACGCTCATAAAACAGTCATTTTTAGGAATTTTTTCACCAAATTTTCAACATAGCCATTTTAAGACCTCTGTTCATGAACAGTGTCACTGTGATTTTCTTAATCTCTTCCAGACATTGATTGCGCACACCGACTGCGCCATTGTGCGCTACATGCACGGAAGCACATTTGGGGCATCATGTGAAAAATGACAGCTGTACTGCTCATAAGGAAGTGTGGTAAAATGGCAATGTTGAAAATCTGGAGTGCAAATATTAAAAATTTGCGAACTTACGAGCGTACGTAGGAACTGCGTAACGCACGCTTGTAAAACAGTCATTTTTAGGAATTTTTTCACCAAATTTTCAACATTGCCATTTTAAGGCATCTGCTCATGAACGCTGTCACTTTGATTTTCTTAATGTGTCCCACACATTGATTTCGCACACCAACTGCGCCATTGTGCGCTACATGGGCAGAAACACATTTTGGGCAAGATGTGAAAAATGACAGCTATACTGCTCATAAGGAGGTGAGGTAAAATGGCAATGTTGAAAATATGGAGTGAAAATATTGAAAATTCGCTTCGAACTTACGGTGCGTAGGAACTGCATAGCATGCTCATAAAACACATTTTGGAATTTTTCACCAATTTTCAACATAGACTTTTGAGAGCCCACCTTATGAACATCAGCAGTGTCGTTTCCATTAATCAGTCCCAAAAGGTGATTTCACACAGTGACCGCAGAAATCACCGGGCCTGATTAACGCCATGACAGTGCAAGAATTCAGGAGGAGGGGTCCCAAAACCCCATGTTGAAAATTTGCAGAAAAATTCCAAAATGCCTGAGATATGCAACAAAGTTGAAAACCCTATCTATCCCATTATACAGCTTACCGGATTTTCAGTTCGGGTCGGCTTTGAAGAGTGCAGACGTGTTCCCGGTCCACCGCAAGATCGGCGCGCCCGAGCTCTGGAGGAAGTATGGGGAGGGGGGTGTGGAGAGGCAGGGTGCACAGTGGGTGGGTGCAGGTTGTGGGAGGGGCAGGAGAAGCGCGAGGGACAGTTTTTCTATTTACAGGTTTGTTTTTTGAATAAGACTACAAGGCACGTTGCCACACTGGGGTGGGCTCCCAGCATGGCAGTTGGAAAGCTGTTGGAGGGGCTGCAGCTGGCGGGGGATTGGGCACCCCCGTCGGCCATAACATCAATTTGCCATGCTGGGATGGGCTCCCAGCGTGGCACCTGGACTCTTTGGGGAGGGGTGTGGAGCCAATGGGGATTGGGCACCCCCTTCGGCCGTACAGTGTGGGGGGGAGGGGAAGGCACATGAGCATGCAGTGTGCATGCGTGCGCATGTGTGTGTGTGGAGGGGGGGAGCTCTGCTCACTGAAGCGGAGCTCTCCCTTTCAACTGTATGCCACTGCATTTTCAACTGCTGTCATAGACAGCTGCAGCAGTGATTGGGGAACTGGGGCCGCGCCTGCAAACACACTGACTGCATTGGAAGAGGGGTGCCACACTTCCGAAAACTCGGATGATGGCACTATGTTTCTTGCACATGCGTGCAAGCAACATAATGATGTGGACAGCTAGCCAAAAATGGCCACTAGGAGCCAAATATAAATGGAAAAAAAGGAAGAATAAATAGCAGCATAACCCATTGCAAGCAATACTGCTGATCCCAATGTAGGTGCAAGCAGAAATATACAAAGCACAAGCTAAAATGTTATCTAAGCTGCCTGAAATAGGGAAGCCTCTATAATCTGAATTGGAAGACATAGTAGACCAGCAGGCAAAACCTGTTGGAAGTAAAATAACAAATGACTCAGATACAAATGAACTTAATAGAAACTACAGTATATCTCAAACAATGCTAAACAAAGTAAAATACAAGAAAGTATTGATGTTCCTGCAGATATTCTCGACATTAAAATGAAAATGGATAAATTAGAATTGAACATGGATGCAGAAGTAACGCAAATTTCAGAATTAAAAGAGAGACAGTCTACTACTCAATATAAAATACCTTTATTGTCATGTAAGACTGAATCTTTAAAAAAATGTGGTCAGTTAAAACAAAAACAAGAGGACCAGGAAAACTAACACGTAAAAATATCAGAGTTGTTGGCGTCTTACAAGAATGTGAAAATGCTTCATCTTTGAGGTTTATAGTGTCTGACTTGCCAAAAATTTTGTGGAAATCTGATTCAGACTGCCCCATTATAGACAGAGTACACTAGATAGGTCAAAAATTATCTTTCAGAGAAGAGGCTCACCCATTAATACTGTTATTTTGGTAAAGTAAAGTTCAAGACACTTCATCCATCTCCCTGGAGTGGGGATTTACTTATAGAGGACAAAAAAAAAAACCTGAGTAAAACAGGACTTTTTTCCAAGGGATATGGAAATCGAGAAAACAACATGCCTCAATGCAACAAACTCTTTGGAAAAGGTGAACTAGAATCTACAGTTTGGTATCCAGCTAAGCTACAGGTGTTTCTCAACAATCAGATTTAATTGAATGAAAACAAGAATGAAGCATTGTCACACTTGAAGATCTGTGTCCCAGCTCTGTTTTATACATAAATGGGGAAAAGGTGTGTTGTAAAATTGGCGCTGAATGAGTGACATGATATTAGGCTGTACTAGTAGAAATGGAATGTCAAGGCAGGGGAAAGAAGTAAACACAAACTATATGGGGACTGGCCTATCTGGATATGCACAATTCTTATGGCTTTCATATTAAAGTGGTAAATTTCCTTCTTAACTTTTCTTATTAAATTGGCAGATGATATTGGAGGAATAACCTGTGCTACTGTAGGTCCAGCAAGTGACATACAGATAGGATGCCGGATTTTACCTTGGCAGGATGGGGGAATGAGGAGGTAATAATAAGAAGTATAGGGTTGGTATGATGATGGTTTATTCATGGAGGTATAGCATAAAACAATAAAAAAGAGAATTGTATGCAGTCGGCACATTCAGATAATATAGAATTCTACTAATGGTACATCATGAAATTAGGGTTTAGTGATTGGATTAATAGGCATGCTTAAAATATTAGAAAGTCAGTATCAAACTCCAAGTAGCTCATGCTCTCTGCATCGTGTAAGTACAGTAGTCTAAATGCCGTAAATATGAGTAATAGTAAAAATAAGTATCTTCAAAACAGATTGATGTTTTGGCAACTAACTTAGCTATTCTGCTGTCCTGTCATCTATAACACTGCAGGGTATTACATAGTGGTACAGTATAGCAAAACACTACACAAAACAGGGGGTAATGCTAACCATTTCCAGAAATGCGTAGCAGTAGACTGCTAACCATTTTTCTTCACTGAGTCCATGTCACAATTTTAATTTTACTAACCATTCTATGCCAAGTGCTATGTATCGTTACAGCTAGTTAGCACATTCATGCATAAAACTGTGGAACCATTTTTTCAGCTTATTTAGTATCCTGCACCGCAAACTGACAGCAGACAGCTTGTGAGTCTGCTTGCCTCCCACACTGTCATTTCATTCTCAGACTCACTCAACATTTTACGGAAACCAGCATCATTTGTCTGCTAGAAACTTGAGAGCGCATTATCAGGGGATAAATCAATAGTATGCAAAACTTAAAAAAAAGAAATATACATGGAATGGTAACAAAAACAGTTCAGCAGTTTGCATCCTAGCTGAATTATTTTATTTCTTTTGTGTATATGTTGGTTTGATGTACTATGGAAGGAGGCTGCGGGGTGGTAGCGAATGCACCATGATCAGCTCAAACATGAGCTTGTCTACATGACGTGTATTTTTAGTATCTGAGTGAAATATTAGTATTTGCAAAATAGAAATAGAAATCTGACTAGAATCAACAAGTCTGCAATCATTAAACATTGTTTAATAGTAGTGAGTTTTTTATACCAATTCCAATCATACTTACTATGAACATAAAATGTCTAATAAGGGGGGAAGAAAGAAATGAGTGTAGTAGTGGTGAGTTGTTAGAAAAAAATCAGTTGCTTGCATGACTCTTGAGTAGGATCAAAATACTTTTTCTTTTTTTTTTGAGTGCATGCAGGTGTGGGGAGAGGGGAGGGAAATGGAAATACAGGGTGACAGAAAACAGATATGCAACCTGAAAAAGAAATAACAGGTATACAACAAGCAGCTGAGCTCACGGTGGAACAGTCTGCTGTACCCAGGATGGCCACTGGAGCTCAAGTCGTGCATGCGCCAACTACTCGCATATGTGCACTGAGCATCGGTGACCATGTGAAGCACGGCGGGCCACGGCAGCCGACAGGAACAAAAGTAGTTCATTCACGGGGGGGTGGGGAGAGAGTAAGGGCAGTGAACAAAGTGTTTTGGAGTTGCAGAATGATCGTATTGCAACTCCAAAACAACTCTTCAGTGTCAATCTGGTGGACAGTTGCAGGCTCCATCCACTGCAGCCATAAAAGTGAGATGCACATTATGGAAGAAATAAGTACTGAGTTCAGGCACAGTAATACTGCTTTGCTACACAGAGGGTAATATGTGGTAATAGTGTCAGTAGGGAGAAATGGGCAGGCTGGATGGACCAAGTGGCCCTTATCTGCCATCAAATTCTATGTTTAGAGGCCAAACTTAGTGCCAACCTGTCCTCACACTTCAACAATCTCCATTACAGACCCTGCAGTTCTTTGCACAAAGTTAGAATCATCACCCTTTCTGACCCTGTAATACAGTTACAAAAAATGTTAATAATTACATAGGAAAATAACTAATACCTAACAGTGACTAGTGCTAATTCAGTAAATGAAATCTTTATGACAGTTAGCTGCAGCTTCGTCCATTCTGCCTGAAGTCTCTTGATGTCTTTTGGTTCAGATACATGTACAGATAGGGAACACAAAAGAAAATGTGATATGCTGACAGTTTACACAGAAGTTGTCCCAATACATAGGAGTAGTGGTAACAAATAAGCACCTTCAAAATAGATTGGCGTTTTGGCAGCTAACTTAGCTATTCTGCTGTCCTGTCAGATATCACACTGGAAACTAATATTATACAATGGGTCCTGAAAATGCTGTTCTCTGATTGGCTGGTTGGCATTTTGAACCCGTTGCAAATCCTGCCTAGTACCAACGGGAAGAAGTGCCAACCAACCATACCACCTAGCCACTTGGCATGTATCAGTGCAATGCAGCCACACTCATACAACAAATTCTATACCTACTTTCAAGTCACCAACCAGAGATACACAAAACCATGGGTAAATACAAAAAAAAATGCTCGTTCTGTCTAATTGACTTACACAAACTCGAACAAGTATTTGCTGTGCTGGCTGTCAGCTCCGATAAGGAAAACAATGATATGAATGACATTCCTATAACAATAAACATAAAAAAACTTTACAAGTGTTAAAAAAAATGTTTTAAAATACTAAGAAATACCTGTTAGTAATTAAATAAAAAAAAATAAAAATACTAATAAAACTATCCATCGACACTACATCTCACTACACTGAAAAGCACCAGGTAACTACTTTTCCTTGCAGACCAACATTACCATAAAAAACACATAAAATCCTATCTAAACACATATAAATCCCCAAAAAAAACTACCAAAAAAAAGGAAAAATTGTATAATAGCAATTTACCATAGCAAGGGTGTGGGTCACTCTAGGATTTACAACAGCCTGGTGTGTTTTGCTCACTCAGCCTATCGGCCTCGTGACCAAACAACACACCAGGCATTGTAAATCCTAACATAACCCACACCCTTGCCATGGTAAATTGCTTAAGTAGATGACTTGTGAGTGTGAGTGCCTCCCACAGTGGCATTTCATTCTCAGACTCACTGAACATGCACCTTACAGACAGTACCAACTTCTAGGCAAAAGTCAAGCTGGGTCATATGTTTTTCGGGCTAAAACGAGACAACATTTCACCTTTTTAACACACAGACCACGTCATTACAATGAAATGGTGACTACCATACTCACAATGTGGATGAAACAGCTCAGTACGGTATACAAGCTCTTTAATAAGATTACTACAGTCAAAGTGCTTCTATGGTGTGGGGAGGGAAGGAGATATGAACTATGGGGACACGTGGTGGAAAACTGAAATTTGCAGGCTAATTTACAGTGCTAACAGCGCCACCTTGCTCATTTCAGCTGTTGACAATAGATACTTAATTGGAGCCTGGACTAGGCATACTGCAAACACAGTGTTAACGCATTAATTGCCCCATTCACATGCAAGATTAAAATTGATTGAAGAGTAATTAGTTACTTTGTAAACTGAACTTTACACTGCATGTAAACCAATTCCGGTCTTGGTGGATCAAGTGCTGTCCTGCATATAAACCCGAATGGAGACGGGATTGATTACCTGGAACTGAAAACAAAATAATTGATCCCTTATGCATGTAAACATACTTGAATGATGTGTTAATGACTACCCCAACTACCAAGGTATACTGAGATAATGGTGAACTTCTGAGTAACTTCTGCTGTAGGTCACATAAGAGCCTGGTGTTTGTACTCTGATCAGAATGGGGCAGAGGATCAGGTAAAGCAACAAATGTACATGAGTACTTTTGCTTAGCTTCATTTGATGTAAGGTTCAAAACCCAACCCACCAGAACCATCTTCCTGCTCCTGGCTATTTCCAACTTTGAAGATCCATTACCTGGAAAAACCTACAGCAACAGATCTGCTCTGGGTTTAACCATAAACCAGAGCATCAAGCAGCTTTGTCCCAAAGGCTTCTATGGTGCTAAACAAATCATACTTCTCAATCTTTCATTATCATTGCTCATATTTGGGACATGTTAGCAAATAAGTTAACATGTGGGGCACCTTGTCATATCAAGGAGAGAGAAGGTCACAAAATTGTGGGCAACATGCTTTTAATTCTTTATTTTCTGTTGCTTGAGCAAAGGAATGTAATGCTTGTTGCTGTAATAACACCTCAGTGCACAACAATGAGGAGCAGAATCCTTCCCCATGTGGCACATGAGGTCTCTGTGGGGTGAAATGAGGGGTGTCCCTTTTAAGGAAGGACAGCTGAAAGTTATTTTGCTATAAAACAACTGTCTTAGTTCTGATGGAAAAATAATGAGAGAAAGGTTGTTTTTGTTTTTTACACAATGATAAGAATCATCTGCCTAGGGAACTAACTTTTAAACTTTTTTAAAGGTCCAGCATGATCTTTTGACCCAAGCCTTTGTACAAACATGTTTGCAATTAAGAGACATCATCATTGTTCTTTATCTTAGCTTGATCTCTCAGAGCAATTAAGATTTTTAACTGCAGGGTCGGAAGCACTCACAGACCAGCAGACATCTTGAAAGACTCATGCTACTGTATATTTAGGCATGTACCAACAAGCTTGGCTTCCATGCCCCACATATTATCAGAACAGTTCCTTCTCCATTTGGTTTAACTGGTTGCCTCTGAGTCTGGACCTTCTCACAGCATTGCATATTTTTTGTTGTGACTGATATGGGGGACAAATTCCCAACTCGAGTGGGTGAGGAATGAGGTAAAGGGATATAATTTACCAGGCTGAGACTAGTAGGAGACTCCTACTAGGCTGATTTTTCAGACTGCGCAGTGGTTACTGTTCTATAGAGGAGGAAGTACATGCTGCTGGTGAGAGAGCAGAGATGTGAACCTGGTGGTCCTAGGTTGATAGTACAGCGTAACCAGTTGACCACGTCTGACCTCAGTCAGGATCTCCCTGTGCTTCAGTCCTTCCATCTGTGGAACTGGGAAGAAATAGGGCCCCACTGAAAATGAGATGTTGAATCTCAAATGGACTGTTTGGTGTAACCAAATTATAAATGAGAATGAATCTAAAGCCAAAATAAACTGGAGTCAGGCTATGCCAGGGTTGTAGCTTAATGAGTGATTAAGGCAGTATGCACTAGTGGTTAGAGAATGGACCTGTGAAACAGGAGCGCTCACATGCCAGATTTTCAAAGCCCAGCATCTTCCTCATAAAAGAAACAAAGCAATAGCATGCACAAAGGGCAGGGAGGGGGTGTGACGGGCATCTGCCTTGTGTCTCAGAAAAGTTTAAAAGTGATTGAGTCACCCCCAATAAAATTTTTTATCGACAGATGCTGAGGACCCAGGACTAAGTCCAAGCATCCATCATTTGATGTAGGAGGCCCAGGACTAAGTCCAAGTATCCATTGTTGGAGGCAAGGGGCCCTGAAGCACAGTCCAAGCATCCATCATTGAATACAGGGGCCTGGACCTACGTCCAAGCATTCATCATTGGAGCAAGAGGGCCCAGAACTAAGTCCAAGCCTCCATCATTGGATGCTGGGGGACTAAGTCCAGTCATCCATTGATGGATGTGGGGGGGAGCGGATTAAGTGCAAGCATCCATTGTTGGATGCAGAGGGCCCATGACTAAGTCCAAGCACCCATGATTGGATGCAGGGGCCCAAGACTAAGTCCAAGCATCCATCATTGGATCCACAGGACCCGAGAATAAGTCCAAGCATCCACTGTCGGATGCACAGGGCCCAGGTCTAATTCCAAACATCTATTGCTGGATGCAAGGGGGCTGAAACTAAGTCCAATCATTCATAATTTGACACAGGGGGCCTAGAACTAAGTTCAAGCATCCATTGTTGGATGCAGGGGGCTAGGATTAAGTCTGAGCATCTATCGTTGGATGTAGGGGCCCTGGACTATGTCCAAGCAACCTCCACTGGATGCAGGGGTCCAGGACTAAGTCCAATTATCCAACGCTGGATGCTGGAGGACTGGGATGAAGACCACTCATCCATCGTTGGATGCAGGGAGACTGAGACTAAGTTCAAGCATCTATCATTGGGTATAGAGGTTAGGGGTTGGCTGCTACCATATTTAAAATATTTGTGCCAGATATTATATTTAGGACCCCAAATATTTGGGAGTTAATTATTTGGTATTCAGCATGGATGTCGGGGGAGATAAAAACATAAAATAACCCTATCCTCTTCATTGGTTGCCAGAACTAGTTTCCTAGTCACTCTCCCAGCCCATTCCAAATATTTCCCATCCAACTCCACCTTTCCCTAGTCTTCAGAGAGTGCTTGAGTAAAAGAGATATAAAGCTATCGGCTCCTGGCACTATGCCAGGAGTCAACAGCATCTTTTTAAGTTAGCCCACTACCCCAGCTTGACTCCCTCCTCATTCTCTTAATGTGATTACTTTATTCCAGCCCCCCTCACCCAACCCATTCTGCATCTGCTCCTCTCCTAAAGTAATCACCATCCCGACTGCTACTACATAACAGTGCCATTTAACAGATATAATACTGTAATCAATTTAAAAAGCCAGGCATATAATATCCAATGACCTGAATAGCTATTCAGCAATGGGGTGCACATTGACACTCTTGAAGGAGGAGTGGGGCAGTAATTGCTCCCAAACAAGTAATAAGCTATTACTGTAGAATTAAAAAGGAGCACGTTCGTTTAATTTAGCGGTCCGAGGCTATGCGACTTGTTAGCTGCAGTTAAAGTTCAATGTCCTGTACTTCTGTATAATGAGCCTGACATAGATAACTAATTTAGCTGTTCAACTAATTTAGTGGGTCTCTTTCTACAGCGAACATAGCAAGGCTATTTATACAGTGAAATAAATCAATTCTACAGTATTCCCAGTACACAGGAAATACTATTTATTACTCACACATCCCTAACAGGTGGCCTGTGACTAAAATCAACTGGAATATGTTTTATTGGTTTAACAACTGTCCCCACAGCAGCTGCATCCAGCTGCCAACTGTGATCGATTGTTTTAAGGAGACGGAGGTTTTGAAAGTAGTACCTGCCCAGATGCAACGGTGGTCGGTGCATCTGGGAGATTAACCTGTTTCCTGCCTTTTGAAAATCCGGTTACGTAAGTTAAAATTTGCCACAGCTGCTTGTTCACTGTGTGATTTGTAAACCCTGTGCTTCATCCCTTCCAGCTCTAAAACTGAGTTTGAAGCAGGACCCACAGAAAATTAGTCTTCATCTCAGCTGATGTAGTCTAGGAAGCTACATTGCAAAATAAATAAAAATAATTACGCTTGACTGCTACATGGTACAAAACAGATAAACATTGTATTGTATTTTGGTTACTGCTAATTATTATGTGTTTCATTTTAACAAGCTTTCATACATTATCTTACACCTGCAAAAGCAGAGGATGATCTAAAGTGATTTCCTGGGTTTCTGCAAAACTGCTGGCATTGGCAATGAGGGAAATCTAGTCCCCCCAAAAATTTAAATTAATGAACATTTCATTATTTAAAGACAGTTGCATAGGAATAGGCATTCTGCCCTTTGTCAATGTTTCCATTGCTTTCCCTGCTTTGAAATTGTAATACTCAGCTTGTAACATCAGAATCATGTCTGTGGCAACAGGTTGTGAAGTCACAAGCAGAAGATTATGACATCACAGCAGGCATGAGCAATGTGAACAAATAACGTCTACAGCAAAAAGATCATGTTTTAATAAAAACGTCTTCAGTAATAAGAAACTTAAGGTCCTGGAATTCAGATTGGGCTGGGGTGGTATAATTGAGTTCTGCTGATGTCAACTGTGATTTATTTTGCTGGAAACCAGAAAATCTCTTTCCATGTTTTTCAAGAAGACATCCTTCATGTACTCCAAGGTATAGAATTTGTTTTTTTGGATGGGGGGCAACAAAGCTCTGCACTGCTGCCATGGTTCCATGAAACACATCACAGGGCCAGCTGATCCTTTCTATAATTTTGTTCCTGGGAGTTTACACTATAAGAGTTAGCCACTGAGATTGTCTTTGTAGACTAGGGACCATACAACTTGCAGGATCTAATTCCCACCCTTCACTGGGAAAACCATACAGCTCTCCTCATTAACTCTTTCATACACACACCCACTAGTTCTACAACCTCAATCTCCCCTCCTCCCTCACTTACACAGGGATTATCCCATCACCGTGCCCTTATCATCATATCCTGTCCCCTCCCAGCCAACAAGATCACCCATCTCTGCTTTCACCACTGTTGCTACTGCATCTTTGGTCTCAAGCACATAAACAACCACCCACTAACCTACATCTCCCACACCTCCCCAAATAAATTTTGCCACCTCTCTCTCAAAGGCATCTCCATTTGTTATTCTTCTTCTACTTTTCTCGCATTCAATACACCCAAATCCAGCTCCCCCCCCTTGGGACTCAGACTACCCTGCTTCTCCTCCACTGGATGTAAACTCAATTAAGATTGTCCACCTAAACATCAAGAACCTTTTGGCAAAGAAGACAACCTTTGAATCCTGGGTCTCAGCCAAAAACGTTGACATTATTGCCCTGACAGAGACCTGGCTTTCTGATAAAATCCCATCTATTGAAGTTCTCCTCAAGGGTTTCTCCATCTCCAGAAGGGATAGGATTGGGAAAAGGGGTGGAGACTGCCTCTTCTACATTTCCAATCACCTCACATTTCTTGAACTCAATAACCCCACAAGCACCCTAACTCTTGAAGCACTTGCCCTCCACCATATCCCCTCCAATAGCAAAACACTGTACACAGTGCTTTTAATATGGCAGTCGAGGATCTATTTTCCTTTACTTGTCAGTGTACTTCGTAACCTTTCACACTTATGGTTCTCAAACTGTAAGATGTTTTAAATATTGTCTTTGTATATTGTACCCTAAATTGTTGTGTTTTTGTATTATATTTGTTACTACAGTAAAGTTTTAATGTAACCTTAGATAAACACATGACTGTCTTGTGGACTAGACTGAAAAGTCCAACTGACATGTTCTCCTGTATAAAAAATAAAGTTTTACCTACCTACCAATCACACTAACCGTAACCTATCTGCCATCCTACACCCCAAGCAATGAGTTTGAATCCTTATTTGATCTTAAGTACTCACTCCCCAGGGGCAGGGAATGGATTATCCTTGCTGATTTCAACCAAAACTGGCTTACTAGCCAAGCCGATATGGCCAGAGAGGCCATTGCCGGACTTGGACTCCACCAAATCATCTCAACAACCACCCAAACACTCTATAACACTAGCTACAAATCCATCCTGGACTGGACCATTGTCACCAACCCCAGATGGGTTGTGGACTCGAGTTTACTAAGAACAAAAATCACTCACTCTCCAGAGCCAGGAGAATGTTTCTCCAGTGAAAGAGGGACAAATTCCTCAGAATCCAAGGTTGTTGTTATAAAAGATGTTCATTTATTGCAGCCTCTCTGTTGTGCTTATCTGATTTCTCCATGTTAAATATTAATAAATGAAGAGTTTCTTTTGTTACAACAACCTTGGATTTTGTGGCATTTGTGCCTCTTTCACTGGAGAAACATTCTCCTGGCTCTGGAGCGCAAGGGACTTTTGTTTGTGGCTTGTTACATTTGGGCTGTCAGCCCCCAACTCACAACCTGCCCAGCTTGTAACGCAGCACCCACTGTCTCTCATGGACTCAGGTATGCTCCCTGACTCCATTAGTAACCACAATGCAGTAATCTGCTATTGGTCCACTAATGCCCCAAAGACCAAACCTAAGTGCATCTTTTCTAGACACCTAAAAAAACTTAACATGGATGCATTTCTCAATGCCATCTCCACAACCGACTGGTCCTTCACCCATAGCATCATTGACATCGACAATGCCCAAAAGACCTTTAGTTCAACCTTTCTGTCCATCTGCGACAGCATCGTCCCCACAAAAAAACTCCAAATGAGGAACAAAATGTCTGACTGGATCACCCCCGATGTGCTAAACCTCATGTGCAAGAGGCCTGGTCCACTCACTGAAAATTAAAACTCCTCAGCTTCCTGCAGCAATATAAGGCCCTCAGGAACAAATGCAAATCAGCTGTATGCTCCGCTAAAATAAAATATCTCAGGAACAAACAATCACAGTGCCTTGGAAATCCTAAACTACCATGGTAAACTATTAATAAACTCCTTGGAAAGGGATTAATTGATGAACAAATCACCCTTACTAAGGATAGCCAACTCATGCGGGACCCACAAGAGGTTGCTAACCTGTTCAACTCCCACAGTACATCATATAAACACATTAACCCCACCTTTAACACCAGCCCCCCAAACTCCCTTCATACCCAAGTTTCCACTTCTGCTACCTTTATCCCACCCAGATCATTAACTATAATAAAAAGAATGACCCCAAACCCATCCTAAGGCTTGTTTCTGAATGTATTGCACTGCCCCTAACCAATATTCTTAATCACTCACTGCATCGCTGTTCTGCACAACAAATGGAAAACTGCCACCATCAAGCCCATTCACAAATCCAGCTCAGAAATGAGGCTGGCAATTACAGGCCAATTTTACTACTGGCTCCCCTCTCCAAAATCATAGAAAAGCATGTCCTGGATCAAACCAGTGAATGCCTTGAAGCCCCTAACCAATTCACAGAATCTCAGCACTGCTTTATATCTGGCCACAACACGGAAACCACCCTAGTCAAGCTTACTAATTTTATCAATAAGGCCAGTGACAAAGATCTCTTCACCAGTACAGTATTCGTGGACCTCACCAAAGCCTTCAATCTTGTCGACCACTAACTACTCATCCAGACCCTATCCCACCTCTACTTATTCTATGATGTCCTAAACTGGTTCTGGAACTACCTAAATAATAGATCTCACTCCACAATAATCAAATGATACCACGCTGACAACTATCCTATCAAATATGGAGCCCATCAAGGCTCCATTCTTGGTCCCCTTCTCTTTTCCTTCACCGTAAATTCTCTCCCAGTAATCTGCAATTACACAGAATTAATCCTTTATACAGACAATGCTGCTCTTTACTGCAAAGACAAGTGTCCCAAATCTCTCATCATGACAAACTCCTGTACAACTTCAGTAAACTCCATTCCTGATTTGCATCCCAAGGACTCGCCCTTAATGCCAAAAAAACAAAGTCCATGGTTTTCTCTGGTTCCAGGAAAAACAACCTTTTCAACTTCATACTTACTGATAATGAAGGCAATAACATAGAAAGAGTCACTTAATTTAGATAGCTCGGTATACACTTAGACAGCCACCTTACATACGAAGTCCACATCAACCTACTAATCAAAAAAATTCACCAATGGCTCAGGATGTTATGTAGAGTTAACCAATCCCTCATTCCCAGCACCAGGGTACTGGTTACCAATAGCTTCCAGCTCCCACTTCTGGAGTATGGATCAGTTATCTACTCATCTGCCACTTGCCAAAAGACCCTCTTCAGACTTACAGCCACCTACCATAACATCATTAGATTCATCACAGGACTTCCCAGACAGACACATCACTACCACCTGTACATGGCTGCAAACCGGCTACCTCTCAATGTCAGATTTCACTACAGCATACTCACATTCTTCTTTAAAATGCACTAGGGACTGCTGCCAAATTCCATCACTTCCAACTTCCAAAGGCTCACCTTCCAAGTTCCTTTCTGCCACACCACACAAGGACTCCACTCCCTCAATGTCATGGGCACAAGGCTCTTTAACAGCCTTCCTCCCAACCTCACCACATCATCTTCTCCTCTTAAATTTTCAAATCCCACCTCAAACATCACTTCATGGCTAATTCTGCCTGCTCCTGCCATAACATATCACCCACTCCACTCAGTATTCTCTACCCACACTCCTCCCAACATGCATCTATTACTTCTCTTCCCTCCCATTTGTACAGTTGTCGCACAAGGGCACCCCTCTGGTGCACTTGCTTACTCTACTCAACCTCCAATCTTTTCTTGAATCTCATCTCCTCCAAATCTTAATCTATTGTCTAATCATACATTCTCTTACCCATGCCTCAGCGGATCCATCTGACCACTTTCAAACATTGTAATATTTATAGTACTCTGCACTATTTTCTGTTTTTTGTATTATACATGTGCCACGACCACTGTAAAACATTGTAATATTTATTGTACACAGCTTTGTCTTCTGTATTTTGTATCTTCTATGTACCACTGCTTGACTATCTATCCTTAACTGGACGCAAGTGAAAATGAGCAGTCTTGCTCACATGCCACTCCAGTATAAAAGGAACTGGCTAGCTGAGGGAGCAATGTATGGCATCTATTTACTCGTGTTTGGTCGGTAAGCAATAAGACAATGTGTTGTGGTGTATATTTTGCTGACCCAACTGCATGCTTAAGGGTAGAGTGAGACATGATGCCACATGTGGAGCATCTTCAGATCCTAGAAGTGCATGTAGATCAGTGTAATTACTGGTGACCCTCTTTAGTACATGGCATGACATCTACTTTCAAATGCTATAATAACTGGATATGACATCCTGCCCAATTATTACAGCATTTTCTGACCACTTTTGTTTCAAGTCCCCGAGCTGGCAGGAATCTACAGTCTCGAGTCAGTCAGTGAAAGATGACTCACTGTCAGCACCACACAACAGTCTCACAGTGCTTTGACCCTTCACCTACTGACTGCATCTCATCTCATCTCATAGTTTCCTTGTCACTGGTAAAACCACAACCTGTAAAAAAAACTTTAAAAAAAAAAAAAAAAACACCAGCAAAAACACAACTTACACTTGCTCCCTTGATTTTGTTTTTACTGCTTCTGAACTGGCTCCTGACCTCTGGGTCCTTGGAAACTAATTCCAATCTTAGCAATGACGATTTTTATATTGGAAAACAGCAAAATGAAAAACAGTGTTTAAAAATATTTTACTCAGTTCTAGTTGCAGTTTGTGGACTTTTCAGGAGTTTTCACTTACTCTGAGCAATGTCCTCGTAATGACAGTTTACATAGAAATATATATATATATATGTCCGCAGAAAAGGAACTTTTGGCCTACCTGCTGTGCCACTGTAGAAACTACTTCATCTCTGGTTGTCTCCTCCCCTTGCCTCATTACCAAAGTCCCCTTGTATCCACCCTATACATGCTTGAATCCCGTCACCATTTTAGCACCTACCAGCTCCAGTGGAAGGCAGTTCCAGGCATCCACCACCCTCTTCATGAAGAAGTATTTCCTCACATTTCTTCTGAGTCTCCACCCCTCCAACTTCATAGTGTGACCCCTTGTACTCGAGCTTCTTTCTCTATGGAAAATGGTACCTTCCTGTACCTTATTAGTGCCTGTTAGGTATTTAAATATTTCTAGCATATTCCCCCCCCCTTTCTCTCCTCTCCTCCAGAGAGTATATATTCAGTTCCTGGAGTCTCTCCTGGAGGCAGTATAGTGCAATGGTCTAAGGCTCTGAGCTGCAAATCTGGTGATATCCAGCAGACCAGACCTGGGTTTGAATCCCACAGCTTCCACTTGCATACTGTGTGACCGTAAGTCACTTAACTTCCTTGTGCTCCCAGATCGCACCTGGCAACAACCTCTGGCTTAGTGTGCCTTTCCTGGTTAAACAATTTCCCCCTTCCCCTATCCTTGTAGGGCTTTAGTTGCAGGCCTGCACCAGTTTGTTAGCCCTCTTCTGTACCCCCTGCACCTTATCAATGTCCTTCCAGAGGTGGGTCCTCCAGAACTGGACACAATATTCAAGGTGGGGTCTTACCAGTGATCTGTACAGGGATAATATTACCTCCTTCTTCCTACTGGTGATGCCTCTCCCTATGAACCTGAGCATCCTGCTAGCCTTCCCCACTGCCTTATTATACTGCTTGGTTATAGTACCTTCAGGTCATCAGAACTGATTACCCCCCGGTCCCTTTCCTGTTTGGTGATTGCCAGCACTCCCCCTCAGGTTTCTGTGCCCCAAGTGCATGATTTTGCTTTTTTTTGCATTGAACCCCAGCTGCCAAACCCTTGACCATTCTTCCAACTTTTTCAAATCATCTATAATTTTTTCCACCCCCACTGGCTTGTCTACTCTGTTGCATATTTTTGTGTCATCAGGAAACAGGCATACTTTCCCTTCTAGCCCTTCTGCGATGTTGCTAATAAAGACTTTGAAGAGGACCGGGTCTAGTACTGAGCCCGGAGGCACCACACTTGTCACCTCGCCTTCTTCAGAGTGGACACTATTTACCACCACCCTCTGACTCCTGTAGCTTAACCAATGTCTTACCCAGTTTATAACTGTATTGACCCACTCCCAGACAGTCCAGCTTGTTCACCAGTCTTCTGTGTGTAATGGTGTTGAAAGCCTTACTGAAATCCAAGTAGGCCACATCTAACACCCAACCCTGATCCACTGCTCTGGTCACCCAGTCGAAGAACTCAATCAGGTTTATCTGGCAAGACCTCCCCCCTTTGATCATTTGACAGTCTGAATCTTAGCAGTCTGGTGAGTTAAAAGTTCAGATTCTGCAACTTACTGAATCAACATTTATTAAAAATAAATAAATAATAAATCATAGATGCCTGTGTGTCTCTGGATTTTTTCCCATATTCTCAGAGTGTGATGACTTCATAAATCTCTTGAGCTTCGCTCTCGAGGTTTATAGGTCATCACACACCTTGGGTGTGTAAGAAAATCCATAACACACAGCTGCCTATGCATTATGCTCTACATAATGTACATCCAAAGTGTTTCTTAAAATGGGTAAACTAAGAAAATAAAAAAGCCAACTTTTTTTAATTAAAAACAGGTATTTCCTTAAGCTTAAAGTAAGCAATAAGACATACGGCATCTAGGTGTGTGGGTATCTCAGTACTACCAACACCAGCCATGTCTTATTGCACTTATAATGTGGGCTTTTATTTTAAAATAAGTTTTTTTTATTAATGTAGAAATGTTTAAACTTGAAAAACTGTAACAGAATGTTTGTATTTTACCTAAAATATTCCTTCCACCTGCTGGTACTGCATTGACTTAGATGCTTTGCCTTAAGTCTTTTGACCTAATGTAGATTCCATAGCTGTACATTGTTGGTTTGTTTTTAAATCTGGTAGTTTGTTTACTGTTTTCCTTCTTCAATCAATTGTTCACAACATAAATTGGAGTTGCTGCAGGAATTGTAATGATGATACAGACCAGTTTCTGTGGTCACCCACAGGCCCATTCATTTCTAAGTGGTCACCTGCCCACCCACTGCCCACCCATGCATTCTTACCTACCATCTGCCCACCCATTCATTTGTACCAGCCGCCCAACTGCTCACTCACTCCCACCTTCTCTCCCTCCTACAGTTTACATTTTCTTTTGTGTGAGTGGAGCCGGCTGAGTACACTGCATGTCGGAACAGAAGAGCGAGAATTGTGGCTTGAATTGTGAGGGAGACAGTTGTAAGCTTGGCAAGTGTCTCTTAAATGCTACTTATTTATATTTCTGGGGAAAAATATAATATGAACAGAAGCCGGGGTGGAGGGGGTGGTGATATGCAATGCACATCTGAAGACAGTCGCTGGTCCAAGTGGGGAAATGGGCTGTAGTTTGTGTCACCAGTTAAATAAATATGAATCAAACATAAAATTTCAAAAACATTACTCAAAGTACTGTGTAGATATCATGGGCGTGGTTGTGTTAGTGTGGTGAAGTTATGTAGGAAATACATTAATCATGATTTTTCCACTTGCTTGCTTTCCAGTTTAGGATTTGTTGGGATAGTGAATAAACAAAATGGCTGCCAAACTTTTTTAAACACTTCTGTTTGCGTAGTGATTCGTGATAAAGCTAAATCCAGGATGACCATGGGTAGTACTGGGTTAATGCAGGACCATGTGACTGATTCTAGCCAGTCAGGAGTTGAAGATTACACTGCCTGTTTTATAAATAAGCAGTAAAAAGTAGTCCCTCCCCAATGGTCAAACATCTGTCTGTCTACGATTCAGTACCTAGAATGTTTGTTTATCAGGAAATGGAAAAATATAGGCATCTGCAGAATTCTACTAGCTGAATGTGCACCTCTACCCACACAAACACACACAACAGATGGCCTCAGAAAAGCCACAGACTCAGTTAGATTCATGGCAGGGCAAGCAGCAGTTATTTCCTGGTATACAGATAAAGGCTTGGTGCGGGGCGGCATGGAAGAAAAGAAGCTCCAAAAATTAAAACTGTGAGTAGCATTTCATTTTTTTTTTTTTATTTGTGTATGTGTAAAATGAGAGGAACATAAAGAAAAAAACATTTAATTTATTTGTCTGTTCATTTTTGTTTTGAGGGATTTTTATTTTTAAGGTGTAGATTATTTTTTGTGAGTAAAGGTGGCAGTCATGTTTGTAATGGCAGTCAGGAAATTTTGAAAAATGCATTGATGTTGTTGATGTGCTGTGTCCTGATTGCCAGCATATTTTTTTACCTGTGCATTGTGTTGTCTCAGTGCACCATTTCTGACCAGAGTGCAATATTTCCCCTATCCATTTTATAAGTGGCAAGGAGCAGTACCAATGTGTACAGAAGTTGTGTTTATTGTGTCAAATGGAACAACACACATGGTCCTGGTATATGGATTTTTTTCTGGTTACACCCATGATACATTAAAGTATCACTAAGCCTGAGTTGAAGATTTAGGCAATTTTTATAATGTGACTGTGGTACTTGGCAGTGGACTGTGACTATCAAAAGCAGTGGGAACTTATTCTTTGGTCTTATTGTGATCCATAAATCTGAACATTTTGAAAAAAGTTATTACTAAAATGTTTTAGAAAAAGTTATGTAAAAGTATAAATAATTTAAATGATTGATAACTGAAAACTGTATCGATATTATCCTTGTGATGATGCCCAGACTCCAAGCTTCATTTAAAATAAATATCATTTCTAGCCCTAGCGTTTCAAACATTAGAACTCTGAAAATGTTAGAGCCAAAAATATATATTATATATATTGATAAACCTATAAAATTATAGATAACTAACATTATCAATAATTAAAAACTGTATTAATATAATACTTCTTTAATGTTGCACTAACCTTCAAGCATCCTTCTAGCCTTAATAGTTCCAAAATTCACCCCTTCTAAAGATAATTTCTTTGAAAAAAAGGCTATTTTTGAAAATGGGTAGAAAAAACATGTTGATAAAATTATGAACATACCAATAGCGATAACTGGAACTAAATTGCTATAACAGATGACAATGTTTCCCTATTTATTCAATTTTGTCCTGTATATAGGCTTTTAATTCAGCCAAGTGGAGGTGATAGGCATGCAAACGCCATCTGGTTTCACTGCATTGTTCCCCCAGATCCCATTATGTGAGGATCAGGGCATGGTCAGATAGAGGAATATCTCCAGTTTTTATTTAAGACATGGGTATAGGATTATGTTTGCACAAAGCAATAGTCTACATGTGTATGTTCCATGGACATGGGAGTAATGGGTATATGCACCCCTTTGAGAGAACTGGGTACATCAGGTGTCCAGCTGTCCGAGTTCCTGCAATAGTCTCTGACATAGTTTGTAATGGGGTTGGCTGACAGGGATGGTGGGCATTGGAAGTGTCCAACTGTGGGGGCAGAGCTATAGAAAAGTTCCCTGTAAGCATGAGAATACCCAAAATACTGAGTACTGTAGTATCACATTTTCAATGGTAGGAGTGTTGGTGCCTTGATGTAGGTATAGGTTCACTTATGTAACCAGGATTCCATTTAGGAGACCCTAAACCTGTGCCTCACAGCCATCCTGCTCTGTAACCACTTTTTGCTCTTGAAATGAGGTGTAATGACGTGTTAACATGGCCACTCCACAGCATTTGCCATTAGGCACAGAGGACGAATATACTTAAGTGAAGCCAAACGTAATGAGCCTTGCGTGCTCCAGAGGCATGAGATTGGATTCCAAGAGGTATACTGCATCTGGTTTAGCCCTTTTCATTCCTGTCAAGATATTGGATCTCTTAACTGGGTTGTTGAGCCCGTTCACATTGATAGAGTACAATAATAATAAAGGCAACTTCTTCCACTCTAAATAGGGGGAAACATCCCCAGCCACCACCACCACCACCGCCCCACACCACAAGAAACTTGTCACCCAAACTTCTTTTATTATTATGGAAACTGCACAGCTAACAGGGACAAATGAAACTGAAGGGAGTAGTTAGGGATCTATCCCAGCCTTTCCAACAAGGAACAAGAAAAAGAGGCTGACAACTGGGCAGGTTGTCCATAGGCGACTAGTAGCATGGGCTTCCATGGTAGAGATCTAGGAATTAGGTCTTGGTAAAGGAAGCTGTATCCCATAATGAGGTGATGCCTCAAAGTGAGGGGCCTCAAATGGTCTTACCTTATTAAGGGAAGGGGAAAAAAAGAGGGCATAATGTCATGCTGCTGCCTCAACCCTACATCTGTAAGAGTGGGAATAACAAATTGGGTTGACAGTCCAATAAAGGAGGCACGAGAACACAGTACGGCAAACTAGCTTCCCTGTTGAACTCCCACACCCCCACAGAATTGAAGGCAGGAATGCAAACAACAAGGGTGGGTGCCCATGTAGGTCAGTAGTGTGCAGCTTAATGTGGGTGCAAGAACATGTTCCTATATTAATATTATTCTGAGGTAGAAACCACCAGTCCAACAGTAGAGAAACTGTAGAGAAGCAGCAGCATCCTGTGTAGTAAACAGTATAATGAAGAGCTCACAAGTCCAAGAGGGTTACAATAAGACTTTTAAGAGCCAGAGGAACCAAAAACAGCAGAAAGGAAATGCTACAAATTATACTAAGTAATCAGTTACAACGTTTTATATACATAGGCCCAGATATTCAAACGGGTTGCACAATGGCGCAATATTCAAACGAGAATTGTGCCTGACACAAATCCCGATGCACCAGAGCGCATCAGTAATGTATGTGGTGCAGGTAGGGGGGGCATGTCCATGCATACTCTGCACATCCGGATATTCAGTCCGGGATGTGCTGAGTCCGTGCATGCTCACCCCCTACTTGCGCCGCACACAGGTGAGCCAAAAAAAAAGGAAGAACAGTTGGCCACCCACAGGTGAGCTGCCCTGTTGCAGGGCGCAACACGGCAGCTACCACCTGTGGGTGGCCACCCAAGCTCCGGCTGCACCTCCGTGGCGGCGATCCCCACGCCCAATCGCGGGCATCTGTTAAAAAAATCACCTCTTATCTCCCTGGTGGTCCAGTGGACTGCTGTCAGCCCGATCATGGACTTAAGTATAGTAAAATAAAATCCAATATCCCTGGTGGTCCAGTGGACTGCTCGCAGCCAGATTGCGGGCTTAGGTATAGTAAAATAAAGTCCAATATCCCTGCTGGTCCAGTGGACCGCTCGCAGCCTGATCGCGGGCACAGGTATAGTAAAATAAAGTCCAATATCCCTGATGATCCAGTGGATTGCTTGCAGCCCGATCACGGGCTTAGGTATAGTAAAAGAAAGTCCAATATCCCTGGTGGTCTAGTGGACTGCTGTCAGCCTGATCATGGGTATTTGTATAAAAATTACGTCCAATATCCCTGGTGGTCCAGTGGACCCCCTCTCCCCAACCGTCCACTGAGGCCCACTGCCCCGCTCCCCCCGGTCAACGGTGGGCAGCAGCACCTCACCCGCCTGCCGCCCCGCCGACCGCTGACTGACATCAGGCTGCACGCCCATTGGTCCACAGCGTGAGCCAATGGGCATGCAGCCCATACCGTACTACACATTCCAGATATAAATCTGTGGACCAATGGTTGTACAGCCCTACCAATGGTGGCAGTCGGCGGGTGGTGGGTGGCAGGCAGGTTATGCTGCCCGCCACTGACCGGGGGAGCGGGGTGATGGGGCCCAGTGGGCGGGAGGGAACCACCAGGATATTGGACTTAGTTTTTTTCACAAATGACCACGATCAGGCTGACAGCAGTCCACTGGACCACCAGGGATACTGAACTTTCTTTCTTTCTTTATTCCTAAGCCCACGATCGGGCTGCGAGTGGTCCACTGGACCACCAGGGATATTGGACTTTCTTTACTTAAACCTAAGCCCGTGATCGGGCTGCGAGCGGTCCACTAGACCACCAAGGATATAGGATGTGATTCATTTCTACTTCAGCCCGCGATCGGGCTGTGGGGAACATTGCCATGCTGTGTAGGGGGCATCGGTCCCCAACGGCTGCTGCCTGGCAGGGCGCCAGTCGCAAGTCGCCGGGGATCAGCGCACCTGCATGCAAATGGGTCCATAATGACATGCGAATGGCCCCATTTGCACCTTGCATACATTATGATCCCATTTGCATGTGCACTTTTGAATATCATGGTTGCTACTCATAGCGCAACGGAACTTGCGCTAGCGCATCCCCCTGCTCCACTCTGGCCACTGCGCCATGCACACTGTGGGTGGCCAGGGTGTGATATTCAATGATGCTGTGCCATGGCGCAGCTCTGTTGAATATCACCCAGTCAACGCCCCTGCGCAGCCAAGTTGCGCTGCACCCAGGCTTGCACCACAGCCTGGCGCAGTTTGAATATCTGGGCCATATTATTTTTCTTTTGCTCACTAGAAAGTTTCATATGTTGTAGTATTATGCAGGATGTGTGGAATAGCACTCTGCCTGGCAGCTGACATATCTAACTCTATTCCTTCCACTATATCATCAGCACTGTGACCTCACTGATTGGGATATCACAGGTGATTGACCTGGCAGCTGCTGAGTGGCTCTTCAAAAGCAGCTGTGATGTCACAGGTAGGTCACAGTACTGATGATGTAATGGGAGAAACAGAACTGAATATGTCAGCTGAGCTGACAGGCAGAGTGCTGTTCCACACATCCCAACTTCTAACATCAGGTAAAAAAATCTTCTGATTAACCAAAGGGAAAATAATAACTACCTTAGATATAAAAGGTAATGACTGCTTTTAAAAACTAATATTAGCTTTAGGCAGTACACTAGCTCTTTAAATTAGTTTTGCATTTTGGAGGAGACCAATCAAGAATTTGTATCAGAATTCATAATGAATGACAACCAGACTAGCTGCTCACAGTCTGAGGGGCTCAGTGCAGACCAGATTATGCATGCCTCAGGGATCTGGTGAGAAAAACAAAATTCACTGTCCCTTTAGATCCTGGTTGATGGCAATGCAAAAATCAGAAGTAATTAACAAGGGGACCTTAGACAAGTAGCACGTACAGTAACCTTCTCAGAGGTGCTGCCTGTCTATGGCAAAGATGATGCTAGGGTACTCTGCACCATGAGATTCAATGAATGATTGAAAAACTGGTGTGGAGCTCAGGGTTTTGGCTTCATTGCTGACTGGGGAGCCGCCTGGAGGGATGCAGGCTTATACTGGTGCAATGGCCTGCATCTGTCCGGGTGGGGGGGACCAGGATCCTAGGTGATTGGTTTAAATGTTTCATTGGCAAGCATTTAAACTAGCCAAGGAGGAGGCCCTGAAAAGGAGTAGGGAAATCCCAGCCTCCCCCCACAAAACACAGTAATTAGAGAGGTAAACACCAAGGTAGAGAAGTCATTAGGGAGCAGGACAGGGGTAAATGCAAAAAAAGGAAAAGCCAGTAAGGACACTGATGGGGCTAAAAGGGATAAGGCCATCAAAAAATGGAGGGTGGTGAGACCAATGCATGTAGTCTGTGCAACAAGCTCCCTGAACTAGTGGCCTTGATGGAAGAGGGATGCTTGGTTATTGTGGCAGTCACTGAAACAAGGTACACGGAGAACCATGACTGGGATGTCAACATACCAGAATACACAATCTGCAGAAGGGGCAGCGAGGGTAAAAGAGGAGGAGGAGTAGCTCTCTATGTGAGGGAAGGGATTAAAGCAACAGAACTAAACAGCAAACAGGAAGTAGATGAGTCACTATGGGTCACCCTGGAGACACGAAATGGCACCACAATCCGCATGGGGGCTGCGTACAGACCCCCATCTCAGGGGGAGGGAGTGGACAAGGAAATGATAGAAAGCATCCTTAGAATGGCAGAAATAGGGGAGATATTGTTGATGGGGGAGCTGAATATGCCAGATGTTAACTGGAGCACCTGTGCTGCAGGCACATCCAAGAGCAGGGTCATTCCTGATGCCCTACAAGGGGCATGCCTCAGACAGTTAGTGCTGGAACCTACTCAGGAGGGAGCAATCTTAGACCTGGTGCTCTCAAATGGGGACGGAGAAAAAAATCTCAGATTTAGAAGTGGGTATCCATCTAGGAACAAGCGGCCACCAAACAGTGTGGTTCACAATAAACAGCCATAGATTCAAGCCATACAAAAGCAAGAGTATTGGACTTTAGAAGACTTTGGGAAAATGAGAGAGTGCCTCAGAAAAGCACTAGCAAATGGGCAAAAAGGAGGAGTTAAGGAACAATGGGGAATAATCAAAACAGCCACCACAAAAGCAACAAGCCTTTGTGTGAGCAAATCAACAAAACAAAACAAAGGAAAAAAACACTATCGTTCTCAAAAGAGGTGGCAGGGAAGGTTAAGGAGAAAAGGATAGCATTCAGGAAATATAAGGCAAACACAGAAGAAGCAGGACACAGAACTTTATCAGTTAAAACAGAAGGAGGCAGGGAAGGCAGTCAGAATAGTAAAGGCCAAAACTGAGGAAAAGCTAGCCAACTCTGTTAGGAAGGGGGATAAAACCTTTTATAGGTACATTAAGGAGTGAGGAAAGAAAAAAGGAGGGATACTGAGGCTTAATAAAGGGGAAGGAATGTGGGCAGAGGGTGACAGTGAAAAAGCAGGGATTACTGAACTGATATTTATGCTCAGTATTCACAACAGAAGAGGAGGGGGAGGTACCTAAACCAAACAAGAGAAACACTCTGGATAGGGGGACTGGTACCAGTCCATTCACAGAAGAAAGGACCCAAGGCAGCATAGGTTCACAGCAGGAAGGTCATGTCAGACGAATCTAATAGATTTCTTTGACTGGGTGACCAAAGTAGTAGACCAGGGATAGGCTGTGGACATGGCCTACCTAGACTTTAGCAAGGCATTTTTACACAGTCCCACACAAAAGATTAATAGTCAAATTAACCAGCCTGGGAGTGGGTCTCAGGGAGGTAGCCTGGATAAAACATTGGCTGGACAACAGGACACAGAAGGTAATTGTAAATGGAGTCCACTCTGAAGAAACAGGGGTTACTAGTGGGGTACCGCAGGGTTCAGTATTGGGTCCAGTCCTTTTTAATGTCTTCATAAGTGACATTGCAGAGGGACTGGAAGGAAAACTATGCCTCTTTGCAGATGACACAAAGATCTGCAACAGGGTTGATACACAAGGAGGCATGGAAAGGATGAGAAGGGACTTGGCAAGGTTGGAGGAATGGTCAGAAGTATGGCAGCTAGGATTCAATGCAAAGAAGTGTAAAATAATGCACCTAGGAAACAAGAACCCAGGGGAAGGATACACAATGGGGGGGGGTAGTAACAACAACAAAAAAGGAAGGGGACCTGGGGGTGATCATATCAGATGACCTTAAGATTAGCAAGCAATGTGAGAAGGCAGTAGGGAGGGCTGGGGGTATACTGGGATGCATAGGGAGAAGCATCAGCAGCAGAAAACAGGAAGTTGTTATCCCTCTGTACAGACAGTTGGTGAGACCCCATCTGGAGTACTGTGTCCAGTTCTAGAGACCCCATCTCCGCAAGAACATAGACAGGATAGAGGCAGTCCAGAGGAGGGCAACTAAAATGGTGTAGGGTCTGCAAGAGAAGCTGTATGAGGAGAGACTAAGGGAGCTTAATATGTATACCCTTGAGGAAAGAAGGGAGAGGGGAACATGATAGAAACTTTTAAGTACCTCAGTGGAATCAACAAGGTCCAAGAGGGTAGCATCTTTCAGAAAAGAGAGTGCAAGAACAAGGGACACAATTTAAAGATGGGGGGTTCAGGGCAATGTGAGGAGGTATTATTTCACAGAGAGTGTAGTGGATGCATGGAACAGCCTCCTGAGGAGGTTGTGGGGTCTAAAACTGTGGGAGAATTCAATAATGCATGGCACAGACATAAGGCAATTCTTGTGGGGGGTAGGAAGAAATATGCTGTTGGTTAACTAGGATCTTCGGCCTATCCTGTAGGTAGGGAAATGGGCAGACTAGATGGGCCAAGCGGTCCTTATCTGCCATCAAAGTCTATGTTTCTATGTTTCTATGTTTAAAGGGTTTTGAAAGAACTCTTGAAACTGAGGGTGGACAAAGCAATGGGACCTGATGGGATTCACTCCAGAATTCTAAAAGAACTAAGGGTAGAACTAGTGACACCACTGACTACTCTCTTTAACAAATCATGGGAGGATGGGTTGGTACCCAAGGACTGGAGGAGGGGGAATGTGATTTCACTTCACAAAAGTGGAAGCAGGGCAGAGGCAGGAAACTACATGCCAGTTACTTTGACCTCAGTGGTAGGGAAAATGTTGGAATAACTTCTGAAGGAAAGAATTGTTGAGTACTTAGAGGCCAGTGGGGCACAGGACCCAAGGCAGCATGGATTCACAGTGGGAAGGTCATGTCAGACGAATCTAATAGTTTTCTTTGACTGGGTGACCAAAGTAGTAGACCAGGGAGGGGCTGTGGATATGGCCTTCCTAGATTTTAGCAAGGCATTTGACACAGTCCCATACAAAAGATTAATATACAAGTTAGCCAGCCTTGGAGTGGGTCCCAAGGTGGTAGCCTGGATAAATAATTGGCTGGACAACAGAACACAAAGGGTAATAGTAAACGGAGTCCTCAGTGAAGAAAAGAGGGTTACTAGTGGGGTACCACAGGGTTCAGTACTGGGTCCAGTCCTCTTTAATGTCTTTATAAGTGACATTGGAGAGCACCTGGAAGGAAAAGTATGTCTCTTTGCAGATGACACAAAGATCTGCAACAGGGTTGATACACAGGGCAGGGTGGAAAGGATGAAAAGGGACTTGGCAAGGTTGGAGGAATGGTCAAATGTATGACAGCTCAGATTCAATGCAAAGAAGTGCAAGGTAATGTACCTGGGAAACAAAAACCCAGGGGAAGAGTACACAATGGAGGGTGAGATACTAACAACAACAAAAATCAAAAGGGACCTGGGAGTTATTATATCAGATGACCCAAAGGTGGGCAAGCAATGTGAGAAGGCAGTAAGGAGGGCTGGGGGGATACTGGGATGCATAGAGAGAGGCATCAATAGTAGAAAACAGGAAGTTGTTATCCCTCTGTACAGACAGTTGGTGAGACCCCATCTGGAGTACTGCGTGCAGTTCTGGAGACCACATCTCCACAAAGACACAGACAGAGTGGAAGCTGTTCAGAGGAGGGCAACCAGAATGGTGCAGGGTCTGCACCAGAAGACATATGAAGAGAAACTAAAGTACCTTCATATGTATACCCTCGAGGAAAGGAGGGAGAGGGGGGACATGATAGAAACTTTCAAGTACCTCAAGGGAATTAACAAAGTCCAAGAAGGTAGCATCTGTCAGAAAAAGAGATGTGCAAGAACAAGGGTGCACAATTTCAAGATAGAGGGGGGATGGCTCAGAGGTAATGTTAAAAAGTATTTTTTTTCATGGAGAGGGTTGTGAATGCATGGAACAGCCTTCCTGAGGAGGTTGTGGAGTCAAGAACAGTGGGAGAATTCAAGAATGCATGGGACAGACATAAAGCAATTCTAGTAGGGGGTTGGAGGAAGTAAGCTGTTGGTTAGCTAGAATCTGCAGCTTATCCATCAGGTAGGGAAATGGGTAGCCTAGGTGGGCCAAGCGGTCCTTATCTGCCTTCAAATTCTATGTTCTATGTATGTTTCTGTTCCATGTTGAGTCCCCAGAACCCATCCCATGAAGACCCCTGCCTGGCCCCACCCCCACATCCAACCCCAACACCCCCACACTCCTGACCCGACAGCCAAAGCCATGGTCATGTACCTCAGAGGTCTCCACACCTACCGCATAGTGCAGCCATCTTGCATCCCCTCCTTCTACAAGTGGGTTACCAGTAAGAGTTCTGTGACAGGCAGCCTAGAAAAATCCAAACAGGCCTGCTCTACATTTTTCATGCTGGTAGCATTTGCAGTTCTGGAGATAATGATTATTCACAGTGGGCCTATGAACTGATGAAGAGGAGGTGGTGTGTTGATGACTGTGAGGCCGACACACTAGATGGCTCCACAGAGAGGCCAAGTCAATCGCCACCCCCCTCCAAGCTATGATGCCTTGATGAGCCACTTGAATAGAGTTCCAGAGTGGGCAGAGAACTGAGCTGTTGTGAAGTGCCCCCAGTCACTGGCCTGACTCAAGGAGACCTAGAAGTGTGGCAGACATGGCAATGTTGGAAATCGGGGCCAGGCTGCAATACAGGCTGTTTTTGGGGAGGGGGAAAAAAAGGATACACCAAGCTGCTAGAAAGGAAAACATGTAGCAGGCCAAGAGGCACTCCAGCTGAGAGACTGCTGTATAGGGTACAAAATATCTAAGCCATGGGTCACGTGCTGCAGGGAAATGGAGGACCAAGGAGGACTCAAGCAGTATCTTGGGGGGGAGGGAGGAAGAGGACACTCACTACAGGCTCATACCTGCTTAGAAAAAGTCTCCACCCTTCAGGTGTCTACAGTGTGTGATGAGGAAGCAGAGGTTTGAGCCTGTTGGCCCTGCCTAAGTTCAGCCACTATTTGCTGAAGAGTGGCAGCCCTTTGTTGTCTCCTGCGGGTCTGGCAGGCTGTGGCATTCCATAGTCTTTGAGAGAGTTTGCAGCCACAGTTAGCTGCAGTGTCTGGTGATGAGGTAAAGGGAATGCTATGCCCCTCCATTTTAATTCCTGGATAACTGCCTCCACATTTTCAAAGGAGAATGTAGCATCCTCAAAATAGTCATTCTGGAGTGGTAAGGGGTTTGGAACTTAAGCTGGTGCATTTCCAGGACTTTTATGATGAGGATACAGGTCCAACACTGGGACATCATCACTAAGGGGTTGTCATTGTCAATACATAGTCTGGTCCCCTCAAAGTGGACACCTTTGGCATTCCAAGCAATATGTAGTATGAGCTACTTTAACTTGATGTCCAAGGAACCAGAGAACAACAGATCTCAGCCGGGCCTCAGGACTGCTCAATCACAAGGCCACAGTCAGCAGGGAGTTGTAAGGTGGTGCGCAGCAGGTTCTCAAGATGAGGATCATGTCTGGGCTCTCTGAACCTTCCAGGAGGCCATAACTCCTAAGATTATTGCAGTGGTTCCTTGCCTCAGCGTCCTCTGCTCCATCATCTAAAGCCTGGACAGCCTGATGGAGTTACGCAGTGTCCCTCTCAGTGGTGTTGAGACACTGATCTGATTCCATTGGTAACTGTTCTTGGGCATCTTGCCTTTTTTTCAGTCTTACCCATATCTGTACATAGGGCCATTTTAGTGGAATGGACTTTTTTTGGAAATCCCGTAGTTCAGCTATCATGATGTCAGTCTGTTTTCGCAGCCTTACTGTACCTGGGTCCACCACAGCTTTGCTGCTCTGGTAAGTCGAGTCAGAAGGACCCCCCACTGTCAGACCCCTGCCATCTGCATCCCTCTCCCTCCAGTGACTATGTGGGGCACCAATTGGATGTGTGCTTCCTATCAGGTAAGCTAACCTCATTCTTTATCCAATGCAGGTTTCTGTGGTTAATTAAGCATTATACAATGGGCAGAAAAAAATAGACAGAATCCTGCATTTTGATTGGCTGACTGGCACCTTTTCAGCGTTATGAATCCTACCGTGTACCCACTGGAAAAGGTGCCAGCCACCAGTCAGCCGCATTAGTAACTCCCTTTTTTATTACAAAAAGAAATAGTGTTTATTAGTACTTTAAATATTTTTATTAAAATTATTGTTGTGCCAGATAAAATAGTTCCCAGTTGATAGGTAGACTAAGCCCCCAGTGCCATATGGTTACAGGATGCTACCCCTCACCTGTTTTGACCTCCCTTCCCCAACATCCTGCAACTCAGTCACTTTTATGTTTAAAGTAACAGAGAGCATGATTTCAGTTTTTTTTATTATTATTTTTTAAAACAGAGAGCCTGACAGTTTCTACTGTATGTGTATAGACCGTGGTGCGACTGGTAAGGTTCCCTTATGTTCGTGGTGCAAGCGATGAGGTTCCCATATGTACTTTTGTGTTTGCTTTGCATTTATTGGTTCTTCTTTTACCTGACTTTAACTTTTGCTTTCTGCAAAGTACCCCCACACACAGTATAAAAACTAGCATGGAAGCTAACATGACCAGCTGGCAGGTAAAAAGTTGGACACTGTATGGTGAGGAACAGAAGTTACCAGCAGTGTGGTTTTGTGTTGGCTTTTCCATTGAGGAGAAAGTGACGGTCCTCTGTGCATCTGTTTTTGCTGTCTTTGAATGAAATCAGGAGATTGTTTTCAGTTGTAATGGACTAATGGGTGCAGCTTCAGGTGAATGGCAGATGGTGTGGACAGCTGTCCATTGGTATCAAGGTTGGGAGGACTGTAGTTTTGGCAGTTGAGGGGGTTGCTTGTATGTCGGGTGCACTGGGGAGAGAGACGCAGTGTAAAGTGCATCCTCCATTATCGAGTCTTACCAGAAAGGAGTAGCAGGGACAGCTAGCAAGAATTTCTTTGCCGTTTTCTGTTCTATGCCCTAGAAAGTGGTTTTGGGACTGTTGGGGTGTATCTGTTAACTATGGCTGTGCTTTTTTTAAAAGTCCTGCTTTTGTGTTGTGGTTTACTAGGAATCCAACATGGTGGCCTGGATGTTTTCGATTTTGGGGGTCAGATTGATTTTAGTTGCACATGTGGCTGACTGGCACCTTTTCTGTTGGTAATACTAGGATTTCGCATGACCGAAAGGTGCCAGTTAGCCAATCACAGTTCAGCATTTAGAGACCCCATTGTATAATCTGCTGTAATTTAGGAGGTAACAGTATGGGACTGAGATGGAGCTGTTTGGTCAAGTTGCTTGCAAGAGCATGACATCACCAGAAGTCCATAATTATTTTTTTCATCCTGCTCTCACTAACCTCCACCTCTGTTTCTCTTGACCTGCTGCTCTAACTACTCCTTGCACATGCTTACTTACCAGGGCACTCCCCACGCCAGACCTGCTCCCACCACCTAGATCTTCCTTGGCTTGCCCTCTGTGGTAGGGCCCCAATGACTGATCTATGTTCAGCTGGCCAATGAGCAGCATCCGTATTCAGTGGAGGTAAAGCTGGGGATGTTGGTTGGCAGAGGAGTTATCATTCACTTGAGGTGGATCTTTTTCCCTCTGTGAAGCACATTCACCACCCCAGCATCAGCCTATTGGCACCTGTGGCACAATCCTATGGGATGGTGGTTGTGGTCGATATACTGTGGCTTCCCACAATGTCAACACTATCCCAACTCCTGCTTAAGGAGGTATCCATGCAGCAGGCTATCCAGCTCACTCACACTGTCAGTGCGTGAAACCTCAGCCTCATGCATTGGAATCCTCCAGTTCAGAGTGAAGCAGTTAGGACTGGGGTTTATTCTCCCCGGTCTCCCACATGGTGATGCAGTCCAACACCAGCCTTCACCACTTGTCTGAGTGAATTGTTGACAATTTAAAATATTATCAATACTTTTCACACATAATTAACAGTATTGATAATATTTTATAATATCAATAAATCAATTATATCAGTTTGTAACCCCCCCCCGGCATGGATTAATTCTCAAGTAAACCAATGCTCTGTCGTGGGTTAATCGTTCCATAACTTATCTGTGTTGCCAAGACTAAATTTCTAGCCCTAAAACGTTCAAAGTTAACCCAGTCTAATTTTGAGCTGTTAGGGCTAGAAACTTAATGAAACTTCAGTTTGATACATGTCAGCATATATCAATACATTTTCAGTCAGAACATTATAGTTGCATGTGTATGTATGTATGTAGTTCTATACTTATTTATTTAGTAATGTATTTGTTTATTTCAGGCAGTAAGCTGGACCATTCATCTTGTTTTCAGCCATGCCTGTGAATAATAGACTTTATAGGGGATACACAGGACAGTATTTCAATAGCAGTGTTTTTGCTACATTCCGTAGTATATTGGACCCATGCTCCAGTATAGGGAGAAGGACCTGTTTAGCAATTACACACTTGGCCGCACTTGATAGTAGGTCTTTGTTCCTGCAGAACCCCTAGTTTCTGAGTGACTCTTTTGTCACCAGAAGTGCCGACATGTACAAAGAGAGAGACAAATGTTGACCTAAGGCAATTGTTAGGTATGCAAAAGGTTTAAAGGAGTCAATCTGAGTCCTGATGTGGACATTTATGGTAATTTCGCAGGCTTACTAGCAAGGAAGAATGTAAAATGTGGGGGTGCTGAAGATCAGGAGGGCACTTGTGGTATAAAGAGCACGTTTTACAAATCAGGTTTTGATACACAGTAATGTAGTAAATGCATATTTATGATAATGATAGTAATGTTAAGAATACATTTATGCCATATGGGAATATTTAATATAGAATATTAAGGGGTCAGCTCATGTACAGTAGTTCCAACATGTTTTACAAAACTAAATAAGTAAGCCACACTGATAAGTTCTCCTATCCGTCAGCAATAAAACCCCATTCAGTTGTACAGAGACCAGCAGTACAGTTAAGGAAAAAGAGATAAAAGTGTACTACTGTATATTGAAAATGCACCTGTGAAATTTGCAAAGAATTTATTTATTTATTTAAAAATTGGTAACCAGGAAAGGCACACTGAGCCAAGGCTTGTTTCCAGGTGTGACCCGGGAACATGAATAACATATACATACAAAGGGAGCATATACAACTATATACATTTATGTAAACTGCACATATATGAACACATGCCAAATAGATTACAAGTGCTAGCAGCAGTTTAGGCAGTGCAGGACGCTTGGATTACATATAGTAGTTAGGATGCAAAGTCATTTAATTACATTGAGTTGTTACGTGGCAGAGTCATACATATAATGCAGAATATGATGATTATTTGAAAGGTGAAAACTTATCAGAAGAGGCGATTAAAAAAAGCAATAAATAGGGAGTAGGCTTAGAAGGTAGATATTGCAAGAGGATGAGATAGGGAGGAGGTAGGAAAATAGTCAGGGTCTGGAGATGATGGAAGAATGGTGGGGACATGTTCAGGGGGAGGAGAGATGAGCTTAATTTGGCATTTTGTGTCCAGGAGGGATGGAGATTCATGGAGGGAAGGGGGCAGTTTATTCCAGAGGAGAGGTAGGTGGAAGGAGAAAGCGGACACTCCGGATGCTGATCACCAGTGGGGGATGGTGAAGGAATGGGGATGCCAGGATCTAAGTGAGTAGGATGTGTTGGCAGCAGAGGACAGGAGAGAGAAGAGATACTGTGGGAGAAGGCCGAACCAAAATTTTGCAGTGAATGTACTGTCTATGGGAGAGGTGGAAGAAATTTAGAGAGGAGAGGAGTGTGCAGTGATGTGTATGTGGTGGGGATTTTCTGGTGATTCTACAAAAAGAGTTGAGTAAGGTGTCAAGCTTGGAGACAGAGGTGGCAGAGGCTGAGGCATAGATAATGTCCCCGCTGTCAAAAATTGGGAGAATGATCTTTTGAACTAGGTCTTAGTGAATGTGTAGGGGGATGACTTGTTTGTTGTGAAACAGCATGCCTAGTTTGGGGTGCAGTTTTGAGCAAAGGGAGTCAGTGGACAGCGAAGTTAAGATGTTGGTCTAGGTAGAGGCCAAGGTATTTGTAGGAGGTGATGGAGTCAAGAGTGGAGCTATCCAGGGTGGTGAACCAAGGTGGGGAGGGGGAGTTTGGCTAGTTTTGGGGGGGGAGATAAAGACCATAGAAACCTTTTTTTGGTGTTCACTTTTAGGCTGTTGTCTTGGAACCATGTTAGCACATGGCTGCAATCGGACTGGAGTGGGAGCTGGACTGAGTCAGTGGTGGGACCAGAGACATAAATGATGGTGTCATCCATGTAGAGGTATATGTTAGATTGTGAGCAAACAGTAGGGAGGTCATTTATAAATGTAACTCCCCTCTGGGGCTTACCTGTGATTGCCCAAGTTGTCCCGGTTTTGCTGGCATTCTTGGTCTTCCCCCATTTGTTTCTCTCACCAGCAGGTTGTCTTCTGTCCCTTCAGGGCATAATCCATTGGTCGTGAGGTGCTGGATATTGATCTAGCCTGCAAACGCGTAGGCGCAAGGGGCGTTTTGATGCACCAACCACCATTGTAGTCAGATGAACTGAGAGTTTGTCCATGGTCCTGGTGCCCCTCCTGGTGTGTCTCGGGACTTGAGACCTAAGGAGAATCGGGCAAAAGCCCTGGGTTGCTGCACAGAATGGATAAAACAATGGGGTCACTTGGGGGGGTCTATACATATTAATGAGTGGTCCCATATATATTAATGAACCACTACCTGCTGCCTAAGGGGACTGTGTTTTGGTGGTGCTGACAGTAGAATGGCTAGGGAAAATGTGCAGAGGGAGGTCTCATTCATTAGAGAGCAGCTGGGGCTATAATCCAGCGTGGTGGTGTTGCACATAAGGTAATGTTTTGGGCTGCAGAAGCCTGAGAAAGGGGAGAGACTGTATAAAGCTGTATGGGACTCCAGGTAAACAAATGGGAGTGGACATGTTGGTGACATTTAACCCCCTTATTGCAGCCAATCACTGATCTAGACGCCCAAACTGGACACCAAGGGACTCCTAGGAAAAGGAGGGGACTAATTTTGGCACCTAGATCATGCCCCAATAAATAAGCAGGAAATATTGATCACTATGGTTATTGATTATTGAAAGGCTTCAACAGCCAATCAAAATGCTGGGTTTGCGACTGATACAGTGTGGACTTTCTGGGATTGAGTCAGTCTGTGGTTGGGCTCTGTATGAGTCAGGACTGTGCTAAGAGAGTGGACATTGTGCTTCAGGGGCCTCCTCAGACCCCCATTTGGAGAGCTATTAGACAGCAGAAGTAGGTTGGAAAGGGGACAGCAGGAAGAGCAATTATGCTGAGATTCTGGTCCCCCAGGTACTTGCTGCTGGACTGATCAAGAAAGGGGAAGAGAGAAAGAGACTGAACTGTGATTCCCCAGGTATAAAGAAGTTGCTTATGGTTAATGAGAAAGACTGAATGCTGCAGAAACCCTGCACTGAAAAGTTGAACTTGCTGAGAGGGCTGTGCAGATTTGCAGTTTCACAGCCATCACTGATAAGTCATTTTGCTTGTGTTTGGGACTGCAAATTGAATTCTGAAGAGGGAGAGTGTCTCTGGTCATTGGGGTGTTAGCAGAAGCTGTGTGTGCCCTGAGATCTGGTTAAAGGGGCTGAGAGCTGAGTCACTGCTGCAGCCAAAGAAAAGGTGGGCAAGGTTAAACTGGAAGAGCATGGGTTGGTGTGCAGGGGGTTGTTTTTCCTGAACCCCCCTCTCTGCTGAATTACACTTGCACTTATTGAATCTGAAGCTAGCATACCCACTAATTGTCACCGGGCTTTAATGGAGAAACTGCCAAAGAACTTTTCTTTTCTGAGAGCTCACCGCAGAGACTGCAGGAGGACTCCCACCATTTGGGAGGCCTCACTCAGAGCCAGGGAGGGAACTTGCTAACCCCTTCCAAGTGGGACTCAGTGTCTCAGGAGGTCACCAGCACTTGGTGGGGTGCTAGGACATCTGTGACCCGTCATTGGGGGGATGGGCTATGGAGCTTCTCCCAGGCATGGGCATTCTGGGGCTGGTGTTGTCCTGACACAGTGCTCTGCAATGGGCCAAAAGCGGCTGAAGGTGACAAGCAGCCAGAACTACAATCAAGGTGACCAGCTGCAAGATTCTTGAGTAAGTTCCATCCAGACAGAGAGATCGTGGCTAGCCTGTGTTTACTGCTACACTAACTCAAGGAGCTCCATTTCCCCTTGTGCTGAGATCTACAAAACCATGAGTACCCAGGACCTGGCTCCTGGGAGGGAAAGGGGAATTATTGTTATTTGTTCTGCAAGTTTTCTAAAATATTACAGGGCTCCAACAGCCAGCCAACCCACAGCACCAGCCAGGCCTGTACCTAGTGGGTACCCCTAGGGACAGTACAGGGACACTGGTACCAGTGGGGGAGGGCTTGGCCAGCGGGCCCACATGTTGAAACTGCATATGGCATTTAACCTTACTTTTGCCTTCACAGCTACCCTATGTCCAGGAATCCCTTTCCGTAGTCCTCATCCCCTGGATAAAGCTATGAATTTGTTTGCTGAAACTGCAGGGGTGGTGAACTTCATTGCATGTACTCATTGCTGAGATATATGGTTTACGGTGGAACAAGGCATTTGGGGACACAGTATGCAAAGTGGTTGGTTGGGGAGGTGGATAGGCACAGTATCCCTGGGGGATGAGCCAAGCAGATATCTGGCCCACTGATACCTTACTCTGGGTGGAGGCACCGCACCATTTTCAATATTTCTGGGAACAAACCCCAAATTGACACCGTTGCAGGACCCAGGCCCCTTGCCTGGTATCAGAGACAGTTGGCAAGGGGGTGGGGGTAGTCCATTGGCACACGGTGTCGGCTTACATCTTGGAGGCATCATTGGGCTCTCCTGTTGACCAGCCATGTCTGCACTGGGAGATCAGAGTGTTGAGGCCCCTAAGGTGCCCTCAGGCCCCAAGTCCACTCCACCCCAGCCTAAGTTCAGGCCCGCTGAGGAGGATAAGATGAGGCTGGCAGAATGGAGTTAGGGAATGAAAATGGATCTTTAGAAGTCTTTTTTTCTTGCTGGGGGTACCTCCTGAGATGGAAGAGAGGGATGTTGAAAAATGTATAGCCACCATAAAGAGATTGGAAAAAGTAAAAATTCAAGGGAAAATGTTTGATTCGGCTAGAGGTACATTAACTATGCTAATAGAGAGTACTCAAACTATAGAAGCCAGTTCGATGCCTGGGGCTTTGGTGGTGGAGGGATTGGCTGAGGTTGTACTGGTAGTAACCTCCTTCAGCTGTGATCTCCCCAGAGGGAGGGAGTCGAGGAGCGGGATCCTTTACTTAGGCGCCAAAGTTTGAGAGACCCCAGCCTGGTTCCATGCCTGTTGCCTTCGAGTTGTGCCGCAAGTTAAGAATGTTTTCTGGGGCAAACTCACTCCGAATGGTGAGGACAACTTGGAGGCCTGGATAGACAGTGCCACCCCATTAGTCCAAGATTGGCAGTGTTATGAAGTTGAGAAGCAGAAACGATTAGGGGGAGTTTATGGGGGGTTTATGTTCTTTACAAGCCACCGATCCTGAAGCCCCAGCCCAGGTATATATCTCAGCTTTGGAAAGCGTATTTGGGAACCATAAAACCTGTGAGGACCTCATGTGGAAGTTCAAAACCAGTAGGCAGTGGGAGGGGGAACTGTTGTCTGCTTTCCTGTCCAGGGTGGAGAGGGCCTTGCAGAAGGTGTTCCAGAAAGGTGGGGTAGTGGACCAAGATCTAAACTGGATCCGGTTGGAGCATGTAGTGAAGGCCACTTGTTATTCCCCTTTGTTAGTGCTACAGTTTCATCCAATAGACAGGAAAAATAACCTTCCTCCCTCCCTATTGGTTTTGGTGTGGGAGGTCCGGGAGGCCAAGGAGGAGCAGGGTCATTGGGGGTTGTATAGGGCCTCCACGGCTGTGATGCAGATGGAGCAATATGTATCCCCTGGAGAAGTACAAGAATTAAAGACTCTATTGACATGGTACAGGGATGTGGTCGCCACCGCTAAACTAGCTGTGGGTTCAGATTTGATTGAGACTCCTGAGGTGAGTGGTATTATCCCTAATGTGGGCCTGACAATGTTTGGTACTGGGTCCCCCACCTTGTTAATCCCCCCCCGACATGGGAGTTAAGGCCCAGATGGAGGAATTAGTCTGGAGAGTAGCCAAGTTAGAGAGAGGGAGGTGTCAGTTGCTGCCCAAGGAGAAGAGCAGGTGGTGGACTGGAATCATGCAGCTCAGAGTTCCCCAGTGCGAATGCCTGGGGCTCAGCCAGCACCACCAGACCAGCCACAGCCCCAGGAACAAGTCATATGTTATAGGTGTGGGGGTGAGGGACATATACAGAGGGGATGTAAGGTGTCTTTAGACCATTCATCTAACAGACACAGAGCACCCCCCAACATAGCCCACTAGCAGGGAAACTACGGAGGGGCCCAGTAAAAGAGCACACCAAGGCTACTGGCAGGTCCAGCTCCATGGCTCACACAAGAGTCTCATCAGGCAAAACTAATATAATGGCACCACTAAATATGCAAAAGTTAGTGGGACCAACAACTGAGACTAAGATCACCATCAATGGGTCCCCACCCGAGCTGTTCTGGATAGCAGCTCCCAGGTTACCATCATCTTTAAATCCAAGTATGATCAGCATTTATCCGACGTGGAAATACAGCTTGAGGGACTGCATGTGTGAGGCCTCAGCAAAAAGGCATACCCTTATCTCAGCTATGTCAAGGTATGGATTGCATTCCTTGCTAAAGTGGCTAGAGTGAGTGAAGCTGTAGAGACCTTAGCTTTGATTTAGCCTGAAGCTAACATCTGCAATGGAGTGCCAGTATTGATGGGCACAAATACCCATATATTTGAATGTCTGGCACAGCTATGTCGAGCTTGAGTGACTGAACAAAGAGGAGAGATGTACCCGTTACACCCCTCTTCTGGAAGGCCTACCAAAGGAAGCGGCAATCCCCTGTTGAGGAGTCGGATAGTGTGGAGAAGGGACAGAGATGAAATTGTGCTCTTGCCAACTGCGGAATGCAACATTGCTGGTGTAGCAAGACTGAAGAAGGATGTCAAGAACCAGATATTAATGCTGGATGCTCCAGATGAAGATGGATTGCCGGTGGCACTGTTAGTGAAGCCTAGCGTCTGCCAGCTAGACCGCATGCATATGTTTGAAGGGTGAGTGTGCAAGTGAAGAATGTTATGGATAAGGAGGTGGTGGTATGGAAAGGAGGAACACTGGCTCAGATATACTGCACCGACATGGTAGTGTATACTGCTGCAGCAAGCAGAGGCACCTCAGTGGGACTTGAACCAGAGTTGTTTGATCTGAGCCTCCCCCATCCCGGAAGAATGGAAAGAGAGAGTGAGGGAAAAGCTAGCTGCTCGGATGAATGTTTTCTCCCTGCACAAGTCGGATGTAAGGTGTGTGAGTGGAGAGCAGCATCGGATATGACTTACTGATGATAAGCCTTTCTGAGAGAGGTCAAGGTAGCTGGACTCAGTTGATATCGATGACATCCAGTGGCCTTTGCAGAAGATACTGGCCATAGGGATTATTCAGGAATCAAGGAGCCCCTAAGCATCCCCCACCGTGGTGGTGAGGAAGAAGAGTGGGGCCATATGAATGTGCATGGACTACCACTTCCTGAACAACCAGACGGTGCTGGATCAGTACACTATGCCTAGAGTGCAGGATACACTGTACTGTTGAAATGGAAGCCAATGGTTCTTGGTTTTGGATTTATGGAGTGGCTATTACCAGATCCCGATGGACCCTCAGGATCAGGAGAAGATGGCTTTTATATGCCCCCCTTGGATTTTATGAGTTTCTGAGAATCCCCCAAGGAATCTCTGGTGCCGCTGCCACCTTTCAGCACCTGATGGAGAAGGCTGTTGGGGATATGAACTTGCTGGAGTGTTTGGTCCACCTGGATGACATCATCATTTTCAGTAACACCGTGAAGGAGCACAAGGCCCAGTTAATGAAAATGTTGGACCGCCTGGAAGAGTTAGGACTAAAGCTGTCCATTGACAAATGCCAGTTCTTCTGGACTTCGGTCAAGTATGTGGGGCACATTATCTTGGAGAAAGGTATACACACTGACCCCAGCAAGGTTGGGACCCTTACCACCTGGTCTAAGCTACGTAGCCTGAAGGACTTACAGTGGTTACTGGGTTTCTGTGGCTATTGCAGAAGATTCGTAAAGGACTACATCCAGGTGGAGTGGCCCCTTTTGAACCTGCTACAGGAGTACCAACCCACTAACAAGAGCAAGAAAACAGCAACACCTGCCAGTTATGTCCACCCATCTGAACCATTTGGTGAGAGGTGGAATGGGGATTGAGATAGAGCTTTTGAGGACATTATCTATTGTTTGACCCCTTCCCCTGGTGCTGGCTTACAGAAACCCTATGTTCTTCATACCAACACCAGTTTTAGTGGATTGGGGGCTGTTTTTTATTAGGAGCACCCCGAAGGTTTACGTCCAGTTGCATTCGCCAGTCAGAGTTTAAATCCTTAAGAGCAAAAGCATCCTGTCCATAAACTGGAGTTCCTGGCATTAAGTTGAGTCACAGTTGATCAGTTCCATGACTATCTGTATGGGGTCAAGATCACTGTGAAGAGAGATAATCCCTTTACTTTTGTGCAGACCATGGCCAAGCTGGATGCAGCTGGTCATAGCTAGCTGTCAGCCTTGTCCACCTATGACTACTGCATGGAGTACCACCCAGGCCTGAACCATACAGATGTGGATGCTTTGTCCAGGCAGCCCCAAGCCTGTAATGATGAGAGCTCAAACTGGGTACACATCTCAGAGTAAGCTGTAAAGGCCTTGTATAGAAGGCATGACGGTGAAGAGATCTTTCCCACTGAAGACACCCATTGTTTGGCAGACTGTCTGGGGGCCTCAGGGGATTGTCTTCCAGTCGCCTATTGCCAGCTGGCCACCCTAGATGTCAGATCCCTCCCACAATTAACTACTCAAGACCTACAACAGGATCAACAGGCCAGTCCAGTCACTGGGCAGAGCATACAAATGCTGAAATGGCAGGGGAGCTAGGAACAAGTGGACACCATTATTCCTCAGGCCCAGCTACTGTTACGTGAATGGCCTAAGCTATGGTTAAAGAAGGGGTTGCTGTACTGAGAGACCCAGAACCAGCAGGAGGCCCCAAGAGAGCAACTAGTACTCCTGGAGAAGCATGTTAAGACTGTGTTGAAGGCCCTGCATGATGATATGGGGCACTTGGGAGTGGAAAACACTTTGGACCTAGTTAAGAGTCAGTTTTATTGGCCAAAGATGGGGGCAGATGTAGAGGAGTATTGCAAGAGCTGCATGAGATGTATAAAGTGGAAGGCGCTGCCTCAGAGGGCTGCTCCATTAGTCAACATCAAAACTAGAGGCCCTATGGAATTGGTATGCATAGACTTTCTCACACTGGAGCCTGGCTCATGCAATATTTCCAACGTCTTAGTTGTTACTGATCATTTCGCCCACTATGCTCAAACTTACCCCACCAAAGATCAGCAAGCTTCCACTGTGACCAAAGTATTGGTGGAGGCATTTTTTATGTACTATGGTGCCCCCAGAGGATGCACTCGGATCAGGGCTGTGATTTTGAGAGCTGTCTCATCAAAGAACTATTGTCATTGTGGGGCATCAGAAGGTCCTGGCCAATGCATTACCATCCCCAAGGTGACCACCAACCTGAAAGATGCAACAGAACCCTGTTAGACAAGCTGGGCACCTTGGATCCCCAGGTCAAGCGCACATGGAGTCAGCAGGTGAGCACTCAGCTCCACGCCTACAACTGCACACAAAGTGAAACTACAGGATTCTCTCCCTACCATCTCATGTTTGGGAGGGAAGCCCACCTGCTGGTGGACCTGTGTTGTGAAGTCTCCTTGGATGGACTGGGAGTAGGAGACTATCTGCAGTATGTGAAAACCCTGAAACAACAACTAGATGATGCATACCAGCTCGTTTCAGAGATGACCAGTAAAAGGAACCAGGTGAATAAGGAACGCTATGATAAAAAAGTACAAGCTCAAGACTTGTGTAACCCTCTCTACAAATGGGAGTTCCCAAAAAGTCTTCCTTAAGCTTGCCTAAATGCTCACTGCCAGGCTGGTGTCCTGCGTTTTAGCAGTTTAAATGTGATTACCAGAGCCTGTATAGCCTCTGTGTACTGTCTCTTTAAGAGCCGCCTAATTGCAGCTTAAGTTATCTGAGATGGAGCTCTATTGAAAGATGTAACTATTTACTGAAAATCATTTAGAGTAATAATGATAATGTAGTTTGTCTAACCTGCTTTCTTTATAGCAAGGACTGCTTTGTTTGTCTCCACTATCTTGGTCCTGGACTTCAAATTGGACCAAACAGTACTGGTGGGATCTAAAATGTAGCCAGACTACAGGAGCTGTCTGAATTCAAAATCTGTAGGAACTTTAGTTTGGAGCTTTTTGTGCCTTTTTTGCAACTGAAGGGGGAGCTCTTGCTTTGACTGACAGCCAAATCAGCCAACCTAACCTTTTGGATCTTGGGGAAGTCCCGGGCTGCTTGCAGTTTTCAGTTAGTTCTGAGCTTGGAAGTGAAATGAGAGGAGCTGAAGTGATTCTGAGCAGCAATCCTGAGTGGATTTGCGTGGGAGGACTGTGAAAAGGCTGAGTTTTTGGCTTACATGTCTGCCTGCTGCTCCTGAGAGGGAGAGAAGAGAATTAGTGTGGACTAAATCCAAGTTTGTGTGACTAAAGTAAGCTACTGAAGTGGGCCAGGCTCAACCTGAAGAAGACTGAAGATTTTACTGAATGAGATCGGCCTGTCAGGAGTTCCAGCTACCCCTAAGCTCCCGGTGTGTGCAGAGACTTTGCAATTGTGACGGGGAGCGCTTTGCCTGGTACAGTAGAATTCCTGTACATGTAAATGTGCTATGAGCTGCTCGTAGGTTGTGAGTTAGTTCCTCACTGTGTGAACTGTGTTCTGCTTGCTGTAAGCTGTATCCAGCCCAAAACAGACTACATCCAAATTTGTCTCCATGTGGTGTGGGCTTTGCCAGACTGGCTCAGCCAGACTACCCACTGCACAGAGAAGCCATCGACGAGAGACCTGCCTGGGGATCAGCCCCCTGCTCCATGCTTGAATAGGAACGATGCCTCTGCGACTTGTGTGGGCCCTGCTTCTCCTGACATTCCAGATCAACCACCTGCAGTCTCAATTTTTGTCCAGCCTGTGTCCAGTCTTGGGTATTGTGAGTAAATACCAGGGTACAGGAGATCACGTGTTGCAGAGTTCCTGGCAGTAGCATTGAAGCGGAGCTCCAACACTTCGCCTCGCTATCTGTTAAATTTTGGCGAATAATAACCTCCTGCAATAGGGTTTGCAGTTATTTGGCTTTTTCTGGAAGGTTAGCGTCACGATATTGAGGCAATTAGCCCTGCAACTGTTGTTATTGAGATGATGGAGTTGGATATGAAGCAGACCTTACCCAGGCATACTCCACCGGCCTCTCCAGAGAAGCTACCAAAAAAGCAGCGTGCTCAAGGGGCTAATACAGGGAAAGTGACGCCCTCATCTTCATCTACTTCCCCATTAACCGAGGATCGTTTTTTGCAAGAAATGCTTACATTTCATGAGACTCTCAGATATCTCCTCAGAGTTGAAATCCCTTCATAGTGATTTTACGGGTCTTGTCAGAAGGATGGGGGATACTGAGGCTCATATGGAGAGGTGGAGAGAGGTGGAGAGAGAGAAAACGGAGCCTGACCTTGACACAATTGCATCAACAAATACACAGACTGTAGTTGAAATGTGAAGACCTAGAAGCCAGGAGCAGATGGAAGAACATAGCGATCCTCGGCTTGCCTGAATCAGAGGAGGAGTCGAATATTGGGGTCTTTTTGCAGAGGTTTCTGCAGAAAGTGGTGGGCCCTTCTCCAATAAACGCCAGCTACCAAATTGAAAGAGCGCATCGCTCCCTCAGACCACAACCTCCACCAAATGCCCTGCCAAGGCCAATTATTGTGAGGTTTCTGAGCTTTATAGAAAAGCAACATGTGATTGATAAAGCAAGAGAGCTGCAAAGCATCAAATGGGAGAGTGCTACCTTAAGAATTACCCAAGATCTGCCTCGGGAGACTCACTTGAAGCAGGCTGCTTATCATGATACAGTCAAAAAGCTTATTGCAGCAGGCATCCCCTTCCGTATGCAATACCCAGCTAAGCTCCAAGTTTCTTTGCAAGGATCCTGGGTTTCATATGACACGCCTGAACAAGCCTCCTCGGATCTTTCAGCAAAACTGCCTAGTTTGTTCAAGGAGGGCTGAACTCTTATCATGTCTTTAACAGTTTGACTGTTATTTAATTTAATTTTTGGTGTTGTTTACCTGTTTTTTCTGTGCCGTGGGAGGTACCAGTGGGGGAGCTTGGTGGTATTCCAGGGCCTGGCTGCTTGAAGGGGGGGAGGACAACGCTAAATGATGTCTGGTAACATTCCTGGCCACTAGAGGGCATATGGAACCTTTGTTAGCAGACACTGCTCCCCAGGGGATCATATTCTGGGCCCACGAGGTGTACCCTTCTTAATTTTCCCCCAGCTAACTCGTTGGTGGAGTGTCCGCTGGCCCAGGTTCATTTTATTACAGCTTTTCCCTTATGGAATATGGAGGCTCTTGCATTATTCTGTTGCATTAGCGCTAGAGGTTAGGTCAAAGGTGTTTTTAGTGTGCCCACACCAGCGAACAGCACCTGCCAGCTACGATCTAGTTTCCTGGCTGCTAGTCAAGCTGGAGTTTGGTACTACTATCAGCTTTTGCAGACTCCAGGATAATTACTGATCTGTGGTCTTTTGCCCGGTTAGGAGTGGCCAAGAGGCTGCACATTCAAGGGGGTTATGTGCAAGTAGCACTGTAAGGGATGCAGTTTTGTCTTTTTGAGGCCAGTATTGATAAGATGGGGCCTCATGTTCAGGTAGACCATCCACCCTTATAGTGCCTCTTATAGTCAGAGAACGGGGGGTGTGGAGTGCTCCGATCATGCGGTCAGGGAGGCTGCTCGACATACTAGGTTGGGGGAGATGGCATCCCGTTTACTTTTTATATATGCCTTATTCTACTACTGACAATCAAGGCCGTCGAGGTTAGGCCACCCATTCATAATGCAATATGGCAGGCGGTGTTTTTCATCTGGTCAGGTGGGCCTATTGTAAATAGTTATAGGGAGTTGTTGGGGGTAGGTAGGGATGGGATTTTGGGGACATTACAGGTTTGGCTCATTCGGTGTTATCCGCCACGGAACACTGGTTCCATTGTTTTAAGAGCCTACACGATGAAGGGTGGTGAACCTTACTTTAAAAAAACAGTTTTGATGTTAGGGTTTAGGTTTAGGGAGGGATTGGGGGGGTTGAAGGCATGTGGATAAATGGGGCATTTAACAAGTGTTGGCCTGGTATCAGAACAAAGTCTTACACTTTATATATTGTTTGGGGTAGTTTGGGGGGGGCTGGAGTGAGCCGTAGGGTCGATGGGGTCATGCTTAGCTCTTTAAGAACACTACAAACTTCAGGCATTAAGTATGGCTAGTTTTCCCATAAAAATCATTACCTGGAATGTTAGAGGAGTAAGGGACGTCCTGAAATGGGTACAAATACTTAAGCACTGTGTTCTCCTAAATGCTGATATTATCCTCCTTCAGGAAACGCATTTGAGTAATTCTGAATCACTATCTTTACCTAGACAGGGGGTATCTCAGGTTTTCGCGGCAGGTTGTTCATCCTCTAGTTGGGGAGTGGCTATCTTAGTTAGAAGGAATGTTGCCCTGGTTATGGACACAACGTTCACAGATCCTGGGGGGAGATATGTATTAATCAAAGATATTTTAAATAATATAACGATGGTCATTTGTTCAGTTTATGGTCCGGTGGATGGGGACCCAAGTTTCTTGATGGATCTGGCTAACTAGTTGGTGAGGCTCCTACCCGCCACTGTGATTCTAGGGGGAGACTGGAACATTCCTCCAACTCAAGATTTAGACAGGACCTATAGGCCGCTGAAGCCACTTTCACCTTCTCAGAACTCCCTGCAAGATTTTCTGGCTATGTTGGGGTTGGTGGATCCTCCTAAATCCCACGCAGCAGTCATATACATTTTATTCAAGTATTCACCAGACCAAGTCCAGACTAGATTATTTCCTAATTAGTAGCTCCTTCATCCCAGGTCTTTACCAGGCGGGTATAGAACCTATAGTATCTGACCATGCGGTGGCCTGGGTGACCCTATCGGTAAACTCCTATACTCGGAGGGAAACAATTTTGAGACTGAATACTCAACAGCTTCAAGATGAATCTTTGATCTCTCGCATCAAGGAGCTCATAGCTGATTTTATGGAGCACAATGGTGACTCAGTTCAGAGGTATGACCTCCTGTGGTGCTCATTAAAGTGTTACCTGCGGGGTGAATTTATTAAAGTTGCCTCCAGGAGGAGGAAGTTACGAGACTCTAAGGCTCTAGCCTTATTATCCCAGATTAAAGAGAGAGAAATGTCTCTGTCTCCAGAGACTTCCATGAGTGCCATGGGGGAGTTGCTGGACCTGCATAATGATTACACAGAGTTATTAAGGGAAAAAGCAGAATACGCCCTCATAAAAACCAAGACCAAATGTATAGACCAAGGGGAAAAGGCCGGGCGATTGCTGGCCTTACATTTAAGACAACTGGAAAGTTCCTGTTTCATCCCATCTATAAGGGCTGCTGACGGCTCTATCAAAACAGAGCCCGGAGATATAGTTATGGTTTTCGAGAGATTTTACCAGTCGTTGTATAGAAAGTGTCTTACTGATTTAAACCCCCAGGACATTAGCGATTATCTTGACTCCTTAAATCTTCCAGTGTTGGAGGACTCATGTCAAGCCTCTTTAACTTCACCAATTTCCATTGCTGAAATAGAGATGGCAATTAACAGTCTCAGCCCTGATAAAGCACCAGGACCGGACAGCTTTCCTTCAAACTTCTATAAAACCTTCTCAAAAGAATTAGGCCCTTCCTGTTTAAATTATACAGTTATATGTTTGTAGTAGACAAGTTAGATCCATCGCTTATGGACGCCACGATCATTCTCTTACTTAAGCCTGACAAACCTCACCTGGATCCAGCTAGTTACAGGCCAATTTCCTTGTTAAATTGTGACATTAAAATTTTAGCAAAATTGCTCTCATTCCGGATGAAGACCTTTTGGTCACATTTGGTCACTATGTCCGGAGCAGGTTGGGTTTGTGGCAGGATGCTCCCTGGCAGACCATCTCAGAACACTTTCTCATATTTTCCAGATGGCTAAACCTTCTCAGCTCCCAGTGGTGCTGGTTTCATTAGATTCTGAAAAAGCGTTCGACAGAGTTAGCTGGGAATTCCTGTGGCTAACTTTGTGGAAAATGGGATTTCCCCCTCAATTCATTGGAATGATAAGGTCTCTTTATGCTTCCTCTTCGGCCAAGATTTATTGCAATGGGGTGTTTTCCGAGAGATTTTTACTATATACGGGCACCAGGCAAGGCTGTCCCCTTTCACCTTTCCTATTTAATTTATACCTGGAGCCCTTACTTCGACATATTAAGCAGTCCCCTTTAATTATGGGCATCCCAATTCACACTCAGGCCCTCAAGTTCTCCGTATATGCAGACGACATTCTTCTGCATCTAACTCATCCAGCTGCCTCATTAGAACGGGTTCTGAGGGTGGTTCAGCAATTTGGTCAGCTTTCTAATTACAAACTAAATATCTCTAAAGCTGCGATCTTCTCTCTGAATAATTTGGCTTTAAAATCTGATGTTACTTACTTAGGGATCAAGTGGTCCCCACAGATCCTTAAGTACTTAGGTATCTATCTGGCCAGGGACCTGGCTTAGGTGCAAAAGCTCAACCTTGATGATTTGGTCAGGGTAATTCAGCAGGACTTGAGGAGATGGCAGAGTCTATCTCTTTCATTATGGGCCCGGATAAGTATAATTAAGATGAATATTCTTCCACATCTGTTTTATCCTTTGAACCTATTAAACTTATGGCTCCCGATATCCTTTTTTAAGGGTGTGCATGCCATGATTTCAAATTTTTTCTGGCTGGGTAACCCTCCCCCCCATCGAGCTTTCCGTAAGCTTAGTGCTCCTAGGCCACTGGGTGGTTCTTCACCTCCTGAATTTTCTTTTATATTATTGGGCGAGTCAGCTAACTAAAATGGGTAGGTGGATACCTCAGGGTGACACGGAGAATATACCGATTTGGCTCCAGACTGAGAGATCTCCTAAATGCTAGTAAGGTTAATTCCCTTTCGGTTTATTATTTAACACAACGTCTATTGCCAAAAGATTTACGGGACTCATTGATAGGCACTTTGCTGAAAGTTTTTTCTCAATGCTGCTCATACTTTAGAATACCCCTTAAAGATGATACAGGTCAGCCGGTCATTTTAAATCCCAATATTAAGGTAGGAGGGATGAACCTTTTACCTCAATGGCTCCCACAGTTAAGGCACATATTTGTGGAGGAGTCATTCATTCAGAATAATCTCCTATCTTCACCCAATATTCTCAGTAAGTATGCTATCCCCAAGTTCGAGGATCTTTAATGTATACCAGTTGAGACATACTATAATTACCTTGTTTGGGGTTAACAGCCGGCCTTCCTTAGTTAGACCTATCCTAGTACAAGTTAACGAAAGTTCTAGGAAACCGCATGCTGTAGCTGCAGTATACGCTTTACTTTTGACTTTTGTTCATACTGATCCATTGTAGGGTTCATCGATTTGGGAGTCTTTGCTCCCTGGGATGAAATTGGACTGAGCTAGGATCTGGACAGACCTCTATATCTATCTCACCCAAGATAGACTCAGGTTGACACAATATCATATATTAAATAATATGTACTATACCCCCTTGAGACTGGCTAGATTAGGGAGAAACTCAGACACTACTTGTATAAGGTTTGCTAAAGATGAAGGGAATATGGTACTCATATTCTGGCACTGTGAGAAGATAGCTCCACTCTGGCTGGAAAATAGGGCTAAACTAGATCCCTGTTTGGACAAGAGGACTTGTTTACGTTAGAAGTTTGCCTTCTGGGATGCTATGAGGATATTGGGGTTAAGTAGCGCAAATATCACTTGGCCCTAATAGCTATCATTGTCAAAAAGCTTTTGCTGACACATTGGAGGGACCAACTGGTAATATCCTACAAGGAGTGGTTAAGGGATATGTCCAGCTTCTTTAGAGCTGAACGGTTAATAGCTGGTTTCTGGAATAACATGGCTGGTTTCGACAAGAAATAGGGGAAACTTTACACGGTTTACTTACAATAGGTGTATGTTGACTGATTAATGTTTCCAGTGCTCTCTGTTAAGGGTTGTTCCTTCTCCTCATAAACACAATAAGCTTGGCACACTCCAGAGGGGGGAGGGAGGGATAGTGGGGGTGGTGTTTAGCCAGTTGGCCTATGTACAGACTAGATTGATTCTACTACTTTGTGTGTACTGCAAATGTTGACAACTGACGTGTATATGCTTGGTTGTGTAAAATTAATAAACTTTGAATTTAAAAAAAAAAAAAAAAATACCAGAGTAGCTCCCTGCAACAACAGCTTAATCTGAGTGTGTCATCTGATTGTCTTGTTGTTTCATTTCCTTTATGAACTGAACCCTCTGGCTCCGGATTACAAATATTGTGTACTGTGCATGTTGTGTTTTCCATCACATGGCCCCAACCAGCTGCAACCCCGGGCAACTGTCCTGGCTAGCCCATCTCTTCTCCACCTGGGTACCCAGAAGTGGACTGTGTGGGGGGGACTCAAAGCGCATACATAACTGCTTGATTGATATAACCTTTAAGCTAATTAACCTGATTTTGCCCCTTCCTTGTTCAAGTCCCCTGAATAAATCAGGTCTAACTTTCTCTGCATGTAATCAGACTGTGGTTCCAGTTTGTGCTCAAAGTACTGTACTGTTGCTATTTGCTGTGCATAACCTTGTTTTACAGGGGTCCCCAGGGTCCAGCCAGAGGAACCAGCCCTGGTGGTAAGTGCAAATAGTGTGCATACTTGTGTGGTGTACCGGGGTATTGTGAAAGTGATTATTGTACAGTGTTCAGGCCACTAGAGGGGAAAGAGGGGGGTTACAGTGTCCCAGAGGGCTGTGCCCAGGTTAGCTTGACCACTACCAACCCTGACCTCCAGGTGGAGGCACCCGTTTCAGAACTTGAGCCCCTTAACCTGCTACTAGCCAAGCAGGCAGGGTAGTAGCCCTTGGGATGGTGCTGCCTAGGGGTTACACTTGGAAGCAGGAGACACAGTGGTACTACTCTGGTTAGGCATACCAGGAAAGCATAAGATCACAGACAGATGGGGAGACACCCCATGTGTCATAGTAGAGAAGCTTGCAGGCCTACTAGTGTACAAGATTTGGCCTGAGGGAGAGACTCGAGGGCACAAGGTTATTCATCGTAACCATCTGCTGCCTACTGATGACAAAGAAGTGAATGCAGAGAAAGTTGTGGAAGATTCTTCATCACTCCCCACCACTCAAGCTGCTGCATGCAGAAGACAGAGGTGGCGAGACAGTGATGCCATAGGGGCTGGGCCTGCCTAGTGTGGGAAGGTCTCAGATGAAGGAGATACCAAAGATGAGACTGAGTGGGAGGATGATGAGACCCCACGCAATCATTACCCTACCAGGAGTTGGCCCGGTTATTCCAGGGATTGCCCCTGAAAATGGATACACCCAGAAGACAGGGTAGGGTCGGGAAGTCTGTTCCAGCCGTACCTCTTGGGGGGACCACTCTGGACTTGAATACTAGTCTGGATGAGCTGCTTGAGTGATACCAGAGCAGCTTCCCTGCAGATACATCCAGGGAATGGTTGCAGGGTGATTTTGAGGATCAGGAAGATGAGAGGAAGATGTGTCTTTCGAAGGGCCCACATAGGAACTGAATACTGATCCGACTGCCCTTTGAAGGAGCCCAGGCTAGTCCTCCCAGAGTTGTGCCTGATGTGGGTGAAGTGTTAGAGTTGTTCACTCTGTTAGATGAGGAACAAGAGGAGGGTGAAGAAGATGAGGAAATCATCGCTGACCCAGGGGGGTAAGCAGGGGAGCAGGAATTCAGGAGACCCCCTCGTAGGACAGGGAGGACGATGTAGCCTGCCCTTAATTTGACGTATGACGCCCCTGGGGTTTCTATACTTACCTTTGCTTGTAGTGCATAAGGGAGTGTACATTACTCCTAGGTCCTTGCAGAAGGTGGTTATGTGCCCTGTTGATGCTAAGCCCCCTAGGTCAGAGGCAAAGGTGACCAGAAGAAAAAGAGGGAGGTGAACAGGGTCCCTAGCAGGGCTGAGGGAAAAAGTGTAATCTGTGGGACTTTAGTATCCTATGTCTGATGGATGCCACTTTTCATGTGGCCAAAGGGTTCAAAAGAGGAAAAATGGTTTGCTAAGGTGTATATACTGTTATGTGTTTGATTGTTCTTATGGTTACTACATGCTAGATAGGAACCGGGTGTATAGATAGAAATGTTATTAATGCTTGATGTTTCATTGGGTATTTTCCCTTACGCTTGTCATGGAAGCCAAGAGTTTCAAGGGGGGGAGTGTAACCCCCCCCCCCGAGGCTTACCTGTGATTGCCCCCATTGTCCCCAATTTTGCTGGCATTCTTGGTCTTCTCCCATTTGTTCCCCTCACCAGCAGGTTATTTTCTGCTTCTTCGGGGCGTAATTCATTGGTAAGGCTACCAACTTTCTGAGGTCTAAAACTGGGACAGTTCATCCTGATCATGACCCCCCCCCCACCATGTCACTCCCACAGACACCGCCGCAGTCAATGCTGCGCACAATCAGTTACATTTTGCTGCTTGCTCTGACTATGCCACTCCACAGTAACACCAGTAGCAAACATTTAGATTAAAACAATATGTCATTCTCCTGCCGCTAGTTCCAAACCATGATGTACAGAAAGTTCATTAGAAGCAAACCTGCATTAAATTGTGATCAGACATTTGAGCTGCATGTTTTGCTCCTCCTGACAGTCCCATCCAACCCGTATACACTCACCTTATTTGCTGAGCAAACTTCACTTCAGTGACTCCCACCAGCACACCAGATTGTTTTCACACACTTCCCTACAGCTGATCAGATTCGGGTACCTTAGTTCCCTGCTGCCGGTCTCTTCTCTGTCTGGAGTCCCTCTAAGCTGCTGGCAGGCAGATGTCTACATGTGCTTGTTTGCACTACTACCCATTCTAAGCTAACAGGAAGGAACATGCTTTACTGTGCTCACAATGACATGCTTGCAGTGTAATACGAGCGCAGGGGTTGAAGTTGCAAACTGCTGTCCAGCCTGAGCAGCACCACAGTAGTGCTGAAATAACTGTCACCCACGGGTTAGGAGTCAGAATAAAAAAAAGGGGGACAAAACTGGGACAAGTAAGCAAAAACTGGGACAAAAGTGACATTTTGCAAAACTTGTGGGGACACTGGGACATGCTGCCTAAAATAAGGACTGTCCTGGGAAAATAGGGACAGTTGGTAGCTTTATCCATTGGTCGTGAACTGCTGGCATGTTGATTTGGCCAGCACTCACGTAGGTGCAAGGGGTGCTTTGATGCACCGACTGTCATTGTGATCAGATGAACAGGGAGTTTGCCTATGGTCCCAATGCCCCTCCTAGCGTGTCTGGGGACTGAGACCTAAAGAGAATCAGGCAGAAGCCCAGGGTTGCTGCACAAAAGGTATAAAACAACGGGGCCATGGGGGGCAAACATATTAATATGTGGCCCCATACATATTAATGCGCCGCTGCCTGCCACCTGGGGGGACTGTGTTTTGACAGCAGTGACAGTAGAATGGCTGAGGACAATGTGTGGAGAGAGGGCTCATTCATTAGAGGGCAGCTGGCGCTATAATCCGGTGGGGTGATGGTGCACATAAGATAATGTGTTGGGCTGCAGCAACCTGAGAAAGGGGAGAGACTGCATGAAGCTTTATGGGACTCCAGGTAAATAAATGGAAGTAGACATGCTGGTGACATTTAACCCCCTTATTGCAGCCAATCACTGATCTAGGTGCCCAAACTGGACACCAAGGGACTCCTGGGAAAAGGAGGGGACTAATTCTGGTGCCTAGATCATGCCCCAATAAATGAGCAGGAAATATTGATCACTATGGTTATTGATTATTAAAAGGCTTCAACAGCCAATCAAAATGTTGGGTTTTTGACCAATACAGTGTGGACTTTCTGGGATTGAGTCAGTCTGTGGTTGGGCTCTGTATGAGTCAGGACTGTGCTGAGAGAGTGGACATCGTGCTTCAGGGGCTTCCTCAGGCCCCATTTGGAGAGCTATTAGTCAGCAGAAGTGAGTTGGAAAGGGGATAGCAGGAAGAGAGATTGTGCTGAGATTCTGGTTCCCCAGGTACTTGCTGCTGGACTGATCGAGAAAGGGAAAGAGAGAAAGAGACTGGACTGTGATTCCTAAGGTATAGAGAAGCTACTTGTGGTTAATGAGAGAGATCAAATGCTGCAGAAACCCTGCACTGAAAAGTTGGACTTGCTGAAAGGGCTGTGCAAATTGGCACAGTGTCACAGCCAGGACTGATAAGCCATTTTGCCCGTGTTTGGGACTGCAAATTGAATTCTGAAGGGGCAGAGCATCTCTGGTCATTGGGGTGCTAGCAGAAGCTTTGTGTGTCCTGTGTGAACTGGTTAAAGAGGCTGAGACCTGAGTCCTAGCTACAGCCGAAGAGAAGGTGGTCACGGTTAAACTGGAAAAAAGAGTGGACTGGTGTGCAGGAGATTGTTATTCCTGAGCCCCCCCTCCGCTGAATTGCACTTGCATTTATTGAATCTGAGGCTAACCATCAGGAACTCATAGACATAGAAACATAGACTTTGACGGCAGATAAGGACCGCTACGCCCATCTAGTCTGCCTATTTCCCTACCTACAGGATAGGCCGCAGATCCTAGTTAACCAACAGCCTATATCTTCCTGCCCCCCACAAGAATTGCCTTATGTCTGTCCCATGCATTCTTGAATTCTCCCACAGTTTTAGACCCCATTATCTCCTCAGGAAGGCTGTTCCATGCATCCACTACCCTCTCTGTGAAATAATACTTCCTCACATTGCCCTGAACCGCCTCCTTCTATCTTTAAATTGTGTCCCCTTGTTCTTGCAAGTCTCTTTTCTGAAAGATGCTACCCTCTTGGACTTTGTTGATTCCCTTGAGGTACTTAAAAGTTTCTATCATGTCCCCTCTCCCTTCTTTCCTCAAGGGTATACATATTAAGCTCCTTTAGTCTCTCCTCATACGGCTTCTCTTGCAGACCCTGCACCATTTTAGTTGCCCTCCTCTGACTGCCTCTATCCTGTCTATGTCCTTCGGAGATGGGGTTCTCAGAACTGGACACAGTATTCAGATGGGGTCTCACCAACTGTCTGTACAGAGGGATAACAACTTCCTGTTTTCTGCTGCTGATGCCTCTCCTATACATCCCAGTATACCCCGGCCCTCCCTACTGCCTTCTCACATTGCTTGCTAACCTTAAGGTCATCTGATATGATCACCGCCAGGTCCTTTCCTGTTTTGTTGTTGTTACTACCTCCCACCCATTGTGTATTCTTCCCTGGTTCTTGTTTCCCAGGTGCATTATTTTCACTTTTTTGCATTGAATCCTAGCTGCCATATGTCTGACCATTCCTCCAACCTTGCCAAGTCCCTTTTCATCCTTTCCACGCCTCCTTGTGTATCAACCCTGTTGCAGATCTTTGTGTCATCTGCAAAAAGGCATACTTTTCCTTCCAGTCCCTCTGCAATGTCACTGATGAAGACATTAAAAAGGACTGGACCCAATACTGAACCCTGCGGTACCCCACTGATAACCGCCCTTTCTTCAGAGTGGACTCCATTTACAATTACCTTCTGTGTCCTGTTGTCCAGCCAATGTTTTACCCAGGCTACCACCCTGGGACCCACTCCCAGGCTGGTTAATTTGACTAATAATCTTTTGTGTGGGACTGTGTCAAATGCCTTGCTAAAGTCTAGGTAGGCCATGTCCACAGCCCCTCCCTGGTCTACTACTTTGGTCACCCAGTCAAAGAAATCTATTAGATTCATCTGACATGACCTTCCCGCTGTGAACCCATGCTGCCTTGGATCCTGTGCTCCACTGACCTCTAGGTACTCAATTATTCTTTCCTTCAGAAGTGACTCCATCACTTTCCCTACCACAGATGTCAGACTGACAGGTCTGTAGTTTCCTGCCTCTGTCTTGGTCCCACTTTTGTGAAGGGGAATCACATCCACCTTCCTCCAGTCCTCGGGTACCACACCATCCTCCCATGATTTATTAAAAAGAGTAGCCAGTGGTTTCACTAGTTCCTTCCTTAATTCTTTTTAGAATTCTGGGTGAATTCCATCAGGACGCATTGCTTTGTCCACCTTCAGTTTTAGGAGTTCTTGCAGAACCCTTTCTTCTGTGAAAGGACTGGATTGACCCCTATCAAGATTGCTTCTGTTAATTGGATTAGGCACTTCCTCCTCTTCTTTAGAATACTGAGCAGAAATATTCGTTTAGTATTCCTGCTTTTTCACTGTCCCTCTGCCCACCCACCGCTCATTCTATTCAGCCTCACTATCCCTCCCTTTGTCTTTCTACGCTCGCTGATGTACCTATAAAAGGTTTTATCCCCCTTCTTAACTGAGTTGGCTATCTTTTCCTCAGTTTGGGCCTTTGCTGTTCTGACTTCCCTCCCTGCTTCTTTCTGCCTTAACTGGTACAGCTCTCTGTCCTGCTCCTTCTGTGTTTCCTTATACTTCCGGAATGCTATCTTTTTCTTCCTGACTTTCACAGCCACCTCTCTTGAGAACCATAGTGGCTTTTTATTTTGTTTTGATTTGTTTATTTGCTTCACACAAAGGCTTGTTGCCTCTGTGATGGCAGTTTTGATAATTCCCCATTGTTGCTCCACACCTCCTTCTAGCCTGTTTGCTAGTGCTTTTCTGAGGCACTCTCCCATCTTGCCAAAGTCAACCCTCCTAAAGTTCAGTACCCTCACTTTTGTATGGCTTGACTCTGTAGCTGAGTTTAACGTGAACCACACTGTTTGATGGTCACTTGTCCCCAGATGGCAACCCACTTCTAGATCTGAGATCCTCTCACTGCCCCCATTTGAGAGTATGAGGTCTAAGATTGCTCCCTCATGAGTGGGTTCCGAAACTAGCTGTCTAATGCCTGCCACCTGTAGGGCGTCAAGAATGGCCCTGCTCTTGGATGTGGCTGCAGCAAATGTGCTCCAGTTAACATCTGGCATATTCAGGTCTCCCATCAACAGTATCTCCCCTTTCTCTGCCATTCTAAGAATGCCTTCCATCATATCCTTGTCCATTCCTTCCCCTGACATGGGGGTCTGTACACAACCCTGTGCGGATTGTGGTGCCTTTCCAGTCTCCAAGGTGACCCACAGTGCCTCCTCTCCTCCCTGTTTATTCTTTTGTTCAGTTGCTTTTATCCCTTCCTTACATAGAGAGCTACTCCTCCCCTCTTCTCCCTGCCTGTCTCTCCTGTAAGTTGTACCCTGGTATGTTAACATCCCAGTCATGGTTCTCTGTGTACCATGTTTCTGTGACTGCTACAATATCCAGGCATCCTCTTCCATTAAGGCCACCAGCTCAGGGAGCTTGTTGCCCAGACTACGGGCATTGGTACTCATTACCCTCCATTTCCTGATGGCCTTACCCCCTTTTGCCCCATCCCTGTCCTTCTTGCCTTTGTCACTTTCTCCATTTACCCCTGCCCTTCTCCCTATCGACACCTCCATGTTGGTGTTTGCCACACTTACTACCATGATTGTTTGGGGGCTAGGATTTTCCTGCTCATTTCCAGTGCCTCCCCCCTTGGCTAGTTTAAAAGTTTGCCAATGAAGCATTTAAACCTATCACCTAGATCCTGTGTTCCTCCTGGACAGATGCAGCCCATCATGCCAGTATAGGCTTGCATCACTCCAGGTGGACCCCCAGTCCCCAATGAAGCCAAATCCCTGAGCTCCACACCAGTTTTTCAACCATTGATTGAATCCCATGGTACGGAACACCCTAGCCTCTCCTATGCCATAGATGGGTAGCACCTCCAAAAAGGTTACCGTGCATGCTACTTGACTAAGGCCCCTCCCCAATTCCACAAACTCTTCCTGCACTTCTCTAATCCCTTTCTTAGCCAGGTCATTTGTCCCTAGGTGGACAATGACATCCAGCTCCCTCCCCTGTGCAGCTGCTCCGGCAATCCTGAGGATTCGCTCCCTGTCCCTCCAAGCCATGGCGCCAGACAGGCACCTTACCTCCCTCTCCCCTTCCTTGCCCAGTTCTACCTTCCTAACAATGGAGTCCCCCACCAGGAGTTGTTTCCTTCCCCTGCAGGGTCCCCTGCCACCCCTGTGGGTCTCCTTTGTGGAGGTTCCCAGCATCCTCCTTGGTCTCCACTGTAGGTGCCTCCATAGAGGAACCACACTTTGCCAGAATGGCACAGGAATTGTGGAGAAGTACAACTGGAGGGATGCCTCTGTTCCACCACCCTCACCCTCCCTGAGCCCACTGTGGTCCAACCGCTCCTCTTTCTTGGCAACCTCTGAGGCAACGGCAGTGGCACTGGTGGTCCCTGGATGGAAGAGGAGGTCCCACAAATCCTGGCCAACTCAGCCTGGAGATGAGCAACCTCCTCCCTCAGCCCAGAGAGGTGCCTGCAGATGGGACAACACCGCATCCTCCAGAACATCTCCCGGAAGACTGCTGCTCCACAGCCACTGCACTGCACCACTCCAATCATGTCTTATTTCTGGCCCCTTAACTGTTTGCAATCCTTACTCTTTCCTCCCTCTCTCTCTCTCTCTCTCCTTACTTTCTGCCTGTGTGCCCTTTAAGCTCCTGATTGTCCTGTTCTGAGACAAGAATATCCTATATTTCTCAGTAGACCACTTACTTGTTCAGAGGCAGACCTCCAGCAGCTAGAGGGGCCGGAGAGCTACTCTTGCCCTTCTAGGATGGTGGGTCCTTGGTGGTTCTGTGATCACTCACTTCCTGCCCCTAAACAGGAAGTTCCTGTTGTCAGTCAAATCCTGTGCCTATAAAAATAGAACTAGCTTTGGGTGGGGGTGGATGGGAGGAAGGAGGGCATATAGTCCCAGTAGAGAAGTTCAGTCACACAGCAGTCCTTTCTCCTGTTGTCTTCTGCCAAGCTATGAGCAGAATCTTCTAAGGCAGTCTTTAAATGTAGCTTCCTTCTAGCTAGCTCACCCCCTACTTACCAGATCTTTCTACAAGTAATTTAAACCTCACAGCAGTTAAGTCCTTTCAGTCACCTGAGATTTACACCTAGATGACTTTTCAGTTACCCATTCAGTTCAGTTAACCCAAACACACACTTTTTTTTTTTGTTTTTGTATGTTAGTTTTTTTACCCTAAATTAAAGATCCAGATACAAAAGTTCTTCTACTTTAGTCCCAGCAGAGAAGTTCAGTCACACAGCAGTCCTTTCTCCTGTTGTCTTCTGCCAAGCTATCTGTTGTCCTCTCCTCTGGCATCCTGCTTGAACAAATTCAGCATTTCAAGTATCTAGGAGTAACCGTGGATCACCCATTATCATATGCCTGGCATGTTGAGAATGTTGCCAGGTCTGCCAGTATCAAGATAGGGTTACTCCATAGACATTAAAACAATCTAACGCCTGAAGCCCTTATACTACCTATATATAGCTCCATAGTAACCATTGTTGACTAAGGTCTGGTTATCTATGGCTCAGCTTCCACCACTACCCTCCGTAGAACATCAGTGGCAATCAATATAGCATGCAGACTTCTTACTGGAGCAGCACACCTTACCCACACATGTGAGATGTATGCGTAAACTGGTTGATTTCAGCTAAATGTGAGGATTCACTATCAAACTGGCTTGCTAACTAAAAAGGCTCTTCTCGGGCTCCTGCCTTCTAGTGTTGCAAACTTACTCAACCACTCTTGCAGCTTTCAGCACATGCGTAGCTCAGTCAACCAACTCTTCTCTGTCCCAAGATGCCCGACTACACAAGGGCAACGATCGTTTGCATATAGAGCACCACTATGGTTTAATGCGCTGCCCAGTGATATCTCTTCCTTACCAAAATTGGGACCAATTAAAGGCACTCTTCATCAGCATCTTACAGCTAACAGTTCCTGTGACTGTTTTAACTGACATGGCACTACATTAGCAGTATTGACACATCCTTGTGTACCTTCCCCTTCCCCTTTCTCTGCGAATTACCACTTTCACCTCAACCGCTCTACTCTATTTGCTGCCTCTTCCCCGATCCTTCTTTCACCTTACCCCCTCACACTGCATCTTCTTTCCACTGTTTATCTTCACTTACCTGAACATTTGTTCACCCAAATCTACGTATACCTATTTGACAAATGCATATTGTCATTTTAAATATTTTCTTGTCAAAATGTTATGTAATACCATCTGTTGTATGTCTGTCACCCTTCCCACTGATGTGGAACCTTCGTAAAAGAACTGTTATGTGCTCAAAGGTATTGTAATCTGAGAATGAATGAATGAATGAATAAAAAGTGTTGGTGGAGGATGTTAGGGCATGGCTAGTTCTGTAGGCCAGTCCAATTTTGGAGTTGACAGCCCTGCAGGTGTTGGTCCTGTGGAGGTCAAAGTCAAGAGAGAGAGGTCAACGGTGATGTTCAGATATTTGAAAGAGCTGACATTTTCAAGAAAGGAACCATCACAGAAGGAGATTGATAGATGACCGGTACATTTCTTTAATCTTGGAGCAGACCCAAAGAGCATAGCTTGAGTTTTGTTGGAGATGAGTATTAATTTGTTATTAGAAAGCCAGCCTTAAATGCTGTGCAGATCGGAAGAGAGAGTAGAGTTAAGGTCAGTAAGGTCCTTGGAACTGCAGTATAGAACAAAGTTGTGAGCACAGAGCAGAGATGAGCAAGTAGACACATTGTGAGCAATGTCATTAATAAACATAGAAACATAGAGGTTGATGGCAGATAAGGACCGCAAGGCCCATCCACTTTGCCCATTTCTTTTTCTACCTTATAAATGTGCCATTGGCCTTTGCTCTATCAGTGGCCTATCTATTCATATTCATCTGTATTGCTCCCTTTTGCCTATCCCATACCTGTTTGAAGCCCTACACTGTATTCATAGCCACCACTTCCTGAGGTAGGCCGTTCCATGCATCCACCACTCTTTCTGTGAAAAATAATTTCCTCACATTCCCCCTTAATTAGCCTCCCTCTAATCTCATGCTCTGTCCTCTTGTCCTGCTATTTTTCTTATTTTTAAACATGTTAGACTCTTTCACCTTGTTAGTGCCCTTAAGGTGTTTGAATGTTTCAATCATATCATCTCTCTCTCCCATCTTTGCTCAAGGGTACACATATTGAGCTCCATTACTCTGTCCTCATATGTCTTCTGATGCAGTCCCTGTATCATTTTGGTTGCCCTTCTCTGGACTGCCTCAATTTGGTTGATGTCCTTGTGAAGGTGTGGCCTCCAGTACTGCACGCAGTACTCCAGATGGGGCCTAACCAGTGTCTTGTAAAGAGGGATTATTACCTCCCTCTTATGACTTGTAATACTCTTACTAATACACCCTAACATCCCCCTAGCCTTACCTACTGCTTTAGAGGTCTCCTTGGATGATTTCAGGTCATTGGTGATGATGATGCCCAAGTCTCTTTCTTCCTTTGTAACTTCCAGCAAATCCCCTCCCAGCCTATAGGTGGCTTCAGGGTTTCTCTTCCCTATGTGCATGATTTTGCACTTCTTTGCGTTAAATCCCAGTTGCCACTCTTCTGACCATTTTGCTAGTTTATCCAGATCTCTTCTTATTCTGCCCATCCCAGCATGATCATTTACTGTGTTGCAGATCTTGGTGTCATCTGCAAAGAGAAACCTTACACTCTAGTCCATCTGCAATGTCACTAATGAAGATATTGAAGAGGACTAGCCCTAGGACTGATCCCTGACGTACCCCACTTGTGACTTGCATCTCTTCTGACTGTATACCATTTACCACCACTCTCTGTTTTCTGCCCGTCAACCAGTTTGCCACCCAGTTGACCAGCTTCTGACTCACCCCGAGCCTACCCTGCTTATTTATCAATCTTCTATGTGGAACAGTGTCAAGAGCTTTGCTGAAGTCAAGGTAGGCGACATCAACTGCTCCCCATTGGTCCACCACTCTGGTTACCAAGTCAAAGAAATCTATGAGATTAGTGTGACAGGACCTTCCTTTTGTAAACCCATGCTGGATCCTGTGCCCCTATAGATTCCAGGTATTGCACTATCCTTTCCTTAAGGAATGCCTCCATAATCTTGCCCACTACTGAGGTAAGACTGACTGGTCTGCAGTTCCCTGCCTCCTCTCTGCTACCACTCTTGTGGAGTGGGATCACATGAGACCTTCTCCAGTCTTCTGGGACCTCTCCCCTGCTCAGAGACTCACTAAACAGTTCTGCTAATAACTCTGCTAGTTCCATCCTTAGCTCCTTAAGTACCCTGGGATGTATACCATCAGGTCCCATTGCCTTGTCCACCCTGAGCTTAGCAAGCTCTTGTAGGACCCTTTCTTTTGTGAAGGGAGTAGTGCTCACCTCCCTTCCCCTGTGTCCATGGAGCTGAGCTGTGGGCCCTGCCCTACCTTCTCATCAGTAAATACTGAGCAAAAGTATCTATTTAGGATTGATGCTTTTACATGGTCCTCCTCCTCACATGCTCCCTTTTCTCCTTTGAGCTTAGCAATACCCCCTCTGGACTTTCTCTGTTCACTAATGTATCTAAAGAAAGTCTTGTCAACTTCTTTTACTGTTCGTGCTAGTGTTTCCTGAGTTTGGGACTGTGCATGCCTTACTGCCTTCCCTGCTTCCCTTAGGGCAGTTTGATATGCCTCCTTATCTTCATCTCGCTGTGTTCCCTTATACAGTATTTCCTGAAGGCCAGCCTTTTGGTTCTGACTTTTTCTGCTACTGTATTTGAGAAATTAATAAAGACAGTAATGGGAAGAGAGCCAAAAATAGGTCCTTGGGGTACCCCAATGTTTATCGTAGAGAGTTCAGAGGTTGCAGACTTATATTTGACATATTGTTGCCTGTCAGTAAAATAGCTGTTATGCTAGTCTACAACTTCAGAGGAGAAACTGAGGGAGAGCAATCTGGCCTTCAGTAGGTAATGATCAACAAGATCAAAGGCCTTAGATCAATGAAAACTGCGCCAGTTAAAAGCACATTGTTCATTTCAACATTAGTGTCACTGGTGAACTTGAGAAGAGCAGTGAAGGTACCATGACTTTTTCTGAAGCCATGCTGAGTGGCTGAGAGAAGGTTCCAGTCATGTAGGAAAACAGTAGTTTAAAGGAGCACATTTTTCCAAAAAGTTACTTAGGACAGAGGGAATAGCAATAGGTAAATAATTTGTGATGGACTTGGGATCACCTTTCTTGAAAACAGGGACAATCCTGGCAATCATCCAGATACTGGGAACAACCCCAGTGTGAAGTGACAGATTGAAAATTCTGGCCAAAGGGGAAGCAAGGAGAGGAGCAGCCAACTTGAGAAGTCTAGGCTCAAGACCATCAGCACCTGCAACTGTTAAAGATGGAATTGAGAAGCTTATAAACCTCTCATTAAGGTTACCGCATGAACACAGAAATGAGGAGCTGTGCTGTGTGAGTTATTGGTGGAGTCTGTGGTGGAAGCAGAAGGGGTAGAGAGGGAACAGGTATACTTGGATAAATCAGTGAAATGTTGGTTGAAGGAATCAGCAATTTTTATGGGGTTGCTACAGTGCACGTCATCAAGCATCATGTCATTAGCGAACTGAGTATGCTTAGCCCCCCTAAAACTCTTTATGTGAACCCAGAATTTTTTTGAGTCATCTGTGGCATTAAGTAGAAGGTTCTTACAGTAGGAGCATTTGGAAAGGTGTATAGCCCTCTTACAAGCATTTCTCTTGGCTCGCTAATCCTGCAGATCAGACAGCAGGCCAGAGGTTTTGAACTTAGACCAGCTGTTATCTCTGGATTTTAGTTGGGCAAGGAGAACCTTGCCAAGCCATCTTGTGGGGGACTCATGGATACTGCAGGACATAGAAGGGGCATGCTGATCCTGAAAAGCTCAGAATTGTGCTCGGAAGTAGTCAAGCGCATCATTAACATTATCTGTAGTGAAGAGAAAGGACCAGTCAATCCTAGATAGATCTTCAAGAAAGGTAGTGGGGTTAAGATTAGAAAAGTCATGAAAAGTTATGACTTTTGGTGGGGAGAAGGAAGGGCATGAACATGCCAAATACAGTAGATGGGGCAGTGGTTGGCAATGGTATCTGAGAGGATGCCAGCACCAGCAATCCTATCGGTTCCATTAGTCAGGTACCAGTTGATTAGAGTATGCAATCCTGTGTTTATAGAAAGCCTGGTGGGGTCAGCAATAAGTTGGTGAAGGCTGTGTCCATGTATTAGTTTCTGATATGACCAGTATAGATTGCTGTCATCGAGAAGAATAATTTCATTATGGCCAGCAGCAGAGGTAGCATGGGACAGGAGTTCTAATAGGCCCACAGTGCCTCCTACTGGAGGGTTATAGGCACATATAGTATGGAGCTTTTCTGTACCTCCAAAGAGGAGGAAGTGTAGGACCTCACAGTGACAGAAAGGAGGGGTTGGAAGAGCAGAGAGGTTAAGGTGCATCACAGTAAATAGCCACTTCATCCCCCCTTTAGATAAGAGGTGGTACTGATGAATGAGGTTATAATTTGGTAAGAAGCAGGCTGAGTCGGAAGTGAACAGTTTTAGCCAGGTTTCTGAGATACACAAGATATCTGGATTGTATAAGGCCACCCATGCCTCTAGGTCAGAAAGATTGCATAAAAGGCTATGTATATATATGTGTACAATTTGCAGGCCCTTTACTCCAGCCCAGTGTGGATCTGAGTGGAAGCGAGGGGCAGCAGAGCCAGGATTAAGTTCACTGTCGCCAGCCAGGATTAGGGTAAAGGGAATGAGGTACCAAAGAATACCAGTGGCAGGTAAAGGCAGTAAGTTAAAAGGTGAGCAACGCTTCGAGACAAACCTTGCAATCTGGAGAAACTGGCCAGAGAAGAGCAGTGGGGTTAGATCAGGAGAAGCAGTCTGAGATGAAAGAAGGTTAGAGTACCAGAAGTCATGGTATGAGCAGGAGTAGGAGTAGGAGTAGAAGAACTCATAGTAATGCAGTTGTGGTAATACTAAGGATGGACCGTAGGGGGCAGGTATAAGGGTAGAGATGAAGTATCCAGATAGTAAAAAGGTGCACCAGAGAAAAGCAAGTATGGGGGAGGGCATGATATGAGGAAGCAGGGGATGTCCAGCACAGAGAGGTATCAGTTAGAATTGGCTGGAATTAGTGCAGATCAGCAGTGAAGGAGTTTAGACAGTACAGTAGAAAAGGAGAAGTCCAAAGAGTATAGAGTAGCTTAATATGCCTGCCACTATTTGCACATATACCTGCAGCAAGATTAAGTTCTGGAGACCATGTCATCAGCTGTCATCAAAAGGGAGTACTTTGCTACTTGGAGTAGGACAAATGGGAGCAACCAAGCAAGAAGGGAGTTAAGGGATGGTGAAGTAAACCAAAGCTGCAGAACTCCAGGGATGTGAAAGTTGACTGATTGTTTCATCAGCTAGCTATTTAACAAGCACCAGCTTTGGGTGGGGCTTTTGGAATAAATGAGAGTGTAAATCAAATATCAGTTAATGATCTCTGGTGCTACTGAGCATGTTCAGGGTGGAATTCCTTAGCATTTGGATAAAATACAGTGCTCCCTCTTATCCACCAACTTACATACATCCTAAATGTTGGCAGATAAAAGAGGGTGGTGGATAATAGAGGTTGGTGGTTAAAGGGGGAGATAACATTTCTGGAAAACGGTAGAGGAGCTCACACTGGTGGTAAGCGAGGGTGGTGGATGAAAGAGGAAGCACTGTACATGGCATTCTCTATTAGCTTAATTAAAGGATAACTGCATTGAACCTGACAGTCATTTTTATGTTCTCCCTGCATGCACGCGCAAGTGAACATCTTGATATGAGAGTGCCTATTGAAGGGTGTGACACTGTCAGTCCAATCCAGTGTGGTTGGCAAGGGGCACGTCAGTGCCACATCAATCATCAGCCAGGCCGATCATGACATAGTTTGGGCTTGCTGGATGGCAATGTCCTGTAATTGAAAAAGAAAACCCAACCCAATAATGGGTCATCTCTTCCCTTTCATCTACACCACACAGCAAGCTAATCTGTCGTGATCAGACTGCTGAGGAATTTCAAACATCCAGGAAGAGGCCTGCTGTTGCAGATGCCAGCTGTAACAAGGAAAACCCTCCATCAATGTCTGTTGCTGGTGCCCTGTAGCTGCCCACCCACCCTCCCTCTCAGCACCCACCATCCCACAGCCCCCACCTCATATTTATGTATTATACAATATGTGTGAGACTTAAATAAGTCTGATAAAATATTGCATCTGTCACAGAGCGAGACAACTTGCAGCTGACATATGCACTGTGATAATACCAAACCGATATACACATGGTGCATATGTCAGCACATGATATCACCACAATGCGTACGTCAGCAAACCCTATCTGCATTCAGCCTCAGGTAGAAATTGTGGAATCTGCATTAACAACTTAAATAAAAAACACCTGAATCAGCTGCAAAAGTCCATGGAGTACTCACAGAAGCTGTTCGAAAAAACCATTGAAGAACCTGAATTGGGATGAGCGTTAGGCTTGAGAAGCCCAAGGCACACCCCACACTTGCTCTCTGACTACTGCCTATACACCCTTTTCTTCGTTATACCCTTTGTATATTTTTCTTTGTAATCTCCCAGGTCGTACCTGAAAATAGGCATTTTTTGTCTAGTGTGCTTACCTGGTCAACAAAAGCTAAATAAATAAATCTGCTGTATCCCGGGTAAATATATAGTAAACATGTGTACGAGCAAGACCCAGTAATATTTGTAAGTTAAGGTTCAGCTTGTATGTACAGATAAAAGTACTGAGACAGGGTTGCAGCTGCAACATACCTTATGACCATCTTTCCTGACGATAGTTTTAGGCTTGATGGGTCATTATTTGTAAACCATTGTTAAAGATTAATACTCTGGGAATGAGTGAGAACTGGAAAACAAGAATCTCCTCTCCCAGGTCTGCTCAGCGATGTTATTTAGCTTCAATATATGCCACAAAGTGCATCACAAAGCATCTAGTACCCCAGGCCTTCTATAGCGATGGTAAATGACAAATGCTTATTTTTTTGAAGAAGCTGTTTTTCACATAGTGGATCCTATTCTGTTCCTGCCTCATCTTCCTGTTATGACCTTATCTTTATTGGCCTTTTAGTTATCCCAGTGGATATTTATGAGTTATACACTGCTGCTAAGTGCCATTTTAGAATGGTAAGATGTAGTTTATGTTGCAGTGAACCTCAGAATTCTATATTAGAACACAGATGCATTGTACCAGCAATGTACATTGTTTTAACCTTTGCTGTACCGCTGACATGTATACACATCCTAAAAACCTATGCGTTCTCAATTTTCTGGCAGCCTAAGCATTAAAATGATCTTGACCAGCAGTGTGTTAATCAGAAACACCCACTGAATTTACCAAAAGGCCAGTTAAGGTAAAACAGTAACAGAATGTACGTTACCACTGTTATATCTCACACTGTAACCATGTCTACCCTCTCTGCGACGAGGTGCCTTTGTAAATGAGTCCCTGACTCAAAGGTTGTAAATCCAACTTTCAAAGAGAAAAAAAAAGAAAAAAAAAAGAATGTGAACTGGTATTTACAAAGAACGTCTGCAAAAATGCATGTTTGCTCATTCAAGGCAGTTAAACAAACATTAAACTCCAGTACATAGATTCCAGATCTATGCAAAAACCAAGGATTACACCTACCAAGTTTTTAAATGCTTATATTCTTCATTTATCCTTAAAAAGACACAATTTAAATATTGCAGGTTAGTCCACACTGCTTACAGCCTCAGATCAGGACTAGCAGAAATCAAGGGCTGTGAGGCATTTCAGTGTAAAGCCTGAGCAATAAATAACAATGATTAAAAAAAAAAGATTCACAACTTGTACCACTTATGGTCACATTGCCAGACACATGCAATAAGATAGGTAACTGTCAAGAGTTCTGAATTCTCCAAAATGGCATTTATTTAGCTAATTTCTGCTGAGCTATCCACGTTAGCAGGTCACAGTAGAACAAGCATTTCTCAATGCTGAATGTTCACCGCTGGTAAGACACTGGATTTGTACTAGTTGTTCAGAATTTGACTCCAAATTTTCTTTTCTTTTCTTTTTTTTTTAAATATGATTTTTATTAAAGACAAGATGAGGCAACACATAAAGCAGGTCACAGGTCTGAGTTCAGGTGTGGCAAAAACAGAGCAAAGTCAAGCCTTACAAACAGAAATTGTTTCACTTACATAAAGTAAACATCCCCACAGAACACCTTGTCTATCCCGGTCAAAATTTGCTTGGAGAATGTCTGCCCCTCAAAGGGGGGGTCATTAAAGGGACCACTAAGCCACTAAGGGATGAACTCCAGGTCCACGTCTATCAAGTAATGAACCCGTCTTTGCTATTTGGTTCGGCAAGCTGTTGATTTATCATGGATAAACGCTGTTAGGCTCCCCATGTGATATATCCCTAGAACTATTAGTCTCCAGTCTGCCATGGTTGGGATAACTTTGGTCATCCATTTATGGGTGATAGCTTTTATAGCTGCTAATAGATATATAGGCAAGAGGGGTTTTGTGCCAAGGGGGGAGAATGGCCCAGGTAGATGGACTATAAGGTTATTTCTGCAGTAAGTTCTATTTGCTCATTCAGTCATTCCTCTAGTTCAGACTGAGGAGAGCACCAGAATGGCAATTACCAAAAATATGACCAAGATCTGTCAATTTGCATTTGCAATATCTCCAACAATAGCCTTACTGTCAGGGAGATAATTCACCAGAATTGCAGAGGAACTGAAAAAAAATGTTTCTACATTTCCAGGTGTACTTTCACCAGAGGTGATAAGAAGTGAGTCTAATAGTTGGCAGGGTCACCTTTGCCTCCAAAATGCTTGATATTTCCATATCAAAATCTTTGTTCCATCCCTCTAATATGGAGAAAGTGGTATATCCCAGGACCTCCCATAAGATTTTATATAGGGAACCAATTAGATGACCCCATGGGTTACCTGAGAGGAAATCCAAGAGAAGTTTCATGAAGGGGGTTAATGGTGAGGGCAATGTTGGGGTGATGGAGTGTTGACATAGAATGTAGTTTCTGACTTGAAGATACTGGAAAAAATCTTCCTAAGTCCATATTCCGTCTGTATGGCCTCAAAGGAAAGTATCCCCATCTGCCCTAAAAACTGATACACATAATTTAGGCCCAGCCTCTGCCATCTGGCAAACACCAGGTGTGTTTGGGCTGGTATAAAGTGTTCATCCTCTGAAAGCATCCTGCAATATAAGAAAGTCTGCATGAACTTTGGATGTGTCTTCAACGAGTACCAAACCCTCAGGATACAGCTGAAATTTGGGTGAAATTCCTTAAAAGAGGAGACCGTCCCATAGAAGCAAATAAGATTTTTTCTATATCATATAGATCATTAATAATGAATTCTATGGTTGTCCATGGGGCCTTGAAGGGTACTGATAACCAGAGAAGGAGCACCTTCAGAAATGCAGATTTCACAAAGAGTTCCAGATTTGGTAGATTCACCCCACCTTAGGTTAGAGAAAGTTTTAGAATTGAGAGGCAGATTCTGGGGCACCCCCAACCCCCACAATGAAATTAGAAATAATTCTATCCTGGGACCTAAAGTAGAACTGGGCCAGAAAGTAGGGGATGTTCTGGAAGAGATATAGCAGGCGGGGAAGAACATTCATGAGTATGATTTCTATATGTTGAAAAAATGAAAAGTTAAGTTTCCTCCATTTATTCAGGTACGACTGTATTGTTACCATTAGGGGTTCAAAGTTTATTACGTCTAGCACCTTCAAATCTGAAGAGATGTTTATACCTAGGTATCTGATTTTAGTGGCTCACTATGTCAAGGGACAGGCCCTTTTCAATGCCTCTAAGGGGCAAAGTTAAGCAACAGAACCTCAGTTTTAGTTATATTAATTTTAAAGCCCACCACCCTTTCATAGGTGTTAAGGATCTCCCAGACCCTTGGAATAGACTCCTCTGGGGACAGAATTGTCAAAAGGACATTGTCCACAAAGAATGATGCCTTGCATACTTGTTGTCCCAGTGGGATGCTTTCTATCCCTTCTGAGTCTCGAAGGGCTGCTGCCAAGGGCTCCGTATAGAGAGTGAACAGGAGTGGAGAAAGGGGGCACCCTTGTCGTGTGCTCCGCTGCAGAGAAATTGGAAAGGTGACCCCCCTAGTAATATGGATATAGGCTTGTGGGGCTTTATAGATGTTTTGAATCCAATTTAAGAAGGACTCAGGGAACTGGAACTTTGACTGGTCATCCACAGAAAGGACCAGGATACCCTGTTGAAAGCCTTCTCAGCATCAAGACTCAGTATGGCAGCAGGGCTGCATCTAGTCTGGAAATATTCCAGCAGTACCAAAACCCAAAAATTTTATAATCAACATTTAATATTGAAATAGGGCGGTAGGATGCCATATCCAAGATGTCTTTGTCAGGCTTGGGGAGAGCCACCAGAATGGCATAGAACCCAAGATGGAGGTGGAGGGTTCCCTTCCACCACTGACTGGAATACCGAAAGCATATTCAGTAGAAGTTCTTTAAGAAAGCTCTTATACCACTCTGCTGGGAATCCATCAGGTCCAGGGCATTTACGGATGGTTATGGCTCCAACCTGGGCCGAGACCTCTTCCGCCCAGCTAGAGGCTTCCAGAATTCTGACCTGCTCTTCTGTTAAATGTGGAAGACAAAGTCCTTCAAGAAACCAGAACCCCTCCCTAGAGTTCCCCACCAAGTCCCGTGTACATAATTTTTGATAATACTGTAGCTAATGAAGGTGTCCCTTATTTCAGCATCTCCATGTAGCACCTGCCCTGTGGATAAGCTTTTAATTTTTAGAATAGTAGCAGCCCTCTCACGAGCTCTCAACATTTGTGCCAGCAAATATGTGTCCCAGCCCCCCCAAGCCTGACTGTTTCAAGTACATAAGTGTGTACTGTATTTTAATAGCCATAATTTTTTGCAGTTCAGCCTTAGCCTCCCTGATTCTGGTTCATATTTCCTTATTACCATCTTTATAAGAGATGGAGTTTGGAGATTTGTAAGGACATTATATTTAGCCTCAAGGTCCCTCTTCTTCTTAACTGAGTAAGCAATGGTTTTCCCTCAAAGACTAGCCTTCAGGGAGTCCCATATCACAGCCTCAGATACTGAGGAGGAGGCATTCTACTCCAGGAACTGAGGAATTCTTTGTTTCATATAATCAGTATATTGTGGATCCTTTAAAAAAATCGGATTGAAGCGTCAGAGGGTTTGTTTTTTCCTTTTCCCCAAATTACATTTTAAAATTAGTGGGTGGTGGTCTGATAATATCCTGGCCCAATGGAGATATCCTGAATCAAAGAAAAGTTTTCACAGGTAGTAAAGAAATAGTCTAGTCTTGAGTATGTATGTGTGGTGACTACCCGAATAAAAGGTATAACCAGGTGACCTGGGGAATAGCTTCCTCCAAGTGTCTACTACCCCTAAATGATCCAGCACCCCTTTTAGGTATTTAACTGCATTGGACATTCTATAAGCCTGTGGGTTGGAGGAGCCTTGGCCAGCTGATAAAGTCATATTAAGGTCATCTCCTATAATTAGGCATCCCTACAATAATTCCATCACTTTATTTATGAAGGTTTTAATTATCAGGACTTTGGTTTGTGATGGTGTATATACACAGTGACCAGGGTGATGTCTTGTGAATAGAGAAAATAATACATCAGCCCTGGCTGTCCACAAATGAGTACTGAACATCTCAAGGGGTTGCTGAGGGTACTAAAATAGCTGTTCCCCAGCGGCACCCACTAGGGTGGGAAGACGCGAAGACTCTATATCTCTACCCCAATTAAGTTTTAGGTGCTCTGTTTTTGAAATATGCATTTCCTGGACAAAGAAAAAGTCTGAGGATTGTTTTCTGAGGTATTGCATAAAGCAGGATCTTTTGATTAGGCTATGTAATCCATTAATATTCTGTGAAAATATTTTTATAGGTTGAACCGCCATGACTTCAGCTTTTGAGGGCATATCGCCTTCCACTACCATCGAGCCAGACCACTCCCCCAGCAGCAGAGCAAGAGGAGGAAGCATTTGACGGAGCCCCCGTCCCAGACATCCCATAGGATCCAAAACAGCAGACCGGGACCATGAGGAAGAGCCACTTGTCAAGAAACCCTCAGCCTCTGCATGCCACCAAGTTGTTGTTTTCAGCCTTAATAAAGTTTGTTTTTATGTTTAAAACCAGCTTGTGTGCCTCATTTTAGTGAACGTAGCTAACACAATAACTATAAAAGAAACCACAGGGAATAAAACATTCCCCCTTCCCCATAGGAAAGGTTTTAAAAATTGTTGAATCCAGACAAAAACTATATATAGTTTGGCTTCCTTTTGTGAAGTAGAAGAATCGCCCCACAACTGTTCTATAATAAGAAAAAAATCCTTCCCTCCCCTTCCACCTCCCCCACTAAAAGGTAAATATTTAAATCTTGTGGTAACAACATTATACAAACTGAATATAGTTTGGCTTCCATCCATGAGGTAGGAAAACCATTCCACCTCAAGTGACCTGAGTATGGAGTTCTACCTCCAGACTCCACCTCAAGGAAGTGGGAAACCAACCATGACAGGTTGGTACAGGCCCACTTCAGGGTCACAAGAACCCCTGTTAGGATCAGCACTACTATTACATAGTGTAGGCCTAAAGTTGGTGATTCCAAGATGGATAATTCCATTTAAGCAAGGAGCTTCCCCTTCCCCATACAGGAGTAATTCCCATTACTTCTAGCAAATATTCCTTTTACAATGCCCCTCCATAGAACTGTTGTCTGCCCCGTTCCACCATTAGATGAGATATAACAAAGTGGTAGACTTCCTAGGGACTACAGGATTTATTATGGGGGCCCAGAGTCATGAAAGGCAGGGGGCACAGCCCCCCAGGTCCCTAGAAAACATTGTGACCCCCTCCATCCCTGCAAGGTAAGGCCTGTTTTAGCTTAACTAAGCTTAATATGAGGTTGTGTGAGGGAGATCATGTGATCAGCCCCCACCCCAGACCCAGGCAGGCATTCTGAGTATTATGTTTGGCAGGGTAGGCACTCAACTCAAGGTGCTCCCCATCCCAGTTTGAAAGGGCCTCAGTGCTCTCCACTCTGATTTCATAACAGTCATATGTATGGACTATCCAATTGTTGGTAAAGTCTGTTTTTTCCCTTGTTTTGACTATGGTAAAGGGGTCAGATTATCTCTGGTTAAACAACACCCCTTGACCCCAAATTTTCAACATAATGTTTTTGTGAGCCCTCCTTCTGTGCAAGACAGGTGTCATTTATAAAACAATGGCCGAAACGTCATTGTACACCACAAGTGGTAAAATACATTTTGGGTAGGATTTGAGAAATTACAGCTGTCACATTCATGAGATGGTGTCAAAAAATGGCTATGTTAAAAAGTTGGGGTTAAAATATAGAAAATTACCAGAGTTATGAGCATGCGTTGAAAAACTGCAACGTAGACATAACTTTGTTGTCTTTTTATATTTTTACCCAAAATTTTCAACCTAGCCTTCTTATTACCTCACATATCCTGCTTATGAGCCCACCTCATGAACAAGGGTGGAGAACATTTTCAAATCCTGTCCAAAAGCTGATTTTGCGCCACAAGTGCGAAATTGCAGCTGTCACATTTCTGAGGTGCTGTGAAGAAATGGCTATGTTGAAAACCTGGGGTCAAAATATTGGAAATTACCAAAGTTATGAGCTTGCGTTTACAAATTTCAATGCAGGCTCATAACTTTGTTGTTTGTTAATATTTGTGGCTTGTGTCCGGCCTGCCGGTGCAGCGGTAGGGTTACCGCTTCAAAGCCCAGCGACCGGGTTCGGGGACGGACTTGGGCAGCTGGAGGGCCGGCTGGGGGAGGAGGATTGAGTGCCCAGTGGCTGCTCTCCTTCTCCGGGTGGGGTGGGATGCAATTCCCACTGCGATACCCCCACCTGGGTGACCACAGGTGGAGGTGCAGTGAGACTGCACACAACAGGGTGGGAGGACGTCTGCCGGGACCAAAGCGTCAAGCACGTCATGACATGCTCTGCTCCTAGGCTTCCCTAGCATGCAGATGTCCTGAGGGCTGGGAGAAAAACGGAAAAATCCTGCACCAGGCTCCCGTAGATGGGACCCAGTCGACCTGAGAACACCCATAACCAGGCTCCATAGAAGGGGCTGGCAAGCCTTCCGACGCAGACTTAAGGACTAAGAGAGGGTAATGGGGGTCCCCCTCTCCGCCCCGCCCGGGGGAGTAAACTGAGGCAGGATGGGGACAGGCTAGCCGGTACCTGGAGGGAGGTTCCTGGGGCAGGACTATGGGAGCATACATGACCTAGGGATCCCAGAAGAGAGGATCCTGGTGCAGTGAGGAGGGTAGCAAAAAAAAAAAGAAAAAATATTTGTGGCCCAGATTTTCAATATAGCCTTCTTGTGACCCCACCTCATAAACAAGTGCAGAGAAAATTTTCAACTCCTGCCCCAAAAATGATTTTGCACAGTGACTGCGAAACCACCATTTGGGATGCAAAAACACATTTTGGCAAGGATTTGAAAAATGACGGCTATCACATCCTGGATGATCCACGAGGTGCTGTGAAGAAATGGCTATGTTGAAAGTTGGGGTCAGAATATTGAAAATTACAAAGTTACGAGCTTGCATTCGCAAATTTCGTCGTAGACTCATAACTTTTTTTTTGTATTTTTATGCCAGATTTTCAGCATAGTCTTCTTATGACCCCCACCTCATGAACAGTGGTGGAGAAAATGTTCAGCTGCTACCCAAAAGGTGATTTTGTAAAGCGACTGTGCCTAATGTCACTTGCATTGTTCATGAGGTGAGGTCCAAAAAGAGGTCCGCTGAAAATCTGGTGCAAAAGTATCAAAAATGGCCAAGTTATGCTATTAAGTTCAACCCCCCATTGAACCACATACCGATTTCCTCAGTTTGTGGTCCAGCTTTGAAGAGTGAAAACATGTCTGTGGTCCAGAGAAGATTATGATGTCAGACCTCCTGTAAATAAGTAAGGGCTTGGGGGGGTATGGGGTGATGGGTGCTGAGTGAGAGGGTTGGGTTGGGGTGGATTAAATGGGGCCACAGACATCAATGGACTATTTTCTTTTTTTACAGGGTGTGCTGAAAAACAAAAATGTAGAGAGAAGGTTTTCTTTATTTCAAGTTTCGACACTGGGGCATTGGGCACCCCCAGTGTCAGTGTTATGTTTGGGGGGGGTGCATGCTGAGTGGGAGGGTCAGGTGGGGGTGACAGCTACAGGGGTGCCAGTGGGAGTGCAAGCAACAGACATCAATGGACTGTTTTCTTTTTTGCAGATGTAAGCACCCCTACAATCATGCGGCAGAGAACCTTTCCCCCAGAAGCCTGAAGACTTCATTTGGATAATCCCCAGCTCTGCTGTCTGCCCAGGAACCAGGAATATGGATTACTGTGGCTGCTGGTCAAAATGTGGTCACGACTTCTTTACATTTTACCTGCCCAGTAGTCGTACACATGCACTCTTTCTTTGCATCTTGGCAGTACAGCTTCTCAGAGACCACTGGACCACCAAAACACCCCCCCAACATGCCAGGAGGCGTGAAACAGTAGTCAGACCACGGCTCCTCTCAGAACATGAGCCAAGGTCACCAGATTGTAGTGGCCATAGCTGAAAAGTCCAAATGGGGCAGGCTGGCCCGAATCCCACCAGGGACCACTGTTGTGGGATGCCACAGGAGAGAGGGGGGGCCATAGCCCACGCCAGGCAAGCCCAATTTGGGGGGCTTACACAGGACAGTTTTCTTTTTTACCTAGTATTCAAAACAAACACTGCAGGATGTGGGAGAGGTGGGGAGGACATTCGCTGAGGGAGAAGAGAGAGAGAGAGCAAGGAAGAGGATGCACAGCCAAGAGCCGCTCAGCTGTTTGCTGACTAACTTTATGCAAATCAAAGGACTGAAGCCCTCTCTGATTGGAGTGGCTTCAGTCCTTTGAAATACATGAAGTTTCAGCCCACCAAGCAGAGAGTGATGTCAGGCTCACAGCCACTGGTCACTGGTGTAGACTGCTGAGCCCCAAAGGGTTCGGCAGTGATACACCCTTCAATAGTGCTCTCATAGCAAGATGTTCCCTGCATATGCATGCATGGCGAACATAATTTGGGGAAGAGCAAGTTATCAGTTATATAAAACTAGCAACAGTGTAGCTATTTTTGTCAAAGTTTAAAGTGGCTGTGTTTGTTAGTGACCATATAATTTTGTTCAGCATTAATGTCTGTCTGGCAAAAATATCAAGATACCCAATTTAATTTTTGTTTTCTTTCATTCCTGAATCAAGATATGGGATGCTGGAGTTTTTAAAAGTTCCCACAACTGCTATTGGTTCAAAATATCCCAGAGTCAATGCCTGAAAGAGCCTCAACCTGACAGGCCAAGACTGTTCTGCAGAACCGTGAGTAAAATCAGGTTAGCCCTGAGCCTGGGGGAAAGTTGTAAAAGAATTGCCACAGAGTTACTGAGTTGGGCCACTGGGCCCAGAGTTGGCAAGTTCACCAAATAGTCACTTGACACTAGTCCAGAAAGCAATTTTTTTTTTGTTAATTCTTTTTACCCTGCCATGGCAAGTCACCAACCCATCGGCAACCTGCCAGTCTCCGGGGTCATACAGGGGCTTCTAGCGCTATGCATGCCCCAGCAGAACCCTTGAAGCCAGCCCACAGGCTTCATCTTTGGCAACCCCTGATTTTTCCTCCATTATTGTGCCCTCTGTTACCCAAGGCCCCAGAAGTGGTGATGCATGTGCGTGGAAGCGTGCATATGCACCACGGCTCCAGACAACAGCCTCTTCCACCCTCCCTCGTCCTAGCGCCAGTGCTCCTCAGATGCGACCCTGCCACCCAACCTCCACCAGTGGGAGGTCAAGCTGCGAAGAGACCATATCCACCCTCCCTAGGGGGAAGGCTACCAGCCAGCAGCCGATCAATGGCCTCACCCCCCCACACTGACCTCCAACGACCCAGGCTCGTTCCCAAACCTGAGTCACTGGCATGGTGCAAGGTGTCGTGTCCAGCGCTCAACCCTCAGTACCACTGAGCTGGCTCAGAAAGAGATTCGAATGCAATTTGAATTGTTTAAAAGTACAGCCACACTGGTCAACAGCTGCACCATACATTCCTGCAACTAATCCACTGGGTACCCAGAATAGACTGTGAGGAGCTCCCTTTCTAGTGGACTAGAGAAATCTGGTACCAGACAGGAGTGGGTTGGTTTAAATCTGTGCTGTTGTATATGCTGGTTTGGGGGTGGGCACTGACGTTGTTCAGACTGCTATTTTGTTTATGGGGAGCCTGGTTGGGCAATTACCGTGGCCCTGGGGTTATTGATTATTATACAATGGGCAAAAAAACAATACACAGAATCCTGCATTTTGATTGGCTGGCTGGCACCTTTTCAGCGTTGTAAATCCTCCAGTGTACCCACTGGAAAAGGTGCCAGTCACCAATCTGCCGCATAAAGAACAACACTTCAAATCCCTCCGACCATCACCAGCCCAAAACTGGCAAACACAACAGACTGCACAAACAAGGCAAGCGATGGAGACATGCAGAACTCTACACTACTACTGCCGTTACTGTTACTGGCTGGTCTCAGTCTGCAGCCTCAAAAGTCATGCTTCCCGTTATCTGAAATCAAAAACTATTCTCACAACTTGAAACCTTAACCGACCACCACACCCACCTCACCTCATTGCAATAGCACTCTCTCTTCTCTCTCTCTCTCTCTGCATCATAACTTAGCCAGGAAATATCTTAAAAAACAACAACATTGAAAACAAACTCCCATGAGTTGCACCGTCATGAAACCTAATTAAACCCAGAAGCACATGCTCCATGACCGCACTCCATTAGCGCTCTGCATCACACAATAACGCAATCTATTTTTTTCTGGCAGACTAACAAATATAATAAAAAATAACAAAAATTCACAAAAAACATTTTTCTTTATTATGTTGTCCATCTGAAAAAGACAGGGGCACTGTATAATAACAATATACCCCTCCATTGAGTGGGTATACTGGTGGATTTACCACTTCTGGTGTGGTTAAGTCACTCGGCTGCGCCTCATGACCGAACCACACCAGGCATGGTAAATCTACCAGTATACCCACTCCCTGGAGGGGTATATTGCTTAACTGCATACTATTGTTTTTCCAGTCTATTCAGTCATTGGCTTTAGCCTTTCCTTCCCAACTCTAGGGTTCCCCTATGCCTATCCCATGCATGTTTGAATCTGTATTGGCTTCCACCACTTTCTGGGGTGGGCTATTCCATGCATCCACCACCCTTTCCATGAAAAACAATGTCCTCATATTCCCCTTACTCCTGCCCCCCTCCAATCTCATACTATGTCCCCTTGTCTTTGTAGACCTCCTATAATGAAAGATGTCACCCACTTGCACTTTATTTATGCCTTTGAGATACTTGACATTTTCTATCCTATCTCCCTGCGCCCCCCCCCAGTGTATACATAATGAGGTCTTTTAATCTCTACTCATATGTCTTCTAGTGCAAGACCTGCACCATCCTAGTTGCCCTTCTCTGAACTGCCTTCACCCTGTCTATGTTTTTAAGAAGATGTGGCCTCCAGAACTGTACACTGTATTCCAGATGAGGCCTCATTAGCGTTTTGTACAGTGGCATCACCGCCTCCCTTCTTCTGCTACTGATACCTCTTTCTATGCACCCCAACATACTAGAGGTCGATCCCATAGGCAAACCTTCCCCTCCAGCCCTTCAGCAATGTCACTAATGAAGACATTAAAAAGGACTGGCCCCAGGACTGATCCTTGAGGCACTCCACTGGTCACCCCCCTTTCTTCAGAGTGGATACCATTCACTACCACCCTCTGCTTTCTGTCCCCCAACCAGTTTCTAACCCAGTTCTGCACTTTATGGCCCACCCCTAGGCTACTCAACTTGTTAACTAGTCCTCTATGTGGAACGGTGTCTCAGGCCTTGCTGAAATCGAGGTAGGCGACATCCACTGCTCCTCCATGATCCACTTCCTCCGTCACCCAGTCACAAAAGTTAGTCAGATTAGTCTGACATGACCTTCCTGCTGTGAATCCATGCTGCCTCAGATCCTGTGTTCTGCTGGATTCCAAGTGTTCCAGTATCCTTTCCTTTAGCAGCACTTCCATAATCTTCCCCACTAAAGATGTGAGGATGACTGGTCTATAGCTACCAGCCTCCTCTCTGCTCCCACTTTTGTGAATAGGGACCACATATGCCCCTCTCCAGTCCTCTGGAACCACCCCTGTATCAAGCAACTCACTAAACAGGTCTGCCAGTGGTGCTGCCAGCACTGCCCGTAGTTCCTTCAATATCCTAGGGTATATGCTGTCTGGTCCCCTTGCTTTGTCCACCCTCAGATTTGTGAGTTTCTCTAAGACTCTCTTTTCTGTGAATGGACTGGTGTTTACCTCACTCCCCCCTTTGTTTCTGATGTCTAGTTGTGGTCCCTGTCCATCCCGCTCTTCAGTGAATACTAAACAGAAGTATTTATTCAGCGTTGATGCTTTTTCTAGGTCTCCCTCCACATACACCCCTTCCTCCCCTCTAAGCCTTACAATCCCACCCATGGCCTTCCTTCTTTCATTGATGTATCTATAGAATGGCTTGTTCCCCTTCTTTATTGTCTGTGCTAATCTTTCCTCTGTTTGCACCTTTGCACTACTAACTGCCTTTCCTGCTTCCCTCTGTCCATCTAGGTACATCACTCTATCCTCTTCCTTCTGTGTCTCCCTGTATTCTCTGAAAGCCACCTTTTTGGTCCTAACTTTCTCTGCCACCCTCTTTGAGAACCATAGTGGTTTGCACCTTCTTTTGCTCTTGTTTCTCAGCCTCATGCTCTGATTTATCAATTTGTGTTTAACCTCTGCACCCCTCGTTCTCTTTCCCCATTATAAATAAATTCTTGGTTAACCTTTTTTAATACTGTCTGTGAGCATATTATTAGAGATTGCTATTAAATGCATGTGTTTTAAAGTTTTACATCCAAAGTTGGTATTCCATGTATAGGGTGACTGCAAGGGGTGTTGGTTATGTACAGCATCCCAGGGGGTTGTACCAAACAGACAACTGGCTCACTATGTTCTAACTCTGGGTGGAGGCACTGTGAAAATTAACTTTATTTGGGAAAGAACCCCCTTTTCCATCCAAAACAGAGCCCAGGCCCCTCAACCTTGCTTGAGCCCGCAAGGCAGGGGAGGTAACCGAAAGTTACACAGCAACCCGGTTACATTTTGGAGGCACCACTGGGATCTCCTGTTTGCCAGTCAGGATCCACATGGAGGCCATCACTCACAAGGACTGTGTTCTAACCCCTAAACCCTGAATCATTGCTGATACCATGACTTCCCACAGACTGACTGACTTGTGTGAGGGTGTGGAACTGGACCCCCAAAAAACTATTTTGCTCCTGGAGTCCCACCCGAGACCAATGGGGAAAAAATAGAAGAGGCCCCGTCAGTAGTCAAATGTCTTGACCCAGTTGCTGTAAGTGGTTGGCTGAGGGACTCTGCTACTAAGACTTTAAATGTGTTAATTGAATGTTGAAATGTTGTTGATGCCACTACAGTGCCTGACATACTGACCCTAGAAGGATCCAGTACTGCCTGGACTATAGTGACGCAGGTTAGTGTGACTCCCACAATGGAGACCTCACCCAACTCTGAAGGATTTAAGGAGAAGCTTACCTAGTTGTTGCAAGCTGAGGGAAAGTCAGTTGCAGAAGCTTGAAAGGTGCTTGATTTCCAAGGATATGGGGTCATAATGTCGCATGCCAAAACAACACAGCACTATACCATAATTTCTAAACAGCAACAATGCAAGAAAAAAAAATATCTTTGTTTCCTGTGGAGGACTCTGTAACCCGCACCCCCCATTATAGAGGGGTGCACCCCTGAACCATCCCTACTAAAATGACCTCCTCCGGGGGGGGCAACTTGGGAACAGGGCAAAACTCAGGCAGGGGGCACCACAGGACAAAAAATAAATTGTTTACCTACTCTGGGACCAGGAATAGAACCCTGGTCCAAAGCCACTCCATTGCCCTCCAGCACTGATGGCTCTACTCCCTGAGCCACAGCAGCTGCTTGTTGAACCCCCCCCTCCTTTCTGGTAGACTGCTTACCCTCTTTCCCAGAAACAGCTACAGGGTCACAAGCTATGTCCATCATGTGGCATTGTGTACCCTGTAGCTGTTTTGACTAACGCAGTTCCTGTTGCATGGTTTTGCCCTATGACATTCTCCTTGCGAGAATGTGACCTGGTAGGATTTCCAAGGGGGCACCCCTCCACAGGTGAGGGAGTCCAACCTAGTCATGGACCACCCCCTCAGATTATTATCGTATCATCATAGGTATAACTGAACATAATAAAGACTTTCGTCCGTGGAGCTTGCCAAGTCTGTATTTTATTAATCTAGGTAAGTACTATGTTTGATTAATGTATAACCTGTTTCCAGTGTCTATCTAAATTTACCTTAAATTGGTGCATTGTACTACTCCCTACAACTTCTATTGCAAGTGCATTCCATACTGGAACTATTCTCTGATTAAATCATGTAGCTCTATTTTTAGATCTGCAGTTGTCATTTTCCAACTGTGTGTGTGTGTGTGGGGGGTGATCTAGTCTCATGATACTTGTCTTTGGTTTGCAATCTCAGGAGCTTCCACAAATCATGTTTTTCCCAAGCCCTATATGGTAAACACATATCTCCCGTGTCTTCTGTACTCCAACGTGGACATACCCAGCTCTTGAAGTTTTCCTGATAAGACATATCTTTTAATTCTTCAATGGTTTTAGTGGCCCATTTCTATATTCTCTCAATCATCTGTACCTCTCCTTTCTTATATGTGGACCAGACCTGTGCTCCATATTCAAGTATGGGTCTCACCAAGGAGGAATACAAGGGAATTATAACCTCTCATACATTAAAAATGTTTTCAGGAGTAAAGACCACCCCGGCTGGGGAAGACAGCTATGACAGGCAGATCGACTATGCTGTGCCCATGTTGCAGGAAAGGCAATGCAGCATTGCAGAGAAGTGAAAGACAGAGACTGAGAGCTTGAAGGGGCCTGCACTAGATACCATCTGGTCTTTGCAAGCGACTGATCCAGAAGCCAGTGTTGATGACTACCTTGCGGCTTTGGATAGTGTGTTTGGCAGCATGGAGTCTAGTGATAGCCTCTATTGGAAGTTCAAGTCCACCGGACAACACTAGGGAGAGTCTCTCTCTGCATACTTACAATGCCTTGAGAGAGCATTGCAGAAAGTGTACCAAAAAAGGGAGAATACATTCCAAGGATTAAAACTAGGAGAAATTGGAACAGATTTTGAAGACAGCCAGGTATTTTGAACTGTTGCTGCTGAAGTTGAGTTTAAAAGACAGACTGGCTAACATACCCTCCCACTGGATTCTACTGCGGGACATGAGAGAGTGAGATGAGCAGGACGCACAGTGGAGATCCCAACCCATTTCTACTGCAGGCATGCAAGTATCAGACAGTAGGAGTCTGCTGGATATGGCAGGGTTACAAAAACTGCTTACAGAACTGAAGACTACAAAGATCAACTGTTGTGGCAGATTCGGCCACCGGGAGAGCAGAGCCCTTAGCCTCAAGCACGTCTTCCTCAAGTGCTGGAGCGAAATTATCCAGCTCTGTCGCTAGAAGATGTGCAAGTGCAGTTGGCCAAGTTCAACAGAATAATGTGGTAATCTTGAAGCTTCCAAGATTTTCAATCATCTGGAGCTCCATCTCAGAAGGGAATCAACCCAAGGAATTCCGTAGTTTGGACCCCACTGCAGCAAAGTTGCAGTAGTACTTTGTACTGCTTTCACTGTGGTGAGGATAGACATGTCAAATGCCAATGTTAATCCGAGAGTAACTTCCAATGGGTCATTACTTGTCTGCATGAAGAGTTTCAGAAAACAAGGAAACTTCAGTGGGGCTCAGTAAGGAATGCACTGGAGCCCCGACTAAGCCCAGCTCCAACCCATTGTAGCCAAGGCTTCAGTCAAAGCACATGAAACTGCATCATTTGGGCTTGACAAACTTACTGGGCCTTCTGCTAGAACTACAGTCATTATTGAAGGTTTTCCTGTTCGTGCTGTCCTGGACAGTAGTTCCCAAGTGACAATCATTTTCAAGAACTGGTACAACCAGCACCTATCTCATCAAAAGCTATTGCCCTTGGAAGGTCTGAATGTATGGGGACAGTGTGAGAGAAGTCCTACCCATACCTAGGCTACCTTAAAGTATGGATTGCTTTCCATCCAGAGTAACTGGAGTGGGAGGCTTTGTGGAAACTTTGGCATTAGTGTGTCCAGAGTCTGGGATGTACGATGGAGTGCCTGTACTTACTGGTACTAATACTCATGTTTGGTCACCTGGCTCAGCTTTGTCAGGAGAGGAAAGCCAAACAAAAGGGGAAATATGTTGCATGTGCATGCCCTGGTGCAGAAGGTCTAACAGAGATGGACACAGACCACAACTGAAGTTCAAGATGACTCCATAAGTATAGTTTGGCATCGAGACACTGAAGAACTAGTACAGTACTGCAGTCTATGCTGAGTGTAGTACCAGTGGTGTGGTGCACCTGAAGAAAGATGTCAAAACTGTGCTAGATGCATTTAGTTAGTTAGTTTTTTTTGTTGACCGGGTAAGTGCACTAGACAAATCCTGCCTATTTTCAGGTACGACCCGGGGGAAGGGGATACAGATGAATGCCAACTGACCTTGAACCAGATTAAGCAGTTGGTGGTATTTTTTTTTTTAGTGAATGAGGGAAATTTGGCAAGGGCACCGGGGAAATTCCCCTACTCTTTTTGATAAGTGCCATGGGATCTTTGACATCCACCTGAACTACCACCAATCCAGGCAGATGGGACCTTGATTTATCATCTCATCCGAAAGACGGCACCTCAGAAGTGCAGTACCCCTCTCATGCTGCACTACAGTGTCAGTACTGGGATATTAACCCAAGTGCCAGATGTGGGAACTGAACCCACAGCCCTCTGATCTCCTGGCCTCAGAGGCGAGTGTGCTACCTACTGAGCCACTGACACTGCTCACATTTAGTGTGTTGCTGTTAGCGTCTGCTGATGTTGAAACTGAGCTGTTTTTTTCATTATGGTTTTAAAAACTTAATAAAGTGTATTCAATTTGAAAAAATAAAATAAAAAACAAATAACCTATTGTTAAAGCCTAAGTTGCTAATTTTCACGGACAAGATAACAGTTCCAAATTTGCGGAACTGACAAGATTACATTGTTGTTATAATTCATTCTGAATGAACTATGAGGAGTACATTTCCCACTTTTTTAAATAAGAGCTAAGTGGCCAAGGGCAAATGCTGTTTATTTCCAATAAACATCAAAACACAGACTCACTACAATCTCATGTTTTGCTTTGCTCCACTGTAAGAATCATGAATAATCCATATATGGCATTTTGAAGTGTACTTTGACTTGCTGTGAACTTTATTACCATTTATTATTGCTTAATCTAGTAGTTTGCTGTTTTGCCAGTGCCTGCATCTCTTTGGTACTTTACATTTGCATTTATCATTAGGTTCCTGCTTATTTTGTGGATTATATCATCATCCTTTTTCTACCTTTACCACATGTTGTACCGCAGATCAAATTGTAGCACTACATGCCTTCTCCTAGCTCTGTCGTTATTGTCTGAAATTCTCCTGTGGGCGATGACAAAAATATTGCTATGTTATGTTGTTACATTTTTATTTTTGTTAAATTGTTCTGCAATTTACTCTGTATCATTTATGTACATTTACGTCATTGTATTTCTTTTCACATGTACTGCCGTGCAGTGATTTTCATGTTGTATGAGGGACCTCCTTGTAAATGAGCATGCTCAATGGAATTTATCCCTTCACAATAAAACTGAACTGAAAAAAAAATAAAAAGAAAGATGTCAAAAATCAGATACTGATGCTGGATGCCCCAGAGGAACATGGCCTGCCTGAAGGCCTATTGTTAAAGCCTAGTGTGCTGCCAGAGAGAGTCCATGCTTATGCTAAGCGAGTTGCCATCCAGGTGAAAAATGTGACAGAGAAACTGATGTGAGGAAAGGACACACTTTGGCTTGTGTGTACTGCGTGGACACCGCAGTGCAGCCCACTCCAACCAGAGATGGTGTCCAGCCTGGAACCGAAACATAATTCTTTGATTTTGGTGATTCACCCATACCAGAAAAGTTGATGACCCATGTCAGCAGAAAACTAGCCAAAAGGATAACAGTGTTTTCAGTTCATGAGTGGGATGTGGGATGCGCAGTTGGAGAAGAGCACCACATCAGACTTCACAATGAACATCTTTTCCATGAGAGGTCCCGCAGATTGGTACCCACAGATGTGAGACGGCTCTTGCAAGAACTGTTAGTTGCAGGTATTATTCAAGAAAAACAGTCATAAGTTTTGCCAGTTGTGGTAGTGTGCAAGAAAAATGGAGCTGTACACATGTGCGTAGACTATCGAACTCTTAACAAATGGCCAATCCCTGACCAGTATACTATGCCCAGAATTCAAGATGGCTTGGATTGCCTAATGGAAGCAAATGGTTTTCTGTGCTCAACATAAGAAGCAGGTACTATCAGATACCAATGGCTTCACAAGATAGGGAGAAAACTGCCTTTATATGTCCCCTTGACTTTCATGAATTTCTCAGAATGTCTCAAGGGATATCTAGTGTCCTAGCAACCTTCAAGCACCTAATTGAAAGTGCTGTTGGAGATATGAATTTCTTGGAACGTTTAGTTTACCGTGACAATGTAAATGTGTTCGGTAAGACCCTGGTGAAGCATGAGGCTAGGTTGCTTAATGTTCTAGATTGACTGGAAGAGTTCGGGCTCAAACTCTCCATTGACAAGTGCCAGTTCTTTCAAAGCTCAGTTAAATATGTGGGTCATATAATATTGTCTCAGCTCAAGAAATTCAAACTGATCCAACAAGGTCAAAGCACTAACTACTTGGCCAAAACCCACAAACCTGAAAGACTTGCAATGCTTCCTATGTTTCTGTGGCTATTACAGATAATTTGTTAAAGACTATACATGAGTGGTGAGGTCACTATTGAATCTGACACAATGCTCTCCACCCACCAACAAAAGCAAAGGCAAAAAGACTTAAACCACTACTGTTGAAGCAAAACAGTTTATTTTTATTTAGTTATTTGAAAGTTTGTGACCAGGAGAGGTACATAGAGCCATGGCTCATTTCCAGGTGTGACCCAGGGGCAAGGGAAGGGGAATATTTGTACAGATATAACCTGACTTACAGAACTAGATTAAGCTGTTGGTGGTATTTTTAATGAAGTGGAGGAATTTGGCCAGGACACTGGGGAAATTCCCCTACTCTTGCAGTAGGGAGCCCCCCTGGGATGGCTGGAATGACCTCAGTATGTCCCAGATTTCTGAGAGTAAGGACGAGGTGGTGGAACGCTCGATGGTCCCTGACTGTGTTTGTCCTGAAGATACTACTACTATGGATAATATGGATAATATGGATATCTCTTTACCTGTGGAAGATCCTGTTTTGCTACCAAAGGCTGTAGAACTTATACTGGAGGCTGGTACTGACATTTCTGCTGATTTAAAGATTGCGGAGAATGAAAAAAATGGAAGCGCCCGGATTGCAGTCCACCGGCACCCCCAGGGACGGCGAAAAAGAGCAATGTTGATCCTCCTGATGGTTTTCCAGTGGAACCTACAGGTATGCTGGCTTCTATGTTGGATAGTGAATTTTTCCCTTTCACTGCTCAGAATTCATCCTGATCCTCTGAGCAGGCTTTGGAGAAGGCAGGTTGGGTTAAGACCCAAGCCAAATGGTCCCTGACCCTCTATTTCCTTGCCGGGCAAGGGGTCATTTGTGGTCCTGGAACCCTCTGCACTGCCTTTCCAGTGGGGGTTTCCTGAATCAGAGCTGGACTGCATTGCTGTTACACTTCCGGGTGTCTAGGCGAGCCCTCCGAGTCCTGCTCCTGCAGTTTTTGATGCTGGCATGGTGTTTCAGCCACCGGAAGCTGGTTCTGTTGCTTCTTCGGATTTGGTTGTTTCTCCAGAAGTATCGCAGACCTCTGGTACATGCTCTGTCCTTCCCCCTGCAGGTCAGTCTTGCTCCAATTCAGGCAGGGGCTCAGTTTTGGTACCAGTAGGGGGTATGGAGCCACAAGGCCTACAGGATGCTCCACTTAAAAAAACTGCTAGCTATGCCTCACTGTTTAAAAATTCCGACATGCCTGCAAGGAAGCGTTTTGTAGCTAGGATTTATTATAGAGGTGGGCTGGACCTCCCCCCGGACCATAATTATGTGGGAAAACAATTAATAATCAAATCTTTAGGCATTAAGCCATCTGAGGTGTATGCTTTCATTCATACTTCGGGGGACCATAACCTCGATATTTCATTTCGTTCAGCTGCTTTATTGGATACGTTTTGGGCTGCTTATTATGCGGCTCACTCTAACCCTGTTTGGAAGCCTTTTGTGGTCATCCCTATCACTAGGCCTACTGCTAAAATGATTACTGTTCTATTTCGAAATGAAGGGGTGAATGTTCTGAATATTCTTTATTGGTTGGAGAAACGATGTACTGTTAATGGGGTGCCTCATGCCCTGATTGATGATAACGGGTTTTGAACTGGAGGGTGGAAATTTAATGTGCAACTGAAAATGTCTGAAGAAGAGATTCAGCACCTCCCTAACTGTTTCTATCTGGGGAGGGATCGTGGTATTTTATTCTATCCAGGTCAGCCTCGATCCTGTTATAGATGTGGGTCTTCGTCCCATCTCAACTCTGACTGTGATCAGCTTAAGTGTGCAGCTTGTGGTGTTTTGGGTCACTAAGTCCTCTCCTGTACTGTCCCTCCCACTTGCAATCTTTGTGGTGAGGATACTCATGTCTTTGCTGCTTGCCCTTGGGCTGCCCATAACACAGCAGATTACATGGAGCATGATTTTTATATTGCTAAATTTGCCTCTTTCACTAAGTGGCCCCCCTGGGTTCGGGTCCTGTTACTCATGATGGGAATAGGGCCCATCCCTCTATTGAATTACGAGGTGGACAAGCTGCTTCTCAAGGTCCAGCAGTTCCTGTAGACCTCCCTCCCCCTATGCCCCCACTCCTCCACCAGTTTCATCTGTTCTACTATCGACGGATCCACCCCCCCATCTAGCAGTGGCGGGTGTGAGGTCTGAGGATGATTTGGGGGTTTCTCACCCTGTTTGTATACAGCTCCGATCTAATGAACCTGTGGAGGACAAACAACAGTTTTCGATTCAGGTGGATAACCCCTATGAACCTTTGCAGAGCTGGGTAGATATTATGGATGGTGATGATCCAGAAGGGTTGCTCCCTTCTTCCTCACTATCCGAAGCTCCTCCTGTCCCTGTTCCATTATCAGACACCCCAGGGATGGGCTTGAAGAAGAGGTCAACAAGAACTCAGAAAAAGAAACGACTGTGCTTTTTTTCCTTGAGTTTTTTTCTCTTGTTTGCTACATTTGTTGCTATGTCCCTGCTTCCAACCTCCATTACCTTAGCCAGTTTAAATGTTAACAGTATTAGGTCAGTGTATAAAAGGAAAGCTACTTTTCAACCTTACAATCCTTGCCTTATGCTGTTTACTTTTTGCAGGATGTTCGGTTTTACACTGCCATGGATGCTGATAGAGCTACTAAGGATTGGTTTTTCGGGCCTTCTTACTGGTCTATTGGACAAGACCTCTGTTCTGGTATTGGGTTTTGTTTCTCTACATCTGGGTTTGTACTTCAAAAATTAGTGGATTTGGTGCCTGGGAGGGCGTTGCTCTTAGATGTTTTGTGGCATGGTTTGACCTATAGGCTTATACATATTTATTCTCCTCAACAAAAAGCTGCTCAGGCGAAGGTCTTTCGGATGATTAAGCCTTATTTGTTGACCAGCAGAATAGTTCTCTGGAGGGGGGGAGATTTTAACTCTAGCCTGGATATTAAGCATAAGGGGAAGGTGTATTGTGATTTGCATGAATTACAGGCTATAGTTAAGGAATTAGATCTTGTGGATATATTTGCTCAGAATCCCTTGTATACTTTTTCTAAAGGCAGATTGACTTCCAGGATAGATTTTTGGCTTTGTTCATGGAACACTGGGAAATTTGAGGGTATTGTTCTGCCTATTGAAACCTCAGACCATAATTTATTAGGTCTGAAGATTCATTTGGGGTTTGTGACTGCTAATGGACCTGGGGTGTGGCGGGTTAACACTCATTTATTATCGAACCCGGAATTTCACAAGGGTTTTGTGGACCTGCTCTCTGACAGGAACTCTGTGCTTTTTCTTTATGATTCAGTAATTGATTGATGGGTGGATACTAAGGTCTTCATAACAGCCTTTTACAAATTACATTCTAGATTTTTGGCTGACTGTCAGCACCAACAGTCTCAGCTCTTGCATAATCTGTTTTCTGAGTTTTATTTGTCATAATCTGATTGTGGGGATTGCATACAGAATGTTAAAACTGCTCTGACACAGCTTTAGTATGATAGGCAGAAGTCCCTGGATTTTGAACAAAAATGTAGGACTTCAGGGGAAAAAGAGTCAATTTAACCTGTATGATGATTGTAGGCAGAGGGTTTCTGATAAACAAATGTCTAGCCTGATTGATAAGTACAGCCAAACAGTTAGAGGGAAATCAGACTTTCTGTAGTGTGTAGGAGATTTTGTCAAACACACCTTTGAATCTCCAGTGTCAGAAGCTCAGGAAATGCATTTGTTGTTACAGGTCTCGGATGTACCTACCCTAACTTTGGTACAGCAGCAGGCTGTTGTGGCCCCTTTTTCACTAGAGGAAGTAAAGGTGGTCATAACAAGCCTGAATGATATGGTAGCTCCCAGCTCGGATGGCCTATCTTCTGAGATTTATAAATCTTTGTGGAAAATGATGCCCTATCAGTTGCTGACTATCTTTAATGCTTTTTGTCTGAGGACTGTCTTACTGAACAAATGTACGAAGGTTTAATGCTTTTTCTATTCAAGAAGGGTGATAGACCTGATTTAGGTAGTTGGCGCCCTATTACTTTGTTAAATACTGATTTTAAAATGTTTGCAAAGTTATTGGGTAATAGAATACTGAAATTATTACCCTCTTTAATTTCTTCCTCTCAATACTGCTCTGTATCGGGTAAGTCTATCTGAGATGCCTTTATTCTGGTGAGGGAATTATTCTCTCAGGGGCACAGTGAGACTCTCTCTGGATATTTATTTAATTTTGACTTGACAATAGCTTTTGATGGTATGTCCCAGGAATTTATTTGGTTAACTCTCCGGGCTTATGGTTTTCCTAATACGTTTGTAGATTGGCTTAGCCTCTGTCATTCCTTGGCCTATAGATATGGTAGCACCTTATGTGAATGGTTGGATTGGGTCCCCATGTTACATTCATCGAGGTGTTAGACTAGGATGTCCATTAAGCCCGCTTTTGTTTGTCTTGGCATTAGATACAATTATCCATCTCCTCCAGAGTTCCCCTGGTCTCCCTGGTATATCTGGTTTGGGCCTGTATAACTTAAAAACTATTTGTTATGCGGATGATTTATGTGTTTTGGTATCAACGGCATTTGTTGGACATTTATTATGCCACATTCTTCCTGTTTTTTTGACAGTATATTGGCTCCAGGCTAACTTTTCAGAAGAGTGTCTGTTTCAATTTAGCAGGATCCCATACTGTAGGTTCCCATCGGGTCTTTTTTTGGAATGCCTGACATGGCGCAGTATAATTGGAAATTGCTACTGAATGTTGGGAGGGAGAAGGTTTACAAATGGAACAAATGGTCCATGGGGAAAAAGGAACGGGTCTTTTTGATTAAAACTTGCTTGTTGCCTTTGTTTCTTCATGTGGCTCATATATTCCCAGTCCTAAATAATTTTTTGTGCCACTTCTGGGTATCTTTTTTTCTTGTTTTTGGGGCAGCCGGCTAAACCCCGTTAAGAGAAATGTTTTATATGTTGATTATCAATATGGCGGAGTCAATATGGTTCACCCGATTGTTTTCTTTTTTTCTGTTTTCTTTTCTACAAATTTGAAGTCTATGTTTTACCAGGTAGGTAAACCTTGGATTCCGCTGGTTACGGCTTCTCTTCCGGATATTTTGCAGGAATGGATTACTGATTGTTTTGTACACAAAAATAAATGGAAATAAGCTTTATCTTCTGACTGGGTAGTGGTGTTTGACATGCTTAAAACGTGAAGTGTTACGAAAAAGATGGTAACTGAGCTCTCTAGAAAATGTTTGTACAAGGTTATAGTGGATTCCTGTTTTTCAGAAGAAGCCTTTCCGGATTTTACTATACCAGAGAAGGATAAAATTGGGAATTGTTTAACTGATGCCAGAATCCCCTTAGTTATGTGGGATATATCATGGCTTAGTGTGCATGGCAAAATTAATGTTTGGGGGAACCACAAGCACAAACAGTTGTTAGATCGTTATTGTTTTAGAGATTCTTGTACAGAGACACCTGAGACTATGGTTCATTTATATTTTGCATGTACCTATATTGAACAATTCTGGTTTCTTTGGCAATGTAAACATTGGCAACATGTGTGGAAGAAGTGGGACCCGAGATCCTTATTTTTTGGTTTATTTCCAGACACAGTGGACAGGTATAATTCTAGTACATTGAATCTAATAGCTGTTGTTATATTGTACTGGGTTTGGCAAGTCAGGTGTTGCTTTTTGTTTCAACAGCGGTATGTGTCCCCTGCTGATCTTTATGAGAAAATTGTGCACAATATTGATCACATTAGGGATGATGAAAGGAAAATTCTCAAACAGAACATTTGGGAATAATATTAGGGTTTCTGGTGATTTCGTTGCCAATTATTGTTGGATATTCACAATTTTTTACTTTAGTTCTTACTATCAGAGGCTTTTTTTGCAGCTTTTTGTTTTGATTCTATGGGATTGTTTTATTTATGGTTTCTTTTAGATTTTTTTAATGGGAGAGGTTTTTTTTGGTTTTATTTTCCAATTGTTATGTGGTCCGTTTATATTTTCCTGTATAAGTTCATGATTTGTTTGCTTCCTTTTTGTATTGATGACTTCTTCTTTGTGATTTTTTGTTAAGATTTTAATAAAAATACCTCTACTAGGTGAGGAAATGAGAATTGTAATATTTTATGAGTCTGCTTTCAGTATAAGTAATTCTGTAAGAAGTGTTTTTTCTCAAGTTACAAGATATAGAAGTATTATTTGTGCTGAGTTTCTTTCTTTAGTTAGATTCATGTGGTTTCTTTTGTTCTTTTTTGATGCATTTGTTTATTGTTATTGCTGCATGACTGCTGTTATTCTGTATAAAGAAGGTAAACTTTTTTTGATTTGTTTTGAATTACAATAAAAATTTCCCCTACTCTTATTGAGAAGTGCCATGGGATCTTTAACATAAACCTGAACAACCACTAGAATGGGACCTCGGTTTAACATCTCATCCAAAAGACGGTAAACCTTCTGGACCTTTTGGACAGAGAAGGAATGTTGAATGTGACAAGGCCTTTGAATAAATAATCTGTCACCTGATTTACACCCCAGTATTAGCATATACAAACCCTGAGAAGCCTTATGTTCTGCATATGGATGCCAGTCTCAGTGGTCTTGGGGCAGTCCTTTACCAAAGTTATCCAGAGGGACTGCCCCTGGTTGCTTCTGTTAGCAGAAGTTTGAACAGTGCTGAGAAAAAGTGTCCAGTATACAAGTTAAGAGTTTCTCACTCTTAAGTGGGACATTGTGGACCATTTCCACAAATATCTTTATGGGTTGCACATTACAGTTAAAACTGATAATCTGTTGACATGCGTACAAACTACTGCAAAGCCTGGCGCAGTTGGACAGAGGTGGTTTTCAGCATTGTCCACTTATGATTATTGCATGGAATACAGGTCTGAAATTAATCATACAGACACTGATGCACTCTCTCAATGCCCAGTGGCATCTAACACAGACAAACAAGCCTATGTATGCACTCCATAACAAACTGTAAAAGCCTTGTGTAAAACATTTGACACAGATAAGCAGACAGCCACAGAAACCACCAGTCATCTTGTGGACATCCTTGGTGCTTCTGGTGATTGTTTTCCAACTGCTTATTGCAACTTAGCTGTCTTGGACTTAACAGGTGATTGTTTTCCAACTGCTTATTGCAACTTAGCTGTCTTGGACTTAACATCGATGCCACAACTGACTCCTCAAGATTTGCAAAAGGAACAAATAATAGATCCAAATATCAGACATTGTTACCGACCTGCGGAAAGGGGGTGCTGCCACCCAAGTAGCTATAAATGATCCAAACATGAAATTGTTGTTGTGAGAGTGGCAAAAACATAAACTTAAGGACAATTTGTTGTATAGAGAAATCCAAGACTCACAATGGTTTCCTCATCTATAATTGGTCCTACCAGTAAAGTTCAAGAAAGTGGCACTCCGTGCATTACATGATGATATGGGACATTTGGGAAGTGAGTGCACGTTGGACTTGGTTCATGCTCATTTCTATTGGCCATGCATGGGGAGTGACGTGGAACAGTACTGCAAAACCTGCAGCAGATGTGTACAGTGGAAAGCATTACCTCAGAGGGCCGCCCCTCTGGTCAACATTGTGACAAGTGCACCTATGGGATTAGTGCGCATAGACTTTCTCAGTTTGGAACCTAACTCAAAGAACATATCAAATATTCTGGTAGTCACTGACCAATTTTTCCAGATATGCCCAAGTGTACCTGACAAAGTATCAAAAAGTCTCCATGATTGACAAGGTCCTGTAGAGAAATTTTTTGTGCATTACAGAGCACCCCCCCCAAAAGAATACACTCTGACCAAGGGCAGGACTTTGAAAGCTGACTGGTAAAAGAACTGTTGCCCTTATGGGGGATTAGCAAGTCTCACACAACCCCCTATCACCTGCAAGGTGATTCACAGCCTAAGAGACTCAACCGAACACTTCTGGATACGTTGGGCACCTTAGACCCGAAAAACAAAAGTAAATAGAGTCAGCAAGTAAGTGCATTAGCTCACACGTACAACTGCACCAAAAATGATGCAACAGGATTCTCTCCCTACAACCTAATGTTTGACTGAGAAGCCAGACTACCTGTAGACCTGTGTTTCAGTGTCTCTGCTGATGGAGCTGGGCCGAAGAACTACCTGTAGTATGTACAAAAGTTAAAAGACCAATTAAATTCTGCATACAAGCTGGCCTCAGATGCCGCAGCCAAAAGAAATAAAGCAAACAAAGAAAGGTATGACAAACAAGTAAAGGCACATGAACTGTTGCCAGAAGACCGTGTACTGCTGAGGAGCTTAGGAATACCTGGAAAGCACATAATCGCTGATAGGTGGAGCAGTATCCCCTATCTTGTGATTGAGAGAGTGCATAACATGCCTGTATATAAAATTCTTTCAGAAGGAGACACACATGGATATTGGACCGTCCACCACAACCACTTGCTGCCCATTGGACAGATGGTAATTAGTAATGGACAAGTAATGTCAGAGCCTCCTAAACCTCCTATAACTACATCTGCTACATGCAGACATCAGGTCAGACAAAGGACAATGCAATCTGAAGTTGTCCTCGCAAACCCTGATGAGCAAGCAGAGCAAGAAAGTTCAGATTCTGAGTTACAGGGAGAAGTAATGTATCACACAGCATACTATCCCATGCCTGAACTTGTTCGACTGTTTCAAGGGACACCTGAAATAAAAAGTAAAGTGACAGATATGCCTGCCGCAGAGCCTTCAACAACCTCAGCGGGCTCTGAATGACAAACTGCAGATGTACTCTTGGGTGATCAGCTGGCATCAAAGGAGGTGCCAGAGGAAGGCAGTGGAGAACCTGTAGAGCCTGACCCTGCAGAGGCTGATGAAGTAGCTCAACTGCCAGAGGATGTAGTGGTACCCACTTTGCCTGAGGATGCCTCATTCCTGGTCGATGATCCAGAAAGTGCACACCCGAATGCTGAAGAAGTGTGAGTTCCATTACAACCCTCTGAAAGAGCCATCAAGCCATTGTTAAAGCTCACACATGACTCTCTAGGTGCTCAAGCTGACTTACCAATGCACATGGTACACAAAGGCATATATGTTGCCACAAGATCTCTACTCAGAACTGTTGTGAGTCCACCTAATGCCAAGCCACCTAGAGCAAGTAACGCTAAGAAGAGTAAAAGGGGATGGTGAAACATGTACTTATGGTATTGCACCAAAACTGCCAGATAATGAAGCTCAAAAACTGCTTATGGTTTTGATATACCAGTTATTGTCATAACAGCTGTCTAAAATCTGAAAAGCTTTTCAGTATTTGTCGACGTTACTGTGTGATAGTTTGCATTTGCCTAGTGTAGATTGTATTGATTGCCTATGTTAGTCAGGAATCATTTGTCTAACTAAGCTATGCCTGTTTAAATGTTATGCTAATGTTTCTTGGTACCAGGACCCTGATAAGGACATGGCATGGATGCCAAGTATTTAAATGGGAGAGTGTAATCTCCCCTCACACACACAGGTTGGGGCTTACCTGGTCTGTCTCCTGTTTCCCCTCCTATCTGGTCCCACCAGTCCCAGTCCTCTGGTGCCCTCCTGCCAGCCCCCAGTAATGTTATCCTGTTGGGAGACCAGAGGAGCAGTGTAAAAAAGTAATACACCAGCTTGGTGGTACAGCAAAATGCCGTGCAACACTTTGTCCACATGTTTGAGCTGGCTGCAGCCAGCTTGGATGTTGCAAGTGCTACAGCACTCAAATGCTTAAAGCCACTCATGTGGCACTTTCAGTAGCTCCCTTTGTTTGCCCCATGCCTGGGACTCCAGTGGACACTAGTGGAAGTCTGGATTCACAGTAGGGGAAGAACCAGGGATTTTGTGTAAAGACTGTCAATGTGCCATACCTTTTAAGAGCAGCTGAGACTGCATCTAGTCATAGACCTGCCTGTCACCTAGGGGGACTAAGTTTCAGGTGGCGCGACAGGCAGGGGGAGCCCCTATGGACTATAAGCCTGCCTCCAGACAAGAGGGCAGAGGGGACTTCATCAAACCTTGGGGCCATGTACTGCTAAAACAATAAATAATAAAGACTGTAAAGCAGGCCACTGAATGAACAATGCTGCCAGCCTCCATATTTGTCACTTCTGACCCCTGCATCTGTCTATCAGGGATAGAGGAGCACAAAAGGCTGCAGCTATGGCTACTGGGTGAGGGGACTAGACAGTGCTCTTGGCGACTTTATAGCCAACCATGTAGGCATTGAATGGGCCTCATACATATAAATTCTACAGAAGGACAGCTGTTTTGGCCAATGGGAAGCTGCCATTTATCTCTTCAGACCCCAGGGATAGTTACCACTCAAAGCAGTCTGTTGGAAGCCAATAAGCTGTGTGGATGGTTTGACTCGGAGAGAAGGCCTTCCTGTGGTTAAACCAACCAAGTGCAATCAGGGTCTGTTTAAAAACCTTCTTCATCTGGAGAGCCACAGAAAACTGTGGAAAGCTGTTTTGGATTACCAGCCTGAAATCTGCTATGGCGCTGAAAGACTGAATCTTGCTTCAAACCAAGTGAGGATCCAGTTGTTGAATTAAGTACCCACTACTGCCATCCTGCACGGTTGGTGTGAGATTGTTTGTTAATGAGGTCCTTGGAGAAGACCTGCCATCAGTGGACAGTCCATGGAATTGGCTGGGTAGTGTCACATCCAGGCACTGCCTATTGCCTTGCCCTGAGGGCTGAATGCCTTGACAGTTGGGTGAGGTGTGTGGCTCTGGTCCTTGGGACTGATCCTGTTTAAAGCTGCAAGAGCAGCAGAGAGGTCCACCCTGCTTAAAGCTGCAAGGGACATAGAGAAGCGACTAGCTACCCACAGCCTGCTAATTTTTTCCAGCCAGTCGAGTCTGCTACTGGTTCAAAGCACCCCAGAGCCAACACCTGAAAGAGCTTCAGCCTGGCAAGCCAAAGACTGTTTTAAAGAACCATGAGTACAATCATGGCTCACCTTGAGCCTGGTGGAAAGTTGTAAAGTAGTTACCACAGAGTTACTGAGTTGGGCCACTGGGCCCGAAGTTGTCAAGTTCGTCAAAGAGTCACTTGCCACAAGTCCAGAAAGGGATTTGAATGTAATCTGAATTGTTTAAAAGCGCACCAATACCGGCCAACCAGCTGCTCCATACAGGCATGCAACTAGTCAACTAAGTAATAATAATAATTTTATTTGATATAGCACCTTCTGAACATCAAGGCACTGCACAATCAAGTAAAACAAAACACAATAAATACAGATAAAATCAATGGAATTCAGGGTAAGCTTTTCCCCACAAAAAAGCCTTTAGTGCCTGCTTAAAGCACCCCACAGTCCTGCATTCTCGAAGCTGACGGGGTAGAGAATTCCAAAGGGAAGGTGCCACAGAACCAAAGGCATGCGCACTAGATGGCTTTAAGCTTACCCTTGGAATCTTCAGCAACCCCTCGTCAGCCGAACAGAGCTGTCGCAGAGGGGTGTAAGGAACCAGGAGCTCTTTCAAGTAGTCAGGACCCTGTCCGTGTAGGGCTTTGTAAGTCAATAGATCTACCTTAAAGGTGATCCGCCACTGAATAGGCAGCCAGTGCAGGTCGCACAGCACTGGGGTAATATGCGTTCTCCTAGAAATCCCAGTCAACAAACATGCTGCAGCATTCTGCACTAGCTGCAAGCGGCGGATATCAACCCCAGGAAGCCCAAGGTAAAGGAAGTTGCAGTAGTCAAGGCGTGATGTCACGACAGCGTGGACCAAAACAGGCAGGTCACTGGACAGAACAAGGTGCTTGATCCTAGCAATGTTCCTAAGATGGTAAAAGGCCAACTTGATGACTGCCAATATCTGGTGATGAAGGGTCAGGCCATTGTCTTGTACCACTCCTAGGTCATGCACCCGTTCAGAGATGAGAATCTGAGCCCCTGCCAGGACTAAACCAGAGGTCCTCAACCCCTCTGTCCTACAACCCGGGTCCACTACCAAAACCTCAGTCTTTCCTGGGTTCAACTTTAAGTCACTAGCACTCATTCAATCTTGGATTTCTACAAGGCAGCTGTTCAGTACTGAGATAGCATAACCTGGTCATGGGCAAAAGACAGGTAGAGCTGGGTGACATCAGCAAAGCAGTGAAACCTCAGCCCATACCATACTGAGTACCCAGAGTAGAATGGGTGGAGCTCCTTTGTTTAGTGAACTGGGGAAATCTGGTACCAGACAGGAGTGGGTTGGTTTAAATCTGTGCTGTTGTATATGCTGGTTTTGGGGGTGGGCATTGGCACTTTTCAGACTGCTATTTTGTTTATGGGCCAGTCTGGTCAGGCAATTACCCTGGCCCAGGGGGTTATTTCTTATTGCATGCTGTTGCTTTTCCAAGCTATCAAATTGTGTTTAACATCTGCACCCCTCATTCCATTCCCCATTTTACCCAATTGTAAATACAGTCTTAGTTAACCTTTTTTAATACTGTCTGAACTTATTATTAGAGATTACTATTAAGTGCATGTGTTTTAAAGTTTTACATCCAAAGTTGGTATTCCACATGTGTGACAGCAAGGGTAGGTTGATAGGTACAGGATCTCAGGGGGTTGTACCAAACAGACTGTTGGCCCCAGTATATTCTAACTCTGAGTGGAGGCTCTGCACAAACTGCAGTAACTTTATTTAGGAAAGGAACCTCCCCCCCTTTCCATCCAAAACAGAGCCCAGGCCCCTCAACCTTGCTCGAGCCCGTAAGGCAGGGGTAGTAACCAAAAGTTACATGGCGACCCGGCTACAAACAGTGTTTTTGAAAACCCAAAACAAAATGAGCATGAACTTAGGATGTGAGAAATAATACCTTCCACTTGTACAATTTATGTCTCTGGTTCCGGAGCCCACCATCCACCACCTGCGGCTGCAGCTGATTTCGCTGGCGAAGGGCCACATCCTACGTTGGTGGCTCTACAATGCTACTTCTGTTCATCTAGGCTACTCTGACCACTGACTTGGCTTGGATGAGATCCCATCCTACTCCCAGGGACCACTGAAGACACGGCCGGTGATCAGCTAGCAGTCAGCAGTTACATAGATACATAGACAGTGTCGGCAGATAAGGGCCTATGGCCCACCCAGTCTGCCCATTTAAGTTTGTAAGTTCAGTTTATGTTTTCCAGGAAGTCTGTTGCCCCTTACCCCTGACCTCCAGAATTCCTTTATGTCTATCCCATGCATTCTTAAATCCCGTGATTGTTTCAGCCCCCACCACTTCCTCTGGCAGGGTGTTCCACTTGTCCACCACCCGTTCTGTGAAGAAATTCTTCCTCACGTTTCCTCTGAATCGTCCTCCCTCCAACTTCATCCCATGCCCTCTAGTCCTGGAACATCTTTTTGACTTAAAAATAGTGCATTCCTGCACCCTGTTCCTCCCTGTAAGATACTTGTATGTCTCTATCATATCCCTCTCCTCCCTCTCCTCCAGGGAGTACATGTTCAGTGCCTTCAACCTGTCCTCATAGGACTTGTGATGCAATCCATGCACCATCTTTGTTGCCCTCCTCTGAACCTTCTCTACCCTGTCTATGTCCTTACGTAGGTAAGGTCTCCAGAACTGCACAGTGTACTCCAGGTGCGGCCTCACTAGTGTCTTGTATAGTGGAATTATGACCTCCCTTTTCCTGCTGGTGATGCCCTGCCTATGCATCCCAGCATCCTATTTGCTTTACCTGCTGCCTTGTCACACTGTTTCCTGCCTTGAGGTTATCAGAGATGATAACTCAAAGATCCCTTTCCTGCTTGGTGCATGCTATATCCTCACCCCCAACTGATATATTGTGCCAGGGTTTTGTGCCCCATATGCATTATCTTGCACTTCCTTGCATTGAATTTCAACTGCCAAACCCTGACCATTCTTCAAGTTTCTGCAGGTCCTTCTCATTCTGTCTACACCCTCTGGTGTGTCTACTCTGTTACAGAGCTTTGTGTCATCAGCGAACAGTGAAATTCTGCCTTCTAGGTCCTGTGCAATGTCACTGATGAAGATATTGAATAGTGCCGGTCCCAGCACTGATCCTGTGGTACCCCACTGGTCACTCTTCCCTCTGTGGAGTGACAGCCATTTACCACCACCCTCTGTGTCCTGCTGCCCAGCCAGTTACCTACCACGCACTACTGTCCTGCTCACACCCATATTCCCCAGTTTGTGCAATAGTCTTCTATGTGGCACAGTGTCAAGGCCTTGCTGAAGTCCAGATAGGCCATGTCCACTCCCTCCCTGATCCACCTCCCTAGTCACCCAGTCAAAAATTCAACGAGGTTGGTCTGACATCACCTTCCCTGGTGAAACCATGCTGCCTTGGGTCTTGTAGTCCATTGACAACCAGATGTTCCACCAATCTCTCCTTCAGTAGTGCTTCCATGATCTTCCCCACTACCGAGGTGAGGCTGACTGGTCTGTAGTTCCCGCTTCCTCTTTGTTCCCACTTTTGTATAAGGGGACTACATCTGCTATCCTCCAGTCTTTGGGTACCTCCCCTGTTTCTAGTGATCGGCTAAACAGGATAGCAAGAGGTTCAGCCACCACCTCTCTTAGTTCTTTAAGGACCCTGGGTGCACCCATCTGGCCCCATTGCTTTATCAACTCTTATTACTTCCAGTTCCTTCAGGACCCTTTCTGTGTAAAGGGACTTGTGTCCATTTCTGCACCATTCTCACCCCTTGTACTCCATTCAGACCCATTACCCTCCTCTTCCTTAGTAAAGACTGAGCAGAAATACCTGTTCAATATGTCAGCTTTACTGTTGTCATCCTCCACACAGCCCCCCATCCTCCCCTTCAGTCTCACTATCCCTCCCTTTGCCTTTCTTTTTTCACTTATGTACCTGTAAAAGGTTTTGTCCCCTCTACCCACTGATTTTGCAATGTGTTCTTCTGTCTGAGCTTTGGCTTCCCTTACTGACCTCCTGCCTCCTTTGCTTCTCCTGGTACTTCTCCCTATCCCCTTCTGCTGTGTCTTTTTGTATTGCCTGAATGCAATCTTTTTGGCTTTCACTTTCTTTGCTACCTCTTGGAAAACCATAATGGTCTCCTCTTCCTTTTCCTCTTGCTAACCTGCTTAATACATAATTCTGTTGCTCTTGTAATCCCCATTTTAAATACTTCCCACTGTTCCTCAACCCTGATTCCTGCCCCATTCCCTTAATGCCTCTTTCAAGTATCTCCCATTTTCCCAAAGTTTTCCCCTAAAATCCAGGATCGTGTTTTTGTGTGGTTAGGTTCTGCTCTTTCTGTGATTTCAAACCACAGTGACTGGTGGTCACTGTTCCCCAGGTGCTCCCCACTCTTACCCCCCATCACACTGTCCCTGTTTGTGAGCTACAAGGTCAGTATTGCCTTCTGCCGAGTTGGTTCCATGACCAGTTGCTTGAGGAAGGCACCCTGAAGAGGTCAGGATAAATCTGCTCTAGTTGATGCTGCTGCTGGGATGCTCGAGTCCACGTCTGGAATATTGAAGTCTCCAACCAGTACTACCTCACCCTTGTCTGCCATCCTTTGGATGGCTAGCATCAGCTCCCTATCTGTTTCTTCCTCCTGGGCTGGTGGTCTATAGACCACACCTGTGCGGATGGCTGGCCCCATTTTCCTTTCCAGCTTAACCCACAGTATCTCTCCCCCATTTTGTTCCTCCTGGATCTCTGTGGCCCTTATGTCATTTTTCACATACAGTGCCACTCCTCCTCCCTTCCTGCCTGCTCTGTCTCTTCTGAATATGTTGTAGCCAGGTATGGCCAACTCCCAGTCGTGGTTATCATTACACCAGGTTTCAGTGATGGCCACAATGTCCAGGTCTGACTGCACATGACAGCCTCCAGATCTTCCATCTTGTTGCTAAGGCTCCTGGCATTTGCACACATGACTTTCCATGATTTGACCTCCTAGACTGTTGCTGTTCTACTCAGCCCCTTCCTTGGTTGTCCTTTATCCCTGGTTCACCTTGCTGTCTGCCTTTCTGCTGAATTTTGCCCCTATTCTGCCTATCCACCTCCTGGGTGCTAATCTCCATCTTTTGCACTTGGCTAACCTCCATCCTTTCCTTCCATTTCTCTGGGTACCTCTATTTGGTTGTCCCTGTTTGGCAGTGTGGCATATGAGTTCTTGAGTGGAATAGGATCTGGGATGTGCCTCTGCCTGACTGGTATAACCCTCCCTGAGCCCACTGTCATCCAAGTGCTCCTCATTCTCTGCATCCTTTGAGGCAGCTGCATTGGACTGAGTGGTCTCTGGATAGGGGTGATGGTACTCCTGACCCAGTTTACTTCCGCTCTGAGTCTGGCTACCTCATCCCGCCAGTCCAGAAAGATGCATGCAGATAGGGCAGCACCTCAGTGTCCAGAAGATCTGCCTGAATATGGCTGCCCCACAGCCACTGCATTGCACCACTCCCACATTATACTGCAGTTATACTGCTATTCCACTACTTGTCTGCTACTGAAGCTCTCCTAGTTCCCTTTTTATTAATTTACTGTCCTAAAAATCCTGCCACTGTTCCTCTATAATGTTTGAAAATACATACACTTCTATCTCACCTCTTTATCCTTACTATCAAAAGGTAACTACAATCACAAGAATCTACCTTCTACTAATACAGATTCTATCACAGAATCAGAGCACAATGCAAAAACATCTGCTACTTAGCAACAACAAACAGGTGACAACAAACCAAGATGATGTAGCTTTTTTTAAAATAGAAAAAAAAATGTAGTAGTTAAACCAATAGAAATCAGCAGTTCCAAAAGCACCTTGAACTACAAGAAAGAACACAGTACCACACCTCTGCCACAATAACTAAACAAAAAAAATGTTAAAATGTTATTATCAATACTCTCTGCCAGGGGATGGGGAGGGGATTAGAAACAAAAGAATCCTACCTGCCTCATGATCTCAAGGGTGCTGCTGGTACCAGCTCTGACTCTGCTAGACCTGATCTGGGACTGGACTTAAAACTAACAGTGCAACACCACTGTTACACTATAAGCAGTTTAAACAATCAATCATAAATATATTTAAATGTTTTTTCATTATAATTGAAAGGTCTGGCCACCAAATTTGGACTTTATAGGACAATTCTGAAAATATGATTTGGCTATTTGATGCATAAATTGACTTTCAGGCATTTGAACTGTGATGATTACTATGCTATGCTCAGCATGGTCAATCCAATTTGTTACCCTCCCAGACCTGATATTACCAATACCCACACTCACTGGTAGCAAGAAATGAACCAGAAGAACAGCTCACATGTAAATTTCATTTTACTATGCTACTGTTCACTCATTGTTCTGACTGTGTTTACCAGAGGCTGACAAAACAATGAAACAGTAACAAGTTACACAACAGCCAACAAGGGGACTGTCTCAGATTGACCTACTTCAAAGTAAACAGCAGCAGTCAAGCAAAGTAAAAGCAGTAACAGCTTTCTTCTGAATCTGACGGCAATCGGCAGCAGCGTGGCAGACAGTCAGACTCATCCTCAGTGGTTCATTCTAGCAGCAAAGTATGTACTAACCACTAACCATGAGAGCGGGTAAATGGCAAGTAATGGGCCAAAATTCACTGGGCTGCTATTCTTATACCTCCTGATTACTTTTTATTGCAGCACAGATGAGACCGTGTTCATCATAGAGGCAACACAGCCTACTGGACAACAATACGGGCAGCATTTTGAAAGCATTAGGAACTAGTAGAAGTGTTAACTTCAATTCATCACTTAGTGTGGCCCTGGACTGGGGCAAGGATAATAAATTACTTTGGTGCTAGCTAGTGACTCTGGCTAGGCCAGGGATTAGTGTTTGTCAGGATCAGCACCGTTCAAGGAGAAGATGTGCTAATTGCTGACATTTATCTCTCCAGCCAGTCGACTCCAAACAGTTCCACCTTTCCTAACTCATCAAACACTCCACAATGGGGAAGAAGAGCTGACTCTCTGCTTAAGCTGGTGCTTGAACTGCACCAAAGGCAGAAGCTTCAAAAGGACATTTGTTTATGTCCTGATAAAGGTGGGGGCATGGTAGTACCATGTACACGCAGCTTCCGATACCCTGGCTTACTAGCCAGTTACTGATGCATTGTGTCCTAACAAATTGATCTTGAAGCTACAGTATGCAACCTTAGACTTCCTGATCCTTTGCCAAAAAAGGGAAAATGACAACTTCCTTAATATTTGGGGTCAAGTATCTGGAAGATTCCAGTGATATTGGATTAAGGTGAACTATACCCCTTTTCTAGTGTGACTGGTTGGCCTGTTGTTGAGTTTTCCCGCTTTACTGTGTTATGTTACAAACAGAAAGCTGTCACTTTTCTAATAGAAAGTACATAAAGTGTTGTTCTAGTATCCAGGAAAACACTTTAAAATATAATATTCAGACATACTTCAACTCATATTTCAATGTTTTTCTAGTTTTTTTCCTTTATTCTTTACGACTGAGGACATTTACATAAAAAATTGATCCCTGTGACTCATACTTCATCTCATCCTCTTTCTGTCTTCCCCTTCCCAACACTGAAGTCATAATCCTGTTTTTCAGATCCGAATTATTTACACAGCAACAGAGAACAATGTAACAAGAGAACTGGGACTTTAGTGGTGGGGGGTGGGTGAAGTTTGGCAGATCAAGATATATTTTTCAGTAAAGAGTCCTCAGTAATTAATAGCAGTAGTAGCAAGTAGTAACATTTTAATTTTATACAGGTTCAAGACAATAATGTAACAAGCATTTGTCAATGCCAAATGTTGTCTTGCTGGCATTGGCACTGGTAGTTCAGGAGTTAGAGAGATGCATAATAAGAATGGCACTGAAGTATGGAACTGATGTCAACCCAACTCCACCCTGCAGAGACTGACAGTCATTGAGGTGTGCCTTTGGGTTGTCGGCCATAACACTAATGCCATTTCACCTCACCCTGCCCTGCAGACTCTGACAAGTGTCACATTGTGCCTTGGGGTCATCGAGCCTTATGCTCACCCCATTCCATAAGGAAATACATTGAGATGGGTGCAATATAGGAGAATGGGTTGAACTTTGGGGCCGAAGAGTCCAAGGCACACCTTGATGTCTGTCACTGGCTGCAGGGTGGGGGTGGGGGTGGAATGGCATGAGCATTACAGCCGACAATCCAAAGGCACACCCCTGACACCTGTCAGTCTCTACAGGGTGGGATGTTATGGTTAGAAACCCTAACACCCCAGGCGTTTGTTGGTATTTGCACTCCAAATTTTTAACATGGCCTTTTTATAACCACACCTCATGAAAGCATTTGGGACCTCCACTCATGAACAGTGGCACTGTGATTTTGTTAATCTGTCCCGAATATTGATTTCCCACAGCGACAGTGCCATTCTGCGCCAGATGTGTGAAAACACATTTTGGGCAGGATGTGGAAAATGACAGCTGTACCATTCATAAGGAGGTGTGAGGAGATGGCAATGTTGAAACTCTGGAGTGAAAATATTTAAAATTCTCAAAGGCATAAGCATGCGTGGAAACTGCGCAATGCACGCTCGTAACACAGTCATTTTGTGGAATTCTTTCATCAAATTTTCATCATAGGCATTTTGGGACCTCTACTCAGGAACAGTATCACTATGATTTTCTTAATCTGTCCCAAACATTGATTTCCCACAGAGACAGCTCCATTGTGCACCAGATGTGAGAAAACACATTTCGGGCAGGACGTGAAAAATGACAGCTGCACTGTTCATAAGGAGATGTACATAAATGTCAATGTTAAAAATATGGAGTGAAATATAAAACATTATAGAAGTTATGAGCGTGCGTGGAAACTGCATAACGCACGCTGGTAACACAGTCATTTTGGGGAATTTTTTCACCAAATTTGCAACATAGGCTTTTTGGGAGCCCATCTCATGAACAGTAACACTGTAATTTCATTAATCTGTCCCAAAAGGTGATTCTGCGCAGTGACTGCAAAATCACCTTTTGGGACTGAATAACAAAATGACGGTGACTGAGTTCATGAGGTTGGTCCCAAAAACCTCATGTTGAAAATTTGGAGCTAAAAGTCACAAAAATGGCCAAGATATCCACCTACAGTAAGCTGAACCCCCCCCCCCACTGATGCCATTATACAGCTTACCGTCATTTCTTCAGTTCGCAGTCAGCTTTGAAGAGTGCAGACGTGTTCCCGCTCCACTGAAGATCATCATGCCGGGCTCCAGAGGTAAGTATGGAGGGGGTGTGTGTGGGGAGAGGGGCTGCACAGAGGGTGGGTGCGGGTTGGGAGAGGGGGCACCGGAGACAACAAGGGACCGTTTTCTCTTTGACAGGTTAAAAACAAACAAAGAGGCATCATGGGAAATTTTATTTCTTATAGGTTTGTCTTAGCACACTAGGGTGGGCGCCCAGTGTGCCACCAGTGTTTTTTTTTGGGAGGAGGAATGAAGCCAACGGGGATTGGGCCCCCCATTGGAACAGAAAACATGTCTGTGTTTGGGGCAGGGTGCATGATGCTGAGGGGGATTGGGCACCCCCTCAGAAGACAAATTAAAATAGGGGGACATTATGCCAATGGGGATTGGACTCTCTCATCGGCAAATGAACTGGGGAGGGGGCATGCCGACAGGGGGATTGGGCACCCCCGATGTTGGCTTTCAGGCAGAACTGTGAGAGGCAGACTGTGACAGCTGCCACCATGTTTATTGAAATGTTACACCAGGCAAGGCACACCCTGCAAATGACAGGTCACTCCCTCATTGCAGCAGTGAAATTATTTGAAGTTGGTGGCACACTTCTGAGTAGCTGTCATAGGCAGCATGCTCATTTATTGATACCACAGAGCCCAGCCCAAAAAAGCAGTGTCGCCATTGGCCACAACACTACTGCACCACCAAAACCTGCTACTCCACCAAGCTTCTACAAAATGTTGCTTGCACATGTGTAAGACAACATAAAAAAGTAATACATTATTACATAGAAACAATTAAACACTCATAGTTTTTTTAGCTCATATTCAAATTGAACCAGAACATCAGAAACAGACACTGTGCCACGTTCACTTGCATCTTGAAGAGAGGAAGGGAATCCAAAGTTCTAATGTTACCATCTAAACATTTCTGAGATCTAGCTGCATTGAGGGGGTATCCTGTGAAGATGGTGACTGCAGGACAGTGACGCGTGAAAACAGCAAGTGAAACACAGCACCGACACTTCTGCATAACCACGCGTTCCTCCCATCCCGACTTTGCACTCCGGAGCTACATCTATAATAGGGGTGGGGGACAAAGCCCCCCACAAGCGGGGGTGCAGGGGGCAAGAAAACACTTTACCCAGATGTGATCACGATGTGGGTTCAGCACCATTATCCCATGTCGCCACTTCACAGTCGCTATTATGACACGGAACCCATTGAAGGATATGGTGGCCTGGCTAAAATAGGGTTTAACTGTTGATACAATAAGAGTGTAGTTGTCAATTGATCATAAACAGTATGTAAAGAATGAGGGACCATAAATACAGAACATTAATGAGCTATAATTTTCCTTGTTTCAGAATATTATATTTGCAAATGTTTTTCTGAGTACTGGATAAACACATCAACAAGCGCCATTAAAGGGCTAATGTACTACCTGAAATTATTATTAACTTTCAAAAGTAGTCAGCTATTATATCTTATACCTGAAGTATTTTTTTTTTCTTTTCCCTGTTGCTAATTAGATGTTCTACCTGACAGAACTTGGTGTGATGTGTAATACAGTACTGTACCTAGAGGCTGACATAGTGAGATCTGTTCCTCTTCATACATCATCAGCCCTCTGTCCTCACTTTCAGTGACATCACAGCTGACTAAGAAGAGCCAAACACATGCTGCAAGATGAGTGAATTGTGATACTACAATGCTGATGACGTATGAAACAACAATGCTGATGACATATGAATATTGACTGGTCCCCTCTTTATCACACAAAGAATGTGGAGTTTGCAGTTAACTTCTTCATATCCTCTCTACAGGCACTACAGGATAAACATGTCCCCCTCAAAAAAAGGAGAATTAGAGACTGCTAACAGATGGATGTGCAGTGAATTACTAGCCACAATGAGGAGGAGGGATAAGGCCTGGGCCATAGCGAAAGAATCACAACTGCAGGTGGACTGGGTTGAGTACTGCAAGCAGAGAAATTCCTGCAAAAAAGCTATTTTTGTGCAGCAAAAAGGGTCTACTGCCAACAGCTGCTTCAGTCATCAGTAAGTGACACCAGAGGTTTTAGGGACCATATCAGATCATTTATGGGGCAAGGTAGCAACCCCTTGATTGCGGAGATGATGACTGATGGGGTAAACTGTAATAATATCAACACAATAACTAATGCCCTAAACTCTCATTTCTCTGACCTAACTACGCCAGACAGTGTGGTTCACAATAAACACAGTCATAGAGTCAGGCCATACAAATGCAAGGGTACTGGACTTCTGGAGGGCTGACTTTGGCAGAATGGGAGAGTGTTTAAAGAATTCAGTAGCAAAAGGGCAGGAAGGAGGGGTGGAGGAACAATGGGGGAAATGAAAACTGCCATCACAGAGGCAACAAGCCTTTGTGTGAAGCAAATAAAATGAAGGAAAAAAAACACTATGGTTCTCAGAAGAGGTGGTGGGGAAGATTAGGGAGAAAAAGACAGCATTCAGAAAGTATAAGGACTCACAGAAGGAGCAGGACAGAGAACTGCATCAGTTAAAGCAGAAGGAAGCAGGGAAGGCAGTCAGAATAGCAAAGGCCTAAACCGAGGAAGAGATAGCCAACTCAGTTAAGAATGGGGATGAAACCTTTTATAGGTACATTAGTGAGTGAAGAAAGGCCAAGGGAGGGATAGTGAGACTTAATAAAGGGGAGGCAGGGTGGGCAGAGGGTGACAGTGAAAAGGCAGATATACTGAACAAATACTTTTGTATTCACAAAATAAGAGGAGGGAAACTCAAAGTGGACAAAGCAATGGGGCCTGACGGGATTCATCCTAGAATTCTAAAAGAACTAAGGGGAGAACTAGTGACACCACTGACTACCCTTTTTAACAAATTATGGGAGGAGGGCATGGTACCTGAGGACTGGAGGAGGGTGGATGTGATTCCCCTTCACAAAAGTGGGAGCAAGGCAGAGGCAGAAAACCACAGACCTGTTAGTTTGACCTCAGTTGTATGGAAAATGATGGAATCACTTCTGAAAGAAAGAACTGTTGAGTACCAAGAGGCCTGCAGGGCACAGAACCCAAGGCAGCATGGATTCACAACAGGAAGATCATGCCAGACAAATCTAATAGATTTCTTTGACTGGGTAACCAAAGTAATAGACCAGGGAGGGGCTGTTGACATGGCCTACCTAGACTTTAGCAAGGCATTTGACACAGTCCCACACAAAAGATTAATAAGCAAGATAGCCAGCCTGCGAGTGGGTCACAGGGTGGTAGCCTGGGTAAAAAATTGGCTGGACAACAGGGCGCAGAGGGTAATAGTAAATGGAGTCCACTCCAAAGAAAGGGGGGGTTACTAGCAGGGTACCGCAGGGTTCAGTATTGAGGCCGGTCCTTCTTAATGTCTTTATAAATTACATTGCAGAAGAACTGAAAGGAAAAGTCTGCCTCTTTGCAGATGACATAAAGATCTGCAACAGGGTTGATACACAAGTAGGGTGGAAAGGATGAGAAGGGACTTGGCAAGGTTGGAGGAATGGTCAAAAGTATGGCAGCTTACATTCAATGCAAAGAAGTGCAAAGTAATGTACATGTGAAACAAAAACCCAGGGGAAGCGTACACAATGGAGGGCAGTACTAACAACAACAAAAATGGAAAGGGACCTTGGGGTAGTTATATCAGATGACCATAGGCAGGCAATGTGAGAAGGCAGTAAGGATGGCTGGGGGGATACTGAGATGCATAGGGAAAGGCATCACCAGTAGAAAACAGGAAGTATTCATCCCTCTGTACAGACAGTTGTTGAGACCCCATCTGGAGTACTGCATGCAGTTCTGGAGACCCCACCTCCACAACGACATAGACAGGATGGAGGCAGTCCAGAGGAGGGCAACTAAAATGGTGCAGGGTCTGCACCAGAAACCATACAAAGAGAGACTAAAGAAGCTTAATATGTATACCATTGAGGAAAGAAGAGAGAGGGGGATATGATAGAAACATTCAAGTACCTCAAGGAAATCAACAAAGTCCAAGAGGGTAGCCTCTTCCAGAAAAAGAGATGTGTAAAAAGAAGGGGGCACAATTTGAAGCTAGAGGAGGGATGGCACAGGGGCAACATGAGGAAGTATTATTTCACTGAGAGGGTGGTGGACACATGAAATGGCCTCCCTGAGGAGGTCATGGGGTCAAAAACTGTGGGGGAACTCTAGAATGCCTGGGACAGACATAAGGCAATTATAGTGGGGGCTAGGAGGAAGTATGCTGTTAGTTAACTAGGATCTGTAGCTTCCTCAATAGGTAGGGAAATGGGCAGACTGGGTAGGCCAAGCAGTCCTTATCTGCCATCAAAGACTATGTTTCTGTGTTTCTACACAAAGGAAATGGCCCAATCCTGAGTTCCAACCTACAGAGAAGAGGAATCTGCCTCCTATCCATTCTACCTGAGGGCTACCACCACAGCAGAGGTGCTACATCTCTTGAGAAATATATCAGCCTTTTGATCGGTCAGGTTGGAAGGACTAACACCCTGATTCCTCAAAATAGCAGCACTTATCCTAGTTGCACCAGTCACCAGGCTCTTCAATCTATCTCTATGCACTAGGACAGTACCAGAGCTATGGAAAATTGTATGGATTGTACCTATCCACAAAAAAAGGAGACTCCAAAAATATGAACAACTTACAACCAATTGCAATCCTGCCTGCTCTTAATAAATTACTTGAAAAAAATTGCGGGCACTCAGGAAACAGAGCATATACATCTCTTCATCCTGCTATCCCCTGTACAACATAGGTTCAGAAAAGCGATTAGTACAACCACAGCACTTATCCAATTAACAAATGATGTGACGTTGGCCATGGACAAGGGCCTGTACACAGGAGCGGTTGCTGTTAGCATTACTAAGTCATTTGATCTGGTGGACCAGATAGTGCTGCTGAAAAAGCTGTCCTCTCTTAATTTCTCCTGTGACACCTCTACCTGGTTCGCCAGCTACCTGGCAGGTTGTGAACAAGTCATACAAATAGACAAATTCAAATCAGAGCTCTCTCCCACCAGTGTAGGGGTCCCTCAAGGATCTATTCTCGGACTACTGCTTTTCTCCCCATTTATCAATAGAGTGGCAACCACTGCTGTCTCCTCCTCTTCCATTCTGTACAAGGATGACATGATTCCATGCTCCAGTGCCAGAGACATAGCCTCCATCAACAACTGTCTCAAGAAGGATTTTAATCAGCTACAATCATGGCTAAAGCATAATAAACTCCTACTCAACTCCATCAAGATGGCTGCCATGCTCTTTGGCTCTGCACCCAAAATCAAGGTCCATACCACTGAGTTATGTATAACAGGCCCTGATGGCTCCCCACTGAAACTGGTTGACTCAGGTATCTTGGAGGTACCTTAGACCCTTCACTGGATTTTAATCTTCACATATCAAATACTTGCAAAGCAGTAAACACTAAGCTGGGTTTGGCCTATAAAATCATGTCATCTCTTACTACTGCAGCAAGACGGGTCATTGCTCAGGAGGTTCTCAGACCAAGCCTTACGTATGGGCTCATGACTTTCAAGGACGCCAACAAAGGGGCCCTTCAAAAGTGAAACACATGCTACAACAGCATCTGCCGCTTTGCTCTATCGGTTGCCAGGCTCACTCATCACTGTATACTATACTTGAGCCTGGGCTGGCTCTCCCCAGTTTCCTATCATCAATACACCGCAGGCTGCACAATTGATACTATCATAAGAAATGGTACCCCAGTGGCACTAGCACACATGTTAAGCCCAGCCACCCTTCGCATACTCACTGACGTCAGCAGATAGGTCACAGTTAGGCATCCCCAAATGGGGTACAAAAAGGGGGGATCATGCCTTTGCAGCCTCTGCTCCCAAACTGCAGAATGCACTACCTATATCTATAAGGTAATCCCAGTCACTCAGGGCATTTAAGTTGCGTCTTTGTACCCTTCTCATGGATTCTGACAAATGCTCTTGTAACTGATTCTATAGAACTTGACAAATAAGTCTCACTGTAACCTAATCTTAGCTCATAACCTTAGAAACATAGAAACATAGAAACATAGAATTTGACGGCAGATAAGGACCGCTTGGCCCACCCAGTCTGCCCATTTCCCTACCTACTGGATAAGCTGCAGATCCTAGTTAACCAGCAGCCTACTTCTTCCTACCCCCACCCCCCAGAATTGCCTTATGACTATCCCATGCATGCTTGAATTCCACCACTGATTTTGACTCCACAACCTCCTCCGGAAGGCCATTCCATGCATCCACAACCCTCTCTGTGAAAAAATACTTCCTTAAATTACCTCTGAGCCGCCCCCTCTATCTTCAAATTGTGCCCTCTTGTTCTTGCACACCTCTTTTTTTGAAAGATGCTACCCTCTTGGACTTTGTTGATTCCCTTGAGGTACTTGAAAGTTTCTATCATGTCCCCCCTCTCCCTCCTTTCCTCGAGGCTATACATATTAAGCTCCTTAAGTCTCTCTTCATATGTCTTCCGGTGCAGACCCTGCACCATTTTAGTTGCCCTCCTCTGGACAGCTTCCATCCTGTCTATGTCTTCTTGCGGAGATTGGGTCTCCAGAACTGCACACAGTACTCCAGATGGGGTCTCACCAGCTGTCTGTACAGAGGGATAATAACTTCCTGTTTTCTACTGGTGATGCCTCTCCCTATGCATCCCAGTATCCCCCCAGCCCTCCTTGCTGCCCTCTCACATTGCTTGCCCACCTTTAGGTCATCTGATATGACTACCCCCAGGTCCCTTTCCATTTTTGTTGTTGTTAGTATCTCACCCCTCATTGTGTAGTCTTCCCCTGGGTTTTTGTTTCCCAGGTGCATTACCTTGCACTTCTTAGCATTGAATCTAAGCTGCCATACATTTGACCATTCCTCTAACCTTGCCAAGTCCCTTCTCATCCTTTCCACCCCACCCTGTGCATCAACTCTGTTGCAGATCTTAGTGTCATCTGCAAAGAGACATACTTTCCTTCCAGTCCTTCTGCAATGTAGCTTATAAAGACATTGAAGAGGACTAGTCCTATCTTTAGACCTACGGTACCCGCTAGTAACCCTCCTTTCTTCTGAGTGGACTCCATTTACTATTACCTCTGTGTCCTATTCTCCAGCCAATTCTTTACCCAGGCTGTCATCTTGGGACCCACTCCCAGGCTGGCTAACTTATATATTAATCTTTTGTGTGGGACTGTGTCAAATGCCTTGCTAAAGTCTAGGTAGGCCATGTCCACAGCCCCTCCCTGATCTACTACTTTGGTCACCCAGTCAAAGAAATCTATCAGATTCGTCTGGCATGACCTTCCCGCTGTGAATCCATGCTGCCTAGGGTCCTGTGCCCTTCTAGCCTCTAGATACGCGACAATTCTTTCCTTTAGAAGTGATTCCATCATTTTCCCTATCACTGAGGTTAAACTAACAGGTCTATAGTTTCCTGCTTCTGCCTTGCTCCCACTTTTGTGAAGGGGAATCACATCTGCCCTCCTCCAGTCCTCGGGTACCACCCCATCCTCCCATGATTTGTTAAAGAGGGTAGTCAGTGGTGTCACTAGTTCTACCCTTAGTTCTTTTAGAATTCTGGGATGAATCCCATCAGGCCCCATTGCTTTGTCCACCTTCAGTTTTAAAGAGTTCTTTCAGAACCCTTTCTTCTGTAAATGGGCTGGTATCAACTTCTGTATCCAGAGTGTTACTACTGTTTGTTTTATGTACCTCCCCTCTTCCTTTGTAAATACTGAGCAAAATATTTGTTTAGTATCTCTGCCTTTCACATTCTCCCTCTGCCCACCCTCCCTCCCCTTTATTAAGCCTCACTATCCCTCCCTTGGTCTTCCTTTGCTCCCTGATGTACCTATAAAAGGTTTTATTCCCTTCTTAACTGAGTTGGCTATCTTTCCTCAGTTTGGGCCTTTGCTGTTCTGACTGCCTTCCCAGCCTCCTTTTGCTTTAACTGATACAGTTCTCTGTCCTGCTCCTGCTACGATTCCTTGTACTTCCCAGATACTTTCTTTTCTCTTGAACCTTCACTGCCACTTCCTTTGAGAACCATAGTGGTTTCTTACATCGTCTTTTTTGTTTATTTGCTTCACACAAAGGCTCGTTACCTCTGTGATGGCAGTTTTATTATTCCCATTGTTCTTCCACCCCTCCTTCCGCCCATTTGCTAGTGCATTCCTTAGGCACTCACCCATTTTAGCAAAGTCAGCCCTCCTGAAGTCCAGTACTTTTTGTCTTTGTATGGCTGACTCTATTGCTGTGTTTATTGTGAACCATACTGTTCGATGGTCGCTGGTTCCCAGATGGCTACCCACTTCTACATCTGTGATCCTCTCTCCATCTCCATTTGAGGTATCAAGTCTAATATTGCTCCCTCGAGTGGGCTCCAGTACTAGTTGTCTAAGGCATGCCCCTGTAGAGCATCTAGAATAACTGCACTCTTAAGTGGCAGCTGCAACTGCACTCCAGTTAACATCTGGCATATTCAGATCACCCATCAGCAATATCTCCCTTTTTCTGCCATTCTAAGTATACTTTCTATCATTTCCTTGTCCATTTCCTCCCCCGAGAAGGGGGGTCTGTATACAACCCCTGTGCGGATTGTGGTGCCATTGCCTGTCTCCAAATTTACCCACAGTGCTTCTTCTCCTCCCTGTTTACCCTTTTGTTCTGTTGTTTTATTCCTTCCCTTATGTAAAGAACTACTCCTCCCCTCTTTACCCTCCCTGTCCCTCCTGTAGATAGTGTATCCTGGTATGTTTCGTCCCAGTCATGGTTTTGTGTGTACCATGTTTCTGTGACTGCCACGATATCCAGATGTTCCTCCTCCATCAAGGCCACTAATTCAGGAAGCTTGTTACCTAGACTACGGGCATTGGTACTCATTGCTCTCCATTTTTGATGGCCTTACCTTCTGTTGCAGCATCCCCACTGACCGTTCTACCTTGGCCTTTTCTCATTTAGTACCCTGTTTTGTAGGGAGGCTGAGATTTTCTCTGCTTGTCAGTGCCTCCCCATTGATTAGTTTAAAAGCTTGCCAATGAAGCATTTAAGATTGCTCAAAAGACTTGTTCGCTTCCTGGACAGATGCTGACCATCCTGCCAGTATAGGCTGGTGTCCCTCAGGTGGAACCCCAGTCCCCAATGAAGCTAAACCCCTGTGCTCCGCACCATTTTTCAACCATTCATTAAACTGCATGGTGCCAATTACCTCGCCTCCCCATGCCTTTGACAGGCAGCACCTCTGAGAAAAGGATACTGTGTTTGCTACTTGTCTTAGGCCCCTCCCCAACTCTGCAATGTCCTCCTGCACTGCTCTAACCTCATGATGAGCCAAGTCATTTGTCCCTAGGTGGACAATTCGTCCAACTCAGAATCCTTGCAGCTGTTGTTGTGATCCTGAGGATCGCTTCCTGTCCCTCCAAGCCTTGGCACCAGGCAGGCACTTACTTCAGATTTCCCAGCTCCTCCCAGTTCTATCTCCTAATAATTGGAGTCCCCACCAGGAGCTGCTTCCTTTCCTTTCCTTGTGGTGTCCTCTGCCTCCTTCCTGTGGGCCTCCCCTGTGACAGTTGTCCTCAGCCTCCTTAGTCTCCTCTGCGGGTGTATCTATAGGGGAGCTATGCTCCCCCAGAATGGCGTATGGATTGTGGTGTGTAACATCTGACTGGGTGTGCCTCTGTTTCACCATCCTCATCCTCCCTGAGCCCACTGTGGTCCAACTGCTGTGCTTTCTTTGCAACCTCTGAGGTAGTGGTGGTGGTTCTGGTGCTCCCTGGATGGGGGAGGTTCCCTTAGTCTGTCTTTGACTTTGCTCTTCTCTTCAGTGCTGCATCTTCTCTGGTTAGTTACAGTTTTTTGATGTCTTGCACTGATATACCTGATATAATCACCTATAACTTTATCTGTTGTATTTGGCTAAAACTGTGTATGTAATGTTATACTGTGTTGTCACCTATAATATGCCATTCCTCTGTATGCATTTCTCCCGGGTCGTGCCTGAAAATAGGCAATTTTTTTTTGTTGTTGTGTTTTTTTTAGTTAGTTATTTAACCAGGAGTAGCACACTAAGCTGAAAGGTTTTTTACAGGTGTGACCTGGGAGCACAGGGAAGTTAAGTGACTTGCTCAGGGTCACACAGTATGCAAGTGGAAGCTGTGGGATTCAAACCCAGGTCTGGTCTGCTGGATGTCACCAGATTTTGGCCTAGTTCAGTTACCCAGTTAACAAAAACTAAATAAATAAATAGATTTAGATATGTCAGCATCCAGGCAAAATACTGCTGTTTACATCACACCAAATACCATCAGGTAGGAAAAAAGAAAATGTAGTGAGCAAAAGAAAAAAGTAAAATGTTTAACATGAAAAGGGATAATAGAGGTGCATGCTTACTGAGCAGAGAAAACTCCTCTCATGAAGTCTGCATTGGATTTGCTAAACTACAACAACTTCGGTTGCTTAGGATCTGTAATTTAATAACATCACTCATCTCTGTGTTTTTGTTTTATTCATAGTATTTTAAAACAGCAACATAAGCAGGAATGTTATTAGGAAGTGATTACTCCAGGATCTAATATGTAGGCAGCAAGATCTGACAAGGTGTGGGGTATTGGTGGATACCTGCATGCCCAGGGGCATGATGAGGCCTGACGTTGTAGGTGGAGGAAATTATAGCCCCTGGCAAAGCAGGTAACCACCACTACCAGTGCCCCAAAGGTCTTATTGCATTTAGAGAATGGGTTAGGTACACTTAAAAAAATCTCTAAAAGTTAAAAATGGCAAAAAAACTAAATACAGTAAAATATCACTTACAAAATGTAAATAGCCCCTCTACAGATAGTTTTCCATCAGTCATTTGTCTTTCTGCACATACAGCAGAAGGTTGGTGTGTTTACCATGGAACATAAGAATTCAATATTCTACAGTGTTCCTCTAATAGAATGCTCACCACCACCACCACCCTCCCAAAGTGTGGAATGTTAACATGGAATATATGAATTCAAAATTCTACAATGTTTCCACTGGCACATACTCACACAGACACACACACAGGCCTCATTTAGGACCAGCGGCTCAATTTTATCTGGGGCAGGGTTAGCAGCAGAGCTTGCTCTATCAAGTTGGTTAGGCTATAAAGGGGGAATTTTCATGGTCACCACAGAAACACTAGAAATAAAACAGTGCTTGATTTTTTTTATTTTCATACACAAGGGTGAAGTGTGCACATACAGTACAGTCCTGTTTATCTGAACTGCCTGGGCGCCACCAATTTAGTTCGGATAAACGTGAGTCCAGATGATCGGGGCTACATTTTTTCTAATGGCACTGTGCACTGTTTAAGATCTTGGCTTTATGTTATTCTCCTGTACCCTCCTACTATCCATACTTCACTATCTTTCCCTGCAAATGCTCACTGTAGCCCTCCACGGATCTCCTGCTGAAAACTAAAAGCAGGACCACAAACCCCAAAACTACTGTACAAGCACCGGCAGACCACATGAAGACCACAAACCATACTGATGAGCTGATCAATTGAGCGAGTTGGAGCGAGACCAAATTATGAAACACTGATAAACACACTCATAAACTACACAACTGATACAAGCATACTCAGGGATGGTAGTCTGCTTGGTAAGACCACGCTGACATGCCACTGGTCACCTAACAGCTGCTGAATTTCTAAGACTGCATGGTTTCTTTTCCACAGACCTCATCCAGCCCTCTTACGGTGCAGCTGCTTGTTAAGATAGACTGTAATGGAGTGACCTCTACTAACAGAAACAGTTTAACAGCACAATACAGTACTGATTATCATAGCCGATCAGCCTATCGTATTGATACAGAAAAACCTGGGTAACATGGGTCCAGTTCGTTTGATTGAGATTTTCAGATAATCAGGAATGTACTCTATCTGGAACCCAAACAAAAGAGAGAAAGAAGTAAGTGCCTTTTAGCTGGAATTTGGACCCAGGCCGCCCAGAATACTATTCAGGTTGCACTACCAGCTGCACCATCAAAGCAACTGAAAACCCTCCTATAAGCACCTTACTCTTTCTCTTATGCAAAACCTGGTGGTATACAGATAATTACATTTTCATACACAAGGGTGCGGTGTGTGCATATATGGAACACAAACAAACAAAAGAGAGAAAAATAAGTGCCTTAGCTGGGATTTGAACCTAGGCTGCCCATAATACTGTTCTGGCTGTACTACCAGCTGTGCCACCAAGCCAGCTGGAAACCTGGGATCCCCAGAAGCTCCTTACTCTATCTCTAATGCACAAGCTGGTGCTGCAAAGATAATTATATTTTCATACATAAGGGTGTGGTGTGCACACATATGGAACACAGACAAACAAAAGAGAGAAATAAATAAGTGCCTTAGCTGGGATTTGAACCCAGGCATTCCAGACTACTGTTCCTGTTGCACTACCAGCTGCATCATAAAGGCAACTGGAAGCCTGGGCCTCCCAGAAGCACCCTACTCTTTCTCTAATGCACAACCTGGTGTTGCACAGATAATTATTTTTTTTATTCACAAGGTGCAGTGTGCATATGGAACAAAAACAAATGAAGAGAGGAAGAAATAAGTACGTTAGTTGGAATTTGAACTCAGGCCACCCTGAATACCATTCCAGCTGTGCTACCAGCTGAGCCACCAAGGCAACTAGAAACCTGTGACTCCCAGAACACTTATTTGTTTCTCTCTTTTGTTTGTTTGGGTTCTGTAATTATCTGTACAGCACCAGGTTGTGCATTATAGAAAGATTAAGGTGCTTCTAGGAGTCCCAGGTTTCCATTACTTTGGTGGTGCAGCTGCTAATTAACCAGAACTCAGAATAGTGTCCCCGTAATTCCAGCAGTGAGGTGCAGAAAAGGACTAAGCTAATCTGAAAGTGGACAAAGCAATGGGACCAAATGGGATGCATCCAGGGATATTGAGGGAGCTCATGAAGGTCCTGGCTGTACCTCGCACAGTCCTATTTAACAGCTGACTAGAAACAAGACTGGTTCCAGAGGAGTGGAGGAGGGCAGTTATAGTCACACTTCACTAAAGTGGTAGCAGGGAGGAGGCTGGAAATTATAGGCCAGTCAGCCTGACATTGCTGGTGGGAAAGTGAATGGAATCACTGCTGAAGGAAAGGATTGTGGACTATTTTGAATCCAATGGGTTACAAGCCCCTAGGCAGCATAGATTCAGAGGGGGAGAGGAAGGTCATGTTGCATGAGTCTAATGGATTTCTTTCATTGGGTGACCAAGGAATTAGATCAGGGGGAGTCATGGACGTGGTCCACCTGGATTTCAGTAAAGCTTTCAAAACCGTTCCACATAGGAGATTAGTAAGCAAGCTGGATAGCTTAAGAGTAGGTTCAATGGTGGTAAACTGGGTAAGAAATTGATTAGGGGCTAGGGGCATACCTCTCAACCTTTTGTTCCCCAAATGTGGAACATTGCCTGTCACAATGTGGAACAAATGGGCAAAATGTGGAACACTTAATCAAATGTTTACCTAAGAAGCTCAAAACACTATTAAAATGTTGCATTTATGTTGAGAATGTCTTTTATTAATTGAATAAGTTATTTTTTTCCATCATTTACTATGGATATTTGCTTTAAAATGTTGACTCTGAATGTGGAACAAGTCCTCACAATGTGGAACAGGGACCTTTTCTGAAGTAAAATGAGGAACGTTCCTCGTAATGTGGTACAGTTGAGAGGTATGGCTAGGGGACAGAATGTGGTGATAAACTGAGTTCAATCCAAGGTAGGAAGGGTGACCAGTGGGGTACCTCAGGGATCAGTGCTGGGACTGGTCCTCTTTAATGTCTTTAAAAGTGACATTGCAGAGGAGCTGGCGGGGGAAGGTCTGCCTCTTTGTGGATGACACCAAAATTTGCAATAGAGTGGATACTCCAGTGGGGTGGAAAGGATGAGGAGAGTGGTGGGGTGCTGGGTTTCAATGTGAACAAGTGCAAAATAATGCATTAAAGGCACAGAAATCCAGGGGTACAGTACACAATGGGTGGGGTGTTACTGATGACCACCAAGCAGGAGAGAGACCTGGGATAATCATATCTGATGATCTAAAGGTAGCCAGGCAGTGCGGCAAGGCAGTTGAGAAGGCTAGTGGGATGCTGGGGTGCACAGGGAGGTGTATCACCTGCAGAAAGAGGGAGATGATGTTGCCTCTGTATAGATGATTAGTAAGACCCCACCCAAAATACTGTGTCCAGCTCTGGAGACCACATCTCCTGAAGGATATAGACAGAGTGGAGGAGGTTCAGAGGAGGGCAACTAAAATGGTACATGGTCTGTATCAAAAGCCCTATGAGGAGAGACTAAAGGAGCTCAATATGTACACCCTGGAACAAAGGGGGGGGATATGATAGATAACTTTAAATACTTCACAGGGTAAATAATGTACAAGAGAAAAGTACATGCTGAAGAACGAGGGGACATGCTATGAAGCTGGAGGGGGTGGATTCAGAAGAAATGTGCGGAAATACTTCACAAAAAGTGTGGTAGATTTCTGGAACAGCCTATGAGTGGAGGCGGTGGGGGGAAAACAGTGATGGGGTTCAAGAAATGTGTGGAATAGGTATAAGGGAATCTTAGTGGAAAGGAAGGGGGGAAGGATAAAGAACCAAAAATCAAACAGGGTCTGCGGCGCTACTGTTGGTAAGGAACAACTGGGTGGGCCAAGCGGTTCTTCTCTTCTGGCAAATTCTAGGTTTTTGTGTTTTGTGTATGAACATGTAATTATCTGTGCAGCAACAGACTGTGCATTAGAGAAAGATTAAGGTGCTTCTGGGAGTCCCCAGGTTTCCAGTTACTTTAGTGGTGCTGCTGGTAGTACAACCATAACAGTATTCCTCACAGCTTAGGGTCACATCCCAGCTAAGGCATTTATTTCTTTCTCTCTTTTGCATTTTTAAAATTTATGTGTATAAGAAAGGGATCATGAGAGAGAACATTCAATAATTTATGATTTTTTTTTATTTAAGCGAGTTTTATTTTTAGGGTCTAGTTGAAGGTTTTTATATGAGTAAATATGGCAGCCATGTTTGTCATGAAAATCAAGAATGAGGGAAGTGGCTCATAAATTCTGTACGTGATGTGTCCAAATCCCAGATCACATGTCGGACCTTTTTAGAGGGGGTATTGGTACAAAAACATATGCCAGTGGTTTAGCAACAGTCAATCAGAATTCAGTGTTTAACTTGTCTGTCTTTTAATGCTTCTTTATAGTCAGTGATATTGAATGGAAAATTAGTTCTTGTAAAAATGATTCCATTTTAGGTTGGACTGCTGCCATGGAGACCGGGGTTGGCTTGTGAGTCCAGGAATTCTAAAATGGAACACGTTGCGGTGGAGTAGCTTATATCAAGAAGATAAGATAATTGACTGCTGGTGAGGGAGGGTGTGGACTGCCCAGCATTGGTGCGCCCCTCTGCTGGCTGGGCAATGAGTGGGATTGGCAAAAAGATGCATTCAGCCACAGGATTCCTGATGTTATAATAGCGAATTTCACAGCAGTAACATCACCTGGCCGAATGCTTCACCGTTCAGATCCCTTTCCACATTGTACTTGTTGGCTTTGGTGCTCTATTCTGACTCTCTTGTCACAGATGCAAACATAGCATACACTAGACGATACTACAATTCCGCATCTCCTATTTGCCCTACTGGGCTACTGAGAGGGCTAAAGTACGCATGGTTCCATGGGCACACTCAAGTTTGCAAGTGCATGCATGTTTGTAGTGAGATTTGCAGCTGTTCACAGTCACTTAATTGTGGCAGAGGCTGTTGTTCTGACCCAACACTGTGAATTTCCCTTTATTCTTGAGTTTCTGGAACATTAGTGAAGAAGTATAGCAACATAATCAGAAGTAATAGCAATCAGTGGGGTGGGGTGCACTTGCTGTAATGGAGTCATGGGGAATTATTTAATTTTTCAGTGATGAAACTACAAAATAAAGCCACATTCACTATGTTGCTTTGCTGTTTCACTCATATGCCAGAAAATACTGAATTAAGCAAAATTCACAATGTAGCCACTGCCTACATGAACTGAATGTGAACAGCCACAAATCTCACTGTAAACATGCTGTGTCAAATAAGAGGACACAAATCCGTAATTTGCATTATGCCAGCATTATTTCTCCAGTATGACAGCAATTCAGTAATAGTAGGATAATTTAGTAGCTATGCATCTCGCTATCGAAATAAATTCACCATTTTTAACCATCCAGAAGTGCTATTTGGCTACATTTCCCTTGGACCTGGAGGGTAACTGGAGGAGCCTTAGTGTACCTCAGACCTGCCCTCTCAAAAGGGGTGGAAATTCTGTAATGCCTCAGTCAGATGGGTATGCTTACCAGGATGAATGGCACACCCACCATAGGCTGGTGTACTGTTTCAGCAACAAACAATTACATAAACTGTAAACTGTGTAAATTGTACATTTGTTCTGATTATATGGGAATGTGTGCGGCAATCACTGTGTGGAGCTTCAGGCAAGGTCAGCAATTTGTCCGGCAACATTGTTCACTGGCAATGTAATGAAATGTCGGCAACTGCAGTTATCGACGAAATGTTCGGCCACTATTTGTCCCAGAGATGATATGTCCATGTCATATTGACCGCGACATTTTGTACGGGGACAAATCAGCCACTCACAGGTACCCTAGGTGGGTTCTCACCAGTGATCTAAGCAGAGGCAACACCACCTCCTTCTTTCTTCTGGAGATACCCCTTCCTATACATCCCAGCATCCAATGACCCCCCAGCTGCTTTGCCGCACAACCTGCCCACCTGTTGATCATCAGAAATGATTACCCATAGGTCTCTTTCCTGTTTGATGGTTGTCACTACTCTCCATGCATTCTGTACTCTGCTCCTTGGTCTCTGTGCCCTAAGTGCTTTATTTTGCATTTTTTTACAATCAAACCCAGGTGCCATACCCTGGACCACTCCTCATGTTTTCTCAGGTTGCTGCTCATTCTCCCCCCCCCAAGTGCAGATTTTGTTGTCATCCGCAGAAAGGTAGACCAGCTTCCAGCTCCTCTGCAATGTCACTTATAAAGACATTAAAGAAGACAGATCCCAGTACTGATCACTGAAGCACCCCCCTGCTGGTCGCCCTCCCTTATCCAGAGTGAATTCCATTTCCCAGCACCCTCTGTCACCTATCCCTAACAAATGTCTTACCCAGTTTAACACCTTTGGACCCACCCCTAAGCTGCCCAGCTTTCTTATGAGTCTCCTATGTGGAACGGTATTGAAAGCCTTACTGATATCTATGTAGGTCATGTGTACCACTTCACCCTGATGTAATTCCCTGGTTACCCAGTCAAAGAAATCTATCAGATTTGTGTGACATGACCTTCCTCCCCATGAATCCATGCTGCTTCAGGTCTTTTAACCCACTGGATTCAAGATATTCCATAATCCCTTCCTTCCATAGTGATTCCATTAACTTTGCCACCACCAATGTCAGGCTGACTGGACAACAGTTGTCATCCTCCTTCCTGCTACCACTTTTGTGAAGTGGGACCATATCTGCCCTCCTCCAGTCCTCCAGCACCACTCATGTTTCCATGTTGATGTCCTCAGTAATGAGTAGCAGTAGTAGTAAGTAGTAAAAGTTTATTTTTATACAGATTAGAAGAGCAGTACCAGATATTGCTTTGGTATTGCCCTTAACTGAGATGAATGCCTTTATGGCTTAGACCTCTAATGTAGCCGCATTCCACAGGCATTACTAGATCAGCAAAAGTCCACTCTATTGGGCTTTATTGCTTAAATAAAATGATCAAATTGCTTGATAAAGCATTTAATTGAGTTTTATACTATCTATGTATCCCTTAAAGGCCCAAGCCACCAAGAAAGCCCAGATATGCTCAGTTTGTGTGAGTCTGGCATGCAGAGCCCTGCACCCTAATTCACTGCCACACATGGTGGAATCCTTAGCCTCCAGCCACCCAGTTCTGCGAGTGCAGACTTCCGCATGGAGGTGGAGGCAGAGAGGGGGCTGGACACTGGGCTTCCAGTAGGAAGTCCAGGTCAGCTGGAGGATGGATCCTGTGTAGTCCATGGAAGCAGGGGATTATGGGATGATGCAGCGGGCTGCTGCATACCCTTTCAGATTTGTTGTTTTTAAAACAAACCATTTTGTGGCACTTTGCCTCCCAGCACTCCGTGTCTTGCCAGTCATCTGGGACATTTTCTGGGAGGAGCTCTTTGAACCCACAACTGTCCTGGAGTGCCATAGCAAGGGTGGGGCACATATAATCTATTGTAACAGTTCCTATGGGGTAACATATGTGCCCTTCTGGCTGCCTTCACAGCATGCACTCATACTGAGGATCCTTATGGGGTGTGACCATGTCTTCTTGATGGACCCCAGCAGCCCTTTGAGCACTGCGGACTGGGTCAGGGCCACCCTCAATGGGTAGGAAAGTACTAAGAATGTGCAGAGGCATCCGCCTGTGTAGAGAGCGGCCTCTGCTTGTCAGGTGCCACCCTATGCACCTGTGTAGGGATGCATAGGGATTTGTGGACCAGGCCTTAATTATTTTAACCACCCTTCCTCTTTTACTTTCTTCAGTATTGAATATAGCATTAATAAAAGGTTTAAAGTTTAGTATTTCAGTTTCTTAGTAACATAATGAGAAAAATGTATATGCTAATAGTAACCTGTAATTAAAGGAGCACTGTTTTTAATCTTCAAGCCCTTGTTTTCTGTGCAAACTGTCTTTCAAATACTCTTTCACATTCTGTTATCATTCCATCTTTATTGGCCTTTGAGTCAATTCAGAGGATATTTATTTGTTTATTTATTTATTGAATTTTATTGACCAGATGGTCAGGGGTGACCGGGGGGGGGGTACAGATGGTAACCAACTGAAATTGAATCAGATTAAGCTGTTGGTGGTATTTTTTTAGGATATGCTTGCTTTGTGTACTGTTGGCTAAAAAAGGCAGTTTAGAACAGTTGATGTGGTCTATACAAGGACAGGATTGTGTGTACTCTATGGTTCAGAGTTCGGGTCCTCAATCCAGTGTGCCACTGCCCCAAAACTCGAAAGCAGTGCAAAGAGGCTGAGCACACAATTATGATAAGTCCACAGATGCACCAGACTCAGAAAATGATATAATTGTTATTCCTTTATTTAAAATATTCTCCAGTCAAACAGCAATCTATGGACATAACAAGACCCTCCACATTCATAACACCCCAGCTGTTTGACCTCATTTTCCCAGCCTATTGCATCAGTGGAGTCATTGTAACTGTGTGCTGAGCCTCTTTGCAGTGATGTGGTCAATGTCCCAGTTAACCTCTTAGAAACAACGAAATAGATTTTGCCGGCAGAAAACAGCTACTTGGTCAATCACGTCTGCAGGCATTGTTACAATGCATTCATGTTCTACTACCAAACTCTGGGGTTAAAAGGAACATAAACTGCACCACAATGTTTTAGATAGGTCACCTCCAGTGTGTAACTTAGATAACCTCATACAGAGTCTACTAAAAGACCAGTAACGATGGAGCAAGAACAGAGCTGCTAGAAGTATATAATAATAATGAGAAAAGAGCTTCAACAAGAAAACAGGACTCATCGGTTCAATACAGTCTTCTTTACTCTGAAGGCTACAGGTTCATGTGTGAACAGCTGGCATCTGAGCTGTTGTTTCCCACATCTCTGAGGTCAGATCCCGCACTGTACGCCTAGGGAGCCCAGCCTTAAGCCCAACCATGGCCACTGGCTCATGCATGACCCTCTACCTCCCTGCACTGAAGTCCATCCCAGCTGTACAAACTGGGTGGAAGACAAAGGACCCTGTGGCAAATGAGATGTTGCATCTCAGTGATGCTATCCTGGATCAATAAATTGTTTCTATAAAGCTACAAGCGGTGCTTAGTTTTCAAGTGTTTTTTTTTTTCCTTTTTTTTCATTTCTGGTGATTAGAGCACTGGCTTGGGAAACAGGCAATCACAGGTTCAGACCTTGCTAGAGCCACATACTCAACTGTGTGACTTCGGGCAAGTAATTTAACCTCTTAGTGTTCCAGTCCACCAAGCTGTGAAGATGGGCGGAAGCAGGATCTTACTGGAAAATAACTGTTGCCTCTTAGCTTGGCCATCCTGGGTAAATACATTGTAAAATAAATCAACATGTTGCCAGGGCCATCCAGTCGAATTCCTGGAAGTACCTTTTAAGTTTGCATTACGTTTGTGTTAATATTTGTAGAAGCAATCCATTGATTTGGCTAGCAGCAAATAGATTAGAGCTGGGTGTGCAAGAAAGTGAGCTGGATTTTTTGTTTACATGGGGTCTTAGGGTAAACTTTAAGTTTGTCATTCTAGTCTAATTACAGGAAGGCTAACAATCAGGTTTTTTACTCTGCACATGTTCAGGCTTTAACCTGCTCATCTGTTAAGAGATGGACAAAGGTACAGTAATCTCTCTGCTGTTTCAGAATGACAAGAAAAAACCTTCAGGGTGCATTAAAGTAAAAGCCATCCCACCTGTAGGAACACGTCTACATGCAACAAGTCGAAGTCCTGTGTGTAACTATGTCACTGGGAAACTGAACCTGGAGGAACTTCACTGCAGTGCTGACTGTGTTCATGTTGCAGAGAATATTCCATAGAAGTTAGCCAAGCAGTCTTACTCAATGCTGATCCGGGTTCACCTGCACAACGCATCTCACTGGTTCAGCCTTGCTCCCACGGTGGACCCTAGCTACTCACATACAATTCTAGTTTTGTGGCAATAGGCACCCAACAAGGCCAACTTGGTTTGTTTATGAGTCTGATCTATTTGCAAGATTTTTGCACCTGTAAGTCAGGATGTGGGCTCAGTGATGTCCATTAAATTCTAACTCTAATTTGTCTAAATGTAGTGCCACACACCAGGATGTAGCGCTCTCATCAGTTTATGCCAGTGATATTCTGTAGGATAGTGAAGCAGGAGCTCAGTGTAATTTAATGATAATTACTTCAATTTGTCACACAGGAAACTGTGACATCTGTATCTCAGAGGGCTTTATCTTGGTGGGTGGCACTATGTGTGTGAGGTTGATTTTATAAATGAGTGTGACCAAGAAAAATGAGGAAGGCATGTTGAAAGGGATATAGAAGGGCATACTTCTGCAGTCATCCTGGTGTTTGTAAGACTAACTTTTGTTATCCGCAATAAAGCTTGTTTTACATGTATTTATCTCTTGGAGTGCACCAAGTTTTTAGTTTCTCTTATACATGAGTGTGTATGGCAAATTATGCAAATTGTGCCTGTGCTGGTCTCCAGAGGTCCCAACACCAGTGGAATTCAACTTCCCTGGCCCAGCACATTCCTAAATACATGAACATCTTACTCGCAGCAAAAGGTTTTAATCTCTCTCCCTGCTCCTAGTTACTCCTGGCTTGCTGGATGGGGGGTGGGATCTAAAAACATATTTTGCTTACAGAAACAGATTGCACAGTCATTTCTTATACAGCAGTTCACTAACAACCTTTCCATGAATTAGTTCTCAAGTTAACTAACAGCAGTGTGTACAGGAGAAGGCTTGAAGACAAATCTTTTCCCCCATTGTGTGCCCTTTTGTTCTCCCTGTCCCCCGATCGTGTTAGCCATTAATCATTTCCCCCAATTTTCCTTTTTATTCCCCCTCCCCAAATGATTAGGTTAGTCATGGCTCATTTTTCCTAAATGTGTTCTTTCTCAAGTCCCCTGCCCCACCCCCATCACATCAGTCATGGTGGCTCATTTTTCCTCATTTTGTTCCTTTCTGTCCCCTGTCTCCCCCACCCCACCCCATGATCAGGTTAGTCATGGATCCTTATCTCCATTGTGTCCCTTTTTGTCGCCCTGCCCTTCCTCGAATAATCATGTTAGTCATGGGTAATTTTCCCCTATTTCTGATCCCCTGTCCCCTCCAATGATTAGGTTAGCCATGGATCATTTCTCCCTTCTTTGGTCCTTTTCTTCTAACACTCCCCCACCCCCACCCCATGATCAGATAGTTCATGATTGCACCCTTGCTCCAGCTGGGATGGAATGTGAGCAGCTGCCTTCACAATTAACTTCAGTGTTGTTCCTTGGTCAGTCAGCTGCAGGCAGCAGTTGTGTGAATACCAGGCCTGCCTGCAGCCTTCCAGCCTGGAGTAAAGAGTCTAACTTGCTCAGTTATGCAAACCCAGCTGGCTGCAGTGTGGAATGCCAAGACTGCAATATGAAACTTGGTCCCTCAAGCAATGGAGTAAAGCACCCCCACACCAAATTATTCCTGACGTAATAAAATGAGTTGGAAAAATCCTGCACTAGGATTGGTGGAATCTGATTTCGTAGCCATGTTTTATTCCCACAGCAGAACATATTGGGATGCTTAAATTGCTTATTCTTATTACTCAGTTCTGAAATTAAAAGTCAGGGAAGTAATTTTATAATCATAGTAAGGGAGTTCAGGGTATGAGTCAACTTTGCCTCATCCAATACTCTCAGAGCTGTGCTGTTATCCCACATTATAACATTTGTAAAGGGGATATGACTTGGCCTGACTGAAAATATCATATTTTGAGAGGTCAGTGTGATATTATGATATCTCATGAATGGTAAAGCCTGAGATATCTTGATAGCAGGCTAGCTAACCTTTGCTGTTAATGCACCATGAGAAAGACCCCTTATGGTCAAAGCACTGTAAGAAAGACCCTCTCAGGTCAAAGCACCAGGGCTGCTCTGTGTCAGTTTGTACCTTTGTTCACAATAACATTTTGATGTGTTGCTCACTTACCCATCATGATGTTGAGTCCATTGAACAATGACACAGTGGTACAAGGAAAAATATCGCAATGACATAGTGCATCATGAAAAGATACTAAAATCTTTTCATACTCAGAAAGATATCACTTTTTATCTGGCCAGATACAATATCTCAAAACGTATGCTGTATACATATCTACTGTATATATGTGTCAAACATATTCAATACATTGAATTACTCCTATTGTACCCCTTCCCCGAGGTCACACCGGGAGACAAGCGACTAGTCGCTCAGTCTGCCTTCCTGCTGAAACATTTCAATAAATAAATAAAATTTGACTGAAAGTGTTAACAGATGTCCCACATATGATCTGTACTGGAGATTCAAATGAATTAACGATATAACTAAACATAGATTTCAAATATATATCAAATATATGGTGCCTAATGTTCAGAAAACTGCAAAATATTGCACTACGTTTTGCAATTGCACAGGGACTTGCGGATGCTATATACAGTTGGATAGTGCACTAGCGCTATTCAACTTAATATTGCGCCATGTCAGCACAGTGCTAGGTTAAATAGTGCTGCCTGGACATGGATCCCAAAGTGTGCCTCAAGAGTGGAAAGCACTGGAGAGCTATCTGCAGTTTCCAAAGGGACCCATGCAAATGATCCCATTGGGCATGCAAGGTGCCCATTATGAGTCCATTTGCATGGGTAGCAGGGGCAGGTTAATGCAGCGCCACCCCCCCTTTCCCTGATCACAGACATGTGTTATAATCCCTGCTGCCCAGTGGTCTCCCCACCCTCTGACGTACAGCCTGATCAACATATCCCCGATGCCTGAGGGTCCCCCAACCCTCCAACACACAGCCCACCCAGTATATCCCCAACAGTATGTCCCTAATCCCTGGTGTCTAGTTGTGCCCTCTACTGATCGCTGGACAGTTACACAAAGATAGCTCCCCAAGTGCCCAGTGTCCCAAACCCCCCCTTCCATCCCACTACAGGTATTAGATGTCCCTGGCATCCAGTGACCTCCCCCTGTCGCCAATCCAAGGCCCTGTAACAGAAACACCATCCATTTCTGAGCCTAAGCTCTTGTAAATTGTTAGGTGCAGGGACAGAACAAACACGAGTCCCTGGTGTGTTCTGGTACCCACTGATCACTGGTACCACCCTGGTTGCTGCAGCAATCCCTGGTGTCTGGCACCCCCACCACCATGGCAATGAATGCCCAATCACCTCCTTTGTCCCCTTACCAGCATCTTCTGCACCACAGAAGTGCAGATGGCAACTGGTGCAGCCCTCATCACACCTCCTTGGCTGGGTGCCATACGTCCACTCAGGGAGTGTGCATCTTATTTATAGGATAGGGCATATCACCAACTCCTATACATAAGACACACACTACCTGCATGCACATACAGTGGCCAGCTGAGGAGATGTGAGGAGGGCTACACATTCACTATCTGTACTTCTGCAGCTCCAAAGATGCTGATAAAGGGACAGAGTGATGACTAGGTGTTCGGTACTACGGTGGGGGTGCTAGATGCCAGGGATTGTTGCAGTAACATGGTCAGTACAGGTGATGAGAGGGTACCAGGACACACCAAGGACTCAGGTGTGTTCTGTCTTTTCACCTGACAATTTACACAAAGCATAGGCTCAGAAATGGATGGTGTACCAGACCGCTGGTGCAGAGGCATGGCTGCCGTCTGTGGCGCTGACGTCCCTCATTTGGGAGCGGACTCGGGAGTTGGAGGGCCAGCCAGGAAGAGTAGGATTGAGCAACCAGTGGACTGTTCTCCTAATCTATGGGGTGGTGGGGTTGAGTGTCTGATGCACAACAGACCCCTGGCAGAGGCCGGGAGTTCCACGGCGGTTGGCACCTGCATGTTCAGGGGGATGAGGCAGGGCAGATGCAGGTCATCATTGCATGTCCTCACCCCCATGGGGCTTACAGCCTACAAAATGCAGCCCCCACTAATGAGCTGGCTCCACTGCTATCCCCACTGGCCACCAGAGTTCACCTAGCAGCAGTGTAAGCCCACGAATGAGGGGATGGCTGCCAGAGCCTGGCGAAACCATCAGGGCTTGGGGAGCCAGCACAAAAAAAACATACTTAAAAAAAAAAAAATGGGTGGTGTGTCTGGTATGGTGCTGAGGATCAGCTGGATGCCAGGGACATATAATACCTGTAGTAGGATGGGTCGAGGAGGGGTGGGACACTGGGCACTTGGGGGACTATCTCTGTGTAGCTTTGCAATAATTATGGGTAGGAGCACTAGGCACCAGGGATCAGAAATGTACTGATCAGGTAGTGCATGTGAGGGTGGGGGGACCACTGGGCATGAGGGAGACCTTCAGTGGCTATGAGGACAGCAATCAGAGGGATGGGGATGCTAGCCACCAGAGATATGCTCACACACAACCGGCTCGGTGCTCGGTGGGGGGGCACGGACCATGGGGGGGTGCTTCCCCACTGGACAAATAAGTTGTTTGCTGCAGTACCTCTGGCAACCACTAGGGTTGTGTGGAGTAAGAAGGGGTTTTGTTCGGCAGTATCTGTGTCATGCAAAAGGACCATGCTAACCCCTTTTGTGCAGCACAAAGCCTTAGAATATGGGATAGCGTGGATATTCATGGCCATGCCTCTCCCCTTGCTCAGCCGCATACATTATGTTTTGCATGGGCACTGACCCGGTTTGCTTGTGCAAACTCTCCTTTTGAATAGGGCAAGCCAGTGCAAACCTCAGTTTCACAGGCAAACGCCCATTAGCACCCATGCAAACTTTTAAATATCAGGCCCATGGTTTGTTAATATTAGTGATGTGTACAGGGCTGATTTTTTGGTATTTGCATCTGACTCTGTGTCTCTGGTATTTGTATTCATTTCTGAGCGTCTGACATTTGTATCTGACTCTGTGTCTCGGGTGTTTGCATTCCGGTCTTTCTATGTGTGTATGGTATTTGCATAGTATTTGCATCTGTTTCTGTATCTTTGATATTTGTCGCTCTGGTATTTGTATTTGTTTGAGCATCTATATTTACTAAAAGTATTTTTTTTGGTTTGTTTTACATTTCAGATTTGTTTCTGTTTTTAATGATAGCACAAGACCAATGGTTTAAAAGTTGTTAATAAAGTACTGTATGTAGATGTATCAGAGAAATATGCCCTCATATTATGAAAAATAGTTGTCATTCCAGTCTTAGCCAGGGTCTAATAATGCTTTTTGTGGTCCAACACACATATTTAAGAGTGATATTTGTAAAAAGTGCAGTATTTGTGTGTATTGGTCCTAAAAGTATTTGTACTGCTCAGCACAAGTTAAGACATATTATTGGCCGGACCGGTGGCACAGAGGGTTGAGGTGCTGGACGCCACACCTCGAACCACGCTGGCGACCCGGGTTCGGAAATGGACTCAGGTCGACAGGGGGCTGACTGGGAAAGGAGAGGATTGAGCTTCCAGAGGACTGCTCTCCTCTCCTGAAGAGGGTGGGTTGGAAGCCCCGCTCTAGTAGTTGCCCCCCGGTGGAGACCAGGGGTACTACCTGTGGCGGAGCAGGCGGGACAACCAGAAAAGCCAGAAAACAGCTTTGGCGCCACCGGACGACGACCTCCATGCTCCATGTCCCTCAAAACCTTTGGGAGCATCCTTTACCACAGCAGCACCTCCGGACCGTAGAAAAATAGTGTGCCGGGGTCCCCTGCCACCCGGTGCCTTCCCCTTCGGAGGAGGGGGACCTGCCCAGCGATGGGATACATCGTGACAAATTGGGGGTTGGCTGCGATGTGTGTGTGGGAGGAGCTCCAGAAGAGGACAGCCGAGGCATGGAAGCTCTAGGTGGCACGAAGGAGAGCTGGACGCCGGAGTGTGAGGGAAGGTAAAAAAGAGTATACAAAAAAAAGACATATTATTGTACAAAATTCAGTATAAAATTATAAAAAATGCAATACAAATGATGTCATTTGCAAGAATTAAAAAATGGTGGAGAATGGAAAAAACATTTGTGGCAAATATATTTAATAGATATGTCACATATATATGTATGGATTCTGAATATTTATCTAGAAAATTATGAATATATTTCAGATAAGTCCAATATACAGTATAACTGGAATTTTTCACTGCAAAAACTGCTTGACTACATATGAGAGAGACAAAATGACATTTTTCTAAAATTAGTCAATAATCTGCTAAAGCTGGAGAGAGAGAGAGAAAAAAAAGAAACTTAAACAAGTTTTAAACAAATCAGTTACCTTGTCTTCCTATGCCAAACGCAGATATGGTGAGGAGGCGTAACAGGATTTGTATCAGGGCCATGCTTTGCTCTGTTCTGCTCTGTTGTTACTTCACACACTACTGCTAATACTAGTGCTGCTCACCTACTTTTACTTCTTAAGACACAGTGGGGGGACAGCTCCCAGCAGGGCATGTCTCTTTCTTCTTAGTATGCAGTTGCAGGCACCACTCTACAGTTTGTGCCTAGAGGGAAAAGCTCATGTAACAGCTGAGGTGACATAAGCACTCCCTGCATGCTCTCATTAGACCACATATTTTAGTTCTCGCACAGTACACTGTGCTTGAATGCAAATCCCTGACAAACTGTGGTACGGCTGGCTTAACCTGCATTGTTATTTCCTTGTTCCCTGCCTCAGGGTTACAGATATGTTATGGTTTATATAATGTGATGTCATTACTAGTTTAATCTGGGATCATTTGCATATTGTAGGAGAAATACTCTACCGAACTGTATTTGTATGTTACTGTAATGTCTGTAGGATAGGCTAGATATTTTGTCTTTTTTTCTACAGGTTTTTCTCCCCTCTGGTCTCTCAGGTCTCCCCTCTGTCTGGTACCAGTAACAACCTAGCCCACTGGCCATAAACCTTGCTGTTTTCATGATTCATCTCCCTGTGTTTTTCCCATTATGGTAGCAGCCAACCTAGCTTCAGATCCAGTTACCAAGTGGCAAGGCTGCATGGCAGTGGGTCCAGGTGTATCCGTCCACATCCATTCTGATGGAGGCCAGGATTCTTCTTCCCCAATTTCTCCCAATCCTTTCACCTCTCCAGGTGTAGGCATTCAGTGTGCAGCCTACTGCACATGCACAATGTACCCCTGCAGGGGCCCAAGCTCTGTGTCCCTTCTCTGGTTGAAGTAATACAGCATGGTATATCTAAGGAGTGTCTGAGTCTTTAGACCTTTGTGTGGATGGAGTCTGGGTTCTGATGGTGTGACAGGAGTTCATAGTGGCACAATGCCTCCACCTGTGGGGATCTTTTTGAAAATAAGCTGTCAGGTTGCTGCCCTACATGAAAATGTAGTAAATTTCCACCCACAGTAACAGGGAACCACAAGAGGAGGGGCTTATAGCACCAGTACAGGACTTCAGCAGCAGCCCAATATAGCCCCTGAAAGGTGTGATATTGCCCATACCACTCACCCTGGAGGGTATTATTGTGCTTAGAAAATAGGCTCCATTTCTCATTTTTTAATAGGAGTGAAAAAATAAAATAATGCCATAAAAATGAGTAAAAATGAATAGAATTTTAAGTCCTATTTTTAGTAAAGTAGTCCCTGTACTGATATATCTGCCAGTAGAGGACACTGCAATGTTTAATAGCTATTTTTGTTTTCAGTTTAGAGCCTGAGCCTTGCTCTCTGCCAATGGCCATTTTTCCTGATCTAAGTTCCTTTTGAGTCCTCAAACCTCCACCTCTACGTTAAATCCTCACCCCCTATGCTTCTGTGTTCTGAGTGACCTCCTTACTCCATTTGTGTACTGCTGACTCAAGGATAAGGCCAGTGATACTTTCTTGGTTTCCACGCCCGCAGATGGAGGCAGGCTGCCGGCTTGCGGCAGATAAGGGAGAGCGGGTGGGCGGCTTTAAAACAGGGCTGGCATTCTGTTAAACAGTAAGGGGGAACATGCATTGTTTCTGCTAACATGAGTAAGTCTGATTTAGTATAGTGCAGTTCAGTTGTGACGGAGGGACAACTCACTTGCTTCTCTCACTTAGTGAGTGGAAACAAATAGCGGCTACTAAATTTTCAAATCCAAACTGGCATAGTGATACCAGTTCTGTACTGAGGCAGGACCGGTTGTCACTGCTTATTTCCTGGTCTCTGATGGGAGTTAATGTAGCACCCTGGTATGGTATCAGCCAATCAGAGACCAGGAAATATTCAGCCCATTTTCTAAAACACAGTACCCTACAAATCAATTGCACAAAAATTGGTACATTCCTTCAACACAGTGCAGTGATAACCTAGGAGACAGTGGCATAGAAAAATAGAAATGTAAGGTCTGAAGGGGCTCCGATTCCATCATGTCTGCACCCTCTGCTTCATAGCAAGGATGAAATAAGTATCCTGTGTACATACTGTATATGGAGCAACTCTTTCCCCAGAAGAGAGGGTTAGGGTGTTACTAACCTGGCCATCAGAGCACTAGCTGTCAGTGTACCAATCAGTTTGTCTCTCTCACAGCAGATAGGGAGGAGACTACGGACAGGGGATAAATAGGAGATTTTGGTGGGAGGAAGAGAGTTCCTCATGGTTCCCTAGGTTAGACAATTTCTGAGAGATGATCAGTGAGAATATGTGGAGTCCAAGCCCTGTACCAACATGCTGGTATGGGCTCTGGGATGTCCATGGGACCAACTGTGTCTGGTACAGTAGCAGGATGCCAAGCACAGGATGGTGTGGGTACACTCTGGTGGTTCTGGGGCACTGTTGGGGACCAGGCGAGATCTGAATAAAGGCTCAGTGGGAGAGTGCCAAGTTTGAGTTGGAATTGAACTCTTTGTCAGGTTTTTTTCTGTTTGGAACATCAGCACTGGGGTGGGGAGTAGAAGGGCCTGGGTTCTGGATGTACAAGGAAGTTCTGCTGCTGAGTCTGAGAGGGATTCTATAGCCACGCATTTTGCTGGCCTGGATCAGTCTGAAGCCCTTTGGAGGAGGGAGGGTTTATGAGCAGCAATTATTGAACACAGATGTACTGTCTTAGGGCATCAGGGGACTAATCTATGGGTTCACCATGTGTCTGACCACCCTTTGGGTTCTCTCTGGTGTGTCTGACAAACAACCAGTCTTCAGTTTCAGATTCCACTGGGCAGACAACACAGGTGGTAGTGGAAAAGCAAGGACAGTCAGGGAATGGTATGGGTAAATGGATGAGGAGGCAATGATTGGTCTCCCAGATGGTCATTCCGCTCAGGGAATGTGCATCGATGGGATTCAGGCCTGGAGAGATTCCCTGAAGATGCCATGCAAGACATTTCAGGAGGAAGATGTGATTGGTGCTTGGGGAAAAAGGACATTCTGACCTTGGAATTTGGATGGGGTAGCTGTCGAACTTAGCACAAAATAGGGTAAAGAGTATTTCTCCAAGTGTTTTAAGGATTTGCTGAAGCTTGTTTGCACAGCAATTGTCCTTAAAGGGTATTAAACCCTGAGTTGATTATAGTATCCATTTGTGTATCCAAGTATGGGGTAACTGTAGCTCCCATATCAAAGGAGTGGTGCTCTAGGGACCAAAACTAATAGTAAGGGATGGGAGAATCTCATGTGGAGTTCCTATAGTAAATGACTTTTGCTTGTGAGGAGTACTTCTACACAAAATGATCCTACAACTTGATTAACTGTGTTGGGGGGTAATGATCCCTAATGAGATTGAGAACAGAATGAACTGTCAGCACATATATGAACTATCTTTGAACCCTACTTCCCTTAGTTAAAGGTATTGCATATGAACAGTCATTCTGGTGTGCTGTCTGGTTATTTGGTAACATCCTATCCATGTCTGAGTTGTGAGGTAAAAAGAGGCAAAGGATATGTAAGCATTATCATTTGCAAGGAGGCTCCCTGCAAGCTTTGGTATCTACTACCCCCTAGACACAGGAGTTCCCCTGGGCCATGCCCACCCCCATCTGGGAAGAAGAATACTCAGCAGTGTAGGTTGAAAAGGGTGTTGCAAATTGGGGTGCTGTCCAGTATTTGGAGTGGGATTTTAAATCTGAATATAAGCCAGCAGAAGGGAAAGGACACTGCATGAACTGTGTTAACCAATGTGAGCTGGGGGAGGAAAGGTGACTTTGCACCCATGAAGACAGAAATATTACCAGAATGTGCATGTCTGTGTGTGCAGTGAGCTTGGTGGGAAGATTCCATGTTGTGCAACAAGGCAGTTAAGGACACAGGCCTGAGATGTGGTGCAGCTGAAATTGCAGTACCGCATGGGTGGAAGTACATGTGTGGGAGTTCTGCCTGGTTACAAGGTGACAGTTGTGTAAAATGGACTTTTGCATGGGTTGAATTAGGAGGCTCATTGAAACCAAAAGGGATCCTACTGGTTTCCATGGGTGGTCACGAAGTACATGTAGGTGCAGGTGAGAAGTTATCCTATATAGGGCTACATCATGGATTTTTCTCACTTGATCTACACAGTGGTGACTGAGCACTGTGAGATGGGGAGCTGAGTCAATGGTTATTCGGTGTTGTATGGAGGAAGTAGGTTGATTCTCTCAGTGCCTTGAGAAACAGGAAACAGTTGCAGCACAGCAGTTAGCTTCTCGTTATGGTCAGGGACAGTCACTACTGTTCATCATTTAAAGTAATTAATAGAGCATAACAACAGATGAGAATGATACAGATGGTGGGCACGGGAAGAGGAGTGCTGGCAAGAGTAGTTGAGATCACTTTGTCCCAAGCAAGCCAGTGTGGCAGATGGGGAAGTGCCTTTGGATTCCAAACTGCCAAGTGTGCCACCAGAGGGGCAAGGACATCAAGCTTATTTGTTTATCTGAGCAGTGCAGAGACAAAATTATTTACACGTCCCCTAACAGCACCCAAAACCAATCACCCATACCAGCTCAGTGGGTGGATCGAGTGGTGGAAATGCTGAAACCAGAGAAAGTATATGAGCAGGAGGAATACCGAGAAACTAGTCACTCTTCAGCCAGTTGTAACACTAAATCCATGGTGGACTCACTGGCCCCCATGCATCTGCCATGGCAGAATTAACTGTAGAAGAGATGGAGCAGAAACTGAAGGAAGAGGAGGTGGCTAATAATGCATTGGCCCCCCAAAAATCAGAGGGACCTGTTTCAGGTGCGTTGTTCTTTGCCAAACTGACATCTGCAGGTGGTGACACCCTGGAACCCATGGACAACTGGCTCCACTGAAAAGTAAAAATAGGAACCGTGACCCTGGCCAGGAGAAAGCATGCTGCCTATATGGGACACCTCAGTATGATGCCGCTGACATGGACTGCCCCCTGTCTCCAGGACACCTTCTCCCTTACCACCAATGGTGCCTAAAGAGCTGAATGAGTATTCCCTTGGAACTGGACTATGAATTGCTTGACCGGGGGAATGTCCCAGCCTGGTGTCCATTCCATGCTGGGAATCAGATACCCCATCTCTGCCACTTGACATACCCCACACCAGGATAGCTACTCACATTCCCCGCATACCAGTGGCAATTTCTGGATGAACCTGCTCCTGTGTCAACTGGACCCACCTGTCAGAAGAGTACAGAAATATGCCTGGGAACAGGTTCCAGGACTGGGCTGTCAATGTGCTGTTAATGAAACCATGCCAGGGGGAATGCAAAATAGCATACCAGGTATCGGTGAGATGGAACTACAAATTTCCCTATTATCCAGTATGGCTCTGGAGAATGGTGGAGAAGAATTCTGAGGCTTGGTTATACAAAGAAGCTGAGGACTGCTTTCAGCATTTGGAATTTGCCAGCTACGAGAACTGAGAGGCAAAAGTGCAGGAAGTGTTAAAAGCCTGGGAAACTGGTAGGAGCATTCGGATGCGCTGCCTGATTTGCACCACTTTGGACTATACCCAGTAGCAGATTAAATGGTGGTACACAGAAAAGATGCAAGTCAGGCCACCAAAATCACAATACAAGACACCGGACAGTCTATAGCTGAGAGTAGTGCCCGTTATGGTTGTTCAGTATCGTGAATTCAGAATTGAAATCATAAGATTCTATTCCAAATTTTAGATGTAGAATTGTTGTTAGTCATAACCAAAAATCCTGCCAACTTGCCAGTTAACAGAATCGGAATCAGAATCCAATTCCACTCTGAAATTCATTTCAAGCTTGAAACAGGAAGTGGCTGCCTGCACTTCCTGTCTGCTGGTGCTCTGGTAGGTCACAGTTTTAGGCAGTTTCCATATTGTATGAAGAGTGAGAACTGCTGCCCTGCCTACCCTGATCTTCAGATGATGGTTTTGGGAGCTCATTGTGCCTTTTTTAAAAATTTGTAGTGTTGTCTTCTCTGGTAATTTGGTATGTTAGTGTTGTTGCAAAAAAAAAAAAAAACATTTTGTATGGTTTTATTGTTTTGCCAGTGTGATGTTTCAGTGTCACAAGGAACTTTGTTGTGTGTCTAGGTCACATTTTAGGTACTTCTGTCTCTCTCATTCTGTCTATTCATCTGATGACTGGCTGTCATTTCCTCTCAATTGTTTTCTTGTTGGCAAGTTCAGGGAGAGAGGTGCCAAGGTGGTAGACTTTAAAAATAGCCAGCCAGCCAGATAGAAGGACTAAAAGTGGGAGCAAGGAGCGTCCTGAGCTAAGGAAATCACTGCGAGGAGCTGGTTTGCAGCAAAGGAAATGGGTCCTGCATTTCTCCACAGGGGAGTTGGAATTCATCCTTGGTGGATATGGGAAATTGACACAGATACTAAGAAATCCTTCACAAAAGAGCTGAAATTGAGGTGAAATGAACTGGGTCGAGACTACTGATGCTGGAGGTGCTGGGAACTTGATCTTGGACTACTGACGCTGGAGGTGCTGGGGATTTGGACTTGATTTGAGGTGAAATAAACTGGGTCGGGACTACTGACACTGGAGGTGCTGGGAACTTGATCTTGGATTACTGACACTGGAGGTGCTGGGGATTTGGACTTGAACTTGATGACTTGGACTTGAACATGGTGGCTATGGTTATTAATTCTTGATGCCTAGGGTTTGCACATGCTTTATTATTTCTAAAAAGTCTTGACTGTGGGTTGAGGCTGAGGAGGGGAGAGTCCAGGGCACGAAAAATACATAAGGATGATTTTAGGACTGTATCTAAGTATCACGGAAGAAATGGTAGGGCAGCACAGAGGAAGGGGCAACCAAGGGAGGGGGATCTTTGGCAGGGTGGTGGGGTGCATGGCTGTGGAACGGCTATGATCCTAAATTGGGCTTGGAGGATGGGGGGTTGTATGACATGTAAACAGCTCACTCAGCTGAGAGGGGAAGTGGCGGGGCTAAGGTGGGGGTTAAATGGGGGGAGCTGGGGAAAGGGGGTAGTGAGACCAGGACGGTATAAGCCAAAGGAGGAGTGGGAAGGACTTAGTGGATTCACTGGAGGATCAGACACACTATTCCGGAAGTCAAAGGCTTGGGAGGGAGAGGACGGAAGAGGATCCAGAGGGGATAGACCAGAGGTGGTAACAGACAACAGCAGGTCCAGATTTTGGACAGGACACCTGAGACAGGAGGAAAGGGGTCAGTGGGAACTGACAGCAGGAATTCTAGAGGCACAAAAATGATGCCTGTAGCTAGAGAAAAGGGGTCAGTCAGGGATCAGGAAGAATGGAAGACAGTAGGCTCAGGAAAAGGTAGACAGATGCCCAGTATGAAGGACAACGCAGGCATAGGTGAAATGGGCCAGAGGGTGGAAGTAACAAATAGTTTTGCCCTCCTAGGTATTCTGGTCGAGGACATTGGAAAGGAAGGGATCCAGCAGGGGCCAGCAGAGAAGGGGGTGTAGAGCAGCTGGGGGACGTGGGGAGAAAGATCTCAGGTGCAGTGGAAGGGAGGGAGGGGGCAGGCACATCGCATGCAGGAGAAGGAGTGGAGGAGGGGACGGGCACATTAGGGGCACACCAAAAGGTGGCACTAGGGGAACTGTAACATAAGAAAAGGGGCAGGAATAAAGCACTGAAAGAGCTGGAGTTGAGCTCCTGGGAGGCTGAAAATGAACTGGAGGAAACCCTGCAGGGTAGAAGCTGCAGTAGGAGGCTGGAGCATGCGCCCGGCAGGGTGCAGGAGCGGAGAAATATGCAGACAGGGCAGGTGGTAAGAAGGAAGACTTCCCCATGTGGGGTATGGTGCTCAAAACCTGCAAAGATGGGCAGGACAGGAACAGTTGGAGGGGGATCAAGCACAGTTGGCACAATCTCGCACAGTGATGCAGATGAGGGAAGCCCAGGAGCAGTTAGACGGGGGTCAGGTGAAACTGGATCAGCTCAAGCAGTGAAGCAGGAGGTGTCTGCATGGATGAAGGAAGCCAGGCGGAAGTACAAGGGATGAAGAGGTACAGGAGGGGGGAGACTGATGAAAGGCTAAAGGGAGAGGGTGAAGAGGTACAGATGCTGGGTGTGGGTAAAAATCAGGATAGGCTAGGTGACGGGGAACAAAAGATGAGCAGGGGCAGAAACCAAGTCAGGATGGAACATGAGGAGGAGTCCAAAGGGAGCCAATCCCCACGACACAAAGCTAGAGGCCAAAAGGACACCCAGGAAGCTGGGGGCAGTAGAGTGGCACTCTTGGGAACTCAATAATTAAGGGGCTAAAATGGGGAAGGAAGGGAGCAAAAAACAATGCAGTATGGGTACAGTGCAAGCCTGGGATGACGGTGCTGGAGGTGAGCATCATATTCCTTCCTGGGGTGAGCAGAGGATGAGGACACATCTGGTGTTTCACCTGGGCACAAATGACTAGGAAGGGAACAGTCTGATGGATGTACAGGCAAGGTTCGAGGAACTTGCTAGATTCTGTAGGAGCAACACTGTTTTTCCTTCCATTTCCTTCTCTGAGGTGTTGCCAGTACTAAGAGCGAGCACACCCACAAAGGAAAAGATAAAGGCATTCAACAATTGGCTACAAGGTTGGTGCAGTCAGATGGGGTTTGGCTGGATAGGTGGCTGGGGCTCTATATGGGAGGAGGAGGGGCTGTATGCCCAAGACAGGCTGCACCTGAGCTCTTCAGGGGCAGCTGCACTAAAGAGTAAACTGGGGGACTTCATGGCAAGGAAGTTCAATTTAAACTAAATAAGGGGGGGTGGCTATGGCTAAGGACAGGGCCAGCCATACGTGAGGCAGAGCAGAGAGGCTATCAGCCTCCCCCCAAGTCACAACACTCATCAAGGGAACATTTAGCAGCAGGGAAGGACAGGATGGGGCTACATGTTGGAGGGCTTTGGTTGCAAATGTCAGGAGTCTGGGGAACAAAATGGGAGAACTGGAGGCCACCATGATGGAGGAGAACCTAGACATCGCAGCAGTGAGTAAGACTTGGTGGAATGAGCACTATGCCTGGGAGATGGTGATCCAAGGGTATCGGTTGTTTAGGAAAGATCAGGAGGGGAAAAGAGGGGGAGGGGAGGTATTATATATCAGGGAAGGGATTGGGGCCATGGAAGGGCAGGATGAGGAGGGGGGAATCAGAGATAATGTGGGTCACCCTAGACAGGGGATGGGGGAAAACCTGCGTGTTGGGGTAGTCTATAGGCCTCCTATGCAGGATGAGGAATGGGATAGACATATTGTAGAATCAGTAGCGAGGATGGCACAGAAAGGGGAAATTGTGCTAGTTGGGGACTTAAAACTTCCGGACATCAACTGGGAGGCCCAGACAGCAATCTCCGCAAGAAGCAGGGGCATCTTAGAGGCTCTTCAGGGCATATTCCTGTAACAAAGGGTCAATGAGCCCACTAGGGGTGTAAACCTGTTGGATGTGGTCCTCACAAATGGAACAGTGTGGAGGAGGTGGAGGTGGGGGAAGAGCTTGGCACCAGTGACCACAGGGCTGTCAGGTTCAGGGCGAGAGCAGGCAGGGAGAGAGTTAGGACAAGAACCAAGGTAATGGACTTCAGAAAGGCTGACTTTCATGGAATGATGAAAGTAACTGGGGAAGAAATGTTGAGGATAGGGGATGTGCAGAGGGTGGAGGAATTATGGGCAGCCTTCAAGAGAGGGGTATTTAAAGCCATGGACTCATGTATAAGAAGGCTAAGAAAGAACAGAAGACAGAAAAGACCTCTATGGTTCACTAGAGAGGTGGTGTTAGGGGTCAAGGAGAAGACTAGAGCATTCAAGAGGTACAGGAGGTCACAAAAGGATGAGGACAGGGAAACCTACAGGGAAAAAAGAAAGGAGGCTGGGCAAAAGATAAGGAGGGCTAAGGAGGCCACTGAGGAGAGGATAGCAAAGCAGGCAAGGAGGGAGGACAAAACCTTCTTTAGGTACGTAGGAGAAAGGAGGAGGACACAGCATGGGATTGGAAGGATAAGGGGGAAAGTGGAACAATACTGGAAGGGGACTTCAAAAAAGCAGAGGCATTAAACAGCTATTTCGCCTCAATCTTCATGGAGGAAAGGGAGGGTAGGGGACCAGGAAGGGGTGGGGAGGGTAACAGCCACAGGCAGGTGGCTGTGGCAGAATTCACTGCTGAAGGAGTAAGGGAAGAGCTGGGTAGACTTAGGGTAGGCAAAGCAATGGGGCCTGATGGAATACACCCAAGGGTTCTCAAGGAGGTGAAGAAAGAACTGGCACCACATCTAGCAAGGCTGTTTAACTTGTCCTTGGTCACAGGAGTGGTGCCAATGGACTGGAAGAGGGCAGAGGTGGTTGCACTACATAAGGGGGGTGGAAGGACGAGGTCAAAAACTACCATCCTATTAGTCTTACCTCAGTGGTGGGGAAGGTAATGGAAACACTACTTAAGATCAGGTTGATAGAATACTTGGAGATGAATGGCATGCAGGATGACAGTCAGCATGGCTTCACCAAGGGAAGGTCCTGTCAGACTAACCTGATAGAGTTTTTCAATGGGGTGACACAGATAGTGGACCAAGGAGGAGCAGTGGACGTGGCCTATCTGGATTTCAATATGGCCTTCGACACCGTTCCGCATGGTGGAATGGTACATAAGCTAGACAGACTAGGGGTGGACAACAGGATCACCAGGTGGGTGGAAAACTGGTTGAAGGGAAGGAGTCAGACGGTGGTGGTAAATGAGACACATTCCAGGGAACGGGTGGTGACCAGTGGGGTGCCACAGGGGTCAGTGCTAGGACCAATACTCTTTAACATCTATGTTAGTGACCTAGCAGAGGGTCTGGAGGGATGGGTGTGCCTGTTTGCAGACAATACAAAAGTCTGCAATAGGGTGGATTGACCTAGTGGGGTGCAAGCCATGAGATGGGACCTGGAGAGGCTGGAGAGGGGGTCTGACACCTGGAAATTGAAGTTTAATACACAAAAGTGCTCGCTGATGCACCTGAGGAGGAAGAATAGTAGGGAAACTTACTCCTTTGGGGGGGTTGGTGATTAGGGAGAAGGAAACAGAAAGGGACCTGAGGATTATGGTACTGCGTGACCTCAAGGTGGGCAGCCAGTGTAGCAGGGCGGTGGGAAAGGCAAATAGAATGTTGGCCTCCATTGTGAGGGGTTTTAATAGCAGGATAAGGGAGGTGCTAATGCCATTATACAGAACCATGGTTAGGCCACATCTGGAGTATGGGGTGCAGTTCTGGAGGCCTTACCTATGAAGAGATGTTGAGCTGATGGAGAGGGTGCAGAGAAGGGCAATCAAAATGGTACGAGGGATGCAGAATGTACCCTATGAGAGAAGATTGAGAGGGCTGAATTTGTACCCTCTGCAGACTAGGAATGAGAGGGGGGACATGATTGAGACCTTTAAGTATCTGAAGGGAATAAATAAGGTAGAGGGTAACAGCTTGTTCAAACTGAAGAAGGGAGTGAACACAAGAGGATGTAGCCTCAAACTGGAAGGTGGGCAACACAGAGGTAATGTCAGGGGGTAGTTTTTCATGGAGAGGGTGGTGAAGGCCTGGAACAAGCTGCCAGAGGAGGTAGTGGCAGCTGAAATGGTGGAGGGGTTCAAGAGGGCTTGGGATAGATTTAAGGGGTTGGGAAAAGAGGGTGGAAGCATAACAGAAGGGGGGAGGTAGGGTGTTGGGCAGACTAGATGAGCCATGGTGCCCTTCACTGCTGTCACATTTCTGTGTATCTGTGTAAGTTGTGATTGTCACAAAACACTTAAGATGTCTCATCATGGTGATGGTAAAAAATGTCATATGCTGCAGCTTTGTCAGGAAAATGTGTCAATGAAGCCAGTCACTGAAAAGGAAGGGGGGGGTCCAGGTCCCCTACTAGTCAAGGTGACATTGGTAGCAGTGGCACTGCTGGTTGGGGCTCAATCCTTCAATCACTAGGCAAATGGTAAAAAAGCATGGTGATATGAATCAGAGTACAACTGTGCCAGTTGGTAACAGTCAGTCAAAAAATTTTATCGATTGATAACATGCCATTACAGCTTAGTAAGAAAATACATAAATACAGATACAACCATCTATAACGAAGAATACCAACAAGGATTATACAAGAATAAAATATGCACAGTATATCAGGATATTCCATTTAATAAATAATTTGCATACAGGTAAAAAGAGTAATCCATTTATCGTAATTTAAATCCTAATCCTCTCCTAAAGGCATGTACCTGTAAATCAGAATCACTCTGATAATGCCAAATCTTAATAAAAGAAGAATCAATTGAGAGAGAAAATGCATGTGACCCTGTGGGACCCCACAAAAATTCATATTTGGAGCCCCATAGGGACAAAGCATTAGAAAATACAGCAACTGCATGTAATCCAAACAGGGAAAGGTAAAAGAAGAAAACCCACTTTAATTTGGAAATCTCAAATATAGAAATAAGTCCCTTAAAGGTGATAGGAAGCAGTTTTTAGATCACTAGAAGCCCTCTAGTTATTCTTGTATTGGCTACCCAGTATTCTGATATGCTTTTGACCCTTTTTGTTAAATTACTAAACTAATTCAGTTGCCTTTTTAAGGACCCTGAATCCATCTTTCCTCAGCAGTTGCTGCTCTCTCTTTTCATACAGCCTGAACAGTCTATGACATCACAAACACCTTTCTAGGCCATTCAGATGAATAGCATGGAATGGGAGTTTCTGGTGTCATAGAATGTTTTAGAAATATGAAAATAAATAGCAGTAGCTGGCGAGGAGAGTGGAACTCAATATAGGTCTGAGGGCACCCCAAAGCCAGATTATTTATTTATCAAAAAATCATTAAAGCATATCAGAATACATAACTGACATGGAAAGGAAGGTGGAAGGGCAGTCAGCTGTGTATAAATCATTTCCTATCTCCTTTAAGGCTCAAACCTAGACCTGGTCCCAACAAGAACATATTTCAACCAGCCAGAGCTTTTCATCGGTAGCTAAAAGGTTTGCCCTTCCTAACCTTTTTAATGATACTATTATCAATAAACTTGCAAATCATTTTTGTATCATTCACTGTAAAAAAAAAAAAAGCTAAGAGGAACATCTGGGATATACCTTAAATCAGACAGTATAATGTTTATCCGTGTAATAGGTAACTTTTCATACCATGAGCATTTAAAAAGCATGTGATATAAGTTCTCAACCCCTCATACAGTGCACGAACAGAGAGTTTCAGAAGCATTGGGAATATGGGTAACTCTCACAAAGAGTACATTACCGTGGAAAATCTCAAACTTACAGCACATATAAGCATTTCTCTTTCTAGGATCTAAGATGTTGTCCAGATAGATTCTATAACTATACCAAACCTCTTTTAAGGTATTCCAGGATGATAACTTGGTCCTTGAAATAATATCCAAATCTATACCTTAGTTACAGATTCTGATTTTATTCTTTATATATTTCGTATTTCAAGCTAATACAAATTCCCTTTCTGAAATAATTATGAAGATAAGTAAGTTGATATTCTTCCAATAAGGAATACACATATAATAACCAATTTGAACTTCTACAACCTAACAACCCCCAATTTCCTTTCTCTTTCAGAATAGCAGGTAACAAACTTCTAGGAGGTGCTCTTGTAAATTTAACCTAATAGCATAGGACAAGGGAATCAAACAAAGTTTTATAACTGTCTAAACCAAGTTCAGCCCTAATGTAGGATGTAGGGATGGACTTATTTAATCCCAGGGAGGACTTAAGAAACTGGATCGAAATCCTCTGTAGATCTGAAACCATATATGGCCTCCAAATTTCCACAGCAAAAAAGGGCTTGCAGATTTAATTCTGAAGAAATGCCTTGGATCAATGGTCTAACACTATTGCCACCATAATTATAGTTAAATTTTGTTTTAGCCCCAAAGCATTTTTTCTTAATTTGGTCCTAGCACAAGCAACATGAGAGCACCACAAGCCTCTGGATAAGGTAAATGTATTTATTCACTGTATATATAACAGGTCCTTTCTAGAAGGATCTGTCACCGATCTGTGGAAGCAGGCTCATGTGGTCCCTATTCACAAGGGTGGGCCTGTGGAGCAAACATCCAGGAGAAACTAGTCTATACCCAATTTAGGGAGTATCTAGAGGCACATAAGCTTCTTTCTCTGTCGCAACATGGCTTTAGAGACAAACATGGGACTGATACTGCCTTAACCAAATTTTCCACCGATGTGTTTAGAGAAATTGACTCTGGATCCAACATAGGTGCGGTTTTCATAGACCTTTCCAAGTCTTCGACTTGCTGGATCACAGATTATTACTCCATAAACTCTTCCACATAGGCCTTGACACCCATGCTCTTAAATGGTTTGAAAGTTACCTCTCTGGGCACACACAGAGGGTCAGGTGGCAGGACAAACTCTCCAATACACAGTCCCTAAAGGAGGGTGTACCCCAAGGGTCTATACTTGGGCCCCTATTGTTCTCACTGTTTGTAAATGAAATGCACAACCACTGGAGTAGCAATGTCATCCAACATGTGGATGATGCTGTGATTTACAAAGCCTCTGATAACCTGGATGACTCTAGGAACATCCCTCCAAGTGGACATTCACATTATGGAGGAATGGCTCATCAAGAACAAATGGTCCTTAATACCAACAAAACTAAAGCCATGTTGTTGGGACCTAGAGCCCCTTGGACAAGACAGATCACAACTACTTCAACTCCGTCCTTGGTGGGCAACAAACTTAGGTGGTCCTCCACACAAAGTACCTCGGCTTACCCTCACCAAGGTCTCACCTTCAAACAGCATGTAGACCAAGTCACTAAAGTAATCCACGGCAAACTCGGACTACTATACCGGCTTAGGGAACAGCTGACTCCTGAAGCCAGGATTGCCATTGCCTGTAGTGTCCTACTCCCAACACTAACATACGCTGCCCCGGTCCTTCAGGGTGTCGCAAAGCTGGAGTTCAGTAAACTACAGATCACTTTACACAATAAGGTGGTCTGTTTTGCCTCGTCATTCCACTCTAGGAGCCACCATTGTGAGTCCTTAATAAGACTCAGCTGGCCATCATTCGAATCTCGCCTCAAGTACCTGGTACTCTGTCTGGCAAAGAAGCTAATTAGCCCCACGTCTCCCCCAAGTCTCGAAGGACTCCTAACTGTAAAGAGTAATCTGCGCAACCTCAGGTCCTCAGGTCAAACGCTACTTGAGGTCCCTAAGGTCAGGACCAAGGCAGGTTATAAGTGTTTTTCTCATGCTGCACCTTTCCTCTGGAACAACCTCCCACTGATGGTGCGAGAAACCCCATCCTTACCGTGTTTCCGCACTAGACTCAAGACTCATATGCTGGCAACAAGTAAATGCCAATGCCATGGTACCTGACACTCCAACCATGACCCCGAGTCTGTGCACTTCACCAAATGTAAATCTCCTACACCTGAATGGGCAGCACTAACTCCTTAGCTAGCTCTTCCCCACACCGAACTTCATTGATGGTTTTTAGATAAATGTAACCTTTAGAAAAGACTGTTCTGCTTCACTTATATGTATGACCACTGCATACCTACGACTTGTTGATGTACTACTGCTTATTAAGTTTATGTACTGTTATTTCCCAGGTCGCCCCTGAAAAAGGGACCTCCGGGGCCCAGTAGACCTACCCGGTCATCAAAATTCAATAAATAAATAAATATAAACAAATCCCCAAGTTTCCATATCCATTTTGAGGATGAATGCCCCTTACCAGAAATCATTATCTGGCTGTAATTACTGTTAATGGTTAGTGATTTTTTTTTTTGCAATTCACTGGCCAGTCTAATTTCTTGTGAGGACCAGATTGTGAAAGAAAAAGAAGTAAGTCATTAGCATACGCAAATGAAGGTACAGCCAATGATCCAATTTTAGGTGAATCCAATGAAGTACACCCAGTAGCTTCAAGGAGATTATTCATATAAATGGCCTGGGTGCCAACAGACACCACTGATGAACCCCTTTATGAAATGGAAGTCCATTGGAGACATTGTAAGAAGAGCCTAATCTCACCCTAGCCCAAGTTTTGCTGTATAGTTTAGAAATGACATATGTGAGGGCATACTTAATGCCTTTATCTAGCGTTATCCGCCACAGTTTACTTCTTATAACTGAATCAAAAGCAGAGGAAAAGTTGATAAAAACAACATATAACTTCTGACCTCGACTTACATATTATTTTTCCCAGAGGTGCCTTAAAATAAAGTAATTATCTACAGTGGAACAATTCTCCCTGAAACCAAACTGTAAGACTGAGAGTCCACCAAGGCAGTGAGTTACTCATGTAAATGAGTAAGAATAATTCTGGAAAATATTTTCTCAGGTATGTCCAATAAACTAATTGGTCCATTACATTTCAGGATTGAACTTATTACCCTTTTTGAAGATTTGAACAATTTCTGCACCCTGCCAAGAATCAAGAAAGAAGCATTCTTTTAAGCATTTATTAAAAAAAGAAGAAAAAAAATCAGCCCAAATTAAAGTGCCCATATATAAACCTCAGCCGGAATCAAATCTGGCCCAAGAGCTTTTTTTACACTTTAAAGAAGTGGTTGCATAAATCACTTAATGTATAGAAAAATAATCAATTGGACAGTATCTAATAGTAAGAATCACATCATAATTGCAGGTTACACAACAACGAAATAAAGTATGCTACCCAAGAGTCTGCCGAAATATAGGTATCTACAATATTTGCAAAATTAGAGGTTCCCTTAGCAACCAAAAACCAGAAGGCTCTTGTATCATTTTTACTAATAATATTAAAGATAGGCTCCCACTGTTTGCAATAATACTCGTGCTTTTTTCCTTGAATGACATTTTTATATAATTTCCTTTTTCTATATATGAATCTACAGTTAGATCTAGAAGGTGGTAACTTGGTAGCTTTAACCAGTGCTAACAACTTAGCTTTTTCACACCGATAGTCTGATCAAACCATACTTTATTAGCTCTAATATTGCCCCTACCAACAGTATAGAGGATAGCACATACATTGGAAAAATAAAATTCCAAAGATCTATATATGTCTGTTGACGAAAGACAGTCACAATCAGATTGTAAGCAAGAGTCTAAGAATGCACACGATATATATTTTTCTGACAAAATTTCATCTGTTCATCTGATTCTCTTTCTGTATCTAATTTCTAATTTTGGAGAAATATGCCCTAAATAGATCACTGATGGGTGAGATATATATGCAATATGACATGGGTGGGAGTGAGATAGCAGAAATATCTTCAGGAGCTGTCACTAAACCCTTGATGTCTCATGAGTGGGATACAAGAGTTCAGTGACAGCAAGTGGAAATATTTCTGCTATCTCACTCCTACCCATGTCATATTAATTTTGTACAACAAGTGTGGGTCTCTCTCTCTCTCTCTTTTTATTTCAAAGTCATTTGCATTTGTTTGTTGTAAAAAGAGCAAAAATAACATTTTCTGCTGTTTTTTTGCTAATAATAAAAACTAAAAGGCATCTGTAAATGAAACACCACTCATTTTGCAGATTTTTTTGTGTCAAACAAATTTTGTGCTCACAGTACCATGCTATCATTTTTTGTTTTAAAGTTATTCAAATTTATTTGTCGAAAAAGTGAAAAAAAGAATTTTCTGTTGTTTTTTGCTAATTATCAAAAAAAATAAAAGATAGTTATAAAAGAAACACTATTCATTTTGTAGATATTTTTGTGCTGAACAACGTTCGTGCTCACAGTACCATGCTATCATTTTTCATTTTAAAGTTATTCGCATTTGAATACGATTAGTACTGCTATGAAGGCTGATCATTCTAAATGAGTTTCGAACCATTCTGACATAATAGCATGAAGATATAGAGAATAATGGATGGGTAAGGGTTTGATATGAGAATTTAATGCACACCTAAGTTGTGTGATGCTACATAAACCCCGAGGGCCAAGCCCAAGGGGTTTATCAAAGCATCCCACAAGGAGGGTGTGCATTAAATTCTCATATGCAACACCCTCCCCATCTTTTATTTTTTATAATAACAGACCAGCAATTTTTCTCCATTAGTTTGTGAGACTGTTTGGCCCCACCCACATACAGAATGTTGGCCAATGAGGCAGCAGCATAGTTTGACTGGCATGGCTCATGAATGCCATAACAACCAGCCAGTTGTTATGGAAAATATCAACCTGGTCAGTACATTGAAAGAAATTGCTGACCAGTTATTATATCCTGATATCTCACTAGTGGCCTATGAGATATCAGTGATATCATCACTGTTCCAGACCCACACCTGTTGTATAAAGTAGAAGTCAAAATGTATGACCACCCAATAGCCAAAGGTAGGTGATTACTTTCCGTTCTATTGACCAAGTTAAGAGTAGGCAAGCACTCAATGGGTCCATCCTGGATAGCATAATCAATAATGGATGTTCCTAACTGAGAAAAATAAGTCCATTGTCCTTCCTCATCATCAGGTAATCTGCCATTACTCGGACAGAAATTATATTCTTGCATAAAACTAATAAAACCTAAGCCTACGTGATTTGTCTTAGTGTCCCTGGCTTTTCTACCAGGCAAAACCTGTACATTACATATTGACCCTACAGCTGAATTATTCAGGAGACCATCAAATGCCCATATCCTAGCATTAAAATCTCCCAACATCAGAATGGGGATATTCACATATCTTTGATATAATTCCTCTAAGAGGTTCCCAAGAGCACCCCATGGATCAACAATAACAAACGTAAAAGAGGGAGGTGGAATATATAAATTCAAAAGCAAGAAGTCAAAATTAAACACCCTAACATAAAGAGCTATGCAGAAATACATAGTACCAAACTGAGCAGAAAACTGCTTATCAATCTTAACATAACATGCACAGTCTTCTGACATCCTATCTAACTTATGGTCTTTTTTTGCAGGAAACAGAAAAAGTTCAAAAGTATTAATACTGATGTCATGTTCTTGCAGGTGACAAGTCTCCTGGAAACAAAGTATTACATAAGATGAGACAACCCCTAACAATTCCTGATCTGCCCATTTAGCGCTATGACGGAATATTCCAGGAGAGAAGATAATTCAGAGCTTCCTCAGGCACAAAGCCGCAGCGAGCATTTGTAAAAAATAAGATAGAAGATTTAGCCATGACTGATTGGTAGCCTGGAAGTACCTGAAATCTATTGGTAAGTGGTACCACACAGGGGACTGCAGCACCCAATTAAACTGGGCCTGAGATACAACATGGAAGGCACATATGGAAATCATAACTACATAAATGCCTAAGCCGTCTAAAATATAACATTTTTCCAAAACTCCCTCCGCAGTTGACCTAGATTTGAAGAGTACATCAACCTGGGCACCATCATGATTTTCCCTTCTTTTGCCTCTTAATATTTCCCTGAATGCTAATGGAATTTGAAAAAAAAGAACACACTGATTTGGTTAGTTTACCTTCAGTTCCCCCTCAAGGTTTCTTAAGACCAAAAGTACTAAAGGAAAATGGTCCAGAATCCTGAAACACTGTGCTTGCAGAGCTAGAAATTTCTTTCCTATTTATGTATGTTAAAATGATGTTAGATTTTTCAAGTAAATACCCATTATTCCATGAATAGATCCAGAAGCAAATAGATGTAACAACAAGAACAAAGTGCTCTAGCTTTCGGACCAACCAGTCCATCTTCAGAAGCTAATGGCAGTTGCTTAGAAAATACAATACTTTTAACAGCTAGATCATGCAGAGAAAACAGAAAAAATCCCCATTGGTTTAAAATACTCATTTAAAAAATACAGACGATGATGTCAGAGAAGTTTAACAGTACCATACTACATTCAGCCAGGAGGGTCCCCGGGTCAAAGGTGCTTGGTGGAACACATACATACAAAGAATCCTACTGCATATAAAAAGATAACAATGCTGGAGCAGATGACTCTTAAATCAAGCTATGAGTGTCACAGTTTGTATAAGGATGTGATTACTGAAAAGCAACCCCCACCCAGATTAAAGACATACTAAGATTGTCTTAGGACTCCAAGAAGTTTCAATGCATACATTATAGACAAGAAAGTACCAGTAAAGTTGTCTTAAAAACATCAGTGCAGACTGTATGATGTCTAAAACCTAGCTGGACCTGTCACCTAGCTGTACTCTCCAGCTAGATATCATGCCCCATAAATTTCAAAAACCTCTAGTGTACTGACAGGACTTTATAAATGATAATTTTAAATATAAATTGACAGTATTAGTGTCAAACAAAAAACTCTAGTCAAGGACCTTCAAGGAATTAAGACCATGTAGTCTGATATGTACTGATGCCAATATACACTGAGAATGTAACAACTTGATGTACTAGAAGTGTCTAAGGAACGTGAAAAAGAGATAAAAAAGTAATTTCTCTCCTCCTCTTCACACAAACACTACACCCTACCCCACTCCACCCCACCATAATGTGGGGGGAAGGGTACCTAGCTTTAAGAAGATGCTCTCTCTCTCTCTTTTGCTCTCACAGACACACACACACACACACACTCCACTCCTAGTGAACCTTTATTCACATCAGTCACTGCAATTGTTCCCCAAAAGAATTCAACTTGCCATGAAATCCTAAGTAAAAGGGCTCATGTACCCTAATACCTACAGAGCCAAAATGTGACACTATTTAACTGTACTCAAAGAAGACTGAAAAACCAGTGGGGCACCACTTCTCCCAGCCTGACCACTCAATTTCAGATATGTCAGTAATGGTCTTAAAAGGAAATCTCGAAAACACACAACAGAGACAAGCTTTTGGGATTAAACTTATTTTACATCTCAATATGATAGCGGATGGGATGAACGTTGATCTGGGTTTCATGGGACACTACAGAAACTGACATCCACAGACCTCATCTTCTTCAGACTGGCATATTATAGGACTTCAGCATGTGTGGGATGTGGGTGCATGTGTGTGTGTGTATGTATGTGTGTAGGTGTGTGTTGTGAGGTACGTGACATAACAGGTGTGGGGCTTGCTGTCACATTGAGGTAGGCCTCTATTTAGATACATGGAGTTACAGTGTGTTACTATTCTTACTTCACACACATAAGGAATTTTAATTCCTCCTTACTTTTTGTCTTTGCCCGAGAGTGGGGTTGATTCCATTGCACCATACTCAGACTACCTAGCCTGTTACTGTACGTACAGGAGTGTTATCATAGACTGTCACATATTTTTTTTAACTCTGTACATATTGGGGTGCGAGATCTCATTTGCATGGGGGTCCTGGACAGATCTTTTTACATTAGGCTAATATTGTAGTAATTTGTGGAAATGTAGGTATGTTAGATCTCTGGTCTTACACGCATACTTTATATTTACTTCTAGTTGCCTTATCCTAGGGAGGGTGGCAGTTTTATTTCCTTGTAGTTCTATCCAGAATCCTTGGAAATGTTACTATCCCATGAATAATCTGCAATACTATGGTTTGCACAATTATTCTGGATATAGTCCAATCCAAACTCATCCCCAGAATGACAAACTTGAACTACCCACCCACCTCAATCTGGACTTCCATCTTAGAGCGAAGAAGGGAGAGAACAAGATCTAACACAGATTCATCTTTCTCTGGTTCTTTCATTTTAAGACCCTACAACCTCAGGATATCAAGACCCCGGGCCCAGGTGTGGGGATTTGGAGGAAGAGAAACTCCTGTTTGCATTGGGTTACACTGGAAAAAAAAACAGGCATTGCCTGTCTCCTAGTTTAATCTTCATGAACAAACCCTGACTCCTGTATTAAAACCTTATTATCAACAAGAGGCTCCATTACTTTTGAGGGATGATTACGATTAGGGATCTCCCCTAAATTTCTACCTGACGTGTCCACATCACCTACTTTCCCCTTCAAGAACGCACAGTCTTCTTTAATTGCAATAATATCAACACAGGTGTCCTGAAGCTTTGAAGCCAATGAGTCACTTTTCTTAGCTAAAAGTAAGGAAAAATGTTTGGAAAGCCCAGACTCCAGCTGAGTACTAACTACTTTACCCCCTGTGACACTGCCCAAATTAGGGGATCCAGCACCATTCCCATTCAATGCAGCTCTTGCAGGGGAACAAATGACTCCTCCAGGGGTCTTCCCTTTCCTTCTTTTAGATCTTTTAGTTACTTATTTCTTCTTTGGCAGAGCTTTTGAGGAACTCAGATCACAAAAAGTAACAGAGCTAAAATCTGGTCTTAAATCAGGAGCCGACACTGGATCCAAATCCTCCACAATAGCCACTGAGGATGATTCTCCTGGAGGATAAACCTGATGGAGGACTCTCATTATATCATCCAGTCTATCACCATTAATGGCTATGTTCTCCTTAATTGTCTCAAGTTCACTATGAATAAAAACAAGTTGCTCTATCAACATAAGATTTGTAGCATAAGGGTTGCTCATTAAATTAATAATATAGTTGCTTAAATAAGAAGGGAAATAAGGAAGGGATTCATTTCTGCTATCAGATAACAGAGATGCTTTAACAACCTTGGGAGAAACATTTGAGATTTTAATATTAGCATTACAACATAATCCAGACTGATGCTCATGAACAATTCCTACATCAGTCTGCATCAGTTTAGACTTGTCCAGTTTTTTCAGCCCTATTATGGTGTTATGAAGATCTGAAATAACTTCAGACATAATAGAATTAGGGCTTTTACTCTCAGGCACTTCCACTTTCCCTACATCAGCCTCTTGGATGATGGAAGAACCAGGAAGCTGCAAAAAACTATTAGCCAAAATAATTGCATTTTTTTGGAGACTCATAAGAGACACCAGTTGGCAATTGGCTGGTTTCTGATGCAGCCATCATCGAAGCCAGATAGGTAACAGAGGGTGCTGGTAAACAGAATTCACTATGGAGAAGGGAAGGTGACCAACAGGGTGCCACAGGGCTCAGTACTAGGACTGGCCCTCTTTAATGTCTTTATAGGTGACACTGCAGATGAGCTGGAAGGGAAGGTCTGATTCTTTGCAGATGACACCAAAATCTGTAATAGGGTGAACACTCTTGGGGGAAGGGCAGAAAAATGTGCAGAGACCTGAGGAAACTCATAGAGTGGTCAATGGCATGGCAGCTGGGTTTCAGTGTCAAAAAGTGTCAAATCATGCACTTGGGGCACAGAAACCCAGAGGCAGAGTACAAAATGGGAGAAGAGATATGGCAGTCACTAAACAGGAATGGAACCTGGGGGTAATCGTATCTGATTACCTAAAAGTGGTTGGGTAATGCAATAAGGCAGTTGCTGGGGCAAGTGAGATGCTGGGGTGCATAGGGAGGGGTATTACAAGCAGACGGAGGGCGGTGGTGTTGCCACTGAATAGATCACTGATGAGAACCCACCTAGAGTACTGTGTCCAGTTCTGCAAACCAGATCTCTAACAGAGTGGAGGCTGTCCAGAGGAGGGCAACTAAAATGGTGCAAGGTCTGCATCAGAACATAGAAACATAGAAGTTGACGGCAGATAAGGACCGCAAGGCCCATCCAGTCTGCCCATTTCTTTTTCTACCTTATAAATGTGCCATCGGCCTTTGCTCTGTCAGTGACCTATCTATTCATAGTCATTTGTATTGCTCCCTTATGCCTATCCCATGCCTGTTTGAAGCCCTGCACTGTATTCATAGCCACTCACTCTTGTGGTAAGCCATTCCATGCATCTACCACCTTTCTGTGAAAAAGAATTTCCTCACATTCCCTCTTAATTGGCCTCCTCTAATCTCATGCTGTGTCCTCTTGTCCTGCTATTTTTCTTATATTTAAACATGTTAGACTCTTTCACCTTGTTTATGCCCTTAAGGTGTTTAAATGTCTCGATCATATCACCTCTCTCCTCCTTTGCTCAAGGGTATACATATTGAGCTCTGTTAATCTGTCCTCATATGTCTTCTGATGCAGTCCCTGCACCATTTGGTTGCCCTTCTCTGGACTGCCTCAATTTGGTTAATGTCCTTGTGAAGGTGTGGCCTCCAATACTGCGCAGTACTCCAGATGGGGCCTAACCAATGTCTTGTACAGAGGGTTATTACCTCCTCTTACGACTTGTGATACCCCTACTAATACACCCCAAACACCCCCTAGCTTTACCTACTGCTTTAGAGGTCTGCTTGATGATTTTAGGTCATCAGTGATGATGATGCCCAAGTCTCTTTCTTCCTTTGTGACTGCTAGCAACTCCTCCCAGCCTATAAGTGGCTTCAGGGTTTTCTTCCCTATGTGCATGATTTGCACTTCTTGCATTAAATCCCAGTTGCCACTCTTCTGACCATTCTGCTAGTTTATCCAGATCTCTTCTCATTCTGCCCACCCCATCTGGATCATCTACTCTGTTGCAGATCTTGGTGTCATCTGCAAACAGACAAGCTTACCCTCTAGTCCATCTGCGAGGTCACTAATGAAGATGTTGAATAGACTGGCCCCAGGACTGATCCCTGAGGTACCCCACTTGTGACTTGCATCTCTTCTGACTGTATACCATTTACCACCACTCTCTGTTTTCTGCCCGCCAACCAGTTTGCCACCCAGTTGACCAACTTCTGACTCACCCCGAGCCTACCTAGCTTATTTATCAATCTTCTATGTGGAACAGTGTCGAAAGCTTTGCTGGAAGTCAAGGTAGGCGACATCAACTGCTCCCTTGGTCCACCACTCTGGTTACCCAGTCAAAGAAATCTATGAGATTAGTTTGACAGGACCTTCCTTTGTAAACCCATGCTGTCTTGGATCCTGTGCCTCTATGGATTCCAGGTGTTGCACTATCCTTTCCTTAAGGAGTGCCTCCATAATCTTGCCCACTACTGAGGTAAGACTGACGGGTCTGTAGTTCCCGCCTCCTCCCTGCTACCACTCTTGTGGAGTGGGATCACATGAGCCCTTCTCCAGTCTTCTGGGACCTCTCCTGTGCTCAGAGACTCACTAAACAATTCTGCTAATGGCTCTGCTAGTTCCTCCTTTAGCTCCTTAAGTACCCTGGGATGTATGCCATCAGGTCCCATTGCCTTATCCACCCTGAGCTTAGCAAGCTCTTGTAGGACCCTTTCTTTGTGAAGGAAGTAGTGCTCACCTCCCTCCCCTGTGTCCATGATGCTGAGCTGTGGGCCCTGCCCTACCTTCTGTTCAGTAAATACTGAGCAAAAGTATCTATTTAGGATAGATGCCTTTACAGGGTCCTCCTCCCACATGCCCTTTTCTCCATTAAGCTTAGCAACACCCTCTGGACTTTCTCCTTTCACTAATGTATCTATAGAAAGTCTTGTCACCTTCTTTTACTGTTTGTGCTAGTGTTTCCTCAGTTTGGGACTTTGCCTGCCTTACTGCCTTACCTGCTTCCCTTTAGGCAGTTTTGGTATGCCTCCTATCATCTTCATCCCGCTGTGTTCCCTTTATATTTTCTGAAGGCCAGCCTTTGGCTCTGACCTTTTCTGCTACTGTATTTGAGAACCAAAGTGGTTTCCTTCTTCTTTGCACTTCCTTTTCTGTCTAACACAATGGGATGTTGCTTCAAGTATTGTATCCTTAATGCTTGCCCACTTTGCCTGTACCTCCTCACCTGTGTTTCTTTTGCCAGGGCTAGCTTAACTCTGTTGGCCATCTTATCAAAGTCAGCTCCTCTGAAGTCCCATATTTTTGCCTTGGAATGGGATGATTTAGATGTAGTAGCCAAATTGAACCATACCATGTGATGGTCACTGGCCCCAGGTGACCTTCTACCTGGAGATCTGTGATCCCTTCTTTGTTAGTCAGTACTAGATCTAGGATAGCCCTGTCTCTTGTGGGTTGCTGTACCAGTTGTTTGAGGCCCTCCCTGCAGGGAATCCACTATGAGTCTAGTTCTGGCAGATGTTCCTGCTGGTATTGACCAATCTGTATCTGGCATGTTGAAGTCTCCATTATCAGAACCTCCCTTTAGCTGTCATGTTTTGTATATCTTCTAACAGTAAGTGTCTATGTCCTCCCTCTGGTCTGGGGCCTGTAGACAACCCCAGTTCTTATGGCTGTCCCATTTCTGTTTCCAGGGTGACCCACAGTTCTTCTGGCTCCTTATGTATTCTGAATTTCTGTAGCTTTGATATTTTCATTAACATACAGGGCCACTCCTCCCCCCCTTTTTGCACCTCGGTCTCTTCTGAACAATACATAGCCAGGTACTGAAGTCTCCCAAGTGTGGTTACTGGTAAACCACGTCTCACTAATTGTTACTATGTCCAGTTTAGCCTCTGACATTATTGCCTGCAGGTCTGGGATCTTATTTCCCAGGCTGTGAGCATTTGTGTACATGATTTTCCATTGGCCAGATTTTGTGTGTTAGTTGTTGGGTGAAGTTTGGCATTACCCTGTGCATCGTATGGGAGACAAACCTTTTTCTTACCTGGTGATGCAAATGAGCGGCAAACATGCTGAATTCCTGTTTGACCACTAGCTGAGGGGGGAGGGGTGTTCTTCCCATTCGACGTATGGGGTGCTGCACCCCTCTCCCCATTTGCTAGTTTAAATATTCTGCAAAGACGTCAAACTTCTGCCCCAATGCACTGACTCCCTCTTTAGTCAGATGCAGTCCATCAAATTTAAAGAACTTTCGCTCCCAGAACTGTTGCCAGTTCCCTACAAATCTGTCCTTTTTCCTGGCACCAGTCCTTGAGCCACGTGTTTAGCTCCCCTATCTCCCCTTCTCTGACCTTCCGTCCATCTGCTCCCTTCTCCCAGACTGGCAGGATCTCAGAGAAGGAGATGCCGGACGAAATAGATGATAGTTTGTCACCCAGCCTAGTCAGGTGTTCCTTGGTCTCCACAACAGACCGGCTGGCGAGATCATTAGTCCTATGTACTAGGACATCAATGTTTTCTCCTGCTTTGTGAACAATTTTAGCAATGCGGTCAGTGTCTCCATGCTGATGCCTGGAGACATCTGACCATCACCCTGGCTGGAGATGGGTATCAACTCCCCGAATCATGGAGTCTCCTATGATCAGTAGTTTTTGGATTTCTTTGTGCTTGTTTAGTTTTGGTTCCTGATTTGGGTGAGTATTGTTGTGCTAGCTCCTGTGCCGCAGTGTCCTGCTCTGCAGTGTCTTCTGCCTCTTTATTTGATTTCAGAGATAGAGGCAGATACCTGTTTGTAGTGTTTATATGGTTTTCAGTGGTAATGTGTTGGAGAGCAGAGAGTGATGGGGCACCTGATTTACTCCTCCTAACCACCTGCCAACCTCCTGGACCAACTACCCTCTGCGGTCGAGGTTTTTCTGTTAGATGCTGGGGAAATGGCGGTGGTTCTTATAATGTATTTCCTCTTCAATATGAAATTTGAGGCGTGCAATCTCTGCCCATGCTGCCCGGAGCTGAGACCTAAGATCTCCAAAGGCCCAGCATGTAGGACAGTGTCCTAAATCCTGTAAGACTGTCCTTCTGAAAATTGTTCCACAGTACCTGCAGTTAATGAAATCCATTCCAAATAAGTTGCTGGGTTTGTAACCTAGTCAGAGTAATTAGAAGGGAAAAAAATGCAAGTAATGGTTTAATTGTGCTTTGTTTAACTTGTTATAACAAGTTATAACAAGTTCCCCTGCCTAAAAAGAAGAACCACGGACGAAAGAACAAGGAGGTAAGAGCAGAAACAATCAGTCAACAACAAATGCAGTAACCCTGAAAGCTTATCCTAATGTTAGATAAAACTGTAAAACCTGTAACGCACCACCTGTAATAATTTCAGAGAAGATATACCCTGTAAGAAACACTTTGCTCCAGAGAAAAATAAAGCAGTAACAGAAGATATACCTTGCAAAAGACAATTTGAATCAGAAGATTACAGCAGTAATCTGTTAGCACACACCTGTAGGCACACCTTGTAATAATGCAGAAGAAGGTATACCAGCAACAACAATTTGAATCAGAGAAAAATAAAGCAATGAAATGTTAGCAACAAACAGTAGCAATCCCTGTGAGTAAAAAATAAAAACACCACACACAGTAAATCTGCTTAGCCAAACTAAGTCTTAATCTCTTCCCTTGCTCTGGTAAATTTCTCTACTCTGCCTTTCAAGCAGTCTTAGAAGGAAAGAGCTCAGGTGAAGCTAGGTGCCTTGGCCAGCAAACCAAGTCTTCTACCTACAAGCCCTACCTAGAAGCCCTACAAGGAGAGATAAAGAACCTCCATATGCACACCCTGGAAGAGAGGGGGAAGAGGGGGATCAGATACAAACCTATAAATACTTCACAGGAGTAAATAAGGTACAGGAGGGGAGTATTTTTCAGAAAAAAAGATGCACAAGAACAAAGGGATGTGTAATGAAGCTGGAGGGGGGTAAAGTCAGGAGAGATATGAGGAAATATTTCTTCATGGAAAGAGTTATTTCTTCATAGAAAGAGTGGTGGATGCCTGGAACAGATTTCCAGCAGAGATGGTAGGGGTAAAAACAGTGGTGGGATTCAAGAATGCATGAGACAGGCATAAGGGAATTTTAGTGGAAAGCGGGCTGGGAGGACCCAGAGATCAAGTAGGGTCTGCGATGACACTATTGGCAGGGGAAAAATAGACAGACTGGCTGGGCCAAGCAATCACTATTTGCTGTTTAAAGCAGCAGTACTACAAAAAAAATGGCACTTTTTAGACAATTTATTCCCTGTGCCCTGCTGATCATACACCTGGTACTCTTTCCCGCCGTCATTGTACTATCACCGAGTAATTTGATCAGTTATCCTCTGCTTCTTTTACATTTCTGCAACCAAGCATATTGCAATGGAACCCCCTCTGCTGCCAACTGCACATGTGTATGACTTGCAGAGACATCAGGAATAGTCAGCAGAGCATCCCTCTGCTGTAGTCAAAAGACGTGATGCAACCTGAAGGAGAAGTGCAGCTGAAAATTAGTTAGCCACCATATTTATTGTAGCAATACAACAATTCAAATAAATTGCAAATATTTAAAAAACTAAAAATGAATGAAAAAATATATTTACAGATATGGAAACTGGGACATTGGCCGCATGCTTACAGCCAAAAAGCAGAATTTTGATAGATCACTTCCTGATTTGGTAGTACTGCTGCTTTAATTCCATGATTCTGTATTTCTATATCCCTCATGGGAAGGAGGCAGGCTACTTGGTGCCACTCGGTTAAAATGCAGCTCTGGCTGCTGTTGACCCTATGGTAATTAAGGGGTATCAGCAGTTCCTGGGCACTGGAGTATGGAATTAGGGAAATCTGTTCTGGTGGACCCAGTATTAAATGTCATCCCCCTAAATCTAGTGTGCCTTGCCAGTGTACTGTTACTGAGCTTTATATGTTGACCTGGGGAAATGGGACTTTAGAGACAGTTATAGAGAGGAGTTTGTTTGGGCTTAGGAAATCCTGTAGGTAAATGAGCCTGGAGTAGCTAGGGACAGACAGCAGTGCCAATAAGAAGGGTACCAATTGAAATGCATTGCAGGGATGGCTTCAGATCCTGCGGTCATGGTAAAGGGAGCAGTGATTAACATTTACAGGACCCCAGCACAAACTATATACCATGTGAATTTTGATCCATTCTGCTGTGTAAAGAAATGCAACAGTCTGTACCCTGTAGCCTGAGTTATCTAGTCATCCACCAGTGTTAGGTGTTCTGTCTCTGTATTCTTATGGAAACTTCGAGGTGATCCAGTTTACTGCAGACTGGGGCCCAGCCAGAGGGAATATAGGCCTCTATGGGGTGATGGCCTGCATCCTTCCCAAAAGAGGACAACAGTCCTTAGTGGGTCGTTTAAATGCTACCTGGATGAGCATTTAAACTAGCTGAGAGGGGGTTGTAATACCATAGGATGGAAACATTGCCCCTCCCAGATGATGAACCAACAAGGAGGGAGGATCCCAGGGAGGAATTATCCCTAGGGCAGGGGCTCAAGAAGAGAGGGTGGGGATAAGGGGGCTATAAATCAGGAAAGCAAGTAGAGAGGAGTAAAGGAGACAGGTGACAGAAAGGGTAACAAGGGAAAAGGGGGGGACAACGTGAGCTTCAGGGAACAACAAAGGCAGGGGAGAAAGCAAGGAGGCAGATTGTGAGGGTGTAAGTTATGGAGAGCAGTGTGCACCAATACAAGGAGTCTGGGTAACAAAATTCCAGACCTGGAGGCCATCATGGAGGAGGCTAATCTGTATTTGGTGGCCATAACAGAGCCATGGTGCACTGACAACTATGACTGGGCTATGGCCATACCAGGCTACTCTCTGTTCAGGAGACATAGGGAAGGGAGGGAATCAAGGCTATGGAAGTACAGGGGCACGCAGAGGAAATGGAAGAACTAGAGGTGTTATGGGTCATCCAGGAAACAGGAGCTGGGGCCGATATCCATACAGGGGTGGTATGCAAACCTCCTGCACAGAGTAAGGAGTTGGATAAGGCACCTGGGTAAGACCTCATCGATAGGGAAGGTCTATAGATAGATACATAGACACTGTCTGCAGATAAGGGCCTATGGCCCACCCAGTATGCCCATTTGAGCTTGTAAGTTCCCTTTACTTTTTTCTAGAAGTCTGTTGCTCCTTGCCCCTGACCTCCAGAATTCCCTTATGTCTATCTCATGCATTTTTAAATCCCGTGATTGTTTCAGCCCCCACCACTTCCTCTGGTAGGGTGTTCCACTTGTCCACCACCCTTTCTGTATAGAAATTCTTCCTCACATTTCCTCTGAATCACCCTCCCTCCAACTTCATCCCATGCCCTCTAGTCCTGGAACATCTTTTTCATTGAAAAATAGTGAATTCCTGCACCTTCCTCTTCTCTGTAAGGTACATGTATGTCTCTATAATATCCCCTCTCTCCCTCCTCTCCTCCAGGGAGTACATATTCAAGTCCTTCAGCCTGTCCTCATAGGACTTGTGATGCAATCCCTGTACCATCTTTGTTGCCTTCCTCTGAACTTTCTCTACCTTTTCTGTGTCCTTACGCAGGTACGGTCTATAGATACATGGTAAATAAGGAAAAGGTGCTGCTAGTTGGGGGCTTTAATCTGCCAGATGTGGATTGGAGCCTACCAGCTGCAGCTGCAGCTTCAGCAAGGTGCAGGGCCATACTTGATGCAATACAAGGGGCTTTTCTCAGACAGCTAGCCAACAAATCCACTAGGGACGGGATAGTGCTGGACCTGATGCTTACAAAACAGGACAGTATTGCAGATGTCACAGTAGGCAGTCCCCTAGGTATCAGTGATCACCCTTCAGTGAGGTTTAACATTATGATGGAAACAGAAGTAAACCACAAGGGGACAAAGGTCCTGAACTTTAGGATGGCAGATTTAAAAGAAATGTGAGACTGCCTCAGAAACTGCATAGTAGGGGGGATTGCCAGGAAGGGGAAGAGAAACCATGGGGAAAAATAATAGAGGGCATGATTATGGCAACCAGTCTCTGTGAAAGAAATGAGTAAAGCAAAAGAAAAAATAAACCATTATGGTACTCTAAGGAAGTGGCCACGGTGGTGAAGAAAAAAGGGTGGCTTCAAGTGCTATAAGGGAACACAGAGGGAAGAATACAGAGAGGTGTGCCAGGTAAAAAAGAGGGAAGCAGGTATAGCAGTGAGGGGGGCAAATGCACAAACAGAGGAAAGGATAACCAAATGGGTAGCAAATGGGGATGAGACTTTGTTCAGGTACCTAAGTCAGAAGAGGAAAGCAAGGGAGGGGGGGATAGTGAGGATAAGGAGAGTGGAAGAAGGAGACTGCACAGAAGGGGACAAAGAGAAAGCAGATATCCTGAATAGGTATTTCTGCTCAGTCTTCACAGTGGAGGGTGCAATGGACCATCAGGGAGCAGCAGGAATGGGGGTGGGGTGCAGACTCAAATCCATTTTCAGAGGAAAGAGTCCTGAAGGGGCTTACAGCTCTTATAGTGGACAAGGCTATAGGGCTGGATGGGACCAAGGGTATTAAAAGAACTCAGGAAGGTGCTTGTGGCCCCGCTGATGGCCTTATTCAACAGTTCACTGGAATCAGGCATGGTTCCAGAAGACTGGAGAGGGTAGCAGACGTGGTTCCCGTACAAAAGAGTAGCAGCAGGGAAGAGGCTAGCAACTATGGGCCAGTGAGCCTCATCTCAATAGTGGGGACATTAATGGAAACACTGATAAAGGAAAGATTGGTAGAGTATCTTGAATCCAATTTTATTTGTTTATTTATTTGAAAACTGGTAACAGGGAGAAGCACACAGAGTCAAGGCTCAGTTCAGTGCAACCAAGGGGCAAGGGGAGTACAATAATACAGTGTACACAGCATCAATGTGACAGTATAGATAAAGTGCAAAATGTATATCAGTTAATATGATACCAGCACACGAACAATGGAAGGAGCCAAACTGTGGTATGATAAGCAGCACCGAGGTGCAAAGAAAGTGCAAGTGCAGGTAGAAAAACAACAGCACAGTAGTTGTAGGGAGGAGACTAAATCATGCAGAGTTAAGAGCCTGGTAGCAGCCAAGCAGAGGGTTGGTGGTGTATCACAAATGAGAAGACAGCAAGTGGCCTGCACTCCAATGGTGTTTGTCCATACAGCAGCAATAAAGCAGTTCCAGACTGTGAATAGCTTCCAAGGTCAGTGCACCGTATCTGTCTTTGTTGACCTTACCAAGGTCTTTGACCTTGTGGACCACAACCTCCTCCTCGTCACACTTCGAGGTCTGCACCTCTCTATTAATGCAGTCAAATGGGTTGGCAGCTACCTATCCGGTAGATCCCAGCTAACCTCCATTCAGGAGCACCTCTCCGCAGCATGTCCATTCAAATACTGGGTCCCTCAGGGCTCCATCCTGGGCCCCCTTCTTTTCTCACTGTTCATTAACAACCTACCCTCTATATGCCTAACCACTCAACCTGTCCTCTACACCGATGATGTGACCCTTTTCTGCAGCCATGGAAACCTTGCCACTATGCTTAGCAATCTTCAGTCCAACTTCCTGAAACTCCACTCCTGGTTCTCAGGAAATGGCATGGTCCTCAACTGAAAGAAAACAACATTCATGATTTTCTCCTGTCCAAAGAGAGCCCCAGCATCCAGACTGACCCTACTGGACAACTCCTGTAACCTTATCGAACAGGTATCCACATTCAAATACCTTGGTCTGTACCTGGACCCCAACCTATCCTACAACCATCACAATAACAACCTCATTCAGAAGATTCATGTTAGGCTTTGGCTTCTCTACAGGATCAGAAAGTTCCTGCTTCTCTCTTCCAGGTTACGTCTGCCCACCTCTCTACTCCTGCCCTTAATCAACTATGGCTCCATAGTCTACTCTCTGCCCACATCTTCATTGCTCTACTCCAAACTTAGAGTCACTTTCAACAGTATAGCTTGCTTTGTCACTGGGCTCCCCTGGAACACCCACCACTGCACCCTCTACTCCTCCCTCAACTGGCCCGCCCTTGAAGGGAGATTCCACCTAAAAATGCTCTCCTTCCTTCATAAAATCCACCTTAAACTACTACCACCTATTGTCAACTCCCTTTTCCCACTTTCAACACCTGGGCAGTCAACTAGAGGTGCTGCACTATGGTCTTAAACACCCCGTTTTATAGGACCATGCAAACTCAGAACTCCCTATCCTTCCTAGTTACCAAGTTGTACAACAAGCTGTCCTCCAGAATCCAAGCCTGTAAGTTCATTCATAGAAACATTGAAGTTGACGGCAGATAAGGACCGCAAGGCCCATCCAGTCTGCCCATTTCTTTTTCCACCTTATAAATGTGCCATTGGCCTTTGCTCTGTCAGTGGCCTATCTATTCATACTCATTTGTATTGCTTTCTTATGCCTATCCCATGCCTGTTTGAAGCCCTGCACTGTATTCATAGCCACCACTTCTTGAGGTAGGCCATTCCATGCATTCACCACCCTTTCTGTGAAAAAGAATTTCCTCACATTCCCTCTTAATCGGCCCCCCTCTAATCTCATGTTGTGTCCTCTTGTCCTGCTATTTTTCTTATATTTAAACATGTTAGACTCTTTCACCTTGTTAATGCCCTTAAGGTGTTTGAATGCCTCGATCATATCACCTCTCTCCCTCCTTTGCTCAAGGGTATACATATTGAGCTCTGTTAATCTGTCCTTATATGTCTTCTGATGCAGTCCCTGCACCATTTTGGTTGCCCTTCTCTGGACTGCCTCAATTTGGTTAATGTCCTTGTGAAGGTGTGGCCTCCAATACTGCACACAGTACTCCATATGGGGCCTAACCAGTGTTAGCTCCTTTAGCTCTTCACTCAAGGACCACCTCCTTAGCTGATCCTCCTGCAGTTGCCCTGGGTTGTCCCTTCACAGAACCCCTGCGTACACCACCCTGCCCACTTATACACCTCCTAAGCACTGCTCTCTCCCATCTCTCCACCTTCCATGCTTTACATTTGCATCCTCCCCTCCTTCCCTTCCACCTCCCATCCCATCAGCCCCACTGACCCCCAATTTTTCAAACCCCAGTAGACATGTACTCTCCCCTCTTACTGCACTTATGGGCACTGCTCTTTTTCCTGTTCTCTACCACCCACCTACTACTGAATCCTGCTTCTTTACCTCCCCTTCTTACCACCGAGTCCTATTAATCCTAGGTCACTCTTTTCTAATCTCCATCCTAACTCAGTCACCTACTTCACTATATTCTTATGTGCCCAAAAGATATGCCTGTTGCATTGGCATTCTTGATATTGTAACTCTCTGTACTGTGTTGTTATGCTGTGCTGTATGCTATTATGTTCATACTACCTGTATTTTGTATTTCCCCACTGGACATTTGTGAAAATGGGCATTTGTGCTCACATACTTTCCAGTATATAAATAAAAATTGATTCATTAAGTGCAGACCACTTGCTGTCTTCTCATCTGCGAATATAGGGAGCTTGCCCACCCACAGCCTGCACTGAGATTTTGCACTGATGAGTGCTTTCCTGTTTGGTTTATGGTGGGGTATCACAGGAGATGTTCAGCTTGAAGAGAGAGGGGAGAAATGGGCTGCAAGACTAAAGGCAGCATGGATTCTTGGGAAGAAGGTTATGCCAGATGAACCTGATTTATTTCTTCAGCTGGATGTCCAGGACAATAGGTTGGGGGAGAGCTGTGGATGTGGTCTATCTGTATTTTAGTAAGGCCTTCAACACTATGCCACACAGAGGGCTGATTTAGAAATGGAACAACCTAGGGGTGGGACACAAGGGGACACTAGTAACAGGGCTGGGAGGGGTAAGACTGGAGATCGAGTAGGGTCTGCAGTAACACAATAGATAGGGAATTTTAGAGCAGACTAGGTGGGCCAAAGGGTCCTTTTCTTCTGACAGCTTCTATGTTTCTATGTGGGATCCAAAGTGGTGAATTGGGTTTGAAACTCGTTAACAGGTAGGCAACAGAGGGTGATGGTTAACAGCACTAACTGTAATGATGGAAGTGTGACCAGCAGGGTGCTGCAGGGCTCAGTACTGGGACTGATCCTCTTCAATGTCTTCATCTGTAACAGTGCAGATGACATGGAAGGGCAGGTATGCCTTTTTGCAAATGATACCAAAATCTGTAATATGGTGAACAATTAGGAGGGGGTGGAAAGATTGTGAAAGGATCTTGGGAGACTCGAGGAGTGGTCAAGGACATGCCAGTTGGGGTTTGGTGCCAAAAAGTACAAAATCATGCACCTAGGGCACAGTAACCCAGGAACTGAGTATAGGATGGGGAGTACTGTCAGTCACTAAGCAGGAAATGGACCTTGAGGTTATCATATCTGATGAAGTGGTAAGGCAGTATGACAAAGCAGTGAATAGGGTCTGCACAGAGTTAGGATGCATTGGGAGAGGTATCTCCAACTTGAGAAGAGAGTTGGTGTTGCCACTGTTTTGCTCACTGATGAGACCCCACCTGGAGTATTGTGTCCTGTTCTGGAGGTTGCATCTCAGAAAGGACATAAAAAGGGTGGAAGCAGTCCAGAGGAGAGCAACTAAAATGGTGCAGGGTAGTACTAAAAGCCCTATGAGGAGGACTAAGAGATCTCAGCATGCACACCCTGAAGGAGAGGAAAGTGAAAGGGAACATGATAGAGACCTACAAGTACCACACAGGGGTGAACAAGATGAAGAATAGGGAGTCTCTTTCAAATGAGGAAGAGCACCAGGACCAGGGAGCATGTGATGAGGATGGAGGGGGTTAAGAGGAATGTGAGGTAGTACTACTTCACTGAAAGAGTGGTAGACACCTGGAACAGACTGCCAGCAGAAGTGGTAGAGGTGAAAACTGTAGGGGGCTTCAAGCATGCATGGGATAGACATAGAGTAATATTAGTTAATAGGCAAGGGGGAGGAGGGAGGGTCACCAGAAGCCAGCTAGGATCTGCGGAGACAGCCTAGGCAGGGCCCATCTGCTCAGACTGAGTGGGCCAAGCAGTCCTTTTCTGCCAACAAATTCTGTGATTCTATGTTTCTATAGTTTTTGCAAGGAGCACACAGCTAACACATAAATACACAGCACAGTATATTTATTTTTTTAACATATTTTACCAGGTCAGCAAACAAAGCCCAGGAGGCTAGTTTCCAGTTGCACCCAGTGATGGGGGGGAGGGACAGGGGAGGGACCATAGGATAGCTGAGGTAATACACACATACGTAGTGAAAAACATAGAGGAAATACATACTTGCAGAGTGCATGTACTGTATATACCCCAGGCAAGGGAGCCCCCCCTGGGTACACAGAGAACCATAACTGGGATGTCAACATACCAGGGTACACAATCTACAGGAGGGACAGGGAGGGAAGAAGAGGAGGAGGAGGAGTAGCTCTTTATGTAAAGGAAGGAATCAAAGCAACAGAACTAAAGGGTAAACAGGGAGGAGAAGAGGCACTGTGGGTCACCCTGGAGACTGGAAATGGCTCCACAATCCGCACAGGGGTTGTATACAGACCCCCATCTCAGGGGGAGGAAGTGGACAAGGAAATGATAGAAGGCATCCTTGGGATGGCAGAGAAAGAGAAGATACTGCTGCTGGAGGACCTGAATATGCCAGATGTTGACTGGAGCAACTTTGCTGCAGCCACATCCAAGAGCAGGGACATTCTCGATGCCCTACGGGGGCATGCCTCAGACAACTAGTTTTGGAACCCACTCAGGAGAGAGCAATCTTGGACCTGGTGCTCTCAAATGGGGATGGAGAGAGAATCTCTCATCTTGAAGTGGGTAGCCATGTGGGAACAACCGACCACCAAACAGTGGCTCACTATAAATTTAGCTGTAGAGTCAAGCCACACAAAAATGAAGGTACTGGACTTCAGGAGGGCTGATTTTGTCAAAATGGGAGAGTGCCTCATAAAAGCACTAGCAAACTGGCAAGAAGGTGGGGTGGAGCAACAATGGGGAAACATCAAAACCACCATCACAGAGGAAACAAGTCTTTGGGTGAAGCAAATATACAAATCAAAATAAAAGAAAAAAACACTATGGTTCTCAAAAGAAGTGGCGGGGAAGGTAAGGGAAAAAAAGACAGCATTCAGGAAATATAAGGAAACACTGAAGGAGCAGGACAGAGAACTGTACCAGTTAAAGCAGAAGGAAGCGGGTAACGCAGTCAGAATAGCAAAGGCCCAAACCGAGGAAAAGATAGCCAACTCGGTTAAGAAGGGGGAATAAAACCTTTTATAGGTACATTAGGGAGCAAAGAAAGACTAAGGCAGGGAAACTGAGGCTGAACAAAGAGGAAGGTGGTTGGGCAGAGAGTTACAGTGAAAAAGCAGGGATACTGAACAAATACTTCTGCTCAGTATTCACAATGGAAAAGCAGGGGGAAATACCTAACCCAGTCAATAAAAGCACTCTGGATAGGGGGGTTGATATTAGTTCTTTCACAGAAGAAAAGGTTCAGAAAGAACTCTTAAAACTGAAGGTGGATAAAGCAATGGGGCTTGATGGGATTCACCCCAGAATTTTAAAAGAAATAAGGGAAGAACTAGTAACACCACTGACTACCCTTTTTAATAAATCATGGGAGGATGGGGTGGTACCTGAGGACTGGAGGAGGATGGATGTGATTCCCCTTCACAAAAGTGGGAGCAAGACAGAGGCAGGAAACTACAAACCTGTCAGTTTGACCTCAGTGGTAGGGAAAATGATGGAATGACTTCTGAAGGAAATAACTGTTGAGTACCTAGAGGCCAGTGCATCACAGGACCCAAGGCAGCATGGATTCACAGCAGGAAGGCCATGTCAGACAAATCTAATTGATTTCTTTGACTGGGTGACCAAAGCAGTAGACCAGGAAGGGGCTGTGGACATGGCCTACCTAGACTTTAGCAAGGCATTTGCCACAGTCCCGCACAAAAGATTAATAAACAAATTAGCCAGCCTTAGAGTGGGTACTAGGGTGGTAGCCTGGATAAAAGACTGGTTGGACAACAAGACACAGCGGGTAATTGTAAATGGAGTCCACAGTGAAGAAAGGAGGGTTACTAGTGGGGTACCGCAGGGTTCAGTACTGGGGCTGGTCCTTTTTAATGTCTTTATAAGTGACATTGCAGAGGGACTGGAAGGGAAAGTATGTCTCTTTGCAGATGACACAAAGATCTGAGACAGAGTTGATACATGAGGTGGGGTGGAAAGGATGAAAAGGGACTTGGCAAGGTTGGAGGAATGGTCAAATGTACGGCAGCTTAGATTCAATGCAAAGAAGTTGTTTTTTTTTCCAATTGTTTAACCAGGTGAGACACACTAAGCTGAAAGCTTTTTTACAGGTGCAACCTTGGAGCACAGGGAAGTAAAGTGGCTTGCTCAGGGTCACACAGTACATGCAAGGGGGGTGCTGTGGGATTCAAACCCAGGTCTTCAGATTTGCAGCTCAGAGCCTTAAACCACTGCGCTATACTGCCTGCAAAGTGATGCACCTGGGAAACAAAACCCCAGGGGAAGAGTACACAATGGGGATGAGATACTGACAACAACAAAAAAGGAAACGGACCAGGGGGTAGTCATATCAGATGACCTAAAAGTGGGACAGCAATGTGAGAAGGCAGTAAGGAGGGCTGGGGGGATACTGGGATGCATAGGGAGAGGCATCACCAGTAGAAAACAGGAAGTTGTTGGCCCTCTGTACAGACAGCTGGTAAGACCACATCTAGAGTACTGTGTACAGTTCTGGAGACCCCATCTCTGCAAAGACACAGACATGGTGGAAGCTGTCCAGAGGAGGGCAACTAAAATGTTGCAGGATCTGCATCAGAAAACATATGAAGAAAGACTAAAGGAACTAAAGATGTATAGCCTCGAGGAAAGGAGGGAGAGGGGGGACATGATAGAAACTTTCAAATACCGCAAGGGAATCAACAAAGTCCAAGAGGGTAGCATCTTTCAGAAAAAGAGATGTGCAAAAACAAGGGGGCACAATTTGAAGATGGGGAGGACAGTCAGAGGTAAGGTGAGGAAGTATTTTTTCATAGAGAGGGTTGTGGATACATGCAACAGCCTTCCTGAGGAGGTAGTAGAGTCAAAAACAGCGGGGGAATTCAAGAATGCATGGGACAGACATAAGGCAATTCTAGTGGGGGTAGGAGGAAGTAGGCTGTTGGTTAACTAGGATCTGCAGCTTATCCCTTAGGTAGGGAAATGGGCAGACTAGGTGGGCCAAGAGGTCCTTATCTGCCGTCAAATTCTATGTTTCTAAAGAGAACAATGCAGGTCAGTTCAGCTAAACCAAGTAAGGAGGGGGGTTTACATTACTGATTGACTGCAATCAGTAATATATCAAAAACATTAAAATCCCCCCAAACGTGTCCACTTGCAGGGCACCCACGCATGAGACACTCATTACAATATGAAAGCGTCTCACGGGTAGGGAAAAGGAGTGCTGCCATTGGTCAATAGCACTTCTTGATCTATAATGTAACTATTGCTACCCGCTACCTGGCTTCCCACTGGCTCTAGACCCTTAGATCCAGGATTCCATGTTAAAATATAAACGTATGTGTATACATCACAACAGTTCCTCATTTTACCATTCAGAATTGCATCGTCCCTCATCACCTCTCGTAAAATACACTGCCCACACAGAAAAGATGCTGTAAACTCAGCCTTCAAATCAGAATTTCACAACACTTTATGATATCAAAGCAAAATTAAATTTGCACAAATAAGACACTAGTTTCCACAGTATTTAGGGCTTGTAGCTCCATGTTTGATGATATATCCCACATGCTAAGTACTGGTGCCCTCCTATTTCTACATTTTGAGTGTCTGTGTCCCACATTTCAGTGTCACTAGATTAAGAGGTACGTCCATATGTTGTGTGTCCCCCTCCTCCTGGAAAGCCAGCTGTCATCTCGAAAACATCTTAGAGCTGGGAGGGAGCTTACACTGATTAAAGTTTATACCCCGTAGTCTGCACTGCTTAGTTTTCCTGTAAAATGCTAGCGCCCCTGAAGACCGTACCTTCGGGTGACCATCTGTCTAGAATCTCCAGGGCAGTCCTGAATTCCACTGTCTTGTTCTAAATGTTTTCCTAGTTATTAAAGTATTGCTACAGTAGATTCATGTTGCACGCACGTCTTGAATTTTTAGGTGCTCAGATAACACAATCTTTCGTGGGTAAAGCCGCTTCAGTGCTTTACCCGTCAGTGTCTCCCTGTTTCCCTCTGGGAGATGTAGTTTCTTTCTTATGTTTCACCGCGGCTAACACTGTGGTTTTCTGAGCTGAACTACAGTTCCCGGTAATCCCTACGCCTGGCGAGTCTCCGAATAGTTTGTCACCATGGTTACCAGTCAAACATTATGGCCGCCTCGACAGCTGGTGAGGCTACTTTGTAACTCACTTTTTCGTTAACTGCTCGTCAGCTGTACGATTTTATTCCCAGGAGATTTGTTTAGGACTGTTTTGTGACACACGGGGATAGCTTCTGGACACCACACAGAACGTCTGTTTAATAGTATGCATCGCAAAGTTAAATGCTGGACTCGACTTACTGTATGTGGCTGACTGTTATGTAACGCTAGGCTACCGTATTTAAAACGTGCTGGAGTTGATTGAACAACTGAGAAAGTGACTGTTGTTAGGAAGCTTAAAACCCGGAAAAAACTCACATATTGAAAACTGCTTACAATGGCAGTAGAACTGGACGAGGAAACTATGCAGGATCTTTACGCGTGGGTAGACAAGATACCACTTTCCCGACCCAAAAAGAACATCTCCGGGATTTCAGCGATGGAGGTCAGTTATTTGGTGTTTGCAGTGTGCAGTAGTCACCTCTCTTTCTAGGCACCAACATACATTACACTGTGTGCATATTTTTCGATAAATGGCTACCTCCAAAATGATCTATACTTTTTACCGTACAACAACACTTGGTATAGCTCCCTTCATGGAGCCAGGAACTTTGCGTTGTGAGTGACCATACCCTTGCTTGTGTACAGAACTATGAGTACAAGCTAGGGATTTTGTGAAAACTGAAATGCTACCAGATCCAGAATGGTTCTGGACTGGAGTGTTTCAGAAACTGAAATGTCATAATGACTTATAATAGAGGACCCCCAAATTGTTGTGGCACCATGGGAATAGTGCAGGAGCCACCTGGCAATGACAGGAATGCATTTTGGCTGCATTCCAGGTAGTTCTGGGACTATTCAGATCTGACTATTCTGGGTGCCACCTTCCAAATCGTTCTGGCAAGTCTGGGGTGGCAACATTCCATTTTTTAACCTCCTCCCCACATTCCAGAAGGCAAGAAGGGAGGGGGCGATATGATAAAAACCTTCAAGTTCTACCTCTTCCCTTGGCTGTCTCTCCTCTCTTCTCTGTGACTGCATCACTCCTGCCTGCAAATGCACCTGGTCTCTGTCACAAATGCACTCAGCAGGTCAGACCCTCTGCTCCACAGTGCCAACCTCCGAGTGCAGTAATGTGAACAGGTAACAGACAGGGTAACCCTCCTGACTGCTTGTGGGTCTGAATCACCTTTGGTCTCATGTTCTGGGGGGACTCTAACTGTGAACCTTATGCTAGCGTACCCAAATGTACAGCCTCAGATAATCTGCTTTTCATGGGAATGCCAAATATCTTTCGCCTAAGGGCACCTAACCAGGTATCCAAAATGAACCCTTAAAACTCTATAAAATACCTTAAGTATATTCTTACCTTTTCCCAGTTTAGTAGCACCATCAAACTTATGAACAGTTTTTTTTTTTTTTTTTTGGCAGTCTTAACCCTCTGTACATCACATGCAAACGAACTTCGAAGACACACCCAGGCAGTCTTTCAAAATAATATTTTTACTAAAATGAATAAAGATATGTAAAATGTAAACACTGAACACTTTATCACAAAGCATACAATCACTTAAAAGAAAAGCAAAGAAAACTACAAACTCCTAACAACATATAGTTAGACTTTTTCTATCTAATGTATTACCTCTATAGTGCTTATAGTTAGTATTTGTTTCTTAAGAGCCCAAAAAGATACGTCACTAAGATCAGACACAAGTCTTAGGTTAAACTGTGTCTTTCTCACACACCACTTCTGATGTCATCTAGCTCCTCCTTGTTGAATACAAAAAAATATACAAACAGGATGTCCTATCAGGAAGTATATTAAATAAGGTGACATCAGCAAAAAACTAATTTTCCAAATATGACTCCTTAATTAACATTTTCTATTTTGATCTCGAGCAGTTCCTAGTTTCCCAAGCATATCAAAAAGTTTTATAGTTTTTTAACACCAGTTGATATGAAATGTTCTTCCTCTTAAGACATCATAAAAGTTTATGATCTCCATCCTCTGGCAGACTTGTGAAGACCCATTTCATTTCCACTTCAAAGAGCCTAGGCATGTCATAAAAAGGTAATAAAATGCCACTCTGAAGTAAGTCAGTTAATTAAATGGTTTCTGCTTCACAGAAACCTTGGGGGGGGGTCACCAATGGCACAGCTACCGTATGGGAAACAATCACACACTACATTTTTATATTACAAATATCATTGAACAATCACAATTAGCTGGCCAAACGTCACAGTTCTCCCCACCTAGACTGAATTTGGGGGCTCTATCCGCTGCATGGGATGAGCTTCCCAAATCAGTTCACTCCTCATAAACATGCGGCAGGCCATCTGCGTTCTGATTGGTCTCTCCAGCCCTATGTAAGATTGTCATGTCATACTCTTGCAAGGCAAGACTCCATCTTAATAGTCTACCATTAATTTTTCCCATTTCAGTCAGCCAAACCAGGAGGTTGTGGTCAGTTTGTACCACAAAATGCTGCCCATATAAGTATGGCTCCAACTTCTTTAGGGCCCACACTATGGCAAGACACTCTTTTTCCACAGTAGGGTAAGCCTGCTCCCTGGGAAGTAACTTTTTATTCGAGTACACTACTGGGTGATCTTTCCCTTGGTTGGATATCTGACTCAGTACTGCCCCAATACCCATGTCTGAGGCATCAGTCTGAACTATAAAGGGTCTGCTATAGTCAGGACTTGTCAGCACAGGAGCACTGCACAGTGCCTCCTTCAGTCTGGTAAAGGCTTTTTCACAGGCTGTTTTCTAGGTAATTTTCTTACGCATCATTTTCTTTACCAGGTTAGATAGGGGAGCAGCCAGGGCACTGTAATTGGGTACAAATTTCCTATAGTACCCTGCTGTCCCTAGAAAACTCCTGACCTGCTTCTGCATTTATGGTCTGAGCCATGCCTTGATCACATCTGTTTTTACTTGGTTAGGACGGAGCTGCCCCGGCCTACAATGTGCCCAAGGTATGTCACTTCAGCCATGGCTACCTGGTACCTCTCAGTTTTGACAGTGAGCCCGGCCCTCTGTATCCTGCCCAGCACTTCCCTAAGGTGGGTCAGGTGTCCCTCCCAGCTGGCTCTAAAGATGGCAATATCATCCATGTATGCCACAGCATACTCTTCAGCACCATTCAGCACCTGGTTCACCAACCATTGGAAAATGGCCGGGGCATTCTTCATTCCGAAAGGCATTACTTTAAATTCAAATAAGCCTATCAGAGTGATGAAGGCTGGCCTCTCCCTAGCTCTATCATGCAACTCTACCTGCCAATACCCCTTTGTCAGGTCAGCAGTCGTAAGGTAGGTCACCCCTCTCAACTTGTCCAGGAGTTCATCCGTCCGGGGCATCAGGTGGGCATCTGACTTTGTGACTGCATTCAGTCCATGATAGTCCACACAGAAATGAATACAGCCATCTGGCTTGGGCACAAGGACTACAGGTGAGGCCCCGGGGCTGTGAGATCTCTGCATTACCCCTAAATCCAGCATTTCCTCCACCTCCCTCCTAATGTCCTTTTGGACAGCCTCTAACACCTGACATGCTGTCAGCCGTATGGGTGTCTATGTCCCTGTCTCTACATCATGTGTCACTAAGGGGGTTAGTCCATGCTTGGCGCTGAACAGTGGGGCAAAGTCTGCTAAAACCTCCCTTATTTCCTGGATCTTGTCTGGGGCCCGCTGGGGAGACAATTTAACTACCCCCACAGAGGATTCCCACTTGCTTTTTTCCAGCAAGTCCAGAAGAGGGTCTCCTTTATCCCTCCCCTTCCCAGGACAACATACTGCAAACTCCTTGTCATCCCTGTTAGCATATGGCTTCATCATGTTGACATTGTACATCCTTTCTGTCTGTCTTCTGTCAGGTAACTCTATGATATAGTTCACGTCATTTACCTTCCTAACTACTTTGTATGGTCATGCCCACTCAGCCTGCAGCTTGTCTTTCCGGACTGGAATAATGACCATGACTCCCTGGCCCACCATGTACAAGTGAGCTCTGCCTCTGCGGTCATACCACACTTTTTGTTTCTGTTGGGCAGCTGCTAGTTTGTTCTGGGCTGTCCCCATAAGCTCCTTTAGCCTTTCCCTAAACCTAAGGACATAATCCACTATGGTAGTTACCTGGGTGGTGTGCTTGCCTTCCCAGTCCTCCCAGATCAAGTCTAGGGGCCCACATACCCAGTGTCCATATAAGAGCTCAAAGGGGGAAAATCCTGTCAACTCTTGGGGCACCTCCCTGTATGCAAACAACAGGTGGGGAAAGTATTTCTCCCAGTCCCTCCCATGCTGTTCAGAAAATACTTGGAGCATTGACTACAGGGTACCATTAAATCTTTCCAAAAGCCTATTGGCTTGCAGGTGATAAGGTGTCGTGTGCCTCTGCACCACCCCACACTTCTCCCACAAACATTTCATCAGGTCCGACATGAAGGAAACCCCCCGATTGGTGACAACCTCCTGCAGAAACTCAACACGGGAGAAAATCCCTAGTAAGGCATCTGCCACTTTGTCTGTCCTCAGTGAGGATAGAGTGACTGTCTCTGGATACTGGGTGGCATAATCCACCATAGTCAGGATGAAACTCTTCCTTGAGGAGCTGGGGGTATTTAAAGGCCCCACAATATCCATTCCCACCCTCTGGAATGTCTTCTCCACTATGGGCAATGGAATTAGGGTGGCTTGTTTTTTTTTTTTTTTTTTTACGGTTCTATTTGTGCTCCCTACCTTCAGGGCATCTCTCGAGCTCCCATTCTCAGCTCCGCAGCTCCACCGCCCATCTGAACCATTCACTACTGTATGATTCCAGGCTCTCCCGACCCCCTGGAGAGGCCTCTGAATCTTCAGGGATGGATGTACCAGAACGGCCGACCTTGGGCTTGTGGTCATGGACTCCTGATGGTCGCTGTCATTTCACCCACCAGTAGGGGAATTTTTTTTTGTATTGTAAGTGTTTCCCCTGAAGCTGTGGATGTGCAGTGCTTCCACACACCCCCAAAAGATGTCCGCCGCACTTCAGTCACCAGCAATCTTGCGGCCGTGCGCTGAAGTGCCTCCAGCCTCTGCTAGAGGTCACTAGTGCAGCAGCTGATGGAAACCCCCCTTCCCGGAGAAGGAGAGCTGTCAATGGGAAGCTCAATCCTTCCCCCTCCCAGCCAACCCCTGACAACCCGGGCTTGTTCCCGAACCCAGGTCACCGGCATGGCGCGAGGTGTGGTGTCCAGCATCTCAACCCTCAGTTCACTGGGCCGGCTTGGCTTGGGTTTTCTTACCTGCCTTCCCTATGTCTTGGCACTGGTGACAAGACCTGCAATACTCCTTCACCTGCTGGGTGAAGTTGGGCCAATAGAAATTCTGGGCCAACTGCTGCGTAGTGCACGCGATTCTTAAATGACCAGACAAGGGAATATCGTGTGCAATCTTGAGCAACTACTCACGATACCCCTGGGAAATGACAAGCTGCCTGCCTATCACCCCTCCCTTCACAGCCTGAGTATACATCAGTCTATTTTCCCAGTAAACCTTATGTTTACCGTCGCCTCCCTGTGCTTTATCACAGTCTGCCCAAGCCCTCAGCTTCTCTAGACTAGGGTCACTTTTCTGAGCAGCTGCAAACTCCTTACACATTCCCAAGGCATGGGACAGGTCCCCTTCAGTCTCTAAACTAGGGTCCCTAGCACTAGCGTCAGGCCACTCAGGATCACTGTCATCCCTAACCCTCTGACAATGGGTCACTCCTCCCTCTTCAGAGTAACCCTCTGCAGCTGTGTGGTTAACCCCTTTTCATTAGTCTCCATATCAGGAGACACAGGCTGGGGAACCAGCCTCCTAGTGGTTTTCACAGTGTCTTCTGTGGGGTCCGAGGAACTACATCTTTCCCTTGCTGCTTGGCTACGGGTAACTGCACATACCATCCCGTTTGAGATTGTTGCCAAGGATCATGTCAACTGCTAAAGTTTTGACTACAGCCACCTGTTGCACAGTGCCCCCTATTTCACCCTGTCTAGGAGAACATTAGCAAAGGCAATGTTTTCTCCTCACCAGTAAAGTCTTGTACAGTTACATAATTATTGGGTATAAGCTGACTAGGCTCTACCAGATCCCCCTTTACCAATGTCAGGGATGCCCCTTTGTCCCTTAACCCTTGTGTCTGTACACCATTCACTGTGACTGTGTGCATGTGTTCCCTCATGTTCACAGGCATGCTTCCAGGAACACACAAACAGACCACTTCTTTCCTTACTTGGGTATTGCTCATCCTTTTGGGACACTGTCTGGCAGTATGTCCAGTTTCTTTACAAACCCAACATTCATTTCTTTTCTCAGAGAAATCTTTTCTCTGAAACCTGGGGCTAACTGGTTTCAGTGGAGGCAGGGAGGGTTTTAGCTGCCCTGAAGGTGCGCCTTTCCCTTTCTGCGCTGCACTGCCTGCCCCATTTGCTCTCAGAACAGGTCTGTTCCTGGCATAGTGGTCTGAGAGTTCAGCAGCCTCTTGCACTGTTTTGGGATCTCAGTCCTTCAGCCAGGTTTTCAGCTCCGCTGTGCATGCCCCAAAAAACTGTTCTAACAAAATAGCATTTTCAATTTTATCTACACAGTTTTCTTCAATTCCTTCCCACCAACATTTTAAAAACTGACGTTGTTTCGTGGCTAGCTCCTCGTAGCTCATATCAGGGCTTCTCCTGAGCTTACAGAATTTAGCTCTGTATGCTTCTGAAGTTAAATCAAACATTTTTAAAAGTGCAGCTTTAAGTTTGCTGTAATCATTACTGTCCTCCTTGTCCATTTGACCCAATGCATCCTGAGCTTTCCCAGTAAGTAGCAGGGATAGCTGGAAGCTCCAGGACGCTCTAGGAATTTTAACCTGAATGCAAACTTTTTCAATGGAATTTAAAAAGGCATCCATATCCTCTCCCTCTTTAAATTCAGCTATCAATTTGGAATTCAGTTTGTAACCCAGTCCTGTAGTTCCAGTTAAACCCAAGCCACTTACCTGCTCTGGTTCTGGTGGTTGAAGTCGTAGCTTCTCCAGTTCATGTCACCTCTGGTGCTCACGCACCTCACGGTCAGTCTCCGCTGTTTCCAGTCAACCTCTCATCGTTCTCACTCCCTCTTCTCCTCTGTAGCTTGTTGTTCTTGTTCCCTCTTCTTCTCTGCAGCTCGCTGTTCTCACTCCCTCTTCTCCTCTGCGGCTTGCTGTTCTCGTTTCTCCTCTCTCTGGAACTCCAGCTCCATTCTGCGCAACTCAATCTGCAACCTGATTGCTTCTGGCTCCAGAATGCTGGTGACCTTCCCCTGCTGCTGTGGCCCATTGCTGGCACTGGCCCTGCTATCATCCTCACCAGATCTGGACACTGCACTGGCCGCTAGCCCCTCCACACTCAAGGTTTTGTCCTTTACAATCACAATCTGTGACTCTGCTCTGGGCATCTGCTGCCATCAGGGCATCCATGAGGTTCTGCTTGGTGGCTCTCCCCTCATACAGGACTCCTCTGTCCTGGCACAACTGCCTCAAGTAGACTACAGTGTGCCCACTGTAGTTGGAAGTCATTTTCTTCCCTAACTACGACTACTCCAACTTGCACTTTAGAAAAAAAAAATAAAACTGATAGGAACTTGACTATAAGCAAAATTATATAGTTCTGTTTCCTTTTTAAAAATAAATCACTGCTTTTTTTGTAAGTGAGCTCTACGGTGTTAAGCTGACATACTGAACAGTTAAAGCTTGTGTTACCAAATTTTATCCGCACTGCTTCCACCAAATCTGTCACAAACGCACTCAGCAGGTCAGGCCCTCTGCTCCCACAGTGCCAACCTCTGAGTGCAGTAATGTGAACAGGTAACAGACAGGGTAACCCTCCTGACTGCTTGTGGGTCTGAATCACCTTTGATCTCAAGTTCTGGGGGGATTCAAACTGTGAATCTTATGCTAGCATACCCAAATGTACAGGCTCAGATAATCTGCTCTTCAGGAGGATGCCAGATATCTTTCGCCTATGGGCACCTAACCAGATATCCAAAATGAACCCTTAAAACTCTATAAAATACCTTAGGTATATTCTTACCTTTTCCCAGTTTTGTAACACCATCAAGCTTATGAACAGTTTTTTTTTTTGTCATTCTTAACCCACTATACGTCACGTTCAAAAAGAACTTCGAAGACACACCCAGGCAGTCTTTCAAAATAATATTTTTACTAAAATGGATAAAGATATGTAAAATATAAACACAGAACACTATATCACAAAGTATACAGTCACTTAAAAGAAAAGCAAAGAAAACTACAGACAAACTCATACCAACATACAGTTAGGCTTTTTCTATCTAATGTATTACCTCTATAGTGCTTATAGTTAGATCTTGTTTCTTAAGAGCCCAAAAAGATATGTCACTAAGATCAGACACAAGTTCTAGGTTAAACTGTGTCTCACTCTCACACCCCTTCTGATGTCATCTGGCTCCTCCTTGTTGAATACAAAAAATATTCAAACAGGATGTCCCGTCAGGAGGTATATTAAATAAGGTGACATCAGCAAAAACTCATTTCCCAAATATGATTCCTTAATTAACATTTTCTCTTTTGATCTTGAGCAGTTCCTAGTTTCCCAGGCATATCAAAGATTTGTATAGCTTTTTAACAGCAGTTGATAGTAAATGTTCTTCCTATTAAGCCATATAAACGTTTATGATCTCCATCCTCTGGCTGACTCATAAAGTCCCATTTCATTTCCACTTCAAAGAGCCTAGGCATGTCATAAAAAGATAATAAAATGCCACTCTGAAGTAAGTCAGTTAATTAAATGGTTCTTGCTTCACTGAAACCGGGGGGGGGGGAGGTCACCCATGGCACAGCTACCGTAAGGGAGGCAATCACACACTACAAATTTTATATTACAAATATCTTAGAACAATCATAACCAGCTAGCCAAGCGTCACAGTCTCCACCTCTGCTCCTGCACTCTACTACCCCCCTGATTTCTCCTCTTGTCTTCTCTTATCCCTTTAACCCTGCCCTAGCCCCACCTGCTTATCTCCCTCCCACTTACCTACTGTTTAGCCCCTCCACCAGTAAATCCCCATATTGCACTCAATCTTATATCCCCTGCTTTATTCAGGCCTAACGTACATATGTTAAAATTTCCAACTGCTGTTCATTGTTCTTTATGCAAGTTATGTTTCTCTGACTGCTGTAAATATTGTTTTGATGTGTTATGCTTTACCTCCCATCACCCCTTCCCCCAGGACACATCTGGAAACAAGCCGCTACTCAGCTCAGTATGTTTTTCCTGGTGAAAGATTTGAAATAAATAAATAGCAAGTTCTTGAAAGGACTGAACCAGGTAAACTGTGAGGAAATATTGAACAGGAATAGTGAATCTAGAACATGGAGACATGAGTGGAAGCTGGCAGGAGGGAAAGACAGAAAGATGTGAGGAAGTTCTTTTTTTATAGAGTGGTGGAACCATGGAACGGTCTGCCTATTCAGGTGGAAGGCACCAAGACCGTTAACGGCTTCAAGCATGGTTGGGACAACAGCGGTAAGGCAGGGAACATGGGGGCAGGTAGTGTGTGCAAAAGCCACATGTAACCCCTGTAAATGGTGGGGGCTTACCCGGACTTCTTTTGTTGCCCCTGCCTTTACCAGATGAAGTTGTATATAGTTCAAGTTTAGCTACATTTAAAGACAAACTGAAAAGGTATCTACAAATGTGTGGGTTTGTTAGTATCATCCAGTAATTATGTGCGGACAGACTAGATGGGTATACTTCTCCCTCCAGTTGGTTTCTCTTATGTTCTTATGTTCTATGTTCTTATGTAAATAGTGTGACAAAACAGTGCATATACATGAGCAATGAAATAGAAAGTAAGCTCATAAGATAAGGACAAATCATAAGATAAAGAATTATGGAAAGATAAAAATGCAGTTATTGTAATATTCAAAATTTGTATTTTTTTTCTTCTTACTTGAGGAACTCTAGCAGTTAGGGGTAGTTTCTTCTGTAACCCCTAGGTGGCGCTATCCCAAGGGCTACTACCCCTGGCTGCTTGGCTAGTAGCAGGTTAAGGGGCCTGAGTTCTGAAACGGGTGCCTCCACCTGGAGATCAGGGTTGGTGGTGGTCAAGTTAACCTGGGCACAGCCTGCCAGGACACTGTAACCCCCATCTTTCCCCTCTAGTGGCCTGAACACTGTACAATAATCACTTTAACAATATCCCTGGTACACCACACAAGTACCCACACTGTTTGCACTTACCACCAGGACTGGTTCCTCTGGCTCAACCCTGGGGACCCCCTGTAAAACAAGGTTATGCACCGTAAATAGCAACAGTACAGTACTTTGAGCACAAACTGGAACCACAGTCATATTACACGCAGAAAAAGTTAGATCTAATTTATTCAGGGGACTTGAACAAGGGAGGGGCAAAATCAGGTTAATTAGCTTAAAGGTTATATCAATCAAGCAGTTATACATGTGCTTTGAGTCCCCCCACACAGTCCACCTCTGAGTACCCAGGCAGAGAAGAGGTGGGCTAGCCAGGACCGATGCCCGGGGTTGCAGCTGGTTGGGGCCCTGTGATGGAAAATACAACATGCACAGTACACAATATTTGTAATCCGGAGCCAGAGGGCTCAGTTAATAAAGGAAACAAAACAACAAGACAATCAGATGACACACTCAGATTAAGCTGTTGTTGCAGGGGGCTACCCTGATATTTACTCATGATACCCAAGACTGGAAACAGGCTGGATGAAAATCAAGACTGCAGGTGGTTGATCTGGAATGCCAGGAGAAGCAGGGCCCACACAAGTCTCAGAGGCATTGTTCCTGTTCAAGCGTGGAGCAGGGGGCTGATCCCCAGGCAGGTCTCTCATCGATGGCTTCTCTGTGCAGTGGGTAGTCTGGCTGTGCCGCTCTGGCAAGGCCCAGACCGCATGGAGACAAATTCGGATGCAGTCTGTTTTGGGCTGGATACAGCTTCCAGCAAGCAGAACACAATTCACACAGTGGGGTACTAACTCACGACCCACTAGCAGCTCATAGCACATTTACATGTAAGGGAATTCTACTGTACCAGGCAAAGCGCTCCCCGGTCACAATCACAAAGTCTCTGCAAACACCAGGAGATTAGGGGTAGCTGGAACTCCTGACAGGACGATCGCATTCAGCAAAATCTTCGGTCTTCTTCAGGTTGAGCCTGGCCCACTTCAGTAGCTTACTTTAGTCACACAAACTTGGATTTAGTCCAAAATAATTCTCTTCTCTCCCTCTCAGGAGCAGCACACCGACATGCAGGCCAAAAACTTAGCCTTTTTAGAGTTCTCCCATGCGAATCCACTCAGGATTGCTGCTCAGAATCACTTCAGCTCCTTCTTGTTCAGCTTCCTGCTTAGATCTAACTGAAAACTGCAAGCAGCCCGGGATTTCCCCAAGATCCAAAAGATTTGGTTGGCTGAATTGGCTAACAGTCAAAGCAAGAGCTCCCCCTTCAGTTGCAAAAAAGGAGCCAAAAGTTAAAACTACAGTTCCTATAGATTTTGAATTCGGACAGCTCCTGTAGTCCGGATACATTTTAGGTCCCACTAGTACTGATTGGTCCAATTTGCAGTCCAGGACCAAGACAGTGGAGACAAACAAAACAGTCCTTGCTACAAAGAAAGCAGGTTAGACAAACTATATTATCTTTATCACTCTAAATGATTTTCAGTAAATAGTTACATCTTTCAACGGAGCTTCGTCTCAGATTAATTAAGCTGCAATCAGGAAGCTCTTAAACAGACAGTACACAGAGGCTATACAGGCTCTGGTAATAATCACATTTAAACTGCTAAAACGCAGGACACCAGTCTGGCAGTGAGCATTTAGACAAGCTCAAGGAAGACTTTGTGGGAACCCCCATTTGTAGGGGGATTACACTTCTATGGGCAGTCTCTTTTTTTTTTTAACCACTTCTTTTTTATTAAAAAACATAAACTGCTAACATGTCAGCTATATCAGACAACCATACAGAATTTAATCATAACATGGTCTGTAATGGTAGGATTAAGCAATAAATCATGACAGGGTGTGGGTTATGGTTGGATTTACCCATGCCTGGTATGGTTTGATCATGAGTCTGCAGGCTAAGTGATCAAATCACACCAAAAGTGGATAAATCCCAGCATATCCCACACCTTGGAGTGGTTTATTGAGATTATATAATGCCCCCCCCCTTTGTTTTTTTGACAAAAAAATAAACAAAAAGTGTTTTTTTTTACATTTTAAATTATTTTTATTGCATTTACTGCAGTGCAAAAATGAAAAAATTGTCCTGGGTTGCTAGGGTTGTGGTCCAGGGTTTCTGTGGCTCCTGTTTTCTGTGCATGCACAAGATTGTTTTGCCATTCCTGCTCCGATGCGTTTCCTGTGGCCAGGAAATCTTTAACACTGTGCCCCATGTTACCAGTTCAAAATGTCCTGACTCTGTTTTTGTTGTAGGAGCCAGGACAGCGTTGTCAAGTTACTCCATGGCCTGATGTGAAGTATGGAGCACTGGCTCTGTTTTTGGCTCATTGTGCGCATTACAGTATGTGCATGTAACATTATATCTAAATTCTGGTTCAACATGCTACCCTCCTACCTGTTGGATAGTCTCTCCCTGACCTCCTACACCCTTATGGCCTGAGATCTAGAACTAAAAGATCCTTTAGCATACCTCATCCATCCTCCTCATCTGGCAAAGTCACTTTCTCCTACCGGCTCCCCAATCTGTGGAACAAACTAGCCCCCTCCATAAGGAACTTCTCCTCATACTTCACTTGCAAGCAACAACTATGCCTCCTACCACCTCCCCCCTGCCTCTGTCCCAGGTGACCAATCTCCACTCTACAGACCCTCCTAACTACTGCCTCCTAAGCACTTACTATTTCTACGTTTACAAAAAGTGCACTTACTGTTGTAAATCTTGTCTCACTTTGTCTCATGACCTGTAATATTCAAGAATGCCATATTCTCTTGCTTATGAATTATTGCTGTAACTGGCATCTGTTTGTCCCAATGACCTGCAATGTCCAATATTGCTGTATCTGTGGTTTGTGAAATATTGCTGTAACTGCTGTCTAGTTTGTGTAAATTGTATTTACTCCTATCCCCCCCCCTCCCGGGTCGCACTTAGAATCGCGCCTCAGCTCAGTGTGTGCCTTCCCCAGTTACCAAATGTTTAAATAAAAATAAATAAATAAATGTGCAGCAGCTTACATTGCTGCCATGCTATATAAGACTGTTCCCAGCCCTCTTCTGCTCCTGGGTGGGGGAAGCAAACGAGCCAGTTGTTTTGTTTTGTTTTCTTTTGTGCCCTCTGTCTTGGCCCCTATGAGAGTGCCCAAGGTCAGAGGGTTCTGAATGGACATGCTAACAGATTTCTGTTGTGGAGCTGGTGACTGAAATGGAGGAGGCTGCAAGCGATGAGAGTAAGTGAGTGTGTAGCAGCGAGGAGTCAGCAACCATTGAGGTGAAAGTGATTTATTTATTTTTTACACAGGGGTAACTAAGTTTTGCAGGGTTTTAATATGAGTAGGGTGGCAGCCAAAATGGTGACACTTGCAGCAGGACTTTTGCAACACTTCCAACATGGTGGTTGTCATGTTTTGATTTTGGGGGGGTCACATTGATTTGTTTTTATGTGATTGCTGATGCGTACTGGCACCTTTCGCATGGCTTATCCTAGGATTTACCATAGCAGAAAGGTGCCAGTCAGCCAGTCGAAGTGTGGCATTCTTGGACCCCACTATAGAATTTGATTTAATAGCTCTGGGCAGACTGGGTGGGCCAAGCGGTCCTTATCTGCCGTCAAATTTGATGTTTCTATGTTATTATTGTGTTATACCAATACTGATGCAATGATCTCATTGCCATTACACAAGGTACAGAAACAATACATCTCCCTCATTTAGAAACTAAGCTAAGGCTATCTACAGGAAAAAATCTGATGCCCTTTCTTCTGTGATTACAGTCCACTGCTGTTAGGCATTGAATGTGCCTATTTCTGTTGTTGTTTGTTTTTTTAATATTAAAAGATTATAGTACAAACTATTGCCTAGATGCAGTGGCATGGAGCAGCCACACCTTCCACCTGTTATAAAAAAAGAACTATTTGATTTCTTATTGTGAGGGTGATTTGTTTCCATACATTACAAATGTCTCTCTGGATCTTCCCACCTGTGAATCATTGAGGGGAGGGGTCTGGCTGTAACCAAAGCCATGTAATTTTATGACCGCAGTGAGCAGTATAATTGTTATTTACTCTTTAAACTATCTGACAAGAAATTAGTAATGCAGTTACCTTTAGCTGGCCTGGTGGCGCTGAGGGTTGAGGTGCTGGACGCATGTTTCGGAACGAGCATGGGTCGCCAGGGATTGGCAGGGTTGGAAAAGGATCAAGCATCCAGAGGACTGCTCACCTTCCCGGGGGGGGGGACATCAGTAGTTGTTGTGTGGCTGCCCCCTGGTAGAAGCTGGGGGGGGCCACACCACCAACGCCTCAGAAACAAGGGGTTGGAGGAAGCAGACGTCAGGAGGAGTATGTACAGAAGCATGCATGCTGCATCCCTTGGCATCATTGCACGCCTCCTCCAGTAGGGGAACTACTCTACAGAAAAATCCCTGGCAGCATGAAGGTTGCATGCCGGCACTGCCGCAGTCCTCCGCCAGGTAGCTCCCTCCTGGGTCCACTCTCTTGGTCTCTGTGGTGGTCGAAGAGACAGAGAGGGGGAACAGCAGGGAGGTCAAGAGCTCTGCCTGGGACTGGGGTGGTGGCGACCTAGCTGGCTAGATGGGGGTAGGAACTAAAGGCACAACCTCCCCCCCCAGCCGTGGAATAAAAATAATCAAAAACAAACAAAAAAAGAAAGTAATGCATCCACTTTTGAGGATATCCTCAGTAATTCTGGGATGGCAGTCTCTTTTAATTTAATCGTACCTGTCTGACATAGGGCCAGTGATTTTTCCATTTTCAAAAAATGGCCAATTCCATTTGGCAGAATCCTAAAATATGGTTTTACCATTTTCCCCAAATAGAGGACAAATCAGTATGTTTTTGTTTACAAATATTTGTGTCAAACTGGAAGGTTTGCATAAAATGCAGGTGCAAGGTAAGGTTGTTGTCATGAAAAAGTGGTGCAAATAGATTTTTTTCATGAAAATGTACTCCGAAGTGTTGGTTTAAAAACTACAAATCTTTTTTACTGGTGTTTTCCACTGAAAATGGAAACTCATTGGCCCTACTAACAGAACTTTAAATTGTAAGCCTTCTGTACCTCATTTGTAGCATCTGAGAAGATCTGGGGGAGTTTTCCCATTGCCAATTCAAAATAAGTTTACAAGAGCATATATAGAGAATAATGCATGGGATGATATGCATTACCTAGAGGATAATGAATGGGCACCAGTTAATAACAATGTTGTTTTCCCTTCGAGAGGTTGTCTTGACAACCTAGTAAACCTTGAGAGTGAAGCCAGATAGGTTTACAGTTGTCATGGCAACCTCAAGAAGGGAACTCTGCGTTGTTGTTAACTGGTACCTATCCATTGCCTTTTATAGTGGGCACCAGTTAAACAACAATTGTCCTTACTTTTCCATTTTTTTGCCAAGGGAGTATATTAAATTCAAGTAACCACACAACCCCATTTTATATAATTTCTGAACATCATTTTTTTCCTTACCCTCTCTAGTATTATGCCATCATTTTCATGTTGGATGCTGTCATTTTATGAATAGGGTATTTTTATGTCATTTTGTGCCACCTGCCCAACCTGTGTCCCCTCAAACAAAGCGGTTAAGCAGCAAACTGTGCTTAAATAGCATTTATTTAAAAAAAATAAACTTAATAAGTGTTAACAGAAGGCTGCAGAACAAATTGTTTTTAAATAACCATTTCAAAGCTGAGTTAACTTCAAAAACTTTTTAAACTGATAAAACAAAGTGAAACTGCAGTTTAGAGTCCGTTTTTTCCGTACATTTTACTGGTGGGCACCTGAGGAGCTACAGAGAAATGGAGATGTCAGTTTTCCTTTTTTTAAAGCCTACTGAAGTTAGGAAGTAAAAGTTCTGTTTTGAAAAAGGCAGTAAAACTACTGTTTAAATATATGTTTTGATGCAGTACTCATCTGTTTTATGAGTTTGATATCGGCAGTGAGAATGTTTGTCAGAGGGACATTTAGAAAGGAAAACAGTCACACGTCAGTGTGGAAGTGCCTTGCTCGCCCTATAAAGAGACATTGAGCATGCAAATGCCATAAAAACCAGTCGGTTATTACAGAAAATAACTTGCCATCTCCATAGAAAAAATTGATGGCGTGCTGTTATAAAGCCAGCTTTTGCTGGACTTGGTCTGTTTTTTCCCTGCCTGGTGCCTCATGTAAGTTGGGGTTCAATTTCTTTTCTGCCCTCATTCAGTCCCCACCATGTTATCAGTTTGCTCAGTGTTGCCTTTCTTCTTAAGACTTCTGACTGGTTTGTTGTATATGGGGTTTATTTGGTGTTTTTCGGCTTTGTTTTCAAGTTTTTCTCTTCAGGCTCTCCTCAGCAGTTGGCCACCTGAGCATCGTTTTTCACAGTATTCCCAATAGTAAAGCATGAGCCTCCAGCACATGGACAACTATTTGTAACATTTTGGGAGTGCAGTTCTGCACGTCTGTGATGTGTGCGTGTTACTCATGCATGCTTGGCATCAATTGTGTGACATTATTTACTCCATCACCCATGCACAAACGTGCTGTTCCTCTTCCCAGCTAGTTTTCTTGTCAGAAACAGTGCTTGCAAACTTTTCCACAGATTTTGACTACAGCCTTCTCTCTAATGGCTATGTGATGGTGAAGCACTGATCAGCACTTTGGCACAACTTCTACCCCATGGCAGCAGCTTGCTCTTAGCTTTCTTTAAGAAAACAAAATGAATTTTGAACAATTCAGCAGTGTTACTGTTCTCTAGCTATTTGGGTGATTTGTACATTGGTATCATGGCATTCCACAGATGGTTTTTCTTTTGAAAAGTGTAAGGCCTGCTACAGTATACTAAGACATTCTCTCTATTGCTTATTCTGATCTTTTTAAGCTAGTTGTGTAGATGTTGGATTTTTGGCTACAACCCCCAGACCTGTGGAGTTGTGTGGGAGGATACGTCTGGCAATTCTAAAGGCAGTGGCAACATTCGGTTGCACCAGACCCTAATAAAACAACTGAATAGTATTTTACATGCTAAAGAACCACAGGCTCTGCTGCAGCAATACCCAAGGCGGGTCACTCATGACAAGGGGGTCCATAAAAGGCATGTGCAGATGCACCAGAGCATGCCAAAGATGTGCTAAGTGAGTTTCGGGCATCCCCTGAGATTTCTTTTGGCTCTAATACTCTGACAGAAAAAAACATTTGATAATGAATGTCCATTCCCAGCATTCCTTGCTGAGCCACCAGACATCGACAAGTTATTCCTTCTCAGCAGAGGAAGGTAAGTGATCTGAGGGCCTAAAGATGTCCTTCATTTCACTCCTGTTTTATTGTCAGTTCGCTTTTTGTCTGGTAGCCAAATCTTGAAGAAAGGTAAATCTCTCATAGAATAAATTAATGGCTCACTACCTTTGAGTCCTATAATTTCCACCACTGAGAATGCTCCTCTTACCTGAGTTTTCATCACTGCAATCAAGTTATCAACCAAGAGTGGTTGGATGTTAATAAGAAAAAGCAGCAAAATCACAGATGAAAAGCTATCCTTTCAGGAGGCAATGCCAGAAAATGGAAAGTTCCATTGATCCTTTATGCTTTGGTCACTTATATGTTTAAGGATGCCACAATTCCAATCAAGAGAACTTCTGCTGTTTTCAACTGGAATGATAAGAATGTAGATGTGGCCTGCTGGCATGCCTTTTTGGTGGTAGGATCTAACATAAGAGTTATGTATGCCTCCTTCCTGGTCTGTAGGACCCTATGCAACTGAAACTTCTCTAGGACCCTATGCAACTGAGTCTTGGCTCTCTGTAATGGTTTACCAGAGGATTCTCCAGTGTCTAACCTTCTTCTCTTTGCCTTAGCATCCTCCTTTCTGGGTGTTGTGGTTCAGAACAGATGTTGTGGTTCAGGACAGACAGACTCCGCCAGGTGCTCTTCCACCATAATTTTGACTATAAGAGGTGTCTGGCTTTGGCACTGCTTTGCAAGCCAAGCCTCTATGGCACATTTGTGTGGTGTTTTGTTTTCTGTGATGTTTTTTGGTCCACAGTTGGATGAGATTCTTAAGGATAGCAGGCAAGAAGGGCCAGTTGCCTATTTCCAAGTGACAACAGAGTACCTCTAGTCCCCCCGGGGAAAGTTTTTCGCTGAACTCATTTTAACAGAGAGAGTTTTTGTTCTTCAAGGCTTTGGAAACCAATAAGGCAGACATTCCTTTGCCAGTTTTAAGTTCTCTTAGCATAGAGACTCCTTTTTCAGCAGATGTACAGGAAGTGATAGAAGGGCTGATTTTCTACATGAGGATTTGCAGGCCTATATTTTCCCTGGGGAAAAGTCTTCAGAACTTTATCGAAAGATGAGTCTAGACCACAAAAGACTCATGGGTACTAGAAATTGTCTCTCTGCTATGCAATAAAATTCTCTACCGTGCTCTCAAGGAGTTGTGTTTTTTTTTTCTTTCAGTCTCCAAAATTTCAGTGAAAAAAACACAGTGGACCAGACGCTGGACCACCTGCTACAGATAGGGTGGTAGTCCCAGTCCCCCTTCCAAGAGGGACAGAGGTTGTACTCCACTCACTTTGTGAAAATCAGAGGGATTTCATCTGATTTTAGATTTGCAGCGCACCTTTCATGACGGTCCAAAAAGGTACAGCTTGTAGTCATTATATGTAGTAGTAGACCAGAAAGGGTGTGTGCATTTGTTATTTTTGGCAGGGTTTACTCAGCCTTCCATATTTTGCATTTGTTTTTGAGCCCAGCTTTAGCCCTGCTGCACTTGCCTTTGCTGTTCAGCTGCTGGGCTGCTGGCTCCCGCTGACATCACTATATGGCAGAGGACTGACTCACACTACAATACAATGCAGAGCAGTTGCAGCAGTTTTGTAAGGGAAAACTACCAGTACTAGGTATACATACTGGGTGGGATATTCAAAGCAGTTGCGCATGGAGCAACTGAGATGCACAGGTGTAACAGCGGAAATGCACTAAAGAGCAATATTCATCGGGGGACAATGCACAGCGCAAATCGCAGTGCACCAATGTGCAACCCTAATGAATGCATGCACAAGTGCAAGAGATGTAGCCATGAATAAGCTGCGCAGTGCGATATTCAACAGCAAGCCAATGGCACAAACGCGGAGCAACAGGGACATGCGCAGAGCAAAGTTGAGCTCATCAAAAGACGGAGCAACAAGGGATGGTGGCTCGCGCCTTGGGGAGCAGGGGTGAGAGACAGAGAGAGAGAGAGAGAGGGAGAGACAGAGACAGAGAGAGACAGTGTGAGAGAGCCAGTGGCCAGGCAGGACAGCAGCAGAGGTGCAAGACAGGCACAGAGGCAGGAGGTGCAACAGGCAGTGGGACAGGGAGTGCGACCCTGACTGTGCCTGTGTGTGTGAGCAGCCCAGTGTGTGTGTGTGTGTGTGTGTGTGTGTGTGTGTGTGTGTGTGTGTGTAGAGATATCTGTGGGGGCAGCGAAGGCAGCATGAGCCTGCGAGCCCGGACAAAGGAGTGGCTGTGGGAGAACCCGGACTGGCGGGAGGCGGTGTCCACTGCCAGCAGGGTCCCCATCACAGGAGTGTGCAAAGCGCAGGGGCACAAGCAGCAGCACACAGCCGCGGAAGCCCAGGGAGTCAGCTGCATGAAGGGAGCAGGACAGGCCAGGCCATGGCCAGTGCAATCTTCCAGATGGAGGCAGTAATGAGGGGTATGAGGAGGCAGGAGGCAGAGCAGAGCAGCCATGGAAGGGCCCAGAACAGGTGGTACCATGCCCGCACCTCCTTCGAACAGTACAGTGGCACCGAGATTGTGGGCCAGTACCACCTGAACTGGGCAATTCTGAGGCAGCTCTGTGAGCTGTGCAGTGATGAAATGCAGGCACCCACAAGACGGAGTCACGCCCTGTCGGTGGAGACCAAGGTCATGGCCGTTTTGTGCCTGCTCACCACGGGTACCTTCCAGAGACCAACAGGGGACACCACAGGCATAACCCAGTCGGCCGCGTCACGTCTCCTCACACAACTCCTCAATGCACTGCTGCCACATGCTGCGGAATACATCCATTTCCCCAGCAATCAGGCGGAGCATACCACGAACATGTAGGAGCTCCACAGGGTTGCACGTATGCCTGGCATGCTAGGGGCCATCGACTGCACCCACGTAGGCATCCGCATACCACCAGGGCCGGAGGGGGTGGCCTGCATCAACAGGAAGGGCTACCCCAGTGTCAACTGCCACATGGTGTGCGATGCCAAGGGGCACATAATCAATGTCTGTACCACACACCCTGGTGGAGCACACAATGCCTTCATCTGGCACCAGTCAGCATTGTGCCACAGGTTCGAGAGTGGGGACATCCCCACCGGCCACTTAGTAGGTGAGTATGCAGCTGGAATGGGCAGCCTGGCACAACAGGGCAGGGTGTGGGGGAATGCTAGGCTGGGGGCTTCAGAGGGTCTGGCTGGGTAGGCGGGGGGGGGCAGCCACACAGACCACTATGCTAACCCCACATGTTTCCACACAGGTGATAGCGGATACCCACTCAGGCCCTGGCTGCTCACCCCATACCAGCGCCCATCAATCCCAGCGCAGGAGAGATACAATGAGGCACACGCCAGCACATGGAACATTATTGAGTGTGTGTTTGGACTGCTGAAGGCACAGTTCCATTGCTTGCACAGGTCTGGCGGTGCCGTACAGTACTGCCCCTCAAAGGCCTGTGGCCTATTTCTGGCCTGCTGTGTGCTACACAACATGGCCACTGACCATGGGATAGCTGTCGAGGTTGAAGAGGGGTATAGCAGTGGGGATGACATGGATGCCGGGCCAGGCGGTGGTGGGTAGCCCGCCCACCGGGCGACGGGAACCCCAGCTGCACAGGATGGCTCAGCAGCACCAGGACACGATTGCAGAGGAGCACTACGGTGCACGCAGGTAGGTGAACATGACCACACACATGTCCCAGGGACCAGGACACAGTATATAGGCATGCATGGCTGGGTCCCACAACAGACACGGCCGGAGGGCGGCGTGGATGGGCATGGGCCAGGACTCCATGGAAGCACCCTATATAGCACTGTAGACCCCACCCACACACACACCCACACACACATGCACAAGCACACGGGCACCCACACGTGCACACCCAGATGCCGCCAACGGGCATGTGTCAGACACTAAATACCAGTGCACAGTGGCAGCCGGTGTTGTGTTGGCATCATTATGCACATGCCACAGTGGCCAGTGGCTGGGTGGGTGTGCACTAGGCGGGCATGTTGAGTGGACCATGGATGGCATGACCCTGGTACGCACATGCACACGCCACACCAATGTGCACACAGGGCTGCTGCAGGCAGCAGACGGGGAGGGTGGTGGATCATGACCGCCGAGCAGTCCCACAGCCGCCACAGACATGTAGACAGCCCTGCCAAGACTGCCCAGCAGACGCAGGCTGTGCAATGGCCACAGGGGGCATCACAGACATTCGCCCAGGTGTGTCACTGCAGGAATGCGACCGGTCCCTCGCAGGGGTCTGCAGGCCCCTGAACAGGCCTGCTCCAGGCATGCACGGAATGCCCACAGATCTCGGCATCTACAATGTCAGGGTCACACAATGCCGGGACCGAGGGGTGGAGAATGCACTTCGCAGTGACTGCGTCGGACAGCCATGCACCATGGTGGCCATTGGTGCTAGACCAGCCATGACCGCAGCGGTAAACCGATCCAGAGCTGCAGTCATGTCCTTCCACATGCATGTGACCTCAGCCAGGAGCTGCTCATAGTCCCAGTTATGTCTCCCTGTGGAGTGGCGCAGCTCTGTGTGGAGTGCATACACCCCTGCCATGACCAGCACCTGTTGCTCCACGGATGCCCGGAGCAGACTGGTGTGCTCAGTAAGGGGGTTGGCGCCCTGAGGAGCATGGGCATTGCGCTGACCCACGGGTGTTGCGTGACTCCGTAGTACAGCCCCCCGCAAAGGTGGGGGCTGCACAGCAGGGCCCCCTTGGGCCTGAACAGTCTATGGTGCAACAGCAGTGGCCACTGCACCCGGCCCCCCTCGGCCCCGTCCTGCTGACGTTGCTGCCCCTCCGGCCGCTGTGTGTGTAACAGCACTGGGGCAGCTGCACCACCACCGCCACACACTATGGACTGCACTGCACCAATGTCGCCCACCGCCTCACCGGGCATTGCAGCCAGTGGGTGGACAACCGCCACCAGGGCACCATCTGCACTGCCGTGTCAGGTGCATGGTATGGGTGCCTCCCCCTGATCCGCATCACCACTGTCCAGGATAACAGTCATGTCATCACCCTGCCCCACTCTGTGTCTCAGCATACTGGATGCCATGGCTGGCATCTTGCTGAAACACTGCCAGGGCCTCGTCCGCAACCACGCCACAGGCATCCGGTCGGACAGTGGGGATGGGCTGGCAGTGGTCTGCATCCCGGACACCAGTGGAGGTGGATGGATGGTCCACCAGGTCCAGAACCGCCCCCATGGTGGTCACCCCCACCCCTGCTGCTGCATGCAGGCACTCTGGATCTGTAAAGGAACACATACACGTTAGTGGCGCTGCCACACACCCCTGCCCCCGGCCCCTTTCCCCATGTGCCGCTGTACCTACCATGCAGTGATGGGCTGCCCCCCGTCTGGAATCCACCACCGGGTAAACACTCAACGGCGCTGTGCCACATGGATGCCACCACCAGCTCCTCCTGCGGTGTCAGCTGTGGCACTTCAGGCTGTCCACCGCCCATGGTGGCACGTGTGGCCTGGATGGCAGCCACCTTATCTTTTATCCTCTTCCAGTCCGTGCCCACCTTCTTTCTGCACTCCTGTGCTGACCTCTGATGGCTGCTCTGCTGGTTCACAGCCCTGGCCACTCCCTCCCATGCAGCTGCCCTGGCCTGTGGGGTGCCTGTCGAGCCACTCAGGTGGGGCTCCTAGTCCAGGTATGCATCGAAGAGGGCATCGCTCTCTGCCCTCGTGAAGTTGGGCCTGCGCTTCCATGCAGGCCCCTGCTCCTCAACTGCCTCGTGTTCCGACATGCTCATTCCTGTGGGTATGGACATGTGGTTAGTGATGGCTGCCACACACAACGCCCCCCCCAGTCCACTGTCCCAACATGCCCACTGCCTGGTGTCTTACCTCTGAAGGATGCAATACCGGTCTGGTGCCTGTGCAGTCCCATAGTGCCTTTATAGCGCATCACATGCAAATCAGGGAATGCGCAACTGTAATGAAATGCAAATGCCTCCGATGCACCATGGATATGCTGATCAGCCCATCTGCATTGTCCTGCTGAATATCGTGGAATTGCGCATGGCACATTGGAGTTGTGCATGCACAAGCCATGGCGCAACTGTATGACATGTGCAGTAGGCCTGACAGTGCACATGCGTCACTTACATCGATGGTACATCCTATGCACAGTGTGCCATCCACAGTACAGCGCTCTGCCGCTATTGGGCATGTGGCGCTCGTGCGCTGTATGCCCTATAGTGCCTGTGTGCCATTGGCACATGGACTGGGAGGCACACAAGCCCCTATTGTGTACCATGCATGGCGTGTCTTATTGCGCTTGTTGCGCATGGTGCGCTGGTCAAACTTTGACCCTCTGGTGCCTGCGGCAACGTCCCAGTGCTACCCCCAGCTGTATTATGAAAGCACCCGAGGCATGCACGATTGGGGATGGCACATCACAAGCGAGTCGCGCACCCACAGCAGATGTGGCTCATGCGCTACCGGACGCCATTTTGGATTACCAGTTCAGATACAAGCATGCTGCGCAGGAGCACAGTGAGGGCACCAAATTGGAGCCAGGTTGAGGTGGTGAACCTGGTAGCACTGGTGGAGCCACATGTTGGCTCACTGTTTGGGCAGGTGCCCCTGGACCGGCCTCGCACCAAGGTCTGGCAGGAGGTGGCAGATGGGTTGGAGGAGTCCACTGGGGCCCAGTGGAGTGGGGAGCAGTGCCGCCATCGATATGGGGACCTGCGGCGGAGGGATCCTGACCAGCTGAGGTCACTGCTGGCATGCATCCGGAGGGGCACCATGCCACAGCCAGTTGAGTGCACTTTTCCATGTCTGTGCCATGTCGTTGTTCAGTGGGGGCCAGTGGAGTGTCACACCATGCTGCGGGGGGGGCTGGCTGCAGCTCTGCTGGCTGCGGCCTTCCACCACTGCCACTGCGCAGGGCCATGGTGTATACTGTGCAGGAGGGGGGTGGGGCGCATGGGTTGTTGCCAGGTGCTGATTTCTGCCTCTCACTGTCTCCCTACTAGGCCCTGAGGATAGGCAAAGAGCCAGGATGGCAGGTGCCGCTGCTGGACGTGGGCAGGCCAACACTGCTGCACAAGCATGGGATGCCGATCATGTGGGAGGTGCTGCCGGTCAGGCGCCGGTTGTACTGCAGCATGCAGGTAGGCACTCTGTCAGGGTTTGTTGTTGTGCAGGGTGGGGGTGAGCCATAGCCCCCTGTGCACATGGCCATTACAGCCGTGCAAAGCCGGTGGGGTCCATTGCACCATGCCGTGGCTTTCGCACGTGTGTGTGGCTGCTGCAGGTGGGCTGTGGGTGCACCTGGGTTCCAGACATGCCACTGCTGTCCCACCGCATAGCTCTGTTGCATGGCCACCATGGTTGTGGTATGCCATACATGCGTGGTGTTGGTGTGCAGTGCTGTGCGTGGCTATGGACGGTTGGGATGGCAGCTCGTGTGGGCACACATGCTGGGGCTGGTTGTGTGCTGTCCACAGAGCACATGTCACTGCTGTCCGCTGCGCATGGTGGATGGGCTACGGTCGTATGGGCATGCACTCATCCATATCCTGTCCTTTGTCCTAGGTGTCCAACAGGTGGATGTAAATACCAGGCTCCTGGAGCAGATTCTGAGGGTCACCACGGCCACGCTACAGGTGGTGCGTATCATTCGGCAGGCCATGTGCAGGCCACGGAGGAGACGAGGACCAGGCACCAGTAGGGCATGGACGCACATGGGGCCCATTGGCCTGCACCATCTTTCCTTCCCCTGACCCTTCCTCCCTTTCCCCCCTTGTACCCTAACCCAGCCTTGTCCCCTGTCCCCCTGCCTCCCTTACCTGGCCTACCATCTTGTTTGTGGCCTCCCCATTCCCTGCTCCCTGTCCCTGTTCATCTGTATATAGTTGCTGGTTTATTTTAATACACATTTGTTTTATTAGCCATCCATGTCCGTATCTGCTTTGCAGCAGGCGTATGGAGCCATGTTGCAGTGGTGTGCATGGTGGCTGAGTGGTATGTCTGGGGTTGACTGGGGTTTGTGCCTGGTGGTCTGTGCCCAGTGGCCGGTGTGTGTGCCCTGGGGCGTACATCTGCACCCTGCTCGGGTTGTGTGGCCTGTGAGTTGTGTGCTGTTGGCATGTGTGTTGTCAGCTATGTTCCAGGTGGCATGTCCCGTGCCATCCTGTGGGTGTTGCCCATGGCTGATTGCCAGTGGACATTGGTGCCACACCGCCTCCATGCACTGCTGTGGTGTGCATGGTCGGGGCCTGCAGCTGTGCACCTGCTATGCCTCCCTTCTGGCATCCTCTGCACCCTGGTGATGGTCTGTCCTGCTCTTGTGGCATGCTCCCCACTGTGTCTGTTGCCCTGTGTCCTGACCCATGTGCCTCTGACCCTTGCGCAGTCCAGGTTGTGCTATTGCGCTTGCTGACTCGCTCCCTTGCTCATCCCTTTTTGCGCTATGGTGCATCTCTGCGATATTCAGCTGTGTTGCGCTGTCACTTGCCGTTGTGCACAACCTTTGAATATCTCGTTGGGTGTGCACTGGTGCAGTGTACTTGCGCTGCACAGCTGTTGCACTTCTGCTGCATTTCTGAATATCCCACCCACTGTGTTTCCTCTTCCCCAAGACACCCTGTTAGCAATGCATTATGCCAAAATCCAAATGCCTTGGCATTATGTTTTTTTGTAAAACTGACTTACTTCTGCCTCTGTAACAAAGCATGGGGATTGAGAGAAGAGTGAGTTGCAATCAGTACCTTTCCCAGTCCTTTTGACTTTCATGCATAAATTACCTCTTCTTGCATTCATTCTGGAATTGTATTTAATTACCATTCTCTGCAGTTAGTTTTTGTATTCTGAGCTGCTAAAAACTGCAGGGTGTACCAGAGCTTCTGTAGCAAGCCTCATGTTGCTGTGGACCCAGGGCTGTACTGCTGACATCACCATATGGTTGAGCAGTGACTCACACTGCAGTACTGTGAAGTTGCAGCAGTTTTGCAAGGGAAAACAACATTACTAGGTGTACATACTGTGGTCCCTCTTCACCAAGACACCCTTTTAGCAGTGCATTATGCCAAAATCCATATGCCATGTTAATATGTTTTTTTTTTTTTGTAAACCTGACTTGTTTCTGCCTCTGTAACAAAGCATGGGGAGTGAGAGAAGATCATACAAACATACAAAACTTGCCAGCAGAAACAGGCCTTATGGTCTATCAAGTCTGCTCGTATGTGCAGCTAGCACCCCTATATTGCAACTGCCCCACTCGCCTCTTGGAAGTGCTGTGTTCTTTATCCAGCCCCCCTTCCATGTGCTGTCCCATGCCTTTTTGAAAGTCACCACCATCCTGCATGCTACCACCCCCTCTGGCAGAACATTCCATTTCGACACAACTCTCTCTGTGAAATAATGCCTTCTCATCTCCCTCTTGAACCTGCCTCCCTCCAATCTCAGCCCGTGCCCCCTCATGTCCCTTCCCTTTCTCTGCTTAAATAGCCCCTCTGCACCAGATTTGTTGATCCCCCTCAAGTATTTAAATGTCTCAGTCATGTCCCACCCATCCCTTCTCTCTTCCAGGGTGAACAAACCCAAGTGACTCGGCCTTTCCTTGTAAGTTCTGCCCTCCATCCCCTGTATCATTTTCGTCGCCCTGCTCTGCATCCCCTTGAGAAGCTTGACATTCTTCCTCTGGTATGGATGCCAATACTGCATGCAGTACTCCAACTGCGGTCTGACCAAGGACCTATAAAGGGGCAGGATCACCTTTGTGCTGGGATGAGAATCCCCACACAGTGCACCCTAGCATCCTGTTGGCCCTAGCCACTGCCCTCCTGCATTGAGCAGAGTTAGTCTTGCTCCCTGTTACTATGACCCCCAGGTCCTTCTCCTCCTCAGTGACCCCTAACCGCACCCCACCCAGTCAATATTCACTCCTCTGGTTCCTTGTCCTGAAGTGCATAATTTTGCACTTCTTTGCATTAATTCCCTGTTGCCACCTTGCTGACCACTCCTCAAGCCTGGTGAGGCCACCCTGTAGCCTCAGCCACCACTCTATGTCATCTACCACAGCTCCAATCTTGGTGTCGTCTGCAAACAAACTGATTCTTCTCTCTACCCCATGTGCTGCATCTGATATGAACAGTCCAAACAACACCATCCCCAGCACGAGTCCTGTGGCACACAGCTAATCACTGACTTGGAAGATGAGAGTTTCCCCACCACCACCACCACCCAATGCAGTCTATCCCCAAGCCAATTTCTGATCCAGCCAGCCATCTTAGCCCCCACCCCTATGTCTTCCAGCTTTGCCCCCAGTCACCCATGAGATACTAAGTCAAAGGCCTTGCTCAAATCCAAATATAGGATACCCACTGCATGGCCCTTGAGCAGTTCCCTTGTCACCCAGTCATAGTATTCTATCAGGTTGGTCTGGCATCATCTCCCTGAGACAAACCCATGCTGCCGCCATCCTGGAGATCACTGACCTCCAGGAAGGTTACCAATCTCTCCATCAAGATTGATTCCATTAACTTACCCGCTATGGAAGTGAGATTGACAGGTATGTAGTTGCCTGGCTCATTCTTTGGGCTTCTTTTGTGGATAGGCACCACATGAATCAACCTTCACTCCTGCGGTACGCATCCCATATCTAGGGAGGTGTTGAACAGGTCAGTCAGCAGCCCGGCCAGCACCTCCACCATCTCCCTCAACAACCAAGGTGAATGCCATCAGAACGTGGTGCCTTATCCACCCTAAGTGCCTTCAGACCTTTCAGTACCCTGCTTTCTTGAATCACTGCATAAGTCACCTCCTCTCTCCTCCTCCCCAACCCTCCAGTCCACGGAGGTAATGGACCTCCTACCTCCCTCGTGAACACAGAGCAGAAGTATTTATCCAGTACCTCTGCCTGTTCCCCTTCCTAATCCAAACTATCCAGTCCTTACAATTCCTCTTTTCCCTCACATACTTTAAGAATTTTTCTCCCCTTCCCTTATGCCCTGAGCCAGTCTCAGTTCCTTGGTGGCCTTGTCCTCCCTTACTAACTTGGTTACTTCCATGGCCCTCTTCGCATACAATTCCTTGTCCTCCCCCCTCCCAGTTCTCTTCATTTGCCTAAACGCAGGTCTCTTGGCTCTCATCCCCTCCAGTGCCCTCTTGGTCATCCAGCACGGTACCTTGGCCCTGGACTTCTTGCTCAGAGTCCTGGTGCATGCTAGAGTAGCCTCCCTCAGGCCAGATTTTACAATCTCACACTTTTGGTGTGCGTCCATCTCTGACCTAATTCCCTCAAGGCTTCCCCTCAGTATTTCCCTCATCCTTCCAAAGTCTGCCGGTCTGAAGTCCAGTGCCTTTGTTGCTGACCCCACCACCTCCTTGCTAATGCTTAGCCTGAACCATACCAAAAGGTGGTCATTTCCAGCCAGTGTATCCTCTACCCATAGCTCCCTCACCATCTCCCCATTTGATAGTACCAGATCTAACATATTACCCAGTCTGGTTGGGTCCCCAACCATCTGCACCAGATGGCTATCCTAAAATGCATCCAGAAGCACCTGTTCTCTGGTGCTAGAGGTGGCATGGGTTTCCTATTCCACCCCAGGTAGATTGAGGTCCCCAACAATCCCCACACTCTCCTTGCCACACACCCAACAAATCTGATCCACCAACTCCCTATCCATATGCTCGCACTGTGCTGGTGGCCTATACCTCATCCCTAGCCTCAGTTTCCTACCGTTTGGGTCCAAGAACTGTATCCACATTGCCTCCATCCTTCCCTCCTCCCCCTCATCCCTTGTGCACCAGATCCCATCCTTTACATAAACTGCCACCCCTCCTCCCTTCCTCACTCCCCTGTATTTCTTATACACCTTGTACCCAGGAATCGTCCAATCCCAATCCTGGTGTTGGTTGGCCCATGTCTCCGTGATGGCTGCAACATCCACCTTCCCTATGCTTAAGACATCCTGTAGCTCAGCTACATTATTATCCAGGCTCCCCGCATTTAGAGAGACTACCTTCCACCCAGTTCTAGGCTCCTTAACCCCTTCCCCCTCTGTCTGATTTCCCACCCTCAGCACCCCCTCCTTACAAACCCTACTGTCTTTGGGGTTAGCTCACACCGCTCCCCTACCTGGTGTACCGGAAACACTTCTGAGAAGGCCACTAAGCATCCAACCTCATTGCACAACTTCCCTAGTTCTTCATATTTCTCCCTACCCACCTCCACTTGACTCTGTGCCAGGTCATTTGTTCCTACATGCACCACCACGTGAGGGTTTCCCTTCCCCTCCTGACACATCTTAGCATGGCCTGCCCTGCCCTTCCCGCTGTTAAGCCTATTGGAGATTCTACCCATATTCGACTGTGTAGTCCCCCCCAAAACCTGATCCCCTTAAGTATAGAGTGCCCTAACACCACTACTCCACCCCCCACCTCCCCTCCTTTTGCCTGTATCTACTTGCAACCCCTTCCCTCCCTTGAGCATATGCCCTTCCCTCCCTGCAGTACCCAGGCCCACCCCTCCTGCATATCCCTCTTCCCCTTCCAGCTTATCCCCCTTGCCTACTGCCCCTCTTCCCTTGACTGATGCAGCCTCTGCCCCTCTCCCCAAGTCCGATACACCATCTATGATCCCCCCTGCCCTACCAAGTGCCCGTTCAGTTCTTTCTTAGCTTCCCCTGCTGGTCCCCACTCTATCTCTCCCTTCCCTCTCTCGAGACCACATCCTCCCCCATCCAGCCTTCTTTCCCCAGTATTCTCCCTGCCCTGATTGTTGCCTGCCTCCTTCCTTACCAAGATCAGAACCTTGTACCTGCTACTTAACCCTGTCCCCCTCCTGCCTGTACTGTATTATCCTTTCTGCCACCCAGGAGTGGCTTGCGACCCTCATCATGCCCCATGCTCCATTGAACCCCCCCCCTCCCCATGACGCTTCAAACTCCGAGCCGCTATACACCCGAGGTGGTGCCTCTCCTACCCTCACTCTGCCCATCCCCTCTTTTAACCTTCTTAACTCTCCTGACAACCCGCTGACTTCTGTCTGTAGTGCTCTCAGCTTGTGGCAAATGGGACATTCCTGCAGCCTTCACAATATACACATCCATACGGCTGCCTCACAGCCATTGCAACCCACCACCCTGTCTCTCCTGGACCCCCTGTTGGTCTCCTGCCTCCTACACAAGCTTCCCCTTCCTTGATACCAACCCCCCTCCCACATCACTCCTCCCAGTCTCGCCATCCCACATTCACCATACCGCCTGAATGCTGCATCGCCCCAACCCCCATCCTGCCCTCAGCACTCCCATCATTATCAGTATACCCTTAGACTTTGCCCTCCAAAGAGTAGCCCTAACAACAGAAAATTTCTTTAGAACTTTATCCCCTTGAGGAGTATCCCCGATGACAAGAGACTGCCCTCAGACTTTACCCCCTGAAGGAGTAGCACAACACAACACAAGTGAACAGCCCAAGGGCTTACATTTTTAAGTTAGTGGTACAGTACTTTGAATCTGCTCCTTTCTCCTACCCCGGGCTTTACTCCAGTCGAGCTTTCAGGCTTTCCAATCAGGTTGGTCTATAAGACATCCCAGTAACACCACCTCCTGTACCTCTCAGTAACACCGCCCCCCACAACCTCCAGTTGCTGTCAGCAAAGACAGCTATCAGTTTATGCATCAGTGTAATTAGTGTCTATACCTTGATCATTTGAAAGCAGTAATGCCTCCTTACCCATGCCATACCGGTGCCTTCCATATCTTTCTGTAGTAAAGTGCCTGGCAGTCACTCTGAATGAAAATCCCTTATTGCTTCTCCATCCCGCACCTCTTCAACATCAGCATGACACCACGGAACTCCAAAAAGGACAGTAATGAAATACAATTCCAGAATCCGTGCAAGAAGGGGTAATTTATGCATGAAAGTCAAATGGACTGGGAAAGGTGCTTTTTAAACAAATTTTTGAGGCAAACCAAGTTCAAGTTGAAGTCCCTTTGTTCATTATCAGGGCAGTAAAACCAAGGGACTGTCTGTCTTCCATAGATCTAACTTCATATGCCAATCCACCACTCTCAGAAATTTTATTGGATTGACATTCAGAATCAATATTTTCAATACTAGGCTCTCCCCTTCAGCAGAGCTTCTGCTCCCAGGGTCTTTTCAAAGGTACTGACAGTGATCATTGCCTCCCTCTAACAGGAAAATACTCATATTTACCCTTAACTGGATGAGCTCCTGACAAGAGCTTCATCAGAGCAGACAACAAGAGCCTCTGTAGCCATGATAGTACAGATCCTTGAACAACATCTCCATCTTAGATACCAGAACACTTGGGAGTCTATTGTGAGTTTGACTTGCAGAGGGTCTTCCTCTCTTCATCCAGAGATGAAACTCTCCAGCTAGACATTTGGTATCTCAGAGATCAAAATGTGGTTTCTATTCAATGTTGCCTTCAGACCATGCATCTGATCACCCCTGCAACATAAATAGTCATATGGACACACCTTCACTTGAAGCTTCTTCAATCTCAGCTTCTATCATCCTGTTCCCCTGCTTCAGAATACTCCCATTTGGATTCCCTCTTTAGTATGTTAGCCACTTGCATGGTGTGAAGGTTTGAGAAATCTGACAGTGGGGTTGCCACTGTTGTTCCCTTCCAGGGTGCATTCTGACAGTGGATACAACCTCTAGGGATGGGTGCTGTCCTGGACCAGATTCAATTCAGGATATTTAGAGTCCAGCAGAACAATTCTTTCAGATTAATGTTCTGGAGATGCAAGTAGTGTTCCTTGTTCTTCTATATTTTAAGGATCCGGTCATATCCCAAGTGGTGAGGATTTCCTTGGGCAATGCAGTGGTGGTCATATACATAAATAAGGCAGCACAAAAAGTGAAAGCATGCTCCTGGAAGCTCAAAATAATCAAGAGGTTCTTCCGTGGGCAGAAAAGAATCTTCTGTCACTGTTAGCCATTCATCTTGTGAAGGATCTAAACATTCAGGCAGATTAACTCAGCAGTCAGTACATACATCCAGGGAATTGTTTCTAACTCTGAATTATTCAGACTTCTGTGCAGTCAGTTTGGTACCCCTCAGATTGATTTGTTTACATCCAGGGAACATGCTCAGGTTCCCAGATTATTCAGTCAGTCTTGGTGTCCACTAATTAAAGCACTGGCTGCCCTCTTTTAACAGTGGAACTTCAAAATGGCTCATGGGTGGGGGAACATATGTACAGTATATGAGTGCACCCTAACTTTGTCTTCCCTCACAGAAATGCCCTTTGAGGTTGCCACTTCAGGAAAGCAGATCTGAGTGAGTTAACTGCTCCAGTAAAATATGCTGCACAGCTGGTGAAGCTAGCCGTTAATAAAGTCTTTAGGTCAAAATGTCTGAACTTGTCACACAACTACCTAGGACACACCTGGAATCGAGCAGTACTCTGCTCAGTGCATCCTCCTGGTAAAACTTTTAAATAAAGAAATAAATTGAAGCCTCTGACTGAGAATGAATAAAACAATCATAGCCACCAGTTAACAGACAGACCCATCCTGTGAATAAAAGGTCTCTAGTTAGCACCAAAACACATTCTCCCCCCACTTAGGACATTTTATAGCCACTTACTTAGCACCTCCCTGCTGTCAGTGTTTGGACTTTGAAGTTCAGCAGCTGCTGGCACCTGTGTCATTCGCTACAGTCTGCTGCAATCAAAATGTAAGCACACTCTCATCAGTATAAAAAACAATGATTTAGGCTGCAGTTCTCTCTCCTTTGTCTTTACCTAATTATGGAGCTGAATGGACCATAAAATGTTTGTGCTCAGTGGCGGAGCTAGAGGGGGGGCTGGGGGGTTGGTCGCCCTCCTGGCTGCCCCAGTGTGAGCAGCGTTGCCCCATCACCATCTTTATTCACTGTTTAGTGCCCATTGTGGAGTCTGTGATTGACTGAATGTCCCCCCCCCGGCTCCCAAACACTCCCAAACCTGGCTCCACCACTGTTTGTGCTGCTGCTTGCTTGAACTGTTGCTCCTGGTTGCTCACTGCCCAAGACATGGAACTCGATTTTCAATCGGCCCTTAGAGCGACACAATTTGTGTCAATCTACAGCTGCAGCAAACTCTGGGTGTATCAGGGACTATGCACCTTATTTTATAAAAGGGGGTCCCTGTGCCAAAGACCCAAGAGTTATTGTAGGGTTGCTCCAAACATTTGGTGCACCTGCGGGGTTTGACAGAGGGATTCATCATCCCCCCTCACCTGGCGTAACCACAGAGGGGCTGCAAAGGTGTGGAGGGGAATATGCCAGCAAGGAGGGGACCAGTGGCAGATGGAGCACAGGGAGTGTCCTAGGGAGCAACAGGGGCACAACGGCAATATCAGGGTGCTGAGGTGGCCCCCAATGGGGGTGCCATGCCCAGTTGCAGACAGCCAATCTGCCCAGGTAGAGGGGAATTGGCAGGGACAGACCATGACCCATCCCCAGGTGGACGCAGCCCTGGCACCTTCCCATAGGTGCCACAGACCCCAACACTGTAGGTGGGCAGAAGTGGCTGCAGGTTGCAGAGTGCAAGAGATGGAGGGGAACGTTCCCTGGGCACTGTGGCAGCCACCTAGTGCTCAGCCTTCCACGTGGAGGCAGGCTGCTGCCTGTCTAGTATGTTGGGGACTGGAGCACCTATGGCGTGTGTGCCAGAGCTGTGTCTACCTGGGGCTGAGTCATGGTCCATCCCTGCCAACCCCTCTGTACTCATGCCAATTGTCTCTCTGCAACTGGGCATCGCATCCCCACCAGCTGCCACTTCAGCACCCTGACATTGCTGCCTGTTCCTGTCACTCCCTAGGCCACCCCCCAACTCCTTCTACCCCCGTCCCCTCCTTGCAGGCCCCTCCAATCACTACCCTGCCTTGTAGTGGCACATGGCCCTTTGACCATCTCCTGGGTGGTCTAAACTGAGCCCCCTGTTGTAAGCACAGCAGGATTTCTAAAATTCCTGAAAAGGGGATGGTGCAGCCCCACCATGGCGCAAGCCCCCTTGCAACCTGGCATTCAGGCTCTTTTGCTACAAAGGTGGCACAGGGTGGCTTTAGCACATGGCATCCCAATTTTAATGCAGCCTGCAACAGAAAATCAGAATTTCTGCAAACTTTGATGTAAGGTGTCACTTGCATCCTAGCTGTTTGGTGTAGGCACCTTGCACCAGAGTTTTCCTTTTTAAAATCGGGCCCATGATCTTGGACTCTCTCTCAGTCACCATCACTGGAACCTGTGTTTGTACAAACTTTATTATTGTCCTCACTACTTGACCCAACCAAACTTGTCTGTGTGTGTGTGTGTGCATGTGCTGGCAGTGCCTGCTTCACTGACTATCTGCATCATTCTGCTTTCTGCTGCAGCCATGCAGATGCTGCTTACACCATCAGTATTTGTTTCCAGTCCGTGCTCCATTCATCCAATTCATTCTGCCACCAGTCCCTGTTGTCATTGCTTGCCCAGGATGAGGCTCCTCCGGTGCCCACTCCACCCACTGGCCTCTAGATAGCATTTGCCTGCCCGGCCTTTGGTGCCTGTTCTCATGTTTTTCTCCCTTCTCCAGTTCTGAGATGACTCGTCTCCCACTATGATGTGTTGCTGCTCCATTCTGGACCCTCAGCTGACCTAGGTAAGTCACTGATTGATAAGAGGATAGAGAGTCACCGGTGACTGGGACTTCATAATACTACTGCCTCAACTCTGGCTCCCAGCTGCCAGCATTCCTTTAATTGCTGCAGCCCTTCTCTGCCTTATTCAGTTACTGCCATCATCTGTCCCAGGCGGTCCAGTCAGACTCTGAGAAAAAAAATTAATTTGGCTATCTTCTGAGTCCTCCCCTCCTTTACTACTGGATGCTAAATTCATTGCTTTAGGTGACCATGAGACTCATGACAGTAGTAGACCAGGGAGGGGCTGTGGACATGGCCTACCTAGACTTTAGCAAGGCATTTGACACAGTCCCACACAAAAGATTATTAGTTAAATTAACCAGCCTGGGAGTGGGTCCCAGGGTGGTAGCCTAGGTAAAACATTGGCTGGACAACAGGACACAGAAGGTAATTGTAAATGGAGTCCACTCTGAAGAAAGGGCGGTTACTAGTGGGGTACCGCAGGGTTCAGTACTGGGTCCAGTCCTTTTTAATGTCTTCATCAGTGACATTGCAGAGGGACTGGAAGGAAAAGTATGCCTTTTTGCAGATGACACAAAGATCTGCAACAGGGTTGATACACAAGGCGGCGTGGAAAGGATGAAAAGGGACTTGGCAAGGTTGGAGAAATGGTCAGACGTATGGCAGCTAGGATTCAATGCAAAAAAGTGCAAAATAATGCACCTGGGAAACAAGAACCCAGGGGAAGAATACACAATGGGTGGGGAGGTAGTAACAACAACAAAACAGGAAAGGGACCTGGGGGTAATCATATCAGATGACCTTAAGGTTAGCAAGCAATGTGAGAAGGCAGTAGGGAGGGCAGGGGTATACTGGGATGTATAGGGAGAGGCATCAGCAGCAGAAAACAGGAAGTTGTTATCCCTCTGTACAGACAGTTGGTGAGACCCTATCTGGAATACTGTGTCCAGTTCTGGAGACCCCATCTCTGCAAGGACATAGACAGGATAGAGGCAGTCAGAGGGGCAACTAAAATGGTGCAGGGTCTGCAAGAGAAGCCGTATGAGGAGAGACTAAAGGAGCTTAATACGTATACCCTTGAGGAAAGAAGGAGAGGGGACATGATAGAAACTTTCAAGTACCTCAAAGGAATCAACAAAATCCAAGAGGGTAGCATCTTTCAGAAAAGAGACTTGCAAGAACAAGGAGACACAATTTAAAGATAGAAGGAGGGGGTTCAGGGCAATGTGAGGAAGTATTATTTCACAGAGATGGTAGTGGATGCATGGAACAGCCTTCCTGAGGTAGTTGTGGGGTCTAAAACTGTGGGAGAATTCAAGAATGCATGGGACAGACATAAGGCAATTCTTGTGGGGGGCAGGAAGATATAGGCTGTTGGTTAACTAGGATCTGCGGCCTATCCTGTAGGTAGGGAAATGGGCAGACTAGATGGGCCTAGCGGTCCTTATCTGCCGACAAAGTCTATGTTTCTATGTTTCATTCTTGGGCCTGCTGGCACTGCTTCAACACCATCCAGGATGCCCAGTCCATCCCTGCTGCTCCTATGAACTGTGCTCCTGCTTCCTTTTTCATAAGCCCAGTTTTTATTTATTATTAAACAAATTAACTTTATATCTGAAGCCCATTCTAATTTGAAGGGGGGGCAGGTGTATTTATGTATGAGGCAACCAGGTCACATGGTTATTAATCAAAGATCATGGGCTGCATCATTTGCAACTGAGGTGAGCCACTAGCCTGCCCCATTCTCAGCTGCAGTAGTGAGTGGTGGTATTTGGGGGTGCACTGGGCTCCTCTTACTGCCATTCAACAAAAGCTGCCATACACAAAAGTTAGCCACTGTCTGCTAGGGGCAGAACATCCCCTGCAAGAGCTGGACTGCATTATGACAATGATTTTATACAGTTTTAGATGTCAGTGGTCATGTGTTCTGCGTGATCACTGTCATGCTGAACTGTGGCTACCATGAGTACCCCCCCATGGCTCGAGTACGATGCACTACTGCAGATGTCATCCTCAAACCCACCCTTCCTTACCCCTACCTTAAGGCCTGGTACATGCCAGGGGCTGAGTAGTGCACTGTTTAGTTGGTCCCTTGTTGGTCTTCTCTGGTGATCCCTAATCCACCCCTCACTGCCCAAACTCATTCCATAGCATTCAGTAGTGGATCCTCCCCCCAACCCAATCACTACATCTTTAGGCAGCACTGGTTTTCCACTGCCAGAGCAAGTATTCTGCTTCACAAGGCAGTGACTCCCATGAAGAACACGATTTAGCAGTTCTTTTTCCCATTGGATTGATGCTATGCCTTGTAACCTGGAAGGGGGATACAGGGTGATGCTATGCATGGCACAGTTTCTACATTCATACCAGTGCTCTCATGACCTGTATGCTAGCGCCAGGGACACTTTTACCTGGTATAGTGTAGCAAAAAATGACACAATTTTCATCAGTTGCTGCACAAAACTGTTTACGTACAGCAGTCATTCGCTACACGTCTGAGTTCAATCCCAAGTGATTGCGCAGCTGCTTTACATAAAGTTACATGCAAAATGCTACACTTATTTTTGCTATTGATATTCAAATTAGGTTTAATAGCACAGTAGTTGCTGTGCAAACATTTTTAAATAAAAATGTACCTGTCTAGTGCAAGAAAGTGTCTATTTCACCTCTTTTTGTATAGCATAAGAAGTGAAACTGTGTGGCACAGAATAGCTGCTGAGAATGAGACCCCATGTGTCTGCTCTTTTCTGAGTTTCTTGTGTTTAAGTTTATTTATTTATTCAGATCTTCCTGCCTGGACATAAAGTCTCCACCACTCAGTCACACTAATTGGAGTACACCGGAGGTGCTAGGACCCAGCGGGAGAAAACTTTTTCAGGAGGGCCGGGGCCTGAGATGGAGCCGCATGGAAGCAGCACCGCAAGCCCCGGCTCGTGCGGTAATGACTGTCTCGGCATCAACCCTCCAACCGCCTAAGCTCCTTTTTTCCCGCCGTCGAGTGAGCTTCAATGACGTCACTTGCCCGCCGGGAGTTAAACTTCACTAGCAGCAATAGTTCAGTTTATTGTTTTGTAGAATTATTTCAAATCAGAACCGATTTGTATTTTTAATTTACAACAGAAGTCTTCAGCCCTCCATTGACGGAGTCAACCATGAGCGGGTCAGGTGATGGTAGGGAGACTTTGTATGAAAGCTGTTCAGTCAGCTGGGCCAAGTCTGGTCCGCCGCCTTCCCCGGAGGGGGGGTCTGACAACAGATGGTCCAATGCTCAGGGGGATGGGCGGTCCCCCCGAAAGCATAAGAGGAAACGGTCCCATTATTGTCGCCGTTCGGCCTCGAGTTCTTCCTCAACACATAGGTTGAAGAAGAAACGGCATCACTCGAGGTCACCCTCTGGTATGTCTGTGTGTAGACGGTCGGTTATTAGAGCCAGGTGCCGGTCTCCACCTCTGTCAGAATCGCCGGTTTCAGTCTCTGGTAGCTAACCTCCTCGACACCGGAGCTCCTTCCTGCCTATTGGAGGAGCTTCTGATGGGCAGTTTCACCAGTGGGCTGCTCTTATGGAGCAGTGGGCTTGGAAGTTGGTCCAGTTGCCCAAGCCAGTCAGTCCAACACCGAGGCCTTTGGGCCATTTGGTTTCGGAAGGACGGGTAGGGCAGTTAGGTCTTCCTAGTCGCGTAGCGCCTTCTTTGGTGCCATCGACTCCGCACTCGGGTGTTTATCCCCTCACATGGCTGCGGCACAGGGGTCCACACCGATGCCTCTATCTCCTGCCATTTTTCCCTCTTTTACTTCAAATCACGGTTTTCAGACCCCTGGGACACTCTCAGCGCCATCCGCGGTGCTGCGGGTGGTGCCACGGGCTCTGTTGGCACCGTCTGCAGCGTCAGTGCCATCCTCAATGCTGCAGGCTCTGTCAGCACCGTCTGCAGTGCCACGGGCTCTGTCGGCGCTGTCTGCGGGGCCGTTTCACTTAGCGTGTCCCTCCTTGTTCTCTGTACCATTTTCCTCTATGGCGCCGGGGATTCGTGCAGTGTCGGCTGGTTTTCAGGGGTCCTTTACTCCAATTCTTTCCTCTTCTGTTCTTCCCCCTGATTTTCACTCCTTTCCTGTCTATACAGTCCCCCCTGGACTGTCAGGAGATGATTTTGAGCCTGATCCAGATCTTCGCCTGGGTGATGATGTTGATGACACTGCCCTGGGAGCAGGGATCAATCCTTCTGCAGAGCCTGTGGTTGAAGACCTTTCCTTTAAGTCTCTGCTCAAAAATGTAAATTCTACTCTTGCTCTCCAGACTACAGAAATTGATCCTGGGAGGCTTTTGCGACTCCAATATCTTCATGTCCCAGAGATCCCTATGGATTTAACCTCTCCAGTACAGCCCTCTTTTGAGACCCTTTCACCGATGGTGTGGAAGAATCCGACTCTCATTCCTTCCGTGGCCAAGTTTATAGATAGGAAGTATGCCCCTCCCAAGGATCGACCCATTCTGGCCTCACAAGCCTTTGCTGATGCCGTAGTGGTCCTGGCAGAGAACGATAAGGCTGTCCTTCCTCAGGGATCTACAGCCCAGCCTATAAACAAAGAATCTTGCAAGATAGATACCTTAGGTAAGAGAGTCTTTGCTGCCTCAACCCTGGATATGCACATTGCCAGCTACCAGGGCTATTTTTCTCAATATGAGTATGTCCTTTGGCATTCACTCAAGGAAAAGGTAGAAGCTCTGCCCAATTCGGAAGTTAACTCAGAGCTACTTCAAACCATAACTAGGGGTATCGAGTCCAATAACCAACAGGTTAAAGCTGCAATGGATGCCTTCGATACAGCCTCCCGGGCCGCGGCAGCTGGCATCTGCACCCACCGCCACCACTCTTGGCTGCGTACTTCAGGCTTCACGAATGACACCCAGCCGCAGGTCATGGTCTTACCTTTTCACGGTATGTATCTGTTTGGCCCTCAGGTGGAGAAAGCACTGAAGGCCATGCAGAAGACTAGGTCTGCCATTAAGACTTCTAGACCTGCTCCCGCCCCCTCCCGAGTGGTGTGAACTAGCGTCAGTTTCACAACCATCAGTCCTTTCAGGGCAGAGGCAGAGGAGGTTTTAACAAAAACCATAACCCTCAGCCACAAAATAAAGTGCAGCAGAAGGCACAAGGGCCCAAACCACCCAGTGCCACCTTCTGAATTTCTGGCCCATGTCCCACCTCAGCTGTCCGAGGGGGACTCCTCCTCAGCGGTGGGAGGACGTCTGACTCAGTTCTATGACCAGTGGAAATCTATAATATCAGACAAATTGGTCCTCTGGATAATCCGCAAGGGGTACTCACTCAATCTTTCGGAAACCCCCTTCGGATCATCCTCCCAAACGACAGCCCAGGCTGTCGGCAGCACAGTCAGACCTTCTTGCTTCTGAGGTACAAGGCCTTCTGAACAACAGGGCAGTAGAAATAGTTCCGCTGGATCAACGAAACACAGGTTTCTACTCCCGTTACTTTATGGTCATGAAGAAAACTGGCGGCATGCTCCCCATTCTGGATCTAAGAAAGTTAAACAAGTTCCTTCACAAGGAGAAGTTCAAGATGATATCACTGGATACCCTGCTACCTTTGCTTCATTGACACAATTGGCTAGCCTCCCTAGAGATGCAGGATGCCTACCAACACATTCTCATACACCCAAAGCACCACAAATACCTAAGGTTCATGGCATTGGGTCAACACTATCAGTTCAGAGTCCTGCCCTTTGGGCTATCCTCGGCGCCTTGAGTTTTTTACAAAGTGTGCAATTCTCAAGATGCACCTCAGAAAAATTGGAATACAAGTGTTCCCATATCTGGATGACTGGCTCCTAGCAAGTCCCTCCAGGCAAGAGACTCTGGAGGCCATGGCCATGGCCTCAGACTTCCTCACATCCATGGGAGTTCTGCTAAATCTCAACAAATCACAGTTGCAGACCTCCCAGAAGCTCCTCTTCATAGGAACTCTTCTGGACACCTCCTGAATGAAGGCTTTTCTTCCAGAGGACAGAAGGAGCGATATCTTACAGATGGCCCAATACATAAGGGAACACAGCTTGGTTCGAGCTATCTCAATGCAATGGATGCTGGGCCTCATGGCATCCTCGGTGTTCACTGTACCCTTAGCTTGTCTCCACATGAGAATCTCTCAGCGGATGCTCAGTAGTCAGTGGTCCCCAACCACTCACCCTCAGTCCTGTCCCATCAAGGTGACAGGACCTCTGAAGAGGTTGCTCGCCTGGTGGTCGCAGGAGGACAACCTTCTGGAAAGATGTCCCTTTGCCCCTCTGGATCATCAGATCCCCATTACCACGGACGCGTCCCTCATGGGTTGGGGAGCCCACTTCCAGGATATCCACACCCAGGGTACGCGAACTCAGCACAAGTCCTAGCTTCACATAAACGTCCTGGAAATGAGAGCCATCCTCTATGCAGTCCGAGCCTTGAAGGACATACTCTGTCACAAGAACATTCTCCTTCAAACGGACAAGGCAATGATGTACTACATCAACAAGCAGGACGGTGCACACTCTTACCCATTATGCAGGGAAGCAATGAGAGTGTGGAGTGGTGCCTGGAACACAAGGCTCTGATACAGGCAGTTTACCTGCCAGGAGTACAAAACGAGCTGGCAGACCGTCTCAGCAGAACAGAGACGGATCCTCACGAGTGGTCTCTCGACTTAACCGTCATTCAGTCACTCTTTCAAGAGTGGGGAACCCCCGACCTGGACCTTTTTGCATCCCCACTCAATGCAAAACTGTCTCTGTTCTGCTCCAGAAATCCAGAACCTGGCATTTTTTGTCAGGATGCATTCAGACTGCGGTGGACAAGATGCTTTCTATATGCTTTTCCTCCTCTTCACCTAATTCAGAGGGTACTACTCAAACTGGAGTCTCAGGGGGGCAGAATGATTCTCATTGCCCCATTCTGGCCCCGGCAGATATGGTTCTAGCTACTCAAAAGACTATCGGAACCCCCCGAGAACGCTTCCCCTTCAGATGAACCTTCTGACCCAGGGTCCTGTGGTCCATTCCAACCTGAGGTTGCTTCACCTTCATGCTTGGAGCCTCAAGAGATAGAGGTGAATAGGTTCAATGTTTCTCGTAGAGTTTCAGATATTCTTTTGGCTGTGCATAAGCCGGCCACTAGAAAAACCTACACAGCTAAATGGAAGCGTTTCTCAATCTGGTGTGCAAAATCTTCTTGGAACCCTTTTTCCTGCCCACCGAATAAAGTCTTGGAGTATCTTTTAGACCTCTCAAATTCAGGTCTGCAATACTCCACAGTCAAAGTTCACCTTTGTGCTATTTTGGCATATCATGAGCCGGTGCTTTCCATGTCACTGGCTCAGTTGCCTGTAGTTAAGAGGTTTCTTTGGGGTATTCTGCATACTAGACCTTCTATTTGATGTCCAGTCACAACCTGGGACATTAACCTTGTGCTGGACATGCTCACTCGTAAACCTTTCGAGCCTCTAGCTACTTGCTCGTTGAAGTTCCTCACTTGAAAAACAGCCTTCCTGGTGGCCATTACTTCCACCTGTAGAGTTTCTGAAATACATGCACTGGTCACAGACCCCCCATACACTGTATTTCACAAGGACAAAGTAGTTCTTAGGACTCATCCTAAGCTTCTCCCTAAGATTGTCTCAGAATTCCATCTAAACCAACCTTTAGTCCTTCCTACCTACTTTGCGAACTTCCAGAATGAAGGGGAGCATACCCTCCATTTTCTGGAAGTTAAAAGAGCATTGTGATTCTATCTAGATAGAACAAAAGAAATTCACAAGGCTCAACAGCTGTGTGTTTCCTTCGGTGAGGCCCAGCTGGGTCCATCTGTCACTATCAGATGCATTTCAGTGTGGCTGGTGGCATGCCTTCGCCACTGCTATTCTATGGCACAGGTCAAGCTGGAAAGCAGAGTGTACGCTTACTCTATCAGAGCAGTCGCAGCATCTCTAGTGGAAATCTGTGGCATGCCCATTGTAGATATTTGCAATGTGGCTACCTGGAGCTCCGTGCATACTTTCGTTAAGTACTATGCCTTGGATGTCCATGCCAGACGACAGCTGTCATTTGGCAGGACCATTCTTAACAGACTTCTGTCCTAAGCACGTGAGCTCTTTATTTCCCTGCCGCCCATCTCAGGGGATTATCAGCTTGGTACTCTCCCATTAGTGTGAATGAGTGGTGGAGACTTTATGTCCAGGAAGATATGGGAATTATGTACCTACCGTAATTCTTGATCTTCCTGGATGAAGTCTCCACCACTCATTCACACACCCACTCACCATCCCCCGAGCTCACTTCTCTGTTTATGATCTTCACTCCCTCAATGGCCGAGCTGTGAAGACTTTATTGTTGACCCTTCTTGCACGGGTCATTCGGACTATCTTACGTCCGATTTTTAGGTTAGTCCTTCTAGGTTAGTTATGCTGCACCTCCTCGGAAAAAAGGTACTGAGGCAGTTGGAGGGTCGACGCTGAGATAGTCATTACCGTATGAGCTGGGGCTCGCGGTGCTGCTTCCTCGTGGCTCCATCTCAGGGGCCGGCCCTCCTGAAAAAGTTTTCTCCCGTTGGGTCTTAGTGCTTCTGGCCGTACTCCCATTAGTGTGAATGAGTGGTGGAGACTTTGTCCAAGAAGATCAAGAATTACGGTAGGTACGTAATTCCCATTTTTTGTTAACCAAGAAAGGAGGGCTAAGCAATTCTGCTTATTTTCATCCTTGTCCAGGGGGCAGGGATACAGATGGAACCTGACATGCTGCAACAGGACAGATCTGTAGGAACTGTGTGACTGATGTTTTTGTGTTAGTGTTCTTGAGCCTGCTGCGGCAACAACTGAACTGCGACCTGAGATGGACGCCCCCCGAGTATTACTTTTTCTAATTCCTGGAGTTCTTTCTACTCCATTGTCCTTGAGACCCAGAATGAGGAGTTAAAATTTATAAGTGCAGTCTCTGAAGATTAGCATGAGGCTATGGGAAACATATGTCCAGGGCAATTTGTACTCACTATATACTATAGGTCATCCTTAAGGTCACTGCATATTTTGAAACTAGCTACTTTGTAAACTATGCCCTATACATTATGTGCGAGTTACTTGTAAAACTTTCTGTGTTTTAAAACTCCCACTCCCTCTCCCCCAGGTCATACCGTGAGATGAGCAACTTGTTGTTCAGTGTACCTTACCTGGTGAAGCTTTTCAATAAATAAATAAATACTCAAGCATTTAACATGGCACTAACCGTGAATAGTATGATCCAATGTGGCTGCGCTGTGCCAACCTGATAGCGCATCTGTGCAGAATATACTGCTCCACCCATGCCAACAGGGATCCACCATGCATACTGACACAACAGTATGTTCAGAGGTTTCAGCAGTGCCAAACAGCCTTCATCACAGCATTGTTTAAAGCTGCTGAAACGCTGTCCTTATCCCTGCACAGCAGTGCCCCCGTAAGTGCTCAGTCTGTACCGGTCACATAAGCACTGGTAGTCTAGTAGACCTCCACCCCTGAAAGTGGCACCAACTCCCCCTCCTGTCTTGCCCACTTAGGACACATTGCCCCCCCCCAACCCCTTCTGTCCTGGTCACCAAAGCCAAACTAAGACTGTGGCTTTTACAGTACATGCATTTGCTAGCTGACAGTCAGATGGTGGCCAGCAAAAGTGGTGAGTGGAGGGCTTTGCCAGTTACTGTCACTGTTGCCATAGTTCAACATCAGTAACTGCAGGGAGGTGGATCCTGAGTGAGCGGGACAGGAAGGGGGGTCATTGGCACTTTCCAGGGTTGGCAGCCCACCAGACTTTAAGGGCATATTAACTACAGTTACAGACAAGCGATTGGGGGATGAGGGGGACCACAAGACTGCCAGGGCATATTACCAATGGTAGCGATGGATGATTGGACAGTGGTGGTCCACTAGACTACCAAAGCCTTTGTACTAAATGACTGGTCAGGCAGTTGGGACGGGGGGGGGGCTTCCAGTGCATGCATGCTAATGAGCCCATAATGGGCATGTAAATGGCCTCTAACTTCTTACGTTCCCAGTGGAGCAGGAAGGAACATGGCCCACAGGAGCCCTGGTGCTATCCCAGTTGGACAATGCCATCTCCATGTTGGGGACTGTGTCAGTGCACTGCCTAGCAGTGTTGGGTAAGTTACTTTTTCTATTACTTTTGAAAACTTGTTCCAGAAAACTCTGCAGTCACTAGCAAGGATGGAGAAGTACTGGAAGATGTAATACACCTTACAGTTACATTTACTTATGTCTTTTTCTACAAAAGAAATATGTAATTGTAACTGATTACATTTATTTGAAAGTAACTAACCTATTACTTTCAAAAAATGTTATCTGTTATAGTTATTTATTATTTTTGTACTGTTTTTGTATTAAAAGAAATAAGTAACTATAATTGTAAGGTGTATTACTTTTTCTAGTACTTCTCCATCCTTGCTAGTGACTAAACAGAACTTCCTGGAACAAGTTTCCAAACGTAATAGAAAGTAATAGAAAAAGGAACTTACCCAACACTGGTGCCTAGTCACTGTGTGCTAAGCGCTGTGCCAGTGCAACCTCGTATTCAGACAGTGCACTCTGGTCAGAGTATACTGTCTGAATATCTCCCCCTAGTCAACAGTGTATTGTTTGACGTGTTGCCTTCCTGTCAGCACAGAGCACATGACCAGCTCTGAGTATGGGGCCATATCTATTTTCTTTTTCTTATTTTAGTTGAATGGAGCCTGTTTTGTTGTGAGTTTTATTATTAATACAGTTATAACTTGTAGCTTGGAAAAGGCTGGAGCTCATTTCCAGGCATGACCCGAATGGGGAAGTAAGGCTAATTGACTTCCTAAGGGGGTAACACAGTAATTAAGTGGCAGTTGTGGGATTCAAACTTGGATCTCCTGGTGAACACCATACACCACAAGTCTGCTGCTTGTAGAACTTACCCAAATGATCATTACTTGGCTATAGATGTTGATGAATGTTGCACTAAAGCAGCACTGCATGTTAGTGGTGAACATTCGGACCTATATTTTTTTTCTATTTTTTTTGATTGACCCTTCAGTCTTGTACAATGCCCTCTTTTCCCCTGTGTTGAGTCTAGTTTAGTATGTTTTCTTTCATTTGCCATAATAAAAAGGAGCACTCCGGTAATTCAGCTTGATCCAGGTATTTTTGAGTTTTCTCTGTTGCTTTTGAACACCAAATGTTCAACATCATTTTTTGTGTGACTAAAATGAACACAGTGCAGGCCTTCAAACAGGCATGGGCTAGGCATAAGGGAGCAATACAGATGAGTATGAATAGATCAATCAATCAATCAATATCTTTATCCAGACGGGCACCATTGAGCAAGCTCATTCACAAGGTGGACCTGCGGTCCTACAGTAATAATACAGAAAGACAAGTTACAATAGTACAAACAGTAAAAATAGCTGCTATTATAGTAAAAATGCACATTTACAGGTAATATACATTGAACATAGAACTATAAGGAGTTGTGGATAATGAACTTGTGCTGGATCCAAGCCCAAAAACTGTACATTTTGTAGTGGGAAATGTTAGAGAGAGGGTAGGCACACCAAATAGAAGATATCAAGCGCATAATGTAGGGAGAGGTGGGGAATAGGGGCGCAAGCGAAGAGGATCCAATTGTTAGAGCAGAGTGAGGGATTGGGAGGGCGGAGGACCGTACAAAAGGCGACAAAGTGATTTTTGCCCCAAAACACAGCGACATATGGAGGAGAAAAGCTGTCGTTGTACTAAGTGCAAGAGGAGGAAATAGTAGCAGGGCATAACTGGGAGGGTCCTAGAGGTTGGGGCAGAGGGAGGTGTTGGATGGACGAGGGAACGAATATTTTTGGGGGCGAAAGACGATAATTATCCCCAAGTGCGGTAGCATTTGTTAGAATCAGGCTGCAGCTGTTCAGAGCATCAAAGAATAAGATATGGGAGTTCGGCAAATCCTGTGATCTGTTGGTGGGCATGCTAGAGGCAGAGGCACACATTTCAGCTGGGGGCCGCCATTTGCGAGCCACCGTTTGAGGGAGGGAGGTTAATTAGTGTCTAGTAAAGCAGTTGCAAATTTCCGTAATGCCATCACGGTAAAGTCTTTTGAACAAAAGGGTACTTACTGGGGTTTTCAGCTTAAGTATTTTGGGGGTTTTATTCCATATTGATGGGAGTGTGAATCCAAAGGCGGCTCTCCCGACTTGTGTGAGTGCCCTGGGTATATTTAGCAGGAGTTGTGAGCAGCTTCTAAGGGAATAATTCCTGGGCACAGTCGGAGACAGACAGTTGACGATGTATTGAGGAGTTTGCCACTGAGGGGCTCTAAGTGTCCAGAGGTGCTGCATTAAGTTGCACCTATAGTGAAGTGAGGTCCAGCCGTTGGCAGCATAGTGCACAATGATGGATAGAAGGGAGGTCAGTGATGAAGTGTATGCTCTGTGGTAGGCGTGTCAATTTTCAAGATAGGAAGCCACACAGCTAATGTATATGAAGTCTGGTAGTCAATTAAGGACAGGAACGTGGCTTGGACTAGTCGTTTTTTGCGCCTGCTGTAAGAAGTCTTCTTATCCTGTAAAAGGCCAAGTCTTTGCCTTAATTTTTTCAGCAAGTCTTCCAGGTGGTCAGTGAAGGAGAGTTTACAGTCGATCCAGACCCCAAGATATCTGAATTTCGGAACGTACTCTAAGCACTCTCCCAGCATCGTGATTATTGGGGGGAGGGAGTCAGTAGCGCTTGTGTAGTTTGCAGGGGAAAATAACATGGCTTTAGTTTTCTTAGTGTTTAATAGCAGTTTTTTATTGATTAGTTGGAGTTGTAGGAGGTTGAAATCTTTTTGTAGGTCAGTACAAGCTTCTTTTGGTGTTGGACGACTCAGGTACAGCACTGTGTCATCCGCAAGTAAGTGAATACTTGCATCCTTGATTCCCTCATCAATGTTGTTGATATACACTGCGAAGAGGAGGGGACCTAATATGGATCCCTGAGGGACACCTCTTTGTAAGACTTTTAGGGCAGATAGTTCACCATCTGTTTTCACCTGCTGGTATCTGTCTGTCAGATATTCAGAGAACCAGTTTAGAGAAGTAGCATCCAATCCTAGTGTTTTTAGCGAGTCGAGGAGCAGGTTGTGGTTGACTGCGTTGAATACTTTGCTGAGGTCAAGAAACACAGCACATACTGACTTTTTATGCTCCAACTCCAGTTGCCAGTCATTGGTTACTTTAGCTAATGCCAAGACTGTACTGTGGTTGGCTCTGAATCCGGATTGAAGGAGGTTTAGTAATTTTTCTCTGTCGATGAAGGATCTTAGTTGGCCATTTACTACTTTTTCCAGTAGCTTCGAGAGTGTGGGTAGGAGAGAAATTGGCCTATAGTTATTAAGGTCACAAGGGTCTCCAGATTTAAATAGCGGGATAACGTGTGCGATCTTCCATATTTGAGGGAGGGTACCTTGTGTTAGGGACAGGTTGAATAAATGAGTAATAGGCACTGCCGATACGTGGCATGCTATCTTTAGGAAGTATGATTCAAGTGCATCTGCGCCCGCACTTTTCTTAGTATCCAGGTGGAGAATCAAGTCTTCCACTTCCTTGAGGGAAATCGACGAGAATGAGAAATGTTGACTAACAGAGCCAACATTTGGTTGGGTCATGCCAAGTTGGGTGCGCATGCTGCCTGCAGGCGAGTTATCGAAGGCTAAGCCTGTTATGGCAAAGTGCGTGTTGAATGCCTGCAGTATCTCATTTTTGTCATTGATTACTGTATTGTCAGAGGTAATTTTTGTAGGGAGCATATTCTGTGACGTGGCTCCCGCCAGTTCTTTGATTGTGGCCCAGAAGTATCTAGTTCTGCTTGGTAATAGCAGGCTTTAGCTTCCCTAATCAGTTTGGTGCAGCGATTTCTGGCTGTTCTAAAGAGGCGCCAATCTTCCTCTTTTTGGGATTTGCGGGCAGTTTTCCAGAGTTTATCCCTGGACAGTAGTGCAGCCTTGAGATCTTGAGTGAACCAACGGCATTTCCTAGCCTTTATGCGTATTTTGACAGAGGCATGTAGATTCATGTGGCGAGGTAATGATTTCATGTAGTATAGAATATGCAGTTTCCACTGTTTTAGCAAGGTAAAAACTCTGCCACAAGGGAGTTTTGTAGGTCAAGTAGGTATGCCTTTGGTCAATTACCTGGTTGACCTTTTGGTGGAAAATTTGGCTGTAGTTGGCACTTTGTTGGCTGCCCAAACTCCAGCTATTAGGCAATGGTCTACTAATATCCGGCGTCAAAGGTTCACGTGGGAGAAGAATGAGGGTTTATTCACAAGCAGGACATCAGAAGGTACTTTTGGCTGTATTCTTTTGTTGATATGGGTGGGCTTTTCGTTGGGTAAGGTGAAACAAGGGAGTCATGAAAGATTTAAGCGGGTGACCGCTTCCACAGCCAATTGTAGTTTAGATCCCTGTGGATAATTGTTTCCAGGGGGCTAGTGTCCAAGATAGTTGTAAGACAGGACAAGAGCTGAGTACCGGCAGATGGTGGTCTATAGCATCCTATGACTCAGAGTGCTAACGATGTGGATAGGTCGATTTTTATGTCCAGGTACTCAAATCCCGCTACCAGTGAGTTAGAATTAAATGTTGATGCCACAAATCTATCTTTGATGTAGATGGTGACCCCACCTGCTCTGGATTGCCTATCACATCTAAAGATCTGGTAGTTAGGTATATTATTCACGCTATTTGACGTGGAGGACCGAAGCCAGGATTCTGAGATAACCAGTACATCTGGCATTGTATGGGTGGTCCAAGCCTGGATAAGGGTGAATTTTTTCAGCAGGCTGCACACGTTAATGTGCATAAAATTAATGCCTTTAAGAGACAGTGACTCAGAAGGGGAGGTAAGTTTATTTATGGGCCCTGGATTAAGCTCGACATTGCCAGAGCAGAGTAAGAGGAGGAGTAGCAATATTTTCAGGGATTCAAGTGAAAGGCAATGAGCTTGAGGCTTTTTCCGGCTTGGCATGGAGGAGGAACCGGGGTGCCAAGCTTTGTTTTTTAATTTATGCAAGCCTAAGGACACTGAGTCTAATACTCTGGCTGAGTAACGCCAGTGGGAGTAACTCAAATTAATTAGAGATAAGGAAGGAGGCGTAGACAAACCTGCAGTAGTTGCTCTTCGAGGAAGGTAGTCTACCTGGATCAGTTGGCAAGGAGCCTTGGCATAACATGTGATGTGTAGAGTCAGACTGGGCGAGCAGTCTTCAGGATGAGGATGTGGTGTACCCCTAGTCTCAATTTTTTCGGATAATAAGCCAGTAAGGGGTATGATACGCAGTGCAGTCAGGAGCAGGAATTGCCACGAGGCTGCCATAATTGCAGTTGTTGGGTAAATGAGGGAATTTTGATAACAAGGGTAGCTCGTCAGCTGCTGGCTGAAGGATTCCCCTGGCAGAACCCAGCAGTAACAAATTGTTTTAGTAAGAAAGAGAAGGCAGGAGATTCGTCAGGGATGGGAGTGGGCGGTGTTAACGGGTCCATATAATAGCACACAGTAGGGGGGATGAGTGGGTGGGCGAAAAATGTGAAGTCTGATGAGGAGGTCTCGGGCGGTGGCTTCAGAAGCGCCGACCGCCTGGTGTCCACGGTCCACACGGAGGGCATCTGAGCTGGGATCCCTAGTGGGTTCTCAGCTAGAGAAAAGAGAGAGGAGCTCGAATTAATAGTGGGGCAACACAAAGGCTAACAGTCTGAGCAAAAACAGCTCAATTAACATCTGAAAAGCCTGCGATTTCCTTGGCGCCTTGCAGTCTGGAGAGAGCTACAAAGTCAGGAAGGGGCAGTAACACTTGGTTGCTGGGAACATTTTTAGACAATAAACACAGTTTTTTGGCAAATCAGTCACAGTTCAGTAATTTGTAGTACAATTGTCAAGTAAAACAGTGCCTTAGCAAGACAGGATATGCTAATCAGCAATAAGCAAACCTAAAGTACCAAAATGGTATGCCTCAGCAACACAGAATGAGATAAAGCTGCTAGAAGGCTTAGCTGCAAAAAGGGGATGGGTGGAACTGCAGTTGTTGACAGTACGTAACCAATAAATTGAAACATCAGATAGGAGTGGGCGGAGACTGTGTGCATTTAAAGGAGGCCGGAGGGGACAAAAAATCAAGGGGAAGTTTGCAGAGCTAGCACTGAATCAGTGCGCATACAGTTGGAGAGAAACTGCAGCAGGCGGGGAATGGTAAGTTACTTTACACAGGCCGAGCAGAACAGGCTAAATTAAAATAAATAAATTAGAAGCCGAGTACAGGGATGCAGGCTTACATTAAGCCACACGTTTCGGGTGCTCCTGTCTCAGGTGAGTGAGACCAGACAATCAGGGAGCTCTACACAGGCATGGAGACAATAGTGCTACCCTGAGAAGGCGCTGAAATTGAAAACAGCAAATTGCAAGTGATGATCTGGTTCAGCGTTCACACAACCCAGAGAAATCATGGCAATTTTTCAAGCATCGTACCTTATCTATCTCTTTGGGGATGGGTGGGTCAGGCTCCTTGCACCGTAGAGGTACTATGGCTGGATCGTGACCGCTGCCCGAGGGGGCAAGTGTCACCTGTAAGGAAGGAGACAGCAGATTAAATAGGAGCAGATGGGGGGGGGTGTCTAAACAGAGACACAGAAAGAGAGCTGAGCACCAGCTTGAAAGACAAGTCAGAGGGCAGTCTAAGACAGAGGCAAGGTGCCGGCTAACTCGGGAATCCAAAACAAGCACAAAAGAACAGACTGATGGGGGGAGGGCAGGAGGGACAGAATAGAGACAGAGGAGGAGGACAGAGGGACAAAGGAAGATGATTAAGAATGAAAGTCAAGGGCAGGAGCCTTAGGCTCAAGACAGAGGCTACACAGATTTTACAATTCACTGAATTTTCTAACTAAGTCCATAGCAGTAAGCATGTAAACCCAGTACAGTCTTAAATAGGATAAAAAAAAAATATATTAACAAAGCCAGTAAAACTTTTTTTTTACAAACTCAGCCCAAGGCAGTGTACATAGTGAAAGCTTAATTGGGTAAAAATCAAGGGGAAGTTTGCAGAGCTAGCACTGAATCAGTGCACATACAGTTGGAGAGAAACTGGAGCGAGAGGGGGGGGGTAAGTTACTTTATACAGGCCGAGCAGAACAGGCTAAATTAAAATATATACATTAGAAGCCGAGTACAGGGATGCAGACTTACATTAAGCCACACGATAGGCCACTGACAGAGTAAAGACCTATGGCACATTCATAAGGTAGAAAAAGAAATGGGCAGACCGGATGGGTCTTGTGGTCCTTATCTGCCGTCAACTTCTATGTTTCTATGATAAGCAGAAGACAGTGCTCCCTGACCTTATGGGACAATAGCCATAGCTAGTCTGAGCCACATTAAAAGGAACACTCCTTTTTATTATTTCAGATGTAAACAGTGCTAAGGTAGACTCAAAACAAGGAAAGAAGAGTATCATACAAGACATGATATAAGGGGGAATTTAGAATAGAATAAATAGGTCAAAATGCTTCACAAACATGCACTGCTGTTTAAACCATGTGCTCTGTGACTAATATAGCTGCCTACTTCTGGAAGAAAAATCTGTTGCAACCTCCTCCTATACACCTGGCTTATCTTTGGCATTAATATTTGGGATAATATTCAGAATTCTAAATGTTGTGTTGAATAGTATTCTTCAAAGTTGACAGATTCTGCATATTTTTTTTATTTATTGAAATGTTTCACCAGGAGGGTAGACTGAACAACAAGTTGCTCATCTCACGGTGTGACCTGGGGGGAGGGGTTACATACGGTTGTGAAAGATGAGCAGTTACAATAGTATGTGGGTAGTACAAACAATACAACATTGTAAGATTGCGCAACAGTTGGAACACAAGGTATTGTACAATAAACAGTAGTGGAACATTGGGTAAATTGCAACACATGTCCAAAATCATACGAAAGAACATATAAGTGTACAAAACAGTAATAATGCTATAGAACTATTTGTAGTGTATGAGTATACCAGGAGCAGGCTCGAAGTAGTACGCAAGTGCTGTTGGAGTAAAAAGGATGGGGCTAGGTTGTGCACACTGGTGACCCAGAAGGGCAGGTGGGGAAGAGAGGGGGAGAGGCAAGAAATGAATATGATGAGAAGGGGTAGCCATTTCCTGATTTCCCCTTTCAGGATGTTGAGAACCCTGCCGGGGGGCGGGGGTCATGGTAGGAAGTCAGAAACTGGGGATAGGTATTAAGCTGGGTTAAAGCAGGAACAGCTGAGGGAGAGGTAATTCTGAAGGGCAGAGGTAAGGGAGTAGTTGGAGGAGAAGTGTTGTATTTCAGGGGGAGGGAATTCCAGATTTTTTTTTCCAGTTTAGCCAGGTGAGACACACTAAGCTGAAGGCTTGTTTACAGGTGCAACCTGGGAGCACAGGGAAGTTAAGTGACTTGCTCAGGGTCACACAGTATGCAAGTGGGGGCTGTGGGATTCAAACCCAGGTCTCCAGATTTGCAGCTTGGAGCCTTAAAACACTGCGCTATACTGCCTTCCCATGTTCGGGAAATGATGGGTGAAACCAGTCTGACCAATGAGGGTGGAGCGGCTAGGGACCGTCAAAGTGTGGGTGTCATTTGATCTGAGGGAGTGGGTGGGGGGAGGTGGAGAGGAGAGAGAGGATGATAGATAGGCGGGGAGCCCCCCCCAAACCAGAATTTGGAGGTTAGTTTGGCACAGTGAGAGATGCGTCTGTGAGATAGTGGAAGGAAAGTTAGAGAGCGATAGCGTTCACAGTGGTGGGATCGGGAAGGGGAGTCGATAGCAAAGTGTCAGAAGGCGTTAAAGAGAGTGTCCAATCTGGTCAGGGAAGATTTGGGAGCAGCACCATAGACTACGTCACAGTAGTCAAAGATGGGGAATATCATCTTCTGGACAGTTTTGCGCCTCACAGTCAGCGGGATGCAACTAAAATTCCTGTACAGAGCACCAAGCTTAGGGTGCAGTTTCTTCAGGATAGCATCGATATGCACAGAGAAGTTGAGGTGCTGGTCCAGCCAAACCCCCAGATATCTAAATGAAGAGGTGTCTTCCAAGATGGTCCCATTAAGGGTGTGGAAGGTGGGTAGGGCCGGGAGCCTAGAGATTCTCTCCCTGGTGCTAAAGGTCATTGAGACTGTCTTCTTGGCATTTAGAAAAAGCTGGTGAGAAGCAAACCCAAGCTGAACTTGGCTGAAATCATGCTGTAAGCTGGTTTGCGTGGCAGCAGGGTTTTTGCCAAACTGTACAAAACAGTATCGTCAGCGTATATGTGGCTAGAAGAGGATGAGAAGGCTGTGGGAAGATCATTAAGGAAAATGGAGAAGTGTAGGGGACCAAGCACTGAGCCCTGAGGGACACCAGTGTTGATGGGGAGTGGAGGTGAGATGGAATCAAGGATTCTCACCAATTGGGTCCTGCCAGTGAGGTAGGATTTAAACCAGTTGGTGGCTGATGGAGCAAGGCCAGCTGAGGAGAGGGAATCAAGGAGCAGGGGATGGGAAACAGAGTTGAAAGCTTTGGCTAGGTCAACAAAGATGGCCAAGGTGGTCAGGCCATTGTCCATCCCTGAAAGGATGGAGTCAGTAAGCCTGAGGAGGGAGGATGGTGTTGAATGGTTCTTTCGAAAACCAGATTGGATGGGGGTGAAGAAGGAGGAATCATAGAGGAAGGGTGTTAGTTGAGAGAGAACTAAATGTTCTTGAAGTTTGGCAAGGGTAGGAAGGAGGGAAATAAATAAATAAATAAAATATTGCTGTCCGTGGCTGAGTGGGTAGCATACTCACTGCTGTGGATGGATGAGCATAAAGTCATGGGTTCTAGCCCTACAGCAGTTACTTGGGATAATTTATTTGCAATTTTTTTTTTATCAAAAAAGGCACACTAAGCTGTGACAGCTTGTTCCCATGTGTGTCCCTGAGAGGGGATTAATTACCTAGACCTGTTTTTGTTGAGGTGAGTGTTCGCCGTAACAGTGGGGACATCAGCTTTTTCTGCAGTGAGCACGGGATCACTCCCTAGTTATCATGCAGACCGTGGCTGGCAGAGGTGGTAAGTGGTTGGGCTCTGCTGGTTGCAGTCTCTAATGCCATTTCAGTGAGTGGGACAAAGGGGGTGGTGCAAAAAGGTCCTGAGTGGGAGGGAAGGGGGCTGTTGGACATTAGGGGGGATAACAATAGGGGTTGGAGGGGTCCACTATCCATCAACGGGTTTGTTGTCACATTATACAGGTCACCACGCGCAGCAATCAGGGGCGTGGGGGACCACAGAATACCAGGAAACTTTACTAAAATGTGATGGGGCGGCATTCAGGGAGGAACCCTGGACACTTGGAAAGTCTACTATAATGTGCAGGAGTGGCGAGTGGGGGTGAGGGACTATTAGACAACAGGTAACATTGCAATACTGATTGGGGGGGAGACAGCCAGGTGCAGGGATAGGGGTTGGGTTTTGACTGCATTAAACAGCAATGTGACCAGGGCTGTTCGGCACTGCCAAAACTTTTGAATACATCATTATGCCCCATATGCAAAGGGGATCTCTCATTTGCATGGGTGCAGGGGTATGTTCTGCATGATTATGCTGTCAGGTCAGTGCTGCACACTGGAAGCCTTGGAATATGGCACCAGTCCTGTCAGAGCAAGCTATTCATGGTTACTACTACACTAACCATTTGAATATGGGGGCTGTTTCATTTTTTAACGGATGGCTCTTGTTTTCTATCCAGAATTAGCTACCACTCTAAGCATCAGTGATGAATATTTGTCTCCTGTTGGTAGAGCATTATTCTTTGGGAATCTTTCTATAATAAATAGAAACAGAGATACATGTCTGGAGTGTTACACTTTGTACAATCGTAGGTGTATCAGAAAAAATCTTTTTAAAGTTTACTTTAGAATTCTGCAATATATTAACACATCCAAAACATGCATGCTATGTCAGCATGGGACATGCCACATTTCTGTTTATTTTAAATTTATTTACCAGGTAGGAGCACTGGACCAAAGGTCCTTTTTCAGACTCAACCCGGGCAGAGGCAAGTAAAATCACAAATGATATATACAACTACCAAACACACCAGATACAAACAACAGAATTAACATTTACATTTTGCCACCTACGACAGGTTTTACTGCCATTTGTTAAACATACTGTAAGACCCAATGGTCAGTAAATGAGTGGGAAGACTATTCCAAAAAGTTGGAGCTAGAATGTAGAAAGCATTCTCACCCATCTTTGATTTACTGTACATCCAACAGAAGTCAGGCTTTTCAAGGACCACAAATTAGTATTGGGTACATAAATATACAATAACCATTGAAAAGCCATAGTCTTAGAATTATGTATCACTTTGTATACTATACAACCATGAAAATATTGCAAGCAACAAATCAAAGACAACCATTTCAACTTTATGCATAGTAAACTGATGAGTTTGTGACAACCTGGAGAGCAAAATGACAAGTATTGTGAGCTACAAAGAGTTAAAGGTCCTTATTCAGGATATTCAAAAATAACTGGGAAACATAATCAGAAAGAGGTAAAATAGATCCTTTTGCCATGGCAAGTCGAGTTTCAAATGACATTTTTTGGTTTTAGCTTGTATAAAACACCTACCTACTCTTTGGCTGATATTTTTGTACACCATATTGACATGCTCTGAAAAGGTCAAAGATGAGTCCAAGAGCACCTCCCCATACTTAAAAGAAGAAATGGAACCAAATGGAGTTATTATCCGTCCATCATAAGTTTTCTTTCCCACTTTATGTAGGTGAACAGGAAAATAATATAAATTATTCAATGTTTTATATTGCATTGTTTTGTGATTAATCCAAAAGAAAGCTTTAGTTTTAACAAGGTAGCCAGGTTGTCCGCCAACTCACACTACCGGTGGCATCACTGTGATGTCCTGGAGTCCCTAAGATGGCCTTCCCTCTGCCACCTGCTTCAGTACCTGCTGCTATGCTTGGCCTTCAAACTTATATAGGGCCCTCCTCCTGAGGGTCTCTCTGGCCTACTTAAACACAAACACTCCAGCAGACAGATGCGTACCATTGGTAAATATTCTGGAGGTGCTTAGACAAAAGACAGGTGCTGGCAGTAAATCATTTACCCACTCGGCCCCAGTGCTATGGAACAAACTTCCACCCCAACGTCAGCTCTCCAGCTCCCTGGAAACTTTCCAAAAAGGGCTTCGAGAACATCTGCTAGAAAGTGGCACCTGTTCCTGCACATGGGCACTGTGCCTTACCTGGCTGCCCCAGCTCACCCAAGGCCCCTGGGAAATTTGGACTGTCTGGTCAGCCCATAACCATGTCTACTGTTACTACACTTCCCTGCTTAGCCAGAATCTGTACTCATCTTACCCTCATGCTTGTTGCCCTGTACTTTGTCCTTACTAATAAATTGTGTGGTCTGATCTTCTGTACAATTTTATGTATTTGTTATCATTGCCAAAATATTGTACATGTAACTAACTCTGGGTCGCCCCTGAAAAAGGGTCCAGCTGGCCTACCCGGCTAACACAATGTAAATAAATAAATAATATGACCTTTCAATCCCAACTTCAATGTTTTCCTCTAAAATTCTGTTCCATTTTACTACCTTCTCACACTTCACTCATTCAGGGTTTCCATCTCCCCACACCATCACAAGGATGTGTCTTCTACGTTATCTCTGCTAGCTCCTGTGAAGTACTAGCATCACTTTCTTTTTGGGTGCTCAGTGGTCTCTGCAAGCAGGTCTCTGGGGTTACCCCTCCACCAGGATGCCCATGCTGTTCTTTAGGAGAACCTGCAACATGCCTGAAAACCATTGAGAGATCTCCCTTGAAAGGATACCCACAAGGGGTTCCCGAACCCTCCCCATGGTCCCTTTATATATCCATTCTATGGGTAAACTGGTTTGTGCTATTGTTCAAGGCTGTGTGCAGGTGTTGATGTACTCCTTTTACAGTTCCAAGGACCCATTTCTGATGTGGGAAATCTCACACCACTGACCCACCCACTCAACCCATAGGGCTGCAGTGCCACTTTCCACAAACGCAAAGGCTGCAGCCCTTTCTTCTGACATCCAAATGCCAGGCAGATTGGTGTACTACCCACTTCTTCAGGTCAATCCAGGCGTACTATGACGGACCACTATGGGTGCCATCATGTTCCAACCTAACAGTGCCTCCCTTACCTTGTTTGAAGGTTAGACCAGTCCAGTCTTTCCTGGGGAACAGACCTCCCCAGCCAGTAAATGCCCTGTTGCCCTGGAGGTTCCACTACTGTATCTCTGTTGCCCCACTTCCTGTGTGTCACCACCTACCTTTGTTCATGATAATAATCCCAAACACCCAGGGGCTATGTCCCACTGCTAATGCCCTCCCCCAGAAAACAGAGAGCCAGGTGCTTGTAAAGATTTATATCTCTATTGAGCATACTTATTCACAAGCATAGCACTTAATTTAAAAATAAGACAGTGCAGACCATCTAGCATGCAACACATAGGGCGCATATTAAAAGTTTGTGGGGGCTGTCCCTAATTAGAGTTACTGGCAAGGATGGACCTTTCTGTGGTGGTCTATTTTCAGCATAGGCCAGTCTGCTTCATTCATCTCTTCTTTACTGGTGGTTCTGGTCTCCACTGTACTGCTGGGCCTAGCAAGCAGAAAAAAGAAAACTGCATGCACAACAACATCTGTATGGCAGTGACTTTCTCCATGCTCAGCTACATGGGAAACACACCGTTTGTATAATGACTGTATTATCCTGCAAATAAATGTCTAGTTAAAATGTCCAATGCAACCTATCTATGCCAACAGGGCAAACTGTTTAGATCATCAAACCATGGTGGGCCGGTAGGTCAGGCAAAGTGCTGTAGCAACATGTCAGCAATGCTGGGTTGGTCTCTCTTAGCCATTTGTTGTCTGAGCTGGGGGAATGCCTCGGGTGTTGCTTGATGACAGATTCATCATTTTCCCAATATTCAGTTTGGCGTTCTGAAACTTGCCCACCTTTTGTGTGACACATAACGCTGTGCCTTCTCATGCTTTGCCAGACATCCCTTGTCAAGAATAAACTGGACCTTTTCCTCCTACTTGGCATCTGAGTCAGTGTTCAAAACGGAGTGACTCTGCTGCCTCTTCTCAGAGTCACTATCCTCACTGACACTCCAATGTGCACCAGAGCTAAACCAGGAGATACGGAACCTGTAATCAGAGCAATTGTACACCCAGCAAGCCACCACTGGACTTAAACTGCTCCTTCTTGAATGGTGACCATCCATCACCACTCTCTTCTTCCTACCTGTCTGTCAGTTAGCTGTCCATTTCTTTTACAATTTGTAGACTTTATATTGCACTATAATTAAAGGTTCTTTCCAGAATTGAAAACCCGCTCATCTGCTTTCTAACCCTATACCGTGTCTGTTATCCTGCTGAGCTACGTTAGCAGAAATTCCTCAAGACATAACATCCCCTTCCCAGTAAATTGAAACCTTTCTCTCATGAGTGCCCCGATTGACTTATTAAGGCCTGTACACATCAGGCTAAGTTAAGGCGTTTTAAGGTGCTTCAGGTTTGACAACTCAGCCGTCTGCATTTAAGCACTGTTTCAAACGTGTTAAGAAACTGTGCTTAAATCCTGCTGTGAGCTAGTCTCAAGTCCGTTTTTAAAAACGGTTTGAAGGAGGAAAGCATGTTACCTTGTGGTGTGGACGGGCGTGCGATTTTTCCATCTATTACAGTGCCAACATAACCGTGCTACAATCCCGGAGGATTACCGGGTTTAAAAACGTTCCTCGCTGCTGGTGCAGACGGGAGTTTATCGTGTTACAATCGAGTTCGAACTCAGTGAACAATAATGTGGACGGGCTGCTGTGGTGAGTCTGAAAACGTTTTGAAACCGTTATTTAAAATGGCACAAATCTTCAGTTGTAATGTGTACAGGGCCTTAGAGAGCTCATCCTGATGGCAGCCTGCTTAGATCTCGGCTCTGGTACAGGCTCAACATTAATTATTCCTCCAGCATTTTGCAGTCTCTGTGTCCTGCTCCTGTATGTTTCCATGAAGCTCAACATTTTGCATTTCCTAATTACTGTAGATTTTCTTTTATACTAACATACTAAAATGCCAGCAGAATAGGCCTAACGGTCTTTCGTGTCTGCTCGTTTGGTCAGCCCCCACCCTGGGAACTGACTTTGCTGCCCCCCTCGCCTTCTCTGGCTTCTCCCTTCCCAGTTCCAGATATTCTTGCTGCATTGGATTTTACTTCCAGAACCCTTCCCCTGTACCTGTCCCATCCACTCTTGAACCCCTCCACCGTCTCTGCCTCCACCAGCCCCCTAGGCAGCACGTTCCATGGCTCCACCACCCTCTCAGTGAAGTAGCACCTGCTCCTTTCTTCCCTGAATCTTCTCCCCTCCAGCTTCCACCCGTGCCCTCTAGTGGCCCCTCCTCCTTCCTTTGAAGCACCTGACTGTTCCTCCCTATTTACCCCTTCATGCCTGAAGACCTCTATCATGTCCCCCAGTCCTTCTCTCTTCCAATGTGTATATTTAGCTCTTCGAGCCTCTCTTCATAGGTCCTGTCCCCAAGCCCCAAATCATTTTGGTTGCCTTCCTCTGGACCCTCCAGGAGTTTAATGTCCTCTTATGTGTGCGTCCTAAAACTGCATGCACTTCAAGGTGCGGCTCACCAAGCAGTTATACAGAGGAGTATCACTTCCTCCTTCTGGAGGTGTTCCCCTAGCGATGCATCCCAGCATCCTGTTGGCCATGGCTGCTGCCCTCCTACAAGTCTCCGAGTTGTTCATCTTGACATCCACCACCACCCCCAGGTCCCTCTCAGCCATCGAGACTTGTAGCATTTGCCCCCCCCCAGGGTGTACACTTGGCCGGGGTTTCTGGCCCCCAGGTGCAGTACCTTGCATTTCCCTGCATTGAACCTCAGCTTCCACTTTCTAGACCATCTTTCCAGAGCCTCCAGGTCCCCCTGTAGGGCCACCCTCCCCATCCACCACCGCCCCCAGTTTTGAGTCATCCGCAAACAGACTCATCTCTCTCCTGATACCTGCCCTTATGTCAGAGACGTAGGCGTTGAACAGGAGGGGCCCAAGGACTGATCCCTGTGGGACCCCACTAATGACCCTCCTTGGGGATGAGACTATCCCACCAACTATGACCCTCTGGGTCCGGTCCTGGAGCCAATTGTCTATCCATCTGATCACCTGGTTCTCCACCCCCATTTCTCCCAGCTTATCCAACAGGCCCACGTGAGGAACAGAGTCAAATGCCTTGCTGCAGTCCAGAAAGAGGACGTCCACTGGTCTATCCAGGTCCAAGGCACTCATCACCCAGTCATAGAACTCCACAAGGTTTGTCTGACACAATTTCCCCAGGACGAATCCATGCTGTCTATCGTCCAGGCACCCTGACTTTTCCAGGTCCCCCTCAGTCTCTCCTTGACAATGCCCTCCATCACCTTGCCCACCACTGATGTCAGGCTGACAGGCCTGTAGTTCCCTGCCAAATCCCTTGATCCCCCCTTGTGGACAGGCACTATATGCGCCACCTTCCAGTCCTGGGGCACCCACCCTGTCCTCAGAGAGATGGTGAAAAGCTCCGCCAAGGGTTTCACCAGGACATCTGCAAGTTCCTTCAGCACTCTGGGATGTAATTTATCCGGCCCTGGTGCTTTCTCCATCTTAAGGGACCTGAGGGCTTCCCTCACTCTCTCTGCTGTGATTTACACTTCCGCTACCTCTTCTCCTTGCTTAGCCTTCCCCCCTCCTGCCAGTGATACCTCCCCCTCTCCCCAGACCGCCCGATGGTAAGGGTCCCCCTTCCTCAGTATCACTGTCCTCCCATGTGTGATGCAGCACCCCATTTGCTTGGTGAAAACTGAGGTGAGTACTCATTTAGTACCTCAGCCTGCTCCCACCGGGTCTTGTGCCCATCTCTCCCCTGTTTTAATCCTGCTAATCTGCCCCTTCACCCTTCGTTTTTCCCCAATGTATCTAAAGAACCCCTTGTTCCCTCTCCTAATTTCCCTGGCCAGGTTCTGCTCCTTCCTTGCCTTAGCTGCCCTCACCACCTTAGTGGCCCTTCTATCCATCAGCTCATACTCCCCTCGATCCCTTTCACTCCTTGAGCACTTGAATTGCCTATAGGCTACCTTCTTTCCCCGCACCACCTCCTGGACCTCCCTGGTCCACCAGCAGGGTTTTGGCCCTACCATTTTCATCTTACTCTTGCACAGGTGCTGGTAGCATCCTGTACCCTCTCTGATGATTTCTCACATACTATCAGTGTCCATGTCTGACCAATCCAATCCAAATGCTCTTAAGGATCCTTCCCATTTCTTAAATCCACCCCCTGAAGTCAGTTACCTCGTCTTTGTGCAGCCTTCTAACCTCCTAGGTCCAGGCAGAACCAGACCGTGGCATGGTCACTCCCCGTCAACGGGTCCCTTACCTCCAGGCCCCCAATCTGGTCACTGTCTGCCAGGACCACATCCAGTACCCACGCCTCCCTGGTCAGCTCCCCCACCTGCTGAGTTAGGAACGTGTCTTGAAAGACATCCAACAACCTCTTTTCCCTAGCCACCAAGGATGTCATAGTCTCCCAGTCTGTTTCTGGCATGTTTAAGTCCCCCAACACCACCACCCTTCCCCTGCCCAGTCTGCAGTGTCTCCCAACATCTGCCACCAGACTCTCCTCCAGCTCCTCTGCCAGTGCAGGGGGTCTATACACCACTCCTATTTTTACTCTCTTGCGCCCCCTTGTTATCAAGGTGACCCAAATTGCCTCCATGGTTCCCTCAGCCTCTTCTACTCCCCCTATGCCAATGCAGTTTTTGACTATCATTGCTACCCCTCCTCCCCTTCCCTTCCCCCTGTCCTTCCTGAACATAGTGTAACCCTCCAGGTTCAGGTCCCAGTCGTATCCTGTGGTGGCCCAGGTCTCAGTGACCACTGCCACACCCACCGCTCCCTCAGTTAGCATCGCCTGGAGCTCAGGAATTTTATTGCCCAAGCTCCTGGCATTTAGCAAGACTACCTTCCACCCTTTCCCTATACTTCCATTTCCCCTGCTCATGTTCCCATGGGGATTCTGTTTTCCCCTGGTCTGCACTTTACCAGTCGACCTTTTCCTGCATTCCTCCAGCTCCCCAGGGGGGTAGAGACAGAGTCCCTCCTTTATCAGCACCCCCTTGACAGCCTTTTCTCCCATCCTTCCCCTCTTCACAAGTTTAAACCCCACTTTTCACCAATGAACCCCTCTATTTTCAACTTAAGGATTCCTCTCCCCTCCAAATTGAGATGAGCCTATCTCTAGCATACAACTCCTTATCCTCCCAGGTCTCCCCCCAATTCCCCATCAACCCATACCCTCTGGCTTCACACCACTCCCTGAGCCACTGGTTTATCTCCCTAATCTTCCTTTTGTGTTCCCCACTAGCCCTTGGCACCGGCAGGATTTCTGAGAAGGAAACTGTGTATCCTATGTCATGACAGACCCTGGCAAGCTCCTGAATCTTGCCTGTATCTCTAGCTCGCTATTTCCCTCAATGTCATTTGTACCCAGGTGGACCAATATGTCTGGGAACCCCCACAATCCTTTGCCAGCTAGTATACCTCGTGCTTGGCCCTGTGCCGTTAATCCAGGGAAGCATTTTGTTCTAACTGGCCAGGCTTCTTCCTCCCTATCCCATTTGATACCCCTGATCATAGAATCCCTCAACAGGAGCACTCTGACCGCTCCTTTTCCTCCATTTCCCCCCTTCCATGTCCCTCATCCTTTCTACTGGCCCCTCCACCCAGCTGGCTCTTTGTTCCTCTCCCTGTCTGGGTGTCACATGCCACCCCCTCCTTATTTACCCTGGCCACCCCCTCCCCTCCGATCCTATGTCTCTCCTCCTCCTGAGTATCCTTCTGTACCTCGCTAATTCCCCCTTCACTGCTCGAACTGGTCCTTCTCCCCCATCCGCTAAACTAACCTGGCTCGTCCTCCCTTCCTTCCTGTCTCTGTTTAGTCCCTCCTCGCTTGTCGTGCTCCTCTGGCCTAAACCCTCAGCTCCCTTTACTGTATCCTCCTTGTACTTCTGGTCCTTCTCCTTGCCCTTTCCTCCCAACTGGTCCTTCTCCTTGTACTTTCCTCCCTCTTCCCCCTGCTTCTCCTGCTCTGATTCACTGCTCCCCCGCATTTTCCTTCATTCCAGCTTCTCCCCTTTTCCTCCTGCTATACGGACCCCGCCTACTACCCCCCCCCACTCCCTTTCCATCTCTAACTACCCCTGTCGTGGCTATCATCACCCCTTCATCCTCAAGCAGAAGAAGAGATTGAAGTGGTTACTGAGCTAAGGTCTGATCCACCTTCCGCCTTGCTTCCTTCTGTCCAGCCCCAGCCATCTGCCTACTTCCCTGAGAATGTTGTCCTCTGTCCCTCTCTGAGGGTCCCCAGTTACCTGCCTGCTTCCTTGGTAGAGTCCTCCTTTTGGCCCCCTCTGCCAGGGTCCCTATGTGACCCCAGTATTCTCCTGCACTCCTTTTCCTATGCCCCGCCCCTAGTGCTTGGTGCAACCCTGTGGGAGATCCCTGCCCCTTCCCTAACCATACCTCCCCCTTCCCCAGTTGTCTCCTAATCCCCGCAACCTCCTCCCTAAGCTGTGCCAGCTGGTAGCACACTGGGCAACCACCGAACTTCCACGCCCATGTGTGATGTAGACTTGCAGGGTCTCTCAGTCATTAGATTTATATATGTATTCTTCTGCATTTGTCTTGCAATCCTACTATTTTGCAGGACCTAACACACTTTTTTTCTTTTCTTTAAGTACAGTACATTCTTTATCTCCTTGGCACTGATGCTGCCATTGCCCCCTTCTTACCCCTGCATCCCAGCCCCAGCCATCTCCTTCTCAGGTACACACCCTTTCTCCAAGGTTATCTGCAGAAATCATCGGTTCCATAGTGGATTCTGTTGGTGACAGCAACTAAAAACATAGACTTTGATGGCAGATAAGTACCGCTTGGCCCACCTAGTCTGCCCATTTCCCTACCTACAGGATAAGCTGCAGATCCTAGTTAACCAACAGCCTATTTCTTCCTACCCCCCATAAGAATGGCCTTCATTCATTAATTTATTTGTTGCCTTATGTCTGTCCCATGCATTCTTGAATTCTCTCAGTTTCAGACCCCACAACCTCCTCAGAAAGGCTGTTCCATGCATCCACCACCCTCTCTGTGAAAAAAATACTTCCTCACATTGCCCCTGAGCCGTCCCTCTATCTTCAAATTGTGTCCCCTTGTTCTTACACATCTCTTTTTCTGAAAGATGCTACCCTCTTGGACTTTGTTGATTCAAAGTTTCTATCATGCCCCCCCTTTTTCTCAAAGGTATATATATTAAGCTCCTTTAGTTTCTCCTCATATGGCTTCTGTTGCAGACCCTGCACCATTTCAGTTGCCCTCCTCTGGACTGCCTCCATCCTGTCTATGTCCTTGTGGAGATGGGGTCTCCAGAATTGGATGCAGTACTCCAGATGGGGTCTCACCAACTGTCTGTACAGAGGGATAACAACTTCCTGTTTTCTGCTGCTGATGCATCTCCCTATACATCCCAGTATTCCCCCAGCCCCCACTACTGCCTTCTCACATTGTTTGCCAACCTTAAGGTCATCTGATATGATTACCCCCAGGTCCCTTTCCATTTTTGTTGTTATTACTAACCCCCCCTCCATTGTTTACTCTTCCCCTGGGTTTTTGATTCCCAGGTGCATTATTTTGCACTTTGCATTGAATCCAAGCTGCCATACTTCTGACCATTCCTCCAACCTTGCCAAGTCCCTTCTCATCCTTTCTACACCTCCTTGTGTATCAACCCTGTTGCAGATCTTTGTGTCATCTGCAAAGAGGCATACATTTCCTTCCAGTCCCTCTGCAATGTCACTTATAAAGACATTAAAAAGGACTGGACCAAGTACTGAACCCTGCAATACCCCACTAGTAACCCCCCTTTCTTCAGAGTGGACTCTGTTTACAATTACTTTCTGTGTCCTGTCCCCCGCAGGTCCATCTTATATGAGGAAATGACCTGTTGGAGTGGTGCACTTTGTCTCATGTGACGGTGATATAGCAGGGACCATACATCCAGCAGAAAGCACTGCTTTGCGATCAGTTCACAATAGTAGAGATGGCTAAATTTTAAAATCTATAGAGTTTAGCTTAGTGACAACCCTCATCGTAAAGGTCTTACTGTTCTGACAACTTTGCTGCTGGTAATTTTTGAGCAGCTTGTAAAGTTTCCAAGTTATTTAGTTTGTTTGGCATGTGTGTGCTGAATGTTGGGTCTCTGCTGTATTAGTGTCACATGAGACAGGATGTATTGTGTGAACAAGGAATGCAATTAAGCTGTCTCAGCTGGAGATCCTCAGGGGGGTCTTAAAACTACCATTAAGCTAGCAGGCTAATTTAGGAAAAACTCCTAACAGCATCAGAGGGAAGGACACACTAGAGCTTAACATATAAAGCAAAACACTCTGGACAACGTATGTTTTTACATATTTTGGGTGGACTACTACTTTAAAATTCTGTGCCAATCATTCAGCAGCAGCATTGGATGCAGGATGGACTACTAATGCAGTTTTATTCTCTTGTGATGCTTTTGCAGGCAAAAGCAAGAAAGAATAGTTATTGCTAGAGGGGAAAGTGAAATGTTTGCAGTGCTATTGAGGGCACAAGATAGCTATGGGATGTGAGATGAGCAAGCAATAACACATGACGAGGTGTGGGTTATGTGCTAATAAGAGCATGCCAGGGTGTACTAAGGCATGAGGTGCTTGTGCAGTGCCTATGCTTCTTCTGGCGTGCTCTTACGCGCACGTAACCCACACTCATAGTGTTACTGCGCTTTATAAAATGGCTTTCCAAGTAAATCTAAAAAAAAGAATAGGAAGAAAGGGAATGTCCAATAATTCATAAAAAGGAGCTGTTTAATACCGCTGATAGGAAAAATAGTTCCTGTATCAGTGTATTGTGGTGTATTTCAGATTGGGTTGGTGGCCAGTAGAGGGCTCTCCTCCCTACAAAACATAATGCAGAGGCTAGGCCCCCCCCCCCCATGTAAAATATTTTAATGTTTGTGACATTTTTAAACTAAATCTTTTTGGAAGTGTGCCCCTTTTTGGTTGCCGTAGTTCAGATCTCTCTGCTTCCTGGCATCTCTGGGAGTCACCGTGGTCCGTATCTCAGGATAGCGTCTTTTAAAAAGTGAAAACATTCACCCCATACAGAAAGCATTTTTTTTTATCTTTTAGGTGTTTTTTTATTTTGTTTACAGTTTTTTTTTACACTTAGTGTGTGGGTTTCTATGTAAAGTGGTAGCATGTCTGGGAGTGAGCATGTCCTGCGGCGGCCTCCGCAGACAGTGGTTTTTGGCTTCACGGTTTTCAATAACTGTCACTGAGGAAGAGGAATGAATATATAGTAATGGGCTCAGTAGTTTTGAGGAGAAACGGGTGTTGATACAGGTGGCGTTTGAAGTGCAAGAGGAAATAGGAGGAGAATCACGAATTGGTGCGGAGATGGGAGAGACGCGAGATGAGTGTGTACTGGCTACGATTTGAAGAACGGGAATGAGAGCTGCTGCTATGATGTAGAGAGATGGATTCACAGTGAGTGCAAATAAAGCAAAATAAGCACAGTTTTAACAGTTTGGTGGTTGTGCAGGAAGGGGGACCGTGAAGAAATTTAATAGTATAGTACTGCTTTCTGGGTTAGTGTCAGCATGCTACCAGCGAAGAAGTACTATTTCTCACAATGAGCTGTGCCAACCGTAAATGAAAACACAGACTGGCACTGATTTGATCTTGTTATTGTGTTCGGGAGAGGGGGGTAGTGCCGGTTGGCTAGTATATCTTCTGATAAGGACATGGCTCAGAAGATGTACTAGCCAATCAGATTACTGGATTTCCGAGACCCAGTTTATAAGCTAATATAAGATATCAGCAATATCTTCTAGAGTTGTACTTGACTTCTGACCTCATGAGTGGCAAAGTCATGGGTGAGGTCATAAGAGGTCAAGTACAATGAAAGACTATATTTTTGATATCTTATATCAGCTCATCTCATAATTTAATGTATACAACAGGAAAGATTAATAAATAAAGCTGTAAACAAGTAATTATCATTTTCTATGAACAGAATGCCCCAAAAGAACATGTGAAGTAATGGTTGTCAAAGCAGCATTGTTATGAGGTAATGTGATATGCCCTGTTGCTACTGGTCACTTATCATTAGATTAATTGTGATGTATCTAATAGGTGATTATCTTGGTACCTACATAGAAACATAGAAACATAGACTTTGACGTCAGATAAGGACCGCTTGGCCCATCTAGTCTGCCCATTTCCCTACGTACAGGATAGGCCGCAGATCCTAGTTAACCAACAGCCTATTTCTTCCTACCCCCCCCCCACAAGAATTGCCTTATGTCTGTCCCATGCATTCTTGAATTCTCCCACAGTTTTAGACCCCACAACCTCCTCAGGAAGGCTGTTCCATGCATCCACTACCCTCTCTGTGAAATAATACTTCCTCACATTGCCTCTGAACCGCCCCCCTTTCTATCTTTAAATTGTGTCCCCTTGTTCTTGCACGTCTCTTTTTCTGAAAGATGCTACCCTCTTGGACTTTGTTGATTCCACTGAGGTACTTAAAAGTTTCTACCATGTCCCCCCCTCCCTTCTTTCCTCAAGGGCATACATATTAAGCTCCTTTAGTCTCTCCTCATATGGCTTCTCTTGCAGACCTTGTACCATTTTAGTTGCCCTCCTCTGGACTGCCTCTATCCTGTTTATGTCCTTGCGGAGATGGGGTCTCCAGAACTGGACGCAGTACACCAGATGGGGTCTCACCAACTGCATGTACAGAGGGATAACAACTCCCTGTTTTCTGCTGCTGATGCCTCTCCCTATACATCCCAGTATACCCCCAGCCCTCCCTACTGCCTTCTCACATTGCTTACTAACCTTAAAGTCATCTGCTATGATTACCCCCAAGTCCCTTTCCTTTTTTGTTGTTGTTACTACCTCCCCACCCATTGTGTATTCTTCCCCTGGGTTCTTGTTTCCCAGGTGCATTACTTTGCACTTCTTTGCATTGAATCCTAGCTGCCATACTTCTGACCATTCCTCCAACCTTGCCAAGTCCCTTTCATCCTTTCCACGCCTCCTGTGTATCAACCCTGTTGCAGATCTTTGTGTCATCTGCAAAAGGCATACTTTTCCTTCCAGTCCCTCTGCAATGTCACTGATGAAGACATTAAAGGACTGGACCCAATACTGAACCCTCCGGTACCCCACTAGTAACCCCTCTTTCTTCAAGTGGACTCCATTTACAATTACCTTCTGTGTCCTGTTGTGTAGCCAATGTTTACCAGGCTACCACCCTGGGACCCACTCCTAGGCTGGTTAATTTGACTATTAATCTTTTGTGTGGGACTATGTCAAATGTCTTGCTAAAGTCTAGGTAGGCCATGTCCACAGCCCCTCCCTGGTCTACTACTTTGGTCACCTAGTCAAAGAAATCTATTAGATTCGTCTGACATGACTTTCCCACTGTGAACCCATGCTGCCTTGGGTCCTGTGCCCTACTGGCCTCTAGGTACTCAACTATTCTTTCCTTCAGAAGTGACTCCATCACTTTGCCTACCACAGAGGTCAGACTGACAGGTCTGTAGTTTCCTGCCTCTGTCTTGGTCCCACTTTTGTGAAGGAGAATCACATCCGCCTTCCTCCAGTCCTCGGGTACCACCATCCTCCCATGATTTATTAAAAAGAATAGCCAGTGGTTTCTCCCTTAATTCTTTTAGAATTCTGGGGTGGATTCCATCAGGACCCATTGCTTTGTCCACCTTCAGTTTTAGGAGTCTGTATACAACCCCTAGGCGGATTGTGGTGCCATTGCTAGTCTCCAAATTTACCCACAGTGCTTCTTCTCCTCCCTGTTTTCCCTTTTGTTCTGTTGCTTTGATTCCTTCCCTTAAGTAAAGAGCTACTCCTCCTCTTCTTTTACCCTCCCTGTCCCTCCTGTAGATAGTGTATCCTGGTATGTTTACGTCCCAGTCATGGTTTTGTGTGTACCATGTTTCTGTGACTGCCACGATATCCAGATGTTCCTCCTCCATCAAGGCCACTAATTCAGGAAGCTTGTTACTCAGACTACGGGCATTGGTACTCATTGCTCTCCATTTTTTGATGGCTTTACCTTCTGTTGCAGCATCCCCCACTGACCTTTCTACCTTGGTCTTTTTCTTATTTAGTGCACTGTTTTGTAGGGAGAGGCTGGGATTTTCCTGCTGCTTATCAGTGCCTCCCCCTTGACTAGTTTAAAAGCTTGCTAATGAAGCATTTAAACCGATTGCTCAAAAGACTTGTTCCCTTCCTGGACAGATGCAGACCATCCTGCCAGTATAGGCTGGTGTTCCTCCAGGTAGAACCCCAGTCCCCAATGAAGCCAAACCCCTGTGCTCCACACCATTTTTTCAACCATTCATTAAACTGCATGGTGCAAAGTACCCTCGCCTCACTCATGCCATTGACAGGCAGCACCTCAGAGAAGGATACTGTGTGTGCTACTTGTCTTAGGCCCCTTCCCAATTCTACAAAGTCGTTCTGCACTGCTGTAATCTCATGATGAGCCAAGTCATTTGTCCCTAGGTGGACAATGATGTCAGCTCAGAACTCCTGCAGCTGTTCTCGTGATCCTGAGGATCGCCTCCTGTCCCTCAAGCCATGGCACCAGGCAGGCACTCTTGCTTCAGTTTTCCTGCTCCCCCAGTTCTATCCCTAATAGAGTCCCCCACCAGGAGCTGCTTCCTTTCCTTGTGGTGTCCTCTGCCTCCTTCCTGTGGGCCTCCCTTTTGACAGTTGTCCTCAGCCTCCTTAGTCTCCTCTGCGGGTGCATCCAAAGGCGAGTGATGCTCCCCCAGAATGGTGTATGGATTGTGGAGTGGAACAACTGACTGGGTGTGCCTCTGTTCCACCATCCTCACCCTCCCTGAGCCCACTATGGTCCAACTGCTGTGCTTTCTTTGCAACCTCTGAGGTAGTGGTGGTGGCTCTGGTGCTCCCTGGATGGGGGAGGTTCCCTTCCTACCATCCAGTGTGGCCTGGGGGAAGGTTCTCTTACTACTGTCCAGTGTGGCCTGAAGACGGGCAACTTCCTCCCTCAGGGCAGAGAGCTGTCTGCAAATAGGGCAGCATCTCAGCCTCCAGAAAGACTCCCAGAAGACTGCTGCCCCACAACCATTACATTGCACTACTCCCCACATGTTTATCTACTTTTTGTGTGTGTGTGTGTGTTTGTGTGTGTGATTGGTTTGTTATATAGAAATATATATATTATACAGTGTGTATGCTTATGTTGTCAGTGCAGTGTGCTAGAGAGGATATGACAGTGATATGCACTTGCACTCTTGAGGAAATGATGTCAGAACCCCAGGTATAGAGGAACTATTTCAGGGTGGGGTGGGGTGAGGTGGAAGGGTTGGGCCTAAACTGTGCCCTCACAAACAATCAGCTAAGCTCTGACTCGCACTTTCCGATGGTGCCTTCCTGTCAGCAAGATGCCCTACACAACAATTTGACAGAGAAAATACCCTGCTAATCAAACAGAGAAAAATCCAGACATCCAAGTCAGACACAGGTAAACCTCCCCAGCCCCAAAACAGCCTGGTGGGTTGTGCTCTGAAAGCAGTCAGCCCCAAAATAAGTCAGCTGTGCTTTAAATGCTTTCTGCACTGAAAAACTTAAGAATTGTAACAAACGTAAAGCTAGATCCACCTCCCTCTGTTGCTTGAAAGACTGTCTTTTCCTGATAATTCTAAGTTCCTTATTTCACTTTTCAGTTAGAAGTAGCCTCCACCTGCAGAACATCTGCGACAAACCAAAGACAATTGTAAGGTTCACCTCCCTCTGTTGTGAGCACAAAGTGCAATATAGAATTTGAAAGTGCAATATAGAATTTCTCACACAGCTCACAGCTGAATAAAGAAGTAGTGTCCTTCCAGGTCAAGAAGCTGTGCTTTGTGTCTCTAAATATTGCAGCCACCAGTAACTTATAGTAATCTAATCTAGTCTGGATATCTCCAGCCAGGGTAATTTGTTGACAATGTTTGTGATGCAACCTTTCCTGATCCAATACAACACTTTGTGGTCTGAAAACAATGAGGCGAACAATTTCCTGCACCTGAGGCTGTCTGTGTTTCAATTCACACTGCAGGTTTTGCTATGACGCCTCCTTAACCATAGTAACTTATTTAAAAATAGTTTAACTATCACAAACTCCTACGCACCAGTAAATTATTCAAAAATAGTTTCTGTCCCAAAATCCTAGTAGTCAATCCAGCTACCCCCAAGGGACAACCAAAATGCAGTATTCAAACACTTGTGAAGTTACTTCCAAGATAAGCAGAGTTTGCAAGCTCCTTTTCAACTCCTCAGCCACCTGTAAATTTAAAAATAGTTTAACTGTCAGAAAATCCTAGTAGACAATCTAGCTACCTCAAGGGTCTACCCAAATGCAGTATTTAAATCCTTCTGAAGTTACTCACAAGATAAACAGAGTTTGCAAGCCCCTTCTTGGTTAAACACTAAATAAATATGTAAATAAAAAGCAATTACCAAGGGTAATTAGTTTCACCTCCCTCAGAATTGAGCAAAAGTGCACGTTGTTGCAGATATCAAGTGCAATATAGAATTTCTCACACAGCTCACAGCTGAATAAAGAAGTAGTGTCCTTCCAGGTCAAGAAGATGTGCTTTGTGTGCTTTTGTATAACCAAAATTTAGAAACTGTACAAAAAGTGTTATACATTTTTTTAAACCCTATCAATTAAAAATAAAATCAGTAATGCGTAACAAAACACTAGTACCAATACTATGTTTTTTCCCTTTTTTTGCTGTCACAACTAAGAAACACATAACAATAATATACTCAGAAAGCAGTTTTAAATAGTATCGATACATAAAAACAGTATCATAGGACTGATTCCCCATTACCTGACTCCAAAATTTATTTTCACAAAAATTATGTTTTAGCCCCAACGGTTCCAAAGAATTTGCTGTCCTCTATTTAACTCCCACATGTCCAAGTGACCTCTTGTATGAGTAGCCCCAAGATTAAGGATGATGAGAAGGAGGACAGAATTCACAAGACTGTCTGCAGGTAGTCCGCAGTTCCACAGGGGACTCCTGCTCAAAAAAGACAAGGGTACAGGTAAGATGCAGAGTTCTCCCACAAAGGAAGCTTTGCTATACACACTTGGTCAACCTATGAGAACATAGGGTACTATGCACGAATGAGTGGAGTGCCTACACGCTGCATACCTATGGCACGTAGCCACTCCCCACCCATTGTGTCCCCTGCACAGGATGCACAAAAATGGGCACACAGTTGGGATGTACCCAATTCCCCAGCCATGCAGACTGCAATGCACTGTGGGCAGGGGGGCATGCCAGCACTACGGGCCATTCATGAAGACACATAGTGCTGCCCACAGGGGTACAGAGGAGGGCACAGTTTATAGCAGGGGGGACCCTGCCGTTATTCCAGTATGCACTCCACGCACACAGACCACCGCCTGGTCCAGGCAGATAGCCCCCGTCCCCCACCAACAGGACCCCATCACCCACCCCCACTCCCCTGCCCAGTGCCACCCACTCCAGCCCACAGCTGTGCCCCATCTCCTTGAAAACTGTACACCCCCCGCACACACACAGAGGGGTAATGGCCCCAGGATTGCTGACTGCCCCACCCTGTACAACACCACCAGCCCATCTCCCCCGGCCCCGGCCCCTCTAGGCATTCAGTGGTGTTCAGTGCCCGTCCCCCAGCAGCACACACAACACAACGTCCCCACCCCTGTACCTGTCCTCCAGTGCCACTGCACAAGACAGCCAGCAGCACAACCCCCAATACCTCCTTGGCCGCTGGCTGTCCAAGTGATGCTGGAAAGGCACTGCCCATATATAGGCGGCATGCTTCCAGCATCACTTGGACAGCCAGCAGCTGAGGAGGTGTTAGGGGCTGTGCTGCTGTCCACCCCTGTGCCGTGGCATCAAAGGACAGGTACAGGGTGGGAGTTAGTGCCAGGTGGGGGGGACGCAGCAGATGTGTCGGGGTGAAAGCTCAAGGAGAATGGGGCAGCGGCACGATTGTGTCTGGGGTTCATTACCAAAAGAAAACAGGGCCGGGCTCTGATGTGCCAGCGGGTATCTGCTTACATGTTCATGGTGATGGAGTATAGATGTGTGCAGAGGGGTCCATCATGGGGATAGGGCTGTGCTGCATGGGGGGGGGCCCAGGTGTATGGGACTGGGGCAGGGTTGCTCTTGGGGGTGGAGGTTTGCAGCGTGGGCTTAGCTGGGGGCTACACTGGGTGATGGAGCCTGGGCATGCGGGTCCGGGTGCAAGTGTGGCTATTCATGCACACAGATCTGCACCCCACCGCATAATGCATTCACTGTGGGACCTGGCGTATACCCACCTGACAGCAACAATTTGACAGCGAGGTCCCCTATAGTGACTACAGTGCCATGCCACTGTAGGAGACCCGCTGGAACTGGGCACTGTCTGTCGGGGGTTCTGCACCCTCCCAAGTCAGCTCCGACTCGGAGTTGACAATCCTAAGCGGGAGGTTGGGGGGCTGAAGCCCCTAGGCACTGTGTGCATGGAAACTGACAGATGACTGCAAATCACGGTTGACCTGCTGGTTTCGCTGTCAGGGCGTTCAACACAAATTTTGTCGAACACTCGTCGTGGATCTGGGACCTGGGATGAGCATCTGGATGCCCGCCTAGGTCTGCTGCTCTGCCTCCATCCACCCTACGTGAAGCTGTGCACTGGGGGGGGACAGGGCCATGGACTGGTGGCTGGCAATAGTGCACACCAGCATGGGCACACCTGTCCAGGCGTGTAGCTATGTGGGCAGGGTATGTGCCTCAGGTGCGTACTATCGTCCCATTGGTGCATAGGCACCATAGGGAGGAACTGATAAACAGTGCAAAGCTGGTGAGATGGGTAGGATACTGGCTGTAGGGAAGGCAACAGAGGGTGGTGGTGGGTGGGGAGCTCTCACACCCAAGGGCAGTGACGAGCGGTGTTCCACAGGGCTCAGTGTTGGGACCAGTGTTGTTTGGGATATTCATTGCAGACATATCATGGGACATCAAGAGCAAGATCAGTCTGTTTGCTGATGATACCAAGGTAGGCACAGTGGTGGATGAACTAGGGATGGCAGGGATTGCAGGATGATCTGGCAAGCTGAAACCTGGTCAGACACCTGGCAACTGGGCTTTAATGCCAAAAGTGCAAGGTGCTGCATTTTGGGATGAAGAACCCAAGGAGGAGTTACCAGCTAGGAGGAGTGCAGCTAGCCCAGACAGAGGAGGAGAAGGATCTGGGTGTGCTCATTACAGGGTCAATGAACAACTTGGCACAATGTAGGAAGGCAGCTGCAAAGGCCAACAAAATGCTGGGTTGTATTGCAAGGGGTATATCCTCGAGGAGGGAGGAGGCGATTCTGCCACTGTATAGGTCATTAGTTAGACCACACCTGGAGTACTGCGTGCAGTACTGGCGTCCGTATCTGAAGAGAGACATTAAGTTACTGGAGGGGGTGCAGCGCAGAGCGACAAAGATGATCAAGGGGCTGGGGGACTTATCATACGAGAGGAGGTTGAAGGAGTTGAACATGTACTCACTGGAGGAGAGGAGAGACGGGGTGACATGACTGAAACCTTTAAATACAAGAAAGGAATAAACAAGACGGGTACAGAGGGGCTGTTCAGAGAGGAGGGCCACCAGGGGCCATGATATGAGACTGGAGCGAGGAAGGTTCAGGAGGGAGATGAGAAGACACTTTTTTACAGAGAGGGTGGTGGCTGGGTGGAATGCCTTACCTGCTGAAGTGGTAGGCAGTAGAACAGTGGACTGCTTCAAACGAGGATGGGACAGGACAAGGGGGAGGGTTAATGAAGGGGATGGGTGGAAGGGAGGGGCAGCTGCAGAATAAGGGGTGCTAGCTGCACATTCGAGCAGACTTGATAGACCTCTAGGCCTTTATCTGCTGGCAAATTTCGTATGTTCGTAGTGGTTTCTGTGGTTTCTGTCAGCAACTAAAATAATCAAAAAGGAAAAGTGGGATTTTGGGAAGGTAAGGTGGTATACAGTAGAGTTATCTGAGTGGACTGGTAGTTGGGGTGAACATTCCAGGGGGTTAAAAGGCTCCTAGAGAGTCCCTATTTGGGTATTCTGATAATAAGACATCTGCCAGTTAAGAACGTGGGATATGACTGAGACATACTAATGCCTCCCTGGGGCAAGTAAAGTGGATAATTGGGCATTGTTTAAATTGAATGGGAACACAGGCACCATGGGTTACTCCATGAAGCTGGCGGGGGGGGGGCAAATTTATGAGGGATACCAGAAAGGCTGGAGGAGGGGTGGAATTAGCTAATTTAAGAGGTGGTTTCTGGGAAATCAGTTGAGGGATTCAAACATGGGTGGGGTGGGCTCAGTAAAGACAGTATCAAAAGTGGAAGGGAGGAGTTGCGTTGATGTTCTTTTGTTATTGGTTTTTTTTGTTCTGTATATCCTGCTATGAAATTTTAAACATTTTAAAAACCACTTGTGCAGATGTGTTTTTTGAAAAATGCTACCATCTGTGCAGTTTACCGAATAATGCCATCATCATTATAATATATGTTAAATGTTCTATGTTTTTGTTCTCAGTGCTTGCTGCAGAAGTGGTGAAATTTCACTTTCCCAAACTGGTAGAAATGCATAACTACGTTCCAGCCAACTCAACACAGCAAAAACTCAACAACTGGGGTCATCTGAACAGGTAAAAAGAATACTACTCTCTTCGATCCCAATATTTCACTAAGTTTTAGGCAGCTTTGGTGGGTATGCTAATAAATATATGGATATGTTATGGTTTAAATTATATTTACAGTGTGACATGCACAACTCAGAGAGGAGTCTGAGACACACAGAGTGAATTAGATGGTTAGTAAACACATATAAGGCTTGAACTAATAGATATGGTAACAGCATTGTGGTTTAGTAAAGTTTGTATAAACAGGGATCACAACTGGAAACTAAAGTTTGCTGGTGGTGTATTTACAAACATGAATTTAGTTAGAAATAATGGTTGCTTGTTAATACCACCACAAAGACCATTCTTACAGCTACAAGTGTGGTCTCATGTGCATTCATAGGGGATGCAAATACTGTACGTTGACACTGTAATGATGAGAGATATACCATACTTACAACCATAAGCATGATCTCTGTAGCAGTATTAATATATTATTGATAGAGATTGAGCAATAATTTATTTTAATATATGGATCTTCAATTTAATAGGTGTGTAAAGCATACAAAAAAAATCCGGTAATACCCTCAAAGGTTCAGTGATAATAGTATTGTCAATCACTGGTAATAGTATTGTCAATCGCTGATAATACAATACTTTTGTGCTGATAACAGTATCGTTGCAAGCTTCCTAAAACATACTTCCTGCCCCCACGTCCTAAGCGTGCCTCCTCATTGGCTGTTTTTCCTGTGTGGGTGGGCAGAAAAGTTTCAACAACATGGCAGCGCTTCTCTCGCTCAGTGAGAGCAAACTCGGTCGTCACGCTTCTCGATTTGTATGTCATGTTTTCCCCTCAGCAAAGGGAAATATCTGGTTGATCCTGCCGTTCCGGTCCTGAAAAGCAGGTAGGATTCCAATAATGGAAAAACACGGGTAAGGGGCAGGAACCATCACGAGTGAGCACACAGCTCAATGAACAGCAGGACAGTGCCGCGGTCGACCAGTACAAAGTCAGTTCACTGAAACGGTCGACCACCTATTAGGAAAAATGTTGCATCCATATATTAAAAAAAATAACCGATAGGTTTTTGTGTCCATTACCAGGGAGTACTGGCATCTCGAGGTTCTGGACACATTGGAACCTCTCGAGCTTCGCTCTCGAGGTTCATGTGTCCAGACTCTCTCAATGCTATTACTCCCTGGTAATAGACACAAACCTATTGGTTATTCTGTATGTAATACATGGATATAAAAAATAATACTATCGAAAGTCATATGATTTTCCCCTTAATACCATCAATGAAATCCATTGATAGTATTATGAGATCCTATAATACTATTGTTTACTATTCATCAATAGTAGTACGAGATCCAGTAATAATACTGTTGATGCATCTGTAACAGAGCAGCACGAGAATGTTGCTTGAGCGTACAGTGCACACATTCTTCACAGTGCCCTGCGAGCCAGCTTTTACTGTAACCATCCTGCATGGTAAAATCGGGTCATGGGCACTGCTCACAGAACCAGTGATCTCAGAATGACTCAGCAATACAAACAGACAGTGAACAAAGAAAGAAGGCAGTTCTCCAGCCCCTGCGCTGCACTCTACCCCCTCCCATTCTCATATACTGTACACAAACCCCTTGGGACTCTCACATACAGCCACAGTGAAGCTTTCCTATATTGATCCCCTCAGGGAGCAGCTTGTTCTTCCTGCCTCTGGGCATTTTAAATTTTAGCCAGTGCAGATTTAGATATGGGGCTCCTGCCACGCTGCTGCTGCTGCTGTCCTCCCCTGACCTGTATGTAAAGCCCTCTCTGGCATGCTAACCTTCCCATAGTAGCGACTTTACATTCTGGCGGCTCCTGCCACCTCCCACCTCCCACTCCCAACTAGGAGCTTTACATTACTGGTGGCTTCCTGCTCGCTACAAGTCTCTTAACTTCTCAGACCATATAGTACAAAAAATAACAGCTAGGGGACTGTGATTTCTCAGCTGAAATACCACCTTGAAGTTCTGGGGACATGTTGGAACCTCTCAAACTTCACTCTTGAGATTCACATGTCCCCAGAACCTCTCAATGGTATTGTAGCCTCGTAATACACAGTCCCCTAGCTATTACTCCATTTAAAATTTTAAAAATCATTCCCAACATATCCTTTTCCAGGGAAGCTGCGCATGAGAGACTCTTCAAAGAAAAAAAAAAAAATGTCTCATGCACAGAGGAAAGGAGCACTCTGATTGGTCAGGAGCACTCCCTTGGTCTATAATGTTTGAAAAACAAAGGCTGGAGATTTATTTTAATAATAATAATAATAATATTCTTTATTTATACCGTGGCTTTCAAAAACCAAGGCACCTTAATAGCAAGCTTCACATGAAAACAATAAAATACACAGATACCATAAATACTGAATTCTTAAAATACAATAAAATATCATCAGGGATATGCTATCAGCCACAAATGGGTCTTTAAGGCCTGTTTAAATTCCTCCACGGATGCGCACTCCCATAGCGGACGGGGTAGAGAATTCCAGAGGCTGGGGCCGCATATATAAAACCACGGGCCCCTGAAGATTTTAAAGCAACTCTTGGAATCTCTAGCAACCCCTCATCTGCCGAGCAGAGTGATCACCTAGGGCAGTAAGGTACCTGGAGCTCTTTCAAGTAGTCCGGGCCCAGTCCATGTATGGCTTTATAAGTCAGAAGACCGAATTTAAAGGTGATCAGCCACTGTATTGGCAGCCAGTGTAGTGCGAGCAGCACCAGAGAAATATGACAGGTACGAGGAGTACCCATCAATAACCAGGCCACGCCGGCCCGGTGGCGCTGAGAGTTTAGGCGCTGGTCACTACACCTCGCGCCACGCCGGTGACTCGTGTTCGAAACGCAGCATGGTTGTCTGGTCGGCGGGAGGAGACGGATCGGCGTCCGGAGGACTGCTCTCCATCTCAGGGTGGGGATTTGGGCGGCGGTGCTTGCCTGACCCCTAGTGGAGGCTGAGGGATGACAGCCGCGCGGCCGGGAGACAGGGGAGGTGGGACGTGGCAGGCGGCTTGACTAGATGCGAACACGGGGCGTGCGCACACTCAGTCGCTTGGCGTCATTACGCGCCATGCCGCCGGAGAAAAATTCGGAAAAAAATGGAGCCTGGCAGCACGGTGGTTCCCGTCGCCATTCCTGGAGGACACCTCCTGGCATGGACCCATTTGCCGTTGGTTGATCGCTCCCCACCTCCTGCTGCAAGGGAGTGAGTCGCGGGGTGCTGAAGGGAGGTGGTCTCATGTCCGGGGATGGCGCCGGAGGAACGGCGGAGTGCGGGGGGGGGGTGTAGCCGGAGCTCCTGAAGAAATAACATCCAAAAAAAATAAATAAATAACCAGGCCACAGCATTCTGCATGAACTGCAAGCAGCGTATATCAAACCCTGGTAGCCCTAGATACAAGGAGTTGCAATATCAAGGCATGAGGTGACAAAGGCGTGGACCAATGTAGGCAGATCGCCGGACGGAACTAGGTGCTTAATCCTGGAGATGTTCCTCAGATGGTAAAAGGATGATTTGACGACTGCCAACACCTTCAATTGCAGCGTCAGCCTGTCATCAAAAATCACCTCCAGGTTCATCACCCATTCAGAGGTAGGGAGCTGGGAGCTACACTCACCCAGAAAAAGTCCCAAAGGCAAACCTGCTCCCATCCCCTCATTCCAGTGACCCAGGTCTACAACCATCACCTCCGTCTTCTCTGAGTTCAACCTCAGTCAGCTCACATTCATCCAGTTCTGGAGTTCAGTGAGGCAGTTGTTAAATACCAAGAGAGCTCTATCCTGGTCAGGTGCAAAAGATAGGTAGAGCTGAGTATCATCAGCATAACAGTGAAACCTCAGCACATACCTTCTTACAATGTCTCCGAAGGGCAGCATATGCACTGTGAACAACATGGGGGACAACACCGAACCCTAAGGAACCCCACATGGCAGAGAGACTGGGCCGGAGGAGTTTATCCCCAACACCACCCTCTGAGTTCTGCCAGTGAGAAAAGATCTAAACCACCCGAGGACTGTACTAGACAGGCCACAGATGAACCTCAGGCATTTAAGAAGTACCCCATGGTCCACAGGGTCAAATGCTGAAGAGAGTTCAAGAAGAACCAAGATGGAACAGCTCTTTCAATCTCTTGCCATCAAGAGATCATTGAGCGCCCAAACCAGTGCAATCTCGGTACTATGCCTCTTTCAAAAACCAGACTGGAGTGGTTCATAAATATCATGGTTGGTCAAAGGGTTCTCCAGTTGTATGGCCACTACTTTCTCAATCACCTTCCCCACAAAGGGAAGGTTAGAGACTGTAGTTGGCATGGCAGTCTGGGTCCAAAGAAGCTTTCTTCAGGAGGAGCATTACCACTGCCTCCTTCAGAGAGCTAGGAAACTCACCCATCTCCAAGGAGCACCAGACTATCCATGCTAGAACCAAGCCAATAGTATCACAACAACCCTTTATCAGGGAAGCTGGGCCCGGATTCAAACTACAGCGTGTAGGGCTCATACCCTGGACAATCCACATGACATCAGTGAACTCCAGCGGGTCAAAGGAACTCCAGGATAGCCTAGGGACAGTGGCCAGGCACCGATCCACAGCTTCTCCCATAGAGGATGCAGGTTGGAGTGCCGTCCTTATGTCAGCCACCTTAGCCACAAAGAAATGAGCAAGCTCTTCACACTCTACTTTTGAAAAGGCTCTTCGAACCTGCAGGCAGGCTCAGTTGCACAGTCTGTCTACAGTTCGAAAGAGCTGAGCTGGTTGGTTCTAAGCAGCTGCAATCTCCCCAGACATGAACTCTGCCTTCTTACAGGAGATTGCGGAATGATAGACTTGATAATGTTCCATCAGTCTAAGATGGTCGGCATCAAGGGAGGATCTCTGCCAGCAACACTCTAATCTTCGTCCTTGTCGCTGCATCTTCCGCAAGGTCCCATCAAACTATGGGGACCAAGGGCGAAGGAGGAGATGATGAACACTGACAGGAGCAATGATATCCAGAGCTGAGGAGATGGCCTTATTATGGGCCAAGACCAAGGCATCTGGGTCATTGCTCACTCCAGAGAGCTCCGATTGATCAAGCACCACCGCCAGGCCCTCAGAGCTTACATCTTGTAAAGGGCAGTACCTGACCATCTCCACAGGGGTAGACCTATGAAGGGGGGCACAAAAACAACCCCATGGTGTAATGATCGGACCAGCTGACACGTTCCACCCCCATATCAAAGGCTTCAATCCCCAGGAGGAAGACTAAGTCAAGGGAGTGACTACCTTTATGAGTGGCTAAAGTAACAACTTGTGTAAGGCCCAAAGATGACATCAGTTGGAGGAAGTATTGTCCAAATTGAGAGAGTTCATCATCGACCCAAGCGATGAAGTCGCCCAGGACCATCAGCCTGGGCGACTTGAACATCATGTCGATCACGAAGTCCATTACTTCCTGCAGGAACAGCTTCTCATCACCTGGTGGACAGTAGATGAGGGCGATTCTACAATGCACACCTGCAACTACAGAACACTTGAATGACTCAGCCTCCTCAACTGGTACACTCGTGAGCCCAGTTCGGTCTTGAAACAGACCACACCTCCTCCCCCCCCCGCAGTAAAACATCAGGTAGTGTAACTCCGAGTACTCGGCCGGAACAGCGACCTCTAATATGGGGCCTGCATTCTCATCCAGCCAGGTCTCGGTAATGCATGCCAGATCCACCGACCCAATAAAATCTGCAATAATTGCAGTCTTATTCCTGATGGATCTGGCGTTACACAACACCGTCGGGTAGGATGGGCTTCTGGAGCTACTCGGCTACTTGCCCACCAATATTGGTGGTGCCCTTGGGTATGGAAATCAGACATGAAGGACCATGTTCTAGTTTTCATTTCACCCCAGGGTGTCTTCTGGATCTCACTACCCCAATATGATGGCCCCACTCATTCGACCTTCACGGGGGAGTGCAGAGGGCACGAAGGGTGGAGGGCGAATAGTGCACGACCGTGGGGACAGGCCTCCTTCACGTACTAAAAGACCCAATAACAATAAAACACCCCTGAAAAAAATCCCCAAATTAAATAGCTAACTAAACTCCTAAATTAAAACAAACCCCAAAATAAAATACTATACTAATACAGTCTCCTGCCCCACAACTGTTACTTGTGGGAACAGTAAACAAAAACACAAATAACCAAACAAATGAAACCCCTCGAGTTTACCACTCCTCCGTCTCTCTCACAAATGGGAGAAGTTTCACTAATGTACTAAGTCAAACTTAAAATACTCACCCCATACATAGATACATAGACAGTGTCGGCAGATAAGGGCCTATGGCCCACCTAGTCTGCCCATTTGAGCTTGTAAGTTCAGTTTGTTTTCCTAGAAGTCTATTTCCCCTTACCCCCTGACCTCTAGAATTCCTTTATGTCTATCCCATGCATTCTTAAATCCCGTGATTGTTTCAGCCCCCACCACTTCCTCTGGCAGGGTGTTCCACTTGTCCACCACCCGTTCTGTGAAGAAATTCTTTCTCATGTTTCCTCTGAATCGTCCTCCCTCCAACTTTATCCCATGCCCTCTAGTCCTGAAACATCTTTTTCGCTTAAAAATAGTGTTTTCCTGCACCCTGTTCCTCCTGTAAGATACTTGTATGTCTCTCATATCCCCTCTCTCCCTCCTCTCCTCCAGGGAGTACATGTTCAGTTCCTTCAACCTGTCTTCATAGGACTTGTGATGCAACCCATGCACCATCTTTGTTGCCCTCCTCTGAACCTTCTCTACCCTGTCTTATGTCCTTACGTAGGTATGGTCTCCAGAACTGTACACTGTACTCCAGGTGGGGCCTCACTAGTGTCTTGTATAGCGGAATTATGACCTCCCTTTTCCTGCTGGTGATGCCCCTGCCTATACATCCCAGCATCCTATTTGCTTTACCTGATGCCTTGTCACACTGTTTCCCTACCTTGAGGTCATCAGAGATGACAACCCCAAGATCCCTTTCCTGCTTGGTGCATGCTATATCCTCACCCCCAACTGATATATTGTGCCAGGGTTTTAGTGCCCCATATGCATTATCTTCCACTTCTTTGCATTGAATTTCAACTGCCAAACCCTTGACCATTCTTCAAGTTTCTGCAGGTCCTTCTCATTCTGTCTACACCCTCTGGTGTGTCTACTCTGTTACAGAGCTTTGTGTCATCAGCGAACAGTGAAATTCTGCCTTCTAGGTCCTGCGCAATGTCACTGATGAAGATGTTGAATAGGACCGGTCCCAGCACTGATCCCTGTGGTACCCCACTGGTCACTCTTCCCTCTGTGGAGTGACAGCCATTTACCACCACCCTCTGTGTCCTGCCACCCAGCCAGTTACCTACCACCATACTACTGTCCTGCCCACACCCATATTCCCCAGTTTGTGTAATAGTCTTCTATGTGGCACAGTGTCAAAGGCCTTGCTGAAGTCCAGATAGGCCATGTCCACTGCCCTCCCTGATCCACCTCCTAGTCACCCAGTCAAAAATTCAATGAGGTTGGTCTGACATGACCTCCCCTGGTGAAACCATGCTGCCTTGGGTCCTGTAGTCCATTGACAACCAGATGTTCCACCAATCTTTCCTTCAGTAGTGCTTCCATGATCTTTCCCACTACCAAGGTGAGGCTGACTGGTCTGTAGTTCCCTGCTTCCTCTTTGTTCCCACTTTTGTATAGGGGACTACATCTGCTGTCCTCCAGTCTTTGGGTACCTCCCTGTTTCCAGTGATTGGCTGAACAGGATAGCCAGAGGTTCAGCCACCACCTCTCTTAGTTCTTAAGGACCTGGGTGCACCCATCTGGCCCCATTGCTTTATCAGCTCTTATTACTTCCAGTTCCTTCAGGACCTTTTCGTAAAGGGACTTGGTCCATTTCTGCACCATTCTCACCCTTGTACTCCCTTCAGACCCATTACCCCCCTCTTCCTTAGTAAAGACTGAGCAGAAATACCTGTTCAATATGTCAGCTTTACTGTTGTCATCCTCCACGCGGCTCCCATCCTCCCCCTTCAGTCTCACTATCCCTCGCTTTGTCCTTCTTTTTTCACTTATGTACCTGTAAAAGGTTTTGTCCCCTTTAACCACTGATTTTGCAATGTGTTCTTCTGTCTGAGCTTTGGCTTCCCTTACTGACTTCCCTGCCTCCTTTGTTTCTCCTGGTACTTCTCCTATCCCCTTCTGCCTGTCTTTTTGTATTGCCTGAATGCAATCTTTTTGGCTTTCACTTTCTTTGCTACCTCTTTGAAAACCATAATGGTCTCTCTTTCTTTTCTCTTGCTAACCTGCTTAATGTATAATTCTGTTGTTCTTATAATCCCCATTTTAAATACTGCCCACTGTTCCTCAATCCCTGATTCCTGTCCCATTCCCTTAATGCCTCTTTCAAGCATCTCCCATTTTCCCAAAGTCTGCCCCCTAAAATCCAGGATAAGTGTTTTGTGTGGTTTGGTTCTGCTCTTTCTGTGATTTCAAACCACAAAGACTGGTGGTCACTGTTACCCAGGTGCTCCCCACTGTTACCCTCATCACCTGTCCCTGTTTGTGAGCACAAGGTCCAGTATTGCCTTCTGCCGAGTTGGTTCCATGACCAGTTGCTTGAGGAAGGCACCCTGAAGGGAGTCCAGGATAAATCTGCTCCTAGTTGATGCTGCTGCTGGGATGCTCCAGTCCACGTCTGGAATATTGAAGTCTCCAACCAGTACTACCTCACCCTTGTCTGCCATCCTTTGGATGGCTAGCATCAGCTCCCTATCTGTTTCTTCCTCCTGGGCTCGTGGTCTATAGACCACACCTGTGCGGATGGCTGGCCCCATTTTCCTTTCCAGCTTAACCCACAGTATCTCTCCCCATTTTGTTCCTCCTGGATCTCTGTGGCCCTTATGTCATTTTTCACATACAGTGCCACCTCCTCCCTTCCTGCCTGCTCTGTCTCTTCTGAATATGTTGTAGCCAGGTATGGCCATCTCCCAGTCATGGTTATCATTACACCAGGTTTCAGTGATGGCCACAATGTCCAGGTCTGACTGTACCATGACAGCCTCCAGATCTTCCATCTTGTTGCTAAGGCTCCTGGCATTTGCACACATGGCTTTCCATGATTTGACCTCCCTAGACTGCTTCACTGTTCTACTCCAGCCCCTTCCTTGGTTGTCATTTATCCCTGGTTCTCCTTGCTGTCTGCCCTTCTGCTGAATTTTGCCCCTTTTCTGCTTATCCTCCTTTTGGACACTAATCTCCATCTTAAATGAAGGCAGACTGCCACTTGCAGTGCCTAACTTGGATGTGCCTGATAGTCCCAGAGCTTTAATTTCCCTACACTTCCCACAAATGGACTTGTTTGGTGGTCTTAGTAGAGAAGTGCAACCCTTGCTATACCCTTAACCAAGGATTCACACTATTTTAGTGGAGAAGGAGGTCCTCTTCAACTGAGCGCTGAGCTTCAGGAGAAACACACATGGAGTGATGAAGAAGAATGGATACACCTGCCTATCCAGATCAGCCGAATCAAACCTAGCGATCAATGGGGAATACAGATATCTCAGCCAAATCACCCTCACATCCGAAATAATCTTGATACCACTGCAGGCTTCAAACCCTGCACCTTGCTACCAGAATCAGCAGCTCTACCACTCAGCCATCATATCGGACCCCACAGATATAAAATTAAAATGCAATAAAATCCTTCCCCATACACTCTTACTTTCGATCAGAGCGTAACATCCCAAAATAAAAAGGAATTAGTCTGAGTGGTCCATTTAAGTCCAATGAAAGCTGGTATACCAGTCGACCAAAGTAGAACTACAATTTTGATTTGTTTTTTTAAACAATAGAAAAGCAAAAGATGATAGAATTGCCATAAAAGAAGGAACTTTTCAGAATTATTTTACCTCATTGTAAGCATATTGAAATCTGGATGAAGTGGTCAGAGCTTGGACCATGAATAGTTGATGAGCTTCATTGATACGCTAGTTTTAATGGTTGTGCCTGAGTGCCATAACAAATACAATTTTAACACAATAACTAGTGGGTGGGTCTTTGTCTACACTACCTTATTGCTTTACTCTGTAACATCCTGGGGAATACTTGAAAATAGGCATTTTAATTGACTTGTGCCTGACCTGGTCAATAAAAAAAAAAAAGCCTTGCAGAGGGCTGAGGCACTAGACGCCACAACTGACGCCACAGTGATGACTCAGGTTTGAGATTGAGCCTGGGTCATTGGGGGCTGGCCTGGGGAAGGAGGATTGAGCATCCTAGAGGATGTTCTTCTCTACGGAGGGACAGCAGACATGCTCCAGTGCAGTACTGCCATCTGGGTGACCACAGGTGGCAGTACCCGCAGAGAAACTTAGCAGGTGGGAGGCACTGGTGGTGACACAGTCCACACTTGCATGCGAGCTTGCATACCACCCTGAATCTGCCATCCTAGAGGAAAAAAACAGGAGGTAATATCCCAAACAGAGCAATGATGAGAGATCCATGGGGTTGATATCTGCCGCTTGCAGCTGGTGCAGAACGCTGCAGCCACGTTACTGGTAGGGGTTTCCTGGACCAATCGTATTACTTCTGTGCTGTGCGAACTGCACTGGCTGCCTGTTCAGTGGCAGATCACCTTTAAGGTCAGTTTACTGACCCTTAAGGCCCTTCATGGTGAGGATCCTGGCTACCTGCAAGAGCTCTTGGTTCCTTACTGCCCCCTTCGACCCCTCCACTCAGCAGAAGAGGGATTGCTAGAGGTTCCCAGGGTTCAACTGAGGACATCTGGTGCAACAGCTTTTAGTTACACAGCCCCAACCCTGTCGAATTCTCTACCTCTTCGGATCAGAGAGTGCCTGACCCTGGAGAGCTTTAAGACTGCATTAAAAATGTATTTATTTAACCTTGCTTTTGGTGATTAGTATATTCTGATTCACTGTTGTATTTTACTGTTTTATTTATGTTTTTAATTCTGTACAGCATTTTGATACATGCTGAATTGCGCTTTACAAATACATTTTATTATTATTATTATTGTTATTATTATACCCCTCAGATGTGCCATGCTGGCAACAGGGACATCCCTCCATAAACCAGATCTGTTCTTCGGCTAGTAAGACGGGGTCTGCCAACCCTACTATGGGGTGAGGGGGAACCCATGGTGGAAGAAAGAAGGTCAAGCTAAGTCCCTGGGATTCTGGATGACAGGGCTGGGGGGTGGGATTGGACCAGGATAATACGGCCTGTACCAGAGGAGCATAAACAAATTCACTAAAAAATGACTTTGTTCAAATACTTTGTGGTCCACTTGGACCCCATAATTCCTTTTCAGAACACATTACTTCAGTATGCAAAGTGATCAACCAAAAACTTGGTATATTGTTTAGGCTTAGAAAACTTTTTACTCATGAGATATGGCCTGTACCCTCCACTGGAATTCTGCATCTATCTTTGAACAGTGGGTCAGTAATTTTTCTTAAAAAATGGTTAGGGAATTTGTTGCATCCTGATTGGCCTTGGAACACATTGCCTTAATGGGTGACAACCACAGGGTCTGAAAGTACTTCTGACAATCTGGACTCACTGCATCCACATATCCATGCCTCCCAGACAGTTTTTATTTTATTTTATTTTATTTCAAGTAGCCATCTTTGTACAGTAATAAAAAAATATTCCCTCCCACTTGCCGGCACATAAAAAAACTAAATACAGACACAGTTCTATATAATCCCACAACCCTGCAATACTAAAATATTTTTAATAAACATAAAATGCTCTTACCTCACCTTTTTAGTCTTCTGTTTTTGTCCCCTTGGGTGATAGGATTCTGAAGTACAGTCTCCAAGTTCCTTGTTTTTGCCTTCAGAATGTCTACTTCTGACTCACTTTCTCACTGCAGCCCCCTGCCTCCCCCTGATCCACTGCCTCCTACTGCAGTACAAACACACACCACTCAGATTTTCGCTCAGGAGATATTGCTCCCCTCGTTTTCTGACTGAGTGCACTGACCATCAAAGAAGTTAATTTCTGTCAAAAGGCTGTAACACAGTTAGACATTTCCTTTATCATTGTCAGGTGATAACTCCTTACCTGGGTCTTCCCTCTCCTCTGTACATCCCCCTTTTCACCTTAAATGGTCTCATACTGCTGAGGTCTACAGACTAATCAAGCAGGTATCTGACTCTAAGTATGCAGGCTCTGATGGTATTAAGCCTAAACTGCTTTGGATTGCTGCACCATGAGCTAGCCTCCCCTGTTACTAGGAGGGTAATTCCATGAAATATGGGTATCAATGTGTCAAATACTTTGTGCATTAATTAAAACAATAACAGTAGCCACTGCAGTTATGATAAGTGAATTTAAAAGGTGGACACAAGTACAGATATATTACATAATTTGAGAAATCCAGATGAACTCATTTTATATTTTTTTAATGTCTAGTTCCAAAATGCCACATATTTTTCTCAGCACAATGTGACATGCAAAATCACAATATGTTACATGGCTTCTATACATAATTTATGTTGGCTGCAGTTCAATTAATCTATTCTGAAAGTGCCTCTGGTGCTGTCATTTGTTAATGAAGATGTTTTCATCCTGATTTTTAAATGCACATAAAATGTCTGATTCCACTCAAAGTTTTATGTGGCACGTGCAACTGTGGTGTCCCAGCAAATTATAGTTTTTACATATTCACCCACATTTCGGCAAAAGTATTCAGCTTTTTTTGAGTGTGGGATTTTCCTTGGAGATTGGGTCTTGAAGGAGCTACAGGACTTCAGTGAGAGTGGGGTCCAGGCAGTGCTTTTTTTTTAACTTAAACAGTTGTTTGGTGTCTGTTGTTACACGTGCAACACTGTGGTGTCCACTGTTACAAGTGCAACATTGTCCGGTGTGCACTTTTACATGAGCAACGTCAAAGGTGCTTTATCGCAAGTCTCTGACATGGAGTTATCCCACAACATGGCCCCTTTTCGCTCTTGGGTCAAAGTGTCTTGAAATGAAACATAGAATCATAGAGGTTGGTGGCAGATGAGGACCACAAGGCCCATCCAGTCTGCCCATTTCTTTTTCTACCTTATAAATGTGCCATTGGCCTTTGCTCTGTCAGTGGCCTATCTATTCATACTCATCTGTATTGCTCCCTTATGCCTATCCCATGCCTGTTTGAAGCTCTGCACTGTATTCATAGTCACCACTTCCTGAGGTAAGCCGTTCCATGCATCCACCATCCTGCTAAAGATTGTCTAATAAGTATAAACTTAATACAGCCTGAACCAATAGAGTCAGGAGGCACAATTCCTAAATCAAACATCTGATTATATTTCTACAAAGGTTAGCAGAAAAACCACATACAGCATATAATTATTTTGCAGCAAAATTATAAGAAAGGAGTTACTTGTGGGGCATCATTCAGACCATTTCCTATATGGGCTTTTAGTTTAAATTTCCAAAAGGCTTCTCTTCATAAGAGGAGGTTATTTAGATCCAACCCCCCCCCCCCAGCTTGCCAACTCTAACATCCTTAATGCTGTAAAACCGGAATTTGTATTATCGTGTTCTACTATTTACTGCTTGTGCTGCAAGTGCATTTTCCATATCTTTTTTTATCAATACAGTGCATATGTTGCCCCAGCCATTCTTTGAACTTACAAATAGTTTTCCTAATGTAAAAATGGTCACGGTTGTAAACGGCCAAGTGTATGATCCCAGTAATATGGCAACTGATAAATGTCCTAACATCAAATTGCTCACCAGTAAACTGGTAAAAACAAAACAAAAAAAACGTGCACACACCAGTTTCAAGAAAAATAATAAATAAGGGATATACAATGTGAGCTGTCAGATAAATGATGTATCTACACAAGTGCTGTTTGACCTCGGGCAACTTCACGAGTGGCGTAAGCCATGAGTGAGGTGTCCGAGGTCAAACAGCACAAGTGTAGATAAATCATTTATCTGACAGCTCACCATTGTATATTTCATTTATGCAATGGGGATGCTTCTTATCAGTGCAGGGACATTTGGTTTTGACTGTTTATCTTCTTTTTTTAAAATGATAATTTCTGGGACTTTCGGTTAACTTTCCTAGTGTATGTCCGCCTAGCGGGGTGGTTGCTATTAAATAAAACAACACTCATTTTGTAGAGAACTTCTTGCTGAACATATGTCATGGTCACAGTATCATGCTACCTTTTTTGTTTTAAAGTTATTCGCATTTGTTTGATGAAAAAGTGAAACAAAAATTGAATTTTATGCTGTTTTTTGCTAATTATAAAAAAAAAAATAAAAGGTATTTATTAATGAAACACCACTCATTTTGTAGATATTTTTGTGCTGAACATTTTTCGTGCTCACAGTACCATGCTATCATTTTTAGTTTTAAAGTGATTCACATGTGTTTGTTGAAAAAGTGAATAGAAAATTTAATTTTATGCTGTTTTTTGCTAATTATGAAAAAACTAAAAGGTATCTATGAATGAAACACCACTCATTTTGTAGATATTTTTGTGCTGAACATTTTTTGTGCTCACAGTACCATGCTATCATTTTTCATTTAAAGTTATTTACATTTGTTTGTCTGAAAAGTGAAAAGAAAATTGGATTTTATGCTGTTTTTTGCTAATTATAAAAAAACCTAAAAGGTATCTATAAATGAAACATTACTCATTTTGTAGATATTTTTGTCCTGAACATTTTTCATGCTCACAGTACTATGCTATCATTTTTCGTTTTAAAGTTATTCACATTTGTTTGTTAAAAAAGTGAACAAAAAAGCTTTGATTGACAGTTTGCATGTATCTCACATATGTGGGATAAATCTAGGGTGGTTAGATTTATCCCACATATGTGGAAATAAATGGATTTATGCAATTGCTTTTGGTTCCACACCTATTGCATAAATACAGCTTAGTGGTGCAACATAGGAACAATATTACAGATGTTATATCTGTGGCAATCCAGCGTAATCCCTAGTCCCAAGGTAAGCCCTATACTTTCAAGAAAGTGTCCCTCATGTCCCCAAGCAATTTCATAACTATTTATACACCAGAAAAAGTTACATAAAACATAGGGCACTTAATGTGAATTTGTTAAATCTAACTGTTCTCCCATTACATAGCTTTGATTTTCACTGCTTCAGTGGCAAATCAGTCCGTTTGCATGTCACTCTGCAGTTCTATCTTTGACTTTCTAGCAACATTTATTAATTCCCCAATTTTAAAGTGTTATTTAAGTCTGTCATGAGCACTAGCATTTTTGTTGGCACTTCACTTAAGGCAAATATCATTGATTACTTGATTGGTAAGGGTATTTAAATGGAAGTGTTGTAAAGCAGCCCCGAGAAAGCTGCTTTGGGTAGTGATGCATAGTGGTTGTTTTGTACATGTTCCTAAGTTGTACCATTAAACTATATTATTTTCTTGTATCTGGTGTGTGCACTTTTTTTTTCCTTTGCCAGTTTCCTGTTCTTGACTATACAGCAGCACCTTAGGGGGACAGGTGTGCGCTCCCTTTTCCTGCACAAATTGCTCACCAGTGTTTGGACTTGGAAAATATTTTCCTGCTGCTAAATGGCTACAAATTTACATGAACCACATTTGTGTATATCCACAGGCAATGGTGTTCTATCATTAGTAATTTCACCACCAGTATATAAGCTATGTACCAGCTGGTTAGAGAGGTTTTTACCTCTCCTATATGTCATTCTAGGAGGATGTTATGTGTATCTCCTGAATTTTTGCTCCCATTTTCTTAAATGTGCCAATTTTTCTGCATTGCTTTTTGTACTAGATAGGACTGGGGGTATACATAGTAATAAAATTGAGACATGTTTGTAAAATAGCACTCGCCACATTATATTGTCTATTGCCATCACACCATCATATCTCTGTAACAATGTTTCCTTCTGTAAGCCATTTGCATACTCTGCTGTTCTCTCTGTACATTCTTCACTATTCCTTAGTTCTGTGAAGCTTTGTCTGAGCATGTGGGTCCCCTCCTTCTATGCCTGCAGATTACCACCATTTCTTTTTAGTCTTATAAATTGTTCCTTGGGTCCTTTTTCTACTGCATGGTGAGGGTGATGCAAGGTAAAATGCAGGACTGAATTATGATCCTTTTGCTTTCTTTAGAGGGTAGTTGTTACACCATTATTCCCATCTTTCTGGATCATTAAATCTAGGAAGGTCACAGTACTTTCATTCCAACTCAGGGGCATAGCTATGGAGTGTGCAGGTGGTTCAACTACATCGGGGCCCATGAGCTGGACTGTCCCATTTGACTGCAGGAGCCATGCACGCTGGGCAGGGAGGCGTGCCACCCGACCAAACTCTATTCTGACTGACGTGTGTGAGCTCTGCACCCACCACTGCACCACCCATCATGATTTGCATTTTGCTGCTGTCTGTCTGCCCCTCACAGCCTAGTTATCTATTAGCAAGGTCATGTGTTGTGTGGAGAAAGAGCGCTCGAGTCAGTCGGCAGCGTGACATGTCTGTGACTTTTGGTCGGACAGCCTGTATTCATCTCAAGTTTGGAGAACCCCCACTGTAGTAATAGAAAGCAATGGTCAGCATAAGAAAACAAGATGACCGGCAACAGTCCCCATCTCCGCTCCTCGTCCTTGATTTCCACTCTGCTGCTCCGTGTTGTGCTACGCAGACTGATAAATGACAAATAGCACCCAGCATATAAAGTAATGAAAATTTAAGCATCGTGTTATTTTCTTCTTTTCCTGGAGTATAGATTGTGTGTGGTACTGGTTGCATCAGATATGAAAGGCACTATATTAAATTTATTTCAAATAAGTTTTTATTGCAGTACAATGTGGCTTCCTCCCTTGTTTCTGTAAAAGTAGAAGAGCAGAACAAGCGGGAAATATAAAAATAAAACTTTTTCTTTTACTACAGCTCTTCTAAACTTCTGAGGTTGGGAGTGTAATCTGGGTGGGGGATGCTACCCTTCCTAAACATTGTCTGGTATCTTGCTGTTAAGCTGTGTATGCTGGTTTTTATTTTAAAGTATGTTTTCTGTTGTAGTACGATGTGGCTTCCTCCCTTATAATTGTAAAAGCAGGAAAGTCAGACTGAGAGGGAAATACAAAAATTAAAATGCATCTCAGTGATGTTTTTTACTATATCTACAGCTCCTCTAAAATCCTGAAGTTGGGAGTGTACGGGGAGCTTTCAATCCTTGCACCAGGGCCCATGCCAACCATGCTACGCTATTGCTCCAACTGATTGAAAAGAATAGGTTTGGATTTGTGCTGTCAAGATATTATATAAAGTCAATCAAATCTTCTGATAAACCCTTCCATACAACAAGTATGTCATCAGTGAAATGGAATCAATCTACCAAGTTGAAAAAGGGATTTTTTATCCCTTGAGAGCACAGATTCCAGTCTCATATTCCCAAAGATATATTGAGGTAATTGGGGGACATAGTAGCCTCCATCACTGTGCGTTTAATTTGGAGTAAAGTTTTATGTGAAAAAGTGAAAGCATAACCTTTAAGAATCTTTTCTGTCTTGGTAACTAGTGTTTCAACTGTAGCAGGGATATAGGACCTGGTATAAAGAGCTTCACAAAGAGCTACTAGCCCATTTTTGGGGACAATATTGGTGTACAGGGCCTGTGCGTTGAGGCTGGCCAGAATGGTATTATCCCTGACATGCAGGTCCTGTAAAGTAGACAGAATGTCCTCACTATCTCTAATGTATCTTGGGAAATGGCTGGCAACATGTTTCATATGTTTGTCCACAAAATTTGCCAGCTGCTCAGTAAGGGAGCTGTTGCTGGTCACAATTGACCTGCCTTTTGGATTCCATAAATCTGTGGATCTTTGGCAGACAGCATAGGATAGACCTTATTGGATGATTCACTATTAAGAAATCATACATTTCTTTAGATATTACATTTGAAAGTAACTTAAACTCACAGAGGTAACAATCAGTATCACGTTTGAATACTTCAGTCAGGTCATACAACAGTGCTTTATAAAAAGTTGGTGTCCTCCAGTTGTTTTGTAACCTTCTGTTTGTACTTTACGCAATCCATGATGTCTATTGTGCTGCCTTTATCCGTGGACTTGATTATTGTGTCCTTATTGGTGTGTAAATGTTTTATTGCTTCCTTTTCCTCCCTTGAGCAAGCATCACATTAAGGGTCTTGTGATTTGAACAGAGTTCCTCTATCCATTGCTCACAGGCTTTGTCAAATGCCAGGACCATTGCATTTATAGGTGGTGGAAAGGTAGATTTCTTTTTGTAGATACATCCCCTTTCTGTTGTATTTGTGCCCACAACTTCAGGGTCCACATACAAGCTGATGTTTGAAATGGCATCATAGTCCATTTCATCCCACTGGTTAGTGAATCCCATATTCTGATCTATAGAAAAGAATGTCTTTAGATTTTAATTTCTTATAAATATTGTAAGGTCTAAAACTGCTTCAAACAAATCAATATGACTGGTAGGGATAAAAGAAAGTTATTTTTGTAAAAGTTGAATTTTAGTATTCATTAATGGGTACTGTGAAATATTCAACACAGTATTGTTATTATTTATTGCATTCTCCTTGGCCTGTTCCTGTTGTTTCACTTGCTCCTCTGATGGTAACCGGGTTGTTGATAATGCAGTCTGCTTGTTCCTTGCTATCATCTTCTTATCCCTTATCTCTCCTCTTGTATTTTGTCATGAAATCTGGCTATGCAGGGACTCTTGCTTAGAGGACAAATTGGTAATTGACTCTGTTGTGATCCATTTGGTTCAATGGGATACGTGCTTGGCTGTCCCCTAAAAAAGTGATTGCTGGGGGGAGGGGGGGGACTTGTCACTTGGTGTTAGAGTCACTGGTGGCGCTTGTGTAGGTGTCTGTTCTAGTTTTTCTTTTTTAAAATTGAATGATGTATGCTGAACTTATTACACCAGTCAGAGATACATCGATGCAGGTAATCCAACCTGTCATGCTCGTATTTTCTGACCAAAACTCTTTTGCTTCTGATATTGTATTGCTGAATACTCTCCATCAGCTGTTTGTGGTATTCATCATATTCAACTAAACCAGAATAAGGTGAGAACGTGTTCCTCCCTCGATGGGGCTCAGGCCATAACGTCTGCTTCAGTTTCATCCATGTCACTTAAAATAATTCTACTCATCCCAGCTGATGCATCTAGCAGGAGGTGTTGCCAGTGTCCCAAAAATACATCCCTCTCTATACCATATTTATTTATTTATTTAAGCGTTTCACCAGGAAGGCATACTGAGCAGGCTACTGCTCGATTCCAGATGCGTCCTGGGGGAAGGGAGGTACAAACACAGTTGAAGAAACAAGTGCTGTATGTTACATGATACATAGAGTATAATACCTAGTAGGGATAGATGTCGCAGCTTGGGTAGCTGATACACAGATAAAATAGCATGACAGAACAACTGATACTGTCTCGAGCAGGCACTGTTTTAAATACAAAGTATTAAAATATTAGGATAGGCAGCAATCATTAAATGTACAATAGGAAGGGTGACCAGGCTGCCTCACTGTGGACTCTTATTAGGCCTGGACACATGAACAGGTAGGGGAGAAGTGAGCTAGGAGCATGGAGTTAAGGTGTGTGGGGGGGGGGAGAAGTGACGAATGTTTGTGGGGAGAGAGTTTCATAACTTAGGCATCCGGTAACTAAAGGCTGCTTGGTCCACAGTAGTGGATCTGTGTGGGATAAATAGGATCCATGGGTCATTGCTTCTGAGTGAATGTGCTTGGGTGCTTGTGTCAGCAAGGGCAGAGATGAGGTGGGGGGGAGTGACTGGGTCCAGTACTTGGCCGAGATTTTGGTGCAGTGGGCCTGCTTGTGGTTATCTAAAGATGTAAGGTTCATTGATTGGTAGAGGGCACAGTGATGGGTGGAATAAGGACATTTCAGAAAAAAGCGGCGGAAGGAGTGGTAGAGGGGATCCAGTCTGGCTAGGGTGGACTTGGTCCCGGTACAGTAGACAACGTCTCTGTAATCAAAGAAAGGGAGGATAATTTTTTGCACAATGGCCCTGCGAGCAGAGACTGGGATATTGTCACGGTTCCAGTAAAGTGCACCGAGCCTGGAGTGTAACTTCTTGAGTATGGAGTCAACATGTACAGAAAAGTTGAGGTGCTGATCAAGCCAGACTCCGAGGTACCTGAAAGAGGTACAGGCCTCGAGGGACATTCCTTCCAGGGTATGGAATGTGATAGGGGAAGGAAGCCTGGAAAATCTTTGACTAGTGCCAAAAGTCACTGAGATGGTTTTCTTTGCATTGAGGGAGAGTTGATTTGATTGTACCCAGAGCTGGACCTTAGCAAGGTCCAGCTGCAATCTGATCATAACCTCTGAGGCCGATGGGCCAGATGTATACAGCACAGTATCGTCCGCATACATGTGAATGGAGGTGTGTGGGCAGGCAGATGGCAGATCATTAAGAAAGATGGAGAACAGTAGTGGGCCAAGGACTGAGCCTTGCGGAACCCCAGTAGTAACAGGGAGGGGGGCTGAGGTGGCAAAATTGACTCTGACCAACTGGGACCTGCCTAAAGGGTACAAGTGGAACCAACTTGAGGCCCAGCTAGATAGCCCAGCGTTGGTGAGTTTGGTCAGGAGGAGTGAATGGGAGACTGTGTCAAACGCTTTGGCCAGGTCAATGAAAATAGTGGCTGTGATGTGACCAGCATCCGTACCTGTAAGGATGGAGTCAGGAAGCCTGAGAAGGGAGGAGATAGTTGAGTGGGATTTCCTAAAGCCAGACTGGAAGGGGGTGAAGAAGGAGGAGGAGTCAGGAAAGGGGGACAGGTGACAGAGCACCAGATGCTCTTGGAGTTTTGCCAATATGGGTAGTAGGGAAATAGGACGGTAATTACTTGGGTTGGAGGCATCCCCACCTTTGGGAAGGGGGATTACAGTGGCATGTTTCCATTCAGAGGGGACTTCAGCAAGGGAGAAGGATAGGTTGAGTAGGTTGGCCAAGGGTTTGGCTATCACGGGGGCCGAGACGTGGAGCATCTTGGAGTCCAACCCTGTTGGGCATTTGCCCTTATTAGGATTAAGGGCGAGCAGTGCATTAAATACCTCCACCTCAGTGACTTGCTAAAATGCGAATGAGTGTGCTGTGGGTGTGTCTGTGACAGGAGGTTGCTGTGCAGGGCGAGGTGAGGACAGGAGGGTTGCATGGCAATTTGTGAAGTGAGAGTTAAACTGAGAGGCTACAGCAGGAGGGTCAGTGACTGTGAGCCCACCTACCTGTAGGGTAGGAGTGGGGGGCTGCAATGGCGGGCTGAGAAGCGATTTTACCACTTTCCATAATTTGGCCGGCTGGTGTGAGGTGAAGTTGAAAGAGGCTTTGAAATAGTCAGCTTTTGCTTGGTTTTCCCAGTGCAAGCATTGCATAATGAGCGATAAATCTGGAGGTCAGCTGGAGAGCTGGATGACTTATAGGATTCCAGGCTCTATCCCTGCTCCTAAGGAGGGCTAAGATTTTAGCTGAAATCCATGGTATGTGTGAGCCTCTGACCTGGTATGCCTGGGGGCGCAGCGGTCCCAAATGGCAGAGAACTTGGACTTAAAAAACCCCAGGACCACATCAATAGAGGAGAATTGGCTGATGAGTGACCAATCAGTATTGGCCAAGTCAGATAGTAATGAGGTGAGGTCCAGGGACTTGTAGGATCTAGTCATTAGGATTCTGGGAGAGGGGGCTTTAGGCCTGCGGATTTTTCCTACTGAATAGATACCATGATGGTCACTTAGGGCATTGGGCAGGAGGCCGGAAGCTAGGATCCTATGGGGGTGTGAGGTGACAGCCCAGTCCAGGAGAGTGTGGTTCAGTGTTTTGTGATTTAGCTGGGTGGGTTCAGTGATTAGCTGAGCTAAATTTCGGACAGTCACCTTGTCACGAAGCTTGGAGTTTGCCCCAGTGAGCCAGTTCAGGTAAAAATCCCCAAGTATATAGAGCTTGCCACCGGAAGACAGGGAGTTTAGTGTGAATAGGTGGTCCAGTATAGCAGGTGTATTGGAGTCGGGTGTGCAGTAGGTGCCAGCAATGAAAATCGGTGTAGAGTAGGGGAGTGAGAGTTTTACCATTAGTGCGTCAATGTACTCCAAAGACAGAGGCAGGGTGACCTGGGAGAACTGGATTGAGAAGGCAATATACATGGCTATGCCTCCACCCATTTTATTTCCCCTGTGATCTCGTCGAACGAGTGTATAGCCAGGAATAGAGAATTCTCTGTCAGTGCTGTGGGACTTCATCCAGGTTTCAGAGACAATCAGTATGTCCCGGCTGTGGGACAGGGCAAGGGGCTGAAGCAGTGTTATTTTATGAAGATGGCTGCATATATTTAGGTAGATCATTTTTAGGCCTGATGGAAGTTGGATTGTCAAGCAGAGGTTAGGGGTGTGGTGATGATTAGGTCCAGGGTTGGACTCAACATCGCCTGCTAGGAATAGCAGTAGCGTGATCAAGAGTTTGGTATTGTGTGCAGCCCAGTATAGCTAACAGGAGGTGGTATAGGGCTTAGTGATAGCAGCTGCTGTCCGAGCATGGGGCTGCAGGGCTAACTGGCTAATTTGGAAGGTGGGAACAGTATGGTGGGACCAACTGCTATTGTGTGGGAGTGGCAGCCAGGCAGTGTGTCATCCTTGGTGTAGAGTGAATAGTTGTTAACTGGCAAGCTGATGCAGGGTGTTTTCCAGCCCAACAGCTCAGGGTAGGAAGATGGGGGGAGGGACACCCATGGGACGAGGATGAAGACAGTAGTTAAGAACAGAGGTAGCACTGTAGTGGAGCAGGCAGATGTGAAAGATTAGGGTTTTTTGTTTTGAAGTATAGTGGGCTCTGGTGGTTGAAGGGAATAGCCTGCAAATGGGAAACTAGGCTTATTGGTTCTGGCATGCATGTGACTACTCCTGTATATAGGATTGCTTGCCAAGGGTGGCGGTAGGGGTAGCTGATGCAAAGCGTCAGCGGGGTGTGCTCACAGCTGAGCTGATCTGCCAAGGAGCAGGTGGAGCCGTACCTGCTTGCTGTGTTGTGTGGTAGGGGGCCAGCTCTCGAGCTCAGGGGAAGGCTTCAGTAAAATCTGCCCTCACGACCTCCATGGAAACGAGGAGAGTTGCTTGCTGTGCGGTGTGGCAGGGAGCCAGCTCTCAAGCTCGGGGGAGGGCTTCAGTAAAATCTGCCCTCACGACCTCCATGGAAATGAGAAGAGCTGCTTGCTGTGCTGTGTGGCGGGGCTGCTTGCTGTGCTATGTGGCAGGAGGCCAGCTCTCAAGCTTGGGGGAGGGCTTTGGTAAAATCTGCTCTCATGACCTCAACGGAAACGAGGAGAGCTGCTTGTTATGCTGTGTGGCGGGGGGCCAACTCTCGATCTCGGGGGTGGGCTTCAGTAAAATCTGCCCTCACAACCTCTGTAGAAATGAGGAGAGTCCATATGAGAATTGTTTTACAACATTAAGTCCATGAGGAACTCTGTTCACCTTGAGGTATGCCTCAAGGGTTACCCATTGCCAATGTAGTCTTCTAGCACGTAATACAGCTCTCTTCAATAATACAAAAGCTTCTTTGATATTGTTTGCTTGCATGGGTGCTTGGCTTTCTCGTTCACTATCACTCGCTACTGCGGGTATGCTTTCAAACAACATGAAGTCTTGCTGTATTCTGACTATTGCAGTTAGGTCCTGCCTTTCAACTGCCCCAGAGAACAAAGAGTTAAACTTTCCATGACCAGCATGGAATGTTCACTGCAAGCTCGGTTGAAGCCCCTGTCCGCTGTTGTTTAAACTCCAACTGTCAGATTCTTTACTCTGTCTCACTGAACAGTTGCTCCGGAGATTTCTCCTTTGCTCAGTTCAAAAAAGTCGGTTAAAGTTTCGTTTTTCGCTCGGTTTCTACCGAATTGCTGCAACGATTCTGTCGGTTTAAGTCTCAGTCTGTGGTACCGTGAGTACTAGATAGGTTTTCATTTAGTTTCTGTGTGGAACTTGAAAATTGTGGATCGGTTCGGCTGAACCGATCAGTTCAGGTAAAAAAAGTTTGTTTATTTACTTAGAGTGTGGTAACCAGTCCGTATCGGTTCTAAAAAAAACAAATTTTTATTACGTTTTTTTCCAAGACCCGTAACATGGTCAGGAACCGATAGGGGAGTCTTGCCTGGCGGATTGCCGAAAAAAGGGTACGTTTTGGATAGGATTGGCCATGTCTGAGAAACGAAGAAAAAACCGGCCCACTGGGTTTCAACACTGCAGTGTATAGGGGAAGTCTTTCAAGGCTGATCCCACACCACCTGTGTTTATTGTCTGGGGTTTGACCACCTCGATTCAGACTGCCAAATTTGTAAGAATTTTCCCAAAGCTACCCTGGATAAGAGATTAGGTAGACTGAGGGAAAGGGAGGCCGAGAAGTCTGCTGACCTGATGGCCAGCCCGGTTCGGTTCCGACCGAACCAAAGGAGTGCCCTCTGACAAGGGCGATACTTCTTCAGGCAAAAGGAGAGCCGATTCTGAGGAGTCGGTTCCAGTTAAAAGAAAAAGGAAAGATAAATTGTCCGGTTCGGATCCAGAAATTCATACTCCGACCGCTGATGAGATAGCCAAGGCGATAAGAATAGTGCAATTGCTTACTTCGGTTCTGGCCAAACCGGCACCATCTGGCAGGGGTTCGGTTCGGTCGGTTCTCCCGGTTCCGGATTACACTTTAGAAGAATTTTATGAACCGGATGAGGAGGAGGAAGAGTATGAGGATGATGATGGTGATTATGAAAGTCTGGATGTGCCTATTGACCAGGACATCTCCCCAGACAGACCTTCAGGTGTTTCTCCTCCTAGGCTTTCTGAGTCCCCTTCCCACTTTATGTTTTACAAAAAAGTGTCTGAAACCCTCCAGCTTCCTATGGAAGAAGCAGTAGAGGATCAGGAGGAGCCTGATTTTGTTGAAATGATGGACAGCCCAGAGTCCAGGAGACTGTCTATTCCCCTCCATAAATCTTTTGGGAAACAGACAAATAAAATTCTTAAGACTCCTAACTCCATACCTCCTGTGGACAGACAAATGGACAACAGGAACACTCTTTCAGGCTCAGACACAGAGTTCCTTTCTCAGCAATGCAGCCATGTTGGGGTAGTGCAGGCTGCTGCCTGTGATAAGGCAGATATCCCCTTGGCATCACATCCCCCAGATAAGGACTCCAGGAGGATTGATGCCATGGCAAAGAAACAGTACATGGCAGCATCTTTGGGACTCAGGCAGGCTAACTATATGGCCTACACAGCTAGATACCAGAAGTCTAGATGGGACACTGTGCTGGCTCTGGCTAAACAGGCCCCTGACCAGCTTGCCAAGGAGCTGGAGGTGGTGGCTGCAGATGGAATTGAGGCATCCAAGGTGCAATTTCATGCTGCTGTGGACTCGAGTGATGTTTCATCAAGAGTCATGGCTACATCTGTGGCCCTTCAGAGGATAGCTTGGCTCAGATGTACTAGCCTATCACAGGATACCCAGGCTAAGGCCATGGATTTCCCTGTTATTGGTAATTCTCTGTTTGGGAAGCAGACCGAGAACTACATAAAAAAGATGGACGAGTACAGGACCACCTACAGGAGTGCTCAGGCCAAAGAAAGGCAAGCCACTTCTCAAAGGCAGCAGTCCAGGGACAGGGGCAGGCCTTTCCAAAGGCCTTTTTACCAGGCCCAGGCCTCCTCTTCTTATGCTCAGAGGGGGTTCTTCAGAGGGAGAGGCAGATGGGGAATGAGCGGGCCTGCATCCATCCCTCAGTCTAAAGCCCCTGCCAAGCAGACACCCTGATGGGTCTGCCCGGGCCGATTCTCCAGTACCTGTAGGGGGCAGGCTGGCTTACTTTGTCCAGGACTGGAAGTCTCTGACAACAGACAAGTGGGTCCTGGAAGTAGTAAGCCAGGGACTGGTTCTCAGCTTCAAAAAATTTCCCAAGATGAGAACCAGATCCTTTCCACCTGCAAATCCATCAGAGACCCTTGCCTTAGAGGCAGAGGTTTCTTCCCTCCTGGCTCTCAGAGCCATAGAGAGGGTTCCCACCCTACACAAGGGCAAAGGATCATACTCCAGGTACTTTCTAACCCCCCAAAAGACAGGAGAATGGCGGCTCATCCTGGACCTAAGATATTTGAACAAACACCTTTTAAAACCAAAGTTCAAAATGGTGACTCTGGGATTAATCCTTCCCTCTCTAAGGCCAGTGGACTAGCCAGCCTCCCTGGACCTCAAAGATGCCTATTTTCACATTCCCATCAGGTGCTCTCACAGAAAGTACCTCAGGTTCGAGTTGCCCTCAAGCCACTATCAATTCAGAGCAATGACCTTTGGCCTAACATCAGCCCCAAGGGTTTTCACAAAGTGCCTGGCAGTAGTGGTTGCTTTCCTAAGGAGAAAAAAGATCTCCATCTTTCGATACTTGGACGACTGGCTCATAGTAGGTCAGTCTCCAGACCAAGTCAAGTCACATTTGCAAATAACTCAGCAAGTGCTCACCTCCTTAGGATTCCTCCTCAACCTTCAAAAGTCAGTTTTGGAGCCAGTGCAGCTTCTCACCTTCATAGGGGTGGAGCTGGATACAGTAAGGGCAAGAGCCTTCTTTCCCCTGGACAGGGCAAGGACCCTTATGGAACTGGCCTCTTCATTCATCCTACAGGTATCTCGACCAGCAAGGCATTTCCTTCAGCTTCTGGGCCACGTGGCAGCCTCCACAGCAGTGGTTCAGGGAGCAAGATTCCAGATGAGGGACGTCAGTTCCACTTAAGAGCCTTCTGGTCACAAAGAAAGGATTCCCTTACCAACCTAGTACCAGTGACTTGAACCCTGATCCAGGCTTTGCAGTGGTGGCAGGATCAGGACAATTTGAGACAAGGAGTTCCTTTTGTCACTCAGTCTCATTCAGGTATACTCACCACAGATGCCTCCCTGCTGGGCTGGGGAGCCCACCTGGGGGATCTTACCACCCAAGAGCTGTGGTCACCTCAAGAATCTCTGCTTCACATCAGTCTCTTGGAACTCAGAGTAGTGTTTCTGGCACTGCAAGCCTTTTCCAAATCTGTACAGGACAAGGTGGTCCAGATCAGAACAGACACCACCACCACCATGTGGTACATCAACAAGTAAGGAGGCACTCATTCTACGGCCTTGTGCACAGAAGCAATGAAGTTGTGGTCCCTGGCCTATTCCCTGCATACCTCTCTGATAGCAGTTCACCTCCCAGAGAAGGACAATGTCCTAGCAGATGCTCTCAGTAGGATATCCCAGGGCCATCACGAATGGACCCTAGATCCCCTAGTTTTGAAAGTGATTTTCTCGAGATGGGGCACTCCACAGATAAATCTTTTGCAGCCCCAGACAATCACCTACTTCCTCTCTTTGTTGCAGACCCCCAGTCTTGGGCTCAGTCCCTGGATGCCCGATCCTGAATTGGGAAGGAAATTTCTGTATGCTTTCCCCCCGTTCCCTCTCCTGTTCAAGGTGTTAGTCAAGATAAGGTCACAACCATGCAAAGTGATCCTGATTGCTCCAGACTGGGCCAGACAGCCTGGTACCCCTATTGCTGTCCTTAGCAGTCCACCTTCCCCTGTCTCTTCCCAGGAATTACAACCTATTGACATCCTCTCATGGGGAAGATTTGATACCCGAACCTCAGGTCTCTCAATCTCAAGGCATGGCTCTTGAAGAGTTAGAGTTTGTTGATCTGCATCTTTCCCAAGGGGTTCTGGATATCCTTAAGGCTTCTTGAAAGCCTTCCACTAGAAAGACTTACAATACCAAATGGCAAAGGTTCACTATTTTGGTGTTCTAATAAGAATATTTCTCCAGAATCTGCTGGGTTGCCTACGGTTCTGGACTATATGCTCCATCTCAATGGCCTAGGCCTTAGGCCAGCTACAATTAAAGCGCATTTGGCAGCTGTTTCTGCCTTCTTGTCAGTAGGCAAGCCCTCTCCTCTGTCAGCCCATCCTGTGTTTTGTAAGTTCTTCAAGGGATTGCTGCACACCAATCCCCCCATTAGGGACCCTGCTGCTGCTTGGGACCTTAATATTTGCATTGCTCAGCTTATGCAACCACCCTTTGAGCCTTTGTCCTCTGCAGAGCTTAAGTACTTGATTTGGAAAACTGTGTTTTTGGTAGCCATTACCTCTGCCAGGCGTATTAGTGAATTGCAAGCCCTGTCAGTGGAGCCTGATTTCATCTCTTTCCATAGAGATAAAGTGGTCCTAAGAACTAACAGGAAGTTTTTACCTAAGGTGGTTTCAGATTTCCACCTTAACCAGTCTGTGTCTCTCCCTGTTTTCTTCACTGACCATTCCTCCTCTGGAGAAAGGAGGCTGCACAGCTTGGATGTTAAAAGGGCCCTCTGCTACTACATAGAGCGCACCAAGGGTCACAGGTTTGAGTCCCTCCAATTGTTCCTCACATATGGAGAGGTTGGTAAGGGCAAACCTGCCACTAAGAGATCTATTGCCAGGTGGATTGTTTCTTGTATACAATTCTGCTATGAAAAACTGGGCAGAACTCCACCCTCAGGCCTGAGGGCTCACTTTACTAGAGGTACAGCTGCTTCCCTGGCTGCTGCCAGGGATATTCCTATCTTAGAAATCTGTCACGCGACCACCTAGAAAACAGTCCATACATTTACCAAGTATTACTCTCTGGATATCCAGGCTAGGAGTGATGCTCGGTTTGGCACAGCAGTACTTCAGAGCCTGTTTCCAAAGTAGGTTCTGTCCCTCCTCCATGGAGGTACTGCTTGGTAGTCTGCAATAGTCAGAATACAGCAAGACTTCATGTTGTTTGAAGAAAAAATTACTCGCCTTAGTAATGTTTCTTCTAATGGAGTCTTGCTGTATTCTGACCTCCCCCGCCTCCCCTCTCAGAACCGAGTTTTTGGGATGTGGGTGGGCAGGAGCAGTGTTGGCACCCTAGGGGTGTCCCTTTTTCACCCTCCTTTTATTTTGGGTGAGTGTTGTGTTTTGGGATGTGTTTTGTTTTTTGGGTTTCCTGACTTGAGTCTTTGCTTTGAAACCAAAAAACCCTTTTATATAAATTTAGTTGCCAGTTGGATAGTATGAGTTTTACAGTTTCCACACAGAACTTCTAGTGAGTATTGCTCGTAAAGATCTGACGGTTGGAGTTTAAACAACAGCAGACAGGGGCTTCAACCGAGCTCGCGGTGAACATTCCATGCTGGCCATGGAAAGTTTAACTCTTTATTCTCCGGGTCAGTTGAAAGGCTGGACCTAACTGCAATAGTCAGAATAGAGCAAGACTCCATTAGAAGAAACAACATTACTAAGGTGAGTAATTTTTTCTTCTTGGTGTATTAAGAGGATTTTGCTCACCTTCTTGGCAGAATAATGAGTTAATGAAAGTATTGGATTTACTTTCAGTGCTGATTCTGCTGTCTGAAGGTTGCAGTGGATCAAAAGACATTCTCTTCTAAACTATGCTATCCTGCTCCAAGCTCAACCAATAGCCATTTCAAATGTTCCTCAAAACAAGTAGTGCAGGAGTGACTGCCAGTGCTGCCACATGTAGGTACACAATATTTCCACTGCTGTTCAGCCAAACAGTGCTGGATAGGAAGAATAAGGCTTACCTCAGGTTGACTACAGTAGTTAGTCCATTTTATTGTACAAAAACAACAAAGCTATAGCAGTGGCTGTTTTCTTGGCCTTCTCTAGATCTACTCTTCTTAAGTGAGATGTCACTTACAACAATATTTGCAGATTTGCACTGGCAGCCCACCAACTCACCTATCATTGCTCCCTTTACACCAGGCTTGGTTGGCTTTCCCTGACCCCTCTACACGCCTACACACTTGGAGGCACAATTTTTAACATCCCTTATAATCCCCTGGCATCGCTCCTTAAACCTGCTCGTACTAGTAGTAGATTTAATTTATTTAATGCACCCTTCTTCGAAGGCTCAGGGTGCCCTTACACCAGAAAAAACATCTTAAAATCATAAAACAGAGAATAATGAATAGGCAAGTGAGCATTACAGATTTTGTTTGCACACTCAAGGTGTGTGATGACCCATAAACCTCGAGAGCGAAACTCAAGAGATTTATGTGGTCATCACACACCGAGGGTGTGTTAAAAATAAATTCATCAATATACACTTGCCTATTCTTTATTTTTTATAATTGCTGGTATGTGGCTTTCCTTAAGTTTCAGTTTCCTGCAGTTTTCCCGCTCACTGTAGCATGACTGAGTGGTGTTCGGTCTTCTAAACAAAATTGTATAAACTGTAGAGAAAGAGCACTGTTCAGTATAAAAAAACATGTCAGCTCTGTCCTTTCAGCTTACTTTTTTCAGTTTTGTGGGAAAGAAGCCACCGAGTGTAGAGTGAGGAGAGTGAGTGACTCGGCGATTTCAGAACACTTGACACAAGCGTTAGCTAGCATTGCTATAGCAACACTTGGTAATGCTTGCATTGAGTCTTCTGAAGCCACTGAGTCACTCGCACTCCTTGCTCTACACTCAGCAGCTTCTTTCCCAGGAAGGTAAAAAAAGTAAGCTGAAGGAATAAAGCTGACATGTTTTTTATACTGAACAGAGCTCTTTCAGTACAATTTGTACAATTTTGTTTAGAAGACTGAACACTGCTCGGTCACGCTACAGTCAGCGGGAACAGTGTAGGAAAGTGAAAGTTGTTTGGAACGCTGTAATAACCAGATTTTGGGTTATTGCACAACACTCATAATCAGGTTGATAAATAGAGTCACCAGTAATTATATAGAGAATAATGGACGGGGAAGTGTGTGATACAAGAATTTAATGTACACCTGAGGTATGGTATGCTACATAAACCCCAAGGGCGAAGCCAGAGGGGTTTATTAAAACATCCCACACCGAGGGTGTGCATTAAATTTGAGTTTGACATACTTTCCCCAACTTTTATTTTATATAATTGCTGGTCAGCAGTTTTTTCCCAGACAGACTTCTGATGTCACATGACACACTGACAGACCTTATGGAGATGTTGATAAGTAAATGAGGTACTGTTTGTTAAGAAAATTTGATACTGTTCTAGAAGTCCTACATTAAAAGTACTCTTTAGTAGCCTGCAAGAGACTGTTTTTATTTTAGTACTTCTGAACTGTCATTGTTGGTTAAACAGCGCACACACACACACACACTCACTCACTCAGTCTCTGCCTCCCTACTTCCCCGTTTGTTAGCCTTTTTTTATTTATTGCCACTTCTGCGCTTGTTTGTTTTTACTTACAGTTTGCAGTCGGGATCCCCCAAGTCACCCACGGAACCGTTGTGGCTTGCACTGGCTCTGTCCGACGCAGACGAAGTGCAGGCTCAACCGGATACATCATTATTTTAAATGCAGAGGTAGATACCGAGTAAAATTTATAAAAACGCACACAAATTACTAAGAGAGATGCGTTTGGTGGGTGCTGGTGGCAGCTCTTCAGTAACTGGGAGATGGAGCCGCCATGTTTTCGAATTTTTTAAGCCCGCTCACATAGAGAGCAGAGAGCCAATGAGGGAGTGCGAAGTTCTGACAGGCACAGCACGTGAATGCCGTAATAATCATCAGGTTATTACGGCAAATATCAACTCGGTCATCCCATTAAAAAAAATTGATGACAGGTAGTTATAGTCAGATAATGCATCCAAGCAACATTAAAATTACGAGTACATATTCTCAGAGGTCTGGTGAGCATGATCTATTGTCTGTCCCCAAACTTAGAATGAAGATAGGTGATATTACCTATGCTGCTCCAAAGTTACTGAACTCTATAACCTCTGACCTTCAACTCTGCCCCGCCACTGCTTCATTCCAGAGCAGATATCATGAGTATCTTCTTAAAGTGGTGAACTGCGCTTGGCCTTAGGTCTCACTCCTCTGACTTGCAGAACACGGTATTGTCAACCTTACATTTATATTAATGTATCTATATGACCTTTGTGAAACTTCATGTCATGTATCCTTTTATGTCAGTCTTGTACTTTTCATCAAGCTGCTAAGCAGTATTTTTAATTATCTCTTTGTACTCATTGTGTATTGTACTGTCTACTTATCATTTTGTATGTACCCTCCCAGGTCATTCCTGAAAATAGGCATTTGACTGTCTAGTGCACATACCTGGTTAACAAAAGCTAAATAAAAATAAATAAATACATAAGCTGAATATGCTGGTGAGTTTAGAAAAACATTCAGTCTCTGTTCCCAACACATAGAGAATATTGGTTGGCAACCATGCACAACCAGCCTGTGCTGCCACAGAGAAGTTCTGATTTCATCAGAGCTCAAGAGCAAAGCTTGAGAGGTTCAGTGTCATCAGGAGCTTAAGATGGCAGCACAGGCTGATTGGGCATATAGTTGCTCAATCAATATTTTTTATATTGTGTGCTTATTTTTTCTTTTCTGTGTGTGTGTGTGTGTTTTGGTACGCAAAACTGCCGAGCCACCAGGTACTAGTCTGGGAAGGGTTCTGCATTCAATTTTATGCTCACTTAGTGCCTAGAAGTGGAAAATTATGCACTTGGTGAACAAAAACCCCGGGGAGGAATATACAAGGGGCAGGAGGTACTAACAACAATCAAAATGGAAAGGGACCTGGGGTAGTCATAACAGAGGATCTTAAAGTAGCCAAACAGTGTGAGAAGGCAGTGAGGAATGCTGGGGTGCATAGGGAGATGTGTCACCAGTAGGAAACAGGAGGCAATGGTGCCACTGTACAGGCAATTGGTGAGGCCTCATCTGCAGTGCTGTGTGTAGTTCTGAAGACATCATCTCCGAAGGGACATTGACAGGGTGGAAGCAGTCCAGAGAAAGGGCAATGAAAACGGTGCAGGGGCTACAACAGAAACCATGTGAGGAGAGATTGCGAGAACTCAATATGTATACTCTGGAGGACAGGAGGGAGGGGGGGATATGATAGAGACATTCAAATACCTCAAGGGGATCAACAGAGTTCAAGAGGGCAGTATTTTTCAGAAAAGGAGATGGAGTCACAATATGAGACGGGGAGGAAGACTTGGGGGCAATGTGAGGAAGTATTTTTTCACAGAAAGGGTGGTGGATGCATGGAACAGCCTCCTGGCATGGGTGTAGGCAGGCATACTCCAAGCACTCCATGGTGTGCAATTTTATTTAAGGGGGGTAGTAAATAGGCTCTGAACTACTTCTTTTTAAACCTGAAAACTAACAAAGAAAATACTGAACCTTTCTGCAATTTTATTCATAGGAGTCGAAACTAGAAGGACTGGTCACTAATACTCTCTTTGCATCCCAAGGACAATACAACTTTACAGGCTCTGGGCTGGTATGTGGGTATCTTAGGAAACAATGCATGGCATTTGTATTTATCCATGCATGGCAATAACCATTGTCATGAGATACAAAAGATGTATTTATTGTGTTAAATGAGGCAACAAACACGGCCCTGGTGTACATTTGTATATTGTCTGGCTACCCTTGTGGGGGGTGGGGTAGCTCACCCTAACAAGGGGGGGGTAGCAGTGAGTCCACTTAGTGTGCAGATCTGAAATCCCTGGCTACACCCCTGCCTCCTGGAGGAGGTTGTGGGGGCAAAGATGGTGAATTGAAGAATGCATGGGACTGGCAGAAGGCAAAACTAGTGGTAGGAAAGAGGAGGTAGGCTGCAGATCAAATAGGATCTGGAGTTTTTATATTAGGTAGGGAAATGGACAGACTAGGTGGACCAGGCAATCTTTATCTACCATCAAATTCTGTGCTTCTATGTTTCGCATCTCAAGGCTTAGTCGTTTCATTAAAAAAAAAACCAGTATGTGCGTAGTGGTTCATGCAGGTGGCCACAGATTTCCAATCAGCTGATATGTTGTTGTACCACAGAACGGTACAGCCACAATCCATGATCTTTGAACTGTGGTACAACAACATTTTAACAAGGATGGAAATCCATGCTGAACAAGGGCCCACTATTCACTATATGTGCATACACGAGCCAAACTCAAAATTATTTTTTTTTAAAAAGCCCACTCCAGACATGGCAGCAGTTATAAACTAGAACCAATGATAGCTGTCTGGGCATTAGCATAATGGGTAAGGTTTTATTTTATACAGTATCTTGTATTATTGCAATGTGTGTGTTGCATTGCAGAAAATGGAGTGGCAGTATAACTGCTATACCCCACACTTATAGTACTGCTCAGTTTTCTACATTACCCCACGTTTATCACAATAATGCAACAACTTAATGTTTTACACATCGGGCTAATGCAGAATGCCTTTGCAATAGTTTGATGTGTCAGTTTATTTTATTTGTTCAAAATGAAGTCATTGAAAGTGACACCCACTGTGTGCATCACTCTCCTGTATGGGCAACCTGGGTTTGGTGAGCAACCCTACCTACCTGTCTGCTCCGGGGCGGTAGAGACTAGGGATGCTGTGAGGACAGCATTCTTTGATCCCTGGAGGGTGGGTGTATGGCACTCTGCTCTTCCATGGCATCATGTGGGGAACTAAGACCAAGGGGGATGAGAGGAGCTGCCACATGCTGAGAAAATTAAAAAAAGCTTTTGAAAGAGGTTGCAGAAATCGCGCGCATGCGTAAAAGTGGATGCTCCCACGCATGTACGGGATGTGTGCTTCATTCTGCTTTTGCACATGCGTGAGATTTCAGCTACCTGTTTCAAAAGTTGTTTTTATTTTCTCAGCGCTCGGTTTTATTTAAAAATAGGCAGGTCTGTACATCAGTAGAATATACATGCTGTATTCAGTTTGTCAGCACGGGTATGTGTAAAATCAGTTTCCATGCCGGCACTCAGTGTCAGACGTACTCGCTTGGCTTCCTTATGCTTCCGGGGTACGGGGGACTTGCAGACAGACCCGAATGAAAGTGGACATTCTTAAAAATAACAAATATTGGTAAGAATACTACTCTAAAATATATCTATGTCTATTTTGTGCATCGTAGGAAATCAGTGTGTGCATAGAGGCACACTGATAGAATTCTGCACAAAAATGAGGGTCAAGGCTGACAGTCCCCCTTTAAACAGCAACTGACACGATCCTGGCAGGCAACCCATACAATGAGGTTGCCTTTTCTAGGAGGTATTTTAGCCATATTTCCCTTTATTTGATAAGAAAACGTTATACTGTAGCCTCCATAAACCCTGGCTCATAACTTCCATGTATGAGCCGAGCGGCCACTGAGTTCAGTAGCCCCACCCCTAAAACCAGCATAATTATAACATGAGGCAAGGAACGGCACTGCATGCTTTCTATGGAGATAATAATAGGATCAGGAAGGAGGGCCACCTAAATGTACTTAGGTTATCTTTACTGGCAGGTGTACATGTATGGGGCTAAAATAGCCCCATACACATAAAGCTGCCATTAAAAATAATCTAAGTACATTTGGGTGACCCCCCCTTCCCAATCCTGTTATTATCTCCACAGAGTGCTTGCAGCCCCATTACCTGCCACGCATCATGATTATGCTAGCTTTAAGGGCAGGGCTGTAGCTCATACACAGGAGTTACAAGCCAGGCTTTATGAAGGCTATAACTTTTTCTGCAAGTTATCAAAAAAGGTGAAATATGGCCAAAACAGCTTCTAGGACAGGCAGCTCCATTGTATGAGTTACCTGCCTAGAACTAAACATTGTGTCAGCAGAGCAGAGGCAGAAAAGTCAGTTTTACAAAAAATATATATTGACAAGGTATTTGGATTTTGGCATAATGCATTGCTAACAGGGTGTCTTGGTGAAGAGGGACCACAGTATGTACACCTAGTAATGTAGTTTTCCCTTGCAAAATTGCTGCAGTTTCAGTGAACTGCGGTGTGAGTCACTTCTGTGCCCTATAGTGATGTCAGCAGCGCAGCCTTGGGTCCATAGCAACACCAGGCTTGCTATAGAAGCTCTGGTGCACCTTGCAGTTTTTAGCAGCTCAGAATGCAAAAACTAACTGCAGAGGACAGTAATGAAATACAATTCCAGAATGAATGCAAGAGGGGGTAATTCATGCATGAAAGTCAAAAGGACTGGGAAAGATGCTGAAAGCAACTCGATCTTCTCTCACTCCCCATACTTTGTTAAAGTAGCAGAAGTAAGTCAGTTTTACCAAAAAAAACGTACTGACACAGCATTTGGATTTTGGCATAATGCATTGCTAACAGAATGTCTTGGGGAAGGGGGGACACAGTTCAGTTTATACATCAACAAGGAAAGAAAAACTTTACCAAAAACAATTGGAAATTTGGTTAACTGCTGCCAAGAAGGCACTAACAAGATGATGGCTGACACCAGACATGCCAAGCCATTAGGATGGGGAGGATATAGTTATGTCTATATATAATATGGAGAGCTTGAGTGATTGACAGTAGGCCTTAATTACCAGCCTCGGGTACAGGCTACCTTTGCCAATCAATGGAACAGTTGGCTCTCGTGGTTAATGGTACACAGACCCAATGTCATTCCTTAAGAAAGGGGAAAGCTAGAAGGCTGGTCAGAGGGCTTACACTGGTACCATTTATGTTCAGAGACTTGGCTATAATCATTGCCATCTTCTAGAACGTAAATGCATAATAATGAGGCAACACACAGCAATGCCAGAGAGAAATGTTTATTAAAATGATTCATGATGACAAGGGCAGTCATGGACTGCAGACTGTTTCTAGTTCTGCTGTGATATTGTGAATGGATTTATTTATTTATTTATTTTTTGTTTAGTTTTTGTTGACCGAGAAAGGAGGGCTAGGCAATTCTGCCTTTTTTAGCCTCATCGGGGTGAGGAGATACAGATTGACACCGACTGACATTGAAGCAGATTAAGCTGTTGGAAGTACTTTTAGTTAATGGGGGAAATTTGACTAGGACACCGGGGAAATTCCCCTACTCTTGGCAGGTGGCGCTGTTAGTCACCTTTCCAAGATGGCAGCCACACAATCATCAGATGAGGAGATGGAGAAGTCTTTTCACCAAGCGGGTAAAAATGTTTTGGATTCATCTATGGAAGTGGAGGATTTGGTGCTGGACGAGCAATGATGTTCTTTCAACAGAGATACCTGGGGACTCACGGGATGTGATGAGGGTGAGTATGCCCCACATGGCTATAATTTCTACTGAAAGAGCTAAAGATCTGCATGAGGAGGTCCCAAATGTGGTTGATGCAGCTGGAGCAGCTGCAACTGGAGATGCGATGGGAGCAGGATTGTATGAGGTGGCATAACGCCGGAACTCCTGATGGGCTAGAGACTGTGCTCCAAGGCTCGCATTTGAGCAAATCAGTGTGCTCCTGACAGAGAAGGGAGAGAGAAGTCCTCCTTGTCCTAAGGAGGGTGTAGGTACACCTCCAAATTGAACGGGTCCAGGTGAGCAAGAGGTGGATAGGCCTCTTCCTTTTGTTTCTCCTTATCTCGATGTTTAATTCCCTACTCAGAATATGACTGTTTCTTGCCTTCTGTATGTATTTCCTGTAAATAGTTTAATTCCCTATTTCAGAATGTTACTATTCTTGCCTTATTTATGTATACCTTTTATTGCTCTGTAACCTCCCAGGTCATGCCTGAAAATATTCACCCCTATGGCTAGTGCACCTACCCGGTAAACAAAAACTAAATAAATAAATAAATAAAAATAAATACATTTTGAGACCTGGACACCGGAGAGAGCTCTATCTGGAGCAGGGTGGGCACAAACAGCAGATGGCCGCTGGCTCCTGGAGTCACAATGGCTGGATTTTACTTCTCCCAGGGAGCAAACGGGGGAAACCACAGAATAAGGTAACAGTACAGATCAGTGATTCTGCTTTGGATACCGGGAAAAGCTTAACAGTTCAACAGGCAAGTGATACTCAAGTACCCACAAACTTGGGGAAACGTAGGGCCCAGGGCGTGGAGTTAGGAGCACATTCCCCACAACCTAGCCAGCAAGTGGATAGAGAAGCAGGTTTTAACCCTGCAGTACACTCTTTTCAGGCCTATGACTATGAGGTACATGATAGTGCTGGAGAGGGTACCTCAGGTTTCAGATTGGGGAATGCTAGCCCAGCAGAGGATTCTGATAACAATACAGCTGCCTCCCGAGACTGAGGTAGGTCTGGCAGACAGGGCCCAACATTTTCAGAGTTATTCCAACCAAAACTGACACAGGCACCCAGAAAGAATGCAGTGCGTTTAAGATACAGAGGGGGTTTACCAGAACACATGGACAGGGTCTTTGTGGCCCAGAGGCTTTTATAAGACTGTGTTATTTCTCCACTCAGAAATATATGCATTGCTACCCGTGTCTGGGGAAGATATGTTTGATATAAGCTTTAGACAACATGCTGGTCAAGAGAGATTCTGGACCAAATATCATATGTTACGGTCGACTCCCTTGTGGAATTCTTTTATGGCTATACCATTGACAAAGCCTCTTTTGAAAACAATAACAGTAATGTTTCGTAATGAGGGGGTAAATGTTAACGACATCCTGTTTTGGCTGCAAATAAAAATGTTCGGTCTTGGGACAGCCTGAACCGATTATTGATTCAGAGGGGATTTAGACAGGTGGGTGGCGATTCCAAATAAAACTGTTGCAAACTGATGATATCCCAAATAGCTTTTTTCTTGGCCGAGATAGAAAGGTGTGTTTTTATGCAGGTCAGCCCAGGCCTGCTATAAATGTGGGTCACATACACATCTCAGTAGTACTTGTGTCAGGTGGAAATGTGCCCTGTGTGGGGATTTCAGACATGTGAGTATGGCATGCACAAATGTTTACAAGTGCAATTTATGTGACGAGACAGGCCACACTTACCACTAGTGCCCATGGGTGGGACAAAATAGAGTGGATGGTTTGAACCAAGACAATTTAGTGAACACTGCACAAGGGGATGCGAGTCAGACAGAGCCCCAGAGGGAAGAGACACAAAAGGAACACTTGGTGCCCACATCCCCCCAAGACATAGGTCACCAGGCAGATCCATCACAGGAACCTCAGGGAAATCACTCCGGGATGGAGGTTTCTCTGCAGCAGAATGTACAGCTTATACCAGATCCCGAACAACATGAGAGCAGCCAACAGAGTACTTCTCAAAGGGACAGTGGTGAAGCTCCCATGGTCTCTTTTGCCCCTTCTACAGATTTTTAGCTCCCAAAAGCTAGGAGAGTGACTAGGGCATCCTTAAAACTGCTAGCACCACCATCCCCAGTACCGGTACAAAATGCTTTCTAACCTCTTCAGTCTGCAGAAGGTGAGTCAGACCTAGATTCAGAAATCTCCTCATGGTCTGAAATGGTCTCAGATATGGAGGAAGAGACAACCCCCTTACCCCTTACGACAAAAAAGGGAAAAGGGAAAAAAAAGGAAAAAAGCACTAGACAAAGGTAAACAAAAAACATAAACATGAAAGGGTAATTTCTTCTTTCTAGTTCTAATGTCTATACTGCGAATTTCCTCTCTTAATGTTTGTAGCATTAAGAATTATAAAAAAAGATTAGCAGTCTTTGCATTGTTACATTCCGCGGCCTATGATATTATACTATTACAAGAAACACGACTTAACTCACTATTTTTGGATGAACAGGCAAAAAGAGGATGGATGTGGGGTCCATCCTATTGGACGTTTGGCACTGACACAGTGGATGTTCAGGGGAACTGACTTTACTTTACACAGATTAGTCGATATTGCTCCTGGAAGAGCACTCCTGGAAGATTGCTCATTCCGGCATTTTCAACTTAGAATTATTAATACATATGCACCCCAAACAAACGCAGCCTGAACTGATTTACTCGAAGCAATCAGACCTTTTCTATATACAGCTAGACATGTAATATGGGGAGGAGACATGAATTGTGGCATTGATCTTAAAATACAGGACATTCAACGAAAAGTGTAGCATGATGCTAATGTGCTGAAAAATATTCTTCACACAGCAAGCCCTGTAGACGCATATTGCAAATTGCATAAAACTGGAGGTCACACTTATGTGAGGAGTAGATTTGCAACACGCATAGATTACATATTTGTTTCCAGACTATTGATCCCACATATTTTTAAAATTCGACCATGTGAATTTACAGATCATTTATTGTTGGACTGTCACATTAGTATGTCACACATTCCTCCACGGTTACGCTCACGTCCTAAGAGGTGGAGAATGAACATGGCCCTTTTAGAGCAAGAGCAAATAGTGACAGAACTAGATTTTCTTTTACAGACTAGGCAAATGGTGATTCCTTTTTACTATTGTCATTGGCAATGGTGGGTGGACACTAAAAATGATATTAGGAATTTATTGATACAGTTAGGAAGGTAAAATCTAACATAGAGTGCATACAATATCCAGATTGTAGAAATCGTCTGTATCAATACATGTCATGCACGAGGTCAAAGGTCAACAGGGCAGACACAGATAAAACTTCTAAAAGACAAAAATGTCTTCCTTTCAATATAATAGGGCAGTCTCTCTAGAAGCAGAAATGAAGTATGGAACAGTGAATCAACCCAGTGCAGATCCGTTTTCTGCCTGCAAACAATGGCTGGATTCCACGTTAATGTCTAGTTTGCAAGATGAGGAAGGGAACATTAAAGTAACAGATGTGGGCATTCTACAGATTGTACATCAACATGTGAGCCGGACATTTAGGGGAGCATCAGAAAAGATATTCCTGAGGCAAGAAATGGGGAACTTAGAGCTCCCCCAAATTGATGGGATGGATTTAGCTGACTTAGATGCCTATATTTTGAAATCTGAAATTGAGTGGGCAATTACTTAACTGAAGGAGGGAGCTTCACCAGGGCCTGATGGGATTCCAAGTGGTTTAAGAAATTTGCTGATCCTTTAATACAACATTTGGAAGTAGTGTATAATGAACTCTTACATGGCTTGCCGGAGGATGCATGTTTCAGGGAGTCCATAATGATTTTTTTTTGTATAAAAAAGAAAGTAGACAATTGTTAAGCAATTGTAGACCTATTAGTTTGTTAAATACAGACTATAAAATCTTGTCCAAAATTCTCTGTGCTAGGTTACAGAAAATTAGTACTGTCTTAATACACCCTGCTCAGACGTGTTCAATCCCAGACCATAGTATCACAGCTAATCTCACTTTCTTGAAATGCATATTTGAATAAAGTAGACAGAATAAGGTGAAAGGCTTCCAGATGTCTATTGACCAAGCTAAGGCATTTGATAAAGTGGAACATGACTACTTATTTAAAGTGTTGGAGATGTATGGTATTAAAGGAAATTTCATGCTGTGGTTGAAAACCTTATATACTGGTGCGAACATTATTCCACAAGTGAATGGCTTATTAGGAGAATCAGTGAAAATGAGAGTGGGAGTGCGTCAGAGTTGTCCAGTCAGCCCATTATTATACAATTATGAGCTGGATTCAGTGGTTAGAATGATAATGATGAATACAAGAATTAAAGGTTTGTCACCAGGGTATGGTTTGACTGCACAAAAAATAATGGTTCATGCGGATGATATATGTTGTTTTGCTCAAACACCTGAAGCAGAACAGGAATGTTTCAGGCTGTTGGAAAAATATTCCCAATGGTCGGGTGCTCAAATTAATAAAGAGAAAAGTAAGACAGTGCCAATAGAAGTAGAGGAGGGTCAATGTCAGAATATGTTTTATTTTAGATACATCCATAGTTACAGATCCAGTGCCCATTCTTGGTATTTACTTTGGTTCAGGGAATTTACAACTGATAAACTGGGAGAAAAAAATACAATTATGTGAAGCTAAAGTTCAGATTTGGAAAACGTGGAAGTTTTCAGGGGAAAAAAGGGTATTGACTATAAAAAAAATTATTTTACCTATTTTCACATACTTGAGTTTCATATATCTTCCACTGACTAGTTTAGAAACCAGGCTTTTCAGTTATTTTTTTTTCTAATGGTTGGGGGGAGCAGACTTAATCTGGTTAGATGAGAATTTAACGTATCTTTCAATTAAAAAGGGGGGTCTGGGAATGCTGAATCCAGTGTTTTTTTTTCCCCACTCTTTTTTTTTTATTGGTTTCAACTATTAAATTAGTATGGGAAGAGAATCACAACCCGAGACAAGACTGGACATGTTACTTAGTTCTTAAATATTATGGTAAATGGGAGGGCATTGCACCAAAACTGTCAGGATTATTAAATGTCCCGGAGTATGCAAGCTCATCCTTAAGAAAGCTTAGGCAATGGAGTGTTACTAAACACACTGTGATTAGGTCTAGCAGGAAACAATTGTATTTGGTGATAATGTCTACACAATATAGTAGGAGTATAGATTTCCCAGATTGTTTTCCATCTAAATATTCTAACATATTGGCCTTACTGAATGATAAGAGAGTAGCAGTGAAAACCTGGGATGTGGTCTGGTTAAGTTGCCATGGCAGACTGGGGGTCAAGGGTAACTTAAGACATAAATCTTTAGAGGTTAGATATTGTTTAAGAGAGGGGTGTAGTTTGATCTTAGAAACACAGAAACCTTTGTTTATTAGGTGTCCAGAAACACAGAGGTTGGTACAGTATGCGGCCACTAGATGGCGGTGGCTTGGGCTGGCACATCTCTCATATGAAGCACTCACATTTGGGGATTTTTCAGTCAGTCTACAACTGTTTCACCCAAGTACTATGAATGTCATTTTTGCATGCATCAAATTTTTTTTATGGCAAGGTAGGTGTCAATCCTTGACACAGCAGTTATTGACTATGCCACTGTCGTTCATGTTAATGATAGAAAGCACTTCGAGAACAGTTAAGCAGACTGATTATAGAAGGTTACGTAAGGCACGATCAGATGTATTATGGAGAAGGATTGCTTGGTTATAGTTTGAAGGGCAGAAAGTGAGATTTTGTGATGAATACGGGCAGCTCGGTTACATGCATCCTCTAGGGAGAGTTAATAACTGTCCGTTGCAATGGAAAGAGACATGATTATTCTCAGTTTCAGATTATGTACACAGCCTACGATGACTGTGAAAGTCAGATGAAGGAAGAAGGGGATTCTATGTAAATCTGGTGGTATTACTGTGTTATGATATGATTTAATGAGGAGCATTTCTCTACTGATATAATCTTGGTTTCAGTGCGAGTTCCATAAAGTTGTTCTTCTTTTGATTTTTTCTTACATGATTTTTTTTATGTTTTTTATTTTTAATTTTTTTGAAGACTGCAAAATGTATTTACGTTTAGTATGGGGAATGGAAAGGGAGTGTTTTTTTTTTTTCTTTCAAGGTGATTGGCCTAGGTTTATGTTTCAGGTATGTTGAAATATTTTGTTATGATTTTGATGTTCTGTTATTATTTAGTATGAAGTAATACCTTTGTGTATAATTTGTTTTGAGTTTTGAATGAAAACTTCCCCTACTGTTTCTGTAGGGGGAGCTCTTGGCTACCTGCCAAAATGGCCCCTGGAGAATAGATAGATGTGGAAGAAATTAGGGAGATTGCCTCCTTCCTGGTTTCAGACAAACTAGAGGCAAGCGAGGGAAAAATGCTTTTAGAAGAAAAGGAACAAGAAACACAGCCAAAAATGAAAAGCAATCCTTTGGAGATAGAAAATAAGCAGGACGGTATGAATGAGCATCTATTGGCACTAGAAAGAGAAAAACAACGGCTACTTAATATGCTCACTGCAACAGAAGCTGCAGTTCAGTCAGGCAGACGGCAGCATGAGGTGGAAGCAGAGCAGCAGCACCAAGAATGAGCAGAGGACAGTGCTTCAGCCGGGACTGACGGAATTTGATGTAGGAGAATCAAAGGCTCCCGCTTTGGAAAGAACAACACCCAATGTCAATACAGGGCGAAATGATGGCCAGAACAAAAATGTTCCTGAAAACAAAACAGGAAAAATCAGAGAATGTGAGTGCTAACATTTTAAATTTTGATGATAACCCCATATTAAGTCCTGTGGCATATTTTATTTTTATTTATTTATAATGCAATCAATTTACAACCTTTGAGCCAGAGGCTCATTTCCAAAGGCACCTCGTCAGGAGAAGAGAAGATAATACAAGTACAAAAATACATAATAAAAGAGAACAATATGCATAAGGGTGCAGGCATACATGGATCCAGGGTACAGGTTATATTGAATGCATTATAAGGTGCAGATTCAGGTATTGTAGACAGAAGGGTTGGTTACAGGGTATAGCAGCATAAGTGTATGACATTTGCTAAATGAAACAGTCGAACAAGTTACATGGAATTAGTTACAGAGTCAGCAAAACATATGACAAGGACAACACAGCAGGTAGTTTGATTTGGTAACAGTAGTGCATACTAGTAGGACAATTTAGCAAGCAGTATATTAAGACTCTATCATACATGGTAAGTTCTTGACAGTTGAGAGGAGGTAGGCAGTCGGATATGGCAGTAATGTAGGTGATAGGAATAAAGAAGCAGTCGGAGAGGGGTGCAATGATAGGCATTGTCAGGGCAAAGGTGCATGTACACCCGTTAAACAGGGGTGCAGCAGCTTGTTGAAAATCCTCGCTTTGAGCGCAGTTTTGAATTTGGAGATAGTGGGATTTCCTGAGATGGAGAGAGGAGGAGCGTGGTTGTACCAGGAAGGGGCTCTGTGGCGGAAAGACCTCTGTCCATGTGAGGTCCTAGATCGAGGAACCAGGAAGGTGGCCTTGCAGGAGGTCCGAGTACTGACTAGGGGTTGGGCTCGGAGGAGGGAGGATGTCAGCCCAGGTGGAGAAAGTCCTAGCAGGGTTTTTTTAGCTATAAGGCAAGTTTGATATTGCAGCCGTTCATCAAGGTTTAGCACTGTTGCCATGTCATAAAGCTGGCACGTATGTGTGAGCCTAGGGGCCCCTGTAATTAGTCTGCATGACTTTATTTAGGAGCAGGCGGATTTTGTCTAGGAGGCGATACGTATTTAGCAGCACCATGAGACAGGCAGCCCATAGTCAACTAGGGATAATATAGAGGAAGTAACAGTGCCGGGAGGGCATCGGGGAAGATAGTTTTGTAGCGGTACAAAAATACCGAGCGAGTATTGGTAGTGCATAGTCAAGTGCTTCAAGTGGGTGTGGTAGGTGAGGGCTGAGTCAAAGGAGACCCCAAGGTACTTGTAGGAGTGGACTTGCTCCAGTTGCTGTTTGGAGTAGGAGAGGATACGGAGAGGGGAGTTGTAAGGTTTGTTTTGAGGGTGGGCAAAGAGCATGGTTTTAGATTTTTTAAGATTTAAGACCAACAAAGACTTCATCAAAAGAGACAGATAAAAACTCCTTAGGAATGGGGAAAGAAGGCTATATAAATACAAGCTCTAAAGGGATTGTACTATTATCAGTGAAGAGTACAAAGGGGACACTGAACTGATAAATCCTCAGAAAGCTGAAATATGGCAACTGTTTCAGAAAGTAATACTAAAGAAAGGAATGAGGCACCGATATTTCAAGCAATGGAGTCGACTTCTCCTTTACCTAATTTTGATACTAATATTTCAGTTACTGATGTTTCTCTTTCAGAGGCTCTAAAAAACGCCAGTTGGGAGAGGTCTGATGCAAGCAAACCTTGGCAAAATCAATTATGTACACCAGTTGAGGAAGTAATAGAAACGGAAGAAGTCCAAACAGACCCATTAGATCATCCTCCAGAACTTTTACTAACACAGAACCCCACACTACAGCTACAAGAACATGGGGGAAGAGACAAATAAAGATAATATGGAGAATAATACTGAGAACTCTTTGAGAACGCTGGTGAAAGAGAACACAGATATGCCCCCCACCCCCCACCAAGCAAGAGCAGGGCGCAAACACAAATGAAACAGAAGGAGCTGAAAGAAGCAATGGCATTAATGAAACAAACCCCACACAACAAAATCCAACAACACAAGGTCACACATATGCTGGGCTGTTTCAAGCGCCCCAAGAACAGACTAAAAGAAGGAACGCTGTGAGATTAAGGTACGGGGGGGGGGGTGCCTGGAGGTTTTCCAAGACTGAAATATATGTGGGGAAAGGCTAATAAAAGAATGTCTAGACTTTTCTCCCACAGATATATATGCTTTACTTCATACATCTGGAGATTCAAACTTTATTTAAGTTTTAAAAACTGCCACATGCTTGGAGACATTTTGGCAAAGATACCAGCAAGTCAAGTATACACCATTGTGGCTGCTTTTGTGGCCATACCACTTACCAAACCTGCCTTCAGGACTATAACAGTTTGATTTAAAAATGAAGGGGTCACAGTGATGGATATTGTCCATTGGCTTAAAACCAAATGTACAGTTCTGGGGATATCAGTGCCAATAATTGACTCAGTACAACTGTGGACAAGAGGCTGGAGAATTCGGGTCAGACTACCCTAAATGAATGGGGTAATACAACATCTTCCTAGCTGCTTCTTTTTGGGCCATGACAGGGGGGTTATCTTTTATGCAGGACAACCCAAATCCTGTGTCAGATATGGGTCCTATACATACCTCGACAGTGCATGTGATAGACTTAAGTGTTCTTTATGTGACAGGGCTGGGTGTGTTAGCAAAAATTGTCCAAATCCACAGTTCTGCAATACGTGTGAGGCAACAACACATTCATTTAAGAATTGCCCATGGGCTGCCCACAACAAAACAACCCAGGAACAAGATGAACAGGAGGAAATGGTTTCCAGAGCACTGCAGCAGGCAGCCACTAGACCATCAAAAGCATTTGAGCCTTCCAGGTCAGAGCCTTCAACAGTACCATGTATGCACCCCCCTTAGAATCAGTGGCACCACAGGGGAATCCAGGAACATACAACAGTGCACAACCTTCATCTTCAGTTGCTTCAACATCAGTGGACAAGGAAAATAAATCTGCCGTGGCAACTGAGGAAGTAAATACTCCCAGATGAAATACAAAGAAAAAGTATCAGACAACGGAAATGAATCTAGCTTTCTCTAGTACAGAGAAAGAGGTAAAGATGCTGCCTCCTGAGGAGACCCTTTGACACCGAAAGTCTCAAAAAGAATTACAAGAAGCAGGTTTAAAAACACTTCAAGAAACACAGACCAGCTAGAAGAACCCCTACAGTCTACAAACAGATATAATCTGTTGGCCAAATGCAAACAATGGGCGGAAACTGGGGATGACTCTGATGCTTTGTCAATAGCATCATCCCAACCTGATCCCATGATAGATTCTGAGTTATGGTCTGGGGACTCCAAATCTTCCAAGTCCTCAAACAAAAAAAGATGCAAGAAAAATTGCCTGAAAAAGGAAAGGAAACGCTAAATACCTAGGTGCTAGTGTGTTTTTCCCAATATAATCATGGCTGCTAACCTCTCTTGTGGATCGTTAAATGTGAATAGTATCAAAAATAGAAAAAGGAGGATGACAGCTTTTTCCATTTTGTGAAACTTGCACTTGCATGTTTGTTTTTACAGGTTACTGGGCTGCACTCCTTAGGGGAGATACAGCAAGCCACTAGGGAATGGTTTAGCGGACCCTCCTTTTGGACACTTGGGAAAGAACTTTGCTCTGGGGTGGGCATTTTATTTGACACAACAGAAATAAAAGTTACTAGACTGGTACAGGGACGGGTGCTTTTGCTTGATGTCATCTATGGTCACCAGGAATGGAGAGGCATATTAATATTTACAACCCCTAGACTAAGGCCAAAATGGCAGAATTGTTAAAATGAATACAGTGATATGTACACACTACCAAGTCTGTGATATTTGGGGGGGACTTTAATTGTATCCTTTCTCTCTCAGACAAAACAGGAAGCACTCCCAAATTATTTTCAGATACAAATTTTCTTTGTTCTATGATTTACACAGAAAAAGTAATTGATAGTGCAAAATGTGGAAATAGTATTCCTAAATATACTTTTCGGAAGGGGAGGCTTGCCACCCACATAGATTTTTTTCTTTTTATCTTAATGGGTTCCCTGTCATAGTTATACTGTAATTCCCATAGAAACTTCAGACCATAGTCTTATAAAATCAGAATAGGGCCTTCACAAAATAAACCTGGATCTTTCGCTCATTGGAAAATGAATACTTCTATTTTACAGGAAGAGACCTTATGGGGTGAACTAAAAAAGGTGTTTCAAAATAAACTTACAGTATATGAACTATATGAAAACTCTTTGCTCTGGTGGGTTGAGACTAAACTTGAAATTAAAAATCATTGTAAAAAGGTAGCTAAAGCTTCATCGCAATCAAAATACATAAAGTATTTAGAACACCAAAGACAGCTTCAGAAATTGACGTTCCTGATGACGGAAGTGGAATATGACTACTCTACTCAGATGAAAAATATTAAAACAGAAATGGCAAAAGTTCAGTATGACAGGGTGAGTTCCCTCTTTTTGGAACAAAAGTATAATACGCTGGGGAGAGCTAAAAACGGTTAAACCATATGATAATTGCAAAGAGAGGGCAGATAAAAAGTATATGCCCAAAATCTTTTCAGAGGCTGGGGAATTAGTCCACTGCAATACATACATTATAAAAATAGCGACTCCGCACACTCGGAAGTTATATGGTCAGCCAACACCAACAGAGGGGGAGTTTGAGGAATTTATAAATGTATATGATATTCCAAATATGGATCAGAGTATTAAAGAAAATATTATGAAACCTATAACAAAAGATGAGGTTCTGGTACTAGGTTTCCCCATTTAAAAAATAATACAACACCTGGGCCAGATGGAATTCCCGTTGAATTTTATAAAAAATCAATAGAAATATTGATTGATTATCTGGTGGGTATTTTTTTTTTACTCCTCCCCCCACGCCCTGGCTGATCTCTCCTTCAGGCTCCCACATGAACTGCCCCACAACGGCTACTCCCGACCCCTGCCATCCCACATCGCAGCCAGCCCCAAGTAACCTCGGTGTATCCCTTCACAGGGCGGGTCTCTTACCTTTGTAGGAGAAGAGCCCTGGTGGCCAACCAATGATCCTGGGGTGCTGCTTGGAGAGCATATGGAGGTCCAGGAGCCCAGTGGTGATGGTTCGGGAAGGCTGTCACCCGACTGGCCAGGCGCTATTTTTCCATTTGTTCCCCTGAGGAGCGATGTGCCACTGACATCAATGCATACGCCGATGTCCATCACTCCCCTAGTGCATTGGGGCTGATGTCCTGCTGTACTCCCAGCCTCCTCCAGGAGTCAGCAGGCACTGAGCCGTGTATCCATCCTCCCCCCAGAGAAGGCAAGCTGTCGTCAGACACTCATTTCCTTCTCCCCCGGCTGGCCCTCCAGCAGCCTGAGTCCATTCCCGAACCCAGGTCACTGGCATTGCAGGCAGAAATCCAACCGCTGCGTCGACAGGCCGTGGTGGGTATTTTTAATGAAATATTGGAGGGGAAAGCAACCTTTACCTCCAACTCTTGCAGATAGTTTATTAATATACATGCATAAAAAGGGCTCAAAGGAAGACATAAATAATTGGCGACCCATTAGTCTGATTAATAATGACTGGAAAATATTATCTAAAATGCTATGCAATAGGCTCACACAGGTGGCCCGCTCAGGCTATTTTTCCAACAAAGACATGTGCTATCCCACAAAGATCTATGATCGATAGTTTAAAGCTTATTAGAGAGATTTATGATGCCCCCATAGCAGAAGGCTATATTCTTAGTCTAGACCAAACTAAGGCATTCAATTTAGTGTCCCACAAATATTTATTTGTGGTACTACAGCTTTATGGTTTGCAACAAAATATTTATTGACTGGATAAAAATTTTGTATAAATCAGCCTCTCTGACCCCTTTGGAGAATGGTATAGTCGGTTCGCATGTTTCAGTTCTGAGAGGGGTTAGACTGGGATGCTCTTTGAGCCCCCTCCTATATATGTTTGCAATAGATCCGATATTAAGGAGAACTTACAGAGATGTTAAAATAAAACATATGCTAAGTCCTGCAGACGTAAACTACCCAAATGTAATAGCTTACGCAGATGATCTTTGTATCATGGCAGCTGACCATAGGTTAGGTGCACAAGCAATAGAAGACATTCATACATTTTCCCAAATTTCTGGGTCAGTTATAAATAAACAAAAAAGTAAAGGGGTAGCAACTGCAGTACAAACAGAGCTCCAAGTAATGAAAATTGAGGGCATTAAAAGCCAGTCAGACTCCCTGCAGATTCTTGGCATTTCTGTCAGAGGTTCAGATCCTGCCACAGAAAATTGGGGGATTACCTTGAATAAAACGGGAGAAAAAATTCAAAAATGGAAGGGGTATCCCATGACCAGATTCAAAAGGATCTATTTGCTAAAAACATATATCATTCCTATTCTGTTGAATGTTAGTCATATATTCTCTTTGCCAGCAAGGATGGAAGCAAGAATATACAACATGTTTTTCCAGCTATTGTGGGGGAGTAGGTTAAATCCTGTGAAGAGGGCTGTGACATATTGGCCTGTGAAAAATGGTGGACTAAATATGGTGAACCCTGTTCTGTTTTTCCTTTTAATATTTTTATATACAAATATAATCTCCAATTCTGACAGGCCATCAGTATGCATGGGCATTAAGCTTTAAGGCAAGGTGGGGGTATTTATTTTTCAAAAATTGGAATCACCTAATTGGGGGAAAATTAGGACTATCCTGGAAGGCACATAAGAGTATATTACAGACTTTTTTAGGAAAATAAGCTCCTAGAAAGTGTTTCCACAAGATTGTACTAGACTGCCTAGAAAGAAAATGCATGGACACATTTTAAAAACTGAATTTTTAGGAGCATCCTGTTTTGTTTGTCTTCCCAATATAGAAGAGAGTAGAACAACAAATCAATTGGTGGAATCCAGAGTACCCCAAAAAATATGAGACGCACTGTGGATATGTTGTCATGGGAGGTTGAATGTAAGGGAATAATTTCCACAAAAAAACAGAAGAAAGGTTATGTCTGAGAGGAAACTGTAGGGCACAGATAGAATCAATGGAACATTTATGTTTCGAATATGATTACATCAAAGATGTATGGGTCAAATTAGCAAAGGTCTGTGGCTGCCCTCAGATTGCTCTGATATCACACAATGTGTTGATATTTGGTTTGTATGATACCAGATGGAAAATATTTTACCCAGGTACCCTTAGAGTTGTATGTGCCATAATTAAATGATGTATGTGGCAACGTAGATGTCACTTCGTGTTGTAGCAGCTGATAACTCTTCTTGTTGGGCTAATAGATAGTATCACAAGAGAAGTTGCAATGGTACATCTGAAGGACAGAATTTCATTGCCCTCTCCCGTGGTTTACTCCTGGTGGAGAAATCTTCCAATAGCATATTTGAAAGACTGTAATCCTCTATTTCTGAAGCAAATTCAAGAAGTTATGACTATTGGAAGGGATTATTATCAGAAAAAATCACCAAAAGATTGAATGTTCAAAAAATGGAAAAGGAAAGAGTAAAAGGTATGGGGTGGGGGGAGGCTCTACATGAATAGAGATATGGTGAGGATTAGTTTGAGGGGGACGAGTCTGAGACAATGATATTTGCTATTACGATAATTCTGGGAAGGAAAGTATTAATGTTGTCCTTTTGCGGATTTAAAATGCAAAATGATACGTAATATATAAGATTATTGCTGGATTTGAAGCTATTCAAGATTAACCTTTTTCTTTTGATATGCCTTATGGTTTTGTTACAGATGAATTTGATGTATAATTACATGTGTTTTGTTTTAATATATATTTCACTAATAAAAAATTCCCCTACTCTTTCCAGTAGGGGGACCCCTTCTCAGCCATTGCAAGATGGCAGACAGTCAGGAGTTTAGAGTAGGAGGAGGTGAAGAGGCAAACACTGTCTCAACAAAATCGGCTGTTGGCACTAAGAGCACTGAAACTTCAGAATCTACAGGAACCAGTGGAAATGTGCAGAGTTCTTCTACTATGCAACCACAACCAGGTACAATGTCAGTTGAGGCCCTGATATTGTCTGCTGAAAGCATATATAACACATTGATTGCCGTGCAAGATTTGGAAAATACTGTGCAGTCAATGGGGGCTCCTGAGACTGACACAGAACATTTGCTGCATTCTGCAATGAAAACACATTGTGCATTTCTGGTGCATTTGCTACAAGAAGACCATGAGAAATGAATGGCTGCTGTTGATATGGAGAGTGAAACTATGGAACCAGCAGGGTGCAGCTCCTTGGAGGTGCTGACACCAGTTGGGGAAGTTATGGATTTACAGACGACTGCTCCCTTGCCAATTTTTTTTTAGGAAAATACTGAGAAAGTGTCTTTGGGGCTCTGCAAGGGGCATGACGCACAAAGTGCATCGCAAAGTTCAGTGTGGAGTGCTGCAAAAGCCCTGGAAGCAACGGGTTGGGAATGTAGGTACTCGGGAGAAGGGTGGAAATCGCCTGGCCCAGTACCAGCTGCAGAAATCATAAATATGACTGCTCATAATGCTCAAAATAACCCACAACCTCACAAAAGGCACTCAAACAAGAATCAGGAGCAACCACACTGGGGCAGCATATTCCTGGAACTGATAACGCTTGTCAACAGATTACTCACTGAGGAGAATCCAGTAAGTTGCAACCAACAACAGAATTTAACACTGGAAAACATAGTCTTGGACTCTCAAGTTCTGATACTGTATCTAATTTAGAGCCAATCTATATTAATACAGAACCTGATGTGCTTAGAAAGGGGGAGGATAGTATTAATAGTGGGCACACTGATCAACTACAGACCTCCTCTAGGCCTTTTCACCTGGCTGATTTATTTCAGCAAGTGGGGGAGCCAGCACAACGTAGAAACGTTGTAAGGCTGAAATATAGCAGGGATGTACATGCAGCTCCCAACAGGAGAATAGTTTTACACAGTATGTTGAAAGAAATGATGGATATACATCCCAATTATCTTTTTGCCTTAATTCATGTTAAAGGGAGGCATTCTATGATGTTAGTCTTAAAAATGTGGCTACTTTAGAAACCTTTTGTCAGAAGTACCCGGTAAAAGATACTGCCTTTGGGCCTTTTTTTCCCTTTCCATTGACAAAACCCACAGTACAAACCATTACACTACTGGATGTCAGCATTGCAGACATGAAATACTGGCTGAAACAATGATGTGATATCTCAGAGAGACCCACACCTATACTGGATGAGAATTTGGTGTGGACGGGGGCTGGAAAGTTAAAAGTCCAACTGAAACACTCAGACAAAGGTATCTTCCATCTACCTGGTAGTTTCTACATTGGCAGAGACCGGGCCTGTGTTTTTACCCTTGCCAACCCTGCATGTGTCACAAATGCAGCGTATGAACATATCTGAGCAATGTGTGTAACAAACCTAGATGTAATATTTGCCTTGATTATGGCCATACTAGTTTTAGCTGCCTTAACCCTTTTCAATTTCCATTTGTGCAATGAAAACGACCACTCTTATAGACAATGCCCCTGGGCTGAACACAACAGGATTGATTGGACCAAACACAGCTTATAACTGAAGTGCAAGCTCAGTCCTCAGAAACAACGGTTGTCGTCCCCCCATCACTATGCAAGAAACCATTACTGTAGAAAACAGTACTCATGCTACTATCCCTTGCCCATGAGCAAGTGCCCCTCCCTTACCTCTCCCTCCCCGACATCAGATGAGTAGTGACTCCCTCCCACCTCCTACTCAGGTAGATGACCAGGAACAAGTGGAGAGCACACATGAGGTAGACCCTATGCCCCCTTCCCCACACAATCCCACACTGGAAACCCAAATTGAAATGATCAAAACAAAAAAAAAAAAAAAGGAAGGGAAAAAGGAAAGCAGAGAAACCTTCACCCAAAAAATCTATAGCTATGAGAAATAGATTATCCACTTTATCAAAGAGAAAAAGGAGCTTGGGTGATTCGGAGGATGAAGGGGCGGTCTCTGGCACGTTCTCCTTTGTGTCCTAAAAAACAGAAGTTTCCTGAGACTCGTAGACAGAGGGAGCGGTTCCACTGCCTGAATGAAGCTAAGAAGTACCCCTAAAGACACTAATGATTAGAGTAATAACTATAAATTATTTTTCTTTTTTCCATTATGTGTCCAAGTGGGCAACTTCTATCCATTACGACAGTAAATATCTGCAGTATTAAATCATATAGGAAAAGGGTAACTGCTTTACAATATTTAAAAGGGCTTCAGGAGAATATTTTTCTACAAGATGCATGCCTTAAAATATTACATGAAATCACTTTAGTCAAACGAGTATGGGACATACAGTAGGAGCTTCATATTGGTCACAAGGTACTGATTTATGTGATGGTGTTGGGATCCTTTTTTGAGGGTTTGATTTCCAGGTTCACAAGGTTGTAGAAATATATCCAGGCAGGGCTTTAATGCTGGATGTTTCCTGTTCCAAAATCTTCCTCCAGCTGATCAACATTTATGCCCCTCAAGGAATTGCATTGCATTCTGCACTATTTCTTATGGCACAAGCCATTCTTACATACTGCTCAGTGTGTCATTTTTGCAGGTGACTTTAACTGCAGCCTGTCTTTAACATCAAAGGGAGGACTTCCAAAAAAAAGTATGGTGACACTGCCTAAATTCCGTCATCGGCACTGCAGGGCCGGTAGATGGGTTTCGTGAGAAACACCAAACAAGGGCCAAAACCTATATCAGAGGTCATTTGGCAACTAGTATAGACTGCATCTTTTTATCAAAACAATTACAGATCTGTCAAGCACTAGCCACACCATGTGAGACTTCAGACCATATGGTAGTCTCCTTATGGTGTAAGCTGCCTATTACGGTCTTAAAACCTAAATCTATGTGGAAGTTAAACAGTACACGTCTACAGGACCCTGAATTAGTACAACACTGTTGTGACTTTATCAAAGCATGGGTGTCTGTCATTGAAGCCTATGACTCTGTAATAGACTGGTAGTCCAATTTCAAAACGGAATTGCAGTTAGCCTTTAAGTAATGGGCTCGGAAAACACATACTTCCGCATATTTTAGATATTTGCAGCTACGGAAAAAAATGTTTTTTTGTTGATCTCTGATGCTTATTCCTCTGACATAAATAATATAGCTGACACTGACAACGTGAAAGCTGAGATGGCAGCGTACCAGTATAATAGGGCAGAATCCTTAAACATGGAAGCACAGTATGGTACACAGGGTCAGAAACCTGTTGCAGATATTTTTAAAGGCTGTAAGGATAGAGTTCAGTCCACTAGGATAGACTATATTTATGACATGACTTCTAATATGGTTCATGAGAACCCACAATGGATTCATGACACGGCGCAAGCATACTTGAAAGAAATATTTGGCCCCTCATCCTCGACAGCCTGGTTAGATGGCTTTTTGAATGATTTACTTATACCTGACATTTCATTGGATCTGCAGGTAAAGTAAACACATATTTTTTTGGGAGAAATGAAAAAAAGCCATCTCTGGCCTATGAAAGAAAACCTCACCTGGACTAGACAGTCCGACTACAGAATTTTATGAAACCTTTATTTCATTAATGGCCTCAGTCTTGACTATTGTGTTTAATGCAATATTGTAGAGTTCACGAATCCCACAAGGTATGGCCCACTCTCTGTTAATTCTTCTTTTCAAAAAAGGTGACAGACAACACCTTCAGAACTGGAGGCCGATAAGTCTCTTAAATGCAGACTACAAGATCCTAGCAACTATGCTGTTGAAACAACTAGCACTCATAGCTCTGGAGTTAATATCCCCAGCTCAGACCTGTGCGGTAACAGGGAGATCACTGCTCCATAATTTAGTGATGATATGGGATATTATTTATGAGGGGGCACGTAACCAAACTTCTGGTCTGGTAATATTGCTCGATCAGGAAAAGGCCTTTGACCGAGTTGCTCATATGTACCTCTACAAGGTTCTTGAGAGGGACCATATACCCAGAAAATGTATGTCTTGGGTACAGTTGTTATACCAGCAAGCCTGGGTACTACCATATATTAATGGCACACCAAGAACAGCTTTTCTTGCAACAAAGGGCGTTTGGCAAGGGTGCCCATCAAGTCCTTTGTTGTGCATTTTTCAGCTTGACCACTTTCTGAGAAGATTACTGGTTCCTGGTACTATCCCTAGACTAAAATTCTCAAACGGGATTGAGGCCCCAGTGGTAAGCATATATGCAGACAACATCTGCATCTGTACTACTGCTGATGTTACAGAAACAATATTATTTCCTGTAATAACATTTGAGCTAGCATCAGGGTCAAAACTCAATCTTTCTAAAAGTAGAGCTCTTTTTATGGACTCTTGTTCCATTAGCGACCAGCCGTTACAGGTAGCAAATACTCAGGTCTCAGACACACCAGTAAAAACTCTAGGCCTTTTGTTTGGCAGCCAGGACGATGCTTCTTTGAATTGGACCCATTCAATGAATAAAGCAATAGGAGTGATAGCTGCTTGGAAACATCACACCATTCCTAAAAGGAAACGGGTATATTTATTGAAAGCCCTGGTCCTGCCACTGTTTTTTCACGTGGCACATATCTTCCCCCTACCATTTGCCTTAGAAACAAAAGTAATGAACATGTTTTTTCAATGGTTTTGGGGCAGTAGGCTCAACCCAATTAAACGGAATGTGCTATACCATGATTATTGCTTTGGAGGGGTGAACTTATCTTACAGTTCATATCTATACTGATACAGGATGTTATGTTTATTAATAATTTGTTTTTTGTTTTTTTTACTATTTGAAATTATGTAAGAAAACTGTTATACATTAGTTATATTTAGATATTCTTGATTATATTATCTATATTCAATTCACCTTTATTTAAAATAGCTGACGAATGACGTATTCAGTGGTGACTATATGCTAATCTTTTTATGTAATTCTTACCTGAGAAATGTATGTTAAATGAAGATATTCACATTAATTGTAATTTTGTGTGTGTGTGTGTGTGTGTGTGTTGTGTGTGTGTATATATATATATATATATATATATATATATATATATATATATAAACAATAAAAATGATATTGACAAAAAAAAAAAAGAATGATTCACTCCATTGTGTTCCTTCATAGTTTATTTATAAAATGGAATATCTCCCCAATTTTGAGTGGAAATTATTCTACTTGGTTTCTGATGCTGGCCTCTTGGATTACAGCACTAAAGGTAAAATGGAATGAAGACCCTTGTCTGATACCTCAATACCTTAAAACATTTCGCCTACCTGCATTTCTTAAATCAACTTTTACCAAAATAAGACCATGGACATTGATCACAGAATTCATTGTCTTAAATACCCGGAAAAAACTGTACACTGAAATATTATGGGAATGATATTATGAAGTCCCCCAATTACCTGGCTGCAATGAAGACAGTCTGTATGACGTTTTTCTGCAACTAGCAGATATAAGGATCCCCATAAAATATTGGGATATCTCTTGACTCTCTTGTCATGGTCGTCTTGGTATACTGTAGGTAACACACATAAACAGAAACCAGTGGATGAGAGGGTATGTCCCCGTTCTACTTGTCTATCACAATTAGAAACCATGACACATTTCTATTTTGAGCATCCCTTTGCTTCTGCCTTTTGGCACTTATTCTTGCAAGTATGGGATGAGAATACTTTATACCCAATCACCTTCGAAACGGTAGTTTTAGGGTTATTCCCGCCTAGGAGAAAAAACTTCATTCTAACATACTTAGGCTGATTTTCGCCTTGTGTAGGTTTTATGTGTGGCAGGCTCGATGTACACTATCGTTACAACAAAGGGAGTACACAACTGCCCAAGTTTTGTCTCAGGTATCCAATAATCTACTGCATATTTACAAGACTGAAGATGGGAAATTTACTAGGACAAATCTTCACACCCATTGGCAGTACTGTTCTTGGTTTTTAACTACAACCGGAAAGAGGGTTGAAAGTGTATAAATAAAATGGGTAATGAAAAATTGGATATGTAAATTCTTTTTTGAATATGTTATTTGTACGAAGTTTGTTTTTACATGTTTTTTTTCCTTTTCTTATTTTGTTAATATCATGACCTTGATTTATGAAATTGTATTATGATTTTGCATTTAAATGTTGTTAATATAAATTCCCCTACTTCTGGAAGGGGGCACTGTTGGCTCCCATTCCAAGATGGAAGATGACCCAATGGAGGAGGAGGAGGATGGATGCCAGCAGACTGGAGATTTGCTCTCTACCTCTATTCCTGCTGCTACTGCTGAAAATGGGAGGCCGAAGGAATGGCAAAACCAACGTGGTAGAACACTTAGAGGCAGGAAAGGAGGAGCGGTAACAAGAAGAAGGGGTCGAACAATGTGTTTTCATCAGCAAAATCCATTTTGGTGAGCTCACAGAAGCAGCAGAATCAGCTGTGACTACAAGTGTGCATCCAGAAGAAACTGAATGACCTTCCGAGGAGACAGCTAACATTTCAGGCAATGACCAACATCGGTGACCAGCAACCCCAGGAAATCAACATGAAATCCCCCTCTGAGGCAGCACAGCAAACATCACCAACAGTGGCGGAAAGGATCAAAGTGGCTTTTAATGTGCCAATTCCCGAGCGATGGAATTGATGTATGAATGCCTGAAGCAGTGCTGCAAGCTGCAGGATGGATATGGGATACTGCTGGGATATGTATTCCCTACCCAACATGGCCAGCAGATGGCTCACCACACTCCCCAGGATGGATTCCTGCTATACTGTACATTTGAAAAATGGCTCAAAAGATAGTAGTGAGGAAGTACTCATCTTGACTGCTTGGCCAGAAGAAGCTGGCATTTTGCCAAGCATGACTGGTTCACTGGATTTCTCTACTCCTGTAAGTACTGCTGAGGTACAGCCTGAGGAAGCACCGAGGGACAGTATTCCTAGGTGAGGGGTGGCTTCATTGAAGGTTATTGATGCTGAGGTTCCTACAGGGATATTGACTGCTTCTCCCCCTATTACTAAGGGAAATTATGTGGGCTCTTTACATGAGGAACCAGAGCCGCAGGTGGGTGCTCCCCCCCAGGCAGGCAGTTTGCTGATCTTTTTCATACCAGATCTGAAGCCTTGCCACACCGTAATGTTGTGCGGCTTCTGTATGTCGGAGGTCTATCCGATAAGCTTGATAGGGTTTATGCGGCAAAAGTGTTGTTGAAGGACTCCTTAAAGATTATCTCCTCTGAATTATTTGCCTTAATTCACATTTTTAGAGAGGAGCATTTCAATGTCAGCTTTTCAACTGCTGTGGGCCTAAAAAGGTTTTGGAGTCTTTATGAAAATCTGAAGGAAACTCCAGTGTGGCTGCCCTTCACAGCCATTCTCTTGATGAAACCTCTCATAAAGACAGTTACAGTAACGTTCTGTAACAAAAATGTAAACATTAATAATATTTACCACTAGCTGAGCAAGAGATGTGACATTCTGAAAATTCCAGATGCCATCATTGATTCTGAATGCCTCTGGACAGGGGGCTGGTGGTTTAAAGTCCACTTAAAACTGGGACCACAGGGGATTAGTCATATCTCAAATAGTTTTCTCCTTGGCAGAGAAAGGGGAGGGGTCTGCTTTTATGCAGGCCAACCAAAGGCCTGTTATAAGTGTGGGGCATGATCACACTTGTCTAGTGCTTGTGATGATTTCCACTGTGGACTGTGTGGTGGTTTTGGACACATCAGTCTAACATGCACAGATTGGAACACCAGTAATCTGTGTGACACAAAAGGGTATATGTATCAGGATGGGCATATATATCAGAATCGCCCTTGGGCCTCAGCCAGTCCGGCCACCACATTCAACCTCACTGATCTGATTCACAGAGCTCAGTAAGCTAGTTCAGTTATTAGGCCTCAAGACACTTGACCAGCAACACAGCCATTGCCCATACAGAAATCTGCTCCAGTCCCAGTCCCAAGGGTGTCTCAGACCCCCTCCATAGACCCTTTCTCTCTTGTGGCTGACCCGCCACCTCTGCTACCACAAAAGAGACAGCCACCTGATATGCTGAGAACTTCTGTAAGTCCCTTACCACCAGTTATAGAACCTGACCCACCAGTGCATGAGGAGGGTACCTCAATACCTGCAACAGACAACCCAGCCTCCCCTTGGGAGGGTATAAGCATGCCTCCCCCTCAGAAGGATCTGTCTTTACCTCTCTGCAGAAGTGTGAGGGTATCCAAACAACTGCATCAGGAAACCCCAGTACCCTTAACTAACAAATTTGAAGTCTTACAATCAGCTAAAAGCTGGGGGCACTCTGACTAGGATGACATGGACTCAGAAAATTCCGGTCAGTCCGTCAATCAGAAGGATGTGAAGTCTCCAGATCAAAAAAAGAAAAAAAGGAAAAGGACCCCCTGCTAATTCTAAAGAGAAAGGTGGAGGGAGAGGGGTTACTTGACTTTTAGATTATCTTGTCAGTGTGCTTGCTAACCTTTTTTTCTTTTTTGGATGGAGTGGCTTAAAATAGCATCCTTAATCGTGCATAGCTTAAAAGCTAAAACAAAGAGATTAGCAACTTTTGCTCTTTTACAACATGAGAAATTTGATATTATATTGCTCTAAGAAACCTGAGCAGCCTCTATTATGGATCAGCAGCCCATGAAGAGGGATTGGTGGTGGGGCTCTTCCTTCTGGTCTTTTGGTCAGGATAAGGCAGATGGCTTGGGAATCCTGTTTAATGGTACACAATTCCTGCTGCTTTGACTGGTAGCTATTGTACCAGGCAGAGCATTACTGCTAGATATAATGTATAAAGATCAGAATTTTTGGTGCACTAACGTTTATGCCCCCCAGGTAAAATCAGACAGAATTGCTATATTTAATTTAATTAAACCCTTTTTGGCCACCTCACGGAAAGTGCTTTTGGGTGGAGACTTTAACTGCTCCTTAGACTTTTCTATTAAAACAGTGATTGCGGGAAATAAGTTTACTGCAATACTATTTCCTTGAAAAACATGGTTGAGACAGCTGGTATAATTGATGGATTTAGACAGTTGCATCCAAAAGGAGGATTCACATATTTCCATTGGTTCCTTCATATAAGGATTGATAATCTTTTTACGACACCTTGTTTAGACATTTCTGTTGCTGGAACTTTTCCAGTTGAATTTTCAGACCATTCGCTGTTATATTTGTTCAGTACTAGTGCCCACACCTCAAAAAGGACATTAGCCTGCTGGAGAAGGTACAGAGGGGGGCTACAAAGATGATAGCTGGTCAGCAGGTCAAGGCAAACGAGGAGAGGTTCAGGGCACTGAACGTATACTCCCTGGAAGACAGGAGAGAGAGAAAGAGAGAGAGAGAGGGGACATGATTGGGACATTCAAGTACTTGAAAGGGATAAATAATGTTGATAAGGAAAGTCTCTTTAAGCTGAGTGGCAACCATATCACAAGGAGGCACAGTCTTAAGCTGGAGGGTGAGAGGTTTAGGAGGGATGATAGGAAGCACTTCTTCACAGAAAGGGTGTTGGACACTTGGAATGCGCTGCCAGAAGAGGTCATCTCATTAAAGACAGTGAGCAGCTTTAAGAGAGGCTGGGATAGGCATAGGGGAAGATAAGAATCATGGGTAGGGAGGATGGAAGGAGTGGGGAGGGAGGGCAGGGACATTAGCTTAAGCTCTGGACCCTGCAGTACGAGCAGACTTGATGGACCAAATGACCTTCTTCTGCTGGCTTCTTCGTATATTTGTATGTTCGTATATTTTGGCTTTCAAAATTTGCCTCAACCCCTTATGCAGAGATGGAGACTTAATACGGCCACTTTACATAATAATGAATTATTGCATGGCATTCGAGAGTTATTTGTTGCTAGAAAGTCAGTTCAGTGTTTACACGATTCAATGTTTCAGTGGTGAGAAGACACCAAAAAAAGAGATAAAGTATTTTTTCTCTAAATCTGGTAAATATAAACAGCATTTGGATTATCTCAAGTATCTGTCTCTTAGGAAACATCTTAACAACACATGTCCTGTTCAAATGCTGGCCATAAGGAGGTAGCACAGCAAATTTGTCTTATTAAATTGGAAATGAAACTCTACCAGTATGATAGGGCAGCTACTTTGGCAGTTGAACTGTGGTATGAGACACAGAAAAGACCCAATGGAAATCCGTGCCTGGCCTGTAAAGAAAATGTAGAGTCTACACAAATGTCTATGTTAAAGGATAGTGCAGGAAATGCTTCTCCCATTGGGATATCTCATTTACTAGATGAGTATACAGAGTCTAAATTTAATAGGCTCCCTGAACATATGCCCTGTCCTAGGGATTGGTTTTCAGCAGAGATCCCAAAACTAACTAAAGATAAAAAACAGGGATTACAAATGCCTGTCTCGGCGGCAGAAGTCTCAGCACCCTTCAAACCCTTGAAATCAGGTGCCTTGCCTGGTTGGGATGGATTGCCTTTTGATTTTTTCAGAGGAATTGGCACCTTGGTTGGCAACTATATATAATGATTTATTTACCCTAGATAAAGTGCCTTCCTCTCTTACTAAAGGTTTACTGATATATTTGTATAAATCAGGAGAGAGATTGGACCTTAATAATTGGAGACCAATATGCCTCTTAAACTCCGACTATAAAATTCTAACTACAATTCCGAATACTAGATTAATGGGGATGGCACCATCATTTATACACTCTGCTCAGGCATGTTCCATACCTCACAGTATATAGTATGTGCTCAGTGAATGACAGCAGCTGTCTTTCACTGAGTGCATACTATATACAGTAGGTATTGATTCAGAGCTCAGTCTGCGGCTAACCACGGAGGTGAGTGGTGGGTTGAGCCAATCGCCACCTGGATGAGCACTATGGTATGAGAAGGTGTGTCCACTAGACCGTCAGGTATTGGGGAGTCCAATTGTATAGGGGATCATGTAATTTATTACTACATTCGAGCAGCATTGGGGATGGGGGGCATATTAATCATTACAGCAGCATCGGGGATGGGGGAGCATTTCATACTGTACTTTACATGAAGGGGCAACTTCGCGAATCGAGAGGGGAACTCTTTCTTAATTTCATATAATGGCTGCATCTGGAATTGGAGAGGGGGCATTGTATACTGTATAGTATATAACTGGGACACTTGGGGGATTGGGGGGAGCCCCTTATTACATAAATAACAGGGAGGCATGGGGTTGGGGGGGCATATTATTTTTATTTACTTTGGGGGCAGCATCAGGGATTGGGAGGGCGACCTGTTTGTGTACTATATATCACTGCAGAATCAGGGATTGGAGGGGAGATCTCAGCGTATTCAGCACATATTTGTCCCGGAGGGACATATTCTAAGTACCCTTAGACCAGCCCTGGCTGGTCTAAGGGTACTTAGAAATTTGTTGTCTGGGTGTTTTTACTGAATCCCATTTTAGGGAATGTGTCAGCTTGCATCTGCCACATGTCCCCTTGCGCCATGCTGCAGCAACTATCGTGGTGCAGGGGTGGCGCAAGTTCGGTTTAGGGCAGGCAGCCTACAGTTGACACAGGCTGCCTTTGAGAATCACTCCCAGTGCATCATTTGGTGCAAGGGGCACTTTGAACCATTCTTTTTGGTGCAAGCTCCTTGCACCGTGCCTGGAGCTTTGTGAATTGGGCCATATATGTCTATATGAACCGGATTTTAAGTTTTGTCATGTTGGAAAATGACAACTTGTAATTGATTAATTACAAGAGCCACAGATCCCTATAAGGATGTGGTCGTAGTATGGCTTTGTGCATATGACAGAGTAAACTGGAGGCGTTCAGGGTAATCATAAACACAAGCCCATATCTGAATGGTCATGCCCATTCCCCAAATGCATGGCAGACGTAGAAAGAATGGAGCATGTTTTCTTACAATGTACTTTTAGTAAGGGCTTTTGGGTATATGTAGCTAGACAGTGGAATCTTCCTTGGATGGAATGACTCACCTATGAATATTTGTTTCTCGGTGATTTTCCTATGACATTAAGGAAGTATAATAAAAGCACATTATGAGTTTTTATGGCAAGCCCGATGTAAATTAGTGCTACAGCAACTTAGGATGGCCTATGTGTCGATCGTTTCCCCGGCTGATTCTGCATTACAAAAGATATTCTGTCTTGATTTTAAGAAACTGTCTTCAAAAAATCTTACTGTTTTATGGGCTCATTTTTGGGGGATATATAAACCACCTTGAAGGTATGGAACATGTTTTACCATAATAATAACTAGCTGATTAAGTAAGAGAACTCTTACATTTTTGTGAGATCAAATTAATGTTTGTTTGTTTTTTGCATTAGAATGATTTTTTTCCCTCATTTTTTTATGATTTATTCCCTTCCCCTTGTTTTATTTCTGTATTCCGTCCTTTTTTTTGTTTTGTTTTAATTAAAAAATTCCCCAGCTCTTTTCAAGAAGTGGCATGAGATCTTTAATGTCCACCTGAACAACCACCTCAACAGGCAGATGGGACCTCAGTTTAATGCCTCATCCAAAATATGGCATCTCAGGAGTGCAGCATCGCCCTCTTGCTGCACTGCAGTGTCAGTACTGGGATTTAACCCAAGTTCCTGGTGTAAGAATAGAACCTACAACCTTCTGATCTTCCTGCCTTAGAGGCCAATGTGCAACCTGCTGAGCCAATGGCACTGCTACATGTTTTTTCTTTGTGAAATTTTACATATGTGCCAAAGAGTTCAATAAATACAGAATTACAAAAAATTCCCCAAATAGAAAAACAATTTCAGCCCATTCTCCCACAGAAAGAATTATGCTGGAAATGAAAGTAATCAAATTGCTACAAGCAAAAGCAGTGGAAAAGGTCCCTGTCTCACAGTGGGGCAAGGGCCTGTTTTCAGTGTACTTCCTGACCCACAAGAAAAAAACTAAGATATCTGAACAAGCATATCAAAAAAGAAAGGTCCAAGATTGTGATACTGAGCACATAATATCCTTACAAATAAGGGATTGACATGGGTCATTAGATCTGCAGAATGCCTATTTTCACATCCCAATCAGACCCAACCACAGAAAATAACTTAAATTCGGACTAGGAAACTGTCAGTGCCAGTTGTGTTCCTCCCCTATGGCCTTTACTCAGTACCAGGGGTCTTTATGAAGTGCTGGCCATAATGGAAGCACATCTGAGAAGAAAAGGTGTGGTAGTTTTTCCCTGTCTGGACGACTGGCTAGTCACAGGATGAACAGAACAAGAGGCAAAGTGCTCTATTTAGAAAGTAAAAAGTACCTTGGAAGGCCTGGGGTTCCTGATAAACTTTCTGGAGTTCCACATGGAACCTGTTCAAGTACTGGACTTTAGGTGCAGAACTGGATACCCCGCAGGGGAAATACTTCTTCCCTCAGGAAAGGGTAGCAAATTTGATTGCCAATGCAAAATCCATCACAGTGGGCCAGCCAAGGCCTGCAAGGGATTTTGTTACAGCTACTTGACCACATGGCCACATTCATAGCAGTGGTGCCATGAGCCAGGTTTCAGATGAGGGACATTTAGTACTTGCAACTGCAGCATCCACTCTGATTCTTCCTTCACAAATATATGGCATTACTGACAGGAAGATTCATCCAGGAACTGGTAGAACAAGGGAACCAGAGGAAGATACAGGGGGACTTCTCCTGGCTTTGTACCAAAAGAAGGCATTCGATGAAGTGAATCATAAGTATCTGTGGAAGATACTAAATACCTATGAGATCCCTTCTAAATTTATTAAATGATTAAGGTTCCTATATGAAGCTGGAACAGTGTTTCCAGTGGTGAATAGGACTAAGGATAAGGTATCCAAACTATGCTCTGGGGTACGTCGGGGTGCCCCATGAGTCCAGTTTTATACTTACTTGTGATGGACCAATTCTGAGACTAACTGAACAAGATGAAAGCATAAAAGGCATTGTTTCTGAAAGAGGGATGGTACAGCAGAAGGCAGCAGCATGTGCAGATGATATGTGTTTATTGACAGGAGATATGCAGTCTGGTTTGAAAGCTTTGAAGTATTTTGAGAAATGTGCAGAAATATTTTGTTCAAAATAAATATACAGTGAAGCACAGATATGTGTATAGGTTGAACAGTTCCAGTAACATGTTCAGTGGGGGGTGGGAGAAATAACTCACATCAGAACCAATAAAAATACTAGGGATATGGTTTGGAAATATGGACTTAGCCAGTTTTAATTGGGACACAAGGTTGAAAATGGCATATGTAAATGTTATTAAATGAAGTCAATGGCCTATGTCAAAAAAGAAGAGAGTATATATGATTTAAACCTTTTTACCTGCAGTATTTTTTATGTAAGTTTTGTCTTTGTATCACCGCAGATGAAGAAGTTAAGTTGTATAGTCAAATTTTTCAGGATGCTCTGGGAGAGTCGCTTGAACCCTGTAAAGAGGAATCACACATATCGAGAAATTAGGGTGGTGTTAGCATGATTTTTCCCATAGTGTTTTTTTTTTTTTGTTGTCTTTTTTAGTTTCGGCATTAGACCTTTGGGTGGCCCGGTGGCGCTGAGGGTTGAGGCACTGGACACCACACCTCGCGCCAGGCTGGTGACCCAGGTTTGGGAGCGAGCTCGGGCACTGGGGATCGGCAGGTGAGGGACTAGATTGAGCACCCGCTGGGCTGCTCTCCTCTCCCGGGGGGAGGGTACTGGGGTTGTCCAGTGCTCAGGCAGCCTCTAGTGGAGACCGGAGGTGCTGCAGAGCGTTGGACTGCACAATCTCAGTGTGGCCCAACGCTGGCAGGGTTGTCGTGCGCCGCAAAGTCGGGGGCGTGCACCACGCATGGGGGAGGGTGGAGGAGGGCACATAAAGGGAGAAAGCCCCCACCTGCCAGATAGGCAACAGCTCCCCCAGTGCCGCCACCACACGCCCAATGATGGTTCCCCATCACTGCCCCTTCGATCTCCCCAGGGCTGTAGGCCCCCATGTCCCCGGGGAGTCATAACATCCTTGAAGATGACTGGGAACACAGCAGGCGGTAGAGCGGACAGGCAAGCGGGGTAGCCAGATAGAGTTCCAGATAGGAGGGAGAGAAAAAGAGTCTACAAAAAAAACACATTAGACCTTTGTTCTCCTCTTCTTTGAACCCTGGGTTACTTCTATTCAAGGTAACATGTGACCCATAGTTAACATTTTGGGAAACATAGACTTTGACGGCAGATAAGGACTGCTTGGCCCACCTAGTCTGCCCATTTCCCTACCTACAGGATAAGCTGAAGATCCTAGTTAACCAACAGCCTATTTCTTCCTACCCCCCCACAAAAATTGCCTTATGTCTGTCCTATGCATTCTTGAATTCTCCCACAGTTTTAGACCCCACAACCTCCTCAGAAAGGCTATTCCATGTGTCCACCACCCTCTCTGTGAAAAAAATACTTCCTCACATTGCCCCTGAACTGCCCCCCTCATCTTCAAATTGTGTCCCCTTGTTCTTGCACATCTCTTTTTCTGAAAGATGCTACCCTCTTATACTTTGTTGATTCCACTGAGGTACTTAAAAGTTTCTGTCATGTCCCCCCTCTCCCTTCTTTCCTCAAGGGTATACATATTAAGCTCCTTTAGTCTCTCCTTGTATGGCTTCTCTTGCAGACCCTGCACCATTTTAGTTGCCCTCCTCTGACTGCCTCTATCCTGTCTATGTCCTTGTGGAGATGGGGTTCCAGAACTGGATGCAGTACTCCAGATGAGGTCTCACCAACTGTCTGTACAGAGGCATAACAACTTCCTGTTTTCTGGTGGTGATGCCTCCCATACGTCGCAGTTTTCCCCAGCCTTCCTACTGCTCTTTCACATTGCTTGCTAACCTTAAGGTCATCTGATGTGATTACCCCAGGTCCCTTTCCATTTTGTCATTGTTACTACCCCCACCATTGTGTAATCTTCCCCTGGGTTTTTGTTTCCCAGGTGCATAATTTTGCACTTCTTTGCATTGAATCCAAGCTGCCATACTTCTGACCATTCCTCCAACCTTGCCAAGTCCCTTCTCATCCTTTCCACACCTCCTTGTGTATCAACCCTGTTGCAGATCTTTGTGTCATCTGCAAAGAGGCATACTTTTCCTTCCAGTCCCTCTGCAATGTAACTTATAAAGACATTAAAAAGGACTGGACCTAGTACTGAACCCTGAGGTACCCTACTAGTAGCCCTGGACCCAGTACTGAACCCTGCGGTACCCCATTAGTAACCCCTCTTTCTTCAGAGTGGACCCCATTTACAATTACCTACTGTGTCCTGTTGTCCAGCCAATGTTTCACCCAGGTTACCATCCTGGGACCCATTCCCAGACTGGTTAATTTGACTATTAATCTTTTGTGTGGGACTGTGTCAAATGCCTTGCTAAAGTCTAGGTAGGCCATGTCCACAGCCCCTCCCTGGTCTACTACTTTGGTCACCCAGTCAAAGAAATCAATTAGATTTGTTTTATATGACCTTCCTGGCCAGAACCCATGCTGCCTTGGGTCCTGTGCCCCACTGGCCTCTAGGTACTCAACAGTTTTTCCTTCAGAAGTGATTCCATCACTTTCCCTACCACAGAGGTCAAACTGACAGGTCTGTAGTTTCCTGCCTCTGTCTTGGTCCCACTTTTGTGAAGAGGAATCACATCTGCCTTCCTCCAGTCCTCAGGTACCACACCATCCTCCCATGATTTGTTAAAAAGGGTAGTCAGTGGTTTCACTGGTTCTCCCCTTAATTCTTTTAGAATTCTGGGGTGAATTCCGTCAGGCCCCATTGCTTTGTCCATCTTCAGTTTTAGGAGTTCTTTCAGAATCTTTTCTTCTGTGAAAGGACTGGGATCGACTCCCTATCCAGAGTGCTTCTGTTAATTGGATTAGGCACCTCCTCCTCCTCCTCTTTTGTGAATACTGAGCAGAAATATTTGTTCAGTATCCCTGATTTTTCACTGTCCCTCTCTGCCCACCCACCATCCATTCTATTCAGCCTTACTATCCCTCCCTTTGTCTTTCTACGCTCCCTGATGTACCTATAAAAGGTTTTATCCCCTTCTTAACTGAGTTGGCTGTCTTTTCCCAAGTTTGGGCCTTCGCTATTCTGACTTCCCTCCCTGCTTCCTTCTGCCTTAACTGGTACAGCTCTCTGTCCTGCTCCTTCTGTGTTTCCTTATACTTTCTGAATGCTATCTTTTTCTCCCTGACCTTCCCTGCCACCTCTTTTGAGAACCATAGTGGCTTTTTCTTTCATTTTGATTTGTTTATTCGTTTCACACAAAGGCTTGTTGCCTCTGTGATGGCAGTTTTGATGTTTCCCCATTGTTGCTCCACCCCTCCTTCTAGCCTGTTTGCTAGTGCTTTTCTAAGGCACTTTCCCATCTTGCCAAAGTCAGCTCTCCTGAAGTCCAGTATCCTCACTTTTGTATGGCTTGACTCTGTAGCTGAGGTTATCATGAACCACACTGTTTGGTGGTCACTTGTTCCGAGATGGCTACCCACTTCTAGATCTGAGATCCTCTCACTGTCCCCATTTGAGAGTACGAAGTCTGGATTGCTCCCTCACGAGTGGGTTCCAAAACTAGCTGTCTGAGGCATGCCACCTGTAGGGCATTGAGAATGGCCCTGCTCTTGGATGTAAGCTGCAGCAAATGTGCTCCAGTTAACATCTGACATATTCGGGTCTCCCATCAATGGTATCTCCCCTTTGTCTGCCATCCTAAGAATGCCTTCTATCATATCCTTGTCCATTCCCTCCCCCTGACATGGGGAAACAACAGAAACTTTTCAATATAAAAGGAGCTACTTTCTCAAACATCATTTATATGCAAAATTGTTTTAGAAAAATTAAGATTTGGCAAATAACTGCAGATACTATGAAAAGAAACACAGTAGGGTTGCCACCTGTCCTGATTTTCGCAGGACAGTCCTGATTTGGACAGCTGTGTCCTGCAAACAAACATGAAAAATACTGTATGTCCTGATTTTATACTAGAAAGAATATTTTCTATCTTTCCACTAAATGTTGCAGAAAACTACAATACCTTAACTAAAATACCGTAAAATGATACAAAACAATAGAAGCAACTAAGAAACTACAATACTTAGCCTTAATTCTGATTATATAGCGAAAACAAGTCTGTTACATTGGGCGAGGTTACATATTGTCTTGAGAAAAATCGTGTTTCAGTAAGAAATGTCCCACTTTGGGCTTCTTAAAAGGTGGTAACCCTAAAACACAGGGAAGCAGTTATATAAACAAATATTGATTAAGCATGTTTATCTTTCCTCAGGTTTTTATTCCAAGTTTAGTGTAGATGCACTAGCCAAGTGAATGACTATTTTCAGGCATGACCCGGGAGGTTACAGAGAAATAGTACACAATACATGATTGTAGCAATCACATAGGAACAATACACAAATAATCAAGTAGGTAAAGTACATAATATAGTGTTGAGGCATATTGTACAGGCTGGAACATTAAGTACAAATAATCACTGAGGTAAGGTACAAGAGATAAGGCAACTAACAACATGCAAAATTAAGTACAGATAATCATGGAGGTAAGGTACAAAAGATAAGGCAACTAGCAACAAGCATATTGTACAGGTAGTAAACACTAAGTGCCAACACACTAATACACAATGCAGGAAGCTGAGAAACAAAAAACCAGACTGAGTCACAATAACCATAATGCACAATGGAGTTCGATGAGGGATACTTAGGTGGAGGCCATCAGAATGCCGGTGTAAGCAATTGTAAAATAAGAGCAAGGCCACAGCAATCCAGGTAGTATCCCCAGTGTGAGTTTGAAAGTTGTGGGAGCAAGGTGAGTAATGGAGAAGAGACAGGGAGGTACAGGGCAGAGAAGGTGGGAGAAGCAGTGAGATGTCTAGGGAGGGTGAAAGCAAGTGCAGCTTGAGCAGGATAGCTGAGACCAATGTTTCATTTTAAATGGGTTAGGGGTGTTTGTAAGATGCAGATCCAGGGAAAGGGAATTTCCAATATTTGGGAGCAGTGTGTGAGAAGGCAGAAGCACCATTGTTAGTTTTGCATCTAGGAATGTGTAGCAGGGCCTGGTTGGTCGCTTTAAGGCCATAAGAGGAGGCCAGGGGGGTTAGGAGGGATGCGAGCTACTTAGGGGTATTTGATCTAAGTATAGAGTCAGTAAGGGAGCCAAGGGAGTGATATCTGAGGGAATTAGGGGAGGGCTAGTTCAGATCAGTGTCGAGTTGATAGTGGTGTTTGAATCGAGGGGACACTGAGGTGAAGCGACAGATGTTGTTGTAACTAGTATCCCACTTGCACATAGAGGTTTTGGATGCATTGATGTAGGCAGCGGCACCATAGGAGAGCGAGGGTTGGAGAATACCCCTGGCAATAGCCAGTCTTGCTGAAGGGGTCAGAGCATAGCAAGTTCTGTAGGCCACCCCAAGCTTGGAGTTAACAGACTTGCACGTGGCTTGTATGTGCTGATCAAAGTCAAAAGAACAGTCAAGTAGAATCCCAAAATACTTAAAGGAGCTTACAGACTCCAGAGAGGAGTTATCTAGGCAAGAGACTTTGAGAGTGCACTGGTTAGTTTTGAATTTGGCTCCAGGGCCAAATAACATAGCTTGCGTTCAACCCACATTGAGCACAAGTTTATGGCTAAAGAGCCAGGATTGAATATTTTGAAATGCAGACACCAGATTATGATTGATCCCGGCTATGTCCTATGTGCTAGAATACAGGGCTAAATCATCAGTGCATAGGACAGACGAGCAGAGAGGGTTGTCATGGGCAATCTGGTCAGTGAAGATAGAGAAGAGCAGGGGACCCAGGATGGAGCCCTAAGGAACACCTATATTGATAGAGGTTGACTCCAATAAGGCCGAGTTAAACTTGACAACCTGCATTCTGTTAGATAAGTAGCTTGCAAACCAGCTTACCACTTGAGGTGAAAAGCCTAAGGCATGGAGATTGTTGAGTAGTAGAGTGTGATCAACAAGATCAAAAGCCTTCTTAAGATCTATAAACACCAACCCAGTCATCAGTCCTGAATCCATGGAGCAGAGAGTGTCATTTGTAAATTTAAGGAGGGCAGTGACAGTACTGTGCTCTTTACGGAAGCCATGTTGGGTTTGGGAGAGAAGATCATATTTGATGAGGAAGTCAGTTGTTTAAGTGGCAAGCAGCTTCTCAAGGATTTTGTTTAAAACCGAGAGTATGGCAATTAGCCTATAGTTGGTGATATCTTTCTTGTCACCATTTTTGTGAACTGGCGTGATCCTGGTGATTTTCCAGATGTCGGGTACATGGCTGTGGCAGAGGGACAGGGTAAAGATTCTGGCTAATTGACGAGCCAATAAAGAGGGAAGCTAACTTCAGAAGCCTGGGCTCAGGACCATCAGAGCCAACAGCTGTGTTATCTGATATGGTATCTGCTATAATACTTGCAGCGGTAATTCTGTTCAGGCAGTTTGTAAATGCCCAGTCGATCAGGGCACCTGAGGAAGAGGAGGATGTGACCCTTGTCGGATCAGTGACAGTAATCAACTGATGCAAGTTATGGCTTTGAACTAAGGAGAGTAGAGGGTAATGAGATTTACCAGACCAATTTAGATTGATGTCACCAAGGACAAGTACTTCGCTGAGTCCTGTGGACTGGGTGACATAGGTAAGCAGTTGTTCGAGAACAGATAACAGGATACCAGTTAAAATGTTGGACACTGTGTGACAATGTACTCATAACAGACTGAACGTAAAGGGTATGCAAAACACAGAAGCATAGCAGCAAGAGGATGTCTTAGAAACAAGTGTGGACAAGGGGGGAAACAATAAAACATTTGACTTGTACTTATATTGCCACCTTCTGGAATTATCTGGCAAAGACATGGAAAGGAAACATTTTTAAAATTACATATAATAGCTTGATAATTTGGGATGAAGCAAATTCATGCTCAAATTGGAATAAATGCACAATTTATGTACTTTATGCATGCATAAAATGGAGTATATGGCAAGTGCATTGTTAATATGTATTACAGAAAAAGGACACTGTACTGACAGTCTTGCTACAAATTATAGGATCAGAACTTGAGGAAATTAAAGAAAGGGAATATAAGGTGTTACCAAAGGAAATATTTCAGGAGTACTAGAAAGGCTTCACTTGGTTAGATTGACTGCAGAGAACCAGAAGTTTAAGTAGTTTTTCTTTTTGTTTGGTGGTGGGCTGCATATTACATTTGAAACTGCATAAAAATGTGGTATGAAAAGTAACTGTTACCACAATATGAAGGAAGTTGTAAATCCAAGATAAATAAACTGTCTATTATTTATTCTCATGAATTGAATTATTAGATTATAAATGTTCCTGATTTCTCTGCCTCTCATCAAATCAATAAGTGTATTTAGTTTCTATTTTGTACTGCAGCTTTCCCCATCCTCACTTAGTTATTTCAGTCACCACATACGTCTTGCCATTCCCCAATAATTGTATGGTATTCTTATATGTCCTGCTTATTATTGTGTTCTTTATGTCTTGCTTGTACCCCCAGGTCATACCTGGAAACGAGTCTCGGCTCAGTGTGTCTATCCTGGGTACCAAGATTTTAAATAAATAAATAAAATAAATAAATTTGTGTGATATGTGTTATAATATGTTGATGTTTGATTTTTTAATCAAAAAAAAATTCCTCTACTCTTTTTGAGAAGTGGCATGGGATCTTTAATGTCCACCCGAACAATCACCAGACCAGGCAGCTGGGACCTTGATTTAACATCTCATCCGAAAGACGACACCTCAGGAGTATAGCACCCCCCTCATGCTACACTATGGTGTCAGTATTGGGATTTAATCCAAGTTCCTGGTATGGGATGGAACTCACAACCTCCAAATCCTCCAGCCTTAGAGGTGAGCGTGCAACTTGTTGAGCCACTGAGACTGCTACATGTTTTTTCTTTGTGAGATTTTGAACCTTTACCTGTAAACATAATAAAAAAAAGTTCAATAAATACAGCATTACAAAAAATCCACAAACTGTAGAAACACAAAAATGTCCCAGACCATTCTCCCACAGAACGAATTCAGCTTTAACTAGAATGAAGCAAATCAGTTCAAGCAAAAACAGTGAAAAAGATCCCTATCTCACAGTGGGGCAAGGGCCTGTTTTCAAGGTACTTCCTGACCCACAAGAAAAAAACCAAGATATCTGAACAAGCATATCAAAAAAGAGAGGTTCAAGATGGTCAAACTGTGCACAGAACATCCTTACAAATAGGGGATTGGCAAAGAGCACTGACCTCATCCACAGTAGTGGTGCCATGGGCAAGGTTTCAGATGAAGGACATTCAGTACCACTTAAGAGACCACTGGTGTCAAAAATGGGACTCTTTCCAAACTAGTACCAGTCACAGAGGCATTGGTACAGGCACTAGATTGATGGAAGGATGAAAGCAACCGCAGAGGGAATTCCCTTCCTCCAGCAATCCCCAAAAAGTATCCTCACAACAGATTTTATTTATTGAAATTTCAGATAACACCTTTGAGAACAAGCTCATTTCATAGGTTCCACGTCAGACGAACAATACATATTGGGAAAGTATGAGACTGAGAACAAACAAAACAAGGAATTATACAAGACATTACATTAGTGTATAACTAGAGAAGTTACAACACATGTGGCATTGTACAGTGTATGCCATGGTGCATATTTGATTAAAACCTGGAATTCAGAGGGTCATATTAGAGGGGGTGGGGTCTTATGAAACAACCCTTTACAGGAAAATGAGAACAGACTCAGCCTAATATCTAATAATCAACAAGGTAAGGGATGGCATCAGCCCAAGGGCCTCATCAGAGGTGAGAAGGTATGGGACAAAGCATTTTAAAGTGAGCAAGGGAGATCAGGAGATATAATGGGGGATGGGGGGATAGGGGGAAACTCATAGAGGGGTGAGTGGAAAGAGTGGAAGGGATCAAGAGGACATGTTAAGGAGAATGATTAGCAACTTAAAACAGTTATTTACATGCTGAGAACAGTTATGCATAAGGTCAGATGCTTCACTTCTAGGGTGGGGCACCCACCTAGAGAACCTCACATGAGCCCGTAGGAGACCTAGGAGCACATCACTCTCCTAGAGCTCAGGGCAGTACTACTGGTAATGCAATCCTCCTCCCAGCTTCAAGATCTGTCTGGTAAAACTAGGATCTGCAGCTTATCTGATAGGTAGGGAAATGGGCAGACTGGGTGGGCCAAGCAGTCCTTATCTGCCATCAGAGTCTATTTTTCTATGTTTCTGTGTCCAGATCCGAATAGACAACACCACAGGAATGTATTACATAAACAAGCAGGGAGGAGCAAGATCCTCAAGTCTGTGCACAGAGACAATGAGGATCTGGGATCTGGTTTACTCTCTAGATGCAAAGATCTGGGCAGTACAACCTGCCAGGCAAGGACAATGTCCTGGCAGACTCCCTAAGCAGAATCAGCCAGGGAAATCACAAATGGGCCCTGATCCAGCAGGTTCTGTCCATGGTTTTCAGAAGATGGGGCACTCCTGAAATAGATTTGTTTGTCTCTTGGGATGACAATCAGTTTCCAAACTTTTGTTGCAGGTCACCAGCAAAGGATACAGTCTCAGAGGACACCTTAGCTCTGCACTGGTCAGGGAGGTTTCTGTATACCTTTCCATAATTACCTCTCATACAGAGGGTGCTCCTAACACTGAGGACGGAGCCAGCAACAGTGATCCTAATAGCCCCAGACTGGACCAGGCAGACCTGGTACTTGATGCTTCTGGCCCTGTCCCGCAAGAGTCCAGTCAGCCTGCCACTGAGATGCAACCTACCAACTTTATCTTTGGGCAGGATAGCATTCCCAGTGCCCAGGACATTATGTCTGAGGGCATGGTTCTTGAAATGCTAGAGTTTTCTAGGTTGAATCTATCAGAGGAGGTCCTGAGACAGCTTATGGTTTCCAGGAAAACAGCACCAAGAAAAGCCTATTGCTCTAAGTGGAAGAGATTCTCCTACTGGTGTACCTCCAGAAAGATAATCCCAGTGCAGGCAGGGTTGCCTATACTCCTGCACAACCTGGTACACTTGCAGTCCTTTGGCCTGAGGCCATCAACAACTAAAGGTACATCTAGCAGCAGTGTTAGCCTACACTTCAGCTGGCAAGGGACAATCACTGACCTCTTAACCTATTTTTAAAAGGTTATTTAAAGGCCTCAACCACCTATACCCACCTGTGAGGAACCCAGTCCCTTCATGGTACCTGGACATCTGCCTTGCCCAGCTGATGGAGGCTCTCTTTGAGCTTATGGCTATGGTTGATTTAAAATATGTCACACAAAAAAACATTTTCCTGATTGCCGTGTTGATTTTCTAGGAGGGTAAGTGAGCTGCAAACCCTCTGCACTGAGCCAAAATACATAATCTTCCACATGGATAAGGTAGTCCCTAGGAACAATAGGAAGTTCCTACCTAAGGTAGTATCAGAATTCCACCTAAACTAGCCAGTTGCCCTTCCTGTGCTCTACCCTGAGTATTCCAGCCCAGGTGAGCAGAAATTGCACTGCCTGGGTCTGAAACAAGCAGTTGGTCACCACCTGGACCAGACAAAAAATGTCAGGTCCCAGGGCACTCAGCTTTTTGTTACCTATGGTGAGGTAGACAGAGGTAAACTAGCAACCAAGAGAACTATCTTTCCCCTGGATAGTCTATTGCATACAGTTATGTTATGAAAAAGCTAGGAAAATACCCCCCATATGCATATGAGCACATTCCACAAGGGTTACCTCTGCCTCTGTGGTGTCCACAAGGGGCATCCCACTACTGGACATTTGCAAAACAGCTGCTTGGAAAACAGTGCGTACCTTCACAAACCACTGTTGTCTGGACAGACATTCCAGAAGGGGGATGCCAACTTCGGAACTGCTGTCTTCCCGAACCTTTTTCCTAAATAGGTTCTGGACCCAGCCTCCAAAGGTACTGCTAAAAAGTCTACTTGAGTAAAACATCAGTGATAGATTCCTGGAGTTAGAAGAAATAAATTACTCACTGTAGTAATATTGTTTCTTCTCAGGGATCCCTCACTGTAATTGACAATCCTTGACCCCGCCTCCCCTTTCAGAACCTGAAAAGAGGTTCACACAAGAATCAGTTCTTCTCATTAAGGTTGCTTGAGCAGTACTATTGTGGTTCCTTGCCAATTGTAAAATGTGGTCAATTAAATATATATATTTTGTTCCATATTGTTTTTCACCAGACATCTTGTTAGCCCTTTCCCTGCTGTCCTCTTGCTGGCATGCATCTCCCCTAGCCTTAGTTTGCCAGGAACCCTCATGGCATTCCCCCCGTGGTGGCACCATGAGTGAGAGGGCCATCCCACCCCCACCCGGAGAATATGCCAGTATTTATTGGCCGCTGGCTTGGTGATGGTGCAGATGAGAGGTGAGCAGGCAGGGTTTCGCAAAGCCTGCTTAGCCGATGTGTTTTTCTCCATTTTCTGTCCTGTTCACTTCCCTTGATGTCAGGCGTAGCTCTTGTAAGCCTCATCGTGCCCTGCCATCCCTGCAAAGGAAATTCCGTGGCCCACTGCAGGAGTCACCAGGGCAAAAGAACCAGATGCACACCCTTCTTGGGCTGGGTGGGCTGCTGAGTGTCAGCACTTCCCAGCCTTCGGGCTGTCCAGCCAGATTCCCAAGCTCACTTCTGAACTTGGGTCACAGACAAAGGAGCGTATAGCGCTACCTACTGTGTCATCGGGGGGTCCCAGTTAAATATATGTTTTTTTATTTTTCCAACTGATGTCTGTCTTAAATTTGTTTGGTGTTTTTCAAAATTCTATTTTAAATCCTAGAAATGGTAGCCTCTTAGCTAGCATTAGTGGTCACAGCTCCATAACTTTGGAAAAAATCTGACGTTAGGAAGCCAGGGGGTGCGTGATCACACTGCAGAGTTGGAACTTGCATTCTAAATTCCATCCAGGGTGGGACAAATCAGGTGGCCAGTGGCTACTTAAAAATTGGTTTGGCTTCCAAATTTTGAAAGTTATTAGCCAACTTGGCTACCTGCCTGCAGAGTGATTTTTGTGCCCTTAAAAAGGATGGCCACAGCTGACCCAATGAAGAGGGCTGAGACACCTAATTTTTCTTACCTCTTCACATGCCAGTGACTCGCTTTCGTGAACGAGCTCAAGGTATCAGGGGTCAGCCAGGGAGGGAAAGGACTGAGAATCTGATGGACTGCTCTCCTCTCCCAGGGTGGGGAGGGATTCCATCTCACTCCTTGGCGGACTTTGGTAGAGGGTACATGGCAGCACCAGAGTATGAGCAACATAGTAGGGAGGGGCTGTAGTTCCATAGTGTGTGTGTATAAGTGTGTCTCCATGTGCACACGCTTGTGTGCCACCATGGCGAGGGGAGGAAGGGAGAAAATAGAAAAAAGGGAAAGATGCTGGCTTAATGGAAGCCCTGCCTGCTCTGTCTCCATTCACAGAGATCACCACCCGACCACTGCCTCCAATTTGGATAAGAGTTACTGTCAGGGGAGGACGCCTTCCTCTTCCTAGGCCTGCCACAGGGGTAAATCTGTGGAGGAATACATGGGATGAGACGAGTCGGGTTGGGGTGAGTGCCAAACAGGTGAGGCAGACACAGGGCTGAACAAGCCCACCAGTGCTGACCCATAGGGAAAAAAGCTGAATAAAAAATGGATGGCCACTACAAATATTAGTTTGGTTACCAGATTTTGAAAGCTACTCTGGCCAAATTGACCACCAGCTCACAAACTGATTTGTCACACCGTGGTTCCATCATTAGCACAAAGTTCTATCTCTGAGGCATCAGACATTGGCCAGAGGATGATGCTTGTGTTAATCATAGTGAGAGATCCCTGAGAAGAAACAACATTACTACAGATATTTTTTTTTCTATTTGGTGACAAAAGAAAGGCATACATGGAAAAAGTGGGCAAGTTCAAGACCACTTACAAAAGTAGCACTGAAATAGAAAAAGTCTCAACCTCCTACTGGCCTCATGGAGGGGGAAGCAGGGGTAGGGGCTACTGTTCAAGACCCTATGTCCCCTATGAGTACCAACCCCAGAGAGGTTACTACAGAGGCAGAGACAGGAAAGTCTCCAGACATGCTGCTGCAGCACCAGCCCCCAAGCCTCAGCCAAAATAAAATCCCTAACAATTCTGCCCTGGTTGTCCAACCATTGCCAATATGGGGAAGCTGATGCACTACTTCCAGGAATGGGTAAAAATGACCACAGACAAGTGGGTCTCAAAGTAGTGGATCAGGCATTGTTCCTGCAGGTCAAGTGGTTTCCAGAACTGCAGAAACTGAAAAACTTTCCTGCTCATTCTCCATCAGAAAGAATTCTGTTGGAACTGGAAGAAACTGCTACAGGCAAATGCTGTAGAAGAGGTCCCTACCTCACAGTAGGACAAGGGTCTGATTTTTAAGATGCTTCCTCTCCAACAAGAAAAATGAGGAGTGGCAACCCATGTCTGATCTAAGATCTCTGAACAAGCATATAAAAAAGGAAAGGTTCAAGACATTCATACTGGACACAATGATGCCATTCTTATAACAGGAAATTGGCTGGTCACTAGATCTGAAAGATGCCTATTTTCATATTCCAGTCAGACCCAGTCACAGAAAAATACCTCAGGTTCATGCTGGGGAGCTGCCAGTACCAATTCATAGACCTTCCCTTTGGCCTCACCTCAGCAGCAAGGGTTTTCACAAAGTGTCTAGACTCGGTCACAACACACCTGAGAAGGCAAGGAATGGTGGTATTTCCCTACCTAGATGACCAGCTCATCTCGGGGACAGTGGAACAAGAGGCAAGGTGCTCTGTCCAAAGGGTAAGGAGCACTGTAGGGAACCTGGGGTTCCTCATAAATCTGCGGAAGTCCCAAACAGAACTGGTTCAGGTGCTGAACTTCATAGGTACAGAGCTGGATACCCTGCCGGGGAAGGCTTTCCTTCCACAACAAAAGGTATCAAATCTGATTGCTACTGCAGAATCATTTACACTGGGCCACCCAAGATCTGCAAGGGATTTTCTGCAGTTACTGGGCCATGTGGACTCCTCTACAGCAGTAGTGCCATAGGCCAGATCACAGATGAGGGACGTTCAGTATCTCCTAAGAAACTATTGGTCTCAAAGGTGGGATCCTATGTCCAAGTTGGTGCCAGTCACAAAGACCTCTGTGTGGGCACTAGACTGATGGAAGGGGGAAAACAACCTCAGAGAGGGCCTTCCTTTCCTCCAGCAATCCCCAACAACGATCCTCACAACAGATTCCTTGCTCCTAGGGTGAGGTGCCTACCTAGGGGACATCACAGTAGGTGGCATCTAGAGCCCACAGAAGGCTCAGGAGCATATCATTCTGCTAGAGCTTAGGGCAGTATTGCTGACAATGCAATTCTTCTCCTCCCAGCTACAAGGCCTTGTCAGTTCAGGTTCAGATAGACAGTACCACACCTGTGTATTATATACACAAGCAGGAAGGAACAAGATCTTTAGAACTGTGTACAGAAGCCATGCAGATCTGGGATATAGGCTACTCCCTGGATGCAAAGATTCATGCTGTACATCTGCCAGGCAAAGACAGTGCAGAAGCAGCCAAGAAAATCATGAGTGGGCTATGAATCAGCAGGTGCTTGCCTCAGTCTTCAGAAGATAGGGCACTTTGGAAATAGATCAATCAGTTCCAACAGTTTTGCTTCAGGTCTCCAACAAGGGTACAGTCCCAGAGAGGTTTCTGTATGTCTTCCCATCGTTCCCACTCAGAGAGAGCACATAAAACTTAGGAGAGAGCCAGAAACATTGATCCTAATAGTCCCGAACTGGGCCAGACAGGCTTGGTACTTCATGTTCCTCACCCAGTCCAGTGGGACTTCAGTTAACCTGTCACTGAGATTCAACTTGCTGACACTGTCTCAGCACAAAGTAACATTCACAGACCTCAGAACATTACGCCTGAGGGCATGGTTCTTGAGGAGCTAGAGTTTTCTAGTTTGAATCTGTCACACAGCAGGTTCAGAAGGTGCTGAGGTTTTCCAGATAAATGAGCAACAAGGAAAGTATATTCCTCTAAGTGAAAACATTTTTTCATACTGGTGTGCTCCCAGAAAGATAATCCCAGTGCAGGCAGGGCTGCCTTCAGTTCTGGACAAACTGGTATACTTATGTAACCCCTAGGTGGCGCTATCCCAAGGGCTACTTCCCCTGCCTGCTTGGCTAGTAGCAGGTTAAGGGGCCTGAGTTCTGAAATGGGTGCCTCCACCCGGAGGTCAGGGTTGGTAGTGGTCAAGCTAACCTGGGCACAGCCCTCCAGGACACTGTAACTCCCCTCTTTCCTTACTAGTGGCCGGAACAATACACAATAATCACTTTCACAATACCCCTGATACACCACACACATACCCACACTGTTTGCACTTAACACCAGGGCTTTCCTCTGGCCTGGCCCTGGGGACCCCCTGTAAAATAAGGTTATACACAGCAAATAACAGCAGTACAGTACTCTTGCACAAACTGGAACCACAGTCAGGGTAAATGCAAAAGAGTTAGATCTGATTTATTTAAGGGACTTGAACAAGAGAGGGGCGTAATCAGGTTAATTTGCTTAAAGGCTGTATCAATCAAACAGCTATGCATGCACTTCAGGGTCCATAAACAGTCACATACTCTGCATACCCAGATGGAGAATGATGGGCTAGCCAGGAATGTTGCAGCTGGTTGGGGCCCTGTGATGGAAGAAAACAACATGCACAACACACACTATTTGTAATCCGGAGCTAGAGGGCTCAGTTCGTGAAAAAAAAAAACAAGAAGACAATCAGATGACACACTTTTAGATTAGGCTGTTGTTGCAGGGAGCTACGCTGATGATTACTCACGATACCCAAGACTGGACATAGGCCGGATGAAAATCGAGACAGCAGGTGGTTTATCTGGAGTGCCAGGAGAAGCAGGGCCCACACAAATCGCTGAGGCATCGTTCCTGTTCAAGCGTGGAGCAGGGGGCTGATCCCCAGGCAGGTCTCTCGTCGATGGCTTTCTCTGTGCAGCGGGTAGTCTGGCTGGGCCAGTGTGGCAAGGCCCAGGCCAAATGGAGACAAATTCGGATACAGTCCCTTTTGGGCTGGATACAGCTTCCAGCAAGCAGAACACAGTTCATACAGTGGGGAACCAAATAAACGACCCACTTTCAATACACAGCACATTTACATGTAAGGAAAGTCTACTGTACCAGGCAGACCGCTCTCCGGTCACCATCACAAAGTCTCTGCACAAACCGGGGATTTAAAAGCAGCTGGAAATCCTGACAAGCCGATCCCATTCAGCAAATTCTTCAGTCTTCTTGAGGTTTAAGCCTGTTAAATATCAGTGACTTACTTCATTCTCACAAACTTGGATTTAGTCCGAAATAATTCTCTTCTCTCCTACTCAAGGGCAGCAGGCAGATATGCAGGCCAAAACTCAGCCCTTTCACAGTTCTTCCATGCAAATCCACTCAGGATTGCTGCTCAAAATCACTTGAGCTGTGTGCTTCTTCAGCTCCCAACTTAGATCTGCCTTACACAGCAGGCAGCTTGGGGATTTCCCTCAGATCCAAATGGTTCGGTTGGCTGATTCGGCTGCCAGTCAAAGCAAGAGCTCCCCCTTCAGTTGCAAAAAAGGTGCCAAAAGCCCAAAACTACAATTCCTACAGATTTTGACTCCAGACAGCTCCTGTAGTCCAGCTCCATTTTAGGTCCCACCAGACTGATTGGTCCAATTTGGCAGTTCCAGGCCAAAATGATGGGGATAAACAAATCAGTCCTTGCTGCAAAGAAGGCAGGTTAGACAAACTACATTATTATTAGTACTCTAATGAATGTTCAGCAAACAGTTGCATCTATTAACAGGGCTCCCTCTGCGCAATTAGCGATGGCAGAAACGGAGCGATTACCTGGCAGCCCAGGCGGGACTCGAGCATGACAACACTCAGCCCCCTACCAGATTAATTATTACTGCAATCTAGGCAGCTCTTAAAGCAACAGTACATAGAGGCTACACAGGCACTCTTTGGCAATAGTGATTAACTGCTAAGCGCAGGACACCAGCCTGGCAGTGAGCATTTAGGCAAGCTCATGGAAGACTTTTCGGGAACCCCCATTTGTAGGGGGGTTACACTTACAGTTCTTAGGTCTGAGACCCTCAACCCACCCTACATCTGGCAGCAGTGTCAGCAACACATTAGCAGACAAAGCAAAGTCCTTGGCCTCATAACCTACTTCTAAAAGGTTTTTTAAAGGCCTCCATCACCACCACCCCCCCATAAAGGGATGTAGTCCTTCCATGGGAAAATATCTGTGTTGCCCAGCTGATGGAGACTCCTGTTGAGCCTGTGGGTACTGCTGATTTAAAATATGTCAAATGGAAAACAGTTTTCCTGATTGCCATGACATTTGCCAGGAGGGTAAACAAGCTGCAAGCCTTCTGTACAGATCCAAACTTCATAATTTTCCACATGGATAAGGTAGTTGTTAGGACCAGCAGGAAGTTACTATGTAAAGTAGTATTGGAATTCTATCTGAACCAGTCATTTACCCTTCCTGTGCTCTACACTGAACTCTGCAGTACAGGTGAGCAGAAACTGCCTGTCTGGATGTAACAAGAGCACGAGGGAATGACTTGAACTATACTAAGGATGTCAGGTCCCAGCGTACACAGCTTTTTGTTACTTATGGAGAGTTGGGCAAAGGTAAACCAGCAGCTAGGAGAACTGCCTCTCATTGGATAGTCTCCTGCATTCGGTTCTGTTATGAAAAAGCTGGCTGAATGCCTGCCAGAGGCCTAAAGGCACATTTCACAAGGGTTACCTCTACTTCTGTGGCAGCTACAAGGGTCAACCCCCTTCTAGACATCTGTAAAGTAGCTACCTGGAAAACAATGCACACCTCCCAAAGCACTATTGCCTGGACGCACAGTCCAGCAGGATTGCCAGTTTTGGAACTGCTGTCTTTCTTACCTTTTTTCCTAAATAGGTTCTGGATTCCCAACGTACTGCTAGGGAGTCTACTTATTGTAAAGCATAACTGATGGATTCCTGCTAGTTGAAGAAAAAAATGCTCTCGTACTAATGTTGTATCTTCTCCAGGATCCATCAATGTGATTTACAATTCCTAACCCTGCCTTGCATTCCAGAACTTGAAAATGGGTTCACATAAGAACATTTCTTGCCTTAAGGTTGCTTGAGCATTCCTTAATGCAATTAATAGAAAATTGTTAGAATGTGATCAGTTAAATGTTTTTTTCACATTGTCTGCTTTAAATTTACTTGATGTTTTAAAAACTGTAATGAAAATTCTTTAGAAATATTTTGGTAGTCAATTAGCTAGTTTTAGTAGTCGCAGCTCCCCTAACTATTGAAACAAATCAGCAGTGTCAGTGGCTCAGCAGGTAGCACACTCACCTCTGAGGCTGGAAGATCAGAAGGTTGTGGGTTCTAGCCCCACACCAGGCACTTGGGGTAAATCCCAATACTGACACTGTAGTGCATCGAGAGGGAGATGCTGCACTCCTGAGGTGCTGTCTTTTGGATGAGACATTAAACCAAGGTCCTGTCTTTCTGTTCTGGTGGTTGTTCAAGTGGACGTTAAAGATCCCATGGCACTTCTCTAAAGAGTAGGGAAATTTTTATTTAAGTAGAGGACTACATTACAGTATGTATATATACACATACATCATATTTATACAAAAAGGAAACGACGTATACATAACTCAGTACTGAATGTTTAGAAGATCAGCTAAAAAACGATATTTCAAGTTACAGTATAGTTCTCCTCTTAACTAGAAATCCAATGTGTACAGCTGAGCCACAGCTGATTGTACTTTTTCCCTGCATACAAGGCCCAATCTCTTTGTGCCAGTCCATTCATAGCAAAGCCGATGTTTTTTGACAGTTCAGCATTTGTAACTACTTTCTGTTGTGTTACCCAGACACATCTTGCCTGCCAAATGTAATACCTAATTATGGCCATTACCACATACAACGTATCTGAATTATATTTCCCCCACCCACCTGACATGTCACCGTAAAACAGGTTAGAGTAGGTAATCTTCTAAAATGAGGGTTCTTCCTATTCATTTTCCAAATGTGTCCAAAATATTTTGACATATTCATATTCAAGGAACAAATGTTCTTACATCTCTTCCACCTGTATACAAGACTCTCTGGGGCAGTACCTTTTAGTAATTCGCGTATGTTTATCGTTTCCCTTAACTCCCATTCTTCCGAAATTCCCCCGGCCATAGTAAGTCCAACGTGAAGGCTGGTAAACGCTGGTTCCGTAGTTGTTTTATTATCCAGGGCAGCTTTCCTGCAGGTCATTGGGGAAAGACAATGCCATCTTGTCTTTCAATAAAAATGATAGTACTATATAAGGTTTTTCTATCCAGGGTTTGAATTTGTCAGATCGTAAGACCCCACTTAATAATGTTTTTTAGCAGTTCTAACCCATACCTTGGTAGGTGGGGTACTTCAGTCTATTTAGTAGTCTGGGTGTACTGTCTCTCCCAACATTGTATGCAAAGCATTAGTCAAGTAAACACAGAAGGTTTCCACAGTTTGTCACCAGGTTTCAGTGCTGTTCCAGTATTATAAGTAATAAAAATACTGCAAAAGAAAACAATAGGGTTAACCATGTTAAAGCCCCTTCTGTTACACTTCTATACATTATGCCCCGTTTTATAGGGTTTAGCTTATTGTCCCATCGGGCCTGAAAAAAAAATGCTGTATAATGGGGTATTGAGGGATTGCAGGAGTGGGAATATGTAACTCGTATAGAGGAAAACAGGTATCAGCAGTGATCTGATCAGTACTGCTTCTTTCTTTTTTGACCTTTGGCGTTCCTTCCAGGAGGAAACTAGCCTATTAGCTGTCAGAAGCCCAGACTCCCAGTTTGCAGTAGCTATGTCCACAGGGCCAGACTCAATACCTACAATTTTCAGGGGTCCTGCTAAAATTGTAATGCCTGCAAATTGTTGCCCCTGTGGAATGGAAGTATTCCCAAGTGGTATATCCCTACTTTTGTGCCAGTTAATCCTGAAGCCTGACATGTCTGAGTACTCTTTAAGTGTGTTCTGTAAGATATGTTCACAGGTTGCCGGGGCCAGAGTTAGGGTGATATCATCTGCATAGGCCATCACCGTCACTGGTTGTAGTCCCGGCGCATGAGGTATGCCCTTTATTCTGTCGTGTGTTGCTGTCTGTCTGAGCAAGATATCTATCCCAAATGCGTACAATAGTGAGCTTAGCGGCCACCCTTGTCTCACTCCACACTTAAGTGAAATATGTCTCCCTAGCCATCCATTCACATTTGGCAGGAGCACAGCATGGTCATACATGCTTTTGGCCCATCATATCACCGTATATGGGATATCATAAGCAGTTAAGACCCTAAACAGGTATTTGTGTGATAACCTGTCAAATGCTTTCTCTTGGTCCAGGCCTAGGGACTAGACCTTGTTCTAAGTCCCTCTTCCCTCTGTAGAATAATTCTCTGAGCAAAATATGATTGTCATGTTGGTGTCTGTTTGGTATAGCACATATGTGATGTGGGCTGATTAGTTTGTCCACTAATAGGGAAAGTCTCTTTAAAATAATTTTGCTTATTATCTCAAAATCAGTATTCAGTAGAGGCAATGGTCTCTAATTCTTTAGATCTTCTTTTGTGCCTTTCTTATACATTAAAATCAGAATGGCCTGGTTCATGGTATCAGTCATTTTTCCTCTTCAATCAATCTTTATTTGTATACTGGAAAGTATATGAGCAAAAATGCCCATTTTCACAAACGTCCAGTGTAAGAGTTACCAAGAAGGTATGACGATACAAAACAGAGTCTAACAGAAACAAGATCTGTACAGGGGAAACCATCCAAACTATAGAACAATGTCAAAGACTAACAGTTGTCTAACAGTTACAGCAATTTTCATAAACTGAAAAACAGGAGGCAATCGATTACAATAAAGTAAAAAGAGAGAAACGCATAGAGTGGCCCGTACATTTACATGTGTAACATATGGAGAGCAGGAAAGAGAAGGGAAGGGGTATATAGGGGTCAGTAACCTAAGTGCTAGAGGTGGGGAAAGTGCAGGTCTTTTGTGGTTAGTTGTAATCAGGTCAATGATTGAAATATGAAGAAAACTAGGCTAGGAGTGGGTGGTGGGAATGAAAACTAAGTTGGAGGGAGCAAAGGGGAGGGGGGATGGGTGTGGGGGAGGAGAGGGGAGGAGGTAACAGGGGCAAGAGTAAAGCAAGGGGGTCTAGAGATAAGCAAGGTGAACATCGGTAGGATTTCGCTGGAGGGCCGGCTGAGGCAGCTGCAGATGGAAGAATTGAGTATGTGAACTTTGAGGTAGGAGTTGAAGGTGTGGATGGACCTACAGGCTTGGATATTGGGGGCAGTTGGTTGTACAGCTTAGTACAGCTCTTTGTAAGAGGTGATTGTACAATATTGCCAGTACTGGAGCAAGTTCGTCTGAGAAGTGTTTATAAAATTCTGACCCTAAGCCATCAGTCCTGAGTGCAGTGTCATTCTTAAGGGAGGAAATGGCTACTTTTACCTCTTCTAGAGTGATATCTCTCTGTAACTCTGTAGTTTCAGCATTCAAAAGCTGGGGTAGGTTTAGGGTGGTGAAAGTGTTAGGGTTTAATGTAGTCTCTGGAGCAAAGCCAAATGTTTCCTGAACAAAATGTTCTACAGCTCAGAGAATTCCTAAGGGCATGGTCTGTCTTTGTCCCGTGTCTGTGATTACTTCTGATAAGATTCTATGGTCTACCTTATTCTTACATTCTTTAAATGCATCAAAGGATCCTTTTTTTGTGTGTGTGTGCCAAACCGCAACTCCTGTTCCAGCGATTTGGCTCGATCATACTGTTGGTTAGACATTTGTTTTTTTATGCGTGTAATTTGAGGACTATAGTCTAAGTTAGTAGTTTCTGCTTGTGATATTAGTTTATGCAACTGGTTTCTGAGCTGTAGGTAAGCAAAGTAGTCTTTGTTAGATATGTCTCTGGCTTTTTTTTTTAAATCTTGCCACATGTGTTTAGTGTCCTCCCACCAGTCAGCCACATCGTCACCTAATTCTATAGTAATAGCCTTGCCTTCCATTCCCTTCTCCAGGCTTTTAAAATATGTGTCTGGGTCAGCATGGAGGTGTTTGATCTCCAACAGTTTTTCTTACTCCAGGGACAGTGCTCCCACTGAACTTGTGTATTTATGGCTCTGTGATCTGAATATCCCCATACCTGTACCTCTGCCCCATTAACTTGTAGTGTTGATGATACAAAAATGAAATAAATTCTTGTGGATAATGTCCCATGCAAGTAGGTGTTCCCTCCTATTGGGTGTCTAGTTCTATAAGTTTCAGTCAGTCCTGCAGTTTTAATGCTATATAACAATTTCACTGAATCTGTTCTGAGAACCCTGTCTATATTTTGTAAACCGCAATTGAAGTCCCCCACCCAAATTACCAACCGAGATGTGTGTAGGTATGGTTATACTTCTGTAAATAGGTTTACCCTCTAGGCCTTTGTTTGTGACGCGTATATATAACTATAAGTCGAAATCTTTCCTGGGCATAAGTGATGTCTAGTAATAGTGCCCTCCCTGGATGGATGTCTACTAATCTAGACACTTTTATAGCTGAAGTCGTAAACAAAATTCCTATGCCATCACACTGTTATTCTCCTACCAACTAGAAGGAGGCACCCATGGTCCACAAATTTGCTACCTGGCGAAGTTCCTTAGTGGTTTTTAATCTATTACCTTGTAGACATAAGATATCACTCTTGTTTCTTTGTAGTGAGAGGAGGTCAGTCAGCTGTTTTCTATGACTTTTTATACTATTAACATTTATGATGGTAATGTTGAGGGCCTTCACGAGATGTTAATGTAAAAAGAGAAAAAAATTATACTTATAGTGCATCAAGGGGTCTGGGTTATGGTTCTACTTTGGGTGCTTCTAGCTGTGTAGTCTTTCCCTTCCTCCTTCATCTATATCAGAGGTCAGGTCGGTGGTGGAGGAAGCTAAGGAGGATGTTTCAGAGTCCTCTTCTTCCGAGTCCCCCCACTATCCCTCTTGAGGTAAGGCTGCAAACTTATTTCCCACTTTCCATACAGTTTTCCCTCTTTCTGTGCCTTTTTTACTTGATCTAACCTGTGGATCTGGGGTTTTCTCTTGTCTGGCCCTTTTCTTTGAGGTCGCTATTTTAGTGAGAGGTCCAATAGTCGGGGGGTAGGGGGGACTATCACTTCCGATTCAGGAGGTTGGGGTGTGGTACTGTTTGCCTATTGGACTCATCTTTCTGCAAGCTAGTGCTTGTACTAGTGCCTTGGCCTGCCTCAAGGACATCATCTGGCATTGTCTCACTTCTACTAGCACTATCTGGTTGTTGCTGTATTGTCTCCCCTTCCTGAGGTACAGGGTGATGTTCTTGCTCCACCACCTTTTTAGCTTGTAACACGTGTGCTTTGTTAATTAACCCTGCATGTGATGTGCAGTCTTCTCGGTTGTGTGATGCCCATGGGCATCTCCCATAGGCATGTCCTGCTGTCTCACACAAGTTGCATTTAAAAAGGTTAAGACAATTTGAGGAAACATGACCATAGTGCAGAAATTGGTTACATTTAGGTGTGTCACAAGCTGAGCTCAAGTGTGTTCGGGCCCCGCACTTAAAACAAGATCTGGGCTGGCCAGCATAAAACAGCATGCCTCTGTCTTTCCCCAAGAAAAAGTTATTAGGAAGGTGCACCGGGCTGTTATTAGTTGAGAATAGTTTTTCCCCGTATTTTCTGACCTCTGTTCCAAATTTGTTCACTATCAAGTATTGGGGCAGGTTTATCCAGTACCTCGCATCACTGTCTGAGCCAAAACAGGATATCTTCCACATTTACCCCCTCGTTTCAGAACATAACCGTGATATTTTTAACTAAGGGCTTTGTCAGGGGTACAGCCAAAAAGGGAATACATAACAGGGTGTTTTTGAGTGAATTGTACTGGGCCCAGAATCTATCTAAACCTGAAATATTTTTAAAACTGACATCAAAGTTTGCATTTCCTAAATGAATCAAGGCAACAAATTCAGTAGAAAATAATTTAATTGACCCTTTAAGTAATTGCCTGGCATTAAACAGTCCATCTGAGGGATCTGCAAGGCCTCCTTTGTAGATTAGGTGCACAGCGTTCCTCCTGGGGGTTGATTCTCCTTTATTTTGGAATAGAGCTGATAATCGGAACATACTGTAGGGTCCATCCATGCTCTTCTAGCTGGGTCTTGTAATACAGATGCTATAGGACCCGTTCTCTGTGGGGATTGTTCATGGTTATTGTGTGTATTTTCAGTTTCTAGAGTCTCATTATCAGCAGCTTCAGTTTCAAAAACATTCCCTATGTCTGTTTCTCACACATGACTTTGTTCCATCCCTGTTATGGATTTTACGATATAGGCAGCACTGTCCTTTTATCTATAGGTGGAAATTTGTGGTTATATGGAATTACTGTACTCTGTGTTGGGTCAGGAATCCTTTCACCCTGCGTATTTTGTACCCATCCGGCCCCAGCCTGTGCAAGCTCCAGTGATCAGTTTCCCTGGCTGGCCATCTGGTCATTCAGGGTAGTTACTCTGGGCCTCTCAGGCGATTTGGTACAGTTCCGAGGCACCTCTTGGTTTGTGGATACATCTCCTGTGCTGTCGCTTGTTTGTTGAGCTGTCTCAAGCGGAGGAGATTCAGGAACTGTGCTTGTCTTTTTCAGGCACAACTAATTCTACTATTTTTGCTTGCTTTTGTTTGCCTGGGGGACACTGTAGACTGAGCCGGAACTGGCTCGATCTGCCATTCAGAGCAGAGCCCCCTTTAATCAATCTTACTTCTGTAGCCTGAGGTTTACCAATAGTTTTTTTTTTAGATAACCTTTGCGTAGTAGATGCAGAGTCTTTACCTTGTGTATGAGGTGCGTTCGTGTCGATCCCATTAGCAGAGCTGTCAAGCAGGATGGTGGCCTGCTTTGATGTTCCTGTGTCATCGTTCTCCAGCTGTGTGACTATGACAGAAGCTTCAACTTGTTTTGACGTCTGCGGTTTCTATAGCACTTCCAGTTGCTTTCTTAATTCCATTTGTCTTTCCAAAAAAAATGTATCTCTTCTTCATTAATTTGGTTCAGCAATAGCTGTTCCATGTTACTTTTATCTAAGGATACAACCTTCAGTGGGGCTCTTGTATCAGTCTCAATAGGAACTTCTAAGTATACCTCATCCACCAAATTATCTGCGGAAAAATATTGTTCCTGCACCATTTCTTCTTCTTGAAACTCTTGTAAGGCAATCACATTTTCAACAGCCTTAGAAGCAATAAGAGCAGGGGAGGAGGCTAGAACCCCCTGCTCCCATCATGTCCATCTCTTCCATAGCGGCGACCATCTTGGATGTGGCCAAGGGTTCCCTCTACTGACAGAGTAGGGGAATTTCCATGGTGTCCTGGCCAAATTTCCCCCATTCACTGAAAAGTACCTCCAACAGTTTAATTTAGTTCAGTTTCAGTTGGTTACATCTGTATCCCCCACCATTGGGTCACCCCTGAAAAGGGACTTCAAACAACATGAAGTCTTGCTATATTATGACAGATGCAGTTTGTCCCACCATTAGAACTGCTCCGGAGGTGAAAGAGTTAACTTCCATGCAGTGCATGGAACTTAGAGCGCGAGCTCGGTTAGAGAAGCTCTGTTAGGGTGGTTTCAAACCGAAACCGTCAGATTCTTTACTCCGCCTCACTGAACAGTCGCTCCGGAGATTCCTCCTGCTGCTCTGTTCATTTTCTTGGTTTAAAGTGTCTTTTCTTGGTTAAATTCAACCACGATATTCTTTATTTTAACTGCAAACCAATCGGTTCAAGCTCTGTCTATGGTATTGTAAGTAATAGATAGGTTTTCTGTGTGGAACTTGTAAATGTTTATCGGTTCGGTTGGAACCGATCAAATTGTATTTAAACTTTATTCTGAAGCCTTTTAAGGCTTGTTAGAGTGCGGTTCTCGGTTCTTATCGGTTCTAAAAAAACTGGATTTCATTACGGTTTTTTTCACGCACCCGTGACACGTTGGGAACCGATAAGGGTGTCTTGCCCGCACTGCCATCAAAAGGGCAAGCTTTTGGTTAGGCTGGCATTATGTCTGAGAAACCCAAAAGAAAAATCGGGCCCACTGGGTTTCAACACTGTAGTGTCTGTGGGGAAGCCTTTGCCAAGGCTGACCCACACACCACGTGTTTATTGTCTGGGGTTTGACCACCTCAATGCAGACTGCCAGATTTGCAAGAATCTCCCTGCAGCTACCCTAGATAAGAGAGTTGGTAGGCTCAGGGGAATGAGAGGCCAAAAAGTCCGCTGACCCAGATGGCCAGCCCGGTTCGGTGCCAACCGAACCAGAGGGAGTGCCCTCTGACCAGGGCCAGACTTCCTCAGGCAAATGTAAAGCTGACTCTGAGGAGCCAGTTCCAGCAAAGAGAACTAGAAAGTCAGCAGGTGTGGAGTCCAAAATCCCTTCTCCAACTGCTGCAGAGATAGCCAGGGCAATATAGTTGTCCAGTCACTGTCCCCGGTTCCCTCCGAACCGCCACTATCTGGCAAAAGGTCGGTTCCACCGGTTCAAGAATATGATATAGAGGAGTTTTATGAACCAGAGGAGGGGGAGGATGATTATGATCAGTGTGAATGTGACTTTGAAAGTCTGGATGTGCCCATTGAACCGGACATCTCCCCAGACAGACCTTTAGGTGAATCTCCCCCTAGGCTTGCTGAGTCCCCTTCTCATTTTTTGTTTTATAAAAAAAGTTGCTGAAACCCTCCAGCTTCCTTTAGAGGAGGCTTTGGATGAGCAATAGGAGCCTGACTTTGTAGAGATGATGGATATCCCAGAGTCCAGGAGATTGTCCATCCCTTTACATAAATCTTTTAGGAAACAAACAATAAAAATTTTAAAAGCTCCTAATTCTGTGCCTCCTGTAGATAAAAAGATGGACAGAAGGTACACTTTGTCAGGTCCTGATACAGAATTTCTTTCACAGCAATGCAGTCATGTTGGAGTAGTTCAGGCTGCAGCCTGTGATAAAGCTAATATTCCCCTGGCTTCACATCCTCCTGACAAGGACTCCAGGAAGACTGATACCATGGCCAAAAAACAATACATGGCAGCGTCTTTGGGACTCAGACAAGCAAACTATATGACTTATGTTGCGAGATACCAAAAATCTAGATGGGATACTGTCATGGCCTTAGCCAAACAGGCCCCTGGCCAGCTTGCAAAGGAGCTAGAGCAGGTGGCTGTTGATGGTATTGAGGCATCTAAGGTGCAATTCCATGCTGTAGTGGATTCTAATGATGTATCCTCTAGAGTCATGGCTACATCTGTGGCTTTTCGTAGATTGGCCTGGCTCAGGTGTACTACTTTGTCACAGGATACCCAGTCTAAGGCCATGGATTTTCCTGTGGTGGGAAATTCTCTGTTTGGGGAGCAGACAGAGAATTATATGAAGAAAATGGATGAATATAGAACCACTTATAGGAGTGCACAAGCCAAGGAACGGCAAGCCACTCCTCAGAGGCAGCCCCCCAGGGGTAGGGGCAGGCCTTTTCACAGGCCTTTTTACCAGACCCAGGCCTCCTCTTCAGCCTATGTTCAGAGGGGGTTCTTCAGAGGGAGAGGCAGACGGGGTACGAGCAGGCCTGCTCCCACCCCTCAGCCTAAAGCCCCTGCCAAACAGGCACCCTGATGGGATGCCCAGAGTCGGCTCTCCATTACCTGTAGGGGGCAGGTTGGCTTACTTCGTCCAGGACTGGGAGTCTTTAACATCAGACAGGTGGGTCCTGGAAGTAGTGAGCCAGGGTCTGGTTCTCAGCTTCAAAAAATTTCCAAAGATGAGAGCCAGATCTTTTCCACCTGCAAACCCTTTAGAGACTCTTGCTTTGGAAACAGAAGTCTCAACCCTCCTGGCTCTCAGAGCTGTAGAAAGGGTTTCTCCCCTACACCAGAGCAAGGGTCTGTACTCCGGGTACTTCCTTACCCCAAAAAAGACAGGAGAGTGGCGGCCTATCCTGGACCTAAGATATCTGAACAAGCACCTTTTAAAACCAAAATTCAAAATGGTGACTCTGGGAATGATTTTACCCTCCCTAAGGCCAGGGGACTGGCTAGCTTCCCTGGACCTCAAGGATGCCTACTTCCATGTTCTTATCAGAAGCTCCCATCAAAAGTACCTCAGATTCGAACTGCCCTCAGGCCATTATCAGTTCAGAGCAATGCCCTTCGGCCTTACCTCTGCCCCAAGGGTGTTCACAAAATGTCTGGCAGTAGCAGTTGCTCATCTAAGAAGGCAAAAGATTGCCATCTTTCCCTACCTGGACGACTGGCTCATTGTGGGTCAGTCTCCAGACCAGAGTCAAATCACACCTGCTAGTTACCCAGCAGCTGCTTGCCTCTCTGGGCTTTCTTCTCAATCTTCCAAAGTCAGTTCTGGAACCTGTCCAGGTACTCACCTTTATAGGCGAGAACTGGACACAAAGCAGGCCAGAGCCTTCCTTCCCCTAGAAAGGGTAAGGACCTTGGTGGCCCTGGCCTCGTCCTTCACTCTGCAGGTCTCTCGACCAGCAAGGCATTTCCTGCAGCTCCTAGGACACATGGCTGCTTCCACAGCTGTAGTGCAAGGAGCAAGATTTCAGATGAGGGACATTCAGTTCCATTTGAGAGCCTTCTGGTCTCAAAGAAGAGATCCCCTATCCAAGTTAATCCCAGTGACTCGAACCCTGATCCAGGCCCTTGAGTGGTGGCAGGATCAGAGCAATCTGAGACAAGGGGTGCCTTTCATCCCTCTGTCCCACTCCTTGACCCTTACTACAGATGCGTACCTCTTGGGATGGGGAGCTCACATGGGCGACCTCTCCACCCAGGGGTTATGGTCCCCTCAGGAATCTCTGCGGCACATCAATCTGTTGGAACTCAGAGCTGTTTTTCTAGCATTTCAGGTTTTTTCTGCATCTGTTCAGAACAAGGTGGTACAGGTCAGAACAGACAACACCACTACAATGTGGTACATCAACAAACAAGGGGGCACTCGGTCTTTGGCCTTGTGCACCGAGGCGATGAAGTTGTGGTCTCTGGCTTATTCCCTGAACACGTCCCTCATAGCAGTTCACCTCCCAGGCAAGGACAATGTCCTGGCAGATGCTCTCAGCAGGATTTCCCAGGGCCATCACGAATGGTCACTGGATCCCCTAGTACTGGGGATAGTTTTTGCCAGATGGGGCACTCCTCAGATAGATCTTTTTGCAGCCCCAGACAATCATCAACTTCCACTTTTTTGTTGCAGGCCCCCAGTGTTGGGCTCAGTCCCCCTGGATGCCTTTCTCCTCGATTGGGAAGGGAAGTTTCTCTATGCCTTCCCCCCCTTCCCTCTCCTGTTCAAGGTGCTAGTCAAAATCAGGTCTCAGCCCTGCAAGATGATCCTGATTGCTCCAGATTGGACCAGGCAGCCCTGGTACCCACTCCTTCTGTCCTTAGCAGTCCATCTTCCCCTGTGCCTCCCCAGGAACCACAATCTGTTAACCTGTGCTCAGGGGAGAATCTGGTATCCGAATCTCAAATCCCTCAACCTCAAGGCCTGGCTCTTGAGGAGTTAGAGTTGCTGATCTACAACTTTCTCAAAGTGTTCCGAAATCTTGAAGCTTCTAGGAAGCCTTCCACCAGGGCTACCTATAACTCCAAGTGGAAAAGATTTTCCATATGGTGTTCTGGGAAGCATATTTCCCCGGAATCTGCTGATTTACCCACTGTATTGGATTATATGGTCCATCTTAATTCTTTGGGACTGAGACCAGCTACCCTGAAAGTGCATTTGGCAGCTGTCTCTGCTTTCATTTCAGCAGGGAAGCCCTCTTCTCTTTCTGCTCACCCTGTGTTTTCCAAGTTTTTTAAGGGATTGCTTCATACCAATCCTCCATTCAGGGACCCTGCCCCTGCTTGGGATCTTAATGTTTGCATTGCTCAGCTGATACAACCCCCCTTTGAGCCTCTGTCTTCGGCAGAGCTGAAGTATTTGACTTGGAAAACTGTATTTCTAGTAGCCATCACTTCTGCCAGGCGCATAAGTGAGTTACAGGCTTTATCAGTGGAGACTGACTTTATTTCCTTTCACAGGGATAAGGTAGTCCTCAGGAATAACAGGAAGTTTTTGCCTAAGGTGGTTTCGGATTTCCACCTTAACCAATCTATTTCACTTCCAGTGTTCTTCACTGACCATTCCTCCTCTGGTGAAAGGAGGCTGCACAGCTTAGATGTTAAGAGGGCCCTAAGTTACTACATAGAGCGTACCAAGGGTCACAGGTTTGACTCCCTCCAACTATTTCTCACTTATGGTGAGGTTGGGAAAGGGAGACCTGCCACTAAGAGATCCATTGCCAGGTGGATTGTTTCTTGTATCCAATTTTGCTATCAAAAACTGGGTAAGGTTCCCCCCTCAGGCCTGAGGGCTCACTCTACCAGAGGTACAGCTGCATCTCTAGCTGCTGCTAGAGACATCCCTATCTTGGAGATATGTCAAGCAGCTACTTGGAAAACAGTACACACTTTCACCAAGCATTACTCCCTGGATATCCAGGCCAGGAGGGATGCTCGGTTTGGCACAGCCGTGCTTCAGAGCCTATTCCCTAAGTAGGTTCTGTCCCTCCTCCATGGAGGTACTGCTGTGTAGTCTGCATCTGTCATAATATAGCAAGACTTCATGTTGTTTGAAGAAAAAATTACTCACCTTAGTAATGTTTCTTCTAATGGAGTCTTGCTATATTATGACCCTCCAGCCTGCCCCTCTCAGAACTTCTACTTCGGGTATGGGGTGGGCAGTCCACTGTTGGCACTTATTGATGCCCCTTTTATGTTTGGGTGTTGTGCTTTATTTATTTATTTTATCTTGTTGTTTCTGGTCCCCTGACTTGAGTCTTGGTGTTGGGACCAGGGAAATGTGTGAATATTTTAGTAGCCAGTTGGCTAGTGTAGGTTACAGCTTCCACACAGAGCCTTAGTGAGTTTTGCTCGTAAAGATCTGATGGTTTCAGTTTGAAACCACCCTAACAGAGCTTCTCTAACCGAGCTCGAGCTCTAAGTTCCATGCACTGCATGGAAGTTAACTCTTTCACCTCCGGAGCAGTTCTAATGGTGGGACAAACTGCATCTGTCATAATATAGCAAGACTCCATTAGAAGAAACAACATTACTAAGGTGAGTAATTTTTTCTTCTAGTCTCAGTGGGCCTATCCAGTCAACAAAATTCAATAAATAAATAAATGTTAGGACGCTAAGGAGAGCGTAACCACAATGCAGAGTTTGAACTTAGCATTCTAAGTTGTATCTCTGGGGCATCACACTCTGTTTGGAAGATGATCCTTGCTGTAACTCACACTGATGGATCCCTAAGAAGAAACAGCATTACTATGGTAAGTAAATATTTCTTTTGTCCCCCCCAAGGGGGGCCTAAGAAGATTGCCACCTAGCCGAAGATTGTACTCTGTCTGCCCCCCATCTCCTGAGTGGGCCAGAAGAATTGTGAAAAGAATGCATTCCACACGTACGGCTTTCAAAATAATCCCATAGGTACTTTTATCAGGTGCCCAGTAGCAGGGACTAAGTCTTTTGAAATGGTAACCCATGATATAGGTGAGTCAGACTGAGTGAATCAGTTTGACCACCTGTCAAAAGAGCGAGTGTGAAAAGATAGTGAGGTGCAGTGAGAGCGACTGTGAGGGTACCAAAGCAGTGATAGGAAAAGTAGAACAAACATATTGAGAATGGGTATATGAAGGGTTGTTTGGCCTGGCAGTTTCCAGCTGGCCATTTGGTCTAGTGGTAGGAGTGACTGCCGCTGGTGTGGGAGGACCTGGGTTCGGAGCTAGGTGGGTGGGAATTCTGTTTTGCTTCGATGTATAGAGACTTATTTGTTTCTGTGTTTGTGTTCACCAACCTCCCAGTTGTGTGCCCTACACTTCCCCGACCTCATTAATGTGACCCCCCCACACACGAATTGCCCCCCCTGAATTTTCTCCTTTATCCTAGTATCAGCTCCCCCCCTTCCCACTGAAGTTGATTACAAAAAAATGGGTGGTGGGGTGCGAGGATGCTGAGCCCCCGCATAAACGGTTTAGTGTATTTCACCCCAGTAGAGACTGTTTTGGAGCATCGCTGTTATTGGATTCAGTGTAGTGCACATCGTAGTTATTGAATTCGGCAATGCACACTTGCTGATTTGTAGATCACTATTTTGCGATTGCTGTTATCACATGGTACCTTTTGAAAGGAGATTGCACCAAAGTGAATCACAGCCTGTCAGCATTCTCAAGTAATCACAAAAGCAACTTTCAATTAGCTTATTTTGTATATATTTTAAAGTGATGTTGTGAGCTCCTTATTGTGGAGCAACACTTACCCTGTCTGGAAGCCTATGTCGGCGAATTTTTGTCATGGTACATTTTCAATCGTAATTCCACTCCAGTAGTTAAACAGAAAGGATAATAATTTCATCCCTGAAAAGTTGGCCAGCAGCCCCCCTTTACTGCCTAGTAGTGGAGATCCACTTCCGCGCTGATGTACATAGTGACATGTGATCAGGGAGATCGCGGGGGCATGTCCCATTAAAGTCAATGGGGATAATTTTTATGTCCAGTTTTTAACATAAACATGGCCAGTTTGCAATTATTGAAGGACACCCCTCAACTAACAGGGGCTGTCTTACTCGAGCGATGTCCTTCATTAATCACAAACTGGCCATGTTTATGTTAGAAACTGGACGTAAAAGTGCCCCCCATTGACTTTAATGGGGCATGCCCCCATGCTGTCCCTGGCCACGAGTCATTATGCGCCTGAGCGCAGGAGCAGATCTCCTCTACTAAGAAGTAAAAGGAGCTGCTGGCAACTTTTTCAGGGACAAAATTACAACCCCTTCTATTTTACTACTGGACTGTAATTTCATTTGAAGATGTACCTTAACAGACATTCACCAACTCTGGCTTCCAGATAGTCTAAGTGAGTAGTAAATCTCACATCATTACTTTAATTCACCACTTTGTGGCATTTGTTATTCACTGCAAAAAACAGTCTCTATATAGGTATATCTCAAGGCTTCATGGCTCAGTTGCCTAATCCAACTTGTATGTGTCTCAAGTGCTTCATTCTCTGTAATGTAGCTTGTTTTTAACTTATTATACCCATTCTCAACTAAATCGGTGTTTAAACTTTCACAAAATCCTCATGCTAGGGGCAAAGCCTAGGAGTGGGATCTGCGCCATCCAGCGTCGTGCGTGCTCATGATTACATTTCAGAGTGACCACCCACTCCTTCCTCAGAGCTAGTGCACTGAAGCTTTAAACAAGTATTTAACATGTTCTTGTCTTCATAGAGACCAGTGTCACTAGGTCAGCCTAGGCAACAAACATCAATTATCAGGGAACTTCTCCCCTGTTAGAAAGGTAGTCTGACTGTGTGCAAAAAGAACTGAATGTGAACCCATACCTTTTAAAACAATGAGAATACAGGCCTATCATTATAAACTCTCAACTACCAAAATATAAAATGCAGGCATAAATAATAAATTGTCAAAGAAACAATGGTCACTTGAGACATCACATGGCGTTTCATTTTATAGCTAAACAGTGAGTGGCCGTCAACGCTGATGAAGTTATTGTGAAACATTAGATCAGTGCCCAGCTGGTTCAGTTCTGAGGTTGCCCAGGCAGTAAGTGAAAAGAGGTTGGCCTATAGAAAATTCAGGAAGACCAAGAGAGAGGTGAATAGGGAAAATTACCTAAGGTTGGCTAGTGAGGCAAATAAGGAAGACTGGCAAGCAAAGGCACAGAAGGAGCTGCTGATAGCTGAAGGAATTAAGAAGGGGGAGAAGGCTTTCTTTCGCTATATAAGTGAGAAAAGGGACAAGAAGGAAGGGATTGTTAGGCTTAAGAAATGGGTGGAGTGGGTGGAGGATAAAGGGGGGGAGCAGAGTTTCTAAATGAATACTTCTGTTCCGTCTTCACCAGGTAAAAGGATGGACCAATGCCTTCAGGAGGGAAAAGAGAAGCAGGGGGGAAGGGAACACAGATGTAGTGATAGAGGAGGATAGAGTGAGGGAGGGGCTGCTGGCACTGAAGGTGAACAAATCACTAGGCCTGGACAGAGTACATCCAAGGACACCAAAGAAACTGGCTGAGGAGCTGGCAGGGCTACTGGCAGACCTATTTAATAGTTCACTAGAGTCAGGTGTGGTATCCCAGGACTGGAGAACAGCACATGTAGAGCCCCTGCACAAAGGCGGTCCCAAGGATGACCCAGGGAATTACAGACCAGTCAGTCTGACCTTCATTGTGGGCAAGCTCATGGAGACCATACTAAAGGAAAGTTTGGTAGAATATCTAGAGGAGCATGATCTCCAGGATGCAAGGCAGCATAGGTTAATGGGGGAGATCATGTCAAACAAATCTGATTGACTTCTTTGACTGTGTCACTAAGACAGTAGGCAGAAGCCAAGCGGTAGACATCCTCTATCTTGATTTCAGCACGGCCTTTGACTCTGTGCCCCAAAAAAGATTGATCAGGAAGTTGGTGGATCTTGGAGTTGGGGAAAAGATGGCCAGATGGGTGGAAAACTGGCTGAGGGACAGAACCCAGAGAGTGGTTGTGGGGAGAGAGTTATCTTGCACCACAGAGGTAACCAGTGGTGTCCCACAGTGCTCAGTGCTGGGGCCGGTGTTGTTCAATGTCTTCATCAGTTACATTGGGGACTTCATTAAGGGCAAAGTGTGCCTATTCGTGGATGACACCAAGATCTGTGGGAGAGTGTGCACATCTGAAGGGATACAGGACATATAGGAAGATCTGGAAAATGCTGGGGCGGTGGTCCAGGATCTGGCAGCTTGGCTTCAATGCCAAGAGTCCCCGAACAGAGCACTACTTAGGTGGATTCAGAGTATCTGCAGCAGAGGATGAGAAGGACCTGGGAGTTATGATCACTAGTGACCTGAAGCACTCCACGCAGTGCAAGAAAGTGGCAGCAGAAGCAAACAAGATGCTGGGATGCATATCTAGGGGTTCAGTAGTAGGAGAGAGGAGGTTATACTGCCCTTGTACAGATCACTGGTAAGGCTGCATCTGGAGTATGGAGTGCAGTACTGGTGCCCACTTCTCTAAAAGGACATTAACCTGCTGCAGAAGGTCCAGAGGAGGGCTACAAAGATGATAGCTGGTCAGCAGGGTAAGGCATATGAGAAGAGGTTGAGGGCACTGAACATGTATTCCCTGGAAGGCAGGAGATAGAGAGAGAGGACATGATTGGGACCTTCAAGTACCTGAAAGGGATAAATAAGGTTGATAAGGAGAGTCTCTTTAAGCTGAGTGGCAACCACAACATGAGGGGACACAGTCTTAAGCTGCAAGGTGGGAGGTTTAGGAGAGAGGTCAGGAGGCACATCTTCACAGACAGGGCGGTGGACACTTGGAATGCACTGCTGGAAGAGGTCATCTCATTGATAAAAGCGGGCAGCCGTAAGAGAGACTGGGATAGACATAGGGGGAAGGTAAAGATCATGGGTTGGGAGGAGTGCAGAGGGAGGGCAGGGACATTAGCTCAATTTGTGGACCCTGCAATACGAGCAGACTTGACTGACCAAATGGCCTTCTTCTGCTGGCTTCTTCGTATGTTCGAATGTATGTATCTTGTGGATTACTGGCAACCCTTATATGTAAACATTTTTAATGTTCATACCACCATATATTTAACTTTGAAATAAAGAGGCATTTTAAACACATGCAAGTGGTGAGTACATTCTTCTTTCTCTGACTGAGGCTGAGTGCTATCTCCTTGTTGCTTTCCAAGTATATTCACCTGGTACTATTTACATTCAGTTTTTCCATCTCTTCATACCAAACATCAGCTACCCAAAATGTAAAGCAGCAGTTAAAAATACTGAGCCTTTTCCTTTTTATTCCATTTTAGAGCACCCCTTTCTCCGGTCATGTAAGAACCACTCTTATCTCTTAGATTCAGAATTTTTGAGACTAGAAATACTAAAATCGGAACTCCTTTAAAAATGGCTATCTCAAGGTTTTCAACATTATTCTCAGCTTTTTTCAAACACCCATCATTTAAAGAGATTCATCAAGCTGATGGCTTGCAGCACCACACACCGTGGTACCTTACCCCTACGTGAATCATTTGGTGCATATAGTATGAAAAATAACTCTGTAATATTCTTGTTAAAATGCTCATAAAATTGCAATCACCGGGTCTTGCTGACTTCCCGGTGTATAGCGCCACACATGCTTCGCCCCCACGCACAGTCATGTTATGATGTAAGGCCAGGAGAGTGTGGACAGAGCTCCATTCTAGCCTATTGAGGGGCTATTTTCCTATCAGTTTATTATTGATAATGGTCAACTGGTGATCATCAGAGCACCGATCACTCAACAAGGCCCTTGTTAGTCGATCGGTGCCCTTGATTGATCATCAGTTGACCATTACAATACATAAAACTGATTGGAAAATAGCCCTCCATAGGCTAGAATGGAGTGCGTCCCCACTCTCTCCCTGGCCTTGTATCATGATGTGGCTGTGTGCGGGGGTGGAGTGTGGGTGACGCTATATACTGGGAAGTCAGCAAGACCCAGTGATTGCAATTTTACGAGTGTTTTAGCAAGAATATTACAGTGTTATTTTTCATACTATATGCATCAAATGATTCACGCTGGGGTAACATCCCTTTTCTTGTGACTATGGTAAACTAACATGCAACAGATTCTGCTCCCTGCCATTAAGGGACAATGATTGTTGAAAGATAGCTGTGGATTCTGATAATAACCTGGGGCTAGCCATAGTGAAAAGAACACTCCTTTTTAATTATTTCAAATCTTAAAACAAATACTAATGCAGACTCAACCTGCAGAACAAAAAGTCTTTTACAAGACAGGAGAAAAGGGGTGATCTAAAACAGAAAGTTATAGGTTCAAACACATTCACTGTAACTTGCAGTGATGCTTGTGGTATAGTAGAAGAAGAGGAAGAATCTGTATTTATAAAGCACTTTTTATACCCATTTTATCCCATGGTACTTTACAGGCAGTGAGGCACTGGTGGTGAAGTGACTGAGTAATGGCAGCCATTTTGCACATCAGCATGCACACACAGCCTTGGACAATTGCGTGAACAGGTTTTATGGGAAGGGGAATGTTGGCCAGGACATGGTGGAAACTCCACTGCTCTTCCTGAAGGGGGGCATTCTATGCTTCCTCTTGGAAGATGGAGATGGAGGACTCTGGAATGAAGGAAATGGACATGGCTGCCCGGGTGGAGGAGTTTGCTTCCCTTCCCACCCGGGGAGGAACTGAGGAAACTACCTTCACTGTGCCCATATCTATACTTGAAGGAGAAGGAGCTGGTATGATATGATATAGAAGACAGTTCTGCTGAACCCAGACATTTTGGTAACAGCATGGAGGAGTTTTTCCCTGTACCTGTAAATGAAGCACCTGTAATTTTCTCAGAATAAGCCCAAGCAAAGGAGGAGGAAAAGCAAATGGCACATCATTTACATGAACAAAAAAACAAACAAACCAGTACCTGCTAGCGATGATCGCAGAAGAGGAAGCCAAATGCGAAATGGAAAGACACAAGCTCCATAGCTCGGAGAGCAGATCCGTCCCTGATGGATCAAAGAAGGAGGTTACCAGAGAATCCACAAACATTCTCTGTCAGCTGAAGCCTGTCAGCATTCTGACAGAGAGCCGCTGATTACTGTTACAACAGGGAAGTCATCTCCGATTGTACCTGCGCCAGCATCTGCGCAGAGCTCAAAGGGAATTCCCTCCTCAGCTTGAGCTGCTACAAACATGAATCCCTCAACTGTGACCACTGCAAGGGAAGATGAATTGACAGTTGAAAAAGCACTTCTGGCAGCGGGATGGGAGCAGCAGAGTCCTGGAAGTGCCTGGGTGCTTGGCTTCTCATCAGTTCACACATCTAAAGCTGGGGATCTGCTGGTATATCTTCCAGACAAGGTAAGTGCTAATATTTTGGTTGCTTCTGAAGTTACTGATGGTGAAAATACAAAGGGTTCAACACCCCCAGACATTGCCCTACCTTCAAATTTAGAACTTGCTGTACTCAGAATCCAATACTGCAGGGTTTAGAGGGACATCTGCCTGATAGCAGTAAACAAAGCAAGGACAACAACGAATCAGCGGTTCATGAAGTCCCCTCCCCAACCAGTCTCAGAGCTTTTAACATTAGACCCCCCAAGGGAAACCCAAGTTATCCCTAGAACAGCCACCAATGCTCACAAATCATCAGCCGTGTACCTGCTTCCGAGATACCTGACTCAGAATCTCAGCACTCTACTACAGTAGTTCTTTTTTTAATAATTAAAAGTTGATTAAGCCAGAAGGTGAAGGAAGGAAACATATTCAATTCAGTGCTTTAGAGTAACTGGTAACTTGTATTTTTCTTTTAAACTTAGATTGTAGGCTTGTAGTGACACTATACTTTCTTTCTGTGTTGTCTTTACTTATAATTGTTTTTGGGCTGTTGAAAATTTAAAACATAGTGGTGGTGTAATTCTGTGCTGTCTTTAATTGCTGCAAATTTTATCTTGGCTTGTCTGACTGTCCTGTAGCTGGGTGAAGGGTGTTAATTGTCTGGCCTCTGACCTCAGCTACGTGATAACTGGAGGTGGGGCTTAGTCACAGTTAAAGCAGCAAACAGAGGTTCATCTTCTCAGAAGAAGCCAGAAGGTGAAGGAAGGAAACATATTCAATTCAGTGCTTTATAGTAACTGATAATTGGTATTTTTCTTTTAAACTTAGATTGTAGGCTTGTAGTGACACTATACTTTCTTTCCGTGTTGTCTTTACTTATAAATGTTTTTGGGCTGTTGAAAATTAAAAACATAGTGGTGGTGTAATTCTGTGCTGTCTTTAATTGCTGCAAATTTTCGCCCCCCCCTTCCCCAACTCTTAATTATATGCCCTGATAAATCTGATTGACAGGAGCTAAACACAGGGTATAGTAAGAGGTGTGAAGTAGGAGGGGCATAAGGGGGAAGAAGACCACCCTCAGCACGACAAGTGTTTTGACTCATTTATTTATTTATTGGTTTCGTTTTCCTTAAAAAAATATATATATATCTGACAATCAGTTACAGGATTTTTAGTACTGTAAATAAATAAAAAGAGAACTAAGAGAGCTTCAGTAGCAGAGAAGTAGTGGAATTGCAGTATAATGTGGGAGTGGAATGCAGTGGCTGTGGGCAGCCTTATTCAGGCAGACCTTCTGGACACTGAGGTGCTGCCCTATCTGCATGCATCTCTCTGGACTGCGGGATGAGGTAGCCAGACTCAGAGCAGAAGTAAACTGGGTCAGGAGTACCATCACCCCTATCCAGGGACCACCCAGTCCAATGCAACTGCCTCAAAGGATGCCGAGAACGAGGAGCACTTGGATGACAGTGGGCTCCAGGAGGGTTAGAGCAGTCAGCAGAGGCACATCCCAGATCCTATTCCTCTCAAGAACTCATATGCCACACTGGCAAATGAGGACAACCAAATAGAGGTACCTAGGAAGTGGAAGGAAAGGATGTGGAGGTTAGGCAAGGAGGTGACCTCAGTGGGGAAAGCAGTGGACCCCAGAGGAGGAGGAGGAAGTGAATCCTGGTGGGGACTCCATCGTAAGAGGGATCCAGCTAGGAACACAGGAGGGAGGACAGGGAGGTGAGGTGCTACCAGGTGCCACGGCATGGAGGGATGGAAGGAAGATACTGGGGATCACTGGGAAGGCAAGACGGAGGGTGAGCTGGATGTCATTATCCACCTAGGTACTAATGACTTGGCAAATGGGGAGCCAATGGAAGTTCAGGAAGAGTTTAGGAAACTGAGGAGGGTCTCAAGCAAGTAGCTACTTCTGTCACTTTCAGAAGTACTACCCTGTGAGAGGCAAGGAGAAGAGATACATGCACCAGGAACTTTAACTCATGGTTGAAGAACTGGTGCTGTGAGGAAGGGTTTGGATTCATTGGTGACTGGGGACCACCTGGAGGATGGAGGTTTGTTCAAGCCTGACGGCCTGCATCCATCCTGAAGGGAATCCAAGCACTAATGATAAGTTTAAATGCTACATTGATGCTATTTAAACTAGAGAAAGGGGGGGGGGCAGGGCCAGCAAGGACGGTAGTTCCTACTTGCTCACCCCCACAGCTAGTAGTGGAACCAGTGAACCAGAGGAGTGGCTATCTCTGCAAAGCAGTGTGAAAGATGGAGATTAGTGTCCAAAGGTGGATAAGCAGAAAAGGGCAAATTCAGCAGAAGGGCAAACAGCAAGGAGAACCAGGGATAAATGACAACCAAGGAAGGGGCTGGAGTAGAACAGTGAAGCAGTCTAGGAGGTCAAATCATGGAAAGCCATGTGTGCAAATGCCAGGAGCCTTAGCAACAAGATGGAAGATCTGAGGCTGTCATGGTACAGTCAGACCTGGACATTGTGGCCATCACTGAAACCTGGGTAATGATAACCATGACTGGAGATGGCCATACCTGGCTACAACATATTCAGAAGAGACAGAGCAGGCAGGAAGGGAGGAGGAGTGGCACTTGTGAAAAATGACATAAGGGCCACACAGATCCAGGAGGAACAAAATGGGGGAGAGATACTGTGGGTTGCTGGAAAGGAAAATGGGGTCAGCCATCCAGACAGGTGTGGTCTATAGACCACCAGCCCAGGAGGAAGAAACAGATAGGGAAGTGATGCTAGCCATCCAAAGGATGGCAGACAAGGGTGAGGTAGTACTGGTTGGAGACTTCAATATACCAGACGTGGACTGGAGCATCCCAGCAGCAGCATCAACTAGGAGCAGATTTATCCTGACTCCTTCAGGGTGCCTTCCTCAAGCAACTGGTCATGGAACCAACTCGGCAGAAGGCAATACTGGACCTTGTGCTCACAAACAGGGACAGTGTGATGGGGGTAACAGTGGGGAGCACCTGGGTAACAGTGACCACCAGTATTGTGGTTTGAAATCACAGAAAGGGCAGAACCAAACCACAAAACATGTATCCTGGATTTTAGGGGGCAGACTTTGGGAAAATGGGAGATACTTGAAAGAGGCATTAAGGGAATGGGACAGGAATCAGGGGTTGAGGAACAGTGGGCAGTATTTAAAATGGGGATTATAAGAACAACAGAATTATGCATTAAGCAGGTTAGCAAGAGGAAAAGGAAGAGGAGACCATTATGGTTTTCCAAAGAGGTAGCAAAGAAAGTGAAAGCCAAAAAGATTGCATTCAGGCAATACAAAAGACACAGGCAGAAGGGGATAGGGAGAAGTACCAGGAGAAACAAAGGAGGCAGGGAAGTCAGTAAGGAAGCCAAAGCTCAGACAGAAGAACACATTGCAAAATCAGTGGGTAAAGGGACAAAACCTTTACAGGTACATATAGAAAAAGAAAGACAAAGGAGGGATAGTGAGACTGAAGGGGAGGATGGGAGCCACGTGGAGGATGACAACAATAAAGCTGACATATTGAACAGGTATTTGCTCAGTCTTTACTAAGGAAGAGGGGGTAATGGGTCTGAAGGAGTACAAGGGTGAGAATGGTGCAGAAATGGACACAAGTCCCTTTACACTTGAAAGGGTCCTGAAGGAACTGGAAGTAATAAGAGCTGATAAAGCAATGGGGCCAGATGGGGTGCACCCCAAGGTCCTTAAAGAACTAAGAGAGGTGGTGGCTGAACCTCTGGCTATCCTGTTCAGCCAATCACTGGAAACAGGGGAGGTACCCAAAGACTGGAGGACAGCAGATGTAGTCCCCTTATACAAAAGTGGGAACAAAGAGGAAGCAGGGAACTACAGACCAGTCAGCCTCACCTCGGTAGTGGGAAAGATCATGGAAGCACTACTGAAGGAGAGATTGGTGGAACATCTGGTTGTCAATGGACTACAGGACCCATGGCAGCATGGTTTCACCAGGGGGAGGTCATGTCAGACCAACCTCATTGAATTTTTTGACTGGGTGACTAGGGAGGTGGATCAGGGGAGGGCAGTGGACATGGCCTATCTGGACTTCAGCAAGGCCTTTGACACTGTGCCACATAGAAGACTATTACACAAACTGGGGAATATGGGTGTGGGCAGGACAGTAGTGTGGTGGGTAGGTAACTGGCTGGGTGGCAGGACACAGAGGGTGATGGTAAATGGCTGTCACTCCACAGAGGGAAGAGTAACCAGTGGGGTACCACAGGATCAGTGCTGGGACCGGTCCTATTCAACATCTTCATCAGTGACATTGCACAGGATCTAGAAGGCAGAATTTCACTGTTCGCTGATGACACAAAGCTCTGTAACAGAGTAGACACACCAGAGGGTGTAGACAGAATGAGAAGGACCTGCAGAAACTTGAAGAATGGTCAAGGGTTTTGGCAGTTGAAATTCAATGCAAAGAAGTGCAAGATAATGCATATGGGGCACAAAAACCCTGGCACAATATATCAGTTGGGGGTGAGGATATAGCATGCACCAAGCAGGAAAGGGATCTTGGGGTTGTCATCTCTGATGACCTCAAGGTAGGGAAACAGTGTGACAAGGCATCAGGTAAAGCAAATAGGATGCTGGGATGTATAGTCGGGGCATCACCAGCAGGAAAAGGGAGGTCATAATTCCGCTATACAAGACACTAGTGAGGCCCACCTGGAGTACAGTGTACAGTTCTGGAGACCATACCTACGTAAGGACATAGACAGGGTAGAGAAGGTTCAGAGGAGGGCAACAAAGATGGTGCATGGGTTGCATCACAAGTCCTATGAAGACAGGTTGAAGGAACTGAACATGTACTCCTGGAGGAGAGGAGGAGAGAGGGATATGATAGAGACATACAAGTATCTTACAGGGAGGAACAGGTGCAGGAAAACACTATTTTTAAGTGAAAAGATGTTTCAGGACTAGAGGGCATGGGATGAAGTTGAGGGAGGACGATCCAGAAGAAACATGAGAAAGAATTTCTTCACAGAACGGGTGGTGGACAAGTGGAACACCCTGCCAGAGGAAGTGGTGGGGGCTGAAACAATCACGGGATTTAAGAATGCATGGGATAGACATAAAGGAATTCTAGAGGGCAGGGGTAAGGGGAAACAGACTTCTAGGAAAACAAACTGAACTTACAAGCTCAAATGGGCAGACTAGGTGGGCCATAGGCCCTTATCTGCCGACACTGTCTATGTATCTATGTATCTATGATTAATCCTGTCATTGTTTTAAAAGTCAGATTCATTCCTGGCTAGGATTTCTCCCATGGATTAACTGTCTAGAAGTGTAGCACAAAGTTATAGTGACCCATACTACTAGTTCTGCTGCTCAATCAGAACGCCTTGATCCAAAAAACTGGGAGACCTCGTCCCTATGGATCCCTGTTTTATGCTTCCATTCTCCCGGTTAAAAGATGTAATGCTGTGAGACTAAGATATAAAGGAGGCCTGGACAAACACCGTCTACAGAGGTTTTTATTGCCAGAAAGCTTTTAAACAAGTCAGTAAATTTTGCAGCCTCAGACATACATGCCGTAATACATATTAGTGGCAAATCCACTTTTGATATAAGTTTAAGACACCACATGCACTGGAATTCTTTTGGCAACAGTGTGACAGAATTAAACACTCTCCCCTCTGGTCTATATTCCTGGTCATCCCACTGACAAAACCTGCTCATAAAAAAGACAATCCTATTTAGGAATAAGGGGTTGTCTGTAATAGATGTCATCTTCTGGTTAAAACAAAAACGTTCTGTGTTGGGGGATACCTAGTCCACCTCCAGTCCTTGGGTCTCAGGCCCTCAACCCTGAAAGTTCATTTGGCAGCAGTGTCAGTGTATGCTTTAGCTGGTAAGGACAGGTTGGTGGCCTCACAGCCCATTGTCAAAAGATTTTTCAAAGGTCTTAATCACCTGTATCTTCCAGTAAGGGACCATGTCCCTCCCTGGCACTTGAACTATGCACTGCTCAGCTGATGGCGGCTCCTTTTGATCTATGGCAACTGCTGCACTGAAATATGTCACCTGGAAAGCAGTTATGCTGCACCTCAGTCAATAGCTGACACAGAATTGAAACCTCTAAACTTATATAGCAATTTTTGTTTTCCTCTAAACCCATAGTCTTTGGCATCAACTTTAACTGCAGCCTGCCATCTCTTGACCTGGGTGCACAAACCATAACCAAAAAAGTTTTCAGTGACATGCCTTTTTTGTACAACAGCAGGGCTATCAGATGCTTATTTCAAGGCCAACCAAAGAAGAGATCCCACCTTTTTTAAAGGCCCTTTAGCCACACATGTAGATTTCTGTTCACTTCTTCCCTCTCGCTACAGTCAACCTCTGTAGGCCCACTAGAGTTCTCTGACCACAGAATGGTCATAGGAACCATTGATGCTTCCCCTAATTAAATCTGGCCCAGGAGTTTGGAAGTTACATTCTGTTCTACTTCAAGACCTTGTAGTACTGAATTTGTTTTCAGCTAGGAAATCAGTCCTTGTATGTTATGATGACCCCCTGCTTTGGTGGCAGGAGAACAAAGTAGAACCGAAACACTTTTTTTTTTATTTCCTTGGGAAAGAAACAGAGTAAATATGATTACTTCACATATCTCACACTATGTCAACACCTACAAAATCTAAATTCTTAGCAGTGGTGAGACTGGGGGCAGCTACAGCCAGCAGATTATGAATATAAAAAAAGTTATATCACAGTTTCTTTTAAAAAGATCCAAAGCACTGCAGAAAGAACAACAGTATGGTACACAAGGGAAATTTTCCCAGATTTGTCCCTACGGGGCTTGTAGAAGTAGAGTCAATAAAATTCTATGGCTTACATAGCAGATGAACAGAGTATAATGCACTCTGAACTGGAAGAAGCACTGAATAGTGTTTCTAAATATGTTAGTAAGCTATTTGGCTTAGGGATCACTTCTCCCTCAGAGAAAGAATCTTTTTTTTTTTCAGACCTTTCCCTCCCTCAGGTCCCTGAACATCTAATGCCCACGTTAACCAGACCTGTACATAGAGATGAGGTATTACACAGCATGCAGATACATACATACATGCATACATATACACACACACACACACACACACAGATCTTTCCGCAGAAACAGGCCCTGTGGTCTATCAAGTCTGCTTGAAGATGCAGCTAGCATCTCTAGATTGCAGCTACCCCATCCCCTCCCAATCACTCCCCGCCCTGGCAAACTCTCGTTATTACTTACCCTGACACCCCCCTTGCTCTATCCCGTGCCCTTTTGAAAGAGACCACCGTTCTACATGATAGTACCTCCTCCAGTAGGATATTCCATTTTGACACCATTCTTTCCATGAAGTAATACCTTCTCATCTCTCTCTCCTAAATCTGCCCCCTCCAGTCTTAATCCATGTCCTCTTGTGTCCCTCCCTTTCCTTAGCCCAAATAACTCAGCTGTGTCAAATTTGTTGAACCCTTTCAGATACTTGAACATTTCAATCATATCCCCCTGATCCCTCCTCCCCTCCAGGGTGTACAAACTCAGATGCCTCAATCTGTCCTCGTAGGATTTGCCTTCCATCTCCTGTATCATTTTTGCCTCCCTTCACTACCCCCCAGTAGCCTGATATCTTTCTTCGGATACAGCCGCCAGAACTACACAGAGTACTCCACGTGCGGTTGACCAAAGATCTGTACAGGGGCTGGATCATGTCCTTATGTCTGGACGAGGTTCCCCTTGCAATACATACCAGCACCCTGTTAGCCCTGGCAGCTGCCTTTCTACACTGGGCAGAGTTATTTATGCTGTCAGTTATCATCACCCTCAGGTCCTTCTCTTCCTCAGTGACCCCCCGGTTCACCCTGCTCAAACAGTATTCCCTCCTCGGGTTTTTTGCCCCAAAGTGCATAGCTTTACACTTCTTTGCATTCAAGCCCAGCTGCCACTTCACCGACCACTCCTCTAGTTTGGATAGATCACCTTGTAACTCTTTCCACCCCTTGGCATCATCCACCACTGCTCCCATCTTGGTATCATCTGCAAACAGATTGATCCTGCTCTTAACTCCATGTGAGATATCCGATATGAACAGGTCAAACAAAACCGGACCCAGCACAGAGCCCTGCGTCACCCCACTTGTCACAGGCCTAGGGTTTGAGAGTTCCCCCACCACCACCACCACCACCCACTCTTGTCTCCCCTTCAACCAATTCATGATCCAGTTAGCAATCTTTTCCCAAACCCCCATGGATGTTACTTTACCCCCTCAGCCACCCATGAGGCACTGAATCAAAGGTATTACTGAAGTCCAAATACAGAGCATCCACTGCATGGCCCCTATCCATCTCTCTTGTTACCCAGTTATAGTGCTCTATTAAATTGGTCTGGCAAGATCTTCCTGAGGTGAACCCATGTTGTTGTCTGTCCTGCAGGCCATTTGTCCAGGATGGGGTCTCAGCTAAGCATGCTTTGAACGGTTTTGCCACTTTGGTCTCTTTTCTGGAGGTTCTCTAAACTTATAGAAATGTGTGGGGAGAGCTCTATAGGACCATTCAACACATGCAGGGTCTGTAGCTGGGGTACATATTTCCAGGGATCCTCTGACACTTGTAGGTTTAAAATTCAGAGATGGTGATTTGGCAAAATTAAACTAGGATGACAAAATTACCTTAGGGAAACAAAAGGTAGCCTACTTGGATAAGCGGAAACTAAATAAAAAGAAAAGAGTTTAATTAAAACTTTCCAGACACCCATTTGTTCTTGTATTAGTCAAGTGTTTCCTCCCCCAAAAGTTCTGGAAGTCACCTTGCTAAGTATTTTTTTTCCAAGTTCTCTGAGGGAGTAGATTGAACCTTATAAAATGTAATATCACCTATAGTCTGATTAAACTGGGGGCTGTAAACATGGTGAACCCATAGTTTTCTTTTACAGCTTGTCTGTTTGTTTTTTATTTCAGTTTTCAACCTTTAATGCTAAACTGCAGGAAACTCTGGATATTGTGAATGTCTACTCTGAGTCTCAACATATTGAGGAGCTGGGAATCAGGGAGGTTAAAGGTTATACATCCCTTACGGATACTGCTCGTATATTTTAAAGATGGCCTTGATAAACATAGGACATGAGAAGTCTCCCATGCTCAATTCATTGCCATGCCCAGGAAAGCCTTATACTGTCACATAATCCTACCCAGTTAGAAGAGCACAACATGACTAGCGCCTGTAAGAACAACGCTGTAGAAACAGTGAAATGAGGGTGACTACAGGGGTGTAGAATAGGGTGTGGCATTTACCGTGACCCCTGTAGCTGCTACCTTAGTGGGAGGGACTGAAGGGAAGGAAGAAGGGTCTAAAAAAAGTGGTGCCTGGCCAAGTTGCTCCCATGGTGGAGAAGGTTGGGGCATAGAGCAGCTCAGCTGGTGTGCATCTGGCGACTAGGGTTCTGTTCCTGGTCTCCAAGATTTTTGTCCATGAGACAGCTGTACATTGTTTTTCTAAGTCCTGTCTCACAGATTCCCCCGAGTTTCAATTTTCCCCTGTAATCCAAATCCAACTCTGAGTGTGGACCACTACCATGTGGATGCAGTGTTTTTTTTTTGTCTGGAGCTATCTCCGCAGGCACCATTGCTGCCGTGCTGTTCTTGTCTGTGTGTTTGTGACCTAGTGCCTCACATAATAACCATAACATTTTCTGAAAAACCTATATTTAGTCATGTGTCAGAAGTAGTCAGTCACTGTCTGGTGCAACAACTGGTCAATAACAGAATCCCACAAAAAACATGGGACACTGGTTATGTAAGCAATAAGACACGACAGGGTGTGTGTTAGACACTTTAACACACGGCTAGGAGGCGTAGTGAGGCACGAGGCCACCGGCCGAGTGCGTCCAGCCTCCTAGCCATATGTTAAAGTGTCTAACACACAGACCCTGTCATGTCTTATTGCACTTATGAAATGGCTAACAAAAATACAGATGTATGTGATGGCTAAAATGTATAGTATTTAAAAGTGAAAAAGTTTAGTGTTGGTCTTCATTTTTAATAAAATAGTTCCTCCGGCTACTTTTTTTTTTTTTTTAACTTAAAGAAGTCTGTCCTATAAAGGCTTCTGTAGTTTACACGTGGTTGTCATGGCAGTATTCACCCCCAAGTTAGAAATCGATCTGAACAGCCACTCAGCCGGTGGGCCAGGAGAGAGATCGTGGCAGTACTTTATTAAAATTAATCATCGGCTGTAATAATCGGCTGTCACTTCTGATTAAAATAGAGAGCAAGAGAGCAGGCTGGGAGAGAGATCACTTTTTAATTGGGGTGGAGAGTGAGCGGGCTGGGAGCCAGATTGCAGCACTTTGCATTTTTTTCCCGGGACAGAGATTGTGGCAGTACTTTGTTAAAATGAATCATCGGCTGTAATAATCAGCAGTCGCGTCTGATTAAAATGGAGAGCGAGGGGGCTGGGAGACAGCTCACGTTTTGATTGGGATGGAGAGCGAGTGCGGGCTGGGAGACAGATCACAGCACTTTGTGTTTTCTTCCCCTTTGCTACGTTCTGCATGGATTTGAAAACAAACATTAAAAGACAGAGGCCAACTAAACAGGAGGTGAGGTGTATTTATTTTATTTTTATACAGTTAGACTGGCACCACTTATGCGAGAAACAAGATGGCTGCATTTTCATTTTTCAAGGTTCTGAGTGGGCAGCATCACCCATATCAATGCCCACTTGCCATAGCTTGGCACAGCCTGATCCTTCTCCCATGGTGTTAGACATATTAGCACACTCCTAGCAGCCAATCAGGATGCTGCTTTTCTACCACCCATTTCATAAATTGCCATAACAGATTGAACATCTAGCAACAAAGTAGCAAGAAACACATGCAGCTGGAGGACAGATTGTGTACACCAGGCCTGAATACATTAATGAACTAGAAACGATGGAGCATCTGTTTTTCTCTTGTTCCTTTATTACAGGTTTTTGGGACTTGATAGCTGCCCAGTAGGCTAAACCTTTATTTGGCGAACGTAAATATGATACATTGATATATGGACATTGTGGCTCCCCTTGGAATGGGACTGTAGCACACTGGATGTTATTTTTGCATGTTGTAAATGGCAAATATGGTTAAATCGGTGCTAGTGTGTTCTACAACAGAAACTATTTTCTCAAAATAATTCATTTTTACAAGTAACAGCACAGATTCACTCATTTATTTATCTAGTTTTTCTGACCCCAGTAATACTCAGGTATTCCTAACTTTCTGCAGTGTGTCTTTTTAAGCCAGAACTGCCCAGAGAGGATAGAACACATGCAAATGATGGAACTCTTTACACATGACAACTATTCAAATGCTGCCTTGCGCTAACTGCCTTAGTTCTAAAACCTCTCAGATTTCACTCTCCTCCTGTAAAGTCTAGTCGCTCGGAGTCTCGCTCTTCAACTTGTTCCGGTGATGTGAAGAAACTTATAAAAACATACAAGTATCTTTTTACTTTCATTTGCTGCCTTTTGTTGCTAGAACACTGGAAGAAGCAGCCTACTGAGTTCTAGATTATTGAGATTGTTGTTGCTTTTTGATGGTAAAGTAAGTTAGGAATTTATATATATTTGAATGTTATAGTTATTTTATAGTTATGAATAACTGGAGGCTAGGAGAAGCTGGGCTGGGAGGATTTGGGGGAATGGGTACATGTATGGAAAGCAGGAGAATGGTAATCTGCAATAATTGTGGAGCAGCAGTCTTTCTGGGAGTGATGTGGAATAAAGGGGGATGTCCTGTGTGTAAGAGCCTGGAGCAGCTAAGGGTTGAAATAAGGCTGCTCAGATGGAAGGGGAAGGATGGTGTGGGAAGTCAAAGGAGCAGGGCAGTGGAGGAAAAGGCAAAGGGCTGATGCCCAGGGGAGTGATGCTATCAGGCAGGGGACAGGAGTGGGGAGAAGTACCCAGTATTCAGGAGTATCTCTTCCTCAGAGGACTAGGGAGCCCAAGGTGGAGGAATGGCAAGTGGTAAGGGGAAGGGGTGGGAATATGAGAGCAGCATCAGGGGTGGGAATTTCTAAAGGGGTGCCTTTATTGAACAGATTTGCACTACTGTCTGGAAGGAGGAAGAGGTCAGCAGGAGGTGAGGTAGGAGGTCAGGTTGAGCCAGGGTTGGGAGCAGGAGTACTGGGGAGGGAGGAGGGAACTAATCGGGCTGGGCAGGGAAGAATATGCAGGTAAAATGAAGTGGAGGATGGGGGGGGAGAGGAGAGAAAAGGAACGGAAGAGGAGAGGGAAACCTGAAAGCAGATAGTCATAAGAGGGGGGCAAATTGGGAGATGGAAAAACATGTATGGGGATAAACTGTGGATGTGTAGATAAGTTTGCCAGGGTGCAGAGGGAGCAGTTAGGTGGGGAAGCAGCTAGTACTGAAGGTAAGAAAGGCAGGATGGGGAACACAGATGCAGGGGATGGAAGGGTGGCAATCATAGGAGATTCCATAATTAGGGGTATTCACTGGGGAAGGAAAAGGGACTCCAATGCAAGCAGGAGGGTGGTTTGTATGCCGGGGATGACAGCAGGGAAGGTGGACCCCAAGAATAAGGGAAATAGTAAGGGAGGTTGGAGGAGAACCTAATTTAGTTATACATTTAGGAACCAATGACCTGGCTGGGGAGGAAGTTGAGATAGTGGAAAGTAGGTTCAGGGAGTTAGGGAATATCTGCAGGGAGGAAGAAAGTTTACTGGCCTTCTCAGAGGTGATACCAGTACCAAGGGCGAGCACAGTTTGGAAAAGACGAATAGAGGATTTTAATGACTGGCTGATGAAATGGTGCAGGGAGGAGAGATTCATCTGTATTGAGGACTGGGAGAAGACCTGGTCAAACAAAGCACTCTTTTCACCAGACAGGCTACACCTCAGTAGGGAGAGTTCTAGTGTACTCAGAGACAAGCTGGGGGAATACATAACCACTACACTTAATTTAAACTACTGTGGGGGCAGTCCCACAGACTCTGAGAGGAGGAGATTAGTAACTCCCCCACAGTGATGAAAGAGGTCTGGAGGAGGTGATGGAAGGCATACACAGTTAGCAAAGGGTGGAGGGGGTGAGGAACAAGTAACAAGGGTATGTGGAGGGATGCACACAGAGGGGATAAATGTGAATAGAAGAAAAGAGGGAAGAAAAGGAAGGTCAGACTCTAGGTGGAGGGTGGTGTCTCTGAATGCACAGAGTCTTGGAAACAGGATGGATGACCTGCAGGCACTATTAGCAGATAGGAGGGTGGACATAGCTGCAGTAACCGAGACTTGGGCAACATCACACCATGACTGGGACCTTGCTATCCCTGGATATAAACTATACAGGAGGGACAGAGTAGTCGGGAAGTGGGGAGTGGTGGCATTTTATATCAGGGAGGGAATAACTTGCATGAGGGAGGAGTCAGAAGAAGGGGAGGTGGAGGCATTATGGGTTCAGTTAAGGTCCAATAGAGGGAGAAAGGTGAGGTTGGGGGTGGTTTACAGACCACCCAATCAAGATGAGGAGAGAGACAGGAAAACTGATCTCACAGATATGGGAAGCTGCAGGGAAAGGAGAGGTGGCAATTATGGGGGACTTCAACCTGCCCAAGGTAGACTGAAATATATCACTCACAACATGTGCTAAGAGACAGGTGATCCTGGAAGGATTGCAGAGTGGGTTCCTGACTCAGGGCATCACTGAGCCAACAAGAGCTGAGGCAATTCTTGATCTGGTGCTCACAAATGGGGAACATGTACAGGAAATAATGGTCAGGGAGCCACTGGGGGGAAGTGACCATTGCACAGTGTGGTTCCATTTGGATATGGGCAGAGAAAGCATCCTGACTAAGACCAAAATCTTGGATTTAAGGGGGACAGACTTCAGGAAAGTGGGTGAGGTTCTAAGGAGCCATCTGGTGGGCATCAGAGCAGATATGGGGGTGGACCTAAAGTGGTCCATCATTAAGGAAGGAATGATGGTTGCCACAGATGAGTGTGTTAGGTTAAGGGGGGAGAATACAAGGGCCAAAGCGCCCAGCTGCTTCAGTTCTGGGGTTGCCAAGGCAGTAAGGGAAAAGAGGCTGGCCTATAGAAAATTCAGGAAGACCAAGAGAGAGGTGGCTAAGGAAAATTACCTAAAGTTGGCTAGTGAAGCAAGTAAGAAAGTCCGGCAAGCAAAGGCACAGAAGGAGCTTCAAATAGCTGAAGGAATTAAGAAGGGGGAGAAGGCTTTCTTTCACTGTATTAGTGAGAAAAGGGTCAAGAAGGAAGGGATTGTTAGGCTTAAGAAAGGTGTGGAGTGGGTGGAGGATAATGGAATAAAATCAGAGATGCTAAATGAATACTTCTGTTCTATCTTCACCAGGGAGAAGGTCGGACCAGTGCCTTCAGGAAGGAAAAGAGGAGCGGGGAGGAGGGGAACACAGACATAGTGATAGAGGAGGATAGAGTGAGGGAGGGTCTGCTGGCATTGAAAGTGGACAAATCACCAGGCCCGGACAGAGTACATCCAAGGGTACTAAAGGAACTGGCCGAGGAGCTGGCAGGGCCACTAGCAGACCTATTTAATAGTTCTTTAGAGTCAGGCGTGGTACCACAGGACTGGAGAACAGCACATGTAGTGCTTCTTCACAAAAGCGGTCCCAAGGATGATCCAGGGAATTACAGACCAGTCAGTCTGACCTCCATTGTGGGCAAGCTCATGGAGACCATACTAAAGGAAAGGTTGGTGGAATATCTAGAAGAACATGGTCTCCAGGATGAGAGGCAGCATAGGTTCATGGGGGGAGATCATGTCAAACAAATCTGATTGACTTCTTTGACTGCGTCACTAAGACAGTAGACAGGGGCCAAGTGGTAGACATCCTCTATCTTGATTTCAGCAAGGCCTTTGACTCTGTGCCCTACAAAAGGTTGATCAGGAAGTTAGTGGATCCTGGAGTTGGGGAAAAGATGGTCAGATGGGTGGAAAACTGGCTGAGGGACAGTACCCAGATGGTGGTGGTGGGGGAGAGTTATCTGGCACCAGAGAGGTAACCAGTGCAGTCCCACAGGGCTCTGTGCTGGGGCCGGTGTTGTTCAATGTCTTCATCAATGACATTGGGGATGGCATTAAAGGCAAAATGTGCCTATTCGCATGTAACCACCCTACAAATGGGAATTCCCGAAAAGTCTTCCTTGAGCTTGCCTAAATGCTCACTGCCCAGCTGGTGTCCTGAGTTTTAGCAGTTTAAATGTATTGCCAGAGAGTGCCTGTATAGCCTCTGTGTACTGTCTCTTTAAGAGCTACCTGGATTGCAGTCATAAGTAATCTGAGAGGGAGCTCTGTTGAAAGATGCAACTATTTGCTGAAAATCATTTAGAGTGATAATGATGATGTAGTTTGTCTAACCTGCCTTCTTTGCAGCAAGGACTGTCTTGTTTATCCCCACCATTTGGCCCAGGACTGTGTATTAGACCAGTCATTTCTGGTGGGACCTAAAATGAAGCCAGACTACAGAAGCTGTCTGAAGTCAAAATCTGTAGGTATTGCAGTTTTGGGCTTTTGGCACCTTTTTGCAACTGAAGGAGGAGCTCTCGCTTTGACTGACAGCCAAATCAGACAACTGAACCTTTTAGATCTGAGGGAAATCCCCAAGCAGCCTGCTGTTTAAGGCAGATCTAAGTTGGGAGCTGAAGAAGCAAGATGCTTGAGACAGTCTCTGTGGAAAGGCTTGAGTTTTGGCCTGCATATCTGATTGCTGCCCTGAGAGGGGAAAGAGAATTGTTTTTGGACTGAATCTGAGCTGTGTGACTAAAGTAAGCTACTAAAGTGGGCCAGGCTCAACCTGAAGAAGACCGAAGATTTTGCTGAATGCGATCGGCCTGTCAGGCGTTCCAGCTACCCCTAAGCTCCTGGTGTGTGCAGAGACATTGTGATGGTGACCGGGGAGTGCTTTCCCTGGTACAGTAGAATTCCCTTACATGTAAATGTGCTGTGAGCTGCTAGTGGGTCGTGAGGTAGTTCCCCACTGTGTGAACTGTGTTCTGCTTGCTGGAAGCTGTATCCAGCCCAAAACGGACTGCATACAAATTTATCTCCATGTGGTCTGGGTCTTGCCAGACTGACCCATCCAGACTACCCACTGCACAGAGAAGCCATTGACAAGAGACCTTCTTAGGGATCAGCTCCCTGCTCCACATTTGAGCAGGAACAATGCCTTGGCGACTCGTGTTGGCCCTGCTTCTCCTGGCATTCCAGATCAACCACCTGCAGTCTCGATTTTCGTCCAGCCTGTGTCCAGTCTTGGGTATCGTTAGTAAATACTAGGGTAGCTCCCTGCAACAACAGCTTCATCTGAGTGTGTCATCTGATTATCTTGTTGTTTCTTTTCCATTACGAACTGAGCCCTTTGGTATTGGATTACAAATAGTGTGTACTGTGCATGTTGTGTTTTCCATCACAGAGCCCCAACCAGCTGCGATGCCAGCCAACCCCGGGCAGCGGTCCTGGCTAGCCCATCTCTTCTCCAACTGGGTACCCAGAGGTGTGACTCTGTGGGGGGACTTAAAGTGCATGCATAACTGCTTGATTAATATAACCTTTAAACTTATTAACCTGATTTCACCCCTCCCTTGTTCAAGTCCCCTGAATAAATCAGATCTAACTTTTTCTGCATGTAATCTGACTGTGGTTCCAGTCTGTGCTCAAAGTACTGTACTGTTGCTATTTGCTGTGCATAACCTTGTTTTACAGGGGGTCCCCAGGGTCGAGCCAGAGGAACCAGCCCTGGTGGTAAGTGCAAACAGTGTGGATACTTGTGTGGTGTACCAGTGGTGTTGTGAAAGTGATTATTGTACAGTGTTTAGGCCACTAGAGGGGAAAGAGGGGGGATTACAGTGTCCCGGAGGGGTATGCCCAGGTTAGCTTGACCGCTACCAACCCTGACCTCTGGGTGGAGGCACCCATTTCAGAACTCAGGCCCCTTACCCTGCTACTAGCCAAGCAGGCAGGGGTAGTAGCCCTTGGGATAGCGCCACCTAGGGGTTACACGCAGATGACACCAAGCTCTGTGGGAGAGTGGACACAGCTGAATTGATACGGGACCTACAGGAAGATCTGGAAAAGTTGGGGAGGTGGTCCAGGATCTGGCAGCTTCGCTTCAATGTCAAGAAATGCAAAGTTATGCATATTGGAGCCAAGAATCCCAGGACAGAGTATTACCTGGGTGGAGTCCGAGTATCTGCAACAGAGTAAAAGAAGGACCTGGGAGTGATGATCACTACTGACCTGAAGCACTCCACACAGTGCAAGAAAGCAGCAGGAAAAGCAAACAAGATGCTGGGATGCATAGCTAGGGGGATCAGTAGTAGGAGAACGGAGGTTATACTGCCCTTGTACAGGTCACTGGTAAGGCCGCATCTAGAGTATGAAGTTCAGCACCAGTGCCCACACCTCAAAAAGGACATTAACCTGCTGGAGAAGGTACAGATGAGGGCTACAAATATGATAGTTAGTCAGCAGGGCAAGGCATAGGAGGAGAGGTTGAGGGCACTGAACATGTACTCCTGGAAGACAGGAGAGAAAGAGGGGACATGTTTGGGACATTCAAGTACTTGAAAGGGATAAATAAGGTTGATAAGGAGAGCCTCTTTAAGCTGAATGGCAACCATATCACAAGGGAGCACAGTCTTAAGCTGGAAGCTGGGAGGTTTAGAACGGAGGTCAGGAAGCACTTCTTCAAAGAGAAGGTGGTGGACACTTGGAATGCACTGTCGGAAGAGGCCATTTCTTTGAAGACAGTGGGCAGCTTTAAGAGAGGCTGGGATAGGCATGGGGGGAAGGTAAGAATCATGGGTAGGGAGGATGGAAGGAGTGGGGAGAGGGGGCAGGGACATTAGCTTAAGCTGTGGACCCTGCAATATGAGCAGACTTGATAGACCAAATGGCTTTCTTCTGCTGGCTTCTTCGTATGTTCGTATGTTTACTATTTGTTATTGGTAATTAAACCTAGTTTATTATTTTAATACTTTTCGTCAGTTCTTTCTGGCTCAGCATAACCGGTGAGGAACCGATTTAATTTAGTTATTTTCAGGGTTTTCTGACTAAAAAAAAAACATTAGTTTACTTCAAAAGTTATTTTAAATATTTATTTTGTAACCGTCTATCTTTTACTGTACCACTAGTCTCGGTTCACTTTCGTTATCGGTTCCGGTTCCCATTGGTTCATTGTAGGTTTGGGAACCGACCACAACCGCTAAATCTTTTTGTAAAAACCTTTAAATTACTTTGCGGTTAACATTTTTATCAGTTACAGATAAAATGTCAGAGAAACCTAAAAAGAAATATGGTGAACTTGGTTTCAAAAATTGTTCTGATTATGGAGAAGTGTTTGCTAAGGCAGACAAACATAGTCTGTGTGTGGCTTGCCTTGGATATGATAACCTTAAGAGGAACTTCCCAGGTCCTTTTGACTTTCATGCATGAATTACCCATTCTTGCATTGATTCTGGAATTGTATTTCATTGCTGTCCACTGCAGTTAGTTTTTGCACTCTGAGCTGCTAAAAACTGCAGGGTGTACCAGTGCTTCTATAGCAAGCCTGGTGTTGCTGTGGGCCCAGGGTTGTACTGCTGACATCACTATAGGGCAGAGTCAGTTTCACAAAAAAAAAAAAAAAACATACTAACAAGGCATTTGGATTTTGGCATAATGTATTGCTAACAGGGTGTCTTGGGGAAGAGGAAACACAGTATGTACACTGAATACTGGTAGGTTTCCCTTGCAACATTGTTGCAACTGCATGGTGCTGCACAGTGTGAGTCACTCCTCTACCCCACAGTGATGCCATCAGGAGCTAGCAGCCCAGCAGCTGAACAGCAAAGGCAATTGCAGCAGGGCTCACAAACAAATCCAAATTATGGGAGGCAGAGTAAACCTTGGTCAAAAATAACAAATGCACACACCTTTTCATGTCTAGTACTGCATATAATGACTATAAGCTGTAACTTTATGGACCATCATGAAAGTTCCTCTTTAATGAAGAATGTGATATTTGTAAAACCTTCCCAGAAAAAACAGTGGAGAAACGCCTGGAACAGCTTAAGAAAAAACTTCCTCCACCTAAGGGTCCCTCTGGCTCTGACTAGCCGATACCCTCTTCTGCTGTGGGTGAAATCACTTCAGTAATTGCCTCAACCCCTGAGATGGGTGACAAGGGCACTAAGAGGCTTGCTGAACCGGCTGACTCTCTGGTTCCCTCAAAAAAGACTAAAGAAAATAAAGCACACAGAACCCCCAACTGAGAAAAAGGGGACTTCTGTGGGTGCTCTGGCCCTACCTTCTCCTCATGAAATTGTTCACTCCTTTAAAGTGGTCCAGGCCTTACAAGATCTTTTTCCCACTGGCCAGCAGCCACCTGCCTCAGTACCAGCTGGACAGACTGGCAGCACTGGTAAATCCTCTTTTACTGAGGAAGAAGGTTATGATGAAGAGGAGTATGAAGGGGAACCCATTGAGCCTGAGGTTTCCCCCGAGCAAGATTTTGGTTCACCTCCTAGAACTTTTTTACTCCCTCTGACCACCTGCTGTAAGACACTCCAGTGTGAGACAGACCTGGCAGAGGTGTACCTGCACATATACTAACAAAGCTACACTTCTTTCATGTTCATTAATATACTGGGGCTTGTGTGTGTCTCCGTCATTGGCTTTACTGCCTTCAGCCATGGAGCGTTTTACTTGCTGACTTAGTGGACACAATGCTGGTAAAATGGCTGATTTATTCAGCAAGGCACTGAGCTGCTTTTTAGCAAACCTCTTAGAGGTGGTTTGTTTTGTTGAGGCGAGCTAGCAGTCCTGTAGAGGGTCATGTGACCGGCCTGTTACTTCCAGGTCCCTGGGGATTTAAGTGGGCTCCTGCAAGCTGAGTAGGCAGTGTGATGTGGGTGAGGATGCATCTGCAAGGCAAGGTGAAAATGAGTGTAAAGACACGCCAGATCCTCATGCGTACAGCGTAAGCAGCTGTGAAAAGCTGGGAGAACATTATCAGAAGCCGGCTTTTTATTCTAAAGGCATAGTGTACATCACTTGTAATTCATATTTGCTTAATGGTATATAGAGAGATTTCTACATTGTTGTGTGTGTCAATTCAGAGTTTGTATTTCAAAAATGTCAGACATCGATACTACTGTGGAGGGGGAAACGGGGTTTAAATGCTCAAGTTGTCAAATGTACACCTTAATGTTGGTGCCTTTACCTCAGTTGCCTTATAAATGTGTAAAATGCACTGAACGTGAGATTACACTGAACAAATTAGCAAGCTTTCACAATAGACTTGAGTGTCTTGAACTCAAACAGCAGACTATGGCTTTTAAATTAGCAAACAACTGTACACCCATGCCTAAAGGGCATACAAATAAAACTTTTGATACAAATGTCTCATTTCCTGATCAAACTTGCACCATTTCCCCTTTATTATCTTGTCAAATCACTGATAACACAGTTGAAGCATGTTATACCAGCAACCCTCGTAATGCTGATTCCCCCAAACCTTGTCAGTCCTCTACTCAATTAGGAGAAGGCAGCAAGAGAAAGAGAGCTTGTGATGATGATACTTGTCATTCTAATGATGAGGGATGGTATGAAATCCAGAGTAACAGAGTGACAAAGAAAGGATGTAAAGCAGAACATTTTGTTTTACCACTCCTAAATAGCTTTGACCCACTCAGTTTACAGGACTCAGATATGGAGATTAATACTGCTACATTAGACCAACCAAATCTGAGTAATGGCCCTTATTCGATGGTTACTCTTGATGGAAATTGCACTAAAAGAAGTAATATAGTTGAAGTCACATCTTGTTCCCTTGCTAAAAATATTTCAAATAGTGACCAATCAATTAATGTAGCTAGATCAATAAACGAGCAACTAAATCCCACAAATTTTAACATTGTTCAGGATATTATCCCACCTAAGGAGACTGAGGACTTGAACAGCTCTGAGAATGCTATAAATAAATAATACTACATTCTGGGGGACTCAATCATATGATATACAGATCACTTTTCAACTAGAGGTAATAAACTAAATGTGACCAGCTGTAGCTATATGGGTGCAACAATTAAAGATATATCTGACATGTTGCCAAGTATTTTGAGTAAAGTTGAAGAACAAAAAACTGTGATTTTACATGCTGGCACAAATAATATGAATAACTCCAAAATAGAGGACATTATCAAAGAGATGACTGAAGCAGTAGCTACCCTAAAGAGATTAGCTACAAATTTCATTATCTCTGAGATCCTGCCAGTATCTGGAGCATCAAAAAGCAAAATATAAAAAAATTAAAGTTTTTAATAATTGACTCCATAGGTGGTGTTTGGAGAATAAGATCAAATGTTTAAAGACTTGGGAAATTTTTTCTTCCAATTATTGTTTGCATTGTCCAGATGGTCTCCACCTGAACAAATATGGTGCTAAACTTTGGGGCAATATTTTCTATCTAGCAATCAGCAGCCAAAATGAATTATCAAAAAACTGGTAAATAAGGGGCAAACAGTGGTAGGTATTGCTTCCTCTGAGAAACATGGTGTTAAAGCCCACTAAATTCATTAAACCTAAACTAAATGTGCTACTCACCAATGCAAGAAGTCTCCATTACATAAAAAAGTGAACTTGAGCTCTTGTTATTAAATAATGATATTGACATTGCAGCTATCTCAGAAACCTGGTGGGATTAGACTTCTGCTTGGAATAAATCAATCCCAGGATACAACCTTGTTCACAAAGATAGAGACAATAGAAGGGGTGGTGGGGTGGCGCCCTATCTAAATGAAAATATTACTTTTAGACAATTAATAACACCCTAAATGAGTCCAATGAAACTTTATGGGTTGAAATGGAGACAAAAAATAACAAAAATGTATTGGTGGGTATGTACTATATGCCTCCTGATACTAAACAGTCTGATCATCATTTTCTACTTAATGATATTTCAAGTAAATTAAAATACAAGGACATTTTGCTACTTGGTGACTTTCACTCTCCAGGGATCAATTGGAATGACTATTCTGCCTCTACCATTCAGGAACAAGCTTTATTAGATCTTTGTATTATTAATGGACTACAACAAGTAGTGGACAAACCAACAAGAGGTAGAAATATATGGGATCTTGTCCTTTCTAATACTCCTGAAAAAATCATAGACCTGAAAATCTCTGATCCCTTGTTTAATAGCGACCATAACATCATTACTTTTTCTATTAACAATGAATTTATTAAACAAGTTGGCATTACTATTGTTAAGGACTTTAAAAAGGCTAACTTTGGTGCTATTAATAAATAACTAAATGATTGGATTTGGAGTGATGAATGTGCATCTGTGAATAGATTATGGAATAACCTGAAGAATAAGATCCATGAGTTGAGTAATAAATACATTCCAAATCGCACATTGTACTGTATAACAAGAAAGGGAAACTGCCCATGTAGTATACAAATAAAGTTCATAAATCCATATCAGCTAAAAAAAAGAGCTTATAAGGCTGTTAAAAGAGATGATTATAATAAAAATAAATACAAGGAGGATTTAAGAGTTTGTAAAATTAACATTAAAAATGAAAAACGGAAGATAGAATTTAGATTGGCACACATGAAGGATGGGGAGAAATCTTTCTATTCCTATATAAATAATAAAAAATCTGCCTCTAATATAATTGGACAAATTAAAGTCTCTAATACCATCATAAATGAACCATCTGATATGGTTAATGAATTTAATTATTATTTTTGCTCTGTGTTCGCACATAAAAATAATAACTGTTCACTTGACTTTGTAAGCAGTACCACTGAGGAACTTAATATAACCAGGGAAGAATTACTCCATAAGTTAAACCATATTAAAATAAATACCTCCCCTGGTCCAGATCTACTCCATCCACGGGTATTAAGAGCCATCAGATTGTGGTTGGTTGAGCCATTATATATCCTCTATAATAAATCTTTGACCATTGGTGAACTGCCAGATGACTGGAAACAAGCAGTAGTGGTTCCTATTTATAAAAAGGGGCACCATATTTGTATGGCAAATTATAGACTGATTAGTCTAATTTGCATTTTGGGAAAAATGAAAGAGTCCATTATCAAAGATAAACTCACCTCTGATCCTGAATCAAGATGCTTTGTTGATAACGCACAGTATGGCTTTAAGTCTCAAAGATCATGTCTCACTGAAAATCTCTGTTTTTATGAAACAGTTAGTAAATTATTAGAGGACAAAAAATCAGTTGATATTATATTCCTCGACCTTTGTAAAGCCTTTGATAAAGTACCTCATGTAACCCTGGCAGAAAAAATGGTAAATCTTGAGATAAACAGCTTCATTATCAGATGGGTAAATGCATGGTTGATGAATAGAGAACAAGTTGTAAAAATCAGAGGCTTCACCTCTAGTACGGGTAGGGTGACTAGTGGGGTGCTCCGGGGTCTGTCTTGGGCCATTCATTGTTCTCTTTGTCTCTGATATAGATAGGGACATAAATGGATATACAGTTAAATGTGCTGATGATGCCAAAATTGCTATCGATGTAAGTAAAAAAGATGGATATTACGACCTTTGTAAAGATCTCTTGAAAATGGAGAACTGGGCAGACAGAAATGGTATGATGTACAACTTAGACAAAAGTGTTTTTATACAATTGGGTAATAACCCATGTCACAACTATACTCTAGCTGGGAAATTGTTACAGTCTGTGGATAATGAAAGGGCCTTGGGCGTACTTGTTTCAAGTGATTTTAAATTCAGTTCTCAGTGTACAAAACTAACTAAGAAGGCTAACAGACTTATTGACTGTATTAGATGATCTGTCACATCTAGGAATAGGGCTTGTTTAATTCCCTTCTACAAGGCCTATGTACGACCCATTCAAACAACATGAAGTCTTGCTATATTATGACATATGCAGTGAGTCCCAACCTTCGAACTGCTCCGGAGGTGAAAGAGTTAACTTTCCATGCCAGGCATGGAACTTTGAGCGCGAGCTCGGTTGAAAACTCTGTCTGTTGTTAATCAAACTCAAACTGTCAGATTCTTTACTCCGCCTCACTGAACAGTCACTCCGGAGACTTCTCCTTCTGCTCGGTTCGTTTGTCGGTTAAAAAGTATTATTTTATCGTTTTTTTGACCGAAATTAAACCGCAACCGGTTGGTTCAAGCTCTGTCTGTGGTATTGTAAGTAATAGATAGGCTTACATTTATTTTATTCTGTGTGGAACTTGTAAACGCTTTTCGGTTCAGTTTGAACCGATCAGGTTATTCTCAGACTTTACTAGTCCTTATTTACAGTGCTGTTCCCGGTTCTTATCGGTTCTAAAAAAAACGGATTTCATCACATTTTTTTCCACGACCCATGACATGGTTGGGAACCGATAAGAGAGTATTGCTTGGCAGATTGCCATAAACAGGCAAGTTTGGTTAGGCTGGCACTATGTCTGAGAAACCCAAAAGAAAAACTGGGCTCACTGGGTTTCAGCACTGTAGTGTTTGTGGGGAAGCCTTTGCTAAGGCTGACCTACACACCACCTGTGTGTATTGTCTGGGGTTTGACCACCTCAATGCAGACTGCCAGATTTGTAAGAATTTTCCTGCTGCCACCATAGAAAAGAGAGTTGGTGGGCTCAGGGAAAGGAAGGCCAAAAAGTCCACTGACCCCGATGGCTAGCCCGGTTCGGTTCCAACTGAACCGGAGGGAGTGCCCTCTGACCAGGGCGATACTTCCTCGGGCAAACGAAGAGCCAGCTCTGAGGAGCCGGTTCCAACTAAAAGGACTAGAAAGTCAGCTAGTGTGGAGCCAAAAGTTCTTCCTCCAACCACTGAGGAAATAGCTAAAGCAATTCAAATTGTCCAGTCTCTTTCCCCGGTTCCAACCGAACCGACACCATCAGGGAAGCGCTCGGTTCGGCCGGTTCCACCGGTTCAAGATTATGATTTTGAGGATTTTTATGAACCGGAGGAGGGGGAAGAGGAGTATGAGGAGAGTGAATGTGGTTTTGAAGGTCTGGATGTGCCCATTGAACCGGACATCTCTCCAGACAGACCGTCAGGGGTTTCTCCCCCCAGGCTATCTGAGTCCCCTTCTCATTTTATGTTCTATAAGAAAGTTGCTGAAACTCTCCAGCTCCCTGTTGAGGAAGCTGTTGATGACCAAGAGGAGCCTGATTATGTAGAAATGATGGATATTCCAGAGTCTAGGAGACTGTCTATTCCTTTGCATAAATCTTTTCGGAAACAAGCAGTAAAAATTCTAAAAACTCCTCACACTATACCTCCTGTTGATAAAAGGATGGACAAGAGGTATACATTATCAGGCTCTGATACAGAGTTCCTCACACAGTAATGCAGCCATGTAGGGGTAGTGCAGGCTGCAGCTTGTGACAGGGCAAATATTCCTCTAGCTTCGCACCCCCCTGAAAAGGACTCCAGGAGGATTGATGCCATGGCAAAGAAACAGTACATGGCAGCATCTTTGGGACTCAGACAGGCAAATTATATGGCTTATGATACTAGGTACCAGAAATCCAGATGGGATACTGTGCTGGCCCTGGCAAAACAGGTCCCTGACCAGCTTGCCAGGGAGCTGGAACAGGTGGCTGCAGATGGTATTGAGGCATCCAAGGTGCAATCTCATGCTGCAGTAGACTCTAATGATGTGTCATCAAGGGTCATGGCTACATCTGTGGCACTTCGCAGAATGGCTTGGCTCAGATGTACTACCCTGTCACAGGATACCCAGTCTAAGGCCATGGATTTTCTTGTTGTGGACAATTCTCTGTTTGGGGAGCAGACAGAGAATTACATGAAGAAAATGGATGAATATAGGACCACCTATAGGAGTGCACAGGCCAAGGAAAGGCAGGCCACTCCTCAAAGGCAGCATCCCAGAGGCAGGGGCAGGCCTTTTCATAGGCCTTTTTACCAAGTCCAGGCCTCCTCTTCTGCTTATGCCCAGAGGGGGTTCTTTGAGGGGAGAGCAGACGGGGTACAAGCAAGCCTGCTTCACCCTCAGCCCAAAGCCCTGCCAAGCAGACACCCTGATGGGGTGGCCAGGGACTATTCTCCTCCACTACCTGTGGGGGGCAGGCTGGCTTACTTTGTCCAGGACTGGAAGTCTTTAACATTAGACAAGTGGGTCCTGGAAGTAGTAAGCCAGGGACAGGTTCTCAGCTTCAAAAATTTCCAAAGATGAGAGCCAGGTCCTTTCCACCTGCAAATCCATCAGAGGCACTTGCCCTAGAAACAGAAGTTTCTACCTCCTGGCTCTCAGAGCTGTGGAAAGGGTTCCACCCCACACCAGGGCAAAGGGTTGTACTCCAGGTACTTCCTTACCCCAAAAGACAGGAGAATGGTGGCCCATCCTGGATCTCAGATACCTAAACAAGCACCTTTAAAACAAAAATTCAAAATGGTGACTCTGGGAATTATTTTACTTTTCTAAGGCCAGGGACTGGCTAGGCCCTGGCCCTCAAGGATGCCTACTTCCATGTTCTTATCAGAAGCTCCCATCGAAGTACCTCAGATTCGAACTGCCCTCAGGCCATTACCAGTTCAGAGCAATGCCCTTCGGCCTCACCTCTGCCCCGAGGGTATTCACAAAATGCCTGGCAGTAACAGTGGCCCACTTAAGAAGGCAAAAGATTGCCATCTTTCCTTACCTGGACGACTGGCTCATAGTAGGCCAGTCTCCAGACCAAGTCAAACTACACCTTCAGGTAACTCAGCACCTGCTCACATCTCTAGGTTTCCTTCTCAATCTTCCAAAGTCAGTTCTAGAGCCTGTCCAGCTTCTCACCTTCATAGGTGCAGAACTGAACACAAAGAGGCCAGAGCCTTCCTTCCTCTGGAAAGAGCAAGGACCTTGGTCTCTGGCCTCCTCCTTCACCCTGCAGGTCTCTCGACCAGCAAGGCATTTTCTGCAGCTCCTGGGCACATGGCTGCTTCTACAGCAGATGTGCAGGGAGCAAGATTTCAGATGAGGGACATCCAGTTCCATTTGAGAGCCTTTTGGTCTCAAAGGAGAACCCTCTGACCAAATTGATCCCAGTGACTCGAACCCTGATCCAAGCCCTTCAGTGGTGGCAGGACCAGAGCAATCTGAGACAGGGGGTCCCCTTCACCCCTCAGTCTCACTCCTCAACCCTTACTACAGATGCATCCCTCTTGGGGTGGGGAGCTCACATGGGCGATCTCACTACCCAGGGATTGTGGTCCCCTCAGGAATCTCTGCTTCACATCAGTCTGTTGGAACTCAGAGCAGTTTTTCTTGCACTTCAAGCTTTTTCCACCTCTGTTCAGAGCAAAGTTGTATAGATCAGAACAGACAACACCACTACAATGTGGTACATCAACACGCAAGGAGGCACTCGGTCTACGGCCTTGCGCACCGAAGCAATGAAGTTGTGGTCTCTGGCGTACTCCCTGAACACCTCCCTTACGGCAGTTCACCTCCCAGGCAAGGACAATGTCCTGGCAGATGCTCTCAGCAGGATTTCCCAGGGCCATCACGAATGGTCACTGGATCCCCTAGTATTGGAGGTAGTATTTGCCAGATGGGGCACCCCGCAGATAGATCTTTTTGCAGCCCCAGACAATCACCAACTTTTTTGCTGCAGGCCCCCAGTGTTGGGCTCAGTCCCTCTGGATGCCTTCCTTCTCAGTTGGGAAGGGAAGTTTCTCTATGCTTCCCCCCCTTCCCTCTTCTGTTCAAGGTGCTAGTCAAAATCAGATCTCAACCCTGCAAGATGATCCTGATCGCTCCAGATTGGGCCAGGCAGCCCTGGTACCCACTCCTTATGTCCTTAGCAGTCCACCTTCCCCTGTGTCTTCCCAGGAATCACAACCTGTTAACCTGTGCTCAGGGGAGGGTATGGTACCCGAATCTCAAATCTCTCAATCTCAAGGCCTGGCTCTTGAAGAGTTAGAGTTTGCTGACCTTCACCTCTCCCAAGGTGTATTGGATATATTGAAGGCTTCTAGGAAGCCATCCACCAGAGCTACTTATAATTCCAAATGGAAGAGATTTTCCATTTGGTGCTCTGGCAAGCATATTTCCCCAGAATCTGCTGACTTACCCACAGTCCTGGATTATATGATGCATTTGAATACTTTGGGGCTGAGGCCAGCTACCCTAAAAGTGCACCTGTCAGCCGTGTCTGCTTTCTTATCAGCAGGTAAACCCTCTTTTCTTTCGGCTCATCCTGTATTCTCCAAGTTTTTCAAGGGGTTGCTTCACACCAACCCTCCATTCAGGGACCCTGCCTCTGCCTGGGATCTTAATATTTGCATTGCTCAGCTTATGCAACCCCCCTTTTGAGCCCTTGTCTTCAGCAGAGCTTAAGTACTTGACTTGGAAAACTGTGTTTTTGGTAGCCATCACTTCTACCAGGCGCATAAGTGAATTACAAGCATTGTCAGTGGAACCTGATTTTATCTCCTTTCATAGAGATAAGGTGGTCCTCAGGACTAACAGAAAGTTCTTGCCTAAGGTGGTTTCAGACTTCCACCTTAATCAATCTATGTCTCTCCCTGTGTACTTCACTGACCATTTCTCCTCTGGCGAGAGGAGACTGCACAGTTTAGATGTCAAAAGAGCCCTTGGTTACTACATAGAACGTACCAAGGGTCACAGGTTTGACTCCCCTCCAACTGTTCCTCACTTATGGTGAGGGTAGTAAAGGGAAACCTGCCACTAAAAGATCCATTGCCAGGTGGATTGTCTCTTGTATCCAATTTTGCTATGAAAAACTGGGTAAGGTTCCTCCCTCAGGCCTGAGGGCTCACTCTACCAGAGGTGCAGCTGCGTCTCTGGCTGCTGCCAGGGACATCCCTATCCTAGAGATATGTCAAGCAGCTACCTGGAAAACAGTTCACACTTTTACCAAGCATTACTCCCTGGACATCCAGGCTAGGAGTGATGCTCGGTTTGGAACAGCTGTGCTTCAGAGCCTATTTCCTAAGTAGGTTCTGTCCCTCCTCCATGGAGGTACTGCTGTGTAGTCTGCGTATGTCATAATATAGCAAGACTTCATGTTGTTTGAAGAAAAAATTATTCACCTTAGTAATGTTGTTTATTCTAATGGAGTCTTGCTATATTATGACCCCCCGCCTGCCCCTCTCAGAACCTCTACTTTTGGGATGTGGGTGGGCAGTGCAGTGTTGGCACTTAGTAGATGCCCACCTGATTTTTCACCCCTCCTTTTTGGGGTGTTTGGGTGTTATGTTTTTAATTTCTTGGATCCCCTGACTTGAGTCTTTGTTTTGGGACCAAGAAAAATGTGTTCTTATATTTAGTAGCCAGTTGGCTAGTGTAGGTTTACGGTTTCCACACAGAACCTTAGTGAGTTTTGCTCATAAAGATCTGACAGTTTGAGTTTGATTAACAACAGACAGAGTTTTCAACCGAGCTCGCGCTCAAAGTTCCATGCCTGGCATGGAAAGTTAACTCTTTCACCTCCAGAGCAGTTCGAAGGTTGGGACTCACTGCATATGTCATAATATAGCAAGACTCCATTAGAAGAAACAACATTACTAAGGTGAGTAATTTTTTCCTTTTGACTATTGTTCTCCTTTGTGGAGTCCTTTTTTCACGTAAGGATGTAAAAAAAGTGGAAGGGGTCCAGAGGAGAATCACAAAAATAGTTCATGGACTTCATAGGGTTGATTATGGCTCTAGACTACGTTCCTTAAATCTTTACCATTTGGAGATGAGGAGATATAGAGGTGACCTTTTATTAATGTTTAAGATTATAAGGGACCCTACATTATTTGCAGAACTAGGTTTCATTCAAATCCAAAGGGACTTCTTATTAAGAAGTCACAATTATCAACTAAGGCTTACTAACCCTAAAAGTCAGTTAAGAAGAAATTTTTTCCCCAGCGTATTATTCCTATGTGGAATACCCTTCCAAGGGATGTTGTAGAAGTTGATTCTTTTAACTGCTTTAAGACCAACCTTGATTGTTTCCTACCGAACTTAGGTGAAGGGGACTAATGCCTGCGTTTGTAGGAGATGTATATAAATGGGCTGTCCAGCCTTCTGTACATCTAATTTTCCTAGTATGACATCCTAGTATAACCACTGAGGATTATTCATCACATTTTACTTTTGTGAGGAAAATGGCTGATGCCTTGGACATCACCACAAGAGAACAAATAGAGGATGAAGAAGAGGTGGAATACCTCGAAATGATGGGGTTAATACCCACAAAGACACTCCTCTTGCCTGTCAATAAATTCTTCAAAAAGGATACCAGGAAGATTTTACAAACCCCTAATTCTGTCCCCCCTCTTGATTTGCAGCTGGATAAGAAATAACAACTGGAAAGAGAAGGGGCAGAGTTTCTGTTTTCTCACCCTGACCACCAGGGGGTGGTGCAGGCAGCTGCCTGTGACAAGGCTAAGGTGCCTTTGGCTTCTCATCCACCAGATAAGGAGTCCAGGAAGATTTACAGTATCGACAAAAAAGGATACCTGTTGGCTTCTTTAACTATTATGCTAATTTCCAGGCCTACGCTGCCCAGTACCAGAAGTCCTTATGGCAGTCTGTATTGGCCATGGCACAAAAAGCCCCTTCACCCTTGTCTGATGACCTGGCAGAAACTGCTAGATTTGGCTTAGAGGCAGCCAAGTATCAGTACCAAATGGCCGCTGATACCAATGACACAGCAACCAGATGGATGGCAAACACTGTTGCTCAAAGAAGGTTTGCCTGGCTAAAAGCTACAAATCTTACCCAGGATTCTCAAACAAAGGCTCTAGACTTCCCCTTGGAGGGAAATTCACTTTTCAGTGAATCAGTAGTGGCTTATATGAAGAAGATAGATGAATACTAAGCCCCCTTCAAGAGTAACTCTGCTAAGGAGAAAGTCTCTCCATCCACCAGACCCTATGGAAGGGGAGTCAGGGGCAGGTCCTTTCATACTAGGCCCTTTTTCCATCCAATGGCTGTACCCCAATACCAACAGTACCCCCAGCAAGGGTACTTCAGAGGTAGGGGCAGAAGGGGTTCCAGGTGGGGATTTCAAACCCAGCCTCAACCCCAAAGCAAGCAAACACCTTGACGTGTCTTCACAGGCTGCCTCCTCTCTACCTGTTGGAGGCAGACTGTCTCATTACCTCCAGGCTTGGCAAAGGATCACCACAGACAAGTGGGTCCTGGGGGTAGCGAGTCAGGGACTGTCTCTGAATTTCAAATCCCTTCCTCTTCTCAGAACCAGGGTGTTCAGTTCACCCTCCTTTGCAGAAAAGAAGCTGCTGGAGGAAGAGGTTCAAAACCTGCTGCTGTCAAAGGCAGTGGAACCTGTCCCAGTTCAGCAGAGAGAAATGGGTTTCTATTCCAGGTACTTCCTTATCACAAAGAAAAATAGGGAGTGGGGAGTGACAGCCTATCTTGGATCTTAGGGTACTAAACAAGCATTTGAAAAAAACAAAGTTTTAAATGGTAGCTTTGGCACTGATTCTGCCAACACTCCAAAATGGAGACTGATTGGCATCACTGGACCTAAAAGATGCCTATTTCCACATCCTCATATGTTGTATTTGGTGGCTGAAAATAAGTACCTTAAACACATCAGGGTCTTGGTAGAAAGAAAAACATGCACCACAGAAATTTAGGCCTTCTCTGTTTACTTCTGTTCAGCTCAGATACAAGGGGACAACTGATCTCAACACACACAGGACGAATTACAGGAAATGCATTCCTTAAAGCTGTACTGTCTAACATTTCTTAAAGCTGTACTACACATAACACCATAAGGGAGTCTCACAGAAAATATCTCAGGTTCAGACTCCCGCCAGGTCACTATCAGTTTTCAGTCCTGCCATTTGGCCTAACTTTGGCCCCAAGGGTATTCACAAAATGCTTGGCAGTGGTTGTGGTGCACCTTCGAAGACAGGGTGTCATGGTGTTCCCCTATTTGGATGACTTGCTGGTGGTAGCAAAATCACCAGACCAGGTCAGCCCACATCTGCAGACCACCCAGGAGCTCCTGGGGTTCCTGATAAATCACAAAAAATCAGTCCTCCTACCTGCACAGGAGTTGCAGTTCATAGGAGCACAGATTGACACCCTGCAAGGCAGGGTAAGAAGTGTCCAGCTAATTGCAAACTCATTCAGCCTGCATGAGGAAAAAAACTGCAAGGCAGTTCCTACAACTCCTGGGCCATGTGGCTGCAGCCACAGGCACAGTCCTAGGATCCAGTTTCCAAATGAGAGACATCCAGTTCCACCTAAGGGTACACTGGTGCCAGACAAAAAATTCCCTCTCAAAGTTGATTCCAGTAACAAAAACCTTGTTATAGGCTCTTCAGTGGTGGAGAGAGGAATCCAACCTGAGGGAAGGGGTTCCTTTCCAACAAGTCTCCATCAGTTGTTCTCAAACAGATGCATCTCTACTTGGATGGGGTGCCCACCTAGGGGACCACACAATCCAGGGCACTTGATCAAATGCAGAGTCACTGCAGCACATAAACTTGCTGGAACTCAGAGAAGTGTTTTTGGCACTAAAAGCCTTCACAACACTGGTACAAGGGAAGGTGGTACAGATCAGAACAGACAATACCACCACAATGTACTACATAAACAAGCAGGGAGGCACCAGGTTGAGTCCTCTCTGCTCAGAGGCCATGAAAATGTGGAGCCTGGCTTACTCCTTGGCAATTTCCCTGCAGGCAATCCATCTGCCAGGAAAGGACAACACCCTAGCAGATGCTCTGAGTCAAGTCAACCAGGCCCATCACAAATGGGCTCTGAACAGGCAAGTGGTGGAAGTAATCTTCAGGAGGTGGGGCATCCCAGAGATAGACTTGTTCGCATCCCACCAGAACCACCATCTACCACAGTACTGTTGCAAACCACCAGATCAGGGCACACTATCCTTGGATGCTGTGGCTTTGGACTGGTCAGGGAAGCACCTATATGCTTTTCCTCCCTTCCCTCTGGTGTACAGGGTACTGCTAAAGCTCAGGTCCCAGTAAGCATCAATGATCTTGATAGTCCCAGACTGGCCCAGGCAGCCTTGGTACTCTCTTCTGCTCTCCATGTCTGTAGCCGAGCCAATACATCTCCCTCAGAGGCACAACCTGTTAACCTCCAACCAGGGGAGACTTCTGTATCCAAATCTCAGGTCTCTCAATCTCAAAGCCTGACTCTTGAAGACCTAGAATATGCAGGTCTATATTCCACAAGAGTGACAGCTGCAACCTTATTTATTTTATTTATTTCGTTTTTGTTGACCGGGTAAGTGCACTAGACAAATTCTGCCTATTTTCAGGCACAACCCGGGGGACAGGGATACAGATGAATACCAACTGACCTTGAACCAGATTAAGCTGTTGGTGGTATTTTTAGTGAATGGGGGAAATTTGGCCAGGACACCAGGGAAACTTCCCCTACTCTTTTCGAGAAGTGCCATGGGATCTTTAACGTCCACCTGAACTACCACCAGAACAGTCAAACGGGACCTCGGTTTAACGTCTCATCCGAAAGACAGAGCTTAGCATCTGCCAGGGATGTTCCACTAGTAGACATCTGTAAAGCAGCTACCTGGAAAACAGTACACACATTTATGAAGCACTATAACCTGGATATTCTGTGCAGCGGTGATGCTAGGTTTGGCACAGCAGTCCTGCAAAGTCTGTTTCCTAAATAAGGTTCTGTGCCCACCTCCAAAGGTGCTGTTTCATAGTTTGCAGAAAGTTAGGAATACCTGAGTATTACTGGAGTTAGAAGAACAAATTACTTACCATAATAATCTTGTTTCTTCCCAGTGATACTCAGGTATACATAACTTCCTTCCCATCCTGCCTCCCGTTCCAGAACCCTTAGCCTCTGCACTACTGCATACTTTGCTCTCAGGGGTATGCATGCCACTTTAAGGCACAATTTGAATAATCAAGGTTCGTGTTGTGTCCCCCCCCTTTCAGGTGACTGACATTTTTGGGGGTATCTGTTCTGTTTTTTCCCTCCAGTTGGAGGGTATACTTAGTGGGTTATGGGTTTAACTATTATTAAATTTGATTATTGTTGATTACTAATACTACCCAGTATTCATAGTTCTTTGGGCCTGCCTTTCCAGGCATCCAAGAAATCTGAGGGGTTTTAGAACTAAGGCATTTAGTTCAAGGCAGCATTTGAATAGTTGTGATGTGCGAAGAGTTCCATCATTTGCACGTGTTCTATCCTCTCCGGACAGTTCTGGCTTAAAGACACACTGCAGAAAATTGTGAATACTTGAGTATCACTGGGAAGAAACAAGATTGCTTTGGTAAGTAATTTTTGTTGTTGACTTGGAAAGGACTAGACAATTTCTGTTTATTTTCAGCCTCTTCAGGAAGAGCAGGGATACAGATGGAAGCCAACTGAAATTCAGCAGGATTAAGCTGTTGGTGGTATTTTTAGTGAATTGGGGACATTTAGCCATGACACCAGGGAAATTCTCCTGCTCTTTTCAAAAAGTGTCATGGGATCTTTAACGTCCACTTGAACTACCATCAGAACAGGCAGACAGGACCTCGGTTTAACATCTCATCTGAAAGATGGCACCTCAGGAGTGTAGCATCCCCCTCATGCTGCAGTATAGTGTCAGTGTTGGGATTTTACCCCAAGTTCCTGGTGTGGCGATAGATCCCAAGCCTTCTGATCTTCTTACCTCAGAGGTGAGTGCGCAACCTGCTGAGCCACTGACACTGATAAAGCAATACCTCCCCCATCTAGTAATACTTCCCCCTATTTACTGTCAGGACTATGAACATATTTCTGTACAGCATTTGAAGTATAAATGGGGTAATGTGCATTGGTTACCAAGAATTATGCAAGCCTGAGACTATTGCTGTTTCACATATTACACTTGCTGGGTTTGTTTCTTCCTTTTTTTTTTTTTTTTGCCATTTTCTGTGAAATCACATCTTTGATTTTTGGCTAAGGGGAGATATTACGACTAGTCTTTTTTTTGCTGTGAATTCTTTATGATTTTCTGTTGATTGCTTTTTTTTTCCTCTATGTTTATATATTTTTGTCTTAATAAAAATTCTCATTCTCTTGGACTAATATATAAGGCAATAAATAAATTATATACTGACTTTCTTGCAGTACGGCTTCCGAGTTGGCCACAACACGGAGACGGCCCTGGTAAGGTTCATTAACTTTATCGATAAGGCAAATGATGAAGGACTCTATACCAGCTTAGTGTTCATCGACTTCACAAAGGCCTTTGACTTAGTCGACCACCAAGTACTCATTAGTAAACTTCTCAGGTGAAGCTGTAAACTGGTTAAGGAACTATTTAAGCTACAGGTCGCACAAAACAGTGATCGGAGGAGTATACTCTAATGTTAGTCCCATTAAATACCATGTACCACAGGGCTCCATCCTAGGACCCTTATTGTTCTCTCTTGTGGTCAACCTCCAACCTGAAATATGCAGCTACACCAAGCTCATCCTCTGTACTGATGATGCAGCACTCTTCTGCAAAGATAGTTGTCCCTCCGCCCTCCACATCAAACTACAGCTTGACTTTAGCAAGCTTCACACGTGGTTGTCTACCCAGATTAGTCCTCAATTTAAAAGAAACTAAGGCTATGGTATTCTCCGGTACCAGAAAATGTGTAGTTTTATATATCTATATATATATATATACTGTATATACAGTGTGTGTGTATATATATATATATATATATGTGTGTGTGTCTGATTTTTGTTTTATTTTAATAAAATGCCCCTATACTTGCAAAAAGTTATTATTATTATTAGCTTTTATTGACCAGGTGAGTATACTAGACACAGTTGCACCTATTTTCAGGTATGACCCGGGAGGTTACAAGACAGTCAATACAATAGCTACAAGCAAGATACAATACAATAATTACAATACAATAAAGACCAATGCAGTAAATTAACAAATACAACAAAGCACATTGTGGAGCAGAAGGATAAAAACACAAATGTAAGATACAAAAATATATGAAAAATTAATTTCATGAGCTGACCAGGAAGCTAGTAAGCTACAGGTTGCCTTGAATGTATAGACAATGAGAACTGAGAAAGCAATGGAATAGCACATTTTACCTAGTGATGGGAAATGCACATAGGCTGGTAAAGTATATGCACTGGGTTCTTTTACTTCCACCCGGACACCCACTAGTACAGCACCAGAGATGGGTAGACAGTATCTCGGCTTAACTTCCTCATCTGAAGGATGGCACACCCAGACAGTACAGCACCCCTTGATACTGCACTCAGGTGCCAGCATGTATGGTATGAGCCCAATCCCAGAGTGGGATGAGAACCCACAACCTTCTGGCCCAGAGGTGGATGGGCCACCAACTGAGCCACGTTGACACCTACATTGTCAGGCTTGACTGGGCCTCCCTGGAACTGGGAGTCTGGCCTCACCATTTGAGAACCCCTGCTGTTCAGGTATCATCACTGTGACCTATACACAGAACTTGTCTGTTTTTTTTTTCCTAGAAATGCATAGAGCCTACAGTCTAGACTGATTATTTTATAAGTTCCTTAGATCCTCTAATATAGCCAATCTCCTCCACTAGGGTTGCTGCTACCAAACTGGAATCTAATATCATGTGTCATCGAGCTGTTTTGTACACTGCTTCTAAAATCTAGAACAGTCTGCCTCATGTACGCAGAGCGTCAGACCATATCCTTTTGAAGTGTAAACTCAACCACACCTAATGGAAATGTCCAAGTGGCAATATTCATAACATTCTTTTTTTGTTTGCTCTTGCTTGCCTGTACGCTTTTGCTGTCTGTAATTTTTGGCAGTTGGTGTATGTATGTTACATCTGTGTACTGCTGCTTAGTTAAATTCTCCAGTACTGTGTGTATATTATAACTTGTATTCAGCTTTTAACTGCTGCCTAGTAGCATGGATTGTTCCTGAAAATTTACTTGTGTTGTCCAGTGAACTTATCCAGGAATCAAATAAATAAAATGAAACATCTGCAACCACTGTGAGGTGGTTGACACTCTTAGGAGGTACTTTTCTAGGTTTGAATATCAGATGGTGGCACTCTGAGGGTGCATAGATATACCTGGTACTTTGTGATCGGATACACAGAAGGCTTTCCCACACTATGATGAAACTGGTACATGTAAAAGATGAGGTACTGACAGCACTGTGAATGGAAAAACTCCAGGTAGAGTGAGCAGGTACAGCACAGACTTCCCAACACTGTGATGAAATTGGTGCTGGTAGAAGGTGAGGGTCGGAGTGCACTGTAATCCAAAAATATCTTGATTCACAGATCAGGTATAGTGTGGGAAGGTATAGTGCAGGATTCCCCACACTGTGATCTATTCAGTAATCATGAAAGATGAGGGATTGACAGCACTACTGGAGACTTCCACCTTCTATTTAATAAAATGACCAGGTACAGAGTGCAGAGTAGTAACAACTGTATGATTCTGCCCTCTAACTAGCATGGACAGTTAGCAGGGTAACTGCACCAGCCTGTGGCAATTTGCACTAATCCCTGGACTAGTAGATTAATGTTAAAATCAATCACTGAAGGAAGAGTTTTTGTCACAAACTTTTTAAACTCAGTCAAATATAATTACTATTCTGCTAGCACATTTCTCATTCCAGTGACCTGCATAGTACTATGGACAAATGCAAAATTGAGTGTATCTGAAATACAAAATGGGTCCTACATTGGGGTCAAAATCATTGTTACAGTATCCTGCCCAGTAATCATCATAATGATGAGAACATTGCCCCCTCTTCCATACAATATATACACATTGTTATCACAATACCAGCCTTGTTGGCACTAGCCAGCTGTCATTGATTTTTTGAAATTCTCATTCCCCAAACTTTAGTCAAAGAATCAAGCTGCTTTTGCATACTGTGGAGATCAGTCTCTGAAAAACAGAGCAAAATAAGGTCATTGGCATGGAGTAGTATAGGCACTTTGGTTTTTGATGCCTTAGGCATGATTAGCTAGGCTATCAAAGTCAGATGCTGGATCTTTAAGAGGTGCAAGGATGCATCCTTGTTGGACCCCTCTGACTGAATTAATTTTGCGTGACTGCCCCACCAGCTCCAGTCTTCACCTGGATCCAGGTCACCTTGGAGGTAGAAATGGATCAGATCCAATAATTAGGAGTCATATATACAACGGGAGTAGGGTTAAACAGTAACAACAAGATGTCAAAACAATGTTGCTGTTACTGATGTCACAATGGATCTCTTGGAAGCTGGTATCATCACAATGGAATAATAAACCAATCAGAGAGTAGCTTTCATACTGCTGATATCATCAACAGTTGTATAATGCAGGACTGATGCCTGCAGTTGAAATCAATCAAAGAGAAACCGATAAATCTTCAAACATCAGATTTAAGTAGTAAAAGAGAAACAGTTAAATCTTCAAATGGCAGATTTAAGTAGTAAAATTATGATGTTTATACAGAATATGCAATGGTCTGATTTAAAAATGCATTTTATCATCACTTTTTTGTAATTTTTTGTGTATTGAGTTTTGGAGTGAAAAACTTTACAAGCATCCCTAGTGCAGCATTATATAAGTGATAACCCATTTTGTAATATTCCATTACAATTCCACATGCTTTTGTGTTAGTTAATGGTTAAGATGCACTGACTCCCACTGCAGAACTACTCAAACATTATGGTTGAGTTATCAGAGGCAAAGATAAACTAGCTGCCCTAAGTAGTAGGCATAAATGAAGTGTGCCACTCACTCACAGTAAGTAGAGAACAACTGTATTTGAATCTGCTTAATAACAACATTTCAATCAAAACCAGATTCTGAAAGAGTGACGTTAAAACAACAGATGGATTTCTGTTATGAAGTGGCCAAAGAGATAAGCTCAAGATTGTAGCCTACTTACTGTATCCCTGCCTTCCCAGTCAAATAGTTACTTTGTGTTCAAAAAATAAAGATCACTGAAACCATCTTAAGATTTAAAAATGTCCCTCAAACTCTAAAAGTATACTTCACAGTTCGGGTGGGAAATAAAATCTCAAATCTGGTGATGGATCTTAAAGGCCCCAAGTAAGTGTGGGGGCGGGTATTGTCTCAAGTCTCACAAGTTCTGAAACATCACAAAGTCCTTACCCCACATAATGTGCCCATGTCCATAGTAGGAAGCCCTACATGATCCTTCTCCACCTCTCCTTTGTCTTTAGACTCCTTGTTCTCCTCGAATTTGTCTGCTTCCAGTTTATTAAAAAGGGTACCATTTTCCTGAGGGTTGGTAAAGATATAATTTTTTTTTGTCCACTGCAACAATGTCGCATGCTGGAAATAGCAATGCAAACAGGACATTCAGGGCTCAAAAAATGCTTTTTAACTCCCACAAACTCTTTGCATCGCTGATGCATTGCATATGTGAAGTTTGGGTAGACAATCACAGCTTCATCGGCTAGACGTTCCTTTGCTTTGCGGGCCAAGTACAGTTCTTTATCCTTAATTCTGGATCCAACAAAAGTAAGCAAGAAAATATGAGGGGTGTAGACATAAGCAGCTGCACTCCTCAGAGAAACGTTATGGGCCATCTCAATATAACCAGCATATTTTGAGTCAGGCCATTACATATCTCCTATGTATAGAATACTATGTAGGCAGTCTTACACAGCAGGGCTATGTTTCCATCAAGGGGTGAGATGACAACATAGACCTCGAAAGTGAAGCTCCAGGGGTCTCTATGATGTCATCTCATCCAAGATGGAAACATCAGCCTTGTTATGAATGATTGCTCATGCATTATTTTGTATACATATGTTTCTTTTAATTCATTAACCTTCCTTCTAACTCTGCCTTAAACTGTGGTCAAATACAGTAAACAAACAGAGCAAACAATAGGCTAAGATTACATTTATTATGATTTACAGGTAAGTAATAGCTACATAGCCCACCTTTCTCATCCTACCCTTATCTTCCCCGCTGTTCATTTCCCCACAGCACCAGTCTGTCGCGTTCCCTCTTAAGTTCTTTCTTTCTGCACAATTACTATTGACAAAGTCACTAAATCAATAAACTTGGGGGATCATAGCCCCATAACATGTACCATTAATCTTTCTATCCCATTAGCAGTGTCAGCAGTGTCAGTGGCTCAGTAGGTAGCACACTCACCTCTGAGGCCGGGAGATCAGAGGACTGTGGGTTCAGTTCCCACATCTGGCACTTGGGTTAATATCCCAGTACTGACACTGTAGTGCAGCATGAAAGGGTGCTGCACTTCTGAGGTGCCGTCTTTCGGATGAGACGTTAAACCGAGGTCCCATCTGCCTGGATTGGTGGTAGTTCAGGTGGATGTTAAAGATCCCATGGCACTTCTCGAAGAGCAGGGGAATTTCCCAGTGTCCTGGCCAAATTTCCTCATTCACTATAAATACCACCAACAGCTTAATCTGGTTTCAAAGTCAGTTGGCATTCATCTGTATCCCCCTCCCCCGGGTCGTGCCTGAAAATAGGCAGGATTTGTCTAGTGCACTTACCTGGTCAACAAAAAGCTAAATAAAAAAAAAATAAAAAAATTAGTACAACAAAAGAATGTTTACTGGGTCAGAGATCTCAGGACTTTTAATGAAGTCAATTTTAGAAATACTCTTAGAGAATTTAATTGGGACAGATTATTTTTGATTCCAGATATTGACCTACAGTAGCTGTTCAGGAATTTAATGATTCTTTGGTATCCATGATTCAAAAACATGCTCCAAAAGTTCAGAAATGTAAGACAGCAAGAGAAGATCCATGGATAACAGATAAAATAAAGAAATAACTTAGGATTAGAGATAGAATATGGAAAAAAGTTAGGAAAACAAAATCTTTAGATGACTGGGGAAGTTTTAAACAATGAAGAAATAAATGTTGTAAAGATGTTAGAAATGTAAATAAAAAGTACCATCTTGACAACTTAAATAAGGTAAAAGATCAGAAAATGTTTTGGAAATATATTTCTAAAAATTAAACACTCTACCAGAACTACAAAAGAGATCAGTTTACTGCAAGGGGAAAAGTTGATTGATGAACCAGTGGGAGTGACTATAATATTAAATTCCTATTTTGTTGAATTAGGGGATTTAAATATTCCCCCACCGAAAGAACACACAGTTGACTTATCAATAAATAAAATAATTAAGGAATTAAAAACAAAACAAGTAGTACAACCAGAAATCAAATTTAATCTTAGAATGTTAACTTTGAAGGAAGTACAACTAGGATCACAAAACTTAAATATTAACAAAGCTAGTGGTCTGGATGAAATCGAGGCAAGATTTTTAAAAATTGGTGTGGATGCTCTTGCACCTATAATGTAGAGAGTAAAGTATGGGTTGGGGTGTGTAACGAGATTTTACACACACCAGAGTTGTGGGATGCTACATTGCCCTCGGGGTTTGTGAAAAGCATCTCACAATGAGGGTGTGTGTAAAATCGAGGCTTCACACACATTCCCCAATCCCTTATATTTATTTTTATATAATTGTTGGGTTTCCCTTTTTCACCTCAGCAATTATATAAAATAAAAGCTTCTAGTGCATCCAGGTGTGGCTTTTTTTTGTCAGGTGCCAATTTGAATCGGCATATTTTAAAACATTCTTTTTTAGTCCTGGTTTGTGAGGTTTTCACTGTGTGGGGGGGGGGGAGAACTTACTGCCGAATTCATCTGGCGGTGGTGGTGGTGCTGTTTTGGGAGAGATGGAAGTGGTCAGCGGTCTTGAGTGGCGGTGCTGCTGCGTGAGCATGCGTACGGCAAGGGAAAAAATGCATGTGTTTGCCATTATAAACACTCCTTTATAACGGCAAGTTACACCACGGTTTCCCTATGGGAAAAAGGGGAAGCCGTTATTATAACTTATTTATTAAACTGGAGCCTTAGTAGTTCTACTGTCCCGAAGTATGGAAAAGGGGAAAAGTAATACCAGTCTTTAAGGGTGGGGATAGTACTGTACCATCAAACTATAGACCCATTACTATACTCCCTGTGCTTTCAAAAATAATGGAACGTAGAGTCCATTCTCAACTAACTCAATATTTAGAAGACAATGCAATATTATTTGATAATTAACACAGATTTAAACCTAGTAGAGCCACGAACACTGCCCTAATAGACTTCCATAATCTGGTTGTAACATCTTTGGACCAGGGGAGAAGTACTGGGGCAGTGTCCATGGACCTCAGTAAAACATTTGACTTGGTTCAGCACAGCATGCTCCTGGAAAGGCTTTGCCAGGTAGGGGTACAAAAGGGTACATTGCAGTGGTTTGCATCATACTTGGCTGGCCATAAGCAATGTGTCGCTAATGGAGCAATGGTATCGAGCCTTGAGGAAATAAATCAGGGGGTTCCTCAGGGATCGATTTTAGGACCACTGATGTTTAATGTTTATGTTAATAATTTGATGCAAAATATTAATAACAGGGAAATTAGGATGTATGCAGATGACACAGTATTACTAGTTTCAGCCAAAAATACTGAGGAACTAGAGCAGAAACTGCAGGGGACTTGATCCAACTGGAAGGGTGGATGAATGACTCTGGACTGCTTCTAAATGCTAAAAAAAAAACAGTGCATGATGCTTTGCTCGGGATGTGTTGAGAGTGGACCACAGTTGCAGATCCATCTATTGAATGGTATTAAAGTGAAGGAAGTGAAGGAATACAGATATCTGGGTGTGCAAATGGAGTCACACATGACGTTTAAAGATCATATTAATATTCAGGTCAAAAAGGTAAACCAAAGGCTGGGGGCTCTCAGAAGAGTGGCAGGAGTACTTTCAAGGGAAGCTAGAGAGAAGCTGGTTAAGCAGATGATAATTACAGTTCAAGAATACGGAGCAGCTATCTATATGAACTCCACCCAAAAGTTATTAAAAAAGGTAAACCAAGCATACTACAGACTGGGTAAATTCATTACTAAGAGTAAATACAAAACTCACCACTGCATAGTATATGATCAATTACATTGGTTAAACCCAGATGTGCACAGAAATTATATCTGGTTAACTATTTGTCTCAAAATTATATTTTCTAAAAGTAAACATCCTCTAGCAATATTTGTTAAATTTCATCAATCAAATAATTTGAAACATCAAACAGGAAATGCTAATATAAAAATTCCAATTTTAAAATATCATAACAAAATTGGAGAGACAAAGTTGCAAAATAAAATAGCTGGTCACTGGAACAACTTGCCAAAAAACCTAAAGACTATAAATAATCCGACAATTTTTAAAGCTACCCTGGTGGAATATGTACAGACTGAATGTATATGTTATGTATGATGCTGATGTTAAAGATATGCAGATATGAATGTCAGAATTTGTATGTTTAGTTTGTATTTAAGACAGACCCTGTTTGGTCGATGTATGTATTTTATTTCATTTATATTCTGTACTTTAAGAACACAGGATTTTAGTTGAAAACAGGGCCTTCGGTCCTAATCTATTTGTTCCTGTATAAAAATAAAGTTTTATCATCATCATCACTGTCTTGACTGCATTATAAATGCTTTGAATTTTACAGTTTGTGCCTTACATGAAACCCTACTTGTAACGTTAGTTACCCACTGTGCCTATGTTTTTTTATCCTTATTATGTCAACTAACTCTCCTCCCATGACATGGAACCTTTGTAAAAGAACCACTGGTTTGTAATCTGAGAAATAAATACATAAATAAATACAAACATGAGCTGGCAACATTTCTAATTAAGCAATAATGACTGAAGAGCCAGTCATTTCCTGGAGATTAATGACCGGCAGGGGGGGAAGGGTAGCCCAAGGCACAGCCAAGGGCCAACCCCACCCATCCGGTCATTAATCAACAGGAAATTAATGTCTCTGAGGTGATTATCGCGATTATAAGTCTGGTTGCAGTAATGAAATTTTGCCAGCTTTTTTTTTTTTTTGTCTTTTTTTTTTTGTTTCTCTGGCCGCGCTGTGCGGTGACACTGTGTTGTTTCTTCTCGCGCTCATTTGACAACAGAGCCGGCTGCATGTGAGGAGCTGTGTTATCCATGCTGGGCATTTCTTAGCGATTTCAGACTGCCATGGCAGCCAATGATAAGCTTCTTTAGCTCATGAATAATTAATTAGACTTACAATAGTTAACGTTGTAACAAAACAGTTCACATGGAGTGTTTTCCATCTTGCTTCATTATAACACTGTTCTACACAGCAGACTAGTAAGCAAGTTGGGTAAATTGGGTGTAGATAATAAGGTGGTAACCTGGATAAGAAACTAGTTAGCAGAAAGGACACAGAGAGTAGTGGTGAATGGAGTGTGCTCAAAGGAAGGGAGGGTGACCAGTGGGGTACTTCAAGGATTAGTGTTGGGACCAGTCCTCTTCAATATCTTTATAAGTGACATAGCCGAAGAACTTGAAGGGAAGGTCTGCTTCTTTGCAGATGACACCGGGATCTCTAACAGAGTGGACACACCTGGGGGTGACTAGAATGCGCAGGGATCTAAAGTGACTGGAAGAGTGGTCAAGGGTATTGCAGCTGGGTTTTAATGCAAAGAAGGTGCAAAATAATGCATCTAGGCCATAGGAACCTGGACAGAGAGTATAAGATGGGTAGTGTGATACTGACAAAGACCAAACAGGAAAGAGACCTAGGAGTAATCATATCAGATGACCTAAAGGTGGCCAGGCAGTGTGATAAGACAGTCTAAAAAGCTAGTGGGGTACATAGGTACAGGTATCTTCGGCAGGAAGAGAGAGGTGGTTCTTCCCTTTAAATAACTTACTGATGAGAACCCAAGCACCTAGCAACTCATTAAACATAATGGATATAAAAGCATGACACTGAGACATGGATCTTTCAGTTAATCAAATTTTATCTAGAATAAATATACAGGAAAAAAAAGAGAAATAGAAGTTTACCACATAGCATTATATTAAGATTCCTGAAATCATATGCTGACACGATCCAGGGGTGGGGGATGGGGAATTCAAAAAGCTGCATTCCAGCCACTACTGTCTCTATGGTTAATCCTGGTATCTTCTCTTCTTTCTTCTCCTTGGTTAGCAAGCATAAGTCCGGATCAAGATTTAGGCACTTCCACAGTCATAAAATCTAAAGGTACTGTGCACTACAAAGCTGCAGGTTCGAATCTCAACTATCCACTCCAGTGGATCAGCCCCTGTTATGTCTTTCCTGTAGGTTATCCTTACGATATGTCACTTCCACTGGCTAGCAGGATCTTGGCTCAGGCATCAAACTACTGACTTTGGCAGCTAATGCACTGTTAAGGTGTAAACCCCCCTGCAAATGGGGGTTCCCAAACATCTTCCAGGAGCTTGCAAAGTGCTCCAAGTCTGGATGGTGTCTGGCGTTTAAGCCATTCAAATGGCACTGCAGTGAGTGCTTTGAGAGCCTCTTCATACTGTCTCTTTAAGAGCTGCCTGCTCGCAGGCTTAATTAGTTTGTAAGGAGGGGACTCTGTGTTTCCCTGCTCAAACCCCACTCGAGCTGCTGACAAATCGCTCCGTCTCTGCGTCACTAAGTGGGCAGCGTGAGCACTTTTCAAAGATGTAACTGTTTGTCAGAAATCATTTAAAGTATTAGCGGAAATGTAGTTTGTCTAACCTGCTTCTTTTGTAGCAAGGACTCTTCTGTGAAGCCCCTTCATTTTGGTCCTGAACTGCTGAATTGGACCAATCAGCATGGGGGGGCCTTTAAAATGGAGCCTGTGTGGGCAAATCAGAACTTGGACTCTCATTTGGAGCCTGCTATAAAGGGGCTGTATGGCAGGTGCTTCTGGGAATTGTAGTTTGGACCCTGGTGCCTTTTTGCACCAACAGAGGGAGCCCTGCTGTGATTGACAACTGAACCAACCAACTGAACTCTCTGGATCTAGGTGAAAGACCCTAAGCTGTCTGCTGGCAAGCCAGATCTGGGGTGACAGTGAAGAGAGAAGGAGCCCAGTTGTTCGAGTGGCATGTAGTCGCGCGGGAAGTGCGTGTGTAGACCCCCAAGTCAGTCTGCAGCTGTTAGTACATTTAAATTGGACTGAATCTGAGTGTTTGAGAAGGAAAAAGAAGCAGAAGTGTGGAGGCTAGGCTAAACCTGTAGAAGACCGAAGATTTTGCTAAAGTGCGATCGGCCTGTCAGAAACTGAAGCTGCTGTAAGTGCTCCCAGGTTTGTTTTTTTTTGCAGTGTTTTGCGATTGGGATCGAGGAGCAGCCTGCCTGGTATAGTAATTTCCTTTGCATATGAATGTGCTTAGTGCTTGTGGGGGATCGCGATTATATTTCCCCTTTACTGTGAATTATGTGCTGAAGCTGGAAGCAGAACCCAGCCTGATTTTGACTGACTCCGCCTGTTATCAGATGCAGTTGAGCCCTGTCACAAGGGTCTTGTCTCCATGCCCTGCTTTTCTGGTAACCCAGCATGAACATTCTCCATCCTGTTCTCAGCTCTGGGTATCGTGAGTACAAATCAGGGTAACTCCTTGCACCTTTCATTTAATCAAAGTGTGTCAACTGATTTCTTTGTGTTTCTTTCCGTGAACTGAGCCATCCGGCTCCGGATTACAATTGTGTGTTGTGCATGTACTTTCTCCTTGCAGGGCCCCATCCATCTGCACCAGCCGGCCAGCCCCAGGCAATGGACCTGGCTAGCCCCCCCCCATCCTGGGTACCCAGAGAGTGTGACATTTGGACCCAAAATTGCATGCATAGTATTGTGATTTGTGTGGTTACTGCCAATCAACCTGATTTGCCCCCTTCCTTGTAACTGCCCCTGAATAAATCAGATTTGTTGTTGTTGAATTATATTCTGCCTGTGGTGTCAAAACATATAGAACCAGCATTGCATTGTGGTTGTGTGCATTACCTAACCTTGTTATACAGGGCATCCTCATAGACGTGCTGCAGAACCAGTCTCGAGGGTAAGTGGGTACTGTTTGTGTAAGGAGTGTGCATATGTGCGGTATTGGGAAGGTAACTCCCATGTACCGTGTGGGCCACTAGTGGGATCAAAGTGTCCCAGAGGGCTGTGCTCAAGCTAGTTTAACCACTACCAACCCTGACCTCTGGGTGGAGGCACCTGTCACTGGACCTAGGTCTCTTAACCTGTCACTAGCCATACAGGCAAGGGTAATAGCCCTTAGGATAGCGCCACCTAGGGGTTACAAATGCATGTATATCTTGGCAGTAGAATGCTCTGTCTGTTTCCTTGTACCTTCCTTGGAAACAGGTGTAATGCACAGCTTAACTGGCAGATAACTCGAAGGTTGGCTCACCTCAGGTTCAGCTTTTTTGTCTCAGCTTACCCTGGTTGTCATAAGCTGGAGGACATCAAATGGCTTCTGTATCAGGTTTGATCAGGTCCCTCCTCATTCTACACAGTTTATGAGCCCTCTGGGAGATCCAGGCTTTGTTGATACCAGATTTGAATCCAACTTTCATACACTAATAGCATGCTTTTAATGCTTTCTGGGGGGTGCGGTGAGGAGCCCTCGAACCACCTCCCTTCCACCTGTCCAAGAGCAGCCAGCATAGGAAGATCTATGATGTCAGGACTTATTCAGAAATTAAACAGTTCATATTTAGTAAAAAAAAAAATATATATATATATATAAGTACACAATTTGCTTATCTATATTGCAAAGGCCTGAATTTCTACATCTGCCCAGCGCACACTGTCCAATCACTTTCCTTGGTTCAAGGGGAGCTGCCAGTCAGTCTGTCGTCCGCTTATCTTGTCCTTGTGTGTACTATGATCCACCGTCTTATTTCTAACGTACTGTAAAAGCTGTCCTTTAGGTTCTAGTTAATTTGCCTATTCTTTTTTATTCCTAGTGCACGTGATCATTCTTAGGGACCAGCAAATAAAAGGCCTACATAAACTTTTTAATAAAAGCAGCGACAACGTCCATGTTACACAAAGCATACAGATTAACATTTGAGGAGTTTCCTTTACACCAGAAAAATAATCAGTGGTTGCCCTAACTGCACCCTTCCTTTTTCCAGTAGGGCAGGCAAGTGGGTGCCTTCACAGCCAGTGCAAGTGCAGCGCCTTGTTCATATAGCTTGTAGGGGGGGAGGTAGGAATGCTATTCAGTATTCAGCATCCCTACCCTAGAGTCAAACCACTCATCTCTGCAACACATCTGAGCTCAGGCAGACTCAAAAGTAGGATTTAGAGTCTGTCACAGTAACATAGGTTCTGTCAATATAGGATCCACTAGAACCACTGGTATTAAAAATGTAACCCAGTGGCATTCCTGATGTCATACTCTGACTTCCATACTAAAACAGAGTGGCACATCCAGTTAGGCCCCAGTACTGATGGCATTAAGTGAAAATGATGATGTTTACAAAGCTATAAAATCTTCTGGTTTCAAAGCGATGGTGAAATGACATTGACTAAACAATCTGTAGAAATGATTATGATGCCATAAACAGGGGGCTATTTATTTATTGAAAATTGATAACTGGGAAAGGCACACTGAGCTGTGGCTTATTTCCAGGTGCAATCCTGAGATTATGACGTTAGTTCTAAAATGGGTAGGGAAATCGCTGCATCCTGATTGGTCAGCAGCCATACATTGTGAGACCACAATCAACATATATAAAAAAAAATGCTAGCTGTCAGGACACAGCACAGTAACATATCAGTGCATTTTTTTTAAACATACCGAAATATTGCTGTTACCTTTAATAACTAAAAAAGTCAGGTAGTCCCTAAAAAAACAAACTCCATCAAAATTAAAATAAAAATAAACTGACTGAATATTCTTTTCCCTTGCTAATCCACTCATTATAGACATCCACAAGTTAAAACGAAGTATTACACACAGTTTTATTTTCTGGAGTTTCTTTCCTAACCATGAAATATTCTCTCCGAGCCTCACCTGCCTATCATGGAAATCTTTGCAGACTACCCTGCCACAGATACACATCTGAATCCCCAACTTTGCTGAAGCCTCCTGTTGTGTGCATTTTTGTGTTTGTGTGTGTGGGTGGGGAGATTAATTCTGCCAGTAGATTTCTGCAGAAGTTTAAATTATTTTATAAAATGGCAAGAAAAAATCTAGAAATCTCATTGGCCAAGAGACATCAGTTGACTGTACATTAAATCTCTTTATACGCACAGTCATCCTGGTCCTAAACCACATCACACAATGAACAAATCAGTCCTCCTACAGCCAGAACTATCTTCAATCAGACCCCCTGCAACCAGAACTGGTCTTCCATCACAAACATGGCTGCTACCTTTACACTGTAAAAACCTTCAACTGGGCCCTAAAAATAAAACTACCTTAAATAAAAAATAAAACAAATTAATTAAATGTTGTTTCCCTGATCATCACACTCTCCTTACATACATAAACAAATTAGAAACATTAAGTATTGTTTATAGTTTTCATTACTACTGTTTCTTTACTAACAGTGAAAATCCCCCTTCTGTCTTTACCTGCTGATCAGGGAAATCTATTCTGCTTACCCTGACAGTGAGATAATTGAGTCTGTGGCTCTAAAACAGGCCTTTGTTGTCTTTTGTGTACAGAATGTCAGGAGAGTAACATTCTACAAGTGGAACACAGCAGAATTTTGAATCCCTATATTCCATGGTAAACATTCCATGATAAACATTCTGTGTCTTGAATGTGGGGAAAAACAGAAAACAAAAAACAGTATGAAGAAAGTAGGCAATACAGTAATACTTTATAAATGAAAAGGTGGGAAAACACAGTTAAATAGGCAGAGGCAGACTCAAAGTGCCCAAATACATTGCTAACGTTAATAAAAGCACATACATTTGAATCTTATATGGGAGTTTTCAGGTGAAATCTACCCTCCTTGCCCACCAAAAAAAGGCAACCTGGCAGGTTTTAAGTTTTTTTTCTTAGTAACCTTTCACCTCAATCCTATAGCAGTTTTCTTTTTATGTACTAGACCACAGTACATAAGTAAAAAAAAAATAAAGAGAAGGTTGCCTTCAATGAGACTATATAACTACAGTTTAATGAAAATTAAGTTTTAAACACTGCTTATGTCTTACAAATGTTACAGTGCATTTATATGATAAAATTTACATGTGACAGAGAAAGTATTTATTTTCAACCAACTCTACTAATAAATACTTTTACTGCAAAGTACTGTATTAGTTAACCTATTGCTGACATATACTATTTTATACATTAATAGGGACTACTTTTTTCAATTTTTAGATGTTTTAGACGTAATGTGTTGTACACTCTTTTAAAAATAGTAAGTTTTAGTCCCTATCAGAGTACATCAAACTAATTATTTTATGATGGTGGCCCACTTTATAAGTGTGATAAGCCACTCCAGGGTGTGCATTAAAGGATTTTAATGCACTTCCCAGGGGCGTAAGGACACTCAGATTTCAGCCTCGTGCCTTAGCACACCCCTGGGGTGTGCATTAAAATCCTTTCATGCACACCCTGTCGTAGCGTATTACTTACATATTCCATAATAAACATACATTCCATCTTTTGAATGTGTAGAAAGACAGATGGTTGGCAGGTGGGGAAGAACTACTTTTTACTAGTTACTTTTATACAAGTTTATGATGGGGAAAAAGTTGACTTTCTTATTTTTTAAATTTTTCTCAGTGTATCCGTTTTAAAAGTGCAATAAATGGATTCAGGGCGTGAACTTTTATGCGACAGCTGCACTTCCAGGTGTTGAAGGCACTCGGCATAAATGTTTTGTACCTCACAACACACCTGGGTGTCTTTTTATCACATAACCCATAGCCTGTCTTGTCGTATTGCTTATGTGTAGACAGCCAGCTAACGTAGATAAAGTGTAGTTGAACATGAGCCCGCTTTCATGTCAATATGCATAGTTTTTATGAAAAAAGGGGTCTTGCATATGGAAAATGTATACTGAAATTGCCTAAAAGTCTTGGTTTTACAAGGTTTTCCTTTTGATGACAGGAGCTCTTTAAAATGGAAGCACAGTATGTATCTTCAAAAACAGAAAAGTGAAAAGCCTTGGCACCAATAACATAAATTTTTATAAAGAGAGCCACATTTGAGGACTGTGAAATATTTTTTGTGCATTGCAGGAAGGTGTTTAACAAACTGAATTTTAGCATTCCTGAGGATGTGATTCGTAAAATTACCCAGTGCTCCCCTGGGGTAGTGGAGCTTGTGCTGAACACCCTACGACAGAAAATTGAAGAGAAGCAGAAACAGAAACAACACAAGACGACCTCATCCTCTCAGGTCAGTAAGAGACATAAGCACATTGTAAATATATGCCAACCATCAAACAGCTCAATAGAATGTCAAATATTATATGTATGGCTGAGTATTGCTGGAGTGGAATTTATGCAAATAATGTGCAGTACGTAAAGAACCTCTGCGATTACTGGAAAAAACATTGAAAAGATAATATTGGATTTAGACAAAATTCAAGTTATAACTTATATAACTTCTTTATCTTTCTTTTTTCCCTGGACACCAAAGGCATTTGCATGAAACCTGGATTCCAACTACATACATTAGAACAGCGAGTCTAACTTTTGCATCATCTTTATGGTGACTACTGCTGTTACACTGTGATGGGATCTGCCCACAAGCAGTTTGCTGTATGAGTTCTTGCTGCACTGATTTTAGTTTGCACATCTGTAACATACTGTACCCTTCCCCTTTTGTTGTGCTGCATTACCTTCATCTACTACTGCTTATATATTCTGTTAATGTACTACCAATTATTTCTTCTTCTTGTTCAAACCCCAGGAAATCTTACTGTTTTCTTACAAGTGCAGTATGGTCTCACCATAGGACTGCCCCGGAGTCGAAATGGCTAATAGAACCTATACTAATAGTGGAATGTTAGGCTCAAGCTCAATTTTCAAACCACTGTCCCTGGTTGCACTTCCTGCAGCCGTCAGATTCTTTACTCCGTTTGCCTCAGTAAGATGTCTCTGGACAACAATTACTTGAAGAAGTTTATTTTTCTCGGTTTTGTCGAAGTCTCTTTATTTATTTTGATTTTTGAAGCACTGTCCTTGGTTCACAGATAGACCTAGTCTAGATTAGTGTTCATTTGGTAAGTTTTTTGGTTCCTTATCGGTTTTTCTCAACTGAGAAGGAACCGGTAGTGTTTTTCATTTTCTGAGATATTTCTCAGTCTTTCCGACTGCTAAGGTGTCGGTTGATTTTATGATTTAAAAATATTACCGGGGTAACTCTCGGTTGTTTGGTTTGTGCCAACCAAGAAAAAAAAAGTTTTATTAAATGTTGCAGGCCAAGAAAAGAATGTGCCCCACAGGTTTCCAACACTGAGTGTGGGGAACCGTTCGCTAAAGCAGATCCTCACCTAATTTGTGTTTTTTGCTTGTGGTTTGACCACCTCAAAGAGGACTGTGATATTTGCAAAAGCTTCCCTCCGACAACGCTTGAGAGACGACTTAAAATGACTGCAGGAGAAGATGTCTGAGAAAGCCGCTGTCCTGGCTACAGACAAACTGGCAACCAGCCAAAAAGAACCAGAGGAATAGCCCTCTAACAAGGGTGCTGGTTTGTCAGGTAAAAAACAGCCTGCAGATACTGCCACTGAACCTGCAACCACAGAGAAATGAAAGAAAAAAGGAAAACACACAGCACTCGAACTGCAACCAAAAAAGACACCGGTTCTGACCGCTGAGGAAATAGCGAATGCTATAAGAATCATCCAGGCACTTCAACTGAGTACCGCAGTTCTAGTTGCTAAGTGGCCACTTACACAAACCTCCAGTTCTTCCTTTGTTCCCGGTTCTTTGGAACAAGAGGTGGACCTTTTCAGAGAGGATGAGAATGAAGACAAGGATGAGGATGAGTCCTATGAAGAGCCAATTGAACTGGACATCTCTTCTGATCCCCACTGTCCTGATTCCCCTGATAAAGGGACTGAAGACTATACATCCCACTTTGCTTTTATAAAGCAAGTGGCCCAATCCCTGGTTCTCCCTACCCAGGAGTCCACTGATGAGGAGGAGGAACAGGACTACATGGAGATGATGGATGTTCCAGTCTCTAAAAGGTTGTTACTGTCCATCCACAAGTCCTTGAAAAAACAGGTGAACAAGATACTGCAGACTCCTACTTCTGTGCTACCTGTGGATAGGAGACTGGACAAGAAATACTGGGTGGCTAAGGGTAGAGCAGAGTTTCTCTTTGGGCACCCAAGCCATGAAGGGGTGGTGCAGGCTGCAGCTCATGATAAGGCTGGCATCACACCCACCGGACAGAGATTCCAGGAAAATGGATTCCATTGCCAAGAAAGTTTATCTGGGATCCTCTCTGATTATCAGGCATGCATCCTATATGGCCTATGTTGTCAGATATTAGAGAGCATTATGGAATACTGTTATGGAGATAACAACATCTGTCCCAGCCCCTATGGCAGCTGATCTGGAAGACGCTATGAAAAGGGGTTAGAGGTATCTAAAGCCCAGTTTAGGATGGCTGTGGACAATAACGACCCTTCTGCCAGACAAATGGCTGCTTCTGTGTCTCTTAGAAGATTTGCTTTGTTCAGAACTACCAGTTTGACCCAAAACACACCGTCCAAGGCCTTTGATTTCCCATGTGAGCCTACATCTCTGTTCGGGGAACAGACAGAGGATTATATGAAAAAAATAAATGACTACAAAACAGCCTACAAAAGTGCCACTGCTATGGAGAAGGCATCTGTCCCACAGAAGCACCAAGCCAGGGGAAGTAGAGGTAGGGGACACTATAGGCCATTTTTTCAGCCTCAAGCTTTTCCCCAGTACCAGCCATAGAGGGGTTACTTCAGGGGCAGTGTCTGAAGAGGCAACAACTGAACTAGCCCCAGTACCCATCAGCAGCCCAAGCCAAGTAGATACCCTGAGGTGTCTGCTCGAATTGCCTCCACAACCCCAGTAGGGGGCAGGCTGGGCCACTATCTCCAGAAATTGCAATCCATAACCACAGACAAGTGAGTCTTGGAGGTAGTGGGCCAAGGCCTGGTTCTCAGCTTCAAGTCCATGTCAAAGCTGAGGGCAAGGGTCTTCAGACCCTCTTCTCCATCAAAAACATTACTGTTAGAAGGGAAAGTATTGAACCTTTTGTCTCAAAAGGCAGTAGAGACAGTTCCTCAGGTACAAAGAGGGAAGGGTCTCTATTCACGATGCTGTCTTACAGTAAAGAAAACTTGGGAGTGGCGACCCATACTAGATCTCAGGCACCTAAACAGACATCTGTTAAAACCAAAGTTCAAAATGGTGACTTTGGCAACAGTCCTCCCAACCCTAAGGCAGGGGGATTGGCTTGCATCCCTAGACCTAAAGGATGCTTATTTCCACATCCCCATCAGGCAGTCCCACAGAAAGTATCTCAGATTCAGCCTGCCATCAGGCCATTACCAATTCAAGGCAATGTTTTTCGGACTTACTTCTGTTCCAAGGGTGTTCACAAAATGCTTGGCTGTGGTTGTGGCACACCTGAGGAGGCAAGGAGTGGCAGTATTTCCTTACCTGGACGACTGGCTAGTCATAGGGCAATCCCCTCAACATGTAATGGAGTCCCTGACACTCACACAGGATGTCCTACAGTCACTAGGGTTTCTAGTCAACCTGAGAAAATCTTTATTGGAGCCAGTACAGCTCCTGGAATTCATAGAAGCCGAGCTGGACACTGTGAGAGGAAAGGCTTTTCTTCCACAAGCAAGAGCGGACAGCCTGATACAGTTGGCAAGTACCTTCAAACTGCACAGTCTAAGGCTTGCAAGGCACTTCCTGCAATTGCTGGGCCACATTGCAGCTTCCACAGCAACAGTGTCAAGGGCAAGGTTCCAAATGAGAGATATTCGATATCATCTCAAGTTGCATTGGCATCAGAAAAGAGACTCACTGTTAAAGCTGGTGCCAGTTACAGGAATACTCCTGCAGACACTTCAGTGGTGGCTGGAGAAAGACAACCTCAGATAAGGTATACTATTCCTGCAAGAAAAACCCTCCTTTGTGCTTACATAGAATTTGAAACATAGAATTTGATGGCAGATAAGGACCGCTTGGCCCACCCAGTCTGCCCATTTCCCTACCTAATGGATAAGCTGCAGATCCTAGTTAACCAGCAGCCTACTTCTTTCTACCCCCACCCCCTAGAATTGCCTTATGGCTGTCCCATGCATGCTTGAATTCAACCACTGTTTTTGACTCACAACCTCCTCCTCCGAAGGCCGCTCCATGCATCCACAACCCTCTGTGAGAAAATACTTCCCATTACCTCTGAGCCGCCTCTATCTTCAAATTGTGCCCCTTGTTCTTGCACACCTTTTTTGAAAGATGCTACCCTCTTGGACTTTGTTGATTCCCTTGAGGTACTTGAAAGTTTCTATCATGTCCCCCTCTCCCTTCTTTCCTCAAGGCTATACATATTAAGCTTCTTAGTCTCTCTTCATATGTCTTCTGGTGCAGACCTGCACCATTTTAGTTGCCCTCCTCTGGACAGCTTCCATCTTGTCTATGTCCTTATGGAGATTGGGTCTCCAGAACTGCACACAGTACTCCAGATGGGGTCTCACCAGCTGTCTGTACAGAGGATAACAACTTCTGTTTTCTACTGGTAATGCCTCTCCTATGCATCCCAGTATCCCCCAGCCCTCCTTACTGCCCTCTCACATTGCTTGCCCACCTTTAAGTCATCTGATATGACTACCCCCAGGTCCCTTTCCATTTTTGTTGTTGTTGTTAGTATCTCACCCCTCATTGTGTACTCTTCCCCAGGGTTTTGTTTCCCAGGTGCATTACCTTGCACTTCTTAGCATTAAATCTAAGCTGCCATACATTTGACCATTCCTGTAACCTTGCCATGTCCCTTCTCATCCTTTCCACCCCACCTTGTGCATCAACTCTGTTGCAGATCTTTGTGTCATCTGCAAAGAGACATACTTTTCCTTCCAGTCCCTCTGCAATGTCGTTTACAAAGACATTGAAGAGGACCGGCCCTAATATTGAACCCTGCGGCACCCCACTAGTAACCCCTTTCTTCAGAGTGGACTCCATTTACTATTACTCTGTGTCCTATTCTCCAGCCAATTCTTTACCCAGGCTATCATCTTGGGACCCACTCCCAAGCTGGCTAACTTGTATATTAATCTTTGTGTGGGACTGAGTCAAATGCCTTGCTAAAGTCTAGGTAGGCCATGTCCACAGCCCCTCCCTGATCTACTACTTTGGTCACCCAGTCAAAGAAGTCTATTAGATTCGTCTGGCATGACCTTCCCGCTGCGAATCCGTGCTGCCTTGGGTCCTGTGCCCTTCTGGCCTCTAGGTACTCGACAATGAATGCTTTCCATCCTAGGATGGTGAGCACATCTGGAGGAGCACACTGCCCATGGTACATGGCTAAAGCAGGAGTCACTGTTGCACACCAACCTGCTAGAGCTCAGAGCAGTCTTCCTGGGACTCCAGTCCTTAACCAATATGCTACAGAGGAAAGTGGTGCAGGTCAGGACAGACAACACAACCATAATGTACTACATAAACAAACAAGGGGGCACAAGATGTGCACAGAGGCCATGAAAATTTGGAGTCTGGCATATTCTCTGGGAATTTCCCTTTCAGCAGTCCACCTGCCAGGGAAGGACAATGTGGTGGCCGATGCTCTCAGCAGAATCAATCAGGACCACCACGAATGGCCTCTGAACACACAGGTGTTGCAGACTGTGTTCAAAAGGTGGACACTCCAGAGATAGACCTCTTTGCAGCCCTAGACAAATATCATCTTCCTCAGTTTTGCTGCAGGCCCCCAGTGAAGGGCTCAGTCCCACTGGATGCACTCCTGTTGGATTGGACAGGGAAGTTTCTATATGCCTTCCTACCATTTCCACTGTTGCTAAGAGTCCTGAACAAGCTCAGATCCCAGCTGGCAACAGTGATCCTCATTGCTCCAGATTGGGCCAGGCAGCCCTGGTACTCTCTGGTTCTGGCACTATCAGTTGCCAAACCGATCAGCCTCCCCAGGAAACACAACTTGTTGACTTCCTCCCAGAGCAGGATCCTATACCCCAACCTTCAGTCTCTCAGGTTCAAGGCCTGGCTCTTGAGGACCTAAAATATGCTGACTTGCATCTTTCTGAAGGGGTCATGGAGGTTCTCAGGGTTTCTAGAAAGCTCTCCACCAGGACGACCTATACGTCTAAGTGGAAAAGGGGTTTGCCATTTATCCTGGATTACCTAACCCACCTTCATTCCCTTGGGCTGAGACCATCCACTCTGAAAGTGCACTTGGCAGCTGTTTCTGCTTACCTGTCAGCAGGCAAGGCATCAGCTCTGGCTTCGAACCCAGTGTTCAGGAAGTTCTTTAAGGGGCTGCTGCATCTGCATCCCCCACATAGGACTCCTACCCCAGTGTGGGATCTGAACATATGTATTGCACAGCTCATGTAGCCACCTTTTGGGCCTATGTCCTCAGCAGATCTCAAATATGTAACTTGGAATGCTCTGTTCCTAGTTGCAATCACTTCTGCCAGAAGGATTAGTCAGCTCCAGGCTCTATCCATGGAGGCTGATTATATTGCATTCCACAGGGACAAGGTTGTCCTTAGGACCAACAATAAATTTCTTCCTAAAGTGGTATCTGATTTCCATGTTAATCAGTCCATTACACTGCAAGTCTTTTTCACTGACCATTCTACTTCGAGGGAGCCTAGATGTAAAGAGAGCTATCAGATGCTACCTGGACCATGCTAAAGTAGCAGTAGTAGTAGTAGAAACTTTTATTCATTACATGAATCAGAAGCTCAACTAAGACAAGTTCATTTTCAGTGAGATCTAAGTTGTACAATGATTGCTAAAGGCCACAGAGAAGACAGGACCCAACTCTTCATGACCTATGGGGAACTAGGAAAAGGTAAACCAGCCACAAAAAGAGCCATCGTAAGGTGGATTGTGGCCTGTATCCAGTTCTTTTATGGCAAAGTGGGTAAGCAGCCTCTACAGGGTCTCAGGGCCCACTCTACTAGAGGAACAGCTGCTTCCATAGCAGCTTCAAGAGACATTCCTCTGCTGGAAATCTGTAAAACAGCTACCTGGAAATCTGTTCACACATTCACCAAGCTCTACTGCTTGGATACCCAGGCTAGAAATGATGCCAGGTTTGGTGCAACAGTATTGAAGAGCCTGTTCCCTAAATAGGTTCTCTGCCCACCTCCAAAGATATTGCTTGGGTAGTCTATATTTCTCAGAATGCAGTAAGATTTCCTGGGGTTTGAAGAAAACATTACTTACCACAGTAATCTTGTTTCTTCCAAGGGAATCTTACTGTATTCTGAGCTCCCACCCTTCCTCCCCTACTGAAACCTAGAGGGCACTGCATAGCAGCTGTCCATATCTTGTGGGAAACCTGTCGGGTATACCTGTTTATTTCTTGGGCATCTGTGACTTGAGTCTTGGAAGATGCCCTTAATGTTAAAAGGAGGGGGTTGTCATAAAATGGGTTTTATTTGTTATATTAGAATAGATTAGCTTCTTTAGCTTCTGCATGCTTCGTAAGAATCTAATGGTTGCAGGAAGTGCAACCAGGGACAGTGGTTTGAAAACTGAGTTTGAGCCTAACATTCCACTATTAGCTTCAAACCCCAGGAAATCTTACTGTATTCAAACAACATGAAGTCTTGCTGTATTCTGACTAATTGCAGTTAGCCCCAGCACTTCAACTGCCCCGGAGATGAAAGGGTTAACGTCTATGCCAGGCATAGAACATTCATCTCAAGCTCGATTTTCAAACCTCTGTCCTAGGCACCCTGAAGCGTAACCATCAGATTCTTTGCTCCACTTAACTGAGAAGTCGCTCCAGAGATTCTCTCCTTCACTTCGGTTTGATCGCAGTAAATCGTTCGGTTTTATCACCCGTTTTCTTTATTTTTGGTGTTCCCATCTCTGTCCCGGTACAGTAAGTGTATTGTAGCTAGATACTATTGTGTACTGAAAGAAATTGTTTTATTTTTTGGTTCCCCACCGGTCGGTCCAGTCAGGAACCAAAGTACTTTATTAAAAAAAAAAAGTGTGTGTGCGGTTCCGGTACCTATCGGTTCCTGAAAAAACTGTTTTATTTCTGGGTTTTTTCAACCGACCCGTGACACGGTCGGAACCGATAGGTTTTATAGTCGCCTGGCTTGAACGCTGGTAAGGGTGACTTGTTGTCTGAAGCATGTCTGAGAAACAAAAAGAAAACTGGGCCCATGGGGTTTCAGCACTGCACTGAGTGTGGGGAGGCTTTTGCCAAGGCCGACCCCCACCTCATCTGTGTTTACTGTCTGGGGTTTGACCACCTCAAGGAAGACTGCCAAATTTGCAAAAATTTCCCTAAAGCTACTGCTGAAAAACACTTGAGTAGGCTTAAGGAAAGGGAGGCAGAGAAGTCCACTGACACGAATGGCCAACCAGGTTCGGTTTCGGACGAACCTGAGAGGGTGCCTACTGACCTGGGCGTTACCCCCTCGGGCAAGTGGAGAGCCAATTCTTTGGAATCGGTTCCTACAAAGAAAAAGCATAAGTCAGCCAGTTTGGATCCCGTTTCCCATGTTCCGACTGCTGACGAAATTGCCAAAGCAATTGCTATAGTGCAGTCGCTTCGCCCGGTTCCGACAGAACCGACACCGTCTCGAGGACGGTCGGTTCGGTCGGACTTACAAGCTTCTGATTATGATCCTGAAGTTTTTTATGAGGGAGAATGGGAGGGAGAAGAAAAAGATGATAAAGATGAAGATTATGAGGACCTGGATGAGCCTGTCGAACCGGACATCTCTCCAGACAGGCCTTCCAATGTCTCTCCTCCCAAGCTTTCTGAGTCCCCCTCCCACTACCTGTTTTACAGGAAGGTGGTTGACACTCTTCAGCTCCCTATGGAAGAAGCTGAACAGGATCAGGAGGAGCCTGACTATGTTGAGATGATGGACGTCCCAGAGTTCAAAAGGGTGTCTATCCCTCTGCATAGGTCCCTGGGGAAACAGACCCAAAAGATCTTACAACTACCAACACCCTGTGGATAAGAAGATGGACAGGAGGTATGCTTTGTCAGGCCCTGGGATGGAACTCCTTACTACTCACTGCAGCCATGTTGGGGTAGTGCAAGCTACAGCCTGTGATAAGGCTAATATTCCTCTGGCATCTCACCCCCCAGATAAGGATTCCAGGAAAGTGGACACCATGGCTAAAAAGCAGTACCTGGCATCCTCTTTGGGACTCAGACAATCTAATTACATGTCATATACTGCCAGACATCAGAAGTCTAGGTGGGATACGATTCTGGCACTGGCTAAGAATGCCCTTTCCCAGCTAGCCAGTGAGCTGGAGCAGGTGGCTGCAGATGGCATCGAAGCTTCCAAGGCACAGTTCCATGCTGCTGTAGACTTGAATGATGTCCATTCTCGAGTTATGGCTACATCTGTTTCCATAAGGAGATTTGCCTGGCTCAGGTGTACCAACTTGTCTCAGGATACCCAGACCAAGGCCATGGATTTTTCTGTCTCTGGTAACTCTCTGTTTGAGGAACAAACAGAGGCTTACATGAAAAAGATGGATGAGTACAGGACCACATACAGGTGTGCTGCAGCCAAAGAGAAGCAGGCCACTCCTCAAAGGCAGTATTCTAGGTCTGGCAGGGGCAGGACTTTTCAAAGGCCTTTTTACCAGGCCCAAGCCCTCCTCTTCCCTTCAGCAGAGGGGGCCCTTTAGGGGAAGAGGCAGAAGGGGGATGACAAGGGCTGCAACCTCCTCTCAGTCTAAGCCCCCTGTCAAGCAGACATCCTGATGGGTCAGTCAGGGTTGCCTCCCCGATCCCTGTAGGGGGCAGGCTGGCTCACTTTTTCCAGGCCTGGAAGTCTATCACTAGAATTTCACTTCAGACAAATGGGTTCTGGAAGTGGTGAGCCAGGGTCTTGCTCTCAGCTTCACCAGGTTCCCAAGGCTGAGAGTAAAGATCTTCCCCCCTTCCTCTTCAGAGGAAGCACAGGCTTTGGAGACAGAAGTCTCATCTCTGCTGCTCCTGCAGGCTGTGGAAAAGGTCCCTCTCATTCACAGGGAAAAGGATTGTACTCCAGGTACTTCCTTACCCTAAAAAAGACAGGGGAGTGGTGACCCATCCTAGATCTACGGTACCTAAACAAACATATGTTAAAGTTAAAGTTCAAGATGGTGACTCTGGGACTAATTCTTCCCTCTCTGAGACCAGGAGACTGATTAGCCTCCCTGGATCTCAAAGATGCCTATTTCCACATACCTATCAGGCAGTCCCACAGAAAGTACCTCAGATTCGAACTGCCCTCAGGCCATTACCAGTTCAGAGCAATGCCTTTCGGTTTGACATCTGTTCCGAGGGTATTCACCAAGTGTCTGGCAGTGGCGGTGGCCTTCTTCAGAAAGCGAGACATCCTGCTGTTCCCTTATCTAGACAATTGGTTCATAGTGGGCCAGTCCCCAGACCAAGTCAGGTCAGATTTAAGGGTCACTCAAGATCTTCTGGAATCTTTAGGGTTCATCCTGAATCTGGAAAAGTCAGTTCAGGAGCCTACCCAGCTTCTCACATTCATAGGCGTGGAGCTGGGCACAGTACAGGCCAAGGCTTTTCTCCCTTCCCCAAGGGTTCAATCTCTCATCAGTCTGGCCTCCTCTTTTTGTCCACTTGTGTCTCGGCTAGCCAGACAATTTTTGCATCTGCTGGGCCATATGGCAGCATGCACTGCAGTAGTGCGAGGTGCAAGGTTTCAGATGAGAGATATTCAGTTTCACCTGAGAGCCTTTTGGTCTCAAAGAAGACTCCCTCTTCAAGTTGGTTCTAGTGTCCCTGACTCTGGTTCAAGCCCTCCAGTGGTGGTTGGGGGAGGACAATTTGAGGCAAGGAGTTCCCTTCTTCAGTCAGGTGCCCTCAGTAATACTCACCACAGATGCCTTCTTATTGGGGTGGGGAGCCCATCTGGATCAGCACACGGCTCAGGGGACTTGGTCTCCTCAGGAGTCCCTTCTGCATATAAACCTGTTCGATCTCAGGGCTGTCTTTCTAGCAGTTCAGACATTTTCGAGCATGATCCAGGGGAAAGTCATGCAGACCAGGACAGACAACACCACAACTATGTGGTACATCAACAAGCAAGGGGGCACTCTGTCTTTGGCCCTGTGCACCGAGGCCATGAAAATATGGTCTCTAGCTTATTCCCTGCAAGCTTCCCTGCTCACTGTGCATCTCCCAGGAAAGGACAATGTACTTGCAGATGCTCTCATCATGATTTCTTAGGGTCACCACAAATGGTCCCTGGACCCTCTCATTCTTCACATCATTTTCAAGAGGTAGGGCACTCCAGAGATAGATTTCTTTGCAGCCCCGGACAATCATTAGCTCCTTTTGTTCTGCTGCAGACTCCCTCTTCTGGGGTCTGTCCCTCTGGATGCTCTCCTGTTAGACTGGACCAACAAGTTTCTTTATGCTTTTCCTCCCTTTCCTCAGATATTCAGAGTGCTGGTCAAGATCAGGTCCCAACCTTGCACAGTGATTCTGATAGCCTCGGACTGGGCCAGGCAACCTTGGTATCCTCTTCTGTTGTCACTGTCAATGACAATACCTCTGTGCCTTCCCAGATGGTTCAATCTCCTCATCTCTTCTCAGAGGAGGATCCTGTATCCCAGCCATCACTCTCTCAGGCTCAAGGCCTGGCTCTTGAAGAGCAAGAGTATGCAGGTCTGAATCTTTCCCAGCCATCTCTGGATATCCTTAAGGCTAGTAGAAAGCCTTCCATCAGAAAACCTTATAGCTCCAAATGGAAGAGCTTTGGGTTTTGGTGTGCTCAGAGGCACATCCAACCAGATTCAGCTGATATTGCCATTGCTCTGGATTATATGGTGCATCTTAATAGTTTGGGCCTTCGGCCTGCCACCCTCAAGGTGCATTTGGCAGCTGTTTCTGCTTTCATTTCAGCAGGGAAAGTCTCTTCCCTAGCCTCTCACCCAGTCTTTAAAAGATTTTTCCAAGGGCTGATTCATACCAACCCTCCTTTCAGGAATCCCACTCCCCTGTGGGACCTGAATATTTGTATTGCACAGCTGATGCAGCCTCCCTTTGAGCCTCTTTCTTCAGCTGAACTAAAGTACCTGACTTGGAAAGCTGTATTCCTGGTGGCTATCACTTCTGCCAGGAGAATCAGTGAATTACAGGCCTTATCAGTGGAACCTGACTTCATTTCATTTCACAGGGATAAGGTGCTCCTTCGCACAGATAGGAAGTTCCTTCCCAAAGTGGTATCAGATTTTCATCTGAACCAACCTATGACTTTGCCTGTACTCTTTACTGACCATTCCTCCTCTGGAGAGAGGAGGTTGCACAGTCTTGATGTTAAAAGGGTTCTGAATTACTATATAGAATCCACTAAACCTCACAGAAATGACTGTTCCCAGTTGTTCCTTACTTACGGAGAGGTGGGTAGAGGTAAACCTGCCACTAAGAGAACCATTGCTTGATGGATTGTCTCTTGTATACAGTTCTGTTATTCAAAATTGGGGAAGGAGCCTCCATCAGGTCTGAGGGCTCACTCCACCAGAGGTACACCTGCCTCAGTGGCAGCTGCCAGGGATATACCCTTAGTGGAAATCTGTAAAGCAGCCACCTGGAAGACTGTTCACACATTTACCATGCATTATTCCCTTGACATTCAGTCTGGTTTGGCACAGCAGTACTGCAGAGCTTGTTCCCAAAATAGGTTCTGTAGTTCCCTCCTCCTAGGGGGTACTTCTTGGTAGTCTGCAATTAGTCAGAATACAGCAAGACTTCACGTTGGTTGGAGAAAAGATTACTCACCTTAGTAATGTTGTTTCTTCTAATGGAGTCTTGCTGTATTCTGACCTCCCTCCCTGCCTCCCCTCCTAGAACCTAGTTGTTTTGGGATGTGGGTGGGCAGGTGTAGTGCTGCACCCCAGAGGCATACTGGTTGTTTTCTTGTTATTATTATTATTATTATTCTCATCATTTAGTTGTCTGCCTACTTGAATTCTTTTTGGGGGTCTCGACTTGAGTCTGAATATGCCAGATGTTAACTGGATGACATGTACTGCAACCACATCCAAGAGCAGGGTCATTCTCGATACCCTGCAGGGGGCAGGCCTTAGACAGCTAGTGTTGGAACCCACTCGGGAGGGAGCAATAATAGACCTGGTACTCTCAAATGGAGAGAGGATCACAAATTTAGAAGTCAGTAGACATCTGGGAACAAGTGCACAGTGTGCTTCACAATAAGCACAACCATGGAGACAAGCCATACAAGAACAAGGATACTGGACTTTAGAAGGGCTGACTTTGTCAAAATGGTTGAATACCTGAGGAATGCACTAGCAAATGGCCAAAAAGGGGGGGTGGAACAATGGAGAAAAATCAAAACTGCTATCATACAGGCAACAAGCCTTTGTGTGAAACAAATAAAGAAAACAAAGCGGAGTAAAAAAACAGTATGGTTTTCAAAAGAGGTGGCAGGGAAGGTTAAGGAGATGAAGGCTGCATTCAAAAAGTATAAGGAATCTTAGAAGGAGCATGACAGGGAACGGTATCAATTAAAGCAGAAAGAAGTGGGGAAGGCAGTCAGAATAGCAAAGGCCCAAACTGAGATAAAAATAGCTAACTCAGTTAAGAAGGGGGATAAAACCTTTTATAGGTACATTAGGGAGCATAGAAAGGTTAAGGAGGAATAGTGAAGATTAATAAAGGAGAGGGAGGCGGCAGAGGGAGACAGTGAAAAGGCAGAGATACTGAATGAATACTTTTGCTCAGTATTCTCAAAAGAAGATGAGGAGGAGTTACCTAAACCAGACAATAGAAGCACTCTGGGTAGGGGGGTTGACACCAGTCCATTTACAAAAGAAAGAGTCCTGAAAGAACTCCTAAAACTCAAGGTGGACAAAGCAATGGGGCCTGACGGGATTCACCCCAGAATCCTAAAATAACTAAGGGAGGACCTAGTGACACCACTGACCGCACTTTTTAACAAGTCATGGGAGGATGGGGTGGTACCTGAGGACTGGAGGAGGGCAGATGTGATTCCCCTTCACAAAAGTGGGAGCAAGGCAGAAGCAGGAAACTACAGACCTGTAAGTTTGACCTCAGTGGTAGGGAAACTGATGGAATCACTTCTGAAAGAAAGAATTGTTGAGTACCTAGAGGCTAGCAGTGCACAGAACCCAAAGCAGCATGGATTTACAGCAGGAAGGTCATGTCAGACAAATCTAATTGATTTCTTTGACTGGGTGACCAAAGTAATAGACCAGGGAGGGGCTGTGGATATGGCCCACCTAGACTTTAGCAAGGCATTTGACACAGTCCCGCACAAAAGACTAATAATTAAGTTAGCCAGCCTGGGAGTGGGTTCCAGTGTGGTAGCCTGGGTAGCAAACTGGCTGCACAACAGGACACAGAAGGTAATAGTGAATGGAACACATTCTGAAGAAAGGGGGGTTACTAGTGGAGTACCTCACTGCTCAGTACAGGGTCCGGTCCTCGTGACATTGCAGAGGGTCTGGAAGGAAAGGTATGCCTCTTTGCAGATGACACAAAGATCTGTAACAGACTGATACACAAGGGGGGGTAGAAAGGATGAGAAGGGACCTGGCAAGGTTGGAAGAATGGTCAGACATATGGCAACTTAGATTCAGTGCAAAGAAATGCAAAGTAATGCACCTGGGAAACAAAAACCGAGGAGAAGAGTACACAATAGCAGAGGAGGTACTAACAACAACAAAATGTCTTTATAAGCGACATTGCAGAGGGACTGAAAGGAAAAGTATGTCTCTTTGCAGATGACACAAAGATCTGCAACAGAGTTGATGCACAAGGTGGGGTGGAAAGGATAAGAAGGGACTTGGCAAGGTTAGAGGAATGGTCAAATGTATGGCAGCTTAGATTCAATGCTTAGAAGTGCAAGGTAATGCACCTGGGAAACAAAAACCCAGGGGAAGAGTACACAATGGGGGTGAGATGCTAACAACAACAAAAATGGAAAGGGACCCGGGGTAGTCATATCAGATGACCTAAAGGTGGGCAAGCAATGTGAGAGGGCAGCAAGGAGGGCTTGGGGGATACTGGGATGCATAGGGAGAGGCATCACCAGTAGAAAACAGGAAGTTATTATCCCTCTGTACAGACAGCTGGTGAGACCCCATCTGGAGTACTGCGTGCAGTTCTGGAGACCCAATCTCTGCAAAGACATAGACAGGATGGAAGCTGTCCAGAGGAGGGCAACTAAAATGGTGCAGGGTCTGCACCGGAAGACATATGAAGAGAGACTAAAGGAGCTTAATATGTATAGCCTCGAGGAAAGGAGAGGGGGGCATGATAGAAACTTTCAAGTACCTCAAGGGAATCAACAAAGTCCAAGAGGGTAGCATCTTTCAAAAAAAGAGGTATGCAAGAACAAGGGGCACAATTTGAAGATGGGGGGGCGGTGCTCAGAGGTAATGTAAGAAAGTATTTTTTCACAGAAAGGGTTGTGGATGCATGGAACGGCCTTCCGGAGGAGGTTGTGGAGTCAAAAACAGTGGTGGAATTCAAGCATGCATGGGACAGTCATATGGCCATTCTAGGGGTTGGGGTAGGAAGAAGTAGGCTGCTGGTTAACTAGGATCTGCAGCTTATCCAGTAGGTAGGGAAATGGGCAGACTGGGTGGACCAAGCGGCCCTTATCTGCTGTCAGATCTATGTTTTCTATGTTTCTATGTAAAAACGAAAAGGGACTTGGTGGGGGGGGGGTAGTCATATCAGATGACCTAAAGGTGGGTAAGCAATGTGAGAAGTCAGTAAGGAGAGCCAGGGGGATACTGGGATGCATAGGAAGGGGCATCACAAGTAGAAAAAGGGAAGTGGTTATCCCTCTGTACAGACAGTTGGTGAGACCCCATCTGGAATACTGTGTGCAGTTTTGGAGACCCCATCTACGCAAGGACATAGACAGGATGGAAGCAGCCCAGAGGAGGGCAACTAAAATGGTGCAGGGTCTGCATTAGAAACCATATGAAGAGAGACTGAGAGAGCTTAATATATATACCCTTGATGAAAAGAGGGACGGGGGGACATGATAGAAACTTTCAAGTACCTCAAGGGAATCAACAAAGTCCAGGAGGGTAGCATCTTTCAGAAAAAGAGATGTGTAAGAATAAGGGGGCACAATTTAAAGATAGAGGGGAGACAGCTCAGGGATACTGTGAGGAATTTTTTTTTCACAGAGAGAGTGGTGGATGCATTGAACTGCCTTCCTGGGGAGGTTGTTGGGTCTAAAACAGTGGGGGAATTCAAACATGCATGGGACAGACATAAGGCAATTGTAGTGGGGGGTTGCAGGAAGTAGGCTGTTGGTTAACTAGAATCTGCAGCTTATCCAATAGGAAGGGAAATGGGCAGACTGGGTGGGCCAGGTGGTCCCTATCTGCCATCTAAGTCTATGTTTCTATGTTTCTTCACACCCTAATTTTACATAAGTTTGGCCTTTTGGCAAGCATTTTAAAACAATTTCTGGACTGTTAGCCAGTTAGTTTAGTGCTCATAAGAATCTGACGGTTACGCTTCAGAGTACCTGGGACAGAGGTTTGAAAACCAAGCTCAAAATGAATGTCCTATGCCTGGCATAGACTTTAACCCTTTCATCTCCGGGGCAGTGGAAGTGCAATTAGTCAGAATACAGCAAGACTCCATTAGAAGAAACAACATTACTAAGGTGAGTAATTTTTTTTTCTGACTCATGCAGTATGGTCTCACCATAGGACTGCCCCAGAGCCGAAATGGTTAATAGAACCTATGCAAATGATGGAATGCTAGACTGAAGTTCGATTTTCAAACCACTGTCCCTGGTAAATGGTTCTAAACCGTCAGATTCTTTACTCCACTTGCCTCAGTAAGACGTCTCCAGAGAGCTCTCCTTTCATCACTTGAAATTCTTTATTTTCTCAGTTTTTACTAGTAAAAAATCATTTATTCTGTATTTTTCAGGTAGAATTTGTTTAGATTTTAGTGTTGGCGGGTAAGTAACCGGGTTCTTTCTCTTGGTATATAACCGAGAAGAAAACCGGTATCTCCTTTGGGGTTTTCCCTTTCTATTTCTTTATTTGGTTATTTTATTTGAATTGTTGTATACTGACTCGGTAATAGTCGGTTTTTGGAAAAATTTTAACTGGGGTAACTCTCAGTTCTAGTGGTTAGTGTAATATATATATATATATATATATATATATATATATATAAAAGGTGTTATTACTGTGGTTCTTTTAGTGGAGTTTTCTTCTGGGTTATGTCACAGAAAGCCAAGAAGAGAACTAAACCTACAGGTTTCCAGTACTCTACCGAGTGCAGGGAGCCTTTTGCTAAGGCAGACCCACATTTAATCTGTGTAGTTTGTCTGGGGTTTGAACACCTCAAAACAGACTGTGATATCTGCAAACAAATTCCTCAGTCTATGGTCGAAAGACAGTTGAAGAGACTGCAGGAAAAAATGTCTGAAAAGGCTGCTGACCCAGCCATTGAAAAATCGGTTCTTCCTCAAAATGAACCAGAGTAGCTGCTCTCTGAAAGTGGCAATAGCCTTTCTACAAAAAAGAGAACCGCAGACACGGATGTTGAACCGGCCATTGTGGGTTAAGAAAAAATTAAAAGAGAAACACCAGGAACTGTAACTGAAGAAACCAGTGGCTCCTTCTGCAGAAGACATCACTAATGTGATCTGCATAATATAGTCAATGCAAGTCCCGGCTCCAGTTGGGAAACATCCAAAACCAGTTACAGTTCAGACCAGGCCCCCAGTTTAACAGGCCTTGGGGGACAGCATTTTGCAGAAGAGGAAGAGGAAGAAGAAGATGATGGTGATGAGGAAGAATGAGGGGAACCAATTGACCATAGGGTTCCCCAAATCCTCATAAACCAGATTCCCCTGATAAGGGAACTGAAGATTCCACTTCATATTTTACTTTTATGAAGCAGATTGCCCATATTCTTGACCTCCCTACTCAGGAATCCACTGAGGATGAGGAGGAGGAGGATTACACAGAAATGATGGATGTGCCAGCATCAAAGAGATTACTGCTGCCACTCAATAAATCCCTCAAGAAACAGACACTTAAAGTCTTGCAGACACCCACTTCTGTGCCCCCTATAGAAAAGAAGGCAGACAAGAAATACTGCATTGCCGAAAGTGGTGCTTTTTAGGCACCCTAGTCATGAGGGGGTAGTGCAGGCTGCAGCTTGTGACAAAGCTGGCACCCCCCTTGCCTCTCACCCTCTGGACAAGGATTCTAGGACGATGGACTCCATTGCAAAAAAAGTGTACCTGGTATCTTCCCCTGGCTATTAGACAAGCCAGCTATATGTCATATGTGGCCAGGTATCAGAAGAACCTTTGGTCCACAGTAATGGAAATAACCAAATCAGTTCCATCTCCTATGGCAGCAGGCATAGAGGAAGCTGCGAAGAGAGGGACTGAAGCTGCAAAGACACAGTTTAGGGTGGCAGTGGGCTCTAATGACACTGCATCCAGGCAGGTGGCAGCATCAGTGTCCCTAAGAAGGTTTACCTGACTTAGGACTACTAACTTGACCCAGGACACACAAACAAAAGCAATGGATTTTCCTTGTGACCCTGTGTCTCTGTTTGGTCAACAAACAGAGGCATATATGAAGAAAATAGATGAATATAAGTCAGCCTATAAGAGTGCTGCAGCTTAAAGAGAGAGCTTCTACTCCCTAGAAACACCAGACCAGAGATGTCAGGGGCAGAGCTCATTATAGGCCTTTCTTCCACCCTCAGACTTTCCCCTGGTTCCGGCAACAGAAGGGATACTTTAGAGGCAGAGGCAGAAGGGGCAGTGCCCGCACCAGCCCTGGTGTCCAGCCAGCAGCACAAGCCAAGCAGACACCCTGAGGTGCCTGCTCAGGTTTCCTCCCCAATACCAGTAGGGGGCAGGCTGGCCCACTATCTCCAGGAGTGGGAAAACATTACCATAGACACGTGGGTCCTGGAGGTAGTGGGCCAGGGTCTTGTACTCGGCTTCAAACTCATACCAAGGCTGAGGTCAAGAGCCTTCAAACCATCCTCCCCATTAGAAGCAATCTTGCTAGAAGAGGAAGTTTCAAATCTACTGTTGCAGGAGGCAATAGAGCCAGTCCCTCCAAACCAGAGGGGAAAGGGCCTATACTCAAGATACTTCCTCATAATAAAGAAAACAGGGAGTGGTGACCCATTTTGGATCTAAGACACTTAAACAAACATTTGTCAAAACCAAAATTCAAGATGATAACTTTGACCACTCTTCTACCAATCCTAAGGCAGTGAGCCTGGCTAGCAACCCTTGACATAAAATATGCTTACTTTTACATCCCTATAAGGTGGTCTCACAGAAAGTACTTCCGGTTCAGACTGCCATCAGGCCATTGCCAATTCAAGGCAATGCCCTTTGGCCTAACTTCTGCTCCAAGGGTGTTCACAAAATGCCTAGTTGTAGTCGTGACACACCTAAGGAGGCAAGGAATAACATTATTTCAAACAACATGAAGTCTTGCTGTATTCTGACTATTGCAGTGATATCCAACCTTTGAACTGCCCCGGAGAGAAAAGAGTTAACTTTCCATGCAAGGCATGGAACGCGGAGCTCGAGCTTGGTTGAGACTCTGTCTGTTGTTGTTTGAACCCAAACCGTCAGATTCTTTACTTCGCCTCACTGAACAGTTGCTCCGGAGATTTCTCCTTTGCTCGGTTCAATTTAGTCAGTTAAAGTGTCGTTTTTTCTCAGTTTCAACCGAATTTATTCCATCTAACCCGTCGGTTCAGTCTCTGTCTGTGGTACCGTGAGTACTAGATAGGTTTATTATTGTTTGCTTCTGTGTGGAACTTGTAAACGTTGAATCGGTTCAGTTTGAACCGATCAGGTTTGTTTAAAAAGTTTTTTCTACTTTTAGAGTGTGGTAACCGGTCCTTATCGGTTCTAAAAAAAACAGATTTCATTACGTTTTTTCCACGACCCGTAACACAGTCAGGAACCAGTAAGGGTGTCTTGCCTGGCGGATTGCCGAAAAAAGGGTAAGTTTGGTTAGGACTGGCCATGTCTGAGAGACCCAAGAAAAAAATGGGCCCACTGGGTTTCAACACTGTAGTGTGTGTGGGGAAGCCTTTGCTAAGGCTGACCCCCACACCACCTGTGTTTATTGTCTGAGGTTTGACCACCTCGATTCAGACTGCCAGATTTGCAAAAAATTTCCCTCAGCTACCCTAGAAAGAGAGTAGGTAGGCTGAGGGAAAGGGAGGTCAAAAAGTCCGCTGACCCGGATGGCCAGCCCGGTTCGGTTCCAACCGAACCAGAAGGAGTGCTCTCTGACCAGGGTGAAACTTCTTCGGGCAAAAGGAGAAGCGACTCTGAGGAGACAGTTCCGGTTAAAAGAAAAAGAAGGGATAAGTCAGCCGGTTCGGATCCACAAGTTCTTTCTCCGACCGCTGATGAAATAGCCAAAGTGATATGGATTGTTCAATCGCTAACCCCGGTTCTGACTGAACCGGCACCATCGGTTAGGGGCTCGGTTCAGTCGGTTCCCTCGGTTCCGGATTATAATTTAGAGGATTTTTATGAACCAGAGGAGGAGGAAGGAGAGTATGAGGACAGTGATGGTGATTATGAAAGTCTGGATGTGCCCACTGACCCGGACATCTCCCCAGACAGACCTTCAGGGGTTTCTCCTCCTAGGCTTTCTGAGTCCCCTTCCCATTTTATGTTTCACAAAAAAGAGGCTGAAACTCTTCAGCTTCCTATGGAAGAAGCTGTAGAGGATCAGGAGGAGCCTGATTATGTTGAGATGATGGATATCCCAGAGTCTAGGAGGTTGTCTATTCCCCTTCATAAGTCTTTTGGGAAACAGACAACAAAAATTTTAAAGACTCCTAATTCTATACCTCCTGTGGACAAGAGAATGGACAAGAGGTATACTTTTTCAGGCCCAGATATGGAGTTCCTTTCCCAGCAATGCAGCCATGTTGGAGTAGTGCAGGCTGCTGCCTGTGATAAGGCAACTATACCCTTGGCTTCACACACCCCAGATAAGGACTCCAGGAGGATTGATGCCATGGCAAAGAAACAATACATGACAGCATCTTTGGGACTCAGGCAGGCTAATTATATGGCCTATACAGCTAGATACCAGAAGTCTAGATGGGACACTGTAATGGCTCTAGTTAAACAGGTCCCTGGCCAGCTTGCCAAGGAGCTGGAGCAGGTGGCTGCAGATGGCATTGAGGCATCCAAGGTGCAGTTTCATGCTGCAGTGGACTCCAATGATGTTTTGTCTTGAGTCATGGCTACATCTGTGGCCCTTCGTAGGATGGCTTGGCTCAGATGTACTAGCCTGTCTCAGGATGCCCAGACTAAGGCCATGGATTTTCCTGTTGTGGGTAATTCTCTGTTTGGGGAGCAAACAGAGACCTACATGAAGAAAATGGATGAATACAGACCACCTATAGGAGTGCTCAGGCCAAGGAAAGGCAAGCCACTCCCCAGAGGCAGCATTCCAGGGGCAGGGGCAGGCCTCTTCATAGGCCTTTCTACCAAGCCCAGGCCTCCTTTTCCACCTTTGCCCAGAGAGGGTTCTTCAGAGGGAGAGGCAGACGGGGTACAAGCAGGCCTGCTATCACTCCTCAACCTAAAGCCCCTGCCAAACAGGCACCCTGATGGGTTTGCCCGGGCCGATTCTCCACCACCAGTAGGGGGCAGGCTGGCTTACTTTGTCCAGGACTGGATGTCTTTAACATCAGACAAATGGGTCCTGGAAGTAGTAAGCCAGGGACTGGTTCTCAGCTTCAAAAAAAATTTCCCAAGATGAGAACCAGATCCTTTCCACCTGCAAATCCTTCAGAGGCCCTTGCCCTAGAGGCAGAGGTCTCTTCCCTCGTGGCTCTGAGAGCCATAGAAAGGGTTCCACCCCTACACAAGGGAAAAGGATTGTACTCCAGGTACTTCCTAACTCCCAAAAAGACAGGAGAATGGCAGCCCATCCTGGATCTCAGATATTTAAACAAGCACCTTCTAAAGCCAAAGTTCAAAATGGTGACTCTGGGAATAATTCTACCCTCTCTAAGACCAGGAGACTGGCTAGTTTCCCTGGACCTCAAGGATGCCTATTTCCACATTCTCATCAGAAGCTCCCACAGAAAGTACCTCAGGTTCTAGCTGCCCTCAGGCCACTATCAAGTCAGAGCAATGCCTTTTGGCCTAACTTCAGCTCCAAGGGTCTTCACAAAATGCCTGGCAGTAGTGGTTGCTTTCCTAAGGAGAAAAAAGATCTCCATCTTTCCATACCTGGATGACTGGGTCATAGTAGGTCAGTCTCCAGACCAAGTCAAGTCACACCTACAGATAACTCAGCAACTGCTCACTTCTCTAGGATTCCTCCTGAATCTTTCAAAGTCAGTTTTGCAGCCAGTGCAGCTCCTCACCTTCATAGGGGCAGAGCTGGATACAATAAAGGCAAGAGCCTTCCTTCCCCAGGACAGGGCAAGGACCCTTGTTACATTGGCCTCTTCATTCACCCTTCAGGTGTCTCGACCAGTAAGGCATTTTCTGCAGCTCCTGGGCCACATGGCTACCTCTACAGCAGTGGTCCAGGGAGCAAGATTTCAAATGAGGGACATTCAGTTCCACTTAAGAGCCTTCTGGTCCCAGAGAAAGGATTCTTTGACCAAGCTAATCCCAGTGACTCGAACCCTGATCCAGGCCTTGCAGTGGTGGCAGGATCAGGACAACCTAAGACAAGGAGTCCCCTTCGTCACTCAGTCTCATTCTTTGATCCTTACCACAGATGCTTCCCTCTTGGGCTGGGGAGCCCACTTGGGGGATCTAACCACCCAAGGGTTGTGGTCACCTCAAGAATCTCTGCTTCACATCAATCTCTTGGAACTCAGAGCAGTGTTTCTAGCACTTCAAGTTTTTTCCAAGTCTGTTCAGAACAAAGTAGTTCAGATCAGGACAGACAATACCACCACAATGTGGTACATCAACAAGCAGGGGGGCACTCGGTCTATGGCCTTGTGCATAGAGGCAATGAAGTTGTGGTCTCTGGCCTATTCCCTGAATACCTCTCTAATAGCAGTTCACCTCCCAGGGAAGGACAATGTCCTGGCAGATGCTCTCAGCAGGATTTCTCAGGGCCATCACGAATGGTCCCTAGATCCCCTGATTTTGAAAGTGATCTCCAGATGGGGCACCCCACAGATAGATCTTTTTGCAGCCCCAGACAATCATCAACTTTCTATTTTTTGCTGCAGGCCCCCAGTGTTGGGCTCAGTCCCTCTGGATGCCCTAGTTCTCAATTGGGAAGGGAAGTTCCTGTATGCTTTCCCCCCCTTCCCTCTCCTGTTCAAGGTGCTAGTCAAAATCAGGTCTCAACCCTGCAAAGTGATTCTGATTGCTCCAGACTGGGCCAGACAGCCCTGGTACCGTCTCTTGTTGTCCTTAGCAGTCCACTTTCCCCTGTATCTTCCCAGGAATTACAACCTGTTAACATGTTCTGAGGGGAGGGTTTGGTATCTGAATCTCAAATCTCTCAATCTCAAGGCCTGGCTCTTGAAGAGTTAGAGTTTGCTGATTTGCATCTCTCTCAAGGTGTTCTGGATATTTTAAAGGCTTCTCGAAAGCCTTCCACCAGAAAAACCTACAATTCCAAGTGGAAAAGATTTACTATATGGTGCTCTGGGAAGCATATTTCTCCAGAGTCTGCTGGCTTACCCACAGTCCTTGACTATATGGTTCATCTCAATAGCTTGGGACTCAGACCAGTTACACTAAGAGTGCATCTGGCAGCTGTCTCTGGCTTCCTGTCAGCAGGCAAGCACTCCTCCCTTTCAGCTCATCCTGTATTCTGTAAATTTTTCAAGGGATTGCTGCATATCAATCCTCCCTTCAGGGACCCTGCCCCGCTTGGGACCTTAATGTTTGCATTGCTTAGCTTATGCAACCCCCTTTTGAGCCTTTGTCCTCAGCAGAGCTTAAGTACTTGACTTGGAAAACTGTGTTCTTGGTAGCCATCACTTCTGCCAGATGCATAAGTGAGTTACAGGCCCTGTCAGTGGAGCCTGATTTATCTCTTTCCACAGAGATAAGGTGGTCCTCCAGGACTAATAGGAAGTTTTTGCCTAAGGTGGTTTCAAATTTCCACCTTAACCAGTCTATGTCTCTTCCTGTTTTCTTCACTGACCATTCCTCCTCTGGGGAGAGGAGGTTGCACAGCTTGGATGTGAAAAGGGCCCTTAGCTACTACATAGAGCGCACCAAGGGTCACAGGTTTGACTCCCCCCAACTGTTCCTCACTTATGGTGAGGTTGGTAAGGGAAAACCTGCCACTAAGAGATCTATTGCCAGGTGGATTGCCTCTTGTATACAATTCTGCTATGAAAAATTAGGTAGAATCCCACCCTCAGGCCTGAAGGCTCACTCTACCAGAGGTACAGCTGCTTCCCTGGCTGCTGCCAGGGATATTCCTATCTTAGAGATTTGTCAAGCAGCCACCTGGAAAACAGTACATACTTTCACCAAGCATTACTCTCTGGATATCCAGGCTAGGAGTGATGCTCGGTTCGGCACAGCTGTGCTCCAGAGCCTATTCCCAAAGTAGGTTCTGTCCCTCCTCCATGGAGGTACTGCTTGGTAGTCTGCAATAGTCAGAATACAGCAAGACTTCATGTTGTTTGAAGAAAAAATTACTCACCTTAGTAATGTTGTTTCTTCTAATGGAGTCTTGCTGTATTCTGACCTCCCCCCCCGCCTCCCCTCTCAGAACCTGGGTTTTGGAATGTGAGTGGGCAGGAACAGTGTTGGCACCCTAGAGGTGCCTCCCACCCTTTTCATTTTGGGTATGTGTTGCGTTTTGTTTTTTGGGTTTCCTGACTTGAGTCTTTGCCTTGGAACCAAAAAACCTTTTTATTAGATTTAGTTGCCAGTTGGCTAGTGCAAGTTTACAGTTTCCACACAGGATGCCCAGTGAGTTTAGTTCGTAAAGATCTGACGGTTTGGGTTCAAACAGCAACAGACAGAGTCTCAACCGAGCTTGAGCTCAGCGTTCCATGCCTTGCATGGAAAGTTAACTCTTTCCTCTCCGGGGCAGTTCAAAGGTTGGATATCACTGCAATAGTCAGAATATAGCAAGACTCCATTAGAAGAAACAACATTACTAAGGTGAGTAATTTTTTCTTCCCTACCTGGACGACTGGCTCATAGTGGACCAGTCACATCAGCAGGTAAAAGAGGCACTGGCATTCACACAGGGTACCCAGCATTCATTGGGGTTTCTAGTAAACCTAAAAAAGTCTGTGCTGGAGCCAGTTCTGCTGCTAAAATTTATAGGAGCAGAGCTGGACACACTCAAGGGAAGGGCTTTCCTTCCTTGAGACAGGGTGGACAACTTAATTCAAGTGGTAAACCCCTTCAAGCCACATGTTCCAAGGCCAGCAAGGCACTTTCTGTAACTGCTAGGCCACATGGCAGCATCCACAGCAACAGTGTCAGGGGCCAGGTTTCAAATGAGGGACATTCAGTTCCATCTGAGATGTCACTGGCTTCAAAAAAGAGATTCTCTATCAAAGTTAGTGCCGGTCATAGTCACGTTTCTCCAAGCTCTGCAGTGGTGGCAGGATCAGTCCAACCTCAGCCAAGGGGTTTCATTCTTGCAACAAGTCCCTGCTCTGGTGCTAACCACAGATGCATCCCTCCTGGGCTGGGGAGCACATCTGGGGGATCACACAGCACATGGCACATGGACAAAGCAGGAATCACTCCTGAACATCAACTTATTGGAGCTCAGGGCTGTTCTTCTGGGTCTCCAATCATTCTCATATCAAGTGAAAGGCAAGGTGGTTCAAGTCAGAACAGACAACACAACCACCATGTATTACATAAACAAACAACAGGGAACAAGGTTGACTCCTCTGCACACCGAGGCCATGGAAATCTGGACCTTGGCATATTCCCTGGAAGCCTTCATTTCAGCTGTCCATCTTCTAGGGAAGGACAATGTCCTGGCGGATGCCCTCACCAGAATAAATCAGAACCACCATGAGTGGGCACTGAAACGGCAGGTCTTGGAGATCGTCTTCAGAAGGTGGGGCACCCCAAAAGTGGATTTGTTTGCAGCTCCAAACAATCACCAGTTACCACAGATCTGCTACAAGCCCTCTATCGAGGGCACAATTCCTCTGGATGCACTGTTACTGAACTGGTCAGGGAGGTTCCTGTATGCATTCCCTCCTTTTTCCCTACTGCTAAGAGTCCTGAACAAGCTCAGAATGCAACCAGCAACAAAGATCCTCATTGCACCAGATTGGGCCAGGCAGCCCTGGTACCCCTTGGTGCTATCAATGTCAGTAGTCAAACCAATCAGCCTTCCCAGGAGACACAATCTACTGTCATCCTCTCAGGGCAGGATCATGTATCCCAACCTGCAATCCTTCAGGCTCAAAGCCTGGCTCTTGAAGACCTAGAATATGCAGATTTGCATTTGTCAGCAGGGGTTATGGAAATACAATACTCAGTTTCCAGAAAACCTTCCACTATAAAAACGTATTCTTCCAAATGGAAAATATTCTCCATTTGGTGTCAGGGCAAGAACCTAGACTGCAACCAAGCCAGTGTGCCTATACTTCTGGATTATTTAGTACATCTCTATTCAGGTGGCTTAAGGGTCTCTAAATTTGAGAGTGCACTTGGCAGCTATCTCAGCTTATTTGTCTGCAAGTAAAAGGCTTTCTCTAGCCTCTAACCCAGTATTTAAAAAATTGTTTAAGGGATTACAGTATTTGTACCCCCCACATAGGGAACCCACCCACATGTGGGATCTTAATATTGGCATTGCCCAGCTCATGCAGCCCCCTTTCAAACCCATGTTTTCTGCTGACCATAAGTATGTGACTTGGAAGACAGTATTCCTGGTTGCCATGACTTCTGCTACAAGGATGAGTGAGCTTCAGGCCTTGTCCACAGAGCCTGGTTACATTGCCATTCATAGAGACAAAGTTGTCCTGAGAACTAATAGGACATTTCTGCCTAAGGTAGTATCAGAATTCCACCTTAACTAGTCCATTACACTGCCTGTCATTTTCACTGATCATTCTACTCCAGGTGAATGCAGATCGCACAGCATGGATGTAAAAAGGGCAATTAGCTACTATCCTTATCACACAAAGCCTTATAGACAAGATCAGTCTCAGTTCTTCCTCACCTATGGAGAGGTGGGGAAAGGGAAACCAGCCACAAAAAGATCCACTGCAAGATGGATTGTAGCCTGTATTCAGTTCTGCTACAGCAAAGTGGGCAAGCAGCCACCTGCAGGCCTCAAGGCCCACTCTACTAGGGGCACAGCAGCCTCCTTAGCAGCTGCTAGGGATTTTCCCCTAACTGACATAAGTAAAGCAGCTACTTGGAAAATGGTCCATAACTTCACCAAGCATTATTGCTTGGTTATTCAGGCCAGAGGGGATGTCAGGTTTGGCTCAACAGTTCTGCAGAGCTTGTTTCCTAAATAGGTTCTCTACCCACCTCCAACGGTACTGCTTGTGTAGTCTGCATACATCAGAATACAGTAAGATTTCCTGGGGTTTAAATAAAAAATTACTCACCATAGTAATCTTGTTTCTTACAAGGGAATCTTACTGTATTCTGAGCACCCTCCCTTCCTCCCCTTCTATGAACCTAGGGTCACTGCACTCCAGCTGTACTAATGTGTTGCATACCTGTGGGTATGTTTTTTTCTCTTGGGCATCTGTGACATGAGTCTTGGTGGTGCCAGTTTAAACATTTAAGGGGGTAGGGAATGGTTTGTTTTATTAACATAAGGTATTAGTTATTATTAGTTATAGTTGTGCTTGGTTAGATAAGTGTTTGTGCATGCTTCGTAAGAATCTGACGGTTTAGAGCTGTTTACCAGGGACAGTGGTTTGAAAACCGAGCTCAAGCCTAGCATTCCATCAATTGCATAGGTTCTATTAACCATTTCGGCTCCGGGGCAGTCCTATGGTGAGACCACATCCAAAATAACACTGCGAACAGAACTCCTACAGCAACCATGCAGCTCACCGAGGGGTAGCCAGCCCCACAAACATAGAATCCACAAACAGGAGCGCAAAAGCGAAAGGCACCAGATAAAAATAAGATACTAGTGAAGGCTTTTCATACGTTTCAAAAATCACACATTTATTTAACTTCACTAGCAAAAATATATAACATCTGGTGCAAAAAAATTAAACTGAGTGTTGTAACAAGCAAAACACCCCTAGCGCCTCAACTCCCACGAGTCTTCAGAGGGGGTGAGCCCATACTGCATAAGTCAGAATACAGTGAGATTCCCTTGGAAGAAACAAGATTACTATGATGAGTAATGTTTTCTTCTCTCCTCCACACCCCTTCTCCAGGACATATCTGGAATGTCTTTCATGGTGAAACATTTTAAATCAATAAATAAGGCAGCCCGTAAGCGCAGTGGTTGGATTCCTGCTTGTGACGCCAGTGATTTTGGGACACTGGAGGGCCAGCTGGGGAGAGATGGCTGGGAGCATCCGGAGATTGCTCGCCTCTCTCGGGGGGAAGGTGGATTAAGGACCCGGCGCTTGCCGACCCCTGGCGAAGGCAGGGTGTATGGCAATGTGCTGGGGCCCTACATACCAAGGGGGGGGTGTGGGAAACGCTGGCTTACGCCATGACATTGTGGCAACCAAGCCCCCAGGGAGTGAAGCAGAAAAAGGCTCCAGGGATGACCGAATGATGGTCACTGGCTCCCGTTGCCACCGAGTCCCCGATGCAGCCCAGATCCACCCTAGCAGCACCTGGGCCAAGTATAGAGTGCTGGCCGTCCCCTACCAATGCCTGTCTCCCTGGGAGGAGGGGGACCCACCCAGCGAAGGGTTATATCCGGATTAGCTGGGGGGGGCTGCGGATATGGGGTGGTAGTGGTTGGCATCGGGGCAGGGGTGCCGGCGGGGAGCTTGGTGTCCAGAAGGAGTGGCCACCTTGGAGCAAGGAGGAGGCAGATAAAAATAAATAAATAACTACAGAAATCTTTACATGTGAAATGATGCCCCAGAATTTAGAATTTATTTGTAAAGCTGCTGACTCCCACAGTGCAGGTCTAAAGCCTCCTAGCATTCTAATACCAGATCTGCATTTTCCACTGTTGAGAGTGGTCGCGCTCCCAGCTAATTAGCTATTTGGCCATAAAGATTTAGGTCCCCATATTCAAAGGAGATCACGTTGAAAAACAACTTGGAGTACACCAAAAGGAATTGTCTGTTATATAGATCTATATAAAATAACACTGCTCTGATTCCCTCCCCCACCGTCATGGAGCGCTGCAAAAAAATGCAACAGACAGCTAACCGAAAGAGCAAAGATAAGAAAACTATCACACAGTAGCATTCCTACCAGCCTACAGAAAAGACAGGCTGTAGTAGGAATGATCGTAACCAGAAGAAAGAGGAGTCGAGCTGGAGAAACACTACCACCGCATCTAGTGCTTGAAAAAAGTCACCATCACCACATTGGGGGCACGCAGCCAACCAAAGAAGAATAAAATCTAATAGCGCAGGCTGGCCTGGTGGCACTGACGGTTGAGGTGCTGGATGACTTGCCTCACACTACGCCGGGCACCCAGGTTCGGGAACAATCTTGGGTTGCTGGGTGCTGGCCCTGGGTTGGAGGATGTCCACTCTTCCATAGTCCCGCCTCCCACTGGGTGGAGGCCTGGTGGGATGCACAGGAGGCAAGGAGTAGTGACATAAATCTGGGGAGGCGGAAGAGGCCACCAGATCCCCGTGTGTGCATGCGCCTCCACGTGCGCGCACACATGTGTATGCAGTGGCCGGGGGGGGGGAGAAAATGGAAAAACTACAAACTATATATGGGGAAAAAAAAAGAAATCTAATAGCGCTGGGGTGAAGGACAGTCACCTGGCTTTCAAAAGAGTGCGAGCCTAACTGACAGGCTCTCAAAAATAGTGGGAGTCTACACAGCTGAGAAAAGCCATTAAAAGAAAAACTCCAGCAGTCCATGAAAGAGTTAGAGGCAAAAAAACACACCAAATGAGCCTGAGGGAGGAACCCCAGGCACAGACAACACACAGAGCCCAGCAAAATAAAAATACCTCACAGCCAAAGCAGTTTTAAGCGCCAAGGCCACAGACAATGTAAATAAACAGCAAATAATATAAACAGCCCTCTAACATTCCAGGAAGGGTGGAGCCAACACCAAAATAGATGATAGGGAGAAAGGGAAACAAGTAGTGAACCTGACCTCTAGACCTTAACAATCACCCCCAAAAAGTAAAGGCACTTACCTGGGGCACCAGAAAGAAAAGGGAACTGGTGACCTGCTAAACAAACAACCTTAAGATAGTGTGGCAGAATATGACCCACAATCCAACCACAGACAGGCAGTGGAAATGAAGGAACAGGCAGGTTAGCAAATTTGAAAAGCCGCAGCTTAACAGGCATGATTTTAAATTTAGGGGTGCTCCCTGTCACCAGGTAGTCCCAACATGCTCAGCTGAATCACAGCCCTAAGAAATAAACACTGAAAAGGAAAATATTTCTTCAGAGAAATCTTCTATGCTCCTTTCCTTTCAGTGGCACAGCAAAGATTGGAGAGTTGTGCTGTCCGGAATGTTCATATGCCCAGGAATCTATGCTGATTTGCAGCCTTGGGCTGTGCCACTCCCCTAGTAGGGGTGAACATTGCCCACATGTACTAACTACCCATTGACAATGTGGAGCACTACAGAAACTGTCCTCCTCCAGACAGACATGTCTGATGTATTACATCACTGAACAATAAAGAGCAGCTCTTACCTTGTCTGCAGGGGAAACTGTGAGAGTGTGGGAAGGAGGCCTGGAGTAGAGGCTTCTGTTCCAGGCCATTTAGCTGACAGGAGTCCAGAACACTCTGGCAGACAAGCTCAGCCAAACACTGTCGATTCTGCTCCAGAAACCCAGGCAATGGCGTTTTCTGTCAGGATGCTTTCAGACTGCTATGGCAAATCTTTTTCTGTATGCATTTATTCCAATCCCCCTAGTGCAGAGGATATTGCTGATACTGGAGGCGCACAGGGGCAAGATCATTCTGATCGCACCCTGCTGGCCTCGACAGATATGGTTTCCTCAGTTGAATAGACTATCGGTCATCAAATGAGGATACTTCCACTCAGGTTGGACTTGCTGACTCATGGTCACCTAGCCCATCCCAGCCTGCATTCTCTTAACCTTCAAGCATGGCTCTTGAAGAGATAGAAGTGAACAGGTGCAAGGTATCTGAGAAGGTCTCAGAAATATTTTTGGCTGCCTGTAACCTTCCACTAGGAAGACTTTCACAGTCAAATGGAAAAGGTTTTCCATCTCTTGCTCCAAAACTCACATGGCACCCTTTGAGTGCCCACCTGACAAGGTTCTGGAGTACTTGCTGGACCTTTCTGATGCTGGCCTACAGTATTCCACAGTTAAGGTCCACTTGTTTGCTATTTCTGCATGCCAGGATCCCATCGGTATCCTCTGCCAGACACAGGTACCACAGGTCAAAAAGATTCTTTAAGAACATCGTACACACAAGGCCTCCCATCAGGAAGCTGGTGGCTGCCTGTGATATCTACCTTATGCTGGATATGCTCACCCACAAGCATTTCAAACCCCTTGCAGCTTATGAGCTGAAGTTCTTTACTTGGAAAGCAGCTTTTCTAGTGGCCATCCCTTTTGCTTGCTGAGTGCCTGAAATCCATGCCTTGGTCGCAGATCACCCATATACTGTATTCCACAAGGACAAGACAGTGCTCTGCACACAACCTAAATTCCTTCCTAAAGTGGTGTAATCCCCCCTACAAATGCGGGTTCCTCAAAGTCTTCCTTGGGTTAACCTAAATGCCCCCTGCCAGGCTGGTGTTCTGCGTCTTAGCAGGATTCACAGTGTCTGCATGCGAGTGCTCAGTTGGCCTCCATGCCTGTCTCTTTAAGAGCTGCCTGTTTTGTGGTTAATAATTAATCTGGGTGAGGACCGAGTGTTTCCAGGCTCGAGTCCCTCCCAGGCTGCAGCACAGCCATTTCTTTCTGCTGTAAAAGTAATGTGCAGAAGGAGCCCTACAGGACTCTGTGATTGTTTACTATCATCTATGTTAAATGGAAACAATATTGTAGGGTGTCTAATCTGCCTTTCTTTGCAGCATGGACATTTTGTTATGTGCCACCATCTTGGTTCTGGACTGCCCATCTGCACCAATCGGCACCTTTGGGGCCCTAAAATGGAGCCTGCCCCAGGGGCCTTTGTGGGAGTAAAATTCTGTAGGAAATATAGTTTTTACAGTTTGGTGCCTAAATGGATCTGGAGGGGGATCTCTAGCTGTGACAGAAGGTGGAAGAACAAATCGAACCTTTGGACCAGAGAGAAAAATCCCGTGCTGCCAGCTGCAGAGAGTCAGTGTGGAGTCGGAGTTTAGAGAGTGAACAGCTCTAAAGATTCAAGCAACTGCTCCTGCGTAGGTGTGCAGGGGAAATCGGTTGGAAGGCTGTGTCTGGCCTATCTGCTACCATCTTCCCTAGTGAGGGAGCTTTGCATTCAACAGTTTGGACTATTTCCAACTAGTATTGTGACAGGATCATTGAATTGTGACTATGTTTCTTCAGATGAGGACCGAAGATTTGCGGTTACGCAATCAGTCTTCTGGACTTCTCTAAAATGACCACAGAGCATATCGTTTGCACAAAGACACTGCAAAATTGCGACCAGACTGTCATCCAAATCTGTGGTAATGCCCTACTCTTACTATAAGTCAACTGATTGTGGTGGTGGGTCATGATTTGATTCCCCACCTCGTTTATGCGCCACACTGGCTAGAAGCTGAATCCAGCATTCAAAACGGACTTTATCCAAACTGTTCCCTCAGTCTGGGCCTTTACAACCTGGCCCAGACACTTGCTCACGATGCAGAGGAACAGCCGAAGAGAGACCAGCCAGGGATTCGGCTCCCTGCTCACAACAACCAACAGGAACAACACCACGGTGTTTCATGTGGGCCCTGCCTCTCCTAGCCATCCAGCTCTTCATCCAGAGGTCTCCATTTCATCCGTCCTGCATTCTGTACTGGGTAGTGTGAGTACACACCAAGGTAGCTCCCTGCAACAAAGCTCAAATCAAAGTGTGTCAACTGATTTAATAATTGTTGCTAATATGTTCGGACTGAGCCATCCGGCTCCAGATTACAAATTAATGATTAAAGTGCATGTTGTGTTTTCATCTTTCCCATGGACTCCGCCCAGCTACAATGCCGGCCTACTCTGGGCAATGCTTCAGGCTAGCCTGTAGTTCCAACTGGGTACCCAGAGTGTGTGTGTGTGTGACTGTAATACAGGGACCTTTGAGTGCATGCCTTAAAACCTGATTAAATCAGATCTGAAATCAACCTCGATTGCTGCCCCCTCCCTTGTTCATGCCCCTAATAAATCAGATCTAAATCTTTTTGCTTCTCAACTGGTGGTGGCGTACCTTTGTATTGAAAGCTCTGTGATATTGTATGTTTATTTTTACAGGCCTTATTTTACAGGGGTTCTTCCGGGCGTTCCAGTAAATCCATCCCCGGTGGTAAGTGGTTATCAGGGGACATTCACTGTATATTGCAAAACGTGTTGGTGTGAGGCAGCTGCAGGCATATTCAGATCACTAGGAGAGCCAGAGGGAGGTACCAGTGCCCAGGAGGGCTGTACCCAGGGCAGTCACGTGGCCAACAACCCTGTCCTCCAGATGGAGGCACCCGCTCAGAGAGTCTAGGCCCTCAACCTGCGGCCCACCGCGCACGCAGGGATAGTATCCCTTGGGATAGCACCACCTAGGGGTCACAGTGGTATTGGAGTTTCATCTGAATCAGCCACTGTGCTGGCAACCAAATTCGCCAACTACCAGAATGAAGGATAGCATTCTCTCCATTCTCTGGATGTTCTGATGGTCCTCATGTTTTACCTGGACAGAACTAAAGGCTTCAGGTAATCCAAACAGCTTTTTGCCTTCTTTTATCCCAGTTGAAAGAGTCAGCTTGTTACAATCAAGTGCATTTCTGCCTGGATTGTGAGCTGTCTGCACCACTGCTATGCCACAGTGCAGGCCATGCTGAAAGGTCAGATACGTGCCCACTCCACTAGTGCAGTTGTTACTTCCCTGGCAGAGATTCGCTGTGTGCCTATTGGTGATATAATGCAGAGCTGTAGCTTAGAGCACAGTGTGCAGTTCTGTTAAGCACTGTGCCCTGGATGTCCATGCCAGGCAGCATGCCAGCTTTGGCAGGATTATCCTAAATGGACTTCAGTCTTGAGTAAGCCCTTGACTCCTATCTCCCTAGCCGGAGGTTATCTGAGCTTGTACCCTGGCCCATTAGTGGGAATCAGTGGTGAAGACTGATTCCTGAAGATACGGAAATTACATACTCACCGTAATTCTTGATTTTCTAGGAATATCTTCACCATTGTTTCACACACCCACCTGCCACCCACCAGGCTCACTCCAGTCTCCTGATTGGTCTTCACCCCTTGTTTTTGGTTTGGACTGTGAAGACACTGTGTCAGTGTCTTGTTGGCCCTTTTTACACAAGACACCAGAGCTATCTTCTGCCCTTAGGTGTAGTGCATAAGTACTAAAAAGGTTATGCTGCACCTCCTCTGTGAAAAAGGTAGAGGTGGTTGAGAGCTGGTATTAAGGTAAGCCTGTCATGGCGAGCCACTTTTGCAGTGCCATGCATGCACACAGCTTGTCTCGACGCCAGCCTTCCCAAAATGTTCTGGCTCCCACAGAGTCCTTAGTATGAATCAATGGTGAAGATATTCCTAGAAGCTCAAGAATTACAGTGAGTACGTAATTTTAATTTCCTTCCACCTTCTCTCTTGGGGGAGTGGCAGGGGCCCTATTTATGCCTCTTTCCTAGACCAAACCAATAGGCATCCCTTGTCAGGGGGAAATCTGGCCCACTCCACAACCCCCAATTGAAGGGATGTGTATGCTCCTCCTCTGTCTATGTTGGACTGACAGTGACATCACAGGTGACTGACCTGAAAGCCACTGAGTGGCTGTTACTAAGCAGTAGTGATCTCACAGTCCATGAGGTCACAATACTGATGATGCAGTGGCGGGGGGGGGGGGGAATAGAGCTAGATCTTCCTGGACCTTATCTTTACTATTCATTCACACTGCTGGGTTGAAGTCAGAGGTGCTGTGATCCTGAAGGAGCCAATAATCTTCAGGAGGGCCAGCACCAAGGTTGGCTGCATGCATGTGCAGTGCTGCGAGACCAGCTCGCGCTTCATAGCCTATCTCAGCAATGGCCCTCAACCACCTCAGTTCCTTTTTCCCTGCAGTCAAGTGTGCTTCAGTGATGATGTAGCTCATCTGCCAGGAGTCAGATCTTCACATCTATATGACAATAGCGTTTAGTTAGTTCGACCTTTAGCTAGTGTTTGTTATTTTTTTTGTTAGTTTAAACAAAAAAAAAAGAGAGAAAAAGAAGATTTTTCTATCAGTTTTTCTCAACCCTACTGAGCAACGAACTTGACCATGGATGGTGATAGCAGGGATTCTCCATTGGAGTGTTGCTGTGGCAGCGATGCTGTGTCTGGTCTCCTCCCCTCTCTGAAAGGAAGTCTGACAATGGGCAGTCCTGTGTTCTGGGGGAAGAACAGTCTTTCTGTAAACACAAAAAGAAGCTGGCCCGTTCCCAGTCTAGGTCAGGGACTCAGCACTGCTCGACCTTGGATTCTTCCTCTTCCTGTCAGAAGAGGAAGAAATGGTACCGCTTGAGGTCCCCCCTCTCGTACATCTGCTAAGAGATCTCCTACATCTGGGAACAGAAGGCCTTCACTGGCACTGGTCACTCTGATGGCTTCTGTTCATGGTCATTCCAGGTCTCGGGCCTGGAGTCCCTCTCTGTCTTCTTATTGGGACTCCCTTGGGCAGTTTCACCACTGGGCAGCTCTTATGGAGCAGTGGGGACAGCATCTGGCTCGTCTGCCCCTGCCTGCAAATCTGATTCCAGGGCCTTCGGGTCTAGGCTCCTTGGGACTGGGGTTGGAGTTTATAGGCCAGGTAGAGCGTTTGGCACCACCAATGGATCCAAATCCCTTGACGGTGAGTGCACCACAGATGCCAGTTTCATATGCTGCCCTCCCATGCTCTGTCTCTTCACAGGGATCAGCACAGGTACCTTCTCTGGTCATTTCCATACCAACTTGTTCTTCTGGGACTTTGGTGGTGCCAGATCTTCTGGGGTTGGTTCTGGCACCAGCTCCTTTGAGGTCGGTGCTGGGTTTGGTGCTGGCTCAGTTGGGGACAGTGCTGTCTCCAGCGCCGTTTCCTGGGTGCCCAGTGCCAGATTCAGTGCTGGCTCCTCTGGGCTCTGCACTGTGGCCGGTGCTGGCTCATTTCAATCTGATGTGGGGACCGGTGCCAACTCTGGTTCTGGTGTCACCTGTTTATCCAACTCCGAGGCTTGGGCGAGGGCTTACAAAGTTCACTCCTCTCCCAATTTCTTTTTCTGAGGGAGATTTGGAGGGGGATGAGTCTAACCCCACCCTCATTTTCTCTGAGGGCGGCGATGATGACACTTTTTTCAGACTGGAGAGTAAACCTCCAGCTCCTACCTCCACCCATTAAAAGGACCTCACCTTCCAGACTTTATTGAGCAATATGTAGGCTGCTTTAGCTCTCAAGACATTGTCCCTCAACCCAGGTAAACGGCTGCATCTCGAGTGGCTCCATATTCCCAACATCCCAGTTAACCTTACGCCTCCGGTACCTCCAGCTTTTGAAACCATTTTCAGAGCTGGTGTGGGCTACTCCTGCTTCCATTCCATCTGTCTGTAAGATGATAGACCGTAAATATACTCCTTCTAAAGAAAGACCTATTTTGGCTTCCCAGCCTATTGCAGATAAAATTCTTATCCTTGCAGAAAACGACAAGGCTGTCCTTCTCCAAGAGGTTACATCACATCCTATTAATAAGGAATCTGATAAGATTGATACTGTGGGGAAAAGGGGCTTCATAGCGGCAACTCTGAACATGTAAATAGCCAGTTACAAAGGCCATTTCTGTCAGTATGAGTATGCCCTCTGGACCTCCCTTAAGTCTCTGGCCGAGTCCTTATCAGAATCGGATACTGAACAAAACATTCTTCAAACTGTCACTCATGGTGTAGAGTCCAACAGTCATCAGTTAAAAGCAACCATGGATGCATATGACACTGCTTCTCATGCTGCCACTGCTAGAATCTGCATATGAAGACATTCTTGGTTGGGAATTTCAGAATTTTCCACTGACACTCAGGAGTAGGTTATGAAGTTCCCCTGCGATGGCACTTACTTGTTTGGCCAGCAGATGGAACAGTCTCTGGAAGCCTCTCAGAAGACTAGGATAGCCATAAAGTCTGCAAGACCAGCTTCTTAACATCCTCAAAGAGGAAGAGGCCATCAGTTCTTTCATAACAGGCAATCCTTTTGTGGAAGAGGCACAGGAGCCCCACCTGAGTACCAGTCTTCTTGATCGCAAAAGAAAATGCAGCAGAAGGCACAGGCCATGAAAGCACCCAGTGCCACCCTCTGAGTCTCTGGCTCCAGCTGAGCCTCAGCTGCCTGAGGCGGACCTCTCCTCCCCAGGCGGGGAACGTCTGTCTCATTCTTACAGCCACTGGACGTCTATCACCACAGACAAGTGGGTTTTAAGGATCATCTGGGAGGAATACCTTCTGCACTTCTCAGAAATCCCAGTGAACTATCAAACCCAAAAGGCAGCATTCTTTTTTGGCTGCCCAGATGGACCTTCTCACTTCAGAGATAGCGGGCCTTCTGAGAAACAGGGCAGTGGAAGTAGTGCCTCCAGCAGAACACAACACAGGCTTCTACTATACTCCCATTATTTTCTAGTCCCAAAAAAGATAGGGGGTATATGCTCCATCCTAGACCTCAGAAAGCTGAACAAGTTTCTGTACCGTGAGAAGTTCAAGATGGTCTCCCAATTTATGTATTTATTTATTTATTAATTATCACAATCGGAATTACAATCCTTTGCATCATAGAATCATTTGCAAAGGCTCCACGTCTTGGTACAGAGGTTATGAAACATTATGAACATTGCAATACAGTGTGGACATACATGAGAGCAAAAGTCTAGGGTCGAGTAACCCAGCGTCAATAAAACATATTCAATATTAGATTCCTTTGCACAGTTCCACATCTTAGTAAAGAGGTTTCAAAACAGTGTGATCATTACAGTACAGTGAGGACATACATGACAGCACAAACTCTAGGGTCAGGTAACCCAGTGTCTGCTGATACATATTCAGTAATACATAATACAGAGTAATGAGCAAAATAACAAGATGATTAGGAAGTCCACAACAGCTGTGTAGCTTAGAAAGGTATCAAGTACTGGGACTGGGACTAGCGGTGGACTGGATGTAAAGGTCCCCTGAGGAGATGGGTATGGAGGGAGGGCTAAGAACAGTCACAGGTTGCAGAATCAAGAAGCAGATTCTTTAGGTTAGTTTTAAAGAGGCTGAGCTTGGGTTCCAGGGAGATAGAGGCCAGGAGGCCAATCAGCCAGAGCGGAGCACAATAAAGGAAGGACCTTTGTCCCAGAGAGTTCCTGCAGTGGGGAACTAAGAGAGATGTTTTGGCTGAGCTCCTGCAGGACCTGTGGGAAGGGGTCAGTTGGATGAGGGGTGAAGTCTGGGGGGGGCGGGTCTTGCCTGTGGTAAATTTTCTTGGCAAGCAGGCAAGTATGATACTCAAGTCTCCCCTCGAAGTTTAGCCACTGCGTGAGTTTGTATAGGTCGCAAGTGTGGGTCAGTCTATCACTTCCCATGACCAGCCGACAGGCTTTGTTGAGGGCTGTTTTAATGCGGAGTAAAGCAGTAGTGTCAGCAGTGCCATATAACACTATCCCGTAGTCCACCAAGGAGAGTACTGAGGAGGAAACATCAAGGTGGATAGCCTCAGGGGGAAGGCAATGCTTATGGTGATAGAGGACCAAGTCTAGAGTTGACAGAAGCAGATAAGAGCTGGATGTGAGCATGGTAGGTGAGAGAGATATTGAGGGTAATACCTAGATATCTGAAAGTTGTTACCTGCTCTAAGGGGGTTCATAGGGAGTTAATGGTGTTCAGTGGGAAATCATGGTGTAGGCTCTGGCAGTGGACAAAGATCATGGTCTTGGTTTTCTTGTAGTTCAAGATTAGCTGATGGTCTGTGAACCAGGTTTCTACTTCTGTAAAAAGCTCTGCAGGGCATGTCAGAGGGTATTAGGGTGTGGGTGGCTCCAGAAAACAACAGCATCATCTGCGTTAAGCAAGAGTTTACCACTCTAGGATTTAGGGAAGGAATTTAGAAAAAGGGTAAAGAGGAGGGGTCCCTTCTGCCACTTCTCAAGCCACATGCCTGGCTGGCATCCCTGGACACGCAAGACACCTATCAGCACATTCCACAACACCCAAGCCACCACAAATTCCTACACTTTGTGCCCTTGGGTCAGCACTATCAGTTCAAAGTCCTGCCCTTTGGGCTTTGCTCGGTGCCTCAAGTCTTTACAAGGGCTTCACGGTTCTCGCAGCACATCTTTGAAAGCTCGGGCTTCAGGTCTTTCCCTACCTGGATGATTGGCTCCTAGCCAGTTGTTTAGCATTTTGTTTCTGATTTATATGATTTTATTTTAATAACTGGGGAGCCTTTTCTCCCATAAGGAAACCTGGTTTTAATTCTCCATTATAATCCACAGGTTATAATGGCGAACACACGCCAGGTTTCCCTCACTCCACACATACGCCTGCCATGGCTCTCTCCCCATACACACTGCAGAAAAGCTGACTGCCTCACTTTATCACTCAGCACTATCGGCAGTAAGTAAAGTACACTAATGCCTCTAAACTCCAGGCTTAAACTTTAAAAAATTTCACCATACTTGATATACCATGCCTGCCATACATATACTAAAAAAATGCTTCAACAGCTGCTCGGTGGTACAGACTGCAGCTAGGCAGGGACAGCAGACAGTGCTTCATCTCACTGGATGCAGCCGTTTTATTTTATATAATTGCTGTGGCGAGAAAATACTCCCCAGTAATTATATGAAATAAAACATGGGGTGGTGTGTTTAACTTGAGATTTTACACACACCCCTCAGTGTTGGATGCTTAAATAAACCCCTCGAGCTTCGCTCTCAGGGTTTATGTAGCATCCAACACCTCAGGGTTTGTGTAAAATCTTGTTAAACACACCACCACATGCATTATTCTATATTTATTATTCGTTATCCACGTTATTTTCTGCTTGTTTCTCTAGCGACTGGTGAGTTCTAGGTGGGGAGTGTCCATGAGGGAGATGAGTGAGGTAGTGATAGGAGTGTAGTTCTGTTATTTTTAGAGAGGATTGTAGTATTCATGGAGCGGTGTGTCCAGAGATCCACTTACCAGGGCAGTGAGGAGCCGAAGCAGATCCCTGAGGTATTGGTGGTACTGTTTCTGCAGATCCTGACCAGAGGTCCTTGGAGTGTTGGTCGATGGAGCAGCAGAGGCAGGGTGTTGGCCAGTTTGGTGTTCGGCACAGCGGAGTGGCTGGAGGAGAGGAGTGGAGTGTGAGGTGGAGAGTTTTGGTTTACTGTTTGGATCGAGTGTGCTCCGGAGGACTGTCGGGTGAAAGGGGAGAGCTTGTACACTTGTGGCCTGCAGCAGTGTTTGCTTGGAGCCAGGACCACTGGAGAGGGATCGTCAGACTTTGTGCTGAGCTGTGCAGGCAGAGTAATTGTTTGGGATCTGAGGTCTGGAACCGGGAGGTGAGCACAGGGCCAGGAGAGGGCCGCTGGTGTTACTGAAATTGAAACTTCCTTGGTTTGCTTGAATTATGCTTTGCATTTTGACATCTTTCTGCTGAGCAGTGCAGGTGGAGTACTTTTGCTATCCCGAGGACTGGAGCCTGGAGGTGAGCACAGTGCCATGAGAGGGACGTTAGTGTTACCTGGAATTGGGACTGTCTTCGTGGTTGAAGCCTAAGGGGGGGAGTGAGAGATCCTTGTACTGCCAAGCCTTGAAGTGTGCTCTAGATCCTGACATTCCCCTGTGGACCAACACCTTTGGGTCTGGTTGGGGTTAATCTGCTGCCTAGTGACTGGACTTTGAATCTAGGATAGAGCACCTCCAAGGAGAGGAGAGGTGTATTCCTGATTGCAGAGTTCTTTCTTGGGACTTTACAACGTTTGTGTGAACTCTGGTTGCCGCTCCTTGAACACCGGACTCCCTTTGTAATTATTGTTGTAAATTTTGCTGGTTGTGTATGAAATATGGTTTTAAGGGAGGTGAGGGTGGGGGGGGAGGGTTGTTTATTTGGTGGGTTGATGTGGTGGAGTTGGAGTAAGTGAGGAGAATGTAAGTGGCTGTGTGAGTGATGTGTATGGTTCTGATAGTGGGTGGAAGGGTTTTGCTGGGGAGGGCTATACTTCAATTGTGTGTTATTAGTTATAAATTTAGTTGTAAGTAGTAGATTTAGTGGTGAGAGTCTGCAATTGTTTTTTTAGTGTAGTCCCCTGGATTTGGTTATTCCCCATCTCTCCTTAAGGCCTTGCGCTCTTTCCACAACCACCCCTACTGGCCACAGTTTACCAGCATTGTAGGGAGTTGGGAATTGTAAGGAGGGGTGGAAGAGAGGAGGAGGAGGATTTAAAGGGGTTATTGTCAAAGGGAGACCGATTGGGACTGTGGAAACTAGGAGGTGCCTTGGAATGAGAAGGCAGATGGAACGGGGTCCCCTGTGCCTTGTTTCTCTGACCAGGGAACCTCCTGGACCAAGGGGCAGGTAGCTGAGGGACCAGCCTCCGGCTTAAGTCTTCTTCGGGCAGTGTTACGCAATGCCAGGTCGATGGCAAACAAGATCACCATAATGGCGGATCTTGTGGCTTTGGTTGACCTGGCATGCATTATGGTGACCTGGCTGGGGGATGAATCCAGCCCAGTGTTGGAGTCTGCTGTCCCAGACAGCTTTTCTGTGGCCCACTGCCTGAAGAAGGATCACGGTGGGGGCATTTTAGGCGGGAGCTGGGCCTGGTGGTACACTCAGTGAGGGACATCCGGTCTTCTGAGTGGATGGCGGTGTGTGGGGGTCCCGGGGTTGATTTCACGGTGCTCCTTGTCTACCACCCACCTGGTTGGGACAGAGACTACTTCCTACATGCCTTTGTGACTACCCATCTTGACTGTTGCAATGCCCTGTTATAGGGCTTCTGGGGGTTGATATCTGCCACTTGCAGCTGGTGCAGCAGTCAGGCTTGTGACTGGTACTGCTAGGACCAGTCACATTACACCTGTGCTCTGTGGACTGCACTGGCTGCCTGTACAGTGGCAGATCACCTTCAAGGTTGCTTTACTGACCTATAAAGCCCTACATGACCAGGGACCCCACTACCTGAAAGATTTCCTTTGCCCCTACTGCCCCTCCAGCCCACTTTGATCCACCAATGAGGGATTGCTAGAGATTCCCAGGGTGCATTTGAAGACATCAGGGGCTCTGTCTTTTTCTTACACAGTCCCTGCCCTGTAAAATTCTCTACCTCATCGGGTGAGAGAGTGCCTGACCGTCGAAAGCTTCAAGTCAGCTCTCAAAACCTATTTATTCAGGTTAGTGTTCCCTGAGAGTGTTAGCTGATAGCTTTAACCATGAATGTTATGCCACTGCTTAGAAAATTTTATTATGGATTAGTGTTTTTTAACTGGATTTATGAACTATTAATGTTGTGTTTGGATGTGTTTATTTTATGTACAGCACCTTGGCTTTGAAAGGTACTTTATAAATAAAGTTGTTATTATTATTATTATTACATGAGGTGATGGCCTTTGTCACTGAGAGGGTGCTGAAGTCACCGAAATGGCTTGTTCGTAGTGACTTCAATGCCTTGGTGGATGACAAGGGTTCGTCTTGTGCCAGGGGCTTCCTATTTAACATGGAGGCCAATGGCTTATATTTTGTAACCACAGTCGAAACCCACCATTCTCGACATGCACAGGACCTGATGTTCTCCCTGGAGCTTGAGACTGACACCCTTGAGATTGATCTGGTCATTTGGTCAGATCACTGCACCATCATGTTCAGCTTCAACCCCTCCCCCCAAAACCCTTCCCCTGTGGAAATGGTACAGTTCTGCTCTTTAAAAGGGTTACGACCGGAGGGACTGCTGGCAGAACTGGACATTAACTCTATGCTGGAGGCTTGCATGGAGGTTCCTGAGGAGGCCGTGGTGGCCAATAATAGGGCTGTCATGGGGGCCTTGGACCTTCTGGCTCCAGTCCGTGTACACACACTGGTTTTGCGTCTTGGCACATCTTGGTCTGACGGTGAGCTAAGAGTGCTGAAAACCAGGGGGTGGAGGTTAGAGAGGTGTTGGAGAGAAATCAGGACCCAGGAGGACAGACCGGTTCTGATGACTCATTACAATGAGTATCAAAATGTAATCACCCAGGAAAAGGCAGTTTTTATGTCTGAGGCAATTGCAGCTGGAAAGAATTGACAGCTCAGCTATTTCAGGTTGTGTACAGGCTTTTACATCCGGCCTGTCTGGAAACCTTTTTTTTTTGTTAATCCTTTTTCTACCTGGCTCCCTGGTCTGCTTCCATGGCCATGCATCCTCTTCATCCAGCCACCATCAGGTCCAATTCCGGCCCCCAGTGGAACCCTCGCTGCTATTCCCCCATAGCTCACCCCCCATGGTGGAGCAGCAGAGAGCTCCCACACTCTCCAGTCAAGACCAGATCCAGTATGCAGTGATGTCCCTGAAGCTGGGTGTCCCCGTAGATTGCCATCAAGCCACCGCAACCATACGCCATTTTCCCCCTTTCTGTGCCAGCATGAGTGGGGCATGCAATGACACCAATGGGGGGAGCGTGCACGCTTCTGTATGCGCTTCCTCCCAGCGCCATACCCCAGCTCATCCCCTGTATTGTCAGTGTCGGCGCACCACCCCCAGCCTCCACTACGGGCCACAAGCGCACCGACAGCTAGAGACCCCCCCTCCAGGAGAGGGAGAGCAGTCTCTCAGATGCTCAATCCCTCTCCTGCCCTGCCAACCCCAGTGGCCTGAGTCTTTTCCCGAACCCGGGTCACCAGCATGGAGCAAGGTGTAGCGTCTAGCACCTCAACCCTCAGCACCACCGGGCTGGCCATGTTAGAGCATTTTCAGTTCAGAAATGTGAGGAATTCACTCAGTTCGTCTCAGACAGGGTGTCCTCCATTAAGGCTGGGATTTATTATGGTGGATTGCTACAGTCTGACAGGTTGGGCCTTGGGGAGATGGTCATGTTTAGCCTCTCTGGGGAGAGTTCGACTGGTAACGGTGGAGGTCTGTGGGTTGATCGCAAGGCTGAAACCAACTCTCTGTAGCTTGGACCCTGGACCGACACGATTACTTGTTGATTGCGTTGAAGCCTTGGGCCCAGTTTTTGCCAAGGTTCTTGGGTGTTCTTTAGTGACAGGGGTTTTCCCTGAGCCTCTTAAAAAGGCTCTGTTGAAGAAACCATCTTTGGACTCTGACATCTTGGCAAGTTACTGACCTGTCTCGAATCTTCCCTTTTTTGGGAAGTTTCTTAAGAAGGTGGTTGTGGAGCAGCTTGGGAGCTGCCTTACAGACTTCCAGATTTACAAGCCTCTCCAGTCCAGATTTAGGGCTATGCACAGCATGGAGGCCATATTAGTATGGATGCTGACTGACCTGCTCAGGGCGAGGGATAGGGGAGAGTGATCTATTCTCATCCTCCTCAATCTCTCATCAACATTCAACGCTGTGGATCATGGAGTGTTGTTGGACTCATAGTCACAGTAAATAGCTGGCTTGATTCCTTCCTCCAGGGCAGGTCCCAGAGGGTGGTCTTAGAGAATTATTCCTCAAGCCCGGTGGCCCTGTCCTGTGGAGTGCCCCAAGGTTCTGTCCTCTCCCCTATGTTATTCTCAATGTATATGCTACTTGTCTTTTGCACTGGGAAGAACAGATGCATTGATGTGCTAAATAAGTGCTTGTCTGAGATCTGGGTGTGTGGATGTCTAATTGGTTGGGCCGCAGCCCCTGGGAAGACTGAAGTGTAGGTGGTTGAGCTGGGTCAGAGTGGGCAGTGGGGGCCTCTGGGGAGGATTTAGGGCTTTTTATTGGCCCAACCAAACTAGAGGCCTCCACTAAGGTGAAAAATGTCAATGTCCTTCTGGATGGCGAGCTGACACTTGAGGCTCAGGTGTCCGCAGCTGTCTGGAATGGATTTTGCCATCTAAGAAATATCACCAGAGTAAGATCCCTTATCCCCCTGATGACTTGGCCAAACTGACATGGGCATTTGTTACCTCGAGGCTCATCTACTGTAACGTGCTGTACCTCAGGAGCAGGCGGGGTGTGATGTAGCACCTGCAGCTGCTGCAGAATGCTGTGGCCCGGCTATTGATGGGTCTCCCGAGCTCCTGTCATATTACGCCTGTGCTGTGTAAACTGCACTGGCTGCCAGTGCACTGGCTCATCTCCTTTACAATAGATCTGTTGACCTATAAGGCCCTGCACAGGCTGGGTCCAGGTTACCTGAGGGAGTTTCTACATTCCTATGCCCTTGGACATTCTCTCTGGTCAGTGGGGGAAGGCCTCTTGGAGGTCCCCAGAGCAAGACTAAAGTCTTTGGGGGATCAGGCTTTCGAGGTGGCCTCACCAATCCTCTGGAACTCTCTGCTGGGGTACCTGGGGGAGGCCCCTCCCTAGAAATATTTAAAAGAAAGCTAAAATCTTTTTTCTTTCAACAAGCCTTTGGGGACTAAGTAATGATTAAGTTATGATGAGTAGTTTTACTATTTTAGACTTGTAGGGTATAGTTACTGTATTTGTTAGTGTGTGATATTTATTTATTTGGGTATGTTGTTATAGGTTATTTGGTTGCTTTTATATTTTGTAAAGGCACCCTGAGCCTTTGGGGCAGGGCACCTTAAAGAAATAAAATCTACTACTACTACTACAAGTCCATCAAGGCAGGGCACAGAAGACGTAGTGACCTGCTCAGTTACTGACTTCCATAGGGGTACTGCTGAATGTGAAGAAGTCACAGCTTCAACCTTCGCAGCAACTCCTCTTCATAAGAGCCCTCTTGAACACTACCAAGGCGAGGGCTTTCCTTACAGAGGACAGAAGGAACACCATCCTTCAGATGGCACATTTCATCGTGGAGAACAACCCTGTGCAGGCTTACTCCATGCAGCGGATGTTTGGCCATGTAACCTCATCAGTCTTCACAGTAAAGCCCCTACATTTGTGTGTATAAAGGATCTTGAGACATTTCCCTCTCTACCTGTTCCCTATTTTTCTAAAAATCTGCTGCAGCAGTCTCTTTAATCTTTATTTCATTTCCTTTCCACACTATAATAGGGTGGCCTCCTATTATAGGATCTTTTTCTACTTTCCCCTCTGTGAATTCTCTTTTAATACTTCGAGACCCTATAACACTGGGGTGCGCCATTTAAAAAAATACAAGAAAGATAAGTTCACTATTATGGGCAACATTTATGCTTGAAATGCCCAGGGATTATAACGTATTCTTGACATTTTTTTTCTAGTGCTTTTCTTGCATATTTGGTTTCCAAAGACTCTCCGGTTAACTTAAAATGAGAAGAGTGGTAACTGCGCTTTAACCTTTATATTTCAAAGCGCCAGTTACCATCTGTGCTAACACTTTAAAACCCTCACTGAAACAGGCACTCAGATTGGCAGTTTCTGTGCACAAAATAATAAAAGGATAAAATAAGAATGACAAAACTACCTTTGCAAGTGCCATGGTGAACTACAGTAGCTGTGCGGAGTGAATAAAACACCCATACACCGGCAACAATAAAACGATGGGAATATCAGGTTTGCCCATAGAAAAGCCTCAAAATAAATATGAGGAAAATGCATATCCTTAGCTAATTCAATTTCGAGTACTACGAGTGCCTTTTCCTGCCCGTAAACATTATGGGGTTGGTTCAGGGTTTCTTGGCTATCTAAGCGTTATAGTCAGGACAGGAAAAACCCACGCATCTAGTAACAAGGGATAGTAGACTAGACTTGGCAGCTGTACAATTTGTTTACGATCATTGTAGAGCCTAAAGGGAGCCATTGCAGTAAGGACCTATTTGAAAAGTTATTTCCGTCAGTCGTATTAACCAATGAATGATTAGGGCAACTGCTAAACCACATTTTATTTATCTTATGCCCACTTTGGTGAGTCTAAATGTAAGATAGGTTATGAAAATGCAGGCTTATTTTACCCCTTTTTATTTTTGATATGTCTTACTGAGTTTCAGTTGACAGGGGTGCATACAATGCTGCTATTAGGAGGCCGGTGGCCCAAAGTAAGGCTTATTTATAGAGAGATGATGCAGCCTGACATCACCCTGGGGGCAAGCTTCATGAGTCTAATAAGCTATTTGCTATGCAAGCCCTTTATTTCATCTTTCATTTATGAATTTATGACATGTAATATGCCTTCTGTTTTGAAAGTAATACTGTTGATGAGTGTATTCTGTTTGATCCCTCAACATTTTGTATTAGCTTAGAAATGTTATGTTCTTAGAATTAGAGGCGGATCAAACACATCATGTGATTATTGGTACCTATTCTAAAGGGTACTTAAGCATTTGGGCTCATTTGAGGTAGATAGGTGAGAGAGAGCAGTCCTATCTCTCTCTACTGTTGGAGAACATAGATGATGGTGGAAAGGTGATATAAGCTATTTCCACTCCATGTGAAAAGTTATTCTGTTAAAAGCTTTTGGTGAGCTAGGTTTTTTTTTTTTTGGTATCTTTGCTTTTGAAAGTATTTTGATTTGTTTTATATATAGTCTGAGTTTAAATTTGGTTATCATTTTTATAAATAAATGGTACACAAGACGTTATTGGGTACCACAAATTGAAGTCCTGTCTCTGGTCTCTGCTTTATTTGAGTTATCTAGACCCACACCCTATCACAAAAGTGGTGTCAGAAGAGGAATATACTGGTGGTCTGTGGCATATAGGGTGAAACCAGCAGGGTATCTGATCAGGTACCCAATAACTCATTGCAGAAATGACATCCAGAGTGGATGAAAAGAAAGCAGGGATGATAACCAGAACCCAGACGGCCTTGACAGGGGATCCTTTAAACCCAGGCCTAAACCAGGCTGCCCACGGGAAGGAGCCCAAGGCTAAAGAAGAGTTGGAAAGCAAAATGAGACGGAGGAAGAACTACATCAGAAACCACCGAGAGAAGAACCACCTGAAGACTTGGCAAGCCTAATGCGCTGGTTGGCGGACCGCCAGGTTGAAATGGAAAAACAGCATGATATAGACACCCAGGAAAGAAGGAGAGAAATGACACAACAGGAAATAAGGTGGGCTGAGACTGTTAAAACGTTACAATAGATGGGGACTAATGCTGAGGCTAGTGGAGATGGTGTTACCTCCAACCCTAGAGATATCAAACTGACAAAAATGACTAATGCTGATGACATTGAGGCCTACTTAACAACTTTTGAAAGGGTGGCATGAGCTTGTAACTGGCCCCAAAGTCAATGGATGGTACGGCTAGCTTCCTATCTGTCTGGGAGGGCACAATTAGCATATAGTCACATGGACACTAGAAAGTGGATCCAGAAGCAAATGAGTTGATACCGTTTAATGGACCAACATAGATGTAACAAAAAGAACAAAGTGCTTTAGCTTTCAGGCCAACAAGTCCTTTGTCAGAAGCGTAATGACAGTTGTTTAGAAAAAACAATACTTTTAACACCCAGATCATGCAGAAAAATCCCCATTGGTTTTAAATACTGATTTAAAAAAAAATAGAAGATGATGTCAGAAAAGCTTAACAGTACCGTGTCACCTTTTAGCTAGGAGAGTCTCAGGGTCAGATGTGCTTCTACTGTATATAAATGAAACTGACATATAAGATAACAACTACTTGAGCAGATGGCTTTTAAATCATATTATTAGTGTCACAATGAGTATAAGAATGCAGTTACTGAAAAACAACCTCCACCTGGATTAAAACCATACTAAAATTGTCTCAGGACTACAAGAAACATCTATGTGTTTATAACATACAAAGAGTAACCAGTAAAGCTTTCTTAAAAAGATCAGTAGTTATACACTGTATGATGTGTAAAACTTAGCTGGACCCATTACCCAGCTACTGTATACTCTCCAGCTAGATATTATGACCCATAAACTACAAAAGTCTATGGTGTAGTAACAGGACTGTATAAATAATAATATAAATATAAATTGACAGTATAAGTGTTAAACAAAAAACTACTTGTCAAGGACCACCAAGAAATTAAGACCATGCAGCCTGATATGTATAGATGTCAATAAATTCTCAGTGTATAATATAACAACTTGATGTACCAAAAATGTCTAAGGAATCTGACTAAGAAATAAAAATTAAATGATCTCTTCCCTCCTCCACACACACACACACACAACACACCCCACCCTACACCCCCATATCGTGGGGGGGGGAGATAACTAGTTTTAAGGGGATACACACACACACACACTCTCCTAATGCACCATCATTCACTGCAATTGTTACCCAAAGGAATTTAACTTGTCATGAAATTCCAAGTACAAGGGATCATGTATCCTAAGATCTATAATGTAAAAATGTAACACTATTTAACCTTACTCCTATCTGGGCAGTAACAGTCCAAGGATTCTGGACAGAACCAGAATGAAATAAAACTTCCACACTCCCCAGGGTAAGGTAAGTAGAATTAAATACACAGTGTGTGTGTAAGACAATAGTCCTAACATACCTACATTTCCACAATTCACTACAATATTAGTCTAATGTAAATAGCTCTGTCCAGGACCCCCATGCATCCCAGTATGTTCAGGGTTCAAAAATGTGACAGTCTATAATAACACTACTGTATGTACAGTGACAGGCTGGGGAATCTGAATATGACACAATGGAATCAACCCCACTTCCGGGGGAAGGTAAATGGTAAGAAGGAATTAATATTCATTATGTGTGTGAAGTAAGAGGAATAACACTCTGTGACTCCATGTATCTAAATAGAAGCCTACCTCAATGTGACAGCAAGCCCCACATCTGCCATATTCACATACCCCCCAAACACACACACACACACCTCACACGTGCTGAAGTCCTATATGTCAGTCCGAAGAAGAAGAGGTCTGTGGATGTTAAATCCTGTAATGTCCCATGAAACCCAAATCTATGTTCATCCCACCTGCTATCATGTTGAGACGTAAAATAAGTTTAATCTCAAAAGCTTGTCTCTATTGTGTGCTTTTGAGATTTCCTTTTAAGACCATTACTGACATATCTGAAATTGAATGGTCAGGCTGAGAGAAGTGTTGCCTCACTGGTTCTTCAGTCCTCTTCCTTATAATAGTATGTCTGTGTGAATTCATCCTAGTGCAGAGAGGTTGGTTTGTCTCTCCAACATAATCTGTTTGTGGACATCTCTTGCACTGAATGAAATAAACAACATGTTGTGATGTACATGTATAACTCCCATGTACCTTGAATTGTCTGTTTTGTGATGTAACCACACAGTCCGAGGTGGAAATGAGCTCACAAGTCTTACAGGTGCATTGATTGCAGGGTCATATGCCATTGTGTGACACGGTATTCTGTTCTGGTGAAAGCTTGCTGCTAATAATTAGGCTGGCTAAATTTGGTGGTTGTTTAAAAGATAGTAGTGGGAGTTCCTTAAAAAACATTTTAGTGACAATGGATGTGACTCCCTTCCTGGTATAGCCCTCCCAGCCCCTGTCCTTAACCTTAGGGCCCAGGCCCTTACCCTAAAGCTTACCCCCGACCCCTCTAAAGGCCCCCTCTTTCTAACCTCCACCTATATTCCCCCCAAAAATCAAACTCAGGCCCTGGTCCCTCTAATAGAGTATCTCACCTCTCTACCATATTCCCCTGAGCATATTCTCCTGGGTGATCTAAACATCAACTGGCTTAGCCCCGCATCCTCCTCCACCTGTGACTCCTTTACTGCTATTGACCTAATGCAACTTGTTAGCCAACCAACAAGAGTGAACCCCACTATGGGGTCGAGCACTCTTCTGGATGTAGTCCTCACCAACCGACCTAACCAAGTTTGCAATCTACAGGTCCTTCCGGATGGAATCAGTGACCACTCCCCTATTCTTTTCTGTTGGATTACGTCCCTAACCAAACCCACTTCACAGGCCACCCTACGGCGGCAGTTGCGACCAGGTGGGCTGAGAGGTCTGAAGCAATTTCTAGCCCAAGTTGACTGGTCTCCCATTGACATCGCCCCAAACCTTGATTCGGCCCTGGCCTTCTTCACCTTCATATTTAACAAAGCTTGTGATATCTTTGCACCCCTTACCAAACTCCGTTCCAAGGTACGCCATACTCCCTGGGTCACTCCTTCCCTACTCCAACTCCTTAGGCACAGGGATAACCTGTGGCACCTAGCCACGGAAACTGGCCACCCTGCCGACAGACAGGCATATGCTGCTGCCTGAAATAAATGCACCTGGGCCATACGCAAAGTAAAGGCCGATCATTATCGGGCTTCACTCACCTCACCCTGGGGGAATGCTAGAACCTTCTGGGATAACATCAAACAACTAAATGGTGGTACACGCTCACCTCCGCCTTCCCAAATCAATATTGAGGGTATTATCTCTACTGATCCTACCCTCATTGCTAACCATCTCAATAAATCCTTTACTGACCTTAACTCTGTACTCCCTAGCAACTTTTTTGACCCCCCTCCTCACTCTCCTGACCCTGCTTTCTCACACGCATCTTTCCACTTCCACCGGGTTACTGTCAATGAAGGTAGACCATATCTGACCAAGGCTCTAAGAAACAGCACCACTGGCAGTGACTCCTTGGACCCCAGACTCCTCAGCCTGGCATTGGACCAGGTCATCGCCCCAATCACTTGCCTCTTCAACAAATCACTCTGTCTAGGGCAATTTCCATCAGCCTGGAAAATTGCCATTGTCACTCCCATACATAAGGGTGGAGATAGGGCCCTTTCCGGTAATTATCATCCCATCTCAATCCTCTCACCACTCTCAAAAGCCTTAGAGAAAGTAGTATCCTCCCAAATATCTGAGTTTCTTACCAAATACAGTATCCTCTGCCCTGAACAACACAGCTTCCGTGCTGGGCACAGCACCAATACTGCCCTCATCGAGTTTTCTAACTTCCTTCATTCCTCCCTGGACTCAGGCCCTCTTACTGGTGCAGTGTTCATCGATCTGTCAAAAGCCTTTGACACCGTATCCCATCCTCTCCTGCTGGATGCACTCAGCCACGCTGGCTTTGCTGCAGGACCTGTCTCATGGTGCTCCAGCTATCTGTCTGCCTGGTCCCAGCGTGTAAAAATCAATGGCATCCTCTCTGACCTCTGCCCTATCCGATCTGGGGTTCCCCAGGGCTCTATTCTTGGGCCCCTGCTCTTCTCCCTTTATCTTAACACCCTGCCAGGTGCCTGTACTGGTAAACTCCTCCTTTATGCAGATGACGCTGTTATCTTCGCTTCTGACCGTAACCCCACCACTCTCCAAGATTCCCTGCAATTATCCTATAAAGACGTGAAGCCTGGTTTAAAGAACATAGACTGGTTATCAATCTTAAAAGACCAAATCTATGATCTTCCCACCCCAAAACAAAGCTAGTAATTTCCAACTTCAAGTCTTCGCCAGCTCTATGTTCCCACTCAAACAAGTTTACACTTACAAATACCTTGGGATAATCTTTGACCCTGCCCTCACTTTCCATTCCCATATCTCCCTTAGCCTCCACCACCAATATTAGGTTGGGAATCTTTACCACCACAAACACTGTCTCCCCATGCCCTCCAACTCGCAGTTATGTCCTCCATTCTGTCACTTGTTGACTATGGCTTACCAGTCTACGGGCTGCTGACCAGACTCGCTAAACAAAATCTGCCTCACCTTAAATAAGGCCTGTCGACTAATCTTAGGTGCTCCTAGACTTACACATACCTGCCATCTTTACTGCCAGGCTAATCTGCTCAATCTTGACGAACGTCTTAGGTATCAAATTGCATCCTTACAAAAAAAACTCTCCTTGGGCTCTCTCCTTCTGGTTTGACTGCCGTTATCCACCGTGTTAACTCCCTTGCTTCAACACGGTCCTCCTGTAAAACCAAGTTGAAGGTACCTATGGCAAGAACCTCTCATGGACAACGGGCTTTCCACTACCGTGCCCCTTCTTGGTACAATTCCCTCCCTGCCAGTATCTCAGACACCCCCACAATCTCTTGCTTTAAAACTACCCTCCGGAACCACCTTTTCACCACTCGCAGCTGTTGCTGTTTCTAAGCTGTCTTGCTCACTCTCTGGCAAAGCCCCCTGTTGGTTGCTCAAATCCTCTACCTTCTCTTGGTTCCTGTTACCTCCCTGTTGACTCCACTAAAACACACTGTATTGATAACCTATGTTTTTCTGATGTTCTAGTTATTTCCCTGAACAATGTTAACTTCCCCAACCCTGTATGTGGTAAACTGTTGATCTCATTTGTCCTCCTGTATCCTCAAAAAAAAAAGAAAACTGTATACTGTTTCTCTGTACTAAGTTGTTATCACTGTATTGTCTTCTCTGTGACGAGGTACCTTTGTAAACGAGCCTCTGGCTCAAAGGTTGTAAACTGATGCTTAATAAATAAATAAACATCCCTCTACACTAATATTCCACAAACGGATGGCATTTCAGCCTGCCTTAAATACATACAGAAGAAAGGACTGGACCAAAACGTCAACCCTGAAGTGATGTGGAAACTTATGGAATTCATTTTGACACATAACAACTTCAACTTCAATGGTAAACATTATGTTCAAACTATGGGAGCAGCAAAGAGCAACAGGGTGGCTCCACAGTATGCTAACCTCTTTATGGCAGACTTGGAGGAGGACTTCTTAAGGCACTGTCCCCACAAACCACTAGCTTATTTCTGTTACATTGATGATTTGTTTATCATTTGGACGGAGGGCACAGATGCACTTAAAGATTTTCATCAGGAACATACTAACCTTCACCCTACCATAAAGCTTACCCTGGAGTATTCTACCACCAATGTTAATTTTCTGGACACCACAGTCACCATTAAGGATGGAACCTTACATACATGTACTGTATTTACAGGAAGCCAACAGACAGACAGACAGACAGATACTTATACTAGAAAAGTAATCACCCAAACCACACAAAAAAATCTGTCAAGTACAGTCAAGCACTCCGATGTCACCGTATTTGTTCAGATGAGGAGGACAGAGATGCACATTTGGCTATGTTGAAAAACACCTTTATTGAGTAGGGACACTCTTACAGAGAAATTGACAGGACAACAGAACATGCAACACAAGCACCAAGACAACAACCACTTCAGTATAAAGAAAAGACAGCTATAGACAGCGTACCCTTAGTAGTCACATATCACCCAGACCTTGAACTTCTGCATAAGATTATTAAAGACCTCCACCCAATATTTAGTGAGGATGAGACCCTTAATTGTATTTTTAAGGCACTACCACTACTTCTTTTAAACAACCACCAAACTTAGCCAGCCTAATTATTAAGAGTAAGTTTTCTCCAGAACAGAACACCATGACACTAAATAGTACACAACCCTGCAATCAACGCACCTGTAAGACTTGTGATCTCATTTCCACTTCAGACAGTGTGGTTACATCACAAAACAGACAATTCAAGGTACATGGGAGTTATACATGTACATCACAACGTGTTGTTTGTTTCATTCAGTGCAAGAGATGTCCACAAACAGATTATGTTGGAGAGACAAGCCCACTGCTCTGCACTAGGATGAATTCACACAGACATACTATTACAAGGAAGAGGACTGAAAAACCAGTGAGGCAACGCTTCTCTCAGCCTGACCACTCAATTTCAGACATGCCAGTAATGGTCTTAAAAGGAAATCTCAAAAGCACACAACAGAGACGAGCTTTTGAGATTAAACTTATGTTACATCTCAATGTGGTAGCAGATGGGATGAACATAGATTTGGGTTTCATGGGACATTACAGGATTTAACATCCACAGACCTCTTCTTCTTTGGACTGACGGACTTCAGCACGTGTGTGTGTGTGTGTGTGTGTGTGTGTGTGTGTGTTTGGGGGGTATGTGAATATGGCAGGTGTGGGGCTTGCTGTCACATTGAGGTAGGCTTCTGTTTAGATACATGGAGTCACAGGGTGTTATTCCTCTTACTTCACACACATAATGAATAATAATTCCTTCTTACTATTTACCTTCCCCCGGAAGTGGGGTTGATTCCATTGTGTCATATTCAGATTCCCCAGCCTGTCACTGTACATACAGTAGTGTTATTATAGACTGTCACATTTTTGAACCCTGAACATATTGGGGTGTGAAATCTCATTTGCATGGGGGTCCTGGACAGATCTGTTTACATTAGGCTAATATTGTAGTGATTTGTGGAAATATAGGTATGTTAGGACTCTTGTCTTACACACATACTGTATATTTACTTCTAGTTACCTTATCCTGGGGAGGGTGGAAGTTTTATTTCATTGTGGTTCTGTCTAGAATCCTTGGACTGTTACTGCCCAGATAGGAATAAGGTTAAATAGTGTCACATTTTTACTTTGTAGATATTAGGATACATGATCCCTTTTACTTGGAATTTCATGACAAGTTGAATTCCTTTGGGTAACAATTGCAGTGATTGATGTGAATGATGGTGCATTAGAAGTGTGTGTGTGTGTGTGTGTGTGTGTGTGTGTGTGTATCCCCTTAAAACTACTTATCGTCCCCCCACAATATGGGTGTGTGGGGTGGGGTGTGTTGTGAGTGTGGAGGGGAGAAGGAATATAATTTTTATTTCTTATTCGGATTCCTTAGACATTTTCGGTACATCAAGTTGTTATATTATACACTGAGAATTTATTAACATCTATACATATCAGGCTGCATGGTCTTAATTTCTTGGTGGTCCTTGACAAGTAGTTTTTTTGTTTAACACTTATACTGTCAATTTATATTTATATTATCATTGATAAAGTCCTGTTGCTACACTATAGGCTTTTGTAATTTATGGGGCATAATATCTAGCTGGAGAGTATAGCTGTGTAATGGGTCCAGCTAAGTTTTACTTATCATACAGTGTGTAGCTACTGATCTTTTTAAGAAAGCTTTACTAGTTACTCTTTGTATGTTATATAGAGAAAAATAGATTATAATAGTGTGTTGCGGATTTTTTACACTGAGGTGGTGATGACCCATAAACCTCAGAGCAAAGCTCAAGAGGTTTATGAGGTGATCACACACCGAGGATGTGTTAAAAAAATCCATAAACACATAGTTGCTTATTTTATTTTTTTAATTACTGGTGCAGAGTTTGTTTACTGTCTCATTTGAATATACACACACATACACGCGCGCGCGTGCGCGCATGCAGTGTCAGAGCAGATACTGTGTCACACACACACATATACACACACACACACACACACACTCCCTGTGCACTAGGGAAACTTTCTTTTTTTTGTCTGTTTATTTTTGTTAATATAGGGTATTGCTGACTGTGAGGAAGCAGTGAGATCTGACAGTGTGCCGGGTTGGGCAGAAGCCCAGACCGACGCATGACAACAGCAGTCTGAGAACACGCTGGGTCAGCAGAAGCCTCGACCAACACGCGACAATGGCAGGATCAGCCAGATAGCCTTTTTTTTTAGTTGTTTTCCCCTAAAGGCAGGATTAACCAGATAATTAATAAAAATAACTTACTGCAGCCAGGCTAGGATTACTTCATGCAGTAGCCTGTGTTGATCGCAAAGGGGAATTTTAGCCGCCATGTTTTTTGATATGCTCGGCCCGCCCACAGGGGAGTAAGGGCCAGTAACATGGCAGGCTACAGATGAGTGACACTGCTACTGAGAGGAAGTTTTAAGAAACGCCGTAATAACTTGATTTCAGGTTATTACGGTGCTTTCGAGATCCTGAAAACAGGTTGATAAAGGGGATCACCAGTAAATATAAATACATAGATGCTTCTTGTAGTCTTAAGACAATTTTAGTATGTCTTTAATCCGGGTGGAGATTGTTTTTCCGTAACTGCATTCTTATACTCATTGTGACACTCATAATTTGATTTAAGAGCCATCTGCTCAAGTAGTTGTTATCTTATCTGTCAATTTAATTTATATGCAGTTAGAGTTCTTTGTACGTCTTCTGTACTAAGCACCTCCGACCTTGAGATTCTCCCAGCTAAAAGGTGACATGGTACTGTTAAGTTTCTCTGACATCATCTTCTGTTCTTTTTAAATGAGTATTTTAAACCAATGGGGAATTTTTCTGTTTTTTATTCTGCATGATCTGGGTGTTAAAAGTATTGTTTTTTTTAAATAACTCTCATTACGCTTCTGACGAAGGACTTGTTGGTCCGAAAGCTAAAGCACTTTGTTCTTTTTGTTACATCTATGTTGGTCCATTAAAAGGCATCAAATCATTTGCTTCTGGATCTGTTCTTACAAGGACCAATACGGCAAATACTAAATCTAGATTATAGCCCAGTAGAGGCACTTCTCAGAATGGTGTGCCAAGTCCCGTATGGATCCTTTCCGATGTCCAACAGATAAAGTTTTAGAGTATTTACTAGATCTCTCTGATGCGAGTCTACAATATTCCTCTGTAAAGGTTCACTTTTGTTTTTTTATTTATTTATTTATTGAAATTTTTCACCAGGAAGGCACACTTAGCGGCAAGTCGCTCGTCTCCCGGTGCGACCCGCGGGGAAGTGGTACAATAGGAGTGAGACATTAAACATTCAAGTTACAAGATCAGCATTAACATACAGTTGTAAGGCAGGTGTCACAAACAGTGTTGCGCATAGTAAGTAAAACGAGTGGACAATAATAAGTGCCAGGTTGATAAGTAAACAAGTGCTTACGTGAAAGAAAAGGGGGAAAGATGAGGTGGGGGGAAGGGGAAGAGTCATTTTTATGTTGCATTCAAGTTACAAGATCAGCATTAACATACAGTTTTAAGGCAGGTGTTACAAACATAGGTTCATAGATAATTACAAGTCCTGTAGCTGAAGAGCCATGTGAAGACTTGCCACTAACAGTGGATGTATACTAACTTCTTATCCCTCATGTATAAATCCAGTTGTAATTTAAATGCAGTGACACTAGGTGCCAATACTACCCAATCTGGTAATGAGTTCCACGAATCCACAACTCTCTGGCTGAACCATCTCCCTCTTTTAGATGTTCTATATATTTCGCCCCTTACTGATAGGGATGTCTACGCAAACTTCTATTTGACAGTTCCTCTTAGTGAGCCCTGATGTTACCTATATCAGGTCATCTTTGAATGCCTTACAGACATATATTAAGTCTCCCCTCAATTTCCAGTACTCCATAGAGTATAAGTTCAGCCTGTCCAGTCTATCCTGATAGGGTATCCCCTTTGGTCCTTTAACTTTTTTTGTGATTTTCCACTGCATTCTCTCAACAGCTACCGAACATTTGATATGCTGTGGTGTACTTATAGGGGCACCATATTCTAATATAGGTCTCACCACGGAGCAGAACAATGGTATTACGACTTTTTCCTCTCTACTCTATGTTTCTCAGGATATTTCCTATGAGTCTGTTGGCTCTTTTTACACATTCTGTATTGTGTTTATAGAAGCTCAAGGAGTCTGTCATCCATACCCCTAGGTCTTTCTCACACTCGGTTACCTTTAATGTCATGTTATTAAATTTATAAACTGCTCATGGATTGTTATGCCCAAGATGCATCACCTTACAATTTTCACCATTAAAAGCCAACATGTTATCTGCTGCCCAACATTCAATCCTCTGTAACTGTAACTGGAAATTAAAATTAAAACAGTGTTACGCATAATATGTAGAAAGAGTGGTCAATAGTAAATGCCGGGTTAATAAGTAAACAAGTGCTTACATGAAAGAAAAGGGGGAAAGGAGAGAAAAGCATGAGGTGGAAGAGTTGTGTCCTTGAAGACCCCTTCAGGATGCAAGGAACCCTGCAAGGGGGCTGAGGGGACCAGAGAATAGGGGATAGGCAGTGTCCCAGAGAGACCCCTTCAGGATGTGGAGAACCCTGCAAGGAGGCTATGGGGCTAGACAGAAAGGGAGATAAGGCTGTAGAGATTTAAAGAGGGAGGAGAAAGAGAAGGAGGAGGAGGTGTGACTTAAATACTAGGAGGGGGAATAGGACCTAACCCAAGAGAGGGCCCTTCAGGATGCAGGGTACCCGGGCAGAGGTTGGAGAAGATCAGTAGATAGGGATTAAGAGAGTGATAGGAGAGGGAGAGAGTGAGAACTGAACCTTTGGGGGGAGATAATTCATACCTTTGGAGAGGATGGGGCCTAATCAATAGTCCATCAGGATGCATGGACCCATGGGGAGCATTCAGGGTCCCTTACATTATGTGAGAGATCAAGGGAGGCCAGTAAGGGTGAGCAATTTGGGGTAAGGGGAGGAGAGCTAGAAATTTGGGGTGTGGGTGCACAGGGTAAAATGAAGGTGGCGGTAGAGGGGTAGGTTTCATCCAGGGCTTAGAGGAGGGAATTAGGAAGGGACATGGCAAGAACAGCTAGGAGCAAGGTAATTATTGAGGGCATAGTTGATGGAGTAGGTGGAGGATGAGTGCCGTATTTGAGGGGGGAGGGAATTCCAAATTATTGGGAGGCGGTGAGAGTAACCAGATTGGCTGATTAGGGTAGATCAGCGGAGGACTACCAGGGTGCAGGAGTTGGTTGATCTAAGTGAATGTGAGGATGGGGGATTGTTATAAAGGAGGAGGTGAGGTAGGAAGGGAGTTCACTCAACCAATGCTTGGAGGTGAATTTAGCACAGTGGGAGAGTTGCCTAATTGTAAGAGAGTGGAAGGATAGGGCATGATAATGATTACAGTGGTGGGTGCGAGGGGGGGCTTCCAGGGCAAAACGGCAGAAGGAACTGAAGAGGGTGTCCATTCTGGCCAGGATGAACTTAGGGGCAGCATCATAGACTACATCGCAGTAGTCAAAAATGGGCAGTATCATCTTCTGAACAAGTTCACGCCTAGCCGTAGGAGGGATGCAGCTACAGTTCCTGAACAGGGCACCAAGCTTGGGGTGCAGTTTTTTCTGGATGGCATCAATATGTCCAGAGAAGTTTAGGTGTTGGTCCAACTAAACACCTAAGTACCTGAAGGAGGATGTGTCCTCAAATAAAGTTACATCAGGGGCTCCAGGCTCGATCTCTAGCCCTGAGGCAGGCCAGAAGTTCAGGGGTTATCCAAGGTAAGTGGTTACCTCTGACTCTGCTTTGTTTGAGTGGGGCAAAGGTATTCCAGTTTACAAGAAAGATTTCTTTGAAGTAGACAAGGGCCTTATCAACTGAGGGGAAGAAGGTTAAGGGGGACCAGTCAGAAGTGGCAAGGTTACTCAGGAGAGGTTTAAGGTCAAGAGACTTAAAATACTATAGTTGCATGGTTTTGTGTGTTGATTTCGTTCTGTGGACTTTCCTAACTATGAATGTTGGGTTATGGTCACTGTGAGCATTGGGGAGGACACCAGAGGTGATGACGCAGTGGGGGTTGGAGGTAAGGGCCCAGTAGAGTAGGAAGTGTTCTTGTGTCTTGTGGTTTGGGCAGGTAGGTTCAGAGATCAGTTGGGAGAGGTTCAGGGCTTTGATTTCATTTTTAGTTTTGGTAGTTTTAGGTGACAGCTAATTTATATTGAAGTCGCCTAGGATGAATAATTCCCCAGAGCGAGCAAGAAAAGTGATAGAGGTTAGGAGGTCTAGCACGACCAAAGGATGGACACTTGGGGGGCAGTAAATGCCAGCTATGAAGACTGGGAGAGTGAAGGGGAGGGTCACATGGATAGCTAGAGTATCATGGGTCTCAGGATTTGAGGATGAGTAGATGATGGAATATTGGATGGAGGCTAGGACATAAATGGCCACACCACCACCCCTGCCAGCACAGTCTTGCCTTAGCAGTGAGTAGCCAGGAATGGAGACCGAGTGGTCAGGGACAGTGCTCTTTATCCAAGTTTCTGAGATGATTAGAATGTCTGTCTTTAGAGTGCACAACATGGTCTGAATCTGGTCTATTTTTTGCAATAAGCTGTGGGTGTTTAGATGTAGGATCTTTAAGCCCTTTGGGAGTGTTGAGAGAAGAGAGTGGGGGGGGGGGATAGTAGAGGAAGAAGTACCAGAGGAGCTAGGGGCATTTGTTCTGTCTTGCCCTATCACGAGCCAGTCCAAAACCTTATTCTAGCTCAGCTACCCATCTTCAAAAGATTGTTAAAGGGCATCCCAGGCATTTGCTCTGTCTCTGCCTATCACAAGCCAGTCCAGAACCTTATTCTAGCTCAGCTATCCCTCTTCAAAAGATCCTTAAAGTGCATCCTGCACACAAGGCTCCCAGTATGGAAACCTGTCGCTTCCTGGGATATCAACATTGTGCTGGACAAGCTCACTTGTAAGCCTTTTGAACCCCTGGTTACTTGTGACCTCAAATTCTTTACTTGGAAAGCAACATTTTTGTTGGTCATCATCTCTCCTGTAGGGTCTCTGAGATGCATGTTCTGGTCACAGACCCCCTTATACTGTCTTCATAAAGATAAGGTCGTCCTCCACATACACCCCAGGTTTTTGCCCAATATGTTGGAGTTCCACTTAAGCCAACCATTGGTGCTACCCACATACTTTCCTAACCTCCAGAATGAGGAAGAGCACACCTTCTGCTCTCTGGATGTTAAAAGAGCCATCAGGTTCTACATCGAAAAAAATAAGGGCATCCGTCAGTCCAAGCACCTCTTTGTCTTTTTCACCCCGAACCAACTAGGTCAGCCGCTTGCGATCAAATGCGTCTCTGCATGGGTAGTGGCCTGCCTTCACCACTGCTACTCTGTGGTGCAGATCAAGTTGAAAGGCCAAGTTTGTGCCCACTCCACCAGAGCAGTTGCAACGTCCTTGGCAGAAATCCACTCTGTGCCCATTACCGATATTTGCCAAGTGGCCATTTGGAGTTCAGTGCATACATTCATAAAGCACTGTGCTTTGGATGTCCATGCCAGACAGCATGCTTCTTTTGGCAGGACAGTCCTTAATGGACTTCTGTACTGAGTGAGCTTTTTCTCCTACCACCCTGCTTGAGGAATTTTTTGTCTGAGCTTGGTACTCTAATCCAGCAGTGTGAATGAATGCTGAAGATAAAGTCTAGGAAAATATGAAAATTGCATACTGTCTGTAATTCTTAATCTTGTTGGATCATCTTCACCATTCATTCTTGCACCCACCCACAATCCCCCAAGCTCACTCTCTCTCTATTTCCTGGTCTTCACCTCCCTTGTTTCATTTGGGCTGTGAAAACACTGCTGTTGTTGTTCTTACATGGGTCCATAGAGCTATCTTATTCCCTCATTAGGTTAGTTGTATACTTGGGTTACACTGCACCTTTTCGGTAAAAAAGGTACTGAGGCGGTTGAGGGATGTTGCCGAGATAGGCTATATAGCCTGAACTAGTCTCACAGTGCTGCACATGTGCACAGCCTACCTTGGTACTGGCCCTCCTGAAGATTTTGGGCTCCCACAGGGTCCCATCACCTCCGGCTTGAACCCAGCAGTGTGAATGAATGAATGGTGACGATGGTCCAAGAAGACCAAGAATTATGGTAAGTATTATTTTCATATTTGTCAGCTGCAAGGCAGAATGCTTTACCACACATCACACCTACTAACATTAAGCAAACAATCTTTTAATTAACCAAAGGGAAAAGAAAAAGTACCTCAGATTTAAAAGATAACGGAGCCCTATCTCCTGTTAAATTCAGGCAATAGGTAGAGAGCATTGCGGTCTCACTGTGTGTGTGACTACAGTGCTATTTTGGGGTTAAATACACTAGCCTGTAGCATTCTGTAACAAATTGATGTTTTGTTTGAACGTCTGAGCACCATTCTGCTGTGTTTAAAAGCACCTAGCAACAGCAGCTCTTGACCAGAGATAATACTTCTGGGTCACTCTTTAGGATAAAACTCAGCCCTGCAGTGAGCGGGCGAGCAGATACAGACAGCCTGACTAGGGGGCTCTGCTAACTGATATATACCATTTTAAACTGTTTAACTGTGCAACTATTTGTGCCATTTTGTGTGTTTTTAACATTTCCATTACGGAGCCCTATCTCCTGTTAAATTCAGACACTAGGTAGAGAGTGTTGTGGTCTCACTGTGTGTGTGACTACAGTGCTATTTTGGGGTTAAATACACTAGCTTGTGGCATTCTGTAACAAATTGACGTTTTGTTTGAACTTCTGAGCACCATTCTGCTGTGTTTAAAAGCACCTAGCAACAGCAGCTCTTGACCCGAGATAATACTTCCGGGTTACTCTTTAGGATAAAACACAGCCCTGCAGCGAGCGGGCGAGCAGATACTGACAGCCTGACTAGGGGGCTCTGCTAACTGATATATGCCATTTTAAACTGTTTAACTGTGCAACTATTCGTGCCATTTTGTGTGTTTTTAACATTTCCATTACGGAGCCCTATCTCCTGTTAAATTCAGGCAATAGGTAGAGAGCGTTGCGGTCTCACTGTGTGCGTGACTACAGTGCTATTTTGGGGTTAAATACGCTAGCTTGTGGCATTCTGTAACAAATTGACGTTTTGTTTGAACATCTGAGCACCATTCTGCTGTGTTTAAAAGTGCCTAGCAACAGCAGCTCTTGACCCGAGATAATACTTCTGGGTCACTTTTTAGGATAAAACACAGCCCTGCAGCGAGCAGGACGAGCATGTGCAGGGCGCACGTCGTCGCCGCGGAGATGTGTGCATAGACAAGCGCGTCAGCGCGTGTCAGCTGTGTCTGCTGGGCCCGTGGGCCTGGGGCTCCTCAGTACATCAATAGGGAAGCCCACAAGTGCAATCACCAGGATTATGGATAGGGTTATTACCTACTATAGTTGCCCTGGCTGTGGTATGTATTCCATCGATGTGTTGAGAGACTTAGTGTGCAAGAATTGTTCTGTTATCTCTTCTTTAAGGGCTGAGATTAATGCCTTACAAAAACGTTTACAAACCCAGGCGGATATTACTCATTTAGAGGAGTATATTGATAATGTGGCAGACAGTTTAGTTAGTAATTCGTCACAACACAGTCTAACTAAGTTTAATCAGGACGAACACGAATGGTGTCTTGTTCAAAATGTTAAAGGTAAAAAAGGCAGATGTAATATTGGGGGCAGTTATAATATTCACACTGAAAATAATTTTCAGCAGTCTGTTGACAGATCCTTGCCCACTTGCATCAAGCACTGAGGATCCTTGTGAGGGTCAGTACTCAGCAGTTGCACCAAGCATTAACACTGTCTCCAAACCTCTACATACTCCTGAGACACTGTTCCCTTTACCCTCTGGAGATGCATTGAATTGTACTGCATCCCTCTCAACAATTCCTGTGAATCACTCTCGAGTACAAGATACACCCTCAATTCAAATTCCGATCACTAGGGATGTATTGGTGGTGGGTGATTCAAATATTAGCTACACAGATCATATGTTATGCAGAAATCGGAATTTATTCACTACTGTCAGCACCCTTCCTGGAGCAGGTATTAACGACATAAAGAATATGTTCCCAGGGCTTCAGGAACACACCAATTCCCCTCTTACCTTGATTCATGCAGGACTTAATGACCTTGGAAAAAGATCTATATTACAAATTCAGAGGGATTTTGAAGCAATTGGGGATTCTATAAAAGGGCAAAAGGACAAGCTGATTATTTCAGGTCTCCTTCCAATACCTAGGGCAGGAACTGATAAGCAAAGGGATATCCTGACCTTAAATGGCTGGTTGAAAAGATGGTGCATTAGAGAATGTTTCTGTTTTTTGGAAAATTGGACTAGTTTTTTGAATAAAAATCTTTTTGCAAGGGATGGCATGCATTTAAATAGACAGGGCAAACGCATCTTTGCCGCTAGATTACGACACCAGATTGACTTCTGTTTAAACTATTAGATGGGGAAGGGGTTGATACTATGCAACAGGATATAAATTGTAATAGGACAATTTCCTTGCCCCCTCCTGATTGGAATTGCATAGTAATTAATGCCCGTAGCCTTGGGAATAAGTTTGATGAACTTGTCCTATTACTGGAGCAGTTAAATATCCATATCTGTGCTGTTACAGAAACATGGTGGCACGAAAATGACACATGGGACAAGCATATTCCAGGTTATACACTGTATCATAAGGATCGAAGTAATATCAAGGGAGGAGGGGTGGCATTGTATGTGTCCAGCATTATAAATGTAGAGAATGTTGAACTTACACAGTGGCCAACTATTGAGGTTATCTGGGTCAAAATATTTCCCAAAATGGCTCCATGTATTAACATGGGGGTAGTTTATAGACCTCCAACAATTTCACTAGAAGATGATATTCAGTTACTTGATTTTGTGGAGAATATATCATCTACAAAAAATACTCTATTGGTAGGAGACTTTAATCTCCCTGGTATTGGTTGGAAGAACTTGGTCACTTCATCCTCTGCTGAAAATAAATATTTGCAGTTATTTTTGCTATCAAGTTTAGAACAAATAGTTAATACCAACACAAGGGGAAATAATATTTTGGACTTAGTACTGCATAATATGTCAAATCAAATTTCTAATTGTTCAGTCCTCCATCCCTTGGGGTCCAGTGATCACTCTATTGTACATTTTATCCTAAAGGGCCAATTAGGGCAGGACCCAGGCAATACTATGCTTTACAATTTTAAAAAAGCAGATTTTTTAGGAATGATATCCAAAAGTATATCTTGGGATTGGCAAGACTCCTTCTTAGATCATTCACTTCCTGATATATGGCAAAGGTTGATTATTAAACTAACTTCCTTGACTAATAAATATATTCTGGTTATTAACAAAAAGGACAAAACTAACTTGAAAAGACCATAGATAAATAAATCAGTCAAAAAACATATCAAACACAAAAATAGGGCCTATAAAAGAGCTACGTCATGTGGGTCTAAGATGAGTTGGGATATTTATAAATCCCAGTTAAGGGTGACCAAACATAGTATTAAAAGGGCTAAAAAGGATTGAAGAACGACTGGCCAGAAATGTGGGAGATAATCATAAATCCTTTTATAAATATATTAACAATAAAAGGGGTGGTACTCCGACTATTGGCCCGTTAAAAAACAATACTGGGGAATTAGTAGTAGATGCGACACGTATGGCTATTATGTGTAACAACCAGTTTTCATCAGTATTCAATCCAAAAATTGAATCTACTAGGAAACATAATGATCACATTACCAATGGGTTCTTTACAATAACTACTAATTCCATATATAAATTACTTCAAAGTTCAAAAAAAAAAAAAAATTATCCGAGGATCAGTGGCAGGATTTTTAGTACAGTAAATTAATAAACAGGGAACTAGGAGAGCTTCAGTAGCAGACAAGTAGTGGAATTGCAGTATAATGTGGGGAGTGGTGCAATGCAGTGGCTGTGGGGCAGCCATATTCAGGCAGACCTTCTGGACACTGAGGTGCTGCCCTATCTGCATGCATCTCTCTGGACTGCGGGATGAGGTAGCCAGACTCAGAGGGAAGTAAACTGGGTCAGGAGTACCATCACCCCTATCCAGGGACCACCCAGTCCAATGCAACTGCCTCAAAGGATGCCAAGAACGAGGAGCACTTGGATGACAGTGGGCTCAGGGAGGGTTAGAGCAGTCAGGCAGAGGCACATCCCAGATCCTATTCCACTCAAGAACTCATATGCCACACTGGCAAATGAGGACAACCAAATAGAGGTACCCAGAGAAGTGGAAGCAAAGGATGTGGAGGTTAGCCAAGGAGGTGACCTCAGCGGGGAAAGCAGTGGACCCCAGAGGAGGAGGAAGCGAATCCTGGTGGGGGACTCCATCATAAGAGGGATCCAGCTAGGAGCACAGGAGGGGGAGGACAGGTGAGGTGCCTACCAGGTGCCATGGCATGGAGGGATGGAAGGAAGATCCTGGGGATCACTGGGAAGGCAAGACGGGAGGGTGAGCTGGATGTCATTATCCACCTAGGTACTAATGACCTGGCAAATGGGGAGCCAAGGAAGTTCAGGAAGAGTTTAGGAAACTGGGGAGGGTCTTAAGCAAGTAGCTACTTCTGTCACTTTCTCAGAAGTACTACCTGTGAGAGGCAAGGAAAGAATAGAGTGCATGCACCAGGAACTTTAACTCATGGTTGAAGAACTGGTGCTGTGAGGAAGGGTTTGGATTCATTGGTGACTGGGACCCACCTGGAGGATGGAGGTTTGTTCAAGCCTGACGGCCTGCATTCATCCTGGAGGGATCAAGCACTCAATGATAAGTTTAAATGCTACATTGACAAGCATTTAAACTAGCAAAGGGGGTGGCAGGCCAGCAAGGAGGGTACCTACTTGCTCACCCCCCACAGCTAGCAGTGGAACCAGTGAACCAGAGGAGTGGCTATCTCTACAAAGCAGTGTGCAAAAGATGGAGATTAGTGCCCAAGAGGTGGATAAGCAGAAAAGGGCAAAATTCAGCAGAAGGGCAGACAGCAAGGAGAACCAGGATAAATGACAACCAAGGAAGGGGCTGAGTAGAACAGTGAAACAGTCTAGGAGGTCAAATCATGGAAAGCCATGTGCAAATGCCAGGAGCCTTAGCAACAAGATGGAAGATCTGAGGCTGTCATGGTATAGTCAGACCTGGACATTGTGGCCATCACTGAAACCTGGTGTAATGATAACCACGACTGGGAGATGGCCATACCTGGCTACAACATATTCAGAAGAGACAGAGCAGGCAGGAAGGGAGGAGGGTGGCACTGTATGTGAAAAATGACATAAGAGGCCACAGAGATCCAGGAGGAACAAATGGGGAGAGATACTGTGGGTTAAGCTGGAAAGGAAAATGGGGACAGCCATCCGCACAGGTGTGGTCTATAGACCACCAGCCCAGGAGGAAGAAACAGATGGGAAGCTGTTGCTAGCCATCAAGGATGGCAGACAAAGGTGAGGTAGTACTGGTTGGAGACTTCAATATTCCAGGCGTGGACTGGAGCATCCCAGCAGCAGCATCAACTAGAGCAGATTTATCCTGGACTCCTTCAGGGTGCCTTCCTCAAGCAACTGGTCATGGAACCAACTCGGCAGAAGGCAATACTGGACCTTGTGCTCACAAACAGGGACAGTGTGATGGGGGTAACAGTGGGGGAGCACCTGGGAACAGTGACCACCAGTCATTGTGGTTTGAAATCACAGAAAGAGCAGAACCAAACCACACAAAAACATGTATCCTGGATTTTAGGGGGGCAGACTTTGGGAAAATGGGGAGATACTTGAAAGAGGCATTAAGGGGCATGGGACAGGAATCAGGGGTTGAGGAACAGTGGGCAGTATTTAAAATGGGGATTACAAGAACAACAGAATTATGCATTAAGCAGGTTAGCAAGAGGAAAAGGAAGAGGAGACCATTATGGTTTTCCAAAGAGGTAGCAAAGAAAGTGAAAGCCAAAAAGATTGCATTCAGGCAATACAAAAGACACAGGCAGAAGGGGATAGGAGAAGTACCAGGAGAAGCAAAGGGAGGCAGGGAGGTCAGCAAGGAAGCCAAAGCTCAGACAGAAGAACACATTGCAAAATCAGTGGGTAGAGGGACAAAACCTTTACAGGTACATAAGTGAAAAAGAAAGACAAAGGAGAATAGTTAGACTGAAGGGGAGGATGGGGCAGGTGGAGGATGACAACAGTAAAGCTGACATATTGAACAGGTATTTCTGCTCAGTCTTTACTGAGGAAGAAGAGGGTAATGGGTCTGAAGGAGTACAAGGGTGAGAATGGTGCAGAAATGGACACAAGTCCCTTTACACGAGAAAGGGTCCTGAAGGAACTGGAAGTAATAAGAGTTGATAAACCAGGGCCAGATGGGGTGCACCCAGGGTCCTTAAAGAACTAAGAGAGGTGGTGGCTGAACCTCTGGCTATCCTGTTTAGCCGATCACTGGAAACAGGGAGGTACCCAAAGACTGGAGGTCAGCAGATGTAGTCCCCTTATACAAAAGTGGGAACAAGAGGAAGCAGGAACTACAGACCAGTCAGCCTCACCTCGGTAGTGGGGAAGATCATGGAAGCACTACTGAAGGAGAGATTGGTGGAACATCTGGTTGTCAATGGACTACAGGACCCAAGGCAGCATGGTTTCACCAGGGGGAGGTCATGTCAGACCAACCTCGTTGAATTTTTTGACTGGGTGACTAGGGAGATGGATCAGGGGAGGGCAGTGGACATGGCCTATCTGGACTTCAGCAAGGCCTTTGACACTGTGCCACATAGAAGACTATTACACAAACTGGGGAATATGGGTGTGGGCAGGACAGTAGTGTGGTGGGTAGGTAACTGGCTGGGTGGCAGGACACAGAGGGTGGTGGTAAATGGCTGTCACTCCACAGAGGAAGAGTGACCAGTGGGTACCACAGGGATCAGTGCTGGGACCGGTCCTATTCAACATCTTCATCAGTGACATTGCGCGGGACCTAGAAGGCAGAATTTCACTGTTCGCTGATGACACAAAGCTCTGTAACAGAGTAGACACACAGAGGGTGTAGACAGAATGAGAAGCGACCTGCAGAAACTTGAAGAATGGTCAGGGTTTGCAGTTGAAATTCAATGCAAAGAAGTGCAAGATAATGCATATGGGGCACAAAAACCCTGGCACAATATATCAGTTGGGGTGAGGATATAGCATGCACCAAGCAGAAAGGGATCTTGGGGTTGTCATCTCTGATGACCTCAAGGTAAGGGAAACAGTGTGACAAGGCAGCAGGTAAAGCAAATAGGATGCTGGGATGTATAGTCAGGGCATCACCAGCAGGAAAGGGAGGTCATAATTCCGCTATACAAGACACTAGTGAGGCCCCACCTGGAGTACAGTGTACAGTTTTGGAGACCATACCTACGTGAGGACATAGACAGGGTAGAGAAGGTTCAGAGGAGGGCAACAAAGATGGTGCATGGATTGCATCAAGTCCTATGAAGACAGGTTGAAGGAACTGAACATGTACTCCTGGAGGAGAGGAGGAGAGAGAGGGATATGATAGAGACATACAAGTATCTTACAGGGAGGAACAGGGTGCAGGAAAACACTATTTTTAAGCGAAAAAGATGTTCCAGGACTAGAGGCATGGGATGAAGTTGGAGGAGGCGATTCAGAGGAAACATGAGAAAGAATTTCTTCACAGAGCGGGTGGTGGACAAGTGGAACACCCTGCCAGAGGAAGTGGTGGGGGCTGAAACAATCACGGGATTTAAGAATGCATGGGATAGACATAAAGGAATTCTGGAGGTCAGGGGTAAAGGGCAACAGACTTCTAGGAAAACAAACTGAACTTACAAGCTCAAATGGGCAGACTGGGTGGGCCATAGGCCCTTATCTGCTGACACTGTCTATGTATCTATGTATCTATGGACCCTTTTAAGTCTCCAGGGCCAGATGGTCTTCACCCTCGGATTCTTAAAGAATTAGCACTTCCCTTAGCAGGACCTATAACTGCTCTCTTTAATAAATCCATTCAGGAAGGGCAAGTTATTGATGCCTGGAGGCTGGCAACTGTGGTCCCAATTTATAAAAATGGTTCTAGGCAGGAGGTGTCTAATTATAGACCTGTTAGTTTGACATCCATTCTGGGAAAACTATTGGAAGGACTTATAAAGGAACATTTATATACCCTGATAGAACCTGATCCTACCCAGCATGGGTTTGTTAAGGCTAGATCATGCCAGACAAATGTGTTAAACTTTTATAATGGTGTGAGCATGGCATTGGACAGGGGCGAAGCAGTGGATGTTGTGTTTTTGGATTTTTCCAAGGCTTTCGATAAGGTCCCTCACGGTTATATTATTGAGGATATGATAAACCTTGGTATAGGAGGGAATTTAACAAGATGGGTGGAATCATGGTTAAAAGGACGCTCTCAGAGAGTTGGCATCAAGGGCTCCTATTCAGACTGGGACGATGTGACTAGTGGGGTGCCCCAGGGTTCGGTTCTGGGGCCGTGTTTGTTCAACCTATACATAGCCTCATTAAAAACTAATACAGATATTTGGATAACAAAATTTGCAGACGACACCCGTATAGGCTACCCAATTACTGACATTAAGGATAGTAATACCCTTCAGCTGGCCCTTAATGAGTTGTATGAGTGGGCTATTCTGAAAAAAATTGCCCTTCAACTTGGACAAATGCATGGTAATGCATTTTGGAACTAAAAATATACAATCCAAATATCACCTGGGTGGATTGACCCTTAAAGCTGTTAGTAATGAGCGCGATTTGGGTATTAGAATTTCTAATGACCTCAGCCCCAAACTCCATTGCCAGGCTGTCATCAGAAAGGCAGCCGGAGTACTATATTGTATTAACAAACATATTACCAGCAGGAGTTGTGATGTTATACTTCCATTGTACTCATCTTTGGTGAGGCCTCATTTGGAGTACTGTGACCAGTTTTGGGCACCAGGGGATAAGGGTACCATAAAATCCATGGAGAAAATCCAACATAGAGCAACAAAAAATATCCACGAAGTTAGAAATCTTGACTACTATGCAAGACTAGAACATTTGGATTTGTTTACCTTGGAATACCATAGATTGAGGGGTGATTTGTGTCTGGTTTTCAAAGCTATGCATGATAATGACCTGGGTAAATTACTAGGGTTGGAATTAAGGAGCAAAATATATTCAACCAGGGCACATCCATTGCAACTGAAAATAGAACAGTGTAAATCAACAAAAAGAAGTAATTGGCTTACAATAAGAGTTTGTAAGATCTGGAATAGTTTACCTGGGGACATAGTGTCATGTGTAAGTGTTGATACCTTCAAAAGACTTTAAGACATTTATTTAAAACAAAATCATATAGTAGGATATAATTAATATCAGGCGAGCATTATGGACTTCGGTCTTCTAGCTCTCTATGACCTATGATACCTATGATACCTATGATAAAGGCTGACTGCTTTTAAAAACTAATATTAGTTTTAGGCAGTACACAGACTCTAAATTAAAGCAGCAGTTCATGCTAGCTATCAACAAAACTGCACAGCCTTTTTAATTCAATAAGGGCACAAGACTGGTAACCAGTGGGGTCCCGCAGGGCTCAGTGCTGTGGCCCGTGTTGTTCAATGCCTTCATCAGTGACAGTGGAGATGGCATCAAGGGCAAAATGTGCCTATTCGCGGACGAGACCAAGCTCTGTGGGAGAGTGAACACAGCTGAAGGGATATAGGACCTACAGAAAGATCTAGAAAAGCTAGGGAGGTGGTCCAGGATCTGGCAGCTTGGTTTCAATGCCAAGAAATGCAAAATTATGCATACTGGAGCCAAAAATCCTAGGATAGAGTACTTCCTGGGTGAAGTCCGAGCATGTGCATCAGAGGAGAAGGACCTGGGATTGATGATCACTAGTGACCTGAAGTACTCCATACAGTGCAAGAAAGCAGCAGCAAAGGCAAACAAGATGCTGGGATGCATATCTAAGGGGATCAGTAGTAGGAGAGAGGAGGTTATACTGCCTTTGTACAGGTCACTGGTAAGGCCGCATCTATAGTATGAAGTTCAGTACTGGTGCCCACACCTCAAAAACCCATTAACCTGCTGGAGAAGGTCCAGAGGAGGGCTACAAAGATGATAACTGGTCAGCAGGGTAAGGCATACAAGGAGAGGTTGAGGGCACTGAACATGTACTCCCTAGAAGACAGGAGAGAGAGAGAAGGGACATGATCGAGACCTTCAGGTACTTGAAAAGGATAAATAAGGTTGATAAGTATAGTCTCTTTAAGCTGAGTGGCAACCATAACACAAGGGGGCACAGTCTAAAGCTGGAGGGTGTGAGGTTTAGGAGGGAGGTCAGGAAACACTTCTTCACAGAGATGGGGGAACACTTGGAATGTGCTGCCAGAAGAGGTAATCTTGTTGAAGACAGTGGGTAGCTTTAAGAGAGAGAGACTGGGACAGGTATAGGGGGAGGGTAAGGGTCATGGGTATGGAGGATGGGAGGAGTGGGGGGACAGGGACAGTAGCTCAAGCTGTGGACCCTGCAACACGAGCAGACTTAATAGACCAAATGGCCTTCTTCTGCTGGCTTCTTCGTATGTTTGTATGTAGACTCCAGTAGTGTAGTGTACTGTGCTACAACAAGGCAAAACTAACTTACAGAAACATAGAAGTTGGCAGATAAGGACCACTTGACCCATGCAGTCTATCCATTTTCCCTAGCTACAGTATCACCATAGACCTCTACCTATCTACAGCTCTTTCTCCTTCAGTCTCTTTCCACTAAGATTTCCTTATGCCTATCCTATGCATTCTTGAATTCCACCACTGTTTTTGACCCCACCACCTCTGTTTTATTTTATTTATTCTTTTGGTAACCAGGTAAGGCCCACTAGCCACAAGTGCCTATTTTCAGGGGCAACCTGGGAGCACTGGGGTGGTTAAGTTTATTTATTCATTTATTTAGCTTTTGTTACCCACATAAGCACACTAGACAATCATATGCCTATTTTCAGGTGCGACCCAGGAGATTACAAGCGAAAAGCAGATATTACAGAATTTCAGAGGAAAACAATAGTCAAACGCATCGTGACTTAACAGGGAGGCATGTAGAAAACATAACATGACAAGGTAATAATTTGACAGACAGGTTTAGAACATCACATAATAAGGTAACATTTGACAGCCATGATTATAATCTCAAACACACCGATCTCAGAGAGATGACCAGACAGAACCATAAAGTGCAGCACAGTGCAAAAGGGGACATAATTCCTTAGGTACAGTGACAGGTTGAGGCAAGTTTCAGGAGTGCCCAGAAGGAGTTTCTGAAGCAGGTGTGGGAGGAGGCGGTACGAACATAGGTAGGTAGGGAGTTTCAAAACCTGGGTGCCCAGACAGTGAATGCCTGATCACCCATTCAGGTATGGGTTTTGGGAATTTGGAATACTTGTGAGTCACTAGACCTTAACAGATAAGTGGGATTTGCAGGCTTGAAAAGCTGAGCAAGTACAGGGGGAGTGGCTGTTCTGACAACATTATCAACGAAATTAAAAAAAGTACTGAAGGAGCGCACATCAGTTAACTTAAAGGTGCCCCAGCCAAACACAGAAGTATCATAAAAAAGAATAAAGCTGTGTACACACCAAGCTGAGAAAATAAAAGGTATTTTATGTTTCAATCTTTTTATTGAATTTTCCAACCTATTTACATTGTTACAATCCATCATTTTAAGAGAGATTCCACATTCCACAGATCAGATAGTCCATCCATTTTCTCATAACATATTCTCTCTCCTGTTACTAGCTCATTTCTCATTAAAATAAATTCAGACAAAAAATTTCTCCTGCTACAAGATATTAATGCTTATACAGCTTATGTCTACAAAATTTTATTATATCCATAAACCTATATACAGTTCTACCAAGGTCGCCCAGTCCTCCTCATTTTCTTTTCTACTGTTCATCTCCCTTTCTTCTTCCATCAAGTTCCTCTTTTCCTCTTCCCTCTGCACCTATTTACATCTCTATTATTTCACCCTAGATTCAGTATCATAAGCTCTTCAGCTTTGAGCGTTGCAACAAAGTGAGCCCACTCATTCTCAAATTCCTCCAATCTGTTTCGCATCTGAAATGACCTCTCTTCCAATCCCAGAGCTCTTATGGACAATGTCCACCATTGTGCTATTGTGGGGGGGTCTCCAGAGACCCAGGTGTTAAGGATCATCTGTCTGGCCTGCGACATAAGTATTCTAACCCATCTTGGATGTGGCACCCAGGCTTCCTCATTCCCTTCTTCCACCCCAAAGAGCAAACTGAGATGCGTTAGTGCCATCCCCCTTCCTGTCATGGCACCTATCTGTCTCCCGATCCCCTGCCAGTATACTTTCAGGATAAGGCATTCCCAGAAACAGTGAAAATATGTTCCTTTCTCTTCCCTGCACCTCACACATGCTTCAGACATTTCAGGGTTCAACTTATGGCTCACCACTGGTGGGCAATAGAGCCTGTGAATAAATTTATACATGCTCTCCTTATATTTATTACATGACAGTAGCCCTACATGCGATTGCATTATTAATCCCCAATTATCCACGGATATAGCTGTTCCTAGATCCCTTTCCCAAGTTTGCCTCAGCTTGCTCGTCAAATCCTTAATACTTGATCTTAACAGTTGCACTCCTTTCCTTAGGATCCCCGTAGGGTCCTTCAAACAACATGAAGTCTTGCTATATTATGACATATGCAGTGAGTCCCAACCTTCGAACTGCTCCAGAGGTGAAAGAGTTAACTTTCCATGCCAGGCATGGAACGCTGAGCTCGAGCTCGGTTGAAACTCTGTCTGTTGTTCTTCAAACTCAAACCATCAGATTCTTTACTCTGCCTCACTGAACAGTCGCTCCGGAGATTTCTCCTTCTGCTCGGTTCATTTTGTCGGTTAAAGTATTGTTTTTTCTCGGTTTTCGACTGAATTTAAACTGCAACTGATCAGTTCAGACTCTGTCTGTGGTATTTGTGAGTACTAGATAGGTTTTACATTAATTTCTATTCTGTGTGGAACTTGTAAATGGTTTACCGGTTCGGTTTGAACCGATCAAGTTGTTTAAAATATTTAAATCTGTCTTTTAGAGTGTGGTTACCGGTTCTTATCGGTTCTAAAAAAAACGGATTTTATTACGTTTTTTTCCACGACCCGTGACATGGTTGGGAACCGATAAGAGGGTCTTACCTGGCGGATTGCTATAAACGGGTAAGTTTGGTTAGGACTGGCACTATGAGAAACCCAAAAGAAAAACCGGACTCACTGGGTTTCAACACTGCGGTGTGTGTGGGGAAGTCTTTGCCAAGGCTGACCCCCATACCACCTGTGTTTATTGTCTGGGATTTGACCACCTCAATGCAGACTGCCAGATTTGTAAAAGTTTTCCTGCAGCTACCCTGGAAAAGAGAGTTGGTAGGCTCAGGGAAAGGGAGGCCAAAAAGTCCGCTGAACTGGATGGCCAGCCCAGTTCGGTTCCAACCGAACCGGAGGGAGTGCCGTCTGACCAGGGCAAGACTTCTTCGGGCAAAAGGAGATCCGATTCTGAGGAGTTAGTTCCAGCTAAGAGAACAAGAAAGGAAAAATCAGCTGGTGTGGATCCAAAACTTTCTTCTCCAACCGCTGAAGAAATAGCCAAACCGATAAAAATTGTGCAGTCGCTTTCCCCGGTTCCGACCGAACCGGCACCATAAGGGAGGCAAAAGGAGATCCGACTCTGAGGAGTCGGGTCCAGCCAAAAGGACTAGGAAATCAGCTGGTGTGGAGCCAAAACTTTCCTCTCCAACCACTGAAGAAATAGCCAGGCGATAAAATTGTCCAGTCGCTTTCCCCGGTTCCGACCGAACCGGCACCATCGGGTAAGCGCCCGGTTCGGCTGGTTCCACCGGTTCAAGAGTATGATTTAGAGGAGTATTATGAACCGGAGGAGGGAAGAGGAGTATGAGGAGAGTGAATGTGTAGTTTGAAAGTCTGGATGTGCCCATTGACCCGGACATCTCCCCAGACAGACCTTCAGGGGTGTCTCCTCCTAGGCTTTCTGAGTCCCCTTCTCATTTTATATTTTATAAAAAAGTGGCTGAAACCCTCCAGCTTCCTATGGAGGAAGCTGTGGATGATCAAGAGGAGCCTGACTATGTGGAAATGATGGATATCCCAGAATCTAGGAGACTGTCTATTCCCTTGCATAAATCTTTTGGGAAAATTTTAAAAGCTCCTCACACTATACCTCCTGTTGATAAGAGAATGGACAAGAGGTACACATTGTCAGGCTCTGATACGGAGTTCCTTACACAACAATGCAGTCATGTTGGGGTAGTGCAGGCTGCAGGCTGCAGCCTGTGACAAGGCAAATATTCCCTTGGCTTCACACACCCCCCCCCCCGGACAAGGACTCCAGGAGGATTGATGCTATGGCAAAGAAACAGTACATGGCAGCATCCTTGGGACTCAGACAGGCAAATTATATGGCTTATGTTGCTAGATATCAGAAATCCAGATGGGATACTGTTATGGCTCTAGTAAAACAGGTCCCTGGCCAGCTTGCCAAGGAGCTGGAACAGGTGGCTGCTGATGGTATTGAGGCATCAAGGTGCAATTCCATGCTGCAGTGGACTCTAATGAATATGTCATCAAAGTCATGGCTACATCTGTGGCGCCATGAGAATGGCTTGGCTCAGATGTACTAGCCTGTCACAGGATTCCCAGTCTAAGGCCATGGATTTTCCTGTTGTGGGTAATTCTCTGTTTGGGGAGCAGACAGAGAATTACATGAAGAAAATGGATGAGTATAGGACCACCTATAGGAGTGCACAGGCCAAGGAAAGGCAGGCCACTCCTCAAGGCAGCTTCCAGGGGCAGGGGCAGGCCGTTTCATAGGCCTTTTACCAAGCCCAGGCCTCCTCTTCTGCTTATGCCCAGAGGGGGTTCTTTAGAGGGAGAGGCAGATGGGGTACAAGCAGGCCTGCTTCCACCCCTCAGCCCAAAGACCCTGCCAAAGAGACACCCTGATGGGGTTGCCAGGGCCTATTCTCAGCTACCTGTAGGGGGCAGGCTGGCTTACTATGTCCAGGACTGGAAGTCTCTGACATCAGAAAAGTGGGTCCTGGAAGTAGTAAGCCAGGGACTGGTTCTCAGCTTCAAAAAATTTCCAAAGATGAGAACCAGATCCTTTCCACCTGCAAATCCACCAGAGGCACTTGCCCTAGAGGCAGAGGTCTCTTCCCTCCTGGCTGTCAGAGCGGTGAAAAGGGTTCCACCCCTACACCAGGGCAAAGGGTTGTACTCCAGGTACTCCCTCACCCCAAAAAAGACAGGAGAATGGCGGCCCATCCTGGATCTCAGATATTTAAACAAGCACCTTTTAAAACCAAAATTCAAAATGGGGACTCTGGGGATTATTCTACTCTCTCTAAGGCCAGGGGACTGGCTAGCATCCCTGGACCTCAAGGATGCCTACTTCCATATTCTCATCAGAAACTCTCATCGAAAGTACCTCAGGTTCTAGCTGCCCTCAGGCCATTACCAGTTCAGAGCAATGCCCTTTGGCCTTACCTCTGCTCCAAGGGTGTTCACAAAATGCCTGGCAATAGCAGTTGCTTCCCTAAGAAGGCAAAAAATTGCCATCTTCCCTTACCTGGACGACTGGCTCATAGTAGGCCAGTCTCCAGACCAAGTCAAGTTACATCTACAGATAACTCAGCAACCGCTCACCTCTCTAGGTTTCCTTCTGAATCTTTTAAAGTCAGTTCTAGAGCCTGTCCAGCTCCTCACCTTCATAGGTGCAGAGCTGAACACAGAGGAAGCCAGAGCCTTCCTTCCTTTGGACAGGGCAAGGACCCTGGTCTCTCTGGCCTCCTCATTCACCCTGCAGGTCTCTCGACCAGCAAGGCATTTTCTACAGCTCCTAGGGCACATGGCTGCTTCTACAGCAGTAGTGCAGGGAGCAAGATTTCAGATGAGGGACATCCAGTTCCATTTGAGAGCCTTTTGGTCTCAAAGGAGAGACCCTCTAACCAAACTGATCCCAGTGACTCGAACCCTGATCCAGGCCCTTCAGTGGTGGCAGGATCTGAGCAATCTGAGACAAGGGGTTCCTTCTGTCACTCAGTCTCACTCCTTAATCCTTACTACAGATGCATCCCTCTTGGGGAGCTCACATGGGCGACCTCACTACCCAGGGATTGTGGTCCCCTCAGGAATCTCTGCTCCACATCAATCTGTTGGAACTCAGAGCAGTTTTACTAGCACTTCAAGTTTTTTCCAAGTCTGTTCAGAACAAAGTTCTACAGGTCAGAACAGACAACACCACCACAATGTGGTACATCAACAAGCAAGGGGGCACTCGGTCTACGGTCTTGTGCACCGAAGCAATGAAGTTGTGGTCTCTGGCTTACTCCCTGAACACCTCCCTTATGGCAGTTCACCTCCCAGGCAAGGACAATGTCCTGGCAGATGCTTTCAGCAGGATTTCCCAGGGCCATCACGAATGGTCACTGGACCCCCTGGTCTTGGAGGTGATATTTGCCAGATGGGGCACCCCGCAGATAGATCTTTTTGCAGCTCCAGACAATCACCAACTTCCCCTTTTTTGCTACATGCCCCCAGTGTTGGGCTCAGTCCCTCTGGATGCCTTACTTCTCAATTGGGAAGGGAAGTTTCTCTATGCTTTTCCCCCCTTCCCTCTCCTGTTCAGAGTGCTAGTCAAAATCAGATCTCAACCCTGCAAGATGATCCTGATTGCCCCAGATCGGGCCAGACAACCCTGGTACCCACTTCTACTGTCCTTAGCAGTCCATCTTCCCTTGTGTCTTCCCAGGAATCACAACCTGTTAACCTGTGCTCAGGGAAGGGTTTGGTACCCGAACCTCAAATCTCTCAATCTCAAGGCTTGGCTCTTGAAGAGTTAGAGTTTGCTGATTTTCACCACTCCCAAGGTGTAATGGATATCCCGAAGGCTTCTAGGAAACCTTCCACCAGGACTACTTATAATTCCAAATGGAAGAGGTTTTCCATATGGTGCTCTGGAAAGCTTATTTCCCCAGAATCTGCTGATTTACCCACAGTCCTGGATTATATGGTCCACTTAAATACCTTGGGGCTGAGACCAACTACCCTAAAAGTGCATCTGCCAGCTGTGTCTGCTTTTATTTCAGCAGGTAAGCCCTCTTCTCTTTCAGCTCATCCTGTATTCTCCAAGTTTTTCAAGGGAATGCTTCACACCAACCCCCCATTCAGGGGGCCCTGCCCCTGCCTGGGATCTTAATGTTTGCATTGCTCAGCTTATGCAACCCCACTTTGAGCCTTTGTCTTCAGCAGAGCTTAAGTACTTGTCTTGGAAAACTGTGTTTCTGGTTGCCATCACACTTCTGCCAGGCGCAAGGTGAATTACAAGCTTTGTCCGTGGAGCCTGATTTATCTCCTTTCATAGAGATAAGGTGATCCTCAGGACTAACAGGAGTTTTGCCTAAGGTGGTTTCAGATTTCCACCTTAATCAGTCTATATCTCTTCCAGTGTACTTCACTGACCATTCTTCCACTGGCAAGAGGAGGCTGCACAGCTTAGATGTGAAGAGAGCCCTTAGTTACTACATAGAGCGTACCAAGGGTCACAGGTTTGACTCCCTCCAACTGTTCCTCACTTATGGTGAGGTTGGTAAAGGGAAACCTGCCACTAAAAGATCCATTACCAGGTGGATTGTCTCTTGTATCCAATTCTGTTATGAAAAGCTGGGTAAGGTTCCTCCCTCAGGCCTGAGGGCTCACTCTACCAGAGGTACAGCTGCTTCCTGGCTGCTGCCAGGGACATCCCTATTCTAGAGATATGTCAAGCAGCTACCTGGAAAACAGTGCACACTTTTACCAAGCATTACTCCCTGGACATCCAGGCTAGGAGTGATGCTCGGTTTGGCACAGCTGTGCTTCAGAGGCTATTTCCTAAGTAGGTTCTTTCCCTCCTCCATGGAGGTACTGCTGTGTAGTCTGCATATGTCATAATATAGCAAGACTTCTTGTTGTTTGAAGAAAAAATTACTCACCTTAGTAATGTTGTTTCTTCTAATGGAGTCTTGCTATATTATGACCCCCTCCCCCACCTGCCCCTCTCAGAACCTCTGTTTTTGGGATGTGGGTGGGCAGTGCAGTGTTGGCACTTAGTAGATGCCCACCTTGTTGTTTTCACCCTCCTTTTTTGGGGTGACTTGGTGTTGTGTTTTCATTTTTTGGGTCTCCTGACTTGAGTCTTTGTTTTGGGACCAAAAAATGTGTTCTTATGTTTAGTAGCCAGTTGGCTAGTGTAGGTTTACAGCTTCCACACAGGGCCTCAGTGAGTTTAGCTCGTAAAGATCTGACAGTTTGAGTTTGAAGAACAACAGACAGAGTTTCAACCGAGCTCGAGCTCAGCGTTCCATGCCTGGCATGGAAAGTTAACTCTTTCACCTCCGGAGCAGTTCGAAGGTTGGGACTCACTGCATATGTCATAATATAGCAAGACTCCATTAGAAGAAACAACATTACTAAGGTGAGTAATTTTTTCTTTCTTGCCACTCCAATTAGTCCCTCCAGCCGTTCCAGACCTAGGTTCTCCATCCTTCTTTTCTCCACTGTTTTAGCCCAGTTCCTCATTTGAAAAAATCTAAAGAGATGAGCTGCTGGCAGTCCCAGACTCCCCTGGATCTCCTGGAAGGGCATCATTATACCTCTTCTATGTATATCTGCTAGACATCTCACTCCTTTCATCTCCCACTCCCTAAAACCTTTGTCCTCCAGGCCCGGTCTAAAGAAGGGGTTCCCTGCTATAGGTAACAGTAATGTCTCTCCATCTTTACATCCAAGAAGTGTCTTTATTTTAGTCCAGTTCTCTATTACTGTCCATACCATGGGGTTGTTATATCTCATGGAGATATATCCCTTTTTACCTTTTTCCGATAAGTAAGCGGCCAGCCGGCCCATCATCTCGTCCTCTTCTAGTTCTAGCCAACTAACTACATCTGGTCCGCTAAGCCAATCTTTAATAACCCTCATCTGTGCTGCTAAATAATAGTGTTTTAAATCTGGGAAGTTCAAACCTCCGCCTTCCGTTGTCATCTTTAATCTTTTCAAAGCTATTCTCGCCCTTTTCCTTCTCCACAAAAATTCTGTAAAGCCTCTCTCCAAAGTTTTAATATCTCTATTATTAAGACCTATTGGTAGCTTCTGCAGTAGATTTAGTATGCATGGTAAAATGTTCATTTTAATTAGATTAATACGTCCAAGCCAGGACAGAGGCAGGGCCTGCCATCTCTTTAACTCTTCAAGTATGCCTTTAATCATAGGAGTGTAATTCAGTTTATACAGATCTTCCCATCTTCGCCCAATCACTACTCCCAAATATTTAAATGAAGTGGGCACCCATCTTAGACCCCACTCCCTTCCCTTTTCCTGTAACGCTGTTTTCAAACAACATGAAGTCTTGCTATATTATAGACATTAGCAGTTTGATCCAGCTCTAGAGCTGCCCCGGAGTGAAATGGTTAAAACCATTCCAAAATAGAATTTTGGCACGAGAGCAGCTCTATCTGTGTCATTCAAACTTGAACTGTCAGATTCTTTATCGCCTCAGTGAACAGTCGCCCGGAGATTTCTCCTTCTGCTCGCGTTCATTTCTCGGTTTAAAAGTGTTTTCTCGGTTGGATTTAACCGAGAATAGTTTTATTTAACCGAAAACCATTCGGTTCAAGCTCTATCTGTGGTAACCGTAAGTAAATGAAGGTTTTTGTCTGTGTGGAACTTGTAGTTATCGGTTCGGTTTGAACCGATCAGTGAGTTTAAAACTCATTTAAAACTAAAAGTTACTATTTTAGAGTGCGGTTCCGGTTCTTTATCGGTTCTAAAAACAGGATTTATTCTTTTTTTTCCAATACCCGTGACACGGTTAGAAACCAATAAGGGTGTCTTGCCTGGCACTGCCGTTAAAGGGCAAGTTTTTGGTTAGGGCTGGCATTATGTCTGAGAAACCCAAAAGAAAACCGGCCCACTGTTTCAGCACTGTGATGTTTGTGGGAAGTCTTTGCCAAGGCTGACCCACACCACATGTGTTTATTGTCTGGGTTTGACCACCTCCAGTCAGACTGCCAGGTATGTAAGAATTTCCCTGCAGCCACCCTGGAAAAAGATTGGGCAGGGTCAGGGAACGAGGCCAAAAAGTCCGCTGACCCAGATGGACAGCCCGGTTCTGTGCCAACCGAGTCCGAGGGAGCCTCTGACCAGGGCCAGACTTCCTCGGCAAAGAAAAGCTGGTTCTGAGGAACCAATTCCAGTAAAGAAAACAAGAAAATCAGCAGGTCTGGAGTCCAAAATTCCTTCTCCAACTGCTGCAGAGATAGCAAAGCCATACAAATTGTCCAGTCACTGTCTCAGGGTCCGTCCGAACCACCACTATCTGGTAAAAGGTCGGTTCGTCCGGTCCCAGTGGTTCAGGATTATGATATTGAGGAATTTTATGAACCAGAGGGGGGGGAGGAGGATTATGAACAGTATGAATGTGGCTGGGAAGGTCTGGGTGTGCCCATTGAACCGGACATCTCCCCAGACAGACCTTTAGAATCTCCCCCTATGCTGTCTGAGTCCCCATCTCATTTTATGTTTTATAAAAGTTGCTGAAACCCTCCAGCTTCCTTTAGAAGAGACTGTGGATGAGCAAGAGGAGCCTGATTTTGTAGAAATGATGGATATTCAGAGTCTAGGAGATTGTCTATTCCTTTACATAGTCTTTTAGGAAACAAACAATTAAAATTTTAAAGCTCCTAATTCTGTGCCTCCTGTAGATAAAAGATGGACAGAAGGTATACATTGTCAGGCCCTGATACAGAATTCCTTTCTCAGCAATGCAGTCATGTTGGGTAGTTCAGGCTGCTGCCTGTGATAAAGCTAATATTCCTTGGCTTCACATCCTCCTGACAAGGATTCCAGGAAGATTGATGCCATGGCAAAAAACAGTATATGGTAGCCTCTCTGGGACTCAGGCAAGCAAATTATATGGCTTATGTAGCTAGGTATCAGAAATCTAGATGGGATACTGTTATGCACTGGCCAGCAGGCCCATGGCCAGCTGGCTAGTGAACTAGAACAGGTGGCTGCTGATGGCATTGAAGCCTCTAAGGTTCAGTTTCATGCTGCTGTGGATGTTAATGATGTTTCCTCTAGGGTCATGGCCACATCTGTAGCTTTTCGTAGGTTGGCCTGGCTCAGGTGTACTAGTTTGTCACAGGATACCCAGACTAAGGCTATGGATTTTCCTGTGGTGGGAAATTCTCTGTTTGGAGAGCAGACAGAGAACTACATGAAGAAGATGGATGAATATAGAACTACTTACAAGAGTGCCCAGGATAAGGAGCGGCAAGCCACTCCTCAAAGGCATGCCCGGGGGTAGGGTAGGCCTTTCACAGGCCTTTCTACCAGACTCAGGCCTCCTCTGCCTATGCTCAGAGGGGCTTCTTCAGAGGCAGGGTGCGGGGTGGGCAGACCTGCTCCACCCCCAGCCCAAAGCTCCCATGGAACAGGCACCCTGATGGGGTGCCCAGGGCCGATTCTCCTGTACCAGTGGGGGCAGGCTGGCTTACTTCAGTCAGAATTGGGCTTCTTAACCTCAGACAAGTGGGTTCTGGAAGTAGTGTGTCAGGGTCTGGTTCTCAGCTTCAAAAGTTTCCCAAGTTGAGAAGCAGACTTTTCTACCTGCAAGTGCTTCAGAGACCCTCGCTCTGGAAACAGAGGTCTCATCCTTTAGCTCTCAGAGCAGTAGAAGGGTTCCTCCTGCATCAGGGCAGGGTCTGTATTCAGATACTTCCTTACCCCAAAAAGACAGGAGAGTGGGCCCATTTTAGATCTCAGATATCTGAACAAGCATCTTTTGAAACCAAAGTTCAAAATGGTAACTCTGTCAATGATTTTACCTTCCCTAAGGCCAGGGGACTGGCTAGCCTCCCTGGACCTCAAGGATGCCTATTTCCATGTCCTAATCAGAAGATCCCATCAAAAGTACCTCAGATTGAACTGCCCTCAGGTCATCACCAGTTCAGAGCAATGCCCTTGGCCTTACCTCTGCTCCAAGGGTATTCACAAAGTGTCTAGCAGTGGCAGTGGCCCACTTAAGGAGCAGAGGATTGCTGTTTTCCCTATCTAGACGACTGGCTCTTTGTAGGCCAGTCCCCAGAACAGGTAAAATCTCACCTGCAGGTCACCCAGCAGCTTCTCACCTCCTGGGTTTTCTGCTAACCTACCAAAGTCGGTTCTGGAACCAGTCCAGGTACTCACCTTTATAGGGGCAGAATTGGACACAAAGCTAGCCAGAGCCTTTCTTCCCCAGAAAGGGTAAGGAATTTAGTGGCTCTGGCCTCTTCCTTCACTCTGCAGGTCTCTCGACCAGCAAGACACTTTCTGCAGATCCTGGCACATGGCTGCATCCACAGCTGTTGTGCGGGAGCCAGATTTCAGATGAGAGACATTCAGTTTCACTTGAGAACCTTTTGGTCTCAGAGAAGAGACCCTTCCAAGTTGGTCCCAGTGACTTAACCTTGATCCTAGCTCTCCAGTGGTGGCAGGATCAGAGCAATTTAAGAGCCGGGGTCCCTTCATTTCCCTTCTCACGACTTGACTCTCACTATAGATGCTTCCTTCTGGGTTGGGGAGCCCACATGGGCGATCTTTCCACTCAGGAGTTTAGTCCCCCAGGAATCTCTGCTCCACATCAGTTTGCTGGAACTCAGAGCTGTCTTTTAGCTCTTCAAGCTTTTTCTGCATCTGTCCACGACAAGGTGATACAAGTCAGAACAGACAACACCACAACAATGTGGTACATCAACAAACAGGGGCACTCGGTCTTGGCCTTGTGCACCGAGAAAAGAAGTTGTGGTCTCTGGCCTATTCCCGAACACTTCCCTCATAGCAGTTCATCTTCCAGGGAAGGACAATGTCCTAGCGGATGCCCTCAGCAGGATTTCCCAGGGCCATCACGAATGGTCCCTGGATCCTCAAGTGCTGGGGATAGTTTTTGCCAGGTGGGGCATCCCTCAGATAGATCTTTTTGCAGCCCCAGACAATCACAAACTTCCTCTGTTCTGTTGCAGGCCTCCAGTGCTGGGCTCAGTTCCCCTGGATGCCCTTCTTCTGGATTGGGAGTGGAAGTTCCTCTATGCTTCCCCCTTTCCTTTCCTATTCAAAGTACTAGTCAAAATCAGATCTCAGCCTTGCAGGGTAATTCTGATTGCCCCGGATTGGGCCAGGCAGCCCTGGTACCCACTCCTTCTGTCTCTGACAGTCCATCTTCCCTGTGCCTCCCCAGGAATCACAATCTGTTGACTTGTGCCCAGGAAGGGTTTGTATCCGACCTCAATCCCTCAACCTCAAGGCCTGGCTCTTGAGGAGTTAGAGTTTGCTGATTTACACCTCTCTCAGGGTGTTCTTGAGATCCTAAAGGCTTCCAGGAAGCCTTCCACTAGGGCTACTTATAGTTCTAAATGGAAAAGGTTTTCCATTTGGTGTGCTGGAAAAATATTTCCCAGAATCTGCTGAATTGCCCATTTTGTTAGATTACATGGTACATCTTAATTCCTTGGGTCTCAGACCAGCTACCCTGAGAGTTCATTTGGCAGCTGTGTCTGCTTTTGTGTCAGCAGGAGTCATCCCCTCTTTCCTCTCATCCTGTGTTTTCCAAGTTTTTTAAAGGATTACTCCATACTAATCCTCCCTTTTGGGAACCGGCCCCTGCTTGGGACCTTAATGTTTGCATTGCCCAGTTAATGCAACCCCTTTGAACCTCTGTCTTCTGCAGAGCTTAAGTACCTAACTTGGAAAACTGTTTTCTAGTGGCTATCACTTCTGCCAGCGCATAGTGAATTGCAAGCCTTGTCAGTGGAGACAAACTTTAGTTCTTTCCACAGGGATAAGGTAGTCCTTAGGACTAATAGGAAGTTTTGCCTAAGGTGGTTTCAGATTTCCATCTTAATCAATCTATCTCCTTCCAGTATTTTCACTGATCACTCCTCTTGTTGAGAGGAGGTTGCACAGCCTGGATGTTAAGAGAGCTCTTAGTTATTATATAGAGCGTGCCAAAGGTCACAGGTTCGAATCCTCCAACTTTTCCTTACCTATGGTGAAGTTGGGAAAGGCAAACCTGCCACTAAGAGATCAATAGCCAGGTGGATTGTCTCTTGTATCCAATTTTATCAGAAAGTGGGCAGAGCCCCGGTTTGAGGGCTCATTCTACCAGGGGTACAGCTGCCTCTAGCTGCTGCCAGAGATATCCCTTTATTAGAGATTTGCCAGGCTGCTACTTGGAAAACGGTACACTTTACCAAGCATTACTCCCTGGATGTCCAGGCCAGGAGAGATGCCGGTTTGGCAAGCTGTTCTTCAGAGCCTATTCCTAAGTAGGTTCTGCCTCCTCCATGGAGGTACTGCTGTGTATTCTGCTAATGTCTGTAATATAGCAAGACTTCATGTTGTTTGAAGGAAAAATTACTCACCTTAGTAATGTTGTTTCTTCTAATGGAGTCTTGCTATATTATAGACCTCCCCCCCAACCTGCCCCTCTCAGAACCTCTACTTGGTGGGGTGCGGCAACTTAGTGTGGGCACGACTTATGTCCTGTTAGCATTTTGTCCCCTGTGGGACTTTGAGGGTGTGTATGTGTACGCGTGTGTGTGTTTTATTATACTTATGTTCCATTTTCATATTATTAGAATGGTGTTAGTATTTCTGGTCCCCTGACTTGAGTCTTGGGTGTTGGGACCATCAATGGTTGTTATTATTTAGGTAGCCATTTGGCTAGTGTAGGTTACAGCTTCCACACAGACCTTAGTGAGTTTGGCTCGTAAAGATCTGACAGTTCAAGTTTGAAATGACACAGATAGAGCTGCTCTCGTGCCAAAATTCTATTTTGGAATGGTTTTAACCATTTCACTCCGGGGCAGTTCTAGAGCTGGATCAAACTGCTAATGTCTATGATATAGCAAGACTCCATTAGAAGAAACAACATTACTAAGGTGAGTAATTTTTTCTTCCCAACTATCAAAATTTCAGATTTATCAATGTTGATCCTGTATCCAGAAAAGTCCGCAAATTCAGCTATTGCCCCCAGTAAGGCCGTTATCGAGTCGTTCGGGTCTCTGAGATACAATATCATGTCATCCACATATAGAGATAATTTGTGATGCCCACCTTCCCTTCCAACTACTCCCTTAATCCCAGGATTTTGTCTTATTGCAATGGCCAAAGGTTCTATTGCCAGAGCGAATAGAAGGGGAGACAAAGGGCACCCCTGCCTTGTTCCTCTGCCAACGGTACCCACTCTGACAATACCCCATTTGCTAGGATCGCTGCCCGCGGGGAGGTATACAAAGCCCGTATCATCCCTATAAAATCCTTCCCAATTCCATATCTCCCCAACACCTCAAATAAGTAATCCCATTCTATGTGATCAAAAGCCTTTTCCGCATCTAAGGAGATGATCGCCGTGGCATTTTTTGTTCACGTTTAAGACCTTCCTTACATTATGGTATGAGTATCTGCCCTGGATAAATCCCATTTGGTCTCCCCTTACCAGTTCCGGAAGCAACTCATCTAGTCTAGAGGCTAATATTTTTGCGTATATCTTTTCATCCGTGTAAAGGAGAGATATGGGTCTATAAGCAGCACAGTCCCTTTGATCCCTACCAGGCTTCGGAATAATACATATAGTCGCCTCCCCCATAGAACGAGGCAAAGGTCCCCCTCCTCTGACCTCCTTAAAGAGGTTCCACAAATGTTCTATTACTCCCCTCTTCATCACCTTATAATATTCCGCGTGCAGGCTATCAGGTCCGCATGCTTTCCTGGATTTTAAACAGGTAATTGCCCTAGCGATCTCCTCTCTAGAGATTTCCCTATCCATCTTTTCCCTCCAACTTTCCGTGACCTTTGGCATTGTAATCCAGTGTAGGAATACTCATCTTTTCTCTCTCCTTCCCCTCACCTGCTTTGTAAAGCTCGCTATAGAACTCCACAAAGCTATTCAGAATACCTTGTGTGTCTCTGTGTAGAGTTCCCTGTCCGTCCCTCACTTCTCTAATCCTCTTATTCCCTTTCCTGCCCTTGATCAGGTTAGCCAGTAAGGGGCCCGGCTTATTGCCCCACTCATAAAATTTATGTTTCCAAAAAAGCATTTGTGTACGAACCTCATTCATTAAAGACTTATTCATTGCTTCCCTGCTATTCGCCAGTTGTTGAGAGATCTCCCTTCCCCCCTTCCTTGCCATCTGACATTCCATTTCCCTAACTTTATTCCTTAACTCGATCTGTTTCTGGCGCCTCTCCCTTTTACACCTGATAACATATCCTGTAGTAGCACCTCTCATAAATGCCTTCCCAGCATCCCAGAATCCCTGAACAGAAGGGGCTGACGGCAGATTTGTCGAAATGTACAGTTCCCACTGAGCCTCCATGTATTCCTGAAAGTCCTGGGAACCCAGGAGATACAACTGGAAATGCCAGTTATTGGTTTTCGATTTCTGGGGAGTCATCTCCACCAATGCCACTACCATTGCATGATCTGAGACATATATACGGCCATGCTTAATATCTATTAATCTAGTGTACCAGGTTCCTGTAACATACAGATGGTCTATCCACGACCATGTTTTGTGCGGTGGGGAGTAGAAAGTATAGTCTTTGTCTCGGGGATGTGCCGTTCTCCACGCATCTACTATATCTAGTTCACTAAGTCCTTCACACCACCTACGCATGCAGTGTCCTCCTCTTCCCTTACCCTCAGAGTGGTCTAAGTTCCGATCTGGAGTGCAATTGAAATCTCCTCCCATCACTAAGCCTTTAAATTGCTCGCTAATTAACAAATTCAAATCCTTTGATAGAATAGTGGCTCAAACACAGCTGGTGCATAAACACTTCCAAATGGAACTGGTTCTTCCTGCAGCATACCCTCGACAAAGATGTATCTCCCTTCCTTTCCGTCTCTCACTATTCTGGTAACCTGGAATGACAATCCCTTACGCAGCAGGACCACCACTCCTCTTTGTTGGATGTGTAGAAGCAGCATAGCAACTCCACAGCCTCACAATTTTGATGCTCTGTCTGCGCCAGATGCCTCTGAGTAGCGCCACCTGCACTCCTGCTCGTCTTAACGCAGTCAGAACAGATGTCCTTTTAATGGGAGTGGAAATCCCCCGAATGTTCCAGGATACAATGTTTACCTTATCTCTAGTCGTTCCAGCCATTTGTGTTTCTTATTAAATGCTCCCCTGGCCCTGTTTTCCATTTACCCCAATCTTCCCTTCTCTTTCCTCCTTTCTTTTTTATTGACGTATAGACTTTGTGACCTTGGTAGTAATAACAACTAGTACAATTATTACATAACAAAACATTAACACAAACAGGTAACTTATTTACAAGTGTTCCCTCCCACTCATCCCTTCCCCTAGCGCACAACATTCTTAGAAACAAATTAGTGCACTTCGTCCCATTCATGTTCAATCAATGAATTTGGGCTTGGATTGACTATCCAACCTCCCCCAAGTCCAACTCTTATTTTCTTTATTTTGCTCCAGCTGTCTCCTATACGCCGCCCATCTCCCCAGGAGAAGCTTTGTCCTCTTGCTTCTCTTTCACACTTCTGTATAACACCCCTGGATTTCCCCGTGCCTTACTACCCAATCCTCCACAGTTCAGAGCCCAGTCACTCTTTTTTGGTTTTTTGTTTGCAGCTTACAGCTTGCCTTTCTTCCGCATTGAGTTTGTCTCAGCTTATCCCTCACTCCCTATCTAGTATCTAAAAGTTCTCACACAGCCTATGCCAGCAAGCAGTCATCAGTATAAGAAGTAAAGAAAAACCTCTCTCAGCCTGTTGAGGACCTACCCCCTCCACGTCCGTTATATCATCTAGGGAGTGTCAGCAAACCAAATCATGCATTTTTCCAGTCCCCTTTTCTAGCAAGTGCCCCTCCTGTGTTGCACCCCCGCCAATAATCTAAGTATACAAATAACCTTTATATCCTCTTAATTCCTGTTTCAATTTTAAGTCCTCTTCTTCCCATTATTTGGTATTACAGGGAGTGCACCCGAGGCAAAGCTCCTACCCATAAGCCCCCAACCCCTTCAAGCAAGCGATTTTCACTTCTGTCCCTAGCCCGTAGCTGTTCAGCCCCGTAATCCAAAAGCACCTCAGCGAGGATAGCGTTATCATTTTGTTATTAGCATGCTTTATCACCGTGAGGGCATCCCCTTTTTTTATTTTATTCAATCAACCATTTTATCACCCTTCCCTCCCCCTCTTTCCCGCTGCAGCACTACTGGAGACCCAGCGATTCAAATCCAATGCCTGAGTCTCCCATAGGCCGCTACTCACAGTTCCAATATGCTTTCAGGTTTCCATCTGTCACCCCGCTTTCACACGCCTCCACACATAATCCCATCTTGCTCTCAGGTTCAGTCTTCCTTCTCATAAAAATTCAGGCAGGCCATGGCAGGAGAAGGTCTCATTATCAGAAGTCCAACAAACAGGTTTCATTTCAAATCCCATTTATCTCAAGTTCACAATAATCAGTAACCATCCAGATATAAACTCCTTCTGTTCCCCTTTATGTCTCTACTGCCTGCCTCTTACTTCTTTCATCCAACTTTCTTTTTAAGCTCCGAGACAAAGGTTGCAGCCTTTTCAACTTCCCAAAAGCTGTAGAATGCCCCTTCATGCTTTATTCGTAGTGTCGCTGGGTAGACCGTATACCATTCCAATTTCATTTGTTGACACTGCGCAATTACTTCGTTGAAAGCTCTTCTTTTCCTCCCTATTCTGGGTGAGTGATCTTGGGCTATATACAGCTTACACCCTTCATATTGCATCTCTCGCAATTCTCAAAACCTTTTCCACATTTTCTGTCGATCCTGAAAACTGTGAAAGCGGAACACAATTTGATACAGTGGCTGGCCTGGTGGTGGTCATGGGAGCACAGCTCGGTGGGCTCGTTCCAATTTGTATTTTCCTCCCTTAAGCTTCAGGCCCATAAGGGCTGGTAGAGTGCTGGCACAAAACTCAAGGATACTAGCTCCTTCTCGCCCTTCAGGAAGGCCCTTTAATCTCAAGTTCGATCTGCGATGGTAGTTTTCCTGGTAATCCAGGGCCTCCCTCAGTTCGGCGATCTCCTTCTCCAACTTTTCTATATGCCCTGGGTGTGGCGCCACGAGGTCCTCCGTATTTGAGATGCGCTGTTTGGCCTCATCAATTCTTTCTTGCTGTTGGGCAATTTGTTCGTCCAGCTTTTCTAAGCGGCGATCTGTCTTCTCCTCGACTCGGTCTAATTGTGGGGTAAGAGCCTCCGTTAGCTGTTCGCGCAATTCTCTGCCTATAGCCAACATCTCTGCCACCGATAGCGAGATAGGCCCTGTGTTGTTATTCGCGGGCATCGCCATCTGCTTCTTATTGCTCTTCACTCCTGATCTTTGCGATTTCGCTCCACCGTTCACTATATAGTCATCTATTGCTCCCCTGTCTGATAACTTTTTCAGAACTCTTTTTTTGGCCAGAGACTGTCAAATTTTAACTTTATAGTTGGATCGGGGTCGGAGCTCGTAGAAGACACGTCTTTACGTCATGAAGCGGTCACGTGACCCCCCATAAAAGGTATTTTAATTAGCACAATGCTAAAGCATGGCAGACAACAGGGCTAAAACCCCTTCATATCGACCCAGTCACATGGGTCTTCCTCAGGGGGTGGAGTTAGCCATCCATAACATTGTTTAAATACACTCCATAATTACAAATCAATTATATGATAATTCAATTAAACAAACAGTGCAGCAGATAGGGAAAAATGTCCTTTTAAAGTTTATAGTACAAAAAATCAATTAGCCAAAATATGTAACATCAATCAAAATAATCATTCTAACTAGTATGTTTATACTTAACATTTTTCAATTATATAGAAATTGTATGTTACAGCACTTATTGGAAACATTTCTGACCCTAGGCCCAGTATATATTTTCTAAGCATATACAGGTAATTTTTCATTATTTTTTTTAAATAAATACCATATATTCTTTCTTTCTCTATTCTTTATACGTGACTCTTATTTTATTTAAGATAACTGGTACTAAGGATACAATGTCACTAAAGCAGGCATAGAAGGTCAATCAGAGTGCAAAAGGTCAGCTATAGATTGGATGAAATTAATTTGATCATGCAGCCCCAATGGTATAAGTGCTCCTAAAGTCATTATCCATTTTGTCTCACATTGATTTAGTAAGTTAACCCTGTCACCTCCTCTAGTTAAAGGGGGTATGTGGTCAATAGCACAAAACTTAAATCCCTTTGGGTTGCTTCCATGTTTTTCAAAAAAATGAGCCCCCAATGCATTTTCAAATTTGGCATTGATAATCACCTTAACATGTTCTTGGACCCGATTTTTAAAGGTCTAACAGTTCTTCCTATGTAGAGTTGCTTACATTCACACCACACTGCATAAACTGTAAGGGGACATATACAGTCCAAGTATTTATTTTAAGGGAAAACTTTGACTTGTTCTTGGGTGAATAAAATTCTTCCCTGTAGCCGCATATTCACACATATTGCAAGATCTACATCTGTAGAAACCCTTATGTATAGAATTAGGTATTTTAATGTTTTCAGGGTTTATAAAATGACTAGAGGTAACAAAACCCGCAAGTTAGAGCCCCTACAGTATGACGTCATAGGTTTTTTTTTGTTTTTTTTTTTAAGTGGCTAGTTTTCCATTAGCAGGTTATACAGACCTGCCACTAGAGGGATTCTTGGTCTTCTACATAAATCACCGTATTCTTTCGTGGGCAACATGGCCTGCATTATCATTCTACTTCTTTCCCAGTTCTGCTACAAGGGGACTTGAGTCTGAAGGGTGGATTTGCCACTAACTAAGCTGCTCCTGATCTCCTTGTTCCCCTTTCTGCTGTATTTTCTATCTATGTTTTAAATGGTACCTTGGTGGGCAAATTTCTTGCCTAGAAAATATTGCACTAATACAAATCATAGACCACTCAATCTGGGAACATGGCTCTCCTTATTGTGTTTTTATTGCTCTAAGGCAGAGTTTTCAGCAATACAGTGCAATTAAGTACCTCAATGCAATTCAGTTCTCCAATGTACCTTATCAATACCTAATGTTATAACAGTCTACCGTGCAGACACTCTGTCATTCTCCTCTCCCTTTAGCCTATTCCCCCGGTTAGCCTACACCCTTTGCTACTGTCCTCACCTATGTCTACCCAAGCACTTACATTGATCACAATCAACTGTCATTACAGTGGCGCCTCTTCATGCAAGCACGATATGGGTTGCCGCAAAGAAATAAAAAGCAGTCTCCATTCTTATAAGCTCCTTAAAGAAAGTTATACTTTGCTTCTTCTCTGCTCAGGAAATGTGGAGCTCAACCCTGCCCCACAACTTACCTCGCCTATCGATTTTGCTGAGGCCACAGGTCTCAAAATGATGATGGTCAACATTTTAAGCCTGCCTAAAAAACTTGTACAGCTGCAAGCCTGGGCTGCACACGTTAACCCAGATCTTATCATAATAACTGAGTCGTGGTTAAAAAAGACGAACACTGATCAACAAATATCACTGCAGGGCTACAATTTATTTAGAGCAGATAGAGAGTCTAGAGGCAGGGGTGTGGTTATCTATGCCAAATCTAAGCACTTGGTCACCAATATTAGTTGCAAATCTCTAGCCAAGGAATTTGAGTTAGTTTCGCTGAGCCTTCATCTCCCCTCCTCGGAATGTATCACTATCCTAGGTGGCTACAGACCCCGTCTGGTGGTGATGAAGTCCTTAATCTTTGAAATCCATGTTCGCAGATGCAAAAACTGAAACAATATTTCTAGGAGATCTAAATATGGACTGGCTGTCACCTAAATCACATGGCCTCAAATCCCTTTGTGACGAGCTAGGTCTTGGGCAATTAGTCAGAGAACCTACTAGGAACAACACTCTAAATACTGCCAACAGTTCCATTCTAGATGTGGTACTAACCACCCATCCACACAAAATATCTCATTTGGCAGTGTCAAAGACCTCTGAGGCAGTCACTTAAAACTGATCACTATAAATGCTGGATGGTTATTTCTCTTCTCTCACTCTAAATGTGAGTAGTATAAAATCATATAAAAAGAGATTAACCACCAAGCAATTTCTTCAAGACCTTGCAAATGATGTTATATTTATCCAAGATACCTGCCTTAAAACATCTTAAAAGGTATCCCAAACAAAAAGAATTTGGGCACTAGGGCCCTCCTTCTGGTCTCAGGGAGAGGACCTTTGTGATGGGGTTGGAATTTTGTTCAAAGTTTATTCCTTAACAGTAAATAGTCTGGTTGAAATTGCCCCAGGATGGGCTCTGATGTTAGATACCACCAACAACAATATACAATTTCAACTAATTAATGTTTATGCTCCTCAGAGCATTGCTGCGAGGTCAGACCTTTTCAAAGCTATCCAGCCTTTTCTTCATACAGAAAAACACATTATTATTGGGGGAGACCTTAATGTTAGACTTGCAATGAAAGATGGAGGAGTAAGCAATGTGAGAAGTCAGTAAGGAGAGCCAGGGGGTTACTGGGATGCATAGGAAGAGGCATCACAAGTAGAAAAAGGAAAGTGGTTATCCCTCTGTACAGACAGTTGGTGAGACCCCATCTGAAGTACTGTGTGCAGTTTTGGAGACCTCATCTACGCAAGGACATAGAAAGGATGGAAGCAGCCCTTGGAAGCAGACCAGAGGAGGGCAACTAAAATGGTGCAGGGTCTGCATCAGAAATCATATGAAGAGAGACTGAGAGAGCTTAATATGTATACTCTTGATGAAAGGAGGGACAGGGGGGACATGATAGAAATGTTCAAGTACCTCAAGGGAATCAACAAAGTCCAGGAGGGTAGTATCTTTCAGAAAAAGAGATGTGTAAGAACAAGGGGACACAATTTAAAGATAGAGGGAGGATGGCTCAGGGGTAATGTGAGGAAATCTTTTTTCACAGAGAGAGTGGTGGATGTGTGGAACTGCCTTACTGGGGAGGTTAGTGAGGCTAAAACAGTGAGGGAATTCAAACATGCATGGGACAGACACAAGGCAATTGTAGTAGGGGGTGGCAGGAAGTAGGCTGTTGGTTAACTAGAATCTGCAGCTTATCCAGTAGGTAGGGAAATGGGCAGACTGGGTGGGCCAAGTGGTCCTTATCTGCCGTCAAAGTCTATGTTTCTATGTTTCTATGAGCGATCATGGAATTGTTGCTTGCATAAGATCTCAAATTAAGGCCCGGCCGCAACCCATCTTTATAACAAAAAGATCCTTTCGTAAATTCAGTGCAGTAAACTTCCTATCTGACCTGAGCATGATCAGATGGCAAGATCTTTACCTAGCCAAAGATGTCAACAAGGCAGCTTGCATCCTTAATGACAAACTCACTACAATAATAAATAAGCATGCCCTTTCATCAAAGTAAGGGTACGAACAATTCCAATCCCTGGTTCACCTCGGATCTCAAGGCAGCCCTTATAGCTCGAGATAAGCTCTGGGCTAAAGCTAGACATTCCAAAGAATCTTCGGATTGGCAGGCCTTTAGAACAGCCAGGAATAACTGTGTGAAAAACTTGGCTCTGCTAAAGCTAACTATTATATTTCTACTCTCGAACAAGCTAAAGGTAACCCTCATAAAATATGGAAGACTATCAAAGCTATAGAAGGACGACCTATGGCCCCTCTGTCCCAACAAAGATAGTCAGTGCAAGATTGTGGAAAACAAGTCCCTAATCCTGGAGGAACTTAACTCCCACTTTGCCACAGCTGGATTAGCTTTTGACTCACACCTTATGCTGGTGCTGTGGTGAGCCAGCATCCCCTCCCGCCACATCTAGTCCTGGACCCAGTCCTTCCAACTGCGCCAGATAACTTATAAAGAAGTAGAAGATTCTCTTCTTAACTTAGACACCAAAAAGTGCAGGGACATGGCTTGGAACCCTTTTTCCTAAGGTCAGGCTATGCCCATCTCACTGCCCCAATTCTCCACATCTTCAATCTTTCCATTACATCTGCTGCTGTGCCGTCCTGCTGGAAATCAGCACATATCCTCCTCTATTTAAATCTGGTGACCCATGGATGTAAACAACTATAGGCCTATCTCCATATTGCCTATCCTTTCTAAAGTTCTCAAAACTGATCCATATTCAGTTAAAATCTCACTTGAAACCTTCTCTCTCATTAACCCAGCTCAATCTGGCTTCCGGGCTAATCATACCACAATCACTGCACTAGCAAAAGTAACCAATGATTGGATCTCTGCTATAGATGCTAAGAAGGTAACTGGTGCAGTCTTTTGGACCTCAGCAAAGCTTTTGATACTGTTGATCACAAACTATTAGTCAATTGCCTTGCAAAGTTGGGTGCCACATACCATACCACCCAGTGGTTCTCTAGCTACCTAACTGGAAGATTCCAAAAGTAAGGCGGAAGGCTTTTTTCTGCTGCCTTGCCAGTTGCAAGAGGAGTCCCCCAAGGATCCATCTTAGGCCCTATCTTGTTTTCTCTGTACATCAATGACTTAGATGCTAACATATCTACGTCCAATCTGCACTTTTTTGCAGATGATACTGTGTTGTATACTTCTGGCTCATCATTATCTGAAGTCAAGGGAGTGCTTCAAGTGGACTTCGCACAACTTGAGCATAATTTAATAAAGGCAAAGCTTCTGCTCAATGCCAAGAAGACTAAAGCGATGATATTCTCCCGCAGTGCTGTCTCAGGCCCCCCCAATACTCTTGCCCAAGACTTCATTGTCACCACGCTAAACGAGCCTCTAGAAGTTGTAACCAAATTTAAATATCTAGGTATCTGATCGACAATAAATTATCTTTCAGTGACCACATCAAGATGTCTCTAGAAGGTTAAAAGCAAGGTTAGGTTTCTTCTACAGAAATAGGCCCTTTTCCCCTTGAAACTCGAAACAAGCTTGTACAGGCCACTTTTCTCCCCTACTCGACTATGGTGATGTAATCTATTCCTCCACCACTCTTGCAAATCTAAGTAAACTGGACATCCTTTATCACCATGCTACGGTTCATTACCAACTCCTTACCGTTCGCACCACTGTGACTTATATGCAGCTGTTGGTTGACATCCCTTACTACTAGACCTTCTGCTCATGCTGGGCTATGGACTCTTAAACTGCTCCTGCAGAAATTGCCAAGCTATCTCTCTTCCTTATTAGTATCTCATATAGTGCATACTGTTAAGAAAATCTGACTTTATTATGCTTGACATACCAAGGACGCGGACTTCCTTTGGTAAACGTATATGCATATGCCCTTCCTCCATTTGGAACCAATTGCAAACCGTCATTGAAACTAACTAGCACAGTTTCAATAAACTTCTACAAATCGCTAAGTTCAGCCAAAATAAAAGACACCTGTAACTGTCATTAAGTCTCTTCCTTCCCCATGTGTGCCATATTTATCCACTGGTAAGGTATAATTGATTTGTCATATTAACTGCTTTCCTTCCCTTCTACTCTTGGCTTTATCTTTGCTTACGCCCACTGCTACTCTATCAAATCTCTCCTCCCTCCCATATCAGTTGTAGACTGTTGTTTGTCCTAGCTGCTAAAATACTGTATATTTGATTTGATTTGATTTGATTAAATCAAATCACACCAGTCATCATGTTTCATTTATCAGTATCACCTATAAGTCGCTTCCCTGTCTCATATCAATGTTTACACCTCTGGTCACCCTATGTGGTACCCTTTGTATGTATATCCAGCCTGCATCATGTAACGTGTATTTCATGTATATACTGTTATTACCTATCTGTGTTTGTACTTTAAGTGTTTATGTCACAGGACCCCCTTGTGAATGAGCTTGCTCAATGGAGTTTTCCTGCAATAAACTTGAACTTGAACTAAGTCACCCATTATTGAGCCAGTTGTATTGTCTGCCTGTAAAATGGACCATCTATTTCTTATGATGTTTTGTATTTCACCCAATCTGTGGTTAGAATCCATTGCAAACATAAGTCTATTTCCTACAGCATTCACTGCTTGTTCTGTTCTTGCAACTAACACTTTTCCTATCTAAGTCCCTGACTTTGTTAAGAGCATCATTCACCACGTGGGCATTATATCCCATTTCTCTAAAATGTTGACTTAATTTGAGTGCTTCACTTTCAAAGTCACTATCCAAAGTGCAATATCTGTGTAACCGGAGAAATTGCCCAAATGGGATACTCTGAATGAGGGATCTAGGATGGCAACTTTCTGCCCGTAACACAGTATTCCCTGATATTGGTTTTCTATAAATATTACTAACTACCTGATTTTGTACAATGTTTAAATTTACATCCATGAACTCAGTGTTCACTGGGTCCATTCTGTAGGTGCGTACAATATTCAATTCATTTTTATTCAGCCAGTTTATAAATTCTGGTACAAACTCAGAGCCCCCATCCCAGACACAAATGATATTGTCAATAAAACTATACCATTTTACTATGTGTCTGAGGTGGGGGTTCGAGTCAGATAGCACTACATGGTTCTCCCACCATGCCAAAAATAGATTCGCATATGATGGCACCAGAGAGGCACCCATTGCCGTCTCTTGTATTTGATGATAGTACCTTTCTTCAAACATAAAGAAGTTATGCTCCAAAACATATTTCAGCAGTTGCATAATAAAAATCTTTGGAACACCTTTTAATTCCACATCAGACAGTAGAAATTCCTCATTGGCTTTTAACCCATCTTTGTGCCTAATGCTGATGTATAGTGAGATGATATCAACAGCTATCCAGTGAATTTAATCCTTCAATTTTTGTTAACAAATCTGTTGTATTTCTAATAAAGGTATGTGTTTTCATTACCATTTGCTTTAGAAAGTGGTCCACAAATTTTGACGGGCTGTCACTGAGAGACCCAATGCTGGCAACAATGGATCTCCGAGGAGGGTCCAAGAGATTCTTGTGAACTTTGGGGAGAGTGTACAATGTAGGGCAGATAGGGGAATCACATTTTAAAAAATACATCTAATCACTATCTTTCCACCCCCTCCAGTATGCATCATCAATCAGGTTATATAAGATATTCTGAAAGGGTGCTGTGGGATTACTTGTCAGTTTTCTACAGCATGCAGTGTCAGAAATCTGTTTTTTAGGGCTGTGGGAAGAGCCTACAGCCGTTCTGTCATTGATCAGATTGTAGTTCTAAAACGGCTGATCGTGGAACTCTCTTTATGGACATTTGGAAGTATTCCTCCACAGCTGCAAAATAGTGCACGACCCCTCTGATTTTTGCTATTTGGTGCTCTATGTTAAAGGCATCTGGGGGGGGATGCTACTGTATTGTACCTCAGAACTTCTTGGGATATTAACAAAAAATTACTTTTTAAACTGCAGTTTCTATCATCTGTCCAGCTCAGTCTAATAGATTTATTCTATTTCTTTCAGCAACCTAGGGGTTAACTCATTATATGTTCCTGAAAGTGAAAGTCAGGCTACAGTGTCAGATTACAGACCTTGCAACTGTAGTTGTTAGCTATCCTATTCCTATGGGTAGGACAGGTTGCACGCAAGCACATACGCATACATACATACATACACACACACGTACATGACTAAACAGCACTATATGGAAAATACCTTTTGGCTTTTGGTAGTTCTTCACAGCCCTATTGGCTCTGGGTCACATCTGGGCTGGGGGAGATGAGACTTTACACATCATTGGCAGTATTCTGTCTTTTTTGCTCTGATGGGGTAGGGGGTTGTCACGGTCTACAATCACAGACTTCAGTTTTAGGGAATGTAACCACTGAGTCAAGCTAATTTGTCTAGTCCCTTCTAAAAGTCATTCCTCAGGGTGGGTTTCTTTTTTGGGTTTGTTGCTTAAAGCAGCAGTATTTGATTTGTCTGTTCCTGATTTGAGGCTGTAAGCAGCATACACCAACTTCTAATATTTAAACTGTGGCCTTTTAAAGAAAAAATAATAATATAAGCATTTAAAGACTTTTTTTATTATTTTATGGTAACTGGGTATGGCCCACTAGGCACAGGTGCCTGTTTTCTGGGGCTACCCGGGAGCACTGAGGAGGTTAAGTGACTTGCTCTGAATCACACAGTATGCAAGTGGAGGCTGTGGGAATCAAACTCAGGTCTATGTGCTAGATGTACCAAGCTCTTTAGTCTAACCTCTAAGGCTATATTGACAGCCCCAGACTTGGCTGGTGTATTCCATGGTTATTGCATGGATCTGGAATCTATGTACTGGAGTTTAATGTTTGTTTACAGTTTATAAATATATATATGTGTGTATATATATATATATATATATATATATATATATGTGTATATATATATATATATATATATATATATATATATTCGTTTGGTAACCACGTAAGGCCAACTAGGCATAGGTGTTTGTTTCTAGGGACAACCCAGGAACACTGGGGAGATTAAGTGACTTAATCAGAGCCACACAGTATGGAAGTGGAGGTTGTGGGAATCAAACCCATGTCTGAATGCTGGATGTACAAAGCTCATTTACAGTTCATTACTCTAACCTCTAGTTTATACTGCCAGCCCCATAAATAGTAAACAGTTTAGATCGGGCAGTTACTGTCTCAAAGGAGAACTGCCTTGAATCGGCAGACATGCATTTTTGTAGAAGTAGATGTTATTTTTTTAAAATACCAGTTCTCATTTTGGTACTGTTTCATCTTAACTGGCCTTTTGGTAAATTCAGTGAGTGTTTCTGGTTATACAATGGTGTTTGAAAATTCTGTAACCTCATTGGTCAAAACATGTCACATGACTGTGGGTAACTCCTGCATTACCTACAGCTGAGGAATTGCATTTATAAAAAACATAATTAAACACATTTTACATTTATTTGACACATGGGTCCATTGTATAATCACAATAAGATACTCCAGGGTGTGAGTTATTGGGGATTTACCCACTTCTTGTTTGGTTAAGTCACTCGGCTGTGCCTCGTGCTTAATTCACACACTGTTGGCAGAACTTACATTGTTGGTAAAATGCATCTGTGTTCTAATTTAGAATTCTTAGGTTCATGGAGACATAAACAACATCATACAATTCTCAGATGGGACTTTGCAGCAGTGTATAAGCCATAAATATCCAATGGGTTAACTAAAAGGCTATTAAGAGGATTGAATTAGCAGCATGCCAGTTTTTGATGATTGTGACTAAACAGCACTATATGTAACCAACAAGAAAACAACGTTAGTCATTTGGTAGCTCTTCACAGCCCTATCGGCTCTGGCTAGAGTTTGTTTATTTCAGCCACATACTTGCAAGTCTCCTGGACCACTACTGAGCCGCCTTTATCCGATTGTTTAATTATTATTTCTTTATTATTCTTAACTTCATACACTGCATTCCATTCTCCAGATGAAATATTATTATATCTACATGGTCCAGGAAACTGCAGCAATTTGTGAATATAATTTTTAACTAATGTCTCAAACACTTTAATTGACTGATTCCTGGGTCCACTTATACATTATCAACGAAGTTGCCCATTACAAAACTTCGATGGTTGTCTGGGGAGAGCCATCCAAGTTTATTATATAGCTCACAGTGGTGAGTAAGACAGGGGGCAGAGAGGGCAAAGTGACATATGTTGTTATATGCAACATCCTATTTTGTTAGACTGGTATTTGAGGCATGGGCAAAGGTGACTAGCCCATAGCAGAGCATGAGGAGAAGACACCTTTTGCCAAGGCATGATGCGCTGCTGGAGTAAGACTAATTTAGCTCTATATGCTAGGCCCAGCTTACTGTTACAAGCTTTGCATACATTGTGTATATGGAGAGAGAAGTCGGGTTGAGGATCAAGGGTAACACCCAAGTATTTAAGGGAGTCAGCAACCCTCACAAGGGATCCATCAGCTCTGGTGACTCTAAGGGATGCAGGACAAGCTTTGATTTTGGCCAGGGATCCAAAAAGCATAGCCTGTTTTTTAATTTTTATGTTTTATTTATTTTATTAGAATTTTGATGACCGGATGGGCCCAACTGAGACAAACAAGTCCCTTTTTCAGGGGTGACCCAGGGAACAGTACATTCCACACATATACAGTAGATACATAGACAGTGTCAGCAGATGAGGGACTATGGCCCACCCAGTCTGCCCATTTGAGCTTGTAAGTTCACTTTATGTTTTCCTAGAAGTCTGTTGCCTCTTACCCCTGACCTCCAGAATTCCTTTATGTCTATCCCATGCATTCTTAAATACCGTGATTGCTTCAGCCCCCACCACTTCCTCTGGCAGGGTGTTCCACTTGTCCACCACCTGCTCTGTGAAGAAATTCTTCCTCACGCTTCTCTCTGAATCATCCTCCTCCAACTTCATCCCATGCCCTCTAGTTCTGGAACATATTTTTCGCTTAAAATAGTGTATTCCTGCACACTGTTCCTCCTGTAAGATACTTGTATGTCTCTATCATATCCCCTCTCCTCCTCTCCTCCAGGGAGTACATATTCAGTTCCTTCAACCTGTCCTCATAGGACTTGTGATGCAATCCATGTACCATCTTTGTTGCCCTCCTCTGAACCTTCTCTACCCTGTCTATGTCCTTACGTAGGTAACGTCTCCAGAACTGTACACTGTACTCCAGGTGAGGCCTCACTAGTGTCTTGTAGAGTGGAATTATGACCTCCTTTTTCCTGATGGTGATGCCCCTACCTATGCATCCCAGCATCCTATTTGCTTTACCTACTGCCCTGTCACACTGTTTCAACCTTGAGGTCATCAGAGATGATAACCCCAAGATCCCTTTCCTGCTTGGTGCATGCTATATCCTCACCCCCCAACTGATATATTGTGCCAGGGTTTTGTGCCCCATATGCATTATCTTGCACTTCTTGCATTGAATTTCAACTGCCAAACCCTGACCATTCTTCAAGTTTCTGCAGGTCCCTTCTCATTCTGTCTACACCCTCTGGTGTGTCTACTCTGTTACAGAGCTTTGTGTCATCAGCGAACAGTGAAATTCTGCCTTCTAGGTCCTGCGCAATGTCATTGATGAAGATGTTGAATAGGACCAGTCCCAGCACTGATCCCTGTGGTACCCCACTGGTCACTCTTCTCTCTGTGGAGTGACAGCCATTTGCCACCACCCTCTGTGTCCTGCCGCCCTGCCAGTTACCTGCCCACCACACTACTGTCCTGCCCACACCCATATTCCCCAGTTTGTGTAATAGTCTTTTATGTGACACAGTGTCAAAGGCCTTGCTGAAGTCCAGATAGGCCATGTCCACTGCCCTCCCCTGATCCACTTCCCTAGTCACCCAGTCAAAAAATTAAATGAGGTTGGTCTGACATGCCCTCCCCCTGGTGAAACCATGCTGCCTTGGGTCATGTAGTCCATTGACAGCCAGATGTTCCACCAATCTCTCCTTCAGTAGTGTTTCCATGATCTTCCCCACTACTGAGGTGAGGCTGACTGGTCTGTAGTTCCCCGCTTCCTCTTTGTTCCCACTTTTGTATAAGGGTACTACATCTGCTGTCCTCCAGTCTTTGGGTACCTCCCCTGTTTCCAGTGATTGGCTAAACAGGATAGCCAGAGGTTCAGCCACCACATCTCTTAGTTCTTTAAAGACCCTGGGGTGCACCCCATCTAGTCCCATTGCTTTATCAACTCTTATTACTTCCAGTTCCTTCAAGACCCTTTCTCGTGTAAAGGGATTTGTGTCCATTTCTGCACCATTCTCACCCCTTGTACTCCCTTCAGACCCATTACCCTCCTCTTTCTCAGTAAAGACTGAGCAGAAATACCTGTTCAATATTTCAGCTTTACTGTTGTCATCCTCCACGCGGCCCCCATCCTCCCCCTTCAGTTTCACTATCCCTTCCTTTGCCTTTCTTTTTTCACTTATGTACCTGTAAAAGGTTTTGTCCCCTCTACCCACTGATTTTGCAATGTGTTCTTCTGTCTGAGCTTTGGCTTCCCTTACTGACTTCCCTGCCTCCCTTTGCTTCTCCTGGTACTTCTCCCATCCTCTTCTGCCTGTGTCTTTTTGTATTGCCTGAATGCAATCTTTTGGCTTTCACTTTCTTTGCTACCTCTTGGAAAACCATAATGGTCTCCTCTTCCTTTCCTCTTGCTAACCTGCTTAATGTATAATTCTGTTGCTCTTGTAATCCCCATTTTAAATACTGCCCACTGTTCCTCAACCCTGATTCCTGCCCCATTCCCTTAATGCCTCTTTCAAGTATCTCCCCATTTTCTCAAAGTCTGCCCCCTTAAAATCCAAGATACGTGTTTTTGTGTGGTTTGGTTCTGCTCTTTCTGTGATTTCAAACTACAATGACTGGTGGTCACTGTTCCCCAGGTGCTCCCCCACTGTTACCCCCAATACACTGTCCCTGTTTGTGAGCATAAGGTCCAGTATTGCCTTCTGCCGAGTTGGTTCCATGACCAGTTGCTTGAGGAAGGCACCCTGAAGGAGTCCAGGATAAATCTGTCCTAGTTGATGCTGCTGCTGGGATGCTCCAGTCCACATCTGGAATATTGAAGTCTCCAACCATTACTACCTCACCCTTGTCTGCCATCCTTTGGATGGCTAGCATCAGCTCCCTATCTGTTTCTTCCTCCTGGGCTAGTGGTCTATAGACCACACCTGTGTGGATGGCTGGCCCCATTTCCTTTCCAGCTTAACCCACAGTATCTCTCCCCCATTTTGTTCCTCCTGGATCTCTGGGGCACTTATGTCATTTTTCACATACAGTGCCACTCCTCCTCCTCCTCCTCCCTTCCTACCTGACCTGTCTCTTCTGAATATGTTGTAGCCAGGTATGGCCATCTCCCAGTCGTGGTTATCATTACACTAGGTTTCAGTGATGGCCACAATGTCCAGGCCTGACTGCACCATGACAGCCTCCAGATCTTCCATCTTGTTGCTAAGGCTCCTGGCATTGGCACACATGGCTTTCCATGATCTGACCTCCCTAGACTGTTTCGCTGTTCTACTCCAGCCCCTTCCTTGGTTGTCCTTTATCCCTGGATCTCCTTGCTGTCTTCCCGTCTGCTGAATTTTGCCCCTTTTCTGCCTATCCACCTCTTGGGCGCTAATCTCCATCTTTTGCACACTGCTTTGTAGAGATAGTCACTCCTCCGGTTCACTGCTTCCACTGCTAGCTGTGGGGGGGTGAGCAAGTAGGTATCCTCCTTGCTGGCCTGCCACCCCTTTGCTAGTTTAAATGCTTGTCAATGTAGCATTTAAACTTATCATTGAGTGCTTGGATTACCCTCCAGGATGGATGCAGGCAGTTAGGCTTGAACAAACCTCCATCCCTCAAGGTGGGTCCCCAGTCACCAATGAATCCAAACCCTTCCTCACAGCACCAGTTCTTCAACCATGAGTTAAAGTTCCTGGTGCATGCACCCCTATGCTCTCCCTTGCCTCTTGCAGGTAGTACTTCTGAGAAAGTGACAGAAGTAGCTACTTGCTTGAGACCCCTTCCCAATTTCCTAAACTCTTCCTGAACTTCCTTTGGCTCCCCATTTGCCAGGTCATTAGTACCCAGGTGGATAATGACATCCAGCTCACCCTCCGTCTTGCCTTCCCAGTGATTCCCAGGATATTCTTTCCATCCCTCCATGCCGTGGCACCTGGTAGGCACCTCACCTCTCTGTCCTCCCCCTCCTGTGTTCCTAGCTGGATCCCTCTTATGATGGAGTCCCCCACCAGGATTGGCTTCCTCCTCCTCTGGGGTCCACTGCTCTCCCCGCTGAGGTCACCTCCTTGGCTAACCTCCACATCCTTTCCTTCCACTTCTCTGGGTACCTCTATTTGGTTGTCCCTGTTTTCCAGTGTGGCATATGAGTTCTTGAGTGGAATAGGATCTGGGATGTGCCTCTGCCTGACTACTCTAACCCTCCCTGAGCCCACTGTCATCCAAGTGCTCCTCGTTCTTGGCATCCTTTGAGGCAGTTGCATTGGACTGGGAGGTCTCTGGATAGGGGTGATGGTACTCCTGACCCAGTTTACTTCCACTCTGAGTCTGGCTACCTCATCCCGCAGTCCAGAGAGATGCATTCAGATAGGGCAGCACCTCAGTATCCAGAAGGTCTGCCTGAAAATGGCTGCCCCACAGCCACTGCATTGCACCACTCCCTACATTATACTGCAGTTATACTGCTATTCCACTACTTGTCTGTTACTGAAGTTGTCCTAGTTCCCTTTTTATTAATTTACTGTCCTAAAAATCCTGCCACTGATCCTCAGATACTTTTCTTTTTCACAAAAAGAAAATAAACCAATAAATAAATAAATGAGTCAAAACACTTGTCATGCTGAGGGTGGACTTCTTCCCCCTTATGCCCCTTCTACTCCACACCCCTTACTATCCCCTGTGTTTAGCTCCTGTCAAACAAATTTAACAGGGCATATAATTAAGAGTTGGGGGAAGGGGAGGGACAGCAAAGAAATACACCACCACTACGTTTTAAATTTTCAACAGCCCAAAAACAATTCTAAGTAAAGACAGCAAAGAAATTACAGTGTCACTAAAAGCCCACAATCTAAGTTTAAAAGAAAAATAGCAATTACCAGTTACTGTAAAGCACTGAATTGAATATGTTCCCTTCTCCTTCTGGCTTCTTCTGAGAAAACAAAACTCACTTGCTACCTCAACTCTGACTAAGCCCCAGCTCCAGTTATCACGTAGCTGAGGTCAGAGGCCAGACAATGAACAACCCTCACCCAAACTACAGGGCAAGTCAGACAAGCCAAGACTAAATTTGCAACAATTAAAGACAGCAAAGAAATACACCACCACTATGTTTTAAATTTTCAACAGCCCAAAAACAATTCTAAGTAAAGACAGCAAAGAAATTACAGTGTCACTAAAAGCCCACAATCTAAGTTTAAAAGAAAAATAGCAATTACCAGTTACTGTAAAGCACTGAATTGAATATGTTTCCTTCCCCTTCTGGCTTCTTATGAGAAAAAAAATATCAAGAGCAGGCAATGTAATACAAAGATAGGAAATACAGTATATAAAGTGTGGGTCATGGGTGTTTACAGAGCATTCAGGTGATGACATCAGTGTGAAAAAAAATGAAAATAATTTGTGCAACATTTCTACACCAAATTTACAAGATATGTTTAAGGTACAAGTGCATGGCAGGTTAACAGCAGCATGAAATTATAGGTAATTCATAACATATATACTTGGTCCATAGGAAAGAAGGTGGAGTCAGTGAGAAGAAGAAAGAAAGAAGAGACACAGCGATAGTGAGGGATTATGAGAGAGATTCGAGAGGGAAAGGAAGGGGGAGGGGATAGAGGGAAATAGGTTGTCAGAGGAGGTTTTTAATGGCAGTTACCATTGCAGATAGGTGGCGAGAAGAAAGATTCCTTATACAGTTGTTTGAAAAGGGGAAGAGACATACATGCAAGTAGCGATTGTGAGAGGTTGTTCCATTTTAGGGATGCTGCAATTGAGAAGGATCTTCTACCTATGTCTAATCGAGTTTTAGGGAAACCTAAGATAGGAAGTTGGGAGGATCTAAGGGTCCTGGGGTGGTTTTCAGGGTGAGAAGATTTGATAGGCTGGGAGGGGAGGAGAGGTGGATGAGTTTAAAGGTGGCAAAGGCCACCAGGAAGTCCAGCTTGGCTTCAAAAGACGGCCAACCCGGGTGTTAAGAACATCACAGTGGTGTTTCTGAGCTGGGGCCTTAGAAGCAAAATGAGAAATTCTGTGATAGACCATTCTTAATTTGTCCAGAAGTGTTGACTTAGCTGAGTGAATTATTGGGGCCCCATAGAAGAGGCTTGGAATAAGGGTAGCTGAGGCAATGGTCCTCCTCACACGGTTGGAGAAGTAGGGAGCGGTGCGGTATAGGAGGCCAGTTTTTTGATTAGTAGTCTTAACTATGTTAGTTACATGTGTATCGAAGGATAGGTGCTCATCCAGAGTCAGTCCCAGGTATTTGAAAGAGGCAACCCCATCCAACATAACGCCAGAGGAGGATTTCATTGCCAGAGGAGTCAGGGAAGTAGCAAAGGAAGTGTGATGAAACAATATGGATTTGGTGTTTTTGGTGTTCAGGACCAACATGTTACCCAGTTTTCAATGGTTTGGAAGTCATTTTCCAGGTCCAAGTTACAACTGACATCTCTGGAGGATCTGTATAGTATGGCATCATCGGCATATAGCTGAACGGATGCCCTTCCACAATTCTTCCACATATCATTGATGAAAATTGAGAATAAAATTGGACCAAGGATTAACCCCTGAGGGACTCAATTGGTGATAGGGGATAGGGATGATAATGCTCCTGCTCATTTGACACAGTGGGGCCAATTTGATAACTAGCATGAGATTCCAAGAAAGGGAATTATCATCGAGGCCAAGATGGTGGAGCTTGGAGATGAGAATACGGTGGTTGACAAGGTTGAAAGCCTTTGTGAGGTCCATGAAGACTGCCCCTGTGGCTTTACCATGGTCCATGGCCTGTAATATGTCAGTGGTGACTCTTAGAGAGTGGATTCAGTACTGTGTAGTTTCGAAAAACCATGTTGGTGAACAGTGAGGGCATTCGTCAGTTCAAGATAGGAGTATAACATGTTATGTACAGTGGTGTGAAAAAGTATTTGCCCCCTTCCTGATTTTCTCTATTATTGCATATTTGTCACACTGGATGTTTTCAGTCTTTAGACAAAATGTAATATTAGATAAAGGGAACCTGAGTGAACAAATAACACTTGTTTTTTTTTTTATTTCACTTATTTAATGAAAAAAAGTTAACCAACACCAATTGGCACTGTGTGAAAAAGTAATTGCCCCCTTACACTTAATAACTGGTTACGGCACATTTAGCTGCCATGACTACAACCAAACACTTCCTATAATTCAATATCAGTCTTCACATCGCTGTGGAGGAATTTTAACCCACTCTTCCTCGCAGAACTGCTTTAATTCAATAACATTTGGTAGGTTTTCGAGCATGAACTGCTCGTTTCAGAGTCCTACCACAGCATCTCTATTAGGTTTAAGTCTGGACTTTGACTAGGCCACTCCAAAACTTTAATTTTACTTCTTTTTCACCATTCTGATGTGGACTTGCTTTTGTGTTTGGATCATTGTCTGCTGCATGACCCAACTCACGCTTCAGCTTCAGCTGACGGAAGGATGACTGGACATTCTCCTTAAGAATTTTCTGGTACAGAGCAGAATTCATGGTTCCTTTAATTATGGCAAGTCATCCAGGTCCTTAGGCAGCAAAGCATCCCCACACCATCACACTACCACCACCATGTTTGACTGTTGGTATGGTGTTCTTACTGTGGAATGCTGTGTTTGCTTTATAGCAGACATTATGGGATCCATGTTGTCAAAAGTTCCACTTTGGACTCATCTGTCCATAGAACATTTTCCCAAAAGGCTTGTGGATCATCCAGGTGCTTCTTGGCAAATGAGAGACGAGCATTTATGTTCTTCTTGGTTAGCAGTGGTTTCGCCTTGCTACTCTCACATGAAGCCCATTTTGCCCAGTCTCTTCTGATTGTGGAGTCATGAACACTGACCTTAGCTGAGGCAAGAGAAGCCTGCAGTTCTTTGGATGTTGTTTTAGGATCCTTTGAGACTTCTTGGATGATTTTACACTCGCCCTTGGAGTAATTTTGGCAGGCTGCCCTCCTGGGAAGGTTCACTACTGTTCCAAGTGTTCTCCATTTGGAGATTATGGCTCTCACTGTGGTTCGATGGAGTCCCAGAGCCTTAGAAATAGCTTTGTAACCCTTTCCAGACTGATAGAGGGCAACAAAATGTTTTTCTGATCTTTTCAGGAACTTCCTTTGAGCATGGCATAATGTGCTTGTTGAATCTTTGTGCTGGCAATGTGACTCTGATGGTAAGGGCCAAAATAAGTGAGGTTTATATTGAGCAGGGCTGGCTGTAATCAAGCCTGGCTGTGTTCAATCAGCTGACTTTAATTATCCCTTTAATTGGGTTAATTTAACTAGGGGGCAATTACTTTTTCACACAGTGCCAGTTGGTGTTGGTTAACTTTTTTCATTAAATAAATGAAATAAGTAAAAAAAAAAAAGTGTTATTTGTCCACTCAGGTTCCCTTTATCTAATATTATATTTTGTCTAAAGACCTGAAAACATCCAGTGTGACAAATATGCAATAATAGAGAAAATCAGGAAGGGGGCAAATACTTTTTCACACCACTGTAGTATTCTTTCTTGAATTTTAGCGATTGTGCATAAGATGGATATGGGTCTATAGTTTTCAACGAGGTTGGTCAGACCACTCTTGTGTACTGGGATGACAACTGCTGTTTTCCATTTATTAGGGATGGACTGAGTGAGGAAGGATCTATTAATTAGTAGGGCAATGGGATAAGCTAGTGCAAGTGCTCCTATCTTGAGGAAGTTAGGTGACAGGGAGTCGAAACCAGGAGAACTGTCAGGGTTGAGACCATTCAAGAGTTTGAGTACCTCTTTCTGAGGGGTTATTTTTTTATGGAAGTGTAGATGAGTAACATCAGGACAAGTGGCAAACTGTTCTGGGTGGACAGCAGGAAGGCCTGTCTTGTATAAATCAAGGTCAGTAAAGAAGTGGTTGATTCTAGTGGCTATCTCCAGTGGTGTGGTCAGAGTAGAGCATTTTCTGGTCATGCTTTGAGGGTTAATCCTTTCTTTTCCCTTAATGAGTGCATTAATTTGCTTCCAGAAGCTTTTGGGGTTGGCAAGGTGCCTTTCCTGTAAGGACTGGAAATGTTCCCTTTTGGACTTGTTGATTTTTGCTTTGCAAGTGTTACGTAGTTTGTGACAGATTAGCCAATCAGACTGTAGTCCAGAGCATTTGTTGGCCTTCAAGGATTTATCACGGGAGCACATGAGGTGCCTCAGTTCCTGGGTAAGCCAAGGAGAATGGAGACCTTTGGATCTTCTGAGTTTGAATGGTGCATGGGAGTCTTCTAGGATAGAGGTAAAAGTATTGATAAGATAGTCTAATGCCTGGTCTATGTCAGGGAGGGTGGATATGGGGTACCAGTTGACTAAAGCAAGACTTTTCAGGAAAGCATCTGCGATGAAGTTAGGTCCCTGGTTTTGAGAGTATTGGGGGGGGGAGGATGTAGTGCTGTTTTTCCAGATGCACAAAGTAGAGGAATGGTTGCTTAGTATGTCAGGGAGGATTTCTATGGCCTTAATAAAGATAGATTTATTGGTTATAATCCAGTCTAATAGGCTACGCCTACAGTACCTGACTTCATGTTAAGTCTAGTGGGTTGGTCAAGTAGTTGCTCAAGGTTTGCATCAAGTAGTGCAGCTTGGTATTGTGTTCTTTTAGGTCCGGCCCAATCTAGGTTAAAGTCTCCACATAGTATAATGTCATTATGGGGCAAGTTATGTAGGCTAGAGAAAAATACTGCATTGAAGGCCAATGCTTGATTTGGGGGTAGATATACACAACCTATTGTTATATGTTTAACATGGCCTAGGGTAACTGTAATGAATAGGTGTTCAGTAGCTGAGTTAATTTTAGGGTCAGCTGTTTCGCTGACTACCAACCCAGACCTGGTGTAGATCATAACCCCATCTCCTTTCTTGTGTGACCGATCACACCGGTATGAGAAGTAGCCAGGGAGAGCAAACTTATGTGACAGGATGGATGGTTTTAACCAGGACTCCATAATACAGAGGACATCAGGCTTGTAGTGCAGAGTCCAGAGTTCTAGTTCAGCCATTTTACCCCTATGTGGCTATTCTGAGCCCTTTTATGTTGGATCAGGTGGGACAAGAGGTTAGGGGATTCAGCTTGGACCTTTTATTATTATTAATCTTTTGGGTTCTGCTGGGTCCCGGATTTATTTCAATGTCACTTGATAGTAGTAGCAGGCACATGCAGGAATGAGAAGGAGGTGGGTGGAGAAAAGGTAACTTATAAATGTGCTTACAGCGGTGCCTAAGTAAAATTGTTTTATTACATTGTGCTAGGGCCAATAGTCTAAGGTGGGGAAGGGACTCGTTCAAGCACTGCTGCAAGCAGTTTGGAGGAACAAGTAACATGGAACCAATGATGTGAGATAAAGAACTTGCAGAGGTAGTATCAGGCACATCTAACTGGAGATGGCTCAGGAGGGACCAACAGATGAGAATTCCCCTGATATGGTAGAGGAGTTACATTGTAGGAGGGTGATAGTTGCAAGTGGTAATAGATGTGTGAGCTACAGTCCAGAAGGTGCTGTAGACCTGAGAACAATAGGGCAGGACCAGCAAGAAGTGGTTGGGGATAAATCGACTGAGGTCTATCTCAAGTCATAGAAATCATAGGAATTTCACAGAGCTAGTAGACTTGCGTCCATTATGCTCGCTTGTTACCAGACAGTTTAGTACTGTAATCCTCATTTCCCATCCCTGTAGAAGTTATCCAATTTTTTTTCTTGAACACATGTGTGGTTTCATTGCCCACCACCTCCAGTGGCAACCTGTTCCAATCATGTACCACTCTTTAATTAAACCAATTTTCGGTCCTTACTAATCTTGTTTTCCTAGCTCTTAGTTATAGGGGATGTGCACCTGCTCTCTAGCTTCCAATCCCAAGCTCTCCCACAGGTTGTTACCAGTCCACACCTTATGCACAAGGCACATATCGCCTCTTTTCCTTCTGTATTCCAATGGAAAGAGATCTAGCTCCCTGAGCCTTGTCTTGTAATTCTTTCCAATCATATTTTTGATCCCTCTAGTAGCCCTTTTCTGTGCTCTCTCAATCATTGTTGTATCACCACTTTTGTGGGGGAACCAGACCTGTGCCCCGTATTCCAAAATGGGTCTCACCAATGAAGTGTACAAGGGCAGTACCACCTCCCTGTCTTTTGCAGCTACTGTATATGCCTAAAAATGCAATTTAATACCCTGTTCCCTTTTTGAGTAATGTTCTTGATATGTGATGGAAATTTCATGTCCTGTAATACTAGTATCCCCAAGTCCCTTTCTTCAGTTGTTGCTCTTAATGGCTTATCATTTAGTGTATAACTATGGCCAGTTTTTTTTTTTCACCTGAATGCATTACTGTACATTTATCTTGATTGAAATGTCATTTGGACTTTCAAACAACTTGAAGTCTTGCTGTATTCTGATAAGTGCAGTTAGCCCCAGCCTTTAAACTGCCCCGGAAAACAAAGGGTTAATTTTCTATGCAGAGCATAGAATGCTGAGCTCGAGCTCGGTTGATGTCTCTGTCTGTTTCTCTTTGAAATCTAACCATCGGATTCTTTACTCCGCCTCACTGAACAGTCGCTCCGGAGATTTCTCCTGCAGCTCGGTTCGAAAGTCGGTTGAAGTGTCGCTTTTTCATCGGTTTCTAATCAAAAAATTATTCTGCATAGTCGGTTCAGTCTCTGTCTGTGGTACCATGAGTACTAGATAGGTTTTGTACTGTGTTTTCTGTGTGGGGAGGAAGGGGAGTTTGAAAGTGATGATGGTGATGGTGAAAGTCTAGATGTGCCTGTGGAACCTCCTAGGCTTTCTGAGTCCCCTTCCCACTTTATGTTCTACAGAAAGGTGGGTGAGACCCTCCAGCTTCTTATGGAAGAGGCAATGGAGGATCAGGAGGAGCCTGATTTTGTAGAAATGATTGACATCCCAGAGTCCAGGAGACTGTCGATTCCCCTCTACAAATCTTTTGGGAATCAGACACAAAAAATCCTGAAGTCTCCCAATTCTATACCTCCTGTGGATAGAAGAATGGACAAGTGGTATACACTTTCAGACTCAGATACGGAGTTTTTATATCAGCAGTGCAGCCATGTTGGGGTTGTGCAGGCTGCTGCCTGTGATAAGGCAAACATTCCCTTGGCCCCCCCCCCCCCACCGACAAAGACTCCAGGAAGATTGATGTCATGGCAAAAAAGCAGTACATAGCATCTTCCTTGGGACTCAGACAGGTGAACTATATGGCCTATACAGTCAGATACCAGAAGTTCAGGTGGGACACTGTACTGGCACTGGCTAAACAGGCCTCCCCCCAGCTAACCAAGGAGCTGGTGGAGGTGGATGCAGATAGGACTGAGGCATCTATAGTTCAGTTTCATGCTGCTGTGGACTCCAATGATGTGTCATCAAGAGTCATGGCTACATCTGTGGCTCTTCGGAGAATGGCTTGGCTCAGATGTACTAGCCTCTCGCAGGATACCCAGGCTAAGGCCATGGATTTTTCTGTAGTGGGTAATTCTCTGTTTGGGGAGCAGACAGAGAACTACATGAAGAAAATGGATGAGTATAGGACCACTTATAGGAGTGCTTATGCCAAGGAGAGGAAGGCAACTCCTCAAAGGCGGCAGTCTAGGGGCAGGGGCAGGCCATTTCATAGGCCTTTTTACCAAGCCCAGGCCTTTTCTCCCTTTTCACAGAGGGGGTTCTTCAGAGGGAGAGGCAGAAGGGGGATGAGCAGGGCTGCATCCACTCCTCAGCCTAAGGCCCCTGCCAAGCAGACACCCTGAAGGGCCTGCCCGGGTCGACTCTCCTATTCCAGTAGGGGGCAGGCTGGCTTACTTCATCCAGGACTGGAGGTCTATTACATCAGACAAGTGGGTCCTGGAAGTAGTAAGCCAGGGACTGGTTCTCAGCTTCAAAAAATTTCCAAAGATGAGAGCCAGATCCTTTCCACTTGAAAGTCTCTCTGAAACCATTGCCCTAGAGGCAGAGGTTTAATCTCTACTGGCCTTAAGAGCCATAGGGAGAGTACATATCCTACACTGGGGCAAAGGTCTGTACTCCAGGTACTTCCTTACCCCAAAAAAGACAGGGGAGTGGCGACCCATCCTAGACCTAAGATACCTAAACAAACATCTTTTAAAACCAAAGTTCAAGATGGTAACTCTGGGAATAATCCTTCCCTCTCTAAGGCCAGGGGACCGGCTAGCCTCCCTGAACCTCAAAGATGCCAGTGTTCACATTCCCATCAGGTGCTCCCACAGAAAGTACCTCAGGTTCGAGTTGCCCTCAGGCCACTATCAGTTCAGAGCAATGCCCTTTGGCCTAACTTCAGCCCCAAGGGTTTTCACAAAGTGCCTGGCAGTAGTTGTTGCCTATCTAAGAAGGCAAAAGATTTCCATTTTTCCATATCTGGATGATTGGCTAATAGTAGGCCAGTCTCCAGACCAAGTCAAGTCACACCTGCAAGTGACCCAGCAAGTGCTCACTTCTCTAGGACTTCCCTAGGTGTCAGCGTGGCTCAGTTGGTAGCACATCCACCTCTGGACCAGAAGGTCGTGGGTTCTCGTCCCACACCAGGATTGAACTTGCACCTAAAAATCGCTGGCATCCGAGTGCAGTATTGGGGGGTGCTGTACTGCTGGGGTGTGCCGTCCTTCGGATGAGACATTAAACCGAGGTCCCTTCTGCCCATCCTGGTGTTTTCCTGGTGGGAGTCTAGGTGGAATTAAAAGAACCCAGGGCACTCTTCGTAAAGAGCAGGGAGCATTCCCAGTGTCCTGGCCAACATTCCCCTTCCCATAAACCGTTTCATGCAAATATCCAGGCCGTGTGTGGGTGATGATGTACGATATGGCTGCCACCACACATTCAGTAACTTCACTACCAGTCTAGCATTGCTTGTAAAGCACTTTGGGATACTGTATATGAAAAGCGCTATATAAATGCCGATTCTTCTTCTTCTTCTAAATCTTCCCAAGTCAGTTCTCAAACCAGTCCAGCTTCTTACTTTGTAGGGGCAGAACTGGACACAGTCAAAGCAAGAGCCTTTCTTCCCCTGGAAAGAGCAAGGGTTCTTATAGAACTAGCCTCTTCTTTCAGCCTTCAGGTATCTCGACCAGCAAGGCATTTCCTCCAGCTCTTGGGCCACATGGCAGCTTCCACAGCAATGGTCCAAGGGGCAAGATTCCGGATGAGGGATATTCAGTTCCATCTGAGGGCTTTTTGGTCTCAGAGGAAGGATTCCCTTACCAAACTGATCCCAGTGACTCTGACCTTGATCCAAGCCCTTCAGAGGTGGCAGGACCAGGACAATTCAAGACAAGGGATCCCATTTGCCACTCAGTCTCATTCAGTGGTCCTTACCACAGATGCTTCTCTTCTAGGCTGGGGAGCCCATCTGGGTGCCCTCACTGCCCAAGGACTGTGGTCCCCCCAAGAATCCCTTCTCCATATCACTCTCCTAGAACTCAGGGCAGTTTTTCTGGCCCTGAAAGCTTTCTCTCAGTCAGTGCAGAACAAGGTGGTTCAGGTCAGAACAGACAACACCACCACCATGTGATACATCAACAAACAGGGAGGCACTCGGTCCATGGCCTTGTTCACAGAAGCCATGAAGTTGTGGTCCTGGCTTATTCCCTGCAAACCTCTCTGATAGCAGTTCACCTTCCAGGGAAGGACAGTGTGCTAGCAGATGCACTGAGCAGGATCTCTCAGGGCCATCACAAATGATCCCAGGACCCTCAGGTATTGAAAGTGATTTTTTCAAGGTGGGGCACTCCAGAGATAGATCTTTTTGCAGCCCCAGACAATCACCAACTTCCTCTCTTTTGTTGCAGACCCCCAGTCTTGGGCTCAGTCCCCCTGGATGCTCTAATTCTGAACTGGGAAGGGAAATTTCTCTATGCCTTTCCCCCCATCCCACTTCTGTTCAAAGTCTTAGTGAAGATAAGGTCACAACCTTGCAAAGTGATTCTGATTGCTCCAGATTGAGCCAGACAGCCTTGGTGCCCCCTGTTGTTGTCCCTAGCAGTCCATCTTCCCTTGTCTCTTCCCAGGAATTACAACCTGTTAACCTCCTCTCAGGGGAGGATTTGGTACCCCAATCTTCAGTCTCTCAATCTCAAGGCATTGCTCTTGAAGAGTTAGGAGTCTGCAGATTTGCATCTTTCTCAGGGGGTTCTGGATATTCTCAAAGCTTCTTGAAAGCCCTCCACCAGAAAAACTTATAACTCTAAATGGAAGAGATTCAGCATTTGGTGTTCCAAGAAGCATATTTCTCCAGATACTGCTGAATTGCCTACAGTTCTGGATTACTTGGTCCATCTTAATGGCCTAGGCTCAGACCAGCTTCTCTCAAGGTACACTTGTCAGCTGTTTCTGCTTTTCTGTCAGTGGGGAAGACTTCCTCACTATCATCTCATCCTGTGTTTTGTAAGTTTTTTAAAGTATTGCTTCACACCAGTCCTCCCTTTAGAGACCCTGCCCCTGCCTGGGATTTGCATGTTTGCATTGCTCAACTTATGCAACCTCCTTTTGAGCCTATGTCCTCAGCAGAGCTTAAGTACTTGACTTGGAAAACTGTGTTCTTGGTAGCCATTACCTCTGCCAGGCATATCAGTGAATTGCAAGCCCTGTCAGTGGAACCTGATTTTATCTCCTTTCACAGAGATAAAGTGGTCCTTAGAACCAATAGAGGGTTCTTGGCCAAAGTGGTTTCAGACTTCCATTTGAATCAGTCTGTGTCTCTTCCTGTTTTCTTCACTGATCTTCTTCCTCAGAAGAGAGGAGTCTACACAGTTTAGATGTTAAAAGAGCCCTTAGCTACTACATAGAGCTTACCAAGGGTCACATGTTTGACTCCCTTCAGTTGTTCCTCACTTATGGATAAGTGAGAAATGGCAAGCCTGCCACCAAAAGAACTATTGCCAGGCGGATTGTATCTTGTATACAATTCTGCTATGAAAAACTGGGAAAGATTCCACCCCCATGATTGAGGGCTCACTCTACAAGAGGTACAGCTGCTTCCCTGGCTGCCGCCAAGGATATACCTCTCTTAGAAATTTGCCAAGCAGCCACCTGGAAAACAGTCCATACCTTTACCAAGCATTACTATATGGATATCCAGGCTAGGACTGATGCTCAGTTTGGCACAGCAGTTCTTCAGAGCCTATTCCCAAAGTAGGTTCTGTCCCTCCTCCATGGAGGTACTGCTTGGTAGTCTGCACTTGTCAGAATACAGCAAGACTTCAAGTTGTTTGAAGAAAAAATTACTCACCTTAGTAATTCAAACAACATGAAGTCTTGCTATATTATGACAGTAGCAGTTTGTCCCACCACTAGAACTGCTCCGGAGGTGAAATGGTTAATACCATTCCAAAATAGAACTTTGAGCACGAGCTCTAAGAAGCAGCTCTATCTGTGTAATTTCAAACCTGAACTGTCAGATTCTTTACTCCGCCTCAGTGAACAGTCGCTCGGAGAATTTCTCCTACTGCTCGGTTCATTTCTCGGTTTAAACAATGTTTTCTCGGTTCGATTCAACCGAGAATAGTTTTATTTAACATAAAACCGTTCAGTTCAAGCTCTGTCTGTGGTAATAGTAAGTAAATTAAAGGTTTTGTCTGTGTGGAACTTGTAAGTTTATCGGTTCGTTTTGAACCCGATCAGCTGGATTTAAAACTTATTAACTTTAAAGTTTAACATTTTAGAGTCGGTTCCGGTTCTTATCAGTTCTAAAAACAGATTTTATCACGGTTTTCCAATACCCGTGACACAGTTAGGAACCGATAAGGGTGTCTTGCCTGCACTGCCGTTTAAAGAGCAAGTTTTTCTGGTTAGGCTGGCATTATGTCTGAAAACCCAAAAGAAAAACCGGGCCCACTGGGTTTCAACACTGTGATGTCTGTGGGGAAGTCTTTGCCAAGGCTGAACCACACCACATGTGTCTATTGTCTGGGTTTGACCACCTCAGTCAGACTGCCAGATATGTAAAATTTCCTGCAGCCACCCTGGAAAGAGATTGGGCAGGCTCAGGAGCGAGAGGCCAAAAGTCCACTGACCCGGATGGCCAGCCGGTTCGGTGCCAACCGAACGGAGGATTGCCCTCTGACCAGGGCGGACTTCCTCGGGCAAAGAAAAGCTGGTTCTGAGGAACCAATTCCAGTAAAGAAAACAAGAAAGTCAGCAGGTTTGGAGTCCAAAACCCCTTCTCCAACTGCTGCAGAGATAGCAAAAGCCATACAAATTGTCCAGTCACTGTTTCAGGTTCCGTCCGAACCGCCATTATCTGGCAAAAGGTCGGTTCATCCGGTTCCAGTGGTTCAGGAATATGATGTTGAGGAATTTTATGAACCAGAGGTGGGGGAGGATGATTATGAACAGTATGAATGTGGCTGGGAAGGTCTGGGTGTGCCCATTGAACCGGACATTTCCCCAGACAGACCTCTAGAATCTCCCCCTATGCTATCTGAGTCCCATCTCATTTATGTTTCACAAAAAGTTGCTGAAACCCTCCAGCTTCCCTTGGAAGAAGCTGTGGATGAGCAAGAGGAGCCTGATTTTGTAGAAATGATGGATATTCCAGAGTCTAGGAGATTGTCTATTCCTTTGCATAAGTCTTTAGGAAGCAAACAATAAAAATTTTAAAGCTCTAATTCTGGCCTCCTGTAGATAAAAGATGGACAGAAGGTACACATTGTCAGGTCCTGATACAGAATTCCTTTCTCAGCAATGCAGTCATGTTGGGGTAGTTCAGGCTGCAGCCTGTGATAAAGCTAATATCCCCCTGGCTTCACATCCTCCTGACAAGGATTCCAGGAAGATCGATGCCATGGCGAAAAAACAGTATATGGCAGCCTCTCTGGGACTCAGGCAAGCAAATTATATGGCTTATGTAGCTAGGTATCAGAAATCTAGATGGGATACTGTTATGGAATTAGCCAAGCAAGCCCATGGCCAGCTGGCTAGCGAACTAGAACAGGTGGCTGCTGATGGCATTGAGGCTTCTAAGGTACAGTTTCATGCTGCTGTGGATGTTAATGATGTTTCCTCTAGGGTCATGGCCACATCTGTAGCTTTTCGTAGGTTGGCCTGGCTCAGGTGTACTAGTCTGTCTGGGATACCCAGACTAAGGCTATGGATTTTCCTGTGGTGGGAAATTCTCTGTTTGGGAGCAGACAGAGAATTACATGAAAAAGATGGATGAATATAGGACTACTTACAAAAGTGCCCAAGCTAAGGAGCGGCAAGCCACTCCTCAGAGGCATACCCCCAGGGGTAGGGGTAGGCCTTTTCACAGGCCTTTTTACCAGACTCAGGCCTCCTCTGCCTATGCTCAGAGGGGCTTCTTCAGAGGCAGAGGCAGACAAGGGGTGGGCAGGCCTGCTCCCACCCCTCAGCCTAAAGCTCCTGCTAAGCAGGCACCCTGATGGGGTGCCCAGGGCCATTCTCCTTTACCGTAGGGGGCAGGCTGGCTTACTTCAGTCGGAACTGGGCTTCTTTAACCTCAGACAAGTGGGTTCTGGAAGTAGTAAGCCAGGGTCTGGTTCTCAGCTTCAAAAGTTTCCCAAGTTGAGAACCAGACTTTTTCACCTGCAAGTGCTTCAGAGACCTTTGCTCTGGAAGCAGAGGTCTCAACCTTGTTGGCTCTCAGAGCAGTGGAGGTTCCTCCTGCACCAGGGCAGGGGTTTGTATTCCAGATACTTCCTTACCCCAAAAGACAGGAGAATGGCGCCATATTAGACCTCAGATATCTGAACAAGCATCTTTTGAAACCAAAGTTCAAAATGGTAACTCTGGCAATGATTTTACCCTCCCTAAGGCCAGGGGACTGGTTAGCCTCCCTGGACCTCAAGGATGCCTATTTCACGTCCTAATCAGAAGCTCCCATCGAAAGTACCTCAGATTGAACTACCCTCAGGTCATTACCAGTTCAGAGCAATGCCCTTGGCCTTACCTCTGCCCCAAGGGTATTCACAAAGTGTCTAGCAATGGCAGTGGCTCACTTAAGGAGGCAAAGGATTGCTGTTTTTCCCTATCTAGACGATTGGCTTATTGTAGGCCAGTCCCCAGAACAGGTAAAATCTCACCTGCAAGTTACTCAGCAGCTTCTCACCTCCCTGGGCTTTCTGCTAAATGTACCAAAGTCGGTTCTGGAACCAGTCCAGGTACTCACCTTTATAGGGGCAAAGTTGGACACAAAGCTAGCCAGAGCTTTTCTTCCCTTAGAAAGGGTGACAAATTTAGTGACTCTGGCCTCCTCCTTCACCCCTGCACGTCTCGCCAGCAAGACACTTTCTGCAGCTCCTGGGACACGGCTGCATCCACAGCTGTTGTGCAGGTAGCAAGATTTCAGATGAGAGACATTCAGTTTCACTTGAGAACCTATTGGTCTCAGAGAAGAGACCCCCTTTCCAAATTGGTCCCAGTGACTCGAACCTTGATCCAGGCCCTCCAGTGGTGGCAGGATCAGAGCAATTTAAGATTGGGGGTCCCCTTCATTCCCCCTGCTCACAATTTGACTCTCACTACAGATGCTCTCCTTCTGGGTTGGGGAGCCCACATGGGCGACCTTTCCACTCAGGGAGTGTGGTCCCCCCAGGAATCTCTGCTCCACATCAATTTGCTGGAACTCAGAGCTGTCTTTTTAGCTCTTCAAGCATTTTCTGCATCTGTCCACAACAAGGTGATACAAGTCAGAACAGACAACACCACAACAATGTGGTACATCAACAAACAGGGGCACTTGGTCTTGACCTTGTGCACCGAGGCAATGAAGTTGTGGTCTCTGGCCTATTCCTGAACACTTCCCTCATAGCAGTTCATCTTCCAGGGAAGGACAATGTCCTAGCGGATGCTCTCAGCAGGATTTCCCAGGGCCATCACGAATGGTCCCTGGATCCTCAAGTGCTGGGGATAGTCTTTGCCAGATGGGCCACCCCTCAGATAGATCTTTTTGCAGCCCCAGACAATCACAAACTTCCTCTGTTCTGTTGCAGGCCTCCAGTGTTGGGCTCAGTCCCCCTGGATGCCCTTCTCCTGGATTGGGAGGGGAAGTTTCTTTATGCTTTCCCTCCCTTTCCTCTCCTATTCAAAGTATTAGTCAAAATCAGATCTCAGCCTTGCAGGGTGATTCTGATTGCCCCGGATTGGGCCAGGCAGCCCTGGTACCCACTCCTTCTGTCACTGACAATCCATCTTCCCTTTGCCTCCACAGGATTCACAACCTGTTAACTTGTGCCCAGGAAGGGTTTGGTATCCGGACCTCAATCCCTCAACCTCAAGGCCTGGCTCTTGAGGAGTTAAGAGTTGCTGATTTACACCTCTCTCAAGGTGTTCTTGAAATCTAAAGGCTTCCAGAAAGCCTTCCACTAGGAGCTACTTATAGTTCTAAATGGAAAAGGTTTTCCATTTGGTGTGCTGGGAAAAATATTTCCCCAGAATCTGCTGATTTGCCCATTGTATTGGATTACATGGTCCATCTTAATTCCTTGGGTCTCAGACCAGCTACCCTGAGAGTCCATTGTCAGCTGTATTTGCTTTTTGTGTCAGCAGGAAAGTCATCCCCTCTTTCCACTCACCCTGTGTTTTCCAAGTTTTTAAGGGATTACTCCATACTAATCCACCTTTCGGGAACCGGCCCTGCCTGGGACCTTAATGTTTGTATTGCCCAGTTAATGCAACCTTTTGAACCTCTGTCTTCTGCAGAGCTTAAGTATCTAACTTGGAAAACTGTTTTCTGGTGGCTATCACTTCTGCTAGAGCATAAGTGAGTTGCAAGCCTTGTCAGTGAAACTGACTTTATTTCTTTCCACAGGGATAAGGTAGTCCTTAGGACTAATAGGAAGTTTTACCTAAGGTGGTTTCAGATTTCCATCTTAACCAATCTATCTCCCTTCCAGTATTTTTCACTGATCACTCCTCTTCTGGTGAGAGGAGGTTGCACAGCCTGGATGTTAAGAGAGCTCTTAGTTACTATATAGAGCGACTCAAAGGTCACAGGTTCAATCCTCCAACTTTTCCTTACCTATGGTGAAGTTGGGAAAGGCAAACCTGCCACTAAGAGATCAATTGCCAGGTGGATTGTCTCTTGTATCCAATTTTGTTATCAGAAACTAGGCAGAGATCCCCTCTGGCTTGAGGGCTCATTCTACCAGGGTACAGCTGCGTCTCTAGCTGCTGCCAGAGACATCCTATATTGGAGATATGCCAGGCTGCTACTTGGAAAGCGGTACACACTTTTGCAAGCATTACTCCCTGGATGTCCAGGCCAGGAGAGATGCTCGGTTTGCACAGCTGTTCTTCAGAGCCTATTCCTAAGTAGGTTCTGCCCCTCCATGGAAGTACTGCTGTGTAGTCTGCATTGTCATAATATATAAGATTATGTTGTTTGAAGAAAAATTACTCACCTTAGTAATGTTGTTTCTTCTAATGGAGTCTTGCTATATTATGACCTCTCCCCACCTTCCTCTCAGAACTTCTACTTGGGTGGGGTGCGGGCAACTTAGTGTGGGCACTATTTTATGCCCTTTAGCTTTCTCCCTTTTGGGAGTTTGGGGTGTGTGTGTTTTATTATACTGTTGTTTTATTCTCATGTTGTTAGAATTGTGTTAGTAGTTCTGGTCCCTGACTTGAGTCTTGGGTTTTGGGACCAGCAATGGTTGTTAATATTTAGGTAGCCATTTGGCTAGTGTGAGTTACACCTCCACACAGGCGTTAGTGAGTTTTTGCTCGTAAAGATCTGACAGTTCAGGTTTGAAATTACACAGATAGAGCTGCTTCTTAGAGCTCGTGCTCAAAGTTCTATTTTGGAATGGTATTAACCATTTCACCTCCGGAGCAGTTCTAGTGGTGGGACAAACTGCTACTGTCATAATATAGCAAGACTCCATTAGAAGAAACAACATTACTAAGGTGAGTAATTTTTTCTTATGTTTCTTCTATTGGAGTCTTGCTGTATTCTGACCTCCCTCCCTGCCTCCCGTCTCAGAACCTGGTTTCGGGAAGTGGGTGGGCAGGTGCAGTGTTGCACCTCAGGGGTGCTCCTTTTACACCCTCATCTGTTTGTTTGGATGTTGTTTTATTTCTATTCTTGTTTGGTTTGGTTTTGGGGTTTTGGGTTTCCTGACTTGAGTCTTCCTTTGGGAATCCAAAACTTTTTGTTGCCAGTTGGCTACTAATAATTTTACAATTTCCACATAGAATGGCTATTAGAGTTTTGCTCGTAAGAATCTGATGGTTAGATTTCAAAGGGAAACAGAGACATCAACTGAGCTCGAGCTCAGCATTCTATGCTCTGCATAGAAAGTTAACCCCTTGTTCTCCGGGGCAGTTTAAAGGCTGGGGCTAACAGTACTTGTCAGAATACAGCAAGACTCCAATAGAAGAAACATAATTACTAAGGCGAGTAATTTTTTCTGTTTGTCCAATCCTGTACAAAATCCAGTGCAGTTTGAAGTGGGCTATCTCCTTTATTATTTCCCACAATTGTCCCAAGCCTGCAGTCTTCAGTAGATTTGGACAACCACACTTCTTGATTTTCATACTGTAGTGATGTTACATATAAATTGAATAGGCATAGTCCCAGCACCAAACCCTGAGGCACCCCACTCGTCACATCTGCTCAGTCAGAAAAAAATCTTCTAATGCAAACCCTTTGTCTCCTATTTGTCAGACAGTCCTGCACTCAATTTATTATGGAAGACTGTATCCCCATTTCGTATAATACTGACAACACTTAATTGTGAGGCAATTTATCAAAAGGTTTTGAAAAATCCCAAAACAGTACATCCACTGATTCTCCCTCATCAAGCTGCTTTCCCACTTGTCATAAAAAACAAGCATGTTTGTCTGGCATGACCTGCCTATGGTGAACCCATACTGGGTCTTATCTATTGACTGATTCTAATCTAAAAAGGTGGTTAAACTATCTTTCAATATATCCTCCAGAATTTTAGATGGAATTGATATAAGGCTTACTGGACGGTAGTTAGATGGGTTTAACTTAGATCCTTTTCTGAATAGGGGTATCACTGTTGCCACCCTTCAGTGATCTACCACTTCACCCCATCCATGAAGATTAGAAATATATGTGCCAATGCCAAAGGGGAAGCAGTTTCTTCACTTGGTTCTTTAACAACTCTGGGGGTGAAGGCCATCAGACCCTGGGGTTTTATTGGGGTTTACTTTCTTTAGTCTAGCCTCGACTTCCTTAATATCTATGATGAATCGTGGGGATATATCGGTTGATTTGGGGCTATATAATCCTGAGTTGTTTTTACTGTTGAATACTGATGTGAAATATGAATTTTGTACATTTGCCATGTAGTTAAGCTTTAAGGTTAGATGAGTATAAAACAGATTTTGGTAGGATTTCTTAGTAAGGAGGGGCAGGGCTGTCCCTAGTACGGGGTGGAGCTACTGTGGGAGTAGGCTTAAAGAGGGACAAATAGGAGACGGCCACCTAAGGTTTTGAAGGGGCTTCTGTGAAGAGAGTCTGTTTAATAGAGTGAGGGGGCGGGGGTGAACGAGGAGGCCAAAATTCACCCTGAAGAGCCTGATCCGAGAAGCGCTGCAGCCTGTGTTACAGGCTGGCAAAAAAGCGCTTTACCAAGCCAGATCTGTGTTTACAAGTGCAAATTATTTAAATGCCAGATCTGTGCTGTAAACTGGGCTATAAAATCACCAATTATTGTTTAAATCTATGGTTCTGGCACAAAGCTCTAAGATTGTGAGGAATTAGTAATCACACAGAAGAGCTCTTAGTTCTAAATTTAAAATTAGTGGCATTTTCTCCGTTTAAAGAAAGCTGTATAAAGGAGCTAATGGGGAAGCAGTGCAGCATTGCCCCAGCCAATAGTAAAGCTGGGGTTGAAGCCTGGATGTTCAGTGTACATTTCCTCTGGTTGGTCTGATCACAGCAGCTAGCTGCTTCCGTGTCAGGGGTGCTGTAGAAGCGGAAGAGCCACTTGTGGAGCTGGGCAGCCCGATCAGGGGCTCAGAGAGCTTTCCTGTGGTCGGGCCGGTGGTCTGATCATGGCAGCTGACTGCTTCGGTGCCGGGGGTGCCGCAGAAATGGAGGAGCCACTTGTGGAGCTAGGCAACCCGATCAGAAGCTCAGCAAGCTTTCCTCTGGTCGGGCAGGTGCTCTGATCACGACAGCCAGCTGCTTCATTGTTGGCTAGCTTATGGGCCTTTAGCCAAGACTGTATATGATCAAAGTCAGCACTGAGCTGAGAGTTGATGACACTGATGTCCTGGGAGCTGGTTAGGATCACAAGACCATCTGCATATAGGGTAGCACTACCATAAACTGGGACCAGGGGCAGATCATTAACAAAAAGGGAGAAATGAATGGGCCCTAGAACTGACCCCTGAGGAACACCAGAATTAACAGGAGTGGCTTCTGAGTGGACCTTATTGAACTTTATGAGTTGCTGCCTCCCGTGCAGGTAATTAGTGAGCCAGGCTAGGACAGGGGAGACAGGCCAAGGGACTGGAGTGTGGAACGCAGGAGAGTGTGGTCAACCAGATCAAGGGCTTTGGAGAGATCAATGAAAATTGCCCCAGTCAAGTTGCCATGATAAATAGCAACCCTGATCTCAGGGTTGACCTTGGCCAGGGCAGAGGAGGTGCTGTGACCCTTTAGAAAGCCATGTTGTGCTGGGGTAAGTAGGTCATAACTTTGGATATATTCCGTGAGCTAAGTAGCTGCCACTTTTTCACGCAGCTTACTGATAGCTGATAGGATAGCTATAAGGCAGTAATTCTCAAGGTTTTTTGGATCACCTTGTTTGAATACTGGGACAATCCTCATCATTTTCCATATGTCAGGGATGATTCCAGTAATAAGAGATGTGTTGAAGATATGGGTAATGGGTACTGACTTGCTCAGAGTCACACAGTATGCAAGTGGAGTTTGTAGGAATCAAATACAGGTCTGCTGAATATACCAAGCTCATTCACTCATAACCCTAACCTCTGGGCTATACCGCCAGTTCCTGTTCTGTGATAGGCTGTTACAGGAATCCACCGCTTTTTCTGTGAAGAAGTACGTAGCCACATCTCTCCTGAATCTACCCCCTTTCCAACTTCATAACATGGCCCCTTTTTCTTGTGCACCTTTTTTTCTGAAAAAATATTTTCCTCCTGTATCTTATTTACCCCTCTGAGATATTTAAATGTCTCTTTCATATTCCCTCTCTCCCTCCTCTCTTCTAGGGTATACATATTGAATTCCATTATTCTCTCCTCATAGGGCTTTTGATGCGGACCCCGCGCCATTTCAGTTTCCCCCCGCTGGACCACTCTCACTCTGTGTCTTTCTGGAGTTGTGGCCTTCAGACCTATACACAGTATTCTTGGTGAAGTCTTACCAGTGATCTATACAGAGGCATCACCACCTTCCTCCTCCCTTCTACTGGTGATACCTCTCCCTTTGCACCCCAGCATCCCACTAGCCCTCATACTCCCCTGTCACACTGCCTGGCCACCTTTAGATTATCAGAGTTTATTACCCCCAGGCCTCTCTCCTGCTTGGTGATCATCAGTAACACCCCCCCCCCCCCCGTTTTGTACTCTGTCGCTGGATGTTTTTGCCTCAAGTGAATTATTTTGCACTTTTTCCCATTGAAACCCAGCTGCCATATCTTTGAACACTCGTCAAGTTTTCTCAGGTCTCTGCTCATTCTTTCCAGCCCCCCTCAAATGATGTCCACTGTATTGCAGATTTTGGTGTCATTCCCAAAGAGGCAGACCTTCCCCTCTAGCTCCTCTGCAGTGTCACCTACAAAGACATTAAAGAGGATCGGTCCCAGCACAGATCCTTGAGGCACTCCGCTGGTCACCCTCCCATCCTCTGAGTGAACTCCATTTATCACCACCCTCTGATGCCTATCCGCTAATTAATTTCTTACCCAGTTTACAACCTTTGGGTCCACTCCTGAGCTTCCCAGCTTGCTTAATAGTCTCATTTGTGGAACGGTGTTGAATGCCTTACTGATATCTGTGTAGGCTATATTCAGCACTCCACCCTGATCTAAATCCTTGGTAACCCAATCAAATACATCTACCAGATTCGTTTGACATGACTTCCCACCCATGACTCCAATCCATGCTGTCTCAGGTCTTGTGAACCATTATATTCAAGACAGAGCCTGAAGAGGTTGCCTGCATCCTAGCCAACTCGGCCTGGAGTCTACTAACCCCCTTCCTCAACTTTTGTCAAGTATTTTTTTTTTTATTGAGTTTCAACAAATTCAAAGAAGTGATGGCCCTGCCCTATTACTCCCACACACACTAGACCAATCACAATAAACATCAAGAGTATCTTGATCCTCTCCTTGCTCCCCTCCACACCCACTTATCCTATCCTAAGTGGTGAGCCCAGACATGGAAAGGGTTTCCCATCTAGCCTGCCGAATGGTACGGAGTGCAGAAGTGCCAGCACCTTACCTGCCACCATGCCAGCAGACCAGGTTTGGTAATGGACTCAGGCTGCTGGTGGTTAACTGTGGGTCAGCAAGGATTGAGGATCTGCAGACTGCTCTCTTCTCTCAGGTAGGGGGATCTGCCGCACTGCTCAGGCACTGCCACCTGCCGCCACGTGGAAGCATGGTGGTAGGCCACTGGAAGTGCCACACACCTTAGGAATTGGCTGACAGTTGGCACATGGTATGTGTGTGCCTCCATGTGCATGCATGACTGCATCACCACACCGCTGACCAAAGAGGTGCAGATGGGAAAATCAGGAGCTGGCACATGAGGCCTCGTTCGCTGCACCAAGCTGCACCATTGCCTTGGGACCCCTTCCCCAGAGGAACCAGATCCGCACTTGGGAGGGGGAACAGCCTTCCCCATCCTGGATCTGTCATGGATGGGGGGGCGGACAAGATTTGGGGGATGACAAAGTGGCAGGCGAGTCTCAGGGAGATGGCTGCTGGTTGGGATGCAAGCAGGGGCTAAAGAACTGTGCCAGTATCTCAGAGAGTAAAAGCTCTATAGAAAAAAAAGGAAATGGGTTTCCAATGAGTCTGTTAATGTCAGGGAAGGAAGGTGGATCAGGTGAGGACTGGTCCCCCGACGATAGCCAAATGTTGCGACCAGAATAAGGTAACAGAAAGGAGTCAGACATCCTAGAGTGGAGGGATATAAACTATGGTAAAAAACTGATCACTAATTTTTATTTTTGCTCTAGAGCAAGGTAGCCTAGGAAATATTTTAACTTGATAACAACGTCTGTAGTAACATTTTACCAATTTCATATAACAGCAAATATTACCTGAAAAGTACTACAGCATTCTAGTTATTAAAAAGGGTTTTTCTTTTTTGGACTAAAGGTAAATGTTCTAATATCTGTTTTTTTTTTGTTTTGTTTTTGGTTTTTTCATTTATAGGAGATGGTTCATTACCCCGCAGGAGAACACAATCATGCAGAAAAGGGTAAGATTTAAAAGCATTTGTCTCAGGTAATGGGGCATGTAAAGTAAGATGATGTTTTTCTGCTCATTGTTTAGTTTGCAGTTGACTTACACTTAATAAACTCACCAAGATGCAGCATCTCATTTTCAGTGTGCTGTGCCTTCCACCCAGTTTTACAGCTAGGAGAGTTGAAGCGCAAGGAGGACATGTGCTTTGCTCACAGTCACACTGTGAGCAACTGCCTGTGGTGGAATTTGAACCTATGATTCTGTTTCATAGTTCGGTGCTCCCAACACCAGTCCATACCATCTTCCCCAAAGGTGAAGTGAGTAATAAGACATACCAGGGTGTGCGTTCTGCTGGTGCAATGCATGCCCAGGGACATACTGAGGCACGACACCACAGACAGCGTGCCTTCCCTTCAGCCTCTAGAAGTGCATTGTGCCAGCACAATGCTCACCCTGAAGTGTCTTATTGCACACATAAAATGGTTAAACTGAGAACATTTAAAAAAAAACGGTAAACTTGTTTTAATTAATAAAAGGCATTTTCTTTTTTTTAAAAGTAGCTAGTAATAGGTGGTCTCTTCTAGCAGTCAAGCATCTGTGTATCCACACATTCAATCAATAGAATGTTTGTTTATCTCAGAATGCAGAAATTTGAACTTCTGCAGAATTCTATTGGCTAAATGATCACCTCTTCCCACACAAACGCACACAACAGAATGTCTCAGTAAAGTCATAGATTCAGTTGTATCTGGGGCAGACCAAGCAGCAAAGGTGTCCCTGGTAGGCAGGTAAAGATCGGAGGGCTCCATGGTCAGAAAAGAAGCTCCCCAAAAACAAATTTGTGAATTGTACTTCATGTTGGTGTGTGTGTGTGTCAGGAAGAGAATATAAAGAAAAATAACATTTGATTGTTCTTTTTATTTTGAGGAAGTTTAATTTTTAGGGCCTGGGTGATTGTTTTTAAGTGAGTAAAAGCAGCAGCCATGTTTGCAGTGGAAATCAGGAATTAAAAAAAAAAGGCACTGCTATTGTTAGCATGCTGTGTTCTGATTGCTTTTTTACTTGTGTGTTGTGCTCTCTCTCAATGCAGAGGTCCTAACCAGTCAGGATGCAGTATTTTCTTTACCCATTTTTAGTGTTGCTCAGATAGTGCTTTTGAGGATCCTACCACTATCTGTTAGATAGTGCTGGTATCCTGACTTGGATCCTGCCAGATATCCTGCCAAAGACAGATGCAGGATCCAGGGTAAGATAGTGATGGATCCTAGTTAGGATCCAGGTATCCTGATAAAGATCCATGGATCCTAGGGCAGATAGTTAGGATCAAGGGCCAGGTAGTGATGGATCCTGGTTAGGATCTAGGTATCCTAGTTAGAATCCACGGATTCTAGGGCAGATAGTTAGGATCCGGGGCCAGATAGTGATGGATCCTGGTTAGGATCCAGGTATCCTGATAAGGATCCATGGATCCTAGGGCAGATAGTTAGGATCCGGGGCCGGGTAGTAATGGATCCTGGTTAGGATCCAAGTATCCTAGTTAGGATCCACGGATCCTAGTGCAGATAGTTAGGATCTGGGGCCAGGTAGTGATGGATCCGGGCTAGGATCCAGGTAGCCTAGCTGATAGGATCCATGGTCAGATAGCACCACTGTCTTACCACAGCAACTATCTGGCCAAATTGGAGGTATCTGTTAGTATCCTGATTTCTAGGATACTATTTGAGCAACACTACCCATTTTATAAGATGCAGATGTAGATTTTATTTATATAACACGCATGACTATTACACATTGTCCTCCGAATTCAGCTAGGAAGTTGCTGCTTTAGCTCACCCAGTAGAATACTTTGCTTTCTTCCCTGAACATCCTGAGCTCAGACTTTGTCTCAAGGGGATTTCTTGTTGATTACATTTTAATTGACATTTTAATTGTGTGTCTGACCAAAAAGGAGGCAGCATAAAGACTTAGCTGATGATGAAGACCTTCACATACATTACACAGGAATCCATCTCTATTCTTGAATTTTGGGCCCAGACTGCCAAGGCATTTCTTCCATCAGAGTACATGAGCACCTCAGAGATGTGAACTTGGAGATGAATTTTTATGCAGGGGGAATGCGATCTGTAAGGGATAACACGCATGACAGGGTGTAGGATTATAAGGGAGTAATGCATGCTTCAATTGGTTGTTCAAGCTCGATCAATAAATTTGCCCATTTCCGGGGCATCTGCACATGAGATCCTCTTCACAGAATAAGAGTGTCTCACGTGCAGAGGAAAGGAGCGCTCTGATTGGTCGGGGGAGCTCCCTTGATCTATAATAGAAACACAATAGTCTACAAGGTGAGATAAAGGCCAGTATACAAAGTTCAGCCAGCACCCACAGCTACAGGGACCACAGGACTCACTTGTGCAGTTGTAGCAAAAGTCTTTTTATTTGTTGTAGTGCATTGTACACACACACACACACACACACACACACACATCAGTGATGCCAGAATCCAAAACAAATGGCCCTGCCTTAGTACTGTGTGTTGCAATGATTTAAGTATGTGCCTGTACTCAAGCACAATGTACCAGCTTAGTAAGTCTAAATTGGCTCTAGAACTGTTTGGGAATCCCTGAAAAAAAATTTTTTTTTAAATAAACATGGATGTAAATGTATCTGTAACACCCAGGTTTCTGCATTAGACTTACTAATAGCGTCTGACAGTGGTGCTGGTCCATGAATGTTTTTAACATTTTGTATGTATTCCACTCCCATTACATGGAGGCTACTGATTGGTGGAAAGTTTTTTGAATCACGTTTGGAACCACTATAAATGCTTGGCACTATTGCAACTTAATTTAGATCACTCTGAAGAAGCTTGGCAGTTAACCAAGTGAAACATCTGTGTTTCAGTGGCATGATCATTCGTTCTGGATTCTGGCATCACTATAATGTGTGTGTGTGTGTGTGTGTGTGTGTACGATGCACTACAACAAATAAAAGGACTTTTGCTACAACTGCACAAGTGAGTCCTGTGGCCCCTGTAGCTATGGGTGCTGGTTGAACTTTGTATACTGGCCTTGAACTTTTACATTTAACACCGTAGCATTCTGACCAGGTGCTTAACTGTTTCTGCATTTCAGGGTGAGATAGGCCCAGTTAGCACTACAGCACGGTTGCACAAAACATTTTTAAAAGTGGATTAGCACTTACCATTTGTAGCGTTCATACTGCAACCCCCTTCCTGTGATCCACATCAGGCAATGCATTTTACAGCATTCACACTGCGACAGAGATCCGTGCCCACTATTAACCAAATTCAGCAGCATAGAAAAGCTGCTTAACGTGATGCTTTGCGCGCTCGCTTGAAGTGCATTAAAAGGATACGAGCTAGCACGTTCGCACTCTAGGTAAATCACTTTAATTTTGAAACGGATTTCTAGAAGCATGCTCAAGCCCAGGTCTCATCAGGGTTTGGAGCACGCCCAAAATTCCGATCTAAAAGTGGGTTATGTGCGAACGCGATCCGGGCCAGCACGCATTTGAAACGGTTCAAGCGCTGAGAACCGTTTCAAATGCTCCAGTGCGAACGGAGCCATAAAGGAGAAGTCATCCTGCTTAGCCAGTAGGAGACAGTGTCATAGTGCATAGTAGAATGCTGTTGTGTATGGAATTCCGTGCCTAGAAAAGGTTTTTTGTACTACAGCAGTGACAAATAATGTTCCTCAATGAAGCATCTAAGTGACCCTAAATCCACTTCAGTTGCACATTAAGATAAGGATAAAAAAGACAAAAAAAAAACATTCTAATACTCCAGCATAATCTACCAGTCTCAAAATGGTGAGAAAGGAAAAGTGCACTGAATCTGAACCGAAGGAAACTATGGCACATCTGCCCAATGCCTTGTGCTATTCATGGAATAATTCAAACAAATGTGGGCATTTTTTCCAAACAGTGAAGTAACAAGCAGAACAACTGCCTCTTTCTGTGTTTCCCAGTCTGGCAGAGTACACTCCAGAGGAGGAGGAAGAGGAACCTATATCCCCTGACATCACTGGGATTGAGGATAAGGGCTCCCCACCCAGAACATGGCATGATTTCCCATCTTACTCGACTTTCCTAAGAGATATGGCTGAGACCATAAACATTCCCACTTAGGAAATTTAGGATGACAATGGTGAGGCAGCATTCCTCAGCACGTGGATTTAACCTCAACAAAGATTAGTAGACCCATACATGCAACATTTAAGACAATCAGTGACAACATTTTGGAAATGCCATCCTCTGGAATGGCAGTTGACAAAAAGGTGGAAAAAAGATATTGGGTTACCAGAACTGGATCTGATTATCTTTACAAACACCCAAGCCCTGAGGGGCTCATCCAAGCTGCTGCCTGTGAAAAGGCAAAGATTGCCATTTTAGCAGCACCCCCTGATAAAGGCTCAAGAAAGACTGATGCATTAGGAAAGCCTTCCTACTCATCGTCATCTTAAGTGATGAGACAGGTTACCTTCCTGAGCTTTACTGCTCATTACCAGGAAGTCTAATGGAGGGAGATGCTAAGATTCTATGATAGTCTGCCCTCTGATGACAGGTCACAGGCACTGCAGGTAGTTAAAAATGGCCTGGACGCTGCAAAGCACCAACTCCTAATGTCAGTGGACATTAAAGGGACACTGTCAGCTTTTAGCTGGTTTTTAGGGCCTTTCAAAAACGATACCTGCACACATCTGTAGTATGATACATCATATACAGTACATAATCACACATACCCCCATAATCCAAAGCATCATGGGATATATATGCAAATCTTGAACATTTAAACTGGTTCTGCTTTAAATTGGAATGCATGGTGTCATGGGGCTTCTCATACAGTCTGCAAATGGTGAGAACAGAAGGCCAACAGCAGTCCCCACTCCACTGCGATACTGTGCAAGGATGAAAAAAGCTCTGACTCGAAAAAACAAATGTGGCACCAGTTATCCAAGTGCAATAAAAGGCTTTTATTTAAACATTTAACCTGAGCACCATTCATTTCAGTGTTCTAAAATCCCTCTACTGGTTTCACTCAGTAGATTGTCATCAGGAGGATCTGACCATGTCATGTGCAATATCACTATAAATGGACACTGATTTAAAGGAACATACACATCAATGCAGTTAAAAACAGCAAGCCATAAATTAAGGCTATTATAAAGCATACTACGACTTTATGGTATTTATGAATGTTTTTAATCCTATAGTATCAATAAAAATATATAAAGTGCTTTTCTAATAATAAATATAAATAAGTGCAGAATGAATACCAAAGCTGTTATGTACATCATTACAATTCTACAAAGATAACAATAATTCCTTAGATGACTAGTCCAATGGTGTTGCAGGATGCTGCAGCGAGAGGTACTTACATGAAACCTTTTTCAGAAATGGAATATTTTGGATTTCATTGTGCCAGATTTGTTTTTTTGAGTGAGAACAGAAGACACAGATGTGTTCTGTCCTACACAGTACTCTGGCAACCCTTGCTCAGTGCTTTTGTGCTGAAGTTCTTTGTTGTTTTATCATATATAGTGTCATCTTACCATAAAATGCTCATTCATCTTTGTTTTCTTAATGTTTTGCCTTTTTTTGTCCTGACTTAATCCTTCGAGGCCCCCCACTCCTGCGAGTACACTTGCAACATGGCACTGAAGTGCCTGTAAACCTGTACATGAATGAGTTTGGATTTTTGTAAGCTGAGTATGCGAAAGTGATTTTTGAATGGAGGATAGTGTCCTGAGTTCAACAAAGTGACTGCCCTTGCGAAATGAGCATTGTAACATGTTTAATTCTGGCTTTGACATATAAAACCATAATAAGCAGGGGAATCTCAAAAAATTGCAAAATCAGGGAGACTTGGAAGGTACGTTCCAGACATGTGCAAACAATGCTTGCAGATCTGGTGTCAGATCCCTGCACCCACCCTTTGAAAATTATGCCTGGGTACATACGGGCTGAACGGCCCCTTCAAAAACATATGGGAGTGCTGGGCATTGAACATCTGGTCAAATGTGTTTGCACAGCCAGCATGTGACATAAACATAGAAACATAGGAATAGAGAAACATAGAATTTTTCAGCAGAAAGGGACTGCTTGGCTCACCCGGTCTGCCCAGATGGTCCCTGTCTAGTCTGTCTCCACAGACCCTAACATTTCCAGTGACTCTTCCTCCTCTCTGCCCATTTCCTAATATTCTCCTATGTCTATCCCACACATGCTTGAAGCCCCCTACTGTTTTCGCCACCACCACTTCCACTGGCAGTCTATTCCAGATGTTCACCACTCATTCAATGAAGTAGTGCTTTTTTTCATCCATCCTAAACTACATCTCCCCTCCAAGTTTCATTGCATGCCTTCTGGTTTTGGTGCTCTTTGTCATTTGAAGCTACCCTTCTGCATACTGTTCACTCCCGTGAGGTACTTGTAGGTTTCAGTTTTGTCCCCTCTCACTCTCCTGTCTTCCAGGGTATACATGTTGAGATGTCTCAATCTCTCCTCTTAGGGCTTTTGAAGCAACCCCTACATTATTTTAGTTGCCCCTCTTTGTACTACCTTCACCCTGTCTATGTCCTTTCTGAGGTGTGACCTCCAGAACCGGACATAATACTCCAGGTGGGGTCTCACCACCAAGCAATACAGTGGCAACACCACCTTCTCATGCTGGAGATACATCTCCCTATGCATCCTAGTATTCCACTGGACCTACCTAATGCTTTGTCTCACTGCCCTGCCACTTTGAAGTAATCAGATACGATAAACCCAAGGTCCCTTTCAAACAACATGAAGTCTTGCTGTATTCTGACATAATGCAGTTAGCCCCAGCACTTGAATTGCCCCGGAGAGGAAAGAGCTAACTCTGTGCAGAAGCATAGAATGTTGAGCTCGAGCTCGGTTTTCAAACCTCTGTCTGTAGTACTTCCCAGTGTAACCGTCAGATTCTTTACTCTGCCTAACAGTGAAGTTGCTCCAGAGAGTTCCTCTGCTCAGTTCGGTAAAAGTAAAAGCGTTCATTTTTAAACTGTATATTTTTGTTATTTTCAGATTTCCAGCCTCTGTCTACGGTACAGGTAGTGTGTAGATAGGTAGTGACTGTGTTTTATTTTTCTGAAAAAGTTGGAAATTGTTCTTTTCCTCGTTTCTTTTCCAGTCGGTCCGGTTTGGAACGACCTTGTTACATTTTCTGTTTTAATTTTATTTCTGGGATTAGAGTGGTGTTCCAGTACCGATCGGTTTCAAAAGAACTGGACCTTTTGCTGTTTCTTTTAAAAAACCCGTGACACTGTTTGTAACCGATCGGTTATTGTATTATATGGCTTGAAAGCTGCAATAGGGTAATATGTTAGGTTGGCATGTCTGAGAAACCCAAGAAGAAAATCGGTCCCAGTGGGTTTCAACACTGTACTGAGTGTGGGGAGGCCTTTGCTAAGGCTGACCCCCCACCTCATCTGTGTTTATTGTCTGTTGTTTGACCACCTCAAGTCAGACTGCCAAATCTGTAAAAACTTTCCTAAATCTACTCTAGACAAAAGACTGAATAGGTTGAAGGAAAGGGAGGCCAAGAAGTCCATAGATCTGGATGGCCAGCCCGGTTCGGTTGCGGCCGAAACTGAGGAGGTGCCTACTGACCTAGGCGATACCTCCTCAGGCAAAAGAAGAGCCGACCCCGAGGGGCCAGTTCCATCAAAAAAGAAGCGTAAGTCTGCCAGTTCGGATCCTGTACTGCATTCTTCAACCGCAGACAAAATATAGCCAAAGCGATTAGCATTGTTCAATCACTTAGACCGGTTCCATCCGAACCGGTACCGCTGGTTAAGCAGTCGGTTCGTTCGGATCCGTCTCCTCCAGATTATGATCCAGATGCTTATTACGAGGAGTGGGAGGGAGGGAGACAAAGACTATCCCAATGATGATGATGATCAGGGGGGTCTGGATGTGCCCATTGAACTGTACATCTCCCCAGACAGGCCCTCGGGTGTCTCTCCTCCCAGTCTCTCTGAGTCTTCTTCACATTTTTTGTTCTACAAAAAAGGTGGCAGAACCCTACAGCTTCCCTTGGTTGAAGCTGCAGAGGAGGATGAAGAGCCTGATTTTGTGGAAATGATGGATATCCCAGAGTCCAAAAGGCTGTCAATTCCTCTTCATAAATCCTTGGGGAAACAGATACAAGATTTTACAAACTCCTAATTCAGTACCTTCTGTGGGCAAGAGAATGGACAGGAGGTATATGTTATCAGGCTCAGCTGCGGAGTTCCTTTACAGTCATAGCAGCCATGTTGGGGTAGTGCAGGCTACAGCCTGTGACAGGGCTAACATTCCTTTGGCTTCACACACCCCAAGTAAGGACTCCAGGAAAGTGGATGCCATGGCCAAAAAACAATATTTGGCATCCTTTTTGGGACTCAAGCAGGCTACTTATATGGCCTACACAGCCAGATACCAGAAATCCAGATGGGATACGGTTCTGAAACTGGCTAAACAGGCTTCTCCCCAGCTAGCCAAGGAACTGGAGGAGGTGGCTGCTGATGGAATTGAGGCATCAAAAATGCAATTTCATGCTGCTGTGGACTTCAATGATGTGGCATCTAGAGTCATGGCTACATCTGTGTCTCTCAGGAGACATGCTTAGTTCAGATGTACTAGCTTTTCACAGGCTACCTAAACTGAGGCTATGGATTTTCCTGTAGTGGGTAATTCTCTGTTTGGGGAGCAAACAGAGGCTTACATGAAGAAAATGGATGAATACAGGACCACGTACAGGAGTGCACAGGCCAAGGAAAGGCAAGCCACTCCTCTAAAGTAGCAGTCTAGGGGTAGGGGCAGGCCCTTTCATAGGCCTTTTTACCAAGCCCAGGCCTCCTCTCCTTCCCACAGAGGGGGTTCTTCAGAGGGAGGGGCAGGAAGGGGATGAGCAGAGCTGCTCTCTCCTCCTCTCAGTCTAAGGCTCCTACCAAGCAGACACCCTGATGTGTCAGCCCGGGTCGACTCCCCATTTCTAGTAGGAGGCAGGCTGGCTTACTACTTCCAGGCCTGGAAGTCTGTGACTTCAGACAAGTGGGTCCTGGGAGTAGTAAGTCAGGGACTGACCCTCAGCTTCAAAAAGTTTCCAAAAAAGAGGGTTAAGTCTTTTCCACCTGCACCAGCCTCAAAAACTATTGCCCCAGAGGCAGAGGTTTCCTCTCCTCTAGCTCTCAGATCTGTAGAGGAGATTCCTGCTCAACACAGGGGAAAATGACTGTACTCCAGATACTTCCTTACCCCAAAGAAAACAAGGGAGTGGCAACCCATCCTAGACTTAAGGTATTTGAACAAACACATTTTAAAGCCAAAATTCAAAATGGTAACTCAGGGAATATTCCTTCCCTCTCTAAGGCCAGGAGATTGGCTAGCATTTCTGGACCTCAAGGATGCCTACTTTCATATTCCTATCAGGTACTCCCACAGAAAATACCTCAGGTTCGAGTTGCCTTCAGGCCAGTACCAATTCAGAGCCATGCCATTCGGCCTAACATCAGCTCCAAGGGTGTTCACAAAGTGCATTGCAGTAGCGGTGGCTTACCTCAGAAGACAGGGTATCACCATCTTCCCATATCTGGATGACTGGCTTATCGTGGGGCAGTCGTCTCTACAGGTCAAGTCAGCTCTACAGACTACCCAGGATCTACTCAGTTCTCTGGGGTTTCTTCTCAGTCTTCCAAAGTCTGTCCTCGAACCAGTTCAACTTCTCACCTTTATTGGCATAGAGTTGGACACTGGACAAGCAAAAGCTTTCCTTCCCCTGGCAAGGGTGAAGGCCCTAGTGGAACTCACTTCATCCTTTCGACTTCAGGTCTCCTGCCCAGCAAGACACTTCCTCCGGCTTCTGGGCCATATGGCAGCTTCCATCGCAGTGGTGCAGGGAGCAAGGTTCCAGATGAGGGACATTCAATTTCACCTAAGGTCCTTCTGGGCTCAAAAGAAGGATTCACTTACCAAACTAATTCCAGTGACTCAGACTCTAGTCCACGCTCTCCAGTGGTGGCTGGACCAGGACAATCTCAGACAAGGGGTTCCATTTCTCCCTCAAGTCCCAGCTATAGTTCTAACTATGGATGCTTCCCTCCTAGGTTGGGGAGCCCACCTGGGAGCCCTGACAGCTCAAGGAGTCTGATCTCCACATGAGTCTCTCCTTCATATCAATCTTCTGGAGCTCAGGGCAGTTTTCCTAGCCCTTCAGAGCTTCTCAGATTCAGCCAAGGGCAAGGTGGTCCAAGTCAGAACAGACAACACCACCACAATGTGGCTCATCAACAAGCAGGGAGGCACTTGGTCTTCGGCCTTGTGCACGGAAGCCATGAAGCTATGATCTCTGGCTTATTCTCTTTAGACTTCCCTGGTAGCAGTTCACCTTCCAGGGAAGGACAATGTACTAGCAGATGCTCTGAGCAGAATTTCACAGGGACATCACAAATGGTCCCTGGATCCTCACATCCTGAAAGTCATCTTCTCCAGGTGGGGCACTCCAGAGATAGATCTATTTGCAGCACCGGACTATAATCAACTTTCTCTATTCTGTTGCAGACCTCCAGTCCTGGGGACGGTGCCCCAGGATGCTCTCATTTTGTACTGGAAGGGCAGGTTTCTCTATGCCTTCCTTCCCTTCCCTTCCCTCTGCTGTTCAGAGTTTTGATCGAGATCAGGACTCAACCCTGCACAGTGATACTAGTGGCTCCGGATTGGGCCAGACAGCCTTGGTATCCTCTGCTACTGTCCTTGTCAGTATCACGTCCCCTGTCTCTGCCCAGGGCATAAAATCTCCTGTCCTCCTCCCAGTGGCGGATCTGGTACCCCAATCTCCAGTCTCAATCTCACGGTCTGGCTCTTGAAGTGTTATAATATGCAGCACTTCATTTCTCTCAGGGAGTTCTGGATATTCCGAAGGTCTCCAGGAAACCTTCCACTAGAAAAACTTACAGTTCCAAATGGAAGAGGTTCAATATTTGGTGCTCTCAGAAAGGCATTGTGCCTCATTGTGCAGACATTTCTACAACCTTAGATTATCTAGTTCATCGGAATAGTCTAGGCCTTAGGCCTGCCACTCTGAAGGTTCATCTAGCAGCTGTCTCTGCATTCCTTTCAGCAGGAAGGGGCTCTTCCCTGGCATCTCATCCTGTTTTCAGAAAGTTTTTCAAAGGTCTGGTTCACATTAATCCTCCCTTTAGAGAGCCCACTCCACCTTGGGATCTTAATGTCTGCATTGCTCAGCTCATGCAGCCACCCTTTGAACCTCTGGCTTCAGCAGAATTGAAGTACTTGACCTGGAAAACTGTGTTCTTAGTAGCTATTACTTCTGCCAGGTGAATTACAGGCCCTGTCAGTTGAACCTGACTTCCTCTCCTTTCATAGGGATAAAGTGGTCCTAAGAACCAGTAGGAAGTTCTTGCCCAAAGTGGTATTGGATTTTCATCTGAACCAGTCTATATCTCTCCCCCTGTGTTTTTCACTGACCATTCTTCTTCAGGAGAAAGAAGATTACACAGTTTAGATGTTAAGAGGGCTCTTAGCTACTACATAGAGCATACTAAGGCACACAGAAATGACTGTCTTCAATTGTTTCTCACTTATGGTGAAGTGGGGAAAGGTAAGCCTGCTTCTAAAAGAACTATTGCCAGGTGGATTGTTTTTTGTATACAATTCTGCTATAACAAATTGGATAGAACACCCCCTTCAGGCCTGAGGGCTCACTCGACTAGGGGTACAGCTGCTACTCTAGCTGCAGCCAGAGATATACCCTTGTTAGTTTAGTTTAGTTTAGTTTATTTTATTGTTCTAGGAATTATTACCTTTGAGCCAATGGCTCTTTTACAAAGGTTCCACGTCATCAATGCACAAACAAACAAGACATGTTACATAGAATTGTCAGCAAATTATAAAGGTTTCAATAAGCCGATATAATACAGTACATCACAGGAAAAAACAAAACATTGGAGGAATGGTCAAAATGGGAAGGGTAGGAGGAGATATGGGGAGGGGAGCAGACTTAGAGTAGTTAGAGGTACTCAGATGCCTTTGTCAAGAAAGGAGCAGAGGAGGAGGAGGATGAAAAACAGTAAAAACAGCCATGAGGGAAGAATCATTAGTCAAGGCAGTCACAGGAGCTAGAGGCTGAGTGGTGAGAGTAAAGCATAGATTTGAAAGCTCCTAGTGATGTGGCGGATGTAATGAGCGCGCTCAGTGCATTGTACCAGCTGGGGGCACGATAGGCAAAAGATCTTTGGCCCTGTGTGGTCCAGCATCTGGGGACCTGGAGAGGCTGGTGTTCCGATCTTCTGGTGGGACGGATGCTGGTATTCGGGCAAAGTAGGTCTTGTATACATGGCGGAGTGCGGTCCAAGATGGATTTTTTTGCCATCAAACATGTGAGGTACCTTATGCGATTTGAGAGTTGCAACCATCCTGTTTCAGTGTAGAGCTCACATGTATGAGTACATCTTTGCGCTCCAGTGAGCAGCCGACAGGCCTTGTTTAGGGTGGTTGTGATGCACCTTAGTGCAGTGGTAGTGGCAGAGCCATAGATAATTAAGCCATAGTCTATGATTCAGATGACAGAGCTTTGGATAGCAATCCTCGGCGCAGCTTGGGTAAGGAATTGCCAGTTTTGGAACAGGATACCAATGTGCTGGTTCACCGTTTTCGCTGTGTTATCAGTGTGGATCGCAAAGGTAAGATCTTGATCAAAGGTGATTCCAAGGTATTTAAATGTTAACACTTGTTCAAGGGTATTTCCTGGGTATGTTTTGATAGTAAGTGGAATTTGTCTTTTTCTGTTTTGTGGACTGGAGAAAAGCATGGATTTTTTTTTTTTGTGATTTAGGACCAGCTTGTGATCAAGGAACCACTTTTCAACGTTGGAGAATTTTTACTGATTGAGGGCTTTGGCCAGGTAACTTTTAACCCAGGCACCAGGTCCTTCTGAGAGCCCAAGACTGTGTAGTTGTGTGATAAGTAAGCCATGGTGAACAGTATCAAACGCCTTTGTTAGGTCAATGAAAACAGCTCCGGTTTGGTATCCTTTGTCCAAGGCAGTGTGAATTTCTCCTGAGAATTCCAGTAGGGCAGTCGACGTACTGTGCCCTTTCCTAAATCCATGTTGCTACAAGCAGAGTATGTTATACTTATGCAGGTAGTCTGAGAGTTGGTCAGCCACAATGCATTCGAGGGCCTTGGAGAGGGGTGGAAGTATAGATATAGGCTGATAGTTTCCTGGTAAAGCAGCCACCTGGAAAACAGCCACTTGGAAAACAGTACATACATTCACCAAGCATTACTCCCTGGACATCCAGGCTAGGAATGATGCTAGGTTTGGCACAGCAGTTCTGCAGAGCCTCTTCCCAAAGTAGGTTCTGCATTCCCTCCTCCATAGTCTGCATTATGTCAGAATACAGCAAGACTTCATGTTGTATGAAGAAAAAATTACTCACCATAGTAATGTTGTTTCTTCTAATGGAGTCTTGCTGTATTCTGACCTCCCCCGCTGTCCCTCTCAGAACCTAGTTTTTGGGAAGTGGGCTGGCAGGTACAGTGTTGCACCTCAGGGGTGTACCTTGTACCCTCCCTCTTGGGTGGGGTAGCACTTGTTACTTTGTTGGTGTTGGTGTCACTACCTTTCCTTCTTGGGTTCTCGACTTGAGTCTTTTGGACCCAAAAAAAGTATTTTGCCCTTTGGCTTATGTTGAACAATTTCCATACTATACTATTTAGTTAGTTTGCTCTTAAGAATCTGACAGTTAGACTGGGAAGTGCCACAGACAGAGGTTTGAAAACCAAGCTCGAACTTAACACTCTATGCTTCTGCATAGAGTTAACTCTTTCCTCTCCGGGGCAGTTCAAGTGCTGGGGCTAACTGCATTATGTCAGAATACAGCAAGACTCCATTAGAAGAAACAACATTACTATGGTGAGTAATTTTTTCTTCCTGCTTAGTGACTGACAGTACCTCCTCCAATCATATACTCAGTTCTTGGCTTCCTATGCCCCAGGTGCACAATTTTGCACTTTATTGAACCCCAACTGCCATGCTCTTGACCACTCCTCAAGTTTCTCAAGAACCCTGCACATTCTTTCCACTCCTTTCTTATTGTCCACCCCATCATAGATTTTTGGTATCATCTGCAAAAAGGCATACCTTCCCTTCCAGTTCATCTGCAGTGTCACTTATGAAGACATTGAAGAGGACTGGTCCAGCACTGAGCCCTGTGTTACCCTGCTGGCCACTGTTCCATCATTAGAGTGAGTGCCATTAACCACCACCCTCTGTCACCTATCCATTAACCAGTTTCTAATCCAGTTCACCACTTTGGATCTCACCCCTAGGCTACTCAATTTCTTATTTAGTCTCCTGTGTGGAACAATGTTGAAGGTCTTGCTAAAGTCCAGATAGGCCATGTCCACTGCCCTCTCCTGATCTATTTCACTTGTCACCCAGTCAAAGAACTCTTATCAGATTTATCTGGCATGACCCACTCCCATGAATCCATGCTGCCTGTGGTCTTGCAGTCCATTAGATTAAAGATACTATACCAACCTTACCTTTAACAGTGTTTCCATTGATTTCCCCACCACAGAGGGGATTCTCACCGGCCTACAATTACTAGTCTCTTTCCTGCTGTTGCCTTTATGTAGAAGGACCATGTGTGCTCTCCTCTTCCCTTCTGAAGCCCCTTCAGATTCCACTGAGCAGTTAAATAAGGCTGTCAGTGGGGCAGCATGCACCTCTCTGAATTCTTTCAGTACCCTTGGGTGTATCTTATCTGGTCCCATAACCTTGTCCACTTTCAGAGCTGCATGTCTCTTCAAAACTCTTTTCTCTGAGAATGGACTTGAATCCACCCCCCTACCCCTTTGTTCCTGCTGCTTCCTGGTGGTCTGTCCTCCCCTCCCTCCCACTGTGAAGTTTGAGCAGATGTACTTGTTCAGGATGTCTGCTTTTTCTTAGTCTTCTTCTGTGCATTCACCCTCTTCCACCCTTCTAATCCTCACTTGTCCCTCCCTTGCTTTCCTTTTCTTGCATATATTCCTAAAGAAAGTCTTAGCCCAGTTTACTACTTATTCGGCTATTCTTTTCTATGTCTGTGCCTTTGCTCCCCTCACTGCCTTACCTGTTTCCTTCTGTTTTACTTGGTACGGTACACCTCCCTGTCTTCCTCCCTCTGCTTTTCCTTGTATACCTCCTAAAGCCACCCTTTTTTTCCTTTACCACTTCCCTAGAGTACCGTAACAGTATCTTTTTCCTTTTGCTTTTACTCTACATACATACCTGCTTACATACATGCAAATATACATACACACACATATGTGCTCATGCAAACACACATATTCACACATTTACACACATACACATACAAGCTTACATACATGCGCACATACACATAGATGCACATGCAACCTCTCGCTCTCCCCCTGTTTTCCTGGGGAGAGGGGCTGGCATGGCCCAAGGAACTTTCCATGTCTTGGGGTATTTTTATGCTCACTAGGTGTTTCCTGCATCCCATACATACAAAGAAGCCTGAAACATCCTTGGGACACACCACAGCCCTTTGTGAGGCACAGCAATAAATCAGAAAAGACTCAAAACTTCTAGCACTGGTTTCTTTCTTAGTGGATAGACTGTATCAGTTCAGTCACATAAGGTACACATATTTGAGGATCTCTGTTTATTTGACTATTGCTTACGACATTCCATCCTCTTTCAAATGTTCCTCATTTCTTCACTCCCTAGCAAGAGCCATGTACTGTGTCCCTCCCTGATCACAGGCATGGTAACAAGAAAAAGCCATAAGATGGTAGTGTGGAAAAACTGCAAAGATTAAAGAGCTGCTGACACCTCCAAGATAACTTTGAAAAACATAATAATCAAGTACAATTCAGCTTGCATTGCACATATATTCTACAGATTTCATTTCCCATTTATTTATCTCTGAGAAAATTTGCATGAATACATGCTCTTTATCCCTTAGAGTTCATCTGCCTCTATAGCTTACTCCCTACCATCTTATGTTTTTTTCCTTTTACCATGCCATGAGGGTGTACACTATGCCAGCAAGCCAAATTCTGCCAGGGAAAGAAACTGGGGCCCGATGCCCTGCTCAGGTCATTCACCCTCTGACTTCTCTCCCACCTTAACTCAATTGAGGGTCACTTGGTTAGTACCACACATGGAAGCAGTAATCCAGTACAAGGCCTTATGGGCAGACTAGATGGGCCAGGTGGTCGTTATATGCCAACAATTTCTATTTTCTATGGTACACATAGCCATGTGTGTCCTGTCGTGATTAACGGCCATCCCATGTGGTACATTACAACAGTGGATCAAACCAACAGTACCACCACTGAGGAACTCCACTCCCATGGTCCTACTATTACCCTTGAGGTGAATCTCCTATCTTGTGTGCAACTTCTTCTCTGCTGCAGTCTTGTCTGCCATCTTTGGGCACATTGTTGCTGCACAGGTCTCCTCTTCTGGCACTGCCCCCTATTAATGTCTTTGGGGGAAGTCGTCACAGGCCAGCAGACCATGCGGTTGTTTCCCTTGAGGGGCTACCCCCCTGGGATTCACACACCATTCCTGTGGTCTCGCCACATACTTCCTATCTATGGCTATTCTATACTTGATCCCACCAGATCCCTGGACATAAGGATCTGCCCCTAATGCTGGTAGCCACTTCCTGGCAGGCTTCCAGGGTGTAAATGTGAAAGATCTCCATTGCCATCAACCGTCAAGATGTCTAGGTCTTCAGCAGCTCCTGGAACCACAACAGTTCAGGAGTTGAAGAGCCAAATGCAGCTGAAACCCTTGACCAGAAGGCCCAAGGACTAAATATCCTGCCTTAATCATGCACACTCCCCCAGAGCCAAATATGCGCCCTCCTTTAGCTACACCACCAAACTCCTCCCCCTAGATTAACTTTTCGGGGACAATGATAGTGCATCAATCCCCTGTTGGCACAACTCAGTAAACAACCACTTCCCCCTAATATAAAGAGCGGGTTGTTAATCACACAGACATATGCACACACATGCATACATGTGTGCTCACACACACATGCATATATATGTACACACACACATACATGTACACATACTATACATACAGGCACATATTATACATTTATATACATGCACAAACATCTGTGTATACTCCACACTTTCTTTGCCTTTTAATATTTGGAACACCATGATTTTGTGCTAATGGCACATATCTCACAGTAACATTGTCTCCAAGGCAAATAAAGACACTAAGTCCATCCATTCCACCCTGAAACTCTACTTTGAAACTACTGTACGTTTGCACCCCCACCCCATTTCTTCCCTTTAACTAGCCCTTTGAAACATCCCAGTTAGTTCTGAACCCAGCAATAGCACCCAAGTTGTTTCACTTTGCCACTAACCTCTACGTGACAGATTACCTCCTCACATCCTTATTATATGTACCCCACCACCACCAATTTTAAATTATGACCCCTTTAGTCATATTTTTATTCATATGGAAAAGTTTGGAACATAGAAATTGTCAGCAGATAAGGACTGCTTGACCCACCTAGTCTTTCCCTTTTTTCCCCGTCTCTACTTTCACCACAGACTCTACCTGATCTCCGACTACTCCCCCATCCTGTTACTTCTCAACTAAGATTCCGTTGTGCCTGTTACATGTATGCTTGAAGCCCACCACTGTTTTCACCCCCATTACCCCTACCCGAAGTCCGGTCCAGGCATCCACCACTCTCTCAGTGAGTAAGTACTTCCTTACATCCCTCCTAAATGTTCCCACACCAGCTTCACTGCAGGTTCACCCATTCTTGTACACCTTCTCCTCTGAAAATACTCCTCTCCTGTACCTTATTCAACCATGTGAGGTATTTATATGTATCTATCATATCCCCCATTCCAAGGTGTACATAATGAGATACCTTAGCTTTTCCTGATAGGGCTTATGATATACTATACCTGCACCAATTTAGTTGTCCTCCTCTAGGTAGCCTCCACCCTATATGTTCTTATTGAGTTGCGGTCTCTAGAACTGGATACAGTACTCCAGGTGGGATCTCAACAATGATATATACAGTGGCAACACCACTTCCCTTATTCTGCTGGTGATACCCTTGCCTATGCACTCCAGCTTCTCCCTGGCCCTACCTACTGCCTTGTTGCACTACCTGGCCACCATGAAGTCATTAGATATGATTACTCTCAGGTCTCTTTCTGTTTGGTGACCATCAGTACCTCTCACCACGTTATACTCTGCCTCTGGGTTCCTGAGCTCTAGGTGCACGATCTTGCACATTTTCACATTGAAACCCAGCTGCCATACCCTTGACCACTCCTTGAGTTTTCTCAGGTCTCTGCACACTCTCTCTACCCCCTCTGGGGTGTCTACCCTATTGTATAGTTTGGTGTCATCTGCAAAGATGCATACCTTCCTGCAGTGTCACTTATAAAGTCGCAAAAGACAACTGAACCCAGTACTGAGCCCTGAGGTACTCCACTGGTCATCATCCTTCCCCCTGAGCGAATTTAGTTTACTACCACCCTCTGCCGCCTACCCATCAACCAGTTTCATATCCAGCTTAGCATCTTAGGACCCACCCCCAAACTGCCCTTTTTCCTAATAAGCCTTCTATGTGGTGTCATGTTGAAGGCCTTGCAGAAGTGTTAAGTATGCCTCCTCCACTGCCCCACCATCCTGATCTATTTCACTGGTCACCCAGTCTAAAGAATCTATCAGGTTCATCTGACATGACCTCTCTCCAACCCCCCGGCCCCCATGAATCCGTGCTGCCTCAGGTCTTGTAACCCACTTGATTCAAGATTCTCCACAGTCCTTTCCTTCAAAAGTAACTTCCTTGGCTTCCCCACCACTGATGTCGAACTGACCAGCCTATAGTTGGCAGCCTCCTCCCTGTAACCACTTCTGTGAAGCAGGACTACATCTCCTCTCCTCTAGAACCACCCCTGTTTCCAGTGAGTTGTTGAATAGGGCTGCCAGAGGTACAGCCAGTACCTTCCTGAGGTCCCTCAACACCCATGCGTGTACCCTGTATGGCCCCATAGCTTTGTCGACTTTCAGGTTTGCGAGTCCTTTCAGTACTCTTATATTGAAATGGAATTGTGTCTACTTCCTTCCCCCCAGTGTTCTTGCTGCTTTTATGTGGTCCATCCCCCTCCTCTGTCACCATGAAGACTGAACAGATATATAATTTCAGGATATCTGCTTTTCCTAATCCTCCTCTGCACAGTACCCCCCCCCCATCCATTATACTCTCACAATCCCTCCTCTTGTCATCCTCTTCTCATTTATGTGCCTAAAAAAGGTCTTGTCCCCTTTAGTTACCCTTTTGGTTATCCTTTCCTCAGTTTACACCTTTACACTCCACACCACCTTCCCTGCTTCCCTCTGCTTTTCCTAGCTCACTTCCCTATCCTTTTCCCTCTGCGTCTTTGTACGTTTTGAATGCTACCCTTTTAGCCTTAACTTTTCAGCCTCTTCCCTTGAGAGCCATAGCAGCCTCTTTTTTTCTTGCTCACTTCTTTTGTGCAGAGGTTTGTTGACTTCACTGTGCCCTCCCTTAATTGCTAAACAGTGGCTAATACTGCACCAAAAACATCTACTTGAAATCCTGATTATTCCTAGTTGCAGGATGTGCAATACCAGAGAAAGGAAGTGTGGCCGGGAACCCCCGGTCCAACCATATCAGCCTGTAACTCAGTGGTTATAGCACCAGGACAGTATTCTAGAGGGGTGCCTGGGTTCAATTACCAGTAGGTCACATTATTTATTTTTCACCACAATCTGTGACTTATTATAAAATGGCAAGAAAAAATCTAGAAATCTCATTGGCCAAGAGAGATCAGCTGACCATACATTAATACTGTATATACACACAGTCATCCTGGTCCTAAACCACATCACACAATGAGCAAATCAGTCCTCCTACAACCAGAACTATCTTCCATCAGTCTTCCTACAACCAGAACTGATCTTCCACCACAAACATGGCTGCTACCTTTACACTGTAGAAACCTTCAACTGTGCCCTAAAAATAAAACTACCTTAAATATAAAATAAAACAAATTAATTAAATGTTGTTTACCAGATCATCACACTCTCCTTACACACATAAACAAATTAGAAACATTGGTCTGGATATTCAAAAGGGTTGCGCCATGAGCAATAGGGTGCGCCCTACATAAGTCGAAGTACTGCATTCTGCAATATTTGCTTGAGAGCAGTTAGCCCCCAAATCATGCTGAGCAACAGCACAATGCTAATGAAGGCATGCTCAACGCGGAGGAGGAACCATGCATAAACTGCACAGCCCGATATTCAGCGGGCTGTGCAGAGATAACTCAGGCGCAACCCCAACCTGCGCCTGCATGACTTTGAGCCAAAAAAAGGATCAAGTCAAGGGCCACCCACAGGTGAGCTGCCGCATTGCAGGCGCAATACAGCAGCTACCTGTAGGTGGCCCTCCACTCTTCCTGTGCGCCCTGCAGCCCGATCGCGGGCATAATAGTAACCCCAGCCCAATTGCAGGCAGAACACACTCCCCCACTGGCCGATCGTGGGCATAACAGTATTAACCCCCACTGGCCCGATTGCGGGCAATACAAACGAACTCTCCCCAACTGTCGATCGCGGGCATAACAGAACTGACCCCCACTAGCCCGATCGTGGGCAGAGCGAGTTCAACCCCCAAGAGCAATATCCCTGGTGGTCCAGTGGACATGAAGCCGATCAGCGGGCGCAAAGTCAACCCCAGGTCCAGTGCCTGGGTGATCTAGTGGCCCCACCCCACCCACCCACGGGCCCCACCACCCGCTCCCCGTCAGCCGGTGAGCGGCAACGCCCACCCGCCTGCCGCCCACCGACTGACTGCTCGGTGGGGCTGCCGCCCAGTGGTTCAGAGCAGAGCCAATGGGTGCGCTTATCTCGCCACAAAACAGTCCAGATATGTAATACGTTTCATTCGTGCATATCTGAACACCTGCAATATCGACTTCTGCGCCCGTTGGCTCTTGCTCTGAACAATGGCTGATCGATCGCGCAGGCAGCGGGGTGGCAGGCTAGGTGGGTGCTGCCGCCCGCCGGCTGACTGGGGGGCGGGATGGTGGGGCTCCGTGGAGTGGGTGGGGTGGGGGCCACTAGATCACCAGGGTAATTGAATCTTGGGGGGTTGACTCTTATGCACGATCAGGCTTCGGTCCACTGGACCACCAGGATATTGCACTTGGGGGATGAACTCTGTTCTGGCCGAGATCGGGCCAGTGGAGTGGGTTCATTTATGTTATGCCCTTGATCGGGCCAGTGAGAGAGTTGTCATATATGTTATGCCAGCGATCGGGCCAGTCGTGAGGATTTACTTCATGCCGTGATTGGGCTGCATAGGCGTCAGTCCCCGACGGCTGCTGCCTGGCAGGGCGCCAGGCGCAAGTCGTCGGGGATCGACGCACCTGCATGCTAATGGCATGCAAATGGGGCCATAGGTAGATGCAAATGGCCCCCTGCACCTTGCATGAATTATGGTCCCATTTGCATGTCACCTTTTGAATATAGGAAATTTGCGCATGGCGCAATGGAACTTGCACCACTGCATCTTGAATGCTCCACTCTGACCACTTGTGGTGGCGCAAGTTCCACTGCGCCATGCACAGTGGCTGTGGCCGGGGCAATATTCAATAGGTTTCTCAATAGCGCAACTCCATTGAATAGCGAAAGCCACTTTAACCCATAACACGAGCAGCGCAAGGGCTTGCACCACAGAATGGCGCAGTTTGAATATCCATCCCATTAAGTATTGTTTGTAGTTTTCATTACAACTGTTTCTTTGCTAACAGTGAAAAATCCCCCTTCTATCTTTACCTACTCATCAGGGAAATCTCTTCTGCTTTCCCTGACAGTGAGATAACTGAGTCTCTGGCTCTAAAACAGGCCTTTGTTGTCTGTGTGTACAGTATGTTAGAAAATGGGGAAAGCTATTTGAGCCTTTTGATTGGCTCAGACACTTCTCTAGGTGGGCATCTATCACACAACAGATAGCCACCTACTAAAAGTGCCAGTCGACATACCCCAACACCAGGATCTTGGTGCCCAGCCAGCTCTCTAATTGGCTAACCCCCCTCAATTTTTATTTGAAATGTGAGCCATTTTTTTTGTCTCGCTTAGCGAGACTGGCCCCCGAATGCTCGTTCAGTTACAGTACCGCCCAGATACCACCACTCAGTAACTGCCCAAAACAATCAATCTTTTTTCCTTTTTAAAGTTCACTCTCGTCCCATGTAATTCTTTATACCCTTACTGCCCATGACGAAGAGTCAACCACGATCTCACTGCTAACAACTGTAGCTGGCTGCCTACTTCCTCCTGAGGAAAACGCTGCTTCAAATGATTCCTACTCGTAGCAGATTGACCTAATGCCCACTTCAATTCAGTCTCAAACTCCCTCCCAACTGCAGCCATTTAACAGTCTTTTTTTTTTTTGTCCGTTATAAGTTCATTTTTACTTCCCGCTTTGGGTCTCTCTCCTGCGACTCAGACACATTTCCTTCTGTCCGCCGTCATCCAACATGCCAAACCAGTAAACGATCTACCAGAAATGAGATGTCTCCTGACAAGTTACTGCCCCCAAATTAAAAAGAATATCTCTGCTGAAGGCTTAATCCCCCCCCCAAAAAAATGAAAGTGCTGCCATCTCTCCTCGCAGTCATGCTTTTTCAGTTGGCTGGTACAACGAAAGACTGTCATGCGCTTGACTGCTTGCAAATTCATTTTGCCACCCAGCACATAAATAAAATAAAGCAGAACTGAGACAGCAGCTTCTATGTGTCCTGAAACTGCAGTACCAAAAATTTCCCACAGGAAAAGAAGAAACAGTCCTGGAGGTGGTGGAGGGGAAGCAAAAGAACACGGGGGGCAACAAGAGATGGAACACCACAAGAACAGAGGGACTACTTTACAATAAAAAGATTTAAATTTCTTTTTTCTTGTTTTTTTTTTTTTATTATTTTTTTTTTAATTTTATCAAATTCCATATGAAAATGCTACAGGTACCAATTTTCTAAGCACAATAATACCCTCCAGGGTGGGCGGTATGGGCAATACCAGACCTTCCAGGGGCTATAAGGCCCTCCGCCTGCGGCGTCAGGCCTCATTATGCCCCTGGACAGTCTAGTATTGCCCAATACCGCCCACCCTTTCGGGTGTTATTGCTTGCTTAGTGGAGGAACATTCTTCTAGTTGAACTGAGCAGAATTTTGAATTCCTGTATTCCATGGTAAACATTCCATGATAAACATTCCATTTCTTGAATGTGGGGAAACCGAGAAAACAAAAACAGAATGAAGAAAGTAAGCAATAATACTACATAAACAAAGAAAAACGGTGGTAAATGTCTCACCCTGCTGTTTCTCTTTTAGGACAGAGCGAGCAGTTCATGATGCTGTCAGTGAGTGTGGCAGTTTTGAACCACGCTCGAGCCTGCAGCATCGGGGAACTGAGAAGCCACTGTTACAGCTTCCTTTTAGTTTTGTCTACAGAGTGAGGAGAATGAAATAAAATAAGGGGGCTATGTGTCATAGTTAGAATGAGAAAAACAGCATTTGTGAATTATTGTGGATGGCAGGGGAATATAAAGCTTACAGGTAAGTGGGCAGGAAGGCACACACTGTATAACATTACTTTAATCTGACTATTTTATGTTAAAAGCAAAGATTCACTTACATTTTTACTTATTTAAAAATGTGTTTCAGAATAAAAAAACTGCTTCTAAAAATAAAGGGCGATTTTATAAGTGCAATGAGACACTCCGAGGTTGTGCATTATGGTGTGATAACCGCACTCCTGGGGTGCCCGGCACTCGGCCTTTGGCCTCGTGCCTAACTACGCCCCTAGCAGTGCAGTTATCACAACAAAAAGGTTGCCCTGAGTTGAGCTCCGATACAGCTGGGTTTCTGGTCTGAAAAAGTGTATAAATATTTTTTTTTCTAATATACTCTGCACTGGTTAGAGTATTTTAAGTTTAACTTTGGTCCTTCCAGTTCCCATTTTGATTCCCAGTACCCAGAGACTACATTTTGGCTACCATTTTTCAATGTTACCATTTTTTGCTAAATTTATCACTCACTTGCTTCCTTTTTTGTAAGGGAACTTGTGTTTTTGAGCCATGCTGTATAGAAAGGGATGCACTTTCACTTTCCATTTCTGCCTGTGCCCTTTCACCCTAATTAATTGCTTCCTGTACAGGAAACCGTGATTTGACCTTTGGTACAGTTTTGGGAGGTAAGATACTTTTTTTTTGTTAATGGGCTATTACTCCTCTGCTATTTCTTGCTGTTTTGGGGAATCATTATGTTGCTTGCACGCATGTGCAAGAAACATAGTGCCATCATCCGAGTTTTCGGAGGTGTGGCAGCCCTCTTCCAATTCAGTCAGTGTGTTTGCAGGCACGGCCGCAGTTCACTAATGGCTGCTGGAGCTGTCTATGACAGCAGTCCAAAATGCAGTGGCGTACAGTTGAAAGGGGGAGCTACGCTGGTGAGCAGCGATAAGATTTAGCCTGTCATGCATCCCACCACACACACAGCGCATGCACGACACGGCAAGCCCTCCCCCACACTGTATAGCCGATAGGTGCCCAATCCCCCGTCGGCTATGCTGCGCCCCACCCCAGAGTTTGATACTGTTACTGTACATTTGAGCGCCTGACTGGAGTTTCTAGTTTCGGTTCTGAAGCCTGCCCGGATCCTTCTTTCCTTGCTCAGGGAGGCAGGACTCGATCCCACAGCTTGCAGCTCGGTGATTATGTTCATGGCGCTTGGCTTCCCGGCACAGCCTGTCCCGTGTCAGTCACTCATTGTGAAACCCGGGGGCCAGGACACTGATTTGGTTTTCCCTCCTCGGTTTCTGACATGACGAGGTCACAGACTCTGTCACACCTTGGAACCCATCTCTCGGTTTGCCTAATAAGCGGAAAATGCCTTTTATTATTACAAGGAGCAGGTGACTGAGTGACTGCTGCTGTCTCAGGATATAAACCCCAGGCTCCCAGTCTCGAACTCAGCTCTCAGGAAGAAGTCCACTTTTACTCAACTTGCTGTTGCCTTCTCCTTTCTTCCTTGCAGAGTGTCAGGTAGCCCATGGCTTTTTGTTTGTGGGGCTATGCTGCATTCTTGGCCGGCTTTTGCCTCTTATTTCTTTGTTCCCTCAGAATGAAGCTACTGTGAGTTTGTGTTGGTCTCCTGGCGCTGGCCAGTGCCACCAGCCTGACTGTAGAAGAGTTAGAATTCCATGCCTGGAAACTTAAATATGGTAAGTACAGCCGCTCTGCCATCTCAAACCTCGGACTACAGGATGCAGGGGATTGCTATTGCCAGCGATGTCAGTGGTGGGGACAATTATTGTACAAACACTGCAATGGGGGCTGAGGAAAAATTCATGTAACTCGGCCCCAAAATGCACCATGTGTGTTTTAGGATCATGTGACATAATTCGACTCCTGACAGAGATTAGATAGTGCACTTCAGTGATTGCTAAAACCACAGGGAGCAGAGCAAGACTCCATTCTTGCTGACTCCAGCCACACAGAGCAAGAGGCATTTATTATGTTGCTTGCACGCATGTACAAGAAACATAGTGCCATCATCCGAGTTTTCTTATGTTGCTTGCACGCATGTGCAAGAAATATAGTGCCATCATCTGAGTTTTCGGAGGTGTGGCAGCCCTCTTCCAATTCAGTCAGTGTGTTTGCAGGCACGGCCGCAGTTCTCTGATGGCTGCTGGAGCTGTCTATGACAGCAGTCCAAAATGCAGTGGCGTACAGTTGAAGGGTGAGCTACGCTTCAGTGAGCAGCAATAAGATATCGCCTGCTCATGCGCTCCCCTACACACACACACACACACACACTACATACTCACGTGCTCCCCCACACTGTATGGCCGACAGGGTGCCCCATCCCCCGTAGGTTGTGCTGCTCCCCTCCCAAACAGAGATTCTACATGCCATGCTGGGTGCCCACCCCAAGCGTGGCTACACATATAGCCGGCCGGGGTGGCCAATCCCGTCGGCTCCACTCCAAAGTACATGGTGCCACGCTGGGAGCCCACCCCAGCGTGGCAACTATTCTGTCACTGATGGAGGTGCCCAGTCCCCATCGGCTCCACACACCCCCAAACAGTTGTCCTTGTGCCACGCTGGGAGCCCACCCCAGCGTGGCAAACGTCCCACATCGTCTGGTCCTTTGTTTAGAAAAAAAAAATCCTGAAACAGAAAAACGGTCCCTCGCTGTCTCTGCCCCCACCAGCGACCCAGTGCACACCTGCCTCCCCACCCCTCACACCATATGACCTCCGGACTCCAGCCGACGATCTTCGATGGACCGGGAACACGCCTGACACTCTTCAAAGCCGACCGTGAACTGAGGAAATGCCGGTAAGCTGTATAATGTAATAAATAGGGTCTTTTCAACTTTGCTGCATATCTCAGGCATTTTTGAATTTTGCACCAAATTTTTAACATGGTGTTTTTAGGACCCCTTCTCATGAATGCTCTCACTGTCATGGCGTAAATCGTGCCCAAAGGTGATTTACGCAGTCATTATAAAATCATCTTTCGGCATTGATTAATAAACGACACTGCCAGTGTTCATAAGTGGGCTCTCAAAAGACTATGTTGAAAATTTGTAGAAAATTCCTAAAATGATTGCTTTTTTAGCTGCATTGCGACTCTTCCTATGCATGTTTGTAACTTCGCAAATTTTCAATATTTTCACCTAGATTTCAACATTGCCATTTTACCACACCTCCTTATGAGCAGTACAGCTGTCATTTTTCACATCTTGCCCACAACGTGTTTCCGCCCATCTAGCACACAGTGACACAGTCGGCGTGCGAAATCAAGTGTATGGGACACATTAAGAAAATCACAGTGACATTGTTCATGAGCAGAGGTCTTAAAATGGTGATGTTGAAAATTTGGTCACAAACTTCCTAATAATGACTGTTTCACGAGCGTGCGTTGAGCTGTTCCTACACACGCTCGTACGTTTGCAAATTTTCAATATTTGCACTCCACTGACTTCCAAATACCTACACAACACATACAAGCAAGCAACATTTAGCATTGACAAATGCTTGTTTTTAGTTTTCTTTCTAGAATCTCTCCATATTGGCATATCAGAGAGACCTAGCACATCCACAGTATGAAATTATTATAAAGTGATTTCAGCTTCTGGTAAAGGCAGACTCCAGGAACTCAATGTAAATTGCTTGGGATCAGGCCACAATTTATTTATTGCAAGTTCTGCATTGTTTTTGCCCAAAACCTTAACTAAAAGGGCAGATAAAGTGGAAGTCATTATGGCTACTCAGTCTGGAGACATTGCTTAAAGAAAGGATAGTGGGGCATCTAGAAGCCATCAGAGCCCAGGACCATAGGCGACACTGATTCATAGTGGGGAGGTCATGTCTGACAAATCTGGTTGATTTCTTCGACTGGGTGACAAAGAAAGTAAATCAGGGTGATGCAGTGGACGTTGCTTGCCTTGGTTTCAGCAAAACCTTTGACACCGTCCCACATAGGAGGCTGCTAAACAAGCTGGGTATGCTGGGCATGGGGGACAGGGTGGTAAACTGGGTTAGAAACTGGCTAAAAGACAAGAGGCAGAGGGTGGTGGTAAATGGGGTGCAGTCTGGGGAGAGGGGGGTGACCAGTAGGGTGCCTCAGAGATCGATCCTGGGGCCAGTCCTATTCAATGTCTTCATTAGTGACATTGCAGAATTGCTGGAGGGAAAAGTCTGCCTGTTTGCAGATGACACCAAGATCTCTAACAGAGTGGATACCCCAGAGGGGGTGAAGAAAATGAGGAGGGACCTGGGGAAGCTTGAAAAATAGTTTGAGGATTGGCAACTGAAGTTTAATTCAAAAAAGTGCAAAATTATGCACCTAGGACACAGAAACACTAGGGAAAGCTACAGGATGGGTTGGGGGGAGTTGCTGATAGTCACAAAGTAGGAAAGGGACCTTGGGGGTTATTATTTCAGATGACCTGAAAATGTCAAAGCAGAGTGCTAAGGCAGCTAGGACGGCCAGTGGCATGCTGGGGTGCACAGGCAGGGGTATCATCATCAGAAGAAGGGAGGTAGTGATGCCATTATATAAAACCATGGTCAGGCCATACATGGAGTACTGTGTGCAGTTCTGGAGGCCACAACTTTGTCAGGATGTTAACAGGTTGGAGACAGTCCAGAGAAGAGTGACTAAGATGTTACAGGGCTTGCAATACAAGACTTATGAGGAGTGATTAAGGGACCTCAGTATGTACTCACTGGAGGAGAGGAGGGAAAGAGGGGACATGATAGAGACATTCAAGTACCTCAAGGGTAAAAACAGGGTGCGGGGGGAAAGACATTTTCCAGTACAGGAGGTGCACAAGAACGAGGGGGCATGACATTAAATTGGAAGGTGGGAGGTTAAGAGGAATGTGAAGAAGTTCTTCTTCACAGAGAGTGTCGTGGACACATGGAATGGTCTGCCTCAGGAGGTGGTAAGAGCAAGCACTGTGGATGGATTCAGGCATGCTTGGGACAGGCATAGGTTAACCGCAGAGCTCCAGCAGCAGGTGGGTCAGAAGCAGTAATCCAGTACAAGGGTTTACAGGCAGACTAGATGGGCCAGGCAGTCCTTATCTGCTGACAATTTCTATGTGTCTATGTTTGTCACCAAAACAAATGGCTCTGAGGGAGTTCCCAATGATGGTGGGAAGCACACATCAAAGGTTCTGTCTCCTCATTTTTAGCAGCAACAACAGTCCAAAAATATACAAGGTAACAAGAAAATAGATAAAGGTACTCAGCCATGTGAAAGACATGGTAAAGATGGATCAGATATCAGGGTGTCCTCAAGGAGGAACCCTGAGTCCATTGATGGCAAACATATAAATAAAAGAGCCTCCGAGCAGGTACTGGAAATGGTGCCTGCTAAAAAGAAATGAAAAGAAACAGTGTCACTGCCACTCCTCCTGAACAGACAAGCATTTCTTAATTTATTTATTTTTATTTATTTATTGAGATCTTGGATAATACTTTTGAGTACAAGCTCATTAAATATGTTCCGCGTCTAGACAAAGCTATAAGCAACGTAAAACATAAGTAAATTACAACACACTTGTGCTTAAGTGACAAAGTAGAGCAAGCACAGCATGTTCTAGGTCATTAGTTGATCACAGTAGCCAGAATCTATTAAGTTACAGTAGGTAGGCATTTTTTACAGAGACTATGTTAGTAGCCGGAGTCAAGTACACTGTTAGGTATTGTTACAAGGTTATAGGAAGAGAAGAGGAGAGGAGCGAGGAGAAGAGGAGAGGAGACAGGCAGTACCTTGGGAGGAGAGATGACAGCAGAATGTACAGGGAAAGGAGTGAGGGAGAGAAGGAAACAGAATTGGGGGAGGAAGTTGGGTGGAGAATAGGGTATAGGACAACTGGGGGGAGGGGAGGGGAAGGTGAGGGTGAGCATAGAAATGGATGTGGGTAGGTGGGAGTGGGAGTGGAAGAGGGTGGGTAGGAGGGTGGATGGAGTGAGCAGGGAACTGAGAGCAGAGGTGAGATAATAAGAGTATGGGGGGCACAAGAATAGAAGGCACTGCAGGAGTGTGGGTTAGCGTAAGGTCAGCGGCAGTCTGGAGAACATGCGTAAAACATTATTGGAAGCAGGTACAGCTGGCATTCTCTATTAGCTGCTGTCTCAGCAGTCTTTTAAAGGGACAATTGAGCTTAGCGAGGAGATGTCAGGCTGTATAGAGTTTAGCCACCCAGGGGCACAGAAAGCAAAGGACCTTTGACCCAAGGAGGTGCAACAGTTGGGAATTTTAAATAGGTGACAGTCTACATAGAAACATAGAAATATAGAATTTGACGGCAGATAAGGACTACTTGGCCCACCTAGTCTGCCCATTTTCCTACCTAACAGATAAGCTGCAGATCCTAGTTAACCAACAGCTTACTTCCTCCTACCCCCACTAGGACTGCCTTATATCTGTCCCATGCATTCTTGAACTCCCCCACTGTTCTTGACTCCACAACCTCCTCAGGGAGGCTGTTCCATGCATCCACAACCCTCTCTGTGAAAAAATACTTCCTCACATTACCTCTGAGCTGTCCCCCCTCTATCTTCAGATTGTGCTCCCTTGTTCTTGCACATCTCTTTTTCTGAAAGATGCTACCCTCTTGGACTTTTTTGATTCCCTTGAGGTACTTGAAAGTTTCTGTCATGTCCCCTCTCTCCCTTCTTTCCTCGAGGGTATACATATTAAGCTCCTTTAGTCTTTCTTCATATGTCTTCTGGTGCAGACCCTGCACAATTTTGGTTGCCCTTCTCTGGATAGCCTCAACTCTGTCTATGTCTTTGTGGAGATGGGGTCTCCAGAACTGCACACAGTACTCCAGATGGGGTCTCACCAACTGTCTGTACAGAGGGATAACAACTTCCTGTTTTCTACTATTGATGCCTCTTCCTATGCATTCCAGTATCCCCCCAGCCTTCCTTAATGCCTTCTCACATTGCTTGCCCACCTTTAGGTTATCTGATATAATTACCCCCAGGTCCCTTTCTATTTTTACTGTTGTCAGTATCTCACCCCTCATTGTGTACGCTTCCCCTGAGTTTTTGTCTCCCAGGTGCATTACCTTGCACTTCTTTGCATTGAATTTGAGCTGCCATACATTTGACCATTCCTCCAACCTTGCCAAGTCCCTTCTCATCCTTTCCACTCCAAGCTTAAAGCGTTGCGAAGGTTAGCATTGGGGAGAGAAGATTCTGAACCCCTGCGGGAACCAGTCCGAGACTAGTTTTTTTCACTTGTAAGCAGGCCTGGTAGAGAAGTCTATCAGGGAACTCAAGCCAGTTAGCCTGGGCATACAAGTCACATGTGTGCGTCATGCGTGCGGCTCCTGTGGTAAGTTGGCAGGCTTTGTTTAAAGCAACTTTAATATGGCATAGGGCAGTTTCTGTGGCTGACCCATATATTACCATCCCATAGTCAATTAGGGTCACAAGAGAACTTTGCACTGCTAGTTTGAGGGCCTCAGGAGTGAGGCTATGCTTGTGCCTGTGCAACAGACCAATGAGTGTATTAACAGCCTTAGTGACTATGTCAGTGTGGTGGCCAAAAGTCATTGTACTGTCCAGCATGATCCCCAGGTATCTAAAATTCTGTACTAGCTCCAGGGGAGAATCTACCTTGTTGGTGATCATAAGAGGGTGGGCTCTGTTCCGATTTTGAGCAGTGGAGAACAACATAGTTTTTGTCTTTGTATAATTCATCACCAGTTTCTGATCTTTAAACTATCTTTCCGCCACTGAAAAGTTAGTCTGGAGTTTGTCTTCAAGAGCGACGGGGTTAGAGTCGCTGGTAAACAGTATGGCATCATCTGTATAAAAGAGTAGATGACAGTTACAGGCACAGAAGAGTTGGTTAAGAAAGAGGCTGAATAAGAGCAGGCCCAAAATAGACCTTTGAGGTACACCTGAGCAGACTTGACAGCTATCAGATAAGGTATTAGCAATTTTGACCTGTTGAGGCCTCTCCAACGGGTAGCTGGAAAACCAAGATATGGTGTCAGGGGAGAGATCAATGCTATCGAGCTGTTTGATCAGGAGAGCATGGTTGACAGTGTCAAATGCTTTCAATAAGTCGATGAAGGCTGCGCCAACTAGGAGACCTCGGTCAAGGGAGTAGTTTACATAGCCCGTAAGTTCAAGCAGTGCAGTTGTGGTGCTGTGGTGCTTTCTAAAGCCATGTTGCTCAGGACATAGCAGCTGGTGCTTTTCAAGGCATTCACCAAGCTGGTCCACAACTATTCTCTCGAGTGCTTTCGAGAGTGGCAGTAAGATGGAGATTGGGCGATAGTTCCCAGTAAGTATCCGGTCACCACTCTTGAAGACTGGAGTGACTATCGCAGACTTCCACTTTACTGGGAGCTGCGAGTACCTGAGGGAGGTGTTGAGTAAGTGTGTCAGTAGGGTCAGAATTTCATCCAAGGATAGTGCTACGAATTTCAGATCCAATGTGTCACTGCTGAATCTAGTTTTGCCAAGAACCTTTAGGAGGTATTTTCAAGCTTCCCTGGTTGTGATTGTTTTGAAGTAAAAGGGAGGGTGGGAGAGGGTAGAGGAACTAATTATTCGAACATCAGAAGAACTAGGTGGATTGAAGAAGTCGGGGGGGGGGGGTACCCACCCAGGTCCGTGAAGGCATTATTGAAAGAGTTGGCAATTGTTCTAGGGTCACGAGTGGGAATGCCTTCTATGTTAAGCATAGTGGAGTCAGTTCTGCAGTCTTTACCAGTTAGTCCCTTTAAGTTGTTCCAAAACTTTCTGCCATCACGCCAGGTTTTGGTGAGGGCTTCCTTGTAGTATTGATTTTTAGCAGCCCGTATTGCCTGAGTGCAATCATTACGTACTTTCTTATAGTTTTGCAGATCTACCTGCTTGCTAGAAGCATGTGCCCTCAGCCATAGGCAGTCCCTTAAGTTCAGCAAGTCAAGTAGGCCAGGGGAGAGGCGGGGGTTGCAGTGGCCCTTGACTTTACTAGTTTTCATAGGGGCATGCCGATCACAAATTTCATTAAAGTGGCAAATGAAGTAATCTAGGGCAGTGTCAACATTGTGTGTATTATAGGCCGAAGACCAGTCATGGTGACAGAGATCTGCCTTTAATGCATCTAGGTGGCCCCTTATGAGAATCCTGTTGGTAATTATTCTCACTGGGGGCTTGGTGTAGTTATTGGACAATTTGAACATAATAGGAGAGTGGTTGCTAAGAGCATCAGGGAGGATAGTGATCTCCAATACGTGCCTGGGATGGTTAGACAGTACCCAGTCACGTAAGGTGCTGATACCAGTAGAGCAGCTGACCCTAGTCAGAGTGGTGACCAGCTGCAAGAGGTGAGTAGCTGTGAGAGCATCTTTAAAAACCTTGGCCTCTGGGGAGAGCCAGTTGATGTTAAAGTCTCCGAGGAGTATAATTTAATTGTTTAGGCTCATTGAATCTAGGCACTCCATTAGTCCTTCAAAGCCAGTAGCCTTATGCTTTGGAGGAATATAGGCTGAAGTGACTCTGAGGGTTTTATTATGAGAGCCAAGGAGCACTTTTAAGGCAAGTGCTTGTATTTGGTCACCCAATGTGGGCAATGGCAGGACTCGTCCCTGGAGATTGTCTCTAAGGTAGATAGCACACCCACCTTCACACTTTGTTAAGCAATCTTTCTGTAGACCATGTAGCCTGGGAGTGAGACACAGGCGTCTTCTATTTTGAGTGAGAGCTATGTCTCAACCACTGAGAGTATGTCTGGGTTCTGCTGCTGGATCCAGGCATTAAGGATGTTGAGTTTGTGGATGAGGCTACAGATATTTATTGAGGTGATCGTGAGAGACCCTGAGCTGCTTGGAGATGTGGCGCCTGTCTGGGGGCCAGGGTTGGGATGGATATTCCCAGAAAACAGCAGAAGCAACAGTGTAAGCCTCCAGAGGTACTCTCTTAATTGCTTGAAGCTGTGTTTTGATTTCCTTCCCTGAGGTAGGTGGGAGGAGTTGTTTTTATTTAGAGAGAAGAGGTGAGGAAAGAGTGCCAGCAGAGGCAGCTAGCCAGGGGCAAACCTACTAGTGTTATAGTAAGGGTACGGGGGCTGGAGCCATTGAGAGTGGGGAGAATTATAGTTATGTGAGGAGGTGGTAGAACTATAGGTGTGGAGGCAGCAATATACCATGCAGGGGAGGTCCGAGGAGGTCTCACAGGCAAGGGGGAGGTCTGATGGAGGAAGGAGCATTAGTATTAGTCACCATCTGGCAAGTGTCACAACTGGAGAGGACATTCTAGGGTTTGAGCTAGTTAATCTATATGTATATTTACTCATACATATATATATATAAATGTAAGTAAAAAAAATATTTTTATACAGGAATAATACATGTCATTTTGGATAATATAATCCAGTTTTTAAGACAGTCCTGTACAAGCACTCTAAGTTTCACACAGTATCAAGGCAACCACAAACATTTAGGTACAACGAATAAATACACAAAGGATCTTTCCCTTAATATTTATATACCATACTCAACAACTAGATTACCAACATTACATAAAAGAAAAGAAAAACAACAAAAATCAATATTATACACATATACATGTATAGACATAACACTTTTCTAGCCCTTCAATTAACCTTTTAGTAGTTTTCTCAGCTCGCAATAGGGGAGGGAGTGTATTCCAACATACTGATGTTGTGTGTGTATAATATATATATATATATATATATATATATATATATATACACACACACAAGAATTTTTATTTTTTATTTTTTTAATTGTTGTATGTTGGGGTAGTAGGGTGGGAAGCAGGTGAGAAGGGACAGATTCAACTGAGAGTTGGAAGTCTCCTTGAGAGAGACTATGGTGAAAATGTGGCCAGTCACTTTAAGAGAGAATGCAGGAAGTCACCCTGTTAAAGGGAAATATTTGGCTTGCTTTGTGGGGGAACAGGGGTATTTAATAGAGGTCGGCGCCGGGGTGGGTGAGCGGGACTAAAATATAGAGCAAGGTAATCAGAGTAGGGACTGCTGGCACTTGGAGTTACAGGCTGAAATAGATTTTTAAGGCTACGTGGCACAGAGACTACTGGATCAAGCAACTTAGCAAGAGCAGAAGAGCTCAGAACAGCTTAGAAATTAAGCACTTCGGGCTGCAGTCTGTACCAGAATACAATTAATTAATCAGGTAAATAAGTACCAGAATGCAATTAATTAATCAGGTAAATAAGTACCAGAATACAATTAATTAATCAGGAAATAGGTTACATTATTGTTGGTTGTGCAGCCAGACTAGGACACAGGATTACTTGTGCAGTGACTACAGGAGCACGGGCACTCTAGTGAGCTCCAAGTTTAAGTAATAAAATTAACTCCTGTAACACAGAGATCCAAGAATTAGGAGCAGCTCAGCTGATCAGGGTCACTGGAATGTACTGGCTTTCGGATTGTGCTCTGTTGCTGTTTAGGACAGTTGAGGAGGTTAATTAGGGCTGGGGGCCCTACTACAGAAAAGGCACCAAGTTCAAACAAAGGAGTCAATAGGGAATGATCCTCAGCAAGTTTCCTCAATTCATACCTTCACTGAAAGACATGTGGTGAGGGAGCAGCTGCTGGGGCTGAGTAAGCCTTCTCAAGCCGGGGGCTTCACTGAAAGATGTGCGGATGCTTGCCACTGGTCACTGGTGTTAATGTTGTACCAGGTCAAGGTGCAAATCATGGCCCACTCCAGAAGACTAAGGTTTGGACTGGGGGGGCCGGGGAGGCAATTATGGTGGGAAAACAACTGACAAACTGAAGGGAATTTAAAAGAATAAAAAATACAGTTTTCACCATTCTGTGCTTGGAGTGGGGGCTGGGCTGTTAGTGTAGAGGTCCCTCTGCAGTACTGGTGCTGTAATCTGGTGTACTTGGGTAACTTCAGAAAGGAATGTGGTTTCTATTCCCATCAGTCTAGTGTGAGAACATCATAAAACTGAACTGAACTGCAGACTGTGTTAGAGCTGTGCTCTACATTAGGGATAACTGGAGCACCCAGGGACATATTTTTCTAACCTCTCCACTTTTCTGTCTTAGTAGTCTGCTGCAGCAGTGCCATTTTTCTATCCTATTTATTTCCCATGTTATGCCTCGGTAGATTGGCCACCTACCTAGGTAGTCTACCTTCTCACTGTTTTTTCTTTTATATTTTTTTTCTGTCCATATGTGGTGCTAAAGTTCCTGCCATGTTGAATAAATTGCTTGATATGCATATGAATAAGAAAAACTGCTTAAAAAAGTGCATATAGTGCTTTAGCAACCATAAAGTGCCAAGCATGTTTGCTGGTTGTTGATATAAATAAAGTGCAGAGGGTACTTTGTAAAGAGTTTATATGTTGTTTACAATCCTGATTCTAAAAAGCCTGCAGTGCTTGAATTCAGAACAGAAGCAACTGGCGATACTGAAGGATTACAACCAGTTGCGTAAGTAAACAAGAAAGTATTACGGTAAGAGGCTTGCGTCTAAAGCGACGCCACTCTGTCACGCCTCTTCCCGTCTATGTCCGAGTTACCGAACAGTTCATAGAATAGTCATATAATAGTTATATAGTTATAGTAATGTACAGTACAGTGTGTGTAAAGTACCACATTGGAACCGGGGGGGTGTGGGGGGCAGAGCGCCCCCACAGAAGATATAAACAGTCTACTAAACAACTAAACAACAAAAGAAAGATGATATTCAGGGAGTACATAGCAACAATAATTTAACTCCTAGGACCCGGGGAGGGTATGGGGGGGAGCGCCCCCACAGAAGAAAGAACAAACAAATATTGTCTTGGTTATTTTAAAAAAAAAGTCTAAATATTGATTGCTTCTTACTTTTGTGGGGGCGCTTCGCCACCCACACCCCCCAGGTCCTCAGAGGTTATTCTGTATTTGGTAATACGGTATCCGAGATAAAAATAATTTCTCGCATTTACTGTCACGCCTGATGTGTTAGTGGTGATTGTGTAGAAAGCGCATGCAGTTTCACTAGCTCTCCGGCTGTTTTCACTCGCTCGCGCAGCTTCAAGATACACACTACCGTGAAGTCTCTGAAAGCTGCGCAGCGATTCGATCTGGCCATAATCCTTCAGTATCGCCAAGCAACCTAGCTGGAAGAAAGCTGAAACTTAATGAAAAGAATGTGCATGGTATAGATAAGCCATTGTTGTTTTCTTATTATTTAATTAGGGCTGTGCAGCACTTACAATGTATTTTGGTGACAGAAATGCACTAGTGAAGCCCTAGACTGAGAGTGGCAGCTGGTTCCATATTGGGGGTGGAAGGGTTACATCAAATGTCCCAGTGAACAGCTTCTGTAGTTAATCTGGCAGAAGTCTCCCCAAACATATTTATAGCCTTTCCCATGTGTAGCCCACATTACAACAGTCTTAATGCATTCCAAATGATATGCTTCAGACATAGACATTAACTTTTCCTGCTCCGACACTGAGAGAATGAAAGAGCTGCTTTATGAATGTGTCTGTTGGCACAATGTTGTGAAGTCCAAGCACTTCATGCCTGAGAGTGTCATAATCAAGCTTACTGATTATTGATCAAGCCCCTTGTAAAGTCTCCTGCATTCTATCACTGCGAAATGCCTCTCAAAGCCCTATACCATACCACAAAATGCCTTGCCTAACGGCAAGTGTAAAAAAGGAGCAGGCAGATGACAAGGGAAAATAAGAGAGCCACCGAGCAGACACTGGAAACGGTGCTTACTAAAAAGAAATTAAAAGGAAAACAAAAATGTCACTGCTGAATGGAGAATGCAGCAGGCAGATGACAAAGAAAAATGCACTCATTTGAAGGCATATTAAAGGTGTGGTAATTTCTCCAGGCCATCCCAGCTATGGGAAATTTCAGTAATATAAATGCTTCTCCCCCCCCCCCCCCACAGGTTCAGGGTTCAACCTATCTGACTGTGGAGGAGGAGGAATAGGATTACTATGGGCAAGGAAGGAAGGTGACCCCATAGAATCAGAGAGCACACTTGAACAAGATTTTGGCTCATCCCCAGGGCACAGTAAGGACTATATTTTGTTTTCCTCATTTGTTAGACATATACTTGTTAATCTCAACATCCACCCTTAGGAAACTGAGGAGGATGAAGAAGAGGATGAATTTATGGACATAATGGGTATTTGACCTTCAAGGAGGTTGCTAGCCCCCATACATAAGTCTGTTTAGAAGGCCATATCAAAATCATGTCTGCATCTACTCCAGCTGCAGCAAAGATTAAAGGAAAATACCAAGTGGACAGACAAGAAGTGGAATACCAGTATGCCCACCTGATCACTAAGGTGTGGTCCAGGCTGTTGCTTGCAAGACAGCAAAAGTCATCCCTTCTGCACAGCCTCCAAAAAATTGAATGCTATGGCCAAGAAAGTTTATACCACAGCTTCCATGCTCATTAGGCAAGCAAGCTTACTTAGCATTCTTCATTAAGTACCACTTCCACACAACTGTGAACACTAATGACGCTAACTAAACTTCTAGCTCATACAGTGTCCTTAACAACATTTTCTTGGTTAAGGACTCCCATTCTGTCCCAGTAAACCAAAACCAAAGCCATGGATTTCTCTTTTGAGGGAAGTTTGATGACAAGACAGACACAAAAGTAACAGTGAAAAGAAAAAGGCTTCTACCTCCTTAAAGACCCTGTGGAAGGGGTGCAGAGGCAGGGGTTACTTCCCAAGATGGTAACATCAATTACAATAGGGATACTACAGGGAGAGAGGCAGAAGGGGCATAAGGTTCACCCATGTTGGTGCGCAAAGAAATGTTGCACCATCAGTGAAGGAGCAGGCAAAAGATTGCCTGGCATGTGAGTGCCAAGGAACTGGTCACCTGCCACCTGTGTATGATTTTCTGCTGGGGACATAGACCTCCGCACCCTGCTACTATTATATAACCACCTCCTCCCTGCTCTGTATCAGGGAGGTGGTGCCCATAGTGTCACATGCCCCAAACTCCCAAATGGCTACATTGTGGGTGCCCTCTTTAGCTTGCCCACATTCCGTTGTCCAAATTATGGTACCCCTCTAATGGTATACAGGGGCACAAAGCACACTGTGGCTGCAGCACCAGCACCTAAGCCACAGCCAAAGCAATACCCCTAACAAATCCACCTAGGTCACCCATCCATTGCCAGTGGAGAGAAGATTGTCTCACTACCGCCAGGAATGAGTGAACATTACCTTAGAAAAGTGGGTTCTGGAGGTAGTGGGCTATGGATGTTTCTGCAGTTCAGAAATTACCCAGCACTACAGAAACACAGAGCCTTTCCAGCACTCCTCCCACAGAAAGAATACTACTGGGATTGGAAGTAAAAATATTGCTGACAGCACTAGCATTAGAAAAGATCCCTGCCTCTCGGAGGGGCAAGGGTCTGTTCTCTCCTGACCCATAAGAAAAAGGGGAGTGGCATCCCAATTTTGATCTCAGGTATTTAAACAAGAAATATCTCAGGTTCAAGCTAGGGGTCTGTCAATCCCAATTCACAGCTCTCAGCTCTTCCCTTTGGCCTCACCTCAGCACCAGGGAGTTCACAAAGTGCTTTGCAGTGGTGGCCATACACCTGAGAAGGAGGTGTGGTAGTTTTTCCCTACCTGGACAACTAGCTAGTCTCAGGGAAAACAGAACAGGGAACAAGGCATTTACTACAAACTGTAAAAAGCACTTTGGAATCTTTTGGATTCTTGATAAACCTACAGAAGTCTCAGCAAGAACCTGTTCAAATACAGGACTACATAAGAGCACAATTAACACTCATAGGGTTAAGTTTTCCTCTCACGGGCCATAGTTGCAGATCTGAAAGCAGCAGTGGAGTCCTTCACAACAGATTAGCTGAGACCTGCGAGGGACTTAAGCAGCAATTACTAGGGCACATGGCTGCATCCACAGCTATGGTTCCATGTGTCAGTGATAAAATCACCTGTAAAGCCACTAGAGTAGTGGAAGGAAAAAGCAACCTCTGAGAGGCCATTCCCTTCCTTCAGCAATCCCCAACAAGTATTTTTACAACAGATGCCTCACTCCTGGAAGGGGACACCTACCTGCAGGACTCACAGTGAGTGGCACATGGAGCTAGCAAGAGTCACTGGAACACATCATCCTTCTGGAACTCAGGACACTGCTGCTAGCAATGTAGTCTTTCTCCTCCCACCTACAGGGTGAGTCTGTCTAAATCAGAACAGACAACACTACAACAATGTATTACATAAACAAGCAAGGAGGGACAAGATCCTCAAAACTTTGTGCAGAAGTGATGAGGATCCAAGACCCAGCATATGCCTGTAAGCTCCCCTTCCATGGGGCTTACTACATTGCCCATGAGGGAGCAGTCATACATTGGGTGCCAGGATCTGTAGTTAAGGGCGGGATCCTGGCATCTGGGTATAAAAAGGCAGCCAACTGGCGGGAAAGGGAGCTCTGTGGAGCTGAGTTGGGGAATGGGAATTGGAGAAGCAGGAGAGTCGGGGCAGTCGGCCCATGGGGCCCAGATGGGGTGATTGCCACCCTGGCCCCCCTGGAGAATAAAGGGTCCCCATTGCCAAAGATGGTGAAGTTGGCTTATAAGAATCTGAGTGCTGTCTGCACCCATGCAAGAGGTCCCAGGGCTCAAATCAAAACTGACATTGAGTAACAGGAGCTGGTTTGGAGGCCTGTTACCACGAACCTTGGTACCAGGATGGGTAGCGGTTGGAATCTGTGAGCCTGCAGAGTAAGGTGGCTGCCACTGATGGCCGCAGCCCAGAGAATGAGAGGCCGAGCTGTGTGGACCTCGAGGTGGCAGCTCGGGGATTCTGTGCCACGTGTTTCCTGTCTACCTGGAAGGGGGTCATCGCCTTAGCAGGTCAGAACCTTGGTACTGCTCCATGGAGCTGCAGAATGGGGTGTGGGACCGCCAGGAGCAGTGTTTCCCTAGCTGAGTCTGCTTTGTAGGGTACCTGCATCTGGCATGCGGTGCCTGAAGGAGAGTTGACAGTGAGCGTAGTAACTTTGGGACTGTCAGCTGTATAACCCTCCCCTGTGTCAGTTTTGGGCTGGCCATGAAGGAAATCAAAGCCCTGTATTCATAAGAGGGAGGTCCTATTGGACAACTCCTTAGTTTCCTAGAGGTCCTAATACATTGTGTGGGAGGCTACCACCTCATATCTATCTGTGAGTCCTTTTTGGGTCTCAATGTGAGTGCAACTCTGGGACTGTGGATTTGGATAAAAATCTAAGAAAATGTACTATGGTCTCATCCACTGAGCAGTTGCAACTGGACAAACTGTGTCCCCCCTCACTCCATGGAGCGGCAATGAAATTATTGTGGCTTGAGCCTTTAAAGAAACTGAATGGCAATCTGTTGAGAAAAATAAATTCAGCCTGCTTGCATCATTTTCAGTCTGGACAGTGATGTTTGTACACTGAACTAAAGTGGATAAGTGCCTGTCCGTGGTGCCCTTAACCAGTTTTGTCTCCTCAGCATCTGAATGGCTGCACCCCACCAGTCTTACACTGCCAAGCACCCCAGCAGAGCCAGTCCGTCATCATGGGACTCCGGAATTCAGGTATGGAAGTTAATATCTGTAGTGATTGCTGGACTGTGTTCATGGTTATATAGTGCCTCCCTTCCCCATGAATTAACATCATCTCAGTACCCCTAGACAGGAGTGGGGGGCTTACATGCCTTAGAAGCACACACTTATTTATTTATTAGCTTTTTGATGACTGGGTAAGTGCATTAGGCAATAAACCCTGCCTATTTTCAGACACGACCCAGGAGAGTACAAAGTACAGTCTTACAGACGATCTCAGGTAACATATAGTCAGTGCTTGACAGCATACAACAGATATCCACGCAGGGACAGTCAATGGGGTGCTCTTGCCAAGCAGAGACAATGTCCTGGCAGATTCCTTAAGCAGAGGCAGTCAGGAAAATCATGAATGGGCCTTGAACAGGCAGGTTCTGGCCTCAATGCTCAGAAGGTGGGGTATTTCCAAAATAGATCTATTCACTTCTTGGGAAAACAGTGGGCTTCAAAAGTTATTTTTGCAGACCACCAGCCAGAGGGACAGTGCCAGAGGAGACCCTGGTCTTGGGCTGGACCGAGTGGTCCCTGTCCTGCTGAAACTCAGGAGGGAACCTGCAACAATGATACTAATAGCTTTAGACTGGGCCAGACAGACTGGGTCAGATTCTCAAAAAACTCCAAATGCCACAAGCCCCAGCTGCGCTGTACACATGGCGCACTCGGCCTGCAGTATTCTCCTGGCTGAATATCAGAATTTTCTATCCTGTTCACTAATTGCCACAAGAGCTTGCAGCAATCCTGGGTATCCTTTTTATAGGACTTGCACCAGATACTTGGTGCAAGCTGCAGTAAATCGGGTCAAGTGTCGTAACTGCATCTGACCTACTAAAATCAGGAGCAGTTGCAGCAGAGGTGTTTGGCACTGCCGCAAGCCCTGTTGCCCTATGAAAATTCATCCCCACTATGTATTTCATTCTGTTGGCCCTGTCCAGCAAACCGCCAAACAACCTGTCATTGAGTAGCAAGCTGCTGACCTTATCTCTGGGGATAACATTCCTAAACTCCAAGACACTGCACTTCAGGGCATGGGTCTTGTGGAGCCAGACTACTCAGGATTAAATCTTTCAAATGAAGTCCTACAGGTGCTTAGATTTCAAGGAAACCAGCAACCAGGAAAACATATTCCTCTAAATGGATGAAATTTTCTTACTGGTGTACCCCCCAGAACATAGTCCCAATAGAGGCAGGGTCACCTACAATTTGGAATGCCTGGTACACCTGCAGTTTTTAAGCCTAAGGTGATCAACACTAAAGGTGAACTCAGCAGCAATGTCAGCATACATATTGGCAAGCAAAGGAAAGTCACTTGCCTCTTAATCTGTTTTAGAAAGCTTTTTTTTTCAAAGGCCTCAGCCATTTGTTCCCACCAGAAAGGGACCCAATTCCTCCATGAGATCTCAGTGTCTGCCTTGCTCAGCTCTTGGAGGCTCCTTTCAAGCCTTTAGACACGGTGACCAGAAGTACGTGACATAGAAAACCATATTCCTGATTGCCGTGACCTCTGCTAGGTGGGAGAGTGATCTGCAAGCTCTCTGTACAGAGACAAATTATATAATCTTCCACAGGGACAAGATAGTCCTTAGAACTAACAGGAAAGTCCTGCCAAAGCCAGTGACTGACTTCCACTTGTGCCAGTCAGTAACTCTTCTTGTGCTCTGTCCAGAACATACTACTACAGATAAGCAAAACTGCACAGCCTTGACTTGAAAAGAGTTCTGGATCTATACTAAGGCTGCAAGTTCAGTTCAACCACTCAGCCTAAATGGTTGAACCCCCGATATTCGCGCTAGTCCGCCACCCGCAAACATATGGGTGAAATATGCAAACTTGGTTTGCCCGGTTGGCCCCCCTGCAATATATAGAATAATGCATAGTGAGTTGATATGTAGTTTTTTTATACACCCAAGGTGTGTGATATTAGAGAAACCTCGAGAGCGAAGCTCGAGAGGTTTCACTAGTATCACACACCGAGGGTGTGTAAAAAAACTGCATATCAACCCCCTACAAATGTTTTATTTTTTATAATAACTGGTTCAAAAAAAGCCCACTTACTCAACTTGTGGAATGCAGCCCAGCCAGATGCAACCGACGAAAGCAGCCTGCCACAAACTTTCACAGAGCTATCAAAATCTCCATCCAAGTGACTATTCCTTACTCCTGATTCCTTCCCACACCAGCCCTAGAGGAGCTTACAGATACATGGTGGTTCCCTGGTTTGGAGAGCGTGTTGGCTGATTCGACAGTTTTAGGCTGAACTACAGGATGCTACTAGCTGCTCCCAGTACAGCGGCTACATCAGACTCGACACAGACTGAGTCATGGCAAATCTGGCCTGTTTGAATGGTCTGGACTGCTGCAGGCTTCTTGGTGCGAGACTATAAAATTTGTACAAACCCGCAGGTTGATACGAGTTTTTTCGTATCAACCTGCAGGTTGATACGACTTTTTAAATATTCAAAAACGAGTTGATAACGGGGTCACCAGTTATTATACTTCATTTATGTATTGCAGTGCCTAGTCAGGTGGTGCAGTCTAGATCCCTAATCAGATCACCTGACGACACCGACGACAGTTCAGTCAGCAGCAGTCAATCAACCCACATGTCAGCCTTATTCCTGCCTGGACCGTGTAAGCGTGTGGGTGATTGGTTGCAAGGCTGTGCCTGGCAAGAGTGACAACTCCTGGCCAGCGAATAGACAGAGTCATGTGGGTGGCTGCTGGCTATAGAGTCAACTTGAGTTAACTCGCAGCACCAGTTTTCTTTTCTGGCAGACAACGAGCAGCAGAAAGAGACGAGAGTGAACTACCGTCTCTCCAATCTCTCCATCCTTGTCATGTGAGAGCCTGGAAAACCTTGCTTTAAAAAAATATATTGCTGGCTCTATAGTTCAATGCAGTAGTTGACATGTTGATGTAACTAAATTTTATCTGTACTGGACAAGACGAGAAGCGGGCGCATTTGACTGGGAGTAGTGGGGAGGAAGAGAAAACGCAAGCAGGAGTGCGTGTTGGGTGGCAGTGCCCGCCCAGTCACACTGTAGTCACTCAGATCATCCATGTTGGTTGCGTGTGTGAAGATTCAAGAACTGAACTGAAAAAAATAAAGAAATATTGATTTTTGAAAAGAGAGATAAAACCCCAGCATAACTAAATAGGTTAACACAGGCTCTAGCAGTAGCAGAGCAGACAGCAGTTTGTGTTGTGGGGAGGGGTAACACAGTCCACTCCAGACACTGAGACAGACAGACTCATTGTTGCCAACTTGCAGCAATTTTGCATTAGACAGGCAGCATCTTTCTTATTCTTTTATTTCTTTCTTGGAGCAGATAAACAGATTTTAGTGCTTTCTTCCTGGGAATGAGCACTCAAGGCAAAATGTTCAACTGAACCAATCTAGGCAGAGTCAAGATTGTTGTTTTTTTTGTTTTTTGTATGGCCTGGCCCTGAATCCGATTTTCATAATAACAACTTATTATTACCTGTCTGGGAAATAATCTCCCTGTGTTTTACTACTTAAAGTACCTGACTTGACGCAGCCAGTAGTGATGTATTTACCTGTTAGGGAGAAAGTAAAAATACCCCTGTGCCTTACTACTTAAAGTACTTGACTCGACGCAGCAAGCAGTGCCATATTTACCTGTTAGGGAGAAAATATCCCAGTGCCTTACTACTTAAAGTACTTGACTCGACACAGCCAGCAGTGCTGTATTTTCCTGTTAGGGAGAAAATATCCCTGCGCCTTACTACTTAAAGTACTGGACTTGATGCAGCCAGCAGTGCTGTATTTTCTTGTTTTGGAGTAAATTTCCCTGTGCCTTATTACTTAAAGCACTTGACTCGACGCAGCAAGCAGTGCTGTATTTACCTGTTAGGGAGAAATTATCCTTGTGTCTTACTAGTTAAAGTACCTGACTTCATGCAGCCAGCAGTGTTGTATTCTCCTGTTTGGGAGTACATTTCCCCTGCATCTTCCTACTTAAAGTACTTGATTCGATTCAGCCATGAGTGGTAAAAAAAAACAGCAGCACTTCTCAGGCAATCCAGGCAACAGTGACAACAGTACAGCTACTAAGCGGCTCCTGCTTGAAGCTTGGCACAAGTAGTAACCCTCTACTGAACCATTAATAGAACTCAATGGCTGTGTCCATGGGCCATAAATTAGCGTGGCGTGCCATCTGGGTGCTGTCAGCCTGCATAAATTTTGGACAGTATATGTTTTTGAACTGTGGCAGGTTCATTTTAAGAAAACTGAGCCTTTCTACATTCTTTGTGGAAAGATACAGTATGTTCTTTTTTTCATTCACCGTTGCTCCAGCAGCACTGAAAATTCTCTTGGAATACGTGCTTGTGGGTGAGCAACTGAGGTACTTAATTGCGATCTCAGTTAAAGAAGGCCACATCGATTTTTTCTGTTGCCAGTACAGCAGTGGTTAGTAACCTGCAATCAGATATACAATCTCCTCCATATAATCTTTCACCATTTTTGCAGCAGGGACTTCTGGTACCACAATAGCTGGCTGAGCCTTTCCAGCTGTCTTTATCAGACCGAAGTCTGACAGCATGTCCCACAGTGGTTTGTCCTCTTGTGGTGTAGCAGCAGTTCTGGTTGGTGTTTGATGACAAAAAACATCAGTAGTGGTGGCACCAGCAGCAGCAGCAGCAGCAATGGCAGATTGTGCTCCCTCCCTCTCCACCAGAGCTCATTCAGAATTTGAATGTTGCCACAAGGGCACTGATGATGTACTACTTTTCTCAACTATACATGCTGACACTTTCTCAATTAACAGTTTGCGATAGTATTCCAGATTTTTAAAGTCATGTGGTTTGAAGAATGTCTCAACTGTCTCCTGAAACCGAGGATCGAGAAGTGTGGCCAAAATATAATGTTCTGCTTTGTACATATTTACAATGCACTCGACAGCCAGGAATGTTCAACATTTTTCCCACAAAGGATGCAGCACTGGTGTTATCAGTGTCAAGGATCTGTGACTCAAGAGGCTCCAGTCTCATTCTGATGAGTGAGATTAAGAGTGATATCTGGCTTAGCCCAGCACCATCAGAGCTCACCACTCGTGTAGCCTTGTCAAAGGGTTTAAGAATACAATTAAGATTATCCATCAGATGCCACTGATTGGGGCTGATATTCACATCTCCTTTCCCAATGTCATGTTGGACTGCATATTGATGGATGGCTTTCTGCTGCTCAAGCATTCTCTGCATCATATAGCAGGTGGAATTCCACCCAGCTGGAACTTATTGGATTGTCTGGTGGAGAAGAAGGCTGTTTTCTATTTGAATCTGCTGCAACAACTTTCTGACTTTAACAGAATGGCCAAAGTGTGTGCACACAGTGCAGACAGCTGCAATGAAGTTCAGAACATTTTGGTCCTCACTGATAAAGTCTATCACCACCAAGTTAACAGTGTGTGCAAAGCATGGTACATGTGTAAAATTACCAAGCCTTACTGCTTTCACAATATTAGAAGCATTGTCAGACACTATAAACTTAGGTCACAAGGACTTTGGAGTTAGCCAGTCGGCAAACTTTTCTTCAAGGCCCTCCAGAAGATGTTCTGCTTTGTAAACTTTTTCAAAATCGTAAATACATAATGCTGCCTGTCTACAAACAGAGAAAGACTCTTGCTTTTTGCTGCTACTGCTACCAGTGCCACTAAATGATGATGAAGAGGAAGGAGGAAAGTTTACCCAATGGCCAGTCACAGCCATATAGTCAGTCATCTGACCACTGGTCCACATATTTGTTGTGACATGGACCTTTTTGCCCACTGAACCTTTAAGAGCCTCAGACGCACTGTTACAAACAGCACCATACAAGTCTGGGATGGCAACAGTTGAGAAGTAAGTTCAGCTGGGGACTTGATATTTGGGCACAGCAATTTCCATTAGTGCTTTAAAGCCTGGGTTTGACACGGAGAATGGTAACAAGTCGATGGCTATCATCTCTCCAGTTGCCTTTGTTAATCACCTTGCCTCAGGCCTGTTGGGCTTATATTTCTGTGACCGCTCAAAACAGTCTTTCAGTGAAATTTGATTACTGCTACACTTGCTGATATCAGCAGATTTTCTTGGTAGCTTCCCTTGACTTTTACCACCATGAGAGGTACATGTCGTGGACATGGATGGTGTATGACTCCTGGCAGGCTGTGGTGATGGACTCAGAGGGGTAAAGAAATGTGAAATTGAAAATGTGCTTTGACTGGAAGTCAGACTTTCATCATCCTCCAACTCTGCATCAATTATATCATCACTGTGACCTTGGTAAACATCCATATCATCATCCTCCTCAGCAGAGTGCAACAGTGTAACAACTTGTGTGTGCTCCTTTTGTGCTTTTTGATACTGGTAAATGTGAGACTTGTTCATATGTCTTATCATTGTTGATGTTCCCATCCTGGCACCCACTTTGCCGTGACTTAATTTTGTTTTGCATAATTTGCAAATCACATGACTGCAGGATGATTTATCTTGTGTAAAAAAAAAAAAAATCCCACACTACGGATTTCACAGATTTTGTTGCACTGCTGCTTATGGGGAGGATATGTTTGCCACTGCGCATGGCACCACCACAGCCACTGCTGCTGCCAGTGTCTCTTTGAGATCTTTCCATCTCCATGCCAATCAACGAATGTTGATGCACAGCAACTCTTCCTGCGTCAACTCCTCTAGAATCCTGTCCATTTTCTATTCTCTGTTTCTCCACTGCAGGTGTGGTTGTCTCGTTATGACCCATTAATTTTTTTCTTAGCACCACCATCTTTCCTATAACTCTTTTTTGCTCTTTTGCTGGCCCTGTAGTCCTCATCATCATCCTCCCTCTCCACAGAACTGCTGCTACTTGACAGACTGACTGCTACTTTATCTACTATAAACTCAGGATCTGTTTCACTGATTTCTCCCTCAGTTTCATCTGTCTTCTCCTCCTCCTCATCATCCATCACTGTGCTTACTAAGACTGGCAGCCGCACTATGATGGCTCTTGTGCTTACCCTCTGAGTATCACGACGGGTTACTCCTGCAATGTCCTGAATTTTCTGTACTGTTGTCACTGTTGCCTGGATTGCCTGACAAGTGCTGCTATTTTTTTACCACTCATGGCTGCGTCGTCAAGTGTTTTAAGCAGAAAAATACAGGGACATTTTCTCCCTAGCAGATAAATACAGCACTGCTAGCTGTGTTGAGTCAAGTACTTTAAGTAGCAACACACAGGGATATTTGTTCCTTAGCAGGTAAATATAGCACTGCTGGCTGCATTGAGTCAAGTACTTTAAGTAGTAACACAGTGTATTTCTAGAACCTGGTTTTACTTAGTAGAACCTGTTTTTTTACTTAGTAGAACCTAGTTTTATTTGGTAGAGCCTGGTTCTACTTGGTAGAACCTGGTTTTACTTGGTAGAACTTGGTTATAAATGGTAGAACCCAGTTCTACCTGGTAGAACCTGATTCTACTGAGTTCTACCTGGTAGAACCAGGTAGAACCAAGTAGAACTATTTCAAACAACATGAAGTCTTGCTGTATTCTGACATAAACAGTGATGTCCAACCTTTGAACTGCCCCGGAGATGAAAGAGTTAACTTTCCATGCCAGACATGGAACGCTGAGCTCGAGCTCGGTTGAGACTCTGTTGCTGTTTGAACTCAAACCGTCAGATTCTTTACTCCGCCTCACTGAACAGTCGCTCGCGAGATTTCTCCTTTGCTCGGTTCAAGTTTGTCGGTTAAAGTGCCGTTTTCCTTGGTTTTCAACTGAATTTAATCCATAACCTGTCGGTTCAGTCTCTGTCTGTGGTATCGTGAGTACTAGATAGGTTTATTTTCTTGTTCTTCTGTGTGGAACTTGTAAACGTGGGATCGGTTTGGTTTGAACCGATCAGGTTTGTTCAAAAAAGTTTATTCTACTTTTAGAGTGTGGTAACCGGTCCTTATCGGTTCTAAAAAAAACGGATTTCATTACGTCTTTTTCCACGACCCATAACACGGTCAGAAACTGATAAGGGTGTCTTGCCTGGCGGATTGCATAAAAAAGGGTTAGTTTTGTTAGGACTGGCCATGTCTGAGAAACCCAAAAGAAAAACCGGGCCCACTGGGTTTCAACACTGTAGTTTGTGTGGGGAAGCCTTTGCTAAGGCTGATCCCTACACCACCTGTGTTTATTGTCTGGGGTTTGACCACCTCGATTCAGACTGCCAGAGTTGCAAGAATTTTCATGCAGCTACCCTGGAAAAGAGAGTTGGTAGGCTCAGGGAAAGGGAGGTCAAGAAGTCCGCTGACCCAGATGGCCAGCCCGGTTCGGGTCCAACCGAACCAGAAGGAGTGCCCTCTGACCAGGGCGAAAACTCTTTGGGGAGAACCCACTCTGAGGAGTCGGTCTCGCTAAAAGAAAAAAGAAGGATAAATCAGCCGGGTGCGGATCCACAACTTCTTTCTCCCGGACCGGCTGATGAAATAGCCAAAGCAATAAGGATTGTTCAGTCACTAACTCCTGCTCAGACCGAACCGGCACCATCGGGAAGGGGCTCGGTTCAGTCGGTTCCCCCGGTTCCAGATTATAATTTAGAAGATTTTTATGAACCGGAGGAGGAGGAGGAAGGAGAGTATGAGGATAGTGATGGTGATTACGAAAGTCTGGATGTGCCCATTGACCCGGACATCTCCCCAGACAGACCGTCAGGGGTTTCTCCTCCTAGGCTTTCTGAGTCCCCTTCCCATTTTATGTTCTACAAAAAAGTGGCTGAAACTCTTCAGCTTCCTATGGAAGAAGCTGTAGACGATCAGGAGGAGCCTGACTATGTTGAGATGATGGATATCCCAGAGTCCAGGAGGCTGTCTATTCCCCTTCATAAGTCCTTTGGGAAACAGACAATAGCAATTTTAAAGACTCCTAATTCTATACCTCCTGTGGACAAGAGAATGGACAAGAGGTATACTCTCTCAGGCTCAGATACGGAGTTCCTTACCCAGCAATGCAGCCATGTTGGAGTAGTGCAGGCTGCTGCCTGTGATAAGGCAAATATACCCTTGGCTTCTCACCCCCCCAGATAAGGACTCCAGGAGGATTGATGCCATGGCAAAGAAACAGTACATGGCAGCATCCTTGGGACTCAGGAAGGCTAATTGTATGGCCTATACAGCTAGATATCAGAAATTTAGATGGGACACTGTAATGGCTTTAGCTAAACAGGTCCCTGGCCAGCTTGCCAAGGAGCTGGAGCAGATGGCTGTGGATGGTATTGAGGCATCCAAGGTGCAGTTCCATGCTGCAGTGGACTCCAATGATGTTTCATCTAGAGTCATGGCTACATCTGTGGCCCTTCGTAGGATGGCTTGGCTCAGATGTACTAACCTGTCCCAGGATACCCAGACTAAGGCCATGGATTTTCCTGTTGTGGGTAATTCTCTATTTGGGGAGCAAATAGAGAACTACATGAAGAAAATGGATGAATACAGGACCACCTATAGGAGTGTTCAGGCCAAGGAAAGGCAAGCCACTCCCCAGAGGCAGCATTCCAGGGGCAGGGCAGGCCTTTCATAGGCCTTCTACCAAGCCCAGGCCTCCTCTTCTGCTTATGCTCATAGGGGGTTCTTCAGAGGGCGAGGCAGACGGGGTACAAGCAGGCCTGCTTCCACCCCTCAGCCTAAAGCCCCAGCCAAACAGGCACCCTGATGGGTTTGCCAGGGCCGATTCTCCACCACCTGTAGGGGGCAGGCTGGCTTACTTTGTCCAGGACTGGATGTCTTTAACATCAGACAAATGGGTCCTGAAAGTAGTAAGCCAGGGACTGGTTCTCAGCTTCAAAAAATTTCCAAAGATGAGAACCAGATCCTTTCCACCTGCAGTTCCTTCAGAGGCACTTGCCCTAGAGGCAGAGGTCTCTTCCCTCTTGGCTCTGAGAGCCATAGAGAGGGTTCCATCCCTACACAAGGGAAAAGGGTTGTACTCCAGGTACTTCCTAACCCCCAAAAAGACAGGAGAATGGCGGCCCATCCTGGATCTCAGATATTTAAACAAGCACCTTTTAAAGCCAAAGTTCAGAATGGTGACTCTGGGATTAATTCTACCCTTTCTAAGGCCAGGGGACTGGCTAGTTTCCCTGGACCTCAAGGATGCCTATTTCCATATTCTCATCAGAAGCTCCCACCAAAAGTACCTCAGGTTCGAGCTGCCCTCAGGCCATTATCAATTCAGAGCAATGCCCTTCGGCCTAACTTCTGCTCCAAGGGTGTTCACAAAATGCCTGGCAGTAGTGGTTGCCTTCTTAAGGAGAAAAAAGATCTCCATCTTTCCATACCTGGACGACTGGCTCATAGTAGGCCAGTCTCTAGACCAAGTCAAGTCACACCAATAGATAACTCAGCAACTGCTCACTTCTTTAGGTTTCCTTCTGAATCTTTCAAAGTCAGTTCTAGAGCCTGTGCAGCTCCTCACCTTCATAGGGGCAGAGCCGGATACAGTAAAGGCAAGAGCCTTCCTTCCCCTGGACAGGGCAAGGACCCTTATCTCACTGGCCTCTTTATTCACCCTCCAGGTGTCTCGACCAGCAAGGCATTTTCTGCAGCTTCTGGGACACATGGCTGCCTCTACAGCAGTGGTTCAGGGAGCAAGATTTCAGATGAGGGACTTTCAGTTCCACTTGAGAGCCTTCTGGTCTCAGAAAAAGGATCCTCTGACCAAACTAATCCCAGTGACTCGAACCCTGATACAGGCGTTGCAGTGGTGGCAGGATCAGGATAATCTAAGACAGGGAATTCCTTTTGTCACTCAGTCTCATTCTTTAATCCTTACTACAGATGCCTCCCTCTTGGGGTGGGAAGCCCACTTGGGGGACCTGGCCACCCAAGGGTTGTGGTCTCCTCAGGAATCTCTGCTTCACATCAATCTATTAGAACTCAGGGCAGTGTTTCTAGCACTTCAAGCTTTTTCCAAGTCTGTTCAGAACAAAGTAGTTCAGATCAGGACAGACAATACCACCACAATGTGGTATATCAACAAGCAAGGGGGGCACTCGGTCTATGGCCTTGTGCACAGAGGAAATGAAGTTGTGGTCTCTGGCCTATTCCCTGAATGCCTCTCTTAGAGCAGTGCACCTCCCAGGGAAGGACAATGTCCTGGCAGATGCTCTCAGCAGGATATCTCAGGGCCATCACGAATGGTCCCTGGATCCCCTGATTTTAAAGGTGATCTTCTCCAGATGGGGCACCCCACAGATAGATCTTTTTGCAGCCCCAGACAATCACCAACTTCCTCTCTTTTGCTGCAGGCCCCCAGTGTTGGGCTCAGTCCCCCTGGATGCCCTAGTTCTCAGTTGGGAAGGGAAGTTCCTGTATGCTTTTCCCCCTTTCCCTCTCCTGTTCAAGGTGCTAGTCAAAATCAGGTCTTAACCCTGCAAGGTGATTCTGATTGCTGCAGACTGGGCCAGACAGCCCTGGTACCCTCTCTTGTTGTCCTTAGCAGTCCACCTTCCCCAGTCTCTTCCCAGGAATTACAACCTGTTAACTTGTGCTCAGGGGAGGGTTTGGTATCTGAATCTCAAATCTCTCAATCTCAAGGCTTGGCTCTTGAAGAGTTAGAGTTTGCTGATTTGCACCTCTCTCAAGGTGTTCTAGATATCTTAAAGACTTCTCGAAAGCCTTCCACCAGAAACACTTATAATTCCAAGTGGAAAAGATTTACTTTATGGTGCTCTGGGAAGCATATTTCTCCAGAGTCTGCTGGCCTGCCCACAGTCCTTGACTATATGGTTCATCTCAATAGCTTGGGACTCAGACCAGCTACACTAAGAGTGCATCTGGCAGCTGTCTCTGCCTTCCTCTCAGCAGGCAAGCGCTCTTCCCTTTCAGCTCATCCTGTATTTTCTAAATTTTTCAAGGGATTGCTGCATACCAATCCTCCCTTCAGGGACCCTGCCCCTGCTTGGGACCTTAATGATTGCATTGCTCAGCTTATGCAACCCCCTTTTGAGCCTTTGTCCTCAGCAGAGCTTAAGTACTTGACTTGGAAAACTGTTTTCTTGGTGGCCATCACTTCTGCCAGATGCATAAGTGAGTTACAGGCCCTGTCAGTGGAGTCTGATTTTATCTCTTTCCATAGAGATAAGGTGGTCCTCAAGACTAATAGGAAGTTTTTGCCTAAGGTGGTTTCAGATTTCCACCTTAACCAGTCTATGTATCTTCCTGTTTTCTTCACTGACCATTCCTCCTCTGGGGAGAGGAGGCTGCACAGTTTGGATGTGAAAAGGGCCCTTAGCTACTACATAGAGTGCACCAAGGGTCACAGGTTTGACTCCCTCCAACTGTTCCTCACTTATGGTGAGGTTGGTAAAGGAAAACCTGCCACTAAGAGATCTGTTGCCAGGTGGATTGTCTCTTGCATTCAATTTTGCTATGAAAAACTAGGTAGGATCCCACCCTCAGGCCTGAGGGCTCACTCTACTAGAGGTACAGCTGCTTCCCTGGCTGCTGCCAGGGATATTCCTATCTTAGAGATTTGTCAAGCAGCCACCTGGAAAACAGTACATACTTTTACCAAGCATTACTCTCTGGTTACTCTCTGGATATCCAGGCTAGGAGTGATGCTCAGTTTGGCACAGCAGTGCTTCAGAGCCTATTTCCAAAGTAGGTTCTGTCCCTCCTCCATGGAGGTACTGCTTGGTAGTCTGCATATGTCAAAATACAGCAAGACTTCATGTTGTTTGAAGAAAAAATTACTCACCTTAGTAATGTTGTTTCTTCTAATGGAGTCTTGCTGTATTCTGACCTCCCCACCTGCCTCCCCTCTCAGAACCTGGTTTTTGGGATGTGGGTGGGCAGCAGCAGTGTTGGCACTCAGGAGGTGCCCCCACCCCTTCTTTTCTCACCCCTTTAGTTTGGGTGTGTGGGTGTTGTGTTTTGTTTTATTTTTTGGGTTTCCTGACTTGAGTCTTTGCTTTGGGACCAAAAAAATTTTTTATTATATTTAGTAGCCAGTTGACTAGTGTAAGTTTACAGTTTCCACACAGGACACCCAGTGAGTATAGCTTGTAAAGATCTGACGGTTTGAGTTCAAACAGCAACAGACAGAGTCTCAACCGAGCTCGAGCTCAGCGTTCCATGCCTGGCATGGAAAGTTAACTCTTTCATCTCCGGGGCAGTTCAAAGGTTGGACATCACTGCTTATGTCAGAATACAGCAAGACTCCATTAGAAGAAACAACATTACTAAGGTGAGTAATTTTTTCCTTTGGTTCTACTCAGAAAGTTTGTGAGGTAGAACTTTTAGAGGTTTGTGCGGCCCTAATCTATACGTGGACCGGACAAAAGAGGTCAGGTCCAAAAAGCACTCAGCTTTTTGTTACCTATGGTGAGGCTGGCAAAGGTAAACCAGCAACCAGGATGACTAACTCACACTGCATAGTCTCTTGCATACAGGTTTGACATGAAAAAGCTGGAAAAATACCACCCAGAGGTCTAAGGGCACAATCCACAAGGGGTACCTCCTCCTCTGTAGCATCCACAAGGGACATCTCACTAACAGACATTTGCAAATCAGCTACCTGAAAATGGTGCACGTGTTCATGAAGCACAATTGCCTGCACATACAGTTCAGAAGGGATGCCAGCTTTGGAACTGCTGTCTTGCAGAAACATTTTCCCTGTGTACAGTAGGTTCAGGACTTAGCCTTCCAAGATATTGCTGCATAGTCTGCTTAGAGTGTAACCATTAAGTGAGGGATTCCTGGAGTTAGAAGAAAAATTGCTCAATGTAACAATGTTGTTTCTTCTCAGGGATCCCTCACTGTGGTTATACTCACTCACCCTGCCTCCTCTTCCAGAACCAGAAAATAGGTTCTCTTAATAATCAGTTCCCTTTACGTAGGTTGCTTGAACATTATTACATTTACATGTCTGCTTCAGTTTGATGTTCACAAATTGTGAAATTTGCATAATATTTGGTAGCCTTTTAGTTAGATTCAGTAGCCACTCTGGTTATAGAAACAAATCTGACAACTGTCAGATAGGCAGGTGGCTGCAGATATTTTCAAACCATTATTCTAACTCTGAATTCTGATAATTAGAATAGAGCTTTATCTCGGGTGTCTGCCTGTATGGAGATTGATGCTTAGAGTGTAACAATAGTGAGGGATCCCTGAGAAGAAACAGCATTGCTATGGTGAATACTTTTTTTCTTTAAGAATACTCTGTGGGTTCTGCCCTCCAACCTATCTCTCTGGTTAGTTTTAGCCCTAAACCCAGATTTCTCACCTTCTTCGCCAGTCTCTTGTGTGGAATGGAGTTAAAAACCTTTCTGAAATCCGCTTAATGTATTTCTACCACCTGACCCATGTCTACTGCTTATGTCATCAAACTGAAGATTTCTATCAAATTTGTTTGACAAAACCTGTCTCTCTCAGTCCTATTCTACCTCTTGTCCTGCAGACCATTGGTTTCCAGGAAGTCCATTATAATGTATGTTCCTGAGCAATAGTTTCTAATAACTTGAGCACTGTGCAAGACTCGTGTGTCTGTAGTTCCCTGGGTCCTCACTATCCCCTCCTTTGTGGAGTTGTATCACATCTGCTTCCCTCAAAACTCTTGGAAACTCCCCTTCTCGAGGGGGGGGGGTATTTTAGAATTTAGCAGCAATGTGTGCCTTCTTTCCATAAAAATTACCCCTACCTCTAACCCTTATTCTGAGAAACCCCGGAATGTTATGTAACCCCTCCACCACCACCACCACCACCACCACTGCCACCTCCTATGTCTAGGGGTTCTGATGGTAATAATGAGGCAGAGGTGGAACAAATAAAGACCAATCCAGGAGACCAATTGGAGTAAATAAAATGATTTTACCTTGCCTGCAGACCTCATTAGCTGGAAAGGGAGGTCTCCACTGCTAATACCAGGAGAACATTCTGAGCATCCAGCAGTGTCCAGAGGGTGGGTGCCAAGATAATGCTGGAGGGACAAAAGTAGTTAACCAGCAGAACACAAATTGCAGCCAACACTGTAGTGGGAAAATAAAAATGCATATTTAATTAATTAATAAATGATAGTGGGATCAACTCCATGGAGCTGGAGGACAACAAGAAAATTACTGGTACATTTGCAGCAGTTCAAATGGCATGAACAAACAGCATCTTGTCCCAGACAGATAGCAGCCATAAGGTGGGACAGGCTTCACATTGCTTCAGAGCTGGGAAAGCTCAAACTTATACCTGATGCTTGCCAAACCACTGGCCCCCTTGGGACGGTAACCAAACCAGAAGCCAGAATAACCCTTTTTTCTAGACTGCAGCTGGATGTCAGCTGCCCCAAAGACGTTCCCTGAGCACAAGGCCTCACCAATTTACCAGGGAGATTTCCCACAAGCGAAATATGGTTCCCTTCTTTCAGTTACACCAACCTCCTGCACTTTAAGTGGGCCTGAATTGGAACCTGCCCCAGACACTGGCACGACAGGTCCAGCAATGCGAGATCCCATGCAGGCCACTATCTCATCCCACTGCAGCGTGCTATACTGGGTACAACTTCCAAGGCCCTGACACCACCCTGGAAGCCATGCCACAGCACTACAATTACTGCGACATCCCCACTGCCAATCCACTCACACAGAACAGGCCCCTAGGCCTAACCCAGTGCACCCAGCACTGATTGACCTGAGTTTTTCTTCCCTCCGGGACGTTGACTCCTAAAGCACCCACAAGACCCCATTCCTCGGTCACTTGCCCCTGACCACCACCCCGCGAACACCCATATGCAGTACCAACATCGTAGACTGCAGATCGCCACTCCCAGGCCGGGGCCCGAGCCCCCCCAGCCCCGCATGCACCATTACCTCCTGTCGGCCTCCTCTAGATTTACCCACCCCCTCCCTTTTAAAGCAGTGGGGGGACACCCAAGAGGTGGGTCCAAGCTGCCATACCTTAATTCCTGCAACCAAGGGAGAGGGAGAAGCATAGTAAGCACCCCCTTTAAAAAAAAAGGGGGGGCTTACATTTATCCTACTGTTCTATCTAGTACAGAGCTGGAGGTCCTTCTCTGAACACAGAACATAGATGAGTTGTTTTTTTTGTCTTATATTTACTTCAGAGATACTGTATTGGATTTGACCCAGGTAGCTTGTGTTGCCCCTTTCCTTGGCATGTGACTTAACCTCAATACCACAGGAGCTGCAGTTCACTACAGAGTAGCTTAGTAACACAGTGGATTTGTAAGCAGACTAGCAAGCAAGAGACTGGGGTTTGCAATCTGAGCAAAAGTCTTACATTTCTGTATTTTCAGCAACAGACCAGGACTTAAATCCAAGCAGGAATTTGAGATTTTATGAATTTTATTTTAGTGTTACTTTTTACTGGAGGGGTGATCCATGGCAGAGTTATGTTAGAATATACAAAAAAGGGACTTAGACATGAGAAAAAAAATGCAGCATGAAAATGATGTGTCAGCAGCAGCTGTGGCCTACCTAGATTTCAGTAAAGCTTTCAATACCATTCCACACAGGAGACTAGTAGGGAAACTGGGTAGCCTAGGCGTAGGTTCTAAAGTGGCAAACTGGGTAAGAAATTAGTAAGGGGATAGACGACAGAGGGTAGTGATTAATGGAGTTCACTCCGGAAATGGAAGGTGACAAGGTGTGCCTCAGGGCTCAGTGCTTCAACAGGTCCTCTTTAATGTCTTTTTTTTATCATCATTATTAAACATATTTGTTGAAGGGGGCATGGCCTGGCTGGCAAGCATGGCAGAGGTCTAACTGAGGAGCTCCGTGTGGATCCACTAAAAATCGACCTCATCCTGCCTTAATCTGTGAAGAGCATTAGCATTTTTTTCCCCAGCAGCTAACTAATGCCTACATCACTGAAATCTGGAAAGAAACAATCCAAATTGCACTTTTCCAACCTGCAGCATAAACAGCAAGATCTGGGCCCGAGTGGGCTACCCGTACAAGCTACTCAGCAACCTTTCTTGGAGCAGGCCTCGGAACCCGGGACCTCAGCTATGGCCAACTCAGGAGTGGACTATTTGACACTCAAGCGCCTCATAAAGGACTTAAAATGTGACCTTGGAACTAAAATGCAAGCTGGGTTTGACAATTTGACTGCCCAACACCTGCAACAAATGGTTAACTCTGTATCAGAAACCATGGATGCACACAGGGAGAGACTCACGGATGTTGAAGCTCATGTCAGCATCCAAGAAGATCGTTCCTCTTCCATGTCAACTGATTTAAGAAAAACCCTAAAAGAAATCGAGGAGCTTTGAGAGCTGATAGACGATCATGAAAATAGGGAACGGAAGAACAGTGTTCATATTGTCAGGCTTTCCAAGGGACAGGATGCGAGGGATTGTATGACCTATATACAGTCCTGGCTGAAACAGACCCTGTTCCTTCCTCAGGACTGCAGCTTGGAGGTACAGACAGTGGCGGAGCCAGATTTGGGATCATTTGGGAGCCGGGGGGGCCATTCAGTCAATCACAGGCAGGGCACCACTACTCACACTGGGGCAGCCAGGAGGGGTGACCGCCCCCCCAGGCCTCTCTCTGGCTCTGTCACTGGGTACAGAGGGCACATCGCTCTCCCAGAGTAAGACCACAGCTCGACCAGAGACCTCGGCACTTGCCTGTGAAGTTTCTTCATTATCAAGACTGCCAGTGGTTCCTGGACGCTGCCTGGAAAGTGGGTTCGATTATGCAGGACAAGAGTCAGGTCAGCATTTTCCCCGACTACTCTTGGGCACTCCAAATTCGACAACAAGCCTTCAGCGATGTTAAGAGAAAGTTCCACATCTTGAAGTGCCCATTCAAACACCATGAAGTCTTGCTATATTATAACAATAGCAGTCAGCCACTGCAGCTGAACTGCCCCGGAGAGGAAGGAGTTAACTCCAGAAGATCTGAAGTTCTACAGCGCGAGGGCGCTGTGCCCAAAGCTCTATCTGGCAGTTTCAAATGAAACTGTCAGATTCTTTACTCCGCTTCACTGAACAGTCGCCCGAGATCAGCTCCTTCAGCTCGGTTCATTCTCGGTTCAGCGAGTATTTTTCGGTTCATTTGAACCGCAAAGTTATTATTTTACCGCATTTCGTTTTAAAGCTCTATCTGGTAACCATAAGTACTAAAATTTAAGTCTGTGTGGAAAATTAATTATCGGTTCGGTTTTGAACCGATCGGTTGGTTTTGTCTGCATTTTAAAAGTGTGCAGTGGGTTTTAGAGTGCGGTTCCCGGTTCTTATCGGTTCTAAAAACCGAATTATTACGGTTTTTTCAAATACACGTGACACGTGTTAGGAACCGATAAGTGTCTTTGCCTGGCACTGCCATCAAAAAGATGTTTTGGTTAGGCTGGCATTATGTCTGAGAAACCCAAAAGAAAACCGGCCCACTGGGTTTCAACACTGTGATGCTGGGGACGCCTTTGCCAAGGCTGACCCACACACCACTTGTGTTTATTGTCTGGGGGCTGACCACCTCCTGTCAGACTGCCAGGTGTGTAAAAATTTCCCTGCAGCCACCCTGGAGAAGAGATTGGGCCGGCTCAGGGAACGAGAGGCCAAAAAGTCCGCTGACCCGATGGCCAGCCCGGTCCAGTACCCACTGGACCAGAGGGAGTGCCTCTGACCAGGGCGAGACTTCTCGGCAAAGGAAGGCTGGTTCAGAGGAACCAGTCCCAAGTAAAAGACAAGGAAATCAGTAGGTCTGGAGTCCAAAATTGTGTCTCCAACTGCTGCAGAGATAGCTAAAGCCATTCAGATTGTCCAGTCACTGTCTCAGGGATCTGTAGAACCACCAACAGCTGGTAAAGGTTGGTTCGCTCAGTCCCAGTGGTTCAGGATTTTGAAGTTGAGGATTTTTATGAACCACAGGAGGGGAGGAGGAATTTGATCAATATATGTGTGGCTGGGGGTCTGGACGTGCCCATTGAACCGACATTTCTCCAGACAGACCTTCAGAATCTCCTCCTATTCTGTCTGAGTCCCTTCTTTCTTTATTTTTACAAAAGGTTGCAGAAACCCTCCAGCTTCCTTTAGAGGAGGCTGTGGATGAGCAAGAGGAGCCTGATTATGTAGAAATGATGGATATTCCAGAGTCTAGGAGGTTGTCTATTCCTTTGCATAAGTCATTTAGGAAGCAAACAACAAAGATTTTAAAATCCTCATTCTGTCCCTCCTGTAGATAAAAAATGGACAGAAGGTATACTTTGTCAGGCTCGGATACAGACTTCCTTACTGAACAGTGTAGTCATGTAGATGTGGTACAAGCTGCAGCCTGTGACAAGGCTAATATTCCTCTGGCCTCACATCCTCCTGATAAGGATTCCAGGAAGATTGATGCCATGGCGAAGAAACAGTATATGGCAGCTTCTTTGGGACTCAGGCAGGCAAATTATATGGCTTATGTAGCTAGATATCAGAAATCTAGGTGGGACACAGTATTGTAGTAGCTAGCAGGCCCATGGCCAGCTGGCTAGTGAGTTGGAACAGGTGGTTGCTGATGGCATTGAAGCCTCTAAAGTTCAATTTCATACTGCTGTCAATGTTAATGATGTTTCTTCTAGGGTCATGGCCACTTCTGTAGCTTCCTCAGAGGTTGGCATGGCTCAGATGCACTAATCTGTCCCAAGATACCCAGTCAAAGGCTATGGATTTTCCTGTAGTGGGAAATTCTCTTTGGGGAGCAAACAGAAAACTATATGAAAAAGATGGATGAATACAGAACTACCTACAAAAGTGCCCAGGCTAAGGAGAAGCATGCCATGCCACAAAGGCATGCTCCCAGAGGTAGGGGCAGGCCCTTTTCCAGGCCTTTTTACCAATTTCAAGCCTCCTCTGCTGTCTCGCAGAGGGGTTTCTTCAGAGGCAGGGGTAGACGTGGCACAGGCAGACCGTCCCTCCTCAGCCTAAGGCTGTTGCTACAGGCACCCCTGATGGGGTGTCCAGGGCCGATTCTCCTGTACCAGTGGGGGGCAGGTTGGCCTATTTCAGCCGGAACTGGCTGTCCCTAACTACGGACAGATGGGTTCTGGAGGTAATAGGCCAGGGTCTGGTTCTCAGCTTCAAACACTTTCCAAAGATGAGAGCCAGGCATTTTCCACCTGCAAATCCTTCAGAAGCCCTTGCTTTGGAAGCAGAGGTTTCTGCTCTGCCGGACTGCAAAGCAGTGGAAAGGGTTCCTCCTTGCCATCAGGGCAAGGGGCTTTATTCAAGATACTTTCTTACCCCAAAAAAGACAGGAGAATGGCAGCCCATTCTAGATTTAAGATACTTGAACAAGCATCTGTTGAAACCAAAGTTCAAAATGTTGACTCTGGCAATGATATTGCCTTCCCTAAGGCCAGGGGACTGGCTAGCTTCCCTGGACCTCAAGGATGCCTATTTTCATGTTCTGATCAGGCCTTCTCACCGAAAGTACCTCAGGTTTGAACTGCCCTCAGGCCACTACCAGTTCAGGGCAATGCCCTTCGGCCTTACCTCTGCGCCAAGGGTATTCACAAAATGTCTCGCTGTAGTAGTGGCTCACTTAAGAAGGCAAGGGGTTGCTATGTTTCCCTACCTGGACGACTGGCTCATTGTGGGTCAGTCTCCAGGTCGGGTGAAATCCCACTTGCAAGTCACCCAGCAGCTTCTCACTTCCCTGGGATTCCTGCTAAACTTACCAAAGTCAGTTCTGGAACCAGTTCAGGTCCCTGACTTTCATAGGCGAGAATTGAACACAAGGTTAGCCAGGGCTTTTCTTCCCTCGGAAAGGGTGGACAGACTCATAGCCCTGGCATCCTCCTTTACCCTGGGTCTCTCGACCAGCAAGGCATTTTCTGCAACTCCTCGGGCACATGGCTGCTTCCACAGCTGTCTGCAGGGAGCAAGATTCCAGATGAGGGACATTCAGTTCCATTTGAGGGCCTATTGGTCTCCAAGGAAGGACCCCCTTACCAAGTTGGTCCCAGTTACTCAAACTCTGATCCTAGCCCTCCACTGGTGGCAGGTCCAGAGCAATTTAAGACGGGGGTTCCCTTCATTCCCATTTCTCACTCCCTCACCCTCACCACGGATGCCTCCCTGTTAGGGTGGGGGGCTCACCTGGGCGACCTTGCCACTCAGGGGGTATGGTCTCCTCAGGAGTCTCTGCTCCACATCAATCTTTTGGAACTCAGAGCTGTCTTTTTAGCTCTTCGGGTGTTTTCAGATTCTGTCCAGAACAAAGTGGTTCAAGTCAGGACAGACAATACCACCACAATGTGGTACATCAACAAGCAGGGACTTTCGGTCTTCAGCCTTGTGCACCGAAGCAATAAGTTGTGGTCTCTGGCTTACTCCTGAACACCTCCCTGATAGCGGTTCATCTCCCAGGGAAGGACAATGTCCTGGCGGATCCCTCAGCAGAATTTCTCAGGCCATCACGAATGGGCTCTGAATCCACAAGTGCTGGGGTCTGTCTTTGCCAGATGGGGCACTCCTCAGATAGATCTTTTCGCAGCCCCAGGCAACCACCAACTTCCTCTTTTTCTGTTGCAGGCCTCCAGTTCTGGGCTCAGTCCTCTGGACGCCTTTCTGTTGGACTGGAAAGGGAGTTCCTGTATGCCTTTCCCCTTTCCTCTCCTTTTCAGGGTACTAGTAAAAATCAGATCTCAACCTTGCAGAGTGATTCTGATTGCCCCAGATTGGGCCAGACAGCCCTGGTACCCTCTGCTCCTGTCCTTGGCAGTCCACCCTGCCCTGAGCCTGCCCAGAGTCCACGACTTACTGGCCTGTGCACAGGGGATAGTGTGGTATCCGGACCTCAAATCCCTCCACCTCAAGGCTTGGCTCTTGAGGAGCTAGAATTTGCTGACTTACACCTTTCTTAAGGTGTCATGGATATTTTAAAGGCTTCAAGGAAGCCTTCCACTAGGGCCACTTATAATTCTAAGTGGAAGAGGTTTTCCATCTGGTGCTCTGAGAGGCAGATTATCCCAGAATCTGCTGATCTTCCCATTCTACTGGACTATTTGGTCCATCTGAATTCCCTAGGCCTTAGACCAGCTACCCTGAAGGTTCATCTGGCAGCTGTCTCTGCTTTTGTGTCAGCAGGAAGCCTGCCTCCTTTCTTCTCACCCGGTGTTCTCCAAGTTTTTTAAAGGGTTACTTCATACTAACCCTCCTTTTCGGGAACCAGCTCCCGCCTGGGACCTGAATATTTGCATTGCTCAGTTAATGCAACCCCCCTTTGAGCCTCTGTCTTCTGCAGAGCTCAAGTATTTAACTTGGAAAACCGTTTTCCTAGTAGCTATCACCTCTGCCAGACGCATAAGTGAGCTACAGGCCCTGTCAGTGGAAGAAGATTTCATCTCTTTCCACAGAGATAAGGTAGTCCTTAGGACTAATAGAAAGTTTTTGCCTAAGGTGGTTTCTGATTTCCACCTGAATCAATCTATCTCTCTCCCAGTATTTTTCACTGAGCATTCTTCCTCAGGTGAGAGGAGACTGCACAGCTTGGATGTCAAAAGAGCCTTAGCTACTATTTAGAGCACCAGAGGTCATAGGTTCAATCCTCCAACTCTTTTCTTACCTATGGCGAGGTTGGCAAAGGGAAACCTGCCACTAAGAGAACAATTGCAAGATGGATTGTTTCTTGTATCCAATTCTGTTATCAGAAACTGGGTAGAGTACCCCTCAGGATTGAGGCCCACTCCAGAGGGTACAGCTGCGTCTCTGGCGGCTGCTAGAGACATCCCATTCTGGAGATTTGTCAAGCTGCTACCTGGAAGACAGTTCACACCTTTACCAAGCATTATTCCCTGGATGTCCAGTCCAGGAGAGATGCTCGGTTTGGCACAGCTGTGCTTCAGAGCCTATTTCCTAAGTAGGTTCTGACCCTCCTCCGGAGGTACTGCTGTGCAATCTGCTATTGTTATAATATAGCAAGACTTCATGGTGTTTGAAGAAAAAATTACTCACCTTAGTAATTGCTTTTCTTCTCATGGAGTCTTGCTATATTATAACCACCCTCCCTCCTACCCCTCTCAGAACTTCTACTTGGGTAGGGGTGGCGAATTGGTGCAAGCACTGTGTCATGCCATTGTAGTTTTTCCCTAACCCTCTTTTCCTTTGGGTTAGGGATCTAGATTGTTTCATTTAGGTTATTTATATTGCCCCCCTTCCTGGACTTGAGTCTTTGGGGGAAGGGGGGGTTCATATGTGCTTGTCAAGGGTGGTAAAACGAACCATAATACCATCAATTTTTGTTATTATGGCTCTGAGTGTTTCTTTGTTCTTTATATTGTTGTTATTACTACTAGTAGGTAGCCAGGGGCTAGTGTAGTTTTTTCCACACAGACTTTCCGTCTTTTGATGTTAGCTTCGGAAAGATCTGACAGTTTCATTTGAAACTGCCAGATAGAGCTTTGGGCACAGCGCCCTCGCGCTGTAGAACTCCAGATCTTCTGGAGTTAACTCCTTCCTCTCCGGGGCAGTTCAGCTGCATTGGCTGACTGCTATTGTTATAATATAGCAAGACTCCATGAGAAGAAAAGCAATTACTAAGGTGAGTAATTTTTTCTTCTCGCTGGTGTATCCTGCTTGACTTGTGGTGAGGCCCCTGGGAAAAAAGTAGAGAGCCTTTACAGACCCAACAGTGGCAGCCAAATTTCTCAGAGAGTGGGAAGGGAACAGGAGCCCTGTTAGGGTCAATCAAGCTGATGACAACAACCATTGATATGGATTGCACATTGCACTGAAGCTAAGTCTTTGCTAAGTTGAACTGATGGGGGTGCCTTGGGGGGGAGGTTATTTAGGGTGCAGATGCCCTAAGTACCACAACACCGGGCGGTGGCCTATTATGGTGGGTCGAGGGCTCTGTTGTTTCCCCTCACCTCCCATCCTGGGGAACCTTTTGACTGTTGACTGTTTCCTGAGGAAGCCTGGGCCTGAACTTTCATTGATATGGCCTAGTTGTGACGCTCTCCTGGCCCTGACGGCAGCCGTCTCCTCTCGGGGCTTTATTGGGCTTCTTTACTTTTTTTATTTATTTCAGAATTTGGAAAATACCTCTTAGAGCACGGTTACTTCTGTTAGCGTGACGTCTGAGAGGAAGCTGCCTGCAAAACCCCTCTACTAGACTTGACGATACACCTGACAAACAAATACTTTGCTTGCTCCACGTAAATATACATGCTATGTATACATGCTATGTAACAAGGGAGTTTATTTTGCTTTAGCCTAGGCTTGTTTATTTGTTTGTACATTATACGGGGGCTGCACAGACTTATTTATTTTTAAAGCTCTTTAAATTTGTACTTCTTGTTGAAATGTATACTCTATGCTTGTATATTTGACTTGGTTTCATTATTTGGAGGGGGGCAAGTGGGGGGCCTTTGGGGTTGTATGTGCCTATTTTCATAGAGGTAGAGAACCGGGACCTCCAGTTTCAAATGTGTAGGTAAGAGCTTTTGAGATAATTCTGAAAATGCATGGGTTGAGGGAATCAGGTGTCCCCACCACTCCAGGTAGGCAGTAGCCAAGATTCCCCATGGGGGTCTCCAACCTGTTTATTGCCTATGTGATCGCAAGATACCCTTCATTATGCCGCCAATAGGCTTCCTTCCCAGTACTTGACCTCAGGGGTGGGCCCTCCGGTTTTCCCCCACTGCCCTCTTTATGACATGGGAAGGTGGGATTTATATGCATCTGAAATATATTACTCCAACAACATAGTAGATCCCCAGCCCACTCCACGAAGAGCAGTGGGATGTGCTACCAATTTATTCTTTGGGGGGGTTGTGGTCCTCTCCTTATTCATGCCTCTTCTGGGATGGGAAGGAGAGGGTAGGGGAGAAGTTGAAGTGTTTATAAAGTTGTTCTGGGGGGGAATGTTCAATGTTGTTTGGGGGAATGAAAGTTGGGATAAGCTTATTGGTAATCTGGGGGGGGGGGTTGGATCACTTGGTTGAAAATGTTAAAAAGATTTGGACGCCATAGTCATACCACAGTTATTGACTTCACTCTGACCTATCATATTACTGGGATGATTCTTATAGTCTTTCTGAATTTTGCAAATGGTTAGTCTCCGCTGTGTAACATGGAATGTTAATGGGCTGTGTACTGTGGTGAAGAGGAAGTAGGTCTGGGCACCACTCAAAAAAATGGGGACTGACATAGCCCTTATACAGGAAATTCACTACACTGGGGATGAGGCCTCGTTACTGTCACAGTCGTGGGGCGGATCATTGTTGGCATCTCCCTTCACCTCTAAAGCGAGGGGGGTAGCAGTCTGGATTTGCCCTGGTCTCCCTCACATAATAGTTTCTACTCGGACTGACCACCATGGCAGATTCTTAATTGTGGAGGTCGAGGTGGGGGGTACCGACTTGACCTTAGTCTCTGTCTATGCCCCAAATTATGACTCCCCAGACTGTTTTACACACTTGCAAGTTACCTTAGCTCCCTATAGGAAGAATTTGATAATTGGGGGGGATTTCAGTACCTATTTGGACCCTATGCTGGACTACTCAGGGAGGAGATCTGGCTCTTTTACCCGAGGGGTCTCGGCCGTGCGGGAGTTGGTGGAGGAGATGGCCCTTGTGGAGGCCTGGCGACATTGCCATCCAGGTGAGAGAGAGTATTCCTTCTTCTCTAAACACAGCTAAACACAGGGTATAATAAGGGGTGTGAAGTAGGAGGGGCATAAGGGGGAAGAAGCCCACCCTCAGCACAAGTGTTTTGACTCATTTATTTATTGTTTTTTTTTTTTTTAAGAAAATTATCTGAGGATCAGTGGCAGGATTTTTAGGACAGTAAATTAATAAAAAAAGGAACTAGGAGAGCTCCAGTAGCAGACAAGTAGTGGAATAGCAGTATAATTGCAGTATAATGTGGGGAGTGGTGCAATGCAGTGGCTGTGGGGCAGCCATATTCAGGCAGACCTTCTGGACACTTAGGTGCTGCCCTATCTGCATGCATCCCTCTGGAATGCGGGATGAGGTAGCCAGACTCAGAGCGGAAGTAAACTGGGTCAGGAGTACCATCACCCCTATCCAGAGACCACCCAGTCCAATGCAACTGCCTCAAAGGATGCCGAGAACGAGGAGCACTTGGATGGCAGTGGGCTCAGGGAGGGTTAGAGCTGTCAGGCAGAGGCACATCCCAGATCCTATTCCACTCAAGAACTCATATGCCACACTGGCAAATGAGGACAACCAAATAGAGGTACCCAGAGAAGTGGAAGGAAAGGATGTGGAGGTTAGCCAAGGAGGTGACCTCAGCGGGAAAGCAGTGGACCCCAGAGGAGGAGGAAGGAATCCCGATGGGGACTCCATCATAAGAGGGATCCAGCTAGGAACACAGGAGGGGGAGGACAGGAGGTGAGGTGCCTACCAGGTGCCACGGCATGGAGGGATGGAAGGAAGATCCTGGGGATCACTGGGAAGGCAAGATGGGAGGGTGAGCTGGATGTCATTATCCACCTAGGTACTAATGACCTGGCAAATGGGGAGCCAAAGGAAGTTCAGGAAGAGTTTAGGAAATTGGGGAAGGGTCTCAAGCAAGTAGCTACTTCTGTCACTTTCTCAGAAGTACTACCTGCAAGAGGCAAGGGAGTGCATAGGAGTGCATGCACCAGGAACTTTAACTCATGGTTGAAGAACTGGTGCTGTGAGGAAGGTTTGGATGGGTTGGTGACTGGGGACCCACCTGGATGGATGGAAGTTTGTTCAAGCCTGACGGCCTGCATCCATCCTGGAGGGGAATCCAAGCACTCAATGATAAGTTTAAATGCTACATTGACAAGCATTTAAACTAGCAAAGGGGGGTGGCAGACCAGCAAGGAGGGTACCTACTTGCTCACCCTCCACAGCTAGCAGTGGAACCAGTGAACCAGAGGAGTGGCTATCTCTGCAAAGCAGTGTGCAAAAGATGGAGATTAGTGCCCAAGAGGTGGATAGGCAGAAAAGGGGCAACATTCAGCAGAAGGGCAGACAGCAAGGAGAACCAGGGATAAAGGACAACCAAGGAAGGGGCTGGAGTAGAACAGTGAAGCAGTCTAGGGAGGTCAAATTGTGGAAAGCCATGTGTGCAAATGCCAGGAGCCTTAGCAACAAGATGGAAGATCTGGAGGCTGTCATGGTGCAGTCAGACCTGGACATTGTGGCCATCACTGAAACCTCGTGTAATGATAACCACGACTGGGAGATGGCCATACCTGGCTACAACATATTCAGAAGAGACAGAGCAGGCAGGAAGGGAGGAGGAGCAGCACTGTACAGGTATGTGAAAAATGACATAAGGGCCACAGAGATCCAGGAGGAACAAAATGGGGGAGAGATACTGTGGCTTAAGCTGGAAAGGAAAATGGGGACAGCCATCCGCAGTGGTGTGGTCTATAGACCACCAGCCCAGGAGGAAGAAACAGATAGGGAGCTGATGCTAGCCATCCAAAGAATGGCAGACAAGGTGAGTAGTGCTGGTTGGAGACTTCAATATTCCAGACGTGGACTGGTGCATCCCAGCAGCAGCATCAACTAGGAGCAGATTTATCCTGGACTCCCTTCAGGGTGCCTTCCTCAAGCAACTGGTCATGGAACCAACTCGGCAGAAGGCAATACTGGACCTTGTGCTCACAAACAGGGACAGTGTGATGGAGGTAACAGTGGGGGAGCACCTGGGGAACAGTGACCACCAGTCATTGTGGTTTGAAATCACAGAAAGAGCAGAACTAAACCACACAAAAACACGTATCCTGGATTTTAGGGGGGAAGACTTTGGGAAAATGGGGAGATACTTGAAAGAGGCATTAAGGGCATGGGACGAAATCAGGGTTGAGGAACAGTGGGCAGTATTTAAAATGGGGATTACAAGAACAACAAATTATGCATTAAGCAGGTTAGCAAAGAAAAAGGAAGAGAGACCATTATGGTTTCAAAGAGGTAGCAAAGAAAGTGAAAGCCAAAAAGATTGCATTCAGGCAATACAAAAGACATAGGCAGAAGGGATAGGGAGAAGTACCAGGAGAAGCAAAGGGAGGCAGGGAGGTCAGTAAGGAAGCCAAAGCTCAGACAGAAGAACACATTGCAAAATCAGTGGGTAGAGGGACAAAACCTTTACCGTACATAAGTGAAAAAAGAAAGACAAAGGGAGGGATAGTGAGACTGAAGGGGGAGTAAGGAGGCCACGTGGAGGATGACAACAGTAAAGCTGACATATTGAACAGGTATTTTTGCTCAGTCTTTACTGAGGAAGAGGAGGGTAATGGGTCTGAAGGGAGTACAAGGGGTGAGAATGGGGCAGAAATGGACACAAGTCCCTTTACACGAGAAAGGGTCCTGAAGGACCTGGAAGTAATAAGAGTTGATAAAGCAATGGGGCCAGATGGGGTGCACCCAGGGTCCTTAAGAACTAAGAGAGGTGGTGGCTGAACCTCTGGCTATCCTGTTTAGCTGATCACTGGAAACAGGGAGGTACCCAAAAGACTGGAAGACAGCAGATGTAGTCCCCTTATACAAAGTGAACAAAGAGGAAGCAGGAACTACAGACCAGTCAGCCTCACCTCGGTAGTGGGAAGATCATGGAAGCACTACTGAAGGAGAGATTGGTGGAACATCTGGTTGTCAGTGGACTACAGGACCCAAGGCAGCATGGTTTCACCAGGGGGTCATGTCAGACCAACCTTGTTGAATTTTTGACTGGGTGACTAGGGAGGTGGATTAGGGAGGGCAGTGGACATGGCCTATCTGGACTTCAGCAAGGCCTTTGACACTGTGCCACATAGAAGACTATTACACAAACTGGGGATATGGGTGTGGGCAGGACAGTAGTGTGGTGGGTAGTTAACTGGCTGGGTGGCAGAACACAGAGGGTGGTGGTAAATGGCTGTCACTCCACAGAGGGAAGAGTGACCAGTGGGGTACCACAGGGATCAGTGCTGGGACCGGTCCTATTCAACATCTTCATCAGTGACATTGCACAGGACCTAGAAGGCAGAATTTCACTGTTCGCTGATGACACAAAGCTCTGTAACACAGTAGACACACCAGGGTGTAGACAGAATGAGAAGGGACCTGCAGAAACTTGAAGAATGGTCAGGGGTTTGGCAGTTGAAATTCAATGCAAGAAGTGCAAGATAATGCATATGAGCACAAAACCCTGTCACAATATATCAGTTGGGGGTGAGGATATAGCATGCACCAAGCAAGAAGGGATCTTGGGGTTATCATCTGATGACCTCAAGGTAGGGAAACAGTGTGACAAGGCAGCAGGTAAAGCAAATAGGATGCTGGGATGTATAGGCAGGGCATCACCAGCAGGAAAAGGGAGGTCATAATTCTGCTATACAAGACACTAGTGAGGCCCCACCTGGAGTACAGTGTACAGTCTCTGGAGACCATACCTACGTAAGGACATAGACAGGGTAGAGAAGGTTCAGAGGAGGGCAACAAAGATGGTGCATAGATTGCATCACAAGTCCTATGAAGACAGGTTGAAGGAACTGAACATGTACTCCTGGAGGAGAGGAGGGAGAGAGGGATATGATAGAGACATACAAGTATCTCACAGGGAGGAACAAGGTGCAGGAATACACTATTTTTAAGTGAAAAGATGTTCCAGGACTAGAGGGCATGGGATGAAGTTGGAGGGAGGATGATTCAGAGGAAACATGAAGAAGAATTTCTTCACAGAACGGATGGCGGACAAGTGGAACACCCTGCCAGAGGAAGTGGTGGGGGCTGAAACAATCACGGGATTTAAGAATGCATGGGATAGACATAAAGGAATTCTGGATGTCAGGGGTAAGGGGCAACAGACTTCTAGGAAAACATAAACTGAACTTACAAGCTCAAATGGGCAGACTGGGTGGGCCATAGGCCTTATCTGCCGACACTGTCTATGTATCTATGTATCTCTCATGCTCATCAAGTCTATTCTAGGCTTGACTACATGTTCCTCTCCCCGACCTTAGTAAGAGGGGAACTCTCTGCCACATATGGCCCAGTACCTATATCTGACCACGCCCACTTGTGGGTGACCTTATCCCTGGGACTTTCTGATCTGGCTTCCCGTCTGTGGTGGTTGGATCTGGCTCTCCTCCTAGACCCTGGGTACATTAGTTTTATTAATGGCAAGATTGGGGACTTTATTACTAATAACCACAAAACAGGTACCCACATTAACTATGTTTGGGACACCCTTAAGGCATATATCAGGGGTGAATCTATTACGTACTCTGTGTTCTTGAAAAAAAGCACAGGAAGAGCAGCGGATGATTAGAAACTAAAATTCACACCCTTGAAAGAACCACTATGGTGGACCCCTCCCTCACAAAAATAAGAGATTTAAAAACTTTGAAAGATCGCCTCAGCCAGACATCCATTAGACGAATAGTGAGAGACCTGTTGATCACCAACTCTTACTCCCATTTTGAAGTTGACTCTGCTGGCAAATGGTTGGCCAATCACGTAAAGAAAAAGAGGGTGGAGTGCACTGTCCTCAGAATGGCATGTGGAGCAGGCTCAGTTACCTATGACCAGGCAGAGATCAATAAGGTCTTTAGGGACTGTTACACCTCCCTTTATGCCTTTCAGGCCCAGAAGGTTCAGTACCCTCTACCTTTTTGAGGGAGAACTTGGAACTCCCTAGGCTTAGTGAATCTCAATGCCAGGAGTTGGGGTCTCCCGTATTAGCTGAAAAGGTGAGGAAGGTAACTAAACTTATGAAGAGAGGCAAGGCCCAGGTCCCGGATGGCCTCCCAGATGATTTCTATAGAGTCACGTGGCACTCATTGGGGGACCTGATGGTGGAGATGGTGCGGACGGCTCTGGAGGAGGGTGCTCTTCCCAACTCCCAGTCTCTGGCCATGATTGTAGTTTTACCCAAACCAGTGAAGGATCCAGAGCAATCGGTGAGATCCTCTCAAGGACCCTCCATACTGACTTAAGAATGGATCCACTGGAGGTCCTTCTGGGACTTCCAGAAGTTGGGGGCCAGTCCTGGGATGATGGGCACAGACTCAGGTGACTGGGCTTGTTGATGGGCCTGAGAGAAATTGCTCTCTACTGGAAGCATCCACACACACCCACAACCACCTCATAGTTGGCTGCAATGTTTAGAATTATGAAATTAGAATGCACCCAATACCTAGTAAGGGGACAAATGCACAAATATGAAGAAATTTGGCTTCTTCTAGAAAAGGCCTTAAAACAGTAATACTCACTCTGTGGCTCGCGAGCTACATGCGGCTCTTCACAGTTTCGTTTGCATCTCTTTAAGACTTCATTAAGTCTGTGCAATCAAACTATGGTTAGGAGCTGCAGGGGAACTGTGAGCAAGACAAATGAGATGGTGGTCAATTATGCAGCAGATCCACATTTTTCCCTGATGTGAGTTGTACTATGAAGCAATCTACAAAGCAGTTCAGCGGTGTCTGGAAAACCTTGCAGAAGGGCAGACAGCATAGACTGGTGGAAGGTAGGAAATCTGTAGTAAAACTTTGTGTCTTTCACTAAACTGTTTTGTGACTTCTGAATGTTGTAAAGATGATCTGTGACTTAGTTTTTACCCTGCTATCAGAGATTAACCACTTTAGACTTAGTTGCATTAACACACTAAATGCATTGCCATTACACGTTGCATTTTCATTCTACGGCTTCCCCATGGATGTGCGTAAGTTAGCAAGACTACACACACGCAGGTTTTCCCACAGTGATTTTTATCTGGAATCCGGACTGTCACTTTTACAAACTGACTGACTTTGGAATTAGCTGTCACTTTGTTAGTACACAGGAAACCGATCACGCATCAAGGCTGAACAAGCATTTCAGTTGCCTCTGACGCCACAGGGCCAGTGTTGAACTTTGAACACTTTATTAATAGAACTTTCTGACTGTGGAATTCTACCAGCATTCTGAAACTATTTTTGGATGTGGGATTACATGCCATGTACAGTATCTGACAGCCAGTATAATAAACCGTGTGATAATAATATTTAGCAAGAGGCTTAGGTAAAGTGTTTTCCACTGTCAAACTGTGCAATTGTTGTTAGTAAATGAAATAAATGTTTATTAAATTAAGGTTTAGTATTCTTTTCTTTTACATTGAAGTGCGTTTTTACAAAATACATTTATTTTGTGGCTCATTAGCTAGTGCTGACTGCACCATGTGGCTCCTGAGCTGGTCAGGACTGAGTATCACTGCCTTAGAAGAACCTTGGTTCCCCTTATTTTAGCTGCAGATAGGTGGATTGAATATATTAATCCATATGGGGAAGCACACAAATGGGGGAGATCTTCGCCTATGACCTCTTCACCAACTACACCACATGGGAATAGATACTTATAGTGAAGGATTTTAGCCCACATAGGTAACTATGTATTTTTTGTTCCATGTATTTATAACACAAGAGATGAATGGAATGGCTATCCTAACCCGAATGTACTCTCTTCTTTTATATGTGATGCTGAACTGATGGTTTTGTCTATATGTGCCCTTTCTGTTAAATAAAGTTTACAAAAAAAAAAAAATTTTGTTGAATTTTCAACGAGGAAAATTACATTTGTTTGTTTATTTATTTATCGATGCTAGGATTAAAAACATTCGAACTAGAAGTTCATTTACAGAACTTCCGCATCAGGGAGTAAACAGACTAACAAACAATACATTATAACACAGAATTATAAAAAAAGATTACATTCCGTAGCACAGTAAATAAACAGAGTGTTAACATTAACCTAAGCAGTTTATGTTGCTAGGAGTATGATACATTAACCCAAAGAGGAGGAGAAGGTATTCGGTGTAGGGCATGAGTATCAGGTGGCATCCTGAACCAAGCGTTGTCAATTGTAAGGAGGGGTTAATTATAGCAGCTAATGAGATGCCTTGTCAGGGAGGGGAAGGGGAGAACAAAGAAAGCAGTAGAAGGGAAGAAAAGAGTGGGGGGGGTGACGTAGAAGGGGGTGTGGGTGGCCAGAAGCTGGGGGCCAGTGTATGAGGGGTTAAGGAGAGGAGCAGGGAGGTTTAAGGCCACAGTCACACTTGTTTTGACTAGAAACCAGGTGCACCTTCAGATTTGCCTTAAATTGGTCAAGCTTGGTGCAGATCAATAAATCTGGTCTGAGAGAGTTAAGCCATTTTGGGGCTCTATATCCGAAGAAGCATTGTCCTTAAAGCGTCTCCTGGAAAGGGATTTGTAAGGTACAAGAGCATTCACTTCTGGTACTCTTGTAAGAGTTATAGGGATGGAGGAGACCAAGCACTCCTGGAGTGGTGAGACCCATGATGGACTTTTTGGCAAGTAAGCAGGTTTGGTATTGGACTCTACAGTCCAAGTTCAGCAATCCAGTGCGGGCATAGAGCTGACAAGTATGAGTGAGTCTGTGAGCACCCAGGATAAGCCTACAGGCTTTGTTGAGTGCCAGCTTAATTCTCTGGGAGGCTGTGGTCAAAGCTGCACCATAGACTACTAGACCATAGTCTATGACCGACAGTACAGAGCTGGTCACAGCTAGCAACAGAGCTTCATCAGTTAGACTGTTCCTATGTTTGTATAGCACTCCAGTTCTGGAGCTTACAGTTTTTGCAACCAAATTGATGTGCTGAGCATAGGAGAGGGAACTGTCCAATGTGACCCCCAGGTATTTAAAAGTTGGGATCATTTCAAGGGCTTCTTGTTTGTTGTTGCGTATTTGCAGCTGATGGGTTTTGTGCCTATTCTGAGGAGAGGCAAATATCATGGTCTTTGTTTTCTTATAATTGAGGAGTAGTTTATGGTTTAGGAACCAGGATTTGATGACCCTGAAGCTGGTTTGCATTTGCTCTTCAAGGATGTTAGGGCTGGAATGGCTCGTGAACAGGATGGCATCATCTGTGTACAGGAGAGCTTAACCTGGGCAGTCCTTGGGTTGCTCATTAAGAAATATACTGAAGAGCAATGGGCCCAGGATGGAGCCCTGATACACCCCTGTGGAAATGGCACAGCGGTCAGAGAGAGCGAGAGAGAGAGTTTAGGATTTTCACTCACTGGGTCCGTTGAGGGCACTGAACATGTACGCTCTGGAAGACAAGAGAGAGAGAGGAGACATGATTGGGACCTTCAAGTACTTGAAAGGGATAAATAAGGTTGATAAGGAGAATCTCTGTAAGCTGAGTGACAACCATAACATGAGGGGGCACAGTTTTAAGCTGGAGGGTGGGAGGTTTAGGAGGGAGGTCAGGAAGCACATCTTCACAGACACTTGCAATGCGCAGTCGGAAGAGGTCATCTTATTGAAGGCAGTGGACAGCTTTAAGAGAGACTGGGATAGGCATAGGGGAAGGTAATGATCATGGGTAGGGAGGATGAGAGGAGTGGGGAGGGAGGGCAGGGACATTAGTTCAAGCTGTGAACCCTTCAATACTAGCAGACTTGATAGACCAAAAGGCCTTCTTCTGCTGGCTTCTTTGTATGTTCATATGTTCCCCAAGGTAGCTTTGGAACCACTTCACGGATGTAGGGGATAATCCATTTGATCGCAGTTGGCATAGGAGGAGCCCATGAATGACAGTATCGAAGACCTTAGACAAGTCAATAAATGTGGCTCCGACCAAGAGCCCCCAATCCAGTGTGTCATGGATGTGCCTAGTGAATTCAACAAGGGCTGAGGTAGTGCTATGTTGATTCCTAAAGTCATGTTGTTCAGGGCATTGGAGCTTATATTTATCTTGGTAGTCAATGAGCTGGTCGCTGACTATCCTTTCGAGCACTTTAGAAAGGGGTAGGAGTATGGAGATGGGACAGTAGTTAGCGATATTGGTGTGATCACCACTTTTATAGACAGGGGTAACCATGGCCTTTTTCCAGATATTTGGAAACGTAGCAGTGGTCAGAGACAAATTAAGGATATGGGTTAGAGGATGGATCACCTCATTAAGAGTGAGAACTATTAATTTGAGGTCCAGGGTGTCAGTACTGTATCTTGATTTGCCAATGGCTTTAGAGGTATATTTTTTTTGCTTCAGTGATTGAGACTTTTTTAAGGTAGAAGGGAAGGGGTGGGGATTCCCGAGGAAGGTCGACTTGAGAGGAATGATCATACTGGTGATTGAGGAAGTTGGGTGGAAGTACACCATTGAGGTCGATAAATGCTTTGAAACATAGAAACATAGAATTTGATGGCAGATAAGGACCGCTTGGCCCATCCAGTCTGCCTCTTTCCCTACCTAATGGATAAGCTGCAGATCCTAGTTAACCAACAACCTACTTCTTCCTACCCCACCCCCTAGAATTGCCTTATGACTGTCCCATGCATTCTTGAATTCCACCACTGTTTTTGACTCCACAACCTCCTCAGAAAGGCTGTTCCATGCATCCACAACCCTCTCCATGAAAAAATACTTCCTCACATTACTTCTGAGCCGTTCCCCTCTATCTTCAAATTGTGCCCCCTTGTTCTTGCACACCACTTTTTCTGAAAGATGCTACCCTCTTGGACTTTGTTGATTCCCTTGAGGTACTTGAAAGTTTCGATCATGTCCCCCCTCTCCCTCCTCTCCTCAAGGCTATACATATTAAGCTCCTTAAGTCTCTCTTCATATTCTTCTGGTGCAGACCCTGCACCATTTTAGTTGCCGTCCTTTGGACTGCTTCCATCCTGTCTATGTCTTTGCGGAGATTGGTTCTCCAGAACTGCACGCAGTACTCTAGATGGAGTCTCACTAGCTGTCTATACAGAGGGATAACAACTTCTTGTTTTCTATTGGTGATTCCTCTCCCAGTGCATCCCAATATCCTCCCAGCCCTCCTTATTGCCCTCTCACATTGCTTGCCCACCTTTAGGTCATCTGATATGACTACCTCCAGGTCCCTTTCCATTTTTGTTGTTGTTAGTATCTCACTCCCATTGTGTACTCTTCTTCTGGGTTTTTGTTTCCCAGGTGCATTACTTTACACTTCTTAGCATTGAATCTAAGCTGCCATACATTTGACCTTTCCTCCAACCTTCCCAAGTCCCTTCTCATCATTTCCACCCCACCTTGTGTATCAACTCTGTTGTAGATCTTTGTGTTGTCTGCAAAGAGACATACTTTTCCTTCCAGTCCCTCTGCAATGTCATTTATAAAGACATTAAAGAGGACCGGTCCTAGTACTGAACCCTGTAGTACAACACTAGTAACCCCACTTTCTTCAGAGTGGACTCCGTTTACTATTACCCTCTGTGTCCTGTTCTCCAGCCAATTCTTTACTCAGGCTACCATCTTGGGACCCACTCCCAGGCTAGCCAACTTGTGTATTAATCTTTTGTGTGGGACTGTTAGTCAAGGTAGGCCATGTCCACAGCCCCTCCCTGATCTACTACTTTGGTCATCCAGTCAAAGAAATCTATTAGATTCATCTGACATGGCCTTCCCACTGTGAATCCATGCTGCCTTGGGTCCTCTAGGTACTCAACAGTTCTTTCCTTCAGAAATGATTCCATTATTTTCCCAACCACTGAGGTTAAACTAACAGGTCTGTAGTTTCCTGCTTCTGCCTTGCTTGCACTTTTGTGAAGTGGAATAACATCTGCCCTCCTCCAGTCCTCAGGTACTACCCCATCCTCCCATGATTTGTTAAAGAGGGTAGTTAGTGGTGTCACTAGTTCTACCTTTAGTTCTTTTAGAATTCTGGGATGAATCCCATCAGGCCCCATTGCTTTGTCCACCTTCAGTTTTAAGAGTTCTTTCAGAACCCTTTCTTCTATGAATGGGCTGGTATTAACCCTCATATCCAGAGTGTTTCTATTGTTTGGTTTAGGTACCTCCCCCTCTTCATTTGTGAATACTGAGCAAAAATATTTGTTTAGTATCTCTGCCTTTTCACAGTCACCCTCTGCCCAACCCCTTCCCTTTATTAAGCTTCACTATCCTTCCCTTTGTCTTTCTTCTCTCCCTGATATACATATTAAAGGTTTTATCCCTCTTCTTAACTGAGTTAGCTATCTTTTCCTCAGTTTGGGCCTTTGCTGTTCTGACTGCCTTTCCTGCTTCCTTTTGCTTTAACTGGATCTTGGAACAAGTTGCCATTGATATTGACTAGGGATGGTGGTGTTTTATTGGGTTTCCCCTGTTAAAGTGTTTATGTTCTCCCAGAAGTTTCTAATATCCCCCTAGGAGTCTTTTATGTCCTGCTTAAAATGCTGACTTTTAACCATACGAATAGCTTGCGTACATTGATTGTGAGCTGTTTTGTAATTTTGCATGTCAGAGCAAGATCCAGTGTTCTATACTTTATACCAAAGGTTATCCCTTTCTTTCATAAGAAGGAGAAGGGCTGAGGAGAGTCAGGATTTACAAGTACCCTTAACTTTCTGCTTTTTAGAGGGCGCGCGAAGATGTTACACAAGGCATTGAAAATGTTGATAAAGTGCTCCAACACTGTGTCAACATTGTCAGCTTGGTAGATAGAGGATCAGACTTGGTGACTGAGATGGTATTTGAGCTGTTCAAGATGCCCCAGCTTTAGAACTCTGGTATAAATCGTTCTAGGAGGGGGTTTAGGTGACTTGTTCGTCCATGTACATAGAATAGGGGAATGGTCACTTTAACTGTCAGGGAGGACTACAGTACTGGTTATTCTCTCTGGGTGATTTGTTATCAGCCAATCAAGTAAGGAACTTGTGCCTGTTTGTTAGTTTGTGCGGGTAGAGGTTTCAACTAGCTGGGACCAGCCAAGAGAGGAGATGATATCCTTGAATGGGTCTGCATCAGGTGACAACCAATTTAAGTTTAAGTCTCCAAGAACTAGGATTTCTGAGGTCCTGCTTAAACTGGTTAGATGGTCAAAGGTAGATTTGAGTCCAGCGGTGTGCTCTTTTGAGGGGATATAAATAGTGACCAGTGTGAGGCATTTCCCCTGGGTGCCAAGTTGGATCTGGATTGGTAGTATTTGAGAGATTCCTGAGGAGGAGGGACAGACCCTGAAGGGTATCTCTGATATAAACTATACAGCCACCTCCGTGTTTCCCAAGCCTATTTTGCCTGAAGGAAGTGTAACCGTCTATTTGGATGGTTGGGTCAGGGACTCTTGGCATAAGCCAGGTTTCCAGAATTTTAAGAATGTCAGGCTTATGCTGTGTTATCCAGGCCTGGAGAGAATCATTTTTTGCCAGGAGACTGCAGATGTTCATCAAGGCAATGGTCAGTCCTCCCTTCTTTTTTGGAGATGATGGCTGGGGTCCTGGGTTAGGGTGGACATTCCCAGATATTAGCAAGAGTAACCAGGTAAGTCATACCACTTGCCATTTCAATAGTTTTAAGGCCTGTGCACATGAGCATATGCAAGCTTTTGTTCTACTAGATTTGGTAGTTAGAATGAGCAGGTTAATATGTACTAGCAGGGGGACTGTTAGCTCACGATAGTATAAGGGGATCTCTGGGTAGATGACATTTGACTGGTGGGGCATTAGTAGTAGGGTGTGGAAGACCTTGTGTATCCCATGTAAATAGGGATCTCATGTCAACAATTTGGGTGTTGGGTGGTGTAACACCAGGTAGTGTGGAAAGTGGCCCTATTAGGATTAATAGCAGTATGAACTCAAGGGGTGTGGAGTTCATGGTGTTGACTAATGAAAGATAACCCATTAGAATGAGAGCCCACTTATAGCAGGGAGTGATTAGATGGGTAGGGGCTAGGAGATAGTGGCTGTGAGTAAGAGTTAAGGAATAGGGGGAGGGGAAGAGAGCTAGGTTCTGGGACCCTAAATGGGGGGGTAGAGGGGTCGGTCAGCCTGAAGCTGCAAAAAAAGTCACCAGTGGCAGGGTTAGTGATTATAAGTAGTGCTGGCATTGGGCTGATGTTAGGGCTGCAGGAATAGCGCAGTGGTAGTGCAGTTGCCTTTGGTGCTGAAGGTTGGGGGTTTGAAACTGACTAGAGCCAGGTGCCAGAATGACATCAGAAGTAGCATCATGGAGGGTAACACTAGGTGGTGAAGTAGAAAAATTAGATAATGGTTGGGAGGTAGTGACTGGAAAATAAGGTAGGGGTTGGGCACTCACTAGTGACTCCTAGTGGCCATAGAGTATAAGGAGCTAATGGAAAAATGGTCACTTTAACAAACCGTGCTGATTACATGATATGTCATGTGATCACTGGTCCCCAATAAAAGTAGGATGTGTGGAGTTGAATTGGGGAGTGGGTGTCAGTAAGGAGTCTTTACATAGTTGAGTAATGACAAGAAGCAGCAGAAGTGATCAAAATCAGCATACTTTTAGACACTAATGAGTTCACATACATGGGTACAGAGCAATACTAGAGGCAATAGGGATGCTTAGTTCAAATACAGTGACTTCGTAGCAGCAAATAAAGTAACAGGGTTACCAATGACCTAAATAGATCATCCACAAAGGAAACCTGGGACAAAGGACATGGCTCATAGTTCAAAGTACATGTCCGAAGAAGTGCGCTGGAATCTTGGATGAAAGAGAGCCCCTGTTATGGCAAGGTCAGAGAGAAAATATGTTGTTCTCAATGGCATTTATCAGTGGGTCCCATGTAGACTTAAATTTGTCTGCTTCACCATTGGGAGTCAGCTGTGCTCTTTCCAACTTTAAACAAGCCTACAAATTGTGTGCCCACATGTGTACGTTAGTGGGTCTCTGAGGTAAGCCAGGTCAGGGCTATGGATTTCCTGGCATTTATCAGTGCAGCAGACCACAAGTATAATCCCTCCTTAATTAGGTGTCTGCTGGGGTCAGCCCCCAGGAAAGGCTTCAGTGGGGACTTTGGAGGAGATGCTCCCAGCAGGGTGGCTCAGGGCTCAGTGCTGGGACAAGTCCTCTTAATGTCTTTATAAGTACCATTGCAGATGAACTGTAAGGGAAGATCTGCCTCTTTATTGGTGATGCCACAATCTGCATCAGGGTGGACACTCCAAGGGGAAAAGAATGTGCAGAGACCTAAGAAAACTCCAGTGGTGGTCAAAGGCATGCAGCTGAGTTGCAATGTGAAATAGTGCCAAATCATGCACTTAGGGCACAGAAACCAAAAGGAGGTGTACAAAACAGGGGAAGAGGTATTTACTGTCATCAAACAAGAAAGGGACCTGGGGCTAATCATATCTGATGACCTAAAGGTGACCAGACAGTGCAACAAGGCAGTTGGCAGGGCTGGTGGGATGTTGGGGTGTATGTGGAGGGGTATCATCAGCAGGAGACAGGTGGTGTTGCCACTGTATAGATTGCTGGTGAGATCCAGCCTGGAATACTGTGTCCAGTTCTGGAGACCACATCTTTGGAAGGGCATAGACAGAGTACAGGCTGTCCAGAGGAGGGCAACTAAAATGATCCAGGGTCTGCATCAGAAGCCCTATGAGGAGAGGCTAAATGACCACAATATGTATACCCTAGAAGAGAGGAGGGTGGGGGTACGAGGGGTAAATAAATAAAGTACAGGATGGGAGTGTTTTTCAGAAAAAAAAGATGCACAAGAACAAGGGGACATGTAATGAAACTGGAGGGGGAAATTCAGGAGGGATATGAGGAAGTACGTCTTCATGTAAAGAGTGGTGGATTCATGGAACAGTCTTCCAGCAGAGGTGATGGGGGTGAAAACAGTGGTGGGATTCAAGAATCCATGGGACAGGCATAAGGGAATTTTAGCAGAAACGGGGGGAGCAAAGTAGGGTCTCCGGTGAAACTATAAGCAGGGGAAAAAAATGGTTAGACTGGGTAAGCTGAGCAGTCTTTATCAATAGTCAAATTCTGTGTCTGGTTGAAGATTTGTACCTCTGGCTGATCAAGTTTCAGCCTTCTCATTTCTAACCTACCCCCTGACAAAGACTAGCCTCAGAGTCGAAGCACTGGGGTTCTAACCCCAGGTATTCTTCTATATTCCTAACTCTCTGCAGTCAGCCTCCTAAGAAGAGCTGCCCAAAGATAATGGAACTATGTGCTAATGATAGAACATACCATTGGCTCATGCCACATATTTAGGCTGCTGCCATTATCAGCTTGGGTACTTGGTTGATGTAGACAAGACATGAGCCCATTTAATTGTCTCCTACACTAGTAGGTTTATTTATTATACATTCTTCTTAATAGTAGTTCAAGGGAGGTTTTAAAGTTTTCAAATTCATTAGCTTGTACTATGTTAGATGGTAAGGAATTCCAAGTTCTATCTGTTCTAACAGTGTAAAAATTTAGTCTTTTCACAGTATTAACCCTAGGCACACATAGCTGTTTTTTTGTGTGACCTGAGATATTTATTTCTAGGGTTGAACCCTATACCACATTGTTTCATTAGAATAGGATTTCGTAATATTTTATAAAGGAGGAACAGATCACACCTTTTCCTTCTTGTTTCTAGTTTGAATAATTTAAGTTTGGTTAAACACTCTTCATAAGCTGCAACGTTCCACCAACGTATCAAATGTATTTCTCTGCCTGACAAGTCAAGACACCCAGGAGACTTCCCTCTCAGTCGTTCCTTGTGGTTCTTCACTGAATATAAGTAGTTTCTTATATTATTGTTCTTATTGCTGCCTTTATTTTCTGTTTATAACCTTACTGTTAGTTAGTTAACATTATTTTAGTGTTGTTTTAGTTGATTTTCTTGGTTCCTCATGGAAGGGGGAGGGGAGGCAGTTTATATCAGGAAGGGAATAACTTGCACGAGGGAGGAATCGGAAGAAGGGGAGGTGGGGGCATTATCGGTTCAGTTAAGGTCCAATAGAGGGAGAAAGGTGAGGCTGGGGGTGGTTTACAGACCACCCAGTCAAGATGAGGAGAGGGACAGGGAACTGATCTCAGAAATATTGGAAGCTGTGGGGAAAGGAAAGGTGGTAATTGTGGGGGACTTCAACCTGCCCAAGGTGGACTGGAGCATACCATCCTCAACATGTGCAAAGAGTCAGGTGATCCTAGAAGGACTGCAGAGTGGGTTCCTGATTCAAGGCATCACTGAACCAACAAGAGCTGAGGCAGTTCTTGATCTGGTGCTCACAAATGGGGAGCATGTACAGGATATAATGGTCAGGGAGCCACTGGGTGGAAGTGACCATTGCACAGTGTGGTTTCAGTTGGATATGGGCAGGGAAAGCATCCTGATTAAGACTAAAATCTTGTATTTCAGGAAGGCGGACTTCAGGAAAATGGGCGATATGCTAAGGAGCCATCAGGCAGGCATCAGAGCAGATATGGGGGTGGTCCATTGTTAAGGAAAGAATACTGGTTGCCACAGATAAGTGCATTAGGCTCAGGGGGGAGAACACAAGGGCCAAAGCACCAGCTGGTTCAGTTCTGGGGTTGCCAAGACAGTAAGGAAAAAGAAATTAGCCTATCAAAAATTCAGGAAGACCAAGAGAGAGAGGTGGATAGGGAAAATGACCTAAAGTTGGCTAATGAGGCAAGTAAGGAAAGAAGTCCAGTGAGCAAAGGCACAGAAGGAGCTGCAGATAGCTGAAGGAATTATGAAGGGGGAGAATGCTTTCTTTCACTATGTAAGTGAGATAAGGGACAAGAAGGAAGGGATTGTTAGGCTTAAGAAAGGGGTGGAAAGGGTGGAGGATAATGGGGGAAAGTAAAGACACTAAATGAATATTTCTGTTCCATCTTCACCAGGGAGAAGGATGGGCCAGTGCCTTCAGGAGGGAAAAGAGGGGTGGGGGGAAGGAAACACAGATGTGATGGAGGAGAATAGAGTGAGAGAGGGGCTGTTGGCATTATAGGTGAACAAATTACCAGGCCTGGACAGAGTACATTCAAGGATACTAAAGGAACTGGCTGAGAAGCTATCAGGGCCACTGGCAGACTTATTTATTAGTTCACTAGAGTCAGGCATGGTACCACAGGACTGGAGAACAGCACATGTAGTGCCCCTTCACAAAAGTGGTCCCAAGGATGACCCAGGGAATTACAGACCAGTCAGTCTGACCTCCATTATAGGCAAGCTCATGGAGACTGCACTAAAGGAAAGGTTGGTGGAATATCTAGAGGCGCATGGTCTCCAGGATAAGAGGCAGCATAGGTTCATGGGGAGAGATCATGTCAAACAAATCTGATTGACTTTTTTGACTGTTATCACTAAGACAGTTGACAGGGGCCAAGTGATAGACATCCTCTATCTTGATTTCAGCAAGGCCTTTGACTCTGTGCCCCACAAAAGGTTGATCAGGAAGTTGGTGGATCTTGGAATTGGGGAAAAGATGGCCAGATGGGTGGAAAACTGGCTAAGGGACAGAACCCAGAGGGTGGTTGTGGGGGGAGAGTTATCTAGCACCAGAGAGGTAACCAGTGGGGTCCCACAGGGCTCAATGCTGGGGCCAGTGTTGTTCAGTGTCTTCATCAATGACATTGGGGATGGCATTAAGGGCAAAATGTGCCTATTCACAGATGACACCAAGCTATGTGGGAGAGTGGACGCAGCTGATAGGATACAGGACATAGAGGAAGATCTGGAAAACTGGGGAGGTTGTCCAGGATCTGGCAGCTTGGCTTCAATGCCAAGAAATTCAAAGCTATGCATATTGGAGCCGAGAATCCTAGGACAGAGTACTACCTGGGTGGAGTCCAAGTATCTGCGTCAGAGGAGGAGAAGAACCTGGGAGTGATGATCACCAGTGACCTGAAGCACTCCATGCAGTGCAAGAAAGCAGCAGCAACAAAGGCAAACAAGATGCTAGGATGCATATCTAGGGGGATCAGTAGTAGGAGAGAGGATGTTATACTGCCCTTGTACAGGTCACTGATGAGGCCACATCTAGAATATGGAATTCAGTACTGGTGCCCACAGCTCAAAAAGGACATTAACCTACAGGAGAAGGTTCAGGGGAGAGCTAGAAAGATGATAGCCAGTCAGCAGGCTAAGGCATACGAGGAGAGGTTGAGAGCACTGAATGTACTCCCTACAAGATAGGAGAGAGAGAGAGGGACATGATTGGGATCTTCATGTACTTGAAAGGGATAAATAAGGTTGATAAGGAGAGTCTCTTTAAGCTGAATGGCAACCATAACACAAGGGGGTACAGTCTTAAGCTGGAGGGTGGGAGGTTTAGGAGGGAGGTCAAGAAGCACTTCTTCACAGAGAGGGTGATGGACACTTGGAATGCGCTGTCGGAAGAGGTCATCTTGTTGAAGACAGTGGGCAGCTTTAAGAGAGGCTGGGATAGGCATGGGGAAAGTAAGGATCATGGGTAGGGAGGATGAGAGGAGTGGGGAGGGAGGGCAGTGAGATTAGCTCAAGCTATGGACCCTGCAATACGAGCAGACTTGTTGGACCAAATGGCCTTCATCTGCTGGCTTCTTCATATGTTCATATGTATGTTTGGTATAACTGTTGAGGAACTGGGTCTGTTACGTAAACAATCTCAGATAGTAGAGTAAATAATAATAATACAAATTCTTGTGTCTTCAGAGTCTGCCAAGAAACATTCATAAACAAACAAGGAGTACTAATAAAGTTTATTATACTACTCACGCCAAGCATGTGACAGAGACAATCATAAGGGAGATGGGTTTCTCATCAGTCTCCTGAAGAATGTACATAATCTCCAGAATTTGTAGATCTTAGGTTCTCTAAGATCTTATTGTCTCTCTATGATCTAGTTCTCTCTGCATGTGAAACTGGGTTACAGAAGACTACACTACAGATAACAGCATACCGACAGAGATGACCTCATAGTTACAGATATGAGAAACAATATGTATTGGTCCCAAGTCATTCTCCATTGGATGATGACTTAGGAGACAGAATTACTAATGAATATCATGTGGGATCTTCCATTAGCATTATAGCTTGGACAAAAGAAATGCTGACTGGGCTCTATTATGTGTAGCATTTCTTGCTAATGTATAATATAAGACATAATGAAGGATTTCTCTCCGTTAGCTTGCTTAGACAAAGAGAAGTGCTGACAGGGCTCTATTACATGTGGCATATCTGCCTGAGTGTAAAACACACACTACATATAATTATATGAGAATACAAGTATATAATAATCACTGATGATCCCTCAGAGTCATCTTATCAGTGACTAGGTAGATTATATATAGAATATATATAAAAGACAAACATAATGCATTATAATGAGAAATAATAAGCATGCATGATCTAATCATATGAAAGGATGTAAACATAAGCATATTTGAGCAGCAAAGCACATTCCTGGCACCCATGATTATATGATGGGTGCCTATATCTACATGTTAATGCAAAATAGCAGTATCTCAGTATAATAGACCAGGGATACAGTGTGAGGTGTATGTGGGACAATAGGGGCATAACCCAGGTGTAACAGTCCCCTCTTTGTTGCCTTAATTGCAAAAGTGGCAACACAACAAAAAGACGGCAGTTAGGTACCATTCGTCTACAGGCCCGAGGCATGAGCCTGATATTGGAATATTAACTGATCACAGTGATGTTTCAGGGTTTTCCTTAAACAATAAAATGTAATTATAAGGGAAAATGTTAGTAAACATTGTATTACTATAAACATTTAGAATAAAACTTCACAACGGGGTTTTCCAATATCAAAACAATCAGTAATTACTTATATGTATCAGGTGTGTATCTGTTCTGTTGGGAAGAAATTGAAGAGACAAACTTAAGTTGCCTGTATGGATATTAAAAATAAGTAAAAACTGAGATAGAACATCAAGATAGTTAGAACTAGACTTAATGGTATCTGGTTCCGGGATGGGAACAGGTGTGATTACCATATAACCTATTTAGGTAGTAAAAATAGAAGTTAGAAAAGTTCACTTTGCATAACTTTTAGCCCGTATCAGAAGAATGTATAGTTGGTCACCACACAGTGTTCCACATCAGCAGAATATACCACCTTGGAGGTGGCATTTTTCAGTTGGTAAGTCAGACAGGACACAAAATGTCAATGTCCACAAGGCATAAACTATGAACAGTTCCAGGGATAAATCCAGGGTTTCTTCAAGTGTTAGATAAAGATTCATAGTTCATATTCAATGCATTTAGATTTTTCAAAGGTAGATCCAAATGTTCAGGAGGCAGCAGTATTTTCAGAGGCCTCAGCAGGGAGTGCATTAGATTGCACATTGAGTTTTACAATGGAATAGCAACAGTGTTCAATGGAAGATGATCACAAGGCTGCACAAAGTGTAAACGTTTATGACAGTACTCAATTTGTATGAGGTGCCAGCCAGGCTTGGAAAACTAGCAGTGAAGAAAATGGATTTCTTGATTGTAGCTCAAATGAAGAAGAGTCTTATTGCTGAGTTAGGGGGTTGCCCCCAACCCAGACTTGCTTCATAGTATGCATAACAATGAGCTTGATTGTAGAATCTTAATTGGCTGGACCGAATACAGTTTATTTGAAAGTTCGCAAGTGAAAGCCCAATTTCAGTTATTAGGCCAATACTCACAAGTAAGTAAGACAAGCTGGAAGATGTTGCATTTGCATAAAAGGTGGTGTTCCTTTCAGGTACAACATTCAATGTTCAGAGTCAGTCACGATTCCATGACCTCATGGTAAACAAACAAAGGCGGTAGTTTCAACCTTTTTGTGATAAAAGTTCCCATCAAGATGACCAATAGAATGGACAGTTGCCAGACAATCAGAGATGGATGTTGCAGGATGAAGATGAGGCAATGACACTGTGAGAGTCACAAACATGGCTTCCTGGATAGTACAGGCATACATTTCAAAACATGGAGCAATACTGGTGCGTATGGTGACATACCCAAGGTTCCTTGCCACTGACAAGGGAATAGTGCTAGATTCAAATAAACATTTGTTAATGTAGTGCAATAGTAGTGCAATAGTGGTGCAAAATGTGACAATGCCTCTGACCCATACGTCTATCATGTATGAGATCAAGGATATGTCCTAATTCCAGATCCCAGAAGAGATAACCAAAAGGTTGTAAGAACATAATAGTTGTAGGCAGTGTAAAGGACTTTCCTAGCTATGTGATGCTCATCTGCTTCCTTAATGTGAGCAGAAATGAATTCATTAACATGAACATTTGTCAGGTCAAACCCCTTCACGATATCCTTAATATTGTAAAAGCAGAATCATGTATACCATGCAATGGGGGGGGGTGTGATATTATATTTCATACTATCATGAACCTTTAACATACATGCTTGAATAATGGTTATATCAGCCTTATTTCAAATAGATGTGTCAGAGCCAAATAGTCCTGAGTTTAAACATGTGCTTTTTTTAAATAAATAAAAACAAAAACAAAAGAAAACCAAAATGCCTAGTGCATTTGGGTAGATTTACAGTCATAAGATGTACAGCTAGCAGTCAGGATGTGAAAATCCTGTGTGTGTGTGTGTGTGTGCGTGCGTGTGTGTGTATTACAATCAGTCCCTGCGTAGGGGCCATCACTGAGTACCTGGTATGCTGCCAGGGTATTCAATTACATCATTATTTAAAAGGAAAAAGTGGGAAATGTTTGTTGTGAAACATAAAACAAATCATTTAAAGTTTAAAGGGTGAGATTTAAAATCACTGGGTTGTGGATAAGCTGCACATTATTAACTAGGGTTCCTAGTTGGGAAGTGACTATTAGACCACTGGTTGAGCCAGGGTTGTATTTTGGACACTCAGTATTAAGTATCACAAATTATGGGGAATCATAGGGTAAAACCTTAAGGTCTAATGGCTTTTATTGCCATATAAATTTTGAATTCAAAATTCCTGATTATCAATAAAATGTAAACAGGAGTACAGATCAAGTCTAACTTCTAGGATTGATTCAAAGCAATGAGCATAACATTCAGTAGGGCCTCACTACCCTTCTGGATGATGAACATGTCTTTTAGGACTTCAGTGTGAATTCCACAGGATGCAATTAAATCATGTGGGTTTGTGAGGTACTCTGCCTCAACAATCTGTTTAGGATTAGGTCACTGGTTCTTATCTGCAATACGATGTCCAGTTTGGGCTTGTAAGAAGACCCATACATTAAAAAAAAGAATAATAAGCATAAAAGCAAGCATCTCTGTCTCTCTCTGGAACCTAAAAGGAAAGCGAAAAGAAAAAAACATAGTTTAGTACTATTCCGCCCATTGGGATATGGAAAAGTAATTGTGAAGCAAACAAGTGTACCTTTTGGATGTCTTGTTTGAGATATCTAACATATTTATCTACTGATGCTCCATCAGTAGTGGCAGTACACAGGACCAGAAGTAAATGTTCTGGGAGTCTCATGAACCGTCCAGTCATATTTCAAAAATGGGATACGCTGTGTACCTGCAGAGAGTGTCCCTCTTATTGCCATAAGGAGCAAAGGCAATAATGAATTCCAGTCCTTTGGGTTTTCTGGGCAAGTTTGGATAACTTTGATCTGCCTGTTAGCCCATTCCCCTGTCCTGATGACTGCGGGTTGTAAGGGATGTGAAACCTTTGTTTTACCCATAACAAATCCAGAATTTCCTGCATCACTTAGGCTGTAAATCCGTATCCCTGTAATCAGAATTTACCTTTGGGGTAACCCCCACCTGGTAAATAGCTGGAACTCTCCTAGAGCCTGCCCACAGGGCTACACCACCTTCTGCATACTCCCCCCTACTCCCATTGACTCTGTCAGTCAGGGTATTATTGTATGCAGCATCAGGAAAACTAGGAACTAGCCTCAGAACTCCCTATACCGCCACAGACAAATCACGTAACTGAAAGAAGACTCAGCCACCCACACTTCTCCTATGACTCTGCAGGAAACACTTGTTCCTGCTTTTACTATGCTCAGGAAATGTTGAGCTTAATCCAGACCCTCTGGCACCTATGGAATCCCCAGCAGAGCTACAAAGCCTCAAGGGGCTTACATTCTTGCATGTTAATGTATGTAGTATATTAAAATTACATTCTTGCATGTTAATGTATGTAGCATATTAAAAAAAATCACCTCTGTTCAGGCCTGGGTATGTCATACTGTTCCAGATGTTCTGGTGATTATGGAGTCCTGGATCCAATCGGCAACCAGTAATAATGAAGTTAATATCCCCTCCTACTCTTTGTTCCTAGCTGACAGGCAAACCAGAGGTGGTGGGGTAGCTATTTACATCAAGGATAAATTCCCTGCCTCCATAATTGACTCAACCTCTGTCCCAAAAGAATTCGGAAGCTTGTCATTAAAGATTGAAATTGCCACCGGTGTCTCATTATGTATAATAGGATGCTACAGACCCCCATCAGCTGGACTACAGTTGTTAAAACATCTCGGAAACATCCTGGGTTCAGCATCTTCAGAGTGTATCATACTAGGGGACTTCAACTTAGGCTGGCTCTCCAATGCATCCACTCCACTTAAAATGTTCTGTGATTCCCTTGGGTTGTCACAGCTAATAAACGAATCTACTCGTCCTAACAAGCTCAACCCTAATAACAGTACTCTCCTGGATATCATTTTACTTAACAAACCCCATTTATTCTCCCATGCTGACATCTTTTTCTTTGATATTAGTGACCATTGCTTCATCGCGTGTTTAAGATCCACTCTTAAATCCACAACTGCACCAAAATTCTCCTTTAAAAGGTGCATACGCAACTTTGATCTCCATGGGTATATATCAGATCTAAGAGACTCCATGCAATGGCAGGACTTCTATCTAGCCAAGTCCCTAACCATGGCTTATGATATTTTCTCAGAAATTGTGCTAGGGGCTCTCAACAAGTATGCTCCCATAGTAAAAGTTTGTGCCAGAAACAAATCTTTTCAGTGGTTTACAGAAGACCTGAAAGATGCTCTGCAGAGTAGGGATGTACTCTGGAGAACTGCTAGGAAAACTAATTTAATAAATGACTGGAATTCTTTCCGGAGGGCGAGGAACCTCTGCACCAAAATTGTCAGAGAAGCCAAAGCTAATTTCTACCACTCTCAGCTGGAGAGCTCCTCAAGAAATGCCTCCAAATTCTGGAGGACTATCAAAGACATTGAAGGTCACACCACTGTAAATTTCCTACCTACTAAATTATTGATCGACAATACTGTCATCTCCAACAGACTGTCTATCCTCGATGCTCTCAGTAATAATTTTGCCACTGCAGGGCTAGCCTTTGACTCCTCTCCAGCGAATATTCTCCGCCAACAACTTAGATTGGATACACAAGAAAAACCCATCCCCAGTCCATCCTTCTCTCTGCAGCCTACCTCCCTGAAAGAAGTCAAAGATCTTCTCCTTCAGCTGGACACTAGGAAAAGTACTGGGGCTGACCTCATTGACCCGTACTTCTTAAAGGTCGGCTACCATGTCCTCGCAGTCCCAATTACTCATCTCTTCAACTTATCCTTGTCCCAGAATGACCTACCACTCATTTTGGAAAAATGTACTTGTGGTCCCTTTGTTTAAGTCAGGAGATCCTAGTGACCTCAATAGCTATAGGCCAATCTCCCTACTTCCTGTCCTGTCAAAGATGCTGGAGAAAATAGTGAACTCCCAGCTTCGGAAGTACCTGGAATCTGAAAAATTGCTCAACCCGTTACAATCCGGTTTTAGAGCACAGCACAGTACAATCTCTGCTCTAGCCAAGGTGACAAACAACTGGCAGCTTGAATTAGACAAAAAAAACTTTGTCTGTGCAGTTTTCTTGGACCTAAGCAAGGTGTTTGATACCATTGATTACAGACTGCTTCTGTCGTCCCTCCGGAACATTGGTTTGGATTCCCTATCCCTTAAATGGTTCTCCAACTACCTCTCAGGACGACTTCAACAAGTAAAGGCAGAAAGGGAAGTTTCTCCACCAAAACCCCTATTGAGGGATGTACCACAAGGTTCCATTCTTGGTCCCTTGCTCTTCACCATTAGCAACGTAGATGCCCCCATCAAAGAAGCACAAATACACCTATTAGCAGATGATACGGTATTCTATGCTAGTAGCCCCACACCTGAAGTGGCCTGTAAAGCCCTTCAAAATGAATTTAATCTGCTGCAACATCAGCTTATAAACTAGAAACTGCTCTTAAATGCAAAAAAAAAAAAACAAAGCAATGTTCCTCTCACCCCTTCAAAATGCAATAAATCCTGCAATTGCTGGGACACTCCCGCAGATCACTACCATTGTAGGTGAGTGGTTGAACTACGTACCAGAGTTCAAGTACCTGGGGGTCTGGTTAGACCATAGACTTACTTTCACAGATCACTTAGAAGAACTGGCAAAGAAACTTAGACAAAGACTTGGTCTGTTCTTTAGGATTAATAATCTCCTCACAAAAGATGCTAAACTGAAACTGGTTCAAACTACCTTTCTTTCCCTATTGGATTACACAGACTTTCTATATAGTCAGGGACCTGCAGGTACCCTAGCCAATCTCGATACACTTTATCACAGAGCCATAAGATTTATCACGGGTCTTCCATACTCAATCCACCACTGTGCATTGTACACAGCAGAGGGAAGGTCATCCCTTGCTTACAGACGGCAACAAAATGCTGTGGTTTGTACATATAAAGCTATCTCAAATGAACTGCCCCAGTATATCTCTGTCTGTTTACCTCTGTGTACTCTGGGGAAGTATGCCTTGAGAAGCACCTCATATATCTACCTTTATGTTTACAAAGCAAAAGCTCGCATTGGCAGAGCAGCCACCAGCTTTGTGCTCCCTCAACTGTGGAGCAAGCTGCAAAAAACTTTTAAATTAACTCACTCCATCAGCTTAGCAGCTTTTAAATCTCTATATCTACATCATAATAAGGAGTCCTGTGCTCGTCTACCCTAAATAGTGACTCCTGTAAGTCCAAGCACACTCTAATTACTACTGTTAAAAGCCTGATCACATCTATAATCGACTCTTCCCTCTCCCCTTTTTCTACCCCCATATCTGTCCCTTCCGCATTCCTTTGACCCTGGTTCCAGCTCTAAATTCTCCATACCATATCACTGTATATCTTTTTATATTAGGTTTTATTTGTGTTCAGTGCACCTGATATGTATATTTCTTTACTTTTATGAAAAATTGTGTCCTACCCAAAACTAGCTGTATCTTCTGTTCCAAACATATACTACTGTCAATGCTACCTGCTGATACTTTGTGTATACTGTATTATTGTATCTCACTTTATTTGTATTATTACTATTTTCTTGTGTGTTGCATCCCATGTATATTGTCTCTTGTTCCTTCTTAACAAACCAGGTCCACCTCGAAAATGATCTTGCTCAACGGTGATCGCCTTTACAAAGACATTTGCAATCACTTTGACTGTGTTGTTCTGTTTTGGGATAGCTTTAAAGTGTTTGGAAAATAGTCAGTGATCACTAGTGCTAACTAGTTGTTCTTAGTGGTTGGCATAAGGCCAATGTAGTCAGTCTGGATGTTGTTCCAGGGGCCTGATTGCCTCTGGGCTAACAATGTATTTTTTCTAGCTGGTATACTGTAGGATTGTTCTGTTCACAGATCAAACAGTTAATGATGCAATGTTCTACATCAATAGTTCTCACACTTTGTGATAGTGAGCCTCCCCAAAGCCATGAAAAAGATTTCAAGCCTCCCTTAAATTTGGAAAAGATCTTGGCCCTCCCCACAGAAAAAAATAAATCCTACTTTGCACAGTACACCAGGAATAAAGTGAAACTAATAAAGCTGACTGAGTATATTCTCTTTTTATTCAACTTATTGCTCCACACCCCGACCCGGCACCCCAGGTTATACTTGTCACTCCTTTTTTCTGACTCTTGGGCCCTTGTTACTCTGTTTCCTCTCTGTCTGGAACAACTAACCTAGCCTCTTCATCTCTTCCCCTCTTACCCTGCAGTTAAGTAACTTCCTGTACCCTTATCTCAGGTCACTCCTGAAAACATGCATCAGATCACTGTGCCTTTCCTAGTTACTGATTTACATATAAATACCTACTACAGAAATGAGCCTTGACTCACTGTGCCTTTCCAAGTCACTAATTTGCATATAAATACCTATTGTAGAAACAAGCCTTGACTCAGCATGCCTCCCCCAGGCATTAATTTACATATAAATACACACCTATAAACATATTTTGGCTCAATGAGGACTTCCTGGTCACAAATATATGCATAGGTAAAGAATCTCACCTACAATTATCCATATTTAATTTGTTTTATCCTTTCACACAAAACAGCCAAAACATACAATTTAAATACTGTACATTCTCAGACTTGACTGGGCCTCCCCTGAAACAAGCTGGGGCCTCCCTTGGGAGGTTGGCCTCACCATTTGAGAACCACTGTTCTACATCATTTCTCATGTGTGGTCATCGGACAGAGGATTTCAGTCTGTCTAGTGTTTTATTGACTTACTGGTGTCCACCAGTTGGAGTATCATGTACTTGGTACAGTAGATCAAATCTACACTCAGGTGTTCAGGAATTACCCGTAACTTATCATGAGTGTTACAGCAGTGATGTTCCAAATGAGTAGGCCATCACTGGATAGGTGAATGGCATTTTCACTTTCTTATAATACAGTACAGTTGGGGTATAAGGAATTATTTCTGGAAGTTATTCCTCAGTTCCTTTATTATGGAACCTATACACTGCCCTCAAATAGGTGTCCTTCTTATGGATTTAAATTGGTTAGGTTTGGATTGTATACAAACAAGTCTCTGTATTTCACAGAGGTACTGTTATAGTACTGGGAGTTTGTTTTCTTCCAAAGAGATTCAGTTTAGAGAGAAGCAGACCTAATTAGAATCTATAATAAAAACATAGTGTCTGCAGTTCTTTATGTAATTATCTCAAGGACATTTCTTGAAGCAGGCAGAACTTAACCTTCTCATAGAGTGCTGGTGTCATTTTACATAAGGAAAAATCTCTTTTTATTCCTCTCTTAACACAAACTATATCTTTCTCAAGGACTTTCCAGCTCTCTAAACCATCCACAAATATTTGTGGTAATTAGAAGACTCCTCTCCTCCTTACTTTTCATTTTATTTGCCAGGCATGTTTTAACATTGCCTATGAATCGTACATATACAATGATGCAATTACTAGCCATGCACGCTCTGTCATCATCAGAATGTAAAATAAGAATTCCAAACCCTGCTATCTGACCTTTGTTGGTATGTGTGGCTGAGTCATCATTTAAAACATGACACACAATGGTGTCTTTTAACACTTTTGGAGGTTTTGTCAGAAAGGGCCCTGGGACAGGTAGGTCAGGGGGTTGGAGTGAACAATCATGGGTCTCTCCTGTAAATTGTAGGCCATAGGCCAACAAGGATGGAGTTTTGATAGGAAGGACAGTGATGTCATGATCCTGTAAAATGAGAGACCAGTGTGTAAGTCTGGCATTGCTTACAGAGTCATCTTTTACTCTGTCTGACAACAGAAAGTTAATTGCTAAATGATTGGAATGCAGCACAACGCGCGCATATCCAATGATGTACATAAAGTATCTCACTGCCCAGTATGTAGCCAAAAGATTCCTTTCACAAAGGTAGCATTTCAGCTCCACTGGGGCAAGCATCTGGGATGCATACGCAATGGGTCTGATGTGTCCATTGTATGTTTGCGCTAAAACTGCTGAGATTGCTATATCTAATGTAGCAGTTTCAAAATATTCTAAAACTGTGTTAGGATTAACCAATGCTGGGACCATGGTTAGTGATCCCAAAAGAAAAGACAATGATATCAGTATTAGGATACCTTGTATCTTCTTACCTGTAGTGCCTGCCATTGTATGTGCTTGGAATAACCCAGAATGTTTCTGACTTGTATCTGCTATTGCAGCCACAATATGGGATGATCCGGGTGTCATTGGTGGAGGGGGTTCTGCATTATGTGCAGGCAGTGCTGGCACTATCAGGAGTGCCTGCACAGTGGAGAAAAATGGTGCGCAAGTTACACATAGTTCACCAGCTATAGACTGTGGTTCAGTAGCCATCAGGGGTGGAGAAAATAGTACTGAAACAGCTGTCATCCCAGGTTCAGAAATCAAACCTGTAACCCTCCCCCCGCCAATGTGGCCTGTGATGCTGAAAATATCACAGCCATGCGGCTTTCAGAATCAGAGTTGTCCCCTCCCCATCAAGTGTAAAGTGGATTTCCCCACCGGAATGTTGCTGGATGGTAGCAACATTGTTTCTAATGTTATAGCTTAAGGTATTAATGCACTGCATAGGAAAAGCAGTACATTCAGTCTTCTCAGGGAAAGCTTATGTTAAATTGCATAGGGAAGAATCACAACATTTCATGTAATTAACTGCAGTGTGTTCCGTAACCACAGACACTCTAGTAAAGTAAACGTTGTTAACAACATAAGCTGTTTCTGCAGCATCAGACACTGACTTCATGACAGATTGCATACCAGCCTCATTCAAAAGTACGTAAACATCATTTTTAATGAGAATCTTCTATCCCTCAGAAACACTTGTCTTACTGATAACATTATTAATCATGCCAAAAAACCTCTGGTATGTTTTGTTTGGTTATGGTAGCAATCGCAGGTCCCTGTGACTGCATGATCCAACCTCCGTGATGTGGTGATCGGCCATTTTGGATTACCACATGGGCATCTTGGGTTACTGCGTCATCATGACCATCATCACATGACCATGAGTGGCCATCTTGGGGATGGTATAGGGATGCAACCTGATGACATGTGTGTCCACCATTTTGAGATTCTAACAATTCTCCATTTTGTGAATCACAGAAAAATGAGTGGCTAGCCTTTGTTCTAGTCCACCCCACAGCATGCTGTGAGTGTTCAAAATCAAACTCTTCAGCATGAGAAGAGGCAAGGTCTTTGGGCATTAAGTTAGTATGCCCTGCCAATACCTCTGGCTGATGGCACAAGTTCACCATGTCTGACTTTTTACTCCTACATTCTAACTGCTCAGATACAGAAGTTACCACGCTGTAAAGTGCATTGTTTTCAGATCGAAAGACATTTTCATCTTGTAAAACTTTTCTGTTACAACAGAAGCTGTGTCATAGTTTATAGTCAGAACATTCATTTCAAGTCTGCTGTACTTAAAACATACTGAATCACGCTGTTCAGTCAAGGTCTGGTGTTGAAATACCAACACATTAACTCTTTCAGTAATAACTTCAGACTTATCATCCCTAAGTTCCTTGTTTCCAAAATGTAAGGAATCAGTGTTACTAGCCAGAACACCATTCGTTTGAAAAACTTTTTTTCTAATAAGTGTTGCCTTTTTAGTGTGATCTCTTAAGGCATGCAGGTCATGGCTGCTTCTCTCATTAAAGAGAAACTCATTTTCTAGATGGACAGACTGCAGCTGAGACTTCAGTCCATCTATCCTTTTTTTATGAGAAGCCTTATTCAGACTAATTTCCTGCTTGCAAGCAGCATACTCAGATTCCAAAACAGATAGTTTATTTAGAACAATATCAAAACATTTAAACAACATTGCAATTAATAATCCTTCAGGATCAACTTTTTTGGTACCATTTTTCAATTCCCCATAATGGGCAATGATATCCCTTAAAGGGCTACCATTAGATTCTGCTACCTCAACAAAATCACACCAACCACTGTAAGCAGTTTAGTATGTTAAGGCATCCAGCCTCAACTCAGTACTCACATTTTTAGACATGTCATAAGATAAGAAACCCTTAACTGTCTGTGGATCAAAAACTTTGTTTGCAACCAAAGTTCATGACAGGACACAAACAGCCTTTGGCATATGTGGACTCCTAGATGAGCATATACCCATTAGGATTTGAATACACAAATGAAAGCAGTCTATCTGTCTGTTCGATTCCCTTTATAGCTGTGTGTTCCCACAGAGAAACAAGAGGGAAAAAAAACAAACAAAAAAATAAAACAACTCATTACACAGAGATTGAATATCTGACAAGAGATTGTTTTGTCTGCACTGTAGAATACACAACAGACTGAAAATTTTAACCAAAGACACTCTCAGCTGCTTGTTACTGGTGATTTCTCAGCCAGTGTTTTAATTTACAGAGGAAATTAAAATGCAACTTGGCAAACACCCAGACTCCACTCGCAGTCACCATTTATGTTACGTAAACAATCTCAGATGGTAGAGTAAATAATAATAATACTAATAATACAGATTCTTGTGTCTTCAGACTCTGCCAAGAAATATTCATAAACAAGCAAGGAGTACTAATAAAGTTTATTATACTACTTACACCAAGCATGTGACAGAGAAAATCACAAGGGAGATGAGATTCTCACCAGTCTCCTGAAGAATATACATAATCTCCAGAATTTGTAGATCTTATGTTCTCTAAGATCTTATTGTCTCTCTGCAATCTTGTTCTCTCTGCATGTGAAACTGGGTTGCAGAAGACTATATACTACAGATAACAGCATAGCAACAGAGATGACCTCATATTTACAGATATGAGAAACAATATGTATTGGTCCTAAGTCATTCTCCATTGGATGATGGCTTAGGAGACAGAATTACTAATGAGCATCATATGAGACAGAATATGCTTCCATTAGCATTATAGCTTGGACAAAAGAAATGCTGACTGGGCTCTATCTATTACATGTAGCATTTCTTACTTATGTATAATATAAGACATAACAAAGGATTTCTCTCTGTCAGCTTGCTTAGACAAGTGCTGACTGGGCTCTATTACACATGGCATGTCTGCCTAAGTGAAAAACACACACTACATATAATTATATGTGCATATAAGTATATAACAATCACTGATGATCCCTTCAGTCATCTTATCAGTGATTAAGTAGATTATATATGGAATATATGTAAAAGACTAACATAATGCATTATAATGAGGTATAATAAGCATGCAAGATCTAATCCAATAAAAGGATGCAAACATTAGCATATATGAGCAGCAAAGCAGATTCCTGGGCAGCATGGGTTCACAGCGGGAAGGTCATGTCAGATGAATCTAATAGATTTCTTTGACTGGGTGACCAAAATAGTAGACCAGGGAGGGGCTGTGGACATGGCCTACCTAGACTTTAGCAAGGCATTTGACACAGTCCCACACAAAAGATTAATAGTCAAATTGACCAGCCTGGGAGTGGGACCCAGGGTGGTAGCCTGGGTAAAACATTGGCTGGACAACAGGACACAGAAGGTAATTGTAAATAGAGTCCATTCTGAAGAAAGGGGTTACTAGTGGAGTACCACAGGGTTCAAGTATGGGTCCAGTCCTTTTTAATGCCTTCATCAGTGACATTGCAGAGGGACTGAAAGAAAAGTATGCCTTTTGCAGATGACACAAAATCTGCAACAAGGTTGATACCAAGGAGGCGTGGAAAGGATGAAAAGGGACTTGGCAAGGTTGGAGGAATGGTCAGAAGTATGGCAGCTAGGATTCAATGCAAAGAAGTCAAAATAATGCACCTGGGAAATAAGAACCAGGGAAGAATACACAATGGGTGGGAGGTAGTAACAACAACAAAAAGGAAAGGGACCTGGGGGTAATCATATCAGATGACCTTAAGGTTAGCAAGCAATGTGAGAAGGCAGTAGGGAGGGCTGGGGTATACTGGGATGTAAAGGGAGGCATCAGCAGCAGAAAACAGGAAGTTGTTATCCCTCTGTACAGACAGTTGGTGAGACCCCATCTGAGTTACTGTGTCCAGTTCTGGAACCCCATCTCCACAAGGACATAGACAGGATAGAGGCAGTCAGAGGAGGCAACTAAAATGGTGCAGGGTCTGCAAGAGAAGCCAGTATGAGGAGAGACTAAAGGAGCTTAATATGTACCCTTGAGGAAAGAAGGAGAGGGGTGACATGATAGAAACTTTTAAGTACCTCAGTGGAATCAACAAAGTCCAAGAGGGTAGCATTTTTCAGAAAAGAGACTTGCAAAAAAAGGGGACACAATTTAAAAGATAGAAGGAGGCGGTTCAGGGGCAATGTGAGGAAGTATTATTTCACAGAGAGGGTAGTGGATGCATGGAACAGCCTTCCTGAGGAGGTTGAGGTCTAAAACTGTGGGAGAATTCAAGAATGCATGGGACAGACATAAGGCAATTCTTGTGGGAGATAGGAAGAAATAGGCTGTTGGTTAACTAGGATCTGCGGCCTATCCTGTAGGTAGGGAAATGGGCAGACTAGATGGGCCTAGCGGTCCTTATCTGCCGTCAAAGTCTATGTTTCTATGTTTCCTGGCACTCATGCTTATATGATGGGTACCTATATCTATATGTTAGTGCAAAATAGCAGTATCACAGTATAATAGACCAGGAATACAGTGTGAGGTGTATGTGGGATGATAGGGGGCATAACCCAGGCATAACAAGTCTTAGTACCCTTTCCTGGAGCTTTATTTACTGTCTCCGGTATTTATTTTTGCTTATTTGTGTTCTTTTAGTTTAACAAATTATTATATTTCTAACTGCTAACCCGGTTAGATTTTTGCAGTTCCCGGTTCAATATCGGAACGTTCATTGGTTCCAGAACCGACTGCATTTGAGAAAAAAAAGAGTAAAATCTTTATTGCGGTTCTGTTTTTCTTCATCGGTTGAATGATGGCAGAAAAAAACAAAGAAAAAGACTAGTCCCTCAGGGTTTAAAAATTGCCTTTAGTGTGGGGACATTTTTGTAAAGGCAGACAAGCACAATTTATGTGTAGTCTGCCTGAGGAATAACCATTTTTCAGCAGAATATGATATATGTAGTCATTCCCTCAGAAAACAGTAGAAAGAGAATGGAAAGACTCCAAAGAAAATTGGAGAAGGGTGCTACGGGTTCTGACCAACCCACACCCTCTAAACCTGTGGGTAAAGCTGCTGTGTCTTCCTTGAGCACCCCTGACAAGGGTGAAACAACTACTGGAAAAAGGATGGGTAATCCAGCTGACTCTCTGGTTCCCACCAAAAACACTAGGAAAAGAAAGCACGTTGAACCCCTGGATGATAAACCAAAAGGGGTTTAATCTGTGCCTCATAGCCTACCATCATCAGAGGAGATTGCCCAGGCCATGAAGGTCATACAGACTTTGTAGGGTTTTATACCTACTTCAGCCCTCCCAGCACTGGTTCAAATCCTGGTTGGTCCCTCCTGTGACCCAAACCTATCTCAGGAGATGATGAAGTCTGAGGAGTATGATTTACCTGAAATGGATGAAGGTGAGTCTACTGAGCCTGAGATCTCACCAGAGCAGGAATTCAGTTCTCCTCCTAGACCAGAGGATTTTTCCTCTCATTTTTCATTTGTAAGAAAAATAGTGGATGTCCTTGATCTGGCTACCACAGAGGTCATATAGGATGAGAAAGAGGCCAAATATATGGAGATAATGGGGTTAATACCCACAAAGAAAATTTTACTCCCTGTAATTAAGTTCTGTAAAAAAGACTTGTTTAAGATCCTGCAGACTTCAAATTATGTCCCACCTTTGTACAAGAAGGCGCATAAAAAGTACCAGCTGGACAGACAAGGGGCTGCATTCCTCTTTTCTCACCCTGACCATCAGGGGATAGTCCAGCAAGCAGCCTGTGAGAAGGCGAGTGTACCTTTAGTGTCTCACCCACCTGTGAAGGACTCTCACAAAATAGACAACATGGCAAAAAAGGGATACCTAGCTGCTTCACTGGGACTAAGACAAGCTAACTATCAAGCCTACTCATCACAGTATCAAAAATCACTGTGGCAGTCCATGTTAGCCATGGCAGAGAAGGCTCCTTCACCTCTGTGATGACTTGGCTGAGACAGCCAGGTTTGGGCTGGAAGCAGCCAAGTATCAATTTCAAAGGCCGCAGATGTCAGTGACAATGCTGTCAGATGGATGGCTCTTACCATAGCCCTTAGAAGGTTGGCATGGCTCAGGGCTACTAATTTAACACAGGATACCCAGGCCAAGGCTATGGATTTCCCTGTAGAAGATCAGTCATTATTTGGCCAACAGACTGAAGCATACATGAAGAAGGTGGATGAATATAAGGTCACCTATAAAAGCAATTCTTCAAAGGAGAGGCCTTCTTATTCCTATAGGCCTTATGGAAGGGGAGGCAGAGGAAGGACAGCCTATATTAGGCCCTTTTATTAGGCACAGGCTGTCCCCCAATATCAGCAATACCCACAGCAGACTGAGTATTTCAGGGGCAAAGGTAGAAGGGGCTCTAGGAGAGGTTCCCAAACTACCCAAGGTCAGCCCCAAGCAAAGCATAATCCCTGACTTAATGATCAAGGTCACCTCCCCCCTACCAGTAGGGGGCAGACTAGATCACTTTTTCCAGGCTTGGTAGTCCATCACCACAGACAAGTGGGTCCTGGAGGTACAGTGAGTCAGGGCTTGTCCCTGAGTTTCAAGTCTTTCTCTCCCTTGAGAACAAGGGTGTTTCAATCAATCAATCAGTCTTTATTTTACGAGGTGGAACTCCATTGAGCAAGCTTATTTCCAAGGTGGGCCTGGTGACCATACAGAATTCACGAAGAGATAAATTAAGACACTTATAGGTACCAAACATAGATATACTGTACATAATGCAAAAGCATCTCAATTACAACAAAATGTAGGATATACAATACATTATCATATAAAGGATAAACAATTACACCAAAGCAGGATATACAGGATGTGCACATATAATGTCAGTAATAACAAGGACATCTCAATACCATGACAAATAGGAGAGCTGTTAGGGTAGCAGGAGAGCTGTGAAGGGAGGCAAGTGGAAGGAGAGAGGGAAAAGATAGGTGGGGGGGCACAAATGATGGGACATGTTGCTCAAAAGAAGTCAGAACCAGGCAGAGCATATTAGGAGAAGCACTTACAAGGCTCAGTGAAGGATCTTTCACAAAGGTTTTTAAATTTGGGAACTTTTGTGGGGTTCACTATATTCAGTGTTTTTTGAAGCTTGTTCCATAGCTGGGGAAGGGCAAAGCTAAAAAAGATCTGCAAAAGCAGGTTTTAACCTTGGGTATCACTAAGGAGATGTAAGAACGAATTCTCAGAACATAGTTACCCAAGGCACAAAGGGGAAAGCAGTAAGAGATATACTGGGGCAACATTTTGGTAATTGCTCTGTACGTCCAAAGGGCAGCATTCCTTCATCTCCTAAATGTAAGAGATGGCCAACCCACAACCGAGTACAGGTCACAGTGGTGTGTAGAATAGGCTACACCAGAAATGAAATGTAAGGCCCTGTGGTACAGGACGTCAAGCTTAGCTAGGGCTGACCCTGGGACATGACTGTATAAGACATCAGCATAATCCAGTAGTGATAGAAAGATAGCTTGAATCAGCCTCATCTTAGCCTCTTGAGTAAGTAGGTGCTTGATTCTATAAAATAAACCAAGTCTTTGCTTCAGCTTTTTTGTGAGTTCCTCTACATGATCAATAAAGGAAAGGTGACAGTCAATCCACATCCCAAGGTACTTGAATTTATCTACGTAGTCCAGGGATTCACCTAGCAACATGGTGATAGGTTGCGCAGTACCTGTCATAGGCAGAAGAGGAGCAGAGATAGTCAAGGACAGAAGCATGGCCTTTGTTTTTCTGGTGTTTAAAATAAATTTTTGATTGAGCAAGTTTTTGTTGCAGGATATTAAAATCAGACTGAAGGTCTGTACAGGCACGCTCAGGAGTAGGTCTTGAAGTGTATAGAATGGTATAATGGAAGATATAATTCCAAGGTCAGTGTTGTTGATTTAGAGTGCAAAAAGCAAGGGACCCAGAACTGAGCCCTGAGGTACACCTCTACTGATAGGTTTCAATGGTGAAAGGTCACCCACTGCTTTAACATGCTGAGTATGACCAGTGAGGTAGGAGGAGAACCAGTTCAGGGATAGCTTGTCCATGCTAATATTACGAAAGGTATAAAGAAGTAAGTTGTGGTTGACAGTGTCAAAGGCCTTACTTAGGTCAAGGTAGACTGCACACACAAAGTGTTTATCATCGAGGGCTTTCTGCCAGTCATTCGTTACCTTGGTGAGTACAGAAATTGTACTGTGGTGGGGCCTAAAGCCTGTTTAAACCAGCTTCCCTCCTACAGAAAAAAACTCCTGGAGAAGGAGGTTCAAAGCCTCCTCTAGTTGAAAGCAGCAGAGTGTTTTCCAATTCATCAGAAGGGAAAAGGTTTCTATTCAAGATACTTCCTCACCAGAAAGAAAAATGGGAAGTGGCAGCCTATTTTAGACCTCAGACTACTGAACAGGTACCTAATAAAGCCAAAGTTCAAAATGGTCACACACTGGCAATGATTTTGCCAGTAATCCAGCAGGGAGATTGGCTAGCACCTCTGGATCTAAAAGATGCCTACTTTCACATTCCAATAAGAGAATTTCACAGGAAGTACCTCTGATTCAGACTTCCATCAGGACACTACCAATTCTCAGCTTTACCTTTCGGCCTCACTTCAGCACCCAGGGTGTTTACAAAGTACCTGGCAGTGGTGGTGGTAGCATACCCAAAAAGGTTAGGTATATCAGTCTTCCCTTATCTCGATGACTGGATAGTGGTGGTAAGTTCACCACAGCAGGTACAAGACCATTTAAAGGTAACACTGAACTTGCTATAGTCTCTAGGATTCCTGGTAAATCAGGAAAAATCTGTTCTCACTCCAGTACAAGTCCTGCATTTCATAGGAGCAGAATTGAACACAGTAAAGGGAAGAGCTTTCCTCCGTCAGAACAGGGAGCAAAGGATTCTGCAGAAAGTTGCCTCATTCAAGCTGAACAAGCCATGATCAGCAAGACAGTTTCTGCAACTTCTGAGACATATGGCTGCAGCAACAGGCACAGTCCTGGGAGCCAGGTTCCAAATAAGAGATGTACAGTTTCATCTCAGGGCACACTGATGCCAAAGAAAAGACAATTTGACAAAACCAGTTCCAGTAACAAAAACTTTGCTGCAGGCCCTTCAGTGGTGGAAGGAAGCAGACAACCTGAGGGAATGGGTACCTTTCCAAAGGGAAACCCCATCAGTTATTCTTACAACCGACACCTCTCTGTTATGGTGGGTGCTCACTTAGGGGAACACACCACTCATGGAACCTGGTCCATCACAGAGTCATTCCCGCATATAAATCCACTGGAGTTAAGGGCAGTGTTTCTGGCCTTGAAAACATTTGCCCATCTAGTACAAGGGAAAGTGGTACAAGTCAGGACAGACAACACCACAACAATGTACTATATAAACAAGCAAGGTCAGACCCCCCCCCCCATGCACAGAGACAATGAAAGTCTGGAGTCTGATTTACTCACTGAAGGCCTCATTACATGACATTCATGTGCCAGGAAAGGACAACACCCTAGCAGATGCACTGAGCAGAATCAGGCACATCACGAGTGGTTCAACAGCAGGCAAGAGTTGGTCTCAGTGTTCAGGAGATGTGGCACATCAGAGGTGGATCTCTTTGCATCCCAAGAGAATCATCATCTGCACCTCTTTTGCTGCAGACCACCAGCCAAGGGAACAATCCCACTGGATACTCTGGCTCTGGACTGGTCAGTGAGAAGTCTACATGCTTTTCCTCCCTTCCCTCTCATTTTCAGAGTCCAGTTCAAACTTAGGTCACAATCTGTATCAATGATTCTGACAGCACCAGACTGGGCCAGGCAGCCATGGTACCCTATACTACTCTCCATGACTGTAACCAAACCAATAGACTTACCTAGGAGGCACAATCTGTTGACCTCTCACCAGGGCAAGATGCTGTACCTGAATCTTAGGTCTCTCAGACCCAAGGCATGGCCTTTGAGGACTTAGAATATGCAAACATAAATCTCTCTCAAAGCATTCGGGATATCCTGAAGGGATACAGAAAGCCTTCAACTAAGAAAACCAATGCTTCAAAATGGAAAAAGTTTTCTATTTGTTGTGGGAACAAAGAGATTTCTTCTACTCTAGTGGTGATCCGAGCTGTCCTGGATTACCTCATATACCTCCACTCTCAGGGGTTGAAACACACATCCCTCAAAGTGCATCCAGCATCAGTCTTTGCCTACAATCAGTTGGGAGAGGTATCTCCCTGGCATCCAATCCCATTTCAAAAAGTTCTTTAAAGGTCTGTGCCATTTGCACCCACCTATTAGGGAACCAGTACCAGTATGGGACCTGAACATATGCATTGCTCAGCTCATGAAACCTCCTTTTGAGCCTATGTCCTTTGCACATTTAAAATATGTTACCTGGAAAACTGTTTTTCTGGTTGTGGCTACTTCAGCTAGAAGAATCAGTGAACTTCAAGCCCTGTGTGTGTTAAGAAGGACTACCTTTCCTTCCATAATGACAAAATGGTGCTGAGAACCAGTAGGGAAATTACTCCCCAAGGTGGGTTTCTGATTTTCACTTAAACCAGTCCATTACATTACCAGTTTTCTTCACTGAACATACTAGTTCAGGTGACTCCATAGTCTGGATTTCAAAACAGCATTAAGTTACTATATGACCCACACCAGGGATCATAGACATGACAAACAGCTGTTCCTTACCATTGGGGATGTATGTAAGAGCACCCCAGCTTCTAAGAGGTCAATCTCTCACTGGATAGTTCAATGCATTCAGTTTTGCTAATCAAAAGTTGGCGAGGAACCCCCCCAGCAGGTCTGAGGGCTCATTCAGCTAGGGGCAACTGCTGTTACTATAGCAGCATCCAGAGATATTCCTTTAGTGGAAATCTGTAAAGCAGCTACCTAGAGGACAGTACACACATTTACTAAACACTACAGTTTGGACACACAGCCCAGAAGTGATGCCAGGTTTGGCACAGCAGTCCTGCAGAGCCTCTTTCTTGAGTAGGTTCTCTGCCCACCTTCAAAGGTACTGCTTTGAAGTCTGCAGAGAGTTAGGAATATAGAAGAATACCTGGGGTTAGAAGAAAAAATTACCTTAGTAATCTTGTTTCTTCCAAGGTATTATTCTATGTTCATAACTCTCCTACCCTGCCTCCCCTTCCAGAGCCAGAACCTCTGCCCTCCTGATCGAGTATTTTAATATAAAGTCCCAAACACTGGCATGCATAGTTTTTAGGCCTAGTGGGAAATAATTAATCCCATTCTTTTTCCAGGTGAATCTGACATTTGAGGGGTATAGTATTACAATAATATTCGGGGTGCTTCATACTGTCATGGACAGTTTAGTTGTGTTACATTTAGATAAGTATATTTAGATAGTCTTAGTATAGGTTGTCTTGTAGGTACCTTAGAAATCTGATACGTTGGTGGAACGTTGCAGCTGATAAGAGCAGCAGTTTGAATACGTGGAATGAGCCAATGATAAGTTCTTTCATTAGCATATAGTTCCATTATCTCTGGGCAGTGCTGCTTAGGAGGCTGACTGCAGAGAGTTAAGAACATAGAAGAATACCTTGGAAGAAACAAGATTACTAAGGTTAGTAATTTTTCTTATGTGCTACCTGCTTGAAGTCCCTGATTTGGTTCTATGTTTCTGATTTTTTTTTTGTGTGTGTTTTTTCTTAAACCTCGTCCCAGATTTATTAGGCAGGAGGTTGAGAAGTATGACCTCAAGTCTGAACTCATTCATTTTATAGACTGCCTACACTGTAAGAAAATAAGAAGTCTACACACAACAGGAAATCAAAGTTAGAGCTACTCTCATGTAAGTCTTCCCTCCGAGATTTGGGTCCAAAAGAGTGTGCGGGGCATTGATTTGGTTCTCCAGATGTGTCAGCTAACACCATCATCAGTCCTCTAAAATTTACCAGCCTCACTTCACTACCAGACTTGGTGGAAAGTACTTCAAATCTAGTTATGGGAGAGACACCAGGAACATTCCATTTCCGGCACCATGTTCATTTCAGACTCCATTTCTTAGTCTTCAGTGCTCCCTGGATGCTGATACTGAATGGTCAGCTGGTTCCCCCAAGTCCTCTAGGCTTCATCAAAGTGCCAGTAATGCATGCGAACAAACCTGTAAGTTCACCTGAACTGTTGAAAAAGAAGAGCTAATCTCAAGCTCCTCTGGACACTGTTCCTGACTCAGTGCCCAGTTCTTGCTGGTTCCGGCTCTAGTGTCAAGACACTAGTCTTAGTGCCAAGGCCCCATCTCCACTTAGCAACAGCAGTTCTTAAGGAAGTTAATGGAAAATATTTTATTCAAAGCACAGCCTGCAACTGAGGACCTGATTCCTGCAGCTGAGAAGGCCAGGTCCACAATCTCTTCCAACCATTCTGGCAAGTAGAACTACAAAATGAATTCCCTGGGGAAAGTGTATTCTAACAAAGAGCATTTGAGGCATCAAGTCTATGCCTACCTTATATCCTGGATAATGTTGGTATTTTCAAAGGATGCCCTTTGCACTGTATTGGGCATGTACACCATGATCTTCGGCTACGCCACGTGATGTCAGATCATTCTTTCATCTGGAAGGAACAGGTCTCCTTTTCATAGCTTTGCATGCATAGTAGGACTTAAGAGTTTTCTAGCTTCCTTCAGATGAGGGCCAGGGTGAGGTTCCCATGATGGCCTACCAGAAATTTTGGCCTCAACTCCGGTCAACCACCTGGTCAAGATTTTTCCCAAACTGGTAGACTACCTGTCAGAGGAGATCAATAAGGATACATTGATCTCCCAAACCCCATGCTCCTTGTCCTCATTTAGGAGATTGAGGACTGTTCGGTACCCCTGGCCAAGCTACCTCGGGAGCTGTTTTCACAGGCGGTCATGCCTCCTAAACCATTACTGATCATATTGCCCAAGCATACTGTCTACTTGGAACCCCCAGTAGACACACATCAACTCCGATCCTCAATTTGACAGTCAGGGTTGAAGCACCGCTTACGCTGTTGAGCTCACTTGACAGGGAGGCATCGTTATTGATGCTCCTCGATCTCCTCATCCTTGGGTGAGGAGAGGCATTAACGATGTCAGTGTCAGTGCCAGCATATGTGTCAGCACTATGAGAAGCTCCTTTGGCAGCAGTGGACCATTGCAGGGAGGTTCATGGCCTCCTCCAGCCACTCAGCTGTTAGTTCATCAGGCTCAGCACACTACAGCTTCAGCTTCTCCTACACTTCGGGTGGAGCCTCCTCTACTGCAGCCACAATTTGGGGTACCCACCAAAAAGTGTCATTCTGCCTCCAGCCTGCTAGGTTGTTTGTCAGTGAAGATTACCCAGGAAGATATACGGGTGGTCCATGGCGAAAAGAGGACCAGAGCAGTTTTGTGTAATCATCAGACTTAGAGGCAGTCATCAGTAGCTTCAACCATGACTCCTCAGATGGTCAGTCTGAGGCATCCGGGCCAACCTCTTTTGGTACATTGTTCCAGTTTATGTCAAAGTCCATGAATGTGTCCTTGGAACCAGTGCAAAAACTGGCTGAATACCTATTCACTGATATCATCAGAAGGGACAATTCCCTTGGGAATTGTCATGGAGGAGGCAGGGAACTACAGACCAGTCAGTCTTGCCTCAGTAGTGGGCAAGATTATGGAGGCACTCCTTAAGGAAAGGATAGTGCAACACCTGGAATCCATAGCAGCACAGCATCCAAGACAGCATGGGTTTACAACAGGAAGGTCCTGTCAAACTAATCTCATAGATTTCTTTGACTGGGTAACCAGAGTGGTGGATCAAGGGGGAGCAGTTGATCTTGCTTACCTTTACTTCAGCAAAGCTTTTTATACTGTTCCACATAGAAGATTGATTAATAAAATGGGTAGGCTTGGGGTGGATCAGAAGGAGGTCAACTGGGTGGCAAACTGGTTGGCGGGCAGAAAACAGAGAGTGGTAGTAAACGGTATACAGTCAGAAGAGATGCAAATCACAAGTGGGATATCTCAGGGATCAGTCCTAGGGCCAGTCCTCTTCAATATCTTCATCAGTGACATTGCAGATGGACTGTAGGGTAAGGTTTGTCTGTTTGCAGATGACACCAAGATCTGCAACAGAGTAGATGTTCCAGATGGGGTGGGTAGAATGAGAAGAGATCTGGATAAACTGGCAAAATGGTCAGAAGAGTTGCAACTGGGGTTTAATGCAAAGAAGTGCAAGATCATGCACATAGGGAAGAGAAACCCTGAAGCCACCTATAGGTTGGGAGAGGAGTTGCTGGCAGTCACAAGGAAGAAAGAGACTTGGGTGTCATCATCACCCGATGACCTGAAATCATCCAAACAGACCACTAAAGCAGTAGATAAGGCTAGAGGATATTGGGGTGTATTAGTAGGGTATCACAAGTCAGAAGAAGGAGGTAATAATCCCTCTTTACAAGACACTGGTTAGGCCCCATCTGGATTACTGCGTGCAGTACTGAAGGCCGCACCTTCACAAGGACATTAACCAAATTGAGGCAGTCCAAAGAAGGGCAACCAAAGTAGTGCAGGGACTGCATCAGAAAACATATGAGGACAGATTAACGGAGTTCAATATGTATACCCTAGAGCAAAGGAGAGAGAGAGCCGCGATATGATCGAAACATTCAAACATCTTAGGGGCATTAACAAGGTGAACAAGTCTAACATGTTTCAATATAAGAAAAATAGCAGGACAAGAGGACACAGCATGAGGTTGGAGGGAGGCCGATTAAGGGGTAATGTGAGGAAGTTCTTTTTCACAGAAAGGGTGGTGGATGCATGGAACAGCCTATCTCAGGAAGTGGTGGAAATGAATACAGTGCAGGGCTTCAAACAGGCATAGGATAGGCATAAGGGAACAATAGAGATGAGTATGACTAGATAGGCCATTGACAGAGTAAAGACCTTTGGAACATTCATAAGGTAGGGAAAAAAATCGGCAGACTGGATAGGCCTTGCGGTCCTTATCTGCCATCGTCTTCTGTGCTTCTATGTTTCTGTTGCATTCTCTTTGGCTGAAGTCATTTTGGGACTGGTCCTGGAGCTTTGGCAGCATCCAGCATCCTGTCTGGCACCCTCTGCTCTGATTGTTCTCAAGTATGTGGTACCCACTGGCACTCTTTCAGGGTTCTTGGACTACCCCTCGGCCATGGGATTGGTTCTGATTTGGCCTTCCACAAGTCAGAGGGCCAGGAGGACATGGACAAACCTCCCAACAAGGAGTCCAAGAAGTTGCACCATGCGGCTAAAATGATGCACGCTTCTGCTTCCCTAGGTCTCCAGCAGGTTGGCTACTCAGTAATGATGGCAAACTTTGGCTATTCCTTGATTAGGATCATTGGGTTTCTCCTCCCTCTGCTTCCTGCTGATAAGCAGCATACTGCTCAGAGACCAGGGGAAAATGCTGGCTAAACACCAGCTCCAGACAGCCTTGGACATGGACGACTACTGTGCTCATACCATGAATACGGCCATCGCTATGTGTCGTAGGGCCTGGCTGTGGCTGTCTACCTCCACAGCTGATACCCAGCGCAAGATGGCTGATGTTCCATTCTTGAGCACCAATCTCTTTGACCCTGGAAGGGATGGATATCTCACCCATATAGAGAAGTCCAGTGTCACTCTTGACTCTGTGGCTTTGTCCCAGAAGGATCTGAAACCCTTCAAACCTAAAAAAGAGGTCTTCCAGGGGCAATATCAGCACTGGTGTCCAGAGCATGAGTTTGGTGGCCAGGGGAAAAAAAGAGGTGGGACAAGGTGAAGGTGCCTCCAGGGTCCCGTTGGCTGGAGCCACCTCCCTGGCTGCTAAGTGACAGGTTGCAGCATGCCATTTTCCCTTCCTTCTAGTCTCTTTCCTTTCTCCTGGTTGGGGGTTGGTTATGCTGCCACGTCTTTTCACAGTGTTCTGCTGTTACCTCAGAAAAGTGGGTTCTGGAAGTTTTGAGCCAAGGGTTGCCTATGGACTTTAATGCTCTCCTACCATACTGACCCTGAGCTCCTCAGGAGTCAGTGGTACCAGAGGATACATTGTCCATGCTAAGGGCCTGCTTCACTTAGTTCCTGAAGTGTGTGGTGATAACATGCATCCCAGACAGTCTGGCCACTCCAGGATATGTGGCCAGGTACTTCCTGGTTCCAAAACAGATGAGGGCTGGTACCCCATACTGGCTTTGCACGATCTGAACAAATTCATGCAGAAGCGCAAGTTCTGGATGGTTATGCTGAATCAGATAATACCATCCTTGAAACAGGGGATGTGATTCTGCTTCCTAAACCTCCAGGACATATTCTTCCACATCCCAGTCCATCTGTCCTGTTGCTGGTACCTTAGGTTCCTTGCGGGGCGGGGGTGTTCTGCCAGTTCCAAGTCATGCCTTTCAGCCTCTCATACATGCCTAGGGTCTTCAAGTGCATGGCTATGGCCTTCCTGCAGCACAAGGGCATCAGGATATACCCCTGCCTGGATGAATAGCTGCTTATGGGGCCATCCAGGGAGGCTGTGGAGCAGTCCAGGGATCTAGCCCTCCAGTCTTTTGAGCACTGGTCCTTCTGGTAACCTGGTCAAGGGATTGTTAGAGTTGGTCCCCTCACAGGTGATCGAGTTCATCAAGGCAGAACTCGACTCCCTATGGGCTAAAGGCTGCCTCCCATTGGACAGTGCATTGGATTTTACCTCCTTAGCCAGATCATTTCTGGTTGGGCATTTGTACCAGGCCTGGGGTTTCCTATATCTGATGATGCTTGTGGTGGCTTCTACCAGCATGGTCCAGTGACCACATAGGAGGGTACACCTCCTGCAGTGGGAGTTGCACCAGCAGTGGTCCCAATGTCTAGGTCATCTGGACCAGCCAATCTTCATCACCCAACCGATGTGGGATGCCATCCAGTGGTGGCTGTTCCAATAACATCTGGTGGAAGGAATCCTGTTTGTCTGCTCAGAACTGTCTGTCACGCTTGTTTACTTTTTTTTATACTTGTTAGCTGATGAGCATAAAAGGCCCATTTTCACAAGCAACAAGTACATGCCAGACACGTCTCTGGTGTGATGAGGAGCTCACCTGCGAGACCACAGGCCCACAGGTTCCTGTCACCCCAAGGGTCCCAATACCACATCAGCCTGTTGGTGCTTCCTGTAGTGCATCTGGCTGTGATGGAATTTGCTCCATTGATTCAAATTAGGTCATTCAGGTCCAGATGGACAACACATCCACCATGTTCTACCTCAACAGACATGGTGGGATACACTCCTTTTCCTTGTGTCTGGAGGCCATCTGCATCTGAACCTTCATGCACAGCCTACAAAAATGGGGATCTGTCTTGCAGGAGAGAACAACCAGCTGGCAGACGCTCTCAGCTGGGTTGGACAGACATTGCACCAGTGGTTGCTGAATCAGGAGGTGGTAGGCCACCTGTTCTCCCAGTAGGGCACTGCTCTGGTGGATCTGATTGCCTCATGAGAGGACAAAACACTGAGGCTGTCCTGCACCTGCCCCTCACAGTCTGTGTGAGGCAGAAAGTAAATACACTCGATATCTCATCCCAAGAGACTGCAGAGGATAAGGATGTGACTGAGTTCTTGGATATGATGGCCGTAACCCCCAATGAGAGCTGCTTCTGCCCATCCATATGTCCCTCAAGAAAGCCACCTACAAAGTGCTGACAACACCCACTTTTGCTGCTGGCATATACAAGAAAATAGAGAAAAGGTGCCAGGCAGATAAGCAGGGTGCTGAGTACTTATACACCCACCCTGACCAGGAGGGGGTGACCCAGATGGCTGCCTAAGACAAGGCCAAGGTGCCCTTTCCTCACATCCCTCCAAAAGGGACTCCAGGAAGCTGGGAATTATGGGCAAAAATGTCTATACCTGTTTCTTTGCTGTTGAGACAGGCATCGTAAATGGCCTACACAGCTCAGTATCAAAAGACCCTATGGAGCTCTTTGATGGCAGTGAGTGAGAAAGCTTCTGGTGACTTCACACAGGATCTGGCAGACACAGCAAAAATTGCCAATGATGCCACCAGGTACCAGTTCCACATGGCAGTGGATGCCATTTACACTGTTTCCAGAGCCATGGCACATGCAGTGTCCCTCAGAAGGTGTCATGTCTCAGAATTACAAATGCTGCCCAGGACACTCAAAGGCTATGGACTTTCCCTGTGATGCAAATTCCTTGCTTGGTGACAAAACAGAGGCTTACATGAAAAAGGTGGATAAATACAAGACCACCTACAAGAGCAACACTGAGAAGGAAAAGGCCTCCACTTCCCAAGGCCTTATGGAAGGGGAGGTAGGGGCTGGGGATACTGTCCTCATGCTTGTTACCTGTGATTATGCCTCTCAGAGGGGTTTCTTCAGAGGTAGGGACAAAAAGGGATACTAGGTGTGCTGATGCAACACCAGTCCCTAAGGCCCAGGCAAAGCAGAACCCCCGACACCATTGCCAGTGGGGGGAAGATTGGTTCACTGTTTCCAGGAATGGAAAATTATTACTGCTGACAACTTGGTCTGGAAATAGTGAATCAGGGCCACAACTTGTAATTCATGAGATTCCTAAAACTGCAGAACTACAAGGCCTTTACCCCTCATACTCCAGCAGAAAAACTCCATTCCCCCCCTCAAGAATGGGTGAAAAACCTGACAAGACTTGCAAGGTCTTTCAGGGTAGTACAGCCCACACCTGCCAAGGGACTTCCTGCAGTTACTAGGGTACGTGGCCTCCTCCACAGCAGTGGTACCAGGTGCCAGATTCCAAATAAGGAATGTCCATTACCACCTGGAGGACCACTGGTCCCAAAGGTGAGGTTTACTAGGTATATAGAACATAAGGAGACCTAAAGGTCCATCGAGAATGTCCTTCATAAAGATGGGAAAATTAGACCATCATTTGTCTAGAGTAGTACACTTCATCTAGTTGTCTTTTAAACATTTCAAAGTTATGTATATCCACAAAATTTTGTGGTAGCTTATTCCATGCCATAATTGTGCGTATGGTAAAAAAATGATTTCTTCTACTGTATCTGTGTTAGCTTTAGGAACTATTAATTTTTTATTATGAGACCTACGATTTCCCCTTACTTCACTGAATTGAATTTCACAATTTGCCATAAACTCTGAAGATTTAAGAATTTTAAACAGGAATAATAGATCACCCCGTTGTCTACGTGCCTGAAGCATACGTAGCCCAGTATGGCATAGCCTTTCCTCATATGATTTTCCTTGTAAGTTAGGAATCATCCTGGCAACAGACCATTGTACCCCTTCTACTAACTGAATATCACATTTTGTAAATGGTGACCAAACTTGGGATCCATAATCCAGTATTGGTTGTATATAACTTCTATAAGTTGGTATAACTAACTGTTCAGTTTTGCATGTAAGGGCTTTTTTTATTCTATTAACTAGACATTTACTTTTCACTGAAACTGCAAGGCAATGGTCTCTTGATGTCAATTTGTTGTTAATGACCACTCCAAGGTCAAGTTCCTTGTCAGTACTTTTAAGTAGCCATTGATTAAGGATATATTTATAATTTGGATTTTTTTTTTTCCAAAATGGAAAACGGTACATTTGTCCATATTTAGTGACATAACATTATCAGTTGCCCATTTTTCTAGTCTGGCAAGATCTCTAACCATAAAGAAGTGTTTTTCAATTGTGTCTACCCCCAATTTTGTATAATCAGCAAATTTGATTAAATAATTCTCAATATGTCTATTCATACTTGTAACAAAAATATTAAATAGGATCGGCCCCAGAACCGATCCCTGCGACACACCACTTCCAACAATTTCCTCTTCAGATATCTGATTATTAATCTGTACACATTGGATTCTATCTGAAAGCCAAGCCTGACTCCATCTAATAATATTACTATCCAATTTATATCCAAGAAGTTTTTCTATCAAGATTCTATGTGGAACCTTATCAAATGCTTTAGAAAAATCTAGTAGTATTACATCTGAAGGTACTCCCATATTCAGATGTATACTAATCTGGTTGTAAAAAAAATTAAGTTAGATGGACATGATCATCCTTTAGTGAACCCATGCTGACAAGGGTCTAAATTTGCGAGTGATTTTTCTAAGTAGGTCTTAATAACATGTTCCATTGTTTTACAGCAATGAGATACAAGGCTGATTGGCCTATAGTTCTCAACTCTGCCCCATTACCCTTCTTAAATATTGGCACAACTGTAGCATTGGTCCAGTCAGCAGGCAATTTACCAATTTTTAGTGAAAGATTAAATATTACAGATAGGGGATATGTGAGTTCTAATGCTGCATTTTTTAGTAAGGGTGCATTAATATTATCTGGGCCTGGACTTGATGAATCGTTAATTTTTAAGAGCTCGGTGTACACCTCACTGGGATTGATGCTGAATTCATTCGTTAACAATAAGGCAGGAATAACAGCATTAGCTTCCTTTGGTGAAAAAAATGAACAAAAGTAGGTGTTAAACATATTTGCAGTTTTTACCTCATCCTCTATTATAATTTTATTAGGAACCACCAAGATTGGTCCCACTGTCCTATTAGTATACCTGCAACTAGTATTGATATATGAATAAAGGAGTTTACTATCTTTTGAATGTGCAATTTGAAATTCAATATTTGACTGTCTAATTAATTTTTTTTATTCTTTGTTGCTTTAAATAAAGTGCAGTTACGTAAGAAGTTACCGTAACAGTAGATCTTCGAGAGAGGCTCTTGCAGTAGGTAATTACATATAGGACTGATGCTGGCCGGCGGCAGGACCCCACAGAAAAATTTCTAGCTAGCAGTCCCTGGCCGGTGGCCTTCCGATGGTGACCGGCGTCATGTGCGACGTTGGTATAAAGGGGCGGTCCCGGTCGCCCACCTTCCAGTTCTTTCCCGCCACAGGCTCAGAAGGCTCGGATGGAGAGAGAGAGAGAAGCAGATGTTTCCATTCCTGGAAAAGAAGCTGAAAAAGTCTAGGGGGAAGGAGGGCGGGAAGGTATTACCTACTGCAAGAGCCTCCTCGAAGATCTACTGTTACGGTAAGTTCTTACGTACCTGTACTATCTTACTTCGAGAGGGCTCTTGCAGTAGGTAATTACATATAGGACTGAATCCCAAGCAGTCTGGAACAAATAAGAGGCACCGGGAGGAGGGAACTACTCCAGAAAGAAGCAGTAGCCTTGAAGGCCTCAAGACAGGAGGCCTTGCAAAACAGCTAGCCCTAAGCCTGCTCTGCGGCGAGAGGCAATGTCCAAACTGTAGTGTTTCATAAAGGTATGAGCCAAAGTCCAGGTGGTGGCAGCACAGATGTCTGCCACAGACACATTCTTGAAACAAGCCACAGAAGCCGCTACTCCACGAGTGGAGTGACCTCTGACTTGACCCGGAAGGGTCTTGTTGTACTTGTCATAACAGAAAGTGATGCAATGAGCCAACCACTTTGATAGGCATTGTTTGGAAACAGCATTGCCTTCCCTTTTTGGTTTTATGCTCGGAGGGAGTAGGGGACGACATACACCGACGATGTACCTAACGATTGAAAAGAATAACTGATTTTCAGCAAAAAAACGACGAAAGACAGGGCTGTCGAAGCACGAACTTTACTGCGAGGTGCTGCATGAGCTAATGGCGGGAAAGAAATGGAAGGCAGATGACCGGGACTGCCCCTTTATAGCGACGTCGCATGACGCCGGTCACCTGACATGGGGGCCGTCCCTCGCCAGGGACTGCTAGTTAGAAATTTTTCCGTGGGGTCCTGTCGCCGGCCGGCGTCAGTCCTATATGTAATTACTTACTGCAAGAGCCCTCTCAAAGTAAGATCTTAATTTATTACTTTCTGTGTTTGCTTTTTTAACCTTGAGTAAGCTTTATGTTTAATTTTAAGCTGTTTCTGAATCGGTAGAGTAAACCGACTTGATATTTTCCTTTTGCATTGTATTTGTTTTTTAATGGGACAAAATTATTTTCAATTTCATGTATAATGTCCTCAAACAATTGCCAAGCAGTATCAACTGAATCATATAATAAAAGTGTATCCCAGTCTATTTTCCTTAAAACTTGTTGCATCATGGTATGATTAGCCTTCTTGTAATCCCTAAATATAGTTTGATTAATTTTAACCTATTAGTATCCAGTGTACACATTATGACATTGTGATCATTACTTGACAGTGGGCCAATGACATTAATATTGAAAATTTCCTCAGAAATGTTAGTAATTATCAAATCAAGTATGTTTGTATTCCTTGTAGATTCATATATAATCTGTTCTAACCCTGCACTCACACGCAAGTCAAAAAAGTCTTTCTCATACCTAGATTTAGCTGTATGGACAGACCAGTCAATTCCAGGTAGGCTGAAATGTCCCCAAATCATAACATCCCCCATTTCTGAAGCTTGAGAAATTTGATCAAGTATAGCTACGTTAGTCTCCATGGTAACATTGGGAAGACTATAACAATTCCCAATCAGTAACATCTTTCTACCTGGTATCGTTATCTTAACCCATACAATTTCAATATCTATACCTGGATTAGTGTTAAGCTTGACTAAATGTGACAAAATGGAGCTGTTAGCATATAGGCCGATACCCCATCCTGTTTGATGACCTCTATCTTTACGATAAAGTGTATATACATTTATTTTGGTCATAAAATTTGATGAGGTATCCCACCAGGTCTCACAGATTCCAATAATATTAATATCATTTTGTATAGCAAGTACTTACTGTTCACATTTTTTAAGGTTGTTTAAACTTCTGGCATTTGTCATTAATATGTTGCAGCCTCTCTGTCTTCTCATGGTACTATTATTTTCTCTTAAAATAGTAGATGGATAACCTCCTACGACCTCCCCCCTACTAAGCAATTTAAATGTTGGTTCATGTGTGCCAAAATTCTCTTACCCAATACCAAACTACCCCTTTTACTTAAATGCAGTCCATCTGATGCAAATAAATGAGGTCTTTCTACAAAACCTTCCCAATATGTCAGACATCCAAATCCATGATTTAAACACCGAAAACGTAACCAATTATTAATGGTTTTAATTTTATTTGTTAGAGCTAAGATCGCTCTTGGAACTGGTACAATTTTTGAGTATGTGACTTCGCAACCATGTGTCAATAACAGTTCACTCAAAACTGTGAAATCTTTTTTGATGTCTTCCACACTGGTGTTATTAATATTGTTACTCCCAATATGGACCACAACTAGTGGTTTGTCCCCTCTGTCTTTGAGAATAGAATTGATCATGGTGGTTAGATTTGTAATCTTTGCTCCTCTAAAACTACTACAAGTCCTATTTCTTTTATCATCATTGCATACTAGTCAGTCAATATGTTTAATAATAGAATCACCAAATATGTAAATTTGACATGAGGAATTTATTGGTACTGGATTAACATTTGTGGTGTTATTAGTGGGATTAGTTGGTGCAGATGATATTGGGTAGTACTGATCCAGAGCTACTGCAGAATGGGATACAGTGTGATCTGTTGCATCCTGATTAACCTCAGATTCAATATCCATATCAGTTATGGCAGTAGGAACAGATGGGGGCTCGTTACTTGCTGTAGTAGTTTATAGCTCTTGTGTTTTGTTAACATCAAATGTGGCAATAGGCACTGATGGGGGCTCATTACTTAAAATGGGATTTTGTACTTCTTGTGTGTTGCTAATATCTTCATTTGTTTGAGTATTGATATTTGATGTTAATGACCTTTCTGGATCAATTGGTACAAATCTGTTGCAAAGGGGTAGTTCAAACTGCATTGCTTTCCTTCCCTTTTTAGATGGATTACCTAATACCTGGCTCCATCCTTCCTGATTACTATTATCATAGTCCAGTTCCCAGTGTCTGTGTCAAAGAGCTTGTTAAGAGCACTGGAGTGGTAGAAGGAAGAAGAAAATCCCAGGGAAGGGATCACCTTCCTTCAGCAATCACCCACACTGGTGCTCACTACAGATGCTTCCCTCCTGGGCTGAGGTGCCCACCTGGAGGACCCCACTGGAGTCTCAGTAGCATACAAATCTGCTTCTGTCTGACAATTGTGAAGCACACATTAAACATGGGGCTTAATGTTAAGCTGCCGCCCCTTTAAGAGCACTTAGAACCTGCATGTATCTAATTGTTACAGTGCCTGGCAGTGCCATATATGCCTGTCAGTCAGAGAATTTGTCAGTCTGGGGCTTGTCCTCAGGAGAAGAACATCTGCAGCACAGAATAAACCTGCCTTATTATTATTTTATGTGTCCGTCTAGTTATTCGCATGGTCCAGATGGGGTCCTCACCAGCAGCAACTGAAGGGTCTGGCAGACCACAGAGAATGTAAGAGGTACTTTTAGTGGCAGGCCAAATAACCAAAATGCCTCACATGGTGGAGAATGTGGCCCTTCTTCTGTCCAGACCCCCATCTCGCTTGCCTACATCGCTGGTTACCCCAAATCATCGCCCCAGTATGCCTGAATTGTCTGAATGCTGATGAATTAACTACAGCCCTGGCTGCCAGAGTAAAAGCTGAACTGTCCCCTGTTGTAAAGCAGCCTGCAGCCCTCGTATTGTACTGAGAAAAATAGAAAAAAGAAACAGAACAAAAACTGTTCAGCATTGCTAGTCAACTGGGGAAGTAAAATAACTGCCAGAGTTATTTCGCCCAACCCTCTGCCCCCATGGAGCTACGAACTGTGCATCCCCACTTTGTGGAGGGCCCTTTTCATAGTGGTCCGGTTTGCCATCCAACCTCTCTCTCTATGTCTCTCAGCTGCAGATCTCCAACCAAAAGCCTCTCCCACTGAGGACTGCAGCTCTGAAAGAAAATAAAAACATTACTGAACTGCGCTAAGGGCTCTGCTCTATTCAAAGAGGCTCCTGGATGCCTCGAGGGATCACTTACCCTGTGACCATCCTGCCTCTTATAACAAATGTGGATGGATCAGTTGGCCGCCCCACAAGAACAGAAAAAATAAATATAAATAAATACAAGTAAAAAGTAAACATACTGCACCAAGCCAGCTACACCAATTATTCACTGTCCCTACTGCAGTTTTCCTCCCGAGGCAGCTCCACTCCTGTGGCCACACGGAGCTACGAGAAGGCGCTCAAGTTTTCTCCTCTGTGTGACTGAGATTCACTCCCCTCGACTACGCTACACAAGGCCTCAATAAATAAATTAAAATACTGGGCTGCTACGGCCACACGGATTGATCAGCCTCCCGCTTCATTTCTGCTCCACACTTGGCCCTCCTGCCTCTTACCTTGTGGCTCCATGCCAGTCTCTCCTACTCTAGCTCCCGACAGTAACCCCCAGGGTACACAAAGGGCAGAACCATAGCTCCGCTCCTCGCTTCCCCTTCTCTCCGCAGCAACACTCCCCTTGGAGCATAGCCACACAATCCCTCCACAGCAACTGGGGCTTCCCCCCTCACCAAAGCAGCTCCCCGACTCACCCGAGTGCCTCCCAAACTGCTGCAGCTCCCATCTTGCCCCAGCAGCCACAACGGAGCCTTGGCCACACTGCAAAAAGGCCATAAATAAATCATTGGGGGCAGAAAAGGGAAACAAAGCAAAATACTACTACAAAAAAGGAGCAAATAACTGGGGCACTACATAATTGCAACCACCATTCACATAAGTAAAAGGGATAACTGTAAGGAGCCACATAGAGCACATAAGTAACGTGGAGTCAAAAAAAAAAGCATTGAATAAATAAAACAACAAAAGAAGGATCACATAGAAAAAAAAATCATAAATGAAGGGACAACCAGAGACCAACAAACAAGGGGCAACTAAATAAAGACTGCAGGAGCCCCAAGGAGCAAATCATTGCAATGGGGCAATATATAAATACAGAAACTGCCTGGGAGCCCTGAAAACAAATAATAAAAAAGCAATTAAGTTAAACAGAAATTTCCCCTTGCTACTCACCAAAAAAAAACATAAAGCCCGCCATTTTTCTGCATCAGTGCTGGGGAAGAAGGACAGCAGGGCAGCTATCGCCATTGTACATATTGCAGAGCAGCTAGGCAGCCTCGTGGCAAGAATCCTCCATCTTGAGCACATCACAACAAGAAGAAAGGAATTGAACCTTGACTCCCTGTTGGCGACCATCTTGCTACAGTCAGGCCAGTCAAAACCCATAGGAACTGCATGTCACAGTTCGATGGCCATCTTGTGAAGAGCACAAATTGACCTCACTCCATTGAAATCAATGGCATTCCTATGGAAATGAATGGACACTGCAACAAATAGCTGATTTTTATAAAAAAAACCTTTATTTAAATAACAAACAACACAGAATTGAGTGGGAATTCTTTATTAAGACGTCAATTGATGAACCTTGCTACAAAAATTTGTACTTTTGTCTACAAAAATAATTTTTGTTCGGCACTTCGTCTACGACATGACGCCCCCTCTCCTGCATGACGGCAACTCCTTCTCACCCATACGACCTTCGCTCGGTAAAACAAAGCTCATCTCCAACCACGATGTTTGATGACTACACAGATATGGGCGCCGGAGCGTCTGAAGTCCTACCTTCCCCACCTCAAGGGTGTGGGGCTACAAAATCGAAACAATCCTCCATGACATCCAGTCTTCTATTTCTGCTCAAGAAGCACCAGCTATGTAAGCTATTCAAGATGACCTGGCCTACATTAAAGCCATTTCACCACAGGCCATGGTCCATACCAGCCTACAACCAGTACCCTTCAAACAACATGAAGTCTTGCTATATTATGACATATGCAGTGAGTCCCAACCTTCGAACTGCTCCGGAGGTGAAAGAGTTAACTTTCCATGCCAGGCATGGAATGCTGAGCTCAAGCTCGGTTGAAACTCTGTCTGTTGTTCTTCAAACTCAAACCGTTAGATTCTTTACTCCGCCTCACTGAACAGTCGCTCCGGAGATTTCTCCTTCTGCTCAGTTCATTTTGACGGTTAAAGTATTGTTTTTCTCGGTTTTCGACCGAATTTAAACCGCAACTGGTCGGTTCAGACTCTGTCTGTGGTATTGTGAGTAGTAGATAGGTTTTACATTCATTTCTATTCTGTGTGGAACTTGTAAATGGTTTATCGGTTCGGTTTGAACCGATCAGGTTGTTTAAAATATATTAATCTGTCATTTAGAGTGTGGTTACCGGTTCTTATTGGTTCTAAAAAAAACAGATTTTATTACGGTTTTTTCCATGACCCGTGACACGGTTGGGAACCGATAAGAGGGTCTTACCTTGCAGATTGCCATAAACAGGTAAGTTTAGTTAGGCTGGCATTATGTCTGAGAAACCCAAAAGAAAAACCGGGCCCACTGGCTTTCAACACTGCAGTGTCTGTGGGGAAGTCTTTGCCAAGGCTGACCCCCACACCACCTGTGTATATTGTCTGGGGTTTGACCACCTCAATGCAGACTGCCAGATTTGCAAAAATTTTCCTGCAGCTACCCTAGAAAAGAGAGTTGGTAGGCTCAGGGAAAGGGAGGCCAAAAAGTCCGCTGAACCGGATGGCCAGCCTGGTTCGGTTCCAACCAAACTGGAGGGAGTGCCCTCTGACCAGGGCGAGACTTCCTCAGGCAAAAGGTGATCCGACTCTGAGGAGTCGGTTCCAGCAAAAAGGACTAGGAAATCAGCTGGTGTGGAGCCAAAACTTTCCTCTCCAACCGCTGAAGAAATAGCCAAAGCGATTAAAATTGTCCAGTCGCTTTCCCCGGTTCTGACCGAACCGGCACCATCAGGTAAGCGTACGGTTCAGCCGGTTCCACCGGTTCAAGAGTATGATTTAGAGGAATTTTATGAACCGGAGGAGGGGGAAGAGGAGTAGGAGGAGAGTGAATGTGGATTTGAAAGTCTGGATGTGCCCATTGAACCGGACATCTCCCCAGACAGACCTTCAGGAGTGTCTCCTCCTAGGCGTTCTGAGTCCCCTTCTCATTTTGTGTTTTATAAAAAAGTGGCTGAAACCCTCCAGCTCCCTATGGAGGAGGCTGTGGATGATCAAGAGGAGCCTGACTATGTGGAAATTATGGATATCCCAGAGTCAAGGAGGCTGTCTATTCCTTTGCATAAATCTTTTAGGAAACAGACAGTTAAAATCCTAAAAGCTCCTCACACTATACCTCTTGTTGGTAAGAGAATGGACAAGAGGTACACATTGTCAGGCTCTGATATGGAGTTCCTTACACAACAATGCAGCCATGGTGGGGTAGTGCAGGCTGCAGCCTGTGACAAGGCAAATATTCCCTTGGCTTCACACCCCCAGACAAGGACTCCAGAAGGATTGATGCCATGGCAAAGAAACAGTACATGGCAGCATCCTTAGGACTCAGACAGGCAAATTATATGGCTTATGTTGCTAGATATCAGAAATCCAGATGGGATACTGTTATGGCTCTAGCAAAACAGGTCCCTGGCCAGCTTGCCAAGGAGCTGGAGCAGGTGGCTGCTGATGGTACTGAGGCATCCAAGGTGCAATTCCATGCTGCAGTGGACTCTAATGATGTGTCATCAAGAGTCATGGTTACATCTGTGGCACTTCGCAGAATGGCTTGGTTCAGATGTACTAGCCTGGCACAGGATACCCAGACTAAGGCCATGGATTTTCCAGTTGTGAGTAATTCTCTGTTTGGGGAGCAGACAGAGAATTACATGAAGAAAATGGATGAGTATAGGACCACCTATAGGAGTGCACAGGCCAAGGAAAGGCAGGCCACTCCTCAAAGGCAGCTTTCCAGGGGCAGGAGCAGGCCTTTTCATAAGCCTTTTTAGCAAGCCCAGGCCTCCTCTTCTGCCTATGCCCAGAGGGGTTCTTTAGAGGGAGAGGCAGGGACGGGGCACAAGCAGACCTGCTTCCATCCCTCAGCCCAAAGCCCTGCCAAACAGGCACCCTGATGGGGTTGCTAGGCCGATTCTCAGCTACCAGTAGGGGCAGGCTGGCTTACTTTGTCCAGGACTGGAAGTCTCTAACATCAGACAAGTGGGTCCTGGAAGTAGTAAGCCAGGGACTGGTTCTCAGCTCAAAAATTTCCAAAGATGAGAACCAGATCCTTTCCACCTGCAAATCCATCAGAGGCACTTGCCCTAGAGGCAGAGGTCTCTTCCCTCCTGGCTCTCAGAGCCGTGGAAAGGGCTCCACCCCTACACCAGGGCAAAGGGTTGTACTCCAGGTACTTCCTTACCCCCCAAAAAGACAGGAGAATGGCGGCCCATCCTGGATCTCAGATATTTAACAAGCACCTTTTAAAACCAAAATTCAAAATAGTGACTCTGGGAATTATTCTACCCTTTCTAAGGCCAGGGGAATGGCTAGTGTCCCTGGACCTCAAGGATGCCTACTTCCATATTCTTATCAGAAGCTCCCATTGAAAGTACCTCAGGTTCGAGCTGCCCTCAGGCCATTACCAGTTCAGAGCAATGCCCTTTGGCCTCACCTCTGCTCCAAGGGTATTCACAAAATGCCTGGCAGTAGCAGTTGCTGCCCTAAGAAGGCAAAAAAATTGCCATCTTCCCTTACCTGGACGACTGGCTCATAGTAGGCCAGTCTCCAGACCAAGTCAAGTTACATTTACAGGTGACTCAGCAACTGCTCACCTCTCTAGGTTTCCTTCTGAATCTCTCAAAGTCAGTTCTAGAACCTGTCCAGCTCTTACCTTCATAGGCACAGAGCGGAACACAAAGGAAGCCAGAGCCTTCCTTCCTTGGGACAGTGCAAGGACCCTGGTCTCTCTGGCCTCCTCCTTCACCCTGCAGGTCTCTCGACCAGCAAGGCATTTTCTACAGCTCCTGGGGCACATGGCTGCTTCTGCAGCAGTAGTGCAGGGAGCAAGATTTCAGATGAGGGACATCCAGTTCCATTTGAGAGTCTTTTGGTCTCAAAGGAAAGACCCTCTAGCCAAATTGATCCCAGTGACTCGAACCCTGATCCAGGCCCCTGCAGTGGTGGCAGGATCAAAGCAACTGAGACAAGGGGTTCCTTTGTCACTCAGTCTCACTCCTTAATCCTTACTACAGATGCATCCCTCTCGGTGGGAGTTCACATGGGCGACCTCACTACCCAGGGATTGTGGTCCCCTCAGGAATCTCTGCTCCACATCAACCTGTTGGAACTCAGAGCGGTTTTTCTAGCACTGCAAGTTTTTTCCAAATCTGTTCAGAACAAAGTTGTACAGGTCAGAACAGACAACACCACCACAATGTGGTACATCAACAAGCAAGGGGGCACTCGGTCTTGTGCACTGAAGCAATGAAGTTGTGGTCTCTGGCTTACTCCCTGAACACCTCCCTTACAGCAGTTCACCTCCCAGGCAAGGACAATGTCCTAGCAGATGTCTCAGCAGGATTTCCCAGGGCCATCACGATGGTCACTGGACCCCTGGTCCTGGAGGTGATATTTGCCAGATGGGGCACCCCGAGATAGATCTTTTGCAGTCCCAACAATCACCAACTTCCCTTTTTGCTGCAGACCCCAGTGTTGGGCTCAGTCCCTCTGGATGCCTAAGTCCTCAATTGGGAAGGGAAGTTTCTCTATGCTTTCCCCCCCTTCCCTCTCCTGTTCAAAGTGTTAGTCAAAATCAGATCTCAATCCTGCAAAATGATCCTGATTGCCCCAGATTGGGCCAGACAACCCTGGTATCCACTCCTACTGTCCTTAGCAGTCCATCTTCCCCTGCCCCTGCCTGGGATCCAAACGTTTGCATTGCTCAGCTTATGCAACCCCCCTTTGAGCCTTTGTCTTCAGCAGAGCTGAAGTTCTTGACTTAGAAGACTGTGTTTCTGGTAGCCATCACTTCTGCCAGATGCATAAGTGAATTACAAGCTTTGTCAGTGGAGCCTGATTTTATCTCCTTTCATAGAGATAAGGTGGTCCTCAGGACTAACAGGAAGTTCCTGCCTAAGGTGGTTTCAGATTTCCACCTTAATCAATCTATATCTCTTCCTGTGTACTTCACTGACCATTCCTCCTCTGGCGAGAGGAGGCTGCACAGCTTAGATGTGAAGAGAGCCCTTAGTTACTACATAGAGCGTACCAAGGGTCACAGGTTTGACTCCCTCCAACTGTTCCTCACGTATGGTGAGGTTGGTAAAGGGAAACCTGCCACTAAAAGATCCATTGCCAGGTGGATTGTCTCTTGTATCCAGTTCTGTTATGAAAAGCTGGGTAAGGTTCCTCCCTTAGGCCTGAAGGCTCACTCTACCAGAGGTACAGCTGCTTCCCTGGCTGCTGCCAGGGACATCCCTATTCTAGAGATATGTCAAGCAGCTACCTGGAAAACAGTTCACACTTTTACCAAGCATTACTCCCTGGACATCCAGGCTAGGAGTGATGCTCGGTTTGGCACAGCTGTGCTTCAGAGCCTATTTCCTAAGTAGGTTCTGTCCCTCCTCCATGGAGGTACTGCTGTGTAGTCTGCATATATCTTAATATAGCAAAACTTCATGTTGTTTGAAGAAAACATTACTCACCTTAGTAATGTTGTTTCTTCTAATGGAGTCTTGCTATATTATGACCTCCACCCCTGCCTGCCCCTCTCAGAACCTCTGTTTTTGGGATGTGGGTGGGCAGTGCAGTGTTGGCACTTAGTAGATGCCCACCTTGTTATTTTCACCCCCTTTTTCTTTGGGGTGACTTGGTGTTGTGTTTTAATTTTTGGGTCTCCTGACTTGAGTCTTTGTTTTGGGACCAAAAATGTGTTTTATGTTTAGTAGCCAGTTGGCTAGTGTAGGTTTACAGCTTCCACACAGGACCTCAGTGAGTTTAGCTCAGAAAGATCTGGCGGTTTGAGTTTGAAGAACAACAGACAGAGTTTCAACCGAGCTCTAGCTCTGCGTTCCATGCCTGGCATGGAAAGTTAACTCTTTCACCTCCGGAGCAGTTCGAAGGTTGGGACTCACTGCATATGTCATAATATAGCAAGACTCCATTAGAAGAAACAGCATTACTAAGGTGAGTAATTTTTTCTTACAGTGCATGGTCTTGACAGCTTTGGAGTTATCCTCTGGGCACACTTTGTACACTGGCAAATCATCCAACTTTCCAACTACGACATGGGGAAGATGGTGCCATCGATCAGCAATTTTGTGTTTACCATGCAATCCTAAATTTCGCAACAACACACGGTCTCCGGGCCTAAACTCTTGAGCCTTTACTTTTCTATCATGGCTCTCTTTGTTGGCTAGATTTCTTTTGGTGGCCATTGTCTGGGCCTGTTGATAGGCATGGTTCAATTGAACTTTCAGTTTTTGTACATATTGCAGGTAATCTTCGGCTCAGAGCCCATCGGGAGAAACCCCAAAACAGACATCAACAGGCAGCCAGGCCTCTCTCCTGAACATGAGGTGATAGGGAGAGAACCCGGTAGCATCATTCTTTGTGCAATTGAATGCGTATACCAAGGTGCTAATCTGCTGGCTCCATTTATGCTTATCTTTTGGGTGGAGGGTGCCCAGCATGTCTAGCAGGGTGCAGTTAAAGCATTCTGGTTGAGGATCCCCCTGCAGGAGATAAGGGTTGGTTCTTGACTTTCGCACCCCCCATAGAGAGAGCATTTCTTTGATTAACCGACTCTCAAAGTCCCAGCCCTGATCAGAGTGAATTCGCTGGGGGGCACCATAGTGGATGAAGAAATTTTCCACTAGCACTTTGGCCACGGTAGATGCTTATTGACCTTTGGTGGGAAAAGCTTGCACATGCTGTGTGAAATGGTCCGTAACCACTAACACATTGCCAGTGTTTCGCTGATCAGGCTCTAAACTCAAGAAGTCTATGCAGACTAGTTCCATAGGGGTGCTGGTAGTAATGTTGACAAGGGGGGGCAGCCCTCTGAGGCAGGGCTTTTCTCTGCAGGCAGCGACTACAAGTCCTTGCATGGTGCTCAACATCGGCCACCATCTTGGGCTAGTAGAATCGAGATCGTACTAGGTCAGTGGTCCGGTCGATACCGAGGTGTCCTATATGATTGTGGAGGGACCTCGGTACCAAATCTTTGAAGGCTGTGAGCAGGACCAATTGTTGCTTGTCTATTTGGCCACCGTGATCTATTGTCTCTATATACAACAACTGATTAAGCAGCTTCAACCTGGGGCCTTCTTTAACAATAAAGCAGTTCACAGATCAGAGGAACGCAACTTGGACACATCTTTTCCTGCACAAAGGGCATCAAGTGCTGGCTGAATCATAGGATCTCGGGATTGAGCCCATTGAATGCTGTCATTGTCAAACTGAGGTAGTGCACTAATATCTAGAGTAGAGAAGTGGCAATACGCAGGCCGTATGAAGGTGTCAGAGGGGCCCAAGCAATCTACTGAGCAGTCCACTGTGTCCATAGACATCTGTTAATTTCTATCAAACTGTTGGCACAATGCTCGGTTGTCAGGTTCAGACAGTCTGACACAGTCGCTCTTGGAAATGGGCCTCCAGGATAGGGCATCAGCATCAATATGATTCAGGCCTGGTCTGTATTCGATAGCATAATCATATGTTGACAATGCAGAAAGCCACCGGTGCCCCATGGCATCTAACTTAGCTGAAGTCTGTACATAGGTCAACGGGTTATTGTCAGTCCTCACCAATATTTTCGCCCCATAGAGGTTATCATGAAATTGGTCGACAATGGCCCATTTTAACGCAAGGAACTCTAACTTGTGCTCAGGGTAGTTTCACTCTGACGGGGTCCAGCTCCTACTGGCTAATGCCACTGGTCTCAAACCATCCTCATGCTCTTGATACAGTACAGCTCCTAGACCCTGCAGACTGGCATCAGCATGCAGCACATAGGGTTTGGTGGGATCAGCCTAATCAAGGATGGGGGCTTGGGTGAGCTGGTATATGACTTCATGGAAAGCTGCTTCACAGACAGGCATCCAATGGGACCCGAAAAGTTCACCTGGGCGGAAATATGCTTTGTCTGGTTCTTTGATGGACCCTTTTTTGTATTTCTGATTGGTAGGAGGGTAACCCTGGGTAAGATTCAAGAGTGGCCAAATCACTTTGGAATAGTCCTTTATGAACCGGTGGTAGTACCACTGAATCCCAGGAAACGTTGTAGTTCTCTCAATTGTGGGGCTGGGGCCAAGTAGTCAAGACTTCAGCTTTACTAGGATCAGTCTCTATCCCCTCTGTAGACACTATGTGGGTGTGCCCCACATACTTCACAGAGGTTTTGAAAAACTGCCACTTGTCGATGGACAGCTTGAGGCTGAAATCTTCCAGTCGGTCTAGTACTTTGAACAGTCGACTCTCATGTTCCTCTAGGGAGCTCCTGAACACAATGACATCGTCCAAGTACACCAGGCATTCTAGCAAATTCATGTCACCCACCACTCGTTCCATCAGTCGCTGAAAGGCGGCTGAGGCGCCCAATATCCCCTGTGGCAGTCTCAGGAATTTGTAGAACCCCAAAGGACAGATGAAGACTGTCTTCTCACAGTCCTCCGGAGCCATCAGAATCTGGTAATATCCACTGTGAAGATCCAACAACGAGAACCATTTGCTTACATTCAAACAATCCAGAGCATCTTTTATATGGGGCATGGTGTATTGATCGGGGATGGTCCACCGATTCAGAGTTCGACAATCAACACACATTCTCACAGATCCATTTTTCTTAGGCACAACCACAGTGGGAGAAGCATATGGGCTCCTGGATTCTTGTATCATACCAGTCGCAAGCATTTCCTGCAAGTGTCTTCTCACATTGTCCATGTCTGCAGGGGCTAGGCGTTGAGACCTCTCTCTGAAATGGTTGTTCATCGTGCAGGCGTATGTGATGCTCCACACCCTGGACACCTCCCACTTCCCATTCCTTCAACGAAAACACTTGATCTCTCTGGGCAAGTTTCTAGTTAATTCTAGTCTTCCATTCAGCTGGCGATGGGGAGTCACCAAAATCAAACAAGTTGGGAGCCACTCTATCTGTCTTGCCAGGGTGCTTGTAGCTGGGCAACACTGCAGTGTCTGCGCAGTGTACCGTACCTAGGGTGCATCCTCTGTTCACCCGTATCTCCCGATCTGACACATTATGAATCTGGACCATCACTCATCATGCATAGGCATGAGCACAAGCTGGCAAGATGCTGGGCTTAACCAATAATCCTTCTGGCAATTTTCCATCACCTGGCGCATCCAACATCAGTATTTTGTTCTTGACATTTTTGCAGAGGTGGACCTCCCCTTGAATGGTACACTGGGCATTAGGGGCCAGTACCATTGAATCGGGATCCTTCTTCCACACGACCCCTACCAGTTCATCCTGATCCACTCCTTTGGGGTTCTGTTGCAAATCATAGGCCCTCTTGATCAGAGCAGGAATTCTTAGGGCCCTCCCAGTCTGTCGCCCTTGTTTCTCACAACAGAGTTGTGCTAGTCTCCTAAACATATGGGCGTTAGTCCCAATTAACAGGGGAACCCCACCATACAGTCCAGTAGGGGGGCACACTAAGGCCAGTGTCTTGACTTGCTCCTCTACACCAGTTACAGCTGCAGGAAAAGACAACCTGAGGTGGACATATCCTAGGTAGGGATAAGACTTGTCGCTCAGCCCCTACACGTAGGCCTTCCAGGGATTGCAAGGGTGCAGCAGATAAGTGTTTGTCATACCAGTCCTGAAAATACAATGGTCACTTGCGACCCACTGTCCAAACCAGCCCGCGTAGGAATAGCATTCACAGCCACAGTAGTCTCCATTGAAGGGCCCACTATTTTGGACCAGTCTGGAGGGACAGCAGCAAGGGGCTGGATGGACGATTTAGCCACAAAAGGGTTTGAGTTAGGATGTCTGAACCCTTGACCACTAATTCATTTTCTGAAGCTCTCCTTGAAGTTGGTTCACCACTTTCTCTAAGTCTTTCTGAGACCGGCATTCCCTCTTCATATGGCTATCTTTTCCACAGTTGTGACAAATTATAAACTCCTGGGTCATCCTTGGAGAGAACATTGCATGAAGAACTGAAGTAGTAGCCAGGGATCGGGGTCCAATATCTGCTTGCAGCAGTGAGAGGGGTGCAACATGTCTCAATAGTTCCTTTAGAGTGGCAGTCAATTCTTTGATTTCAGCCTGGAAGCTATCCTCGGTAGAGGATTCCTGAGGGTGCACCCCAGCCCCATAGCAGTCACGTCCTGAAAGGAACCAGAATCTTGTTCCATGGAGGGAACCCTTGCAGAGGTGCCCACCTTCAACTCTTGGACTTCCTTTAATAGCTCAACTTTCAAGAACTGGGCCCAGGGCGGGAAGTCCTTTGCATTCTCAGAGTGCTTGTTAGGTGCCGATGTTTGCCCCTGAACCCCACGTGGATGATCACTCTCTGTCACTTACGCAGTAGCAGCAGATATTGGTGAAATCCCCAGGTCACCTTTGCTCACCCCCCTCGAATTTCTTTCATTAGCTCGTCATAAGAGGGGGACAATTCCAGTCGGTTGGTGAGGCGCAACTGAAGCAGTAACAATTATGAAAATGGAGCAGACTTAAGGATCCGGTCCAGCCTAGTTCAATCTAATCCATTTGACGGCAAACTACCATGTCTGAGGCACTCTTGCAGCAGCTTTTCAAGCCGAGGTACATACACAGACAATGGCTCCCCTGAGTACTGCTGGGCGTTTCTTACTCTCCACCACAGGTCCTCATCTGAATCCGGGCTCCCATACACATTCTCCAGTGCATCAAGATAGTCCTATGCAATTGCTTCGGGGGTATTGGGCACGCTTGGCACAGGTGGTAGCCAGGGCAGGACCTCAGAGGCTCTAACTCAACCTCTTTCGTTTCTCTGCTTCTGAGCATTGTCATTCAAGTACTAGAGGGGCAACATAATCTATCCAGGTCTCCCAGTCATCCTCCCCTTGGGGGGTGGGGAGGTGCCCGAGAAGATTCTCAACCTTCGGTAGGAGTCGTGACTAATGGCAGGTACAGTTATAGGGGCCAGAATTGTCACAGGCACAGAAGGTGGGGCAATAACAGTTGCTGGAGTGGGAGGGGGTGTTGGGGAGGGAACACCCCCAGGTGGCAGGAATAGTTTCTTAAAGTCCTCTACAGTTTTCCCTTCCTCCAGCAACAACTTAGCAAATTTCTCCTCAAAAGTCTCAGATAATAGGGGGCGCTCATCCTCCCCGGGGTCTTTATTATCTCTAGTTATCACTCTCCAGGTGGCTGGGGCCCCTTCTGGGGCAATAGTCCGTGGCACTTTGGAACTGTCCACTGGGTCACTACACTCTATTAATGCCTTGAAAGTTTGGATGGTCAAATCAGCCTGTTGCCCCACCACCAGAGCGTTTGTTAAACTTTCAACTTTGGAAAGTACTCCTTCTACAGCATCTTTACCAATGTTCAGGGGAATATCCAATACAAGCAGGGCATTGTGAGGGTCAATCTCCTTCCCTGTACACCACCCCACCAACTGGTGCACAGCTACTTCTGTTGGGATAGCCATTTATGTTCAACAATAATTCGTAATTTAGGCATCTAGAAGACACAAAATCCCAGCGGTGCCTCCAGGATGTAACCCCTAGATGGTGCTATCCCAAGGGCTACTACCCCTGCCTGCTTGGCTAGTAGCAGGTTAAGGGGCCTGAGTTCTGAAATGGGTGCCTCCACCTGGAGGTCAGGGTTGGTAGTGGTCAAGCTAACCTGGGCACAGCCCTTCAGGACACTGTAACCCCCCTTCCCCTCTAGTAGCCTGAACACTGTACAGTAATCACTTTCACAGTACCCCTGGTACACCACACAAGTACCCACACTGTTTGCACTTACCAACAGGGCTGGTTCCTCTGGCTCGACCCTGGGGACCCCCTGTAAAACAAGGTTATGCACAGCAAATAGCAACCGTACAGTACTTTCAGCACAAACTGGAACCACAGTCAGATTACATGCAGAAAAAGTTAGACCTGATTTATTCAGGGGACTTGAACAAGGGAGGGGAAAAATCAGATTAATTAGCTTAAAGGTTATATCAATCAAGCCTTATGCATGCGCTTTGAGTCCCCCCCACACAGTCACACCTCTGGGTACCCAGGTGGAGAAGAGATGGGTTAGCCAGGACCGTTGCCGGGGGTTAGTCAGTGTCGCAGCTGGTTGGGGCCCTGTGATGGAAAACACAACATGTACAATACACGATATTTGTAATCTGGAGCCAGAGGGCTCAGTTCGTAAAGGAAACAAAACAACAAGACAATCAGAGGATACACTCAGATTAAGCTATTGTTGCAGGGAGCTACCCTGGTATTTACTCACGATACCCAAGACTGGACACAGGCTGGATGAAAATCGAGACTGCAGGTGGTTGATCTGGAATGCCTGGAGAAGCAGGGCCCACACGAGTCACAGAGGTGTCGTTTCTGTTCAAGCGTGGAGCAGGGGGCTGATCCCCAGGCAGGTCTCTCGTCGATGGGTTCTCTGTGCAGTGGGTAGTCTGGCTGGGTCAGTCTGGCAAGGCCCTGACCGCATGGAGACAAATTCGGATGCAGTCCGGTTTGGGCTGGATACAGCTTCCAGCAAGCAGAACACAGTTCACACATTGGGGAACTAACTCACGACCCACTAGCAGCAAATAACACATTTACGTGTAAGGGAATTCTACTGTACCAGGCAAAGTACTCCCCGGTCACAATCACAAAGTCTCTGCACACATCAGGAGCTTAGGGGTAGCTGGAACTCCTGACAGGCTGACTGCATTCAGCAAAATCTTCGGTCTTTTTTCAGGTTGAGCCTGGCCCACTTCTGTAGCTTACTTTAGTCACACAACTCAGATTCAGTCCGAAAACAGTTCTCTTTCTCCTCTCAGGGCAGCAGGCAGACATGCAGGCCACACTTTCAGGCCTTTCCACAGAGACTGTCTCAAGCATCTTGCATCTTCAGCTTCTAACTTAGACCTGCCCTAAACAGCAGACAGCTTGGGGAATTCCCTCAGATCCAAAAGGTTTGGTTGGCTGATTTGGCTGTCAGTCAAAGCAACAGCTCCCCCTTCAGTTGCAAAAAAAGGCGCAAAAAGCCCAAAACTGCAGTTCCTACAAATTTTGACTTCAGACAGCTCCTGTAGTCTGGCTACATTTTAGGTCCCACCAGAACTGATTGGTCCAACTCACGGTCCCGGACCAAATGGTGGGGATAAACAAGACCGTCCTTGCTGCAAAAGAAGGCAGGTTAGACAAACTACATTATCATTAACACCCTAAATGATTTTCAGCAAATAGTTGCATCTTTCAACAGAACTCCCTCTCAGGTTACTTATAACTGCAAGTAGGCAGCTTTTAAAGAGACAGTACACAGAGGCTGTACAGGCTCTGGTAATCACATTTAAACTGCTAATATGCAGGGCACCAGCCTGGCAGTGAGCATTTAAGCAAGCTCAAGGAAGACTTTTTGGGAACCCCCATTTGTAGGGGGGTTACACTCCCAACAGGATTCAGATGGACGGCAGCCATGGAGGTGTGAGGAGGGCTATGCCACTGGCTGTTCCTAGCCGCAGCACTGACATGAAGGTATGGAGGCTGAGAGGGTGTGTTTGTCATTGCTGTGGGTGGTGGGGACCACTGACCACCAGTGCTGTGGTGGGGCATACAGGATTGGGTCGGGGGTGGGTAGGGAGTACAGCATGGGGCAGTGTCCCAGGTGTGGACACCCAGCTGTGGGGGCATTGCACCGCAGCCGGGGTTGTGGACATGTAGGTTGGGGGGGTCCTTGCACAGCACTGGGATGGGGCTGACATCTGGTAGGGGGTGCTTATCAGAATTGGGGGACAGGGAAGCACAGTGTTGGGGTGGGGGGTGCCCCTGGACATTTGGGGATGAGGCCGCCATGTGTTGGGCAGTGGGGCCACAGTGCCCATAGGACTTGGCAGTGGGACTATGGTGAACATGGCCGCATGGGTCCGGGTGTCCACTGGCACTGTTGATGCACCCAGACCCATGCCCTGCCACACAAGTGATCCACTCAGGACCCCGGTCGGGCATCCTTGGATGCCCTCCTGGGTCCACAGCTCTGCCCCTGGTCACCTTGTGGAGTCCTGTGCACCGGGAGGGGCGGTGCCATGGACAGGTGGCGGCCATTTGTGAATGCCGGCCTGGGTGCACATGTCTGCAGGTACAGTGCTACACGGGTGGGATACGTACCTCCAGCATGTAATTCCTGCCCAGTCGCGCACAAGCTCCAATATGAATAAGCTCATCAACGGTGGGGCCACCTGACTGGATGTTCCCCACATGTGTCTCTGCCCCTGTGGGACTAGATGTGTTAGACTTTATGGAATGGTAACTGAACATTGTGGCTTGGAAAAGAAGAAAGTTCCCTGGTGCATAGGGATATGGCTCTTCATTTTCCTGGACCCCTTTTCTGCCTATTTGATGGGGTGCCCCTCCTAGTTGATGACTTGGAACAATGCCAGTACATGGACCTTGCAGGGTTGCCGTGTACTCAGGGAACAAAAGATACTGAGCAGCCTTGCTTGTCACGGGCCTTAGAGGGACTGTAAAGCATAATACAAAGATTGGCTGTGCACCTTGTTGTCGAGATGTGACTCATTCCAAGCATGAAGAAGAAGAAGAAGGCCTCCGGATCCTTGGAGGTAAGTGATGCTGGGGGGGACCCACATGTGGTTGTTTGGGTCTGCAGTCTCTCTTCCGTCCTGCTCCGTGGGTCCCTAAGAATATCAGTGCTCAGCTGGAGTATTGGAACTCATTGAGGGGCACTGAAGTGTTGTGGGGAAAGGACACGGGGGGGGGGTTAATTGTGCTAAACTGAGACACTGGTGGACAATCCAGTGTGGGGAGTGCTGGGGGGAACCAGCGGGGGGCATTTGGGGACTTAACAGTTAGACCTTCCCTGATGCTGTGCTGGGCAGCTGAAGTACCATAAGGAAGAGACAAACACATCACAATTTATCATGGTGTGGGGGTTTTAGGTTGCGATGCCAGCTGGTTGAATACAAGGCCCAAGAGTGAACTGGAGTGTGGGCCCTGAAGAAGGAGTCTGGGCAGTGTGTGTTCCCTCTCTTCTACTCGGGGGAAGGGTGTAATCAATTGTTCCGCTTAAGAAAAGGAAGAGTGCAGACCCTGGACCCCAGGGAAGACATTACTTACCATAGTAATCTTGTTTCTTCCAAGGGAATCTTACTGTATTCTGACATATGCAGTATGGTCCCACCATAGTACTGCCCCGGAGCTGAAAAGGTTAATAGAACCTATGCAGATGACAGAATGCAGGCTCGAGCTTGGTTTTCAAACTACTGTCTCTGGTAAACAACCTTCCAACTGTCAGATTCTAACGAAGCTTGCACAGGAAGCTATCTACTATCTAGGGGCTGAAACAATCACGGGATTTAAGAATGCATGGGATAGACATAAAGGAATTCTGAAGGTCAGGGGTAAGGGGCAACAGACTTCTTGGAAAACATAAACTGAACTTACAAACTTAAATGGGCAGACTGGGTGGGCCATAGGCCCTTATCTGCCGACACTGTCTATGTATCTATGTATCTATGTACACTATCTAATACTAATCAGAAAACAACAATAACAATTCGCCCCTCCTATAAACATCCCCTCATCTGAAAAGCAATAGGCATTCATCTGTAAGACTCAGGTCACAGATGGCCTGAGGAAAAACCAGTCCAGGAGTCCACCACGGTTATAGAGCTGTAGTGCAGTGCCCCCAGGTTCTAGTTGGGGGGGAGGAAGGGAGGGAGCTCAGAATACAGTAAGATTCCCTTGGAAGAAACAAGATAACTATGGTAAAGTCTTCTTCAAACAACATGAAGTCTTGCTGTATTCTGACTTAATGCAGTTAGCCCCAGCACTTGAACTGCCCCAGAGAGTAAGGAGTTAAACTTTTTGCAGGAGCTTAGAACGTTGAGCTTGAGCTCGGTTTTCAAACCTCTGTCTGTGGTACTTCCCAGTGTAACCGTTAGATTCTTTGCTCCGCCTAACAATGAAGTCGCTCTGGAGATTCTTCTGCTCGGTTCAGTTAAAAGTAAAGCGTTCGGTTTTAAACCATCATATTTGTTTTAATTTTATTCTCAGATTTCCAGTCTCTGTCTACGGTACAGGTAGTGTTGTAGATAGGTAGTGACTGCGTTTATTTTTCAAAGTGTGTGAAAATTACTTTTTTCCTTGATTTCTTTCCAGTCGGTCCGGTTAGGAACCGACCTTGTAATTCTTCTACTTTCCGAGAAAAATTTTCTGGGATCAGAGTGGTGTTCTGGCATCGAATTGGTTTCAAGAGCACCGGGCTTTTTCTGGTTCTTTTTCAAAACCTGTGACATGGTTTGTAACCAATTGATTATTTTATTACCTGGCTTGAAAGCTGCTATAGGATAATTTAGTAGGTTGGCCATGTCTGACAGACCCAAAAAGAAAACCGATCCCACTGGGTTTCAGCACTGTATTGAGTGTGGGGAGGCCTTTGCCAAGGCTAACCCCCACCTCATCTGTGTTTATTGTCTGGGGTTTGACCACTTCAAGTCGGACTGCCAAATTTGTAAAAACTTTTCTAAATCCACTCTAGATAAGAGACTGGGTAGGCTGAAGGAAAGGGAGGTCGAGAAGTCCGTAGATCCGGATGGTCAGCCGGTTCGGTTGCGGCTGAACCTGAGGAGGTGCCTACTGACCTAGGCGATACCTCCTCGGGCAAAAGGAGAGCCGACCCTGAGGGGTCGGTTCCATCAGAACGAAAACGTAAGTCCACCGGTTCGGATCCTCTACCGCATTCTCCAACCGTGGACCAAATAGCCAAAGTGATTAGCATTGTTCAATCACTTAGACCAGTTCCGTCCGAACCAGTACCACCGGTTAGGCGGTCGGTTCGGTCGGATCCGTCTCCTTCGGATTATGATCCAGATACTTATTATGAGGAGTGGGAGGGAGACGAAGATTATCCCAGTGATGATGATGATGATAACCAGGGGGTCTGGATGTGCCCATTGAACCGGACATCTCCCCAGACAGGCCCTCGGGTGTCTCTCCTCCCAGGCTCTCTGAGTCCCCTTCGCACTTTTCGTTTTACAAAAAGGTGGCCGAAACCCTTCAGCTTCCCTTGGTTGAAGCTACAGAGGAAGAAGAAGAGTCTGATTTCATGGAAATGATGGACATCCCAGAGTCCAAAAGGCTGTCTATCCCTCTTCATAAGTCCTTGGGGAAACAGACACATAAAATTTTGCAAACTCATAATTCAATACCTCCTGTAGACAAGAGAATAGACAGGAGGTATATATCATCAGGCTCGGCTATGGAGTTCCTTTATAATCATAGCAGCGATGTTGGGGTAGTGCAGGCTACAGCCTGTGACAGAACTAACATTCCTTTGGCTTCAACCCCCACCCCGGATAAGGACTCCAGGAAAGTGGATGCCATGGCCAAAAAACTGTTTTTGGCATCCTCTTTGGGACTCAGGCAGGCTAATTATATGGCCTACACAGCCAGATACCAGAAATCCAGATGGGATACGGTTCTGGAACTGGCTAAACAGGCCTCCTCCAAGCTAGCCAAAGAGCTGGGGGAGGTGGCTGCTGATGGAACTGAGGCATCCAAAATGCAATTTCATGCCACTGTGGACCAAAATGATGTGACATCAAGAGTCATGGCTACATCTGTGTCTCTCAGGGGACATGCTTGGCTCAGATGTACTAGCCTTTCACAGGATATCCAGACTAAGGCTATGGATTTTCCTGTAGTGGATAACTCTGTTTGGGGAGCAAACAGAGACTTTCATGAAGAAAATGGATGAATACAGGACCACGTACAGGAGTGCACAGGCCAAGGAAAGGCAAGCCACTCCCCAAAAGCAGCAGTCTAGGGGCAGGGGCAGGCCTTTTCATAGGCCTTTTTACCAAGCCCAGGCCTCCTCTCCCTTTCCACAGAGGGGGTTCTTCAGAGGGAGGGGCAGGAGGGGGATGAGCAGAGCTGCCCCGTCCTCCTCCCAGTTTAAGGCTCCTGCCAAGCAGACACCCTGATGTGTCAGCCTGGGTCGACTCCCCAGTTCCAGCAGGAGGCAGGCTGGCTTACTACTTCCAGGCCTGGAAATCTGTGACCTCAGACAAGTGGGTCCTGGAAGTAGTAACATAGAAACATAGAAACATAGAACATAGAAACATAGATTTTGACGGCAGATGAGGACCGCTTGGCCCACCCAGTCAGACCATTTCCCTACCTAATGGATAAGCTGCAGATCCTAGTTAACCAGCAGCCTACTTCTTCCTACCCCCAACCCCTAGAATTGCCTTATGACTGTCCCATGCATGCTTGAATTCCACCACTGTTTTTGACTCCACAACCTCCTCCGGAAGGCCGCTCCATGCATCCACAACCCTCTCTGTGAAAAAATACTTCCTTAAGTTACCTCTGAGCCGCCCCCTTCTATCTTCAAATTGTGCCCCCTTGTTCTTGCACACCTCTTTTTTTGAAAGATGCTACCCTCTTGGACTTTGTTGATTCCCTTGAGGTACTTGAAAGTTTCTATCATGTCCCCCCTCTCCCTCCTTTCCTCAAGGCTATACATATTTAGCTCCTTAAGTCTCTCTTCATATGTCTTCCGGTGCAGACCCTGCACCATTTTAGTTGCCCTCCTCTGGACAGCTTCCATCCTGTCTATGTCTTTGCGGAGATTGGGTCTCCAGAACTGCACACAGTACTCCAGATGGGGTCTCACCAACTGTCTGTACAGAGGGATAATAACTTCCTGTTTTCTACTGGTGATGCCTCTCCCTATGCATCCCAGTATCCCCCAGCCCTCCTTGCTGCCCTCTCACATTGCTTGCCCACCTTTAGGTCATCTGATATGACTACCCCCAGATCCCTTTCCATTTTTGTTGTTGTTAGTATCTCACCCCCCATTGTGTACTCTTCCCCTGGGTTTTTGTTTCCCAGGTGCATTACCTTGCACTTCTTAGCATTGAATCTAAGCTGCCATACATTTGACCATTCCTCTAACCTTGCCAAGTCCCTTCTCATCCTTTCCACCCCACCTTGTGCATCAACTCTGTTGCAGATCTTTGTGTCATCTGCAAAGAGACATACTTTTCCTTCCAGTCCCTCTGCAATGTCGCTTATAAAGACATTGAAGAGGACCGGTCCTAATACTGAACCCTGTGGTACCCCACTAGTAACCCCCATTTCTTCAGAGTGGACTCCATTTACTATTACTCTCTGTGTCCTATTCTCCAGCCAATTCTTTACCCAGGCTGTCATCTTGGGACCCACTCCCAGGCTGGCTAACTTGTATATTAATCTTTTGTGTGGGACTGTGTCAAATGCCTTGTTAAAGTCTAGGTAGACCATGTCCACAGCCCCTCCCTGATCTACTACTTTGGTCACCCAGTCAAAGAAATCTATCAGATTTGTCTGGCATGACCTTCCTGCTGTGAATCCATGCTGCCTTGGGTCCTGTGTCCCTCTGGCCTCTAGATACTCAACAATTCTTTCCTTCAGAAGTGATTTCATCATTTTCCCTACCACTGAGGTTAAACTAACAGGTCTGTAGTTTCCTGCTTCTGCCTTGTTCCCACTTTTGTGAAGGGGAATCACATCTGCCCTCCTCCAGTCCTCAGGTACCACCCCATCCTCCCATGATTTGTTCAAGAGGGTAGTCAGTGGTGTCACTAGTTCTACCCTTAGTTCTTTTAGAATTCTGGGATGAATCCCATCAAGCCCCATTGCTTTGTCCACCTTCAGTTTTAAGAGTTCTTTCAGAACCCTTTCTTCTGTAAATGGGCTGGTATCAACTTCTGTATCCAGAGTGTTTCTGCTATTTGTTTTAGGTACCTCCCCCTCTTCCTTTGTAAATACTGAGCAAAAATATTTGTTTAGTATCTCTGCCTTTTACAGTCACCTCTGTCCACCTCCCTCCCTTTATTAAGCCTCACTAACCCTCCCTTGGTCTTCCTTCACTCCCTGATGTACCTATAAAAGGTTATATCCCCTTCTTAACTGAGTTGGCTATCTTTTCCTCGGTTTGGGCCTTTGCTGTTCTGACTGCCTTCCCAGCATCCTTTTGCTTTAACTGACTACAGTTCTCTGTCCTGCTCCTTCTGTGATTCCTTGTACTTCTGAATGCTTTCTTTTCTCTTGAACCTTCACTGCCACTTTCTTTGAGAACCACAGTGGTTTCTTACATCATTTTGTTTTGTTTATTTGCTTCACACAAGGCTTGTTACCTCTGTGATGGCAGTTTTATTATTCCCCATTGTTCTTCCACCCTCCTTCCTGCCCATTTGCTAGTGCATTCCTTAGGCACTCACCATTTTAGCAAAAGTCAGCCCTCCTAAAGTCCAGTACTTTTGCCTTTGTATGGCTTGACTCTATTGCTGTGTTTATGTGAACCATACTATTCGATGGTCGCTAGTTCCCAGATGGCTACCCACTTCTACATCTGTGATCCTCTCTTCATCTCCATTTGAGAGAACCAGGTCTAAGATTGCTCCTCGAGTGGGCTCCAATACTAGTTGTCTAAGGCATGGCCCTGTAGGGCATTTAGAATAACCCCACTCTTCGGAGTGGCTGCTGCAACTGCACTCCAGTTAACATCTGGCATATTCAGATCACCTATCAGCAATATTTCCCCTTTTTCTGCCATTCTAAGTATTCTTTCTATCATTTCCTTGTCCATTTCCTCCCCCTGAGAAGGGGGTCTGTATACAACCCCTGTGTGGATTGTGGTGCCATTGCTGGTCTCCAAATTTACCCACAGAGCTTCTTCTCTTCCCTGTTTTCCCTTTTGTTTTGTTGCTTTGATTCCTTCCCTTATGTAAAGAGCTACTCCTCCTCCTCCTCTTTTTAACCTCCCTGTCCCTCCTGTAGATAGTGTACCCTGGTATGTTTACGTCCCAGTCATGGTTTTGTGTGTACCATGTTTCTGTGACTGCCACGATATCCAGATGTTCCTCCTCCATCAAGGCCACTAATTCAGGAAGCCAGGGACTGGCTCTCAGCTTCACAAAATTTCCAAAAAAGACGGCCAAGTCTTTTCCACCTGCATCAATCTAAGAAACCCTTGCCCTAGAGGCAGAGATTTCCTCTCTTCTAGCTCTCAGAGCTATAGAGAAGGTTCCTGCTCGGCACAAGGGAAAAGGGCGGTATTCAGGTACTTCCTTACCCCTAAGAAAACAGGGGAGTGACAACCCATCCTAGACCTAAGGTATTTGAACAAGCATATTTCAAAGCCCAAATTTAAAATGGTATCTCTGGGAATAATCCTTCCCTCTCTAAGGCCAGGAGATTGGTTAGCATCTCTGGACCTCAAGGATGCCTATTTCCATATCTCTATCAGATGCTCCCCACAGAAAATACCTCAGGTTTGTGTTGCCTTCAGGCCATTACCAATTCAGAGCCATGCCATTCAGCCTAACATCAGCTCCAAGGGTGTTCACAAAGTGTCTTGCAATAGTGGTGGCTTACCTCAGAAGACAGGGTATCACCATCTTCCCATATCTGGATGACTGGCTCATTGGGGGTCAGTCATCTCTACCGGTCAAGTCAGCTCTGCAAACTACCCAGGACCTACTCAGTTCCCTGGGTTTTCTTCTCAGTCTTCCAAAGTCTGTCTTCGAACCAGTTCAGCTTCTCACCTTCATAGGAATAGATCTGGACACTGTACAAGCAAAGGCTTTCCTTCCCCTGGCAAGGGTGAAGGCCCTAGTGGATCTTGCTTCATCTTTTTGACCTCAGGTCTCTCACCCAGCAAGTCACTTCCTCCAGCTTCTGGGCCACATGGCAGCTTCCACTGCAGTGGTGCAGGGAGCAAGATTCCAGATGAGGGACATTCAGTTTCACCTAAGGTCCTTCTGGTCTCACAAAAGGGATTCTCTTACGAAACTAATTCCAGTGACTCAGACTCTGGTCCAAGCTCTCCAGTGGTGGCTGGATCAGGACAACCTCAGACAAGGAGTCCCATTTCTCCCACAAATTCCTTCAGTAGTTCTGACTATGGATGCTTCTCTCCTAGGTTGGGGAGCCCACCTGGGGTCCTGACAGCCCAAGGGGTGTCGTCACCACAGGAGTCTCTCCTTCACATCAACCTTCTGGAACTCAGGGCAGTGTTCCTGGCCCTTCAGTGCTTCTCAGATTTGGCCAAGGGCAAGGTGGTCCAAGTCAGAACAGACAACATCACCACAATGTGGTATATCAACAAACAAGGAGGCACTCAGTCCTCGGCCCTGTGCACGGAAGCCATGAAACTGTGGTCTCTGGCCTGTTCTCTTTAGACTTCCCTAGTAGCAGTTCACCTTCCAGGGAAGAGCAATGTACTGGCAGATGCTCTGAGCAGAATATCCGAGGGACATCATGAATGGTCCCTGAATCCCCTCATACTGCAGATCATCTTCTCCAGATGGGGCACTCCAGAGACAGATCTCTTTGCAGCACCAGGCAATCAACAACTCTCTCTGTTCTGTTGCAGACCTCCACTGCTGGGGACTGAGTCCCAGGATGCCCTGATTTTGGATTGGAAGGGCAGGTTCCTCTATGCCTTCCCTCCATTCCTTCTGCTGTTCAGAGTCCTGATCAAGATCAGAACTGAGCCTTGCACAGTGATCCTAATGGCTCCAGATCGGGCCAGGCAGCCTTGGTATCCTCTGCTCCTGTCCCTGGCAGTGTCTTGCCTTCTGTCCCTTCCCAAGAGACACAATCTTCTGCCCTCTTCCCGGGGAGGATCTGGTAACCCAATCTCCAGTCTCTCAATCTCAAGGCCTGACTCTTGAAGAGCTAGAATATGCAGTCCTGCATCTTTCTCAAGCTGTCATGGATATCCTGAAGGTTTCCAGGAGACCATTTACTAGAATGACTTATGGTTCCAAATGGAAGAGGTTTACCATTTGGTGTTCTCAGAAAGGCATTGTCCCTGATTCTGCAGGCTTCTCCACAGCCTTAGATTATCTGGTTCACCTCAATGGTCTAGGCCTTAGGCCTGCAACTCTAAAGGTTCACCTAGCAGCAGTTTCTGCTTTCCTTTCACCAGGAAAGGTCTTTTTCCTGGCCTCTCATCATGTGTTTAAAAAGTTCTTCAAGGGTCTGGTTCATACAAACCCTCTATTTAGAGAACTGACTCCTGCTTGGGATCTTAATGTCTGCATTGCACAACTAATGCAGCCCCCATTTGAACCCATGGCTTTGGCTGAGCTGAAATACTTGACCTGGAAAACATGTGTTTCTGGTTGCCAACCTCCTGACTCCTGCCTCACACACCCGTACCCTCAGGTCTTCCTCTCTCCCCATGCTCTCCACTAGACCTTGCATGACAAAAATGGGTGAACAGGCATTTGCCCATTTTGCTCCCAAATTCTGGAACTCACTGCCCCTTATGGTGAAAACTTCATCCTCCCATCGAGAATTCAAAAACTCGCTGTTCACCCACCTCCTAGCCTCTGGCCAATGCAAATGCTCTTAATTTGCTTTGTCCCACTGCAGGCTGTCGGGTCTGACCCTGAGTACTACACTAATGTTCTCCCATGCAATACATTTGTCTAGGTGGCTATGAACCTTGATGTCTTTACTGTCCTCAGCTGTCTTATGGTTACCCTAATTGCTTTATTTTACATCCTTATTATGATCTATGCCTAAAATGTACCCTTATGCAACTATTACTGTGCTACCCAATGTATATCTTGTTTTGCTCCTGTACACCTATATTATGTCTGTGCATTTCTGCATATTGTAACCAATGTCCTGTGCTCTCCCGGGTCGTGCCTGAAAATAGGCAGGTCTGTTGCCTAGCGCACTTACCCAGTTACCAAAAGCTAATAAATAAATAAATAAATTACTTCAGCCAGGAGGATTAGTGAATTACAGGCTTTGACAGTGGAACCTGACTTCATATCCTTCCATAGGGATAAAGTGGTCCTAAGAACCAACAGGAGGTTCTTACCCAAAGTGGTATCAGATTTTCATCTGAACCAGTCTGTCTCTTCCTGTGTTTTTTTACTGACCACTCCTCTTCAGGTGAAACGAGGCTACACAGCTTGGATGTTGAAAGAGCTCTTAGCTATTTCGTAGAGCTCACTAAGGCTCACAGGAATGATTGTCTTCAATTGTTTCTCACCTATGGCGAGGTGGGGAAAGGTAAGCCTGCCATGAAAAGAACTATTGCCAGGTGGATTGTTTCTTGTATACAATTCTGCTATGACAAATTGGAGAAAACAAATCCTTCAGGCCTGGGGGCTCACTCGAGTAGGGGTACTGCTGCTACTCTGGCTGCAGCCAGAGATATACCCTTGTTAGAGCAAAGCAGCCACCTGGAAAACAGTACATACATTCACCAAGCATTTCTCCCTGGACATCCAGGCTAGGATTGATGCTAGGTTTGGCACAGCAGTTCTGCAGAGCCTGTTCCCAAAGTAGGTTCTGCATTCCCTCCTCCATAGGGAACTGCTTGGTAGTCTGCATTAAGTCAGAATACAGCAAGACTTCATGTTGTTTGAAGAAAAAATTACTCACCATAGTAATGTTGTTTCTCCTAATGGAGTCTTGCTGTATTCTGAACCCGCCTCCTCTCAGAACCTAGTTTTTGGGAAGTGGGCTGGCAGGTACAGTGTTGCACCTCAGGGGTGTACCTTGCACCCCCCATTTTGGGTGGGTTGTTGTTAGTTCTGTTTGTGTTATGAATCTGTTTAGTGTTGTCACTACCCTTTTTTCTTCTTGGGTTCTCGACTTGAGGCTTCTGGGCCCAAATTGCTGCCTTTTGGCTTATACTAAAACAATTTCCACACACACTTATATATTATATATTAGACTCAGCTAGTTAGTTGCTCGTAAGTATCTGATGGGTACACTGGGAAGTACCACAGACAGAGGTTTGGAAACCGAGCTCAAGCTCAGCGTTCTATGTTCCTGCATAGAGTTTAACTCCTTACTCTCCGGGGCAGTTCAAGTGCTTGGGCTAACTGCATTAAGTCAGAATACAGCAAGACTCCATTAGAGGAAACAACATTACTATGGTGGGTAATTTTTTCTTCTAACCCCAAGAAATCTTACTGTATTCTGACATATGCAGACAACCCAAGCAATGCCTTTGGAGGTAGTTACAGAACCTATTTAGCGAACAAACTCTGCAGTACTGCTGTGCCAAATCTTGCATCACTTCTGGCTGGTGTATCCAGGCTATAATGCTTGACAAATGTGTGAACGATTTTCCAGAAAGCTGCTTTGCATATTTTCAATAAAGGTATGGCTCTTGCAGCTGCTATGGAAGCAGCTGTGTCCCTTGTGGAATGGGCTCTGAGGCCAACTGGGGGCTCCTTGCCCACCTTAAACATAGAAACATAGAATTTGACGGCAGATAAGGACTGCTTGGCCCACCCAGTCTACCCATTTTCCTACCTACTGGATAAGCTGCAGATCCTAGTTAATCAGCAGCCTACTTCTTCCTACCCCCACCCCCTAGAATGGCCTTATGACCGTCCCATGCATGCTTGAATTCCACCACTGATTTTGACTCCACAACCTCCTCCATGCATCCACAACCCTCTCTGTGAAAAAATACTTGTTTAAATTACCTCTGAGCCGCCCCCCATCTTCAAATTGTGCCCTCTTGTTCTTGCACACCTCTTTTTTTGAAAGATGCTACCCTCTTGGACTTTGTTGATTCCCTTGAGGTACTTGAACGTACCTGAACGTTTCTAACATGTCCCCCTTCTCCCTCCTTTCCTCGAGGCTATACATATTAAGCTCCTTTCGTCTCTCTTCATATGTCTTCCGGTGCAGATCCTGAACCATTTTAGTTGCCCTCCTCTGGACAGCTTCCATCCTGTCTGTGTCTTTGCGGAGATTGGGTCTCCAGAACTGCACACAGTACTCCAGATGGGGTCTCACCAACTGTCTGTACAGAGGGATAATAACTTCCTGTTTTCTACTGGTGATGCCTCTCCCTATGCATCCCAGTATCCCCCCAACCCTCCTTGCTGCCCTCTCATATTGCTTGCCCATCTTTAGGTCATCTGATATGACTACCCCCAGATCCCTTTCCATTTTTGTTGTTGTTAGTATCTCACCCCCCATTGTGTACTCTTCCCCTGGGTTTTTGTTTCCCAGGTGCATTACCTTGCACTTCTTAGCATTGAATCTAAGCTGCCATACATTTGACCATTCCTCTAACCTTGCCAAGTCCCTTCTCATCCTTTCCACCCCACCCTGTGCATCAACTCTGTTGCAGAGCTTTGTGTCATCTGCAAAGAGACATACTTTTCCTTCCAGTATCTTTTCCTTCCAGTACCTTGCTGTAACAAAACCTGAATACAGGCAACAATCCAACAGGCAATGGTTCTCTTTGAGGCAGGTTTTCCTTTTCCTACTTCTCCATAGGTCAGGAACAACTGAGTCCTTTTCTATCTATGATCCTTAGTGCGCTCAAGGTAGTAGCTGATAGCTCTCTTGACATCCAAGCTACATAACCTGCATTCTGCTGTACTGGAATGGTCAGGGAAAAAGACTGGCAAGGTGATAGACTGATTTAGATTAAAATCAGACACCACTTTTGGAAGAAACTCTACTTTGTCTCTGTGAAAAGATATAATTCAGTTCTGTACACAGAGCTTGTAACTCACTGATCCTTCTGGCTGAAGTGATGGCTATTAAGAACACAGTTTTCCATGTGACGTACTTCAGCTCTGCTGAAGACATGGGTTCAGAGGATGGCCGCATCAGTTGTCCAATATAGATGTTCAAATCCTATGCGGGAGTGGGCTTCCTGTGTGGTGGATGCAAATGCAAAAGCCCCTTAAAAAATTTCTTGAAAACTTGATTTGAAACTAGAGATCTCTGATAAGATGAGACCACTACTAGATGAACCTTTAGGGTAGAGGACTTGAGGCCAAGAGAATGAAGGTGCACCAGGTAATCCAGTACTACTGGTAAGCTGGCTTGAGTACAGACCACCCCCTGCTGCTGGCACCAGAGTGAAAATGTCTTCCGTTTTGAAGAGTAGGTTTGTTTTGTGGAAGGTTTTCTGGAGCCTCTAAGCACCTGAAGAACTCTCTCTGACAACCTAAGGTCAGCATATTCTATGTCTTCAAGAGCCAGACCTTGAGTCTGAGAGACTGCAAGTTGGGGTAAAGGATTCTGCCCTGTGAGGATGTTAGGAGATTGTGCCTCCTGAGTAGGGATATTGGTCTACTCACTGACAGGAGCAGAAGCAAGGGAGTACCATGGCTTTCTGGCCCAGTCTGGGGCTATGAGGATCATAGTTGCTGGCTATGTCCTGAGTTTGTTTAGAACTCTGAGAAGTAGAGGGAAGGGAGGGAATGCATACAGAACTTCCCCATCCAGTCCATCAGTAGTGCATCCATTGGCACTCTCCCCAACTGTAGGAGGCCTGCAACAGGACTGTGGTAGTTGGTGATTGTCTGGGGCTGCAAACAGGTCCACCTCTGGGGTGCCACACCATCTGAACACTGTTTGGAGAACCTGTTTATTCAGTGTCCATTTGTGGTGGTTCTGATTGATTCTGCTCAGGGCATCTGCTAGGACATTGTCCTTTCCTGGCAGATAAACAACTGTTAGAGAGATTCAGAGAATAAACCAACTTCCATATCAGCATGGCTTCTGTGCATAGAGGGGAGGACCCTGTGCCTCCTTGCTTGTTTATATAGCACATAGTGGTTGTGTTGTCTGTCTTGACTTGCACAACCTTGCCTCTGAGTATTGAAGCAAAGGACAGGATCCCCAGATGCACTGCCCTGAGCTCCAGCAGGTTTATATGAAGAAGGCTCTCCTTCCTGAGCCAAGTCCCATGCGCTGTCTGGTCTTTTCTGTATGCTCCACACCCTAGGAGAGAGGCATCTGTGGTCAAAACCACTGAGGGAAGCTGTTGCAGGAAAGATACACGTTGCCTTAGGTGTTCTCTTTCCTGCCACCACTGAAGCGCTCGGTAGAGATTTGGTGACTGGTACCAGTTTGGACAAATGGTCCCTTTTTTGTGACCTATAAGACCTGAGGTGAATCTGAATGTCCCTCATTTGGAACCTGGCTCATAAGACTGTTGCTGTTGTGGCCGAATAGCTGGAGGATGTGCCTTGCTGGTCTAGGACTGGATAATTGCTAAGAGTTGGCCAACTGAATTAATGTATCTTCTCTGTGTCAGTTTTCACCATTCATCACTAGTATGGGTATCTGGCTGGAGGCTAGGACCCTGCAGGAGCTTTTTTTTTTTGAGGGGGAGTGGACACAGGGGCGGCACCGCCCTCGAGGCCAACATGTTACATGGCACTCGCAGGTTGGTAGTTATCTGCTGTCGACTCCGACTTGGCCCCAGTTCTTCTTCTCCTCCCACCATCAAGAAAGGACCTCGTGGGAAGACTTCGAGAATTTCATCTGCGTCTGCGGCCTAGTCTGCGGACCAGTCTGTCAGTTGTTTTCGTGTTCAGCTCACAGTTCTGTTCACCCCTACTCGGTGCTGCCTCAGTGATCTTCAGTAAAATCTGTCCTTTATTTCTAGTAACGTAGAGTACTTGTTTTTGTTTATTTCCGTCCAGCCAGGTCTCGTCCTGGGGACAAGAAGAGAAAGTCGAACGAGGGGCAGCCTCCTATGTATCGGTGTCCCTGTGGCCATCTTTACTCCATAACGGACCAGCATGACTGGTGCCTCTCCTGCCTAGGCCCAGGCCATGATATGGATCATTGTGATGCCTGCTTTTTGATGGATCACCGAGTTTTGGTGATGCGCACGTTCAAAGTTGGATGTGCGCCGTTGACTTTTGGAGGGCAGGTTCGCAGTCGGCAGGCCAGGTTAAGGACTCTTAGCTCTTCCTCCGGGTCCCCTCTGGTCCTATAGGGCCCATGGAGGAGGGGATCTCCACCAGTCTTAGCCTTGCAACTGCGTGGGCTCCTCCCACAGTGCAGGACACCCAGTGGCTCTCTCAGGGGCCAGGCAGGAGGCACTGTTTTGGCAATCACTTCCTTGGAAGAGAAGGCTACCCCAGTGTCAAGCTCTGGGGCTGGCAGGCCTGGGCCGGCACCATCCTCAACACCATCTATTGGCACTGCCCTTGGCTCTGGTGTCACTTGTAGCACCAGGGACCCGGGCAGCACCACAGGCAGTGCCGGGCAGCCCCTCGGCACCGCTTCGGACTCTGGCACTGTTCACGGTGCCAGGGATGGGAGCAGTGCCATGGGTGGCATAGGCACCATTTACTGTGCCGGGGAAAGGGTCAGTGCTGCCTCTGACTCTGGTGCCATTTGAGATGCTGGGGAGGGGGGTGGTACAGTGTCTGGTGCCGCCTTCGACTCCAGTGCCGTTCGCAGCTCCAAGGAGGGGACGGCGTTGATCATGGTGCCGCTACGGACTCTGGTGCTGTTCGCGGTGCTGGAGCTGAAGATGGCACAGCTCACGGCCCTGGGACTGGGAGGGATCATGGAATGGTCTGGGTTTGGGCCTCTCAGTCCTCCTTGGAGGAGGAGGACTCAGGGTCTAGCCCAGACTGGCTCCCGGATTCATCTGGCTCCCCCAATCCTTCCGAGTTCAGCACCTCTGCCTCCACTCAGCCTCCTTCTGTTGGCCGGGCAGGTTCTGTTGCTTCTGGGGTTAGTGGGATTGACCAGCCTGTGGCTGTCCAGGTGGTCACTGCACCACAACCTGTGACCACGGATCTGTCCATCCCTTCAGGTGGGGTACCCTCTACTTTGGTGATCCTGGCCAGTCCAAGTTTGGGACAGACTGGAGAGTCCCAGGAAGGGGAGGGTGCTGTACCTGCAGCTGTATCCTAGGGGTCAGCTGGAGGTTGCCAATTACCTAGGCTAGTGGTAGTGAGGAAGAGGGCCGTTTTGGAGTCAGAGAGGTTGAGTGGCCAGGGCTCGGCGCAGCGGCCTCTCCCTGGGATCCACCTGGGTTCTGAGAGGAGTTGCAGTGTGGATCCTCGCTTCTCCCCCAGAGACTCTTTGAGGGGAACTTCTGCTTTTGAGGTCAGGGCCATCCTTTTGGACTCTCATGGTCCCGGTCACCTCATGGGGGGATTTCCTCTGGGCACAGCATTGACCATTCCGGTCCTGTGAACGGTCACCTGCTAGGCCACCGGGGCTCCTCCTCTTTTGAGGTCTCCCATCGGATCGCATCGGCTGGTGTCAGCGTGGCTTAGTTGGTAGCTCATCTGCCTTTGGACCAGAAGGTCATGGGTTCTCATCCCACACCGGGATAGACTTGCACCTAAAAATTGCTGGCATCCGAGTGCAGTACTGGGGGGTGCTGTACTGCTGGGGTGTGCCGTCCTTCGGATGAGACGTTAAACCGAGGTCCCTTCTGCCCATCCTGGTGTTGTCCTGGTGGGTGTCCAGGTGGAAGTAAAGAACCCAGGGTACTCTTTGTAAAGAGCAGGGAACATTCCCGGTGTCCTGGCCAACATTCCCCTTCCCATAAACCGGTTCATGCAATTATCCAGGCTGTGTGTGGGTGATGATGTGCGATGTGGCCGCCACCACACATTCAGTCACTTCACTACCAGTCTAGCATCGCTTGTAAAGTGCTTTGGGATACTGTGTATGAAAAGTGCTATATAAATGCTGATTCTTCTTCTTCTTCATCCCCCTGCCAAGGCAGAGGCAGTGCTCTTCCTCAGAAGAACCTGGCCCTGTTGCCTCTACCAACCCCTCTCCCTCTCCCAGGGATCTCTGGCCCTACGGGGCCTCTCGCCCTGGCCAGTTCAGGGCAATGGCTGAGTTTTTCCCTACCTATTTTAGGGATGTAGACCAACAGGTGTTTTACCACCCCCCCTGCTCAGCCTGACCCTGTATTTCCGAGCTTGTCAGCTTCCTCACCTTCCTCTTCTGAGGGAGGGGAGTCATCAGTCCACCTTTCCCCAACTGCTGATTTGTCTGCCTATCAGCTCTTCCTGTCAAGATTGCTCGATGAGCTCAACATTTCCTCCCCTGGAAAGCACAATCCTGACTGGGTGGCACATGCCTTTTTAGGCGAGTACAGTGTGGAAGACCTTTTTGTCCCTGTCTGGCTTGTTCCTTTTCAGGAAGCGTCAATCTGGGTCTAGCAACATCCCTATTCCCCAGCTCCAGCCCCAAGAGACCATTGCCTCAGGTATTGCACCCCCCCCCCGGGTCTCCAGGAACTCTGCCTCACCCCCCCTTCGGGCATGACACTTCTGGATACTCCCTCTTGAAATAGACAGCCAAGCCGTGACCAGCCCCCGGATTATGGCTCTTCAGAGTTTGATTTTTGGGGCAGGAAGATGTTCTCCTCAGTATGGCTTCTGCTTTGCATTGCATCTCATCAGGCCCACCATGCTGCCTATAACAGGTACTTGTGGTCGAGGCTAGGTCAGGTCCTAGCTTCCTTGCCTGATGTGGAGGTAACCAGACAAGCCATAATAATCTCTGCGCAAGGCCTGGAGCTAGCAAGGCACCAAGCAAGAGCATGTTACGATGCCAGTGAGGTGGCCTCCAGGCTAGTGGGGACAGCGATCTGCATTAGGCAGTCGGCATGGCTTCATCTATCCCGGTTGTCACCCCTGGTCCGGCATAGCGTGACCTCCTCCGCCTTCCCAAGAACCCACCTTTTCTCCTGTAGGGTGAGACAGGATTTGTAGGGGCACCCTTACTCTCCTCTGGGGAGATCCCTGCCTCACCCAGACCAGTCCCAGGCCTAGCGAGGCCTGCGAGGGTTCTCCCCTCTTGTGTTCCCCCACTGGAGACTAAGGGACTCTGTCCCTTAGGGAGGTGCTGGGCCCCCTTCATCTCAGTGATCTCCAGTAAAATCTGTCCTTTATTTCTAGTAACGCCGAGTACTTGTTTTTGTTTATTTCCATCCGATCATGTCACATCCTGAGAGAGACTGGTAGTCCTAAACCATGCAAATCTCCTCAGGGATACCAAAGTAGCCATAAACCTGGCATTCTGAATTGGAATTTGGATGCCTCAATGCCCCTTTTGGCAGCTTCTGCTAGGTCAGATGCCATTGGTGCTGGACAGGCCTCAGAAATCTCTGCTATTGTACACACCCATACTAGTGATAAATGGTTAAGATTGACACAGAGAAGATATGAAAATTACGTACCTACCGTAATTCTTGATCTTTCTTTGTACCTTCAACATTCATCACTAAATCCCACCCTACTTCCCCCTTGGGCCTCTGTCTCTGGGCAATCCTCCTCCCTGTGTGTCTCTCTTGTTGTGCTCCAGCATCTCTCCTCTTCCTCCTCCTCTCCCTTGTGGTTAGGAGGAGGAGGACTTTGGAAGCAGACGGGGAGGAGTTTTTGCTTGGGGGTCTAGGGGTGTCTTTTCTGTCTGTCCCCTTCCCCTGCCTCTTAATGTTTGGCTCCCTGCCCCCCTGGGGTTTCTGAGATGGGGAGAGAGATGTGAGGCCCCTGAGTACCCCCTCAGCAATCCCTTTATTATTATTTATGCCCCTTTGGGGTGTCTCCTCCGTATTCTTAAGGTGTTGTCACTTTCCACACCTTTCTCCCTACTAAGTTTTAACATGGGTAGGCTCCCCTGTTTTTTTCCCTATGCCTTATTTTAGCTCCCCTTTTGGGGACATTCTGTTTTAATTTGGTAGGAGGGGTGGATGCCGTCCAACCTGTCTGGGCCTAATTCGACCACGAGTCATTTTTTCCCTTAACTCTGGTCCCCTTTGGGACTACTCTGGCTGCACAGGGGGCACTTCCTGTGTCTTCTCTTCTGCACTCTGCAGCATGGGGGTTCTAGAATCTGAGCTACCCCTCTCGAGGTCCAGGTGCTCCCGGTTGAGTGGGGGACAGTGTCCTCCCCTCCTTCCACCTGCGTTCCCCTCTTTCTACCCTCCCTCTCTTTCTTTCACCCGGAGATTGGGGCCCCTTTCTATCCCAATCCCTTAGGCTGCTCTCTCACTCTCTTTTTGCTGTCCTCTCAGTCGTTTATTTCTCCTTTCAGTTTTTATACCATTTCCTTTTCTCTATCTCTTGGCTTCCTTGCCCCACCCCTCCATCCCTACCCGTCTCTTTCTTGCAGGCGTTCAGAACTGGGGCCAAGCCAGAGTCGACAGCAGGTAACAACCAACCCGAGAGCACCACATAACACATCGACCTCAAGGGTGGCCTCGCTCCTGTGTTGACTCCGCCTCAAAAAAAAAAAAAAAAGCTTCTGCAGAGTCCTAGCTGGCCAGATACCCCATCCTAGTGATGAATGGTGAGATGAATGGTGAAGATACACAGAAAGATCAAGAATTATGGTAGGTACGTAATTTTCATTTCTACCCATCCTTGGGGAAGAAAAGCCTTGCCTGCCATCGTGTCTAGCTCTGCCCTTATGAAATCCAGTAACTGGACTGGGGTTAACACTGACTTTTTGGGGTTTAGGAGGAACCCTAAGGACTGTAGGACCATTTGAACCAAGGTTGGGGAGTCTGAAACTTGTTGAGGAGACTGGCCCACTACCAGCCAGTTCTCCAAATAGGGAAAGACCTTAACACTCCGCCTTCTGAGGTGTGCAACTACCACTGCTAGGCACTTTGTAAACACCCTTGGTGCTGAGGAAAGGCCGAAAGGCATTACTCTGAATTGGTAGTAGCCTGATGTGAGCCTGAACCTGAGGAATTTTCAGTGTGATGGCCTGACGGGAATATGGAAATAGGCATCCTTCAGATCTACTGAGGCCAGCCTGTCCCCTTGTCTGAGTGTGGGTAGGATGGTTAACAGAGAGACCATCTTGAATTTTGGTTTTGTCAGGTACTTGTTTAGTTGTCTGAGATCCAGCATGGATCACCACTCCCCTGTTTTCTTTACTGTGAGGAAGTACCTCGAGTAGAATCCCTTTCCCCTTTGAAGTAGGGGTGCAGGTTCTACTGCCTTGTCCTGCAACAGCTTTCTTACCTCCTCCTCCAGTAGCTGGGCTTCTGATGGAGTGGGAGGACTGAAAACTGTTGTCCTCATCTTGGGCAGAGATTTGAAGCTGAGCATAAGGCCTTGGCCCACTACCTCCAGGACCCATTTGTCTGTAGTTATTGATTGCCAGACTTGGAGGTAGTGGGTGAGCCTGCCCCCTACTGGGAGAGGGGAAGCGACCCTGTCAGACTCTTCAGGGGTTCTGCTTCACTTGTGGGGTCAGTTGAGGATGGTTCCAGCCCTACCAGTACCCCTTCTACCCCTGCCCCCCTGAAATAGCCCCTCTGGGGTTGATAGGCTGGAAGGGCTTGGGTTTGGAAGAAAGGCCTGTAGTGAGGCCTTGCTCTCCCCTCTCTGTTCTGCTGTTTCTGGGAGGTAGCTGCTTTTTTCTTAGCAGGTGCACTCCTGTAAGCCACCTTGCATTCATCCATCTTCCTCATATAGGTCTCGGTCTGTTGGCCAAAGAGGGATAAAGGGTCACAGGGGAAATCCAGAGATTTCGTCTGTATGTGCTGAGAGAGATTGGTAGTCCTAAACCAAGCAAATCTCCTCAGGGATACCAAAGTAGCCATAAACCTGGCTGTGGTATCATTGGCATCCACAGCCATTCTGAATTGGAATTTGGATGCCTCAATGCCCCTTTTGGTAGCTTCTGCTAGGTCGGATGCCATTGGTGCTGACAGGGCTCAGAAATCTCTGCTATTGTGCTCCACAAACTCTTTTGAAACCAGACTACATATGCCATGTAGGTGGCGTGTCTAATGGCCAGGGAAGAACCCAGAAAAATCTTTCTGGCCATTGAGTCCATCTTCCTGGAATCTTTATCAGGAAGATGCCAGGGGTATACCAGCCTTATCACAGGCAGCAGTCTGTACCACCCCTTCATGGCTAGGGTGCCCAAAAAGGAATTACGCACCAGTTTTGGTCACCCAATACTTTTTATCCAGCTTCCTGTCTACTGGAGGAATGAAAGTTGGTGTCTGTAAGATTTTGAGCACATGCTTTCTGAGAGATTTTTGGATGGGAAATGAAAGCTTCTTAGCTGGAGCCACATCCATCATCTCTACATAATCAGTCTCTTCCTCCTCCTCCTCAGTTGCTTCTTGAGCGGGGAGGTCCAAGGTTTGAGTTACCTGCTGCATAATAGCAAACAGGGTAGTGAAGTCCTCTGACCCCTTAACAGGGAAGACAGGGTGCTGGGGATCAGGGTAAACATCTGGTTCCAGAGGCTCCCCTAGGTCCTCATCCTCATAATAATCCTCGTCCTCAACATCTCCAGAGCCCTCAGCTTCAAAATAGTGGGGTCCGGGAACCGAGGTAGAACCTGGGTGCAGAACCATGGGATTCTGAAGCGAGGACCATGGAACTGAACTGGCAGGTGATTGAAGGGATTGAATAATCCAGATTGCATTAGCTATCTCCTCTGCGGTCGAAACCATTGGGTTCAACTGTTGCGGTTCTTTTGACCCATGTTTCTCCTTCCTGTTTTTCATACCCACGGTTGCTGGTTCAGCAGCCTGTTTGGCGGTATGGTTTTTTCCCTGTGAACCGGTACCCTGGTCAGAGGGTGTTTTGTCCGATTCATCAGTTGCTTTTGAGGCAGGAGATTTGTTCGTAACCGGGTCAGTGTTTTTTTCAGACATCTTTTCCTTCAGTCGCTTTATATGCCTCTCCAGCGTTGACTGAGGAAAGTTTTTATATATCTCACAATCTGTCTTTAAGTGGTCAAACCCAAAACAGAACACACACATAAGATGGGGACCAGCCTTAGCAAAAGTTTCCCCGCACTCAGTACAGTGCTGGAAACCTGTTGGACAGGATCTTTTCTTAGGAGTCTGAGACATAGGCAACAGAAAATTAGTTGAACCCCTTTACACAAAAAGTCTTTTTTTTTTAATTTTTTTTATATTGGGTCGGTTTAATGACCCAAGAACGAACTGAGATTTAACCCGGTAGCGTTCCCACAGAAGAAATAAAAATTTTAAGAATTTACCTTAGACAAGGAAGAAAAGAAAATCTCGGTTCCCAACCAGCGAAACCGGGCAGAAACCAAGAACTTACCTGATATCTGCTAATCTAAACTAGTCTACCTATAAACCGGAGACTGCGGTTCAAAAACAAATAACTTTTAAATGGTAAAAACCAAGAAAATAAAACAATCTGGAGTAAAGATACAGAAGATTCTCCAAGGCATCTGACTAGTCAAATGGATTGAAGAATCTGATGGTTGGAAGGTTGTTTACCAGAGACTGCAGTTTGAAAACTGAGCTTGAGCCTAGCATTCTATCATTTGCATAGGTTCTATTAACCTTTTCAGCTCCAGGGCAGTACTATGGTGGGACCATACTGCATATGTCAGAATACAGTAAGATTTCCTGGGGTTAGAAAAGGGATGTAGGGTCTCTGGACAGTTGAGATGGGGCTGATCAGGAGAGGGACACCCAGAGCTCTGGGGGGAGTGAGTCTGGGGGGAGTCACATAGCGTGACAGGACAGAAGGGAGCCTTTTAATTGTGTCACAGAAACTTTAGCTGAATCTGCCTACTAACAACCTCAGGACATGAGCAGGAGGATACGGAACCATAAGGCAAATGCAGGGAAGGACGCACAAGTCAGAGGGGGCCGGGGGGGTGGCAATTGGGCATTCAAAGCAAGGAGCCTAAGGGTTTCCCATCGAGAAGGTGGGAGATCCTATGGGGGGGGCAAATAAAGGTACATGAGAAGTGGGACAAGAACTCTACAAGTTTAAAATTCTGTAGAGGTAAGTTTCGAAATATGTTTTATTTACTTTTATTTATTTATTTTGTCTAGGATTACAAATACCTTTGAGCCAAGGCTCTTTTACAAAGGTTCCGCATCAGTTAATAACATACAACACAGGACAACAGTGAAATAACAGTAAACAATGCATGTTACAATAGAGCTATTGAAAAGGTCAAGTATAGGAAGAGTAAGGTGTAGAGGCGGAGAGAAGTGTGGGTAGTTAAGAGAGGCAGCTATAATGAAATGGAGGAACATGGCTAGAAAGCATGTGCCCACAGGGAAAGGGTTGGGTCAGGCACCCAGGGGTGGCAAAGAGACAGGGATGAAACGAGGAAGGGAGGACGTGGATGCAGTCAGTGGCATTTGTCAAACAGTGAATGGAAAGGAGTGATGGAGGGGAAAGTGGGGGTAGGGTGAAGGGGAGGAAGTGCATAAGGGGGCAAAGTGCTACAAGGGGGCAAAGAGAGGCTAAAGAGGTGATATGAAAACCTGAGAATTGAAGTGGCACCTCAGGAGCTGGGAGGAAGGGGACTGAGGTAGTGGAGAGGGGATTAGCAGAATATCAGATGGGACAAAGGCTGTATAGGTCAAGAGCTAGGAGAGGCAGTCACAGGAGCTAGAGGCAATGAGATGGGACAAGAGCCTGGTTTTCAACAGACCTAGTGTTGTGGCAGAGGAGATGGTGTGGCTGAGACCATTCAGCCATAGAGGAGCCCTGTAGGTGAAGGAGCATTGGCCCTGAGTAGTACAACAGCGAGGAACTTGTAGATTCAGGGTTGCCGAGCTCCTGGTGTTCCGTCAATTGGTGTTTTGATGTATCAAGGCAGTAACACCAGGGGATGAGGACAAGGTTGATTTTTCCCGCCATAGCAAATGTGAGATACTTTATACAGTTGGAGAGTTGGAGCCATCCGGATTGTTCATAAAGGGCACAGGTGTGGGTGAGGCAGTGGGCACCAGTTGTAAGTCAGCATGCTTTGTTAGGGGCAGTTGTTATACAATGGAGGGTGGGCGTCGTGGCGGAGCCATAGATAATGAGGCCATAATTAATAATTGACACCACAGAGCTCTGGATGGCAATCTTCAGGGCCTCTGGGATGAGGTGTTGCCTGTGCTTGTAGAGTAATCCAAGGCGTGTGTTGGCAGCTTTAGCCACGCTGTCAATGTGAGCCATATAGGAGAGATTGGGGTCAAGCAGAATCCCTAGATATTTGAATGAGTAAACTTGTTCAAGGACGGACCGCTGCTTGGTGGAGATGGCAAGGGGGTGTTGCTTGTGACGGTTATGTGAACTGCAGAATAGCAAGGACTTGGTTTTCTTGTGATTGAGGACAAGTTTATGACTGGAAAACCATGTTTCAATGGCACTGAATGCAAGTTGAAGGCTGTGTTGTAGTGGTGAAGGGTCCTTGTGCGTGGAAAAACAACAGCATCATCCGCATACAGGATGATTTGTTCCGAGCAGGATTGTGGTAGGGAGTTTAAAAAAAGGCTGAAAAGGAGAGGGCCTAGTATGGACCCCTAAGGGACTCCACAGCAAGGTGTCCGAGATAGTACTGGAAATTTTTACTCTTTGTGAGCGGTTGTCAAGGTAGCTTCTGAACCAGCGGGCTGAGTCAGGTGCAAGGCCAGCAAGGAGTAGTTGGTCGTAGAAGCAGCCGATGATGGACCGTGTCAAATGCCTTTGATAGGTCGATGAAGACAGCCCCAGTAAGAAGACCTTTATCAAGGGAACTATGCACTGCACCAGTAAATTCAAGCAGGGCAGTGGTGGTACTATGCCCTTTTCTAAAACTGTGCTGTTGTGTGCACAGAATATTATATTTGTCCAAATAATCATTGAGCTGGTCTGCAACAATATGCTCAAGGGCCTTGAATAGTGATGGCAATATGAAGATCGGGCGATGGTTAGAGTGGCAGGTCTTGTCCCCACTTTTGTGAACCAGGGTCACAGTGGCAGTTTTCCATATTTCTGGGAATGCACTGCTGTGGAGAGAGAGAGGTTAAGAATTTTAGTTAGGGGACTGAGGACCTCATCAAGTGTAAGTAACAGCAGCTTAAGGTCCAGGGTGTCACTGCTGGTTCTGGATGTAGAGATGGCTGAAGTGATGTGGCGGCAAGCTTCACTCATCTTAATCTCCCTGAAGTAAAAATGTGGGTGGTTTAACAGAGTGCAGGGTGTGTTAGAGAGGGTGTGACTGTCTGTGAAGAAATCAGGTGGGAGAACAGTACTGAGGTCAGTAAAAGCCATGCTGAAGGTGTTTGCAATGACCATAGGATCAAGGGTAGTGGACCCTTCAACAATTAACATGGCCAGAGGGGACTTTGATTGTTTCCCAGTAATGTCCTTGATATTGTCCCAGAAAGCACGACCATTTCCCCAGGTGTCATTGAGGGCGATCCTTATAGTATGAACTTTTCGTAAGACGAATGGATTTTGTGCAGGCATTATGGGCATGTTTGTATTTTTGGACGTCAGATTGTTTGCCTGTAGCTTTAGCCACCACCACAGGTGGTCCCTAGATTTCAGCTTGGAAAGGAGCTCCGCAGTTATCCAAGGTTTACAGAGGGCTTTTGCTTTTCATTTTTTAGAAGGAGCGAAGAGATCACAGGCCTTATTGAAGGTGGTGATGAAGTAGCCGATGGCTAGGTTAACATCCGTCGCCTTGTAGATGGGCAGCCAATCTTGCAAGGATAGGTGCTGTTTGAGATGGGTGAGTTGACTGTGGGGGAGGACTCTGCTGGTAATGAATATAGGGGGTGGCTTTAGAAATTTATTAAACCATTCACATATAACCGGGGAGTAGTCACTGAGAGAGTCCGGTGAATGGAGGTATGAGAGATCCTGGTAGAGTGATTGGTAAGAACCCAGTCCAGCAGGGTACTGGTGCCTGTTTTGTAATTTGTCCTAGTAGGTGTAGTGACCAATTATGAGAGGTTGGCAGCTGCAAGGGCATCCTTATGAGTGTAGACATCAGATGCAAGCCAGTTTATATTGAAATCACCAAGTAGAATGTGTTCAGAGCCAGGAGGTTGGGAGCTGACGAAGTTAAGAACTTCTTTGATGTCAAGATCTTGATCTCGAGGTGGAATATATACAGAGATGATGGTGAGGGCATTTTGATTGGGACCTAGAAGACTTTCAATGTGTAGGAGCTGGGCTGAGGAGGCAGGCACGGGAGTTGGAACAATGTGCCCCAGGAGATTATCCTTAATGTAGATGGCACAGCCAACTCCCCTTTTAGAGACACGGTCCAGTCTGAAAACACTGTAGCCCTGTAAGGTGATTGCCAGATCAGGAACTTTTGGTGTCAGCCATGTTTCAGCTACAGCAAGGATGTCAGGATTATGTTGGCTGATAAAGGCTTGGAGTGCATCAAGCTTTGGTAACAGGCTGCAAATGTTAATGGTTGCAATGGTAAGGTCCTCTGCCTTTTCCAAGAGGCTTGAACAGCTCGGGCCAGGGTTTGGATGGACATTGCCCGAGATCAGTAGGAGAAGTAGGAGGAGCTTCATAGAGCAGAGGCACAGGTCCAGTAGTGATAATTTGTGTCTTCTTTTAGTGTATGGGCAGCAGGTAGAGTCCATATGGCAGCCCCGATGATATGCAAAGTGGAACAGTAGGGATAGGCTGGCACAGAGACCAAACTTAGTGGTGTTAAGAAGCAGCCAGATATTACCTAGTGGAGGCCCATGGGGAGGACTGGGTGAGAGCTGGAGCATTTCCAAGGTGCTGCTGGTATTGATTAAGTAGATAGTGGGTACGGGTGGGGGTGACAGGGACCTGGAAGAGAGAACAAGGGAGAAAGGACAAGGAGGAAGGGAAGGGGAAGGACCAAGTGAGGGAGGGAACTCATATGTGGGGTAGAGGTACATAGAAAGATTGTAGATATTACGATTGACCCATTCTCTTTTCCCTGCTCACTTTACCCAGAGTGGAATATATAGTCTTAAGTCTACATAAAGGACCTACAATCTCTGAACTGGTGGGGAGAGGAGGAAGGAATTATGGTGTGTAACATGGTTTTCAACCATATGAAGGGGGGAGTAGTACTAAGGGATTTATGTTTATTAGTTGTACAACTGTTGAGTTCTAAGTTCAGCTGTTTGTTGCTATTAATTATTCTGTATCTTTTTACTTATTTATTTATTTATTTCAGTTTGGGATTAATACCTTTTAGTCAAGGACTGATTTTCAAAGGTTCCACGTCAGTGTTGAACAAACATTACAAAAAAAAAGAGAAAAACATTGAAGCATATACACAGGCAGCAATAGTAAAATTTGAACTTATACACATCAAATTAGTAAATATTAACAGATAGACTGATTAGATAAGTGGGGGTTGGGGGGGAATCAGCCAAAGGTGGCATCATCTGAGGTGGGAGAGAGGTGGAACTTTCAACCAAGTGAGGCCATCATCAGGTAATTGGGGTGGGGGTGCAAGTTAAGAAAAAAGTGGTGTATTGCAGAAAGATGTAGCGGGGGTAGGTAAATGGAAAACTGGGGGTAAGGTACTATCACATTAGTGCAGGCAGGTGGCATCGTCTGAGGTGGGGGAGAAGTGGAGCTTTCAACCAAGTGAGGCCATTGTCAGGTAATTGGGGGTAGGGGAGTGGGTTAAGAAAACAAGTGGTATATAGCTGAAAGATGTAGGGGGGGTAGGTGAATAGAAAACTGAGGTTGAGGTACTATCACATTAGTGCAGGCAGGTACAATTCATTTTAGAGTCAAGGAGAGATTTGAGCCCATCTTTGAAGGTACTAATCTTGGTAGTATCAGTGAGGACAGCAGGTAGTTGTACCATTTCAGACCTTGATACAGGATGGAGTTTTGGGCAAGTTTCGTGCTGTTGAAGGGAATCACCATCTTGTCAGCGACTGCACTACAGGTAGATTTTGTTAGAACAGCCAGCTTAAAATATCCGCCCAGTGTGGGGGATGTCAGTCCAAGTGGTACTTGTTTTTTTAGAAGTAGGCAGGTTTTGGTATTGCCCTCTGAGATGGAGTGGGAGCCATCCAGTTTGTGTACAGCGACCAGGTGTGGGTGTAGAGAGTAGCCCCCAAAGTAAGACAACAGGCCTTATTGAGGAGTATGTTGATCCTGCTAAGAGCAGTTTTGTGCCTGCCCCATATATAGGCAACCCATAGTCAATGGTAGACAGTATTGAGCTACTGGTGGCTAGTTTGAGTGCATCTGGTGTCATTGAATGTCTATGACAATAAAGTACAACAAGTTTTATATTTGCAGTCTTGATGACAGAGTCAGTGTGGTTTGAAAAGGTGAGCATGTCATCAAAGGTAATGCCGAGATATTTGAAGTTAGATACTTGGTCTAGGATTTCACCCTTTTGGTGATGAATGCGAAGGGGCAGGTATTTCTTTTTGCTTTGGGAGGTGGTGAAGAGCATACTGTTTGTTTTTTTGACATTTAGTAGTAGCTTGTTTTCCGTAAACAAAGATTCAAGTTTATGGAAGCTGCTTTGGAGTTCAGTTGTGATGGATTGTTGGTCTTTGCCAGCGACTGAGGTCACTGCATCATCAGCATAGAGAACTGTGCTTGCTGAGCAAGCCATTGGGGTGGAGTTGATGAAGAGGCTAAAGAGCAGAAGACCAAGAATTGACCACTGTGGAACCTCGAGGTGCATCTCCTTAGCAGCGGATAGGGTATCACCAGTTTTGACTCGTAGTGATCTGTTAAGAGGTAGCTGCAAAACCATAGTACCGTATCTGGGGATAGACCTGTAGACAGAAGGCAACTTAGGAGGAGGCTGTGATTAACAGAGTCGAAAGCCTTCGTGAGGTCGATGAAGACTGATCCAACTGCCTGACCACTATCCAAGGTGTTATACAGTTGGGATGAATAATCAACTGGAGCGGTGAGTGTGGAGTGCTTTTTACAGAAGCCGTGCTGTTGCGGGCAGAGTAGGTTATGGTTATCAAGGTATTCAGTAAGTTGCTCAGAGACCATTCTTTCGAGTACTTTTGAAAGGGGAAGAAGGATGGATATAGGTTTGTAGTTGGATGTTTGGGTTTTATCCCCCGCTTTAAAGACAGGCATTACGTTAGCTGACTTCCATGCATTTGGAAATACTCCTGCTTTTAGAGAGGCATTAAACACCATGGTAAGAGGACCAGCAAGTTCGTGAAGGAGTAGACCAACCAGCTTCATGTCAAGCAGATCCACCACCGTCCTGGTCTTGCCAAGCGCCCTTTTAATATGCTTGATGGTTTTGGCTTTGGTGACACATCTAAAATAAAAGGGTGGTACGTCTTTTCCTTGGGGGATCTTGAGGGGCAGTTGGGCATTGCTGAACATGCATATCTTTGAAGTAGTCACCAGGGAATACACTTGAAAGGTCAGTGAACGCATTGTTGAGCTCATAGGCAATTTTGATGGGTTCCTGTAGGGGCCCCTTCACAGTCAACAGTAGATCTGGGGGGGTCTTGGGAGTTTTTCCCATTAAGGATTTAAGACAGCACCAAAAGTCTCTTCCAGAACCCTAGGTTTTGGTTAGTAGATCCTTATAGTAGGAGGCTTTAGCCTGTCAGATGAGTCTGGTGCAGGCATTTCTAGCTGCCTTGCAGGTTTTAAATGCAGCAGGTGTACCAACTGCTTTTGCTGTATGCCAAAGATTGTCTCTGTTCTTCATAAGTCCAATAAGGGAGTTGGAGAGCCAGGGATTGGAGGTTTCCTTAATTGTTTTAGTTTTGTATGGTGCAAAAATATCATACTCACGGTTGAAAACCATTATGAAGTAGTTAAGTGCCTCATTACCATCTATATCCCCAGTCAGCAGGGACCAATCCAGTTGTGTCACGTACAGCTTGAAATGTTCAAGTAGTCCAGGCCTCAAGCAGCAGGTTTTGCACACCTTGGGTGAACTCTTGGGTAAATTGTTAGACCAGGTACACTTCACAGGGGAGTGGTCACTAAGGCTGTCAGGCAGGACAGTGACATCAGATATATACTCAGGGTGTGTGGTCAGGAGCCAGTCTATGAGACAGCTGGTCCTGTTGGCATTCTGCAGATTTCCTGATCATGAATGGCAACACAGAGTTAATAGCAGACGATGAATATTTTCTAAGAAGTAAGCACAAAAAGAAGGTAGATGATAGTTAAGTCAGATACTGGTAATATCGTCTCCTAGAATGTGAGAGGCTTTGCCTCACCAATCAAAAGAAAAAAACTACTTGCAGCCTTGAAATATCTGCATGCACAGGTAGTCTTATTACAGGAAACCCACCTACTACCCAAGAGCACGCAAAGCTGGTGGGAAGCTGGGTGGGAGCATGTTATGCTGCTTCATATACTGTACATTCCACAAGAGAGGAGTGGCTGTTCTCTTACAAAACAAAATGTCCACTACAAGTTACCAGAGTTGTTAAAGATACAAAAGGGGGGAAATATATTTTTGTGGAAAGAGAGCTAGATGGGGACAAGGGTTACATATGGGAATTTTTGTACCCGAGCTGTTTTTGATGCCCATTTTTATGAACACATCTTAAATGTCCTCACTAGGGAACAATTTCCAAACCTTGTAATGGATCCAAGGCTGGACGACGGGGGAGGAGGTCAGGACCTGGAGCACTAAAGACATACTGAACTGGCAACTGGTAATGGTGGAATTAGACATGGCAGCAGTGGTTAAAGCAGACATTTATAATGGGGGGAACTCTACCCCTATTACTACTACTATACCCCTAATGTGTACCATGAAGAGGCATAAGGGGACTAGTCCCCTCAAGTTCCTCCTTGCTTTAATCACTGCATGGCAGATAGCTGGGGAGCTGTGAATCCCAGAGCCAGAGAATACATATTCTATTCAAATACACACAAGAGTTGGTTCTGGTTGGACTATACATATGTCCCAAGGAGGCTGTATGATAAGGTGAAAGACGTAAGCCACAGCCCCATCTTTATTTCAGATCACGCTATGGTACATCTGGTCCTGAGTAGGGCAGCCCAGAGGTAATCAAACCAGGGGTGGAAGTTCCCTACCTATCTTCTGGCCAGAGAGGACTCTTGGAAATACTTAAAATCTCAATGGGAGCTTTATGCTAACATGAACAAAGGCTCGGCGTCATCCAGAGGCCTATACTGGGAAGTGGGAGAAGCATTTATGGGAGGAGCAATAATTGGTTATGTCTTCCAGATAAAAAAGGAGTGTAAGCTGAAGGTAGAGAAATTAGAACAATCAGCTAAGGAATTAGAATGTAGAGTGGCAAGGAAGGGAGGATCTGAAGTTCTGAGAGAGCTAACAGTGGCCCAGTAAGCCCTAAATTTAATATTGAGAGAGGAGGCAAAGCTGAAACTCTTATTTGCCAGTCAGTGCCTCGATGAGTGGGGAAAAAAGCCCAGCTCATTGTTGGTTCAGTTATTAAGAAGAAGGACCTCAGGGCATGTCACTACCATTAAAAACAAATATGGAAACCTTATAACTGAAAATCCCATAATCAGACAATGTTCAGGGAGTTCTATCAGGGGCTAGATATGACAGAAAGTGGGGGCATAAAACAACAGGCTGAGAGGTTCTTGGATGGGATTACTATTCCAACCCTGTCAGACTCCCAGAGAGAGAGATGCTCGGGGCTCCAGTGACAAAGGAAAAGATAGATCAGATGATTGGTAGTTTGAGAAAAGGTAAAACAGGAGGCCAAGACGGCTTCATCACAGAATATTACAAGGAACTAAAAGGGATTTTGGCAGAACCACTTAGAGAATTGATAGAGAAAGCGAGAGGAGAGAGAGGCCTCCCTAAGTCTTGCTGTGAGGCTAACACATATGTATCATGCCAAAGCCAGAGAAAGATGTGCATGAGTGCACTTCCTACGGACCCATCTCCTTGCTGAATGGTGATAGTAAAATAATAGCAAAAGTGAAGGCCCACCACCTGGAGGGTGTATTACCCAGCATAGTGCATGCAGCTCAAACAGGGTTTGTTCAGGATAGGTTGTCCTCTCATAATGTGAGACAACTGCTAAATGCTGTGTTTGGTGGTGTTCTCGGCATCCTGGGCAGGCATATGTGCTGTCCATGGGTGCCGAGAAACCCTTTGATAGAATAGAGTGGGGATGTTTGTTTGAGGTGCTGAAGCACTTCAGATTGGGAGATGGGTTTGTGGAACATGTGAACATGCTGTATCGAGAACCTGTGACACGAGTGCTGGTGAATAGGGTGCCATACGAGGAGTTCTGACTTTTCCGAGGTACAAGGCAGGGGTACCCTCTCTCCCCTCTACTGTTTGCTACAGCTACTGAGCTGCTAGGGATTGAGATAAGAGAAAGTAGGAATATTCAGGGGATCCCCGGGAAAAAAAGGTGAACTGCTTAAAATTACTTTATATGCTGATGATTTGCTTATCTTTGTAACACATCCTGACGAAAATATGTCAGCTATATTGGAGGTTATGGAATCCTTTGCCTCGTTTTCAGGCTATAAATACATAAGTCGCAGATCCTGGTTTTGTGGGGAGAAAAGGAGGAGCAACAGAGGAGTATGTGGGGCCTACAACAGGTGAGGGGGATCGCTTACATATTTAGGAATGACAGTGGGGAAAAATGTGGGTATCCTGTATCATCTCAACTATACCTCGTTGACTGACATAATCCTTAAGGAGCTCAGTACATGGAGGGCTTTACCTGTTTCATGGCTTTGACACATAAACTTAATCAAAATGAACGTGCTCCCCAGAATACTGTACGTAATGCAGATGCTGCCAATGTGGCCATCAAGAGGGGATATTAAGATACTAGAGAGAGGGTTCTCCACTATTATATGGAATGGTAAATAACCAAGGATGAACCTCGCCAGACTCAAGGCCACACATGAGAGGGGGGGGGCTGGGGTTCCCAGATATTCAGGGATACTATCTGGTGATACAACATAGGTATATTCAGGACTGGGTGAACAGAGGGACTGCGGCAATTTGGCTAGATAAGGAAGAAGAGGGATGTCCAGGATGCTTGTTGGCATATTTGGCCAATGGAGGCCAATGAGCATACAGACAACTCCCAAACCCTAACCCCAGGTGTTATGGGTGCTAGAGGCATAGGACAGAATCAAAAAAGGAGTGATGAAGGAGACCAAACTCTGCTAGTGCCAATAGCTCAAAATCCAGATTTTTTTTAACCTGGGTTGCAGGGTCCATGGTTCCGCTTATGGCAGGAGAGGGGAGTACAATGCCTGGGGGATTTGTATAGTAAAGAGGGACTGCTTATTTTCAGATATACAGAGAGGTTGGGGATACCACAATCCCATCTCTTTAGCGTCCTCCAAATCTGCACATTTGGTAGGGGGTTAAGTAGGGAGCCTGTGGGGAGCTCTAATCTGGCAGACATAGAGTAAAAAGTATATAGTGTGTGGAAAGAGACAAAGGGTTTAATAGGAAGGGTGGCAAGATGGGACAGGCAGTTCTTACCGGATTCATCTGGGAAAGTGAGACAGCAATGGGAGACAGATCTGGGCTGGGCAATTAAAGAAAAAAACTGGTATATGGTAAACTCCCACATGGGACTACTAATCTGTAATAAATATAAGGAATCTCAATACAAATATTTACATAGACTATGCTGCACACCAATTGTAGCGCATACATTCCATCTAGGGATCTTACCCTTATGTGGTAGGTACTGGGGGGGGCACATGGAACTTATCATTCAAAACACAGGAAATCTTGCTGTATTCTGACATATGCAGTACTGCCCTGGAACCGAAATGGTTAATAGAACCTATGCTAATGATGGCATGCTAGGCTCATGCTTGGTTTTCAAACCACTGTCCCTGATAAACATTCTACAACTGCCAGATTCTTTTCTCCACTTGCCTAGTACAGACGCCTTGGAGAGCCCTCCTTCATCTTTCTTGAAGAATTTTATTTTCTCATTTTTTATGTTTGCTTGCACGCATGTGCAAGAAACATAGTGCCATCATCAGAGTTTTTGGAGGTGTGTCAGCCCTCTTCCAATTCAGTCAGTGTGTTTGCAGGCGCGGCCGCAGTTCTCCAATGCCTGCTGGACCTGTCTATGACAGCTCCAAAATGCAGTGGCATACAGTTGAAAGGGAGCTATGCTTCAGTGAGCAGCGATCAGGTGTGCCTACTAATGCATGCTCCCCTACACACACACACACACTGTGCTGCTGCTGCTCCCCCCAACACACACACACTGTATAGCCGGCCAGGGGTGCCCAATCCCCATCGGCTGTGCTCGTCACCCCAAACACAGTTTCATATGCCACGCTGGTGCCCACGGGTGCCCAATCCCCATCGGCTCCACAGTGTCTCCCCCCCACCCAAGTACAGGGGCTCCCAGCGTGGCAACAGATGTCATGGCTGGTGGGGGTGCCCAATCCCCTGTTGGCTCCACGACCCCCCAGCCATCCTTCTGCCATGCTGGGAGCCCACCCCAGCATGGCAAACGTCCCGCGTCATCTTTTAAAACAAAAAAACGTGTAGAAAAACGGTCCTCGCAGTCTCCCTGCCCTCCCACAACCCGCACCCACCCACTCGCACCTGCCTCCCCACCCCCACCCCATACCTCCGAGTCTGGCGCGATGATCTTGAGTGGACCGGAACACTTGCACTCTTCAAAGCCGCCCGCGAACTGAGGAAATGCCGGTAAGCTGTATAATGGGATAGATAGGGTTTTTTCAACTTTGTTGCATATCTCAGGCATTTTTTTGAAATTTTGCACCAAATTTTCAACATGGGGTTTTTGGGACCCCTCCTCATGAATTATTGCACTGTCATGGCGTTACTCGGGCCCGAAGGGTGATTTTGCAGCCACTGCAAGAAATCACCTTTTCAGAATGATTAATGAAACGACACTGCCAGTGTTCATAAGGTGGGCTCTCAAAAAGCCTATTTTGAAAATTTGGTGGAAAACCTCAATAAAAATGACTATTTACCAGGCGTGCGTTGCGCATGATTCCTATGCCTTTCGTAAGTTCACGAATTTTCAATATTTTCACTCCAGATTTTCAACATTGCCATTTTACCACACCTTCTTATGAGCAGTACAGCTGTCATTTTTCACATCTCACCCAAAATGTGTTTCCGCCCATGTAACACACAATGGCGCAGTCGATGTGCAAAATCAATGTACGGGACACATTAAGAAAATCACAGTGACACAGTTCATGAGCAGAGGTCTTAAAATGGCTATGTTGAAAATCGGTGAAAAAATTCCTAAAAATGACTGTTTTACAAGCATGCATTGCGCAGTTCCTACACACGCTCATAAGTTTGCGAAATTTCAATATTTTCACTCCAGATTTTCAACATTGCCATTTGACTATACCTCCTTATGAGCAGTGCAGCTGTCATTTTTCACATCTCACCCAAAACGTGTTTCCACCCATGTAGTGCATAATGGCGCAGTCGGTGTACGAAATCAATGTACGGGACACATTAAGAAAATCACAGTGACACTGTTCATAAGCAGAGGACTTAAAATGGCTATGTTGAAAATTTGGTGAAAAAATTCCTAAAAATGACTGTTCAAACAACATGAAGTCTTGCTATATTATGACAATTGCAGTGAGTCCCCATCTTCGAACTGCTCCAGAGGTGAAATAGTTAACTTTCCATGCAGGCATGGAACTCTGAGCACGAGCTCGGTTGGAAACTCTGTCTGTTGTTCTTCAAACAGAAACTGTCAGATTCTTTACTCCGCCTCACTGAACAGTCGCTCCGGAGATTTCGCCTTCTGCTCGGTTCATTTTGTCGTTTAAAGTATTATTTTATCATTTTTTTGACCGAAATTAAACCGCAACTGGTCGGTTCAAGCTCTGTCTGTGGTATTGTAAGTAATAGATAGGTTTTACATTTCCTTTTTCTGTGTGGAACTTGTAAGCGGTTATCAGTTGGTTTGAACCGATCAGGTTGTCTTAAAACTTACTAGTCCTTCTTTAGAGTGCGATTCGGTTCTTATCGGTTCTAAAAAACACGGGTTTCATTACGGTTTTTCCACGACCCGTGACACGGCTGGGAACCAATAAGGGAGTCTTGCTTGGCTGATTGCCATAAACGGGCAAGTTTGGTTAGGCTGGCACTATGTCTGAGAAACCCAAAAGAAAAACCCGGCCCACTGGGTTTCAACACTGTGGTGTCTGTGGGGAAGCCTTTGCTAAGGCTGACCCACACACCACCTGTGTTTATTGTCTGGGGTTTGACCACCTCAATGCAGACTGCCAGATTTGTAAAAATTTTCCTGCTGCCACCATAGAGAAGAGAGTTGGTAGGCTCAGGAAAGGTAGGCTAAAAGTCCGCGACCCGATGCCAGTTCGAACCGTCCCAACCGACCGAGAGAGTGCCTCTGACCAGGACAATACTTCCTCGGGCAAACCAAGAGCCAACTCTGAGGAGCCGGTTCCAATAAAAAGGACTAGGAAGTCAGCTAGTGTGGAGCCAAAAGTTATCTCTCCAACCGCTGAGGAAATAGCTAAAGCAATTCAAATTGACCAGTCACTTTCCCCGGTTCCGACCGAATTGACACCATCAGGGAAGCACTCGGTTCGGCCGGATCCACCGGTTCAAGATTATGATTTTGAAGATTTTTATGAACCGGAGGAGGGGGAAGAGGATTATGAGGAGAGTGAATGTGGATTTGAAGGTCTGGATGTGCCCATTGAACCGGACATCTCTCCAGACAGACCGTCAGGGGTTTCTCCTCCCAGGCTCTCTGAGTCCCCTTCTCATTTTATGTTCTATAAAAAAGTTGCTGAAACTCTCCAGCTCCCTGTTGAGGAAGCTGTCGGTGACCAAGAGGAGCCTGATTATGTAGAAATGATGGCTATTCCAGAGTCTAGGAGACTGTCTATTTCTTTGCATAAATCTTTTCAGAAACAGACAGTAAAAATTTTAAAATCTCCTCACACCATACCTCCTGTTGATAAAAGGATGGACAAGAGCTATACATTGTCAGGCTCTGATACGGAATTCCTCACACAACAATGCAGCCATGTGGGGGTAGTGCAGGCTGCAGCCTGTGACAAGGCAAACATTCCCCTAGCTTCACACCCCCCTGAAAAGGATTCCAGGAGGATTGATACCATGGCAAAGAAACAATACATGGCAGCATCTTTGGGACTCAGACAGGCAAATTATATGGCTTATGCTGCTAGGTACCAGAAATCCAGATGGGATACTGTGCTGGCTCTAGCAAAACAGGCCCCTGACCAGCTGGCCAGGGAGCTGGAACAAGTGGCTGCAGATGGTATTGAGGCATCCAAGGTGCAATTTCATGCTGCAATAGACTCTAATGATGTATCATCAAGGGTCATGGCTTCATCTGTGGCATTTCGCAGAATGGCTTGGCTCAGATGTACTACCCTGTCACAGGATAGCCAGTCTAAGGCCATGGATTTTCCTGTTGTGGGCAATTCTCTGTTTGGGGAGCAGACAGAGTAATTACATGAAGAAAATGGATGAATATAGGACCACCTATAGGAGTGCGCAGGCCAAGGAAAGGCAAGCCACTCCTCAAAGGTAGCTTCCTAGGGGTAGGGGCAGGCCTTTTCATAGGCCTTTACTAACTCCCAGGCCTCCTCTGCTTATGCCCAGAGGAGGTTCTTTAGAGGGAGAGGCAGACGGGCACAAGCAAGCCTGCTTCCACCCTCAGCCCAAAGCCCTGCCAAGCAGGCACCCTGATGGGGTTGCCAGGGCTGATTCTCTCTACCCGTGAGGGGCAGGCTGGCTTACTTTGTCCAGGACTGAAGTCTCTAACATCAGACAAGTGGGTCCTGGAAGTGGTAAGCCAGGGATTGGTTCTCAGCTTCAAAAAGTTTTCAAAGATGAGAACCAGATCCTTTCCACCTGCAAATCCTTCAGAGGCACTTGCCCTAGAGGCAGAAGTCTCTTCCCGCCTGGCTCTCAGAGCCATGGAAAGGATTCCACCCCTACATCAGGGCAAGGGTTTGTACTCCAGGTACTTCCTTACCCCAAAAAAGACAGGAGAATGGCGGCCCATCCTGGATCTCAGATACCTAAACAAGCACCTTTTAAAACCAAAATTCAAAATGGTGACTCTGGGAATTATTTTACCCCCTCTAAGGCCAGGGGACTGGCTAGCATCCCTGGACCTCAAGGATGCCTATTTCCATATTCTCATCAGAAGCTCCCATCGAAAGTACCTCAGGTTCGAGCTGCCCTCAGGCCATTACCAGTTCAGAGCAATGCCCTTTGGCCTCACGTCTGCTCCAAGGGTATTCACAAAATGCCTGACAGTAGCAGTTGCCTACCTAAGGAGGCAAAAAATTGCCATCTTTCTTTACCTGGACGACTGGCTCATAGTAGGCCAGTCCCCAGACCAAGTCAAGTTACATCTTCAGATAACTCAGCAACTGCTTACCTCCCTAGGTTTCATTCTGAATCTTCCAAAGTCAGTTCTAGAGCCTGTCCAGCTCCTCACCTTCATAGGCGCAGAACTGAACACAGAGGAAGCCAGAGCTTTCCTTCCCTTGGACAGGGCAAGGACCCTAGTGTCTCTGGCCTCCTCATTCACCCTCCGGGTCTCTCGTCCAGCAAGGCATTTTCTGCAGCTCCTGGGACACATGGCTGCTTCTACAGCAGTGGTGCAAGGAGCCAGATTTCAAATGAGGGACATCCAGTTCCATTTGAGAGCCTTTTGGTCTCAAAGAAAGGACCCTCTAACCAAGTTGATCCCAGTAACTCAAACCCTGATCCAAGCCTTACAGTGGTGGCAGGATCAGAGCAACCTGAGACAAGGGGTTCCCTTTGTCACTCAGTCTCACTCTTTAATCCTTACTACAGATGCATCCCTCTTAGGGTGGGGAGCTCACATGGGCGAACTCACTACCCAGGGACGGTGGTCCCCTCAGGAATCTCTGCTCCACATCAATCTGTTGGAGCGCAGAGCAGTTTTTCTAGCACTTCAGGCTTTTTCCAAATCTGTTCAGAACAAAGTTGTACAGGTCAGAACAGACAACACCACTACAATGTGGTACATCAACAAGCAAGGAGGCACTCGGTCTACGGCCTTGTGCACCGAAGCAATGAAGTTGTGGGCTCTGGCTTACACCCTGAACACCTCCCTTACGGCAGTTCACCTTCCAGGCAAGGACAATGTCCTGGCAAATGCTCTTAGCAGGATTTCCCAGGGCCATCACAAATGGTCACTGGACCCCCTGGTTCTGGGGGTAATATTTGCCAGATGGAGCACCCCGCAGATAGATCTTTTTGCAGCCCCAGACAATCACCAACTTCCCCTTTTTTGCTGCAGGCCCCCAGTGTTGGACTCAGTCCTCTGGACGCCTAATTCTCAACTGGGAAGGAAGTTTCTTTTATGCCTTCCCCTTCCTCTCCTGTTCAAAGTGTTAGTCAAAATCAGATCTCAACCGGCAAAGTGATTCTGATTGCTCCAGATTGGGCCAGACAGCCCTGGTATCCACTCCTACTGTCCTTAGCAGTCCATCTTCTCTGTGTCTTCCCAGGAATCACAATCTGTTAACCTGTGCTCAGGGAAGGATTTGGTACCCGAACCTCAACTCTCTCAATCACAAGGCCTGGCTCTTGAAGAGTTAGAGTTTGCTGATTTACACCTCTCCCAAGGTGTAATGGATATTTTAAGAGCTTCTAGGAAGCCTTCCACCAGGGCTACTTACAATTCTAAATGGAAAAGGGTTTCCATATGGTGCTCTGGGAAGCATATTTCCCCAGATTTGGCTGATTTACCCACAGTCCTGGACTATATGGTCCATTTAAACACTTTAGGGCTGAGACCAGCTACACTAAAGGTGCATTTGGCAGCTGTGTCTGCTTTTATTTCGCAGGTAAACCTCTCCTCTTTCAGCTCATCCTGTATTTTCCAAGTTTTTATGGGATTGCTTCACCAACCCTCCATTCAGGGACCCTGCCCCTGCCTGGGATCTTAATGTTTGCATTGCTCAGCTCATGCAACCCCCTCTTTGAGCCCTTGTCTTCAGCAGAGCTTAAGTACTTGACTTGGAAGACTGTATTTCTGGTAGTCATCACTTCTGCCAGACGCATAAGTGAATTACAAGCTTTGTCAGTGGAGCCTGATTTTATCTCCTTTCATAGAGACAAGGTGGTACTCAGGACTAACAGAAAGTTTTTGCCTAAGGTGGTTTCAGATTTCACCTTAACCAATCTATATCTCTTCCAGTGTACTTCACTGACCATTCCTCCTCTGGAGAGGAGGTTACACAGTCTAGATGTGAAGAGAGCCCTTAGCTACTACATTGACCGTACCAAGGGTCACAGGTTTGACTCCCTCCAACTATTCCTCACTTATGGTGAGGTCGGTAAAGGGAAACCTGCCACTAAAAGATCCATTGCCAGGTGGATTGACTCTTGTATCCAATTTTGTTATGAAAAACTGGGTAGGGTTCCTCCCTCAGGCCTGAGGGCTCACTCTACCAGAGGTACCACTGCTTCCCTGGCTGCTGCCAGGGACATCCCTATTCTAGAGATATGTCAAGCAGCTACCTGGAAAACAGTTCACACTTTTGCCAAGCATTACTCCCTGGACATCCAGGCTAGGAGTGATGCTCGGTTTGACACAGCTGTGCTTCAGAGCCTATTCCCTAAGTAGGTTCTGTTCCTCCTCCATGGAGGTACTGCTGTGTAGTCTGCAATTGTCATAATATAGCAAGACTGCATGTTGTTTGAAGAAAAAATTACTCACCTTAGTAATGTTGTTTCTTCTAATGGAGTCTTGCTATATTATGACCTCCCTCCCTGCCTGCCCCTCTCAGAACCTCTGTTTTTGGGACGTGGGTGGGCAGTACAGTGTTGGCACTTATTTGATGCCCACCTTGTTGTTTCTCACCCTCCCTTTTTTGAGGTGAATTGGTGTTGTGTTTTCATTTTTTGGGTCTCCTGACTTGAGTCTTTGCTTTGGGACCAAAAAATGTGTGTTTATGTTAGTAGCCAGTTGGCTAGTGTAGGTTTACATCTTCCACACAGAGCCTTAGTGAGTTTTAGCTCGAAAAGATCTGACAGTTTCTGTTTGAAGAACAACAGACAGAGTTTCCAACCGAGCTCGTGCTCAGAGTTCCATGCCTGCATGGAAAGTTAACTATTACACCTCCGGAGCAGTTTGAAGATGGGGACTCACTGCAATTGTCATAATATAGCAAGACTCCATTAGAAGAAACAACATTACTAAGGTGAGTATTTTTTTCTTTTACGAGCGTGTGTTGCAGAGTTCCTATGCATGCTCGTAAGTTCGCAAATTTTCAATATTTTCACTCCACATTTTCAACATTGCCATTTTTACCACACCTCCTTATGAGCAGTACAGTTGTCATTTTTCACATCTCGCCCACAACGTGTTTCTGCCTATGTAGCGCACAATGGCACAGTCGGTGTGCGAAATCAATGTATGTGACACCTTAAGAAAGTCACAGTGACACTGGTCATGAGCAGAGGTGTTAAAATGGCTATGTTGAAAATTTGGTGAAAAAATTCCCAAAACTGACTGTTTTAGGAGCACACGTTGCACAGTTCCTACACACGCTGGCAAGTTTGCGAATTTGTAATATTTGCCACACCAGATTTTCAACAGTGCCATTTTACCGCACTTCCTTATGAGCAGTACAGCTACCATTTTTCACATCTTGCCCAAAATGTGTTTCCGCACATGTAGCGCACAATGGTACAGTTGGTGTGCGAAAACAATGTTTGGGACAGATTAAGAAAATCACAGTGACACTGGTCATGAGCAGAGATCTTAAAATGGCTATGTTGAAAATTTGGTGACAAAACTCCATAAAATGACTGTGTTACGAGTGAGCATTGCACAGTTTCCACGCACCCTTGTAAATTCATGAATTTGTAATATTTTCAGTCCAGATTTTCACCAGTGGCATTTTTCCACACCTCCTTATGAACAGTACAGCTGTCATTTTCCACAACATGGCCGAAATGTGTTTTCACACTTTCAGCACAGAAATGCGTGGTCGCTGTGGGAAATCATTGTTCGGGACAGATAAAGAAAATCACACTGACACTGTTCATGATCGGAGGTCCCAAAATGCCTGTGTTAACAATCTGCTGTAAAAAAATCCCCAAACTAGTTACATTACGGGTGTGCGTTGACAGTTTCTACACACGCTTGTGATTTCACCAGTTTTTAAGATTACAGCAGATTTTCAACATTGCCATTTTTTACACCTCCCATGAATAGTACCGCTGTCATTTTTCACATCCTGTTCAGAATGTGTTTTGCACCTGTGGTGCCAAATGCCATAGTTGCTGTGCAAAAGCAGTTTCGCTAACAAACTGATATTGCCACTGTTCATGAGTGGGGTCACAAAAAAATGTTGAAAATTTGAGTGAAAATACCAACAATGCCTGGCATTAGGGTTTCCAACCATAACGCCCCACTCTGTAGAGAATGACAGGCATCAGGTGTGCGGCTTGGGATTCTTGCCTGTCATGCTCATACCATTCCACCCTCACCCACACCCTGCAGCCAGTGAGAGGCATCAAGGTGTGCCTCGGACTCTTCGGGCCCAAACTTCACCCCATTCTCCTATACCGCACCCATCTCACCGTATTTCCTGATGGAATGGGGTGCACATAAGGGCCAAAGACCCCAAGGCACACCGTGACACATGTCAGTGTCTGCAGGGTAGGATGTGGTGAAATGACGTGGTCGTTATGCCTAATGACCCAAAGGCACACCCCAATGCCTGTCACTCTCTGCAGGGTGGTGGTGGGGTTGGCTTCAGTTCAATACTTCGCTGCCATTCCTATTATGCAGCTCTGTAACTTCTACACTACCAATGCCAATGCCAGCAAACAAACATTTGGCATTGATAAATGCTTGTTTTTAGGTAAATTTTATTTCTATGCATTTTTTAAAGCATTGTCCTTGAGTTTACAGGTAAATTAGTCTAGATCTAGTATTATTCCAGAAAGTTTTTCAGTTTCTTTTAGGTTCATTTAACCAGGAGGGAACCAAACTTTTATTTACATTTTAAAAAGTACATTTCTATATTTTATTCTTTCCCTGGGCTGGTTGCTTAATTTGCTTATTTTTGAGGGAAACCGGGGTAACTCTTGGTTCTCTCAGCAGTTGCTGAACCAATCACAAAGTAAAAATAAATAAATAATAATAAAGGTTTAAGCCTTGTTCATTTTTTGTGGGTTTCTGATTCTCAGAGACCCATTTCTTGGGGGTTTTAATGTTTTTGCCTGTAACCCAAGAATAGAACCAGCCCAATGGGTTTTCAGCTTTGTACAGAGTGGAGGGGGGACTGTTTTAAAACAGATCCTCATTTTATTTGTGTTTTTGCCTAGGGTTTGCCCACCTGAAGGCAGAAGGTGAAATCTGTAAAAGCAAAGTTGTTTTTCCTCAGTCAACGCTTAATAAGCATTTGAACTGACTGAGAGAAAAAAGTCAGAGAAGGCTGCTGACCCAGCTGCAGACAACACTTCTTCCTCTCATAAGGAGAAACCGAAGGAACCGGTTGAACAACCCTCTAACCAGGGTGATGGTTCCTCGATTAAGAAAAGAAATGCCGACACTGCTGCTGAACTACTACTAAGAAAGGAGGAAGGAAAAACACTCACTTCAGGAACCGCAACCCAAAAAAACATCACTTCCCACTGCAGATGAAATGGCAAATGCTATAAAAAATTATACAGCTGCTGCAAACCGGTACCACAGTTCCAGTTCAGTGGCCCGGTTCGCAGATCTTGGTTCAGTACCTGGGTTCCTCCTCAGTTCCTAGTTCTCTTGAATGGTTTGCTGAGGTGTACATGGAAGCACTGGATTCCACCCAGGAATCCACAGAGGAGGAAGAGGAGCCAGACTGTAGGGAAATGATAGATGAGCCAGTAACAAAAAGATAGTTGCTGCCCATCAAAAGTCTCTGAAGAGACAGGCTTCTAGAATTTTATGAACCATTACTTCCATTCCCCCAGTGGCTAACAGGATGGACAGAAAGTATTGGGGGGGGGCTAAGTATAAAGCAGAGCACCCCAGCCATAAAGAGGTGGTGCAAGCTGTGGTTTGTGATAAGGCAGGGATTCCCCTGGAATCACACCCACTGGATAGAGACTCAAAAAAAAGCCTCTGTGACACAGTTTCAGAGGTTGCTACAGTATGTCTTGGGGCAAAGGGGCACAGAGGCCTCTAAATGGCAGTGGATGCCAATGCTATTGCAACCAGGCAAATAGCAACCTCAGTGTCTCTGAGGAGATTGGCCTGGCTGAGGGCAACTAATTTGTCCCAGTACACCCAGACAAAGGGACTGGACTTTCCTTGTGAGCCCACATCCCCTTTTGGTGAACAAACAGAGGCTTACATGAAAAAGATGTGTGAGTACAAGGTGGCTTGTAAGAGTGCTGCTACAAAGGAGAAGGCAGCAACACCCGAGAAGTACCAAAGCAAAGGGAGCAGGGGGTAGAACCCATTACAGACCCTTCTTCAAGGCCCAGACATTGCCTACCTACTAAGCCAAGAGAGGGCACTTCAGAGGCAGAGGCAGAAGGGGCAGTAGCCGTGCTGGCCCCAGCACTCAGCCAAGTGCACAGACTAAGCAGACACCCAGGGGGATCTTCCAGGGCCGCCTCCCCACTCCCAGTAGGGGGCAGACTGGCCCACTACCTCCAGGCTTGGGTATCCATCACTACAGAAACAGATGGTTCCTGGAGGTAGTGTGCCAGAGGCTTGCCCTCGGGTTCAGAATCATGCACAAACTAAGGGCAAGATTTTTCAGACCTCCCAGTCTATCAGAAGTAACTCTGTTGGAAGAGGATGTAGCAAAACTAATTCAAGACAAAGCAGTATAGCCTGTCCCCTTGGCCCACAAGGGAAGGGGTCTCGGCTCAGGATACTTCCTCACTCTGACAAAACAGGGGAGTGGCGACCCATATGGGATCTCAGACATTTACAATGGTCACTCTGGTTACCATCCTCCATACTCTCAGGAAGAGGGATTGGGCTAGCTTTTCTGGATTTAAAGGACGCTTACTCCCACATCCCTGTTAGGTAATCACACAGAAAGTACCTCAGGATCAGATTACCATCAGACCACTACAGTTCAAAGCCATGCCTTGTGGCCTTTCCTCTGCTGCAAGGGTGTTTACCAAGTGCCTAGCAGTGGTAGTAGCACACATAGGGAGACAAGGAGTTACAGTCTTCCCATACTTGGGCGGTTGGTGGTAAACCAGTCTCCTCAGCGGGTACAGATGCACTGATCACCCTCCAGGATACCCTGTGTCCGCTGGACCTCCTGGTATATCAGATAAAGGCAGTGCTAATGGCAGTTCAGCACCTGGAGTTCATAGAGGTGGAACTGGACACTTTGTGTAGAAGGGCCTTCCTCCCACAGGGAAGGGTAGACAGCTTGGTGCAGCTGGCAGGCTCATTCCAGCTGCATACCCCCAGACCAGTGAGGCATTTTCTACATCTGTTAGGACACATGGCTGCAGCTACCGCAACAGTGTCAGGGTCAAGATTCCAGATGAGAGACATTCGGTTTCACCTCAGGTCTCACTGGTCCCAGAAAAGAGATTCCCTGTCAAAGATGGTTCCAGTCACAGGAACCCTACTGCAAGCCCTGAAATGATGGCAGGGAAAAAGACCATTTCTGGGAAGGTGTGCCTTTCCTCCAGCTGTCGCCAGCAGCAGTCTTAACAACAGATGCCTCCCTTGTATGGTGGGGTGCACACCTAGGGGAACACGCTGCACATGGTACCTACTTCCAGCAGGAGTCTTTGCTTCACATAAAGCCTGTTGTAGCTCAGGGCAGTTTATCTGGGCATTCAGTCCTTCGCTCCAGTGTTTCAAGGCATGGTGGTTTGGGTCAGGACAGACAATACAACCACTATGTACTACATAAACAAGCAAGGGGGCACAAAGTTGTCCCCACTATGCACAGAGGCCATGAAAGTGTGGAGTCTAGTTTACTCCCTGGCACTCTCCCTCTCAGTAGTCCACCTCCCAGGGAAGGACAGTGTCCTGGCAGATGCTATCAGCAGGGTCAACCAAAACCACCATGAGTGGTCCCAAAACAGACAGATTCTGCAAGTGGTGTTCAGAGGTGCCCCCCCCCCCAAAGAGGTGGACTTCTTTGTAATACCCAGACAATCACCAGCTACCACAGTTTTGTTGCAGGCCTCCTGCAGTGGGTACAGTCCCTCTGGATGTTCTGCTGTTGGACTGGACAGAAAAGTTCCTGTATGCCTTTTCTCCACTTCCCTTGTTGCTCAGATTGCTGAACAAGCTTAGGGTTCAACCAGCAACAGTGATCCTCATTGTTTCAGATTGTGCCAGACAACCATGATATTCTCTGCTTCTGACCCTGTCAATTTCCAGACCAATCTCTCTACCTAGGAGGCACAACCTATTGGCCTACTCGCAGGGCAGGGTCCTTTACCCACAATCTCTGGTCTCTCAGGCTCAGGGCTTGGATATTGAGGACTTAGAATATACCAACTGGCACCTTTCTGGAGGGGTGCTAGAGGTTCTTCAGGTTTCTAGAAAACCCTCTACCAGAAGGACTTGCACCTCTAAATGGAAGAGATTTTCCATTTGGTGCCAGAAAAAAGAAATAGACTGCTGCCAGGCTGTATTGTCAGTCGTTCTACAGTATATGGCACACCTTCTTTCTCTCGGCCTTGAACCTTCCACACTCAAAGTACACTTAGCAGATGTCTCTGCTTACCTCTCAGCTGGTAAGGGGTCATCTCTGGCAGCTAATCAAGTGTTTAGGAAGGTCTTAAAGTGTCTTATGCATTTGTATCCCCCCTCATAGGGAACACACCCCAGTAATGGTACCTCAGTATATGCATTGGCCAGCTAATGCAACCACCGTTTGAGCCCATGCCTTCAGTAGAGCTCAAGCAGCAACATGGAAAACAGTGTTCCTGGTAGCCATAGCCATCACCTCAGTTAGGAGGATCAGTGAGCTCCAGGCCTTCTTCTCTGAGCCAGATTACATATCAGTCCATAGGGCAAAGTAGTCCTCAGGACTAACAGAACATCTCTGCTCAAGGTGGTGCCTGACTTCCACCTGAATCAATCCATTACTTTCCCAGTCTTTTTTCACTGACCACTCTAGTTAGGAGGTAGTAACAACAACAAAAAAGGAAAGGGACCTGGGGGAAATCATATCAAATGACCTTAAGGTTAGCAAGCAATGTGAGAAGGCAGTAGGGAGGGCTGGGGGTATACTGGGATGTATAGGGAGAGGCATCAGCAGCAGAAAACAGGAAGTTGTTATCCCTCTGTACAGACAGTTGGTGAGACCCCATCTGGAGTACTGTGTCCAGTTCTGGAGACCCCATCTCCGCAAGGACATAGACAGGATAGAGGCAGTCCAGAGGAGGGCAACTAAAATGGTGCAGGGTCTGCAAGAGAAGCTGTATGAGGAGAGACTAAAGGAGCTTAATATGTATACCCTTGAGGAAAGAAGGAGAGGGGGACATGATAGAAACTTTTAAGTACCTCAGTGGAATCAACAAAGTCCAAGAGGGTAGCATCTTTCAGAAAAGAGACATGCAAGAACAAGGGACACAATTTAAAAGATAGAAGGAGGCGGTTCAGGGGCAATGTGAGAAGTATTATTTCACAGAGAGGGTAGTGGATGCATGGAACAGCCTTCCTGAGGAGGTTGTGGGGTCTAAAACTGAGGAGAATTCAAGAATGCATGGGACAGACATAAGGCAATTCTTGTGGGGGTAGAAAGAAATAGGCTGTTGGTTAACTAGGATCTGCGGCCTATCCTGTAGGTAGGGAAATGGGCAGACTAGATGGGCCAAGCTGTCCTTATCTGCCGTCAAAGTCTATGTTTCTGTGTTTCTAGTTCAGGGGAATGTAGACTGCATAGCCTAGATGTCAAGAGAACTAAAAGCTACTACTTGGATCACACAAAGGGCCACAAATAGGATAGCACTCAGCTCTTCCTGACCTAGGGAGAAGTGGGAAAGGGCAATCCTGCCTCAAAGAGGTCTATTCCCACTGGATTGTTGCTTGTATTAACTTTTGCTACAGCAAAGTAGGTAAAGAACCCCGGCAGACCTTAGGGCTCTCTAAACAAGGGGTACAGCTGCCTTGACAGCAGCTGCAAGAGATATTCCTTTGTTGGAAATTTGTAAAGCAGCTACCTGGAAAACATCCACAACTTTACCAAATACTACAGCCTGGATACCCAGGCCAGAAGTGATGCCAGGTTTGGCACAGCAGTACTGCAGAGCCTACTTCCTAAATAGGTTCTCAAACCTCCTCCAAAGGTACTACTTGGGTAGTCTGCATATGTCAGACTACAATAAGATTTCCTGGGGTTTGAAGAAAATATTACTTACCATAGTAATCTTGTTTCTTCCAAGGGAATCTTACTATATTCCGAGCTCCCACCCTGCCTCCCCTGCTAGAACCTGTGGGCACTGCAGCACAGCTGTCCATGCTCTTGTAAACCCTTGAGTGGTTCTGTTGTTGGGCTTAGTGACACGAGTCTTAGTGTTGCCCCACAATTTTAGTTGAAGGGGACTGTTGTTAATTATTTATTTAATTGTTAAAGTTAGTATAGATAGCTTGTTAGTATTCATGTCCATAAGAATCTGACAGTTGCAGAATGTTTACCAGGGGCAGTGGTTTGAAAATCGAGCATAAGCCTAGCATTCCATCACTAGCATAGGTTCTATTAACCATTTCTGCTCCAGGGCAGTACAATGGAAGGACAACACTGCATATGCCAGAATACAGTAAGATGCACTTGGGAGAAACAATATTACTATGGTAAGTAATGTTTTCTTACTTCTCAGGATGCCCTAATCTACAACCCTATTGGCAGGGAATAACACAGGAATTGTCGAATATTTGGGGACAAACCAGTTGCAAATACCCCACTATCACTCTTGTTTGGGGTCAAGGAAGGGGAAGAGGAGGAATGAATCCTATGTCCTAGATGGATTAGAATAATGTTAATGGTGGCAAGGCAGGGTATATAGAACACTTGGGTTTCATGTGCCACACCCACAGTGGAACAATGGAAAAACATGTTCAAACAACATGAAGTCTTGCTGTATTCTGACTATGTGCAGTGATCTCCAACCTTTGAACTGCCCCGGAGAGGAAAGAGTTAACTTTCCATGCAAGGCATGGAACGCTGAGCTCGAGCTCGGTTGAGCCTCTGTCTGTTGTTGTTTGAACCCAAACCACCAGATTCTTTATTCCACCTCACTGAACAGCTGCTCCGGAGATTTCTCCTTCGCTTGGTTCAATTTAGTCGGTTAAAGTGTCATTTTTTTCTCTCGGTCAGGTGTCTCGTCCAGCAAGAGCAGTTTCTACAGCTCCTGAGCCACATGGCTGCCTCAACGGCAGTGGTCCAGGGAGCAAGATTTCAGATGAGGGACATTCAGTTCCTCTTAAGAGCCTTTTGGTCCCAGAGAAAGTATTCTCTGACCAAACTAATCCCAGTGACTCGAACCCTGATCCAGGCTTTGCAGTGGTGGCAGGATCAGGACAATCTAAGACAAGGAGTTCCCTTTGTCACTCAATCTCATTCTCTAATCCTTACCACAGATCCCTCCCTCTTGGGCTGGGGAGCCCACTTGGGGAATCTGACCACCCAAGGGTAGCGGTCACCTCAAGAATCTCTGCTTCACATCAGTCTCTTAGAACTCAGGGCAGTGTTTCTGGCACTGCAAGTTTTTTCCAAGTCTGTTCAGAACAAAGTGGTTCAGATCAGAAATAGACAATACCACCACAATGTGGTACATCAACAAGCAAGGGGCACTCAGTCTAGGCCTTGTGCACAGAAGCAATGAAGTTGTGGTCTCTGGCCTATTCCCCGAACACCTCTCTGATAGCAGTGCGCCTCCCAGGGAAGGACAATGTCCTGGCAGATGCTCTCACCAGGATATCTCAGGGCCATCATGAATGGTCCCTAGATCCCCTAATTTTGAAGGTGATCTTCTCCAGATGGGGCACTCCACAGATGGATCTTTTTGCAGCCCCAGACAATCACCAACTTCCTCTTTTTTGCTGCAGACCCCCAGTGTTGGGCTCAGTCCCCCTGGATGCTCTAGTTCTCAATTGGGAAGGGAAGTTTCTGTATGCTTTCCCCCCTTCCCTCTCCTGTTCAAGGTACTAGTCAAAATCAGGTCTCAACCCTGCAAAGTAATTCTGATTGCTCCAGACTGGGCCAGACAGCCCTGGTATCCTCTCTTGCTGTCCTTAGCATTCCACCTTCCTCTGTCTCTTCCTAGGAATTACAACCTGTTAACATGCTCTCAGGGGAGAGTTTGGTATCTGAATCTCAAATCTCTCTATCTCAAGGTCTGGCTCTTGAAGAGTTAGAATTTGCTGATTTGCATCTCTCTCAAGGTGTTCTGGACATTCTAAAGGCTTCTCAAAAGCCTTCCACCAGAAAGACTTACAACTCCAAATGGAAAAGGTTCACTATTTGGTGCTCTAGTAAGCATATTTCTCCAGAGTCTGCTGGTTTGCCTACAGTCCTGGACTATATGGGTCCTCTCAATGGCTTGGGACTCAGACCAGCTATGCTGAAAGTGCATCTGGCAGCTGTTTCTGCCTTCTTGTCAGTAGGCAAGCCTTCTTCCCTTTCAGCTCATCCTGTGTTTCATAAATTCTTCAAGGGATTACTGCACACCAATCCTCCCTTCAGGGACCCTGCTCCTGCTTGGGACCTTAATGTTTGCATTGCTCAGTTTATGCAACCCCCTTTTGAGCCTTTGTCCTCAGCAGAGGTTAAGTACTTGACTTGAAAAACTGTGTTCCTGGTAGCCATTACTTCTGCCAGATGCATCAGTGAGTTACAGGCCCTGTCAGTGGAGCCTGATTTTATCTCTTTCCATAGAGATAAGGTGGTCCTCAGGACTAATAAGAAGTTGTTGCCCAAGGTGGTTTCAGATTTCCACCTTAATCAGTCTCTTCCTCTTCTGGGGAGAGGAGACTGCACAGCCTGGATGTGAAAAGGGCCCTTAGCTACTACATAGAGCGCACCAAGGGTCACAGGTTTGACTCCCTCCAATTGTTCCTCACCTATGGTGAGGTTGGTAAGGGAAAACCTGCCACTAAAAGATCTATTGCCAGGTGGATTGTCTCTTGTACACAATTCTGCTATGAAGAATTGGGTAGAATTCCACCCTTAGGCCTGAGGGCTCACTCTACTAGAGGTACAGCTGCTTCCCTGGTTCCTGCCAGGGATATTTCTATCTTAGAGATTTGTCAAGCAGCCACCTGGAAAACAGTCCATACTTTTACCAAGCATTACTCTCTGGATATCCAGGCTAGGGGTGATGCTCGGTTTGGCACAGCAGTGCTTCAGAGCGTGTTCCCAAAGTAGGTTCTGTCCCTCCTCCATGGAGGTACTGCTTGGTAGTCTGCACATAGTCAGAATACAGCAAGACTTCATGTTGTTTGAAGAAAAAAATACTCACCTTAGTAATGTTGTTTCTTCTAATGGAGTCTTGCTGTATCTCTGACTCTCTCCCTCCCTTCCTCAGAACCTGGGTTTTGGGATGTGGGTGGGCAGGAGCAGTGTTGGCACCCTAGAGGTGCCTCCTTTTCTCACCCTCTTTAATTTGTGGGTGTGTGTTGTGTTTTGTTTTTGGGTTTCTGACTTGAGTCTTTGCTTTGGAACCAAAAAACCTTTTTATTAAATTTAGTTGCCAGTTGGCTAGTGTGAGTTTACAGTTTCCACACAGGACGCCCAGTGAGTACAGCTCATAAACATCTGGTGGTTTGGGTTCAAACAACAACAGACAGAGGCTCAACCGAGCTCAAGCTCAGCGTTCCATGCCTTGCATGGAAAGTTAACTCTTTCCTCTCTGGGGCAGTTCAAAGGTTGGAGATCACTGCACATAGTCAGAATACAGCAAGACTCCATTAGAAGAAACAACATTACTAAGGTGAGTAATTTTTTCATACTGCACATACTAACTGTAGACCAACTTACTTATGCATTGAAAGGGAAGTTGGAGAGATTTTTGTTGGATTGGGGGAGGTTTCTGGATTCCCTACCCCCACCAAAGGCTCAAGTTCTGCGGATGGGAGGCCAGTGAGTTATAGACAAATCAAAAATGTGCTCTGGAAGACAGGAACTGAAATATATTCCCGGAAATACACATAATACCCATGGACTGGACATATATATTATGAAAATAAAAATGGTCTAGATAGAGAAAAGGAGTACACATGATCTCAGGAAAAAAGAAAGAGTCCAATGTTGCAGAATGGACTGTTTTGGTTAATATTCTAGATATGTTTAACTTTTTATTATTTTGTTATCCTTTAAAAAAAGTATTTTGCATAGATGCAATAGCTTCTGTTGGAGAATATGATGCTTTTACTGATTTTAGATATGAACAGGAGAATTGTGAATATATTGGTAATTGTTAATCTTTTTTACTAAAAAATATAATACAAAAAACAAAGGAATATTGAACACATTAAAACACATAAAATGGTAGCTGTCTCTGTTAAAACTAAACTTAAGCAAATCTAAACTACAATCACTGTGGGATAATCCTAATTTTACCCTAATTGATGAAACATTAACAAATCACAATTGGGAACATAAAAAAATAGACAATGATTTTTAAAAACAGAATAACTTTGTACACTTTGGTGAACTAACAGATGATATTCCAAAAAACAGATACTTATATGAGACTGTAAAAAGAGCTATATCTTCAACAGTTGATTATTTGTTCAAACACATACCGTAAATGAGGAAATTAGTAATTTATTAGTGTGTATCCAAATAGCTCCCACAATTTCAACATTCTATATCTTACTTCTTGATGACATTCGATGAAAAGCAAATGGGAACTTAGGATAGTGGTCTGAATCATTGACTCTAGCTATGTAAAACTGGGACTGGAATAATACAGTGTATGGTGTTCTTCATGAAGGAATTTAGTGTAGTCAACTTAAAGCAGCAATACTAGTTAACCAGGAAGTGTTCATCACTTCCCAGATGTTTGCACTGCCTGGTACAGTAGCTTACAATTTCAGATCTAACTTTTTCAGATTTAGCTTTTGCTGTTTACTGCTGCTGTCTGATAATTGGTTCCCTTGATTTTTTATACATTTATAATGTTGTGTGGAGCCACAGGAAATATGGCAGCCCCCATACCATTTCCTGTTTTTCACAATTTGTTTACACCACTTGTCCTGTAAACACGCAGCAGACAAAGGAAAGAGTGGTGCATTCCAGTTACTTTAGACAAAATAACCAATGAGAGTATACCAGCGCCCCAGTTCCCTCAGAATCCAGTATGGCACTCCTGACAGGAGTCTGTGCTAAACTGTCAGAAAAAATAAAGAATACAAAGAAACAAAAAAGCAAAGGATTCAAGTGTTGTCATCAGTGGGGCTTGTTGTAAAAAGTATGTTTTTATTAACTAGTACTGCTGCTTTAAAACTGATACAGTATAAAACACTAGATAATTTGTACTGTGAGCCATATCAAACTCATAAATGGGTCTTACAGCAGTTCCTATATGTGCAAACTGTAACTCAGGGAACAGTATTTTATTACACATGTTCTGAGAATGCCCTCTTATTAAAGAAGTATGGAACAAAAATATAAGGATTCTTAAAGGATATTCCTAGAAGAACTAATAACCTAAATATAGAAATGTGTATTATAGGACACTTTGACAAGACACTAAATTGGACCTTAGAACCGAAGTATTCAATATACATTATTGGGGTGTCGGTAAAAATATAATTTTGAAGACATGGTTAGATAATGAGTCACCCATGATACAAGAATGGAGGCAAGGCCCAATGGAAATACTTCAAGTAAAAAAATGACTTTACATATGAGAAACAATGTGAACATTTAACAAAAGAGGAGGGAGCACTATACAAATATACCAGAAACTGTAGTGGGATTCAAGAAGGCATGGGATAGGCAAAAGGGGAACCTCAGTGGTAACGAAAGGGGGGGGGGACCCAGGGATCAAGTAGGGTCTGCAATATTACAGTAGGCATGGAAAATGGGCAGACTAGGTGAGCCAAGCAGTCCTTATCTGCTGTCAGTTTCTATGCTTCTATGCTGGAAGACAGAATGCTACTGGAAGTTAACATCTGGCTCACATTTTAAACAGAACTGGAATCATTCAAAACCAAAGGAGTATATGAGCAAGATTCACTGTATAACAGCTGTCTGTTTGTCCTCTTTATCTTTTCCAGTTCAATAATAATATTGAAACAGTTCTAATAGTCTGCATTCTTTATCTTTCCACTAAAATCTTCTCTTCTTTCTTTCCTCTTCAACTCGTCACTCTTGATGTAATACATTTACAAGAGGAAATTAGTTTACATAGAAATGAACCAATACAAAAGAAGGGGATATAAGACTTATTGATTTAGAGCCATACTTTATGAAATGTTATGAATACAGTAACAGTGATAGTATAGAAACAACTGTTGAGTGTGAGTTATCTTTTGTTGATACTGAAGTTCTGTATTGATGTTATAATTATTTATTATTGTTCTTAATAACATTTTACTAACAAAATAGAAGCATTGACAATTCAGGTAAAGACAGGAGCAAGGGCTCCAAAAACAGCTTTAAAAAGCTATGTGGGTACCAGATTTAGTTTACAGATGGTGCTATGCATACCAGAGACCCGACAACACCATATTCATCCATCTGGTGGAACTCTTCCCTAGAAACACAGAGTCCCTTAATAGCCACACTCCATTCTCCCTTATCTGTACTATTTGAACTCTTTAAAGGAGAACTGCACTGAACCTGGTTGTCATTTTGCTTAACAGAAGTTGTTTTTTAAGGACAGGTCCAAATGTTGTTACTGTTCCCATCTATACAGGTTTGTAGTAGCCTCAGTGGTGTGTCTGCTTTACAGATCTGCAAACCTGTGACCAGACCACACCAGGCACGGGGCAAATCCTAGCATCACCCACACCCTGGGTGGTGTATTGCAATTATACAATGTCCACCTATTTTTTTTTACATAAAAGAAAAAAAAAGACTTGTTTGTATTTTAAATTATTTAATTTTTGTAATTTGTTACTGTGCCACATAAAGTAGTCCTGTGTTGCTAGGGAGACACTGTGTGTTGCTAGGGAGATGCTGACTGAGCTATGTTGTTTTGAAACATATATGCAGGGCCCCTGGTGTTCTGCGGCAGAATTTTCTGATTTCTGCAGCAGGGCTCCTTGACTTCTGCAGCAGCATTTTCTGATTTCTGAGGCATGATTTATTCATTTATCTGGCAGAATGCAGTCCTGTCATTGGCTAAATATGGTGTGATGTCATCGATGACATCATATGCTGAGCATAGAGGAGGGGCTTCAGGATAAATGAGCTGGGAAAGAAAGCCTGACACTACAGAAAACAGTATATTTATATGAAAATTCACCAAAACAATGAATTCTGTGGCACTATATATATTCTGCAGCAAGATGGTGTACCCTATGAAATCGCAAATCAAGAGAACCGCAGAATTCCAGGGGCCTTGCATATATGGTAGTGAGACTTTTTTGGTTGTTTGTTTTAAAAAGACAGCTTGCGTATCATTGATTATTTCTTTTTCATGCAGACACAGCCTGAGAGTAATGGTGTTGTGGGGGCTAAGGGGCTGCCATCGGAGAGCATGTGTTTCCATGTTCAGGTTTGGTCAGGACACAGTAATAGTGTGTCTCAGGGGGTACTTCCTTTGTGTGTGTTTTTTTTGGAATTTCTGTTTATTTGTTGTTTGTTTTTTTTTGGTTTTTTTAATTGAAAGTGATGGGACCGGGAGAGAGACTGGGACTGCACCTAAGACAGTCTCTGGGAATGGAACAGAGACAGCGCGGGACTGGAGCAGAGACTGAGCAAGACGTGAGGTGGGTGTAGTGTGGCCAATTATGGGGATGGACTTGTGCAAGACTGTTTGGCTTCCATATTACTTGTCTGAGTGTTTTGGGAAATTGAGCTGTATTTCAGTCTTGCTGTTCTCTGTATTTTTGCAGTTACACAGTGGCAGTTAGGAAACCGCAGTTTAGCCAGGATCCAACATGGCGGATTTTGTCTTTGGTGTTCGGGGGGTGGGGGGCGGATTGATTTTGAATTGGGGGGATTTTCTATATGGCTGACTGGCACCTTTTCCCATTGGTCATGCCAAGATTTCCAATGGGTAAAAGGTGCCAGTCAGCCAATCACAGTGCAGCATTTGCTTAGCCATTGTATATGCACAATTTTAGAACTGTATGATGTAGCTTATGTCCCTAACAACTAAAGTTCTGTAGTAGAATCTGGATGCATTGTGCCAACAATAGAAGAACAGAACAGAGACATAAACTAAATCGTACAGTCATAAAGTGTTTTTTCCCAGAACCATGTAAAGCAGGTATACCCACTAGAATAACTACAAAGCTTGTAGAGCTAGAGCAATAACAGAATTTGAAGCACTATTTAAAAAACAGTTTCTACTGGGAAAAATTACTTCTAGATTCAGTGCAGTGCTCCTTTAAGACTGTTGAGAACTTTTTGCAAGGTGCTTATCCCTTCTGTTGAAAAGATCTGGGGCCAGATTTTTAAAAGGCTGAAAACAACCATGGGATTGAGTCCCGTGATGCAGTATGCAGATGTGGGGAAAAATCTCCACACCAGCGGGCTGCCCTACTGTCAGCCCATGCTCTGTATGGATGGCAGGCACAGCTGCAGAGGATGTTATTTATGCCTGATCCAACCAAACATAACATTTTGGCACGGTTGCACCAAACAATAGTTGCAAACTGCCGAAAATCATGGAGCCAGCCGAAAAACGGCTCCATCTTTGAGAATTGGCACATGAAGGGAAAAACTTGCGGCTCTGCAAGTAAAGACCCACTTATGCAAGTTTTTCTCATACCTGCACCAGTTTCTGGGGTTTTTGAAAATCCGGTCCCTGCTGTTTGAAAGGAAATATGCCTGAAGTGTGGGGATGGTCATGCAGTCATGATTTTAATCTGAAATGATGGTTCCAGGCACCAGCTCCTAATCTCCAAGTGTGTGGCGATGATTACCACTACAAGAAATGCAGTTACAAGTGAGTAACCTTTCCTAAAAGTTTCATTTTTTAGCATTTAAACTTTGAAAAGGAGACCAGTAATATAATACTCTATATACCCTGAAATAGATCCTGTTTTATTGTGTGAAGTCAGCTTATCTGCAGGGTTTACAAAGGTTAACCTTTTTGAACATTTTATGCCTATTTCTGTCACTGAAACAGATTTTCTGTGAAATGTCCACAAAAGCTTATATTTCTTTGTCCAGTATTGGTCACAAAAACAGATTTTAGCATCCGGTTTGGGCCATAAATGTTTGACTTTACAGTAATTTTCTAGAATTGACAAGGTGGTCAACATATGCAGGATCAACTTATATGTGAATATCTGTGATAGTTTCAGTCATTGGCTCTTTATTTTATACCTTCAACTAGGACACCCTAATGTAACTTCAAGGATGGGCCTAAGAGCCTTCTCTGCAGCTGGACCCTCACTATGGAATGATCTCCCCTCCTCCCTTGGTTCTCCCGACCCACCCCTAAATCTAAATTCCTTGTTAAGAATGCACTTTCTGTCCACCACAACCTGCATCTGCCCACAGGCCGCTAGCATGGCTTCACCTCCTATGCAGCTCACCCTTACCCCCTCCATCTCTAGTGCTACGCTCTCCTCTCCCACCCTGAATACTATTGTTATTCCTTTTGTTGAATGCTGGAGCAACCTTATCTTGTTTACCTAAATGTTATATACCTTGTTTGCTCAATTGCTGATGAACCCGGTACTGTTTACCTTATATTTTATCTGTTAGTTTGACCTCCACTGTTATGTTCCCTGTATGATTCATGCTGCTCTCATTGTATTTTTATGTGGATGGGACAGTTTCTGGCCTGTGCTGTGCCTGAAAAAGGTCTTTGGATCAGTGCACCAACCTGGTTACCAAATGAATAAATAACGAACTAACTAAATAAATAAATTGGAAAATGTGACTGTTCTTTAAATATTGCTCCGTGGTTTGTATGTTGCAGTTTATTCTCCAGCACCTTTGAGGACAAGAAACAATTTAACAGGACATAATCCACAGAACCATCAAGGAACTGAACACTCTTCTCAAAGGTAGGGGGCATCTTTTTGCCAGTAAAACTGTGAAATAATACAGCTGTGGGTTTTAACTATTATGTTTCCTCCTTAAAGAGCACCTGTCTTAATACTTTTTTATTTTTTTTTTATTTACTGCACTTTTTTCTCCTCCCAGAACAGCCCTCATTGGCTCTGCCCCACTCCTGCCACTGTCACTCACTTCCTCTGGAACTCAGCTCCTCCTAGTGTTCCTCCCTGGCTTATCCCCCAGGGTGGGGTCTCCAGGTCCCCTTCTTCCCATCAGTCCTCTAGCTATGTGTCCGGGGGAGGGCCTCAGTTTGGCTGTGCGGTGGTCATGGAGTGAGACTAGCAGCATTCTATGTGTTCCAGCATTTTCCATGTTCTCCCCTTCCCACAGGCTTATGCCCATGTGCACGTGAAGGCATGCATGTGTGCTGGCAGAAGCAGACGTCCTCCCTCCTTCCCTGCTCCAATGGAGCTGACTGCATCTCCCTCTGTGATCACCCGGGGGAGGTAGAGCACAGCATCTATACACCCTCCTTCTCTGAGGTGGAAATCGTCCCATCGGACACTCCATTTGCCCCCCCCCCCAGCTGGCCCTCTGATGACCCAGGCTTCTTCCCAAACCCCAGTCACCAGTGTTGTGGGAGGTGGCATTACTGCTGCTCCAGCAGGGCTGGTGACAGTAATTTTTTAATTCTAAAAACTTGAAACAGGGAGCTTCCTTAACCTCATCAGGAGCTCATCCAGACTGTTAGCTCATTTTTTTATACGGCCCCCAAAGGAAGGGAAAGGATCGTAACATTGTCTCCAAGGTGCTGGCTGTACGATCCCTTTCGACTTCATGACACTCTGATCTGCCCCTGCACTCCATTTTGTGACCTCTTTATAGCTCCATTCACTTGAATGGAGTGTCTTTTTCCAATGTGATTGTCCAATTTTAAATTGGGTTTTTGTACCTATTTCTGCTAGGGTTCAACTAACAAGAGTCATAAAAGGCATATGTTGAATATTTGGGATCAAAATTTAAAAAACAGTCATGAATAGACACTGACAGTTTTAAAAGTTTACTCGTAAGTTTGCAATATTTTTACTTTCTGAGCCCAGAATTTTAATATACTCAAGTTTATTTTTTACTCCCACCAAATAAACATGTCCATAAGTAAAATGTTATTTGCTAAGCACCCATTCCCTGGGGCTCTGGGCACTGTATATAGGTTAGGAACATACAATAATTAAAACATATATGACTTACGATGATGTCACCGACCGGGATGCAAGGCTAAAAACAGCTCCTCGGATCCGGGGCAAAAAAGCAGACTCTCCCATACTTAACAAGCATTTGTCAATGCCGAACGTTTGCTTACAGGTATTTGCAGTGGTGTGTGGCATGTATGGTGCTTTACCCTAATACCCTGTGCGATTGCTGGTATTTGCACAATAAATTGTCAGCATGACCTTTTTGTTACCCCATTATGTGCTACGTAGGCAGAAACACATTTTGGGCAGGATGTGAAAAATGACAGCTGTACTGCTCATAAGGAAGTGTGGTAAAATGGCAATGTTGAAAATCTGGAGTGGAAATATTTAAAATTCGCAAAGCTAGGAGCGTGCATGGGAACTGTGCAATGCACGCTTGTAAAAGAGTCCTTGTTAGGAATTTTTTCACCAAATTGTCAACATTGGCATTTTAAAACCTCTGCTAATGAACAGTGTCACTGTGATTGTCTTACTGTGTGCCATACATTGATTTTGCACACCAAGTGCGCCATTGTGCACTACATGGGCAGAAACATGTCTTGGGCAGGATGTGAAAAATGACAGCTGTACTGCTCATAAGGAGGTGTGGTAAAATGGCAATGCTGAAAATGTGGAGTGAAAATATTGAAAATTCACAAACTTACGAGCGTGCGTAGGAACTGCACAATGCATGCTCGTAAAACAGTTATTTTTAGGAATGTGTTCACCAAATTTTCAACATAGCCATTTTAAGATCTCTGCTCATGAACAGTGACACTGTGATTTTCTTAATGTGTCCCATACACTGAGTTCACACAGCGACTGTGCCATTGTGCACTACATGGGTAGAAACACGTTTTGGGCAAGATGTGAAAAATGACAGCTGCAGTGCTCATAAGGAGGTGTGGTAAAATGGCAATGTTGAAAATGTGGAGTGAAAATATTGAAAATTCACAAACTTACAAGCGTGCATAGGAACTGCACAATGAACACTCGTAAAACAGTAATTTCTAGGTATTTTGTCACCAAATTTTCAACACAGCTATTTTAAGACCTCTGCTCATGAACAGTGTCACTGTGATTTTCTTAATGTGTCCCATACATTAAGTTCGCACACGGACTGCGCCATTGTGTGCTACATGGGCGGAAGCATGTTTTGGGCAGGATGTAAAAAACGACAGCTGTACTGCTCATGAGGAGGTGTGATAAAATAGCAATGGTGAAAATGTGGAGTGAAAATAGTGAAAATTCGCAAACTTACGAGCCTGCGTAGGAACTGCGCAACGCACACTCGTAAAACAGTCATTTTTAGTAATTTTTCACCAAATTTTCAACACAGCCATTTTAAGACCTCTGCTCATGATCAGTGTCACTGTGATTTTCTTAATGTGTCCCATACATTAATTTCGCATTACCGACTCGCCATTGTCGCTATATGGGCGGAAACATGTTTTGGGCAGGATGTGAAAAATGACAGCTGTACTGCTCATGAGAAGGTGTGGTAAAATGCCAATGTTGAAAATCTGGGTGGAAATATTGCAATTCGCAAACCCTCTGAGCATCGCGTGGAAGTGTACAACACACGCTTCAGAAACAGTCATTTTAGAATTTTTTCACCAATTTTCAACATTGCCATTTTAAAACCTCTGCTAATGAACAGTGTCACTGTGATTTTCTTAATGTGTCCCATACACTGAGTTCTCAAGACAATCGACTGTGCCATTATGTGCTACATGGCGGAAACACATTTTGGGCAAGATGTGAAAAATGACAGCTGCAGTGCTCATAAGGAGGTGTGGTAAAATGGCAATGTTGAAAATCTGGAGTGAAAATATTGAAAATTTGCAAACTTACGAGCGTGTGTAGGAACTGCACAACGTAGACTCATAAAACAGTCATTTTTAGGAATTTTTGCACCAAATGTTCAGCACAGCCATTTTAAGACCTCTGCTCAAGATCAGTGTCACTGTGATTTTCTTAACATGTCCCATACATTGAGTTCGCACACCGACTCTGCCATTGCACGCTACATGGGCAGAAACACATTTTGGGGAGGATGTGAAAATGACAGCTGTACTGCTCATGAGGAGGTGTGGTAAAATGGCAATGTTGAAAATCTGGAGTGCAAATATTGAAAATTAGCAAGCGTCTGGCGTCGCGGAACTGCGTAGCGCGCGCTAAATAAACAGTCATTTTAGGAATTTTTCGCAAATTTTCAACATAGCCATTTTAAGACATCTGCTCATGAACAGTGTCACTGTGATTTTCTTAATGTGTTCCATACATTGATTTAAGACACCAACTGCCATTGTGCGCTACATGGGCAGAAACACATTTTGGATGAGATGTGAAAATGACAGCTGTACAACTCATAAGAAGGTGTGATAAATGGCAATGTTGAAAATCTGGAGTGAAAATATTAAAATTCACAAACTTCAGAGCCTGCGTGAGGAACTGCACAATGCACGCCAGAAAATACATTTTTAATTTATGCAATATTTAACATGGTTTTAGACCCTTCTCTCAGGATATCACTGTCATGACGTTATTCAAGCCCAAAGGCGATTTTGCCAGTGCCCGCGCAGTGCTTATAAATCACCCTTCGGCCTGAGTAACGCCATGACAGTGAAATCTTTCATGAGAAGGGGTCCCAAAAACCCTATGTTGAAAATTTGGTGCAAAAATTCCAAAAAATGACTGAGATATGCAATAAAGTTGAAACCTCCCTATCTAGCCCATTATACAGCTTACCGGCATTTCCTCAGTTCGCGGTCGCCTTTGAAGAGTGCAGACGTGTTCCCAGTCCACCGAAGATTGTTGCACCAGAGTCCAGAGGTGAGTATGGGGTGGGGGGTGTGGGAGGCTGGGTGCGCAGTGGTGGGTGCGGGTTGTGGAGGGGGAGGGGAGACGCCGTGGGACCGCTTTCTTTAAAGGAAAAAAAAAAAACAACGACAGGACGTTTGCCACGCTGGGGTGGCCTCAGCTTGGCAGAAGATGTGTGGGGGCTGAGGAGCCGACGGGATTGGGCACCCCGCCGCAAAACGCAGCGGAGGTTTTCCACGCTGGTTGGGCTCCCAGCGTGGCAGCAGGATGCGGATTTGGGGTCCGTGGAGCCAACGGATTGGGCACCTGGCCGGCAAACAAAGTTTGCTTTGGGGGCGGCGGACGCTGCTGGGGAGCATGACGAGGGGAGGGGTTTGAGGCGGTGTTTCAGAGGGCAGCGGTGTTCTGCTTGAAGCAGAGTAACACCGCTGTCATACAGAGCTCTTGCACCCATTGGTGCAGGATCGACGCCTGCTCAAGGAGCAGTGCATTGGATGGGAGAGGCACCTCCAAGTGTGCTACTCTCCCAAAACGTTCCTTGCGCATGCGCGCAAGCGAACGTAAAAATCGTAAAATATGCAAAAGAAATCACAAGGGAGAGCCACAACACTGAATGGGAGGCAAAAAATGGAGTACTCGTACCCCCAGAAAGAAGGATTCAATAGGATTACCTCGCCACTCAGTAAGCCCAGCACTGCATCTACCAGACATGGTGGCTTCAAATGGGGCCTTGAGTCAACAACCCAGCAATGCCACTATTCTAATAGTACTGTAGGAGTTCCAAACTGAGGTTCATACCTTTCCAACAGAACTAACCACAGAAATAAGTAAACTAACTGCCAGAGTTACAGAAGTAGAAGAACAACATACAGAAATAGATGTTCGAACTGATAGGCTGGAACTGATGGTTGTACACTTATTAGATGAACAGCACACTTTGAGAGAGAAATGTGAGGACTTGGAGAATAGGTCACGCAGGAACAATCTAAGAATACATGGGATTCCAGAAGACGAAGAGGGGAAGGATCTTGTGTCTTTTGTGGATGAGCTGCTCTGAGACTCGCTCCAGTTAGATCCAGCATTCAAGTTTGAAATAGAGCGAGTGCATAGGGCTCTCTCGCCAAAACTGGCACAGCCTGATAAAAGACTTCATTCCATAATCATGAAGTTTCTAAACTTTGCCACAAAGCAAACAGTACTAACAATGGCTTGGAAAACGCAGGACATTAAATATAAAAACAAACGTATCTACCTGGACAATGATTACTCCCCATCTGTCTCAGCTAAGCATAGGGCCTACGCGCCGATCCTTCGCCTCTTAAAACAACAACAACTTAAATTTACTACTCCATATCCAGCATGACTAACCATTATGTTTCCAGAAGGACCCCAGACATTTGAAACACCAGAGGGTGCCATAAAAATACTTCAAATTAAAGGACTGGCTCAATTACCTCAGGAAGAACCCAAAATCAGGAATGATCAACAGAACCTGTGTGACTCAGTTTGGGACATTGCAAGAGATTGCAACTCCAGAAAGAGACAAAGTCAAGAGACTTTAGAAGCTGTTAAAAAGCCTTTGCAGCGCTTTCAAAGACACGGACCGCAGTGAGTGGTGAGAGGAAAAGTACAGAGATTAAAAAATAAGGAGACTTAAAGCTTAAATTGAGGCAGAGGTGAATCTCTGCTCTTGGGGGCTACGCCTAGATGTTTGGGAGGCAGATGCCTAGGGGGGGATGTTTGGGAAACAAAGGTTCTTCAATATTCCTGAATATATCGAAGAGAAGAAGAACTGAAAATCAGACAGAAGGTCAGAAAAATACCCCATATATTACTAACCCCCGAAACTATTTGATGGCCCCTCACCTATCAGTACTGTATCAGATAGTTGTACAGGATCAGAGGAAGGATTTAATAAATATTTTTTAGTGCAACATGCCCACCTGACCCCTATTTAGTCAGAACTGCACCTAGTCCGTTTGGTATATTCACAAGGCCCATCTGGAGATGAGGTAGCTGGGGACTATTTCCTGGAGGTCCCAACACCTCAATTATATTTCCAGTGTGACCTTTTGCACCACTAGGAACCAGGAGTACAGTGGTGCTGGGAACCCTTGGTGTTGCCTTGAGACTCCCCCACAGGGCAAATTCAACTGCCCCATAGTAGGAAAGGTATATTTCAAACAACATGAAGTCTTGCTATATTCTGACATATGCAGTAAGTCCCAACCTTCGAACTGCCCCGGAGATGAAAGAGTTAAACTTTCCATGCCAGGCATGGAACGCTGAGCTCGAGCTCGGTTGAGACTTTGTCTGTTGTTCTTCAAACTCAAACCGTCAAATTCTTTACTTCGACTCACTGAACAGTCACTCCAGAGATTTCTCCTTCTGCTCGGTTCATTTTGTCGGTTAAAGTACCGTTTTCTAGGTTTTCGACCGAAATTAAACCGTAACCTGTCGGTTCAGTCTCTGTCTGTGGTATTTGTGAGTACTAGATAGGTTATATTTTACTCTGTTCTGTGTGGAACTTGTAAACGGTTCATCGGTTCGGTTTGAACTGATCAAGTTGTTAAAAAATCTTAAAATTGTACTTTTAGAGTGTGGTTACTAGTTCTTATCGGTTCTAAAAAAAACTGATTTTATTACGTTTTTTTCCATGACCCGTGACACGGTTAGGAACCGATAAGAGGGTCTTGCCTGGCGGATTGCTATAAAAGGGTAAGTTTGGATAGGACTGGCACTATGTCTGAGAAACCCAAAAGAAAAACCGGGCCCACTGGGTTTCAAAACTGTAGTGTGTGTGGGGAAGTCTTTGCCAAGGCTGATCCCCACACCACCTGTGTTTATTGTCTGGGGTTTGACCACCTCAATGCAGACTGCCAGATTTGTAAAAATTTTCCTGCAGCTACCCTGGAAAGAGAGTGTAGGCTCAGGAAAGGGAGGCCAAAAGTCCGCTGAACCGATGGTTAGCCCGGTTCGGTTCAAACCAACCAGAAGGAGTGCTCTGACCACGGCGAGACTTCTTCGGGCAAAGGAGATCCAACTCTGAGGAGTTAGTTCCAGCAAAAGGACTAGAAAATCAGCTGTGTGGAGCCAAACTTTCCTCTCAACCGCTGAAGAAATAGCCAAAGCAATCAAAATTGTCCGTCGCTTTCCTCGGTTCTCGACCAACCGCACCTCAGGTAGGCTGCTGTCGTTGGTTCCACCGGTTCAACAGTATGATTTAGAGGAGTATTATGAACCGGAGGAGGGGGAAGAGGAGTATGAGGAGAGTGAATGTGGATTTGAAAGTCTGGATGTGCCCATTGACCCGGACATCTCCCCAGACAGACCTTCAGGAGTGTCTCCTCCTAGGCTTTCTGAGTCCCCTTCTCATTTTATGTTTTATAAAAAAGTGGCTGAAACCCTCCAGCTCCCTATGGAGGAAGCTGTGGATGATCAAGAGGAGCCTGACTTTGTGGAAATGATGGATATCCCAGCGTCTAGGAGGCTGTCTATTCCCTTGCATAAATCTTTTGGGAAACAGACATTTAAAATTCTAAAAACTCCTCACACTATACCTCCTGTGGATAAGAGAATGGACAAGAGGTACACATTGTCAGGCTCTGATATGGTGTTCCTTACACAACAATGCAGCCATGTTGGGTAGTGCAGGCTGCAGCCTGTGACAAGGCAAATATTCCCTTGGCTTCACCCCCCAGACAAGGACTCCAGGAGGATTGATGCCATGGCAAAAACAGTACATGGCAGCATCCTTGGGACTCAGACAGGCGAATTATATGGCTTATGTGGCTAGATATCAGAAATCCAGATGGGACACTGTCATGGCTTTAGCAAAACAGGTCCCTGGCCAGCTTGCCAAAAAGCTGGAGCAGGTGGCTGCTGATGGTATTGAGGCATCCAAGGTGCAATTCCATGCTGCAGTGGACTCAAATGATGTGTCATCAAGAGTCATGGCTACATCTGTGGCACTTCGAAGAATGGCTTGGCTCAGATGTACTAGCCTGTCACAGGATACCCAGACTAAGGCCATGGATTTTCCTGTTGTGGGTAGTTCTCTGTTTGGGGAGCAGACAGAGAATTACATGAAGAAAATGGATCAGTATAGGACCACCTATAGGAGTGCACAGGCCAAGGAAAGGCAGGCCACTCCTCAAAGGCAGCTTCCCAGGGCCAGGGGCAGGCCTTTTCATAGGCCTTTTTACCAAGCCCAGGCCTCCTCTTCTGCTTATGCCCAGAGGGGGTTCTTTAGAGGGAGAGGCAGACGGAGTACAAGCAGGCCTGCTTCCACCCCTCAGCCCAAAGCCCCTGCCAAGCAGGCACCCTGATGGGGTTGCCAGGGCTGATTCTCAGCTACCTGTAGGGGGCAGGCTGGCTTACTTTGTCCAGGACTGGGAGCTCTGACATCAGACAAATGGGTCCTGGAAGTAGTAAGTCAGGGACTGGTTCTCAGCTTCAAAAGTTTCCAAAGATGAGAACCAGATCCTTCCCACCTGCAAATCCATCAGAGGCACTTGCCTTAGAGGCAGAGGTCTCTTCCCTCCTAGCTCTCAGAGCTGTGGAAGGGGTCCCACACCTACACCAGGGCAAAGGATTGTATTCCAGGTACTTCCTTACCCCAAAAAAGACAGGAGAATGGCGGCTTATCCTGGATCTCAGATACTTAAACAAGCACCTTTTAAAACCAAAATTCAAAATGGTAACTCTGGGAATAATTCTACCCTCTCTAAGGCCAGGGGACTGGCTAGTTTCCCTGGACCTCAAGGATGCCTACTTCCATATTCTCATCAGAAGCTCCCATCAAAAGTCCTCAGGCTCCGAGCTGCCCTCAGGCCATTACCAGTTCAGAGCAATGCCCTTTGGCCTCACCTCTGCTCCAAGGGTATTCACAAAATGCCTGGCAGTAGTAGTTGCTTCTCTAAGAAGGCAGAAAATTGCCATCTTCCCTTACCTGGACGACTGGCTCATAGTAGGCCAGTCCCCAGACCAAGTCAAGTTACACTTACAGATAAGTCAGCAACTGCTCACTTCTTTGGGTTTCCTTCTAAATCTTCCAAAGTCAGTTCTGGAGCCTGTCCAGCTCCTCACTTTCATAGGCACAGAGCTAGACACAGGGAAGGCCAGAGCCTTCCTTCCCCTGGACAGGGCAAGGACCCTGGTCTCTCTGGCCTCCTCATTCACCCTGCAGGTGTCTCAAACAGCAAGGCATTTTCTACAGCTCCTGGGGCACATGGCTGCTTCTACAGCAGTAGTGCAGGGAGCAAGATTTCAGATGAGGGACATTCAGTTCCATCTGAGAGCCTTTTGGTCTCAAAGTAAGGACCCTCTGACCAAATTGATCCCAGTAACTCGAACCCTGATCCAGGCCCTACAGTGGTGGCAGGATCAGAACAATCTGAGACAAGGGGCTCCCTTTGTCACTCAGTCTCACTCTTTAATCCTTACTACAGATGCCTCCTCTTGGGATGGGGTCTCATGGGCGACCTCACCACCCAGGGGTTGTGGTCCTCCCGGGAATCTCTGCTCCACATCAATCTGTTGGAACTCAGAGCAGTATTTCTAGCACTTCAAGCTTTTTCCAGATCTGTTCAGAACAAAGTTGTACAGGTCAGAACAGACAACACCACCACAATGTGGTACATCAACAAGCAAGGAGGCACTCGGTCTATGGCCTTGTGCACTGAAGCAATGAAGTTGTGGTCTCTGGCTTACTCCCTGAACACTTCCCTCACGGCAGTTCACCTCCCAGGCAAGGACAATGTCCTGGCAGATGCTCTCAGCAGGATTTCCCAGGGCCATCACGAATGGTCACTGGACCCTCTGGTCTTGGAGGTGATATTTTCCAGATGGGGCACCCCACAGATAGATCTTTTTGCAGCCCCAGACAATCACCAACTTCCCCTTTTTTGCTGCAGGCCCCCAGTGTTGGGCTCAGTCCCCCTGGATGCCTTAGTTCTCAATTGGGAAGGGAAGTTTCTCTATGCTTTTCCCCTCTTCCCTCTCCTGTTCAAAGTGCTAGTCAAAATCAGATCTCAACCCTGTAAGCTGATCCTTATTGCTCCAGACTGGGCCAGACAGCCCTGGTACCCACTCCTACTGTCCTTAGCAGTCCATTTTCCCCTGTGTCTTCCCAGGAATTGCAACCTGTTAACCTGTGCTCAGGGGAGGGTTTGGTACCCGAACCTCAAATCTCTCAATCTCAAGGCCTGGCTCTTGAAGAGTTAGAATTTGCTGATTTACACCTTTCCCAAGGTGTAATGGATATCCTGAAGGCTTCTAGAAAACCCTCCACCAGGGCTACTTATAATTCCAAATGGAAAAGATTTTCCATATGGTGCTCTGGCAAGCATATTTCCCCAGAATTTGCTGGTCTTCCCACAGTCCTTGATTATATGGTCCATTTAAATAGCTTGGGGCTGAGACCAGCTACACTGAGAGTGCATCTGGCAGCTATGTCTGCTTTTATTTCAGCAGGTAAGCCCTCTTCTCTTTCAGCTCATCCTGTATTCTCCAAGTTTTTTAAGGGATTGCTTCACACCAACCCTCCATTCAAGGACCCTGCCCCTGCCTGGGACCTTAATGTTTGCATTGCTCAGCTTATGCAGCCCCCTTTTGAGCCTTTGTCTTCAGCAGAACTTAAGTACTTGACTTGGAAGACTGTGTTTCTGGTAGCCATCACTTCTGCCAGACGTATAAGTGAATTACAAGCCTTGTCAGTGGAGCCTGATTTTATCTCCTTTCATAGAGATAAGGTGGTCCTCAGGACTAACAGGAAGTTCTTGCCTAAGGTGGTTTCAGATTTCCAGCTTAATCAATCTATGTCTCTTCCAGTGTACTTCACTGACCATTCCTCCTCTGGTGAGAGGAGGCTACACAGTTTAGATGTGAAAAGAGCCCTTAGTTACTACATAGAGCATACCAAGGGTCACAGGTTTGACTCCCTCCAACTGTTCCTCACTTATGGTGAGGTTGGTAAAGGGAAACCTGCAACTAAAAGATCCTTTGCCAGGTGGATTGTCTCTTGTATCCAATTTTTCTATGAAAAACTGGGTAAGGTTCCACCCTCAAGCCTGAGGACTTACTCTACCAGAGGTACAGCTGCTTCATTGGCTGCTGCCAGGGACATCCCTATTCTAGAGATATGTCAAGCAGCTACCTGGAAAACAGTTCACACTTTTACCAAGCATTACTCCCTGGACATCCAGGCTAGGAGTGATGCTCAGTTCTAACAGACTAGCTTCAGAGCCTATTTCCTAAGTAGGTTCTGTCCCTCCTCCATGGAAGTACTGCTTTGTAGTCTGCATGTATGTCAGAATATAGCAAGACTTCATGTTGTTTGAAGAAAAAATTACTCACCTTAGTAATGTTGTTTCCTCTAATGGAGTCTTGCTATATTCTGACTTCCCCCCGCCTGCCCCTCTCAGAACCTTTGTTTTTGGGATGTGGGTTGGCACTGCAGTGTTGGCACTTAGTAGGTGCCCACCTTGTTGTTTTCACCCCTTCTTTTCTTGGGGTGAGTTTGTGTTATGTTTTTCATTTTTGGGTCTCCTGACTTGAGTCTTTGTTTTGGGACCAAAAAATGTGTCTTCTGTTTGATAGCCAGTTGGCTAGTGTAGGTTTACAGCTTCCACACAGGACCTTAGTGAGTTTAGCTCGTAAAGATCTGATGGTTTGAGTTTGAAGAACAACAGACAGAGTCTCAACCGAGCTTGAGGTCAGCGTTCCATGCCTGGCATGGAAAGTTTAACTCTTTCATCTCCGGGGCAGTTCGAAGGTTGGGACTCACTGCATATGTCAGAATATAGCAAGACTACATTAGAAGAAACAACATTACTAAGGTGAGTAATTTTTTCATCCTTTCCCTACCTTGGGAGTAACATATTTGTTTAAATTTTTTCAGTAACATGTTTGACAAAGTATATACAGTTGGTATAGTACTGTTGATGCTCTGTTGGCATCTGATTATTTCAGTAGACCTAATAGCTTTACAAGCAAAGAATAGAGCAATCAGTACCAAAAATGCATAAAGCTAAAGATCCTCAGCTTTGTACCGAGCCTATTTGTTCCATGTGTAGTTTTAAACACTTGGATGGAGTTATGGTTTGTATTTATCAAAACAGGCAGCCATCATATGTTGTTTCCACAGGGAATTATAAACAGGATAATTGAATGTATAATAAACTGGTTTTCAGGGGAGATATGGCACGAGCAGGAAGGAAAAGAGACCTATAGCAGTTCCTACAAACAGGAGACATTTATTCAGGGTCTAACTAAGAACAAAAATGGCTAAGTCATCTTTAATATCGTCCCTAAATATAAAAGGGATAGGAAACCCAATTAAACGATCCTGCCTATTTCAACTGTTTAGAAAAGAAAGACCAGGGGTAATTTTATTACACGAAACACACATGTCCTCAGATGAACATAAAAAATGTCAATGCTTTGGGTACAGTGTTGTGGCGGAGTCAGCCTACAAGGGTGGGAAAAGGAGAGGGGTAATGATCCTGCTTTCTCAGGAAACCTCATTTGAGAAGCTTAAAGAAATTAACGACCCAGAGGGGAGAGATGCTATAGTGGCGATCATGCTGAATCTAAGACCTGTCACTTTGGCATCGGTTTGTTTTCCACCAGGGTCTAGAAAACCATTAGCAACAAAATTCTTTACAAACCTGATGTTAGGACAGCTGATCTTGGGAGGCAGTTTGAATATTACGTTGAACCCCTCTCTGGACTGTGCTGCTCCACTGGCACACAGAACCAATACCCTACAAAAATATATGAAACAAACCATTACCTCTCTGGGTCCTGTGGATACATGGAGACACTTTTTCCCCAAGGCTAGAGAGTAAACTCATTGGGCTTTACATGTGGGGAGTGGGGCATGCCTGGATTACTTTATCACAGCGGTAGAATGTTTGGATGCCATTTGTGGCATATGGCATGGTGCCACAGTTCTCTCAGATCATGCTGCCTTGTACATAAAGATGGACTTGGGGGCACAATATAAGAGGACCATTTAGCATCTGAACCTTGCCCACCTGAGAGATTCAGAGTTTTTAGAAATGGTCCAAGAGGCTGTGCCTAGAATTAAACAAAACAATACAAAGCCTGAGTTTTCACCCATAATTCTATGGGATACTTTAAAAGTGGTTCTATAGGCGAAATCATATGTTTCTCTGCAAATAAAAAAAAAACAGGGGGAATAACATACAAAGATTTGCAAGAGGAATTTGCAGAATTGGCCAAACCAAAAAGATTCCATATTTCGACAACGTCTTAGACTAGTAAAGCAAAAACTTCAAAAAATAATAGACCAGACCATTGAGCAAAAATTATTTTATTTAAAGTTAAAACAACGTTTGGGGGGCCAAGGGCCTCAAGAAACCTAGCAAGAAAATTAAGAGAACAGAGATCCAGAGCGAATATAATCAGTATGGTAGATCCTAAATCAGGAAGAGTAGTAAAGAAACCCCAGGACATAAGACATATTTTACAACAATTTTATCATGATTTATATACTAAAGAAGAGGAAGTACCATTGGATAACATTACAGCCTATTTGCAAAGCCTATCGATACCTCAAATTACCCCACAGCAGGCTGAGTCCCTACTGGCACCAATTAGGGAGGGAGAATTGTCTCAAATTCCCAGGCCCAAATGGATATCCTTTTGAATTTTATACTAAATGTAAGAACCTCCTCTTCCAAATGCTGCTACCAGCTTTGCATGCGGTTCAGGAGGGAGAGCCTCCCCCCTCACATGGCAGTATGCTACCATAGCTGCAATTCCTAAACCTCAGAAAGACCCTAAGTATCCCTCTTCCTACCGCCCCATTTCAATATTGAATTATGACTATAAATTGTTCATGTCAGTTATGGCATCAATAATAGAGCATCTATTACCAAAAATCATCTACCCTGATCAGGTGGGATTTATCAGGGGTAGACAGGTGCATGATGCCATTAGATGCACATATCTTTTAATAGATTTTGCCATAGAAAGACAAATTCCGTTAGTACTGTTGGGGCTAGATGCTGAAAAATCATTCAACTGGGTGAGCTGGTCATTCCTCTGGCAGACCTTGGGGCAGTTTGGTTTTCCTGAGCAATACATTAAGCAGCTACAAAATATTTACACCTTCCCTAAGGCAAATGTTAAGGTAGATGGGGCTTTGTCGGAGATGTTTCAGCTGTCTACGGGTACCAAACAGGGTTGCCCAATATCACCAATGTTATTCGCCTTGTATGTTGAACCCTTGGCTATTGCCATCAGGTTGGCACAGGGAGTTGAGGGTCTGCCAGTGGGGGGATGGAGACAAAAAATGTCCCTCTTCGTTGATGACATCCTTTTGACTCTTATCGGAGCCGGAAAAATCAATCCCTGAAGTCTGGAGACAGTTACAAATATTTGGTAAAATGTCTGGATATAAAATAAATAAAACTAAAACAGAGGTGTTATCATATAATTATACTCCACCTACTCAATTTAAAAAAGCTTTTCCTTTTAAATGGTTCAGACAACAGATGAGAGGCTTGGGAATAAAACTTACAAGAAACCTAGCTCATGCAGAATTGTTAAATTTGAAACCCCTTACTTTTAAACTGGCTGAAGATCTGTCACGCTGGTCTCACCTTCCTTTAAGTTTTTTAAATAAAATAGATACAATCAAACAAAACATATTCTCCCAGATATTGTTTTTTCTTCAAGCATTACCATTTTCCCCAAGCAAAATGTTTTTTCAGACGTGGGACAGAATGATTTCACGTTTCATCTGGGGGGGCGGGATCATCTAGAATAAGATACTCATTGCTCCTTTTGACAACAGAAAAGGGTGGACTTAACCTGCCAGATCTTAGAAAATATGTAATGGCAGCACATCTAAAAGTAGTGTTAAACTGGATCAACAAACAATATGATGCACACTGGAAGCAGCTGGAACTAACTTGGGGCGATCTATATAATTACCAAGAGCTCCTCTTTGGAACCCTACCTACTGGCCAGAGACCCAAATTCACCAGAGAACCTCTAAAGGTATGGTTTAAAATTAGGAATAGTTATTTAACATTTTCAGTAAAAATGTTATTAGGAACCCTGCGATATAATACAGAATTTATAATGGGTCCACTGGGTACATATATAGCCCAATGGCAGAGATTTGGAATTGTTTTATTTATCAATTAGTGGGTAGAACTGGGCTTCTCCCTTTTTTTTCCCTACAGAGGGAATATAAACTTCCTCTCAAGTATTTCATCTCATACCTACATCTTAAAGCTCACCTCCAACCATATGAACAGTCATTGGTGACGTTAGTGGACAACTCCCCCCTCTAATCCTACAGCTTATCCAAGCTCATATTAAAGGAACAAAATCTGACCATTTAATTAGTAAAACATACAAGGCCCTAAATGAAAGACTGGAGATTCAACAAACACGATTAGAATTAGATGGGAGCAGGAACTGCAAGTGGTAATTTCAGAGCAGGATCGGTGTGAGTCTGCATTGCCAGTGTTAAAAACGTTCTCCTTACCGTATTGGCAGGAATACACCTGGAAACTCAGGTCTTGTTTCTGCCAAACTCTAGCTTTGCTGGCCAGTATGGGAGAATTGGGGAAAAAAAAGTGCTGGAGGGGCTGTGGGGAAGAGAGTGCAAGCCAGAGCCATATTTTTTGGTCATGTCCAATGTTGTCTAATTTTTGGAAGGAGATTCTCGAGGAGCTAAAGGCAATCTATGATCCCGGGGACTTATTCACCCCTCCTTTCATAATGACCGTCATCAAACCTTCAGGTCTGAGACTAGAGAAAAATTCTATAAAGCAAATATAAAAATGAATCATAGCAGCTCATAAATCAATAACCAGACTCTGGTTTACAAATAAAATACTCACCAAAGAATCCTGGCTAACTTCTGCCAGGGAGATATATGCCCTCAAGCGACTCTCCGCCAGAATGAAGGACAGTACACAGAAATGTGATGCTAGATGGCAAAAATGGACTTCCTTTTAACTGGGTCAATATGAGGACTTTATTCCCTAAGAGATTAATAATTGAAGAGCATTGGTGATTTCTTGCCTGTTTCTCTCCACTGGGCCTTGGCTTGAGGAACATAAAGACTTTTCTTGAGCCTAAACAAAACTTTGGGGGGAGGGGGAACTCATCTTGTCTTGCTGTCTGTAATCAATGTAGTTTAATGTCTCTGTCATCAAGCCCAGGATTATTGAAATTCCCTGGAAACTGTTACATTGTCCCACTAAGTAAAAGATATTTTACCATAATAATTACTGCTTGTATGATCTGCCCTGTGATATAATCAAATGTTAGTATACTATACTTACCTTTAAATGTATCACTGCCTGTAAAGAACCTGAATGTATTCACAGAATAAAAGACTAAATTATTTATAAAAAAAAATTAAAACATATGTCATATATAAACTAATAATCTTATAATCATAATAGATAAGGCAGGTAGAATAAAACAAATATTATATTAACTAAACCAAAATAAATCAAGTCAGATCAGATAGCAGCCAGTGAGTCAAGGACCTTCACTATGACCCCAAAGGCCTCCCTAAAAAGATGAGACTTCAGACTCCTCTTAAAGGCCTCCAATGAAGGGGGCCTTCTTCAAGGATCTTGGGAGCGAGTTCCCCAGGGCCAGGCCAGCCACCTCAAATGTTCGATCACCAAATGACTTAAGCCCTGTCCTAGGAACCTTAGTAGGCCCACCTCAGAACAGCAGAGAGGGGGATGGGTATAGTAGGGAGTCAGGAGGTCACTCAGAATGCCAAGGCCCAGTTCGTATAGGTCTTTGTAAGTGAGTAAACTGACCATGAAGGTGATTCACCACCTCACCAGCAGCTTGTGCCGGTCACGTAGGACCAGGGTCACATGAGAGGACCTCCGAAGGCCTATTAGCAACCTGGCTGCTGTGTTCTGCACCAGCTGCAGGTGACGTAGGACCCCTCCACTAACCCTGAGGTAAGGAGTGTTACAGTAGACGAGCCTGGAAGTCTCAAAAGCATGAACTAGTGATGGCAAGTCATCAGGTGGGATCAAGGCTTTAGTCTGGGCGATGCTCCTGAGATGGTAGAAGCCAGTCTGGACTACAAAATAACATGGCAGGTGTCATGATTAAATCCCTCCTAAAAAGTATTTTCACATTTGTTCCACAAAACAATGTTTCGGGTCACATTTCATAAATGGCACCTTGTCATTTTCATATGGTCAGGCAATAAAAACTAATATTTTGCAAATTCAAGGTCACAATCTCAGAAAACAACAACATTATGTGTGAACCTCTTCATTTCCCAGTCATGACAGCTTCACTATTAAAACTTGTGCTATTAATTTAAGAAATCATGAATAACAGGGTGTGTATTATGCTGGGATTATGTCACAACTCAGGTGGTTGGGCACGAGGCCACAGGCCAAACGTATCCAACACCTGTGAAGTGACATCACCACGACACACACCATGAAGTGCATTACTGCAGTTATAAAATGGATTGCGTGTAGAAAAAAAAAAAAATTTTAGTTGCTTTTTAAATAGGTGCGATGATGTGCTGGGATAGCATCACTGTTGGAGGTCAGCACTGACCAATGACAGCCCAGGACTTTTTCTTGCCATATTATAACTATTAATTTTAGCCTCCATACTGTCAGTGCCAAACACCTACACAGCAAATATAAACATGCAAACATTTGACATTGACAAATACTTGTTTATATTTTTCCACACTTTTCAGCCTGAACGAAGCCCATCCTACACGGAGAGCAGATGTTGGTAATGGCATTCACCTTGTACTACAAGAGAAAGAGCAGGCTTTGCTAGCGTCTCAGGAAACCATTCAGGTAAAGTGAAACTGATCAGCTTTAGTGGAATGCAAAGATCATACATATCAAGTAATGTGTAAATACAGCTAAGTGTTTATTCTAAGACTTGGTCAAGATATGCCTTGTCAGTAGGTCTGTTATGTCAGTGGTTAAAATCAGTACTGTAACATGCTAATCTGAAACAGAACTACATCATCCACGTTAACTTTCTGAATCAGTAGTGGGTAGTACATCCCTTGCTTGGGGTTCATTGCCAGTGTATAACTCTTTCAGGAAATGCATTTTATTTAGAAAGTGGTTAGCCTTTGTAATTTACAGGCAGTCTATATACTTTTTTGTCATAATTCACAGTTTTGTCATCAGAAATCCAGTAAGTCACCGTTGCAATGTAAAAATGTGTCACTCAGACAGACATTCCACTTACTTATAGCACTGAGAGGTAAACAGTGTCTGCTTGATTTGCATTGTACAGATGAGAAAATAAATTCTTTCATACTTAACTGTTCTTGACCTTAAAATAATTAATATTCCAGCTATGGAGTACAGTGCCTGTAACTCCATCTTGAGTTTCTGGTGACAAATGCAAACAGCTCATATTTTGCTTTCAAGGTTTATGATGCCATCACCAGAACCACTTGATGGAATTATAGCCTTGTAAATAACAGCAGTCTGTCATTTATTCTGTATGTACAGGATAGCACTACTAGGGTGCAGCATCGAAAGCTGGCTCGCTGGCACAAGTGGTGCTGCTACCAGTTTTGGCACCAATGACCCAGATTGGGAAAGAAGCCCTGCGTGTCAGCCGGGGGGAAGGGGGATCAGTACCCGATGGACTTCTCTCCTCCTCCTGGGTGGGTTAGTAGAGGTAGTCAGCAATAGCTCAACACCTGGTGGTGGCTGGGCATTGGTGCACATGCCGCCTCAAGCATTTTCTGGGGCCAGTGGCTTGGCAGATGTAGACATGTTCATGAACAGGAGCATGCATGATGTGCCTCTGATGCCATTGCACACCCAAGCCACTGGGGAACATACAGGAAACTCTCCCTCCAACCCATGTACTATGACACTCCAGGCACACAGCTCCATACTCCAGTCTATTCAACTCCAGCGTTAGCCTTGGTCAGGAACCCAGGTTGATCTTGTTCCCTCCCCTAGGTAGCCCTGCCATGATAGGTAAGTCGCTGACCTTCTGGTCCAGGCTGCACAGAAGAGTGCTGGGTGAGTGGTGGGGATACTAAGGGGCAGAAGTGGGATACATCCTTGCTTGACCTGTGAGCCTAAACAGAACTGAAAAAAGGATGCAACATTGTATTAACAGTTGGGGCCTATGCCTGCTCTGTTTTACAGCTAGAGGGAAAGAAGTCAGATAGAAGCCAAGTGACTTTCCCTTTATCATAGGTCACTTGATTTGCCTTTTACCTACATTCCCAACTATTTGATGGTGTTTGCATACTAAGCCTAATGTAATTCTACATTATCTAAAGTTTTCTTTTGACTGCTTGCAATATTGGGTGTTACTCTCCAGGAAATACCCCACAAGGTTGTCACAACACACCTGAGAGAAATTTGCAGTGCACAGTATCTACATCAAAAGGCTTTGCTTTTCTCATGTAATCACTAATTTACACTGATAGAAACATGTAAGAGAAGAACATTTTAATAATAATATCCAGTTAGGAGCCGGCCCAGTGGCTGGAGGACTGAGGCAGAGCACCTCACCTCCTGCCACACCAGTGTCCCATGTTCGAAAACGGATGCAGGTCACTCTGGGCCATCCGAGGAAGGAGGATTAAGCATTCAGAGGATGGCTGTTCTCCCTCAGGGAGGGGGTAAGGGCATCCTGCTGGGTGGTCACCATCTGGAGGGTCTAGGTGGGAATACAGTGGGACATCAGGGAAGGTGTCCTGCCCACTTGATGCCAGGGGCATCTCCGTGGAAACAGAGCTCACACAATGCTTCACTTTATGTGCCCTGGGCCCAGAGGAGATAAACTGGATGACCCCCCATCCTTGGCAGGATGAAAGACTGGTCTCCCGCAGGCCCCACAACAGTGGCTGGGCCCTAAAGGGTCCTCAGGCAGAGGACGGATAGCAAGAATGGTAAGTCCCTGAGAAGCCGGGTGAAGGAACTGGTGGAGTGGGCCAGAATAGGGCTGATTGCAACTAAGGGAGATAAAATACTAACTGAAAAAAGAATGTCCAATTACATTTCAAGGTACAAGTGCTTTAATGGACTATCTCTGGAAAAACTGGCTGCATGTCCCCACTTTCACAGATGGCCTGCCCAGCATCACAACAGCACCCCATTCACTTTCCTTGCTTGCACTGCCATGGAACTGTTCGTTACCACACTTAAAAAAAAGAAGTAACAACTCATAAAAAAAATACATAAATTAATTTGACTTATAATAGCAATAATTCCCTCGCTTCACTTTACTTGATCAACTTCATAGTTTTACAAAATTCGAAAGATAAAATAAAATAATCCAGTAGTATATACAGACATATAATCAGACATATAGATATACATAGGACATACGTATGTTCTTTACAAGTGGCAGGTTAGCTTTGTGCTTGTATAGATCCTATACAAGATATCAAGTTTCATATATATTTCCATTACTTTATTATGGAGCAATTTGGGTATCAATCAGAGAGAATAATTTGTAATGCTTTCACAAGCAGGTATTTCCTAGGCTTACTGCCCAGACTGGGATTAATGGCCCTCAGCTTCACCTCGGGCAGTCAACAACCCCCCCCCCAGCAATACAGTAATCCCAAGAAAATGCCCACTTTTGGTGCTTTATTGTTTAGTACATTATGTCCATTTCAAAGGCAGAGTGCTGTAGGAGAACATTAGTTCATTGCAAATAACAATATTTGAAATTAAAAAGGGTGTATACTTAGATAATAATGCACAGGTGACTGTGTGTTATGGATTTATTTTTAGTCACCCAAAGTGTGCAATGACCCATAAACCCGAGAACAAAGCTCGAGAGGTATACACCAAGGGTGTGTAAAAATATGTCCATAGACACACGGTCATCTATGTTTTATTTTTTTATAATTACTGGTAAAGGGAGTTTACAGCATCTGAACTTTTAAGTCTCCAGGCTGCCAAGATTCAAACTGTCATTATGATGACATTGCTCAAAGTAAGTGAAAAGTCCTGAAAAGTTTACTAACTGTAACTAGAACTGTGTAAAATATTTTTAAACACTGTTTTTCATTTTGCGGTTTTCCGGTACTGAAACCACTGTTGCTAAGATCTGAGTTAGTTTCCAAAGAAACAGAGGTCAGAAGCTGTTAAAAAAAAAAATCAAGGGAGCGAGTGTAAGTTGCATTTTTTGCCGGAGATTTGCAGGGGGGTTGTTATAGGTTTTTATAGGTTGCGGTTTTATTGATGACACAGACACTACAAGATGAAATGCAATCAGTAGGTGAAGGGTCAGAGTGCTATGAGACTGGTGCGTGGTGCTGACAGTGTCACCTTACTAACTGTCTTGAGACCGTAGATTCCCGCTTACTAGGGGACTGAAACAAAAGTGGTCAGAAAATGCCATAATAACTGGATATGACATCATACCAAGTTATTATGGCATTTGAAAGTGGATGTCAAACTGTATTAAAGGGGTTCACTAGTCATTATTACTTCATAAAGTTCTTATATGGTCCTTACCGCTGGTGTGCAAATCAGAAACATTCACTGAGTTTACTAAAAGGCCAGAAAAGACAGAATAATAATAAAATGTGAACCAATATTTAAAAAGCAGCTTTTACAGAAATCTTTTTTGGTTTGTAGGTCAAATGCAAAGCTCCCTTAAGCAAGAGGACAATGCCCAGCAGTCTTAGGGAAGCTATCTTAAAACATAGATCTCAGCGCACCTTTTGGACCAATTTGCACCATGCCGGAAACCAAAGCCCAGTAGTGGACTTGGGTTTTAGTGGTTGTCCAGGCCAGGGCTGGGTAAGTGTTGCTACTAGCAGAGCATCCCAAACTGGGTGGTAGTAGATTCAGCCTTCACAGTGAGACTTGCTGTGGTCTGGGGAGCTTGCTTCTCCACTGGGCTATGATGTGTACGTGGAGGGCCATAAGATACCAGAGGGAAACTTGAGGAAGAAACTGCTGCTGGAAAAATGACAGCTGTCTGGGTGAAGCAGATGAATCTATCTGGCCTTCACCCTCACTGGATCCCCAAGGCCTAGGGAAGGTCAGCGAGGTTTCTGGGCTGGGGGTGGTCAGGGTCTGAAAAGGACACCGGCCAGAAGCACAAATACCTATTTACAATGTAATGTGGATCACACGACAGCCTAGCTATGCTTCTGAAAGGGAGACTTTTTTTTTTTTAAATTAAACTGTATGTTGGGAAAATATAAGTATGTTGAAAAGTGATTGCTATAAGCCAGTAATATCAAGTCTCTTTGAAAAACTGCGTGTTGTCTGTGTCTTTTTCTATTTAGGGGGTTTTTACACATTACTTCTAGCACTTTAATAGTTAGTCCACTGTGACTGGTATAAATGTATCACATGAATGTAATTCTTGCTGCTGTACAAGACCCCAGACAGTTGAGGGAATACCTCTCAGCCTCCAGACTCTGAAATTAGGGACAATGAGGGACACCACACCCTGAAATGAGGGACACCGTGAGGGGCATCAGAATTTCAACACTTTAATGATTAAATGCACTGTTTAAGAGCATAACGTCCAGGCTGCCCCATAAAGTAAATGTTAGCATGTGTTTTTTTTTGTCTGTTTTTTAACCAGGAGAGACACACTTAGCTGAAAGCTCGTTTACAGATGCGACCTGGGAGCACAAGAAAGATAATTGAATTGCTCAGGGTCACACAGTATGCAAGTGGGGGCTGTGGAATTCAAACCCAGGTCACCAGGTTTGCAGCTTAGAGCCTTAGACCACTGTGTTATACTGCCTCCTACTATTAGTTGGTTAGTGGGCTCACATTAGAGCTATGGGCTACAGAGGTATGGGGACCATGTCATTAACTCACTTAACTGTAGGGCTATCCTGGGGCAAGAAGCACTGCACCACAAGCAGTACAGTGGCCAGTCATTAGTTAGCCAGATCAATGCCAGACGCCCAGAGCCAAGTTAAGTTCCTAGACCTTCCAATTAATTCATATTCTCAACAAGTCAGGCTGCAGGCAGGCTCACTCACCTGTCTCCCTCTCACAGTTCACTTCTTACCCTTTGATGCACAGTAGAGAGCAGACAGAAGTGCAGCAGCAGAAAGTTCTCCCCGCCCCCAACCAACCGCCCACAGTGTCATCATCAGTAATAAACAAGTAAAGTGTCTAGAGGAGGGCTCTGTACCAGGACCTGACGTACCGCCTCACAGAAGTAGCAGTGGCACTCGATCTAGGCAAGAAGATGCTAGCAAGCAAAGTGTAGCAACAAACAAATTCTGTCCGTCCTTTTTCTCCACCTCATTCGGTTCAGGCTTTGAGCCGGTGGCGCCACCACCATGACCACGAGGATAAAATTACAACACCTGACCGACGGCCGGACCGATACAGCTAGCTCCAGGTCAAAAACAAGAAGTACTCCTCTCCTTTCTCCTCCCATTGTCTCCACACACAGAAAATAAAAAACCTCTGGGCAGCTCCAACAAGTATTTTTAAGCTGGCGACTGGCGAGTTGTTCATCTTCAATGACCGCAGTCACAGTCCTCTCACTTCCCAAGTCCTCTGACTATATGTATCGTTGTTGTGCGGCAGTGTACTTCAGAATGCCAAAATACGCCAAATTCATGCTGTGCCCCACATTGGCTGACACTGAGAGAGGAGGAAGAGCAGACTCAAACCTGACCAACCCCAACCCCTTCTACCAATGCTACAGCTCAGCCTCTTGTAGGCTTGTTCTCGCACCACTGGCCACGCGCACTGCTTATTCCTAGGCATCCGTTATCCAGTCAGGACTCAATAGGTCAGTCGCGTGCGTTTAAAGGGCCTGCACTGACATCAGCACTGTCATTGTCAAAGTCGGTCTATGAAATCCGGGACAATGACAGGTGCTGGCGAGACAAGATCCAAAAATGGGGGCAAATGCGGGATGGAGAGGAATGGTAGAGGGCATTACCTTTCATAAAGCCAGCAATTGGTGGAACGTCAGGTGATCTGCTGCTTCCCATGTCCATGGTTGTTTGAACTTTGAACTTGTTTGCACTAGCATTCTGCACTTTATGTCTGTGATGGATGATGAACTGTGAGTAAATATAATGCTTTGGGTTTTGGATATCTGCCTGACTAGACAGCGTATTTTGAACACATACGAGGGTGAGTGTTGTGATTTGCATAATCCTTTATCTTAGGTTTATTCAATTAGTGCACCTACCTGATAAATTCTAAATAAATCAACAGGTCACGGAGTATCATCTGCATATGATTAAACTCCTGCTGTTCAGGACATGTAGTAGAACCCCAATTATCTAAACCATTTGGACAGGTCAGGAGTATCTTGGCTAATCTGGCGTTTGTTACATTGGGGCAGCTGTTATCTCCAGTGGCAGTACTGATCACAATTCTCAAAGTGATTAGATTTTATGCGTTTTTGGAATATTAGTGCAGAATTAGTGTCATTAGCATTTTTTTGGTTTTTTATGCTTAGTACTTGTGCTTATGTACCTGTGCTTATGTGAACAGCAAAGTGTTTCATGCTTTGTGCTCCACAGCTGCTTCACAGCTTTACTACAGTGCACTGTGTTTAAAAGAAGTCTCTTATGGATTTTTGTTGCAGCTTTCTAGGTCTTTTCTTGGCTGCCTGGCTTCAAATAATTCTTAGGAGGAGGAGATGAAGTGGATTTGCTTCTTGCTCATTTTCCATCCAAGATAAACACTTTGTGAATGCCCTGATTGCCTCAATGTCTATTACTGGGTGTCCTGCATCCCCACTTTCTCACTCTCCAGATCTTTGTCTTGTTGTGTTTCCTGATTAGCTGGTTATAGCTATGACAATGCTGTCATCAGAAACATAGAAATTGACAGCAGATAAGGACCACTGGGCCCATACAGTCTACCCATTTTCCCTACTTACTGCAAAACCGCAGACCCCTCGTTGATCTCCAGCTGTGCCTTCTCGTTCTTATCGCTAGGGTTCCCCTATGCCTGTCCCATGCATTTTTGAATTCCCCCATTGTGTCTTCCCCCACCACCTCCACTGGGAGTCTATTCCATGCATCCACCACCCTTTCTGTGAAGAAATACTTCCTCACCATTACCCCTTCGTCTGCCCCTTCCAAGCTCATGTCATACCCCCTCGTTCCTGAAAATCTCCTTTTCAGAAAGATGCTACCCTCTGTTACCTTATTTATGCCTTTTAGATATTTGTAGGTTACTATCATATCTTCCCTGTCTCTCCTCTCCTCCAGAGTATACATATTGAGGTCTCCTAGTCTCTCCTCATATGACTTTTGGTGCAGGCTCTGCACCATTTCTGTTGCCTTTCTTCGAACTGCCTCCACCCTGTATATGTCCATACAGGTGTAACCCCCAGGTGGCACTATCCCAAGGGCTACTACTCCTGCCTGTTTGGCTAGTAGCAGGTTAAGGGGCCTGAGTTCTGAAACGGGTGCCTCCACCCGGAGGTCAGGCTTGGTAGTGGTCAAGCTGAGCACAGCCCTCCGGGAAACTGTAATCCCCCGCTTTCTTTACTAGTGGCCGGAACAATACACAATAATCACTTTCACAATACCCCTGATACACCACACAAGTACCCACACTGTTTGCACTTACCACCAGGGCTTTCCTCTGGCTCGGCCCTGGGGACCCCCTGTAAAACAAGGTTATACACAGCAAATAACAGCAGTACAGTACTCTTGCACAAACTGGAACCACAGTCAGGGTAAATGCAAAAAAAAGTTAGATCTGATTTATTTAAGGGACTTGAACAAGGGAGGGGCATAATCAGGTTAATTTACTTAAAGGCTCTATCAATCAAATACTTATGCATGCACTTCAGGGTCCATGAACAGTCACACACTCAGGGTGCCCAGATGGAGAATGATGGGCTAGCCAGGAATGTTGGAACACACACTATTTGTAATCCGGAGCCGGAGGGCTCAGTTCGTGAAAAGAAAAACAGCAAGACAATTTGATGACACACTTTTAGATTAGGCTGTTCTTGCAGGGAGCTACCCTGATGATTACTCACGATACAGAAAACTGGACACAGGCTGGATGAAAATTGAGACAGCAGGTGGTTAATCTGGAGTGCTAGGAGAAGCAGGGCCCACACGATTTTCCGAGGCGTTGTTCCTGTTCAAGCGTGGAGCAGGGAGCTGATCCCCAGGCAGGTGTCTCGTCGGTGGCTTTCTCTGTGCAGTGGGGTAGTCTGGCAGGGCCAGCTTGGAATGGCCCAGGCCGAATGGAGATGGACGCGGATTCAGTCCGATTAGGCTGAATAAAGCTTCCAGCAAGCAGAACACAGTTCACACAGTGGGGAACCAAATCATGACCCACTTTCAATACACAGCACATTTACATGTAAAGGATTCTACGGTACCAGCAAGCAGAACACAGTTCATACAGTGGGGAACCGAATCACAACCCACTTACAATACACAGCACATTTACTTGTAAGGAAATTCTACTGTACCAGGCAAACCACTGTTAGATAACGATTGCAAAGTCTCTGCACAAACCGGGGATTCAAAGGCAGCTGGAAATCCTGACAGGCCGGTCACATTCGGCAAAATCTTCGATTTTCTTCAGGTATGAGCCTGGTGAAAAAATCTGTGGATTATTTCGTTCTCACAAACTTGGATTTAGTCCGAAATAATTCTCTTCTCTCCCTCTCAGGGGTAGCAGGCAGACATGCAGGCCACAACTCAGACCTTTTCAGTTCTCCCGTGCAAAACTACTCAGACGGCTGCTTGACTGTCTCAAGCATGTTGCTTTTTCAGCTCCCAACTTAGATCTGACTCAAACTGCAGCAAGCCTGGGAATTTCCCCAAGATCCAAAAAGGTTTGGATGGCTGATTCATCTCTCAGTCACAACAGGAGCTCCCCCTTCAGGTGCAAAAAGGCATCAAAAGCCCAAAACTGCAATTCCTACAGATTTTGACTCCAGACAGCTCCTGTAGTCCGGCTCCATTTTAGGTCCCACCAGAAATGATTGGTCCAATTCGCAGTCCAGGACCAAGATAGTGGAGATAAACAAAACAGTCCTTGCTGCAAAGGAGGCATGTTAGACAAACTACATTATCATTATCACTCTAAATCATTTTCAGCAGATAGTTACATCTTTCAACAGATCTCCCTCTCAGATTACTTATGACTGCAATCCTGGCAGCTTTTAAAGAAACAGTACACAGAGACTATACAGGCACTCTCTGGCAATCACATTTAAACTGCTAAAACGCAGGACACCAGCCTGGCAGTGAGCATTTAGGCAAACTTGAGGAAGACTTTTCGGGAACCCCCATTTGTAGGGGGGTTACACCCTTCCCTGCCTGGAGAAAACTTGGCATCCGCGTCAAGTCTGTACCATCATGCATCAGTTAATATAAACTTATTACTTTACTATACATATTCACTACACTTCATGATACTATATCCATTCTGACAACACATTGTGCTTCAAACAACATGCAGTCTTGCTATATTATGACAATTGCAGTATGACCGCAGGTTAGAACTGCTCCGGAGGTGAAATAGTTAACTTTTCCATTCAGGCATGGAACCTAGAGCGCGAGCTCAGTTAGAAACTCTGTCTGTTGTGCTTCAAAAGTAAACTGTCAGATTCTTTACTCTGCCTCACTGAACAGTCGCTCCGGAGATTTCTCCTTCTGCTCGGTTCATTTTGTCGGTTTTAAAGTATTATTTTTCGGTTTTTAGCCAAAATTAAACCGCAACCGGTCGGTTCAAGCTCTGTCTGTGGTATTGTAAGTAATAGATAGGCTTATTTTATTTTATTCTGTGTGGAACTTGTAATTTGTTATCGGTTCGGTCTGACCCATCAGGTTGTATTTTAAATTTACTAGCCCTTTTTAGAGTCGCGGTCTCGGTTCTTATCGGTTCTAAAAAAAAAATCTTCATTGACGGTTTTTCCACCACCCGTGACACGGTTGGGAACCGATAAGGATGTCTTGCTTGGTGGATTGCCGTAAATGGGCAAGTTGGTTAGGCTGGCATTATGTCTGAGAAACCCAAAAGAAAAACCGGACCCACTGGGTTTCAACACTGTGGTGTTTGTGGGGAAGCTTTTGCTAAAGCTGACCCACACCACATGTGTCTATTGTCTGGGGTATGACCACCTCAATTCAGACTGCCAGATTTGTCACAATTTCCCTGCTGCCACCATAGATAAGAGAGTTGGTAGGCTCAGGGAAAGGGAGGCCATAAAGTCCGCTGACCCGGATGGCCAGCCCGGTTCGGTGCCAACCGAACCGGAGGGAGTGCCCTCTGACCAGGGCGATACTTCCTCGGGCAAACGTACAGCCGGTTCTGAGGAGCCGGTTCCATCAAAAGGGCTAGAAAGTCAGCTAGTTTAGAAAAAGTTCTCTCCCCAACTGCTGAGGAAATAGCTAAAGCAATTAAAATTGTTCAGTCTCTCTCTCCGGTTATGACCGAACTGACACCTTTTGGTAAGCATTCGGTTCGGCCGGTTCCACCGGTTCAAGATTATGATTTTGAGGATTTTTATGAACCGGGGGAAGGGGAGGAGGAATATGAGGAGAGTGAATTTGGTTTTGAAGATCTGGATGTGCCCATTGATCCTGACACCTCTCCAGATAGACCCCTAGGGGTTTCTCCTCCAAGACTTTCTGAGTCCCCTTCTCATTTCATGTTTTATAAAAAAGTGGCTGAAACTCTCCCGCTCCCTGTTGAGGAAGCTGTCGATGACCAGGAAGAGCCAGACTATGTAGAAATGATGGATATTCCAGAGTCTAGGAAACGGTCTATTCCCTTGCATGAATCTTTTAGGAAACAGACAGTAAAAGTTTTAAAAACCCCTCACACTATACCTCCTGTGGATAAAAGGATGGACAAGAGGTATACCTTATCAGGCTATGACACTGAATTCCTCTCTCAACAATGCAGCCATGTGGGGGTAGTGCAGGCTGCAGCCTGTGGCAAGGCCAATATTCCCCTAGCTTCACACCCTCCTGAGAAGGACTCCAGGAAGAGTGATGCTATGGCAAAGAAACAGTACATGGCAGCATCTTTGGGACTCAGACAAGCAAATTATATGGCTTATGCTGCTAGGTACCAGAAATCCAGATGGGATACTGTGCTTGCCCTAGCAAAACAAGTCCCTGACCAGCTTGCCAGGGAGCTGGAACAGGTGGCTATGGATGGTATTGAGGCATCCAAGGTGCAATTTCATGCTGCAGTGGACTCTAATGATGTTTCATCAAGAGTCATGGCTACATCTGTGGCATTTCGCAGGATGGCTTGGCTCAGATGTGCTGCCCTGTCTCAGGATACCCAGTCTAAGGCCATGGATTTTCCTGTTGTGGGAAATTCTCTGTTTGGGAGCAAGGAGAATTACATGAAGAAAATGGATGAATATAGGACCACCTATAGGAGTGCACAGGCTAAGGAAAGGTAGGCCACTCCTCAGAAGCAGCTACCTAGAGGCAGGGGCAGGCCTTTTCATAGGCCTTTTTACCAAACCCAAGCTTCCTCCTCCGCCTATGCTCAGAGGGGTTTTTTAGAGGGAGAGGCAGATGGGGCACAAGCAGGTCTGCTTCCACCCCTCAGCCCAAAGCCCCTGCCAAGCAGGCACCCTGATGGGATTGCCAGGGCCGATTCTCCTCTACCTGTAGGGGGCAGGCTGGCTTACTTTGTCCAGGACTGGAAGTCTCTAACATCAGACAAGTGGGTCCTGGAAGTAGTAAGCCAGGGACTGGTTCTTAGCTTCAAAAAATTTCCAAAGCTGAGAACCGGATCTTTTTCACCTGCAACTCCATCAGAGACACTTGCCCTAGAGGCAGAGGTCTCTACCCTCCTGGCTCTAAGAGCTGTGGAAAGGGTTCCTCCCCTACACCAGGGCAAAGGTTTCTACTCCAGGTACTTTCTTACCACAAAAAAGACAGGAGAATGGCGGCCCATCCTGGATCTCAGATATTTAAACAAGCACCTTTTAAAGCCAAAGTTCAAAATGGTGACTCTGGGAATTATTCTACCCTCTCTAAGGCCAGGGGACTGGCTAGCTTCCCTGGACCTCAAGGGTGCCTACTTCCATATTCCCATCAGAAGCTCCCATCGAAAGTACCTCAGGTTCGAGCTGCCCTCAGACCACTACCAGTTCAGAGCAATGCCCTTCGGCCTCACTTCTGCCCCAAGGGTATTCACCAAATATCTGGCGGTAGCAGTTGCCTACCTAAGAAGGCAAAAGATTGCCATCTTTCCTTACCTGGACGATTGGCTCATAGTAGGCCAGTCCCCAGACCAGGTCAGTTTACACCTTCAGATAACGCAGCAACTGCTTACCTCTCTAGGTTTCCTTCTGAATCTCTCAAAGTCAGTTCTAGAGCCTCTCAGCTTCTTATCTTCATAGGCGCAGAACTGAACACACAGGAAGCCAGGGCCTTCCTCCCCCTGGACAGGGCAAAGACTCTAGTCTCCCTGGCCTCCTCATTTACCCTGCAGGTCTCCCGGCCAGCAAGGCATTTTCTACAGCTCCTAGGACACATGGCTGCTTCCACAGCAGTGGTACAAGGAGCACAATTTCAGATGAGGGACATCCAGTTCCATTTAAGAGCTTTTTGGTCTCAAAGAATGGATCCTCTTACCAAGTTGATCCCAGTAACTCGAACCCTGATCCAAGCCCTACAGTGGTGGCAGGATCAGAGCAATCTGAGACAAGGGGTTCCTTTTGTCACTCAGTCTCATTCTTTAATCCTTACTACAGATGCGTCCCTCTTGGGTTGGGGAGCTCACATGGGCGACCTCACCACTCAGGGTCTGTGGTCTCCCCAGGAATCTCTGCCCACATCAACCTGTTGGAGCTCAGAGCAGTTTTTCTAGAACTTCAAGCTTTTTCCACATCTGTTCAGAACAAGAGTATTCAGGTCAGAACAGACAACACCACTACAATGTGGTACATCAACAAGTAAGGGGACACTCGGTCTACGGCCTTGTGCACCGAGGCGATGACGTTGTGGTCTCTGGCTTACTCCCTGTACACCTCCCTTACGGCAGTTCATCTCCCAGGCAAGGACAATGTCCTGGCAGATGCTCTCAGCAGGATTTCCCAGGGCCACCACGAATGGTCACTGGATTCCCTGGCCTTGGGAGTAGTATTTGCCAGATGGGGCACCCCGCAGATAGATCTTTTTGCAGCCCCAGACAATCACCAACTTCCTCTTTTTTGCTGCAGGCCCCCAGTGTTGGGCTCTCTCCCGCTGGATGCCTTAGCCCTCAATTGGGAGGGAAGTTTCTCATGCCTTTCCCCTTTCCTCTCCTGTTCAAGTGCTAGTCAAAATCAGATCCCAATCCTGCAAAGTCATTCTGATAGCTCTGGATTGGGCCAGGCAGCCCTGGTACCCACTCCTGCTGTCCCTAGCAGTCCATCCTCCCTGTGCCTTCCCAAGAATCACAATCTGTTAACCTGTGCCCAGGGAAGGGTCTGGTACCCGAATCTCAAATCTCTCAATCTCAAGGCTTGGTTCTTGAAGAGTTAGAGTTTGCTGATTTACACCTGTCCCAGGGTGTAATGGATATATTGAAGGCCTCAAGGAAGCCTTCCACCAGGGCTACTTAAAGTTCTAAATGGAAAAGGTTTTCCATATGGTGCTTGGAAAAGCATATTTCCCCAGGCTCTGCTGATCTTCCCACGGTCCTGGATTATATGGTCCACCTGAATTCTTTGGGGCTGAGACCAGCTACCCTCAAGGTGCACTTGGCAGCTGTGTCTGCTTTTATTTCAGCAGGTAAATTCTCTTCTCTTTCAGCTCATCCCGTATTTTCCAAGTTTTTTAAGGGGTTGTTGCACACCAACCCTCCATTCAGAGATCCTGCCCCTGCCTGGGATCTTAATGTTTGCATTGCTCAGCTTATGCAACCCCCTTTCGAGCCTTTGTCATCAGCTGAGCTCAAGTACTTGACTTGGAAAACTGTGTTTCTGGTAGCCATCACCTCTGCCAGACGCATAAGTGAATTACAAGTGTTGTCAGTGGAGCAGGAGTTTATCTCTTTTCACAGAGATAAGGTAGTCCTTCGGACTAACAGAAAGTTTCTGCCTAAGGTGGTTTCAGATTTCCACCTTAACCAATCTATTTCTCTTCCAGTGTACTTCACTGACCACTACTCTTCTGGGGAGAGGAGATTGCACAGCCTAGATGTGAAGAGAGCCCTTAGTTACTACATAGAGCGTACCAAGGGTCATAGGTTTGACTCCCTCCAACTGTTCCTTACCTATGGCAAAGTTGGGAAAGGGAAGCCAGCCACTAAAAGATCCATTGCCAGGTGGATTGTCTCTTGTATCCAATTCTGCTATGAGAAGTTGGGTAAAGTTCCTCCCTCAGGCCTGAGGGCTCACTCTACCAGAGGTACAGCTGCTTCTCTGGCTGCTGCCAGAGACATTCCTATTCTAGAAATATGTCAAGCAGCTACCTGGAAAACAGTTCACACTTTTGCCTAGCATTACTCCTTGGACATCCAGGCTAGGAGTGATGCTCGGTTTGGCACAGCCGTGCTTCAGAGCCTATTTCCTAAGTAGGTTCTGTCCCTCCTCCATGGGGGTACTGCTGTGTAGTCTGCAATTGTCATAATATAGCAAGACTTCATGTTGTTTGAAGAACAAATTACTCACCTTAGTAATGTTGTTTCTTCTAATGGAGTCTTGCTATATTATGACCTCCCTCCCTGCCTGCCCCTCTCAGAACCTCTGTTTTTGGGATGTGGGTGGGCAGTACAGGGTGGCACTTTTGATGCCCACCTTGTTGTTTTCACCTACCTTTTGGTGAATTGGTGTTGTGTTTTTGCATTTTTTGGATCTCCTGACTTGAGTCTTTGTTTTAGACCAAAAAATGAATGTTTATGTTAGTAGCCAGTTGGCTAGTGTAGGTTTACAGCTTCAAGATCTGACAGTTTACCTTTGAAGCACAACAGACAGAGTTTCTAACCGAGCCCGAGCTCTAGGTTCCATGCCTGCATGAAAAAGTTAACTATTTCACCTCCGGAGCAGTTCTAACCTGTGGTCATACTGCAATTGTCATAATTTAGCAAGACTCCATTAGAAGAAACAACATTACTAAGGTGAGTAATTTTTTCATATTTCACACAGGTAAATTGAACATTACTATACTGAATCATGTAATAACTTGTACCTTAAACAATGCAAGTGGGGGCCCTTCTCTATCAGCTAACTTGGGGCTAGAGGGGGCAGGGGCACTATGGTGAGAGGGAAAGACAAGTAACCTGGAATTGGCTGTCAAGCTCAATTTGGGCAGTGAGCTTGGTGAGACATAAACACCTTTGTGCACTACATTGAGAGACAAATCCACTGACCTCCCGGGAGAATCATAACTAAGGCGTACTACTGGCTTGACAGCTCGGCCAGTCTTTCTGAGAGGGACAACTACAGTCTCTGTACTCTCAGCACTGTTCTGGGGATTCTCGTCACTTGTAAAGGGGTGTCTCTGCCTGGGTGGGAACATCCAAACTTGGGGCACTGTCGGCTCCTTGCTCTGCAGGCTCTGTTTCTACAACATGTGACTCATTTTGCAAAGGCTCAGGCACAATCAAGCTTTGAGGCACTGAAGGGGGGCTGGTCAGCACTCTCATAGTGTTCTTCAAGTTGTGGTATGTCACCAGAAAGACTCAAACCCTCAGCCCCTTCTTCAGGCAAATCATACAGTTCCACAATACACAGAGACTCAACATCTTCAGATGTGATAATTTGCACTTCACTTTCTGGGAGCATTGGCTCCAAGAACAAAGCTGGGGGTGGTGGTTAAGGCAGTCCAGAAGGCCCAGCTTCATCCCCACAATTTATCAGGGGGTTACCTCAAAACAGCTGACTCAGTTCATAAGAGGAGTAATATGCATGGTCATATTCACTTTCGTCAGAAGTGGACAGACAGTCGCTGTCATTCTGAGCCTGCTGCAGAGGAAACCTTAAATCTGTGACCACTGGGGTAGGTTGACTCTGTCTCTTTCTTGCAGCAGCATGAGTCACTGGCCCAGGGAGCTCAGTTTCTGGGGGTTCAGCCTCAATCATGACTTGGCCGATAGGTAGCAAGTGGTTACGGTGCATGGTCTTGATAGTTTTGGAACTGTTCTCTGGGCACACCTTGTACATAAGTAAATCATCCAACTTTGCAACTACTACATGGTGAAGATGGTGCCACCAATCAACAATTTTGTGTTTACCATGCAGTCCCAAATTGCATAACAACACATGGTCTCCAGATCGAAGCTCTTGAGCCTTTACTTTTTTATCATGCCTCTCTTTGTTGGCTAGATTTCTCTTGGCAGCCATTGTCTGGGCCAGTTGATAGGAATGGTTCAATTGAGCTTTCAGTTTTTGTACATATTGCAAGCAGTTTTCAGCTCGGACCCCATCTGGAGAGACCCCAAAACAGACATCAATTGGCAGCCAGGCCTCTCTCCCGAACATGAGGCAGTAGGGGGAGAATCCAGCAGCATCATTTTTTGTGCAGTTGTATGCGTGTACCAAGGTGCTAATCTGCTGGTTCCATTTATGCTTGTCTTTTGGGTGGAAGGTGCCCAGCATGTCTAGAAGGGTGCAGTTAAAATGTTCTGGTTGAGGGTCTCCCTGCGGGTGATAGGGGGTGGTTCTTGACTTTCGCACCCCCCATACAGAGAGAGAGAGAGAGCATTTATTTGATTAGTCAACTCTCAAAGTCTCTGCCCTGGTCAAAGTGGGTCCGTTGGTGGGCACCATAGTGGACAAAGACATTTCCACTAGCACCTTGGCCATGGTGGATGCCTTTTGATCTTTGGTGGGAAAAGCTTGTGCATACCATGTGAAATGATCCATAACCACTAGCACATTGCCAGTGTTCCGCTGATCAGGTTCTAAAGACAAAGGGTGGGATATTCAAAGGGGTTGCACATAGTACAACAGTGTTGCGCCATGCGCAACCCACTGATGTGTCCCGGTGCGATATTCAAAGGGGGGATGTTGCGCTGCACAATTCCCAATGTGCCGGGGTGCACCAATAATGTATGCAGCACAAGTGCTGGGGGCGTGCCCATGCATATGCGGCACATCCCGACATTCAGCCAGGATGTGCGGCGCATATGCAGGCACAAACCCTCCTTGCGCTGCAGAGGAGGGCACAAAGATGTGTCCATGGAAAACAGGAGCATGTCGGGGGACACCCGTAGGCCAGCCGCTGTGTTGCTGGGTGCAACACAGCAGCCGCCTGCTGTGGGTGGCCACCCGACCTCCCAAGACACACTACAGGCATCATGCCCGTGCCCGTTCATGGGCATAATAGCAATAAATCCCTGGTGGTCCAGTGGACCCTACCCCATCGCCCGATCACGGGTGTATGATAAATAAAACCCTGGTGGTTCAGTGGACCTGCTCCCCTACCCGATCACGAGCTGTAGTTAGAATGATATTCCCTGGTGGTCCAGTGGACCTGCTTCCCTGCCCAATCGTGGGCTTTAGTTGTGCCCTGGGGTGATTTTGGTGGTCCAGTGACTCCACCTCAGTTGTGATCACGGGCACCACCCTGGTGGTCCAGTGACTAATCTCAGCCCGATCACGGGTTTTCGGGCACCATCATTTCCTGGTGGCCAGCTGGCCTCCCCCACCCACCCACTGACCAGCACCCGCACCCCGGTCAGTGGCAGGCGGCTCTCCCCACCGCAAGCTGCCTCGACTGAAGTATGCACAGTACAGCTATGGCCCATTGTCCTCTGCATGAGCCAATGGCGTGCAGATCTTACTATACTACACAGTCCTGAAATGTGAAGGAACCATTCGCATTTGGACTGTGCAATCTGTATTGTTCTGCACACCCATTGGCCCATGCAGGGGACCAATGGGTGTACAGCTGCATGCACACTGTCAGTCCAGGGGCGGTGGCTGGGCGGCTTGTGGGTGGGAGCTGCCATCTGCCGCTGACCGGGAGGGTGCGGGGTGGTGGTGGATCTGAGTGAGCGGGTGGGGAGGGGGGTACCACTGGCCCACCAGGGTATTTAATTACACCTGAAGCCCGTGATCGAGCTGGGGATCAGGTCCAGTAGACCACCAGGGAATTATATGATTCATTTGCCCGTGATCAGGCTGGGGATCGGGTCCACTGGACCACCAGGGAATTATTTTATTCATTTACCTGCGATCGGGTTGGGGATCGGGTCCACTGGATTACCAGGGCATTATTTTATTTATTTGCCCATGATCAGACTGGGAATCAGGTCCAGTGGACCACTAGGGAATTATTTTATTCATTTGCCTGTGATCGGGCTGGGGATTGGGTCCACTGGACCACCAGGGAATTATTTTATTCATTTGCCTGCAGTCGGGCTGGGGATGAGGTCCACTGGACCACCAGGGAATTCTTTTATTCATTTGCCCGCGATTGGGCAGGGGAGCAGGCCCATTGGACCACCAGGGTATTTACACTTCATGAAAGCCCGCCATCGGGCAATGAGGTAGGGTCCACTGGACAACCAGGGATATGAATATATTACGCCCGCGATCGGGCTCTGGGGTAGGGTCCACTGAACCACCAGGGAATTTACATCTACCTAAAGCCCGCGATCGGGCGTTGGGGCGCATTGCCTGCCAAGGGGCAGGGGGCGTCAGTCCCTGACGACTGCAGCCTGGCAGGGCACCAGGTGCAAGTCACTGGGGATTGGCTCACCACATGCAAATAGGGCCATAGTAACATGCAAATGGCCCCATTTGTGCCTTGCATACATAATGATCTCATTTGCCTGCTCACGTCTGAATATCGCTCTTGCTGCGCCTAGCGCAACTGCACTTGTGCTGGCACAGCCCCTTGCTCCTCACCTGTCACTTGTGCTGGCACAGTCCCACTGTGCTGTGCGCAGTGTGGGTGCCCTCAGGGCTATATTCAATGGTGCTGGGCCATGGCGCAGCACAGTTTAATATTGCCCAGCCCATGCCCTGGCACATCCCAGTTGCGCTGCTCCCAGGCTTGCGCCCCTGCCTGGTGCAGTCTGAGTATCCCACCCAAAATGTCTATGCAGACTAGTTCCATGGGGGTGCTGGTAGTAATATTAACAAGGGGGCAGCCCTCTGAGACAGGGCTTTTCTTTGCAGGCAGTGAATACAAGTCTTTACATGGTGTTCAACATCGACCCCCATTTTGGGCAAGTCGAAACAAGATCGTACCGGATCTAGGGTTCTGTCAATACCGAGGTGCCCCATGTGATTGTGGAGGGACCTCAGTACCAAATCTTTAAAGGCTGTGGGCAGGACCAATTGTTGCTTGTCTACTTTGCCACTATGATCTACTGTCTCTCTATACAACAACTGATTGAGCAATTTCAATCTGGGGCCTTCTTTAAACAATAAAGCAGTTCACAAGTCAATGGAACGTAACTTAGACACATCTTTCCCCACACGCAGGGCATCAAGTGCTGGCTGAATCATAGGATCTTGGGATTAAGCCCACTGAATGCTATTATTGTCAAATTGAGGTAGTGCACTAATACCTACAGCAGAGAAGTGGCAATAAGCAGCTGGTATGCAGGTGTCAGAAGGGCCCAAGCAATCTACTAAACAGTCCACTGTGTCCGCAGACATCTGTTCATCTCTATCAAACTTTTGGCACAATGCTTGAATGTCAGGTTCAGCCAGCCTGACCCAATCAGTCTTGGAAGTGGGCCTTCATGATAGGGCATCAGCATCAATATGGTTCAGGCCCAGTCTGTATTCAACAGCATAATCATAGGTTGATAATGCAGAAAGCCACCAGTGCCCAGTTGTGTCTAACTTAGCTGAGGTCTATACATAGGTCAAAGGGTTATTGTCAGTCTTCACCAATATCTTTGCCCCATAAAGGTATTCATTTTTTTTCCATCATTAATTTTTATTTGATATTCAATTTATATTACATACAATATTTAGTCTTTACAAAACAAATATGATCAGCGTGATATACTTTTATGCGATGTTTATCTATAATTACACTAATAAAATGCAGTCACAACGCAAGCTACTAACTTAGAAGGTAAACATATGAAACTCCCCTTGTCATATAAATATTGAAAGATTTCTTAACATTTCGATCAACACTAAGACAATTAAATATGTTAAAATAACCTTATCAGTGCACTTTAACATATTTTATTTTGCATAAAGTTGACATAACGCCTCTACCCTAAATGAAGGAATGGCCCCCAGATATCTACAAATTTCTCCCTTTTAACTAAAATTGAATAGCTTCATTACTGGCTGTATAAACCATCATATTGTACCATTCTTCGATAGTAGGCGCTATTGGGTTTTTCCAATGTTTTAAAATGATTCTCTTAGCTGTTAGGCCTGCCACTGATAATCATAACCTCTGAGATTTGTTGAGGGCACAATCCTCTTGGAAATTACCCAGTAAGTACATTTCCAGGGCAGGTTCAAACTCATTTTTAACACATTTAGTGGTCATTTTGTGTACTTCTTTCCACAATGTTGTCATGTCCTGGCAACTCCATAACATATGTAATAGGGTCCCCTCCTCCTTTCCACACCTTGTACACCCATTATCATTTATGTAACCCATTTCAAACAGTTTTGTTGGAGTCAGATAGTAGTGATATAAGACTTTATATTGAATTAGCTTACCTTGCAGCTTCCTACAACTCTGATATGCCATTTTCCAAGCGTCAGTCCAGTCTTCATCTGTAATCGGATAGTCTAACTCCATTTCCCATTTGTTTTTGGCTGGCAGTGTCAGAAGATGAGAATCAGAAACATTATAAATAATTTTATAGATGTTACTCGCTCCTTTTTTAAGCATGCCCCATTTTATTATTAGTTCCCATTGAGGGTTGCTAGGTATTGAAAAGTCTGGAAGTAAAGTATGTTTTTGTAAGAACATCCTAAGCTGTAGGTAATAGTGAAATTCAAACTTTGAAATGTTGCATTTTTCCCTTATATCAGAGAACGACATCAGTATGTTTGACCTTGCATCAAGTATATCTCCCAAGCACTTTATCCCTGCCTTTTCCCAGACTGGATTGACCATCTTAATCTTATTATCAAACAGAATTGAGCTTCTCCATAAAGAGGCACATCTTAATGGGTTGCACTCTGGGTTGATTATCTTATTTTTTTTTTTTTTAGTAGTCTGAAGGAGGTGGAAAGGCAGCAATTACTTAAGAACTTACAGGGTGTGGGATAGACTATGTAGTCAGCTAAACTAAAGGGTTTTAAGATTTGTCTCTCCATATCCAACCACAAAGGATAATGCCCTGATGTGGGGGATGATTCTTGGAGGTGAAGAGACATTTGTTTAAAAAGAAATGCCATCTAGTACAGTAGTTCTCCCAGTGGGGCAGTGCCAATCCCTCTGACTCATGAGGAACTTGAAGTTTCCTGAGGCTTAGTCAAAGTGGCTTGTTATTCCATAAAAAAGCTCTGATCAATGAGTTTAGTTTTTTTGATTGTGCTTTGTTTAATAGGAATGGAATATTCTGAAATATATAAAACAACTTGGGGGCTACAATCATTTTAATCGCATTAACTTCCCTCATAAAGAAAGGTTTAGTTTATACCATTTTAATAAATCCATCTCAATTTCCTTTAAAAGTGGAGATAGGTTAGTTTCCATTAATGTGTCTAAATTCGTAGTGATTTGCAATCCCAGAAATGTAATTTGATTAGTTATCCAGCTTTGGTCCCATGTATTAACAATCTGAGCATCTAGCGTAGTAGGCAGAAATTTCACCATGGCTTGTGTTTTTTGCCAGTTTAATTGCAAGCCGACCATATTATAGAAGGATGCTAATAACTTGTTTAATGCTTCACACAAATGCACTGGTCTGGTTAAAGTTAAGAGAAGATCATCAGCAAATGCAAAGACTTTATGTGTTTTTTTAACTACTTGGATTCCATGGATTTCTCCACTTACTTGTATAAGTCCAATAAGTGGCTCTATTGATAGAATAAATAAATATGGCAATAAAGGACATCTTTGTCTGGTCCTTTTAGATATTGAAATTGTTTCTGATAGGATTCCATTTGTGAGAATCTGAGCTTTTGCCTCTTTATACAGAATCGACACCCAACTCCCAAATTCCTCCCCTCAGCCAAATTTTGCCAGTGTTGTTTGCATATATGACCAGTCAAGAGAATCAAAGGCTTTTAAAAGGTCTAATGAAAGGATTGCATAGGGAAGTTTTTTTTTTTACTTTGCAGCCCAAATAACGTTGAGGAGCCTTCTGACACTATCTGAACCTGTTCTCTCTGGCATAAAGCCTACTTGTTCCCTCCCCATAAGTTCCCCAATGAGAATCTGAATTTGAGTGGTCAGAATTTTGGCTAGAATCTTAATATATATCAGTGTGATCATCGCTTGAGTCAGTGTAGAGGGGAGGGATTTTTTATTCCAGGCTTCCTCATACATTGCTAAGATATATGGGGTAATGTTGGAATTTAGCTTGGCATAGAATTCACCTGGAAGACCATCTAAACCTGGGGTTTTGCTATGTGGCAAAGAGGCAATGGCCATTTCAATTTTATGGATGGGCATTGTCTTATTAAGAGATTCCTGTTGTGTTTTAGAGATTTTAGGTAGGTTTATTGATTTTAAGAATTGAATAGTTGAGTCTTTGTCGAAGTGCAGTCTTTTTGTGTATAAGGTCTGATAAAAATCTCTTTTGTTAATATCAGAATTCTTGAATAACACCTTGTCTGTCTGGTCTTTAATGCCTGGTATAATATTCTTGGAGTGTAGGTTTTTTAACCTGGATGCTAGGAGCTTACCTGCTTTTTCCCTTGCCTTCCAGTATCTTTGCTTTGTTCGAAATAAAGCATACTATGTATGTTCCAACAACATAGCATTAATTTCATATTTTAGCCAAGTTAGTCTATAGAGAAGTGAGTGGTCTATGACTGGAAATTGTTTAAGCTTATGATCCAATTCTAACAGTAAATTTTGTTTTTCCTTCAGTATTTTCTGTCTAGCCTTTTTCTTAGTTGATGTAAAGCCAATTATTTTACCTCGGATGTAAACCTTATAGGTTTCCCATAGGCAACTGTGTGACACTTCACCATTGTCATTTATGTTGAAACTAATCTTGGTTTCCTCAACTAACCATTCAGTAAATTTTTTATCTTGGAATAATTAAACATTTATCCTCCATCTCATTTGCTTCTCTCTCTTTTCTCCTATCTGCATACATAGTTCTACTATATCATGATCTGAAATAACGGACAATTTGATATTTGAATCTATCACCAAGTTGATAAGGGATTTGGCAATGAGAAACATGTCTATTCGACTAAATGACAGGTGCCTATGAGGGAAAAATGAATAATCCCTGTCTGAAAGATGCACCAGGCGCCAGACATAAGAGAGGTGTAGTGTATCAATTAAATTAGTTAAGGCCTGTCTTGATTTAGTCTGCCCAGCAGGTCTAGACGTTGTTTGCTTATCTAAAATCGGGTCCATTATTTCATTAAAGTCCTCTCCCATAATAATTTCATAGTCTACAAATGTACTCAGTGAGGCTGACAGGGAGAGAAAGAAATCAGCCTGATGCAAATTTGGAGCATAGACATTACATTTGGCTAATTTCTGTCCGTCTGTGGCTCCTGATAAAATTTGGAATCTACCTTCTGGATCTGAGTAATGATTATCCTTAACAAAGTTAACCCCTTTTCGAAATAAGATGCTGTTCCTCTTTTTTTTTTGATGAGTATGAACTGAATTCGACCAAAGCTACCCAAGTCCTAGCTAATTTAGCTGCTTCATCTGCCTCTAAGTGCATTTCTTGAAGTAAGGCGATGTCAACCTTATTTCTGTTCAAACAGGATAACATTTTTTTCCTTTTAACAGGGAAGCCTATACCATTAACGTACCATGAGATAATTTTATACATCTGCAAACCATTACAAAAGTTCACTATCTCTTTTCACAATAACAAGATAAATAAGATACATAAATAGTCTCAGTCATATCATCTGAAAAAGCTTGCTTCAGTGACACTGATTAAATTAGAAACTTAACTTCCTAGTAACACATCACCACATCAAGTAGCGTAGTTAATTAACCTGCACTGCTGTCACCTTTTATTTAAAACAAAAAGTATTTTAAAAAGTTCTATTAATGACAGTACAAGATATAGTACTCACAATGTACCTTAAATATATACCTTAAATAAGGACAAGTTGCTAACTTGTATTATTTTTAGATAGTAGTAAGTAACTTTGTAAACAATGTGCTTGTCCAATTAACGATTTAAATAAGAAACAAAAAAAACAACCTAGTTCTTAAAAACAGTAGGCTGTGATCTACTGGTGAACCAAGTACCACCGGACTTGAGTCCAAGGTGGAGAGAAACCGTTGGTCCTTCACCTGGAGGTAGACGTCTGAGAAAAAAACAACAAAAATGTCCGGTCCATTGAAACATACGTGAAGATTATTAAATCCACACATCATATAGAATAACAACATGCGTATATCTACACTCATATACACTATATCTATACTCAACAATACCCATACATATGAATTTTGTACATTTACATTAATGTGTGTGTGTATATATATATACACACACACACACACACACATATATATATGCACCTATATGTATATATACATTTATAAACCTATACACTTATAATTCAATTGAGTTTAATAATGGTATCTTTATCATCAACCAATAGCATCCACTCAAAGGTGTCATATGATACATTTTCCTTCTTTCTTGCCTTAAGAATGCAGGGCCAAATGGGATGAGGAGCAGGATGGCATATTTAAACATATTTGAAGAGTTGTAACAATCATTCCCATGTCACTGGTAACAATCTCATATAAATCGTTACCAATAAGATTATTTGAATATCGTATCAATCATAACCTTAGCTGTGTAGTCTAGCTAGGTCTATTGTCACAACTCATCTCATCACTGTTGTGCATATAAGGTGTCACAGCCCCCACTACTCAGTGTGCTGAACAGTAGACAAAGAACCTGCATGATGCTCCACTCCCTCCCCCCTCCCCGCAGGACAGCCCACAGTTTCAGGCCCCATGTAGCAGAGAAAATATCACAAAATACTAGTATGAAGAATGTCCCACTGTCCTTGTAACCATACTCCTGCCCTTCATATACGGATTGGTCCATTATGCCCAACTCATGCTCCAAGGATCACATCCAGTCAAGCTAAAGTGATTTTGGATTTCAGAGGCACCCCAGTAATCCTACCCAGTGGGCTCTCATGTCCCTGTGACAAGAGTAACTGTTTCAGACTATAATCCATAGCACAAATAGATTGCATAGGGAATTTGGGGGGGGGGCACTAACTCCATCTTTAATCTCTATCATCTGAATCCCTCTTGCTAGGTGGCCATATAACTTAGGGCTCTGCTAGTTGTCTGTATATGTTTCAGAAGGAGGGTGTAAGCCATGCAATTCATCATATTAGAGGGCTGTACAAAATACTCACCCTATGCACCCAGTGAGAGGAGTCTGACCAGACCAAATACACCTGAACCAGGCAAACACATGGGCCCCCAGGGTTCTTAATTTATTGGGTGATTATTATAGGATAATATTCATCTCTATCACTCCCCCTCCCACTGCTCTGAAAACTTAGAACTGTTGCAATAAACTAGCCTCCTGTGTTATACATTCAAACTATGATTCATTTAGCAATAAATTGGTAAATAATTAGCACCATTACATCTAGAAGTTAAGACCAAGTGTCAGTCATCAGCTATGTAAAGATAAACAGCCGTTTATCTGTTTATTTAGTTTTGTATCTCATTTCTAAGTCTGTGAACTTAACTGAAACCCCTCAATTTGAAGGATTAGTTCTTCATATTTAGAAGACTGTGCCTTAGATTAACAGCAACTCCGTGGGTATTCAGATTATGCTAACATAATCGATGGGCAGACAAGATAAGGGGGCTCACCATCAGTGTAAACATGCTCTTGTCCCTCCGCTTGTTGGTGCTTCTCATGGGCAGTTCACTTGTAAATTGTTACTCCACCATGATACGGAGACTGAGGTCAGAGGTCATGTCTTCTGGGTCGTGAATCGGAACTGCCTGCAGAGAGCATGACACATCCTGCAACTTGGTACCTACTACTGATTTGGGTGAGTGGTTTCTTGTACATGTTTCCATGAGGGCATATTTAATTAGATATACTTCTGGTTCTACCGCAAAGGAGTTGTTGGATGATGCGTTACTGGATGTCCCATGGGAGCGCCGTCTGCTTCTACTTCTACTTCTTTTCCTGGATGAGGACTGTAACTACTGTCTACTCTGTCTTTTTACTGGGATCGTGACTCTAAAGTTCTGTTTAACCTTCCTGAGGTTGGTTGATTGCCATGCGTTCCTCCTGGGTGTATTTGTTTTAGCTGCCATTGAATATAAATAAGGAGTACACTCAAATACTTTCTGCTCTCCTTTTTGTTTAGAGGGAGTAGAGAGGAAGGACTCCATGTCCATGCTTTGTTCGATCTCATAGGGTGCACGCAGAGTAGAATCATGGAACACAGTTGTCTTGAGTACTGATTTATGATTTTTAAAGTTCGATTGGTTATTAAGGTGTTTAGATCCAGCTTCCTCAGATAGCGTATATAAATAATCCCATGCATCTTCAACAGTGGAGCAAGTCACCAAACCTCCCCCTTTTCTCTTATGATAAAAATAGCCAGATATTTAAACTTGTATACAATTCCAAGTCTCTGACATTCTTTTTTTAACTTCATAAAACCCTTTCCTCTTTTGTACTACTTCATGGGAAAAGTCTCGAAATATAAGAATTCTATTCCCTTGCCACTGTAACAACTTTTTATCTAGTGATTTTTAAAATTTTTCCTTGACAGAGAACCTTAGAAAATAAGCCACGATCAGACGAGGAAACTTCTTTTGAGGAGATTTGGGACCTAGAGCTCAATGAGCTTTCTCAGTCTCGAGTGACCATGGCCATTGGAAATTGGGAATTTCAGGGATAAAAGTCTGCAAGAAACTTATCATGCTGTTCCCCCTCCCAACCTTCCAACACCAGTTATCCTAAGATTGTTTCTCCTTCCTTGATTCTCCAAATCAACCACTTTATCTAATAAAAACAATATTTGTTTGGACTGTTGTTGTGTGATTGTACTTAACTGTGAAACTGTTTCTTTAAGATCACTCAGCTGTGATGAGGATTTATTTACAGCCTCTTTCATACATTGAGCCTCCTCTTGTAAGCCCGCTTTAGCACTATTAAACTCTGCAATATCTATTTTAAGCCCAGACGGCATATTTTTTAGTTGTAACGTATCTGCTTAACTTGTGATTTCATTTAGGTTGTTTGCCATTGTGATTTAGATGAACTTTGGAGTCTGCTTAATGGTTTTCTGTTGATTTGCTGGCCTCCATTTAGCCTTTGGATTTTCTTAGAACTGACGGTATGTTGGATGACACCCGTGTGTAACACCTCAATCAAAATGTTGTAATATGTTCCCGGTATATTAATACACTGAAATAAGTTATTTAAATCGCAAGATATTAAATAAAAAGTGTGAAATAATATATTTAAAAATCGGACCGGATGCTTTTGTTTCTTCAGACGACCTTCATCTTCAGCACTCGCACGCACCTCCTCCCATAGAGGTATTCATGAAACTGGTCAACGATGGCCCATTTTAGCACAAGGAACTCCAACTTAAGCACAGGGTAGTTTCATTCGGATGGGGTCAAGCTCCTACTGGTGAAAGCTACTGGTCTCAGGCCAACCTCATAGTTTTGACACAGCACCGCTCCTAGACCCTGCAGGCTAGTGTCCATATGCAGTACGTAGGGTTTGGTGGGGTCAGTATAGGTGACGATGGGAGCATGGGTGAGCTGGTATATGATCTCATGGAAGGCTGCTTCACAGTCGGGCATCCAGTGGGGCCCGAAGAATTCACCTGGGTGGAAGTATACTTATTCTGGTTCTTTAACAGACCCTTTTTTGTATTTACGATTGGTAGGAGGATAACCCTGGGTTAGGTTCAAGAGTGGACAAATCACCTTGGAATAGTCTTCTATGAACCTGTGGTAGTAGCCACAGAACCCCAGGAAATGTTGTAGTTCTTTCAGATTATTTACCTTTGCACCATAGACTGATGTTCTTTCTACCCGGGAAGCACACCCACAGCACTCACATGTGATTTTGTTTATAGAAACCCTCGGTTTAATTATTTTTTGTTGTTGTTGTTGTTAGTGCAGAGCTGAGCTGGACTGTGTACCCCATTTCAGACTCCTTAGGCACTTTGGTGGTGAATAAACTAAAAGAGATGGGGAGACAGACAAGATAAAAGATGCCGGTGAACCTGGGAGCGCAGGACAGAGTGGGCAGGAGACAGACCCACCTGCAGACACAGAAGACAGAGGGAGAGTCCAGAAGAGAGTTTGGGGAGGGGTTCAGGGAGAGTTACACAGGGAATTACTGGGGGAGTTACATTTGCCCACCACTTACCACCACTCCGGACCCCTATTTTTAATAAACACGGACTCACATTACATGACAAGGGCACAAAAAAAATACCCTATGGTAAAAAAACAAGGAGCCAAACATCCGTATCTGCAGTTAAAAAAACAACCCTTTTTCATGATTTTGCAGATACGGATGCATACCGCAGTGCATAGAAAGTGCCATCACTGAGAGCCAGGCCTTAAGATGAAAGAAGCACAGGTTGAGAGTCAGCAAGTTCGCCTTGAGTGTACACATCCTAAGTTTGTTGACTTGCAGTCTGCTCAACAGAGGAAACCTTATCTGTTAAGGCCAGCTGGGGGCCACCAGTAACATCTTGTCCCCGTGCACCTCCGATTTGAGGAATACCCCGTGCACTAGGGGGACTGGAGGGAATGCATACAGAAACAGATTTTGCCATTGCAGTCTGAATGCATCCTGACAGAAAACACCATCTCCTGGATTTTCAGAGCAGAACTGACACCACCTCCTGGATTTCTAGAGCAGAACTGAGGCAGTTTGGTATTAAGTGGTGATGCAAAAAGGTCCACTTCAAACAACATGAAGTCTTGCTGTATTCTGACTATTGCAGTTAGGTCCTGCCTTTCAACTGCCCCGGAGAACAAAGGGTTAACTTTTCTATGCCTTGCATAGAATGTTCATCATGAGCTCGGTTGAAGCCTCTACCTGTTGTTATTCGAACTGCAACCGTCAGATTCTTTACTCGGCCTCACTGAACAGTCGCTCCGGAGATTTCTCCTGCTGCTCGGTTCAAAAGTCGGTTGAAGTGTCGGTTTCGGGTCAGTTTCTACCGAATTGTTGTTTCTGCATAGTCAGTTCAAGTCTCTGTCTGTGGTACCGTGAGTACTAGATATGTTTTATTCTGTTTTCTGTGTGGAACTTGAAAACTGTGGATCGGTTCGGCTGAACCGATCATTTTGAGGTAAAACTTGTACTTTACTTTAGTGTGTGGTTACCAGTCCGTATCGGTTCTAAAAAAAACAGGTTTTAAGTACGTTTTTTTCTAAGACCCATGACATGGTCAGGAACTGATAGAGGAGTCTTGCCTGGCGGATTACCGAAAAAAGGGTAAGTTTGGTTAGGTTGGCCATGTCTGAGAAACCCAAGAAAAAAAACGGGCCCACTGGGTTTCAACACTGCAGTGTGTGTAGGGAGGTCTTTGCTAAGGCTGATCCCCACACCACCTGTGTTTATTGTCTGGGGTTTGACCACCTCGATTCAGACTGCCAAATTTGCAAGAATTTTCCCAAATTTACCCTGGAAAAGAGATTAGGTAGACTGAGGAAAGGAGGCCGAGAAGTCCACTGACCCGGATGGCCGGTCCGGTTCGGTTCCGACCAAACCAGAAGGAGTGCCCTCTGACCAGGGCAATACGTCTTCGGGCAAAAGGAGAGCCGATTTCGAGGAATCGGTTCCGACAAAAAGAAAAGACAAATCGACCAGTTTGGACCCAGAATCTCATACTCCGACCGCCGATGAGATAGCCAAAGCAATTAGGATTATAGAATCGCTTCGATCGGTTCCGACCGAACCGGCACCATCTGGCAGGGGCTCGGTTCAGTCGGTTCCGCCTGTTCCAGATTATACCTTGGAAGAATTTTATGAACCGGAGTTTGAGGAGGAGGGAGAGTATGAGAATGATTATGGTGGTGATGAAAGTCTGGATGTGCCTATTGACCCAGACATCTCCACAGACAGACCTTCAGGTGTTTCTCCTCCTAGGCTTTCTGAGTCCCCTTCACACTACATGTTCTACAGAAAGGTGGCTGATACCCTCCAGCTTCCTGTGGAGGAGGCAGTAGAGGATCAGGAAGAGCCTGATTATGTTGAGATGATGGACATCCCAGAGTCCAGGAGACTGTCTATTCCCCTCCACAAATCTTTTGGGAAACAGAAACAAAAAATTCTTAAGTCTCTCAATTCTATATCTCCTGTGGACAGGAGAATGGACAAGAGGTACACTCTCTCAGGCTCAGACACAGAGTTCCTTTTTCAGCAATGCAGCCATGTTGGGGTCATACAGGCTGCTGCCTGTGATAAGGCAAACATTCCCTTGGTATCACCCCCCCCAGACAAGGACTCCAGCAAGATTGATGCCATGGCAAAGAAGCAATACATGGCAACATCTTTGGGACTCAGGCAGGCTAATTATATGGCCTATGCAGCCAGGTACCAGACGTCCAGGTGGGACACTGTACTGGCACTGGCTAAACAGGCTCCCACCCAACTTGCCAAGGAGCTGGAACAGGTGGCTGCAGATGGGATTGAGGCATCGAAAGTACAGTTTCATGCTGCTGTAGACTCCAATGATGTATCATCAAGAGTCATGGCTACATCTGTGGCTCTTCGGAGAATGGCTTGGCTCAGATGTACTAGCCTCTCACGGGATACCCAGGCTAAGGCCATGGATTTTCCTGTAGTTGGTAATTCTCTGTTTGAGGAGCAGACAGAGAATTACATGAAGAAAATGGATGAATATAGGACCACTTACAGGAGTGCTCAAGCCAAAGAAAGGCAAGCAACTCCTCAAAGGAAGCAGTCCAGGGGCAGGGGCAGGCCTTTCCAAATGCCTTTTTACCAAGCTCGGGCCTCTTCTTCTTCTTTTTCGAAGAGGGGGTTCTTTAGAGGGAGAGGCAGAAGGGGGATGAGCAGGCCTGCATCCACCCCTCAGCCTAAAGCCCCTGCCAAGCAGACACCCTGATGGGTCTGCCCGGGTCGATTCTCCTATACCAGTAGGGGGCAGGCTGGTTTACTTTGTCCAGGACTGGATGTCTCTTACATCAGACAAGTGGGTCCTGGAAGTAGGAAGCCAGGGACTGGTTCTCAGCTTCAAAAAATTTCCCAAGATGTGAGCCAGATCTTTTCCACCTGCAAATCTCTCAGAAACCCTTGCCCTAGAGGCAGAGGTTTCTTCTCTCCTAGCTCTCAGAGCTATAGAGAGAGAGTTCGCACCCTACACTGGGGCAAAGGATTGTACTCCAGGTACTTCCTAACCCACAAAGAGACAGGAGAGTGGCGACCCATCCTGGACCTAAGATATCTGAACAAACATCTTTTAAAGCCAAAGTTCAAAATGGTAACTCTGGGAATTATCCTTCCCTCTCTAAGGACAGGGGACTGGCTAGCCTCCCTGGACCTCAAAGATGCCTACTTTCACATTCCCATCAGGTGCTCCCACAGAAAGTACTCAGGTTTGAGTTGCCCTCAGGCCACTATCAACTCCGAGCAATGTCCTTTGGCCTATCGTCAGCACCAAGAGTCTTCACAAAGTGCCTGGCAGTAGTTGTTGCCTTCCTAAGAAGACAAAAGATTTCCATTTTCCCATACTTGGACGACTGGCTCATAGTAGGTCAGTCTCCAGACCAAGTCAAGTCACACCTGCAAGTGACCCAGCAAGTGCTCACTTCTTTAGGATTCCTTCTCAACCTACCAAAGTCAGTTGTCGAACCAGTGCAGCTCCTCACCTTCACAGAACTGGATAAGGTAAAAGCAAGAGCCTTTCTTCCCCTGGAAAGGGCAAGGACCCTCATGGAACTGGCCTCTTCATTCAGCCTTCAGGTGTCTCGACCAGCAAGGCATTTCCTTCAGCTACTGGGCCACATGGCAGCTTCCACAGCAGTGGTCCAGGGGGCAAGATTCCAAATGAGGGACATTCAGTTCCACTTGAGGGCCTTTTGGTCCCAATGAAAGGATTCCCTTACCAAACTAATTCCAGTGACTCGAACCATGATCCAAGCCTTGCAATGGTGGCAGGATCAGGACAATTTGAGACAAGGGGTTCCATTTGTCACTCAGTCTCATTCAGTGATCCTCACCACAGATGCTTTCCTGCTGGGCTGGGGAGCCCATTTGGGGGATCTTACCACCCAGGGACTGTAGTTGCCTCAGGAATCTCTGCTTCACATCAATCTGTTGGAACTCAGAGCAGTGTTTCTGGCACTACAAGCTTTTTCCAAATCTGTACAGAACAAGATGGTTCAGGTCAGAACAGACAACACCACCACCATGTGGTACATCAACAAGCAAGGAGGCACTTGGTCTATGGCCTTGTGCACAGAAGCAATGAGGTTTTGGTCCCTGGCCTATTCCCTGCAGACCTCTCTGATAGCAGTCCACCTCTCAGGGAAGGACAATGTACTAGCAGATGCACTGAGCAGAATATCCCAGGGCCATCACGAATGGGCCCTAGATCCTCTGGTGTTTAAAGTGATTTTCTCAAGATGGGGCACTCCAGAGATAGATCTTTTTGTAGCCCCAGACAATCACCAACTTCCTCTCTTTTGTTGCAGACCCCTAGTCTTGGGCTCAGTCCCCCTGGATGCTCTGATTCTGAACTGGGAAGGGAAAATTCTGTATGCTTTTCCCCCCTTTCCTCTCCTGTTCAGAGTGTTAGTCAAGATAAGGTCACAACCAAGCAAAGTGATTCTGATTGCTCCAGACCGGGCCTGACTGCCATTGTATCCCTTGTTGCTGTCCTTAACAGTCCATCTTCCCCTGTCTCTTCCCAGGAATTACAACCTGTTAACATCCTCTCGGGGGAGGATTTGGTACCCGAATCTTCAGTCTCTCAATCTCAAGGCTTGGCTCTTGAAGAGTTAGAGTTTGCAGATCTCCATCTTTTCCAAGGGGTTCTGGATATCCTTAAGGCTTCTCGAAAGCCTTCCACCAGAAAGACTTAACAACTCCAAATGGAAAAGATTCAGAATTTGGTGTTCTAAGAAGAATATTTCTCCAGACTCTGCTGAATTGCCTACGGTTATGGATTATATGGTCCATCTTAATGGCCTAGGTCTCAGACCAGCTACTCTCAAGGTACACTTGGCAGCTGTTTCTGCTTTCCGGTGTGTAGGCAAGTCTTCCTCTCTGTCATCCCATCCTGTATTCTGCAAGTTTTTCAAGGGATTGCTTCACACCAATCCCCCCTTTAGGGATCCTGCTCCTGCTTGGGACCTTAATGTTTGCATTGCTCAGCTTATGCAACACCCTTTTGAGCCTTTGTCCTCAGCAGAGCTTAAGTACTTGACTTGGAAAACTGTGTTTTTGGTAACCATTACTTCTGCCAGATGTATCAGTGAATTGCAAGCCCTGTCAGTGGAATCTGATTTCATCTCTTTTCACAGAGATAAAGTGGTCCTTAGAACTAACAGAAAGTTCTTACCCAAAGTGGTTTCAGATTTCCACCTCAACCAGTCTATATCTCTCTCCCTGTTTTCTTCACTGATCATTCCTCCTCAGGAGAGAGGAGGCTACACAGTTTGGATGTTAAAAGAGCCCTTAGCTACTACATAGAGTGTACCAAGGGTCACAGGTTTGATTCCCTCCAGTTGTTCCTCACTTATGGAGAAGTTGGTAAGGGCAAACCTGCCACTAAGAGATCTATTGCCAGGTGGATTGTTTCTTGTATACAATTCTGCTATGAAAAACTGGGTAGAACTCCACCCTCAGGCCCGAGGGCTCATTCCACAAGAGGTACAGCTGCTTTCCTGGCTGCTGCCAGGGATATTCCTCTCTTAGAAATCTGTCAAGCAACCACCTGGAAAACAGTCCATACTTTCACCAAGCATTACTCTCTGGATAGCCAGGATAGGAGTGATGCTTGGTTTGACACGGCAGTACTTCAGAGCCTATTTCCAAAGTAGGTTCTGTCCCTCCTCCATGAAGGTACTGCTTGGTATTCTGCAATAGTCAGAATACAGCAAGACTTCATGTTGTTTAAAGAAAAAATTACTCACCTTAGTAATTCTGTTTCTTCTAGTGGAGTCTTGCTGTATTCTGACCCCCGCTTCCCTCTCAGAACCTACTTTTTGGGATGTGGGTGGGCAGGAGCAGTGTTGGCACCCTAGGGGCATCCATTTTACACCCTCTTTTTTCTTTGGGTGGAATGTTGTTTTTTGGAGGTGTTTTTGGTTTTGGGTTTCCTGACTTGAGTCTTCCTTTGAGAACCAAAACCATTATATATTTGCCAGTTGGCTAGTAAAAATTTTACAGTTTCCACACAGAACATCTAGTGAGTTTTTGCTCGTAAAGATCTGACGGTTGCAGTTCGAATAACAACAGGCAGAGGCTTCAACCGAGCTCATGATGAACATTTTATGCAAGGCATAGAAAAGTTAATCCTTTGTTCTCCGGGGCAGTTGAAAGGCAGGACCTAACTGCAATAGTTAGAATACAGCAAGACTCCACTAGAAGAAACATAATTACTAAGGTGAGTAATTTTTTCTTCTGGGGCACCCTTCTAGTTGAACAGTGATCTCACAATGTCTGGAGCTAGTGACCACTTGTAAGGATTGGCCTCTGTTCTGTCAAGTTCATCTGCCACACTGTCGTGGACTCCTGGCAGATAAATTGCTTGGAGCAGGATCCCCTGCTCCAGGAACTATTCTCACATTCTAATTGCCTCCCTGCAGAGAGAGTAAGTGTGTGCTGTCCCTTGTTTGTTGATGTAGTACATGACAGACTTTTTCTCTGTCTGGAGGAGGACTGTTTTGTGGCTGACTAGGTCTATTAGGGCTCTCAGGTCATGCAAAACAGCTCACATTTCCAACACACTGATGTCGAGATGAGTCTCTGTTGGGTCTCAGACACCCTGTGTTTGAGGACCCTGACAGTGGTCCCCCACCCCAACAGGGAGGAATCCATGGTGAGAGTCACCTGTGGATCTGGATGGGAGAAGGAGAAGCCCTGGAAGAGACTGTTCTCCACTGACCACCATGTGAACGACTAAACCAGGGGCTTGGTCTGAGAATGTGATGCTTGTGACCACTGTGCACTGCGCATCTACCGAGTCATTCTTATGTTCAACAGTGCCACGGGCACTGTGAACAATGAGGAAGCTATCAGATCCAGCATGTGTTACATGGAGTGGGCTTGTATAGCCATGTGCTCCATGACATAGCATGATATCTGTAGCATTGCTAGCATTCTGTTCTCTGGAAGAAAGGTCCAAGTCTTGGTTATATCTGGAAGAGCTTAGAAACTTAGGAATTGTATGCAAAGAAATGGTCTTTGTGGAAAATCAAACAAGGAAACTTACACATTACAGCATGAAGCTCTGAAATCCTTCAAGCAGAAGTGATTGCTACTAAAAATAATATTTTCCACGACATGAAACGTAAGTCACAACTCTTGGTTGACTAAAAAGGTGCGAACGTCAGTTTCTCAAGTACAAAATTCAAGTCCTGAGGCAGGACTGGAATGTGGATAGGAGGTTGCATATGTAAAATACCTCTCAGGGAAAGTATGAGACATCTGTAACTGTACAACTCTCAACAGGGGCATGGAAAGCTGATACAGTGGCCAAATGCACCTTAGCTGAGAAATACTGTAGACCAAAGCCTGACAGGGACAGCAATTATTCCAACAAAGCATTTACAGGACATGTAAATGGGTATACATTTCTGACAGCAGCCCACAAAGTGAATCACTTCCATTTCATGAAATTAGTATGTCTGGTAGAAGGCTTTCTAGCCACAATCAGTACATCAGCAACCTTTGGGGATACCCCAGAATGTGCAATGGCTATATTTTCAGGAGCCATGCATGCAGATGTAGGGATTTCGGGTCTGGATGGACTAGGGATCCTTTGTCCTGTGACAACAGGCCCCAACACAAAAACAGGGAGGAAAAAGGCTCCACTGCCATCAGTTGCAGTAGTGGAAACCATATCTGGTGAGGCCATAATGGAGCAATGAGGATGAGAATGGCGCTCTCCATCCACAGCTTGAGCAGCACTCTCTGTATAAGTGTAATTGGTGGAAATGCATATAGGAATTTCCCTTTGCAACAGAGGAACAAAGCGTCTCACCAGAAAACTCCAGGCCCTGAAGCGAGAGAGCAGAAATGTCTCAGTTTTGCGTTGTTTGGGGACACAAAAAGGTCCAATTCTGGATGACTCCATCTTGCAAAAAGGTCATCTAGCATGGAGGTCAGCAGTTCCCATTCATGATTCTTGGACTGTGACCTGCTTAGTCAGTCTGCTAAGATTATCTGAAGACCTGGGAGATGCACGTCTGACAGGTGTAGGGCCATGGGACAGAGCCCAGTACCATACTCTTATTGCTTCCTTGCATAGGGGATAGGAATGAGTGCCCCCTTGTTTGTTGATGTACTGCATCACATTGCCATTGTCCATCTGTAGTAACACAGATGCACCTGAAATGTCTGGAGGCTATACAGGACTGCTCTCATCTCCGGGACACTGATATGTAACCTGGCCTCCACCTTGGTCCATGACTGCTTTGTCTAGTAAGGGCCAAGATGAGCGCCCCAGTCAGAGCCCAAGGCATCTGTGGTGAGGATCTGTACAGGAGCTGGTACAAGGAATGGAATGCCCTTTAATAGGTTTTCATGAGCCAGCCACAATAGCAATGCTCTGCAAAGCAGGGACAAAATGAGAACCATTTGGTCCAGCTCATCCATCAACTGATCCCACTGGACCCTGAGTGTTCACTGCCATATTCTCATATGTAGGTGGGCCAGTGTCACTGTCACAATGGCCGCAACTATGATACTCAGGAGATATAACATTGTTCTCCCAGAGCTGGGTCCAGTCCTTTTTAACATATTTATCAGCGACATCACCGATAGACTGGAGGGGAAGGTTTGCCTGTTTGCAGATGATGCAAAGCTCTGCAACAGGGTGGACACACAGGAGGGAGCATCAGGTATGGAAGCTGATCTCAGAAAACTGGAAGAATGGTCCAGAAATTGGCAGTTACAGTTTAATGCCAAGAAGTGTAAGATAATGCACCTGGGTAAACGGAACCCAGAAAATAAGTACATACTGGAAGGGCATCAATTAGAGGAGACAAAGATGGAACGGGATCTAGGCGTGATCATTACAGATGACTTAAGGGTAGGAAAAATGAGAAAAGGCAGTGCAGAAGGCCAGTGGCATCCTCGGATGCATAGGTAGGGGTACTACAAGCAGAAAGCGGGAGGTAATCATGCCACTCTACAGATCCTTGGTGAGGCTGCACCTGGAATACTGCATCCAGTTCTGGAGGCCTCACCTGAAAAAGGACATTGACTGTTTAAAGACGGTTCAGAAAAGGGCTACACAGATGGTGCAGGTGCTACACCAGGAGCCATATGAGACAAGACTGAAAGAGTTGAATTTTATTCACTCTGGAGCAGAGAAGAAGTAGGGGGGATGTGATAGAAACATTTAAATATGTAAAGGGAATTAACACAACTCAAACAGGAAACTTCTTCCAGGAGAACAGGGCTATACGCCCTTGGCGGGCACAACACTAGATCCTGGTGGGCGGTAGGTTCAAAAGCAACTCTGGGAAGTACTTTTTCACTGACGGGGTGACAGACTCATGGAATGGCCTGCTACCAAAAGTGGTAACATCGAAGACAGTAAGAGAATTCAAACTTGCGTGGGACAGGCAGTTTGGTCAGCTTAGGAAAACAAATAACTGGGGGGGGGGAATAGCCACCATGGGCAGACTAGATGGACCACACGACCTCCATCTGCCTCACTGCTTTCTTATGTTCTTGTGTTCTTATGACACAGTGACTCCTGTATACTAACTGTGTTTGGGCAATCAGATTTTCTACTCTGTCCTGTGGCAGAAAAGCACAACCCTTCTCTGTGTCCAAGACTGCCCATATGTACTGCAGTCTTTGGCAGGGATACAGCACAGATTTTGGCACATTTATTGTGATCCCAAATCTTCGAATAACTGCCTTGTCTGAGACAAGGTATGTATGAGAACTTTTCTGGAGCTGGCCTTTAGCAGCCAGTTGTCCAGATAGGGGAACACATACAGACCTTCCCTGTGAAGGGCTGCTGCCACTGCTGCCAAGCATTTGGTAAAGACCTGTGGCGCAGAAGATGAGCCAAAGGGCAATACTCTGAACTGGTAATGTTCCCCCTCAGCACAAAGTGGAAGTATTGCCTGTGGGATTTCCTGATTATGATATGAAGGTAAGTACCCTTCGTGTCTAGAGAACAAAACCAGTCTCCTGTTTGCAGAAGGGGAATCAGAGTTTGTATGGACACCATTTAAAACTTTCTGTATTTGATGTAGGTTTTGAGATCCAATACAGTATGCAGATCCCTTGTCCATTTTGGGACTAGGAAGTATCTGGAATAGAACCTTATGTTTCTCTGTTGAGGAGGAACTGGTTAAATAGCATGTTTTGGGAATAATGACTGAACTTCCTTCAGAAGGGATAAATGGCCCAGAGGATAACAGGAAGGGAGTGGAGGATGATCTGGGGGAGGGGGTTCTAGAAGCTCCAGAGCATGCCCCCTTGTAATTATCTCCAGTACCCACTCATTGGTTGTAATCCCTCGCCATTGTTTCAGATGGAGGGAGAATTTGCCCCCCCCCCCCCGCAACCACTTTTGGAGGTAACAGTGGAGGTGGGGTTGTATCTGGAAGACAGGTGGAACTGGTGGGGGTAGTGTCACTGGTACCAACTGCTTTGGGTGCTTTTGTATGTGCACCTGGGAGAGGGGGCCTGGCAAGGTGCCACCTCCTCTGACATGGCCTTGTTGACAGTGGGCCCTGCTATCTCTGGCAGCAGGCTGAAGAAAGAATCCCTTCCCATAACCCCTGGCAGGAGTGGATACAGGGATTTGACAGACCTAAGAGTAATTTTTGAAGTCTGAAGGCCTCTTCAACATCATAGCCAAACAGTTTTGTCCCTCTAAATGGGGTATTCAAAACTGCTTGTTGCACATCCTTGGCAAAACCAGCAACTCTGAGCTAAGAATATCTTCTCATATGACTGCAAGAAGCAGCAGCCCTGGCAGAAGCATCAGAGACATCATAGGCAGAGTGTAGCAAATGTTTGCCAGCCTCAGCACCAGAAGTTAAGGTTTTAAGTAACATTCTTGGCAGATCCATCTGGCAAAGCCTGGGCTGCAGTGTTTTCAGCTTTCCACAGGCTGTACCTCTATTTCATCATATTGGCCTGGTAATTTGTAGTCCTAAGACCAAGTGAGACAGAAGCACATGTATGCTTGCTCATCACATCCAACCTCATAGATTATTTGTTAGGAGACAAAGTTCTCATGGGTTTAGGTGCCTTAGATCTATCATGAGCAGCTATGATGACTACAGAGTCAGTTTCTGGCTGATTAGCATAATGAACAGATGGTACAGGATACTGCCTATCAGCCTTTCTAGGCACTGCAGGCAGTGAGTTTGGTCTGTACGATGCAGAGAAGGTAGCATCATCTAATGTAGGGTACAAAGGTGGAATTACAATGGAGGGTATGCAAGGCACCTCCAAAAATTCAATTAAATTTCTTTTTGTGGAATCTTCCTTTTCAGCAGAAAAGCCCATGGCAGTTTGCATTTGCTGCATCATGGCTTGAAAAGTAGGATCCTCAGGAAGAGACCTTGGGTGTAGACCATGGAGTCCTCACTGCAGGGTGAGAAAGCAGAACTAGAGCATGGTGCAACATATTGCTCTCCCTCATATTCCTCTTCTAAATACTCTTCTAAAACCATGTGGTCAGGATTCTATTCAAGCTCTTTGTCAGTGTCTCTATTGACAGTGGGTGCTGCAGAATGCATTGGGGATGATAGCAGCAGCTGAGAGGCAGGAATCTGTAATGTGCTAGTAGAGGCCATTGGTGAGGGTTGCAGAGCAGGAGGCTCCACTAGTGGAATAACTGCTTGTAGGTGTAGTTCAGGCAAAATGTGTCTGATCATTTCTGAGAATGGTGCCAGCACAGCCTGAGAGTTGACGACACCCTGTAAAGGGGCTGGGACTACTTGTATTTACTGGCCTTGGCCAAATGACAATGGCATCGTACCATCCATAGTAGGTATGGCAGAGCCTAATCCAAGCCCTGACCTTGGTGTTTTATTGATGGTCAGTGGGGCTGTTGTCAATGCCACTGGAGAGGGCAATGACACAGTAGATTTTCCTTATCACAGCGATGACAAGGAACTAGCCAGTGAAGTAGATATCTTTTTTTCTCTATGTATGTGCTTGTGGCCCAACAGTGAGGAGGGCTACAACACCAACCATTCCCTGTTCCAGTCCTTCAGCTTCATTGAATATTTCTCAGCTGATGGTGAGGGAGACATAGATTTTTGGGCCTTGTTCCTTCTCTATGGCTTTTAAAGTTTTAAGGAGGACATTTTCTAGAAGTTTCTTGTGGTGTTGCCTTATAGCCTGGTCAAGGTTCTGGCAAATCTCACAAGTCCTCACATTATGAGACAGGTTCAAGCATCATACACAAACCATGTGTGTGTCTTCTTTGTAAATTTTCTCTCCACATTTTACAGCACCAAAATAAAGGCTCTTTCGACTTCGACGGCATGTAGAGATGATGAAATAAATTGTTAAATAAAGTAAAAGAATAAACAGCACTGTGTAATTGACAATATTTCCTTCAGTAGATCCAACGAGGATGATCAAAGGCAGGAAAAGAACTGAGGAGTGATGGGGCCACCCAAGTTTATATAGGCGCTGACGCAGGACATCACCCTGGGTGACCTGCAGCTAGCAAAAGTTTCCATGTGGTCCTACTGCCTGATGGCTGCAGTTCCAAAGGTGTGGTCTAATGGACCAGATACGCTCAAAGAAGATCTGGTAAAGACTCTGCTAAAGACTTAAGTTTGCTCCAAAGGGCATACTCGTACTTAGGAAAATACCCTTTGTAGCTAACAATTCTCATGTTGAGGGTAGCTGAAGCATAGACATGCTTGCTCATAGTGTCAGTCTTATGCAACTCCTTGTTTACAGGGTGTGCAGTGACCTCTTGAGGAATAATGGCCTTGTCATTCTCATAGATACATAGATACATAGACAGTGTCGGCAGATAAGGGCCTATGGCCCACCAAGTCTGCCCATTTGAGCTTGTAAGTTCACTTTATGTTTTCCTAGAAGTCTGTTGCCCCTTACCCCTGACCTCCACAATTCCTTTATGTCTATCCTATGCATTCTTAAATCCTGTGATTATTTTAGCCCCCACCATTTCCTCTAGCAGGGTGTTCCACTTGTTCACCACCTGTTCTGTGAAGAAATTCTTCCTCACGTTTCCTCTGAATCGTCCTCCCTCCAACTTCATCTCATGTCCTCTAATCCTGGAACATTTTTTTCACTTAAAAATATTGTATTCCTGCACCCTGTCCCTCCCTGTAAGATACTTGTATGTCTCTAACATATCCCATCTTTCCATCCTCTCCTACAGGGAGTACATATTCAGTTCCTTCAACCTGTCCTCATAGGACTTGTGATGCAATCCATGTACCATCTGTGTTGCCCTCCTCTGAACCTTCTCTACCCTGTCTATATCCTTACGTAGGTAAGGTCTCCAGAACTGTACACTGTATTCCAGATGGGGCCTCACTAGTGTCTTGTATAGTGGAATTATGACCTCCCTTTTCCTGCTGGTGATGCCCCTGCCTATGCATCCCAGCATCCTATCTGCTTTACCTGCTGCCTTGTCACACTGTTTCCCTACCTTGAGGTTATCAGAGATGATAACCCCAAGATCCCTTTCCTGCTTGGTGCATGCTATATCCTCACCCCTCAACTGATATATTGTGCCATGGTTTTTGTGCCCCATATGCATTATCTTGCACTTCTCTGCATTGAATTTCAACTGCCAAACCCCTGACCATTCTTCAAGTTTCTGCAGGTCCCTTCTCATTCTGTCTACACCCTCTGGTGTGTCTACTCTGTTATAGATCTTTGTGTCATCAGTGAACAGGGAAATTCTGCCTTCTAGGTCCTGTGCAATGTCACTGATGAAGATGTTGAATAGGACCGGTCCCAGCACTGATCCCTGTGATACCCCACTGGTCACTCTTCCCTCTGTGCAGTGACAGCCATTTACCACCACCCTCTGTGTCCTGCTGCCTAGCCAGTTACCTACCTACCACTCTACTGTCCTGCCCACACCCATATTCCCCAGTTTGTATAATAGTCTTCTATGTGGCGCAGTGTCAAAGTCCTTGCTGAAGTCCAGATAGGCCATGTCCACTGCCCTCCCCGATCCACCTGCCTAGTCACCCAGTCAAAAAATTCAACGAGGTTGATCTGACATGACCTCCCCCTGGTGAAACCATGCTGCCTTGGGTCCTGTAGTCTATTGACAACCAGATGTTCCACCAATCTCTCCTTCAGTAGTGCTTCCATGATCTTCCCCACTACTGAGGTGTGACTGACTGGTCTGTAGTTCCCCGCTTCCTTTTTTTTCCCACTTTTGTATAAGGGGACTACATCTGCTGTCCTCCAGTCTTTGGGTACCTCCCCTGTTTCCAGTGACCGGCTAAACATGGTTGCCAGAGGTTCAGCCACCACCTCTCTTAGTTCTTTAAGGACCCTGGGGTACATCCCATCTGGCCCCATTGCTTTATCAACTCTTATTACTACTAGTTCCTTCAGGACCCTTTCTCGTGTAAAGGGACTTGTGTCCATTTCTGCACCATTCCCACCCCTTGTACTCCCTTCAGACCCATTACCCTCCTCTTCCTCAGTAAAGACTGAGCAGAAATACCTGTTCAATATGTCAGCCTTACTGTTGTCATCCTCCACGTGGCCCCCATCCTCCCCCTTCAGTCTCACTATCCCTTCCTTTGCCTTTCTTTTTTCACTTATGTACCTGTAAAAGATTTTGTCCCCTCTACCCACTGATTTTGCAATGTGCTCTTCTGTCTCAGCTTTGGCTTTCCTCACTGACCTCCCTGCCTCCCTTTGCTTCTCCCAGTACTTCTGTACTTCTCCCTATCCCCTTCTGCCTGTGTCTTTTTGTATTGCCTGAATGCAATCTTTTTGGCTTTCACTTTCTCCGCTACATCCTTGGAAAACCATAATGGCCTCCTCTTCCTTTTCCCCTTGCTAACTTGCTTAATGCATAATTCTGTTGCTCTTGTAATCCCCATTTTAAATACTGCCCACTGTTCCTCAACCCCTGATTCCTGCCCCATTTCCCTTAATGCCTCTTTCAAGCATCTCCCCATTTTCCCAAAGTCTGCCCCCCTAAAATCCAGGATACGTGTTTTTGTGTGGTTTGGTTCTGCTCCTTCTGTGATTTCAAACCACAATGATTGGTGGTCACTGTTCCCCAGGTGCTCCCCCACTGTTACCCCCATCACACTGTCCTTGTTTGTGAGCACAAGGTCCAGTATTGCCATCTGCTGAGTTGGTTCCATGACCAGTTGCTTGAGGAAGCGATTATACCCATGGCATCAGCAATAGGTTGACAGGCATACACTGGCTCATCCTTTGGGGCAGTGTACTTCTTGTCAGCCTGCTCGCAGATGGATGGAACTGAAGCAGGCCTACTCCACCTGCATCACATATGGTTTCAAATGCAGGAGGAATAGGAGGAACTAAATTGACTGTAATATTGAAAACAGTTAGCCACTCCAGACAGAGACATTTTCCCCCGGTCAATGGCAGAAGTCTTGAAATTAAGCGTAGCATGCATATTTCTGAGCAAAGCCTTGAAAATTAGATCTTTCTGAGGTACAGACACAGGACCTGGGTCTGACATGTCTAGGTAAAAGAGTCACTGCTGCCACTATCAGAAATGATGAGGTCGGGGTCAGACACATTCCCCCTCTAGACACACCTCAGAAAGGGGGTTGTAGAGGGGTATGGGTCATAGGTCCCCTAATCCAGAACACGACTGTGGCTAAACTGGAGACATCAGTCCCAAAGGATGAGGGGCTGGTGTCAAGGGTGGTGCCAGCACTGAATTTGGCTCCAGGGTAATCCCTGATGCTGGGGTGGCACCAATACCAATACCGGCACCGGCACCAGAACTGGTTCTTAGCCAGGCCCCAAAGGGCCCAAGCCCAGCAACGGAACCAGATCTGGGGTTCATGATCCACTTAGCACTGGAGTGACTGGCTATGGCACTGTCGCCTGTCCCATCTGTATGTTAGACTGGGATGGGGCCAGTGAGACAGAAGTCAGTGGTGTGGTCAGTGGTAAGGATCCACGGGCTGTTGCCAGAGCCAAATGCTGCCTCTACCCGGCTTGAGGGCCCCACCCATGGCTCCAGTTCCACTTGCCCTGAGGGACAGGATCTACCAGCGGAGGCACACAGGCCAGATGCTGCACCCATTGCTCCATAACAGCTGCCCAGTGGAGGAACTGCCCGCTGGAGTCCCCACTAACAGAGAGGGATTCCGGGTCTGATACTCCAATCTCCTGGAGCCAGAGGCCCTCCATAACACTGAAGGTGTTGGTGAAGGCCTCTGGTCTGTAGAGACCAGAGATCTCTTGGCAGACCTCACAGAGGGAGACCTTGACTGGTGCTGTTTCTTCCCTTTCTGGTTGAAAGAGGAAGAAGTTGAGGCCAAGCAGCACTGGGACCTCGACTGGGACAGGGCTCCGGCCCACTTCCTTTTGTGCTTCCAAGAGGACTAGTCTTCTTCCTGAGCACTGGACCACCTGTAGTCAGAAACATTCCCCAATAGGGAAAGTGGAACGGACATGACTATGCTGCCCAAGCACCATGTCTGAGTAGATTCCCTACTGTCCTCCATGGCCTTTGATCATTGACGCTTGGTATGGCTGAAAGAAACTGTCAGTAAAAGTTTTGTAGAAATAAACTGATATAAAAATAAACTAGCTTTAAACACTAAAACTGAGAACTGAATGTTGTTGTATAGACATGAAATTCTGACTTCTGGTGGGCAAGCAGCATCATCACTGATACATACTCAATGAAAAGAAAAGAGGAACTAAGGCAGCTGAGGCCTTGTGCCGAGGTAAGCCTCTACCAGGGAGCTCTGTCATTGCAGAGTTGAACATGCGCGCAGCTGACCTCGGCGCCAGCCCTCCCGAAAAGTTCTGGCTCTATCAGGGTCCTAGTGCCTCTGTCTCAGACCAACTAGTGTGACTCAATGGTGAAGACCGATTCCAGGAAGATCTTACTGATACTGTTGTAATTTCTGACCTAACTGGTGACACTGTGAATCAAACAGAGGTCACTCCAAAGAAGGCTGTATGGGTTGGCCTGGCCACTGAATATACTGATTCACCCTGCTGCTCTGTACAGTTCAGCTTAACAAAACAACATGTTCTAATCTCAAACCACCTGTTTTGCTTGATCTCATTGTCTTTTGGAAAGGGAGGCAGTATGGTTACAGGTGTAACCCCCTGCAAATGGGGGTTCCCAAAAGTCTTCCAGGAGCTTGCCTGAATGCTCCAAGTCTGGTGGTGTTCAGCGTCTGAGCTGTTTAAATGTGGTTCCAAGCGAGTACTATTTGAGCCTCCACGTACTGTCTCTTTAAGAGCTGTCTGCCTGCAGACATAATTAATTTGGATGGGGGTCTGTGTGTTTCCTTGTTTGAGTCCTGATTAAGCTACTTCCAAATCACTCCGTTTCTGCCATTGCTAAAAGTGCAGAGGGAGCTCTTTCAAAAGGTGTAACTGTCTGCGGGTATTCTGTTAGAGTGATAATAAAAACACAGTTTGTCTAACCTGCTTTCCCTTCAGCAAGGACTGTGTAGTGTAACTCTTTCATTTTAGTGCCGGACTGCCGAGTGGGACCAATCAATATGTGAGAGCCCTAAGATGGAGACTGCTTGGGCCAACCAGAATAGGGACTACAAGCTGGGGCTTGCTCAAAAGGGGGCTGGATGGAAGAAGCCTCTGTGTAATGTAGTTTTGGAATCCTTGGCGCCATTTTTCACCAATAGAGGGAGCCTGTAGTGACTGACAAGGAGGATCAGCCAACTGGAACCTTTTGGATTTGGAGGAAATGCCCTGCTCTGTTACTGGAAAACTCAGATCAGGTGTGACAGTGAAGAGAGAAAGAGCTCTGCACTTCTGCGATGTATAGTTTCGTGCGGGAAGCGCATGTGAGGCCCTGAGTTTCAGCCTACAGCCGTTGTGAGTGCCAGTTTGGACTGAATCCAAGTTGTGAGGAGAAAGAAGCACCAGAAGTGTGGAAACCAGGCTCATCCTATAGAAGACTGGAGAAATTGCTGAATCACGCTCGGTCTGTCAGGAACTGAAGCTGCTGTGTGTGCTTCCGGGTATTTTGCAGTAAGTGCGATCGGGATCAAGGAGCAGCCTGCCTGGTATAGTACTTTTTTTTACATATGAATGTGCATAGTGCTTGTGGGGAATCGCTATTTCAAACAACATGAAGTCTTGCTATATTATGACATAAGCAGTTTGTCCCAGCCTTAGAACTGCTCCGGAGGTGAAAGAGTTAACTTCCATGCCAGGCATGGAATCTTGAGCGCGAGCTCAGTTGAAAAAACTCTGTCTGTTGATCTTCAAACTGAAACTGTCAGATTCTTTACTCCGCCTCACTGAACAGTCGCTCCGGAGATTCCTCCTACTGCTCGGTTCATTTGTCGGTTAAAAAAGTGTTATTTCTCGGTTTTCTAAACCGCAATTATATATTTTAACCGCAACCGGTTGGTTCAAGCTCTGTCTGTGGTATCGTAAGTAATAGATAGGTTTTGCATTTCTCTGTGTGGAACTTGCAAACATTGTTATCGGTTCGGTTTGAACCGATCAGGTTGTTGTTAAAACTTATTAAATTACATTTAGAGTGCGGTTCCCGGTTCTTATCGGTTCTAAAAAAAACGGATTTCATTACGTTTTTTTCCACGACCCGTGACACGGTTGGGAAGCGATAAGGGTGTCTTGCTTGGCGATTTGCCAGAAAAGGGCAAGTTTTTGGTTAGGCTGGCATTATGTCTGAGAAACCCAAAAGAAAAACCGGGCCCACTGGGTTTCAGCACTGTAGTGTCTGTGGGGAAGCCTTTGCCAAGGCTGACCCACACACCACATGTGTTTATTGTCTGGGGTTTGACCACCTCAATGCAGACTGCCAGATTTGCAAGAATTTCCCTGCAGCTACCCTGGATAAGAGAGTTGGTAGGCTCAGGGAACGAGAGGCCAAAAAGTCCGCTGACCCGGATGGCCAGCCCGGTTCGGTGCCAACCGAACTGGAGGGAGTGCCCTCTGACCAGGGCGATACTTCCTCGGGTAAACAAAGAGCTGACTCGGAGGAGCCAGTTCCAGCAAAGAGGACTAGAAAATCAGCAGGTGTGGAGCCAAAATTTCCTTCTCCAACCGCTGCAGAGATAGCCAAAGCGATCCAAATTGTCCAGTCGCTTTCCCCGGTTCCGTCCGAACCGGCACCATCAGGTAAACGGTCGGTTCGGGCGGTTCCACCGGTTCAAGAATATGATATAGAAGAATTTTATGAACCGGAGGAGGGGGAGGAGGATTATGAAGAGAGTGAATGTGATTTTGAAAGTCTGGATGTGCCCATTGAACCGGACATCTCCCCAGACAGACCTTCAGGAGTGTCCCCTAGGCTTTCTGAGTCCTCTTCTCATTTTATGTTTTATAAAAAAGTTGCTGAAACCCTCCAGCTCCCTTTGGAAGAAGCTGTGGATGAACAGGAGGAGCCTGACTATGTGGAAATGATGGATATCCCAGAGTACAGGAGATTGTCTATTCCTTTGCATAAATCTTTTAGGAAACAGACAATAAAGATTTTAAAAGCTCCTAATTCTTTACCTCCTGTGGATAAAAAGATGGACAGGAGGTACACATTGTCAGGCTCTGATACGGAGTTCCTTTCACAACAATGCAGCCATGTTGGGGTAGTGCAGGCTGCAGCCTGTGATAAGGCAAATATTCCCTTGGCTTCACACCCCCCTGACAAGGACTCCAGGAGGATTGATGCCATGGCAAAGAAACAATACATGGCAGCATCCTTGGGACTCAGACAGGCAAATTATATGGCCTATGTTGCAAGATACCAGAAATCCAGATGGGCTACTGTTATGGCTTTAGCGAAACAGGTCCCTGGCCAGCTTGCCAAGGAGCTGGAACAGGTGGCTGCTGATGGTATTGAGGCATCCAAGGTGCAATTCCATGCTGCAGTGGACTCTAATGATGTATCTTCAAGAGTCATGGCTACATCTGTGGCTTTTCGTAGAATGACTTGGCTCAGGTGTACTAGCCTGTCACAGGATACCCAAGCTAAGGCCATGGATTTTCCTGTTGTGGGTAATTCTCTGTTTGGGGAGCAGACAGAGAATTACATGAAGAAAATGGATGAGTATAGGACCACTTATAGGAGTGCACAGGCCAAGAGAGGCAAGCCACTCCTCAGAGGCAGCTTTCAGGGGCAGGGCAGGCCTTTTCACAGGCCTTTTTAACAAGCCCAGGCCTCCTCTTCAGCTTATGCCCAGAGGGGGTTCTTCAGAGGGAGAGGCAGACGGGGTATGAGCAGGCCTGCTCCCACCCCTCAGCCTAAAGCCCCTGCCAAACAGGCACCCTGATGGGATGCCCAGGGCCGATTCTCCATTACCTGTAGGGGGCAGGCTGGCTTACTTCATCCAGGACTGGGAGTCTTTAACATCAGACAAGTGGGTCCTGGAAGTAGTAAGCCAGGGACTGGTTCTCAGCTTCAAAAAATTTCCAAAGATGAGAACCAGATCCTTTCCACCTGCAAATCCATCAGAGGCTCTTGCTTTGGAAACAGAAGTCTCAACCCTCCTGGCTCTCAGAGCTGTAGAAAGGGTTCCTTCCTACACCAGGGCAAAGGACTGTACTCCAGGTACTTCCTTACCCCAAAAAAGACAGGAGAATGGCGGCCCATCCTGGATCTAAGATACCTAAACAAGCACCTTTTAAAACCAAAATTCAAAATGGTGACTCTGGGAATTATTTTACCCTCCTAAGGCCAGGGGACTGGCTGCGTCCCTGGACCTCAAGGATGCCTACTTCCATGTTCTCATCAGAAGCTCCCACGAAAGTACCTCAGATTCGAACTGCCCTCAGGTCATTACCAGTTCAGAGCAATGCCCTTCGGCCTCACCTCTGTCCCAAGGGTATTCACCAAATGCCTGGCAGTAGCAGTTGTTGCTCATAGAAGGCAAAGATTGCCATCTTTCCTTACCTGGACGACTGGCTCATAGTGGGTCAGTCTCCAGACTAAGTCAAATCACACCTTCAGGTTACCCAGCAGCTGCTTACATCTCTAGGTTTTCTTCTCAATCTTCCAAAGTCAGTTCTAGAGCCTGTTCAGCTACTCACCTTCATAGGTGCAGAACTGGACACAAAGCAGGCCAGAGCTTTCCTTCCTCTAGAAAGAGTAAATACCCTGGTGGCTCTGGCCTCCTCCTTCACTCTGCAGGTCTCTCGACCAGCAAGGCACTTTCTACAGCTCCTTGGCCACATGGCTGCTTCCACAGCTGTAGTGCAAGGAGCAAGATTTCAGATGAGGGACATCCAGTTCCATTTGAGAGCCTTCTGGTCTCAAAGGAGAGATCCTGTAACCAAATTGATTCCAGTAACTCGAACCCTGATCCAGGCCCTGCAGTGGTGGCAGGATCAGAGCAATCTGAGACAGGGGGTTCCTTTCATCCCTCAATCTCACTCCTTGACCCTTACTACAGATGCGTCCCTCTTGGGATGGGGAGCTCACATGGGCGACCTCACCACCCAGGGATTGTGGTCCCCTCAGGAATCTGCTCCACATCAATCTGTTGGAACTCAGAGCTGTTTTCTAGCACTTCAGGTTTTTCTGCATCTGTTCAGAACAAAGTGGTACAGGTCAGAACAGACAACACCACTACAATGTGGTACATCAACAAGCAAGGGGGCACTCGGTCTTCGGCCTTGTGCACCGAGGCGATGAAGTTGTGGTCTCTGACTTATTCCCTGAACACCTCCCTCATGGCAGTTCACCTCCCAGGCAAAGACAATGTCCTGGCAGATGCTCTCAGCAGGATTTCCCAGGGCCATCACGAATGGTCACTGGATCCCCTAGTACTGGGGTTAGTATTTGCCAGGTGGGGCACCCCTCAGATAGATCTTTTTGCAGCCCCAGACAATCACCAACTTCCGCTTTTTTGTTGCAGGACCCCAGTGTTGGGCTCAGTCCCTCTGGATGCCTTCCTTCTCGATTGGGAAGGGAAGTTCCTCTATGCCTTTCCTCTCTTGTTCAAGGTGCTAGTCAAAATCAGATCTCAACCTTGCAAGATGAATCTGATTGCTCCAGATTGGGCCAGACAGCCCTGGTATCCACTCCTTCTGTCCTTAGCAGTCCACCTTCCCCTGTGTCTCCCCAGGAATCACAATCTGTTAACCTGTGCCCAGGGGAGAGTTTGGTATCCGAATCTCAAATCCCTCAACCTCAAGGCCTGGCTCTTGAGGAGTTAGAGTTTGCTGACCTACACCTTTCTCAAGGTGTACTGATATCTTGAAAGCTTCTAGGAAGCCTTCCACCAGGGCTACTTATAATTCTAAATGGAAAAGGTTTTCCATATGGTGCTCTGGAAAGCATATTTCCCAGAATCTGCTGATTTGCCCACAGTCCTGGATTATATGGTCCACCTAAATACTTTGGGGCTGAGGCCAGCTACCCTGAAAGTGCATTTGGCAGCTGTCTCTGCTTTTATTTCAGCAGAAAGCCCTCTTCTCTTTCTGCTCACCCTGTATTCTCCAAGTTTTTCAAGGGATTGCTTCACACCAACCCTCCATTCAGAGACCCTGCTCCTGCCTGGGATCTTAATGTTTGCATTGCTCAGCTAATGCAACCCCCTTTGAGCCTTTGTCTTCAGCAGAGCTTAAGTACTTGACTTGGAAAACTGTGTTTCTAGTAGCCATCACTTCTGCCAGGCGCATAAGTGAATTACAAGCTTTGTCAGTGGAGCCTGATTTTATCTCCTTTCACAGAGATAAGGTAGTCCTCAGGACTAACAGGAAGTTCTTGCCTAATGTGGTTTCAGATTTCCACCTTAATCAATCTATATCTCTTCCAGTGTGCTTCACTGACCATTCCTCCTCTAGCGAGAGGAGGCTGCACAGTTTAGATGTAAAGAGAGCCCTTAGTTACTACATAGAGCGTACCAAGGGTCACAGGTTTAACTCCCTCCAACTGTTCCTCACTTATGGTGAGGTTGGTAAAGGGAAACCTGCCACTAAAAGATCCATTGCCAGGTGGATTGTCTCTTGCATCCAATTTTGCTATCAAAAACTGGGTAAGGTTCCCCCTTCAGGCCTGAGGGCTCACTCTACCAGAGGTACAGCTGCGTCCCCTAGCTGCGGCCAGGGACATCCCTATCTTAGAGATATGTCAAGCAGCTACCTGAAAACAGTACACACTTTCACCAAGCATTACTCCCTGGACATCCAGGCTCACAGTGATGCTCAGTTGACAGCTGTGCTTCAGAGCCTATTTCCTAAGTAGGTTCTGTCCCTCCTCCATGGAGGTACTGCTGTGAATCAGATATGTCATAATATAGCAAGACTTCATGTTGTTTGAAGAAAAATTACTCACTTTAGTAATGTTGTTTCTTCTAATGGAGTCTTACTATATTATGACCTCCCCGCCTGCCCCTCTCAGAACCTCTGCTCTTGGGATGTGGGTGGCTGTGCAGTGTTGGCACTTAATGATGCCCACCTTTGTGTTTTCACCCTCTTTGGGGTGTTTGGGTGTTGTATTTTATTTTATTTTATTTTTTGGATCCCCTGACTTGAGTCTTGGTTTTGGGACCAGAAAAATATGTTAATATTTTAGTAGCCAGTTAGCTAGTGTAAGTTTACAGCTTCCACACAGAACCTTAGTGAGTTTTGCTCGTAAAGATCTGACAGTTTCAGTTTGAAGATCAACAGACAGAGTTTTTTCAACCGAGCTCGCGCTCAAGATTCCATGCCTGGCATGGAAGTTAACTCTTTCACTTCCGGAGCAGTTCTAAGGCTGGGACAAACTGCATATGTCATAATATAGCAAGACTCCATTAGAAGAAACAACATTACTAAGGTGAGTAATTGTTTCTTCTGCTTCCCTGCTCATAAGGCAGACAGCACATCTGGCCTACACAACTTATTCCCAGAAAGCCTTATGAAACTCCATTCTGGCACTGTGTGAAGCAGTTAGTAGAGACTTGGCACAGGATATGACTGGAACAGCAAAATCAGCCATGCTTGCCACAGAATTCCCATATCACATGGCAGTGTACACGAAGGACACTGCATACAGAGTTAAGGCCAATGCAGTGTCCCTAGGAATAGTTGTCTGGCTTAGAACTACAAATCTATTCCAGGACTCTCAGATAAAAAGCTACATTTTTTTCCCTTCTGAGGAATTCCCTGTTTGATGGCAAGACAGAGGCTTTCATGAAAAAGGTGGATGAGTATAAAATTACCTACAAGAGGGCAGAAGATACTACCCTCCTGTTTATGACCCTATGAATATCCTCAACAAAGGGCCTGTTACAGGGGCAGAGGTAGAAGGGGATTTAGGCATGCTGTTGCAGCACCAGCACCCAAACCCCAGGCAAACAGAGCCCCTGACCAGCCTGACCAGTTTGGCCAACCATTGCCAGTGGGGGGGTCTGGTTCACTAATTCCATCCTAGAGGTAGTGAACCAGAGGATTTTCAAAACTACAGGCCCAAGAAATTTTTCAACCTCACACCCCAGCAAAAAAAAAAATTCTGCTGGAGCTGGGGGTGCAGAAACTGCGGCAGACACCAGCAGTGGGACAAGTACCAGCCACAACCGAGCAAGGGACATTACTCCAGATACTTCCTAGCCCTAAAGAAAAATGCATATAATGCCTAAGGAAAATACCTCTGGATCAGATTAAGAGACTGCCTCAAGCAATATCTATCAAACAAAGAATGTGGAGGTTGCTCTACAGATATTCATAAATTAATTTCTTACCATTCAATATAAACATGCCCCCAAGATTACTAGGAGGGTCAGAGGAAAACAGACGAGGTGGCTGCATAAAGATCTCCTTGCTAATCTGTGCCAGAGGGACAAGCTTTGGATTCGCTACAAACAAACTGGCCTACAGTAAGCTCTCATTGTCTATCGTGAACTAAGGAACAGATGTAAGAGACAAGTTAGAGTTTTTTGGAAAGCGAATACTGCAAGGACCTTCTACAAAGCTCAGCCTGCGACCCGAGTAAATTCTGGGCCCATGTCAAAACATTTCTCAGTACCTCATAGTCGGTCACTCCTGATGAAATGATCATAAATGGGGCACATTGTAATGACCCTAGGACCATCTCAAACAGTTTTAACAATCTCTTCTCTGATTTGTCATACTATACCTTGGCTTTACAACCTAGTGGATCGCACTCCAATCTACCTACCACACTACCATCAGACAACCATACTGCCCTATCGTATGATGCTCCTCCAGCGCCACCATTCTATTTCAAGGCTATATCAAGAGCGGAAGTTCTAAAATTACTGAGATCCATATCTGCCAATACCAGCTCTGGTTCTGACTCACTGGAACCTCGTCTTCTTAAGCTGGCTGCTCCACTCATTGCCTCTCCGACTGCCAGAATCTATACTTTATCTCTTATCCATAGCACTGTGCCGGACCTATGGAAATCTGCAAGAGTATTTATTTATTTATTTATTAGCTTTTGGTAACCAGGTAAGTGCATTAGGCAAACAATCCTGCCTATTTTCAAGCACGACCCGGGAGAGTACAAGACATAGGAGCCACAAATTACAGCGATACATAAAGACATGTTAACAATAAGGAAAAAGATTGAATTCAAGCAGAAATATAACATTTCCAGGTACAATCCAGTGGAGTACAAGACAAAGGTGCCAAAAGTTATAGTGATACATCATGACGTAATGACATTAAAGTGAACAAAAGGTTGCAGGCAAAATATAGCCAGTATACATAGTGGCAGGACAACAATTTAGTACTCCAGGATACTCATAACAAAGCTTTAATGTTGCAACAACTGAAGGGGGTCTGGGCAGCAGGCCGGTGGTCAGCGGCTATGTTATGAGTAACGCCTGTCTTTAAAAAAGGTGACTCAAAGGACATGGCCAATTACAGACCTATAGCAATTCTCTCTGTCCTTAACAAGATCCGAGAGAAAATAGTTGCATCACAGACCATTGACTACCTTACACGCTACAGTCTCCTCTCAGACACCCAGCATGTTTTCAGAAAAAGTCATAGCACCACCACGGCTCTTCTTCAACTAACTACTGATATTCTGTCCAACATGGACTCTGGAAAACTCACAGGTGCCATCTTCATTGACCTCACTAAGGCTTTTGACCTTGTAGACCATCCCCTGCTTCTCTCCACTCTCCATAAATTCCATTTCTCTACCCCTGTTGTGAACTGGTTCTGTAGCTACCTGTCAGACAGGTCGCAAGCTGTCAAATTTAACTCCTCCCTGTCCAACGCGTCTACTATCAACCTTGGCGTCCCCCCAGGGCTCTATCCTTGGGCCCCTTCTGTTCTCAATTTTTATCAACAATGCAGCTGAGGTCCTGGAATCCTGCTAAGCTATTCTCTACGCTGATGACCTGATCATCTACACTAGTTCTTCTAGTATTGCCTGCATAAATGCATCACTTACTTCAGACTTCAATAAAGTCTTAGACTGGCTACTAGACCATAAGCTTGTACTAAATGAAAAAAAAGCAAGCCATGCTCCTGGGTTCTGCACCGAAGATTAAGTCCTGTTCTAGTTTGCTGGAGGTTCTTCACCCAGGAGCATTTCCACTTGAAAATGTTACTTCCTTCAAGTACCTTGGGATCCTGCTGGACCAGTCCCTGGATTTTAATCTTCACATTCAGTCCTCGTGCAAAGCTGTAAACTCGAAACTAGGAGTAGCTTACAAAACGAGCTGCATGCTTACACCCTTGGCCAAATTAGCAATTGCCCGAGGTATTCTGCTCCCAACCCTTACTTATAGTGCCTCTATTCTTACCTCTGTCCATAAAACCTCCCTACTAAAATGGGACGTAACTTATAACAATATATGCCGATTTGCCTCTTCATCGCCTCAACTCAAACATCACTGCCTTCTTTATAAGGATCTGAATTGGCTCCCACCCTCTGCCAGTAGACAATACTACCTTGGATCAATAATGGACTCGATCATCCGGGAAAAAAAACCATCCCAGCTGGCGGCGTTGCTGGTCCCTCAATCATCCTCCCATGGCCTGCGATCAGCTGACAAATCCTTGCTCTATGTTCCAAGATGTCGGATGACTAAAGGCACAGGGGCCTTCCAGTTCTCTGCTCCCAGGCTATGGAATGCTCTTCCACTCAACCTCCGGCTGTCTCAGTCTCACTTTGGATTTAAAAGTAAATATTGTCATTATCTATCCTCAGCTGATGCTTGTACATGCTTTGACCCAACCTGAAGCTCCTGAGACTTACCAGTAATGTCACCCCTACTCTAATCCAGCTCCAAGGCTGTCTCCTCTTCCCCTCCCCATATTTTTCCTTCTCTTTGTAAATAACTTCTTGACTACTAGCTCTCTTTCTTCTCGAACCTTGTTGCTGACCATCCACTGTTGTTTTGCCAATTACCACCCCTGACCTTCCTTCTGTCAGTCTTTCTTGTTATGTCTAAACATTACTTACACTTCTTTCTATATAAGCTTACTATCTTATTAAACCTTTCACTCCACAGGTCAGGTCCACGGTTTCTGCACTTATTATATATCTTACTACCATTATCTGTATAATGCTTGCCATTATTTTTTGTTGTTTCTACCCATTGTAATTTTGTAGCACTGTTGTACTGTTCCTCTATTTGTATTATTGTACCCATGTTGCTGTTGTACACTCCCGGGTCGTGCCTGAAAATAGTCATTTTATGGCTAGTGCACCTACCCGGTTAACAAAAACTAAATAAATAAAATATAAATAAATAAAATTTACAGCCCTTCCCTTTAGCCTCATGTCAACCCCATGGATATTCAGTGCCTAGCTGTGGTGGCGGCACATTTCAGAAGAGAGGGGTGTGTTTAGTTTTACCTTACCTAATCAACAGACTGATCTAAGGAAAAAACACAGCAAGTTCCTCCATATTGCTAACTCAAAGCACTTTGGAGGCTTTGGGCATCCTAATAAACTTTCAAAGTCCCAAACAGAACCAGTTCAAGTTCTGGACTTTATGGGTGCAGAGCTGGATACCCTGCAAGGGAAAGCTTTTCTTCCTCTAGCAAGGGTACCAAATCTGATTTCAACTGCAGAATCCTTCATAGCAGGCCAGCCAAGGTCTGCAAGATTTTTTTTTTTTTCTAATGTTACTGGGTCTCATGGCCTCCTCCACAACTGTGCTACCAGATGCCAGATTCCAGATGAGAGATATCCAGTATCACCTAGGGAACCGTTGGTCTCAAAGGTGGGATACCCTATCCAAATTGGTGTCTCTGTCACAAAAGCCTTGTTAAGGGCGCTGGACTGGTGGAAGAGGGAATGTGACCTCATAGAGAGGTTTCCGTTCCTCCAGCAATTCCCTACAGTTATTCCCATAGCAGATGCCTCCCCCCCCTCCTAGACTGGGGTGTCCACCTGCAGGATCTAACTGTGAGTGGCACATGGAGTACACAGGAGGTGTTAGATCACATAAATTTCCTGGAACTCAGTGCAGTATTCCTGGCAATGCAGGCATTGTCCTCCCACTTCACTGAAGCTAGAGTGCTGGAGGAATTGAGCAGACTGCGGACTGACAAGACGATGGAGCCAGACAGGATTCACCCGAGGGTACTTAAAGAATTGAAACAGGAATTGGCGGCACCAATCACGAGGCTATTCAACTTTAGTCACTTCAACAGGGCAGGGTTCCAGAGGATTGGAAAAAGGCCGACGTGGTACCACTGCATAAGGGGGCAGAAGGGAAGAGCCAGGTAACTACTGCCCAATAATCCTGACCTCAGTGGTCAGCAAGCTGATGGAGGCAATGATTAAGGAAAGACTGGTTAAGCATCTTGAGGGGGAGGGCCTGCTGAATGACAATCAGCATGGATTCATAGGTGGCAGGTCATGCCAGAGCAACCTGATCGAATTCTTCAACAAAGTGACAGAGATATGGTACCAGGGAAGGGCGGTGGACGTGGCCTACCTGGACTTCAGGAAGGCATTCAGCACCGTCCCCCACAGGAGACTCATAGGCAGGGTGAAAAGCTTGGGAGTGGGAAGCAAGTTCACTAGATGGGTGGAACATTGGTTGGAGGGGAGGCCTCAGAGGGTCAAAGTTAATGGGGTATATACAAAGGAGGAAAAAGTGACAAGTGGAGTTCCACAGGGGTCTGTGTTGGGACCCATACTCTTCAACATATACATAGGGGACATCACAGAGGGTCTGTATGGGAAGGAGTGTCTGTTCACAGACAACATGAAAATCTGTAGTAGCAGGGTGGATATGAAGGAAGGGGGGGGTGGAGGATATGAGGGAGGACTTGGCCAGGTTGGAGGAATGGTCAGAAAGGTGGCAATTATGGTTCAACACAAAAAAGTGCATTATTATGCACATAGGGCATAACAACCCAAAGGCAAAATACCAGCTGAAGGGGGAAGAGATGGAGAAGACAGAGCAGAAAAGGGACCTGGGGATTACCATCTCAGACAACCTGAAAGTCCAGGGTCAGTGTGACAGGGCAGCAGGAAGGGCACTGAGTGTGCTGGCATGTATAGGGAGGGGTTTCACAAGCAGGAGAAGGTAGGTGATCTTGCCACTGTACAAAACCGTGGTCAGATCACACATGGAACATGGAGTCCAGTTCTGGAGGCCATACAGGAAAGGGGACATGGACCAGCTGGAAAGGGTCCAGAGAAGAGCGACCAAAATGGTGCAGGGGATGCAGTGGAGGCCATATGAAGAGAGGCTGGGGGAGCTGGACCTGTACTCACTGGAGTAGAGGAGGGAGAGGGGTATGGTGGAGACATTCAAATACTTGACGGGCATAAACAGGGTGAGGGTTGACAGCTTATTCAAATCAAGTAAGAACAATTCCACGAGGGACATACCCACAAACTGGAGGGGGGCAGATTCAGGGGGGGGCATTAGAGGCAGGTTCTTCACTGAGAGGGTGGTGCAGCCATGGAATAGGCTGCCGGAGTGTGTGTTGGAGCTGGATACAGTGGAGAACTTCAGATGGGCCTGGGCCATGCACATGGGACTAGTGGACAGAGTGCAGGCCACAAAGGGACTGGGGAAATCCTCCTGAGGGGAGGGGTTACAGGCAGGCTAGATGGACCTAGAGGTCCTTATCTACCAACAGCCTTCTATGATTCTGTGTCCGGCCAACCTCTGCTATTGGTCAGCAGGACATATTAGCATTAACTGAACTAGGGAAGCTCACTGCTGCCCATGAGATGGTAGCTGCCAGCAATAGAAAGCAGAAGTTGAGGGTCACTGTTTCAATCATTAAAAAAGCATTTAGAGGTAATTTAAAAAAGTTGTTACTGTCTGAAAGCACTAATCAGGCATTTTTGGAGCAAGTGGGGAAAGCTGTGCCCTTTCCAGTGTTTTCCTTTAAGGTGCATCTGGCAGTAGTTTTAGCTTATGTTTCTGCAGGTAAAGAGAAAACAGTGGCTTCACACCCCATTTTCAGACAGTTCTTTAAAGGGTTTCTGCACCTGCATCCCCCTGTCAGGGACCCACTCACTCGTTCCATGGGATCTGAACCTGTGCATTACTGAGCTTATGGACCCTCCTTTCGAGCCCATGGCTACTGCTGCTTTAAAATATGTCACTTGGAAAACGAACAACCAACATACGAATGTGCCAGCAGAAACAGACCACCCGATCTATCTAAGTCTGCTCGAGTGTGCAGCCAACACCCCTAGTTTGCAGCTATTTCACCGGAACCAGACCATTACCCTTCTAGTGTTCTTTACAGCAAAATCCAGCTCTGGATAGCAGAGGTTCCAAAGTCTGGATGTCAAAAGCGTGCCCAGTTAATACCTGGACTGCACTAAAGAAGCCAGGTCTTCACATTCTCAGTTGTTTGTCACATATGGTGAAGTGGGCAAAAGTACACTAGTTTCCAAGCAAACAGTTGCTCTCTGGATAGTGTCCTGAATCCCATTCTGTTACATCAATGCTGGCAGCCTACCACCACGAGGTCTCAGAGTTCACTCCACATGTTGCACTTCTGCCTCTTGGAAGCTGAAAGGGATATTCCGTTGCTGGAAATTTGTAAAGCAGCTACCTGGAAATACAATACACACCTTCCCAAGGTACTACTGTCTGGACATACAGTCCAGAAGGGATGCCAGATCTGGCACTGCTGTCTTGCAGACCTTTTCCCTAAATAGGTTATGTACCCTGCCTCCCAAGGTACTGCTTTGTTGTCTGCAATAGTAAGCATAGTAAGGGATTCCAGGAGTTTTAAGAAAAAAAATTACTATAGGAAAATTACTTAACATAGTAATTTTGTTTTTTCTAAGTGATCCTTCACTATGCTTAACAAACCCACCCTACCTCCCCTTCCAGAACCTGGAATAGGTCACACAGGAATCAGTTCTCTTTTTGTCTTTGCACTGCTTGAGCATTCATTATGCACTGCCTGCAATCAAATGTTGGGGTCTTTTGTTGCAATTTTTGATCTATCATGTTTTGTACCTTTACGGTAGCCCCTGAATACACAGTGTTGGATTGTTGGAGGCCCGTTGATGTTACCACAGGTAAGCTGATGTTGGTGCCCTTGTAAAGAATTATGGAGCAACCAGCTTCTTAGTTTCCCCCAAAGACCATGCAGCTGTTAAAATAGCATTAAACTATGTGAAAGTGAGATATTTGTAATCTGGTATAATGGCCAACTTGCAAAACTAACTGTAATCCCACACAGATCTCCATTTGTGCTCATGGTTACCTAAAGGTAGTGTTACAGGGAGCTGCATGCCTCAGTCACTCTCAGTTCATCAAAGCCAAACTATGTACTTCACTCTCCCTCTCTCTCTCTCTCTCTCGCTCTCCCCCTTCCTCTCTCAGTTTGGATTGCAGTTAGTCAGTCACTCCTCCACAAAGGGCCACTGGCTGATCTTCAGCTGTCATTTCTCATGCAGTACACCGTCCAAATACCACTCAAACTTCTACTACAATCCAGACACAAGGTCCAAGATGATGCATTTTTACATGTGGCTGTGCAAAATAGCCTGCATCGCGTGGGATCTTTCTCAGATCTGACTCCCCCTAACCAGCTCAGTTTATTCATGGTACAGCAACACAGTACTGATTTAGTTACTTGTCATTCACCACACCTTATGTCTAACAGTCTTGGAAAAGGCACCACAATGTTGTGCCTGCTACCTTTTACCAGAATTCCTGCGGCAACACTTATGCCAAGATCTCAGGTGACTGGCCATCCCAGAGGTCAGCAGGTAACAAGATAGCAGCCCTCATGTAGTCCAACATTTGCCCCAACAGACAAATACTCCAGCAGATTATTTCAACTGCTGATCCCCCCCACTTCATACCATGAGTTCTGGGGTCGACATGGTGCCTGGATAACTGTGCAAGATGGGGGTTACACATATAGCATATAGACCACAGCCAGTTTAGTACAGTCATTTAACTTGTGCTTTATCCACCAGTGTGTGTGTGTGTGTGTGTGTGTGTGTGTGTGTGTGTGTGCCAGAGCTGGTGCTAGAGCTGAAAAAAACACCCTGCCTATAGCCACAGCATCACTAAGGCATGCACAGTGTGCTTGCCACCAGATGCACTGTACAATTTCAGTAACAAAAAGCCAGCTGATAAGATGCAGAAAACTCTGTTTGCCATATCAAATATAAATAAAACCATTGTGCTTAATATAGGTGATCGGATCTTTACTTGAATATTTATTTATTTATTTTATTTATTTATTTAGCTTTTGTTGACCGGGTAAGTGCACTAGACAAATCCTGCCTATTTTCAGGCACGACCTGGGGGAGGGGGATACAGATGAATGCCAACTGACTTTGAACCAGATTAAGCTGTTGGTGGTATTTTTAGTGAATGAGGGAAATTTGGCCAGGACACCGGGGAAATTCCCCTGCTCTTTTTGATAAGTGCCATGGGATCTTTAACATCCACCTGAACTACCACCAATCCAGGCAGATGGGACCTCGGTTTAACGTCTCATCCGAAAGATTTTTCAGTGAGTGATGTCATTGACTGAGTTGAAATGACCATTTATGCCCTTTCATTTTGTCAGATACTGCAGGCAAAAGTGCGTCGATTGGAACACCTCGTCCAACTGAAGGATGTTCGCATTGATGACCTGACCAGACGTCTGCAGCAGATGGAACAAAATCAGCCAGTCAAATAAAGAGGATTCCAGACTGTTGCTCTTCAGCCATGAATTTGGAAAGAATGTGTTTTTTCTTATTAACATGGCACCCTCCAGACAGTTTCTACCAGCTTTGAAATCCAAAGTTTACTTCTCTCAAGACTTTATTTCTGAACAGTTAATAAGCTGTAGAACTATTACATGCAGAGCTCAAAACTAAACCATCCCTGCCTTCTTATGAACTCGTACCAAAAGACCAGTGTATGTATGTATGTATATCTGGGGAAGAAAAGTCAAATATTGGTGCAAGTAGCATATATTGTCTAAGTATTCAGAACTTGTTGAGTGCTGTGCTGAGATAAAGGTAGACTTAAGATGCATTAAAAGTCACAAGATAAAGCTTTCATGTACCGAAAAAAATGCCAGTATCTCAATATTACAAAATGGCTCCCACTTTTAGGAGTCAGATACAAAAAAAAAAAAGAATTGTTATTTTGAGTTTATTGTTCCCCCAAAAAAAACTTCCTGTTAAAGAAAGAATGAAAACTTTTAAACAATACATTTTAAACACTAGTATGGCGCTACCAAAAATAGATTGATACAAGTTTAGGTTGTGTTTTGTGTTTCTAATCAGCCAGATGGTAATTTAAAGTATAAGGTTTTTATTTAAGCCTCATTGCCAATCTGAAAAGATGAGTGGGAAATGTTTTTTTTTTTTTCTTTGCCAGCTCAAAAACTGAAGCAACAGCAAAATATTTAAATTTTCTAACTACATGAAGTGGAACAGCCTACATCTCCACATGGAGCATGGTGCCCTGGAACTTAGAACATTTTTTAAAGGTGCTGTTTCTCTGTGCTGGGCTCAAGCCTCCGAGCATTCCAATGGTAGGGCTTAGGTTTCTGTTGAAGAGAGCAGTCTCTGCAGATGGTGCTCCCAGCCAATTTGATGGCCAAGTCCTAAAGATTTGTTGTTTTATATAGTGTGTAGTTATTTTCATTAAATTACAGTTGCTTTCATTTCCAAACTCTGTTTTAATGCACATTTATTTATATTTATTTATTTTTGTGTGTGGTTCCGATCTGTTCCAGAAACTGTGACCTGAAAAATGCAGATGTTGTATGCTCTGTTCACAGTGACTTTGGTGGAGATTACGGGTTAAATATATAGCCTAGTGGTTCTATTTTAATGTTTCTGTTTTGGGGAAAAAAGTTAAAGTGCTTGTGCCTGCTTGTTTTACAGCACCACAATGTTTTTGGCTCTTAGTGACTGTAATCAAATGAAGTAAAAAATCTGATCTACTCTAAGTGACTGTGGTTGACATTAAGAAGTCAGCTTTCAACAACTGAGATTGGAAATTTTACTTTGGTGCCAATTTCTGGTGGTCATCTCTGAGTCACAAGTGAAACAAATACCTAAAAATAGAATTGGGCCCACAGGCTTCAAAAAGGGCAAAACATGTTGCCACTATTTGCCTAAGGCAGATGAGCACAGAGACTGCTACAAGCATTTGGGCCCTGATTACAATTGGCTAAATTGTGATCTGTGCAAAGTTTCTTTTTTTTTTGTCCTAAGACACAGAAAAAGAGAGAGGAAAAAAAACAGTCTTTGTCAGCTCCAGGCTCTCAGTCTAACTCCAAAGTGCATTCCCGAGTAAAAAGGCTGAGAATAACTCTGTGATACTGTCTGCAGAAGCAGCTTCCCTAAAGACCAGCTAAAGCAGAGTCTGCAAGGAAGCCAACTAAGAAGAATAGCTCCTTGACTGAAAAAAGTTCAGAAAGAAGGGACTCCATGAAAAGTCAGGCAAAGCAGTCATCCTCTCACACTTGCCTTAAAAAGCAGAAAAGCACTTAGAGGCTGAAAAAGAAGATATAAATGAGCCAGCCATTTATCCTGGTGGTGAGGCTCAGATATCCACCATGGAAGAATTCAAGCAAATGTTGCCATTCTTAGAGACCATGAAAGAGCAGGCATCAGTAATTCTTCCCTCAATTTCCCCAAGTATTACAGAAGAGGAATTTTACTCTGAAGAAGAGGAGGAATCTGTTACTCCAAAAGGCATTGGTGATGAAGAACTACTGTAAGTACACCACCACATCCATTAGAGGACTGCTCCTTATTCTGCCTGTAGCAATGATTAATATCCCCAATGTAAAATTATTCTAACATTGTGGAGTCAGATTTCTTAAGCATTTTAAGACTGAAATCAACCAAGACAGCCAGTATTCATGACGTATTTACAAAAATGAGTATAAAGATTTTACATTTGCCAGCATCTGCAACAGTAACTGATAAGAAAACAGAGTAAAGACATATAGTAACCGGAATTATTTCTGAATAGCTTTACTAGCTCCATAACACAGAGTGTCTGATACAAGCTGCTGCATATGAAAAGGCAAAAACAAATTCCTACAGCACCACCTGACAAAGATTCTAGAAAAATTGAGACATTTGGCAAAAAGTCATACTTTTCTGTCACACTTAGCATGAAGAAGGCATCATTTCTGAGGTGCACATCACACCATCAGGAAGCACTCTGGAAAGCTGTGCTACATTTTTGTGACAGTCTGCTATCTGATGAGAAGTCACGGATGTAGCAACGTGCAAATGGCTTGTGGTCATTTCATTTTCATTTTTTTATACTTGTTAACTTGATGAGCAGGACTGCCCATTTTTACAAGTGACAACTTAAAACAACAAGACAGCAAAACATACATTAGATATACATACATATATAATATAAACAGACCATACAAAAAAGAAACGTATGACCTAGAATTCCCCTTAAGACATGTACATGTGTTGGAGCTGTAGTAATGAGTAATGAGACATTAATGATATAGCAGCCAGGACCCTGGTAAATGCTATATCTACCCGAAGGTATGAGTGGTTGAGAACCATTGAGTTATCTGTAGACCTTCAGAACAAAGCTACGGACTTCTGATGAGTCATATGTTGACACACCTCAACCTCTGGGGGGAAGGGGATGCCTCTGTCACTATTTTCAGCAGTAGCAGTCTGTTACAGCAAGCAAATGGTTGCTGAAAACCGATAGAAGATAGAAGAGGTGAGAAAGAAAATGCACAACTCAATGGCAACACAAATATTTACTTCTAACAATCACAGGAGTATGGTGTGCCCGGAATACCATTCTGTTAGAAGTAAATATTTGTGTTGCCATTGGGTTGTGCATTTGAGAAGGAGTAATGTACTCGGGGACAGCTCAGGTTCCAGTTGTCTCAGTGGTGCAGCTGGTTAGTGTGAGCGGAACGGTATTCTGGGTGGCCTGGGTTCAAGTCCCAGCTGAGGCACTTATTCTTTCTCACCTCTGTTTGTATGTGTTCCATAAAATATGCACATCACACTCCTGTGTGATTGTTAGAAGTAAATATTTGTGTTGCCATTGGGTTGTACATTTGAGAAGGAGTAATGTGCTTGGAGACAGCCCAGATTCAAGTTCTTTCAGTGGTGCAGCTGGTTAGTGCAATTGAAATGGTATTCCGGGCGGCCTGGGTTCAAGTCCCAGCTGAGGCACTTATTCTTTCTCACCTCTGTTTGTAAGCTTTACTTATTACCATATACCACTTGCATGATATAAAAAAATGTCAAAAGGCCAAGTGAACCATCCCAGAGTTCCTTCACCTGAAGGCATAATTCCTGAACGAATAGAGTTTTCTCATCTATATCTCTCTACCCAAGTCATAGAGCTCCTTAAGGTGGCCAGAAAGCAAGCTACATGGAAAGCTTACTATTCAAAATGGAAATGGAAGGAAAAGTATGTCTCTTTGCAGACAACACAAAGATCTGCAACAGGGTTGATACAGAAGGTGGGGTGGAGAGGATGCAAAGGGACTTGGCAAGGTTGGAGGAATGGTCAAATGTATGGCAGCATAGATTTAATGCAAAGAAGTGCAAATAATGCACCTGGGAAACAAAAATCCAGGGGAAGAGTACACAATAGGAGGTGAATTAATAACAAGAACAGAAATGGAAAGGGACCTGGGGGTAGTCATATCAGATGACCTTAAGGTGGGCAAACAATCTGAGAAGGCAGTAAGGAGGGCTGGTGGGATACTGGGATGCATAGGGAGAGGCATCACCAGTAGAAAACAGGAAGTTGTTATTCCTCTATACAGACAGTTGGTGAGACCCCATCTGGAGTCCTGCGTCCAGTTCTGGAGACTCCATCTCTGCAAAGATATAGACAGGATAGGGGCTGTCCAGAGGAGGGCAACTAAAATGGTGCAAGGTCTGCACCAAAAGATATACAAAGAGAGATTAAAGAAGCTTAATAAGTATACACTCAAGGAGAGGGGGGGACATGATAGAAACTTTCAAGTACATCAAGGGAATCAACAGAGTCCAAGACAGTAGCATCTTTCAGAAAAAGAGATGTATAAGAACAAGGGGGCACAATTTGAAAATAGAGGGGGGATGGCTCAGAGGTAATGTGAGGAAGTATTTTTTCATGGAGAGAGTTGTGGGTACATGGAACAGCCTTCCTTTTTTTCACTTTATCTTTTTATTGAAATTTGAGTATATAAGAAAGCACACATCTTATACAATAGAAGACTATCCTCCATGTAAGGTATAAAATATCACTTAACAAAACACAGTATTTAGGGTAAACATATTGGAGAAGCCTTACATACATGTATTGATAATAAAACACAAACCTAGACAGGATGTAAGTGGAGAGCAGAAGGGTTACAATCAATAGGGTATTATAGGATCAGAAATAGCAACCGTATACGAAATACATGCTAGGGCAGGCTATGGCAAGACATTCAGTAAATTGCAAAAAGTGATAAATGTGGTAATATGAACAATGTTCAGTAATGGAGAGGTGAAGGTAAGAGAAGAGTGTGCAAGGAAAGAAGGGAGAGAGAAAAAAAGCAAAGAAGAAGGGAAGAAGGGAAAAAAAGAGGAGAAATCTGTGCACAAAAGTTTCGAGAAAACCTAATCTGAGAGCAAAATAAGAAGGAGGGCTAAATATCCCTAAGAATTAGGGTCTAGAAGAACTAGGTTTGATGTACTTGAAGTAATCCTGCCAACATCTGTCATATACAGTGAGTAGGTTATGAGTAACATGAGATAATTGGTCTAGAGAGGCATACTGAGAGAGAGGCTTTGAAGAACATCTGAAAGAGAAGGCACCAGAGTTGATTTCCATTTCATAAGAATCAGACGTTTGACCAGAAGAGAAAGTATGTTCAGCCATCTAAAATGTGCATGTGAGAGGAGAGGGCTATTGGGGATGAGGATGCCTAGAAGGAATAGTTTGGGGTCAAAAGGTAGGTCTTATCTGTGTCAGTCTTCACCGTTCATCATATTTGGGTTACTGGCCAGAGGTCATGACCCCACGGGAGCTCTTTTTTTTTTTTTGGATGGGCAGAGTCATTCACAGGTTGGTCATTATGTGCAGTCGACTCCGCCCTCCCGCCAGTTCATCTCCCGCCGTCAAGGTCACCTCATGGGATGCTAAGAAGAATATCTCCTGAAAGGTCTACTTTGCTTCGATTGCGCAGTTCAAAATCTCCTGTTTTCTTTGACTCTGTGTTGAATATTATCGGCGCCAAAGTCCATCAGCTCCCTTCTGCCGGTTCTGTTCATCACACTCGACGTCGACCAGTAAGATCTTCCCGTTACTTTTGTTATACTGCAACATCGTGTTGTCTTTGGTGTTTTTTTTCTCCGTAGGTCATGTCTCGGTCGGAGGGCAAGAAAACTTCACAGACGGGATGGCCCCCCCCATGCGACGGCACCCATAAGGCCGAAAATACTCCATCACCGACCAGCATGACTGTTGCCTTACGTGTCTTGGCCCGCTTCATGACACGGATTCGTGCGATGCCTGTTTCTCCATGGACCACCGGGTCATCGAGCAACGCGTGTGGAAAGTGGGGCGAGCTCCACTGACTTTCAGGGGTTGGGCGTGCACTCGACAGGCCAAGCCAGGTTCTCTCGGCCTTTCCTCTGGGTCTCCTCCCAGTTCAATACGGCCCAAGGAGGAGGGAGCCTCGGCTACTTGTAGCCTAGCCATGGCCGAGGCTTCTCCCACGGTGCAGGAGGCCCAGTCTGTTTCCTCTGGGAGACAGATGGGAGGCATCGCACTGGCAATCACCCCTTCAGGGGCGAAGGTTCCCCGGTGTCGGACCCATGGCTCGGAAGGCCCAGGTTGGCGCCATTCTCGACGCCATCTGTCAGTGCAGTTTTGGGCCTCAGCACCATTCACAGTGCCGTGGGCCCTAACGGAGCTGTCGACGGCACTGGTCCATCGCTCAGCACCGTGGCTGCTGTCAGTGCTGTTCGCAGAGCTGATAGTGATAGCGGCGCTGTGGGAGGTTCTACAGCGCCGTCTCTAACTGTTTCTCACCTCGGTGCCATCCTTGGCACCGAGGTTGAGCATGGCGCCGTGTCCAGTTCCTGGGCCATTCGTGGTTCCAAGCTTGGGCACAGCATCGTGGGGGTCTTGGATCTCGGTGCCGAGAGCACTGTTGGAGCCAATGTCGGTACCATCTCTGTTCGCGGCGCCGCTCGCGGTGCTGTGGGACAGTACGGCGCCATCGGGGTTTCTGCCAGGACTGAGGTCAGGGGTTCTGACCAGCAGGCAGTGGTGCAGGCCACTGTTGTGCTGCACCCCGGCCTCGGAGGGTTCTCTGACCCCCTCAGCGGTGGTACCCCCTCAGGTGGTGTGCCTAGATCGCCCAACTTTGGGGCCGATCAGAACACCCACGGGAGGGGAGGATGCTGTGCCCTGGATAGCTCCTTCAGGGGTCGACCAGGGCTGCCAGTTTCCTAGGCTGGCTCTCTTAAGGAGGAAGGTGCTCTCGGATTCTGAGGGGTCAAGGGGCATGGGCTCTGTGCAGCGTCCTTTTTCTGGAGTTCACCCGGGCTCTGGGATAAGCCGTAGCGTGGATCTCCGCTCTTCCCCTTCGGTTTCTTTGAGAGGACCCCATTCTTTAGAGGTAGGGGACCATCCTTCTGGACCTACACAGCCCCGGTCACCTCACAGGGGGGATTCTTCCGGACTCAGCCAAGGCAGTTCCGAAACAGTTGTTCAGCTGTCGGCCGTGGGGTCTTCCGGAGCACCTTCTTCTGCTGGTGCTCCTGGTGCACTCCCTAGCCCAGGCAGAGGTCAGTTGATTTCTCTTGTTGGCTCTGCCCCATCCCTCTGCCACATTCTCCAGTGCTCCCAGGCATCCTTGGTCCTAGCGGGCCTCTCTCCTGGGAGCAGTTCAGGGCCATGGCTGCTCGATTCCCCACTTATGTCAGGGCAATGGACAGACAGGTTTTTCAACCCCCCCCGAGCAGCCACCCTCTGAGCAGTTGAGGTCCTCTAACTCCTCATCCCCCTCTTCTGGGGGAGAGGAGCCTTCTGTCCACATCTCCCCAGCTGCTGATCTTGCGGAGTATCGGTGATTCCTCGTGAGGATGTTGGAGGACCTGCATATCACCCCTCCCACTCAAAGCAATCCAGAGAACTCGGCACATGCCTTTCTAGGTGACTTCAGCGAGGACACCCTTGTGGTACCCCCCTGGCCTGCTCCCTTTCGGGAGGCATCGATGCATTCCTGGCAGAGGCCCTTCTCCAGAGTTCCTGCCCCTAGTGATCTCTGCCAGCGGTATTGTGCCCCCCCCCAGAGTCTCCAGGTTCCATGCCTCATCTTCAGTCAGGATTGACACAGCTGGACACTCCTGATGGGCTTCATGCCCTCCATCGTAACTGGTCCCTAGATCAAGATTCTTTGGATTTTGACTTCTGGGGGGAGGAGGACATTCTACTCGGCACGGTTGCTGCTCTCCATCACAGCACATCAGTCCCACTATGCATCCTATGATAGGTTCTTGTGGTCCCGGCTGGGTCAGCTCCTAGCCTCTTTGCCTGACATGCAGCAAACCAGACAAGCCATCGCACTCTCTGCACATAGCCTGGAGCTAGCAAAGCACCAAGCGAGGGCATCATACGATGCCAACGAGGTAGCTACCAGGGTTGTAGGGACAGCAATCTGCACTAGGCGGGCAAAATGGCTACCACTTTCCCGGTTGTCACCCTTGGCCCATCGTAGGGTGATTAACTCTGCTCACCACAGAACCTATCTCTTCTCCCGTAGAACGAGATGGCGTTTGTCGGGGCAACTTCCATCCCCCTCCGGGAGGGTCCTCGTCTCATTCTCCCCACACTCGGGCCTCTCCAGGCCCTGAAGGTTCTCCCTCTTAGTGTGTCACCCACTGAGAGCTAAGAGACTCTGTCCTTTAGGGTTAAACCCCCTTCGGGGGGGCTCAGCACTCACCCAAAATATGATGAATGGTAAAGATTGTCACAGATAAGATATGAAAATTATGTACCTACCATAATTATGATCTTTCTGTGTATCTTCACCATTCATCATAATCCCGCCCGCCATCCCCTTGGGACCTCAGTCTCTGGGTCCCCCTCCCTTTCTGTGCTCTCCCTTGCCCCCCTCCTTCTTTTCAGGAAGGGGATAAACAGGGGCACATAGGGGGATGATATTTCTAAAGGGAGAGTGGTCAGCGTGGGGGGCACTCCTTCTCCAGTGCTTTGGCTCCACCCCTGTGGCATGGGAGTTGGCAGTTGCCCTCCATTCTGTACTCTTCCTTTGTTCCCGTTAATCCTTAATTTTCTTTGTCCGTTGGACATATCCTTCCTTATTAACAAAAAAAAAATAAATTTTTCTTTCACCAAAAATCCTTTCCCTGAGTGGGAGAGAATCCCTGTGTCCTATCTTTCTTCCAGAATAACATTTTTACTGCTTTGTAGTTATTGTCAGTAATTCTGTGCCTTGAATTTTGCCATTAAGCCTTTTGGCTATTCCTTGCAGTTCCTATACAATCTGGAGACAAGTCAAGGTCCAGGGTATGGTTGTTACCTCCCCCCCCCCACCAGACTTTCCCTAAATTCTTCCTCTTTCCTTTTGTCTATTTCCAGAGATTGGGGCCCCTACCCAATCCCCTTAGTCTCCTTCTTTTTCTTCTTCTTCTGTCCTCTTAGTCATTTATTTCTCCTTTTGGTTTATATATCTTTTCCTTTGTCTGCCCCTTGGACTTTCTTGTCCTGCCGTCCCATCCCTTTTCCTCACCTCTCTGACAACTCAAAACTGGCGGGAGGGCAGAGTCGACTGCACATAATGGCCAACCCGTGAGCGCCAGGCAGTGTGTCAGCCTCGAGGGCGGCGCCGATGCTGTGTCAACTCCACCCATCCAAAAAAAAAAAAAGATACCGCGGGGTCATGACCTCCAGCCACTAACCCACATATGATGAATGGTGAAGATACACAGAAAGGTCATAATTACGGTAGGTACGTCATTTTCATTTTTTGTCCTATTACTCTGGAGGCAAGTAAACAGACTTTATTCCAGAGCTTATTAATTGGAACGCAGGACCACAAGATATGAAGTAGATCCCCGTTGGCCAAATTGCAGCACCTGCAATTATTATTATTTAATAGGCCCATTCGTTGAAGCACAGAGAGGGTTCTATACCAAAGATGTAGGATTTTAGTTTGTATTAAAGAACTACGAGCATCTTTAAAGGTATTATGTGCAATACACCAACAATTACTCCATTGTGCAGCTGAAATATTGTAGTTAAGAAGAGTACTCCATTTATTTTTGGCCTGTATAGACTGATCAGGTAGATTATCAATAATATATTTGTAAATGGAGCTATTTAAATTTACTGATAAATTAGTCCAGTGCGAGATGTATGGGTTTAGAAGAGTATGCCTATACACTAAACTAGAGAGAGAGAGTTATAAGCTGCCCAAATTTGTAAAATTTCCAGAAGTCCTGTTTAGGAAGTTTCCATGTGACCTGCAAGTCTGAGAATGATCTAAAAGTGAGTGAATTCTGGTCCAAGATATCTCCGAGAAAGAAAATGCCTTTTTTCCTCCATGTACGACAGAAAATTGGGTGATCTTCTAGATTGAGTGGTGGATTGCCCCATAAGGCAAGGGCAAGGCAAGGCAAAATGTAATTAAAAGACACCCAATCCCGGAGGCTCTGGGTGCCGTACAAAATAAAAACAGCATCAAAATAAAATAAAACATCACAAATTTTTAAACAAAATAAAGAATAAAATAAATAACGCAGCAAATAATATCAGGCTCTTACTACAGTTCATAATTGTATCCCATAAAAGCTTGGGAAAATAGGAGGGCCTTCAGGCGAGCCTTAAATACATCTACAGTGGGAGCTCCCCTGACCTCAGCTGACAAATCATTCCAGAGAATGGGAGCTGTGACACTGAAAGCTCTATCGCCATCAGATTTAGCCTCGTTCTAGGAATGGCCAGGAGGCCCCCACTAGAGGAATGGAGAGGGCTGGTACAGAGAGCAGGTACCAGAAGGTCCAACAGATAACCAGGGCCCTGCCCATGTAGGACCTTATAGGTGAGAAGACCCACCTTAAAGAGGATTCTCCACCTGACTGGCAGCCAGTGCTATTCACGAAATGTGGCAACATTTTATGCTGCTCAGTAAGTAACCGGGCAGCTAAGGGGGCATAAAACCAGGGTGTTGGATTGGATTTCAGGAATTTGTGGATTAGTTTCCAATAAAGAACAGAGGATGATATAGTCGGGTGAAATTTTAGATTAGAGGAAATAGGATTAAAAATGAAGGAAGAGGGAACTCCTCCCGGACACAATGCAGATTTCATTGCAACCCACAGTGGTGAGTGAGGGGAGGGTTTCTGAAACCATTTAATGGTTTGGCCATTCAGAGAGCCCAGAGGTAGCCTTTGAACCAGTGGAGTCCGAATCCCCCTTTTTCCAATGTGATCGAAGTTTGTTGCAGTTAAATCTCGGTGGTTTCATACTAACATACTAAAATGCCAGCAGAATAGGCCTAATGGTCTTTCGTGTCTGCTCGTTTGGTCAGACCCCACCCTGGGTGCTGACCTTGCTGCCCCCCTTGCCTTCTCTGGCTTCTCCCTTCCCAGTTCTGGATATTCTTGCTGCATTGGATTTTGCTTCCAGAACCCTTCCCTGTACCTGTCCCACCCTCTTGAACCCCTCCACTGTCTCTGCCCCACCAGCCCCCTAGGCAGCGCATTCCATGGCTCCACCACCCTCCTCGGTGAAGTAGCACCTCCTCCTTTCACCCCTGAATCTTCCCCTCCAGCTTCCACTCATGCCCTCTAGTGGCCCCTTCCTCCTTCCTTCAAGCACCCTTGACTGTTCCTCCCTATTTACCCTCTTCATGTACTTGAAGACCTCTATCATGTCCCCCCGGTCCCTTCTCTCTTTCAATGTGTACATATTTAGCTCTTCGAGCCTCTCCTCATAGGTCCTGTCACCCAAGCCCCAAATCCTTTTGGCTGCCCTCCTCTGGACCCTCTCCAGGAGTTTAATGTCCCTCTTTAAATGTGGCCTCCAAAACTGCATGCAGTACTCAAGGTGCGGCTTCACCAAGCAGTTATACAGAGGGAGTATCACTTCCCTCCTTCTGGAGGAGATCCTCCTAGCGATGTATCCCAGCATCCTGTTGGCCTTGGCTGCTGCCCTCCTACAAGTCTCAGAGTTGTTCATCTTGACATCCACCACCACCCCCAGGTCCCTCTCAGCCATCGAGACTTGTAGCATCCCCCAGGGTGTACACTTGGCCCGGGTTTCTGGCCCCTAGGTGGAGTACCTTGCATTTCCCAGCATTGAACCTCAGCTTCCACTTTCTAGACCATCTTTCCAGAGCCTCCAGGTCCGCCTGTAGGGCCACCCTCCCCTCCTTCCCATCCACTACCGTCCCCAGTTTTGAGTCATCCGCAAAGAGACTCATCTCACTCCTGATTCTTGTCCTTATGTCAGAGACGTAGGCGTTGAACAGGAGGGGCCCAAGGACTGATCCCTGTGGGACCCCACTAATGACCCTCCTTGGGGATGAGACTACCCCGCCAACTACGACCCTGTCCTGGAGCCAATTGCCTATCCATCTGATCATTTGGTTCCCCAACCCCATTTCTCCCAGCTTATCCAACAGACCCATGTGAGGAACAGAGTCAAATGCCTTGCTGAAGTCTAGAAAGAGGACGTCCACTGGTCTACCCAGGTCCAAGGCACTCATCACCCAGTCATAGAACTCCACAAGGTTTGTCTGACACGATTTCCCTGGGACGAATCCATGCTGTCTATCATCCAGGCACCCTGACTTTTCCAGGTTTCCCATCCCAGATAAAGTTACCTATTGATTTATCTATTTTAGCAAAAAGGAATGGCAAGAATAAAGGAATATTGGCAAAGAGGTAAAGAATCTTGGGAGAAATGGACATCTTACTGGCTGCAATTTTCCCCATGAAAGAGAGATTAAGAAGCTTCAATCTGTCCAGAATTGTTTTGATGTTATCAAATAAGGGGTTAAAGTTAATGTCCCATATCTTCCCTAAATTACTAGTAATTTTGGCTCCTAGATATGTTATACCCTGTAGTGACCAGCAGAATCCAAGAGGTATGTTCATAAAGGCTTTACAGTGGTCGTTAAGGGGCATAGTTTGTGATTTGCCATAATTCAAAGCAAGGCCAGAAATTTTAGTAAAATTATTAAGCAAATCAACCAACAGGTGCCCAGCCTCATTCAGGTTTTCGAATAAGATTAAGAGGTCATCCGCGTAGGAGACAGAAACATATCTTGAATTGCTCACAGGTATGCCCATAATGCCAGAAGATTGATGTAAACAAGCAGTCATGGCTAAAATAAACAGGGAAGGTGACAGGGGACAGCCTTGTCTAGTTCCCCTTGCTAGATGAAAGTAAGAGGAAAGGGTGGAATTAGTAAGTGCTTTAGCAACAGGGGAGTTATATAATAGCTTGATCCAGGAGCAAAGGTATGAGAAAGACCGAAATAAGATAAAACTTGATGAAGGTAATCCCAGTTTAAGGAATCAAAGGCCTTCTCGAAATCAATAGCTATGGCTGCAGCTGGTGTCTTGAAGGATTTGGCTTTGTGAATTAAATTAAATAAGGAACATAAGTGATCAGAACCAGATCTATGTTTAATAAAACCAGCATGTGAACAAAGAGTTAGCTTGGGAATCAGGGATTCAAGTCGAGAAGTTAGTAGTTTAGCAAATATCTTCCCATCCGTGTTTAATAAAGAGATGGACCTGTATCTCGCAGTGTGAATAGGGTCTTTTTCTTTCTTAGGGATTAGGGTTATGATTGCTTCAGTGCAAGATGGGGGAAGCTTGCCAGTATTGGAAGCTTCTTGATAAACATTAAGAAGAAGGGGACATAAGGTGTTGGAAAACATTTTATAGAAATCGACAGGGAATCCGTCCCCCCTCAGGGGATTTGCCGGATTTCAAGGAAGACAAAGCTTTCTGGATTTCCTGAGGCAAGAAGGGTTCATCTAAAGAATTTGTTTCAAGAGTAGAAAGATGAGGAAGATGTAACGATTTAAGGAACTGTTGAATTTGTAAAGTAGATGGAGGATTTGTGTAATAGTTTTTGATAAAAGGTTTTCATGATACGGTTTATAGAGGGGTTGTCGGAGTGAATCGTACCCTGTTCATCTTTTAGGCTTAGGATGTGTTGTTTCATTTGTTGTGCTTTGAGCTGGTAAGAGAGGAGTTTCCCAATTTTATTGCCGTGTTCCCAAAACTTATATTTAAGTTTAAACAAGGCCAGTTCGGTTTTATGAGAAATTAATTAGTTAATTTTAACTCTTAAGTTGAAGAATTTCAAGATGAAGTTGAGAATCAGAATGGTGCTTATTAGTAGAAAATTACAAATTCTCTTTAGCCTTAAGAGATTTTTCCAAGTCAGCCAGCTGTTGTTCCCTTACTCTTTTCCTATGTGCAGTATAACTGATAATTTTCCCTCGAATCGTAGCTGTGAGAGCTTCCCATACAGAGGACTTAGAAGATTCGGTTGGGGTATTGTGAAAGAGGAAGTCCTGAATTTGTGCTTTGATCATTGGTAAGAAACTGGGATCCTTGAGAAGGAGAGGGCCCAGCCACCAGTAAGAAGATTTAGGTGCTAATGGGCCCCACAAAAGTTGCAATTTGACAGGGGAATGGTCCAAGATTATGATGGGAGAGATGGATGAATCAATAGTTTTTTCCATTATAACAGGAGAGGCTAACCAGTAGTCAGTTCTACTGTATGTCTTATGTAGAGAGGAGTAAAAAGTAAATTCTCGATCATGGGGGTGAAGGAGGCACCATATGTCAGCTAATCCAACATCTTACATTAGTAATGAGAGGGCTTTAATACTTCTAGGGTGGGCCTCTGTAGTGAGGCTACTTCTGTCAATGCTGGCTTCTAAAGCTAAGTTAAGATCCCCTCCAAGAATAAGTGGTGTATTATCAGTGTTAAAGGATAGAATATGTTGATCTAAATTATGAAAAAACTCTGGGGAATCAAAGTTGGGTGCATAGACATTAACAAGCAGAAGAGGACCAGAGTTGGTATTCAGTTTGATCATCACCCATCTGCCATCAGTATCAGAAACAGAGTTTACAAGGAACCGTTTGAGACTCTTATGAATAAGAATAGCAACTCCTCTTTTTTTTGAGGTATAGGATGATGCATAGATCTGACTGACCCAATCTTTTTACGTTCACTTGCGTGCATGCGCAAGGAACGTCTTGGGAGAATGGGACACTTTGGAGGTGTGCCCCTCCTCTGCAATCCCCTGCTCCATTGAGCAGGCGTGGCACTCCTGCAACAATCGGACGCGGTGCTGTGTATGACAGTGGTGGTCTTCTCTTCAAGAAAACCACAGCTGTCATGCACAACACCATCCTGCCACCCAAATCTTTGCTGCCACGCCTGGAAGCCCACCCCAGCGTGGCAAGCGTCCTCTTGGCAGTCACTGCGTGAAATCACCCCTTCGGCCCGAATAACACCATGACAGTGACATCATTCATGAGAAGGGTCCCAAAACCCCATGTTGAAAATTTGATGCAAAATTCCAAAAACATAGAAACATAGAAACATAGAATTTGACGTAGAAAGGACCGCTTGGCCCACCCAGTCTGCCATTTCTACCTGATGGATAAGCTGCAGATCCTAGTTAACCAGCAGCCTACTTCTTCCTACCCCACCCCTAGAATTGCCTTATGACTGTGCCATGCATGCTTGAATTCCACCACTGTTTTGACTCCACAACCTCCTCTAGAAGGCTGCTCCATACATCCACAACCCTCTCTGTGAAAAATACTTCCTTAAATTACCTCTGAGCCACCCCTTCTATCTTCAAATTGTGCCCCTTGTTCTTGCACACCTCTTTTTGAAAGATGCTACCCTCTTGGACTTTGTTGATTCCTTGAGGTACTTGAAAGTTTCTATCATGTCCACCTCTCCCTCCTTTCTTGAGGCTATACATATTAAGCTCCTTAAGTCTCTCTTCATATGTCTTCCAGTGCAGACCCTGCACCATTTTAGTTGCCTCCTCTGGACAGCTTCCATCTTGTCTATGTCTTTGGGAGATTGGGTCTCCAGAACTGCACTCAGTACTCCAGATGGGGTCTCACCAGCTGTCTGTACAGAGGGATAATAACTCTTGTTTTCTACTGGTGATGCCTCTCCCTATGCATCCCAGTATCCCCCCAGCCCTCCTTGCTGCCCTCTCACATTGCTTGCCCACCTTTAGGTCATCTGATATGACTACCCCCAGGTCCCTTTCCATTTTTGTTGTTGTTAGTATCTCACACCCATTGTGTACTCTTCCCCTGGGTTTTTGTTTCCCAGGTGCATTACCTTGCACTTCTTAGCATTGAATCTAAGCTGCCATACATTTGACCATTCCTCTAACCTTGCCAAGTCCCTTCTCATCCTTTCCACCCCACCTTGTGCATCAACTCTTGCAGATCTTTGTGTCATCTGCAAAGAGACATATTTTTCCTTCCAGTCCCTCTGCAATGTCGCTTATAAAGACATTGAAGAGGACCGTCCTAATACTGAAACTCGCGTACCCCACTACTAACCCCCTTTTTCAGAGTGGACTCATTTACAATTACCTCTGTGTCCTATTCTCTAGCCAATTCTTTACCCAGGCTGTCATCTTGGGACCCACTCCAGGCTGGCTAACTTGTATATTAATCTTTTGTGTGGACTGTGTCAAATGCCTTGCTAAAGTCTAGGTAGGCCAAGTCCACAGCCCCTCCCTGATCTATTACTTTGGTCACCCAGTCAAAGAAATCTATCGGATTTGTCTGGCATGACCTTCCCGCTGAGAATCCATGCTGCCTTGGGTCCTGTGCCCCTCTGGCCTCTAGATACTCAACAATTCTTTGCTTCAGAAGTGATTCCATCATTTTCCCTACCACTGAGGTTAAACTAACAAGTCTGTAGTTTCCTGCTTCTGCCTTGCTCCCACTTTTGTGAAGGGGAATCACATCTGCCCTCCTCCAGTCCTCGGGTACCATTCCATCCTCCCATGATTTGTTAAAGAGGGTAGTCAGTGGTGTCACTAGTTCTACCCTTAGTTCTTTTAGAATTCTGGGATGAATCCCATCAGGCCCCATTGCTTTGTCCACCTTCAGTTTTAAGAGTTCTTTCAGAACCCTTTCTTCTGTAAATGGGCTGGTATCAACTTCTGTGTCCAGAATGTTTCTACTGTTTGTTTTAGGTACCTCCCCCTCTTCCTTTGTAAATACTGAGCAAAAATATTTGTTTAGTATCTCTGCCTTTTCACTGTCACCCTCTGCCCACCCTCCTCCCCTTTATTAAGCCTCACTATCCCTCCCTTGGTCTTCCTTCGCTCCCTGATGTACCTATAAAAGGTTTTATCCCCTTCTTAACTGAGTTGGCTATCTTTTCTCGGTTTGGGCCTTTGCTGTTCTGACTGCCTTCCCAGCTTCCTTTTGCTTTAACTGATACAGTTCTCTGTCCTGTTCCTTCTGTGATTCCATGTACTTCCTGAATGCTTTTTCTCTTGAACCTTCACTGCCACTTCCTTTGAGAACCATAGTGGTTTCTTACCTCATTTCATTTGTTTATTTGCTTTACACAAAGGCTTGTTACCTCTGTGATGGCAGTTTTATTATTCCCATTGTTCTTCCACACCTCCTTCCTGCCCATTTGCTAGTGCATTCCTAGGCACTCGCCTATTTTGGCAAAGTCAGCCCTCCTAAAATCCAGTACCTTTGTCTTTGTATGGCTTGACTCTGTTGCTGTGTTTATTGTGAACCATACTGTTCGATGGTCGCTAGTTCCCAGATGGCTACCCACTTCTACATCTGTGATCCTCTCTTCATCTCCATTTGAGAGAACCAGGTCTAAGATTGCTCCCTCTCAGTGGGCTCCAATACTAGTTGTCTAAGGCATGCCCCTGGGGCATCTAGAATAACCCCACTCTTAGAAGTGGCTGCTGCAACTGCACTCCAGTTAACATCTGGCATATTCAGATCACCCATCAGCAATATCTCCCCTTTTTCTGCCATTCTAAGTATACTTTCTATCATTTCCTTGTCCATTTCCTCCCCCTGAGAAGGGGGTCTGTATACAACCCCTGTGCGAATTGTGGTGCCATTGCCGGTCTCCAAATTTACCCACAGTGCTTCTTCTCCTCCCTGTTTACCCTTTTGTTCTGTTGCTTTGATTCCTTCCCTTATGTAAAGAGCTACTCCTCCTCCTCTTTTACCCTCCCTGTCCCTCTTGTAGATAGTGTATCCTGGTATGCTTATGTCCCAGTCATGGTTTTGTGTGTACCATGTTTCTGTGACTGCCACGATATCCAGATGTTCCTCCTCCATCAAGGCCACTAATTCAGGAAGCTTGTTACTCAGACTACGGGCATTGGTACTCATTGTTCTCCATTTTTTGATGGCTTTACCTTCTGTTGCAGCATCCTCCACTGACCTTTCTACCTCGATCTTTTTCTCATTTAGTACCCTGTTTTGTAGGGAGAGGCTGGGATTTTCTTGCTGCTTATCAGTGCCTCCCCTTGACTAGTTTAAAAGCTTGCCAATGAAGCATTTAAACCGATTGCTCAAAGACTTGTTCCTTCCTGGACAGATGCAGACCATCCTGCCAGTATAGGCTGGTGTCCCTCCAGGTGGAACCCCAGTCCCCAATGAAGCCAAACCCCTGTGCTCCACACCATTTTTTCAACCATTCATTAAACTGCATGGTGCAAAGTACCCTCGCCTCACTCATGCCATTGACAGGCAGCACCTCTGAGAAGGATACTGTGTGCTACTTGTCTTAGGCCCCTCCCCAATTCTACAAAGTCCTTCTGCACTGCTCTAATCTCATGATGAGCCAAGTCATTTGTCCCTAGGTGGACAATGACGTCCAGCTCAGACTCCCGTGCAGCTGTTCTCGTGATCCTGAGGATGCGCTTCCTGTCCCTCCAAGCCATGGCACCAGGCAGGCACCTTACTTCAGTTTTCCCTGCTCCCCCAGTTCCCATCCTCTATTAATTGAGTCCCCACCAGGAGCTGCTTCCTTTCCTTGTGGTGTCCTCTGTCTCCTTCCTGTGGGCCTCCCTTGTGACAGCTGTCCTCAGCCTCCTTAGTCTCCTCTGTGGGTGCATCCATAGGGGAGCTATGCTCCCCCAGAATGGTGTATGGATTGTGGAGTGGAACAACTGACTGGGTGTGCCTCTGTTCCACCATCCTCACCCTTCCTGAGGCCACTGTGGTCTAACTGCTGTGCTTTCTTCGCAACCTCTGAGGTAGTGGTGGTGGCTCTGGTGCTCCCTGGATGGGGGAGGTTCCCTTCCTACTGTTCAGTGTGGCCTGGGGGAAGGTTCCCTTACTACTGTCCAGCATGGCCTGAAGACGGGAAACTTCCTCCCTCAGGGCAGAGAGTTGTCTGCAAATAGAGCAGCATCTCAGCCTCCAGAAAGACTCCCGGAAGACTGCTGCCCCACAGCCATTACATTGAACCACTCCCCACATGTTTATCTACTTTTTTCTTTTTGTGTGTGTGTGTGTGTGTGTGAGTGATTGGTTTGTTATGTAGAAATATATATATTATAAATTGTGTATGCTTATATTGTCAGTGCAGTGTGCTAGAGAGGATATGACAGTGATATGCACCTTGCACTCTTTATTTATTTATTTAGTTTTTGTTGACCGGGTAAGTGCGCTAGCCAACAAATGACTATTTTCAGGCACGACCCGGGAGGTACAGTTACAGAACACAGTGATACATAAGAGATTACACAAAGCAGGATACATCTGCAGGATACATAAGAAATTACACAGAGCAGGATACGTTTGCAAAGGACAAAGTCACACAGTGTAGTCAAGCATAGCAATAAGGATAAAATTACATGTATTCAGTTGTTGAGAACTAGGGGGAGAGGTGGTAGGGGACAGGTGTAAGGGTAGGGCAGGAGAGATGGAGTCTTGAGGAAATGATGTCAGAACCCCAGGTATAAAGGAACTATTTCCAGGGGTGGGTGGGGTGAGGGGTGGAAGGGGTTGGGGCTAAACTGTGCCCTCACAAAACAATCAGCTAAAAGCTCTGACCCAGCGCTGCGATGAGTGCCTTCCTGTCAGCAAGATGCCTTACACAACAATTTGACAGAGAAAATACCCTGCTAATCAAACAGAGGAAAATCCAGACATCCAAGTCAGACACAGGTAAACCTCCCCAGCCCCAAAACAGCCTGGTGGTTTGTGCTCTGAAAGCAGTCAGCCCCAAAATAAGTCAGCTGTGCTTTACACTCTTCCTGCACTGAAAACCTTAAGAATTAAGCCAATTGATTGACTAGTGACACCTGTGATGTAAGCAGGCCTTTCAATGTAGGCAGTTTGCTATGTCTGATTCCAATACACAAAATCTTTCAGTGAAACCAGGGGAAAAAACTTAACTTCTCAGCCAGCAGGACACTTTTAAAATGTTGCAAAAACATCCTTCCAAATCCTAGGTCTCAACCCCAACAATCAAGCAAATTCAGTTGTATCTCACTCCCTCTGGTTATAAAATTACTACACTTTTAATGGAATCCTGCAATCTTCTGCTTAATGCCAATAAGGAAAAAAAATAAAACTTTTTGTAGAAAGCGTAGCTCCCCTGCTTTACAATATTATGCCTTACCAAGTTTCCAGCTCCTAAATGGAGTTATAGTTTGTTCTTTGCAGTGTAGCAAGGTTCTCAGCTTCAGACAAATCAAAGTCAGAGACAGGCGTGCGTTCGCAGGGTCTATGCACGCGTTCAGTAGGACCGTGTTGTCAATATTTTCATTCAGATTTTCAACATTGCCATTTTATCACACCTTATGAGCAGTACAGCTGTCATTTTCACATCCTGCCCAAAACGCAGGTTTCCGCTTCATGTAGCTTATTAAATGGCGCAGTCGGTGCCGAAATCAATGTATGGGACACATTAAGAAAATCATGGTGACACTGTTCATTAGCAGAGGTCTTAAAATGGCTATGTTGAAAATTTGGTGAAAAAATTCCTAAAAGTGACTGTTTTTCGACCGTGCGTTGAGCAGTTCCTACGCACACTCGTAGGTTTGCGAATTTTCAATATTTGCACTCCAATGACTTCCAAATACCTAAACAGCACATAGAAGCAAGCAACATTCGGCATTGACAAATGCTTGTACTTCTTTGTCACTGATTTTTTTAAGCCATGTCCAAGTGCCAAATACCACTGCAAATACCTGCTAGCGAACGTTCGGCATTGACAAATGCTTGTTTAAGTCTTTGAACATCCTCTGATAATAGTTTTGTTTCTTGAAGGAAAGCAGTTTGTGTTTTATGCTTTTTGAGATGTGAAAGAATTTGCTTCCACTTACAAGGGGAATTAAGTCCCTTCACATTCCATGTATATAGAAGTATGTCACTCATATTGTTAGTGTTAAAGAAAGGGAATAATCGCTGGAGTGTGAAGGGACAAATAAATGAGGCAGAGGATGATTAGAATACAATATAGAGAGCTTACGTATATGCAGAGAGTGGCAGGAACATTCAAGCCAAAAAAAGTGAGATGTATGATACATGAGTAGCACAGATATCTTATTAAAGTTAGAATAGAGTTGGGGAATGAGAAAAGTCATTAACAACAACAATAATACTAGTAAGCTAAATAACAAAGAAAATAATTTATGGGTGCGAGGAGATATGAGTCAGCCAACTGGCTAAGAGACCCTCTCACCATACTCGGGGCATCGATGTAGGGAGGAGACTAGGAAGGACCGGTTATAAATATCGGCCCAAATCTAAGTTTGATCCCAGTAATATAATAAAGTAAGTATTCCTGATAAGCTAAACTGAAAGGGAATAATACCAAGAAAGGCAGGGAACTGTAATAACCTCAGCTTAATTCTAAGCTAACAGGACAACGTATAAGGATAAAGCTAAACACCAGAACTGATTTATAAACATTAGTAGTAGTAGTACAAGATATACCCAGAACCCCTGGTGTTCTGCGGCAGAATTTTCTGATTTCTGTGACAGGGCTCCTTGACTTCTGTGGCAGCATTTTCTGATTTCTGCGGCATGATTTATTCATTTCTCTGGCAGAATGCAGTCCTGTCATTGACTAAATATGATGTGATGTCATCGATGACATCCTATGCTGAGCATAGAGGAGGGGCTTCAGGATAAATGAGGTAGGAAAGAAAGCCTGACACTATGGAAAAACAGTGCATTTATATGAAAATTCACCAAAAACAATGAATTCTGCGGCACTATATATATTCTGTGGCATGATGCAGATTCTGCGGCAAATTCCGCAACCGCAGAACCGTAGAATTCCAGGTGCCTTGGATATACCAACTTGAAATAACAGTAAATTAAAGAACCATATACAAGATGCCAGTACAGCCTAGACATAAGAGCAAGGAATTCAGGGAGCCAGGTGGAATGCAAATTAACGAATCTAAAAGGAAAAGTAGATCATTACCACATTAGAGTGACTCTGAGTATACTTTGCAGTGCAACAGAATAAGTACATAATAAATACAATATTGAGGGGGAAAGAAGAAAGGGGAGGTCAATTTAAGCCCTTATGCCCTGAGCCAAATGCAAATCAGGATTATGTGGAGAGGTATAGGCTAGGTGATAACTGTAGACAGAGGAGATAGTCATAGTAAAGATCAGCTCCAATTACTCAAAAATCGCCTAAATAGGTGTTATTTGGGGTGACTAGGTCTAGAAGACTAGGCCCAGTGAGCCCCAAAACAGGAGGGGCCACACAGCAGTGGATTTCTATAATATCTGTAGGGTTTGAGCAAAATAAGGAGCATAAGGAAGATGTAGATTGACAATCCTTTGCAACAGTACACCAAACATAGCCCGCCTCTTTGAGTGCTAATGATAGTTCCATATTGTAAACAGGAGGTAGTAAGAATAATGGAGCGTAGGGAAGGCGATAAATTAAATGTAGTTGCCAATAGTACTTAAGAACCTGTCATCAGGAGAGGGAAGGGGTAAATTGGCTTGTAATATATAATAATTCACATATGAAAAAAGGAAAGGCAATAAACACGATGCATATTGATTGAAGATATGCAACTGAACTGCCAAAAGACTATAAACCTGATGCACTGCTAAACTGGAGAGTAAAAGGCTAGATACAGAGAGCCCGTTTAGTGAGGTAATGTATAAGATCTAACACTAAAATAATGGGTTAGAAAAGCATTGCTGATATACCAAAGTTCCCTTGAAGACCTTTAAACTGCTCATTTAAACACTGCAACAAAAAGTAAATTGATTGAGCCGCGATGTACGACCTTTTGTTTCTGCACCCGCTGGGAGCAAAAGCAACCAGGTAGCATAGACAGTAGAGCGGGCGGCTAGGCAGAAAAAGTATACTGGCACTCCCTTTAAGTATCCTAGAAGCAAAACCTACCAAGATATAGCAACTGTGATCATATTACTGACCATGTAAGCTCATGACACCTTAGATTTATTAGCAGGACTGTGACTATTGATGTTCTTGCTTTTGGTCTTTGCCCTGTGTTTCTTTTTGGGTGGCTCTAAAGATTTGAGGGGGGAACTTGCAACAACTTCTGCCCATGCAGTATCGGCAGAAATACATCCCTGAGGCACAGGACCCAAATTAGAGGGATGTTCATCTGAAATTTGCTGGGAAAGATCCTCCTCCGAGGAGTGCATGTCATCCTCCAAGAGAGCAAACTTACTGCTCAAGGGAATAGAGGGGTTGATTTGAAGGTAAGAGGCTGCAGCTTGGGGTGTTTGGGGTGAAACCTCGCTAGAACAGCATAAAGTCTTGAAGAATAATGCCCCGACAGAAGCTTCTCTTGCAGCCGTGTTGATTGCCTTGGGGTCAAATCAGTTGCGGTGCTGCTGCTTGGGGCTGCGAGTTCTGCAACACTTTCCCCATGTTCCTGTACCTCATCGTCCACCCTCCATGCGGATACCAAAGCTGTGTTCGGGTTGCCAATTGCTGCTGAACTTCCCAGGGTAAGATTGCAAAGAGATACCTCCAGATAGTTGGCTAAGGTGTCAGGGGTTTCAAAATCCTTGAAGGAAGAGCCTGAGAAAAGGTGTAGAGTCGCGAGGTAACGTAGAGCAAGTTTAATGCTTCTTCGGTGGAGGATTTGTTTAAGTGAATTGTAAGCCTTCCTTCTGATGGTTAAATCTTTTGAAAAGTCTCTGTAGATGGAAATATTAAACTCTTGCCACTGAAGTTTCCCTATTTCTCTGGCACGTTTCAGTATTAATTCTGTGTGGGAACAGTTCAAGAAGCGAGCAATGATAGGCCTTGGTCGCTGGTCTGATGTTGGCCTGGGACCCAGAGTGTGGTGAGACCACTCAATGATTAACGTTAGATCAGGAGGCAGTTTAAGCATTGCAGGCAGCACATGTAATAAAAGCGCAGTAGTGTCTCCTAATTCTACACCTTCAGGAAAGCCAAAAAATCGTAAATTGTTGCGACAATTACGATTTTCAATATCGTCAATTTTAGCTTGTAGGGATTTACTAGGTCGATCTTGATTGCGGACAGTAGCCTGGAGGTCATGAATAGTAGTGGTGTTACAGGCCGTTACTTTATTATTAAAGGGGCACTGTCAGCTTTGCCCCTTGTTTTGTAGTACATCTCAATAAATGGGTCTGTCAGCACATTATCATAAGGCATATGGTGTAGAATGCTTCTGCGTTAAGAAAAAAAGTGTCCAGCTTACCAATTTTTCTAAAATGAGATCATTTGCCATTGCAGGCTGTCCAACTTTAAATGTCCTGCCACCGGAAGCTGATCAGTGCCAAGAACGCGCATTTACAGGGAGCGCTCGCACAACATACACATTTCACTGTCCACTTGTGGAGAAGCACAGCCTCCATTAGAGTATGTTATTCAGAAAGACTCCTGGTAACTAAGATACAAACCGAGGACTAGTTTAGCTGCAAAATACTTCCGCATGCTGGTGCCTAAATCCCGCACATGCACAACAGTGGCACATTCGCGCGCATGTGTGAGATCTTATTCCTGCCTGCTATTGTGCATGTGCGGGATTTGGGCACCAGCATGGGGAAGTATTTTGCAGCTAAACTAGTCCTCGGTTTGTATCTTAGTTACTGGGAGCCTTTCTGAATAACACGCTCTAATGGAGGCTGTGCTTCTCCACAGGTGGATAGTGAAATGTGTATGTTGTGCGAGCGCTCCCCGTAGACGTGCGTTCTCGGCACTGATCAGCTTCCGGTGGCAGGACAGACTGCCAGCAATGGCAAATGATCTAATTTTAGAAAAATTGGTAAGCTGGACACTTTTTTTCTTGACGCAGAAGCATTCTACACCATATGCCTTATGATTATGTGCCCATAGACCCATTTATTGAGATGTACTACAAAACGAGGGGCAAAGCTGACAGTGCCCCTTTAAATGCAATTTTCTGTCTAAAAGTTTCAAGAGGGGTCGCATTCTGTTGGGTGGAGGTTTTTAGATCATTAATCTCAGCCATCAGTTTAGAAAACATTACTTCCACTCTAGCAAGTGAGCTTTGCTGTGCTTGGAGATCTGCCATAATGCTGAAGGATGAGGCCTAGTATGCTGCAGTACAGTGTAGAATAATTGAATATAAGTAGATGATGGATCAAAAATGACAAGCTGTGTCAGGCAGCAAGATTACAGGATGGTCACAGGAGTTGGTACCAAAGAAAGGTCTGGTGAAAGCTGGATGAGGTTAGATTACAGTCATTCCTGCAAAGATTCTGAACTATGCTGCCATCTTCTGCCTGTTCAGGCCACGCCCCCTCTGGAACAGCCTTCCTGAGGAGGTAGTGGCGTCAAAAACAGTGGGGAAATTTAAGAATGCATGGGACAGACATAAGGCAATTTTAGTGGGGGGTAGGAGGAAATAGGCTGTTGGCTAACTAGGATCTGCAGCCTATGCATTAGGTAGGGAAATGGGCAGACTAGGTAGGCCAAGCAGTCCTTATCTGCCATCAAATTCTCTGTTTCTATGATTCTTCACCTGGTATGGGAACAATTTCCATTCAGCTGATTATGCAGAGATTCCATAAATCTTTGACTATTTGTTACATTTAAAGTCCTGGGGCTTCAGGCCAGCATCAGCAAAAGTGCACTTGCTGTTGTTTCTGTATTTAGGTCAAAGGTCTCAGTAGGATCTTTGCATAGCCAGTGTTTAAAGGGTTCTTTAAAGGGCTCTCTCGTGTAGCCCCTGTGAAGAAATGTACACCAGCTTAGGACCTAAACTTGATTCTCACTGAGTAAATGACCTACCCATTTAAACTTATGGCCTCTACTGAGCTAAAGTACATCACCCGCAAAATTGGATTCCTGGTAGCTATTACATCAGCAAGGAGGGTAAGCGTTTTCCAAACACTCAGCATCGATCCCTCATACTTAATTATCCACAAGAAAAAGTGGTGTTAAGAACAAATGTACAGTTCCTCCTAATGGTAGTGTCAGAATGCCATTTCAGTCAAACTGTTACTTTGCTAGTGTATTTTCCAAGGCCACATGCCAATAGAGGGGTTGGGGGTGGGGACAGCATACATTAGATGTCAGAATAGCCCTCAATTCTACAAGTCTAGGACAGATGAGATTAGGAATAATAACAAACAATTGTTTATTACATATGGGTAGATGTCAAAAGGGACACCCAGCCTCCAAGCAGAATATATCGAGATGGATACTATCCACAATAAATGTCTACCATCATAAGTCAGGGAAGGTATCTTCTTCTGGCATTAAGGCACACTCTGCTAGGAGTACAGCAGCACCAGTGGCAGCTAGCAGGCATGTGCCATGGGCAGAAATTTGTAAAACTGTTACGGTGCTTGCTTCACAGTCATCAGATTCACTTCTTCTTGCTTTTGTTTAATCCGGATTATTCCCCCTAACCAGAGGTTCTGGTCCCCCTGCTCCGCTTGCTGCCCCCCACATCCCCAGGCTTATCCCCCTTGGCAGAGCAGCCAGATGGGCACCCCCTCCCTGGGAAACACAGTCTCTCTAAGCCCCTGGCTTGCCCCCCAGGGTGGGGTCATGGGAGTGGCCTCCCCCCCGGCGGACCATTTGTCTGCAGCGGGAGTGGCAGCAGAGGTGAGGGTCATCATTAGCAGCCATCATTGTTTTTTTGCTGTTTTTTCCTGGGGGCAGGGACATGCAATGGCGCCAGTGTCCAATCTGCCCAACTAACATGAGGCACCAGCCACAGCGATACCCCAAGCCTCCACCAGAGTTCCACATAGTGCTGTATGCTCTTTCCCCCTCCCCCCAGAAAAGGAGTGCAGTCCCAGGGATGCTCAGTCCTTCTCCCCCAGGCCAGCCCTCCAACTTCTGAGTCCATCCCCGAACCCAGAATGTCGGCACTGCAGGCTGATGCCTTGCCACTATGCTGGCAGGCCGACTTACTTCTTATTGCTTGGACACACGGTTAAGTGAGGATATTAGTTTTGGGTTTTTTGTACTGCAGGATTTATTCCCAAAGTAATCCTAAAACCCCACAACCCAGGGTAATGTTTACAGTGTGCACAGGTTTGACCAGGCTGTTCTAATTCACATAGTCAGAAGAAAAATTTAGTCACAATATTATACTATAAACTTTTCTTCTAATGGATTAGAGCAGTCAATCAAACTACCCTTCTCTGCTCTTTCCTTTAATAGGATAGAGAATCTGGTTCTTCAGAATCATTTACTGTTATTAAAGCTTGAACTTTTAATGATTGCTGTTTTCTGTGTCATTAAAACTTTTCAATTTGAAATTTATATGTGTAACCCCTAGGTGGTGCTATCCCAAGGGCTACTACCCCTGTCTGCATGGCTAGTTGCAGGTTAAGGGGCCTGGGTACTGAAACGGATTGCCTTCACCCAGAGGTCAGGGTTGTTAGTGGCCAAGCTAACCTGGGCACAGCCCTCCGGGACACTGTAACCACCCTCTTTCCCTTCTAGTGGCCTGACCAATACACAATAATCACTTTCACAATGATCCTTATTCAGTATATCGCTGCCTCTGCAAGAAGCCCATGACAGCAATGGACCGGCATGATCATTGCTTCACCTGTCTGGGACTAAAAAATGACATGGATGAGTATGACGCTTGTTTTTCCATGGATTTCCACATGTTGAAGACCTGTGCGTTAAGGTTGAGATGAGACCCCCTGACCATCAAAGGATGGCACCGCATGCGGGATGCAAAAGACAGGTCTCTTGGCTCTTACCCTGAGCCTCTCCCTAGTGCTATACTTACTGAGGCAGAGCAGGCCTCACCTGGTTCAGGTCTCTCTAGAGTTGCAGGCCTGCATGAGGAGTCGGGTGAACAGTCAGCCTCCTCCAGGGGGGTCAGCTGAGCACCTCTCACAGTCCAATGTCCCCTTGGGGAGGCCCAGACAGCCCCAGTGTCAAGGGCTCACCTATACGGCACTGGTGGTTTCCTCAGCATCACGGCCGGTGCCGCTTCAGCTCCTAACACCAACCCCAGTGTCAGTGAGCAGAGCAGCACTGACCGCGAAGCTAGGTCCCCCTCTGAAACCTCTCATGGTGCGGCAGATGGTGAGTTCCTGGGATGGCCTCTCTGACAATCTCCCTGGCCTTGCCCTAGGATTCAGACAACAACCAGGATGATCCTGCAGAAGGCACAGATTCAGGTGCTGGTGCCATGGAGAGCACCAAGGGGAGTTCCAGAGCTGCCAGTAGTGCCGGGTCTTCTCATCTTTCTCTTGCGCCCTATGCAGTTGCTTTTGGGCTTCTGTTGAGGGGCAGGTCCTTGTATGGTGGGGCATGGGGTAGGAGGTTCTGGGAGAACTAGGAGCATGGATTCTGACCTTCTCTTCCCTCTAATTGGGCATGATCTGCAGTCAGTGGGGATAGGGGCCACCTTAGTGTGTCACTACGGCTATGATCTCCTCACCTGGGGATTCCCCCCAAGGGCACCACTAAGCTTGACCCTCCACAGTTGAGTGACCTATAGTGGGTGGTCAGTGCAGCCCCCCTCCCTAGGGAAGGGTCTCCTTCTCATTCCTGCAGCTCTAGCAGAGGTGCTGGTGTGGTCTTTCATGACCATTCTCCTCCTCCCCTGCCTCTTCCTCTCATTCCTTCTCTAATCTCTCCCAGGTTTTTCTGTCCCTATTGGGCCTATGACTTGGGAACAGTTCAGGGTGATGGTGGCTGCGTACCCCCAGTACCTTAGAGCCCTGCATGAGGTCATCTTCAGACCTCAAGCCTCTGCACTGCCTCCATCAGAACACAGCTCTTCCGAATCTCTGTCTTCCTCTTCTGACGAAGGGGATTCCTCCATTCACTTCTCCTCCGATGCTGATCTTGCCTCCTATAAGTGCTACCAATTGAAGGTGATGGAGAAGCTGCAACTGGCCCATTTTGCAGGACCCACCTCTGCACATGCAACACTGTCATTCCTCTTGGAATACAGTCCAGAATCTATTATGATCCCTCTGTGGCCTCAGCCCTTCACAGATGCATCGCACAGTGTCTGGCAGAACCCCTCCACCCCTATGCCAGCCTCAAGGGATTGCCAGCACAAGTACTGTGCACCCATGGGGTTTACAGGTGCTATGCCCCATCCTACCTCAGGAGTTGAGCTGCTGGACACTCCCTCTGGGCATCATCACCCTAGGTATGACCACCCCCCCCCAGACTCCAACTCAGTCGAGTTTGACCACTGGGGTAGAAGGGTGTTCTTGGTGACACACCTCCTCTTGTGCATCTTGGCGCACCAGGCACATCATGCTGCCTATGCCAGGCACCTGTGGGAGATGCTAGGTCAGCTCCTGGCTTCTATACCTGATAGTGAGGCAACCAGATGGGCCTTCGGCCTTTCCACCCATGGCCTGGAGCTAGCAAGACACCAGTCAAGGGCGTCTTGCAATGCCAGTGAGGTAGCCTTCAGGCTTGTGGGAACAGCAATCTGCATCAGATGGACGATATGGCTCTGTCTTTCCAGGTCAGCACCCATGGTCCAGCATAGGGTGATTGCCTCACCATACTAGGGGGCTCACTTTTTCTAACCCCATGTATTCTATTATATTCCTAACTCTCTGCAGTCTGCCTCCTAAGTAGAACTGCCCAGAGCAAATGGAACTTTATGCAAATGATGGAACCATCATTGGCTTGTGTCACTTATTCAAACTACTGCCCTCATCTGCTGCAACGTTCCATCAACATCTCAGATTTCTTACTCCACCAGACAAGTCAAGATGCCCAGGAGACTCCCCTTAGGTCATTTGTTGGCAAATTGTGAAGTATACGTTTCTTATACTGATTTATTCTTACTGCTGCCTTTGTTTATTGTTTAAGTCTTTGCAGTTGTGTTTTTTTTCTCTTGGAAATGGAGTTGTCAGAAAAAACAAAGAAAAAGACTGGTTCCACAGAAGCATCCAAATACCAGTTTAAAGATGGCTCTTTAAAAATTGTATTAAGTGTGGGGATGTGTTTGCCAAAGCAGACAGGCATGAGTGCTGTGTGGTCTGTGTGGGAACCAAACATCTTTCAACAAATTGTGAAATATGTAAGTCTTTTCCACAAAAGACAGTGGAAAAAAGACTAGAAAGGTTGCAAAAGAGGCTGGATAAGGGTGCTTCAGTCTCTAACCAGCCAACATCCTCCAAGTCTGCGGGTGAAACCGTTGTCTCTTTTCTACACACCCCTGAGAAGAGTGATTCAAGCACCTTAATAAGGGTGAGTGGCCCGGCTGACTCGCCGGTCCCCTCCAAGAAAACCAAAAAGACTAAGCATGTCAAACCCCATGAAAAACCTAAAGGTGTTTCTTCTGTGCCTCACAGCCTGCCAACTGCAGAGGAGATTGCCCAGGCCATGAAGGTCATTCAGGCTATATGGGGTTTCATACCTTCTCCTACCCTCCCTCCTCCAAGTGTTCAGGAGTATACTCCTTCCTATGAATTCCTCTCCCAGGTGATGGAAAATGGGGATTATGATTTACCAGAGGCTGATTATGGTGAGTCCATTGAACCGGAGATCTCACCAGAGCAGGAGTTTGGCTCTCCTCCTAGACCAAAAGATTTTTCTTATCATTTTTCCTTTGTAAGGAAAATAATAGATGCTCTTGACCTAGCTACTACTGAGGTCATAGAGGGTGAAGAGGAGGTTGAGTACATGGAGATGATGGGGTTAACACCTACAAAGAAAATTCTCCTTCCTATAAATAAAGGCTTTAAAAAAGATTTATTTAACATCCTGCAGAACCCAAATTTTGTCCTGCCTCTTGATAAAAAAGCAGATAAGAAGTATCAGCTGGACAGGCAAGGGGCTGAATTCCTCTATTCCCACCCTGACCATCAAGGTGTAGTCCAGCAGACAGCCTGTGAAAAGGTGAGGGTTCCTCTATCCTCTCATCCACCTGAGAAGGATTCTAGGAAGACAGACAGTATGTCTAAAACGGTGTATTTAGCTGCCTCCCTGGGAGTAAGACAGGCTAATTACCAGGCCTGTGCTGCACAGTATCAGAAAACAGTCAGTTTTGGCAATGTCAGAGAAGGTTCCCTTCCCCCTCTCTGATGACCTAGCACAAACAGCAAGATTTGGACTGGAAGCATCCAAATACCAGTTCCAAATGGCAGCAGATGCCAATGACAGTGCTGCTAGGTGGATGGCTCTAACTATAGTCCTGAGAAGGCTGGCATGGCTAAGGGCTACTAATTTAACACAGGATACCCAGACTAAGGCCATGGATTTTCCTTGATCATTCTCTCTTCAGCAAACATACTGAAGAGTGTATGAAAAAGGTGGATGAATACAAAGCCACCCACAAGAGTAACTCCTTCAAAGAAAGGCCGTCTCCCTCATATAGGCCTTATGGGAGGGGAAGCAGAGGAAGGACACCATATGGTAGGTACTTCTATCAAGCACAAGCTGCCCCACAGCTGCAGCATTACCCACAGAAGACTGGGTACTTACTTTAGGGCCAGAGGTAGGAGGGGCTCCAAAAGAGGTTCCCACTCCACCCAGGCTCAGTCACAGCCAAAACAAAATCCCTGACCCAGTTGTCAATGTTGCCTCCCTAGTACCAGTAAGGGGCTGACGACTCACTTCTTCCAGTCCTGGCAGGCCATCATCACAGACAAGTGGGTTTTGGAATTAGTGAGTCGGGGGCTTTCCCGGAGCTTCACATCTCTTCCTCCTTTGAAGTCAAAGCTGTTCAAACCAGCTTCTCCTCAGGAGAGAGAGCTTTTGGAAAAAGAGGTTCAAACCTTCCTCCACATAAAAGCTGTGGAGCCTGTACCAAAGTTTCAGAGAGGAGGTTTTTACTCTTGGTACTTCCTCACCAAAAAGAAGAATGGGGAGTGGTGGCCTATTCTAGACCTCAGACATCTGAACAAGTTTCTTGTAAGATCAAGATTCAAAATGGTCACATTGTCTCTGATCTTGCCCGTCATTCAAAAAGGAGATTGGCTGGCATCTCTGGATTTAAAGGATGCCTATTTCCACATCCCTATAACAGAGTCTCACAGAAAGTACCTCAGGTTCAGACTTCCTTCAGGGCACTACCAGTTCTCAGCCCTGCCCTTCGGCCTCACCTCAGCATCCAGGGTGTTCACAAAATGTCTGGCAGTGGTAGTGGCATACCTAAGAAGGCTGGGAATTTCAGTTTTTCCCTACCTCGACGACTGGCTAGTCATGGGAAAGTCATCACAACAGGTGAAAGATCACCTGGCAATAAAAAATCTGTTACAATCTCTGGAATTCCTGATAAACCAGGAAATATCCATTCTCAATCCAGTACAAGTCCTGCACTTCATTGGAGCAGAACTGGACACTTTAAAGAGAACAACCTTCCTTCCAAAGAACAGGGTCCAGAGCATCCTGCAACTGATTACCTCATTCAAGTTGAGCAAGCCATGTCCAGCAAGGCAGTACTTGCAGGTTTTTGGGACACATGGCTGTAACAACAGGAGTTGACTTGGGAGCAAGATATCAAATCAGGGATATTCAGTTTCACCTCAAGGCACACTGGAGCCAAAGAAAAGACAAAATGTCAAAATGAATTCCAGTAACAAACACTGTGCTCCAGTCTCTACAGCGGTGGACGGATGCACACAATCTAAGAGTAGGGATTCCCTTTAAAGGGAATGCCCATCAGTTATCCTTACAACAGATGCCTCTCTGTTAGGATGGGGTGCTCACTTAAGAGAGCACACTACCCATGGCACTTGGTCAAATGCGGAGTCACTCCTTCATATAAACTTGTTGGAGCTCTGAGCAATATTTCTGGCTTTAAAATGTTTCTCTCACCTGGTACAGGGCAAAGTGGTGCAGGTCAGAACAGACAACACCACCACAATGTACTACATAAACAAACAAGGGGGAAAGAGGTCAGAAACCCTGTGCACAGAGGCCATGAATATATGGGAATTGACCTACTCACTAAAGGCTTCCCTGCAGGCCATTCATGTCCCAGACAAAGACAATACCCTGGCAAATGCTCTAAGCAGAATCAACCAGGCACATCACGAATGGCCTTTAAATAAACAGGTACTGTGCTCAGTGTTCAGAAGATGGGGCACCCCCTATCCTGTTGCAGACCACCAGCCAATGGTACAATCCCACTGGATGCCCTGGCTCTGGACTGGTCAGGAAGGAAGCTGTGTGCCTTCCCTCTTCCTCTCATCTTTAAAGTACTGATCAAGCTCAGGTCACAACCTGCATCTGTGATCCTAATAGCACTTGATTGGGTCAGACAGCCATGGTACTCCCTACTATTGTCCATGTAGGTGTCCAAACTGATACATCTTCCCAGGAGGCACAATCTCTTAACCTCCCACCAGGGGAAGATCTTGTATCTGAACCTCAAGTATTTCAGGCTCAAGGCCTGGTTCTTAAGGACTTAGAATTTTCTAATCAAAATCTCTCTCAAGCTGTTCTGGATATCCTGAAAGGTTACAGAAAGCCTTCCACTAAGAAAACCTATTCTGCAAAATGGAAAAGATTCTCAATTTGTTGTGATGCCAAGCAGATTTCTCCTTCTCTGGCAGAAATCCCAGTGTTACTGGAATACCTCACATATCTGCATTCCCAAGGGTTGAAATACACATCTCTAAAAGTGCATTTGGCATCAATTTTAGCTTAAATTTCTTCTGGAAAATTTTTTCCATGGCAGCTAATCCTATTTTTAAAAAGTCCTTCAAAGATTTGTGCTATGTGCACCCTCCTATTAAGGAACCAGTCCCGGTGTGGGATCTGAACATTTGCATTGCTCAGCTCTTGAAACCTCCTTTTATGCTGATGTCTTCTACTCATATACAATATGTCACATGGAAAACTGTGTTTTTGGTTGCAATCACTTCTGCCAAGATGATAAGTGAACTACAAGCACTATGTGTGGAGAAGGACTATCTTTCCTTCCATAATGACAAGATAGTGCTTCGGACAAACAGGAGGTTTCTTCCTAAGGTGGTTTCTGATTTCCACTTAAATCAATCCATAACACTGCTAGTTTTCTTTACTGAATATGCCAGTTCAGGTGAGTGCAGACTCCATAGTCTGGATGTTAAAAGGGCATTAAGTTACTATATGACCCACACCAAGGATCATAGAGGTGATAAACAACAACTTTTTCTCACTTATGGGGGATGTGGGGAAAGGCATCCCAGCTTCCAAGAGATCAATCTCTCGCTGGATAGTTCAATGCATTCAGTTTTGCTATTCAAAATCTGGAAAACAGGCCCCAGCAGGCCTCAGGGCCCATTCAACTAGAGGTACAGCTGCTTCCATAGCAGCCTCAAGAGATATTCCCTTAGTGGAAATCTGTAAAGCAGCTACCTGGAAACAGTACACACCTTTACTAAATATTACAGTTTGGACATACAGTCCAGAAGTGATGCCAGGTTTGGCACAGCAGTCCCGCAGAGCCTCTTTCCTAAATAGGTTCTCTTCCCACCTCCGAAGATACTGCTTTGAAGTTTGCAGAGAGTTAGGAATATAGAAGAATATCTGGGATTAGAAGAAAAAACTACTCACCTTAGCACTCTTGTTTCTTCCAATGTATTCTTCTATATTCATAACTCTCCATTCCTGCCTCCCCTTCCAGAACTAGAGCCTCTGCATTCCTACCTGAGTCTTTTTGGTTGCCAGTCCCAAACACAGGCATACATTTTATTATTTTCAGTCTTTGGTAACCGGGTATGGCCCACTAGGCACAAGTGCCTGTTTTCAGGGGAGACCTGGGAGCATTGGGCGGTTAAGTGACTTGCTCAAAATTGGAGGTTGTGAGAATCAAACCCAGGTCTGATCTGCTGGATGTACCAAGCTCATTCACAGCTCATTACTCTAACCTCTAGGCTATACTGCCAGCCCGCCATGTTTACTGGCGTGTTTTAATCCTGGTGGGAATTAAATTGTCCTTTCTTTTTCTAGGTGATTCTGACACTTCAGAAAGGGGTCTTGGTTTTATTATTACTATTATTATTATTATTATCAGCATTAGTGTGCTAACATATAATTTATGCTGTCTTAAAACAGCTTTAGTAGTTTCATTACATAAAGTGTAGTTAAGTAGTGTAGCATAGATTGCCTTGTAGGCTTCTTAGAAATTTGAGGTGTTGATGGAATATTGCAGCAGATGAGGGCAGCAGTTTGAATAAGTGACACAAGCCAATGATGGTTCCATCATTTGCATAAAGTTCCATTTGCTCGGGGCAGTTCTGCTTAGGAGGCAGACTGCAGAGAATTATGAATATAGAATAATACATTGGAAGAAACAAGATAATGAAGGTGAGTAATTTTTTCTTCTCTCCTAGGGTCAGATGAAAGTTAGCGGGGTGACTTCCCTCTCCCAGGCCACAGGAGCCTCTACCTGCCGCTGACCAGTCTTGGGTCTCACCAGACCTGTGAGGCTCCTCCTCCTCCTCTTGTGTCTCCCCCACAAGAAGTTAAGGGACCTTTCTCCCTCAGGGCATGCCAGCACCACCTAAGGTGGTGGCTTGGTACTCATCCACCACTAATGAATGGTGAAGACTTATCCTTGGAAGATATGAAAATTACATACTCACTGTAATTCTTGGTCTTCCAGGATATCTTCACTGTTCATAACTGCTTCTTGTCCACCTTCCCATCATAGCCAGGCTCCTGGGTAGTGCCGCCTCCCTGTTTGCCTTCCCCTTTTGACTCAGAAGGGGCCTATGTCTGACTGGCACCCCAGAGGGATTTCCTGGCTCATAGGAAGGTTTTTCTAACCCCAGGAATTATTCAGTATACTTAACTCTTGCAGTCAGCCTCCTGTGTTGAACTGTCCTGGAAAAATGGAACTTATGCAAATGATGGAACATTCATTGGCTTGTGCCACCATTCAAACTGCTGCCCTTACCAACTCCTGCATTCTGTAATGCTCAGATTTCATTCTCCACCTGCCTAAATAAGACACCTCTGGGATCGCCCCTCAGCGTGACTGATTTTGTTTATTTTTCATGAAAAAAGTAACCATTTTCATTTATTTTTCATGGAAAAAGTAAACCATTTTTATTTATTTTTCATGGAAGAAGTAAACCATTTTTATTTCTACTTTTATGCTGCCCTTATTTTAAGTATTATATAGTTTAGCGCTAGTTTTAGTCTATTTTTACTTCAATTTGTGGTTCCTCAGCGGTTCCTAGTAACCATTGAGGAACTGGGTATTTCTGCTATTTCTTTTAAAATTCTTTGATAGTTTGTTGATTTTATTCTAAGTCCAGAACTGTTCCATACTTTTTGTTGGTTTCTCTATAAAATTTCTGTCAGAACGTGGTTTCTTTCCCATTGGGAACCGACCGCTTCACTCTAATGAAGTGACAGATACCCATTTGTTCATTTAAGAAATCAGCACATTTCACATCAGGAACCAAACTTTTGTCCAATACGTCAAAAAAGAGAACAGGGCCTACTGAGTTTAAAAATTGTCTGACATATGGAGAGGTGTTTGCTAAAGCAGACAAGCACGACTTGTGCTTATTTTGTTTAGGTACTTCACATTTTCAGACAGACTGTGAAATTTGCAAAACCTTCCCTGCTAAAACCATTGAAAACAGACTAGAACGGTTTAAAAAGGAAATGACCACTCATTCAGGTCATCAGACTGCAGAGGAACCGAGCCCTTCTTCTTCTTCTAGGCAAGAGAAACTGAAGGAATCAAAACTGACCACTACAGACAAAGGTGAGTCCTGCAAGCCTAAGCGCACTGAGGAACTGACTGGTGACTCAGTTCCAGCCAAGAAACAGCATAAACAGAAACACACCGCACCTCCTGCTGAAAAAGTAAAGGAGCTCTTGGTGAAAAAAAAAACGACCATGCCATTGGCCGAAGCAGTTGTTCAGACTCTGCAGGTGCTACAAGCCTTGCAAACTGCTGCTTCAGAAGGACTTGTCCCAGTTTCAGTGCATCCGGTACCGGTAGAACGATCGGTACTGGTGTAACCCCTGGGTGGCACCAACCCCCAGTGTTACAGCCCTGCCTACTACCCTGGACATAGGCTAAGGGGTTTGGGTTCACTAGCTAATAACATTTTTTAAAACCTTTGTGCAGTGCCTCCACTCAGGGTGCTTTATGTGGGTGAGATGGTACTGGGTGTAGCCCCCTGAGCTGCTACACCAACCATGGTGACCAGTTACCTTCCCCAGACATGCCCCAAGATACAGCTCCCCACATTTCAACATTTTGAATTAAAGGCTCTCTCTAATAATATGCTCACACAGGATTTCAAGCAACAAATAACAAGATGTTTATTTTGGGGGAAATAAAGGAGCTAAGAAAGGGAAACAGCAGGAGTAGAGGTTATCTTACCGTATTTACACATGTACAGAGATCATTTGGGATTTTGCTGGTGAACCTCCAGCTGGGTGGCTACATATTAACAGGCTGACACAAATCACATTTTACCATTCGACTTAAGACATCCAGAGCCCTGGCTATCTAGCTGCTGATAAATCAGATGTTAAACATAATTATTAGTATTATCCACATTGGTACCAGTCCCAGATACAGCAGAAACCCCGAAATCTCATAACATACTGGTTAAACAGATACCACAGTCCAAGATGTTGCAGGCCTGATGGAGTTGCAGCTGGTCGAGGTGGCCGGATATTAATTTGAGGGTGGGGGCAACTTGGAAACAGATTTTTGTAAAGCAGCAAATTACTATTTACATCCACAGCAGGGATTGCCCTGCACTTTAGCAGACAAAACAGGGATTGCCCTGCACTTGCAGACAAATCAGGGATTGCCCTGCACTCACAGACTTCCAAACATTTCAGAATAAACTATGTGGCTCTTACATCCAGAACATTCAGCACAATACTTTAAGGTCCCATCCAATGCAATGAGAGCGATGCTTCTGTCAAGCATCCTAAACGCAGTTTAAACGCGGTCACATCCAGTACTTTATATACCAAAAGGCATCCATCCAGAGTAAGTTGGCAAAGACACTTTTATCAAGCATCCCATACCTTAGTCACAGGCAGTCACATCCAGTACATTCTATATACCAAGAACATTATCCTTAAGTGGAGTCCTATCCAGCACGTCTAGCCATTTAACACTTATACCATGCGCTCTTAGACGAAATTCTTTGCAGACACAGGTACATTCTCTTTAAGTTATCTGAGACATTAATATGCTCTAGGGCCTCCTGTCTCATGAAGTGGCAAGCGCGTCTTGGCAGACAGCTCCACGATGGCAGGAATCTAACCCATAGCTACGCATTTATATGATTCACTAAGCCCAGCATCTTGCTGCACCTGTAACTTAGCCATTTGGGCCACAGACAAGATGCATCCATTACTTGAACTAGGCAGTCTCTTATGGGGTTAGTAGCCCAGACTGATGACTTCAATGCTTCACACTTAACAGCAACATATTTTAATGGGGCTTGGGCCCAAGATTACTTGCTTAGCTTCTCCCCGCACCAGGGGTACGAGGGTACTCACCAGGTCCTCCCAAGGGTCTCATCCGCAATCGAAGGCATCCTGAAGACTTCTTCAGCTCTCTCACCGCTGAGGTACTTGGTCAGCGCTCTCACCACTGAATGATGTCATCTGGTCTGGTCAGCACTCTCACCGCTGCTGGACATCTGATTCTTCAGTCCACATCTTTCCCCGACGTGGGAGAGAAGGCTAGCCTCTGGAGGACAGTACTGGCAACCTCCAGACTAGCTGTTGCAGAAATCCCAATTACTGTAACTAGTTAACTGTTAACTGAAGAAGATAACAAATGCCATCTGAAGACTGAAAGGGCTTGAATTAAGTGGCCCAGGCCTGATGGCATGGCTGGAGCCTGAGCCCCTCCCCCATGGGGGGCTCCCATCAGGCTAGAGCCTGCTCTGCTGCTCTCTCTCTCTCTCTCTCAGCCTTGCACCTCTGAATGAATCTCCAGACAAACTGGCAACATTGCCTCTTTATAGAGCTCCTAGCTCGACTCCTGATTGGTAGCAGGGATGGGGTGACATGTCTCCAAGTCGCTGAAGGACCCTGTCAATCAGAACACTCGAGGCATAACTGGGTTGTGGAATTTGCACCTAAAATAATGTCCCTGAAAGCCCCCATAAGCACTTGGGTGCTTACCCATGAGATGCAGTGAATGTCCCAGAAGTCCTGGTTTTCTATTGCTGCAATTCTAATTGGCTGTACTGCTGGCAATGGCTGCTTAACCCACTCCTCCTTTATAGCAGATTAGATACAGTCCTGAATAATGTCCTGGTGCAGCAGAAAGAAGTAATTATTTGCCTCAAATGCCCCACAGTTCTTTAGCTTAAAGGCTGTACTTGCAGTCACTGCACTGATGAAAAACATGGCTCTTTTACTTTTCCTGTCGCTACTGCACTTATGCAAGCTCCCTTTGCAGCAGCTGACAGACTGACACACAGAGTCCCAGATACTGTAATTGCCAGGGAAACAGTACTCATTTTAACTTTAAGCACTTTTCCCCACATGCACAGTATATTCCTAACAAACAGCAGCAGTTCCATTATTTAAAACATTTTAATTATTTACTTTTCGGCTGGAGCTGAACATAGCTACCCTGGAGGCAGCCAGACACACTGTTATGCATTATTCAGATGACCGGGGCCCTGCACAGGCATACTCAAATGAGCCCCGGTCTGAACTCCTTTAATTCCCATCTGAGCGGTCCCCCAGCAGGCTGTCAGTGGTCACCGGGTCACAAATAGGTGGAAGAAATCCTGGGACCCACGGCACAGTTCTCGAGGCGACTGCAAAACAAGCGGCTCCACATCAAAGGCACTTTGCACGCCAATGCAACTCCCGCTGCCCTGGAGGCAGCACTTCTGCGGCAGGAGCTCGCGGTCAGCAATTTAAGCCCCGAGGGGCTGGATTTTCATTTGATTGCAAGCTGGGGCACACACGAGGGCAAACAGGACCTGGGAAGCCAGAAAAATTAGAGGCCAAGTCAGGAGAAGCCCAAGAGACAGCGGGAGAAGGACAGAACAAATCGGGCTAAGGTAAACCCAGACTGGCATTTCTAGGAACCCCAATTTGCAAGGGGGTTACACTGGCATCGGTTCCTGCACTGGTTCCATTTTCAGTTCCATTCACCCAGGACCCCTCATATGAAGAATATGAGGAGGAAGAGGATATTGGGAAACCAATTGAACCGGAGATTTCTCCGGATCAGGAGTTCGATTACCCACCCAGATTACCAGTGGATTATTTCTTTCACTACACATTTATGAAACAAATAGTAGAAGCCTTGGAACTTTCCACCCATGAAACCATTGATGATGAACAGGAAACAGAGTTTCTGGATAAGATGAGTCTAGCACCCACCAAACGTTTGCTGCTTCCAATCAGTAAGTCCTTATTTTGTCCTTAGATTGTGAAATCTGCAAGAATTTTCCAGTCTACTGTCGAAAGACATTTAAAGAGACTGAAGGAAAGGATGGCTGACAATGTGCTGACCCAGCTGTTGAACAACCGGGTTCCTCCTCAATCTCAACCAGAGGAGCTGCCCTCTGAAAGGGGTGATAGTTCCTCTACCAAAAAATGAACCACTGAAAAGGCTGCTAAACCGGTCATTGTGGTTAAGAAAAAGAAAAAGGAAAAGCACCAGGAACTGCAATTGAAGAAAACTATGGTTCCTTCTGCAGAGGAGATTGCTAACGCAATCAGAATTATTCAGTTGGCAAGCAACCGTTACCGGTCACTGTTCAAACTCCTAGTTTTACTCAGGTCCCCGGTTTAACAGACCTTGGTGGGGACCGGTTTGAAGAAGAGGACTATGAGGAGGAGGAGGAGGAAGATGGGGAGGAAGATTTTGGGGAACCTATTGTTCAAACCTCAGGAAATCTTACTGTATTCTGACTTATGCAGTATAGTCTCACCATAGGACCACCTCGGAGCCGAAGTGGTTAATAGAACCTATGCAAATGATGGAAAGCTAAGCTCGAGTTCTGTTTTCAAACCACCCCTCAAACATATATAATAGCAGACCTGCTCTACTGTTGAGGGCTATGAAAACTTATACGTGCTTCCCTACCGGTAAAAAGTTATAGCACCCCAAATTTGCACACCCTTAAAACAGCCAAGACTGACACGCTCCCTTTTGTGATGTCAGAAAATGAAGGCTGCTTGTGTGTGATCCATAGATCTATATTGGTGCCATTTGTCAATGACGTTTAGTACTATTTAGAGCTGCCACTTGGAACAATGAAAGTGACCGCTTCCAGTAAACAGGAACTGTTACTCCAGCGGATGCTTTGATTTTTCTACATGGCACCTCTAAATAGTACTACACTCCATAGACATGTCACATACATGCAGGTTAATGACATGCACCCTCAGTATTCATTTTCTGACATCACAAAAGGAGGCATGTCAGACAAGGCTTTGTGTTTATGGGGGTGCATATTTGGGGTGCTATAACTTTTTAACCAGAGGGAAGCGCATAGAATTATTAATGCCCCTCAACAGTAGAGCAGATCTGCTATTATATATGTTTGAGGGGAGCTGGGTGCTTGACAGTAGGTACCTGCTCTTTAAATTGTATCCCCTTCTTTACTTTAAAAACTTAGGTTATTTAAATTGTCTGTACCGACTTGGTATAGTAGTTTTTTTGGTTAAGAATGCAAGCAGGGTAACTCACGGTTTCTATCAGTTAGTGCAATCGACAAAAAAATATATATATATATATACATATATATAAAGTTCTTCTTAGAGTGTTTTTTCTGTACGTGTTTTTTTTTTTCTGAGTTATGTCACAGAAAGTCAAGAAGAGGACAGGCCCTACAGGTTTCCAGCACTGTACCGAGTGCAGGTAACCCTTTGCCAAGGCAGATCCACATTTAATTTGTCTCTTCTGTCTGGGGTTTGAACACCTAAAAATAGACTGTGAGATCTGCAAGCAGTTTCTTCAATCAACAGTTGATAGACGGTTGAAGAGACTGCAAGAGAAAATGTCTGAAAAGGCTACTGACCCAGCCATTGAAAAATAGGTTCCTCTTCGAAATGAACCAGAGGAAATGACCTCTGAAAGGAGTGATAGTTCTTCCTCTAGAAAAAGAACTTCAGACATGGCTGCTGAACTAGCCATCATGGTTAAGGAAAAAACAGAAAGAAAAACATCAGGAACCTCAACCAAAGAAGCCTGCGGCTCCTTCGGCAGAGGACATCGCTAACACGATTAGAATTATTCAGTCCCTGCAAATCCCAGTTCCGGTTGAGAAGCAACCAGTAATGGTTCAAACTCCTGGTTCTCACCAAGCTCCCGGTTTAACAGACCTTAGTGGGGAATGGTTGGAAGCAGAAGAGGAGGAGGAATAAGAAGATGATGAGGATTTTGGGGAACCAATTGACCCAGAGGTTTCCCCAGATCCCCACAGACCAGATTCCCCTGACAAGGGAACTGAGGATTTTTCTTCATATTTTACATTTATGAAACAAATTGCTCAGACTTTGGACCTCCCTACTCAGGAATCCACTGAGGATGAGGAGGAGGAAGATTACAGGGAGATGATGGACGTGCCAGCTTTAAAGAGGTTAATGCTGCCAATCCATAAATCCTTTAAGAAGCAGACATTTAAGGTCTTGCAGACACCCTCTTCTGTGCCCCTGACTGAGAAGAAGGTGGACAAGAAATACTGGGTTGCCAAAAGTGGTGCCAAATTCCTTTTTGGGCATCCTTGCCATGAAAGGGGTAGTGCAGGCAGCAGCTTGTGACAAAGCTGGCATCCCCCTGACCTCTCATCCTCCAGACAAGGATTCTAGGAGAATGGTTTCAATTGCTAGAAAAGTATATCTGGCATCTTCCCTGGCTATTAGACAAGCCAGCTACATGTCATATGTGACCTGGTAACAGAAAAACCTATGGTCCCCAGTGATTGAGATTGTCAAGTCAGTCCCCGTTCCTATGGCAACTGACCTAGAGGAGGCAGCAAAAAGAGGCATTGAGGCTTCAAAAACACAGTTCAGGATGACAGTCAACTCTAATGACACTGCTTCCAGGCAAATGGCTGCATCAGTATCCCTGAGGAGGTTTGCCTGGCTTAGGACTACCAGCCTGACTCAGGATACACAAGCAAAAGCAATGGACTTCCCTTGTGATCCCACGTCTCTGTCTGGTGAACAAACAGAGGCATATATGAAGAAAACAGACAAGTATAAGTCGGCCTACCAGAGTTCTACAGCCAAAGAAAGAGTTTCTGCCCCCAGAAACACCAGACAAGGGGTGGTAGGGTTAGAGCCCATTATAGGCCATTCTTCCAGCCTCAGGCTCTCCCCCAGTATCCACAGCAGAGGGGGGTATCTCAGAGACAGTGGCAGAAGGGCCAGTGGATGTACCAGTCCCAGAGTCCAGCCAGCAGCTTAGTCTAAGCAGACTCTCTGAGGTGCCTACTCGGGTCGCCTCCCCAGTACCAGTGGGGGGCAGGCTGGCCCACTACCTCCAGGAGTTGGAAAATAGTACCACAGACAAGTGGATCCCAGAGGTAGTGGGCCAGGGCCTTGTACTCAGCTTCAAGCGCATGCCTAGGCAGAGGTCAAGGGCCTTCAAACCATCCTCCCCATTAGAAACAACCTTGCTGGAACAGGAAGTTTCAAGTCTAGTATTGCAAGAAGCAATAGAGCCAGTTCCTCCAAACCAGAGAGGAAAGGGTCTGTATTCAAGATACCTCCTCACAATAAAGAAAACAGGGGAGTGGCAACCCATTTTGGATCTGAGACACATAAACCAACATTTGTCAAAACCAAAATTCAAGATGGTAACTCTGACCACCATTCTACCAATGCTAAGGCAGGGAGACTGACTAGCATCCCTAGACCTAAAGGATGCATACTTTCACATTCCTATAAGGCAGTCCCATAGGAAGTACCTCAGGTTCAGACTGCCATCAGACCATTGCCAGTTCAAAGCAATGCCCTTCAGCCTAACCTCTGCTTCAAGGGTGTTCACAAAATGCCTAGCTGTGGTCGTGGCACACCTAAGGAGACAAGGGGTAACAGTTTTTCCCTACCTGGATGACTGGCTCATAGTAGGCCAGTCATATCAGCAGATGAAAGAGGCATTGGCACTCACACAGTGTACCCTGCACTCACTGGGATTCTGGTGAACCTAAAAAAGTCTGTGTTGGAACTAGTTCAGCTGCTCAGATTCATAGAGGCAGAACTGGACACTCTCAAGGGAAGGGTTTTCATCCCTCAGGACAGAGTGGACAGCCTAATTCAAGTAGTACATTCCTTCAAGCTACATGTCCCAAGACCAGCAAGGCACTTTCTGCAACTGCTAGGTCACATGGCAGCTTCCACACCAACAGTGTCAGGGGCCAGGTTCCAAATGAGGGACATTTGTTCCACCTGAGATCTCACTGGCTTCAGAAAAGAGGCCCCTGTCAAAACTTGTACCGGTTACAAGCATGTTTCTCTAAGCTCTGCAGCGGTGGCAGGACCAGTCCAACCTCAGGCAAGGGGTCCCATTCCTGCAACAAGTCCCCTCTCTGGTAGCAACCACAGATGTGTCCCTCCTAGACTGGGGAGCACATCTTGGGGATCACAAAGCACATGGTACATTGACAAAGCAGGAATCTCTCCCGCACATCAACTTATTGGAGCTCAGGGCCATTCTTCTGGGTCTCCAATCATTTTCAGATCAAGTGAGAGGCAAGGTGGTTCAAGTCAGGACAGACAACACAACCACCATGTACAGTATTACGTAAACAAGGGGGAACAAGGTTGACTCCTCTGTGCACAGAGGTCATGAAAATCTGGACCTTGGCATATTCCCTAGAGGTTTCTATCTTGGCTGTTCATCTTCCAGAGAAGGACAATGTTCTGGCGGATGCCCTCAGCAGAATAAATCAGAGCCACCACGAGTGGGCACTGAACAGGCAGGTCTTGGAGACCATCTTCAGGAGGTGGGGCACCCCAGAAGTGGATCTGTTTGCAGCTCCAAACAATCACCAGTTAACACAGGTCTGCTGCAGGCCCCCTATCAAGGTCGCATTTCCCCTGGATGCACTGCTACTGGACTGATCAGGGAAGTTCCTGCACGCATTCCCTCCTTTTCCCCTGCTGCTAAGAGTCCTGAACAAGCTCAGTGCTTAACCAGCAATAATGATTCTAATTGTACCAGATTGGGCCAGGCAGCTCTGGTACCTCTTAGTGCTATCAACATCAGTAGCCAGACCAATCATCCTTCCCAGGAGACACAACCTGCTGTCATCCTCTCAGGGCAGGATCATGTATCCCAATCTTCAATCCCTCAGGCTCAAAGCCTGGCTCTTGAAGACTTAGAATATGCAGATTTGCAGTTGTCAGCAGGGGTTATGGCAATACTCAGAGTTTCCAGAAAACCTTCCACTAGAAAAACTTATTCTTCCAAATGGAAAAGATTCACCATTTGGTGCCAGGGCAAGAACTTGGACTACAGCCAGGCCGGTTTGCCTATAGTTCTGGATTACTTGACACATCTCCATTCTGTTGGTTTACAGGTCTCTACTTTGAGAGAGAGCGCCTGGCAGCTGTTTCAGCTTATTTATCTGCAGGTAAGAGGCTCTCCCTAGCCTCTAACCTGGTTTAAAGGATTACTGCATTTGCACCTCCCCCATATAGGGAACCCACCCCCATGTGGGACCTTAATATTTGCATTGCCCAGCTCATGCAGCCCCCTTTCGAACCCATGTTTTCTGTGGACCTTAAGTATGCGAGCTGCAATGTTCCTGATTGCCATGACTTCTGCCAGAAGGATCAGTGAGCTTCAGACCTTGTCCACAGAGCCTGGCTACATGTCCATTCATTGAGACAAAGTTGTCTTAAGGACTAATAGGAAATTTCTACCTAAGGTGGTATCAGAGTTTCACCTTAACCAGTCCATTACACTGCCTATCTTTTTCACTGATCACTCCACTCCAGGCGAACATAGGCTGCATAGCCTTGAGGTCAAAAGGGCAATTAGCTACTATCTTGATCACACAAAGCCTCACAGACAGGATCAATCCCAGCTCTTCCTCACCTATGGAGAGGTAGGGAAAGGGAAACTGTATTCAGTTCTGCTACAGCAAAGTGGGCAAGCAGCCACCTGCAGACCTCAATGCCCACTCTACCAGGGGCACAGCAGCCTCTTTAGCAGCTGCCAGGGATATTGCACTGATGGACATATGTAAAGCAGCTACTTGAAAAATGGTCCATACCTTCACCAGGCATTATTGTTTGGATGTTCAGGCCAGAAGGGATGCCAGGTTTGGAACAGTAGTCCTGCAGAACCTGTTTCCTAAATAGGTTCTCTACCCATGTCCAAAGGCACTGTTTGTGTAGTCTGTATAAGTCAGAATATAATAAGATTTCCTGGGGGTTGAGGAAAAAATTAATCACCATAGTAATCTTGTCTCTTCCAAGGGAATCTCACTGTATTCTGAGCACCCTCCCTTCTTCCCCTTCTACAAACCTAGGGTCACTGCACATCAGCTGTACTAGTGTTTTGCAAACCTGTGGTTGTGTTTTTCTCTCTCTTAGGCATCTGTGACTTGAGTCTTAGCAGTGCCAGTTAATCTTAAGGGGGTAGGGAATGGTTTGTTTTATTAAGTTATTAATAGTTACAGTAGTGCTTAATTAGATAAATGTTAGTGCATGCTTCATACGAATCTGACAGTTTAGAACTGTTTACCAGGGACAATGGTTTGAAAACCGAGCTTGAGCCTAGCATTCCATCATTTGCATAGGTTCTATTAACCATTTCGGCTCTGGGGCAGTCCTATGGTGAGACCATACTGCATAAGTCAGAATACAGTAAGATTCCCTTGGAAGAAACAAAATTACTATGGTGAGTAATTTTTTTTTCTGTGTTGCCCATAGGCATAAAAGCTGATAAGAAACATCACCTAGCTAGATCAGAGGCAGAGTTTCTTTTTTCCCACCCTGATCATGAAGGGATAGTACAAGCTGCAGCTTGTGACAGTGCTAGGGTGGCTCTGGCTTTTCATCCACCGGAGAAGGACTCCAGAAAAATAGACAGCATAAGGGAAAGGGGGAAAGGGAACATTGTTTAACCAGGAGTAGCACACTGAGCCAAAGCTTGTTTCCAGATACAACCTGGGAGCACAAGGAAGTTAAGTGGCTTGCTCAGGATCACACAGTATGCACCTAGGCAGCTGTGGGATTCAAACCCGGGTCTCCAGATCTGCAGCTCAGAGCCTTAACTCACTGCGTTATACTGCCTCCTTAGCATAGCAACGAATGGATACTTGATTGCCTCCCTAGCCATTAGGCAAGCTAACTACATGGCCTATGCTGCTCAATACCAAAAGCTGCTGTGGAATTCAGTGCTGTCAATGGCAAACAAGGCACCCCCATGGCTAGCTGCTGACTTGGTAGAAACAGCCAGATGCAGATTGGAAGCAACAAAGTACCAGTTCCACATGGCAGTGGATGCCAATGACACTGCTGTCAAATGGATAGCTCTTACAGTGGCACTGAGGTTTGCTTGGCTTAGGGCCGCAAATCTGTCTCAGGATACTCAAACCAAAGCCATGGATATTGCATGTGATAACAATTTTCTGTCTGGTGACGAACCAGAGGCATACATGAAAAAGATGGACGAGTATAAAACTACTTACAAAAGCAATGCTGCAAAGTAGAAACCCTTCACCTCTTATAGGCCACAGGGAAGGGGAGGTAGATGCAGGTCTGCCTATAACAGACCATTTTTCCAGGCTCAGGCCACTCACGAATAAACACAGCAGCAAAGGTATTTCAGGGGCAGGGGCAGAAGGAGCTCTAGGTGTGGGGATCAGACCTCCCAGGATAAATTCCCGCCTAAGCAGAATTACTGATGTGTTTGCCAGGGTTGCCTCCCCTCTACCAGTAGGGGGCAGGCTGACTCACTATTTTCAGGCTTGGAAAAACATCACCACAGACAAGTGGGTCCTGGAAGTAGTGAGTCTGGGCCTGGCTCTCAGTTTCAAATTATTCCCCAAGCTATGGTTGAAACCCTTCAGTCCAGCCTCCCCTACAGAAAGGGCACTTCTGGAAGCAGAAGTGTCCAATCTTCTGCAGGCAAATGCAGCGTAACTGGTTCCGCTACGCCAAAGGGAAAAAAGGTTCTATTCAAGGTATTTCCTTACCTCAAAGAAAAATGGGAAGTGGTGACCCATTTTAGACCTAAGAGCTCTGAAGAAACACTTACTTGGCAGTGCCAAGACTCAGAATGGTGACCTTAGCAATGATCCTTCCCACTCTCCAGCAAGGACGACTGGCTGGCATCACTGGATTTGAAAGATGCTTACTTCCACATTCCCATCAGGGAATCCCACAGAAAGTACCTAAGGTTCAGATTACCTTCAGGTCACTACCAGTTTTCAGCACTGCCATTCGGCCTAACCTTCACTCCCAGGGTATTCACAAAGTGCTTGGCAGTGGTGGTGGCACATCTGAGAAGGCAGGGCATCACAGTGTTCCCCTACTGAGATGACTGGCTAGTCATGAGTCAGTCACTACAACAGGTTAAGGATGCTCTCAAGTCCACCCTGGAGTCCCTGGGGTTCCTAATCAATGCCCGAAATTCCACACTTCAGCCTGTTCAAGTACTGAACTTCACAGGGGCAGAACTGGAGACACTATAAGGAAGGACCTTCCTTCCCCAAGAAAGGGTGGACAGCATTCTACAGATTGCAGGGACATTCTGCCTCAACAAACCAAGACCAGCAAGACATTTTCTGCAATGCTGGGACACATGGCTGCAGCCACTGGAACAGTCCTGGGCTCCAGATTTCAGAAGAGAGACATTATGTTTCACCTCAGGGCACATTTGTGCCAGAGGAGGGATCCTCTCACGAAGCCGGTACCAGTCACAAGGACTCTATAGCAGGACCTGCAATGGTGGCAGGACAGGGACAACCTCAGAGAAGGAGTTCCATTCCAGCAGGAGTCCCCCACATTGGTACTTACAACAGACGCCTCACTCCTAGGTTGGGGGGGCACATCTGGAAGAAAACACAGTTCACAGCACTTGGTCCCCTGCAGAGTCACTCCTGCACATAAATCTGTTGTATCTCAGGGCAGTGCTTCTGGCACTTCAGGCCTTGCCTCCTTGATAAAAGGCAAAGCAGTAAAAGTCAGGACAGACACAACCACCACAATTGTACTACATCAACAAGCAAGGGGGGGACAAGGTCCAACTTGCTGTGTACAGAGGCAATGAATGTCTAGAATCTGGCCTACTCCCTGCAGGTATCCTTGCTGGCCATTCATTTGCCAGGAAAGGACAGTACTCTGGCAGACGCACTTGGCAGAATCAACCAAAACCACCACAAATGGTCTCTAAACAGACAGGTGTTAGAGGTGGTGTTCTGAAGGTGTGACATTCCAGAGATACTGTAGATCTCTTTGTCTCACAGGAAAACAATCAGTTACCCTAATATTACTGCAGACCACCAGAAAAGGGCACAGTGCCTATGAATGCCCTAGTGTTGAATTGGTCAGGAAGGACTCTGTATGCGTTTCCTCCTTTCCCACTTCTGCTCAGAGTCCTGATCAGGCTCAGGTCCCAGCCAGCCACAATGATTCTAATAGCTCCGGATTGGGCCAGACTGCCATGGTATTCCCTGCTACTATCCCTGTCAGTAGCCCAACCCATACACCTCCCTCTGAAGAACAACCTCCTAACCTCCTCACAAGGGAGGATCCTGTACCTGATTCTCAGGTCTCTCAGACTCAGAGCATGGTTCTTGAAGACCCAGAATATGCTGACTTGCACCTCTCTGAAGGTGTTCTCAGGGTCCTCAGAGGTTCAAGGAAACCTTCCACTAAGAAAACCTATGCTTCCAAGTGGAAAAGATTTTCCATATGGTGTGATAATAATGGTGTAACGCCTGCCCAGGTGGGGCTGTCACTCCTCTTGGACTACCTCACCCACTTGCATTCGCTGGCATTGCAGCCCACTACCCTTAAAGTCCATCTGGCATCAGTCTCAGCCTATATCTTGGCAGGTAAGGGTCTTTCCTTTGCATCTAACCCCATTTTCAAGACATTTTTCAAAGGTTTGGCCTACTTGCACCCTCCTCACAGGGAACCAGTGCCTGCATGGGACCTCAATGTTCATATTACCAAGCTCATGGAACCCACATTCAAACCCATGGCTACAGCACATCTGAAATTTTTAACCTGGAAAACTGTCTTTCTAGTGGCTATTACCTCAGCCAGGAGGATTAGTGAGCTACAAGCTCTGTGTATAGAGCTGAACTACATCTCCTTACAGAGAGATAAAGTGGTCCTCAGGACTAATAGGAAATTTCTTCCGAAACTAGTCTCTGATTTCCACTTGAACCGATCAATCACCTTGTCAGTCTTTTTCACTGAACACTCTAGTTCAGGTGAGTGCAGGCTGCATAGCCTGGATGACAAGAGATCCATGAGCTACTATCTTGACCACACCAAGGCCCATAGGCAGGGCAGACAGCAGCTGTCCTTGACCTATGGGGATGTGGAAAAAGTAAAACCAGCTTCTAAAAGGACCATCTCACATTGGATAGTGGCATGTATCCAGTTCTGCTACACTAAAGCTGGTAAAGAGCCTCCAGTAGGCCTGAGGGCACATTCCACAAGGGGCACAGCTACTACAAAAGCAGCTGCCACAGACATTCCCCTGCTGAAAATCTGTAAAGCATGGAGAACAGTACACACTTTTACAAAGCACTACTTTTTGGACACTCTGTCCAGAAGTGATGCCAGGTTTGGCACAGCATTGCTGCAGAGCTTGTTTCCCAAATAGGTTTTGTACCCTCTTCCAAAGGTGTTGCTTCATAGTCTGCAAGAGTTAAGCATATTGAAGAATTCCTGGGGTTAGAAGAAAAAATTACTCACTGTAGTAATCTTGTTTCTTCCAAGATATTCTTCAATATGCTTAACTCTCCCTTCCTGCCTCCCCTTCCAGAACCAGTTGGCCTCTACATTACAGCTGGACTTCTATGTTAAGATGGGTTTATACCCTAGTTGTGTTGCAAACCCTTTTGAACCCAGATGGGTGGTGGTGTTTCCTCTTGTTCTAACCCCAGGAACCACTCATTATGATTAAACTTAATGCAGTCAGCCTCCTGTGTTGAACTGCCTGGAGAAATGGAATTTTATGCAAATTATGGACTTCTCAGTTGGCTCTTGCCACTTTCAAACTGCTGCACTCTGAGTGCTTCAGATTCTTTACTCTGCCTGCCTAGTAAGGACATCCCGGAGAGCTCTCCATGAACTGTCTTCAGAATAAAGTTTATCTGTGGATAAGTGCTCATTTTTAGTTTAAATTTAAATTGCTGCCTTAGAAACACTGTTTAGTGTAGTTTATTTGTACTATAGTATTTTTTTGTCTATATTCGAGGTTCCCTCATGGTTCCTTGGAACTGAGGGTTCTGCGTCTATTTGGGAGGTTTTTACTTCAGTTTTCTTCATATTTACATATTTAGCGACCAGTTCCCTGAACCGCTTTATTTTTTGCTTAAATTACTGTATTTATCGGTTCCCCTTGTATTCAGGAACCGAATAGCAATCGGTTACAGGAACCGCTAGCGGTTGTTATTTTAAAGATCCTCTGGTTCCGAGGTGCTTTAAATAGCGGTTTATTGTGAAGTAATATTTTTGTCTATCAATGTCTGAGGTCCATTTAGATAAACCTAATGTAACCCCCCTGCAAATGGGGGTTCCCAAAAGCCTTCCAGGAGCTTGCCTGAATGCTATAAGCCTGGGTGGTGTTCGGCGTCTGAGCTGCTTAACTGTGGTTGCAAGTAAGTGCTATTTGAGCCTCCACGTACTGTCTGTTTAAGAGCTGTCTGCTTGCAGACTTAATTAGTTTGTATGGGGGGACTGTGTATTTAATGCTCGAATCCTGCCCAAGCTGCGGAGTAATCGCTCCATTTTGCGGTCGCTGAAGGTGCAAAGGGAGCCCATCTGAAAGCTGTAACTGTTTGCCTGTAATCATTTAAAGCATTAGCAAAATTGTAGTTTGTCTAACCTGCCTTTATTGCAGCTGGGACTCTGTGTGTATTACCTCTCCATTTTGGACCTAAACCGCTGTGCTGGGCCAATTGGGTTAAGGAAGCCCTAAAATGGAGCCTGTGGATGAATCAGAACTTGGACTCTTAATCTGAGCCAGCCACAAGGGGATTGTATGGGCAGTGACTCTGGGAAATGTAGTTTTGACCTTGGCGCCTTTTTCTACCAACACAGGGAGTCTTATTGTGAGTGACAGCTGAATCAGCCAACAGAATAGTGTGGAGCTAAAGGAAATGCCCTGCTCTGTGACCGGAAAGATCAGATCAGTTGTGGCAGTGAAGAAAGAAGGAGCTGTGTGCTTCTGCGTTGTATAGTTTCACATGGGAAGTGCGTGTGAGGCCCTGAGTTTCAGTCTACAGCCTTTGTGAGTGCCAGTTTGGAATGAATCCGAGTTGTGAGGAGAAAGAAGCCCTAGAAGTGTGGAAACCAGGCTCACCCTGTAGAAGACTGGAGAAATTGCTGAATCGCGCTCGGTCTGTCAGGAACTGAAGCTGCTGTGTGCGCTCCGGGGTATTTTGCAGTAATTGTGATCGGGATCGAGGAGCAGCCTGCCTGGTATAGTACCTTCCTTTTACATATAAATGTGCGTAGTGCTTGTGGGGAATCGCTATTTCAAATCCCCTGTACAGTGAATTGTGTGCTGAAGCTGGAAGTAAACCCCAGCTTAATTCGGACTACATCTGTTTGCTATCAACTGCAGTGGGGTCCAGTCACAAGGACCTTGTCCTCATGCCCTGCTCTTCTGGCAATCCAGAGGGACATTCTTCATCCAATCCTCAGCTTGGGTGTTGGGAGTACAAATCAGGGTATCCCCCTGCATCTTGTTTTTCAATCACAAGTATGTCATCTAATTCTTGTTGTTTCACTGTTTCATGGACTGAGCCCTCCGGCTCTGTATTACAATTGGGTGTTGTGCATATATTTTCTTCTACAGGGCCCTATCCATCTGCACCTGCTGGCCAACCCTGGGCAATGGACCTGGCAAACCCCCCAACCTGGATACCCAGAGTGTGACTTTTCAGACCCTGTATGTGTGCACAGTACTGTGATTTAATGCCACCAATTAACCTGATTTCCCCCTCCTGTGTTACTGCCCCCTAAATAAATCAGATTTGTTGTTGTTATACTATATATTGTCTGTGGTGTTGGTACTTATGGAAACAGTATTGTGTTTTGCTGTGTATGTCGTTTAACCTTATTTTACAGGGGGTCCTCAGAGACGTGCTGCAGAATCAGTCTCGAGGGTAAGTGGTATCTATATGAGTGAAGTGTGTATATGTTGGGTATTGGGGCTGTAAATCTGGTGTACTGTGTGAGCCACTAGAGGGAATAAAAGGGGGGTCTCAGTGTCCCCGAGGGCTGTGACCAAGCTAGTCTAACCACTACAAACCCTGACCTCTGGGTGGAGGCACCCGCCATAGGACCTAGGCCCCTCAACCTGTCCGTAGTCAAACAGGCAGGGGTAGTAGCCCTTGGGATAGCGCCACCTAGGGGTTACATCTTGGAGGCTCACCACTGGGATTTTGTGTCCTCTAGTGGCCACATTTACGAACCACTGTTAAAAAAAATAAATGGGTACCCCGACAGAAGTGGCTGTGTGGAGTTGGTGGAGTGGTGTACTGGGGAGGAGATCGACCCCCAAAATGCTATGCTTTCCTGGATATCCCACAGGTATCAATACTGACACTGTACAGGGAGTACTTTCCAAGGTGGAAGGTTTACAAAACCCTGTCGTGGTGGGTCGACAGGCTGATCTGCTCACCCACAGTTTCATGGCCCTAGTAGAGTATAAGGACCCCATAGATAGCTCCAAAGTGCCACAGGACTATTACCCCAAAGGGGAGCCCTCACTGCCTGGAGAGTGATAACTAAGGACAGTAAAGACCCAGGGGGAAATGAGCCCCTCCCACTATCTGAAACTTTTAAGGAGAACCTTGCTAAGTTGTTGCTAGAGGAAGGGAAAACTGTGGAGGACTTAAAGAAGTTATTTCTACCACCTGGGGGTGTTCCTCCCCCATCACCCCCTCCCACTCCAGCACCCGTTATTGCCCCCTCTTTCTGTAGCTGAACCAATTCAGGCTCCTATTTCTGCACCTGCCATTAGTCATGACTCTTACTGAAGGCTGAGGGTCTTCTCTGGCACCCTCCCCACCCCCCAAGGGGAGGATGATTGGGACACCTGGATAGATTGTGTTGCCCCCCGATACCTGAATGGCAGTGTGCGGAGACTGAGAAACAAAAAAGAATCATAGAAAGTCTGAGGGGTCCTGCCCTAGAGGCCATTAAATTTTTGAGGTCCACAAATCCTGATGCATCTGCCCAGAAGTACCTATCTACACTTGAAGGCAGTTTTGGGAGCATTGAGTCAGGGAAGAGCTTGATGTGGAAATTTCAAGGTACAAAATAGTGGCATGGGGAAAGTTTTTCTGCATATGTTACTCGTCTGGAAAGAGCTCTGCAGAAGGCTTACTGAAAAGGTGGGGTGGCCGCCAGTGACTTAAACCGTGTAAGGTTTGAACACCTACTACAACATGCAAAGCACTTTAAATTGCAGCTCCTTCAATTAAGGCTCTCAGACAGAAGGGGTAACCCACCAGACTATTGTGACTTAATAAAAGAACTTCGGGAGGTTGAAGATGAGGAGGGGGATTTTAATTCTAGGGTGAGCACAGCCCAAGTGATCGCAGCATCGGAAGGTCCTTGTGAAGTGGGGACCAATGAGGGTGTGCCACCATGGGGAGAACTGCTGAGAGAGTTCAGGAAAATAAAAAACAGTCTCTTTATGAAGGCCGCTCCTGCAAGTACAGGCCACAACCCTCATCCAATTGCATCTGCTATGGGGGTGGGGGTATCTACCCATGCATCTCCTGCTGACAACAGCTCAAAACTCAATGTCTTGACCATGGAAGTGGGGAAATTGATGAGCTGTCTCCAAATGCTTATCACGCTGAAGACAAAGATGGCACCAAGGTTTCCAGTTAGTAGTACCCCCGCCCTGCCTCCCAGTATGACGCCTCGGCCAGCTCAAACTCCAGAAAGTATGTTTTGCTATAATTGTGGGAAGGATGGGCACATGAAGAGAGAATGCCAGTCCCCAAAAGACACAGACAAAGTTGCATATAGGCTACAAGGAGAGCTTCAGAGAACAAATCAGTGGTTAAGAGGTGCACGAAATGATCCCAGTGAGGGCCCCAAAAATGCTGACTCGCGTCCTTTTGTGGCAATGTCAGTTGCCCAGGCCTACGCTACCGCCTCTCCAGACTGGTCCAGAATAGTGGGTCCCTCCATGGAGGCCACTGTGAAGGTGAATGGAGTGTCTACAAGAGCTGTATTAGACAGTGGCTCCCAAGTGACAATTATGTTCCAAGACTGGTATCAGAAGCATTTGTCTGATGTACCCTTACAACCGTTGGAGGGGCTGCATGTCTGGGGGTTAAGTGAGAAGGCCTACCCCTACTCTGGATATATCTGAATTTGGCTGTCTTTTCCCACCTCCGTGGCTGGAGTGGCCGAGCAAGTAGAGACCCTGGCCTTAGAGTGTCCCCCTACCAGACTGTATGATGGGGTTCCTCTACTAATTGGGACTAATGCACATATGTTTGGACGGCTGGCACAGTTGTGTTGTGAAAAACAGAGGTCCCGGACTGGTAGAACTCTAAGAATTCCGGCCTTGATCAGGAAGGCCTACAATGCCCAGAGAGATGCTGACAAAGTGGAACCAGAGGAACCGGTTGGAGTTGTCTGGAAAAAGGATCCTGAGTCTCTGATCCTGGCGCCAAATGCCCAGTGTACCTTGCAAGGAGAAGTCCGTATCAGAAAGGATGTTAAGAATAAAATATTAATGTTGGATGCACCAGGCGATGGAAAATTGCCGGAGGGACTGCTGGTCAAGCCTAGTATTTTGCCTGCTAGAGCCCATGCTTATGCCAGAAGGGTAATGGTTCAAGTTTATAATGTGTCTGGCAGAGAGATTTGAGTAAATAGAGGTTGCACCCTGGCTAATGTGCATTGTGCAGACACTGCAGTGCTACCCAGAAGCAAGAGTTCGGGGAAGAATGACAGAGTAATGCCTGACTTGTTTGATTTCAGTGACTCCTCGTTGCCAGCTGACTGGAAAGTGAGGATCAGTGAGAAGCTTGCCCAGAGAGACCAGGTGTTTTCTTCAAAGGAATGGGGCATAGGATGCATGCAAGGAGCTGAGCACCATATCCAGCTGCATGATGAAAGACCATTTCGTGAGAAGTATCGACGCCTGGCACCTGCTGACATAGATGATGTGAGACAGCATCTGCAAGAGATGCTTGCTGCTGCTGTAATACAAGAATCCAGAAGCCCATATGCTTCACCTATCGTGGTAGTGAGGAAAAAGAATGGGACAGTAAGGATGTGCATGGATTATCGCACCTTTAACCGGCAGACTATTCCTGATCAGTACACAATGCCCTACATTCAGAATGCCTTAGACTACCTGAACGGTAGTAAGCGGTTCTCTATGTTGGATCTTCGCAGTGGGTACTACCAGATCCCGATGGCCCCAGAAGACCTTGAAAAGACAGCCTTTATCTGCCCGCTTGGTTTCTATGAATTCATGAGGATGCCTCAAGGGATTTCAGGTGCTCCAGCCACTTCTTAACGACTGATGGAACATGCGGTGGGGGACATGAACTTGTTAGAGTGCCTGGTATACCTAGATGATGTTATTGTGTTTGGCAGCTCACTGGAGGAACATGAGAGCAGATTGTTCAAGGTGTTGGACCGACTGGAAGACTTTGGCCTTAAACTATCCATTGATAAATATCAGTTCTTACAAACCTCTGTAAAGTATGTGGGACACATAGTATCTACCGAGGGAATAGAAACAGACCCGAGTAAAGTTGAGGCCTTGACCACCTGGCCACAGCCCCACAATCTAAAAGAACTGCAAAGATTCCTGGGATTCTGTGGTTACTATCGCCGGTTCATCAAGGACTATTCAAGAGTGATTCGTCCTTTACTTAATTTTACTCAAGGTTACCCTCCTACTAACAAAAAATATAAGAAGTCGGTTTCTTCTGAGCCTAAGAGAGTGTATTTCCATCCTAATGAAGTATTTGGAGCCAGATGGACACCTGAGTGTGAAGCTGCTTTTCATGAGATTATATCTCAACTTACCCACGCTCCTGTCCTTGCCTATGCAGATTCAGCGAAGCCCTATGCCTTGTACACTGATGCTAGCCTGCAAGTCTTGGGGGCTCTATTGTTCCAAGAGCACGAGAATGGCCTGAGACCAGTGGCCTTTGCCAGTAGAAGCCTGACCCCATCCAAAAATAACTATCCTGTACATAAGTTAGAGTTCCTAGCTTTGAAGTGGGCCATTGTTGACCAGTTCCATGAGTACTTGTATGGGGCTAAGATACTAGTAAAAACTGACAATAATCCTTTGATCTATGTGCAGACTTCAGCTAAGTTGGATGCCACTGGCCATAGGTGGCTTTCTGCATCATCTACATACGACTATGCTGTTGAATACAGAAACATAGAAACATAGACTTTGACGGCAGATAAGGACCGCTTGGCCCATCTAGTCTGCCCATTTCCCTACCTACAGGATAGGCCGTAGATCCTAGTTAACCAACAGCCTATTTCTTCCTACCCCCCACAAGAATTGCCTTATGTCTGTCCCATGCATTCTTGAATTCTCCCACAGTTTTAGACCCCACAACTTCCTCAGGAAGGCTGTTCCATGCATCCACTACCCTCTCTGTGAAATAATACTTCCTCACATTGCCCCTGAACCACCCTCCCTCTATCTTTAAATTGTGTCCCCTTGTTCTTGCCAGTCTCTTTTTCTGAAAGATGCTACCCTCTTGGACTTTGTTGATTCCACTGAGGTACGTAAAAGTTTCTATCATGTCCCGCCTCTCCCTTCTTTCCTCAAGGTTATACATATTAAGCTCCTTTAGTCTCTCCTCATACGGCTTCTTTGCATACCCTGCACCATTTTAGTTGCCCTCCTCTGGACTACCTCTATCCTGTCTATGTCCTTGCGGAGATGGGGTCTCCAGAACTGGACACAGTATTCAGATGGGGTCTCACCAACTGTCTGTACAGAGGGATAACAACTTCCTGTTTTCTACTGCTGATGCCTCTCCCTATACATCCCAGTATACCCCCAGCCCTCCCTACTGCCTCTCACATTGCTTGCTAACCTAAGGTCATCTGATATGATTACCCCAGGTCCTTTCCTTTTATTGTTGTTACTACCTCCCACCCATTGTATATTCTTCCCTGGATTCTTGTTTCCCAGGTGCATTATTTTGCACTTCTTTGCATTGAATCCTAGCTGCCATACTTCTGACCATTCCTCCAACCTTGCCAAGTCCCTTTTCAAAGCAAAGCTCTGTAGTTGTGTAAGGACCTCAGTACTAAGTCTCGAAAGGCAGTGGGCAGCACAGTACAGAGCAGACCTGAACCACATAGATGCTGATGCTCTCTCCCGGAGGTCTGTTTTCTGGAATGACTGGGTCAGACTGTCAGAACCTGATATTCGAGCACTCTGACAGAAGTTTGACAGGGAGGAACAAATGTCCACAGACGCAGTGGACTGTATGGTGGATTGTTTGGGACCTTCTGAGAATTGCATACCTGCTGCTTATTGCCACTTTTCTGCAATAGACATTGGTGCACTGCCTCAGCTGGACAATGACAGTATTCAGCGGGCTCAATCCCGAGATCCCATGATCAAATCAGCTTTAGAAGCCCTCTATGCAGGGAAAGATGTGTCCAAATTGCGCTCCACTGATTTGAGAACTGCATTGTTATACAAGGAAGGTCCTAAGTTGAAACTGATCAACAGACTGTTATAAAGAGAAACAGTAGACAGAGGGGGACAAATAGACAAACATTTTGATGGTAAGGATAAAGAGGTGAGATAGAAGTGTATGCATTTTCAATATTATAGAGGAACAGTGGCAGGATTTTTAGGACAGTAAATTAATAAAAAGGGAACTAGGAGAGCTTCAGTAGCAGACAAGTAGTGGAATAGCAGTATAATTGCAGTATAATGTGGGGAGTGGTGCAATGCAGTGGCTGTGGGGCAGCCATATTCAGGCAGATCTTCTGGACAATGAGGTGCTGCCCTATCTGCATGCATCTTTCTGGTCTCTGGGATGAGGTAGCCAGACTCAGACGGAAGTAAAGTGGGTCAGGAGTACCATCAACTCTATCCAGAGACCACTCAGTCCAATGCAGCTGCCTCAAAGGATGCAGAGAATGAGGAGTACTTGGATGACAGTGGGCTCAGGGAGGGTTAGACCAGTAGGCAGAGGCACATCCCAGATCCTATTCCACTCAAGAACTCATATGCCACACTGCCAAACAGGGACAACCAAATAGAGGTACCCAGAGAAATGGAAGGAAAGGATGTGGAGGTTAGCCAAGTGCAAAAGATGGAGATTAGCACCCAGGAGGTGGATAGGCAGAATAGGGGCAAAATTCAGCAGAAGTGCAGACAGCAAGGTGAACCAGGGATAAAGGACAACCAAGGAAGGGCTGGAGTAGAACAACTAAACAGTCTAGGAGGTCAAATCATGGAAAGTCATGTGTGCAAATGCCAGGAGCCTTAGCAACAAGATGGAAGATCTGGAGGCTGTCATGGTGCAGTCAGACCTGGACATTGTGGCCATCACTGAAACCTGGTGTAATGATAACCACTACTGGGAGTTGGCCATACCTGGCTACAACATATTCAGAAGAGACAGGGCAGGCAGGAAGGGAGGAGGAGTGGCACTGTATGTGAAAAATGACATAAGGGCCACAGAGATCCAGGAGGAACAAAATGGGGGAGAGATACTGTGGGTTAAGCTGGAAAGGAAAATGGGGCCAGCCATCCACACAGGCGTGGTCTATAGACCACCAGCCCAGGAGGAAGAAACAGATAGGGAGCTGATGCTAGCCATCCAGAGGATGGCAGACAAGGGTGAGGTAGTACTGGTTGGAGACTTCAATATGCCAGACGTGGACTGGAGCATCCCAGCAGCAGCATCAACTAGGAGCAGATTTATCCTGGACTCCCTTCAGGGTGCCTTCCTCAAGCAACTGGTCATGGAACCAACTCGGCAGAAGGCAATACTGGACCTTGTGCTCACAAACAGGGACAGTGTGATGGGGGAAAGAGTGGGGAGCACCTGGGAACAGTGACCACCAGTCACTGTGGTTTGAAATCATAGAAAGAGCAGAACCAAACCACACAAAAACATGTATCCTTGGATTTTAGGGGGCAAACTTTGAAAATGGGAGATACTTGAAAGAGGCATTAGGGGAATAGGCAGGAATCAGGGGTTGAGGAACAGTGGGAAGTATTTAAAATGGGGATTACAAGAGCAACAGAATTATGTATTAAGCAGGTTAGCAAAAGGAAAAGGAAGAGGAGACCATTATGGTTTTCCAAAGAGGTAGCAAAGAAAGTGAAAGCCAAAAGATGCATTCAGGCAATACAAAAGACACAGGCAGAAGGATAGGGAGAAGTACCAGGAGAAGCAAAGGGAGGCAGGAGGTCAGTAAGGGAAGCCAAAGCTCAGACAGAAGAACACATTGCAAAATCAGTGGGTAGAGGGACAAAACCTTTTACAGGTACATAAGTGAAAAAAGAAAGCAAAGGAGGGATAGTGAGACTGAAGGGGAGGATGGGGGCTGTGTGGAGGATGACAACAGTAAAGCTGACATATTGAACAGGTATTTCTGCTCAGTCTTTACTGAGGAAGAAGGAGGTAATGGGTCTGAATGGAGTACAGGGTGAGAATGGTGCAGAAATGGACACAAGTCCCTTTACACAGAAAGGGTCCTGAAGGAACTGGAAGTAATAAGAGCTGATAAAGCAATGGGGCAGATGGATGGGTGCACCCAGGATCCTTAAAGAACTAAGAGAGGTGGTGGCTGAACCTCTTGCTATCCTGTTTAGCCGATCACTAGAAACAGGGGAGGTACCCAAAGACTGGAGGATAGCAGATGTAGTCCCCTTATACAAAAGTGGGAACAAAGAGGAAGCGGGGAACTACAGACCAGTCAGCCTCACCTCGGTAGTGGGGAAGATCATGGAAGCACTACTGAAGGAGAGATTGGTGGAACATCTGGTTGTCAATGGACTACAGGACCCAAGGCAGCATGGTTTCACCAGGGGAAGGTCATGTCAGACCAACCTCATTGAATTTTTTGACTGGGTGACTAGGGAGGTGGATCAGGGGAGGGCAGTGGACATGGCCTATCTGGACTTCAGCAAGGCCTTTGACACTGTGCCACATAGAAGACCATTGCACAAACTGGGGAATATGGGTGTGAGCAGGACCGTAGTGGTGGGTAGGTAACTGGCTGGGCAGCAGGACACAGAGGGTGGTGGTAAATGGCTGTCACTCCACAGAGGGAAGAGTGACCAGTGGGGTACCACAGGGATCAGTGCTGGGACCGTACTATTCAATATCTTCATCAGTGACATTAGTGAGGACCTAGAAGGCAGAATTTCACTGTTCGCTGATGACACAAAGCTCTGTAACAGAGTAGACACACCAGAGGGTGTAGACAGAATGAGAGGACCTGCAGAAACTTGAAGAATGGTCAGGGTTTGGCAGTTGAAATTCAATGCAAGGAAGTGCAAGATAATGCATATGGGGCACAAAAACCCTGGCACAATATATCAGTTGGGGGTGAGGATATAGCATGCACCTAGCAGGAAAGGGATCTTGGAGTTATCATCTCTGATGACCCTTCAAGGCAGGGAAACAGTGTGACAAGGCAGCAGGTAAAGCAAATAGGATGCTGGGATGCATAGGCAGGGCATCACCAGCAGGAAAAGGAGGTCATAATTCCACTATACAAGACACTAGTGAGGCCTCACCTGGAGTACACTGTGCAGTTCTGGAGACTTTACCTACGTAAGGACATAGACAGGGTAGAGAAGGTTCAGAGGAGGGCAACAAAGATGGTGCATGGATTGCATCACAAGTCCTATGAGGACAGGTTGAAGGCACTGAACATGTACTCCCTGGAGGAGGAGGGAGAGAGGATATGATAGAGACATACAAGTATCTTACAGGAGGAACAGGGTGCAGGAGTGCACTATTTTTAACGAAAAAGATGTTCCAGGACTAGAGGGCATGGGATGAAGTTGGAGGGAGGACGATTCAGAGGAAACATGAGGAAGAATTTCTTCACAGAACGGGTGTTGGACAAGTGGAACACCATGCCAGAGGAAGTGGTGGGGGCTGAAACAATCACGGGATTTAAGAATGCATGGGATAGACATAAAGGAATTCTGGAGGTCAGGGGTAAGGGGCAACAGACTTCCTGGAAAACATAAACTGAACTTACAAACTTAAATGGGCAGACTGGGTGGGCCATAGGCCCTTATCTGCCGACACTGTCTATGTATCTATGTATAACAACTAGTGCTGCCCACTGCCTTTCGAGACTCAGTACTGAGGTCCTTACACAACTACATGGGGCACCTTGGTATAGACAGAACACTTGACTTGGTGAGATCCACATTCTGTTGGCCTAAGATGGGGGCTGATGTGGAGCAACACATTCAAACTTGTAGTCGCTGTTTACAGAGGAAAGACCTGCCCCAGAGGGCTGCCCCCATTGTTAACATCACCACCACTGCACCCATGGAGCTGGTCTGTATTGATTTCCTGAGTTCGGAGTCAGATCAAAGAAATATTAGTAATGTGCTGGTGGTCACTGACCATTTTACAAGATATGCCCAAGCTTTCCCCACCAAGGACCAGAAGGCATCCACTGTGGCAAAAGTACTTGTAGAAAACTTTTTTGTTCACTATGGGGCTCCACAAAGAATCCATTCTGATCAAGGGAGAGACTTTGAGAGTCGTCTGATCAAAGAAATGCTTTCTCTGTGGGCAGTGCGAAAGTCCAGAACCAACTCTTACCACCCCCACGGGGACCCGCAGCCTGAACGTTTCAACCGCACTTTGCTAGATATGCTAGGCACCCTCCACCCAAAGGAAAAGCCTAGATGGAGCCAACAAATTAGCACCCTGGTACATGCCTACAACTGCACCAAAAGTGATGCCATTGGGTTCTCCCCCCTACCGTCTGATGTTTGGAAGAGAAGCTCGACTGCCGGTAGATGTATGTTTTGGAGTTTCTCCTGATGGGGTTCGAGCTGACAACTATTTACAGTATGTGCTGAAGATAAAGGCCCAGCTAAATCATGTATACCAACTGGCTCAAACCATGGCTGCCAAAAGAAATCTGGCCAACAAAGAAAGGTATGATAAAAAGGTGTGTAACCCCCCCGGGTGGCACTATCCCAAGGGCTACTACCCCTGCCCGACTGACTACTCACAGGTTGAGGGGCCTAGGTCCAATGGCGAGTGCCTCCACCCAGAGGTCAAGGTTTGCAGTAGTTAAGCTAACTTGGTCACAGCCCTCTGGGACACTGTAACCTCCCTTTCTTCCCACTAGTGGCCCACACAATGCATCAGGAATATCTTCACAATGTACACTTACCCCCAGGACTGGCTCTGTCGACTGGACGCTGGGGACCCCCCCTGTAAAACAAGATGATACAATGCAAAAGCTACAGTACAATACTTTAACATAAACGAATACCTCAGACAGTGTAACTTTGCTGAAATAAGCAGATCTGATTTATTTAAGGAGCTGTAACAAGGAAGGGGGAAATCAGGTTAATTAGGTTAAACACATTAATAATCACAGTACTGTGCACATATTCAGAGTCCCAAATTGTCACTTTCACTGGGTACCCAGGATGGGGGGGGGGCTAGCCAGGACCGGTGCAGCTGGGTGGGGCCCTGTGATGGAAAAAACACTAGCACAATACCCAAATTGTAATCTGGAGCCGGTTGGCTCAGTTTATGAAGAAATGAAAAAAAAAACAACAATTAGATGACACACTTGCAATTCGATAAACAGATGGCAGGGAGCTACCCTGCTTTGTACTCACAAACTCAGTGCTGGGAACTGGATGGAAGGCAGATTGTCCTGGATTGCCAGGAGGAGCAGACCATGTGGACAAGGTCCTAGTGACTGGACCCCACTGCAGTTTAGAGCAAATGGATGTAGTCTGGTTTAAGCTGGGGTTTACTTCCAGCTTCATGCACTCAATTCACTGTACAGGGGATTTGAAACGCGATTCCCCACAAGCACTACACACATTTATATGTAAAAGGAAAGTACTACACCAGGCAGGCTGCTTCTCTATCCCAATCGCAATTACTGCACAATACCCTGGAGAACACAGCAGATTCAGTTCCTGACAGACCGCGCGCGATTCAGCAATTTCTTCAGTCTTCTACAGGGTGAGCCTGGTTTCTACTCTTCAGATCTCCTTGATTCTCTTCAAAGGTTGGATTCAGTCCAAACAGGTGCTTGCACAAGCTACAGACCGAAACTTAGGGCCTTACATGCGATTTCCACACTAAAACTACACACCGAAGAAGCACACAGCTCCTTGTCTCTTCACTGCCCCAACTCATCTGATCTTTCCAGTAGACAGAGCCGGGAATTTCCTTTGAGTTCCTCCCAGTTCAGTTGGCTGGTTTGGCTGTCACTCTGATAAACTCCCCTGTTGGTGGAAAAAAAGGCACCAAGTCAAACTACAATTCCCAGAAGCATTGGCCATACAGTACATAGGTGGCTGGCTCCACAATGAGAGTCCAAGTTTTGATTTGCCAGCAGCAGGCTCTATTTCAAAGGTCCCCCCACACTGATTGGTCCAGTTCAGCAGTTCAAAACTAGAATGGGGGACTAGGCAAACACAGTTCTGACTGCAAAGAAAAGCAGGTTAGACAAACTGAATTTTCGTTATTACTCTAAATGATGTCTGCAAAACAGTTACATCTTTGAAAAGTGCTCACTCTGCTCACTTAGCAACGGTAGAAACAGAACGATTTGGCAGCAGCTCGAGTGGGACTCAAGCAGGGAAACACACAGACCCCCATCCAAATTAATTATGTCTGCAGGCAGACAGCTCTTAAAGAGACAGTACCAGAGGCTTTTAAAGCACTCACAGATAAACAGCTTAGACGCCGAACACCATCCAGGCTTGGAGCATTCAAGTAAGCTCCTGGAAGACTTTTGGGAACCCCCATTTGCAGGGGGGTTACAGGTGAAAGCACAGGAACTCCAGGAGGAAGATTGGGTATTGCTAAGAAATCTGGGACTGCATGGCAAACATAGGATTGCTGACAGATGGCACCATCTCCCTCACATTGTAGTGGGCAAACTAGATGATCTGTCTGTGTACAAAGTAAGGCCTGAGAATAATTCAAAAGATGTTAAAACAATGCATAGAAATCACTTACTGCCCACTGGAAAAATCTTGATTGAGTCTGAGCCCACAGAAAATGCCCCCTCTGGACTAGTGACTAGAGCTGCTGCTAAGAAAAAATCAAGAAAGTCTGCACCTACAGAAGCTGAGTTAAAATGTTCCACTCCACAAGTCCCAATTGAACATGACCGTCAGTCCATGTCATAGGAAAGTGAGTGTGGCTTTGAATACTACCCTTCTTACGAACTGAGTCAATTGTTTCGGGGCAATCCCCTAGTCAATCCTGGAGATGAAGCTGGGCCTTCCGGACTGTCTAAGCCCCCAGCTTTGTCCCTGGAGCCAATGCTCCCAGAAAGTGAAGTGCAAAGCATCAAGTCAGATGATAGGGAATCATTGTGTATGGTTGAACTGTTTGAGCTTTCACAGGAGGAAAATGATGGACTGGAACAGACTGGTGATATACCAGAACAAGAAGAGTATTGTGAGTGCCCTGATGGTCCACTGCCAGTGTCTGAAAGCTCTCCATGTGAGCCAAGTGTTGTGGACTCAGAGATTATAACTCCTGGAGCTGAAAGTGCCCCAAGTTCTAGCCTCTCTACCCCAATGGAGACTCCTCTGACAAGTGAGGACAATGCTGAAAATGAGGCTCAGAGTGCAGAGACTATAACAGGTCCCCCTAGAAAGACTGGTCGAGCTGTAAAGCATGTGGTGCACCTCAGTTATGATTCCCTTGGGAGGCCTGTGGACTTGCCTTTCAATGTTGTCCATAAAGGAGTTTATGTGTCCCTGAGCTCATTGCCTAAATTGAGCATCAGTGCTAACTCCCAAGTTACTTGTGTTGCCCTCTAGGTGTGGTGCCCCTGCCCCATCCAGTCCCAAGGTAGCTGATAGGGAAGGGCCCCCTCTCTTCAGGTTTCATGTGCAGGAGGTAATAACCTGAGTTATGGTACAAAGTGTGTATAATACTGTAAAAAAGTGATGTACTGAAAAGACTCAGAAGTGTGTTTCTGGTAAGGTGATATGTTGACTGATAATTACATGTATAAGCCAAATGTGATACTGATGTAAATATATATGGTTGTATTGAAACTTATGGGGGGGTACTTTCTTAAACTAAACTGCTGTGCTGGGCCAATTGGGTTAAGGGAGCCCTTAAATGAAGCCAGTGGACAAATCAGAACTTGGACTCTTAATTTGAGCCAGCCACAAGGGGATTGTATGGGCAGTGACTCTGGGAAATGTAGTTTTGACCTTGGCCTACCAACACAGGGAGTCTTATTGTGAGTGACAGCTGAATCAGCCAACAGAATAGTGTGGAGCTAAAGGAAATGCCCTGCTCTATGACTGGAAAGATCAGATCAGTTGTGGCAGTGAAAAGAGAAGGAGCTGTGTGCTTGTGCGATGTATAGTTTCGCACGGGAAGCTCATGTGAGGCCCTGAGTTTTGGTCTACAGCCTTTGTGAGTGCCAGTTTGGACTGAATCCGAGTTGTGAGGAGAAAGAAGCACTAGAAGTGTGGAAACCAGGCTTATCCTGTAGAAGACTGGAGAAACTGCTGAATTGCACTCGGTTTGTCAGGAACTGAAGCTGCTGTGTGTGCTCCCAGGTATTTTGCAGTAATTGTGATTGGGATCGAGGAGCAACCTGCCTGGTATAGTACTTTCCTTTTACATATAAATGTGTGTAGTGCTTGTGGGGAATCACTATTTCAAATCCCCTGTACAGTGAATTGTGTGCTGAAGCCGGGAGTAAACCCCAGCTTAATTCGGACTACATCCGTTTGCTATCAACTGCAGTGGGGTCCAGTCACAAGGACCTTGTCCTCATGCCCTGCTCTTCTGGCAATCCAGAGGGACATTCTCCATCTGATCCTCAGCTTGGGTGTTGTGAGTAAAAATCAGGGTATTCCCCTGCAGCTTGTTTTTCAATCACAAGTATGTCATCTAATTCTTGTTGTTTCACTGTTTCATGGACTGAGCCCTCCGGCTCCGGATTACAATTGGGTGTTGTGCATATATTTTCTTCCACAGGGCCCTATCCATCTGCACCTGCTGGCCAACCCCAGGCAATGGACCTGGCAAGCCTCCACCCCCAACCTGGGCACCCAGAGTGTGACTTTTCAGATCCTGTATGTGTGCACAGTAACTGTGATTTAATGCCACCAATTAACCTGATTTCCCTCCTGTGTTACTGCCCCCTAAATAAATCAGATTTGTTGTTGTTATACTATATACTGTCTGTGGTGTTGGTACTTATGGAAACAGTATTGTGTTTTGCTGTGTATGTTGTTTAATCTTATTTTACAGGGGGTCCTCAGAGACATGCTGCAGAATCAGTCTCGAGGGTAAGTGGTATCTATATGAGTGAACAGTGTGTATACGTGGGGTATTGAGGCTGTAACTCCAGTGTACTGTGTGAGCCACTAGAGGGAATAAAAGGGGGTCTCAGTGTCCCCGAGGGCTGTGACCAAGCTAGTCTAACCACTACAGACCCTGACCTCTGGGTGGAGGCACCCGCCATAGGACCTAGGCCCCTCAACCTGTCCGTAGTCAAACAGGCAGGGGTAGTAGCCCTTGGGGTAGCACCACCTAGGGGTTACACTAAAAAATGCACAGGACCCACGGGTTTTAAATGTTGTGAGTCTTGTGGGCAACTTATAGCAAAAGCAGATAGACACTCTCTGTGTATTTCTTGTTTGGGTACAAGTTATATATTTGCCAATTGTGATATTTGTAAGACCTTTTGCCCTAAAAGAGTAAAGAAAAGTTCTAAAATTTTAGAAGATATGGCTTCTGCTTCTGCTTCTGGTATGATACTTCTGCTTCTTCCTCTTCCCATAAAAAGGTTGGAGGTAAAGCCAAGGATCCTGACAAGAATTCAGATAAATCTGAACAAGGTAAAACAAAAAAGACTTTGGAAACAGGCTCTGAACCCGTTCCATTAAAGAAAAAGTGTAAGGAAAAACATGTCGCTGCACCTCCGGCCGAGAAGGCTAAGGAGCTCCCAGCAGACAAGCATATTATGCCCTCGGCTGAGGACATTGCTAAGGCACTTCAAGTGCTACAAGCCCTACAGGGTACAATCCCGGTTCCTACATCAACTACCCCAGTTCTTCCTACAGCCCTAGCAAGGCAAGAACTGCTGAAAGTGTTGGGGAGGAGGAGGAGGATGACTTGGAAGGGGAACCTATAGATCCAGAGGTTTCCCCTGCCCAAGATTTTGGGTCCCCTCCTAGGGGCCCTGAGGAATACTCCTCCCACTATACTTTTGTCAAGAGCATGGTGGAAAACCTGAATCTCCCTCTTCAGGAAACAGAAGAGGATATGGAGGAGGCAGAATTTCTGGACATGATGGGGTTAACCCCCTCGAAACATCTGCTTCTGCCCATGCATAAGTTTTTAAAAAAGGCTGCAGTACAGATTTTTAAAACTCCAACCTCTGTCCCCAGTGTGGATAAGAAAGCTGATGAGAAATATCAGCTGGACAGAACCACAGCTGATTTTCTGTTTACTCATCCTGATCCTGAGGGAGTAGTACAAGCTGCTGCCTGTGACAAGGCCAGGATCCCCTTGGCTACCCATCCACCAGACAAAGATTCAAGAAAAATGGATGCTATGGGGAAAAAAGGGTACCTGGCTGCCTCTTTATTAGTTAGGCAGGCCAGTTACATGGCATATTCAGTGCAGTACCAAAAAGCTCTATGGAACACGGTTCTAGCCTTGGCTGATGAGGTTCCAGGTGAAGTGGCTGTAGACTTACAGGATACAGCAAGGGCTGCACTTGATGCTACCAAGTACCAATTTCATATGGCTGTGGATGTCAGTGATACTGCATCCAGGTTAATGGCTTTGTCTCTTTCACTCAGGAGGTCTGCTTGGCTTAGGGCCACCAACCTGACTTTAGACACACAGGCCAAAGCAATGGATTTTCCCCCTGGAAAACAACTCTTTGTTTGGGGATAAAACAGAGGCATACATGAAGAAGGTGGAGGAATATAAATCCACCTATTGGAGCAATTTCCAAAGATAGACCCTCCACCTTTTATAGACCCTAGAGTAGGGGAGGTAGGGGTAGGGGTTCTTACCCCAGACCTTTCTTTTAGGCGCAGGCCTCTCAGCCTCCGCAGCAGGCCAGAGGTTATTTTAGACGAAGGGGCAGGAGAGCCATGAGAAGAGCGGCTCCTGCACCACAGGTTCAGGCACAGTCCGCCAGAATCCCTGAAGGGCTAGTGCAGGTCGCATCCCCTATTTCAGGACCACCAGTAGGTGGCAGACTGGCTCAATTACCTTCACGCTTGCATTCCATCACCGCAGACAAGTGGGTGTTGGAGGTAGTGAGCCAGGGTCTGGCACTCAGTTTCAAATCACTTCCAAAGCTGAGAACAAGAACCTTTGCTCCAACAACAGCTGCAGACATAATTCTGTTGCAGGCAGAGGTAAAGCATCTGCTAGCAATCAAAGCAGTAGAGGTAGTGCCTCTGATAAGCAGGGGCAAAGGTTTTTATTCCAGGTACTTTCTCATAAGGAAGAAAAAAGGACATTGGCGACCTATTTTGGATCTAAGACTTCTGAACAAGCACATTTTGAAACCAAGGTTCAAAATGGTCACTCTTGCAATAATCATTCCCTCATTGCAAAAGGGAGGCTGGCTAGCCTCCCTAGATCTAAGGGATGCTTATTTCCACATTCCTGTCAGACCATCTCACAGAAAATTCTTGAGATTCAGACTGGCTTCAGGCCATTATCAGTTTGCAGCTCTCCCTTTTGGGCTAACTTCGGCACCAAGAGTTTTTACAAAGTGCCTATCAGTGGTGGTAGAGTTTTTGAGAAAACAAGGGGTAACAGTCTTCCCCTACCTGGACGACTGGTTAGTAGTAGGACAGTCTCTGCAGCATGCAGTGCAGTCATTGGCACTAATGAAATCTACACTAGAGTCCCTGGGATTTCTGATAAACGAAGAGAAATCTCGGCAGGTACCACTCCAGGTGCTGGAGTTTATTGGTGCAAAACTAAACACCACACAGGGCAGAGCCTTCCTGCCACAGGACAGGGTGACAAGTATTCTGCAAATTGCAAAATCCTTTTTGTCCAGGAGACCCAAATCAGCCAGAGATTTTCTCAGACTACTGGGCAACATGGCATCTGCCACTGCAGTGGTAATGGGCTCCAGGTTTCAGATGAGAGATATTCAGTTCCATCTCAGACAGTACTGGTCTCAAAGGACGGACCCTATGTCCAAACTGGTTCCAGTCACAAAAAGTTTAGTCCAGGGCTTACAGTGGTGGCTGGATGAGCACAACCTCAGGGTGGGTGTACCTTTTATAAGGGAACAATCTTCACTAATCCATATAACAGATGCCTCTCTTCTAGGTTGGGGGGCACACATGTTAGAGCACACAGCAAGTGACACATGGTTCCCACAAGAGTCTCTGTTGCACATAAATCTCTTGGCGCTCAGGGCTGTTTACCTGGCTCTAAAAGCATTCGCTCCTTACCTGCAAAACAAGGTGGTGCAAGTCAGAACAGACAACACCACAACCATTTATTACATCAACAAGCAAGGAGGTACCAGGTCACATCTGCTGTGCACAGAAGCAATGAGACTGTGGTCCCTGGTATACTCCATGGGAGTATCCCTGCCAGCCATACACCTTCCAGGGAAGGACAATGTGCTGGCAGACTCTCTAAGCAGGATAAGTCAAGACCACCACAAGTGCTGCTTGAATACTGAGGTACTCAGTACAATTTTCAGGAAATGGGGCATTCCAAAGGTGGATCTCTTTGCCTCCACAGAAGACCACCAGCTTCCAATGTACTGTTGCAGGCTTCCACTAAGGGGCACAATTCTCCCGGATGCCATGGCCCTGGATTGGACAGGGAAGTTTCTGTATGCATTCCCTTCCTTTCCTATGATATTCAGGACCCTACTGAAATTGAGGTCCCGACCAGGAAAAATGATACTGGTGGCTCCGGATTGGGTGAGACAGCACTGTTACTCTCTTCTGCTGTCTCTGTCAGTGGTTTCCTCAATCCAGCTGCCCAGGAGGCACAACCTGTTAACCTCCTCTCAGGGCAGGATCCTGTACCCCAATCTCAAATCACTGAGGCTCAAGGCATGGCTCTTGAGGACTTAGAATTTGCTAACCTTAACCTATCAAAACAGGTGCTGATAATGCTTGGGGTTCCAGTAAGCCTTCTACTAAGAAAACATATTCCTCTAAGTGGAAAATATTTACTGTATGGTGTACAGGTAAGGGTGTGAGCCCTTTCAGGGCTGATTTGGCTATTCTCCTAGATTACCTTACACATTTACATTCCTTACGTCTGAAGCCTTCTACCCTAAAGGCCCACTCAGCTTCGGTTTCTGCTTACCTGCCAGTTGGTAAGGAGAGGTCTATGGCCTCTCATCCAGTATTTAGAAAATATTTTAAAGGCTTTAATCTTCTGCACCCTCCCCTAAGGGAACCGGTTCCGGCCTGGAATCTAAATATTTGCAGTGCTAAACTCATGGATGCACCATTCGAACCTATGGCAACCGCAGATTTGAAGTATGTCACTTGGAAAACTGTTTTCCTTGTTGCCATTACTTCAGCCAGAAGGATCAGTGAATTACAAGCCCTGTGCACAGATGTGGACTACATCTCATTCCACAGGGACAAGGTGATCCTTAGGACTAATTGAAAATTCCTTCCCAAGGTGGTATCTGATTTTCACTTGAATCAGTCTATCACTTTACCTGTCTTTTTTTTACAGACAACTCCAGTTCTCCAGAAAGGAGACTTCATTCCCTTGATGTCTGTAACCCCCCCCTGCAAATGGGGGTTCCCAAAAGTCTTCCAGGAGCTTGCTTGAATGTTCCAAGTCTGGATGGTGTTCGGCGTCTAAGCCGTTAATCTGTGAGTGCTTTTAGAGCCTCTGGTACTGTCTCTTTAAGATCTCTCTGCCTGCAGACATAATTAATTTGGATGGGGGTCTGTGTGTTTCCCTGCTCGAGTCCCGCTCGAGCTGCTGCCAAATCGCTCTGTTTCTTCCGTCACTAAGTGGGCAGAAGGAGCACTCTTCAAAGATGTAATTGTTTGCTTGCAACCTGTTAGAGTGATAATGAAAATGCAGTTTGTTTTAACCTGCTTTCTTGTAGCAAGGACAGTGTGTAGTAGCTCCCTCATGTTGGTTCTGAACTGCCGAATTGGACCAATCATTGTGGGGATCTTTTAAAATGGAGCCTGCTCTGGGCGAATCAGAACTTGGACTCTCCTCTGGAGCCAGCCACAATGGGACTGTATGGCAGATGCCTCTGGGAGTTGTAGTTTGGACTTCAACGCCTTTTTGCACCAACAGGGGGAGTCTGATTGTGAGGGACAGCCAAACCAGCCAACTGAACTGGGAGGAACTCAAAGGAAATGCCCGGCTCTGTCTACTGGAAAGATCAGATGAGTTGAGACAGTGAAGAGAGAAGGAGCTATGAGCTTCTGCGCTGTATAGTTTCACACGGTAAGCGTGTGTAAGGCCCTGAGTTTTGGTCTGCATCCTGTGCAAGTGCCCATTCGGGCTGAATCCGACCTGTGAGGAGAATCAAGGAGATCTGAAGAGTAGAAACCAGGCTCACCCTGTAGAAGACTGGAGAAATTGTTGAATCGCGCTTGGTCTGTCAGGAACTGAAGCTGCTGTGTGTTCTCCTGGGTATCGTGCAGTAATTGCGGTCGGGATCGAGAAGCAGCCTGCCTGGTATAGTACTTACCGTTTACATATAAATGTGTGTAGTGCTTGTGGGGAATCGCGTTTCAAATCCCCTGTACAGTGAACTGTGTGCACGAAGCTGGAAGTAAACCCCAGTTTAATCCAGACTACATCTATTTGCTCTAAACTGCAGTGGGGTCTAGTCACGAGGACCTTTTTCACAGCTTCTGCTCCTCCAGGCAATCCAGGACAATCTGCTTTCCATCTAGTTCCCAGCATTGAGACTGTGAGTACAAAGCAGGGTAGCTTCCTGCCATCTGTTTGTCAAATTGCAAGTGTGTCATCTAAATGCAGCTTTTTCATTTCTTCACGAACTGAGCCCTCCGGCTCTGGATTACAATTGGGTATTGTGCAAGTGTTTTTTCCATCACAGGGCCCCAACCAGCTGCACCGATCCTGGCTAGCCCCCAACCCCATCCTGGGTACCCAGTGAAAGTGACAATTTGGGACTCTGAACATGCGCACAGTACTGTAATTATTAATGTGTTTAACCTAATTAACCTGAGTTCCTCTTGTCCTTGTTACAGCTCCTTAAATAAATCAGATCTGTTTGTTTCAGCAAAGTTACACTGACTGAGGTATTCATTTATATTAAAGTACTGTACTGTGGCTTTTGCACTGTTTCATCTTGTTTTACAGGGGGTCCCCAGAGTCCAGTCAACAGAGCCAGTCCTAGGGGTAAGTGTACAGTATGAAGATATTCCTGATGCATTGTGTGGGCCACTAGTGGGAAGAAAGGGGGGTTACGGTGTCCCAGAGGGCTGTGACCAAGTTAGTTTAACTACTGTGAACCCTGACCTTTGGGTGCAGGCACCTGCCATTGGGCCTAGGCTCCTCAACTTGTTAGTAGTTAGGCAGGCAGCGGTAGTAGCCCTTGGGATAGCACCACCTAGGGGTTACATGTCAAAAGGGTACTTAACCACTACATTGACAGAACCAAGTCTTGCAGGACAAGTCAATCACAGATCTTTCTCACATATGGTGAAGTTGGTAAGGGCAGAGCTGCAACAAAATGTACAATTGCTCGCTGGATACAGTTTTGTTATAGTAAGGTGGGTAAACAGGTACCTCTGGGCCTGAGAGCACACTCTACCAGGGGCACAGCTGCTTCACTGGCAGCTTCAAAAGAAATTCCAGTTCTGGAAATCTGTAGAGCAGCTACATGGAAAACAGTACGCACCTTCACAAAGCATTACAGCCTGGACTTGCAATCCAGAGGTGATGCTAGGTTTGGTACAGCAGTACTGCACAGCCTGTTTCCGAAATAGGTTATCTGCCCAGCCTCCAAAGGTACTGGTTGGTAGTCTGCTTTATGTTTAATCATAATGAGTGATTCCTGGGGTTAGAAGAAAAAATTACTCACCATAGTAATCTTGTTTCTTCAAAGGGATCACTCATTATGATTAAAGACCCTCCCTACCTCCCCTACTAGAACCTATAGAAGTTGCTCTGCATCCCTGCTTTAGGGTTTTTTTCTTTTCTATGTTGGTTAAGATAGAGACTCACTTTGTTTTAACCAGTTGGTGTCCAGGTGGTCTCAAGTTTCTTAGGTTTGTTGGTTAAGGATGTTTGACCTGAAAGGGCAAAAAATATTATTTTAATATTGTTAATTTTAGCCAGTTGGTCTTTTACCCTGTTAGGCTCTGTAAGAATCTGAAGCACTCAGAGTGCAGCAGTTGCTAGGGCAGCAATTTGAAAGTGGCATGAGCCAACTGAGAATTCCATAATTTGCATAAAATTCCATTTCTCCGGGCAGTTCAACACAGGAGGCTGACTGCATTCAGTTTAATCATAATGAGTGATCCCTTTGAAGAAACAAGATTACTATGGTGAGTAATTTTTTCTTTTGGTCCTGTCTGGCTTTAATAGGGGACATTTTATAGGGGATTTTGTTATTTAACTATTAGTACTGTTAGGATAGCTTAGTTAGGGGGTCTCACCCAGCAGGCTTTCATGACTCTGAGTGTTCTAGAATGCAGCAGTTGGTAAGGGCAGCAGTTTGAATGTTGGCACAAATCAATGAATGTTCCATCATTTGCATAAGTTCCTTTTTTCTAGGACAGTTCAACACAGGAGGCTGACTGCGAGAGTTAAGCATATTGAAGAATACCTTGGAAGAAACAAGATTACTATGGTGAGTAATTTTTTCTACCCTTCCTCTTATGTTCAAAGGGGTAAGGCAAGTATGGACAGCTTTATCTTCCTTTAATGTCCTTCTAGAGAAAAAGTTTACTACCTAGAGGTCCTCAAAGCTTGCATTTACTCTAGTATGTTGGTATCAGCTGGCACCCTGCTCTTTGCTGGGGGGTCAGTACTGAAATTCCAGGGTCAGGAACTAGCCACAGTGCCTTGTGCTGCATTACCTAGCACTTCTCCAGTGTAGGGGGCCAACACTAAAGCACTGTCCCTTGTGCTCCTAAATCCTCATAATTTCTTTGTGATTTTCAGTCCTGGGCTAATGCAAGCAACAGGTTCCTCCATCTAGTTCTTGCCCCATTACTCTTCTATACATTAAGGGTATATGGACCTGCTCCAGAGTGTTCTTCTGGAGCTCCGTTTTAGAGAGAGGGAGACAACATCAGACGCCTTCTGTTTCTCCATGATCTCTTAACTCAGTCCATGAAGTATCTTTTGCCTATCTGCCTCTTAAAAAAAAACCGGGGGTAGAAGAGGAAACAATAGTGGACTGCCTAATCTCTTGCCCGATCCTGGACATACTGTTCTTTATCTCTCCACTTTACCCTACCTTGGGATCATGTCCTTGTGAAGATCCTCTACAGACACTTTGTTCCCTTCAGGAGCCTCATTTCAATAATCTAGGCATAGTGGCCTCTTAGCAACCACTCTTGGACTCTATCTCCCTGGCACATTCTCTTGATGAATAATTCCTGGGAAACTCTATTTTTCCTAGCCGGAGTGGGTTAATACTGTCATTCATCATTGGCTGAGGATAGAACATCCTTGGTGTGTCTCTGTGTCTGCCTCTCTCTCTCTCTCTCTCTACCTCCCTCTTTCTCCTCTCTCCCCCTCTCTCCTTCTCTCTCCCCCTTTCTGTCTCTGTGGCCTGCCCAGATGCTCTGGTCACTCCTGACCCTAAAGCCCACTCCAGAGTTCTGACGTCTTCTCTTTCTGGTCGGCTTTATGTTTCAGTTTATATCCTTTCCTTTTCCCTTTAATGAAGGTCATCACTTGACCAGCAAGGGCCTTGTTGGTCGAGTGATGACCTTCATTAATCTCTAAGTGGCCATTCTTCAGTTTAAAAATGAAAGAGAAATCGTGCCCCATTCATTTCAATGTGGGGGCGCCCCTGCACTCTCTCTAGTCACACGTCATTACATGCTTGAGCGCAGGGGCATGTCAACAGAACCGGGGCGCTAGGAATCAATTAGGCTGCCTATATGTAAACTAAAGTTACAGGGGATATGATAACGGTATGGGCTGCAATTACTAATTAAATCCTGGCTAGAATAACTGTTGCTGAGGGCAGCTACCACTATATGTGAGTGGCTGCCTTACATCAGAAATTTACTTTAATTGAAATGCAGTAGCTTGTTTCTGGTGGGATCTTAATTTAACCCGGTTTTACTGCTGGAAGGACTGTATCACAGGGAGCTCAAGTAACTTGCTCAAGGTTGCACAGTTACTGCCTGAGTGGTGGTATTGAACCTGGGACCTCTTTCACACTTTGTTCTTCTAAGAGCTCACTACTTTAATATGGATTAAAGTCTAGAAGATGATGGGGGGAGGGTTAGAAGGTTTTACTGACTGTAACTACTATATGATACAATACTATTATGTAGTCCTATGATGTCTTGTTAAAAATGGAAAACAATAACATTTTTCATGATAAAAAAAAAGTCTAGAAGGTGAACAAGAACAGATTTAATTTAGCTGCTATTGCATATCAGCCATCTATCCAAATCACAAGAGGGAATTTATTTTAGCTTATATTAGCAGCCAGTCGAGGAAGGCAGTTATTTCAGTGGTCCAGCCTGAAAGACACTTTTTTCAGCCACTAACCAGTATTGGTGAGCAGGCAGTACTGGTGGTCTCGGAGTCGAAAGATGGAAAGACCTTATGTCTGCTGAATATTTTCATGCTTGTTGGTCAGTTTTCAATTTTCAGTCGAACCCCTGATATGAAGAGCAGGTTCAGAGTTGAACAATGCTCTAAACCTCAAAACAAAGCTTTGAATTAAGCACCTAATTTAGGGGGACTGGAGAAATTTAACAATTCTGTGCCTAGCAGCTGCTGCAGCAGTGGCTAGGGCCAGAGGAGGAACAAATGAGTGGTCACTTTAGGCAACCTTTGTGAATGGCAGGCTGCAACACTGAATTATACAGATTTACATTTGGGTGAATATCTTGAAAGTGGGGATGGCTTGGTTGAATTCTTTTGATACAGATCCATCCTTGTAAACGCTCAAATATTACGGAAAATGTGACTTCTAGGGACATGAATATGATGAACATTTCCATACTTTTGGCAATGTTCCTTTGCCTTTAATTCCTGCTGGAACATCATCCAGCTGGCTCCTCCCACCCACCTAGGTGGTAACTTCCTCTGCACCGCCCAATGACACCAGATCTTTCTTTCCACTGGAAGAAGAAGGTTCCCTCCTTACCGCTCTTGCTCTGAGTAGGCCCTTTGATTCAAATCTTCAAATCTGCCTCAAGTCTTCAAGCAACTTTCGAATCCATTCGAAACGATCATCATGGACAACTTGAAGCCAGCACCCAGTTTTAAAAAATGCAATTACGGGCAGAAGATGTCCTGCACGGACCCGCACACCTTGTGCGTCTACTGCCTAGGCCATGATCGCGATCCCCAGGTGTGTGGCTTATGTCACACCTTGCAGTACTCTGGAAGGCTGACATGCTCGACTCCTTCTAGGACAAACAAATGAATGGGACCCACCCATTCGACTGAACAACACCTGTCAGGTGGTCTCCGTAGCTGCAAGGTCCACAGAACAACTAGTGGCTATTGAAGAGGTGGTGACTCGGGCCACAGAACATGCCTCTTTGGCTTCAGCCTTTGTGCCACTTTCTTTAGGTGCCACCTTTATGGGGGTATTTAGGGATTTGTGCCAGTCCCTTCCCACCCTTGGCCAGTGTCCCTGTACGGGCACAAAATCCTCAAAATCTTTAAAAAAGGAGTCTAAGAAAAAGTCTTGTCAATGAGCATAGGATCGCGAGTGCTCTCAGGCCTCAGACTCTCGAGCTTCCCTGGAGGTTTCAACTATGATTGATCCTTCGGTCCAGGCCACTGGCTCTACGGTCTTCCCATCGGGCCAGTCGGTCGAGATGCCCATTGACCAACCTGTCAAGATTTTTCTTGAACTGGTCGATGTGCTGTTGCAGGATGTGATGGATATCTCCCTGTCTAGGACTTTGGTCCTACCTGTTACCTCTCAGGGTGGGTCATACTAGCATGCTGACCTGGTCACTAACCCTCAGGATCCCATTACCTCAGAGGATCCTCGGCTGTCGTCAGTTCCCTCCATTTCTCACCATCGGGTTCCCCGATGGTCAAGGTTGCAATCCAGTTATCCAGAGTTGAGCAGCCCATACCGACATTGGCATTCCCGCTCTTGGCACTCGGGCAAGCGGCGCCGCCTCTATTCTTCCTCTTCTTCCTCCTCAGATGAGGAGAGGCTCTGATGCAAGATGCGCCGGCGTTACAATGAGCTCATGTGGCAGCAGCTTGTGTTTTCTAGGGTTAAGCCAATTCCGGCCCCCACCCTGACTCTTCTGTGTTTTCCACCACTGAGGCCTTAGACTACTCCGGATTGGCTGATTCCGGCTCTGCCTATTGCAGCTTCTCTGCCCATCCAGGTGGAAATGCCTCCTAAGCAGCTGAAGGAAGGTCCCCCTCTTAAGGATACCTGTACCACTTCTGGGCTTCCTCATCAGCTGTCAGACACCGTGACTCCCGACAGACCCTGCAGGGTCAGCGGGAACTCATGCGGTCGACCGCTTTTTGGAAAATCCTCAGAGTCTGAGGACTCCACCCTGCAGTCCCATCTGTTGGACGACATCTATGGAGCATGGTCCCACTCCTTTCACAGGCTTGCTCCATGTGATTTTGGAATCAACCAGAATCCAGATGGTCTGTCCAAAAATGGGCCAAGTATTCCTTGACCAAAATTCACAACTGTGGGGACTCCCCTGGGGTTGTCTTCCTGAACGCCAAGGCCATTCTTAACCCCACTCTGGAGCTTTGGAAGCACCCCACCTCCTGCCCTGCACCACTGGACCATATGGACTGAAAGTACATGATTCCTACAGGTTCCTTGTCGGGTTTCACTGAGCACCCCTTGGCTGAGGGTCTGGTGGGTGACTCGGTCTTTCAGCATGCCAGCAATGTTGGGGATGTGGATAAGCCTCCCAAAAAGGAATCCAAGAAATTAGATCACATGGCCAAAAAGATCTATGCGGCCTCTTTACTCAGCCTTCGGCAGGTGACTTTGGTCCTTTTGATGGCCCATTTCACTCATGCCCTTCTTGGCACTCTTGATGAGGTGCTTCCTCAGTTCCAGGCTGATTTACAGACCATGGTCAAGCAAATCAGGGACCAGGGCTGAGCAGTGGCATAATAGCAGCTCCAGATGGCCACAGACATTGGCAATTCCTGTGCCTTGTCTGTGGCTTCTGCGGTGGTCATGCACCACAGGGCTTGGCTGTGGATTTCTACCTTTGCAGCAGACACCCAGCACAAGTTGGTGGATATCCCCTTCTTGGGAACCAACCTGTTCAAGCCAGGGCTGGAAAGACACCTCAACTTGAACTGAGAAGTCCAGTGTCACCCTGGACTCTGTCACCTCTGCCCAGAGGGATCCCAAGGGCTCGAAATTTCAGAGGAAGAAGCCCTTTCAGCCTCTCTCTGCCACTGCAGCCAAGCTGCCCAGCCCTCAGATGGGCAGCAGCCACAGGCTTGGCATCCTCAACCAAAGTCAGTTGCTTTGGTCATCTAAAAACTGGGGGGTCAAAGTCCCACTGCTTTCTCAGCCAGTCCCTCCTCTTCCAAGCCTGCCCAGTGATGAGATGGGGTGCCTTCCCCCATACCCATCCTGTCTCCTGTGGGTCCTCCCGTGGGGAGCCAGCTCCAACACTTTCTTACCACCTGGTCCGCTGTCACCATGGACAGGTGGATCCTTGAAGTAGTTGGCCAAGGTCTACCTCTAGAATTCTAAGCTTACCCAGCTCGCCAAGCCCATGCCTCATGGGAGGACATGGTGTTCATAGACATGCTGTCAACCCTTCAGGAGGACATTGCCCAGCTCCTCCAGAAGGAGGTAGTGGCTCAAGTCCCAGACCCTCTAGTAAGCCCAGGCTTTGTCACTAGGTACTTCTTGTTCCCAAAGCGGATGGGGGACTGGTGCCCCATCTTAGATCTGCATGACCTGAACAAGTTCCTTCGGTCACACACCTTCAGGATGGTCACTGGGTCAGATCATTCCATCCCAGGAGCAGAACATTTTGTTCTGCTCTCCGGTTCTTCAGGAACCATTCTTCCATGTTCCCATCCAGCAATCCGTCCCACTGGTGGTTCCTCTAGTTCCGTGCGGAAGGGAATCTCTACAAGTTCTAAGCCATGCTCTTCAGCCTCTTTTCAGCTCCCAGGGTCTTCACCAAGTGCATTGCAGTGGTGGTAGCAGCCTACCTGAGAAGCCGAGGGGTCCGGGTGTACCCCTACCTAGAAGATTGACTGATAGTCACTCCCTCCCAGGAGGAGGTGGAGCGGTCCAGGGTTCTGGCCCTCCAGACCTGCCTGTCCCTTGGCCTCTTGGTCAATGAGGCCAAGTCAGAGCTCGTACCTTCACAGGTGATACTCTTCATTGGGGCAGAGCTCAACTCTTGCAGAGCCAGAGCTTGACTCCTGGTGGATCGGGCGGAGGCTTTCTTCTCCTCTGCCCGATCATTTCAGGTTGGGCAATTGCACCCTGCTCAGGATTTCCTCTACCTCCTGGGATTCATGACGGCTTACACCAGTGTGGTCCATTGGGCCCGGTGGATAATTCGCTCTCTGCAGTGGGAGCTAGCCTTTCAGTGATCTCAGTACAAGGGCCACTTCAACCAGCTGGTAACTGTGATCCAGTTGATGTGGGATGCCCTCCATTGGTGGTTAGTCCCAGAACATCTGCAGGAAGGAATCCTATTTGTTCACCCGGAAACAACAGTCACCATTATGATTGATACCTCCCTGATAGGCTTGAGTGTTCACCTGGGGGAGCACAGAGTCTACAGACTCTGGACCCCCAAAGGGTCCCGATGCCATATCAACCTGCTGAAGCTTCAGGCAGTTCAGCTGGGGCTGACAGCCTTTGCTCCACACATTCGGGGTCAGGTATTTCAGGTCCAGGTGACAACACCATGATCATGTAGTACCTTAGCAAATGGGAGGAACACACTCCCTTCCATCCTAAAGGGAAGCTTTCTGCATTGGGACCCTCATGCTCAGCTTTAACACTGATCTTCTGGCCATCCATGTGGCCAGTGTATCCAACCATCTGGCAGACACCTTCAGCCAAGTGAGCGAGGTGTCTCACGAGTGGTCTCTCTCTATCTGGAGGTAGTGCAGAGTCTGTACTCTTAATGGGGCATCCCTTTGGTGGATCTGTTTGCCTCCAGGGAGAATGCAATGCTGAGGCTGTATTGTGCCCACCTCCTTCAGTAGACAACGCTGCAGGGGGATGCCTTCTTGAGGCCCTGGACCCAAGGCCTTATGTATGCCTTTCCTCCATTTCCACTGATCCACAAAGTGCTGCTCAAGGCCAGGGGGGACAAGGAACTGATGATCCTGGTAGCTGCAGACTGGACCCGCCAGTTCTGGTACCCCGATCTCCTCAGCCTCACCTGCAGGCTCCCATGGCATCTTCCTCTATGCCTGGACTTGCTCTCTTGCAATCCAAGGGAGGTACTCCATCCAGACCTTCAATCCCTGCACCTGACAGCCTGGTTCCTGAGCAACTAGTGTTCCAGGCTTTGGGTTTCTCCAAAGATGTCCTCATCATGATTGAGGCTTCGCGAAAGGAGTTGACCCTAAAATACTATGCCTTCAAATGAAAGAGGTTCTCCATTTGGTGTCAGGGCAAGGGGCTTGACCCCTTATCTTGCCCAGTAGCTAGCATTCTCAACTACCTTTGGCCCCTCTCTCAGTCGGGCCTTTGGTCGATGACCCTTAAGGTGAACCTGGCAGTCATCTCTGCATACTGGGTGCGGGCTGGTATACTGTCAGTGGCACAGAAGGTGGCCTGGTGCTTTTTCAAAGGCCTTGCCCACATTTCCACTTCGGTGCATGAACCACCACCATGGGACTTGTTGCTGGTGTTGGCAAAGCTCATGGGCAAGCCACTTTAATCAATGCACAGGTGTGACATGTCACACCTGTCATGGAAGACCACATTCTTTGTGGCTATTATGTCAGCCAGAAGAAACAGTGAGCTCCAGGCACTCTTGGTGGAGTCTCCTTACTTGGTCTTCCACAAGGACAAGGTGGTCTTTTGCCCCAACCCGAAGTTCCTCCTGAAGGTTGTGTCTGAGTTTCACCTTAACCAAGTGATCAATCTCTCAGTGTATTTCACCAACCACACCTCAGAGGCTGAGCACAGGCTTCATACTTTGGACCTGCAGTGAGCACTTGCCTGTTATACTGTAAGTAGTGCATGGCTGGACTTCAGGGAGAGGTTTGTCAGCTCTTTGTCACCTATACTGAAGCTGCGCCTGACAGACCGGCAGCTAAGTGGATGATTGACAGGTGGATTGTATCCTGCATTGACCTCTGTTATAAGTTGGCTGATAGGGAGCCTCCCGTAGGGCTAAGGGTTCATTCCACCCATCATACTGCTGTCTCAGTGGCTACTTCCAGGGATGCCGCATCCAGCATATCTGCAGGGCTGCTACCTGAAAGTCAGCACACACCTTCATTTCCCACCACCACATCACCCTTAAGTCACACTGGGATGCAGGTTTTGGGGCCTCAGTTCTCCAATCTCTGTTCCCTAAGTAGGGGGTGTGTATCTTGCTCCCATTTCCCTGGAGAACTGCTTGGAGTCTGCCAGAATTCTTGATTTGTACATCATATCCATGTCCCTAGAAAAACACGTTACTCACCTGTAACAGTAGATCTTCTCTTGTCAGTCTTCACCATTCATAACTGCTGGATGAAGCCGGAGGTGCGCACCCACTATGGGAGGGTTTGTTTTCCTTTTTATGGAGGGAGGAGTCAGTGCTGATGGTGCCGCCCACATGGCCAACACACTGCATGGTGCATGAGGGTTGGCCATTAGGCGCCGCAGACTCCACCTCCATCCCAGTTCTGTTTCTCCCGCCGTCAAGGTAACACCTGCTGTGCAAGTGTGAATTTCTCTACGACATCGGGTCTAGTACTCAGTTGATCTCCATCCCAGTTCTCCACCACTCGGCACCATTTATTGCCGGTAAGACCTTTCCTTATTTTTTGTTAGACGGTGCTGAGTCTTTTGTTGTAGTTTTCCTATTTATTTTGCGTTAAGTCAGGTTTGGTGCCTAGTAAGAAATCCAAAGTGGGCCGTGCCCCAGTGGCCAGCATTTTTCCATTATGGATCGGCATGATGTTTGCATGCGGTGCCTGGGACCCAATCATGACATGGACAATTGCGATGCCTGCTTCTCCATGGACCGCCATGTTCGAGAAGTCCAAGCATTCAAAGTTGTCAGGGCTCCGCCGACTTTTGGAGGGGAGCATCACTCGAAGGACGCCAAGGCCAGAACTCTTGACCTTTCCTCTGGGTCCCCTCCCAGGTCTATGTGGCCTGGCAAAGAGGAAGCCGCCTCTGATTCTAGCCTTGCCGAAGGGGAGGCTTCTTCTGCGATGACGGAGAGGTGGCTCGGTTGTGGAGCCGGGTCACTGGCATCACCTCAGCAGTCACCTCCAAGGAGGTGCCGGCTCCCCCCACAGCTGCTGGGTCTGGCACTGATGGACCTTTGGCACCTCCTTCCATGGCCACCCCAGAACCCAGTGCCATTTGTGGAGCCAGTGATCGAGGCAGCACCACAGGTGGTGCCATGTCCTGCAGCAGTGCCACTTGCAGCACCATCGCCAAGGGCCCTCCCGGGGTCTCTAATCTGCAGGTTTGCCTGATCTCTTTCTCTTCAGAGGGGGATGACTCACAGGCTGACCCGGACTGGCACCCTGACTCCTCAGAGTTGGACAGCCCTCTGGGACACGGCATCAGGCTACCCAGCGTTCCCCTCCCAGAGTCCCTGCAGCTCGTAGTTCAGACTGTCCCTACTGCCGAGGTCGACCGTGGGGGGTCCATTCGGGACAGCAGCCTGGGGTTGCTGAATGCTGTCCTGGTGGATGTGCAGCCACCATTTCTGGTGCTGCCATGACCTCACCGGGGACTGGGGCCCCCTCTTCTGCGGCCTCCCTCATGGGGCCAGCAGGATTGGGGGGCCCTGTTTCACTGGGAACAAAGAAAAGGGAAGTTTCAGTGCCTGAAGGGTTGAGGGGATGGGGTGAGGCACTTGGGCCCCCCTCCACTACCCTGGCGGGAAGTGGGGAAGAGTCAGAGCACTGAACCCCACCTTTCCCACAAGGTCTCTGAGATGCCCTTAGTTGGCAGCGCAGAGGGTTGCCTTTCTGGACCCATGCAACCCTGGTTGCAACACAGGGGAGATTCTCCCTCAGGGCTCATCCAGGGTTTGTTTTCAGGTTTATAGCCTTCACTGCCCGGATTGACCCCCGGGACCCCCCCCCCATCTGGTGGGGTCAGTGGTTGAGTCTCAGAACCCTGGCAGAGGTCGGGCACTGTTAGTTAGGTGCCCCTCTCCCATCGCTCTGCAGACACCTCTCCCCCTCCCAGGCCATGTGGGTCCTATGGGTCCCTTAAGCTGGAAGATGTTCAGGGCCACTGTGGCTGTCTTCCCCAGGTGCGTGAGAGCCATGGATGAACAGGTCTTCCGCCTGTCTCCCCGCTGCAAGAGGACCCTGAACATTCAAGCTCCTTTTCCTCCTTGTCTCCCTCCTCTGAGGGAGAGGAGCGATCTGTCCATCTGTTATCTGCTGCTGATTTCACCAAATATCAGCAGTTCCTCTCAAGATTGGTTCAGGTGCTCCATATAGCTCACATTATCAGAAGCAATACCTAGCAGGAGATGCGCTCATTCTTGAGCGAGTTCAGTGCTCACCACCTAGTGGTGCCCTCCTGGACTATCCCCTTCTAGGAAGCATCTATCTGCACCTAGCAGTCTCCAGCTGCCTCTCCCCCATCCCCAGCGGACTGCAGTAGACTGTATTGCACCCCCAGGAGTATCTAGGTTCTCTACCTCACCCACCTTCGAGGCTAATGTCCTTGGATACTCCATTCAGGCTTCAGCGCTGGTGCATGACAAACCCCCAGACCCAGATTCTGCAGAATTTGACTGGTGGGTGTAACAGGGTGCCCTGTTATGAATGGATAGTCCTGCAGTAAGCATGTGTAACCTCCCCCATATATTCTTATTCTACTTTTTTTTTATCTTTCTTCCTCTTTTTCTATGCTATATTTCATGTCAGGGTGGCCAACCTGGCATATCTTTATAAACTTTATTGTCCCTTTAAATCCTACTTTCCCCGTTTGTTGCACATGCATAGTAACCCCTTTATAAAGGAGCTTTATGGTGTAAATGAATAGATAAATGAAATACTTGTGCTTATAAGGTGCCCCCAGTTTGTTTATGTAGCACTTCAGCGCTGGAATGCTGGTGCTTCTGTGAAAGAAAGTGAAGCGCTATGCGCTACTGTAACTTGTGCCCCTTTCAGACATGCAGAAATGCTGTGCTGCAAGCCCGATGTCGGGCGAAGTACATAAAAAGAAAACTGCTTGTTGCGGTATTAAAGATAAAGCTCTTGTGAGTTTAAACAAAAGGGAAAGGCTGCTTTCTGAAGAATTTGCAACAGCAGTGCTGCCTCGTACATCAGAGTAGAAGCACTCTCTGTGTGCTCTGAGGCACAGCCACTGCTTAAATGAAACTTGACTCAAAGAAGGATGTTTCGGTAAAAAGTAAAATGCCAACCAGGGAGGCGAAAGTGGCACATTCAAAGCCCTTAAAAAGAAGTGCTGCAAATATTTGTTGTTTAGACAGCCCAGAAAGCAAGTGAAGGGGAGCTGTCAAAACCAAGGCCAAAACGAAATGTTTAAACTGACCGCTGAAACTTCAGCCATTGGGTTTTAAAGAAAAACAGCAGAAAATTAGGAAAGAGCCCTAGGAAGGAGTGCTTAGCTATTATTATGTAGAGCACTACCATTTATTCAAGATACTTTTTTTATTTTATTATTTATTAGAATTTGGGATAAATACCTTTGAGCCAATGGCTCTTTTACAAAGGTTCCACGTCAGTATACAAAGAATAGAAGTACAGTTTGTGTGAGATTAGCAGGCAAGCAGTTTGAATACAAAATTCAGTACAGGGTGTACGTGGTTTAAGCTACAAGTGATATAAATAACAGTTAGAACAACATAATCAGGCACACATTTAAGAATGATGAGTCACAACAAATACTATTTACATGAATTAAAGCTGCCAGAAGGGCATTGTCAAAGGGAAAGGTAGAATGGAAAAAACTGAGTTGCTGCCAATTGTGCCAGATAGCATAGGAAAGTAGAAGAGAGAGTGGGTGTAGAGGGGTAACTGGGAGGGAGGGAGGGAGGTAGAAGGAGAGGTGGGTGGGAAGCAAGGATCGGGGAACAAGTGCAATATTGGGTGGGGTGAGCAGATTAGAAAAGTGAGAGAAGAAGGGAGTCGAAGGAGGGTAAGAGAGGGAGGTGGTGGACCTGGGCTAGGGAGAGAGGTATGGGTAGATATGGGGAGGGTGGTGGCAGGCAGAGGTGGTGGTAGTACAGAGGTGCGAAGAACAGAAGTGACTACCTGGGTGGTTAGGAGAAACAGTCACAGGTGGCTCTGGACACAAGCATTTGACGTAGCTTGTGTTTGAACAAGCAGAGGGTGCCTAAGTTGGTGAGTTCCCTGCCCAGGGAGTTAACCATCTTAGGGGCTCTACCTGCAAAAGACCGCTGGCCTTGGGCGGTGCGACAGCGGGGAACAGCCAAAGAATAGTTGTCAGAGCTTCTTGTGTAATGGGGGTGGTTGGCTGGGCTTAGGGGGGCATGAGTCCCATCAATGACTTTTTTGCTAATAGGCAGGTTTGGAAAGTAATCCTTCCCTAAAGTTGTAGCCAGTTTGACTGTTCATAGAGGTCGCAGATATGCGTGCAGTGGGCAGCACCAGTAAGCAGTCTACAGGCCCTATTCAGCGCTTTAAGAATTTGCAGTAGTGCTGTAACTGTGGCTGCTCTGTAGATAACAAGCCCATAATCAATGATGGAGAAAATAGAGCTGTGTATTGCTAGCTTAAGGGCTTCAGGTGTCAGGCAGTGTCTATGTTTATAGAGAAGGTCTATACGGATATTTACAGATTTCACAACTGAATCGATATGGCTGGAGAAGGACAGAGTAGGGTCCAGGGTTATACCAAGGTATTTGAAAGTCTGCGTCTGGTCCAGGGTCACATCCGAGCTGTTTTTGATTGCCAACTGGTGGTGTTTATGTTTGTTATGTGTGTCGTGGAACAGCATAGTCTTTGTTTTCTTGTAATTTAGCACTCGTTTCTGTGAGATGAACCAGGCCTCAACTTGCTTGAAACTTTCCTGCAGTTGTTTCTCCAAGAGGGAGAGGTCAGAATTCTTAGAGAAAATCACTGCACCATCAGCATACAGAATAATGTTTTCATAATATTTTTCAAAATATGACAGTACAGACCACAAGTTAAAGCCCAAAATACATGATTAACATACTTTTACTTAAAAAGAAGCTCCTAGGTCAAATAACAGGTCTCTTGGGCTGGCAGGGGGAGGCAAATAGGGAGCGCGCCCCTCATTTGTCATTTCCCTGTCCAGGCTGGGTATCCCTTTATATAAGACATATGAAAATGCACAAATAAATGTTTTTCTTTTTCTTCTGATTTCCTGCCATTATGGGGAGATTCCTACTAATAGGACTGAAAGCCCCTGAAGTGACTGGTTTTGTAAAGATCAGGAGAGATGCGGTCACAGCAAGTGGGAGAATATAATCTCCTAATGAGGTGTTAACGCACTAATTAAGGTTTTAGGTGGTCTTAAAGGGATATGCTTAGTAAATATTCCAAGTAAGAATAATAAATAAAAGCGTGTGTTTCCTATTGTACAAGAATGATCCAAGATAGCCTTAGATAGGACCACATAAAGGTCTATTTTATGTTAAGTGGGAGATCCCCAATTGTGATGTCACCCTAAGGATTGCTATGAAACCTTCCACTAGGGAGCTAAATAAGTTAGAGTGGGTCAGTATCTTCTGACCACGGAGAGTGAAGGAGCTAGTGTGAGAGCTTACACGCTGTAGTGTTGGAAATTGAATATTGGATATTGAATATACAGAAGACAGAAGTATTTCCTGATGTGTTGAGATGGTGTGATGGACTAACACCCGCAATTTTCTTTCTGTAAATATATATATATATATTTTTTTTTATTTGAATTTTTGCAAAGCTTTTGCAAATAAAATGATAAACACAATTTTTGCATTTTTTTGTGCACTAAAATTACTGTCTAGGGTCTCTCATTTATCCCACACCTTCTACAGTGAGGTAGCCACCCTTTCTACATTCCTTCTCCCCCCGTACCCTCTTCCCTCTCCCTATGACTCTGGCACTTCTTATCTGTTGTCTATTTTCTCTGACAAATGCCGCTGGCTGCCTTGTTACAATGCTACCCTTGAACTGTATTAATCTGTACTCTGTTTGCAATGTCCACATTGTTGTAATGCCTGTCTTGATGTTCCTCATAATTTGTATTTCTCTGACGTGGAACCTTTGTAAAAGAGCCATGGCTCAAAGGTATTTGTAATCCTAGACTTGATAAATAAATAAGAAGAGTGTTCTCTTCAGCTCATGCTTTTCTTTGTATCAGTTCTCATCAGGCTCACCATGCTGCCTATAACAGGCACCTGTGGTCAATGCTAGCACAGGTGTTGGCATCCCTGCCTGATTCGGAGCAATCTAGACAAGCCATCGCCTTCTCTGCACAGGGTCTGCAGCTTGCAAGGCACCAAGCAAGGGCATCTTATGATGCCAGTGAGGTAGCATCCAGACTTGCAGGGACAGCGATCTGCATTGGGCAGATGGCATGGTTTCATCTATCCAGACTGTCACCCACTGCCCAGCATAGGGTGATCTCCTCTGCCTTCTGGGAGACCCATCTCTTTTCCTGCAGGGCAAGGAGGACCTTACAGGGGCACCTCCTCTCCCTCCGGCCATGGGGGACACCTCCTCATCCTGACCAGCCCTAGACCTTGCTGATCTAGCACAGCTTAGGGTCTCTCCCTCCTGTGTCTCCCCCGTAGGAGGCTGAGGGAATCTGTTCTCTCAGGGTTGCGCCAGGTCCCCTCCGGGGGCTTGGTACTCACCCAGCAGGAATGAATGGTGAAGATTGACAAGGGAAGATATGAAAATTATGTACATACTGTAATTCTTGATCTTCTCTTGTATCTTCATCATTCATTACTGATTCCCTCCCACCATCCCATCTTGGGCCTCAGTTCTTGGGCAGCGTCGCCACCCTGCTCGCCTTCTCCCTCCTAGAGGCCATTTGGGGGCTGAATCCCCCTGGTACCTCAGAGCTTTCTGTTTCTTTCTCTAAAAAGTCGCAGAGCACTCAACCTGGAGGGTGGCGAGTAGGGTCTTCGCTCTTGCCTCTCAGGGAACTCCCTGGGATTCCCTTCACAGTGCACTGGGTGTCCTCCTCTTTAAGCTTGGATAATCCTCTGGCTTATGTTACCCTCTGGCTATTTATTTCATCAGTGCATTCCTAGGAGAGTCCATGGGATTTTTCTCCCTTCCTCCTCTTTTTTCTCTCATGGCTCAAATGTCCCGTGGTTCTCTTTTCCTGAAGTGGGGACTACGCCAGTACTCCCATGGGAAATCTATTAGCTGATTTGTTTTTCACACTTCTTTTCCCTACATCTAAGTCTGGACTCACTCCTCTTCTGAGCAGGACTGCCTGCCCTCCAAGGGACAGTTTGTGAGACCTAGGCTCCAAGATGTTCAAAATAAATATGGATAAAGGGCGGGCAGGGAGATCTATCTCCACCAAGGCTTCAGGCCATCTAATCTTCCCTAGACCTTGGTTTTTTAACCCCTGCAACTAACGGGATCCTTGCTCCCTTGTCTCTCTGCAGGGTTTTTGAAACTATTTCAAGCCAGTGGTCTTTCATTTCATGGTGGCGGAGAGCCCTCCTCCTTCCCCCCCCTTTGTCCTTTACTTCTATCTCTTCTTCTTCTTCTTCTTTCTTCTTTCTATCCTTTGCCTTCCCTTCCCTTCTTCTTGAGACCACCCAAGGATTGAGGCCTCTTGGCCAATTAGGGTAGGGTTCTCTTCTTTCTGTCCCTAGTCGGCTTATGCCTTTTTCAGTTTATAACCTTTCCTTTGTCTATCCCTCGGCTCTCTTGTCTTGCTTTATTTCTCTATGACTGTTTCTTCCCCTCTGGCCAAACAGAACTGGGATGGAAGAGGAGTCTGTGGTGCCTAACAGCCAACCCTCGTGCACCACGCAGTGCGTTGGCCATGTGGGCAGCACCATCAGTGGCGACTCCTCCCTCCAAAAAAAACCAAAAGTGATTCCCTTAGTAGGTGTGCGCCTCCAGCTTCACCCAGCAGTAGTGAATGGTGAAGATACAAGAGAAGATCAAGAATTACATTAGGTATGTAATTTTCATTTCTAGGAGTGATATATGATGTACAGCCATACTGATCCATCCAACCTCCCCTGGCGAGTGGCACACCGATTCTTGCTTCCAGTAGGTAAGATATGACATCACAGGGCAGTGCCGAGGGAGTTACCATTGGGTGAGTGAGAGGAGGTAGCCTGAAGACAATTCAGCAGGAATTAAAGAGAAAGGAACACTTCCCGAAGTGTGGATGAACATCATATACCACTCCTAGAACTCCTGTTACACGTGAGTAACCTGTTTATTGGTCTCATAAACGTAACATTATGAGTTTATCGGCCTCATAAACGTAACACTATGAGTTCCAGCCAAAGTAAACACACTGCAGTCTGGGAATTACAGCATCTGAGATACCTCCAATTTAGAACTTTGCAGGATCTCAGATGGAAAACCACAGCTCCCCAAGCTAAGCAGGAATCACAACATAGTTTGGAAACATCAAAGTTGATACTGATCCATCAGTTACTATGGAAGTTGTAGCTCCTGAAATATTAACATGGGATTTTGATTACAGGATCTCAGATGGAGAACTACAGTGTCAAGAATGATAGCAAAAAACTGGCCTCATGGCACTGAGGGTTGAGGCGCCGGATGCCACACCTCACACTACGCCGGTGACCCTGGCTCAGGAGTGAGCTCGAGTAGCCGGGGTTTGGTTGGGGAGGAGAGGATCAAGCATCCAGAGGACAGCTCTCCTCTCCTGGGGAGGGTAGGCTTATGACTCCCAGCATCAGTGACTCCCACTGGAGACTGGGAGTGCATCAGCTGGTGGTTGCGCATGCAAGAGATGGAAGTGTCAGTGGGCGTCCACGAGAGGGGTGCAGGAGCACGATCAACTCGCACTGTACATCATTGCACATTCGCACCTCTGGGGACCATCACAAACTCATGCATGCAAAAGGTAAACACCCTGGTTCCTAATGGAGATGGCGGCACACCAGCCCCACACCCACTGTCAGACCCTGCCTTCTCCGGTCCTGATATCTAGAGACCTGTGAAATTCTTTTTATTTTTTATCATTTTTATTTTATTTTTCTGGAATTTATTATTTCTTTATCTTCATTGAAAATGTAGTTTTATTTCTTATCACATTTGCATTCGTAAAATACCTCAAAATGACCTTATACACACTAGAAATCACATTTCTAGTATACTACATTATATTAAGCAACATTATGCTGTGGTCTTGAAATGCTTTGTGAATCAGATAATTTTTTTTTTTTTTAGTTGTTTAACCAGGAGTAGCACACTAAGCTGAAAACTTTTTTTACAGGAGCGACCTGGGAGCACAGGGAAGTTAAGTGACTTGCTCAGGGTCACACAGTATGCAAGTGGAAGCTGTGAGATTCAAACCCACATCTGGTCTGCTGGATATCACCAGATTTGCAGTTCAGAGCCTTAAACCACTGCACTATACTTCCTCCCTGCCTGTCACTGCCTTGTGGACTGTCTCTGTGGTAACAACGGAGCTTAAACAACAACTGCTGCAAACATTTATTTAGTTTTTGTAAAAAAAAAAAAAACAAGCAAATTATTTATCTTTTTTCATGTGCTTGTTTGCGTTTTAATTCTTTTTATACCTTGAATTTCTTGTTATTTCTCATTTAAGAAAAACACGGGTCTCTACCAATATCCTCCTGCCCGCACCAGATCAACAAACTAGATTAGAGGAGCGTCAAAGGTAAGTGGAGGGCGTTCCCACCCTGGGGGGCACAAGCCAGGGGGTATCTAGTGGCTCGGGTGCTGGGTTGGGGTTTGGAGAGGACCTGGAGCAAGGGGGTCTCAGGCTGGGCAGGACAAGCTGGTGATGCCTTAGGACCGGTGACCGGAGGGAAAAAGACATGAGGGAAAAAAAAGAATTATAACAAAACAAAAAGCTAATGTTTCCTTGAACTATATCAGTATACATGTAGGGATGGCCAGCTAAGCCCCTTGAGTCCTCTTAGCCAGCATGCTGAAGATGTACATCGCAGTCAGGGTATGGGGCCTGCATGTGGAACTACTTCACCCTCCAGCAACTGAGGTGATTTACCATGTGTTTTTTTCCCTGCCCTAGGGCAACAGCATGCACAGAGTTACAAGGGGATGGGGTGCACTCAGTGGCACACTGTCCTCAACCCCGGTCGATGCTCACCTTCCCACTCTGCCTCTGCTGCATTTCTACCCATTGTCCTGCAGGTGGCAGCATTGCAGCAGATGCCGTGACCATCACTTGCCAGAGAAGGACAGAATCCTCTGGAATGCACAATCCTCCCCACCAGCCAACCGACAACTGTTTTAAACAACAGTAGCTCTACAACTGTGGTGATGGGTCAGCCAAAGATATATGAAACCACATGTACACATCATCATCGTTTTATTTTAATTGACAGCAACACACTAAGGAAGGATACAAAATGTTGAGAATGAGAATACAGTATTAGTTCAGTCGGAACTGAACTGCTTGTTGAGAACAGGAGCATTGTTTCCATAATTTATAAACTTGCACGCCTTAGTGTATGACTTAATAGGAGTAACAAAAACAGGTATCAAGTTACTAACCTCTACATTTCTAAGTCATACTATAGAACAATAAAGGCAAAAGCAGAAGTAATGATGGATCCAGGCTCCATTTTGTCCAGTAAACCTAAACCTGCAAAAGAATTAACAGAATGCCGTTTACTGTCCTGTGTTTTCTCATTTTCTGCTGAATTTTCACAGGCTCATTACAGCTAGAGACTTCTCAAAATTCTCTGCTGAGGCCTTCCAAAGCTATCTGTACAGTATAGACTGGAGCCCAATCAAGCTTCTCTGAAGTGTAGATGACGTTGCACAATTCTTTCAACACACCTTCTGCACTGCAGCAAATCTCCATGCTCTTCTAAGGAGAATCTGCACAAACAGTTGCTGCTACAGGTGGATCTCGAGGGATCTAAATTCACTAATGATAAGCCAAGACAAGGCCTGGAAAAAGTACAGGTGCTCAAACCTCCTTGAGGACCTAGTTAACTATAGGTCACTCAGGAATCTATGTAAGAAGTCCACAAACTCTGCAAAAAGAAAATACATCAAAAGCCTACAGCAGAATAACCTAGCTGACCCAAGGTCATTTTGGTCCTGCATAAATAACCTGATAAAAGGCAGCAAATCAACTCCCCAGGGCCAGATAATAAGCAACAGCCAAACTCTAACTGAAGGTAGCACGACCGCCGCCACCTTCAATAAGTTTTTCACTGACCTGGATAGTTATAAGACTAACCCCCCCACCCCCACCGCCCGACGCAAGAACCTCGTGACCACTGAGGTAATGGATCCTCGTCCACCACTCTTTCACCTATGGATTGTATGCAAAAAATAGGTCCTCACCCTCCTGTAATCCATCAAACTGACTGGCTCTGCGAGTCCAGATGGCCTGGATCTGCGGTTGCTTCAGGCAGCTGCCCCTGCCATTGTCCTACCCGTCACTTGGCTCATAAACATGTCCTTGCTGGATGGAGCAGTTCCCCAAATCTGGAAGCAGGCTCATGTGTTGCTAGTCCACAAGGGAGACCCTAGGGATTCTATAGGCAATTACAGACCTATCTCCCTACTCTGCACCCTGGCAAAAATCCAAGACAGGCTGGTCTACTGCCAGCTCAAAGACTACCTGTAAGCAAACCTGCTACTGGCGTCCACCCAGTATGGTTTCCGGCAAAATCATAGGACAGACACTGCGCTCATCAAATTCACCTCTGATGTCCTCTCCATGCTGGATAAAGGCTCCCCAATGGGGGCTGTCTTCATTGACCTGACAAAGGCTTTTATCTAGTAGATCACAGCCTGCTGATAACTAAACTGGGTACAATTGGTCTTGATCAACACTCCCTGAACTGGATCAGCAACTACCTGTCTGACCACTTCCAACAAGTCAAATGGAGAGGTGCCACCTCTGGATTACTCTCTGTAAATGAGGGGGCACCTCAAGGATCTATACTGGGTCTCCTCTTGTTTTCTCTATTCAACAATGACATTAGCTACCACTGCGGTACCTGCTCTGTGGTTCAGTACGCTGACAATGTGGTCCTATACAGATCTATCAATAGCACAGACAAATTTAGGGCCATAACTCTAGTCAGACTTTGCTGTGATTGAAACTTGGCTACTAAAAAATCACCTGGTTCTAAACTCCAATAAAACTAAAGCCCTCCTGTATGGGCCAAGATCCCTGGGCCCTAACCGCAGCCTCTTACTCCCACTTGTCACAGCATCTGGCTCAACAATAGAAATGATGCAGTATTTCAAGTATCTTGGCCTGGTTCTGGATTATGGATTCACCCTAAAACCCCACGTAGACACAGTAACCAAAAATCTCCACCAAAAGCTCAGCTTACTCCACCGCCTAAGCACTCAAATGATACCTGAGACCAGGCTAGCAATTGCAAAGTACATCCTCCTCCCAACATTAATCTACACAGCTCCTATACTACATGGAATAGTCAAACAGGGCCACATTAGGCTATAAACCCTGTATCACAAAATTGCTTGCTTCACCACAAAATCCCACCCGAGGAGTCACCATTGTGATGTACTTGCCTTACTCGACTGGCCATCTTTCAGCCATAGACTTTAATACCCCCTACTGTGTAGCACTTATATGATCCTCGGTGACCACCCTCCAGCTGGACTAGCTGAGCTACTAGCCCCAAACAGCTCCTGCAGACTGCTCTGCACTACGGGTAAAAAGCTCCTGGAAGTACCCTGGGACAGCACCACAGTAGGCAGCAAATCCTATGCCTACACTGCCCCTGTGCACTGGAAAAAGCTCCCAGGCCACCTACAGGAAGTAACCTCCTTAGTGAATTTCCGCAAGGGATTACACGAGCATCTGCTAGACCACAGTCACTGCTCCTGCCCTAGAGAATAACCTTTCCTAAGCAGTATCATCCTATCTCTCCCTCCGTCACTTCCCGGCTGCTATCAACCTCCTACGGCTCCAAGAGAGTTTTCTTGGATGTAAACCATCAACCCCTTACTTCAGCCTTGTGACTGCTATGAAATGTTGTTGCTTCAACTGTATAATCCTGCTGTATATAATCTTGGATGTATCATGTAACTCTGTTTTCTCTGTCTTAAGTGTAACTCCTGAATGTTAGTGTACGTGTACTATTCTACTCCAAAAGTTTCACTGTGTGTAAGTAACCCTAGGTCGCCCCTGAAAAAAGGGACCTTCAGGGCTCAGTAGGCCTACCCAGTTATCAAAATTTAATAAATAAATACAATTTTAAAACAGTAGTATCAGTTTCTTAGGTTTTATCATTCAGATACCAGCTTCTTTGCTAGCTTGGCATGTTTACTGAAATGGTAACACCAAGAAACTCACTGCTATTTATGTTAAAAGGGAACAGTCACTCAGCTCCAAGGGCCCCGTGCTTCAAGACTGACAGCTACTGTTACTACAAATTCCAGAATCCCCTGCAGCTGACATCATAGCAGTAGGCAGCTATGGGAGATTCAATAGTCTAGTGTATGTTAGCATTTATATAAACTCTGATCTTTTCTTTACTGGTCCCACTGTCCTCCCTGTGCTGAGTACAGTCACAGAGGACTGCACTTAGCCCTGGAGAAAGCATACCTGTGTAAGCTCCCCTTCCCCACTGTCTAGGGGTTCCTGATGGTGAAAAAGGGGAGGAGGACCCAGACCAATGTGTCATCCTGAAACATCTTCTGCATATTAGATGGAGCAATAAACAAGTTAGACTTCATCCTACCTGTAGATATCTTCCCCCGAGTAGGATGGCTCTCACCCCCCCAAGCAGATCTCAAGCCCCCAGCAGGAGCACAATGGAGCAGGAGCTGCTTCCTACACTATATCACCACTCCAGGGACCATAAGGCTAAGTGAAAATTTTCTCTAGAGGCCGACCATCAGGACTATGGAGAAATTTATTCAGGTTAAAAAATAAACACAGCTCATCGACATTCATATGGATAATCAGCGCCTCGGACTCCACCGTAAAAGAACACACAGCAAATTTATTTCCTGAGCACCTAAAATGATTTCTGGGCTCAAGAGCTAACTTGCTTAACAACTCCTTTGAACACAGCTCCATGGGGCTAACAAAGCATCAACTTAGAAGGAGAGAGGCAACACAGTTCAGGCAAAGATCTTTTATCAGCGTACAGCGGACTTCAAACAGAATTTCAGGAACTGGAGGATAGAACCTGTGACCCTGGTATGTACTGAGCATCTTCCACAGAAAATTAATGTTACTTGTTATACCTCCCATAACCTTGTCACTTGACAGATTCTCTCTGAAGGGGAGTGATTTACTTCACCAAATGCCTTATGTGATTATATTACCTCTTGGTGAGCTGAGCAGCCTAGTCTCCACGGCTGCTCCCAAATACTTCCAACTCCATATTACCTCCCTTAACCCTGTTAACAGTGCAGCTAGATTCTCCCATACCTTCCCAACTCCCAAAAAAGAACATTGTTAAAGGCTCTGTTAAGGTTTTGCAATCTGGGCTTTTGGGATCAATTGTAAATGTAACCCCTAGGTGGCACTATCCCAAGGGCTACTACCCCTGCCTGCTTGGCTAGTAGCAGGTTAAGGGGCCTGAGTTCTGAAACGGGTGCCTCCAACTGGAGATCAGTGTTGGTAGTGGTCAAGCTAACCTGGGCACAGCCCTCCGGGACACTGTAACCCCCCTCCCCTCTAGTGGCCTGAACACTGTACAATAATCACTTTCACAATACCTCTGGTACACCACACAAGTACCCACATTGTTTGCACTTACCACCAGGGCTGGTTCCTCTGGCTCAACCCTGGGGACCCCCTGTAAAACAAGATCACGCACAGCAAATAGCAACAGTACAGTACTTTGAGCACAAACTGGAACCACAGTCAGATTACATGCAGAAAAAGTTAGATCTGATTTATTCAGGGGAATTGAACAAGGAAGGGGCAAAATCAGGTTAATTAGCTTAAAGGTTATATCAATCAAGCAGTTATGCAGGCATGTGCTTTGAGTCCCCCCATACAGTCACACCTCTGGGTACCCAGATGGAGAAGAGATGGGCTAGCCAGGACTGTTGCCCGGTGTTGCAGCTGTCTGGGGCCCTGTGATGGAAATCACAACATGCACAGTACACAATATTTGTAATCTGGAGCCAGAGGGCTCAATTTGTAAAGGAAACGAAACAACAAGACAATCAGATGACACACTCAGATTAAGCTGTTATTGCAAGGAACTACCCTGGTATTTACTCACGATACCCAAGACTGGACACAGGCTGGATGAAAATCGAGACTGCAGGTGGTTGATCTGGAATGCCAGAAGAAGCAGGGCCCACACGAGGTGTCATTCCTGTTCAAGCGTGGAGCAGGGGGCTGATCCCCAGGCAGGTCTCTCGTCGATGGCTTCTCTATGCAGTGGGGTAGTCTGGCTGGGCCAGTCTGGCAAGGCCCAGACTGCATGGAGACAAATTTGGATGCAGTCCATTTTGGGCTGGATACAGCTTCCAGCAAGCAGAACACAGTTCACACAGCGGGGAACCAACTCACAACCCTCTAGTAGCTCATAGCACATTTACATGTACAGCAATTCTACTATACCATTCAAAGCGCTCCCCGGTCACAATCGCAAAGTCTCTGCACACACCGGGAGCTTAGGGGTAGCTGGAACTCCTGACAGGCCGATCGCATTCAGCAAAATCTTTGGTATTCTTCAGGTTGAGCCTGGCCCACTTCAGTAGCTTACTTTAGTCACACAAACTTGGATTTAGTCCCAAATAATTATCTTCTCTCCCTCTCAGGAGCAGCAGCAGAAATGCAAGCCAAAAACTCAGCCCTTTCAAAGTTTTCCCATACAAATCCACTCAGGATTGCTGCACAAAATACACTTGAGCTCTTCTCATTTCATTTCCCAGCTCAGAACTAACTGAAAATTGCAAGCAGCCCGGGACTTCCCCAAGATCACTCTAAATAATTTTCAGCAAATAGTTACATATTTCAACATAGCTCCCTCTCAGATTACTTAGGCTGCAATCAGGCAGCTCTTAAAGAGACAGTACACAGAGGCTATACAGGCTCTGGTAATCACATTTAAACTGCTAAAACGTAGGACACCAGCCAGGCAGTGAGCATTTAGGCAAGCTCAAGGAAGACTTTTTGGGAACCCCCACTTGTAGGGGGGTTACACTCTTCCCTGCCTGGGAAAACTTGGCGTCCGCGTCAACTTTATACCATCATAACATTGAAAATGCAACATATACAAGACATTTATACCATTAGCATGCTATACAAGTACTATCTGATTCATCAATTGGCATAACTTGTCACTTTACTATACATTTCAATGTACTTCACTATATCATTTCCATTCTGACAATACATTATGCATATTTCACACAGGTAAATTGAACATTACTATACAGAATCATGTAATAACTTCTTGTACTCTAAACAATGCAAGAGGGGGTCCTTCCCTATCAGCTAACTTGGGGCTGGATGGGACAGGGGCACCGTGGTGAGAGGGCAAAACAAGTAACCTGGAATGGGCTGCCAAGCTCAATTTGGGCAGTGATCTCTGAGAGACATAAACACCTTTGTGGACTACATTGAGAGGCAAATTCACTGGCCTCCCAGGGGAATCACAACTGAAGCGCACCACTGGCTTGACAGCTCGGCCAGTCTTTCTGGGGTGAACAACCACAGTCTCTGTACCTTCATCAATGGTTGGAGCTTTCATCACTTGTGAGGGGTGCCTCTGCATGAAGGGGAATGTACAGGCTGGGAGCACTGTCAGCCCTTGCTCTGTAGTCTCTGTTTTTACAACACTTGGCTCATTTTGAAGACACTCTGGCACTGAAGGGGGGTTGTCAGCACTCTTGTAGTGTTCCTCAAGTTCTGGCATGTCACCAGAAAGATTCATACCATCAGCATCTCCTTCAGGCAAATCATACAGTTCCACAATACACAAAGACTCAGCATCCTCAGACGTGATACTTTGCACTTCACCTTCAGGGAGCATTGGCTCCAAGGATGATGCCGGGGAGATGGCAGTCCAAAAGGCACAGCTTCATCCCCATAATTCAACATCGGATTTCCACAAAACAACTGATTCAGTTCATATGAGGGGTAATAGACATTATCATACTCACTGTCATTCGAGTTAGACTAGCAGTCACTGTCATTCCGGGCCTGCTGCAGGGGAAGTCTTAAATCAGCAACCACAGGGGCAGGCTGACTCTGTTTCTTTCTTGCAGCAGCATGAGTCACTGGTCCAGGGGAATCAGTCTCAGTGGGTTCAGCCTCAATTATAACTTGACCAATGGGTAGCAAGTGGTTATGGTGCATGGTCCTGACAGCTTTGGAATTATTCTCTGGGCACACTTTGTACACTGGCAAATCATCCAACTTTCCAACTATTACATGGAAAAGATGGTGCCATCAATCAGCAATTTTGTGTTTACCATGTAATCCTAAATTTCGTAACAACACACGGTCTCCAGGCCTAAGCTCTTGAGCCTTTACTTTTCTATCATGTCTCTCTTTGTTGGCTAGATTTCTTTTGGCGTCCATTGTCTGGGCCAGTTGATAGGCACGGTTCAATTGAGCTTTCAGTTTTTGTACATATTACAGGTAATCTTCAGCTCGGACCCCATCAGGAGAAACCTCAAAACAGACATCAACAGGCATCTGGGCCTCTCTCCCAAACAAGAGGCAGTAGGGAGAGAACCCAGTAGCATCATTCTTTGTGCAATTGTATGCATGTACCAAGGTGCTAATATGCTGGCTCCATTTATGTTTATCTTTTGGGTGGAGGGTGCCTAGCATGTCTAGCACAGTGCAGTTAAAGTGTTCTGGTTGAAGATTCCCCTGCAGTGATAAGGGGTGGTTCTTTACTTTCGCACCCCCCATAGAGAGTGCATTTCTTTGATTAGCCGACTTTCAAAGTCCCGGCCCTGATCAGAGTGAATTCGCTGGGGGCACCATAGTGGACGAAGAAATTTTCCACTAGCACCTTGGCCACGGTAGATGCTTTTTGATCTTTGGTGGGAAAAGCTTGAGCATACCGTGTGAAATGGTCCGTAACCACTGACACATTGTCAATGTTTCACTGATCAGGCTCTAAACTCAAGAAATCTATGCAGACTAGTTCCATTGGGGGTGCTGGTAGTAATGTTGACAAGGTGGGCAGCCCTCTGAGGAAGGGCTTTTCTCTGCAGAGACTACAAGTCCTTACATAGTGCTCAACATCAGCCCCATCTTGGGCCAGTAGAATCGAGATCGTACTAGGTCAAGGGTCCGGTCGATACCGAGGTGGCCCTTATGATTGTGGAGGGACCTCAGTACCAAATCGTTGAAGGCTGTGGGCAGGACCAACTGGTGCTTGTCTATTTGGCCACCCCAATCTACAGTCTCTATACAACAACTGATTAAGCAGCTTCAACCTGGGGCCTTCTTTAAACAATAAAGCGGTTAGCAGATCAGAGGAACGTAACTTGGACACATCTTTTCCTGCACTAAGGGTGTCAAGCACTGGCTGAATCATAGGATCTCGGGATTGAGCCCACTGAATACTGTATTTGTCAAACTGAGGTAGTGTACTAATATCTAAAGTAGAGAAGTGGCAGCCGGTATGCAGGTGTCAGAGGGGCTCAAGCAATCTACTAAGCAATCCGCTGTGTCCGTAGACATCTGTTCATTTCTATCAAACTTTTGGCACAATGCTCGGATGTCAGGTTCAGACAGCCTGACCCAGTCGCTCTTGGAAATGGGCCTCCAAGATAGGGTGTCAGCATCAATATGATTCAGGCCTGGTCTGTATTCAGCAGCATAATCATATGTTGACAATGCAGAAAGCCACCGGTGCCCCGTGGCGTCTAACTTAACTGAAGTCTGTACATAGGTCAACGGGTTATTGTCAGTGTTCACCAATATTTTTGCCCCAAAGAGGTAATCATGAAACTGGTCGACAATGACCCATTTTAACTCAAGGAACTCCAACTTGTGCACAGGGTAGTTTCGCTCTGACGGGGTCAAGCTCCTACTGGCGAATGCCACTCATCTCAAACCATCCTCATGGTCTTGATACAGTACAGCTCCTAGACCCTGCAGACCGGCGTCAGTATGTAGCACATAGGGTTTGGTGGGATCAGCATAAGCGAGGATGGGGGTGTGTGTGAGCTGGCATATGACTTTGTGGAAAGCTGCTTCACAGTCAGGCATCCAATGAGACCTGAAAAGTTCACCTGGGTGGAAATATGCTTTGTCTGGTTCTTTGACGGACCCTGTTTTGTATTTACGATTGGTAGGAGGATAACCCTGGGTCAGTGGCTCAGTAGGTAGCACACTCGCCTCTGAGGCTGGGAGATCAGAGGGCTGTGGGTTCAGTTCCCACATCTGGCACTTGGGTTAATATCCCAGTACTGACACTGTAATGCAGCATGAGAGGGGTGTTGCATTTCTGAGGTGCCGTCTTTCGGATGAGACGTTAAACTGAGGTCCCATCTGCCTGGATTGGTGGTAGTTCAGATGGATGTTAAAGATCCCATGGCACTTATCGAAAGAGTAGGGGAATTTCCTGGTGTCCTGGCCAAATTCCCTCATTCACTAAAAATACCACCAACAGCTTAATCTGGTTCAAGGTCAGTTGGCATTCATCTGTATCCTCCCCGGTCGTGCGGAAAATAGGCAGGATTTGTCTAGTGCACTTACCCGGTCAACAAAAGCTAAATAAATAAAATAAATAAAAAAAGATTCAAGAGTGGCCGAATCACTTTAGAATAGTCCTTTATGAACCGGCGGTGGTAGCCACAGAATCCCAGGAAACATTGTAGTTCTTTCAAATTGTGGGGCTGGGGCCAAATAGTCAGGGTTTCAATTTTACTAGGATCAGTCTCTATCCCCTCTGTAGACACTATGTGCCCCACATACTTCACAGAGGTTTGGAAAAACTGGCACTTGTCGATGGACAGCTTGTGGCCGAAATCTTCCAGTCAGTCTAGTACTTTGAACAGTTGACTCTCATGTTCCTCTAGGGAGCTCCCAAACACAGTGACATTGTCCAAGTACACCAGGCATTCTAGCAAATTCATGTCTTCCACTGCTCGTTCCATCAGTCGCTGGAAGGTGGCTGGGGAGCACAATATTCCCTGTGGCATTCTCAGGAATTCGTAGAACCCCAAAGGACAGATGAAGGCAATCTTATCATGGTCCTCCGGTGCCATCGAAATCTGGTAATATCCACTGCGAAGATCCAGCTCAGAGAGCCATTTGCTTCCATTCAAACAATCCAGAGCATCTTGTATACGGGGCATGGTGTATTGATTGGGGATTGTCCGCCAATTCAGAGTTCGATAATCAACACACATTCTCCCAGATATATTCTTCTTATGCACAACCACAATGGGAGAAGCATATGGGCTCCTGGATTCTTGCATCACACCAGCCGCGAGTCTTTCCTGCAAGTGTCTTCTCACATCGTCTATGTCTGCAAGGACTAGGCGTCGAGATCTCTCTCTCGAAATGGCCGTTCATCGTGCAGGCGTATGTGATGCTCCACTCCCTGGACACATCCCACATCCCATTCCTTCAACAAAAATACTTGATCTCTCTGGGCAAGTTTCTGGCTAATTCTAGTCTTCCATTCAGCTGGCATCAGGGAGTCACCAAAACCAAACAAGTCAGGAGTCACTCTATTTGTCTTGCCAGGGTGCTTGTTGCTGGGCAACACTGCAGTGTCTGCATAGTGTACCATAGCTAGGGGTGCATCCTTTGTTCACCCGGATCTCTCGATCTGACACATTATGAATCTGGACCATCACTTGTCATGCATAGGCATGAGTGCGAGCTGGCAAGATGCTGGGCATAACCAATAATCCTTCTGGCAATTTTCCATCACCTGGCACGTCCAACATCAGTATTTTGTTCTTGACATCTTTGCAGAGGTGGCCCTCCCCTTGAACAGTACACTGGGCATTAGGGGCCAGTACCATTGAATCGGGATCCTTCTTCCACATAACCCCTACCAGTTCATCCTGGTCCACTCCCTTGGGGTTCTATTGCAAATCATATGCCCTCTTGATCAGAGTGGGAACTCTTAGGGCCCTCCCAGTCCATCACCCTTGTTTCTCGCGACAGAGTTGTGCCAGTCTCCCAAACATATGAGGCATTGGTGCCAATTAACAGGGGAACCCCATCATACAGTCCAGTAGGGAGACACACTAAGGCCAGTGTCTCGACTTGCTCCTCTACACCAGTTACAGTTACAGGAAATGACAACCAGAGGCAGACATATCCTAGGTAGGGATAAGACTTGTCGCTCAGCCCCCACACATGTAGGCCTTCCAGGGATTGTAAGGGCACAGCAGATAAGTGTTTGTCATACCAGTCCTTAAATGCAGTGATCACTTATGACCCACTGTCCAGCACAGCTTGAGTAGGAATACCATTCACAGCCACGGTAGTCTCTATTGAAGGACCCACTATGTTGGACCAGTCTGGAAGGACAGCAGCAGGGGCGTGGACAGATGATTTAGCCACATAGGAATTTGAGTTACTACTTCTTGAACCCTCACTGTGGTCATTTTGGGCACTCCTTGACCGCTGATTCGTTCTCTGAAGTTCTTCTTGGAGCCTGTAAACAACTTTATCTAGGTCTTTTTTGGACCGGCATTCTCTCTTCATGTGCCCATCCTTCCCACAATTATGGCAAAATATGTTTTCTGGGATTTGGGGTGGCTCTGGCATCACACTGGGACAGTGGTATTACCAATTGAAAACCTTGGTGCCATCTCTGTCTGCTCTGTGGTGAACATTTGGAGACATCTCATCAATTCTCTTACTTCCATAGTCAAGGCATCGAGTTTCAAGCTGCTGTCTGCAGGAGATGCCTGGGTGGACACCCTCACCCCTAGCAGATGCAGTTGGACGAGAGTCGGTGCCTGTACTTGCAGGAGCGGCCTTCATAAAGAGACTGTTTTTTGTTTCCTGGAACTCCCTTAGGAGTTCATCCCACGACGGCACACCCTCATTGGTCCCCACTTCGGAAGGGCCTTCCAATGCCATGATCACTTGGGCTGTGCTCACCCTAGAATTACAATCCCTCTCTTCAACTGCAACCTCCCAGAGTTCTTTTATCAAGTCACAATAGTCCGGTGGGTTACCCCTTCTATCTGGGAGCCTTAATTGAAGGAGCTGCAATTTAGAATGTTTTGCATGTTGCAGTATGTGCCCCAACTTCACATGGTTTAAGTCATTGGCGGCTACCCCACCTTTTCAGTAAGCCTTCTGCAGCGCTCTTTCCAGACGACTAACATATGCAGACAAACTTTCCCCTGGCCATTGTTTTGTACCTCGAAATTTCCACATCAAGTTCTCCCCTGACTCAAACCTCCCAAAATTGCCTTTGAGTGCAGATAGGTACTTCTGAGCAGATGCATCAGGGTTTGTGGACCTCAGAAATTTAATGGCCTCTAGGGTGGGAGTCCTCAAACTTTCTATGATTCTTTTCCATTTCTCAGCCTCCACACACTGCCATTCAGGTACCAAAGGGGCAACACAATCTATCCAGGTCTCCCAATCATCCTCCCATTGGGGGGTTGGGAGGGTGCCAGAGAAGATTCTCAACCATTGGTAAGAGTCATGACTAATGGCAGGTACAGACATAGGAGCCAGTATTGGCATGGGTACAGAAGGAGGGGCAATAACGGGTGCTGAAGCGGGAGGGGGTGTTGGGCAGGAAAACCCCCAGGTGGCAGGAATAGTTTCTTTAAGTCCTCAAAAGTTTTCCCTTCCTCCGGCAACAACTTAGCAAATTTCTCCTCAAAAGTCTCAAATAGTGGGGGGAGGCTCATTCTCCCTTGGGTGTTTACTGTCTTTAGTTATCACTCTCCAGGCAGTGAGGACTCCTTCGGGGGTGATAATCAGTGGCACTTTGGAACTGTCTACTGGGTTCTTACACTCTACTAATGCCATGAAACTTTGGGCAAGCAGATTAGCCTGTCGACCCACCACCACAGGGTTTTGTGGACATTCAACCTTGGAAAGTACTCCCTCTACAGTGTCCTTATTGGTACCCAGGGGAATATCCAGGATAGGTATTGCATTTTGGGGGTCGATCTCCTGCCCAGTACACCACCCCACCAACTGGTGTACAGCCACTTCTGTTGGGGTAGCCATTTATTTTTAACAGCAATTTGCAAATGTGGCCACTAGGGGACGCTAATCCCAGCAGTGAGCCTCCAAGATGTAACCCCTAGGTGGCGCTATCCCAAGGGCTACTACCACTGCCTGCTTGGCTAGTAGCAGGTTAAGGGGCCTGAGCTCTGAAACGGGTGCCTCCACCCGGAGGTCAGGTTTGGTAGTGGTCAAGCTAACCTAGGCACAGCCCTCTGGGACACTGTAACCCCACTCTTTCCCCTCTAGTGGCCTGAACACTGTATAATAATCACTTTCACAATACCTCTGGTATACCACAAAAGTACCCACGCTGTTTGCACTTACCACCAAGACTGGTTCCTCTGGCTCGAACCTGCGGACCCCCTGTAAAACAAGGTCATGCACAGCAAATAGCAACAGTACAGTACTTTGAGTACAAACTGGAACCACAGTCAGATTACATGCAGAAAAAGTTAGATCTGATTTATTCAGGGGACTTAAACAAGGAAGGGGCAAAATCAGATTAATTAGCTTAAAGATTCTATCAATCAAGCAGTTATTCATGCGCTTTGAGTCCCCCCACACAGTCACACCTCTGGGTACCCAAGTGGAAAAGAGATGGACTAGCTAGGACTGTTGCGCGGGGTTGCAGGTGGCTGGGACCATGTGATAGAAAAAACAACATGTACAGTACGCAATGTTTGTAATCCGGAGCCAGAGGGCTCAGTTCATAAGGGAAACGAAACAAGACAATCAGATGACACACTCAGATTAAACTGTTGTTGCAGGGAGCTACCGTTGTATTTACTCACGATACCCAAAACTGGACACAGGCTGGATTAAAATCGAGACTGTAGGTGGTTGATCTGGAATGCCAGGAGAAGCAGGTCCCACATGAGTCACAGAGGCATCGTTCCTGTTCAAGCGTGGAGCAGGGGGGCTGATCCCCAGGCAAGTCTCTTGTCGATGGTTTATCTGTGCAGTGGTAGTCTGGCTGGTCCAGTCTGGCAAGGCCCAGACCACATGGAGACAAATTTGGATGCAGTCCATTTGGGGCTGGATACAGCTTCCAGCAAGCAGAACACAGTTCACACTGTGGGGAACTAACTCACTACCCACTAGTAGCTCATAGCACATTTACATGTACGGCAATTCTACTGTACCAGGCAAAGCGCTCCCCGGTCACAATCGCAAAGTCTCTGCACACACCCGGAGCTTAGAGGTAGCTGGAACTCCTGACAGGCCGATCTCATTCAGTAAAATCTTCAGTCTTCTTCAGGTTGAGCCTGGCCCACTTCAATAGCTTACTTTAGTCACACAAACTTGGATTTAGTACAAAATAATTCTTCTCGCTCCCTCTCAGGAGCAGCAGCAGACATGCAAGCCAAAAACTCAGCCCTTTCAGAGTTTTCCCATGTGAATCCACTTAGGATTGCTGCCCAAAGTGCATTTGAGCTCTTCTCATTTCACTTCCCAGCTCAGAACTAACTGAAAATTGCAAGCAGCCCGGGACTTCCCCAAGATCCAAAAGGTTTGGTTGGCTAATTTGGCTGTCAGTCAATGTAAGAGCTCCCCTTTCAGTTGCAAAAAAGGCACAAAAAGTTCAAAACAACAATTCCTACAGATTTTAACTTCAGACAGCTCCTGTAGTCCAGCTACATTTTAAGTCCCACCAGAACTGATTGGTCCAATTTGCAGTCCAGGACCAAGATAGTGGAGACAAAACAAAACAGTCCTTGCTACAAAGAAAGCAGGTTAGACAAACTACATTATCATTATCACTGTAAATGATTTTCAGCAGATAGTTACATCTTTCAACAGAGCTCTCTCTCTCAGATTACTTAGACTGCAATCAGGCAGCTCTTAAAGAGACAGTACACATAGGCTATACAGGCTCTGGTAATCACATTTAAAATGCTAAAATGCAGGACACCAGCCTGGCAGTGAGCATTTAGGCAAGCTCAAGGAAGACTTTTCAGAAACCCCCATTTGTAGGGGGGGTTACATAAATAAGGTGACAATTAAGGAACATTTGTTAAGGTTTTTTTTTAAGGTTTTGCAATCTGGGAAAAGGGGAAAATGGACTATTATGCTTAATTGTGAACAATTTCCATACCCCTAAAACCTCCCTTTACCCCCCAAAAGTATTGTAACCTCCCTACAAATGGGGGTTCCTAAAATGTCTTCCTGGGCTTGTCTAATGCCCGCTGCCAGTTTTGTGTCCTGTGTCTAGACTGTTTAAATGTGCTTGCATGAGAATGCCCTGTTAGTCTCTGTGCCTGTTTCTTTAAGAGTTATCTATCTCATGGGTTATAATTAATCTCGGTGGGGGCCAAGAGGTTTCAGGCTCAAGTCCTGCCCGTGTTGAGATACAGCTGCTTCATTTTGCTATCACTAAGTGTGCAGAGGAAGCCCTAATAGGATCTGTGATTGCTTACTGCTGATCTGCTTTAGTAATAATAATAATATGAGTTTGTCTAACCTGCCTCCATTTGCAGCATGGACTGTTTTGCTTAGAGCCACCATTTTTTTTTCTGGACTACCAATTTGGACCAATCAGTACCTTGGGGAACCTTAAAATGTAGACTGTCCCCAGAGGTCTTGTGGAATTGAATTTCTTTAGGAATTGTAGTTTTTACTATTTGGCACCTAAGTGGCCGTGAAGGGGGAGCCCTTTCTGTGACAGACAGATGGATCAATCAACCAAACCTTTTGGATCACTGGGAAATCCCAGAGCTGCCTGCAGCAGTGTGTCAGAGTAGAGTTGGAATATGGAGAGTGAACAGCTCGAGCAATTCAGGTAGCTGCTCTTGCATGGTAGCATGGGGACACAGCAGGAAGACTGTGTCTGGCCTGCCTGCTTTCATCTTCCAGTGTGAAGAAGCCTGCAATCTGATATCGGACTTTATCCAAATTGCTGTCATTGAGACCGGAATCCTGAATTGTGAGAGAGTGAATTTTACATGGTGTGGACCGAAGACTTGCTCCTGGAGTGATCGGCCTGTCAGGAATTGGGGAGATTTGCAGAGAACACATTTTGCACAGACACACCGCTTTATTGCAACCAGACTGTCATCCGAACTGTGGTTTCTGGCTGTTTCAGCTATAATTGTGCTGAATATGTAGTGTGGGTCATGATTTTGGTTCCCCACACCCCTGAATGTGTCACGCTAGCTGGAAGCTGCACCCAGCACCTAAAACGGACTGAAATATGAACTGTTCACCTGGTCTGGGCCTCACCATCTCGGCCTAGATTGTCACTCACGCAGCAAAGATTCATCTGACGACAGACTCACTCAGGGATTTGGCTCCCTGCTCAACACCATTGAACAGGATCGACCACCACAGTGTGTCGTGTGAGCCCTGCTTCCCCTGGCAAACAGCATGCCATCCTGAGGTCTTCATCCCGTCAATCCTGCCTCCTGGTCTGGGTAGCATGAGTAACCATCAGGGTAGCTTCCTGCAACAAAGCTCAGATCATTGTGTGTCATTTGTTTTGGTTGATTATTACGAACTGAGACATCCAGCTCCAGAATACAAATTATGGGTTAACATGCACGTTGCTTATTCCTTTTCTAAGGGGCCCAAACAACAGCTGCAATGCCGGCCTACCCCAGGCAATGTATCAGGCTAGCCTGAATAACAACTGGGTACTCACAGTGCGTGTGACTGTGCTAGAGGGACTCTTAGTGCATGCATCTTTAACCTGACTAAATCAGATCTGAAATCAAATGCCAGATTGCTGCCACACCCTTGTTCACGTCCCCTGAAGAAATCAGATTCTATTCTTTCTGCATTTAACCTGTCTATTATGTACCTTTGTGGAATGATGCTGTATTGCCACTGCACTGTTCTACTGCATGTCTTGTTTTACATGGGTCTCCAGGGCCAGTGCAGCTTATCCAGCCCTGGTGGTAAGTGTGCCGAGTGTGGGTTCGATATTGTAGTCTTATGTTAAATGTGATTGTTCATCTGCTGACCTATGTAAGCCACTAGAGGGGTTGGGGGGTATCAGTGTCCCAGAGGGCTATACCCATATCAGCTACGCTACCCTTAAACCAACCCTCCGGGTGGAAGCACCCGTTCACCAAGCTCAGGCCCCTCAACCTGCACCTAGTCACACAGGCAGGGGTAGTATCCCTTGGGATAGCGCCACCTAGGGGTTACATCTTGAAGGCACCACTGGGATGTGCGTCCTCTAATAGTCAGAAGTGGGAACTACAACCCAGAAAGATAGGTTTTGTCAGAAATAGAGGCGCTTACTATGCTCAGGTTTTAGTTGCCCCCACAAGTTGGTTGTTGCATCACATGATGGGGTGGAGTGAGGCTGAGGGGGTAGATCCTCAACATGCCATATTACTGTTGGATATCACATTAGGGACTACTAATGCTACTATAATAGTATGTGGAAATTGTACAGAAGGTAAAGTGTTTGGGGAAGGTTGAAGTGAGGGGAGAGACTCAGACCTGTTTGATCAGACCATGGTGGCCCTCCTCTCATGCTGCCTTCCCATAGATCCGGAAAGAGTACCCCCTGTTGTCCTGCCCAAAGTGATCCCAGAAGGGGTGGTGAGTTATCCATTTGTATAGTGACCTGTTCTCTCCTGGGGGATCCCCGAGAGTGGAGGGGTTTAAGGACAAACTGTTAAGATCACTAGCTACTGAAGCGCGAACTGCCAAGGAACTGATAAAAATGTTAGACATTTCAGAGGAGACCACCCCTTTACAGTCCCCCCTAGCATCTCCATTTACCCTTAGAGCTTCTCCTGTGGTAGCATCCCCCCCATTGTGACACCATCTGTACATCTGGACTCTTATCACAGGCTCAGGCTATTTTCTGGTGCAATCCCAGTACCTGTGGGGGAGGATGATTTGGAAACCTGGATGGACTATGCCACCGCACTCATCCAGGAGTGGAAATGTTCTGAAGGAGAAAAGACAAAGAGACTTATGGGGAGTTTAAGGAGCCCTGCACTGGAGGCCATCCATTTTCTTCGATCCACTAGCCCAGAAGCCACTGCAGCCAAGTACCTCTCTGCCCTGGAAGGGGTGTTCGGCAGTACAGAATCTGGTGAGGACTTAATGTGGAAGTTTAAATCCACCAAACAGTGGAAGAATGAAAAATTGTCTGCTTTCATCACCCAAATTAAGAGGGCCTTGCAGAGGGCCCATAGAAAAGGAGGGGTGCCTGCTAGTGAACTGAATCAAATCAGACTGGAACATATCCTAAAATCCGCTAGATATTCTAGTGTGCTTATGCTGAAATTGAAGTTCCAGGATTGTAAAGCTAACCCTCCTGAATATTGCTGGCTCATGAAGGAAATTTGAGAGGCTAAGAATGACGAAGAGGGATGGGAGCCCTATGCCGAGGTTGCCCGTACCAGCTAAGTCACTGACCGGCTTGAAGAGTGGAGTGATGATAGAAACAGAAATGTAGAATTTGACAGCAGATAAGGACCGCTTGTCCCATCAAGCTGGCCCATTTCCCTACCTAATGGATAAGCTGTATATCCTAGTTAACCAACAGGCTACTTCTTCCTACCCCCACCCCCTAGAATTGCCTTATGGCTGCCCCATGCATTCTTGAATTCCACCACTGTTTTTGACTCCACAACCTCCTCAGGAAGGCTGTTCCATGCATCCACAACCCTCTTCATGAAAAAATACTTCCTCACATTACCTCTGGGCTGTCCCCCTCTATCTTCAAATTGTGCCCCCTTGTTCTTGCACACCTCTTTTTCTGAAAGATGTAACCCTCTTGGACTTTGTTGATACCCTTGAGGTACTTGAAAGTTTCTATCATGTCCCCCCTCTCCCTCCTTTCCTCAAGGCTATACATATGAAGCTCTTTAAGTCTCTCTTCATATGTCTTCTGGTGCAGACCCTGCACCATTTTAGTTGCCCTTCTCTGGACTGCCTCCATCCTGTCTGTGTCTTTGCGGAAACTGGGTCTCCAGAACTACACACAGTACTCCAGATGGGGTCTCACTAGCTGTCTATACAGAGGGATAACAACTTCCTGTTTTCTACTGGTGATGCCTCTCCCTATGCATCCCAGTATCCCCCCAGACCTTCTTACTGCCCTCTCACATTGCTTGCCCAACTTTAGGTCATCTGATATGACTACCCCAGGTCCCATTCCATTGTTGTTGTTGTTGTCAGTATCTCACCCCCCATTGTGTACTCTCCCCCTAGGTTTTTGTTTCCGAGGTGCATTACTTTGCACTTCTTAGCATTGAATCTAAGCTGCCACACATTTGACCATTCCTCCAACCTTGTCAAGTCCCTTCTCATCCTATCCACCCCACCTTGTGTATCAACTCTGTTGCAGATCTTTGTGTCGTCTGCAAAGAGACATACTTTTCCTTCCAGTCCCTCTGCAGTGTCACTTATAAAGACATTGAAGAGGATCGCTCCTAGTACTGAATCCTGTGGTACCCCACTAGTAACCCCCCTTTCTTCAGAGTGGACTCCATTTACTATTACTCTCTGTGTCCTATTCTCCAGCCAGTTCTTTACTCAGGCTTTCATCTTGGGACCCACTCCCAGTCTGGCTAACTTGTATATTAATCTTTTGTGTGAGTCTGTGTCAAATGTCTTGCTAAAGTCTAGGTAGGCCATGTCCACAGCCCGTCCCTGATCTGCTACTTTGGTCATCCAGTCAAAGAAATCTATTAGATTCATCTGACATGACCTTCCTGCTGTGAATCCATGCTGCCTTGGGTCCTGTGTCCCTCTGGCCTCTAGGTACTCAACAATTCTTTCCTTCAGAAGTGATTCCATCATTTTCCCTATCACTGAGGTTAAACCACTAAGAGGCCTGTAGTTTCTGCTTCTGCCCTGCTCCCACTTTTAGTGAAGTGGATAACATCTGCCTTCCTTCAGTCCTGAGGTGCCACCCCATCCTCCCATGATTTGTTAAAGAGGGTAGTCAGTGGTGTCATTAGTTCTACCTTAGTTCTTTTAATTTGGGATGAATCCATCAGGCCTCATTGCTTTGTCCACCTTCTGTTTTAAGAGTTCTTCAGAACACTTTCTTCTGTGAATGGCTGTATCAACTCCTGTATCCAGTGTTTCTATTGTTTAGTTTGGCACTCCTCTTCATTTATGGCAGTATCGAGCAAACATATTTGTTTATGTAACTCCTAGGTGGCCCTATCCCAAGGGCTACTACCCCGCCTGATTGACTAGTAACAGTTTAAGGGGCCTGAGTTCTGAAACGGGTGCCTCCACCCGGAGGTCAGGGTTGGTAGTGGTCATGCTAACCTGGGCACAGCCCTCCGGGACACTGTAACCCCCTTCTTTCCTTACTAGTGGCCGGAATAATACACAGTAATCATTTTTACAATACCCCTGATACACCACACAAGTACCCACACTGTTTGCACTTACCACCAGGGCTTTTCTCTGGCCCAGCCCTGGGGACCCCATGTAAAATAAGGTTATACACAGCAAATAACAGCAGTACAGTACTCTTGCACAAACTAGAATCGCAGTCAGGGTAAATGCAAAAAAGAGTTAGATCTGATTTATGTAAGGGGCTTGAACAAGGGAGGGGCGCAATCAGGTTAATTCGCTTAAAGGCTCTATCAATCAAACAGTTATGCATACACTTCAAGGTCCATAAACAGTCACACACTCTGGGTACCCAGATGGAGAATGGTGGGCTAGCCAGGAATGTTGCAGCTAGTTGGGGCCCTGTGATGGAAGAAAACAACATGCACAACACACACTATTTGTAATCTGAAGCCGGGGCTCAGTTCGTGAAAAGAAAACAACAGACAATCAGATGACACACTTTTAGATTAGGCTGTTGTTGCAGGGAGCTACCTTGATGATTACTCATGATACCCAAGACTGGACACAGGCTGGATGAAAATCGAGACAGCAGGTGGTTAATCAGGAGTGCCAGGAGAAGCAGGGTCCACACGATTCACCGAGGAGTCGTTCCTGTTCAAGCATGGAGCAGGGGGCTGATCCCAAAGCACGTCTCACGTCGGTGGCTTTCTCTGTGCAGTGGGGTAGTCTGGCAGGGCCAACATGGCATGGCCCAAGCCAAATGGAGATGAACGTGGATTCAGTCCGATTAGGCTGGATAAAGCTTCCAGCAAGCAGAACACAGATCACACAGTGGGGAACCAAATCATGACCCACTTTCAATACACAGTACATTTACATGTAATGAAATTTTACTGTACCAGGCAAACTGCTCTCCGGTCATGATCGCAAAGTCTCTGCACAAACCAGGGATTCAAAAGCAGCTGGAAATCCTGACAGGCTGATCGCATTCAGCAAATCTTTGGTCTTCTTCAGGATAAAGCCTGGTCACAGTCCAGTGCCTTAAATACTCTCACAACTCGGATTTAGTCTGAATAAACTCCATTTTCCCTCTCAGGGACAGCAGGCAGACAGGCAGGCCAAAACTCAGCTCTTTCACAGTTCTCCCATGCAAAACTAGACAGAACTGTTGCTCAGATCACTTGAGCTGTCACTTCTTCACTTCTCAGCTCTAAACTGAAACTAGCTGCAGCAGCCTGGGAAATTCTTCAAGATCCAAAAGGTTCGGTTGGCTGATCCTCCTGTCAGTCACAACAAAGGCTCCCCCTTCAAGTGCAAAAAGGTGCAAAAAGCCCAAAACTACAATTCCGACAGATTTTTACTCCAGATAGCTCCTGTAGTCTGACACCATTTTAGGTCCCACCAGTACTGATTGGTCCAATTCGCAGTCCAGGACCTAGATAGTGGAGATAAAACAGTCCTTGCTGCAAAGAAGGCAGGATAGATAAACTACATTATCATTATCACTTTAAATGATTTTCAGCAAATAGTTACATCTTTCAACAGAGCTCCCTCTCAGATTACTTACAACTGCAATCCAGGCAGCTCTTAAAGAGACAGTACACAGAAGCTATACAGGCACTCTCTGGCAATCACATTTAAACTGCTAAAATGCAGGACAGCAGCCTGGCAGTGAACATTTAGGCAACTCGAGGAAGACTTTTTGGGAACCCCCATTTGTGGGGGGGGGTTACATTTATTATCTCTGCCTTTTTACAGTCACCCTTTGTCCACTGGCCTCCCCTTTATTAAGCCTCACTATCCCTTCCTTGGTCTTCCTCACTCCCTGATGTACCTATAAAAGGTTTTATCCCCCTTCTTAACTGAGTTGGCTATCTTTTCCTCGGTTTGGACCTTTGCTGTTCTGACTGCCTTCCCTCCTTTTTTCTGCTTTAACTGATACAATTCTCTGTTCTGCTCCTTTTGTGATTCCTTGTACATCCTGAATGCTTTCATTTTCTCCCTAACCTTCCCTGCCACCTCCTTTGAGAACCATAGTGGTTTCTTACATTGTTTTGTTTTATTTGCTTCACACAAAGGCTTGTTGCCTCTGTGATGGCAGTTTTGATTATTCCCCATTGTTCTTCCACCCCTCCTTCCTGCCCATTTGCTAGTGCATTCCTTAGGCACTCACCCATTTTGGCAAAGTCTGCCCTCCTAAAGTCCAGTACCTTTGTCTTTGTATGGCTTGACTCTACTGCAGTGTTTATCGTGAACCTTACTGTTCGATGGTCGCTAGTTCCCAGATGGCTACCCACTTCTAAATCTGTGATCCTCGCACCATCTCCATTTGAGAGAACCAGGTCTAAGATTGCTCCCTCTCGAGTAGGTTCCAATACTAGTTGTCTAAGGCATGCCCCCAGTAGGGCATCTAGAATGACCCCACTCTTAGAAGTAGCAGCTGCAAATGCACTCCAGTTAACATCTGGCATATTCAGATCACCCATCAGCAATATCTCCCCTTTTTCTGCCATTCTAAGGATACTTTCTATTATTTCCTTATCCATTTCCACCCCCTGAGATGGAGGTCTGTATACAACCCCTGTGTGGATTGGGGTGCCATTGCCTGTCTCCAAATTGACCCACAGTGCTTCCTCTCCTCCCTGTTTACCCTTTTGTTCTGTAGCTTGGATTCCTTCCCTTATGTAGAGAGCTACTCCTCCTCCTCCTCCTCTTTTACCCTTCCTGTCCCTCCTGTGGATAGTGTATCCTGGTATGTTTACGTCCCAGTCATGGTTCTGTGTGTACCATGTTTCTGTAACTGCCACGATATACAGATGTTCCTCCTCCATCAAGGCCACTAATTCAGGAAGCTTGTTAACCCGACTATGAGCATTGGTACTCATTGCTCTCCATTTTCTGATGGCTTTACCTCTTGTAGCACCATCCCTGTCCTCATTGACTTTGCTTTCTCCATTTACCCCGTCCTTCTCCCTACTGACCTTTCTACCTTGGTCTTTACCTCATTTAGTACCCTGTTTTGTAGGCGAGAGACTGGGAATTCCCTGCTGCTTATTAGTGCCTCCCCCCTTGACTAGTTTAAAAGCTTGCCAATGAAGCATTTTAACCAATTGCCCAGAAGACTTGTTCCCTTCCTGGACAGAGGCAGACCATCCTGCCAGTATAGGGTGCTATACCTCCAGGTGGAACCCCAGTCCCCAGAGAAGTCAAACCCCTGTGCTCCGCACCATTTTTTCAACCATTCATTGAATCGCATGGTGTGAAGTACCCTCACCTCACCCGTGCCGTAGACAGGCAGCACCTCTGAGAAGGATACTGCCTGTCTATGGCATAGATGAGGCAAGCTTCAGCAAATGAGAAAACTGCTTAAAGAGGTGAAAGAGATACAGGCTAATCAACAAGCTGCAGCTGAAGCAGCTAAGAGTACACACTCCTGCCAGATAGAGACCAGAAGTGAGGTTTCACCTGGAGATGTGGGGATTCATGCCATTGCCCCTGAATCCTGGGTTGAAACGAAGTTGATGGAAGAAGTGAGAGAGTTGAGAGCCCTGGAGGGAGATCTTATTCGAGCCACTCATGTAACTGATCACTGGAGAGGCCATGAGGAAGGGGAAATGGAACACGGCCCCAAGAGGACCCTCAAGATTTTCCTAATCGAGCTAAAGTGAGCGATGACCCTTCCTCTTCTAGATGTCAAGGAACCAGTGTTTTGTTATCATTGTGGGGAGGACAGACACACCCGGCCGGGCTGCACCCTCCCAGAGAACTTGAGAAAGGTCACCTCCAGGTTGTTGACTCTGGTCCAGTGGAGCAACATAAGACCTCAGACCGGAGCAATAAAGAAGTCCTATTCCTCAAGAACTGTTGTGGGGTAGACTGAAAAACTAACTTCCCCAGATTAGTCTGAGTGGGGGTCCTTCTATGGAGACCACTGTGACTGTGAATGGTATCTCTGCTCGGGCTGTGTTAGACAGCGGGTCACAAGTGACCATTGTATTTCAAGACTGGCATAACAAACACTTATCTGACATGCCACTGCTGCCCCTGGAAGGCCTACACATGTGGGGACTGAGTGAAAGTCTTATCCCTACCTAGGATATGTCCAGATCTGGTTATTTTTTCCTGTGGCTGTAGCAGGTGTAGAAGAGCAAGTGGAGACCTTGGCTCTGGTATGTCCACCTATGGGACTGTATGATGGTGTTCCCCTACTCATCGGTACCAATGCTCACATTGTTTGGGAGGCTAGCTCAATTGTGTCAAGAGAAGCAAGCCGAGCAAACTGGACAGGCCTTGCGTATTCCAGCATTGGTAAAATGAGCTTATGTGTTAAAGAGGCAGAATAAGGAAATAGAGAAAGATGAACATGTGGTGATAGTGTGGAAGAAAGATCCTGACTCTTTGGTGCTATCGCCCAATGCTCAATATACTATCCATGGTGAAGTGCGCCTTAAGGCAGATGTGAAGAACAAAACCCTCATGCTGGACACCCCAGAAGAAGGAAAGCTGCCTGAGGGATTGTTGGTCAAGCCCAGCATTTTACCTGCCTGAGCTCATGCCTGTGCCTGATGGGTTGTGGTACAAGTCCAGAATATGTCTGATTGAGAGATTCGAGTGAATCCGGGTGCTCTAGCCACTGTGTACTGTGCAGACACTGCCATGCTGCCCAGCAAAAAGTGCTCTGACGATAGTGAGGAAATGACCCCAGGCTTCTTTGATTTCAGGGAGTCTCTTCTACCTGCTGAATGGAAGATCAAGATCAGTCATAAGCTGTACCAGAGAAACCAAGTAGTTTATTTAAAGGAATAGGACGTGGGTTGTGTCACCGGGGTTGAAAATCACATTCGACACCATGATGATAGGCCATTCCAAGAGAGGTCCCGCCACCTGGCCCCGGCTGATATAGATGAGGTACGAAGGCAGCTCCAAGAGATGTTAGCAGCAGGGATCATCCAGGAGTCGAGAAGCCTCTACGCTTTCCCAGTCATGGTGCATAAGAAAAACGGATCAGTGAGGATGTGTGTGGACTGCCAGACTTTGAACCAAAAAACAGTGCCAGATCAGTACACCATGCCCCACATCTAGGACGCCCTTGACTGTCTGAATGGGAGTCAGTGGTTTTCAGTGCTTGACCTATGGAGCGGGTACTATCAGATCCTGATGGCCCCAGAGGAACGCATGTCTCAAGGTATTTCAGGTGCTCCCACTACTTTCTAACAATTGATGGAATGAGCTGTGGGAGACATGAACTTATTGGAGTGCCTCATGTACCAGGATGATGTCATCGTATTTGGGCGAACTCTAGAAGAGCATGAGGCTGGGTTGTTCAAAGTCCTTGACCGCTTGGAGGATTTCAGACTGAAGCTGTCTAAAGATAAATGCCAGTTCTTTCAAACATCAGTGAAGTACGTTGGATATATAGTATCGGCTGATGGAATTCAGACAGACCCCAGCAAGGTGGAGTCCCTGACTGCTTGGCCTCAGCCTAATAACTTAAAGGAATTATAGTGATTCTTGGGATTTTGCGACTATCATCGCTGATTCACCAAAGAATACTCAAAAGTTATCCGCCCTTTGCTTAATCTTACTCAAGGCTATCCTCCCACGAACTGAAAGTACAAGAAAAGCTCCATCAAGGAGGAAGACAAGGTATATTTCAAGACAAATGAACACCTCGGGACCAGGTGGACCTGTGACTGTGAGGCTGCATTTTCAAGATTAGTCATCAACTCACTTATGCACTGGTGCTCAAGTATGCTGACCCCACCAAACCCTATGTCCTGCACATGGACGCTAGCCTGAAGGAACTGGGGCTGTTCTATATCAAGAATGTGACAAGGGCCTGCGACCAGTGGAGTTTGCTAGCAGAAGTCTAACACCTCTCGGTTCTCCCCCTCCGTTCCTCCTGTGGAGGACCCCTAGCGATTCCTAGCATGAGTTTGAAATTGGTTTGTGACAGGGCCTTTGGTGTCACTGTCCCCGTCCTGTGGAATTCGCTGTCCTCTGGGGTTAAGGGGGACCCTACTTTGGAGGCATTCAAGGCCCGCTTTAAGGCCTTCCTATTCGCTCAGACATGTTTGGATTAAGTTATTAATTAATAGATTTGATCTGATTATAGTTGCTGAAAATGTATTGTACCAGTTTACTGTCTATGGGTAATGTTTATATGAAGTGTTATTATTTATATGTTTTATTGATTTATTTTTGAATATGTGTTTATTTATTTGTACAGTGCCCAGAGCCTTTGGGATTGGGTGTCTTTTAAATAAATTTTGCCTTGCCTTACCATCTGAGCGGAATTACTCAGTTCAAAAATTGAATTTCTTGCTCTTAAATGGGCCATGGTGGACCAATTTCATGAATATCTATATGGGGCCAAGATTTTAGTCAAAACTGATAATAACCCACTCACTTATGTCCAAACATCAGCTAAACTAGATGCCACTGGGCATCGGTGGCTGTCTGCCCTATCCACATATGACTATGCGGTGGTGTACCAACCTGGCTTGAACCACATCGACACAGATGTTCTTTTGAGATGGCTGAACCCTATTGAAACTGGGTGAGGTTGTCTGAACAATCTATCAAAGCTCTGTGCCAGAAGTTCAATAAAAATGAACACCCTTCTTCACACACTGTTGATTGCCTGGTGAACTGCCTGGGGCCCCCAGAAACCTGTGTCCCTGCAGCCTACTGCCATTTTGCAGCCTTAGACCTCAGTGCATTGCTTCAGTTTGACAATGAAAATATCCAGTGGGCCCAAACCTAAGACCCAATGATTCAACCTGTGCTTAATGCCCTGCGTGCCGGAAAAGATGTGTCTAAACTTCATTCTTCTGGCTCATGAACTGCATTATTGTTTAGAGAAGGCCCCAGACTTAAGCTACATGACCAACTGTTGTATCGAGAGACAGTGAATTGTCAAGGCCAACTGGACAAACAGCAGTTGGTACTGCCCATAGCTTTCAAACATTTAGTACTTCGGGCCCTCCATAATCAAATGGAACATTTAGGCTGTGACCGAACCCTTGACTTAGTTCAATCCCAGTTCTACTGGCCAAAGATGGGAGCTGATGTTGAGTCCCATATTCGGACATGCAGTCATTTTTTTCAAAGAAAAGCCCTGCCTCAAAGAGCTGCCTCACTAGTCAAGATCTCCACCAGTGCTCCCATGGAGCTAGTCTGTATCGACTTTCTGTGCCTTGAGCCTGACCAAAAGAACATTGGGAATGTGCTAGTTGTGACAGATCATTTCACATGATATGCCCAGGCCTACCCCACCAAAGATCAGAAAGCACCACAGTGGCCAAGGTTTTCGTAAAGAAGTTCTTTGTCCTTTATGGCGCTCCTCAAAGAATTTACTCTGATCAGGAGAGAGACTTTCAAAGCTGGCAGATAAAGGAAATGCTCTCTTTGTGGGGAGTGAGGAAGTCCAGAACCACTGCTTACCACCCTCTGGGAGATCTGCAGCCTGAACACTTTAACAGAACCCTCCTGGACATGTTGGGCATGCGTCACTGTAAAGACAAACCCAAGTGGAGCCAGCAGATCAGCTCCCTGGTACACGCTCACAACTGTACCAAAAGTGATGCTACCGGGTTTTCCCCCTACCGTCTAATGTTTGGCCAGGAAGGCTGGTTGCCTGTAGACATCTGTTTTGGTGTGTCCCTGGATGGAGTTCAAGCTGAAAACTACTTACAATATGTTCAGAAACTAAAGGCCCAGCTAAATCATGCCTGCCAACTGGCACCGACTATGGCAGCAAAAAGGAATCTTGCAAACAAAGAGAGGCATGACAAGCGTATAAAGGCTCAGGAGTTGTTACCTGGAGACTGTGTGATGTTGAGCAGCTTGGGACTGCATGGGAAACATAAAATTGCTACTAGGTGTCATTTTCCCAATATCGTAGTCAGCAAACTGGATGACTTACCAGTGTGTAAAGTACATCCTGAAAATAATTCTTGAGCTGTCAAGACTGCACAGGAACCATCTGCTGCCTATTGATCAAGTAATTATTGATTCTGAACCATCAGATGCTGCCCCTCCTGGGCCTGTGTCCCATGCTGCTGCCAAAAATTGACAGTCAGCCTACTCCAGTTATTCAAGACTCAGGGCCTTCCCAACCCCTGGCAGGCCCAAAAAGACAGTGACTGCCAGTCTGAATCTGACAATAGTGAATGTGAGGCTCCATATGATCCTTCCTATGAACTGAGTCAATTGTTTCAAGGATATCCTGTGTGTAACTATGGAGATGAAGCTGGGCCTTCAGGACAGTCCAACCCCCCAGTTTCCTCCTTAGAGTCTGTGCCCCCTGAAAGTGAGATACAAAGTATAAAGTCTGAAGTAGCTGATTCTTTGTGTTTAATGGAACTGTTTGAATAACCAGAGGAAGAATCTGATACTGAAAACCTCCTTCGTGACATACCAGAAACTATTGAACAGTGTGACTATAATGACCCTGACCTTGCTGTTACGGATGACCATAGTGCACCTTCTGTTGTTGAAAGTGTCAGTCAAGTGTTTCAAGATCAAGATGTTTCAGAGTTTTCCTTGGATGACAAATCTGGACCCCCTACAGAGTTCAATGGTAAGCCTAATGTGGTGGAAACAGTCAACAGAGCAAGGAGCCAACAGTGTCCCCAATCTGGAATCTTCAACCAGTGCAGAGGTACCCTCCCTACAGGAGAAGAAGCTAATGCCGATGTTGACACCCCAGAGCCTGTGTCTGTTCCCCCGAGAAAGTCCGGAAGAGCTACTAAACCAGGGATACGTCTCAGTTATGACTCCCCTTGGAGGCCCGTGGACTGCCACTTACATGTTGTCTATAAAGGAGTTTATATTTCTGAAAGCTCACTTCCCAAATTGAGCTTGTGTGCTACATCTAAGTTAATTGTCCATCCATCAGAACATGGTGCCCCTGCCCCAACTAGCCCCAAGTTAGCTGACAGGGATGGGCCTCCATCCATGTTATTTAGAGTATAGGAAACAGTACAAACCTGAATAATCATAGTAAAATCACAGTATGTATGGTAAATGCATAACTGTTTTCATTACAGAGTATAAGATATATCATGGGTAAGTATAGTAATATTACAAGCTTACGTTTACTGATGTATCAGTCTTTATTTTGTCTAGAGTGTTAATGAAACATACGACTCGTATATTATAACGCCTTTAAAAGTATTGTGAGTATAGACTTGATGCGGATGTCAAGTTCTTTCCAGGCATGCAAGGGTGTAACCCCCCTACAAATGGGGTTCCTAAAATGTCTTCCTAGGCTTGTCTAATGCCCGCTGCCAGGTTGGTATCCTCGGTCTAAATCATTTGAATGTGCTTGCATGAGAGTGCCCTGTTAGCCTCTGTGCCTGCTTCTTTAAGAGGTATCTAGCTTGTGGATTATAATTAATCTGGATGGGGGCCAAGAGGTTTCAGGCTCGAGTCCCACCCGGGTTGCGATACAGCTGCTTCATTCTGCCATCGCTAAGTACGCAGAGGAAGCCCTATTAGGATCTATGATTGTTTACTGCTGATCTGCTTTAGTAATAATAATATGAGAGTTTGTCTAACATGCGTCCATTTGCAGCATGGACTCTTTTGCTTAGAGCCACCATTTGGTTCTGGACTGCCAGTTTGGACCAGTCAGTACCTTGGGGGACCTTAAAATGTAGACTGTCCCCAGAGGTCCTATGGGATTGAATTTCTGTAGGAATTGTAGTTTTTACTGTTTGGTGCCTAAATGGACCTGGAGGGGGAGCCCTTTCTGTGACAGACAGATAGATGGATCAACCAACCAAACCTTTTGGATCACTGGGAAATACCAGAGCTGCCTGCAGTGTGTCAGAGTAGAGTTGGAGTTTGGAGAGTAAACGGCTCAAGTAATTCGAGCAGCTGCTCCTGCGTGGTAGCACAGGGATTCAGCGGGAAGGCTGTGTCTGGTCTGCCTGCTACCATCTCCCTGTGTGACGAAGCCTGCAATCTGATATTGGACGTTCTCCGAATTGCTGTTATTGAGACCGAAATCCTGAATTGTGAGAGAGTGAATTTTTCTTGGTGTGGACTGAAGACTTGCACCTGGAGCAATCAGCCTGTCAGGAACTGGAGAGAATGGCACAGCATATGGTTTGCGCAGAGACACTGCTTTATTGCTACTGAACTGTCATCTGAACCGTGGTATCTGGCTGTTTTGGCTATAATTGTGCTGAATGTGTAGTGTGGGTCACGATTTAGTTCCCCACACCCCTGAAAGTGTCACGCTAGCTGGAAGCTGCATCCAGCACCTAAAACAGGCTGCAATTTGAACTGTTCACTTGGTCTGGGCTTCACCATCTCGGCTTAGATTGCCGCTCATGCTGCAGAGATTCATCCAACAAAAGACCCACTCGGGGATTCAGCTCCCTGCTCAACACCATCGAACAAGATCGACCACCACGGTGCATCATGTGGGCCCTGCTTCCCATGGCAAACAGTTTACCATCCTGAAGTCTTCATCTCATCAATCCTGCCACCTGGTCTGGGTAGCATGAGTAACCATCAATGTAGCTCTCTGCAACAAAGCTCAAACCATTGTGTGTCATCTGACTTAATTGTTCTGGTTGATCATTACGAACTGAGCCATTCGGCTCCGGAATACAAATTGTGGGTTAACATGCATGTTGCTTGTTTCTTTTCTAATAACCCTAACAACAGCTGCAACGCCGTCCTACCCTGGGCAATGCTTCAGGCTAGCCTGAATAACAGCTGGGTACCCAGAGTGTGTGCGTGACTGTGCTAGAGGGACTCTTAGTGCATGCATGTTTAACCTGACTAAATGAGACCTGAAATCAAATGTCAGGTTGCTGCACCACCCTTGTTCATGTCCCCAGAATGAATCGGATTCTATTATTTCTGCATTTAACTTGGCTAGTGTGTACCTTTGTGGAGGGGATACTGTATTGTCATTGCACTGTTGTATTGCAGGTCTTGTTTTACAGGGGGTCTCCAGGGCCAGTATAGCTGATACAGCCCTGATGGTAAGTGTGCTGAGTCTGGGTCCAATATTGTATTAATATGTCAAATGTGATTGTTCATCTGCTGACCTGTGTAAGCTACTAGAGGGGTTAGAGGGGGATATCAGTGTCCCGGAGGGCTATACCCATAGCAACTACGCTACCCTTAAACTGACCCTCCAGGTGGAGGCACCCATTCACTGAACTCAGGCCTCTCAACCTGCGCCTAGTCACGCAGGCAGGGGTAGTATCCCTTGGCATAGCACCACCTAGGGGCTATAATATTTATAGTCCACTCCCAATTCCATACCCCTAAACCTCCCTATACCCCAAACCGTAACTAATTCCCCCTTCTCCTCCACCCTCCCATGATGTTCTCCACTACTGCTGTTGGTCTCTTTCTCTCTCTGTCTACTCCTTGGCCTCTGTTTAGCCTTTGATTTTGTTGCATCGGCCCTAGCCTTGGAACAAATTGCTCTGAAGCATGCCCGGCCAACCTTCTGCCCAGCTCTGATAACACCTAGGACTGATTGTGGCCTTCTTCTCTCCTGTCTGTCTGCTGCCCTAGCTTTCATCAGCTCCTGTGACTGGCACCGTCTCTTCCTTCACCTCTCTTCCCTCTTCCGCTTGGTCCCATCTCTCTATGCCCCCCTCCAATCCAACTCCCATGCTGCCCACCTCCTTCTCTCTGGAGATATAGAAAGTAACCCTGGTCCCACTTCTATATCCCCCTTAAACCCTCCTCTATCCCATAGTCATCCTTTATGGGATGTTACACACAGTCTAAAAATTGCACATTTGAACGTGAGGAATCTTCTTCTAAAATAGCTAATCTGGAGGCCTGGGTCTCTCTGTACAATCCTGACATACTGGGCATCTCAGAGACCTGGTTAAAAAGCTCCACCCATGATCAAAACTGCTCCCTACCCAGTTATACTTTCCTTCACCACGATTGCTGTACCTCACACCATGGTGGTGGTGGTGGTGGTGGTGTACTTCTGTGCTACTGTAACTACTACACTGCCACTCTCTTTGGCCAGTCCTCCAGTGACCTCCCTCCTGAGTGGCTTGCATCTGAACTAACAGTTGCCTCCAATAAGAAGTTGCTTGTTGTGTACTGCTATAGCCCATCTAGAGCTGGTGTCCCTTGGCTTGCAGCCCTCCTGAACCTCCTTGCACCTCTTTTCCTCACAAGATACTCTATTCTTGTAGAGGATTTCAACATTGACTGGAACACAGACCCCCTCTCTGACTGCAACTCCATCATACAACAACACAATCTCACCCAGATAATTACCTCCCATCACGCCTCAACAATCAGTCCAACAAAACACATTACCTTGGACTGGATCTTGACGACTCGAGCAGACAAAACTGCCCATGCTGGCACACTGTCTGATGCCATTAGTGACCACTCCCCTATCTACTGCATCTGGTATACCAAACCCCCTCCACCCCCACCTACCTACCTGACTTTCCACAATTTCTCAAATTTTTACCGACTCAGGCTTCAGGATGACTTCAGAGCCCTTGACTGGACTTCCCTCTACTGTGCCACTAACGCTGACCTTGCACTAGACATCTTTGTCTCAGCTCTGTCTCACATCCAAGAGAAGCATTTTCCACTCACTTCCCACATAGTGCATGGGGGTGACACTCGATGGCTCACATCAGACCTCCTCAAGCTTATGAAGCAGCGTGACACAAAGTGGGCTGACTATAAAGCTGCCCCATCCCCTTCCCTTTGAAATGGCTACTGCCACCATGAAATTCTCCAAGCGCCGTATACACTCTAGGAAGTTGGCTGACTTCCAGTCATCCAATCCAGTCACTTAGGCAACCCCAGGCATTTCTGGTCCTCTATTAATGCCTTGCTTCCCCCCCCACCCAACAAATCATTCACCTTCCCCTAAACACACAGCAAGGCTCCTCACTGACCCTATTGACATTGAGTAATGCACCTAATGCACATTTCTCAAACCTTAGCAGCTACCTGGCTAAGCTGCCCCTCTACCCCCTTGCCCTCCTCCACCTTCCTCCTACTAGCCCCCCTTTTTATTTTAAGACCACTTCTCCTCCTGGGACACTCAAGCTCCTCCTCAGCCTACCATCTTGAGGGAGTGCTGGTAGTAATATTATATCTCTCCACTTCTTAAAACTAGTGGTCCAGGGCATTGCCTGTTATCCACTCACCTTCATCTTTAACCTCTCCCTTACTACAGCCTCCATCCCCTCTGTCTGGAAGCAGGCCATAATTATCCCCATTCATAAATCAGGCGACCATAGTCTTATGGACAAGTAAGTCCCATCTCCATTCTGCCCCATCTTGGTAAGCTCCTAGAGAAGGCAGTAAACTACCAAATTAGAGCATATCTTCAAATATAATCTCCTTTGCCCTCAACAACATGGTTTCCGGAAGGGGCACAGCACTACCACAGCCCTTGCCCTTTCCACTGACCATGTGCTGAGGAATGTGGATGAAGGGAAGCTAACTGGTGCAGTGTTTGTAGATCTGTCCAAGGCATTTGACCTTGTAAATCACAATATCCTGACAGTAAAACTCAACACCCTTGGTTTCTGCCCTGCCTTCACTGCCTGGCTCACTAACTACCTCTCCGGTAGAACACAGACGATCTGCCTTTGTGGTGCCACCTCCCCCCTCTTGCCTGTCTCTGTGGGTGTCCCCCAAGGATCAGTCCTTGGCCCCTCCTCTTTTCCTTCATCATTAACTCTCTCCAGTCAGAGGGCCTATCCTGTAAATCACTCCTCTATGCCGATGACTTAATATTATGCCAGAATGACCCCTCCCCCTCCTCACTTTCCGCCACTCTTACTGATGATTTCTGCAAGGCACATTGTTGGTTCTCCACCAACAAACTGTTAGTCAATGCTGCCAAAACAAAGGGCATGCTTTTCGGTTCCAAACCAAAATTCTCCACCCTTGCCCACAATTGCAACCTTCTCACTGTCAAATCCCCAGATGGATCTCTCCTTGACACTGTTCACGCCTTCAAGTATCTGGGGGTAATCCTGGACCCATCCCTAACCTACACTGACCACATTGCCTCACTGATCAGGTGCATAAACTAGAAGATAGGGCTTTGCTATTGCATGATTGACCACCTCTCACCAGAAGCCCTCTTTACTTGGCCATGGCAACCTCCTCCCCCTCCTTGACTATGGCTGCCCGATGTACAATACTCCCTCACCTCCCTTACCAGCCTGAACTGCTTGGACACTACTTACAATCCAGTATGCTGCCTTGCCCTCCACACCCCTCTCCTCACTCACCACTGTTCTGAGCTCTCTTTACCAGTCCCTTAACTGTCTCCCTCCACAAGCATAATGCTCCTACCTGCTGGCCCAGACCATTTCTGATACCTTGCACAATCCCTCCTACTCTCCACTATCCCTTCTTATCCGGCCTAGAACCTACTGCCACAATCTACTCTGGTCTTCCCACCTTCAACTAGAATGCCCTAACATAACTATGAGGATAGGCCTAAGAGCCTTCTCTGCAGCCGGACCCTCACTATGGAACGACCTCCCCTCCTCCCCCCTACATTCCCCTGACCCCCCAAATCTAAATTCCTATTAAGAATGCACTTTCTGTCCTCCATGACTTGCATCTGCCCGCAGGTCACTAGCACTGCTACACCTCCCTTGCTGCCCACCCTTGCCCCCCACCAGTGCTCCGCTCTCCTCTCCTGCCCTAAATACTATTGTTATTCTTATTGTTGAATGATGGAACAACCTTATCCCTTTTACCTAACTGTTATATACTTTGATATGCTCAATTGTTTATGTACCTGGTACTGTTTACCTTTTATTTTCTCTGCTAGCTTGACCTACATTGTTATGTTCCCTGTATGATCCACGCTTTTCTCTCACTGTATTTTACACTGTTTGTGCCAGGTTCTGGCCCATGCCGTGCCTGAAAAAGGTCTTCGGGTCAGTTCACCAACACGGTTACCAAATGAATGAATGAATGACTGAATAAATAAATAAATACATATTTATTTATTTAAACTCGAGCTCTACCCAGAGCTGAGCAGTCCAAGCAGTGTGGAGGCTCCATTTCTTCCCCATCCAGTTTCCTGGAGGAAACCACAACCCTTCTGGCCTGAAGACCTACCCCATACACGGGCATGGTAGGTCCTGGGACCTTCCCCAGACATGGGCATGGCAGGCGCCAAGTCCCAGGCTGCACTCCTCCACTACACACTTGCTCCCTGGGCCAATGTGCCACACAGGAAAGGGTACACCATTGCTGCCACCAACCAGCGACCCCTGCTGTGGTCCTGCCACCACCACAACAGCCCTATCAGTCCGGTAACTTTAGCTTTTCTGGGTTCAAGACCCCATTACCTGCAGCTCACTTGGACGATTCCCTCTGGCCTTCACTCCCATTACACCAGTGGTCTTGCTGATACAGCTGCTATGATCACTGCCACCCCAAAAAAGGGGTGGGATGTAAAATATACCTCTTTATACCAATGACCTCTTTCTGCCTGCTCTTGCCCCTTCCATTGGAGACCCCAAAAATGGACCAGTGCACCACCACTACTGTGCCATCCTGCCTAAGCTGAGCCCCACCCCCAGGACTGCCCCACTCATAGACCGCCGACCTCTGTCTCTCTCCCGCTTAAACCTAATCCCAGGCCTTGAATACTCCCAAAGTGCTGTCCTCTAATGGTAGAAGTGCCAAAAAGTAACCGTAAGGTACCTTTTAAATCTTATCAGTGCCGGGGAAGGGGATGGCCAGGGGCTAATTGGAGGCTTACACTCCCCCCCCCAAATTAAAAATCCATTTCCTTCAGGAAATTACAGAGTCCCAGGGAGGACCCCCCACCAGCCAAACCAGGTAATGCATGTTCCCCAACCCAACTGGGAAGCCTACCCAGCAGCCAAAGTACACCCACACCCCACATGTACCTTCAATCATCCCAATAATCTACTGAATACAACTTTAAAAGTGTCAGGCTGCATAAATGTTATACTAATTTAAATGTGTGTTTTTTTCAATAAGAAATCACTTAGCAATTAAATAATTAAACTTCAATCTCCCACTCTTTCCTTCTCGCTCTCTCATACCACCCACTCTTCCCACACACCTTTCACTGACGCAAGAGCAGGGCTTATACCTGCGCTGTAACATTTAATGGTTCAAATCAGTTAAAAGTCTTTACTAAATCCTGGATTAGGAAAAGTCACTGATTATTACAAAGTCATTTTTTTGTTTTCATTCCTTTAAACACTTTGTAACGTCTCAGAGTTGCTGACCAAAGACATCTTGAAATGGAAACCATATGTCTCAGTCCCTGGGCACAACTTCTTCGACTGATTACATTCTCATTTCAACTTTCTAACACAACTTGAACTCTGAATGAAAACAACACTGTTTTGGTGGGCTGCTCACAGTACTGGCACAGTCCACAGTTCTGATGGTGGGCGCTAGAGGGCAGGATCTCCGCCCTGAGGAAATAAATAATCGGGGTCAGGTTGGGTGGTGTCATCTCCAAAAGAGTCCTTTGCTCTCACAAAATATTTGAGCCTGCAGCCAGTTCAATCTTGTACAAGGGTGAAGTGCTTAAAAAGTGTGAGACCAGCCAAAGACCCAGAATAACACATTGTGCGCACCTTTCGAATAAGCTGCTGAGAAGGGTGACCAGAGCCTTCAGGGCAGGACTGCAGCTTATTAAGTTGTTCTCTAAATACCCAATCATTTCAGTTCTCTTCAATGATATCCCAAAGCCGCTCTGGGATATAAGGGTAATCTGCCATGGGATACTTCAGGCGAATCCTCCTCCTTATCCAGTGCTCAGCTTGTGACCATTCTGGCAAGTCCTGGACACTGGTGCGCCTTGCCATACCTGGCTCCAGCCACATTCCAGATCAATATACAGCATTAACTGGATCACTCCTTAAAAAAACATCCATGCGCTGTCTCAAAGCCTTAGACTGTGCAGCCAGGTGCAGGAATTTATCAGGCAACATAATGGTGGGACAATGAAAAGGTCTAGGGATAGTGAGCTGTTTCTCATGGTCAGAAAACTGATACCTCTAGAGGGGTCCCTTAGAAACATCAGGAGTAGGCTCATCCCAGATTTCCTCCTGTTCCATTTATACTCTGGTGGCTCCTATCCTGATTACAGGGTGAGTACTTACAGATGGAGTGGCTAGTGTGTTTTCTGGAGTAGCTGGTATGCTGTTGCCAAGCAGGGACCCTGCTGGAGATGTCCCGGGGGGTTCTCTGATGCCAACTGCAGGCCCCTGACCCTCACTCTGCCAAGGGGATAGCCAAAAGCAGGCGAGGAGGAGCTGGGCAGATGGCTGTGCTCCCCCTTGCTGCCCTCTTTCACTTCCTCTACTGTCTTCTCCTTAACATGTGGAGACCCTACTTTTACCTCCACAATAGCATCTCCACTCTCTTGCAGCTCAAGCTTAGCTCCGGTACCAACATCCACACTACCCTGTGATAACAAGGATGCTATACCTATGGACATGCTGGCAGGATATTCCCAGGGGAATGTAAAAGGTGTGCCCTCACAGATGCCTCCAGGAGCAGCACTATGACATACAGAACAGACTGGCAGGCTCACAACTCCTCCTCGATACCCACATCGAACACATCGGTCTTCAGCTTGCCCCCTCCCTGCAGAATTCCAGACCCATGTAAGCAGGGAGGCAGGAACTGTTGCCTGGGGTTCCTACTTTGAAGTAAAACCTTCCACCATGTCTCACCACCACTGGCAACACCTTTACACTGCAAACTTCTCCTTCAGTGCTGTCTGGATGTCCAATGCCTTCAAATTTTTGCTCTGCTTCTCTCTGGTTACTGTTCCACTCACTAACAATGATAGACACAAAAAGGTGCTTCCACAATGTCTCACCTCAGCACAATCCACCACCAGCCAACTGAGATCCCTAGATTTGTGCAATGATTGCCTTTCTGCCAAAGAGGTGTCTCAGAGAGACAGAGAGAGAGAGCGTAAAAGGCCTAAACATTCCAAGCAGACCTCGCCACCACCGTAACTGTGCGACATGTCCAAGGTCTGGACCAGCCAATCCTGCTGACCCCTCCAGGTCCACAAATTCGGGAGTACAAACCCTGGTGAGGTACAGGAGAAATATACTGGATGAGCCCCCACATCTGTATGCCCCCCCTTCTCCACTGTCTAGGGGTTCCTGATGGTAAAAAATAGAAAGGGGGGCCAGACCAATGTGCCATTCTGAAACATCTTCATATTAGATGGAGCAACAAACAAGTTAGAGTTCATCTTACCTGTAGACATCCACCCCCAGAGTAGGATGACTCTCACCCCCAAGCAGATCTCAAGCCCCCAGCAGGAACACAATGGAGCAGCAGCTGCTTCCTCCACTCTCTCACCACTCTGGGAACTAGAAGGTCAAGTGGAAATGTTCTTGTGCTGTGCCGTGCCTGAAAAAGGTCTTCAGATCAGTTCACCAACCCAGTTACCAAATGAATGAATGAATGAATAAATAAATAAATATTTATTTATTTATTTAAACTAGCTTTACCCAGAGCTGAGCAATCCGGACAGTGTGGTGGCTCCATTTCTTCCCCATCCAGTTTCCTGGAGGAAACCGCAACCCTTCTGGCCTGAAGACCTACCCCAGGCATGGGCATGGTAGGTCCTGGGACCTGCCCCAGGCACTGGCACAGCAGGCCCCAAGTCCCAGGCCACACTCCTCCCCTACACACTTGCTCCCTGGGCCAATGCACCACACAGGAAAGGGTACTTCATTGCTGCCACCAACCAGCAACCCCTGCCACCACAACAACAGCTTTATCAGTCCAGTAACCTTTGCTTTTCTGGGTTCCAGGCCACCATTACCTGCTGCTCACTTGGACAATTCCCTCTGGCCTTCGCTCCCTTTACACCAATGGTCTTGCTGATACAGCTGCTATGAGCACTGCCACCCCAAAAAAGAGATTGGATGGAAAATATACCCAGACCCAACAACCTCTTTCCGCCTGCTCTTGCCCCCTCCATTGGAGACCCCCAAAATGGACCAGTGTACTGCCACTACTGTGCTGACCTGCCTAAGCTGGGCTCCACCCCCCAGAATTGCCCCACTCACAGACTGCCGACCTCTGTCTCTCTCCCACTTAAACCTAATCCCAGGCCTTGAATACCCCCAAAGTGCTGTCCCCTAATGGCAGAAGTACCAAAAAGCAACCCTAAGGTGCCTTTTAAATCCTACCGGGGAGGGGGATGGTCAGGGGCTAATGGGGGGCTTACACTCTCCCCCCCAATTAAAAATCCCACTTCCTTCAGTAAATGGCAGAGTCCCAGGGAGGACTCCCACCAGCCGAACCAGGTAATGCATGCTCCCCAGTCCAACCAGGAAGCCCACCCAGCAGCCAAAACACACCCATACCCCACAGGTAACTTCAATCATCCCAATAACCTACTGAATACAACTTTAAATGTGCCAGACTGCATCAACTTTATACTAATTTAAATGTTTTTTCAATAACAAGTCACTTAGCAATTAAATAATTAAACTTCAGTCTCCCACTCTCTCTCTCTCTCTCGTACCACCCATTCTTCCCACACACCCTTCACACACAAGAGCAGGGCTTATACCCTGCTCTATAACATTTAATGGTTCAAATTAGTTAAAAGTCTTTAATAAATCCTGGATTAGGAAAGGTCACTGATTATTACAAAGTCATTATTTTGTTTTCATTCCTTTAAACACTTTGTAACATCTCAGGGTTGCTGGCCAAATACATCTTGAAATGGCTACCATATGACTCAGTCCCTGGACACACCTCCTTCAACTGATTACATTCTCATTTCAACTTTCTAACACAACTTGAACTCTGAATGAAAACAACACTGTTTTGGTGGGCTACTCACAGTCCTGGGACAGTCCACAGTTCCGATGGTGGACGCTAGAGGGCAATACCGCCTCCCTGAGGAAAATAATAATCAGGGTCAGGTTTGGTGGTGTCATCTCCAAAAAGAGTCCTTTGCTGTCACATAATTTTTGAGCCTGCAGCCAGTTAAGTCTTGTACAAGGGTGAAGTGCTTAAAAGTGTGAGACCAGCCAAAGACCCAGAACAACACATTGGCGCACCTTTTGAATAAGCTGCTGTGAGGGATGACCAGAGTCTCCAGGGTATGACTGCAGCTTATTATGTTACATAGATACATAGATACATAGACAGTGTCGGCAGATAAGGGAATATGACCCACCCAGTCTGCCCATTTGAGCTTGTAAGTTAAGTTTGTTTTCCTAGATGTCTGTTGCCCCTTACCCCTGACCTCCAGAATTCCTTTATGTCTATCCCATGCATTCTTAAATCCCGTGATTGTTTCAGCCCCCACCACTTCCTCTGGCAGGGTGTTCCACTTGTCCACCACCCATTCTGTGAAGAAATTCTTTCTCATGTTTCCTCTGAATCGTCCTCCTTCTAACTTCATCCCATGCCCTCTAGTCCTGGAACATCTTTTTCGCTTAAAAATAGTGTTTTCCTGCACCCTGTTCCTCCCTGTAAGATACTTGTATGTCTCTATCATATCCCCTCTCTCCCTCCTCTCCTCCAGGGAGTACATGTTCAGTTCCTTCAACCTGTCTTCATAGGACTTGTAATGCAATCCATGCACCATCTTTGTTGCCCTCCTCTTAACCTTCTCTACCCTGTCTATGTCCTTATGTAGGTATGGTCTCCAGAACTGTACACTGTACTCCAGGTGGGGCCTCACTAGTGTCTTGTATAGCAGAATTATGACCTCCCTTTTCCTGCTGGTGATGCCCCTGCCTATACATCCCAGCATCCTATTTGCTTTACCTGCTGCCTTGTCACACTGTTTCCCTACCTTGAGGTCATCAGAGATGTTGTTTTCTAAATACCCAATCACTGAACTTCTCTTCAATGATATCCCAAAGCCACTCTGGGATATAAGGGTAATCTGCCATGGGATACTTCAGGTGAATCCTCCTCCTTATCCAGTGCTCAGCTTGTGACCATTCTGGCAAGTCCCGGACACTGGTGCACCTTGCCATACCTGGCTCCAGCCACACTCCAGATCAATATACTGCATTAACTGGATCACTCCTTAAAAAAACATCCATGCGCTCTTTCAAAGCCTTAGATTGTGCAGCCAGGCACGGGGATTTATCAGGCAACATGATGGCGGGACGATGAAAAGGTCTAGGGACAGTGCGCTGTATCTTGTGGTCAGAAAACTGATACCTCTTGAGGGGTCCCTCAGAAACATCAGGTGCAGGCTCATCCCAGATTTCCTCCTGTTCCATTCTTACTCCAGTGGCTCCAATTGTGATTACAGGGAGACCTTACAGATGGAGTTGCTTCTGTTTTTTCTGGAGTAGCAGGTATGCTGTTGCCAAGCAGGATCCTGCTGAAGACACCCTGGGCCCTGGGGGATCCCCCGATGCCAACTACAGCCCCCGTCCCTCACTCTGCCAAGGGGATAGCCAAAAGCAGGTGAGGAGGAGCTGGGCAGACAGCTGTGCTCCCCCTCGTCACCCTCTTTCACATCCTCTACCATCTCTACCTTAACATCTGGGGACCCAACTTTTACCTCCACAATTGCATCTCCATTCTCTTGGAACTCAAGCTTGGCTCCAGTACCAACATCCACACTACCCTGTGACAACAAGGATGCCATACCTATGGACATGCTGGCAGGATATTCCCAGGTGAATGTAAAAGGTGTGCCCTCACAGATGCCTCCAGGAGCAGCACTATAACATACAGAACAGACTGGCAGTCTTACAGCTCCTCCCCGATACCTACATCAAACACGTCGATCTTTAGCCTGGCCCCTCCCTGCAGAATTCCACAGCCTTGTAAGCAGGGAGGCAGGAACCGTTGCCTGGGGTACCTTCTTTGAAGCAAAACCTTCTACCATGTCTCACCACCACTGGCAACACCTTTACTCTGCAAACTTCTTCTTCAGTGCTGTCAGGATGCCCAATGCTTTCAAATTTTGCTCTGCTTCTCTCTGGTTACTGTTCCACTGACTAACAATGATAGACACAAAAAGATGCTTCCACAATGTCTCACCTCAGCACACTCCACCACCAGCTAACTGAGACCCCTAAATTTTACCACATGACTGCCTTTCTGCCAAAGAGGTGCCTCAGAGAGAGAGAGAGAGCACAGAAGGCCTAAGCATTCCAAGCAGGCCTCGCCACCACCGTAACTGTGCCACACGTCCAAGGCCTGGACCAGCCGATCCAGCTGACCCTTCCAGGCAAAAAAATTGGGGGGCGGAGTACAAACCCTGCTGTGGTACAGGAGAAATATACTTGATGAGCCCCCACATCTGTAAGCCCTCCCTTCCCCACTTTCTAGGGGTTCCTGATGATGAAAAGTGGGATGGGGGCTGAGACCAACATGCCATCCTGAAACATCTTCTTCATATTAGATGGAGCAACAAACAAGTTAGAGTTCATCCTACCTGCAGACGCCCCCCCCCCAAGTAGGATGACTCTCACCCTCAAAGCAGACTCAAGCCCCCAGCAAGAACACAATGGAACAGGAGCTGCTTCCTCCACTATCTCACCACTCCAGGAACTAGAAGGCCAAGTGGAAATTTTCTCTAGAGGCCGACCATCAGGACTCTGGTGGAATTTATTCAGGTTAAAAAATAAACATGATTAGTTCATCGACATTCATATGGAAAATCAATGATTCAGACTCGAGCGTAAAAGAACACAAAGCAAATTTATTTCCTGAGCACCTAAAATGATTTCTGGACTCAGGAGCTAACTCACAAACAGCTCCTTTGAATACAGCTCCATGGGGCTAATAAAGTATCAACTTAGAGGGAGAGAGGCAGCACAGTTCAGGCAAAGATCTCTTATCAGCATACAGCAGACTTCGAACAGAATTTCAGGAACTAGAGGATAGAACCTGTGACCCTGGTATGTACTAAGCCTCTTCCACAGAAACCTAATGTTACTTGTTACACCTCCCATAACCTAGTCACTTGAATAATTCTCTCTGAAGTGGAGTCATTTACTCCTCCAAATGCCTTATGAGATTATATTACCTCTTGGTGAGCTGAGCAGCCTAGCCTCCATGGCCGCTCCCAAATACTTCTAACTCCATATTACCTCCTTACCCTATTAATAGTGCAGCTAGATTCTCCCATGCCTTCTCAACTAAAGCTCTTCCCAGAGCTTAGCAATCCAAACAGTGCAGTGGCTCCATTCCTTCCCCATCCAGTTTTCTGGAAGAAACTATGACTCTTATGGTCTGAAAACCTACCCCAGACATGGGCATGGTAGGTCCCAGGACCTGCCCCAGACATGGGCATGGTAGGCCCCAAAGAGTCCAAGGCCACGCTCCTCCCCTACACACTTGCTCCCTGGGCCAATGTGCCACACTAGAAAGGATACATCGGTGCTGCCACCAACTGGCTACCCCTGCAGTGGTCCTGCCACCACCCCAACAGCCCCATCAGCCCAGTAACCTTACCTTTTCTGGATTCCAGACCCCCATTACCTGCAGCTCAGTTGAACAATTCCCTCTGGCCTTAGCTCCCTTCAAACAAACAGTCCTGCCAATACAGCTGCTATGAGCCCTGCCACCCCAAAAAGGGGGGATGGAAAATATACCTGGACCCAATGACCGCTTTCTGCCTGCTCGTGCCCCCTCCCACGGATGGACCGGCACACCGCCACTACTATGCCAACCTGCCTAAGCTGGGGAACCCCCCAGAACTGCCCTACTCATATACCGCTGACCTCCGTCTCTCTCCCGCCTAAAGATAATCCCAGGCCTTAAATATACCCAGAGTGCTGCCCCTAATGGCAGAAGCACCAAAAGGAACCCTAAGGTGCCTGTTAATCCTACCGGCATGGGGCGGGGGGTGGTCGGGGGCTCACAACTGGAAAACATTTGATTTTAGAGTAAAGCTCTAACATGCACCACAGGCTAGTGAATCTGCCACTGCTGCCTATTGCTCCGATGTCAGCTGCAAGCGATTCTGAGATCTATTGTAACAGAAGATGTCGTCCTAGAAGTAAACACAATTAATCTGATACAATCCACTATAATAGAGTAAGCAGTAAGAAAACCAAAATGTTTCTGTACACAAAGTGCACTTTGGGACCAGCCCCACACTTGAGTAGGGGGCCTTTGTGGTGACTGTTCCCCTTTAAGCCAAACAACAATGCTGACAAAATTTTAATACTTGTGTGTAATGAATGTTTTATATTAGCAATTGACAACACTGGAAGGAGGAGAATGCAGAACAAATTGATGTAAAATCAATTGAGATCCAGAGTCAGTGCACTTCAGAATAAGGTGATGTGAATATTCTGTTGATGGACTGGTTATTAACTATGTAGACACAAAAACAACTGCTGAATGTATACCTAGTTAAAATTATTCTGACTGGCTGAGGTTACATCAGTTTGGTATCAATATCATTCACAAACATGCCCAAAAGACACAAAGGCAAGAGGCAGTGAGTTTCAGTGAGTGGAGCACAGAACTGTGAATCAAGAGGTCCTGGTTCAAATCCACGTGTAGCCAGTTTCCCTCTCTGTGACCTTGGGGTGGTCCCTGTACATCAGTCCTCCCAGCTGTAAAAGTGGGATACAAGCAAGACCCCACTGAAAACCTGTTTCCTTTCTGAAGGCTATCCTTGTGTTTTTTGTACACTTTATTTATTCACTAGTGGTCCAGGGCATCTCTTCAGGGTACCCTCGCAACTGCCACCTCCTCGAGTGGGCTCCCCCCCAGCCCCCACGGCTTGTCCAGCCCCCTGGATCACCCTCCGTGGAGGGCCCCACCCCACCCTTGGTAGCCTATCTGTGATTAGAGGGACAGCCGTGGGACCAGGGCAGGAGACGGGAGACCCAGTGAGGTAAGTCTGGCAGCTGGACGTGGGTGGGTCTCTGAGGCCCCCCCTCACCACCACTTAGACCACCACGGTTTTCTGCTTGAAGTTTCCCCAGGAGTGCGATCGTACAATGGCATCCAGGCACTGTATGCCGATGCCCACCACTACTCTGCCCCACGTTGCTACACCGCAGGTTCCTTGCAGTGCCCCTGATCTCCATTGGTTGCTGCTAAGGAGAGGCACATAGCCCTGTATCCCTCCCCAGGAAGGAAGAACAGTCTTCTGGACACTCAATCCCTTCCCTCCCCTGCCGACCCCTGTGGCCCGAGTCCATTCCCGAACCCAGGTAGCTGGCATGGCATGAGGTGTGGTATCCAGTGCTTCAACCCTCAGCGTCACCATGCTGGAGGCTATCCTTGTTAAGTAAAAGATGTATGAACAGAAACCAGTGGTGTTCTCCAACTGGTAACTGCCCAGTAGGAAGTTATATAACAAACATCAAGTACAACAGCAAAAATATGACTGGCTAGAAAAAATAGTGTTGCTGGCCTGTTTTTATCACCAGAGAGTGTTGCATAGAAACATAGAAACATAGAATTTGATGGCAGATAAGGACCGCTTGGCCCACCCAGTCTGCCCATTTCCCTATCTAATGGATAAGCTGCAGATCCCAGTTAACCAGCATCCTACTTCTTTCTACCCCCAACCCCTAGAATTGCCTTATGACTGTCCCATGCATGCTTGAATTCCACCACTGATTTTGACTCCACAACCTCCTCCGGAAGGCTGTTCCATACATCCACAACCCTCTCTGTGAAAAAATACTTCCTTAAATTACCTCTGAGCTGCCCCTCTATCTTCAAATTGTGTCCCCTTGTTCTTGAACACCTCTTTTTTTGAAAGATGCTACCCTCTTGGACTTTGTTGATTCCCTTGAGGTACGTGAAAGTTTCTATCATGTCCCTCCTTTCCTCAAGGCTATACATATTCGCTCCTTAAGTCTCTCTTCATATGTCTTCCGTGCACCCTGCAACATTTTAGTTGCCCTCCTCTGGACAGCTTCCATCCTGTCTATGTCTTGTGGAGATTGGTCTCCAGAACTGCACGTAGTACTCAGATGGGGTCTCATCAGCTGTCTGTACAGAGGGATAATAACTTCCTGTTTTCTACTGGTGATGCCTCTCCCTATGCATCCCAGTATCCCCCCAGCCCTCCTTGCTGCCCTCTCACATTGCTTGGCCACCTTTAGGTCATCTGATATGACTACCCCCAGATCCCTTTCCATTTTTATTGTTGTTAGTATCTCACCCCCCATTGTGTACTCTTCCCCTAGATTTTTGTTTCCCAGGTGCATTACGTTGCATTTCTTAGCATTGAATCTAAGCTGCCATACATTTGACCATTCCTCTAACCTTGCCAAGTCCCTTCTCATCCTTTCCACCCCACCTTGTGCATCAACTCTGTTGCAGATCTTTGTGTCATCTGCAAAGAGACATTCTTTTCTTTCCAGTCCCTCTGCAAAGTCGCTTATAAAGACATTGAAGAGGACCGGTCCTAATACTGAACCCTGCGGTACTCACTAGTAACTCCCCTTTCTTCAGAGTGGACTCCATTTACTACTCTCTGTGTCCTATTCTCCAGCCAATTTTACCCAGGCTGTCATCTTCGGACCCACTCCCAGGCTGGCTAACTTGTATATTAATCTTTGTGTGGACTGTGTCAAATGCCTTGCTAAAGTCTAGGTAGGCCATGTCCACAGCCCTCCCTGATCTACTACTTTGGTCACCCAGTCAAAGAAATCTATCAGATTTGTCTGGCATGACCTTCCCGCTGTGAATCCATGCTGCCTTGGGTCCTGTGCCCCTCTGGCCTCTAGATACTCGACAATTCTTTCCTTCAGAAGTGATTCCATCATTTTCCCTACCACTGAGGTTAAACTAACCGGTCTCTAGTTTCCTGCTTCTGCCTTGCTCCCACTTTTGTGAAGAGGAATCACATGTGCCCTCCTCCAGTCCTCGGTTACCACCCCATCCTCCCACGATTTGTTAAAGAGGGTTGTCAGTGGTGTCACTAGTTCTACCCTTAGTTCTTTTGGAATTCTGGGATGAATCCCATCAGGCCCCATTGCTTTGTCCACTCTTCAGTTTTAAGAGTTCTTTCAGAACCCTTTCTTCTGTAAATGGGCTGGTATCAACTTCTGTATCCAGAGTGTTTCTACTGTTTGTTTTAGGTGCCTCCTCTTCCTTTGTAAATACTGAGCAAAAATATTTGTTTAGTATCTCTGCCTTTCACAGTCACCCTCTGCCCACCCTCCCTCCCCTTTATTAAGCCTCACTATCCCTCCTTGGTCTTCCTTCGCTCCTGATGTACCTATAAAAGGTTTTATCCCCATTCTTAACTGAGTTGGCTATCTTTTCCTCAGTTTTGGCCTTTGCTGTTCTGACTGCCTTCACAGCTTCCTTTGCTTTAACTGATACAGTTCTCTGTCCTGCTCCTTCTGGATTCCTTGTACTTCCTGAATGCTTTTTTCTCTTGAACCTTCACTGCCACTTCCTTTGAGAACCATAGTGGTTTCTTACATTGTTTCGTTTTGTTTATTTGCTTCACACAAAGGCTTGTTACCTCTGTGATGGCAGTTTTTATTATTCCCCATTGTTCTTCCACCCCTCCTTCCTGACCTTTTGATAGTGCATTCCTTAGGCACTCACCCATTTTGACAAAGTCAGCCATCCTAAAGTCCAGTACTTTTGCCTTTGTATGGTTTGACTCTATTGCTGTGTTTATTGTGAACCATACTGTTCGATGGTCGCTAGTTCCCAAATGGCTACCCACTTCTACATCTGTGATCCTCTCTTCATCTCCATTTGAGAGAACCAGGTCTAAGATTGCTCCCTCTCGAGTGGGCTCCAATACTAGTTGTCTAAGGCATGCCCCCTGTAGGACATCTAGAATAACCCCACTCTTCAAAGTGGCTGCTGCAACTGCACTCCAGTTAACATCTGGCATATTCAGATCACCCATCAGCAATATCTCCCCCTTTTTCTGTCATTCTAAGGATACTTTCTATCATTTCTTTGTCAATTTCCTCCCCCTGAGAAGGGGGTCTGTATACAACCCCTGTGCGGATTGTGGTGCCATTGCCGGTCTCCAAATTTCCCACAGTGCTCTTTCTCTCCCTGTTTTCCCTTTTGTTCTGTTGCTTTGATTCCTTCCCTATGTAAAGAGCTACTACTCCTCCTCCTCTTTTACCCTCCCTGTCCCTCCTGTAGATAGTGTATCCTGGTATGTTTACATCCCAGTCATGGTTTTGTGTGTACCATGTTTCTGTGACTGCCACGATACCCAGATGTTCCTCCTCCATCAAGGTCACTAATTCAGGAAGCTTGTTACTCAGACTACGGGCATTGGTACTCATTGCTCTCCATTTTTTGATGGCTTTACCTTCTTTTGCAGCATCCCCCACTGACCTTTCTACCTCAGTCTTTTTCTCATTTAGTACCCTGTTTTGTAGAGAGAAGCTGGGATTTTTCTGCTGCTTATCAGTGCTTCCCCCCTTGACTAGTTTCAAAGCTTGCCGGTGAAGCATTTAAACTGATTGCTCAAAAGACTTGTTCCCTTCCTGGACAGATGCAGACCATCCTGCCAGTATAGGCTGGTGTTCCTCCAGGTGGAACCCCAGTCCTCAGTGAAGCCAAACCCCTGTGCTCCACACCATTTTTTCAACCATTTATCAAACTGCATGGTGCAAAGTACCCTCGCCTCACTCATGCCATTGACAGGCAGCACCTCTGAGAAGGATGCTGTGTGTGCTACTTGTCTTAGGCCCCTCCCCAATTCTACAAAGTCCTTCTGCACTGCTCTAATCTCATGTTGAGCCAAGTCATTTGTCCCTCGGTGGACAATGATGTCCAGCTCAGACTCCCGTGCAGCTGTTCTCATGATCCTGAGGATGCACTTCCTGTCCCTCCAAGCCATGGCACCAGGCAGGCACCTTACTTCATTTTTCCCTGCTCCTCCCAGTTCTATCCACCTAATAATTGAGTCCCCCACCAGGAGCTGCTTCCTTTCCTTGTGGTGTCCTCTGCTTCCTTCCTGTGGGCCTCCCTTGTGACTGTTGTCCTCAGCCTCCTTAGTCTCCTCTGCAGGTGCATCCATAGGGGAGCTATGCTCCCCCAGAATGGTGTATGGATTGTGGAGTGGAACAACTGACTGGGTGTGCCTCTATTCCACTGTCCTCACCCTCCCTGAGCAAACTGTCATCAAACTGCTGTGCTTTCTTCGCAACCTCTGAGGTAGTGGTGGTGGCTCTGGTGCTCCCTGAATGGGGGAGGTTCCCTTCCTACCGTCCAGTGTGGCCTGGGAGAAGATTCCCTTACTACTGTCCAGTGTGGCCTGAAGATGGGCAACTTCCTCCCTCAGGGCAGAGAGTTGTCTGCATATAGGGCAGCATCTCAGCCTCCAGAAAGACTCCCGGAAGACTGCTGCCCCACAGCCATTACATTGCACTACTCCACACATGTTTATCTACTTTTGTGTGTGTGTTTGTGTGTGTGATTAGTTTGTTATATAGAAATATATATATTATACGATGTGTATGCTTATATTGTCAGTGCAGTGTGCTAGAGAGGATATGACAGTGATATGCACCTTGCACTCTTGAGGAAATGATGTCAGAACCCCAGGTATAAAGGAACTATTTCCAGGGGTGGGTGAGTGAGGTGGGCAGGGTTGGGCCCAAACTGTGCCCTCACAAAACAATCAGCTAGGAGCTCTGGCCCACCGCTGCGATGAGTGCCTTCCTGTCGGCAAGATGCCATACACAACAATTTGACAGAGAAAATACCCTGCTAATCAAACAGAGAAAAATCCAGACATCCAAGTCAGACACAGGTAAACCTCCCCAGCCCCAAAATAGCCTGGTGGTTTGTGCTCTGAAAGCAGTCAGCCCCAAAATAAGTCAGCTGTGCTTTAAACTCTTCCTGCACTGAAAATCTAAGAGTTGTAACAAACGTAAAGCTAGATCCACCTCCCTCTGTTGCTTGAAAGACTGTCTTTTCCTGATAATTTTAAGTTCCTTATTTCACCTTTCAGTTAGAAGTAGCCTCCACCTGCAGAATATCTGCTCCAAACCAAAGACAATTGTAAGGTTCACCTCCCTCTGTTGTGAGCACAACTCGCTTTCTTGAAAATCCTATGTTCAGTATTGCAGCTTCCAGCCAGAGGTAGCTTCACTTGAAGAATATTAGCTGTTGCAGTACCATGAGAAGTATTTCACTTTGCCACAGTAGCAACATTTTTTTTTCTGCTACGAGTTCAGCACCTTTAGCTATCCCAAACAAAAACTGTTTGTCCAAATGGATAATGGAGATCTGGCAAAAGCATGGAAACCACCTATTGACTGAGCTGCACTAGGAAGGGTATACCACCCCTGGCTAAAACTGAAGCCACGCATATAAGATGCTAAATGCTAAGCTCTGCATACAAATTACCATTAGTTGAGCCTTTCGGGAACAGGCTGCTAAAAGCAAAGGCAATTAAACAATCCCGTGGGACCTTAACTGCAGTGAATAATGAATCAGCTTGTTTGACTTTTAGTAGTGAGTGAGCTAAGAGAGACTGTAGTCACATTGCTCCTTGGAAAACAGGAGTCTCTGGATAGTGTGATACCTTTTATTAGACCAACATAAGTCATATTCAAAGATGGTACAGTACACAGACTTTAGGGGACACACAGGTCCCCTCATCAGTTGCAGTAGCATTTTGAACAGAAGAAGCTAAACTCACACTTAATTAACTGTGTTTCAAAATGATTTCTGTCAGGATAATTTAGATATAAGGAATAAAGTATGGGCACCGATACACAAGCTGAGATACCAGCATATAGACCTAGACAGTGAAGCTCGAGAGGTTCATGCTGTTATCTCAATCCTGAGATTAAAATACAGTGTGAGTTGTGTATCTGCACCCTTACTTTATTTATTATAGTATATGGTCCCCCAAGATTTTTTTTTTTTTAAAAAGTTACATTTCTGCATTTTAAATTTGACAAGGTTTCATACATTGGCCCAGATATTCAAAAGAGTTGAGCCATGCACAATAGGGTTGCCCCTGCGCAAGTCCGAAATTGCGCCATTCTGCAATATTCAGCAGGAGGCAGTTGCGCCCCCGAAATCATGCCGAGCAACAGCACAATGATAATGAAGGCATGCACAACCGAAGGGGGAGGAACCATGCATAAATGGCGCAGTGTGATATTCAGAGACTTGCGCCATGAGCAATAGAGGAGCAAGTTGAAGTTGCGCCATAGCGGAAATGAGCCAAAATAAAAAGGAGCAAGGGAGAGGTGCAAGAATGCTACAGGGAAGCCACATGAGTCAAAGGCAGAGTCAGACAGACAGGGCAGGAGGCACAAACAGGGCAAGCCAGGGAAAGGTCACTCTGAGCAGCCAGGCACAGGGAAGGTGTGGGGAGCCACACAGCATAGACTCCAGCACAGGCAGGTGTACCCGGTGCAGGGGAGGTAGCAGCCAGGACAACGGGGAGAATACAGCAACAGCTGCTGAGGGGGTGAACACAAGCCAGGGACATGGCCAGTGCCACCTTCCACATGGGGGCTGTAATGAGGGGGATGAGAAGGCGGGTGGCAGGGGGGCGTGGCCGTGGAAGCACCCGTCGGTGGTATGCCCCCAACAGGCAGTACCGAGCCTGCACCAGCTTTGAGCTGTACACTGATACTGAGATTGTGGGCTGGTACTGCCTGAACACAGCAATTCTGAGGTGGCTCTGTGAGCTGTGCAGTGATATGATGCAGGCACCCACACAACGGAGCCATGCCCTGTCAGTGGAGACAAAGGTAACAGCCTGCATGTGCTTGCTCACCACAGGTACCTTCCAGAGACCAACTAGGGACACCACAGGCATAACCCAGTCAGCCATGTCACACCACCTCACCCAATTCCTCAGCACACTGCTGTCACATGCTGAGGAGTACATCCATTTCCCCAGCACAGCAGCGGAGTGCACAGCAAACATACAGGAGTTCCACAGGGTAGCACGTATGCCTGGCATGCTAGGGGCAATAGACTGCACCCATGTGGCCATCCACACACCACCTGGCCCCAAGGGGGCTGCATACATAAATCACAAGGGCTATGCCAGCATCAACTGCCAGGTGGTGTGCAATGCCAGGGGGTGCATCATCAATGTCTGTGACACGCACCCTGAGGGAGCACATGATTCTTTTATCTGGCACCAGTTGGCACTGTGCCACAGATTCGAGAGTGGGGACATCCCCATTGGACACCTAGTGGGTGAATATGCAAACCACATGGACAATCATAGGGCCTGGTGGGGCATGGCCAGAGGTGGCATGGGTAGTGGCCTACATGGCCTGGGGCAGGGCGATGCTGATCACCAAACTAACCTCCGCCCTCTACACACAGGTGACAGTGGCTACCCACTCCGTTCCTGGCTGCTCACACCCTACCAGCAGCCTGTGACCCCATCGCTGCAATGCTACAATGAGGTACACGCCACCACATGTAATGTCATCGAGCAGGTGTTCGGGATGCTGAAGGCACGTTTCCATTGCCTGGACACCTCTGGCGGTGCCCTACAGTACAGCTCCTCAAAGGCCTGTGGGATATTCCTGGCCTGTTGCATCCTGCACAACATGGCCAACGAATGTGGGATAGCTGTACAGGTTGAAGAGGGGGACAGCAATGGGGACGATGGGGACGATGGTGATGATGGTGATGGGCAGCCCCCCCCTTGGCCGATGGGACCCCCAACTGCTCCGGCTGGCACAGCTGCACCAGGCCACCATCACGGAGGAGCACTTCAGCCAACCCAGGTAAGTCATGGGGCCATGCACAACCACCAGTGGCCAAGGCACAACCCACAAACATGCATGGACACACACCAGGGGTGCATGCCATCAAGGGAATTGGCAGGGCACAGAGGCACACACTCAACCAGGGATGGGTGTGGATTAACATGCCACGCTAAAGGACACACACACATGCTCACACACAATGCAAAAAATGTGCACAGAGGGCAGAAGGCACACCGGCCCAGAACGCACACCCTAGCAACACACATGTCCACAGGCCACCACACCCACTGTCTGTCCATGTGCGTGTGTCAGATGCTGAGCACCATTGCACATTGGTGTACAGCACAATGCAGGCATCATCATGCACACGCAACTGCGGACAGCAGCTGGGAGGGTGTGCAGGTGGACTGTGTGTCCGCGGGTAGGGCCAGGTACCCACCCATGTACTTCCCACTGAAACACACAATGCACACAGGGCAGCACCAGACAGTAGCCACGCTGGGAGACAGGTCAGTCACGTGAACACAGTGCCATGGCCACCACAGATGCATGGGCGGCCCCACCAGCACTGGCAAGCTGACCACTGGCCTCATGGGGTGGCACAGATGGTCCCCCAGGAGTTCCACTGTGTGAATGCGACCGTGCTTGTGCAGGGGTCTGCAGCACACCGAACATGCCTGCACCAGGAGTGCTCAGGATGCCCACAACTTAACCCGGCATCGACAGGGTGGGAGTCACACGACGCCGGGAACAGGGGGTGGATAGTGCACTGCGTGGTGTCCGCGATGCATGAGCATCTGACTGTGTGCCCATTGTGGCCATGATAGCAATGAATGCCTGTGCATGCCTGTCAATGGCAGCGGTCACATCCTCCTGCAAATGGTCCATCCCTGCCAGGATCAGTGCGGTGTCCCTGCTGTGACGCTCCTCTGCCCACTCCAGAGCCACACACAGTGCATCCATGGACGTCGCAAGCTGCATCTGCTGCTGGACCAATGCTCATAGTAGGTAGATGTGCTCGTCCAAGAGGTAATCAGATCCGCAGCATCCTGTCCCTCAGGGTGTGCAAGGCCCCTATGTTCAGCACCCGTTGAGGGTGGGTGCTGTGCAACAGGACCAGGTCTGGGCATGTCCACAGGCGGTGCACAGATGCCGCCACTGAACCCTGTACCCCCAAGCCCACTGGGTGACTGCTGATGCTGCCTCTCCGGCTGCCGCATCCCAGGGCTCAGTGGTGCCACCACAGTGGCCGCAACAATCTCACTGTCCTGAACAGACACCAGTGCGGGCAGCAGCTGGGAGGGTGTGCAGGTGGACTATGTGTCCGTGTGCAGGGCCAGGTACCCACCCATGCACTGCCCACTGAAACACACAATGCACACAGGGCAGCACCAGACAGTAGCCACACTGGGAGACAGATCAGTCATGTGACACAGTGCCACGGCCACCATGGATGCATGGGCGGCCCCGCCAGCTGACAGGCACAGCCTGGGACTGTGCTGACACGCAGGCCTCCACGGCGGCACCACCCACAGCCATGGGAGTGAATTGCCCTACTCTGTGGCCATCCCGTGGCACACACGTGTCACTGTCCTTGATGGTCATGTCATCATCACTGGTGCCGGACTCTGCCCCGGCCACAGCCACAGCGTGCTGGCATCCGTGGATGCCAGCATGCTGGGACACAGGCAGGGCTTCCTCCACACCTGTTACAATGACATCAATGTGGACAGCCAGGTGGCCCCACTGTCGCAATGCTCCACATATACCTGTGGAGGTGGATGATCCCACCTCCGGCTCCATCTGACTGTCTGCAGTGGACAGGCCCACTACTGCTGACCCATGCAGATGCTCAGGATCTGTAAGGGAAAGCAAGGTTGTGTTAGTGTGTGTGACCTACCCTGCCCCCCTCATAGACAGACCATGACTTACCATGCAGTGATGGGCCACCACCCGTCTGGAAGCCACCACCAGGAACACCCTCAATAGCACTGCGCTGTATGCTTCCAGCAAGCCTCTCCTCCGCTGGTGTCAGCTGTACCACCTCTGGCTGTCCCCCACCTGTTGCAGCACATGCTGCCCTGATGGCAGCCACCTTCTCCTTTACCCTCCTCCCGTCCGTGCCCATCTTCTTCTTACATTCCTGCACAGAGCACTGGTGGCTGCCATGCAGGTTCATGGCATGTGCCACCTCCTCCCATGCAGCAGCATGGGCCTTAGGAGTTCCCCGCCATCCACTGAGCAGTGGCTCCTGATCCAGGTAGGCCTCAAACAGGGCCTCGGTTTCAGCCTTTGTAAAGTTTGGCCTCCTCCTCCTCCTCCCACCACTGTTTTCCTCCTCTCCAACAACCTGCTCAGTCATTATGCAGCCTGTAAGAATGGCAGTTGTTACCTGTGACTGCAGTCCCATGCATGTCCCTGAATCCACAGTCCACACTCCAAAACAGCATGCAACTCACCAATAAATTGCAGTAACCGACTATGGCCACTGCAACACATTGTTGCACCTTTATAGCGCAATCCATGCAAATGAAGCAAGGAGCAACTTTAAGTAGATGCAAACTGCAGTGCTGCACCACTGAATGGCTGATTAGATGATTTGCATATGATGGCTGGATATCATGCTGTTGTGTTGAGCGTGCTGAGCCAATGGCGCAGTCCTGTGACATGCGTAGTACACCTCACTGCGTATGCCCGGGTTGCTGACGCAGGCGTCTGCCACACTGATGATGTGCTGTGCACAGTAGGCAATGCAGGGCACTGCCACCATTGTGCCAGTGGTGCTATAGCGATGGTCACTACATGGTGCTGTGGCACTGGGCCATCATAGACACAATGGCCCAACTGCTCGGTAGTCCGCTATGGCGCTGGCACACAGGCAGCCAATCACACTACACGCATTGTCATCCAATGGCACTGTGCGTGGCCTTGCGCCAGAGACCATTGACCCTGTGCCTGACCTTTGCCCCCTAGGCGCCATGCATCAGGCATGGGTGCACCTCTATCACACTGTTCGGTAACAGCATGATAGAGAATGGCAGCACTGTACAGCGCAGCATCTGCACATGGGGAGCCGTGCTGCACAGCGCCATATTGCCTACTATAGCTGTTAGGATGGTGCACAGACGGGCAGCACAGTGGACAGCAATTGAGCTAGCCAATCTGGTGGCAATTGTGGAGCCACACCATAGGCCTCTCTTCGGGGAGGCTCCCTGGACAGGGCCAGGACTCAGGTGTGACAGGAAGTGGCCACTGCCCTAGAAGAGGCCACTGGATGGGGGCAGAGTGCAGAGCAGTGCAGGCACCACTATGGTGACCTGCAGAGGAGGGAGCCGGAGCTACTGGTCTAACTGTGGGCACGTGCCAGGAGGGGCACAGTGTCACATCCAGGTAGGGGTTCCGTCAACATACTTTTATCATCCATATGGGCCACAGTGTTGTATGTGTCCAGCACATAGGGGAGGGACCATATGGGGTTGGCCGTGGCGGTGTTCACAGGGTGTGGGGTGGGTGGGTCTGGCTGGATGGGAGGGCACACACCTTGGGGCAGGGGGACTTTGCTTCGGGAATGTACTGATGTTCTTCTCTCCTTTTTTTCCCCCACAGGCCTGGATGAACTCCACAGATTGCAGGCAGAATGGCAGAGGGGGGAGGACAGTGCAGCCAGGCGAGGCGAGGGCCATCACCACCCACCTGACTGGCCCAATGAGGGTGAGTGCCATACATCCATGATTACTATTGCTGTGTGACAGGGTGGGCAGCGGGGCATGGCCACCATTCATCGACACCACTGCCATGCACGTAACTTGTTACAGTCAACACTGTCCAGTGGCAATGCATGTCTGGGTGTGCATCACTGGTGGTGCATGCGTGCACCAGGTACGGGGTTGTGCCACTGCCTTTGTACCACATAGCCATGTCACTAAACAGCCACGGTGGTGCTGTGTGTGACTTGGCCGGTGGGTGTGTGTAGCATTCTGCATGGCTGTATGCGCCTGGGTGGGCAAGTCCTGTGGACATGATCACTGCAGGTGGCCACACACCATCACAGTGGAATGTCCCATGGCTGTATGCCATGCACAGTGGGCGGGCTGTATGGGGTTGTGCATTCACACCTATTGACTGTGCTCCCTTGTCCTAGGTACACACCATCTCAGGGACATTCGTGATGCCTTAAGGGAGATCCTACAGCTGGCCCATGAGTCCCTGGACATTCTGAGGAGGCTGGGCACAACGGAGGTGCTGAGGAGGCACAGAGGCCTGAGATCACGGAGTCCTGAACGGCGGTCCCGATAGGAGCCCCTCGGTCCCTTACTTCCCCTACCCCCTGGACCCACCCTCACACTCTTTCTATCCCATCTCTTTTGTCCACCCCTTCCCCCTACCCACCCCCACCTTGTTTGTGTCCCCCCAAGCTTGTATATAGTTTTTATTCTTGTACACACTGTAGTTGACTGTTATATTTTCAATACATTTGATTTTGATATGAATACTGTGGTGGTCTCTGATTTGCAGAGGGCTATAGGTGCTCAGCTGCAACGGTGTGCATGGCATTGGGGTGGTGCAGTCATGGGTATGTGTGTGTGTCCGTGTGGAGGTGACTATGGTGTGGGGGTAGCTATCAGTCAGTGTCTGTGGTGTGTATGTTGTTCCCTGTGCACTGTATGACTGTGTGCAGTGGTCCATGGCACGTGCTCTGTGTCCATGGTGCACCCATCGGCCCGTCCATGGCCTGTGCAGCTGACACACATGCCTGTCTGTGACCTGCACAGTCCAGTGGCATGTCAGTGGTGGCAGTCCCTGCAGGGCAGACACTGTACCCATAACTTTGCTGGGTTGCCCCTGTCATGGGTGTGGTGCATACCTGGTTCAGGTGGCACTGTGGGCACCACAGTCATTGTCCCACCTCCATGCTGTGCCTTGTGTGTGTTGCAGGAGATGTGCCCCACTGTCTGTGGCTTGTGCTCTGGGTGACTACTGGTGGTGTACGGGTCCACAGTGCCTGCGCAGGGTGACTGGCACTCCAGTGCCATGGTGGAATGCAGGTTGTGTGTACACGGCTTACATGGGCCCACAATGGGGGCTTAGTTGCCCCACCACTGCGTCCCTGTGTTGGTGTGCCCTTAGGTATGGGTGGGTGTCTGTCCATACCCTGTGTGGCATCCGGTGTGGTGCATGCTTCCACGCACCACTGTGGGTGTCTGTTCTGGCTGTTGTGGCCAGTGGTGGGTCGGGGTGTGTCACTGGAATACTGTGCAGGGCGCTGTACCACTGGTGGTGGTGTCAAGGGCATGTCCTGTCCCATGTGGGGTACCTCTTGTGCCAACATATGGTCGGTCTCTCAGCAGTACCTCAGGGGAACTGTGCGTGGTGCACTGTGTCTGCCATTGTTGCATTGCTGTGTGCTGCAACCCACTGATGGTTGCTCGTGGTGGGGCTGGCTTGCATGGTTCTGTGGTGCACAGGGTTGCATTGACACAGTGGGGGTGGTGGCATGTATGGGGTTTCCTGCAGTGGTGGTCACTGCTCATGGGGATGTCTGGGGGTCATGGTGCAGGGTGTGCTCTGCACTGGGGGGATGGTGTGGCATGGGGTGGTCTGCCCTCCTTGTGTGCCAGTCACAGCTTGCCAGTAGGTTTGATGGGGCACCATGGCCAGGCTGTGGGTTGGTTGCTTGTCTCCATGGGCCAGTGGTTATTCCAGCCCTCCCCCAGTTGTGCTGTGCTTGGGGTGTAGGGGGACGATGTCTGTTCTGCTGTGTGTACCTGTGCCCATCTGTGGCATGGGTGGTGGGTCCCTACCTCCCTGATTGTGCAATTACATTGCTCTACAGCCAGGGGCTCCCTGGTTGCGCTATGGCACCTCTGGACTGCTCGGCTGAACATCCCTTGTTGCACTATGGCGCATCTGATCTGCTCAGCTTCCCCTCTCTAGTTGTGCTATGGCGCAGGTGGTGCGATATTCAGTCATCGGCTGTAGGTGCAATTTGCCCTGCTCTGTTTTTGAATATCATGTCTCTTGCGCATGGGCACAATAAACTTGCACTTGCTCCTGCTATTGTGCACTTTTTGGGTGCAGTTTGAATAACTGGCCCCTTGTGTTTGTGCTCCCTCTTGTTGTTGGCAGCTAAGCCTGATCCGACATTCCTCAGTGCAGTCCCATTCCAATTCAGCAGCACTTGATTTAAAAAAAACCTGTTAAATTATTATGGTTTGGCCAGCCTGGTGGCATGGAGGGCTGAGGCAGCGATGCCTTACCTCCTGCCACGCCGGCAACCCATGTTCACAATGCCAGCTGGTCCTCCAGGGCTGGCTGGGATGGGAGAGGATCGAACATCCAGAGGACTGCTCTTCACTCCCAGGGAGAGTGGGGAACAGCGGCCGACATTTGCCAGACACCTAGTGGAGGCTAGGTGTTGGCATGCCTGGCCAATACAGGGGGGCACAGAGGTGGAACAGCCAGCAGACATGCTACAGATGGATGTGCACATGGCACGCTCACTGTTGGCATTGCACACCCACTGCTGTAAGGAAAAATGGCACCCAGGTTGAGCGGCTTGATGGCCACCTGCCTCACACACCATCTCCAAGGATGCCACCTGTACTGGATCCAGTCCTGGTGAGGAGTTGGGGGCTTTCTGCCACCCCACCATGGGGTAGCTAGTTGGTGGCCCAAATGGAAGATGGGTACAATGGATAGCGGATGGAGAAAGAGGGGATGTCTGGAAGAAAAGAGCTGACCGGGAGCCACAGGGAGAAAAAAGTAAATAAAAAAAAATTATTATTTTGGTTGGGTAACACGGAGCAGACTACAGCATTCCATGTCCAGACCATGTTGGTGAACTGCTTGCTAAGCGGCGCCATCTGCACCATGTTTGTTTTGATTTTGTTTGAACTGCTTTGTTTGGACCAATCAGGTGGCACATAGCACAGGGCTAATGAATATTAATTAGCAGCTAATTAATATTGATTATAGAACATGCACAATAACTTTTAGAACATGCACAAGAACTTTTAAAACATGCATAAGTTCTGAGGAGTCACTGATTTTATACATAATAAGCCCAAACCATATACTATAAAGTGATAAGTGTTGGTAGGAAGGGTGGGTATCTTCAGTAGCGAGGGAATGCCTTTACAGGAAGTGATGAGATATTCATATGAGAGAGGCAGGATAGGTGCATTAAAATGTTAATGAAAGTGAATAGAAAAGGTTTTGTGACAGGAACACAGGAAGAGGTAATGGCAGTAAGCTGAAATACACGTAATATAGAGGGGTAGAACTGAAAGAACAAAAACACTGAAAATGAGATGCCTGCATAACCAATCAGTATAACCATGAACATACTATTTAGAAATACAAGTGTTAAAGTTCTCCATAGTGTGTCATAAATCCAATGTCCTGACTGAGCACATTGGCCCAGATATTCAAACTGCACCAGGCTGTGGCGCAAGCCTGGGCACAGCTCAACTTGGCTGCGCAGGGGCGTGGACTGGGTGATATGCAACGGAGCTGTGCCATGGCTCAGCATCATTGAATATCGCACCCTGGCCACCGGCAGTGCGCATGGTGCAGTGGCACTGCACCAGCACCAGTGGCCAGAGTGGAACATGGGGATGCATTAGTGCCAGTTCCATTGCGCAAGGCGTAACAACTGCGATATTCAAAAGTTGACATGCAAATGGGGCCATAATGTATGCAAGGTGCAAATGGGACCATTTGCATGTCATTATGGCCCTATTTGCATGCAAGTGCGCCGATCCTGGTGACTTGTGCCTGGCACCTTGCCAGGCAGCAGCCGTCGGGGACCAACACCCCCTGCAGCGCAGCAATGTGCCCCACAGCCCAATCGCAGGCATTAGTAAAATAAATGTAAACCCCAATATCCCTGGTGGACCACTGTCTGCCCGATCATGGGCTGAATTAAACAAATAGATACCTCTATTCCTGGTGGCCCAGTGGACCTGTCTGCCCGATCATTGGCTGAAGTAAAATAAAATAAATCACTATCCCTGGTGGTCCAGTGGACCTGTCTGCCCCATTGCGGGCTGAATTAAACAAAACAGAAACCTGTTATCCCTGGTGGTCCAGTGGACCCCCTCCCCACTCGCCCATTGATCCCCACTGCCCGCTCCCCGGTCAGCAGGCGACAGCCACCCACCCTTCCGCCCCGCCGCCAACTGACACCGTCGGGAACACGCCTATTGGTTCATAGCGTGAGAGCCAATGGGCATGCAGCTCATATTCTATTGCTACATTCCATATATGTGAATGGATTCATTCGCATATCTGGAATGTGTAGACGGTATGGCTGCATGCCCATTGGCTCACACTGTGGACCAATGGGCGACAGCCCTACCGACTGTGTCAGTCGGTGGGCGCGGGAGGCAGGCGAGTGGGTTCTGCCGACCGCTGACTGGGGGAGGGAGGTGGGGATCAGTGGAGGTTGGGGAGGGAGTCCACTGGACCACCAGAGATAACAGGTTTCTGTTTTGTTTAATTCAGCCCGTAATGGGGCAGACAGGTCCACTGGACCACCAGGGATAGCAGTTTATTTTATTTTACTTCAGCCCGTGATTAGACAGACAGGTCCACTGGACCACCAGGGATAATAGGTTTCTGTTTTTTTTTAATTCAGCCCATGATCGGGCAGACAGGTCCACTGGACCACCAGGGATAGAGGTTACTTTTTTTTTTCTTCAGCCCGCAATCGGGCAGACAGGTCCACTGGACCACCAGGGATAGCGGTTTATTTTATTTTACTCCAGCCCATGACCGGGCAGGCAGGTCCACTGGACCACTAGGGATAGAGGTATCTATTTGTTTAATTTAGCCCATGATTGGGCACACAGGTCCACTGGACCACCAGGGATATAGGATTCAATCCTTTTTTACTGAAGCCCACGATCAGGCAGACAGCAGTCCACTGGACCACCAGAAATATAGGATAGATCATTTTATTTACTTAGCCCACAATTAGGCAGGCAGCAGTCCACTGGACCACCAGGGATGTAGGACGTTTTCATTATTTTACTAATGCCCACAATCGGGCATGGGGGGGCACCACCACGGAGGTGCAGCCGGAGCTCGGGTGGCCACCCACAGGTGGCAGCTGCCGTGTTACGCCTTTGCATGCGGCAGCTCACCTGTGGGTGGCCGCCATTGCCTTTTTTTTGCTTAACTTTAGTTGGCGCAGGCAGGGTTGCGTAAGCATGGCTCCTCACATTCGGGCTGAATATCAGGCTGTGCAGAGTATGCATGGGCATGCCCCCCCCCCCACCTGCGCCTGCATACATTACTGATGCACTCCGGCGCATCGGGATTTGTGCCAGGTGCAATTCCCATTTGAATATCACGCCGGGGTGCATCAGTGGGTTGCGCATGACTCAACACTGTTGCGCCATGTGCAACCCTTTTGAATATCTGGGCATTATGTTTAAATTATTTTATATAGTTCAATTCCCATATCTTTCTCTTCTGTGTGCTTTTGAAGTTGTTTCTTAGTATTAGGACAGACAGGCCCAAAAGAGAGTGCTGTGGTTGGAAAAAGTGCTGTCCTACTGGTGTACAGATAACCTGGTCTAATATTGTGTACCTCTGAAAGTTCATCCTATCTTGCAGTGCTTGCTTTGTTTTTGCTGTGTAGCATCCATTTGCACTTTATGTGCCAAATTAGGTAAACCACATTGCTTGATTTACATGTGAGGGGTCCATTTAGTTTTTATTATGCTGCTCTCTCCTGTTTTTATGGTGGTCTAGGTGCATATGTGGGGGGCAAGTCTTGCATCTTGTGTTGTTGCACCATGTTCTCATTTCACAGTTATTACGATCTGCTGGGAGTTTACTGTGGATTCTGTTACAAATGTTAGGACGCTGCTTGTAGGCGTGATAGATATTTTCCTAAAATACTTTTTCATTGCCTTCAAGCAGCCATGTATTGCACCTGACAAAGGGACGCATGGGGCCCAAAAGCTTGTGTACTATACATTTGTACCATCTGGAATGACTAGCAGATGATGGGCACAGTTTATCAGTTTGAAGAGCTGCTCCCTCAGGGGAACACTCTGAATACTATAGTGTTTAGAGGACATATATATGCACACACACCCCAGGGTGTAGTATGTCCCTGGGAAGTGTAATAAAATCCTATGATGCACACCCTGGAGGGGTTAATTACACTTATAAATAGGCTGTAAGTAAGATTTTTGCAGGATGTAACTGGATTTAGCACCTGACTATGAATAGATAGAGATGCAATTCATCATCAGGTGATGGCTCTCAGCCAATGGAATTCCTAGAATTTTTTTTTTGCTATTTCATATATATATATATATATATATATATATATATATATATACACACACACACACACATATATAAAATAAATATATAGATGATATATGATGGACAGGAATGTGATATGGAAAATATTCTCACTGCTGCAGAGTGAGCTCTGGACATCTCACGAGTGCCAAATTCACGAGTGAGATATCCAGAGCTCACAATGCAAGAGTGAGAATATTTTCCATAGCACACGCTCTGCATATCATGTGTGCAATTTATACAATAGGGGTGAGTGGTAAATGAGTGACAGGGTTTAATGTATTTAGTTTGTGGATTTTTTTTGGGCTGTGGAGTTTTCTTTTGTTATTGGGTCTGGGTGCATGTTTTGTATTGTTCTGAGTGGTTGATGTGTGTGTTGCTGATGTGTGCTTGGCTACATGTTATCTATGTGTTATGTTTCATTGGATGTTGTGCCTTGGTGGGTGGGATTTAGGCTGGTGTCGGGGAATGGGGTTTCATCAAAACTTTATTTTCTTAGATTTCTGTGTTTGAGAGCATTTTTATTTAGTTTGTTTCTTACAGCTTTAGTGTACTGCTTGTGTGACTGTTTTAACTTATTTTTGTCCCACTCATGTCAGTTCCATTCAGCCAAACTGTAGATGTTTCACTTTCAAGTTATAGAAGTCATTTCACTTCTTCTGCTTATTGTGTTTTGCAACATATAATATAATATAAGGTAACTAGAGTTATTATTTTAGTGGTTTTACAAGTTGAATTGTTATAAATTTTGCTCTTCACAATGATATGTTTCTTGTTTGATGTGCTTCATTTCACTCTGCGTTGGAGTCTGATTCAAGTACTCTGGTCCACTTTCTGTGTATCTGCTTGCAGTGGGGACCAGGAGAAAGAGAAACAACACAGTACAGAGTTATCTTATCCTCTGTAACCTGTTACTTTGTGCCTGTTTTGTGAAGGAGTCCTTGATGGAGAAACATGCTTTCTTAGGAGCAGCAACTGTGTTTCAGGTGAAAGCATTGCACTTCTGTATTTGTTTCTATGGTAACAGCACAGGTTTTTACGGCTGCAGTGGGTGAAGCCTGCAGATGTTTTGTATGTATGAAAGGGCTGATGTCATGTTTTCTGTCCGTGGAACTAGCTGAAAGTATAAATAGTCTCCTCTGCCTTACCCTCCTCCAAGAAATGCTTTCTGCCCTAAATAAATACACTTCCATGTTAGTCAATGGTTGCAGGCACTATTTTCTTTTTTAAATAGGAGGTATAAGAACTGGAACTTGAGTAGTGGAAGGCAGCATTAGTTTGTTGGGGGGGTAAAATCCACCCCACCTCCACCTGAGAAGCTCCTAAAGATCCACCCCCCACTTTCTTTTTGGTTCAGGTAGGAGATGCATGAGGTGGATCCATCATGTTGGAATAACTGACTATCAGATCTGCCTGGGGTATCAGAGCTTAAGGTTCAGAAGCCAAGAAAAAGTAATTAAGGAGTGCCTGAAACTGCATCCTGAAATTACAGCACTCCTGGAAAGCAAGCACTTGCAACACAAGAATGACAATTAAGGTATAAGCCCACACGGGAGTAAAATATGTCACCCAAAGAAGACTATCCCATATTGGATATTAGAGTGTCTGTTTCTTAGAAGCTTTCTATACCCCCCCCACACACACACACACACACAAGGCACTCACACAGCTGAAGCACCCACCCAAATAGCTAGGGGAAGCTCTACATTTTTATCTCTCTGGGACCTGAAGTTTGGCAGTAATGTGTGAAGAGAATAAAGTCTTGTGGTTTGTGCATTTGAATAGGTTTAGTACTTTGAAGTTAAAAGATATATATATATATACATATATACATATATACAGACACACACACACACACACACACACACACACACACACACACATAGTGTCATGGGCACCTGAAAAGGAAAGAGATACTACTGAAATAAATGTTATTCTGATTATTTATTTATTTATGTGTAAGATTTTAAGTGTAGTTCTGCCTAGGTCACAGACACATAAGCTATAAAAAGTACATTTAAGGATGCATGTATTAGTCAAAGCTTGTAGTAGCAAAATAAAGCAAGAAAAATAATATATTGTTTTTTGTTTTCTTTCAATTGTTTAACCAGGAGTGGCACACTGAGCTGAAAGCTTGTTTACAGGGGCAACCTAGGAGCACATGGAAATTAAATGACTTGCTCAGGGTCACCCAGTATGCAAGTGGGGGCTGTGGGATTCAAACCCAGATCTCCAGATTTGCAGTTTAGCATCTTAAACCATTGTGCTATACTGCCTATCTAGTTATGGCAGTCATCTGTTTTATGGTTCATGACGTTGGTATAGCAAGCAGCAGTGCATTGCAAAGCAGGTGTAAAATGTTAGTAAGTAGGTCATGCAACAGATGTGCTGAGCAGTTACTGAAGCAAGAAACGTATTTAGGATAGTAAAATATTCCTGTTAGAAAACTGATAAATGTGTGATATTTGCATCTCAGTTTCAAGGAGGTCCTTATGAGGTTTTCAATGAACAATATAACATAGTTATAGTTTTCAAGTTGTGTGGGTAATTTCTTTGTGCTACCACTGTTATTAAATTTTAATTATTCAATGAAGAAGATTAAGTTTATGTAACTCTCTGTAAATGTATTAAAAACATTTACTTGTTCTTATAATGTAATGCATTAAATGCTGTTGCTAGGTTAAGAAGTCACATAATAATGCGCAAGGCATTAGGGTTTCTGACCATAACACCCTGCCCTGTAGGGACTGACAGGCATCAGGGGTGTGACTTGGGATTGTCAACAGTAATGCTCACGCCATTCCACCCCCATCTCCACCCTTCAGCCAGTGACAGGTATCAAGGTGTGCCTTTGACTCTTTAGCCCCAAAGTTTACTCCATTTTCTTATACAGTACTGTACCCATTTCAGTGTATTTCCTTATGGAATGGGGTGAGTGTAAAGCTTGAACACACCAAGGCACACCTCAGCACTTGTCTGTGTGTCTGCAGGGTAGGGTGAGGTGAAATGGCATAAGCGTTATGGGCAATGACCCAAAGGCTCACCCTGATGACTGTCCATGTATTAAAAACATTTACTAGTCCTTATAATGTAATGTATTAAATGCTGTTGCTAGGTTAAGAAGCCACATAACTCCCAGGGCATTAGGTTTTCTGACCATAACACCCTGCCCTGTAGGGACTAACAGGTATCAGGGGAGTGACTTAGGATTGTCAACAGTAATGTTCATGCCATTCTACCCCCATCCCCAACCTGTAGCCAGTGACAGTTATCGAGGTGTGCCTTTGACTCTTCAGCCCCAAAGTTCACTCCATTTTCTTATACAGTACTGTACCCATTTCAGCGTATTTCCTTACAGAATGGAGTGAGTGTAAAGCCTTAACACCCCAAGGCACACCTCGACACTTGTCTGTGTCTGCAGGGTAGGGTGAAGTGAAATGACATGAGCATTATGGGAAACAACCCAAAGCCACACCCCAATGCCTGTCCATCTCTGAATAGTGGGGCTGGGGTTGGCATCACTTCAATACTTCACTGCCATTTCTATTCTGCCTGTCTGTCTCTCTCTCTATCTATATGTTTATGTAATTATCTATCTTTCTATCAATTGCATGTATCGCAATATTTTCCCATTTCTAAAACAAACCTGCATATCACATTTGCCTGCACTCTGAGCGCATACTTATGAAACTGTGCATATTTGTACTCCACTTCTGCATAGACCTCATACTTTCCTAATATTCCCATTATCACAAGTATAACTACCTTACCCTTACAAAAAGTGACCCCCTCTGAAAGTTGCTATCACATTTTCTCTGCTAACAGTCCATCATTACACCTGACTTCCTGGCATCAACACATTGCTTAAATATAACTTACATCACCTCATGGACAAAAACCCTGTTTCTCTGAAAAAAAAACAAAAAAAAAACTGTGTAAATATTCCCAAAGCTGAAGATATGCCGGCCATTACTTTTTCATGTACCGCCACCTTCTGTACCATCATGGGGATTTGCATATGTTTCCCCCGATGCTTTGCATTATTGGGGTATGTGCAATTGTATTTTCTTTAAAATCTGGCTGTCCAGCCAATATCACCCATGATAACACATACCTCAGTAGCATTTGCTCTGGGGTTCTTTTGTAATCATATATTGCTCACTATTCTTTCTATTAAAATGTACACCTCCATATATTTGTCTAATAAAGTATATACCTTCCTTAGAACAGAAACTAAAACAACTCTTACTACTTACAAATCATTGTGTTATTTCTCCATACCTCCTTAACAATTCTACACATCTTCATTAACTTCATTATGCAGCTGTGGTGGATCTGACCAGATCTTGTCTTGTATGCTGAGGGAAAGCTGCTTAGAGTGATGATATCAGTGACCTTTGTGTGACCTGTGTGTGTAAACGATTGATATCATCACTGTAGAGCAGAAGGTAAAAATATCACACTGCGGTGGATGATACACTGTTTTATCTCACTCATTTACCACTCACCCCTATTGTATATATTTAGATATACAGATACAAACATGAAAAAGTGGCAGCATTCTATTGAGTCTACTAAACTGCGATGCCCCAGACCCAGAGACAACAATGAGCCCCGCACCACTCACCGCATCCTTAACACATCCCGCGCTTTCCCTAACCCCCCCTCAACTGTCTTTTGAGGGACGACACTAGATGGGAGTTCATTCTATCTCAACACTACTCTGTCTGTAAAGAAGTGTCTCCTGACCTTCTTCTTGGCCTTCCCCCAGCCAGCTTAAGACAGTGCCCCCAGTGGTCTTGTTGTCACTGAGACAGAAAAGTTCCCCAATTTCCATCTCGTTTATACCTTTCAGGAACTTGAAGGTTTCAGTCATGTCCCCAGAATACACGATAAGCTGCCTCAGCCTTTACTCATATGTCCTGCTGTCACTGAACCATCTTTGTTGCCCTCCCATAGACTGTCTGGAGCTGGTTGATTCCCTTTTTCTGGGAATGGCTCTAGTATTACATGTTGTACTCCAGGCGGGGTTGCACTAATGATCTGTCCAGCGGCATTATAACCTCCTCCCTTCTGCTCGTGAACCTTCTAGAATTCTGATTGCCTTGGCTACTGCCTTCCTACACTGTGTGGCCTGTTTAAGGTTGCTGCTGATGGCTACACCCAGGTCCCTCTCCTCCTCTGTTTCAATGACCCTGACCCCTATCCCCACAGGCTGTACTCTGCCCTTGGTTTCTTCATGCCAGTGTGCATGACCTTGCAGTTCTTTATATTGAACCCCAGTTGCCAAATGTCTGACCACCTCTCCAGCTTAGTCACATCCTCCTTTAGGTTCTACAAGGCTTCTTCCAAGTCACCCTTCCACAGAGCTTGGCATCTACAAAGAAGCAGATCTTTTTCTCATTATTTATTTATTTCCATTTAACCAGGAAGGTGGACTGGATCAAAACAATCCATTCTAACCTCAGGAATTATTCAATATTCTTAACTGTTGCAGTTAGCCTGAATAGTAGAACTGCCCAGCAAACAGAACTTATGTAAATGATGGAACCTATCATTGGCTCGTGCTACTATTCAAATGCTGCCCTTATCAACTGCTGCATTCTAAAATGCTCAGATTTCATTCTCCGCCTGCTAAGTCAAGATGCCTTAGAGATCTCTCCTCAGTCGTGATATTTCATTATTGTTTACATTGTTTACTTCAGGAAACAAGTAACGTTTTAATATTTTTTCATCTGCTGCCTTTATTTTCTGTTTTTATAGTTAACACTAAGTTAGTTTAGTTTTTATTTTGTGTTTTAGAAGTTCCTCTCTGTTCCTGGTAACCGTCGAGGAACTGACGCTTCCATCACGTTTGCTTACTATTACTACTTTAGTTTTAAGTATAGTTTAGTGTTTATTCTAGTTATTGGAAGACCCTATATTTTTCAGTTCCTTTTCTTGTTATCGTGGTTACTCATAGGAATTAACTGCAGTTTCCGGAACCGCTTTACAACCAAAAAAAAAAAAGGTTTTATTGTGGTTCACTTGTGGATTTTGTAATTTTACTAAAATGTCAGATAAACCGAAGAAGAAAACTGGCCCTATCGGGTTTAAAAACTGTATTCAGTGTGGACAGGTTTTTGCCAAGGCAGTCAAATATAAAAATTGTGTTGTCTGTCTTAGTGAAGCCCACTTCACATCTGACTGTGAAATCTGTAAAACCTTGACAGCTAAAACTATAGAAAAGAGACTGGACTGGCTTAAGAAGAGGATGGCTCCACTCAAAGATTCGGGAGTTAGCGGCTCTAACCAGCCTACTCCCACAACAAATACGGGTGAAATAACTGAACTGGAGCATCTACACTGGATAAGGGTACCTCCTAAGTCTAAACAGACCAGTTAACTGGTTGAGAAATTGGAACCAGCAAAAAAGTTGAAGGGAACAAAACATTGTTGGAAAGTCTAAGGGGCCTTCTATAGAAAAGAATGACATGCCTTCAGCAGAGGCTATTGCCCAGGTGCTCAAAGTCATTCACGTTTTACAGGGATTGGTACCAGTTCTGATTCCATCAGTACTGGTCAATCCCATGGTTAAGCCCCCGGTTCAGCAACTGGTAAACCCAGTTGCATCCTCTAGTCCTGAGATCCAGGACTATGAGAAATATGAAGAAAACGATGATGATGATGATGGGGAACCCATTGAGCCTGAGGTTTCCCCAGACCAGGGGTTTGAGTTGCCACCAATATTACCAGAGGACTTTTCCTCACAATTCACTTTTCTGAAGAAGATGGTAGAGGCTTTGGACATCACTACCAATGAAGAGGTAGAGGATGAAGAAGAGGTAGAATACCTTGAAGTAATGTGGCTGACTCCAACCAAGAAATTTTATTGCCTATAAAGAAGTTTTTGAAAAAGCTATCAAAATTCTGTACCTTCCTTAGATAAAAGGGCTAACAGAAAATACCAATAAGACAGGACAGGGTCAGAATTTCTGTTCTCCCATCCTGATCATGAGGGTGTTGTGCAAACTGCAGCCTGTGACAGTGCAAAGGTGCATTTGGCATCACATCCTCCAGAAAATGATTCAAGGAAGATTGACAGCATGGCCAAGAAGGGCTACCTGTCAGCTTCCCTGGCAATCAGACAGGCTAATTACATAACCTATGCTGCCCAGTACCAGGAGTCACTGTGGCAGTCTGTTTTGGCCATGTCAGATAAGGCTCCCTCTAGTCTTGCAGCTGACCTGGCAAAGACGGCAAGGTTTGGCTTAGAGGCATCTGAGTACCAGTTCCAGATGACAGCAGATGCCAATGACACTGCTGCTAGGTGGATGGCTAATACAGTGGCTCTTTTTGCTTGGCTCAAAGCCAGAAATTTGCCACAAGATACTTGGTCAAATGCCATGGACTTTTCCTGTGAGAATAAGTCTCTGTTTGGGGAACAAAACAGAGGCCTACATAAAAAGGTGGATGAATACAAAACCACTTACAAGAGCAATTCAACCAAGGAGAAGCCCTCAGCTTCCTACAAGCCTTATGGAAGGGGGCAGGGGCAAGTCTACCTATGACAGACCTTTCTTTCAAGCTCAAGCTGTGCAGCAGTACCAACAGTATCCCCAACAAACAGGATGCTTCAGAGGTAAGGGAGGAAGGGGATCTAGGCGTGTGTCTCAGGTTGGCCAGGCACAACCCCAGCCTAAGTAGAATCCCTGACTTGGATGCCAAGGTCACCGCCCCTGTACCAATTGGGGGGGCAGGCTGATTCATTACTTCCAGGCTTGGAAGACCATTACTACAGACAGGTGGGTCATGGAGGTAGTGAGTCAGGTTTGTCCCTCAGTTTCAAATCCTTCTCAACCTTAAGAACATGAGTCTTCAGACCAACTTCAAACTCAGAAAGAAAGTTGTTATAGCAGGAGAACCAGTTCTTCTACAGCAAAGGGGAAAATGATTTTACTCAAGGTACTTTCTGACCACAAAGAAAAATAGGGAGTGGTGACCGATCCTCAATCTAAGGCTACTGAACAGACATTTGGCAAAGCCAAAGTTCAAAATGGTCACCTTAGCCATGATTTTGCCAACCATCCAGAATGGAGATTGGCTGGCATCACTAGATTTAAAAGATGCTTACTTCCACAACCCCATAAGGGAGTCCCACAGAAAATATCTCAGGTTGAGACTACCATCAAGTCATTACCAGTTCTCAGCACTGCCATTTGGCCTCACTTCAGCTCCAAGAGTGTTCACAAAGCGCTTGGTAGTGGTGGTGGCATATCTAAGAAGGCAGGTAATCACAGTGTTCCCCTACCTGGATGACTGGTTGGTGGTGGGAAAGTCACCACAACAGGTAAGGGATTACCTAAGGACAACCCAAGACCTTCTGGAGTCCTTATGGTTCCTATTAAACCTCAAGAAATCTGTCCTACAACCAGTGCAGGTACGACACTTCATGGAAGCAGAGCACAACACACTGAGGGGAAGGGCTTACTTACCTCAGGACAGGGTAAGCAGCATTCTCCAGATTGCTGGCTCTTTAAAGTTGAACAAACCAAAACCAGCAAGGCAGTTTCTACAGCTCTTAGAGCATATGGCTGTGGCAATGGGCATAGTCATGGGGTACAGGTTTCAGATGAGAGCTATACAGTAACACCTCAGGTAGTTCTCACAACAAATGCATCCCTCCTGGGCTGGGGAGCTGACTTGGGCACTTAGTCAAGTGCAGAGTCACTCCAGCACATAAACCTGCTGGAACTCAGAGCAGTGTTTTTAGCCCTCAAGGCCTTTGCATCTATGATTCAAGACAGGGTAGTACAGGTCAGGACAGACAATTCCACCACAATGTACTACATAAACAAAGTCAAGGTCCAACCCCCTATGCACAGAAGCAATGAAGGTATGGAGCCTAGTCTTCTCAATTCAGGCTTCACTAATAGAATTTCATTTGCCAAGGAAGGACAACACCTTGGCAGATGCCCTGATTCGAATCAACCAGGATCATCATGAATGGACTATCAACAGGCAGGTGCTGGAACTAGTATTCAGACGGTGGGGTACATCAGAGATAAATCTCTTTGCATCCCTTGAAAACCACCAGCTGCCACAGTTTGGTTGCAAGCCACCAGCCAGGGATTTAATACCTCTGGATGCATTGGCACTGTATTGGTCAGGGAAACAGCTGTATGTCTTCCCTCCCTTTCCCCTGCTTCTCAGGGTCCTAATCAAACTCAGATCTCAACCAGCATCAATGATCCTGATAGCTCCAGATTGGACTAGGCAGCCATGGTACTCTCTACTGCTCTCCATGTCTGTGACGTCACCAAAACACTTCTCACAGAGGCACGATCTGTTAATTTCCTCCCAAGGGAGGATCCTGTACCTGAACCTCACATCTCTCAGGCTCAAGGCCTGGCTCTTGAGGACTTAGAGTATGCAGGTCTGCATATTTCTGAGAGTGTTCTAAATGTTCTGAGGGGATGCAGGAAACCCTCTATTAAGATGACTTATGCTTCTAAGTGGAAGAGATTCTCTATGTGGTGTTCTACTAAAGATGTAGTACCTTCACAGGCAGGGGTACCAGCCCTGCTAGACTACCTTATCCACTTGCATTCCTTGGGTTTGCAACTCACTACCCTGAAGGTGCATCTGGCTTCAGTTTCTGCATATACTTCAGCTGGTTAGAGTGTCTCCATAGCATCCAGTCCCATTTTTAAGAAGTTTTTCAAAGATTTGGCTCATCTACACCCTCCCCACAGGGAACTAGTGCCTGCATGGGATCTTAATGTCTGCATTGCCAAACTCATGGACCCCCCCATTTGAGCCCATGGCTTCATCCCATCTGAAATATGTCACTTGGAAAACAGTGTTTTTAGTGGCCATTACCTCGGCCAGAAAGATTAGTGAGCGCCAGGCCTTGTGCATTGAGCACAGCTATATTTCCTTTCATAGAGATATGGTGGTACCTAGAACTAATAGGAAGTTCCTTCCTAAAGTGATTTCTGACTTCCATTTGAATCAATCCATCACTTTGCCAGTCTTTTTCACTGAGCACTGTAGCTCAGGTGAGCTTAGGCTCCACAGTTTGGATGTCAAAAGAATTTTGAGCTGCTATATGACTCGCACCAAGGACCACATGCAGGACAAACAGCTGTTCCTGACTTATGGGGATGAGGGAAAAGGAAAACCAGCATCTAAAAGGACTGTCTCTTACTGGATTGTCCAATGTATCCAGTTCTGTCACTCAAAGGTGGGAAAAGAGCCCCCACTAGGCCTTAGGATCCACGCCACAAGGGGTACAGCTGCTACTATAGCAGCTGCCAGGGATGTTCCTTTACTGGAAATCTGCAAAGCAGCTACATGGAGAATGGTACATTCATTTACGAAACACTACTGCCTGGACACCCAGTCCAGGAGTGATGCCAGGTTTGGCACAGCAGTTCTGCAGAATCTATTTCCAAAATAGGTTCTGTGCCCACCTCCAAAGGCACTACATCATAGTCTGCAAGAGTTAAGAATATTGAAGAATTCCTGGGGTTAGAAGAAAAAAATACTCACTTTGGTAATCTTGTTTTTTCCAAGGTATTCTTCAGTATGCTTAACTCTCCCACTCTGCATCCGCTTCCAGAACCAGTGGCCTCTGCATCTCAGCTGGATATCTGAATGAAAAGGAGGTGTTTTCACCCTGTTGTGATACATTTTTGGACCCCATTGAGTGTTATTTTTCCCCTCTACAGTGCTTATCTGACAGTTCTGGGAGGTACTTCTAATAAGAGGTTTGCTATTGTTATTACTAAAAATATTTCAGTTATTTTTATTATTATTATTATTATTACCTAAGGGTTGTTAGCACAACATTTGATAGGTAGCTTAGGATGAGCCTTTCTTTGCAAGTGCTAATGAATCTGAGCGTTTTAGAATACAGCAGTTGATAAGGGCAGCATTTGAATAGTGCCACAATCCAATGATGGGTTCCATCATTTGCATACATTCTATTCCCTGGGCAGTTCTAATATTCAGGCTAACTGCAAGAGTTAAGAATATTGAAGAATACCTTGGAAGAAACAAGATTACTAACTGTCTTACCACCCAAAGTACACCTAAATAGTATTGAAATCACTGACAAGCAAGAAATCTTGAATGCCTTCAACAATCATTCACTACAGCTGGCCTGGCTTTCACCTCACCTGCAAACCTATTAAGATCATCACTAAACATACAATCTACTGAGGACAAAAGGTTGCTTCCACATTCTCATTCAAATCAATACTCTTAAAAGAAGTAGAAGACCTTCTATTCCAACTAGATACAACTAAAAGTGCAGGTGCAGACTCCTGGATCCCTACTTTCAAAAGTAGCACTGCATGCCTTAGCTGCCCCTCACCCACCTCTTCAATCTGTCACTAGCCACTGGTTCTATCCTCAATATGGAAGACAGCTCAAGTGTTTCCACTACTTAAGGCAGGTGATCCCATGGACCTCAACAATTATAGGCCCATTTCCATCTTACCAGTACTATCCAAGATGCTTGAAAAGCTAGTAAACTCCCAGTTAAGTGCCTACCTTGATACCAACAATCTCCTTAACCCAGCTCAATCTGGGTTTAGATCTATGCACAGCACCACCTCTGCCTTAGCAAAGTTACAAATGACTGGCAGACTGCCTTAGACAAAAGAATAACACCTGTGCTGTGTTTCTGGATCTAAGCAAAGCCTTTGACACTGTGGATCATGAACTACACACTTCTCTGAACTCATAGGCCTTGACCCACTTTCTTAAATGGTTCAGATGCTATTCCTCCGAAGATTACAACTGGTAAAAATGAAGGTGACCTATCTACCTCTAAACCACTCCTAAGAGGTACCGCAAGGCTTCATCCTGGGCCCCATCCTTTTGCCATTTACATCAACAATATTGACTCCAATCTCTCACAATCTAATATTCACCTTTTGCAGATGACACTGTACTATATGTCAGCAACCCATCACCATCAAAAGCCTGTGAGCTTTACAGTCTGAATTCTCCTCCTACAGCACAACTTATTAGAAAAGAAATTACTATTAAATGCCAAGAAAACAAAAGCTATGTTCTTTGCCACCAAGAACTGCTTCTTCCACTGTCCCATCATTCACCCTCCCACAACTCTCTACCATCCTTGGTGAAAATCTGGAATATGTAGACAAATTCAAATATCTTGGAGTCTGGATTGACAATAAACTTGACTACACTACCCACATTGAAGAGCTCCTGAAAAGCTAAGACAAAGACTTGGCCTTTTCTACAGGATAAAACACTACCTGACCAGAGATTCCAAACAAAGACTAATCCTAGCATCATTCCTGTCCCTCATTGACTATGCTGACTTCTCTATGGCCACTGCTCCCTCTCCCATTTAAATAAATTAGACACCTTGTATCATAGAGCTATTAGATTCATTACAGATCTTCCTCCAGCACCCATCATTGCTCTTCTACAATGCAGTCAGTTGGACATCCCTGCAACACAGAAGAAATAAAATGCGGCTATCTGGATCTACAAAGCTCTGACAAACAAACTCCTTCCTACATCTCAGACTGTTTCAACTGGATCACATCCAGGCCTTACACCCTGAGGATCAATAAACTGATCATGCTGCAGATTCCTATCACCTGCACCCGGTATGGAAGAGCTGCAATCAGCTATTCTCTAGCACTTATCTGGAATTCTCTTCAAAAGACATTGAAACTGGATACCCTCATTCCTTTAACATCCTTCAAAAGCTGTATACCAGTCTATTCCCAGAATCATGCAACTGCTTCCCACAAGGCCTAGTCCTCCCACACCCTCCTTCCCCACCCCCTTTTAAGCTCCCACCTATTTATCTATCGCTCTTCTAGCTCATTATCCGACCAAACTTCATACATATATGCCCACCCAAGTCCAACTATCCAGCTTTATCCCTACTATACTGTTTGTTTCTCTCCTTTAAAATGATTTAGGTTTATTGTCATTTTGCCTTGTATATATGTAAATATTTGTATATCTGTCTCATTCATAAATGATTGTATTTGTGTTTATTCAGTACCATGGTTTTGTGTAAAATTTGTAACCTTTATTGTTATGACCACTCAGGTCCATCTTGTAAATGAGCTATGCTCAATGATGTTCACCTGAATAAATAAAGATTTTGATTGATTGATTGATTGATTAACGTGAGTAATTTTTTTCTTTCAACCATACCTGGGGGAAGGGTACAACAGTAGGAATAAAACATTATATAAAAAAAACACAATACAAATCTGCTAAAATAACTATATATGCCTAGTAAACAATTCATATACAGCACAATTTCAGCAACTATTTCACAATTGCGTACAGATATTGACCATAGACGCTTGCTTAGTTTTCATTTAAATCTACCCATTTTACCCATTACTCATCTTGCCCATTATGCCATCCCCAATGCTATTTATGAGCACATTAAACAACAGTGGTCCAAGCACTGAACCCTGGGAGACACCACCTATAACCTCCTCTGCACCTGAGAGTTCTCTACCACCACCACTACCCTCTGGGTGCGACCGCTTAGCCAATCTGCCACACACCTGGTTAACTTGCTCCATACCCCAGATCCTTCATCCTCCAGATCAGCCTCTTTATGTGGCGCTGAGTCAAAAGCCTTGCTGAAATTCAAATACAGAATGTCAGTCACCTGACTGTTGTGCACTGCTCTTGTTACTCAATCAAATAAGCTAATAAGGTTGGTTTGACAGGACCGCCCTGCCATGAACCCATGCTGTCTCTTATCCTGTAGCCCGTTGGCTTCAAAGAACTCCAATAATCTTTCCTCAAGAATGGTCTTCATGAGCTTACACATAGAACCATAGAAACACAGACTTTGATGGCAGATAAGTACCACTTGGCCCACCCAGTCTGCCCATTTCCCTACCTATTGGATAAGCAGCAGATCCTAGTTAACTAACAGCCTACTTCCTGCAACCCCCCACTATAATTGCCTTACGTCTGTCCCATGCATGTTTGAATTCCCCCACTGTTTTAGACCCCACAACCTCTCCAGGAAGGCAGTTCCATACGTCCACCACTGTCTCCATGAAAAATAATTTCCTCACATTACCCCTGGAGCTGCTCCTCTAACTTTAAATTGTGCCCCTTGTTCTTACACATCTCTTTTCTGAAAGATGCTACCCTCCTGGACTTTATTGATTCCCTTGAGGTACTTAAAAGTTTCTATCATGTCCCCTCTGTCCCTCCTTTTCATCAAGGGGTATACATATTAAGCTCTCTCAGTCTCTTCATATGATTTCTGATGTAGACCCTGCACCATTTTAGTTGCCCTCTTCTGGACTGCTTCCATTCTGTCTATGTTCTTGCGTAGATGAGGTCTCCAAAACTGCACACAGTACTCCTGATGGGGTCTCACCAACTGTCTGTATAGAGGGATAACCACTTCCCTTTTTCTACTTGTGATGCCCCTTCCTATGCATCCCAGTATCCCCCTGGCTCTCCTTACTGACTTCTCACATTGCTTACCCACCTTTAGGTCACCTGACATGACTACACCCAGATCCCTTTCCATTATTGTTGTCGTTAGTACCTCCCCTACTATTGTGTACTCTTCTCCTGGATTTTTATTTCCCAGGCGCATTACTTTGCACTTCTTTGCATTGAATATAAGTTGCCATATGTCTGACCATTCCTCCAACCTTGCCAAGTCCCTTCTTATCCTTTCTACCCCACCCTTGTGTATCAACTCTGTTGCAGATCTTTGTGTCATCTGCAAAGAGGCATACCTTTCCTTCCAGACCCTCTGCTATGTCACCTATAAAGACATTAAAGAGGACTGGACCCAGTACTGAGCCCTGAGGTACTCCACTAGTAACCCCCCTTTCTTCAGAATGAGTTCCATTCACTATTACCTTCTGTGTCCTGTTGTGCAGCCAGTTTGCTACCCAGGCTACCACCCTGGGACCCACTCCCAGGCTGACTAACTTGATTATTAATCTTTTGTGCGGGACTGTGTCAAATGCTTTGCTAAAGTCTAGGTAGGCCATATCCACAGCCCATCCCTGGTCAATTACTTTGGTCACCCAGTCAAAGAAATCGATTAGATTCATCTGACATGACCTTCCTGCTGTGAATCCATGCTGCTTTGGATCCTGTGCCCCGCTTGTCTCTCGGTACTCAACAATTCTTTCTTTCAGAAGTGATTCCATCATTTCCCCCACCACTGAGGTCAAACTAACAGGTCTGTAGTTTCCTGCTTCTGCCTTGCTCCCACTTTTGTGAAAGAGAATCACATCTGCCCTCCTCCAGTCCTCAGGTACCACCACATCTTCTCATGATTTGTTAAAAAGTGTGGTTAGTGGTGTCATTAGGTCCTTCCTTAGATCTTTTAGGATTCTAGGGTGAATCCCATCAGGCCCCATTGCTTTGTCCACCTTGAGTTTTAATATAGGTCAGACTGACCAGCCTGTAGTTCCCCGAGTCATCCCTGAGTCCACTCTTGGGACGTGGTACCACCAAAGAGTGATGAGGCAGGGCGCTTTGAAGAACGCGGAAAAGGACACTTACGCTCTAAAAGGTCATTGCGTATAATGATAGATAAATCAAGGAGTGAGACAGCATGGCGTTTTGAAGAACGTGTATGAGGAAATTCACACCCTGCAATACTACTAAAGAAACAGAAAATCAGGTAGAAACAGAGAAACTATCAATAAGGGCTACTTTTCTCTTTGATGGAAATACTTTAAGATCATTGTGAAATTAACATGATTCTTCCTGTGAGCAGATATATGGTACAGCAATACATCAAATAGATGAAATATAATGTTATGAGAGCACTGTTTGGAGAATTTAAGGGCACTTACTGAGGAAGCCTACTCGATTGTAGGTGAAATGTTGAATATGGGCCTTATGAAAGATGAGTAAAATATTTGTAAAGAAGAACTAAAAAGTGTTGTCGACTATCATTTTTTGCGCCCCCAGCCTGTGCTCTTATATAGAGACTCTCACAAGTGGTACCACATGCACAGTTCTCAATTCCTGTGGTACCACCCCCCATGTCCAAAGAGCTGTTGAACAGGTCCACCAGCTGAACTGCCAGCTCCACCATCAATTCCTTCAGCATCCTTGCGTACATGTCATCCAGGCTCAGTGACATGTTCACCTTTAGGGATATGAGCCCTTTCCTAACCCTGTCCTCTGTTATCCTATTCTTAGCTGTGGTCCCCCTTCCTCCCCATCCTCCTTCGCAGCACTAGTCAATCCTTTTCTTTAGTAAAGACAGAGCAGAAGTATTCATTTAACACCTCTGCTTGTGAAAGCTTTATAGTGATATCTATTACCCAAATTGCTTAATAAACATGAATTTAAAAAATAACACCTCTGTTTACTCTTTGCCTTCCACCCATGTCCCCTCCTAAAGAAAGCTTTCTTCTGTTTCTTAATTCTTTCCATAGTTTGAAGCTCCTTCCTAGCCTCAGCCTGCCTGACTATCCTACCGGCCTCTCTAGCTTTCTACATGTAGACCCCCTCATCCTCATCCTTCTGGGACTTTGTGTACTTCCTATAAGTAGCCCTCTTACCTCTGACTGCCTGACTCTCCTCCCTGCTGAACCAACTAGGTTTCTTGGCCTTGGAATGTGTTCCCTTCTGTTTAAGGCATCTGTTAGTGACTGCCGCACCCCCCACACACACACACACACACAATTACTGTCCACCTTTGTTCCATGCCCATATCTTCCTCAAGGCTAGCTAGGTGTCCCTTCAAAATCTCTTCCAACCTATTGTATCGAACCTTCCTAAAATCCAGCACTTTTGTCTTCATGCTTGGTGTTTCTTTCCCAATGCCGACTTGGAGCCAAATCATCTAGTGGTCACTGTTTCCTAAGGGCTCCTCCACCGTGATGTCCCAGATGTGATCCCTATTTGTAAATAACAGGTGCAGGATGGTTCTCCCCATGTCAATTCAGTTACCCCTGAACCAGGAACCTGTTCTGAGCTGCACCCAATAACAGATGTCTCCTGGCACAGGTGGTGGAGGGGACACTTCAGTTCACCTTAGACAAACTGAAATCTCCCATTCCACCATTTCTTCCCTTTCAGCTGCCATCCTAATCATGGTACCCGACTCCCTGTCCTTTTCCTCATCCAGACTAAGTGGCCTACAAATTACACCCTGTTCTAACTCTAACCCCAGGAATCACTCATTATGATTAAACTGGTGCAGTCAGCCTCCTGTGTTGGACTGCCTGGAGAGATGGAATTACATGCAAATCCTGGAACTCTCAATTGGCTTGTGCCAATTTCAAACTGTTGCCCTAGCAACTGCTGCACTCTGAGTGCTTCAGATTCTTTACTCCGCTTGCTTAGTGAAGACGTCCCAGAGAGCTCTCCTTCAACCTCTTCAAAATCAGTTTATCTGGTCAATAAGTAGTGTTTTTAGTTTATATTTCAGATTGCTGCCTTAGTTTTAGTTTATATTGTAATTTGTGTGAATATGTTGTGTGATTAGCAGTTCCTTCACGGTTCATTGGAACCAAGGGTTCCGCTATTTCTAGTGAGGTTTTTACCTCAATTTTGTTATATTTGTTAATTCTTGTGGTCGGTTCCTTGACCGATATACCAGTTTAAATGTAATTTAAATTTATTAGTTTTTCAGTTCTCTTTTCTGTCAGGAACCGAGTAGTGTTCGGTTCCCAGAACCGTTAGCTGTTATCTATGTTTAAAATATTCTGTTCTAAGGAACCGATAATTTGGTATGGTTTCTTTAACGATTCCTGCTCAATGTCAGAGGCGCCTGCTGTTAAGGCTAAAAATCGCACAGGACCCACTGGTTTCAAACTGTGTGAGTCTTGTGGTCAGATCATAGCTAAAGCAGACAGACACACATTGTGTGTTTTTTGTCTGGGTACTAGCCATATTTTTGCAAATTGTGATATTTGTAAAACATTTTGTCCTAAAACTCTTAAGAAAAGGTCCAAAGTTTTGTAAGAAATGACCTCTGCTTCTGCTAATACTGGTGAAGGTGGCTCCTCCACTTCTGGCACAAGAAAGGATAGAGGTAAAGCTAAGGATCCTGATAAAGGATCAGATAAGGTTGAGCAGGGTAAGTCAAAAAGGACAGCAGACTAAGGGGCCGAACCTGTTCCACTTAAGAAAAAATGTAAGGAAAAGCATGTTGCTGCGCCTCCGGCCGAGAAGGCTAAAGAGCTCCCAGCTGACAAAACTGGTATGCCCTCGGCTGAGGACATTGCCAAGACCCTACAGGTCTTGCATGCACTGCAAGCTGCAGTCCCGGTTCCAGTACCGACTGTCCTGGTTTCTGTGCCTGTTCCAGCTTCTCAGAAACTGCAGGCCACCTTTGGTGAGGATAATGATGACGATTTTGAAGAGGAACCGATAGATTCAGAGGTTTCTCCAGAATAGGAGTTTGGTCTGCCTCCCCCCCAGGCGTCCCGAGGATTATACCTCACAGATGGTGGAAACACTCAGTCTCCCTTTGCAGGAGACAGAGGAGAATGTGGAGGAAGCAGAATTTTTGCATATGATGGGGCTAGCCCCCACAAAACGTTTGTTACTGCCTATGCATAAGTACTTGAAAAAGGCAGCATTATAAATATTTCAAACTCCCAATTCTATTCCAGAAGTTGACAAAAAAGCTGATAAGAACTATCAGCTTGATAGGACAACAGCTGATTTTCAATTCAGCCACCCAGACCCTGAGACCCTGCTGCCTGCGACAAAGCCAGAATTCCCTTGACTACCCATCCTCTATACAAGGATTCTCAGAAGATGGATGCAATGGGTAAAAAAGGGTACATGGCTGCCTTGTTCATTCTTAGACAGGCCAATTACATGGCTTATGCAATGCAATACCAGAAGGCACTCTGGAATGCAGTGTTGGCCCTGGCTGACAGAGTACAAGATGAGGTGGCAGTGGACCTAAAGGATACAGCAAGAGCTGCTTTAGATGCCAAATAATACTAATTCCACATGGCTGTGAACACTAATGATTCTGAAGCCAGATTAATGACACTATCTGTCTCCCTTAGGAAATGTGCCTGGCTCAGGGCCACAAACCTGACCTTGGACACCCAGGCCAAGGCGATGGACTTTCCATTTGAGAAAAATTTGCTATTTGGTGACAAAACAGAGGCCTATATGAAGAAGGTAGAAGAATACAAGGCCACCTATAGAAGTAATTCTAAGGATAGACCTTCCACATCCTATAGGGCTCAAACTAGGGGAGGCAGGTGTAGGGCATCCTATCCCAGACCATTTTTCCAGGCTCAGGCCTCTTAGCTGCAACAAAAGCCTAGAAGATATTTTTGAGGAAGGGTCAGGAGAGCCATGAGGAGAGCTTCTCCCTCCCCTGTGATTCAAGCACAGCCCACTCAGAACCCCTGATGGGCTAGTACAGGTCGCATCCCCTGCCATAGGGAGAGCTTCTCCCTCCCCTGTGATTCAAGTACAGCCCACTCAGAACCCTTGATGGGCTAGTACAGGTAGCATCCCCTGTCATAGATACACCAGTGGGTGGCAGACTGGCTCATTACCTCCAGGACTGGTACACCATCACCACAGGCAAGTGGGTTCTGGAGGTGGTGAGCCAGGGTCTGGCACTTAGCGTCAAATCTCTCCCCAAGCTGAGAACAAGAACATTCACACCAGTCACATCTGCAGACAGAATTTTACTGGAAGCAGAAGTAAAACATCTGCTAGCAATCAAGGCAGTAGAGCCAGTGCCCCCTAAACCAGAGGGGCAAAGACTTCTACTCCAGATACCTCCTTACAAGAAAGAAAAATGGGGATTGGTGACCAATCCTGGATTTAAGACTTCTAAACAGACACATTCTGAAACCAAAATTCAAAATGGTCACTCTTGCACTAATCATTCCCACTTTAAAAAAGGGAACCTGGCTAGCTTTCCTAGATCTAAAGGATGCTTATTTTCGCATCCCCATCAGACCTTCTCACAAAAAGTACCTGAGATTCAGACTGGACTTAGGCCGTTATCAGTTTGCAGCACTTTCTTTTGGCTTAACTTCTGCCACAAGGACTTTCACAAAGTATTTGGCTGTGATAGTAGAGTTTCTGAGAAAACAGGGGGTGTCAGTCTTTCCCTACCTGGATGACTGGCTAGTAGTGGGCCCATCTCTACAACTTGAAGAGCAGGCCTTAGCACTAACAAAGTCTACTCTGGAATTCCTGGGTTTCCTTATAAACAAGCAGAAGTCTCAGCAAACACCAGTTCAGGTACTTGAATCCATTGGTGCAGAACTAAACACCAGTCTGGACAGAGTGTTTCTGTCACAGGACGGGGCAAACAGTATTCTACAGGCTGCAAGCTCATTTTTGCCAGGAAAACCCAAACCCGCCAGAGAATTCATCAGGCTCCTGGGCCACATGACAGCTGCCACCACAGTGGCACTCGGTTCCAGATTTCAAATGAGGGACATTCAGTTTCACCTGCGACAATATTGATCACAGAGGACAGATCCTCTGTCCAAACTGGTTTCAGTCACCCACAGCCTGCTGCAGGCACTGCAGTGTTGTCTAGACAAGCACAAGCTTCAGGCAGGTGTGCCTTTCACAAAAGAACAACCTTCCTTAATTTTTACAACAGATGCATCCCTTCTGCATTGGGGAGCACGCATGTTGGATTATAAAGCAAGTGGCACATGATCTCCTCAAGAATCCCTGTTGCACATAAATCTACTGGAGCTCAGAGCGGTGTACCTTGCCTTGCAGACATTTGCTCCACATCTTCAAAACAAAGTGGTGCAGGTCAGAACAGACAACACCACTACTATGTATTTTTTTTTTATTTAGTTGTTTAACCAGGTATTACATCAACAAATAGGAAGGAACCAGGTCAGCCCCACTGTGCACAGAAGCAATGAGGCTGTGGTCCCAGGCTTATTCCATACAGGTATCCCTAGCCACCATACATCTTCCAGGAAAGGACAATGTGCTGACAGACTCCTTCAGCAGGATAAGTCAGGACCACCATGAGTGGTGCCTGAATCCCCAAATACTCAGTCTGATTTTCAGACGAAGGGGCATTCCAGAGATAGACCTCTTCACTTCTGTAGAAAATCACCAGTTACCAGTGTACTGCTGCAGGCCTCCTCTCAGGGGCACACTACCCCTGTATGCATTGGCACTGGATAGGACGGGGAATTCCCAGTATGCCTTCCCTCCTTTTCCACTGATATTCAGGACCCTGCTGACACTGAGGTGCCAACCGGTGACAAGAAAAAATTACCCACCTTAGTAATTGCGTTTCTTCTAATGGAGTCATGCTGTATTCTGACATATGCAGTTAGCCCCAGCACTTGAACTGCTCTGGAGAGGAAAGAGTTAATTTCTATGCAAGGCATAGAATGTTGAGCTTCAGCTCGGATTTCAGACCTCTGTCTGTGGTGTCTCAGAGTGTAACTGTCAGATTCTTATGAGCAAACTAACTACACTTACAGTGTGGAAATTATAAAACATATAAGCCAACAGGCAACAACTTGGGTCCAGAAGACTCAAGTCAAGAACCCAAGAGAAAAAACAGGTAGTGAACAATTCAATTTAACGTTATTTTTATAGTGCCTTTCAAAACCAAGGCACTTAACATGAAATAGAAGGCAATATAAATACCATTAAAACATAAGAATTACATTATCCAGCATTTGGGTAGGCCAAGTCAAATAAATAAGCTTTAAGATCAGTTTTAAATCTACTGATGATTGGGCATTCTCTCAACCGATAAGGTACAGAGTTCCACAGGGTTGGAGCTGAAATAGCAAAGGCACGGGAACCAGATATCTTCAATCATACCCTGGGAACCTCCAGCAATCCCTCTTTGGTGAAACGGAGAGGACGGAGGGGGCTGTAAGGTACCAAGTGATCTTGCAGGTAGCCAGGTCCCTGATCATGTAGGGCTTTAAAGGTTAGCAAGCAAACCTTTAAGGTGAGCCACCACTGAATAGGCAGCCAGTGCAGCCCGCGAAGCACAGGCGTAATATGACTAGTCCTAGATGTCCCAGTCAAGAGCCTGGCAGCCGCGTTCTGCACCAGCTGCAAGCAGCAGATATCAATCCCAGGAAGCCCTAGGTAGAGAGAATTGCAGTAGTCAAAACGGGTCATAACAAAGGCGTGAACCAACGTTGGAAGATTGGCCGTGGGAACCAGATGTTTCACCCAAGTGATATACCTTAGATGATAAAAAGAGGATTTGACGACAGCTGACACCCGAGATTTTAAAGTCAAGCCATCATCAAAAATAACACCCAGGTTACGCACCTGGTCTGAGGTAGTGAGTGGCACGCCATTAAGTAATAAGCCCAATGGTTTTCCAACCCTCAAACCCACCCTTGGATGACCTGGGTACACAACCAACACTTCAGTCTTGTCGGGATTCAGTCTCAACCAGCTGGAACTCATCCAAGATCTGATCTCAGCAAGGCAACTGTTCAGCACAGAGATTGCATCAATTTGCCTGGGCAGAAAAGACCAATACAGCTGAGTATCATCTGCATAGCAGTGAAAACTCAGACTGTAATGCCTGATGATATCTCCCAATGGCAGCACATACACTGCAAACAACATGAGGGTGAGCGCCAAAGGAATAAATGCCAATGACCACTCTCTGAGACCTGCCTGTGAGGTAAGAATGAAACCATTTTAGGACTGTACCAGACAGTCCACATAAAAACCACAGGCACTCCAATAGCACACTATGGTCTACATTGTCAAATGCAGCAGAGAGCTCAAGAAGGACCAGAATGGTACATGCCTTTCGATCTCTAGCCATTAGAAGGTCACTCAATACCCAGACGAGAGCTGTCTCTGTGCTGTGCTTCTTCCTAAAACCAGATTGGAGAAAATCATAAACATTGTGAGTTGTAAGATGATCCTCCAACTGCAGTGCAACCACCTTTTAAATAACTTTACCAACAAATGGCAAGTTAGAGATAGGTCAGTAGTTTGCTAGACAGTCTAGGTCCAAGGAGGATTTCTTAAGGAGTGGTCGAACAACTGCCTCCTTGAGGGAGTCAGGAAAGTCTCCCCTCTCCAGGGATTTCCAGACAATGTCAGCAAGGATCAGGCAGATAACATCTACACAACCCACCAAAAGGGGTGTAGGACCCGGATCCAAACTACAACTGGTTGGACGCAATGTTTGGATGATCTTCACAATGTCATTGAACTCCAGCCGGTGGAAATCTGACCAGAGAAACAGAGTGCCAGTCACTTCCCGTCAACCACTCCAATCACTCATAGGAGGGGATAAACCGAGGCCAGACCTGATGCTGACAACCTTATCTGCAAAGAATCGAGCAAACTCCTCGCATCTTAGCTGAGAAAAAGCTTCTCTGAGCTGGAGACAGATTGGATTGCACAATCTGTCAATAGTCTGGAAAAGCTGAGCTGGTCGATTCTGTGCAGCAGAAATCTCCCTGGACAGGAATTCTGCCCAAACCCGAGAGATCCAGTACCGCCGATAGGTCACTGGGGTTAACTCCCCTTAAAGGGCGGTACTGAACCAATTCCGCAGGGGCCAACCTATTGGGGGGGCCTTGAAACTGAACCTTATGGTATGATGGTCAGACCAACTGACCAGTTCCACCCCCGGATGAGCAATCTCCATACCCAGAAGGAACATCAGATCCAATGAAGGACCCCCTACATGGGTTGTGGAGGTAACTACCTGTGATAGGCCCAGCGACGCCATCAGCTGGAGGAGGTTTTTACCAAAATGTGAGAGTTCATCATTGATCCATGCATTGAAGTCCCCCAGAACAATCCATCTAGGGGAACTCAATACCACCTCGACGATTCAGTCTGCTATCTCCTGCAGGAATTCTCCACCATCTCCTGGTGGACGGTAGATAAGGAGAATCCTGCAGCCTACACCCTCACCCAGGATATATTCAAAGGATCTGGTACTTCTCAATGGCACATCCACAAAGCTCAGCTCAGTCTTAAACATAATGGCGACACTCCCGCCCCTACGATCCAACCTTGGACGATGTATCACCGAGAAACCGGCTGGAGTTGCCAAGGCCAATATTGGGCCTGCATTTTCATCCAGCCAGGTCTCAGTGATGCAAGCCAGATCAGTTGTTGCAACAAGATCAGCTATAACACCTGTCTTGTTTTTAATCGCTCTGGCATTGCATAACACCACCAAGGCAGGATGAGCTGTCGAGGAAGACCTCGGTGCCTGCCCATTAATACAGGAGCCCTTGGGTAGGGGGACAAGACAGGGAGAACCCCTATCCTGACTCCATTTTGCCCCAGGGCATCTCCTGGATCTCAAAACCCCAATCCGCCCTTCCCCTTCCAGTCCCCCATCAGGCCCAGCACCCCCCTTCCTTTTCCATTTTCTAAGTATGCCTAAAGCTCGACACCTAAAATAGGTGTCAGATGGCAGAGGGGGGCAATTAAAAGGGCATAACTCCCTAAGCCTGGTGGGGGAATAATGCCCAACCATCACTAAACCTCCCCAATGCATTATAAAATAAAACCAGCAATTAAAATGACCTACCTATCTAAAGAGATAACTCGACAGCTAATATTTTTCAGGTGAAGCTACTTCTGGCTGGAAGCTGCAATACTGAACATAGGATTTTCAAAAAAGCGAGCTGTGCTCACAACAGAGGGAGGTGAACTTTACAATTGTCTTTGGTTTGTAGCAGATATTCTGCAGGCGGAGGCTACTTCTAACTGAAAGGTGAAATAAGGAACTTAGAATTATCAGGAAAAGACAGTCTTTCAAGCAACAGAGGGAGGTGGATCTAGCTTTACTTTTGTTACAATTCTGAAGATTTTCATTGCAGGAAGAGTTTAAAGCACAGCTGACTTATTTTGGGGCTGACTGCTTTCAGAGCACAAACCACCAGGCTGTTTTGGGGCTGGGGAGGTTTACCTGTGTCTGACTTGGATGTCTGGATTTTTCTCTGTTTGATTAGCAGGGTATTTTCTCTGTCAAATTGTTGTGTAGGGCATCTTGCTGACAAGAAGGCACTCATCGCAGTGGTGGGTCAGAGCTTTTAGCTGATTGTTTCGTGAGGGCACAGTTTAGGCCCAACCCCTGCCCACCCTCACTCCACCCACCCCTGGAAATAGTTCCTTTATACCTGGGGTTCTGACATAATTTCCCCAAGAGTGCAAGGTGCATATCACTGTTATATCCTCTCTAGCACACTGCACTGACAATATAAGCATACACATTGTATAATATATATATTTCTATATAACAAACCAATCTCACACACACACACACACACACACACACACAAAAGAAAGTAGATAAACATGTTGGGAGTAGTGCAATGTGATGGCTGTGGGGCAGCAGTCTTCCGGGAGTCTTCTGGAGGCTGAGATGCTGCTCTATTTGCAGACAACTCTCTGCCCTGAAGGAGGAAGTTGCCAGCCACATTGGACAGTAGTAAGTGAACCTTCCCCCAGGCCACACTGGACGGTAGGAAGGGAACCTCCCCCATCCAGGGAGCACCAGAGCCACCACCACTACCTCAGAGGTTACGAAGAAAGCACAGCAGTTGGACCACAGTGGGCTCAGGGAGGGTGAGGATGGTGGAACAGAGGTACACCCAGTCAGTTGTTCCACTCCACAATCCATACACCATTCTGGGGGAGCATAGCTCCCCTATGAATGCACCCACAGAGGAGACTAAGGAGGCTGAGGACAACTGTCACAAGGGAGGCCCACAGGAAGGAGGCAGAGGACACCACAGGAAAGGAAGCAGCCCTGCTGGGGATTCAATTATTAGGGGCTAGAACTGGAAGGAGCAGGAAAACTGAAGAGTGCCTGCCTGGTGCCATGGCTTGAGGGACAGGAAGCGATCCTCAGGATCACGAGAACAGCTGCACGGAGTCTGAGCTGGACATCATTGTCCACCTAGGGACAAATGACTTGGCTCATCATGAGATTAGAGCAGTGCAGGAGGACTTTGTAGAGTTGGGGAGGGGCCTAAGACAAGTAGCACACACAGTATCCTTCTCAGAGGTGCTGCTTGTCAATGGCATGGGTGAGGCGAGGATACTATGCACCATGCAGTTTAATGAATGGTTGAAATAATGATGTGGAGTACAGAGGTTTGGCTTCATTGGGGACTGGGGTTCCACCTGGAGGGACACCAGTCTATACTGGCAGGATGGTCTGCATCTGTCCAGGAAGGGAACAAGTCTTTTAAGCAATTGGTTTAAATGCTTCATTGGCAAGCTTTTAAACTAGTCAAGGCGGAGGCACTGATAAGCAGCAGGAAAATCCCAGCCTCTCCCTACAAAACAGGGTACTAAATGAGAAAAAGACTGAGGTAGAAAGATCAGTGGGGGATGCTGCAACAGAAGGTAAAGCCATCAAAAAATGGAGAGCAATGAGTACCAATGCCTGTAGTCTGAGTAACAAGCTTCCTGAATTAGTGGCCTTGATGGAGGAGGAACATCTGGATATCGTGGCAGTCACAGAAACATGGTACACTCAAAACCATGACTGGGACATAAACATACCAGGATACACTATCTATAGGAGGGACAGGAAGGGTAAAAGAGAAGGAGGAGGAGGAGGAGTAGCTCTTTACATAAGGGAAGGAATCAAAGCAACAGAACAAAAGGGTAAACAGGGAGGAGAAGGAGCACTGTGGGTAAATTTGGAGACAGGCAATGGCACTACAATCCGCGACAGGGTTAGACAGACTCTTTTCAGGGGAGGAATGGACAAGGAAATGATAGAAAGTATACTTAGAATGGCAGAAAAGGGGAGATATTGCTGATGGGTGATCTGAATATGCCAGATGTTAACTGGAGTGCAGTTGCAGCAGCCACTTCAAAGAGTGGGGTTATTCTAGATGCCCTACAGGGTCAGTGCCTAGACAACTAGTATTGGAGCCCACCGAGAGGGAGCAATTTTAGACCTGGTTCTCTCAAATGGAGATGGAGAGAGGATCACAGATGTAGAAGTGGGTAGCCATCTGGGAACTAGCGACCATCGAACAGTGTGGTTCACAATAAACACAGCAATAGAGTCATGCCATACAAATGCAAAAGTACTGGACTTTAGGAGGGCTGATTTTTGCCAAAATGGGTGAGTGCCTAAGGAATGCACTAGCAAGTGGGCAAGAAGGAGGGTAACAATTCTTTGTGTGAAGCAAATAAACAAAACAAAACAATGTAAGAAACCACTATGGTTCTCAAAGGAAGTGGCAGTGAAGGTTCAAGAGAAAAAGAAAGCATTCAGGAAGTACAAGGAATCACAGAAGGAGCAGGACACAGAACTGTATCAGTTAAAGCAAAAGGAAGCTGGGAAGGCAGTCAGAACAGCAAAGGCCCAAACCAAGGAAAAGATAGCCAACTCTGTTAAGAAGGGGGATAAAACCTTTTATAGGTACATCAGGGAGTGAAGGAAGACCAAGGGAGGGATAGTGAGGCTTAATAAATGGAGGAGGGTGGGCAGAGGGTGACTGTGAAAAGGCAGAGATACTAAACAAATATTTTAGTATTTATACTAATATAGCTTGGCAGAAGACACCAGGAGAAAGGACTGCAGTGTGACTGAACTTCTCTGCTGGGACTAAAGTAGAAGAACTTTTGTATTTGGACCTTTAATTTAGGGTAAAAAAACTAACATACAAAACAAAACAAAAAGAAAGTGTGTTTGGGTTAACTGAACTGAATGGGTAACTGAAAAGTCATCTAGGTGTAAATCTTGGAGACTGAAAGGACTTAACTGCTGTGAGGTTTAAATTACTTGTAGAAAGATCTGGTAAGTAGGGGAGTATTAGCCAGCTGAAGCTACATTTAAAGACTGCCTTGAAAGATTCTGCTAATAGCTTGGCAGAAGACACCAGGAGAAAGGACTGCTATGTGACTGAACTTTCTACTGGGACTATATTGCCCTCCTTCCTCCCTCCACCCTCCCACCCAAAGCTAGTTCTATTTTATAGGCCAGGATTTAATCGACAACAGGAACTTCCTGTTTAGGGCAGGAAGTGAGTGATCACAGAACCACCAAGGACCCACCATCCTAGAAGGGCAAGAGTAGTTCTCCGCCCCTCTAGCCGTGGAGGTCTGCCCCTGAACAAGTAAGTGGTCTACTGAGAAATATAGGATATTCTTGTCTCAGAACAGGACAATCAGGAGCTTAAAGGGCACACAGGCAGAAAGTAAGGAGAGAGAGAAAAACAGAGGAAAGAGTAAGGATTGCAAACAGTTAAGGGCCAGAAATAAGACATGATTGGAGTGGTGCAGTGCAGTGGCTGTGGAGCTGCAGTCTTCCGGAGATGTTCTGGAGGATGCGGTGTTGTCCCATCTGCAGGCACTCTCTGGGCTGAGGAGGAGGTTGCTCATCTCCAGGCTGAGTTGGCCAGGATTTGTGGGACCTCTTCTTCCATCCAGGGACCACCAGTGCCACTGCTGCTGCCTCAGAGGTTGCCAAGAAAGAGGAGCGGTTGGACCACAGTGGGCTCATGGAGGGTGAGGGTGGTGGAACAGAGGCACATCCCTCCAGTTGTACCTCTACAATTCCCTATGCTATTCTGGCAAAGTGTGGTCCTCTATGGAGCACCCCACAGTGAGACCAAGGAGGATGCTGGAACCTCCACAAAGGAGACCCACAGGAGGGTGGGCAGGGGACCCTGCAGGGAAGGAATGATTCCTGGTGGGGACTCCATTGTTAGGAAGGTAGAACTGGGCAAGGAAGGGAGAGGAGGTAAGGTGCCTGCCTGGTACCATGGCTTGAGGACAGGGAGCGAACTCAGGATTGCCTGAGCAGCTCACAGGGAGGGAGCTGGATGTCATTGTCCACCTAGGGACAAATGACCTGGCTAAGAAAGGGATTAGAGAAGTGCAGGAAGAGTTTGTGAATTGGGAGGGGCCTTAGTCAAGTAGCACGACGGTAACCTCTCGGAGGTGCTACCCATCTATGGCAAAGGAGAGGCTAGGGTGTTCTGTACCATGGGATTCAATCAGTGGTTGAAAAACTGGTGTGGAGCGCAGGGATTTGGCTTCATTTGGGACTGGGGGTCCACCTGGAGTGATGCAAGCCTATACTGGCATGATGGGCTGCATCTGTCCGGTAGGGGAACCAGCATCCTAGGTGATAGGTTTAAATGCTTCATTGGCAAGCTTTTAAACTAGCTAAGGGGGGAGGCACTGGAAAGGAGCAGGAAAATCCTAGCCTCCCCAAACAATCACGGTAGTAGGGTGAAACACCAACATGGAGGTGTCGATAGGGAGAAGGGCAGGGTTAAATGGAGAAAGTGACAAAGGCAAGAAGGACAGGATGGGGCAAAAGGGGTAAGGCCATCAGGAAATGGAGGGTAATGAGTACCAATGCTCAGTAGTCTGGGCAACAAGCTCCTGAGCTGGTGGCCTTAATGGAAGAGGATGCCTGGATATCATAGCAGTCACAGAAGCATGGTACACAGAGAACCATGACTGGGATGTTAACATACCAGGGTACATAACCTACAGGAGAGACAGGCAGGGGAGAAGAGGGGGAGGAGTAGCTTTCTATGTAAAGGAAGGGATAAAAGCAACTGAACAAAAGAGTAAACAGGGAGGAGAGGAGGCACTGTGGGTCACCTTGGAGACTGGAAAGGGCACCACAATCCGCATAGGGTTGTGTACACCCCCATGTCAGGGGAAGGAATGGACAAGGATATGATGGAAGGCATTCTTAGAATGGCAGAGAAAGGGAGATACTGTTGATGGGAGACCTGAATATGCCAGATGTTAACTGGAGCACATTGCTGCAGCCACATCCAAGAGCAGGGCCATTCTTGATGCCCTAGAGGTGGCAGGCATTAGACAGCTAGTTTCGAACCCACTGTGAGGGAGCAATCTTAGACCTCATGCTCTAAACGGGCAGTGAGAGGATCTCAGATCTAGAAGTGGTTGCCATCTGGGACAAGTGACCATCAAACAGTGTGTTCACGCGAACTCAAGCTACAGAGTCAAGCCACACAAAAGTGAGGGTACTGACTTTAGAGGGCTGACTTTGGCAAGATGGAGAGTGCCTCAGAAAAGCACTAGCAAACAGGCTAGAAGGAGGTGGAGCAACAATGGGGAATTATCAAAACTGCCATCACAGAGGCAACAAGTATTTGTGTGAAGCAAATAAACAAATCAAATGAAAGAAAAGCCACTATGATTCTCAAGAGAGGTGGCTGTGAGTTAGGAAGAAAAGATAGCATTCCGAAGTATAAGGAAACACAGAAGGAGCAGGACAGTGAGCTGTACCAGTTAAGGCAGAAAGAAGCAGAGGAAGTCAGAATAGCAAAGGCCCAAACTGAGGAAAATATAGCCAACTCAGTTAAGAAGGGGATCAAACCTTTATAGGTACATCACGAAGCGAGAAAGACAAAGGGAGGGATAGTGAGGCTGAATAGAATGAATGGTGGTGGGCAGAGGGGACAGTGAAAAAGCAGGAATACTGAACGAATATTTCTTCCAGTATTCACAAAAGAGGAGGGGAAGTGCCTAATCCAATTAATCAGAAGCACTCTTGATAGGGGTCGATCCCAATCCTTTCATAGAAGAAAGGGTTCCGCAAGAACTCCTAAAACTGAAGGTGGACAAAGCAATGGGTCCTGATGGAATTCACCCCAGAATTCTAAAAGAATTAAGGAAGGAACTAGTGAAACCACTGGCTACTCTTTTAATAAATCATGGGAGGATGGTGGTACCCAAGGACTGGAGGAAGTCGGATGTGATTCCCTTCACAAAAGTGGGACCAAGACAGAGGCAGGAAACTACAGACCTGTCAGTTCAACCTCTGTGGTAGGGAAAGTGATGGAGTCACTTCTGAAGGAAAGAATAGTTGAGTACCTAGAGGTCAGTGGAGCACAGGATCCAAGGCAGCATGGGTTCACAGCGGAAGGTCATGTCAGACTAATCTAATAGATTTCTTTGACTGGGTGACCAAAGTAGTAGACCAGGAGGGGCTGTGGACATGGCTCACCTAGACTTTAGCAAAGCATTTGACAGTCCCACACAAGATTATTAGTCATATTAACCAGCCTGGGAGTGGGTCCCAGGGTGGTAGCCTGGGTCAAAACATTGGCTGGACAACAGGACACGGAAGGTAATTGTAAATGAGTCCACTCTGAAGAAAGGGCGTTACTAGTGGTACCTGAGGGTTCAGATTGGGTCCAGTCCTTTTAATGTCTTCATCAGTGACATTGCAGAGGGACTGGAAGGAAAAGTATGCCTTTTGCAGATGGCACAAGATCTGCAACAGGGTTGATACACAAGGAGGCGTGGAAAGGATGAAAAGGGACTTGGCAAGGTTGGAGGAATGGTCAGAAGTATGGCAGCTAGGATTCAATGCAAAGAAGTGCAAAATAATGCACCTGGGAAACAAGAACCCAGGGGAAGAATACACAATGGGTGGGGAGGTAGTAACAACAACAAAAAAGGAAAGGGACCTGGGGTAATCATATCAGATGACCTTAAGGTTAGCAAGCAATGTGAGAAGGCAGTAGGGAGGGACGGGGTATACTGGGATGTATAGGGAGAGGCATCAGCAGCAGAAAACAGGAAGTTGTTATCCTCTGTACAGAAAGTTGGTGAGACCCCATCTGGAATACTGTGTCCAGTTCTGGAGACCCCTGTGTCAAGGACATAGACAGAATAGAGGCAGTCCAGAGGAGGGCAACTAAATGGTGCATGGTCTGCAAGAGAAGCCGGATGAGGAGAGACTAAAGGAGCTTAATATGTATACCTTTTGAGGAAAGAAGGGAGAGGGGACATGATAGAAACTTTCAAGTACCTCAAGGAATCAACAAAGTCCAAGAGGGTAGCATCTTTCAGAAAAGAGACTTGCAAGAACAAGGGGACACAATTTAAAAGATAGAAGGGGCGGTTCAGGGCAATGTGAGGAAGTATTATTTCACAGAGAGGGTAGTGGATGCATGGAACAGCCTTCCTGAGGAAGTTGTGGGGTCTAAAACTGTGGGAGAATTCAAGAATGCATGGGACAGACATAAGGCAATTCTTGTGGGGGGCAGGAAGATATAGGCTGTTGGTTAACTAGGATCTGCGGCCTATCCTGTAGGTAGGGAAATTGGCAGACTAGATGGGCCTAGCGGTCCTTATCTGCCATCAAAGTCTATGTTTCTATGTTTCTATTTTTGCTCAGTATTTACAAATGAAGAGGGGGAGGTACCTAAAACAAACAGTAGAAACACTCTGGATACAGAAGTTGATACCAGCCCATTTACAGAAGAAAGGGTTCTGAAAGAACTCTTAAAACTGAAGGTGGACAAAGCAATGGGGCCTGATGCGATTCATCCCAGAATTCTAAAAGAACTAAGGGTAGAACTAGTGACACCACTGACTACCCTCTTTAACAAATCATGTGAGGATGGGGTGGTACCCGAGAACTGGAGGAGGGCAGATGTGATTCCTTTTCACAAAAATGGGAGCAAGGCAGAAGCAGGAAACTGCAGACCTGTTAGTTTAACCTCAGTGATAGGGAAAATGATGGAATCACTTCTGAAGGAAAGAATTGCCGAGTACCTAGAGGCCAGAGGGGCACAGGACCCAAGGCAGCATGGATTCACAGCAGGAAGGTCATGCCAGATGAAACTAATAGATTTCTTTGACTGGGTGACCAAAGTAGTAGATCAGGGAGGGGCTGCGAGCATGGCCTACCTAGACTTTAGCAAGGCATTTGACACAGTCCCACACAAAAGATTAATATACAAGTTAGCCAGCCTGGCAGTGGGTCCCAAGATGACAGCTTGGGTAAAGAATTGGCTGGAGAATAGGACACAGAGAGTAATAGTAAATGGAGTCCACTCTGAAGAAAGGGGGGTTACTAGTGGGGTACCGCAGGGTTCAGTATTAAGACCGGTCCTCTTCAGTGTCTTTATAAGCGACATTGCAGAGGGACTGGAAGGAAAAGTATGTCTCTTTGCAGATGACACAAAGATCTGCAACAGAGTTGATGCACAAGGTGGGGAGGAAGGATGGAAGGACTTGCAAGGTTAGAGGAATGGTCAAATGTATGGCAGCTTAGACTCAATGCTAAGAAATGCAAGGTAATGCACCTGGGAAACAAAAACCCGGGAAGAGTACACAATGGGGTGAGATACTAACAACAACAAAATGGAAAGGGACCTGGGGGTAGTCATATCAGATGACCTAAAGGTGGGCAAGCAATGTGAGAGGCAGCAAGGACAGCTGGGAGATACTGGGATGCATAGGGAGAAACAACCAGTCGAAACAGGAAGTTATTATCCTCTCTGTCAGACAGCTGGTGAGACCCCATCTAGAGTACTGCGTGCAGTTCTGGAGACCCAGTCTTCGCAAAGACATAGACAGGATGGAAGCTGTCCAGAGGAGGCCAACTAAAATGGTGCAGGGTCTGCACCGGAAGACACATGAAGAGAGACTTAAGCAGCTTAATATGTATAGCCTCGAGGAAAGGAGGGAGGAGGGGACATGATAGAAACTTTCACGTACCTCAAGGGAATCAACAAAGTCCAAGAGGGTAGCATCTTTCAAAAAAAGAGGTGTGCAAGAACAAGGGGGCACAATCTGAAGATAGAAAGGGGGCAGCTCAGAGGTAATTTGAGGAGGTATTTTTTCACAGAGAGGGTTGTGGATGCATGGAACGGCCTTCCGGAGGAGGTTGTGGAGTCAAAAACAGTGGTGGAATTCAAGCATGCATGGGACAGTCATAAGGCAATTCTAGGGGGTGGGGGTAGGAAGAAGTAGGCTGCTGGTTAACTAGGATCTGCAGCTTATCCAGTAGGTAGGGAAATGGGCAGACTGGGTGGGCCAAGTGGTCCTTATCTGCCATCAAATTCTATGTTTCTATGTTTCAAATCTTAAAAATACTACAAAATTAAATACACTTTATTACTCAAAAGAAAAAAATAATAAAATAATATAAACTAATAACAAAGTAAATAAAACAAAGACCAATTCACTCTAAAATGTCTAATAATTCCTTCTTTCACTATCTTTCACAAAGTGAAAAGAAGGAAAGAGAGAGGTCAACAAATAAAGTCCCACAACTGCCGCTCACACAGAAGGGGAGGGCAAATAAAAAGATATATAATCTAAGTAAAACTTAACAACAACAACAACCACCCCACCCTGAAGGAGAGGGGTGCAAAATACACCCCTGAGGTGCAACACTGCACCTGCCAGCCTACATCCCAAAACTAGGTTCTGAGAGGGGAGGCGGGGAGAGGACAGAATACAGCAAGACTCCATTAGAAGAAACACAATTACTAAGGTGAGCAATTTTATTTTTCTTCAAACAACATGAAGTCTTGCTGTATTCTGACATATGCAGACTACCAAACAGTACCTCCATGAAGGAGGGTACCAAACCTATTTGGGGAATAGGCTCTGCAGTACTGCTGTACCAAACCTTGCATCACTCCTAGCCTGGAAATCCAGAGGGTAATGCTTGGTGAAAGTATGTGCTGTTTTCCAGGTGGCTACTTTGCAGATCTCTAACAAGGGTATATCTCTGGCAGCAGCCAGAGAAGCAGCTGTGCCCCTAGCTGAATGGGTCCTTCAGGCCTGAGGGAGGTGTTTTGCCTAGGTTGTCATAGCAGCATGTATACAAGAGACAATCCACCTGACAATAGTTCTCTTAGTAGCAGGCCTACCTTTCCTCACTTCACCATAAGTGAGAAACAATTGAAGACAGTCATTCCTATGTGCCTTAGTATGCTCAATGTAGTAGCTAAGTGCCCTCTTGACATCCAAACTATGTAATCTTCTTTCTCCTGAAGAAGAATGATCAGCGTAAAACACAGAAAGAGATATGGACTGGTTCAGATGGAAATCTGAGACCACTTTGGGTAAGAACCTCCCATTGGTTCTGAGGACCACTTTATCTCTATGGAATAGGATAAAATCAGGTTCAACTGACAGGGCCTGTAATTCACTAATTCCCCTGGCAGAAGTGATAGCTACCAAAAACACAGTCTTCCAGGTCAGGTACTTAAGCTCAGCCAAAGCCAGAGGTTCAAAGGGTGGCTGCATAAACTGAGCAATTCAAATATATTGTGATCCCAAGCTGGATTAGGCTCCCTAAAAGGAGGGTTGATATGAACCAGACCATTAAAGAACTTAGCAAAGACAGGGTGAGAAGCCAGAGAACAGCCCTTCCCTGCTGAAAAGGAATGCAGAGACAGCTGCTAGATGAACTTTTAAAGTGGCTGGCCTAAGGCCTAAGCCATTGAGGTGAACTAGGTAATCCAAAAGTGTAGCAATGCTAGCAGCATCTGGTAGAACATCCTTATGGGAACACCAAATGCTGAATCTTTTCCATTTGGAATTATAAGTTTTTCTGGTAGATGGTTTCCGAGAAACCTTAAGGATGTCCAAAACTCCCTGAGAAAGATGCAGGCCTGCATATTCTAACTTTTCAAGAGCCAGGCCTTGAGATTGAGAGACTGAAGATTGGGGTACGAGATCCTCCCCTTAGAGGAAGTTAGGAGATTATGTCTTTTCAGAAGAGAGAGGGGGAGTGAGACCGCTAGGGACAAAAACAGAGGACACTAAGGCTGTCTGCCCATTCTGAAGCCAGTAGAATCACTGTGCAGGGTTGCGACCTGATCTTGACTAGAACCCTGAACAATAGGGGAAAGGGAGGAAAGGCATAAAGGAACTTGCCTTCCTAATCCAATAACAGGGCATCCAGGGGAACAGTCCCTAGGACTGGGGGTCTGCAACAGAAGAGGGGAAGCTGGTGATTGTCGGGGGCTGAGAAGCGATCTATCTCTGGAGTGCCCCACCTGGTGAAGATTACTTTCAGTATGGGGGGGGGGTCCAAGCTCCATTCATGATGGCCCTGGAAGATTCTGCTCAGAGCATTTGCTAACACATTGTCCTTCCCTGGGAGGTGGACTGTTATTAGGGAGGTTCACAAGGAGTAGGCTAGAGACCATATTTTCATGGCCTCCATGCACAAGGCTGTAGAGCAAGTGCCCCCTTGCTTGCTGATGTACCACATGGTGGTGGTGTCCGTCCTGACCAGAACCACTTTGTCCCTACTGAGTCTGAGAAAGCCTGAAGGGCTAGGAATACTGCCCTGAGTTCCACAAGATTGATATGAAGGACAGACTCCTGTGGAGACCAAACACCCTGTGCTGTGAGAGGTCCTAGGTGGGCTCCCCAGCCCAGGAGGGAAACATCTGTGGTCAGAACCACTGAATGAGACTGAGTGAGGAATGGGACACCTTGTGTGAGATTTCCTAATCCAGCCACCACTGGAGAGCTTGGACCAGAGTCTGAGTCACTGGAAAAAATTTGGTGAGAGAATCTTTTTTCTGAGACCAAAAATACCTCAGGTGAAACTGAATGTCCCTCATTTGGAACCTGGCTCCTTGTACCACTGCAGTGGAAGCTGCCATGTGGCCTAGGAGTTGAAGAAAATGTCTTGCTGGGTGTGAGACCAGAGGATGAAAAGAGGAAGCAAGATCTGTAAGAACCTTTACCCTTGCTAATGGGAGGAAGGCTTTTGCTTGAACAGTATCCAACTCTATCCCTATGAAAGTGAGGAGTTGTACTGGTTCGAGAACCGACTTTGGCAGATTGAGAAGAAAACCCAGAGAACTGAGCAAAGCTTGAGTGACTTGAAGAGCTCACCTGACCTGGTCGAGAGACTGCCCTACAATGAGCCAGCCATTCAGGTATGGGAACAGAGAGATCCCCTGCCTTCTGAGGAAGGCCACTACTACTGCAAGGCACTTGGTAAATACTCTTGGAGCTGATGTTAAGCCGAAAGGCATGGCTCTGAACTGATAATTGCCTGAAAGCAACTCGAACCTGAGGTACTTTCTGTGGGAGCACTTGATAGGAATGTGGAAATAGGCATCCTTGAGGTCCAGGGATGCTAACCAATCTCCTGGCCTCAGTGAGGGAAGGATTACTCCCAGAGCCACCATTTTGAACTTTGGTTTTAAGATGTGTTTGTTCAGATACTTTAAATCTAGGATGGATCGCCACTCCCCTGTCTTTTTTGGGGTAAGGAAATACAGTATCTGGAGTACAGACCCTTCCCACTCTGTAGAGTAGGCACTCTCTCCATGGCTTTGAGAGCCAGCAGAGAGGAAACCTCTGCTTCTAGAGCAGTGGTTTCAGAGATGTTTGCAGGAGGAAAAGATCTGACCCTCATTTTTGGAAACTTCTTGAAACTGAGGGACAGTCCTTGGCTTACTACCTCCAGGACCCACTTGTCTGAGATAACAGACTTCCAGGTCTGGAAGCAGTAAGCCAGCCTGCCTCCTACTGGAGTTGGGGAGTCGACCTGGGCTGGCACATTTGGGTGTCTGTTTGGCAGGAGCCTTGGATTTAAAAGAGGATGCATCCCTGCTTATCCCCCTCCTGCCTCTCCCTCAAAAGAACCCTCTCTGTGGGAAGGGAGAGGAGGCCTGTGCTTGGTAGAAGGGCCTGTGAAAGGGCCTGCCGCTGCCCCTAGACTGCCGCTTTTGAGGAGTGGCTTGTCGTTCCTTGGCCTGTGCACTCCTGTAGGTGGTCCTGTACTCATCCATCTTCTTCTTGTAAGCCTCTGTCTGCTCCCCAAACAGAGAGTTACCCACCACAGGGAAATCCATTACCTTAGCCTTTGTGTCCTGAGAAAGGCTAGTACATCTAAGCTAAGCAAATCTCCTGAGAGACACAGATGTAGCCATGACTCTCAATGCCACATCGTTAGAGTCTGCAGCAGCATGAAATTGCACTTTGGATGCCTCAATCCCATCAGCAACCACCTCCTCCAGCTCTTTGGCTAGCTGGAGGGAAGCCTGTTTAGCCAGTTCGAGAACCGTACCCCACCTGGACTTCTGGTATATGGCTGTGTAGGCCATATAATTAGCTTGCCTGAGTCCCAAGGAAGATGCAGAGTATTGTTTCTTGACCATGACATCCACCTTCCTGGAGTATTTATCTGGGGTGTGTGAAGCCAAATGTATATTTGCCATGTCACAGGCTGCAGCCTACACTACCCCAACATGGCTGCAATGATTGGACAAAAACTCTGTACCTGAGCCTGACAGCATATACCTTCTGTCCATTCTCTTATCCACAGAAGGTAAATAATTTGGAGTCTGTAGAACCTTTTGTGTCTGTTTCCCCAGGGATTTATGGAGTGGAACAGACAACCTCTTGGACTCTGGGATGTCCATCATCTCCACAAAATCAGACTCTTCTTCCTCCTCAACAACTTCAACTATAAGGAGCTGGAGGGTTTTGGCCACCTTTCTGTAAAACAGAAAGTGAGATGGGGACTCAGACAGCCTTGGAGGGAAGACATTGGAATGTCTGTCTGGGGAGATGTCCGGTTCAATGGGCTCATCCAGACCTCCATAATCGTTGTCATCATCATCATCATCCAGTAATTCTTCATCCCCCTTCCACTTCAATTCATAGTAAGCATCCATATCATAATTCAATGGAGCTGGGCCCGACCAAACCGAGCGTCTAACTGACGGCACCGGTTCAGACGGAACCGGACAAAACGATTGCACAATACTGATCGCTTTGGCTATTTCTTCAGCGGTTGGAGTAAGGGGTCCTGGATCCGAACTGGCTGACTTTTTTCATCTTTTTGACAGAACCGACCCCTCAAGGTTGGCTCTCCTTTTGCCCAAGGACGTCTCACCCAGGTCAATGGACACCTCCTCAGGTTCGGTCGGAACTGAACCAGGCTGGCCATCTGGGTCAGCGGACTTCTCGGCCTCCTATTCCTTTAGCCTACCCAATCTTTTTTCCAGGGTGGTATTAGGAATATTTTAGCAGATTTGGCAGTCTGTTTTGAGATGATCAAACTCCAGACTATAAACACAGACAAGATGGGGGTCAGCCTTAGCAAAGGCCTCCCCACACTTTGTACAGTGTTGAAGCCCAGTGGGACCATTTTTTTTTCTTGGGTTTCTCAGACATGGCCAGGCTAGAAAAAGTTACCCTTTACAGCTTTGTTATGCCAGGTAATACACCCCTATCGATTACCAACCGTGTCACAGGTTGTGGAAAGAAACTGAAAAAAGTCTGTTTTTTTTAAACTGATAGGAACCGGCACACCACTACTATAACCCAGAAAATAAATTTAAACACAAAAGGTCGGTTCCCAACCGGACCGACCGAAAAGGAACTGAAGTTTACAATTTCCACAGAGAAAAAACAGAAATTATGGTTCACTACCTATCTACACTACTTACTGTACCATAGACAGAGTCTCAAAACCAAAAGTAAAGAAATCGGTTGAAAAAACCGATGCATTGTGAAACTTTACCGAACTGAAGCGAAGGAGCAATCTCCAGACGACTTCACAGTTAGGCGGAGTAAAGAATCTGACAGTTACACTCTGAAGTACCACAGACAGAGGTTTGAAATCCGAGCTCGAGCTCAACATTCTATACATTGCATAGAAATTAACTCTTTCCTCTCTGGAGCAGTTCAAGTGCTGGGGCTAACTGCATATGTCAGAATACAGCAAGGTTTCATGTTGTTTAAATGATACTGGTGGCACCAGATTGGGCGAGGCAACACTGGTATTCACTTCTGTTGGCTCTATGAGTAGTACCTCCAATCCATCTGCCTAGAAGGCACAACCTACTGACATCTTCTTAGGGCAGGATACTGTACCCCAACCTCAAATCACTGAGGCTCAAGGCCTGGCTCTTGAGGACTTAAGAGTATGCTAATCTTAAATTGTCAGAACAGGTGCTGACAGTACTTAGGGGTTCCAGGAAACTTTCCACCAAAAAGACATACTCTGCTAAGTGGAAGAGGTTTTCCATATGGTGTACGGGTAAGGGTGTTGACCCATCCAGGGCTGACATAGCCATTCTCCTGGATTACCTAACACATTTGCATTCTTTAGGTCTGAAGTCTTTGACACGCAAGGTCCATTTGGCTTCAATCTCAGCTTATTTGTCAGCTGGTAAAGAGAGAGATCCATGGCCTCTCATCTGGTCTTCAGGAAGTATATTAAAGGTCTTAACCTTTTGTACCGTCCCTTGAGGGAACCAGTTTCGGCCTGGAATCTGAATATCTGCATTGCCAAGCTCGTGGATGCCCCCTTTGAACTGATGGCAACAGCAGACTTGAAGTATATCACTTGGAAAACTATGTTTCTCGTTACTATTACTTCTGCCAGAAGGATCAGTGAGTTACAGGCCTTGTGCATGGATGTAGACTAAATCTCATTCCACAGGAATAAAGTGGTCCTCAAGACCAATAGAAAATTCTTTCCCAAAGTGGTGTCTGATTTCCATTTAAATCAGTCCATCACTTTACCTGTCTTTTTTACAGAGAACTCCAGTTCTCCAGAAAAGAGGCTTCACTCCCTTGATGTCAAAAGGGCACTTAGCCACTATATTGACAGAACTAAATCTTACAGACCAGGTCAGACACAGCTCTTTCCTACCTATGGAGAAGTAGGTAAGGGCAGACCTGCCACAAAACGTACAATTGCTTGCTGGATAGTGGCATGTATACAGTTTTGTATTCATGCCGGCCGGTCACTCATATCTTCAACTCTTCTCTTATCTCAGGGATCATCCCTGATATATGGAAGGTTGCCAAGATTGTCCCTGTTTACAAACAAGGCGACCCTAAAGATATTAATAACTATCGCCCCATTGCCATACTCTCTGCTACCTGTAAGCTCCTTGAAAAGGCAGTTGCCTCACAACTCTCCCACTACCTCCAGGGTTATGCTGTTCTCTCCCCTGCTTAGCATGGCTTCAGAAAAGGGCATAGTATATCAACTGTGCTTACCGTGGTTACCTCTGAGATCAGGTCCGTGACTGACCAAGGCAAAATGATCGATGCCATCTTCATCGATCTCTCTAAGGCCTTCAATCGGGTTGACCATTCCCTCCTCCACTCCACTCTGCATTCCCTCAGATTCTCCCACCCAGCCCTTGCCTTGTTCTCCAACTACCTTGTGGGTAGGCAGCAATACACCTGCTTCAATCGCACCCTCTCTGCCCTCTCCCCAGTTAACTGCGGGGTCCCCCAGGGATCCGTCCTTGGACCCATTCTGTTTTCCCTGTTCATTAATGAACTGCCCTCCGCTACAACCCATGGGTGCCCAACTCTGTACATGGATGACCTTGTCGTACTGTCCAGTTCTAACCCTAGTAATGCTCAGAATGTTCATAACTTTGTGCAGTCAGCCTGGTGGGTTGGACTGCCCGGAAAGATGGAACACATGTAAATGATGGAATTCTTTGCATGTGAGCATCTTTCAAATACTGCCTCTACCAACTGTAGTGTTCTAAGCCCTTCAGATTTTTCTCTCCGCCTGAAAGTCTGGTCGCTCGGAGTCTCTGTTGCCCTCTTTCACGTGAAGAAGACAAAAAAAAAATCACAAAAACATAAGTATATTTAGTTTCTTTTACTGCCTCTACTGATTGTTAGTTTACATCTAATTTATTATTAAAGTAGTTGTTTTTCTCGGTTCCTCACGGTTTGGGATAACCGTGTGGGATCTGAGTTAGTTTAATTTTTTTTCGGTTCTCTGACAAAAGAACCTATATATTATCGCTAATTTTTGGTCCTGATAAACTTTTGTTGTAACTGTTTTTTATCGGTTACAGAACCGCTGAACTGGTTCATATTTCATCTCCTCACTCGGTTCCTTCGGTTCCCTATTGGTTCCGGAACCGACCGCAAAAAGAAAAAAAAAACTTTTAAAGCTGTTTAAATAACCGCAACAATACTTAGTATTTAGCAGTTGGGATTTTTCCTCTTGCTTTTCACCATGGCTGAGAAACCCAAGAAGAGAACCGGGGAGCCTGGGTTTAAAAACTGTTTAAAGTGTGGGGATGTGTTTGACAAGGCAGACAAGCACACTTTATGTGTAGCTTGTCTGGGTTTTGAACATCTGGACCAGGAATGTGAGATATGTAAAACTTTTCCAGAAAAAACTTGAAAAGCGCCTTGAACAACTCAATAAAAAGTTTCCTAGGGTCCCTCAGTCTCTGATCAGCTGACACCCCAGTCTGTCGTGGTTGAAGCCACAAGTGTTACTACCCCTGCCCCTGATACAGATGAAAAAGGGGCAAAAAGAGGGAAAGAACTGGCTGACTCTCCGGTTCCCTCAAAGAAAACAAAGAAACTCAAGCATGCAGAACCCTCTCCTGTTAAACCAGGGACTTCTGCGCAGGTGCCTGTAATGCCTTCAGCTCAGGAGACAGCTCAGGTGTTTAAAATTATTCAGGCTCTGCAGGGCATCATCCCTCAGCCTCCTGCCCCTTCACAAGGTCCCCAGGTTGCTACTACTGCTTTGCCCACTGCACCGGAGCAACACTATTTTGAAGAGGATGAGGAGCCTTATGAGGAGGACGAACCTATTCCTCCAGAGTTGTCCCCTGATCAGGAATTTGGCTCACCTCCCAGAGTGTCTGAGGATTTTTCCTCCCATTTTTCCTTTGTAAGGAAAATGGTAGATGCTTTAAATATCGCCACAACTGAGCAAGTGGAGGATGAGGAGGAGATTGAGTACCTTAATATGATGGGTCTAACACCCACAAAGGCCCTCCTCCTCCCAGTATATACATTTTTTAAGAAGGACGCTATGAAGCTCCTGCAGACCCCTTATTCTATTCCTCCAATTGACAAGAAAATAGACAAAAAATACCAGCTGGATAGGGAGGGAGCTGACTTCCTTTTCTCCCATCCTGACCATCAAGGGGTAATACAACAAGCTGCCTGTGATAAAGCTGAAGTCCCTCTGTCCTCACACCCACTGGACAAGGAATCAAGAAAATTGGACAGTATGGCCAAAAAGGGCTATTTGTCAGCCTCACTGGCCATGAGACAGGTTACTTTCCAAGCTTATGCTGCCCAGTATCAGAAATCCCTGTGGCAGTCAGTACTGGCAATGTCCATGAAGGCCACCTCACCCTTGTCAGATGACCTGGCTGAAACTGCCAGGTTTGGGCTAGAGGTGGCCAAGTACCAATTCCAAATGGCTTCTGATCTGAATGACACTGCAGCCAGATGGATGGCTAACACAGGGGCTCAGATGAGATTTGCTTGGCTTAGGGCTACAAACCTCACTCAGGATACCCAGTTGAAGGCCCTGGATTTTCCATTAGAAGGAAATTCGCTCTTTGGAGAATCCACGGTGGCCTATATGAAAAAGGTGGATGAATATAAGGCTACTTATAGAAGTAACTCTGCTAGAGACAGAGCTTCTTCATCCACCAGGCACTATGAAAGGGGGGCCAGGGGTCACTTTTTCTTGATAAGACCTTTTTTCCAGCCAGCAGCCATGCCCCAATACCAGCAGTACCCCTTACAGGGCTACTCAAGGGGTAGGGGTAGAAGGGACTCTAGGCGAGGGTCTCAGGCACAACCTCAACCCCAGCCTAAACAGAACCCCTGAGATGCAGGCTGCCTCCTCCCTACCTGTCGGAGGCAGACTGTCCCATTTCCTCCCCCTTTGGTCAACCATCACCACAGACAAGTGGGTGTTGGAGGTAGTGGGCAAAGGTCTGTCTTTGGACTTCAAATTTCTTCCTCAAAAAAACCCCAGGGTTTCCATCTCTCCACCCCAGCACAAATTTCATTCCTAGAGGCAGAGGTTCAGAAGCTGCTACAGCTCAGAGCAGTGGAACTAGTTCCTACAACCCTGAGAGGAAGAGGTTTTTACTCCAGATACTTCCTAACAACAAAGAAAAATTGGGAGTGGCAGCCAATTTTGGATCTCAGAGCTTTAAACAAGTACCTGAAAAAGCCAAAGTTCAAAATGGTAACTTTGGCTCGGATTCTGCCAACAATCCAAAAAGGGGACTGGCTGGCATCTCTGGACTTACAGGACGCTTATTTCCACATCCCCATAAAAGAATCTTTCAGGAAACATCTCAGATTCAGACTCCCATCAGGTCATTATCAGTTTGCAACCCTGCCCTTCGGCCTTTCCTCGGCACCAAGGGTGTTTACAAAATGCCTAGCAGCCGTGGTGGCATTTCTTCGAAGACAGGGAGTGACTGTTTTCCCATACCTGGATGACTGGCTGGAGGTGGGCAAATCACTAGTACAAGTCACAACCTCTCTACAGCTCACACAGGATCTTTTGGAATCCTTGGGTTTCATAGTAAACCAGAAAAAATCTGTCTTAACCCCTACACAGACTTTTACAGTTCATAGGGGCAGAGATCAGTACAATACAGGCCAGGGCCTTTTTGCCACTAGACAGGGTGCAAAGCCTTCAAGCCATAGCAAATTCCTCCAAGTTGCACAGTCAAAAAACAGCCAGGCAATTCCTGCAGCTCTTGGGTCATATGGCTGCATCCACAGGCACAGTGCAGGCTTCCAGGTTTCACATGAGAGACAGCCAGTTTCACCTCAGGAATCATTGAAGTCAGAAAAAAGATCCCTTTTCAAAACTCATTCCAGTAACAAGGCCTCTGTTACAAGCCCTTTTGTGGTGGAAAAAGGAATCCAACCTAAATCAAGGAGCCCCCTTTCAGAAGGAGAATCCTTCACTAGTCCTCACACCAGATGCATCCCTTCTGGGCTGGGGTGCCCATCTAGGGGAGCACACAACTCAGGGTACCTGGACAGAGGCAGAGTTCCTCCAGCATATAAACTTGCTGGAACTCAGAGCAGTGAGGCTGTCACTAAAAGTTTTCTCTACACTGGTGATGGGCAAGGTGGTACAAGTCTGAAAAGACAATACTACCACTATGTATTACATAAACAAGCAGGGTGGCACCAGATCAGGTCCCCTATGCACAGAAGCCTTGAAAATTTGGACTCTGGCATATTCTCTAAAGGTGTCCCTGCAAGCCATCCATCTGCCAGGAAAGGACAATATCTTGGCAGACACACTGAGTCGAATCAATCAGTCCTATATGAATAGACACTGAACAAGCAGGTGGTGCAGGTAATTTTCAGGAAGTGGGGCGTTCCAGAGATAGACTTGTTTGCATTCCCACCAGAACCACCAGTTGCCTCAGTATTGCTGCAGGCCACCAGCCCAGGGCACAATCCCTCTGAATGCCCTGGCACTGGATTGGTCAGGCAAGTTTCTTTATGCCTTCATCCCTTTTCCTCTGGTTTTCAGGGTACTGCTGAAGCTCAGATCCCGAACAACTTCTCTGATTTTGATAGCTCCAGATTGGCCCAGGCAGCCATAGTACTCTCTTCTGCTCTCCATGTCAGTGAGCAAGCCAATAAGTTTGCCTCTCAGGCACAATCTTCTGACTTCCAATCGGGGAACATTGTTGTTCCCAAATCTCAAGTCCCTCCACCTCAAGGCATGGCTCTTGAGGAATTAGAGTATGCAGACTTAAAACTTTCTGAAGCTGTATTAACTATCTTGAAAGGTTATAGGAAGCCCTCCACTAAGAAAATGTTTTCTGCTAAGTGGAAAAGATTTTCCTTTTGGTGCTCTGGTAGAAATTTCGCCCCAAATGACGCAGGAGTCTCAGTGGTGTTGGATTATCTGACTCGCTTACATTCACAAGGTCTACAACCCAGTTCTCTAAGGGTTCATCCTGCAGCAGTATCTGCATACCTTTCTGCTAGGACAAAGGTGTCAGTAGCATCAAATCCCATTTTCAAAAGATTTTTTAAAGGCCTGATACATTTGCATCCTCCTCACTGGGCACCAGTGCCCCCTTGGGATCTTAATATATGTACAGCCAGATTAATGCAGGATCCTTCTGAGCCCATGGCTACAGCCCATTTAATGTATGTTACCTCAAAAACAGTTTTCTTGGTAGCAATTACCTCAGCAAGAAGAATCAGTGAGCTTCAGGCTCTTTGTGTTGACCAGGACTACATCTCCTTCCACAGAGATAAGGTAGTCCTCAGAACAAACAGACAATTCCTTCCCACGGTTGTCTCAGATTTTCATCTGAACCAATCAATCACTCTCCCTGTCTTTTTCACAGACCATACAAGCTATGGTGAAAGAAGGCTCCACAGTCTGGATGTGAAAAGAGCTCTCAGTTACTACATGACACCTACTAAAGGCCATAGGCAAGACAAGAAACAACTTTTTCCTTACATATGGGGATGTCGGAATGGGCAAAGCAGCCTCAAAAAGATCCATTTCTCGGTGGATTGTCTAGTGTATTCAGTTCTGCTACACTAGAGTAGGTAGGGAGTCCCCAGCTGGGCTGAGGGCTCACTCGACAAGAGGAACAGCTGCCAGACTTGCAGCTGCTAGGGAGGTGCCATTATTGGCATTCGTAAAGCAGCTACTTAGAAATCAGTATACACCTTTACAAAGCATTACAACTTGGATGTTTTGTCCAGAAGTGATGCCAGGTTTGGCACAGCAGTCCTGCAAAGTATGTTTCCAAAATAAGTTATGTGCCCACCTCCAGGGGTACTGCTTGGTAGTCTGCACAAAGTTATGAATTTTCTGATCATTACTGGGGTTAGAAGAAAAAAATACTTACCATAGTAATCTTCTTTCTTCCCAGTGATGCTCAGATATTAATAACTCCATCTCATCCTCCCCTTCCAGAACTTCAGCCCCTGCATTCCACAGGCTAGTGCCACATAGCCATACCCTTCTGGGTACACTTCTCTATGCTAGATATATTTTAACAGAGTTTTCTGTCTCTCTTACTAGTTTTCTCACTGTCTGGTGAACACCATTATTATTGATGTAGTCCCTCCCTTAGAGTTTTTTTGGAGTAAATTGTTTTTATTAGGGTAATCCTAAAAATGTTTTAATTAATTAGATTGTTGGATTTTTTCATAATGCGTGACTTCCAGGCTTCTTACAGATCTGAAGGGCTTAGAACACTACAGTTGGTAGAGGCAGTATTTGAAAGATGCCCACATGCAAAGAATTCCATTTGCATGTGTTCCATCTCTCCGGGCAGTCCAACCCACCAGGCTGACTGCACAAAGTTATGAATATCTGAGCATCACTTGGAAGAAAGAAGATTACTATGGTAAGTAATTTTTTCTTCTCAGGATATTACTATCATCAACTCCTGGCTCAACTCCGACGTCGATCTTATCCAGAACTGGCTTGAAGGCCACAAGCTTACCGTCAACCTGAAGAAGACCCAGGCCATGTTCTTTGGCTCTGTGTTCAAAACCTCTTCCTGCCCGGCACCTCTAACTATCTATGGAGCTAATGGTTCCCTCCTGCCGGTCATTGACTCCGTCAAGTATCTAGGAGTTACCCTCAATCCACAACTGGATCTCATCACGCATCTTTGGAATGTATGTAAAGTCACAAATGGCAAGCTCGGCCTTGCCTACAGAGCCAAAGATTGCCTCACCCCGGCCTGTCGGCTTGCCATAGCCAGGGGGATACTCCTTCCCATGCTTTGTTATGGGCTCATTGCCTTTGCCCCAGTCCTGAACTCTAGCCTTGGGAAAAGAGACACTGCTTATAACAATATATGCTGCTTCACTCTCTCTGCCCGTCGCCTTACGCATCGCTGTGAGCTCTACTCACTGCTGGAGTGGCTCCCCCCTGAAAAACAACGCACCTTTGTCCTTGGCAACTTCGTAGATAACATAGTTAGAACAACCACTTCCTCTGCACTCGCCCTTCCCCTTAAACACATAACCCCTGCCTACCACTTAAGATCCAGTGTTGCACTGGTCTGCCTGGTTCCTAAGACCCGCACCCTCACAGGTGACCGGGCCTTCTCCGTCCATGTGCCTAGACTGTGGAACTCCCTTCCTGCCCTAGTGCGTGCTTCTCCCTCCCATCCCTGCTTCAAAACATCCCTATGGAGCTTCCTCAAAACTGCCTCAGCCTGTATATGTACCATATAGACCCAGCGTATTCTCTCCCTCCTCCCGATTCACTGAGGGAGCTGTCCTGTGAGCAGTTTCTCTGGTTGCTGTTATATCTCTGCTGATAATCAGCATAAGGCACTTACCACCGTCCTATTGGAGAGGCGATCTTGTCATATCATTACCTGCCTCTTTTCTGCATTATTTTTTTCATTCCCTCTCATTATAAGCACTCTTGTCATGCAATTACATACTTGTACTTTCAATAATTTTGATGTTATTCTCTATCATGTTGTTATTTGATGTTATCCTACCTCTCAGTGTGTTATGTAACTTGTTGCTATACTGCTTACCAGACCATTTTAAAGCCTGTTGTACCATAAGCTGTATGACCCACTTGTTGAAGCCTGTGGCTCCTGTATGTTACTTCGACTCTGTATTATGTTTCCCGTGAACTCTGTAACCCTCCCAGGTCGCACCTGAAAATAGGCACTTGGATGTCTAGAGTGCTTACCTGGTTAACAAAAAACAATAAATAAATAAACAGTAAAGTGGGTAAACAGGCTCCCCTCGGCCTAAGAGCACATTCTACCAGAGGCGCAGCTGCTTCAGCGGCAGCTTCAAGAGAGATCCCACTATTGGAAACTGCAAAGCAGCTACATGGAAGACAGTACACACCTCCACAAAGCATTACAGCCTGGATCTACAATCCAGAAGTGATGCCAAGTTTGGTACAGCAGTACTGTAGAACCTGTTTCCTAAATAGGTTTTCTGCCCAACCTCCAAAGGTGCTGCTTGTTAATCTGCATCATTTTAGTCATAATGAGTGATTCCTGGGGTTAGAAGAAAAAAATACTCACCATAGTAATCTTGTTTCTTCAAAGGGATCACTCATGATTAAAGCACCCACCCTGCCTCCCCTACTAGAACCTATGGAAGTTGTTCTGCATCCTTGCTTTAGGATGTTTTTTTCCATATAGGTCAGGTTAGAGACTGAGCTTTTGTTAACCAGTTGGTTCTCTTGTGGTCTCAAGTTCTTTAGGTTTACTTCTTGGGATATTTTTTTGACCTGAGAGGAAAACAATTGTTTGATGGAAATATTATGTTAGCTAGGGGGTCTTGTACCCAGTTTAGGCTACATAAGAATCCGAAGCACTCAGAGAGCAGCAGTTGCTAGGGCAGCGGTTTGAAATTGGCATGAGCCAGTTGAGAGTTCCATCATTTACATATAATTCCATCTCTCCGGGCAGTCCAACACAGGAGGCTGACTGCACCAGTTTAATCATAATGAGTGATCCCTTTGAAGAAAAAAGATTGCTATGGTGAGTGATTTTTTTCTTTCCTTCCTGCTTCCATTTGAGTTTGTACCCACAGTGCCTGCATTCTTCCATCCCCAGTTTCTTCTCTAGTGGTGGTGAAGCCCTTTGTGATGTAAAGTGCAACCCCTTCCCTTTCTCCTTGTCCCATGTCTCAATAACTGCCACCATATCCACCTTTCCCTCTTCCTTCATGGCCTACGTGTCATCCATTTTGTTCCTAGACTTCTACTGTTAAGGGGCACTCCCCTCTTCTCCCCCCTGCTTTCAGTCATCCCTAGCTCCTTCCCATTCCCACCACTCTTCACTTTCATTATTCCCCCTGTGCCATTTACCTAAGGCTGGAGTTGGTCTCCCCCTCTTCCAGAGAACCCCTCCCTAGGCCCTCTTCTATCTAATCACTTTGTAGCCTTTCTGTGGGGGCCTGTCTGCCCCCCGTCCAGGAAACCATGGATGCTGTGACCTTGCTGCCCTCCTAAATGTACTTTAAATTTAGCCTCCTGTTTATATATTCCCTAAACATTTCCCTTAGCAGCTTGGTTCCCCTCCTGCTAAGGTGAAACCTCTCAGGTGTGTAGAGGGTTTTATCATTCTAGGTCCCCACTCCCAGTCCCATATGTATCCTAATCTCTCCTCACTACACCATTCCTTCAACCAGCCACTGAATTCCTCTATCCTTCGTTTCCTGACTGTGTTGGTTGGTTCTAGGTGCCAGTAGCACTTCCAGTAAAGCTACCAACCTAGCCACCCCACTGCACTTCTGACTCGCCAATCTAAACCTCTCCTGGGGCCAGATGTTCAAAAGTTAGCGTGTGTGCTAAGGGGTGTTTGCCCATTGCTAACCGGGTTTGGCGCCCAATTTGTGGATGGAGACTATATTCAGAGGCCTTCAGAGCATAAGCAAAACCCGTTAGCACCCGAGTCCTAACATAACACTGGACCCATGCAAATGAGGTGCAGCAGCAAATTCAGCAGTTTGCATCAGGAAATAGCACCCAATGGGGTACTATTTACCACCTTTGCAAACCTGATCTTTTTTTTTTTTTACAACTTTGTTTATCCTCCTGCAGCAGGTCACCCTCATTGTCTGCCAACCCTACCAGTCTCAGGGTCCTTCGGGGGCTTGAGGTGCTATGCATGCCCCGGCAGATCCCCTGAGTCAGTCCAGAGGCATCATCCTCAGTGACCCCCATTGTTTCCTCTGTTAACTCTTTAAAATGCTCCTACTCCTGAGACCCCAGAAGTGGTAGCGCATGCGCGCTGAGGCGTACACGCGAACCACAGCTCCAGTGCCAGTCTCTTCAACCCTTTCTTGGCCTAACGCCGGCAGTCCTCAGAGCGACACAGCCACTCCAGGCTCCACCAGGGGGTGGCCAAGCTCTGAGGACACCTATTCCTCCTCCCTCCTCCTGAGGCCAAGAGCATGGCCGCGCTACTCCCATTCTCACCACCCTGCCAACCTCCGATTACCCTGGCTCATTCCTGAACCAGGGTCGCCGGCGTGGCGCAAGGTATAGCGTCCAGCTCCTCAACCCTCTGCACCACCAGGCCAGTTTGCAAACCTAATCTTAATGGGGCACAAGGCCATGGTGGTAGAACAGCTGCACTGCAGCCACCTGCCCCCCCACCCTCTGAACACCTGTCCTAGTGAAACAATGGATGCCCTCATGTCTAGTGACACCCCACCTTCAGATCCCCTGTCGCTGAACAGTGACTATCTGCCCTGGTTTCTAATGGCACCCTTCACCCCCCGTCACCTCTTTCATACATCCACAGGCCATCTCTGGTGTCCAGTGGTGCTCCCCACCTACTGATCACCACTCCTGGTAAAGCCACAGATGCCCTGGTGGTTAATGTAACCTCCCACCCACCGATCACCACTCCTGGTAAAGTCACTGATGCCCTGGTGGTTAATGGAACCCCCACCTGCTTGATCACCCCTCCTGGTGAATCTGGCACTTCCCTGGTGTCCAGTGGCACCCCAACCTGCTGAGCACCCATCCCCGTACTAACATAGCATCCCTGGTAGCTAGCAGACTCTCCCCCCACCGGCCTCCTGGCTTGAATAGTTACCTGCCTCCCTGGTGTCCAGTGGCATCCCCTGACCACCGATCGGCACAGGGACCACCAAACAGTGGTAGTGTTGTGGCCCCCACCTACTCAGCCTCACCAGCACACCCTTAGCTAATCCACCACATACCTATGATGGCAGGGCCATGCAGGGAGCCCAGTACAATGACCGACACACCCCTATACTTACCTTCACAGCTGGCTGCCATATCAGATGACAGTGAGCATGCATAGAGTAGACTGTATACTGTACTATATAATGTACACGTGCTTACTGCTGCTCCTACTGTACTGAGTTTAGTTTTGTTTTCTGTTGCACGGATAAAAAATTGTTCCTCTTCCATGTATACCACCCATCCCACCGACTGCACTCTCATCCAGGCATGGCAGTAATGTAAAATAAATAATTCATCAAAGCGACCCTCTTGTACTCAACTGCATACCACCCATCCAACCCATCACTACAGCTGCACACTCACATGTCCAGTAGTCCACTGCCATAGGTTGTACAACAAAAGCAGACATCCAAAGGATGTACCTATCAGTCCCACTTTAGCGACCAGCGCAGACCTCTGCTTATCGCCTCAGCCAGCCACCATATGGGAAGTCAATGAGTGTGCATACAGTACTGCATACTGTGTGCATGCTCACTGTCATCCCATATGGTGACCAGCTGCAGAAGTGAGTGGCAGGCTGTGCCTGTCATGGTGTTGGGCTCCTTATAGGCCCCATCATCACAGATACAGGCTAAGCGGGTGGGCGGGCAATGACACTGCCACTGTTTAGCGATCTGTGCTGCTACTAGCTGTGGGGGAATACCACTGAATGCCAGGGAGTGGCTCAGGTACATGGGCCAGTGGATGAGGGGATGCCACTGGACACTGGGAGAACAGGGACCTATACAGACCTGGAGGCCAGAGTGGAAGGGTCTGCTAGCCACCAGAGAATCAGCAGTAGCACCAGAATGGGTGCTCAGCAGGTGGGAGTACCACAAGAAACCAGGGCATGCATCAGTAAGCAAGGGGTAGGTGTTCGGGGGAGGAGGGTACCACTAGCTACCACAGAATACATATACAAGTGACACCAGAGCATACTGGCGTGTGCATGCTTGGAAGATCGATGGGTGGGAGGTGCCACTGAACACCAGGGACTACCTTTGTGGCATCAGGCCTGGGATAGGAGGGTGGGGGGGTACTGCAGACACCAGAGCATAGTGACATGTGCATGGATTAGGAGATCAGAGGGTGGGAAGTGTCATTAGACACCACAAACCACCTTTGTGGCATCAGGACTGGGGTTGGAGGGTGGGTGGTGCCGCTAGACTCCAGGGCATTCTGATGTGTGCATGGGTCGGGGATTGGAGGGTGGGGATGCCACTAGACACCAGAAACTACCTTTGTGGCACGAGGACTAGGATCAGAGAGTGAGGCGGTGCCACTAGACAACAGGGATTCCATTATCACAGAGGGGAAGGGCGTTCGGGGGTTGGGGTGCCAGTCACCAGCAGGACTGAAATGGCAGGCAACAACAGGACAGGCACAAACCTGCCTGAGCTCATAATGGGCATGCATATGACCCCTTAGCACCTTGCATGCCCAGTGGGCTTATTTGCATTCTGCAGCTGAATATCGCGCCATGGCTCACAGCACTATCTGATCTGGGAACGCTGTTCACTAAGGGCTAAATGCAGCCCAGTTCCCTACTGGGGCAACAAACTGACTTTGCCGATGTGGCCTGATATTCAGTTGGCTAGCACCAGTGTGCCATCTGACTGAATATAGCAACCCCCAGGTTGGGTGCAAGTGCAGTGCAAATCTTTCCACTCCACTTTTGCACTTTTTTGAATATCTGGCCACTGAACTTATCCTTCCTCACATCCACCTAGGTCATTGGTACCTTGGTGAACCACCACGTGTGGTTCCATCTGTCCAGTGTGATAGTAGGCCTATCTCCAGTCCTGTGGGCTCTGCTGTCATTCAAGGGAGACAGATTACTCTCCTGTCCTTCTACCCTCCCCCCACCCAGCTAAGCTTCAGGTTCTTCAGGTTCTACTGTGATACGTATAGCTGTGGCGTTGTCGTTTGATGTTCTGCTCGCAGTGAGTTACATCATGTTGAAAGTAAAAGAAGAGGCTAGTATGCTGAATTGAGGTTACATTCTATTGAATTTCTCTATTTTGTACTCTGATATACACGTTATGAACAACGTTAAGTGTTACGGGTGAAATTAAACTGCCACTGTTATACATGCTGATCACAATGAGTCCGATCAAGTCTGAAGCTAACATTTGAGCCTACTATATGTAACCCCCCTACAAATGGGGAATCCCAAAAAGTCTTCCTTGAGCTTGCCTAAATGCTCACTGCCAGGCTGGTGTCCTCCGTTTTAGCAGTTTAAATGTGATTACCAGAGCCTGTATAGCCTCTGTGTACTGTCTTTTTAAGAACTGCCTGAGCCTAAGTAATCTGAGAGGGAGCTCTGTTGAAAGGTAACTATTTGCTGAAAATCATTTAGAATGATAATGATAATGATAATGTAGTTTGTCTAACCTGCTTTCTTTGTAGCAAGGACTGTTTTGTTTTGTCTTTACTATCTTGGTCCTGGACTGCAAATTGAACCAATCAGTTCTGGTGGGACCTAAAATATAACTGGACTACTGGAGCTGTCAGAAATCAAAATCTGTAGGAATTGTAGTTTTGAACTTTTTGCACCATTTTTGCCACTGAAGACGGAGTTCTTCCTTTGACTGACAGCCAAATCAGCCAACCAAACCTTTTGGATCTTGGGGAAGTCCCAGACTGCTTGCAATTTTCAGTTAGTTCTGAGCTGGGAAGTGAAATGAGAAGAGCTCAAGTATATTTTGGGCAGCAATCCTGAGTGGATTCACATGGGAAAACTGTGAAAGGGCTGAGTTTTTGGCTTGCATGTCTGCTGCTGCTCCTCCTGAGAAGGAGAGGAGAGAAGAGAATTATTTTGGACTAAATCCAAGTTTGTGTGACTAAAGTAAGCTACTGAAGTGGGCCAGGCTTAACCTGAAGAAGACCGAAGATTTTGTTGAATGGAATCGGCCTGTCAGGAATTCCAGCTACCCCTAAGATCCCGGTGTGTGCAGAGACTTTGCGACTGTGACCGGGGAACGCTTTGCCTGGTACAGTAGAATTCCCTTACAAGTAAATGTGATACGAGCTACTAGTGGGTTGTCAGTTAGTTCCCCACTGTGTGAACTGTGTTCTGCTTGCTAGAAGCTGTATCCAGCCCAAAAGAGACTGCACCTGAATTTGTCTCCATGCAGTCTGGGCCTTGTCAGACTGGCCCAGCCAGACCATCCACTGCACAGAGAAGCCATCGATGAGAGACCTGCCTGGGGATCAGCCCCCTGCTCCACGCTTGAACAGGAACGATGCCTCTGCAACTCATGTGGGACCTGCTTCTCCTGGCATTCCAGATCAACCACCTGCAGTCTTGATTTTTGTCCAGCCTGTGTCCAGTCTTGGGTATTGTGAGTAAATACCAGGGTAGCTCCCTGCAACAACAGCTGGGTACCCGGAGATGCGACTGTGTGGAGGGACTCAAAGTGCATGCATAGCTGCTTGATTGATATAACCTTTAAGCTAATTAACCTGATTTTGCCCCTCCCTTGTTGAAGTCCCCTGAATAAATCAGATCTAAGTTTTTCTGCATGTAATCTGACTGTGGTTCCAGTTTGTGCTCAAAGTACTGTACTGTTACTATTTGCTGTGCATAACCTTGTTTTACAAAGGGTCCCCAGGGTCGAGCTAGAGGAACCGGCCTTGGTGGTAAGTGCAAACAGTGTGAGTACTTGTGTGGTGTACCAGGGGTATTGTGAAAGTGATTATTGTACAATGTTCAGGCCACTAGAGGGGAAAGAGGGGGGTTACATTGTCCTGGAGGGCTGTGCCCAGGTTAGCTTGACCACTACCAACCCTGACCTCCGGATGGAGGCACCCGTTTCAGAACTCAGGCCCCTTAACCTGCTACTAGCCAAGCAGGCAGGGGTAGTAGCCCTTGGGATAGCGCCACCTAGGGGTTACATATAGGAATAAAACAAATAACGGGATAACCCATACCCCAGTGCATTTGCTCTGGGGTTCTTTTATAGAAATAACATGATTTCAGTATCTGCTCAGGGAAAATAACAAATTTCATCTTTCAGATTTATTTGCCTTTCCATGCTGTACATCTATACATATACATATGCAGTGTGTATATATATATATATATATCTATGTATAGATATATATATATATAGAGAGAGAAATATATATATATATATATAAAATGGTAGTACGGTAGTGCTACCATAGTTAGGGTTGAGGAGCCATTTACATGTTAAATCCAAAATTTTGCACCTTAATAACTTTGCAACTGTTTAATGGATTTGCCTGAAATTTGGAATACTCAATCAAGACCCATACATCTTGGGATGTGCCAAGTTTTGTACTGGTCAGATACACAGCTGCGGAGTTATTAAGCATGATCTGCGCATGCATTTATGCTTTTTCTGGAATTCTACGGTCGCGCCTACAGGTCGCACAGTTTGTGCGACTGGCCCAAAATCTTCAGGGAACATGTGGCCTGGGTCCCCGGTGTGCCTTTTGAAGATTTCATGAAAACATATTAAACTGTTCAAAAGTTATGGCAGTCCGAACTTCTGTTTTTTCCCCATAGGAAAACATTCTGGGTCGCCACGCCTTTGAGGGCCCGTTTCTCGAAAACGGTCCGAGATACAGAGTTTTTGTCAAAAAATTATAGCCCCCTTGGGCTACGTATAAAACTAGGCAGGAAAGTGATAATACATATGACTTTTAAATTGTTTTTCTATGTCGTACGGTTACCGAGATATACTGTAAGCAATTTACTATTACAACTACTGATTTTCGTGTTCCAAGAGTCATTATTTTGCATACATTCTTTCTACTCACTGTCTTTCTGTATAAAGCTTTTGGGGAAAACCAGCCTGTGAGCTTACATTACTCTTACCATTATCGTTTCTGCTTGCGGTTCCGTACCCGTTTCACTTACCATTCATGTTTACGCCACCATGTGCGTTACCCTTTGCGTTTTCATTTGCGGTTGCATTTCTGTTGTTTTTAACATTTCTGTCTACAGTACTGTTCCTCTTTCTGTTTCGCTTTGCGTCACCATGCGCATTACGATTTGCATTTGCGGGCACAATGTTACAATGCGACAAGACATCACCCCCGCGCTTCCCCACTGCATTGCATTCACTATTTCTCATTATCATTCTCAAAAAGAAGGGCAATTAGAGGCAAAAAACTCAGTTTAATGCATCAGTTAGGGTTGTTCCACAGCGACAAAAGTGAGGAAATTCGATGTTAGGGTTGAAACCCCATTTGCACCCCTCCAGCCCACCCCCCCAACTGGAATCGGGGTGTGCATTGGGGTCATCAGTCCTAACTGTCACCCCATTCTCCTATTCCTCAGCTTCTTTCCACATGTGATGGGGTGACACTTAAGACCGATGACCCCAATGCACACCCCGATTCCAGTTTGGAGGGTGGGCTGGAGGGGAGCAAACGGGGTTTCAACCCTAACATCGAATTTCCTTGCTTTTGTCACTGTGGAACAACCCTAATTGATGCATTAGCCAGAGTTTTTTGCCTTGAATATATTTATATATATATATATATATTATAGCTGCATGGTGGTGTAGCTATAGTTAGGGTTAGCGCAAACATTTAATGTTCAAGGCCAATTTTTGCAGGGTAATAATTTTGTGCAGGTTCAACAGATCTGCTTAAAATGCATCTTCGGAAATGCCAGGTCTATCGATATGCCAAATTTGGTTTGAATCCCTTGTGTGATTTCTGAGATACAGAGTGTTGAAAAATAAGAGATTTTTATGTTTTTTTGCTATTTTGTTGTCAACCTATAGAAACATGGAAACATAGAATTTGATGGCAGATAAGGACCGCTTGGCCCACCCAGTCTGTCCATTTACCTACCTGATGGAAAAGCTACAGATTCTAGTTAATCAACAGCTTACTTCCTCCTGCCCCCCCACTGGAACTGCCTTATGCCTGTCCCATGCATTCTTGAATTCTCCCACTGTCCCTGACTCCACAACCTCCTCAGGAAGGCTGTTCCATGCATCCACAACTCTCTCTGTGAAAAAATACTTTCTAACATCACCTCTGAGCCGCCCCCTCCTCTATCTTCAAATTGTGCTCCCTTGTTCTTGCGCATCTCTTCTTCTGAAAGATGCTACCCTCTTGTACCTTGTTAATTCCCTTGAGGTACTTGAAAGTTTCTATCATGTCACCCCTCTCCCTGCTTTTCTCAAGAGTATACATATTAAGCCACTTTAGTCTCTCTGCATATGTCTTCTGGTGCAGATCATGCACCATTTTGGTTGCCCTCCTCTGAACAGCTTCCTATATCTCAAAATCAGCTGCAGCTACAAGGTTGAAATTTTCAGAGTAGAAAACTGTGGTCTCACAGATGTGTCTTTTGAAGGTTTGGTGAAAAAATATTAATCCGTTCCAAAGTTATGAAATGTTCTTTTTCTCATTATTTCCTATGGGAAAAATACTGTATATACTCATGTATAAGATGAGGTCTTTGTACCAAGTCAGCATTTCAATTTAGGGAGTCTCGGTTTATATGTGGGTCAGTCATTACGGCACAGTAATATTAAGGTCAGGCACGATGGGTTGTCATAGCCAGCTAGGGAGAGAAGTTTTCTTTAAAAAATGAAACGGGAAGGGGAATGGATGCCGAGTGGAACAGATGCCTGGAGGACCATGGCAGTGCAGAGTGCCCCAAAGACAGAGCTGATCAAAAACAGAGAGACAAGGGAACAGAAAGGGAGTCCCTGGTGTTCAGTGGCACCTCCCACCCATCGATCTTCCAAGCATGCACACGCCAGTATGCTCTGGTGTCTAGCAGCACCCTCCACCTCCAAGCATCTGTCCCCATTCCATCTGAGAATGGGGTTAGCATTAAGGTCCATGACCCTAAGACACACCTCAACACTTTTTGGTGTGTGGAGGTGGCAGTGGTGTTGCGATGGTAGGGTTAGGCGGGGTGGGGTGGGGCCAATGACCAGCTACACCTGACCCTTGTTTGTGTGTGGAGGATGGGAGGTGCAGTTACAATGATAGGGTTTGGTGAGGAGGGTATAACAGTTATAAAACCTAACATCAAATTTCCTGACCTGTATCACTTTGGTTGAAGATCTATGTCTGGAACCCTAACTTTGTTTTAAACAAAGTTTTTGCTAATATATATATATATATATTCATGGCAAAAAAATCCATTTAATACATCAGTTAGGATTGTTCCACAGTGACAAAAGCAAGGAAATTTGATGTTAGGGTTCCCACCCCAATTGCACCCCACCCACACCAACAGGCATTCGCGGTGTGCGTTGGGGTCATTGGTCCTAACTCTCACCCCATCTCCTATGCAAACAAGCTGAGGTGGTGCAGTATAGGAGAATGGGGTAAGAGTTAGGACCGATGACCTCTAACGCACCCCAATGCCCACAGGGGGCAGTGTGGGGGTGGCAAGGGGGTGGGAACCCTAATATCAAATTTCCTCACTTTTGTCACTGTGGAACAACCCTAACTGATGCAGTAAATGGATTTTTTTTGCCATTAATTTCCCTTCTTTTTGAGAATGTGTACTATAAATAGTGAAGCAACAGCAACGCAAATGCAAGCACAAACACTAACACACATGGTGATGCAAACATAAACGATAACACAAATGGTAATACAAACACAAGTGCAAATGTTAATGAAAACAGAAACACAAATGCAAGCACCTGTGGAAACGCAAACCGTAACGCACATGGGCACGGTAACGTAATTGAAAACACAGACACTTATGGTAACAGCAATGATGACACCAAAACACAAATAGAAATGCAAATGAAACGAAACACGTATGCAAGCATAAATGAAATGCACACAGTGACATAAAGGAAGCGCAAAGAAAAACAGTAATGGAAACTCTAATGTTAACAGTTACGCAAATGCAAGCGCAAATGAAAATGCAAAGGGTAATGCACATGGTGGCGTAGACGGGAATGGTAACAAAAACAGAAATGCAAATGCAAGCACATACAGAAACGCAAATGGTAACGGGCATGGTCACCGTACCGCAATAGGAAACACAAATGCTAATGGCAACAGCAACGATGACGCCAAAGGAAATGCAAATGGAAGCACATACACAAATGCAAATTGTAATGCACACGGTGACGCAAAATAAAATGCAAACAAAACCAGTAATGGAACGCAAATGGTAACAGTAATGCAAATGCAAGCGCAAATGAAAAAGCAAAGGGTTACGCACACAGTGGCATAGACTGGAACGCTAACGCAAATGGTTACGGAAACACAAGTGGGAACACTAACTGTGACAACGAAAGTGCACACCATTTTTTTCACCAATGGCTGCATAGAGAAACACAGTGAATACAAAGAAAGTATGCATAATAATAGGCCTCGGAACAGAAAATGAGCACTTGGAATACTAAGTTGCTTATATCTCAGGAACCGTACGACGTAGAGAAAAAATTAAAATTTCATATAAATTATGACTTTCCTGGCTAGTTTTGCACTTAGCCCTTCAGTAGGGGATTAAGCAGTTTTCCAATGAAAAGTCCGTATCTCGAAGCATTTTCAAAATACGAGCCCCGAAAGGTGCGGCAGATGCCATAATGTTAGTCTAAGTGAAAAAGTCTCAACTTCAGAGTACCATAACTTTGCGTTCCTGTAATATTTTGTCACCAAACCACCAAAACGCACATCTGTTGGATGTCGGCTTTCTTCCCTACAAATTTCAGCCCAAAAGACCAAAACATTCTTTTGCAGCAGGGTGCAAAGAATTCCTGCTATTTTGACCATAGTGTCGCAAAGTAGTGTCGCAAATAACGACACTTTTGCAAAAAAAAAAATCACGAAAGTTTTCAAGTATGACACTACTTTGCAACACTACAGTTTACAAAAATTTCAAAAACATATTTCTCGGGTGTTTAATCCCTCCAAAAAGATATGACTAGCATCTTCAGGGTCCGACTAGGTGAACACAAAAAGAATTGTGTCCATAGAGGGTCCCACATTTAAATGCCAAGCATTTCTGTGACCACTAACTGAAAAAAAATGGCTGACTCACGACACTACAGGGGTAATTTGTGACACTAAAAAACTGCATTTGCAACACTGTTGAACTTTTTGTTAACTTTTCCCAGTGACTATAATGGGAAATTTGTTTTTTGAATAACTTTTGAACTGTTTAATATTTTTTCATGAAATCTTTGAAAGGCACATCAGGGATCCTGGCCACATGTTCCCTGAAGTTTTTGGACTGGTCGCGCAAACCGTGTGACCTGTAGGTACGATCAAAAAATGTGCAAAACAGGGTAAATGCACTACAGAACATCGCTTTATAACTCCACAACTGTGAATCCGATCATTACAAAACTTGGCAGATCTAGAGATCTATGGTACCACTCTGTGCCTGTCAAATTTCAGGTAACTCCGTTGTACAGTGGCAAAGTTATTAAGATGCAAAATTTCACACTTTAACCTTAAATGGGGTACTCAACTCTAACTATAGTGGCACTACCATGCCACTATAATATATATTAGAGGCCAAAAACTCAGTTTAATGCATTAGTTAAGGTAGTTCTACAGCGACAAAAGTGAGGAAATTCGGTGTTAGGGTTGAAAACCCACCTTGGACCCCCCGCCCACCCCCCAACCGGCATTGGGGTGTGCATTGGGGTCATCAGCCCTAACTCTCACCCCATCACATGTTAAAGCTGCAGAAGTATAGGAGAATGGGGTGAGAATTAAGGACCAGCGACTAATACACCCAATGCCGGTTAGAGGTGGGCTGGGGTCAAAGGGTTTCAACAACACCGATTTCCTCACTTTTGTGGTAGTGGAACAACCTCAACTAATGCATTAAATGGAGTTTTTTGCCTCTAATTCCTTCTCTTTTGAGAATGATAACGAGAAATAGTGAATGTAATACGGCGTGTGCCGGAGGACGGAGCCCCTCCCGCCACATGATGTCTTGTGGCATAGTAGAGGAACAGCAACACAAACAGAGCGCTAACAGTGGCACATGGTAATGCAAGTGCAAATGAGAACAGAAGGAAGCGCACACAGTGGCATGCAGCGGAGCGGTCTGCCATGTGATGTGTTGTCACATAATGACATGGTGCCTGCCAGCGGAAATGTCAATGGGCATGGTGACACAAAGTGAACCAGAAAGAGAAACAGTACTGTAGACACAAATGGCAAAATAACGAAGCATAGCGCAAATGAAACGCCAAAGGATACGCATGGTGGCGTGAAGCGTCAGCGGTAAGTGAAACGGGTATGGAATGACATAAGCGGAAAGAGTAGCGGTAACAGTAATGTAAGCGCACAGGCTGGTTTTCCCCAAAACCTGCACAGAGAAAGACAGTGAGTACAAAGAATGTATGCATAATGATGGGTGTCGGACAGAAAATGAGGACTTGGAATACTAAATAGGTTATATATCTCAGGAACCGTCTGACGTAGAAAAAATGTAACAGCCATATGATTTAGACTGTCCTGACTAGTTTTGCATTTTAAACATTTTAAGCATTTTTCCGATGAAAAGTTCTGTATGCTTTTTACGTTTCCGGATCCCGGGCCCTGAAAGGCGCAGCAAATGCCATAATGTTATCCTATGGGAAAAAAGAAGTTCGAACACCATAACTTTGCCTCCATAATATTTTCACCAAACCACTGAAGAGAGCACATCTGTAGGCTGTTGGCTGTCTTCCTCTAATTTCAGGAAAAAGACTAAACAGTTATTTTGCCATGGGTGCAAAAGGATTCCTATGTCGTTGGGCGCCGTAATGTTATCCTATGGAAAAATGTCAAATTTAGATACCGTAACTTTGCTGCCATGTAATATTTTTCAATACAACACTGAGAAGGCATATCTGTGAGATGTCAGCTGCATTCCCTCCAAATTTCAGCCCAAAACCCCCAACTGTTCTTTTGCAGCACAGTGCCAAAGAATTGCTGTCATTTTCCCACAGACTAGAAAACTACTGTCGCAATTTGCGAAAGCGTTCACAAAAATTTGCGTCACTTTCATGAGCATGAAAGTACTTTGCGAATACTTTTTCAGAAATTTGAAAAACATATTTCTGGGGTGTTTTGCCCCAAAATAAAGACATGGCTAGCATCCTCTGGGTCCAACTAGGTGAATACAAAAAGAATTAGGTTGCTAGAGGGTCCCAAATTTAAATGCCAAGCATTTTTCTGATCACTAACTGAAAACAAAATTGCAGATTTGCGAAAGTAACAGGGCCATTTGCGAAAGTAAAAATGCATTTGCGACACTGTCGAACTTTCTGTTAACTTTTCCCATTGACTTATAATGGGAAATTGTTTTTTGAATAACTTTTGAACCATTTAATATTTTTTCACCAAATTTTTGAAAGGCACATCAAGGACCCCGGCCGCGAGTTCCCTGAAGATTTCGGGTAGGTCATGCAAACCGTGCGACCTGTAGGTGCGACTGTAGAATTCCAGAAAAAGCATAAACACACACGCAGATCATGCTTAATAACTCCATAACCGTATATCCGATTGGTACGAAACTTAGCAGATCCCAAGGCCTATGGTTCTTGATTATGTATTCCAAATTTCAGGCAAATCCGTCAAACGGTTGCAAAGTTATTAAGGTACAAAATTTTGGGTTTAGCGTAGAAATGGCTCCTCAACCCTAACTATGGTAGCACTACCGTGGTACCATAATATATATGTACAGTATATATATGTATATGTGTGTGTGTATATATATATATATATATATATAATATGACATGGGTGAGAGATAGCAGAAGCATCTTTATGCGCTATACTTGACTTTCCAACCTCATGACTATAGCTATGATATATAGGATAATAGCTCGGCAGAAGGCACCAGGAGAAAGGACTGCTGTGTGACTGAACTTCTCTACTGGTACTATATTGCCCTCCTTCCCTTCCCTCCACCCAAAGCTAGTTCTATTTTTATAGGCACAGAATTTGACTGACAACAGGAACTTCCTGTTTGGGGCAGGAAGTGAGTGATCACAGAACCACCAAGGACCCACCATCCTAGAGGCAGAGTAGCTCTCTGGCCTCTAGCTGCTGGAGGTCTGCCTCTGAACAAGTAAGTGGTCTACTGAGAAATATAGGATATTCTTGTCTCAGAACAGGACAATCAGGAGCTTGAAAGGCACACAGGCAGAAAGTAAGGAGGAGAGAGAAAAAACAGAGGAAAGAGGTAGGATTGCAAACAGTTAAGGGACAGAAATAAGACATGATTGAGTGGTGCAGTGCAGTGGCTGTGGAGCAGCAGTCTTCCGGAGATGTTCTGGAGGATGCGGTGTTGTCCCATCTGCAGGCACCTCTCTGGGCTGAGGGAGGTTGCTCATCTCAGGCTGGAGTTGGCCAGGAGTTGTGGGACCTCCTCTTCCATCCAGGGACCACCAGTGCCACTGCCGTTGCCTCAGAGGTTGCCAAGAAAGAGGGCGGTTGGACCACAGTGGGCTCCAGGGAGGGTGAGGGGTGGTGGACAGGCGCATCCTCCAGTTGTACCTCCACAATTCCTATGCATTCTGGCAAAGTGTGGTTCCTCTATGGAGCACCTACAGTGGAGACCAAGGAGGATGCTGGGAAACTCCACAAAGGAGACCCACAGGAGGTGGCAGGGGACCCTGCAGGGAAGAAACAACTCTGGTGGGGACCCATTGTTAGGAAGGTAGAACTGGGCAAGGAAGGGAGAGGGAGGTAAGGTCCGCTCTGCCTGGTGCCATGGCCTGGAGGGACAGGAGGCGAATCCTCAGGATTGCGGAGCAGCTGCACAGGGAGGGAGCTGGATGTCATTGTCCACCTAGGGACAAATGACCTGGCTAAGAAAGGATTAGAGAAGTGCAGGAAGAGTTTGTGGAATTGGGAGATCTTGAGTCAAGTAGCATACGGTAACCTTCTCGGGAGGTGCTACCCATCTATGGCAAAGGAGAGCTAGGGTGTTCCATACCAGGTTCAATCAGTGGTTGAAAAACTGGTGTGGAGCTCAGGGATTAGCTTCATTGGGACTGGGGTCCACCTGGGTGATGCAAGCCTATACTGGCATGATGGGCTGCATCTGTCCGGAGGGACCCAGGATCCTAGGTGATAGGTTTAAATGCTTCATTGGCAAGTTTAAACTAGCCAAGGGGGGAGGCACTGGAAAGGAGCAGGAAAATCCTAGCCCCCCCAAACAATCATGGTAGTAAGTGTAGCAAACACCAACATGGAGGTGTCGATAGGGAGAAGGGCTGGGGTAAATGGAGAAAGTGGCAAAGGCAAGAAGGACAGGGATGGGACTAAAGGGGGTAAGGCCATCAGAAAACGGAGGGTAATGAGTACCAATGCCCGTAGTCTGGGCAACAAGCTCCCTGAGCTGGTGGCCTTAATGGAAGAGGGATGCCTGGATATCGTAGCAGTCACAGAAACATGGTACACAGAGAACCATGACTGGGATGTTAACATACCAGGGTACACAACTACAGGAGAGAAAGACAGAAGGAGGGGAGGAGTAGCTCTCTATGTAAGGAAGGGATAAAGCAACTGAACAAAAAGAGTAAACAGGGAGGAGAGGAGGCTTCTAATGGGTCACCTTGGAGACTGAGAAGAGGCACCACAATCCGCACAGGGGTTGTGACAGACCCCCCATGCAGGGGAAGGAATGGACAAGGATATGATGGAAGACATTCTTAGAATGGCAGAAAGGGAGATACTGTTGATGGGAGACCTGAATATGCCAGATGTTAACTGGAGCACATTTGCTGCAGCCATATCAAGAGCAGGGCCATTCTTGATGCCCTACAGGTGGCAGGCATTAGACAGCTAGTTTCAGAACCCACTCGTGAGGAGCAATCTTAGACCTCGTACTCTCAAGCGGGGGCAGTAAGAGGATCTCAGATCTAGAAGTGGGTTGCCATCTGGGGACAAGTGACCATCAAACAGTGTGGTTTCACGTTAAACTCAGCTACAGAGTCAAGCCATACAAAAGTGAGGGTACTGGACTTTAGGAGGGCTGACTTTGGCAAGATGGGAGAGTGCCTCAGAAAGCACTAGCAAACAGGCTAGAAGGAGGTGTGGAGCAACAATGGGGAATTATCAAAACTGCCATCACAGAGGCAACAAGCCTTTGTGTGAAGCAAATAAACAAATCAAACGAAAGAAAAAGCCACTATGGTTCTCAAGAGGTGGCTGTGAAAGTCAGGAAGAAAAAGATAGCATTCCGGAGTATAAGGAAACACAGAAGGAGCAGGACGAAAGCTGTACCAGTTAAGGCAGAAAGAAACAGGAGGAAGTCAGAATAGCAAAGGCCCAAACTGAGGAAAGATAGCCAACTCAGTTAAGAAGGGGATAAAACCTTTTATAGGTACATCAGCGGATGAGAAAGACAAAGGAGGAGGATAGTGAGGCTGAATAGAATGAACAGTGGGTGGGCAGGGGACAGTGAAAAAGCAGGAATACTGAACGAATATTTCTGCTCAGTATTCCCAAAGAGGAGGGAAGTGCCTAATCCAATTAACAGAAGCACTCTTGATGAGGGGTCGATCCCAGTCCTTTCACAGAAGAAAGGGTTCTGCAAGAACTCCTAAAACTGAAGGTGGACAAAGCAATGGGTCCTGATGGAATTCACCCAGAATTCTAAAAATTAAGGAAGGAACTAATGAAACCACTGGCTACTCTTTTAATAAATCATGGGAGGATGGTGTGGTACCCGAGGACTGGAGGAAGGCGGATGTGATTCCCTTCACAAAAGTGGGACCAAGACAGAGGCAGAAACTACAGACCTATCAGTCTGCCTCTGTGTAGGAAAGTGATGGAGTCACTTCTGAAGGAAAGAATAGTTGAGTACCTAGAGGTCAGTGGAGCACAGGATCCAAGGCAGCATGGGTTCACAGCAGGAAGGTCATGTCAGACGAATCTAATAGATTTCTTTGACTGGGTGACCAAAGTAGTAGACCAGGGAGGGGCTGTGGACATAGCCTACCTAGACTTTAGCAAAGGAATTTAACACAGTCCCACACAAAGATTATTAGTCAAATTAACCAGCCTGGGAGTGGGTCCCAGGGTGGTATATGATAAACATTGGCTGGACAACAGGACACAGAAGGTAATTGTAAATGGAGTCCACTCTGAAGAAAGGGCGGTTACTAGTGGGGTACCGCAGGGTTCAGTATTGGGTCCAGTCCTTTTTAATGTCTTCATCAGTGACATTGCAGAGGGGCTGGAAGGAAAAGTATGCCTTTTTGCAGATGACACAAAGATCTGCAACAGGGTTGATACACAAGGAGGTGTGGAAAGGATGAAAAGGGACTTGGCAAGGTTGGAGGAATGGTCAGACGTATGGCAGCTAGGATTCAATGCAAAAAAGTGCAAAATAATGCACCTGGGAAACAAGAACCCAGGGGAAGAATACACAATGGTGGGAGGTAGTAACAACAACAAAACAGGAAAGGGACCTGGGGGTAATCATATCAGATGACCTTAAGGTTAGCAAGCAATGTGAGAAGGCAGTAGGGAGGGCTGGGGGTATACTGGGATGGATAGGGAGAGGCATCAGCAGCAGAAAACAGGAAGTTGTTATCCCTCTGTACAGACAGTTGGTGAGACCCCATCTGGAGTACTGTCCAGTTCTGGAGACCCCATCTCCAGCAAGGACATAGACAGGATAGAGGCAGTCCAGAGGAGGGCAACTAAAATGGTGCAGGGTCTGCAAGAGAAGCCGTATGAGGAGAGACTAAAGGAGCTTAATATGTATACCCTTGAGGAAAGAAGGGAGGGGGGACATGATAGAAACTTTCAAGTACCTCAAGGGAATCAACAAAGTCCAAGAGGGTAGCATCTTTCAGAAAAAGAGACTTGCAAGAACAAGGGGACACAATTCAAAGATAGAAGGAGGGCAGTTCAGGGGCAATGTGAGGAAGTATTATTTCACAGAGAGGGTAGTGGATGCATGGAACAGCCTTCCTGAGGAAGTTGTGGGGTCTAAAACTGTGGGAGAATTCAAGAATGCATGGGACAGACATAAGGCAATTCTTGTGGGGAGGCAGGAAGATATAGGCTGTTGGTTAACTAGGATCTGCGGCCTATCCTGTAGGTAGGGAAATGGGCAGACTAGATGGGCCTAGCGGTCCTTATCTGCCATCAAAGTCTATGTTTCTATGACTGGTGAAGCCACTATTATAGAGGTGCAATAGTACCTCTATAGTTAGGGCTGAGCAGCAGTTTCTACGTTAAACCTGAAATGTTGCACTTTAATAACTTTGCAACTGATCAGTGGATTTGCACAAAATTTGGTATGCGCAGTCCTGTGGGGTAGATCTCTTTATATGGCAAGTTTCATTCTGGTCATATGTGCGGATTTTAATATTCAAATAGTGAAATAAAGTTAAAAAAAAATTCCAGTTTTGCAGTTTGTTCCTCATCACCTTGCAGCCAAATGGTGTAGAATTTCTGCATGATATAAAGAACTTTGGTAGAAGAATAGACAGTGAAAATATTGCGAAATAATATTAATCAGTTGCAAAGTTATTAAGTTTCTTAATTCCCATTATATCCTATTGGACTTCGCTGAATATTTTATTTCTAGGATAGAGATCTTTTTTGCGAAGGAGGATTTCATCTCATGAAGAAGGAATGAGTCTCGCAAGCACATTCCTGCTTCGTGAGATTTGAAATCCCTCTTTGAGAGAAAAAAATCCTTAGTCATGAGCTGCCATCTTGTTTTTTTCTCTCACCAACTAAAAAAGTGTGTAAAATACATAACACTGTTGTCATTTTAAAAACCAGACACCAGAATCTAGCTAAACGGGACCTGTTTAGTTAGATTCTGACCTTTGCTTTTTAAAATAACTGCCAGAAATGCCTTTGCTGGGCACTCGAAATCTCGGGTGCCCAGTTTAGCAAAAGGTGGTGTCTAGTGCCTTCCACCACCCTCTGATCGTCTTCCCTTTCTTTTTCATTTTATTAATAATATATTCCAACATCGGCATGTCCCACTCCCAGTGTCGGAGAACCCCCAACCCTGCGAAACATTATTTTAATATTGTGCCAACATCGGGGGGCCCAATCCCCATGTTGGCAGTAGCCCCCCTCCCCCCGACAGTGTGGGACACTGGGTAGCCCACTCCCAGTTTTTTTTTGTTTCCCTGAAAAAAAGAAAACGATCCCTCATTGTCTCCCCTTCCCTCATCCCGATCATGTCTCTGCATACTCACCTCTCTGCACACACCCGCCCCCCCTTACCCAATACTTACCTCCGGAGGTCTGTGGCTGTGATCTTCTGTGGACCAGGACACATCTGTACTCTTTAAAGCCAAACCACAAACTGAAGAATCAAGGTAAGTACCGTATAATGGCTGTCAATGGCGTTTTGAACCTATGTTGATATCTCGCTCATTTCTTTGAATTTCTAAACCAAATTTTCAACATAGCCTTTTTGGGATCCTGGCTGCTCACTCCACCAAAATAAAGAACCAATGCTAGGTTACTGTCGATACTTTATTTGTGCCATGTGCACATGTAGCACCCTCCCCACTGTGTTACCTACAAGCCGTCAATGCACGTATCACGTACAACAGATGCTTTATCAAGGTTTTGATAAAGCATCTGTTGTATGTGATGCATGCCTTGATGGCTTGTAGGTAACATGGTGAGGATGCTACATGTGCACATATCACAAATAAAGTATCGACAGTAACCTAGCATTGGTTCTTTATTTTGGTGGAGTGAGCAGCCCGCTTTACTTGTTTTGTTTCTATTCAGTTTTTGTAACTGGCTCCACTAGTGGTCCTCAAGCCACTGACTTGTTTTGCGCTGAACATTTTGGGACCCCACCGCATGAACACTGTCACTGTCATCTCGTTAATCGGTCCTAAAAGGTGATTTCAAGGTCACTGCATGAAATCACCTTGCAGGACTGATTAATGAAACTACAGTGCCAGTGTTCATGAGGTGGGGTCCCAAAAAGCCCATGTTGAAAATTTGGTGCAAAAATACAAAAAAAAACACCTGAGTTACGCACGGTCATTGCAATTTTTCTACAGACATGCGTAACTTTGGCAGCTGTTAATATTTTCACTCACAGTTTTCAGTATAATCATTTCTTCACACCACCTCATGAATAGTACAGCTGTCATTTCTCACATCCTGACCGAAATGTGTTCATGAGGGTGGGGGTTCCAAAACGGCCATGTTGAAAATTTGGTGCAAAAATACCTAAAAATGCCAGAGTGCCGTGTGGTTGTTGGAATTTTTCTACGCACGTGTGTTACTTTGGCAATTTGTCATATGTTCACTCCAAATTTTAAACATTGCTATTTTTTCACACCACCTCATGAACAGTACAGCTGTAATTTTTCAAATCCTGCCAAAAATGTTTTTCCGCACCTGTGGCGCAGAATGGCATTACAGTTGCACAAAATTTAATTTTGACATGGATTTGAAAGTTTACTGTACTGGGTACATGCAGTGAGGTGATAAGAAAGTTATGTTGAACATTTGGGGTGCAAATTATTTAAGATGGCACAGTTATGACTATTTGTTGCAATTTTACTGTGCCTGCTCGTAACTTGATGGGTGGAAGTGCATGGGTCAGAGGTCCCTGCATTTCCACAGCTAGGTATATATGTGCATCTTCGGACCCTGTGCTCCCACAGTAAAATAAAGATACTATTATACTACCTAAACAAGTAAAGAAATAAATTGCAAAAAAACTTTGCTAATGCTTCAGGGTTAAAGCGTCAAAAGTAGGGAAATGTGGCATTCTGGTTTCCAACTCTAACATCCCACCCTGCACAGATGAAGCAGCATCGGGAGGTGGCATCTCCAGCCCCAACGCTCACCCCAATCTCGTAACATAGAAACATAGAAGTTGACAGCAGATAAGGACCGCAAGGCCCATCCAGTCTGCCCATTTCTTTTTCTACCTTATGAATGTGCCATTGGTCTTTGCTCTGTCAATGGCCTATCTATTCATACTCATCTGTATTTCTCACACACCTTATGCTTATTCCATGCCTGTTTGAAGCCCTGCACTGTATTCATATCTACCACTTATTGAGGTAGGCCATTCCATGCATCCACCACCCTTTCCGTGAAAAATAACTTCCTCGCATTACCCCTTAATCGGCCTCCCACTAATCTCATGCTGTGTCTTCTTGTCCTGCTACATTTCTTATATTGAAACACGTTAGACTCTTTCACCTCCTATGCTGTAGCTGCCCAGTTTATTTTCTAATGGAATGTGGTGAGCATTATGGCAGGAGATGCCAATACCACCCCCGATCCCTCTTCATCTGTGCAGGGTGGGGTGTTAGGGTTGGAAATCCTAATGCCACATTTCCCTACTTTTGATGCTTTAACCCTAAGTGATGCATTATCTAAGTTTTTTGCAATATATATAGCTTCAGTACAAAAAGTCATAATTTGCATCAAACAGATCCAAATTCACTTTGTGTCTGATTTGTATTACAAATTTGACCAGATAAATGGAAATGTTACACCATCCTCTAGAAGCTGCTGTTGAAAACTCCTTCCAATCATTAGGTTTCATTTTGTTTTTATTTCACATAAAACCCTTTAGGTATGTGCCTATTTTCAATGGGTTCAGAGACAGGTAGGCAACATTAGTTACAAACAATATGGATTGTGAGGACTGAACTTTGCATGTTACAGGTCATAATGCAGAAAGAGCAGTATACGTAGACTACACTGACAACATTACAAAGGATGCTCATCAGAAGCATTTACAAATTAGAAGAAACCTGAAGTGGTTAGTGTATGAAACAACTGATTTCCAAATGAATAAATAGAGTTGCACAGCTCTATGATGCCAGTTCGACAACTAATTTGTCAACTGGCATCACAACACCAGGCTCCATGTCAACCGCGATTTGCAGTCGGCAGGGAGACGCACACATCGGACTGTGTTTTTTCTTCGGGGAAGGCTTTGCCTCCTGAACCCCCACATGGGGGACTCTGCCCCCTGTACTTTTAGAATCCAACTCTCAGTCGGAGTTGATTCAGTGAGGGGGTGCAGGATGGGGGAAAGTATTGCCGGGTCCCGGGCGGACTTCTACAGTGACGTATCGCTGTTGTCGGTATCAACGCATGTCCCTGTGGAAGTGTCGCTGTATGGGGGTATACGGAGCTGTGCACTCTCTTAACGTGTCAGTCAAGTAATTCCAATGTTTGGAAAAAGTAATTCCAGTGCTCAACAAAATGATGAGAAGGAGTTTTGGCTCAACATGATTCACCTGCACAGGAGCGGGTCAGGGGGGATAGGTAAGAAACACTTTATGGGCAGACTGGTTGGACTCTTGGACTTTATCTGCCAGCAGTGTCTATGTTTCTAAATTGTGTGCCAGCTGATCCAGGGCAGATCCCAAAATGTTGTCCCTTGTTGTAAAGCTAGTTCAAGAGAGTGTGCTAAGTATTCTGTGACTGTGAGGCCCAGATATTCAAACTGCACCCAAAAAGTGGGCAACAGCAGGAGCAAGTGCAAGTCCACTGCGCCCATGTGCAAGAAGTCTGATATTCAAAACCTGTGCAGGTCAAGATGCGCCTGCGGCACATGACTGAATATCACGCCACCTGCACCATAGTGCAACAAGGGATGTGCAGTGGCACAGTCCAGATGCGCCATAGCGCAACCAGGGATGCTCAGTGGAGCAGTTAAGATGCACCATAGCGCAACCAGGGACACCCCGTGGAGCAGGGCAGCAGAGCAACAGCACAACCAGGGATGCGCAGGGACAGGATGCAGGGGCCCACCACCCATGCCACAGATGGGCAGAGGAGCACACAGCAGAACAGACATCACCCTCCACACCCCATGCACTGCACAACCGGTGGAGAGCTGGAATAACTACCGGCCCATGGATACCAGCAACAAACCCACAGCCGGGCATGGTGCCCCAGCACACCCCCTGGCAAGCTGTGACCGGCACACAAGGAGGGCCAACCACCCCATGTCACACCATTCCATCAATGCAGAGCATACCCTGCATCGTGATCCCCAGACACCCTGCCCAGGAGCAGCATCCACCAATGCAGGACACCCCATGCATGCCACCACCCCCACTGTGACAATGCAACCCTGTGCACCACAGAACCATGCAAGGCAGTCCCACCATGAGCACCTGTCAGTGGGTGGCAGCACACAGCGATGCAATGACTGCATACACAGTACCACCATGCACGTCCCCCCCCGAGGTACAGCTGAGAGAATAACCATGCATCGGCACACGAGGTACCCCACACATGACAGGGCATGCACTGGACCCCACCACCAGTGGTACATCACCCTGCACACCCTCCCAAGGACACACCCCGACCCAGCACTGGCCACAACAGCCAGCGCGAACACCTACAGTGGTGCATGAAGCATCGCCACACGAGATACAACACAGTGCATGAACAAACACCCACCCATGCAAAGTGCGCCAACACAGGGACACAGTAGCGGGGCAACCAAGCCCCCAGCGTGTGGCCATGGAAACCATGTACACATGGTCAGCACCTCTCCATGACACAGGAGTGCCAGCCACCCTGCGCAGGCACCGTGGAGCTGTACGCCACCAGCATGCACCCAGAGCACAAGTGACAGACAGTGGTGCACATCCCCTGTGACACACACAAGTGACAGCATGGAGGTAGGACAACAACAGTGGAGGCCACAGTGTCACCCGAGGCAGACATGCACCACACCAGTGACAGGAGGCAACCTGGCATTGTGCCGGGTACAGTGGCTATCCAGCATGGACAGCCACCACTGACGTGCCAGCGGACCATGCAGGTCACACACATGCAAGGGTGTCAGCTGCACAGACCATGGACAGGCTGACAAGTTCACCATGAACACAGAGCATGCACCGTGGACCACTGCAGATAGTCATCCAGTGCACAGGGACCAACACACACACCACAGACAGTGACTGATAGCTACTCCCACACCATAGTCATTTCCCCATTGACACACACGTGCACATGACTGCACCACCCCAACGCCATGCACACCACTGCAGCTGAGTACCTATAGTCTGCTGCAAATCAGAGACCACAACAGTAGGCATATCAAAGAAAATGTATTGTAAAACATCAAACAAAACTATATACATATATTTACAAAAGGTTGGGGGGAGGGCCACAAACAAGGTGGGGGTGGGTAAGGGGCAGGGGTGAACAAATGATAGAGGGAAGGAGGGGTGGGTCCAGGGGGGTATGGGACATGCCTCTGTGATGGTGTGTGACCACCTACAGTGATCGTGTCCACAAGACCTGCCCACTCAGGCACACACAGCCATGCGGACCGCTGCACACACCCACCGGCCAAGTCCTTCACAGCACCACCGTGGCTACACAGTGACATGGCTATGCGGTGCGAAGGCAGTGGCACAGCCATGTACCCGGTGCACGCATGGACCACCATTGACGCACTCCCAGACATGCAGTGCCACTGGACAGTGCTGACTGTACCAAGTTGCGTGCATGGCAGTGGTGTCAATGGATGGTGGCCATGCCCTGCTGCCCGCCCTGTTACACAGCAAGCAAAAGTAATCATGGATGTAAGGCACTCACCAACATCAGGCTGGTCCCTGCGTCAGTCTGGTCCAGCCGCTCTCTCCGCTTGCTGTTGCTGACGGTGCAGCCTCCCCTTCCTGGCACGTCTGCACTCCTCTGGGCCTAGGGTGCAAACATGGAGAGAGGAACATCAGTACAATCCGGTAGCAAAGTCCCCCTGCCCCCATGTTTGTGCAATCCCACGCAGCCATACCCATCTGCCCCCCACCTCTATACCACCACCACAGCCCACACTGGACGCACCCCCCATGTGCTGGACACATGCCACTGTGATACCCGTATGGACGTTATCACTGTATGGATGGGGCACCTACCTGGCCGTGGCACCGTACCCCTCCTGGCACATGCCCGCAGGTGGGCAAGCCTGTCTGGGTCCCAGCACTGCAGGTCACCATAGCGGTGCCTGCACTGCTCCGCTGTCTGCTTCATGCCAGTGGCCTCCTCCAGGGACACCGCCACCTCCTCCCACACCACACTCCTGGCCCTGTCCAGCGGTGCCTCCCCAAATAGGGCAGCTGCATGGGGCTCCACTAACTGCACCAGATTGGCCAGTTCCATCTGGCTCCAGATGGCTGCCCGTCTCCGTGCCATCCTGCAATGTTTCAGTGTCAAAATGGTGTTCTGTAGCGCACGTTCGCCACGTGCGGATCCTGCATGGTACTGTGCTGCCATTCCCCATCGCACTGTCACTGAACAGCGTGATAGAGAAGTGCACCATGCGGACGCATGGTGCCTAAAGGCAAAGTTGGCACAGGGTCAGGGTCTCTCCGCATGGACTGACAGGCTGGCGATTACTCACAGCGTGTAGTAGCGCGGCAGGGCACCTGTGTGCCACATCCTGTAGTGGCCTACCGCGCTATGGCCCCAGTGCGCCTACGGTGCCCCAGTGCCAGAACGCCATGCATGTGAACAGTGCAGTAGTGCCACTGGCACAATGGTGGCCGTGCCCTGCATTGCCTCCTGCATACAGCACGTCAGCAGTGCAGCAGATGTTCGCATCAGCACCCCGGGCATGCGCCGTTCGGTGTCCACTGCGCATGTCACAGAAATGCACCCTTGCCTGAGCACGTTCAACACAATTACGCAAAGCGCAACAGCGTGATATTCAGCCGGCATATGCAAATCAGCTAATCAGCTATTCAATGGTGCAGATACCGCATTAGCATCGACTTAAAATTTCGACTTGCCTTATTTGAATGCATTGTGCTATATAAAAGTGGTGGACCCTTGGAATGCACTGCCTGGTGAGCTGGTTCAGAGATCCACTGTGGAGGGCTTCAAGAGAGGGTGGGACAGACACAGAAAGTGGATATATCAGATGATGGCCTGTCCCGGGGGGGTGGGGATGGATGATAGGGGTTTCTAGAGAACAAGGGATGGGAGGGTCTCGGCACCCAACTAAGGATCTAGGTTCGAGCAGACTCGATAGACCGTAAGACCTAATCTGCTGGCAAATAGTATGTTAGTATGTTAGTATGTAAATGCGACACTGGGCTGCAGAGGCCATAGTCTGTTATTGCAGTCTATGGTGGTGAGTTGCATGCTGTTTGGGAGTGTAGACTGTGGTGTGTGGGACATGCATGGGACTGCACAGTCACAGGTAACACCTGTCATTCCCACAGGATCAAGAATGAGGGATCATGAGGTGGATGAAGAGGAACAGAGACATGGGAGGAAGAGGAGGCCTAACTTCACCAAGGCAGAAACAGATGCCCTGTTTGAGGCCTACCTTGACCAGAAGCCATTGCTCAGCAGACAGCGGAGAACACCACAGGCCTATGCTGCTGCATGGGGAGAGGTGGCACATGCTGTCAACCTGCATGGCAGCCACCAGCGGTCCATGCAGGAGTGCAAAAAGAAGGTAAGCATGGACAGGTGGAGGATTAAGGACAAGGTGGCTGCCATCAGTGCCCAGTGGGGGACAGCCGGCCATGCAACATCTGACCCCACAAGAAGAGCAGGTTGCTGGCAGCATGCAGCATTGTACCATCGAGGGTGTTCCAAGTGGTGGATTCCAGATGAGTGGTAGCCCGTCACTGCATGGTAGGTCCTGATCTGTCATTGGGGGGGAGACAGTGTAGGGCAGATACATTAATGCTACTGTGTTCCCTTACAGATCCTGAGCATCTACATGGGTCAGCGGTGGTGGGCTTTTCCACTGAGGGCGATACCATGGACATAGAGGAGGGCCCGTCCACCTCCATAGGTGTCCGAGGGTCAGGGCGACAGTGGGCCCACCTGGCTGTCTGGACTGATGTTGGTGAAGCAGGTGCAGAGGAGGCCCTGCCCGTGTCCCAGTGTGCCAGCGTCCATGGATGCCATCATGAAGAGACTCGGACTGGTGCCGGATCCATCACTGGTGATGATGGAGCTCACTTCATGGACAGTGATACGTGTGGGCCGGAGGATGGCCACACAGCAGGTAACAGCATGGGAATGGCCGTGGGTGGTGCCGCCGTGGATGCCAGCGTGACATCACAGTCCCAGCCTGTGCCTGTCTGCACCAGTGGGCAGCACTGGTGTGTGTCCAGGACAATGGGGCAGTTGCAGCCGCTATGGCGGCACCATTGAGCCCTGGAGAGCGGCAGCCAGAGGGGCAGTGTCAGCAGTCGGCCAGTGGCCATGGGGGTACAGGGTCAGGGGGGCCGCATCAGTGCACCACCTGTGGACATGCCCAGGCATGGCCCTGGTGTGCAGTGCCCACCCTCAAGGGGTGCTGCCCATCAGGGCCGCGAACACTGTGAGGGACAGCATGTCGATCAGGAAGATGACCTCTTAGAAGAGCACACCCGCATATTCCAAGATTCAGTCGATCAGCAGTTGCGGCTTGTGATGGCAGTGGATGCACTCAGTGCGGCCCTGCACCAGGCAGAGGAGCAGCGCAGCAGGGACACTGGTCTGCTCCTGGCAGGGATGGACCGGATGTGGGAGGATGTGACTGCTGCCATTGGCAGGCTGACACAGACAATCACAGCTGCCTTGGCCACAGTGGACACCCATGTGTCGCAGACACCGCACAGTGCAATGTCCACCCCCCATTCCCGGCGGCGTGCGACACCCTCCTTGTCGACACCAGGTTCAGCTGTGGGCATCCCAAGCACGCCTGGTGCAGGCATGTTCAGTGTGTGCTGCGGACCCCTGCGTGAGCATGGTTGCGTTCACACAGCGGAACCCCGGGGGACCATCGGTGCCACCCCATGAGGCCATTGGTCAGCCTGTCACTGCTAGCGGGTCTTGGCAGGGCCATCCACGCATCCATGGTGGCCGTGGCACAGTGGCACATGACTGACCTGTCTCCCAACAAGGCTACTGTCTGACGCTGCCCTGTGTGCAGTGTATTGTTCAATGTGCAATGCATGGGTGGGGTACCCGGCCCTACACACACACACACACACACACACACACACACACACACACGTTCCATCTGCACACCCTCCCAGCTGCTGTCCACTGTGGCGTGTGCATGATGATGCCTGCGTTGCACTATCCACCACTGTGCAATACTGCCCAGCATCTGACACATGCACAATGACAGGCACTGGGCGTGGTGGTCTGTGGACATGTGTGTGGCTAGAGGTGGGGGTTGGGGTCGGCGTGCCTCCTACCCTTTGTGCATGTCTTGTGAGGGTGTGTGCATATGTGTGTGTGTGTGTGTGTGTGTGTGTGTGTGTGTGTGTGTGTGTGCTGTGTTAGACCTTGCCCATCCCTGATGGTGTGTCTTGAGTTCCATGCTCGGCCAATTCCCTTTACGACATGCACCCCTGGGGTTTATCCATGCGTGTCTGTGGGTTGTGCCCTTGCCCCTGGTGGTTGCACATGGCTCCATGACTTACCTGGGTTGGTTGAAGTGCTCCTCTGTGATGGTGTCCCGGTGCAGCTTTGCCATCCGGATTAGTCGGGGGTCCCTTTGACCAAGGGGGGGCTGCTTATCACCATCTTCACCAGCGTCCTCATCATCCCCATCACTGTCCCCCTCTTCAACCTGTACAGCTATCCCACAGTCGTTGGCCATGTTGTGCAGGATGCAACAGGCCAGGAATAGCCCGCAGGCCTTTGAGGGGCTGTATTGTAGGGCACCACCAGACATGTCCAGACAACGGAAACATGCCTTCAGCATCCCGAACACCCGCTCAATGACATTGCATGTGTTGGCATGTGTTTCATTGTAGCATTGCTGCAATGGGTCGTGGGCTGCCGGTATGGTGTAAGCAGCCAGGGACGGAGTGGGTATCCACTGTCACCTGTGTGTAGAGGGTGGACATTAGTTTGGTGATCAGCATCACCCTGCCATGGGCCATCTAGGCCAGTAACCATGTCACCTCTGACTATGTCCCTCTCAAGCTCCATGGCTGTCTGCGTGATTTGCATACTCACCCACTAGGTGGCCAGTGGGGATGTCCCCACTCTAGAACCTGTGGCACAGTGCAGACTGGTGCCAGATGAAGGCATCATGTGCTTCCCCAAGGTGTATGGCACAGACATTGATTATGCGCCCCCTGGCATTGCACACCACCTGGCAGTTGATGCTTGCATACCCCTTCTGATTTATGTATGTGGCCCCTTTGGGGCCAGATGGCATGCGGATGGCCACATGGGTGCAATTTATTGCCCTGAGCATGCCAGGCATACGTGCTACCCTGTGGAACTCCTGTATGTTTGCTGTGCGCTCCGCTGGTGTGCTGGGGAAATGGATGTACTCTGCAGCATGTGGCAGCAGTGCACTGAGGAATTGGGTGAGACGGTGTGACGCGGCCAACTGGGTTATGCCTGTCATATCCCCTGTTGGTCTCTGGAAGGTACCCTTGTGAGCAGGAACATGACAGCTGTCACTTTGGTCTCCACTGACAGAGCATGGCTCCATCGTGTGGGTGCCTGCATCACATCACTGCACAGCTCACAGAGCAGCCTCAGGATCACCCAGTTCAGGCAGTACCAGCCCACGATCTCAGTATCAGTGCACAGCTCGAAGCTGGTGCGGGCTCGGTACTGCTTGTTGGGGGCATACCACCGATGGGCCCTTCCACGGCACGCCCCCTGCTGCCTGCCTTCTCACCCCCCTCATTACTGCCTCCATCTGGATGGTGGCACTGGCCATGTCCCTGACTTGTGTTACTCCCCTAGCAGCTGTTTTACCATTCTCCCGCTGTCCTTACTGCTACTCCCCCTGCACCGGAAACACCTCCCAGTAGTGGCCGTACTGCACACTGTCTGTGCCCTCAGTGCTGTGTGGCACTTCCCGCTTTTGTCCTGCACAGTGACACAGGCTCCCCACACCTTCCCTGTTCCTGGTGGTTCCAGGTGCTCTGTCCTGCTCCTGCCCTGTCCTGCTCACAGTTGCTGTGTGCCTGCTTGCAGTTCACCCACATGTGGCTTCCCTGTAGCGTTCTTGCACCTCTCTCTTGTTCCTTTTTTTGTGGGATCATTTCCACTATCGCGCAACTTCTGGTTGCTCCCCTAGTGCACATGGCACATGTTGTTGAATTTCGCACTGCGCCATTTATTCATGGTTCCTCCCCCTTCAGTTGCACATGCATTCATTACCATTGCACTCTTGCGCATTGTGATTTAGGGGTGCATCTACCTCCTGCTGAATATCGCACAATGGCGCATTTTCAGACTTGCTCTGGCACATCCCTGTTGTGCATGGTGCAACCCTTTTGAATATCCGGACCTGAGTGTTTTTCTGTCCAGCCATGGAAACAGTGTTCAATTTTGCTTTTTTTTTTTTGTTTAGTTTTTGGGTAAGCACATTCATGGAAGAAAGTATGATTTGCTTCTCTGGAACAAATATGAAAGTTGTGCTAATGTAAAAGGTTTAAAGAGCTACTGGCAACTCAAGGGACACTTTGGTACCTGGACACACCTATTCATATGTTGTTTATTTTTTCAATTTTCTTTTCATTCCTGTTTAAAATTTATAAACAAGAAAATCTAGCATACAGCGACACCCAGTGTCAGGTTCCCTCATGTCTGGTCCTGTCAAGCAGTGTCTTGAATGAAAAAAACATTGAAAATAGTCAAGGTCATCACATTGCACTCGCCTGCCTTCTTGTAATTTGCCAACTGACCACTAGGGGCCAGTATGTTAAAGGGCTTATGGAGGCACACATTCACAGCACTGTTTCTGCACAATACCACATGTTGGCGCCTGGCTATTTATTTATTTATTTATTAGCTTTTAGTAACCGGGTAAGTGCACTAGGCAACAATCCTGCCTATTTTCAGGCACAACCCGTGAGAGTACAACAAAATAATACAGTGACAACATCAACAACAAGACAGTAAAAATAATACGGGTACAACAATATGGGAGGAGCCCATAGGATATAAGCAGTAAACAGTACTCCTTATGCAGTAACAACTAGATAAAATAGGATATAAAAAGCTAAACAGTACACAATATATCATAACAAACTAAGCTAGTTTTAATGGCCATGCAGACAAAGATGCATATTTATGGCATTTAAAACAGTGACATCAAGCATTACAACAAGCTGTGGATAAAGACATTGGTACAGTAGTATTTTTTATTCATTTTTTTGTAATTTTGACCAGAAAAGGCACACTAAGCTGTGACAGTGTGGTTCCAGGTGCATCCTGGGAGGTGGGTGAACCTGCTTCCATTGATGGGAGAGTGGTTGACCAAGACACCAGGAAAACTCCTTTACTTTTCTTCTAGTACATTATTGATTTTGCTGATTGGTTGATTTTTTTTCTCTTCCTTTCATACATGGATAGATAGATGTTTCGTCATTCTTTTTTTCTGCAATATGATTTCACATGTAAATACTGGTTTGTATGACATCTTGTACTGTTGCTTACTTTTACAAATAAAAAATTCCCCTACTATTCCTCAATAAGTGCCACAGGATATTTTGCTTCCACTTGGACAATGGTCAAAGATGTGCAGAAGGGACCTCATTTTAACATCTCAACCAAAGGACCTCAGCAGTACAGCATATGATCATACAAACCAAGTAGAAGAATAAGGGCTTTCAGTTTATCAAATCTGCTCATATTGCGAAGTTCCCAATATCAGCTAAGGATTCAACGCCCCCCCCCCATACTGTACTATAGTGTCAGTTATGGGTATTATTCCTAGTACCAGGTGTGGGGCTAGAACCTGCCTTCTGATCTTCCGGCCCCAGAGGCGAGCATGCTACCCACTGAGCCACTGACACTGCTAGCACCATATCTTCCCAGAATCAGTCTTCACACAGAAACATAGAATTTGTTGGCAGATAAGGACCACTTGATCAACCCAGTCTGCCCATTTTCCCTGCCTATACTCTCACCAGAGACCCAACCTGATATCTCTGCCTCCCCCCCCCCCCCCCTTTCCTACCAAGATTCTTTTGTGCCTATCCCATGAATGCTTGAGCCCCCACTGTTTCCCCACCACCACCTCCACTAGAAATCTGTTCCAGACATTCACTAGTCTTTCAGTAAATAAGTACTTCCTCTCATCCCTCCAAAATTTCCCCCTTCTAACTTCATTGCATGCCCCCCCTTGTTCTTGTGCACCTTCTCCTCTGAAAAATGTTCCTTTCCTGTACCTTTTTCAACCCATGAGGCATTTATAGGTCTCTATCATGCCCCACCCCTTCCAGAATGTACACATTGAGATCCCTCATTCTCTTCATAGGGCTTCTGATGCAGCTCCTGCACCATTTAGTTGCCTTTTCATGGACATCCTCTACTCTGTCTATGTCCTTCCTGAGATCTGGTCTCCAGTACTGGACCCAGTATTCTAGGTGGAGTCTCACCAATGATCTATACAGTGGTGACACCACCTCTCTCCTTCTACTGGTTATACCAATCATTGTGCACCCCAGCATCTCACTGGCCCTACCTACTGCCCAGTCATATTGCCTCGCAGCCTAGAGGTCATCCAATATGATTACTACAAGGTCCCTTTCCTGTTTAGTGACTGTCAGAACCTCTTCCCCCATTTTATATTCCACCTCTGGGTTTCTGTGCCCTAAGATTTCTGCAGCAGCCAGTGAAATGACCAGAAAGTTGGTACAGCATTTACCATCACAGAAACTGTGCTTTATGCTGGCCTGGTGGTGTAGAGGGCTGAGGTGCTGGACGCCTTACCTCGCGCCATGCCAGCGACGGCAGCACTGGAGGGGAGCGGGATTGAGCAGCCAAAAGGCAGCTCTCCCCTCCCAAGGTGGTTGTCCGCTCTTCTCATAGTTCTGCTCCAATTGGGTGGAGGTCCGATGGGATGCATAGGTGGGTGAGGGCAGAAGTGATTGCCAGGGGTGGGGTGGAAGGGGCCGAGCTGGTATCCGGCATGCATGTGCGCCTTCACGCACATGCACAAGTGTGTCTGCCAGGTTCATGGTGAAAACCAGGGAAAAAGCACATAAAAATCTAAAGAAAGAAAAAAAAGAAACTGTGCTTTACTTAATGTACTGTTGCTGCCTGAATCAACTTTTTGCATACTTCAGACTTTGTTTGGGGTGTTTTGGCTGTAATAGCGTGGAGACTTGGGGTGAGTCGGCAGCTGTTGGTTGCACCACGGTGGGGCTACTATCTTTAAAGCCCATGTCATTGCCAAAGAGACAGCTTCATTCATCAGCTATCTAAGACGTCTGTAACAGCCAGTGAAGCAACTGGCAAGTTGGTACAGCATTTTACCATCACAGAAACTGTGCTTTATTTATATATTTATTTATTTAGAGAGATTTACCAGGAAAGACATACTGAGCCGTGAGCTCATATCCATATGCGTCCTGGGGAGGGAAGGGATGAATACAAACATATGAAAGAACAGTAATACAATAATACATTATATAGAAACATAGACTTTGATGGCAGAAAAGGACCACTTGGCCCACCCAGTCTGCCCATTTCCCTACCTACTGGATAAGCTGCAGATTCTAGTTAACCAACAGCCTGCTTCCTGCAACCCCCCACTATAATTGCTTTGTGTCTGTCCCATGCATGTTTGAATTCCCCCACTGTTTTAGACCCAATGACCTCCTCAGGAAGGCTGTTCCATGTATCCACTACTCTCTCGTGAAAAAATTCCTCACATTACCCTGAGCCGTCCCCTCTATCTTTAAATTGTGCCCCCTTGTTCTTACACATCTCTTTTCTGAAAGATGCTACCCTCCTGGACTTTGTTGATTCCCTTGAGGTACTTGAACGTTTCTATCATGTCCCCCCCTCCTTTCATCAAGGGTATACATATTAAGCTCTCTCAGTCTCTCTTCATATGGTTTCTGATGTAGACCCTGCACCATTTTAGTTGCCCTCCTCTGGACTGCTTCCATCCTGTCTATGTCCTTGCATAGATGAGGTCTCCAAAACTGCACACAGTATTCCAGATGGGGTCTCACCAACTGTCTGTATAGAGGGATAATCACTTCCCTTTTTCTACTTGTGATGCCCCTTCCTATGCATCCCAGTATCCCTCTGACTCTCCTTACTGACTTTTCACATTGCTTACCCACCTTTAGGTCATCTGATATGACTACTCCCAGGTCCCTTTCAATTTTGTTGTTGTTAGTACCTCCCCTGCTATTGTGTACTCTTCTGCTGGGTTTTTGTTTCCCAGGTGCATTACTTTGCACTTCTTTGCATTGAATCTAAGTTGCCATATGTCTGACCATTCCTCCAACCTTGCCAAGTCCCTTCTCATCTTTTCTACCCCCTCTTGTGTATCAACTCTGTTACAGATCTTTGTGTCATCTGCAAAGAGGCATACCTTTCCCTTCAGACCCTCTGCAATGTCACTTATAAAGATATTAAAGAGGATTGGATCCAGTACTGAGCCCTGAGGTACTCCACTAGTAACCCCCCTTTCTTCGGAATGTGTTCCATTCACTATTACCTTCTGTGTCCTGTTGTGCAGCCAGTTTGCTACCCAGGCTACCACCCTGGGACCCACTCCCAGGCTGGCTAACTTGATTATTAATCTTTTGTGCGGGACTGTGTCAGATGCCTTGCTAAAGTCTAGGTAGGCCATATCCACAGTTCCTCTCTGGTCTATTACTTTGGTCACCCAATCAAAGAAATCAATTAGATTAGTCTGACATGACCTTCCTGCTGTAAATCCATGTTGCTTTGGGTCCTGTGCCCCGTTGGCCTCGAGGTGCTCAACAATTCTTTCTTTCCGAAGTGATTCCATCATTTTCACTACCACTGAGGTCAAACTTACAGGTCTGTAGTTTCCTGCTTCTGCCTTGCTCCCACTTTTGTAAAGGGAATCACATCTGCCCTCCTCCAGTCCTCAGGTACCACCCCATCCTGCCATGATTTGTTAAAAGTGTGGTCAGTGGTGTCACTAGGTCCCCCTTAGTTCTTTTTAGGATTCTGGGGTGAATCCGTCAGGCCCCATTTCTTTGTTCACCTTGAGTTTTAGGAGTTCTTTAGGACTCTTTCTTCTGTGAATGGACTGGTATCAACCCCCTACCCAGAGTGCTTCTATTGTCTGGTTTAGGTAACTGCTCCTCATCTTCTTTTGTGAATACTGAGCAAAAGTATTCATTTAGTATCTCTGCCTTTTCACTGTCTCCCTCTGCCCACCTCCTCTCCTTTATTAATCTTCACTATCCTCCCTTAACCTTTCTATGCTCCTAATGTACCTATAAAAGGTTTATCCCCCTTTTGACCGAGTTGGCTTGTTTTTCCTCGGTTTGTGCCTTTGCTATTCTGACTGCCTTTCCTACTTCTTTCTGCTTTAATTGATACAGTTCCTTGTCGTGCTCCCTCTGTGATTCCTTATACTGTTTGAATGCAGCCTTTTTCTCCTTAACCTTCCCTGCCACCTCTTTTGAGAACCATAGTGGTTTTTTACTCCGCTTTGTTTTCTTTATTTGTTTTATACAAAGACTTGTTGCCTCTATGATGGCAGTTTTGATTTTTCTCCATTGTTTTTCCACCCCTCCTATTTGGCCATTTGCTAGTGCATTCTTCAGGTGTTCACCCATTTTGCCAAAGTCAGCCCTTCTAAAGTCCAATATCCTTGTTTTTGTATGGCTTATCTCCATGGTTGTGCTCATTGTGAAGCACACTGTGCAGTGGTCGTTGTTCTCAGATGTCTACTGACTTCTAAATTTGTGATCCTCTCTCCATTTGAGAGTACCAGGTCTAGTATTGCTCCCTCCCGAGTGGGTTCCAGCACTAGCTGTCTAAGGTCTGCCCCCTGCAGGGCATCAAGAATGACCCTGCTCTTGGATGTGGCTGCAGTAGATGTCCTCCAGTTAACATCTGGCATATTCAGGTCCCCCATCAACAGTATCTCCCCTTTTTCAGCCATTTTGAGAATGTCCTCTATCATTTTCTTGTCCATTTCCTTCCCTTGAGATGGGGGTCTGTATACAACCCCTGTGTGGATTGTGATGCCATTCCCCATCTCCAAGGTAACCCAGAGTGTCTCTTGTCCTCCCCCTTTACTTTTTAGTTCTGTAGCTTTGATCCCTTCCCTTACGTATAGAGCTACTCCACCTCCTCTTTTGCCTTCCCTGTCCCTTCTATAGATTGTGTACCCTGGTATGTTGACATCCCATTCATGGTTCTCGGTGTACCATGTTTCTGTGACTGCCACAATATCAAATTGTTCATCTTCCATCAAAGCTACTTGCTCAGAAAGCTTGTTTCCCAGACTACGGGCATTAGTAGTCATTGCCCTCCATTTAATGTTGGCTTTATACTTTTCCCCCATCCCTGTTCTTATTGCTCTTATCTATTTTACCATTTACCCCCGTCCTGCCCTGTGTTGAGCTCTGTACCTCAGCGTTTACCCTACTACCTACCATGTTTTGTGCGGGGAGGCTTGACATTTTGCCTTTATCAGTACCTCCCCTTATCTAGTTTAAAAGCTTGCCAAGGAAGCATTTAAACCTGTCACCCTAAACTTGGTCCCTTTGTGGACAAATGCAGACCGTCATACCAGTATAGACCTTTATCTCTCCAGGTGGACCCCAGTCCCCAATGAAGCCAAAAGCCCTGCTCTGCACCAGTTTTGCAACCATTCATTAAACTGCATGGTGTGCAGTACCTAGCCTCACTCCTGCCATGGACTGGTAGCACCTCTGAGAAGGTTACTGTGCTTGCTACCTGTCTGAGGCCCTCCCCCAACTCCACAATTCATTCTGCACTGCACTGATCCCATGCCTAGCTAGGTCATTTGTCCTAAGGTGGACAATGATATCTAGTTCTCTCTCCTGTGATGCTGCTTCTACAATTGTGAGGATTAAGCTTCTTGTCCTCAAGCCATGGCACCAGGTAGGCAGCTTACTTCCTTCTCTCCCTTCCCCAGTTCTACCCCCTAACAATTGAGTCCCCTATCAGTAGCTGTTTCCTTCCCCTGTGGTGTCCCTTGCCACCCTTTTGTGGGTCTCCCTTGTGGATGTCTTCAGTATTCTTCTGGGTCTCCACTTAGGGTGCCATCATAGAGGAACCTTGCTCTGCCAGAATGGCATCTGATTTGTGTAGAGGTACAACTGGGGGGCTTCGCCTCTGGTCCACCACCCGCACCCTCCCAGAACCCACTGTGGTCCTACTGCTCTTCATACTCCGAAACCTCTGACTCAGTGGTTGTGGCAGTGGTGCTCTTTGGAAGGGGGAGGCCTCCTTAGTCCTTGCTAGTTCAGCCTGGAGGTGGGCAACCTCCTCTCTCAGAGCTGACAGTTGCCTACATATAGGACAGCAATGCAGTTTCCAGAATTTTTCCCGGAAAACTGCTGCCCCACAGCCAGTGCATTGCACCATTCCCCACATGCCCCGCTTCCTTATTATATACAATATGTAATTATATATATTATTATTTGTTTTGTGTAACTACTCTTATGCACATTGCAGGGTTATTAGAATATGACAGTTCTGCCCCAAGACCTGTTGAGGAAGTGATGTCAGAACTGTGGCTATAAAAGGAAATGCGCCTGGGGGTGGGGTGGGGAAGGGTGGGTGGGTAGTGCACAGCCACTGGTGACTGTTAGAAACAATATGTACAATAATAAACAATAACATCTAGACAAGTGATAATAATGCAGGGTTAAACAATCAGAAGAGAGTGGTAACCAGGTATTCACAAGTCTGTAACGTCTGAAGTATCAGAGTAGTCGGGTGACTAAAAAAAGTAGATGGAGAGAGAGAGAGAGAGTGAGGGCAAAGGGTTAAGTTGAGGGGGAGAAGTAGAGAGCTAAAAGGAGGCAAAATAGAGTTACAAGGTAGAGGTAGTTGAGGAGAGGGAAGGTTGAAGATGAGATAAGGGGAGAGAAGGGAAGTAGAAGGGTTATATAGGAAATAGGAGTGAGTGAGAAGAAGGGTGGGAGTGGGAGTTGAAGGAAGTGGGGGGAGAGGAGATGAAGAGGGATGAAGGGAGTTAGGTGTATGGAGGGAGAAGTGAAGAAGTAGGGAGGATGGGGAGTAAGTTTAGGGCATAGGGCTAAGGGCATTTGCAAGAAGGGGAAGTGTGGTCTTGAAGTACAGTGGATAGAGAGAGTCTGGTGGTGACAGAGTGAATTGGAAGTGGGAGAGAGTTCCAGAGATTTGGAAGGCGGAATGAGAAACCAGATTGTCCAGCCAGGGTTTTACAAGAGGGGATTGAAAGATAACAATAACCTGAGTTACAAAGGGAGTACATAGAGGGGGGCATGGGGGAGAGAAGAGAACTGAGGTAAGGAGGAAGTGAAGCCAACCAAAATTTAGAAATAAAAGGATGTACAGTGGGTGAGTCGGCAGTCATCTAAGGAAGGGAGGCAGAGATCAGTGTACAGAGTACAGTGGTAAGTGCAGGGGGAACAAGATAAACTGGCAAAAGGAGTAAAAGAGGGGATCCAGGCTGGCCAAGGTGGACTTTGGTGTGGCACCCTAGACTATGTCACCATAATCAAATAAGGATAGTATAATCTTAGTGATGGTGTCGCGGCAGGTAAATATAGGTATAAAGCTCTTGTTCCTATAAAGGGCACTGAGCTTTGGATGGAGTATTAGTGTACTGTTGCTGCCTGAATTAACATTTTGCATACTGCAGACTTTCTTTGGGGTGTTTTGGCTGTAACAGTAGGCATGGGGACTTGGGGGCAAGTCAGCAGCCATTGGTTACACCCTCGAGGTGGGGTTACTATCTTTAAAGCATGTGCCACTCACACAAGAGACAGCTCCATTCGTCAGCCATCTGAGACGTCTGCAGCAGCCAATGAAGCAACCAGCAAGTTGGTACAGCCAGTGGTGCAAGTGGTAGACAAGAAGTACAGGAACTCAGGCACTGGCAAATATACCATGCAGAACGAAGATCCTCAGTCTGAAGGATAGCTGTGTGAAGACATGTCTCATCTGTTTAGACACTAGTAGATTCAGTTAGGGATATTGAAGTATTTCTAGCAAAACAGCACTGTTGTACAAGTCAAATGTTGTTATGGAAACCCTGATTTCAGGTCACAGCTGGGCCAGAAACTCATTATGTTGCTAGTTTAAGAATTTCAGTTCCAGTGCCAGTGAGAAGAAGTACAGGAACTCCGTTCTTGCTGCAAAAAAGATACAGGAACTGAGGTCCTGTGCATTCATGTTCATTTTCACCACTGGATACAGCATTTACCATCACAGAAACTGTACTTTATTTTATTTATTGAAATGTTTCACCAGGAAAGGCACACTGAGCAAAAAGATGCTTGTCTCATGGTGCGACCTGGGGGGGGGGGTGGTTACAGAGGAGAGCAAATGAGAACATTGATACATGGAATTGAGTTACACATTGGAACAAGAAGTAAAAGTAACATTGCATACATTGCACAAGGGATTTGAGTTACACATTGGTACATGGAGTGAGAGTAATATTGTACAAGGATTTACAATGTCATAAGGGTAAAGTAGGTTACATTCAAGGAGGGAAGCTACATCAAAATTGATACAACCTGGATTAGGTTTACACAATGCGATGTTGTCAGCTATGGTAGAACATGGAATTAGGTTATGACCTGGATTATGTTACACGATACAATACTGACAGCCACTAATCTACGGGAATACATTAGACAGAGAGACAAGGTTAGAAATGTAGTAGAGGGTAAGTGCGGAAGTTGGTGGATATATGCCAGCATTTAAGCCACACCTAAAGCCACTGGTCAGGCTGCATGAGATCTAGGAGGGGGCATGGGAGGTAAGGACAAGTGGAGGGGGGAGGAGGAGGTCAGATACATGAACAATTTACTGTGTAGAAGTTTGTCAGGGCAGAGGATAGGGAGTGTCTAGAGGAGGAGTGACGGATTTGTACTGGCAGGTCATTCCAGAGCTTCAGGAGATGGTAGGAAAAGGCCGAATGGCCTGCAGTGATCCGGTGGTGAGGGATTACCAACAGCCGGGAGTCGGTAAACCTGAGGGCATGAGAGGGGGTTGGAGGAGATGATAGACAGGAGGAGAGGTAGGGTGGAAGGGACCCAAGCCATAAATTAGAAGCAAATTTAGCACAATGGAGCAGGCACCGGCTGTCAAGGGAGGGGAAGGCCAGTGAATGGTAAAGCTCACAGTGATGGGTGCGAGGGGAGGCATTGAGGGCAAAGTGACAGAAAGCATTGAAGAGGGGGTCCAGTCTGGATAGGGTAGACTTGGGAGCAGCACTGTAGACTACATCACAGTAGTCGAAGGTAGGTAATATCATTTTCTGCACAATTTCGCATCTCACAGGTAGCAGGAGGCTACTGGGGTTCCTGTAGAGAGCGTCAACCTTTGGGTGCTGTTTTTTCAGGATAGCATACTCATGGGCAGAGAGGAATAGGTGTTGGTCAAGCCAGACACCTAGGTACCTAAAAGTAGACATGTCCTCAAGGACTGTCCTGCCAACAGTGTGGAAGTTCTGGGGTGCAGTAAGCCTAGATAGTCTGCCTAGTGCTGAAGGTCATGGAGACTGTCTTCTTGGCATTAAGGGAGAGTTGGTGGGAGCTAAACCAGAGATGAACTTTATTGAAATCAGCCTGTAGACTGGTAGCAACCTCCTCGGGGGTCCAGCCAGAGGTAAAGAGGACTGTGTCATCTGCATACATGTGAATAGAGGTAGATAAATTTGTAGAAGGTCATTTAGCAGGATGGAAAAGAGAAAGAGTCCAAGTACTGAGCCCTGGGGAACACCGGTATCTATTGGGAGTGGAGGTGAGGTGGAATCAGCAATTCTTACAGACTGAGTTCTGCCCTTGCAGGTAGACTCTGTATCAGTTGGTGGCAGTCGCAGATAAACCAGCTTCAGAGAGGCAGGTTCGCAACAGGGGGTTGGAGACAGTGTTGAAAGCTTTGGCTAAGTCGACAAAGTCGGCTGATGTAATAAGGCCTTTGTCCATCCCTGAGAGGATGGTGTCAGAGAGTCTTAGGAGGGAAGTGGCGGTAGAGTGGTTCTTCCTAAATCCAGACTGGAAGGGAGTGAAGAAGTTGGATTCTGAGAGGAAGTTGGAGAGTTTTGAGAGCACAAGGCGCTCCTGAAGTTTCACAAGGGCAGGGAGGAGGGAGATGGAGCGGTCATTGGCCACGGTGGTGGGGTCCCCTCCTTTTGGAAGTGGTAGGACTGTGCCATGCTTCCACTCCATAGGAACTGATTCAGAGGCAAATGATAGGTTTAGAAGGGCGGCTAGTGGAGATGCAATAGCCAGGGCAGATAGGTAGAGGAGTTTGGTGTCCATCCCATCAGGGACTTTCCCTTGGAGGGGTTAAGGGAGAGTAGGGCATCTAGAGCTTACGTAGGAGAGAGGTTCCTGAATTAGAAGGTATTCAGTCCTGGGGGGTTTGGTAGCTTCAGCATGATGGGTGGGTGGAGCTACAGCTGGAAGGGAGGCTAGAAGAGTAGTACCACATGTGGTGAAGTATGAGTTGAAGTCAGAGGCAACCGCGAGTGAGTCTGAGAGAAGAGTACCATTTGAGAACAGTAGGGGGGTGGGATTTGTCGATGGGGGGAAAAAGGGAGTGGATAACTTTCCAAAATTTTGATGACCTACATAGATTGGCATTGCAGGTGTAACTAAAGTATTTGGCTTTGGCTAGTCGAGTGGCCTTGGTGCATTTGGTGCACTTGTTACAGAGCATTTAATATACTGTTGCGCCCGAATCAACATTTTGCATACTGCAGACTTTGTTTGTGATGTTTTGGCTGTAACGGCAGGTGTGGGGACTCTGGGGTGAGTCAGCAGCCGTTGGTTACACCCATGAGGTGGGGTTACTATCTTTAAAGCCTGTACTGCTCTCACAAGCGTGAATATAGGGTGCGAGCATGAGTGGCACAAGTGCCTCTTAGAGAAAGAAAATCTGGTGAGTGGGTTTGATGGAGGACCATTTGTTATGGATACTAAAGGAGAACATGGCTGACAAACACCAAGCCTGCTTTGGGTATCTGTTACTCCACTCTGTCGTATTGTTTTGGCTTTTTTAGCATGCTTACTTAATCTGGTTTATACTCAGGGGGTCCAGTGGTGGGCCGACTACTGTGAGTACGGTGGGGGTATAAATAAACTAACCCAGTTTATGAGGATGTTTTTATCTTTTTATGATAAGATAGTATGGAATTTGGGAGTTAAATTTGTAAGGTGAGAAAAACATTGTCATCTGGGAGGATTCACTGACCCATCGCCTGGAAAGGTTTGTTTGTAAATGATTAGGAGCTGTTTGATCTGACTCTACCTGTGGCAGAGGAGGAGTCTGATTCAAACTTATATAATCTTGGTCAGATGGATATGTGGCAGGCTCCACTGGTAATGTCTCAGTATTTAAGATAACTTGCCCATCGTTCAGCCTTGCTGGATAACTTTACCTTCTCGTAGGCTATTTGAAGTGGCAGTTCTTTTGCCTGAGTTCAGTGTTTTCTAGCATCTGGGTCTCACGGTGTTGTTGAAATTTGTATACATTTTCATTAATTGGGCCTAGGGTTCTGCCCTTTTACCAACAAAATAGGTTGCATATGGGGACTTTTGTGTGTTAATTAGTGATGGTAGGGACACCATCTATATTTATTGTAAATGTTCAAGTGCAGATGTGTCTTCAGCTATTACTGCAGTATTTTCTTAGTTTTGGGGACTCACATACAGTACATTTCTCAAATGAAAGTAATCCTTTATTATTGGTAACTTCTGCTTTTTTGCTAAATTCTATTCTTAAAGTTGATTCAGTTAACTATTTGAAGAAATGTATATACTGGCAAATGCTCTATAATCCCCCAACTGCCCCTTACATTCACCCTTAGGCTGGGTTTGCCCTGTCTGCTTTAGCTGTATATACCTGGGGTCTCATGCAATATCTGCTGACTAATGTGATAAAATATCTCTGGTTGCTACCTGACGTGGTACTTGTGTACCGATATTATGACTACTGTGATCTACCTATTATTAAGCGTGTACCACCAGTGAATGCCTGTAACACTGGTTGCTTTTTTAATCTAAGCGTTATGTACTGTACTGCTGTGATGTGTTGCTCTCTTGACGAGTTGCCTTTGTAAATGAGTCTATGACTCAAAGGTCTGTAAACCGATGATCTAATAAATAAATACTTTATTAAGAACCATGCAATCTTACTGTATATCAAAACTTTTCTGTTTCTAAATCATATTGCCATTCTATTTTATTTTGTAGAAACCTGCTTGTGTTGCTACTTTTAATATCCAGTTCAGTACATCCTAAACCAGGTCCAGTCACAGACAGTTTCACTACTGCCTCTTTCCATAGACATTCAATTAATATTGTTCACTTAAACATACAAGGTATGTTAGCTAAGAGGGACAATTTCATTGCCTGGACAACTCACTATCAATTTCATAGTATCACAGTTTATATATAGTATCATATCATAATTTGAGATTATTGCTCTTTCTGAGACATGATTATCAAACAAAATTTCAAACGACATGATTGAGCTGGAGGGTTACAATATTTACAGGTGTGATAACATGGTGGTGGGGGGCTGCATGTTTTATGTTAAGAATCACCTGAATGTCATTCAAGAAGCACCACTTTTGCATACCTCCTCATGTGAATTCCTGTCTCTTTCATTTATTTTGGGCAAAACAAAAATTATTTTTCTGAGTTCTATATGCTCCACCAGGTTCACAGAAGGAGGGTCTAAACCTGGTGCGAGTTTATAGGGAGTCTTTACCTACCAATAAGGAGCTTGTAGTTATGGGTGACCTGAATGTGAATTGGTTGGGAAGGGATACGCTAAAGCATAGGTAATTAGTAGTTAATTCTAGATTTACTCAAATGATTGATGAACCAGCTAGAATTCATTATAAAGCTGGTCACTCATCTTTGCTTGATTGGATAATGGTCTCTGACACTATCATAATTTTACAATCCGATGTGCTAGCGGATAGTATCAGTGACCACAGCCCAGAATACTTTTGCCAGAGTACAAAAAGGAAATTGATCCCTCCAATATATATATATTATATATAGACACACAATTTTAAGGAATCTGGATATAGATAAATTTCGGTCAGCCATGTCTTCTGCAGATTGATCCAGCTTAGAACTTGCCACAGATGTGAATAAGGCCTAAGAGATTTTCTGTTTCATTCTTAATACTATTTGTAAGAAGTTTGTTCCATTAAAAAAGTCAAGAATCAGGGGTAACAAGCAGCAGTGGGTTACCCCTGAACCTTTAGAGCAAATGAGAGAGGGACAAAATATGGAAGATTTATAGGAAGTTAGCGAATCCAGACTCATTAGTTGCATACAAAGTTGTTCAGAACAAGTGTAAATCAATGGTCAGGAAATTAAAGAGAGATTTTGTTTTAGAGAGAAAAGGGCAATTTAAGGGTAAAGATAATATAGCTATGTGGAATCTAATTAACAAACTTCTAGGCAAGAAATGTTCCTCTACAATACAATGTTTAAATACTTCTGCAGGAGTTTTGACTGACTCCCTATCTATAGTTCAGGAATTTAATTCATTTTTTACTGATTTATCAAAGTTTATCCCATGTGACACACCTAGTACAGGCCGTAGCCCACCTGACCTTGTTAACAGTGACCTGGAATCGGTTTATCCTAAATTTTATTTCAAACAACTGTCCCCAGAAGAGGTATTGAAATACTTACAGAAGTCTGATCCTCGACCTTCAATGTGTAAGGATGAGGTTGATTTTAGACTCGTGAGGATCAACGTGAACATTCTGTTTTTTCCATTATCAGTTTATTTTGTCAGTTTGTTTTTCTTTATTCCCTGATATGTGGAGAGATGCAGTCGTGGTACCAGTCCCTAAGGCTGGAGACCCTTCTATTGTTCACAACTATAATCCCATTTCTTTATTGGCTCCTCTATCTGAAATTTTGGAACAGATAGTTTTTGATCAATTGATTGAGCACCTGTCCATATATGATGTCCTGATACATGCGCAGCATGTGTTTCGACCCGGACATGGTACCTTGACTGCTTTGGTGGGGTTCACAAGTGCATTCCATAGAGCCCTTGATAAGGGATTTTTGCTACAGCTGTGTCCATGGACCTCACCAAGGCCTTTGACCTGGTTGACCATAGATTTCTTATGTTGGCTCTTTTCAAACTTGGTGTGTCCTAGGATACAGCTAGGTGGTGTGAGAATTATATATTTAATTGTACTCAATCAACTAAAGTCAATGGATGTTTTTCCCTTTCCGCTTCTATTGCACTGGGTGTTCCCCAAGGTTCCGTTTTGGGTCTTCTTTTGTTTAGTTTGTTTTTGAATACATTATCCTCTGTTTGTTCTAAATCCCAAATTTGTTTTATATGCAGTTGACATGGTGATCCTCACAAGTGGACCTAGCTTTGAGACAACATGATTTGGCTTTCCATTTTTTTGAAATACAAAGTTGGTTTCACAGAGAGACTGAGATTTGAAGTTGAAAAGAAACCCTCAGATGAAGGACTTTTGTTTTCTCTGCTTGTAGTGCCTTTGTATATAGCTATCCTGAACATTTTCTTCTTCTTGTTATTTTTACTCTGTTGTTGTTTATAATAATAAACTGTTACTTGTGACTTTTGAAACTGCTCCTGGTCTTCATATGCTTTCTAACCTACGCCTTGACAACAAGGGGTCATAGTGCTGCTACCGCTGTCACACCTGAGGGATGGGGGGGCCATAGTGATGCTACTGCTATCACACCTGAGGGATGGGGGCCATAGTGCTCCTCCTGCTGTCATATCTGAGGGATGGGGGCCATAGTGTTGTTAGTGCTGTCACATCTGAGGGATGGGGGCCATAGTGCTGCTAGTGCTGTCACATCTGAGGGATGGGGGCAATAGTGTTGCTACTGCTGTCACGTATGAGGGATGGGGGCCATAGTGCTGCAACTGCTGTCACACCTGAGGGATGGGGGCCATAGTGTTGTTAGTGCTGTCACATCTGAGGGATGGGGGCCATAGTGCTGCTAGTGCTGTCACATCTGAGGGATGGGGGCAATAGTGTTGCTACTGCTGTCACGTATGAGGGATGGGGGCCATAGTACTGCAACTGCTGTCACACCTGAGGGATGAGGGAGATAGTGCTGCTAGTGCTGTCACATCCCAGGGGTGGGGGCCATAGTGTTGCTAGTGCTGTCACATCCCAGGGGTGGGGGCCATAGTGCTGCTAGTGCTGTCACATCTCAGGGATCGGTGCCATAGTGTTGCTACTGCAGTCACACCTGAGGGATGGGGCCATAATGCTGCTCCTTCTGTCACATCTGAGGGATGGGGGCCATAGTGTTGCTAGTGCTGTCACATCCGAGGGATGGGGGCCATAATGTTGCTAGAGCTATCACATCTGAGGGATGGGGGCCATACTGTTGCTAGTGCGGTCACATCAGAGCGATTAGGGCCATAGTGTTCCCAGTGCTGTCACATCTGACGGATCGGGGCCATAGTGCTCCTACTGCTCTCACATATGTGGGATGGGTCCACAGTGCTGCTACTGCTGTCACACGTGAGGGATGGGGGGGTCATAGTGCTACTACTGCTGTCACCTCTGTGGGATTGGGGCCATAGTATTGCTAGTGCTATCACACCTGAGGGATGGGGGCCATAGTGCTGCTAGTGCTGTCACATCTGAGGGATGGGGGCCATAATGTTGCTACTGTTGTCACATCTGAGGGATGGGGGCCATAATGTTGCTACTGTTGTCACATCTGAGGAATGGGGGCCATAATGTTGCTAGTTCTGTCACGTCTGAGTGATGGAGGGCATAGTGCTTCTACTACCTATGAACATATGAAATTTGCCAGCAGAAAAAGGCCTAGAGGTCTATCAAGTCTGCTCAAATGTGCAGCTAGCACCTCTTATTCTGCAACTGCCCCTCCCTTCCACCCTTCCCCTTCATTAACCCTCCCCCTTGTCCTGTCCCATCCCCTTTTGAAGCAGTCCACTGTTCTACTGGATACCACTTCTGCAGGTAACGCATTCCACCCAGCCACCACCCTCTCTGTAAAAAAGTGTCTCCTCATCTCCCTCCTGAACCTTCCTCCCTCCAGTCTCATATCATGGCCCCTGGTGGCCCTCCCCTCCTTTACTTTGAACAGCCCCTCTGTACCCGTCTTGTTTATTCCTTTCATGTATTTAAAGGTTTCAATCTGTCACCCTGTCCCTCCTCTCCTCTAGTGAGTACATGTTCAACTCCTTCAACCTCCTCTCGATGATAAGTCCCTAGCCCTAGATCATCTTTGTCACCCTCGCTGCACCCCCTCCAGGAACTTAATGTCCCTCTTCAGATACGGGCGCCAGTACTGCACGCAGTACTCCAGGTGTGGTCTAATGACCTATACAGTGGCAGAATCACCTCCTCCCTCCTCGAGGACATACCCCTTGCAATACAACCCAGCATTTTGTTGGTCGTTGCAGCTGCCTTCCTACATTGTGCCGAGTTGTTCATTGACCCTGTAGTGAGCAAACCCAGATCCTTCTCCTCCTCTGTCTGGGCTAGCTGCACTCCCCCCAGCTGGTAACTCCTCCTTGGGTTCTTCATCCCAAAATGCAGCACCTTGCACTTTTTGGCATTAAACCCCAGTTGCCAGGTGTCTGACCAGGTTTCAAGCTTTGCCAGGTCATCCTGCAACCCCTGCCATCCCCCTAGGTCATCCACCACCGCGCCTACCTTGGTATCATCAGCAAACAGACTGAGCTTGCTCTTGATGTCCCATGATATGTCTGCAATGAATATCCCAAACAACACTGGTCTCAACACCAAGCCCTGTGGAACACCGCTCGTCACTGCCCTTGGGTGTGAGAGCTCCCCACCCACCACCACCCTCTGTTGCCTTCCCTGAAGCCAGTTTCCTACCCATCTCACCAGCTTTACACACACCCCTGTGCCTACTAACTTCCTTCCCAGCCTTCCATGCGGCACCGAGTCGAATGCCTCACTGAAGTCCAGATACAGGACATCCACTGCATGGCCTCTATCCAGTTGCCTAGTTACCCAGTTGTAGAACTCCACCAGGTTGGTTTGGCAGGATCTGCCACATATGAAGCCATGCTGTCTGCTGTCCTGTAGTCCTTTGGCCTCTAGGAGGGCCACCAGCCTCTCCTTCAGGATAGTCTCCATTAGCTTACCCACGATGGATGTAAGGCACACCGGTCTGCAGTTTCCCGGTTCATCCATGGGGCCACTCTTGTGGAGGAGCACCACATGAGCCATCCTCCAGTCCTGAGGTACACACCCCAAATGTAGTGAGGCATTAAATAGGTCTGCCAAAAGGTCCTGCAAGGACCTCTGCCAGCTCCTTCAGTACCCTGCAGTGGATGCCATCTGGGCCTGGTGCCTTGTCCACCCTCAGTGCCTTCAAACCCTCTCGAGCTCTGCCCTCCATGATTTCCCCATCTGTCACCCCTTCCCCCCTGTTTCTGCCATTTCTCCTACCTTGGGTGTCACCTCCCTTTTCTCTTTAGTAAATACTGAGCAGAAGTTCTCATTTAGTGCTTCTGCCTTATTGCACCCTGCTTCCACCCAACCCCTCTCCTTCCTAATCCTTACTATGTGGTCCTTACAGCTTCTTTTCTCCCTGATGTACTTAAAGAAGTCCTTCTCCCCCTTCTTAATGCCTTGTGCCAGCCTGAGTTCCGTAGATGCTTTGGCTTCCCTTACTGCCTTTGTCACCTCCTTCAATTCTGTCAAGTGCTCCTCCCTGTCCTCCCCCCCTCCCTGTTTTCTTGTACTTCCTAAAGGCAGCTCTTTTCCTCCTTACCTTTTCCATGACCTCCTTGCTCAACCAGCTCGGTTTCTTAGCCCTAGCCTTCTTGCTCCGGGCTTTGCAGCAGGTTTTGGTTGCCTCCGCTATCCCCAGCTTTATGAACTCCCACCTCTGGTTAGTGTCCATACTAGATTGAATTCTGGTCAGGTACCCTTTTACCACTTCCCCCATCCTCCCAAAGTCGGCCCTCCTGAAGTCCAGCACTCTTGTGCCAGATTCCACTCCTTCCTTGCCCATTCACTAAAAATACCACAAAAACAGCTTAATCTGGTTCAAGGTCAGTTGGTATTCATCTGTTATCCCCTTCCCTGGTCGTGCCTGAAAATAGGCAGGATTTGTCTAGTGCACTTACCCTGTCAACAAAAACTAAATAAATAAATATCCAATGTGAGCCATACTGAGTGGTGGTCACTCTCTGACAGCGGTTCGTCCACTGTAAGTTCTCTCACACAGTCCCCATTTGCCAGCACAAGGTCAAGGGTATTCCCTAACCTGGTTGGTTCACTGACCATTTGCAGCAGGAAGCTGTCCTGGAAGGCATCCAGCAGTACCTACTCCCTTCTGTTCCTGGTTGTTGGGGTACTCCAGTCCACTCCTGCATGTTGAAGTCCCCCACAATCACCACACTATCCTTCTTGCAGGTCCTCCTGATCTGTCCCGCTAGTTCCCTGTCTAACTCCTCCATCTGAGATGGTGGCTGGTACACCACTCCCATTCTAAGAATCCTATTCTTGGAATCCTGGATTTGCATCCAACTACTGCTGTCATATCTGAGGGATTGGGGCCATAATGTTGCCACTGTTGTCACATCTGAGGGATGGGGGCCATAGTGCTGTTAGTGCTGTCATGTCTGCGGAATGGGGGCCATAATGTTGCTAGTGCTGTCACACCTGAGGGATGGGGCCCATAGTACTGCTACTGCTGTCATACCTGAGAGATGGGGGCCATAGTGCTGCTACTGCTGTCACATTTGAGGGATGGGGTCCATAGTGTTGCTAGTGCTGTCACACCTGAGGGATAGGGGGTTATTGTGCTGCTACTGCTGTCACACTTGAGGGATGGGGGCCATAGTGCTACTACTGCTGTCACACCTGAGGGATGGGGGCCATAGTGCTGCTACTGCTGTCACATCTGAGGGATGGGGGCCATAGTGCTGCTACTGCTGTCACACCTGAGGGATGGGGGCCATAGCGTTGCTAGTGCTGTCACATCTATGGGATGGGGGCCATTGTGCTGCTACTGTTGTCACATCTGAGGGATGGGGTCCATAGTGCTCCTACTGCTGTCACACCTGAGGGATGAGGGCCATAGTGTTGCTAGTGCTGTCACATCTGAGGGATAGGGGCCGTAGTGCCGCTAGTTCAGTCACACCTGAGGGATGGGGGCCATAGTGCTGCTACTGCTGTCACATAGAAACATAGACTTTGATGGCAGATAAGGATCACTTGGCCCACCCAGTCTGCCCATTTCACTACCTACTGGTTAAGCTGCAGATTCTAGTTAACCAACAGACTACTTCCTGCAACCCCCAACTATAATTGCCTTGTGTCTTTCCCATGCATGTTTGAATTCCCCCACTGTTTTAGACCCAACAACCTCCTCAGGAAGGCTGTTCCATGTATCCACCACTTTCTCCGTGAAAACAAATTTCCTCACATTACCCCTGAGCCGTGCCCCCTCTATCTTTAAATTGTGCCCCCTTGTTCTTACACATCTCTTTTTCTGAAAGATGCTACCCTCCTGGACTTTGTTGATTCCCCTGAGGTACTTGAACGTTTCTGTCATGTCCCCCCGTCCCTCCTTTCATCAAGAGTATACATATTAAGCTCTCTCAGTCTCTCTTCATACGGCTTCTGCTGCAGACCCTGCACCATTTTAGTTGCCCTCCTCTGGACTGCTTCCATCCTGTCTATGTCCTTGCATAGATGAGGTCTCCAAAACTGCATGCGGTACTCCAGATGGGGTCGCACCAGCTGTCTGTACAGAGGGATAACAACTTCCCTTTTTCTACTTGTGATGCCCCTTCCTATGCATCCCAGTATCCCCCTGGCTCTTCTTACCGACTTTTCACATTGCTTACCCACCTTTAGGTCATCTGATATGACTACCCCCAGGTCCCTTTCCATTTTTGTTGTTGTTAGTACCTCCCCTGCTATTGAGTACTCTTCTCCTGGGTTTTTGTTTCCCAGGTGCATTACTTTGCACTTCTTTGTATTGAATCTAAGTTGCCACATGTCTGACCATTCCTCCAACCTTGCCAAGTCCCTTCTCATCTTTTCTACGCCCCCTTGTGTACCAGCTCTGTTACAGATCTTTGTGTCATCTGCAAAGAGGCATACCTTTCCCTCCAGACCCTCTGCAATGTCACCTATAAAGATGTTAAAGAGGACTAGACCCAGTACTGAGCCCTGAGGTACCCAACTAGTAACCCCCCTTTCTTCAGAATGTGTTCCATTCACTATTACCTTCTGTGTCCTGTTGTGCAGCCAGGTTGCTACCCAGGCTACCACCCTGGGACCCACTCCCAGGCTGGCTGTGGGATGGGGCCATAGTGCTGCTACTGCTGTCACACGTGAGGGATGGGTGGGGTCATAGTTCTGCAACTGCTGTCACATCTGTGTAATGGGGGCCATAGTGTTGCTAGTGCTGCCACATCTGAGGGATGGAAGCCATAATGTTGCTAGTGCTGTCACATCTGAGGGATGGAGGCCATAATGTTGCTAGTGCTGACACATCTCAGGGATGGGGGAAATGGTGCTGTTAGTGCTGTCACATCTGACAGATGGGGGCCATAAAGTTGCTAGTGCTGTCACATCTGAGGGACAGGGACCATAATGTTGCTAGAGCTATCACTTCTGAGGGATGGGGGCCATACTGTTGCTAGTGCTGTCACATCAGAGCGATTGGGGCCATAGTGTTTCCAGTGCTGTCACATCTTAGGGATGGGGACCATAGTGCTGCTACTGCTCTCACATATGTGGGATGGGTCCATAGTGCTGATACGGCTGTCGCACGTGAGGGATGGGGGGGTCATAGTGCTGCTACTGCTGTCACATCTGTGGGATGGGGGCCATAGTGTTGCTAGTGCTATCACACCTGAGGGATTGGGATCATAATATTGCTACTCTTGTCAAATCTGAGGGATGGGGGCCATAGTGCTGCTACTGCTGTCACATCTGAGGGATTGGGGCCATAGTGTTTCTAGTGCTGTCACACCTGAGGGATGGGGGCCATAGTGCTGCTAGTGCTGTCACACCTGAGGGATGGGGCCCATAATGTTGCTAGTGCTGTTACACCTGAGGGATGGGGCCCATAATGTTGCTAGTACTGTCATGTCTGAGTGATGGGGGCCATAGTGCTTCTACTGTTGTCATATCTGAGGGATGAGGGCCATACTGTTGCTACTGTTGTCACATCTGAGGGATGGGGGCCATAGTGCTGTTAGTGCTGTCACGTCTGAGGAATAGGGGCCCTAATGTTGCTAGTGCTGTCACACCTGAGGGATGGGGGCCATAGTGCTGCTACTGCTGTCATACCTGAGTGATGGGGGCCATAGTGCTACTACTGCTGTCACACCTGAGGGATGGGGGCCATAGTGCTGCTACTGCTGTCACATCTGAGGGATGGGGGCCATAGTGCTACTACTGCTGTCACATTTGAGGGATGGGGCCATAGTGTTGCTAGTGCTGTCACATCCGAGGGATAGGGGCCATAGTGCTGCTAGTTCTGTCACACCTGAGGGAAGGGGGCCATAGTGTTGCTACTGCTGTCACATCTAAGGGATGGGGGCCATAGTGCTGCTACTGCTGTCACACCTGAGAGATGGGAGCCATAGTGTTGCTACTGCTGTCACATCTGAGGGATGGGAGCTGTAATGTTGCTAGTGCTACCACACCTTAGGGATGGAGGGCATAGTGTTGCTAGTGCCGTCACATCATAGGGATGGGGGCCATAGTGCTGCTACTGCTGTCATATCTGAGGGATGAGGACCATAATGTTGTTGTGCTGTCATGTCTCAGGGATGGTGGCCATAGTGCTGCTAGTTCTGTCACATCTGAGGGATGAGGGCCATAATGTTGCTAGTGCTTTCGTTTCTGAGGGATGGGGGCCATGGTTCTGCTACTACTGTCACGTCTGAGGGATAGGGGCCATAGTGCTGCTACTGATGTCACACCTGAGGGATAGGGGTCATAATGTTGTTAGTGCTCTCACATCTGAGGGATGGGGGCCATAGTGCTGCTACTGCTGTCACACCTGAGGGATGGGGCAGTAGTGCTGCTACTGCTGTCACACCTGAGGGATGGGGGCCATAATGTTGTTAGTGCTCTCACATCTGAGGGATGGGGGCCAGAGTGCTGCTGCTGTGAGGTACAGGTAGAGGTTATCATAGAATTTATTATTTTAAATAACTACGATTGATGCACAATACTAGATAGCGAAACTGATGAAATTGATGCTAACTGAGAAAAAGAATTGTTAAACAAAACTCACAAAACAGCACCAGTAAGAATGGATTTTGGCTTTGTATTTCACTGGTGACAATACCATTTTTTCCATTTGGCAGAATGGATTTTGCTATTTTTCACTCTCGGCAAACCATTGTCCTTGAGTCCATCACATGGTGTTGCAGAAACTGTCCTCAGTCGATACTGGCCATCATGTCATGGCCTGGTTTAAAAACTAACTGATATGTAAAATACAACAGCCTAAATCAGAAGGCCTTGTTTCCTTCTGCTCCCAGATTTCTAAAGGGGTTCCTCAAGGCTCTGTCCTTGGCCCTCTGTTCACAGTATATACAAATGTTTCACTCATTGTCCGCCTTCCCCCCAGATCACACCAAGAGATGAGTGACTTGTCGCTCAGTGTGCCTTTCTGGTGAAACATTTCAATAAATAAAAATAAATAAAAAATGACCTACGGGATGATATTGGGGATGTTATGCTCCACTGCTGTGTGGACAAGATGATGCTCTATATGCAGCCAGACCCTGTGTACCAGATGCTCTAAATGACCTCCAGAATGCTTTTGATGCTCTCCAAGTACAAATGTGTGTATCCTTACTATTTCTTAATGCTTTTAAAACAAAGAATATGATGTTTGCCCTCAACAGCAAGCGGCCAGCTGGCCGGCGCTGCTACCGTGATCTACCCACTGCAAGAGCATAAACTGTATGACTCATGCACAATCTAAGCAGCTCTCATTCTAAACTTGTATCTCCAAGATTTTAATACTCACTTTATAGAGTTTTACTACCACATTTTGTGGTCCAGGACCCGATTCACAAAGTCACTGTTAGATCAATGTAAGTTGTGGGAAAGGGCAGATTGCATCAATCAGCAGTGCGCCAGAGACCCTGCACCTGTTTCTAGAATGAGAAGGGACCCAGCACCAAACTCCTGCAGTTTTCAGCAAACACCCCATGCATCAAAGGAAAGGTGCACAGGAGGGGAATGCCACAAGCTGCAGGATGGCCATGTGGCTGGGTCAGAACAGGAGACCAACACAGACCAGGTACCAACAGCAGACCTGCAGCATGCAGCATGGCACAGAAGCAGGACTGTGGGGATGCTCAGATCAGGCAGCTTGCCAAACGGGAGGCTGACTGATGGGGAGTGGGGGACTGCTGGCACTGTGCCTGGTTCCTGTGGCATGGGGGTGCCACCTCTGCTTGTGCCCACATGGAGTACCAACCGATCCTGTACCTGTGCAGTACAACTGTCTGTAGACACTTTACTGGTGTTCTCTGACCTGATAATGCTGCTGGGAGTTGAGCCATTTTATGATGTCCATAGGAAGTGCCATTTGTAGCCCATCGATATTGGATGTGTCTAATGGTCACTATCTGCATGTCCATGTACACTCGTTATGTCAGGCTGTGATAAGGTACAAGTAGCGGTGCTTAACTCCTACACTAGAGGGCAGCCTGGACTGTATGAATAGGCAGCACCATCCAGCCATCACCTCGGGGAAACAACATAAGGGCCTTAGACCAACCCTGGGGTGGTCTAACTGCTAGGGGGATGGCCAGCCACTGTCAATAGCGATTAAGGTGATGCTACAGCTGTGCACCAGTGTATGCCTCTATCCATCATGCCACAGCCCTGCAACCGGCGCAGTGACAGTGCAAGCCCTGCTGACGCAGGCAGTCCCCCAAACTGCACAGGCTGCATTGTTGAATCGGGAATGACACAAAGTGTGGTGCAGGGATCCCCTTGCATCATTCCTCTTTGACTCAAGCACCTTGTGTCATTCCCGATGCTTTTGTGAATCTGGCCCCCCAGTGTCCACCATTTGGGTTATAAGAGGCTGAAACATATGTCCTCATTCACTGGATTCAGATGGTTCCACAGGCAATTGTTGTTTTCTCTTGAGCACTGGGGAAAATCAGAGTGAGATCTGAGGTTAAAATAATCTTGGGGAAATGAGGATTCAAACCTAGACCTCCTGGATCATAGCTTTGTTCCTTATCCACTAGGCTAGGATGGCTGATGTGTAGCAATCTTGCCGTTAGACACATGTATGACACTAACTGGTCCCAAACCAGTTAAAAAGGGAAAGTGATCTCAGACCACGGTGGGGGGGACTTGGTCTCAGGCCAGCTCTTAGGAGACTAATCTTTCTATGCCAGTAATTAACTCTTCTGACTGGACAGCCAGTTCCCCACAGCTGAATGATAATCTAATATAAAGATGCCTTATCTCAGGGAAAGACTCTCTTTGAAACAAGATCACTGTCATTTAATCCTAATGTTTACTGATATATTTTGGAAACAAGATAACAGAAATAACCCAAACATTTCCTGACAAGAATGTTTAGACAGTGGAAGCTACTTGCTAGTTTCCCAGAGTAGTGTGCTGGTCACAGAATAATAAGTATTGTGATAAATGGCATAGCCAGGTGTAGCAGTGCGTTACGAATGTTTAATGAGACAGAAATTGTAATTTAAAGGGGTACTGTCAACCCTGACTAGAACTTTCATTTGGTTTTAAAAGCTATCCGCAGGTGGGCTGCCTTTGAAGGTGCAGTGCCAGACCTTTCTCCATATCTTTAAAAAGCCTGATTAAAGTAGAAATATTAATGATTTGTTGTTTTTTTATGGAATGATGTACAGTGATTACTGCGTGATTAGATGGGAATGAACAATGAATTGAAATAGAGGACCAACTAGGTAATAATGAGTTACAGGAGAATTCTGTTGGATTATTGTTTATTTTGGACTGATTACATATTTTGGTGCAAACAGTAGTACAATTAAAGTGCTATATAATAATTACTCGAGCTTTTTGTGTACTCTAAGACCAAGGCTGAACTGCCTCCCCTTATCACGGATAGGATGCCTAGATCCAAACGAGTTAATTTCGTACTCGTTACTTGCTGCTCACACAAGAACCCGTCACTAAAGGCACAATCAATCAATGTTTAATTACGGATGAATTCGTTTTCCGTGTTGGAAAGTGTAACCAGAAAATGTTTTGGACATGTTGTGAAAGATTATAATGCTGAGTAAGAAGTGCATAAGCCAACAGGCTGATGCCAAGCACAGAGCTTCATGACTTAAAGAGGTGGGAGGGCTGTGCATTGCCCTGCAGCATCCCCTAATCACATTAATTGATTGATCGAAACCATTGATAGAGGGTCTGAATCAATAGCCTGTAGGATAGGGACAAACAACACAAGATCAGAACAAGCCGGGTCATTGGTCAGACTTCTGGAGCCTCTGGAGGTAAATGCAAGGTGCTACACACAGGGTGGGAAAACAGAGGGAGGACTGTGTGGGGCTTCTCTTGCTACAGTGGCAGCAGAAAAGGACCCGGGGTTCATAATAGACACATACAAAGCTGTGTGCAACTGCAAAGGGCCAGCAGAATGGGTGGGGGCATCAAAGAGGGGGCAAGCACAACAGTGGAAGTAATCCTGCCACTTCTACATACTCAAGGGTACTTACCAGATGGAACAGTTGGAGATGTCTGATCTGTTGTTCTCTAGCAGGACACGGGGACATGTCCTGATGCTCAGAGGTGGCAAATCCAGGGTTAACATTACAAAGCACTCCTTCTCCCAGAGGGTGGTGAACCTGTGGAACATCCTACCACTAGAGACAGTGGATGAGAAGATAGTGCAGGCCTTCAAGGCATGCCTAGAAAAATTTCTGCTTACCAAGTGAATCAACCAGTACCCAGCCTATAAATGTAACCCCCCCACCAATCCCCCTTGTTTAACCAGCAGGGCTTCTCCTCTCACCACAGAAACATCTAGGAGCAACAGAGTGGGGTGGGGGTTTACATACTAGAAACAGACATAGAGAAAAACAGATGAGAAAGTGACCACCATTAGGCTAGGTGAACCAAACTGTTATACAAAAACAGTTGACCAAGTGTGGTAACTACGTGGCACACACCTGGTAGGGACCAATTACCATGGCCAACAACCCAGGTCCCTGGGAGAAAACATTTGCTCACAATTATGCTAGGTTTGCACTTCTGGACAGTGGCACCCAAGTAAATCCAGACACAGGGAAGCAATAACAATACTGTCCAAACCAGGTTGGGATTCTAGAGTGTGGCTTTTATTCACGTAACAAAGTATGAATAATCACAAAGCAAAGATGGATCTCCATGGGGCTACACATACAGTACTGGTATTGCAGAGTTCTCCAGTGTGCAGAAGTTCCTGAATTCCCATTTAGCATAGGGTGAAGAAACACAAACACAGCGAACACTCTGGTTCTGAAACTGAAGACTTGCACATACGGCCAGACTAGTACTGTCCCCATTCCCCACAGAGATGAAAGTGGTACCCATGACCACACTGAGCACATCCAGGCTCAAATCTGAACCCACTATACTGGGGTAAACTGAAGAAATTGAAATTCAAAACCCCTATCTTGGGGTAATTTCTTCCATTAGGCATTGGCCAGATGCACTAAATGAAAATGTCCTGGTGCCCAAATTGAACCCGGAGAGGTAAACCGGTTGCTCTAGATGGGGGTCTCCCACCTTTTGCTCCAAAGCTTATACTCGGCCATTCATCTGGTTAATAACACCCACACAGACAAAAACTTGCAGTTGTCTTAAATGTTTACCACACTTAACCCCGGGTGTCAATGTTAAAGTTCTGTACTTGGGCAGTCACATTCTTGGACTCCAACGTAGGCAGACACTTTACTTAGTACTAAGTGACTAGTCCCATTGACAGAGACATTCACCCCAAGGTATTGCAGATGCCCCTGGACTGACACAGAAAAGGGTCTGTACTCACAACAAATGAAGATGTACAAGGCAGCTTCACCAAACAAATGGATCAAGAGGATTGCCCCTGAACCCTGGAGTTCACCCCCCATCCTTTCTGGGATGGGGCAAGGAAAACCTTCTGGCACAGGTCGCCACCACTTCAGAAAACTGTCTTCTTTGTTCTTCTTCTAGGGTGAGAACAAAGTACCACAAAACAAAAAGGGACGCTCTATATCAGAGCTGATCTGAGGAGCTGCCCAGCAGGTGCAGCCTCCTCCTCGAACTCCACTCTACAACTCACTAACTGAACATTCCAATTCAGTTCAAAGCCAGCTGAGACTGGCTTATGCTGCTGTGAGAATTATATGATTACATCATCACTCCACCTCAGCTGAGACTGAAGACAGAGTGTGACAGTGTGAAACCCATTTACGTGGCATTTCACAAGCTGCCTTCCTTGCCTGCCACTGATTCTAACTGGGATTCTAGTAACCCTGGGGAACTAGGGGGTGACATAGACAGTGCTGACATAAAAAAAAAAAAAAAACACTGGTCCATCCAGGCTACCCATTTTTACATAGTAAAGTGTGTAAGGAATCCCTATGAATTTGTAAATGTTTGCACAAAATGCTTTATTTTTTTCTCATCCCTGCTCATGAGGCGAGGAGACAGATATGATACACCTGGAGTCCCTTCTGACCTTCAGCTGCTTTGTTACTGGGCTGTCTGATGGCCCAATGAGTAGCACGGCACACTCCCACCTTGGCGGCCCGAGTTCAGAAGTGAGCCCGGGAAGTCAGCTGGGTGTTCCCAAGGCCTGGGGAGGCCTTGCCCCATGGCAGTGCTGACAGCCGAGAAGGGAGGGTATCTGGTTACACCACTCTGTGACCCCTGCAGTGGACCAGAGAACTTGTCTGTCCCACAGGGGTATGCTAGTCGTGTGCGAGGCTGCATCAGGGCATGGCTGGATGTCAGGGAGGTGGGCAGAGCAAAGGAGAAAAAGAAAAAAATTCTCAACAACAGGATAACGCCAGCCAGCTCGCCACAGGTCCAGCACCACCGACGGGGCCTGAGCTCCTATCTGGATTTGGTCACTGGAGGTGGGAGGACAGCCTCCCTCCCTGGCCTGCCAGTGGGGGTAATCTGTGAGGGAACACTGGAGCCAGGTAAGACCTGGAGATGGTACATGACTGGGCTGGGTGGGCGGGGGGGTGGGTTGAAGGGAGGCGTGGTGTAATGCTGCTAAATACATAATGAAAAAAGTTATTTTGCTACTGTATGCCATGTAACTGACATATGCCTATCACCACTTACAGAACACCCCTGTCGAGAAGATGTTCTAACTCACTGGGCCGACGCTGTTTAAGTAATAATGAATGAATAGTGGCTGCCCTTAGAGTTCCTCATCCACTACCCTTGGAAAATTGACTTCTCTTTTCTCTCCAAATACTGCTGTACCTGGTCGCCGTTGACATCATTACTATCCCTGCCTTATGGGATTAAATAAGGTTAAGGGGCCTAGGTCATTAAACTCCTGTTGGGGTTCATGATATAAAGCTGAATATAAGTAAGGTGGTGCCTCCAATCAGGAAAAAAGTTAAAGTGGACTAGATATACAGTTAATATTACCCAACGGGAAACAATACCAACCCACTTTGTCCCCACAGGTTCAGCTCATCCCCTTCCTGCAAAGTGCATTAGCAGATTTTTACAATTGCAATGACTAATATCGCTCTACAATTAATATTCTCAGAGACAGTAAATGCAAAACAAGGACGTGGAGTTTTATTTATAACCAACAAAGGGGAAGAAAAAGGCTTAATACAAATGTAAGCCCTCCAAATGGGTTTACCTTAAGAGCCCCACGGCTCCAGTGCTCCTCCGCGGCACTATCTGTGGCTCTAGGTGGGAGTCACACCTTGTGGCTCCGGTGGTGCGGTTTGCAACTTTGGCTGCTGGTTCCGGTGTCTCAGCCTGCTCGGGGCCAGGCTGAGTGCTGGGATGTGTTCCATGCCTCCAGGGTTGAGAGAAGTGGACTCAGGTCCAGTTTTTGGGACAGCTGGGCTCGGGACTGCTCCGTTTTGTAAATAATTAAATAAATGTAAATAAAGATCAATGCGAGTAAATAAAATGCTTTGGTTTTTAGATAACTTTCTTTTCCTCTAGTGTTATTCCCAACTCAAGGAGCATGGACCTCCAGGGGATGGCTGACCCTGCCAAGGCCCCCCTCTTTGTCCACTCCTCTCTCCATGTCCACTGACCTCAACCTTCTGAGGGATGGCTGCCAAGACCCACTGCCACCCTCACAGACTGACACCTTTTGTGGGCACAGAGCCCAGGAATAAACAGTCTCAACCAGAGGGGCAGGCTAGGACCAGGGGGTGTCCAGGACTCCTGGCCAACCACTACAACCTCCTCACCTCATGTCTTGGCCTCCTCCAAATGTGCTCCGTTGCCAGCAGCAAACCTTTCCCTCTGTCCCTTCCTAGAGACCAGATGCGCAGGCCAGCCCAAAGAGGTCTTACTGGACAATGGCCACCACCATGTCCTGTTCCTTGACTCACTGCACGGCCAGAAAAAAAACAAACATGTGGCTGCATGGTCAAGTGGGCAAGCACCCCGCTCAGCCTCCTACTCCACTCTCTCCTACTCGAGTCTCCCATTTTTCCCATGTCTCCCTTTTATGCCCTAGATCCAAGGCACCAAATTGCCCTGAGGTCCAATCACAGACCTGCTCAAGGACACCAAATCACTGTGCTCCCTAATGGCCCCTGGGACTGGTAGTCCTAATTCAGCTATTTACAATGCTCCCCAGCAGTGCCAGCCAGCACTGAAACTACATGCTCTAAAAGGAGCATCTGCGTCTTTAAATTTCTAACTCGCCAGCTGCCGTGCATGTGCAATGCGTCCGGGTCTGCCATCTTTATTTATATTTATTTAAAAAACGGCATGGTCCCGAGCCCTGCCATCCCCAAAACTGGACCCAAGACCACGCCTTTCAACTCCAGAGGCATGTAACACATCCCAGCTCTCTGCCCATCCCCAAACAGGTCGAGACACCAGAAACCAGTGTCCGGAGCAGCAAACCACACCACCGGAGCCGCAAGTTGCGACTCCCACCCAGAGCCATGGATGACAGTGCTATGGAGGAGCACCGGAAAAGGTAAGCCCATTTGAGGGGCTTACACAAACAAATAACAGCTGCAGTTGGTAATGTTTTATACCTGCCTTCAGTTTTAACCTGTTAACACTGCCCAACTGTACTGTGCAGACTTGTACTTCAGTCCGTTGCTGTTACCAGAATGTTACCCCAGTCCTTTTAGAGCTCCCGTTGCTTCACTGGGTACTCAGACACTGAAATTGTATAAGCCAGTCAACAATCAAGATGAATGTGATAAAACAGGTGAAGGGTCAAAACTCAACTTAAAGTGCAATATTTGTATCCACCAGCTGGCCTATTTGTAATTCAACTAGACCAGATGTGTGCTTAAGGCAAACACTCGGGTTGCAAATAAAGTTAAATAAGGCCAACTAACTACTTTAATTACACAAGGCTAAGGCATTGTTTGGTTACTCATGGCTCCTCAACCATGCAGTGCAGGCTTGTCTTGATATATTGGCTCAACTGCAGTCTCTGACTTAGCTCCAATGTCTCTGCGTGGCGCTGTGTTAGTTGGTGTTCTGGTTCTCTGGTGGATTAGGGTATCTCTGGCTAGCTCCACTGGAATATAGAAACACAGATTTTGTTGGCTGAAAAGGACTGCTTGGCCCACCCTGTCTGCCCAGAAGATCCCTTCCAGATCTGTCTATAGTTCTTAAGTGGTCTCTGGTGAGCCTCCTTTCTCCCTGCCTATTTACCAATATACCCCTATGTCTATCCCACGCATGCTTAAAGCCCCCCCACTGTTTTCACCTCTACCACTTCTGCTGGCAGTCTGTTCCAGGTGCCGTGTCTACCACCCTTTCAAAGAAGTAGTACTTCCTCACACCCCTCTTAGGCTTCTCCCTCTAGCTTCATTGCATGCCCTCTGGTCGTGGTGCTCTTCTCCTTTGAAAGAATCTCCCTTCCTGCACCCTGTTCACCCTGTGAAGTATTTGTAGGTCTCTATTATAAGCATCCCCTCCCCATCTAGGGGTATCCAGGTGTTAAATTGTTGGAAGGGGGCACCCCTTACCAAATGTGACACAATGGCAACACAGTGGTGAGCTACAAAATGTGCAATGGTACTACCCAGTAGTACCATGGTTGTACTACGTTAGTTTACATTTTGATTATTTTTGTTGATATGGTAGGACAGTGGTACTATGGTATCACAATGGAATTGAAACAAACCGCTGTGATACCATGAAAACCTTAATGGTAGTACAGTGGTAATTACAGTGGTATTGCAATGGCAAATTAGTGGTATTACAGTGGTATTCCGAATAACTTTTTGTAAGGGACTTCACAACACAAGCAACATAGTCCAAAGAATTAGAATAGAAGCTACTCCATGGAGCAGAGGGTAGTAAATGGTGGGTTGTTTTTCTCAGACACAGCTGGGACACCTACTGCAACAGTCTTTTTTGTGCTAGCAGACTATTTATTTCATGCAGATTGTTTCAGCTGAAAAGCCTACAATTCCTGACAGCATTGGCTAGGGCCAAAAAGCCACTACATGAGGTAGCCTAACTCTTAAACAATTCCCCAACTCATGTCTCAGCCCTGTCTTTCTCTCTGCAGCAAGTGCATTATTTTCCTTTTGCTCTCTCTGCAAGGTGTTCCACTCCTATACCTTCACTCTGGCTTCCTTCATACTTTTCAACTGATGTTCTTACATAGGACATAGAAACACAGAAACATAGAATTTGATGGCAGATAAGTACTGTTTGGCCCACCTAGTCTGCTCATTTCCATAGCTAATGGATAAGCTGCAGATCCTAGTTAACCAACAGCCTACTTCCTCCTACCCCCAACCCCTAGAATTGCCTTATGTCTTATAGCAAGAACTGAACCACCAGAACCCTTTCAGACATCCAATCGCTGATGCCTCGGCTGGTGGCTGGGCCTTATTCTGGGGTTCTCGGTGCCCCAGACCTGATCCCAATCCTAACTAGCATGCTCCGCTCCTGCAGTGATTACAACCTCTAAACTGACTCATCAGTAGGACTTCTGCCAGTGCCACACCAGATCCTCAAATGGACTGCCACCCCGCTGGGGTCCCAAACATTACTCCCCCAAACAGACTTTCCCCTCCTCCATATGCATCTCACACTGTGGGTCCCAACTCTATGGCGGCCTCTAGCCCTGGCAATAGGGGTAACACTGCCACCGTTACACCCTCAATGGCAAGGCTGCCACTTCCCAGCCGCGCCCCAGGCCCTTTTTGCCATAGTGAGCCCACCACAGTAAACCATTTTGTCAACAGCTGAACTACTCATGGGCAATCTTTCCTTCTTTTGGGGTTTTAGACCCTATCGGTGCTTACCCTATGAAGGTGCTGAAGTTCACTTGACGGGCCTCCACTTTTCTTTTGTCTCCCCAGGCTCTGGCTCCCAAATGCTCTGACAGGCCCAGTGTACCTTGCTCCATTGCTCCCCTTTTCTGCACACTCGAACTGTCACTCTCACATCGTGGGTCTTCAAGGATCATCAGATGGAGCTGCAAGCAGACCACACCGGCCCCACCCCTGCCCTCCAGCCGAACAACCAGGCCAAACCCCCAGCTCTTCTCTCCTGGCCTGTCTCCCTCAATCTCCTCTTGGTGCCAAAATCCCCTGATATTCATACCCTTTGGGGACAGACCCCACCTGCAGTCAGCAGGCAGCACCACATCCCAGACTCACGGACACCACTAGCTCTCTCTCTCTCTGCCTAGCTACCCTCTAGCAACCAAACTTTAACTAGTAAGTGCCCAGAGGGTGCTTACACTATCATGTCCCATCTTGCTCTCCTCTCTTCCAGAGTGCACATGTTGAGATTATTCAGTCTCTCCTCATAGTGCTTCTCATGCAATCCCTGCACCACTTTAGTTGCCCTCTGGAATGCATCATCCCAGTCTATGTCCTTTCTGGGGTGCAGCCTCCAAAACTGGACACAGTACTCCGGGTAGGGTCTCACTAGTGAGCGATACACTGGCAAATCCACTGCCCTCCTCCTGCTGGCGACACCCCTCCCTATGCACCCCAATATTTTACTAGCTCTACCCATGCTTTGTCACACTGCTCTGCCACTTTGAGGTTGTTGGTTATTATAACCTCAAGGTACCATTCCCATTTAGTGACTGTCAGTTATTCTGCCCCCATACTATACTCAGCTCCTGGGTTCTTGTGCCATAGGTGCATAATTTTGTGCTTTTTGTCATTGAAACCCAACTGCCATGCTCTCGACCACTCCTTGAGTTTCCCAAGATCCTTACGCATTCTCTCCATCCCCTCCTGAGTGTCCACCTTATTACAGGTTTTGGTATAATTTGCAGAAAGGCATACCTTCCCTTCCAGTTCTTCAGCAATGTCACTTATGAAGATATTGAAGAAGACTAGTCCTACTACTGAGCCCTGCAGCACCACACTGGTCACTCTCCCATCATTAGCATGAGTGCCATTAACCACCACCCTCAGTCGACTATCCATTAATCAGTTTCTAACCAAGTTCACCATTTTTGGATCCCGCCCCTAGGCTGCTCAATTTCTTAATCAGTCTCATGTGTGCCACTGTGCTGAAGGTCTTACTAAAGTCCAGACAGGCGACATCCACTGCCCTCTCCTGAGCTATTTCCCTGGTCACCCAGTCAAAGAAATCAATCAGATTAGTGTGGCATGACATCCCCCGTAAATCCTTGGTGCATTTGGCCTTGCATTCCATTGATTTCAAGATATTCTACCAGTCTTTCCTTTAGTATGGTTTCCATTAATTTCGCCACCAGTGAAGTAAGACTAACTGGTCTATAGTTGCTAGCCTGTTCTCTGCTGCCACTCTTATGTAGAGGGCCCGCTTATCTCTTCTCCAGTCCTCTGGAACCTCACCTGTTTTCAGTGGACTGTTGAAAATGTCGTCAGTGGGGCAGCTAGCACCACACTGAATGTTAGTACCCTTGGTTGCATCCCATCTGGACCCATAGCTTTGTCCATCTTCAGAGCTGCAAGTCCCTTCATGATTCTTTCCTCTGAAAACGGACTTGTGTCCACCTCCCCCCATCTGTTTCTGCTACTCCTTGATGGTCTGTTCCTCCCCTTCCTCCACTGTGAAGATTGAGTAGTAGTACCTGTTCTGGATAGCAGCTTTTTTCCTGACCCTCTTCTGTGCAGTCTCCCCTTCCACTATCCTAATCCTCATTATCCCTCCCCTTGCTTTCCTCTTTTCACTTATATATCTGCAGAAAGCCTTATCCTCTTTGGCTGTCTGTTTCTCTGTCTGTGCCTTTGCTCCCATCGCCACCTTTCCTGCTTCCCTCTATATTACTTGATATACCCCTCTTTCCTCCCTCTATGTTTTGTTATACCTCCTGAATGCCACCTTTTCTTTAAACTTGAAGTTTGTTGACACTATAATATAAAAATTACAGACAATCATGCCATACATCAAAACATGTGAGGTATGATATTAAACTACATCAGCCACCCTTTTTTCCTTCACCGCATTTGCCACTTCCTTAGAGAACCACACCAGTTTCTTTTTTCTGTCTGCTTTTACTCACTTAGAAACATAGAATTTGATGGCAGATTAGGGCCGCTTGGCCCACCCAGTCTACCCACTTCCTTCACACATAGGTTGGTTGGCTTAATTATGCCCTCCCTTATTTTTCTCTACTGTGGCTCTAGCCCTCCCTGACAATACCACCCCCCCCCCCCACTAGGCAGTTTCTGAGGCAGTCTCCTATTTCTTCAAAATCCAGTCCAGGACCCTCATCCTTGTGTGGTTTGGCTCTAGTCCTGCCTTTATATTAAACCACACTGTACAATGATCACTGCTACCTAGGGGATTGCCTACTGTGATATCTGCAGTGCTGTCCCTGTTTGCAAGCACCAGGTCCAGCACTGCTCTGTCCCTAGTGGGTTCTTTGTGTAGCTGCCTGAGAAAAGTCACTTGAAGAAAATCAAGGATGGCCCTGCTCCTTGCCGAAACTACAGCTGGAAGGCTCCACTCCACATCTGGCAAATTGAAGTCATCAACTAGCAGCACCCCCATTTGCCTTTCTGATGTCCTGTGTCCAAAGCATTGGTTGCTCAGTGCTGAATATAGTGCTTGCCGGGGAGTACCCACCACTCTGACCATTCTACTCAAATTAACTCTTTCAGCACTGCAGTCCAATTACCAAGCTATATTGACTGATCATGAAGGCTTCCCAGACTAACAGATGCAGTCTATGGGATCACAGACCTTTAGGTCTCAATGGGCAACTTGTACTGAAAGTGAAGTGCTGCTGAAAATGCTCTGTGTGAGCTTCAGTTCTCCAAGATGACTTTACAGTCACTCAAATCTCTGACCCCTCAACCTCCCAGGAGACATGGTAGGGGTTAATTTCATAGGCCTGCAGCCCATGGTGGCCGTGCCTTCCGTCAGCAGCCCTGTGGGCATGGAGGTGGTCCCCTTCTGGGTCCCCTCCTTCCTGGTGTCCATGCAAAGACACCCAAAGGTACTGGTCAAGGCGGCACCCCTGCTGCCCCTTATGACTTCTGATTACCCACTTTCTTCCCCTCCATTCTTGCCTCCTAGGGTGCAATGGGGGGTGAGGAGCTCCCTTCATCTGACAAAATGAAAGGAGATCATGACAGATGAGTGAGTCCTGGAAACAGTGAAAAAGAGGCATGCTCTGTGTACCCCTCCAGTTCATCCTCTGTCTCATTCTCATACTTCGCATCATGTGTTTCTTCTGCTAGAAGAGGTTTAGACACTCTTTCACACGCAAGCTATTGCGCCCATTCCTACCCAAGATAGGTACAAAGGGTTCTATTCCAGATACTTACTGGTTCCCAAATAGACAGGAGATCTGCATCCTGTACTGGACTTGAGAGGCCTAAACCTGTTCATCGAGTACAAAACGTTTTGAATGGTGTCTCTTCAGGTTCTCAGCTCCCTGCTACAAAAAGGCAGATTGACTCTGTGCTCTGTAACACAAAGGACACATACCTTCATGCCAAGATTCAAAAATGCTACTGGCAGTATCTCCATTTTATAGAAACATAGAAAACTGACAGCAGATAAGGACCGCCAGGCTCATCTAGTCTGCCCGTATAACCTACCTTTAATAAGCTGCCGCTGACCCTACTTGGTCATCGGTTGCATCCTCTCCTCCCGAGTCCCCTTTATGCCTATCAAATGCATGTTTAAATCCCAAAACTGTGCTTGATCCCACTACCTCCTGGGGCAGGCCATTCGAAGCATCCACCACTCTTTCCATCAAAAAGTACTTTCTCACACTGCCCTTTAGTCTCCCCTTTCCAGTCTCATGCTAGGCCTTCTTGTTGGTTTAGAGCATCTTCTCTTCTGAAAGATGCTGTCCTCCTGTACCTTATTAATCCCCTTGAGATACTTGAAGGTCTCTATCATGTCTCTCCTCTCCCTCCTCTCCTCCTGGATATACATATTGAGTTCCTCCAGTCTCTCCTTGCATGACCTTTGGTGCATGCCCTGCACCATTTTTGCTGCCATTCTTTGAACTGCCTCCACCCTATGTCCTTCCAGAGATGTGGCCTCCAGAACTGGGTGCAGTATTCCAAATGAGGTCTCACCAATGACCCGTACAGTGGCATTATGAGGTCTTTTCTTCTGCTGGTAATGCCTCTCCCTATGCACCCCAGCATCCCACTGGCTTTCCCCACTACCTTGGCAGATTGTTTGGCCACCTTTCGGTCATCATATATGATGACCCCCAGATCTCCTTCCTGTTTTGTGGCTACTAATATCTCCCCACTCACCACATAATCCACCCCCAGGTTCCTGCGCCCCAAGTGCATGATTTTGCACTTCTTTGCACTGATTCTTAGCTGCCACATCCTGGACCATCCTGGACCATTCTTCCATTTTAGCTAGGTTCTTCTAATTTTCTCCACCCCTCCCGGGCTGTCTACCCTATTGCAGATCTTTGTGTCATCTGCAAATAGGCACACCTTCCCCTCCAGCCCCTCTGCAATGTTGGTGACATAGATATTAAACAGCACTGGCCCAAGAATCGAACCCTGTCGCACCCCACTGGTCACCCTGCCTACTTCGGATTTAGCCCCATTTACCACCACCCTCTGCATTCTATTCTTTAACCAATTTCCAACCAAGTTCGCCACCTTGTGTGCCAATCCCTGGCTGTCCAGCTTGCTTACAAGCCTCCTGTGTGGAACAGTATTGAATGCCTTGTTGAAGTCAAGGTAGGCCACATCCACTGCTCCCCCCCCCCCCCCCCCCCCGTTCTACTCCCCTAGTGACCCAGTCAAAGAAATCAATTAAATTAGTTTGACGTGACTTTCCTGCCATGAATTTGAGCTGCCTCAGATCCTGTGCTCTGTTTGATTCAAGGTGCTCTATTATCCTCTCCTCTCCTTTAGCAAAGATTCCATAATTTTACCCAGCACTGGAGTCAGGATGACAGATCTATAGTTACCAGCCTCCTCCCTACTCCCACGTTTGTGGAGAGGAACTACATCAACCGTTCTCCAGTCCTCTGGAACTAATTCCAGGTCTCACTGAATAGGGCTGCCAGTGGTGATGTCAATACCACCCCAACTCCTTTAATATTCTAGGGGGAAAATCCTGTCTAGTCCCATTGCCTTATCCACCTTTAGTTTTGTAAGTTCTTTTAGGACTCTCTCCTCTTTGAATGAGCGGTTGTCTACCTCCCTTCCCATCCTGATTCTTAGCTGTGGTCCCTCCCCTTCCTCTTCCTCCATGAAAACTGAACAGAAATATTTGTTCAGAATAGATTCTTTGTCCCAGTCCCCTTCCACTCTCAGTCCTTCCTCCCCTTTTCAGAGAGGGCAACCATTATCAGTTCTGAGTCTTGCCCTTAGGCTGATCCTCAGCACAGTGGGTATTTACCAAATGCTTATGTAATCCCCCCTCCCCTGCCTAGGGGCATATACTTTGCAGATCTTCTGGGGGCATTTGGAGAGGGGGCCACCTCAAGCGCTAAGACACAGAGAACAATGCACTCACGTACAAGGCAGGAAAGATGTGGCCTACCTTACTGGCGTCTTGAGTTACCTGTGCACTCTCAAATTCATCCATTGAATCTGGATTATCCCCAAATGCTGGCTCACCAGACCAGGAACTCGACAATGCACATTACCCCAATCTCTTCAGTCCCCCTGAGCCCCTCGGCCCCGCCAAAGGCAGGTGGATATTTCATCTGGAACCAAACTTATGAGAAATTAATTTAGCTGCTAAGAAATGTAGGGGGAAAAGGGGAGAAAGTTTCCATTTCTTTAGCTCCCCCCTTTTGTTTAAATAAAGCACATCACTGCTATTCTTCTCCCAACCAGTTTTTTTATTTAGGTCTTGCACAGTAAATGATTCCCAACAATGCAGGGGTTACATACTTCATACAAATAAAGCAGCTCCATGGAGCTAATCAAGCCTTTTTACAGACATGCTGGCTGAACCGTTGGAGCAGCAGAAACAATGGATTTAAGGCAGTAACTAGCAAGGATTCTTCTACTCTCCCTTTGATGCTTTACCCAATAACCTCCCAACTCAGGACCCTAATTTTCCAGGTTCTCTGGATCTGGTAAACCAAAACTTTCTCTTTACTGCTGGGTTACGCATTCTCACACTGGCTCTGGTCATCACCCTAACTCCAGTGTGGGAAAGCAGGCTGCTTCTACCACCTAGCCCCTGGCCCAAACCACATGGGAGTACCAGGATTTTTCCTTACAACCCAGGCCCCGTAACCCACTTGAGCTTGACTCTGTGACTGGTAGTACCCTTTCAGCACCTGCTGCCTCATTTCGCTCAGCCTCTCATCTCATATTCATGGCCCCCTGGTGCAGCAGCCACAAAACCCGGCTCTGCTCAAGCACTTTAGCGCCATACTATTGGCTGTCCTGCCACTAGAGAGCTCCTGGGTACTGCCACCGCCCAGGCCCCTCTGAACAACCTGCCTTCACAACTAGTGGCCCAGTGCTGCTCCAATTCCTGCTGTTCCTTTATTGGGGATCCCTGCCAGGTCCACAACCCCCTCAGCGCCTCTTGGGCTTGCATTAAGCTCCCAGCTGAGGGCCACCCCCCCAAGGCCTGCCTTTATGGCCTATGGCCCACCTGGCCTCCATGTGCCAGCACCCCAGGACCTGCCCCTCCAAACAGGCCCCCTCTGCACACCCAGGCTGCCCTGCCACACTGGGTGCGAGGGGAAACCACTGCCAATGGCTCCCCTCCTGTGAGGGCCCTGCCACTGCCCCAACAGCCTTGGCAGCCCAGGAAAACACACTTTACAGGGGTCTCTAAGGGGTCCTACCTTTCCTGGCCCCACATGGCCACCTACATTCCCTGCCCCTGATGCACCACCTAGCTAATTATACCTCCCCTGCGGAGCTCCGTTCCCCCAGCTCCTCGTCACCATGGTGCTAAGAAAGCCACCCTGTCTACACTTGGTGGGGGTCCCCCACTGGCACAGCCGGATAGCTGAACTCCCTTACTTGCCCTCCTACCTCTGTTCCTCCAGCCCCGGCCTAATGCCTGGGCTGGAAAGGCCCCAGAACTTCATGTCTGCTCCCTTATATACTTCCTAAACCTACAGTCTGCTGCCACCTTGAGGCATCCTGCATCCAACATCCCCCAGAGCACTAAATAATTCCCTAGCTTGGGGGGGGGGTAGGAAGGGAAAGGGATGCCTAACCTGGGAGCATAATCCCCTCCATTAAGGGAGGCTTAATCTCTTCCCCCACCTAGGAAATCATTCCCTCCTGGGAACAATGGCAAGGGCCAAGTGATGGTCTCCTTCCATCAGACTCCCCAGCCTTCTGGCAACAGACACACCATGCTTGGCCACAGGCATCATCCAACCTACCTCTCTAGCCCAATGTACTTCTAAAACTCTAAAACCTATCTGGGCTGGGAGATAATTTAAATGGTTAGGAACACATTTCATTATTTCTCTACCAAACAGGCAATCTTAATTATGCATCATAATGATTAAACTTCAGTATTAAACATTTACATCAACAGTAATGTGATAGTTTTCTAACAGTTTAGCTATACCCCAAATACCTCCCTCCAATTGCTGAGACCCTGTGTGTTAACTGGTGTCCATTTCTTTTTCTTCTTCTTCCTACAAAAAGTCTGCTGCAGCAGCACCTCTATCATCCTGTGCACTTTGTCTACGTAAATCTGTCCTTTCCCCCTTTCCAGTTAGGCCAACTTGGAAGATTCTCTGCTATCACTAATTAGAACCAGTATACATCAGTCTTCCGACCCTTGGTATCCCCCCCTTTTTTGTGAACCCCTATGTGTTTGTAAACAAAGGCTCAAAGAAAAATGCAGCAGCCACGGCTGTGTTTGGCTTAAAAGCTGCTAGAATATAGCACACTGAGAGTGCTGTCCTTATGGAATAGAAGCATCATTGCTTCTACAACTGAGCTGGAGAGATGACAACTGTACCCTGTAATTTTACCGGAAGTTTTAGAAAAGCTGTCTAAACCAGTTACTGTCTCCCTTGAAGCGCTTAGCATTATTTTTGTTTCTTGGGGTTAGCTTATTGTATAATAATTGATTTTTCCCTTTTTACACCTAAAGAAAATGTGTTCTTGGTTACCCCATACGAACGCTAGAAATACAACTAGTAAGGCACTGTGTTAAGCCTTACGTTCATAAATACAGGCATTTATGGCCGCTCGATGCTATGCACATTCGTGCGGTATTAATTAAGACTATGCGGCTAAGCGCTCACTCGCGCAGTACTATGTTAAAAAGCCTGTGGCAGTGCATACGTTCACACAGTAGCGCCTTGTATTGTTTTTCTTTTTCTTTGTGCATCTCTTGTCCCTCACAACCAGCAGCCAATCTTGCAGCAGGATATTTGTATGTGGCAGACTTGCAAGCTAGGAAGTAGTCAAACACTACAATCTACGAATGTAAGAAAGAAAAAGTAAGAAAGCGGAATTCAAATAAGGTTGAAGAAAGTAGCACTTGTGTTAAGAATGTACAGTGAGGGTGTAGGTTTCAAAAAGAGGGAGCATAGAAACAAAGACTTTGACGGCAGATAAGGACCGCTTGGCCCACCTAGTCTGCCCATTTCCCTACCTAGAGGATAAGCTGCAGATCCTATTTAACAAACAGCCTATTTCTTCCTACCCCCAACAAAAATTGCCTTATGTTTGTCCCATGCATTCTTGAATTCTCCCACAGTTTTAGACCCCACAACCTCCTCAGAAAGGCTGTTCCATGCATCCACCACCCTCTCTGTGAAAAAATACTTCCTCACATTGCCCCTGAGCCGCCCCCCCTCTATCTTCAAATTGTGTCCCCTTGTTCTCGCACATCTCTTTTTCTGAAAGATGCTACCCTCTTGGACTTTGTTGATTCCACTGAGGTACTTAAACGTTTCTATCATGTCCCCCCTCTCCCTCCTTTCCTCAAGGGTATACATATTAAGCTTCTTTAGCCTCTCCTTGTATGGCTCCTCTCGCAGACCCTGCACCATTTTAGTTGCCCTCCTCTGAACTGCCTCCAGCCTGTCTATGTCCTTGCAGAGATGGGGTCTTCAGAACTGGACGCAGTATTCCAGATGGGGTCTTACCAACTGTCTATACAGAGGATAACAACTTCCTGTTTTCTGCTGGTGATGCCTCTCCCTCTACATCCCAGTATCCCCCCAGCCCTCCCTACCACCTTCTCACATTGCTTGCCAACCTTAAGGTCATCTGATATGATTACCCCAGGTCCCTTTCCATTTTTGTTGTTGTTACTACCTCCCCATTGTGTAATCATACCCTGGTTTTGTTTCCCAGGTGCATTACTTTGTACTTCTTTGCATTGAATCCAAACTGCCATACTGACCATTCCTCCAACATTGCCAAGTCCCTTCTCATCCTTTCCACGCCTCCTTGTGTATCAACCGTGTTGCAGATCTTTGTGTCATCTGCAAAGAGACATGCTTTTCCTTCCAGTCCCTCTGCAATGTCACTTATAAAGACATTAAAAAGGACTGGACCCAGTACTGAACCCTGTGGTACCCCACTAGTAACCCCTCTTTCTTCAGAGTGGACTCCATTTACAATTACATTCTGTGTTCTGTTGTTCAGCCGATGTTTTACCCAGGCTACCACCCTGGGACCCACTCCAAGGCTGGTTAATTTGACTACTAATCTTTTGTGTGGGACTGTGTCAAATGCCTTGCTAAAGTCTAGGTATGCCATGTCCACAGCCCCTTCCTGGTCTACTACTTTGATCACACAGTTAAAGAAATCAATTAGATTTGTCTGACATGACCTTCCCGCTGTGAACCCATGCTGCCTTGGGTCCTGTGCCCCACTGGCCTCTAGGTACTCAACAATTATTTCTTTCAGAAGTGATTCCATCACTTTCCCTACCACAGAGGTCAAAGTGACAGGTCTATAGTTTCCTGCCTCTGTCTTGCTCCCACTTTTGTGAAGGGGAATCACATCAACCTTCTTCCAGTCCTCAGGTACCAGACCATCCTCCTATGATTTGTTATAAAGGGTAATCAGTGGTGTCACTAGTTCTCTGCTTAATTCTTTTAGAATTCTGGGGTGAATTCCATCTGGCCCCATTGCTTTGTCCACCTTCAGTTTTAGGAGTTCTTTCAGAACCCTTTGTTCTGTGAAAGAACTGGGATCAATCCCTTCTCCAGAGTGCTTCTGTTAATTGGATTAGGCACCTCCCCCACTTCCTCTTTTGTGAATACTGAACAGAAATATTCATTCAGTATCCCTGCTTTTTCACTGTCACTCTCTGCCCACCCACCATCCATTCTATTCAGCCTCACTATCCCTCCCTTTGTCTATCTATGCTCCCTGATATACCTATAAAAGGTTTTATCCCCCTTCTTAACTGAGTTGGCTATCTTTTCCTCAGTTTGTGCCTTTGCTATTCTGACTACCCTCCCTGCTTCCTTCTGCCTTAACTGGTACAGTTCTCTGTCCTGGTCTTTCTGTGTTTCCTTATACTTCCTAAATGCTATCTTTTTCTCCCTAACCTTCACTGCCACTTCTTTTGAGAACCGTAGTGGCTTTTTCTTTCATTTTGATTTGTTTATTTGCTTCACACAAAGGCTTGTTGCCTCTGTGATGCCAGTTTTGATATTTTCCCATTGTTGCTCCACCCCTCCTTCTAGCCTGTTTGTTAGTGCTTTTCTAAGGCACTCTCCCATCTTGCCAAAGTCAGCCCTCCTTTAGTCCAGAACCCTTACTTTTGTATGGCTTGACTCTTTAGCTGAGTTTATTGTGAACCACACTGTTTGGTGGTCACTTGTTCCCAAATGGCTACCCACTTCTAGATCTGAGATCCTCTCACTGTCCCCATTTGAGAGTATGAGGTCTAAGATTGCTCCCTGACGAGTAGGTTCCAGAACCTAGCTGTCTGAGGCATGCCACCTGAAGGGGCATCAAGAATGGCCCTGCTTTTGGATGTGGCTGCAGCAAGGTGCTCCAGTTAACATCTGGCATATTAAGGTCCCCCATCAACAGTATCTCCCCTTTCTCTGCCATCCTAAGTATGCCTTCTATCATATCCTTGTCCATTCCCTCCCCCTGACATAGGGGTCTGTATACAACCCCTGTGTGGATTGTGGTGCCATTTCCAGTCTCTAAGGTGACCCACAGTGCCTTCTCTCCTCCCTGTTTACTCTTGTGTTCAGTTGCTTTTATCCCTTCCCTTACACAGAGAACTACTCCCCCCTCTTCTGCCCTCCCTGTCTTTCCTGTAGGTTGTGTACCCTGGTATGTTAACATCCCAGTCATGGTTCTCTGTGTACCATGTTTCTGTGACTGCTACGATATCCAGGCATCCCTCTTCCATCAAGGCCACCAGTTCAGGGAGCTTGTTGCCCAGACTACGGGCGTTGGTACTCATTACCCTCCATTTCTTGAAGGCCTTACCCCTTTTTGCCCCATTCCTGTCCTTATTGCATTTGTCACTTTCTCCATTTATCCCTGCTCTTCTCCCTATTGACGTCTCTATGTTGGTGTCTACCTCACTTAGTATTTTGATTTTTTGGGGGGTCTAGGATTTCCCGGCTCCTTTCCAGTGCCTCCCCCCCTTGACTTGTTTAAATTCTTGCCAATTAAGTATTTAAACCTATCACCTAGGATCCTGGTTCCCCTCCTGGACAGATGCAGGCCATCATACCAGTATAGGCCTGCATCCGTCCAGGTGGACCCCCATTCCCCAATGAAGCCAAATCCCTGAGCTCTGCACCAGTTTTTCAACCACTGATTGAATCCCATGGTGTGGAGTACCCTAGCCTCATCCGTGCCATAGACAGGCAGCACCTCCAAGAAGGTTACCGTGTGTGCTATTTGTCTAAGGCCCGTTCCCATCTCCACAAGTGCTTCTTGCACTGCTCTGACCCCTTTCTTAGCTAGGTCATTTGTCCCTAGGTGGACAATGACATCCAGCTCCCTCCCCTGTGCAGCTGCTGCTGTGATCCTGAGGATTCTCTCCCTGTCCCTCCAAGCCATGCGCCAGGCAGGGACCTTACCTCCCTCTCCCCTTCCTCCCCTTGTTCTACCTTTCTAACAATGGAGTCCCCCACCAGGAGTTGCTTTCTTCCCCTGTGGGGTCCCATGCCACCCTCCTGTGGGTCTCCTTTGTGGAGGTTCCCAGCATTCTCCTTGGTCTCCACTATGGGTGCCTCCATAGAAAAACCACACTTTTCCAGAACAGCATAGAAATTGTGGAGAGGTACACCTGGAACCTGGAGGGATGCACCACTGTTCCACCACCCTCACCCTCCCTGAGCCCACTGTGGTCCAACCGCTCCTCTTTCTTGGCAACCTCTGAGGCAACGGCAGTGACTCTGGTGGTCTCTAGGTGGGAGAAAAGGTCCCACAAATCCTGGCCAACTCAGCCTGGAGATGAGCAACCTCCTCCTCAGCCCAGAAAGGTGCCTGCAGATGGGATAACACTGCATCCTCCAGAACGCTTCCAGAAGACTGCTGCTCCACAGCCACTGCACTGCACCACTCCCATCATGTCTTTTTCTGGCCCTCTAACTGTTGTTTGGAATACTTACTCTTTCCTCTGTTTATTTTTATTTTTTCTTCTTTTTTCTTCCCCTACTTACTTACTGTCTCTGTGCCCTTTTAGCTCCTGATCTTCCTGTTCTGAGACAAGAAGTTCCTATATTTCTCAGTAGTCTCTTTACTTGCTCAGAGTCAGACCTCCAGCAGCTGGGAGGGGGGGAACGGAGAGTTACTCTTGCCCCTTCTAGGATGGTGAGTCTTTGGTGGCACTGTGATCACTCACTTCCTGCTCCCAAACAGAAAGTTCCTGTTGTCAGTTAAATCCTGTGCCTATAAAAGTAGAACTGATTTAGTATGGGTGGGTAGAGAGGAGGGAAGGAGGGCAATATAGTCCCGGTAGAGAAGTTTTAGTTATACCAGTAGCTCTTTCCTCCTGGTGTTCTGTCTGTTCTCTGGCAGAAGCTATCTAGGGCAGTGATTAAATCTGGTTTTAACCTGGCTCCTTCTAGCTAAGCCACTATCCCTACTTTGCAAATCTTTCTACGGTAAGTTAATTTCACAGATGACAATTTCCTTCTGACACCTGTGACAAGCACCTAGATACAGTAAGTACACAGATAACAGATAACAATTTACTTCAACTGCCTCTAACAAACACACTCTTTTTTTTTTACCCTAAATGTAAGGTCCCAGTACAAGATTTCTAGTTCTTAGTCCCAGTAGAGAAGTTTTAGTTATACCAGTAGCTCCTTCCTCCTGGTGTTCTGCCTGTTCTTATGTTTGTTATGTAAATTGGACCAGATAGGAACAGTGACCTGACGCTCCCTGTAACAGAATGTATGTTTGTTTTTGAAATTACTTTACTAGAATAGGCACATGTTATTTAGAAAAGTAATACAAAGATACTCTGTTTAAATGGATAAACAGAGCAGACATATCCAGTTCTAGAAGATATGAATTTGTATTGTTTTGTTTCTGAGTGCACCAATATTTTATAACCCTGTTACCAGGAAAAGTTTTCAGATAATACTTTTACTGCATAATGAAAAGCATATGAATGGCAATTGCCTTCTTTTGCACAACTGTTTTTGCATAATGAATTGCATAAGAATGGTAACAGAAATTACTTGCATTCCTAGCTGGAGGTTCTCACCCCTGAGCTTCCCATTGTTTTCTAAGAGCCGGACAGCCTTTTACATTATAACTAAATACTGGCAAGCTCAAGGGGAGGGGGCCTCCTGCTAAGGATTTTTGTAAATATTAGCAAAACAGCTAAAATATCAAGATTTAAAAACATTATAATCAGTATCTACTTCTCTTTTCAGTGTTACTCTCTGTTTTCCACATTTATATGTTTATTTGGAATTTAGATGTTTAAAACATTAGTGGGTGGAGTTTAAGGTAAACCACCTGACCCCACTGGTATAAATGAAGCTTTGTTGAGTAACCACATCAGATGAGTGGAGAGATTGCTAACCTTGCCTGGAGCGCTAGCTGTTTACTAGAGAACTGTTATTCATGCTACGCTTTTGATTTAGTTTTTCCATTTTTCCAGTCCGCTTTTATTTTGATTGCTGGCTATAAATAAAATACTGGCCTTGCTTGGCACTTTAAACCTTGAAACCTGACTCTGTGTCCATCTTTTTCTATGACTCTTTGACACAAGTTACACTGTGTACAGTCCCCAAACAACTCACTCACATGTTCACTCACATATTCTCTCACCAGTCTCCCTTATCTTTCGAACCAAACATTTCTATCATAATTATAAAATGGTTCCTCAACAGCCACATTTTTTTTTTAATGCAAAAATGTTCTGATTTTAAGAATAAGAATTGTATACAGTCAGCGTAACTCTGCTCCATAGAGCAATTGTCCTGGCACAGTTCTTAAGTCCGAAACTCCAGAAGGTCTAGGTTGCTGGCCCCCCACATGGAGGGAAAAAATATACTGGATCTGGCTTGGTGATCACATCCCCGAAGGAATCCCGGTCCAGAATGTAATATTTGGTCCGAGTCCCATCCAAGTCCTGGACCAAGGTGAAGTGTTTGAATAATGTCAGGCCAGATGAAGTCCCTGTGCAACACATTCTCCATGCCTGCTGAATCAATTGCTGATATGGGGCACCTCCTCCACCAGCACGATTCTTTAAGCATTCCATCTGTTCCTTAAAGATCCATTCCTCCCTCATCTCCTCGATGATGTCCCATATCCATTCCACCTCATAGGGATAGTTCATATGAGGATATCCTACCCGTAGCTCCTGTGGACCCACCTTTTGGCCTGGCTCCACTCAGGCAGGTCTCTCACACTGGTCCTCCTGGCTTGTCCCATTGGTAGTCATACCCCCCATCAATACCTTAAGTTTAACAGGTTAATAGGATTCAACCCATACATCTGGGTCTGAAGAGTCTTAGCCCAGACTGGAAGCTGTGGTGTGTTGTCAGCTAAGGTGACTACAGGGTGATGGTAAGGCCTGGGAATTGCTCTAGCCACCTGATAGTCCTGGAACTGAAAAGTGCTACCAATATATTTCTCCTCATTCAGCTCCTCTAGCTCCTTTTGATCACCAGTGCTTTCTCTTACTGCTGCTGGTGCAGGACCAGGCTCAGAGCTACTCCCAGTAGGCTTGATTCTAAACTTGGCTACCAAGGTAGACTCTGGCTTATTCGACAGACCCTGTGGGCTACTGCCAGACAGGGGCTGTGGTGATGATCCCCAGGGCCCTGGAGGATCTCCGGCTGGTTGTCTGAGGCCTCTGCCCCTCCCTCTGCCACTGGGATATCCAGTAGCCAGCAATGGGGAGGGGGCAGATGGCTGTGCTCTCTGTCGCTTTCCTCCTCAACCTTTGCTCCTGCACATTCTCCTCCACAGGCTCCACAATATCATTTAGGGATTCACTTCTGGTTTCATCCACCTGGGCGTGAGTGTTTTTTTTTTTCCAGGGTCAGTCTCTCAAAACCTCCTGGATCCCCACTGGCTGGTGACCACAGCACAAAGGGGCTGGTGGTGGAACTAGGAAGGAACATCCCCAAATTTGGAACTGGCAGCATGTCTATACAGTATGGGCATACAGGCAACCTGGCAACTCCTTCCCCCCAAACCCACACCTCACACAATGTTCGTCTTCTCTTCCTTTTCCCCCAGCTTTCCAGAGCCAGGAAAGCAGTGAAGCAGGAACCATGGCCAGGGGTTTCTCCTAGGGGAGGGGTTACTTTGGTTCCTTCTTCATTCCCACCAGACACAATGTGCCGCCAAGCTATGGTGGATGCCTGTTTAAGTCTCTCCAACCCTTCCAGCACCCATAGCTAAGAATCTCTTAACCAGTTGGTTCAATTGTCCATTTGCTTTAATTGGCAGCTCAGTTCACTTGCCTGATGGTGGATGCGCACAGGAAAAAATATTTCTCTTTCCCTTTTCTCTCTCTGGGTATGTTCTCCTGCTCATTATCATCTCACTCCCTCAGCTCCACTTTCTCCGATTCACCTAAGACGACACCTCTTGTAGCAGCTGCTGTAGCTCCTTCTCCAGCCATCCTCCAATCAGAAACTCTGCCTGAGTGTCATGTGACCAGCGAGTCACATGCGCACACCACACAAGCAGGCTGAGGCTCTACCTGCTCCAGGCCTACTCCCACAGCTATTTTTTGCTCTGCAACAGGGCCCAACCAGGCCAGAAAGCCTGACAACACACCAGACCGCAAGGCTCGGGGTCCGGTGGCATTTTGGGGTTCAGAGAACTTCCAAACAAGCCCCTACAATCTCCCCCCAATCTAGGGGCACATACATTGTGGATCTTCCAGGGGCATTTGGGAAGGGGGCCACCTCAAGCACTAAGACACAGAACAATGCAAGCAAGCAAGCAAACTTTATTTGTAGAATATCGCCATCCTCATAGGAACCATGGCGCTAGCACACAAAATCATAAAATCACAGCTAAAAACAATAAATACTTAAAAATATCAGCAACACTTATTCAGGATCCAGGAAAGCAAGCTGAAACAGATGTGTTTTTAAGGCAGATTTAAAGTTCTCCACCGTCAGGCACTCTCTCATCCGATGAGGTAGAGAATTCCAGAGGGTAGGGGACACAAATTCAAAAGTACGGGCCTCAGAAGTCTTCAAATGGACCCTGGGAATCTCTAGCAATTCCTCATCTGTGGAGCGGAGTGGGCGGGGGTGCAGTAGGGATGGAGAAGCTCTTGCAGATAACATGGTCCCTGTCCACACAGGGCATTATAGGTTAGCAAGCCAACCTTGATGATCCGCCACTGAATAGGTAGCCAGTGCAGGCCACGCAGCACAAGCATGACATGGCAAACCAGAGGTAGCCCTGCCAAGAGCCATCTGCCGCATTCTGCACTAGCTGCAAGTGGCAGAGCTCAAGCCCTGGTAGCCCTAGGTACAGGGAATTACAGTACTCAAGGCGGAAGGTCACGAAAGTGTGGACCGATGTTGGAAGGTCATCAGGCAGAACAAGGTGCCTTATCCAGGTGATATTCCTTAGATGGTAAAAAGCCATCTTGACAACTGATGACACCTGAGATGTAAGTTTCTGGCCTTCGTCCTTAGTCAACAATAACACCCAGATCTCACACTCATTCGGAGGTCATCAGCTGGCAGCCACTGAGCCAAAGCCCAGATGGTCACCTAGATGAAGACCCATCTACCCGGTGACCTGGGTCCACCACCAAAACTTCGGTATTATCCAAGTTCAGCCTTAGTCAGTTAGCACTCATCCAGTCCTGTACCTCAGAAAGGCAGTTGTTAAAACTCGAGATAGCTCCCACCTGTTCGGGCACAAAGGACAGAGAGCTGAGTGTCATCTGTGTAGCAGTGAAAACTCAGCTTGTACCACCTTACAATGTCCCCCAACAGCAGCATGTACACTTCAAACAACATGGGTGATAACACAGAGCCCTGTGGTACCCCACATGACAGGGAGAATTTATCAGAGGTATGAATCCCCGAAACAAATCTCTGAAACCTGCTGGTGAGGTAAGATTGAAACCACCTGAGGACCATACCAGATAGTCCACAGATCAGTCGCAGGTGCTTTAGCAACACACCATGGTCCACGGTGTCAGATGCCACAGAGAGATCAAGAAGAACCAAGATGGAACAGTTTTTATGATCTCTCACTATCAGGAGATCACTGAGGACCTGAACAAGGGCCATCTTGGTACTATGCCTTTTCTGGAATCCGAACTGGAGAGGATCGTAGATATCGTGAATGGTAAGGTGACCCTCCAGCTGCAGCAATACCACCATGTCAACAACCTTATCCACAAAGAGAAGGTTAGAGATGGGACTGTAGTTTGCGAGACAATCTGGGTCAACAAAGGATTTTTTAAGGAGAGGTGTCACCACCACCTCCTTCAGGTTATCTGGAAACACACCTGACTCTAACAAACACCAGACAATCTCGGCTAGGACCGGGCCGATGACCTCAGCACACCCCACTATGAGGCGAGTTGGGCCTGGGTCCAAACTACAGTATGTTGGCTGCATAGTCTGGATGATCATCATGACATCCTCGATTGCCAGCCTGCTGAAGTCAAGCCAGACTCACCAAGGAACCGCAACCTCCCACTGACTACCGCCATCTCCATTGGAACGCGTTGTCTGGATCTCGGACCTGATGTCAGCAACCTTATCCACAAAGAACTGAGCAAACTCATCACATTTTCTCTTGTGACAACACTCTCCAAAACTGCAGACAAGCTGGATTGCACAGTTTGTCCACAGTTCGAAAGAGCTGGGCTGGTCAGTTCCGTGCAGTGGCAATCTCCTTGGACAGGAACTCTGCCTTCTTATGGGAGACAGCCAATTGATAGTCCGTATAATGGGCCATCAATCTAAGCTTGTCGACATCAAGACCCAATTTCCACCAGCAATGCTCCATCCTCCATCCCACTCTTCTCAGCTCCCTCAAAGTCCCATTGAACCAAGGGGACCAAGGACGCGGAGTGAGGGGGAAAACACGGACAGGAGTGACAACTTCCAGAGCTTTGGCTACAGCCCTATTATAGGTCTGAACCAGAGCATCTGGGTCACTGCTTGAACTCAGTAGACCCAATAGGTCCCATACTGCAACCAGGCCAGTTGGAGTCAAACCCCTTAAAGGGCAGTACCGGATCATCTCCATAGGGGCAGGCCTGTAGGGGGAGCCTGGAAATTGAACCTTATAAGATGACAGTCAGACCACCCGACCGGCTCCACCACCAGGTTGGATATCTCCATATCCAGTAGGAAAACCAGGTACAATGAACGACCATGAATATGGGTCACAGAGGTAATTACCTGTGTGAAGCCCAAAGAATTCATTAGTTGGAGGAAGCCCTGACCAAACTGCAAGAGTTCGTCATTGACCCAGGCATTAAAGTCCCCCAGAACCATCAATCTAGGGGACCCCAAAACCATGTAGATGATGAAGTCCGCGACTTCCTGCAGGAATTGTTTCTCATTCCCGGGAGGACAGTAGACAAGAAGAAGCCTGCAACCCACACCTGCTCCCACAATACATTCAAAAGACCGGGTCTCCCCAACTGGTACATCCACAAGGCCCAATTCCATCTAAAACAGATGGCTACCCCCCGCCTCCACCCCTATGATCCATCCTCAGGTGGTGTATCACCAAGAAGCCAGACGGAATTGCTGACTCAAGTAATGGGCCAGTGTTTTCATCCAGCCAAGTCTCGGTTATGCATTCCAGATCCAATGACCCAACAAGATCAGCAACTACTGCTGTCTTGTTTTTAATGGACCTGGCATTGCACAACACTGCCTGAGTAGGATGGGACCCCGAGGCAGGCCATGTCATCTGGCCAGTCACAGTGGAGTCCTTGGGTATGGGAACCAGAGAGGAAGGGCCCCTATCTAGGACCCATTTTACCCTAGGGCTTCTTCTGGTCCCCACGACCCCAATCCATCCACTTGGCTCCACTCTCCCTCCAGGTCCATGGCCCTCACCCCTAAATTTCCTTCTTACGATCCCCAAAGCTCAGCAATGTCCATATACCTCTACTGATAGATGGGGACATTCCAAGGGGCAGAGGCTGCAGAGCTCAGAGGGAGTGTAGTGCCTGACCAGGGGAGACTTCTGCCAACACATAATGAGAAAAACTCACCCCAAAAAGCAGCAATAAAACAAAACAAATAAGTAAATAACACAAAACCAGAATGAGTACTAAAAATCTATACCTACAAATCCCCTTCCCCACCAACTAAAATAGCACTAAAAAAAGAATTATAGCAATTCCCACTGATCCCACCCTCCAAAATAACTAACCCTTATACAATACAAAATTGATATATGTAATCCCCCTGCAAATGGGGGTTCCCAAAAGTCTTCCAGGAGCTTGCCTGAATGCTCCAAGTCTGGGCGGCGTTCGGCGTCTGAGCTGTTTAATTGTGGTTCCAAGTGAGTGCTATTTGAGCCTCCACATACTGTCTCTTTAAGCGCTGTCTGCTTGCAGACTTAATTAGTTTGTATGGGGGGGACTGTGTACTTAATGCTCGAATCCCGCCCGAGCTGTGGAGAAATTGCTCTGTTTCTGCAGTCGCTAAGAGCACAGAGGGAGCCTAAATGAAGGATGTAACTGTTTGCTTGAAACTAGTTAGAGTGTTAAGCAAAATGTAGTTTGTGTAACCTGCCTTTCTTGCAGCTGGGACTCTATGTGTGTTACCCCTCCATTTTGGACCTAAACTGCTATGCTGGGCCAACTGGGGTAATGGTTCCCTAAGATGGAGCCTGTGGACAAATCAGAACTTGGACTCTTGATTTTGAGCCAGCCACAAGGGGATTGTATGGGCAGTGACTCTGGGAAATGTAGTTGTAACCTTGGCGCCTTTTTCTACTAACAGAGGGAGTCTTATTGTGAGTGACAGCTGAATCAGCCAACAGAATAGTGTGGAACTAAAGGAAATGCCCTGCTCAGTGACTGGAAAGATCAGGTCAGTTGTGGTAGTAAAGAGAGAAGTAACTGTGTGATTCTGCGGTGTATAGTTTCTCACGGGAAGCGCGTATGAGGCCCTGAGTTTCAGTCTGCAGTCTTTGTGAGTGCCAGTTTGGACTGAATCCAAGTTGTGAGGAGAAAGAAGCACTAGAAGTGTGGAAACCAGGCTCACCCTGTAGAAGACTGGGGCAATTGCTGAACCGCACTCGGTCTGTCAGGAACTGAAGCTGCTGTGTGTGCTCCCGGGTATTTTGCAGTAATTGCGATCGGGATTGAGGAGCAGCCTGCCTGGTACAGTACTTTCCTTTTGCATATAAATGTGCGTAGTGCTTGTGAGGAATTGCTATTTCAAATCTCCTGTACAGTGAACTGTGTGCTGAAGCTGGAAGTAAACCCCCAGCTTAATTCAGATTATATCCATTTGCTATCAACTGCAGTGGGGTCCAGTCACAAGGACCTTGTCCTCATGCCCTGCTCTCTGGCAATCCAGAGGGACATTCTCCAACTGATGCTCAGCTTGGGTGTTGTGAGTACAAATCAAGGTATTCCCCTGCAGCTTGTTTTCAATCACAAGTGTGTCACCTAATTCTTGTTGTTTCACTGTTTCATGGACTGAGCCCTCTGGCTCCAGATTACAATTGGGTGTTGTGCACAAATTTTCTTCAACAGGGCCCTATCCATCTGCACCTGCCGGCTAACCCCGGGCAACAGATCTGGCTAGCCCCCCCCAACCTGGGTACCCAGAGTGTGACTTTTCAGACCCTGTATTTGTGCACAGTACTGTGATTTAATGCCACCAATTAACCTGATTTCCCCCTCCTGTGTTACTGCCCCCTAAATAAATCAGATTTGTTGTTGTTATTATACTATATACTGTCTGTGGTGTGGTACTTATGGAAACAGTATTGTGCTTTGCTGTATATGTTGTTTACCTTATTTTACGGGGGTCCTCAGAGACGTGCTGCAGAATCAGTCTCGAGGGTAGGTGGTATCTTTATGAGTGAGCAGTGTGTATACATGAGGTATTGGGGCTGTAACTCCAGTGTACTGTGTGAGCCACTAGAGGGAATAAAAGGGGGTCTCTGTGTCCCAGAGGGCTGTGACCAAGCTAGTCTAACCACTACAAACCCTGAACTCTGGGTGGAGGCACCCGCCATAGGACCTAGGCCCCTCAACCTGTCCGTAGTCAAACGGGCAGGGGTAGTAGACCTTGGGACAGCACCACCTAGGATTACATATATAAATAACTAACAATAAATAAAGCAAAACAAAATCAAAAACAGTACTTCAGAGGTAGAAATTGGAAATAATGGGTCTTTCACCCCCACCCTGACCCACAGAGTTCAAATTCAAAACTGCTGTCCTCTCACTACAGCAGATGACATGTGTGAAAATAAATATATGAACTATGCAGTCTGAAGGTCCTCTCAAAATAAAACAAACAAACAGTACTTCAGAAGCAGAAATTGGATGTAATGCGGCTCTCACCCCCACACCAACCAGTAAAGTTCGAGTTCAAAGCACTTTCATCTCACTACAGCAGATAACATAAGCAAAAATAAATATATAACTATGAAGTCTAGAGGCCCTCTGACAGCCTCATCAATCAAACCTTGCTTAACCAAGCCAGTTACTGAGGATAATTCGTCGTTTTGTTGACTCCATTGTATCTTCGTACTAAAGCACCACTGTCCCTGCAGAAGGAAAATCAGACCACTCACCAGGGATCTTCTAAGTCACAGCCAGAAAAACCCAGACCCAACCTGGATTACTGATAAGTCAGTCCCAGACCCCCCCCATCAGGGCTCCAGAGCTGGACTCATACTACAATGAGCACCATCTAGGCAGCCCCCCGGAGGCAGAACGGAGACCAATATCAACCGTGAGTGCCCTCCACCCCCACAACCCACAGAAAGCACAGGACTAACCGCAGCTCCTCAGGCCAAATCCCAGGGCCCTGACAGACTTTATCATCCATTTCCAGAGGAGAACAGCCTCCAACAGTAAAGTTCAGGGCACTAAGTTCAAGTAGGCTCACCACCTCGTCTGCTCCGATCTAGCAGCAAATCAGCTCTCCACAGAACTCCACTTCAAGACCTCACGTATAGCTTCCAGGGAACTCCTACAAGGGACCAAATATGTTGGGATCACAGTCTCATCAACTCACCAGCGGTCTCTGGGAGAATCAGGTGGGCGGAAATCTCAGTTAAAGGCTTGGCAAGTGGCAAGGCAAGGCAAATTTTATTTTTCTGGCACCCAATCCCAGAGGCTCTGGGTGCCATACAAACACACAAAAATTTAAATTAAAAAAAAAAATATATATATATATACATATATATATCACCATATAATAAATAATCACATGTCAGAAAAGGCAGTATCCTGCATATAAATAATCACCCTCTTTACTTTTGAAAAAGGACTGATAATCTGTTTTCTCATCCAGTACCCGAGAAAGCCTGGATAAACAGATACCACTTAAGACAGGCTCTGAATGCCTCCTCTAAAGGGGCTTCCCTCACCAATGGCGGGAGCGAATTCCACAGGATGGGGCCAGCGATACTAAGAAGCTCTATCGACGGCCGTTTTCAATCTCATCCTGGGAATTACCTGGAGGCCCCCCAAGGAGGATCGCAGGGAGCGGACCAAGGCAGCGGGTGTAAGAAGGTCCAACAGGTAGCAAGGGCCCAGTCATGTAGGGCCTTAAAGGTGAGCAAGCCCACCTTGAAAAGCACCCTCCATCAAACCAGCAGCCAGTGCAGTTCCCGCAGAACTGGGGTGATGTGACAGTATTTCGACTGACCAGTCAATAACCTGGCAGCTGCGTTCTGCACAGCTGCAGTCAATGGAGGGTGCCTCCAGAGACCCTGAGGTAGAGCACATTACAGTAGTCAAGCCTAGATGTTACAAATGCATGCACCAAAGTGGGGAGGTCCAGGGGCGGAATCAGGTGCTTAATCCTGGCAATGTTTCTCAGATGGAAAAAACTGACCCTGACAATGGATGACACTTGATGTTCCATTGTCAAACCACTGTCTAGCAACACGCCAAGACTGCGCAACTTTTAAAGGAGACCATCAATGGGACAGACCCTAGAACTAGTCCAGTATCTGCCCCAGAGGCCATCCTATCATGCCTCCTGTTCGACTCCACCACCAGTACCTCGGTCTTATTGGGGTTCATTCACAACTAGCTAGAGGCCATCCAGTCATTGATCTTGGTCAGACAGTAATTTAATACTTCCACCACATTGGATGTCCTGGGGCAAAGGATAAGTACTGCTGAGTATCATCAGCATAACAATGAAACCCCAAGCTGTACCTCCTAATGATCTCAACCAGGGGCAGCTTATACATGGCAAATAACATCAGTGACAAGACCAAACCCTGAGGTACCCCACAAGACCGAAGGCATGGGGATGAGGAGAAATTCCCATCACCACCCTCTGTCCAATTCTGTTTGTCAAAAAGGACTAAAACCAGCAGATGACAGTGCTGGTGAGTCCACAGAAGTCCCTCAGGCGGTCGAGTAACACACGATGGTCCACCATGTCAAAAGCTGAGGAGAGATCGAGTAGAATGAGAATTGACATCACACCTCAATCCCTCACCAGGAGGAGATCATTATGCACCCGAACTAATGCGGTTTCTGTTGAACGTCCTGCACAAAAACCCAACTGGAGCAGCTCACAGATATCAAATGCCACAAGGTGTTCTTCCAGCTGTTGCGCCACAATCTTCTCCACAACCTTTCCCAAAAATGGTAGGTTCGAAACCGGTCAGTAATTCGCCTTGATGTCTGGGTCCAGTGATGACTTCTTCAGAAGAGGCCTCACCAGCACCTCCGTCAAGGCATATTGGAAGACCCCCTCTGACAAGGAACACCGGACAACCAAGTCGAACACCGGGGCAACAGTGTCGACACATCCCATTAAGAAATGCATCAACACTGGTCTGGCTCTCAATATGTGTGCTTCAGTTTTGAGGCCACCTCCACTGGTTTAAACTCCCCCCAACCAAGGCGGAGTGCTTTGTTGACAATCCAGGTGACCACTGTTGGCCATAACACAGCTCACTGGTGGAATTCCCAGCCTGATGACAGACACCCTGTCTGAGAGAAAACGAGCAAACTCATTGCACAAGGCCTCAGAAACAGCTTTTTTTTGGCTGTAGACAGGCTGGATGTAATAGCCTGTCCACAGTCCGAAAAAGCATAGCTGGTCAGTTTCTCCCGGCAGAAATCTCCCTGGACAGGAACACTGCCTTCTTACGGTTGATTGCCCCTTGGTACACACTATAGTGCACAAATGATCCAGCAAAAGCGAAAACCCAGTGAACAGCAAAACAGAGCTGGGGATCACATGAAACAAACACAGTTGAAAAAGTGCAATACTAGTGCTATCAGTGATTAAAACGCTAGTGTAATCGATTTAGACTTATGCAGTCAGGATGATTCCCTTTTATAAACTTAGCACCAAAAAATCAATAATGGGCGCGAAAAATGCACTACCTCACTAGCCTTCCTCACTTAAAATCCTAACTAAAGTAACTAACTAAAAACATTAAATATTAAAAATGCTTTTATGCCGCTGCAGTGGTTGTTAAGGCAGACCCAAACCAGTCGCCATCTTGAATCAAGCTGTCCAGGCTGAATCAGTGCAGTCCCATACAAGGCAGGAAAGATGTGGCCTACCTTACTGGCGTCTTAGATTACCTGTGCACTCCCAAAATCACCCATCAAATCTGGATTCTCCCTGAATACTGGCACACACTGGACTGGGAACTCCACACGGCATATCACCCAAATCTCTTGAGCCCCCCGAGCCACTTGGCCCTGCCGAAGGTGGGGTGGAAATTTCATCTGGAATCAAACTTATGAGAAATTAATTTAACTGCAAAGAAACAGGAAAAAAAGGGAGAAGTTTCCATTTCATTGGCACACTCTTTTGTTTAAATAAAGTGAATCACTGCTATTCTTCTCCCAACTAGCTTCTTTATTTAGCTCCTGCATAGCAAATGATTCCCAGATATGCAGGGGTCACATACTTCACACAAATAAATAAGGCAGCTCCATGGGGCTAATCGAACCTTTTTACACACATGCTGGCTGGACCTTTGGAGCAGCAGCAATGATGGATTTAAGGCAGTAACTAACAAGGATTCTTCTACTCTCTCTCTCTCTGGGATGCCTTACCCAAGGAACTCCCGACTCACATCCCTAACTTTTCTGGCTCTCTGGATCTGGTAAGCCAAAACTTTCTCTTTACTGCTGGGTTACCCACTCTCACACTGGCTCTGGTCGTCACTCTAACTTCAGCGAGGGAAAGCAGTCTGCTTCCCCCACCTGGGCCCTGGGCGCTGGCCCAAACTACAAAGGGGTACCAGGATTTTTCCTTATGACCCAGGCCCTGTAACCAACTCGAGCTTGACTCTGTGACTGGTGCTACCCTTTTGGCACCAACTGTCTCATTTCACTCAGGCTCTTATCTGATATACACGGCCCCTGGTGCAGCAGCCCCAAAACCCAGCCCTGCTCCAGTATGTAACCCCATACTACTGGCTGTTCTGCCACTGGATAGCTCCTGGGTACTGCCACCACCCAGGCCACTCCAAACAGCCTATCTTCACAACTAGTTGCCCAGAGCTGCTCCGATTCCTGCTTTTACTTTACAGGAGACCCCTGTTAGGCCCACATCCCCCTCAGCACCTTCTGGGCTTGCATTAAGTTCTCAGCAGAGGGCCACCCCCCCCCAAGGCCTGACTTTACGGCCTGTGACCCACCCAGCCTCCATGTACAGGTGCCCTGAGACCTGTCCCTCCAAGCAGGCCCCATATTTGGGTGAAGGACCACCCCTGACTCCTTCTACACACCCAGGCCACCCTGCCACACCGGATGCAAGGGGAAACCACTGCCACCAGCTCCCCTCCTGTGGGGGCCTTGCCACTTCCCCCACAGCCTTGGTGGCCAAGGAAAACACATGTTATAAGGGTCTCTAAGGGCTCCTACTTTTCCTGGCCCCACATGGCCACCTTCTTTCCCTGCCCCCAACAACGCAGGGCCTGGCTAACCATACCTCCCCCACAGAGCTCCATTCGCCCAGCTCCTCATTGCCACAATGCTGAGAAAGCCACCTTGTGTACACTTGGGGGGTTCCCTCCACTGGCCCATCCAGCCGCCAAGCTCCCTTGCTTGCCCACCTATCTCTGCTCCTCCAGCCACACCCTCCCCCAGCCCCAGCCTAATGCCTTGGCGGGAAAGGCCCCAGAACTTCCTGTCTCCTCCCTTATATACTCCCTAAACCTACTCTCTATTGCCTCCTTGAGGGCGTCCAGCAGCCAATATCCTCCAGAACACTAAAAATTCTCTAGCTCGGGTGAGGGGGAGGAGGCAGGGGAAAGGGATGCCTAAAGTGGGAGCATAAGCCTCTCCTTTAAAGGTGATAGGAAACAGTTTTTAGATCTCTAGATACGCTCTAGTTGTTCTTTTATTGAAGTATTCTGATATGGTTTTGACCTTTCTTGTTAAATTAATAATCTAATTTTGTTGTCTTTGTAACTACCCTGAATCCCTCTGTGCTCAGTAGTTGCTGCTCTCTATTTTCATACTGCTTGAACATTCTATGACATCAGAAACTCCCATTCCAGGCCATTCTGATGAATAGCCTGGAATGGGAGTTTGTGATGTCACAGAATGTCTTAGAGATATGAAAATCAAGAGCAGTAGCTGGTGAGGAGAGTGAAATTCAATCTAGATCTGAAGGCACCTCAAAGCTAGATATTTATTTATCAAACAATAATCAAAGTGTAACCCCAAGGTGGCACTATGCCAAGGGCTACTACCCCTGCCTGTTTGACTACGGACAGGTTGAGGGGCCTAGGTCCTATGGCGGGTGCCTCCACCCATACGTCAGGGTTTGTAGTGGTTAGACTAACTTGGTCACAGCCCTCTGGGACACTGAGACCCCCTTTTATCCCACCTAGTCGCTCACACAGTACACTGGAGTTACAGCCCCAATACCGCACGCATACACACTGTTTACTCATATAGATACCACTTGCCCTCAAGACTGATTCAGCAGCACGTCTGTGAGGACCCCCCTGTAAAGTAAGGTTAATCAACATACACAGCAAAACACAATACTGTTTCCATAAGTACCACCACCACAGACAGTATATAGTATAACAACAACAAATCTGATTTATTTAGGGGACAGTTACACGGGAGGGGGAAATCAGGTTAATTAGTGGCATTAAATGACAGTACTGTGCACACATACAGGGTCTGAAAAGTTACACTCTGGGTACCCAGGTTGGGGGGAAGGCTAGCCAGGTCCGTTGCCCAGGGTTGGCTGGCAGGTGCAGATGGATAGGGCCCTGTAGAAGAAAATATATGCACAGCACCCAATTGTAATCCGGAGCCGGAGGGTTCAGTCCATGAAACAGTGAAACAACTAGAATTAGATGACACACTCGTGATTGGAAAAACAAGCTGCAGAGGAATACCCTAATTTGTACTCACAACATCCAAGCTGAGGATTGGATGGAGAATGTCCCTCTAGATTGCCAGAAGAGCAGGGCATGAGGACAAGGTCCTTGTGACTGGACCCCACTGCAGTTGATAGCAAACGGATGTAGTCCGAATTAAGCTGGGGTTTACTTCCAGCTTCAGCACACAATTCACTGTACAGGGGATTTGAAATAGCAATTCCCCACAAGCACTATGCACATTTATATGTAAAAGGAGTGTACTATACCAGGCAGGCTGCTCCTCGATCCCGATCGCAATTACTGCAAAATACCCCGGAGCGCACACAGCAGCTTCAGTTCCTGACAGACCGAGTGCGGTTCAGCAATTTCTCCAGTCTTCTACAGGGTGAGTCTGGTTTCCACACTTCCAGTGCTTCTTTCTCCTCACAACTCAGATTCAGTCCAAACTGACATTCACAAAGGCTGCAGACCAAAACTCAGGGCCTCACACGCACTTCCCGCGCGAAACTATACACCGCAGAAGCACACAGCTACTTCTCTCTTCACTGCCACAACTGATCTGATCTTTCCAGTTACAGAGTAGGGCATTCCCTTTAGCTCCACACTATTCTGTTGGCTAATTCAGCTGTCACTCACAATAAGTATCCCTCTGTTGGTAGAAAAAGATGCCAAGGTCAAAACTACATTTCCCAGAGTCACTGCCCATACAATCCCCTTGTGGCTGGCTCAAAATTAAGAGTCCAAGTTCTGATTCATCCACAGGCTCAATTTTAGGGAACCCTTAACCCAGTTGGCCCAGCACAGCAGTTTAGGTCCAAAATGAAGGGGTAACACACACAGAGTCCCAGCTGCAAGAAAGGCAGGTTAGACAAACTGCATTTTGCTTAACATTCTAACTGGTTTCAGGCAAACAGTTACATCTTTCATTTAGGCTCCCTCTGTGCTGTTAGCGACTGCAGAAATGGAGCAATTTCTCCGCAGCTCGGGTGGGATTCGAGCATTAAATACACAGTCCCCCCCATACAAACTAATTAAGTCTGCAAGCAGACAGCTCTTAGAGAGACAGTACGCAGAGGCTCAAATAGCACTTACTTGGAACCACATTTAAACAACTCAGATGCCGAAAACCGCCTAGACTTGGAGCATTCAGGCAAGCTCCTAGAAGACTTTTGAGAACCCTCATTTGCAGGGGGGGTTACAAAAGCATATCAGAATACATAACTGGCATGGAAAGGAAGATGAAGTGGCATTTAAATATGTAAACATCATCTCCTACCTCCTTTAAGGGGACTTATACTTAGCAGTTGTGGCAGTGGCCCTTCAGAGGGAAGAGTTTTATGTTTTCCCATATCTGGATGACTGGCTCCTGAAGACTCTGTCCAGGGAATCAGTTCTGTACACAATGTCCAGAACAAGATGTAACCCCCCCCCTTCCCCATATGGGGCTTACCTTTTTTTTCCTGTGCCTCCCATTTCTCTTGCTGCCACTGGTGTCCACCCGTATCTCCCCAGGTGCTTTCTGCCACCTGACCCATTCCCTCTGGTGCCCACAGTTTTCCCTGGTCCCCCAAGGACAGCCCATTACTGTTTTAGCCCTGTTTAAGCTTAAAAAACATAATTACGAGGCACCTGCATTTTGCTGAGCTGCTGGAGATCGTGCATATGCCCTGCGGGCCTATGATTTACTGACTGCTCGCTTTGTGGTTGAACCCAAAAGTCTTTCTTGGTCCTGGTGCCCCTTCTAAGCTAAACAGGGTGTAGTGACCTCAGAGGGGTGGGTGAAAAGCCCCTTGAACATTTTTAAAATAAAGTTTCACACGAGGCATAAAGTGGGGCTCATGAATATTAATGAGCCCCACATGAATATTGATAAGTTGATGTCTGCCACCTAGGGGCACAGTATTTCGGCGGCAGTGACAGTAGAACTAATGAGGATTTAAATAAATCAATGAATGTGTTTGTGAGAGCAATGTTAGAGCTACATAACCTTGGGGTCTATATAAATTAAAAGTAATTTCCCTGGCTGCACCAGAACTTTACTTTTTGGAACACTGTAAGGACTGTATACAAACTGTAAATACAGCAGCCATGTTTGTAGCTATCAGCCAATCAGAAGCCAGGATTAAACAAAGGGACTACTGGGACAGTGCCAGAGACTTGTGGGGGGAAAAGGAGTTACAAATGTGGGCGCCCAAATGCTGTCCTATTAAAATACTTAAACTAATTCTGACAGATTGGGCTGCCAATCAGATGACAGGAACTTTGTTCTTTATTTAAGGAGGGACAGTTTGAACTGGGTCAGTCTGGGGAGCGGTTCAAGTGAGTCTGGGTCGAGCCTTAGGACTGTCAGGAGGCTCCCAGTTGCTTGGGGAACTTGGGGAGAGGCCTGCTTTGCCTCTTCTCAGCCAGAACGTTGACTGTAATTGTTGGGACTTCCAAGTCTCCAGAGCAGCTGCCATTCGCCTGGAGGAAGAAAAAAAGAATAATTCTTTCTAGGGAGAATTTCCATACTGAAAGTGGGTCAGCTTGCCAAAGGACCTTAAAACTGCATTCCGGTGAGAGAAGGGACTGTATCCATAGTTAATGCCTGTGGTCACCGGAATTGTCTTCAGACAATTTGCCAGAGGGAGACCCGAACTTCTGTGTGCCAGTGTAACCCCTAAGTAGTGTTGAGTAAGTTACTTTTTCTATTACTTTCTATTACGTTTGGAAACTTGTTCCAGGAAGCTCTGTGCAGTCACTAGTAAGGATGGATAAGTACTAGAAAAAGTAATACACCTTACAATTATAGTTACTTACTTCTTTTTATACAAAAACAATACAAAAAATAATAAATAACTATAAAAGATTACATTTTTTGAAAGTAATAGGTTAGTTACTATTTACTTTCAAATAAATGTAATCAGTTACAGTTACATATTTATTTTGCATAAAAACATATAAGAAATTGTAACTGTAAGGTGTATTACATTTTCCAGTACTTCTCCATCCTTACTAGTGACTGCACAGAGCTTTCTGGAACAAGTTTCCAAAAGTAATAGAAAAAGTAACTTACCCAACACTGCTCCTAGGTGGCGCTATCCCAAGGGCTACTACCCCTGCCTGTGTGGCTAGTAGCAGATTAAGGGGCCTGAGTTCTGAAACAGGTGCCTCCATCTGGAGGTCAGGGTTGCTATTGGTCAAACTAACCTGGGCACAGCCCTCCGGGACACTGTAACCCCCCTCTTTTCCTTCTAGTGGCCTGAGCAATATACGATAATTACTTTCACAGTACCCCTTGTACACCATACTAGTACCCACACTGTTTGCACTTACCACTAGGGCTGGTTCCTCTAGCTTGTCCCTGGGGACCCCCTGTAAAACAAGGTTATGCACATGTAACCCCCCTGCAAATGGGGGTTCCCAAAAGACTTCCAGGAGCTTGCTTGAATGCTGCAAGCCTGAATGGTGTTTGGCATTTAAGCCATTTATCAGTGAGTGTTTTAGAACCTCTGGTACTGTCTCTTTAAGAGCTGTCTGCTTGCAGACAAATTAGTTGTATGGGGGACTGTGTGTTTCTTTGATTGAGTACCACTCAAGCTGCTGCCAATTCACTTCATTTTTGCAGTCACTAGGAGTGCAAAGGAACCTATCTGAAAGATGTAACTGTTTGCCAGAAATTATTTAGAGTAATAATGAAATTACAGTTTGTCTAACCTGCTTTCTTTGCAGTCAGAACTGTGTCTGCTAGTTCCCCATTCTAGTTTTGAACTGCTGAACTGGACCAATCAGTGTGGGTAAGCTAGCTCTAAAATGGTGCCTTGGACGAATCAGAACTTGGACTCATAATCTGAGCCAGCCACAAGAGGATTGTATGGGCAGTGACTCTGGGAGATGTAGTTTAGACTTCAGCACCTTTTTGGACCAACAGCAGCAGTCTATTGTGAGTGACAGCCAATCCAGTCAAGAACTGGGAGGAACTCAAAGGAAGTGCCCGGTTTTGTCAGTTGGAGTTTCAGTTGAGCTTTGGCAGTGAAGAAGGAAGGAGCCCTGTGCTTTTTCAGTGTGCAGTTTTAGTCAAAAAACGTGTGTAAGGCCCAGAGTTCCGGTCTGCAGCTTGTGTAACAGCTTGTTAGGACTGAATCGTCCTGTGAAAAGAATCAAAGGATCTCTGAAGAGTAGAAACCAGGCTCACCCTGTAGAAGACTGGAGAATTGCTGAAAATTGCACTGGGTCTGTCAGGAACTGAATCTGCTGTGTGTTCTCCGGGTATTGTGCAGTAATTGCGATCGGGATACAGATGCAGCCTGCCTGGTATAGTGCTTTTTTTATATGGATGTGTGAAGAGGTTTGTGTACCTCAAGTGAGCCCCTGCTGACATTGAAGGACCCTATCTTATTTGGAGGTCGTGAGTACTAATTCAGGGTCGCTTCCTGTTGAATTGCCACATTAAATCCAAATGGAATTACTGTACTGCTGACTGTTTAATTCTCCTTTCTCTGTGTGAAAGGGCCCCTACCAGCTGCCATGGTTTGGACTAGCCACTAGGGCTTGGGTACCCAGGGACAGTAACTGATAGGGATAGGCCTGTGCACAGAGCCATAGGTAGATTATTAGAGTGATAAGCTAATTAACCTGATTTCCCCTGTCCTTGTTATATCCCCTAATAAATCAGAGCTGCTTGTTTCAGCAAAGTTATACTGCCTGAGGTATTTGTCTCATGTTAAAGTACTGTACTGTGATTGTTGCACTGTATCTCATTCACAGGAGGTCCCAGTGCCGGAACCAGACCTGGGGTAAGTGTATACTGTGAAGGTAATTCTGATATATTGTGTGGGCCACTAGTGGGAAGAAAGGGGGGTTGCAGTGTCCCAGAGGGCTGTGACCAAGTTAGTTTAACTATTGCAAACCCTGACCTCTGGGTGGAGGCACCCGCCATTGGATCCAGGCCCCTCAACCTGTTAGTGGCAAATCAGGCAGGGGTAGTAGCCCCTGGGATAGCGCCATCTAGGGGTTACACACAGTAAATAGCAAAAGTACAATACTCTTGGCACAAGCTGGAACCACAGTCAGGTTAAATGCAGCAAAAAAAAAAAGTAAGATCTGATTTATTCAGGGGACTTGAACAAGGAACGGGCGTAATCAGGTTGATTGGCTTAAAGGCTATATTAATCAAACACTTATGCATGCACTTTAAGTCCCCACACAGTCACACCCTCTGGGTACCCAGGTAGGGAAATGGTGGGCTAGCCAGGAACATTGCAGCTGGTTGGGGCCCTGTGATGGAAGAAAGCAACATGCACAACACACACTATTTGTAATCCAGAGCTGTGGGGGGGGGGTGCTTGGTTCATGAAAGAAAAAGCAACAAGACAATCAGATGACAACACTTTAGATTTAGCTGTTGTTGCAGGGAACTACCATAATGTTTACTCACGATACCCAATACTGGACACAGGCAGGACGAAATCGAGACTACAGGTTGTTGAGCTGCAGGGCCCGGAGAAGTGGGGCCCACTCGAATCACCGAGGTATCATCCTTGTTCATGTGTTGAGCAGGGGGCTGATCCCCTGGCAGGTCTCTCGTCGATTGCGCTCTCTGTGCAGCAGGTAGTCAGGCTGGGCCAGTGAGGCAAGCCCCAGGCCCAATGGAGATGATTTTGGATTCAGTACGTGGGGCTATATGTGGCTTCCAGCAAGAAGAATACAGTTCAAACCACAGTGGGGAACCAAATTGTTACCCACTAGCAGCACACAGCACATTTACATGTAAGGAAATTCTAATGCAGCTCCCAGCAAGCAGAATACAATTCAAACCACAGTGGGGAACCAAATCACGACCCACTATAAGCAGACAACACATTCACATGTAAGGAAATTCCACTGTACCAGGCAAAAGGCTCTCCAGTCACAATTACAGAGTCTCTGCACAATCCGCAAGTTCAGAGGTGGCTGGAAGTCTAGACAGACCGATTGCATTCAGCAAATCTTCAGTCTTCTTCAGGTAGGAGCCTGGTCACAATTCAGTGGCTTACTTCGCTCTCCAAGTTCGAATTCAGTCCGAAAAAGGCACAAGTTCCATCTCAGGGACAGCCGACAGGCATGCAGGCCAAAACTCAGGCCTTTCCACAGTTCTCCCACGTGAATCCACTATGGATTGTTGCTCGAACTAACTCGAGCTGTTACTTCTTCACTTACCAACTTTGATCGAACTGAAACTGCAAGCAGTTTAGGACTTCCACAAAATCCAAAAGGTTCGGTTGGCTGATCTGTCTGTCAGTCACAACAAGGGCTCCCCCTCCAGGTTATTTTAGGCACAAAAAGCCCAAAAGTACAATTCCTACAAGTTTTGACCCCACCAAGCCCCCGTAGGCAGCCTCCATTTTAGAGTCCCAAATGTACTGATTCACACATTTCAGCAGTCCAGGACCAAGATGATGGAAATAAACAGAACTGTCCATGCTGCAAAGAAGACAGGTTAGAACAAACTGCAATATTATTACTACTCTAACAAATGATCAGCAAACAAGTACATCTTCTAACAGAGCTCCCTTTTAGATTAATTATGACTGCAATCCAGGCTGCTCTTAAAGAGACAGTACACAAAGGCTATATGGGCACTCTCTGGCAATCACATTTAAACCGCAAAAACGCAGAACACCAGCCTGGCAGTGAGTATTTAGAGAAGCTCAAGGAACACTTTTTTGGGAACCCACATTTGTAGTGGGGTTACACTAGCTTACATTTCCAGGATTACATTTTGCAAGTGAGTAAGCTGTGCAGCCTATTACCGAACTATATCCAAGCTGAACTGGTGATGCCAAGTAATGTGCCTAAGAGACTGTTGCTGCCTGTAAAAGCCAAGCTGTCAGATGACCAGAGAAGGTAATTCGCTCCTGCAGAGAAGTCCATTATGGGTTGCGGCAACCCTTGGGGGCTACACCTTGATGAGGGAGTGAGTCGTGTCAGCTCCGGTCCCTGTATCCTGGTCCTTGCAGAAAGGACGAAGTCCTGCAGCCATCCTGGAAATCAGCCCAGATCCCAAGGTCCAAGGTTCAATGAGTAAAACAGGGTTCTATCCTGCAGCACTAATTAACCTGTTTTTCCAACTGATTGGCCTTTCAAGTTTGCTTGGTGGTTGAGACTGTTCTTTGAAGGCCATCGGGCCTGGGGATTACAATTTCTCGGTTTCAGAAAGGTGTTTTGTGATTGCTACAGCCAAGTATAAGGTAAAGCCTTAACCATTTCTGTATTTTAGGGCCCTAACCAGCAGCGACGCCGCCAACCCGCGGCACTGCTTCAGGCCTGCAATGTACTGTAGCTTATCCCGGTTACCCAGTGAGGTTAACTGGACAGTCGAGGGGTTAATGCATTTGTTTAAATGTTGTTTAAAGCCAAAACATTGCTAAAATCAAAAACACCAGATCTATCTTTAATTTGCATCCCCTACTCCTTGTTTAAACCCCTTAATAAATCTGTTTGTTGTTTAGATGTTAACTTGGTCCATGAGCATATTATTATTACTGAGTGCTGGTTTAATGCAAGCAACTGAAAGGTTTTGTGTTGTTATTGCTGGGAACTATTCTTTCCAGGTGCACAGGGTGAATGCAAGCGTTCCAGACCTTGTTGGTAAGTGGTCACTGTGAGCATATTATTAGGAGTCTCCATTAATTGTGAATTAAATGCAAAGAAAGGTGTTTATTGCAATTTCAAGTGTGGGGCCACTAGGTGGGGCTGTGGGTAGGTATAGCTTCACAGAGGGCTGTATCAGTTCAGGTTTTAACCCACTAAATCATTACTCTGGATGGAAGCACCATAATTGTAGTTTTACTGTTGGTAGTGACACCACAGTGACCCTTAATAGCAAACCCAGGCCCCTCAACCTGCAGTCAGGGAAGCAGGCAGGGGTAGTAGCCCTTGGTATAACGACACCAGGGTTACATCGATAATTGTTCAAGGAACTGGATGTCATGGTACACATACTGAAATACATACTGGTTCCTTGTCAGCACCTCCAATACATTGGTGTGGTGCTGGACATGGCGATGGCAGTAGTTTTCTGCCTGCAGACAGGGTGGAGGCTCTTGTTGCCCCGGCCCGACTGATACACAGGAATCATTATGTGTCCACTCAGACAGTGTTACAACTCATGGGCACGTCTCCATATGTGCATACCACATTGGACTCTTTCAGTACAATGGGATCAGCTGATAGACGCCCTGGAACAAGTGGTCCTTGTCACATCCCTCTCTGCTGTGCTCTGATTTGGTGGATAGACTGCCAGCACCTGTGGCAGACTTTTCTGTTCTTCTTCCCAACTTCCATGCAGATCCTCACAATGGATGCTTCACAGTCGGGCTGTGGTGCCTATCTGAGTTCCTTTCAGACACGAGGGTCCTGGAGCAATCTGGATTCAGATCTCCACATCAGTATTATATCCTGGAGTTGCAGGCTATTCTAAATGGTGTGGACAATGGTCATTAAAGGTGACTCAGGCAAGACACTGATGCGGAATTTCAAACAGACCGTCCTGGACTGGATGCTTTCTAATAAATCTGAGAGAATACTATTAGCGAGGATGCTGAATGATGCACTAAGTGACCACTCACCCACCTACTGCATATGGAAAATCAGAGCCCCCATAGAGCCTCCCAGAATACTTTCCTGCATGACCCCTCTCACTTTAAATCCCCCTTCCTCCTCCATAAACTGTCACTCATCGACTGGCATCAGATACTCTCCTCCAATGGGGTGAACTCTGCCGTTGATCTCCTCCAATCCCTCCTGTCTCAAATCCAGGATAAACTAGTACCTATCACCAAGAGAAGAGTTAAAGGGATCCCCACCAGGTGGTTTTGCATGGCTCTCCTCTCCCTGTTCAAAACCAGGAACAAAAGTTGGTTGGCTTTCAAAGCCTCCACCAACCTAACGGCCTGGCTTGCTTAAAGTCACCTATGCAATCTATGTAAAAGAATCGTTTGCCTTGCCAATAGCCAGTACTGCTCTGAACAACTAACTGCATCTGCTGGGAACCCTGAGGGTTTCTCGGGGCACATCAAAGGTCTACCATGATGCCCATCTAAAAATCAAGCAAATGACTTGCTAATTGATGTAGTCCACTGTAACCACCCTGAAACCTTTACCAACATCATTAACTCCCACTTCGTGAATCATCTGCCCTCCATGATACCAACCCCTCCCAGTCCCCTTACCAACACTCCCTCCGAGCCCATCCTTATCTTTAAAGCCGGTGTCCTCTGGGGAAGTCTTCAAGTTGTTAAGCTCCCTTCCTAATGGGGGCAGCTTGAGAGATGATGGGATCCTACCAAGGCTTTTTTGCATGAGTGCTCCCATACTAGCCTTCGCCATTACACACATTTTCTACTTATCCTTCTCTTCTGGCATAGTCTCTAATGATTGGAAAATTGTAAAAAACACTCTGGTTCTAAAAAAAGGGGACCCCAAGCTTTTAAAAAATTAAATGCCCCTAATTACAGGCCCATTTCACTACTCTCAATACTGAGTAAATTACTTGATAGGGTTATAGCCTCCCAAATGACCAGCTTTCTCCAGGCACATATCCATCTCAGTCCAATCAGCATGGGTTGAGATGAGAACGCAGTACCATCACCACCCTGACCTGTCTTATAAATGACATATGCACAATGGATGGGAGCTCCCTTACTGGAACCATTTCTATTGACCTCTCTGAGGCTTTTTACACCCTTGATCACATGTTTTTCTACTCCAGATTACAGGCAGTATAGCTTAGAGGTTAGAGTAACAAGCTATGAATGAGTTTTGTACATCCAGCTGTCTGGGGTTTGATTCCCACAGTCTCCACTTGCATACTGTGTGACTCTGAGTAAGTCACCTAACCTCCCCAGTCACCCCTGAAAACATTCACTTGTGCCTAGAGGACCTAACCTGGTTACCAAAAAATTAAAAAAAAATAATTCATTTCTGTGGGCCTCTCACTCCAAGCAGCCTTATGGTTTGTGAGCTATCTCTCTTGGTTCCATCCATTCAGAATGCTGGCGTTAGTGCACCCAGTCATCAGGGTGCCAACTCGAAATTTCACCAACCCTTGTTTTTTCAAGGGGTTGTGCCCCCCCCCCGTCCCCCCTTACTTTATTATTATTCTAACTCCAAGGGGGGGCGGACCTCGGGGAAGGGGTGCAAATCCCAAAATCATCACCCTGATGTGCCAGCGCACTAATACTGGTGCTCTAATGGCCAGGAAAAATCTCTCTGTGATGCATCAGTATGCCCACTTGAATAGCGCCATATCTGTCCTTGCCCCAACAAATCTCGGTGTCCCTCAGTGTTCCATACTTGCTCCACTACTCTTCTCCATTTTTATAAATTACCTTCCCGTAGTCTCCTCACACTACTCATCGATCATGTATGCAGATAATATTGTTTTGTATTTTAGCTCTCCCTCCATCTCCACTGTTAATTCTCAGCTTCAGGAGGATTTCTCCCTGGTTCAGGCCTGGCTTTTCAAAAACAAACTGCTATGCTGTTTGGGTCTATGGCCAGACTCCGGTCCTGTACTGTATCCCTTTCTATCCTTTGTCAGAATGGGTCCCCCATTACAACTGAAAATCTTTAAATATCTCTGGATCATCCTAGACCCTGTTCTGGATTTCTCCTTCCATATCTCCCTTGATTGCAAAGCAGTTAACTCAAAGTTTGGCCTAGCTTACTATACCAAATGCTGCCTCATACGCAAGGCCAGGCTTGCTATTGCACAGGGTGTCCTCTTCCTGTCTTCATTATGAACAGCTTATTTTTTCACACGCCTTTAAATCAGCTCTAAGCAAGTGGGTGGTGTCCTAGAGTAACATCTGTCGCTTCTCCCTATCCTCCCCATAACTCATGCATCACTGTACCCTGTGTGCCTCCATGGGGTGGCTCTACCCTCTCTGCAACCCAGTCCTACCCCCTAGGGTACTTTATTGATAAACTTCTGAGATCTTCCACACCTCCCAGTCTCTCCCCCTGTGCCACATCAGGCGTACTCACTCAGATCCACTGACGTTGCCCACCTTCATGTCCCCAAGTGCTCTTCTAAGATGGAAGAACAGGTTTTCACAGTCTGTGCACCGAAATTTTGGAACCACTTCCAATAGAGATTTGTAACCTTTCCTCACACAGACTCTTCCAAGGTGCTGTCTTTAGGCATCTAATGGGGTCGTCCTTGTGCTGAACAGCTCCAAATATCTGCCCTGGACTTTGTTATTTAATTTGCTCACTCCCATGTCCTGGGGCAATCTCCCTAGCTACCATGTACAACTGTAAGGTGTCCTAGTCTGTACATTGTGTAACCAAATGTATTTATTTATTTATTTATTGAATTTTGTTGACCGGGTAGGCCCACTGAGACTAGAAGTCCCTTTTTAAGGGCGACCGGGGGGGGGAGATACAGATGGTAACCAATGGAATTGAACCAAATTAAGCTGTTGGTAGTATTGCTAGTGAATGAGGGAAATTTGGCCAGGACACTGGGGCAATTCCTCTACTCTTTCTGCAGGGGGCGCTGAAGCTCTGCAAGAAGACAGGAGGACCTCATTTTGAAGTTGGTCATGGATGGAGTAGGACCTGGTGTTGGAGTGATGGAGTCTGGGCAGACTGGAAGTATGGAAATGGTTGAAAATAATACTGAGTTTATACCCAATGTGGCCCTAAACGACAATGAACAGGTACCTGAAGTAGCAGTAGAGAATGAATTGTTGGCTGATGAGGTATTGTTGCAAGCAGAACTTGCTAAGAAGAAGCAGCAATTGTTTATGATGTTGTCAGCAGTAGAACAAGAATTTTTGAAGGGGAAAACTCAGGTGGAGGAAGAGAAAAAAAAATGTAAGAGATCTATGGTGAGCCCTCTGCAGGTAACAAGTAAACGTCTGCCAGGGGTTGTGGGTTTGGATTCCTCTCCTGGGACAGTAACTGAAACTTTACTGGAAAAAATGAGCACAGCACCCCTTTCAGAAGACATCACTTTTAGCGGCACTCCCTCAGATTGGACACCAGGAGGGGCACTACATGGAGCGGGTTGGATATTTACAAACGGACGGTGGCTCCCCGACCCTGCAATTCCCATTCCTGGTTCCCCAGAATTATTGAATGTGCAAAAGCTATCTTTACCTGACTTGCAGACAGACAGAGGGACTTCTACCGTACTGGTTAAGTTCATATTAGATCCCCCTGCAGCTGCACAGGGTGAAACTGAGGCTGCTGAGATAGCAGCTACGCTAGATGTGGAGTTGAGGGTGTCAGATCCTATAGAGATGGCACCTTGTACATCTCCTTTGAGATTTTCAGGTCAGACATCAGAAACTTTGGTAGTACAAGGACAAAGGGATGATCAGGGAACTACAGGTATGGGGCAGGGAGATTTGGGTGTTGGTGAACAGAGGAACAGAGAGCCTGACGAGATTTCAGGTAACTGATGCCCTGCGACTTATGTGGGCTTCTTTCATACACCAGCTACTGCAGCTAAGAGATGATTTTTAGTTCATTTAGATACAAGGGTTTAGCCCCCATTACTCCTGACAGATTATGGGTGGGTAAAACGCTCCTAGTGGACTCCATGGAGTTTACCCCGGCAGAGGTGTATGCGTTCATACACTCACCTGGAGACCATGTGTATGATATAAGCTTTTGTACCATGACTTTACTGGTCAAATTTTGGAGATTATATTATATGGTGAAAATACTGCTGAATGAAAGGATTTTGTAGCGATACCTATCACTAAGCCTACCAATAAAATGATTACCCTATTATTTCAGAATGAAGGGGTAGATATCAAAGACATAATATTCTGGTTGGAAAAACGTTGTACTATCTTTGCTCATCCATGTCCTATCATGGATGACAAAGGCTTTTGGACTGGGGGATGGACTTTTAGGATTCAGCTAAATCAAACTGAACATGGTATACAACATCTACCAAGCTCTTCTTTGGGGGGGTCGTGATAGAAGAATCCTTTTCTATGCCAGGCAGCCAAAGAGCTGTTACCGATGTGGGTCCCTATCTCATTTAAATATGAATTGTGATAAAGTCAGATGTTTCCATTGTAGATTACTTGGCCATACAGCACATCAATGTTCAGCTCCCCCAATCTGGAATCTTTGTAGGGATGATGAGCATACATTTCATGATTGCCCCTGGGCTGCCTGGAATTCGGAAGAAGCCTCTGAACATGATGTCTTGCTTTCACGAGCAAGACGTTCTTTTTCTCAGAACAGTGAAGCTGGCATGGATTATACCATATCTGCTAGGCGAAGAGGCAGAGGCAAGGGTGGCAGCTCGAGGGGGGGCAAGCCAGGGGTGCTCCCTTTCAGCCCAGACTGCCTTTGGAAGTTAGTCTTACCCTATCTGTAGTGGTAAGAGGGAATGCGGTTCAGGAGGTTCCGGAGTCCTCCGAGTTGATTGAAAAACCACGGATTGTGTTACAAGAGATGTCCCAAGGCCCTAGTACAGGTCCTACAAGTGGGCTTCAGGCGGATCTTGGTAACCCCCCCTTTCTGAAAATTGATATTTTGATAGAGAATTCTCAGGAGGGATGTGTATTAGAGAATGATATGCAACAACCTCTGGGAGTGGCGCACCCTCCCCAAATATCTCTATCATCTGGGGTAATGGACCCTGTGGTACTTTCTGGTAATTTATCGCTCTCTCCATTACCCCTGTTGAAATGCTTTGCAGCCTTTATGACATGGGGTGACAGGGTAGATGTAGAGCGACCCATGGAACAGGAATCTGTACTACCTCTCTCACAGGAGGAAGGAGGAGCATGCCTGGGGCATCTTGCAGCTGCAGAACCATCTAAAAGATGAACAAGATCAAGTGTTAAGTTGAAAAAAAATCCACCTGAACCTTTAAAATTTAGGCTGGCTAGCTTAAATGTGAACAGCATAAAATCATCTGTAAAACAAAAAAACTCTTTCCATTTTGCAACACTTACAATATGATATTTTTTTTGCAGGATACGAGGCTACGTTCTGTTGCAGATATACAGACAGTTTCTAAGGAATGGGTGTGGGGACCTTCATACTGGTCCATTGGACCAGATACATGCTGTGGAGTGGGAATTGGATTTTTCACTTCAAATGTATGACAGTGTAGATGAGTGGATATAGAGCCAGGTTGTGCACTGTTATTGGATGTTGAGCTGGATTCTTTTCGATGCCGTTTATTGAATATTTATGGACCACAAACTAAAGCTCTTCATATTGATTTACTGTCTAAAGTACAACCGTTTTTGCATACCAGTAGATACATTTTTTTTTGGGGGGGGGGGTTTAATGTCAACTTTCAGCACAGAAACCCAGCTAGTAAACAATATTGTGATAAAGTTTATTTAACTAGAATTATAGATCATGCAGGCCTCAAGGATGCACATGTACAGGAGAAAACAAGGGCTTGTCCAACGTATTTTAGAGGGAACTTATCACAAGGATTGATTTGATTTTTTTGAAAAAAATCAGTGGATGTTTTTATTCCAAGTAATATGCCAATTGAAACATTGGACCGCATGTTGATAGGAATTCAAATTGAGATTCCTCCTCCTCCTAGAGAGTCTGGGCTTGGCTATTGGAGGCTGAATACATCCTTGTTGTTGAAACCAGACATACGACAGGATTTGAGTACGTTAATTAATGATAAACATTCTACACTATTTTTATATGATGGAGAGATTGGTCAGTGGTGGGAGGATGTGAAGTTATGTCTTATTTGGTTATTTAAAGTTAGAGCTAGGATCCAGGCTGTGACCACTCAGAATAGGTATTTGGCTCTTAGGACAGAATTTCAAAAATAAGTTAATTGGGGTCAGAATACTGGGCAGGAGATTGCCACAATTAGAATGGAGATGTCTAAATATCAATATAATAGACTTTTATCTCTCCAAAAGGAACAATCTTTTGGGATGCAGTGGAAGGCTGAACAAACAAATCCATTTTCCGATAGTCAGCAATGGAAGGAGCGGAAATGTTTTTCAGGATTGAGTACAGGTTAGGGATTGTTGCTTAATGATAATGAATCAGTTATGAGTTATTTAGAATCCCATATTGAGCAGACATTTGGGGAGGTAACAACAAGTTCCCCTTTTATTCCTTGTTTGCTTCTGGCAGCTGATCTTCCAAAAGTGACAGAATCACAAAAAAATGTGTTGTTAGCGCCTTTTTCGGCAGCTGAATTTCAAATGGTTATTTGGAATTTGAAAAAAGACGTTTCTCCGGGTTCGGATGGCTTAAAGGGAGAACTGTATAAAATATTTTGGGAGTTTATGCCAGCTGAATTATTGGATCTATATAACTTTATTTTTATGTATTTATCTTTTGTTGACCGGGTAAGTGCACTAGACAAATCCTGCCTATTTTCAGGCACGACCCAGGGGAAGGGGATACAGATGAATGTCAACTGACCTTAAACCAGATTAAGCTGATGGTGGTATTTTTAGTGAATGAGAGAAATTTGGCCAGGACACCGGGAAAATTCCCTTACTCTTTTTGAGAAGTGCCTTGGAATCTTTAACATCCACCTGAACTACCACCAGTCCAGGCAGATGGGACCTTAGTTTAACGTTTCATCCAAAAGACGGCACCTCAGAAGTGCAGCACCCCTCTCATGCTGCACTACAGTGTCAGTACAGGGATATTAACCCAAGTGCCAGATGTGGGAACTGAACCCACAGCCCTGTGATCTCTTTATGTGATAAGGGATTATTGCCTTCCTATGCAAATGTATGAAGGGCTCTTAATCTTTTTGTTTAAATCAGGACAGGTTTCGGATATAGCAAATTGGTGTCTGGTTACACTGCTGAATGTTGACTTTAAAATACTTGCCAAACTGCTGGGGGAAAAGGCTGGCCTCAGTGATGGAGAGTTTAATCAGTCCTGTACAGTTTTGTGGGGTTCCTGGGAGACGTATTACAGATGTGTTGAGTCTGATGAGGGAAATAATGGATGGGGGGGAGGAATAATGAACAAAATGTACGTGATGGGGGATTTGTTTTAAGTTTAGATCATGTGAAGGCGTTTGATGAGGTTTCGCATTATTTTTTATGGCAATGTTTAGGTGCTTATGGAATTCCTGATTTATTTTTTCAGTGGGTACAGTTATGTTATGCTTTGGCTTTTCTTTGACCTTATGAGAATGGTAGATTGGGCAAACAGTGTAGAATTCAGAAAGGAGTTAGACGAGGTGCCCGTTAAGCCCCTGTTATATGTTTTTTTATATTGATCCCATACTTAGAATTTTACAGAAGTCACCATTGATTAAAGGACTGAGGTTTGAAGTAATACAGAATATTAAAGTGACAGCCTATGCTGACGATATTTGTCTGTTAGCACAGAATGAATCTTCACTTCAAGTGGCATATGATTTAGTACAAAGTTTAGGGGCAGTAATTGGGGCACGTTTGAACCCTGCAAAATCTAAGTGTTTCGCAGTACAGGGGTTTGCAATACCATTATTCTGGGTGGCAGGAGTAGCCAAATAGCCAAAGCCCTGTGCAAAATTCTGGGTATATATTTTGGGACTGAGGATTTGGCTGGAGATAATTGGAATAGAGCTTTGAAAACAGGATTGGATAAGGTAGCTCAGTGGAATGTGTGGAAAATGTCTAAAAAAAGAGAATCTATTTGATTCACACATTTTTAATCCCAGTTTTCCTGTTTATTGGTACAGTTTTTCCTCTTCCTTGTTTGTTGGAAACAAAGATATTGGCATTTTTTTTTTCCTGCTTTTGGGGTAGCTGGTTAAATCCTGTCAAACAGAGTGTGCTGTATAAACCATTGAAAGATAGGGGAGTTCATATGATCAATCCACTTGTTTTTTTCTTTACATTTTTCATGTATAATAATTTGCTTCCTTTAATGAAACAAAGTACAGTTTTGTGGGCATACTGGGGTTATTTAAAATTAAATGGGGTGCTGTTAGAATGGCAAATGGAGAACTTTTTACATAACAAAAAAGAAGTCCTAGACTAGATAGCCAGTGGCCTGGGTTTTTTGATAAGATTAAACAGTGGAAAGTGAAATATGACTCAATTCTACGTTTCCCTAGAAAATTATTGTATGCTGATATTATCTTGGAGTGTTTTATGGAGCACCCATTTGCAGGATTTACAGTGATAGATCAAAAGTCGATTTCTCTTTATAGTACAGATGAATGAATTCTGGAGAAAATGTGGGACACTGTCTGGCTGGCAATTCACGGGAAGGTGAATGTCCAGGGAAACCAGAAGCATAAACAGCTGCAGGATCGATATTGTCCAAGAGAAACTTGTGAGGTGAACATTGAAACCATGGATCATTTATATTTTATATGTCTGTGTATAAAGCAGCTTTGGGAATTGGTACAGACTGCAGGTACTTGGAAATTATCTTTTCCTCCTGACCCAATGTTGTTGTTTTATGGGATTGTTCTCAGATCCCTAATGTCTATTCCTAATTGTACTTTGTGCATGATTATGGTGCATTTTTTATATTGTATCTGGATTGGCCGTTGTAGGTTGGCACTCCAGCAAATGGAGCTTCCAGTATTGGAACTTTATCATATTGTACTTAATGATTTGAGGAAATTTAAATACAATGAATTTTTATGGTTTTCTCCTGAGGTTTGGGCACAGCATTGGAATTATTTTGATTGAATTTAAATGATGGGTTTATTAGTATTTCTTTTTATTTGTTGTACAGTTAGTTGCCCTTTTTTTTATAGGACTTTAGGATGATTTAAGTGAATAGTGGGGATTATTGGTTCAATATGGGATAGTTTCTTAATTTATTAATTATATAATCTTAGGAAGTTGGTTGTATTCACCATTATTTCCTACTTTATGGATAGGGAGGACATGAGGTTTTGATTCTACAGTATGCAGTAAATGCTTTAAGCAGCTTGTGAGGGGGGTGATAATTGTGTCCTTCTATGATGTTTAAGGGTAAGGTAGTATGTTTTTAATGTAAATAAAAATTTGGGGACAATTAAGACGTTTTATGTTTATTCCTGGAATGGAGGGCATGGGGGGGGTACTGCGGGGGGTGGGAACCAGAGCCGTCTTTGTCACAACTGCAAATGGTGCACTTAGAATTTACTATTACCCCAGTAACTATCCACAATGTTGTTTTTCTTTCTGAAAATTGTATCCTGGAATATTAAAGAAGCCCGGTCATGGGTTAAAAGGCTTCAAATACTTAAGTATTTGGCCTTTTTGAAATGCCAACCAAATTGCATTTCTGCAGGAGACGCACATGTTAGAGGCAGATAATAACTTGTTTCAAAGAGACTTCATAGGTGCAGCGTACACTGCTGGGTCCTCCACAACACAATGTGGAGTAGCGATATTGTTGGCCAGGGGTACTCAGTTTTTAGAATTGCAAAAGGTTACAGACCCACATGGTAGATTCATTTTCCTAAGGGGGATATTAGACCACACAGAGGTTCTCATTGGCATGATTTACGGTCCCAACAAGGACTCTCCTGAATTTTTTACTAATCTTTCCCTATCCCTAGCTCCCTTTAGCGGTTTGCCCATTATTCTAGTGGGGGATTGGAATTTAGTTACCGATACTTCCCTAGATAGATCTTCTTCAGTAGGATCTAACCCTTCTCCGGCCCAACGGTCTTTACAAGATCTTATAGACACTTATGGGCTAAGTGACCCCTGGCGTCTACTGAATCCTCGTACCAGGGCTTACACCGTTTATTCACCTGTGCATAGATCCCTCTCCCAGATTGATTTCTTTCTGGTTAACCAGAAGGTGATCACCGGGCTGCTAAGCTGTGGTATCACCTCTAGAGTGTTATCTGATCGCTCCCCTATTTGGTTGGAAACCAACCTAACCCCAAATATCCAAAAAGATACTATTTGGAAATTGAACTCCCAGCTCCTTGCCCATGAAGACACAGTAGCTCATGTTAAAGACCTTATAAAGCAATTAATGGGACACAATGAAGGCTCTGTCCCAGGTTTTGATCAAATATGGTGTACCCTGAAATGTGTTCTCCGGGGGGAATTTATTAGAATTTCAGCCACTAGAAGGCGTCAGCAGGCTAAAAATTCCAAAACTCTCTTGGAGAAAATTAGGGTCCTAGAGGCCTCCTTGTCCACTCCTCCATTGGACGTGGAGATGTTGCGCCTGATGCTGTTGAGAAATAAGTATGCAGAGATCCTGAGAGAAAGAGCAGAATATGCTCTTTTCAAACCTCAGGCTAAGTACATTGAGCAAGGGGATAAAGCTAGTCACCTCTTGGCGATGAGGTTTCATAGACAAGAAGAGTCTCACCTTATTGCTTCAGTGTCCTCCCGATCCTCTGACGCTATTCTAACCACCCCTAGAGAAATTGCAAAAGAATTTGAGCAATATTACATGCAGCTTTATAGTCCCCCCAAGGCTTCCCCTCTAGCCAACGAAGTTCGGGATTATCTAACTGCCATCCCTCTACCTTCCCTGGATATGGCCCAGCAAAACTTTCTGGCTCACCCCATTTCAGAGCAGGAGATCAGGGAGGCTATCAGGTCCCTTCCCAAAGACAAGGCCCTGGGCCCGGATGGTTTCCCATCCGATTTCTACAAAACTTTGAAGTAGACTTGATCCCTATTCTCCATTGCTTGTTTAAGTTCATCTGTGAGTATGGGGTTATGGATCTGACCCTTTTGGAAGCAGTCATTGTGGTTCTTCCAAACCCTGGTAAGTCTAAAGATAAGGCCACTAATTATCACCCCATCTCACTGATGAACTATGACATCAAAATTTGTGCTAAGATTTTAGCATCCAGGGTCGACAAAGTCTGGGAGAAGCTTTTGAGCCCTGAGCAGACTGGATTTGTGCAAGGGAGAGTTTTGTCGGACCACATTCTCAAATTGGCCCACATTTTCTCCATATCCAGGGAAGCAGACCAACCAATGGCCCTTGTTTCCTGGATGCGGAGAAGGCATTTGATAGGGTTAGTTGGCCTTTCCTTTTTGATACCCTGGCTAAATTTGTTTTTTCAGCCTCTTTCAGATCCTGGGTCAGCTCCTTGTATTCCTGTCCTAGTGCAAAAATCTACTGCAATGGTGTTTTCTCATCCACTTTTCCACTAAAGTCCAGCACTCGGCAAAGTTGCCCCCTATCACCGCTATTATTTAATTTACTGTATACTTAGAGCCATTGCTATGCCAACTGAATGCCTCCCCACTACTACAAGGCATTAGGATAGGGCCGTTTCATCTGAAATTATCAGTCTACGCAGACAACATCCTCCTTCATGTCACTGATCCCTACAGATCCATTCAAGTTGCCCTACAGATTATCCAAAAGTTTAGCAAGGTCACTAATTATAAACTTAATCTCAACAAAACAGAAGTGATACCCCTTAATTCTCTACTTTCTAAAAAGGAGATTGCCCCACTATCTATGGCTTGGACTACCCATCTTAAATATTTAGGGATAATATTATCCACCTCAGTATCCTTAATGAAAAAACTGAATTTAGACAGCCTTGTACTGGGGATTAAGCAAGATCTAAATAGATGGGCACCTATGTATTTGTTCCTCCAAGCAAGAGTTAGTGTAATTAAAATGAATGTCCTGCCAAGAGTGTTCTATCCACTTAACGTGTTGAATGTCCATCTCCTCTTAACTTGGTTCCGTCAGCTCTGCAGTATAATTTCCCAATTTTTATGGCAGCACAAACCCCCACAAAGGTCGTATAATCACTTAAGTGCACCAAGACATTTATGGGGCCTCAAACTCCCTAATTTTTATTATTACTATTTAGCCAGTCACATGGCTAAATACATGCGCTGGACTACCACACTTCAGGCCATAGAGAGTCTCCCCTATATTCCCATCTGGCTACAAGTGGAGCAACATATGCTAGCTGGGCTTTCCCCAGGTTGTCTTCTGTTCTTAACACCAGGTAAACTGCCTAGCTCAGTACATGGCTCAGTTATATATACCTCAATAAAGGTCCACTTACAGCTCTGTAAATCACTGAAATATAATAACCAACAGGACCTATCGCAGCCCATATTCGGTAACCCCAGTTTTAAATTGGGAGATTGAATAATTGTTGCTCCAAAAGATTGTGCTGCTCCACAAGCCCTAGTCTGTGATCTAGTAGTGAACGGCAAGTTAGGGACTATGCTGGACTTGCTGGAACATTTCCAGCTTTCCAGTAAATACTCCTTTTCATGTTCCAGATAAGACACATGTTACTAAAATGGTTCGGCTCTGGTGTTTGGAATGCACAACAAGTGGCTCCTTTTCAAGAGCTTTTTACATGTGTGAAGCAACCCCATGCAGTCTCTCACCTGGTCTCTGTCTTATTTGAGACACTTAACCCTGATGTATTGGGTTACTCTCACTATTGGGCCCACACTTCCCCAAATGATAGCTTCCCTTGAGATAAAATATGGCAAGGAGTCTGTTCATATACTGCGAATGATCGCCTAAGATTAACACAGTTTTACATACTGCACAATATGTATTACACCCCTGTTAAAATGTATGGGATGGGCAGGCTGCAGAATTAAGCTTGCTTCAGGTGTGGTCAGGAACCAGGGATGCTACTTCACATACTGTGGGAATGCCCCAAAGTGGCCCACCTCTGGAGAACTATCCAGGAAAAGGCTGACCAATTATTGGGACTGCAGGAATACTTTACACCACAAATTTGTATTATAGGAGACTGCACCACTATTTCTGTTAGAGAAAGGCAGTATCATATGGCCATCATATCTTTGTCTGTTAAAAAGCTTGTCCTCCTTTACTGGAAGGATCAACATGTAATTTCTTATCTCGAGTGGGTGAGGGAGCTTTTCCATAACCTAAGGATGGAAAAAACAATTGCCAGTCTTCACGGTACACTCCCCTTGTATAGAACCAGATAGGAGAGGCTGCATACTCTTTGGGCTATGCATCCAGTCTCTCCGGGAATCTCTCAATAAATCAGAAGTGACTGTGGTTAAGTTATTAAGTTGATGATGTTGCATATGGTTATGTCACACGGTGCCCTATGATGCACCAAATTATATACTCTCATAGGTGGTCCCTCTGCCCTTTCACTGTCTTGTACTGGGGTAATATGATCTTCTAGCAGTGGTGAATAGCACCCCACTCGCTGGCAGATATGGCTCGGGGGGTAGAGGGGGGCTGGGTTAGTGGATTTGGGGAGGTGGGGAGGTTTGGGGGTAGGGAATGTTTATTTGTTGGTCAGGGTGTATGTTTAGTTTAATTCTGTTTCCTGCAATTCTTACACTGTAACGTCAGCTTGTATTATATGTTTAACCATTGCTCCATGCCCTGTATTTCATGTTGGATTGTTCTGTTTTTGTTTTCTTATCTTTGTATAGACTGAATAAACCATATTCAATTTAAAAAAATATATAAATAAAAATTTCCCCTACTTTTTTTTGGTTGGCTGGGGGGTTGGGGTATCTTGGTTACTGCATTAGACTTTTTTAGTATAGCACTAGAGTATCGGTATGATCTTACATGCTCTTGATTCTGATTTATTTTTGTGGGTTATATTATTTTCCCTTTTTTAGTAGTATGTGGTAATACTCTGGTAATTTTCTGGGCATTTTTTTTGTGTGAACTGAAATTATTTTTTTCCTACTCTTTTGGTAGGTTGGGGGGTGATATTCTGTTTAATGCATAATATTTTTCAGACTAGTGTCTATGTGTGATCTTGTATAATTCTTTATCTTTTTTACTTTTTCCTTTGCAGGATTGTATATTTTGAATTTATCTTTATTTTTGTAGAATGACTTAATACTTTGACAATTTTTCAGGGGTTTTTTTCTGTTCAATTTCTGTATGCAGTAATATTGATTTTTTTTTATCTGTTATTTTGTGATATCAATAAAAAATGCCCCTCCTCCTTTTGAGAAGTGCCATGGGATCTTTAACATCCACCTGAACAACCACCAGAACAGGACCTCAGTTTAATGTCTCATACGAAAGACAGTACCTCAAGAGTGCAACATCTCCCTCATGATGAGTCACTGTGTCAGTATTGAAATTTACCCCAAGTGCCTGGTGTGGTGCTAGAACCCACAGCCTTTAAATCTTCTGGCCTCAGAGGCAAGTGTGCAACTTACTGAGCCACTGACATTGAAAATATATAGTTAGGAAGACATGACTAAACTACAGCAGTGGTTGGAAACATGGCAGTTGGTTTCAATGCCAAGAAGTGCAAAGTGCTGCACCTCGGAGCTAAGAACCAGAGGAGGAGCTATCAGCTGGAAGGGGCACAGTTGGGGAGCACAGAGAAGGAAAAGGTCCTGGGGGTGATTATTACTGTGAATATGAACAACTCGGCTCAGTGCAGGAAGGCAGCAGTGAAAGCCAACAAGATGCTGGGCTGTATAATAAGTATATCTTCTCTAGAAGTAGTGAGGTGATCCTTCTCCTGTACAGGTCACTGATTAGGCCACACCAGGAATACTGCATGCAGTACTGGTGCCTGTTCCTGATAAAGGACATCAGATTGTTGGAAGGGGTGCAGCGCAGAATGACTAAGATGATCCAGGGTTTGGAGGGGAAATCCTACGAGGAAAGGTTAAATATGCTTAACATGTATTCCCTGGCAGAAAGAAGGGATAGGGGAGATATGATCAAGACATTTAAGTACCTGAAGGGGATAAACAAGACTAATACAGGAGAGCTATTCTGGATCAAAAGAGTGAAGGATACAAGAGGGCATCAACTGAGGCTGGAGAGAAGAAAATTCAGGTGGGGGAATCAGGAGACATTTTTCCACTGAACGGGTGGTAGGCAAGAGGAACACTCTACCTGAGGAGGTGGTATCCTGTAGGACGGTGGGCTCTTTTAAGAGGGGATAGGACAGACTTGGGGGGATGACTGTGGGGGGGAGGAAAGGGTGGGGCAGCTGCAAGTTGAGGGGCTAGCTGCACAATTGAGCAGACTCGATAGACTGTGAGGCCTGTTTCTGCTGGCATTTTTGTATGTTCGTATTTATTGAATTTTGATAACCGGGTAAGCCCACTGAGACAATGCAGTCTCTTTTTCAGGGGTGACAATGCAGTCTCTTTTTCAGGGGTGACCCGGGGTGATCCTGTAGGTAAATTTCTGGAACTGTTTGTTGCTCCTGTTGTACTTTGGCTGCCTGACCCCAGGCTATTGTTTCTGTACTATGTGCTATCTTGGGTTTATTGTATATTCTGTTGTATCTTCCTGGGTCGTGCCTTAAAATAGGCATTTACTTGCCCAGTGTACCAACCTGGTATACAAAAAAATAAATAAATAAATAAATAAGCATAAATTGGAGAACAGTGTAAACAGAATTAAATAAAACTTAAAAAAAAAACTTTAGATTTGCTATAAATCAAATTAAAATAAATGAGTTGCTAGACCAGCAAACCACACAGTCATGCCTTACCATACACCAATCTGAATGTTATGGAATGAGAGGTTATTACTCATGAAACATAATGAAAAGGAGTGAGGGGGGGCACAAAGCAGAAGATCCAGCCTGGATCACTGCCCACAGTGGTATCAGAGATATCTTGCCACCTAGTCTCCTAGTGCTGCCAAATATAGATTTAAAATACATACCTAGCTGCTGGCAGCAACTATGACTACACCTATGTGATAGCACAAACAAAAGTGAGGGATGGGGAGGAGAAAGGAGGGTAGCCTGGAGTCGTTGCTGGAGTTGGACCAATCTGCTGTATTACCAATAATACCAACATACAAGTGGACTTATCTGGTTAACTCTGATAAGGTTGTGTGGTGCCAGCCAACATGCCCTGGTGAGCGATGGGAGTAACCTCCCAGATCGTACCTGAAAAATGGGCACAAAGATATCCAGTGTACTTACTTATCTGGTCAATAAAAGCTAATAATAATAATTGGTGACAGCACTATGGGGAATGCTTCATGGGCTGGGAGTGGGATACATGTGTGGTGATGGTCGGGTCATGCTAGAGAGGCGTAGGGATGTAGGGTATGGCCAGGGGACAAGAACTCAGGGTATTGTTAAAAACTGTGTCAGCATATCACTGGTATATTCTTTTATGCTCGCATTAGTCTCACAGGCAGTTACATTCATTGCTGACATCATCATTTGTGCCCATACCTTTCACCTGGCCCTGATTTTCAGGGACATCACTGATTTTGCCTCAAAAAGTTCCACCGCCCCTCTTAAATTTTGCATTTCTGATGCAGAAGAGTAAAGATTTGAAGCAAAAACAAAAATGCCATGCTTTAGGGTTACAGTCTGGTTCTTCAGAAAATGCCTTTTACACTAAACCAAAGAAAATGGCAGAACTGTTGAGCTATATTACCTTTTAAAGATGTGCCCCTGATTTTGGCCACTTGTCCCTGATTTTTTTAAGCCTTGTCCAAATTTTGTGTCACGCTACTGCTTTTATGTGTGCACAAAACGAAATGTAAACTTTTAGTTGATATGAAATGAATGGGGAGGTTCTAGTTCCCTGATAGACATACTGTAGCTTAACAGCCATAGAGCTGTGCCTCTACCCTAGCAGTACACGTCCCTCACCACAACACTGCCCCCTACTGTACCACAGCACTGTACAACATCACCTCCCCCACAGCACTTCTTCCCCACCAGGGGCAGATAGCAGTATTTCAAAAGTATATCAATAAAGGTTGGGGCCCATTCACCTGGGTATGGGATCGCAGTGGGATTTAGATGCCCACACTTTACTCATTTCTCTGCTGTGAAACTAAACTTTAGCAACAAGGAAAGAGAAATGTGTACATTTGTATTACTAGTTAGACCTAATTGCTGGGAAATAAATGGAATGAAGTGGTGTGTATGGGCAGCCAAACTCCATTGTTATCCTGTACCCAGGTATAAGGAAATCAATATTTGTTTATTTACTTTTCAATTGGAAAATCCTTATCTGAGCATAGTGAGGAGGAAGAGCTATGATGGGGTGAGGGGCAATGCTGTAGTGAGGGCAGTGTACTGCTGGTGGGGGGGAGACAGTACTGTTACTGATATCCTCCTTGCCTTCATGCAACAAGTCCAGGCAGTCCAGGAGATCAAAACTATGATAGTTGATTTACTATCAAAACTCTGCCTGAATTAGCAGTCCTTCAGCAGTCCAGTGTCCTCTACAGCTTGAGTTTGTTGTCCTGCTCCCTGACCAGCTGACAGCCAGGATCAAGGGGCATCAAGAAGGTGTAGGTCATACTTTTCAGGGGCTCTGTCCCCCAAAGTTCCTTTTATTAGGGCTCCTGTGCTTAATAGATTAAAAAGTCAGTAAGTGTCACTGGCCCAGTGGTGCAGAGGGCTGAGGCACTAGGCACCACACCTGCCTGTGCACTGGCGACCAGGGTTTGAGACCAAGCCTGGGTTATTGGGTCTGGCTAGGAGGGAGGAGGATTATGTGTCCCAAAGAACTCTCTCCTCCTTTGAGGAGGGAGGGCAGTAATACTGCCACCTGGGTGACCATGGGTGACAGTGCACTCAGGGAGACTTACTGAGTGGGGGATAATAGTGGTGACATTCTCCTTGATTGTATGGATATGGAGTATATGGGTATAGGAAGGAGGTCTGTAATATAGCTGAAACCAAAATCATGCAGAGCTCGTAAAACCAACAACCAAATTTTAAAGGCAGTGCCCTGTCTAACTGGAAGTTAGTGCTGATCCCGCGGCACAGGCGTTATATGATGCAAAGTGTTTGTACCTGATACCAGCCAGGCTACAGAATTCTGCAAAAGCTGGAGAGTGTGTACCACACCTCCAGAAATCTCTAGATAGAGTATTACAGTAGTCACACCTCCAGAAATCCCTAAATAGAGTATTACAGTAGTGGAGTAATGATGTCATGAAGGCATGTACCACCTCACCAACTATTCATCTTGAAGGTAAACCTTCAGCCAGGCAATGTTTCTGAGATGAAAAAAATCCACAATAGAAAACAACAGCCACCTGAGCTTCAAGTGACAATTTACTGACCACCATTGCATACAAGCTTGCAGAACACCTCAAAGCCAGCATCCCGGGGAGGAAACCAGGAGGGAAAATCCAGAGCAATAATGAGAGGCCTGACTGCTCACAGTCCTCACACCCACGACAGAGCCTCCCCTTCACAAACCAGATCCATTCTCGGGCAGGTAAGAAGGAACCTGCTGACACCACCATGTGGGGGGGAGGAGCCATGGTGGAAGACTGAGGTTGAGATATGTCCCTGGGATGTTGGGTGTTGGGTGATGGAGCTGGGGGTGGATCAAAATAATAGTGCCTGTTCCGAGGAGCATAAGTAAATTAACAAAAGCGCAAGCACAATATTTTTTTTAGCGCCCAACTCTGGGGTCAGTTGTACATAACAAGAGAACATAAAGGAATGAACCAGGTTTATATTAAAATATATACATATATATATATATATATATATATATATATATATATATATATATATATAAAACAGTTAACCAAAAATTATTAAAACCTGGGAGAATAAATATGTTTTGACAGCCTTTATAAAGGCCTCCACCAAGCAGAAGCTGTGGATGTGTGGAGATAGGGAGTTCTAAAAACAGGGCACCATCATAACAAAAGCCCTATTTCCAAGGATTAAAAGTGAGCCTGTGGAACCTTCAGCATGTTTTCCCCATTGCAGTGGAGAGGGAGATATGGAGTATATGGGTACAGGAAGGAGGTCTGTAATATAGCTGAAACCAAAATCATGCAGAGCTTGTAAAGCCAACAAGCAAATCTTAAAGGTAGTGCCCTGTCTAACTGGAAGTTAGTGCTGATCCCGTGGCACAGGCATAATATGATGCAAAGTGTTTGTACCTGATACCAGCCAGGCTACAGAATTCTGCAAACGCTGGAGAGTGTGTATCACACCTCCAGAAATCCCTAAATAGAGTATTACAGTAGCAGAGTCATGATGTCATGAAGGCATGTACCACCTCACCAACTCTTCATCTTGAAGATAAACCTTCAGCCAGGCAATGTTTCTGAGATGAAAACATCCAGAACAGAAAACAACGTCCACCTGAGCTTCAAGTGACAATTTGCTGACCACTATGACCCTCAGATTCTTAGCTCTAGCCACAGCTCTGAGGAAGCTGCCTCCTAAAGAGGGCATGATGGTGTCATTCCTCTGCATTGCCAATATCCAGGAAGTCACTATCCCCATCTAACGTAGGATCTCTGACAAAACTCCGGGGAGCAGAGCAAAACGTTAGGTGGGGGTAGTGACAGTATAAGCCACCATGCTGGAGAGCCCCAGCATGTAATATGGAAGATGTGATGTCTTTGCACCTTATTTTTGCACAAAGAATAAGATAACCAAGATTCAAGAGGCACAACAACCCGAGACTAGTGCAATTTATTTCTGTTTTACCCAAGGTGTGTTGAAGGTGAATGCTGACAACTTTTCCCTGAAATTTGTATCTGCATGAAGCAAGGTACCACTGCACTTAATGCGTCTCTGTTTATGGCATCAACACCCAAGATCCTTGCTCTATGAGTAGCAACTCTGTCTTGCCTGGACTGAGAGTCAGCCATGTGACAGCACAGTCACCAAATTACCCTGATACAGTGCGAAGGAAAGATACAAGTGGGTATGATCTGTAACTGTGTCCCCAATTAGTGATAAATGGTGCTATTGAGAGTTCTGGTGTTGTCAGGGTGGCAGTAGGAGTCTCGCTTCATTGGCGCTGGGTGGTCATTTTTGATATTCAGTCAGAAATTGCGGCATGCATGGTACAGGAGGCACCAAAGAAAGCAGAGTTCTGCTTCCCTCCTTCCAGTTCCCCACAATAGGGTTTGATTCCTGGGGGCAGTGAGAGTAAATCCAATGTGGCAGCAACTGGATTTGGGCCAGGAACAGCAGGTAAGCCCCACACATTTGGTGGTGAGGAAGTTATCCAAGAATCTGGAATTTAGAGGGATCTCAGCAGCAAGGAATTCTGAGATGTGTGTATGCCCTTTGTGTAACGTGTGGTTTAGTTCTGTCTGGGGCTTCAGATAATTATTTTTGGGTGGAAGTCAAATACTTCCATGGGTTAAAATTTGGAAGCCATTTCAGTTTTACTGGAGTCTAAATAAATAAATCAGGGGGTGCTAGAGAGCTGATCTCCAGGCAGGAAGCATTTCTTGAACGCTCTACACTTCAACTGCTTTACACTAGTAAAAATATTATTTACAACTGATCAAACTCTGGAAATTTAGTTTGCATTAGCTTCCTGAACCAATCAGCTTTCGATTAGTACCTGACGTGAGATGGTGAGGCAAAGAAATATAGACCCTACAGCTATTCTAAACATTGTTGAGATGGCAAGCAAGGCTGTAGATCCTCCACACTGTGCAGCTAATACTACGCTGCAACTATCATCGAGCTCCCCTTGGCAGCAACTACTCGCCATTTTACATAGTATGGACTCTAAACTGGGAAATTCTCTAGCGAGGCTGGAGCAACAATTTGAAATAAATATGTCTCCAAAGACTGCGAAGTGTAATCGCAATGAGCAATCGACTGCTGTTCAGGTGATCGCCACATGGACGACTGAGGAAGGTGCATAACCCAGAGGCCATGAGGAGACCTGTAGCATTAAGACCCATACTGGATTGTTGTTGCAGAGGGAGGATTTTTCAGAAAAGGTAGAGGGCTAGAATTTGTTGGGGTCTTTGTTGGTTGGTATACAGAACTTGCTGATTTCGGATGCAGTTTCTACGTGGGGCATGTCTTTGAAGGCCCAAGGGCGAATCCTGAGATCGGAATGTCGGATGATGAGGGGCCGTATTAATAGACATTCGCCGATGGTGGAAGACATGGAGATTTCAGTGGTGTCTGGAAAAGACTGAGACTGTTCCTGGAAAGTTCATGGTAATTTCTGTGCATCAGGCTGGTGATTGGATTTGGGGGACATCTGAACCATTCTTGGGACATACTTTGACAGGGACTCATGGCTGATATGAATGATGGGGACACTCGGGCTTATTACTTTGGGAAAGGATCATAGTGCGGGTCATTGTGTTCCTATGGTGGGGCACTCCACCTTCTGAATAATTTTCCCCATCTTATTTAGGCTATGTAGTTAACAGTTACTCCCAGATCGTTTCTAATAAGCTCCTTATGCTAAGTAGATTACCTCTTGGCCTCACTGTTAAGCTACCATATTGGTTCTAGAAGCTGATGTATTTATGTCAGTAAGGCTTATGTTTGAAAGTTGTTAATGTACTGTCTGGAAGGTAAGGGTGAGATTCTTCTTAGTCCCCTCTGTCATGGCTTTAAGAAGTCCGGGGAGTTCCTCTCGGTGTTGGAGGGAGTGTGCTGAACCAAGAGCCTCGCATAAACATATATTTCTAGATTGCCCAAAGATATTAGGCTGTTGGCAACAGGTAACAGAATACATAAAAGGGATATTAGATATACACTGCACGATTGAGGGCCCTAACTTGATCCTGGGAATTCCGCCAGTAGAGGTCAGCGATAAAGCCAAAATATACTTATGGTCACTATTACTAAGTTCAGCCTATAAGTCCATAACTAAAAAATGGCTGCAAGCAGCTGCCCCACTAGTTTCGGAGTGGAAAGCAATAATTCTAAATATCCAACATAATGAACAGATCTCCTTGGGGCTTCAGGATCGCATAGAAACATACACAACAAGGTGGTCCAGATGGGAACTCTATCAAGAGCGAGTGAATTAATATAGCTAGCATAAGGTAGTAAAAGAGGGTGGAGTCAAGGAAAAGGAGAATAAGTAGAAGAAAAATAAAACATTGTAAAGGCCTTGATGTATAAATATTTCCCCTTTGTGCAATGAAAGAGATGTAATTTGAAAGAATGGAGTATTACAAAATAGAGAGAACTGAATTAGATGCCTATAAGTAATTGTCTTGCAAAGGTTGCTAAAGTTATGATGTTTTATGTGAAGTTTCTTATGAAATTTGATGGATTCTAGGATGTGTACATCTATGTATAAACATGTCAGACAAAAGATGTGATGAAATAATGAAGTATAAAAAAAAAGAAAGTTGTTAATGTACCACTCTTCAGCTGTTTGTAGTACTGTTCGAGAAAGTGCATATTCTTCCTATTTAGTACCTTTGCTTTCTGGATAAATAGCAGTTGTTCTGAACTGCGTCATAATACTTATGTTAATTCTGTCTTTTAAGGACACTCCATTGCCGTTGAGATAGCTGGCAATTTTGGGACATTTTCTTTGATATAAATTAGGTATACCCCCCATTGTAACAGATTACAGGGGGTTGTGCTATGAATATCATCTTTATGTATGGATATTTTTCCCTGCTTTACCTACTACCCTGTATGAGAAAATATATGTATGTTTTTACATGAAAATAATAAACACAAAGTACATAAAAAAATCAATCAATCAAGCAAAATCTTTATTTATCCAGGTGAACATCATTGAGCAAGGCTCATTTGCGAGGTGGACCTGGTTAGAACAAGTCAGTTACAATATAATCAACAGATATTTATCTATACAGTCAGTACAATGGAATACAAAAATAAAATCAATTTCAAGGTGCTGTAGCAATACACAAGTGATCATTATGCAGTACATAACAACTTTGCAAGGATGTAGATACATGTGTACATAAAAAAATTAAAAGAGTGAGAAGGGAAGCTGAGCAAAGGTTAACAACAGCAGGCAGAGTTTTATACAGTACTTTGCACAAAAAAATAATAAAATACTTCCAGCTGTCAATTTTTGAAAGTCAAAATAATTCCAGTCTACAAATTTTGGAAGTCGAAATACGCCAAGTCCTATATTTTTTGAAGTCATAGGCCTTCTGAATACCTCATTGTACACCATTCACGCCACATTCACTGAGCTATATTTCTTAACTGCCTGAACAGGTTTTAAAGAAAGGGGATTATTGGCCAGGACATCAGGGAAAATCCTTTACTCTTATTAAAAGTGCCTTGGGTTCTTTTAATTTCTCCTGGACACCCACCAGGGACAGCACCAGAGATGGGTGGAAGGGACTTCAGTTTAACTTCTCATGTGAAGGACAGCACACCCCAACAGTATAGCACCTCTTTCCTCCCCCCACACACAAACATTAGTGTGAGTGCTGGGGGGGGGGCTCTCCCCTCGTATTTTCCTTAATTTGGTGCCCAATCCTGAGTTTGGCTGGGTCCGTGGTGGTTGTGGAGAGAGCTGCCATTGGATAACAGCCCAGGCTATAGTCAGTGGAGTATAAAGAACTGCATTTAGGAGATCTAATAATTCTGAGAAACTGGACCTTTATAAAGAATTTACTGGCTATACAGGACCAGTCAGTAAAGTCTTTGGACCTTCTATTACAAAAACTTGGCAGTGATGGTGCCATTGCAGTTTGACTTTTTCTGTTAATTCTGGTAGTTTTTACCAACCCCAAGTGAGAGCTGGACTTGATCAAGTTTGTTCTGATTCATTCCCAAAGAGGTGAGAGCTCTACAGGCCTCATAAATTCGAATTGAGAGACTTAAAGTGACTTCTCTCTTTGTCCATGAATCTGCATGCTGCTATAAGGTCTTTTTATATTTCATATTGTTATTTTGTTGTACGAGGGTTTGGGGTTTATGGGTGGGGGGTGTTGGAATTTGTATAGTTGTAATACAAAAAGGGATTTTTGGATGTGGGTGGTGTGTGAGCGTGTGGGGTTTGGCTGAAGTGAGAATTGGGATTTGTGTAGAGTGTGATTGAATTGTGCGTGATTTTGACTGGAGTTATTGGGTGTGTGTTGTGGGTTATTGTTTATTTGTTGTGTGCAGTTGTTGACAGATATGTGCTGGAACGGTGTAGAGATGGTTAGGCACTAGTCACCCTCCAGGGTCAGGGACCTCTGCCCTTTTAACTGTCTCCCTTTACTATCAGAAGCATATAGGAGATGTCATGCTTTGGGGATAGTGAGAAGGAGGAAGAAGGGGGTGGGTGCTGGGCCTGGTGGGGGAATAGAGAGGGGTGGGCAGATTGGGGTAGTGAGAACAAGGAGATGCCCTGGGGTGAAATGGGTTCAGGAAAGGAGTCCTCCCTGCCTTGTTCCCATACCCAAGGGTTCTGCTTCATGCAGGCAGGTGACGCGGTCTTCCTCAAGTGCTCATCCTACTCGGGTGGTATTATGCAATGCCAGATCTATCAAGAACAAGACTGCTTTAATAGTGGCTCTTGTTGGGTCATTGAATCTGGCTTGCATCACTGACACCTGGCTGGATGAAAATGCTGGCCCTGATCTGGCTTCAGCAGTTCCAGCCGGGTACTCGGTGTTACACTGCCCGAGGATGGATCATAGGAGCGCGGGCGTAGCCATCTGTTTTAGATCGGAACTGGGCCTTGTGGATGTACCAGTGGGGATCACCAACTCCTTTGAGTGTATCATGGGTGCGGGTGTAGGGAGCAGGATATTTCTCATCTACCATCCACCCAGAGTTAGGAAAGTTTTCCTGCAGGAAGTCGCGGACTTTATTGTCGACAAGGTTTTGGGGTTCCCCAGATGGTTAATTCTGGGAGATTTCAATGACTGGGTCAGTGATGAACTCTCACAATTTGGTCAGGACTTCCTCCAACTAATGACTTTATTGGGCCTTACACAGGTTATTACCTCCATGACCCACTGTGTGGTCACTCCTTAGACTTATTGTTCCTCCCAGAGATAGAGATCTCCGACGTGGTGGTGGAGCTAGTCAGTTGGTCTGACCATCACACCATAGGGTTCAGTTTCATGGCTCCCCCCAAAGTCCCTGCCCCCATGGAGATGGTCCAGTACTGCCCTTTGAAGGGAGTAACCCCAGACAGTCTAATAGCGCTGCTGAACCTATCGGGCATATCGAGTGAATACATGGATCCAGGGAACCTAGTACTAGCCTATAATAAGGCGGTGATGGGGGCCCTGGATCCCATAGCTCCTGTTCGGGTTTGTCCCCTCACTCTTTGACCAAGGTCCCTTTGGTTTGATGGGACCTTGAAGGAGATGTGGAGAGAGGGACGAAGGCTAGAGATGTGCTGAAGGAAACTGGGCCCGGATGGTGACAGACTTAGATTAATGGATCATTATGTTGTCTGTCAATCGGCATTCACCCATAAGAAGGCAGAGTTCCTGTCCAGGGAGATTGCTGCTGTGCAGAACTGACCATCTCAGCACCTCCAGACTGTCGACAGATTGTGCAGTCCAATCTGTCTTCAGCCTAGTAGAGCTTTTTTGCAAGAGAGATGTGATGAGTTTGCTCAGTTCTCCACAGATAAGGTTGTTACCATCAGGTCCAGGACCTGTGCAGCCCCCTCTACTGGGTATTGCGGAGGTTGGCAGGGGGATGCAGACTCCCAGCTTGCTTAGTCTGAATTTGGCTGGCCAGAACCCATGGACATCATGAGGATCATCCAGACTTTGCAGCCAACTTGTTGTAGTTTGGACCCAGACCAATCTCATAGGGTGCATTGATGAGATCTGCCCTGTCCTAGCCAAGATAGTCTGGAGTTCATTGGGGGGTGGGGGTCTTTCCAGATCCCCTAAAGGAGGCGGTTGTATAACCTCTCCTTAAGAAATCCTCCCTTGACCCCGACTGTCTGGTTAACTGCAGACCTATCTCTAACCTGCCCTTTGTGGGAAAGGTTATTGAGAAGGTGGTTGAGCTGCAGCTGGATGATCATTTATCCATCCACGATGTCTATGATTCTCTCCAGTTGGGTTTCAGGAAGGGACACAGTACAGAGACAACTCTTGTCCTGGTGCTAAATGATCTCCTGATAGCAAGAGATCGGAAGATCTGTTCCTTCTTGGTCGTCCTCGATCTCTCTGCAGCATTTGACACTGTGGACCATGGTGTGGTATTGGAGCGCCTGTGATTTATCTGTGGACTGTTTGGTATGGTCTTTAGATGGTTTTTATCTTTCCTCTAGGGTAGGACTCAGAGAGTGGTATCTGGGATTTATTCTTCAGACCTCTCTCCATAGCCTGCTGGGTACCGCAGGGCTTCATTTTGTCACCCATGTTGTTTGCAGTGTACATGCTGCTGTTGGGAGATATCATTAGACGGTATGGGCTGAGTTTTCACTGCTATGCAGATGATACTTAGCTGTACATGTCCTTTGTGCGTGGGCAAGATGGTTTCCTCTCGGTTTTTAATAACTGTCTTCCCAAAATCCAGAACTGGATGAGTGCCAGCTGGCTGCGGTTGAATCTGGCTAAGACTGAGGTATTGGTAGTGGACCCAGGTCGTCGGGAGGTGGGTTTGTCAGCAGGGCATCCTTCTGGGATCTGGCTCAGGGATGTTCAGCTGACTACCTCAGACCGGGTGCAGAACCTGGACGTTATTTTTAACAGCGGCCTGACCCTTAGATCTCAGGTATCAGCCGTTGTTAAGACCTCATTTTTCCATCTGCAGAACATCGTCCAGGTGAAGCATCTGGTTCCTCCTAATGATCTTTTAATGTTGGTCCACGTCTTCTTGACCTCCCACCTTGACTATTGCAATGCCCTTTACCTAGGGCTACTGGCGATTGATATCCACTGCTTGCAGCTGGTGCAGAATGCAGCAGCCAGACTTTTGGCTGGTACTTTCATTACCAGTCATATTGATTCTGTGCTGCGTGGTCTGCACTGGCTGCCAGTACAGTGGCGGATCACCTTCAAGGTTGGGTTACTGACCTATATAGCCCTACACAAACAGGGACCTCATTACCTGCAAGATCTCCTTCGTCCTTACTGCCCCCTCCGCCCACTCTGCTCCACCGATGAGGGATTGCTGAAGATTCGCAGGGCGCGTTTTATGACATCTGAGGCTTGGTCTTTCACTTTTGCAGCCTCTACCCTGTGGAATTCTCTACCTTATCGGATTTGAGAGTGCCTGACCATCTAGAACTTCTAAACAGTTTTAAAAACATTTATTTAGTCAGGCATTTCGGGACTCTAGTGAATGATTTTATATTTTTGGTATATGATCTTAATTTACTGAAAATGGATTTTTTATTGGCTGAAAATTGATTGTTTTAAAATGTTTGTTTACATGGTTTTATGGCAAGTGCTTTGGTTTTGGAAAAGCACTTTTTAGAAATAAAAGATGATTTGATTTGATTAGGGTGCCAGTGTTTTTGGTATGATCCCAAGTCCGAGTGTTGGACTAGAAGCTATAACCTTCTGGTCAAGAGGCAGCTGTGCTGCCAACTGAGCTATACTGACTGATAAATGAGTTGCTAACAGAAATCCCCAGGTTCTGTTGTGCTGAAATGTATTTTCTCACTATTTTGTCTCTTACCCCCAACGTGCCAACCAACAACATTCATTCGTCACTACTGTAGTATAATCGTGGGATGGCACAGCTCTCTACCCAGAGACCCACTCCTGTGTATAATCGAGCACTGACACAGGCCAGCTCAGCTCCCTGTCCTGTGGCCCACTCAGTGTGTCAGTGGCTCAGAAGGTAGCACACTCACCTCGGAGGCCAGGAGATCAGAGGGTTGTGGGTTCAGTTCCCACATCTGGCACTTGGGTTACTATCCCAACACTGACACTGTAGTGCAGCATGAGGGGGGTGCTGTGCTTCTGAGGTGCCATCTTTCAGATGAGACATTAAACCGAGGTCCCATCTGCCTGGATTGGTGGTAGTTCAGGTGGATGCTAAAGATCCCATGGCACTTATCGAAAAAGAGTAGGGAAATTTCCCCGGTGTCCTGGCCAAATTTCTCCCATTCATTAAAAAAATAAAATAAAAAAAATACCACCAACAGCTTAATCTGGTTCAGTTTCAGTTGCTTACCATCTGTATCCCCCCCCCCCCCGGCTGCCCATGAAAAAGGGACTTCCAGGCCAAGTGGGCTTACCGGGTCAACAAAATTCAATAAATAAATAAATCATGCACTGATACATCTCATTCCAGTGCCCTTAACTCAGAAACATAGAAACATAGACTGTATTGGCAGAAAAGGACCTCTTGGCCCACCCAGTCTGCCCATTTTATTTTGCACCAGCAGACTCTTAAGTGGCCTCCTGTGACACTTCCCACCCTTTTAATTCATCAGTCTTCTTCTGTGTCTAGCCCATGCATGTTTGAACACCCCCATCCCCACAGTATTTGCCACTACTACCTCTTGTGGCAGGCTGTTCAGGCATCCACCACCCTCAGTTGAGTAATAAACAAGGGGAAAAGAAATCTGTATCATATATACATACATACAATCTGAATTTTGTCTTAATATTAGGTTTTCAAAGTTTTCCCAGAGATGTCAGCAGCTCTTTGTGAAAATAATCTTCCTTTTCTGGGGCCTCTGCCTACCCAGCTGTGAAACAGAAATGCCAGACTAGTTTGTGAAACTTTCTGACAGATTTCCTGACACAGTCTGCGTGAGCTCCACACTCATAGACACATTTTCTAGAGTGGATTCTCACTACACGGAAAGTGTATCTGTCCTAACTAGTAGTAGAACGAGACCCAGATTAACTTTGGCTGCATAATCCTGGATAGTTTTGACAACTGGTAAAGCAAATAACAGATTCCTCATTATCTGCACTGGACAAAGAATTTGGGGCCCAAATTGTAATTTTTAGGGGATATCAAAGCCTCTCTATAATGGATACAAACATCAGGAAAATGAAACATCCTAAAAATTTTAACCAGAGTGGATTTATGCTAGTAGCAGCAGACTAGTAATAACATATTTACTCAGACATGGACAAGGCATGTACCACTGAGCTGATGCTCATTTACAAGGGATACGATAAGCATGTCTGCAAAATCTTCTAGAGGTTTTTTTTTATGGCAGAATGTTCTGTTTCACCTTCTTCCATGCTGTAAATCATTTTATCTGCTTTTAAAAAGGCCCGCATTCTTGCACCTTTGTAGATGGCTGACTCAATCTTGCATGGCTTGCCACACACATCAACCTCCGTCCAATCCAGCTAGGCCACCGAAGCGCAGTCGATCCTGCTATGCCCCTGCCCCATCCACACACTTCTGCTTTCCTGGCACCAGCAGCACACATTCAGAGAAAAAAATAACTAAAATTCTGTTTTCAGCAGCTCCCTGGCTGCACTGAAGAGTTTTACAGCCCCACCGCCGCAAGTCCGGTCCACGACCATCCAGTCCTGACTCCCAAGTCCTGACTGCTTCTCTGCGAACCGGCGGCACCTCTAGTCTGCTTGCTTTCCTCCAGCTCTGCTCCATCCTCTTTGCCCAGTCAGCACACACGTATGCACCATGAAAGGCACAGCACAGAATGGCATCAAACTGCCTGTGCATGCACTTGCAGGAACGTAGCTGACAGCGATTCACTCCAGTTAACAAGGGTGGGGGGATCATGCAGGAAACCAGAAAAAAAAAAAAAAACATTTGCTGCCATATGCTGCTGCTGTCTCTAGTGGGCATCCAAAAGAAAACGACATCCACAGCTGAAAAAAATGGATGTCAGCCCTTAAATATAGATGTTTCATAGGGACATAAATGACTCCAAGGAGTCTATTTTTGGACGTTTTTGACAAATTTCAGGATGTAAAATACCTCCAAAATACAGTTATCTGAAGCCCTGGTTGTGACCCCCTTGGGTACCGGGTACCCTCCCCCAGTTTAACTGTCTGTAGAGTATAATCCATTTATCTCGGCTTGGTTCCACTTCCTCAAGTGGATAACGGCATTTATATATGTGTAAATAGTTGGCTGATGCATTTTATTGGGAGCTTCCTTTTTTAATTTTAGTATACTTTCCCCGCACCCCAGCCAGCCCTTTCTTGGTCCTAACCTTATGCCCAGCCACATCATCTGCCTTCCCCAGGACTTACCTCACTGTCTTGTCCTCCTTGGGGGAGACCCTATCTCCAATGGGAGCCAGGAGGTAATTTTACTAGCCAGATCTAATGTTACCTCTACAGATTGAGCATCCTTCCTTGTCCCCCAGATTAAGTAGGTTCAGTCTGTCAAAAAAAAACAAAAAAACAGCTGAACTTTGTAACCACTCAAGGTCCGTGGGTGCTGTGTTCGACGACTTATCCAAGGCTTTTGAACTGGTCGATCATTCTTTGCTTGTACAAAGGCTGAAACAAATAGGTATAGCAACTGAACCATTAAATGGGTTTTGATCTTTTCTTGGAAGGTCGACCTCAAACAGTAATGGTGGAGGAAATTGGTTTGAGATTTTTACCAGTGACTCGTGGTGTTCCACAGGGGTCCGTACTTGGACCCCTGTTATTTATCCTCTATATAAATAGTCTTCCCTGCCATATAATAGCTACTCATATTAGGCTTTATGCCAATGATACTGTCTTGGTTTGTGATGGAAAAGACCTGGTGGAGATGGAGGCCAACCTGCAGTCAGATTTTAATATACTGCAGGCCTGGTTTGCCTCCTCAGGTCTTGTCCTAAATGAAAAGAAGACCGAAACTATGTTAATTGGCTCAAATGCACTTAAGAATGGTTTACAAAATGACAAACTATGTCTAAAAACTGGAAATGGTATCTGTTTGACACAGGTTCTGGCCTACAAGTACCTAGGGGTGCTTGTAGACCACAAGCTATCTTTTGAACAACATTTAAATATGTTAATAAAAAAAGTCCATTCCAGGGTAGGTGCGCTCAGAAGAATAGTAAACTGCTTGGGTATTAAGGATGGACAGGTTATAACAAATCAGTTAATAATTCCACTAATTGATTATGGAAGTCATGTTTATTCAAGTGCTAATAAAACAATGCTTCATAAGCTTGATACATGTTATAATAGATTAGCAAGGTTTGTATTAAGATGTAAAATAGATACCCATCACTGTTATATGTATATTAAGCTAAATTGGGTCTCCCTAGAGATTAGGAGACAGCGAATCTGGTCAAATCTTGTTTATAAAATCTATAAAACCAGACATCCTATTGGTCTAGCAGAGAGATTAATCAGCCTCACCCATCAGTTTAATTTATGAAAGAGTGGCGCTAGAGACCTGATAGTTCCTAAATATAAAAACAGATTTGTAACCCTGACTTTCCAGTACAGAGCTGCTACCGCCTGGAATGGCCTTTCATTGCCACTGAAAATTCAGGATTTGACTATAGCTAAATTTAATCTTGCTATAAAGCAAGAAATATGTTTTCGCTGTTTATGTAATAGATGAATTGAATTGCCGTAGATTTAATGTGCCATGATATAAAATTGCTGTTTTGTATTTAAGTAACTCATTTGTATTGTTAAACGTGTAGTTTCTTATTGTTTGTTTTAATTGTAACTTGTATTCTGACATCTAAACAGGTGCACCTTGTAAAGAGGGTTATTTTAACCCTAGTGGTGTTTGAAGTTGCTTTTATATCCTGTATAAATAAATGTTATTACTACTACTGGCACTACACAATGTAATTCTATTGAACAAATTCTAAGAGCAACTGGAGAATTCTCCAGACTGAGGCTAAACTACAGGGATTTGTTAATTGACCTCCAAGAATAGTGTATTAAAGAGGTCCAACTTTGGAAGACAGCGTTACACACAGTCTCCAAGCTTACTCCAGACCTGATACATGGCCTCTCCAACACCACCTGGCTGCTTCAGGTGTGGAAGATGTAAGTACTGTGAGGATATTCCCACTACCAGGACCTTTAAAATTCCTGTGGAGTCAAGGCAATAACATATGACAAGATTCATAAATTGCGATACCACCTTTGTGGTATACCAGGCTATCTCTACATGTGGCTGCTGTTATGTGAGCTACACTAAATGTAATGTAACCACCCCTACCCATGAGGTGTGCTGACTAAGCCTGGAGAGAGTAAAGGGCAAAGTCTGCTATGCCTTCAGGCGAATGGTGCCAGAGTTCTTGGTTCGAAATGGGCTTGGAAAGTGGCATGATGCCTCCGCCTATGGGGATCTTTATGACAGAGTGCTGCCAGGGTGTTTCCCCACAGGAAATAAATACAACCCCCACCGTCTGTGACATGGAACACAATAGTACAATCCCCTTCCCACTTATCACTAATCACACAAATAAACAGCAAGGTAACAATGGCAAAATATATCAGCAGTTGTAAATAAATAACCATTGGCTTTATTTTGGGGTTGCAGAACAAGTTAGGCAGCAAGGGAAGCGAAGATAAAAATAAACAAACAGCAGTTTGCATTCACCCCCATCATAAGGGTGTCTCAGCACCTCTCCTCACACTGGTACATGATTTAACCACACAGCTCCTGTGGGATTTCCCAGTTACAGTTCGAGTGTGAACACAGATGCAGTGTTGCAGGCCTGTGATGCCTGCTCCTTGGTCCGGTACTATGTAAATTCAGTTGTTGGCTGTAGCTGCTGACTGGCAGATTACACAATTGGATAGAAAGTAAAACAGTTGCTCCTGGCTGTAAGCTGTAGTGGTGGGCTTGATTCTAAAGTCACGCAGGAATGCCCAGAAAGTATTTAGCTAGCTAGTTAAACAACAGGAATACGTTCTGTGGGCAAAACCCAGTACTCAAGACCTTCAGATGACAGGCTGGTTCAGTTTCAGTGGGGACATCTCCCCTGCTTAGGCAGATGATGGCTGGACTTTTTTTCTATTGGGTGGATACATGAGTAGCAGACCCAGCGTGCTCCCAGTGGTGAAAGGTGCGGGCCGTGGTGATATTTGCTGATGAGAGCACAGATGAGGCAGACCCAATGCACTTCTGTTGGCGAGGGGTGCAGCATGCCATGATGTTCTGGACAACGATGATCCTCTTCATCCCACACAGAGACTTGCCTTCACCCATCCAACAGAAGGGCAGTCACTCAGTACCTCAGCTGGTTTGATCCTGCCAGTATAAAATCCTAACAGCAGTAGAAGGCAGTGGCTCACTAGGTTCCCAGATACAAATCAGCCTTCAAGACAACCCCTGCCCTAATTCAGTGCTAGAGAACAGGCATGGCACTCTAAGCTGCATCAGTCCACTCCAGAGGTCTTTAGTCAGTTTTGGACAAACGCTTTAGTCAGACAGCAATAGCAAGTGAGCACTATTCACAAATCCTCTCCTCTTCTCCTCTGCCCTCACCTCTCCTCTCCACCCTTCCCCTCCCCTCTTTTGTTTCAAACTTTTATTTCAAACAAATCAGCACAAATAGAAATGAAAAAGGGGAAACTAGAAACACCCTATTAGGGGTAAGGGTACACATTTATCTCCAGGTAACACAGGAAGAACAGAGATTGAGCATGCTGGCAGTGATGTAGTGCAGTGGTTGTGGGGCAGCAGTTTTCAGAGAGACCTTCTGAAGACTGTGGTGCTGCCCCATCTATACACACACACCTCTCTGGGTAGTGGGGGACTCAACTGTGAGGAGGATAGATTTGGGAATAGGAAAGGGGGGAGGCAGGTTAGGTGCCTACCTGGTGCCACAGCCCGGAGGGATGGAAAGAGAATCCCTAGGGCAGCAGGACAGAAGGGAGAGCTGGATGTCACTGTCCACCTAGGGACTAATGACCCGGCATGGGATGGGGCTGGGATAGCGCAGGGGGTTTATGGAGCTGGGGAGTGTTCTTAAACAGCTAGCTCACTCAGTGGCTTTTGCTGAAGTGTTGTCAGTCTATGACAGGGGACAGGAGAGGGAACTTCCCAACAAGAACTTCAACTCATGGCTGAAGTAATGGTGCAGGTAGGAAGGGTTCGGCTACATTGGGGACTGGGGACCCACCTGGGAGGATAAGGGCCTATACAGGGGTGATGGCCTGCAGCCATCCGGGAGGAAAACCATAGTCCTCAGTGGACAGTTTAAATGTTACTTCAATTAAAATTTTAACTAGCCGAGGGGGGTGGCAGAAGGAACCAGGGAGTCAGAAACTGCCTCACACCACAGGCTGAAGTAGACAGTAAGGAGAACCCAAGGGTAGAGGAATCCCCTAGGGTGCACATGAATAAAGGGAGCAGGGTGGTAGAGGTAAAGGGGGGAAGGAATTGGAGCATTAAAAAGAGAGGTGGGAAGGAGGGAGGGCAAATAGGAAAAAAAGGGGGCAACAAGCAGAGTGGAAACAAAATCTGGAAGACCATGTGTGCAAATGCTAGAAGTCTAGAAAATATGATTCCAGATTTTGAGGCCATCATGGCAGAGGCTGATCTGGATATTGTGGCCATTACTGAGTCATGGTGTACTGAAAATCATGACTGGGACCTGGCCATACTGGGCTATACTCTGTTTAGGAAGGACTGGGTGGGAAGGAAAGGAGGAGGTGCTGTGCTTTATGTGAGGGAGAGCATAAAAGCCACAAAGATGCAGGGAATACAGTGGGAGGCAGAGGTACTGTGAGTCAACCTGGAGATGGAGGATGGAGCTACTATTCACACTGGAGTGATCTACAGACCTCCAGCACAGAGGGAGGAATTAGATGAGTTACTAGTGGAAGCCATTGGCAAGATGACAGAAAAGAGGAAAGTGCTGTTGGTGGAGGACTTCAACCTGCCAGATGTGGATTGGAGCCTCCCAGCTGCAGCTTCTGCTAGAAGCAGAGACATTCTGGACTCTCTGCAGGGGGCATTCATTAGGCAACTAGTCAGTGAACCCACTCATGATGGAGCAATACTGGACCTGGTACTAACAGGGACAGTGTTGCAGACATCAAGGTGGGAGGCCACTTGGGGACCAGCAATCATTGTACGGTGTGGTTCAGTATAAGGATGGCTATGGAATCAAACCACACAAGGGCAAGGGTCCTGGACTTCAGAAATGGCAGATTTTAAACAGATGAGTGAATGCCTCAGGGATGACCTAATGGGTGGGTGAGCTGGGCGGGGTGGAGGAACAATGGGCAAAGATAAAAGGGAGCATAGTAAAGGCAACAAACTTCTCATGAAACAAGGAAGCAAAAGCAAGAGAAAAAAAGAGACTGCTAAGGTTCTCGAAAGTGGTGACTGAAAAGGTAAAAGGGTAGCATTCAGAAGGTATAAGGAGATGCAGAGGGAGGAGGATAGGAAGGTATATTGAGGGAAACAGAGGGAAACAGGAAAAGCAGTAAGGAGCGCAAAGGCACAAACTGAAGAGAGAATAGCCCAGGAGGTAACAAAAGGGGTCAAGACATTTTCAGATATGTAAGTAAAAAAATGAAGACTGGGGTGAGATTGTAAGGTTAAAAAGGGAAGGGGGGGACTATGCAGAGGAGGGCCAGGAAAAGGCAGACATCCTAATACTTTTGGTCAGTATTCACAGAGGAAGGAGATGGAGAGGAACCACATAAAAGTAACAAAAGCTTTGGAGGGAGGGAGGTGGACACTAGTCCTTTTTTGGAGCCAAGCGTCCTGAAGGGACTTGCTAATCTAAAGATAGACAAAGCAATGGGGCCAGATGGGGTGCATCCAAGGTATTGAAGGAGCTCAGGGAAATACTGGCTGTACCTCTGACAGTTCTATTTAACAGCTCACTGGAAATAGGAGTGGTTCCGAAGGACTGGAGGAGGACAGATGTTGTACCACTACACAAAAGTGGTAGCAGGGAGGAGGCTGGCAATTATAGGCCAGTCAGCCTGGCATAGATGGTGGGAAAGTTAATGGAATCACTGCTGAAGGAAAGAATTGTGGAATATCTTGAATCCAGTGGGTTACAAGACCCAAGGCAGCGTGGTTTTACAGGGGGAGGTCATGTCAAACAACTCTGATAGATTTCTTTGACTAGGTGACCAAGAAACTAGATCAGGGTGGAGCAGTGGATATGGCCTACCTAGATTTAAGTAAGGCATTCAACACCGTTCCACATAGGAGACTAGTAAGAAAGCTGGGTAGCTTTGGAGTGGGTCCAAAGGTGTCAAACTGAATAAGAAATTGGTTAGTTGATAGACAACAGAGGGCGGTGGTAAATGGAGTTCACTCCAAGGAAGGGAGGGGAGGAAGACCAGCTGGGTGCCTCAAGGATAAGTGTTGGGATCGGTCCACTTTAAGGTCTTTATAAATGACATTGCAGAGGAGCTGGAAGGAAAGGTCTGCCTCTTTGCAGATTCTTTTTTTTTTTATTCTTTGGTAACCGGGTAAGGAACATTAGGCACAAATACCTGTTTTCAGGGGTGACCTGGGAGCACTGAGTGGTTTAGTGACTTGCTCAGAGTCGCACAGTATGCAAGTGGAGGTTGTGGGAATCAAACCCAGGTCTGCTGGATGTACCAAGCTCATTCACAGCTCGCTACTCTAACCTCTAGGCTATACTGCCAGCCCAAAAGCTACAGATGACACCAATATCTGCAACAGGGTGGACACTCTGGGGGTGGGGGGGAGGTGGCAAGGATAAGCAGAGACCTGAGAAAACTAAAGGAGTGGTTAAGGATATTTCAGCTGAGTTTCAATGTGAAAAAGTGCTAAATGATGCACTTAGGGCACAGAAATTCAGGGGTGGAGTACAAAATGGTTGGGAGTGGTACTGATGACCACCAAGCAGGAAAGAGACCTGGGGTAATCATATTGGATGGCCTAAAGGTGGCCAGACAGTGCAACAAGGCAGTAGGAAGAGTGAGTGGATGCTGGGGTGCACAGAGAGGGGTACCACCTGCAGAAAGAGAGAGGTGGTGTTGCCCCTGTATAGATCACTGGTAAGACCCCACCTAGAGTATTGTGTACAGTCCTGGAGACCACAACTCCGAAAGGACCTAGACAGAGTGGAGGTGGTCCAGAGGAGGGCAACTAAAATGGTGCAGGGTCTGCATCAAAAGCCCTATGAGGAGTGACTAAAGGACCTCAATATATACACCCTGGAACAGAGGTGGGAGAGGGGAGATATGCTAGAGATCTTTAAATACCTCACGGGGTAAATAAGGTACAGGAGGGTAGTATTTTTCAAAAGAAAAGGAGCTCAAGAACAAGGGGACATGCTATGAAGCTGGAGGGGGAGGAGATGTGAGGAAGTGCTTCTTCACAGAAAGAGTGGTGGATTCCTTGAACAGCCTTCCAGTGGAACTGGTGGGGGCAAAAACAGTGGTAGGGTTCAAAAATGTATGGGATAAGCACAAAAGAATCATAGTGAAAAGGAAGGGGAAGGGAGAAAAGGCTATAGATCGGGTAGGTCTGATGTAATAGTGTAGTTAGGTAGGGAGTAATGGGCAGACTGGATGGGCCAAGTGGTCTGTACATGACCCAGATCTTCTCGATTGAGACCCCCACGGTTTGATGGGGCTCTAAAGGAGATGAAGATCACGGGTCAGAAGTTGGAGTATTGCTGCTGGAGGACCCATTCTGAGGAGACAAACTGGCCTTACGAGCTCACTATCATGAGTATCAAGGGACAGTCGACATCAAGAAGAAAAAATTATTCACCTTAGTAATGTTGTTTCTTCTAATGGAGTCTTGCTGTATTCTGACTATTGCAGTTAGGTCCTGCCTTTCAACTGCCTCGGAGAACAAATAGTTAACTTTCCATGGCCAGCATGGAACGTTCAGCGCGAGCTCGGTTGAAGCCCCTGTCTGCTGTTGTTTAAACTCCAACCGTCAGATCTTTACGAGCAATACTCACTAGAAGTTCTGTGTGGAAACTGTAAAACTCACACTAGCCAACTGGCAACTAAATTTATTAAAAAAGGGTTTTTTGGTTTCAAAGACTCAAGTCAGGAAAGCCCAAAAACAAAACACAACACACACCCAAAGTAAAGGAGGGTGAAAAAGGGGGTACCTCTAGGGTGCCAACACTGCACCTGCCCACCCACATCCCAATAACCATGTTCTGAGAGGGGAGGCGGGGGGAGGTCAGAATACAGCAAGACTCCATTAGAAGAAACAACATTACTAAGGTGAGTAATTTTTTCTTCAAACAACATGAAGTCTTGCTGTATTCTGACTATTGCAGACTACTAAGCAGTACCTCCATGGAGGAGGGACAGAACCTACTTTGGGAATAGGCTCTGAAGTACTGCTATGCCAAACCGAGCATCACTCCTAGCTTGGATATCCAGAGAGTAATGCTTGGTGAATGTATGGACTGTTTTCCAGGTGGCTGCTTGACAAATTTCTAAGATAGGAATATCCCTGGCAGCAGCCAGGGAAGCAGCTGTACCTCTAGTAGAGTGAGCCCTCAGGCCTGAGGGTGAGGTTTTACCCAGCTTTTCATAGCAGAATTGTATACAAGAGACAATTCACCTGGCAATAGATCTGTTAGTAGCAGGTTTGCCCTTACCGATCTCTCCATACGTGAGGAACAACTGGAGGGACTCAAACCTGTGACCCTTGGTGAGCTCTATGTAGTAGCTGAGGGCCCTCTTAACATCCAAGCTGTGCAACCTCCTCTCTCTCCAGAGGAGGAATGGTCAGTGAAGAAAACAGGGAGAGACATAGACTGATTAAGGTGGAAATCTGAAGCCACCTTAGGCAAAAACTTCCTGTTAGTTCTTAGGACCACTTTATCTCTATGGAAAGAGATGAAATCAGGCTCTACTGACAGGGCTTGCAATTCACTGATATGCCTGGCAGAGGTAATGGCTACCAAAACACAGTTTTCCAAGTCAAGTACTTAAGCTCTGCAGAGGACAAAGGCTCAAAGGGTGGTTGCATAAGCTGAGCAATGCAAACATTAAGGTTCCAAGCAGGAGCAGGGTCCCTAAAGGGGATTGGTGCAGCAACCCCTTGAAGAACTTACAAAACACAGGATGGGCTGACAGAGGAGAGGGCTTGCCTACTGACAGGAAGGCAGAAACAGCTGCCAGATGCACTTTCAGTGTAGCTGGCCTAAGTCCTAAGCCATTAAGATGAACCATATAGTCCAGGACTGTAGGCAACCCAGCAGATTCTGGAGAAATATGCTTATTAGAGCACCAAATAGTGAACCTTTTCCATTTGGAGTTGTAAGTCTTTCTAGTGGAAGGCTTTCGAGAAGCCTTAAGGATATCCAGAACCCCTTGAGAGAGGTGCAGATAAGCAAACTCTAACTCTTCAAGAGCAAGGCCTTGAGATTGAGAGATTTGAGGTTCGAATACCAAATCCTCCCCTGAGAGGATGTCAACAGGTTGTAATTCCTGGGAAGAGACAGGGGAAGGTGGACTGCTAAGGACAGCAACAGAGGGTACCAGGGCTGTCTGGCCCAGTCTGGAGCAATCAGAATCACTTTGCATGGTTGAGACCTGATCTTGACTAACACTCTGAACAGGAGAGGGAAGGGGCGAAAAGCATACAGAAATCTCCCTTCCCAATTCAGAATCAGAGCATCCAGGGGGACTGAGCCCAAGACTAGGGGTCTGCAACAAAAGAGAGGAAGTTGGTGATTGTCTGGGGCTGCAAAAAGATCTATCTGCGGAGTGCCCCATCTCAAGAAATTCACTTTCAAAACTAGGGGATCTAGGGTCCATTCGTGATGGCCCTGGGATATCCTGCTGAGAGCATCTGCTAGGACATTGTCCTTCCCTGGGAGGTGAACTGCTATCAGAGAGGTTTGCAGGGAATAGGCCAGGGACCACAACTTCATTGCTTATGTGCACAAGGCCGTAGACCGAGTGCCTCCTTGCTTGTTGCTGTACCACATCGTGGTGGTATTGTCTGTTCTGATCTGGACCACCTTGTTCTGTACAGATTTGGAAAGGCTTGCAGTGCCAGAAACACTGCTCTGAGTTCCAAGAGATTGATGTGAAGCAGAAATTCTTGAGGTGACCACAGCCCTTGGGTAGTAAGATCCCCCAGGTGGGCTCCCCAGCCTAGCAGGGAGGCATCTGTGGTGAGTATCACTGAATGAGACTGAGTGACAAAAGGAACTCCTTGTCTCAAATTGTCCTTATCCTGCCACCATTGCAAAGCCTGGAACAGGGTTCGAGTCACTGGGACTAGTTTGGTAAGGGAATCCTTTCTTTGGGACCAGAAGGCTCTTAAGTGGAACTGAATGTCCCTCATCTGAAATCTTGCTCCTGGACCACTGCTGTAGAGGCTGCCATGTGGCCCAGGAGCTGCAGGAAGTGTCTTGCTGGTCGAGACACCTGAAGGGTGAATGAAGAGGCCAGTTCCATAAGGGTCCTTGCCCTGTCCAGGGAAAGGAAGGCTCTTGCCCTTATTGTATCCAGCTCCGCCCCATGAAGGTGAGGAGCTGTACTGGCTCGAGAACTGACTTTGGAAGGTTGAGGAGGAATCCTAAGGAAGTGAGCACTTGCTGAGTTATTTGCAGATGTGACTTGACTTGGTTTGGAGACTGACCCACTATGAGCCAGTCGTCCAAGTATGGAAAGATGTAGATTTTTTTTCTTCTTAGGAAAGCAACCACTACTGCCAGACACTTTGTGAACACCCTTGGGGCTGATGTTAGGCCAAAGGGCATTGCTCTGAATTGATAGTGGCCTGAGGGCAACTCGAACCTGAGGTACTTTCTGTGGCAGCACCTGATGGGAATGTGAAAACAGGTATCTTTGAGGTCCAGGAAGGCTAGCCAGTCCCCTGGCCTTAGAGAGGGCAGAACTATTCCCAGAGTCACCATTTTGAACTTTGGTTTTAAAAGGTGCTTGTTCAGATATCTTAGATCCAGGATGGGCCGCCATTCTCCTGTTTTTTGAGGGGTTAGGAAGTACCTGGAGTACAATCCTTGGCCCTTGTGTAGGGTTGGAACCCTTTCTATGGCTCTGAGAGCCAGGAGGGAAGAAACCTCTGCCTCCAGGGCAAGGGTCTCTGATGGATTTGCAAGTGGAAAGGATCTGGTTCTCATCTTAGGAAATTTTTTGAAGCTGAGAAACAGTCCCTGGCTTACTACTTCCAGGACCCACTTGTCTGATGTCAGAGACTTCCAGTCCTGGACAAAGTAAGCCAGCCTGCCCCCTACAGGTAGTGGAGAATTGGCCCGGGCAGACCCATCAGGGTGTCTGCTTGGCAGGGGCTTTAGGCTGAGGGGTGGAAGCAGGCCTGCTCATTCCCCGTCTGCCTCTCCCTCTGAAGAACCCCCTCTGAGTATAAGCAGAAAAGGAGGCATGGGCTTGGCAAAAAGGCCTTTGAAAGGGCCTGCCCCTGCCGCTGGAGTGCTGTCTCTTGAGGAGTGGCTTGCCTTTCTTTGGCCTGAGCACTCCTGTAGGTGGTCCTGTACTCGTCCATCTTTTTCATGTAATTCTCTGTCTGCTCCCCAAACAGAGAATTACCAATGACAGGGAAATCCATGGCCTTAGCCTGGGTATCCTGTGATAGGCTAGTACATCTGAGCCAAGCCATCCTCTGAAGGGCCACAGATGTAGCCATGACTCGAGATGAAACATCATTGGAGTCCACAGCAGCATGAAATTGTACCTTAGTTGCCTCAATCCCATCTGCAGCCACCTGCTCCAGCTCCTTGGCAAGCTGGTCAGGGGCCTGTTTAGCCAGAGCCAGCACAGTGTCCCACCTGGACTTCTTGTATCTAGCCGTGTAGACCATATAGTTAGCCTGTCTGAGTCCCAAAGATGCTGCCATGTACTGTTTCTTTGCCATGGCATCAGTCCTCCTAGAGTCCTTATCTGGGGGGTGTGATGCCAAGGGAATATTTGCCTTATCAAAAGCAGCAGCCTGCACTACCCCAACATGGCTGCATTGCTGAGAAAGGAACTCTGTGTCCGAGTCTGAAAGGGTATACCTCTTGTCCATTCATCTGTCCACAGGAGGTATGGAGTTAGGAGTCTTTAGAATTTTAAATGTCTGTTTCCCAAAAGATTTATGGAGGGGAATAGACAGTCTCCTAGACTCTGGGACGTCCATCATTTCGACAAAATCAGGCTTCTCCTGATCCTCCACTGCTTCTTCCACTGGAAGCTGGAGGGTGTCAGCCACTTTCTTGTAAAACATAAAGTGGGAAGGGGACTCAGAAAGCCTAGGAGGAGAAACATCTGAAGGTCTGTCTGGGGAGATGTCCGGGTCAATAGGCACATCCAGACTTTCATAATCACCATCATCATTATCCTCATACTCTTCCTCCTCCTCCTCCGGTTCATAAAATTCTTCTAAAGTATAATCTGGAACCGGGGGAACCGACTGAACTGAGCCCCTGCCAGATGGTGCTAGTTCGGCCAGAACCGAAGTTAGCGATTGAACTATCCTTATCGCTTTGGCTATTTCATCAGCGGTCGGAGAAAGAATTTGTGGATCCGAACTGGATGATTTTTCTCTTCTCTTTCTTTTACTTGAACCAACTCCTCAGAATCGGCTCTCCTTTTGCCGAAGAAGTTTACGAGCCTGGTCAGGGGCACTCCTTCTGATTTGGTCGGAACCGGACCGGCTGGCCATCCGGTCACGGACTTCTCGGCCTCCCTTTCCCTCAGTCTACCTACTCTCTTATCCAGGGTAGCTTTGGGAAAACTTTTACAAATTTGACAGTCTGAATCGAGGTGGTCAAACCCCAGACAATAAACACAGGTGGTGTGGGGATCAGCCTTAGCAAAGGCTTCCCCACACACACTGCAGTGTTGAAACCCAGTGGGCCCGTTTTTTTTCTTGGGTTTCTCAGATATGGCCAATACTATCCAAAACTTACCCTTTTTTCGGCAATCCACCAGGCAAGACACCCCTATCGGTTCCTGACTGTGTTACGGGTCTTGGAAAAAAACGTAATTAAATCCGTTTTTTTTAGAATCGATACAGACCGGTTACCACACTCTAATAAATTCAAAACTTTTTTAAGACCAATCTGATCGGTTCAAACTGAACCGATCCCAAATACAAGTTCCACACAGAAACTAAATGTAAAACCTATCTAGTACTCACGGTACCACAGACAGAGACTTAAACCGACATATTCGGTAGCAGAAGTCAGTAGAAACGAAAACCGACACTTTAACCCGACTTTTCGAACCAGACAAAGGAGAAATCTCTGGGCGACTGTTCAGTGAGGCGAGGTAAAGAATCTGGCGGTTGGAGTTTAAACAACATCAGACAGGGGCTTCAACCGAGTTCGCGCTGAACGTTACATGCTGGCCATGGAAGGTTAACTCTTTGTTCTCTGAGGCAGTTGAAAGGCAGGACCTAACTGCAATAGTCAGAATACAGCAAGACTTCATGTTGTTCGAAAGTAGAATTCCTGTCCAGGGAGATTGCTGAAGGGAGGAACAGACCAGCTCAGCCTTTTTGGACTGTGGACAGACTACTCCATCCGGTCTGTCTGCAACCGAAAAAGCATTTTCAGTCACATTATGCAATGAGTTTGCTCAGTTCTTCTCTGACAGGGTGTCCTCTATTCAGGCTGGGATCTCCCCAGTGAGACAGGGATTGCCCCACAGTAGTCAGCCTGATGGTGGCATAGGCACTCCAAATGTCTGGGAGGAGTTTAGGCCAATGGAGATGGCTGAGGTTGTTGTGATCTCGAAGCTGCGGCCCACTTTCTCTGAACTGGACCAGGCCCCAACCCGTCTCCTAGTGGGATGCACCGAGACCATTGGTCCAGTGTTCACCAGGATAACCCAGTGCTCACTTTCACTGGGGATCTTCCCTGATGTCTTGAAGGAGACGTTGGTTCATACTGAGGCCTGTCTGGGAACTGAAGGCAAAAGCCCATAAATAGTTCCCATCCCAGAACCCTTAACAAGTACAGTGCTCCTTAGCCATTAGCCAGTTATCCAACCTATGCTTGAAAATATGTTTATTTTTACTAATAACTATATCTAGAGGTAGGTTGTTCCAGTCCTGTACCACCCTATGTGTATAAAATAATTTCCTGATGTTTGTTCTGAAGCCAAAACCATGTAATTGAAGGGGATGTCCCCTTGTTCCCTTAGCATCTTGCTTGTACTGAAAGTCCATTTCTAGAAATTAGGGGTCATTTATGATGTCCCAAAAAAAGAGAAGGTCACCTCTGCGCCTTCTAGCCTCTAGAGACATAAGGCTCAGGGACTTAACCTATCATGGTATTTCAGATTTCTTGAGCCATTAATGTTCTTTGTAAATGTAACCACTAGGTGGTGCTATCCAAAGGGCTACTACCTCTGCCTGCTTGGCTACTAGCAGGTTAAGGGGCCTGAGTTCTGAAACGGGTGCCTCCACCCAGAGGTCAGGGTTGGTAGTGGTCAAGCTAACCTGGGCACAGCCCTCCGGGACACTGTAACCCCACTCTTTCCTTACTAGTGGCCAGAACAATACACAATAATCACTTTTACAATACCCCTGACACACCACACAAGTACCCACAATGTTTGCACTCATCACCAGGGCTTTCCTCTGGCTCGGCCCTGGGGACCCCCTGTAAAACAAGGTTATACACAGCAAATAACAGCAATACAGTACTCTTGCACAAACTGGAACCACAGTCAGGGTAAATGCAAAAAAGAGTTAGATCTGATTTATTTAAGGGGCTTGAACAAGGGAGGGGCATAATCAGGTTAATTTGCTTAAAGGCTCTATCAATCAAACAGTTATGCATGCACTTCAGGGTCCATAAACCATCACACACTCTGGGTACCCAGATGGAGAATGGTGGGCTAGCCAGGAACGTTGCAGTTGGTTGGGGCCCTGTGATGGAAGAAAACATGCACAACAAACACTATTTGTAATCCGGAGCCGGAGGGCTCAGTTCGTGAAAAGAAAACAACAAGACCATCAGATGACACACTGCTAGATTAGGTTGTTGTTGCAGGGAGCTACCCTGATGATTACTTATGATATCCAAGACTGGACACAGGCTCGACGAAAATCAAGACAGTAGGTGGTTAATCTGGAGTGCCAGGAGAAGCAGGGCCCACACTATTCGCCAAGGCATCGTTCCTGTTCAAGCATGGAGCAGGGGGCTGATCCCCAGGCAGGTCTCTCGTCAGTGGCTTTCTCTGTGCAGTGGGGTAGTCTGGCAGGGCCAGTGTGGCATGGCCCAGGCCGAATGAAGATGAACGCGGATTCAGTCTGATTAAGCTGGATAAAGCTTCCAGCAAGCAGAACACAGTTCACACAGTGGGGTACCAAATCACGACCCACTTTCAATACACAGTACATTTACATGTAAAGGATTCTACAGTACCAGCAAGCAGAACGCAGTTCACACCGTGGGGAACCAAATCACGACCCACTTTCAATACACAGCACATTTACATGTAAGAAAATTCTACTGTACCTGGCAAACCGCTCTCCGGTCACGATTGCAAAGTCTCTGCACAAACGGGGGATTCAAAAGCAGCTGGAAATCCTGACAGGCCGATCGCATTCAGCAAATTTTCGATCTTCTTCAGGCTAAAGCCTGGTCACAGTTCAGTGGCTTAAATAGTCCTCACAACTCAGATTCAGTCCCAATATACTCTATTTTCCCTCTCAGGGACAGCAGGCAGACGGGCAGGCCAAAACTCAGCCTTTTTACAGTTCTCCCATGCAAAACTACACAGAACTGCTGCTCAAAAATCACTTGAGCTGTTACTTCTTCACTTCTCAGCTCAAAACTGAAACTAGTTGCAGCAGCCTGGAAAATTCCCCAAGATCCAAAAGGTTCGGTTGGCTGATCTTCCTGTCAGTCACAACAAAGGCTCCCTCTTCAGGTACAAAAAGCCCAAAACTACAATTCCTACAGATTTTGACTCCAAACAGCTCCTGTAGTCCGGCTCCATTTTAGGTCCCACCAGTACTGATTGGTCCAATTCACAATCCAGGACCAAGATAGTGAAGAAAAACAAAACAGTCCTTGCTGCAAAGAAGGCAGGTTAGACAAACTACATTATCATTATCTCTCAATGATCTTCAGCAAATAGTTACATCTTTCAACAGAGCTCCCTCTCAGATTACTTATGACTGCAATCCAGGCAGCTCTTAAAGAGACAGTACACAGAGGCTATACAGGCACTCTCTGACAATCACATTTAAACTGCTAAAACGCAGGACACCAGCCTGGCAGTGAGCATTTAGGCAAGCTCAAGGAAGACTTTTCGGGAACCCCCATTTGTAGGGGGGTTACACCAATCTCCTTTGGATTTTCTCAAGCTACCTGAAGTCCTCTTTCTTATGTGGCGACCAGAACTGGGAGCAGTAGTCGATGAGTGGCCTAACATAAGATCTATAAAGTAGGAGAAGAATTTCTTCATCTCTAGATCTAACATTGTTTTTTATTGTCCAGATAATCCGGTTGACTTTACAGATAGTCTCATTTGTTTGTTCTGAGAAATCTAATTTGTTTGTTTTGAGAAATCTAATTTATCAGTAATGTAAACCCCAAGGTCTTTCTGTCGTGGACAATTTTCTGTTGCCCAAATAGTAACTATGCTTGTTATTGTTCAGACCAAGATGCCTGATTTTACATTTCGCCAAGTTGAAACGCATACCTCACTTATCTGCCCACACAGCAATCTTGTCCAAATCTGCCTGGATAGTTATGATCTCCTCTAGTGTTTTACATGTCCCACCTACTTTTAGATTGCCTGCAAATTTAACCGACTTATTAGTTAAACCATCTGCATTGTCTGCAACAAAAACACAGACAATGAACTGGCCCAGTACTGAGCCCTGCAACACATCACTGGTCACCTGACCCTCCACCCGATAGACACCCATTCAGTAGTACCCTCTGCGTTCTACCTTCCAACCACTTTGAAATTTGTTACACATATTCAGCATCTACTTTTCTTTTGTGTTAACTTCTTATAAATAGCATCATGTGGCACAGTATCAAAGGCCTTTCTGAGGTCTATTTATATAACGTCAAAGGGAATTTTCTTATCAAGACCCCTCCTGAAGAAACCATCACTTGACCCTGATGTCCTGGAGGATTATCAACCTGTCTCCAACCTCCCATTTTTAGGGAAGGTTGTTGAGAAAATAGTGGCACTGCAGTTCGAGGCGCACTTCAGTCTATGACATCTATGAGCCATTCCCAGTTCAGGGCTAGGCATAGCACCAAGACAACGTTGATCAGGGTGAAAAATTACCTCCTTAGGGGGAGAGATAGAGGAGACTGGTCAATTCTCATTCTCCTCAATCTCTCCTCAGCATGTGACACCATGAACCACATTGTGCTTCTGGATCGCTTTAGAGAGTACTGTGGACTCACTGGTACTGTCATCAACGGGTTTGAGTCCTATCTCTCTGGCAGAAAGCAATGGGTGGTGATGGGGAATTTCTCCTCCTCCTCCTCCTCCTCAAAGCTCCTGCCATGTGAAGTTCTTCAAGGATCAATCCTGTCACTGATGCTATTCACGGTGTACATGCTACCCCTGGGAGAGCTCATTAGATGGTATAGTCTGGGTTTTCACTGCTATGCAGATGATACCCAGCTGTACATGTCTTTTGCCCCTGGAATAAATGACGCTTTGGAAGTGCTAAACAACTACCTGGCTGAAATTCAGGACTGGATGGCCTCTAACTGGCTAAGGCTAAATCCCAAAAAGATGGAGGTTCTGGTGTTTGAGCCTGGTCACGGAGTGATGGGAATGCCTCCAGAGTGGTAACAGGATTGGCCCTGGGAAACACACCAATGATGGCTTCCCCTAGGATGATAAGTCTGGTCATCTTCCTGGACAACAGATTGATATTTGATGCTCAGGTGTCATCTGTTGTCCAAAGTGGTTTCTACCACTTAAGGAATGTCACCCAAATTAAACCCCTAGTTCTGCCCGAGGAGTTGCCATCACTAGTGCATGTCTTTGTTACTTCCAGGATTCACTACTGTAACGCTCTGTACTTTGGGGTCTCTGGTAGGACCCTCCGCCGGCTGCAGCTGGTGCAGAACACACCGGCCAGGTTACTGATGGGCCTGTCTAGGTCATGTCATGTGACCCCAGTCCTGAGAGATCTGCACTGGCTGCCTGTCAGGTGGAGGATCATCTTCAAAGTTGGCCACTCCGGTCTGCTCCCTCCCTCCCTCCACCAGGGGGCTCCTTATGGTTCTGAGGGCCAGGCTGAAAACTTCCAGCGATCGGCCTTTTGATGTCGTCGGCCCAGCCTCTGAAACACACTTCCCAGCTCTGTAAGGGAGGACCTGTTGGTGGAGGCATTCAAGAGGGGTCTCAAGACTCATCTTTTTAAACAGGCCTTTCTGGACTAACCACACTGTTTTTAAGCTTGTAGTTATTATAGTAGTTGGTCTTGATAGCACGTCCATTAAATGGTTACTTGGTCGGCGGACAACAATGTGTACTTTTTCAGGACATCATTTCCCCTCCTAAAACCTTCAAAGAGCAGTACCACAAAGCTCGATTTGGGGCCCCTTTTATTTGTCATTTATATCAATAATATCAATGCCAGGCTTAACAAATCTAGTGTTCACCTTTTTGTGGATGATGCCATGCTTTTTGTCACCGGACACTCCTTGGAACAAAGGTGCTCTGACCTACAGCATGGTTTAAATACCCTTCAACTTAACCTCCTTCATCAGAAGCTGCTCGTCAATGGTAAAAAAAAACAAAGCCATGCTTCTTCCCCTCATACCCATTCAGTGAATGTTCCCCGTGTACTCTCTAAACCTCAGCTCCTGACCCTGTTGGAGGGGGGGACCACTAGAATTAGTGGACAAATTCAAATATCTAGGTTTATGGTTGGACCATAAACTTTCCTTTGCTGTACACCTAGAAGAACTTTCCAAGAAGCTCAAACAAAGGTTGGAGATCTTCTATCGTATCAAACATCTGCTAACCCACGACTCCAAAATAAGACTGGTGCAAACTACCTAGCTCCCTCTGTTAGATTATGTGGACTTTACATATGGCCACTGCCCATTGGCTTCCTTAGCAAAGCTAGACACACTATATCACAGGGCTATCTGATTCATAACTGATGCCCCGTATAATATGCATCATTGTTCCCTCTACATCCTTATTGGGTGGCAATCTTTGAACACCAGGAGGATCAAAAATGCCATCCTTTGGACTTTCAGAGCCCTAACACACAATCTTCCTAAATATTTGGCCAACCTCCTAACCTTGTCTGAGGGCCCGTACTCTCTCAGAAGCCCCTCCTACCTCTTGCTTGAGGTCCCAAAAATCAGAACTCGCCATGGCAAATCCTCTATAAGCCATGTCCTCCCTACCCTTTGGAACAACATCCAAGCCACCCTAAAACACAAAATTAATTGATTTGCCCACCTTTAAGACTCTTTTGAGTCACTCCTTCAAGGATACTTGCTCCTGCTTCTCATAATCTGCCCCCAACTGTTATCTACCCTCTTGAAGAAATCCTCCCTTGACCCAGACTGTCTCGCAAATTACAGGCCAGTCTCTAACATGCCCTTTTTTGGGCAAGGTTATTGACAAGTTAGTCGCACTGCAGCTTGTAGACCACCTCATCACCCATGAGGTCTATGATCCTCTCCAGTCTGGCTTCCAGAAGAGGCAGTGGACCAATAGGCATACTGACAGTACTGTACGCTGTCAGTCGGCCAGCGGCCTGGAGGCATGCGGGTGAGGTGCCACCGCCCGCCACTGTCTGAAGGGGTGCTGGGTGGCGGGGGACCACAGTGGGCGGGTGGGAGGGGTACCACTGGACCACCAGGGTGCGTTTGCGATTTCCACCTGCGATCGGGCTCTGGGGGGGGTTCCACTGGACCACCAAGGATAATTTTAACATATGGGCACAATTGGGCATACAGGTGTGGGGTCCACCAAGGGACTGCAGGGTGTCGGTCCCCAATGGCTGCAGCCTGGCAGGGCGCCAGGCGCAAGTCGCCGGGGATCGGTGCACCACATGCAAATGGGGCCATAATGACATACAAATGGCCCCATTCGTGCCTTGTATGCATAATTGCCTCATTTGCATGCCCAGTGTTGAATATCGCAGTTGATGCACCTAGCGCAACCGCACTTGCGCTGGCGCATCCCCCGGCTCCCCTCCTGCCACTTGCGCTGGCGCAGTGTGTGCTCCCTCAGTGCCATATTCAATGGTGCTGAGCCATGGTGCAGCACCATTGAATATCACATGGTCCATGCCCTGGCGCAGCCCAGTTGCGCTACGCCCATACCCAGCACAGTCTGAATATCCCACACTCAGTATATACAGTATCTCCTGTACATTTTTTTTAATATTCGGTGACTCCTTTTCCTCCTTCATTGTAATCTCATGTTAACCTTGCTGTACAACCTTGCTGCTGTACAAGCTACCTACCTTGCTTTACTGAATATGTGTATTATGTCCAGGTCCACCTTGTAAATGAGTTCTACTCAATGGTGTTTCACCTGGTAAAATAAAGATTGATTAATTGATTGATTATTTATACGTGTTTATATATTTTTTGGATTTTAAACTTTCTGTATAACCCCTTAGAGCTTTTATTTTATTGTTACTGTTTACCCTGCCTGTTTTTAATTTTATAAGGTGCCCAGATTCTCTGGGATTGGGCACCATATAAATACATTTTACCTTAACTTACTTTACCTTATCTGCCATCAAATTCTGTTTCTATGTTTCTATGCTCTATTTGCACACGTCTCTCTCGTGCAGAAATTTGGGGATTAAATATAAGTGACTAGCACATTATGCATTATTCATCATGCTAACCCCCTGGCTCTCAGTGGCTGTCACTTCCACAGGAATAGCATGCTTACCAGTCCTGAGCCACTTTGTAATTCAGAACTGTTTAGCAGAGCTGAGGTTCAAACTGATGTCTGTTCCCAGGGACAGGATGTTCAGATCTAGTTGTTTTGCACAGCTGTATTATTCTGCAAATTGTGGTCAGTTTCCAGCGACAGGATGTACTAATTTTGTTGTTTTGCACTTTGTGCAGCTTTGAAAGCTTCTTGAAACCTCCCTCACCGAAATCCTTGGTGTCTTCGTGAACACCTGAAAAAACAAAACATTGTAACACAACACAGGCTGTCTAATACACCTGTTTCCTAGCTAAACATTTCTAATTAATAAACCTGTGTCCTGTCTGAATGATATCAACAGTGTGCTTCACAGAACACAAGGTAAATATTGGTATTAGCATTGTCCCACCATGGTAAACAATTACACTTCCCAAAAATGCCTTGAAGGCAGTACAAAGGGTGTAGCAACAGTGGGCTTGTCAGCAGCTTGACCTCTTTATGCATCACATTTATAGGGAGGTCAGGGGGACACCAGGGACATCACGATCAGGATCATCAATGGGTTCTGCATTCTCTGCCAGAACGGTTTCAATCATTAGAACAGCCACCCCCGCTACCCTAGCCCTGCCCCTCAACCCCGACAACTCTTCCCACCACCTTAGGTCAAGGGCGGCACTAAATTCCTTGGTTCCTAGAACACGCACTCTTGAGGGCGATCGAGCATTCGCCAACTATGCCCCCAAACTATGGAACTCGTTCCCTGCCCTTACTCGGTCCACTCTCTCCCATCCAGGGTTTAAGACGTCCCTTTGGACATTCCTGAAGGGCTCCTCCATCTGTCCTTGCACCCCGTAGCCCCTTGAACTATCCTTTCACGGGGGGTCTCTGCGCACTCCAGGCCCACTGCACTTACTCTCCTGGTCACTGGGCTATAAATTGGCTAATGTAATGCTATTATTGTTAATGCCTGCAATATCACTGTATGTAAATCTGACTCACTCACTGTATGTGTATGCTCTATCTTAACTCTCCCGGGCCGTCTGTAATCTTCCCCGGGCAGGTGTCTTCTTACTGGTTGCCTTTTTACCTTTATTTCTCTATATGACATGTAATACTCTTTGGGCTGGATATACAAAAGGGTTGCGCCATGCGCAATAGGGTTGCGCCTGCGCAAGTCCGAAATGTGCCATTCTGTGATATTCAGCAGGAGGCAGTTGCGCCCCCCAAGTCATGCTGAGCAACAGCGCGATGCTAATGAAGGCATGCTCAACCGGAGGGGGAGGAATCATGCATAAACTGCACAGCCCAATATTCCGCTGGCTGTGCAGAGTTGTGCTGGCGCAACCCCCTACCTGCGCCTGCACACAACTTTGGGCTAAAAAGGATCAAATCGAAGGCCACCCCTGGGTGAGCTGCTCAGTGCAGGGCACAACACAGCATGCTACCTGTGGGTGGCCTCCAGTTCCCTGGTGCCCCCGCAGCCCGATCGTGGGCATAATAGTAACCCCGTAGGCCGATCATGGGCAGAACACCTCCTCCCCCACTAGCCCGATCGCGGGCATAACGTAAATGAACCCCTCCGACTAGCCCGATCGCGGGCAGAGCGGAGTTCAACCCCCAAGACCAATATCCCTGGTGGTCCAGTGGACGCCCGAAGCCTGATCGCGGGCATAAGAGTCAAACCACCCCTCCAAAGACCAATTTCCTGGTGGTCCAGTGGCCCCCACCACCCGTTTCCCCGTCAGCCGGCGGGCGGCAGCACCCACCCACCTGCCACCCCGCCCGACAACTGACAGCTCGGTAGGGCTGCACGCCTATTGGTTCAGAGCATATTGTATGTGCAGAAGCCCATACCGCACAAGGCAGTCCATCATTGCTCAGATATGTGGACTGCCTTGTACGGTATGGGCTGCACGCCCATGCCTGTCCTTTCTGAGTGACCGCCAACCTCCTTAAATAAAGAGCCACTTGACGATACATCCCAGGCCAATGAAACGAAGGAATGAGACACCCCAAGATTTCTTCTTGATTCATGTGCTTAGTGTTTACACATAATGCATCTAAGACCTCCTTTCTAAATCTACCAGGTACCACCACCCTAGAGTCTATCTGTTTAGTACGGGGGTTTGGACTCATGTGATACAATACCCCATCCTTCATTTCGTACCACCATAACTGCTCCTTTTTACCATCCCTACCTATTTTATCAGTATTCAGGGTAACATAGCTACTTATCTGTTGAATTTCAGGATCCTCAGCCTGTACAGTTTTCCAGCAGGCAGCAGAAAAATTAATAACATTTTGTTCAACATCATCACATTTTAATAAACAAGTCCCTTCGGCAACTACTGCCTCTTCCGTTTTGCTTGTATCTTTCACCCCAGATACAAAAACAGTCTCACCTGGGGACTTGTCTACCAACGATCTTCCAACATCTTCATCATCTCCAATCCAGCACATCCCCTGAAACATAGGTAGAACCTGAAGCTGGTCTTTAACACAGTTCAGAGTAATGAAGGGGTTATTAGTTAAAAGCAGGGACCCTGGTTTTCCATTTTTACCGGTAACACCGGTAACAATCACGGAATCCTGCTTGGTTTGCGGATTTTGAATTCTTGTACCGGTGCCTCACGGAAATTGCATGTCACTGCACAGAATCTCTAAGATTTCAGTATCTTTTTAAATTTTTTTTATTTTCTCTTTCTATGTCCCCTTCTCACAGCATCAGTATCCTCTAGCTTCACCCCCAGGTAATGCTCAGGAGCTCCTGTGGGCCTGCCCCTATCCTGCCTGGGTTGTACCCCCGCAGGTGGGAAGGGAAGGGACCCTAGGTCACCCCTTCACACTCCCTTAGTGTGTGTCGGGCAGCCCAGTGGGTCCCTCATGAAGCCTGGTTATGAAGTCTGGGCACCTGGATCCCTTCTGCCAGTGGCATGTGGGGTGATTGTTCCTGGTTTTCTGGTCTCTGTCCCTGAGGGCACCAGCACTAGAGATCCAAGGAGGTAGGTCACATAGAGGCATGCCACTGCTCCAGATCCTGGCTATAGTCCTGACCTCCTGATCACTCTGCAGCACCATTGCACCACCACCCGTAGTCACACCGGTGGTGGTAAAGAACCAGGACCTGCAGCCCACCCTCCCCGGAGAAGGAGAGCAGTCCCCCAGGTGCTCGATCATACTCCCCTGGCCAGACCTCCAGCAACCCGAGTTTGCTTCTGACCCCGGGTCACTGGCATTGCAAGCAATAGTGCTACTGCAGCACCAGCAGGCTGACCCAGATTTCAGCATCTTAAAATGAATGCTGCTGTACTTTGCATTCTTTCTGCTTTGCTGCATAGAGAAACAGTAAGGAAATCACCCACACTGCTTTGTTGTAATCAGCCATTCAGTTTAACCACCCATGCCTAGTGGTTAGAGTAACAGACGGTGATTGAACTGGGTATATCCAGCAGACTTGGGTTTGAGTCCCACAACCTCCACTTGCATCCAAGAAAGTCACTTAACCTCCCAAGTGCTTCTAGGTCACTCCTTAAAACAGACAGTTCCATACCTCTCAACTGTCCCTGATTTTCAGGGACGTCCCTGATTTTGCCTCAGAATTTTACTCTGTCCCTCCTAAAAATTATGTTTCCATGACCAAACAGTGGGGATTGTAAGTACAAAATAATGTCAAACATTAAGGTTACAGACTTGTTCTTCCTTAGAAAATGCATTTTACACTATACCCATTATTCTACCAGCTTCCTGAGTGGATATCACCAATTTTGAAGATGTGTCCCTGATTTTGGCCCTTTGTCCCTGATTTTTTTAAGCCTTGTCTGATTTATGAGGCAGGAGGTTGAGAGGTATGGACAGTTCTGCCTAGTGGGCCTTATCTGCTTTACAAAGAATATGAAAAAAAAAATACCAATATATGTTTACTACATCTTAGAATAGTAGTCAGGGTACCCTCAGGCTGCAGTGATTTTGTATAGGTAAAGATAAATATTCAGATACATTTTATAAGCTTGTTTTTAGATTTTAGTCAGGTATTCTTTGCATATAAGCATCTAGGTTGTAGATTGCTAAGCATGGGACCACTGTTACCAACTAACTTATTCAAGTTTATAATCAGTAGGGCCATCCAAAATCCTCAGTTATTTGAATGAAAACTAGTCTGAATGAAAGTATGTTCACAAAGAAGAAACTGCCTTTACTTATGAAAAGACTTCACAGTTAGCACCCCATTTAGGTGAATTGGATCATTTGCACCTTTTCTCCCACCTGCTGGATCTGTCTCTGTGACAACAAAATGTTTTCTGACAGACTACTTCAACAAAAAGCAAATGTTAAGTATTTAAGAGTACTTAACTAGGTAAGACCCCAGGGTCTGTATGATGCTGGTGGGTAGAGTAATGCTCAATTCACATCTGAACAAAGACATGAAAACTGGGAGATACCCTTTTCATGGATAGCAAGTAGAAAAAAAAAGCATCCACATGTCTGGGAGATGCATGCATCCATTTGAAGGTCCTGCACTAATCACTTGTGACTTTTTTAGGTGAAAACACTTTATTTCAAAGAAGCAAATTCAAGCAGTTTTTTTTGCTCCTCCTACCCCCTGGCCATCCACTCCTTCAGGCCTGCCAAGGCCCCCTACCACCGCTGCTGAGTCCTGACCACTATCCACTGACCCTTACTGCTGTGATACCAGATAACCCAAAGTAACCCTTCACTGAGTGGGCCCCTACCCCCTGTGGGAGGCTACCAGGGGAGAAGAATTGCCCCAAAGAGCTTCCTGTGTATCCTGGGCATGTCGGAGGTCAGAACGGACACATGTCTGGGGCTTCTGGTATATGGCGGGGCCAGCAGCCATCCTTCAATTGGCCAGCGGGTGTTTTCCCATTTTCTTGGGAGCGTGACAGGCTACATGATGTCAAGGCACAAGCCAACATCTGTCACACTCCTTCCACAGTGAGGACTGACGTGTTGTCGTGCCTCTGGCCCCCACCATGGGCCAGCAAATGCGGAGCCATGAACCCACCCACCCTCTCAGGAGAAGGGGGAGTAGTCATTGGACACTCAAGCCTTCACCCACCAGCTGGCCCTCCAACACCCAAGTCTGTTCCCTAACCCTGGTCAGCGGTGTCACAGGCAGATATCCAATTCAGGCAGTTAAATTATAGATAGGGAAAAACAAAGGTAGTTCACCTTAGCGTTGATGGTTCCGATTAATTCGCATCTGAGTTCTAACAAGCAAAGAGACCAAGTCATTTGTAACTTGTGCATGTGGGGTGTGAGTGTTGAAAGGGGATCATAGTGCTGTCACTACTGCCATCACCCCAGAGGGATGTGTACTGCATTGTTGCTACTGCCATCACACCGAAGGAGTGGGGGCTGTAGTGCTTCTGCCATCACCACTGGTGGATGGGGAATGTAGGCCTGCTGCTGTCCCACCTGAGGGATGGGGCCCATAGTGCTGATACTGCCATCACACATGAGGAATGATGACCGTAGTACTGCTGCCATCACACCTAAGGGATGGGGGCCATAGTGCTGCTGCTTCTGTCACACCAGAGGGATGGGGGCTGTAGTGCTGCTTCCATCACACCTCAGGGATGGGGGCTGTAGTGTTGCTGCTGCCATCACATCTTGTACCTAAAATAACTTTAAATTGGTACAAGGATGGAAGGATGTGTAATAGTGGAGGTCAAAATTGCTAAAATGCATGTTAGCAGAGTTAAAAAATTGTTAAATAAAGTACACAAAACCAAACACCGGTAAAACCAGATTTTGGCTTAGCAGACACCGGTGACAATACCATTTTTTACAATGTGCAAAACGGAATATGCCCTTTCTCAATCACGGTAAACCAGTGTCCCTGGTTAAAAGGGGTACTAGTTGAAAATAAAAAGGAAAAGATTTGTACTAGGCTAGGACAGCTTGGGGTATTCTGACCTGGATAGTATAATTCTGATCCTTTACTGGAGAAGAATAAAAAAGTGTTAATGATATTGTGAGGATATATTGAGAATTTGGAATGTTTACATTATGGAATAACTGTCTGAATAAAGAGTGAGACAGATGGGGAGGAAAACACTTAAGGAAAACAATTGGGTACACTAAAATATGTGGGAGGAGTACTATGGGGTTCCCGTTATCCTGTGCCCAGGGTAACTCGAAGGAATACATGTATGTAAATTTATGTATAAACATCTTAAAGCTAAGTGCTATGCCCTTTCTATTAATATTTTTGTAACGACTGTTGGGTTGGCCACCTGCAGCTGTCGTTATTGTGTTTTATTACGTTCATATTTCTGTTTATGTCGCATTTGTCCTTACTGTATTTTGTTTTGAGAAAAAGAAAGTAATAGCCTGTTTGCTGATGAGATGTTATTCACTGTATAGGTGATTGTTAAAAATGTTGTTTTTGACTGCTGTTATATTGTTACCAATAGTGTCAGTATTAGAGAATGGACCTGCTGACTTGAAACATACCTTACATATGTAGGATGAAAACAGCTTTCAAACAAAATCTTAACATTTCACTTTTCAATACATAGATTTCAGTGGTAAAGTCGATGTGGGTAAAGAAAACGAATTTGCATAAAATGATTTAGACATGACATCTTAGAGTGGTATAGATTATTTAGAAAGCCGGCCATACTAGACAGTACTTAGAAATTAAATTTGGTTTACAGTTCGAGATACATTGGCCATGCGCCGGTCCAAGTGCGTCAATAGGTCTCCAAAATTCAAAATTTGCAGCCCCTTCCCTGAGTTCTGCCCCCCCAATGTTAGAATCTTTAGTGGGGAGGGCATGGGGGCACAGCCCCCCAAATGGGGGGGGGGGCTTAGGAGCACAGCCCCTGCATAAAAAGCGGGTGGTGAAGTTAAATCCTGGCACCCTAATGATGGGTGCATTCCAAGGTGTGGGACCACTCAGTCTTATGTTTGCCTAGGATCCCCAAGTTATGGATAAGTCCTCGGTCCCCTAGCTGGAGAGCTTGCTCTCATACCCTTTTGTTGTAGCTGGTCTTATTGGACAGGAAGGACTTCCCAGCTGCTTCTTGGGCCACCCTGTAGGCCTCTTTCAATGGAGAATATAACCTTTTGGTGTAGTCCAGGTATGTCTTTGGCAAGTCTCTGGCAAGGTGCCATCTGCTGATACCCTGAAACATAAGTCTACTGGAAGTCTGACTGTTCATCGCAACAATAAGAAGTAGGGTGAGAATCTTTTTGAGTCACATTTCATACAGTTGTAGGCATGGACTAAAGTTAGTACAGTTGTTGGCATGGACTAAGAAGCCTGCTGGCTCCAGCATGGCTTTCTTGTAGGGACAGTGTCCCCAGCATATTAAGCAGTGTCCTATTGAATCGCTCTGGCTGAGGGTCACCCTGTGGATAATAAGGAGTGGTACGGGACTTCTTGATGCCCGTAATGCTGGTACTATAAGTTATTTAATGAGATGACTCTCAAAGTCTTTCCCTTGGTCAGAGGAAAGGCAGCTGGGAAAGCCATAATGCACAAAGTACTTTCGCCAAAACGTAAGTCACAGTGGTTGCCTTCTGCTCTTTTTTAAGGAATGCCTGTGCATAGTGGGTGTTGTGGCCATAAAAACATAGAAACATAGTCTTTGACGGCAGATAAGGACTGCTTGGCCCACCCAGTCTGCCCATTTCCCTACCTACTGGATAAAATGCAGATCCTAGTCTTACCAACAGCCTACTTCCTCCTACCTCCCAGTAGAATTGGCTTATGTCTGTCCATGCATTCTTAAATTCCCCTTCTGTTTCTGACCCCACCACCTCCTCAGGAAGGCCGTTCCATGTGTCCACTGCCCTCTACTTCCTCACATTGCCCCTGAGCTGTCTGCTCTCTATCTTCAAATTGTACTCCTTTGTTCTTGCACATCTTTTTTTCTGAAAGATGCTACCCTCTTGGACTTTGTTGATCCCCTTGAGGTACTTGAAAGTTTCTATCATGTCCCCCCTCTCCCTCCTTTCCTCAAAGGTATACATATTAAACTCTTTTAGTTTCTCTTCATATGGCTGCTGGTGCAGACCCTGCACCATTTTAGTTGCACTCCTCTGGACTGCCTCCAACCAGTCTATGTCCTTGCAGAGATGGGGTCTCCAGAACTGAACACAGTATTCCAGATGGGGTCTCGCCAACTATCTGTACAGAGGGATAACAACTTCCTGTTTTCTACTGGTGATGCCTTTCCATATGCATCCCAGTATTCCCCCAGCCCTTCTTACTGCCTTCTCACATTGCTTGCCTACCTTTAGGGCATCTGATATGACTACCCCCCAGGTCTCTTTCCATTTTTGTTGTCATTAATACCTCCCCTCCCCATCATGTACTCTTCCCTGTGGGTTTTTGTTTCCCAGGTGCATTACTTTGCACTTCTTTGCATTGAATCTAAGCTGCCATACTTCTGACCATTCCTCCAACCTTGTCAAGTCCCTTCTCATCCTTTCCACCCCCCCCCCGTGTATCAACCTGTTGCAGATCTTTGTGTCGTCTGCAAAAAGGCATACTTTACCACAAATATTAGAAGCACTCCCGGTCTAAACAGAGACAGCAGACAGAGTTGTGGTGCAAAAAAGGAGTTTTATTGCTCCACGGCTCGTGCTCCCTTAGCGCCTCGGCCCAACAATCAGGCCTTCATAAGGGACCTACTTTTCCTTCCAGTCCCACCGCAATGTCACCTATAAAGTACTGAATCTTGTGTTACCTTGCTAGTAACCCCCCCTTTCTTCAGAGTGGACTCCATTTACTATTACCCTCTGAGTCCTGTTGTCCAGCCATTTTTTACTCAGGTTACAACCCTGGGACCAACTCCCAGGCTGGATAACTTGTTTATTAATCTTTTGTTTGGGACTGTGTCAACTGCCTTGTTAAAGTCTACTGTAGGTAAGCCACATCCACAGCCCCTCCCTGGTCTACTACTTTGTTCACCCAGTCAAATAAATCTATTAGATATGTCTGACTTGACCTTCCCACTGTGAATTCATGCTGCCTTGGGTCCTGTGCCCCGCTGGCCTCTAGGTACTCAATAATTCTTCTTTCAGAAGTAATTCCATAATTTTCCCTACCAAGTGATTCCAAAGGGAAGGCAGCACATAGGTTGGAGATTCTGGAGTCTGAAATTGAATATTTGGACTTTCAGCATAAGCTTTCTTTAAACCCAGAGGTTAGGAAAGCCTTGGCAGATAAGAGGGCAGCATTGGATGCCTTGGTGACAGCCCAGCTGGAGAGGAAATACAGACGTATTCGCCAGCTATATTATGAGGTGGAAATCGAGTGGGTAAGCTTTTGGCAGCCACGTTCCGCAAACAGCAGGCCACTAGGTTGATTTTAAAACTAAGACAGCCCCAGAAAAACAGGGAAGTAACCAGCCACCCAAAAGAGATTACCAAATTATTTGCTGAATACTATAAAACCCTGTATAGTCAGGAAGAAATACCAGATTTTTCTAATTTTACAGCTTCCTTCTTTGAAAATCTTGCCCTCAAAACTCTCCCCTGTTCCAGCAAAGACCAGTTAGAGACAGACATGACACTGGAGGAGCTGAAGACCCAGATGACAGGTTTAAAGAATGGCAAATCCCCAGGACTAGATGGCTTTACGTCAGAATTTTATAAGGCATTTGCAGATTAGTTGCTCCCGGTGTTATTGACAGCTTGTCAAGAAATACAGGGGGGGTGGAGAAGTCCCAATGTCCTGGAGAATGGCCCAAATCTTGGTATTTCATAAGAAAGGTAAAGACCCCCTAAAGTTCAAGTTTATTTATTTATTTTTTTTATTGCGGTATTTATCCTCCTGTGGCCACCTTGACGCATCCCCGTAGCCTCGCATCCTGCCATTGGGGGATCCGGCCACCCTCTGTCTCGACCAGGACCGCTGGCACCCAGTAACCCCTGCGGCTTACCTCCCGCAGCGGGGCGGCAGGGAGCTCCCCTAACTCCCCACCACAACAGATCCAGTTCGGGTGCCAGCACCCAGCGAACACACGCGGACGGCCATCAAGCCACGGAAGGTGCCACCATTTCCCTGTTCTATACCCCTGAGTTGGAGGTGTGCAATGACGCCATCGGGTGTGAGCACGCACGCGTCTCCGCGCGCCCCCATCCAGGTGTCTGCCCCGACTCAACCCCAGTGTGCGGCATGCAGCCCCAACCTCCAGGCTCCACCAGGGGGCAGTCAGGCACCGGCCACAGAGCCCTCAGTGACCCGCGCTCACTCCTGAACATGGGTCACGGCGTGGCGCGAGGTGTGGCATCCAGCACCTCAGCCCTCAGTGCCACCGGGCCAGCCCAAGTTCAAGTTTATTGCAGGAAAACCCCATTGAGCAAGCTCATTCACAAGGAGGTCCTGAGGAGCGTATACAGACAAAGGAAATTACATACATAAAATCTTGGTACATAAAAGTATATGGTACATGTGGTACATAGTGCTCAACATAAGAGATAAAAATTTAATATTTATAAAAATAACCTGAAGAAATTATTAAAAGTAGGGAAACTACAGCCAAAACAGTTGGAACAAGAGCAATAGTATGCATAAGGTGAAGGGAGAGTATAATATAGGTACAAAGGGGAGTGGAGAGGGAGAAGAGAGGGAGGATCTCGAGGGAAGAGGGGGAGGGACAAGGAAGAAAAGTGCAGAGGAATATTGAAAGTAAGGATGACTGAAATAAAGAGTGAAGGGAGGGTGGGGAAGGAAAAGGAGAGGTAAGTAGAATTAGAAAGTAGAAGAATTAGGGAGGTGGAACTGAGTTGTTGATATAGAAGTCAACGGTCAAGTAAGGAATAGAAACAGCCACAGGCATTTTTTATTTGGTCGCAGCAAAGGTTTTAAAGAGATTGACAGAAACAATGCTAGAGAGTTTCAGTATAGACTGGAGCTGGTTCCAGATAGTTGGAAGTGCGTATGAGATGGCACATTTACCAAAGGAGGTACGAGTCCTAGGCACGTACCTAAAAGGATAAAGTCAGACTTCCTAAGGGAATACGAACTGTGGGAGATGCGAATAAGGGATGTTATATAGCTCGGTAGTTTGTTCAAGAGGATTTTGAGAGTCCAAACGCCAGAGTGAATCAAATGTCTGGTAGTTAGCGACATCCAGCCGACAGCTGCATACAGATCACAATGGTGGGTTCGAAAAGGGGAGTTAGTAATGAACCATAGCGTACGATGGTAGAAGAGATCCAGTTTGTTCAGGTTTAAGGCTGAAGTAGAATTGTAGATTATGTCTCCATAATCGAATAAAGGCAGGAATGTGGCCTGAACAAGCCTAGTTCTAATCTCAATAGGGAATAGGGACCTGTTTCTGAAGAAGAAACCTAATCTGGATTTTAACCTGCTGGTCAAGGTGTTAATATGGTCGTTAAAGGTGAGCTTGTTATCTAGTCATACACCTAGATATTTGAATTTGGAGACAACCTCAAGAGATTGTCCTAGAGAGGTGACAATAAAGCCATTAGGCAGGTTTAGAGAGGCAGTGGTGGTGGTGGTGGTGATGTTGAGGGTAAAAATCGAGGCCTTAGTTTTTTTGGCATTAAGAAGGAACTTTGCATTAATAAGGTTCTGTTCAAGCTGTGCAAAGTCAACTTGTAGTACATCTCTTACTTCAGACAGAGTTGAGCTAGAAGTGTACAGGACTGTGTCATCAGCAGAGAAATGCAATTTGAAATTAGTTATGTTATGGTCAAGATTATTAACATAAAGACAAAATAGGATAGGGCCTAAAATGGAGCCTTGTGGGACTCCCCTAGTGATCGGGAGGGAGGCTGAAAATAGGCCATCAGCCTTAACTTTCTGAAACCTCCCTGTTAAATAACTGGTAAACCACTGAGCAGTGGAGGGGGTGGCACCTAGGTGAATAAGGCTACTGACAACTAAGTTGTGATCTACGGTGTCAAAAGCCTTACTGAGGTCTAGGAAGACTGCACCAGTGATCTTTTTGGAGTCCAGAGCTGAAACCCAGTCATTAGTAATTGAGCTGGTTTGAGAAGGGAGAAGGTTTCAATATGTCGTTTTAGTTAGGAGTAAATCAATTTTTCAAAGATTTTGGAGAGAATAGGCAGGATAGAAATGGTCCTAAAATAACTTAAATCACTTGAGTCGCCCGATTTGAATAAAGGAAGGATATGTGCAGATTTCCAGCAAGACAGAACTGTGGCAGTGATGATAGAAAGATTGAATATTTGAAATATGGGGACTGTAAGATGGAAGTAGCCTAATTTTAAGAAGAATGATTCTAGTCCGTCATCACCAGCACTTTTCTTAGTGTCTAAGTTGAGAAGTGAATCTTCAACTTCTTTGTAGGTGACTGGATGCTGCTGGAAGGGATGAGGTAAGGTTGGGACTTCAGGGATAGTCCTGGCCGAGGGACAATTTGCAAGGCCTGCATATGGATAAGAATCAAAGGTTAAGCCAGTGGTAGCAAAATGTGAACTGAATTCTTTAAGGATTTGACTACTGCTTTTTGATGACCTTGTCACTGGCGTATATCTTGGGTGGAGTGGAGGGAGCAGCCTGATGTCCTTCAATGGATTTGAGGGTCCTCCAGATTTTATAAGAATCCCCATTTGTCTTTTCTAAGGTAGTGGTACAGAAGTTCGATTTGGCAGCACAAATACATTTAACACAGGCATTCCTTGCAGTTCTGAAGGCCTGCTAATCAGTTAGACACTTAGGCCCAGATATTCAAACTGCACCCAAAAAGTGCGCGACAGCAGGAGCAAGCACAAGTCCACTGCGCCCATGCACAAGAAGCGCGATATTCAAAAACTGAGCAGGCCAAGATGCACCTACGGCCGACAACTGAATATCGCACCACCTGCGCCATAGCACAACTAGGGCGGTGAAGCTGAGCATATCTGATGCACCATAGCGCAACAAGGGATGTTCAGCTGAGCAGTCCAGATGCGCCATAGTGCAACCAGGGATGCCCCCTGCAGCAGGGCAGCAGTGCAACAGCACGACCAGGGATGCAGGGGCCCACCACCCATGCTACAGATGGGCAGAGGAACACACAGCAGAACAGACATCCTCCCCCACACCCCATGCACTGCACAACCGGGGGAGAGCTGGAATAACCACTGGCCCATGGATACCAGCAACCAACCCACAGCCGGACCATGGTGCCCCAGCACACCTCCTGGCAAGCTGTGACCGGCACACAAGGAGGGTCGACCACCCCATACCACACCATCCCACCAATGCAGAGCACACCCTGCACCATGATCCCCATACACCCTGCCCAGGAGTAGCGCCCAACAGTGCAGGACACCCCATGCATGCCACCACCCCCACTGTGACAATGCAACCCTGTGCACCATGGAGCCATGCAAGGCAGCCCCACCATGGGCACCCTGCAGCAGGCGGCAGCAGACAGCGATGCAACAGATGCATACACAGTGCCGCCCTGCACGTCCCCCCCCCGAGGTACAGCTGAGAGACCGACCATGCGTCAGCACACGAGGTACCCCACATGCGACAGGACATGCCCCGGACCCCACCTCCAACAGTACAGCACCCTGCACACCCTCCCAAGGACACATCCCATCCCAGCACTGGCCACAACAGCCAGCACAGACACACACAGTGTAGCATAGAGGCATGCACCACACAGGATGCAACACAGTGCATGGACAAACACCCACCTATACCCAAGGGCACACCAACACAGGGACACAGTAGCGGGGCAACCAAGCCACTGGCGTGTGGCCACAGCTGACGTGTACACATGGCCAGCACCCCTACATTGCACAGGTGTGCCAGCCACCCTGCGCAGGCACCATGAAGCTGTATGCCACCAGCATGCTGCCAGAGCACAAGTGACAGACACTGGAGCACATCCCCTGCAACAGACACAAGCGACAGTATGGATGGGGGACAACAACAGCGGAGGCCACAGTGCCACCGGAGACAGACGTACACCATACTTGTGATGGCAGGCAACCTGGCATTGTGCCGGGTACAGTTGTTATCCAGCATGGACAGCCACCACTGACACACCAGCAGACCGTGCATATCACAGACATGCAAGGGTGTCAGCTACACAGGCCATGGATGGTCTGACAGGGGGTGCCATGCACACAGTGCAGGCCCCGTGGACCACTGCACACAGGCATCCAGTGCACAGAGTACAACACACAAACCACAGACAGTGACTGATCCACCTGCCCGCACCATAGGTGATTCACCTCTGCACACACACACACACATACACACACACGCCCATGCGTGCACCACCCCTGACACCATGCACACCACTGCAGCTGAGCACCTGTAGCCCGCTGCAAATCAGAGATCACTACAGTTGTTATAACAAAATGCATATATTAAAAAGATGTCAAGAAAAACTAATTACAATTATATACGAGGGGGGAGGGCCACATAACAGGTGGGGGCAGGTAAGGGGTAGGGGTGAACATATGGGAGAGGGAAAAAGAGGTGTGAGGGTGGGTCAAAGGGGGGAAGGTGGTAGTCGGGGCATGGGGACATCAATGGCCGCCCTGGTCCTCCTCTTTCTGGTGCCGTTGTGAGCTTCGCCGTCGCCTCCTGACCCCGTGGCGGTGTATGCGCCGCAGGAGCTGCAATGTCTCCCCTCGCCACCTGCAGCAGCTCTTGAATATCCTGCTGTATCTGCAGGAGTCGCCAGACACCTAGGATGAGGGAGCAGAGTCAATAGGTGTGACTGTCCATCCCCCTGCAGCCCACTCATTGTGCATGGCATACAGCCATGTGACACGCCCCTGTGATGGTGTGCGACCACCCACAGTGACCGTGTCCACAAGACCTGCCCACCCAGGCAGCCACAGCCATGTGGACCACTGCACACACCCACCGCCCATGTCCTGCACAGCACCACCATGGCCGTAGAGTGACTTGGCTATGCGGTGTGAAGGCAATGCCACAGCCATGTGCCCGGTGCATGCATGGACCACCATTGACGCACTCCCAGACATGCAGTGCCACTGGACAGTGCTTGGCAGTGGTGTCAATGGATGGTGGCCATACCCCACTGCCCGCCCAGTTATACAACATGCAATAGTAATCATGGATGTAAGGCACTCACCATCAGCAGGCTGGTCCACGCGCCACGGACCACCATCACCCATCCTGTCCCTCTGCTCCACCATGTGGTGCCTCCTCTCCCTGTTGCGCCGCCGTTCTTCTGGCCCTAAGGTGCAAACATGGAGAGAGGAACATCAGTACAATCCGGTAGCAAAGTCCCCCCGCCCCCACGTGTGTGCAATCCCACACAGCTATACCCATCCACCCCACACCCCGATACTACCACCACAGCCAACACTGGACGGCACCCCCCCATGTGCCGGACACATGCAACCGTGATACCTGTATGGACGATAAAATTGTATGGATGTTGCACCTACCTGGCCGTGGCACCATGCCTCTCCTGGCACATGCCCGCAGGCGGGCCAGCAGGTCCGGGTCCCTGTGCCTTAGGTCCCCATAACGATGGCGGCACTGCTCCACCATCTGGCTCATACCGGTGGCCTCCTCCAGGGCATCGGCCACCTCCTGCCAGACAGCACTCTTGGCCCTGTCCAGGGGTGCCTCTCCAAACAAAGCCCCAGCATGGGGCTCAACTATCACTACCAGGTTGGCGAGCTCTATCTTGCTCCAAACCACAGCACGCCTCCGCGCCATCTCTGCTGCCTGGTTCAAGCAAAATGGCACTCTGCAGCACGGTCCTGCCATGTGCAGATGCTGCGCAGTACAGCGCTGTCATTCCCTATCGTGCTGTCACCGAACAGCGCGATAGTGGTGCACCCATGCCTGATGCATGGCGCCTAGGGGGCAAAGGTCGGGCACAGGGTCAAGGGTCTCTGGTGCATGGACAGCCACAGCGCGATTGGAACCCAATGCGTGTAGCGCGATTGGGTGCCTGTGTGCCACCTCCTGTAGCAGCCTACAGCGCTGTTGCCCCAGTGCGCCTACGACGCCCCAGTGCCACAGTGCCATATAGGTGAACAGCGCTGTAGCACCACTGGCACAATGGTGGCCGTGCCCTGCATTGCCTCCCGTGCACAGTATGTCAGAAGCATGGCAGACACCTGCATCATCAACCCGGGCATGCACAGTTAGGTGTGTACTGCGCATGTCACAGAACTGTGCCCTTGGTTCAGCACGTTCAACACAGTTGCACAAAGCGCAACAGCGTGATATTCAGCCAACATATGCAAATCATCTAATCAGCCATTCAATGGCGCAGTCACTGCATTTGCATCCACTTAAAGATGCGCCTCGCCTCATTTGCATGAGTTGCACTATAAAAATGAGACATTAGGCTGCACTGGCCATAGTCGGTTACTGCAGTCTACTGCAGTGAGTTGCATGCTGTTTGGGAGTATGGACTGTGGTGTTTGGGACATGCATGGGACTGCACAGTCACAGGTAACACCTGTCATTCTCACAGGATGAATCATGACCGAGCATGTGTTGGATGAAGAGGAACAGAGTCATGGGAGGAAGAGGAGCCCAAACTTTACAAAGGCTGAGACAGATGCCCTGTTGGAGGCCTACCTCGACCAGGAGCCACTTCTCAGCGGATGCCAGGGAACACCATAGGCCCGTGCTGCTGCATGGGAGGAGGTGGCGCGTGCTGTGAACCTGCATGGCAGCCACCAGAGCTCCATGCAGGAGTGCAAAAAGAAGATGGGCACGGACAGACGGAGGATCAAAGAGAAGGTGGGTGCCATCAGGGCAGCACGGTCTGCGACCAGTGGGGGACAGCCGGAGGTGCAACGCCTGACCCCACAGGAAGAGCGGGTTGCTGGCAGCATGCAGCATTGCGCCATTGAGGGTGTTCTGGGTGGTGGATTCCAGATGGGTGGTAGCCCATCACTGCATGGTAGGTCATGGTCTGTCTATTGGGGGGACAGGGTGGGTCACATGCAGTAATGCTACTTTTTTTCCCTTACAGCTCCTGAGCATCTGCATGGGTCAGCGGTGGTGGGCTTCTCCACAGAGGCCAATAACATGGAGATGGAGGAGGGCCCGTCCACCTCCACAGGAATATGGGGGTCAGGGCAACAGTGGGCCTGCCTGGATGTCCATACTGATGTTGGCAGAGCAGGTGCGGAGGAGGACCTGCCTGTGTCCCAGCATGCCAGCATCCATGGATGCCAGCATGCTGAGACTCAGGCTGGTGCCGGATCTGTCACCGATGATGATGGAGCTAACGTCATGGGCAGTGACACGTGTGTGCCACAGGATGGCCACACAGCAGGTGACATCGCGGCCATGGCTGTGGGTGGTGCCGGCGTGGAGGCCTGTGTGTCATCACAGTCCCAGCCTGTGCCTGTCTGCACCAGTGGGGCAGCACTGGTGTGTGTCCAGGACAGTGGGACTGTTGTGGCCACTGCGGCAGCACCATTGAGCTCTGGAGAGCGGCAGCTGGAGGGCCAGCATCAGCAGTCGACCAATGGCCATGGGGGTACAGTGTCAGGGGGTGGCGTCAGTGCACCTCCTGTGGATATGCCCAGGCCTGGCCCTGGTGTGCAGCACCCACCCTTAAGGGGTGATGAGCATCAGGGCAGCAAACACCCTGAGGGACAGCATGCCGATCAGGCATATGACCTCTTAGATGAGCACACCCGCATACTGCAAGCATCAGTCGATCAGCAGATGCGGCTTGTGACGGCGGTGGATGCACTGAGTGTGGCTCTGCACCAGGCAGAGGAGCGGCGCAGCAGAGACACCGCTCTGCTCCTGGCAGGGATGGACCGGTTGTGGGAGGATATGACCGCTGCCATTGACAGGTAGACACAGGCATTCACAGCTGTCATGGCTACAATGGGCACACAGTTATTTGCCCATGTATCGCAGACACCACTCGGTGCAATGTCCACCCCCCATTCCCAGCATTGTGCGACACCATCCTTGTCGACACCGGGTTCGGCTGTGGGCATCCCTAGCACGCCTGGCGCAGGCATGTTCATTGTGCTGCAGACCCCTGCACGAGCACGGTCACGTTCACGCAGTGGAACCCCTGTGGGACTGTCGGTGCCACCAAATTAGGCCAGTGGTCAGCCTGTCACTGCTGGCGGGTCTCAGCGGGGCCGCCCAAGCATCTGTAGTGGCCGTGGCACTGTGGCATGTGACTGACCTGTCTCCCAGCACGGCTACTCTCTGATGCTGCCCTGTGTGCATTGTGTCATTCAGCGGGCAATGAACGGGTGGGGTACCCGGCCCTGCACGCACACACACATTCCATCTGCACACCCTCCCGGCTGCTGTCCGCTGTTGCGTGTGCATGATGATGCCTGCATTGCACTGTACGCCAGTGTGCAATGGTGCCCAGCATCTGACACACACACAATGACAGGCAGTGGGCGTGGTGGCCTGTGGACATGTGTGTGGCTAGGGGTGGCGGTCTGGGTCGGCGTGCCTCCTACCCTTTGTGCATGTCTTGTGAGGTGTGTGTGTGTGTGTGTGTGTGTGTGTGACCGCGTGCCATGTTAGACCTCGCCCATCCCTGGCGGTGTGTGCGGTTCCATGCTCGGCCACTTCCCTTGACGGCATGCACCCCTGGTGTGTGTCCATGTGTGTTTGTGGGTTGTGCCTTTGCCACTAGTGGTTGCACATGGCCCCATGACTTACCTGGGTTGGCTGAAGTGCTCCTCTGTGATGGTGTCCCGGTGCAGCTGTGCCAGCTGGAGCAGTCGGGGGTCCCGTCACCCAAGGGCGGGCTGCCCATCACCATCGTCACCAGCGTCCTCATCGTCCCCATCGCTGTCCCCCTCTTTGACCTGTACAGCTATCCCACAGTCGTTGGCCATGTTGTGCAGGATGCAACAGGCCAGGAATAGCTCACAGGCCTTTGAGGGGCTGTACTGTAGGGCACCGCCGGAGGTGTCCAGGCAACGGAAACGAGCCTTCAGCATCCCGAACACCCGCTCGATGACATTGCGTGTGGTGGCATGTGCCTCATTGTAGTGTTGCTGTTATGGGGTCGCGGGCCGCCGGTATGGTGTGAGCAGCCAGGTACGGAGTGGGTATCCACTGTCACCTGTGTGTAGAGGGTGGAGGTTAGTTTGGTGATCAGCATCACCCTGCCTTGGGCCATGTAGGCCACTACCCATGTCACCTCTGACCATGCCCCTCCCAAGCTCTATGTTTGTCCATGTGGTTTGCATACTCACCCACTAAGTGGCCAGTGGGGATGTCCCCACTCTCAAATCTGTGGCACAGTGCCGACTGGTGCCAGATGAAGGCATCATGTGCTCCCCAGGTGCGTGGCACAGACATTGATTATGCACCCCTGGCATCGCACACCACCTGGCAGTTGATGCTGCACAGCCCTTCCGATTGATATATCGCGCCCTCGGGGCCAGTGTGGTGCGGATGGCCACATGGGTGCAGTCTATTGCCCCCTAGCACGCCAGGCATACGTGCTTTCCTGTGGAACTCCTGTATGTTTGCTGTGCACTCCGCCAGTGTGCTGGGGAAATGGATGTACTCTGCAGCATGTGGCAGCAGTGCGCTGAGGAACTGGGTGAGGTGGCGTGATGCGGCCGACTGGGTTATGCCTGTGGTGTCCCCTGTTGGTCTCTGGAAGGTACCCGTGGCCAGCAAGCACATGCAAGCTGTCACTTTAGTCTCCACTGACAGAGCATGGCTCCATCGTGTGGGTGTCTGCATCACATCACTGCACAGCTCACACAACCACCTCAGAATTGCCCAATTCAGGCGGTACTGGCCCACGATCTCAGTATCGCTGTACAGCTCGAGGCTGGTGTGGGCTCGGTACTGCCTGTTGGGGGCATACCGCCGACGGGTCCTTCCACGGCCACACCCCCCTGCTGCCTGCCTTCTCACCCCCCCTCATTACTGCCTCCATCTGGATGGTGGTACTGGCCATGTCCCTGGCTTGTGTTCCCCCGGCAGCTGTTTCTGTGTTCCCCCGCTGTCCTGGCTGCTACTTCCCTGCACGGAACACCTTCCTGTGGTGGCCTCAGTGCTGTGTGGCACTTTCCCCTTCTGCACTGGCTGTGACCTCCACACCTTCCTGTGCCTGTGTGTTCAGGGTGCCCTTTCCCTGTCCTGCCCTGTGTGTCCCTCCTGCCTTGTTTGTCTGGCTAGAGTTCAGCCTCAAGTGCCTTCCCTGTAGCGTTCTTGCACCTCTCCCTTGTTCCTTTTTATTTTGGCTCATTTCCGCGATGGTGCAACTTCATTGTTTCATTGCGCATGGCTATGTTGTTGAATATCACACTGTGCCATTTATGCATGGTTCCTCCCCTTCAGTTGCGCATGCATTTATTATCATTGCACTCTTGCGCAGCATGATTTGGGGGGTGCATCTGCCTACAGCTGAATATTGCAGAATGGCGCATTTTCGGACTTGTGCTGGAGCAACCCTATTGCGCATGGTGCAACCCTTTTGAATATCTGGGCCTTAGTATGCCTAACCTGAGCCCAAAGTTTGTCGCGGTTTGTGAGCTCAGTCTTGAGGTCAGGTATGAACCAGGAGTGAGAGGATTTAAGCACTCCAGATTTGAAGAAGGGGCATGCTTGTTAGCCAGGGTAGTAAGATATTTATTTGGAATAGTGACTGCCTCATCAGCCGTTTTAGCAAGATAGAGATCTTGCCAGTTTAAATTACCTAAATCCAACAGATAATTCACTGCGTTGAACTTGCGGTAGGACCGTTTAGTTATTTGCTTGGGTTGGTGATGACCCTTAAGTTGTGATCTTGTACATACTATGTCCCCATGATCACTCATGTCGTTGTGGAAAACAGCAGAATGCAAAATTTTGTGAGGGTGATTGGTTAATATGACATTGAGTAGAGAACTATTGGCGTTATTTGCAGTATTGATCCTACTGGGTCCTATTGACCCATTTCTCTGCTAAATGATGATCTAAAACTTTTTTCAGGAGCTCTGACAAATAGACTACAGAAGGTAGTTTCTTTACTGGTGCATGAAGACCAAACAGGCTTCATTTCTGGCAGATATTTATTTGATAATATCCATAGATTATTAAACATAATTTCATCCCAAAAATTCAAGTCCCACTTTCAAATAGCGATATTCATGGATGCAGAAAAAGCATTTAATAAGGTTAATGGGCAATTTCTAAAAGTGTGCATGGATCAAATGCAATTTTGCCCTAAATTTTTACATGGAATCTCCCAATTTTATAATAGTCCAAAGGCATTAGTCAGAGCCAATGGTATTAGCTCAGATTTATTTCCATTGTCCAGGGGAACAAGACAGGGGTGCCCCCATCCCCTCTCTTGTTCGCTTTTAGTCTTGAGCCACTAGTGGACAAGGTATGCAGTAACCTGAAAATATGAGGGGTTATGGCAGGGAGAAGGGAGCAAAAGCTTTCCCTATATGTAGATGACTCGATCTTCTTCCTGTTATCACCGGAGACCTTCTTGCCAATTCTTGTCCAGACCTTGCAATCTTTTGGTGCCAGATCAGGATACAAAATCAATTTCTCCAAATCAGGAGCCCTGCTAATCAATGGGAAGATATCTGGACATTTTAGACAATCATTCCCATTTCGTTGGACTGCTAGAAATCAAATTAGATACCTGGGCATACAGATCACAAATGACCGTACATGGCTATTCAGTACCAATTATGAAAAACTGTGGGAAGGCCTGGAGCAGGACTTGGCCAGATGGCGTTTACTGCCCCTATCATTGGTAGTCCGGGTCACCACAGTACAGATGAATGTGCTGCCGTGCCTTTTGTTTTTATTCCAGTGCCTCCCCATAAAAGTACCAGTCCTTTTTTGGAACAAAGTGCAAAAACAAATCGCTGAATTTATATGGAACAATAAAAAAACCCTGAGTAGCAAGGAAAATGCTATACCTCCCAAAGGAGGAAGGTAGCCTGGCCCTTCCTAATCTCCCACTGTATTAGCTAGTGGCACAGGGTGCGCCATGATTGACAAGGGCTAAGTAAAGAACTTCATCCCAATGGTACATAATAGAAGATGCTGATGTGGGTGGTCGACCCCTGTTCTCTTTGATCCAATCGGGGATCCCACAGATCTTCGAGAAGACTATCCACAATAGATGGGTAAGACATAGCCTTTACACCTTAAATAAAATCCAGAAATCCATGGGAACACCTGAGGGGCTGGGTCCATTATCACTTATTAGATATGAAGAAACCTTTTTTACACCATCCCTTGACCCAGGCTATGCCAGATGGGGGGTCCAGGGGCCATTCAGATTTACACAGTACATTGAGGGTTCAGCATGTATACATTCCAAAGAGCTAAGGAGAAATTTAACTGGCCAAAATACAGAGTTTCTACGTTACATGCAGATCAGACATTTTGTAAATTCTGAAACCCACCTTTTGAAGTCTCACAAGGCTATATACAAGTTGAGAGAATTTTTTATATGGGTCAGTGGCCATCAGAGGACCCAGTAGATATATCTTGCACATCTATAAAATATTGGCTAGAGATGAGGGGGGCTCTTTGCAGGGTATTAGAACAGCCTGGGAGAGGGAGGCTAACATTAATATTAGTGAGGAAGACTGGTCTCATAGATTGAAGTGGGTCTGGAGAGTAACCTCTGCTCCAATTTGGAGAGAGTTCTTCTGGAAAGTTCTGGTCAGATTTTTCTATACCTCATCCATAACAAAGCATTATAGTGCCTCTGATTCTGTGGCCTGCTCAAGGACCTGTGGGCAAGTAGGTATCCATTGGCACATTTTCTAGGGATGCCCAGTATTGACAGGGTTCTGGCAGGATTTGCAGTCAGTGGTGGAGGCCATCACAGGAATTCATCTTCCCCTAACATTTGAAAATTGGGTACTGAGACTACCCACGGCCACACAGCAAAGGGAAGAGATTTGGAGTGTTCTCCTTATGCTCACAGCTGTAGCACTTAAATGCATAACCAGTAAACGGCAGCAGCCGGAGCTGCCAACCTTGGCTGACTGGACTCAAAGAGTAAAGGAAGTGTCGATGATGAAAGCCCTCACTGCTAGGTTAAGATTTAGATATGAACAGCACGAAGTGGAGTGGAGAGGGTGGGAAGTCTGGTTGTTGGAAAGGAGGGGCACAATAAGCCTCCCGAAAGATCTATATATCAACATCGGAGGCCATCTAAGGTGGGAGACTGGAGGTTGCTTAAGGGCCAAGATGGATATATGTCCCCCTTTGGGGGAGGAACAGGTACTGAAAACAGAGGGGGGGGGCTAGGGTTTACACACGGTCAGGAGTAAAGTCCAGTTCTGTACCTTTCGTTTTTCTCTTTTTGGGATGTTTATTGAATGTTATACTGTTAATGACTACTCCCTGAAAGAAGGGGGATTATATATTGTAATTTGACTTTATGACATGTTACAGTAGCTTTATGTGCTATTTTTTTCCTTTGTTCTGCTAACAGAAGCTATGTAAGACTGGTAAGACTGTATGTTTTTTGAACAAATTGCTGGATTCCAAGAAATGACTGCAACATGACATGGTAGTAATTATGATGCAGTACTGCTGTACAAGTATGCTGAATAAAGCTGAGTTTAAAAAAAAAATCCCTACCGCTGAGGTCAAACTAGCAGGTCTGTAGTTTGCTGCCTCTGCCTTGCTCTGACTTTTGTAAAGGGGAATCACATCCGCCCTCCTCCAGTCCTGAGGTACCACACCCTCCTCCCATGATTTGTTAAAAAGGGTAGTCAGTGGTGCCACTAGTTCTCTCCTTAGTTCTTTTAGAATTTTGGAGTGAATCCCGTCAGGCCCCATTGCTTTGTCCACCTTCAGTTTTAGGAGTTCTTTCAGGACCCTTTCTTTTGTGAATGGACTGGTATTGCCCCCCCTATCCAGTGTGCTTCTATTATTTGGCTTAGGTACCTTCCTCCTCTTCTTTTGTGAATACTGAACAGAAGTATTCATTCTGTATCTTTGCTTTGTCATTGTCACCCTCTACCCACCCCCCTTCCCTTTATTAAACTTCACTATCCCTCCTCTGGTCTTCCTTCGCTCCTTAATGTACCTATACAAGGTTTTATCCCCCTTCTTAACTGAGTTGGCTATCTTTTCCACGGTTTGGGCCTTTGCTATTCTGACTGCCTTACCTGCTTCCTTCTGCTTTAACTGGTACAGTTCTCTGTCCTGCTCCTTCTGTGTTTCCTTATACTTCCTGAATGCTATCTTTTTCTCCCTAACCTTCCCCAACACCTCTTTTGAGAACTATAGTGTTTTTTTTTCTTTGTTTTTGTTTTATTTATTTGCTTCACACAAAGGCTTGTTGCCTCTATGATGGCAGCTTTGATTTTCCCCATTGTTCCTTCACCCCACCTTCTTGCCTATTTGCTAGTGCTTTTCTGAGGCACTCCCCCATTTTGCTAATGTTAGCCCTCTTAAAATCCAGTACCCTCACCTTTGTGTGACTCGACTCTACAGCTGTGTTTATCATGAACCACACTGTTTGGTGGTCGCTTGTTCCCAGATAGCTACCCACTTCTAAATCCGAGATCCTCTTTCTGTGCCCATTTGAGAGTACCAGGTCTAAGACTGCTCCTTCCTGAGTGGATTCTAACACTAGCTGTCTGAGGCATGCCTCCTGTAGGGCATTGAGAATCACCCTGTTCTTGGATGTGGCTGCAGCAAAGGAAATCCAGTTAACATCTGGCATATTCAGGTCCCCCAACAACAATATGTCACCCTTTTCAGCTATTCTAAGGATGCCTTCTATCATTTCCTTGTCCATTTCCTCCCCCTGAGACAGGGGTCTGCATACAACCCCCATACAGATTGTGGTGCCATTTCCTGTCTCTAAAGTAGGTGTACCGACTGAGCATCAAAACCCCTATGGTGAAATCCCCCCACAGTGACAATTTTGACAGGTTTCAAAATTGTCGCTGTGGAAGACCCGAAGGAAACATTTCGCCCTTTTGCCATTTGTGCCCAACCCTTCAAATCAACTCCAACTTGGAGCTGATTATCATTTAGAAGAGGGGGGTGCAGCCCCCTGCATGGGAGGTTGGGGGCACAGCTCCCTGACAGAAACACTCCAATGATGGGCAGGTGAAATTTCACCTGTTGACATTGGGGATCTCATTATGCCAAACATTGACAATGATGTTATCACGCTGGCATAGGTAAACCTCCAGGGTGACCCACAGTGCCACCTCTCCTCCCTGTTTACCCTTTAGTTCCATTGCTTTGATCCCTTCCCTTAAGTAGACAGCTACTCCTCCTCCTCCTCCTCCTCTTTTACCTTCCCTGTAGATTGTGTATCCTGGTATGTTGACATCCCAGTCATGGTTCTCTGTGTACCATGTTTATGTGACTGCCACAATATCCAGGTGTCCTTCCATCAAGGACACTAGTTCAGGGAGCTTGTTACCCAGACTATGTGCATAAGTACTCATAACACTCCATTTTTTGATAGCCTTACCCCTTTTTGTCCCATCCCTGTCCTTACTGTCTTTACCTTTTTCTCCATTGACCCTGTCCTGCTCCCTTTCAATTTCTATACTTTAGTGTCTACCTCACTAATTAACCTGTTTTGGGGGGGATTTCCATGCTTCTTTTCAGTGTCTCCCTCCTTGGCTAGTTTAAATGCTTGCCAATGAAGCATTAAACTTATCACCTAGGATCCTGGTTCCCCTCCCGGACAGATGCAAACCATCGCGCCAGTACAGGCCTGCATCCCTCCAGGTGGATCCCCAGTCCCCAATGAAGTCAAAACCCTGAGCTCTGAAGTGGTTTTTCAACCATTCATTGAATTCCAATGTGCGGTGTACCCTAGCCTCACCCATGCCATAGACAGACAAGCTTATGCCTTCCAGAAACAATCAGCTACAGGTCTGACCCACCACCCCTGTGAGTGTTTTCTTTCCTTTCAGCAAGACAACCTGCACAACAACTTAAAAGAAAATATACCCAGCAAAAAACAATTTCAATCAGAGAAAAATAAAGCAGTAAACTGTACAACCTGTAAGCACAAATAAAAACAGTAGCACAACAGTAACTCTGCTTAGCCAAAAGAAGCCTTAATGTTTCTCCTTGCACTGTTAATGTTGCTCTTTGCTCTGTCATTTCAAGCACACCCTAGAATAAAAGAGTTCAGGTGAAGCTAAGTGCTTTATGCCAACAAACCTAGTCTTCACCACCAGGTCGGTCACCACCAAAATGTTACTGATCCCCTTCCAGTCAGATTCAAGGGGAAAGGAAGTCCATGAGGACCATATCCAACAGTCCAGTATTGGTGATGTTTAGAAATGGAGCTGCACTCTTGGGTAGTCTTATGGGTGATGCACCAGTTGCAGCATTTGCAATGTCGCACTACTTCAATAGCCATGCCTAGCCATTAGAATCAGTCTTAAACAAAGCCCAAAGTTTTATCAATCACCAGGTGTCCCATGTCCTCGAGAAGTGATCACAAAACCAGTTTTCAGTACTTCCTGGGAAGAACCTGTTGCTTTTGGGGGGAAAACATTTGTGTTTTTGTGATTCGATACAACAGTTCATTCTTTAGCGGACATTTGTTCCACTCCCACAGGAGAAGTGCCACATCTGAAAGATTTACTTTTTCATGAGTGGACGCCAAGCCCTTTTTCAGGCTGGAATGATGTCCCACAGACTATCTGTCTGCTGTGCATGTCTTTCATCTGCAGGTCAGAGGTAAGGCAAAGAAGTATTATGCAGTGCGGTGAAGCAGGCATACACATCTGGTATAGCCTCAGGATGCACTTCAATCAAGTCTGCAGCCCTGTCAGGGTTGGTGGGAGCAGGCCGGTCATTAGGCACCATTAGTGGACAGATTGCATCACTCCATCTTTGGATACATAGATCCATGGCCCCTCCATGGGCAGAGTATGATGTGGTCATCTGGAGAGAGTATCTGCATCAATGTTCTATCCTGGACGGTGTTGTGTATGGAAGTTGTAATCAGAGCAGAGATCCATCTATGCCAGTTGGTGTCAAGTTTGGCAGTCATTAGCACATAGGTCAACGGGTTTATTTTCTGTCAATACAACAAACCTGGCTCCATAAAGATATTCATGGAATTGATCAGTCTCTGCCCACTTCAGCGCAAGGAACTTCAACTTATGGATTGGATAGTTCTTTTCATGGACTAGACTGTGACTAACATAGGTAAGTGGTCTCATACAATTTTCATGCTGTTGGTAAAGTACAGCACCCAGTCCTTCCATGCCAGCATCAAAGTGAAGGGTATACGGCTTAGTATAGTCAGCAAAAACCAATAATGGGGCCCCATCAGGTGTCGAATGATCCCTTGATAAGTGGTCACACAGTCCACTGTCTATTTGTCCCCAAAAGAGTCATTGGTCTTGTCGTAATCTGGTGGTGGTTTCTGTTTCGTCCCCAAATCTTTGGTCTTTTGGGTTGCAGCATACACTTGTGTCAAGTGGTTCAAAGGCTACACCACCAAGGAATAGTCCTTCATGAATCTCCTACAGCAGGGGTTCTCAAATGGGGAGGCGTGCCTCCCTGGGGAGGCGCGAGCTCGTTCCAGGGGAGGCGCGGAGACGTGATGCCAATTTGCGTTGGTATACCGTGCTGTACCTTCTGCATCTCGGATCCCAACCAAGTTCAATACTGCAGCTAGAGTAGTAGGCAGGGAGATTCTGAGCCAGCCAATGCCTGTGCAAAACAAGGTCTTCGACAGACCAATAGAAAGCCCAGAATATGTGCCCAATCAGAGAGAAGTGGCTGTAGCCAATCGGTATTGTGCATTTGCAGCCAATCATCACCCGGCTCCCTCAACCAATGAGCAGCTTCATAACGTGCGGCGTCATCAACCGGAAATAAAATGCCATGCCATGCGTGCGGTTGAATGGAGACTCCGACCCCGAATTTATAATGCGGTGGTTTTGATCCCTACAAGTCGCTTTCATGGCGCTCGTCTTCCGACTCCTGAAGCCGCTACCTGCCGACCGCCTGTCAACTACCGCTGCCTTCCAGCTGCTATAATCGCCACCGTGGAACGCTGATTGCCGCAGACAGAGCTCCTGAGACTACTGGTGACATCCTTTGCAGGCGGGATCCTTCCTCAGACTTCAGGTAAAATTCTACTGTACTTTGGAAGCTCAATGGGGTTTGGTCTGGCTGGCCTCACCGGGGCGCTGCCTGACTGCCTGACTTGGATGTGGGGGTGCTGCTTGATGGCCTGTCTGGGAGGTTTGGGGGTGCTGCCTGATGGCCTGTCTGGGAGATTTGGGGGTGCTGCCTGATGGTCTGTCTGGGAGGTTTGGGGGTGCTGCCTGATTGATGGCCTGACTGGGAGGTGGGGGTGCTGCCTGATGGCCTGACTGGGAGGTGGGGGGTTCTGATGGCCTGACTTGGAGGTGGGGGTGCTGTTGATGGCCTGTCTGGGAGGTTTTGGGGTGCTGCCTGATTGATGGCCTGACTGGGAGGTGGGGGTGCTGCCTGATGGCCTGACTGGGAGGTGGGGGTGCTGCCTGATGGCCTGACTGGGAGGTGGGGGGTTCTGATGGCCTGACTTGGAGGTGAGGGTGCTGCTGATGGCCTGTCTGGGGGTGCTGCCTGATGGCCTGTCTGGGAGGTTTGGGGGTGCTGCCTGATTGATGGCCTGACTGGGAGATTGGGAGGGTGTTGCCTGATGGCCTGACTGGGAGGTGGGGGGTTCTGATGGCCTGACTGGGAGGTGGGGGTGCTGCCTGATTGATGGCTTGACTGGGAGATTGGGAGGGTGTTGCCTGATGGCCTGACTGGGAGGTGGGGGGTTCTGATGGCCTGACTGGGAGGTGGGGGGTGCTGCCTGATGCCCGGCCTGATGTGCCTCATGCCTCTCATGTGGGGAGGAACTGTATTGCCTCACAGCTGATCTGGCCTGAGTGGGGTTTGGGGGGCTGATGCCTCTTATGGGGGATGATGCCTCTTGTGGTGGGGTGTGGTAGCTTGAGCAGGTGTTGATGCATACCTCTCAACCTCTTCCTCGTATATCAGGGACAAGGCTTAAAAAAAAAAAAAATCGGGGACACATCTTCAAAATTCGAGAGATCCACCCATAAAGCTGGTAGAATATGGGGCTTAGTGTAAAATGCATTTTCTAAAGAAGAAGAAGTCAGTAACTTTAAGGCTTGACCTTGTTCTGTGCTTATGGTTCCCACTGAGCCACAAAAACACAAATTTTAGGAGGAGCACAGTAAAATTTTGAGGCAAAATCAGGGACGTCTGTGAAAATCAGGGACACTTGAGAGGTATGGTTCGATGTGGTGATTGGGGGGGGACTGATGCCTCTCAGCTGGTCTGTTCTCAAGCAAGGATTTGCAGTGTTGGGGATGTGGGGAGGTGCCTGTACTGCCTCGCTGGTCCAGTCTGGTGGGGGGGCAGTTATACGAAATATCTCTTGGCTGCTTTGCCCAGGAGTAATGCTGTTGCTAACAGAGCCTGGGGAAGGGGAATGCATTTCATGGTCGTGGTGATGCTGCCTCAGTGATAGTTAAAGCAGGTATTTGATGTGGTGATTGGGGGGGGGACTCTGATGCCTCTTAGCAGGGATTTGTCGTGGTAGTGGCAGGTGGGGAGGGTTGGCTGTAATATCCACAGCTGGTCTGGCCTGAGTGGATGGTGGTGGTGTCACGCATGAGCCTGAGCAGGGGGAATGGGTGAAACCGTGCTTGGGGGTCATGCCCCTTAGCTGGTTTGCCCAGGATGGTAATGCTAAGCTGCATGATGTCTCTGTGGGGTGTGCCATTTTATTCTTGGTTCGGCTGTTTCAGCAGTGGCCCAGAGCCGGGGGGGGGTCACACAAGATGCCTTTCTATGCTGTGCAAGCCTGAAATGGCCCCTATCCTATTTATATGGTTGTTGAATGAGAACTCCTCTTTTAGGGTGGAACACTTTGGAGTGAAGGGCCTGCTTGTCTTGCTTGGGTGTGGGGGACCTTCCCTAGGTCTGTTCAAGGAGTGCCCATATCCTCCACTCACACCTATGGCATGCAACTGCAAAGCAGCTGCATCTGACTGAATTCCAGTTTATGTGGTGGTGTGTTGAAATGGTGGCATGTGGTTTATATGTGATGCTTCTGTGTGGGGTTCAAATGTTAGTTTTTGTAACTGATGTTGGGATGGGGGTAGCCCGTGTGTTTGGGCAGGGGTTTTGGAATGAATAACCTGATGCTGTTGCCTACTACCCACGTAAGTCCAATTTACAACGTTGGAGCTAACGGAGAAGGAAATTGTGGTAAGTATAATTGTTCCTGTTCTCCTGCTGATACCCACTTCTGTCTGAGGAAAAGAAACCTACATCTGGCCTGTATAGTGGGAGTGGGGCGGGAGTGAAGGACCTGCTGTACGAGTTTTTGGAGTGATTTGCTGGGTGTGTTTTGACCGAAGGACCTGCTGGCGTGGCACCAGTGCCACTGGGTAACTACTGAAGCACCGTCCTACCTTAGGAAGGAAGTGCTTTTATTTGTTTTGTTTGGCATCCTTGTGTCATTTATAATTGTTGCTGCTGCTGGTCCAATATGATTTGGGCCATTACTACAGTAGTGTTGTCCTTGTGCTGAGAGATTTAAGTGTCAGTATCAGTGTGGCTCAGTTGGTAGCACATCCATCTCTGGACCAGAGGGTTGTGGGTTTTGATACCACATTGGGATTGGAATCGTAACGAAGCACTGGCACCATTGCAGTATTCAAGGGGTGGTATGCTGCACTAGTGCTGTCCTTTGGATGAGGCGTTAAAACAGCGGTCCCCTGGCTTCTGCCTGTCCTGGTGGGTGTCAGGTGGAAGAAAAGTCATAGAACCCCTGGCATTCTTTGCAAAGAGTAGGCAGAGGATATTCGGTCGTGGGCCAATAGCCCCCTTCACATACGGATCCATGCAATTGTCAATGATTGTGAATGGGCCTGCATCTGGGGGAGCATATAAGATGTATTTTGGGGGTGTGGGATTGAAATGGCTCATGTTATTTTGCTTATTTATTGTATTGATTTGGGCTGGGTGGTGGAATTAGACTTGTTTCCTGCAGATTTAAAATGGTGCTGTTGTGCATATGTGATGTCTCTGACTTGTAATGCATGGTTTTAAAAGTACACACTTTCTTTTGCCTTTCTGATGTGGGCTGGGGTGTGAATGAGGAGCCAGCATTTTTGGGTGGGGGCTTTGGAAGCGAGGGTCAGCGAGCTTTGCTTAGACTTTCCACATCATATCTCCCATTGACAGTGGACAATGTTGGAGCTAATAGAAAAGAAATTATGGTAAGTGACAGAATTTCTCTTATCCTCCTCACGTACTCAATGCCTTTTGCTAGTTTAAAAAGACCTGGCGTATGGATCTGGCCTTCGGGATGGTGGGCTTGGACTCTGAGCAAAAGGGTTTGCTGAGGCTCTGGAGGACACAAAGGACCTGCACTAAAGTCTGAATGCACAGTACATTTATCTGCATAGGTAGCACCTTTGACATGAAGGACAGATGAGATGTAGCAGAGCAGTTTTGAGAAGTAAAATGAGGGCATCCCTCCTGGCTGGTCATGTGTCTGCGTGCTAAGGATGGAGTGCTGTTTTGGGACTCTGACTGCGGACTACAGCTTGTGATGCTGGGCCTCTGTGTGTATGAATGCCTGTGTTTTGCAAGTCAAGGCAGTCTGGGGTTTCAAAGTGTGGCAAGGTGGTCACTCTGCAGTGGTCCTGCCTGAACTTTGTCTGGGGGGGGTGGATGATTACAAAGTGCTCGTTCTGATCTGGTCCTGCCAGAGCTGTGTTGGGCTGGCTGATTACGTCTTACAAAGTACTGCTGCTGCGTAGCTGCAGTCCTTCACTAATGATCCTGTCCTACTGGAGATCTGTTGGGAGGTACATTTTACAAGGTGACGCAAAGCAACAATCTTGATCCTGCCAGAGCTGCTGCTGGCAGTTGCCTGATTAAAGGATGCACCTGCCCAGTCTTGATATTTCAGATATTGCTTTTATGGCTTCTTAGTTCTTCAAATTGTGCTTCAATTAATAAGTGGTGTTCTTCTTGTCAGTGTGCCTCAGTTGGTGGTACATCTGCCTGTGGACCAGAGGGTTGTGTGTCTCGTCCCACACCAGGATTGGGCGCATGCCAAAAACACTGGCATCCGAGTGCTGTATTTGGGGGGGGGCAGTACTACTAGGAGTTCCGCCTTTTGGATGCGCTGTCAAACTGAGCTCTTCTTCTAACCTCCTGGTGGGTGTCCAGGCGAAAGTAAATCAATGCACTCTTTGCAAAAGTAGGGTTCAGCTCCGTATTCCCCTTGTTTAACCATAAAATAGATTCATGCAATTGTCCAGGCTGTGTCTGGTTGCTGATGTGCGATACTTCAAATTCAGTCACTTCACTACCAGTCTACCATTGCTTGTTCAGTGCTTTGGGATACACTGCGTATGAAAAGTGCTATATTCTTCTTCTTCTTCACGGGTATTGTGTCTGTAGCAGTTGTACTGTAGCAGTTCTGGCGGAACATTTGGGCATGCCCAGGATGGTCTGGCCGCAGACTGGCTTAACTGATGTCAACTTCTCATCAATATGAATTTTCGTTGCATTGTAGACAAAGAATGGATCGCTTTCTGATTGGAAAAGCGTGTGCATGAGAGATGGAACCTGTTGGGCAGAGAGAACCTCAAGCAAAGCATAAGGCCAGAAGATATGATGAGGACTATCTGAAACTAGGATTCACCTGGATCGGGACCAGTGATGCACCACGACCCCAGTGTGTGGTGTGTGCTGAGGTTCTGGCACAAGACAGTAGCATGGCCCTGCAAGCTAAGGCGTCATCTGGAAACAAAGCACCCCAGCTTACTTTCAAACCAGTGAGTTCTTCAAAAGAAAACTGAGCGAACTATGAAGGCCAAAAAAGTTGTGGAGCACCATGGGACTGTTCCTGTAAAGCGGTGAAGCATCATATCTTCTATCTCTGAGAATTGCAAAGCTGGGAAGCCACACAACATTGGAGAAGAGCTGCTAATTCCTGCTGCAAAGGAAATGTGTTCAGTGATGCTTGGAGAGAAAGCAGCTGCACAGCTGGAAGCAATCCCTCTTTCATATGACACAGTTTGCCGTCGTATTGAGGACATGTCTGCAGATGTGAAGCATCAGATCGTAGATTCCATTCATCAAAGCCCATTCTTCTCTCTGCAGATAGATGAGTCCACTGATATAGCAGATGCTGCACAGCTTCTGGTGTATGTTCGGTATGCCACGGACACAGATCTTCGGGAGGAGTTTCTATTCTGCCATACACTTCCTACGAGAGCAGCTGGGGAAGAGCTGTTTCGTCTGCTGAATACTTTCATTGAGAATGAAGGCCTTGATTGGAGTCATTGTATTTGGTATCTGCAGTGATGGAGCTACGTGCAATGACTGGAAGACACAGCGGAATGGTGACCAGGGTACAACAGTGGCTCCCAATGCTCTCTGGAACCACTGCATGATTCACAGGAAGCTCTGGCAGCCAAGAGGATGCCAGATGAACTCAACAAAGTTTGACTGATGCAGTGAAGCCGTGAACTTCATCAAGGCATGTCCAGTGAATTCAGACTGTTTTCAGTACTGTGTGAAGATGGGGCCGAAACATACACAGCTGCTCTTGCACCACTGAGGTCCGCTGGTTGTCGGGAGAAAGTGCTGACCCGCCTCTATGAACTGCGTGATGAAGTCCATATTTCTTGCAGACTGTAACTCTCCACTTGTGGAACATTTCCACAATCAACAGTGGCTTGCTTTGCTTGCGTACTTGGCAGATATCTTTGACAGACTGAACTCTCTTAATCTGTCACTTCAAGGACGGGATGCCAGTGTTTTCTGATCAGGGACAAAATCAAGGCATTTGGTTTCAAGCTTGAACTTTGGTCCACACGAGTGCAGCAAGGATCAGTTGCCACATTTCCAACCTTGGAGGATTTTCTTCAGGAACATGAAATTTCAGTCGACTGTGTCAAAGCAGTAATTACAGAAACATTTATGTGGGTTGCAAGGCAAGCTAAGACTACTTCCCTGAACATAGCAGAGGGACAGTGACCAGTGGGTCAGGAATCCCTTCATTTTCAAGCCAAGCTCTGCAGACTCCTTATACGCCAGAAGAACAGGAGAGCCTCATTGACCTGGCTACAGACCCAACTCTGAAGGTCACTTTGCCCAACAGCCCTTGCAAAGTTTTGGCTGTCAGTTGGACTTGAATTTCCAGCACTGAAAAATCGAGCTCTTGCTGTACTTATGCCATTTGCCTCAACATATCTTTGCGAATCTGGATTTTCAGCACTGACTGCAATAAAAACAAAGTATCAGGCCCGTCTTAAAGTTGAAGATGACTTGCGCCTCTACCTTTCAAATGTAAAACCAAGAATATTACAAGCTGACTGCACAAAAACGGCACAGGTTGCCCTCTTAACAGACTGGCATTATTTGATTAACAGGCAGCAGAATTTACAATACATTTTACTACACAACAATAAACATACTTCTTATTTAACAGTGGGTGTGTGTGCTTTTGTGAGTTATTCATCATTACTGGTATCTGGCAAGGTACAGTGGTAATGATGCAAAAGGTGACCGGGAGCGCAATTTAGTCAATGTGCAGTGCGCTAATGATCAATTTTTATGCGATTACCGCCATATGCAAATGAGGTCATGACTCATGGGGAGGCCTGGAAGTCTTCCAAGTCCAGTAGGGGAGGCTCGCCATGGCAAGGTCTGAGAACCCTTGTCCTACAGTATCTGTAGAATCCTAGGAAAAGCTGAAGCATGTTTAAATTGTTGGGTCTCAGTCAGGTTGTGAAGGCATCCACTTTTGCTGGGGAAGTACTAATGCCTTGTTCTGATTCAATGTGCCCAACATATTTGTCATCAGTCTGATAGAATGGACACTTGTCCAGGGAGAGCTTTAGAGCATGTTGCTTCAGCCAGTCCATCACTTTTAGTAGTCAGGCTTTATGTTCTTCCAGTGTCCTCCCAAATGCTTTGAGGTCATCCAGGTAGACTAAGACCTCTAGGAGAGTCATGTCCCCTACCACCTTCTCTATTAGGTGCTGGAAAGTTCTCAGGCACCAGAAATCCCTCACAGCATAATGTATGCTCAAATTGACGAAAATCAAAAGGGCAGAGCAAGGGGGTCTTCTCCTTGTCTTCCTCAGCCATTGGTATTTGATAGTATCCACTGCACAAGTCCTGCACATAGAGTCATCTACTCCCTGTGAGGCTGTCCAGTATCTTGCACTCAAGGCATGGTGTATTGATCGGCCACAGTCCTTTGATTAAGGGTGCAATAGTCAATGCACATTTTTATGGCACCAGTCTTCTTTCAGGCCACCACTATATGTGAAGCATAGTGGCTCTGAGACTCCTTTATGATCCCTGCTGCCAAGAGTTCTTGCAGCTGTCATCTGATATCTTCAGTGGCAGCATGTGCCAGTCCCCTCAGCCTTTCACTGAAGGGGCAGTAGCCATACATAGTAACATAGTAAGACAGTAGTTGACAGCATATAAGGACCACTGGGCCCACCTAGTCTGCCCATATTCCCTGCCTACATCAGCGGCCATTGACCCTACTTGGTCATTGGCCTTTGCCTCACTTCCCCAAATCTAGGGTTCCCTTTTGTTTATCCCATGCATGTTTGAATCCCTCCACTGTGTTATCATCCCTCACTTCCTGGGGTAGGCTGTTCCAAGCATCCACCACCCTCTCTGTGAAGAAAAACTTCCTCACATTTCCCCTTATCCTGCCCCCCTTCCAATCTCATATCATGCCCCCTCATCCTTGTACAATTCTTGTACTAAAAGATGTCACCCCCTGCACTTTGTTCAAGCCTCTAAGATACTTGAAGGTCTCTGCTATATCCCCCATTCCCTCCTCTCTTCAAGTATATATATATATTAAGGTTTTTTGATCGTCCCTCATATGTTTTCTGATGCAAGCCCTGCACCATCTTGGTCATGCTTCTCTGAACCTCCTCCACCATCTCTATGTCTTTGAGAAGATGTGGCCTCCAGCACTGAACACAGTATTCTAGATGAGGCCTCACCAGCATTTTGTACAATGGCATCACCACCTCCCCTCTTCTGCTAGTGATACCCTTCCTATGCATCCCAACATCCCACTTGCCCTCCCCACAGCCTTGTTACACGGTTTGGCCACTCTTAGGTCATCTGAGATGATTATCCCTAAATCCCTCTCTTCCCTGGTGTTTGTCAGCAATTTCCCCACCCCTCCCCATTCTGTCGCTCTCCCCATGGTTTCTTCTCCCCAGGTACATGATTTTGCACTTTTTTCATTAAATTTCAACTGCCACAACTTTGACCTGCTTTCCCAGATCCCTCCTCATTCTTTCGACCCCTTCTGGAGTCTCTACTCTGTTGCAGATTAGGGCTGGGTGGACTGTTCTGCGGGAGATCCAGATCTCTGGATCAAACCCGCAATCTACGGACCTGGATAAATACGAACTTTGTGGTAGAAGTCCAGTTCCGGGTCTGTGGAGATGCCATTTCACCGATTTTGTTTTCTGTTGCCATGGGGATGCCGATGGCATGTACAGCCAGCCAGCAGCATCCAATCAGGCAACAGGAGGTCACATGGCACACTCATGGTATATAACCATGCTGAGTGCGCCATGTGGCCCAGAACAAGGAGGACTGCGAAGACAGAGGAGCAGAGGAGCTGCGCTGAGCAGCAGAGCCAAAACAAAACCAAAAATAAAGCACCCTACAAAAAAAAAAAAAGAGTTTCTCCAGCTGGAGGGGAGGGAGTGGGACAATGAAGAAATTAGGGAGGGGGAAAGAACCAATCGTGGGAGTGGGTGAAGGCGATCAGGGTCGGGACTCGGGAGGGAGTGTCGGGAGTCAGATTGGGGAAGGAGTCGGAACTGGGGAACAGCGATGCGGGGTGGGGAGACGCTGGCAATGCTGGGCTGGTGACTGTGTGTGAGCAAGAGCAGGCTGGCAAGCTCTGACTTGTGCCATTCCAGAGGGGAGCGAGTGAGGCTAGTGTGGAGAGATGGAGAGAGGAACTCGAGTACTGGGGGCCCATTACAGTTACAGAAAATCCCATATGAAAGTTTTTCTTGGCCCCGGACAGTAGCTGTGTGTACAAAAAGAGCAGGCTAGCAAAATCTGACTTGTGCCATTCCAGATCCAGAGTACTGGGATGGGGTCAGAGATTACAGTTACATAAAATCCCAAATGAAACTTTTGTCTTGGCCTCAGACAGTAGCTGTGTGTACAAAAAGGGCAGCCTGGCAAAATCTGACTTGCGCTATTCCAAATCTAGAGTACTGGGGTGGGGTCAGAGATTACAGTTACATAAAATCCCAAATGAAACTTTTGTCTTGGCCTCAGACAGTAGCTGTGTGTACAAAAAGGGCAGCCTGGCAAAATCTGACTTGCGCCATTCCAAATCTAGAGTACTGGAGGGGCCCAGAGATTACAGTTACAGAAAATCCTAAATGAAAGTTTTTTTTCTTGGCCTCAGACAGTAGCTGTGTGTAAAAAAAAGGCAGGCTGGCAAAATCTTTGACTTGTGCCACTTCAGATCCAGAGGAGAGAGGGAGAGACTACTGTGGGTACCAGAGAAGTTTTAGTTACATAAAATCCCCAATTTTTTCCTGGCTTCAGTGTGGCTGTGTCTACACTAGGGCAAGGGCAGCAGGGTAGCAAAATAAACCTTTGTGATGTCCAGTCCAGGCTCAGAGGGGAGAGGGAGAGACTGCACGTGGGCCACAATAAATGTAACAGTCCCAGAAATCCCAAATAAAAATGTGTTCCTGGCTTCAGTGCAGCTGTGTGTACAGAGAAAGTGCAGCAGGGTGGCAAAATAAATCTCTGACTTGTGCCATCCAATCATGAATAACAAACATCATCACTTGCATTCATTCACAAACCACGATTTCATGCATTAAAAAAAATACTGTTCAAACAACATACAAGTTAATATGACTGCCCTGTGCTGCTGGCTGTGGGTGGCCCAGGGGATAATCTGACTGTGCATTGTAGCAGGCTGAGTGTTTACAGTACAACACAAGTAAAGCACAAATGCTACATACAAGTGTTATCATCATTCATGCCCCATTATTTCTTATTATCAATAGTTTTATAGTAAATCGTGTTACAAACTTACATACTGTAAGCATTAACCATCCCCCAGTGTGGGACTGTGCTGCATACACCTGTGCACCAGATGTGTCTGCATCTCCAATTCAGATTCTGAGGTACACTTAACAGTTGCTGAATTTGGTCACTTAACAGTAAGTGTACTGTAGGAGCCAGTCCAGTAATCTTGAATGGAAGTGGTGGTGGACTGCTGTGCTGTTGTTGTGCTATGTGCACTGTACATTCGTGAGTCATGACAGTAAATTTGTCCCTCGCCTGTGAGTGGGAGTCGTCAGAAGGACATCACGTTAGAGGGATCGTTGGTTACAAAATGGATCAAAGTGTTGAAGAGGCACATTCTATTTCTCAGGTAGGCAGTGGCACTGCAAAAGGCAGCAATCAGCCTGAAAGGGGAAAACAAAATCAAAAACCAAAAAGTGATTTTTTTTTCACGTCTAAGGTTTTGTCTTCCAAACGAATGCTTGAATAACAAAAAAGGTGACCGTCTTGGATCATCCTCAGTCCCAATAAAAAAAAAGTTGTGCAGTTAAAAAAACTAAAGTCTTGGTGGGTACCACCTGCAGAGGCACTGCCAGTCCCTCATCCGATTCTTCTGAGGTTGAACTCGAAGAGGGTAATACTAAAAATAAAGATGAAGAGAATGATCAGGCAGCATAAGGGTCACTGGAGGGATGGAAATTGCAGATGAGGAAGAAACAGGCAGAAATGCTTTGGTTGTGGAGGGGGGCAGTGGGAATAAACCACAAGAGGAACAAGCCCAAGAAAAATCCGGAGGGGGGGGGCTTGAAAGCTGACTGAGGTGTTGTGCCTTCCTAGGAAGAAAACTAAAAAAATATCATCTTTTGTTTGGTCATACTTCTCCATTAGTGCTTCCAATGAGTTGATAGCGCATGATGCTATTTGTAAATGGCCAATCAGCAGGGGTAAAAAGAAAGCAGCATTGGGAACTTCAGCAGTGAAAAGGCACCTAGACAGATGTCATAACATTACTGAGAAGTTCAGTTGTGAGTCTCGAAGAGAAAGTGACAGTGATAGCTCACTACACTTAGGTGTAATGCCCATAGATGATAGCAGTGGCAACCCCACAGCACTACACCTCCACCACCACTTCCCGCCATTTGAAGGATTCCTCCAACTGTTACCGAAAGTGACCATGTGTTCAAAAGCCCTCCTCCTTTAAGGAGACAGCTTACCCTCTCAGAAACATATGAGCGTAAAGTCAAATATGCCTCGAGTCACCCTGTTGCTGTTACAATAACCAAAACAATTTCAGAAATGATGGCTATTGATTTGCTACCATATAACATGGTTAATCATATAGGATTCAGGCGGCTACTTGAGTACCTCGCTATAGTATACCATTGCGGAAATACTTCCCAACAACAGGGATTCCAGATCTTTATGATGTTGTATGTAAAAAATTAAGACGCGTGTTGTGCAGTGCTGTTGGGAGGGTGGTGCATCTCACAACACATATCTGGACAAGCTGCCAGCCTGAACCTTTCATGTCTGTCACGGCACTTTGAGCATGTTTTGATAATTCATATGGGACTGGGGACAGTGAAGCATCGCAGTTTACTGTTCTAAGAATGTTTTAGTTTCCATCTGAACATACCTCATACAACATCAGTGAAGGGCTCCAAAAACCAATACAGCAATGGCTCATTTCACAGGGACTGTCAGTTGGCTTCAGAGTTGCAGATAATGGGTCCAACATAAAGAGGGCCTCGGAGGAGGGGGGCTTTGTTCACATCTGCTGCTTTGCACATTGCTTAAATTTGATAGTTCACAGTTTTTTCGATGACAACAGGGAGCTTAAGGCTCTTGTTAGCACTGGTAAAAGAATATGCACTCATTTCAGTCACTCAAGCAAAGCCCGTCACTTGTTTGAAAAAATACAGCAGGCGCACAGTTTACCTTTGCACAGACTGATCCAAGACATTTCTACTTGATGGAATTCTACCTTTTATATGTTCCCAAAAGCTGCTGAAACAAAAGTAAGCTGTCAGGCAGTACACCTTAGAATATAAAATTGATGTTGCAGACGTCTACATTACTATAGCACAGTGGGCCATGTCCATGCTGGAGTTTCAAATTTTCCTGCTCCAGCCATTTGAAGAAATCACCAGGGAGGTAATTGCAAACACAGCCACTCTGAGCCAGGTGATACCCCTAACAAAATTTTTAAATTAAGATTGAATCTGATTAAGGAAAAATTAGAGAAGTAAGACAGTTACATGATCCAGGCTGCCAGTGGTGCTGACACATGCAGGTTGCCCTCCAGAATACAACAAGATCTAACTAGACATATGATCAAAAAAGTCGCAGAAGATAAAAAACTATGTAAAATGCTTCATTCTGAGTACTACATTAAAGCAGAAATCTTGAACCCACGATACAAATGGAAGCAACTATTAAGTGATGATGACACTTCTTTAGAGATAGACAAACAAGAAATAATTGACGAGGTGCATGCTGTCATGGAACAGAGTCCAACAGCAGCACCACATTCAGAATCTTCTTCAGAACACAGCAGTACAGCATCCGGTGGCCATCCTCTACTGTTGCAGCATTTTCTCCCTCTTCCTCCTCAGCCACTGTAACTGAATCTTCTTCTTCACCACCAGCCAAGCACAGCACTGTCCCACAGTCACTTGGTTCAGATTCATGTTTCTAGAGTCACTTAAAAGATGTTATTGTAACATCTTCACCTGCCTCTTGTAACACAGCCTCAGCACAGACCATTGTTGAAATGTACCTGGCATCAGCTCAAATGCTGATCCTTTGAAGTACTGGAGATCCAAACAAAATATGTGGCCTGCTTTAGCAGACATTGCAATGAAGTACATGAATTTCCCTCTGACTAGTGTCAGTTCAGAACGATTGTTCAGTTCAGCTGGTAATATCATCAGTACCGTAGAAAGGGTGGGGCGGGCGGTGCTTCAGCACTGGGCGCAAGCCTCCAAAGGCGCAATTTTCAATGGAAGCTTAAATGTGTTACTTGCGGTACCACTTTAAATTTTTTTTGCTCACTTAGACTGTAATTATAGCTGGCTGTCAGCAGGGGTACATCTGCCAAAGATCAGCAAGTTTGGGGGGAGGGGACAAGAGCTGCAGGCAAATAGTCATGTGGTGGTGGTGTGTAGTACAGCGAGTGAGAAAGAAAGAGAAACTGTAGGCGGGTCAGCAACGCACATTATAAAAGGTACGAGCGAGTGGTTGACACTAAGACTGAGAGTACAGCCAGACAGTCATATATTATTGTGATACTTGTGAGAGTAGAGAGAAAGAGGTGTGAGAGACAAGAGATCCATTAGTGAGGTCCTGTCCAGACCATCTTGGATTTTTAATTGTAAGCATAAGCATATTAGTAATAAGTCTGTCACCCTGTCTCCCATGTGTGATCCCCCGGAAGCCTAATTCCATATTGTTTAAAAATCAAATTTGTGTCCTGTTTGCTGTTTAGTTTTGTGCGGACTGCGTAAGTTAGTGTGAATTCCAGTCTGATTTCTGAAATGAGTGTATCTGCAGCGTGGCGGTGCCGGCCACGGCCAGGGGGGGGATAATTTTCTCGATTTGAAAAAATGGAATTGGAATTTAAATTGGAAATCATGTACTGATCTGATCCAGATACTGCACTGATCTCATCATCAGGAGGAGGAATGGGAAAGAAATCTAGCCAGTTGCGGCTCTCATCACGCCAGCCAACTGCCAGGCCGGACTGCGGCCCAATCTGATTGGGCCCACAGCCTGGCTTGGCAGTGGGTGGTAGGCAACCGGCTGCTGTGTAGTAGTTCAGGGACTCCGACTGGAACAGTGGGATGGGAGTGAAGAAGTTGCCAGTAGCCGCCACCTGCCCCCTCTTTGGCTCTTCTGCCAAGTTTGGCAGACTGACTGCCATGGTGCAAACAGGCCACGTGGCACCATCCCTCCCACCCTGTTGTTTTCTCTCCTTCTCTTGCCCCGTGCCCCTTGCACACCCAGTGATGCATCCCATATCATGCAGGCTCCCCCGTGCTGCTTTTCCCCATCCTAATACTCCAGGAGGGCTGCACTGCTGACCTCAGGGAGTCAGCATATTTAATTTCCTCTGTCTCACAGTCTCAGTGCACAACATGAACAACACTACTCAAAAAAAGTTCAAGCAACTCAAGTTATCAATTTAAAATAAATTATGTTTTTTGTGTCGAGCCAAGAATATCAGAGTAGATTGAGACTCGAGAATGAGATGTTGCTTACATGCTTTAATAATTAGTCAGGCAGTACCCTTCAGCTCTGAAGATGTTAAATTCTTTCTCTGCTTTAAAATCATTTCAAAACAGAGAAAGAAAAAGAGTAAAAGACAAGACATGGACAGTTTGGAAACTTCTGAATATTTAAATTGTTCCACTCCTGAGTCCAATCCTGAATAAAATGATTGCTTAATTGGGCTTTTCCTGTACCATACAAGTATGAATTTTCTTCAGGGTAAGGGTAATTAGAAAAGCAGAAATCCATTCCAAAAAAGATGTGAGACTACTTACTGATAACTTTACACAGGTGTAGGTAGATTCCCTGGGGTACATAAGAGCTTTGTGGGTGGTTAGATAGTTATCTGTATCTCCACTGATTGAAATGAACTACCTACCTACAGAAAGGTAAAATTAACTGCTGGGGTGGAGGTAACAGATTTACTTGTTTGTGCAATTTGCAGCACACTCCTCCACTGTGAAGGAGTACAAATTATCCAAACAAGTATATCAGCTTCACTCCTCATTATTTGATGCATCACAGCAGTCTGTTTTTTTTTAACATCAGGGTCTCAATTTTCAGTAACTATGGTGGGCAGCAGCACTTCATGGTTGGAAACTGGCTGCACCACTGTGCTTCCATGATTGTGCCATACAGTACACAGTGCTGGGTGAATTATTCCTCTAGTTGCTAGAGGGTATAAACACAGGCTGGATTGCACTTGGGACCAAGTCACAAACTGGAATTGCACTAATCTCAGTGAATGCCATTCTGTGAATTGGGTGTAACGGTCAATGCAGGGGCATCCAGCCTGAAAAGCATCCCCCCCCTCCTAAACCTATAATCCTCGAATATAGGGCCCTTGTGGGTCACTGATTCCAGATCCTTCATGGCCTAGTGGCTTCACTCCCTGGTGACCCAATGTCAACCCCTAGGTACAAGAAACTGAGACCGATTGTGGAAGGCTGCCACATTTATGTGAATGGTACTGTGGCCCATTTGTGTGGTAGCCCCACCTACTCCACTCCACACTATCCTGAAGTGTCTCAGCCATTCAGGAAGGGGTCCAGATTCCAGTTGAATTTAGCCAAGACTTGGACCAAGAGGGTTACATTTTGCTGCTTGTGCTAAAGGGTCACACTAAGTACTTAGCTGTATCAAGTAGTACTGAGACTGGGGCCTCCCCCATATATGCAGCCATTAGGATTTTAATTCCTGTTCATGTGTTTGAGAGTAGTGGCAGTGATTTATTGTGCTGGTGATGTTGCCACCCTGGATCCAGTCTCCTAGTACAAGTACTCAGTACCAGACTCACTGCTATTTCATGAAGAATCAGCTGCAGCACTCAGGACAGCCAGACATGCACTATCAGAAGCAGCACTGGCACTGGTTGTATTTAAGCATATGTGTGTGTATATGTATTTATGTATATGTGTGTGTGTGTGTCTATATATATATATATATATATATATATATAGACACACACACACATACATACACACACACACACACACACACACACACACATTATAATAGTGATTCCGAGTAGTAAAATACCCAAAATAATATATGTTTCCTAGAACTGCTCTAGTCTTCACAGCAATTGTGCAGTGTGAATATACTGTTTCCTCCCGATTTACCAGCTTATTATGTTATATTTTAATGCACTATTTTTAAATTAGTAGTCTGCAGTCTGTTGTGGAGTCTGTCTGGATTCTGGAAAAGGCAGAATCAAGGTGGTTCAAATAAACAACACCATATACAGTATTATGCTGTGATTTAATTTGAACCTCTTGCTTCTGCCTTCTGGTCTATCCAGAGTCTGTCCACACCAGACTATCATAGTTGTATTATAACATAATAAACTGAAATCAGGAAAAAGGTACATACAAGATTCTTTTTAAAAGCACAATTACAGTTATGAGCACACCTAAGAAATATATAGATTTTATAATTTATGGTGATAATATTTTTGAGATGCCATGGTACAAAAGGAAAGATTTAAGAGGTTAGGCAGGGTTCAGAAAAAAAACAGGATCCCACTGTGCAACTTCAGGGGTAGGGAACATGTAACAAAAGTGTGTTTTTTTCTTCAAGAAAAGCCCCAAAACTCACCACAGGCATGCCAACCCCTCAGAGCATCTGGGGCCTTGCGACCAGCTCTTTTCGGGGAGGGGGGCACAAAATTAGTCTCTTGCCCAGGGCACCAAAATGCCTTCCTACGGCTCTGAATATCATTACTGATACACAATCTCATTTGACACAAGAAAATAATGAGCGCCTCACGTTTCTCAAAGTCAACATTCCTCACTTTAATTTCCAATATGACACCGTAATAAAATATACACTAACTGCTCTGAGCAGGCCCTATGCACAAAACACTTTCAAGAATTTGTGCCTGTGATGAAAATCTTTTGTAAATAGGGTCTACAACATGAGGTAGCAATTAATTGCAGCAAGTCAGGTCAGGATGGACTAGGCCAGGTCACTATGATCACATGAGCAGCACAGAATAGAAAAAAAAAATAACATCAGTGGGTTCAGAATCCAAATACAGCAAGAAACTGCATTTCATGTCACAAACTTACTTGGTGGCACCTGGTACCACTATCTGATCTGGAAGGTAGGGTACTGCTGTCTACTACTACTACTGTTATCAGTTTTTGCTCTCACGAGTCACGACTACTACTTATGTATCACTTTTTGTCCTTACTCCAGTCCTACTCCTTACAACTACTACTTGTCACTTTTTTTGCCCTCAGCAACTGATCCTGAGTCCTGACTGTACTGTTTTAATTTTCATTCAGTAATGGCTTAGCAGACGCCTGAAAGTTCGGAAACTGAATACTCTTTGTATATTTCTCATGTCCCCAATATTTGGCTGCAAATATTTCACAGAAAAAAATGCTACTAAATTGAAAATTCATGTAATTTCTTTAGTGTGTGTGTGTGTCTGTGGTATGCTAGCCTGGTTATATCTCACTTACAGTAACTGGGCTGAGATTATTATATTACTATATTTTATTTGTGATACTTAAATTACTTGGCAGTGGCTGGCAGCAAGCAATTGTGGAACTAGGAAGGATGTCATTGTGTTGTGTTGTGTGTCATCAGGTCTTCATCAGGTGGCAGTGGCAAACTTTTTTATGACTGCACTGCACTTGACCAATCCGATGTGTGACTGGCTGGGTGGTGATCACTGTGTCTTTTATTTGTCTTCGTTAAGGATTCAGCATCTTCAGCATGTTGATCAGATTCAGTAGAAGTAGTCATAGTACTAGAAAAAATTACCACCTCTTGGACCAGACAGTGTGCCATATACCACAGTACACTGGGGCATGCAAAGCAGTTGCATCATTCACATGGGTAGGGTGGGTGGTCTTTCTTAGTGCTGCACATTTGCACATTCATATCCATTTCTTGAGCTTATTCAGCTCTGACTGGAACATCCATCAAAATAATACCCACACAGCACCATTAATAAAATAAGAAATCTTAGCTGCCTGGCAGTGCCTGGTGGTGCTATGATATAGGTATTTGTGTAACCCCTAGGTGGCGCTGTCCTATGGGCTACTACCCCTGCCTACATAGCTAGGTACAGATTGAGGGGCCTGAGCTCAGTGAATGGGTGCCACCCCCTGGAGGAAGGTTTCGGGGTAGCGTAGCTGCTGTTGGTATAGCCCTCCAAGAGGCTATAACCACCCACCAATACTTCTAGTGGCCTAAACAGTTCAGCAAGAAGGCAATCACATATACCATATGACAGTAATAATATGCTCACACTCTTTGCATTTACCACCAGAGCTGGATCTACTGCAATTGACCTGGAGACCCCCTGGAAAACAAGACCAGTGATGCAACAATATAAAGGCAGTACAATACCCCCACCAAAAAGGTACACACTAGCCAGGTTTTATTTATTTTTATTTATTTCAGTTTAGGATTAATACCTTTGAGACAAGGACTGGATTTCAAAGGTTCCAAGTCAGTCAGGAAAACATATACAAACAACAGGTTAGGACAGTACAAACTGGTTACAATAGGTTTGCTCAGAACTTAATTACAGTTTAAACATTGTACCAACTTATACATTGTAATCTAATTTTGAAATTTACATCTATAATAATAATAATAACAGCAAGGCATAGAGGTGTAGGAAACAAGAGTGAAGGGAATATGCCTTCTCTGGGTATTAGGGGAGGCTGGGGGGGGGTCCCCGGCAGGAGGTTGTTAATTGAGCACTAAGGATTGCCGAAGGAGTGGGTAGGGGGGTGTAAGGGAGCAGCCCAAGGGGGGCATTGTCAGGTTAAACATGAACAACCACAATCTGATTTATTCAGGGGGATCTGAACAAGGGTAGGGCATGATTCTAGCAGATGATTAGCAGATCTGATTAAACTCAGGCTGAACAAGCATGCACAGTGAGTCCCTTTGACACAGTCACACAACCCTGGGTACCCAGTTGTTAAACAGGCTAGCCTGAAGTGTTGCCCAGGGTAGGCCGGTGTTGCAGCTGTTGTTGGAGCCCTTAGGAAAGAAAATAATTTGCATGCACTCAACCCAGAATTTATAATCTGGAGCTGGATGGCTCAGTTTGTTGTAATAAACCCAAACAAGCAAATCAGATGACACACAATGATTGTGGCTTATGTTTCAGGGAGCTACCCTGTTTGTACTCACACTACCCAGACCAGGATGCAAGACAGATGAAATGAAGACCTCTGGATGTTGTACTGGATTGCCAGGGGAAGCAGGGCCTACACGACTCACTGTGGTCATCGCTACCTGTTCGGTGGTGTTGAGCAGGGGGCCAAATCCCCGAGCAGGTCTTTCACCGGAAATGTCTCTGAATCAGGAGTGGCAGCCTAGGCCAAGGTGACAGGGCCCAGGCAGAGTGAGCAGTTTGGATAAAGTTCATGAGAAGTGCTGGAGCAGCTTCCAGCTAGCATAACAGAACCTGTGGTGGGGAACCAAATCGTGACCCACGCCACACATTCAGCACATTTATAAGCACTTAGAATATTTGTCACAGTTCGGATAAAAGTCCATTTGCAATAACACAGGATCTCTGCGCAAACCTTTCAATCTGAGGCTCACTTCAGTACCTGACAGGCCAGCCACTTCTGGAGCAAGTCTTTGGTCCACTTGCAGGCAATGATTACACACTTTTCTCTTCAGGTTCAGGTCTCGATTCAATTATTGGATAAATCCGACTTTCACTGTCAAGGCAGTTGTTCGCACTGCAAGATGTGACAGGTAGGCCTGTTCAGCCTTCCCGCCAATTCTCCTGCACTCCTATGCAAGAGCAGCTGCTCAATGAGTCAAGCTGTTCACTCTCAAAGCCCCTACTCACAACTGACACACTGCTGCAGGCAGTTCTGGGCTTGCCCAGTGATCCAAAAGGTTCGGTTGGCTGAGGGAACTGTCTGTCACAGACAGGGCTCCCCCTTCAGGTCCATTTAGGCACCAAACCTTAAAAACTACAATTTCTACAGATTTCACTCCCACAAGGCCTCTGAGGACAATCTCCATTTTAGGTCTCCTGAGGTTCTGATTGGTCCAACACTGGCAGTTCCAGAACAAAAATAGTGACTCCAATCCAAATGTTCGTGCTGCAAATGAAAGCAGGTTAGACAAACTTCTATATTATTATTATTATTATTATTACTATTACTACAGATAAACAGTAAATATGTACTTCTCCTAACAGAGCTCCCTCTGCGCAAGTAGTGACTGCAGAATGGAGCAGAAATATGGACCATCTGGCTGGTCACGAGCCTTAAATCACTCGGATCCAGTCCAGACTAATTTTCTAAAACAGCATAAGGGTTCTCTTAAAGAGACAGGCATGGAGGCTTACTATAGCACTCTCATGCAGGCAGTTTTAAACGGCTGGACACAGAACACCATCCTGACAGTGGGCATTAGGCACTTTATAGAAACCTTTATTTGTAGGGGGCGGGGGGGGTTACACTTGAAAATCTCTCTCTCTGTCTGTCTGTCTGTCTCTCTCTCTCTCTCTCTCTCTCCCCCGTCACGGGCCTGAGCAGGATATGCCACCATTATAGGCCAGCCATGAAGGGGCTAGTAGTGACAGATTGCTTTTTTATTTAGCAGTTTTATTTTAATTTTTATACAAATAATCCATTAAATTATTTCCTTTGGGCCTCTGTCAAATGTGAGTGACTTTGGCCACTTTTATGCATTTTTTTGAATTTTTTCAAATATTGGTCAATAAATCAGAACTAATCAGGATAAATCAGAACTTCACCATGTTCCGGTTCTTATTTAATAAGGGTCAGAACTTCACCGAGTTCTCCCAGCCCTATTGCAGATCTTGGTATCATCTGCAAATAGGCAAACCTTCCCCTCTAGCCCTTCAGCAGTGTCACTGATGAAAACATTGAAAAGGGCTGGCCCCAGGACCGATCCCTGAGGCACCCCACTGGTCACCCTCTTTCCCTCGGATTTAATCCTGTTTATTACCACCCTCTGCTTCATGTCCCTCAACCAGTTTCTAACCCAGTTTTCCACTTTGTGGCCCACCCCCAGGCTCCCTACCTTGTTCACTAGTCTTCTGTGGGGTACGGTGTTGAAGGCCTTAATAAAATTGAGGTCAGCGATATCCACTGCTCCTCCCTGATCCACCTCTTTTGTTACCCAGTCAAAAAAGTCAATCAGATTTGTTTGGCATGACCTTCCTGCTGTGAAACTATGCTGCCTTGGATCCTGTGCTACCATTGTTTCCAAGTGTTCCACAATCTTTTCCTTAAGCAGTGCCTCTATAATCTTATCCACTACCGAGTTTCATGCCTCCGCCCTGTTACCACTCTTGTGGAAAGGGACTACATTTGCCCCCTTCCAGTCCTCTGGAACCACCCCTGTATCGAGCGACTCACTAAACAGGGCCACCAGAGGTGCTGCTAGCACCATCTGTAATTCCGTTTATTATCCTGGGGTATATATCATCTGGTCCCATCACTTTGTCCACCCTCAATTTTATGAGGTCCTCCAGGACCCTCTCTGCTGTAAAAGGACTGGTATTTACCGCTCTCCCCCCATTGTTTCTGCTGCCTAGCTGTGGTCCCTGCCCCCCACCATGAATACCAAACAGAAGAATTAATTCAGTATCAATGCTTTTTCTAAGTCACCCTCTACGTACACCCCTTCCTCCCCTCTGAGCCTTACAATCCCTCCCTGGCCTTCCTTCTATCGCTAATGTATCTAGAAAATGTCTTGCCCCCCCCCTTATTGTCTCTGCTAATCTCTCCTCTGATTGCGCCTTTGTGCTCCTAACTACTTTCCCTGCCTCCCTCTGTCTCTCTGGGTACACTGCCCTATCCTCATCCTTCTGAGTCTCCTTGTATTTTTTGAAAGCCCCCCTTTTTGTCCCTCACTTTCTCTGCTACCTCCTTTGTGAACCATAGTGGTTTGTTCCTTCTATTTCCCTTGTTACATTGCAGTCATATAAAGTGTTCTTCCCCTTTGACACATACCACGTCCCACTCATGGCATGATCAAACATCTGATCGGTAAGCCAGTTCCCCATACAATAATTTATTCCAGTTGTGGGGAATGGGAGATGAACCAAAATGGAAAACTTCTTTGTCCAATAGAGGAGTTCTCTCCTGATGGAATGGTGCCACTACCACCTCAGCAGTGTACAGGTTGGCTAGTACCATACCAGAATGCACTGTCAAATTCTTATGTGTTTCATTCTTTAACTTTATGTTGATCCTCTTGACCGTTACATCGGTACCAAGTAGTACTCCTTGTTGAACCATCAGACTGCTTAACAAACCTCTTCCCGTGGACTCTACAATGATGATCTGGTCTGACAAGAATTCAAGGCAGTCCACAGCTTCTTCTACCAGGCACTCAGCCCCATGGGGCACAATAAAAGGCTCATTTCCTTCTTTCTTTATGACTCCCGCAATCCTCTCAGGGTTGCTGTGGGCCTTGGCTTCCTTCTCCAAGTGAGTATGCACAGTGGCATAAATTGGAAATGTCTGGTAATTTACCTCACCTAGCCTTCTGCAGGCACAAGTGGGCCAGGCATCCAGACCTATTGGCATCGGTTCCATTAGCGTGGGTGTCTTGCCCAATATCTTGGCATCCTGACAAATGAGAGCCAAGGTATCGATCCTTTAAGGGACTCCAGCAAAAGTCTCTAGAAATTCTGTTTGCACAGTGAAATATCCGTCATAGGGGTAGCTGGCAGTGCTCAAACCCATATGAAAAGTTTCTCTAGAGGTTGCAAGGGCAGGGGTTTCAGGTACATCTGATAAAAGGATCGGTAGATAATGTTGACCTGCAATCCACTGTCAAATATGGCTTCATGTGCATATTCCTTGATGGATATCTGTATGGTCAGGGTAAGAACCATCAATCCTTGTGGCAATGTGTGTTGAACAGAGGTAGTGGGATTTATCCATCTTACTGAGACATTCACTCTTGGAGTCCCTGATCACTCCCTTTCTGGGCTCTACTGTCATCTTCTTGTGACTGTTTGTCTTTTCCATTTTTGGTCTACAAGCTGCTGGTTCTTGGGCCTGCCACATCCTCATGCGAAATGTCCATCTTATTTATTTATTTATTTAAAAGTTTTACCAGGAAAGGCATACTGAGCAGACTACCGCTCGATTCCAGATGCGTCCTGGGGGTAGAAGGGAATGGGATAAGTACATACAAGTAGAAAATACAGAATTGCAGAACACCAAAATTTACATACAAGTAGAAAAAAAAATACAGAATTGCAGAACACCAAAATTTACATAGGTTTGATACAAATAGGTACATAAGTTCTACAGTTACAGTGATAATAATCTAGAGTAGTAAATACAGGAGCTAGAAACAGAGAGTACACAGGAAGTTGTAGGCAGAATATGTAGAAAAGGTAATTGACAAACTAAATTTGATAGTTAAGCATGTGAGTGGAACAACATAGTTTTGCATGGGGGGGGGTTGGCCCATACTCAGTGTACATCAAGTTGACATGAGCAGCTTGAGGGGACTTGCCCTTTTAGAAGGGAGATTTGTTGCCGAGGGGAGGTGGAGAGCTGGATATCAGCCAGCAGAGAGTTCCATAGTTTGGGTAGATGGACTCTAAAAGCTGACTGTCCAGCAGAGGTAGCCATGTGGGGGATTTGTAGTAGATGGGAGTCGAAATTTCTGAGTGAGTATGGTGCTGGTGTTTGAGCTGTTAGGGTAGAGGCTAGGTAGGAGGGCAGTAACTGGGCCCAGAATTTGGCTATGAGTCTGTTGCAGTGGTACTGGCGCCTATTGATGAGGGAGGGTAGGTTAAGGTATCTGTAGAGGTCACAGTGGTGAGTGGAGGGAGTACAATCCAGTGCAAAGCGACAGAAGGAGTTAAAAAAGAGGGTCCAGTCTAGCCAGGGTGGATTTAGGGGCAGAACTGTAGACTACATCCCCATAGTCGAAAATAGGGAGGATAATTTTCTGCAGTATCTCTTTGCGGGCTGGCAGAGGGATGCAACTGCGGTTCCGGTATAGTGCCCCCAGCCTAGGGTGTAGTTTTTTGTGGGTTGCTTCGATGTGCGTAAAAAAGTCTAGGTGTTGGTCCAGCCAGACCCCTAAGTATCTGAAAGAGGTGTAGACTTCTAGGGGGGTCCCATCTAGAGTTTTGAGAATGGGGAAAGCAGGGAGGTGGGAGAGTTTTTGTCTCATGCCAAAAGTCATGGAGATTGTTTTTTTGGCATTTAGAATAAGTTGATTTCTGCAAAACCAGTGTTGGACTTCGGTGAAGTCTTGCTGGATCTTGGATGCAACTTCCAGCGGGGAGTGTCCTGAGGCGTACAGGACTGTATCGTCTGCGTACATGTAAATGGCTGCATGCAGGCAGGTCGGTGGCAGGTCGTTGAGAAAAATGGAGAATAAAATGGGGCCGAGGACAGAGCCTTGGGGGACACCAATGGACATAGGGAGGGGGGATTTGAGGTGGAGGCACCAATTTTTACCAATTGAGACCTGTCAGCCAGGTATGAGTTGAACCAGTTTGTAGCCACACTGGATAGGCCTGCCTTACAGAGTTTCGACAGTAGAAGGGTATGTGAGACTGTGTCAAAAGCCTTTGCTAGGTCGATGAAAATGGCAGATGTGATATGGCTTTTGTCCATGCCTGTGAGGATGGAATCTGTGAGTCTGAGGAGGGACGTGACAGTGGAGTGGGATTTTCTAAAGCCAGACTGGTAAGGGGTGAAGAAGGAGGAGGAGTCAAGGAAGATGGTAAGTTGCGAGAGGACGAGGTGTTCCTGGATTTTGGCTAGAGTGGGTAGGAGGGAGATAGGGCAGTAGTTGCTGGGGGAGGATGGGTCGCCACCTTTCGGGAGTGGGATAACTGTGGCATGCTTCCATTTTGAAGGTATAGAGGCAGAGGTGAAAGAGAGGTTGAAGAGAGACGCTAGAGGCATGGCTATAGCAGGGGCAGAAAGGTGGAGCATTTTGGCGTCCATACCTGTGGGGCATCTACCCTTGGAGGGATTTAGGGCAAGCAGGGCTTTGAGTACTTCTGGTGGGGTAACTAGAGAGAAGGAGAAAGCCTGGCAAGGGGTTGGCGTGTGTGAGGATGTGGAAGTCGGGTTGTGTGTAGCAGGTGTGGGGTTAGAGTAGTGGGGGGACCCACTGCCAGTGAACACTGAGTTGAAGGCCGTGGCAACTGCTAGTAGTTCTGTTATGATAGAGCCGCCCACATCTAGGGCTGGAGTGGGTGGCTGGGCGGGAGGGGAGAAAAGTGATTTTATAGACCTCCAGAACTTGGCTGGATGGTTTAAATTTTTTGGGAGGGAAGATGTGAAGTAGTGAGCTTTTGCCTGACGGATAAGCTTGGTGCAGGCATTTCTAAGCGTTCGATAGTGTAGGTGATCGGCATGCATCCCCGATGCCTTATAGGCTTTCCACGCCTGATCTCTGGCACGGAGGTGCTCCATGAGGTCAGCAGTGATCCATGGTAGATGAGCTCCCCTTACTCGAGCCTTTTTGGGTGGGGCATAGTAGTCCTAGACGGCAAGAAATTTTGACTTAAAGAAGTCTAGGGCGTGATCCATGGAAGGGGCCCTGGGGATGTAGGACCAATCCAAGTTTGCTAAGTCTTTTAGGAGACCATCAAGGTTAAGGGATTTCTATGACCTGATAAGGAGAGTTTTCAGAGGGGGTGACTTAGCTTTGAATATTTTACATATTACATATATCATATGGTGATTGCTCAGCGAGTCCGGAAGGAGGCCTGAGGCTATAATCCTGTGTGGGTGAGAAGTGAGGGCCCAGTCGAGCAGGGAGTGGTTTTGAGTTTTGTGGTTTAGCCGTGTGGTCTCAGTGATGAGTTGAGCCAGATTTAAACTAGCTACATGGTTTCGGAGCTTGGTGCTTGCACTAGTGAGCCAGTTTGAGTTGAAGTCACCTAGGATGTGGAGCTCCCCACCAGAGGTAATGGTTTTTAGGGTGTCCAGGTGTGTTGCTACAGAGTTTAATAGGGAGTCAGGGGAACAATTGGAGCCTGCTATAAAGATGGGGATGGAGTGGGGTAAGGAGATTTTTATTAGTGAGGTGTTGATGTTTTCCGGGAAGGCAGTTAGCGAGACCGGTGAGAATTGTACCAGGGAAGATACATAAATGGCTGTACCACCGCCTCTCTTTGTGCCCAGGCAGTCCTGACGGGTGATGGAGTAACCAGGAAGAGCTACTTCAGCATCCAGGTTATGTGGTTTCAGCCAGGTCTCAGTGATAATTAGGATGTCAGGACATAGTGTTAATGCTAGTGTTTGTAGGAGGGGCATTTTTTGTAGGAGGCTGTGTATGTTTAGGTGAGCTATTTTTAGGCCTCTGGGTAGTTGGCCAGTGGGGGTTTGGCTAGTGCTGGTGGCAGGTCCGGGATTTAGCTCAATGTCCCCTGCGAGTAGGAGTATTAAGGTTAGTGCCAGTTTTAGGTTTGGCAGAATTTTTGTAGGCTTGCGGTAGGGCGAGGGAGTCTGGGGGTGCTGTGTGAAATAGCCTGACGTGTGGAGTTTCAATATTGCCAGCCCAGTATGGAAGGATGGGGGGATGATGGATGGGCAAGGAATCCAGGAACAGTGTGGCCCGAGGGGGTATTGGCCATTTATGGTGGTGAAGCTGTGACTAGGGTGGCAGTTTAGTGGAGTGAGGTTTGTGGGGCCAGGCTGTGGTTTAGGGTGGAGCGTGGGTGGGAGGGATGTTAGTGTTGCAAGGAGTGCAATCCCTAGCATTGATTTAAAGGCTATGTGTAACATGGCATTTCAAGTGGTGAAGTTGATGCAACAAGAACAATAGAAAATTGCTGTAGTGGCCGCTAGTGGTGAGCTCTGATAATCTGCAGATGAAAAAGTAGGCTGATTGGTTAAAATCGTCACGTGATGCACACTATATAGTGGAGTGCTCGCCAAGGGTGGTGGTGGGGGCGGTGGGGCAGCTGACGCGAAGCTTCAGCGGGGAAGCAACACTCGACTCCTGCAACAGAGCAGCGTGCACTCTTGGCCGTAAATTGTCATACCTTGGCTCGGTTATTGGTGGGTTTCCTCGGGGGAAAGCGGCTCCGTGAGCCCTCGTAACCACCAGCATCGCTATCTCCATGGGGGCTGCAGAGAAGAACAAAAACACAGGTATTTATACAGAGAAAAAACGTTTTGGGGTGGGGGGAAGGGGTTTCAGGCAGGTAGTGAGTTAGCAGAGATTGTGATTTTTAAAATCTGCCTCATGGATTTCTTGTTGCGCTATATTGCAGAAGTTAACTTTTGTAAGGACACAGTGGGGGAGTTATTAAAAGTAAGCACAGTTCAAAATGTAAGGGCTTAGTAAGGTGTGAAGGTACACTCGCAATCCTCGAGGCTGACTTTAAATGGGAGTTTGCGCAAAAAGTCCTCTGCTGCTTAACAAAGAATCTGTTTAAGTTAAGGTTAGACCCAGTGCCGTAGAAATTTGCAATTTAGGTGGCACAGTTTCTCTTTAAGGACTCGGGACCCTATTAAACACTCAGAAACCTGAATTCATTCAGTACAGGGAGCCAGCAGATAATAAAAACACGGGCAGAAATACAGAGCAGGGAAGCAGATAGATAATAAAAATACGGGCAGCGCAGAAATACAGAGCAGGGAAGCAGATAAAGGACTCGGGGATTTTATTTTTTTTTAAATGGGAGTTGGTGCCTGAATGCTTTGTCCCCTGCTGGAACTGCAGATGCAAGATTTAAAATTGCCTTTGTCCCCTGCTTGTGCTGCAGACACTGAAGCTGAAACAGTAGTTGGCGCCTAAGGCTTCGTCCCCTACTGCTACCAAATCACATATTAAAGTAACAGGTAAAAAAACAGTGCTGTAGTATTAAATCTCTACAGGGACTCAGTACAAACAATTAAGGTAACTACCAGTCGCAGCTTGAAAGGCTTCAAGTTCAGAAAATATTCTCCACAAAAACTATCAGCATTTGTGTGGGGTAAAAAAAGTCCTTAAAGCAGCACTCGACTCCTGCAACAGAGCAGCGTGCACTCTTGGCCGTAAATTGTCGTACCTAGGCTCGGTTATCAGTGGGTTTCCTTGGGGGAGGGTGGCTCCGTGAGCCCTCGTGATCACCAGCGTCGCTACCTCCGTGGGGGCTAGGCTCGGTTATCGGTGGGTTTCCTCGGGGCAGGGGTGACCCCGTGAGCCCTCACGACCACCAGTGTCGCTATCTCCGTGGGGGCTAGGCTCGGTTATCGATGGGTTTCTTCTGGGGAGGGCGGCTCCGTGAGCCCTCGCGACCACCAGCGTCAAATGAAAGCAGAACAGTCCATCTGGGCAGCATCAAGGGCCAAGGCCTAACCCTTTGGGCAGACGAAGAATTCAGTGAGCATCCACGACTAGGTGACAGTGAGTTGGCTTGTGGCTGAGATTACTATGCCACCTGTAAGGCCTTCACACACTCTTTGAGTTCCTTCACCCAAGTAGCCATGTCTGGGGCATTACTCTGCTTTCAGCAGCTGTCAACTTATGACTACAAGGGTGTGACTTTCCCTGTAGGCACCCATAGTGAATTGGCAATAACTTCTTGAGCTTCTTTTTTTCTTACTTCATCCAGCTGTCGGATGTTTAGAGGATCTGCTCTGTGTTCTTTTAACCTAAGAGATATCAATCTCCAGCAAGCATACACAGCTCCTCACAAAATCTGGTCCAGTCTCATCTGTGCATTATGTGCAGGGGTAATGCCTCCAGACTCCACAATTCATTGAATTATAGTCTCCTGTTAGGTCATGTAATGAGACAACTTTTCTCCCTCGTGTTGCGTGGTGGCTCCCAGTTGGTAAATTAGGTCCTCCCTCTGTTCAACTGTTCCAAATGTACTTTTAAGCATGGCAAAGTGGTCACTTGTTGTACAGTTTAGCTGGCTGGCACATAGAGAACGGATGATGCCCAAAGCCATACCTCTCAGGCTCTCCACAATTCTTTTGCATTTCTTGTCATCTGAACACTTCCACACTTTCTCCATCTGTGTGGCCTGGCTCATCCAACTTTCATAGTTGTCCTCCCCCAGTGGAATGGGGGTGGCTCCAGAAAAATTATGCAGTCTCCTGTGCTCTTCATAGGGCATGACCAAATAGGGGGTCAAGTCCTGTCCTCCAGCCCAGAGTTCACCAGGTGGTATTGCCTGAACTGGTTCTTCCTCCTTGAAGAATGCTCCCACATCTTAAACAGAGTATCCCTCAAAATTGCAACTGCTGTTCAAACTCGCCATTCTCTTTAGGGCCCTTGGGAGGAGGGTCCAGGCTAGCATGGGTTGTTATGAACTACAGGTTGGGGTCTCCATCGTTAGTGAGCTGGTCGGGCACCCTTGAGGGATCAACATCCTCTCCACACTGTATCAGAACACATAATGTCTGTCGAGCCGAATTGTAAACTCTGCCATGAACAGTCACTTTTCCCAAATGTTTTATGCTGCCTATGACAATTTTGAGACAGTCCCTAGGTGTTCCTTCAGGGATCCTGTGCACAAAAATGGCTTTTTTCAGATCAAGGCCCTCTCCCTTGCACCAGTCTAGCACCAAGTTGCAATCCATTATGAAGCTGAAAATTGGAAGGGGGTACCAAACTGTGTTCCTGCGCTGGGGTGAGGTGTTGCAGACATGTTCCAGAAATCCCAGTGTTGCCTCCAAATTTGCAACCTCCCCCACCTGCGAAGTGTGCTGACCAAGCCTGGAGATATGATACAGGACAAAGGTAAAGGGCATCACTCTCTCCACTTCACTGAGGTGGGCCTCCTAGCAGTTCCCAGGGCACGACCAAAATCATCTGCTGACAGAGCTTTTGAGGTAGCTTGCCCACTCCTGTAGAACTCATTTCCAAGATCCTTAAGAGAGGCCCCCTCACTGGAGGCCTTTAAGAGGGGTCTGAAATCATACGTATTTAAGCAGGCTTTTGGACAATAGGTAATGGCATCTGATTTGCTGGCTGTTTTTCAGAATGTATTTTATTAATATTTATTATTATCAAGTTGATTATTTATTTTAATTTGTATTTTAGCTTGGTTATATTTATTATCAGTTTTATTTTATTGTTTAACTATTTATGGTATGAACTGCCCTGAACTATGTACAGCGCCCTGAGCCCTAGGGAATGAGTGCTCTATAAATAAAATGTTCTTGCTTACTTACTTACTAAAGTCTGTTATGCCTTTGGGTGAATGGCACCTGGGTTCATGGTTAGAAATGGGCTTGGAAAGTGGTGTGGTGCCTCCACCTATGGGGATCCTTATGACAGAGTGCTGCCAGGGTGTTTCCTCAAAGGAAATAAATACACCCCCTGCCTTCCATGACAGAGAACATAATAATACAATTCCCTCCCCACATATCGCCCTAAGCATGCAAATGAACAGCAAAGCAATAACGGCAAAATACATCAGCAGTAGCAAATAAATAACCAATGGGTTTATTTTGGGGTTGGAGAACAAGGTGGACAAGGGATCAAAGGTAAAAATAAACAAAGACAATAGTTTGCATTCACCCCTACCGTAAGGTGTGTCTTGGCACCTCCCCCCCACTGATCCACAAGTAAACCCCACAGTCAATCAGGGAGCTCCCAGTTACAGATGTAATGTTGCAGGCCTGTAATGCTTAGACCTTGGTGCTGTACCATGTAAATTCAGTTGCCGGCTGCAGCTGCTGACTGGCAAATTACACAACTGGATGGGCAGTAAAACAGTTGCTCATGGCTGTAAGCTGTAGCTGTGGGCTTGACTGTAGGGTCATGCAGGAATACCCAGAAAGTATCTAACTAGTTAATTAAACAATAGGAATGATAAGTTCTGTGGGTAAAACACGGTACCCACGACCTGCAGATGATAGGCTGGTGCTATTTCCGTGGGGATATATCCCCTGCTTAGGCAGATGATGGCTGGATGGTATTTTCTGTGGGCTGGATACTGGTGTGGTGGACCCAACATGCTCTTGGTGATGAAGAAAGCGAGCCGTGATGACCTTGGCTGATGAGAGCTCTGTTCTGTAAGCTGGTTACCGGTGTGGTGGACTCAATGCACTTCCAGTGGCGAGGGGTGCAGCCCATGATGCTCCGGACAATGATGATGATCCTCTTTGCCCCACATGGGGACTTGCCTTCACCCACCCCAACAGGCAGCAGTCAGTAAGGACCTCAGCTGGTTTGATCTGCTGTCAGGATGAAATATTAACAGCAGTAGAAGGCAGTGGCTCACCACCTTCCCAGATGCAGAACAGCTTTCGTGGAAACCCCTTCTTTAGTTTGGTGCTAGAAATCAGGTTTGGCTCTCTAGCTGCGTCAGTTCCCTATTCCAGGGGTCTGAAGCCTGTTTTGGACTAACTTTTTTTGTATTCTCTTTTTATTGATTTTTATGAACACAAAAGTTAGACAAGCATACAGAACGTGCCATGCTATCCTAGTACAGTATACGTAGTGCCACACAATAGCTACAGAGCTTCCTTAGGAAACAGACCCTCTGTCCGACATATTTTAAAAGAAAACATTAACACCAACCATACCAAACTATATACAGTAGGACCATTACATCCAGTCCAGTAAGCAGTGTTGGTTGGTCAAGGAAAATAGTAAGTCAATAAGTCATATAATGAATTGAATAATCAACTGTCTGCAAGCAGAGTAAGAAGCCCCCCCCAACCAGGTCTCATGGAGTGAGGAAAAAGGGAAATGTGGAGAAGCCCGAAACCACCAGCCTGCCCACCCCCTGCTCCATTCCCTCTCATAATACTTAGGCTTCAGATGGCAATAAGGAGTTCAAAAATGCTTCCCACACAGTAAGAAAACATTCACTTTTACCCTGTAAAATGAACAACAGATGTTCCAAAGCTAGAGTTTGGATGGCCAGGGTTCTCCAATGACAGATAGTTGGCTGAACATAAGACACCCATGTGTTCAATATGCACTGGAGTAATAACACCAGCAAGACCTGAATCCAATGAGGGAGCAATTCCCATCCTCCTTCACCCAGTTCCTCCTGGACTAACTTTTTAGTCAGACAGAAATAGCAAGTGAGAGCTATTAACAACACTCTCCTCTCCTCAGAGGTTTTGTTTCAGACAAATCTGCTGCATTTGCTCATGGCTCTCTCTCGCTCTGTCTGTAACAAGTCTGCACCCAAAGACTTTATCTGCTATAAGTGTAACAAGCCAGGCTATATTGCAAGAAACTGCAATAAAAATAATGAGGGTATTACTGTAGCAGATTTGGCCTTAGCAAATTAGAGCAAGTATTTAACAGATGTCAAGGTGGAAGATAAGATTGTAAAGGGACTTATTGCTTTGGGAAGCAGACAGACCCTAGTGCATTTTGTTTCATTGCAAACTAATGATGCTTCTTTCCAAGGTTATTTTAAGCAGCTGGGGGTGAAACAAAAACAGGGTAAACCAATGTTTAAAAAATGTAATGGGTTACTGTACAGAGTTTATGTTAAACCTCAGACACAGGAACAGAAAGAACAATTGGTTATACCACAAAAGTATAGAACTGAATTGTTACAGATAGCATATGATAGTCCTGTGGCTGGTCATTTAGGGAGGGATCACACCCTTGCCAGACAGCTGTACAGATTTTACTGGCCTGGAATTCATGAAGATGTTGCTGCCTATTGCAGTTCTTGTGCTGAGTGTCAGAAAGTAGCCCCAGTCACTAGAAAAGACAAGGTGCCCCTGGTGCCCCTACCCTTGATGGATGTGCCTTTTGAGACGATTGCAATGAATGTGGTTGGCCCCTTAGACAAAAGTAAAAAGGGCAATCGATTCATTTTGATAGTATGCGACTATGCTACTTGATAGCAATAGACAGTTCCTATGCGTACTGTCACAGTCCCAAAAGTGGCAGCAGAGTTTGCCAACATTTTCAGCAGGGTGGGTATACCTAAAGAGATTACTACTAATCAGGGTAGTCATTTTGGTGCTGCATTACTGAAGGAGCTGTACTGACTACTAGGCATTAGTGCCATAAGAACATTCCCTTATTACCCTCAGACAGACGGTCTTGTTAAGCATTTTAATCAAACCCTAAAATGCATGTTTATTTATTTATTTATTTCAGATTGGGATTAATACCTTTGAGTCAAGGGCTCATTTACAAAGGCTCCAAGTCAAAACAAAGAACAGAAACAGAGATTAACAGTACAGCAGTATACAAAAGGAGACATTTGCATACTATGATATCATGATTACATGGTTTTATGGCAAACAAGGAGGGTTGATAGCATACATGAACAAATTTAGTGATGTTCTTAACGGTCACTTTCCAAATAGGTTATAGATTAGCCATATAATTTAAAGTGATTACTTCATCATCAGTTATATTTGAGAAACAGTTAGTTCAGAAATTCAGCACAGGACAAGAGACACATTTTAGGTAGCTAGTGCATGAGGGGGTAAGGCCTCCAGAAAGTTTTTTTTTGATGCTGAAACATAGTGGCAGACTGAGGAGGCTTTGTCGTTGTAATAGAGGGTCTCTGGTGTGGACTGGGGGAGAGAGGGTCACGGTGCGTGGGAGGTGAGAGTGGGGGAGTGTTTAGGTGGAGGGTGGGTAGGGTGAGGGAGATAGTAAGCGGGGTGTGGGGGTGGCAGCCTGAGGGGTATTCTCATATGGATAGGAGGGTCCATGGTGCAGACTGGGGGAGTAGGGAGTGAAAAAAGGGGGGAGTGGTTCAGGTGGGGAGTGGCATGGTGAGGGAGATGGTAAGATGGGGGGTTGGGGTGGAGTAGAGGGAGGAGGAGGAACTGGGCATGGTGTGGTGAGTGGAGAATGGGGATAATTAAGCATGTTAAAATGTTTGTAAAAGGGGAAGGGAAAGATTGGGACTGTACCTGCTATTTTGCTTACAGAGAAGTGCCACAGGCATCAACAGGTTTTTCACCATTTGAAATGCTGCATGGTAGACAACCTAGAGGGCCACTAGATGTAATAAAAGAAACATGGGAAGATAACCCCATTCAAAAACAATCCATTAAATCGTGTATGTGTGTCCTGAGAAAGAAGCTGGCAAAATATGTTGAAATTGCCCACAGTAATCAGGAGGAAACCCCAAAACAGCAGAAGGTATATTATGACCATGGGGTAAAAGAAGAAGTTTTTGAGTCAGGTGAAAAGGTCTTGCTACTGCTACCCACTATAGACAATAAAAAGATAATGAAGTAGCAAGGCCCCCAACCCCCAAAAAAACAATCCATAGCACATACACACCTAATCAGGCATTTACCAGTACTTTTACCACCGTGCCAGGCCAAGCAAAAGGGATCGAGTATGCCGGCCCAGTGGCACTGAGGATTGAGGCACTGGACTCCACACCTCACTCCACACTGGCAACCTGGGTTGAGGAATGACCTTAGGTAGTCAGGGTGCCAGCACGGGGGGGGGGCGAGATTGAGCAGGATCAGCAGCCTAACGTACCTCCCTCTCCTGGGTGCATGCCCACCCCGTAGTTCCACTGCCACCAGATGAGGGTCCAGTAGCAGCACAGGTGGAGGGGCGCAAGTTGCGAGGGCTCCTCAGAACGCAACGTGTGCATGCACGCCCCAGGAAGGGAGCAGATGAAAATGGGGGAACAGCACTGGATAAATACATAATAGAAAAAAAAGGGGGTCGAGCATGTAATAGTGACAGGGAATGCTCCCCCTATTAGACAAAAGACATACAGGTTACCAGAGCGGTTACAAGCAGACGTGGTTAAGGAAATACAAAACATTAAGGAGTTGCGTAACAAAGAAGAGTCAAGAAGTGTATGGTCATCACCAATGGTGTTTGTAAATAAAAAATAGAGGGGTGTAAGAATCTGCCTTGATTTTAGGAAACGTAATCAAGTATCTGAATTTGACAGTTATCCTATGCCAAGGATAGATGATTTGGTGGACAAACTGGGAAGTGCCAAGTACATCAGTACCCTCGATCTCACCAAGGGTTACTGGCAGATTCCCCTAGCCAAAGAATCCAGGAGACAAAACTGCATTTACCACTCCTGTTGGATTCTATCAGTTCACCACCGTGCTGTTTGGTTAACATGGCACACCCACTACATTCCAGCGGCACATGGATGTAATTTTACCTACTCACACTGGTTATTGTACTGCTTACCCAGATGATGTTATGGTGTACAGTACAGACTGGAAAAGTCACCTGGAACACCTACGAGCAATTATCCAAACTATTAAAAATGCAAGTCTGACCATTAATCCTACCACATGTGCATTGGACATGCAGGAAACCAGATATTTTTTTTATACTTTACATTTATTGAGTTTTCAATGATACATACATTGGAAACTCCGAATGAGTACATAAGGAGATCTTAACAAAACTATCTGCTGAGGATGCCACTCCTCTTAATACATGCCTTAAAAGAAAAATGTACTTCATCTATTAGATACATCTTTGGAGGACATTCCATTATCTTTACCAAACATTTTTGCTAAAATATCTGCTGCGTAGATTAAAGAGATCCACCAAGATAAATGGATCAGCCACTGCACCCGATATTTATGTGCCTTACTGCCACAGCAGTCCAGCAGTGTGCATATTTCCAAATATAATGCAGTAGTTAAGAAATGATTTGTTCCGTAAAATTCATAAAACCGGATCCCAAGGACTTCCCGGTTATGAGTGCCGCAACCCACTCTGCCCCCACGCTCATTTATGTGATGACAAGATGCCAGTGAGAGCACGAGGGGCACGCTTCATTATAAGCAATGGGCAGTGGCTTTTCCTTTAAGTTTTTATCTTATCATGGCCACTTGGAAATAAAACGTGGGCACCAGTCGACTAACATGGCGAAAGCCTCAGTTTGTAGTGCGGAGCCTGCAATGTTAGATGGATATCATACTGCAGCATCCAAGGGGTTCCTGTTTCCTGTTGTTGACTTCCTTCAGGACACTGACTGGGAGCTTCAGGGACACAGGTACACGCCCACAGGCATCAGTCTGTTGGTGTAATCCCTTCTCTGCACAGCAGCACCAACTGCACCACCAGCTGTGGTCACCCAGGTGGCAGTAAAGCAGTGGAGACTGCAAGTTCTCCCTTCCCGAGGAAGACAGGGTCCGGGGATGCTCGATCCTCCTTCCCAGGCCACTTCTCCAATGACTTAACTGGTTCCCATACCTGAGTCATTACCATCACAAGTGGTAGTGCTACTCCTGCACTGGCAGGCCAGCTAGTAGCAGCTTTAACAGACCTCTCTATCAACTCCCAGTACCAGTGCTCAATAGTGAACGCTGGCCAGTGTGGCCATAAGTATTAAACTGATGTTGAAGAGCAGCTTAAAGACTTGAGGACTCTTTCCTAGACTCACATTGCTTCTACCCACAATACAGAGACAGAAATGTTAGATTATTTCATCAAATTAAAATCTGAAATGGAAAACATGATACCACTCTGAATAAGGTGGAGATGAAAGCAGACCAGAAAAGGTCATTAACAAGCGCATTCACAGCATAATCTTCAACAAGTCCACCCCCTAACACCTTCAGCAAGTGCTAGAATTCTAATTGATACATCTTCTGCAGCTAAGCAATATCTCAAGTTTTAGTTTCTGTCCTGATCATGCTAATTCCATAAATACTGAAAATTCAGTCTGACATCCATATCAGCTGCCTGGAGAAAGTAAATATCTTCTGGGTCACAGGAAAACTTTCCCCTGAAATGTGAAGTGTCTGATTTTCTACACACTGAATCTCCTAGAATCTGCCACTAGTTTTCCTTTGATACATGTTAACCCACAGTCTTTTAAGCTTATGCCTTTTCGAAATGAAGCTTTGCTAATTTGATTTAGGGAAAGGGGAGAAACTGTGTAACCAGGAAAGGCACACTAAGCTGGAGCTTGTTTCCAGGTGTGATCTGGGAGCACAAGGAAGTTAATTGACATGCTCAGGTCACACAGCATGCAAGTGGGGGCTGATGGAATTCAAAACTTTGATATGTCTATGCAGCTTCATGAATATTGAGAAACATGTTATATCTGCTTGCATGTGTGTGTATTTGTTAAGTGTAGAGTTGCAATACTTCCTGGCATTCCAACAAGCTGTATTATGTATAACGATGTCAGAAAAAGGAGAAAGAATAGTAGTATTCTTTATTTACTTCTTTATTTATTTATTTATTCATGGCACTCTTCCCTGGAGACCCAGGGCGCCATTACAAAAATAAAATACAGAAAATAAATAAATACTAAATACTCTCAACTGGGCACCTTGGGCAGACTAGGTGGGCCAGGCTGTCACGTTTCTATGTAACTCCATTCAATACAGTTAAAACATAAATAAATATTTTAATATTTATAACTGATATACTCATTTAATCCCCAAATGCTTGCATAAACAGAAAAGTTTTCAGACCCCATTTGAAAGATTCCACCGAGGGGGCCTCCCTCAAAGTCCTAGGCAAAGAACTCCATAGGACCGGGACTGCCACCTTAAATGCCCAGTCCTCAGATGATTTTAATCTTGCCCTTGGGACTACTAGGAGGCCTTCCATCATGGAGTGAAGATGGCAACTAGGAATGTGAGGATGCAGGATCTCTGACAGGTAACCCGGGCCCAGCACATGCAGGGCCTTGTCGGTCAAGAGACCCACTTTTCTTTTGGCATCATCTTTTTATTAAAATTTCAAGAATGTAAAAAAAAACACATGATGAAACAAAAGACCAGAAACAAAGTCAGTACAACAATTAATTACAAACAATCACAATCATTCTCAAACTATAGAAATGTCCATCACAGAGTCCATTATGTAATTGATGAGTGGTGGGTAGATCAGTCGAGCAGGCACAGGATAGACAAATCCTAGAAACTACTGTAGAACTGGTTATATTTGATGTAAAATAACTATAGCTATAATCGCTCAAGTGATAACTGTGTTAAAATAAAATGGCATTAATTGGACAAAACTGCATATTTTCAATGGGCATAAATTAGGAGCCAATTGTAGAGTATGAAATTAAATTATCACAATTATAGCCAATCAGCGCTGTGCGCTAAATATAACTTGCATGAGAATAAACAGTTCTACAGTATAAAGCCAAAAAGCAATATCAGAAGGGTACAAAAAAAAACTTTGTTTCGGGAAGTAATAAGGAGGGGGGGAGCCCAAGGGGCCTCCAGGGTCCAAAATGGCCATCACCGCCAGGCAGGACAGGACAAATCATGCCATGCCCTCACGAAGGGACAGAGCTTCTGCCAGAGACAGTGAACTTAAGAAGGGTTCCCAAACTCCGGCAAAACGATGCTCTTTTTCCTTTAGGACAAAAGACAGGGGTTCCATGGCCAGAGCTTGTAGTGCCAAATTCTTCCATGCCTGGATCGTGGGTACCACACCAGACACCCAGATATTCAAGAAGCAGTGTCTAGCAAATATCAATAATACTCCAATCCAGCAAGGAAAAAACTCCCACCCCTGTGCTCCACAATCTTCCATCCTAAATAGTAAAGCAACAGGCGTCACAGGCAGGGGATACCCCGCCATTGTCAATTACTCAGTTGCCACTGCCCCCCAAAAATTCTGTAACACTGGCTAGGTTCAGAAATAGTGTTTATATGTACCAATTGCGGTTTAACATCTGCCACATAAGGGGGATATTCCTGGATGATACTTGTGTACAATTTGTAGGGGGCAGTATAAGCGATGAATAAACTTAAACTGTAATTCTTTGTATTTGTTACAGAGCAGACTCCACATATGAGATTGTAACAATGGTCCCCAGGCCTCTTTGAAAATGGTGGTACCCAGGTCCCTTTCCCATAATGCCTTATTCTTTTGAGTAAGGTCTGGTACAAGTTGCCAGTCCTGTCTCACTGCTTTCCTAATTACCCCTCTCAGATCATCATGAATAGTATATGTCAACTGCTCCACAGGTGCCAGCGCTGAAGCTTCTACTGGATCCCTATTTAACCCCCTCCAGTAGGTCCTAACCTGCAAATATCTAACAAAGTGTGCGTGGGATAAGAAAAAATTACTCACCTTAGTAATGTTGTTTCTTCTAATGGAGTCTTGCTGTATTCTGACTATACTGACTATTGCAGTTAGGTCCTGCCTTTCAACTGCCCTGGAGAACAAACAGTCAAACTTTCCATGGCCAGCATGGAATGTTCACCACGAGCTCGGTTGAAGCCCCTGTCTGCTGTTGTTTAAACTCCAACCATCAGATCTTTACGAGCAATGCTCACTAGAAGTTCTGTGTGAAAACTGTAAAACTCACACTAGCCAACTGGCAACTAAATTTATTAAAAAGGTTTTTTTGGTTTTAAAGCAAAGACTCAAGTCAGGAAACCCAAAAAAACAAAAAACAACACACACCAAAAGTAAAGGAGGGTGAAAAAGGGGCACCCCTAAGGTGCCAACACTGCTCCTGCCCACCCACATCCCAAAAACCAGGTTCTGAGAGGGGAGGCAGGGGGGAGGTCAGAATACAGCAAGACTCCATTAGAAGAAACAACATTACTAAGGTGAGTAATTTTTTCTTCAAACAACATGAAGTCTTGCTGTATTCTGACTATTGCAGACTACCAAGCAGTACCTCCATGGAGGAGGGACAGAACCTAATTTGGGAATAGGCTCTGAAGTACTGCTGTGCCAAACCGAGCATCACTCCTAGCCCGGATATCCAGAGAGTAGTGCTTGGTGAATGTATGGACTGTTTTCCAGGTGGCTGCTTGACAAATTTCTAAGAGAGGAATATCCCTGGCAGCAGCCAGGGAAGCAGCTGTACCTCTAGTAGAGTGAGCCCTCAGGCCCGAGGGTGGAGTTCTACCCAGTTTTTCATAGCAGAATTGTATACAAGAGACAATCCACCTGGCAATAGATCTCTTAGTGGCAGGTTTGCCCTTGCCGACCTCTCCATATGTGAGGAACAACTGGAGGGATTCAAACCTGTGACCCTTGGTGCGCTCTATGTAGTAGCTGAGGGCCCTTTTAACATCCAAGCTGTGCAGCCTCCTCTTTCCAGAGGAGGAATGGTCAGTGAAGAAAACAGGGAGAGACATAGACTGGTTAAGGTGGAAATCTGAAACCACCTTAGGCAAAAACTTCCTGTTAGTTCTTAGGACCACTTTATCTCTATGGAAAGAGATGAAATTAGGCTCCATTGACAGGGCTTGCAATTCACTGATATGCCTGGCAGAAGTAATGGCTACCAAAAACACAGTTTTCCAAGTCAAGTACTTAAGCTCTGCAGAGGACAAAGGCTCAAAGGGTGGTTGCATAAGCTGAGCAATGCAAACATTAAGGTCCCAAGCAGGAGCAGGGTCCCTAAAGGGGGGATTGGTGTGCAGCAACCCCTTGAAGAACTTACAAAACACAGGATGGGCTGACAGAGGAGAGGGCTTGCCTACTGACAAGAGGGCAGAAACAGCTGCCAAATACACTTTAAGTGTAGCTGGCCTAAGGCCTAAGCCATTAAGATGAACCATATAGTCCAGAACTGTAGGCAACCCAGCAGATTCTGGAGAAATATACTTATTAGAGCACCAAATAGTGAACTTTTTCCATTTGGAGTTGTAAGTCTTTCTGGTGGAAGGCTTTCGAGAAGCCTTAAGGATATCCAGAACCCCTTGAGAAAGCTACAGATCAGCAAACTCTAACTCTTCAAGAGCCATGCCTTGAGATTGAGAGACTTGAGGTTCGGGTACCAAATCCTCCCCTGAGAGGATGTCAACAGGTTGTAATTCCTGGGAAGAGACAGGGGAAGGTGGACTGCTAAGGACAGCAACAGGGTGTACCAGGGCTGTCTGGCCCAGTCTGGAGCAATTAGAATCACTTTGCATGGTTGTGACCTTATCTTGACTAACACCTTGAACAGGAGAGGGAAGGGGAGAAAGCATGCAGAAATTTCCCTTCCCAATTCAGAATCAGAGCATCCAGGGGGACTGAGCCCAAGACTGGGGGTCTGCAACAAAAGAGAGGAAGTTGGTGATTGTCTGGGGGCTGCAAAAAGATCTATCTGTGGAGTGTCCCATCTCAAGAAAATCACTTTAAAAACTAGGGGATCTAGGTCCATTTGTGATGGCCCTGGGATATTCTGCTGAGAGCATCTGCTAGGACATTGTCCTTCCCTGGGAGGTGAACTGCTATCAGAGAGGTTTGCAGGGAATAGGCCAGGGACCACAACTTCATTGCTTCTGTGCACAAGGCCATAGACCGAGTGCCTCCTCGCTTGTTGATGTACCACATTGTGGTGGTATTGTCTGTTCTGATCTGGACCACCTTGTTCTGTACAGATTTGGAAAAGGCTTGCAGTGCCAGAAACACCGGTCTGAGTTCCAAGAGATTGATGTGAAGCAGAGATTCTTGAGGTGACCACAGCCTTTGGGTGGTAAGATCCCTCAGGTGGGATCCCCAGCCCAGCAGGGAGGCATCTGTGGTGAGTATTACTGAATGAGACTGAGTGGCAAAAGGAACTCCTTGTCTCAGATTGTCCTGATCCTGCCACCACTGCAAAGCCTGGATCAGGGTTCGAGTCACTGGGACTAGTTTGGTAAGGGAATCCTTTCTTTGGGACCAGAAGGCTCTTAAGTGGAACTGAATGTCCCTCATCTGAAATCTTGTTCACTGGACCACTGCTGTAGAGGCTGCCATGTGGCCCAGAAGCTGCAGGAAATGCCTTGCTGGTCGAGACACCTGAAGGGTGAATGAAGAAGCCAGTTCCATAAGGGTCCTTGCCCTGTCCAGGGGAAGGAAGGCTCTTGCCCTTATTGTATCCAGCTCCGCCCCTGTGAAGGTGAGGAGCTATACTGGCTCGAGAACTGACTTTGGAAGGTTGAGAAGGAATCCTAAGGAAGTGAGCACTTGCTGAGTTATTTGCAGATGTGACTTGACGGTCTGGAGACTGACCCACTATGAGCCAGTCGTCCAACTATGGAAATATGGAGATCTTTTTTCTCCTTAGGAAAGCAACCACTACTGCCAGGCACTTTGTGAACACCCTTGGGGCTGATGTTAGGCCAAAGGGCATTGCTCTGAATTGATAGTGGCCTGAGGGCAACTCGAACCTGAGGTACTTTCTGTGGGAGCACCTGATGGGAATGTGAAAATAGGCATCTTTGAGGTCCAGGGAGGCTAGCCAGTCCCTGGCTTTAGAGAGGGCAGAATTATTCCTAGAGTCACCATTTTGAACTTTGGTTTTAAAAGGTGCTTGTTCACATATCTTAGGTCCAGGATGGGCCGCCATTCTCCTGTCTTTTTAGGGGTTAGGAAGTACCTGGAGTACAATACTTTGCCCTTGTGTAGGGTAGGAACCCTCTCTATGGCTCTGAGAGTCAGGAGGGAAGAAACCTCTGCCTCTAGGGCAAGGGTCTCTGATGGATTTGCAAGTGGAAAGGATCTGGTTCTCATCTTGGGAAATTTTTTGAAGCTGAGAACCAGTCCCTGGCCTACTACTCCCAGGACCCACTTGTCTGATGTCAGAGATTTCCAGTCCTGGACAAAGTAAGCCAGCCTGCCCCCTACAGGTATTGGAGTATCGGCCCCGGGCAGACCCATCAGGGTGTCTGCTTGGCAGGGGCTTTAGGCTGAGGGATGGAAGCAGGCCTGCTCATTCCCTGTCTGCCTCTCCCTCTGAAGAACCCCCTCTGAGCATAAGAAGAAGAGGAGGCCTGGGCTTGGTAAAAAGGCCTTTGAAAAGGCCTGCCCCTGCCCCTGGACTGCTGCCTTTGAGGAGTGGCTTGCCTTTCTTTGGCCTGAGCATCCTGTAGGTGGTCCTGTACTCGTCCATCTTTTTCATGTAGTTCTCTGTCTGCTCCCCAAACAGAGAATTACCAATAACAGGGAAATCCATGGCCTTAGCCTGTGTATCCTGTGATAGGCTAGTACATCTGAGCCAAGCCATTGTCCGGAGGGCCACAGATGTAGCCATGATTCTTGATGAAACATCATTGGAGTCCACAGCAGCATTAAATTGCACCTTGGATGCCTCAATCCCATCTGCAGCCACCTGCTCCAGCTCCTTGGCAAGCTGGTCAGGGGCCTGTTTAGCCAGAGCCAGCACAGTGTCCCATCTGGACTTCTGGTATCTAGCTGTGTAGGCCATATAGTTAGCCTGCCTGAGTCCCAAAGATGCTGCCATGTACTGCTTCTTTTCCATGGCATCAGTCCTCCTGGAGTCCTTATCTGGGGGGTGTAATGCCAAGGGGATATTTGCCTTATCACAGGCAGCATCCTGCACTACCCCAACATGGCTGCATTGCTGAGAAAGGAACTCTGTGTCCGAGCCTGAAAGGGTGTACCTCTTGTCCATTCATCTGTCCACAGGAGGTATGGAGTTAGGAGTCTTAAGAATTTTACTTGTTTCCCAAAAGATTTATGGAGGGGAATAGACAGTCTCCTGGACTCTAGGATGTCCATCATTTCAACAAAATCAGGCCCCTCCTAATCCTCTACTGCTTCTTCCATTGGAATCTGGAGGGTTTCAGCCACTTTTTTGTAAAACATAAAGTGGGAAGAGGACTCAGAAAGCCTAGGAGGAGAAACACCTGAAGGTCTGTCTGGGGAGATATCCGGGTCAATAGGCACATCCAGACTTTCATAATCACCACCATCATCATCCTCATACTCTCCCTCCTCCTCCTCCTCCTCCTCCAGTTCATAAAATTCTTCTAAAGTGTAATCCAGAACCGGGGGGACCGACCGAACCGAGCCCCTGCCAGATGGTGCCAGTTCGGCCGGAACCGAAGTTAGCGATTGCACTATTCTTATCGCTTTGGCTATCTCATCAGTGGTCGGAGTATGAATTTCTGGATCCGAACCAGACGATTTATCTTTTCTCTTCCTTTTAACTGGAACCGACTCCTCAGAATCGTCTCTCCTTTTGCCCGAAGAAGTATCGCCCTGGTCAGAGGGCACTCCTTCTGGTTCGGTCGGAAAGGAACCGGGCTGGCCATCCGGGTCAGCGGACTTCTCGGCCTCCCTTTCCCTCAGTCTACCTACTCTCTTATCCAGGGTAGCTTTGGGAATATTCTTACAAATTTGGCAGTCTGAATCGAGGTGGTCAAACCCCAGACAATAAACACAGGTGGTGTGGGGATCAGCCTTAGCAAAGTCTTCTCCACACACACTGCAGTGTTGAAACCCAGTGGGCCGTTTTTTCTTGGGTTTCTCAGACATGGCCAATCCTATCCAAAACTTACCCTTTTTTCAGCAATCCGCCAGGCAAGACTCCCCTATTGGTTCCTGACCGTGTTATGGGTCTTGGAAAAAAAGTAATAAAATCCATTTTTTTAGAACCAACACGGACCGGTTACCACACTCTAAGTAAATTCACAAACTTTTTTAAACTAAACTGATCAGTTCAGCCGAACCGATCCGAAATTTACAAGTTTCCACACAGAAACTAAATGTAAAACCTATCTAGTACTCACGGTAACACAGACAGAGACTTAAACCGACAGATTCGGTAGCAGAAATTCGGTAGAAACCGAGTGAAAAATGACACTTTAACCGACTTTTTTGAACCGAGCAAAGGAGAAATCTCCAGAGCGACTGTTCAGTGAGGCGGAGTAAAGAATCTGACGGTTGGAGTTTAAACAACAGCAGACTGGGGCTTCAACCGAGCTTGTGGTGAACACTCCATGCTGGCCATGGAAAGTTTAACCCTTTGTTCTCCAGGGCAGTTGAAAGGCAGGACCTAACTGCAATAGTCAGAATAGTCAGAATACAGCAAGACTTCATGTTGTTTGAAGCCTGTAATCCCCTGCAGATCTGCAAAAGAGTACAACCCTTTCCTATTATGTAAATTACCCACGCCCCCGGGACTCCCACTCTCTGTACCTCCCATCTGACAGACTAAGGAGAAAAAAGGGGTTCCCCGCTGTCGGGACCAGCAAAGTCTAGTCCTCCGTTGCCCACATTGATGCCCAATGTAGCCCCAGGCCTCCAATACCCATGCCACCAAAGGGTTAGGGGCATCCAGCTGTAGGTACACCTGCCGGCCCCTCCCAGAAAGATAGGCCGATTAATGCCCAGGGGAGTCCATCTCCTCTAAATCCAACCATCCACTACCGCAGGTCTATTAACCCAGTCCGAAATATACCTATATTGAATAGCTATGTGGTAGCTCTTCAAATCAGGAAAATTTAGTCCCCCCCCAAGAATTATCTGCACTGAGGCACAAGAGGCTCATCCAATGTCGCTTTCCCCTGCCAGAGGAAGTTTATGAAGGTCCCATCGAGATGCTTTAAATCTGCTTTGGTGAGCCCCATCGGGAGCATCTGCATTAAATACAAAGAGACCCACTTTAAAGGACATATGCTGCTTAGCCAATGCAGTTTGTGCAGTACTGGTGACACATGACAGGACCTTGAGAGGCCTGTCAGTAGCTGGTACACAGCGTTCTGCAGCAGTTTAAGACATCACAGCACCCCCTCCCTTGACCCAAGGTATACAGTGTTACAGTTTTCAAGCCTCAAGGTCAAATGGGTGTACCAGCATGGCCAGGTCAGGTAGGACAAGGGACTTACTCTGGCTGATATTACATAAATGATAAAAGTCACTCCAGACAACCTGCTGCCACCTGAGCCTCCAGTGTTAGCTTATTGTCCAGAATGACTCCCAGATTTTTCACCTTGGTAGAGGCTAATAACCTAGAGGGGCTGAGCCAAAGCCTAGTCTCCCCTTCGGAAGCCTCCATGCCTGCCCTTCGACCCAGCTGCACCACTAGTACCACAGTTTTCTCCGGGTTCAGTCTCAACCAGCTTGATGACATCCAGAACTGAATCTCAGACAAGCGCTTATTAAGCACATCAACATAACAATGAAATCAAGCCCATTCCTTCTAATGATGTCACCCAGGGGCAGCATGTATACTACGAACAACATAGGTGACAAGACCGAACCCTATGGTATCCCACAGGACACAGCCACCGTGTGTGAGGAATATTCCTCCATCACAACCCTCTGGATCCTGTCCTTAAGACAGGATTCAAACCAGACGATGACTTTGTCAGTGAGTCCTGTGAATCACCTGAGTCGGTCCAGTAACAACCCAGGGTCCACAGTATCAAACGCTGATGAGAGATCGAGAAGAATAAGAATTGACCACTCTCACCTTTCCCTCACCCTCAGCAAGTCATTCAGCACCAGAACTACCAGTGCCATCTCTGTGCTGTGCATTGCCCTAAACCCAGACTGGAAGGGATCATAGATTTTGAAGGAAGTAAGGTGTGCCTTGAGCTGTAGCACAACCACCTTCTCAATAACCTTTACCAAAAAGGGAAGGTCAGAGACAGGACAGTAGTTCGCCAACACACCCTGGTCCAAAGATCACTTTTTCAGCAGAGATTTCAGCAAAGCACTTTTCAATGACTTTGGAAAAACCCCTCTGATAAGGAGCACCAGCCAATCTCAGAAAACACTGTCCCAGATGCTCCAAGCAGCTCACTAGTAGTTGCATTGGGCCTGGATCCAGATTACAAAAAGTTGGCCATAGCTCAGAGATCAGCTCACATACCTCATTCACTGTCATGATCGAAACTCTCCCCAGGAACATTGAGCCTGTCCCTGACTCCCAGGTTCCACCCTGCTGGGTTGTACTAACCCCCTTGGGGAAATCCTGGCCCTAATGGAGGACACTGTCTGAGAAGAACTGAGCAAACTCCTCACACTTTGCGGGTGAAAAGGCTCTAACAGGCTGCAGACAGACCGGATGTAACAACCTGTCTACCGTCCAGAAGAGCTGAGCTGGTCAGTTCCTCCCAGCAGCAATCGCCCTAGACAGAAAAAATGCCTTCTTATGGGTGATTGCTTTCTGCTAGTTATCATAATGAGACATCAGAGCCGGCCCAGTGGCATTAAGGGTTGAAGCGCTGGATGCCACACCTTGTACCACACCAGCGATCCCGGGTTTCTGAACAGACCCGGGTCACTCGGGGTCAGCAGGGGGAGGAAGGATAGAGCATCCATAGACAGCTCTCCTTCCTTGGAGAGGGGGAACAGTGCAGCGTGCTGTAGATTGACACCCAGCGGTGGCTGAATGTCAGCACAGGTGCGTTGCCCAGAAGAGGGGAGGACAAATGTCCAGAGTGTATGACTGCTTCTGCGGAGGTGGGGGCAGCTGCCTTGCCCATTGCATGGTTCGTATGCCCATGGAAGAAAAGCAGAAAAGGCCAGGAGCTGACAGGATCCATGATGACCCGACACATTTGGGTCAGAGAACAAGTTACTCCAAGGGAGGGCCAGAACTACCTGTTGGCTCTGCAGAGGAGCAATAAAGTATAAATAAAATAAATAAATAAATAAATAATGAGACATCAAACCATTTTATGCTCCTGTGCCCTGGACTTTTTCCAACAATGCTCCAACCTTCTCCCCTTGGTCTTCATTGCCCTCAACTCCCCATTAAACCAAGATGAGCCAATGCATGACACCAACGGGCATACATGAACTGGTGCTAGAAGGTCAAAGGCCTCAGTGACAGCCCAATTATAGGCTATTACTGTTGCCTCTGTCCCTCCAGCACATTCTTTCAACACTTCCAAGGTGGCCAGCACAACCAACAGTCCCTCAGGATGAAGCCCTTTCAAAGGGCAGAACTGGACAGCCTCCATGGGAGAGGGATTACAAGGGGACCCTGAAACTAAACCTGATAGTGCAATGATCCAACCAAATGACCGGATCAATCTTGAGATCATTAATCTCAAGCCCCAGTGAGAACACGAGATCCAAGGCATGATCATGTAAGTGGGTTCCAGAAGGTAATCACTTGTGCAAGGCCCACAACTTTCATGCTCTGGAGGAAATCCTGAGCAAAATGCGAGTCCTCATCGTCAACCCAGGCATTAAAGTCACCAAGAATAAGCCATCTTGGTGACTCCAACACCCTGTCGATGACAAAGGCAGTGATTTTCTGCAGGAACTCCCCCCTCTTGCCCCAGGGGACAGTACACAAGAAGGATCCTGCAGCCTGCACCTGGACCCCCACACACAGCCACACATTCAAACGACAAAGTATTCACTACTGGGTGCACCATCAAGTTCAGCTCAGCTCTAAAACAGATGGCCATCCCCCCTCCCCTGTGATCCCTCCTCAGGCAGTGAACCATCGAGAACCCCACCAGGACTGCTGGCTCTGCACTTACTCTCCTGGTCACTGGACTAGATTTCTTTTTTGGTAATGTAATGTTATTTTTGTCAGTACCTGCAATCACCACTGTATGTAAATTTTTGTTAGTACCTGCGATCACCACTGTATGTAAATCTGACTTGCTCACTATATGTATATGCTCTATCTTAACTCTCCCTGGCCATCTGTAACCCTCCCCGGGCGAGTGTCTTTTTAGTAGTTGCCTTTTTTCACTATATGACATGTAATACTTTCTGTGTTCAAATACTCTTTGTGTTCAAGTCCTATCTGTCACTGTACCTGTTATCCAAGCTTGTAACCCTCCCGGGTCGCACCTGAAAATAGGCACTTGGCTGTCTAGTGTGATTTACCCGGTAAATAAAAGCAAATAAATAAATAAATACTGGACCAGAATCGTCCCCCAGCCAGGTCTCGGAGATGCAAGCCAGGTCAACCAAAGAAACAGGATCCGTTATAATAGCAGACTTATTTCTCACCAACTTGGCATTGCATAATACTGTCTGAAGTGGACAAAAGGAGAAAGCTGGCCTCTTATCTGCCTGCCCACTCAGTCTGGTGGGTTCCCTGGGTAAAGGGACCAAGCACGGCTGACCTCTCTCCAGTCCCTTCTCTTCCCAGGGCATCTCCTGGTCTTCACTGTCCCATTTGGCACCTCCCCATTGGCCCTTAACACAGCTCTCTTCATCCTCCTAATCCTCCTTCCAATCCTCAACTTCCTGCACTGCCGATTTACAGCAGCCAGCGGGGGGGAGGGGAATGGAAGGATCGCAGATCTCTGAGTATGGTACAGACAGGGAGTAGCAAAGCCTAAGGATCTGAACCAAGCAACACATTCTGGGACTACTTAAAACTATACACCAAGCCAGCCCAGTGGCTCAGCATGTTGAGGCATCCATGCCTCCCTGCTGCCATGCCAGTGACCCAGGTTTTGGAACAGACTTGAGTCGCTTGAGGACTTGGGTGGGAAGGGAAAATTGAGCATCCGTAGGACAGCTCTTTTCCCACGGCGGGGGAGGGGGGCCCATGACTAGCCACTTGACTGCCACCTGGAGGAATCCAGATGAGCATTCCTTGGTCTGATAGAGTTTGACTGTTACAACTTCCTGGAGCACCACTTCCAATCTGCAATGAAATGAGCTGTCCAGTTCTCTCACCACCAGATGCTATGTAGACCTTCTTCCACTGATAACTCCACACACAGCCTGCCAACTACATACCAACAGCCTTCTCTTCTTCAGCAGTTTCCACAACCTAATAATCACTGGGGCTATAGTCGATTGCTTCACCAATGACACAAGTGTCCCTCAGGAAGACAAAGCAAGGAATTAACAAGCTGAGACACGAATCAGTGCTGGCAACTTCAGACAACAGTTGGAGCTTCAGGACTGAACAATAAGATGACACTCCATAATCCAACACAGTAGCAGAGAACTACTGGCGTGGTTTTTGTGGACCTGTCCAAGGCCTTTGACATTGTTGACCACCCCATGCTGCTTGAGAGACTGGGGGGCATGGGTTTGATGGAGTCACCCTGTTCTTGGTCCCAAAGTTATTTGGCCAATAGCTCTCTCAGGGTTTCTTTTGGTGGATATCAGTCTTCCACCCATGTGCTTGAATAGGGAGTTCCTCAGGGCTCAATATTGGGGCCCTTATTATTTTCATTGTATACAAACACTATTCATACTGTATTGGCTTCATCTAAATCTATTTTACATGCGGATGATATTATTTGTTACTGCAGCTCTACATCCATTGATGAAATTAACAGTTTTGAACTAAAATTTTGCTTTATTAAATTCTTAGCTTCTGCAATCTTGTCTATCTTTAAATACTAAAAAAATAAAGTGCATGATTTTTGGATCAAAACCCAAAGTATCCAAATGCAAACCCTTACAGATTATTGATCTGAACAGTGCCCCACTGGAGCAGGTTACAGAGTTTAAATACTTAGGGATATTATTGGACTCAACTTTAACTTTTTTGTTTCACATTAAAACTATTTGTAAACAAGTAAATCAAAACTCGGAGCATTGTTCAGATTAAAGAACTGTTTAACACAGGAAGCTCAACATACTATTGCAACTGGAGTTTTGTTACCTACAGTAAATTATAATTCTTTTCTTTTCACTAATTTATCTTGTTCAGATCTATCTCTGATAACTAAATCATTTAATACAATCTGCCATTTTGCTTTAAAATCATGTTTCAGCACACACCGTTGTATGAAGTATTCTGACAGGTTGGTTACCACCTAGACTTAGTTTTTTGTACGTCTTATGTTGTATAGTTGACAAAACTCTGCGTTTGGAAACCACTTCTTTATATACACTACTCGATTATAAAAAATCAAATAAGAGTTTTGAGATCAAATTCAAATTGTTCGTTGTCTATACCAAAGATTTCTGCTTCCATGGGAGAATGTGCCTTTTCATTTTATGCTCCTAAATGTTGGAATAACTTGGCATCTACATGTCATAATTTAGATAGCCATATGATAGGGACACCGTCAACCCCCTTAGGCCTCAAAGTGACCCTAGTTTGAAAAAACACATTGTATGATTGTTTACATTCTCTACAGACTGTTGATGCAGCTAGTAGTTTGATTCAGATCTCTTTTTTCTTTAAAGAATTAAAAACTGAGTGCCCACCATACTAGTGTTACCATACCAAACAAGTTAGTTTACATTTCTTGACTGAATCCCACTGCATCTTTCCTGGACTTAGGAACATCTCAAGCACAGTCTAGCCACTCATTATGCAGTTGGAGTAGAGGAGACCACAGTATCATGAGTGGCTGCATTGTTTGAGGGTGTTTCTAATGTCAGGAAGTATGAAATGAGAGTACTTCAATGATTTGAAACAAACAAGGCTGGATACAGCCATATATTACCATGCATTTCAGTTCAAATAAACAAGGAAGCAGACAAAACAACCAGCAACATCAATTAACTTTAGAGAAGGTAAGCAATCAAAAAATGTGGGGTTTTACCTTAAAATGATATGATGCAAAAAGATTGACAGTGTGCCTTTAAATCTCATTTAAAAGTTTGTCTGCTGTAACAGTCATGCTGTAAATGTTTTAATATCTCAATTGTTTTCGGATCTGATGTTATTCATATCAAAGTATTGTTTTTGTTATTTTGCTTGTTCATATATGTTGTTATATGTAGTAAACTTGTTGTTTACTGTACCATCTCTAGCTACAATATGAGCAGGTCCAGGTTGTTCCTGAAAAAGGGCTATTGCTCAGTGTACTTACCCGGTGAACAAAGTAAATAAAATAAATAAATAAATAGAACGTAACGACTTGCCAGTTTATAATCCTTGTGTGTTTGATTCCACTTGCTGTAGGGATTGTTTACGGCTTATGTTCCACACCTAACACTAGAAAACAAAACAAAAACTAGCTCACTACTCTCACTCACTTAATAATAATAATAATCTTTATTTATCGAACACAATTCGTAAAATCAAAGCGCTTTACAATAATTAAACAATTAAAACCTTAAAAACCATAATAGGTTAATTCAATAATAACAGCAGAGTCAAAACAGATCCATTAATGGAGAAAGTCAAATTAAATAAATACGTCTTCAATGCTGATTTAAAGCTCTCCACGGTCTGGCACTCACAAACCCAACAAGGTAGAGAATTCCACAGGGTGGGGGGTGCAAATGCAGACACACAGGCCCCAGATGTCTGTAACCGAACCCTGAACTCTCTAGCAATCCCTCGTAGGTGGAGTGGAGTGATCGAGAGGGACAGTAGGGGCAAAGAATCTCTTGCAGGTAGCCTGGTCCCTGTCCATATAGGACTTTATAGATCAGCAAGCCAACCTTGAAGGTGATCCGCCATTGAAATGGCAGCCAGTACAGCTCGCACAGCACCAGTGTAATGAGGCTAGTTCATGGAAGCCTAGTTAGTAACCTGGCTACCGCATTCTGCACCAGCTGCAGATGGTGGGTATCAACCCCCGGTAGCCCTAGGTGGACCAGAGTCGGAAGATCGTCAGGCAGAACCAGGTGCTTAATCTGGGCAATGTTCCTTAGATGATAAAATGAGGTCTTGATGACAGAGGACACCTGTGATGTCAGGGTCAACCCCTCATCAAGGATAACACCCAGACTCCACACCTGTTCAGAGGTCCTCAGATGGCAGTCCCTGAGTAAAAGACTGGAGGCCTGCCCAGCCGAAGGCCCATGAACCCGACGACCCAGGTCCACAACCAAAACCTCAGTCTTGTCTGGATTCAGTTTCAACCAGTTGGCACTCATCCAGTCCTGGATCTCAGACAAGCAGTTGTTAAATACTGAGACTGCTATATCCTGTTCAGGTGCAAAGGACATGTACAGCTGAGTATCATCTGCATAGCGGTGAAAACTCAGACAGTACCGCTTTACAATGTCCCCCAGCAGCAACATGTACACCGCGAAGAACATGGGTGACAGCAAAGAGCCCTGCGGGACCCCACATGGCAGGGAGAATGACTCTGAAGAATAAATTCCAGACACTACCCTCTGAGACCTGCCAGTGAGGAAAGAGTGTAACTATCTGATGACTGTACCTGACAGACCACAGATCAACCGCAGGTGCTCTAGCAGTACTCCATGGTCCACAGGGTCAAATGCCATGGAGAGATCAAGGAGGACCAAGATGGTATGACTGCTCTCATCTCTTGCTATAAGGAGGTCATTGAGCACCTGAACAAGTGCAGCCTCAGTACTATGCCTTGTCCAAAATCCCAACTGGAAGGGATCATAAATATCATGGATGGCAAGATTGTTGTCCAGCTGCAGCGTGACCACCTTCTCAATAACCTTACCCACGAAGGAAAGGTTAGAGACAAGCCTATAGTTGGTGAGACAGTCCGGGTTGAGAGAAGATTTCTTTAGGAGAGGTGTCACCACCACCTCCTTCAGGGAGTCTGGCAACTTCCCAGTCTCTAACGAAACCAGGAAAATCTCAGCCAGGACCAGGCCAATGACCTCAACGCACCCCACAAGGAGTCAGGTTGGGCCCGGATCCAAACTACAGTAGGTCAACCGCATGCTGTGGATGATCTTCATGACATCTGAGCTGACCAACCAGATCAAGGTGCTGTGACCTCCCACCGATCACTGCCACACCCATTGGAGCAGGCTGAACAGATCTCCGACCTGATGTCAGCAATCTTATCTGCAAAGAAGCAAGTGAACTCGTCACACTTCTCTTGTGACAAGGCTCTCTGTAACTACAGACAGGCCAGATTGCACAATCTGTCCACAGTCCGGAAGAGCTGAGCCAGTCGGTTCTCCCTGGACAGAAACTCTGCCTTCTTACAGGAGATCACTGATTGATAGTCCACATAATGTGCCATCAATCTAAGCTTGTCAGCGTCAAGGCCAGATTTTCTCCAGCGACGCTCCAGCCTTCGCCCCACTCTCCTCATCTCCCTCACTTAAACCCCTAACTATCACTAAAACCCACACTACTCTAAAATAAACAGACAATAAAACGACACTAAACAGCACTTAAAACAACACTTAAAGAGCAAGCCAGTGGGACAAAACAACACAAAAACTCACTAAATTGCAGATCTCCACAAACAGTCACAGAGCTCCTGCCAACAGCATGCCCAGCATGGTGGCCATCTTGTCACCAATAGAGGGATTTGGACTGATAAAAGGACGGTACTTTGAACTAATACCAATTTATAGCCCAAACTTTATGTTTTGGTTTCTATTGGAAAAAAAAACAATAAAAATAGTAAAAAGAGAGGGTAATGAAATGCTCCAGGAGAAGAACTGGAAAAAAAAGTTTCTGTCTTAAATCACTATGTAAAGTATAGATAATATGTGAAGCAGACAGATGTGTGTCACTGTGTAGTTCACTGGAGAATCGGTACCAATTTCTTGAAAAGCATATGAACTCTTTGTGAACCTGTCTACAAACTGAAATTTAGTAATGCAGAAAATAAAATTGATATTAGGCAATTATCACTTAGCTCAAACTTTCCTGAAACAGTGAAGCATAAGAGAGCTGTGTGAAATTACAAAATGGTTAACTCTGGTGGGACTGAAACCTACAGCTTTGAATGTTTTTTTGTTTGTGTTACTATACTATAAGTCCAATGCATTATCCACTGTGCTACAGATCCTTCCCTCTGTGTGGATGTCCTGCTGTGGCTTTTTGCGTCAGGTAATAAATACTTTGATGACAACAGTTGTTCTTCAGCCTTTTTTCTATTGGGTATTTAATAAGATCATGTGTGACCCAAAAGTTTAGGAGTTCTATTTATTTATTTATTTAAAATTTGATAACCAGGAAAAGCACCATGAGCCAAGGCTCGTTTTCAGGTGCAACCTGGGGGATAGGGGTACAAAACGACAGAGGATAACATAAATACAATTATTTACAAGATTAACAGCAGACAATAAAGAAAACATTACACACAAAACAGGGGCATGTACTGAGCAGTGTATATTTACATAGTATACAAAATGAAGTAAGTATAATATACAATTTTATATACAAAATTCTTTGTTAGCCTACAAATAAATCATTTTAATTATTACAAAGTGACTAGATTAGAAAGTATGCCAGCAACTGACAGCACTCATCAGCTGAATCCAAAACAAGGGCTTTATTCAAACAAGAGTTTAAAACATACCGCGATGTATCAGCATGCAGGCCGTTGCTGAAGGGAACCCCAACTGGTTTCATACGTCAGTACATCATCGGGGCTAGTTCCCAAGTACATGTAATAGGTATATGTAGAGCAACATTTAAAGTGACAGTGCCACATGAGTGCAATAACATGGCTTCCCATACCAGAGGTGGTCCATGCATTCCTTCTAGTCCTGAAAAATTGACAACCTCTGGTATGGGAAGCCATTAAATATGAACCATGGAGTCAGTAGATTATATTTTGAATTATAAGTACATGCAGTTCCCTGCTGCAGTTAGACCATTGGTACAGTTTTAGGTCTTATATTGTGGGTGATGATGAAGGACTATTTGTAATTCTTGATATTGTTTGAAATGTAATTGCTATTTATTAGCACTGAGCACTTTCGTTGTTATTGCACTCATGTGGTACTGTAACTTTAAATGTTGCTCTACATAAACCTGTTACATGTACTTGGGAACTAGCCCCTGACACACTGATGTACGAAACTGGTCGGGGTTCTCTTCAGCAACGGCCTGCATGCTGATACAGAGCAGTATGTTTTAAACTCTTGTTTGAATAAAGCCCTTGTTTTGGATTCAGCTGAGGAGTGCTGTCATTTGCTAGTATACGTTAAATGTTGTGTCATACCCCTCTTAATGTATTGGAGATGAATTGTGGCTCAGTAGATTAGAAAGTGACTGCTCATACTCAGGTGCAATGGAAAATCGCAGGTGCGATTTTCATGCTATTTCCACAATTTTTGCCTTCCTCCAGGACCCCCCACTCACCCCTGCGATATTGGTCTTCCCTCCTTGTCCCACAAAATCCCAAAAAGCTTGATTTTTTTTATACTTTAAGCGTGGTTTTAGTGTGAGTATTTAATTTGGCTTTCAATGTCCAGAGATGCCTAACCACCATCTGTTCTTTTTTATATATATATTTTGTTTATTTGAAAATTCAGTAAGGACTTCACATAAAACTTACAAAGTTTTCACACACAGTACAATAGGTAGCTTGATATTACAATACTAGCAAACTCAGAATATATATAAGTAAAGATAAAAAAATCAAGGCTTATCAATATGCTAAGCATAGGTTATAATAAACATGTGATGAAAGAGGTAAGTAAAAACAGACTATACTACAATAAATTTGAAAAGAACCTAAAAACTGAGAACAAGGGCCTTTCACATAGATATTGGATTGGGTTGGAGTACAACAGAAAAGAGTTTCCAAAAAAGAGTGGATGGACACAGGGGATGCAAAAAGGGGTGGGGGGGGCTACTGCCGGAGGGAAAAAACAAATAGGGGGAGAGCATCAATCATAGACTAGAGGAGTATAATTTAATTAGATACATAGATACATAGATACATAGACAGTGTCGACAGATAAGGGCCTATGGCCCACCTAGTCTGCCCATTTGAGCTTGTAAGTTCAGTTTGTTTTCCTAGAAGTCTATTTCCCCTTACCCCTGACCTCCAGAATTCCTTTATGTCTATCCCATGCATTCTTAAATCCCGTGATTGTTTCAGCCCCCACCACTTCCTCTGGCAGGGTGTTCCACTTGTCCACCACCCGTTCTGTGAAGAAATTCTTTGACAGAACGGGTGGTGGACAAGTGGACATTGAATATAGAATTATGTTTTAAATAAAGTTTCCAATTAATTACATTTCCTTATCAGTCTAGCTTATAATGAAGTTCCCACCTAGTCCATCGCTGTGCAAAGGCTTCAGTTCTGTTTTGTAAAGAGAATGTCATCTGCTCTAATTGTTGTATATGTTGTATTGTTGCCTTCCAGTCACCAATGGGGAGAGGGGTCTCTCTGAAGCCATTTCCTGGTGATTACTTTATACATGGCTACCAAGCATATAGCCCACATATATAAAGAATCCTTAACTCTGATGCCCTCTGGAGAGATACCTAACATTAATTGCAGAGGACTGGGGGGATGAGATAAATTAAACATACTTGAAATCTGCTGAATCATGTCAGACGCAAAAATGAAGGAGGGCAGGGCAGTCATACAAGATATGGACCTGATTTGCTACCTGGGTTCTGCACTCCCACCAACAGGCTGAGGGGGAGCCCGGACATCTCTTAGCAATGAACAAGGGTACCAAGGAAACTCTGGCTTGAACCTACCATGTAAATTCTCTCCACATAGGAGAGGAGGTGGTAAACCATGTACCTCGCTAAATCCTTGACCAGGCAGGGTCATCTATTGCCGTGGAGAGGTCCCTTTCCCACCTACTTCTTAGATTGTCAGTAATGTGGGCAAGGAGTTGCACTAAAGATTTATAAATCGCAAAGATAGCCCACTCCCCTGCTACAGAGGTCCATATTTTAACATATGGAGTGTCATCCAAAAACTGCCGTGTGCGTAAGTCTTCAGTTCGGAGCTGTTTGCCTATAAAATCTCTAAGCTGATAGAAATGCAATCTATCACGTTCAGTCCAGAGAAAGGTTTTCTGGGCTTCTTCAAATGAGAGGATTGTGTCCTACGAAGCAGCTGCCATGGGGCAACTAGGCCTCGTGCAGCTTGTGTAGCATACCAGGGGTCATGTTGTGGAGGGGAAAATTGCGGATTCCACAGCAGCCATGTATATTTCCAGAAGTGAGGTTGCAGGGATTTATTCTGAATACCTTTCCACCATCCCTCCCATATTGTTGCACTCCCACAGGGTAGCAGAGCACAAGCCCGGCTGGGGGGGGGGGGATGAAACAGGCAGGCTGGTAGTGGGAAAGGAAGTTCCCTAGATAAATCTATCGTCTTCCAGTGGGCCTGATAGTTCTTATGTCCCCAAAGGAGTGCAAATCTCATCTGAGATGCTACCCAGTAAAGGGCGAGAGACGGCAGAGCTATTCCCCCTAGGTTTTTAGGTAAATAAAGGAGTTGCTGCCTAATCCTTGGTCATTTATAGTTACAAAGAAATGTATTTAACAATTTCTGCCAGCTCAGTAATTCTTTAACAGTTATTTGACAGGGAACACACTGAAACAAATATAAGAGGCAGGAGAGGACATTCATTTTTAAAGATAAGTTACGGGCATAAAAAAAAAAAAAGGGGGAAGAATGTTCCACCGTCTCACGTCCTGCCTCAAATTATTGATTAAAGGAGAATAGTTGCTCACAAACAGTTGCGTCAAATCCTGAGGGATTCTAATACCAAGGTATTTAAGTGATTGGAGATCCCATTTCACATCAGACCTTGTCCTGGTGTTAGGGGAGGCCAAATAATTTAGCGACAAGACCTGTTTTATGGGTGTTAAGGGTGTAACCAGAGAGCTTGGAGAAATTGGACAGTTTATATAAAAGGGCTGAGAGAGACAACTCTGGATCAGTTACATATATAAGTACATCGTCGGCAAATAAAGCGAGCTTATGCTCCGTACCTGCCAGGGGAACTCCTGTGATATCTGAAGTTGAGCGGATATATTCAATCAATCAATCAAAATTTTTATTTATCCAGGCGGACACCATTGAGCAAGTTCATTTGCAAGGTGGACCTGCATTACACAAGGTCAAATAACAATACAAATTATATACAATTAATATAACAGAAAATGAAAGTATACAACAGTGCAGGAGAACCTGCATCACATATCTATCACATAATGAATAATACTGAATTCAGGTAATATATACATGGGTAGTATGCATGAAGAGGAAAAGGCACATTTTAGACAAAAGTAGAAGAGGCTGGGGGGAGTGCTGCAGAAGAAGAGTAATATATTGGCAGTTTCCAAAACATATATATTACGACAAAGGCGGGCGGTGTAAGGAGGTGGCTGATGAGGAGAAGGCGTTTGAGGTTAGGATAATGCGATATGGGGATTTAGGTTGACAGGCTGGGGGATAAGCAGGTGAGCAGGTGTTTAAGGGAGGTCTGAGGATGTTAGGTTGGTAAGAGAAGGAGCTAGTTGCGTGAAGTGAAGAGTGGAATAGGGGGTGTGAGAGGAGTAGGCATGAGCGAACTATGGTCGTTTGAAGCAATTACAGGCTTCTGTGATACATTTTGTGTACAAAGTCTTGAATACAGCAAGACTGACAGGAGACTTTAATTTCAGAGATTTTTGAAGCTCATTCCATAACGATGGCAGTACAAAACCTATGGCGGTTCTCCCAAAGTGCGTTGCAGCCCTGAGCACTTTTAGAGAGAGCAGGGAACAAATTCTTAGAGCATAAGTTCCAGGCACACTGTGAGGCAGACAATCAGCAATATACTGTGGAAGTTTACCAATAATAGCACTGTATGTCCAATAGCCTAGGCCATATTCCTGTTGCGTCTATACTGTAAGGAGGTCCATCCCACAGCTGCACATAAGAGGCAGTGGTGGGTGGAGAAGGGGAGACCAGTAACGAAGTGCAGGGCTCTGTGATATAGTATGTCCAGTTTACCAAGGTAAGAGGAAGCACATTGACTGTAGATAAAGTCAGCATAGTCAATTAAGAAGAGGAACGTGGACTGGACAAGCTGCTTCTTAGCCTCTGTAGTTAGTAGGTGGTTAATCCTGAAAAAAAGACCCAAGTCTCTGCCTCAGTTTCTTTAACAGATCCTCCAGATGATCCACAAAGGAAAGTTTGTGATCTAGCCAGACCCCCAGATATTTGAATTTCGGTACAAATTCCAAATGTTCCCCTAAAAGAGTGGAGATGAGAGGGATGGTACCAACAACAGCAGGGTATGACACATTATTAACAGGAGAAAAAAGCATTGCTTTCATTTTTTTGGCATTAAGCAATAGCTTTTTTTCTATTAGCTGGTGTTGCAGTAGGTTGAAGTCGGCCTGTAGGTCTCTGCAGGCAGTTTCAGGCATTGTGCGACTCAGGTAAATCACCGTGTCATCTGCGAACAGATGGATTTTTGCCTCTTTGGTGGTAGTGTCTATATTGTTTATGTAGATAGTAAATAGAAGTGGCCCCAGAATGGAGCCCTGCGGGACACCTCGTTTTAATGGATTGAAAATAGAAAGTTCACCTTCAGCCTTGACCTGCTGGTGTCTGTTCATGAGGTAGTCGTCAAACCAATGCAGGGAGGTAGGGTCGAGGCCAATTTCTTTTAGTGAGGATAGGAGTATGCTGTGATTGACAGTGTCGAATGCCTTGCTTAGGTCTAAAAAAACAGCACAGACAAATTTTTTGTTCTCTAGATCATGTTGCCAGTCATTTATCACCTTGGCCAGGGCCGTGATCGTACTATGTTTAGATTTGAAGCCAGACTGCATGGGGTTTAGCAGATTTGTATTATCTATGAAATATCTCAATTGGGCATTCACAATCTTTTCCAATAGTTTTGATAAAATGGGGAGGAGGGAGATCAGTCTCTAATTATTTAGATCAGAGGGGTCCCCAGATTTGAATAACGGAATAACATGTGCAGTTTTCCACATGTGAGGGATGGTCCCTTGTGAAAGAGACAGATTGAAAAGATGCGTACTAGGTACAGCCAAGACATGGTAGGCTATCTTTAGGTAGTATGGATCAAAGGTGTCAGCGCCTGCACTTTTTCTGGAATCCAGCTAGAGTAGAAGATCTTCAACCTCTTTTAGGGAGGCAGGGGTGAAGGAAAATACTGCTTTAGTGGAATTAGATACCAGAGGTTGCATAGTAGACTGAGAACCCAGGCTACATGCAGGCGAGTTATCAAATGCTAGAGCGGCAGTGGCAAAATGATTGTTGAAGGCTTGTAATATCTCTTTTTTATTGTTGATAGTTACATTGTCCAAGATCATTTTTGTGGGGGGCGCATTACCTGTAGCATGACCAGATAATTATTTTATCGTGGACCAAAACTTGGTAGGGCAATTAGAGGCAGAGTCAAGTTCAGTACGATAGAAATTGGCCTTGGCCTCTCTGATCAGCTTAGTGCAGGAGTTTCTGGTTAATCTGAAGAGACACCAGTCTTCTGTTTTATTGGATTTGCGAGTTATTTTCCAGAGCTTGTCCCTTTTTAATAGTGCCGTCTTGAGCTCAGCAGTGAAACAACGGCACTTCCTGGCCTTGACGCGGGTTTTGACCAGGGGTGCATGGGTGTTGAGGGCACTGGATACAATTTAATGGAAAATGGCATACGCTAATTCTACTGATTTGGCTAAATAGAAGCCCTGCCAAAGCAGAGAGGCTTTCAGTTCACTGGTATATGCAAGCGGATCAAAGTTCCATTTTGATCTTTTGGTGGAGAACCTGGCTGAAGATAGCAGTTTAGGGGCTGCCCTTATGGCAGCAATAATACAATGGTTGCTAATATCGGCTGAGAAAATCACAGCAGGGGAGAAGGAATGAGGTTTACTTACTAGAAGAACGTCTAGGAATGTGATTTTCATAGGGTTTTTCTTATTGATGCGTGTTGGCTCACTAATAAGTAAGGTAAGCCCATAGGAGTGGCAGAAGGATTTGAGTGGAAGTGAGGTATTGGACAGCCAGTCATAGTTAAGGTCCCCTATTATAATAGTTTCCGAGGTGTCAGTTACCATAGTAGATGAAAGGTGGGACAGGAGCTGCGACCTCGAGGATGGGGGTCTGTAGCATCCTATGACATGGAGAGCCAATGACTGAGCTATTTCAGTTTTAATAGACAGACATTCAAAACCATTGGCAATTGAGGTGGAATCGATGGTAGTGACCGTGAACTTATCCTTAACAAAAATGGCTACACCACCAGCTCTAGTATGTCTATCAGCTCTGAATAACAGGTAGTTGGGAATGTTGACTTCTTTGTCCAGTGTGGATGGACGAAGCCAGGATTCCGAGATCACAAGTACATCAGGTTCCGTGTGGCTAACCCAAGCCTGTATTAAGGTGATTTTTTTTAAGAGGCTACAAGCATTAACATGCATGAAGCTGATACCTTTAAGCATTGTGATTTCTGAAGGCGAGGAAATTGCTTTGGTTGGACCAGGGTTAAGTTTAACATTGCCTGAGCATAGCAATAGGAGGAGCACAACTTTTCTTAACACTACAAATGGTAGTTTGGAAGTTCTGATCCTTCTTCGGCTGGATAGGGCATCGGTGTATGAATGCAGAGACATGTCTTTCATACTGTACTGTGCTAATGATGCATATACTAGGACCCTCGCCATATAACACCAAGAGATGCAAGTACTGATCGAGGAAGGTAACGTTCCTTTCATAGCTAATAAGGTACTGGTGATGCTCCGAAGGAAAAATTCAAGTGAGTGTAAGCACGAGAGCTTAGGGGGTACAGCACAAATGATATAAAGACTTAATAAATAAACATTCTTGTGGTAGAGGATACGCCACCTCCTGGGGGTAATGCCCACCGGGCATGTACCCAATTAAGGGTAGGGTGCATAAGGCAGTGTAAAGATAAAGCCAGCACGCCAAAGCCATACTTGAAGTATAAGCGGTCGGAGGAAGAACAGTTATGGTATTCCAAGGCAGTACTGTAACAGAGAGGAGTCAGTAGGACTAGAAGGTAGAGAGGGAGCTGCGTGATCATGTAATAGAATCTGATATTTACCAGAAGCAGGACTTAGGCAGCAAACACAGTAGACTGCAGGTTCTAGGACTGCCCACAGTTATGTGCCACACCCCTTTATCACCAGAGGCCAGTCAGATAAGGTATAGGGCGGAGCAAAGGAGTACTGGGATTTAGTTTAAAAATCAGATTACAATGCAGTCCTGAAAATTTCAGCTTGAAGAAGCACAGCTAACAAACACCAGGTAAATGCAAGCAGCTCCCTCTGAATAGCAATGAAATTTAATTGTTCAAAATTTCAAAAGTGCACCCAGGGCTCCTCCGTGTCCGTACCTGCGAGGCAAATTTCGGTGGCGCGCTGTCCTATGTTGGACTGGGGAGGGCTGCAGAAGCAAGCCCTCAAACCCTGGAAAGGAAAGGAGACAGAGGGGTTAGCCTTTTAAATAGGGAAGGAAAATCAAATATTGAGCCAAGGGTTCTATATAAAATGCAAATAAAAGGGGAGACAGGAGCAACCCTGGCACATGCCTCTTCAAAGGGGGAAACCGGGAGAGATATGACCATTTGACCTGATATATCCTTCTGGAGTGTCATAAAATTTAAAAATAAGATCTATGAATTGCCTGGGGGAACCAAAAGAGGCAAGGACCCCTCGAAAAAAGGGCCAGGATACTTTATCAAATGCTTTTTCCGCTTCTAAGCTCAGAAAAAGTGCTGGGAGGTTAGGATACTGGATGTGTTCCTTAAGATAGTCCTATGAATATTATCCTGGGCTTACAAACCTGGTATACAGTAAGCTTATAATCGGTATTAAGAACTGAGATAGGCCTATAGGAGGAACATGAGGTGGGATCCTTGCCTGGTTTCGGAACCACCGAGACAATGGCATAATTCCATGAGAGAGGGAGAGCTCCACTGGGGAAAAAACAAAAGGAAAAACATGCTGTAATAAAGGGGATATGGTTTTCTTGCATACTTTATAAAATTCTCCGTGAAGACCGCCTGAACCTGGGCACTTTCCGGACTTCAGAAGAGCAATCTCCAGTTCTATCTCCTGCTGGGATAGGGGGCACTAAGATATAGTTTCTGATCTTTGGTCATGGTATGGAGATGGAGGCTGGAGAAGAAATCAGAGATGTCCTCCCCTGAGACTTCCGGAGGGGGGGAATAAAGTTGCGTATAGAAATCTAAAAAGACCTTAGAGATGCCAGAGATTGTCTGTTGCAGGGTATTGGAGAAAGGGTTCTTAACACCTGTTATGGTAGCTTTAGCCATCTGAACTCTTAATCGCCCTGCAAGGAGTCTCAGAGACCTGGGGCCTCCATCATAGTACTTTTGTCTTAAAAAAGGGAGCTTTTGCTCGACATAGTAATCTAACAGGTTATTTAACTCCTTCTTAAGGGCGACCAACTCCTTGGACCGGCTTTTACAAATCTTAATTTTTTCTTCTAGGTCTAATATATGTTTAGAAAGAGAGTCCCTATGGCCCTCTTGAAGCCTTTTCCTGTGTACAGACATCTCTATTAATTTCCCCCTTATCAGGGCCTTAAGGGTGTCCCACAGTATTGAAAGGATTGTGTCTGGAGAATCATTGTTGGCTAAAGCCTGCTAAATTGTTTCTCTAATTTGCTCTATGTCCTCCCAGTCCTTCAATAAAGAGAGGTTAAGCCTCCAAAATGTGTTTTTTTTTACACTCCCCGAGCTTAATCTCCAAAAAAAACAGGTGCATGGTCCAACAAACCCAGATCCTCTAACCAAGATCTGAGGTACACCCCCAAATATTCTCGAGTTGTTAATATATAGTCTAGACGAGAATAACTTGAATGAGCCTGGTAATAGAAGGTATAATGTGGAGAACTCCCATTCAAAAATTTCCAGGTGCCTTCAAATCCCAACTCCCTCAGGAGCTTAACCAATTCTCTGGTAGTCTTCTTGACTCTACCACATAGTAGACTCCCCATAGATTCCCCACCCGACAGGCTCAAATTAAGGTCACCACCACATATGACCTGACCCTCTCCCCATTGGGTTAGCTGTAAAAAAAAGGATTTATAAAAGTCGAGATCCGTATTTGGGGGGGAAGTATACCGAGGCTATCGTGAGCAGTTGCCCATTAAGGTGGCCTTTAATCATGGAGAATCTCCCTTCCTTGTCTACACATCTATCTTTTAGTTCGAAGGGGACCCTGTGTGGAATAAGTACAACTGTACCTCTCCTTCTACCCTCTTTGTATGCAGAAGCCACAATGTGGGAGAACCCCAACCTTTAAAATTTTTTGTGTTCCAGCATGGAGAGGTGAGTTTCTTGCAATAAAAGAAAATAACCCCCCCCCCCGAGCGTCTTAAATATGATAAAACCTTACTACACTTCACAGGGTTCGAGAACCCATGTACATTATAGGAGCATATTTTATAGGCTAAAGCCATGGTGAGGGGATTTCCAAGAGACTGACTGTAATTTGGATTAATTCTGTTATCCCATTGGACTCTCAACCCTCCCGAATCTCTCAATGCTGCACCATCCAACCCAGTATGGACACTCAAATAATATTGTGGCCCAACATACAACAAATAAAATCATGCCAGTGTGGCTAACTGGAACAAGTTTATGGAAAAACTAAGTTGCTTCCAAGGTAGGAGGCCTGGAAAAAGGTCAGGCCTCTGTATCCATCCTAAAAAGGACAGAGAGACGAAGTACATGTGACCTCCTGACTCTGGGTGACGTCTTCTGGAGCCAAAAAACACAAATGAGCTCCCAAATAAATGTGCCAAAGCAGGCATACATCATGAAGACGAGCAATGAAACCAGCCATAACTCCATAACTCCAGCATTCCCATCCCCACTGCTATTTGTAGAGTAAAAAAGATGAAACTTGAAACAAAGGACTAATTCTTATTGATCAACGTGACAATCCTCTCTAAGAACACAATGCAGCGTATTAAGGCAATACCTAACTACAGAGAAAATAAAGGTATTATTTAATGTCGGTGTTTCTTTATGTCCCAAAACACTGCCTCCCCCAGGCAGTCTCCAGAACAATCATTAAAATATCCCATTTTAAGTTGATCAGTCTGTAGAGCCTGAGTTAAGAGGGGGAAATATATAGTCCAAAATTCAGACTTTTGAAGAATTCGCTTGTCTGTTTCTGCCAATGCAGCTTAGCGAAAGCAGTGTAGAGAACCACACTGCATAAACGACAGGCAAGTCTAAATCCAAATGGTAGCCTCTGTGGAGCACAGTCATCCGACGTGGCCAAAAAAGAGAAAATAAAATGGGCGTTGCTGCAGTGTCTATAGGAGAGTTCAAAAAGAGCCAGGCATTTACCTTGCGAAGTGTGCTTGGATTTGCTGTGCCATCTCATCGGTGGTCGCGGTGACTTCTGTGGGGCGTGAACACAGATTACCCCACATAATTTTAGGAGTATGACCTAAATTAAGCAAAAGTCACTTGAAAGAGGACTGGCTCAGGTGTGCTTATTGGGACGTGATATCTTCTTAGTCGTGATTTGTTTGAGCTGCTGAAGTGCTTCCATGAGTGACAGCAATCCTTGTCCAGGTCGCTTTCTGTGTACTACATGCTGCCACTCTGGCTCCCAGTTTCCTGCTCTCTGGTTCCAGATTTCAGGGCTCGGAAGGGCCTTCTCTTTAAACACAGCTACAGCCTCCTCTACAGTCGAATACAGTTTCACCCCGTCCTCCCAAAAGACATGGAGCTTTGCTGGGTAGGGTGTATGGAACCTGAAAGGATTTTTAGGAGAGGAGCGTATTGGAGGCGTTGAGACTGAACATCCTGCTGATAACCATGGTCCAAATACAGGCGATTTGTAAGGTACAATATTTCTTTTTTCGCCCAAGCTCTATGCAGAAGATCCTCCTTGGTGCAGTATGAACTTCATTTAAAAATTATAGAGTGTGGGCATGCAGAGGGTCCAGGGGCTTAGGCTGTAGGGAGCAATGAGCGCACTCTATGTGCAAGTCATAGGTGGGAGGCAGCTCAAGAACATCTTTAAGTAGGTTCTCAATAAAAGGGGCCATTGGTGTGACTTCCAACCCCTTTGGCAAATCATACAGGTGCAGGTTTTCTTGCCTCGATCACCCCTCAAGGTCTATGCATTTCATCTGTAATTCCCCTGTATGGGCCAGCAGAGATTGCACAATGTGGAAAAGCTGTATTGTATTGTCTACGGCCGTGGATACATGGTTTTCCATTTGCCCAATACGAGTTTCCAGAGTTGACAATTGCTATTGCACTGTTTTGAAATCTTTTTTTTTTTATTTTCCTGTCTAGATTGCTTGATTTCTTTAAGTAGAATCTCAAAGCGATTGTGGGAGAGCTGTTCAGACTTGCTGTCTGTATCATAATCCAGGACATGAGTGCTCGCTGGAGAGGACAATCTGCTCAATGGTGCTTCCACTAATCCATTGTCATCCATGCTTTTCGAGCATCTTCTCGATTTATATTTTCCTTTGTTGGCATCTTGACTCATTCCTCCTGATTTTTTAGACATTTTTATTTGTATTTAGAAGACTTTTGGAGGAGTTTTAAGCAGCTGGGGATGACGGAGTATTCGCTCTAGGCTGCAGCTTGCTCCGTGACATCACCAGAAGTCTGAACACCATCTGTTCTGGCCCACAACATCAGTGTATGTAACATATGAACAGGGGTGTGAGCATATATAGCCAATTGTGGTTAATTAAAAAAAATAAATAAATAAAAAACAGTTTTGAACTTGGCACCATTTTATAGAGTTCTGCTTCCCCTTCAGGTCTGCTTAAGCCATATATATAAAGGCTGTGGTTTGTGAGGGGGACTCACACACCTGGCACCTGCTGAGATGATCTGTGAGCCTTTGCTAGATTTTCCGCTTCCTGACGTGGGACCGTCGAACAGCTGAACTGCTGCACTGCACAGTTGACAAGCTGAGTTGTAATTTACTTCAATTTCACTTTTAGCTGGCTTGCAGCTTACTACCATAGCTTGAGCTGCTCACATTTAGCCTCTGGTGCCGACAGCCAACCTCTGACCCCTGAACAGCTGAGCCGTGGTGTTGCCAAGCCGAGCTTACACCACTTTCACTTTTTCTTGCAACTGCGGTAGCTTCAGCTACTTTCACTGGGGCCTTTGTGGACACTGAGCTGCAACTGGGGTCTGAATTCCCAAGGACCCCAAGGGATTCTTCTGGAGGACTGTACCTACCCTGCCTGCTGCCAGCTTGTTACAGGACTGCCTCGAGGATTCCTTGCTTTCCTGAGTGCCTGCTCTCTGAGTCTGGTAAGACTCTGTAAGGGATTAGGAAAGGAAGGGGCAAGGGAGTGAGGAGGGAACAAGTAGTGGTGGTAGGTGGGAACAAAGAGTATTAAAAAATGAGTATGAGAGTGTCAGAGAGAGGCAAGATATTAGTGAGGGGCGGAGGGAGGGCATTGGTTGGTATAGTGCATTTACGTAAAAAAAAATGTAGGTAAGTGCTGGAGGGAGGGCACTAGCCAGCATGTTGCTCAGGGGCAGAGGGCTGGCATTGTGTATTAAAAATATGTGAAAGCAGTAGGGAAGACACTAGCTGGCATATTGATAGTGAGGGCATGATATTAGTGTGGTGTTGAGGGAGGGCAAAGGCTGGCATGATGCATCTGCATTTAAAAAAAATGTAAGTGAGGGACAGATGAAAGACAAGAACTGACATGATGGTGAGAGGTGGAAGGAGGGCACAGACTGACATGGTGTGTCGAGTGTATGTTGCTGATGTGGGGGAAGGTTGGGCACAAGCTGGCCTGCTGATTAACATAAAAAGACTGTTAGAGTGGGAGGGAGTGCACAGGCTGTCATGGCCTAACTGACTGTCTCACATGCTAAAACAAAATTGTTGTGGCCTCTGGTGAAGGAGGGGTGGCCAAGCCAGCTGCCACAGAACAATTTTTTTCAACATGCATACCTGTCGGCTATGTCCATCTCTCACTCCTGTGGTCTGTTGTTGATGGACGTGTTTGTTGATGTCGAGCCTTTGCAAATGAGTCCCTGACTCAAAGGGTTGTAATTCCGATATTCTCAATAAATAAATAAATAAATAAAATAAATGGAGGGTGGAGGGACAGGATTAGTACACTGGCACACATGTTGAACAAAAATTGTTGTGGCATCTGGTGAAGGAGGGAGGGGTGGCCAAGCCAGTTGGCACAGGACAATTTTTTTCTACATGTATACTAGTCTGCTGAGTCTGTTTCTCGCTCCTGTAGTTTGTCGCTGATGGAGGGTGGAGAGACAGGTCTTGCAGACTGGTATATATGTTGAAAAAAATTGTTCTGGCCTCTGGTGATAGAAGAGGAATGGGTGGCCGAGATGACTGGTGCAGAACATTTTTTTTTCAACAGGTATATCTGTCAGCTAGGTCCATCTCTCTCTCCTCTGATTTGTCACTGATGGAGGGTGGAGTGACGGGTCTGGCAAACTGGAACACATGTTGAAAAAAATTGTTGTGGCCTCTGATTGATAAGAGGGAGGGGCAGATAAACAGAATTGCACAGAACATTTTTTAAACATGTATACTGTTGGCTCAGTCCATCCCTAGCTCCTGTGGTCCATTGTTGATGTGTTGATGGAGGGGCAGTCTGAACTGACTGGCAGGCATGTAAAAAATAAAATTGTTCTGGCCTCTGATTGATGAGAAGGAGGGGTGGACAAACAGATTGGGACAGAACAAGTTTTTTTAAACATGTATACCAGTTGACTGGGTCCATTCCTGGCTTCTGTGGTTGGTTTGCTGATGTGTTGATGGAGGGACAGTCTGGATTGACTGGCAAACATATGAAAAAAATTGTTCTAGTCTCAAGTTGATATGAGGGAGGGGCATAGGAACAGAGTAGCACAGAGCAATTTTTACAACAAGTATACCAGTCAGTTAGGTCCATACCTCACTCCTGTGGTTTGTTGTTGATGGTAGGTGGAGGGATGAGTCTGCCAGACTAACACATGTGCTTAAAAAAATTGTTCTGGCCTCTGGTTGATATGTGGGAGGGGCGGACAGAGTGACACAGAACAATTTTTTTAAACATGTATACCAGTCAGCTAGGTCCATCCCTCTCTCCTCTGGTCTGTCGTTGATGGTGGGTGACGGGACAGACCTATCAGACTGGTACACATGTTTAAAGAAAATTTGTTCTGGCCTCTGGTTGATGCAAGGGAGGGGCAGACAAACAGAGTGGCACAGAAATTTTTTTTAAACATGTATACAAGTTGGCTAGATCTTTATCTCATGCCTGTTGTTGATGTGTTGATCACAGATCTGAATGCAGACGGAGGTGCAGAATAGCTCCACAGATCTGCACACTATGAAGTCCTCACCAGCTGCATTGGTAGGGTTTGGTAGAAAACAGAGTTAGAAAGTGGAAAGAGAAAAATTAATTTCTGGAGTCTTTGGTCCCATGGATTCAAACAGAAGCCATGCTCAAGCTCAGTGCCATGACAACTCCAGTAGCCAAGGTCGAATGTATAGTGGAGTCCACCAGGATGCAGTGCAGTACCTTGCAGTATTTTATGACATGTCATTTACTGCAAGGTATTGCATTGCATCCTGGCTGGTGCAGTTGCATGAGGTGAGAAGAAAAAAAAAGGGTTTTGCCATACATTTTACAGAGAAGTTTTCTTATAAAATGTTTTACATGTGGCTACAGTTAGTACGTGTACATGAAAGCATGGGTCTAAATTATTTAATTAGTTTAGTAGTGTTTGTAAGAATTGGAAACATGTCCCAGCCAAATGCCAAGCGTCTCCGTCTGACCCATGAGGAGGCCAAACCACTCCACCTTTCCAATACTGTGTGCACCATCGACCGGGTCATACTGATTTCTGAAGATCTGTATGAGGATGGCTGTCAGCTATTTTGCAAGTTCTGCTGCAAACTGTAGACTACCTATGCAAGCATACCATTGATCTGCATATGAAAATGCAGAAACATATTCATCGGAAAGCTGCACCAATGAAAAAAATAACAAGAAGGTCTGGGTAAAGTATTTCTACAGAAGTCTCAAATGCTGCAATGTTATTTTTTTTATTTTATAGAATACAGATTTTTTACAGGCTATGCCATACAACAGCAGTCCTTGACATTGTATTTTGCAAGAGCAACATCAACTACTGAGGATCACAAGGAATTTGTCCTGGACTTTTTAAGATGCCTGACATAAGAGGACATCCCTCTTGAAAAGGTTCCAGCCTTTGAAAAGTTCCTCTGCAAATACATGAAACATGAAGTAAGTATTCCTAGGCCTGTACATCTATGTAATACCTACCTCCAGGAACTTTGCCCCAAGCAGGAGGACTATATTAGAAGGAAGGTTTAAGACACTGACATCTACATGATCCTGGATGAAACAGATGTCTGTGGATGCAATGTTTTGGAATTCTCACACAACCTCTGACAAAAGGCCAGGAACAGCTTCTATTAATAGGACTTGAGTTTTTGGACCGTGTCACCCATACCACTGTCTCCCGAGCTTAGCTGCATATTCTCAGTGACAATGGAGAAAATTACGACAGGGTGTTTGTGATTGCCACAGACAGGCCAGCTACATACATAAAGCATACTAACATACTAAAATGCCAGCCGAATAGGCCTAACAGTCTTTCGTGTCTGCTCGTTTGGTCAGCCCCCACCCTGGGAGCTGACCTTGCTGCCCCCCTCGCCTTCTCTGGCTTCTCCCTTCCCAGTTCCAGATATTCTCGCTGCACTGGATTTTGCTTCCAGAACCCTTCCCCTGTATCTGTCCCACCCCCTCTTGAACCCCTCCACCGTCTCTGCCTCCACCAGCCCCTGGGCAGCGCATTCCATGGCTCCACCACCCTCTCAGTGAAGTAGCACCTCCTCCTTTCTCCCCTGAATCTTCCCTCCAGCTTCCACCCATGCCCTCTAGTTGCCCCCTCCTCCTTCCTTCGAAGCACCCTGACTGTTCCTCCCCTATTTACCCCCTTCATGTACTTGAAGACCTCTATCATGTCCCCCCGGTCCCTTCTCTCTTCCAATGTGTACATATTTATCTCTTCGAGCCTCTCCCATAGGTCCTGTCCCCCAAGTCCCAAATCATTTTGGTTGCACTCCTCTGGACCCTCTCCAGGAGTTTAATGTCCCTCTTTAAGTGTGGCCTCCAAAACTGCATGCAGTACTCAAGGTGTGGCCTCACCGAGCAGTTATACAGAGGGAGTATCACTTCCCTCCTTCTGGAGGTGATCTCCCTAGCGATGCATCCCAGCATCCTGTTGGCCTTGGCTGCTGCCCTCCTATAAGTCTCCAAGTTGTTCATCTTGACATCCACCACCCCAGGTCCTCTCAGCCATCGAGACTTGTAGCATTTCCCCCAGTGTGTGCACTTGGCCCAGGTTTCCGGCCCCAGGCTGATACCTTGCATTTCCCTGCATTGAACCCTCAGCTTTCCACCAGAGACAGCGCTAGATAGGCAAAGGAAAAAGTTGCAGCTTGCTCCAGAAATGACCCACTTTCCACAGGACAGTGGGTCCAAAGTGGTGCACCTGTCTCTAACAATAGCTGGAAGATGGAAAACTAAACAATAGAAAAGTATTTTCACTCAACAAATTTAAGCTTCTGTACTAATGAAATTTCTACTTACGATTAGGTTTGGACCCAGTTGTTTCTCATTTTGACCCACATTTTTTACACCTATAGGTCTAATTTGACCCATGTTTTAAAACCCCTAGCACTGTCAAAGCCTTCCACTTTCCAGACCATCTTTCCAGAGCCTCCATGTCCCCCTGTAGGGCCACCCTTCCCTCCTCCCCATCCACCACCACCCCCAGTTTTGAGTCATCTGCAAAGAGACTCATCTCACTCCTGATACCTGTCCTTATGTCAGAGTCGTATGCGTTGAACAGGAGGGGCCCAAGGACTGATCCCTGTGGGACCCCACTAATGACCCTCCTTGGGGATGAGACTATCCCACCAACTATGACCCTCTGGGTCTGGTCCTGAAGCCAATTGTCTATCCATCTGCTCATCTGGTTCCCCACCACCATTTCTCCCAGCTTATCCAACAGGCCTTTGTGAGGAACAGAGTCAAATGCCTTGCTGAAGTCTAGAAAGAGGACGTCCACTGCTCTACCCAGGTCCAAGGCACTTGTCACCCAGTCATAGAACTCCACAAGGTTTGTCTGACATGATTTCCCTGGGATGAATCCATGCTGTCTATCGTCCAGGCACCCTGACTTTTCCAGGTCCCCCCCTAGCTTCTCCTTGACAATACCCTCCATCACCTTGCCCACCACCGATGTCAGGCTGACAGGCCTGTAGTTCCCTGCCACCTCCCTTGATCCCCCCTTGTGGATAGGCACTATATGCGCCACCTTCCAGTTCTGGGGCACCCACCTTGTCCTCAGAGAGATGGTGAAAAGCTCCGCCAGGGGTTTCGCCAGGACATCCGCAAGTTTCTTCAGCACTCTGGGATATAATTTATCCAGCCCCGGTTCTTTCTCCGTCTTAAGGAACTAAAGGGCTTCCCTCACTCTCTCTGCTGTAATTTCCACCTCAGCTACCTCTTCTCCCTGTTTAGCCTTCCCCCCTCCTGCCAGTGATGCCTCCCCCTCTCCCCAGACCCGATCAGTAGGGGTCCCCCCCATCTCAGTATCACTGTCTCCTCCCATGTATGATGCAGCACCCCCATTTTCCTTGGTGAAAACTGAGGTGAAGTACTCATTTAGTACCTCAGCCTGCTCCCCTGGATCTTGTGCCCATCTCTCACCTGTTTTAATCTTGCTAATCTGCCCCTTCACCCTTTGTTTTTCCCCAATGTATCTAAAGAACCCCTTGTTCCCTCTCCTAATTTCCCTGGCCAGGTTCTGCTAGTTCCTTGCCTTAGCCACCCTCACCACCCTAGTGGCTCTTCTAGCCATCAGTTCATACTCCCCTCGATCCTTTTCACTCCTTGAGCACTTGAATTGCCTATAGGCTGCCTTCTTTCCCCGCACCACCTCCTGGACCTTCTTGGTCCGCCAGCAGGGTTTTCGGGCCCTACCTCATTTTCGTCTTACTCTGGCACAGCTGCTGGTAGCATCCTGCAACCCTCTCCTGATTATTTCCCACCTACTGTCAGCGTCCATGTCTGACCCAATCACATCCAAATGCTCCTTAAGGATCCTTCCCATTTCCTTAAAATCCGCCCCCCTGAAGTCAGTTACCTCCGTCTTTGTGCAGCCTTCTACCCCTCCTAGGTCCAGGCAGAACCAGACCGTGGCATGGTCGCTCCCCACCAACGGGTCTCTTACCGCCAGCCCCCAATCTGGTCACTGTCTGCCAGGACCACATCCAGTACCCGCGCCTCCCTGGTCGGTTCCCCCACCTGCTGAGTTAGGAATGCGTCTTGAAAGACATCCAACAACCTCTGTTCCCTGGCCACCAAGGATGTCATAGTCTCCCAGTCTGTTCCTGGCATGTTTAAGTCCCCCAACACCACCACCCTTCCCCTGCCCAATCTGCAGTGTCTCCCAACATCTGCCACCAAACTCTCCTCCAGCAACTCCGCCAGCGCAGGGGGTCTATACACCACTCTTATTTTTACTCTCTTTCCCCTTCTTGTTATCAAGGTGACCCAAATCACCTCCACTGTTCCTTCTACCTCCCCTACTCCCCCTATGCCAATGCAGTTTTTGACTATTATTGCTACCCCTCCTCCCCTTCCCTTCCCCCTGTCCTTCCTGAACATAGTGTAACCCTCCAGGTTCAGGTCCCAGTCATGTCCTGCGGTGGCCCAGGTCTCAGTGACCACTGCCACATCCACCGCTCCCTCAGTTAGCATCGCCAGGAGCTCAGGCATTTTATTGCCCAAGCTTCTGGCATTTAGCAGGACTACCTTTCACCCTTTCCCTATACTTCCATTTTCCCTGCTCGTGTTCCCATGGGGATTCCGTTTTCCCCTGGTCTGCACTTTACCAGTCGGCCTTTTCCTGCATTCCTCCAGCTCCCCAGGGGGGTGAAGATAGAGTCTCTCCTTTATCGGACCCTTCTCGACAGCCTTTTCTCCCATCCCTCCCCCCTTCACAAGTTTAAACCCCACTTTTCACCAATGAACCCCTCTATTTTCAACTTAAAGATTCCCCTCCCCTCCAAATTGAGATGGAGCCTATCTCTAGCATACAGCTCCTTATCCTCCCAGGTCTCCCCCCAATCCCCCATCAACCCATACCCTCTGGCCTCACAACACTCCCTGAGCCACTGGTTTATCTCCCTAATCTTCCTTTTATGTTCCCAACTAGCCCTTGGCACCAGCAGGATTTCCGAGAAGGAAATTGTGCACCCTATGTCATGACAGACCCTGGCAAGCTCCCTGAACCTTGCCTGTATCTCTAGCTCACTATTTCCCTCAATGTTATTTGTACCCAGGTGGAACAGTATGTCCGGGGAACCCCCACAATCCTTTGCCAGCTGATATGCCTCGTGCTTGGCCCTGTGCACCATTAGTCCAGGGAAGCATTTTGTTCTAACTGGCCAGGCTTCCCCCTCCCTATCCCATTTGATACCCCTGATCATAGAATCCCCCAACAGGAGCACTCTGACTGCTCCTTTTCCTCCATTTCCCCCCCTTCCATGTCCCTCATCCTTTCTACCGGTCCCTCCACCCAGCCGGTTCTTTGTTCCTCCCCCTATCTGGGTACCATATGCCGCCCCCTCATTTACCCTGGCCACCCCCTCCTCTGCGATCCTATGCCTCTCCTCCTCCTCCTGAGTATCCTTCTGTGCCTCGCTAACTCCCCCCTCACTCCTCGCGACTGGTCCTTCTCCCCATCCTCTAAACTAGACTGGCTCATCCTCCCTTCCTTCCTGTCTCCGTTCAGTCCCTCCTTGCTTGTCATGCTCCCCTGGCCTAAACCCTCAGCTCCCTTTACTGTATTCTTCTTGTATTTCTGGTCCTTCTCCTTTCCCTTTCCTCCCAACTGGTCCCTTCTAGCATGTAAAACCATTCTTTCTGGCATATTCCTCAATGTTGTGTATACAACGTGCACTGCACATTTGCTAAATCTGGTCTTGGGACTCCAGTTCAAAGTACTGGAACATCTCAATACTGTGATCAGCTCGATAAAAAGGTTTTTATCAGAGCCCCATGCAACGCCATCAGTATTTAGAATTTATGAGGCATTGGATGGGATTGTGCCAAGGATGCCAGTACATGTAGTATTGATCTGCTGGTGTTCCTGGGTGAAAGCAGTAGAATATCTTGCTGATTGCTAGCTTATCATTGTAGAATTTGTAAAGAATACTGCTTCTGATGCAGCTACTTTTAAAACCCTTAAAATGTCAGCAAGCAGACTTAGTGTGCTGGTACCAGGAAGCCACATTTGTGGCTGAACACTCCACTGAGCTTTTCCAACTCATTGAGGAACTGCAGGAAACTACAGTACCCAAAGGGCACAGCATTTTTGCCAGATGAAATCATCTCCATTTATTTCTTGTGGAGTACACAAATACAGGCCTAAGACTGTGAAAAAGCTGTCAGATTGCCAAGAGAAGGTGACATCTGCATGTGTCCAGCTATTCCAGCGAGTGATGTTGGAGAGCAGTGAATAACTGGGCAGTGGGATTAAAGGCCACCCATCTATGTACAGTTTTAAAGCAGCTCGTGTCTTTCATCCACTACATCTTCCAGTATTTGACAAGCAAAGACAGCTACATCAGTGACATACTGGGGCTTGCAGACATTTCACCATTTGAGTGGCATGTTTACATCAATGTTGCTAAGTCAGTCCCATCTGACTTTAACATTGCAGCTTGGAGGGAGTCTCAGCGACAATCACAAAGCAAACTGGCAGCACTGGCAAAATGCCATATTTGGATGCCTGTCAGTACTGCGGACATAGAAAGGGCATTTTCTGTGCAAACAAACTTTCTAAAGGACAATAGGAGAAAGAAGATGATGTTAAATTGCTGCTAATGTTAAAATACAACAAACATTTGACTAAATTATGTTAATTAAGTTGATATTCTTATTAAAATCAGGCCAGGTGTAATTCTTGTGGTAACTGGGTAAAGCCCACCAAGCATAATGCCAATTTTCAGTGCAGACCGGGAGTATTGGGGAAGTTAAATGACTTGCTCAGGGTCACACAGTATGCAAGTGGAGGTTTTAGGACTCAAATCCAGGTCTGCAGACGCAGCAACCTCTAAGCTATACTGCCGGCCAAATATGTGCTTTGCTGTTACTGTTTTCTGGTGGTTTAAGATAGGGGTGAGCGACCAGATGTGGAGAAAAATGTGTAAATAAATTTTGTGTGCTTGTGTGTGTGCATAAATTTTAAATGTATTTATTTATTTGAAAAAGTTTCACCAGGAAAGGCATACTGAGCTACAATAGTTCATTTCCAGATGCATCCTGGGGGACAGGGGAAAAGGGAATACAATTAGCATAAAAGTTTCAATATAAATAGAGCTATAAAGAAGAAAATCATGCTGGCTTGCCAGCACAGCGGTAGCGCTACCGTTTGCAACACCAGCGACCCGGGGTCAGGAGCAGTCTTGGTCACTGGAGGGCCGACTGGGGGGGGGAGGAGGATCGAGCGCCGATGAGCTGATCTCTGCTGCGGAGGGTGGGTAGCACCTGCCATAGTACCAGTGGCTCCCAGTGGAGACTGGTTGCAACACAGCTAGTGGAGCACTCTGGCAGGGGTTGGGGGTGTCGGCAGACACGTTATGCACAGGGGCAGGAGCGCACTCAGCGTCCGCACCCCTGGAATAACCAGGAAAACTAGGAAAATCCCTGGCACCCAGACAGGCAAAGGTGGGTCCAGTGGACGGCCCTCACACCCTCTGCCAGGTCTGTCCTGGCTGGTCTCTGTCTCCTCCACTCCTCAGTTGCCCTTCTAGATTATGGATAGAGCACCAGAGGAGTTAAAGGTGGTCCCACCTCGGGGGGCTCAGAGTCGGGGGCAGGGTGGTTGGTGGAGTTGGAGAAGAGATCCCAGGAGCAGAGGCCAGATCAGGGGGACCTCAGACTGGGCAGGATACAGACACTCTGTTCAATCTAACTGCAGCGAGGCCTGAGGGACCAGTGTCAAGAGGAAGGATAAAGAGAGTTCACAACAAAAAATAAAAGGAAGAAAATTGTACATGACACAAATTTGAAACAGGAAGGGCAGATCAATTCAAGCTCCACAATACTATATAAGGCAAACCAATTACCCACAGGAGTGACACCCCACAAGGGTATGAACACTGCTTGATGAAAATTCAGCCAGTGCTATAAGTGTTCAGCATGCCTAAAGGGTGCAGGAGGGGTTAAGGGTAGGTATGAGAAAGTAGGACAGAAGTTAGAGAAATAGAAAAGTATTGAAGGAAATGTGGGTCAGGAGCAATTGCAGGATGGAGCAATGTAGTTTTGAAGAAGATAGGATAATGAATGAGCGGACAGGGCAAAGCAGATATCTAAGGGGAGGGAGTTCCAGACCCTTGGAAAATGATAATTGGAAAATTAAATATGTGCTGGGTAGAGTGGTGTGTTAGGAATAAAGCTGGGGTAATATCATCATGCTGATGTTTGAGGTCAAGAGCAGAGATGAATTTGTTTTTGGGAGGGCTGAAGCCCGAGGTTCAATGTGGGGGAATAGCTCCTCCCGCCTCCCAAATAAAGGGCAGCCACTCCGAGCAGTTCCCCGCTTAGCGCATTGTGAATTGGTTTCACAGCACTCTGAGCTCCTGAGTGGCTTGTGTGACTGAACTTCCTTTGCTGCCTGTCATTGCTTCTGTTTTAGTTTTTTCTCTTTTCTTGCCTGTTTCCATCAGTTTACTGTTTTGCGTCCAGCCTGTTTTCCTCCTTTTCCCTCCTCCTTTTGTACTTCATTCCCTCCCTTTCTTGCTCCATTTCTGTACTTGTCCCATTTGTTGCTGTTGTGCCTGTCCCTCCCTCGCCGTTCCCATTCTCCTCCTTTCGCTCCTTGTGCCCCATCCCCACCATTCCACCCTGCTCCTGTCTTTGTCCCTGGTTCATACCATGCTTTGCATCCTCATTCCTACATTCCTGATTTTTCCTTTTGGGGCTTCCTTGCTCCTATCGAAGCCACCACTCTGTTTGCACAGGCACTTCTGGGTTTGCATAGCCCCCTGTAGCGCTAGTGTGCTAGCCCAGGACATGTCTGACAGGACAGGTCAGAGCTTCTCCTTTTTGCCCTGGTTGGGATCCTCGTTTGTCCCTGAGCGTGCACTCTCACTGGTGAGCCATGCTTTTAGCACAGCATTGTGCGATATATGTACTTGCTATCACTGCTCATTGCACTAAGGACTTTCTTACATTCGATCTCACGGCATTGATAAAAGTCGACCTCCTTAATATCTCAAGCTAGAATCCAGCTCAGTGCACTATGTATCAAGAATCACAGCCACCATGTTTTATCTTAAATGGCTTTTAAAAGAGGTAATCCTATGTTTCTGTCTACAGGCTTGAGAACTCTGACCAAGTCGCAAGTGAGACCACTTAGTCATTCAAACTTGCGTTCAACCCAGGAAGTAAAAGAAACATAGAAACATAGAATTTGATGGCAGATAAGGACCACTTGGCCCACCCAGTCTGCCCATTTCCCTACCTAATGGATAAGCTGCAGATCCTAGATAACCAACAGAATACTTTCTCCTACCCCCACCCCCTAGAACTGCCTTATGTCTGTCCCATGCATTCTTGAATTCCCCCACTGTTTTCAACTCCACAACCTCCTCAGGAAGGCCATTCCATGCATCTGCAACCCTCACATTACCTCTGAGCCGTCCCCCCTCTTTCTTCAAATTGTGACCCCTTGTTCTTGCACACCTCTTTTTCTGAAAGATGCTACCCTCTTGGACTTTGTTGATTCCCTTAAGGTATTTGAAAGTTTCTATCATGTCCCCTCTCTCCCTCCTTTCCTCGAGGGTATACATATTAAGCTCCTTAAGTCTCTCTTCATATGTCTTCTGGTGCAGACCCTGCACCATTTTAGTTGCCCTCCTCTGGACTGCCTCCATCCTGTCTATGTCTTTGCAGAGACAGGGTCTCCAGAACTGGATGCAGTACTCCAGATGGGGTCTCACCAGCTGTCTGTACAGAGGGATAACAACTTCCTGCTTTATACTGGTGATGCCTCTCCCTATGCATCCCAGTATCCCCCAGCCCTCCTTACTGCACTCTCACATTGCTTGCCCACGTTTAGGTCACCTGATATGACTACCCCCAGGTCTCTTTCCAGTTTTGTTGTTGTTAGTATCTCTCCCCCCATTGTGTACTCTTCCCCTGGGTTTTTGTTTCCCAAGTGCATTACTTTGCACTTCTAAGCATTGAATCTAAGCTGCCATACTTTTGACCATTCCTCCAACTTGCCAAGTCCCTTCTCATCCTTTCCACCCCACCTTGTGTATCAACCCCGTTGCAGATCTTTGTTTCGTCTGCGAAGAGACATACTCTTCCTTCCAGTCCCTCTGCAATGTCACTTATAAAGACATTGAAGAGGACCGGTCCTAGTACTGAACCCTGCGGTACCCCACTAGTAACCCCACTTTCTTCAGAGTGGACTCCGTTTACTATTACCCTCTTTTTCATGTTCTCCAGCCAGTTTTCTACCCAGGCTACCATCTTGGGACCCACTCCAAGGCTGGCTAACTTGTATATTAATCTTTTGTGTGGGACTGTGTCAAATGCCTTGCTAAAGTCTAGGTAGCCCATGTCCACAGCCCCTCCCTGATCTACTACTTTGGTCACCCAGTCAAAGAAATGTATTAGATTCGTCTGACATGACCTTCCCACAGTGAATGCATACTGCCTTGGGTCCTGCCCCTCTGGCCTCTAGGTGTTCAACAATTCTTTCCTCCAGAAGTGATTCCATCATTTTCCCTATCACTAAGGTCAAACTAACAGGTCTGTAGTTTGATGCCTCTGCCCTGCTCCCACTTTTGTGAAGTGGAATAACATCTGCCCTCCTCCAGTCCTTAGGTACCACCCCATACTCCCATGATTTGTTAAAGAGGGTAGTCAGTGGTGTCACTAGTTCTACCCTTAGTTCTTTTAGAATTCTGGGATGAATCCCATCAGGCCCAATTGCTTGTCCACCTTCAGTTTTAAGAGTTCTTTCAGAACTCTTTCTTCTGTGAATGGGCTGGTATCAACCCCCCTATCCAGAGTGTTTCTGTTTGATTTAGATACCTCCCTCTGTTCATTTGTGAACACTGTGCAAAAATATTTGTTTAGTATATCTGCCTTTTCACAGTCACCCTCTGCCTACCCCCCCTCCCCTTTATTAAGCCTCACTATTCCTCCCTTGATCTTCCTTCGCTCCCTGATGTACCTATAAAAGGTTTTATCCCCCTTCTTAACTGAGTTGGCTATTTTTATCTCGGTTTGGGCCTTTGCTGTTCTGACTGCCTTCCCCACTTCCTTCTGTGTTAACTGATACAGTTCTCTGTCCTGCTCCTTCTGTGATTCCTTGTACTTCCTGAATGCTATTTTTTCTTCCTAACCTTCCTTGCCACCTCCTTTGAGAACCATAGTGTTTTTTTACATTGTTTTGTTTTGATTATTTGCTTCACACAAAGGCTTGTTGCATCAGTGATGGCAGTTTTATTCCCCATTGTTCTTCCACCCCTCCTTCCTGCCCATTTGCTAGTGCATTCCTTAGGCACTCACCCATTTTGGCAAAGTCAGCCCTCCTACAGTCCAGGACCTTTGCCTTTGTATGGCTTGACTCTACTGCTGTGTTTATCGTGAACCATACTGTTCGATAGTCGCTAGTTCCCAGATGGCTACCCACTTCTAAATCTGTGATCCTCTCTCCATCTCCATTTGAGAGTACCAGGTCTAAGATTGCTCCCTCCTGAGTGGGTTCCAATACTACGCTCTTTGATGTGGCTGCAGCAAATGTACTGTACTCCAGTTAACATCTGGCATATTCAGATCCCCCATCAACAATATCTCCCTTTTTTCTGCCATTCTAAGGATACCTTCTATCATTTCCTTGTCCATTTCCTCCCCCTGAGATGGGGGTCTGTATTCAACCCCTGTGCGGATTGTGGTGCCATTGCCTGTCTCCAAGTTGACCCACGGTGCTTCCTCTCCTCCCCATTTACCCTTTTGTTCTGTTGCTTTGATTTCTTCCTTTATGTAGAGAGCTACTCCTTCTCCTGTTTTACCCTCCCTGTCCCTCCTGTAGATATCATACCCTGGTATGTTTACATCCCAGTCATGGTTCTGTGTGTACCATGTTTATGTGACTGCCACAATATCCAGATGTTCCTCTTTTATCAAGGCCACTAGTTCAGGAAGCTTGTTACCCAGACTACAGGCATTGGTACTCATTACTCTCCATTTTTTGATGGCTTTACCTCTTGTAGCCCCATCCCTGTCCTTACTGACTTTGCTTTTCTCCATTGATTCCAGTCCTGCTCCCTACTGACCTTTCTACCTTGGTCTTTACCTCATTTAGTACCCTGTTTTGTAGGGGGAGGCTGGGAATTCCCTGCTGCTTATCAGTGCCTCCCCCCTTGGCTAGTTTAAAAGCTTGCCAATGAAGCCTTTAAACCAATCACTCAGGAGACTGGTTCCCTTCCCGGACAGATGCAGACCAACATGCCAGTATAGGTGGGTATCTCTCCAGGAGGAACCCCAGTCCCCAATGAAGCCAAAACCCTGTGTTCTACACCAGTTTTTCAACCATTCATTGAATTGCATGGTGCAGAGTACCCTCACCTCACCCATGCCATAGACAGGCAGCACCTCTTAGAAGGATACTGTATGAGCTACTTGCCTAAGGCCCTTCCCCAACTCCACAAACTCCTCCTGCACTGCTCTAATCCCATGTCCAGCCAAGTCATTTGTCCCTAGGTGGACAATGACATCCAGCACCATCTCCTGTGCAGCTGTGGTGATCCTCAAAATCCGCTTCCTGTCCCTCCAAGCCATGGCACCAGGCAGGCACGTTACTTCACCTTCCCTTGCCCCCCCCAGTTCTATCACCCTGCTGATTGAGTCCCCCACCAGGAGCTACTTCCTTTCCCTGTGGTGTCCTGTGGCACCTTCCTGTGGACCTTCTTTGTGACAGTTGCCAGCAACCTCCTCAGTCTCCACCATGTGTGCCTCCATAGGAGAACTATGCTCTACCAGAATGGCGTATGGATTGTGGAGTGGTACGCCTGAAGGGATGCACCTCTGTTCCACCACCCTCACCCTCCCTGAGCCCACTGTGGTTCAACTGCTGCTCCTTCTAGGCAACCTCTGAGGCAGAGGTGGTGGCCCTGGTGTTCCCTGTGTGGAGGAGGTTCCTGTACTCCTATCCAGTTTGGCCTAGAGATGGCCAACCTCCTCCTTCAGAGCAGAGAGTTGCCTGCAAATAGGGCAGCATCTCATCCTCCAGAAACTCTCTCGGAAGACTGCTGCCCCACAGCCAGTGCATTGCACTACTCCCCACATGTCTGTCTTCTTTCCATTTTACCCTATGTAAAAAAATTTTTTTAACCAGTGTGTGTGCTTTCACTGTCAATGCAGTGTGCTATGCTAGTAAGGATATGACAGTTGTATGCTCCTTGAGGAAATGATGTCAGAACCCCTAGTATAAAGGAAGTGACACCAAGGGGGGGGGGTTGAGCCTAAGCCGTGCCCTCCAGATACAATCAACTACAAGCTCTGACCCACCTCTATGATGAGTGTTGACCTTCCTTTTAGTAAGACAACCTGCATAATGAGTTAACAGAGAAAATACCCAGCAAAGGAAAAAACAGAGAAAAATCAAGCAGTTCAGCCCAACACAGGTAAGCTTCCCTGACCCAGTACAACCTGGTGTTGTGGGCTCTCAAAGCAATCAGGGGAAGACAATTTCCCCCACCTATCTGGATTCAAATACACAAGCTGCAGCCTTTGCTATGGCAACTAATCAGCCACCAGTAAATTATTTAAAAATAGTTTGTTGCAAACTGTCACAGAATACTAGTAGACAGTCTAGTTACCCACAAGGGAAAACCAAATATGCAGTATTTCAATTATTCTGAAGTTACAAGATAAGTAGTTTTGCAAACCCCCTTCTTGATTTAAAAACTAAAAACTAAAATAATTAAACACAAAGCGATACCAATGTAAGGATTTAAAGTAAGGTACACCTCCCTCAGATGTAAGCAAGAGTGAGATTTGTTGCAGGTTCCTAGTCCAAATATCTCCCATGCAGCTCTCAGTTATTACAAAGCATCAACCTGTTCCAACTTCAAGAAGATGGGCTTCTGTCTGAAACTGTAACACACCAGTAGTTTATAGTAATCTGATCAATTCTGGAAGATTCCACCCAGGACAATTGGCTATGATGCAAGCCTCCCTGACCGAGTGCAACACTCTGTGCAGACAATTTCCCCCACCTGAGGCTCTGTCTGGATTCAAATACACAAACTGCAAACACTCACACTTGTAAAGAGACATTATATCATGACACTGTACCCTTAAACATCCCCAGGTCTCTTTTTAGCAATAAAAGCTTCCAAAGAATCTCTCACGCAATTGAGCATCAAAATTGAATCATGCAGCAAGTTCATTCATTTCCTCATTCATTCATTTAAATGAAGTCCTAATAAAATGCTGTCCCTGCTACTCTTACACTCTGCAATATACTATGTGTGAAATTTATATGAGGTATATTTTCTCGTGCTTCAGATTACTCATATGTCAGTGCAGCCAAGATCGTGTTTGCTTGCTTGGAGCTAGGCTTTCAATGTAACTTCCGCACCTCCCATAGTAGTGACTCAGTACCTGGTTGGTTTATGGTTCCCCTTTGCAATATTGACAACTCCAGCAGTGTCAATTATGTCTTTGCCACCAAGCCATCATGTCTCCAGTCATTCTGTTCATTCATTCCTGACTTCGTTTCGTGCTAATTTTCATGTTATTTCATCGTATGTTTGTTCTATCTGCTTTGTGTCCCATTGTTGTCTAGTCATGCAAACCCTGGATTCATCACATTGTGCCCATCTCCTTTCATTGCTCAGCTTAAAGCTATACACACTCATTATTTGGTTCTCATACTCTTAAATCATTTGGTACTGCTTTATAATGTGATTTAATTGTGCATTGGCCCTGCTTCTTTTCTGCTTCCTGTTATTCGACTTATCCCTAAACCAGGATCCACTACATCAAGCTCGTCTTCTCTCCTCACAACTTACAGCTCTATCAGACCTAATTTGTCCTCCTGGTGCTTCTGTGTTGTATGCTTTCCGTATGTTTAATTTGCCTCCCTTTTAGCTGTGTATGTGTTGTCCTCCTCTGTTCCCTATCAACCTTCCCTGCTACTACCACTTCCTCCTGCTCATTATTTCTGATTGGCTCCTATTGTTACTATGCAGCAACCAGCTACCCTTTCCTTGCTCAGCCATCCAGCAATCTCTCTACCTAGTGGGATATCGAGCAAAGGTGGACTTGCCTTGTCTACCAGGGATGGGAGTCCTGTTTCCAGTCACCTCTGATCTCTGCCATCATTCTGACAGTCTCCATCCTTCCACCTTCCTAGCAAGGTATTGAGTGAAGGTGGGCCTGCCCTGTTTTCTGAGGATAGGAGTTCTGTTCATCATTTCCCGTTTCTACCATCAATCCATCCTATGCCATCGTTCTGTCTCTGTCCCTAGCTCTGCTTAGAGGGGTATTGAGCCAAGGTGGGCTTGTCCTGTCTGCCGGGGATGGGAGCCTGTTCCTCGTTTTTAGTTTCTATTGTCATTCCATCCTACACCATCATTCAACCAATTGCATTCCATTCCAGCAATTTGAAGGTCTCTGTCCCTAATTCTACCTGGGAAGGTATCAAGTGAAAGTTGGCTCGAGTTTTCCCCTAGGACTTGTCTCTGTTTGCATTCATCCTCACTTCCCACCTCTGCTGCATCAGGATCTGTTCCAAACTCCTTCCATGCCACATGGCATTGACCATCCACCTGTCATGCAACTTCTCCCTTGGATTACATTTGGACTTCCCTAGCATCTCAGTGCTCTCCTCCTGTACCATCCACCATCCTATGCTTCAGTCTCCCGTGAAAAAACCTGCTATCGTCCCTCTGTTCTGCTCTGATTTTCTGAATGGATTTCTCCTAGGTCCAGTTCAGTGGCAGACATTCCTCCCTATTGGATCAGTCATCTTAGTATCACTCCATGGCCATTTTCTGATGTGCAGTGTCTCCTTGTCAGTTCATCGACTCCATGGTCATCCTCCATTCCTGGCATTGCTTCCCTCCTATAAAAGATCTGCACCATTTGCTCATCTCCATGACACCACAGCACTCATTGAACACTTGGCCCTGCCTCATGGCTCTCAATGCCCAGTTTTACGGATGCCTTTGGGCTGTTTTCTGCTCATTCATGTCTCTGGTGTCTCAATGGCATATCTTGGAAGAACTGCTGCTCTGTTGTGGTGCTTTTCCATTGTGCTGCTCAGGTGGCCCAGGGCTTCAACACATTTGCTTCCATGTCTTGTCTTTTTGGGGGGCATTTCTCCACATTTGCCATGCCCTGTACTCAATCATCTGTTTGATTACATCTCCTGTGTCCAGCACTTAGTCATCTGCCTTATTCTCCTCCCTTGGCTGGCATTTCTACTACTGTCTGGCATTCCAAGGATTATCAGTTCCTTTCACCAAAGTGAGCATCCCTGGTACAGCGCCATTCTTTGACCTGTGTGGCATCTTAGACTCAAAAAGTATGGAAGCACCATTACCTACCGATTATCTCCACAGGATCATTTCTCGATATCCTACTCAATTTGGACCATATAGAAGCTGTTACCTCTTGATCAGCTCCACAGAATCTTTCCTCAGACATTTTATTAGAGTCAGACCCTATGGAAGCCATTACCTCCTCATTTACTCCGCAGTTTCCAAGCTTTACTGGAGTTCTCTTCAAACCGATCCTCTTGCAACAGAAACATGAACTTACTTCTCTACTGGGATACTTCAATTGCTCAATAACCATTATTTCTCAAGGGAAACACTTTGTACCCAACCTATTAGCTCTGACATTATTGGTTATTTAAGTTGCACCATCATATCCAATTCTATGCCATGGCAAATCAGAATTCATTATGTCATCCCACTCGTATCTTCCTGGTATAGCTATCTGATGTTCTTCAAAGACCCTTCTCCTTCTAGCATCTCAGAATATGCTCCAGTACATCTTCAGTGCATAGCTATCCTGCTATCTTCATGCAATCCTGAATCCTGCTCCTTGTCCTTGTCCTGAGGACATCATAAAACTTCATGAAGTCATCTACTGTACATCTCCTCTTCAAGAGTCACCAATCAAGCCAATCACCTTCCTATGGGTCTTTGATTCCGTCAGACAGTATCTATCTTCCTCATACTCATTCCAGCAAATACCATCACTAAAGGCAAGTCTTTGTTCCTTTCCATCATTCCGCTCATGCATAACTGACTTGGTTATCCTTTTACCACAGTTTCACACCTCAACGGTTCCACATTAAGACTATGCAAGACTAAGCAATTGACTCACTCCATGCATTATAACACTTCAGATAGCAGACCTTCCATCACCCCAGCAGTCAGCAGACTCAGTAAAGATACAGCTAAGACTCCTTCTTTTCTTTTAGCATTCTCACATGTGTTGGAATTTAATCATCAGCAGGTCAATGCCACATACACCTCTCTATCTCCTGCTACCAAGCTAGTTATACCACAGCAGGAAACATATCCATCATCTTGTCCATCAGTCTTTCCTGAACATTTACCCTCGTAAACCATGAACTAGGATTTCTAACTCATCATCAACATTTCAGCTGTATATATCAGGTATCCAGGTACTGTCTTACAGACTACTCCATCCTCGCTTTCACTGTTTTTCAATCCTCCAGGTACACTGTTCATCTAGGTATCCAAAGAGCTTCATTCACCTAGACTCCTTGTCGTCTCTCTGTAGATGCCTCCATAGTGAAACAGTGAATTTACTGAACTTAAATCCATTTGAATCTATTTTGAACATCATGGTTTCTTCAGCTATTTGTCTAGCCTTCTTTGTATTCCTGCATCCTGAAGATTCACTATCTTATCATCCTTAAGCAATTCTGAGAACCTTGCCAACATCCGTAACATCACCGATCTACAAAAAAGGAGCTGATCATTCTATGCTGCCCTTTCCCTCCTCAAAGTCTGACAGAGTTCAGTAAGAAATTCTCATAACCTATTTTTCATCATGAAAATACTAGAGTCTGACAGCCCATCAAGGCAAACCCATGCTTTTTTCACATTCAGATCTATCTTGTCCTCTGTGAGCCTCCGATAAATAAATTCTGGATCTTGTTTAAGCCTTCCTTCAACAGCCAGACTTAATCCATATTCATTATCTGGTCATTTATCTGGACTGGAGCTGCTTCTTCAATTTCAAGAATTGACCTCCCTGCACAAATTGTCAAAGACTCAGATGACAGACGTCCTCACGCTATGAACACTACATCCTAAATCAGAATCGGAATTCAATGCAAGCATTTAGGATCATCTGCTCTTAGGTTGGCCTGAGGACAGGGAGGTCAGTAGCCATGGGTCCGCAGAGGTTTCCTCCAAAGGTTTTTTTTCTTCTCCTGCATGTTACTGGTCACACTCTCCATGAGTTGGGGGAGGTAATCTTTTGAACTGCTAATAAAATCTTTTTGGGCTTTCTATTCCCTATACACTACCCAGTTTACCTACCAAGGGTGGGAATAGAGAAAGGCCAAAGTTCATAAGTATACACAGGCACTACACTATGCACCAGACATTGAATGGGAGTGCTGAAACCCAACGTTCAATGTGGGGGAATAGCTCCTCACATTCCAAATAAAAGTCAGCCACTCCCATCAGCTCTCACTTAGGACATTGTGAAACACGCACCATCCTTCCCTGCCTCCTCCTCCTCCAGCTCTCTACTCACCCTTGGTGCTGGGCCTTCTATTCCCTACACGCTACCTGACTTACCTACCAAGGGTGGGAACAGAGAAAGTTCAAAGTTCATAAGTATACACAAGCACTACGTTATGCACCAAACACTGAAACAAATATATCATGATTCTGAAATGGGGTGGGAGACAGACAGTGGGGAAAATGTTTGGGTCTTCTGAGACTGCCATTTATCTGTAATTATGATTTGTATAATTTTCATGTTATTTTGCTGTGGTAATTATTTAAAAGGTTGTTTATTTCGAAAATATGGTGTGGCTTTGTTGTGCATATCAAAAAATATTTTATTTCATTTTTGTTGACCGGGTAAGTGCACTAGACAAATTCTGCCTATTTTCAGGCATGACCCTGGGGAGGGGGATACAGATGAATGCCAGCTGACTTTGAACCAGATTAAGCTGTTGGTGGCATTTTTAGTGAATGAGGGGAAATTTGGCCAGGGCACCGTGGAAATTCCTTTACTCTTTTCAAGAAGTGCCATAGGATCTTTAACATCCACCTGAACTACCACCAGGACAAGCAGATGGGACCTCGATTTAACATCTCATCTGAAAGATGGCACCTCAGGAGTGCAGCACCCCTCTCATGCTGCACAACAGTGTCAGTATTGGGATTTAACCCAAGTGCTTGGTGTGAGGATAGAACCCACAGCATTCTGCTCTCCCGGCCTGAGAGGTGAGTGTGCTACCCGCTGAGCTACTGACACACAAAATAACTATTCACCATCATAAAACCCTGTGCCTTCTCTGTAACTTTCCACAATTTGGGCACAAAATGTTCTGCAAGATTTGTCAAATTTCTTCGCAATTTTGCAATGCCCCGTGCTCATACTGCATGAGTTTCTGGATGGTAAGACCCACTCAGTTGGTTAGAGCATAGTGCTAATAATGCCAGGGTTATGGATTTCATCCCCACACTTGCCAGAACTTGATTAATTTCTCTTGAAGTTTGTAGTCAAACAGGAAGCATTGCTGTGGAGAAACGAAACTAATGCTTCTGTTAATATACACATTTCTGAAGTTAAAATTCACAGAACAGTTACTTACTTCATTGAAATGTGAACAGAACATTATAAGATCAAATAATCCATGATCTGTGTACTATTTAGATTGTGTGCAGGGAAATGTTCTGCCTGCTCTATTGCTGAAAAGACTGAAGCACTGGAATATCAACAGTCTTTCTCAATACTGTGCAGCAGAACTGATGCTGTGTGTAGAGTTTCCCTGTGCTCCAGTCAGGATGCTTGTGACCAAAATGGTTCCAATGGTGAGTGAACCCAGGACCTTCTGTATGTAAAGCAGATATAATAGCCACTACGTTATGGAACCCTGTCTTTCCATAAGGTACTTTTACGCTACCAGATCTGTTCCACTGCCAGTGTTACAGATGAGTTGCAATGGTGCAAATCCAGCAGTGTAAACAGCCGCCAGAGTACTGCAAGTCACTCCATTGCTGTGCAAAGCGTTCCCTGTTTTGGTGGGAATGAGTACCAGCGTGTACTGATTCAGGTGATTTTGCATGTCTGTAAACACGCTGCTTCACCTGTACTGGTGAAGCGACACACTGCACCACACCCACTCATTAATCCCTCTGCCGCACTGCACTACTCCTGCTTATTAACCACCACCCTCCACCCCCTCCCGGAAATGCACCCAAAACACAGAAAGACCATCAGGAACACTGCTCAGCCACAGCGAGTAAACACAAAAGGGCAGTGGTGCGACTGGAACAGAAGAAGCCGATTCAGGCAGCAAATCTCCAGGTAAGCTGCATATAAAAGTGCCTTTCGTTTTTGAGGCCTGTGACAGCTGATGACCCATGGGAAGCTAAAAGGGACCTGCATAACGTGTTTCACTATTTATCCCTCTTGATGTTCATCTTTTGATTCAAGCTTTTATTGTATGTTGCTTTTCATAAAGAATAAAAATTAAACTGATGTTATCATAGAGAATAAATATTAAACAGATGTTATCATAGAGAATAAATATTAAACTGATGTTATCACAGAGAATAAATATTAAACTGATGTTAAGTAGTGAATTAAAGTCTGGAGGACTCTTTACTAAACTCATGCTGCTTCCAACCCACATTACAGAGACAGAAATGTTAGATAATTTCATCAAATTAAAATCTGAAATGAAAAGCATGATACCAGACTGGACAAGGTGCAGATGAATCATTTAATGCAAAGCAAACCAGAACAGGCCATTAACAAGTATTTGTAGCACAATCTTAAAACAACTCCGTCCTTACACCTTCAGTAAGAGCTAGGATCCTTATAATTCTGTACCTAAGCAACGTCTCAAGTTTGAGATTCCTGCCCTGATCATGCCAGTCCCATAAATACTGATGATTTAGTCCAACTTCCATATCAGCTACAGTACCTGGAGAAAGCAAGTATCTTCTGGGTCAGAGGAAAAGTTTACCCCTGAAATAATAGATGTCTGATTTTCTGCAGTGATTCTGCCACTAGTTTCCATTTGGTACATGTTAACCCACAATCGTTTGAGTTTATGCCGTTTTGAAATGAAGTTTTGCTAATCTGTGACTTTGATATGTCAATGGAGGTACAAGAATATTGAGGAATATATCAGCTTGCATGTGTGTGTATATTTTTAAAGTGCAGAGCTGTAATACTTCCTGGCATTCCAACAAGCTGTTTTATTTATAAAGATATCAGACAACTGAGAAAGAATAGAGGGATTTGGACTGATGTAAGGACATTACTTTTAATTAATACCAGTTTATAGACCAAACATAAAGTTTTGGTTTCTACTGGAAAAAAATATATAAAGATAGTAAAAAGAGAGGGTAATGAATTGCTCCAGGAGCAGAACTGGAAAAAACGCTTCTGTCTTAAATACATTATGTAAAGTATAGATAATACATGAACCAGACAGATATGAGTCACTGTGTAGTTCATCGAAGAACTAGTACCAATTTCTTGAAAAACACATGAACTATTTGAGAATCTGTCTACAAAGGGACATTTAGTAATGCAGAAAAAAATGATAACAGAAAATTACCACTTAGCACAAACTTTCCAGAAGCAATGAAGAGCAAGACAGCTGTGTGAAATTACAAATGAGCAACTCTTGTGGGATTTGAACCCATAAGCTTTCATTACAATAGAAACACAGAATCATTGAATTTGCCAGCAGATAAGGACCACTTGGCCTACCTGGTCTGCTCATTTTTCCCTGCATCTAGTTTCACGGTAAATCCTACTTGATCTCCAGCCCATTCACCCACCACTTCCCTTCCCTTTCCTTAAGATTACCTTATGCTTATGCCATGCATTATTGAACCCACCTCTGCTGGAAGACTGCTCCAAGAATACACCACTCTTTCTGTGAAGTACTTTCTCAGATCTCTCCCGCTTTTATCATGACCCCTTGTCCTTGAACAGCTATTTTTTCTGAAAAATACTTCCCTCTTGTACCTTGTTTACCCCAATGATGTATATAATGGTCTCTATCATACCCCTCCCCCCTTCTCTTTCAGGGTGTACATATTTAGGTCGGTCACAAGTACATGGGAAAAAAGATAATACTGGACACAGTAATATGGAACAATACACCCGCAGTGTGTTTTATTTTATACAAAAGTATAAAAAAAAATAAATAGAAATAAAACAATTCAAACAGAACAAGAAAAGAAACAATAGCTCAAGGCTATTTCACCTTACATCAGGTATCTCAAAACAATTCATCAGCTTTCCTGCTGTTGGAGATATATTCCTGTTCAGGCACAGGTCCTTCTGCTTACCTTACTCCAGGTAAGTGAGACTGGCTATGCAGCTAATGTGACTGTTGGTGTTTGAGGAGGGCTTTTATAGCCCTCTCACTTATGGGAAAGTCCCTCCCATAACATCCAATTAGTTCTAGAAGGGTCCATAAATAGGGAAACTCCTCCTCTATTACATAATGAGGTTTTACTTATGGGAAGTCCCTCTACAGGAAATCCCCTTTCCTGAGGTCTTACTAACAGGTCAGCACCTATTTTCTATATAAGCAAATAGTGCAAGCATTTATTTCATTTATACGTGTACTGTATTGTTATAGTATATGGCCAATAGCCCTTTAATTTATATCTCAGGGCTCTATACATAATGGGGCTCCTTTAAAGACTTGCAGTGTCTTTTTATTCTTTAATTTGCTTTATCTCTTTATTGTGTTTAGTTTATTTTGCAGCCCTCTCCTTATTCTGAGGGCTACTATAGCTGTACTTCATTTCCATATATAGCGACGTTCCTATCCCTTTAAATCATTTGTTTTCTATGTTGTAGCAGAGCGGCAGACTGCTAGACAATCATTATCTAGCAGCTCTACTTTGGGGTCTGCATAGCTTTGGAAAGACCCTTTTTATTTCAAGCATTCACTTTTCAGAGAGCACAGATTACTAGTGGAAGCGGGGTGGCTGAAAGTGAAAATTTGCCACTCCATGGAAGCCTGCCTCTCTAGCAGCCTGGACTGGATGCACCCATGCCACGGACTCCTCCACAGCTAGCTGGCACAATTCTACAGCATATTTTATACAACGCTAGAAGCCGGGAATCCTAATAATACAGGGGCATCAGTAATTATTTATACAGACACCGAGCAGCAGCAAAAGTAAAAGTTAAAGTTTGCCGCTTGGTTCAAACACTTCCTGCTTTGATGCAGGATTTCGTTGGCATAACATTCTACATAAAAACAGAGAAGCAGCAGCAAAATAATTTAAACAAAGGAGACATAATGCCGCTCCATTACACTCATATTCCACCTAACAGAGTGGACGTTATTTTGTATTTAACTGCCATTTTATACATTTCTAAACATTCCTGCACCATATACATAAAATGGCATAAGCATTAACTTAATTAAGCACTGCAGCACTTTAAGCTCATAATATGGCACAAAACACACTTTATTCAACTAGCACCTTATATACTTAAAGGCACTTTATATCTTTAGCATTAAATACCATAAATGCACCTTATTTCATTCTTGCCAGCTGGCCTTAGCCTGGTGCATTATTTTGGGAAGTGCTTGGTGAGTGATGGATAAATAGAAACTAGAAATAAAGGCAGTAGAAAAAAAGATTTAGTAAGAAATAGAAAAGACAAACGTAGGTTGCCAACCTACACCAGGGGCAGAAAAAGTTAAAGTATAGCATAGGGAGGTACTGTTACACAACAGACTACAACAGGAAAAAGAAGAAGATAGGAGAGACATTCCTCCACTGGGGTTATCAGCCTTGCAGAACACAGTTCTGCCACAAGGTCCTTTAATGTCTCCTAGTAGGGCTTTTGATGCAGACACTGCATCATTTAAATTGCCTTCCTCTGGACAGCTTCTACTCTATGTCCTTTCTGAGATGTGATCTCCAGAACTGGACATAGTACTCTAGGTGGGGTCTTACCAGTGATCTATACAGAGGCAATACTACCTCCTTTCTGCTGGTAATACTCCTTCCTATGCACCCCAGTGTCCCACTTGCCCTCTCAACTGCCTTGTTGCACTTCCTGGCCACCTTTAGGTCATCCAATATGATCACCTCCACGTCTCCTTCCTTCTTGGTGGTCATCAGTACCAGCCCCCCCCCCCATTTTGTACTCTGACCCTAGGTTTCTGTGACCAAAGTGCTTTATTTTGCACTTTTCACATTGAAACCCAGCTGCCATACCCTTGGCCACACCTCGATTTTTCTGAGGTCGCTGCTTATTTTTTTCTACCCCCCCGAGTGTCCACCCTATTGTAGAGTGTGGTGTCATTTGCAAAGGGGCAGACCTTTCCTTCCAGCTCCTCTGCAATGTCACTTATAAGGACATTAAAGAGGACCGGTCCCAGCATTGATCCCTGAGGCACCCCATTGGTCACCCTCCCTTCCTTGTAGCGAACTCCATTTACCACCACCCTTTGCTGCCTATCCCTTAACTAATTTCTTACCCAGTTTACTACCTTTTGACCCACTCCTAAGCTACCCAGCTTGCTTACTAGTCTATGTGGAACAGTGTTGAATGCCTTACTGAACTCTAGGTAGGCTACGTCCAGTGCTCCACCCTGATCTAGTTCATTGGTCACCCAGTCAAAGAAGTCTATCAGATTTGTTTGACATGACCCCCCCCCCCATGAATCTATGCTGTCTCAGGTCTTGTAACCCACTGGATTCAAGATATTCCACAATACTTTATTTCAGTAGTGATTACATTCACTTTCCCACCACTGAAATTAGTCTGACTGACCTATAATTGTCAGCCTCTTCCCTGCTACCACTTTTGTGACATGGGACTACATCTGCCCTCCTCCAGTCTTCCAGGATGATGCCTGTTTCCAATAAGCTGTTAAATAGGGCTATCAGAGGTGTAGCCAGTACCTACCTGAGCTCCCGTAATACCCTTGGGTGGAGTCTGTCTGGCCCCATTGCTTTGTCCACTTTCATATTTATGAGTCCTTTCAGGACTCACTTCCCTGAAAATGGACCAGTGTCCACCTACCCCCTTCCAGTGCTCCTGTAATATTTTTGTGGCCCCTCTTTCTTCTGTGAGCACTTAACAAAAGTATTTGTTCAGGATGTCTGCCTTTTCCTATTCCCCTTCTCCGCAGTGTTCCCCTTCCCTTCTTAACCTTACAGTCTCACCTCTGGTCTTCCTTTTTTCATTTACATACCTAAAAATGTCTTGTCCCCTTTTGTTATTGTCTTGGTTAGTCTCACTTCAGTTAATACCTTTGTGCTCCATACTGCTCTCCCTGCTACCCTTTGTTTCCCCAATACTCCTCCTTATCCTCCTCCATCTGTGTCCCCTTGTACCTTTTGAATGTTACGCTCTTAGGTTTTACCTTTTTTGCCACCTTTTTCAAGAACCATACTGGTCTCTTTTTCCTCTTTCTTTTGCTCCATTGCTTAGCACAGAGGTTTGGTGCCTTCACTAGTTTCCCTCACTGTTCATCCACCCCACCCAATTCACCCCCCACACCAGATCATTCCTGAGGAATTCACCCATCTTTTTAAAATCTGCCCTCCTGAAGTCCAGGACCCTCTCCTTTGTGTGGCTTGAGTCCACAGCCATCCTTATATTGAACCACAGTGTATGGTGATTACTGGTCCATTGCTGGCCCCCCAAATTGATGTCTGCAACACTATCCCTGTCAGTGAGTACCAAGTCCAGTATTGCCCCATCACAAGGGGATTAACATAGGAATTGACGGCACATAAGGACCGCAAGGCCCATCCAGTCTGCCCATTTCTTTTTCTACCTTATAAATGTGCCATCGTCCTTTGCTGTCAGTGGTCTATCTATTCATACTCATCTGTATTGCTCCCTTATGCCTATCCCATGCCTGTTTGAAGCCCTGCACTGTATTCATAGCCACCACTTCCTGAGGTAGGCCGTTCCATGCATCCACCACTCTTTCTATGAAAAAGAACTTCCTCACATTCCTCCTTAATCGGCCTCCCTCTAATCTCATGTTGTGTCCTCTTGTCCTGCTATTTTTCTTATATTGAAACATGTTAGACTCTTTCACCTTGTTAATGCCCTTAAGGTATTTGAATGTTTTGATCATATCACCTCTCCCCTCCTTTGCTCTAGGGTATACATATTGAGCTCCGTTAATCTGTTCTCATATATCTTCTGATGCAGTCCCTGCACCATTTTGATTGCCCTTCTCTGGACTGCCTCAATTTGGTTAATGTCTTTGTGAAGGTGTGGCATCCAGTACTGCATGCAGTACTCCAGATGGGGCCTAACCAGTGTCTTGTAAAGAGGGATGATTATTACCTCCCTCTTCCGACTTGTGATACACCTACTAATACACCCTAGCATTCCCCTAGCCTTACCTACTGCTTTAGAGGTCTGCTTGGGTGATTTCAGGTCATCGGTAATGATGATTCCCAAGTCTCTTTCTTCCTTTGTGACTGCCAGTAACTCCCCTCCCATCCTATAGGTGGCTTCAGGGTTTCTCTTTCCTATGTACATGATCTTGCACTTCTTTGCATTAAATCTCAGTTGCCACTCTTCCAACCATTTTGCTAGTTTATCCAGATCTCTTCTCATTCTGTCCACCCCATCTGGATCATCTACTCTGTTGCAGATCTTGGTGTCATCTGCAAACAGACAAGCCTTACCTCTAGTCCATCTGCAATGTCACTAATGAAGATATTAAAGAGGACTGGCCCCAGGACTGATCCCTGAGGTACCCCACTTGTGACTTGCATCTCTTCTGACTGTATACCATTTACCACCACTCTATGTTTTCTGCCCGTCAACCAGTTTGCCACCCAGTTGACCAACTTCTGACCCACCCCGAGCCTACCCAGCTTATTTATCAATCTTCTGTGTGGAACAGTGTCGAAAGCTTTGCTGAAGTCAAGGTAGGCAACATCAACGGCACCCTCTTGGTCCACCACTCTGGTTACCCAGTTAAAGAAATCTATGATATTAGTTTGACAGGACCTTCCTGTTATAAAGCCATGCTGTCTTGGATCCTGTGCTCCTATGGATTCCAGGTGTTGCAATATCCTTTCCTTAAGGAGTGCCTCCATAATCTTGCCCACTACTGAGGTAAGACTGACTGGTCTGTAGTTCTCTGCCTCCTCCCTGCTGCCACTCTTGTGGACCAGGATCACATGAGCCCTTCTCCAATCTTCTGGGACCTCTCCTCTGCTCAGAGACTCAATAAACAGTTCTAATAATGTCTCTGCTAGTTCCACCCTTAGCTCCTTTAGTACCCTGGGATGTATGCCATCAGGTCCTATTGCCTTGTCCACCCTGAGCTTAGCGAGCTCTTGTATGACCCTTTCTTTTGTGAAGGGACTTATGCATACCTCCCTCCTCCCTGTGTCCATGGTGCTGAGCTGTGGGCCCTGCCCTACCTTCTCTTCAGTAAATACTGAGTAGAAGCATCTATTTAGGATAGGTGCTTTTCCTTGGTCCTCCTCTACACACTCCCCCTTATCCCCTTTGATCTTAGCAATACCCCCTCTGGACTTTCTTCTTTCACTAATGTATCTATAGAAAGTCTTATCCTCTTCTTTTGCTGTTCATGCATGTATTTCCTCAGTTTGGCCCTTAACCTGCCTTACTGCCTTCCCTGCTTCCCTTATGGAAGTTTGGTATGTCTCCCTATCTTTGTCCTGCTGCATTGTCTTATATTTCCTGAAGGCCAACCTTGTGGCTCTGATCTTTTCTGTTAGTGTTTTTGAGAACCAAAGTTGTTTCCTCCTTCTTTTGCTCTTGCCTTTCTCCCTAACACAATGGGATGTTGCTTCAAGTATTGCATCATTAATGCTTGCCCACTTTGCCTGTAACCCCTCACCTGTATTTCTTCTTGCCAGAGTTAGCTTGACTCTGTTGCCCATCTTATCAAAGTCAGCTCCTCTGAAGTCCCATATTTTTGCCTTGGAATTGGATGATTTAGTTCTAGTGGCCAAATTGAACTATACCATGTGATGGTCACTGGCCCCCAGGTGACCTTCTACCTGGAGATCTGTGATCCTTTCCCCATTAGTCAGTACTAGATCCAGGATAGCCCTGTCTCTTGTGGGTTGTTGTACCAATTATTTGAGGCCCTCCCCCTGCAGAGAATCCACTATGTGTCTAGTTCTGGGGGATGTTCCTGCTGGTATTGACCAATCTGTATCTGACATGTTGAAATCTCCCATTATCAGAACCTCCCCCTTTAGCTGTCATGTTTTGCATATTTTCTAACAGTAATTATGTCCTCCCCCTGGTCTGGAGGCCTGTAGACAACCCCAGTTCATATGGCTGTCCCATTTCCTGTTTCCAGGGTGACCCACAGTTCTTCTGGCTCCTTATGTGTATTCTGAATTTCTGTAGCTTTGATATTTTCATTGACATAAAGGTCCCCCCCCCCCCTACTTTTTGCACCTCGGTCTCTTCTGAACAGTACATAGCCGGGTACTGAAGTCTCCCAAGTGTGGTTACTGGTAAGCCATGTCTCGTTAATGGTTACTACGTCCAGTTTAGCCTCTGTCATTGTTGCCTCCAGGTCTGGGATCTTGTTTCCCAGACTGCGGGCATTTGTGTACATGATTTTCCATTGGTCAGATTTTGGTGCGTTAGTTGTGAGGAGATGTCTGGCTTTTCCCCTGCACGTCATATGGGGAGCAGGACCTTTTTCCTTACCTGGTGATGCAAATGAACTGCAAACATAATTTATTTTTATTTATTTCATTTTTAGAATTACAAAGGCTCCATGTCATGGACAACACAGCTGTACTTAACCAAAAGGACAAGCAGTGGCATTTAAACAACAGTACAAACAAAAGTTATTGCAGTGGTAATATCAGTGAGGGTAGTAAGCTGAGTACACAGCAGGGGGACAAAATGTAGTGCAAACAACATATACAGGCTTGTACGCCTGCTCGTTAAAACAAGAACGAGAAAGCATAAGCCATGTTACTAAGTGCTAAGAAGGAGGTTGCTAAGTGCTGAGGCAGGAAGAATGGTAGAGGGAAGGAGGAGAGAAAAGGACAATAGCAGCCAGAAGTGGCTTTGTCTTGCTGAGAGGCCAGGTGGGGGTCCCTAAGCAGAACAGTCACAGCTGGGGGAGTCGGGCAAGTGGAGATGTAGAGTTTTCTTGAATGGGCCAATATTTTCTTGCTGCCGGATTGGGGGGGTAGGTAATTAAACCATAGTGGACCGTGGTGCGAAAGGGAGCATTGTGCCATGGTGGTTCTTTTAAACGGTACTTGTTGGTGGCTCTTGACTGAGCTCCTCGTATTTTTTTGGGAAGGATTCTATTGGAAGGGCGTAGACATGGATTCTGGTGTCTGTCCTAGTAGCACTTTTTCCCCAAGTCGACAGGCTTGGTATTTGGTTCTTTGGGAGAGGGGGAGCCGTCCAGTCGAGGAATACAGGCTGCAGGTGTGAATGTAATAATCAGCCCCCAAAACAAGTTGACAGGCTTTGTTAAGGAGAAGCTTTACTCTCTTAAGTGAGGTCTCAGAGGCTGCGTTGTATATGACTAGGCCATAGTCAATAGTTGACAATATGGAGCTCTGTGTGACAAGACTAAGGGCTAAGGGTTATAGCTTTTCTGTGTCAGTATAGGATCCCAAGTTTGACATTTGCAGATTTTATGATGTGGTCTATGTGGGTAGCAAAGGAGAGGAAGTCATCAGTATGGATGCCAAAAAAGAAGAAGAACCATGGATGAAAGAAACAAGGAGATAAGACCAGAAACAATCAACCAACAACAAATGCAGTCACTGTCCCTCAGTCTGTATCTCATATGTGCTCCTGTAATTAGCCCTGAAAGCTTAGCCTAATGATAGACAAAACCGTATAACCTATAAGCACCACCTGTAACAATTTCACAGACGATATACCCTGCAAAAACATTTTGTTACAGAGAAAAATAAAGCAGTAAAAAAGTAACAAAACCTGTATGCACAACCTGCAGAACACTTTAGCAGAGGATATACCTTGCAAAACAGAGAAGATTACAGCAGTAATCTGTAAGCACAAAGCAGTAATAAACTTGTAGGCACACCCTGTAACAATGCAGGATAACCCTACAACCTACACCTGACCTACCCCTTGCAGCCACACACTCAAAGGATCTGGAAGTTCCATGGGCTGCATTGAGAGTCTCAAAGCAGAACAGATGACCCCCCTTCCCATGATCCTGCCTCAGGCAATGCATCATAGAATAACCGTTTGGAATCTTTGCCCAGCCAGGACTGTGTAATACAAACAAGATTAGCTGAGGAATCAGCAATGAAATCCTCTATCACTGTAGTTTTATTCCTCGTTGATCTTGCATTGCAAAGAATGGCCCAAGGAGGAGAGGCAGAGTCAGTTAGCCTGCTTACCTGTTGCCCGCTAATACTGGGTAGAGCTCAAGGGAGAGGAACAAGGCAGGGAGTGCCCCTGTCAGTATTCCATGTCCTCCATGGATGCCTCTGAGTCCTCCCTTATCTTACCCACCCATTTGCCCATTCCGATCCTTCCCCACTGTCATTGCTCTGCCTCTGCTGGATGCCCAGCCCTAGAAAATACAAATACAGCAAGTAAAAAGTAGTCCTTCACCACCTGTCAATCATCTGTTTAATTTAATATGCTTTATACCACCTGCTCAGCCCACATTGATCATGCCACACTGACCAGCCTCCTCCCTGTCCATCACCAGGACTTACCTCTGCTCCATGTTCCCCACCTTGATAACCCCTCAGGGGAAGGACTACCAGAGGCTGGATCAACTCCAATGGAAGAGTTGATGTTTTGGTCCAGGAGCGGGTGCCTGATCAGCAGTTTAGGCACCCGCATAGGGCACCTTCTCTGTTTTTCCACACATTGGATTGATGGAATGTTCTTTATTATAAAACACAGAAATTCAAACTGCTGCAGAATTCCACTGGCAGACTGTTTACATCCTCACACACAACAGAATGCATTGTGTTGGGCCATGGTTACAAAGAAAAAATTACTCACCGCAGTAATCTTCTTTCTTTCAAGGGTTCCTTTAGCATCAGTAACTTTAGCAATCCACTGGTTAGGTGCAACTGCCCCGGAGGTGTGCCTTTAAGAGAAATTTAAATGAGCTTAGGGCCATAGCCAATCAGAAAACAGGAAGGGGAGTGAGCTGAGTGAGAGCTGCTGAAAGCTTCAGAATTTTTTTTGAAGGAAAAACAAGGGCACATGCCCTGAAAAAGAATCAACAGGATTCAAAAAACATGCAAATATCCACAAAAGTGGAAACAGAAACAACAACACAAGTTAAAAACTCATCAATAAGAAACTCCAAATGTGATAAAAAGCCCTTCTCCGACAGGTGAACCGGGGAGGATGGGTGGTGTGGAGGAGGTGTGGGATAACAGATGGACCAGACACCGAACTTCAAGTTCAACACACAATCTCTGTGTGATGTTTATTCAAAATACAGCAGATAACCTTAAGCAATGGCATATCCCTTCTTCAGTACATCAGTTTGCAGCAACAGACGATGTATGTCCTTCCTCTGCACTTAGCCAGCACCTACTGACACTGATCTCTGATCTAACTCAGCAGTTGTGATTCAGCCTCCACCCCATGCCTTGTTTGCTTGGGTGGTGGGGGCTCAAATTAAAAAAAAAAAAAAAAGCTAAAAACAAAGAACCTCAATGCAGAAGCTCTGAAACATGGGTTACCCCAAAGGGCATTGACAATAAGCCAAGTTTCAAAGAAACACAACATCACATATACTTCCATAATGCAAAGCATCATGGGATATATGTAAATCACCATGAAATTTCAGACTTGTTCAGTTTATAACAATTTACATGCATTTTAAATAGCACAAATAACTTAATTTTTATAATAGTCACCTAGTACTTTCTACCATTATTAAAAGCACCTAGTGCAATGGTATTTTCAGCATTTACAGTTTTCATAAACATAATGTATATACATCAATGTATTTTATGACATAGTGCTATTACATACTAAATCCAACAATGATAAACACAACCTGTTTTACATACGCTTGGAGGTCACCACAATAACCTCCCTGTACAAAGACCAGCTAGGGAAAAGGAAAATTAAAGAGGGCACTATAGCATAGTCAAGAAAGGGAAGGGGTGCCCATAGGTGGCCAGCCTTATGGACTAGAAATTGTAAAGGATAGATTAGGCTAAGAAATAGAAGAACTGTTGCAGCAGATTTAAGAAAAGGTCAGTCCTCAAGAGTGGCAGGAGCTCCCTGTCACAAGTGGGAGCTTACTGATGCTAAAGGACCCCTTGGAAGAAAGAAGATTACTGCAGTGAGTAATTTTTTCTTCTTACCCCAGGAGTCCTTTAGCATCAGTAACTTTAGCAGACTACCAAGCAGTACCAAGTGGGAGGTGGGCAGAGAACCTACTTAGGAAAGAGGCTCTGAGGAACAGCCCTGCCAAATTTGGCATCAGATCTGGTCTGCACATCCAAACTGTAGTGATTCACAAAGGTATGTACAGATTTCTAGGTAGCTGCTTTGCAGACATCCAGTAGTGGAATGCCCCTTGCTGCTGCAAGCGCGGCTGCAGTGCCCCTGATCTAGTGGGCCCTGAGCCCCACTGGAGGTTGGTAACCAGATTTTTCATAGCAAAATCTAATACAAATGACCTACAACAGGAAATAGTTCTCTTGGTAGCTGGTCTTCCCCTGCCTACATACTCGTAGATGGGGAACAACTGAGAGGAAGAGCCTCTGGACTGTCTAGTATGCTCTAGGTAGCAGAAGATGGCTCTTTTGACATCCAAGCTGTGAAGCTTTTGCTCGCCAGGAGTGGATTTCTCAGTAAGGAAGACAGAATAATAGACTGGTCCAAGTGGAACTCTGAAACCACCTTTACAGAAATGTCCTACTTGTCCTGAGACCAACTTTATTGTTGTGAGGGAAGATGTAATTCGGCTCAGTGCACAGGGCCTGTAGCTCTGAAAACCTCCCGGCAGAGGAATTGACTGCCAGGAAGCCTGCCTTCCAGGTTACAGACTTGATGAAGGCCGTGGACATAGGTTCAAAGGGTGGCTTCATGAGCCCATCTATGCAAAGGTTCAGGCTCCAAGGAGGAACGGGGTTCCAGATTGGAGGCTGGCAGAGCAAGAGACCTTTAAAAAACTGTTTAAATATGGCGTGGGAAAAAAATTATTTTTTTCCTTCCCACTGAAAGGTAGGCTGAAATTGCTGCCAGGAGTAGTTGAGGGAAGATGGTTTCAAGCCTGACGCCTGTAAGAGTGCCAGGCAATCTAGCAGCTGAGGGTCTGAAACTGAACAGGATTCGGCCTTTTTGCTCTTGCACCAGAGGAAAAACATTTTACATTTGGCTGCATAAGTCTTAGTGTTTGGTTTTAACCACCCTCAGTATCCTAAGGACCTGTTAAGAGTACTGTGAGAATGCAGACTCTAACTGTTCCAGAATCAGGCCTTGAGGTGAAAGGAGTGTATGCCTGGATACTGCACTCCTGTCTGAGGAAAGGTCAGCAGGGAGTGAGTTGGAGGCAGGTGAATGAACTGCTGCAGGACATTGAGAGAAGGAAAGGGAACCAGGCTTGCTTGGGCCAGTCTGGAGCCACCAGGATCATAGATGCAGGCTGTTGTATGAGTTTCAGAAATACTCTGAGAATCAGGGGAAAAGGAGGGGATGCACATAAGAATCTCCCTGACCAGACCAGGATTAAGGCATCCAGAGGAGGTGATCCCAGAACTGAAGCCTGCAACAAAACTGAGGAAACTGGAAGCTGAGGGGAGCGGCAAACAGATTCACTTCTGGGTGCCCAACGGCCTGAACACTGTGGCTAGTACTTGTTCGTTCAGAGTCCAGTACCTCTGGCCTTGACTGATGCAACTGGAGCATCTGCCAGAGTATTGTGTTTGCCTGGGAGGTGAATCACTGAAAGACTGACTTCCAGGTAGAAGGCAAGAGACCAAATTTATAGCGCCTGTGAACAGAGTACTCCTGATCTGGTCCACTCTGCTTGTGTGTGAAACCATTGCAGTAGTGTCTGTTCGACTCTGTAAGTCTGTCATTTTATGACAGGAGCAAATACTTTGAGCTAGAAAGATTTCTCTGAGTTCCAAAAGAAATATGAGTAACTGTGACTCTTGGAGAGTCTAGGTGCCACTTACTGAGGCACTGTCCAAATTTGCTTCCCACCACAGGGGGCAGGCGTCTGTGGAACTGCTCTGTCAGAGTTTTCAGCTTTGAAGATTGTTGCTTTCTGAGACCAGCAAGCTACAAGGAGATTTGTGGGTGACACATCCTGTGTCTGAACCCTGGGACCACTGCAGGCACTGAAGCCATGTGTCTCAATAGCCCGAGGAACTGTCAAAGTTATGTGATTTGTTCAAGACCGCATCATATACTGAACCAGTGAGGGTTAATGATTCAAACCCAGTCAAGCAATTTCTGGCTGGTCTCGCTGTCCCTGGATGAAGAAATTTGCCAATGAGGGACAGCTTGAATTCTTTGCTGCGGAAGGAAGGCATATCCTTCCTGGATTCTGGGAGGGTTCCAGGTGAGACTTTGTTTAGATTTACCTGGGAACCCCCGAGACTACAGACGGAGACCTGTAAGGGGAAAAAGGACTCCTTGACCTGACAAGGAGACTTTGGCAGTATGAGCTAATCAGCAACTCAGGTGTAGCTAGAGTCGCCCAGATTCCTGAGACGTGCTGCTACCACTGCCCAGCACTTTGTAAAAACTCTTGGGGCTGAGGAAGGCCAAAGGGCCTCAGTGAACCCACCCTTGTGTGAGACCTCATTAAAGGTATATGGAAAAAAGCAGCCCTTTTTGTACCAGGGAGGCTAGCCAGTCTCCCTACTGTAAAGTATGAATAGTAACAGAGTGACCATCCTGAATTTTGGTTTTAACAGCAAAATGGGAAGCCATTCCCCGGTTGTCTTTTGTGTCAGGAATTACATGGAGTAGGGGCCCTTTCTTCTTTCCATGGCCCAGGACCCTCTCCACCATTCGCAAAAGTTAGAATGTTTTTTGCCTCCCACTCCAACAGTAATGCCTGTGTTGAGGATAGAGGATTAGACACCCGGGTATGCATGAGGTCTGCCCACACTAATGTCAGGGCTTAGATTGCGAAGATGCTGGCTGGGTAGTGGTGGCGACCTTTGGCCCCTTCTGCCCCTCCCTCTGAAAACACCCCTGTACTGAGAGAATGGGATAGCTGAGAAAAAAACTCTGCCCCTAATGCCCTTGGGAGAAATTTCTGTCGGGCAGGGGGCCTTGTTGCAGTGAGATATTCTGGAATCGAGCAGTATGACTTGATCACAAGGAAAATCCATGGCTTTAACTGAGAGTCTGAGGGTAGACCAGTACTTCTAGTCCACACAAAGCACCTCAGAGAGATGGCATGGGCCGTGACTCTGGAGGCGGCATCCTAGTTGTCGTCCTGTGGAATTGATACTACATAGCTTCCGGAGAAAGTTTACCGTATCCACCGGTTCCTGCACTAAGAAACAGGACAGAGTTCCTGCAGTGCTTTTTTTTGTTTTTGATATTTGGCCAAAAAGCCAAGTAGGTAACATTTCGACAAGCATTTGTGGTTAACTAAGAAATCTATTTTTTGGAGTCCTTATCCAGGGGTAAGGAGGACAAGGAGACCCCAGCTTTCTCACAAGCTGCCTGATGCACTATACTAACATGGCTGGGATGTACAGACAGGCACTCAATATTGTTAAACAATTGATATATTTATGTATTTATTTATTAACATTTCCAGACTGCTTGTAAACTTCTGCCACAGAAGTGGGGGTTTGAATCAGTTTTGTGGTATTTTTATTAATATTTTTTTCATTCTAGATAGGTACAGTCAGACTTTTAGGAGGTGGAACCTTTCATCTCCCTATAATTTTTTCTTTTTTTATCCTTATTCTTACCTTGGAAGGACTCCTGAGAAACAAGTCCAATATGTTTTTGATAAATGAAGGCATAGCAAGAGAACCTCCTTGGATACATAGGGTTCTAGGCCCTCCACAGTCATGTCAGGTGCATCATAAAAATTCTCATATAATCTGTATCACCTTCACAGTCTCTTTGGTGAGAACTGTGGAAGAGTGATAGCAGCCCCAGTAAGCAGGGGCATAAGATTATTTATCATCAACTGAATCACCCTCAGTCTCTGGGGCGATAACTGTGGAAGAGTATTACCAGCCCCTGTAGGCAGGGGCATCATAAAATTATTTATCATCAACAGTATCACCCTCACAGTCTATGGGATGAGAAGAGAACTGTGGAAGAGTGATTACCTGCCCCAGTAAAGAAAGGACCCATCATTTCTAGGGTCTGAAACAGTTGCCATGCTTTTTCCACATTTTGCACAGATAGAATACTGCGCAGATTTTGCAAGTACTTTTATTTTTTTCTGTATGCTTTAAGCTGCCTGTTGTCTCGCTATTGGCTTTCTCAGGAGCAATGGGAGCATTTATGTCTAGACAGAGTTTCTTTTTAGCCACTTCATCAGTGGCTTGATCGAGCTTCCTTCCTTCGTCACTTCTATATTTTTCATTTTGGGAGGAATTTCATATTTGGAAGCTTTATTTTTGGCTGGGATCCGCAGGGTTCCTCAGCACCTCCTTACATTTTTATTATTAGTACTTTTGGATGGCCCCTAGTCAGAAGTCTTTGGTATGTCTTCAGCCATAATAATCAGAGGTTTGTCTATGTTTGCCAATTTAAGCAAAGCAAACCAGTCCTGGACCTTACAAACTGAGTGCAAGTTTCTGTGAAAATGCCACCGGCCAGTCCTGCCCCAGTTAACTAGCTCTGTCTATTGCAAGTACCTTTTTTTTTTTGGTTGTAGTGCCAGTCTGAATAGAAAACCCAGTAATACTGGTCAGCTGCCACAGGTGGCTGCTGGATCCTTACGGACAGTCTTGCAACAGATGATACCTTAGGTTCAGTTCCTTTACGTATATATATATATATATATATATGTAGATGGGTTTCTCTTAATTTGCCAATCCTGAGAGAAACCCCCAGGCACTGTTCAGATTTATATTCCACTGAGGTGCCTCACGGTAAAACCCATGAGGTCTGAGGTAAAAAACAAGACAACTGTCCCTAATTCGATAGTTCCCACAATAATTTGGTCAAAAAAGAGAGGAACCATCAAAATTAAGCACCCGCAACACATTTAGCATTTAAAATGAACAGTCATGGTAAAAATAAAGTCAACATAGTGCAGTTGCACTAAAAATAAAAAATTAGCGAGGCACTAACCAATTTGTAAAACTTTCACTCAGCACTCTGTTAAACAAGCATTTGTCAATGCCGAATGTTGTCTTGCTGGCATTGGCATTGCAGAAGTTAGAGAGATGCATAATAGGTTCATAAGGAGGTGTGAAGAATGGCAATGTTGAAAATCTGGAGTGAAAACAGAAAAAATTCTTGAAGTTACGAGCGTGCATGGAAACTGTGCAACGCATGCTCATAACACAGTCATTTTTTGGAATTTTTTTTCACCAAATTTTCAACATAGGTATTTTGAGACCTCTACTCATGAACAATGTCACTGTGATTTTCTTAATCTGTCCTGAACATTGATTTCCTACAGTGACCATGCCATTGTGCGCCAGATGTGCAAAAACACATTTTGGGCAGGATATGAAAAATGACAGCTATACTGTTCATAAGGAGGTGTGAAAAAATGGCAATGTTGAAAATCTGAAGTGAAAATATAAAAAATTCTTGAAGTTACTAGCATGCTTGGAAACTGCACAATGCACACTCGTAACAGTAATTTTTTGGAATTTTTTCACCAAATTTGCAACATAGGCTTTTTGGGAGCACACCTCATGAACAGTGGCACTATTGTTTCGTTAATTGGTCCTGAAAGGTGATTCCGCACAGTGATTGTGAAACCACTTTTCATGACTGAATAACAAAATGACAGTGACTGATTTCATGAGGTGGGGTCCCAAGAACCCATGTTGAAAATTTGGAGCCAAAAGTCAAAAAAATGGCCGAGATATCCACTTAAGTTGAAACCTCCCCCACTGATGCCATTATACAGCTTACCGGCATTTCTTCAGTTCAAGGTCAGCTTTGAAGAGTGCAGACGTGTTCCCACTCCACCAAGATCATGGCGCCAACCTCCAGAGGTAAGTATGGGGTAAGGGTGGTGTGGGGAAGTGGGTGCAGAGAGGGTGTGTGCAGTTTGGGGGAGGGGCGCCGCCGACAGGGAGGGACAGTTTTCTTTGTTTCAGGTACTTTAAAAAAAAAAGGAACACTACAGATGGTTTTATTTCTTTACAGGTGTAAGGAAACAAATGTTGCGCACACTGAGGTGGGCTCCCAGTGTGCCTCATGACTTTGGAGGGGTAATGTTGGCCACATTGGGGTGGGCTCCCAGTGTGGCACACAATGGGGTGGGGCAGGGGCAGGAACATGCTGACGCAGTCAGCTTCTGAATACCATGGAAGCACACTTGGGTGGGCTCCCAGTGTGCCACACAATCTTGACAGGGTATTAAACATACCAACAGGGGAACTGGGCATCCCCAAAGTCAGCTTTCTAGGGATTGTGAGAGGCGGACAGGGTGAGCCGCTGCCACGTTTATTGAAATGTTTCACCAGGCAAGGCACGTAGGGGAGACATGTCATCTGTGCCGCTGCATGATAAGCTTGTCTCAGATTGTAGTGGAAAGTTTGTTTCAAGTTGGTGGCACTGCATAAAATTTGTGCCACCAATAGCATGCTCACTAATTGGCAAATGAGGGACGCAGCTTCTAAAGCGTGCCCTGCATTTGCCAAGACTGACACACCTCTGCATTTCTCCTACTACCATCTCCTACTGCCACAAAATGTTACTTGTGCGTGTGCAAGACTACATAAAAAGAAATATGAGGAAAACTTTACCTAGGTAAGCACTAGGAGGCCGTCAACAAGGAAAGTTGAGAGACACCTCTGGGGCAATGTTGCTCAGTCCAGTCGAGAAAAAATTTTGAAGCCTTCAGCCGCTCTCACTCAGCTCACGCCCCTTCCTGTTTTCTGATTGGCTATGGCTCTAAGCTCATTTAAATTTCTCTTAAAGGCACACCTCCAGGGCAGTTGCATCTAGCCAGCTAACTGCTAAAGTTATTGATGCTAAAGGACTCCTGGGATAAGAATGTATCTTTAGGGTCTCGTTGAAGGTTTTCAGTGAGTAAAGGTGGTAGCCATGCCAAAGAAGATATATTTCTGAATATTTGTACTATTGTAGGTGTTGGTCTTATTGTATTTCTATATCTGCCTTCTTTTATTGGTATATCTACATTTAGTTTTTGCCCAATAACAAAACTGAATTTTATAAAAAAAAGGTGGTAGCCATGTTTGTGAAAGCAGTCTGGGATGTGAAATGACTCATGAATTCTGCATGTGATTGGTCCAAATTCTAAATGACACTGTCTGAAACCTAGAAACATAGAATATGATGGCAGATAAGGACCAACCAGTCTACCTAGTCTGCCCATTTCCCTACTTGGTTTAGCAATCCCTACTCTTATCTGGACTGCTGTTCACCCGCTCTGCTGCACAGCAGTGTGCCTTTATGCTAATCCCATGTACTTTTGAATCCCTGTACTGTTTTCACTTCCACCTCCGTTGGTAGGCAGTTCCATGGATCCACCACCCTCTCTGTGAAAAATACTTCTTAGCATTCCCCAAGCCTCCCTCCCTCCCTCCCTCCCTCCAGCCTCATGTTATGTCCCCTTGTCCTTGTGTACTTTCTTCTCTGAAATAAGATCCCCTCCTGTACCCTGTTTATTCCTCTAAGGTATTTGAAAGTCTCTATCACATCCCCACTCTCCATTCTCTCTTCCAGTGCATAGATGTTAAGTTACTTGAGTCTTTCCTCATAAGGCCTGGATAACCCCTCAGGGGAAGGACTACTACAGGCTGGACCAACTCCAATAGAAGAGTTGATGTTTTGGTCCAGGAGTGGGTAGTCTGACCAGCAGTGCAGGGCCTGTGGCGGGCAGCATTCTGCAATTTTTTTTCCTTGATTTTTCCCCTGCCCTCTGACATTGCATAGGTCCCACCTCCCACCATCTTTTGAGTGACAACCTCAGAGGGGAGTTCATGCCATGGCCTGCTTGACTATCCTTCCAGCCTCCCTATGAACTTGTATTAACCTGTGTATTTCTGGGAAATTAACACATGGTTCTCAGAACTTACTGTATTTAGCTAACCAGGGACCAGGAAATTTCCAACCCATTTTATAAGCAAGCAATATGACATAACAAGGTGTTCTGCCCCTGAAGGTGCATTAAGCCAGCACAATGCTCTCCTTGAGGTCTTTTTTTGAGCTTGTAAAATGCCACCTTTTTTTTATTTAACCATAGACTGCCGACAGAATTCGAACGTATAGGAATTTTGGACTGATATATCAGTCCATGGCCCTGCAAGGGTTTAAAGCAGTAGTGCAATGAAAAATGTTTTTTTCCAAAATTTTTGGCTAAAATATAATCAAAATATTTGCATATTGTACCTGCTAAATCTGCTTTTATAGGTACCTCCTATGCAGCTCACCATTAGTTTTTTTTCTCAGTCCTAACCTTTGCCAAGTCTATAAAGCTATGTCTAAGCCAACTGTGATGGCCATCTTTTTTTCTTAAGAAAGGCTAACTTTAAACATTTATAAAATACTTACATTTTAGTGGAAATAGAAAATGTTACCACCAAATAAACAAAAAGATGCTTGAAATCTTTTCTACTGAAAAAAGGTACGGTCAAATTTTTTACGAATATGCAAAACAGCCAGCAGAACAAGGCCTTCCAGTCTATCAAATCTGCTTGATTGCTGCACCCCGATTCAGAGATTACAGTGGGCCCTACCAATCCTGACCCTCCCCTTCACCCTATCTCACCCTCTCTAGAACAACCACCCCTCCCCCCACTGTATTTTGAGTGACAGCCTCAGAGGGGAGTTCATGCCTTGGCTTGCTTGACTATCCTTCCAGCCTCCCTAGCTTTCTCCATGTAAACCCCTCATCCCTGTCTTTCTGGGACTTCCTGTATGCAGCCCTGTTATCCTTCACCCCTGACTCACCTCCTTGCTGAACCAACATGGTCTCGTTGATATGGATTTATTCTGCTGCTTAAAGAGGGAATCTAGCCAAAATTTCTAGCATCAATAAATTCAGAATTTTAATCAGCATATCCCTAATTAGCCTCATGTCAGAAATGAGATTGCCAAGTTAATTTGTTTAAAAGTTACAAGTCATTTTGTAACCCTAATTTCACTGCCTGTTTAAAAAAGCCAGTTTCAGTGAAGAGTTATTTATAATGTCATAACCAGAACTCATAGCATTGTCCTCCCTGTAAGCTGCCTTACATGTGATCCCGCTCCACAAGAGTGGTAGCAGGGAGGAGGCAGGAAACTACAGACCAGTCAGTCTTACCTCAGTAGCGGGCAAGATTATGGAGGCACTCCTTAAGGAAAGGATAGTGCAACACCTGGAATCCATAGGGGCACAGGATCCAAGACAGCATGGGTTTACAAAAGGAAGGTCCTGTCAAACTAATCTCATAGATTTGTTTGACTGGGTAACCAGAGTGGTGGACCAAGGGGGAGCAGTTGATGTCACCTACCTTGACTTCAGCAAAGTTTTTGACACTGTTCCACATAGAGGATTGATAAATAAGCTGGGTAGGCTCGGGGTGGGTCAGAAGTTGATCAACTGGGTGGCAAACTGGTTGACGGGCAGAAAACATAGAGTGGTGGTAAATGGTATACAGTCAGAAGAGATGCAAGTCACAAGTGGGGTACCTCAGGGATCAGTCCTGGGGCCAGTCCTCTTCAACATCTTCATTAGTGACCTTGCAGATGGACTAGAGGGTAAGGCTTGTCTGTTTGCAGATGACACCAAGATCTGCAACAGAGTAGATGATCCAGATGGGGTGGGCAGAATGAGAAGAGATCTGGATAAACTAGCAAAATGGTCAGAAGAGTGGCAACTGGTATTTAAAGCAAAGAAGTACAAAATCATGCACATAGGGAAGAGAAATCCTGAAGCCACCTATAGGCTGGGAGGGGAGTTGCTAGCAGTCACAAAGGAAGAAAGAGACTTAGGCATCATCATCACTGATGACCTGAAATCATCCAAGCAGACCTCTAAAGCAGTAGGTAAGGCTAGGGGCGTGTTAGGGTGTATTAGTAGGGGTATCACAAGTCGTAAGAGGGAGGTAATAATCCCTCTTTACAAGACACTGGTTAGGCCCCATCTGGAGTACTGCGTGCAGTATTGGAGGCCACACCTTCACAAGGACATTAACCAAATTGAGGCAGTCCAGAGAAGGGCAGCAAAATGGTGCAGGGACTGCATCAGAAGACATATGAGAACAGATTAACAGAGCTCAATATGTATACCCTTGAGCAAAGGAGGGAGAGAGTGATATGATCAAGGCATTCAAACACCTTAAGGGCATTAACAAGGTGAAAGAGTCTGACATGTTTAAATATAAGAAAAATAGCAGGACAAGAGGACACAGCATGAGATTAGAGGGGGGGCCGATTAAGGGGGAATGTGAGGAAATTCTTTTTCACAGAAAGAGTGGTGGATGCATGGAATGGCTTACCACAAGAAGTGGTGGCTATGAATACAGTGCAGGGCTTCAAACAGGCATAGGATAGGCATAAGGAAGCAATACAAATGACTACGAATAGATAGGCCACTGACAGAGCAAAGGCCGATGGCACATTTATAAGATAGAAAAACAAACGGGCAGACTGGGTAGGCCTTGTGGTCCTTATCTGCCGTCAACTTCTATGTTTCTATGTAACTTATGTCTCCCATAAAATGGTTGCTTGCAGTACTAAACTGTATGCATTCCCATCTGCACACTTTATTATGTTATTATGTTGTACACTTCTTCCCACTTCCAAATACATACTTCCAAAATCCATGTGTTAAATATTTTATTTTAGTGCTCAAAAATGCTTCAAGTGAAAAACACTCTTTTTATGCAGTAGTATTCAATGGCAGTCATTCACCCAAGAGGGTTGAGTCTTTTATTACTTTACCCGATTTTTAGGAAGTCTCTCTGGTATACCTCGGGTGTCCATTTTTTCATAGTGCAATTGCTTAATCCTGTTGGAGTTCTTGTTGCTGGACAACAATGCCTTCCATGGCTGACCGTCATCCTTTTTCTATTATCGGTGCTGCCATCTGCGCACAGATGTATGAAGCTGATTAAAGGAAAACTTGGCCCCGCATTTGGGGTTGCTTTTAACTTTTTGTCTGTTCCTCTCCTTCCTTCTGTCTCATACTGCCTGGTCAGTTAAATTTTAAGTCAGGTGGTCAACCAAAAAAATGTGCTGACATATCGGAGATCATGTCCCCATCTTCAGAGCTGATTTGTCAGGGGGAACTCTGTCATTTTATTACCCCTCTTGGTTGACAGTTGCTAGGCAACCTGTCCATTTTTAGGGCTGCAGGTAGGCGGAGCCTGCAGCCCTATTGCATCAACTCCAAAAATGAGCTACAGGAATCAGACCTTGGAACACTTCCTTTGGAGTTTTCAGTTGTTCCTTCTACCTCTTTGCAGCCCTTCAGTTCAACCCTTAGAGTGATGCAGACTGAACATCTATCCAGAGCTCAATAAAATAGATTCATTCTAGTTCATTCAGCATCCTAGGGATTAAGAAACAAATGCTCTGGAGAATCAACTCTCCTCCCCAACCTTATAGTGCTTCAGTGAGTACAAGATAAACATGTTTTTATTTGAATCCAACTTGGTAAACAGCTTTATCTTTCTACCCTGCCTGCAGTATATAGCACTGTTTCTAGAACCCCTTAAATAATTGTGCCTCTTAAAAGAGCTTAAGGCAGTAATGGCTGTAATTTCTATTGAAACACATTCATCATTTCAAGAGCATGTAAGATAAATAGCTATGGAACAGCTAACTTTCATAAACAGTGAAAAGATTATTTCTTTTCAGTGGCACTTCTTTTCCTGCACTCTAGCATATTTACCTGAGTCTGTAGTATATGTGTTGATTTCCTGCAAAATGTGTCTTTAAAACTAAGATATTTATAATAATTAGTTAATAAAGCTGTGTGCCTTTTCTGGTATTTTAACGGTTTCTATTCCCCCTGTTCTCAGATTTCCTTGCAAGACATTTGAGTCTCAACCTTTGATTATGTTGGTCATTAATTTTCAGCCTTCTTGTATGTTTTTGTATACACAAAAGTTGACATTTTATTTTCTTCATCAGTACCATAAAGACATTTTGCAGAGTTTTTGCAAATTCCTCACCTCTTTAAATTTTCTGTCCAATGTCCACCTCCAAATTTACATTTTCTATTTCTATTTGATCAAGTTTCACAGCATGTAAATCTAGCAACAGTGGCAGCTCCTGCTTCTGTTGGTTACCAGTGCACTGGCTAGGGACTACAGTTGGAAGCCAGAACACCCATTGAAACTGGAATGGAAAGCATATGTGCATATTCATGCTTGCTTCTTGGAGTATTTGAACTAACGATGAATGTTATGTTTCTAAAAATAAAAATGCAAATTCCATTTAATTTTTTTACAGGGCATGGCCCTGCTTTTCCTGTCTTGGGAGTGAGGGTACGGATGGCCCAGCTTCTCTTGGCTTGGGATGGACAGCTCTGCTTCTCCTGGCTTGAGGAGGAGGGGGATGGCCCTGCCCTCTGCTTTCTCTAGTAGGAGAAGCTGGGTCACATGACCCAGAAGACAGGGCCACCCCCAAGCCAAGAAAATTAGGGCCACCCCCAAGCCAGGAGAAACAGGGAGATACCCTTCCCTCAAGCCCAAACAAGCAGGGCCATCCTCAACCTCCCAAGTGAGGAGAATCAGGGCTCCCCCACCAGGAAAAGCAAAGTCATTCTCCCTGGGGCAGGAGAAGTAAAGCCTTCCCCATCATCCGAGCAAGAAGAAATGGCCATTCCAACTTTACAGCAGGTGTCCACCTACCAAAATGGTTCTCAATGGATTGGCCACCCACAGTGGCAGGCCAGGAGATCAAGGGCCATGCATTCTCTCTTTTGAGTCTCTCCCCTCCTCTCCCCACAGTACTGAGACATTTTCAAATAAATCCATTCACTTACCTTAATGAAAAGCAGAAGCAGTCAGAACCCTGTTACTCTGGTTCTGCAGGCAGTTTCTTTCTTGGCTGTTTTTGCTGCTGGCAGGACTTTTACTTGAGGGTCTGACTCTGTGCTACAGCTACTGGCTGGGCAGGGTGGCTAGCTAGTGCTGCACTCTCTCATTACTGACTAGACTGTGCTCTAGTATTTTATGAAAAAAGCACAGCATAGTACAGCTCTTTTAAGGTTACCTATACTGCTGGGTTGTGGGGGGGTGGCGTCTGTGCTGCAGTTGCAAGCAATGGTAATGCAGTGCTTGTTTGGTAGGCTGAGTGACTCCTGATTCAGGCAGCTAGGCAGTCACCAGGAGCCAATCCACAGTGCCACTCACTGCCCCCAACACTGGGTGCCCAATTATGGGGTAGGGTGGTAAACTAAAATGAAAGCAAGTAGCCACTTGCTGCTCACCCCTGTTGCCAACAGACTTCCCCAATTCTGACACCAAGTCCCTAAACCTAGAGTCAAACAGTAAATGAAAAAAAGTAAGCAAACAATGATCGCCAAACTCCAGTGCTGCCAGCCCTCCATTCTAACATAATGTGCCCAGCCTCCCGGTCCAACAGTCAATGAAAAAAGTAAGCAGACAATGGGAGCCCATCTACAGTGATGTTTTAGAAAGAAACATTAGTTGTTTTCTGCATTAATCTATTGTAGCATTGCTCCCTGTTATTTATTGTACTAGTGCACATTTGTACATCAAATAAAAAGCAGTGTTATTCCACAGTCAGCAGTAAAACTTTAACCTACTTAATAGAAAATCATATGGGAATTCATAGGATGAATACTAAAAACAACAAAAGTGCAGCAGTACAATGAATATCAGGGAGCAATGCTATGCCATATTGGTGCAAAAACAACTAACATTTCTCTCCAGAAGCAGAGTTTTATCAGAGTTAGTAACTTAATGCATAAATGCTCTTATATTATCTGTCACTAGGTCCGAATAGCACATGTATGAACAGCGCTGTCAATAACAGCACCTTCCATACAGCACTATGCAGAACAGTGGCAGGAACAAATGTGGCAAGTAAAGACAATGCCACTGGTAGTGGTCACAAAGCACACTGACGAGTGCTACCAGTTCAAACACTTATTTTAGTGGGGACTCTGCTCCCCCACACCCCCTTAACTAAAATAATCAACTCTGAGTTGGAGTTGGATTATGAGAGAAAAATAAAATCTTGACTGCCAGGATTAGATCCTTGATCTCCACCACCATTGTGGCCAAGCAGCTCCATGTCTCAGTCCTCTCTGCCATGGGAGCAGCTCATCCACCATTTTCAATTTCTCAGCCCTTGTCTTCTTCTTCCTAGTCCTATGGACAGCGACCTGGGTAGCGCTTACTGCACAGCACTGCTTAATCCCTGTCTCTGTCTGTGGTACGCCATTCGGACATCACTGTTTTTTCCTTATGCTATATTTGTAGCACTATTGTAACCTGTTATTACATTATCCACCACCAGTGATGTGTACAAATAAAAAAATTGAAACAATGAATATGATGCATCCTCAGGATACGAGGAGGCATTTATAAAATTACAACCGGCAATTAAGGTAATGAAAAGTATATCAAACCTGGTTTAAACTACCCAAAAGGCATATTTTCACAGTAGGTTAGTGCATGTAGTTACAAGAAAAGCTTTACATATAAACTACAATATCAGGAAATATAAACCATACAGAAATACATTTTGTGGATGTTGGAGTGAAGCAATGAGGATATAAAATTGACAGGTATTCATTTATATATCACTTCTCTTGAGAGGCATTTTCTTTAGAACTGTGGAGCCAATGAACTTTTCAGTACAGTGATTCCAAATATCAGGAATCTATTCTAAAACATTAGATAAAAAGTAGGACATTATTATATCAGATGCTCAGCTATAATGGATCTATACCTTGGGGGCTCGCTATAGCCCAGATGTGAATGATTTGTATAGACAATCTTTATTTTCTGTATATAAAGATGGCAGGCATACTTTGCAACAGAAGTGTTTTTTTTATTGTATTATAGTGTAGTGGTAGTTATCTAAGAGTTGCCTACCTCGAGGTACCACTGAGGCACTCAAGTTGCAGTTTGCATTGACTGTAATGTGTTTTTGCCTCATTCTGCCTCAGTATATCTAGGTATACCTCAGTACTGAGAAACTTCTAGGTATACCTCAGTACTGAGACACTTTTCTATGGCTGCCACTGTATGATTGACTAAATGAGCATCTGATATAATAATGTCCTGCTTTTTATTGTCTTTTAGAATACATGCCTGACATTTGTATTTTGCATTGCAGAGTTCACTGGATCCACAGTGCAAGAGAAAATGTCTCTCAAGAGAAGGAATATATATGGATGAACACCTAAACATTTTATATCCTCAGTGCTTCACCCCAACATGTGCAAAATGGACTTCGATATACATTTATATTTACTGTTATTGTGGTTTATTTGTAAAGTTTTTTTAATACTTTCATCTACTAACCAACTGTTGAAAATATGTCTTGTGGGTAGTTAATACCAGGCTTGATGTTATACTTTTCATTACCTTTATTGCCAGTTGTAACTTTATGAGCCTCCTCGTATCCTAAGGATGACCCACATTCCTCTCTTCAGTCCTTTCGGCTCTGGCCAGAACTTGTTTAATACAGCACCTAACATTTTAGTTTATGCTCTCTTTTTCATTCAGTTCTTCCCCTTGTCATATTCACTTTCTCTTGCCTCGCTGTATGTTATTCCATAGGATCCTTAGCTGATTATATTTCACTTTTATTTAATAACACTTCTCCTTGTGTTTTCTTATGTATGACTTTCTCTCCATTTTTAAATAATTTTTTCTCTTATATGTAGTGGTTTTGTAATTCTTATTTCCAGTGGTATAATAAAGTGTTTTGCACATATTTTAGACTTTGTTTTTCATTTCACATTCCTAACTTCAATTAATCTTTGTATTTCGTAAAGGGTGACCTTTTGACTTCCCAGTCTCATGCAGTTTTTTCTTCTTTTCAGTAATTTTCTTCCATATACTCTCTTTTAAGTTTAACCCATCAGTTTATTTTTTAAAACCAATTCTCCATGTTATGACCAGATCCCAAAATGTTGGAAGGTTGACCTTCTGGACTCTCTTTTGTACCTAGTTCATTTTAAACAGCATTCTCCTGGGTATTGCCAGCTTGTTTTTCACTTGCTCTCAATTCTTGATATTATAATAACCAGTTCTGCATTTTGTGACCTGTCTCAGAATTGCAATGATTGCTCTTTGACCTCCCTTTTTCACCAAATTCTTTTTAAGAGCATTCTAATTGGGATGGGAAATCTTCTTTTTGTTCTATTTTTAACAGTTACCTTCTGTTTTGTATCTCTAAAACTTTCCAGTGTCTTTAACTTATATATACTTTGCTTTATTTAAATATGTACATACATATTCTCTAACATTATGTTCACAAAACAAGACCCCCTAGCTGTCCCAACATGTTCTATTAATGTAAAGACTTTTTTACACACAGATAACCAGTAATCCTCAGACATTTTCTACTTCTCTAACATTATTTACCACTAGTCATTTCCCTATCTAAAGTGCAAAACACCAAATACCTACAACGTGCAAATATAAATATAACAAAAACATCATTGGGGGGGCGTGGCTGGCTGCCTAGCTGTAAGGACGAACTTTCGGTGAGCTCCCGGTCCAATGTCCAGATATTAACTAAATCTGCTAATTTTCCAGCCTAAACCTGCTCTAAACCCATTGATACTTATGAATTGGAGTGCCGTGTTCAATTGGGGAGATCTACATGAAAGTATGGGCAGGAAAAATACAGAATAAAAAGTTAACTTCTTTGCTCCACATGGTGGGGCCTCCAAGCCACCATCTGTTCCTGCAGCCTCCTCATCTATCAAGCAGAGTTAGGAGAAGCCCCGACATGCAATGCTGGAAACCATACAATCCACGGTGGAAAGCCCAACCAGAACTGTCCAACAAATTGATAAAAAAAATGAACACCTACCATGAGTGGATGGTAACTGTAGAGCAGAAACTGGACAGAATGGTGGATACTGTGTGAACAGCTGAGTGATCATTGGAGCGGGTCCAGGCCTCTGCAGCAAGCTGCATAAAAGAACAAGCGCTATTAAGGGCTCAACTGGAGCATCTGGAGAATGTGACAAAAGCCGCTAATGTCCAAGTGTTTGGGATGCTGGAGGGAGTAGAGAGAGAGAGGGGATCTTCTCCTGTTCCTGACCAATTGGTTGACGGAGACTTTGTGTCTGAATCTACAAAGGGATGTGGTTCGGGCATACTGTATAAATGTGTGGAGAGCTGGTGGCCAAAATGAGGGTACCAGAACTATTATGTTGATTACAGCATCCGTGGTCATCAGGGACAGAATTTTACAAGCAGCCCGCTGCAAAAGAGATATGGAGATAGATGGATCAAGGGTCCTGCTCTTTCCTGATCTGGCCTATTCTATGAGACAGAAACAGAAAAGTTTTGATGCCATCTGGCATCGGCTACAGGAATTAGACATTCCAAATAACCTCTTCATGCCAGCCTGTTCGCATGTTACAGTGGGCCAGAGGCCACATATATATATATATATATATATATACACACACACAGACCCAAAAGAGGCATCAAAACTCGTGGACAAGCTGGAAATGGAGAAGGCCAAGAAAGAGGGTGATTCTTCCTCAGAGTCAGAGCTTGGGGACACCTGAACTGGGACTGTAAGTGTTTTTTTTTACTTACAAGCTGGATTTCTCTGATCCCGGAGAAGAGGGATTTTATTGGACTTGTCTGCTTGTACTAAACTTATTTATGTAGTTTATCACCCTTGCTGGCTGGGACTTTCATATGATACATTGCCACATATTAGGTCAGAACTGGTAACCCTTCTTTTTGCCATGAATGAGACATTATGAGACTAATATTTTATGTATTTGGTACAGATCTCAACTGAAGAACTATATCTAGTGTCTGGATGTTTTATAATAGGGGGCATAGAATGTGGCTATTATTTTCTGATAGGTATAAGGGCTGGTTTACTGTGGGAATTTGTAATTTTTTGATGTGTTTGGAGGTTGGGGGAGCATACTGAGAGGATTAATGGAGTAAATGCTATGTGTAAGTACCATAAAGGCGAAATAGCTGGATTTCTTAATTTCAAAAGACTGTAATTGGAAATTTTCTAATCTAAGCATTGGCAGCGTTAGCTATTTGAAATGTAGCTACAATTTTTAAGTAGCTGGATAAGCGGGTATTCCCCTGATTCTTGTTTCTAATATTGCAATGTCTCTCTACTCTGTATATCAATTAATCCAAGTGCATATGCTGAATTGTATTGCTCAGTGTCTTTCTGTGCATTAAGGCATAAAAATGTATAAATAAAAAGTACAAACAAAAATCATTTAAAACAATGTGTTCCAATTCCTATTCTAATATTCAAAATGATAAACTTTGTCGGTTCTTCACCTATCCTATTAGCAGAAATATTCTCAATACTGAGTCCACCTTAAATATAGCTGCTGTATCCGCTGTCTTAATTTAATCCATTTGGTGTTAAGGTCTGTATTTCATGAATCCAGTAGGCGAGTTGGAGAAGAAAGACCTTTGGATTACCACCTCTTGCTGACAGACTCACTTTTTCTAACCCCACATGAGTTAGGGATGCTGCTGACCCATGGCCAGCTTCCTGATAGCGTTTGGCCATGGCATATTTTAAATTATTATATCAGATAGCTGTTTTATGCTCTCCTATCCTGAGCTTCAAGGCCCGTTTTCTTTGGCCTATATAGGCTTCTCCACATGAGAAATTTAATATACATATAATGCCTTCTGTAGTGCAATTGATAAATCCTTTAATACTATACTTTTTAACAGTCCTCGGATGATTCACTGTTTTTGTGTTTCTTGTGCTGTTACAATGTGGACAATTACCGCATTTATAATTTCCTTCTGGTGGTTCTGGCATCCATTCTGGTCTTATCCTTATTGCCGAAGGTGTAAAGAGTGTCTGTACCAATATATCTTTAAGGTTTCTGTTTCTTCTATAGCCGAAGACTTCTGACTACTGTCTGCTCCCAGTACTCTCCAGTGTTTGCGAATGATTTGTTTTATATCTTCATATGCTTCACTGTAAGCTGCAGAAATCTGCTCAACAGAGGATATAAAGCAGAACTGGTGAGAGCAATGGAAAAAGTAAACCAAAAATCAAGAGAACAGCTCCTAGAAAATAAAAATAAAATAGACACAGAAGAGCTAATATGCTTCTGTACAGATTACCATGAAGCATATGAAGATATAAAATAAATAATTTGTAAACACTGGGGGAGTACTGGGAGCAGACAGTAGTTTAAGAGAGGTAACAGAGAGAGGGTTTCTCTTCAGCTATAGAAGAAACAGAAACCTTAAAGATATATTGGTACAGACACTCTTTACACCTGTGACAATAAGGATAAGACCAGAATGGATGGCAGAACCACCAGAAGGAAATTATAAATGCGGTAATTGTCCACATTGTAACAGCACAAGAAACACAAAAACAGTGAATCATCTGAGGACTGGTAAAAAGTATAGTATTAAAGGATTTATCAGTTGCACTACAGAACACATTATACTGTATATATGTTAAAGTGCCAGTGTGGAGAAGCCTATATAGCCCAAATGAAACGGGTCTTGAAGCTGAGGATAGGAGAGCACAGAACAGCTATTTGATGTAATAACTTAAAATACACCATGGCCAAGCACTATCAGGAAGCTGGCCATGGGTCAGCAGCATCCCTAACTCTTGTGGGGTTAGAAAAAGTGAGTCTGTCCGCAAGAGGTGGTAATCCAAAAGTCTTACTTCTCCAACAGGAGGCCTACTGGATTCATGAAATACAGACCTTAACACCCAATGGATTAAATGAAGACAGCGGATACAGCAGCTATATTTAAGGTGGACTCAGTATTGAGAATATTTCTGCAAATAGGAAAGGTGAAGAACAGACAAAGTTAATAATTTTTAATATTAGAATAGGAATTGGGATACATTGTTTTAAATTATGTTTTTATTATATTTATATTTGCACATTGTAGGTATTTGGTGTTTTGCACTTTAGATAGGGAAATGACTAGTAGTAAATAATGTTAGAGAAGTAGAAAATGTATGAGGATTACTGGTTATCTGTGTGTAAAAGAGTCTTTATATTAATAGAACATGTTGGGACAGCTAGGGGGTCTTGTTTTGTGAACAAAATGTTAGAGAATATGTATGAACATATTTAAATAAAGCAAAGGATATATAAGTTAAAGACACTGGAAAGTTTTAGAGATACAAAACAGAAGGTAACTGTTAAAAATAGAACAAAAAGAAGATTTCCCATCCCAGTGAGAATGCTCTTAAAAAGAACTCAGTGGCCGGCCCACTGGCGCAAGGGTTGGATTTCTGCTTGCGACGCTGGTGACCCGGGTTCGGGAACAGACCCGGGTTGTCGGAGGGCCGGCCAGGGGGAGAAGTATTGAGCGTCCTTAGATTGCTCTCCTTCTCTGGGGAGAGTGTGTGTGTGTGTGTGTGTTCGGTGTCTAGCGACACCCAGCGGAGACTGGGTTGCTGCAAGTACACCAATGCCTGGACGTCTTGGGGTGGGGCAGACGCTGGCCATCATTACACATCCCCACCCCTGCTTACAGAGGAAAGAAAAATCTGGGCCTGGCTCGTCTTCATGACACCCTGCCCCCAGGCCTCTCATCACCTCCGATGCCGGCTCCCCCAACCAGATACCAGAATTGCGGCATTAAGGGCCGGCGTCGCTACCCCGCCCTCTGGGGGGGCAAGCCAGGGGTGACTAGGGGTAGAGCGCAGGCTATGATCGGAGGTGGAGGTCCCCAAGGGTCCATGACCAGGGCAGACACTTCCGACGGCCAAGGTACCACCAAAAAGTGTAGTAAATTAAAAAAAAAAAAAAAAAAAAGAACTTGGTGAAAAAGGGAGGTCAAAAATCAATTGTTTCAATTCTGGGACAGGTCACAAAATGCAGAACTGGTTATTATGAGAGAATTGGTTTAAAAAAATAAACTGACGGATTAGACCCAAGAGAGAGTATATGGAAGAAAACAACTGAAAAGAAGGAAAAACTACATGAGACTGGGAGGTCAAAAGGTCACCCTTTACGAAATACAGAGATTAATAGAAGTTAGGAATGTGAAATGAAAAAGCAAGTCTAAAATATGTAAAATATGTGCAAAATACTTTATTATATCACTGGAAATAAGGATTAAAAAACACTACATATAAGAGAAAAAAATCATTTTAAAATGGAGAGAAAGCCATACATAAGAAAACACGAGGAGAAGTGTTATTAAATAAAAGTGCAATATAATCGGATAAAGATCCTATGGAATAACATACAGCGAGGCAAGAGAAAGTGAATATGACGAGGGGAAGAAATGAATGAAAAGAAGAGCATAAACTAAAATGTTAGGTGCTTTTTTGGAAAATGGACTGGTTGATTAGCGACTATGAACCAAGAGGGGTAATAAAATGACAGAATTCCCCCTGAAAAATCAGCTCTGAAGATGGGGATGTGATCTCCGAAACATCAGCATGTTTTTTTGGGGTGACCACCTGACTTAAAATTTAGCTGACTGGGCTGTAAAAGGCAGAAGGAAGGAGAGGAACAGAAAAAAAGTTAAAAGCAACCCCGAATGGGGGGCCAAGTTTTCCTTAAATCAGCTTCTTATAACATAGAAACATAGAATTTGATGGCAGATAAGGACTGCTTGGCCCACACAGTCTGCCCATGTCCCTAACTAACGGATAAGCTGCAGATCCTAGTTAACCAACAGCCTACTTCTTCCTACCCCCAACCCCTAGAATTGTCTTATGACTGTCCCATGCATTCTTGAATTCCACCACTGTTTTTGACCCCACAACCTCCTCCAGAAGGCAGTTCCATGCATCCACAACCCTCTCTGTGAAAAAATACTTCCTTACATTACCACTGAGCCACCCCCCGATCTTCAAATTGTGCCCCTTGTTCTAGCACACCTCTTTTTCTGAAAGAATCTACCCTCTTGGACTTTGATTCCCTTGAGGTACTTGAAAGTTTCTATCATGTCCCCCCTCTCCCTCCTTTCCTCGAGGCTATACATATTAAGCTCCTTAAGTCTTTCTTCACATGCCTTCCGGTGCAGACCCTGCACCATTTTAGTTGCCCTCCTCTGGACTGCCTCCATCCTGTTTATGTCTTTGCGGAGACTGGGTCTCCAGAACTGCACACAGTACTCCAGATGGGGTCTCACCAGCTGTCTGTACAAGGGATAACAACTTCTTGTTTTCTGCTGGTGATGCCTCTCCCTATGCATCCCAGTATCCCTCAGCCCTCCTTACTGCCTCTCAAATTGCTTGCCCACCTTTAGGTCATCTGATATGACTACCCCCAGGTCCCTTTCCGTTTTTGTTGTTGTTAGTATCTCACCCCCCATTGTGTACTCTTCCTCTGGGTTTTTGCTTCCCAGGTGCATTACTTTGCACTTCTTAGTATTGAATCTAAGCTGCCATACATTTGACCATTCCTCCAACCTTGCCAAGTCCCTTCTCATCCTTTCCACCCCACCTTGTGTATCACTCTGTTGCAAATCTTTGTGTCATCTGCAAAGAGACATACTTTTCCTTCCAGTCCCTCTGCAATGTAAACATAGAGACATTGAAGAGGACCGTCCTATGCTGAACCCTCACGGTACCCGCTAATAACCACCCTTTCTTCAGAGTGGACTCCATTTACTATTACCTCTGTGTCCTGTTTTCCAGCCAATTCTTTACCAGGCTACCATCCTGGGACCCACTCCCAGGCTGGCTAACTTGTATATTAATCTTTTGTGTGGGACTGTGTCAAATGCCTTGCTAAAGTCTAGGTAGGCCATGTCCACAGCCCCTCCTGATCTACTACTGGTCACCCAGTCAAAGAAATCTATTAGATTCGTCTGACATGACCTTCCCACTGTGAATCCATGCTGCCTTGGGTCCTGAGCTCCTCTGGCCTCTAGGTACTGGACAATTCTTTCCTTCAGAAGTGGTTCCATCATTTTCCCTATCACTGAGGTTAAACTAACAGGTCTGTAGTTTCCTGCTTCTGCCCTGCTCCCACTTTTGTGAAGTGGAATCACATCTGCCCTCCTACAGACCTTAGGTACCACCCCATCCTCCCATGATTTGTTAAAGAGGGTAGTCAGTGGTGTCACTAGTTCTACCCTTAGTTCTTTTAGAATTCTGGGATGAATCCCATCAGGCCCCATTGCTTTGTCCACCTTCAGTTTTAAGAGTTCTTTCAGAACCCTTTCTTCTGTAAATGGGCTGGTATCAACTCCTGTATCCAGAGTGTTTCTATTGTTTGTTTTAAGTACCTCCCCCGCTTCATTTGTGAATACTGAGCAAAAATATTTGTTTAGTATCTCTGCCTTTTCACAGCCACCCTGTTCCCACCCCCCTTCCCTTTATTAAGCCTCATTATCCCTCCCTTGGTCTTCATTCACTCCCTGATGTACCTATAAAAGGTTTTATCCCCTTCTTAACTGAGTTGGCTATCTTTTCCTCGGTTTGGGCCTTTGCTGTTCTGACTGCCTTCTCAGCTTCCTTTTGCTTTAACTGATACAATGCTCTGTCCTGTTCCTTCTATGATTCCTTGTACTTCCTGAATGCTTTCTTTTTCTCTTGAACCTTCCCTGCCTCCTCCTTTGAGAACCATAGTGGTTTCTTACGTCGTTTTGTTTTATTTGCTTCACACAAAGGCTTGTTGCCTCTGCGATGGCAGTCTTGATTATTCCCCAATGTTCTTCTACCCCATCTTCCTGCCCATTTGCTAGTGCATTCCTTAGGTACTCACCCATTTTGGCAAAGTCAACCCTCCTAAAGTCCAATACTTTTGCCTTTGTATGGCTTGACTCTACTGCTGTATTTATCGTGAACCATACTGTTCGATGGTTGCTAGTTCCCAGATGGCTACCCACTTCTACATCTGTGATCCTCTCTCCATTTGAGAGTACCAGGTCTAAGATTGCTCCCTCTCGAGTGGGTTCCAATACTAGTTGTCTAAGGCATGCCCCCTGTAGGGCATCTAGAATAACCCCACTCTTACAAGTGGCTGCTGCAACTGCACTCCAGTTAACATCTGGCATGTTCAGATCCCCCATCAGCAATATCTCCCCTTTTTCTGCCATTCTAAGTATACTTTCTATCATTTCCTTGTCCATCTCCTCCCCCTGGGAGGGAGGTCTGTATACAACCCCTGTGTGGATCGTGGTGCCATTGTCTGTCTCCAAATTGACCCACAGTGCTTCCTCTCCTCCGTTTACCCTTTTATTCTGTTGCTTTGATTCCTTCCCTTATGTAGAGAGCTACTCTTCCTCCTCTTTTACCCTCCCTGTCCCTCCTGTAAATAGTGTATTCTGGTATGTTTACATCCCAGTCATGGTTCTGTGTGTACCATGTTTCTGTGGCTGCCACGATATCCAGATGTTCCTCCTTCATCAAGGCCACTAATTCAGGAAGTTTGTTACCCAGACTACGGGCATTGGTACTCATTGCTCTCCATTTTTTGATGGCTTTACATCTTGTGTCAACATCCCCCACTGACCTTTCTACCTTGGTCTTTTCCTCATTTAGTACCCTGTTTTGTAGGGGGAGGCTGGGAATTCCCTGCTGCTTATCAGTGCCTCCCCACTTGACTAGTTTAAAAGCTTGCCAATGAAGCATTTAAACCAATTGCCCAAAAGACTTGTTCCCTTCCTGGACAGATGCAGACCATCCTGCCAGTATAGGCTGGTATCCCTCCAGATGGAACCCCAGTCCCCAATGAAGCCAAACCCCTGTGCTCCACACCATTTTTTCAACCATTCATTGAATCACATGGTGTGAAGTACCCTTACCTCACCCATGCCATAGACAGGCAGCACCTCTGAGAAGGATACTGTGTGTGCTACTTGGCACAGATGGCAGCACCAATAATTGAAAAAGGATGAAGGTCAGCCATGGAAGGCACCATTGTCTGGCAACAAGAACTCCAACAGGATTAGGTAATTGCACCACGAAAAAATGGACACCCGAGGAATACCCAAAAGACTCCCTAAAAATTGGGTAAAGTAATAAAAGACTCAACCGTCTTGGGTGAATGACTGCCATTGTATACTACTGCATAAAAAGAGTGTTTTTCACTTGAAGCATTTTTGAGTACGAAAATAAAATATTTAGCACTTATGCTTTTTGGCAGTATGTGGGAAGAAGTGTATGACACAATAGCATAATAGAGTGTGCAGATGGGAATGCCTACAGTTTAGTACTGCAAGCAGCCATTTTATTTCAGTCCTTGCCATTTTTGCACCTGGAAGCACCCTAGCTCACGGTAGAGGTCTGAGCTGCACTAACTAACTTTTATGTCTCCCTGTTACATGAAACTGCAATTCAGGATACAATTACAAAATTAGAAAACACTTAAAGGGTATACAAAGAATAAAAGACAACATAAATGAGGGGTGGAGCCAATAGCCTTGGAGAGAAGACATGTGTCCAGTTGACCATCTCTCAGAGAACTCTTTCAGAGTAATAAAAAGCCCTTTTAGTGTTTTGTTTCCTTACCTAAACATTTATTGGTGTTGAGAATTCATTATTAGGCAGCTTCTTTGCAACTTTGGGACATTTTGTAATGGACAGTCCTCAGAAAAATATGGCGGATGGTGGAGGGAAGAAAGGACAGTATGCAGCAAGACCTAACTGTGCTGAAAAAGCACCAGTCAGGGGTGAACTGGTGAATCAGATGTTCACCCTCACAGATGTAATGCAGGCAATAAAAGCCCTTGATCTCGGAGTAGTGACACTGGATGCCAAACTGCAGGATTTTAATTCCAGGCTCACTGTATGCGAGTCTCAGTCATCAAGCACGATGGCAGAATAAAAAAGAGTTGGCCTGCTCTACCTTGCAGGTGGCAACTATATCTACAGGCCTACAAAAAGAGAATACGCTACTGAGGGCTTGGTTAGAAGCCCTAGAAAATTGAACCAGGGCAGTACATATTTGCCTGATTGGTCTACCTGAAGCTGAGGATGGTGGAGACCCAATATAACTTGCAGCACAACGGTTGAGGGAGACTCTGAACTTGGAATCACATCCTGTAGTTCATCATCATCCATACTGAATCACGACCAGGAGTATAAAAAAAATTCATACTGAATCACTCCCAAGAAGAGGAGGTAAGGATGTGTGGGCCCATGGACCCTTCTCATTACCCTAGCCATTGAGCATGAGAGGGACAGGGTGTTTGCATCGGCTAGGCAGTGCGGCCCCATTGTACTGGATGATGACTTAAAAATCTCATTGTACACTGATTTGTCACTCAGGACTGGAAGAAGGCATTCGATGCGATTGTGCTCACCAGCAGTGTCACATGCACTTCAGTATCCTCCGTGACTTAAAATTGTGTACTCTGAGAAACAATATTTCTTCCAGGACCTCAAAGAAGCTGGAAATCTGGTCACAAAAATCCAAATTAGAGTTTGGAGTGCAACAGGAAGCTGATTCAGACTGAATGTGGTACTACTGAACATTTCTGTGAGTAAGGGCAACATGGTTTGGGGGAGTGCAGGAGTGCAGGAGTGCGGAGGGAGGTTAACGATGGCACCCATCAAGATAAGCCACATGCTCATGGGGGGGGGGATACATCTTCATAACTGGATATACTGATCTCAAGAACAGCTTTATGAATGTGTTTACCAGCTGTTATGGGGTGAGGCTTCCCTCTCAAAATGGTACTGCCTGCGTGGCAGCATTCCACTATTTCCCCCTCCTTATAGCCTTGCTATTCTGTATAAATGTTGCAGTGTGAGATCACCAATTATGGTGATCTTTATTTTGACATTAATTATTGATTAACATGGCAACAATTGAAAACAAAAAATTTTCATTTTTAGGTTTGGAATATTTGTAGAGATTATTAATGTTTGCATTTGGATTCAGAATGACACTTTAGATTTTTGTTGTTCTGTGCAACCATTAGTATGCTATCATTAGTGATGGTACATCCTGTTTGTTATGTACAACAGCAAAGCTAACTGATAAGGATTTAAATTAGCCAAAACGATATGGACAAGAAAATATTTGATTAAAAATGTAGCGTGCTACATGTCACAGAAGGAATGTTAAACAGGTGTACAAGGTCTATAAATTATCTAATGTTGCAGTCATACTAAAGACTAAAGAGAAACTGGAGACAGTGGGCAGGATTCACAAAACTCTTGAATGTCCTGCAGTTGCGGGTGAATCTCATGCACAAGTGGGTTGCCACTTGCAGATCCGCAGGTTACCCACAGCTGCAGGTATTCACAAAGGTGGAGCTGGATTATGACTGGCTCCATGGACTATGGCAGCATTCGGGTGCTGTTGCCAGGGACAGCACCGCAGCTGTGGGAGGCTGCTACGGACAGTGGGACCAGCCATAACACCTCACAACTGCTATGGCTGATTCGTGGAATTGCGCCCGTAGCTTGCAATTTTGAGCCACTGGGGTTGCTGGGAGGGATTTAGTCCCAACTGCGTTGTGAATCCTGCTGTGTCTATATATGTGAGTGTGTGTGTGTGTGTGTGTGTATGCTAAGCACTTGATGGAATTAAAGACATGCTACAATTGCATAAAATGAGTCTTCACATGTTTTTACTACATATTTTCAATGCTGGCACTGTTTAAACATGTTTCTGTCTGTAACTTCATGTTCTGTCAATATTTGTTTGTAATTGTTTATTCTTAAGATCAAAAAGATAACCCAGTTAAGCAAAGCTCATTTACAATGGTGTCCATCATTCATACAACATACACAGTAGTATTAAACGTTATACAATATCATTAAAAAAGGCATTTTTTGATTACTTTAATAATTTAAAAATACAAATTGTTACAAGACAGTTTTAGACAAGTTACAGGGCATGAATTTCCTAGCTAACAACAGCTTTTAGGTTGTGTAAATTCACTTATACCCTAAGTTTTTATCAAACTTCATGGTACCTTCTCTTTTGATTTTAAAGTTTGTGGCAGACCATTCCAAACTCTGGGTCCAAAACTAACAATAGCATAGTTCCCTTTTACCGTTCTCAATGCTGGCACTTTGAATTCCAGATTTTGAGCTGTCCTTAAACCATTTCATGATATACGAACTTGAAATAAGTTACTTAAGTATGATGGAGATTTTTGCAATATGTTCTGATACATAAATATAGAATAATGCATATTTTGGAGGTTGATATGCAGTTTTTTACACACCCAAGGTGTGTGATAATAGAGAAACCTTGAGGCGAAGCTCGGAGGGTTTCATTATGATCACACACAAGGGTGTGTAAAAAAAACTGCATGTCAACCACCTACATATGTTTTATTTCTTATAATAACTGGTGCAAAAAGACTACCTTACATTATGATCGTCAGTTCATCGAGTAAAGTAAATCACTATCTTAGGAATGAAGTGAAAAAAATAAAACTTAAAAAAAAAACACATTTTTTCTAGTTATTTACATTGTTTGTCCAAGTCCTTTAGCTTCAGTGTGTGTGTTATTTCATCATCTCGATGGGTCTGGTCATTACAATCGCTGTGGAACTGAGGTGAAAGTTCAAGTTGCCTGTGGAAACAATAATGGTAGTCAGAAAAGTACGCTTTTACTGGAGAGATTTTCTGCTGGTAAATACTAAATTTCTCAATAACAAAACACTTACAATTTGTTACTTGGTCCTGTATGTTTCTGTTAAAATTGAAGTTATGCTGTGAGTGAGAATCTGTGGTCAGAGAACCGTCTGTTGATGCCTTAGTGTGTTTAATTTGTATGGAAGGCTGCAGGCTTCTGGGCGCGAGACTGTAAAAGTCATATCAACCCGGGGGTTGATACAAGTTTTTTCATATCAACCTGCGGGTTGATATGACTTTTTATAGCACTCAAAAATGGGTTGATAATGGGGGTCACCAGTTATTATAATAAAAGATATGCAAGTGACTGCATTCTGTCAGGCTTATCCATCCCAAGGATCAGTATAGGAAACAGTTATGGGTCAACCAAGGGATGTCAAGGATGAAGAGAGCAAGCCTTATAAAGGCCATGTCCAGCTTTTCTAATTCCATCCTGGATGCCACCCCCCCCCCCAGACCACATCCCCATAGTCAAAATGCGGTGTTATCATGGTATTAACCATATTATTTGCAAATATTTAAGCTTGCGCAATTTAAACATGCCCTGTCTGTAATTTTGTGTTCATTTGTCAATATTACTTGTGAACATTTAAACTGGAACCTGAAACAGGACCACCTAGTAAATAGGCCTTTGTTGCCCTAATGGTGTCAATGTACCAATGTATGGCAAGGCAAGGCAAGGCAAATTTTATTTATATAGTGTCCCATCCAGGGTCTCAGAGTGCTGTACAATATATAATAAAATGACCAAGTTGGAATAAAAACATCCCCAAGAATAAAATCAAATATTTTCAAATAAAACTGAAGGCTTTCTCAAATAGAAATGTTTTTAAAGAGGCTTTAAAGGCCTCAACTGTGCTGGCTGCATGAATGTAGGGTGGAAGAGAGTTCCACAATGATGGTGCAGCTGTACCAAACCCTCTATCACCAGATCTCTTAAGGCGAGAGGAGGGTACAACAAACAAGCCAGCCTTGGCAGATTGTAGGGGGCAGATAGGGCAATACGGAACCAGGAGTTCTTTAAGGTAGTTAGGTCCCTGTATGCCTGTATAAAAACAAAATGTCCTACTACTACTAAATAGTAGTTCTGTATGTGTAAATTAAACACCCATGGAATCACCGGTCACCAGGTAAAGACAAACCTATGCACATTGTTATATAGATGAAATAGAACCATTTTATATATAAGCATTTTAGAAACATGTAAAACAAACATCTGTCCATGTGTTGTACCTGAAACAAGAAAAAAAAAACAGAGGAGCAGTTCAAATTGTGTCATGGGTCATGAAACTCATGTCCTAATTCATGCCATTATCCACCATATTCAAAAGAAAAACAAGCTTGACCTCAAATGCTCTCCTTGTTGTGAATTTTTGAACTGGTCTTTGAGAACCAGGACTGAGAGGTCAAAGATGGAATGATTGGACTGACAGAAATGTTGTCCCACTGGAGCCACTACGTAAAATTATTAAGGCCCTCCAACCAATATTCAGTGAGGATAACACCTTGAAATGTATTTTCCAAGTACTACCTCCACTGTCTTTCAAACAACCACCTAATGTATCCAACCTGATTGTCAGGAGCAAACTTATGCCTGACCCAAACAACATAACACTGGGTGGCATGAGACCTGGCAATAGTCCTAGATGTAAGGCATGTGAGCACATTTCCACTTCAAATTTTATCAACACCCCCGAAAACAGACAATTCAAGATACAAGAGAATTATACATGTGCATCTCAGAATGTTGTTTATTACATCCAATGCAAGAAATGTTCACATACAGGTTACATGGGGGAGACAAGACAATCTCTTCAAACCCAAATTAACTTAGAAAGACATGATATTAAAATAAAGAGGATTGAAAAACCAGTGGGACAACATTTCTCGCAGTCCAGTTAGTCCATCTCTGATTTCTTTGTCCTGGTTCTCAAAGGACATTTCAAAAATACACAACAGAGGTGAGCGTCTGAGGTCAAACTTATTTTTCTTTGAATATAGTGGATGATGGCATGACTGTAGAACCTAGTTTCATGACCCATTACACTTTTTGAGGAGCTCCTGTTTTTCCTTGTTTCAGGTACAGCATATGGACAGATATTTGTTTATGTTCCCAATATGCTTATATATAAAATGGTTCTACCTAATCTATATGACTGTGTGTTTACAGGTTTGTCTTTAACTGGTGCATGGTTATTCCATGGGGTTTTAATTTACACATGCAGAACTGCTATTTAGTAGTAGAAAATGTTGTTTTTATACAGGCATACATTGGTACATAGACAACATTAGGACGACAAAGCCCTATTTACTAGGTGGTCCTGTTTCAGGTTACAGTTTAAATGTTCACAAATAATATTGGCAAATGAACACAAAGTTACAGGCAGAACATCAGTGCAAGCTTAAATATTCACAAATAATATTGACAAATGAACACATATTTAAAGACAGAAACATGTTTAAACAGTGCCAGCATTGAAAATATGTGGTAAAAAGTACGGGGAGGCTCATTTAATCAATTGCAGTGTGTCTTTAATTCCATCAAGTGCTTAGAACACAAACACACACACACACACACAGTCTCCAATTTCTCTTTAGTCTTTAGTAAGACATTAACATTAGATAATGTATAGATCTTATACATCTACATAACATTCCTTCTGTGACATCTGACATACACAATACTAGATTTTCAAGGAGGTTTTCTTATCTTTGGTTGTGTTTCCCATCATCCCACTTCTCGAATCTGTCACATTCTTGTGTAAAATGAAAGTGAGCTGTTTTTAAGAAACCTGCCATTTCCCTTCTGAAGAACTCTGTAGGTTCAAAAGCTTAAGGATTTTTTTTTCTATTATTTGTTCATGCTCCGGAGCCTGGCAGGCGGCTATGGCCCTCCCTCGGAGGGACTCATCCTCTGGACCCACGTGTTCCTGCTCATGCCGACCACCCATAATTTCCCCCATGGCTTACCCACCATGGCAGGGCCAGGGAGAAGAGCACCCTCTTTCTCCCCCAACAAGAGCACAATCCAGAAGCTGGGTGCGGCACAGGGATGCGGCCAGCTCCTTTTTCACATTTCCTCCCGTCCCTCTCCCCGCTGACGCCAGAATGTAGCACGTGCCTCCTGACCCACAGTGCCTCCCAGGTACCACCAGAGGGCAGCCACGCGCAGGCGACAAGCCTCCCTCCCCTCGAGAGAGCAGTCCTTGGATGCTTAATTCTCCTCGCCTCTTCCGATTCCTGATGATCTGGGCTCATTCCTGAACCTGGGTCATCAGTGTGGCACGAAGTGTAGCGACTAGTGCCTCAACCTCCACCACCAGGCCGGCTGATTATCTATAAATCTCTGTTGGTCCGATTAAAGGTATCAAAGCACCTATTTTGTGCATCTAACTATTGATATTTGACAGTTATTTATATGTAGCATTTGCTATTACAGGATAATAGTTTGTTAAAGCAATAATAATTATATAGAAATGAGTTTCTTTTATGATTATTGGTTATAATGGCTTGTAATGATTTGAGACTGTATGGATACTCTGAAAATGTAATAGCAAGTTTATTCACAAAAAAACAGCAGTTAAACGTTTACACAGAAACATAGAATTTGGCGGCACATAAGGACCGCTTGGCCCACCTATTCTGCCCATTTTCTTACCGATTGAATAAGCTGCAGATTCTAGTTACCCAACAGCCTACTTCCTCCTTCCCCTCACTATAATTGCCTTATGTCTGTCCCATGCATTCTTGAATTTCCCCACTGTTTTTGACCCCATGACCTCCTCAGGAAGGTGGTTCCATGTGTCCACCACACTCTCCATGAAAAAATACTTCCTTATGTTGCCCCGAGCTGTCTCTCCTCTATCTTCAAATTGTGCCCCCTTGTTCTTGCACATCTCTTTTTCTGAAAGATGCTCCCATCTCGGACTTTGTTGACTCCCTTGAGGTACTTGAAAGTTTCTATCATGTCCCCCCTCCCTCCTTTCCTCAAGGGTATACATATTAAGCACTTTTAGTCTTTATTTGTATGGCTTCAGGTGCAGACCCTGCACCATTTTAGTTGCCCTCCTCTGGACTGCCTCCATTCTGTCTAAGTCCTTGCGGAGATGGGGTCTCCAGAACTGCATGCTGTACTCCAGATGGGGTCTCACCAACTGTCTGTACAGAGGGATAACAATTTCTTGTTTTCTACTGGCGATGCCTCTCGCTATACATCCTAGTATCCCCCCAGCCCTCCTTACTACCTTCTCACATTGTTTACCTACCTTAAGGTAATCTGATATGACTACCCCCAGGTGCCTTTCCATTTCTGTTGTTGTTAGTAATTTCCCATTGTGTACTCTTCCTCTGGGTTTTGTTTCCAGGTGCATTGCTTTGCACTTTTTGCACTGAATCTAAGCTGCCATATTTTTGACCATTCCTCCAATCTTGCCAAGTCCTATCTCATCCTCTGCACCCCCGTGTTGTTTGAAAAGAAAGCTAACAGTAAGTGAGTACGGGGCATGCGTTTCCATAATGTGCAGATGCAAGGTACTTAAGAATGGATGGGAGAATGCACCAGAGAATGCACCAGCAAACGTAGCTTTAGATTGCCAAGTTGTGTGCACTTTTTTTTGAATACTGCAGCAATGAGATTTCAGAATGCCACCAGGTTGCAACTGTGGAATGCAGCAATGACAAAATCTCAGAAAATAGTCTGCAAAAGGATTACTGCAGCTGGCCAGTTGTCTGGGACCTCTCCTTGGACCTGGAGGCTGGCAGTAGGGATCCTCTTATTGGGGTGGAGAGCAGTCCCTGGCAACACCTCAGGAGGAGGAACCACAGAGGCTGCCCACAGGGCAGTGGCTGTCTGGAGAGGGGCAAAGAGAGAGAGGGGGGTTAAAAAAAAGGTGAGGGTCAACAGCTTACCCTCTTTCTTCAGGTCACATGACCTCTCCACTGTGGAGGTTGGGTTTTCATCCAAGAGATACATCAGCTTGTCACAGAAGGGCTGGAAATGATGGTAACCTGTGTGTATGGAACACTCGGGCTTCTGAGATGGAAGGTTCTTTTTCGTTCACCTTGACAGGCCATCTGTAGGTGACAGGGGAGTGGATATTAAGGAAGACAAGCAAGACTGCACTAAAAATTATCCTATCAGAGTGGCTGACTAGGATCCAGTCTAGTAGGGTGGTAGTGCCTATCTTATAGTTTATTCTGGTAGGGGTGGTTATCACTTGGTCAGGTACACATTGGCTAATTTGTCCTTGTACCTTGTTTTTTTACTCACAAGCCAGTTGCAGTTAAAATTTCCAAGCACAATTTTTTCATGCTGCAGAGTTAGGCATGGTACATCTTTTAAAAGGCAGTCAAAGTCCCCCAGGACATTTTTAGGTGGGATACAGGCCACCATCAGTATGCTGAGGTTTTTTTCCACCCTTGGGTCCTAGTCTTAAATTGATTGTGAGAAGTTCACAGTCAGGGGGTTCAAATGTTAGGGAAGTCTGCAAGATACAATGAAGGATTTAACGTACATGAGGCACCCACCCCCTTTTTTGAGCCCCTTTCCTGTCTAAACAGTGTGTAGGTGTCAATTTCAAGTTCTCTGTCAGGGATCCTATGTGTGAGACATGTCTCAGTGACAGACATAGCATCATACTGGGAGTTGGTTACCCAGATCGTAAATTCATTTAGTTTAGGCAAGAAGCCTCCTAAGTTTACATGAGCTACCTCCAGGAATCCTCAGTAGGATGAGTCTGCTGAAGCAGGGCCAGGGTTAGGATGCACATTGCCACCAATGATTAGCTGCAATAGTAACACTTGCCTGACTGCAAGGTACAGTTTAATGGATTTGGAGGGTAACCTATACCCACCTTTGACCTTTTGTATCAAGCAGTAGGATTGTCTAATATACTGTAGTAAGGTATCCCTAGTACGGCCTTGTAATAAGGTATCACCAGAATGACTCCTATAATTTAGTAAGGATGCAGAATGCCATGTTGTAGGATCACCTTGGACTACAGGCTGTACAACGACATGGGCCTGTGCATTTGTACAGAAGGCAGTGCTTTCAAATCCCGACCAGGTGTACAGGAGGTGAGGGTGGGGGTGGGTAGAGGAAGCAATTGTGATATGAACTAATGCCCAAAACAACAGCTAGCCCCATGAGGTCTGTAGTATGGGTCATCATTTTTATGGTAGCCATTTTCTATACCGATAAATAAAATTTTACCCACATAGTTCTATAGTGGTTTCATCATTCTCAGTTTTACAGTGACAGGAAATGGATCTCTTTTGCTTTCCAATTGTGTCTGTGGCCTTTGACCTTAATCTGTTCCTATTATAAGAACCACAGGTTGACTTTTAGCCTGTTTTTTTAGTACAAGAGCTGTTTGGTTTTTTGTTTGTTTTTTTGCTGTTAGGCTCTTGTACAAGAGTTTTTCCTTTGAGAATTGACTCATTTCCCACAAAGTCTCTCTAAACTGGTATGTCTGAGAGACCAGGGAAACAAAGTATGAGACGGTCGGACTCTAAAAATTGTAAAAAGTGTTTTCAGCTCCTGACAAGGGCAGACTGCCATGAGCTCTGTTTAAAGGGAAACTAACATGAATTATAAAATGTATCCGTATTTTTACAATAGAAATCTGTTTTAAATAAGCTATTGGCTGAACCTGTAACATGTTTAAGGTCAGAATTGTAACCCATTTAGTTGTCCCTCCCTTTATAGCTGCAGGCATCAATTTTCTAAATCACAGGCACAGGAAATGATATCACATCAGGAGAAAACAGAGGGAAAATACGGTGTTGTCAGTAATTTACAATGAATATTTTTTGATCCCCCAAATCTCAGTGACATTTGTGGTAATTTGTGCTGCTGGCATTTTCAGGCATCAGCATCCCTACCATCTTACAAATTTGTAAAGCCACTGAGTCATGGAGCTACAACAAGTATATTGCCCTGTTGTAAAAAAAAGTTGTGTGCTGCCAGTGCCAACAGTTGCCGAGCTCCTTTGGGGTTCTGTTGGTTTGTACAATGTTTTGTGACATTTCAGGTGAGTGAAATGTTTTGCACCTGTGTGGTTTGCAAAACGTCCTGCTAGTATCACTCTAAACAATGCTTGCACCAGTGCTGTTTTACATTTCTTTGTACTAAAGCAGTTGTATATAATTTTTGTTTTGCTGGCATCATTTTGTGTAATAAGAGGCAGTGTGGTCAATTGGTTTGAACACCAGATTTGCACCTGGGAGGTCACAGAGTCAAACCTCAGCACAGCCAAATACTAACTGTGTGACCTTCAGCAAGTGACTTGACCTCCCTGTGCGCCATTCCACTCAGCTGTATAAATGGGTAGAAATAGGATCCCACCGGAAAGAAGATGTTACATCTCAACTAGGCTACCTTTGATAAATCAGTTATTGTTTTGTGCTGGTGTGTGATAGGGAAGATAACTGGTGTAAGTGATATTGGGAATACTCAATAGAGGACCCTTTTAAGGGTTCAACAATTAAAAGTATTTATTCGAACACTCTAGAAATATGCTTTCTTTTATCAAGATAAAAAAACAGGTTTATTTTCTTTATAACTGCAGCTTTTTCACTCTTTCTTGCCTTTCCAACGTGAAATATGCAGCAGTTCCTCATCTCATTGAGGCATGACCATTTCTATTCCAACAAGTTCTAAACATTGTCAAGTAATTAATACTTCGTAAATGTACAAAAGTTCTGCTTTACTTTAGCACAGAAAAATTATTGCAAGCAGCACCTGCTGCAGTATTGCTTTATTTTAGCACAAAAAACTTATTGCAAGCAGCATCTGCTGCAGTACTGCGGGCCTATTGGTGAGCTGGTCTCAGCTAGTCTCTAATTTGCTGATTGCAGTTGGGAGGGTCAGGGAACTGCAACGGTCATGCCTCAATGAAATGAGGAGTTGCTGTATATTTCATGTTGGAATGGCAAGATACAGTAAAACAGCTGCAGTTATAAAGAAAATAAACCTGTTTTTTTTTTATTTTGATAAAAGAAAGCCTATTTCTAGAGTGTTCAAATAAATACTTTTAATTGTTGAACCCTTAAAAGGGTCATCTATTGAGTATTCCCAATATCACTTATATCAGTTATCTTCCCTATCACACACCAGCACAAAACAATAACTGATTTATCAAAGGAAGCCTAGTTGAGATGTAACCTCTTGTTTCCGGTGGGATCCTATTTCTACTCATTTGAACAGCTGAGTGGAATGGCGCACAGGGAGGTCAAGTCACTTGCTGAAGGTCATACTATTAGTATTTGGCTCTACTGAGGTTTGAATCTGTGACCTCACAGGTGCAAATCTGGCGTTCAAACCAACTGACCACACTGCCTCTTATTACACAAAATGATGTTAGCAAAACAACAATTATACACAACTGCTTCAGTACAAAGAATTGTAAAACAGCACTGGTGCAAACATTGTTTAGAGTGGTACTAGCAGGACTATTTGCAAACCACACAGGTACAAAACATTTCACTCAACTAAAATGTCACAAAACATTTTACAAATCAACAGAACCCCAAAGGAGCTCAGAAACTGTTTGCACTGACAGCATACAACTTTTTTTTTTACAACAGGGCAACATACTTGTAGCCCCATGACTCAGTGGCTTTACACATTTGTAAGATGGCAGGGATGCTGATGCCTGAAAATGCCATCAGCACAACTTACCACAAATGTCACTGAGAGTTGGGGGGATCAAAAACTATTCATTGTAAATTACTGACAGCACTGCATTTTCCCTCTGTTTTCCCCTGGTGTGATGTCATTTCCTGTGTCTGTGATTTAGAAGATGGATGCCTGCAGCAATGAAGAGAGGCACAACTAAATGGGTTTCAATTCTGTCCCTAGAAGTGTTACAGGTTCAGCCAATAGCGTATGTAAAGCAGATTTCCACTGGTAACAATATTGATACATTTTATAATTAATGTGAAATTCCCTTTAAGGTGCCTGGGTCCAGAGTGTGGCTTCACTAACTGTAAGTGCTGTCTTAAATTTTGCCCTAAAATCTTAATGAAAATGTTTTTAAGAAATAAAAGAAATTATGGCTTCTCAGTCTGCCTCTGTATCACCCAAAACTAAAAAAAAAGACTCTGAGGGAGTTCCCAGTGATGGTGGAAAGCATGCATCAAAAGGGTCTGCCTCCTCATGTACAGCAGCAGCCCCTGTAAAAGGGAATAAAAAACAAGATAAAACTGCTCAGCCATCTGATAGGCATGGCAACGGTGGATCAGATATCAGGGTGTCCGACAGTGATGGCAAACATAAAAATAAAAGAGCCTTAGAGCAGACACTGAAAACAGTGCCTACAAAAATAGGAACTTAAATGAAAACTATAAAAAGAGACTCAGAAATGCTGCAATCTGATTGGCTGTTAGTATTCCAACAGACTTACATTAATCCCTTTTACACTGTCATGTACAGCCTGACCTCCGTGGCACATGAATTCTTCCTGTCAGCATTCCATCCTCTAGCACTGATGAATGACTGGAATGATGCATTTTGATTTTGAACAAGCATTCTTAAACTGTTGGTGGAAGAACTACTTCATTAAAAATCTCCATCAAGTACACTTTTAACACTTTTCTTTTAGAATACTTTGTTATACTGGCAATAATGCACTCCCAGGAGTTAGATTAACAGTCAATCACCCACTAGGGGCAATATGGCACTCATTACACCCCTAGGGGGTGATTAACAGACTGTTAATCTAATCCCTGGTCATGCCTTGTTGCTTAAAAAGTCACTGTCAGTCTACCTGAAAGGAACAGATAGATGACACAGAGAAAGTGCATTCACTTGAGGACATATCAAAAATGTGACAATTTTTCCAGCTCATCCAGACCATGAGAAACTTTAATAATGTGTCTGCTACCTCCCCTCACAGAGGCTCAGGCTCCAATCTATCTGCCTGCAGAGGAGGAAGAAATGTACCATATACAAGAGGAGGAAGGTGACCCCATGGAATGAGAAGGGGCACCTGAGTGAGATTTTGGCTCTCCTCCAAAGCATAATGAGGACTAGTCCTCTTTTTCCTCATTTGTCAGACAAATGGTTCACACTCTCAACACCCCACACCCCAAAAATGCAGAGGAGGAGGTTGAATATGATGGGGGCAGCACCTGCAAGGAGCTTGCTGGTTCCCATACATAAATCGTTTCAGAAGGCCACCTACTTCTGCTCCAGCCACTAATGGGAAAACTGACCGGAAGTATCAGGCGTACAGATGGAGGTGGGGGGTAGAATACCTGTATGCCCACCCTAATCAAGGGTTGGTCCAGGCTGCTGCCCACTGACTAAAAGACAACAAAAGTCTCCCTGTCTGCACAACCTCCTAAAAAGGACTCCAAAAAAATTGGATGCTATGGTCAGAAATGTTTATGTTTCAGCTTCCCTGCTTATCAGCAAGGCAGCTTATTCAGCACATATAGTGCAGTATTAGACAGCACTGTGGAATACAATTCTGGCACAGTCCAATAAAGCAGATGGAGAGCTGGCACTGAACCTAACTGCAATAGAAAGAGCAGCCCTGGAAGCCACTAAATACCAGTTCCATACTGCTGTGGATGCTAATGACACTGCTGCTAGGGTCATAGCCCATGCAGTGTCCTTAAGAAGATTTTCCTGGTTAAGGACAACTATCCTCTCCCCAGCCACACAGACCAAAGCCATGGCTTTATCTTTGAGGGGAAAGTCACTTTTTGGTGACAAAATAGAAGCATATATGAAAAAAGTGGATGAACACAAAACCACTTACAAAATTAAAAAGAAGAAAGAAAAGGCCTCTACCTCCTACAGGACTTATGGAAAGGAAGGCAGATGCAGGGGATACTTCCGAAGAACATATACTCCATACGCCCCTTATGAATACCATCCCCAAAGAGACTACTATAGGGGCAGAGACAGAAGGGACTCCAAGCATGCTGCTGTAGCATCAGCTGCCAAGCCTCAGTCAAAGCAAAATCCCCGACAATTCTGCCTAGGTAGCCAAACCATTACCAGTAGGGGCAAGACTTGCATGCTACTTTCAGAAATGGGTAAACATTATCACAGACAAGTGGGTTCTGGAAGTAGTGGGCCAGGGGTTGTCCCTCCAGTTCAAAAGATTTCCAAAGCTGCAGAAACACAGCAGCTTTCCAGCTCATTCTCCAACACAGAAGCTTTTGCTGAAACTGGAAGTAAATAAAAATGCAAAAGCTGTGAAAAAGGTCCTTGCCACCCAGTGGGGCAGGGATCTATTCTCAAGGTACTTCCTGACAAGCAAGAAACACGGGGAGAGGTGATCCATTTTAGATCTCAGATATCTGAAAAAGCACATCAAAAAAGTGAAATTCAAGATGGTCACACTGAGAACAGTGATACCACCCCTGCAGTCAGGATGCTGACTAGGATCTCAGGACCTGAATGACACCTGCTTTCATATCCCAGTTAAGACTTCCCACAGAAAATATCTCAGGTTCAGGCTAGAAAACTACTAATGCTAGTTTGCAGTCCTTCCCTTCGGCCTCACCTCAGCACTAGTGGTATTCACAAAGGGGCCTATTCACAAAGGTGTGGAGTGGGATATGCACCACACAACTCTGGTGCGTAGCCCACTCTGCAATTGCCAGGCCCCAGTGTGCATTCATGACTGACATCCGAACCCCCTATGCACCTGATCCCCCGGCCAAACACAACTTTGTGCCAGGGGCTGTGCCAGCACTCCACATGCTTCGCAAAGCCGCAAAGTGCTGCGCATAGTGGCTACAGATCCTCTAGGCAGCCGTAACCCTCAGCAGACAGTTATGCACCCCACGGGGAAGCAGCCACAGCGGGGGTCACTGCCTCCCCAATAGGGATGCCCCTGCCGTAGGGGCACACCAGGAGGTCGGGGGCGGTCAGCCGGGGCACCCCCTCCGCAACACACGGTCAGTGCTCTACACACCGGCTGACATCATGGCACCCCATGGGCGCAAGGGATCCACTGCAGGACCCTGCCTGGGCAGCTGATTGGCTACCCACCTGGATCAGACGCTCCACACCCACCTACCCCCCGAAGACCTGCACACCAGGGGGTGAGGCCACATATGGGACCTGGGTGGGGGCTGGTGTTTGTGAATGCAGCCCCCACACAGATCCCCCACTGGGGTATGGAGCTGCATGCCCAGATACACACCATTGGGGTGCACGATAGTGACTAGGCCCTGCTTAGCTGTGGTGGCAGCTCATCTGAGAATGCAAGGTGTGGTGCTTTTTCCCTACCTGAACGACTGGCTAGCCTCAGGGAAAACAAAACAAGAGTCAAGGTGCTCCATTCAGACTGTAAAAAGTACTTCGGAAAATCTGTGATTTTTTTTTTTGCACTTCCCCGAAGCACCCCTCCCCCACAAACACACACCAGCCACTCCTTTGGAGCACCAGCACCTTCCCTGCTGTTCTCCAACCCACTGCCACCATCCACCAGCCCCCATTGCAGCCTCACCTGGGTAGCCTGACCTATTTCTTATGTCTGGATGGGTCCCTCTCTTCTGGGGGGAATTGTCTTGTCGGCTGTTTGCGCATCCCAGGGACTGAAAAGCTGGATCTGGGCTGATTCCGGGGCTTTGGGTGGCAGGAGGTTAGGGCACTTGTCATCCAGCTGGTTGAGGAGCATTTTTCCATTTTTCTGTGCCCCCACCCACCACAGTTCTCTGCCTTGTGTGAGCGCAGGGCAACTTCGGGCAGGGACGTGTGTGTGTGTGGGGGGGTGTCGAGGCAGCATGTCCCCTATTCACATCACCCAATCCACCCACAGGTGCCCAGGCAAAACCCACCCCCCCGGGGAGGGAAGCATCCAATGGACACTTATGAAAAGCCCTCCATGCTGGTCTCCACTCCTGGTACCCAGGCTTGCAATGCAAACCTGGATCGCCAGCATACTGAGTGAACCCCTTCATTCGGCACCACAGAGCCGGCTAAATCTGTGATTTTTGATAAACCTACAGAAGTCCCAAATAGAACCTGTTCAGATGCTGTACTTCATAGAAGCAGAACTGGACACCCTGCAGGGAAAAGCTTTTCTCTCACGGGACAGAGAGGCAGCTTAAGATAGCCACAGTTGAAGCCTTCAAAGCAGACCAGCCAAGATCTGCAAAGGATCTAAGGATATTTTGCAATTAGTTGGACACATGGATGCATCGACAGCTGTGGTCCCATGGGCCAGGTTCTAGATGAGAGAATCCAATACCACTTAACAGAAAATTGTTCTCAAAGATGGGCCCCACTCTCAAAGCTTGTTCCAGTTACATAAGCATAGGTAAGGTCACTAGAGTGGAGAAAGGAAGAAAGCAACCTCAGAGATGACATTCTCTTCCCTCAGCAATCACTAACACATATTGTTACAACAGCTGCTTCACTCCTGGGTTGGGTGGGGGCACCTACAGGATCTTATAGTAAGTGGCATATGCAGCCTATGGGAGTCCCTGGAGCACATCAAACTCCTGGAGCTCAGGGCAGTGTTCCTAGCAATGCAGCATTCTCCTCCCAGCTGTAATGTCAGTCCACCCAAATCAGTACAGACAACACCACAATGATGTACAATATAAATAAGCAGGGAGGAACAAGTTCCTGAAAGTGGTGTACAGAAGCAATGAGGATCTGAGAGATGGCATACTCCTTAGAAGCAAATATCTCTGTGGTGTGTTTGCCAGGTAGACAATGTTGTGGCAGATTCCTTAAGCAGAATCAGCCAGGGAAATCATGATTGGACCAATACGTTCTGGTCACAGTTTTCAGAAGGTGGGGCACTCTATAATTAAACCTGTTTGCCTCCTGGGAGAACAGTCTGCTCCCACAGGTTTGTTGCAGACCATCAGCCAGATGGACAATCCTAGAGGATGCCCTGGCCTTGGACCAGACAGGAAGGTTCTGTATATCTTCCCACTATTCCCACTCATACAAAAAGCACTTCTGAAGCTCAAAAGAGAACCTGCAACAATGACTGTAATTGCCCCAGACTGGACAAGACAGGCTTGGAACTCGATGTTCTTGGTCCTGTCCAGCAAGATTCCAATCAGTTTGCCACTGAGTCACAATCTGTTGACTCTATCCCAGGGATGGATAACATTCCCAAACCCCAGGACACTACACTTTAGGGCATGGTTCTTGAAGAGCAAGAATACTATGTATTGAATCTAAAGTTTCTGAGGAAAACATATTCCTCAAAGTGGAAGAGATTTTCATACTGGTGAGCCACCAGAAAGATAATCCCAATAGAGGCAGGGTTGCCTATAATCCTGGAATAGCTAGTATACTTGCAGTCCGTAGGTTTAAGGCACTGAATAGTCAAGGTGCACCTAGCAGCAGTTTCAGCCTACATATCAGTGGGCAAGGGAAAGTCACTGGGCTCACAACCCATCTTCAAAAGTTTTTATTTTAAAGGCCTGTCATTTGCACCCACCATTAAAGGAATCCACTCCCACCATGGGATCTCAGTGTCTGCTTTGCCCAGCTTATGGTGGTTCCTTTCGAGCCTATGGACACTGCTGACCTAAAGTATGTCACATGAAAACCATACTCCTGATTGTCATGACCTCTGCTAGGAGGGTAAGTGAGCAGCAAGCCCTCTTCACAAAGCCAAATTACTTAATTTTCCACAGGGATAAGGTAGTCCTCAGAATCAATAGGAAATTCCTACCTAAGGTGGTGTCCGAGTTCCATCTGAACCAGTCAGTGTCCCTTTCTGTGCTCTATTCGGAATATTCCAGGTCAGGTCATCAAAAATTGCACAGCCTTGATCTGAAGTGAATAGTGGAGAATACATGAACTGGACAAAACATGTCAGGTTCCAAAAACACACAGCTTTGTGTTACCTATGGTGAGGATGGCAAAGATAAACCAGCAATCAAGAGGTCTATCTCTTGCTGGATAGTCTCTTTCATTCAGTTCTGCTACGAAAAGGCTGGAAAGTGCCACCCAGAAGCTTAAGGGCATACTCCACAATAGGTACCTCTGGCTCTATGGCATCCAGAAGGGGCATCCCATTAGTAGACATTTGTAAAGCAGCTCCCTGGAAAACAGTGCACACCTCAAAGCACTATTACCTGGACATACTGCTGCCTAGCAAAACGTTTTTTCCTAAGTAGGTTCTGGGTCCAGCTTCCCAAGGTACTGCTGTGTAGTCTGTGTAAATGTACACAATAAGTGATGGATTGCTGGGGTTAAACAAAAAAGATTACTCATCATAGTAATGTTGTTTCTTTTCAGGGATCCCTCACTTTATTTACACTCCCAAACCCCACCTCCCCTTCCAGAACCTGAAAATAGGTTCACACAACAATCAGTTCTTTTAATTGAGCATTTCTAATTTAGTTACTCTACAACTGTAACGTTTGGTTTTCTTAAACATTTCAATGATTCTTACATATACATGTCTGCTTCAATTTGAATAAGTTTTTCAAAACTTTGGTTGGTTAAAACTTGTAGACATTTTTGGTAGCCTTTTAGCTAGTTTTAGCAGTCACTGCTCCACTCCAGCTATAGAAACATATCTGACCAACTGCCAGAGTAGAGCGTGGATGTAAAATTTGAACCTACATTCTAAGATTCCATCATTTTAATAAGGTTTTCTCTCTGGGGCATCTCTCTTCATGTTGATAGATGCATAAAGTGCAAACATAGTGAGGGATCCCCGAGAAGAAACATTATTATGGTATTTTTTTTCTTATGGGCAATTGCCCTCTGGTACTCACTGTAGAGGGTTCTCAGAGTCAGTCTGTCTCTCTTGGACCACATTCTCCTCCAACAACGCTCGAATCTCCAGCCCCTAGACTTCAGCTCCCTAAGCTCCCCATCAAACCTTGGGGTCTCAAGTGCAAAGCCTGGGATTATCTACAAACTGGTGCAATTCTATTGAAGGCAGAGTCAAGGGTCCCATTATAGGCCCCTACCACCTCTTCTAATCCAGTTCCACATGCAGCCATTACACCTAATAGATCCACCACCACCTGGAGTTCTTCTGGGGACAATCTCTTCAATGAGAAGTAGTGAACTATCTCCACAGGGGGTGGCTTTTGAGGGGGAGCCCTGAACGAGAATCTCACTGTACAATGACATGATCAAATGACCAGATCAAGCTCAGGTTGTTAATCTTGAGCCCCAGCTAGAAAACTAAGTCCAAGGCATGACTGTGTTGGTGGGTTGCAGTGATAACTACCTTTGTCAGGTCCAGTGATTCCATCGAGTGGAGGAAATCCTTACCAAACTGTGAGAGTGTATCATTTACCCAAGCACTAAAATTGCCCAGGATTATTAAGCTGGGCAATTCCATACCCTCCCGGTGATGAAGTCCATGATACCTCCTTTTGAGGAGCCTCCTTACTTGCATTGCTCTATCGAGCATCCTATCTTCGTACAAGTTCATTTTCAAGTTCATTCTCATCTCCTTTATTTACATTTCATCAACCTGCCACCCTCCTCTGGCAATCATCACCCTCAGTATTCCTCGTTGACTGTTACTTCATTCAATTTCAAGTTCATTTACAGTCTCCTTTTCCTCTGATCTGCTTATGTTGAACCATTGCTCTCCTGCAGCAATCATCATTATCATTGAATCATTCCTGTCTCCTCCTCTTCCAATTCTGTACCGGCCATCCAGGATTCACTCCACTTGTGGTCTGCTATCGATATTCCTTTTTGGACATACCTATCATGACTCCTATGCCGCCTTATCAACCCGCGGCCATCCTGCCACATGTATCGAGTTCATAACTCCAGTCATCATTCACTCAGCATTACCTCAATGTTTATCCATTTACATTGCTTACTCGAACATTCCTATCATTGAATCCTATGCTACCTCATCGACTACAACCTCAGGGTCTAATCGTTCAGAGTCTAATAGTGCACATCGCATAATCAAGAATATGTATTCAACTTCAGTGTCTGCTCACTCATATAGCTCAATCAAGTCAGTCTGCATTATCCTCGGTCTCCTCATCGGCACATCTGGAATCTCCTCTGACTTCTACATGGATTTACTCCCTCCCATCTACTACTCGAGCATACCCTTCTTGAGTCCCTGCTGCCTCATGTTCCTTCTTTAATCTGTGCTTCTTTGGAGTTTTCCCTATCTCATCATCATCCTCCTTACTCATATCCCTTGTTCATGAACCATTCTTTTTACCGACATATGTCCTCAAATCAAACATCGTCAGCCTGGAGGGAAGGCAACCTAGGCCTTGGATCCCCACAGGTTTCCTCCTCAAAGGGTTTTTTTCCTCTCCTCCGTGCAAATAGTCATAATATTAGTAGAGTTGGAGCTTTCTTCAGTTAGTTAGGTTCCACTGTTGGATGGAGATGGATGGTGGCCCGGCTTTCCCCTCTCTCCTTAGGAAGTTAGCCTTTCTCTTCACAGGATTCATTCGTCATCCTTGCCTCTTCGAAGCTTGACATCTTTGGGTATTCTTTTTGGGCTTCTTCCTAACCTACCTTTAGCCAACGCATTTATTCCCATGGCACCTGTAGGGGGGAATCCTTCTCTAGGGTTCCTTGTATCATACCCTTACAGGGTGGTATATCCCACAGACAGAGAGGCGGAAAGTCACAAAGCAAATCAAGTTACACAAGCATCATCTCATATTATCTCATCCAGTTGCATAAGCACATTGAATCTGTATCTTGTGTTTTATTGTAACCTTTTATCACTGTTAATCTTCAATGCCTTTAAAAAAGGCTTGGATACCTGGCTAACAGTTAATCATATTTGGGAATAATGTCCCACATCATAGTAGGGAACAATCTCAATGGGCTTCGACCTTCTTTTGTCCTATTCTGCCAAGTAACTAAGTAATCAAATCCTCATTGTATTTTAATTTCAACAGATATTTTTAAAACCATTTTATAGCCAATTACACAATAAACAATGCACACCTATCCTCCACGTTTCAACAGATCCAACACTGGCTCTCCTACAACTCACTCATTCTCAATTTACCTAAGACTCAGGCCATGCTTTTTGGGTCTGCTAGGAAAGTCCGTGCAGAGTCTACTAAGCTTTGTGTGCTTAGCTATGATGGGTCGGTAGTCACATCTACTGACTCCTTCAAATACCTTGGAGTGACCCTTGATCCTGTACTTAATTTCTCTGCACATATAAACGAGGTATGCAGATCTGTTAACGCTAAGTTAGGTGCAGCCTACCATGTGCGTCACTCCCTTACCCCTGCTGCCAGAATCTCTGTGGTGCGTGGGGTACTGTTTCCTAGGCTCCTATATATTCTCCCTACTCTCTCACATGCCAACACAGGTATCCTTCATAAATGGGACACCTCATATAACATTTATAGATTCATCCTCTCTGTCCCTCGCCTTACCCACCATTGCCTCCTATACTCCACATTGCATTGGCTGTCCCCCAAATCACAGCGCTTTTTCTCTCTGGGTTGTTTTATTGAGTCCATGAATAGAGCCCCCTGCCCTGACAGTATTGGGGCCATGCTCACTCCCATGATTCATTCCCATACATTGAGGTCCTCTAATTCGCCTCTGTTCTCCGTCCCTCTCTGCTCAACAAAAATTGGGGAGCATGCTTTCTATTTCACCCCCAAATTCTGGAACTCCCTACCTGCCAGCTTAAAGGGCTCCTTATCTCACTCAGCCTTTAAAACTGTACTTTTTTCCCACCTTCATGTACTTGATTTCTGTGTCTGTACCTAATTCTTCCCTGAACTCTGCATCCTGCTTATCTATATCCTGATTTCTCTTAACTCTACTGTGACTGTTTTCTATCTCTAAGCATCGTTGTTATAACATGACACTCTCTCCGGAGGTCAATACTGTTAAATCCATGATTAAGTTAATTATTTTGTGATTTTTTGTAAGATTGTATTCACCCTGTATGTTGGAAGCTTGTAATTGTAAACTGTATGTACCTGTTTTGAGATGAGTTCATTGTTTATGAACTGTACTCTCCCGGGTCGTGCTTGAAAATAGGCAGGGTTATTGCCTAATGCACTTACTCGGTTACCAAAAGCTAATAAATAAATAAATAAATAATTCACATAATTAAAGACCGCCGCTATTCACAATTTTTTAAAATCTCTTCCATTGAGATTACCTGCTGAATATACATACTGTATTAGGTCAAGCTGCATTTTCCTTCTAGTTCCCCAAACTTTGGGGTTTTCTGTACCCTCAAACATTCACTCTGCCCCTTTCTGCCACTCACTCACTCACCTTTCTCCTCTGTGACTTCACTACCAATGCCTGGAGTTGCCGTATACTAGACCCTGGGCTACTGCCCACCACCCTCCTATCACTGCTCCCCCCTTTGCCCTGCCTCTACTCTAGTGCAGTCACATACACTAGTGCAGTTCCCTCAGCCACCCTCCCTTTCCCACAACCATTGCTCCCTCCATATACTTAATATTGCCAGATGCACTTTGCAAATATTGTTATCCTCCAGCACTTTGTTGTACTGTACTGTATTGAACTTACACAGAATCTGTGTCCTTGCACAATTGTTATTTATGATGCTTACTCCTATTTGATTTGTATTTATTATTCTTAGTGTACCTCTGTTCCTCCTCTCCCCAGGACACATCTGGAAACAAGCTGTACCAGATCAGTATGTCTTTCCTGGTAAAACTGTTGAAATAAATAAATACACAAATAAATAAATACAGTAACTACATTAGGATGTTGTAACCATGTTTCTGATGGAAAACAGCACAGGGCTGTAAGATATGTTTGAAATGTCAAGTGTGCCAAGAGACATAGGGAGAGAGCAGTAAAGTGCTGTGGGAGAAATTGTTAATTGTCAGATTGTTTTAGTTAAATAAAAAGATGGGTTTGCTGTGAGTTGGGGGACTGTGGGGGATTGGAGGAGGGAGGATGCCAGTAGTGGGAGGGTTGAGGGTGGTAACTGAGTTGGACCAGCTGGTGAGATTGGTGAGTCATGCGGCTGCAGACTTGCAATAGGGAGGCTGTAGTTTTCTGGTAAAACAGTTGATTTCTGTAGTCCGCTCTGTAGTATATGCATGGATATGTATGGTAGTATATACATGGGTATATATGGTAGGAAGTTGATTAGAGTTGTAGTTTATACATGTGGGTATTGTAGTCCATTATATATATATATATATATATATATATATATATATGTTTCTGTCATGCAAAGTAAGCCTTTCTTTGTGCATGTCCAGTGATGCAAGACCACTATCTTCGAGTAGAATGAAAGATGGCCACTGAACTGACATACCGTGTATGAGTCTCTTTTGCACTGACCCACAATATATCACATTGGCAACGAGGATTAACATCAGAACTTCTACAGGTGCAACTGAAGGGTCATGAAAACTAATGCAGGTTTTTTTATTTTTATTTAAATTGCCTTGTAAATCTTTCCAGCTCTTTGCATCCAAATTCTGTTCCATCGGGGCTTCCCTATCTGTCCCTCTCTGCCTGGCTACTTAAAACCTCCTAAATTGCTTGCTTAGGTGCACAACTCTGGGTACAGATTTATCTACAGACAGATAAAACAGAAACCTAAAGAGCTGTTTGCTATCGTACTTTGATGTATTGAAAAAGACACAACACAGCTAATAGTTGGGCTCCACAAGGCACATGAATTATGGCTTCAGATTGAAAGCTAACATTCCTTTGCTTCATCTCGGCTGGTGTATGTCCTTAGACACTGACCACAGTAGCAAAGCAGAAGCCTCTTGAGGCACATCTCAGCAGTTGCATCACACACAAGAAAAAAAAAAGCCAGAAAAAGACACTTTTGTTTTTGTGTGTAGACACTGCAGCTACTGAGCACCTACCTGTAGCCTCAGCCATCATGACTACAATTGGCAGAGTACCTGAATTTGATGAATCTAAGGAAACATTTGATTTATACAGTATCTAGAGCATTTCCAACGCTGGCTTAAGGCAGACAAAATAGCAGAAGATGAACAAATAGATGTCTTCTTAGCAGTCTTACAACCACAGATTTATGCCCTGGTACAGAATTAACAGCCCAAGCTGACATCCTGACCCTGACATATGTGCAAGTTACTGAGGCACTTGCAAAGCAATTTAAACCCCAGCCCCTTCTCATCACTGAACAGTACACCTACCAGTGCAACCAAAGGGAAGGGGAACCTATTGCTGACTACATCATCGCATTAAAGTGTCTAGTACACACGTCTGAGTTTGGCCAGTCCCTGGATGATGTCCTCCAGGATCACTTTGTCTGCGATCTGGGACGGGAAGCCCACAGAAAAATACTTTTACAAGTAAAGAAACAAGACTTCAAGACAGCTTGTGACATTGCAGTTGCTATGGAGATTGCTCAGAAAGGCTCCCAAGCACTGGTGGGACATTCTGAACCCCACAGAAGTGAAGTTCATAAGGTTACCCATACCTTACAACAAAAGGGACATGACACACCATACAGTGGTTCATCACATGCTGGTCAGCAACCCCAAACATTTAGGAAGCTAGCACCACAGGACACTTCCGCAAGGTCAAAACTGTGTTACTGATGTTGAAGTAACCACCATCAAAGCACATACCCCTTTCGATGTAAGAAATGCAAAGCTGTGGAAAAGTGGGTCACATACAAAGGGTGTGCAAAAGTACATCACAGACTGCTACTGTACACAGATGGCACTGAAACCACTGAAACAGAAGATGAGGCATTGCACTTGTTCATAGAATGCAACACAGGCAAACAGAAAGGAAATTTACCTCAAGCTTGAGCTAGCAGGCAATCCGGTGAGCATGCAGCTGGATACCGGAGCCTCAGTATCTCTTGTGCCAGAGAACATCTACAGAGAGAAACTTCAGCAGTGCCCATTGCAACCATCATCTATTGAGCTCTCAACTTACATGGGAGAGCAATCCCCGTGCTAGGGGAAATCCAAGTGCCAGTCACCTACGAGGAGGAACGTGGACCTTGCCTCTGGTGGTGGTACAAGGAAAAAGACCTGCATTACTAGGCAGAGACTGACTCATGCAGATCAAATTGAATGGGGAAAAGATCTTCAGCTTAAATACAATGACCAAAGCACCGCAAGATGCGCTAAAGAAAATATTGGACAAACATGGTCCTATTTTCCAGAATGGTTATGGCACAATTTGGGGTTTCAAGGCAAAGATCTGAGTGCAACCAGGAGCCATTCCAATTTTCCACAAGCCTCGACCAGTGCCATTTGCTTTAAAGGAAGCAGTAGAGAAGGAACTGGACCGTCTTGAAAGCCATGGTATCATCTCACGATTAGAGAGGAGCGACTGGGCTGCTGCTATTGTTGTGGTACCGAAACGAGACAAAGCAGCGAGGTTGTGTGGTGACCTCGTGGTTATAGTGAACCGTTATATACTGCAAGATCCATACCCATTACCCAATGCAGAGGACTTGTTTGCTACACTCTCAGGGGGCAAGTTCTTTAGCAAGTTGGACTTATCCTTTGCATACCAGCAACTGGAACTAGAACCAGAGTCAGAACCGTATCTAACCATTAACACCCACAAGGGACTTTACCGGTATCATCACTTGGCATATGGAGTTTCCACAGTGCCAGCAATTTTCAGAACACAATGGACCAGATACTGCATGGACTGGACCATGTAGTATGCCTTATGAATGATATCTTGGTAACCGCATCCACAGTGGAAGAGCATCTGACAATCCTGGACCACGTTCTGACTAGACTGCAACAGAATGGACTGAGAGCAAAGCTAACAAAATGCCAATTTCTGTAAAATTCTGTTGAGTACCTAGGTCACTGGATTGACGCCCAAGGCCTACGCTCAACAGACAGCAAGGTGGATGATATGGTCAAGGCACCTGCACCAACAAATGTGACAGAGTTAAGCTCCTTCTTAGGCCTCTTGAACTACTATGGACAGTTCCTAGCTCATCTGTCCACATTGTTGCAACTACTCCATGACTTGCTACAGAAAGAAGTTCAATGGAATTGGTCCCCACAGTGTGAGGAAACATTCCAGGCTTGCAAGAAATGTCTTATAGGCAGCAAATGGTTAGCGCACTATGACCCGTCTAAATCTCTGAGGCTGGCATACGATGTATCACCATATGGAGTGGGGGCTGCCATCTCACATGTGTTACCTTCTGGAGAAGAACACCTGATTGCTTTTGGTTCCCAGACCTTGTCCCTAAGCGAAAGGAACTATGCTCAGATCAAGAAAGAAGCCTTGAGCATAATTTTCAGTGTCAAGAAGTTCCATAAGTACTAGTACAGAGAGAAATTCACTGTGTTAACAGATCACAAGCCTCTACTGGCAATGCTGGGGCCAAAGGCCACAATACCAACTCTCGCAGCACTCTGGATGCAGCGATGGGCCCTGATTTTGTTGGCATATGACTATGACATCAAATACCAATGTTCTCAAGATCATGAAAATGCAGATACATTGTCAAGACTGCCATGCAAGAATGCTACCATGAAGGAAGATGATGCAACAGTATTCCATCTTTCACATCTCGAGAACTTACCAGTTGCTTCACAGGATGTCACAGCAGAGACACGATGAGATCCTGTCCTCTCTGAAGTCCTAGATTTCACTCTAAATGGTTGGCCTAACTTCACGAGAGACCCAACCTTCCAACCGTTCTTAGACAAAAAGAAAAAATTACTCACCTTGGTAATTGTGTTTCTCCTAATGGAGTCTTGCTGTATTCTGACATATTGCAGTTAACCCCAGCACTTGAACTGCTCCGGAGAGGAAAGAGTTAAATTCTATGTAGAGCATAGAACGTTGAGCACAAGCTTGGTTCAAACCTCTGTCTGCTGCACTCTGAAGTGTAACTGTCAGATTCTTACGAGCTAATACTAACTAACTAACCCACTATGTGGAAATTGTACATTTTTACTAGCCAAATGGCAACAAAATATTTTGGATCCCCAAAAGACTCAAGTCAAAAAATCCAAAAACAAAAACCAGGTAGTGAACAACTTATGACTACTGAAATAAAGAAACATAACCCACTCCCCACTCTAAGGAGAGGGTGTCCCCAGAAACACATCTGGGGTGCAACACTGCACCTGCCAGCCCACTTCCCAAAACCAGGTTCTGAGAGGGGGGAGGCAGGGAGGGAGGTCAGAATACAGCAAGACTCCATTAGAAGGAACACAATTACTAAGGTGAGTAATTTTTTCTTCAAACAACATGAAGTCTTGCTGTATTCTGACATATTGCAGACTACCAAGCAGTACCTCCATGGAGGAGGGATTCGAACCTATTTTGAGAATAGGCTCTGCAGTATTGTTGTACCAAATCGAGCATCACTCCTAGCCTGGATATCCAGAGAGTAATGCTTGGTGAATGTATGGACTGTTTTTCCAGGAGGCTGCTTTGCATATCTCTAATAACGGAATATCCCTGGCAGCAGCCAGTGAAGCAGCTGTACCTCTAGTCGAATGAGCCCTCAGGCCTGAGGGTGGTATTTTGCCCAGCTTCTCATAGCAGAATTGTATACAAGAGACAATCCACCTGGCAATAGTTCTCTTAGTGGCAAGTTTGCTCTTACCCACTTCCCCATAAGTGAGGAACAACTGGAGGGAGTCAAACCTGTGTGTAGTACGTTCAATGTAGTAACAAAGGGCCCTCTTAACATCCAAACTGTGTAATCTTCTCTCTCCTGAAGAAGAATGATCAGTGAAGAACACAGGGAAAGACATGGATTGGTTCAAATGAAAATCTGAAACCACTTTAGGCAAGAACCTCCTATTGGTTCTAAGGACCAGTTTATCTCCATGGAATGAGATAAAATCAGGCTCCACTGACAGAGCTTGCAACTCACTGATACGTCTGGCAGAGGTAATAGCTACCAGGAACACAGTCTTCCAAGTCAAGTACTTAAGTTCTACTGAAGACAAAGGTTCAAAAGGGGGTTGCATAAGCTGGGCAATGCAAACGTTAAGATCCCAGGCAAGGGTAGGATCCTTAAAAGGAGAACTGGTATGAAGCAATCCCTTGAAAAATTTACAGAAAACAGAATGAGGTGCCAGTGAAGAAGACTTTACCACTGACAGAAAAGCAGAAACAGCTGACAAATGTACTTTGAGGGTAGCTGGTCTGAGGCCTAGTTCATTGAGGTGAACCATATAATCCAGAACCGTAGACAATTCAGCAGTGCCTGGGGATATATGCTTCTTGGAACACCAGATGCTGAATCTCTTCCACTTAGAGTTATAAGCTTTTCTGGTGGCAAGTTTTTGAGAGGCTTTGAGAATGTCCAGAACTTCTTGAGACAGATGCAAACTTGCATACTCTAACTCCTCAAGAGCCATGCCTTGAGATTGAGAGATTAAAGGTTGGGATACCAAATCCTCCCCTGAGAAGAGGTTAACAGATTGTGATTCCTGGGAAGAGACAGGGGACGATGGACTGCTAGGGACAGCAACAAGGGATACCAAGGCTGCCTGGCCCAATCTGGAGCAATCAGGATCACTTTGCAAGATTGTGACCTTATCTTGACCAGGACCTTGAACAGCAGAGGAAAGGGAGGGAAGACATACAGAAATTTCCATTCCCAATTCAGAATCAGAGCATCCAGAGGGACTGAGCCCAAGACTGGGGGTCTGCAACAGAACAGAAGAAGTTGGTGATTGTCTGGGGCTGCAAAGAGATCTATCTCTGGAGTGCCCCATCTTGAAAAAATCACTTTTAACACTAGGGGATCCAGGGACCATTCGTGATGTCCCTGGGAAATCCTGCTCAATGCATCTGCTAGCACATTGTCCTTTCCTGGGAGGTGGACTGCTACCAGAGAGGCCGGTAGGGAGTAAGCCAGTCACCATATTTTGATGGCTTCCGTGCACAAGACTGTAGACCGAGTGCCTCCCTGCTTGTTAATGTACCACATGGTGGTGGTGATGTCTCTTCTGACTTGAACCACCTTGTTCCTCACTGATTGTGAAAAAGCCTGCAGAGCCAGGTAAACTGCCCTGAGCTCCAAAAGGTTGATGTGGAGAAGACACTCCTGAATGGACCACACTCCCTGGGCTGTGAGAGCTTCCAAGTGGCCTCCCCAACCCAGGAGAGAGGCGTCTGTGGTTAGGACCACAGAATGAGACTGAGAAATGAATAGGACCCCTTGCCTGAGATTGTACTGATCCTGCCATGACTGAAGAGTCTGGATCAAAGTCTGAGTCACTGAAATCAGTTTGGTCAAAGGATCTTTTTTCTGAGCCCAAAAGGCCCTCAGGGGAAACTGAATGTCTCTCATCTGAAATCTGGCCCCTGGACCACTGTAGTAGAAGCTGCCATGTGGCCCAGTAACTGAAGAAAGTGTCTTGCTGGTCGAGAGACCAGAGGGTGGAAGGAAGAAGCCAGCTCCATGATAGTCTTCACTCTTACCAAGGGAAGAAATGCTCTTGCTTTGACAGTGTCTAGTTCCACCCCATGAAAGTCAACAGTTGTACTGGCTCGAAAACCAACTTGGGAAGATTGAGAAGGAAACTTAGAGAAGTGAGCACTTGCTGGGTCACTTTTAGATCTGACTTGACTTGGTCTGGGGACTGACACACTATGAGCCAGTCATCCAGGTACGGGAATATGGAGCTATTTGTTCTCCTTAGGAAAGCCACTACTACTGCTAGGCACTTTGTTAACACCCTTGGAGCAGATGTTAGGCCGAAGGGCATTGCTCTGAACTGATAATAGCCTGAAGGCAGTTCGAACCTGAGGTATTTTCTGTGGGAGCACCTGATGGGAATGTGAAAGTAGGCCCAGGGAGGCTAGTCAGTCCCCTGGCCTTAGAGAGGGAAGAATTATTCCCAGAGTCACCATTTTGAACCTTGGTTTTAATAGATGCTTGTTCAGATATCTTAAGTCTAGGATGGGCCGCCACTCCCTTGTTTTCTTCGGGGTAAGGAAGTACCTGGAGTACAGACCTTCACCCCTGTGGATTGTAGGAACTCTGTCTCTATGGCTCTTAAGGCCAGGAGAGATGAAATCTCTGCCTCTAGGGCAATGGTGTTCGGAGATGTTTGCTGGTGGAAAATATCTGGTTCTCAGCTTTGGAAACTTTTCGAAGCTGAGAGCCAGCCCCTGGCTTACTACCTCCAAGACCCACTTGTCTGAGGTAACAGACTTCCAGTCCTGGAAGTAGTAAGCCAGCCTGCCTCCTACAGGAATGGGGGAGTCAACCCGGGCTGACACATCAGGGTGTCTTCTTGGCAGAAGCCTTAGGCTGAGAAGTGGATGCAGTCCTGCTCATCCCCCTTCTGCCTATCCCTCTGAAGAACTCCCTCTGAGAAAAGGGAGAGGAGGCCTGTGCTTGGTAGAAAGGCCTATGAAAAGGCCTGCCCCAAGCCTGCTGCCTTTGAGGAGCTGCCTGCCTTTCCTTGGCCTGTGCACTCCTATAGGTGGTCCTGTATTCATCCATCTTCTTCATATAAGTCTCTGTCTGCTCCCCAAACAGAGAATTATTAACTACAGGAAAATCCATAGCCTTAGCCTGGGTATCCTGAGATAGGCTAGTACATCTGAGACAAGCTAGTCTCTGAAGAGCCACAGCTGTAGCCATGACTCTAGATGACACATCATTGGAGTCTACAACAGCATGAAACTGGGTCTTTGATGCCTCAATCCCATCAGCAGCCACCTCCTCCAGCTCCTTGGCAAGCTGGGGGGAAGCCTGCTTAGCCAGTGCCAGTACAGTGTCCCACCTGGACTTCTGGTACCTGGCTGTATAGACCATGTAATTAGCCTGCCTGACTCCCAAAGAAGATGCCATGTACTGCTTCTTTGCCATGGCATCCAACTTCCTGGAGTTTTTATCTGGGGGTGCGAAGCCAAAGGAATGTTAGCCTTATCACAGGCTGTAGCCTGCACGACCCCAACATGGCTACACTGCTGGTACAAGTGCTCCATACTTGAGCCTGACAGCATGTACCTCTTGTCCATCCATCTGTCCACAGGAGGTAAGGAATTTGGAGTTTTTAACAACTTTTGTGTCTGTTTCCCAAAAGACTTATGAAGGGGAATAGACAACCTTTTGGACTCTGGGATGTCCATCATCTCCACAAAGTCAGGCTCCTCTTGTTCCTCAACAGCTTTTTCCATAGGAAGCTGGAGGGTTTCTGCCACTTTTCTGTAAAACATAAAATGGGAAAAGGACTCAGAAAGCCTAGGAGGGGAAACACCAGAAGGCCTGCCTGGGGAGATGTCCGGTTCTATGAGCTTATCCAGACCTTCTATTCCATCATCATCATCATCATCATAATCATCATCCCCCTCCTCATAAAAATCTTCAGGAGTATAATCTTGAACCGGAGGAACTGACCGAACCGAATGCCTGTCAGAAGGCGCTGGATCAGTCGGAACCGGATGAAGCGATTCTACCTTGCAAATCGCTCAGGCAATTTCTTCGGCAGTCGGAAGATGCGGTTCTGGATCCGAACTGGCTGATTTATCTTTTCTTTTTCTTTTTGAGGGACCAGATTCCTCGGAATCGGCTCTCCTTTTGCCTGAAGGAGTCTCACACTGGTCAGAGGGCACTCCTTCTGGTTTGGTCGGAACCGAACCGGGCTGGCCATCCGGGTCAGCGGACTTCTCGGCCTCCTTTTCCCTAAGCCTGCCCAATCTTTTATCCAGGGTGGCTTTAGGGAAATTGTTGCAGATTTGGCAGTCCGAATCGAGGTGGTCAAACCCCAGACAATAAACACAAGTGGTGTGGGGATCAGCCTTAGCAAAGGCCTCCCCACAGACACTGCAGTGTTGAAACCCATTGGACCCAGTTTTTCTTTTGGGTTTCTCAGACATAGCCATACTTAAACAGAAAAACTTACCCTTTAATTGGCTTCAGCCAGGCAAGACACCCATATCGGTTTCTAACCGTGTCACGGGTATTTGAAAAAAATGCAAAACCACGTTTTTTTTTTTTAAACCGATAAGGACCGGTACCACACACTAAATTTACAAGAAAAACACTCTACACAGCAACCGGTTCAGCTGAACCAGTTGAATTATACAGTTTACAACGTCCACAAGTTTCTCCAAATCTAGTCCACTACCTATGTACTTACAGTACCACAGACAGGGATCTGAACCGGAAAAACAAAGGATTTATTGGTAAACCGACAACTTTAACTGAACGAGAACTGTGAGCAGAGGAGAAATCTCCGGAGCAACTGTTCAGTTAAGCGGAGTAAAGAATCTGACAGTTACACTTCAAAGTGCAGCAGACAGAGGTTTGAACCGAGCTCAAGCTCAACATTCTATGCTCTGCATAGAATTTAACTCTTTCCTCTCTAGAGCAGTTCAAGTGCTGGGGCTAACTGCAATATGTCAGAATACAGCAAGAGTTCATGTTGTTTGAAGGACCAGTTGTCCACAGAGCAAGGCTGTGTTCTTTTGGGAGCTCGAGTTGGGATACCTCCAAAGTTCCACAAGAGGTTACTTTCTGACTTACACAACAGTCATCCTGAAATCTCTCGAATGAAGGCATTGGCCAGAGGATACCTCTGGTGGCCAGGACTTGATCAAGATATCCAACATCTTGTCAACCAATGTGCGCCATGTGCACCATGTGCGGCTGTCCGCAACCAACCTGCTACCGCACCCCTGCATCCATGCTCCTGGGCTACCATACCATGGGATCACATTCATGTCGACTATGCTGCGGTGGACAAACAACACTTCTTGGTAGTAATTGATGTCCACTCCAAATGGCTGGAAGTCTTATCCACACAAGTCACAACTTCTGAAAAGACTAGACCTTTTGAGACAGCTTTTCTCCTCTTATGAACTACCACAGGAGTTAGTGTCGGACAATGGTCCCCAGTTTTCTTCCCATGTCTTTAAACTGTTCTTAAAGCAGAGTAGAGTCCGACACATTTTGACTCTTCCTTACCATTCAGCATCAAATGGCGCAGCCAAAAGAACTGTACAGACATTCAAAAAATCTTGGAATAAACCCGATTCACAACAAGTACTTACAGCTCAAAGGCTGGCTCATTTTCTGTTTGCTTACAGAAACACTCCTCACACAGTAACACAGCGAACACCTGCTGAACTGTTCCTAAAACGTCAACTTCGCCCCTGTTTGTCATTGCTCAAGCCAGACTTGGCCAACACTGTCACAGAGCATCAACTACAACAGCAAAAGGGTCATGAGAAGTCTGCCAAGCCAGTATGGACTTTTTATCCTGGGGAGAGGGTGATGGTTCAAGACTGTAGACATCCCAAGGGTTCTTGGACTCCTGGGGTGGTGACTGAAACACATGGACCTTTGACTTATGCAGTTCGCATGAGATAGAGACTTGTTCACGTACATGTGGATCACCTGCTGTATTCCAAGGTTTCAGCAAATGCAGCAGAAGATGACACTCCATCTGAAGAGAGTGACACAGAGGACTTTGATCCTACCCATGAAATTTCACCACAGCCAGTGCCAAATAATAATGAATCTCCTGTTCCATCAGCAGCAGTAATTCCAGCCCACAGAATAATCCCCTGAACTTGTTTCTGCATACCGAAAAGTCTATTTCAGCCCAGAGGTTAGAAATGTTATTGCTGAAGTATTTAGACAAGTTTCTGTCTAAGGGGGAGGAGTGTAGTATATGCAAGGATATGTATCGTAGTATATGTGATGCTTGGCCAGGTTATGATTATTGTATGATACTGGTATTATAAATAAATGGTCAGTGTATGAAATGTCAGTCTGTGAGATTTGGCCCTTTTAAATTACAAGGTGTCAGCAGCTGAAATCACAGGATGTATTACACTGACCAGGAGATCACTGCAATGTAATTAACTTCCTTGAGAAATTACATTTTATGGCCTTTTTATGACCTCGTGCTTTTGAAGTTGGAAACTAAATATACGTTTTATTACATTAGGAAAGGACATCATTTAGCTGATTCCTGTTGGATATCTCACACCTGGATGATGGACTGCAGGGTTGTAAACCTCAAAGGAACTGTTTGATCAAAGACTCATAATTTGGACATTTTTTTTTTTGCTGATGTTCACATTATTTAATATACCTCCTGGTAGGAAAATCATGTTTGTAATTTTATATTCTAAAAGGAGGAGCTAGATGACTCACAGAAGGAGTGTGGGGACACAGAGTTTAAACTAATACTTGTGTCTGAAATGTATGTCATATCATCTTGGGACTCTAGAGAGATGCAGCTCTCTGATCTAACTTTAAAGGCACTTACAGAGGGAATACATTAGATAGAAAATATCTAAATGTATTGTGGTAGGAGTTCTGTTCTGTAACTTTTTCCATTTTCTTTTGTGAGTGTAAGCTCTTGATATTTGTTCTGTATTTTATCTTACTATTTTTATCCATTTTTAGTAAACATTTTCTTAAGATACTACCTGTGTCTCCTCAGTCATTTTTTGCATGTTGTTGCTGAATGGATATTAAGTCTGACGACTGTTCAAGGGCTTGATGGTGTTACTAAGCTTGGTAAAAGGTAAGAATATACCTATGGTCTCTTATAGAGTTTTAAGGGTTAATTTTGGATACCAGGTTAGGTGCCCTTAGGCGAAAGATATATTGCATCCCCCCGAAGAGAATATTATCTGAGCCTATACATTTGGGTACGCTAGCATAAGGTTCACAGTTTGAATCCTCCCAGAACTTGAGACTAAAGGTGATTCAGACCCAAAAGCAGACAGGAGGGTTACCCTGTCTGTTACCTGTTCACATGCTCAGAGGTTGGCACTGTGGGAGCAGAGGGCCTGACCTGTGGAGTGCATTTGTGACAGTATATACATGGGTATATATGGTAGGAAGTTGATTAGAATTGTAGTTTATACATGTGGGTATTGTAGTCCATTATATATGTAAGTTCCTGTCATGCACAGTAAGCCTTTTTTAGTGTATGTCCAGTGATGCAAGACCACTATCTCTGAGTAGAATAAAAGATGGCCACTGAACTGACATACCGTGTATGAATCTCATCTGTACTGACCCACAATATATCACATGCTCCCTCTTTGCTAGGAATGCCACCAAACATGCTGAGAGGCACGAAGCCAGAAAGAGCAGTTAACTGCCGTGGGGGGAACTGTTAACTGACTGTTTATTTTGGTAAACAAAAAGATGGACTTTTTGTGAGTTGGGAATGGGAGAAGAAAGGATGCTAGCAGGGTGAGGGTTGAAGGCGGGAGCTGAGCTGGACCAGCCGGCGAGATTGGTGGGCCCAGTGGGCCATGTGGCTGCAGACCTCCAATAGGGAGCCTGTAGTTTTCTGGTATAGAAAGCCAATTTTCTGTAGCCCACTCCCTCTTTGTTTGAAATGCCGTTAAGCATGCCAAGGGACACAGAGTCAGAGAGAGCAGTTAAGTGCTGTGGGGAGAACTGTTAACTGTTTATTTTGGTGAAATAAAAAGATGGGTTTGCTGTGAGCTGGGGACTGTGGGGGACAGGAGGAGGGAGGATGCCAGCAGCAGTAGGTCTGAGTGTGGGAGCTGAGCCAGATCAGCTGAGAGACTGGTGAGTCCAGTGGGCCATGTGGCTGTAGACCTCCAATAGGGAGGATGCAGTCTCTAGAAAATACCCTCAAGGCTAAGCAATAATCTGCGTAAGCAGCCCAGAGACATGAGTACCATGAAACAGGAAAGTGGCATCCATCTAAGTGGCAACTAGGAGACGCTGGCAAGGCATTTGCAGGCCTCGCTGCTCAGTGGAGGACAAGCAAGGTAAGGAGAGGAGAGTGGGAGAGGGTAGAATAAGGGGCGCTCTAGATGGCGTGGATAGTTGGGTAGGTGGTACTCCCTATCTGGGGTAGACCTACGAGGTACGGACACACAGGGGGTAATCCTATACCCCTTCTAGAATAGGCCTATAGAGGGAGTACAGGAGACTATAGTACACCCTAGCTAGAGTAGGGCCTCAGAATAGGTGAACAGAAAGATTGCAGCTAAACCCTATCTAGGGCAAGCTGACAGTGGAATCAGTGGGGCCGAAACTATATCCTATCTGGGGAAGGCCCACAGAAGTGGTAGGAGGAGGCTGCTAGGTACAGAGGGGGAGAGAGTACCATATCTATATAAAGATGTGACTAGAACTAGGATAGGTAGCATGTGGTGGGGAGAGAGCATGTACAGGCAGCAGGAGGACAGGAACAGGGTGGTGTGTTGTAGGGGGTGTGGGGCTACGGTGTTCCTGAGTATGCTGTGGAGGTAGGAGATTGGCCAGTGTGAAGGAACCCGAGTCACTTGGCAGCAGAGGCAAGACAGCTTAAATGGGAGTTAGGAAGGCTTGTGAGGGAGGGGTTGAGAGGAAAGGGGTTGGGAGGAAGGGGACAGCCCAGGTGAGAGAGGCAAGCAGGCAGGGGATGACTGAGGAGAGGCACTCCCAGATGCTTTGGCCCCATACTTCAGAGGGTAAGGGGACCGAGGGAGGGGGTGTTGGAAGTAGTAGGAGGTGTGGGGAAGGGCATGAGGCATTAGTTGGAGCACCTAGCAAGGTTCCAGTGTAGAATAAATTCTTTCGACTGACTTGGGTTGGGGGGTGATGGTGGCAGAGAGAGTGGTCCAGTTCTGGTCAGGAATACCGGGGGTGTGTAAGAGGAGGGTGGATGTTGGCATGGCAGTAGTAGGAAGAGGACAATCAACTAAATTGGGAGGAACAGGTGCAGGGGGAGTGGGAGAAAGGATGGGGGAGGATCGATGCAGGGAGAACAGGGGGTACAAGCGAACAGGATAGAACAGAGGGAAGGAAGGTAAGACTGGTGGCTGTAGAGGGCAGAGGAGGAGACCATCAGACTGGGGGGGATCAGCAATGGGGAAAACTGGAGAACAAGGCTGAGGGGGCCCAGACAGGCCGGGGAAGATCTCAGTGGCAAGTAGTGTGGAAGGGGGAAGAAAAAGAAGGAGGCAGGGGGAAGCAGAGTTGTGATCTTGGGGGACTCGACAGTAAAATGGAATACATTGGAGAGAGAAGGAGGTTGCGCACACTGGTAGGAAGGTGGTGTGCATGCCAGGGATGATGGCATAGCGAGTGTACTCGATAACTGCTCAACTTATGTAGGGGGTTGTGGGGAACCTCATGTGATTATCCCATCTAGGAACAAACAATCTAGCTAGAGAATAGGTGGAGGTAGTGCAGGAGAGGTTCAGGGCAGTGCGGACAATCTGTAGAGGGGGTAGTCTGATCAGTAGCTTTCTCTGAGGTGCTACCGGCACCTAGAACCAGCACAACTAAGAAGAGGAGGATAAAGGATTTTAATGGATGGCTTTGAGGATGATGTAAGAAGGAGGGTTATTGTTGCACTGGAGGCTGGGAGGGGACCAGGAGTGACAAAATCCTATATCTGCTATCTCAGCAGAGGGTTCCAGGGTCCTTAGGGACAGGCTAGGGGAGATCATAACCAGAGGCCTTAATTTAAACTGATGGGGGGGATAGAATGGGTGTTTGGGCCCAGAGTCTCCAAGAGGAGGAGGCTGTATGTCTTCCCCCAAGTCCAGGCAGGTTGATTTGGAAGTAAGGTTTGGGAGAGGGTGGGGAGGGGGCAGTAACTGGTAGGGAGCAGCGGGGAAAGGTCTACAGGAGAAGGGTGACCAGTTGCAAGATATGGAAGCATACAGAGGACATGAGATCTGGAAAACTAAAGAAGAAAAGGGGGAGCAAAGGGCAGGGGGAGGGAGCAGACAAAGGAGAGCTGTCCCAGGATGTGGGTGTAAAAGATAAATATTGATTTAGGGTCAGATTCCAGGATGGCATATGCCGGCACAAACCGAGTTACACCAAACTCCATGGCGTAACTCATGACTTGCGCCATGCATTGCACCAGTCCCTATTCCAAAAGGCTCCTTCCACCATGTTGGCTGCAGGCTATGTCAACCATGGGATACACCTCCCACTATGCCGCAACCCACAGCGACATGGTGCAAGGGTGGGTTACGGCAGTAACTGCACCCTGTTCCAGAAGGGTGGCTGCCGTAACCCACATCTGCAATTCCAGGAGCCGCACTGCTGGTGCTATCTTAGAGCATCTCGGAGCCATTCGACGGATGCCCACTCCGCAGCGCCACAAAGGTCCTGCTGTACTCCCTGTGGCCCCACAGACACGACCATGCACCCCACCCCCAAATGTGCCCCCCTGGACTCCTGTGCCACCTGTCCAGCCCCCCCATGCCCCCGATGCATGTCGTGGTGTTCCGGGGTGTAGGGGTTCGGGGGGGCAGTCTGCAGTGGGCTGCGACATGCAGGGCTATTACACCATGCCAGTGGTGTCAGCCTATGCATGTCGCACGTCGTAAGTGCTGGGACCCTGCCGCTCTTAGAATACGGCACAGGGTCCCCAGCGTAGTGGCGAATGTCACAACTCACATACGCTTGCGAGTTGCAACATTCATCCTGGAATCGGCCCCACACTTCAAATAAGGAACAACACGGTTGCTGCATGATTTTATTTCAACAAGGTTCCAAAAATGAAAAAAAAACACAAAGAAATAAAAATAAATAAAATAAATCATTACATAGCATTTTTAAGGATGCAACAGTCAGCATCACATAATATTGCTGGGATCCTTTTTTTATCTGTGCTTCAGACTGCTTTGAGGACACGATGAAGACTATACGTCCTCCCCTCTCGCAGATTGAAAAACCAAAGCTGCTTGAACTGTTTTCTTTTTTAAACTTCTTTTTATTGTATTATCAAGAAGAGAACATTCCATTACGCATACAGCATACAGGCCAGCTGAAAAACCAAGGTTGTTTATATCAAATACCATTATGAATTTAAAATAAAAGAAATACATTCTCCAGAACAGGAGAAGGAAAAACATCCATTTTCTTATTCAGCAGCCTGAACAAAGGAACTTTTTATATCGTCCTCCAGTCTTTTCCCCTAGCGAAGGAAACTTTTCATTTTTACTATGTCTGGCTTTCTCAGACATCAAACCACTATGTAATACATACAGGTTTCTCATCTGTAACAGGAGTTCTAGGAATGATATATGTTGTTCATCCACACTGTCTGGCAGGATCCTTGCCGCTTTAAATCTTGCCGGAAGGTCTTCAAGCTGGCTCCTCCCACCCACCCAGGTGGTAAAACTCTCGGCTCCGCTCCATGACGCCAGATCTAGCCCGCTGGAAGCCAGGTTGTGTGTCGAAGCCGGGGAGGTCAGGTGGGTCGTGTGGATGAACAACATATACCATTCCTAGAACTCCTGTTACAGGTGAGTAACCTGTATTTCTAGGGACATGGATATGTTGTTCATCCACACTATCTGGCAGACTCCTAGCAGTTCTCCGGGAGGAGGGAGGTAAGGCGCACACCCCCGATACTTACTTGGGAAATAAGGACTGAAGAACCGAGGCCCCAAAACCAGCATCCCAGCGTGACTCAAGGTCGATGTGGTAGTGGGTGATGAAGGTGTGTGCTGACTTCCAGGTAGCAGCCCTGCAGATTTCCTGGAGAGGGACGTCCCTGGAAGCAGCCACCGATGCAGCGGTATGGCGGGTAGAATGAGCTCTTATCCCTCTGGGAGGCTCCATGCCTGCCAACCTATAGCAGAGATCTATGCAGCAGGTGACCCACCTGCCTATCATCTGCTTGGCTGCAGGTCTTTCAGGTGCGGCTTCAGCGTAGGTGACAAACAGCTGGCGAACCTCTCCCCGAACTTCAGCTGTCCGCTCCTTGTAATAAGTGAGCGCTCTTCTAGGGTCCAAAGTATGGAGCCTATATTCGGCCTCCGAGGTGTGATTGGGGTAGAACACCGGCAGAGTCAACACCTGGTTAAGGTGAAACTCCGACACCACCTTTGGAAGGAATTTCGGGTGGGGGCACAGGACAACCTTGTCCCTGTGGAAGACAAGAAAAGGAGACTCTATGGAAAGCGCCTGGAGCTCTCCCATCTTTCTGGCTGACGTGATAGCCACCAAGAAGGCGGTCTTCCACGACAGGTGAGAGATGTCACACCTGTGCATCGGTTCGAATGGCCTGCCCATGAGATTAGTCAATACCAGCAGTAGATCCCACAGAGGTGGAGGTTCTCGCACCGGAGGGGATATGTGATCAAGGCCTTTGAAAAAGCGCCCGACTACCTTCTTCTGCACCACCGACTGCTACCCAGCCCGCGCCGTAAGCAGAGATGGCTGCCAGGTGCACCTTAAGGGTCGTCGACCGAAGCCCTAGCTGAGAAGGGGACCACAGGTAGTCCAGAATGCTTGCCAAGGAACAGGAGGAAGGGTCCAGGCCTTTGCCCTGACACCAAATGGAAAATCTCTACCATTTGAAGGCGTAGCATTTTCTGGCCGACTCCTTACGGGACGTCTCAACGGCATTGAGGACCTCATCGGAAAGACCCAAGGCCTGGAACTCTAGCCGCTCAGGAACCAGGCCATCAGGTGCAGGGATTGAAGGTCCAGATGGAATATCTTCCCCTGATTGACTGAGATCCGGTCCGGGCGGGCTGGAAGACGCCTCGGGAACCTGAAGCTGAGACTGAGGAGATCTGGATACCAGAACTGGTGGGGCCAGTCTGGGGCTATCAGAATCACCTGCGCCTTGTCCCTCCTCGCCTTGAGAAGCACCTTGTGGATCAAGGGAAATGGGGGAAAGGCGTAGAAGAGGCCCGGGGTCCACGGCCTCGAGAAGGCATCCCCCTGCAGCGAGCCCTGCTGAGGGGGGCGGGCATGAAACAGTCTCAGCTTCACATTCTCCCTGGAGGCAAACAGGTCCTCCTGAGGCATGCCCCAGTGGGAGAAGAGATCTTGTACTACCTCTGGCAGGAGAGACCACTCGTGAGACGCAGCCCCTATCCAGCTTAGGGCATCAGCCAGGGTGTTGGAGGCTCCTGCCACGTGAATTGCAAGGAGATCCGCCTCCAGGCTGCGTATGAGAGACCAAATGTGGAGAGCTTCCCTGCACAAAGGCATGGAGTGTGTCCTACCCTGGTGGTTTAGGTAGTACATGGTCGTGGTATTGTCCGTCTGGACCTGGACCACTTGACCCCGTAGAAATGGAGCGAGGGTGGTGAGGGCTAGACGAACCACTCGAAGCTCCAGCAGGTTGATATGGCATCAGGACTCCTGAGGGGACCAAAGGCCGTGCGCTCTGTGCTCCCCCAGATGGGCACCCCAACCCATCAGAGAGGCATCGGTCGATAGAGAGACCATCGGCTCGGGGCAGACAAATGGGATGCCCTCCTGCAGATGTGCTGGAACGGTCCACCACTGGAGAGCGTTCCACATCCCCTGGGTCACTGTCACTAGCTGATCCAGTGGATCGAAATGCTGTGACTATTGGCTGGTCAGTCCCCATTGAAGGGGATGCATGTACCAGCGGGCCCAACGGACCACGCTGGTGCAGGCCGCCATGAGGCTCAGGAGGCACAGAAAGTCCTGGGCAGGGCGCGATTGCCCAACCTGAAATGATTGGGCAAAGGAGGAAAAAACCTCGGCCCTGTCCACTGGGAGCCATGCTCTGGCTCGAAGAGAGTCGAGCTCTGCCCTGATGAAATATATCACCTGCTTTGGCACAAGTTCTGACTTGGCCTCATTAATGAGGAGGCCAATCTGAGAGCAAACCTGGAGGGCCAGATCTCTGGACCGCTCCACCTCTGCTGTGGAAGGGGCTGCAATCAGCCAGTCGTCCAGGTAGGGGTACACCTGGACCCTTCGGCACCGCAGGAATGCTGTCACCACTGCCATGCATTTGGTGAAGACCCTGGGAGCTAGGGAGAGGTCGAAGGGCATGGCCCGGAACTCGTAAAGGGATCCCTCTGCTCTGAAGCAGAGGAATCTCTGATGAGACAGACTGATTGGAACATGAAAGAATGCATCCTGAAGGTCCAGGGAACAGAACCACATGCCTCATTCCAAGGATGGGATTATCTGAGCCAGAGTGACCATCCTGAAGGTCTGAGACCTTAGGAACCTGTTCAGGTTGTGCAGGTCGAGAATGAGGCGCCAGTCCCCCATCCGTTTTGGGACCAGAAAATACCTGGACACAAACCCCGGGTCTGGGGGAGGATCTGCCACCTTCCTGATCACCTCTTTTTCGAGGAGCATGGCAATATTGGCTCAGCGGGCCGACAGCAAGGCTGCGGACCCTGTGGCCCTCGAGGGGCGACAACTCAGAAGGGTGGGGCCTGCTCGAACTCCAGAGGCAGGCCCTTTCCTACCACCTCCAACACCCAGCGGTCCATGGTGATAGTGGACCAGGCAGAAAGGAAGCGGCGGAGCCGTCCCCCCATGGGTGGAACCCAGGGGGGGCGTGATGAGGCTGGGGGTGACACCCCTCAACCCGTCACTGGGCAGACTTGGAGGAGGGACTGGCTGAGGGACCTCCTGGGCCTTTACCTCCCTGCTTCCTATTAGAGGAAGCCATGGGCTTGGGCTTGGGATGCCAAGTGTGAGCCTGCTGGCCCTAGTGCTGGTGCAGTTGGGTCAGACGTGCCACAGGCGCAGAAGGAAAAAAGGGCTTGTGCTGCTGCTGTCGGTGGCCTTTGTCCTTCTGGGCGGAGGTGACCGAGTCCAGAGTGGCATTGGACTTCTCGATCCACTGGAGGTGACCTTCCACTCCAGGGCCAAAGAGGTCGGTCCCCAAGAAGGGGACATCCACCAATTTGTGCTGGGTATCTGCCGTGAAGGTGGATATCCTCAGCCATGCTCTGCGGCGCATGGCCACCACGGCCGCAACCGATCTGGCACAGGAGTCTCCTATGTCCAGAGCTGTTTGGAGCTGCTGCTTCACCACTGCCCTACCCTGGTCCTGAACCTGCCGGACCGTGGTCTGCAGGTCAGCCGGAGATGAGGGATCACCTCATCCAGGGAGCCCATGAGGGCGTGGGAGAAGTGTGCCATCAGCACGGCCGAGCTGGCCTGGCAGAGGCCAAGGAAAGATGCAGCGTACACCTTGCACCCGGCGTAGTCCAGCTTTTTGGACTCCTTGTCGGGGGGCTTGTCCACGTCCCTAGCGTTCCCGGAATGCACACCCTTGTTCAGGAGGAAACCAGTGGCTTTTTAGTTAACTGGTGTTCATATACTCAGGCATAATGGAGCAATGGAACCTTCCACCTGCCCTCTATAGAAGTTCCACCCCAGGGTCCCTATTAAACAACAGAAAATCATTTCTTCAAGTCTCTCCCTCTCTCTGTATATATTTTATACAATAGGGGAGAGGATTTATTTTAATGAATAATACCATGTATTCTCACCCAAGTGGAATAAATCTTGCTGATGTAAGCACAGTGATAATATCTGATATTTATACACACAGGCCCGAATATTCAGAAGGGTTGCGCATGGCACAACACCATTGCACCAAGTGCAACCCACTGATGCACCCTGGCGTGATATTCAAACGAGGATTGTGCCTGACACAAATCCTGATGCGCTGGAGCGCATCAGTAATGTATGTGGCGCGGGTGGGGGGGGGCATGCACATGCATACTCCGCACATCCCGATATTCAGCCTGGGATGTGCTGAGCCCATACATGCGCAACCCCTACTTGCACTGCACACAGGTGAGCCAAAAAAAAGGAACAATGGCTGGCCACCCACAGGTGAGCTGCCATATTGCAGGTGCAACACGGTAGCTGCCACCTGTGGGTGGCCACCCAAGCTCCGGCTGCACCTTTGTGGTGGCGCCCCCCATGCCCGATCGCGGGCAGACGTAGATGTAAATATTCTTCCTATATCCCTGGTGGTCCAGTGGACCACTTGCAGCCCGATCATGAGCTTAGGTATAAAAATAATCATCGCATATCCCTGATGGTCCAGTGGACCGCTTGCAGCCCGATCACGGGCTTAAGCATAAAAATAATCATCCCATATCCCTGGTGATCCAGTGGACCGCTTGCAGCCTGATCACAGGCTTAAGTATAAACTTAATCGTCCCATATCCCTGGTGGTCCAGTTGACCGCTCGCAGCCCGATCGCGGGCGACAGTAAAACATTAATGCCACAGCAACCCAACCATGGTGGTCTAGTGGTACCCCCTTCCCCACCCGCCCACTGAACCCACTGCCCCACTCCCTCCGTCATAAATGGGCAGGCAGCCAGTCATCCATACATACGTCCAGATATGTGAATGAGATCCATTCACATATCTGGATTGTACGCACGGGTTGTATGCCCATTGCTCACGCTTGTGGACCAATGGACGACAGCCCTACCGTATGGTGTCAGTCGGTGGACGGCGGGTGGCAAGCAGGTGGGGAGCTGCCACCCGCCACTGACCAGGGAGCGTGGCAGTGGGGCTCAGTGGGCGGGTGGGGAGGGGTACCGCTAGACCACCAGGGTTGGGTTGCTGTGGTATTGCTTTACTGACGCCACGATCGGGCTGCGAGCGGTCCACCTGACCACCAGGGATATAGGACGTGTTTTATTTTAACAGATGACCGCAATCAGTCTACGAGCGGTCCACTGGACCACCAGGGATATAGGATGTGTTTTATTTTAACAGATACCCGCGATCGGGCGGTGGGGCATTCTTCTGCGCTGTGCAGGGGGCGTCAGTCCCTGACGGCTGCAGCCTGGCAGGGTGCCAGGTGCAAGTCACCGGGGATCGGCGTACCTGCCGTACAGAGTAAGAGACCATAATGACATACCAAATGGCCCCATTTGGCCTGCCCATGCATTATGGTCCCATCTGCATGTGCACCTTTGAATATCATGGTTGTTGCATCTAGTGCAACGGAACTTGCGCTAGCGCATCCCCCTGCTCCACTCTGGCCACTTGCGCTGGTGCAGTGCCACTGCGCCATGCGCACTGCGGGGTGGCCAGGGTGCGATATTCAGGAAAGCTGTGCCATGGCGCAGCTCCATTGACTATAACCCTGTCAACGCCCCTGCGCAGCCCATTTGCGCTGCTCCCAGGCTTGCACCACAGCCTGGTGCAGTCTGAATATCCAGGCCACAGTGCCTACATCAGCAGGTGATATTCTCACTGTGGTGAGGTGGACCAGTGGGTGGCAACTAACCTACATGACCAAACTACTACTTTCCTCTTTGATGTGCCACACCGTAATTCACATCAGCAATACAGTACAACTCACAAAAAGACACACAGTATTTTACTAAAACACACAAAGTAGCTTATTTTGTACACATACATTGATCTTGTAATTGTCCAACTCTACTATTGCACTATGTAATGTATGAACTGTTTTGTATTGTTTAAAAGTCTTTATGGTGCACTTTAATTGTATATCCTCACCCCTCTCCCCCAGGACGCATCTGGAATCGAGCAGTAGTCTGCTTAGTATTCCTTCCTGGTAAAACTTTTAAATAAATAAATAAATATATATATATATATATATATATATATATATATATTATTCATACACATATACCCTGGAGTTATAGAGTATCTAACATCTGAGATACCTTTCACAGCATTATTTTTTTTCTATATTGCTTTTTGCTCCCCCGTTACCAACTGTGCTTTTGGCAACGGAGGAGACATGCAGTTTTTCTGGTTTACTCCCCATTACCTTTGAACCCTGGAACACAGTTGCGTATGTGCATGGAGGGGCACATTCGTCCCATGGCTCCAGTGATGGCCCCTTCCCACCACCTGACCTAATGCTAGGGTTCCCCTGTGGCTTGGTGCTACCACCTAACCTCCATCGGGTGGCAGCCAAGAGACGGGGAAGTCTCATGTCTCACCTCGGAGAGGAGAGCTGCCTTGCAGCATCTCAATCCTGCTCCACTCCATTCCCCTCCCACTGACCCCTGGTGGCCCGAGCTCGCTCCCAAACTCAGGTCACCGGTGTGGTGTGAGGAGTGGCGTCCAGCACTGCAAACCTCAACGCCACCGGGCTGGCCCTCACGGCCTTATTTGATACATGTCTTATATCTGCTCCATGCCTAGACAGGAAATCTGCATTTCTGTGTCGGGCACCAGGTCTATGTTGCACAGTAAAATGATAGGGCTACAAAGCAAGATACCACCTCATAATTTATGGATTTTTATCTTTCATTTGTTGTATCCAGGAAAGGGGTTATGGTCAGTAGTCAGTTTGAACTCAGCACCCCGCAAATAAAATCGTAGTGCTTCTTTGGCCAATCTAACTGCCAAACATTCTTTATGGTAGAATATTTTTGTTCTCTTTCATGCGGTTTCCTACCTAGATGTTCTTCCCCCTGTATTGTCTGGCTGAGTACAGCCTCAATACCAGTCTCAGAGACATCGGTCTGTATCTCAAATGGGACTAAAAAATGTAGGCATTTTAAAACAGGAGTGGAACAAAGGGCAGCCTTAATTGACTTGAAAGCTTCTTCACAGGCTGGGCTCCATTTGACTTTATTAGAACATCTTTTCTTAGTCAAATGTACCAATGTGGTAGGTACTGTGGCAAAATTAGGGTGAACCTTCGATAGTAACCTGCCAAGACCAGGAATGATCTAACATGTTTTTTTGTTTGAGGATAGGACACCTTGCCACAGCTTCTATTTTCTCAATCTCGGGTCTGACTTGCCTATTTTCCAACATTAATACTAGGTACTTGGTTTCAGTCATAACCACAGCACATTTAGCTGGGTTTATGGTCAACCCTGCTGTTTTTATAGACTTTATTTATTTGTTAAATTTTGGCAACTGGGTGAGCCCACTGGGCCCCGAAGGTCCCTTTTTCAGGGGCGACCCAGGGTTTACATGGTATAAAATACAACATAGTACATTACATAAGAATGCGTCCAAACATACTACAGGGTTATACATAGTTGTACGTCAGCTGGTTACATATGCTGAGCTCGGCGTTAAGTTAGTGCATTCATTAAAGATACTACCCTAAGTGTAGGGGGGGTGTAGCCCCCTGTTTCGTAGGTGGATGTTGAGCTGTGATATTTTAGGCTTACGCTTGGGGGCCCAGTTCCTTTAGCAGTTGCACTTGGAGGTGGACATCATATGTGCTTTAAGCCTTGTGCGGAAGCTGTTGATGGCGGTAGGTTCCTGGACTCCTAGGGGCAAGGAGTTCCATAGGGTGGGGGCGGTGTGGGTGAACGACTTGCCCCCTGCCTTGGTTCTAACCCTGGGTACTGCTAGGAGTGCCTGGTCCGTCGTGTGGAGGAGCCTAGGGTTACTCTTTAGGGCGATGAGCCTGGAGAGGCTGGGAGGAGGGGAAGGGCTCAGCAGAGTAAAGGGTACTGGAGTCGGGCTTCCCAGGAGGGCCACTTTAGTTGTGACAATGTGTCACAGTGATGGGTCCTGGGGCTGGATTGTGTGGTGAACTAAGCCACCTTGTTATAGAGAACTTGGAGTCGGTTCGTCTCTTGTCTGGCTACTCTCTGGACCACCGGGGCAGCGTAGGTAATGGTCGGGAGTAGGACGCTGGTGGCAATAGAGGCCCTGGCAGCTGGTATCAACTGGTCTTTCAACCTGTATAGAGTCCCAAGTTTCACATGAATATTTTAAGTTACCTGGTCTACATGGTCCTTGAGGGTGAAGCCCTGGTCCAGGGTAAGGCCAAGGTATTTTAATGATTCGACCACATCTAGACTGCTGCCTGATGCAGTAGTCAGTTGGAGGTGTTGGCTTCTGTCATGACCGAGGGCTCTAGGTCCAAACAGCATGGCCTTGGTCTTGTTAGCATTAATGACCATTCTATTAGTGACAAGCCATTGCTCTAGAGATCTCAGGTCATCTTGTAGACAGGAGCTGAGATCTCCTAGATTAGAGGAGGGGCGGTAAATGATGGCATCATCCGTGTATTGTGCCACAGTGTTTGCTGAGTTCATTGGTGAAGAGAGAGAGAAGAGAAGAGAAGGGGGCCAAGGATAGACCCTTGGGGCACCCCCTCAGTTAGCGGGAGAGGCTCCAACAGGGAGTCTTTCTATTTTACCCTCTGTGACCACCCGATAAGGTAGCTGTCAAACTACGACAGGGAGTGGCTGTCTAGCCCAACGTAGCTTAGCTTAGCCAGTCGCAGATTATGGTTGCAAGGTCGAACACCTTGGAAAGATCAGTGAAGACCGCTCTGGTGGGGGTTCCCTTTATAACAGCAGTTAACTGTGTAAGATGTGTCTTCCAGTCTGGGCCATACACTACTACATCATCTAGATAGGCCGAACAGTACTTTGTGAATTGTGTTAAAATCTGATCCATAAACCACTGGAAAGTAGCAGGGACACCATGCAGGCCAAAGGGCATGGTTACAAATTTGAAAAGACCTAGTGGGGTTATAAACGTTATCTTATGCCTAGATTTATTTTCCAAATGGATTTGCCAGTACCCTTTTGTCAGATCCAGTGTGGTAGTAATACTTGACATTTCCTACGTGGTCTATTATATCATCTACCCTTGGCATGGGGTAACCATCAAAGTGAGATACAGTGTTTAGCTTCCAGAAATCCAAGCACAGTCTGATTCTACCCTCTTTCTTACCAACCACTACAACATGTGAGGCCCAGGCACTAGTAGATGGCTTTGTGATGCCTAATTGTTCCATTTTTTTTGTCTCTGCCATAACCTCACTTCTCACCCTCTCAGGAAGTCTATAGGGTTTTTGCCTTACAGGTTGTGCTTGGGTAACAAAGAAACACTGAACCATAGAAGTTGATGGCAGATAAGGACCGTAAGGTCCATCCAGTCTGCCCAATTTTTCTACCTTATGAATGTGCCATAGACCTGTATTCTGTCACTGACTGATCTATTCATACTCATCTGTATTGCTCCCTTAAGCCTATCTGATGCCCTGAACTGTATACATAACCACCACTTCCTGAGGTAGACCGTTTCATGCATCCACCACCCTTTCTGTGAAAAATAACTTCCTCACAATACCCCTTGATCTGCCTCCAATCTCATGTTGTGTCATCTTGTCCTGCTATTTTTCTTATATTGAAACATGTTAGACCCTTTCACCTTGTTAATGCCCTTAAGATGTTTGAATGGTTCAATTATATCGCCTCTCTCCCTCCTTTGTTCTCGGGTATACATATTGAGCTCCATTAATCTGTCCTCATATGTTTTCTGATGCAGTCCCTGCACCATTTTGGTTGCCCTTCTCTGGACTGTCTCCATTTTGTTAATGTCCTTGTGCAGGTGCGGCCTCCAGTACTGCACACAGCACTCCAGATGGGGCCTAACCAGTGTCTTGTAAAGAGGGATTATTACATTCCTCTTACGACTTGCGATAGACCTACTAATACACCCCAACATCCCTCTAGCTTTACCTACAGCTTTAGTGGTCTGCTTGGATGATTTCAGGTCATCTGTGATGATGATGCCCATCTCTTTCTTCCCTTGTGATTGCAATCAACTCCCCTCCCAACCTATAGGTGGCATCAGGATTTCTCTTCCCTATGTGCATGATCTTGCACTTTTGTGTTAAACCCCCATTGCCACTCTTCTGACCATTTTGCCAGTTTATATAGATCTCTTCTCATTCTGCCACTCCATCTGGATTATCTACTCTGTTGCAGATCTTGGTGTCATCTGCAAACAGACAAACCTTACCCTCCAGTACATCTGCAATGTTACTGATGAAGATATTGAAGAGGACTGGCCCCAGGACTGATCCCCGAGGTACCCCACTTATGACTTGCATCTCTTCTGACTGTATACCGTTTACCACCACTCTCTGTTTTCTGCCTGCCCACCAGTTTGCCACCCAGTTGACCAACTTCTGATCCACCCCGAGCCTACCCAGTTTATTAATCAATCTTCTATGTGGAACAGTGTTGAAAGCTTTGCTGAAATCAAGGTAGGTAACATCAACTGCACCCACTTGGTCCACCACTCTGATTACCCAGTCAAAGAAATCTATGAGATTAGTTTGACATGACCTTTCTGTTGTAAATCCATGCTGTCCTGGATCCTGTGCTCCTATGGATTCCAGGTGTTGCACTATCCTTCCTTAAGGAATGCCACCATAATCTTTCCCACCACTGAAGTAAAACTGACTGGCCTGTAGTTCCCTGCCTCCTCCCTGTTACCACTCTTGTGGAGCCATATCACATGAGCCTTTCTCCAGTCTTCTGGGACCTCTCTTGTGCTCGAAGACTCACTAAACAGTTCTGATAATGGCTCTGCTAGTTCCACCCTTAGCTCCTTTAGTACCCTAGGATGTATTGCATCAGGTCCCATTACCTTGTCCACCCTGAGCTTAGCGAGCTCTTGTAAGACCCTTTCTTTTGTGAAGGGACTAGTGCACACCTCCTTCCCCCTGTGTACATTGTGCTGAGCTGTGGGCCCTGCCCTACCTTCTCTTCAGTAAATACTGAGCAGAAATATCTATTTAGGATAGATGCTTTTCCTTGCTCCTCCTCCACACACTCCCCTTATCCCCTTTGATGTTAGCAATACCCCCTCTGGACCTTCTCCTGTCACTAATGTATCTATAGAAAGTCTTGTCTCCTTCTTTTACTGTTCGTGCTAGTGTTTCCTTGGTTTCGGCCTTTGCCTGCCTTACTGCCTTCCCTGCTTCCCTTAGGTAAGTTTGGTATGCCTCCCTATCTTCCTCCCGCTGCGTTCCCTTATATTTCCTGAAGGCCAGCCCTTTGACTCTGACCTTTTCTGCTACTGTTTTTGAGAACCAAAGTGGTTTCCTCCTTCTTTTGCTCTTGCTTTTCTCTCTAACACAATGGGATGTTGCTTCAAGTATTGCATCATTAATGCTTGCCCACTTTGCCTGTACCCCCTCACCTGTATTTCTTCTTGCCAGGGCTAGCTTAACTCTGTTGGCCATCTTATCCAAGTCAGCTCCTCTAAAGTCCCATATTTTTGCCTTGGAATTGGATGATTTAGTTCTAGTGGCCAAATTGAACCATACCATGTGATGGTCACTAGCCCCCAGGTGACTGTCTACCTGGAGATCTGTGATCCTTTCCCTGTTAGTACTAGATCTAGGATAGCCCTGTCTCTTGTGGGGTATTGTACCAGTTGTTTGAGGCCCTTCCCCTGCAGGGAATCCACTATGTGTCTAGTTCTGGTGGATGTTCCTGCTGGTATTGACCAATCTGTATCTGGCATGTTGAAGTCTCCCATTATCAGAACCTCTACTTTAGCTGTCATGTTTTGTATATTTTCCAACAGCAATGTGTCTATGTCCTCCCCCTGGTCTGGAGGCCTGTAGACAACCCCAGTTCGTAAGGCTGTCCCATTTCCTGTTTCCAGGGTGACCCACAGTTGTTCTGGCTCCTTATGTGTATTCTGAATTTCTGTAGCTTTGTTATTTTCATTGACATAAAGGGCCATTCCACCCCCTTTTTGAACCTCAGTCTTTTCTGAACAGTACATAGTCTGGTACTAAAGTCTCCCAAGTGTGGTTACTGGTGAACCATATCTAGCTAATGGCTACCATGTCCAGTTTAGCCTCTGTCATTGTTGCCTGCAGGTCTGGGATCGTGACTGCAGGCATTTGTACATGATTTTCCATTGGCCAGATTTCAGTGTGTTAGTTATTGGGTGAGGTCCAGCGTTTCCCCTGTGCGTCGTATGGGGAGATGGACCTTTTTTCTTACCTGGTGATGCAAATGAACTACAAACATGTTGAACTCCTGTTTGATCACTAGCTGAGGGGGGAGGGGTGTTCTTCCTGTCGGATGTATTGGGTGCTGCACCCGTCTCCCCATTTGCTAGTTTAAATATTCTGCAAAGACATCAACTTCTGCCCCAATGCACTGATTCTCTCCTTAGTCAGATGCAGTCCATCGTATTTAAAGAACTTTCTCTCCCAAAACTGTTGCCAGTTACCTACACATTTGTGTCCTTTTTCCTGGCATCAGCCCTTGAGCCACATGTTTAGCTTCCCTATCTTCCCTTCTCTGACCTTCCATCCATCTGCCCCACTCTCCCAGACCTGTAGGATCTCAGAGAAGGAGATGCCGGATGAAATGGTTTGTCTCCCACCCTGGTCAGGTGTTCTTTAGTTTCCACAAGTGACCGACTAGCGAGATTGTTAGTACCTATGTGTACCAGGACATCTATGTTTTCTCCTGCTTCCTGCACAGTTTTAGTACTGCAGTTAGTGTCTCTCCACGCTGATGTACCTGGGAGAAATCTGACCATTACCCCCGGCTGGATGTAGGTATCAACTCCCTGAATCATGGAGTCTCCTACGATCAGAAGTGTTTTGGATTTCCTTTTTGCTTTTTTGTTTTGGTCCCTGTTTTGGGTGAGTTTTGTTGAGCTAGCTCCTGTGTTGCAGTGTCCTGCTCTGCAGTGTCCTCTGCCCCTTTGTTTGATTTCAGAAATAGAGGCAGATACCCGTTTGTAGTTTTTAGGAACATTGAGTGATGGGGCACCCGATTTGCCTCTTCTAACCATCTGCCAATCTCCCGGACCAACCACCCTCTGCGATCGAGGTGCTTCAGTTGGATGTTGCAGAAATGGCAGGAGGTTCTTATATTTCCTCCTGAATTTGCGATTAGAGGCACGCAATCTCTGCCCATGCTGCCTGGCACTGAGCCCTTAGATCTCCAATGGTCCAGCATGTAGGACAGCATCCTAAATCCTGTATAACTGCCCTTTTGAAAAGTGTCCCACAGTACCTGCAGTTAATAATATCCATTCCAGATGAGTTGCTGGGTTTATAACCTGGTCCGAGTAATTAGAAGGAGGAAAATGAAAGCAAAAGTCTGATTTTTTTTGTTTTATTTGTTTTTGTATAACTTGTTATAACAAGTTAAATTACTTGTGTCCCTGTAACTGAGGTCACTGTGTGGATACCTCTCTGATCCTCCCCTTCCTGCTTTGATACAGAAAATGTCACAACTGTGCTACCCTATAAAAGGAGTGTAGCATGGGGTGGTTGGGGATGGGTGACTGGGCCCTTCCCCTGCCAAAAAAGAAGAACAACCTTGGACGAAAGAAACAAGGAAGTACAGTCATAGCCAAAGACATAGCCAGATAGTTCCTGAAATTTCTGTGATATTTCTAGAGAAATCTCCTGCTTTCTCCATTTAAACAGTAGGGGCAGCAGAGAGAAACTCTTTAGAAATTTCACGAAATATCTGGCCATGTCTGTGGCTTCTACTGTAAGAGCAGAAACAATCAAACAACAACAAATGCAGTAGCCCTGAAAGCTTAGCCTAATGATAGATACAAATGTAAAACCTGTAAAGCACCACCTGTAATAATTTCACAGAAGATATACCCTGCAAAACACTTTGCTACAGAGAAAAATAAAGCAGTAACAGAAGATATACCTTGCAAAAAACAATTTGAATCCGAGAAGATTACAGCAGTAATCTGTAAGCACAAAACAGTAACAAACTTGTAGGCACACCCTGTAAGAATGCAGCAGAAAGTATGCCCTGCAACAGCAATTTGAATCCGAGAATAATAAAGCACTAAAATGTTAGCAAAAAACAGTAGCAAATCCTGTGAGTACAAAAGAAAATAGTAACACACAGTAAATCTGCCTAGCCAAAAGAAGCCTTAATCTTTGTCCTTGTTCTGATAATGTTCCTTGCTCTGTCTTTCCAAGCAAACCTAGAAGAAAAGAGCTCAGGTGAACCTAGGTGCCTTTGCCAACAAACCTAGTCTTCCACCTCAAAAACACCAACTAACCTGACCTTTTAACTCTTATTTCTGTTGGAAGTTACTAAGAATTTGTCAGCTGCACCCCCCAGGTACACACCTACACCCCTGGAAGAACTGTAGGAGGAAAGCAATTAGCTTCTTTAATGTGAGAAGGAGACTGCAACATATTTGAGACCAAACCAAAAACCTTTCAGCAATAAAATAAAATAGTAGCAAATAGTAATTTTGCTTAGCCTAATGATAGATAAAGTCACAAAAATCTTAGCACCACCTGTAACAATTTCACAGAAGATATACCCTACAAAAAAACACTTTGCTACAGCGAAAAATAAAGCAGTAATAGAAGATACACCTTGCAAAAAAAATGTGAATCAGAGAAGCTTACAGCAGTAATCTGTAAGCACAAAACAGTAACAAACCTGTAGGCACACCCTGTAATAATGCAGCAGAAAGTATACCCTAACACAGCAATTTGAATTGGAGAACAATAAAGCAGTAAAATGTTAGCAAAAAACAATAACGAACCCTGTGAGTACAAAAGAAAATAGTAACACATAGTAAATGTGACTTGAGTCCTGGTAGGACGAAACACGTGTCTATGTCTTCTGTTGGCACCCTTTGCAAACTGTGTGAGAGGCCTTTTGGCACCATGCATTTCTGCTTAAAGTTGAACCAGCATAATATTCTGTGGTGATTTGCATATGCAGCCCATGATGCTTTGCATTGTGGGGTCATGTGTGACTTTGTATTTCTTTGAAACTTGGCTTCTCAGCCAAATGCCCTTTGGGGTAACCATTGCCTCAGTGCTTGCACACAGAGGTTCTTTGTCTTTTAAATAGTTTTTTGTTTTAATTGGGTTCACAACATAACGCAGATAAATTATTTTAGGGTAGTTGGTTCATTCCACTGGGGTGTCAGACAACGAGGCATACTGATGAGTCCTGGTAGGACGAAACACGTGTCTATGTCTTCTGTTGGCACCCTTTGCAAACTGTGTGAGAGGCCTTTCGGCACCATGCATTTCTACTTAAATTTGAACCAGCATAATATTCTGTGGTGATTTGCATATGCAGCCCATGATGCTTTGCATTGTGGGGTCATATGTGACTTTGTATTTCTTTGAAACTTGGCTTCCCAGCCAAATGCCCTTTGGGGTAACCATTGCCTCAGTGCTTGCACACAGAGGTTGTCTTTTAAATAGTTTTTTGTTTTAATTGGGTTCACCACAACATAACCCAGATAGATTATCTTAGGGTAGCTGGTTCATTCCACTGGGGTGTCAGACAGATGAGGCATACTAGTAGTAGTAGTAGTAAAATGTTTTTATTCATAACAAATGAATAAAGGATAAACTCGATTGAGCATAGCTAATTTTCAACGAGGTCCCATACAGTAAAAATACAATATATGAAAAAGGAAAATGTTACAACAACATACAACACTGATTTTTCATAAAATACATAAATACAAACAAATATAACATGATTTACTTTAAATTAATAATAACAACCCGTACTATAAATAATTATATAACCTTTGTATATCAATAGCAGCATTGCCTTTTTTGTCGTGAACTGATTAGATACCAGTGTTGAATCAAAGGCCAGTGATTTTTTACATTAGACAGAAACAAAGACTCGGGGATTACATTCCAACTCAAAGCCCCTCTATAATATATAGACTGTCGTCCTATATCCAAATTGCATCTAGGCAGTTCCAAGCTAGGCACTTGACAATTTCTCAGTGAGGCCAATTTGTCCCTATATATCAAGTTTTCTACCACATACAGTGGATACTTCCGCTGCAATCCTTTATAAATAAAAGCTAACAAATGTTCGTGGTTACGTTCATAGAGCGTTGCCCACTTTAACTGATCATAAAGCAAACATCTGTGGGTTAATCTAGGGGCCCCTAGAACAAACCTGGCTAAATTATTATAGCTTACTTCCAACTTCCTTAAATCCTGCTTTCTCCCACAAGAATAAAATATATCCTCATAATCAATCATGGGGATAAATCATCATATTTACCACTTTTTTCTTTACTTCCATACTCATTAATGATCTAACCCTACAGAGAGCCCCTATTCTTTTATTTACACTCTTTATCAAATTACCAATATGTATATCCCAACATAATGAGCTATCAATCCAAAGACCCACATATTTGTACATGTGTGCCTGTTGGATTGGGCCCCCCCCCATGAGCAACCAATCCCAGGGCCAGGTCCTCCAACCGTTCACTTTTTCAGTGTATCAACATGGACTGTGTTTTCTTCATATTCAGAGTCAGCCTACTGTCTCTTAAAAAACTCTGCAGATCATCAAATGCTAACTGGAGCCTATTTTGTAACACCTTAATAGATTCATGTGATGTATAAATTATAGCATCATCAGCATAAAGATGATACTTTATTTCAGGATCCAGAAGACAGTCCATTTACATATATGTTGAACAACAATGGCCCTAGGATGGAGCCCTGAGGGACTCCTGACCCAACAGGCAAAAAACATGATTTCTGACCTCCTAATGACACCTTTTGACTCATATTCAACAAATATGATTCCAGCCACTTTCCACTCAAACCCACCACCCCTAGGGATGCTGCCCTGGACAGGAGGACACAGTGGTCCAAAGAATCAAAAGCTTTGGATAAATACACAAAGATGACCCCACTAGTGTCCTCCTGTCCAGGGCTACCTGCACATCCCCCACAACTTTTGAAAGTGTAGAAGTTGTACTATGTAGATTCCGGAAACCAGACTGCATGCTATTCACTAATCCAGAAGAATCCAAGTATTTTCTTAATTGTACAGCCACCAATCTTTCTAATATTTTAGATATATGGGACAAAAAGAGAAATGGGTCTATAATTGTCCATCACTGTTCTATTTCCACCCTTGAATATAGGTATAACCTTGGATTGTTTCCAAGCTAATGGATATACTCCTGTAGTTAAATATATATTAAATAAGTACATTAGGGGATAAGCTGTAATTGGAGCGGCATATTTAAGCAATTTTGGTGAGATATTATCCAGGCCTATGGCCTTGGCAGTGTTTAACTTTAATAGTTCACTAATCACAGACTCAACTTTTATTTCTTCAAATACGAATGAATTGTTGGATCCATTATCTTTCAAGTGGAGTTGATAACTAGCACCAGGGAAACAATGTGGGTTGGATGGGCTAGACACTACCATCAATTTCTCATTGAGTCGATCCAACATACATTGTGATATTGGTAACTCCTGTCCATCAATGTTCAGCACTTTTATTTCATCAAACACCTGACCTTTAACTAAGGTGTTTACTGTTTTCCAAAAATCTTTAGGATTTTTTAAACTATTTTTATCCAATAAATGAGTATAATGGCGTTGTTTTACCCCTCAAACTTCTTTAACATATTTATTACGTAACTTTTTAAATCTGTCCCAATCTTGTTTACTACCTTTTTGTTTAGCCAAATGCCATGCCTCATCCCTTAGTAATTTTAACTTTCTAAGCTCTTTTGAGTACCATAACTTGGAATTTTGTTTCATAATCCTGGTTTTAATTGGGGCATGTTTATTGCAAATTTTCATAAATTCTCCCAAAAAATAATTCCATAAATCATCCACGAAGGGAATCAAGTACATACGCTCCCAATCAATAGCACCTAGGTCCAACATAAAATTGATATAATCAAAGTCTCTAAAGCTACACCAGCTAATTTTCCTTTTCTCTTCCAATTTCATATGATAAGCCTTATTACAAAATATAAATTGATGGTCCGAGATTGAATCTGATAAAACCCCACTATCAGTAATATTGTCTGCAACATCAAATCCAAAATTGAAGAATTTGAAACTGATGCCATATTAATTCTTGTAGGCTCTTTGATTAATTGAATTAAACCCAAATTATTCTGTAAATCAATCAAAGGGTGCGATTCATTTACATTTTGCCAATTAAAATTGAAATCTCCTGCCATCAGTATTTCATGACTATGTTTGTAATTAAACAACCAATCTTGTAGACAATTAACAGCCGGGGCCTTAATCTTAGGAGGGCAATATATCCCTATAATCAATATTTTCTTTAAATAAGGCAATTTTAACTCTAGGGCCAATATCTCCAAACCCTCCATGTCTTTTTTTATTTCCAATTGGGCCAAAATTAAATTAGATTTGCCATAAATCAAGAGTCCTCTCCCCTATCACTTTGCCATATATGGTATCCTTGTATATTTAAATATCTATCCTCAATTTTATGATTTAACCAGGTTTCAGAAGTGATCACAATCTCAGGGTCATGATCAATAACCCATGGGCCAATCAAGTCCATTTTTTTTTACCATACTCCTAGCATTTAAATGTATAAATCCCAGTCCTTGTTTAGTATAAGAAACGCCACTCTGTTTAACACACAAATCATTCATCACCATTTCCCCAGAATCCTGAGACATAGTATGTAAAAGAGCTTGTTGTGAATCCAGAGGTCCTGGATTTGGATGTATGTCTCCACACATCATTAAACACATAATTAATAGTGCCTTAAAAATTCTAGTGGAATTACTTTTATAATCGGTCCCCCTTAGAACTTTAATTAGCCATCGTATCATATCCAATTTTGTTATCCTTCTAGGATTAAAGAAACTCAAAAAATAATATTCTTTATATGAGATATTGTTAAAACTATTAGGCCATAAATTTGCCCCAATAATAATATACCCAGTTAGACCAAATCTTCTAACACTTAATGTATTGGATCTAATCATTAAATTTTACTCTATTTAATTAAAACACCACAAAACACTGTACCATTAATTTATATAATAAAATAAAACCCTAAGACTCTACCTGGCAATGTGGCATTTTTTACACCAACCCCTTCCCTCTTTCCGGCTATCACTTTTTTTGGGCACAGTGGCGTACTGCACGATGTTGCAGCGCCACGGGCAGGGACTTTTGAGCTGAACTAGAAGCCCCAACCCCCAGCTGCCCGTAATCGCGATGGTGCGCCACTGCACCCCCTCAGCTGAGCGGCAATTTGTATGTTATAATGACAGCAGTTCTTAACAGAAGGCAGTTAAATTAAAACAATCCCTGCACAATCTTAAGATGTCCCAAAGCAGCAATTTTGAAGCAATGTAGATGCCTTCCTGCCAAATGCAGCTCTCACCTGCAGCAGAGATGTTCTGGGCAAAGCTGTTTAATGTCACCTTGCGGCGCAGGGCTTTTTCAGCTGAACTAGAAGCCCCCACCACCCCAGCTGCTCGCAATCACGATGGTGCGCCACCACACCCCCTCAGCTGAGCAGCAAGTTGTATGTTACAATGACAGCAGTCCTGGTAGGACGAAACACATGTCTATGTCTTCTGTTGGCACCCTTTGCAAACTGTGTGAGAGGCCTTTTGGCACCATGCATTTCTGTTTAAAGTTGAACCAGCATAATATTCTGCGGTGATTTTCATATGCAGCCCATGATGCTTTGCATTGTGGGGTCATGCGTGACTTTGTATTTCTTTGTAAATCTAACTAGCCAAAAGAAGCCTTAATCTTTTTCCTTGCTCTGATAATGTCCCTTGCTGTGTCCTTACAAGCAAACCTAAAAGAAAAGAGCTCAAGAGAAGCTAGGTGCCTTTGCCAGCAAACCTAGTATAACAACTATTTGATGTTCCACCCCTCCTGGAATGTTCATAACAGTGGTTTGAAAAGTGTGTAACAGTTGCTTTATCATATTCCGTTGTGTACACTGCAATGTAGGGTTGATTATCAGTTCAATCTCCCTAGTTTTTCTAACATTTTATAGGTTAAATCTATCTCTGTCTCCTCTTTCTCTGGAAAAACTATCAGGACCAGGTCAGAGAGGTTGCCTTGCTCGTGTCACTTTAACGGTTTTGCATGATATATCTTTTTACTTTGGCATTCCTATCTCATATGTCATTGGTCCTGTCTGTTTAAAGAGATCTACCAGACTAGACCTCTGCACCCCATAGTTTGGTGCCTTACCTCTGTGAACTACTGCCGAGGTATATTAGATCCAAAAACCTCTATTACTTTTTCTGGCAGAACACTTGTAAAATTGTTTTAACCGAGACACAGGCACTTCACGGTTCATAGATCCTCCCCTGCCCCATGCTCAGCCAACTTTATGATGTGATCCCTGAGACAGCGAGGGGGGGGGCACGCTACATTATAGTCTATGGGGGTTAACTTTAACAACAATTTTATATATTACAGTGATCATGTGGTGATTAAATGAGGGCACTGGGCGACTAACAAGGCCCTTGTTAGTCACCTGGTGCCCTTGTTTAATCACCACATGATCATTGTACTATATAAAATTGTTGTTAAAGTTAACCCCCATAGACTACAAAGTAGTGTGTCCCCTTACTCTCCCTGGGATCAATCACTTCATAAAGTTGGCTGAGCATGGGGCAGGGGCGGATGTTCAAACCGTGACGTGCCTGTGTCCCGGTTAAAACAATTTTACGAGTGTTCTGCCAGAAAAAATAATAGAGATTTTTGGATCTAATATACCTCAGCAGTAGTTCGCAGAGGTAAGGCACCAAACTACGGGGTGCAGATCTAAATTAATTTAACTTGGGGAGTCTCTTTGAGGACCTGGTAAGGCCCCTGCTATTTCATATATAATTTATTTTCAGAGGAAGGTAGAAGTTACAACACTTTTTTTTTCCTTCTTTAAATTCTTTATGTATTACACCCTGGTCATAAAGATACTTTCACTTTCTCTGGGCTTGTACATTGTTGTCATGTGCTATTTCAGCATATTTAACCAGCTGCTAACAAAGCCGTATCATATACTCTACTACACTTGTCTGTTCATTTCCTTTTCCCACCTTCTAATATTCTTTGATAACATCTAATGGGCCCTGAGGGTTTCTTCCAAATAACAGCAAAAAGGGGGAGTAACCAGTGGAAGCTTGGGGCACCTCACGGTACGCAAAGAGCAGGAAAGGCAAATACCTATCCCATTCCTTTCCTTTAGCATGGACAAACTTTCTCAGCATTCATTTCAGGGTTTGGTTAAACCTTTCCACTAGACCATCTGTTTGGAGTTGGTAGGGGGACATCTGTACTGCTACTACATCAAATAGGTGGTACAATTCTTTTAACAATGTAGCATTAAAATTGCTTCCCTGGTCAGTCAGGATCACTTTTGGATGCCTAGCCTGCTGACTAGTTTTACCAACTGCTCTGTAATTTTTGCGGTACTGACTGTACATAAGGGTATGACCTCTGGGTATTTGGTGTCATAGTTACACACAACCAGTATGAAGTGGGTCCCTCGAGAGTGCATCTCTAATGGACCTACTATGTCCATAGCTAGTCTTTCAAAGGGTATAGTCACCAAAGGTAAGGGCATCAGGGGCACCATATCCTTCCTATCTATGCAACTTTTGGACATTCTGCACACTCGACAATACTCAGCTAACTTGCTCATGGATATTGGGCCAAAAGAACCTATGCAATAAGCGAGTCTAAGTTCGGTCCCTCCCAGCATGATCTGCTAACGGTAAATCATGGGTCAAGTATAACAACTGGGGACAAAACCTTTCAGTGATGACCAACTGCTCTGTTACTTCTCCTGTATTTGGATTAACACAGACCTGGTATAAAATATTATTTTTCTCCTTATACTCGGGATGTCCCTTAACACATGCTTTTCCCCACCTGTTGTGGAAAAAGGGGTTATTGTTCTATCCTTCTTTTGTTCAACCCCAATATCACACCCTTTAATCATTTTGTCTAAGTGAACCTCAGACAGTCCATTATGTACTTTGTTCCATTTCTTCTTTAGACTTTTCTTTTCTGGAACATTTATCCTTTCCTGGAGTGCCTATTACATCTCCTTCAAAATGTAAGTTGTCATTAAGGGTCTCTTCTTACTTAGCCTGGGCCCTGGTAGTCACTGCATACACCATTTTTATCATAGTGTCAAAGTCTGGGAAATCATGCCCAGTAGCCACAGGTACAGGGAGTCTAGGCACAAGTCCTGCAGTTACTCTAGCTGGATTACCTTGTATGGTCATATTTACAACAGTAGTAGGGTAATGGTGTGTGTCCCCATGAATACAAATGGCACCTGTACAAGGACCTCTATTTGGCACATTGTCCAGGAGTCTGATTGGATCAATGTCTGCTTAGTGCCAGAGTCTATCAGCCCCATCACTAGCTTGTTATCAATGTTAACATTAGTCAAATAATGTCCCCAGTTGGCTAAGGCTAAATGTGTGGGCTCCAACTTCTTTTTCTGGCAATAGCGAGCTATATGGCCCACCACTTGACAATTGCGGCAGATAATGTCAGGTGCAAAACTTCTCCCTCCTTTCCTGGTTTCCTCTCAGGTTTCTCTGAGGTCTTTACTGGGGCCTGGTTAGATATGGTAGAGCTAAAAAAACAGTACCTCTTTACCTTCTTGTGTTAGACTGTCGGTCAGCCAGGAATTCCTGTCAACATGATGGTCATCCCCGCAGTTTCCAGTTAATGTTCCCTCACCCACATTTGGACATCTTGATGTAGTATTTGTAAGAACTGCTTGATTACCAAGGTTTACAAGATCTCAGCAACCGTAGTCCCCTCAGGTTGAAACCACTTGGTGCATAACTCCTTTAGCCTTATATACACTTCTCTTGGGGTATCCACATTTTGATAACAAAGTGAACGAAATCTTTGTCTGTAGGTTTCAATGCTAATATCAAATTGTCTTAAGATTTCCTTCTTTACTAATTCATAGTCATCTGCGTCTCTACTGTCTATATGACTGTAGGCTAACTGGGCACAAACAGTAAAATATGGAGCTAATTCATGGTAGATGATACCCTCTCCTATGTGCAGCACATTGACATGGCGGTGAAGGCAATGAACACCAAATTAGGTGTCCTGCTTAGACACAAAAAAAAGCCTTAATCTAATGCCCTCAGGCTGTCGGTTTCCAGCTCCATTCTATCCATTGTAGACTATGATCTGGTGGTATATGGTGCTGCCACGGACTTGGCTCTTAAAAGGGTAGTTACTGCCCTGAACAAAGCATGCAGACTACTTCTAAATGCAGATCACCTGATGCAGACATGCACTCTGTATGGGCAGTCTAACCTTCTAACACTTAGAAACAGAATTAGATAAAAAACTTGCCTTCTGGAGAGAAAGACCATGCTCTCCCAGACCGCTCCTTGCATCTCAGACCTGGTAAAGGTAGCTAATTCTAATTATAACACCAGGAGCATGGCTATGACTCCACTCAGTGCCCCATTTCATAGGACTGCTCTGGGACAATGCTCTTTTTCTTACCGAGCACCACTCTGGCTTAATGAGATCCCTGCAGCTGCACTAAGCACTACTAATCTCCGGGTCTTTATAACTGAGCTTAAGTAACATCTTTTGAATCTGAACATTTGTGATTGCTTGAACTGAGCGTTCTCTCCCTCCCTGTTCTCTACCCAATCCTCCCCCCTTACACCCTTGGTCACCCCGCTAACATCGTGCCTTTCTGTCTGGTGATCCTCTCTTTCTCTACCCATTCCTCCCCGTTACATTCAAGGTTGCCCCTTATCTCATTCCTCGCTTTCACCTTCCTCATCTCATCCAACTCTCAACTCCTGCCTCCAACATTCTGCTTCTCGCTCCGTACTCCCATTCTCCATGCTCTGGATGCCTCTCTCCTCCTCCCCCTCCACCCTATGTCCTACAACACCTCTCTACTCCACCCTCCCCCATCCCCTCCCTACCTACAAAGCACTTTCCTTCTTATCACCTGCAACCCTTGACAAGGCCCTTCTGGCTGCAATGTTGGATTTCACCTGCTGATAGTACACCCTTGTTGGTAATGTAATCTTCTTACATGCTAGCCTAATGAACCAGTATACTAGTACAAAATTTGCCTGTAACCTAATAGATTTGTTAAGTAATTCTTGTATGTATTGTCTGTTCTGTTTTCATGATGTGGTACTTTTGTAAAAGAGTTTGTACTCAAAGGTTGTTTCCGAATAAATAAATAAATTCTACTACCCACTGGGTCTGAGGCCACTCACCTGCTCTTGCAGTTCTTTTGAACGTAGTCAGGTAGGCCTCAATATCATCTGTACCAGTCATTTTGGTAAGTTTGAGGCCTTTTGGGGATGTACTAGACCTGCCAGTAGGACGACTGGTCCAAATGACCTGGGGCGCTGGCATTCTAACAGCCCACCTCTGATCCTGTCTTCTTTGCTCCATCTCCCTTTTTTGACTTTCTCTCTCTCCCCCTCTGTTTCTCCATCTCCATCTTCTTCACTAGCCACCACCACAACAGTTCACTTATATTCTCGGGAGGGGTGGGTGGATTTCACAGCCAGTTCCTCACCTGTCTCATCCATACTAGCATCAAATACGGGATCAGGCTTTGCCTTCCTTCTGACTCCAAGCTCCAGACCAGGCAGTGATTTTTCCCCAATTACTTCAGCCATGGCCCTTGTTAACACCCTCAGGTACTTAATGCTCCTGTTAGGCTGTCTTCCTGGTCATGAGACATGTACCTTATGTCTATCGTGATACCAAAGCTGGTATCTGCTGGCTGACATTCCCCTGGCCACCAGTATGCCACTTTTAATGCCATGTGTCCCAGGGTGTGGGTGTAAAAGATAGACATTAATTCAGTTCTCATAAGATACAACACACTTGATTTGTGATTTTATTTTAACAAGGTTCCAAAAACTAAAAAAGACAAGGATATAAAAATAAACAAAAGAAAATAAATCATTGCATAGCATTTGTGAGGATGCAACATTCAGAATCATACAAAACTGTTGGGATCCTTTTCTCATCTGTGCTTAAGATTGCTTTGAGGACATGAAGACTGCATGTCTTCCCCTCTCACAGGCTCTGAGCACTCTGAAAAACCAAGGCTGCTTGCAACTGTTTTCAAGGCTCCAGGCGGACTGAAAAACCAAGACAGTTTTTATCAGATACTATTATGAATTTAAAATAAAACAAATAACTTTTTCATAAAAGGAGAAGGAAAAAACATCCATTTTTATGTTTCCTTGCACGTGGCAAGAAACATTTGCTTTGCTTCAGAGAACAGCATTTCAGAGGTGTGTCACAGACTAGCCCAATACAGAGCAATTTACATTGGGCTCGTCCCTGACAGACCAATGACCATGCAACCAGAGTATGATGGTGATCACAGTTTCATGGGCGTAAACTTTGTGTACTTTGAAGTACTGAAGGCTCCAATGAGAGAGCGTTTCAGTACTCTTCATTTGTATAAAGCCATCCAGCAAGCTGCACTACCCACACCATCCATTCCCGTCCTCATAGGAAGAAAAAAAAAGCTCCCTTCCTCTGTGCTGTTCCACCCCCACCCTCTGTTCCCATCTGTTAACTTGATGAAATGCTAATTTATTAAGTCATTATGGTGACTGCTCTGACTGTCTGCTGTGAGTAAAGTCGAGAGAGAGAGATTTGATGCCCATTTATTAACATGGAAAGGCAAATCATTGTTGCCACACCAGATGAAACATTATATATTTTAACATACCATTTTGGTTCTGTGGTGTGCACTGCCATGAGCCTATGCTTCCCTCTTGCAGGGCGATGTGGACAACAGGAGCCTGACCCTAGACTTGGATGATTAGCGACTCCCGTGGTGAGTTGAGAGGTGGTGAGGCGATATCTACAGGGAAAGATTCAGCGGAGGTTGTAGCGGAGCCATGGCCAACCAGAATCCGTTTGTTGTGGGTGTACACAGTTTCATGAGCGTAAACTTTGTGTTCTTGAAAGTACTGAAGCGCTCCAATGAGAGAGCACTTCAGTACTTTTCATTTGTATAAAGCCGTTGCTGTGGAGCCATGGAGTGAAGAACTGTCACATCTTTGCAAACATACAGTAGACATTGGTGTCCTGTTTACTCAGTTGTGCTCTGGTGTAAAGAGGAAAGGCAAAGGTGAATTTTTTTTATTTAAATTTTTTCCGGTTTTACCAGATTTCTCCCCATTACACCCGGGACCCCAGCACACGGCTGTGAGTGTGCATGGAAGTGCACACGCACCCCGTGGTGCCAGCTCAGCCCTTCTGCCCCTGCCCAGGCAATCGCCAAGCTCCCACATAGCTCGAACTGCCATCCGTCCTCCACCGAGTGGTAGCCAAGGGCCAGGGAAACCCCTCTTCTCTCCCTGGGAGAGGAAAGTCACCTGGCAGCAGCTCAATCCTGCTCCACACTCCTCCCCCCACTGAACCCTGACAACCCAGACTCATTCCCAAACCCAGGTTGCCAGCATGGCGCAAGGTGTGGCATCCAACGCCTCAGCCCTCAGTGCCACCAGGCCAGCAGGTGAATTTTATTTTGAACCAGTTACAGTAGTAATCTCTTTCAATCTAATGAAGTAAAATGTGTTCCCCATAGGCATTCTGTAACTTTTAAATTCATATTTTATATTAGCAGTTTAATATTAATGAAAGTTGTCACTGTATGAGCCGATTGCTTTTTTCCCCAGAAGTACTGTACCATCTCAGTCCAACTTACTAACTGATGTCAGAATAGGAGTGACGTCAACAGAGAAAGGGCTCGAGGTTATCACACTCAGCAACTCTTCAAACTCTGCACACATTGATGAACATTATCTTCCCTGAAAAATATAAAAACACTGCAATGTTTGTCAAATGGACAGTTTTTTATGTCAGTTAGTCTAATAAATATGACTGATTTAAAAAAAAAGGATTGTACTGTATTCTGGTGTGTTTCCATTTATTTTAAAACATTTCCTCACAGCTTGTGAACTTTGTCAAATCCAAGACAATCCAATTTCTGTGACACAGACAGAGTCACATACAGTAGAAAGGTGAAGTTCAGTTAAAAGAAATAAACTGGGGAAATACTGCAGATTATACCAGGGACATAAAAATAAACAGAAAATCCTGTAGTGTGATTGGCTGGCTGGCACCTTTCTGTCATGGTAAATCCTACGATATACCCACAGCAAAGGTGCCAGTCAGTCGCATGTACAATATCCTGTCTTGAAACCCATCCAAGCCCTGAAAAAACTCATACAACCACCATGTTCTCTCCCCGTCAAGCGCGATACTAAAGCAACAGTTTCAAACCTACATAAGGAGAAACACCTTCCTTAAAAGAACCAATGTATGAAAGCAATCATAATTAAAAAAGGTTACTTTACAACACCCTCACACTCCACAGTACTTACAGTGCTCACCCTCTCCACAATATCACCTCACGCTGTATTTTATCACTGTTACTGATGCCGTTCTTCCTAAATTTCCATGTCCTTAACAGAGGTCAACAGTCCCCAAACCCTACCAAAATAAAAAAAAAGAAATAAGTATTCCCTGAGGTCTCATTAACATCTTCTCCAGACCACACAGTGAAACCAGAAGCACAAGGTCACTGAGTGTACCCCGTCACCACTCGCAGCACATGGTCACACAAAAAAAGTGAGTCATGTCAAATTTAAACACAAAAAAATCAAACAGGTATAATTTAGTTATGGGACTGAGAGGAAATGGATTAAAAAACTGAAGCCTAGTGGAGAGGGGACGATGATGAGTACCATACCTAGTAACAGGGAACTGTTTTTTTCTCATGCAACAGTTAAACAAAAATTAATTAAAGAGCCCCAAAACATCCCTTTTCTTTAACTTTTGGGTAAAAAAAGTAACCTGGCCCATGGTATAATCTCAATAACCCACTCGAGGGTGTGGGTTATGGAGGGATTTACCACGGCTGGTGAGGATTTGACCACTCAGCCTGCGGCCTCGTGGACAAACCACACCAGCCATGGTAAATCCCCCATAACCCACACCCTCTCATAGTTTATTGCTTAAATCGCCTGTAAAACAGGGATTCAGCTCACCATCCCACTGCAGAGCCAATCACGCGTCCAGCCCCACCCCCTACAACCAGAGAGCCTGATGATTTAAAAAAATAGAACCCATTCATCAGTGGTATGTTGTGGGGTGATGTGAGGCTCTGGCTCGCACTGCAGGCCTGGGCTGCTGGCCCAGTGAAAATGTTGCAGGGCTCTGTATTGCACTGCGGGCAAAAGTGATGGATCTCGAATAGCAGGACGCCTTTTTGGCACCTACTTTATTGCAAATTGAGGACTTGGAGAGGTGTATGCAGCTGACAAACTCTGTCTGGGAAAGCTGATCCATGGGGAAATTATCTCTTCACCAAATGAAATGTGTATTCGATAACATTTTACAAAACAGCTCCCAGTGTGATGGTGGGTTAGGTGAGCTGTGCTGGCACATTTAAAATTTTACCTTACACTCACGGCTTTTTACTGTTTTATTGCATCTCCAGAAATACTCTATAAACAAACCACTGCTGGCAGTCTGTAAATCAGCACAAGAGGTGGCGTTAAATTACATCATCATGGTGTGAAAGCTCAATGCCTATTACAACTGTAAAGAACTATGATGCACGGTCAGTAATGCCTACATGTGCCTCAGTGTGTGGACTTCCCCATATTCATATACTGGAAGTCTACAAACATACAGCTGATATTGACTGTCTTGTTTACTCCGTTGCACTCTGGCGTAATGATCAAAGGCAAAGGCGAATTTTATTTTGAACCATACAAACATACGAAGAAGCCAGCAGAAGAAGGCCATTTGGTCTATCAAGTCTGCTCATATTGCAGGGTCCACAGCTTGAGCTAATATCCCTGCCCTCCCTCCCCACTCCTCCCATTCTCCCTACCCATGAGCCTTACTTTCCCACTATGCCTATCCCAGCCTCTCTTAAAGCTGCCCACTGTCTTCAACGAGATAACCTCTTTTGGCAGTGCATTACAAGTGTCCACTACCCTCTCTGTGAAGAAGTGCTTCCTGACCTCCCTCCTAAACCTCCCACTCTCCAGCTTAAGACTGTGCCCCCTCATGTTATGGTTGCCACTCAGCTTAAAAAGACTCTCCTTATCAACCTTATTTATCCTTTTCAAGTACCTGAAGGTCCCAATCATGTCCTCTCTAATGCTCTCCTGTCTTCCAGGGAGTATATGTTCAGTGCCCTCAACCCCTCCTTGTATGACTTACCCTGCTGACCCACTATCATCTTTGTAAACTTTGTAAAGTTTAACCAGTTACAGTACTAATCTCTTCCAATGTAACAAAGTAAAATGTGTTCCCCACAGACTTACTGTAAGTTCATATTTTACATTAGCAGTCTAATATTAATAAGTTAGCAATAATACCCAACAGGATGGGCGGTATTGTGCTATACCGGACCGCCCTGTGGCGTAATGAGGCCCAACGCCGCAGGCGGAGGGCCTTATAGCCCTGGAAGGTCCGTATAGAATAATACCGCCCACCCTGGAGGGTATTATTGTTTTTAGAAAATGGGCCACTGTATAAGATATGTATATGTTTCAAAATAAATTATTTTGATGTTAATTTATATGTCAAATGATAAAATAGTTCCTCCGCCTGTATTAGAATGCTGTGTTGTTGTTTTTGAGTTAGGGACTTTTGTCTTGCTTGAGTCTCTGTAGTTGTGCCTTTGGAGCTGGTTGTCATGTTTACTCCCCACACACACACACACACACACACACACACACACACACACACACAGGGCTTAACAATATTTGCATATTACTAGGTTTTTTTTTGGTAGCTTTTGTAGTGTGGTCACAGTAACCAGTACTGGATGTGTAGATTGTACAGTAGAGGAAATTGGGATCAGTAAGAGTGAGGTACTGTGTTTTTTTTTTTATTTTCACACAATATAATCTATGCAGGAGAAGAAGAAGCTTGCTTGCTAAATAGTTTTAGTGAATGCATAACGGCTACATGAGTGGAGCGAGACACTGAGAACCGCTTTCTAAGTCCTGTAATTATGCTTTTCTCGCTCCCTGCCAGCTTAGCACTGCCGCTGGCGGCTTTCTTCAATGGCGGCTCCTGCTGCCTCTCAAGCACCTGACATAAACAGTGAGCTTTACACTGCGGAACAGCGTTGTGGGTGGGGTATGCCCACCATGCCTCCTCCACCTCCCCGGGCTGTCTCCCCTTTTCTCAGTCTTCCACGCACATGAGCAGGCCGCAGCCTGAGCTCCCGAGGGGTGGGAGCAGTAAGTGCCCACAGCCACTTTCCTTGAGCACGATCGCGCCATGCGCCGACTCCGCAGCCCCAGTGTATCCATCTCGCTGCTCGAACACCGGCACACACACAACTAGCCCTGCTGCACTTTTGTTAAATTACATTGATTTTTATTTATTACAAACATACAGCAAAGTGAAGCAGCATGTCACATTAAAGGGGTGATGGCTGAGCCTCTAGTTTATGGCTCGCTAAACCTCAAAAGCAACATGGAGGCATTTGCCTTTTGCAAAATTCTACTGGCCCATTTTTTTCAGAATGAAATGAGGCGACAGAGACGGGGACTCGATATTTCCTGGTCTCTGTTGCCTCATACCTGCCCAGCTAATTGAAGCTTTCACCCAATCAGGATACAGAATTCCATGTGCCCATTTTCTAAAACTTGTTACTGTACGAGTTGAAGGTTTTATTTTTTCAGAAGCGCCATCTCAGTCCAACTTACTAACTGATGTCAGAACAGGAGTGACGACAACAGAAAAGTGGCTAGAGGTTGTCACACTCAGCAACTCTGCAAACATTGATAAACATTATTTTCCCTGAAAAAATTAAAAACACTGCAATGTTTGCCAAATGGACAGTTTTCTATGTCAGTCTAATAAATATGACTGATATTAAAAAATGAGTGCACTGTATTCTGGTGTGTTCCTGTTTAATTTAAAACATTTCCTCATACCTTGTGAACTTTGTCAAATCCAAGGCAATTCAATTACTGTGATGTGGACATTGTCAGACACGGTAGAAAGGTGAAGTTCAGTTATATGAAACAGACTAGGGAACTACTCTAGAAGAGCCTGCAAAACTGGGACCCATTTTACCATCTCACTGTGGAGCCATTCAGTCACCCAGCCCCACCCCCTGTAACCAGAGAGCTTGAGGATTTAAAAATCATCAGGAAGGACCCCCAAAAAATCACTATTTTTATTGCATGATGAAAAAAGAGTTACAAGTATACAGGGGTGCTTTCTTTTTTCAACTATCTTTTACTCCTTCACGACTCAGGCATCCCATCCCTGTGCCGCCCTGCCTGAGGGTCATTATGACCTATGCTTTCCTCTCTCCCCAACCCTGCAGTCGGCACCCCCAGTTTAACCCACCTGGGGAGGGTAGCCCAACTCCTTACCATGGGCTCCTTGCCAGACAGACACCGGCGTGCAGGTGGGGCCAGGGTGGAGGATTGCTAAAGCCAGTAGAGATGGACCCCAGCGCTGGGCATGGAGGATAAGTGCTGTCGCCTATCCCTTGAGCCGGGGTTTTTCCTTGTTCTCCCAATCCCTCCCACTGTGTGTGCACACCCCCAGCGCTTGGTGCATGGCAACCCTGCCAGTGTCGGGCACACCATTACATGCCGCCTGTGCTCTGCAGCACCCCTGATCTCCACTGCCCTCCCCCCAGGATCGGAGAGCAGCCTTACAGTCTCAATCCAGTCCCTCCCTGCCAACCCCGGTGCCGGGCTCGTTTCTGGAACTCGGGCCAAGTGCAGCGGATGTGGTGTCCAGTGCCTCAACCCTCAGCACCACCGGGCTGGCCACAGGGGTGCTTTCTTTAGCTTTCCTCTACATTTCAGTATACATTAATGTGTTAATTTGTTTTGACATTAATACTGTATCTGTTGGGGGGGGCGCTGTGGAGCCCGAGCAGAACGGCAGCATTTTACAACAGCTCCTGAGTAAAACCTTAAAATTTAATAAAAATCTCCTTTCACCAGCAGGAATTGGCTTAAACTAATATCACCACTTGAAAGAGGAACTCTCTAAATATAATATAGGTAATCCTTGTAAAGATAGAGGCGGTGGCACAAGCACTAAATTGGCAGGCTCATCTCAACCTCTGAGACCAGCTACAGAGGTACAAGCCACGTCCCCACAGGAGTCAGAAGAAACAATGGCATCTATAGGCCTTAAACTGAAAAGTCTGATCGCATCGGTTTCTGACCTAAACAGCAAGATGGACTCATTCGGCACAAGGGTCACGATGGTTGAAAAGACTGTGGAGGGGATGCAGACCGAAGTTGGGGAAATAAAGAAACAGACTGAATCAGCTACAGCTGCAACATCTTTAATGGTGAAAGAAAATATGCACCTGAGGGCTAGACCTGAGACCCTGGAAAACCAGACCCGCTCCTCGCATACCCGCGTCCTAGGCTTGCCAGAAGGGATACAGGGGGACCATCCATTAATATTTTTACAGGACTGGCTGGTAGACAAATTGGTCCCAGAGGGTCATGAATTATCCTTCGTACTTCAAAAAGCATATAGGGGGCACTGTGGAGCCTGAGCTTGGTGGAAGCAAGAAACTACGTCTCTGCAATTCTCCACATTAAAACAGCAACAACTGCATTTTAGAAACTGTCTGGATCAAATTAGGGCATTAGATCGGATTCCTGACCATTGAATTAGGGAATATGGGAAATCCTAAGTGGGATAAAGCTACAGGAGGTTTGGATCGTGGGACAAACTCTGGCATGGCCCAAACCTCGCGGTCAGCCCCAGAAGACTTAGCAAAAACTCCCTCAGATACTGAAGAATCGTTTGCGATGCTGTGGCTGAAAATGCAAACTTTAATTAACTCCGTGGCTAACCTTTCACAGAAAGTGGACTCCTTCAATAGCCGGGTGGTAGTACTGAATCCTTGGTGGATGGCCTAAAGGCGGAATTGCTGGAGATAACAAAAAGAGCTGATTCTGCCAACGGAGCTACCGCTTTGATGTCCAAAGACATGCAGCATGTTCGCACGAGGCTCGAGACTATGGAGAATCAAATCAGGAGTGCTAATATACAAGTGTTGGGTTTGCCAGAAGGCTTTGAAGGAGATCACCCTCGCATGGTAATTCAGGAATTTCTCACAGAAAAGCTGTTGGCTACGGGGCAAGATCCAATCACAGGCATACAGAAAATTTATAGAGTTAATCCGCGTGGTCGTCAGCAATCGGAGGAGCCCCACACCTTGAACGATTGTTACTTCTGGAGTCTGAGTGAGAGACAGGATATTGGTGCTGGCTCGAAGGGCAGGCCCATTGATGATCGAGGAACATCCAGTTTATCTTTTTCCAGATCTAAGTTTTGCAACACGGCAACACCGCAAGAAGTTTGATGGGGTTAGGCAAACTTTGAGACAAGCAGGAAGTAGTTCATACTATAGTTTTTCTGGCTCGGCTACGCATTGTACAGGAGGGGAAGGTCTACCTATTTACGGACCCTGTGGAGGCTGGAAAATGGGCAACTAGACTAGCTATGAGGAATGTGAGTACCCAAGAAGATTCTAACTCGGACACTTGAAGGGACTTTGGGGAACCGCTCTGAATGGTGTTATTTTTTCTATACGGATGGCTCAAATAATGCAAGATAGCCTGTATGTATGTTGATGTATTATTGATCTGTAGTCTTGAAATTATTAAGGTGTGGTTAAACTAGAAGTGGGGGTTAATTTTACATTACTCCTCCTAAACATATTTTTTCTGCTCCAAATATATGTTTAGAAATTCTACCTTGGTAGTTAATTTAGGTATCACGCATGGCGCCATAAGCTCTTTTTGAGCGTGGCTTTCTAGGACTAAATGCTGGTCATTAAACCTTTACAGTTACAGCCATGCGGCTCTTGGACTCTAACACAGCATAAATAGAGGATGTTTAATTTTTGGATTATATAGTCTTGTACTAGTTATAGTAATACCCCCTATATGGTAACTCAATATGGCAAATGCTCTTTTTACTTTTATTAAGGGACTTGGTCCCAGATGGAAATACTATTATGACTGTTTGCTATGTGTATGCTCAGTGTGATGTCATTGGAAAATAAATAAAAATAAAGTAAAAAAAAAGACATATAGAATTACCCCACTGTGGGTAGTGGGAAGACATGGAAACACCCTGTTACCCTGCTGATTGTTACAGATGGCATAGGCACTGGGGACAAGAGCCTCTGCTACGCTCGTCAAGCGGGCTCCATTTTACAAGATGATCGCACCATTTACCTATTCCCCGATATCAGATATGCTACCCGAACCAAACGAAAGAAATCTGACGGGGTGAGAAAATGGCTCAGGGAGGCAAAAATTGTGCACGCAAAGGTCTTTCCAGCATAGTTGCGTATTGTCCATAATGTAAAAGCCTCAGTATTCTCAGATCCTATCGAGGCTGGCAAGTGGGCCTCTTGCTTTGCTGATACTAGCCGAAGTCGGCGTCGAGACCGTGGAGAAGAGATTAGTGAGTCGGAAGACCATGAAGATGGTTGAAAAGGAGTGAGGCTAAATTTAATGACACTTTACATAATAAGTTTTCTAATAGCCCCTCTACTTTCTTGTTACATAGAAACATAGAATTTGATGGCAGATAAGGACCGCTTGGCCCACCCAGTCTGCCCATTTCCCTACCTACTGGATAAGCTGCAGCTCCTAGTTAACCAGCAGCCTACTTCTTCCTACCCCCAACCCCCAGAACTGCCTTATGACTATCCCATGCATGCTTGAATTCCACCACTGATTTTGACTCAACAACCTCCTCCGGAAGGCCATTCCATGCATCCACAACCCTCTCTGTGAAAAATACTCCTTAAATTACCTCTGAGCTGCCCCCTCTATCTTCAAATTGTGCCCTCTTGTTCTTGCACACCTCTTTTTTTGAAAGATGCTACCCTCTTGGACTTTGTTGATTCCCTTGAGGTACTTGAAAGTTTCTATCATGTCCCCCTCTCCCTTCTTTCCTCGAGGCTATACATATTAAGCTCCTTAAGTCTCTCTTCATATGTCTTCCGGTGCAGACCCTGCACCATTTTAGTTGCCCTCCTCTGGACAGCTTCCATCTTGTCTATGTCTTTGCGGAGACTGGGTCTCCAGAACTGCACACAGTACTCCAGATGGGGTCTCACCAGCTGTCTGTACAGAGGGATAATAACTTCCTGTTTTCTACTGGTGATGCTCTCCCTATGCATCCCAGTATTCCCCAGCCCTCCTTGCTGCCCTCTCACATTGCTTGCACATCTTTAGGTCATCTGATATGACTACCCCAGGTCCTTTCCATTTTTGTTGTTGTTAGTATCTCACCCCCCACTGTGTACTCTTCCTCTGGTTTTGTTTCCCAGGTGCATTACCTTGCACTTCTTAGCATTGAATCTAAGCTGCCATACATTTGACCATTCTCTAACCTTGCCAAGTCCCTTCTCATCCTTTCCACCCCACCCTGTGCATCAACTCTGTTGCAGATCTTAGTGTCATCTGCAAAGAGACATACTTTTCCTTCCAGTCCTTCTGCAATGTCGCTTATAAAGACATTGAAGAGGACCGGTCCTAATACTGAATCCTGCGGTACCCCACTAGTAACCCTCCTTTCTTCTGAGTGGACTCCATTTACTATTACTCTCTGTTTCCTTCTACCTTTGAGATGCAGATAATCCCTGAGACTCTAGACTCTGAAAAAAACGTAGCTACTGTGCCAAGTATTAACACAACAGGGCTCTCTTCTGTTTATCAAAAACCACACCCCATGTGGGTGATATATATTTTTTTTTATATATCTCTATTTTAGTATAGTAGAGCTGCTATATCTACTCTAAGATGTCAAACAGTACAGTTGTATCAGTACTTAATTTTACCTGGAATATGTAGTGTATTAGCCAAATGATCGATATCTGTTGGGGTAAATGCTGCCTTTAATATTTTACACTTATCTACTTACAGCTATATAGTGTGACACCTTTAGTCCCAGTTCTGGGGCTTATTTTTTTTATTGGACTTTAAAACATTGTCTTTCAGCAAAACGATATAGTCAAGCTGCTTGTAGGCTTGGAAACACAGCTTAAAATATTATTATACTTGTTAGTTAAATTTTAAGCTTTCCCCTTTATGTGGTATCAAAATATTTGGGAAGCACTAATTCTAAGATTAATGAGAGAGGTAAAATTTCTCTCTATGGTTTGTATCAATGATATTGGTATGTCTTGAATATGGCAAAGTTGTCTGTATGATGATATAAGATAATTAATTAATAAAAATAAAGTATCAAAAAATACTGTATGTGTTAATTTTGTATTACCATCTTTTTACAATGATTGCATCTTATTGCCAATTTTTTTTTAATATCACATAGGATCAGCTGCCTTTTTTACAGTATACAGATGCTGGTGATGGGAAAATTACATCCGAAAATCCTTCATTCTTATTATCCACCTAGGCAGAAAAGCTCTGGTTTACTTTTAAACATTGCTTTCCATAACTTGCTGGTTGAGGGGTCTGATGGAGCACTCAGCAGCTTATGTACTGTACAGTACAGTGCAGTAATGCCTTTGTGGAAAACTGACAGTGTGTGGCAGGGCTGCAGTATTTCATGTTTTCCCAAGGTGCCTGCTTGCATTAGTTCTCTAAAGTACAGGATGCCACCTCTGTGAAATGCTACATAACACAGTTCAGACACACATTAACAATCTTCCTAATGCCATTAAGGCACCAGGCTATTACTGTAAATGAGCTGAACTGCATGCCCATTGAAAGCCCCCCCCCCCACTACTGATTTAGTAGTCATTCCTGGGAAACGTTACATACCACAGCCTAACCACACAGTAAACATGTTTTGCACCAGGCAAATTAAAAAACTGCTGTGTTGACAACAGCTCTGTCAATATACGCCATAGCAAGAAGCTATGTCTAAATTGGCCCTCCACCGCTTAGTGAAGTCACTGGCCCCACAGCATCTAGATATCCTATTTTTCTAAATCCCCTGTCTTTCTCCCTTTCAGGAATGCCCTTGATCGGGCATCAGCAGGACCAGTGCCTGTGGCATGGAACTCCTCTGGCTGGCCGCCCTACGACTCCCACCCCCCAGAAACCCAGCACAGCAACACAGGTATGGCCACAACAGGATCACAGACCGTGATTGCTACTAGACAGAGCAGTCTTAGACCTGCCTGCCACAGGCTGTTTTCCTCCTCTCCTCTTATTGGCATAAGCTACAACTCGCTTCCATAAGGCGTTTTATGCCTTGGCTGCCTGGGGGGATTTTTGAAATTGCCTTAGCGCAAACTTCTTGTACAATATCTGTACTGGTATTTTGTCCAGCCCTCCCCACCTCCTCTTTTATTAAATACTCTCCCTCCCCCAACGGTATTGCTCCCATCCAATCTACCTCCTCCCCTCTCCTTTCCAATATTGAAACTCTCCTTAAAGAAATAATTTTATCTAAAAGACCGACTACCTCTTACAGCCGATCTCTTAAACTGCCACTGAATCTCTTTACCTGACCAAAAACTAACACTGCATTTCTCTGCAGGTGCTGTCTTACTGGACCCTAAGGAAGCGATAAACAGTCTTCTTATATTTGATGAATATTAACCCATATGCAAAAATGTATTCCTTTGTGCTCCCTATTACTTTATGCACCATGGCAGGCCTGCTACTAGTGACTGACCTCTGTGCCAGCATCCTTGCTGCTGATCAAGCTTACTTACATTCCTTCACTGAATCACCTACACTCAGTTATCCCCCCAACACAGAGCTGCAGCCTAACAGTTCTCCCCTACAAACTCTGCCATATCGACCCTCCTGACCAACCATGACCAGTGCTTACTTGGTCTGTTTCTCCATTCCTTCACTATCCAATCCCCCCACTGGCACCCACCTACCCGCCACCTACTCTTGCTTCTCCTTCTTGCAGGTGATATGGAAGACAACCCTGGACCCTCAAATGTGCACATCGACACACTTATGTTATCTGGACAGGACGCTGCAGTTTCAAGGTCGCAGATCTGAATGTATGCATCCTTCAGGCTAAGTCCTCTGAACTTGAAGCGTGGATGTCCCTCTACAAGCCGCATGTCCTGGGTCTATGTGAAACATGCTTACGCCTTACCTCATATCACCTCCCTGGCTACTCACTGCTGCACCTTGACAGGCCTGGCAGAAAGAGGGGTAGCGGCGTTGCATTATACGTTCAAGACCATATTAGCACCTCCATTATTGCTTGCTCCGCCCCCTCCTCGGTAAGTGAATGGCTTGTTGCTGAAACTGTCCTGGGTGCATCGAAAAAAAATTTACCTAGGTTGCTGCTATAATCCTCCATCAGGAGGTACGCAAGGTCTATCTAACTTCCTGGATGGACTTGCAGCTGCCCCTTCCTCCGGGACACCATCATGCTTGGTGATTTCAACCTCCACTGGACAGAAACCCCAGTACCGGATTATGCACACTTATTAAAGACACTCCACCTGTAACAATTCATCTCCTCCCCTACTAGATACAACCCCCGCTCACCCAACCACTCCATCCTTGACTAGATTGTCACTAACTGTATGGCTTTAGTCCTCCAAGCAGGCACTATAGCTGATTCTATCAGTGACCATACCCCTATGTACACTGCTCTAACCACCAAATCAATATCTCCTTCCCATAAATTGCTATCCTTTAGTAATTTCAAATGCCAGGATTATGGCTCAGTGCTAAGGGATGCCTGGGCCATAAACTTGTCCAGACTGTACTAACTCAAAGATGTCTCCAAGGTGGTGACTCTTTCCACAGAAGCCTTTCGCAACCTTCAGGACAAATATTTCCCCATCACCACCAGGAGGATTAAAGATGGCAACACCCATTGGCTACCAAATGACCTTCTGGCCCAAATGAAAATAAGGGACAAAACCTGGCAAGCCTACAAGGCATCACCCTCCCCCTAACTATAGAATGCCTACAGGAGACTTCGGAACTCCTGCAAGCAGGCTGTGAAGACACTAAAGTGTAAATACTATGCCATCCTCCAGAACAAATTTCTTGGAAACCCTTGCACTTTCTGGGCCTCAACTGGTGCCCTCCTCAACCCTAAATCTCATAAACAAATAATGGAACTTACCTCACCCTCCAGTCCCATCACCGACCCAGACAAGATCACTGACACCTTTAATAGAATATTTACCGACCTTACCACCTACACCAGCAAACTCCCACCACAGCCTCCTTTTACCCTAAACAACCATCTACATTGTATTCAGACACCAAGCCCTGCCTTTTATTTCAGAGCCACTGGCCACAGTATCACTGCCATGCTCCTTCGGACACTACCTGCCAGGGGCAGCCCAGGCAGTAACGATCTGTACCCATCCTTTCTGAAAATCCTCTCCCCTGTCATTGTAAAGCCACTGACCCACATATTTAACCTTGCCCTCTCATCTTCTACTATGCCAGACTAATGGAAGCATGCGCACGTAGTGCCAGTTTTCAGTCCGGTAATCCTGTTGCCCCAGAAAACTATTGTCCCATCTCCCTCCTCCCACATCTAAGTAAACTATTAGAAAAAATCATCCATCTCCAGTTAACCAAGCATCTAGATAACCACAACCTGCTGAGCCTCCGCCAACATGTTGTCCGCGAACATCATAGCACCTCTTCTGCCTTGGCCCTCTTCTCCAACCATGTCCGAAACACGGACATGGGTAAGGCCATAGGTGCACTGTTTGTGGACTTGTCAAAGGCCTCTCACCTTGTTGATCACCACCTTCTCTTCTCCACCCTGCTAAACCTAGACTGCTCCCAGACACCACCACTTGGTTCCCAAGCTACCTCTCTAACAAATCCCAGTCTGTTTAGATAGGCCAAACTACCTCTGCCATACTACCTGTCCATACTGGGGTTCCCCAGGACTCCATACTGGGGCCATTACTGTTCTTACTGTTCATAAACTATCTCCCAGCCTAAAGTATAAACTGCCTTGCGCTCCTCTGTGCAGATGACCTTGTCATCTACCATAGTGTTAAGGCCCTTGAATCTATATCTTCCACTCTCGCATCAAACTGTGGAGCTGCACAGAATTGGTTCCTCTCCAAAAAACTTCTTGTGAATGAGAAAAAAACAAAGGCCATGCTCTTTGGCTCTAAGCCATACCTTGCAAAAGCTGCCAAATCATAAACCTCCTTGCACATAGTCACCCCTGTAGGCCCTCCACTTGACACTGTATCCTCTTTCAAATATCTGGGCATGACTCTTGACTTGCCTTCGGTGACCATATTGCCAACACTGTGAAGAAAGTCCATCAGAAGCTAGGGGCAGCCTACCGTGTCAACCATCTCCTGACCCCAGAGGCTCACCTTGTCATTTCCCAGGGAAACCTACTGCTTCTACTTGTCTATTGCTCCCCAGTGTTCTCCACCATATTCTCCTCACTACTTTCTTGTCTAAATACCACATACAACTCTATCTGTTGATTTGCCCTTCAGGTCCCTTCCTCCACTCACCACTGATCTCTATATCACTCCTTAGGTTGGCTCCCTCTGCAGAGCAATTTTGAATATGCCATGGGCTGTCTAGTGGACACCCCTCTCAGGAACTCCCAAAAGTCCCCTTACTCCTCGTGTCTCGCTGGCATGGTGGTAAATCGGTGCCTCAGGGTCTCATCTGTTCCCCCACTGGTTGTACCCCATGTGTCTACTGTAATGGGGAGCAAGGCTTTCTCTGTTTCTGCCCCCTCCCTTTGGAACAGACTACCACCAGATATCCAAAAGTCCCCCTCTCATCAGTACTTCAAATCAAACCTAAGGGCTTGACTTATAACCCATGCCACCTGTAACTGCTCCCAGGAAACACCCTAGTCAGGAACCCACCTTTGGGGCTCAGTGTACCACCTGCACTGCTTCCCAAGTACTGGCTACTAATTAAAAAAACAGACATTGTTTCTAGACTCATTTTGCAAAAATGTGTTAATGTTGACTGCTGTAGTATAATGCCTTTCTGGACTGTATTGTGAATCCTCGACTGCTTGATCAATTTCTGATTCCTGTAAGTGTATATCCTGGGTCTCTCTGCAATGCATAGATGCATTATCAATTTTTTATGAACCGGTTTCCTTTTATGTCCTTAACCCTTACTTATGTTTGATGTTATGTAGCATGGTTTCTGCTACCACTGTACTCACTCTATTATATGTGCTCACTGTATTATATGTGCTCACTGTATTATAACTTGTGCTTATTGTTTATGCCACAGTATGGCCCGGGTCGCAAGTGAAAATAGTCCTTTGGATCAGTTTGCTTACCCAGTTACCAAAAACATAAATAAATAAATAAGCCATCTGTCGGGCACAGCTGATACTAATAAATAAAATACTGTAAGGTAAAAAAATAAAACAGCAAATTGATTAAACCTGTGAACAAACCTCTTTTTGTGTTATCATCAGTGACAGCTGAATAGAAGCCACATCTCTGAACTGTATTTGTTAGTTGTTTTAATTCAGTAGGTGTTTCTCAGTTGCTGGTACACAAGAAACATTCACTGAAATACAGCGGGAACAGCATGTAATCTGACCAGTGCCACATCAGTAGTAAAATGATAAGAAAAAAATTATGCCAATGATTGCCATTATTTTTCTTAATACATCTCACACCACACACACACACACACACACACACCAGTCTTTTTCTCATTGTAGTCATCACCTCAGAGCCGTACATAAATGGTGTTTGAATGGCAAAGTTACTACATGCAAGGCACATCTCAGTAGAATAACAAAAATACTCAAGTACGGTCTGCAGTGTTACAGTAAGTAGGGTAAATTAGGTGGGCCAAGTGGTCTTTATCTGCCATCAAATTCGGTGTTTCTATGTTTCTGGGGGGGGGACAACAACATACTGTATCTGACAAAAATACAGAGAATCACACTTACCTGTATTTATACATGTGACTCAGTTCTGGTGCTATTCCATTGAAAACTTCAGCTGAATGACAGGCAGCCTGTCTTGCTAGTAAAGCATAACATCTAATATTGGATTATACACATTTAACACTGACCCCTACTCTCCGTACTTAGTATGAAGACTTTACTTACCATAGTAATCCTGTTTCTTCCAAGGGAATCTTACTGTATTCCGACATATGCAGCACTGTCCCACCAGAGTACTGCCCCAGAGCTGAAAGGGTTAATAGAACCTATGCAAATGAGAGAATGCTAGGCTCAAGCTCAGTTTTCAAACCACCATCCCTGGTAAACATTCCATCAACCGTCAGAGTCTAATGAAGCTTGCCTAGGAAGCTAACTAACTAATGCTAATCTGAAATAGTAATAATAATAATCATTAGACTCCCAACTTCCCTATCATCCTCCTCCTACTGATATGCATTCTCCCCAAGACTCAAGTCACAGATAGCCTAAGTAAAAAACAGCCCAGGAGTTCACCACGGTAAAGCTGTAGTGCAGTGCCCCCAGGTTCTAGAAGGGGAGGAAGGGTGGGAGCTCAGAATACAGTAAGATTCCCTTGGAAGAAACAGGATTACTATGGTAAGAAATGTCTTCTTCTAACCCCAGGAAATCTTACTGTATTCTGACATATGCAGACTACCCAAGCAGTGCCTTTGGAGGTGGGCACAGAACCTACTTAGGAAACAGACTCTGCAGTACTGCTGTGCCAAACTTAGCATCACTCCTGGTCTGTAAATCCAGGCTATAATGTTTGACAAACATGTTAACAGTTTTCCAGGTAGCTGCTTTGCAAATATCCAATAAGGGGATGTCCCCTGAGGCTGCTATGGAAGTAGCAGTGCCCCTTGTGGGATGGGCTTGAAGGCCCACAGGAGGCCGTTTACCTGCTTTGCTATAGCAAAACTGGATGCAGGCCACATACCAGCAAGCAATGGTCTTCTTTGAAGCTGGTATGCCCTTTCCTACCTCTCCATAAGTGCTGCTGGTTGATACACTAGCACTTTGAGGCACTGCTGTGACTGAATTATATGCACTTTTAGCCTGTGTCTGTATTGTTGTGTAACAAGCATTCCTGTGTCTGGAGGCCTGCAATAACGGGAAGCAGGAAGAGGAGTTGTAGTTTATGCCAGCCTGTCTGAGAATTACAAACTCGTTCTGTGTGTCATAAACTTTCTGCTGGTACACCAGTATTACTTTAATTTTTGCTACCATACTATTGTGGGACTCTGTTGGCGTTTTTAGTTGCTTTTAGAAGCTTTTTGCTTCATGGCTGATCCGTGACCCCACGATCCACTTCTGAGTTACGTGACCAGCATTTAAGAATGCCCTGCGGTGAGCAGGGTGAGCGCATGTCATCGCACGCAAAGGGTAAAGAGGAGCACTAAAACCTTGATATACATCTGTTAGGAGGTAAGCATACAGTCTCTGTTGTGTACAGTGTGGGAGGCCTGAAGTACAATGTGAATGACACTAGTATTATGCATGAAGGAAGGCTTGGTCTAAAACGTGTGTCCTGTTTAATGTACTGTTTTAATTCTCAGAATACCCAAAATAAAGTATTTCATTGTTTTAAGTGCAAGCAAAATGAGGACATGGTACAAGAAATTGGTCTCTTCAGTGCAAGACTGAGTGCACTAGAAAAAAAGTCACATGGAGACTACTAATCAGATATTCAAAGCTAGATTAGTAAATTCAACCACTACACAACAAAATGATATAAGTACCTAAACTCATAAAGAAGCACATTTATTAACTTGTAACCAGTTAGAAACCTCTGCTGTCCCCACGGTGCACCATAAAAAAAGAGCTAGGGAGGAGGATGACCTTACCAATGCTGAAAATACATGGTATCAAGTCCAAAGTAATAAAGCTGCCAAAAAGGGCAGAAAAGCTACAACATTTGACACAGTACTCCACTGACCCACTTAGAGATCTAATTGAGGATGAAAACATACCTACAACCCACCCAGTAACAACATTACCACCTACACACAATAGCCCTGCAGTAATAACTGCTGAGGTAGGCCCCAACTCTGTTACAGTTCAGGATCTACAAAGTACAACAGCAGATCTTATGGATATGGGTGAAATCAATGTATCGGAACCCAAACAAATATATGTTTTAGGAGATTCTATTATAAAGCAACTAGATCAACCAATCTGTGAACCAGATAAAAGTAACCAAACTGTTTCCTGTTTTAGAGGCGCAAAGATTAAAGACATAACAAAAATGACTAGACAGATCCCTACTAACAGTGGTGTAAAACCTTTAGCCATTATACATGCAGGGGTTAATAATATCTTGAACCAGAATATCCAGAGCATTAAGAAAGAATATGTAGGACTAACAAACATCTTGTCCGAGATGGAATGTCAAATAGCTTTTTCTGAAATCCTCCCTGTACCCAGAGCTGACCCTCACGTAGATAATAAAATCAAACAAATTAACAACTGGTTATGTTTCTGGTATGCTAGGCAGACTATTGGCTGTATAACACACTGGGAAGAGTTCCTGGACAGAAGAGATCTGATATGCAGAGATGGTTTGCACCCCAGATCGGGTTCGACTCTTCTGGGGAAGCATATTAATGACTACATCACTAAGGCTTTAAACTAAAGCATGGGGGGAGGGGAGTAAAAGACACCATCTTAGCCCATGTGAATCTGAGACAGCATCAGCCTCAACAACTAATATGTTAAACCCATTTAGGGAATAGTATTAGAAACAGTAACATGTCACAGATACCTAATAACAGTCCTCCAGATAAAATTAGCTCCGAGCTCAAAATTTTACTCCTTAAAGCTAGGAGCTTAAGAAACAAAATGGGAGAACGTCAAAGCTTATTAATGAAAGAAAAAATTTACATTTGTGGGGTGACTGAGATCTGGTCTCAAAACCCTGATTGGGGCCAGGACATTCAGGGTTATACATCTTATTTAAAAATAGTATGCACAGTAAGAGTGGCAGAGTCACCTTGTATATTAATGATAATTTAAAGAGTCATGAGATTAATAATAATGTAACCCCTGAGGCAGATACTGAGACTGTCTGGGCCAAAATTCAAACTACCAACAATTGGCTAACCACAGGACTATGCTATCGCCCGCCCAATCTAGATGCTATTGCAAATGAAGTATTTATGAAAACCATTGAGAATATCACCACCCAGGATGGTCTAATTATAATGGGAGACTTTAACTTACCAAATATATGCTGGCATTTATTGCAAGGGATAGGTTTTCTAGAAACCAGATTTATAAATACTGTAATCAAACTTGATTTAGAACAAATAATTCTGGAGTCTACTAGATACAAATTCACTCTTGGCTTGATACTAACAAATATTAAAGACTTCAGGGATCCACCTAAAGTTCTACCACCAATCTGGGATAGTGATCATAAATACAGGTTACTCACCTGTAACAGGAGTTCTAGGAATGGTATATGTTGTTCATCCACACTGTCTGGCAGGTTCCTTGCCGCTTTAAATCTTGCCAGAAGGTCTTCAAGCTGGCTCCTCCCACCCACCCGGGTGGTAAAACTCTAGGCTCCGCCCCATGAAGCCAGATCTAGCCCGCTGGAAGCCAGGTTGTGTGTCGAAGCCGGGGAGGCCAGGTGGGTCGTGTGGATGAACAACATATACCATTCCTAGAACTCCTGTTACAGGTGAGTAACCTGTATTTCTAGGGACATGGATATGTTGTTCATCCACACTGTCTGGGAGACTCCTAGCAGTTCTCCAGGAGGAGGGAGGCAAGGTACACACCCCCTACTTAGGGAATAATGACTGGAGAACCGAGGCCCCAAAACCAGCATCCCGATGTGACTCAAGGTCAATGTGGTAGTGGGTGATGAAGGTGTGTGCTGACTTCCAGGTAGCAGCTCTGCAGATAACCTGGATAGGGACGTCCCTGGAAGCAGCCACCGATGCAGCGGTATGGCGGGTAGAATGAGCTCTTATCCCTCTGGGAGGCTCCATGCCCGCCAACCTATAGCAGAGATCTATGCAGGAGGTGACCCACCTGCCTATCGTCTGTTTGGCTGCAGGTCTGCCAGGTGCAGCTTCAGTGTAGGTGACAAACAGCTGGCGAACCTCTCCCCGAACTTCAGCTGTCCGCTCCTTGTAATAAGCGAGTGCTCTTCTAGAGTCCAAAGTATGGAGCCTATATCCAGCCTCCGAGGTGTGACTGGGGTAGAACACCGGCAGAGTCAATACCTGGTTAAGGTGAAACTCCGACACCACCTTTGGAAGGAATTTCGAGTGGGGGCGCAGGACAACCTTTTCCCTGTGGAAGACCAGATAAGAAGACTCACTGAAAGCGCCTGAGCTCTCCCATCCTTCTGGCTGACGTGATAGCCACCAAGAAGGCAGTTTTCCACGACAGGTGAGAGATGTCACACCTGTGCATCAGTTCGAATGGCTTGCCCATGAGCTTAGCCAATACCAGCAGTAGATCCCATGGAGGTGGAGGTTCTCGCACTGGAGGGGATATGTGATCAAGGCCTTTGAAAATGCACCCGACCACCTTCTCCTGCACCACCGACTGCTTCCCGGGCCGTGCCCGGTAAGCAGAGATGGCTACCAGGTGCACTGCTGGAGTAAATTAGGCCAGCCCTTGCTGAGAAAGGGACCCAGGTAGTCCAGAATGCTTGCAAAGGAACAGAAGGAAGGGTCCTGGCCCTTGCCCTGACACCAAATGGAGAATCTCTTCCATTTGAAGGCATAGCATTTTCTGGTCGACTCCTTATGGGATGCCTCAACAACGTTGAGGACCTCATCGGAAAGACCCAAGGCCTGGAACTCTAGCCGCTCAGGAACCAGGCCATCAGGTGCAGGGATTGAAGGTCTGGATGGAATACCTTCCCCTGATTGACTGACATCAGGTCCGGGTGGGCTGGAAGCTGCCTCAGGAGCCTGGAGCTGAGACTGAGGAGATCTGGATACCAGAACTGGCGGGGCCAGTCTGGGGCTACCAGAATCACCTGTGCCTTGTCCCTCCTCACCTTGAGAAGCACCTTGTGGATCAAGGGAAATGGGGAAAAGCGTAGAAGAGCCCGGGTCCATGGCTTCGAGAAGGCATCCCCCTGCAGCAAGCCCTGCTGAGGGGGGTGGGCATGAAACAGTCTCAGCTTCACATTCTCCCTTGAGGCAAACAGATCCACCTGAGGCACGCCCCAGTGGGAGAGCAGATCTTGTACTACCTCCAGCAGGAGAGACCACTCGTGGGACGCAGCCCCTATCTGGCTTAGGGCATCGGCCAGAATGCTGGAGGCTCCTGCCACATGGATGGCAAGGAGATCCGCCTCCAGGCTGCACACGAGTGACCAAATGTGGAGAGATTCCCTGCACAGAGGCATGGAGCGTGTCCTGCCCTGGCGGTTTAGGCAGTACATGGTCGTGGTATTGTCCGTCTGAACCTGCACCACTTGACCTCGTAGAAACGTAGCAAAGGCGGTGAGGGCTAGACGAACCGCTCGAAGCTCCAGCAGGTTGATGTGGCATCAGGACTCAAAAGGGGACCAGAGGCCGTGCGCTCTGTGCGCCTCCAGATGGGCACCCCAAACCATCAGAGAGGCATCGGTCGATAGATAGACCGTTGGCTCGGGGCAGACAAATGGGATGCCCTCCTGCGGATGTGCTGGAACTGTCCACCACTGGAGTGCATTCCACATCCCCTGGGTCACCGTCACTAGCTGATCCAAGGGATCGGAGTGCTGTGACCACTGGAGTGCCAGCCCCCATTGAAGGGGAAGCCTATATCAATGGGCCCAATGGACCATGCTGGTGCAGACCACCATGAGGCACAGGAAGTCCCAGGAAGGATGCAATTGCCCAACCTGAAATGATTGGGCAAAGGAGGAAAGAACCTCGGCCCTGTCCTCCGGGAGCTGTGCTCTGGCTTGTAGAGAGTCAAGCTCTGCCCCAATGAAGTGTATCACCTGCTTTGGCACGAGTTCTGACTTGGCCTTGTTGATGAGGAGGCCAACCTGAGAGCAAACCTGGAGGGCCAGATCTCTGGACTGCTCCATCTCCATTCTGGAGGAGGCTGCAATCAGCCAGTCATCCAGGTAGGGGTACACCCGGACCCTTCAGCGCCACAGGAATGCTGTCACCACTGCCATGCATTTGGTGAAGATCCTGGGAGCTAGGGAAAGGCTGAAGGGCATGGCCCGGAACTCGTAGAGGGAACCCTCTGCCCTGAAGCGGAGGAATCTCTGGTGGGACGGACAGATTGGGAAGTGAAAGAACGTGTCCTGGAGGTCCAGAGAACAGAATCGCGTGCCTCGTTCCAAGGATGGAATGATCTGAGCCAGAGTGACTATCCTGAAGGTTCGAGACCTTAGGAACATGTTCAGGTCATGCAGGTCTAGAATGGGGCGCCAGCCCCCCCATCCGTTTTGGGATCAGAAAGTACCTGGACACAAACCCCGGGTCTGGTGGAGGATCTGCCACCTTCCTGATCACCTCTTTTTCGAGGAGCAGGGCGCTGTCGGCTCGGTGAGCCGACAGAGAGGCTGCGGACCCCGTAGCCCCCCCGAGGGGCGACGGCTCAGAAGGGCGGGGCCTGCTCGAACTCCAGGGGCAGGCCCTTTCCTACCACCTCCAATACCCAGTGGTTCATGGTGATAGTGGATCAGGCAGAAAGGAACCCATCCCCCCATGAGGGGAACCCAGGGGGGAGTGACACCCCTCAACCCATCACTGGGCAGGCTTGGAGGAGGGACCGGCCGAGGGACCTCCTGGGCCTTTTCCTCCCTGCTTCCTGTTAAAGGAAGCTGCAGGCTTGGCTTTGGGATGCCAAATGCAAGCCTGCTGGCCCTGATGCTGGTGCTGTTGGGCCGGACGTGCTGCAGGCGCAGAAGGGAGAAAGGACTTATGTTGTTGACGATGGCCCTTGTCTTTCTGGGTGGAGGTGACCGAGTCCAGGGTAGCATTGGACTTTTCATTCCACTGGAGGTGGCCTTCCACTCTAGGGCCAAACAGGTCAGTCACCAAGAAGGGGACGTCCGCCAGTTTATGCTGGGTATCCACCATGAAGGTGGATATCCTCAGCCATGCTCTTTGGCACATGGCCACTGCGGCCGCAACTGATCTGGCACAGGAGTCTCCAATTTCCAGAGTCATTTGGAGCTGCTATTTTGCCACCACCCTTTCCTGGTCCCGCACCTGCTTGACCGTGGTCTGCAGGTCGGCCGGGAGATGAGGGATCACCTCATCCAGGGAGCCAACGAGGGCGTGGGAGAAGTGCGACATCAGCACAGCCGAGCTGGGCTGGTGGAGGCCTAGGGAGAATGCAGCGTACACCTTGTGCCCGGCATAGTCCAGCTTTTTGGACTCCTTGTCGGAGGACTTATCCACATCCCTAGTGTTCCCGGAACGCCGGAAAACGATATCGGTGACTAACCCCTCCGAAGAGGGGTGCTCCAAAAAACCGGACAAAGAGCCGGTAGGGACTGCATATTTCCTGGTTAACCTGGCGGAAGGCGCAGGGAAGGAAGCCGGCCGCTGCCAGAGCTCCAAGGCTGGGCCAACAATGGCTTCAGCCACCGGAAAGGCCTCCGTGGATGAATCCCCTCGGTCCAGTATCTCTATCAGGAGATACTTGGCCCCCTTGGATATGGGCTCGAGCTGCATCCCAGTGGATTCTGAGATGAGCTGAAGCAGACCCATAAATGACAATGGGCTCTTGTCCATCGACTGCCCCCCGGAGAACTCTAGGTCAAGGGGCCTGGAAAACAGGGAGGAGTCATCGTCGGACTCAGAGGAGTCTGCAAAGAGCTGCCTGGGGCCTGAGCCACCCTCCACCTGCCGAGGATGGTCGGGAGTGAGGGTGACCGACAACCTGTGGGGCAGACCCTGACTCGACCAAGAGTCCCTGGTCAGCACCCCCGATTTCAGTTGTGGAGGCGGAGGTTCCACCACAATCAGGGGGGCAGCTGGTTTCGGACAAACAACCAGCCCAGGCTTGGGCACCTTGACTACAGCAAGGGGTTGTTTCGGCCGTTCGGGTGACAGCCACTTGATGGCTGGGGAAGGCAATGGTGTCAGCTTGTTCCCAGACAAAAAGTAACTGCTGCCACATGAAGCCCTCATAGCATCGACGCAATTTGTACCGAAGCCTCTCCTCTTCCGAGGAGGAAGACGAGGATGAGAGGTGCCGCTGCTTACCTTGGTGCCGAGACTGAGACCACCGATGTCGGTGGGATCAGCTGGACCGAGATGAGGTCCGAGACCGAGACCCTCGGTGCTTCTGAGGACGGGAATGGGAAGGGGCGGGGGACACCCACTCTTCCTTCGGCTCAGGAGCCTTGACCGGGGACTCCAGCAAAGGAGGCGCAGGCAAGTCCTCGGTCTCCACCGGGGGAACCGGTGAAGAAGGGTTGTCAGCTTCAGCAGTCGACAGCCCATCTGATGGGTCAAGAAAAATCTTGACCGTGTCGACGGGTGTCTCGGCCGGCTGACCTGTCAGGGACACCGTGAAGCCAGCGGACTTAGCCGCAACCTCGACCGAAGTCGAATGTCGACTGTCCAGGTAAGGGGACCTTTCCCGCTCCCACGACCGCCGATGGTGGGACTTACCTTTTGAATCCTTCTTTTTGGACCAAGAAGAGTGTCCTGATGGCCCCTCTCCATTCATGGAAAGGGATTGGCAAAGCTCCTTAAAAGAAGCTGTGTAGGAGGATCCCAGAGAGAGTGGGACAAATGCCGCAACCAAGGAAGATGATGATGCAGCCTGGGCCGCCTTCTCCTCAACGGCGATCATCTGCTCGAGTTGCTCAGCCGAGCCAGCCACCACGGACACTGCCCAATGGGCCTCCTTGGACTTCACCAGCGGGTAGCGCTTCTCGGGGCACCCAAGCTGTAACCGGGCAGTGCAGTCTTCCAGGGCGTTGGCCGAAAACGAACGCCATAACTCGCAGGCCTGCAGGTCACAATCTAGGCTGAGGCAGTAGAGTGCGGGTCTGTCCTGGACATTTTCTGCCCACATGGGCACCGCCAAAATCCGGGAGTCGATTTGTCCATCGCAGACGTGAGGGAGTAATTATACTGAAGTCTTGAAAACTTTAGAATTAGTTTCGGGTGAACCGAAGAATTAGGATACAGTCTATACGCAGAGCATTAAGGAAGGAACCTGAGCTTCCAAGTGATAAGGAAGATCTGGCATCATGGGGCGTAGCCAAAGAGTTTTACCACCCGGGTGGGTGGGAGGAGCCAGCTTGAAGACCTTCCGGCAAGATTTAAAGTGGCAAGGAACCTGCCAGACAGTGTGGATGAACAACATATCCATGTCCCTAGAATATGATCTTATGGCCTCTGAAAAGATATACATCAAGACACTGAAAGTATGTGGACACTTATCTAGGATAAAATAGAATACTGTATCCAGCAAGGGGTACTGTACTGCAATACAAAAACTATAGCAATAACAAAAAAAAATACCAATGTGGCTAAATACAAATATAAAAAAACAAGTAAAAAACAAGAAAAGGGCTTACAACAAATATAAAAAAAAACACCCTACAACAGATAGGTGGCAAAAGTTTAAAATAAAGGCCAATTCAACTAAAAAGGCAATAAAGAATGCAAAAAAGAACCTAGAATTAAATCTGGCAAAATTAACTAAAGATAACAAAAAACGTTCTATAATTACATTGGCTCAATTAAAGGTAACGCTCCTAATGAATCAGGAATTAATTACTGATGAGCAGAAAATGAAACAATTCCTTTAGTAGTGTATACAAAATCAAAGAGGAAATAAATTTAGATAATCTCCTAACCACCAGTAATCTAGAGTTATTTACTTTATAATATCATGACTACCATAAAATCAATAAAAATAACTCATCTGCAGGACCTGACAATATTTCTCCTTCATTTCTAAAAAATTAATAAATGAATTATCTAGTATGTTAACATTGCTGTTTAATACATCTGTCAGTGAAGATACTGTTCCAAAAGATTGGAAGAGAGCCATTGTGAGCCCCATACATAAAAAAGGTAACAAGCAACGCCCTGCTAATTATAGACCCATTAGCCTCACTTCCTGTATTGGGAAATTAATGGAAAGGTCACTTCTCCAGAAAATGATTATACATATCCAGAATACAGATAACACAGGCATAACACAATATGGTTTTACTCAAGGCAGATCTTGCCAAAACAATCAAATAAATTTCCTTGAGTCTGTCAGCAGTGCTCTGGACAGTGGCTTACCAGTGGATGTGATATTTTTGGATTACAAAAAGGCCTCTGATACTGTTTCCCATAGAATACTGTTAGAACAACTAATTAGGATCAAATTACATCCAACTATCATTAAATGGATTGATTCATAGTTAAAGGACAGAGAACAGTGTGTTAATATCAAAGGTCAAATGTACAACTTAACAAAAGTTACCAGTGGGGTGCCCCAGGGATCGGTCCTAGGGCCAGCATTATTCAATATCATGATATCTACTATGCAAACTACTAATGGGGTCTGGATACATAAGTACGTGAAAAACGACAGTAAAATTGGCTGTATCACAAATGATATACAGTCAATCCATGCTTTACAAAATAATCTAGATCAATTGGCATCATGGGCAACACAGAATAAAATGACTTTCAATACTGCTAAATGTAAGGTAATGCATTTTGGTAAGAATAATAAACTAGCTCAATACACACTGAATAATATCCAATTACAAAGTTGTTACAACAGAACTCGACTTGGGCGTCACTATCAAAAATGATAGGAAATTTAATACTCACATAAATAAAACAATAAAAAAGTGTCATGGAATAACAGACTGTATATTGAAACATATTAAAAAAGTCATACAGCTGATGTTATTGTTCCTTTATTTTCTAGCATGGTAAGATCACACATTGATTTTTGTGCCCCAACATCTATAGGTACAAAAGCAATGATAGAGAGAGTCCAGAGAAGAATGACTAAAAACATTAATAATTTAAGAAATCGTACATATGAGTAAAGATTGAGTACTCTTGGGCTCTTTTCCCTTGAATATAGGTCCTTGAGGGGAGACCTTTGTTTAACTTACAGGGCATTTAGAGATCCTATTCTATTTGAAACACTAAGCTTTCAAAGAAAACCAACTGACAAAATCACAAGAGCTCATAAACTAAAACTATAAGCAAATATTAATCATACTACAAAAAGAAATAATTACATAACACAAAGAATTCCACCAATTTGGAACACATTACGTGAGTCTGTGGTGACTAGTGCCAATATCAAGCCGTTTAAGAGAAACCTAGATCAATACATGGGTAATAGAAATTTCTTATTCTGCCATTCGGTTTTGGTGGCGCAAGTTCTTTAAGGGTTCCGCCCTCGAACTCGTAAACTCCTACGAATCTATACGCAAAAAGCAGCTGGGTTCTGTTCTCCCTTTGACCCTTGGTGTGCTCCAGGTAGTAACTGATAGCCCTTTTGACATCCAGGCTATGCAATCTGCGTTCACCTGAGCATGAGTGATCAGTCAAAAAAAAAAAAAAAGACAGGCAGGGTAATAGACTGATTAAGGTGAAAATCAGACACCATCTTAGGAAGAAACTTCCTGTTTGTTCTTAGGACTACCTTATCATTATGGAAGGAAATGTAGTCCTGATCTGTACACAGGGCCTGTAACTCACTGATCCTTTTGGCTGAAGTAATGGCTATTAAGAACGCAGTTTTCCAAGTAACATACTTGAGCTCTGCTGATGACATGGGTTCAAAGGGTGGCTGCATCAGCTAACCAATATAGATGTTAAGATCCCACCCTGGTGTGGGATCTGTGTGTGGGGGATCCAGGTGCAGAAGCCCCTTAAAGAATTTCTTGTACACCTGTTCAGAGGCCAAAGAAGGCCTTCTGCCAACTGAAAGGTAGGCCAAAACTGCTGCTAGGAGAACCTTTAATGAAAAGGACATAAGACCAAGGGAATGGAGGTGTACCAAGTAATCCAGTATTGGGGCACACCTGCCTGGGTACTGATCACATCTTGTTGCTGGCACCAGCATGAAAATCTCTTCCACTCTGAGGAATAGGTTAGCTGTGTAGAAGGTTTTCTGGAGCTCCTAAGAAACTGGAGTACCCTCTCCGAAAACTCCAGGTTGGCAAATTCTATGTCCTCAAGAACCACGCCTTGAGTATGAGAGATTGCAGGTTGGGATAGAGAATTCAGCCCTGTGAGGCAGTAAGGAGATTGTGCCTGCAGGGTAGAGCTATTGGCTTGTTGACAGACAGAAGTAGAAGCAGCAAGCGCCGTGGTTGCCTGGCCCAATCTGGGGCTATGAGGATCATGGTTGCTGGCCAAGACCTGAGTTTGTTCAAAACTCTGTGCAGTAGAGGGAAGGGAGGAAATGCATATAGAAATTTCCCTGTCCAATCCAATAGTAGTGCATCCATCAGTACTGTGCCCACTGTGGGAGGTCTGCAACAGTACTATAGCAACTGATGATTGTCTGGGTGAGCAAAGAGGTCCATCTCCGGGGTTCCCCACCTCCTGAACACTGTTTGAAGTACCTGTCTGTTCAGAGTCCATTCGTGATGGTTCTGATTGATTCTGCTCAGTGCATCTGCTAGGGTGTTGTCTTTCCCTGGTAGGTACACAGCTGTGAGGGACAGGTTCAGAGAGTGGGCCAGCCTCCATAGTAACATGGCTTCTGTGCACAATGGAGAAGACCAGGTGCCTCTGTTTGTTTATGTAGTACATTGTGGTGGTATTGTCTATTCTGACTTGTACCACCCTATTTGCGAGCTCTGAAGCAAAGAACTGGATCCACGAGTGCACTGCTCTTAGCTCCAGTAGGTTTATGTGAAGAAAGGTCTCCTTTTTGGTCCAGTTGCCATGAGCTGTGTGGTCTCCTGTGTGTACTCCCCACCCTAGGAGGGAGGCATCTGTGTTTAGGACCCTTGAGGGGAGCTGTTGCAGGAAAGGAACTTCCTGTCTTATGTTTTCTCTGTCCTGCCACCACTGCAGGGCCAGAAGCAAGGATCTGGTGACTGGTACCAGAGCAGACAACTGGCATTTTTTTCTGACCAATAAGATCTGAGGTGAAACTGAATGTCCCTCATTTGAAATCTGACTCCTGGAACTACTGCTGTGGATGCTGCCATGTGTCCTAACAGCTGAAGAAAGCCTTGCTGACCTGGCACAGAATAACTGGAAGGAGCTGGCCAGCTGTACCAGAGTGTCCACACTTGCTGGTGGAAGGAAGGCTTTTCCTTTCAATGTGTCCAGCTCTGCTCCTATGAAATCTAGAAGCTGAACTGGGACCAGAATGGACTTTTGGGGATACAGAAGGAGCCCTAGGGACTGAAGGAGGCTTTGAGCCTGAGCTAGGACATCCAGGACTTGTTGGGGGGGACTGACCCACCAGCAGCCAGTCATCCAGATAGGGAAAAACTGTGACACCCTTCTTTCTTAGATGTGCCACTACCACAGCCAAGCACTTGGTAAATACCCTTGGAGCCGAAGAGAGGTCGAAGGGCATTGCTCTGAACTGATAATGGCCTGATTTCAGCCTGAGCCTGAGGAACTTTCTATGTGAGGACCTGATAGGGATATGAAAATTGGTGTCCTTCAAATCTAGTGAGGCTAGCCAGTCCCCCTTGCCTGAGTGAAGGCAGAATGGTGGCCAGTTACCATCTTGAATTTTGTTTTTGTCAAATATCTGTTTAACTGTCTGAGATCCAGAATGGGTCACCACTCCCCTGTTTTTTTTTACTGTTAGGAAATACCTTGAGTAGAACCCTTTCCCCTAGTGTAGGGGTGGAACTGGTTCTACTGCCTTGACCAGTAACAGTTTCTTTACCTCCTCCTCCTCCAGAAGCAGGGATTCTGATGTGGAAAGAGGACTGAAGACCTTTGCCCTCAGCTTGGGCAAAGCCTTTAAGCTGAGGGTGAGGCCCTGACCCACTAACTTCAGAACCCACTTGTCTGTAGTTACAGCCAGGCCTGGAGGTGGTGGGTGAGCCTGTCCCCTACATGGAGAGGGGAGGCGACCCTGACATACTTCAGTGGTTCTGCTTCACATTTGGGTTCAGTTGAGGGCTTGGGCCCATCCTGCCAGTACCCCTTCTGAATCTGCCCTGAAATAGCTCCTTTGGGGTTTGTAGGCTGGAAGGGCTTGGGTCTGAAAGGTCTATAATAAGGTCATGTTCTTCCAGCCCTGAGCTGTTGTTTCTGGGGAGTAGCTGCCTTTTCTTTGGCTGCTGCACTCCTGTAAGCTACCTTGTATTCATCCATCTTTTTCATATAGGTTTTGGTCTGTTGGTCAAAAAGGAATGAAGGGTCACAGGGGAAATCCAAAGAGTGTGCTGGGATAAGTTAGTGGATCTCAGCCATGCAAATCTCCTGAAAGATATAGAGGTGGCCATAAGCCTGGCTGCAGTGTCATTGGCATCCACAGCCATCCTAAACTGGAACTTTGATGCCTCGACACCCCATTTAACAGCCTCTGCCAAATCAGCTGCCATAGGTTCTGGGCAGAATTTTGCAATTTCAGATACTGTACTCCACAGGCTTTTTTGAAATCTGGCCACATAAGCCATGTAGGTGGCCCGTCTAATGGTTAGAAAGGAGCCCAGGTAGGACTTCCTGGCCACTGAATCCATTTTCCTAGAATCCTTATCAGGAGGATGGGATGCCAGGGGTATACCAGCCTTGTCACAGTCTGCAGCCTATACAACACCCTCATGACTGGGGTGTGTATACAAAACTTCTGCACCTGACTTGGCTACCCAGTACTTCCTATCCAGTTTTTTATCAACTTGGGGAATTCAGGTAGGTGTTTGCAGAACCTTGAAAACATGCTAAGGGTTTTGTGAATGGGAAAAAGCAACTTTTTTGCTGGAGCCATATCCATCATTTCCACAAAATCAGCCTCTTCCTCCTCATTTTTTGCCTCTGAGTAGGGAGGTCTAAGGTCTGAGCCACTTGTTGCATAAAGGCAAACAGGGAGATAAAGTCCTCAGATCCCTTGTCAGGGGAATCAGGACAATGAGGGTCAGGAGAAAACTCTGGTTCTACCAGTTCTCCACAGTCCTCTTCTTCTTCTTCCTCCCCAAATCCATAGTCCCTCTCCTCTTCTATGAACTCAGAACCAGGATGGAGGGGACCGGGACCAGAGGGAGAACCTGGGAGCACAACCGCAATAAATTTAACCGAGGACTGTGGAACCTGAACCAGAGGAGACTGAAAGGACTGAATAATCTGTATAGCATTAGCTATCTCCTCCACTGTAGGAACCGACGGTTTCATTGGTTGCAGTTCTGTGTGTTTCTCCTTTTTCTTTTTCTTGCCCGCAGTTGCCGGTCCAGCTGCCTTTTTAGCGGTGTGTTTCTTTGTCTGTGAACCGGCACCCTGGTCAGAGGGGGTTTCTCCCGGTTCGGCAGTGCTTTTAGAAGTAGAAGATTTGTCTGTAACTGGTTCAGTGGTTGTGTCAGACATTTTTTCCCTCAGCCAGTTCAAACACCTGTCAAGAGTGGACTGAGGAAAATTCTTGCACATTTCACCATCTGTCTCTAAGTGGTCAAACCTGAGACAGAAAACACACATCAAATGGGGATCAGCTTTGGCAAACGTTTCCCTGCACTCGGTACAGTGCTGAAAACCAGTTGGTCTAGTTCTTTTCTTAGGCATCTGAGACATGGCCGACTACCCCAAACAAATATCTTTTTTTTTTCCCCGGACAGTTTAAGGACCAAAGAATCAACCGGGGTTTAGCCCAGAAATGTCCTCACCAAAAGAAATTTTAACTTACAAGGAAAAAAGGAAGAAAAATGTCAATTCCTGACCAGAGAACCGGACAGAAACCGAGGACTTACCTAATTCTTTCTATCTAAACTAGTTTACCTTGTGAACCAAAGACAGCGGTTTAAAAATTAGAACTAAAAGCGGTAGAAAACCGAGAAAATAAACACAGCTTTTGAAAAAGATGCAGAGGACTCTCCGAGGCATCTGACTAATCAAGTGGAGTAAAGAATCTGACGGTTGATGGAATGTTTACCAGGGACGGTGGTTTGAAAACTGAGCTCGAGCCTAGCATTCTCTCATTTGCATAGGTTCTATTAACCTTCTCAGCTCCGGGGCAGTACTATGGTGGGACAATGTTAGGGTCAGAATTATAAATTACAAACAAATAGTGTGCTATTTGCAAACAGCAGAGTACACACATTTTTCTTTGTGCTAGCATTTCTAATTTTGCAGTTGCACACTCCAAGACATCAATATATTAAAATTAACCATGACATTTTCTGCTACACTCTCTTATTTAACAAATAAGAAAAATAAATTTGAGCTCATGTCAGTGCCTACAACATCATTATCATGTTCACATCAACAGACTGTGATGCCAAAGGTAGGGCATCACAACTTTAGCTCCATAGTAAGCCTCTTCTGTAAAAGAATACTGTGCCATTAATAACTGGGTAAATAAACTGTAGAATAAAACAATCTGAAAGCCAATTGAAAGACCTTACTGTATGACACTGAAACCTGTAACCATGTCAGGGATTATGCTGACATTCTTATACAGGGGAGTCAGTAATCAGAAAAATGAATTACACGTGGAACCAGCAAAACTCGGTCACACAATGTTACAAAACCAATTTTAAATTGTATTTATTTATTGAATTTTGGTAACTGGGTAGGCCCACTGAAACAAGACAGTCCCTTTTTCAGTGGCAACCCGGTAAGTGCAGTACACTTATAGTGCAATAATAGTTGGCACAGAAAACCATACAGGTATGACAATTGTAAAACAAGACCAACTAATATAGTTACAGGAACATGTCATAGTACAACACAATTACATCATACAAACTTTCACAACCAGCGTACAAAAGATGTACAGAGAACATAATTACTACAGTTAAGAACCACTAGTATAGATAACAGTATCATACAGTGTTCTATGGCAGACAGCAACATAATCATCAATCCCTATTTACAGATAGCATTGTACATAATTCAGACTGTACAAAATAACACTGTACCCAACTGAGAAATCCAGTGATGCTAAACACACAGGTAGTGGAGAGGTAGAAAGCCCGGAAGTCATCGATAGCAGTAGCAATGCAGGGCAGCTAGATGAGCCTGCAGCGAGCACTGAAATTGAGGGAGTGAAGAGCAAGCCAGGACTGAGGAGGATAAGAAAAAATTACTCACCTTAGTAATTGTGTTTCTTCTAACGGAGTCTTGCTGTATTCTGACAATATGCAGTTAGCCCCAGCACTTGAACTGATCCAGAGAGGAAAGAGTTAACTTTATGCCAGAGCACAGAATGTTGAGCTCGAGCTCGGTTCAAACCTCTGTCTGCTGCACTGCCAAGTGTAACTGTCAGATTCTTACGAGCTAATACTAACTACACCTGCTAGGTGGAAATTGTAAAAAACTACTAGCCAAAAGGCAACCAAATATTTTGGGTCCCCAAAAAACTCAAGTCGAGAAGTCCAAAACAAAAACCAGGTAGTGAACAATATAATTATAAAAAAGAATGAAGACAAAATGCACTGCCCCCCCCAAAAAAAAACAGAGAAAAGTGCCAGTGCACCTCTGCGGTGCAACACTGTACCTGCCAGCCCACTTCCCAAACACCAGGTTCTGAAAGGGGAGGCAATGAGAGAGGTCAGAATACAGCAAGACTCCATTAGAAGAAACACAATTACTAAGATGAGGATGGAAATGAGAAAGGAAAATGTGGGCGCACCGGGATTTGAACTCCGGACCTCTGGTATGCCGTTCCAGCGCTCTAACCATTAAGCTACAGGCCCACTGGTTACAGCATCCGAAGAACTTCCTATTTCACAGTCACACATTCCTTTCTCTCTACTGTTGCTTAATCTGCAACCAGAAACCAATTTAGAAATTCCACTACTTCTCAGTGCAGTTTAACCCTGCAAGGTATATAGTTTTAAACCAAGGATGGAAATGAGAAAGGAAAATGTGGTACGGACGAGTTTGAACTCCGGACCTCTGGTATGCCGTTCAGCGCTCTAACCATTTTAAAAAACTATATACCTTGCAGGGTTAAACTGCACTGAGAAGTAGTGGAATTTCTAAATTGGTTTCTGGTTGCAGATTAAGCAACACTAGAGAGAAAGGAATGTGTGACTGTGAAATAGGAAGTTCTTCGACGCTGTAACCAGTGGGCCTGTAGCTTAATGGTTAGAGCGCTTGAACGCATACCAGAGGTCCGGAGTTCAACCCGTGTGCCCACATTTTCCTTTTCATTTCCATCCTTGGTTTAAAAACTATATACCTTGCAGGGTTAAACTGCACTGAGAAGTAGTGGAATTTCTAAATTGGTTTCTGGTTGCAGATTAAGCAACACTAGAGAGAAAGAATGTGTGACTATGAAATAGGAAGTTCTTGGACGCTGTAACCAGTGGGCCTGTAGCTTAATGGTTAGAGCGCTGGAACGGCATACCAGAGGTCCGGAGTTCAAATCCCAGTGCGCCCACATTTTCCTTTCTCATTTCCATCCTTGGTTTAAAAAACTATATACCTTGCAGGGGTTAAACTGCACTGAGAAGTAGTGGAATTTCTAAATTGGTTTCTGGTTGCAGATTAAGCAACACTAGAGAGAAAGGAATGTGACTGTGAAATAGGAAGTTCTTCGGACGCTGTAACCAGTGGGCCTGTAGCTTAATGGTTAGAGGCTGCAAGGCGCATACCAGAGAGTATGGAGTTCAAATCCCGTGCGCCACATTTTTCTTTTCATTTCCATCCTTGGTTTAAAAACTATATACCTTGCAGGGGTTAAACTGCACTGAGAAGTAGTGGAATTTCTAAATTGGTTTCTGGTTGCAGATTAAGCAACACTAGAGAGAAAGGAATGTGTGACTGTGAAATAGGAAGTTCTTCGGACGCTGTAACCAGTGGGCCTGTAGCTTAATGGTTAGAGCGCTGGAACGGCATACCAGAGGTCCGGAGTTCAAATCCCGGTGCGCCCACATTTTCCTTTCTCATTTCCATCCTTGGTTTAAAAAACTATATACCTTGCAGGGGTTAAACTGCACTGAGAAGTAGTGGAATTTCTAAATTGGTTTCTGGTTGCAGATTAAGCAACACTAGAGAGAAAGGAATGTGTGACTGTGAAATAGGAAGTTCTTCGGACGCTGTAACCAGTGGGCCTGTAGCTTAATGGTTAGAGCGCTGGAACAGCATACCAGAGGTCCGGAGTTCAAATCCCGGTGCGCCCACATTTTCCTTTCTCATTTCCATCCTTGGTTTAAAAAACCATATACCTTGCAGGGGTTAAACTGCACTGAGAAGTAGTGGAATTTCTAAATTACTAAGATGAGTAATTTTTTTCTTCAAACATGAAGTCTTGCTGTATTCTGACAATATGCAGACTACCAAGCAGTACCTCCATGGACGAGGGACGGAACCTATTTTGGGAATTGGCTCTGCAGTACTGCTGTCCCAAACCTAGCATCACTCCTAGCCTGGATATCCAGAGAGTAAGGCTTGGTGAATGTATGGACTGTTTTCCAGGTGGCTGCTTTGCATATCTCAAATAAGGGTATAACCCTGGCAGCTGCCAGAGAAGCAGCTGTACCTCTAGTCGAATGAGCCCTCAGGCCTGAGTGGGGTACTTTGCCTAATTTTTCATAGCAGAATTGTATACAAAAGATAATCCACCTGGCAACAGTTCTCTTAGTAGCAGATTTACCCTTTCCCACTTCACCTAAGATGATGTAAATATCCTACAACTAGCCCTTGGAGAATTGGAAACATGGGCAAGGGATAAAAAGTTGACATTTAATGTAGAAAAATGCAGTGTTATGCTTTTTGGAAATAAAAATAGAGTAATTACACTCTAGGAGGGCAAATATTAAAAAAGGTAGAGGATGAAAGAGAACTGGGCATAGGAATAAGTAATGATTTAAGCTTCAAGTCACAATGCTACCAGGTTATAAATAAGTCAAGCAGCATCTTACACAGTATAAATAAACATATTAAATGTAAAAGTAAGGAAGTACTGTTGCCATTTTATACATTTTTAGTGCGACCACATATTGATTACTGTGCCCAGTTATGGTCACCGGGAGGCAAAGGGGAAATAAATGCCTTAGAGAAAATTCAGAGAAAGGCATCCCGTAGGAAAAATGAGGTAAAAGGTCTTGATTATAAATTAAGGCTAAAAAACCTAGGGCTACAGTATATTCCCTGAAGTATAGATGATTGAGGGGGGACTTGTGTTTGATATATCATGCAACTACTGACCCACAGATATGGGAATTATTGGGGTTAAATTATAGAACTCTACATTATAACACTAGAATACACCCCCTACAATTGGAAATGGAAAGATTCAGATCAAAGAAAAGAAAACAGTGGTTCTCTGTAAGAATCACTAAAATTTGGAACAATCTCCCATTGGAAATTATGGCCAGTCATAATATGAACAGCTTTAAATCAAATCTGGATGTCTACCTTATTAAAAATTATATTTTGGGATATTAAAAAAAAAAAAATTGCCAGCTAAAATGGACCTAGGTCTACTATATGGCTCTGTTATACTTATGAAACCTATGAAACCATAAGTGACGAAAAACTGGAGAGAGTCAAACTAAATGCCTTAGTACATTCAATGTAGTAGCTAAGAGCCCTTTTAACATCCAAACTGTGTAATCTTCTCTCTCCTGAAGAAGAATGATCAGTGAAGAATCACAGGAAGAGACATGGATTATTTCAGATGGAAGTCTGAAACCACTTTGGGTAAGAACCTCCTGTTGGTTCTAAGGACCACCTTATATTTATGTAATGAGATAAAATCAGGCTCCACTGACAGAGCTTGCAATTCACTGATATGCCTGGCAGAGGTAATAGTTACCAGGAACACAGTTATCCAAGTCAAGTACTTAAGTTCTGCTGAGGCCAAAGGCTCAAAAGGGGACTGGTATGAAGCAATCCTTTGAAGAATTTACAGAAAACAGGATGAGATGCCAGTGAGGAGGGCTTTCCCACTGACAGAAAAGCAGAAACTGCTGACAAGTGTACTTTGAGGGTAGCTGGTCTGAGGCCTAAGCCATTAAGATGAACCATATAATCCAGAACTGTAGCTAAGTCAGCAGAGTCTGGGGATATGTGCTTAATGGAACACCAAATGCTGAATATTTTCCATTTGGAGGTAAGTTTTTCTGGTGGCAGGTTTCCGTGAGGCCTTGAGAATGTCCAGAACCCCTTTGGACAAATTCAGACTTGCATATTCTAGTTCTTCAAGTACCATGCTTTGAGGTTGAGAGACTGAAAGTTGGGGCACCAAATTCTGCCCTGAGAGGAGGTTAGCAGATTGTGATTTTTGGGAAGAGCTAAGGGGAGATGGACTGCCAGGGACAGTAATAGAGGATACCAGGGCTGTCTGGCCCAGTCTGGAGCAATCAGGATTACTTTGCAAGATTGTGACCTTATCTTGACCAGAACTTTGAATAATAGAGGAAAGGGGGGGAAGGCATACAGAAATTTTCCCTGCCAATCCAGAAGTAGAGCATCTAGGGGGACTGAGCCCAATACTGGGGGTCTGCAACAAAAGAGAGGAAGTTGGTGACTGTCTGGGACTGCAAAGAGGTCTACCTCTGGAGTGCCCCACCTTGAATATATCACTTTCAACACTAGGGGTCCCGGGACCAATCGTGATGGCCCTGAGAAATCCTGCTCAAAGCATCTGCTAGCACATTGCCCTTCCCTGGAAGGTGGACTGCTACCAGAGATGTCTGTAAAGAATAAGCCAGGGACCATAATTTCATGGCTTCCATGCACAAGTCCGTGGACTGAGTGCATCCCTCCTTGTTGATGTACCATATGGTGGTGGTGTTGTCCGTTCTGACCTGAACCACCTTGTTCCATACTGATTCTGAGAAGGCTTGTACAGCCAGGTACATAGCCCTGAGCACTAGAAGATTGATGCGAAGTAGAGACTCCTGAGGGGACCATACTCCTTGTGCTGTGAGTGCTCCCAAGTGAGCTCCACATCCCAGGAGAGAGGCATGTGAGGTGAGAACCACAGAATGCGACTGGGTAATGAATGGGACTCCTTGTCTGAGGTTGTTCTGATCCAAACACCACTGGAGGGCCTGGATCAGAGTCTTAGTCACTGGAACTAGTTTGGTTAGAGGGTCCTTTTTCTGGGACCAAAAAGCCACAAGTGGAACTGAATGTCCCTCATCTGAAATCTGGCACCTTGTACCACTGCTGTGGAGGCAGCCATGTGGCCCAAGAGTTGAAGAAAATGCCTTGTTGGTCGAGAGACCAGAAGGCGAAAGGAATAAGCCAGGTCTGTGAGGGCCTTTACCCTTGCTAGAGGAAGGAGGGCTCTTACTGGGACAGTGTCCAACTCTACTCCTATGAAGGTCAGGAGTTGCACTGGTTTGAGAACTGACTTTGGATGATTAAGGAGGAATCCTAGAGAAGTGAGCAACTGCTGAATCACTTGCAGGTCTGACTTGACTTGGTCTGGATACTGCCCCACAATGAGCCAGTCGTCCGGGTACAGAAATATGGAGATGTTTTTGCCTCCTTAGGTAGGCCACCACTACTGCTAGACATTTTGTGAATACCCTTGATGCTGATGTTAGCCCAAAGGGCATTACTCTGAACTGATAATGGCCTGAAGACAATTCATACCTGAGGTACTTTCTGTGGGAGCACCTGATGGGAATGTGAAAGTAGGCATCCTTGAGGTCCACGGAGGCTAGCCAATCCCCTGGCCTCAGAGAGGGAATAATTATTCTCAGAGTCACCATTTTGAATTTTGGCTTTACTAGGTGTTTGTTTAAGTATCTTAGATCTAGGATGGGCCGCCACTCCCCTGTCTTTTTTGGGATAAAGAAGTATCTGGAGTACAGACCTTTGCCCCTGTGAGATGTAGGAACTCTCTATATGGCTCTGAGAGCCAGCAGAGAGGAAATCTCTGCCTCTAGGGCAATGGTTTCGGAGATGTTTGCAGGTGGAAAAGACCTGACCCTCAGCTTTGAAATTTTTTGAAGCCGAGGGCCAGTTCCTGGCTTACTACCTCCAGGACCCACTTGTCTGAGGTAACAGACTTCCAGGCCTGGAAGTAGTAAGCCAGCCTTCCTCCTAAAGGAAAGGGGGAGTTGACCCGGGCTGACACATCAGAGTGTCTGCTTGGCAGGAGCCTTAGACAGAGGAGGATGCAGCCCTGCTCATCCCCTTCTGCCTCTCCCTCTGAAGAACCCCATCTGAGGAAAAGGAGAGGAGGCCTGTGCCTGGCTGAAAGGCATGTGAAAAGGCCTGCCCCTGCCCCTAGATTGCTGCTTTTGAGGAGTTGCCTGCATTTCCTTGGCATGTGCACTCCTATAGGTGGTCCTGTATTTGTCCATTTTCTTCTTATAATTCTCTGTCTGCTCCCCAAACAGAGAATTATCCACCACAGGGAAATTCATGACCTTAGCCTGGGTGTCCTGTGAAAGGCTAGTACATCTGAGTCATGCCAGTCTCTGAAGTGACACAGATGTAGCCATGACTCATGATGATACATCACTGGAGTCCACAGCAGCATGAAATTGGATCTTTGATGCCTCTATCCCATCAGCAGCCACCTCTTCCAGCTCCTTGGCTAGCTGTGGGGAAGCCTGTTTAGCCAGTTCCAGAACAGTATCCCATCTGGACTTCTGGTATCTGGCTGTATAGGCCATGTAGTTAGCCTGCCGGAGTCCCAAAGAAAATACCAAATACTGTTTTTCAGCCATGGCATATATCTTTCTGGAATCCTTACCTGGGGGGTGTGAAGCCAAGGGTATGCTAGCCTTATCACAGGCTGCAGCCTGCACAACCCCAACATGGCTGCATTGCTGGTAAAAGAAATCCGTACCTAAGCCTGACAGCATATACCTCTTGTCCATTTGTGTGTCCACAGGAGGTAGAGAATTTGGTGTTTTAAGCAGTCTTTGTGTCTGTTTCCCAAAAGATTTATGGAGCGGAATAGACAGTCTCTTGGACTCTGGGATGTCCATCATCTCCACATAGTCAGGCTCCTCTTGCTCCTCAACAGCTTCAACCAAATGGAGCTGGAGGGTTTCTGCTACTTTCTTGTAAAACATAAAGTGGGAAGGGGACTCAGAAAGCCTAGGAGGGGAAACACCAGAAAGCCTGTCTGGGGAGATGCCCGGTTCTATGGGCTCATCCTAACCTTCCAGACCATCACCATCATCGTCATCATCATCATAATCTTCAACCCCCTCCAGGTCCGGTTCATAATACTCTTCAGGGGAATAATCCGGAACCGGAGGAAACGACCGAACCAAACGCCTACCTGATGGTGCAGGATCAGTCGGAACCGAAAGAGCGATTCCACAATACTAAATCGCCCTGGCAATTTCTTTGGCGGTTGGACGATGCGGTTCTGGATCCAAACCGGCCGATTTGTCTTTTTTCTTTCTTTTTGCTGGAACCAATCCCTCAGAATCGGTTCTCCTTTTGCCCCGAAGGAGTCTCGCCCTGGTCAGAGGGCACTCCCTCAGGTTCGGTTGGAACCGAACCGGGCTGGCCATCTGGGTCAGCGGTCTTCTCTGCCTCCTTTTCCCTAAGCCTGCCCAATCTTTTTCTAGGGTGGCCGTAGGAAAATTTTTACAGATCTGGCAGTCAGAATCGAGGTGGTCAAACCCCAGACAGTAAACACAGGTTGTGAGGGGATCAGCCTTAGCAAAGGCCTCCCCACACACACTGCAGTGTTGAAACCCAGTGGGCCCAGTTTTTCTTTTGGGTTTCTCAGACATAGCCAACCTAAACAAAAACTTACCCTTTACTTGGCTTCAGCCAGGCAAGACTCCCTTATCGGTTCCTACCCGTGTTATGGGTATTGGAAAAAAACGTTAAAAACACAGTTTTTTTTAGAACCGATAAGGACCGGTACCTCACACTAACCCATAATTCAAATAAAGAAAACCAATCGGTTCAACTGAACCGATAAAGAAACTTTTTTTTTTGTTTACAATTTCCACAGAAAAAAACAAAACTTAAATAATCAGTCCACTAGCTACACACTTACTGTACCACAGACAGGGCTCTGAACCAAAGAAATAAACAGAAAAAACAGTATAAAACCGACGTTTTACTTGTACTGAACCAAAAGCGTAGGATAGATCTCCGGAGCAACTGTTCAGTTAGGCAGAGTAAAGAATCTGAAGGTTACACTTGGAAGTGCAGCAGACAGAGGTTTGAACCGAGCTCGAGCTCAACGTTCTATGCTCTGGCAAAAAGTTAACTCTTTCCTCTCCGGAGCAGTTCAAGTGCTGTTGCTAACTGCTTACTGTCAGAATACAGCAAGACTTCATGTTTGAATGAGTTCCAGGGAGAAAAAAATTACTCACCTTAGTAATTATGTTCTTCTAGTGGAGTCTTGCTGTATTCTGACAAGTGCAGTTAGCCCCAGCCTTTAAAGTGCCCCAGAGAACAATGGGTTAACTTTTCTATGCAGGGCACAGAATGTTGATCTCGAGCTCGGCTGACGTCTCTGCCTGTTGTATTTCGAACTGCAACCGTCAGATCTTTATGAGCAAAGCTCACTAGGTGTTCTGTGTGGAAACTGTAACATTTTTAATAGCCAACTGGCAGAAAAATAATCTTTTGGGTTCTCAAAGGAAGACTCAAGTCAGGAAACCCAAAAAACAATAAAATTGAAATAACATCTCACCCCACGAGTAACAGAGGGTGTAAGGGGGCACCCCTGGGGTGCCAACACTGCACCTGCCCACCCACATCCCAAAAAATCCAGGTTCTGAGAGGGGAGGCGGGGGTGAGGTCAGAATACAGCAAGACTCCATTAGAAGAAACATAATTACTAAGGTGAGTAATTTTTTCTTCAAACAACATGAAGTCTTGCTGTATTCTGACAAGTGCAGACTACCAAGCAGTACCTCCATGGATGAGGGACAAACCCTACTTTGGGAATAGGCTCTGAAGTACTGCTGTGCCAAACCGAGCATCACTCCTAGCCTGGATATCCAGAGAGTAATGCTTGGTAAAGGTATGGACTGTCTTCCAGGTGGCTGCTTAACAAATTTGTAAGAGAGAGATATTCCTGGCAGCAACCAGGGAAGCAGCTGTACCTCTTGTGGAATGAGCCCTCAGGCCTGAGGGTGGAGTTTTTCCCAGTTTTTCATAGCAGAATTGTATACAAGACACAATCCACCTGGCAACAGATCTCCTGGTGGCAGGTTTACACTTTCCCACTTCTCCATAAGTGAGGAACAACTGGAGGGAGTCAACCCTGTGGCTCTTGGTATGCTCTATGCAGTAGCTAAGGGCTCTTTTAACATCCAAACTGTGTAGCCTCCTCTCTCCTCAGGAAGAATGATCAGTGAAGAAAACAGGGGGAGACATAGACTGTTTCAGGTGGAAATCTGAAACCACTTTAGGCAAGAACTTTCTGTTAGTTCTAAGGACCACTTTATCTCTGAGAAAAGAGACGAAATCAGGTTCCACTGACAGGGCCTGCAATTCACTGATACGTCTAGCTGAAGTAATGGCTACCAAAAACACAGTTTTCCAAGTCAAGTACTTAAGCTCTGCTGAGGACAAAGGCTCAAAAGGGGGTTGCATAAGCGAGCAATGCAAACATTAAGATCCCAAGCAAGAGCATGATCCCTAAAGGGGGGAATTGGTGTGAAGCAATCTCTTGAAAAACTTACAGAATACAGGGTGGGATGACAGTGAGGGAGACTTGCCTACTGACAGGAAAGCAGAAACAGAAGACAAGTGTACCCTGAGAGTAGCTGTTCTGAGGCCCAGGCTATTAAGATGGAAAATATAATCCAGAACTGTAGGCAATTCAGCAGTATCTGGGGAGATGTGCCTCTTGGAACACCAAATGCTGAATCTCTTCCATTTGGAGTTATAAGTCTTTCTGGTGGAAGGCTTTCGAGAAGCTTTGAGAATATCCAGAACTCCCTGAGACAGATGCAAATCTGCAGACTTTAACTCTTCAAGAGCCATGCCTTGAGATTGAGAGACTGAAGACTGGGGTACCAAATCCTCCCCTGAGAGGATGTTAACAGGTTGTAATTCCTGGGAAGAGACAGGGGAAGATGGACTGCTAGGGTGCAGCAACAAGGGGTACCAAGGCTGCCTGGCCCAGTCTGGAGCAATCAGAATCACTTTGCAAGGTTGTGACCTTATCTTGATTAGAACTTTGAACAGGAGAGGGAAGGGGGTAAAGCATACAGAAATTTCCCTTCCCAGTTCAGAATCAGAGCATCCGGGGGACTGAGCCCAAGATTGGGGTCTGCAACAAAAGACAGGAATTTGTTGACTGTCTGGGGCTGCAAAAAGATCTATCTCTGGAGTGTCCCATCTTGAAAAAAATCACCTTCAACACCAGAGGATCCAGGGCCCATTCGTGATGGCCCTAAGATATTCTGCTCAGTGCATCTGCTAGGACATTGTCCTTCCCTGGGAGGTGAACTGCTATCAGAGAGGTTTGCAGGGAATAAGCCAGGGACCACAACTTCATTGCTTCTGTGCACAAGGCCGTAGACTGAGCGCCTCCTTGCTTGTTGATGTACCACATGATGGTGGTGGTGTTGTCTGTTCTGACCTGAACCACCTTGTTCTGTACTGATTTGGGAAAAAGCTTGCAGTGCCAGAAACACTGCCCTGAGTTCCAAGAGACTGATGTGTAGAAGAGATTCCGGAGGCGACCACAGTCCCTGGGTGGTGAGGTCCCCCAAATGGGCTCCCCAGTCCAGCAGGGAAGCAACTGTGGTAAGGACCACTGAATGAAACTGAGTGGCAAATGGAACCCCTTGCCTCAAACTGTCCTGATCCTGCCACCATTGCAGGGCTTGGATCAGAGTTCGAGCCACTGGGATTAGTTTGGTAAGGGAATCCTTTCTTTGGGACCAAAAAGCTCTTAAGTGGAACTGAATGTCCCTCATCTGGAATCTTGCGCCTTGGACCACTGCTGTAGAAGCTGCCATGTGGCCCAAGAGCTGAAGGAAATGCCTTGCTGGTCGAGACACCTGAAGGCTGAATGAAGAAGCCAGCACCATGAGAGCTCTTGCCCTTTCCAGGGGAAGAAAGGCTCTTGCTTTGACAGTATCCAGCTCTGCCCCTATGAAGGTGAGCAGCTGCACTGGTTCGAGAACTGACTTTGGTAGGTTGAGAAGAAATCCTAAAGAAATGAGCACTTGCTGGGTCACTTGCAGGTCTAACTTGACTTGGTCTGGGGACTGGCCCTCTATGAGCCAGTCGTCCAAATATGGAAAAATGGAAATCTTTTGTCTTCTTAGGAAGGCAACAACTACTGCCAGGCACTTTGTGAAAACCCTTGGAGCTGAGGTTAGGCCAAAGGGCATTGCTCTGAACTGATAGTGGCCTGAGGGCAACTCGAACCTGAGGTACTTTCTGTGGGAGCACCTGATGGGAATGTGAAAGTAATCATCTTTGAGGTCCAGGGAGGCTAGTCAGTCCCCTGGCCTTAGAGAGGGAAGGATAATTCCCAGAGTCATCATCTTGAACTTTGGCTTTAAAAATGTTTGTTCAGATATCTTAAGTCCAGGATGGGTCGCCACTCTCCTGTCTTTTTGGGAGGGGTCAGGAAGTACCTGGAGTACAGTCCTTTGCCCCAGTGTAGGGTAGGTACTCTCTCTATAGCTCTTAAAGCTAGGAGTGAAGAAACCTCTGCCTCTAGGGCAAGGGTTTCCAAAAGATTTGCAGGTGGAAAAGATCTGGCTCTCACCTTTGGAAATTTTTTGGAGCTGAGAACCAGTCCCTGGCTTACTACTTCCAGGACCCACTTGTCTAATGTAATAGACATCCAGTCCTGGACAAAGTAAGCCAGCCTGCCCTCTACTGGGATAGGACAGTCGACCCGGGCAGACCCATCGGGGTGTCTGCTTGGCAGGGGCTTTAGGCTGAGGTGTGGATGCAGGCCTGCTTGTCCCCCTTCTGCCTCTCCCTCTGAAGAACCCCCTCTGTGAAAAAGGAGAAGAGGCCTGTGCTTGGTAAAAAGGCCTTTGAAAAGGCCTGCCCCTAGACTGCTGCCTTTGAGAAGTTGCCTGCCTTTCCTTGGCATGAGCACTCCTGTAAGTGGTCCTGTACTCGTCCATTTTCTTCATGTAATTCTCTGTCTGCTCCCCAAACACAGAATTACCCACTATAGGAAAATCCATGGCCTTAGCCTTGGTATCCTGTGAGAGGCTAGTACATCTGAGCCAAGCCATTCTCCGAAGAGCCACAGATGTAGCCATGACTCTTGATGACACATCATTGGAGTCCACAGCAGCATGAAACTGAACTTTTTATGCCTCAATATCATCTGCAGCCACCTCCTCCAGCTCCTTGGCAAGCTGCGGGGAAGCCTGTTTAGCCAGTGCCAGTACAGTGTCCCACCTGGACTTCTGGTATCTGGCTGTATAGGCCATATAATTTTCCTGCCTGAGTCCCAAGGAAGATGCCATGTACTGCTTTTTTGCCATGGCATCAATCTTCCTGGAGTCCTTGTCTGGGGGTAATGCCAAGGGAATGTTTGCCTTATCGCAGGCAGCAGCCTGCACAACCCAAACATGGCTGCACTGCTGATAAAGGAACTCCGTATCTGAGCCTGAAAGTGTATACCTCTTGTCCGTTCTTCTATCCACAGGAGGTATGGAATTGGGAGACTTTTTTGTGTCTGTTTCCCAAAAGATTTGTGGAGGGGAATAGACAGTCTCCTGGACTCTGGTATGTCCATCATCTCTACATAGTCAGGCTCCTCCTGATCCTCCACTGCCTCCTCCATAGGAAGCTGGAGGGTCTCAGCCACCTTTCTGTAAAACAAAGTGAGAAGGGGACTCAGAAAGCCTAGGAGAAGAAACACCTGAAGGTCTGTCTGGGGAGATGTCCAGGTAAATAGGCACATCCAGACTTTCACCATTACCATATTCATCTTCCAACTCTCCTTCCTCCTCAAACTCCGGTTCATAAAATTCTTCCAGAGCATAATGGTGAACCGGAGGAACTGACTGAACCAAGCCACTGCCAAAAGGTGCCGGATCAGTCGGAACCGGACGAAGCGATTCCACAATACAAATCACTTTGGCTATTTCTTTGGCGGTCGGAGTATGAGATTCTGGATCCGAACCGGATGATTTTTCTTTGCGTTTCCTTTTTGCCAGAACCGACCCCTCGGGATCGGATCTCCTTTTGCCCAAAGAAGTATTGCCCTGGTCATAGGGCTCTCCTTCTGGTTCGGTCAGAACCGAACCGGGCTGGCCATCCACGTCAGCGGACTTCTCAGCCTCCCTTTCCCTTAGTCTACCCAATCTCTTTTCAAGGGTAGATTTGGGAACATTTTTACAAATTTGGCAGTCTGAATCAAGGTGGTCAAACCCCAGACAATAAACACAGGTGGTGTGGGGATCGGCCTTAGCAAAGACCTCCCCACACTCACTGCAGTGTTGAAACCCAGTGGGCCCGGTTTTTATCTTGGGTTTCCTCAGACATGGCCAACCTAACCAAACTTATCCTTTTTTCGGCAACTGCCAGGCAAGACTCCCCTATCGGTTCCTGACCATGTCATGGGTCTTGGAAAAAACGTACTAAAACCCGGTTTGTTTAGAACCGATACGGACCGGTAACCACACACTAAAGTAAGATACCAAAATTACCTGAACGATCGATTCAGCCGAACCGATCCACACTTTTTACAAGTTCCACACAGAAAACAGAACAAAAACCTATCTAGTACTCATGGTACCACAGACAGAGACTTGAACCGACTATGCGGAAACTAAATTTCGGTAGAAAACGGACCGAAAACCGACACTTCAACCGACTTCCAACCGAGCTGCAGGAGAAATCTCTGGAGCGACTGTTCAGTGAGGCAGAGTAAAGAATCTGACAGTTGCAGTTTGAAATTCAACAGGCAGAGACATCAACTCAGCTCGAGATCAACATCCTATGCCCTGCATAGAAAGGTTAACCCATTGTTCTCTGGGGCAGTTTAAAGGCTGGGGCTAACTGTACTTGTCAGAATACAGCAAGACTTCATGTTGTTTGAAGACACAGCAGAAAAGGTGAATGATCTCCAGGCCACAGAGAGAAAGGTTTGGCACTACAAGAAGGAGTAGGGAGGCAGATCTGAGAACACGCTGGGAGAGTCGACACTGGATGATATCAGCTAGGCAGGGAGGCGTGAATTGATGTACTAGCTTGTGAACAAAGCTCAGGGTGCATAGTGCAGTTTGGCTTCACAGGGCAACCATTCCAGGGCAGACAGGACATCACAACGATGATGGCGAGCGTGGGTTCCCAGAGCAAACCTACCCACTCTGTGGTAGACCTGCGAGAGATGAGATGATATGGTTGCAGAGGTTGAGAGAAGCAACGGGGCACCATACAAGAGGACAGGAGAGGCAGGAGGGTGGCATCCACAATCTTGTGACAGGCAGTAGAAGTAAGGAAGGGATGAATGTGGTAAAAAACCCTATTTTATGGTTTAGGATTCTGGTGAGAGCTATTATGTGTGCATCCAGTGTAAGTGAGGGAACCAAGGTGACCCCCAGGTATTTAAACGACTCAACAGTTTCAAGGGTAGTCCCAGTGCATGAGAGCACAGCCAGACGGGGGAAGATGCATGCAGGTGATCTAGATAACAATATGCACTTAGTTTTTTTAGTGTTAAGCACCAGTTGCTTTTGAACAAACCAATCCTCAAGGGTGTTAAAGTCGGATTGCAGCTTTGCGTTGAGCCAGCCTATGTCAGAGGAGGAGCGATAGAGAATAGCATCGTACACAAATTTTAATTTAGTTCTTTCTTAAACATGACATCTACATGAAAAATGGCACAATGTTGTGCTCCCTTACTATTCGTTTACAGAAGAGACTTACTATGGAACAAAAGTTATGATGCCCTTCCTTTGACATCACAGTCTGTTGACATGAGCATGATAATGATGTCGCAGGCATTGACAGGTTTTTTTTTGTTTGTTTTTTTTTTACAAAAGAGTGTAGCAATATATTTCATGGTTAACTTGAATAAATCAACGTCTTGTGGTGTGCTACCGTAAAATTAGGAATGCAAGTATGGCAGTGCCAGAATGTTTTAAAGGTAAAGAAAAAATGTATAATACAATGTTAGATGCCCTGATGTCATGCTTTATATTGCAAGATAAGCTGCCTCTCAACCATTGTTTTCAAGGCACACCTTCCCTGCTTACTCTCCTCCACACACATACAACAAGATGTACAGGAAACATGAGTGCTATTTGAAGATATAGTCACACATTGATCTGTAACTCAGACAAAACTAGTCACACCATATGAAGCACCAGAACTGAGTTGCAGGGATACACTACTTAGGGCTCATTGTTAAAACCATGCATCAATTAAAGCGTGGTTAAACATAGAGCCTACATAATAGTGCTTGCTAACATTAGTGCTTGCAATTATATCAGGTGCCGAAAACATCGCAAAGTAAATACTGTTTGGGAGCACAAATAACAAAGTAATACAGTGTTTGCCTGGGTCACTAGTAGGGGATTGGGTATGGTGCCGATAATCAAAAAAGTACAGTTACATAGGAACTTACAATAACAGTAGATCTTACAGAGGTTCCTTCAATAGGTCATCACATATAGGACCGGTGCCACCTGGCGTCAGGCGGCACAGTAGACTTTTCTAGCAATCCCTGATGGGGGCCTGCCCACCCGACATCACGTTACTGATGTCAGCATGACTGTATACAGTGGGCGGTCCCCACGCCCACCCTCCAGTTCTCCTGCTGGAGCCAGGAAGAGGTCTGACAGCAGGAGTGAACAGGATTTGGAGTCTCTGTAAAACACAAAATGAGGGGAAGGAGGGAGGGAAAAATATGACCTACTAAAGGAACCTCCCTCGAAGATCTACTGTTACGGTAAGTTTCTACGTAAGTGTACTATCTTACTTTGAGAGGGTTCCTTCAGTAGGTCATCACATATAAGACATAGTCCCAAGCAGACCCTTCAAGGAGAGACTGAGAGAAACTAGGGAGGAGGAGAACAAAACTCCAACAGAAAAAACTGGGATCCAGAATGGACCCAGCATAGGACAGAAGGTCCTGCAAGATGGCTAGGCCAAAGCCAGCCCTCTGCCTAGATGCGCTGTCCAGACTGTAATGTTTGGTAAAGGTATGGACAGAACTCCAAGTAGCAGCAGCACAAATGTCAGCTACAGAGACGTCACATAGGAAGGCCGCGGAGGCAGCCATGCCCCTAGTAGACTGACCTCTAACGGGACCCGGCAGAGGCTTTTTTACTTCTAGTGACAAAATCTAATGCAGTTGCCTAACCATTTGGATAGGCGTTGCTTAGAAACCGGTTTGCCCTTCGATCTAGGGGCAAAGGAAATGAACAGCTGGTCGCAGGTACGGAATTCTTTGGTTCGGTGAGTGTAACACCGAAGAATCCGATGAACATCCATCGTATGAAGGAGTGCCTCACCTCTATTGGAGGGGGACGGGTAATACACCGGAAGCTCTACTGATTGATTCAGCCTGGCTTCTGACACCACCTTGGGAAGAAACTTTGGATGTGTTCTGAGGACTGCCCGGTCCCTATGGAAAATCAGATAGGGCTCCTTGCAGACTAGAGCATGAAGCTCCAAAATCCTTCGGATTGACGTGATAGCTACAAGAAAAAAGCGCCTTCCAGGAAAGGAAGCGTAAATCACAGCTCTTAGCTGGCTCAAAAGGAGGAAGGGTGAGCTTTTCCAAGACGAAATTCAAATCTCAAGGTGGAGTTGGGCTGTGGATGGGGGGTTTAAAGGGTACCTAAACAAGCAGTTTTTTAAAACTGCAAACTCCAAAATCTGGCTTCATAACAAGGTAAAGTAGAGGCTGCTGTTTACATTTATGCTAAAACTGCATTTATGTAAATAATATAAATGCAGTTTCATAGCTTTTGAAAAATGTAAACATCAGCCTTTCACTTTCGAAAAACAGCCTTGGTTTCTCCCTAACATGACTGCCAGGTTTGTTAAGTGATGAGTCATGATGACATCATCTGAGCCAGAGACAAAGACCCACATATATTTCTATAGTGCTTACTAGTTCTTCTTTCCCTCTTTGTTTTGAATTGTTGTACCAGAATGATCAACATCAAGTATTAACTCGTGGATTATTTTGATCAGTACACATGTTAGGCTATGATTTTGTTTATTTAGTTTACTTTAACTTGTAGAAAATGTTTTGCAATCCAGCTGACTTTTTCCTTGGCAAACTGCATTACAGTACAGCACTTCAATTATCTGATGATCTAGTGGTTATGTAATGCACTGAATTTTGTTTTTTGATAGCCAGGAGAGACACACTAAGCTGAAAGCTTGATTACAGGTGTGGCCTGGGAGCACAAGGAAGTGTAATGACTTGCTCAGGGTCACAGAGCAAAGTACTGGTCTGGTTCAGTTCCAAAGCCCATGCTCTCTTGTTAATCCACAAATAAGGCTTTCTTTTTCCATGTGAACCTTCTGCATCTAGCCTACCTTCTGTTGAACGCACCACCATCCATACCCTGTCATTAGTACTGCCTGGTGCTGCATAAGTGCTTACGGTCTCATGAAGAGAATTATCATACCTCAGATTGTAATCTTGTACCTCAGAGAGTTGTGCACACCTATACCAATATGCATCATCAGCTGGCACTGTTAAATGCCTCCCAAATCCCTCTCCAGTCAACATTCTCAGTGTTTGACTTCTGTTCCCACAGTAAACATTTAGTGGATCACCACCCTTCTGCACAGTGACGGTAGTATGTACAGTTCCCCTGTTGTGTTTTTTCCCACCTCATTAACCAACAGCTAGGTCTTCCTGGAGGGCCAAGCAATAAGCATCATGACCCATCAGAAAAACTGCTGTTCATGTCCTCATAAGGGCTGCACTTACAATGGGTAACAATATTATTAGCAAGAGAGGCATACTAATACCTTGAGCAAATCCACCCGACTTCCATTGTCAGTCTACTCCTTTACCTGTGATCTGCAGAACCCCGCAGGACAGTTCCCAGCAATTCTTCTCCAGTACTTTTCTGTGCTGTACTCCACAATTTGAGTTGGCTGGCTACCACTCTTCCAAATCTTGAATGAGCGATACACAACTCCCTCAATACTGTCCTAACAAACGTCAACCCCCCCACCCCACCTGAGGGTAATCTCCCTACACTGAATTCAGGTAACAGTTTAGGTGCAGCCCTGCCACTCTGAGTATTTGTCATTGCTGGCTACTCTCATCCACAGTCAGGAAGTGATCACGAAGTTGGCAGCCCCACATTTCAGAGCTCACAGTGATTTGCTCAACACCCTCCTTCATGTCTTCAACTAACCTGAATATAGCTGTACCTTGCTAGAATGGTCTCTTCAGTCCCTCTCTGGCATTCATTCTTCTCACCTGCACCCCACACCAAAAACTGGTGAGTTCACTACCCTTCTGCGTCATGAATGTGGTTAGTACAGTCTTCCATGTTATTTTTACATATTAATAATAAACATGATCTTCTGGTAAGCCAGGCTGATAGCTGCATTGCACAAGTGGAAAAATAGGCTTTCCTACCCATGTAAGATCTAAGTCACCTATGATTAGGCACTAATAAATGATGTGCATAATGATGTGCACTCCCATCATTTAGCAGTGCCTAATCAAAGGTAGCCAAGATCTTTTAAGGATAGGAAAGCCCATCATTCCCCTTGTTCCCTGTTGCTATCAGCCTGATTTACTGGAAAGATATGTTTATATTTGATATGTCAAAATAAAATGGGGACTCTACTGCTTGCATTCATGATGCAGAAGGGTGATGTGCTCACCAGTTTTCGGTGTGAGGAGGAATAGTGATGAATGAATACCAGAGGGGACTGATAAGGCCACTCTTGCAAGGTACTGCTATATTTAGGAAAGGGGGAAGACAGAGTAGAGAAATATGAGCAGATTAATGTGAGAAATAAGATGTGGGCTGCCAGCACCTTGATCACTACCTGACCCCGTTCTCCTGGCTAACATTCCTCTTCCCATAAAACCAGTTTATACAATTGTCCAAAGCTGTGTGTGGATATTAATGTATAAAAATGGCTGCCACTGCCATACCTATCTGACCACCCCCATTACACACTTATTCAACACCTCTCTGATTCAAGGTGAGCTACCTGTCTTGTGGAAAGCTGCCCACATCCTACCATTATTCAAGACTGGGGATCTGAGTGATCTGAACAATTACCGGCCTATTTCTGTACTATCTGTCCTCTCTAAATTAGTTGAAAAATTGTCAACATCCAACTTAGAGAACATTTGGATTCACAAAAGTTGCTAAATCCGGCTCAGTCTGGCTTCAGAGCCAAACACAGTACAATATCGGCTCTTGCCAAAGTAACTACAGACTGGCAAATGGCCTTGGACTGTAAGAAGCATGTATTTGCCCTCTTCCTTGACCTAAGTAAGGCCTTCGATACTGTGGATCATACCATCATGCTTACTGCACTGAGTAACATCGGACTTGATAGTTCTGCCATTAAATGGTTCACCAGCTACCTAACCAATAGGTTACAACAAGTCAAAGCCATAGGAGATCTGTCCCACAAAAATCTTGTTATTAGGAGTCCCACAAGGCTCCATCCTGGGCCCTATCCTCTTTGCAATATACATCAATAATCTGGACTCGAAGCAGGGCACAGCAAATGTGCACTTATTCGCAGATGATACTGTGCTCTATACCACAAATTCATCCTTGGATCTGGCCCATGAATACTTACAGAAAGACTTCATCACCCTCCAATACAACCTTCTCACTCATAAGCTCCTCCTCAACGCCAAAAAGACTAAAGCAATGATTCTCTCACCAAAGTCTACTTACGGATGTCCACATATCACACAGATCCAAACACTCTTAGATGAACCCCTTGAAGTAGTTGATATCTTTAAATACCTAAGGTTCTGGCTGGATAACAAGCTCAACTTTCTGTGCCACTTAAATGAAACCTTGAAGAAACTAAGACAGCGATTAGGTTTATTCTATCACATTAAACACCTGCTCACGTTAGAAGCCAGAATGAGACTAGTACAAACTACATTCCTACCTATACTGGACTACGCTGACTTTCTTTACAGTCATTGCCCATCAACGATGCTCAACAAACTGGACACCCTTTACCACCGGGCTTTAAGATTTATCTTAAATCTACCCCATAGTACACATCACTGTCGTCTATACCAGGTTTCGTGATGGACCTCACTCTCAACTAGAAGAAAAAGGAATGCTCTCCTCTGGTTTTTTAGAGCATTATCTGATAATCTCCTGCATACATCTCAAACATCTTCAAACGGGCTAAAGGTTCCTATGGCATGAGACGCTTCTCCTTAATCTGCTTCCAGATTCCTAGAGTGAAAACTACCCTTGGCTCAGCAGCAATCAACTTCTCACTTCCATCACTTTGGAACACTATGCAAGACTCATTAAAATTGTCCTCACTTCCAAGCATTTTCACATTCAAAGCTCTATTAATGGATTATCTGAAGGAATCATGCAACTGTTTCAGATGCCGATGACCCTAAGCCTCGGATGCCACTCTCAAATCCCTCGCCTAAGTATCTCATCCACCCACATTCCTAACAACAGAAACCTAGGACCTACAAGCCTAGTTCCCTTAATCCAAGATGACCCTGCCTATTCTCTACCTTTTACCTATTCTGGCCTCCCTTTTGGCTGCCTCGCTTTCACCCCAATTTCTACCCTATTCCTTAATACCTCCTTATTTTTATCATTTAGGTATGAGCTCTTACTCAGTGGAGACTATATGGGATTGTTGTCTCTTCTCATTTCAATAAAGCTTATCATTATGTACCTTGCATGTTAATTATGTTAACCGGTATGTATAGGCCCATATTGACCGGCACCTTCACAATGTTTTTTCTTTTTTTTTTTTTTTGCACCGTTGTCCACCGTAATTGTAATCTTATGAAGTGTACTGTATTGTATTTATGCCCAGGACCACCTTGAAAATGAGCTTGCTCAATGGTGTTTATGCCTGGTTAAATAAAGTGATTGATTGACTACCACTCTAGTATTGCTTGTAAAGCACTTTGGGATACAATGTGTATGAAAACCACTATATATATGACAAAGAACCTCTGTGTGCAAACACTGAGGCAATGATTACCCCCAAATGGCATTTGGCTGGGAAGCCAAGTTTCAAGGAAATACAAAATCACACATGCCCACACAATGCAAAGCATCATGGGCTGCATATGCAAATCATCACAGAATATTATGCTGGTTCAACTTTAAGCAGAATTGCATGGTGCCGAAAGGCTTCTCACACAGTTTGCAAAGGGTGCTAACAGATGACAGACACGTGTTTCGTCTTACCAGGACTCATCAGTATGCCTCATCTGTTTGACACCCCAGTGGAATGAACCAGCTACCCTAAGACGGTCTGTCTGGGTTATGTTGTGGTGAACCCCATTAAAACAAAAAAATCTTTAAAAGACAAAGAACCTCTAAATGCTGATTCTTCTTATTATTTCCCCATGGAAAAAGACGACAAGACACGCATATATTTGAGTTTTGAGAAAGTATGAACTCTAACATTGGATTGAACAAGAACTTTGCTACAAAAAACTGGTGGCTCTAGGGCGTGGTGAAGGGTGTGGCTGCACCCCCCCACCACACATAATAATGTACTTAAGTGCTGCTGTTGCATTTCACTTTGTTAAAGAAGTCTGATTTATTGATTGTACAAATGTTTACATTCAAACTATGGATTACATTTGTAGGTTCTGTCAAAAACGTACTAGAAAAGAATAGCAGAAAATATAAAAGTTTAATAAGAATGTTAAAAAGTGCATATCAATTATGCACACTTACCCATCACACCCCATTGTAACATCCTGGATCCACCATAACCACTCAACCACCAGGTTATTTAAGATTTGTACTGCACTGTGGTTTGCCACAGAGAAAGTCGGTTGGATTAAAACACAATTTCAGCATGTTAAAATAAACAAAATGAACAGAACCATAGCCTAACATATGTATTATACAAAATAATGCACATGGTTTTGATCTTTTGGATGAAACAATTCTATACAGAGGGAAAAATTAACTAGTTAGCACTATAGAGAGCCATATATCTTTCTGACTTTGGCTCAAATGATGTCATCACATAACACATTTGGTGGCCATTTTAGGAAGTAGGTAAGACAGTTTTTTTTTTAAATTAGAAGGCTGATTTTACAATATTCAAATGCTCTGGAACCACATTTAGGTAAATTATATATATGTAGTTTTAGCCTTAATGAATACAGCAGTTTTTCCTTTAGTCACCTACAGAGTCACAGTTTTGAATAGTTTGTTGTCAAAATGTTGTTTAGGTATCCTTTAAGATGGAGAATTTCAGAAAGTTTTTTGAGACCTCCATCTGAGCTACGGGTTTACCATCCACTAGCTCATGGTGCACCAAGATGGCCAAAATATGGACCTTCAAAGAAGAGTATGAAAGACTGGAGTCTGACAAGTGAAAGAGGTATTCCATGACTTGTGGGGCAGAGCAAGAGAAGGGATTCCAACCCTTAGCAGTCGACCAGATGGAAAACTGTTTCCACTTCATGGCATAAGTGGAATGAGTAGAGGGTTTTCTGGCCTCAATGAGGACTTGAGCAACTCAAGAGGAGACCCCGAAGAGAGATATTGCTATATCTGCAGGAGCCACACATGAAGATGCAGGGTCCAGAGCCACGGATGTAACATTTGACCCTGATCCTGGGTCAGGAGATCGTGAGTCACTGGAAGTGGAACCGGTGGTTCCCTGGAGTGCTGTTGCAGCAGCAAGAACCAGATTTGTCTCGGCCAGAGAGAAGCAATGAGGATCATCTTTGCTCCCTTCGCCTGAAGCTTGAGAAGGACCCTCTGTAGAATGGGAAATGGAGGAAAGGCGTACAAAAATGTCCCTGTCCAAGAGAGAGACAATGCATCATTCCAAATAACACCATGCCCTGGAACGAGCGAGTAAAACCTGGGAAGTTTTGCATTGGAGTTGGAGGTGAAGAGGTCGATTTTTCGGATGCCCCCAACGTTAGAAGATGGATTCCACCACTTCCTGATGCAGTTCCCACTCATGAGCTAGGGTCCGAGACCTGTTGAGACTGTCCGCCAGGACATTTAAAATGCCCAGAACGTGCACGCCCACGAGGGTCAGATGGTGCTGGACTGCCCAGTTCCACAACCACGTCCCCTCCGGGCAGAGGAGGTACAACTGGGTTCCCCCTTGTTGATATACCAAACCAACATGTTGTCCATTTGGATTAGCAGTGATCCCTTGGGAAGGAGGGACTGAAAGACCTGTAGGGCGTACATGACCACCATCATCTCCAGAACATTGATATGCAAAGAAGTCTCCAAGCTGGACCACAGTCCCTGGGCTTGGTGTTCTCCCTAGATGTGCTCCCCACCTCATATTCGAGGCATCCGTGTTGAGAGAAGCTAAAGGCGCTGGTCTCCGGAAGGGAAGCCCCAAGGAAAGATTGCGAGAATCCATCCACCAATGCAACTCTTTCTGAACTGCTAAGGAGACCAGTACTGAATGATCTAGGTCATCCAGGAGCTGGTCCCATTGCACCTGCAAGGACCACTGAGTGATCCTCATGTAAAGTCTTGCCAGGGGAATGGTCATGATGGAGGCCACCATCAGACACAAAAGGCGCAGGACCTCCCGCGCCAGGATGGGTCTGAGGGAAGCCACTTTGGAGGCCTGACAGAGAAGGGTCTCCACCCTGTCTGGAGGAACAAAGGCTGTGCACTGGACCATATCCAGGACTGCCCCCATAAATAGCAGTCTCTGGGCAGGGATAAGGGAGGACTTGGGAACAGTGACTGTGATCCCTAGTCTGTTGAAGAGGTCCAAGGTGAAGGTAAGAGCCTCCTCTAGAGAATCCCTGGTTGGGGCTGAAATCAGCAAGTCATCCAAGTAAGGAATAACCTCAATACTACTGCGGTGCAAAAAGACCGCGACCACCGCCAGGCACTTGGTAAAGACCCGAGGTACCAAAGACAGACCAAAAGGGAGCGCTCAAAACTGAAAGTGCTCCTCCTCGAAATGAAAGCACAGGAACCGACGGTGGCTGAGGAAGATGGGGATGTGCAGGTAGGCATCCTGCATATCTAGTGCACAGAGCCAGTGGTTCTCCAAGAGGAGTGGGAGGAGGTTCTGAAGCGTCAGCATCCAAAATATTTTGTACTCGACAAACTGGTTTAACTGGCTTAAGTCGAGTATGGGCCTGAAGTCCCCTGTCTTTTTTGGAACCAAGAAAAATGGGAGTAAAACCCCTTTCCCCTTTGCCAGAGGGGAACGTGCTCTATTGCTTCTTTGAGTAAGAGCGAGTTTACCTCTTCATGAATGAGGAGAGCCTCTTCTCTTGAGTAAGAGGACTTCTTTGGTGGAATTTCTGGGGGAATTTCCAGAAACTCTATTGTGTGTCCGACTGGCAGTAGTTGCAGGACCCATTCATCGGAGGTGACCACCCTCCACTCCTGCGTGTGGCAGACGAACTTCCCCCCCACCTGCTCCCTGTTGATAGACTTGAGGAGGCAGTGGGGATGGGGAGTCAAGAAGTGGCGGGCGTTCTGGGGGAGGAACCCCGAAAGTCTCATTTGTGGAGACAGATGGAGTGGCTGTACCCGTGGTCTTCTGCTTCCCCTGGCACCACGCTGCAGCATTCTTTCTCTGCCTCCAGGTCCTTTTCCGAAAGGGCTGCTGCTGCTGGAAACCCAATGAGTACATTGACCTCACAGACCTAAGGGCAAGGCCCCTGTCCTGTAGGTCTGTGATAATGTCTTTGGTGTCCCCACCAAAGAGCACCGATCCCCTAAAGGGGGCGTCCTGAATCGCCGACTGGATCTCGTTGGCAAGTCCAGAGAGGCAAAGCCAGGAATGCCATCTAAGGGCAATGACAGTTGTCGAGGTATGTGCCGACGAATTGACAGAGTCATAGGTGGTGCATAAGGCATGCCTACATGAAACTCTGGAGAGGTGAAGATCCTTGGCAAGTTCCTCCTTTAAAGGAGAGGGGTCCATGGACTGGACTTGCACTTCAAGCCTGGCCAAGGTAGCCTTTTGGTGGGACACCATGTGGGCCACATAATTAAGGGACTGGAGAGCACATGTGGCCAATGAATAAATCTTTCTCCCGAACAGGCTCTTCCGGGACCTCCTCTGAAGAGTCGTCAGCCCCCACTGAGCTATCGTCATCATCCGCCTCCTTGACAGGATGGTGTCAGGTATCGGGAAGGGAAACATCCTGATGAGTCTTCCCCAAGACATGGACTGTAGCAATAGAGGAACTGCTCAGGGTAGGGGACCTGGGAGACAGTGGGTGTGGGAGCCTAGTCTCCAGGTCTGAGACCAACTCCAACCTTGCCCCCTGCCACCAAGACTGAATTAGCGCCTTGAAATCCAGAGCAACCGGTGGGGGCAGGCAGAGGCCAAGGGGGAGGAGGAGGAGAAAGAAAAAATTACTCACCTTAGTAGTTATGTTTCTTCTAATGGAGTCTTGCTGTATTCTGACTATTGCAGTTAGTCCCATCCTTTAAACTGCCCCGGAGAACAAAGGGTTAACTTTCTATGCAGAGCATAGAATGCTGAGCTTGAGCTCGGCTGAGGTCTCCGTCTGCAGCCCTTTGAAATCCAACTGTCAGATTCTTATGAGCAAAAAAAAACTCACTAACTATCCTATGTGGAAATTGTAAAATTTTTACTAGCCAACTGGCAACAAGAGTTTTGAATTCCCAAGGAAGACTCAAGTCAGGAAACCCAAAACCAAAAACCAATCCAAATAAGAATGATAATAAAACAAACACCCAAACAAAAAGAAGAGGGTGTAAAAGAAGCACCCCTGAGGTGCAACACTGCACCTGCCCACCCACTTCCTAAAAACAGGTTCTGAGAAGGGAGGGAGGTCAGAATACAGCAAGACTCCATTAGAAGAAACATAATTACTAAAGTGAGTAACTTTTTCTTCAAACATGAAGTCTTGCTGTATTCTGACTATTGCAGACTACCAAGCAGTACCTCCATGGACGAGGGACAGAACCTACTTTGGGAATAGGCTCTGAAGTACTGCTGTGCCAAACCGAGCATCACTCCTAGCCTGGATATCCAGAGAGTAATGCTTGGTAAAGGTATGGACTGTTTTCCAGGTGGCTGCTTGACAAATTTGTAAGAGAGGGATATTCCTGGCAGCAGCCAGGGAAGCAGCTGTACCTCTTGTGGAATGAGCCCTCAGGCCTGAGGGTGGAATCTTTCCTAGTTTTTCATAGCAGAATTGTATACAAGACACAATCCACCTGGCAATAGTTCTCTTGGTGGCAGGTTTGCCCTTTCCCACTTCTCCATAAGTGAGGAACAACTGGAGGGAATCAAACCTGTGAACCTTGGTACGCTTTAGGTAGCTAAGGGCCCTTTTAACATCTAAACTGTGTAGCCTCCTCTCTCCTGAAGAAGAATTATCAGTGAAGATGACAGGAAGAGACATAGACTGATTCAAGTGGAAATCTAAAACCACTTTGGGCAAGAACCTTCTATTGGTTGGGACCACTTTATCCCTATGAAAGGAGACAAAATCAGGTTCCACTGACAGGGCTTGCAATTCACTAATATGTCTGGCAGAGGTAATGGCTACTAAAAACACAGTTTTCCAAGTCAAGTACTTAAGCTCTGCTGAGGACATGGGTTCAAAGGGAGGTTGTATAAATTAAGCAATGCAAACATTTTAAGTCCCAGGCAGGGGCAGGGTCTCTAAAGGGAGGATTGGTATGAAGCAATCCCTTAAAAAATTTACAGAACACAGGATGGGAAGATAGTGAGGAAGACTTCCCCACTGACAGAAGAGCAGAAACAGCTGACAAGTGTACCTTGACAGTAGCTGGTCTGAGGCCTAAGCCATTCAAATGGACCAAATAATCCAGAACTGTAGGCAATTCAGCAGTGTCTGGGGAAATATGTTTTTTGGAAAAACAAATGCTGAATCTCTTCCATTTGGAGTTATAGGTTTTTCTAGTGGCGGGCTTTCGAGAGGCTCTGAGAATATCCAGAACCCTGAGACAGATGCAAATCTGCATACTCTAACTCTTCAAGAGCCATGCCTTGAGATTGAGAGACTGAAGACTGGAGTACCAAATCCCACCCCCCTAAAGAGGAGGTTAAAAGGTTGTAATTCCTGGGAAGAGACAGGGGAAGATAGACTGCTAGGGATAGCAACATGGGGTGCCAAGGCTGTCTGGCCCAGTCTGGAGCAATCAGAATCACTTTGCAAGGTTGTGACCTTATCTTGACTAAAACGTTGAACAGTAGAGGAAAGGGTGGGAAGGCATACAGAAATTTCCCTTCCCAGTTCAGAATCAGAGCATCCAGAGGACTGAGCCCAAGACTGGGGATCTGCAACAAAAGAGAAGAAGTTGGTGATTGTCTGGGGCTGCAAAGAGATCTCTGGAGTGCCCCACATTGAAAAAATCACCTTCAACACCAGAGGATCCAGGGACCATTCGTGATGGCCTGTGAGATCCTGCTCAGTGCATCTGTTAGCACATTGTCCTTCCCTGGAAGGCGGACTGCTATCAGAGAGGACTGCAGGGAATAAGCCTGGGACCACAACTTCATGGCTTCTGTGCACAAGGCCGTAGACCAAGTGCCTCCCTACTTGCTGATGTTCCACATGGTGGTGGTGTTGTCTCTTCTGACCTGAACCACCTTGTTCTGCACTGACTGAGAGAAGCTTGCAGGGCCAGAAAAACTACCCTGAGTTCTAGGAGATTAATATGGAGAAGGGATTCCTGAGGGGACAGAGAGGACCCCCAGATGGGCTCCCCAGACAGAAGGGAAGCATCCGTGGTAAGGACCGCTGAATGAGACTGAGTGACAAATGGGACCCCTTGCCTTAAACTGTCCTGATCCTGCCACCATTGAAGGGCTAGGATCATGGTCCGAGTCACTGGAATCAGTTTGGTAAGGAGATCCTTCCTCTGGGACCAAAAGACCCTCAGATGGAACTGAATGTCCCTCATCTGGAATCTTGACCCTTGGACCACTGCTGTAGAAGCTGCCATGTGGCCTAAGAGCTGAAGGAAATGCCTTGCTGGTCAGGACACCTGAAGGCTGAAGAAAAAAGCCAGTTCTATAAGAACTCTTGCCCTTTCCAGGGGAAGAAAGGCTCTTGCTTTGACAGTATCCAGCTCCGCCCCTATAAAGGTAAGGAGCTGCACTGGCTCAAGAACTTACTTGGGAAGGTTGAGAAGAAATCCTAGAGAAGTGAGCACTTGCTGGGTCACTTGCAGGTCTGACTTGACTTGGTCTGAAGACTGGCCCACTATAAGCCAGTCGTCTAGATATGGAAAAATGGAAATCTTTTACCTTCTTAGAAAGGCAATGACTACTGCCAGGCACTCTGTGAAAACCCTTGGGGCTGATGTTAGGCCAAAGGGCATTGCTTTGAACTGATAGTGGCCTGAGGGCAACTCAAACCTGAGGCACTTTCTGTGGGAGCGGCTGATGGGAATGTGAAAATAGGCATCTTTGAGGTCCAGGGAAGCTAGCCAGTCCCCTGGCCTTAGAGAGGGAAGAATTATTCCCAGGGTTACCATCTTGAACTTTGGTTTTAAAAGATGTTTGTTCAGGTATCTTAGGTCTAGGATGGGTCGCCAATCCCCTGTCTTTTTTGGGGTAAGGAAGTACCTGGAGTACAGACCTTTGCCCCAGTGTAGGGTAGGAACTCTCTCTATGGCTCTTAAGGCCAGAAGAGATGAAAGCTTTGCCTCTAGGGCAAGGATTTCTTAGAGACCTGCAGGTGGAAAAGATCTGGCTCTCATCTTCGGAAATTTTTTGAAGCTGAGAACCAGTCCCTGGCCTACTACTTCCAGGACTCACTTGTCTGAGGTAATAGACATCCAGTCCTGGACAAAGTAAGCCAGCCCGCCCCCTACTGGAATAGGAGAGTCGATCCGGGCAGGCCCATCAGGGTGTATGCTTGGCAGGGGCTTAGGCTGGGAGTGGATGCAGCCCTACTCATCCCTCTTCTGCCTCTCCCTCTGAAGAACACCCTCTGTGAAAAGGGAGAAGAGGCCTGAGCTTGGTCAAAAGGCCAATGAAAAGGCCTGCCCCTGCCCCTAGACTGCTGCCTTTGAGGTGTTGCCTGCCTCTCCTTGGCCTGAGCACTCCTATAAGTGGTCCTGTACTTGTCCATTTTCTTTATGTAATTCTCTGTCTGCTCCCCAGAGAATTACCCACTACAGGAAAATCCATGGCCTTAGCCTGGGTGTCCTGTGAGAGGCTAGTACATCTGAGACAAGCCATTCTCCAAAGAGCCACAGATGTAGCCATGACTCTTGATGACACATCACTGGAGTCCACAGCAGCATGAAACTGTACTTTTGATGCCTTAGTCCCATCAGCAGCCACCTCCTCCAGCTCCTTGGCTAGCTCGGGGGAGGCCTCTTTAGCCAGTGCCAGTACAGTGTCCCACCTTGACTTCTGGTACCTGGCTGTATAGGCCATATAGTTCGCCTGCCTAAGTCCAAAGGAAGATGCCATGTACTGCTTTTTATGCCATGGCATCAATCTTCCTGGAGTCTTTGTCTGGGGGGTGTATAGCCAAGGGAATATTTGCCTTGTCACAGGCAGCAGCCTGCACTACCCCAACATGGCTGCATTGTTTGTATAAAACCTCCATATCTGAGCCTGATAGTGTGTACCTCTTGTCCATCCTTCTGTCAAAAGGAGGTACAGTATTGGGAGACTTTAAGATTTTGAGTGTCTACTTCCCAAAGGATTTGTGGAGGGGAACAGAGAGTCTCCCGGACTCTGGGAAGTCCATCATTTCTACATAATTAGGCTCCTCTTGATCCTCCATGGCCTCCTCCATAGGAAGTTGAGGGTTTCAGCCACCTTTCTGTAAAACAGAAAGTGGGGAGGGGACTCAGAAAGCCTAGGAGGGGAAACACCAGAAGGTCTGTCTGGGGAGAAGTCCGGTTCCACAGGCACATCCAGACTTTCACCATCATCACCATCATCCTCGAACTCCCCCTCCTCTTCAAACTCTGGTTCATAAAAATCTTCAGGGGTATAATCTTGAACCAGGGGAACCGACCGAACCGAGCCCCTGCCAAATGGTGCCGGATCGGTTGGAACCGAGTGAAGCAATTCCGCAATCCGAATCACTCTGGCCATTTCTTTGGTGGTTGGAACATGAATCTCTGGATCCAAACCAGTTGATTTCTCTTTGTGTTTCCTTTTTGTAGGAACCAACCCCTCAGAATTGGCTCTCCCTTTTGCTCGAAGAAGTATCACCCTGGTCAGAGGGCACTCCTTCTGCTTCGGTTGAAACCGAACCGGGCTGGCCATCCGGGTCAGCAGACTTCTCAGCCTCCTTTTCCCTCAGTCTACCTAATCTCTTTTCAAGGGTAGATTTAGGAAAGTTTTTACAAATTTGGCAGTCTGTATCGAGGTGTTCAAACCTCAGACAGTAAACTCAGGTGGTGTGTGGATCGGCCTTAGCAAAGACCTCCCCACACTCACTGCAGTGCTGAAACCCAGTGGGCCCGGTTTTTCTTGTGTTTCAGACATGGCCAACCTAACCAAACTTACCTTTTTATGGCAACCGCAGGTAAGACTTTATCGGTTCCTAATCAAGTCACGTGGTGTTGGAAAAACATTCAAAACACGCTTTTTAGAACCGAAAAGGACCGGTAACCACACTTTAAAGTAAAAGACAGAAATTCAATAAAAGTGATCGGTTCAGCTGAACCGATCAAACAACTTTACAATTTTCACACAGAAATAGGTAAAACCTATCTAGTACTCACGGTACCGCAGACAGAGGCTGAACCGACTAAGCGGAACAAATACGGCTTAAAACCGACATTTTTACCGACACTTTAACAGACTTTTCGAACCGAGCTGAAGGAGAAATCTCCGGAGCAACTGTTCAGTGAGGCGGAGTAAAGAATCTGATAGTTGGATTTCAAAGGGCTGCAGACAGAGACCTCAACCGAGCTCGAGCTCAGCATTTTATGCTCTGCTTAGAAAGCTAACCCTTTGTTCTCCGGGGCAATTTAAAGGCTGGGGCTAACTGCAATAGTCAGAATACAGCAAGACTTCATGTTGTTTGAATAACCGGTGGAGGGTAGTAACTGTGGAATCCCTGGTAATAAGAGTAGGGATTAAATCCAGGGTAGAACTGTCCAAAATGACTCCAGTCCGGAGGGGAACCCAGCGGGTAGTAGTCCCCAGGAACCCCCTGTGGGTAATGCGGGACAGTTCGGGGTCTAGAGTAAATCCCTGTTGTCAGATCAGGTGTTGGGGGAACCCATGTCGGACCCACCACTGTGTATATAGGCTGGGGTTCTGGTGTTGGGACAGCCCACGTCAGGGGAACCAACACCCGATCCGGCACTGGAAGGGGATCCGGCTTCAGAGGGGCTGGCATCAGGGTCGGATGAAGGGGCCCTGGCATAGAAACATAGACTTTGATGGCAGATAAGGACCGCTTGGCCCATCTAGTCTGCCCATTTCCCTACCTACAGGATAGGCCGCAGATCCTAGTTAACCAACAGCCTATTTCTTCCTACCCCCCACAAGAATTGCCTTATGTCTGTTCCATGCATTCTTGAATTCTCACACAGTTTTAGACCCGACAACCTCCTCAGGAAGGCTGTTCCATGCATCCACGACCCTCTCTGTGAAATAATACTTCCTTACATTGCCCCTGAACCGCCCTCCTTCTATCTTTAAATTGTGTCCCTTGTTCTTGCAAGTCTCTTTTTTCTGAAAGATGCTACCCTCTTGGACTTTGTTGATTCCACTGAGGTACTTAAACGTTTCTATCATGCCCCTCCTTCTTTCCTCAAGGGTATACATATTAAGCTCCTTTAGTCTCTCCTCATATGACTTCTCTTGCAGACCCTGCACCATTTTAGTTGCCCTCCTCTGGACTACCTCTATCCTGTCTGTGTCCTTGCAGAGATGGGGTCTCCAGAACTGGGCACAGTACTCCAGATGGGGTCTCACCAACTGTCTGTACAGAGGGATAACAACTTCCTGTTTTCTGCTGCTGATGCCTCTCCCTATACATCCCAGTATACCCCCAGACCTCCCTACTGCCTTTTCACATTGCTTGCTAACCTTAAGGTCATCTGATATGATTACCCCCAGGTCCCTTTCCTTTTTTGTTGTTGTTACTACCTCCCCACTCATTGTGTATTCTTCTCCTGGGTTCTTGTTTCCCAGGTGCATTTTGCACTTCTTTGCATTGAATCCTAGCTGCCATACTTCTGACCATTCCTCCAACCTTGCCAAGTCCCTTTTCATCCTTTCCATGCCTCCTTGTGTATCAACCCTGTTGCAGATCTTATGTCATCTGCAAAAGGCATACTTTTCCTTACAGTCCTCTACAATGTCACTGATGAAGACATTAAAAGGACTGGACCCAATACTGAACCCTCGGTACCCTAGTAGTAACCCTCTTTCTTCAGAGTTTACAATTACCTTCTGTGTCCTGTTGTGCAGCCAATGTTTTACCTAGGCTACCACCCTGGGACCCATTCCCAGGCTGGTTAATCTGACTATTAATCTTTTGTGTGGGACTGTGTCAAATGCCTTGCTAAAGTCTAGGTAGGCCATGTCCACAGCCCCTCCCTGGTCTACTACTTTGGTCACCCAGTCAAAGAAATCTATTAGATTCGTCTGACATGACCTTCCTGCTGTGAAGCCATTCTGCCTTGGGTCCTGTGCTCCACTGGCCTCTAGGTACTCAACTATTCTTTCCTTCAGAAGTGACTCCATCACTTTCCCTACCACCGAGGTCAGACTGACAGGTCTGTAGTTTATTGCCTCTGTCTTGGTCCCACTTTTGTGAAGGGGAATCACATCCGCCTTCCTCCAGTCCTCGGGTACCACACCATCCTCCCATGATTTATTAAAAAGAGTAGCCAGTGGTTTCACTAGTTCCTCCTTAATTCTTTTAGAATTCTGGGGTGAATTCCATCAGGACCCATTGCTTTGTCCACCTTCAGTTTTAGGAGTTCTTGCAGAACCCTTTCATCTGTGAAAGGACTGGGATCAACCCCCTATTAAGAGTGCTTCTGTTAATTGGATTAGGCACTCCCCCCTCCTCTTTTGTGAATACTGAGCAGAAATATTCGTTCAGTATCCCTGCTTTTTCACTGACCTCCTCTGCCCACCCACCGTTCATTCTATTCAGCCTCACTATCCCTCCCTTTGTCTTTCTACGCTCGCTGATGTACTATAAAAGGTTCCCCCTTCTTAACTGAGTTGGCTATCTTTTCTTCAGTTTGGGCCTTTGCTATTCTGACTTCCCTCCCTGCTTCCTTCTGCCTTAACTGGTACAGCTGTCTGTCCTGCTCCTTCTGTGTTTCCTTATACTCGAATGCTATCTTTCTTTTCCTGACTTTCACAGCCACCTCTTTTGAGAACCATAGTGGCTTTTTTTCTTTCATTTTGATTTGTTTATTTGCTTTACACAAAGGCTTGTTGCCTCTGTGATGGCACTTTGATGATTCCCCATTGTTGCTCCACACCTCCTTCTAGCCTGTTTGCTAGTGCTTTTCTGAGGCACTCTCCCATCTTGCCAAAGTCAGCCCTCCTAAAGTCCAGTACCCTCACTTTGTATGGCTTGACTCTGTAGCTGAGTTTAACGTGAACCACACTGTTTGATGGTCACTTGTCCCCAGATGGCAACCCACTTCTAGATCTGAGATCCTCTCCTGCCCCGTTTGAGAGTATGAGGTCTAAGATTGCTCCTTACGAGTGGGTTCCAAACTAGCTGTCTAAGGCCTGCCACCTTAGGGCATCAGAATGGCCCTGCTCTTGGATGTGGCTGCAGCAAATGTGCTCCAGTTAACATCTGGCATATTCAGGTCTCCCATCAACAGTATCTCCCCTTTCTCTGCCATTCTAAGAATGCCTTCTATCACATCCTTGTCCATTCCCTCCCCCTGACATGGGGGTCTGTACACAAACCCTGTGCGGATTGTGGTGCCCTTTCCAGTATCCAAGGTGACCCACAGTGCCTTCTCTCCTCCATTTACTCTTTTGTTCAGTTGCTTTTATCCCTTCCTTTACATAGAGAGCTACTCCTCCCCCTCTTCTCCCCTGCCTGTCTCTCCTGTAGGTTATGTACCCTGGTATGTTAACATCCCAGTCATGGTTCTCTGTGTACCATGTTTCTGTGACTGCTACGATATCCAGGCATCCCTCTTCCATCAAGGCCACCAGCTCAGGGAGCTTGTTGCCCAGACTACGGGAATTGGTACTCATTACCCTCCATTTCCTGATGGCCTTACTCCTTTGCCCCATCTCTGTCCTTCTTGCCTTTGTCACTTTCTCCATTTACCCTGCCCTTCTCCCTATCGACATCTCTATGTGGTGTTTGCTCTTTACTACCATGATTATCTGGGGGCTAGGATTCCCTGCTCCTTTCAGTGCCTCCCCTTGGCTAGTTTAAAAGCTTGCCAATGAAGCATTTAACTTATCATCTAGGATCCTGGTTCCCCTCCGGACAGATGCAGCCCATCATGCCAGTATAGGCTTGCATCACTCCAGGTGGACCCCAGTCCCCAATGAAGCCAAATCCCTGAGCTCCCACCAGCTTTTCAACCACTGATTGAATCCCATGGTGTGGAACACCCTAACCTCTCCTATGCCATAGATGGGCAGCACCTCCAAGAAGGTTACCGTCGTGCTACTTGACTAAGGCCCTCCTCAATTCCACAAACTCTTCCTGCACTTCTAATCCTTTCTTAGCCAGGTCATTTGTCCCTAGGTGGACAATGACATCCAGCTCCCTCCTCTGTGCAGCTGTCTCGGCAACTTGAGGATTCGCTTCCTGTCTCTCCAAGCCATGGCGCTAGGCAGGCACCCATTTTCCTCCCCCAGTTCTGCCCTCTTCCTAACAATGGAGTCCCCACCAGGAGTTGCTTCCTCCCCTGCAGGGTCCCTCGCCACCCTCCTGTGGGTCTCCCTTGTGGAGGTTCCAACATCCTCCTTGGTCTCCACAGCGGGTGCCTCCATAGAGGAACCACACTTTGCCAGAATGGCATAGGAATCGTGGAGAGGTACAACTGGAGGGATGCACCTCTGTTCCACTACCCTCACCTTCCCTGAGCCCACTGTCGTCCAACCACTCCTCTTTCTTGGCAACCTCTGAGGCAACGGCAGTGGCACTGGTGGTCCCTGGATGGAAGAGGAGGTCCCCCAAATCCTGGCCAACTCAGCCTGGAGATGAGCAACCTCCTCCCTCAGCCCAGAGGTGCCTGCAGATGGGACAACACTGCATCCTCCAGAACATCTCCCGGAAGACTGCTGCTCCACAGCCACTGCACTGCACCACTCCAATCATGTCTTATTTCTGGCCCCTTAACTGTTTGCAATCCTTATTCTTTCCTCTGTTTTCTCTCTCCTTACTTTCTGCCTGTGTGCCTTATATTTATTTTATTTATTTGTTATTGCACATCAGTTTATAACCTTTGAGCCAAGGCTCATTTTCAAATGTACCTGTCACAAAGAGGAACAATACAGTACAGACATTCATGTTACAGAATGTAGGTTACATGGAATTAAAATACACGTTTGTGAAGAACATGATAGACACAGCAGTAAATACAAAAACTCACTTATGGTTACAGGATATGGGTACATCAGTAAATCGGTGATTGGACCGATATTACAGAGAGGCCAGATTGGTTATTGTGGCAACATAGAGACTGGAAATGGAGCAGTCAGTAGAGCAGTGGTAATTTAACAGGTTACAGCAGTATATAATGGTAAGAGCAGTCAGGAGCAGTGGCAAATTAACCAGGTTACAGCAGCACATAGTAACACTGCCAGAGGCGAAATCAACAGAACAATTTAAGCCAGATTACAGTAACATACTGCAATACTGCAGGTTGAGCAGTCGGCAGAACAGTGGTAATTTCGCCAGAGGAGATACGTGGTGTGGTTCGGATGCTGCCCAGTGGGCATTGTCAGGGCACAGTGGGTAGTGCCTCAGATTATACAGGTGCAATTTCGTGTGGTGAACAGTTCACTTCTGAGTGCAGTTTTGAATTTGGAGATCGTAGGGACATCTGTGATGTGGAGAGGGAGTGAGTTGAACCAGGAAGGGGCTCTATGGGGGAAAGACCTTTGACCATGGGAGGTCCTGGCTCTAGGTGTCTGGAAGGTAGTCCTGCAGGAAGTCCGTGTACAGACCAGGGGTTTGGCTATGGGGAGGGAGGCTGTCAGCCCTGGGGGGGGACAGTCCTAGGAGATTTTTTTTTGCTATTAGGCATGTTTGGTAACACAGTCGTTCATCTAGGTTTAGCAATGTTGTCAGCCCATAGAGCTGGCATGAATGTGTAAGCCTAGGGGCCCCAGTGATTAGTCTGCAGGCCTTGTTAAGTAACAGGCGGATTTTGTTGAGCGCAGTTGTGTCAGCACCTGTAGACCGGGGTCCATAGTCTACCAGGGATAATCTCGAGGATGTTACAGCATAGGCGGAGGGCAGCGGGGGGAGGCGCTTTTGTGGCGGGTATAAGATACCTAGCTGCATATTGGCTGCTGAGGCAAGGGTGTCAATGTGGGTATGGTAGTTGAGGAGCTGAGTCAAGGTGACCCCAGGTACCTGAATGAGTGTACTTGCTCTAGCGGTTTTTGGAACCAGGGAGGATGTGGAGTGGAAAATTGCTGGCTTTGTTTTGAGGGTGGGAAAGAGCATTGTTTTCGTTTTTGAGATTTATGATCAGTCTATGTTTCTGAACCAGGTTTCTGCATCAGTATACGAGAGCTGCAGGGAGTCCTGAAGGGAGGTGAGGGTTGCGGTGGGAGGCAAAGATGACAGCGTCATCTGCATACAGCAGCATATTTCCAGTGCATTCACTGGGCAGGGGTGTTAAGGTAGGCGAGAAGAGTAGGGGTCCCAGGATGGAGCCTGAGGAACCCCTGATCGGATGGGACATGATTTGATAGTGTTCCATTAATTTTGACACTTGGGAGCAGGCCGATAGATAGCTGGTGCACCAGGCGAGTGGCCCAGTAGGGAAGCCAGCCTGGTGGAGTGCACCCAGTAGGAGGGGGTGGGAAACAGTGTTGAACGCCTTGGAAAGGTCGATGAACACTGCCCCAGCTGGGGAGCCAGAGTCCAGGGATGTGTGTAGGAATGTTGAGAACTCCACTAGTGCTTTGTCCTGCCCGGAAACCGTGCTGTTCAGGGCAAAGGATGTTATATTTAGTCAGGTACTCAGTAGTCTGTATAGCGACCAGTTTTTCAAGGGCTTTGGAGAGGGGAGAGAGTATAGAGATAGGCCGGTAGTTCCCAGCTGAGGACCTATCACCCCCTTTGTGGATGGGAGTGACAATGGCCGTTTTCCATGCTGTGGGAAACTGCCCCAGGCAGAGGATTTATTGAGAAGGCTGGTAAGTGGGACAGGACTTGGTCCAGTGCGCCAGAGAATGGTGGGGTCCACGGTGGAGTTGCGGGACTATTGCTCTTAGCGCCGGATCAGGTGGGGTCTAGCTTCGAGGTAGTTACTCTCGTGGGTAGAAGCTAGGGTGCCGGTGATCTCTGGGGTCAGTAGGGAGGCGGTGGGTCGAAAGTTACTGGGGAGGATAGGGCTGAGGTCCGTGAAGGAGGAGTTGAGGTGATTTCACGATGCCTGTGGTCAGTAATGTTGATGCCGCCAATATTGAGATGGGATGGGGGAGGAGCGCATGCTCAGTTCCAGTGTTTGATATTGTCCCAAGGTTCGGGCACCCCAAGAGGAGGTGAGGGGGCTTGATAGTAGTCGGCCTTGGCATTTGGGACTGCCCAGGTGCACTTATTCCAAGTGGCGTTGTAGGTCTGTCTATCAGCCATCCGCCTGTATCTGTTGGGTAGGCCACAGGTTATCCCTATGTCTAAGTAACTGTAATAGGGCAAGGGGTGATCCAGGGCACTTTATGTTTTTGCTTTTGGTAGCTGTGAGGGGTGCAAGAGGTCGCATGGCTGTATTAAATGTATGGGAAAGGAAAGAGGCAGTGTCTATATCTGGAGCATGGTGAATAGGCGACCAGTTTGTTTGGGCCAGAAATTGCCTGAGGTTCTTCAGCCCGCCAGGTCTGAGACACCTGCGAGGCGTGTGCTGGGCGGTGGGTTTTGGCAGGGTGGTCACCCAATGGAATATGGTTGGGGAATGGTTGCTGAGTGAGTCAGAGAGGATTTGGATGTCCAGGATTTTTTGGGGGCGGTTTGTGATGATGACATCAAGGAGGGAGCTGGTACCTACCTTAGGGTTTACTCTTGTGGTTTTGGAAACTAGCTGTGTCATATCAATGGTAGCAAAGGAGTCCCGGGTGATGGTGGAGGTGGGGCTGAGCCAGTTAATATTGAGGTCACCCACAAGGACTTGATCAGCCCTATGTGGGATGGTGGTAAGATAGTCAATTAAGGATGATGTAGCTGAGTTTTGGTTTTTAGGTGGAATGTAGGCAGAGGTGAGATACAGGGGGCCCCTAGAGGGGTCTGGAGTGAGTTTAAGGGTGAGGGCCTGTGCCTCACCTGCCAGGGCCGGGGCAGGGAGTGCTTGACCAGTGAGAGAATCCCTTATAGATCGCACAGCCACCCCGCTTGCCTCACAATCCTCCCAGTATAGGTGAGCCTTAAGCTCCTGATTGTCCTGTTCTGAGACAAGAATATCCTATATTCTCAGTAGACCACTTACTTGCTCAGAGGCAGACCTCCAGCAGCTAGAGGGGCCGGAGAGCTACTCTTGCCCTTCTAGGATGGTGGTCTTTGGTGGTTCTGTGATCACTCACTTCCTGCCCTAAACAGGAAGTTCCTGTTGTCAGTCAAATCCTGTGCCTATAAAAATAGAACTAGCTTTTGGGTGGGGGTGGAGGCAATATAGTCCCAGTAGAGAAGTTCAGTCACACAGCAGTCCTTTCTCCTGGTGTCTTCTGCCAAGCTATTAGCAGAATCTTTCTAAGGTAGTCTTTAAATGTAGCTTCCTTCTAGCTAAGGCACTCCACCTACTTACTAGATCTTTCTACAAGTAATTTAAACCTCACAGCTATTAAGTCCTTTCAATCACCTGAGATTTACACCTAGATAACTGTTCAGATACCCACTCAGTTTAGTTAACCCAAACACACACTTTTTTTTCGTTTTGTTTGTTAGTTTTTTTTTTTACCCCAAATTAAAGGTCCAAGTACAAAAGTTCTTCTTCTTTAGTCCCAGCAGAGAAGTCCAGTCACACAGGCAGCGGGACCTGATCTGGTGTCAGGGCCAATGGCTGAGGCCGGTAGACCAGTCCACACTGCAGGACTGTCATTGGGACGTCCGGCATCGCAGGAGGAGCCAGAATCCTGCCAGGAGGTGGAGGAGGGGCGTCCATGGTAAGGCCTGCTGGCTGAGGAGGAGCTTCCTTCTCCTTGACCCAGAGAGGGAAACGCGGAGCTGACCCAGAAGCATCGACTACGTCGAGGGGTTCTCTGGTATCGTCGCCTAAAGTACCCACCGGTGAAGGGGAGGGTACAGGAGAGGGAAAAGGGGCTTTCTCCCTCTGGTTCCGCTTGACGTCGGGTGAGGTGCCGTCAGGCCCCGACAGGGGAACCACACCCATGTGACCATCAGAGATGGCCGTCTTAGAGGGTGGAGTCGGGCGGGCAGGGTAGGAGCCCCCGAACGGCTTACTGCCCGGTGCCGGGTGAGTACCCACAACCTGAGTAGTTGGCTTACTGGCCACCGTGCGATCCCCAGAGGAGCTGGGGGGCAGCTTATCGGCTAAAGCAGTGCGTACGTCGGAGGAGCCGAGACTGGCTGACCCACTGAGGTCTTAACAGATTTACTGTCCGACTTTCTGGGCAGTGGCTGGGCCTTGCTCATCGAGGGTCGCGTGTCATCTGTGGAGTGCTCCCGCTCCCTGCATTTCTCCTTGTGCTTCTTGGAAAAAAGATTTTTCAGCTGAGAACTCTTTTAAGCGGTCCATCTTCTTTTCAAGAGAAACCAGATGGGCTTTTAAAAGATGGGCCTCCAAAGCGTGGCCTGATTGAAGGTCTGGCACTCAGGGCAGGAGGAAACAGGATGATCCGGGCCTAAACAAAGGGCGTACTTGAGGTGACCGTCTTTGTGCAGGATCTGCGTGCCACACGCGAGCACTTCTTCTTCAGTGAAGACATCAATGAAAAAGGATATAAAGTTGAGAATTTTAGCGAAAGAAACTCCGACACAAAGACACTTTCATGATGATCTGAAGTCTGCAATGTGACTGACAGGAGGTGACGGCAGGAAAGAACTGGAGGCTGGGCGTTGGGAGCGCCCACTATATACAATCACGCTGATGTCAGTCACGTGACGTCGGGTGGGCGGTCCCCCATCAGGGATTGCTAGAAAAGTCTGCCATGCGGCCCAACACCAGGTGGCACCAGTCCTATATGTGATGACCTAGTGAAGGAACCCTCTCGAAGTAAGATCACCGTACAGTATTTTAATCTGTACAAGTTCTAGAGCTGGTCTATTAAAAAAATGTAATGATGCTCCTTGAGCTCCTACAGCTTGTGTAGTGCTGCTGCCACATGCTAAACATTCACCAAACACTTAATTCAGGCTCATAGCTGACCGCAGTAATTAACTGTCAGCTTTTCCAGATTACTGTATCGTGACCTTGATCCATATTCGGCCAGAATTCCAGCAATCCTTTTTGCAGTGTCTTTGTACTTCTTTCAGACACCATGCACCTCGGATACAGCAACCAGTTGTTCCACAAGGGTGGTATTAAGATGCTGCTCTGCTTTCACAAAATCCAGAAACTGCCAGATGGATGGGTGACTCCCTCCAATGAAATGGCTCCTATGCCAGGCTTTAACTGTGTTGATTGTCCTTGGCAGTTTCCCCAGCCAGGTGTCCCCATAATAATCTACAAGTGGCGTTAGGACATCTGCATTGGCTGTAAAAAAAAAAAAAAAATCAAAGCTCATCAATGTCCTCAAATACAGCAATAACATCACTTGCAGGAACATAAGCCAATGCTGGGAAAAATCTTATGTGGAGGGCAAAGCCAGGATCTGTTTTGTACTGGATGCACAACTCTGAATGCTCTTGCACTTTACTCCATATGGACTGGCCCATGTGGAAAAAACAACCATGCATCTGTGCCGGGGGATAACAAGATTTTAAAGATCTGATTGCTGCAAGTTCAAAGTCAATTAGTATTGTGTCTGGGGATAAATGGCCACACAAATTGCTGAGCTCTGTAAATACTTTAGAGTACTGTATGTTGCTGCCACTCTGGATTTCATGAGCACATATCACAATTTCATGTTTTTGTTGCATGAATTGTACACAGCTGGCCAAAGACTGATGAACAACATTTGAAAGTTCTGTCAGCAAATAAATGTGGGCAAGACTGCAGAATCTCTAAGTCTTTTGTAGTAGAAAAAATTAGGAATCTGTTATTTATTTAGTTTTTTGTTGAACTGGTAAGTGCACTAGACAGATTCTGCCTATTTTCAGACACAACCTGGGGGAGGGGGATACAGATGAATGCCAACTGACTTTGAACCAGATTAAGCTGTTGGTGGTATTTTTAGTGAATGGGGGAAATTTGGCCAGGGCACCGGGGAAATTCCCCATCTCTTTTCAAGAAGTGCCATGGGATCTTTAACATCCACCTGAACTACCACCAGAACAGGCAGATGGGACCTTGGTTTAACATCTCATCCGAAGACCGCCTCAGGAGTGCAGCAACCTCCTGCTGCACTACAGTGTCAGTATTGGGATTCAACCCAAGTGCCTGATGTGTGCTGTGGTGTGTGGTGTCACTGACATGGCCAGAGTCATGAAACAAGAATTTATCTCCATTGTGCGTCACGCAGTACTCAGGTGGAATTATTAGTGACTGAGCATCTGTAGGCTCTGGAGGTGGACGTGTAGTTTCTCTTTGGTCTGCCTCACTGTTCTTTTCTAGTGGCAGCAGCTGTCGTGCAATGGCATAATCTTACCCTGCTATTGTGCCATTCACTATTATTCAATGCGCTTGTTTGTCTCATTAGCTATTACTGTATGGCCTTTTATAACAGCGTGGTTATTTGCACGCTATTAATGTTGCGGATATTCACAGATACCCACTACTTAGACACATACTTAACCTTGCCATTCAAATGTTGCCTGGTGCACGGTTCTGAGGTGCTGACTACAATGAGAAAAAAATGGTTTGTGGGGGGGGGAGGTAAACGTATTAAGAAGAATAATTACAATCACTGGAATCATTTTGTTCTTATTTTACTACTCACATGACACCTGTCAGATTACATGCCATTCTCACTATATTTTAGTGAATATTTCTTGTGTAGAAGAAACTTAGAAACACTGCCTGCATTATAAACTAACTAGATTATAGTTCCAAGTTGTGACTTCTACTCAACTAACTGTCAATGTCAGCTGTCACTGATGATAACATAAAAAGTGATTTGTTCACAGGTTTACTCCGTTTGCTGCCAGTGCTCAGCCTGTTCAACAGGAACACTTGATGAGAGCGAACCAGAATGCGTCTCAGTCACAGTGGAGACAGCAACAAGAGATGTGTTGTGTCATGCATCTTACTCTGCCACTGAAGCAACCTGAAGCACAGGTCTGGGAACAAATGGAACAGGCTTGTTGGGCAGCTGTGAACCACAACACCACAGTCTGCCACTCAGCTGGGAGTAGGGGAATACATGCACACAGGGAGGAAACCAGAGAAGTGGACAGACAGAAAAAAAGGGAGATCCAGTGTAAAACTGGGAGGGTGGTAACCTTCCCCAACCCCACCCCAACTACTGAATTATACAAAATCATCAAGTAGGTTAAACAAAAATTCACTTTCGATTCAATGCGCACAAGAAAAAATTATTCACCATAGTAATCTTCTTTCTTCCAAGGGGTTCTTTAGCATCAATAACTATAGCAGTTAGCCTGGCTAGGTGCAACTGCCCCGGAGGTATGCCTTTAAGATAATTAGTATAATGAACTGGGGCATCAGCCAATCAGAAAAAAAGAGGGGAGTGTGCTGAGAGGGAGCAGCCTGAAGGGCTTCAGAATTTTTGCAAAGACAATGGGCACATGCCTCCAAACGTGAACCAATAGGATTCAAAAAACATGAAAATGTCCAAAACCAGAAAACAGATAACAATGTGAGCACAAAAGCTCTTTCATAAAAGACCAATTTTGGCAATAAAACTGAGAATAGAGCTCTTCTCCCAAAAGGTGAACCAGGGAGGAAGGGTGGGGCTACTGATGCTAAATGACCCCTTGGAAGAAAGAAGATTACTACAGTGAGTAATTTTTCTCCTTCACAAAGGAGTCCTTTAGCATTACAAACTATAACAGACTACTGAGCAGTACCAAGTGGAAGGTGGGCAAAGAACCTACTTAGGAAAGTGGCTCTACAGAACCGCCTGCCAAATTTGGCATCAGATCTGGACTACATCTAAACTGTAGCGCTCAATGAAAGTGTGTACAGATTTCCAGGTGGCTGCTTTGCAGACATCCAGAAGGGGTATGTCTCTTGCATCTGCCACAGAGGCTGCAGTGCCCCTGGTGGAGTGGGCTCTGGGCCCCAAAGGAGGTTGATGACCAGCTTTTTCATAGCAAAATCTAATACAAGAGACCAAACAGTGGAAAACAGTTCTTCTGGTAGTTGGTCTTCCTCTGCCTACATCCCCATAGCTGAGGAACAACTGAGTGGAAGAGCCTCTGAACTACCTAGTATGCTCTACATAGTAAAAGAGAGCTCTTTTGACATCCACACTAGGGGTGTGCGAAAAAAAAATTCAACCAGCAGAATTTTGGCGAAAGTCAGATTTTTGCTTCCTCCAAAGTTTGGAAATCATTTCGCCAACTTTTACCAGAAATTCCGCCGAAAACTGCGGAATAAATGTAAGAAATGCAGATTAATGTATTAAACTGCGGGGAAACAAATCCGCAGAATTGATCACTGTCAGCGTTTAGTTCTGTGGCTTCTGTATTAAACTGAGGGGAAAAAACCCTGCAGAAGTAATGCAAACAATGGATAATAACATAATATACGGCAAAATACTAAGCAAGAGACTTTGTTTCCACGTCATGTAAAAAATCTGCAGTTCATAATTAAATACCACAGTACTAGGCAGAAATCTTGAAGTTATTTGGTGAAAGTTCGAATTCCGCCACAGGTGAAAGAGCAGGAAATTCCGTGAAATTTAGAAATTTCACTGAACTTCACGATGACAGAAATCTGCACTTTTCCACCCTACTTCAGACTGTGGAGTTTTGCTCACCAGGAATGGATTTCTCAGTAAACAAGACATGTAAGAGTAATAGACTGGTTAAAGTGAAACTCAGAAACCACCTTAGACAGGAACTTCCTATTTGTTCTGAGCTCAATTTTGTCTCTGCGAGGAATGATGCAATTAGGCTCAGTGCACAGGGCCTGTAACTCTGAAATCCTCCTGGCAGAGGTAATGGACACCAGGAAGACAGATTTTCAGGTTACAGACTTGAGATGTGCAGGGGCCATATGCTCAAAGGGTGATTCCATGAGCCTGGCAATGCAGAGATTCAGGCTCCAAGGAGGAACCCGCTCCCTGACTGGAGGCTGGAGGTGCAAGAGGCCTTTGAAAAACTGAATACAGAATGGGAAAAAATTGACTTTTTCTTTCCCACCGAAAGATAGGCCGAAATTGCAGCTAGGTGTAGCTTGTGAAAGGAGGGTTTCAAGCCTGATGCCTGCAGATGTACCAGGTAATCAAGCAGCTGACAGTGTGAAGCTGTAAGAGGATTGACCTTATTGCTCTTGCACCAGGGGGAGAACCTTTTCCATTTGACTGCATAAGTCATTTTTGTGTTAGGTTTTTCAGCCATTCTCAGGATCTTAAGGACCTGCTCCGAGTACTGAGAGGATGGAAACTAGCTCCAACAAGAACCAGACCTTGAGGTGAAGAGAGTGTATGTCCAGATAATGCACTCCTGTCTGGGGAAGGGTCAGCAGAGAGTGAGCTGGTGGCAGGCAAAAGGGCCTGCTGCAGAACAGTTAGAGAAGGAGGGAGTACCAGGCTTGCCTGGGCCAATCCGGAGCCACCAGAATCATAGATGCGGGCTGTTGTCTGAGCTTCAGCAATATCCTGAGTATCCGGGGAAAGGTAGGGAATGCATATAGAAACCTCCCTGACCAGTCCAGGATCAAGGCATTCAGGGGAAGTGTTCCCGCGACTGGAGGCCTGCAACAGTACTTAGGAAGCTGGAAGTTGAGGGGAGAGGCAAACAGTTTCACTTCTGGTGTGCCCCGCCACCTGAACACTGTGGCTAATACTTGCTCATTCAGAGTCCATTCACTCTGAGCCCGACTGATGCGACAGAGCATCTGCCAGGGTATTGTGCTTGCCTGGGAGGTGAATATCTGAAAGGCTGACTCCCTGGGAGAAGGCAAGAGACCAAATTTCAGAGCCTCCGAACAGAGTGTCCCTGATCTGGTACCACCCTGCTTGTTTATGTAGAACATTGCAGTGGTGTTTGTCTGTTCAGATTTGTACAGTCTGCCCTGTTATGACAGGAACAAATGCTTTGAGAGCTTGAAAGATTGCTCTGAGCTCCAGAAGGTTTATGTGTAACTGTGAAGAGCCCAGGTACCACTGAGGCACTGTCCAGATGAGCTCCCCACCCCAAGAGGGAGGCGTCTGTGGTGATCACCTTTGTGGGAAGCAGAGCTTAGAAGGGGATCCCTATTGCCAGATTTGCAGGGTCCTTCCACCAAAGCAAAGCCTGAAGGAACTGTTCTGTCACAGGTATCAGCTTTGAAAAATTGTTGCTTCTTTGAGACCAGCGAGCTCTGAGATGGGCTTGCAGGTTTCGCATCCTGTACCTGACCCCTAGGACAACTGCAGTCATTGACGCCACGTGTCCCAAGAGCCTGTGGAAATGTTTGGCTGGTCTTGGCTGTACCTGGATGAAAGAATCTGCCACTGAAAGGAAACTCTGAATTCTTCCTGTGGGAGGAAGGCTTATCCTTTCTGGGTGTCCAGCTGAGTTCCTATGAAAGTGAGTAACTGGGTGGGTTCAGGTAAGACTTCTTTAAATTAACCAGGAAGCCCAGAGATTCTAGAAAGTGCTCTATAAAGGAAAAGGGTCTCCTTGTTCTGACAGAGACTTTGCCACTATGAGCCAGTCATCTAAACAGGGCTAGATAGAGACACTAGCACCTTTGCAAAGACTGAGAAAAAATGTCTCACACTCACCGGAACAGCAGTTCTGTAGTCGTTCTCTTGTGCAAATACCTTTTATTTAAAGTGAAAATAACAAGAGTGAATGAATACGGTGAGGAGCATAAAAACAAGCCTGGAACAAGCACACTTCCTGGTAACCAAGTCACCTGACGCGTTTCGCCCTATCAGGGCTTTCTCAAAGGTACAGGGTTACCATACAAAGCAAACCGTTATATTATTACATTTAAAGTGGTACACACAACTTAAAACTAATACCAGGGATCTCCACAAACATTATATACAAATTAAAAACAAGATACACAGAATATAATAGTCATCAGATGTTTAACCACATATTTTCTAATTGTGTTTCATTTTCCATTTAGACATTTATCATATTTCATACTTCATTTTCCATGTCTCATTTCTTATCTTATAACTGGTAATTAATATTCTCCAGTACACATTATTATTGGTTATCAAATATTCTGTATACCATAAAGTTTAAAATCAAACCTGAAATTGAATGTTAGAAAAAAAGAGGAGATTGCACATGGTTAAAAGAAACATTCTGCCTGCAACAAAGTTTTACTGTGTGTGTGAGAGAAGTTGTTTTTGCTGGACTTGAAACATCTTTGTGCCAAGGCTCCCCCTGCAATTAAGAACTTGAATCAGCTGTAGAAACTAATCCAGCAGCCAGTGAGAGGGGCGTGGACCAGGAGCTTGTGCTCTTTGCAGTGGAGATGGGGCAGTCAGCATAAAAGGGTGCTCTCAGCTACCACGTTAGCGTGGTAACGTGAGCGTGAGTGGCGCGAGTGCCACTCGGCATCAAAAAATTTGTTTGTAGGTTTAGTGAAGGGCTGAGTTCTTTAGCTTGAAGTTTGGATTTATAGATTGAGAACTATTTGTAGTAATGAAATATTCAAACTCTCACTCAGATTTAAAAGTCCAAGCTTGGTGAGTGTTATACTGAATTTCAATTGTTTTAATTATTAACCTGCAGAAATATGTAATGTACTGTGTCCTAATTGTGATACTTATTAATCAATGGAAGAAGATTGACTGTTGGGATCGGGGGGTCACTCCATCACCTGCAAGGCAGCAAGACAAAAATATGTTGTGGCATTTATTTATGCCATTGGATTCAGAACTTATTCATAGAACCAGAAGAAATGGATTCTCTAGGCAGTGGAGATTATTTAATCACGTTAGAATCCAATGTTTTTCACCTAGAAAATCCCACTTAAAATTAACTACACCATTTGTTTGTAGTATAGCAATACTGCTTGTAGGTGATGTGGAGATAAATCCCGGCCACAAAGGAGTCAATAAACAAAATTTAAACATGTCACTTGAAAACGCAAGAAGTGTTATAAACAAGATGCATGAATTTCAAATATGGACTAAAAGTTATGAACCAGATGTGTTAGGATTAACTGAAACATGGTTATCTCAAAACATACAGGATAAGGAAATATTAATGGATGGTTATAATCTTTTTAGATTAGATAGAGGAAAGAGGGGTGGTGGGGTTCTTTTATATATCACAGAGAAACTGGGTTTGGGAGAAGTTGTTTTTCAGGGTAATTTAGAGGGAATAGAATGTCTTTGTGTTAAATTTGAAAGATTGCAGCTCTTAATTAGTATAGTATATTCCCCTCCAAAAGTAAATATTACCAAGTTTGAATTATTGGCATCTAAATTAGAATTAGTGTCAGATGGTAAAGATTTAATACTAATTGGTGATTTCAACGCTGCTTGGGGCAAGCCAAGGGGATTAAAATTGGAACAAAGTTTTGAGATATTAAATGTCAATCAAATAATAAATCAAAGTACTAGGAAAAGTGGGGTTAAAAGTCTGGGGAGTATTTTGGACTTGATTTTTCTCTCTAGGAGCTTTCATGTCGAAAAATGTTTGATTTCACCTCCAAATCTGGGGATCATAATCCAGTAGATTGTGTTGTAAAATTTAAATCAAATAATTGAGGAAGAAAAGATTACCCCAAAAGAAACTTTAAGAACTATCACAAAAATCATTTTGTTTATGATTTAAATTGTATAGAGTGGGGAAGATTAAATTTAATTCCAGACATACATTTGGCGGTTGAAGAATTTTCAAAAACTTATTTAGAGGCCTGTAATTGGCATGCACCATTTAAAAAAACTAAAACAAAGAAAAAGCATCTTCCATGGTTAAACGAATATTTGACAAAGAAAATTCATATCAGAGATAGAATCTGGAAAAGAGCAAATAAAACAAAAAGGGAGAAAGACTGGGTTAATTTCAAAATTAAGCAAAAGAATTCAAAGGTTAATCAGATTTGCAAGAAAAAATTTACAACATTATAATTGAGACAACTCATGATCCTAAACAATACTGGAATATGATAAAGAATTGGAAAACCCTTTGAGAGTTAAGTTTGTATAAAATGTCTAATAAGGGTGAGCTCCTTGACTCAAAGAACAGCCCAGTTGTTGAACAAATATTTCTTAACATTGCCTAATATTACCATCCCAGCTGGTTCACAAGTATAAACAGATTTAGTAAATAAATAAACTAATAATGAAAATTGTCCTCTTTTATTTAAAAAATAAAAATCTGGAAGTTAGGCTGGAGATCTTAAAATTAAATACAAATAAATCATATGGTATGGACAATATTGAAGGAAAATTTATTAAAGATGCAGTTGAAGTCTTATCACCAATACTGACTGATTTATTTTATCAAAGTTTGATTGAAAATGTTTTTCCTCTATCAGGAAAACAGCCAAAATAGTACCCTATATTTAAGGGGGATTCAAATGACCCCTCAAACTACAGACCAATAGCAATCCTCTCTAAGTTAATGGAACAAATGGTGTTTGGGCAGTTGTATAGTTACTTAGAAAAATATTCAAAATTGACTAAATACCAACATGGCTTTAGGGCAGGTTATTCAACTTGCACTGAGCTCATGGACTTTGTTGATAAAGTGGCAGTGGCCTTGGATAAGGGAGAGTCCATGGGTGCAGTGTTTGTGACCCGTCAAAGCCTTTGATTTGGTCGACCACCATTTATTGTATAAGGAGGATGGAGAGGATTGGTATAGCCCCAAGGTCATTATTATGGTTTAAATCATATTTGAGTCAAAGAAAATAGCAGTAGTAATAAATGGTCAATTTTATGAATTAGGTAGTATACTTAGAGGTGTCCTCAGGTTCAATTTTGGGCCATTATTGTTTTTGTTATATATTAATGAATTACCTACCAAAATAAATAATACACAAATCAGGTTGTATGCAGATGATAAAGTACTTTTAGCATCAGCCAAATCTCAAAATGAAATGATGGTTAAATTACAGATGGATTTCGATATTCTACAGGATTGGTTTTCCAGCTCTAAATTAGTGATAAGTGATTAAAAAAAAAACTCAGGTTATGTTTTTCAATAAAAAACAAGGTTAATAGAAAACCGATCAGAGATGAGGAAATACTAATGAGGAATGGGAAAAATTGATAATCACAGATCAATATAAATATTTAGGTGTAGAGACTGATTATACTTTATCTTTCTCAGCTCATATTAATAATACAATAAAGACAATTAATAATAAGATAGGGGGACTACATAGGTCTTCAAGGATATTAAATCTACAAACCCGGAGGTTAATTGCAAATCAATTAATAATGCCTGTATCCGAATATGGAAATACGGTGTATAATTTGTGGGTCAAATGCATTTAAATAAATTAGTCATCTCCATATAATCGATTGGCAAGATTTGTCCTGAACTATAGCTATAATACTCATCGTTGCATTTTGTATAAAGACCTAAACTGGGACAGTTTATCAGTACAATTAAAAACAATATTCAGTATTTATCTATAAAATAATAAATGGGATGATTGATGGAAACATGGAATTGCCTTCTGTTAGTAAATATTATCCATATTTTAAGGGATGTAAGCATAGAGGTTACACTTTTCCAAAACTAATACAAGATATGGTACTATGATACTTGAGGCTCAGACTGCAAATATTTGGAATAATATTCCTCTGAATTAAGGAAAGAACTAAACTATTACAGTTTAAATTAGGATTGAGCACTGTATTTATGATGAATGTACTTGTTTTTAAAATGTGGATAAATGTGTTAGTTGTTGGTTTGAGTGAAGATTTTGTCTTGTATAATGTCAAAAATTATTTATTAGTTGTTTTATGTAGTCTGAATTCAGGACAATGTTGAAAATAGGGTCTATGACCTAGAGTTTGCTATCCTGTATAAAAATAAACATGTTTACTACTACTACTACTACTACTACGTGACAGCATAGAATTATGCTAGTGCAAAATCTGAAACAAAAGAGAGAAAAATAGAGAAACAAGTTAGAACAATTAAATTTACTTATACACAATCTCATTTCCTTAAAATGGTTTCACCTCTAATCTTCCATTTAAACCCTTCCTTCCTTTTGCCTTAAAGGCGTAAAATCCAATATTGTTCTTTTCAACAACAAATTGTCATAGTCTCCCCTCTCCTAGAAAGGAAGGGCTTCTCAATTCAATATAATTAAATGTATGCTCCCTTCTATTCCTAGTTTTAAAAACATGCATTGCCAGTGAATTAGTTAAATCTTCACTCACAGTAGCTCTCTCATGCTCACCAATTCTAAGTTTGAACAATCTTTTTGTTCTTCCAACATAGAAACTACCACACTGACATGTGGCCATGTATACAAGGCCCTTAGTATTGCACATAATGAAGCCCCTAACTGTGGTGTTTCTTTTGGAAACAGGGTTGGTAAATGACTTTGCAGTTATTACTTTCTGGCAAAATTTATAGTTGCCACACCTATGACAGCCGTCATTCCTTTTTGGAAGCCACATCCGTGGTGCATCTCTCATTGGTTGCAGAGAGTGCACAACAGTATCTTTAATGGTCTTTCTCCTTCTGTATATCATTTTGGGTCCTTTATCATTAAGATCTGTAAGACAGGATCTTGTTTAACTATGTGCCAGTGTTCTCTAATAATGTTGGCAATTTGATTGGACTGGGGATTGTAAGTACTACAAAGGAGAGTTAAGTCACAATATTAGAATTCTTTTCTTTTCCTAATAGTGATTCCTTTTGATTTTTCTCACTTCTATCTTCCATTTCCAATAACGAATCTAGTGGATTCCTCTCCTCTAGTCTCTCCCCAATTTATTGCTCATTATATACAGTTCTTCTGATCCACAATTAGTTTAGTCTTTAGGAAGTTGTGCCCTGATGACATGTTCACGTGATTACTGTAGCCAGCAGTAACGACACCATCAGTGAGTTTATGATACAGGTCAGTGGTAGGCCACCCTTCCATCTTTTCTAATCACAAGATCCAAAAGGTAAGTTCATTAAGATTAACTGTAATGCTATATCTAAGGTCCTTACAACTTGTTTCCAAATATTCAATAAATAAAGAAAGCTCAAGATTCCCTTTCCAAATGACCAGAATGTCATCAATAAAGCGTCTCCAAAGATCTATTTTATGGAGATATGGATTCTTTTCAGACCATATTACTTCATGTTTCCATTTGGCCGTAAACAAATTGGCATAATTTGGAGCAAAACTAGCCCCCACAGCAGTACCGTTCTTCTGCAAATAAAATTCATTATTAAAGAAAAAAGTGTTACAGGTTAACACAAATTCAGCTAGCTGTAACAAGAATTCAGTACATGGTTCCAATATTTCTCTTGTGTTTAATATTCCACTGCATTCAGACCCTCCAAATAAGGAATATTAGCATATAGTGCTGTGACATCAAGGGTAACCAAGAACCAGTCATCCTGTATAGCTATATCATTTATTACCCTCAAGACATCACCTGTGTCTTTAATGTATGAAGGCACCATTTTCACCAGATCACTTAAATAGAAATCTACATATTTAGCTAGAGGTTCAGTCAATGAGTTATTACTAGACACAATAGTCTCCCTGGAGGGTCAACCAAATTCTTATGTATTTTAGGAGACAGTAAATAGTCTGTAGACAGGAAGTCAACAGTAAGAAACTGAATAACATTCATTGGGACCTAATTCTTTTCCATAGCTAGTTGTAAATAGCTATCAATGATTTTACCAGGAAGTGCGCTTGTTCCAGGCTTGTGCTGGTCTCCCTTGACTACATGTTAAATTGTTTGCCACAGACTGAGCACAGCTTTTCCTCGGTGCAGTTGCCTTCCTACATTGTAGATAGAGACACACATCTTCCTGAGGTGTGCTGCTACCACTGCCAGGCACTTGATAAAGATTCTTGGAGTAGAGAACAGACCGAAGGGCATTGCAGCGAACTGATGGTGGCCCAAAGGGAGCTTGAACCTGAGAAACTTCCTGTGGGACCTCCTTATGGGTATATGGAAGCAAGCATCCTGCAGGTCCAGGGAGGCTAGCCAGTCTCCTTGCTGTAAGGACTGTATGACCAAGGCCCCTAGAACTCTGCGGCCACATAATTTTGCGCAGAACTTGCAACCTACTGGAGAACTTCTGCAGTATCGCAGAATTCACTGTTCTTAGTGATTCTTTATTAATATTTCCATTTATCCATAGAACCTGGTTCTCTTCCTCTGTTTATATCCAAAGCCTCTATGCTCAGAATGTGATGTTATCATTGCTATGACATCATACATTAGCTAATGAAATGGCTGCATTCTGCCAGGGATGAATAGTCACTTATCTAACACAGCTCCCACTGCCAGAGGTGGTGACACAGCATATCTGGTACGATGATATTTGCTGAACCTGCACTACAGCCTAATACAATTTTCAGTCTTATCACACTAGGGCCAACTTAAACAAAACTTTGACAATAGCATAGACCTGTTAAGTCCATACTTTACTTTGTACAAACTTATTTGTGCTTTTAAGGTATAGAGATGCCATCTGAAATGAATAACTGGTAAAATGAATTAACCTCTCATTTTTAACAAAAATAAAGTAATTATGCCCAGAAAAGTGGAATATAATAATGTATAGACCTGTTAAATATTTGCACTGTACACATTTTTGCCAGGGTTGATTAATTATGTATTGTCATTGGTTGATAGAAACACCTTGTCATTGGTTGATAGAATCACCTAAACATCTTGGAGAAATGTGCATAGGGCCAGCCTTTGGGCCAAAGGGTAGCATGTTGTGTTCCCGTGCCAGCAACTCAGGTTCAGAGATGAGCTCTGGGAGCTAGGCAGCACAAGGATCAGGAGACACACTACTGCTTTGAGCATGTGAAGGTATGGCACAGTGTTCTGTCACACGGGACACATTGTGATGGGCTGGAGAGCTTTATCTCACAATGGGTTCACGTGCATGTCATGGCCTAATGGTGTTATGTAGTGTGTCGGGGAAGCGGGTTGCCATGAAAAATTAGTTTTGCAATATCTCCTCTATTCTGTTTATTCCATTTCCAAAGGGATCTCTATGAATGAGGATACAATGTCATTGAAGTTTAATATATATATATATACATACACACACACACATGCACAATCTCTCTCTCTCTATATATATATATATTTATATACACATACACACACACACACACACACACACATATAGAAACATACACACACACTTGTGTGTGTGTGTAATAATATTATATTTACAGATCTATAAATATATAAGTGATAGACAGTGGGACCTCATAAGTGGTATAGACAGCATGAGTATAGAAATACCTTATTTATCACACAAGGTCCCCTCTGCGTATTTCATTTATGCAATAGACTAGGACCTTAAGGGATAGATTTTTTTTTTTTTTTTTTACTTTTTTAGACATAAAATTATTTCTGTAAGTGTGTTATTTTTTGAACTAGTATTACTGTGCTTTCCCCTGTCCTGATTGCTATAACCATTGCCATGGATGTGAAGTCAAGATGAGAAGCTGATACTGTGATGCAGTAGCTCATCAGTGCCGCAGAACTTCTGCAGAAATTACAAACCACCACTGCAGACGTTCTGCGGCAAATGGTAATTCTGCCGCAGAACTTGGTCCCAATGTGCCACAGAAAAGTAGGGGACTTGTGTATGACTAGTGACAAAGTGACCATCTTGAATTTGGGTTTTAACAGATGCTTGTTTTAATATCTGAGATCCAAGATAGATCGCTACTCCGTTTTCTTTTGTGTCAGAAAGTACCTGGAGTAGAGGCCTTTGCCCTTTTTGTGGGACAGGACCCTCTCCACTGCTCATACAGCTAGAAGGTTTTTCACCTCCAACAGTAGTACCTGTGTTGGGGTTAGAGGCTTTGATACCTGGGTATGCTTGGGGTCTGTCATCTGCTTGAACTGTAGTGGCAGACCCTTTTCTACTATCTCTAGAACCCACTTCTCCGAGGTAATGCAGCATCAGTTCTGAAGATAGTGGGGGAATCCATCTCCTACTGGCAATGGGGAGGTTATCTGGACACTCACATCAGGGCTGCGAGGCTTCTGACTGGGTAGAGGTGGCCCTTCTTTGGCACCTTCTGCCCCTCCCCCTGAAAGCATCCCTGTACTGAGAGAAGTTAGACTGGGGATAGGGAGTGTACGGTCTGGGAAAATAACCTCTGCTCCTATTTCCCCTCAGGTGGGATTTCTGTGGGGTAGGAGGCTTAGAAGAGTGACTCTGCCAAGAGGCCTTGTACTCATCAACCTTTTTCATGTAGTCGGTTGTCTCGGAATCAAATATGTTTTGATTACAGGGGAAGCCCATGGCTTAGACTGGGTGTCTGGGGTTAGACTAGTAGTTCTAAGCAGGCAAATGCCTCAGAGAGATGGCATGGGCCATGGCACTGGAGGCGCATCATTATTGTCATCTGACATGTGGAATTGGTATTTTGTAGCTTCCAGGGCAGTTTTTGTCATGTCCACCAGTTCCTATACCATTGTACCCGACTCATTGCAGGTAATGGCCAGAACAGAATTCCACAGAGCTTTTTGATACTTGGCAGTGAAAGTCGTGTAGGAAGAAATTCTGACAAGTAGGGAAGCTGTGGTGTACATCTTCTTTGCCATGAAATCTATTTTTCTGGAGTCCATGTCAGGGGGGTAAGGAAGACAAGGAGACCCCCAACTTACTCACATGCTGCCTGCTGTATACTCTCATGGCTGGGATGTACAAACAGGAACTCTGTATCATTCTTAGACAACTGGGCCCAGATATTCAAACTGCGCTCAAAAGTAGCGCAACAGCAGGAGCAAGCACAAACCAGTTATGCAAATACGCAACAGGTGCGATATTCAAACATGGAGCAGAGCAAACTATGCAAGCAACCAACATCTGAATATCGCATATACTGCGCCATCGACAAGAACCAGGAAGGAGAAGCTGAGCCAAAATGTTGCGCTATGGCGCAACCAGGGAAGCTCAGCTGAGCATTCCAGAGCTGCCATAGTGCAAGCACAGCCCCCCCAGAGCAATGGAACTGCACATCCAGGGAGGCAGGCTGGGGCCCACCACCAGCCATGCCACACATGGGCACAGGAACACACTGCAGAACCCACACACACCTGCACACCCAAGCACAGCATCACTGGGGTGGGACGGATGATCCACGTGCCCATGGGGACAAGCCAACAAAGCATAGCAGAGCCCTGACACCCCAGCACAACCACTGGCAGGCGGAGAGTGCCACACAGGGTTGACAACCACAGTGCACATCAGCCCCCAGTATGCACAGCACACCCTGCACTGTGACCCCAGGACACCACCCATGTGCAGTGACTGGCACTGCAGGAAACCATGCAGTCCCCCAGCACACGTCAGCCCGTGCAGCCAGAAGCATACAAGCCAGACACACCCTGTGCACTCAGCAGTGGGTGGCAGCAGACGGCAAGACCAACAGAAAGTCACTGCCATGCCGGAGATACCTCCCAAGCACACGCACACACACACACACACACACACAGGACCATACCACCCCAGATGGCATGTACACCACTGCAACTGAGCACCCATAGCCAGCTGCAAATCAGAGACCAACACAGTATTCATATCAAAATATAAATGTATTTTAAAATTTCAAATAGTAAATACAACAATAAACAACAACTATTTACAAAGGGGAACGGTACAAGGTAGAGGTGTTCAAGGGGTAGGGATGAACAACTTGGAGAGGGAAGGCAGGGTGGTAGGGATGGGAGAAGTGGGAAAGGTATTGTGTCCTAGGCCCAGCTGGCTGGTTATCCTGCGCCTGGTTCTGCTCTCCCCAGACTTCCTCCCGAGGCCATGTCGCCTAATGGACTCCAGGATGGCCTGGGTTTCAAGGGACACCTGTGTCAGGCCCCGAATGCCTTGATCTATCCTCCGGAGAACTTCGAGGCCTAGGAAAATGGGAACACAGTCAATGGCTGTGACTGACCACAACCCTGAACACCACCCAACCTGCAAGCCATATAGCCCAATGTCCCGCACCTGTGATGGCATGCACCCACCCACAGTGAACATGCACATGGCCATCACAAACAGGCGGCACCAGCTATGTGCACCACTGCACACACACACTGCCCATGTCCATCACAGCACAAACAAGGCTGGCAAGTGATGTGGCAACGTGGTGCGATGCCAGTTACACAGCTATGTGCCCAGTGCATGCCTGGACCACCAGTGACGCATACACAGACGTGCTGTGATACTGCACAGTGATGCATGTCACCTGTGTTGTGCATACATACATGGATACATAGACAGTGTCAGCAGATAAGGGCCTATGTGCCACCCAGTCTGGCCATTTGACCTTGTAAGTTCACTCTGTTTTCCTATAAGTCTGTTGCACCTTACCCCTGACCTCCAGAATTCCTTTATGGCTATCCTGCATTCTTAAACCGTGGACCAAGTCAGCCCCACCACTTCTGGCAGGGTGTTCCACTTGTCCACCACCCGTTCTGTGAAGAAATTCTTTCTCATGTTCCCTCTCAATCGTCCCCTCCAACTTCATCCCATGCCCTCTAGTCCTCGAACATCTTTTACGCTTAAAAATAGTGTTTTCATGCACTCTGTTCCCCTGTAAGATACTTGTATGTCCCCATCATATACCCCTCTCCTCCTCTCCTCCAGGGAGTACATGTTCAGTTCCTCCAACCTGTCTTCATAGGACTTGTGATGCAATCCATGCACCATCCGTGTTGCCCTCCTCTGAACCTCTCTACCCAGTCCATGTCCATACTGTAGGTATGGTCTCCAGAACTGTACACTGTACTCCAGGTGGGGCCTCACCAGTGTCTTGTATAGTGGAATTATGACCTCCCCTTTCCTGCATGGTTGTGTTTGCATGGCTGGTGGTCTTGCCCCCCCAGCATGCAATAGCATCCATGAAGTAATGATACTCACTTCCTCCAGCAGCTGGCTCTGCCGCTGCTGCTGCTGCTGCTGCTGCTGCTGCTGCTGGGGCACAACACCCGCACCGGGGCTCCTGGCACGGCCCACGCCACCGCCGCCCCAGCCTCAGATTCCGCCTGTGGGAGACATATGTTGAGACAAACATCAGTGTGACTCAAAAGCAGAGTGCCCCTGCCCAAGTGAGAGTGCCTGCCCACACAGCCATAACCATCCATCGACAGCTGTACACACTGACACAGCCAACCGTGTCCGAGCCGGCACCTATGCATAGCCACCCAAGCACACACACACCCCTACAGAGAATATAGGTGCATAGATGGTACACTCACCTGGCCTAGGCACTACGCCCCTCACTGGCAATGACCGCAGCCGCGACAAAAAGTTCTGGTTTCCTCCGCTGAGGTCACAGCACCGTGCCGCACTGCTCAGCAGACCGGCCCCGGCCCAGTGACCTCCACCAGGTCAGTGGCCACTTGCTGCCACAGATGAGTCCTGGCACTGGTGAGGGGCGCCTCACCATACAGGCCATCATAGTGTGGCTCAACTAGGGCCACCAGGTTGGCCACTTCAAACTGGCTCCAGGACACTGCCCTCCTCCTAGCCATGGCACCAACTTTACAGCAGGCAATATGGCGCCCCGCTGCGCCGTAACCCCACGTGGAGTTGTTGCACAATAGACCACCACAGGCTCCAATCGCGCTGTTCGAACAGCGCCGTCACTTCACATGGCGCTGTCACCAGACAGCGCAATAGGGATGTACACATGGCATGCCAACAGCACCAGGGGTCAGAGGGCATACACAAGATCACGGCAATGATGCAAGGCTATGCACAGCGCCATCGGACGTATAGGCATCCTGCATGACTGCCAAGCTGCGCACCAGTGCCACAGTGGACTATCGCGCAGTAGTGCCACAGCGCCATATAGTGCCCAGTGCTGTAGCACCACTGGCACAATGGTGGCCATGGCCTGAATCGCCTATCACGCTCAGCAGGTCTGCAGTGCGATAGACGCATGCGTAAGCTGTCTGGGTGAGCGCAATGCAGTGTAGCACGCAGCCACAAACCTGCGCCATTGGCTCAGCCGGACCTTCCGTAGTGCGCAAAGTGCAAATACGCGATATTCAGCTGACATATGCAAATCATTCGATCAGCCATTCATAGGCGCAGTGGCGCGATTAGCATGTCATTATAGTTGCGCCACACCTCATTTGCATGTGTTGCACTATAAAAATGAGACAGTGGGTTGTGCTGGCCAGATTTGGTTACTGCAGGTGAGAGGTGAGTTACATGCTGTGTGATGCTCAGGACAATGCTCATGGGCGGAGGATGATAAAGGCTGAGGGGGCTTAGCATGAAAAGGGCACTTAGAAAGGGACAAAGGGCACCCTTCTATCAGTATCTGTCATGCGGGAGAGGAAACGTGGGCTTCCGCCCCCGGGCCGGCAGCTATGCTCATGGGGAAATGCTGTCGACTGCACAGTGACAGGTGTCCACTTCCACCCATACAGATCACCATGACTGACCAGAGCCAAGCTGAGGGTGTGGACGGCGGGCGTAGGAGGAGGCTGAACTTCACCGCGGCAGAGACGGAGGCCCTCTTCCAGGCCTACCTGGAGGATGAGCCACTATTGAGTGGACGGAGGGGCACCCCTCAGGAGCGTGCAGCTGCATGGGAGGGGGTAGCTCAGGCCGTCAACCTGCACGGAAGCCACCAGCGCTCCGTGCAGGAATGCAAGAAGAAGATGGGGACTGACCGCAGGAGGCTGAAGGAGACGGTGGCAGCCTTCAGGGCGGCACGTGCTGGCACTGGTGGGGGCCCACCAGTGGTGTTGCAGCTGACCCCTACAGAGGAGACACTGGTCGCGGCCATGCAGCCGAAGTGCCATTGCGGGCTTTCAGGCGGAGGATTCCAGACAGGTGGAAGCCCATCACTGCATGGTATGACATGGTGGTGTTGTTGGGGGGCTGTTGTCACATGCACCTCACATGTACTCTCTTTCTGTTACAGATCCTGTCTGGCTTCAGGAGACGGTGGTGGTGGTGGGTCCAGACAGTGATGCAGACCTGCTGGACGTGGAGGAGGACCATCCACCTCCACCACCAGCCTGCAGGCACTGCAGCAGCATGCACGCTGGGCCAACAACTCCGTGTCAGTGATACGGGTGCAGGGGTGCACAGCCTGTGTCTCAGCAGTCTGGCATGCAGGTATGCCAGCATGCTGTGCCTGGCAGTGGCACGCACCTGCACCATTGATGATAGCAGGCCTGCAATGGGCAGTGATAGGTGTGTGTCCCATGACGGACACATGGCAGGCCAGCACGTGCCCTGGGCCTTCCTGGTTCACACCGTGTACCAGCATGCTAGCACAGTCCCAGGCTGTGCCTGTCAGCACCGTGGGGCAGCACCGTGGCTGTGCAGGTGTCTGCACTGTTGTCAGCATGGAGGTGGAACAGGTGGACCTGGGGGCTCAGCAGTTGGAGGGGCGGCAGCAGCAGTCGCACACCAGGTCTGGGGTACAGTGTCAAGAGTGGCACATGTCCCCCGCCTTGATCCGCCCATACCTGGTCCTGGCGAACAGCGCCCACCCTCAAGGGGTGCTGTGCACCAGGACCGTCCACACCCTGGGGGTCACGATGCCATTGGGGCACAGTACCCATTGGACACACACACCCGCCTGCTGCAGGACTCAGTACAGCTGCAGGGGTGGATTGCAAGGTCCGTGGAGGCACTGTCTGTGTCCGTGGAGTGGCATAGCAGGGAGTGTGCTCGGGACCGAGCCAAGCTGGTCCTTATGCGGACGGATGTGACCGCTGCCATTGACAGGCTGACCCAGGCAGTGGTCTCTGTCGCGGACGCATTGGCCACACTGTCAGGTGCCCCTGTACCACACACCCCATACAGTGCGCTTTCCACTCCCCGTTCCCGGCGTCTTGCGACACCAGGCCTGTCGACACTGGGTTCTGCTGTGGGCATCCCGAGCACCCCTGGTGCAAGTTTGTTTGGCAGGATGCAGACCCCTGTGCGGGCAAGGTCGCGTTCGCGCAGTGGGACCCCTGGTGGTGCAACAGCACCACCCCATGTGGCCCCTGCTCAGCCTGCCAGGGCTGCTGGGCCACGGCGGGGCCCCCCACGCATCCGTGGTGGCCGTGGGACAGTGCTACCTGACTGAGCTGTCTCCCAGTGCGGGCCCTGTCTGGTGCTGCCCTGTGTGCAACGTGTGTCATGGTGGGCAGTGCACTGCTGGGTGCTCTGCTCACCATGCTGACACACGGACCACCTGCACACTCTCCCAACTGCTGTCCACAGGTGCGTGTGCATGATGATGCCTGCATTGCACCTGTACACAAGGTGCAAGGTGCCCAGGTCCTGACACACGCGACTTGTATGGTACAGGTGGTGGGGTGGCCGTGGTGCTGTGTGTTGGCAATGTCATTCCGCAGTGCTGTGCTGCTGCCCATGTACACTGCCTGGTGTGTGTGTGTGTCATATGAGTGCTCATCCCTCTCTGATGGTGTGTTGGTATGCCTGGAACCTTCAACTCCTCTGACCTTCATGCACGGTGTGTTCCCCTGTGTGCCTGTGGTTTGCGCATGGACAGTGTTGCCTGCACATGTCCCCTTGACTTACCTGTGTTGGGCGTAGTGCTCTTCTGCAATGGTGTCCCGGTGCAGCTGGGCCTGCCGGGTCAGTCGGGGTCCCTCCGTCCTAGGGGGGGCTGCTCATCACCAACATCACCGGCGCCACTGGCGTCCCCATCGCTGTCCCCTTGACCTGTACGGCTATCCCATGGTCTTTGGCCATGTTGTGCAGGATGCAACAGGCCAGGAATATCCACAGGCCTTTTGGGGCTGTACTGTAGGGTCTGCCGAGGTTTCCAGGCATCGGAAGTGTGCCTTGAGCATCCCAAACACCCGCTCTATGATGTTACATGTTGCGGCATGTGCCTCATTAAAGCGACAGCTGGCGCTTGGGGTCGAGGCTGGTACGGTGTGAGCAGCCAGGGACGGAGGGTATCCCAGTCACCTGTGTGGAGATAGTGGAGATCAGTGTCATGTCAGGTCCATATTGCCCACATCCTTGTGTGCCACTACCATGGCACCTGTGTCATTCCCACCCTTGCCCAGAGTTTGCATTCCATTCATGTGTACTCACCCACTAGATGACCCGTGGGGATGTCCTCACTCTCGAATCGATGGCACAGTGCAGACTGGTGCCACATGAAGGCATCATGTGCTCCGCCAGGGTGTGTGGCACAGACATTGATAATGCGCCCAGTGGCATCACACACCTTGACACTGGAAAACCCCTTTCGGTTCCAATATGCCTGGCCGTCGGGGCCAGGTGGCGTGCGAATAGCCACATGGGTGCAGTCTATGGCCCCTAGCACGCCAGGCATATGTGCTACCCTGTGGAACTCCTGCATGTTTGTTGTACGCTCTGCCGCGGTGCTGGGGAAATGGATGTACTCCGCAGCATGAGGCAGCAGTGCACTGAGGAATTGGGTGAGGATGCGTGACATGGCTGACTGTGTAATGCCTGTGGTGTCCCCTGTTGGCCTCTGAAGGTGCCCGTGTGAGCAGGCACATGCAGGCTGTCACCTTGGTCTCCACGGACAGAGCGTGACTCCGTCATGAGGGTGCCTGCATCACATCACTGCACAGCTCGCAGAGCCATCTCAGTATTGCCCTGTTCAGGCGGTACCGACCACAATCTCGACGCCTGTGTACAGCTCGAAGCTGATGCGGCACGATACTGCCTGTCGGGGCATACTGCCGATGGCCCCTCCGCGGCCACGCCCCTGCAGCATGGTGTCTCACCCTCATTATAGCTTCCATGAGGAAGCTGGCACTGTCCATCTCCTGGCTTCTGCCCCCGCTGCTGTTCCTGTGTTACCTCGCTGCCCCCACTGCTGCTTCCACTGCACCGGTACCCCCACTGGCCTTCTGTCCTCCTGGACCCACTGTCCTCTCTGCCCTTCCAGCTCCTGTCTCTCTCTCTCTCTCTCTCTCTCTCTGTCTCTCTCCCCAGTTTGTGGCCTGCTAGGGTTCTTGCACGCTTCCTTGAGCCTTTTATTTTGGCTCAATTCCGCTACTTGCGAACTTCCGGTTGAGCACTCTTAGCATTGCGCAGTGTTCAACATCGACAAGACTTTATGGCATGGACCCGCCCCTTCGGTTGTGCATGCCTTCATTTCCATTGCGCTGTTGCTCAGCATGTTTTGGTGGTGCAACTGGCCCCTTCTGAATATTGCAGAATGGCACATTTTTGGAGTTGCGCATGCGCAACCCTGTTGCGCATGGCGCAACCCTTTTGAATATCTGGGCCCTGGTATTTTTTTCAGCACGCTTGTCAACCCTTGCCACAGACGTGGGAGTTTGAAGCAGTTTCATGGTATTTTTCCTGAAAGCATTATAGATAGGCATGACTAACCTCATAGGGGGTGGAGGACCTTTCATCGCCCTATAATCTTTATCCTTCTTCCTATCCTGGTTAGACTCCTGAGAAGGGAGGTCCAGGGTGTCTAGCATATTTTGGATAAACGTAAGCATAGAGGAGGGATCTTCCTGGGCAGCAGGGAAGCTCAAAATGAGGCTCAGGAGACACATCAGGTTCTAGGCCCTTTAAATGTATGTCAGAGGCATCATAAAAATGTTCCTCATCATCTGCATCACCTCAGTCTCCAGACAAGAGGACTGTGGAAGAGTGCTTACCAGCCCCAGTAAACATAGACCCCATCTTTTGTAGGGTCTGAAAGACTTGCCATGCTTTTGCAATGTCTTGCACAGATGGGAATTCCTGTGCAGACTATGGCTGTGTATGCTTTGTTTTTTCTTTATGTTTTAAGCTGCCTGTTGTCTCACTATTGGCTTTTCCAGGAGGAACAGGAGCATTTTTTGTCTTTGCAGACTATCTTTTTAGCCACTTCATCAGCAGCTTGATCATGCCTCCTTTTTTGTACAAACACTTCATCAGTGCCTTTATTATTTTTACATTTATGAGGAACTTCATCAGCTCCTTTGGAAGCTTTATTTTTTGGTTGGGACTTGGAGGATTCATCAGAACACATGTTTGAATTGTTATTGTTATTTTTAGATGGCCCCTCATCGGTAGCCTTTGATTTTTCCTCAGCCATCATTTTTTCAAGTCTCTTTCCTCTGTTTCTCAATATTTTTTTTTTACAAAATTTGGTGCAAAGAGAACAAGTATGATCAGGACCTAAACACCTGAGGCACAGGTTGTAAGAATGTGCTATGGCCAAAATCCTGTGACAGTTGACACACTTTTTATATCCTGTAGGTCCAGTTTTCTTTTTAGTTCTGGGGATCTCTGACATGCCAATCCACAGAGGATCCCAGTAATAACTGCCAAAAGTGAAAATTCAAATTGGTTCCCTCGCCATAAGGAACTGCGATTTCTGAGGTAAACTCTTTTTAACAGAGTTACTGGGGTTAAGGAGTGGTCACAGAAAAACCTGTAGTGTGAATTGAAACACAGACAGCCTTAGGGGGCAGGACATTGTTTTCAGACCAAACAGGTTGTATTGGAACAGGAAGGGTTACATATAACCATTGGCAACAAATTGCCCTGGGTGGAGATATCCAGACTAGATCAGATTACTATAAGTACTGCTGGCTGCAATTTTCAAAAACACAAAACACATTTTCTGGAGCTGGAAGGACACTACTTTCTTCAACTGCGAGCTGTGTGAGAAATTCTGTATTGCACTTGATATCTGCAGCAAATGTGCACTTTTGCTTAATTCTGTGGAGGTGAAACTAACCACCTTAGTAATTGCTTTTATTCACATTTATTTAGTGTTTAACCAAGAAGGGGCTTGTAAACTCTGTTTATCTTGTTAGTAACGTCAGAAGGATTTAAATACTGCATTCTGGTCCTTGGAGGTAGCTAGATTGTCTACTAGGATTTGCTGACAGTTAAACTATTTTTAAATGAATTACAGTTGGCTGAGGAGTTGAAAAAGAAACTTGCAAACTCTGCTTATCTTGGAAGTAACCTCATAAGTGTTTGAATACTACATTCTGGTTGTCCCTTGGGGGTAGCTGGATTGACTACTAGGATTTTGGGACAGAAACTATTTTTAAATAATTTACTGGTGCGTGGAGTTTGTGATAGTTAAACTCTTTTAACAGAGTTACTGGGGTTAAGGAGTGGTCACAGAAAACCTGCAGTGTGAAACAGGAAAAGACAGTCTTTCAAGCAACAGAGGGTGGTGGATCTAGGTTTACATTTGTTTGTTACAATTCTTAAGATTTTCAGTGCAGGAAGAGTTTAAAGCACAGCCGACTTATTTTGGGGCTGACAGCTCGGAGCACAAACCACCAGGCCTGTTTTGGGCTGGGAAGGTTTAACTGTGTCTGACTTGGATGTGTGGATTTTCTCTGTTTGATTAGCAGGGTATTTCTCTATCAAATTGTTGTGTAGGGCATCTTGCTGACAGGAAGGCACTCATTGCAGCAGTGGGTCAGAGCTTTAGCTGATTGCTGCGAGGCACAGTTAGGCCAACCCCTTCCCACCTCACCCCACCCACCCCTGGAAATAGTTCCTTTATACCTGGGGTTCTGACATCATTTCCTCAAGAGTGCAAGGTGCATGTCACTGTCATATCCTCTCTAGCACACTGCACTGACAATATAAGCATACACATTGTATATTATAAATATATATTTCTATACTACAAACCAATCACACACACAAAAAAAAACAAATGTGGGGTAGTGCAATGTAATGGCTGTGGGGCAGCAGTCTTCCGGGAGTCTTTCTGGAGGCTGAGATGCTGCCCTATTTGCAGACAACCTCTGCCCTGAGGGAGGAAATTGCCCGCCTTCAGGCCACACTGGACAGTAGTACGGGACCTTCCCCAGGCCACACTGGACAGTAGAGAGAACCTCCCCATCCAGAGAGCACCACAGCCACCACCACTACCTCAGAGATTGAAGAAAACACAGCAGTTGGACCACAGTGGGCTCAGGAAGGTGAGGATGGTGGAACAGATGCACACCCAGTCAGTTGTTCCACTCACAATCCATACACCATTCTGGGGCTAGCTCCCCTATGGATACACCCACAGGAGGCTGAGGACAGCTGTCACAAGGGAGGCCCACAGGAAGGAGGCAGAGGACACCACAAGGAAAGGAAGCAGCTCCTGGTGGGGGACTCAATTATTAGGGGGATAGAACTGGGAAGAGCTGGAAAAACTGAAGTAAGGTGCCTGCCTGGTGCCATGACTTGGAGGGACAGGAAGCGCATCCTCAGGATCACGACAACAGCTGCAAGGGATTCTGAGCTGGACGTAATTGTCCACCTAGGGACAAATGACTTGGCTCATCATGAGGTTAGAGCAGTGCAGGAGGACATTGCAGAGTTGGGGAGGGGCCTAAGACAAGTAGCACACACAGTATCCTTCTCAGAGGTGCTGCCTGTCAAAGGCATGGGTGAGGCGAGGGTAACTGGCACCATGCAGTTTAATGAATGGTTGAAAAAATGGTGCAGAGCACAGGGGTTTGGCTTCATTGGGGACTGGGGTTCCACCTGGAGGGACAACAGCCTATACTGGCAGGATGGTCTGCATCTGTCCAGGAAGGGAACAAGTCTTTTGAGCAATCGGTTTAAATGCTTCATTGGCAAGCTTTTAAACTAGTCAAAGGGGGAGGCACTGACAAGAAGCAGAAAAATCCCAGCCTCTCCCTACAAAATAGGGTACTAAATGAGAAAAAGACCAAGGTAGAACGGTTAGTGGGGGATGCTGCAACAGAAGGTAAAGCCATCAAAAAATGGAGAGCAATGAGTACCAATGCCCGTAGTCTAGGTAACAAGCTCCTGAATTAGTGGCCTTGATGGAGGAGGAACATCTGGATATTGTGGCAGTCACAGAAACATGGTACACACAAAACCACGACTGGGCGTAAACATACCAGGATACACTATCTACAGGAGGGACAGGGAGGGTAAAAGAGGAGGAGGAGTAGTTCTTTACATAAAGGAAGGAATAAAAGCAACAGAACAAAAGGGTAAACAGGGAGGAGAAGAACACTGTGGGTAAATTTGGAGACAGGAATGGCACCACAATCCGCACAGGGTTGTATACAGACTTCTCAGGGGAGGAAATGGACAAGGAAATGATAGAAAGTATACTTAGAATGGCAGAAAAAAGGGAGATACTGCTGATGGGTGATCTGAATATGCCAGATGTTAACTGGAGTGCAGTTGCAGCTGCCACTTCGAACAGTGCAGTTATTCTAGATGCCCTACAGGGGGCATGCCTTAGACAACTAGCATTGGAGCCCACTCAAGAGGGTGCAATATTAGACTTGATACTCTCAAATGGAGATGGAGAGAGGATCACAGATGTAGAAGTGGGTAGCCATCTGGGAACTAGCGACCATCGAACAGTATGGTTCACAATAAACACAGTAATAGAGTCAAGCCATACAAAGACAAAAGTACTGGACTTTAGGAGGCTGACTTTGCCATAATGGGTGAGTGCCTAAGGAATGCACTAGCAAATGGGCAGGAAGGAGGGTGGAAGAACAATGGGAATAATAAAACTGCCATCACAGAGGTAACAAGCCTTAGTGAAGCAAATAAACAAAACAAGATGATGTAAGAAACCACTATGATTCTCAAAGGAAGTGGCAGTGAAGGTTCAAGAGAAAAGAAAGCATTCAGGAAGTACAAGGAATCGAGAAGGAGCAGGACAGAGAACTGTATCAGTTAAAGCAAAAGGAGGCTGGGAAGACAGTCAGAACAGCAAAGGCCCAAACCGAGGAAAGATAGCCAACTCAGTTAAGAGGGGATAAAACCTTTATAGGTACATCAGGGAGCGAAGGAAGACCAAGGGAGGATAGTGAGGCTTAATAAAGGGAAGGAGGGTGGGCAGAGGAGACTGTAAAGGCAGAGATACTAAACAAATATTTTTGCTCAGTATTTATGAAGGAAGAGGGGGAGATACATAAAACAAACAGTAGTAACACTCTGGATACAGAAGTTGATACCGGCCCATTTACAGAAGAAAGGGTTCTGAAAGAACTCTTAAAACTGAAGGTGGACAAAGCAAGAGGGCCTGATGGGATTCATCCCAGAATTCTAAAAGAACTAAGGGTAGAACTAGTGACACCACTGACTACCCTTTTTAACAAATCATGGGAGGATGGGGTGGTACCCGAGGACTGGAGGAGGGCAGATGTGATTCCCCTTCACAAAAGTGGGAGCAAGGCAGAAGCAGGAAACTATAGATCTGTTAGTTTAACCTCAGTGATAGGGAAAATGATGGAATCACTTCCAAAGGAAAGAATTGTCGAGTATCTAGAGGCCAGAGGGCACAGGACCCTAGGCAGCATGGATTCTGGCAGGAAGGTCATGCCAGACAATCTGATAGATTTCTTTGACTGGGTGACCAAAGTAGTAGATCAGAGGGGCTGTGGACATGGCCTACCTAGACTTTAGCAAGGCATTTGACACAGTCCCACACAAAGATTAATATACAAGTTAGCCAGCCTGGGAGTGGGTCCCAAGATGACAGCCTGGGTAAAGAATTGGCTGGAGAATAGGACACAGAGAGTTATAGTAAATGGAGTCCACTCAGAAGAAAGGAGGGTTACTAGTGGGTACCGTAGGTTCAGTATTAGGACCGGTCCTCTTCAATGTCTTTATAAGCGACATTGCAGAAGGACTGGAAGGAAAAGTATGTCTCTTTGCAGATGACACTAAGATCTGCAACAGAGTTGATGCACAGGGTGGGGTGAAAAGGATGAGAAGGGACTTGGCAAGGTTAGAGGAATGGTCAAATGTATGGCAGCTTAGATTCAATGCTAAGAAGTGCAAGGTAATGCACCTGGGAAACAAAAACCCAGGGGAAGAGTACACAATGGGGGGTGAGATACTAACAACAACAAGAATGGAAAGGGACCTGGGGGTAGTCATATCAGATGACCTAAAGATGGGCAAGCAATGTGAGAGGGCAGCAAGGAGGGCTGGGGGGATACTGGGATGCATAGGGAGAGGCATCACCAGTAGAAAACAGGAAGTTATTATCCTCTGTACAGACAGCTGGTGAGACCCCATCTGGAGTACTGTGTGCAGTTCTGGAGACCCAATCTCCACAAAGACATAGACAGGATGGAGGCTGTCCAGAGGAGGGCACTAAAATGGTGCGGGGTTTGCACGGAAGTCATATGAAGAGAGACTTAAGAGCTTAATATGTATAGCCTCAAGGAAAGGAGGGAGAGGGGGACATGATAGAAACTTTCAAGTACCTCAAGGAATTAACAAAGTCAAGAGGTAGCATCTTTCAAAAAAGAGTGTGCAAGAACAAGAGGAACAATTTGAAGATGGGGGCGGCTCAGTGGTAATTTAAGGAAGTATTTCTTCACAGAGAGGGTTGTGGATGCATGGAACGCCTTCCGGAGGAGGTTGTGGAGTCAAAATCAGTGGGGAATTCAAGCATGCATGGGATAGTCATATGGCAATTCTGGGGTGGGGTAGGAAGAAGTAGGCTGCTGGTTAACTAGGATCTGCAGCTTATCCAATAGGTAGGGAAATGGGCAGACTGGGTGGGCCAAGCGGTCCTTATCTGCCGTCAAATTCTATGTTTCTATGTTTCTATGTTAAAAAATCAAGAAAAACTTAAAATTGTCAGTTCCCTACAAAAAGTGGAACCACGTATTAAAGAGAAAGAGAACTGTTCAAAACACTCAATTGTAGTTAAAATACTATAAAATAAAGCCGGAGGGAAACTGCAAGGAACCGTTCAACACCAAAACGAAACTCAGCACACTTAAAAAGTAAGTTTATGAGGAAACATTTTACCAAGAGAAGCAGAAAAAGGCTGTCAACAAGGAAATTGTTATTAATTTTAGATGGCTCCTCATCGGTAGTCTTTAATTTTTCTTCTGTCTGCTGAGACACAGAGGGAGAGAACGCAGCCAGAGATTCCTTAAATCAAGGAGGTTATTTTCTAGACTACACTGAACTGAATTATACTTTTTGGACCTGTGTAAGTAACTAGTTTTGATTCTGTTTTTTTTTGGTCGACTTGTCTTAGTTTTAACTTTAATATGCCAGGGAGGAACTGTAGCTGGGAGATATTTGCAGTCGTTTGTGACTAGACCTAGTACTTAACCTCTATGAAAAAGGTGTCTGAAAGGAAGGAAGACACTCCCCAGGGTGGAGGGTCAGAGTTGCAGTTGATTGCTTCTGGACGGCATAGGTTTACTCCCTCCCACCCTTTCTCACACCCCACCCGCCCCAAGCGCATAACTTCCTTTATAGCAGGGGTTCTGACATCACTTCCCCAAAACTGCTAACAACATACACCTGTTCATATCCTTAAAAGCACAGCACACTGAATAGGAGGTAAAGACACTCACAAGCTTGCACACACTAAAACAAGAACAAAAAAAACAACAAAAGAAAAGCATCTGTAACAGGAAGGGACACAGACATGTGGGGAGTGGTGCAATGTACTGGCTGTGGAGCAGCAGTCTTCCGGGAGACATTCTGGAAACTGTGGGGTTACCCTATTTTCAGCCACCTCTCTGGTCTGAGGGAGGAGGTTGCTTCTCTCCATTAGACCCCGGAGTCAGCTGAAAACCAATTATGACTGACTTACCACACATTATGACTGATTTTTCCAACTAGTTTGAAATTTATGACTTCAACTAACTAAAGAAAATCCAACCAATTTTTCAAACTTCACCATCGCTGCATTTTATTATGTAGTAGTTTGTCACTTTTAACTCATATCTCATGCCACATTACACCACTAGGGGTAATTAACAGACAGCTAATCACTAGTCATGCCTCATTGCTTAATAAATTGCACTTTGGTTTACATCCGATTCAGTACACTATCACAACCACTCACAGGGTCAACCTTAATTTTTTTGCACTAGCCAGCAGGGTAAGGTGATTAAAATTGCAGTAGCCCCAAACTGCTGCAGTAATAATAATAATATTATTTATATTGCACCTTTCTAAAACCAAGGTGCATTAACAATATACTTGTTAAAACCAGCAGATAAAATACAAATACATAATATAATACATCAAATATTAGAACATCATTATTAAAACAGCAATCAACAAAATGCTGATGGCCACAAATGGGTTTTAAGGCACACTTAAATTTCTCCACAGAGGTGTACTCGTCAGGCCTACAATTATAATGGCAAATGTTGATCATTTATACAGGAAACAATTCAAGCCAAGAAATATTCTGATTATTGCACATTTATCATGTTTCCCCTATTCCTTTCTGCCACATCTGCCAAAAAAAAAAAAAAAGGCTGCATTGCCATCACATACAGTGAGCCCATTGTTTTGTACCACGGCCTTGTCTTCACAACCCCCCCACCCACCAAACCAGAGGACATCACAACAGCAAATGATCAATCAAGTAGACATAGCTCTGCACACACAATAGCTGATACCATCATGCACTGCACCACACTCATCACCATACCCAGAGCAGTGAACAGATCCTGGCAGAGAAAGACACACCCTCAGCCCCACCCTATCCTCAGCTGGAGCCATGCACTTCTGGAAGTTTATGTACAGTGAGCCAGGAGCACATCCAAGATTTCTTTGGGTGGGACTTCACAAACCTAAGGGGTTTGAGAAATAGGAAACTATGGCATTTTTATATTTAAAAGCATTGATTTTACTGTGCTCTGCCCCAATAAAAATACATATTTCTTCAACAGTGTCCTTTCATTCTTTTTCTGTCCAGGGGAAACAGTGCATAGGCATGATGCTGTACTGCATCAATTTCTACATAGGATGATCTATGCACCCCAGGAATGTCGATTTTAACCTTTCAAACTATGTATTTTATTAAGGTTTTTTTGGGGGACCACACATGATCTAAAGCTTTATTTAGCTGGGAAGGATAAGGATGGGACTGTATGGATGGTGTTAACATACTAAGAAGCCAGCAGAGTAGGCCCAATGGTCTATCGAGTCTACTTGGGGATCACTGCCCATTTAGGGCCCCGTTTTCTGCCCCCCCTCCAAAGTCCCACCCCCCTTCCCCTGCCTTGGTGGCCCCCAATGCCGATCCCGTTTAGATGCACCCTCCTCCTATACCTGTCCCAGACCCTCTTGAACCCCTCCACAGTATCCACAGCCACCAGTGTTTGCTGGCTTGGTCCATTTAGAAGAACAGGGACCCCCTACACTTTCAAGCATTGGCAGCTATGGATCTGTGGATGATCATGTCAGAGTCTGGCTTGCAGTGGCGTCAGGGAAGAACAGAGTTAAGAGATCTGGATGTGGAACTAGGGAAAGCTATGGTGAGGCTGTGATAAAACCCACCACCTGCAGGGCAGACCCTGTATACCACTTGGCATTTTGTCACTGAAATGTTGGATACAGACACTCAAAATGTAGGGAAATGAGGGGCACTGGTATTAATATGGGATAAATTGTCAGACAGACACGCATGAGGACAAAAACCTGCTAAATAGAGACTTTTTTTTTTAACTTCACTAACAGCCATGAAAACATGCACTAGTCAAGATGGACAAGTAGAGTTAACTAAGATTCAATGCAAAAAAGTGCAAAATAATGCACCTGGATAGAGGGAACCCTTAGGAGAGCTACAGATTGGGGGGGCTGACTGTCACCAAGGAGGAAAGGGACCTAAGGGTTATCATCTCTGATAACCTTAAGGTATCAAAGCAGTGCACAAAGGCAGCAGGGAGGGCCAGTGGCATGCTGGGATGCATAGGCAGTGGTATCACTAGCAGGAGGTGGGAGGTGGTGATGTCATTGTATAAAACATTGGTAAGGCCTCACCTGGAGTACTGCATGCAGTTCTGGAGGCAATACCTGCACAAGGACATAAGCAAGGTGGAGACTATCCAGAGCAGGGCAACAAAGATGGTGTAGGGCTTGCACCACAAAACATATGAGGAGAGACTACGGGACCTCAACATGTACTCACTGGAGGAGAGCGCAAGGGGACATGATTGAAACTTTCAAGTACCTCAAGAACATTAACAAGGTGCAGGTGGGGGACCTTTTACAATGTAGAAAAAGTACTAGAACAAGGGGGCACAATATAAAACTGGAGAGGGGTAGATTAAGAGGTAATATGAGAAAGCTCTTCTACACAGAAAGTGTACTTGATGCTCGGAATAGTCTGCCACAGGAGGTCGTGGGGGCAAACACAGTGGAGGGGTTTAAGCATGCCAGGGACAGACACAAGGGAACCTTGAGAAGGAGGGAGTGATAAAGACATTGACCACATAGGATCAGTGGCCACATACAATGTATAGGGCCTACGGGCAGACGAGATGGGCCTAGTGGCTAGTGGTCCTAATCTGCCAACAGTTTCTATGTAACTGCACTAGCCCTGCTCAATTTGCACTAGAGTTTGGGCTAGTAAGAAAAAATTACTCACCATAGTAATGTTGTTTCTTCTAATGGAGTCTTGCTGTATTCAGGCATAATGCAGTTACCCCAGCACTTGAACTGCCCTGGAGAGGAAAGAGTTAACTGTATGCAGAAGCATAGAACGTTGTGCTCGAGCTCAGTTTTCAAAGCTCTGTCTATGGTACTTCCCAGTGTAACCATCAGATTCTTATGAGCAAACTAACACACTATAGTATGGAAATTGTTCAAAGTATAGCCAAAGGGCAAAAGATTTCTTTTGGGCCCAAAAGACTCAAGTCGAGAACCCAAGAAGGAAAGGTAGTGACAATATTAAAGTATAAAACACCTGAAAAATAATAATATCTACCCCACCCAAGAGGAAGGGTACAAGGTACACCCCTGAGGTGCAATACTGTACCTGCCAGCCCACTTCCCAAACCAGGTTCTGAGAGGGGAGGCAGGGAGGGAGGTCTGAATACAGCAAGACTCCATTAAAAGAAACAACATTACTATGGTGAGTAATTTTTTCTTCAAACAACATGACGTCTTGCTGTATTCAGATGTAATGCAGACTACCAAGCAGTTCCCTATGGAGGAGGGAATGCAGAACCTACTTTGGGAAGAGGCTCTGCAGTACTGCTGTACCAAACCTAGCATCACTCCTAGCCTGGATATCCAGGGAGCAATGCTTGGTGAAAGTATGTACTGTTTTCCAGTTGGCTGCTTTACAGATCTCTAACAAAGGTATATCTCTGGCCACAGCTAGAGAAGCAGCTGTACCCCTAGTCGAGTGAGCTCTCAGGCCTGAAGGGGGCATCCTACCCAACTTTTCATAACAAAATTGTATACAAGAAACAATTCACCTGGCAATAGTTCTTTTAGTGGCAGGCTTACCTTTCTCCACTTCACCATAAGTGAGAAACAATTGAAGATAGACATTTCTATGTGTCTCAGTATGCTCAATGTAGTAGCTAAGGGCCCTCTTAACATCCAGACTGTATAACCTTCTTTCACCTGAAGAAGAATGGTCCATGAAAAACACAGGGAGAGATATAGACTGGTTCAGATGAAAATCTGATACCACTTTGGGCAAGAACCTCCTACTAGTTCTTAGGACCACTTTGTCCCTATGGAAGGAGATGAAGTCAGGTTCAACTGACAGAGCCTGTAACTCGTTAATCCACCTGGCTGAAGTAATAGCTACCAGGAACATAGTTTTCCAGGTCAAGTACTTCAATTTGGCCAAAGCCAGAGGTTCAAAGGGTGGCTGCATTAGCTGAGCTATGCAGACATTAAGATCCCAAGGCAGAGTGGGCTCCCTAAAGGGAGGGTTAATGTGAACCAGACCTTTGAAAAACTTTCTGAAAACAGGATGAGATGCCAGGGAAGAGCCCTTCCCTGCTGAGAGGAATGTAGAGACAGCTGCTAGGTGAACCTTCAGAGTGGCAGGCCTCAGGCCTAGACCACTGAGATGAACTAGATAGTCTAAGGTTGTGGAAATGTCTGCAGAATCGGGCAGGATACCTTTCTGAGAGCACCAAATAGTGAACCTTTTCCATTTGGAATTGTAAGTTTTTCTAGTGTAAAGTTTCCTGGAGACCTTCAGAATATCCAGAACTCCCTGAAAAAGATGTAGCGCTGCATATTCTGACTCTTTAAGAGCCAGGCCCTGAGATTGAGAGACTGGATATTGGGGTACCAGATCTGCCCCTGGGAGGAGGACAGGAGATTGTATGTCCTGGACAGAGACAGGGCACATGACACTGTGATACCAAGGCTGTCTGGCCCAATCTGGAGCCACCAGTATCACTGTGCAGGGTTGAGTCCTGATCTTGATCAGAGCTCTAAACAGCAGAGGGAAGGGAGGGAATGCATAGAGAAACCTGCCCTTCCAGTACAAAAAGAGAGCATCCTGGGGAACCGTCCCCAGGACTGGAGGTCTGCAACAAAACAGAGGAATTTGATGATTGTCCAGTGCTGCAAAGAGATCTATCTCTGGAGTACCCCACCTGGAGAAGATAACCTTCAGGATGTGAGGATCCAGGGACCATTCGTGGTGTCCCGTGAAATTCTGCTCAAAGCATCTGCTAGTACGTTGTCCTTCCCTGGAAGGAGAACTGCTACCGAGAAGTCTGAAGAGAATAGGCCAGAGACCACAGCTTCATGGCTTCTGTGCAGAAGGCCGAGGACAGAGTGCCTCCCCTGCTTGTTGATGTACCAAATTGTGGTGGTGTTGTCCATTCTGACTTGGACAAACTTGCCTTTGACTGAATCTGAGAAGCTCTGCAGGGCTAGAAAAACTGCCCTCAGTTCCAGGAGATTGATATGAAGGAGAGACTCCTGGGGAGACCAGAGCCCTTGAGCTGTCAGGGCTCCCCACCCTAGAAGAGAAGCATCCGTATTTAGAACTACTGATGGGACTTGAGGGAGAAACGGAACCCCTTGTCTGAGGTTGTCCTGGTCCAGCCACCACTGGAGGGCTTGAACCAGAGTCTGAGTCAATGGAATCAGTTTGGTAAGTGAATCCTTCTTTTGAGACCAAAAAGACCTCAGATGAAACTGAATGTCCCTCATCTGGAACCTTGCTCCCCCTGCACCACTGCCGTGGAAGCTGCCATGTGGTCCAGGAGCTGGAGGAACTGTCTTGCTGGGCGGGAGACCTGAGGTCGAAAGGAGGAAGCGAGATCCACTAGGGCCTTCACCCTTGCCAGGGGAAGGAAGGCTTTTGCTTGTACAGTGTCCAACTCTATGCTATAAAGGTGAGAAGTTGAACTGGTTCAAGTACAGACTTTGGAAGATTGGGAAGAAACCCCAGGGAGCTGAGTAGGTCCTGGGTAGTTTGAAGAGCTGACTTGACCTGTAAAGATGACTGACCCACTAAGAGCCAGTCGTCAAGATAGGGGAATATGGTGATACCCTGTTTTCTGAAGTAAGCCACCACTACTGCAAGGCAATTTGTGAACACCCTTGGAGCTGATGTTAGGCCGTATGGTATGGCTCTGAATTGGTAATGGCCTGAAGGCAGACTCGAACTGAGGTATTTTCTGTGGGAGCACCTGATAGGAATATGGAAGTAGGCATCCTTGAGGTCCAGAGATGCTAGCCAATCCCTGGCCTTAGAGAGGAAAGATTATTCCCAGAGTTACCATTATGATTCGGGCTTTGAAATGTGTTTGTTCAAATAACTTAGGTCTAGGACGGTCGCCACTCCCCTGTTTTTTTTGGGTAAGGAAGTACCTGGAGTAGTCCCTTTCCTTGTGCTGAGTAGGAACTTCTTTCTATAGCTCTGAGAGCTAGAAGAGAGGAAACCTCTTCCTAGGGCAAGGGTTTCTGAGACTGATGCAGGTGGAAAAGACTTGCCCTCTTTTCTGGAAATGTTTTGAAGCTGAGGGCCAGTCCTGACTTACTACTTCCAGGACCCACTTGTCTGAGGTCAGAGACTTCCAGGCCTGGAAGTAGTAAGCCAGCCTGCCTGCTACTGGAAATGGGGAGTCGACCTGGGCTGACACATCAGGGTGTCTGCTTGGCAGGAGCCTCAGACTGAGAGGAGGAGAGAGCAGCCCTGCTCATTCCCCTCCTAGCCCTCCCTCTAAAGAACCCCCTCTGTGGGAAGGGAGAGGAGGCCTGCGCTTTGTAAAAAGGCCTTTGAAAGGGCCTGCCCCTGCCCCTAGATTGCTGCTTGTGTGGAGTGGCCTGCCTTTCATTGGCCTGTGCACTCCTGTATGTGGTCCTGTATTCAACCATTTTCTTCATGTAAGCCTCTGTCTGCTCCCCAAACAGAGCGTTACCTACTACAGGAAAATCAATGGCCTTAGCCTGGGTATCCTGTGAAAGGCTAGTACATCTGAGCCAAGCATGTCTTCTGAGAGACACAGACACAGCCATGACTCTAGATGCCACATCACTGGAGTCCACAGCAGCATGAAATTGCATTCTGGATGCCTCAATTCCATCAGCAGCCATCTCCTCCAGCTCCTTGGCCAGCTGGGGAGAGGCCTGTTTAGCCAGTTCCAGAACCGTATCCCATCTGGATTTCTGGTACCTGACTGTGTAGACTATGTAAGTAGCCTGCCTGAGTCCCAAAGAGGATGCCAAATACTGTTTTTGGCCATGGCATCCACTTTCCTGGAGTCCTTATCAGGGGTGTAAGCCAAAGGAATGTTAGCCCTGTCACAGGCTGCAACCTGTACTACCCCAACATGGCTGCAATGACTATAAATGAACTCCGAGCTGAGCCCGATAACAACACCTCCTGTCCATTCTCTTATCCACAGGAAGTATTGAATTAGGAGTTTGTAAAATTTGTGTCGGTTTCCCCAAGGATTTATGAAGAGGATAGACAGCTTTTTGGACTCTGGGATGTCCATCATTTCCACAAAATCAGGCTCTTCATCCTCTGCGGCTTCAACCAAGGGAAGTTGCAGGGTTTCTGCCATCTTTTGTAGAATTAAAATGGAAGGGACTCAGAGAGCCTGGGAGGAGAAACACCTGAAGACTTGTCTGGGAGGTGTCCGTTTCAATGGGCACATCCAGAGCCCTCCCATCATCATCATCGCCAGGATAGTCTTAGTCTCCCTCCCACTCCTCATAATAAGCATGTGGATCATAATCCGGAGGAGACGGATCCGACCAAACTGACCGCTGAACTGGTGGTACCGGTTCAGATGGAACCAGTCCTGAACAATACTAATCACTTTGGCTATTTCGTCCGAGGTTGGAGAATGCGATACAGGATCCGAACTGGCAGACTTACGCTTCTTTGATGGAACCGACCCCTTGAGGTCGACTCTCCTTTTGCCCAAGGAGGTATCGCCTAGGTCAATAGGCACCTCCTCGGGTTCGGCCACAACCGAACCGAGCTGGCCATCCAGATCTACGGGCTTCTCAGCCTCCCTTTCCTTCAGCCTACTCAGTCTTTTATCTAGAGTGGATTTAGGAAAGTTTTTACAGATTTGGCAGTCTGACTTGAGGTGGTCAAACCCCAGACAATAAACACAGATGAGGTGGGGGTCAGCCTTAGAAGGCCTCCCACACTCAGTACATTATTAAAACCCAGTGGGACGGTTTTCTTTTGGGTTTCAGACATGGCCAACCTAACAAATTACCCTATTGCAGCTTTCAAGCCAGGTAAGATAATAACCGATCGGGTTATAAACCGTGTCACAGACTTTTGAAAAGAACCAGCCTAAGGTCCGTTCTTTTGAAACCGAGAGCGTACCAGAACACCACACTTATCCCAGAAAAATTAAATTATAAATTAACAAGGTCGGTTCCAAACCAGACAGACCGGGAAGAAACCGAAGAAAAAGACAATTTCCACTTTTTTACCAAAATAAACACAGACACTACCTATCTACACACTACCTGTACCGTAGACAGAGGCTGGAAATCAAAAAATAAAAAAAAAATTATGCAGTTTAAACCAAACGCTTTACTTTTACCGAACCGAGCAGAGAAATCTCTGGAGCGACTTCACTGTTAGGCGGAGTAAAGAATCTGACGGTTACACGGGGAAGTACCACAGACAGAGGTTTGAAAACCGAGCTCAAGCTCAACGTTCTATGCTTCTGCATAGATTTAACTCTTTCCTCTCCGGGGCAGTTCAAGTGCTGGGGCTAACTGCATTATATCCGAGTGCAGCAAAACTTCATGCTGTTTGAAAATTATGTTAAGATCGAGCTCCCCACCCCCCGCACTCAATGTGAGAGTCCATCCAGGATATGAACAGACTGAGTGTGTGTGCAAAAGGGGAAACATCTGTTGCAGTTTTGTTGCCCAGGTATATGTCATTTTTTTTTTTCAGCACAGTGGCACATATGACTGAAGACAGAGTAGTTCAGGATGGGCCGATGGGAGACTCTGACACCAATAGAAAAAGAAAAAAAAGCACTTGTGCCATGTACCTCAAGCACTTTTACTTCAAGAAGAGTGTTCAAAATCAATTCACAATAACAACAGTTCTATTCTATTTCTATCACTGACGTAAATCTGGGTCAGCAGTAAAGAAGCTCTCCTTTATTTCATTTCTGTGGAATCTGAAAAAAATGGGAGTCTGTCAGGAGAGGACTAGAGACTCAAGGTGGAATGCTCATGCACAGTCTTGACTAAATAGGGATGGGGTAGACTGAGGTTTCTATATTTTGCCACAGCTACAGATGAGCTGCCTGAGCTCCCTCTCATACACTACACAGTTTAGTACAAACTTTGATTTTCCTTCTTCTGCCTGAGATTCTAACCTATGTAAAAAAAAAATGCACTGCAGCACTTTTATACTTTACTTATCCAGTTCAGAATCCTTATCCAGATCAATACTCCCTCTTAAATCCTTCCACCAGACAGACTGAAGTGAACTCCTCACTTGCTCCACGACGACTGAAATGCATGCTGTGCCACAGCCTAGGATGGCTCCTCCAGGCTCCGACTGGACTCCCACCAAGCAAGGGCAAGGCAAGCCACAACGATACTGCCACTAGTCAGCGACGCAGACCCAGGCTGCGCCCGGCACCATAACACGACAAATGACTACAAAGGACTCCCGACCTGGTTCTGCTACAGTAGCTGCTACTAGGCCTTAGGCTCTACTCACACCAGCCACCGTGTGTGTTCTCACTCTCACGCCTAGCAGCCTAGTAGGACCACGGATGCCCTCCCTGACTGGCCTCCCCGAGACAAGTCCTTCTCTGGAGGGACCTGTTCCTGCTCCTCCAAGACTGACTAACGTGGAAAACCAGTCTATCTGCAGTGCATATGCTGGCCTGGTTTAGTTGGAAGAAGATGTACAGTACCGCAACACTAGTCCAAGACAAGCTCTGTAAGCAGACACATTCAGAAGTGCATTTAAGAGTATTGTGAAGAACTGATATAATGCTAGTTCATCAGCACAGTGATAGGGCTACTGCTCAAGATACTGGTTACCCAAGTTCAGGAATGAGCCCTGATATCGGGGTCCAGCTGGGGAGGAAGACTGAGTACCCCCAGAATGCTTCTGCTCCAGTGAGGGTAGACTGCAGGCTCTGCTACCTTGGGGACTACAGGTGGTGGTGCAGAAGAAGCAGGCACGATGTGTGGTTGCTTTGTATGTGTGTGTGCCAGTTGACTCATGACACATCTAAGGGGAGAACCAGGAAGGAAAAGCCCTGGGACTGTGAGCAGTGTAATACTGGCTTAGTTTGGGATCTACCAACCCCAACTTGCCATGGTGCTCATACACTCAACCGACTGGATGGGGACCCCCACTTATCCCCTAAAAGGTGTCCACCCAAGCTGCAGGGGCTGCACTGGAGTCCTAGAGTGCTAAGCAGAGGAAGGCAATGTCAGAGACAAGAGGATAAAACTAATAAATAAAAAGTTTTCAGACAAGATTGCCAAACAATATTTTAGGACAAGCACTCAGTCAGTCATAGGGGAATGCGGGTTTTTCACAGGAAGGACTGAATTTTTTCCCAATTAGTAAATATTGACATATGCCTTTTTTAATATAATCATACTAGTTTTTACTTTTTGTTACCGGCTTGCAGGTGTCTGCAGTACAACTCTTAAGTGCAATTAAAACCTCTTGGAACCACATCACTGCCTTCCATATACCAGCACATTTATCCCCCACCAGCAGCCCTGACAGACTCTGAGAAACCTTTATTGCTGGCACATATTTTTATGGGGCTGCTAAAGGCGGTTCGATTCTGACATTTATTTCAAATGCCAATTCCTCACCTCAGTTCTCTACGTTCGTCCCAGTTTGGGGAAGGGGGTTAGCAGTTATTCTTTTTTTTCTCCACCTCCTCCCACCACTCCCCTTCCTAATTTTGCTGATCAAGACACAACCTCATACACCTGCAAGGGCAGTACCACTGACCCTTCCCAACTCCCAAAACTGAGAAATCACCTCACCTCAGTGCGCTGTCTAGTGCAACAAATCGTGGCCAACCTCCGCGCCGTTTCCTGCTCCAGGCACTCCCTCACTCAACTCCTTAGGCTCCGCATTGCACTCTGCCCTGACCCCGCGTGTTCCTTAGTCTTTTCTCCCTCTTCATCTCTCTCGGTCTGTCCTCTTGCTTCTTCTGCTGTCCCGGTGGATCAACTCAAGACAAGTGGATTAAGGAAGTCCCGACCCACACATTGCACAAAACAACCACCATCCCACTCAGATTACCATTTTGCTCTGTCTGCTTTGTTCTTCTTTGCTGCCTATCATGGCCTCATGTGCAGTGCGCACAACTCCCTAGCTCCTCCCCCTCGTATACTCTATTGGCTCTGCAGAGCCAGGGCCACAATTTGGTTGGCGGATCAGGATGTAGAAGCCTGAGCCTGTGCATTCAAATTTAAGCTAACAAAAACGCTTGCCTGAGCAGTTGGTAATGGGCACTGGTGGTGGAGGGAGACTGTAGGCGAGCAGAGCTGGAGAGGAGAGGTGTGAGGAGTTCCAGCATCGCCGCTGAAACTTGAAGAAATACAACTGCATTATTAAATTATGGTTGCAACTCAGGGCTGTTCCGCTAATTGCAACTGCCCTGAATTGCGCCCACGATTCCGACGGGCGGCTCTGGGGTCCACCTCCATGCTGACCTGGCAATGATTCAGAAACCTGCCCTCAACCAGGGACCACCCAGGCCACCACTACCTCAGAGGATGCCAAGAAAGAGGAGTGGTTGGACCACAGTGGCCCAGGAGGTGAGGTGGTAGAATAGAGGTGCATCCTCCAGTGGTGCCTCTCCACACCATTCACCACTGGCGGAGCATGATCTCTCTATGGAGGCACCCAGTAGGAGAGACCAAGGGAGGATGCTGGGAACCTCCACAATGGAGACCCACAGGAGGGTGGCACAGGACCCCACAGTGGAAGGAAACGACTCCTGGTGGGGGACTTGATTGTTAGGGGGTAGAACTGGGGGGGGAGGGAAGGGAAAGGGAGGTAAGATGCCTGCCTGGTGCCATGACTTGGAGGGACAGGAAACTAATCCTCAGGATCATGGGAGCAGCTGCAAGGGGGAGTGAGCTGGAAGTCATTATCCACCTAGGAACGAATGACCTGGCTGAGAATGGGATCAGAACAGTGCAACAGGAGTTTGTGCAGTTGGGGAGGGGCCTTAGACAAGTAGCACACACGGTAACTTTCTCGGAAGTGCTACCTGTTCATGGCATGGATGAGGCTAGGTACTCCACACCATGGGATTCAATGACTGGTTGAAAACTGGTGCAGAGCTCAGAGATTGGCTTCACTGGGACTGGGGCCTCTACCTGGAGGGATGCAGGCCCATACAGGCGTGATGGTCTGCACTCATCCTGGAGGGGAACCAGGATCAGGTGATAGGTTATAATGCTTCATTGGCAAGCATTTAAACCAGCTGTGGGGAGACACTGAAAAGGAGAAGGAAACTTATCCCACCAAATCAGGTAGTTAGAGTGAGTAAACACCCAAGATAGTGCAGTCGATAGCAATAAGGGCAGGGGTGAATGGAGAAAAAAACAAAGGCAGTAAGGACAGGGATGGGGCAAAAGAAATAAAGCCAGAAAAAAATGTAGGGTAATGAGTACTAATGCACGTAGTCTAGGTAAAAGCTCCTGAAATGGTGGTCTTGATGGAAGAGGGATGTCTGGATATCGTGGCAGACTACAGAAACATGGTACACAGAGAACCATGACTGGGATGTCATCATACCAGGCAGTACACATCTACAGGAGGGACAGGGAAGAAAAGAGGAGGAGGAGGACTATCTGTCTATGTGAGGAAGGGATCAAAGCAACAGAACTAGGGTAAACAGGGAGGAGAGGAGGCACTGTGGGTCACCCTGGAGACTGGAAATGGCTCCACAGTTCACACAGGGGTTGGTATACAGACCCCATCTCAGGGAAAAAATGACGAAGGCATCCTTGGGATGGCAGAGAAAGGTGAGATATTGCTGATGGGGGACCTGAATATGCCAGATGTTAACTGGAGCACCTTTTCTGCAGCCATCCAAGAGCAGGGCCATTCTCGATGCCCACAGAGGCATGCTAGACAGCTATGGTTTTGGAACCCACTTGGGAGGGAGCAATCTAGACCTGGTACTCTCAAATGGGGACGGAGAGAGGATCTCTGATCTTGAAGTGGGTAGCCATCTGGGAACAGGCGACCACCAAACAGTGTGGTTCACGATAAACTTAGCTGTAGAGTCAGGTCACACAAAAGTGGGAGGTACTGGACTTCAGGAGGGCTGATTTTGTCAAAATGGGAGAGCTCAGAAAGCACTCAGCCAACGGGCAAGAAGGTGGGGTGCAGCAACAATGGGGAAACATCAAAACTGCCATCACAGAGGCAACAAGCCTTTGTGTGAGCAAATAAACAAATCAAATGAAAAAACCACTATGGTTCTCAAAAGAAGTGGCGGGAAGGTAAGGGAGAAAAGGATAGTATTCAGGAGTATCAGGACACACAGAAGTGAGCAGGCAGAGAACTGTACCAGTTAAAGCAGAAGGAAGCGGGGAAGGCAGTCAGAATGGCAAAGGCCCAAACTGAGGAAAAGATAGCCAACTTGGTTAAGAAGGGGGATAAAACCTTTATAGCTACACTAGAGAGCAAAGAAAGATGAAGGCAGGGATACTTGATGCTGAATAAAGAGGAAGGTGGTTGGGCAGACAGCAACAGTGAAAAGTGTATTCACAATGGAAAAGCAGGGGAGAGCCTAATCCAGTCAATAGAAGCACTCTGGATAGTGGGGTTGATATTAGTCCTTTCACAGAAGAAAGGGTTCTGAAAGAACTCTTAAAACTGAAGGTGGATAAAGCAATGGGGCCTGATGGATTCAACCCAAAATTCTAAAAGAACTAAGGGAGGACTAGTAACACCACTGACTACCCTTTTAATAAATCATGGAGGATGGTGGTGGTACCTGAAGACTGGAGAAGGCAGATGTGTTCCCTCTCAAAAGTGGAGCAAGACAGAGGCAGGAAACAGACCTGTCAGTTTGACCTCAGTGGTAGGAAAAATGATGGAATCACTTCTGAAGGAAAGAACTGTTGAGTACCTAGAGGCGGTGGGGCACAGGACCCAAAGCAACATGGATTCACAGCAGGAAGGTCATGTCAGACAAATCTAATTGATTTCTTTGACTGGGTGACCAAAGTAGTAGACCAGGGAGGGGCTGTGGACATGGCCTACCTAGTCTTTAGCAGGGCATTTGACATAGTTCCGCACAAAAGATTAAAGTAGGTCCCACGGTGGTAGCCTTGGAAAAACACTGGGAGCGGGATATTCAGACTGCGCCACAAAGAAGCGCAATAGCAGGAGCAGGCACAAGTGCAGTGCGCCCCTGCGCAACACGCGCGATATTCAAACACAGCGTAGGCCAAGGTGCACTTGTGCAACACAGCTGAATATCGCGCCAACTGTGCCATGGCGCTACCAGGGATGCACAGTGGAGCAGGGCTGATGCGCAGTAGCACAACCAGGGATGCGCAGTGGAGCAGGGTCGATGCGCACTAGCACAACCAGGGATGTGCAGTGACAGGGACAGGATGCAGGGTGTGCACCACCCATGGAAGCCATGGGTGGAGGAGCACGCAGCAGGCCAGACAGCCCCCCCCAGCACTACATGAACTGCACAACCAGTGGTGAGCTGGATGGACCACCAGCCCATGAACACCAGTACTGAATCCATAGCCGGGGCACGGTGCCCCAGCACATCCCCCTGGCAAGCAGTGACTGCAACACAAGGAGGGCCGGCCACCCAATGGCACCAATGCAGAGCACACCCTGTACAGCGATCCCCAGACAGCCGGCCCAGAAGCAGTGCCCAACAGTACATGGCACCGAATGCATGCCACCACCACCACCGTGACAATGCAACCCTGTGCACCATGAAGCCATGCATGGCAGCCCCACTGTGAGCACCCCACAGCGGGTGGCACCAGACACTGACGCAACAACTGCAGATACGATGCCCCCCTGCACAGCCCACCCATGGTACAGCAGAGAGGTCGACCCTGCATCAGTACCCGAGGGACCCCGCATGCGACAAGGCCTGCCCTGAACACCACCACCAGCAGAATAACAGCACCCCGCACACCCACCCATGCACACATCCTGTCCCAGCACTGGCCCCAACAGACAGCACAACCGCCCACTGTGGTGCATGGAGGCATGCGTCACACAGGATGCGGCGACAGGGCATGGAAAAACACCCACCCTGACCCAAGGGCACCCAACAACACAGGCCACAAGCGGGGCAACAAATGCTGCTGGTGTGTGTCCACTGATGCTGTGTACCCACGGCCTGCACCCCACCATGGCCCAGGTGAACCAGCCATCTGGCGCATGCACCATGAAGCCGTCCGCTGCCAGCATGCGGCTGAAGCACAAGTGACAAACAGTAGAACACAGACACCGCAACAGACACCAGCGACAGCATGGAGGGGGGGGACAACAACAGCATAGCCCACAGTGTCACCCAAGGCAGACGTGCGAACAAACCGGTGACAGAGGCAAGCCACCATTCGCGCCGTGCCCAGAGGGTGGCCAGCCCCGACACCCACCCATGCACACATCCTGTCCCAGCACTGGCCCCAACAGACAGCACACAACCGCCCACTGTGGTGCATGGAGGCTGCCACACAGGATGCGATACAGGGCATGGAAAAAAACACCACCCTGACCCTGGCAGCACCCAACACAGGGCCGCCATAGCGGGCAACAAATGCTGCTGGTGTAACCACTGATGCTGTGTACCACGGCTCGCACCCCACCATGGCCCAGGTGAACTAGCCATCTGGCGCATGCACCATAGAAGTCCGCTGCCAGCATGCGGCTGAAGCACAAGTGACAAACAGTAGAACAGACACTGCGAACAGACACCAGCGACAGCATGGAGGGGGGACAACAACAGACAGCCCCACAGTGTCACCCAAGGCAGACGTATGTAACAAACTGGGTGACAGGAGGCAAGCCACCATTGCGCCGTGCCCAGAGGGTGGCCAGCATGGGCAGCCACCAATGACATGCCAGCAGACCGTGCGTATCACAGACATGCAAGGGGCCCAGCTGCATGGGCCATGGACATACTGACAGGGGCGTCAGGGACACAGCGCATGCACCAGGGAACACTGCACACAGGCATCCAGTGTACAGGGAACAACACACATACCACAGACAGGGACCGAGTCCCCCACCCACACCATAAGCAGGGCCCTGCTGGACACACACACGCCCAGGCCTGCACCACTTTCGACGCCATGCACACACTGCATTCGCTAACCATATGCCCGTATGGCAAACTGAGACCACCACAGTTGTCATATCAAACAAGTATATATTTAAGGGGTAAACTGTACAAACAACTCAATAAATCAAAACTATGTACAAAGTGGGAGGGCCACAAACCAGGTGGGGTGGGCATGGAGCAAAGGTGTACATGGATGGAGTGACAAAGGTGTGAGATACAGTCCGGGGAATGCTGAGACATCACGTGCTGTAGGCCCTAATGGTGGCCCCTCTCTTCTCTTCGGTCCCTGTGGCGCCACCTGTGCCTCCTACGGTCGCCTCGATCCATCTTCTGGAGCAGCTCCAGAGTAGACCGATAGCTGCAACAGCTCCTGAATGTTCCGCCCAGGGCAGTCCAGCGCTATCCACCTAGGACAAGGAGCAGAGTCAGTACACGTGACTGGCCAGACCCTGCAGCCCACCCAGTACAGCATAGCCATGGGCCACGCCCCTGTGATGGCATGCGACCACCCACAGTGTCTTCGCCACAGATTCCCGCCTCACCCAGGCAACCATAGCCATGCTGAATGCTGGCACACATCCACGCCCATGTTCTGCACAGCACCAACGGTAATGTACAGTGACATGGCTATGGTGCGAAGGCAGGCACAGCCATGGACCCAGTGCACGCACAGCCCACCTGCAACACCCACATGTAGTGCCATAGGACAGTGCTGAGTGCACTGTGGTGTGCAGGCAGTGGGGCTGGCGCGGGTGGCCACGCCCGCCACCACCACCCTGCAACCCAGCATGCACAGATGTAAGGGAGACACGGCACTCACCTGCATGCTGGCCAGCGGGCACTGCTAGCCCATGGCTGACCAAAGTGGCCTGCATGTCCAGGCACTCCACTCCGGCCTGCTGTCCCTGTCTTGGGCCAAGCGTGTCTACGCCGACCCTCCCGGGCCTAGGGTGCAAACATGGAGAGAGAAACATCAGTACAGGTCAGCAACATGCCCCCGTGCAAACGGCCCCGACAGAGCCAGCCATGATGCACCCCCACCACCACCACTAGACGGCCCCACCCCCCTGTGGTGTGGCCTGATGCACACCAAGATACCTGGACAGATGGACACTACCAGTGATGGGATGGAGCACCTACCTGGCCGTGGCACAGCACCTCGCCAGGCATGTGCCTGAAGGTGCTCCAGGTGGTCAGGGTCCTGCTGGTGGAAGTCACCATAGCAATGGTGACACTGCTCTGCTGACCTGCTGCTCCCTGCCACCTCCTCAGGCTCTGAGACCTCCTGACACCACGCTGTCCGTGGCCTGTGGAGGGTTCCTGCCCAAAGAGGGCACCAGCATGTGCTCCACCAGGCCACCAAGCTTTTCCAGTTCAATGGCACTCCAGATCTGCGAGATCTTGTCCTCAGCATGTTGCTGGTCAAACAGAAACAAAATGGCGTCACGTCACGTACTCCCACGCAGAGGCAGGTGGTACTGCACTGCCAGTCCCTTTATTGCGCTGTCACTGGACTGCACGATAGGGGTGCAGCCATGGAGCTACGGTTTAGGGGGCAAAGGTCGACCGCAGGGTCAAGGATCTGTCCGCGCACAGTGCACCACAGTGCTATTGGGACACCCTGCATGTAGCATGGTAGGGTGCTTGTGTGTGATGCCCTGCAGTGGCCTACCAAGCTGTGGCGCCATGGCACACACGGCGCACCATGGCACGAGCGCCACACGGGCATACAGCGCACTAGTGCCACAGGCACAGTGGTGGCCATGCTCTGCACTACCTCCTGCACACAGCACATCAGCAGCGCCGCATGAGTCGCCGTCAGCACCCCAGGCACGTGCTGTGTGTGTAGCCGATTGCGCCGCGTCACAGTGCTGCGCCAAGTTCGAACTTCGCTCACCTACATTGCAGGACAAGGTGCAACAGTGCGATATTCAGCCAGGTTATGCAAATCAGCTCTTCAGCCATTCCACGGTGCATCCACTGCATTAGCATCCACTTACAGTTGCGCCTGCCCTCATTTGCAAGCGTTGCGCTATATTAATGCGACCTGCGGCTGCAGAGGCCATGGTTTGGTATTGCAGTCCTTTGTGGTAGATTGCATGCTGTTGGGATGTGGGGACTGTGGTTTAGGAGGGCTGTATGGGACTGCACAGTCCAAAGTAACACCTCTCATTCCCACAGGCATGAGCATGACCAAGCGTGAGGAAGAGGAGGAACAGTGAAGGGGAGAAGGAGGCCCACTTCACCAGGGACTGAATCTGATGCCCTGTTCAAGGCTATATCTGGACAAGCAAACCACTGCTTAGCAAAGATGAGGAATGCCACAGGCCTGTGCTATGGCAAGGTGGGGTGAGGGCGGCGCTATGAACCAGTAGAGCAGCCACCAGTGGTCCGTGCAGGAGTGCAAGAAGAAGGGAGGCACAGTCAGGAGGCAGATCAAGGACAAGGTGGCTGCCATCAGAGCTGCACGTGCTGCCACCGGTTGGGGCCAGCTGGATGTACCCTGCCTGACGCCACAGGAGGATTGGGTGGCCAGCAGCATGTGATGTAGTGCCATCGAGGGCGTTCTTGGTGGTGGCTTCCAGATGGGTGGCAGCCCATCGCTGCATGGTAGGTCCTGTGCTGTCAGTGTGTGGGTGTTGGAGGGCATGCCACAGGGCAAGGCGGGGCCACTAACGCTAATGTGTTCCCTTATAGCTCCTGAGCGTTTACATGGGGCAACGGTGGTGGGTGTGTCCACCAAGGGGGAGGCCCTGGACACAGAGGATCACCTATCCACCTCCACAGGTGTCTGAGGGACCAGCCAAGTGCATACCCGCACGTCTGTCCGGACTGATGTGGGTGGTACGAGTGCGGACGAAAAAATTACTCACCTTAGTAATTGCTTTTCTTCTCATGGAGTCTTGCTATATTAGGACCTTTGCTGTATGCCCCTGGCTTTTGACTGCCCTGGAGATGAAATAGTTAACTCCAGAGAAATCTGGAGTTCACAGCTCGAGCGCTATTGAAAGCTCTATCTGTTGTTTAGAACCCAAACTGTCAGAGTTCTTTACGACTAAACTCACATAGCAAGTCTGTGTGGAAAAGCCTTACACTAGCCATTGGCTACCTACTAACAGTAGAACCACAAAAACACAACAATAAAGAAAAACAGTATCCGTATTATTGTTAGGATAACCCTTGACAATCATTACTAAGCCCCCTCTGCCCAAAGACTCAAGTCCAGAGAGGGGCCCAGCTACCAATTAACAAAAACAGAAACTATCTAGTTCCTAACCCAAGAAAGAAAAGAAGGGGAGGACGTAGCTAAACAGGCATGACACAGTGATTGCACCAATTTGCCAACCCCATACCCAAGTAGGGATTCTGAGAGGGGTAGGGGAGGTTGTCATAATATAGCAAGACTCCATGAGAAGAAAAAGCAATTACTAAGGTGAGTAATTTTTTCTTCAAACACCATGAAGTCTTGCTTATATTAGGACTCTTGCAGAGTACACAGCAGTACTCTATGGAGGAGGGTCAGAACCTACTTAGGAAATAGGCTCTGCAGGACAGCTATTGCCGAGCATCTCTCCTGGACTGGACATCCAGGGAATAATGCTTAGTGAAAAGTGTGGACTGTCTTCAGGTAGCAGCTTGACAGATTTCCAAAATGGGAATATCTCTGCTTGGCAGCTAGAGATGCAGCTGTACCCCTGGTGGGAATGAGCCCTCAGGCCTGAAGGCGGCTCCTTTCTAGTTTTTGATAACAGAACTGGATACAAGAGACAATCCACCCAGCAATCGACCTCCTAGTAGCAGGCTCCCTTACCCACATCTCCATAGGTAAGGAAGAGCTGGAGGATTCGAACTGTGACCTTGGTATGATCCAAATAATAGCTAAGGGCTCTTTTACGTCCAAACTGTGCAAGCTTCTCTCACCAGAAGAGTAGTCTCAGTAAAAATACTGGAAGAGAGAGATGGATTGGTTAAGATGAAAATCTGAAACCACCTTAGGTAAAAACTTTCTGTTAGTCCTGAGGATCACTTTATCTCTGTGGAAGAAATGAATCCTCTTCCACTGACAAGGCTTGCAATTCACTTATCGCCTAGCAGAAGTGATAGCCACAGTAAAACAGTTTTCCAAGATTAAGAACTTGAGATCTGCGAATCCAGAGGCTCAAAGGGAGAGTTGCATTAAGCTGGGTGATGCAAATATTCAAGTCCCATGCGGGGTTGGTTCCCGAAAGGAGGATTAGTATGAAGTAACCCTTTGAAAAATTTTGCAAACACAGGGTGAGAAGAAAGAGAAACTGGTTTTCTGCAGAAATAAAACCGAAACAGCTGCAAAATGAACCTTTAAGGTAGTTGGTTTGAGGCCTAAGAATTTAAGTGGACCAGGTAGTCCAACAAAATAGGCAGGTCCAGCTGATTCTGGGGTGATTTCTCTCAGAACACCAAAATGAGAATCTCTTCCATTTAGAATTATAAGTGGCTCTAGTGGAAGGCTTTCTGGAGGCCTTCAAAATATCCAAGACACCTTGAGAAGGTGTAATGAGCAAACTCTAACTCCTCAAGAACCAAGCCTTGAGGTGGAGGGAGTTGAGATCCGATACCACACTCTCCCCTGTGCACAGGTCAGTAGGTCGTGAGCCCTGGGAAGGTCAGGGGAGGTGGAACGATAGGGACAGAAGAAGAGGGTACCAAGGCTGCCTGGCCCAGTCTGGAGCAATCAGAATCACCCTGCAAGGCTGAGTTCTGATTTTTACTAAAACCCTGAAGAGGAGAGGAGCGGAGGAAAGCAGAGAGGAACTTTCCTCCCAATCCAGCTGAAAGGCATCCAGGGAGACTGACCCCAGAACTGGGGGCCTGCAGCAAAGCAGGGAAGTTTGTGGTTGTCTGGGGCTGCAAAAGATCTATCTGAGGAGTGCCCCAGCTGGCAAAGATGACCCCAGCACTTGAGGGTTCAGAGCCCATTCGTGGTGGCCCTGAGAAATCCTGCTGAGGGCGTCCGCTAGGACATTGTCCTTCCCTGGGAGGTGAACCGCTATCAGAGAGGTGTTCAGGGACTAGGCCAGAGACCACAACTTCATTGCTTCGGTGCACAGGGCTGAAGAGCGAGTGCCCCCTTGCTTGTTGATGTACCACATTGTTGTGGTATTGTCTGTCCTGACTTGAACAACTTTGTTCTGGTCAGTTTCTGAAAAAACCTGGAGAGCTAGGAGGGCAGCTCTGAGCTCCAGCAGATTGATGAAGCAGAGATTCCTGAAGGCCCCAAACTCCCTGAGGTTGAAAGGTGGCCCAGGTAGCCGCTAACCCAACAGGGCCGCATCCGTGGTGAGGATGAGGGAGTGAGGACAGGAAGAATGGGACCCCTGAGGACAGGTTGCTCCGATCCAGCCACCACTGGAGAGCTAGGATCAGAGTCTTGGTCACTGGGACCAATTTGATGTAAGGGGTCCCTCCTTTGAGACCAATAGGATCTCAAGTGGAACTGAATGTCCCTCATCTGAAATCTTGCCCTGGCACAACAGCTGTAGAGGCAGCCATGTGCCCCAGGAGTTGCAGAAAGTGCCTTGCTGGTCGAGAGACCTGCATGGAGAAAGAAGATGCTAGGGCAATGAGTTTGTCCACTCTTTCGGAGGGAGGAATGCCCGGCTAACTTGTGTTCAGCTCTGCACCTATAAAAGTTAGTACCTGAACTGGTTCGAGAACTGACTTTGGAACATTCAGCAGGAACCCCAGAAGATGAGGGTTCGGGTGATTTGCAAGTGGATTTTACCTGCTGATGACTGACCCACAATAAGCCAGTCGTCCAAGTAGGGAAACACAGCTATCCCTTGTCTTCTTAAGTGGGCCACTACTACAGCTAGACATTTTGTGAAAACTCTTGGAGCAGAAGTGAGTCCGAAGGGCATTGCCCTGAACTGGTAGTGGCCCGAGGGCAGTTCGAACCTGAGGTACTTTGGGTAGAGGCCCTGATTAGAATATGGAAGTAGGCGTCCTTGAGGTCCAGAGGTAGCCAGTCCCTGGCCTCAAGGATAGCAAATCATTGCTAAAGTCAGCATTTTGAACTTTGGTTTTACAAGATGCTTGTTCAGAAATCTTAAATCCAAGATGGGCCGCCAGTCTCCTGTCTTTTTGGGGTCAGGAAGTACCTTGAGTAAGACCCTTGCTCTGGTGGCAAGGGGACCCTTCCACTGCTTTGCAGTCCAAAGAGAAACCTCCGCTTCTAGTGTGAGGGTTTCTAAAGACTTGAGGGAAAGTGCCTGGCTCTCATCTTGGGAAACTGTTTGAAACTGAGAACCAAGCCTTGCTTACCACCTCCAGAACCCATTTGTCCGAGGTTAGGACAACCAGTTCTGGCAGAAGCCAGCCTGCCCCCACCGCGCACAGGGAGAGTCGGCCCCAGACACCTGGCCAGGGTGCCTGCTTGGCAGGAGCAGCTTTAGGTTGGGGAGAGGGCCTGCCTGTGCCCCGTCTGCCTCTGCCTCTGAAAAATCCTCTCTGCGCAAAAGCAGAAGAAGCCTGGAATTGGTAAAGGCCTATTATAGAGCCTGCCCCTACCCTGAGAGAGCATGCCTATGTTGAGTGGCATGCCTCTCCTTAACTTAGGCACTTTGTAAGTAGTTCTGTATTCATCCATCTTTTTCATGTAATTTTCTGTTTGTTCTCCAAACAGAGAATTTCCTATAACAGGAAAATCTATAGCCTTTGACTGGGTATCTTGGGACAGATTAGTGCATCTGAGCCATGCCAACCTACGGAGAGCTACAAGTGGCCATGACCTAGAGGAAACATCATTAACATCAACAGCAGCATGAAATTGAACTTTAGAGGCTTCAATGCCATCAGCAGCCACCTGTTCCAACTCACTAGTCAGCTGGCCATGGGCCTGCTTGCCAACTCAATACAGTGTCCCATCTAGATTTCTGATATCTAGCCACATAAGCCATATAATTAGCCTGTCTGAGTCCCAAAGAAGCACCACATACTGTTTTTAAGCCATGGCATCAATCTTCCTGGAATCCTTATCAGGAGGATGTGAAGCCAGGGAATATTAGCCTTGTCTGAGCTGCAGCTTGCACCACCTACATGACTACACTGTTCAGTAAGAAGTCTGTGTGGGCCTGACAGCATTATACCTTCTGTCCATTTTTTATCTACAGGAGGGACAGAAAAGGTTTTAAAATCTTAGTGGTTTGCCTCCTAAATGACTTATGTAAAGGAATAGAAAACCTTCTAGCCTCTGGAATATCCATCATTTCCACATAGTCAGGCTCCTCTTGCTCATCCACAGCCTCTTCTAAGGGCAGCTGGAGAGTTTCTGCTACTTTCTTATAAAATCTGAAATGAGATGGGGACTCCAGACAATAAAGGGGAGACTCAAGAGGTCTGTCTGGAGAAATGTCCAGTTCTATTGGCACTTCCAGACCTTCCCAATCACAATTACAATCATCAAAATCTTCCTCCCCCTCCTGTGGTTCATAAAAATCCCCACATAATCCTGAACCACTGGACCTGAACGAGACTCCCTTTTTCCAACCAGAGAGGGTTCAACAAGTCCCTGAGACAAAGACTGGACAATCTGTATGGCTTTAGCTATTTCTACAGCAGAAGGAGAGACAAAACTGGACTCACACTAGCTGATTTCTTTGTCCTTTTGCTTTGACTGGTTCCTCAGGACCAGCCTTTCTTTGCCCGAGTAAGCCCCTGGTCAGAGGCACTCCCTCTGGTCCAGCCAGAGCTAGGCCGGGCTGGCCATCCGGGTCAGCGGACTTTGGCCTCTCGTTCCCTGAACCTGCCCAATCTCTTTTCCAGGGTGGCTGCAGGGAAATTCTTACATATCTGGCAGTCTGACAGGAGGTGGGTCAACCCCAGATTAATAGACACAAGTGGTGTGTGGGTCAGCCTTGGCAAAGGCTTCCCCACAGACATCAAGTGTTGAAACCAATCGGGCCGGTTTTTCTTTTGGGTTTCTCAGACATAGTGCCAGTAACCAAACTTGTCCTTTGTTTCAGGCCTTGCCAGGACAAGACACCCTTATCGGTCCCTAACCGTGTCACGGGTATTTGAAAAAACACTTTTAATTGCAGGTTTTTAGGACCGATAAGAACAGGTACCTCACTCTAAATGCAAAGAAACAATTTTAAAGCAAACTGATCGGTTCAGAGCGAACCGATAATGAGTTTCACACAGACTAAAATTATTTTACTTCGGTTACCAGATAGAGCTTTAAACCCGAAAACCTGGTAATTTTAAACACTTTCTCGGTTAAATGAACCAATAAAAATACTTTAAACCTGAAAGCGAACTGAAATGAAGGGCTGGTCTCGGAGGCGTCTGTTCAGTGAAAGCGGATAAAGAATCTGACAGCTTGGGTTCAAACAACCCAGATAGAGCTTTCAATAGCGCTCTCGCGCTGTGGAACTCCAGATTTCTCTGGAGTTAACTATTTCATCTCCGGGGCAGTCAAAAGCCAGGGGCATACTGCAAAGGTCCTAATATAAGCAAGACTTCATGGTGTTTGAAAAGGCCCTGCCTGTGTCCCAGCATGACATCGCCCCCGGTCTCCAGTGTGCTGGGCCACAGATTGGGGCCAGATCCAGCACCGATGATGATGGTCCGCATGTCCCAGACAGTGATACATGTGGGACACAGGATGGTCACACAGCAGGCAACCGCATGGGCATTACCGCGGGTGATGCCACCGTGGCTGCCTGTGTGACAACCCAGTCCCAGCCTGTGCCTGTATGCCCCAGTGGGGCAGCACTGGTGTGCATCCAGGGCAGTGGGGCTGTTGCAGCTGCTGCAGCAGCTCCGGTCTGCCCTGTTGACCGGCAGCCGGAGGGTCAGCGCCAGCAGTTGGCCAATGGCAACGGGGGGACAGTGTCGGGGGCGGTGGCAGTGCACCACGTGTGGACATGCCCTGGCATGGCTCTGGTGTGCAGTACCCAACATCAAGGGGTGCTGGCCAGCAGGGCCAGGAACACCATGAGGGACAGCATGCCGGACCAGCGGACGACCCCTTGGACGAACACAGCCGTCTTCTCCTGGCTTCAGTAGATCAGCAGATGCGGCTCATGCCGGCAGTGGATGCACTCAGTGCTGTTCTGCACCAGGCAGATGAGCGGCGCGGCAGGGACCACGGATTGCTCCTGGCAGAGATGGCCCAGCAGCAGGCGGATGTGACCGCTGCCATTGACAGGCAGACCACTGCAATGACAACTGTCATGGCTACACTGGGCACCCAGCCACCGCACAGTGTCATGTCCACCCCCTGTTCCTGGCACCATGCGACACCCGCTATGTCGACACCGGGTTCAGCTGTGGGCATACCGAGCATACCTGGCGCGGGCATGTTCAGTGGGCTGCAGACCCCTGCATGAAAATGGTCGCGTTCACGCAGCGTCACCCCTGGGGGCCCGTCTGTGCCACTCCAAGGGGCACTGGTCCACCTGGCATGGCTGGCAGGTCTCGGCGGGGCCGCCCACGCATCCGTGGCGGCCGTGGTACTGTGTCGCGTGACTGACCTGTCTCCCACCATGGCCACTGTCTACCACTGCCCTGTGGTGTATATTGTGCGATGCACGGGTGGGGTACCCGGCCCTGCACACACACAGACCCTGTGCACACCCTCACAGCTGCTGGCCATTGTGGCGTGTGCATGGTGATGACTGTGTTGTGCTGTCCACCAGTGTGCAATGGTGCCCAGCATCTGAGGCATGCACAGTGCCGGCCACTGGGCATGGTCGTGTGTGGTCCTGTGTGGGGATGGGGGTGGCTGTTGGGGTGGGCATGCTGTTTTCCCTTTGTGCATGTGTTGTGGTGTGTGTGCACATGTCATGTTCAGCCCTGCCCATCCCTGCCACCGTGTGCGATGCCCCGCTCAGACCCATTCCCTAACCGTCATCTGCCCCTGGTGTCCAGCCCTGCCTGTCTGTGGGCTGTGCCCTTGCCCCTGGTGGTTGCACATGGCCCCGTGACCTACTTGTGTTGTCTGAAGTGCTCCTCTGTAACGTTGTCCCGGTGCTGCTGTGCCATCCGGAACAGCCGGGGGTCTTGTTGCCCAGGGGGTGGCTACCCTTCACCAGCTGGACCAGTGTCCTCATCGTCTCCACTGCTGTCCACCTCTTCAACCTCTACGGCTATCCCACAGTTGGTGGCCATGTTGTGCAGGATACAGCAGGCCAGGAATAGCCCGCAGGCCTTCGAGGGGCTGTACTGTAGGGCACCGCCTGATGTGTCCAGGCACCGGAACCGTGCCTTCAGCAGCCCGAACACCCACTCGATGACATTCCGTGTTGTGGCGTGTGCCTCAATGTACCATATCTGCGATGGGGTCGTGGGGCACCGGTATGGTGTGAGCAGCCAGGGCTGTAGCGGGTAACCACTGTCACCTGTGTGTAGAGGGGCGGACATTAGAATGGTGGTCTGCGTCGCTATGCCATGGGCCATCATGGCCGGTACCCATGGCACCTCTGACAATGCACCCCCCACGTCTACTCACGTTGTCCTGCGTGATATGCATACTCACCTATTAGATGGCCGGTGGGGATGTCCCCACTCTCAAACCTGTGGCACAGTGCAGACTGGTGCCAGATGAAGGCATCATGTGCTCCCCCAGGGTGTGTGGCACAGACACTGGTTATGCGCCCCCTGGCATCGCACATCGCCTGGCAGTTTATGCTCGGGTATCCCTTGTGGTTTATGTATGCCGCACCCTCTAGGCCAGGTGGCATGCGGATGCCTACGTGGGTGCAATCAATGACCCCGAGCACGCCAAGCAACCGTGCTACCCTGTGGAACTCCTGTGTGTGTGCTCTGTGCTCCGCCTGTGTGCTGGGGAAAAGGATGTACTCCATAGCATGTGGCAGCAGTGCACTGAGGAACTGTGTGAGTAGGTGTGACGCGGCCAACTGGGTTATGCCTGTCGTGTCCCCTGTTGGTCTCTGGAAGGTGCCCTTGGCTAGCAGGCACATAACGGCTGTCACCTTTGTCTCCACTGACAGAGCATGTCTCCGTCGTGTGGGTGCCTGCATCTCATCACTGCATAGCTCACAGAGCTGCCTCATTATCGCCCGGTTGAGGCAGTACCGGCCCACAATCTCTGTGTCAGAGTACTGTTTGAAGCTGGTGCAGGCTCGGTACTGCCTGTTCTGGGCATACTGCTGATGGTCCCTTCCATGCCGCACCTCCCTGCTGCCTGACTTCTCACACCCCTCATTACCACCTCTATCTGGAAGGTGGCACTGGCCATGTCCCTGGCTGGTGTCCTCCCGGGCGGCTGTTCTCCTGTTCCCCCCGCTGTCTGTTCCTGGTGCTTCCCCTGCACCAGGTTCACCTCTGGCTGTTTGCCTGTGGCTGTCCTGCCTCTTGCCACTGCCCTCAGTCCACTGTGGCACTCTCATGCCCTTTTCCGCACACTGGCACGGGCACACCCACTCCTACCCTCACTCTGGTACACTTCTGGTGGGCCCTGTCCTACTCCTGCCCACTCCTGCGCCGTGCTTCCTGTATTTCCTCCCTGGCACTCTGTCTCCACGCTCCCACCTGTAGCGCGTTCTTCCTCCCCACTCTTGCTCCCTTTTATTTTGGCTCATTTCTGCTGTTGCCAACTTTCGCTTGCTCCGCTACTGCACACGTTGCATGTTGTTGAATATCGCACTGCGCATGTTATTCATGGTCCCGCCCCCTACAGTTGCGCATGCATTCATTACTGTTGCACTCTGGTGCATTGCTTGTTGCGCAGCCGCCTCCCGCTGAATATTGCACAATGGCACATTTCTGCACTTGCGCTGGTGCATCCCTGTTGTGCATGGCACATCCACTCTGAATATCCCGCCCTGGATGTACAACAGGACACAGCAGGTTATAGTAAATGGAGTCCACAGTGAAGAAAGGAGGGTTACTAGTGGGGTACAACAGGGTTCAGTACTGGGGCTGGTCCTTTTTAATGTCTTTATAAGTGACATTGCGGAGGGACTGGAGGGGAAGGTATGTCTCTTTGCAGATGACACAAAGATCTGCAACAGGGTTGATACGCAAGGTGGGGTGGAAAGGGACTTGGCAAGGTTGGAGGAATGGTCAAATGTATGGCAGCCTAGATTCAATGCAAAGAAGTGCAAAGTAATGCACCTGGGAAACAAAAACCCAGGGCAAGAGTACACAATGGGGGTGAGATACTGACAACAAAAAAAATGGAAAGGGAACTGGGGTTAGTCATATCAGATGACCTAAAGGTGGGCCAGCAATATGAGAAGGCAGTAAGGAGGGCTGGGGGGATACTGGGATGCATAGGGAGAGGCATCACCAGTAGAAAACAGGATGTTGTTGGCCCTCTGTATGGACAGTTGGTAAGACCACATCTGGAGTACTGTGTACAGTTCTGGAGACCCCATCTCCTCAAAGACATAGGGTGGAGGCTGTCCATAGAAAGGAACCCAAAATGGCACAGAGTATGCACCAGAAGACATATGAAGAAAGACTAAAGGAGCATAAGATGTATAGCCTCGAGGAAAGGAGGGAGAGGGGGGACATGATAGAAATGTTCAAATACCTCAAGGGAATCAACAAAGTCCAAGAGGGTAGCATCTTTCAAAAAGAGAGATGTGCAAGAACAAGGGGGCACAATTTGAAGATAAAGGAGGGATGGCTCAGAGGTAATGTGAGGAAGTATTTCTTCACAGAGAGGGTTGTAGATGCACGGAACAGCCTTCCTGAGGAGGTCATAGAGTCAAAAACAGTGGGGGAATTCAAGAATGCATGGGACAGACATAAGGCAATTCTAGTGGGGGGTAGGAGAAGTAGACTGTTGGTTAACTAGGATCTGCAGCTTATCCGTTAGGTAGGGAAATGGGCTAACTAGGTGGGCCAAGCAGTCCTTATCTGTCATCAAATTCTATGTTCCTATGAAAGTTGGACACCTCTGGGGCAGTGTTGCTCAGTCGGCGGAGAAAAAATTCTGAAGCCCTTCAGGCTGCTTTCGCTCAGCACACTCCCCTCCTTTTTTCTGACTGGCTGATGCCCAAGCTCATTATCCTAATTATCTTAGAGGCATACCTCCAGGGCAGTTGCACCTAGCCAGCTAACTGCTATAGGTACTGATGCTAAAGGACTCCTGGGGTAAGAAAAGGTATTTCCATAAAAGCAGTCATTGTGTTCCACTTTTAACTACTCACAGTAAGGTAATCACATGTGGGCATGAATCTTATCTTTAGACAGTGACACTGGGAGGGCAGCACAGAGATGAAATGTTTTCTCTTAGTGCCAGCAGTTGAAGAGGTAACTCTCTATACACCAGATCCCTTTTTTATGTTTCCTTGTTCATGTGCAATAAACATTTTGTTTCAGAGAATGGCATTGCAGAGGTGTGTCAGGGACTAGCTTAATACGTAGCAATCTACATTAGGCTCGTTCCCGATAGACCAATGACCATGCAAGCAGAGTAGGATAGTGGTCACAGTTTCGTGGGCATAAACTTTGTGTACTTGAAAGGGCTGGAGCGCTCCAATGAGAGAGTGCTTTAGTACTTTCATTTGCATAAGCCGGCTGGCAAGCAATTGAGCACAGCACCAGTGTTTGGCATACGGGAACAATGCAGACTAAGACAAGTAAGAACAAGCAGCCCCAAAGTAGCAGCCAGAGCCGAGTGACATTCTTGGTAGTGAAATGTAAATGAAAAAAAACTCCCCCCTCCCTCCCTCTGAGTGCTGTGCCACCCCCACCCTCCGTTCCCATCCCGGTAGGAAAAAAAAAAAGCTCTCACTCCTTCCCTCTGTATGGTGTACCGTGATTCCCATGGTGAACTGAGTGGTGGAGATGCTACATCTACAGGGAATGATTCACTGGAAGTTGTAGTGGAGCCATGGCCGACCAGAGTCTGTTTGGTGTGGGTGTACCTCATGGAGGTTGCTGTGGAGCCACAGAGTGAAGTGAAGAACTGCTGCATCTTTGCAGGGAGCTGAGAGTAACCTGCCCTCCCTCCCCTATTCAAGATGGCTCACATTGTTATTTGGATTCTTTTATTTGAAATTGCTTATACTGCTGCTGTGTTGCATGCTGAAACTGGCAACCAGAATAAGATAAAGGAGTTAAATATAGGAGTTTGCAAGATAGGCAGTCCGTGACTCTTAGCATAACATTATAGGTTTAGTTAATAAAAGAACTTGGGGACAACGTAATTTACTATGCCAGTACCGTAGAAAGGGTGGGGCGGGCGGTGCTCCAGCACTGGGTGCAATTTTCAATGGAAGCTTGCGTATTTATTCACTTGCGGTACCACTTTAAATTTTTTTTTGCTCACTTAGACTGTAATTATAGCTGGCTGTCAGCAGGGGTACATCTGCCAAAAAACAGCAAGTTTGGGGGGGGGTACATGAGCTGCAGGCAAATAGTCATGGTGGTGGTGTGAAAGAGTTGCAGCGAGTGAGAAAGAAAGAGAAACTGTAGGCGGTCAGCAAATTATTATTATAAAAGGTACGAGCAAGTGGCTGACACTAAGACTGAGAGTACAGCCAGACAGTCATATATTATTGTGATACTTGTGAGAGTAGAGAGAAAGAGGTGTGAGAGACAAGAGATCCATTAGTGAGGTCCTGTCCAGACCATCTTGGATTTTTAATTGTAAGCATAAGCATATTAGTAATAAGTCTGTCGTCATGTCTCCCGTGTGTGATCCCCCGAAAGCTGAATTCCATATTGTTTAAAAATCAAATTTGTGTCCTGTTTGCTGTTTAGTTTTGTGCGGACTGCATAAGTTAGTGTAAATTCCAGTCTGATTTCTGAAATGAGTGTATCTGCAGCGTGGCGGTGCCGGCCGCTTCCAGGGGGGGGATAATTTTCTCGATTTGAAAAAATGGAATTGGAATTTAAATTGGAAATCATGTACTGATCTGATCCAGATACTGCACTGATCTCATCATCAGGAGGAGGAATGGGAAAGAAATCTAGCCAGTTGCTGGCTCTCATCCACGCCAGCCAACTGCCAAGCCAGACTGCGGGGCCAATCTGATTGGGCCCACAGCCTGGCTTGGCAGGTGGCAGAAGCGACCAGCTGCTTTAGTAGTAGTTCACGGGACTCCAACTGGAACAGTGGGATGGGAGTGAAGAAGTTGCCAGTTGCTGCCACCTGCCCCCTCTTTGGCTCTTCTGCCAAGTTTGGCAGACTGACTGCCATGGTGCAAACAGGCCGCGTGGCACCATCCCTCCCACCCTGTTGTTTTCTCTCCTTCTCTTGCCCCGCGTCCCTTGCACACCCAGTGATGCATTCCACATCATGCAGGCTCCCCCACGCTGCTTTTCCCCATCCTAATACTCCAGGAGGGCGGCACTGCTGACCTCGGGGAGTCAGCATATTTAATTTCCTCTGTCTCACAGTCTCAGTGCACAACATGAACAACACTATTCAAAAAAAGTTCAAGCAACTCAAGTTATCAATTTAAAATAAATTATGTTTTTTGTGTCGAGCCAAGAATATCAGAGTAGACTGATACTTGAGAATGAGATGTTGCTTACATGCTTTAATAATTAGTCAGGCAGGACCCTTCAGCTCTGAAGATGTTAAATTTTGTCTCTGCTTTAAAATCATTTCAAAACAGAGCAAGAAAAAGAGTAAAAGACAAGACATGGAAAGTTTGGAAACTTCTGAATATTTAAATTGTTCCACTCCTGAATAAAATGATTGCTTAATTAGGCGTTTCCTGTACCATACAAGTATGAATTTTCTTCAGGGTAAGGGTAATTAGAAAAGCAGAAATCCATTCCAAAAAAGATGTGAGACTACTTAGTGATAACTTTACACAGGTGTAGGTAGATTCCCTGGGGTACATAAGAGCTTTGTGGGTGGTTAGATAGTTATCTGTATCTCCACTGATTGAAATGAACTACCTACCTACAGAAAGGTAAAATTAACTGCTGGGGTGGAGGTAACAGATTTACTTGTTTGTGCAATTTGCAGCACACTCCTCCACTGTGAAGGAGTACAAATTATCCAAACAAGTAAATCAACTTCACTCCTCATTATTCGGTGCATCACAGCAGTCTGTTTTTTTTTTAACATCAGGGTCTCAATTTTCAGTAACTATGGTGGGTAGCAGCACTTCATGGGTGGAAACTGGCTGCACCACTGTGCGTCCATGATTGTGCCATACAGTACACTGTGCTGGGTGAATTATTCCTCTAGTTGTTAGAGGGTATAAACACAGGCTGGATTGCACTTGGGACCAAGTCACAAACTGGAATTGCACTAATCTCAGTGAATGCCATTCTGTGAATCGGGTGTAACGGTCAATGTAGGGGCATCCAGCCTGAAAAGCATCCCCCTCCTAAACCTATAATCCTCGAATATAGGGCCCTTGTGGGTCACTGATTCCAGATCCTTCATGGCCTAGTGGCTTCACTCCCTGGTGACCCAATGTCAACCCCTAGGTACAAGAAACTGAGACCGATTGTGGAAGGGCTGCCACATTTATGTGAATGGTACTGTGGCCCATTTGTGTGGTAGCCCACCCACCCACCCACACTATCCTGAAGTGTCTCAGCCATTCAGGAAGGGGTCCAGATTCCAGTTGAATTTAGCCAAGACTTGGACCAAGAGGGTTACATTTTTGCTGCTTGTGCTAAAGGGTCACACTAAGTACTTGGCTGTATCAAGTAGTACTGAGACTGGAGCCTTGCCCCCCATATATGCAGCCATTAGGAATTTTAATTCCTGTTCATGTGTTTGAGAGTAGGGGTAGTGATTTATTGCATTGGTGATGTTGCCACCCTGGATCCAGTCTCCTAGTACAAGTACTCAGTACCAGACTCACTGCTATTTCATGAAGAATCAGCTGCAGCACTCAGGACAGCCAGACATGCACTGTGCAGAAGCAGCACTGGCACTGGTTGTATTTAAGCATATGTGTGTGTCTATATGTATATATAGACACACACACACACACATTATAATAGTGATTCCGAGTAGTAAAATACCCAAAATAATATACGTTTCCTAGAACTGCTCTAGTCTTCACAGCAATTGTGCAGTGTGAATATACTGTTTCCTCCTGATTTACCAGCTTATTATGTTATATTTTAATGCATCTATTTTTAAATTAGTAGTCTGCAGTCTGTTGTGGAGTCTGTCTGGATTCTGGAAAAGGCAGAATCAAGGTGGTTCAAATAAACAACACCATATACAGTATTATGCTGTGATTTAATTTGAACCTCTTGCTTCTGCCTTCTGGTCTATCCAGAGTCTGTCCACACCAGACTATCATAATTGTATTATAACATAATAAACTGAAATCAGGAAAAAGGTACATACGTGATTCTTTTGAAAAGCACAATTATAGTTATGAGCACACCTAAGAAATATATAGATTTTATCATTTATGGTGATAATATTTTTGAGATGCCATGGTACAAAAGGGAAGATTTAAGAGGTTGGGGAGGGTTCAGAAAAAAAACAGGACCCCACTGTGCAACTTCAGGGGTAGGGAACATATAACAAAAGTGTGTTTTTTTCTTCAAGAAAAGCCCCAAAACTCACCACAGAGCATGTAACCCTCAGGCTTCTGAGGCCTTGCGACCCCGGCTCTTTTGAAGCGGTAGGCATAAAAATTGTCTCTTGCCCAGGGCACCAAAATGCCTTCCCACGGCTCTGTGCACTATGCCTACGTATGTGCAAATTTAAAAACAAAAGATAGCTTATATAAAATATTTAAAACATTAAGAATAGAAATACAAAATTTGAAATCTGCGCCAAGAGGATTATGTGACGCTTTTTAAATGCGCATGCGTGGTGTTTCTCTAGTACAGATGCCATTCCTATCCTTTTTTAAAACTTTTTATTTATTCATTTTCTGAGTAAACAGACAATCGATATGCATATTTATCATACATGGTTAAAAATGAAAGTAAAGCAAACTTTACATCCACAAACTGACAGCTGTCACAATGGGAAACCATGTACTCTGTTACAGCACGAGTTGGGGGAGTCCTGGAATAAAGTCTATGAAAATCATCATATTCAGAAATGTCCAAACACTTGCCAGCCTCTTCAATGACTTTAGGTGGTACCATTACGAGAAGTGATAAGTAGAGTTTGTAACACAATCCAGATGGATTTCTGTTTAAACCGGAGTTACGAAATTAGGGCTTGTAATCAACAAATTTAGCCCCAACTGATTCTCCTTGCATGCGCTTGTAACGTTTTAGAAATACCCCTTGTATTGTACAGCACTCTTACATACAAAAATAGAAAAATAAAAGTGACTGTTTAAAATGAACTACACAACATTTGCAGCATGAAATATGAAAAGTTAACTGTGGCTGAACGGACTTCAAGGTTTCTTGCAGGCAATGTTAGCTAACACGGGTGACAAATAACTTAGAACACTAGCGGGTGAGAGCCTTCAATGATGGCAAAAAGAAACCGTCGCAACTGTAAGTCGCATTCACAAAAAGTAAAAATAATACCATATGAATAAAGACTCCCCTCCTCCAAGGTTCTACTTTGAAAATAAATCCTGCACGTAAACTTACCCAAAACACTTCAGAGAAAGCCTATAATAAGCATAGTACACCAGAACTCGTAGAAAGTCAAAACTTTCTAGGTACCGTCTCACATCGTTCAGTCTTCGACGTCTTCTGGCTCCTGCATTCCCTGTAGTTCCTGGTGACTGGCAAATTTGGTCTCTGTTTTTTCAGTCCACCAACCAGCATCTTGCGGGTCTGTGAACTGCCATGTTTTATCCCCATATACTACCCGGAGATGAACTTGAAGGAGAAAGGAATTCACTATGCCCACTACTTGGAGCCTCTGGTGTACCCCATCAGACTTTTTGCAAAGGGCTAATGTTTGGAATGATAGATCCAGAAACAATTTTATGTCTATTTCATTAATCTGGATTGGGTACCTTGCTCTTGCTGCTGAGACCACCATATCTTGAACCTCCGATCCGGATGTTTTAATCAGTATGGTGTGAGGCTGGTTTGGTAAGTCAGGTCGGATACGTGGATTCGCCCGGTAAGCACTCTTGCCCAAAGCGGACCCCCAATTCAATCAAGACACCACACTGTTTTTTTGGTATAAAAAAGGGCCGCAGCTCTTTTTACTTAAACAAAATTGAATACATTACATGGGACACTTGGCTTTTACGGGTCTAATAGGTACATCACAATTTTACAGATATGCACTTTACATATATTATATACATACACCAAGCTATACAGAAAATTGTAACATATGTACATTACGTGTCCCATCCCGTAAGACCCCTTGGGCAACCCTAATTCATGTACTGCTGAAACCCCAGCTCCTTCCATCCGCTTGTTTTGAGGGGAACTCTGGCCCTTTAGTCCAACAGACCCGTTGAGGGCGTGCCTTTCCAGGAACAGTTCCTCCCCTTTCAGTTTGGGCCTCCTAGCCCCTTGACGAGGAGCATGCCCGTCGGGGGCCGCACTCCTCCTCTTGGAGTCTTGGACCCCAGCATTTCGGTGCACGCCCCAGCCTGGGTGCCTTCCTCTCCCGATCCTCCAAGGCATACCCATCCTAGGGTCGTGCCTCTCCCAGGTGACACCCAATCGCAGCTCTTCTTATGTCCAGAGCCTCTTACCCAGGGTCAGCCATGAATTTACTGCCACTTCATACTGTGACATAAGTATCTCCCACTAATGCCCAAGGGATCTTACTTTTCCCAAACAGCACTGTCTCACAGAAATCGTTAAGTGTATTGTTAAGGACATCGTTTCCCATCTCTGATAAATGAACCCCATCCCGGCTATAAAATCCCGTATCTGTTTTTGTAATGAAGAAGTGCCTGATTACCTCCACGCCCAGTGACGCTGCAAAATGGGACACCTCCCTATTCACGGACCTCCGCGCTTTATCCATAGCCCCTGTCTTTCGCTCACCATGCCAATGCAGGCGTGGTAACATTCGTGACCATGCCAGAATGGTGCGAGGCAATAACTGTTTTAAGTGGGACAAGTCCATCTTCATATCCCCAATTAATCTCTTTGCCCCTAGGGTGACCAAGTCATTCCCTCCCAGGTGAATCACCAGCGCGAGCGGTGGTCGATGAAGTAGACCCAATGCAATGATTGTTTTACACAATGCCCCCCACCTCATCCCCCCTTTTCCTGCCCGTTTTATCACAGCTCGACTTCTTGGAATGTGCAGCTGAGTTGTATATGGCCGCAGCCAGCCTCCTGTACGCCCACGCGAATGACCCATGATCCATATCTGAGGATGTTGTCGACATGCCTGTAAAATAAAATTAGAAACATGTAGTGTTCTCAGATTTGAACTATCAGTCCCAACTTGTGCTGGTTCCCCACCATCACTTGCTGCTGTTCTTTTCTGAGGCCTTATGTAACCCATGTACGCCTTTGAAGCCCATCTCCCAACCCCTTTTATCTGATCCTCGTTTAAACCGCACCTGGCTGCCTCACTGGCTGCTCCGATTCAGAATGAATGGGTGTTACGCAGTCGGGTTTCTCCCGCCATCCATAAACCCTTTCGTAGGACCGCAGTGAATTGCCGTCTTGTGACCGCTTTCCCATCCCCGTGCACAAACAAATGCCCTGTTCCCGTTGGACGACCCACCAAATACTCCTTCATTGCCATCCATGGGCAAATATTCCCTGGTGGGGCCTTAAACAGCGTAATCATAGTCGGGGGGCCGCACTGGTTTGTTTTTGATTTTCACAGCTGAAGACACAGTCTATCTTGCCAGATGACGAAATCACTCAACTGGAGATTGGTGTTCTGACTCGGTGAGTTGGACTGTGGTACCAACTCAGACACCCGGAAGGCCCCAAAAAATGCACGTGTATAGGGCCCTGAAAAGCTTGGTTTCATAGCCAGAGCTGCAAGTGACCGCCAGTGCTTTCAGGAGGTTGGACAATTCAGGTAATCCTATGGGCTTCCTTGTGTCCACCTTTTTCCCTGCAAGTCTAGACATGCCCTGCACCATTTTCTTTGTAATGAAATTGTTGGTTGGGTCGGGGAAACCTTCATATTTCCGAAGAAAGGCAATGCCTGCTAGTTGGAGGCATATAGCCACTGGGGATTTTCCCCGGCTTTCTAAGTGTAGGATGTAGCTTTGAACTTGTCTCTGGGTATTGTGTAGTTCCACGCTTACCTCGTGACCACAAAATTGCTGGAAAGATTCATAGCTACCTACATACTTCCTCCATGTCGGGGGGGGCCACAGCGAGCTGTACCAGTTGCTGCAATCTTGGTTCCCAAGTCTCCAGACTGCTTCCGGTATTTTTGTGGGGAACTGGTCCGACCACGGGGCTAACTGCCTGAGGTGCTCGAGCTGAAATCGAGACAGGGCATCAGCTATAACATTTTCTTTTCCTGGCAAATGACGTGCCTTAAAAGAGATGTTGTACCGTAAGCAGCATAACACAAAGACCCACAAGACCTTCATCACATCTTCCGAACGAGATGTCTGCGAGTTCAATATGTCCACTACTGCCCTGTTGTCTGTGTGAAACAGCACTTTCTTATTCTGCAGTTTGTGTCCCCACACCCTTATGGCAACCATGATGAGGAACAGTTCCAAAAGGGTGATATTCTTTGTGAGTCCCTTCAACACCCACTCCTGTGGCCAGTGTCCCACAAACCATGCTCCCTGCCAGAATGCCCCAAAACCAATGCCCCCTGAAGCATCGGTCACCATGTGCAGGTCCAAAAATTGGTCTGCTGGTGTCTGCCAGATGGTGATACCATTGAAATCTTTCAGGAAGAGTTCCCAAACCTGTAGGTCAGCTTTTATGCCCTGTGTCAGTCTGATGTGGTGATATGGTTTTAAAGCCCCCCCTGTGGCTGATGCCATCCGCCTAAGGAATGGCCTGCCTGGTCGCACGGCATGCAAAATTAAGTGGCCTATAACAGATTGCAGCTGTTGTAGGGTCACCTTCTTTGCTTTTCCATCTCACCCAACATTTTGCACAAAAGTGCCACCTTGTCTTGCGGTAGCCGGAAACCATAGCCTCGGAGTCTATTTCTATGCCCAGGTATGAGACAAGTAGCAGGCCTCAGTTTTTCCCAGGCGAGGAACACCATAATACCTCATCAGTGAGGTGAAGCCTTGCAGCGTCTCCCACATGTGGTCCCCTTTGGCCCCATAAATAGGAAATCATCGAGATAATGGACTACATGTATTTTTTGTGTGTTCTCTGGTGGCCCCTCCAAAGGTTGAGAATGCTGCGAGGCTGAGCAGCTGATGAAGCATCCCATAGGCATAGCCTTGTCCATATACCATCGACCTCCCCTTTGAAACCCAGTAAATCCTGGTCACTTGGATGTACTGGTAGCAGACGAAGCCGGTTTGATGTCACTCTTGCCATCATTGCCCTGGCCTAGCTGTTGTGTGTGGCAGAGCCACATCAAACGTTGTATATTGCACTGTGAAATCCTCCGGTTGATGAAGTCATTTACTGAATTACCTTCGGGTAGGACAGGTGATGAATGAGCCTATATTCCCCGCTTCCTTCTGGGAACCAGCCTCAATGGGATACTCCTGAGGTTGTGCACTGGGGGTAATCAAATGGTTCAGCCACCTGCCTGCCTCCACTTCCTTAGCAGTTTCCTCTCCAGGATGTTGGGAAGCAAAGTGCAGACTTGAGATTGCGTGCTGTGGTTTCTACCCTTGGGCCCTTGTATGGTATCCTAAAACCATACTTGAAACCATCGTATATATTTTGCAGCTGATTTTTGGGTAGCAGTCAGCCAGGGGCCATCCTGTCTAATCGTACTGGTGAGTTAGCCAAATTTCCCAGACCCTTTCCCTTTTCGCTGCTTGCTCCTCGATGTTTGATGTCTTGGGGGATTGTCTGTACACTCAGAGACCCTGTGCTCTCCTCCGCATGACTTGCAGATGTGCCCGTGCTTACAAAAGGCGAAAACATTTTCCTTTATTGTAGTCGTAACAGGCCTTCCTCCTGCCCCTTTCCTCTGCTCTTTCCTGTGTTCTCCACCCATTTGCCTTTGCAATAACATGACCACTATCCGTGTGTCACAACATTAGGCGACGCCGCGCGTCGCATGGCGAACCCACAGGTCTATGTGTGTGTTTTCCATTTGAGATTGGGTTGCCTAGATAGTTTCAGACGAAATTGCTCATTGTATTTTAACCATGCATATCCATCAAATGAGAGGTGCAAATTTTATGGTATCCCTTTATTTTAAAAAGTGCAATTAGTTTATCAGGGTGCTTCATCCCATAAACTGACATAAATATGTCAAAAGCTGCCCAATTCTCAAATGTGAAAGGTACCTTTGGTGCCATGGCCTCTCTTGTTTATACCCTTTCTCGTCGCTCACCTCCGGGATTTCCCTATGCAGTAAAGAGAACATGTCTATGAATTCCCCTTTCCAGATTTTCTCCCAGACAGTGTCGGATAAGTGATCCCCCAATGGGTCTTCTACCCCGGCATACACCCAATGCTCTGGGGATCCAGATACTGCGCTGGTTGACTTATCCCCCATTGCAGTATTTGGAGTGCTATCCATTCTAGAGGCTACAGTCTCTTGATCTTGTGAGCTTGGTGTCCTGTTCTCCTTGTTAGTTGGGAGGGGTTGTAATGTGGGAGGCCCAGCACCTGTTCATACCTGAACAGCTGCCCTTTGTGCATTACCCCCTTCCCCCCTATCCCTTTGGGAGAAAATGGAGTGAGGCTGGCTCGAACGAGGCTCAAACACCATGGTGTTCTGTTGTACGCTTCCTTTGTGACTTACCTGAGCTGCATCAGTTCCTGCCATTGCAGATTTGGTCAAGTGGTGTGTCCCTAAGCCATAATCCTCTCTTGACCCAGCAGCCCTGGCTGTGCCCAGGGAGGTACCCTCACCAGGTTCATTAGTTGGAAATTGCCGAGGCCCCACAATGGTGGGGGGCATTCCACCCTGCAGGGTTGTTGTGAAACCAGGAGGTAAGGGGCCCCAAGGGGTCACTGCTGGCCAAGTGATGGGCATATTGCCTGGTGCCCCATACAAAAAAGGCCACATAAAGGGGTTATGTTGCCATGTTTGATGCCCTGGTATCACCGGCCCGGGATTGAACCCTGGAGCCCCCTGGTGTCTTGACTGGTTGCTTACCTTTTGACCCCTTTTTCTTCCTAGTGATTCCTTACCGACTGTTTTTTGGCCACGTCCTCCAATCCTGTCCCCCCTGCGCCCTGCCCTCTTCCGTTTACGTTCCCTTATCTTTTTGGCCTTGACCATGTCTTCAAGGTTCTTTATCCCTTTCTTATGCCTTGCTTCCTCTGTTGTTGATTCCAATGGCAGCCTTTCTATGCTGTCACTGTATTGTGCTCCCTCACTATCAGATTCAGACCACACTAAATCTATTGATACATCGCTGGCCTGATCTCCTCATACTCACCCCTCTGTGGCTGGGCCACCGTTACTTATTCACTTCTTCGTTTCTCCTCTTGGTTGGGCCCTAGATGCATTCCCCTCTGCTCTGTTCCGTTTTTCTCCATCCGCTTTTCCGCCTCTGCCACTGGTGAAGACTTACGCTTAGTTTGCCTGTCCTGCCCCTTTTTAGCAACAGATTTTTTCTGAGCCATGGATTCTAACCATCGGGCAGATGGCTGGCTATGCCTAGGCTGCCAACCCACATCATCCACTGGTTCTTGTGGCCTGTGTTCTGGCATGTTAGGGGGGTCTGCCACTGTTTTCTGTTGCCCGTTTTGATGGGCTACTAGTATTTCTGGTTCTAACCTGGACATGGTTGATAGTCAATCAGATCCCCCAAAGTCCTTAAAGCGTTGCAGGGCCTCGCGGAAGGCTTGGTCTTGCCCTTGCACTGGGATAGCCTGTGCTACATATTGTGTCTGGCTTCCTGGCACCGTAAGGTCTTGACTGGTGCCCTGCGCCTGTGTGGAAATTTGGGGGGACTGGTTGTCCAGAAAGTGGTTATTCTGTGTTTCGGACATTTTAGCTATTGATATTAAGGGGCAAGGCAGTGTTCAACGATGCAATACCTATGAGACAAAACATTAGTTAATACACCTTCATCTTGCCCTTTATAAGTTAACGTTCTACCCCTATATCCTCTCTCTAACTGAATGCCCTATCCTAGCCCATCTGTATTTGCTCCAGACCCCTCTTGTTGCTGTATCCCATCCCGTTAGTACTAAACTGTTGACATCCCCCCTTAGAGGACCCTTTTCAGAACCAAAACCATATTAAAAGGGACAGGGCTACCGAGGAAATTTAATTGTGTAGAAAACAGTCTAGACAAACAAGAATTCTCATTAAGTTTTTTTTTTTTTTTAAACAATAACTTATTTCCTGAACATAATTTACCCCGGCACTAAGATGTTTATGGCGCTCTAGTGTGCCATTTTCGAACATTACATGTCTGTTATTGCTCCACCCAAAAAGACAGGAAGGAAGCTTCAACAAGAGTATAAAATCAGCACACATTGTGCCACTCCCTCCCTATACAGCTTCACCTAATGATTAGTCTGTGTGTTTCTTCCACAGCAACAGACCCCACCCTCAGCCAGCAAGCAGTGAAGGAAAGAAAGAACGTTTTTCCCCTCATTGCCCTAATTATCAGGCTGTGTTAGCTATCTAGGTCACAATCGTACATGTTTGTTTTCTCTTTCGGGCATACAAATAAACAGGGATAGTGTATTTTATAACTGAACCTCCTTTACAAGGAAGTGCCATTGTACAACATGAAGCGTATGAATTCCTCATTACTAAGGAGAACATGCTTAGTTTTAAACAAACTATTAGGCTTTTCTTTTTCAGAGAACAAAACATCTGGTGTTTATTCAAGTACATTTCTACTCGCTTTATGTCAGGAAAACCCCATAATATTCCAATTCTACAGCAATAGGTATGAGTAAGGCTTCAACCTTAATTTCGGGAAGAAAACCTAATGCTGAAAAGATTTAAACTTTTAAATACCCTCACAACAGTGTGTTCGTTCGAGCAGGCTTATAAGCTTACTGGAGCTTGCACTCGCACTGTCATGAAGAAGTTCTCTTCACTTTTGGGCATTTCGGAAAACAAACTATTGAACCACAAGGTTCTCATTATTTAGACCCTGAAACACGCAAGGCAAGAAAAAGGGCAGCTACTTTAAAAACGGAGCTAACCTGCCGACATTTTGTCAGTGAAAAGCCTGTGAAGCAAAAACGGCTCCAAACATTCATTTTGACACGGGAAATCAAAACGCTTATTTTACAAGATGCACACAACCAACTTGAGACATACAATTAACGAAGGGAATAACTTACAGGCAAGCTCCTGGGGCAAAAGAGCCACGAGGAGAGAGAGGAGCAGAGGCGGGGAACGAAGGCAAAACTCCCAGATCAAGGGACGGCTAGCAAGAGAGGCACACAGGAAAACTTTAAACAAAAGCCACTAAAAAAAAAAAAAAAGAAAGGGGAGGAGGACAGTGTCAGTGTCAGTGGCTCAATAGGTAGCACACTAATCTCTGAGGCCGGAGATCAGAGGCTGTGGGTTCAGTTCCCACATCAGCGCAGGTTCAACATCCCAGTACTGACACTGTAGTGCATGAGAGGTGCTACGCCACGAGGTGCCGTCTTCGGATGAGATGTTAAACCGAGGTCCCATCTGCCTGGATTGGTGGTAGTTCAGGTGGATGTTAAAGATCCCATGGCACTTATCGAAAAGAGTAGGGGAATTTCCCTGGTGTCCTGGCCAAATTTCCCTCATTCACTAAAAAAAAATATCACCAACAGCTTAATCTGGTTCAAGGTCAGTTGGCATTCATCTGTATCCCCCTCCCCCGGGTCGTGCCTGAAAATAGGCAGGATTTGTCTAGTGCACTTACCCGGTCAACAAAAGCTAAATAAAAATAAAATAAATAAGGACACAACAGTCCGGGAAAAAGCACAGGCTGCTGGAAAGAAAGGCGCAAAAGAGTCTGTGACAAAAGGCGCCACGAGGTGAGGTAGGCCAAGGGGAGGCAGGAAACAGAGGCCACCACAATCACCGCAAGCCGACATACTAAAGGAGGGAGAGAGCCGAAAACGGAGGAAACTCCCCAGGGAGGAACTTACTGGGACAAGGATCTAACTCCGGGGAACTTTTCTGAGGTTGGGGGGATGCCAGAAACAACGAGGACTGAAGCCCAATACAACCCTCCGGAGCCTGGCCAGCACCCTGGCGAACAGACCGTAATAACTGAAAATACACTTACCTCAGGATCCGGGAAGGCTCAACTCGAAGAGGGAGCACAAGACGAAAAAGACCGGCGGCAAAAGCAAAAAGAAAAAGCCAGCGGCGCCGAAAAAGCCGACACGGAGACAAAAACGGAGCGCAGTGAAAAGACCGCTGCAAAAAGCAAAGCGAGAAAGCCCACGCGAGACAAAAGCAAAACAAAATCTTGTTGCGGAGCTGTTCCAGGAGGGCGAGATCCCCTGGGACAGCTCAGCCACTGGCTCCCTCTCCTGACCCTCCCTATAGGAGGTCTTGTCAACCCTATCCGAGGAGCTCCTCGGATTGGGCCACCTGCTCGGGGCCACCTCCTCCAGACGGTGGGCAGCCTCCTAGCCCACACCTCTTGGTGTCAGTTGCACTTGCCCCCGTGAGAGGCTGGTGGGGCTATCAAGCTGACCAATCCATATCTGATAAGCTTGGTAAAACTTCTTTCAACCACTGTGTTAGGAATTGTAGTAGGTTAGGGCCTTCAGAGCCCTCTGGTACTCCCACTACCCGAATGTTACTGGAACGGATTTCATTTTCCAGAAGATTCCATGCAGTATCTGAGTTGCCCATTTCTTTGGTCAGATTGGCCACTGCCGTAGCGATAGTTGTGAGCCATTTTTCAGAATCTGCTACTGAGTCTGATACAGCCTGAAGTGTGAAATCACGAGACTCCAGTTTCTGCAATGTTCTTTCTGTTTTAGAATCCATGGCCCGCATGGATTCTAACATCACCTGCCATGGGGGATCTGTTGGTGGCATTGTAGCATTTCCTATAATGCCTGCGGCCTTGCTGGTAGATGACTGTGGATGTTTAGATGGACCCGGCTGCTGCCCCTTGGGTCTGCCCATAGCAATCGTAGGTTTGTTCTGCTCTGAATAACAAGCTGCAAAGGTTGGTTCACTTCAAATTGCTAAGTTTTAAACATAATAAAAGTTTTTTTCATAAAACCTCTCACTGCCAACAGGAGCTCAGTTTGGGTATGTCCTGCCAAGAAGAGAGCTTTCTAGTGCCCCCCATTCCTATCCTGATCCCTGAAGTGCAGAAACAAGATCCTGGTTTTGCCTCTTTAGAATTTTCTTTTGTACAGCGAGCTTAATAGAATGATTTGGACAGAGAATTTACTCTCGAACAGCTGTTTGAGAAGAACATTGCAGGAGAAGTTTATTTTTTTACCCAAGTTAAAAACATGAGGTGTTTATAATTCAACTAACAAAGTACACCCCTGCCAAATACACCATGCAAGGAACTATTGGGCATTGACAAATGCTTGTTTTATTCAGCAGCCTGAAAAGAACAAACCAGCTTTTTATATTGTCCTCCAGCCTTTTCCCTAGCGAGGGAAACTTTTCATTTATACTAAATCTGGCTTTCTCAAACACCAAACTACTACATTATATATATATATATATATATATATATTATATATATATATGTATATATATATATATATATATATATATATATATAATAGAATAATGAATGGGTTCTGGTGTATTACAAGGTAGTAATTCCATCCGAGAGGTTCTGGGGACACAGAAACCTCGAGGCGAGCTTCGAGAGGTTTCATGTGTTCCCAGAACCTCGAGATGGAATTACTACATTGTAATGCCAGAACCTATTTGTTATTTTTTTTAATATATGGATACGAGGTGAATTGACTCACCTTCATTTCAGCAGTGGAGTTAGCAGGTGGATGTGCGTGCTGGCAGGGTTCCCCAGTCCTGTGTGGACGAGTGGCTGCTGTGGGCTTCATTTAGCCGTTTTTTGTTTTTTTTTGGTCAGTGGCGGTATCAAGCGAGCAGAGGAGCCCCAGAGCGACTGCGGTTGTCAAATGGTTTTCAACCTAAAAAAAAAACAAAAAAATGGTTACTTCACAGAAGATTGTCTCGCTAAGCAAGCGAACAAGCCGCCATGTTTTCAGACTCCTTCTGCCCGCCCACAGAGGAAAAGCAGCCAATCAGAGACACGCGCTTTGTAGCTTGTCGGGATACCACTTCGCATGCGCCTCTTCGCTTTCGATAATACTATCAATCGGGTGCCGAACTATACTATTACGGCACCCAACGATAGTATTATCGCACTAACAGTAGTATTATCGCTCCAGGAGCGATGGTATTATAAGGATATTTTTGTATGCTTTTTAAGCATATTATTTTCACAATCCATATATTAAATATATATATATATATATATAACATTTTCAATGTATTTAGGCAATCAAACATATTTTATACTTTTATGTGCTGCATAACAACAGTACAGCAAAAAGTGGCTCATATTTTAAATGTGCAAATATTTAACAATGGGTATCTGTTTTTATATTGGCAAATGAAACTCTGTTAGCTAGCTATTACATTGTTTGGTCACTTTGAGCCATGCAGGATGCATTTTAGAGGGACTTGAAAAGGAAACATAGCCTAGGGCATCTGGCAATCCAAATTAGACAAGACAAAGAAATGATGGGTATCACGGTGGTGGTGGTTGGTGGGGGGGGAGTAGAGCAGAAGGTTTCTCTTTACACAGATGATTCCTTATTTTTCCTTGATCGCCCCCCAACAAACAGTCCCCCATCTGGTGGAGCATCTATACTATTTTGGCCAGATATCAGGCTATAAAATCAACTTTGTCAAATCCGAGGCCTTGGTAGTGGCAGGGGAAAAAAAGGAAAAATGACTCACCTTAGTAATGTTTCTTCTAATGGAGTCTTGCTGTATTCTGTCATATGCAGTTAGGTCCTGCCTTTCAACTGCCCGGAGAACAAAGAATTAAACTTTCCATGGCCAGCATGGAATGTTCACCGTGAACTCAGTTGAAGCCCCTGTCTGCTGTTGTTTAAACTCCAACCGTCAGATCTTTACGAGCAATACTCACTAGAAGTTCTGTGTGGAAACTGTAAAACTTAAACTAGCCAACTGGCAACTATATTTACATAAAAGGGTTTTTTGGTTTCAAAGCAAAGACTCAAGTCACGAAACCCGAAAAACAAAACACATCCCAAAACACAACACTCACCCAAAATAAAGGAGGGTGAAAAAGGGACACACCTAGGGTGCCAACACTGCTCCTGCCCACCCACATCCCAAAAACTAGGTTCTGAGAGGGGAAGGGGTCAGAATACAGCAAGACTCCATTAGAAGAAACAACATTACTAAGGTGAGTAATTTTGTCTTCAAACAACATGAAGTCTTGCTGTATTCTGATACATGCAGACTACTAAGCAGTACCTCCATGGAGGAGGGACAGAACTCACTTTGAAACAAGTTTCAAGTATTGTTGTGTTAAACCGAGCATCACCCTAGCCTGGATATCCAGGAGAGTAATGCTTGGTGAATGTATGGACTGTTTTCCAGGTGGCTGCTTGACAGATTTCTAAGACAGGAATATCCCTGGCAGCAGCCAGGGAAGCAGCTGTACCTCTAGTAGAGTGAGCCCTCAGGCCTGACGGTGGAGTTCTACCCAGTTTTTCATAGCAGAATTGTATACAAGAAACAATCTACCTGGCAATAGATCTCTTAGTGGCAGGTTTGCCCTTACCAACCTCTCCATACGTGAGGAACAACTGGAGGGACTCAAACCTGTGACCCTTGGTGCGCTCTACGTAGTTGCTGAGGGCCCTTTTAACATCTAAGCTGTGCAGCCTCATCTCTCCAGAGGAGGAATGGTCAGTGAAGAAAACAGGGAGAGACATAGACTGGTTGAGGTGGAAATCTGAAACCACGTTAGGCAAAAACTTCCTGTTAGTTCTTAGAACCACTTTATCTCTATGGAAAGAGATGAAATCAGGTTCCACTGACAGGGCTTGCAATTCACTGATACGCCTGGCAGAGGTAATGGCCACCAAAAACACAGTTTTACAAGTCAAGTACTTAAGCTCTGCAGAGGACAAAGGCTCAAAGGGGGGTTGCATAAGCTGAGCAATCCAAACATTAAGGTCCCAAGCAGGAGCAGGGTCCCTAAAGGGGGGATTGGTGTGCAGCAATCCCTTGAAGAACTTACAAAACACAGGATGGGCTGACAGAGGAGAAGACTTGCATACTGACAGGAAAGCAGAAACAGCTGTCAAATGCACTTTAAGTGTAGCTGGCCTAAGGCCTAGGCCATTGAGATGGACCATATAGTCCAGAATCGTAGGCAACCCAGCAGAATCTGGAGAAATATTCTTCTTCGAACACCAAATAGTGAACCTTTTCTATTTGGAACTGTAAGTCTTTCTGGTGGAAGGCTTTCAAGAAGCCTTAAGGATATCCAGAACCCCTTGGGAAAGATGCAGGTCAGCAAACTCTAACTCTTCGAGAGCCATGCGTTGAGATTGAGAGACTGAAGGTTCGGGTACCAAATCCTCCCCTGAGAGGATGTCAAGAGACTGTAATTCCTGGGAAGAGACAGGGTAAGGTGGACTGCTAAGGACAGCAACAGGGGGTATCAGGGCTGTCTGGCTCAGTCTGGAGCAATCAGAATCACTTTGCATGGTTGTGACCTTATCTTGACTAACACTTTGAACAGGAGAGAAAGGGGGAAAAGCATACAGAAATTTCCCTTCCCAATTCAGGATCAGAGCATCCAGGGGGACCGAGCCCAAGACTGGGGGTCTGCAACAAAAGAGAGGAAGTTGGTCATTGTCTGGGGCTACAAAAAGATCTATCTGTGGAGTGCCCCATCTCGAGAAAATCACTTTCAAAACTAGGGGATCTAGGGTCCATTCGTGATGGCCCTGGGATATTCTGCTCAGAGCATCTGCTAGGACATTGTCCTTCCTGGGAGGTGAACTGCTATCAGAGAGATTTGCAGGGAATAGGCCAGGGACCACAACTTCATTGCTTCTGTGCACAAGGCCGTAGACAGAGTGCCTCCTTGCTTGTTGATGTACCACATGGTGGTGGTGTTGTCTGTTCTGACCTGGACCACCTTGTTCTGTACAGATTTGAAAAGGCTTGCAGTGCCAGAAACACTGCTCTGAGTTCCAAGAGATTGATGTGAAGCAGAGATTCCTGAGGTGACCACAGCCCTTGGTGGTAAGATCCCAGATGGGCTCCCCAGTCCAGCAGGGAAGCATCTGTGGTGAGTATCACTGAATGAGACTGAGTGACAAAAGGGACTCCTTGTCTCAAATTGTCCTGATCCTGCCACCATTGCAAGGCCTGGATCAGGGTTCGAGTCACTGGGACTAGTTTGGTAAGGGAATCCTTTCTTTGAGACCAGAAGGCTTTTAAGTGGAACTGAATGTCCCTCATCTGGAATCTTTCTCCCTGGACCACTGCTGTGAAAGCTTCCATGTGGCCCAGAAGCTGAAGGAAATGCCTTGCTGGTCGAGACACCTGTAGGGTGAATGAAGAGGCCAGTTCCATAAGGGTCCTTGCCCTGTACAGGGGAAGGAAGGCTCTTGCCCTTATTGTATCTAGCTCCGCCTATGAAGGTGAGGAGCTGTACTGCCTCGAGAACTGACTTTGGAAGGTTGAGAAGGAACCAAGGGAAGTGAGCACTTGCTGAGTTATTTGCAGCTGTGACTTGACTTGGTCTGGAGACTGACCTACTATGAGCCAGTCATCCAAGTATGGGAAAATGGAGATCTTTTTTCTCCTTAGGAAAGCAACCACTACTGCCAGGCACTTTGTGAAAACCCTTGGGGCTGATGTTAGACCAAAGGGCATTGCTCTGAATTGATAATGGCCTGAGGGCAACTCGAACTTGAGGTACTTTCTGTGGGAGCACCTGATGGGAATGTGAAAATAGGCATCTTTGAGGTCCAGGGAGGCTAGCCAGACTCCAGGCCTTAGAGAGGGAAGGATTATTCCCAGAGTCACCATTTTGAACTTTGGTTTTAAAAGATGTTTGTTCAGATATCTTAGTTCTAGGATGGGCCGCCATTCTCCTGTCTTTTTGGGGGTTAGTAAGTACCTGGAGTACAATCCTTTGCCCTTGTGTAGGTTGGGAACCCTCTCTATAGCTCTGAGAGCTAGGAGGGAAGAAACCTCTGCCTTTAAGGCAAGGGTCTCTGATGGATTTGCAAGTGGAAAGGATCTGGTTCTCATCTTGGGAAATGTTTTGAAGCTGAGAACCAGTCCCTGGCTTACTACTTCCAGGACCCACTAGTCTGATGTCAGAGACTTCCAGTCCTGGATAAAGTAAGCCAGCCTGCCCCCTACAGGTAGTGGAGAATCGGCCCTGGCAGACCCATCAGGGTGTCTGCTTGGCAGGGGCTTTAGGCTGAGGGGTGGATGCAGGTCTGCTCATCCCCCGTCTGCCTCTCCCTCTAAAGAACCCTCTGAGAATAAGAAGAGAGGCCTGGGCTTGGTAAAAGGCCTTGGAAAGGCCTGCCCTGCCCCTGGACTGCTGCCTTTGAGGAGTGGCTTGCCTTTCTTTGGCCTGAGCACTCCTGTAAGTGGTCCTGTACTAGTCCATCTTTTTCATGTAGTTCTCTGTCTGCTCCCCAAACAGAGAATTACCAATAACAGGGTAATCCATGGCCTTAGCCTGAGTATCCTGTGATAGGCTAGTACATCTGAGCCAAGCCATCCTCCGAAGAGCCACAGATGTAGCCATGACTGTTGATGAAACATCATTGGAGTCCACAGCAGCATGAAATTGCACTTTGGATGCCTCAATCCCATCTGCAGCCACCTGCTCCAGCTCCTTGGCAAGCTGGTCAGGGGCCTGTTTAGCCAGAGCCAGCACTGTGTCCCACCTGGACTTCTGGTATCTAGCTGTGTAGGCCATATAGTTAGCCTGCCTGAGTCCCAAAGATGCTGCCATGTACTGTTTCTTTGCCATGGCATCAATCCTCCTGGAGTTCTTATCTGGGGGGTGTGATGCCAAGGGGATATTTGCCTTATCATAGGCAGCAGCCTGCACTACCCCAACATTGCTGCATTGCTGGGAAAGGAACTCCGTGTCTGAGCCTGAAAGAGTATACCTCTTGTCCATTCGTCTGTCCACAGGAGGTATGGAATTGGGAGTTTTAAGAATTTTATGTGTCTGTTTCCCAAAGGATTTGGGGAGGGGAACAGACAGTCTCCTGGACTCTGGGATGTCCATCATTTCAACAAAATCAGGCTCCTCCTGATCCTCTACTGCTTCTTCCATAGGAAGTTGGAGGGTTTCAGCCACTTTTTTGTAAAACATAAAGTGAGAAGGGGACTCAGAAAGCCTAGCAGGAGAAACACCTGAAGGTCTGTCTGGGGAGATGTCCGGGTCAATAGGCACATCCAGACTTTCATAATGACCATCATCATCCTCATACTCTCCCCTCCTCCTCATCCGGTTCATAAGATTCTTCGAAGGTGTAATCCAGAACCGGGGGAACCGACCGAACCGAACCCCTGCCAGATGGTGCCGGTTCAGCCGGAACCGAAGTAAGCGATTGCACTACTCTTATCGCCTTGGCTATCTCATCGGCGGTCGGAGTATGAATTTCTGGGTCCGAACCTGGACAATTTATCTTTTCTTTTTACCGGAACCAACTCCTCAGAATCGGCTCTCCTTTTGCCCGAAGAAGTATTGCCCTGGTCAGAGGGCACTCCTTCTGGTTCGGTTGGAACCAAACCGGGGCTGGCCATCTGGGTCAGCAGAGTTCTCGGACTCCCTTTCCCTCAGTCTACCTAATCTCTTTTCCAGGGTAGCTTTGGGAAAATTCTTACAAATTTGACAGTCTGAATCGAGGTGGTCAAACCCCAGACAATAAACACAAGTGGTGTGGGGATCAGCCTTAGCAAAGACTTCCCCACACACTGCAGTGTTGAAACCCAGTGGGCCCGGTTTTTTTCTTGGGTTTCTCAGACATGGCCAATCCTAACCAAAACTTACCCTTTTTTCAGCAATCCGCCTGGCAAGACTCCCCTATCGGTTCCTGACCGTGTCACGGGTCTTGGAAAAAAACGTAATAAAATCAATTTTTTTAGAACCGATATGGACCGGTTACCACACTCTAAGTAAATACACAAACTTTTTTTAACTGAAACTGATCGCTTCAGCCGAACCGATCCACAATTGACACGTTCCACACAGAAACTATAAAGAAAACCTATCTAGTACTCACAGTACCACAGACAGAGACTTAAACCGACAGATCGGTAGCAGCAATTTGGTAGAAACCGAGCGAAAACATGACACTTTGACTTTTCTGAACCGAGCAAAGGAGAAATCTCCAGAGCGACTGTTCAGTGAGGTGGAGTAAAGAATCTGACGGTTGGAGTTTAAACAACAGCAGACAGGGGCTTCAACCGAGCTCGCAGTGAACATTCCATGCCGGCCATGGAAAGTTTAACTCTTTGTTCTCCGGGGCAGTTGAAAGGTAGGACCTAACTGCATATGTCACAATACAACAAGACTTCATGTTGTTTGAAAAACCGGATTCTTGGTTGACTTTCCATTTTCCTTGGCCCCAAGAGGGGAGACACGCTATTTAGAGATCCATATGTCCACCAACCTGAAAAAATTGCACCAGATAAACTATGAAAGATTCTGGGATAAAGTGGCGGCAGACTTTTCAAGATGGAATCTGTTACCCCTATCCCTTAAAGGTCGAATAAACACACTAAAAATGAACGTCCTCCCCAGGTTCCTTTTCCAAACCCTCCCCATCCCTGTTTCCCAGACACTCTGGAATAAAATAAATACATATATGTTAAAGTTCATTTGGAATGGGAAGTGCCCTTGCATAGCGAAGAAGGTGCTGCAACTCCCAAGGTAGTAAGGAGGGCTAGCTCTCCCTGATTTTCAAAAATACTACCTGGCTGCCCAAATGACAGCAGTATGCATATGGGCCAGACAGAGATCCAGCTCTGGGTGGTAGAATATAGAAGATGAAGCAGTGTCTGGACAGCTGCTTTTCACCCTAGCTCTGACCAACACTCCTTTGGAAGTAATAAACGCTATTAAAAATAGATGGGTGACACACAGCTGGAGGATGACACAAAAAATCAGACGGATTACAAATACCCCTCTAGAATTAGGACCTATGTCACTTATTAGATACGAGGCAAGTTTTATCCCACCGAGACTAGATAGGGCTTATGCGAAATGGGAAAGAATAGACATAACTAGATTTCTAAAATTCATAGAACAGGGGCAGTGCATCACATTTGGCAGAGCTAAGGAAAAGTTTGGCTGGGGCAATGCTGAATTTTCACTATTCTATGCAACTCAGGCATTTTTAACGCCCGTTGAATGTATTGAAATTATCTGAACCAATTACTGTATCAATGTACCTGTTGTACTTTTGTACTCTCCCGGTCGCTCTGAAAATAGGCATAAAACTTGTCTAGTGTACTTACCCGGTAAACAAAAACTAAATAAATAAATAAATAAAATATAGAGAAGTTGACTAGACCCCCTACAGAGTGGGAGGAATATACAGTATCTATTGGGTGGTTAAACTGAGAGGCCCTCAAAGATACACTGCAGGGATATATGCCCTCCTGCAAAAACATCAGAGCAGCACTTTAATAAATATAAAAGAAGCATGGGAATGGAAGGCAGAAATAACAATGATGGAGGTTGAGGGGGAACAGAGACTTGAAAAATGTTGGAAGGTTACAGACTCTCCCCAATGGCGGGAAATTTTACTGGAAAATCCTAACCCACTTTTTTAGAACCCTCATGATTACTAAACACTACCAACCCTCTAACATAGATAGATGCTGGAGAAAATGCTGAGCAAGGCATGCGCTCCCATATTTTCTGGCATTGTCCAGTGCTGGCCCCCTTTTGGGCGATGATCCAAAATTTAACACAGGAAATAACAAGTATGTCCATTCCCCTGGAACTCAGACAGTGGATCCTGGGTCTCCCAGAAGTAACTAGGCTCAGACCAGACACCAGAAGAATGGTGTTTATATGTATGTTGTCAGCATTGAAATGCATAACTTCTCATTGCCTTAGAACTCACGTCCCTCAGAGGAAAGAATAGGTGAGTAGAATGGTTAAAATACAGGAAATGGAGCTAATGACAGCAAGGTTATGCTTACAGCAAGAAAGGCATATTGAGCATTGAAGGGGATGGGATAACTGGCAAGCCACACAGCTGGGCCTGTCACAGCCCCCTGACACAGTAGGTTAGTGGAGACAGACCGAGCCCTTTGGGGGTAAAAGATGGTGAATCTTCATGCTGTCTTACTTGTTTGTTCTAGGTGTTTGGGAGCAGGACCCAAGGAGTAGAACAGGCACCCGCCCCAGAAGCTGCCTTGGAACTCTGGAGGTGTGGACGGGGAACCTTGCCGCTTGTTCCCTCCCACCCCGATCTCTTATCTGGATTTTGTTTGGTTTGTTTTTCTCTCTTTTCATGACACTCAACCTCTCCAGGTAACCTCTTTCTATCATATTTCCCTTCTGTGATAAATATACATCGGAAAGTAAGGTAAGACAGTATCCAGGTGAGAAATGCAAAGTTGAGAAGTATCATAGAATCCCAACAGTACAGTTGTATACGTAATAATTTGTAAAGGAAATAGTTGCAGTTAATAATTTTACGGATTACTCATAAGAATCACAGCAAATGGCTGGTTAGAGCGTAGATAATATGTAAGAGATAAAATATGACATTCAGAAGGATCAAAGCGCAGCACTACAATCTACAGTATGAATAAGAAACTTATGGGCCAAATGCTGCAGCCAATTTGCTGTACATAATGCCTGAGATATTCATTCTGCTTTGAATAAAGCGGGGTTAAGAAAAAAAAAAGGAAACAGAGTAAAGAAGAAAAAAAAGGGGGGTTCTGTAGGTGGCCATCCCGACAGAACAGGGAGAGGATCGTACAATACAGAACAGTTAAGAGTGCCACACCTTGCATCATGCCAGTGACCCGTGTTTGGGAATGAGCACGGGCTGCCGAGGATTGGCAGGGGAGGGAGAGGATCGAGCGTCCAGAGGACAGTTCTCCTCTCCCAGGGGAAGGAGGCTTGGTTATCCCACTGCATGACTGCCTCCAGGTGGAGGCCTGAGGGTAGGACAGGACGAGGGTGCCAACGGAAGGGTGGGTGCTGCGGGATTCCGCAATGTACGTACACCTCCATGTATGTGCACTGACGTGTCATGCCCCAGCAATGGGGAGGGAGAAAATTAAAAATCCCTTGCGGCAGCAGGATGAAGACCGACCCTTCACAGGCTCCGCACTGGTGGCTGAGTGACCGTCCTACAAGACAGGGTGGCCAAAGGTAAGACCCCTGGAGGAGCTGGGTGACGGGGCTGAGGGGGTCAGTCAGATGGCGGCTGTTGTGGGGAGAACGGGAACATAAACTACGAATAAAAACAAACACAAAAAAAGAATAGTTAAGAGTGCTGTTGCAACAGGCTTTAGAAAAAGAAATCAGAACAGAGTCCCTCTAATTCCAAGGTAGGAAAACCAGTCCTACCACAGAAGCAGGAAGGATAACAGTCGGACTGGGGGGGGGCTCAGATTCATGGTGGGGGGTGGTGTTCTTAAACGCAGGAAGCCTTGGTAATAAGATGGATGACCTGCAGGGAATATTAGCAGAGAGGAGAGGGTGAACATTGCAGCAGTCACAGAACATTGGGCTACTCCATATCACGACTGGGACCTCTTGATCCCCGGGTATAAGCAATACAGACTGGACAGGGGAGTTGGGAAAGGGGGGTAATGGAACATGTGAGAAAAGGAATAATATGCACGAAGGAGGAGTCAGAAGAGGGCAAGGCGGAGGTGCTGTGGATGCAGTTGCAAACTACTAGGGGAAAGAAGGTATGACTGGGGGTGGTTTACAGACCGACTAACCAGGAGAAGGAAAGGAAGAGGAAATTGGGGTCCTTAACAAGGGAAGCTGTGGGGAAAGGGTAGGAGGTACTTGTGGGTGACCTAAGGTAGATTGGAAGATACCCACCATGACCTGCGCCAGGAGTCAGGTAATGGATGTGGTGCAAAGTGGATTCCTAACTAGAAGTGCGACAGTGCCAGCTAGGGAGGGAGCAATCCATGCATACCTCTCAACCTTTTGTCCCCCAAATGTGGAACATTGCCTCTCAAAATGTGGAACAAATGAGCAAAATGTGGAACACTTAATCAAATCTTTACCTAAGAAGCTCAAAACACTGTTAAAATGTTTGCATTTGTGTTCAGAAAGTCTGTTTTTAATTGAATAATATATTTTTTGCATCATTTACTAGAGTTTTTTTCTTTTAAAATGTTAACACTGAATGTGGGACAAGTCCTCACAATGTGGAACAAGGAGATTTTGTGAAGTAAAATGAGGAACGTTCCTCGTAATGTGGTACAGTTGAGAGGTATGAATCCATGATCTGGTACTGATGAATGTGACCCATGTCCAGGACATCCAGGTTGAGGAGGCCTTGGGTGGGAGTAACCACTGCATGGTATGGTCTAGGTTGGACATGGGCAGGGAGAAGGTACTCACAAAGACCAATGTCCTACATATCAGAAAGATAGGGAAGCAGCTACAGGGTTACCTGGCTGATATCAGCATAGGGATGGGGTAAATCAGAAGTGGGCCATTATTAAAGGGAAACATCCACATAACTACTGGCCCGACCTAATTGTGGTGCAGGGCCCGATTAAGACTGTCAGAAATAAATCGATTTTTTTTACCTTTGGTGCTTTTAAGTATTTATATTTTATCTGGTTGATCCTGCCTCCCTCTCCATCGGCATTTTAAAATCCGGCGGGACGAGTGGTGAACCCACAATCACTTGTGGCTGTCCCAAGAATGACGATTCATACGGGGAACAGCTGTGGGTCTGTCCATTGCATTTCTATATACAGTCAATTTCGGTTGTGTGCACATTGCTTGGGGATCGTAAAATTTGTGCACACAACCAGAAATGCACTTATCTGGAACGATTGTTTTTGATACTCAAAAGCACGCTTAGTGCAATAAAAAGTCATGCGCATGTTTTTGGAAAATTATAAAGATGTTTTAATATGTTTATTTTAATGATGCACTCACAATATTTAATACGTAACTTTAAAAAAGCTTTAAAAACGCTTAATATACAGTTACTTTAGCAGCGCTTTAAAAGATATACAGTACGTATAGGCATTACAGTCTGGCATACTGTGTAGCTGTGTAGTGCAAACTAAGCAAAGAAATCGGTAATCTTATTTTGTGTAGCATTTTTTGCAGAGAGTCTTTCAATGGAATGCCTCTCCTTCCACCTGGAGAGCCATCCTGATGTTGATTCAAAGTTCAGCCCCATGCTTTGCGAGAGGCTCTTTGCTTTCTGCAGCAGAATATAACTGGATAGTGGAGCTCCCTTGTCTCTGGTGGCAGAAAACCAGTTGAGAAGGGCAGCCTCCACATGAGAGTCTTTGCTGTCCTGTTTCCTTTTACAGCATTTTGGGGTCCCACTGCACCATCATTGAGAATTGCTTCTCTGCTCTGGATTATTCAGCCAACGCATGAGATGTCAATTTTAAATTCTGCTGCTAGGTCCTTTCACTGGCTGTTTCACATTTCTCAAGCAACTTCACTTCTTGTTCAAGTGAAAGGACGTCACATTTGAGACCTTCCATTGCACAGACAAAGCAAGACAGCAGGTAGACAATTTAGTGCTGAGTGCTTAGAGCGCTGAAAGACCAGGCTGTTACAGATCGCTAGTACCTAGCATCACCTGTGAAGACTATTAGCACCTTTCAAGAGCACTGCCATTGTTTAACACGGAAAACACTATTAAATGATGAAGCGATTAGCCGCGCCATGGTAACTGACAATCAATCACTTAACTCATAGAAAAACAGTGGAATAAGACAAAAAAAAAAAAGGCACACAGCTAGAATTCTGAATGCACAAAAACAAAAATTTTAACATTGACTGACTAGAAAGAGAATCAGAACATCGAAGATGTGTGCACATAACCGAAATGTGCACACATCTGAAAGGCACACAAGTAGAATTGACTGTACTCAGATCTTCCGTTAGCTCCAGTTTGGATTCTACATGACTCGGTGCTTTACAGAGACCAGGTGTACCTGGCCATGGTATAGTATCGAGTCATGCAGAATCCAAACCGAAGCTATTGGAAGCTCTGAGTATACAGAAATGCAATGGACAGACCCGTGGCTGCTCCCCGCGTGACACGTCATTCTCGGGACAGCCATGGGTTGTGGGCGCAGCGCTGGATTTTAAAATGCCGATGGGGAGGGGGTGCTGTGGAGTCCGAGCAAGATGGTGGCTAATTGATGAAGCTCAACAGAGAGAATGCTAAATCTATCATATTAAAGCGGTTTTTTCCTTATGTACCTAGTGCCAAAGTTATAGAAACTGTGTTGAAAAACTGTTACTTCAGAATGGGAAATCCCCATAAATATCAGGCGCATGGCCCTGGAGCTAAATCCAAAAGTACTTCCGTAGCTCTAGCCACAAGGTCCGCCCAGGCCTGATCTGAGGAAATAGCTGAGGCATCGGGAGAGGAGATGCTACAATCAATAGGGGTGAAGCTCTCTTGGCTGATTGCTTTGAAGGCCAATGTATCGGACAAATTTGATGGCCTCACGAATAGAGTTGCAGTTCTGGAGACCACTATGGAATTGGTCCAGACTACGACGACTGATGCAGGGAAGTGAGTCGATTTGGCTATGGGAGCGGTCTCCACAGTGATCAAGGAGAGCTCTCACTGGAAGGCACGCCTGGAGACCCTGGCTGGATAACCAAGTCTGGTCCTCTAATATTCATATACAGGGGATGCCCGAGGAATCTGAAGGGGATCATATGCTGCTATTTCTGCAGGAGTGGTTTATACAAAATTAGGGGACGAGATTACAGAGAAAACCCATCTCTTCCAGAAGGTTTACCGTGTTGCTCAGAGAGGTAGGCTGGAGGGGGCGCTGTTGAGCACTACTATCGAGCAGACGTGTCTCCTTCTAGCTCTGCAACTGGAATAATTAAAATATAAATAAATAATTTAATTATTAAAAAAGCTACAACTACGTGCTTGGCATCTTTGAATTCTTGATATTGTGCTGAAGCATCCGACACCAAACCTGAGGACGGGTCGCACAAATAAAAGTGGCCCAGGCAGTGCAAAAACACAGGTCTCAACAGATCAACAGGCCGCACTCAATGTTCCTGCTAGTAGTTCTGGCGAACCGCCCTGGAAAGCCCTGCAGCGGCTATGCAGGCCATCGACAGTAAGGTGGAGTCCGTCCTGCAAAGATTAGGGAACAAGACCTGAAAATCGAAGAGGCAACCAAAACTGCCTCATCTGCCAAAAGTCAAGCGATCAGAGCCCTTTCGACCGCAGCTAAACTTACTCAGAAAAACTGGCAACTTAAATATTGGTTAGAGGCATTGGAAAATGCCAGCAGGGCACCGAACGTTAGAATAATCAGGCTGACGGAAGGATCTGAGAATCCAGATCTGCTCTCTTTCCTGAAATCCTGGCTCCCTTCGGCTCTGCAGCTTGAAAAGGACTTGGAGATACATTTCATCAAAGCATATAGGATCTCTCCGAGGTCAACCGGGGTACAGAAATACTTACCTCGCACAGTTCTGCTGGTAACAGCGAGTGCGAATGTGAAGGAGCAAATACTCCAGGCTGCTAGAAATGTGGAGCGACTAAATTTCAAAGGCCATACCCTGCACTGTTTCCCGGATCTATCCTATGCCACGGGGGCCCGCAGGAAGAGTCGATGGGGTTCGAGCCACACTTAGAAGTTTAGGCGTGGCCCACTCACTGATGATGCCGGCGCACCTGAGGATTTTCTACGGGGGTCATACCTTCCAATTCTCTGACCCAGAAGAAGCAGGCAAGCATGTGCAGCAAATACAAAGGGAATTTTAGGTCTCTGGAGCCGCTGCTCGTTCAGGAGTCGGAAGCTGAGGACACTTGAAGGGGGTAATATTAGAAGACTTTTCTGATAATGTCAATCTCTTTAAGAGGCGTTTTGAGAGAGGCCAGCCACACTGGTAAAATTTTTGAGAATTAAAAATGTTTTTCATGGACTGTTTAAAAAGACTTAACAGGTCTCCAGTATAACTGAGTTGTTACTAATGAAGGGCTTCTGTCTTCCTTTTATAGGGAATGTTTTATAAGGGGACAGGGTTTTATGTCCATGTTAACTAAATGTTTATACAGTTTTGTTAAATATATCTCAATCTTGGTAACGTTATTACCTGAATTCGTTTTTTTTGTGTGAAGGTTGCTAGAGTGTGAGGGGGCACACTAAGACTTTAGAATATCATATGTTCGGTACTGTGGCCTAATCAAAGCTGGAATTCGAATTCCTCCTTTTTCTCAGACATTATTATTTGGATTGGCCACTTCTCACGTAGAAGTAGAGCTTTTGGGACATATTTCTACTTGTACTAGTGTTGGTATACCCCCGAGTATGTAAACCATATGTCTAGACTGAGAGATTCTATTTTTAACTATATTTTGTATAACATCAAACCGATGTCTGACTATTGTATTGTGGACTTTTATGTCTAAGAGAAAACAATAAAGTACAAAAAAAAAAAAAGAAATGTAGGCTGGACAATCCGGAGGCACCGAGAGCGACAGTGCTCGTGACGGATGGTGCTGGTGCCCGGAATACCCTTCTGGCCCTGGCTCACCGCCATGGCACTCTACTTCAGGATGGACAATGTACGCAGCTTTACCTGGATATCAGCTATGCCACATGCCAAAACAGGAAGAGATTCGACAAGGTGCGAGCCCTGCTCCGCGAGGCCTCCATTCCACATGATCTGATCTTCCCTACTCATTTGTGCATTGTGCATAAAGGGACAATTTACTTATTCACCAACCCCAATGAGGCGCTGAAATGGAGCAAAACCACGCAGATGCAAAGGTTTGTACCACTGAATCTGAAGCTGGATCACTGGATGAGGAGGAGCCCTGAAGGAGATCTATTATTTTTACATAAGTCCCATCGCTGCATAGAGGTAAGAAGATTTGCTCGGAGGTCCCATATAAAGGACATTTTCCTGGAACTTTACCAGTATTTTTTTTATTGTTACCTCTGGACTAATTGATGGACTTTTTTAAGAACTTTAAATTCATTTATCTCCTGGACTGATAAATAAATGGAAATGGTTACACATTAGGCCATTATTAAGTACTTAAGGTATTATAACTTTTGAGATCAATTTGCCTACTGTATTTCACCTTAAAGTTTATCAGTAAGACCTGTTTTTTTTTCAGGATGGGTTTACTAAACTTGGATCATATGTTAAATATTAAGAATTTTGTAATGAGGCACTCAATGGTGTATTCTTTAGTGTGCCAGTAGCATAGTTAGGTGATTTTAACCACTACAGCAATAGAACTTTTATCAGTTATTTCTTATGCACTTATTGTGCATGAATAAGTTAATGCATGGTACTTGTTCCTTCATTCCTTGAGGGACTGGACATTGGAAATAGTATTTTTGGATATTAAAGATCATTTACAATTCTGCTCATGGGTTCAACACGCAGTTAAAGTTTTGCATAACTTCTGTATAACTAATAAAGCATCCCCCAAGGACATATTAAATGGCAAGGGAAGAACAGTTGTGTATAGTAAGAGGAGTGGCGCCCTCATGTGGGAAAATGTATAATTTGCAACGTCTTTGCTTGGAAGTCAAACTGTATGTTTGTTTTAAACCAATAAACAAAGTTAAAAAATAAAATGATGATGGAGTGGGAGGCAGGATCAACCAGATTTCTGACGGTCCTAATCGGGCCCTGCATCACACTTAGGTCGGGCCAGTTGTTATGTGGACGTTTCCCTTTAAGGAGGGAACAGTTTTATTTATTTATTTATTTATTTATGTTTTTGGTAACTGGGTAGGCAAACTGATCCAATGGACCATTTTCAGTTGCGACCCGGGCCATACAGTGGCAAAAAATAAGACAGACAATATGTTCACATTACAGACAATTTGGTAACAGTTACCATACAGTGGGTGTATGTAATACATTATCAACAAATGGAAAATCAAGAGCGGAACAACACAACATATTTGTAGAGAGAAAAGAACAAGTATGAACATACGAAATTTGCCAGCAGATAAAGGCCTAGTGGTCCATCAAGTCTGCTCGAACGTGCAGCTAGCACCCCTTATTCTGCAGCTGCCCTCCCCTTCCACCCTTCCCCTCCCCCTTCCCTCCCTTGCCCTGTCCTAGACCCTTTTGAAGCATTCCACCTAGCTACCACCCTCTCCGTAAAAAAAGTGCCTCCTCATCTCCCTCCTGAGCCTTCCTCTCTCCAGTCATCACCATGGCCCCCGGGTGTCCTTCCCCTTCCCTCCCTTACTTTGAACAGCCCCTCCGTACCAGTCTTGTTTATTCCTTTCGTGTACTTGAAGGTTTCAATCACATCTTCCCCACCCCCCTCCTCCTCCAGCAAGTACATGTTCAACTCCCTCAGCCTCTTCTCGTATGGCAAGTCCCCCAGCCCCCTGATCATCTTTGTCGTGCTGCACTGTGCTGCACCCCTTCAGTAACTTAATGTTACTCTTCAGATAGGGGCACTAGTACTGCACACAGTACTCCAGATGCAGTCTAACTAATGATCTATACAGTGACAGAATAACCTCCCCTCTCCGAGGATATACCTCTTGCAGTGCAACCCAGCATTTTGTTGGCCTTTGCAGCTAACTTCCTACATTGTGCCAAGTTGTTCACCGACCCCGTAATGAGCACCCTCCAGATCCTTCTCCTCCTCCTCCTCCTCCGTCTCAGCTAGCTGCACTCATAGCACAATTAACAAAGCATCACTGATTACAGATAGGTCAGATTGACAATTTAAGTACACAGCAAATACAGCTTTACATTTCAGGCTACTGACAAGCGCCTGCTTCAGTTTCTTGTCTACTGAGTCAAAACATCTAACATTAGCCAGTGATAGGTGCACAGAAGGAGTATGGAAAGGATATTCCAGTTAACAAATGTTTTATCAAGGAACACAAAAGGAAAGTGCCAAACGTAGTTAAGTTTAAAGTGCACTAGAGGTAAGGTGTTTTTTAGTGGGTGTGATTCCTAGGGAGCATGAGCAGGTAGACTGTGTCTTGAGCCAGTTTCTTAGCTTAAGTTTGAAAGTCTGATGAGAGGGTAAAATTCTAATGGCGGGTGTTAGTCTGTTCCAGAGAAAGGGGGCACAGACAGAGAAGGCCTTACTCCCCATGACAGTAGATACATGGGGGGATGACCAGAGGGGGAATGGAGAGAGAGAGAGTTACCACCCTGGCGGTACGAACTTGGAAGAAAGGGGACTCCTGAGTGTTCCTGAGAGCAGTATCAACTAGGCAGCCCATGGCATATTCATAGCGGCCCTAAAAAGACAGCCAACCTAATGACTGAATATAGGGAGCAGCGATGAGTGGAGGAGGGGACTGGAGGACAAATCTGTTAAGCTAAAGGGGATAAACGCATGGGCCAAAGCACCCAGCTGGTTTAGTCCTGAGGTAGCCCAGGCAGTCTGGGGAAACAGGATGGCCTAGAGGAAGTTCGGGAGGACCCAGAGGGAGAAGGACAAGGAGGACTACCAGAGAAAGTCCAAGAAGGTAAGGAAAGCAATCAAGCTGGCCAAAGCCAAAAAGGAACTGCAGCTAGCAAAATGGGATTAAAAAGGAGAAAAAAAAATGTTTTAGTTAAAAAAGCAATAAGACAGATGGCATAGTACAGCTGAAGAGAGGGGAGGGGTGAGTGTAAGAAAATGGGGACAAGGCAGAGATGTTGAATGAGTACTTCTGTTCGGTCTTCACAAAAGAGAGGGATAGTCCGGTATCACAGAGGAAGAGGAGGGGGGCATAGGTGGAACGATAAGTGAGGACAAGGAGCAAAAGGGTTTGTTATTCCAAAGGGTAAACAAATCCCCAGTCCCAGATAGCATCCATCCAAGAATGCTGAGGAAACTAGCGGCGGAACTTGCATGCCCCCTGGCTGACCTGTTCAATAGTTCACTTGATTCAGAGGTTGTACCATAGGACTGGAGAATGGCGCGTGTAGTGCTGCTCTGTAAAAGAGGACCCATGGATGACCAGAGTAACTACAGATTGGTCAGCCTGACCTCAGTCATATGTAAGCTCGGTGAGGGGGGCATGGCCAAGCCGGCATCCAGAATGGCTGCTTAGTCCTGGAGCTCTGAGCCTTAACCGTCAGGAATCTCCCTTCCCCCGCTACCCCAGGACTTACTGAGATAAAAAACTTGGAACTCTGAAGGGAACAGTTATGCCACCGAAGATGTCCAAAAAACAGGGACAACTACCATTTAAAAGCACCAACAACGGACTTAAGGATTCGGGCCTGGAAGCTCTGCCTCCATGAGGGGAAAACGCTGGTAATGGGGCTGCAGCAACTTCAATAGGGGCCGTGGAAGAAAGTGTATATAGCCCTCAGTTCTTGGTTTTGGAGAAACTGTTTAATGTATTAAAATATGATCTGACGAGCAAAATGAATGCAGGGTTTGAAAATGTATCCGCTCAATTGGCCCTCTTGCAAACAACAGTAATTAGCTTGGGTGAGACAGCGGAACAACATTCGGCCCAATTAACGGAAGTGGAAGAAAGGGTCAGTGCGCAAGAAGATTGATATAACCAGTGGAACCCCCAACTACAATCAGCAATGGCCGAAATAGAGAAGTTAAAAGCAATACTAATAGAATTTGAATTTGATGGCAGATAAGGACCGCTTGGCCCACCCAGTCTGCCCATTTCCCTACCTAATGGATAAGCTGCAGATCCTAGTTAACCAGCAGCCTACTTCTTTCTACCCCCACCCCCTAGAATTGCCTTATGGCTCTCCCATGCATGCTTGAATTCAATCACTGTTTTTGACTCCACAACCTCCTCCGGAAGGCCGTTCCATGCATCCACAACCCTCTCTGTGAAGATGATCATGAGAATAGGGAGAGGCAAACAAATATAACAATAGTGGGCATGACTGAAGGAGTGGAATGCAGAGACTGTGTAACTTTTTGTCAAACATGGTTAAAGACAAAGTTAGATCTACCAGTGGAGTGCTCCTTGGAGATACAATGGGCGCACAGAACTCCCGGTCATCGTCCAGCCTCAAATGAAAGGCCTTGCCACATAATTGTAAAATTCCTGAGATATCAAGATAGAATGACGGTTCTGAATGCAGCATGAAAGGCGGGTGCCATTAGAAAAGGTTCTTAATCTGTCAGTATATTCCAAGATTTTTCACGATCGGTGCAAGCAGAACGGAATGCCTTTATGCTTGTGAAGAGAAGGCTGCATCAACTCGAGTGGCCTTTCATGCTTGTCTACCCTGCTCGATTGATTATACGGAGAAAGGGCGCTACACTGAAGGTGTTCACAAATCCTGATGTGGCAATGCAGTACATCGAGCATGAATCGAAACAGCAAGAAAATGCAGATGGATGAACTTTACTCTAAACTTAAACTGTGCAGATAAGTGTTTTTGTGCTGGCAGAGTAGCTTAACAAGGGATGAGGATACAGGGAGTGGGGTTGGGGGGGAGTAGAGCTTGTCTTGTTCTGTTCCGAAACTCTTTGAAGGCCTATCAAGGCTGGAACAGGCGGCCTTCCCCGTTTCCCCCTGCTCTAGCTCCTGGCAGGGCTGGATTAAGGGGAGGGACAAATGGGGCAAATGTCCCAGGCCCCCCGCGATAGACTGGCCCCCCCCAAGCCGACAGAAAGATGTTTTTTCCCCATTCATGCCAGGATGCAACCTCCCCTTCCCACCCGTCCACAGCGCAAGACTTGAGTAGAACTTCTTCATTCCCCCTCCCCCTCCCAATACAGACCCCCCTGGCCAGGCAGCAGCTCGCCATCTGAACAGTTTTGAACTGTTCAACTTGTCTTAAGCACTGCAGTGCGAGTCTGCTGCGATGCGACGGACTGTCTGTGTGCGCCAACTGCCTTCCTTGCGATGACTGTCTGGAGGAGTCGGGAGAGCCTGAGCTGGGATGTTGTAACCCCCCGCCACAGATTAGCGCTCAGGCTCCTTCCCACCCACCCACTGTGCAACCGAGTCAAACTTCTTCCCACTATACTGTAGGTCCCCTGGCCAGGCAGCAGCTCGCCATGAACTGAACTTAAGCACCAAGTGCAGTGCAAATCTGCTGTGAATAGGGATGCAACTGTGTCCGAGCCTGAGGCTGAGCCAGCATTTTGTAATCCCCGGCCCCTGCCACAGATTAGCACTTACGTCCCCCTGGCCCGGGCCTTTAGTAAGCAAGCAGTGAAGAAGCAGTGAAGTTGAACTGAAGCACCTACCTCCTAGCTAGGGTACCAGCCGGGCAACTAGTCTCTGACCCAGTTTTCCATGTGAAGTGCTGCCGAGTGCGCTGCAGGCGGTGGGACAGTTCTTCTGGTGGCAGTGGTGGATGGTCAGACTCGGACCTAGGCAGCATAATGTAAGGAGCGAAGAGCGACTAAGCGAGTCAATCTCAATCGAATTTGTGTGCGCGTCAGATGACGGTGCAATCGCGGGCACCCCCCCTCCAACAGCAATAACAGACGATTCTGGAAGGAAGCCTACTGGTTTGGGACTGGGGACAGCCTGGGTCGGTTGATTCGAGGACTTCAAAAGAGGCTAGAGCCGAGGTAGTAGAGGGCTAGTAGTAGTTGTTCGTGTGGGCTGCTCCGCTGCAAACTAAACTGCCTGCCTGTTGCACATGCTGCTGGCTGCGCTTACTAAATGGTTTCATTCAATTGCCAAGCGCAGCCAGCTTCACTGCAGAAAGTGGCTTAGAAAACCACCAATCAGAGCTGCAAAAGCGTAAATAGGCCAATCGGAGTAGAGAAGGCAGACCAGGGTTGTGATTGGTTCAGTTAGGAGAACCATTCACAAGTCTGTATTCAGGGAAATATGCAGCGGGAAAAATAAACAAAAGAAAAACTTGGCTTCTTTGCCCTATAAATTGTGGCTTTAAAGCCCACTTAGTCAAGTATCAGAGCTGTAATCACCTGATCTGATCACCTGCTTCGAAGGGGAAGAAATTTACCAAAGAACGCGGAAGAACAAAGTCTGGAAGCCAAGGACATCATCCTGATCTCCATACCGACCAGCCCTACTCCACCAGCTGACAGAGAGAACCAGGACATCGGACACTTTCTGTGCTAGAGTCAGAGACCACTATGGCCAACTCTGTTCCTGAACTTGGAGATTCCCTACCATCATTCTTCAATTTCAACAGCACACTATTTGTGTTGGCTTGTTTGAGGTAAGCTCATGACAACATGCTGGTGGTGTTTGTTTATTTATTTCTTTATTGATTGGGGGCCTGGGGGGTATAGTATAAATTACAACTGCAGTCTGTAAATACCTTCATGTAAATTGACACGGACTGTGTAATACTGGGGAGAGGGCTGAAGCACATGTAAAACAGGATCATTCAATTATTTGCATGTTTTATATATATTCCATGAAAGATGTAATGAGCAGGAACAGTTGTGCCCACGCTTAAACTAAGTACTGGATGATCTGGTTACCATGTGCGCCCCCAATCTACACAGTGTTAGTCTCCATAAAGGTATTTTTCTCCATTGTAACTTACTAACTTTAAATACTAATCTGATCACCGGACATAACCTATTCTGAGCTTATGGGTCAGAGGGAGCAAACCTAAATTCATGGCTGTCAATGTGCACATTTACTTCTGTGCTTATTATTCTGGAAGTGCTAGCACTGTCTGTTGAATATATGGTACATTGAAACTGTTAGGTACTAAACAAAGCTATATACCCCCAATCCCATCATGCTTATAGTTCCAGTGTACCATGATTCAGCTGAATTGGCTTCACTTTTTAAGAACATTTCATTGACGTCTGGTTTGCGTTCAGGTTGTGTCAAATAATTACATTATTGCATTTTATTTTAAACTGAAATGATTGGTCCTAGCAATCTGCTTGTTGTAAGAAGTTAATGTGCACTATACATGTTGATGGTAGAATCGTGTGTACAATCATCTGTTTATTTGTAGTTATGGCTTTGGGTATATTGGAAATGCACACCTCTGTACATACATACAGTAAGTAGTTACTTACTGTCCTTTGGAGTAGGATGCATATGCATACATCATAGTAAAGTACTGTTCATTTTAATTTTGTCTTAAACTTGATTGAGCCCAAATTGGGGTGGAGGCAATGCAAGAACTGCATAAACTGGTAATTTGCATGGTTACAGTATAAGCTGTATGTATGCATGGTACAGAGCCAGAGGTGTGCAGTTTTGATATTGCATGATAAAAGTAACTGACACAGTTCTGCTGGAAAAATTTGATAAGCAGCAGTTCCCAGTTTTTTTTTTCTTCTAGTTATTTCAGAACTGCTATAACAACCAGTTAATATTGCCATGGAATATAATTACCACTAGGCAGTAGCTGCTAAAAAGTCTAGGCAGCAAGCCTGCCAGTCAAGTAGATGTGTGCCTAGGTAAACCAATAGATCAGGCATGCTGCATGAACAAATGCAGCCAGCAGCACAAAATGTGTCCTCATTAACAGGCCAAACACAGAAAAGTTGGACGAGGAAATACATGTCATCCTGGCTCATTAATGAGGATCGATTTTGTGCTGCTGGCTGCATTTCTTCATGCCTTATTTATTGGTTTACCAACCTAGGCACACATCTACTTGGATGGCAGGCTGACTGCCTAATTTGTTGGCAGCTACTCATAGTTATATTCCCTGGCAACATTAACTGATTGTTATAGCAGGCTGTGTTTTTTTTTTTTTTTGGCAGCTACTGGCAGTGGTAAGTAGTCGTTATATTCCCTGGCACACAGTACAGTAACAGTATTATGTTATGAGCTTTTTTTTCTAGAGAAGAAAAAACAACACTGGCTACTGCTGCGATACTGAGGGCATAGCAAATTTTACAGCAGTACCTAACTGTATTATAGGTTATTTTTATGACACACACACACACACACACACACATATCATATTTTTCTGTCTGTGAACAAATTCCCTAATTCCTGTAGGAGGCTAGAGCCATCCAGCTTGTAGTCAAAGGTACAGTTTATATTTATTGTGTTAGGCCAGAAACCTATATCAGCACTGCTATTTTGAAACGGAATATACTACGAAGCCAGCGTAAGAATGTCATTAGGTCTGTTGCAGCTTGAGCTACTGTCCCTGCTCTCCAGTCCTCCCATGACCCTGTCTTTGCAGCCCTCCTCCCGACCATGCCTTGTCCAGCAGGTTAATGTTCTTTTTGAGGAGTGGGCAACAGTACTGAACTCAGTACTCTAGATGTGGCATCACCAGTGACCTGTAAGGGCAGTATAGTCTCCTCTTGCCCACTACTGATTCTCTTCCTCTACCAGCTATGCACCCCATCTTATTTGCCCTTGCTGCTGCTTTCTTGCACTGCATGGAGTGCTCTTCAGGTCACTAGTGAGCATCTCTTCCAAGTCCTTCTCCTCCTCCTCCTCTGGTGCAGATAGCAGGATTCTACCCAGGTGGTGCTCTGTCTTGGGATGTTTGGTTTGAGCATGCAGAACTTTGCATTTTTTAGCCTTGAAGCCAAATTGCCAGATCCTGGACCACCTCCCCAGCTTTCCCAGATCATCATGTAGGCAATGTATCCATTCAGCCAACAACCTCGTCAGTGATATTATTCTGTCAGCATAACTCAGCTGGTAGCACATCGCCTCTGGAACAGAAGTTTGTGGGTTCTCATCCCACACCAGGATTGGACTTGCACCTAAAATACAGGCATCTGATTGCAGTATTGGGGGTGCTATACTGCTGGGGTGTGCCGTCCTTTGGATGAAATGTTAAACTGAGGTTCCTTCTACCCATCCTGGTGCTGACCTGGTGAGTGTCCAGGTGGAAGTAAAAGAACCCACGGCAGTCTTTGCAAAGAGTAGTAGGGGACACTCCCGGTGTCCAGGCCAACATTCCCCTTCCCATAAACTGGTTTATGCAATTGTCCAGGCTGTGTGTGGGTGCTGAAGTGCACTATAGCTGCCACTACACATTCAGTCACTTCACTACCAGTCTAGCATTGCTTGTAAAGTGCTTTAGGATACACGGTATGAAAAGCCCTATATAAATGCTGATGGGGGGGGGCGCTATTCCCCCTCACACTCACCTGAGTGCACTGATGGAAGTAGTGTTTATGCCCAGGAGGTGTGTGGGGGTGGAGGGCCAGGCCCCCGCAAAAAGAATATCACTGAACATTGTTGTTTTCATATTGTTGCTTTAAATTGCTGTCACTTGAAGTTAGAGTTCTTAGTTTTGTAGTAATCAGTGATATTATTATTCTTTCTGTGGGGGCACTCCGGCCCCGACACCCTCTGGGTGCTGCACCAATGAAGTTGTGTTGATGCCCAGGGGGTGTGGGGGTGGAGGGCTCCCACAGAAAGAATAATATTGTCACCAATTATTACAAAACATATATAAGAACTCTCTAACATACAAACACTAACCACTTAATTTTTTTTTTTTCGGGACTTGCCAATCACCAAATATTTCCCTTGTGCAGCTATGTGTTGTGTTTCTTGAAATGCTTTGGTGTTATCATGTTGGTGCCATAAAAGAGTACTAGAATAAGCACAGCAACAGGATGGAGGTAATCTCTCTCCGACACACACAAAACTCCGAAAAGCCCACGTGTTTTTAGGTAATGCTCTCCTCCCTGTGTAGCTTTCCCTGTTCCTGAATTGGAAACTATATGCCCTTCCTGGGCAGCTTTAGCTGTGCAGTGTTTGATGGGGGGAGAGAGGGGGGGATACCAGGGTGGCACTGGCACAAGTCAAGTAGCCAAGTGAGCAATGGCTGTTTTACCAGATTTTGACAGTTACTGGCAAACTTGGCTATCAGTCAGCAAAATGATTTTTGAGCTTTTAATAAGGCTGGCCACAACAAATATTGGTTTGGCTACCAGATTTTGAAAGCTAGTGGCCAAACTGACCACCTGCTCACAAACTGATTTTTGTCCCACCCTGTGGAGTACCCCCCTCCAGTTGTTGCTGCTGCTGTCTGGTGGATCAGGCTGTCTGATGCATGGAGGCTGCTGGCACTGCCGTGCTGATGCATGTTGCAAGGAGGGGGATACTGCTGTTGCTGGAGCTGGGTAGAAAAGGAGGGCTCCCTCAGGCTCTGCCATCTGGCTCTCCTTGTGCAAGTCCTCTAGCCTGCATTCTAACTCATCGATTCATTGCCTCTGGCTCTGTATTAGGCTCTGCTAGTTCTGCACGATGGTCATCCGCTCTGTAAGGTACAACACCCATTTCATGGGGTTCTCCAGGAGGCTGTGTCACTGGCGGCAGCAGGCAAGCGGTGGAGGAGTGGAATGCCAGCCTCGGCTTAGGTATGGAGATGCAATGCATGGAGTGCTGTCACTGTGCAGCAGGAGGTCATGTTTAACTGGGGCTCAAGCCCCTGCACTACTGATTCATCTCACAGCAAGGAAGAACTTGTGGTAGAAGACACAGTGCTATAACTTTGATATTTGTAATGGTTTTATTTAGTTTAAACTATTTTAAGATGTAATCTAGATTTTTAGATGGTAATCATGGAAGTGTAGAATTTGTGTACGAGAGGAGTATCCTGTAATTATTACTTTTGTCCTAAAAGCCTTAAATGTTTCAAAGTACCACACATGGATTGGGCAGATGGTAATGATAGGTGCATAGTATGTGGCTCGGAGATGGATTGGGCAGATGGTAATGATAGGTGCGTAGTATGTGGCCTGGAGATGGACTGGGCAGATGGTAATGATAGGTACATAGTATGTGGCCCGGAAAGGGATTGGACAGATGGTAACGATAGGTGCGTAGTATGTGACCCGGAGATGGACTGGGCAGATGGTAATGATACGTGCGTAGTATGTGGCCCGGAGATGGATTGGGCAGATGGTAATGATAGGTGCGTAGTATGTGGCCCGGAGATGGATTGGGCAGATGGTAATGATAGGTACGTAGTATGTGGCCCGGAGAGGGATTGGGCAGATGGTAACGATAGGTGCGTAGTATGTGACCCGGAGATGGACTGGGCAGATGGTAATGATACGTGCGTAGTATGTGGCCCAGAGATGGATTGGGCAGATGGTAATGATAGGTGCATAGTATGTGGCCCGGAGATGGATTGGGCAGATGGTAATGATAGGTGCATAGTATGTGGCCCAGAGATGGATTGGGCAGATGGTAATGATAGGTGCGTAGTATGTGGCCCCGAGATGGATTGAGCAGATGGTAATGATAGGTGTATAGTATGTGACCCGGAGATGGATTGGGCAGATGGTAATGATAGGTGCGTAGTATGTGGCCCCGAGATGGATTGGGCAGATGGTAATGATAGGTGCGTGGTATATCATTTACTTACTAAAAAATTATAACTGTCCCTCATTACCGGTAAAGTTCCAGAAACCAGCGTTGCTATTGCTCTTCTATTATGTCATTCTGCTTCTTACATATTTATTTTGTCACTCTCCCCCAATAAGCATGCAAGGTAAAATGTCAATTCACTTTATTTAGGTTAGCTTTCATCATAATCATACATCTTAAAAGCCACAATACAATAAATATAACATTACAAATGATGAATCTAACAGATCGTATTATCTTGGCATATATATTTATTGCAATTAAATATTTCCATGTTCAAGTGTGACAGATCCAGTAATCTGCTCTGGCTTTATCTTCTGTCCTGGAAGTAAAATGAAAAACCAAGAAACAGCTGTTTCCATAATTCTAGATAATAGCAAACAAAACATTACCCAAAATAATAACTCCAAATTTGATTACAACACAGGCATCTTAAGAGGGAGTGTTATAGTATCAATGCCCTATAAATGACGAGCAGACCCTTCTCCTTAGGTATTTATTAAACAAGTGCTACAAACATTGTATAATAAATAGCATAGTCTTTGGGGACACACACACACACAGTCTTCAGAATGTTTCCAGTGTCCGTTATTACTGTGACATGTTAAGTGATTTTTGCGCCTGCTTTTTCAAACTATGGCATTAAGTCCCACTGCTCACTAGATAGATGTAAATTAAAAAAAAAAAAAAAGTACTCATAACCACCTGGGTGGCCATTTTGTGTCAGGTTAACAATGGATAGTTTGGACGTCATATAGAGCTATTGGAGGTAATGAGTTACTGTTGTGATTCTGTAAGACTGGGTGTCCAGCCTTTTCAGGGTCATGAGCCTCATGTAAATTTCTGAATCAGATGTGAGCCCCAACGTGTGGCATGTACCATCCCCAACATGCAGCCCTTGTCATACCCATATTTTGGACTGAAAATAAGTCATAACCAGTGATATTTTATTAAGTCGCAGTATTTAAAATAGTTGCAATTTTAAAATAATTATTCTGAGCAGCGCTGGAGCATTTTGCAGGCTTCACAAAAGTATGCTGTTGAGCACTCGGCACTTCCTGAACTTCTCCTTTAATGCTAAGTTAAGTAACTTGTATTTACTTACACTGTCATGGGCTCTTGCTAAGGTACAGTTGGGTGAATGGTTTGGAAGAGGATGGGAGGGGCCGGGGAACACTGCTGTGTCTTGCTCCCGGTGTGTCTCTCCCCTCAGTGGGTTGTCTCTGTTCATGTTGCGCTCTCTCTGTCTCAGTCTCTTGGGAAGCTTCAAGCTTCTGTGTAGCATCACAAAGCACATCTTCTTGACCTGGAAGGACACTACTTCTTTATTCAGCTGTGAGCTGTGTGAGAAATTCTATATTGCACTTGATATCTGCAACAACGTGCACTTTTAATTAATTCTGTGGGAGGTAAAACTAACCACCCTTGGTAATTGCTTTTTATTCACACATTTATTTAGTGTTTAACCAAGAAGGGGCTTGAAAACTCTGTTTATCTTGTGAGTAACTTCAGAAGGATTTAAATACTGCATTTGGGTAGACCCTTGGAGGTAGCTAGATTGTCTATTAGGATTTTCTGACAATTAAACTATTTTTAAAAAAATTACAGGTGGCTGAGGAGTTGAAAAAGGAGCTTGCAAACTCTGCTTATCTTGGAAGTAACTTCACAAGTGTTTGAATACTGCATTTTGGTTGTCCCTTGGGGGTAGCTTGATTGACTACTAGGATTTTGGGACAGAAACTATTTTTAAATAATTTACTGGTGCGTAGGAGTTAGCGATAGTTAAACTATTTTTAAATAAGTTACTGTGGTTAAGGAGTTGTCATAGCAAAACCTGCAGTGTGAATTGAAACACAGACAGCCTCAGGTGCAGGAAATTGTTTTCAGACCACAAAGTGTTGTATTGGAACAGGAAAGGTTACATCATAACCATTGTCAACAAATTGCCCTGGGTGGAGATATCCAGACTAGATCAGATTACTATAAGTTACTGGAGGCTGCAATATTTAGAGATGCAAAGCACATCTTCTTGACCTGGAAGGACACTACTTATTTATTCAGCTGTGAGCTGTGTAAGAAATTCTATATTGCACTTGATATCTGCAACAACGTGCACTTTTAATTAATTCTGTGGGAGGTGAAACTAAATACCCTTGGTAATTACTTTTTATTCACATATTTATTTAGTGTTTAACCAAGAAGGGGCTTGCAAACTCTGTTTATCTTGTGAGTAACTTCAGAAAGATTTAAATACTGCATTTGGGTAGACCCTTGGAGGTAGCTAGATTGTCTACTAGGATTTTCTGACAGTTAAACTATTTCTAAATAAATTACAGGTGGCTGAGGAGTTGAAAAAGGAGCTTGCAAACTCTGCTTATCTTGGAAGTAACTTCACAAGTGTTTGAATACTGCATTTTGGTTGTCCCTTGGGGGTAGCTGGATTGACTACTAGGATTTTGGGACAGAAACTATTTTTAAATAATTTACTGGTATGTAGGAGTTAGTGATAGTTAAACTATTTTTAAATAAGTTACTGTGGTTAATGAGTTGTCATAGCAAAACCTGCAGTGTGAAACAGGAAAAGACAGTCTTTCAAGCAACAGAGGGAGGTGGATCTAGGTTTACGTTTGTTTGTTACAGTTCTTAAGATTTTCAGTGCAGGAAGAGTTTAAAGCACAGCTGACTTATTTTGGGGCTGACTGCTTTCAGAGCACAAACTACCAGGCCTGTTTTGGGGCTGGGGAGGTTTTACCTGAATAAATAAAGATTTGATTGATTGATTGATTGATTGACCTGTGTCTGACTTGGATGTGTGGATTTTTCTCTGTTTGATTAGCAGGGTATTTTCTCTGTCAAATTGTTGTGTAGGGCATCTTGCTGACAGGAAGGCACTCATCGCAGTGGTGGGTCAGAGCTTTTAGCTGATTGTTTTGTGAGGGCACAGTTTAGGCCCAAACCCTTCCCACCCCTCACCCACCCACCCTGGAAATAGTTCCTTTATACCTAGGGTTCTGACATCATTTCCTCAAGAGTGCAAGGTGCATATCACTGTCATATCCTCTCTAGCACACTGCACTGACAATATAAGCTACATTGTATAATATATATATATATATATATATATATATATATATATATATATATCTCTCTAACAAACCAATCACACACACAAAAAAAAAAAATGTAGGAAGTAGTGCAATGTAATGGCTGTGGGGCAGCAGTCTTCCGAGTCTTTCTGGGCGGAGATGCTGCCCTATTTGCAGACAACTCTCTGCCCTGAGGGAGAAGTTGCCGTCTTTAGGCCACATTGGACAGTAGTAAGGGAACTTTCCCCCAGGCCACACTGGACGGTAGGAAGGGAACCTCCCCCATCCAGGGAGCACCAGAGCCACCACCACTACCTCAGAGGTTGCGAAGAAAGCACAGAAGTTGGACCACAGTGGGCTCAGGGAGGGTGAGGATGGTGGAACAGAGGCACATCCAGTCAGTTGTTCCACTCCACAATCCATACACCATTCTGGGGGAGCACAGCTCCCCTATGGATGCCACGCAGAGGAGACTAAGGAGGCTGAGGACAACTGTCTAGGGAGGGCTCACAGGAAGGAGGCAGAGGGACACCACAAGGAAAGGGAAGCAGCTCCTGGTGGGGGCTCTCAATTATTAGGGGGATAGAACTAGGGGGAGCAGGGAAAACTGAAGTAAGGTACTTGCCTGGTGCCATGGCTTGGAGAGACAGGAAGCGCATCCTCAGGATCACGAGAACAGCTGCATGGGAGTCTGAGCTGGATGTCATTGTCCACCTAGGGACAAATTACTTGGCTAGTCATGAGATTAGAGCAGTGCAGAAGGACTTTGTAGAATTAGGGAGGGGCCTAAGACAAGTAGCACACACAATATCCTTCTCTGAGGTGCTGCCTGTCAATGGCATGAGTGAGGTGAGGGTACTTTGCACCATGCAGTTTAATGAATGGTTGAAAAAATGGTGTGGAGCACAGGGGTTTGGCTTCATTGGGGACTGGGGTTCCACCTGGAGGGACACCAGCCTATACTGGCAGGATGGTCTGCATCTGTCCAGGAAGGGAACAAGTCTTTTGAGCAGTCAGTTTAAATGCTTCATTGGCAAGCTTTTAAACTAGTCAAGGGGGGAAGCACTGATAAGCAGCAGGAAAATCCCAGCCTCTCCCTACAAAACAGGGTACTAAATGAGAAAAAGACCGAGGTAGAAAGGTCAGTGGGGGATGCTGCAAAAGAAGGTAAAGCCATCACAAAATGGAGAGCAATGAGTACCAATGCCCGTAGTCTGACTAACAAGCTTCCTGAATTAGTGGCCTTGATGGAGGAGGAACATCTGGATATCGTGGCAGTCACAGAAATATGGTACACACAAAACCATGACTGGGACGTAAACATACCAGGATACACTATCTAAAGGAGGGACAGGGAGGTAAAAGAGGAGGAGGAGGAGTAGCTCTTTACATAAGGGAAGGAATCAAAGCAACAGAACAAAAGGGAAAATAGGGAGGAGAAGAAGCACTGTGGGTAAATTTGGAGACCGGCAATGGCACCACAATCCGCACTGGGGTTGTATACACACCTTCTCAGGGGGAGGAAATGGACAAGGAAATGATAGAAAGAATACTTAGAATGGCAGAAAAAGGGGAGATATTGCTGATGGGTGATCTGAATATGCCAGATGTTAACTGGAGTGCAGTTGCAGCAGCCACTTCGAAGAGTGGGGTTATTCTAGATGCCCTACAGGGGCATGCCTTAGACAACTAGTATTGGAGCCCACTGAGAGGAGCAATCTTAGACCTGATTCTCTCAAATGGAGATGAAGAGAGGATCACAGATGTAGAAGTGGGTAGCCATCTGGGAACTAGCGACCATCGAACAGTATGGTTCACAATAAACACAGCAATAGAGTCAAAACCATACAAGGCAAAAGTACTGGACTTTAGGAGGGCTGACTTTGCCAAAATGGGTGAGTGCCTAAGGAATGCACTAGCAAATGGGCAGGAAGGAGGGGTGGAAGAACAATGGGGAATAATAAAACTGCCATCACAGAGGTAACAAGCCTTGTGTGAAGCAAATAAACAAAATGAAATGATGTAAGAAACCACTATGGTTCTCAAAGGAAGTGGCAGTGAAGGTTCAAGAGAAAAAGAAAGCATTCAGGAAGTACAAGGAATCACAGAAGGAGCAGGACAGAGAACTGTATCAGTTAAAGCAAAGGAAGCTGGGAAGGCAGTCAGAACAGCAAAGGCCCAAACCGAGGAAAAGACAGCCAACTCAGTTAAGAAGGGATAAAACCTTTATAGGTACATCAGGGCGAAGAAAGACCAAGGGAGGGTTAGTGAGGCTTAATAAAGGGAGGGAGGGTGGGCAGAGGGTGACTGTGAAAATGAAGAGATACTAAACAAATATTTTTGCTCAGTATTTACAAAGGAAGAGGGGGAGGTACCTAAAACAAACAGTAGAAAACACTCTGGATACAGAAGTTGATACCAGCCCATTTACAGAAGAAAGGGTTCTGAAAGAACTCTTAAAACTGAAGGTGGACAAAGCAATGGGGCCTGATGGGATTCATCCCAGAATTCTAAAGAACTAAAGGTAGAACTAGTGACACCACTGACTACCCTCTTTAACAAATCATGGGAGGATGGGGTGGTACCCGAGGACTGGAGAAGGGCAGATGTGATTCCCTTCACAAAAGTGGGAGCAAGGCAGAAGCAGAAAACTACAGATCTGTTAGTTTAACCTCAGTGGTAGGAAAATGATGGAATCACTCTGAAGGAAAGAATTGTTGAGTATCTAGAGGCCAGAGGGCACAGGACCCAAGGCAGCATGGATTCACAGCGGAAGGTCATGCCAGACAAATCTGATAGATTTCTTTGATTGGGTGACCAAAGTAGTAGATCAGGGAGGGCTGTGGACATGGCCTACCTAGACTTTAGCAAGGCATTTGACACAGTCCACACAAAGATTAATATACAAGTTAGCCAGCCTGGGAGTGGGTCCCAAGATGACAGCCTCGTAAAGAATTGGCTGGAGAATAGGACACAGAGAGTAATAGTAAATGGAGTCCACTCTGAAGAAAGGGGGTTACTAGTGGGGTACCGCAGGGTTCAGTATTAGGACCGGTCCTCTTCAATGTCTTTATAAGCAACATTGCAGAGGTACTGGAAGGAAAAGTATGTCTCTTTGCAGATGACACAAAGATCTGAAACAGAGTTGATGCACAAGGTGGGGTGGAAAGGATGAGAAGGGACTTGGCAAGGTTAGAGGAATGGTCAAATGTATGGCAGCTTAGATTCAATGCTAAGAAGTGCAAGGTAATGCACCTGGGAAACAAAAACCCAGGGGAAGAGTACACAATGGGGGTGAGATACTACAACAACAACAAAATGGATAGGGACCTGGGGTAGTCATATCAGATGACCTAAAGGTGGGCAAGCAATGTGAGAGGACAGCAAGGAGGGCTGGGGGGGATACTGGGATGCATAGAGAGACGCATCACTAGTAGAAAACAGGAAGTTATTATCCCTCTGTACAGACAGTTGGTGAGACCCCATCTGGAGTACTGCGTGCAGTTCTGGAGACCCAATCTCTGCAAAGACATAGACAGTATGGAAGCTGTCCAGAGGAGGGCAACTAAAATGGTGCAGGGTCTGCACCGGAAGACATATGAAGAGAAACTTAAAGAGCTTAATATGTATAGCCTCGAGGAAAGGAGGGAGAGGGGGGACATGATAGAAACTTTCAAGTACCTCAAGGGAATCAACAAAGCCCAAGAGGTAGCATCTTTCAAAGAAAAAGGTGTGCAAGAACGAGGGCACAATTTGAAGATAGAGGCGGCTCAGAGGTAATTTAAGGAAGTATTTTTTCTGAGAGGTTTTGGATGCATGGAGCGGCCTTCAGAGAAGGTTGAGGTCAAAAACAGTGGTGGAATTCAAGCATGCATGGGACAGTCATAAGGCAATTCTAGGGGGTGGGGGTAGGAAGAAGTAGGCTGCTGGTTAACTAGGATTTGCAGCTTATCCATTAGGTAGGGAAATGGGCAGACTGGGTGGGCCAAGCGGTCATTATCTGCCGTCAGAATCTATGTTTCTATGTTTTTATACAGGATGCTCCCTTCAAGAACTGTGCCACAACAGAGGTTGGTAAGCTAAGCAAGAGAGTAAAGTCTGCCATGAGCCGGATTACAAACTCGCTCTGTCTGAAAAAAACACATGACTCTGACGATGCACTGCTTGCCGCCTTGCCTGAAATACTGTAGACTCCAGGGGCACTACAAGTATCTTCCCTCTCAACTCTTCTGAAGAAATAGATGTTGCCAGCAGACATCAAGGCCCTGCTCCAATGGTTCTTGCATAGTGACTGCCTTGTGTGCACAGCTGTGTTATCAACGGTTGCTGATGGGAAGTCTAATTGTTGGTGTAATAGCAAGAGAAGTGCAACTAAAACTACAGAAATGGTGGAAGCCAATGCCATCCTACATGGACTAATGCCCTGTGCTAGTCATAAAATCCAATCTCTCATTTGTTTCCCCAGGTCTGAAACACAGGGAGTGAACATTCTAGAAAATGCCATGAACCATTTTACATTTAGGTGCTCAGAAATGCCGTGCTGCAAAGGAGAAGCAAGAAAGCTGGATGCCCTCCTCACAAAGACTCCTAGACTCAACCAATTTTTTGTGAGCAACTCGTCTGCACCATCTGTCACCTCATCTGTTTCTCTCCTGACAAGTGCACATGGCTGCAACTCTGAAACATCACATGAGCGGCCTGACAGCGGATGCGATATTGAAAAGGTTGATCAAGGTACTATGGTTGAGACTGCTGCTTCTACAGATGAAACTGGTGATCCATTGTCTTTGTCTCCAGAGTCTACCAGCAACTCAACCCAGTCAAGAAGTGATCCTGAATGTCACTTGACAGATCCTGTGGAGTGGTTCCCAGTAAGTTCTGCTACTGTAAATTTCTGGGCTGAGAGAGGACCAGACACTTGCCAGAATAAGTGCGACTCTGACAGTTATTTAAAGTCAAAGAGGTACTACAACCCTACACAGAGCCAACCAAAGGGGCATTTCTGGTTCCTAAAAAAAAAAAATCACATGTTCTATGGCTGGCGGCCAAATGGTGAGATGCATCTGCGGAAATGGTTGCTGTATAATCCTTCAAAGGGGTCCACCTATTGTTTCTTCTGCACACTGATGGCGAGTTGAAAGGACCAGTTTTCACAAGATGAGGGTTTAAGTGACTGGAAAAAGGCAGATGAGAGAATCCGCATCCATGAAGAAAGTGCAGCACACAGAGAATGCATTCTGAAGGTATGCAGCCGTCACAAAGAATACTGCCGTGTGGACTACAGTATGGAGAAGCAGTATCAGGAGAGGAAGCAATACTGGCATGATGTGCTACATCGGGTTGTTGCTGTTGTGATACTGTTCGCAGAGAGAGGACTGGCCAGCCAAGTACTTTTCAATATCTGTTGATTCAATGCCAGATTTGACCCATGTTGACCAGCTGACTGTGATTGCCCGGTATGTGCTAAATGGCATACCAATTGAGCGGTTCTTGACTTTCCTGCAAATCGTCAGTCATATGGCTGAAGAACTTGCAGGCTGAATCGATTGATTTTATGGATTGCTGTGGCCAGTCTTACGACAATGCAAGTAACATGGCTGGCCGGTACACTGGCATGCAAGCAGGTCTCAAAACTGTGAACCCTCTTGCCTTATTTGTGCCTTGCGCTGCACATTCTCTCAACCTAGTTGGTTCTAATGCTATCGATTGCTGCGTTGAGGCAGTCAGCTTCTTTGGCTTTCTCCAGAAACTGTACACATTCTTCTCTGCATCTACTCACTGCTGGTCAGTTTTTATAAAACACTAGAAAGAGAAAGGTGGAGGACTGACAGTGAAGTCACTGTCTGACACACGGTGGTCTGCAGATGCTGATGCAATGAAGGTGCTCTTTGAAGGCTAGACAGACATCAAAGCTGCCCTGGATGAAATGTCTGATGACCAACAGCAGAATGGCACTACAAGATACGAGGCAGATTGCTTGCCCCACAATATGGAGCTACTGGAAACTGCATTTCTGTGTGACCTGTGGAATACAGTTCTTGCCAGATTTAATGCAACAAGCAAATCTTTGTAGACTACAAAAATTTATATGAAATTAGCAGTTGAACTACTGACCTCTCTGGGAAACTTTGAATGCATCACGTGATCGTTTCGATACATTTGAAACACGAGCGCAATAGTTATCTGGCACATTACACTACAGAAGTGATCACTCGAGGAAGAGAAAAAGAAACACTCAGTACGATGACTTGCAGTCTGAGGGAGTTGTTTTAACTGGCAGAGAGAAATTCAGGACTGAGACTTATTTGATTATAATTGATTGTCTCATCATGGCCTTAAACAAAAGGATTTCAGCCTACCAAACTGTCCATGACCACTTTAAAGTCATAGTGAACTGAAACACTAACAGATGAAGAAATTAATGCTGAGGCTCAGAAACTAGCTCAAACATACCATCAGACTTGTCTGCGGAGGTCTTCCTGGTGAAATGGCACAATTCATCAGCTTTGCAAAACAAGAGGCTGTGATCTGCCACTCTCTCAGGCAGCACTACTGCATAATGAAGAACTGCAGAAGACCTTTCCAAATGTTTATGTAGCTCTTCGTATCTACCTGTCGCTGATGGTGACTAACTGTTCAGGTGAACGCTCCTTCAGCAAGATGGCCCTCATCGAAAACAAACTTAGATCTACAATGTGAGATGATCGTTTGAGTGCACTCACACTCTTAAGTATCGAAAGTGATCTACTCCGACAAATTGACTTTAATGAGCTAATTGATAAGTTTGCTACTGCTAAGTCACAGAAATGTCAAGTGAACCTTGCATAAATTGTGCTTTTCCTTTTTCTTTGTGCTGTAGTTCTCTACAGAAAGGAGTACTCTGTATAAATGGGGGAAAAGGCCAAGGGTTCGGAATGACTATGGATGTCCTTAGCAAGAGATATCCTGATCTATGGGATTCTCTCTCCCGTACTGAACCAGTTAGGGGTCTTTTAAAATGACTCACAAAAGCCTGTACACTGGACCACTTCTGGCAGAAAATCGTTTCCCTCTGGAGTCAGGGGGGTGTGGGAAACCATCTGGCCTTAAGTCTACAGCTAGGTAAGCATCCTGGGGATTGTGGCCTCTGGAAGGTAAGGCCCTGTATCTGGGATGTGTGTGGTGCCTCTTTTTTGTTTTGTTTTATCTGCCTGCGAGACCTCCTGCTTCATGTCCCTTGGATGCACCCCACACCTTTGACATGGATGGTGCAGTACACCTAACTCTCCTCCAGGAGCCCCAGAACTTGCCAAAGAACATCTAATACTCCCGAGCTTCACAGTACAGTGATGCTCATGTGGTGACTAGTGGTATTGTTCACACCAGCTGCAGCTGTAGACTTAAGGCCAGATGGTTTCCCACATCCCCCTGACTCCATGGGGAAACAATTTTCTGCCAGAAGTGGTTCAGTGTACAGGCTTTTGTGAGTCATTTTAAAACAAGACCCCAATTGATTCAGTACTGGAGAGAAAATCCCATATATCAGGATATCTCTTGCTAAGGACATCCATAGACATTCTAGAGCATCCCCAGCTATGTGTCCCCAATCTTTATCCATGATAACTCCATCTGCGGTGTGTCTGTCCATGATCATGGTCGGAAGTATCCATGGTGGATGAAAATTGCACAAATTCCTGGTAAAAACACAGTCAAGGGACTGAACAGGATAACAAAATCCATTTTTAAATTTGTAAATAAGAGATTCTAACGAAATGAAATGATAAATATTTATGTCAGATTGGCATGTTGATTGTTTTCACTGTTTGCATATGTCACCTCAAACTGTCTTTCTGTTGTGTTTAATAAACAATGTTTTAATATCATTAGCATTTTCCTCATTTAAATTGCCTATGGTATATATTCCATCATATTTCTGGTTGTTGTTTTGCCTAATTTTTGCAACTGGTCTGTTTAGGTAATTTTTCTTGGGTAAGAGAATTGTAGTCTGCCTAATCAGTAGAGGAGGTAGCAACACAAGTGAGGTTATCAGATTGAAAGATGCAGCTGTCTTTATTTTCAGTCCACCTTTTTAAGGTTATAAGGCAGGGTGAGCAGGTCAGGAAATGTAAACAAACACGTTTTGCTGTTGTAACACCAGTATGGTGGGCAGTCAAGTTCTCACTCTTTAAAAACCAAAAAGGGATGTGAATAAAACTACCAGCTGCATCAACAGTCCCTCTAGACTGTGAGCAATTAGTTATTTTTTTTTTAACACATGGAGGCCTAAGGGGTTTTGATGTCCCTTTAAGCAGCTGGTGAGGCAATTGTTTGGAAGATCTAACAAGCATTTTATCTTCAAAAACAGACCCCAAACTCACCACAGAACATCTAGACCTCCAGAGCTTCTGGGGCCTGGTGGCCCCAGACCCCAGCCTTCATATGTCACATGATGTGGTGACTGCAACAGAGTTGTACCTGTGAATAACAGGGGTTGTCTCCCCATATGGTGGTTGTTAAGGTTAATGAACTAAAACTATGATGAATAATATGCTTGGAAAATGTTGTGCAAAAAAACAGGTATGAAAAGTTGGGTGTTTTTACATGGCCACCCGAGCTGTGAGTGTCCCAGGCCCCCCTAAGGCTTGATCTGGCCCTGGCTCCTGGCAGGACTGTTGGTTTTCTTTTTTGGAGGTGCTTCCAGAGTGACATTGCAGAGACTCATTTGGTGCCGCTTGACTATGTTTTATGTACTGGGACCGGCTTTTATTTTACTTATTACATAGCAGAGTGTTATATCAGCGGCTTGATCAACAAAAAAACTGGGAGCTAAAGATCTATTTTGTTCTTTACACTTAAAATCCGTAGCTGGTGCGCTTTTGTATTGGCAGAACAGCTCAAACGAGGGATGAAGGTGCTGGGGGAGGTGTTGGGGGGGGGGGGAAGTACAGCTTGGCTCGGTCTGTTCCGAAACTCTTCTGAGGCCTACAAAGGCTGCAGCAGGTGGCCTTCCCCGTTTCCCCTGGCATTAGCTCCTGGCTGGACTACTAACTCGGAAAGGCGCCCAGAGCGATTCTGCAGAGACTTACTTGCTGCTTTGCTCATTCTACAGCTAGGGCTCTTTAATTGTTAAGTCCTGTATTACCAGGGTTATTTCACTATTGTTGTGTCTGTAAACCTGCTGCATTTTGCTGTTAGACGGAATTGTTTTACACAGACCTATCTGTTCTCTCCTGGGTCGCCATGCTGGTATTCCTGCGCATGCGCAGTTGGGGCTTAATCAGGACATAGCCCACGCATGCGCAGAACAGTGTCTGTTTGTGAAAGAACCCTTCCCGCTGCATACTAATCATGGTTCCTTTGTTTCTGCTCCTATAGGTCTAACCCCCCCAGCACACTGCCGACCGCGGCAGCACCGGAACACTTCTGCTCCCTCCAGAAGCTGACGAAAGGCAGCAAAGACGCCGACAGGCCCTGAGGTAAAGGTTTACCTCTGCTCCTGCCACTGGAATACTGCTGTGGGGTGCTAGCCCAATGACGCTGCGCATTGTCTGCCCTGCCCGCCCCAGCCAGCCACCCACCCAAGGGCGGCCCTCAATTTATTGGTCCACCTCCAATATATCACTTCCTGCTGGCCAAAATACTATGTCCCCACTTTCCTATTTGCAGGTTATACCTGCTAGCCACTAGAGGCCACTGTGCTTTCTGCTGTTAAGCAGCTTGCCCAGTTAACCCTTCACTCAATCCCTGTGTCTTCTCTATCTACCTATCCCACTTTCTCCTCCCCATCTAACCACCCATTTCTCTCCTCTCCTACCACCTTGCCCCCCACTATACTGCACCCACTGTTCTCCCCTTATCCGGTAGCCTCTGGGCACCTGTGACCCCCTTACTCCACACTAGCCTACATCTATATTGGCCGCTAGGAGTTGCTATTTAGCACCCCAGTTTCGGGCCCTCACATTGCCAGTGGGCTGCTCCTGGATTGTGGATAACGGCCCCTACCCTGGGCCATCTCCTATTATCCCTGGTGAGTTTTGAACCTGGCACCTTGCACACCAGAGGCGGGGTCACTACCACTGTACCAAAGTGGCACTAACGCTTATTGGTAGGCTTCTTACCCTCTTCTCTCTTTTTCTTATTACCTGCCTGCAAACCTCCCCTAAAATGTCTGGCCACCTCCTACTGACTTGACTCTCTCTCTCTCCTCCTCCTCCAGAGGCCACCATCTGACACTGGTATCCCTACTATTCCGCAGTTTCACCAATCTGGTGTTCCCATTTGCCCTCTTGCTCTACCCTCCTCCTGGGCTTCTGAGCTGCCACCTTCCTTCTCTACTCTCTCTATGTGCTCTAGCCTACCACACCCACCCCCTAGTCCCTACCCAGCTTTCCCCCCTTGCCCCTACTGGCGACTTATCGATCCAGCCTTCCCAGCCTGAGCCCACCTGCCTACCCCTGCATCCTGAAGCTCCCCTACTCCTCCTATCATACCTGGCGCAAACACACTTTCCACCACCCCCTGTCCCGGGCTGTTGTTATCCTTCTACTCCTGTCAGGAAATATACATCCCAACCCTGGCCCGGCCCACAATAGCTCATCTGCCGAATCTCCCGGGCTTCATATTGCGTCTGTGAATATCTGTAGCCTCCTGAAAAAATTTGACTCACTCCAATGTTGGGTTGAGTCCATAAACCTGACGTTATTTCTATAGCAGAAACCTGGCTGTCAGAATCTACCCTGACTCCTGGTCTCACTCCTGGCTATTCCCTTTATCGAGAGGACCGTGTTGGTTAGACGGGTGGGGCTGTGCTTTCTATATCAAGACTCACTCATAGGTCTAGCCCTCCCAGCCCTGTCGTTGATTTCAGAGCTCAGGCCCTAACCCTAAAACTGACCCATGATCCTTCAAGGGGTCCCCTCTATCTGACTACCGCCTACATACCTCCAAAAAATCAAGCGCCGCTCTGGCCCCACTAATTGATTATCTTACCTCCGTACCCCATTCCTCTGATCAAATCCTTGTGGGGGATCTGAATATTAACTGACTTAGTCCCTCTTCTTCTGCTACCTGTGATACCTTTGCTTCTATTGACCTAACTCAACTCGTTACCCAACCAACTAGAGTGAATCCTACAATGGGCTCAAGTACACTTCTTGATGTGGTCCTCACCAACCGTCCTAACCAAATCTGCAATATCCAAGTCCTTCCTGATGGACTTAGTGACCACTCCCCTATACTCTTCTGTTGGTCAACCTCCTTACCCAAATCCACAGCGCAGCCCACCCTACGGCGGCAGCTAAGACCAGGTGGGCTGAAAGGCCTTAAGCAACTCCTAGCCCAAAATGACTGGTCTCCCATACAATACGCCCCCAATATTGATACGGCTCTAACCTTTTTTACCCAAACCTTTAACAAAGCCTGTGATATTTTCACACCACTGACTGTTCTCCGTTCCAAAGAACAGCATGCCCCCTGGATCACCCCCCCCGTGCCAACTTCTTAAGAATAGGGATAACCTATGGCACCTTGCCACGGAAACTGGTCGCCCTGCTGACAGGCAGGCTTATGCAGCTGCCCGGAATAAATGTACCTGGGCCATCCGCAAGGCTAAGGCTGATCACTATCAGGCCTCACTCACCTCATCTTGGGGGAATGCCAGAACCTTCTGGGACAATATCAAACAACTGAATGGGGGCACACGTCCTCCCCCACCCTGTCTCCACTGACCCAGCCCACATTGCCAACTACCTCAATAAATCCTTCACTGACCTTAGCCCTGTTCTCCTGAGCAACTTTTTTGACCCCCCCGCTACCTGACCCTATTCTCACACACCCTTGGTTCCACCTACACCAGGTTACTGCCCGTGAAGTCAGACCTCGCCTTATCAAGGCCTTAAAGAGCAATACTATTGGCAGTGACTCCCTGGATTCCAGTCTCCTCCGTCAGGTTCTGGATCTGGTTATCACCCCTATCACCAGTCTCTTCAATAAATCCCTCTGCCTGGGGCAATTTCCCTCTGCCTGGAAAATTGCCACAGTCACTCCCATACACAAAAGTGGTGATAGGTCTCTTTCTGGTAATTATCAGCCAATCTCTATCCTCTCTCCTCTCTCAAAGGCCTTAGAAAAAGTTGTGTCCACCCAAATCTCTGAGTATCTAATCAAATATAGCATCCTCTGCCCTGAACAGCATGGCTTCTGTGCTGGCCACAGTACCAACACCGCCCTCCTTGAGTTTTCTAATTTTCTTCATTCCTCTCTGGACTCCGGATCCCCAGCGGGCGCAGTGTTTGTTGATTTATCAAAAGCCTTCGACACTGTTTCCCACCCCCTCTTGCTGGATGCCCTCTGCCACACAGGCTTTGCTGCTGGTCCAGCCTCCTGGTGCTCCAGCTACTTGTCTGCCCGCTCCCAGTGTGTTAACATCGATGGGACACTCTCCAGCGCCTGTTCTATCTGCTCTGGTGTCCTTCAGGGCTCCATTCTTGGGCCCTTGCTCTTTTCTCTTTATCTCAATTCCCTGCCAGGTGCATGTACTGGTAATCTCTTACTTTATGCAGACGATGCCGTCATCTTTGCCTCCGACCGTAACCCTATCACCCTTCAGGACTCCTTGCAATTATCTTACAATGACGCTGAAGCCTGGTTCAAAGAGCATAAACTTGTAATTAATCTTAAAAAAACTAAAATCATGCTCTTTGCCCACCCCCAAAATAAAGCTAGTAATTTTCCACTTCAGGTCCTCACCAGTTCCAAGTTCCCAGTCGAGCAAGTCTACTTGTACACGTACCTAGGGATATCCTTCGACCCTGCTCTCTCATTCCATGCCCAGATCTCTGCCCTTGCCTCAGCCTCCAACATTCGGCTGGGTATCCTTTACCGCCATAAACACTGTCTCCCCCCCGATGCCCTCTGACTCGCAGTCACATCCTCTATACTGTCCCTAATAGATTATGGCTTGCCAGTCTATGGGGCTGCTGACCAGACCTCCCTAAACAAGATCCGCCTCACTTTAAATAAGGCTTGTAGGCTAATTACCGGGGCGCCTAGACTAACACATACCTGCCCTGGCTAATCTGCTTGACCTAGATGAACGTCTTAGATATCAAACTTGCCTCCTAACTAAAAAGACTCTCCTTGGACTATCCCCGCCAGGGTTGACTGCCTCTATCCACCAAGCAAACTCACTAGTGCATAGCCGAACCTCCTGCAAAACCACACTCTTAGCACCGAGGGCAAGGACTTTGCAAGGACAAAGGGCATACTGCTACAGAGCCCCTACCTGGTATAACACCCTACCTACCAGTATTACTGGGTACTTCCACAATCTCGTTTCAAAACCACCTTCGTAACGCTTTCTTACACGCAGTTGCGACTGCCTCTAAGTTTACTCTTGCTCAATTGCTTTGACAAAGCTCCCTGAATGGCAGCACTAACCTCTTACCTATCACTATCTATGATCCTATTTGCTTCTCTGCATGTCTCTACTACGCCTACTTCTGTTTAGTCCCACCACTGTTAGCCTGCTATACAAATTTTTGCTGAACCTATTTGCGCTCTGCTAATCCTGTAACACTAAATTGTAACTGTTCATATTACTCTGTACCTATTTGTGCTTGCCAATCCTGTATTACTAAAATTGTAACTGTTCCTATGACTTCATGCTCCTACAAATTTTTTGTACTCTGTTTTATTGTAAAAACGTTGTTTTGCACTGTTTTGTCCTCTCTGTGACGAGGTACCTTTGTAAATGAGCCCCTGGCTCAAAGGTTGTAAACTGATGTTCTAATAAATAAATAAATAAATTGGGACCAGATACTGTTTTAATTTATATATACCAGAGTGCAGTATCAAAGGCTTTTTCAACAAACTAATAGGGAGCTGAAGATCTAACCTCTCATTTCTCATTTCCTAACAAAGGAGGGGATGAAGACAGGAAATGAGTACTCAATCTTAACTAGTGATATGTTTTCCTTGAATATACGGATGCAACATATGTCCTGGGAGGGAAGGTTTCAGTTGTTTTTCTTTTGTTCCATGCGTGGCGGGCGGGGGTCTGTGCAGGAGACCAGTAGGAATACTGGTTATCTCCCTTTTTTTTGAATTGAGGTGTCACTTTTGCATGACCCAGGGATGGAAGGGGGAAGGGAACACTTGGAGATTGAAAGGACGTATGAGCAATAAGAAGACTGTATGTAAAATTATGAGTAGGGGCCTGGCCACCCCTGAAGGGATCCTCATTCCGGAGGTTCCTTGGGGAGGGACAGACCCCCAAGTGTCCTCGACTAGCCCAACCTTACATTTGCTTAATTTATTTGGGCAGCTGGGTTGTGGGAACATGTATCTACGGTTGGCAGATCAAGGAGGGAGCCCTGGGCGGGGCCCTGCTGTACTGCCGTACCTGGACTTATAGAGGGATAATGACGGTGTGGCCAGCAGGCTAACCCACGATATTAAAGGGGGTTCTAGTTAGATACTTGGGTGGAAGAGGGAAGCTAGGTGGTGAGTAAAAGTTGGAAACCACCTCGCTAAATTCCTGTTAAAGGGACTTAGTTTCTATTGGATTAGATTAGCATCTGTTGTGCAGGTCTTCACTTTCTCTTTTTTTCTTTCTTTTCTCTTTGGGTCTCTTTTTGGTTTCTTTTTGAAATGCTAAAAGGGAGATATCAGACTAGATGGGGAGGGGGAAGGGGCTATTCGTTAACTGGGAGAAAAAATAAAAAAGGTCAAGAGTCGTGTGGTGTGGGGGGACTTGATGAAGATGGAATGCAATGTGAATGGGGATCCTAGATCTGGGAATAAATATGATGCTACCGGATGGCTAGTTTAAAAATGCTATCCTGGAATGTAAATGGTTTGGAAACCGCAGTGAAACAAAAACGTGTATGGTCTTATATTAAGAAAAAAAAGGCAGATGTTGTGATGTTACAGGAGTTACACTTAACATGTGAAGGGATTAAGCGGGTAGAAAAAAAGTGGGAGTGGGGTACAATGGTAGCATCTCTTTTCACGTCCAAGGCCAGAGGAACGTGTGTATGGTTCAGACTGGGGATCAGGGTACAGATTCACACAACTCAAAGGAACAGTCAGGGAAGGTATGTTATAGTGAAGGCTATGGTGGAGAAGGAAGTGCTAGTCCTGGGGTCCTTATATGGACCTACATTCGATTGCCCAGAATTATTTGAGCATCTAGCTATTATGCTAACAGTGTTCCCAGACAAAATGATTATAGGGGGTGATTATAACACCTATTGGGATCATTTGCATGATCATTTAAAAGCCCGATTCAGACGTACCCCCAAAAGCGTGGTGGCCCTCCGGAGGATAGCAGAGGAAAGGGCCCTGCAAGAAGTGTGGAGATTTAAACACCCAGATACAGAAGAGTTCTCTTTCTATTCTTGTGCCCATAAGGTCTATACAAGACTAGACTATTTCCTGACTTCCCCTGCTTTTCTAGGGCGAATAGGAGAGATAGAATATGGCCCTATTATAGTGTCAGACGACGCACCACTATATTTAGAAGTGGAGAAAGAGGTAGATGAAGGGGAGGTGCGTCAATGGAGAATGGATCCTACACTATTGTTAGACCCCCAGTATGTACAACAAATGTCCAAGCGACTTCAGGAATTTCTAGAAAATAATAAAGTGGAAGACACTTCAGCAAGGACTACATTGAAGGCCTTGAAAGCTTTTGTAACGGGGGAGACTATATCTTATGCAGCCTTTAAAGGCAAGCAAGAGAGGCTAAGGGAGAATGAATTAGAGTCCAATATAATGAAGCTAGAAAAGCAGATTATGAACAGCCAGTCACCCGCGGATATGGTGAAGTTGAAGATATGAAGGGAGAATATAACCAATTGTGCTGTAGGCGTATAGAAAGGGATATTCTATTGTCAAAAGCGGGATAGTACTTCGAGGGGGACAAGTCAGGGAGATGGATGGCTTGGTTAATTAAGAAACAAAGAGCAGAGAGAACTGTTCTAGAATAGAAAATGAGAATGGGGAGTGTACCTCCTCTGCCCGAGAGATATACTATTTTTAAGTCCTTCTGTGAAAAGCTATATGCATCAGAATTCCCACAAGGAACAAATCTGGAGAGTTTTCTAGATAATATTCCCCTTCCTACAACACCCGCCCAAGTAAATGAAAAGCTGGGTCAAGAGCTCACTGTGCAGGAAATTAAGGAGGCAATATGGGCGTCAAGATCGGGATGAGCTCCGGGGCCAGATGGCATACCCTTGAAATTTTATAAAAAGTTTTGGGGAGATTTGTGCCAACTCTTTCAATGTATGGTAAGGGAGGTTTTGGAAGGAGAGGGGTTGACACTGTCTCAACAGCTAGCTATTATAAAATGTTACCTAAGCCGGATAAGGATCCAAAAAAAATGCGGCTCTTACCATCCAATCTCTTTGCTAAACGCTGACTTTTGGGCAACTTACAGTCTCTAGTGGCTGGGGGTGAGCTCCATGTCACCGGCGACTTCAATATACTATAAACTGGCTCGGACCAGATAAAGCCCATCTAAAGACCAAAATTAAGGCCCAGAATCTCTCTCAACTCATTACTGATCCCACCAGGCTAAATCACAAAACCCAAAACCACACCTTAGAGGACTGGGCTCTCACTTCCCACCCACATAGGATACTAAGCGCAGGCCTCTTACCTGATTCCATAAGCGATCATCATATGATTTTTATGATCAGGAAGGTACACAGCCCCCCTGCCCCACCCCCAAAGACATTAATCACCAGGTCCTATAACTCCCTCAACCTAGTCTCCATCCTGTCGGACCTAAGACGGATAAACTGGACTTTCATCTCGGAGGTGCCCTCCGTAGACATAGCTTTCGAGGCATTCAAAACAAACTTCCTTAAAATCTGGGACAACCACGCACCATTACGTACGAAAAGAGTCAGAGGAGTACATCTCCCCTGGATCTCGGCTGACATAATCAGAAAATGCCATGCCAGGGACCACGCCTTGAAAGCCTATAAAAAGTTGGGCACACAGGCTTCCATCACTACATACAGATCCCATCGTAACGCGTATACAAACAGCATTCGCCAAGCCAAAAAAAACTACTTCCTGTCGGCATTCAGCAAAAATATAAATCACCCAACTGACTTCTGGAAATCTCTCAAAACCCTGCTCTCCCCCCCCCCATCCAACCTGCACCCCTGACACTACAAGTCCAGGGCACCCTCATCTCTGACCCAATCTATGTAGCTGACGCTTTATACCCACTTCTCCAGCTGCTGAAAAGCTCCTTTCCTCCCTCCCCATTCTCACCCCCGGTTCCTCCCACCGCACATGTGCCCCTCAGACTGCCCCCACATCGCTATACCTCTGCCAAAAGAAGGTGAGCCTTCCTCCCCAGGAAATTACTGACCCATCTCCCTACTTCCTATCCTGGCCAAACTACAGGAACAACTGGTCCTGTCCCAACTCACTCCGTATCTAGATGCCTCCTCCTTATTCACACCTTTCCAATCTGGCTTCCGTAAATCCCACTCAACCATCATCTCCCTGCTTCGAGTTACAGGTGACATCCCCACGAGTATGGACAAAGGATATATCACCTCTGCCATTTTCATTGACCTAGCCAAGGCCTTTGACACCGTCTCCCACTCCCTACTCCTCTCCAAACTCACCGACGCAGGGCTTTCTACACCGGCCATTGAATGGTTCCATGACTACCTAGTAGGCAGGAAACAAGTAGTCAAAAGAGCCTCTCACACCTCCCACCCATTGCCTGTCCCTGCAGGCATCCCCCAAGGCTCAGTCCTGGGTCCCCTACTCTTCTCTGTCTTTCTAAACGACCTCCCAGCAGCATGCTCCCGCTCTTCCATTCAGATGTCCGCAGATGACACTGTCCTATACACCTCTGGTCCCACAACACTCAGTGTAGCAACCCACCTCCAGGAAGATTTCAACGCCATCCAGAACTGGTTCAGGTCAAACCAGCTATTTCTTAACTCTAAAAAAAAGTATCGCTAACTTTTGGCTCTCCACAAAGACTCTCCCGCCAAGCCCCCAGCCCCCCTTTCAAAACCTTGGATGGAACTGCTACACTGCTGACCAAGGCACCTAGCTTCACCTGAGCTCTTTCCTTCTAAGACTGCTTGAAAGGCAGAGTAGAGAAACTTACCAGAGCAAGGGAAAAGGATTAAGACTTATTTTGGCTAAGCAGATTTACTGTGTGGTGTTGTTTTTATTTTTTACTCACAGGGATTGCTACTGTTTGTTGCTAACATTTCATTGTTTTTTTTTTCTCTGTAGCAAAGTGTTTCTTACAGCGTATATCTTGTCTGAAATTATTACAGGTGGTGCTTTACAGGTTTTACAGTTTTATCTAACATTAGGATAAGCTTTCAGGGTTACTGCATTTGTTGTTGACTGATTGTTTCTGCTCTTACCTCCTTGTTCTTTTGTCCGTGGTTCTTCTTTTTCGGCAGGGGAAGGGCCCACCCACCCACCGCCATCCCCAACCACCCCACACTACACTCCTTTTATAGGGTACCACAGTTGTGACATTTCCTGTGGCAGAGCAGGAAGGGGCGGATCAGTGGGGCCTCCACAAGGTGAGCTCATTTACAGGGGCACTAGTAATTTAACTTGTTATAACAAGTTAAACAAAAACAAAACACAATCAAACCATTACTTGCATTTTTTTCCCTTTTTTTCCTTCTAATTAATCTGACTAGGTTACAAACCCAGCAACTTATCTGGAATGGATATCATTAACTGCAGGTACTGTGGAACAATTTTCAGAAGGACAGTCTTACAGGATTTAGGACACTGTCCTACATGCTGGAGCCTTTGGAGATCTCAGGGCTCAGCTCCGGGCAGCATGGGCAGAGATTGCCGCCTCAAATTTCATATTCAGAGGAAATACATTATAAGAACCACCCGCCATTTCCCCAGCATCCAACAGAAAACCTCGACTGCAGAGGGTAGTTGGTCCTGGAGGTTGGCAGGTGGTTAGGAGGGGCAAATCGGGTGCCCCATCACTCTCTGCTCTCCAACATATTACCTCCAAAAACCATATAAACACTACAAACAGGTATCTGCCTCTATCTCTGAAATCAAACAAAGAGGCAGAAGACACTGCAGAGCAGGACACTGCAGCACAGGAGCTAGCACAACAAAACTCACCCAAATCAGGAACCAAAACAAAAAAGCAAAAGGAAATCCAAAAAACTTCTGATCATAGGAGACTCCATGATTCGGGGAGTTGATACCCATCTCCAGCCCGGGTAATGGTCAGATGTCTCCCAGGTACATCAACATGGAGAGACACTGACCGCATTGCTACAATTGTTCACAAAGCAGGAGAAAACATAGATGTCCTAGTACACATAGGGACTAATGATCTCGCCAGCCGGTCAGTTGTGGAGACCAAGGAACACCTGACCAGGCTGGGTGACAAACTATCATCCATTTCGTCCGGCATCTCCTTCTCTGAGATCCTGCCAGTCTGGGAGAGGGGAGCAGATGGACGGAAGGTCAGAGAAGGGGAGATAGGGGAGCTAAATACGTGGCTCAAGGGCTGGTGCCAGGAAAAAGGACACAGATTTGTAGGGAACTGGCAACAGTTCTGGGAGAGAAAGTTCTTTAAATTTGAAGGACTGCATCTGACTAAGGAGGGAGTCAGTGCATTGGGGCAGAAGTTGACGTCTTTGCAGAATATTTAAACTAGCAAATGGGGAGAGGGGTGCAGCACCCCATACATCAAATGGGAAGAACACCACTCCCCCCTCAGCTAGTGGTCAAACAGGGATTCAGCATGTTTGCAGTTCATTTGCATCACCAGGTAAGAAAAAGGTTTGTCTCCCATACGACACACAGGGTAATGCCAACCTCACCCAACAACTAACACACCGAGAATCTGGCCAATGGAAAATCATGTACACAATGCTCACAGCCTGGAAATAAGATCCCAGAACTGCAGGCAACAATGTCAGAGGCTAAACTGGACATAGTAGCAATTAGTGAGACATGGTTTACCAGTAACCACACTTGGGAGACTTCAGTACCTGGCTATGTATTGTTCAGAAGAGACCGAGGTGCAAAAGGGGGGGAGGCTATGTCAATGAAAATATCAAAGCTACAGAAATTCAGAATACACATAAGGAGCCAGAAGAACTGTGGGTCACCCTGGAAACAGGAAATGGGACAGCCATAAGAACTGGGGTTGTCTGGGGGAGGACATAGATACATTGCTGCTAGAAGATATACAAAACATGACAGCTAAAGGGGAGGTTCTGATAATGGGAGACTTCAACATGCCGGATACAGATTGGTCAATACCAGCAGGAACATCTGCCAGAACTAGACACATAGTGGATTCCCTGCAGGGGGAGGGCCTCAAACAACTGGTACATCAACCCACAAGAGACAGGGCTATCCTAGATCTAGTACTGACTAACAGGGAAGGGATCACAGATCTCCAGGTAGAAAAATCATCCCATTCCAAGGCGAAAATATGGGACTTTGATAAGATGGCCAACAGAGTTAAGCTAGCCCTGGCAAAAAGAAACACAGGTGAGGGTGTACAGGCAAAGTGGGCAAGCACTAAGGATGCAATACTTGAAGCAACATCCCATTGTGTTAGACAGAAAAGGAAGTGCAAAAGAAGAAGGAAACCACTTTGGTTCTCAAATACAGTAGCAGAAAAGGTCAGAGCCAAAAGGCTGGCCTTCAGGAAATATAAGGAACACAGCGGGATGAAGATAGGAGGCATACCAAACTGCCCTAAGGGAAGCAGGGAAGGCAGTAAGACAGGCAAAGTCCCAAACTGAGGAAACACTAGCACTAACAGTAAAAGAAGGTGACAAGACTTTCTATAGATACATTAGTGAAAGGAGAAAGTCCAGGGGTATTGCTAAGCTTAATGGAGAAAAGGGAGCATGTGAGGAGGAGGACCCTGTAAAGGCATCTATCCTAAATAGATACTTTTGCTCTGTATTTACTGAAGAGAAGGTAGGGCAGGGCCCACAGCTCAGCATCATGGACACAGGGGAGGAGGTGAGCACTACTCCTTCACAAAAGAAAGGGTCCTACAAGAGCTTGCTAAGCTCAGGTGGATAAGGCAATGGGACCTGATGGCATACATCCCAGGGTACTAGGAGCTAAAGGTGGAACTAGCAGAGCCATTAGCAGAACTGTTTAGTGAGTCTCTGAGCAGGAGAGGTCCCAGAAGACTGGAGAAGGGTTTATGTATCCCGCTCCACAAGAGTGGTAGCAGGGAGGAGGCAGGGAACTACAGACCAGTCAGTCTTACCTCAGTAGTGGGCAAGATTATGGAGGCACTCCTTAAGGAAAGGATAGTGCAACACCTGGAATCCATAGGGGCACAGGATCCAAGACAGCATGGGTTTACAAAAGGAAGGTCCTGTCAAACTAATCTCATAGATTTCTTTGACTGGGTAACCAGAGTGGTGGACCAAGGGGAGGGCAGTTGATGTTGCCTACCTTGACTTCAGCAAAACTTTTGACACTGTTCCACATAGAAGATTGATAAATAAGCTGGGTAGGCTCAGGGTGGGTCAGAAGTTGGTCAACTGGGCGGCAAACTGGTTGACGAGCAGAAAACAGAGAGTGGTGGTAAATGGTATACAGTCAGAAGAGATGCAAGTCACAAGTGGGGTACCTCAGGGATCAGTCCCGGGGCCAGTCCTCTTCAACATCTTCATTAGTGACCCTGCAGATGGACTAGAGGGTAAGGCTTGTCTGCTTGCAGATGACACCAAGATCTGCAACAGAGTAGATGATCCAGATGGGGTGGGCAGAATGAGAAGAGATCTGGATAAACTAGCAAATGGTCAGAAGAGTGGCAACTGGGATTTAATGCAAAGAAGTGCAAGATCATGCACATAGGGAAGAGAAACCCTGAAGCCACCTATAGGCTGGGAGGGAGTTGCTAGCAGTCACAAAGGAAGAAGAGACTTGGGCATCATCATCACTGATGACCTGAAATCATCCAAGCAGACCTCTAAAGCAGTAGGTAAGGCTAGGGGGGTGTTAGGGTGTATTAGTAGGGGTATCACAAGTCGTAAGAGGGAGGTAATAATCCCTCTTTACAAGACACTGGTTAGGCCCCATCTGGAGTACTGCGTGCAGTATTGGAGGCCACACCTTCACAAGGACATTAACCAAATTGAGACAGTCCAGAGAAGGGCAACCAAAATGGTGCAGGGACTGCATCAGAAGACATATGAGGACAGATTAACAGAGCTCAATATGTATACCCTTGAGCAAAGGAGGGAGAGAGGTGATATGATCGAGGCATTCAAACACCTTATGGGGATTAGCAAGGTGAAAGAGGCTAACATGTTTAAATATAAGAAAAACAGCAGGACAAGAGGACGCAGCATTAGATTAGAGGGGGGGCGATTAGGGGAATGTGAGGAAATTCTTTTTCACAGAAAAGGTGGTGGATGCATGGAATGGCTTACCTCAAGAAGTGGTGGCTATGAATACAGTGCAGGGCTTCAAACAGGCATGGGATAGGCATAAAGGAGCAATACAAATGAGTATGAATAGATAGGCCACTGACAGAGCAAAGGCCAATGGCACATTTATAAGGTAGAAAAAGAAACAGGCAGACTGGATGGGCCTTGTGGTCCTTATCTGCCGTCAACTTCTATGTTTCTATGTTTCTATGTAACTCCCCTTGAAAACTGTACGAGCTTCAGATATCTGGGCGTCTGGCTAGATCAACATCTAGATTTCTCAGCTCACCACCTCTCTACACAAGCGGCTGCTCCCCAAACTTGGCGCATTACACCGTAACAAAAGCTGCCTCCCCACACAGACAAGACATGTCACTGTACAAAAAAATGATCCTTCCCGTACTCGACTACGGTGATAAAGTCAACTCCATCGTCCCCGGGTCCGCCCTGGCCAGCCTAGACACCCTGTTCCACTCCTTCTGCCGTTTCATCCGCGGCTGCCCCCAATCAACACACCAGTGCAACCTCTACAGCTTGTTAACCCTGCCGTCCCTACATGACCGCAGACAAACTAACTATGCTAGGTTCACAGCCAAATATTGGTCCCACTCCCCCCCCACCTGACTTCTGTCCTCTCCCAACAACCTTCACCTGCGTACTCCCTTAGGAGTACGGACCCAAAACTGCTCCATGTCACGTTTATGTGCACATCCAAAGGCCAGGCCGCTTTTGATTACCGCATACCTCAGACCTGGTACGCCCTACCTGCCCCCATCAGACACACACCACACCCCTCCCTATGTAACCAATTACTCAGAGCACACTTCACCTCCAGTTGCTCCTGTTTCAACTAAGAAAAATTTTTCAAATGTCACGCTGCTATAAACTAATAAGTATTGTACAGTACTCTACCCTCTGTTTCGTTACACTAAATGTATGTATCCTACCCTTGGCTGCAATTTTTTCTCCCAAATTTTTCTCCTAATTGTTAATGTACAAGCCTTTGTTCATTTCTGTACTGTCTAAGCATTTCCACTTTATGTATGTGGGTCTCGGCCCCCAGGTCGCATCTGGAATCGAGCATGTTGTTCAGTATGTTTTCCCGGTAAAACTCGTAAATAAATAAATAAATATAAGATAATAGCGAAAATATTGGCAAGGAGGCTGGAGGGGGTCCTACCACAGGTTATTCTTCATGATCAAGGGGGTTTTGTTAAGGGTAGGCAGGCAAGACATAATTTAAAGTGGGTAATGAACATCATCTGGCAGGGGTCAAGAGGAAGAAAAGCTTCTGGAGGCCTTCTCGCACTGGATGCGGAGAAGGCCTTCGACAGGGTCGAGTGGCTGTTTATGTTTGCAGTATTAAAAAAGTTTGGTTTGCACCCGGCCTTCAGGCGTTGGGTAAAGTGGTTATATCAATCCCCGTGGGCCCAAATCCTTATGAACAATACGATATCACCCCCCTTTTCAGCTTCGCAGAGGGATGAGACAGGGATGTCCCCTTTCGCCACTGATATATGTCCTGACTATTGAGGTATTGGCTACAGCTATTAGACATCACCGGGAAATAGAGGGCTATATGTTCAATGGGGAGGAGCACATTATCTCTCTCTTTGCAGATGATGTGCTACTATTTCTGACTGACCCAGTAAGAGCTATGCCTACTTTGACTTCCCTTTTTAAGGAATATGGTCCTCTCTCTGGGCATAAGATCAACTGGAATAAGAGTGAGTGGCTCCCACTGATGGATGGTGGAGGGTCCATACATATAAGTGGAATAGATATCCCCCCTAGAACAGTAATTAAATACTTGGGGAATACTGCTTCCACGTAAGATAACGGATGTGGGACATTTAAACTACAGCCCATTGGCAACAAAAATTAAGGAACAATGTAGTAGGTGGAAGTCGCTCCCCTTGTCCATGATGGGAAGAGTAAATTTAGTAAAAATGCAAATACTACCTCAATGCCTTTATCTCTTCCAGACCCTACCTGCTATGCCTCCACTGTGTCACCTGAAGTCTCTAGAGGGCTCTATCACCTCTTTAATCTGGGCAAATTGGAGACCTAGGATTAGGAAGGAGGTGCTGTGGCAGCCATTTCATAGAGGGGGATTGACACTCCCCAATCTGAAGCTATATGCTTTAGCGGCCCAGCTTACATATATTATGGACTGTCAGGAAATAGGAGGAAGAACGAGGGCCTGGGTCACTATGGAGTCACAATCCAGGGTGTGTTCACCAATGCCCTACATCTCCTCCCATTAAGCTCTCGTGAGGAGATGGTGAAAAACCTAAGAACCCATTCACCAATAATAAGCTTAAGTCCTGGAGGGTGGCTTCACTGATGATGGGGGATAAGGGGGGGGCATGTCACCTGAGGGATCCATTTTGTACAGCTTGTGGAAAGATGGAAGGGCACCCTCCTTGGTCAAACGTGCTCTGGGGCAGTGGGAGGGGAAGGGGGTCTTTCTTCTATCTCACCTATTCAATAATGGGACTTTTTTTAGCTTTCCTGAGTTAAGACAGCTATATGATATTCACTCCTCACACTACCTTATTTATGTGGTAATAAGGTCCAGGCTGCTTAAATTAACTGGGATAAGGGGGGGGGGGGAGACCATCCTTGAACAGAACGTCTCCAGAGGAGATCTTTCAACATTGTAAAAAACATGCAGGTGTGAAACCACTGTCAGTACTATACAAAGCTTTACTGGGAGCACAGCCAGATAAGCTGCAAAAACTAAAAGACAGCTGGGATAAAAACCTGGGCATAAACATGTTAACCAGAGGGGACTGGAATTCGGCCCTTCGGAGTAGCAAGGCTGTCTCAGTAAACAATAGGTTACAAATAATTAACTATAATATTGTGAATAGAATTTACCACACCCCAGCTCTGGCACACAAGATTAATCCTCAGATTTCAGGCCAATGTCCTAAATGTTGTGTTCAGGGATGTACGTTTTACCACTTGGTTTGGGCGTGCCCAAAGGTAGGAATATACTGGAATGAGATAAATCAAATCCTAAATAAGGTTTTGGAATGTAAGATTCGATTAGATCCTGTGGATATTCTACTGGGGGTACCTAGAAATGGAGGGGGCCAATCAAAAGCTTCACATCCTCTGAGAAGACTAGCTCTAGTTGTGGGTAAACAGATTTTAGCTCAAAATTGGATGGCCCAGGCCATGCCTACTATCGCCCAGTGGGCAAGAGCCCTCTTAAATAATATGAAGTTAGAGCATATCCAATATAAAGTTTTGGAACGATTAGACAAATATGATATGGTCCTCCCTTGAGAGGGCATTGGGTAAGGAATGGTTTCCGCTCTTCTAGGAAACCCTCTGTTATGAGAATATTGACCTTTGTATAGATGGAAGAAGTTATCTGGTTCTGGAACATGCAAGGGTTATAATAAACTGAAGGACTACCTTAGTACTCAACTGGATAAGTGGAGGATCTCTTGGTAAAAGAAAGTAATAAAAACCAAAATGAGATACAGTTAATATGTTTCACTGTATAAGATGGAGATATAGAGGCGATCATGGAGTGTACCCTCATTGATTTGTACATGTGTTAAGATGTAAGTGATCAAGATGGCATTGCTTTTCTGACTCTGTAGAGTTCTTCTCGACCCACTGACTCTTCTATAAATAAATAAAAAAAAAATCATATGTAAGCTCATGGAGGCCATACTTAAAAAGAGAGGCTGGTAGGTTGCCTAGAAGAAAACAGTTTCCAGGACAAACAACAACACAGGTTCATGGCTGGGAGAGCTTGGCAAAAAACCTGATCGATTTCTTTCACTGGGTCACTAAAATAGTAGACAGGGCCAAGCGGTTGATATCCTGTACTTGGACTTTAGCAAGGCCTTTGACTCTATGCTGCATAGGAGACTGCTCAGAAAGCTGGAAGATCTGGGGATAGCAGGGAAACTCACTTAATGGGTAGCTAACTGGCTAAAAGACAGGATCTTGGGGTTAGCAGTAGTGGTGGAGCTCTCAGGTTCTAGGGATGTCTCCAATGGGGTCCCACAGGCTCAGTGCTTGGGCCGGTGTTGTTTAAGGTCTCCATTAATGACTTAGGAGAAGCATAAAGGACAAGATTTGTTTGTTCGTAGATGACACCAAGCTCTGTAGGAGGTTGGCTACAGCAGAAGGGATACAGGACCTAAGGGAAATCTGGTCAAGCTCGAGAGGTGGTCCAGAATTTGGCAACTTGGCTTTACTGCAAAGTGTTAATATCATGCACACTAGAGCCAAGAACCTGAGACGGAGTACAGACTGATTACCAAATCAGAGGAAGAGAAAGACCTGGGGGTGCTGACCATCAGTGAGCTGAAGAACTCCTCACAATGCAGAAAGGCAGCAGCAAAAGAATGATGGGCTGCATTGCCAGGGGATCAACAGCAGGAGGTGGGAGGAAGTCATATTGCTATTATGCAGATAGCTGGTGCTGCTGCATTTGGAGTACAGTGTGCAGTAGTGGTGTCCCTACCTGAAGAACATTAACTTTGCTTTTTCTCTTTAGATAACTCTTGAAGACCCATGTTTGAAATGTCAATTTTTTTTTTTTTTCCAATTTTATTCTTTCTCTCTCCTTGCCTACTCTCAGAGCCCCTCTTCCTTCCTCTCCTCTCATCCCCCATTCCACCTTCGGTGGGATCTGCCCCTAGAGTGCCTCTTTTCCCTCCTCCTGCACATTGGGGTCTGTCCCTCTGGTGGTCTGGATGGTACAGAGGCTATCATCAGGAGCTTCGAGATGTTTTCGTTTTTCTCCCTGGTTTCCCCTGCCCTCTGGGGCGTCGAGGCGCTAGGCGTGCGTCCCGAGTGGTGGGCGCTGATGCATGCCAGACCTCTCATGCGCCGCCGACGTCCCTCCTCGCGGCTCTGGCGAACGGAGCCGCTCCATCCTCTTCAATTGTCGGTGCTTCCACCGGCTAAGGAGATGCAGAACCGGTGCGTTTTGGTTCCCACCCTGAGGGAGGAGAGCATCTGTTGGGACGCTCGATCCTCCTCTCCCCACTGACCCCGCCACCGAGTCCGCCCGAACCCAGGTCGCCGCGTAGCGCGTGTGGCCCAACGCTCAACCTCTTAGAGCCACCGGGCCGGCTGAAATGTCGATTTTAACTCTATTTTTACCATTTTGTTTGGTTTTCAGACCACACACCACCTTGTTTGTTTGTTTTTTGTTCCTACCTGAGGAGGGGGTGGCCTAGAGGAAGGTGACAAAGATGTTTAAAGGTCAAGAGGGGAGAAAACAGGAGTAAAGGCTGGAAGCCCTGAACATGTGCACTCTAGAGGAGAGGAAGGACATGACTGAGGGCTTTAAACATCTGAAGGACATTTATGAGTGAACAAAGGAAGCCTCTTCAGGCTCAATGGAAATAAAAACACAAGGGAACATTGTCTTAAGTTGGTGTGTGTGTGTGTGTGTGTCTCTCAGGAAAGAGTCCAGGAGGCATTTCACATGGAGAGGGTGGTTGCAGAGTGGAACAGGCTCCCTGAGGAAGAGGTACTACTGGTATAGTCCTGGTACCCTGCTTATACAACCATAGCACTATTTCTGGATAGTAAAAGAATGAACAGTCTTTTGAGATTTTACTGCCTCCGCACTAGGGGATTTGGGTTTTAATCAGTCTGGCAGGCAGCAGGCAACTACTTTCAGTCCCCTTGGGTGATCGACTACTGAGGAGGCTACCCCTCCTTTTCCTGTCTAGGGGTTAAATGGAGCTGTCTCTGGGAAAGGGGAAGGGCACCAGCTTGACTGAGCAGCGCAAAAAAAAGCCAAGTAGTACACAGTACCTTTAATTTTGTATTGTAGATTGGGATTCTACTGGTGACGGCTGGGTTTCCGTCGAGGCTCAGACTGGATGGCATTCTTCCTCCCCTCTCGACTGGTGGCACTAGGTCACTTTAGAATCTGGAAAAACTGTTTGGTTAGGCAAGGCACAGCATAACAACTCAGGATCAATGAAATTCACATAGAAGTTTGGGCATAAAAACCCACACAGTCAAGGAGGAGATACCACAACATAGCAGCAAAGAAATATTGGTCAAACTAGTCACAACAATGAAGGTTCAAAAAGGCAGCGAAACAAGGCAAGGGCAAATTCCTGACTGGGCATGATGCATTATCACGGCCTCCGAGACAAGACTCAGGTTTTTTTTTTGGGGTAGATTAGCCCTCAAGGAGATAGTAAGGGTAAGAAGCATTATGAGGTAGGGAGGTGAAAGTTAGGCAAGGAAGCATCTGGCAGGTGAGTGGATTACGGAGGATTAAAACAAGTGCAGAGATCAGCAAGAGATAGATGTAGGCATAGCGCCTGAGAAGCCGCCATGAGATCCTGATATTCAAAGTGCTTGGGGAGGGAGTTCCAGAGCTTAGGAGCAGAGTGACTGAAGGCAACAGAGCCTTTGATGTTTTACATCTAGGTACATTCAGCAGAGTTTTATCTACCAGGCGCAGTCCATAGGAGGAGGTTTGAGGTACCAGCAATGTTGCGGTGCTGAAGGGGTCTGGTTTCTGAGTACAGAGTCAATCAGGAGCCAAGAGCCCAGGTCCCTGTACAGTTGGCAGTAGTGCTTAAGCCGTGGTGATGAGGCGTGCCGACAGATACTGTTATACATGACATCCCACTTATGAAGGATAGTTTTGTGTGTGGCAGCAAAGGTCGGCATGCCGTAGGTGAGGGCAGGGAGTAATATGCCTCCGGTAATAGCAAGTTTAGCAGAGGGAGTTACTATGAAACTGGACTTGTAAGCGACCCCCAGTTTAGCATTCCCTGCCTTGCAGGTGGAATGTATATGTAGGCTGAAGTCCAGGGATTGGTCCAGAAGAATTCCTAGGTACTTAAAAGATGTAACGAATTCTATTTGTGTGACAGTGCAGTCTTGCACCAACAGGGGAGTCTGACATGTCTTATGTTTAGGGGCAGATCCAAGTAACATTGCTTGGGTTTTCTTAGCATTAAGTACAAGCTTATGCTTGCAGAAAGCCAGTTTTGGACATTTGTGAAATCTGAGGAAAGGGATGCATTTATGCTGGCACTTATCAGTGCTTGAATAGAGTACAAGATCATCCGCATAGATTAGATGAGCATGAAAGAAAAACCTTGGCTATGTCATTGATAAAAAGTGAGAAAAAAAGAGGTCCCAGAATAGAGCCCTGGGGAACCCCAATATTGATGGTAGTACCATCAGATAAGGAGGAGCTGAATTTCCCAATTTGAGTTCTGTTTGATAGATAGCTTCCATACCAGGCAACAACTGGGGGTGAAAAGCTCAGATTGCAAGGAGTGGAGAGGAGCAAGGGGTGATTAACAGATCAAAGGCTTCTGTAAGGTCTATAAAAACTGCCCGTCAGCTGACCAGCGTCCATACTGGTAAGCACATTGGTAATGAATTTGAGAAGAGCTGTGGAGGTACTATGACCTTTACGGAAACCATGTTGGGTGTCACAGAGAAAGCTGTACTTTGTGAGGTAGTCAATGGTTTGATTTGCAACAAGTCTTTCCAGAATTTTACTTAGGACCGATAGGAAGGCTATAAGCCTGTAGTTAGTAATCTCTTTGGGATCATCTTTTTAAAGACAGGCATTACACAAGCAATCTTTCAGAGGTCAGGAACTTGGCTATTGGAAAGAGACAACGTGAAAATTTTAGTCAGAAGGGTGGCTATGTATGGTGCTGCTAGTTTCAGGAGCTAAGGCTCAAGTGTGTGATCCAGAGCTACCGTTGTCAGAGATAGTCCGTAATAGTTTTAAGATAAGTTGTTGAGCCATAAGAGACTCTGAATTTCTTTCTTTCCTTCTTTCTTTCTTGATTGTGCTCTGAGATTAACGCCTTTGAGAACAAGCTCATTACATAGGTTCCATGTCAGAATTACATTAACAGTGATTAAAAAAGAAAAAAATATATAGGTATACAACACAGCTGTAAGAACAGGCTAATAACAAAGTATGAGACTAAGTATTAATATAAACATAAACAAACAGACTAAGTCAGCGGGTTATTATAAGTACCACATGTTTGTGAGAGGGTTAAGGCAGTTTAAGGAAGAGAGGACAATTTAGACTGGGGAGTGCCTGTAAGGCAGAGGAAGGTACTGCCGCAGACTGAGTTGTCAGGATGGAGGGCTATGTTTGAGGGTTACAGCAGCCCAGGGCGGCCAACACCCACTCAAGAAGTGGGGAAGCATCAGCCCAGGAAGGCCTTGTCGAAGCTATTTTTGGGGGAGGGAGGGTTTGGGGATGAAGGCAGATGGGAGAGGATAGTAGGAGAAAAGAGGGGTGGTGGGGAAGAGGGAGTTTGAGCGGAGGGAGGAGGGATAGATTACATTAAGGCATATGAGAGAAGTACAAGTGCAGGATTTAAGGGCCATGTGGTCATGAGGAGAGCTTCTTAGGGACATAGAAAAACAGCACTTAGGGGCTAAGGCAAGCAGTCACAGATAGCGTTAACATTGAGATGTTTTCGGCGCTCACGTTTGTAGGGGCCTAAGGCTGTTATCAAGGAGATGGCAGGAGGAAGATTATTAATCCAAGTGGGAGCATGGTAGGCAAAAGCTCTTTGACCAAGAGAGGTGCGACACCTAGGAATTTTAAAGACTGTGCTATCTGAGCTTCTGGTGGAACGGCTGTTATCATAGGGAGTAAGGAGCTTCTGTATGTCCTTTGGCATGAGACCCAGACTCACTTTTTTGGCGAGAAGGCACAATTGGAACCCGAGCCTATCTGTGAACTGGACCAGTTAGCCTGGTCATATAGGTCACATGTATGTGTAAGCCATGGGGAACCAGTTAAGAGTTGACAAGTTTTATTTAGGGTGACCTCTATACAGTGAAGGGCTGTGTCCATAGCTGAGCCATAGACTACAATGCCGTAATCAACAAGAGAGACCACTGAACTCTGGATAGCAAGATTTAGGGCCTTTGGGGTAAGACTTTGCTTGTGCCTATGAAGCAGACTGATACAGATGTTCCAAGCATTTGCAACATTTTCAGTGTGGTAGGCATATGACATAGAGCTGTCTATTGTGATCCCAAAATATTTGAAATGCTGGATGAGTTCCAATGTAGTCCCAGATTAGTTTCTTATGTTGAGTGGATATCATCGATGCCTACTCTGGGGACTGGAAAACAACAAGGTCTTGTTTTTTATAGTTCAGAATGAGCTTATGTTCTCTGAACCATCTCACAACTGCAGTAAAGCTGTCCTGGAGCTTGCATTCTAGGTTAAAAGGATCAGGGTCACCTGTATACAGGACTGTATCATCTTCACAGAGCAGTATGGGTCAGCTACTGGCAAGTGGGAGCCTATTTAGGAACTGACTGAATAAAATGGGACCCAGGATGGAGCCCTGGGGTACACCGGAGCGAACCGTTCTACTATCAGATAGACATTATCAATCCTAACTTGCTGAGAGTGATTACTGAGGTAGCTCTTAAATCAGGTAACTGTGTCAGTAGACAGACCAATAGATGCAAGCTGCTCGACTAGAAAGTCATGCTTAACCGTGTCAAAGGCTTTTGACAGATCGATGAAAGAGGGGCCAACTAGTGAGACATGATCCAGGTAACTGAATATGACTGGTAAACTCTAGCAATGCAATAGTGGTGCTGTGTCCTTTGCAGAACCCATGTTGTTGCGGGCACTGTATATTGCATTTTTTTATGTATTCAGTTAATTGGTCAGCAACAATTTTTTCAAGAGCCTTAGACAAAGGCGGGAGTATTGAGATGGGCTGATAGTTACCTAGTGAGGTTTGATCACCATTCTTGAAAACGGGTGTCACCAGGGCTGCCTTTCATAACTGTGGGAACTGAGAAAGCTTGACTGAGGTGTTGATTATGTGTGTTAGCGGTGTCAGAATGTCTTCTGGGGAAAGAGCAACAAATCTGAGGTCGAGGGAGTCCCCACTGAAATGAGACTTACACAGGACCTTTTGGAGATATTTCCTAGCCTCACCATGAGAAATGGTTCTAAAGTGGAGCGGGGGGTGAGAGATAGGTAGGACTACAGAGCTTGGTTTAGAAGTTGAGACTGGAGGAAAAAAATCAGGAGGCAGGACGCTGCTGAGGTCTGAGAAGACTTCATTGAGAAAATTTGCAATGGACTTGGGGTCTGTAGTGGGAGCACCACCAATGTTCAACATGGTGGGGGCTGACTTTGTGTCCTTGCCAGTGACTTTATTTATTTAGTAATCAGAATTACAACCTTTGAGCTAAAAGCTCATTTACAAAGGATCATCGTCACAAGGGTAGGGGAGGGTACATACGTTTGGAGTCAGTAGCAGCTTGATAGGCATTGTCAAAAACATCTAATAGTAGGAAAATTGTGAACAGGAGAAATCAGTAAACATTGGCAATAGCATAACAATGTAGGATAACATAGGCAAATAGCAACACATAACCAAAACAAGGGTACATAATCAATGGGGCTGGGTTCACACGTCATGCCATACAATTAAATGCTTAAGTCAGAGTTAGGTGCTAGTTTGAGAAAAAAAATCAGAGCTGGAAGCTAGGTAGGATCTTGTATTGGGAGGAAACAGGAGATGGAGCTGTTCATCAAAACTGATACCCAAAGGTTACTAGGCAATAGCCAGAGGAGTCAGCCTAGGCATAGTAGTCAGAAAGGGTAGAGGGAACCAATCAGGATTAGGTAGGAGAAGAGGAATCATAGGAGGGATGATGGAAGGCTCAAAGGTGGGTGGTGTAAGGAGGTTAGCGGTAAAGGTTTGTCAGGGAGAGTGTGAGAGGAGAAAGGTGAGCAGGCAGGTGGGCAGACATGGGCAGGTGGTGAGCAGGGGTTCGTCAAATTGCAGAAGTGAAGAAGAACCTTGGCAAGCCTGAAGTGACTTCTTTAGAGTTTGCCTAAATTTTACCGTCACTCTAAGTGCGAGTGAGGGCTTCCTTGTAATACTGATTTTTGCTGTGCGTATGGCCCTAGTGCAGTCCTTCTGGCTTTTTTGTAGGCTTGGGTGTCCACTTGTTTACCCGCTGCTCTGGCTATGTGCCACAGATAATCCCTTGATTTCATCCATACAAGAAGTTCAGGCATGAACCAGGGATTGTTGTAACCTCTGATTTTGCGCTTTTTTAGTGGGGCATGCTGATCACACACCCTGTTAAACAGCAGAATGAATTGGTTTAAGGCAGCATTAACAGAACTGGAAGAGTAGATTGTTGACCAGTTTTGTCGGCGAAGGTCGGCTTTTAGCATTTCAAGATGACCGTGTTTAAGGACCCTATGGATGACTGTTTTCGGTGGGGGTTTGGAGAAGTTGTTAGCCCAGTGAATCAGAACTGGTGAATGGTCACTATGTACATCCGGAAGCACCGTGATGAGAGAGAGACGCGGTCCGGTCGATTAGACAAGACCCAGTCAAGCAATGAGGAGGTGCCAGTCTTATAGTTTATCCTAGTAGGAGAACTGACAAGCTGGGAAAGATGCACAGCGGTAACTGCATCCCTATAGGGACTAGAGGCTGGCAAGCTAGTTGGCATTAAAGTCACCAGCAGTACTGTTTCATTGTTTAAGTTCCAGGCACCAAGACATTCCATCAGCGAGTTTAGCCCAGGGTCTTTTGACCAGGTGGAATGTACACTGAGAGAACTGTGAGGGTTTTGTTGTGCTTCCCAAGAAGCAATTTTAGAGCTAAAACTTGCAGGTTAGTCCCAGTGTCTGGAAGAGGTAGAACAATGGCTTGCAGGTCCTCACTATGTAGACTGCACATCCACACCCACGCTTGGTTAGACTAATCCATCCTGTACACTTTAGCCTGGGATTGAAATTGATGAATCAGCAATCTTAGGAGAGAGCCAGGTCTCTACCACTGAAAGGATGTCAGGGTTGTGTTGTAAAAACCAGGCATTAAAGATATCCATTTTTGGAAGGAGGCTGCGATATTCATAGAGCCTATTGTGAGTTGCTTGACATAACTTTGAAGTTCAGCTTGCAGTGTTGGAGGCCTGGATTTGGATGGATATTCCCAGATAGTATCAATAAAGTAACACAATGCTGCATAGATATTCTTTCAGGAGTTTGCTGCTGCATTTGAGTATCCTGCACTGATCCGAGTAGGAGGAAGGTTTTCCTGAATATAAAAATTCCAGAAAGAGCACCAAGGGTGCAGCCACAATGGTCCTTGGCAGAAAAGCTCCATAAAAGTTGATGTAGACAACACTCCAGGGTGGGGGGTTATAGGAAGTTTCTGGCAGTGAGTTAACGTTGAAGCACAGTGGGCGTTGAGGGTCATGTCATGTAAAGATGGACTAGGGATAGAGAGCAGATTTTCGCCAAGGTGGGAAGTGAGAATAAGGAGCATTAGCACCAAAGCACCTCTCCAAAAAAGGAAGCCAAGCATTCTGTGGGTTTACTTAGGTGTGATCAATGGAGTCAGGCCCCTTATAGGAGGAAAGAGTAAATATTTAGTGGTTGCCCCTTTAACAGGAGATAGTAGACTGAAACAAGCTACCCATGGTTCACCAATTGGGAGACTGGGGAGGAGAAAAAAAGTCAGAACATGAGCATTTAAAGGAAGTTTGGGGGGGGATATCACTGGTGTAGCAAGCACAATCAAAACCAGTTTAAGCAGTGTAAAAATACAGTGAAACAAAGCAAAAATCCTGTTCTATACCTTAGTTGGTGGAAACAGTCAAAGAGATACAGGGATTTAAGTCAGTAGAGTCTAGGTTGTAAATAAAATAAAGATAAGAAACTGATCAGTAGTGAGCAGCAGTTACAGATGGCAGTGGGTTACAGATAAAGGACTGCAGATCCCAAGTGAAGACCAAATGAGGGCTCAGACTGGAAAAAGGTGCGACTCTTAAAATTCAAGTGAAGTACACAGTTACTGACCGAGTCGCGGTCTGTACCTGTTGGCTGGCTCTGGAGCAGATGCAGGCTCCTTTCTTGTTCACTCGGAGGCATACCTCTCAACTGTCCCTGATTTTGCCTCAAATTTTTCCTGTGTCCCTCATAAAATTTGTGTTCTTGTGACAGAACAGTGGGGATTAAAAGCACAAAATAACGTCAAACATTAGAGTAACAGACTTGTTATTCTTCAGAAAATGCATCTTAGCACAAATCCCTTTATTCTATCAGTTTTCAAAGTGAATAGTACCAGATTTTAAGATGAGTCCCTGATTTGGGGTCTTTGTCCCTGATTTTTTTAAGCCTTGTCCCTGATTCATGAGGCAAGAGGTTGAGAGGTATGCTTGGAGGGAGTTGGGCAGGCTTGTGCAGCAGTTGCCCAAACGGGCTTTGAGGAGTGCCTAAAGAGAGGACAAGGGGAGAAATAAATCAAAAAGTCAGAGGTTGGCGGGGTGATTCACAGTGACAAGGGATACTTTCGGTATGACAAAGGAGACTTAAACTGGGCTAAATGAGGGGTGGGTCTCAGACAGAGGCAGGCACCAGTTGGGTCTGAAAGGACAAGGAAACAAAAGAAGGGGTCTGGGCAGGGAAAAGAGCTATTTAAACTGTGCGGTAGCAATTAGTTTAAATAAATGCAATCACTAGTCTCGTTCTAAATTTAATTGAGATACAATGCAGCTTTAACAAAATCCAAAACCAGTTTAAGCAGTGTAAGAATACAGTCTAAATAAATGCAGTCACTAGTCTGGATTCTAATTAATCAGAGAGAAGATGTAGCTTTAACAAAATCATCACTGGTGTAGCAAGCACAATCAAAACCAGTTTAAGCAGTGTAAAAATCCTGTTCTGTTCCTTAGTTGGTGGAAACAATCAAAGAGAGACAGGGATTTAAGTCACTAGAGTCCAGATTGTAAATAAAATAAAGATAAGAAACTGCTCAGCAGTGAGCAGCAGTTACAGGTGGCAATGGTTACAGATAAAGGACTGCAGATCCCAAGCGAAGATCAAATGGGGCTCAGACTGGAAAAGGCGCCTTTTTAAAATTCAAGTGAAATTCACAGTCACTGTCACAGTCACAGTCCGTTACCTGTTGGCTGGCTCTGGGGCAGATGCAGCCTCCTTTCTTGCCCACTCGTAGGAGTCAGGCAGGCTTGCAGCAGTTGCCCAAACTGGCTTTGAGGAGGCCTGTCGGCTGGCTCTGGGGCAGATACATGCCCTTTCTTGCCCACTCAGAGGTAGTCAGGCAGCTTGTGCAGCAGTTGTCCAAACGGGCTTTGAGGAGTGCCTGTCGCTGGCTCTGGGGCAGATACAGGCTCCTTTCTTGCCTAATCGGAGGGAGTCAGGCAGGCTTGTGCAGCAGTTGCCCAAACGGGCTTTGAGGAGTGCCAGTCGGCTGGCTCTGGGGCAGATGCAGGCTCCTTTCTTGCCCACTCAGAGGGAGTCGGGCAGGCTTGTGCAGCAGTTGCCCAAACGGGCTTTGAGGAGTGCCTGTCGGCTGGCTCTGGGGCAGATGCAGGCTCCTTTCTTGCCCACTCGGAGGGAATCGGCTAGCTTGTGCAGCAGGTTGCCCAACTGGCTTTGAGGAGAACACTAGCTGTGTTCCCAAGCCATACTTCTTGATCCCCACCAGTGGGAATGGGCTGCACTTCCACACTGAACTTTCACTGTCCTCAGAATGGGGGCGGGGGTCTTACTCCCTAGGCACAGTCCTTGCAGAACAAGAAGCAGGCCACCTGCCGATCCTCGAGCACAGTTCGCATAGGATGGCTGCCCTACAAACTACCTCCTCAGGAACTTTCCACATAGCCCCCCAACACTTCTGGAGGTGGACATAAAGGGCAAGAGGGCTGCTTTGCCACAGCGTGTCCTCCAATGAGTCGCGCCACCATGACCTTGGTCCCTAATCCAGGCAGCCACCTCAGTATTCCACAGTCCCAATGCAGCCAAGTGGCTCCAGACCAGCTTCTCTCACTCTCTCTCCTCTGGCTGCAGGCTTCCTCCTTCTCCCCACGGACAACCTGTGGGAAAGATGCTGGGGTTGGGGCAATCTCCCACCCGGCTCCGGCCTAACTGGCCCCAGGCCTTCGAGCTGGCACCAGCTGCTCCTCTCCTTGACAATTCCTCAAACTCTCCCCAACGCTTTTTCCCTGTGCCAGTAGATGTTTCATAAAAACCATGTACATGCCAAGCCCCACCCCCCAGGCAGGCCCCACAGCGTGAACACTCCTCCCGATGCCAACAGGGCATCATTATTTAGTAACCCTCCTAATTTGGCCCGGGGATTACACTTTCCCCCCACAGAAATGCTTCCCCTTTTGGGGAAGCTGTTTCCATTACTGGTCAACCATGGCTGCTGTGCTCTGCGGGGTAATGCGCACTCTCCCACAGGCCACCACATCCAGGCTCTACCAGTCTGACTGCATGGCAGCAGTCGTTTGAGAACTAGGTGCGCCTACACACCTACCTGCGGTTCTCTGGCTCCACTAAGGAGCATAGTAACACAACCTGACTTCCCAAGCAGATGGCTGGTCCACCAGGCCGACGTCCCACCCAAACTCACCCCCTAGGGATACCATATTCTAACTATTTCCGGTTTCAAAACGTTCCCCATTGGACCTTGCTCAGTACCCAACCGGGCCTATATGGCACCCCAAAACATTTTCAAAAACACATTTGTCCCCAAACACTTTCTATTTGCAACACAACATTCCTATTTATCTATCTTAGGCTATCTAACACCACCAGGGGTGGTGAGCTAACCTCTACACTTTTATTAGGCTACCATTACATTCTACTTGGCTAACTCCTAAACTGCATTTTACTATAAAGCTAAACTTAGCATTGCTTACACATTCTACACTGGACTGGACTTGTTTCCCCCACAGAAATGTCAAGCAACTACTCACATGTTTATAAATAAGTACAACAAAGTCTATCTAAGTCTAACTTACTTCTAAGCTCCTAGCATATTAACCTAATTAACAGAGAGAAAGGGGCACACTTTTACACTTTAAATGTTCTTAGTCACTGGATAACTATCTCTATTAATTAAAGTCCAAGCAATCCTAGATGCAGCACCAGTGGGCAAGTGTACTTAATTACTAGGGGTCCCTACTTAACAATTCTAACATTCTATAGGCCTTAAGTGTAATACACTCTTATCCTATCCTTAAACTATCCAGCTAAGGTTTTCTCTTTAGCTAAACATTTACTTAAGATGATACAAAAGCAAAAAAAAAAAATTACAATGGTTGACTCTAAACCACAAAACGTATTTTTTTTCCAAACTGCAACCAAACTCTATCAGGTTTTTGCCCATACTAACTACAAATGTCTGTTTTGCTTTTCAAAATAAAATTAAACAGTCTCACCGAGTAGTTGCAGTCCCTTAAACCACAGTCTCTCAATGCTGTGAGGCATTAGTCTTTATGGGGTTTTCTTTTTCTGGGGGGTCCTGTACTTGGCAGCTGGGTCCTCTGGTGCAAAATGAAAAAAAAGGATCATTCAGTTCCCGATAAGACCTGAATTGTTTGAGGTGTAGCAACCCAACCTCATCCCCACCCGGGGGGGGGGGGGATCGCGGCTCCATGGGGTGAACGGGAAGGTCCAGGTAAGGTGGGCAGAAGTGGAGGCAAACTTAATTGGCGCTCCCGATGAAGTGGAGCTTGGAGAGGCGGGGGCGCATAAAGTACGGTTTTAAAAAAACAAAAAAAAAAAAACACAAGGATCAGGTTTGGTGCACTCTACTCCTCAGCTGTCATGGCTAACCACAAAGTATTTTATGTGGTGTCCAGTACTGTCCTGCACCAATGCAAATGTCTTGAACAGAGTCAGTCCTTCACTGGCTAAGGAGGTGCACATGGATCTTGCCAGGAAGTCACCTTGTTTCGATCATAAGCTCGATTCTGGGGATCCACTCTATTTCTAAGATGTACCTTTCCATAGCTCCTTGAAACATCCAGCCTGACTTTCTACATTCAATTAAGTCCCACATTCTCTCACTCAAATAGGGGTAGTTTGATCCAGGGCACTCCACTTTAAGGCATCTCCTTACTCATATTTCTGCTTGGCTCCAATTAGGTAAGGTCCTGAAGCTGGGTCATGGGGCCACTCCTCTGGGCAACCAAAGTCCATCCCTATAATTAAGCACTGTGAGGTCCAATAGATGCCAGACATCCATGTCTACCAAGTGTATTTTACAGATTTCTAGGAGCAATGGGGTGATCTCTATGATTCTAAGTATAGGCATAACATAGGGTTTTGGAATGTCACTCTCTAGTACCAAATCCTCGAACATCCTCGTTATACCCTCCCTTGACTGATCACAAATAGAAATTACTTCAGTAGGGTCAACAGCACTCTCTTCATCTGACTCTTTGTCCCTTTCTACCAATTCTATTGTGACCTCTGGGTCATCAGCACCTGGAACTTTTTCCTGCACTCTGGGGAGTGGGGGTCATAGTTTTAAAGGTTTGGCCTCTTCCAATTTCTTAGGCCGACTTTTAGGCCTCACCTTGGGTTCCCAGGGTGAGGTGAGAGTTTGGTGACGTTTTGCTTTTGTCCTGCGAGCCTTGCACCACAGCATCTGGGGAACCTGACTGTTCAGTCATGTCCCTCACATACCCTGTAGCAGTACTCATCTCCGAGGTCCACCCTTGGCTCCTCCCTCTACCACGGGGAAGTTCTGGGGCACTCAGCGGTGGTACAGGTCTGGGCAGACGACTAGGCCTTGGTACCACCTCTGGCTTTACTTCAGTTTCACTGACCGCAACCTCCTCCCACTGCTCTGGGGACTCCACTGTGGTGGCCATACTAGCTGCAGGAGAGACTTTTCTGGCCAACTGTGGCCATTGCCAGGGCGCAGTAGTCGGTGGCACAGGGTCCACATAGCTTCCTTCCTGTGTAGGCATACTGGAAGGTCCAGTCACCCGAGGAACATTCCCACAAGCACAAGAAATACAGATTTGGTTGTCTTATTACGCCACTTCCACATTGTCCACAGTAAGTGCATCCACTCATCCTAGCCATCCTTTCACCATACTCTCACAACCAGCTTACCAGTCCCTCTGGCACATTTATGGCCCAACCTCCAAATTCAGGTGCATAAGCCATTTTTCCAGTGTCTAAAAGTACTCCAAACAAAATTGTTTGGAAATTAGCCTATAAAAAAGTCCTCACAACCTTGGACATTGGTTTAAACTTTTTTTTCTCTTAGCAGTAAATCCCAGTAAAAGGCTACACCATGGGGTGTGGGCACAAACACTTTTATCTCAGCAGCAACACTCCTTACGCCACGAAAAATTTCAGCAGTCTGATCCAAGACCACCTGACCTCCCTTTTTGTAGTGCTGCATCTCATTAGTCTCAACCACCAATCAGATCGCTTCATTCACTACTTACACAAACGCCACATTTTTTCTCTGCAATGGGGTAGACCATTTTGGTCTCCTGTCGATGCATTTGGCTCTGTCAAACTGCAACGAAACCTCCAAACAGGCTGTGGCCCACCAACATTCCATCACCTCAGAACACCTTCCAGTCATGCCAGGTAGGTGATTTGCAGCTCGTCTGTCAGATCCTGGATGACAACCCCCACTTTTGTAATCCTGGTACCCCTGCTTGTACATCTATAGCACTATTTCTGATATTAAAAGAATGAACAGTCTTTCGAGATTTCACTCGCTCCTGCACTGGGGGATTTGGGTTTTAATCAGTCTGGCAGGCAGCAGGCAACTACTCTCAGTCCTTGGGTGATCGACTACTGAGGAGACTACCCTCACCCTTTCCTGTCTAGGGTTACATGGAACATGTCTCTGGGAAAGGGAAGGGCACCAGCTTGACTGAGCAGCACAAAAAAAAAAAAAAAAAAAAAGCAGTGTCGTATACAGTACCTTTAATTTTGTATTGTAGATTGGGATTCCATTGGTGGGGCTGAGTTTTGTCGAGGCACAGCCTGGATGGCATTTTCCTCCCTCATGACTGGTGGCACCAGATCACTTTAGAATCTGGAAAACAGTTTGATTAGGCAAGACACAGCATAACAACTCAGGACACCAAAGATTTCACCCAGGCAGAAATTGAATGCAATCAGGCATTTTATTTTGTCACAAAAGCTCAAACTGACAACAAACTCCATAGAGGGTGCACCAAATTCATTGTTACAGTTCCATGCATTTTCTCTGGCGAGCACCATGGCACAGTCACTTGGGGATACTGGATTCAAACCTGGACCCTTCGCTACATCCCTTGCTTGTTGAGCCATAGGGGCTCTGAATTTCTTTTAGAACACTAGTAGTGTTCCCAGGCCATACTTCTTGATCCTGCCAGTCGGAGTGGGGTGCACTTTCACACTGAACTTTCAATGTCCTCAGAATGGGGGGGGGGGGTCTTACTCCCCGGCACAGCCCTTGCAAAACAGGAAGCAGGCCACCTGCCGATCCTCGGGCAGGGTTCACACAGGACGGCTGCCCCACGAACTACCTCCTCAGGAATTTTCCACACAGCTTCCCAACACTTCTGTAGGTGGACACAAAGGGCGAGAGGGCTGCGCTGCCACAGTGGCCCCTCCGATGAGTTGCTGCCACCACGACCTCAGTCCCTAATCGTGGCAGCCACCTCAGTATTCCTCAGTCCCAACAGAGCCAAGCGGGCTCCAGACCAGCTTCTCTCTCTCTTCTCTGGCTGCAGCCTTCCTCCCTCTCTCTCTCCCCACGGATGGCCTGTGAAAAAGATGCTGTGGGCCGGGGGCAATCTCCCTAACCCGGTCCTGGGCCTACCCAGCCCCAACTGGAGGCCCCCCCAAGGCATTCTAGCTGGAACCAGCCACTCCTCTCTCCTCGACTATTCCTCAAACTCTCTCCCACCGTTTTTCCTGCACTAGTTGGTGCTTCATAAAAACCATTCACACGCCATGCCCGCCCCTGGCAGGCCGAATGTGAGCAGCTCCTCGATTCAACAGGGCATCATTATTTAGTAACCCACTAATTTGACCCAGGGGTTACACTGGAAACAGGGAAAGGCTTCAAAAGGGGATGGGACAGGGTAAAGGGTACCATCAGGAAGAAATGGGAAAAGCGGCAAAGTCCTTAGCTGCTGCTTGGGACTCGCAATAGGAGCAGACTCCATAGACCATTAGGCCTTATTTTGCTCCCACCTATGTTGCTATATTTAAAGAGCTGCTTATGTCTCAAAGAAACGTAGAAAAACATGATAATTTAGGTACAAATCAGCTTACATTCCATATTTTAGATTTGTCCACCCCATTATTTAGTACTGAGAAAATCTGCATGAATACATGGGCCCAGATATTCAAAAGGGTTGCGCCATGTGCAACAGGGATGTGCCAGCGCAAGCCCGAAAATGCGCCATTCTGCGATATTCAGTGGGAGGCAGATGCACCCCCCAAATCACAATGCGCAAAAGCGCAATGATAATCAATGCATGCGTAACTGAAGGGGAAAGAACCATGCATAAATGGCACAGTGCGATATTCAACAACATGCGCCATGCGCAATAGGGGAGCAAACGGAAGTTGCGCAATAGCAGAAATGATCCAAAATAAAAAGAAACAAGAGAGAGGCGCAAGAACGCTACAGGGAAGCCACATGTTGGTGAACTGCAGACAGCCACACAGAAACTGGGAGCAGGACAGAGCACCTGGAACCATCAGGAACAGGGAAGGTGTGGGGAGCCTGTGCCACAGTGCAGGACAAAAGGGGGAAGTGCCACACAGCACTGAGGGCACAGATAGTGGGCAGTATGGCCACTACAGGGAGGTGTTCCCGGTGCAGGGGGAGTAGCAGCAAGGACAGCAGGTGGAACAGAGAAACAGCTGCTGGGGGGGTCAGACAAGCCAGGGACATGGCCAGTGCCACCATCCAGATGGAGTCAGTTATGAGGGGTGTGAGAAGGCCCGTTGGCGGTATGCCCCCAACAGGCAGTACCAAGCCCGCACCAGCTTCCAGCTGTACACTGATACTGAGATCGTGGGCCGGTACCGCCTGAACCGGTGATCCTGAGGCGGCTCTGTGAACTGTGCAGTGATGTGATGCAGGCACCCACACAACGGAGCCATGCTCTGTCAGTGGAGACCAAAGTGACAGCTGTCATGTGCCTGCTTGCAACGGGTTCCTTCCAGAGACCAACAGGGGACACAACAGGCATAACCCAGTTGGCTGAATCACACCTCCTCAGCCAGTTCCTCACGCACTCCTGCCACAAGCTGCGGAGTGCATCCGCTTCCCAGCACACCGGGCGGAGCACACAGCAAACATACAGGAGTTCCACATGGTAGCACGTATGCCTGGTGTGCTTGGGGCAATAGACTGCACCCATGTGGCCATCTGCACGCCACCCTGGCCCCGAAGGGGCACACACGAATGGAAGGGGTATGCAAGCATCAACTGCCAGGTGGTGTGCGATGCCAGGGGGCATAATCAATGTCTGTGCCACGCACCCTGGGGAGACATGATGCCTCTCATCTGGCACCAGTCTGCACTGTGCCACAGGTTCGAGGTGAGGACATCCCCACTGGCCACCTAATGGGTGAGTATGCAAATCACTCAGAAATAGATGGATCTTGGGAGGGGCATAGTCAGAGGTGACATGGGTATTGGCCTACATGGCCCATGGCAGGGCGACGCTGATCACCAAACTAATGTCCACCCTCTACACACAGGTGACAGTGGATACCCACTCTGTCCCTGGCTGCTCACACCATACCGGCAGCCCACGACCCCATCGCAGCAACGCTACAATGAGGCACATGCCACCACACGCAATGTCATCGAGCGGGTGTTCGGGATGCTGAAGGCACGTTTCCGTTGCCAGGACACGTCTGGCAGTGCCCTACAGTACAGCCCCTCAAAGGCCTGAGGGCTATTCCTGGCCTGTTGCATCCTGCACAACATGGCCAATGACTGTGGGATAGCCGTACAGGTTGAAGAGGGGACAGTGATGGGTCGATGAGGGACGCTGGTGAAGATGATGATGGGCAGCCCCCCCTTGGTCGAAGGGACCCCCGACTGATCCGGACGGCACAGCTGCACCAGGACACCATCACACAGGAGCACTTCACCCAACCCAGGTAAGTCATGGAGCCATGTGCAACCACCAGTGGCAAGGGCACAATCCACAAACACGCATGGACAAACCACAGGGGTGCATGTTGTTAAGGGAATTGGCCGAGCATGGAACCGCACACGCCATCAGGGATGGTCGTTTAACACGGCATGCGGTCACACACACACACACACACACACACACACACACCCAAGACATGCACAAAGGGTAGGAGGCACGCCGACCCCAACCGCCACCCCTACTACACACACATCCACAGATCACCATGCCTATTGCCTGTCATTGTGCATGTGTCGGGCGCTGGGCACCATTGCACAGTGGCGGACAGCAGATACGGAGGCATCATCATGCACACGCCACAGCGGACAGCAGCGGAGGTGTGCAGATGGAACGTATGTGTGTGTGTGTGTGTGTGTGTGAGGGCAGTATCCCACCCTGGCATTGCAGCTGAACGACACAATGCACACAGGGCAGCATCAGACAGTAGCCATGGTGGGAGACAGGTCAGTCACGCATCAGTGCCACGGCCGCCACGGATGCATGGGCGGCCCCCGAGACCCACCAGCAATGACAGGCTGACTAATGGCCTCATGGGGTGGCACCAGCGGTCCCCAGGGGTTCCGCTCGTGAACGCGGTGTGCTCGCGCAGGGGTCTGCAGCACACCGAACATGCCTGCGCCAGGCGAGCTCAGGATGCCCACAGCTGAACCCAGTGTCAAGGAGGGAGTCGCACTACGCCGGAATGGGGTGTGGACATTGCACTCGCGGTGTCTGTGACACATGGGCAAATAACTGTGTGCCCACTGTGGCCATGGCAGCTGTGATTGTCTGTGTCAGCCTGTCAATGGCAGTGGTCACATCCTCCAGCATCTGGTCCATCCCTGCCAGGAGCAGAGTGTGTATCTGCTGTGCCGTCCTCTGCCTGGCGCAGAGCCGCACTGAGTGCATCCACCACCGTCCACGCCGCAACTGCTGATCGACTGATTCTTGGGTATGTGGGTGTGCTCTTCTAAGAGGTCATTTGCCTGATCGGCATGCTGTCCCTCACGGTGTTCGCGGCCTGATGGGCAGCACCCTTGAGGGTGGGCACACCAGGGCCAGGCCTGGGCATGTCCACGGGCGTGCACTGATGCCGCCCCCTGGCTGTACCCCCCATCGCCATTGGCCGACTGCTGACACTGCCCCTCCAGCTGCCGCTCTCCAGGGCTCAACGGTGCCGCCGCAACGGCCGCAACAGCCCCACTGTCCTGGACACACACCAGTGCTGCCCCACTGGTGCAGACAGGCACAGGCTGGGACTGTGATGTCACACAGGCCTCCCCGGTGGCACCACCCATGGCCATGCCCATGATGTCACCTGCTGTGTGGCCATCCTGTGGCCCACACGTATCACTGTCCATGAAGTGAGCTCCATCATCATCAGTGATGGATCCGGCACCAGCCCGAGTCTCAGCATGCTGGCATCCATGGACGCTGGCACGCTGGGACATGGGCAGGGCCTCCTCCGCACCTGCTCCACCAATATCAGTCCGGATGGCCAGGTGGGCCCACTGTCGCCCTGACCCTCGGATGCCCGTGGAGGTGGACGGGCCCTTCTCTATGTCCACGGTATTGCCCTCAGTGGACAAGCCCACCACCACTGACTTATGTAGACACTCAGGAGCTGTAAGAGAACACAGTAGCATTAATGTAGCTGCCCTACCCTGTCCCCCCCCCATTGACAGACCAGGACCTACCATGCAGTGACGGGCTACCACCTGTCTGGAATCCACCACCTGGAACACCCTCGATGGCACAACGCCACATGCTGCCAGCAACCCGCTCTTCTCGTGGGGTCAGGCGTTGCACGTCCGGCTGTCCCCCACCAGTTGCAATCCGTGCTGCCCTGATGGCAGCCACCTTGTCCTTAATCCTCCGCCTGTCCATGCCCATCTTCTTTTTGCACTCCTGCATGGACCGCTAGTGGCTGCCATGCAGGTTGATGGCACACACCACCTCTTCCCATGCAGCAGCACGGGCCTGTGGTGTTCCAAGCCGTTCGCTGAGCAGTGGCTCCTGGTCGAGGTAGGCTTCAAACAGGGCATCTGTTTCTGTCCTTGTGAAGTTAGGCCTCCTCTTCCTCCCACGTCTCTGTTCCTCTTCCTTCACCTCACGATCACTCATTCTTCATCCTGTGAGAATGACAGGTGTTACCTGTGACTGTGCAGTCCCATACATGTTCCACATACCACAGTCCACACTCCCAAACAGCATGCAACTCACCACAATAGACTGCAATTACAGACTATGGCCACTGCAGCCCAATGTCGCATTTTTATAGCGCAATGCATACAAATGAGGCGAGGTGCAATTATTAGTGGATGCAAATGCAGTATCTGCACCACTGAATGGCTGATTTGCATATGCCGGCTGAATATCGCGCTGTTGCGCAATTGTGTTGAACGTGCTCAGGCAAGGGCGCATTTCTGTGACATGCGCAGTAGACACCGAATGGCGCATACCTGGGGTGATGACGCCGACGCCTGCCATGCTGCTGACGTGCTGCTCATGAGAGGCAATGCAGGGCACGGCCGCCATTGTGCCAGTGGCGCTACTCGCTGTTCACATGTATGGCACTCTGGCACTGGGCGCCGTCATAGGCGCACTGGGGCCACAGCACAGTGAGCGCTACAGAAAGTGGTACACAGGCACCCTACTGCGCTCACGTGGTGCCAATAGCACTGTGGTGGTCTGTCGCAGAGAGAGAACCCACACCTGTGCCAACCTTTGCCCCTAGTAGCCATGGGGCCGCATGGGTGCACCTCTATGCGCTGTTTGGTGACAGGCGCAGTAGAGAATAACAGCACAGTACCGCACAGTATCCAGCGTGGCTGAATCGTTGCTCTACAGAGCACCATTTTGATACCAAACTGGACAGGATGGCAAGAAAAGGGCCCATCTGAAGCCAACTGAACTGGCCAATCTGGTCCAGTTGGTGGAGCCCATGCCACTGCCCTATTTGGGAGGCACCCTGGACAGGGCCAGGAGTGCGGTGTGGGAGGAGGTGGCGGTGGCCCTGGAGGAGGCCACAGGAATGGAGAGGATGGCAGAGCAGTGCAGGCACTGCTATGGTGACCTGCAGCAGCGGGACCCAGACAAGCTTGCCCGCCTGCGGGCACGTGCCAGGAGGGGCACGGTGCCACAGCCAGGTAGGTGCCCCAATCATACACTGTTAACGTCCATATGGGTATCACGGTGGCATGTGTCCAGCACATGGGCGGGCCGTCCAGTGTTGTCCGTGGTGGGGGAGGATGGGATGGCTGTGTGATTGCACACACGGGGCGGGGGGGACTTTACCGGATTGTACTGATGTTCCTCTCCATTTTGCACCCTAGGCCCAGAGGAGTGCCGACGGGTGAGGGAGAGGAGGCTGCGCCAAGATGACCATCAGGCCGGAGGGCTGCCAGACAAGACAGGCGCAGGGACCAGCCTGATGATGGTGAGTGCCTTACATCCATGACTACTATTGCATGCTGTGTAACAGGCGGCGGCGTGGCATGGCACCATCCACTGACACCACTGCCATGCACGCAACTTGTTACAGTCAGCACTGTCCAGTGGCACTGCATGTCTGGGAGTGCATCAATGGTGGTCCATGCGTGCACCGGGTACATGGCTGTGCCACTGCCTTTGCACCTCATAGCCATGTCGCTGTACAGCCACGGTGGTGCTGTGCGGGACTTGGGCGGTGGGTGTGTGCAGCGGTCCGCACATCTGTGTGTGCCTGGGTAGGCAGGTCATGTGGACACGATCACTGTGGGTGGTCGCACACCATCACAGGGACGTGTCCACGGCTGTATGCCATGCACAATGAGTGGGCTGCAGGGGATGGACATTCACACTTATTCATTCTGCCCTTGTCCTAGGTGGACTGCGGCTGATGCGGCTGGAAAGGGCCATGCAGGAGCTCCTCCAAATTGCGGGGCATCACTGGAGGTACTCCAGAGGTTGGACCAGCATGGTGTCGGAGGCGGCAAACCAGAGGCGTCACAGGAGCAGAGTGACCGCTAAGCCCTCCATGCCCCAAGATACACTTACTCCCTGGACCCACACCTCACACCCCTTCTTCCCTCTCATTTGTACACCCCTGCCCCTTACGCACCCCTCACCTGGTATGTGGCCCCACCCCTTTATGTATATAGTTTTTTGTATCTTGAAAAAATACATTTGTTCTGTTATGCCTACTGTTGTGGTCTCTGATTTGCAGCGGGCTACAGGTGCTCAGCTGCAGTGGTGTGCATGGCGTCAGGGGTGGCGCAGGTATGGGCGTGTGTGTGTGTCCATAGGGGAAGCGCCTATGGTGTGGGTGTAGCTATCAGTCACTGTCTGTGGTTTGTGTGTTGTTCCCTGTACACTGGATGACTGTGTGCAGTGGTCCACAGTGCATGCACTGTGTCCATGGCGCCCTGTCAGACCGTCCACGGCCTGTGCAGCTAACACCCTTGCATATCTGTGATCTACACGGTCTGCTGGCATGTCAGTGGTGGCTGTCCATGCTGGACAGCCACTGTACCCAGCACAATGCCAGGTTGCCTCCTGTCACCGGTATGGTGCACGTCTACCTCGGGTGGCACTGTGGCCTCCGCTGTTGTTGTCCCACCTCCATGCTGTCACTTGTGTCTATTGCAGGGGATGTGCTCCACTGTCTGTCACTTGTGCCCCGGCCACATGCTGGTGGCATACAACTTCATGGTGCCTGCACAGGATGGCTGGCACACCTGTGCCATGTAGGGGTGCTGGCCGTGCATACACGGCTGCTGTGGCCACACGCCAGTGGCTTGGTTGACCCGCTACTGTGTCCCTCTGTTGGTGTGCCCTTGGGTATGGGTGGGTGTTTGTCCATGCACTGTGTTGCATCCTTTGTGGCGCATGCTTCCATGCAACACTGTGTGTGTCCGTGCTGGCTGTTGTGACCAGTGCTGGGATGGCGTGTGTCCTTAGGAGGGTGTGCAGGGTGCTGTACCGCTGGTGGTGGGGTCCAGGGCATGCCCTGTCGCATGTGGGGTACCTCGTGTGCTGACGCATGGTCGGTCTCTCAGCTGTACCTTGGTGGGGACGTGCAGGGCGGCACTGTGTATGCAGTTGTTGCACTGCTGTCTGATGCCGCCCGCTGCTCATGGTGGGGCTGCCTTGCATGGCTTCATGGTGCACAGGGTTGCATTGTCACAGTGGGGGTGGTGGCATGCATGGGGTGTCCTGCACTGTTGGGGGCTACTCCTGGGCAGGGTGTATGGGGATCGTGGTGCAGGGTGTGCTCTGCATTGGTGGGATGGTGTGGCATGGGGTGGTCGGCCCTCCTTGTGTGCCGGTCATAGCTTGCCAGGGGGTGTGCTGGGGCACCATGCCCTGGCTGTGGGTTGGTTGCTGGTATCCACGGGCCGGTGGTTATTCCGGCTCTCCACCGGTTGTGCAGTGCATGGGGTGTGGGGGCGATGTCTGTTCTGCTGTGTGCTCCTCTGTGGCATGGGTGGTGGGCCCCTGCATCCTGCGCATCCCTGGTTGTGCTGTTGCACTACTGCCCTGCTCCACGGGGCATCCCTGGTTGCGCTATGGCGCATCTGGACTGCTCCACTGAGCATCCCCGGTTGTGCTATGGGCATCTGAACTGCGCAACTGCACATCCCTGGTTCGCGTATAGGCGCGATGATGTCGTGTGCGCGGTACATCTTGACCTGCGCACTTTTGAATATCGTGCTTCTTTCATGCATGGGCGAGTGGACTTGCGCTGTTCCGCTTGTTGCGCACTTTTTGGGCGAGTTTGAATATCCGGCCATGATCTTTATACTTTAGAGTTCATCTGCCTCTTTAGCTTACTCCCTATTTCAAGTTATAATCCTGTGCTTTGACGTCACAATCTGTTGCCATGGAAGAAACTGTGCTGTCACAAGCAGTACACTAGGTCCTCAGGAAGGGAGAAAGGAACAGGAATAGATTGACTCTTCAGTTAGGAAGGAAAGGAAAACAAAAACAAAAAAAACAGGCACATTGATGTTTTCCCACTAAACAGTATTAATTCCACAGTATACCCATCCATACTTCTCAAGTGTACCTCATTAAGCGGGACATCTCTCATTTAGCCCTTTAATTGCTCTGTTCCTCATGGAAAAGGTCCTGCCCACACAATGTGCTGTAAATACAGATTTTAAAGCAGAAATTCTTAATATTCTAAAATACTAAATCCAAAATAAACTTTGTACAGGTAAACACTATGGTTTTCACAGTGTTCTGAACTTGTATTTCCATGTTTGAGGATGTGTCCCTCATTTTGACTGTCCAAAAATGTCTGTGTCCTCATTTCAGTGACAAAAAGTTGAGAAGCACTTACCCAGCCTCCTTACATACCGCCTGCCGGGTTAAGAAGTAGGCGGAGTCCTGAATGACGTCTCCGCGGCAGAGGAGCTGGGTTGAATCACGCTACGAGCCTGCAGGAGTAGTCGCATGAGGGAATACTGTAAACACAGCAGCACTGAAAGTTTAACGCCGCGTACCTGGGCGTGAATCGAGGCAGGTAAGTACGCACTCACTCATTTCAGACTGCAGCTTTTCGATATCGTTGGGGAAAAGGGTCGGCTGCATTGCCGTTTCTGCACACAGCTCAGTCGCTGTTAGGTGTTTTCGGTCTCTTCCACAGTGTTGCATCTGTACATGCTGTATTAATGAAGTCGTAAAATCGGAATGGCAGCGCAGGCTGTTGCCCCTTGATACCTACCACAACACACAGAAGTCTCTCTCTAGTTATGTGCCACAGCAAGTGCGCCACTCATAAGCTTCCTCGTTTTTAAAACGCAATCGCCCTGCAGTGCAGACCAACCCGACGTCGGCAGCGTTAACGTGTTTTGCAGCACGCGGCTTGTCTGTTGGCGTTGAGCCTTTGGAGTGGCGGTAGGGGGTCGTCTCTTCTGTCTGCAGTAGCCCCGGAAGGGGGTTGGGGTCGCTACCCGAGCGCAGAAACTGCGTGTCGAGTGGCGCGAAGTTGCACACCGTGTAACGGGTGCCGGTTACAGGTTATCGTTGTATGTTGCGTTTCGTACACACAGCTGCACAGTCACCTTGGCATCTGTTGCGGTCCTCCGAGGTCGCAATGACTTATAACTGATTGTGATGGGTGGAAGGGACTGTGTCCTCACCTTAAATATTGTGGAACTGGAACTGTCAGTAAGCAGCCCTTCTATCTCCGGGAGTCCTGAAGTGTGAATGGGTTCAGCTCGCCCAGCTCCATTTGCCACCAGAGACCAGCGAACTTTACTTTGAGGAAGAGGCATCTGCGTCTGGGAGACACTCGGTACCTAATACCTCAACAGAGAAACGAATGGGGTGCTCACTCATTGCCCAGTAGTGTAGGGTACCACCGTGTATTTTGATAGTCACTAGCTGTCACTGTGTTTACATACAGCTGGGTTACCGGGTAACTGAGCTCGGAGCGGAGATCTCCGAGTGTAACTCGGTAACGCTAGCTGCATGTAAACACGACGTCAGGAAGTATCCGGGCATCGGCTTACCCGGTAAAGTTGCCTGGATAACGCTTTGGCTAGCTGTTTACTCCTGCCATGTATACGCGCGATCAGTAGTACCCGGGTTTCAGCGCAAGTGGTGACGTCACAAGGGGGTCTCGGTTTAGACAGCACAGCTGCAGCACTTGAGACATCAGTACCCCATAAATTGCTACGGACCATTTCCTCAGTCGTTTGTCGTCTGATGTTGCACTATGTTGAGCTTGCACTTTCTCACACAAAGCTGTTTCTCCCTCATTAAAAAAATATATTTGTGATAACCAGACTGACATGCAGCCACTGTTCTCTAAAAATATGCATTTTTTAAGTTAAGCAATATTCTGTAATTTGTTCACAAAATATACAACTTTGGTTTTTCAAATAATGTACAATCAAAGCCCCATTATCACCACAGTATCTAGTTTACTGCCTGTGTCACCAATACCCTAAAACATTTTGCATGTTATTTTCAGATATGCCCCATTTCTCAAATATGTGCAAGCCAATACCATTTTCTCAAGCATTATGCCTATAGTGTTTTTTCTAGAAAACAATGTTAATGCCAGAACATAATTGTTAAGAAAACAAAAGCAATCCCAGGGAATTGCAGACCGGTCAGTCTGACCTCAATTCTGGGCAAGCTGATGGAGACCATACTAAAAAAAAAAAAGGTTGGTAGAATATCTAGATGATCATGGTCTCCAGGATGTGAGGCAGCATGTGTTTTATTTGGGGGTGGGGGTTGTGTCAAACAAACCTGTTTGACTTTAATTGTGTGACTAAGACAGTCGGCCGCCAGCGATTAACGGTAGACATCCCCTATCTGGATTTCAGCAAGGCCTTTGACTTCTGTGGCACACAAAGGTTGATCAGGAAGCTGGTGGATTTAGGGGTTGGAGATAAGATGACCAGATGGGTGGAAAACTGGTTGAAGGACAGAACACAAAGGATGGTTGTGTTGGGGAGAGTTATCTGGCACCAGAGGTAACCAGTTGGGTCCCACAGACTCGGTGCTGCAGTTGGTGTTATTCAGTGACTTCATCAGTGCCATTGGGGATGGCATTATGGGCAAATGTGCCTATTTGCAGATGACACCAAACTCTATGTAAGAGTGGACACAGCTGAAGAAATAGTGGACCAACAGGATGATCTGGAAAAGCTGGGGAAGTGGGTCAAGATCTGGCAGCTTGGCTTCAGTGCTAAGAAATGCAACGCTATGCATATTTAGCCAAGAATCCAAGGACAGAGTACTACCTGGTGGAATTCAGTATCGGAATCAGAGGAGGAGGAGAAGGACCTGGAGTGGTGATCACTAGTGACCGAAGCACTCCATACGGTGCAAGAAACAGCAAACAAGGGCAAACAAGATGCTGGGATGCATAGCTGGGGGCAGTAGTAGGAGAGAGGAGGTTATACTGCCCTTGTACAAGTCACTGGTAAGGCCACATCTAGGGTATGGAGTTCTGTATTGGTGCCCAAACCTCAAAAAGGACATTAACCTGCTAGAGAAGGTACAAGGGAAGGCTACAAAGATAATAGCAGGTCAGCAGAGTAAAGGCATATGAAGAGGTTGAGGGTACTGAACATGTACTCCAAGGAGGATAATGGGGGGCATGATTGGGACCATCAAGTACTTGAATAAATAATGTGGATAAGGAGGGTCTCTTAGCTGAGTAGTGACCATAACACGAAGGTGCAGTCTTAAATTGGTGTGTGGGAGGTTTAGGAGGGAGGTCGGGAGCGCTTCTGCACCTCTTCAAAGAGAGGTGGTGGACACTTGAAATGTGCTGCCAGAAGAAGTGATCTCACTGAAGACAGTGAGCAGTTTTAAGAGCGGATGGGACAGGTATAGGGGGAAGGTAAGGATAATGGTAGGGAGGATGTGTGGAAGGGGGCAGGGGCAGTAGCTCGAGCTGTGGACCCTACAATACGAGCAGTCTAGATTGACCAAATTGCCTTCTTCTGCTGGCTTCTTCGTATATTCATATCTAAAGCTGAACTAGCACATTTTCTGGAAAACTACATAAAATGAGAAGGGACTTGGCAAGGTTGGAGAAATGGTCAAAAGTATGACAGCTTTGATTCAATGCAAAGAAGTGCAAAGTAATGCACGTAGGAAACAAAAACCAGGAAGAGTGCATCCCATCTGGAGTACTGCATGCAGTTCTGGAGACACCATCTTCGCAATGGCAGACAGGATGGAGGCAGTCCAGAGGAGGGCAACTAATATTGTGCAGGGTCTGCACCAGAAATCGTATGAAGAGAGACAAAAGGAGCTTAATATGTATACATAGAAATATAGAATTTGACGACAGATAAGGACCGCTTGGCCTACCTAGTCTGCCCATTTCCCTACCTAATGGATAAGCTGCAGATCCTAGTTAACCAAGAGCCTACTACCTCCTACCCTGACTAGAATTGCCTTATCTGTCCCATGCATTCTTGAATTCCCCCACTGTTTTTGACTCCACTACCGCCTCAGGAAGGCTGTTCCATATATCCACAACCCTCTCCGTGAAAAAATACTTCCTCACATTATCTCTGAGCCATCCCCCATCTTCAAATTGTACCCCCTTGTTCTTGCACATCTTTTTCTGAACGATGCTACCCTCTTGGACTCTGTTGATTCCCTTGATGCACTTGAAAGTTTCTATCATGTCCTGCCTCTCCTCGAGGGTATACATATTAAGCTCCTTTAATCTCTTTGTATGTTTTCTGGTACAGACTCTGCACCATTTTAGTTGCCCTCCTCTGGACAGCCTCCATCATGTCCTTCTGGAGATGGGGTCTCCAGAACTACACACAGTACTCCAGTTCATACCCTAGAGGCGGGGGGGGGGGAGACGAGATAGAAACATTCAAGAATCTCAAGGGAATCAACAAAGTCCAAGATGGTAGCATCTTTCAGAAAAACATAGGTACAAGAACAAGGGGGCACAATTTGAAGATAGAGGGGGCACGGCTCAGGCTTTGTGAGGAAATATTTTTCACTGAGAGGGTAGTGGATGCTGGAACAGCCTTCCAGAGGAAGTAGTGGTTCAAAAACAATGGAAGAATTGAAGAATGCATGGATACACATAAGGCAGTTCTAGTGGGGTAGGAGAAAGTGAGCTGCTGGTTAACTAGGACCTGCAGCTTATCCAAAAGGCAGGAAAATGGGCAGACTGGTGGGCCAAGTGGTCCTTATCTGCTGTCAGAGTTTCTGTGTCAGCCCTGTCACACCCCTGGACTTACTGTCCCTGCCTTAGAACAGCAGGGTGCCTGGTCAATGTTGCAGGGGTAATGAGGCCGGATGTCATCCTGCAGCCAAAGGAGGTCTTTCTCCTGCTTTTTTTGTTGCTCCTTCAGTAGCCACCCACATTCAGTGGCAAACTGAACAAGCTGCACCTCCGGACGTTATCAAACGCCTGTGTTTGGCTTGTCTTGGTGTGCGCCAAGGCACAAATGGAGGAGAACATTGCCAGCTCAGTAAAAAGGGATAAAGACAGAAGAGAGAGAGACAGTAAGACTGAAGGGAGTGTGTGGAAGACGACCAGAAGAAGGCAGACATATTGAACACGTACTTTTCAATTCAATTCAATTTTATTTATAAAAGGCACCTTACTACAATTCAAGGCGTCTGTACATAAAACCACATAAGAACCGTAACATTCATAAAATCCAACATATGTAATCTAGAAATGTCAACAATAACAAATGAAGGCTAAAATTATATAATGTTAAATATCATCATTAAAACCTAGGCTAAAGAGGTGTGACTTTAATTTGATCTTAAAACTTTGGACGGTCAGGTATTCTATTGTTCAATATGTACAAAGGATGGGGCTGGAGATGGGCCACAGATGCGGGATAAAGGTGGCAGAGGAAGGGAGGTGGACAATAGCCAATTACAGACGGGACAGTCCTCAAGGAATCGGCAGAACTAAAGATGGGTGAGGCAGTGGGGTCAAATGGGGTTCGCCCCATGATATTGAGAGAACCTAGGAGCTGACAGCACATTTGATGGCCCTGTTCAGCCTGCACTGGAAACGGGAAGATTCAGGGGACTGTAGGAGTGCGGATGTGGTCACACTTTATAAAAGTGGGAATAAGAAGGAGGTAGGAAACTACAGACCTGTTTCTCTGACTTTGTTTGTGGGCAAGGTTATGGAAATACTACTAAAAGAAAGGATTGTGGGATACCTTGTAGCCAATGGCTTGCAAGATCCGAGGCAGCTGGGTTAACAGGTGGGACATCTTGCTAAACAAACCTGATTGAGTTCTTCATCTGGGTGACCAGGGAGTTAGATTAGGGTGGAGCCGTGGATGTGGCCTACCTGGATTTCAGTAAGGCCTTTGACACAGTTCCACATAGAAGACTGGTAAACAAGCTGGACAGCCTGGGAGTGGATCCAAAGGTAGTATAACCGGGTACAAAGTTGACAGAGTAATAATAGTTGGAGGGTTATGGAATGGGATTTAATCAGAAGAAGGCAGGGTCACCAGTGGATGCCACAGGGTCAGTACTAGGACCAGTCCTTTTTAATGGCTTTACTGGTGACATAGCAGAGGGCTGGAAGGGAAGGTATGCCTGATTGGATAACACACAAATCTACAGAGTGGACACACTTGGGAGGTGGAAATAATGGGGAGGACCTGATAAAAGGCTGGAAGAGTGGTCCATGGTATGGCAATTTGGGCTCAGTGCCAAAAGTGCAAAATTATGCTCATAATGCACAGAAACCTGTGGGCAGTTACCAGTTGGGAGTGGAGATGTTGGCAACCACAAAACAGGAACGGGACCTGTGGGTAATCATATCTGATAACCTGAAGGTAGTAAGCAGTGCGATAAGGCTGTGGGTAAGGATAGCAGAATGCTGAAGTGCAAGGGAGGGGTACTACAAACAGAAAAGAGGAGGTGGTGTTAACCCTCTACAGATCAGCGGCGAGGCCCAACGTAGAGTATTGCATCCAGTCTGTGTGGATGAACAACATATACTACTTCTAGAACTACTGTTACAGGTGAGTAGCCTGTGTTTCTAGGGACATAAGAAAGGGAAAGATGGAGGGGAATGGATTTCAGATGGATGCAAGGTGATAGCAGAAAGCCACGTGGCCAGCAGAGAAGTAAGGGAAGGGAATGTAGGTGTGGGAATCTGTGGAACTAAGTGAATAAGAAGATCATGGAGCAGGGGATAGCAAGGAAGAGAGATAGGAGGAGAAGTACTTAAACCAGTATTTGGCAATGAAGGCAGCTCAGTGGGCCTGGTGACATGTTGGCAAGACAAAGGTGGAGCGAGAAGAGTAGCGGGAGCAGTGATTGGTACTCCTTCAGCCCTGACAGCAGACTCCAGGGCTCTGCTGCCCTGGACACAGACCTCTAAACCCGAACTTCCAAATCATCCTACTCCTTAACCCCACTTGTCATGTCCTCAAGTCTCCCGAACCCTTTGCTCTGGCCCCAAACACCATGGAAGCAGTATCCTGTGCCATCCCCAGCCCTGGCAGCAGTACCCTGAGCACATACTGTTGCCCCCCTTTGCATCCTAACTCCCCTCCTTACTTCAGCAATATTTTGTTTCCTCTCTTTTTATCTCTCTTCTCTTACGTACCCCTATCTTCCCCTCACTTGTATGTATTTGGGCCCTTCCCCATTCTTCTTCCTGCTTTCACCTACACCCCTCTCAGGCACTTCAGCTACCACTCAGTAGTTGGCAGCTACATGCCTCTGGAAGTTATCCATTTTCTCCCATTCTCATCCTACCCTTACTCTCCTATCCACCCTTCTTCGCTCTTGTCAACCCCTACCAGACCCCAGCTCCCTTTACACCAACTGTTCCTGCCTGTGCACTTTCTGCTCCCTACTTACCTTCTGCCGCTCCTACCTCTTTACTATTTTCCTTCTTTACCGACCTCTCTTCCCCAATCTCTGCTTCTCCCCTAGTCTTCTCTTAGCCACCTCCCTACCTTCTACCGCTGGGCTTTTGTTTCCTCTCAACCTATGTACTATTTTATGTACATCTCATAGCACTACTCGTATTGGAGGCTAATCTAATTTTAGCTAGCACTTTGACAACAGAACTGTTATTATTTTTACATGTTCTAGCTGTTTTATTTTTCTCCTGTCCAGCTCTGCACAAGCTAGTTGGATTGTGTTTAGACATCTCTGAATATGTACCCTTTTATCCAATTTTTTTTTTTAATAACTTTTACTAACTTACTAAGGCATCTCTCAGAGGTGCCTTCTTGACACTAGCCCTTCTACTCCCCTCCGTGACAGGCCACCTCTCGATTCCCTTCACATCGATCTCCTATCGCCCCAGGTCACCTTGGGACAGGGACCGCCCTTGGCAGCTGCCTGTCTGAAATTAGAGGTGCATCCTCTTGTGAAGTTGGCTGTGGATCCCGGTGTGGCCTGCCTGGAATTGGGAATTTGAGAGAGGTCCCTGGGGCCCTCGTCGCCTCCTCAGCAAGCCAGGGTTTTTCCTTGGATTTTATGCCTTCTTCCCCTCCCTTTCACTGCAAAGCCCGAGCATGCAATGATGCCAGGGACGTCTGTCACGGCTCTACATTCCACTCTTTGAGCCTTGAGCATTGCAGTGCCTCTGGTTCCACCAGGGGCCGCTGAGGTGCCGGGCTTAATCTTAGATGCCCCCCGAGAGAGGAGAGCAGTCCTCCAGGCACTCGAGAGAGATATATATATATATATAATTTTTTTTTTCCTCCTCGCTCTCTCTCTCTCTCTCTCTCCCCTGCCGACCCCTGGTGGCCCAGGCTTGTTTCCGAACCCAGGTTGCCGGCATGGCACGAGGTGTGGTGTCCACTGCCTCAACCCTCAGCGCCACCAGGCAAGCTCTCTTTTATCCATTATCTAATCTTTGTTTTGTATCATTATAATACTGTTCTGGACTGCTATAATCTATTTTCACGTGAAACCTCTGTAAAAAGTATCTGACTCAAATGTCTAATCCTAGATCTGGAGGTCACACTCCAGAAGGACATAGAGTAGAAGGTTCAGAGAAGGGCAACAAAAGTGGTGCAGGGCTGCATCAAAAGTTATATGAGGGGAGACTCAAGGATGGATATATAGATATATATTCATTCCCTGGAGGAGAGGACAGAGAGAGAGGGGGAATATGATTGATAGACTTTCAAATACCTCAAGGGTGTAAATAAGGTACAAGAATGTAGTATCGTTTATATATTTATATATATGTATATGTTCCCTGGAGGAGAGGACAGAGAGAGAGAGGGGGAATATGATTGATAGACTTTCAAATACCTAAAGAGTGTAAATAAGGTACAAGAATGTAGTATCGCTTATATATTTATATATGGGTCTTCCAAGAACAGGGGCCATGATATAAAAATAGAGGAGGTATACTTAGGGGTAATGCGAGAAAGTATCTTTTCATGGAAAGGGTGCAATGAAACAGCCTCCCTGCAGAGGAATAGGGGCCAAAATGGTAGGGAAATCAAAAAAACGCATTGGACAGAAAGAAAGGAACTCTAGTGATAGGAAAGAGAGGGTAAGGCTGCAGATCATTTAGGATCTGCAGTATATGAAACGGAGAAAATGGGTAGACTAGGTTGGCCTAGCAGCCATCAAATTCTGTTTGTTTCTATGCAAATGACTGTGTAGTGGATCCTGAGGCCACACAGCCATAGCAGCATGCTTCCTGACCACCCCCACCCAGTGGTAGGCTCCACTGTATGCCAGTACTCCAGGTGAAGTCTTACCAGTGAGCAATACAGTGCCAACACCACCTACCTCCCCTCACTGGTGATACATTTCCAACATCCCACTAGCCATACCTACTTTGTCACACTGCCCTTCCACTAAGCAACTGTGTGTGTGTGTGTGTGTGTGTGTGTGTGTGTGTGTGTGTGTGACAATGAACTGGCAGAGGAGACTAAGCCGAGGAGGCTGGCAGGGAATCAGTCGTCCTGAGGTTGGGATAAAAATACACACACACACACACTTAATTGCAAATAACAGACTATAAGGAAGTAAAAATAAAGATTCTTTCTCTGTTCATTATATACTGTATAAACGCTAAAAAATAATAAAGTTTGATTACTTTCAATTGAGTACCTCTGTGGCACTTAATTTTTAAACAGCTCCCTCGAAGGGAAGGGATCATAACTTGCCCTCAAGGGGCTAGCTACACAATCCTTTCTTTACTTCATACCAGACAGTACTGCCTCCACGCCTCTGTTTTATGATCTCTGAATAGAGGAAGCGTCCATCAAGTCCAGGGACTGTCAGGTTCAGGCACTGTTTTGGCTGTCTAAATGAACACTTTGTAAAATCAGAGCCATTGGTCAACTAACAGGGCTCTTGTTAGTTGACTGTTTGGTCCAATTTAAGTAATTTCCACTTAAACTGACAAAACAGGGTTTGAAAATTACGCTTTATAGACTTCAATGGCAAGCAGTTCGTGTTGTCCCTATCATTTTGCATTTGATGGTTCAGACCACTGTGTCTTCAGAAAAAAGTTGTCACAAGAAACTTAATTACACCATCAAAAACCAGACATGTATTGGTAATAATGGTCTTAACTTTAGTGATGTATTTATATTTAAAGTTGTCATTTATCTTTCCTGTACTTACCCTAAGTGACACCATGACATTTGTGGCCTCTAACTGGTAAGTCACACATGTGATCAACCACAGAGCCTATTCAGTAAGAGTTCACATTTGATTATGAGCCACATTCACTGTAGAAAACTAGAGAAAGGGTGGGGGTTCTCCCTTATGGAATACCACTTGAATCCTGTGACTGATCCTATCCTTTCCTCTTTACCATGATGTCACAGGGACAGGGTACCGGTAGCAGGGAACTTGTTGCTTGGCTCCTCTGGGTCCCAAGGAGCTAACAGCAAATGTGCTCAGTCACCGTGAGCAACAGCTCTAGCCTTTAAAGGCTGTTGGCCTGGTCCAATATCAATAGGAGTTGCTCATTTTCTGATGTCTGGTAATTACTGTTTGCCAGCCTGCAACAACATATCTCCATAAACCCAATCCCAAAACACACTTTTTGGAAAGCTGAGACATACAAACATACATACGAACATACGAAGAAACCAGTAGAAGAAAGCCATTTGGTCTATTAGGTCTGCTCGTATTGCAGGGTCCACAGCTTGAGCTAATGTCCCTGCCCTCCCTCCCCACTCCTCCCATCCTCCCTACCCATGATCCTTATCTTCCCCATGCCTATCCCAGCCTCTCTTAAAGTTGCCCACTGTCTTCAATTAGATGACCTCTTAAAGTAGCACATTCCAAGTGTCTACCACCTTCTCTGTGAAGAAGTGCTTCCTGACCTCCCCCCTAAACCTCCCACTCTCCAACTTAAGACTGTGTCCCCTCGTGTTATGGTTGCCACTCAGCTTAAAGTAATTCTCGTTATCAACCTTATTTATCTCCTCAAGTACTTGAAAGTCCCAATCATGTCCCTTTTCTCTCTCCTGTCTTCCAGGGAGTACATTTTCAGTGCTCTCACCCTCTCCTCATATGCCTTAACCTAATGACCTGTTATCATCTTTGTAGCCCTCCTCTGGACCTTCTCCAGCAGGTTAATGTCCTTTTTGAGGTATGGGCACCAGTACTGAACTCTGTACTCTAGATGCGGCCTTATCAGTGACCTGTACAAGGGCAGTATAACCTCCTCTCTCTTACTACTGATCCCCCTAGGTATGCATCCCAGCATCTTGTTTGTGTTTGCTGCTACTTTCTTGCTTTGTGTGGAGTGCTTCAGGTCACTAGTGATCATTACTCCCAGGTCCTTCTCCTCCTCTGATGCAGATACTCAGACTCCACCCAGGTAGTGCTCTGTCCTGGGATTCTTGGCTCCAATATGCATAACTTTGCATTTCTTGGGATTGAAGCCAAGCTATCAGATCCTGGATCTCCTGCCCAACTTTTCCAGATCTTCCTGTAGGTCCTGTATCCCTTCAGCTGTGTCCACTCCCCTGCAGAGCTTGGTGTCATCCACGAATAGGCACATTTTTTCCCTTAATGTCATCCCCAATGTCATTGATAAAGACACTGAACAACACCGGCCCCACTACCAAGTCGTGCAGGACCTCTCTGGTGCCAGATAACTCTCCCCCACAACCACCCTCTGGGTTCTGCCCCTCAGACAGTTTTTCACCCATCTGGCCATCGTTTCCCCAATCCTGAGATCCACCAACATTCTGATCAACCTTTTGTGGGGCACAGAGTCAAAGGCCTTGCTGAAATCAAGATAGAGGATGTCTACCACTGGGCCCCTGTTTACTGTCTTAGTGACACAGTCAAAGAAGTCAATAAGATTTGTTTGACATGATCTTCCCCCCCATGAATCCATGCTGCCTCACATCCTGGAGATCATGCTGCTCTAGATATTCCACCAACCTTTCCTTTAGTATGGTCTCCATGAGCTTGCCCACAGTGGAGGTCAGACTGACTGGTCTATAATTCCTGGGTCATCCTTGGGGAACGCTTTTGTGGAGGGCACCACATGTGCTGTTCTTCAGTCCTGTGGTACCACGCCTGACTCTAGTGAACTATTAAATAGGTCTGCCAGTGGCCCTGGCAGCTCCTCCGCAACTCCTTTAGTACACTTGGATGTACTCTGTCCGGCCTGGTGATTTGTCCACTTTCAATGCCAGCAGCCCTCCCTCACTCTATCCTCTTCTATCATTACATCTGTGTTCCCCCTCCCTTGCTCCTCTTTCCCTCCTGAAGGCACTGGTCCATCCTTCTCCCTGGTGAAGACGGAACAGAAGTATTCATTTAGTATCTCTGCTTTTCCCACATTATCCTCGAACCCCTTCTTAAGCCTAAGAATCCCTTCCTTCGTGTCCCTTTTTTCACTTATATAATGAAAAAGCCTTCTTCCTCTTCTTAATTCCTTCAGCTATCTACAGCTCCTTCTGTGCCTTTGCCCGCCGGACTCCCTTACTTGTCTCACTAGCCAACCTTAGGAAATTTTCCCTATCCACCACTATCTTGGTCTTCCTGAATTTTCTATAGGCAAACCTCTTTTCCCTTACTGCCTGGGCAACCCCAGAACTGAACCAGCTGGGTGCTTTGGCCCTTGTGTTCTTCCCCCGAGCCTAACGCACTCATCTGTGGCAACCAGTATTCCTTCCTTAATGACAGACCAACTTTGGTCCACCCCCATATCTGCTCTGATGCCTGCCAGATGGCTGCTTAGCACTTCAACCATTTTCCTGAAGTCTTCCCTCTTGAAATTCAAGATTTTAGTCTTAGTTGAGATGCTTTCCCTCCCCATATCCAACTGGAACCATACTGTGCAATGGTCACTTCCACCCAGTGGCTCCCTGACCATTATTTCCTGTACCTGCTCCCCATTTGTGAGCACCAGATCAAGAATTTCCTTAGCTCTTGTTGGTTCAGTGATGCCCTGAGTCAGAAATCCACTCTGTAGTCCTTCCAGGATCACCTGACTTCTAGCATATGTTGTGGAGGGTATGCTCCAGTCCACCTCAGGCAGGTTGAAGTCCCCACAATTATCACCTCTCCTTTCCCTGCAGCTTCCAATATTTGTGAGCTCAGTTCTCTGACCCTTTCCTCATCCTAATTGGGTGGTGTAAACCACCCCCAACCTCACCTTTCTCCTCTATTGGACCTTAACTGAACCCATAATGCCTCCATCTTCCTGCCATCTGACTCCTCCCTCATGTAAGTTCCTTCCTCCTGATATAAACTGCCACCCCTCCCCCTTCACTGACCAATTACTGTCCTCACTATGGTTTATATCTAGGGATACATAAGGTCCCAGTCATAGTGTGATGTTGCCCAAGTCTCGGGTTACTGCAGCTATGTCCACCTCTCTGTCCACTAATAGTGCCTGCAGGTTGTTCATCTTGTTTCCAAGACTCAGCGCATTCAGAGACACTGCCCCCACCTAGAATCTGACCTTCCTTCTCTTCCTCTATTCTTCTATTCACATTTATTCCTCTTTGTGCACACCTCCACGTACCCTTGTTATGTGTTCCTCCCCCTCCATCCTTTGCTAACTGTGCTCCTTGCACCTCCTCCCTCCAGACCTTATCCATCACAGTGGGGATTCATTGACCTCCTCCTCCTCCTCTCAGAGTCTGTGGGCCTGCACGCCCCCTGCCCCCCCCGGAGTAATTTAAATTAAGTGTAGTGGTTATGTATTCCCCCAGTTTGTCCCTGAGTACCCTCAAACCCTCCCTACTGAGGTGTAGCCAGTCTGGTGAAAAGAGTGCTTTGTTTGCCCAAGTCTCCTAACAGTCCCCAATACAGATAAACATCTCCTCCCTGCACCATTTCCTCAGCCAGTCATTAAAATCCTCTATTCTTCTCTTTCTGGCTGTGCTGGCCCTTGGTACTGAAACATAGAAACATACCCAGTCTGCCCATTTCCCTGCCTACTGGATAAGCTGCAGATCCTAGTTAACCAGCAGCCTACTTCTTTCTACCCCCACCCCCTAGAATTGCCTTATGATTGTCCCATGCATGCTTGAATTCCACCACTGTTTTTGACTCCACGACCTCCTCCAGAAGGCCGTTCCATGCATCCACAACCCTCTCTGTGAAAAAATACTTCCTTAAATTACCTCTGAGCGGCCCCCCCATCTTCAAATTGTGCCCCCTTGTTCAGATGCAGACCATCCTGCCAGTATAGGCTGGTGTCCCTCCAGGTGGAAACCCAGTCACCAATGAAGCCAAACCCCTGTTCCACATCATTTTTCAACCATTCATTAAACTGCATGGTACAAGTACCCTCGCCTCACTCATGCCATTGACAGGCAGCACCTCTGAGAAGGATACTGTGTGTGCTACTTGTCTTAGGCCCCTCCCAGTTCTACAAAGTCCTTCTGCACTGCTCTAATCTCATGTTGAGCCAAGTCATTTGTCTCTAGGTGGACAATGATGTCCAGCTCAGACTCCCATGCAGCTGTTCTCGTGATTCTGAGGATGCGCTTCCTGTCCCTCCAAGCCATGGCACCAGGCAGGCACCTTACTTCAGTTTTCCTGCTTCCCCAGTTCTCCCCCTAATAATTGAGTCCCCCACCAGGAGCTGCTTCCTTTCCTTGTGGTGTCCTCTGCCTCCTTCCTGTGGGCCTCCCTTGTGACAGGTGTCCTCAGCCTCCTTAATCTCCTCTGTGGGTGCATCCATAGGGGAGCTGTGCTCCCCCAGAATGATGTATGGATTGTGGAGTGGAACAACTGACTGAGTGTGCCTCTATTCCACCATCTTCACCCTCCCTGAGCCCACTGTGGTCCAACTGCTGTGCTTTCTTTGCAACCCCTGAGGCAGTGGTGGTGGCTCTGGTGCTCCCTGGATGGGGGAGGTTCCTTTCTTACCATCCAGTCTGGCCTGGGGGAAATTTCCCTTACTGCTGTCCATTGTGGCCTGAAGACGGGCAAATTCCTCCCTCAGGGCAGAGAGTTGTCTGCAAATAGGGCAGCATCTCAGCCTCCAGAAAGTCTCCCGGAAGACTGCTGCCCCACAGCCATTACATTGCACTACTCCCCACATGATTATGTTTTTTTTTGTTTGTGTGTGTGATTGGTTTGTTATATAGCAATATATATATTATACAATGTGTATGCTTATATTTTCAGTGCTGTGTGCTAGAGAGGATATGACATTGATATGCACCTTGCACTCTTGAGGAAATGATGTCAGAACCCCAGGTATAAAGGAACTATTTCCAGGGGTGGGTGGGGTGAGGGTGGGGAAGGGTTGGGCCTAAACTGTGCCCTCACAAAACAATCAGCTAAGAGCTCTGACCCACCGCTGCGATGAGTGCCTTCCTGTCAGCAAGATACCATACACAACAATTTGACAGAGCAAATCCCCTGCTAATCAAACAGAGAAAAATCCAGACATCCAAGTCAGACACAGGTAAACCTCCCCAGCCCCAAACAGCCTGGTGGTTTGTGCTTCTGAAAGCAGTCAGCCCCAAAATAAGTCAGCTGTGCTTTAAACTCTTCCTGCACTGAAAATCTTAAGAATTGTAACAAGACTGTCTTTTCCTGATTAAGTTCCTTATTTCACCTTTCAGTTAGAAGTAGCCTCCACCTATAGAATATCTGCTACAAACCAAAAACAATTGCAAGGTTCACCTCCCTCTGTTGTGAGCACAACTCGCTTTCTTGCAAATCCTATGTTCAGTATTGTAGCTCCCAGCAAGAGGTAGCTTGCCTTAATGCCAGCAAACTTCCTTCCTCCCTGCAGATCTTTCCTAACTCCCTGAACCTATTTTCCACTACCTCAACCTCCTCCCCAGCTAGGTCATTGGTTCCCAAATGTATGACTCTCAGCCTTCCAATACCATATAGCATGCATTTCCAGGATAAGGCATTATGGAGATAGCATCTGAAGTTGCTTATGTCAACGTACTGTATGTGTGTATCTAGTACTGTATTGCTGGTATTCTATTTTACAAATGTATTGTTTTCCTTTGTTACCTGTGCTAATACTTTAGCCCAGGCCCCTCCAGTAAAAGGAACTTTTTCCCAGAGATCTTATCCAGTCAACAAAATAAAAACCCAAACTATACATAATAAAAATCATATTAACACAATGAGAAATATTTGTACATAATAAGATATGATGTCACCATACCAAGAATTGTCAATATAATATCTCATCATTTTAACATTTTTAATGATGTCGATATTTGCATGAATTGTTTTAATATTTTTTACCATTTTTATAACTATTTATGACTTTGTTCATGTTCATATCATACAATTATTGATGGGATCATTTTTTTATGATACCTTGTTTCTAAAATGCTTTACTTGAATAATGAAAATCCCCATATGGGGAATCCCAAGTTGTCCTTACATTGAAAGACAATAATAATGAAATAAGACTGGCAAATTGTACATAAAACATTGCTGGATAGGGCCCCATTTCTTTCTGCCTCCATATGAAACAGTGACTTTGAACTCTGGTAGTGCCAATATAACTGTGTGCCTTCCCTTGCTGAACTGTGAAGTTTTTTATCTTGGGAAAAACGTTTTGGGGATTTGTAAAATACATATGTGTTTGTATTTTTTTAGATTGAACAAAATGTGTTATGCTGTATTATGGAAATGTATTAAAGTTTCTTTCAAGCTAAATTATATATTTTAGCAGGAAATTGTTATTTGTTTGACCAGGTCTTCCCTGTGTCAGTCTTCATCATTCATCACTGGTGGGTGTCAGCCAGAGGCACAGCACCCACAGGAGCCTATTTTTTGTTTTGCATTCACCTGAAGGAGTCAGCACTGCAGTGCCGCCCATGAGAAGCGGATGCCGCAGTGTCGTGCTTGCAGGTTGGCCATAACTGACACCGGTTCCTCCTCTGCCTCAGATCTGCTTCTCCTGCCATTGAGAGTGCAGCGCACCTCACCAGCCAGCTCATGCTAAGTGCGTCATTGCGACCTAGTCTGGGCTGTTTTTTGATGCCGAACTTTGACATCATCAATACCTCCATCTCAGTTCTGCTGTCCACTCTGTGCTGTTTTTAGGATTATGGTAAGATCTTTCCTTTTATTTTGCAAGCGGCCTCGTCTTTCTGTGTTTTGTGTTTAGTTGCCATTGGTCATGTTGGGTCTGTCTAGGGACAAGAAGAAATGTTCCAAAGCAGGTCAGGCCCCAGTGCGTCGGTGTCCTTGTGGCCGACAGATGTCCGCTATGGATCGACATGACCATTGTCTAACCTGCCTGGGTCCGCAGCATGATATGGATTGGTGCAATACATGTTTTTATGGACCGAGGAGTTTTAGAATACCGTGTTTAAAGTTGGCCGCCCACCCCCAACTTTTGGAGGATGCCATAACACCAGGGACACCAAGTGCAGGTCCATTCACCCTTCCTCCAGGTCCCTCCTGTCTCTCTCACAGGCCATGGAGGTGGGGACTCTGCCCTTTCTAGGCTTGCCACAGCGGAGGCTCCTTCCATGGTGCTGGAGGGTTGGTCTGGCTTCATTCGGGGCTGGGCCTAGAGCGCCGCATTGACAGTCATCTCCTCAGAGGCTAAGGCTCACCAGTGTCATGACTCATGGCTTCTGGGCCTGGCATGAGTGGCTCCTCAGTGCCACCCACCGGCACTGTCTCGGATCTCGGTGCCATTTCTGATGCCAGTGATCAGGACAGCACCACAAGTGGCACCAGGTTTGCCTGTGGCGCCATGGGTGGGAGGGCCTCTGGGGTTGCCAAGGTGGAAATCTACTTCATCTCCAGCTCTCCAGAGCCAGATGATCTGGTAGTGGACCCCAACTGGCAGCCTGACTCTTCAGAGTCTGAGGGTCCTCCCATGCTTGGTGCTACTGTGCCCTCTCTGGTTCTCCCCCGGCGGTCCCGACTTTTGTACTTGGTTCCATGCCCGGCACAGGGGTAGGTGCTAGTTCTCTGGGGGAAGACAGCAACTCCAGGACTGTGGGGTGGTGGTCCCAGCCTTGGAGTCTGAGGTGGATGCTGACCCTGGGTTTGGTGCTGTCTGGGATACTGAGGTAAGGACAAGGAAAGGGGTCTCCTCTCCCTCGGTCCCCTTCACGAGGCCTGAGGGGTTGGAAGTGCCCCCATCTCTGGGTGTTAGGAAGAGGTCAACCATGGAGTTGATGGGGTTGAGGGAAGTGGGTGTGCAGTGACGGTTCCCCTATGGGGTCCTTCGGGGCTCAGGGTGGAACCGCAGTCTTGAGCCCAGTTTTTCTCCCTCATCTCCTTCAGGGGAGACCTCATTGGGTGGGGCTGGGACCAGCCCTTCTGGACCTATGTGGCCCCAGTCTCCTCACAGGGGGGAGTGTCCCCTTCAGGGCTCAGCCCTGACTGCTTCAAGATAATTGGGTGGCCAGCGGTTGCACAGACCCGCAGACCTCCAAGAGGTGTGAGGTCACCTGCTAGGTCTCCTAGCCCTGGCAGAGGCTGTGTGCACAGATGTCTTTCCCCTTTGCCTCTGCATCCTCCCCCTCTGCTGCCAGGTCACATTGGTCCTACAGGTCCTTTAACTTGGTAACAGTTCAGGGCTACTGCTCTACCTTTCCCCACTATGTGCATGCCATGGATGAGAGGGGTCTTCCACCTTTCTCCCCCGCAGCAGTCGGACTCTGAATCCTCGGGCTCATCTGCCTCCTCACTTTTCTCCCCTGAGGAAAGGGAATCTTCAGTCCATCTGTTCTCTGACACTGGCTAGATGGGGTATCAGCACTTCCTCATGAGGCTGGTGGATGAGTTTTACCGCTGTCATCTGGCAAGACACAATCCTGAGTGGGCGACTCGAGCAATCCTTAGTGAATTTAGTGTGGAGCACTTCATGATACCTCCTTGGCTGGTGTCTTTCTGGGAAGAGTTGTTTCGTACCTGGCAGTGCCCTTTCTCCTCAGATCCTGCCCCCAGGGACTGCCAGCACAGGTATGGCACATCCCAGGAATCTCCAGGAGCTATGTCTCACCCTGCTTCAGGGATTGAGATCCTGGACACTCCTCCTGGACATAGACACCCAATGCATGACTGACCGCTGGATGTGGACTCTGTGGAGTTCGACCACTGGAGACAGAGTTTTCTCTCTGCACGCATAATGCTGTGCATCTCCTCTCATCATGTACACCACGCTGCCTATAACAGGTATTTGTGGTCTCTGCTCGGCCAGGTGCTGGTGCAGCTGCCTGATTCGGAGGTGACCAGACAAGCTATTGCCCTCTGCTCAGGGTCTGGAGCTTGCAAGGCACCAGGCAAGGGTGTCTTCACGATGCCAATGAGGCAGCCTCCAGACTTCGGGGACAGTGATCTGCATCAGATGGATGGCGTGGCTTCATGTTTCATGGTTGTCACCCTTGGCCCAGAGTAGGGTGCTTGCCTCTGCTTTCTGGGGACCCGCCTTTTTCCCCGAGGGTGAGGAGAGCACTTCAGGGCTGCCTTCCTTCTCCCAGCCATCAGGAGACCCTCCTCGCCCTGACCAGTCACAGGCCTATGAGGGTCCTCTCCCTCTGTAGTTTTCCCCAATGGGGGCAGGTGATTCACGTCCCTCAGGAAATGCTGGGCCCCCTTTGAGGAGGGCTCAGTACTCAACCACCAGTGATGAATGGTGAAGACTGACACAGAGAAGATATAAAATTCTGTACCTACCATAATTTTTATCTTCCTGTGTATCTTCACCATTCATCACTGAATCCACCCTCCTACTCCTCAAGGCCTCAGTCTCTGGGCAGTCCTCCTCCCTGCTCACCTCCTCCCTCCGCTGGGTGGGGCTTCTCTTCTCAGTCTATGCCCTTCCAAAAAGCTGAAGGGCTATTGCTAGAAGGAGGGTGAGTGAGGTCTCTGCCCTGGCTTGAGGGGAGTCTCCCCCTGTACCCCTCCTCCTTGCACTGGCCTTGTGGTGGGTCTCCCCAGCTCGGCCCGGATACACTGGGTCCGGGGCCAACCCTTTAGGGGCGTGTACAGGGATTCCCCTTTACTAGCTATCCTTCTTTGTCTCTTTTCTCCTATTGATGGAGATGTGGTCCATTGGATAAGGTGCCTCCTTTCTCCTTGAGTCTCGGAGAGACAGCAACTGGGGTGTCCTGTCCGAAGAGGTCTTCTCTTTACTTTTAAGGGAGGAGGGGGACTGTGCCATGCCTTAAACTTATGGTCCAGCATCAGCTGTTCTCCTGTCTAGAGCTGCTGTCAGACAAAACCTGGATCTCCTTGGCTCCTACATTTAGGGAGCTCTTCCTCCTCCTCCTCTTCTCCTACATTCAGGAGCTCCTCTTCCTCCCCTTCCCTTCTCCTCCTCCCCAGGGCCAATGCCTCACCCACGGTCATCCTCTGTCCTCTGGCGGTATATTTCTTTTGAGTTCATCCTTTCCTTTTCTATCTCTTGGCTTTCTTGCCCCAGCCTTCATTTTCTCTATCACTCTGTTTTTTTCCTCTCACCGACATGCAGAACTGAGGCGGGGAGGAGCCGATGCCAGTTATTGCCAACCCACAAGCGGGACGCTGTGTATCCGCCTCGTGGGTGGCACTGTGGTGCTGACTCCTCCCCATGCAGGCAAATGCAAAAAAAAAAAAAGGCTCCCACAGGGTGCTGCACCTCCGTCTGACACCCACCAGTGATGAATGGTGAAGAAACACAGGAAGATCAAGAATTACGGTAGGTATTTAATTTTCATTTTCTGTCTATACCACCCATGAAAATGCTAAGCAACAATAGTATGTTAAATAATCAGCCCTTGTAATTCACAAATACTCCATACACATTTTTTATTGCATTTATCAATTATTTATTTATTGAGTACTAGGATTACAATGACCTTTGAACCAGAGGTTCTGTTACAAAGGTTACGCATTAATAAATTGAGATACAACAAATAGGGTACACACTTCATGGTTACAGAATACAAAATACAAGTTGAGTTAAAAACACAGTATTACAATGACTAGATAAAATTGCATGTACAACGAGCAAATTAGAGGTTACAGATTACAAAACACAGGTTGCAGTTACAAAAACACAGTGTTACAAAGACAAGCTAAATTGCATGTACCATGAGCAGTCAGAGGTATGATCTAGTTGAGAGATAAGTGCAAGGAGGTGGGCTGAAAGTGCAGTACGAGGAGGAGGAGGAGGAGGAAGAATAGGAGCCAGGGGAAGAAGAGGAGAAAATAGCAGAGGAGAGGGGGAGAGGGATTTAAGTGGACTTGGAGGGTCTGGACGGGGATGAGGGAGATGCAGAGATAAGGGGGACTGAGTCTTGGCGATAGGAGATGACAAGGGAGGTGGCTACAGAGAAGCGATACTATAAGCAGGAAGCTAGGGAGATGTGGGCAGGAGATGGGGAAGAGGGTGGGGATGTGGTGGGATGAAAGAGCAGGGGTAATAGGGAGGGAAGATGTAGATAGAGAGAAGGCAAGGAGGGAGGGAGTGACATCAGGGCGGATATTTAGAAGTTTGCCGGGCACAAATTCTAGTTTGCCCATGCAAACCAGGCTTTGCATGGATGTCCTATATTCAAAGCCCTGTTAGCATTGGCAAACAGGTTTTGTGCCTGTGCAAACTATGGAGGGATGCAATGCAAATGAAGGCGGGGACCTGAATATTGGTGCAGTCCAAAATTCCAGAGTATGTGAGCTCGCTAAAGATCATTTGCATGGTCCGTTAAGTGGGCGCACATACTACCGACTTAAACCATGACTTAATCTCACAAACCCTAGCGGTTGATAGAGAAGTGCATCACCCCAACCCCAACACAGTAGTCCCTGCTGTCTAGTGGTGCCCCCTCCTCTGATCCTACCCTGTATATTAAATAGCATGTTCCTGGTGTCTAGTGGTGCTCCTCCTCTGATCCCACTCACAGGTATTAAATAGCAAGTCATTGGTGTCCAGCAGTCCTCCACCCACCCGCATCCATGCCCTATATGTTAAGTATTATTCCTGGTGTCTAGCAGTCCCTCTCCCCACCTGCACCCATGCCTGATGTGTTAAGTATTATTCTCTGGTGTCTTATGGTCCCTCCCCACCCATACACCCATGCCCGATGTTGCACATCTCAGTTCTTGGTGTCTAGTGTTCCCTCCCACCGATCCCAGTCCCTGCATGGATGAAAGCCCCCATTTTACGAAATCCCCCATGGATAGCTTTTCCCACCACAGACTCGTGGAAGCCATTTGCAAGAGCCCTCCCCACAACAGCCTCAGCCCTGTACCCCAATAGTGATCGCACCCCCGCCTGTCCCTAGGTGGTGGTTAGTGTTTCCCTCCCTACCTGCAGCACCAACAACACCACACCCGACCCCTTTACTTCTGGTGCTGCAGTGAATGGATGGCAAATAACACAGCTCTCCACATACCACCTCGACGCCGCCATCTCTAACAGTAGCAGGGAACACGACTTGTTATAGAGCACAGGTGTGGCACCATGCCCTATAAATAATAAGCCAGCGCTCCCTGCTACTGTTAGATGGCGGGCGGCTTAAGTGTTGTGTGTGGAGGGCTGTGTTGCTCACTGTCCATTCACCCCAGCACCAGCAGTCAGGTAAGGGGAACCAGGGGATTGGTTGTCAATGCCATGGGTGGAGGAGACACTATACCACAGAGAGATGAACTGGGAGGGCCCATATCCCTGTTGGGATAGGGGCTGGGGCTTTGTTCTAGGGGACTCTTGCAAATGGCTTCCCATAGAGCAGGCTTAGATGGCTGTTGCTATGGGGGGGACTTGACAAACTGGTGGGGAACTTTCATCCATACAGGGACAGGGATCAGGTGGGAGAAATTGCTAGATGCCAGCGACTGACACATACAACATCTGGCATGGGTGCTTGTGGGGGGAGGGACCGACAGACACCAGGGAATAATACATAACACATCAGGGGTGGGTGCGGGTAGGGGGAGGGACTGCTAGACACCAGGGATGTGCTATTTAATATACTGGAGTAGGATTGGATGGAGGGGGCACCACTAGACACCAAGGATGTGCTATTTAATATACAGGAGTGGGATCGGAGGGAGGGGGAAACCGCTAGCACCAGGGATAACTCTCTGTGAACAGACAACAGGGGGGTGCTGAGCAAACCAGCCTCACTCCCCATGCAAATCAGATCATAATGAGCATGCAAATGGACCCTTAGCACCTTGCATGCCCAATGAAGCTCAGTTGCATGGGCCCATTTTAATATCGAAATTTGGTGTGGGCACAAGCCATTTGTGGTGCCCTATTTGGGAGCCATGTCTGCCTTGCACGAAGTGGCTTAGCACTGGCCAACATGGCCCTATATTCAGTCAAATAGCACCGTGAGTTACCTGGGCAAGCTAGGGCTCAGTGCAATTTTGGCACTGTGCTTTGCGCCAATTAAATATCTAGCCCCAGAAATCCTGTAAGTGATGGTTGTGATCTCAAAGCTGTGAATTATGGCTTTGTTTTAGAACTTGAGAGACATTCAGACTATCCAAATGTTCCCTTACTCAACAGTGCAACACCATTTTGAGGTAAACAGTTCCTACTTGATTCACATTCTATGGACTGGAAGCCTTTTATGACCACTGTATTACCTACCATATCAGGAAAGTGGGGCCCCTAAATCCGCCCCTAAATACATTTGGTCCAGGTCATCCAGGTCACTTGATAGAAATGCTCTCCTAAATGAACTTGCTGTCTCTGATTGGTCCCAGTCTATTCTGCCATGGACATTGATACATCCCTTTCCCTTTTCCATGCTATATTTTGCCATGCCTTGGACATTTATGCCCCACTCAGAAAATCCAGGGTTAAAAGTTTCCCACCTCTTGACCTGATCCGACCTTACCGATTTGTGCAAGTTCCAGGACCAAGCATTGGTTTGCTTCAAATTCTCCAGCTCCTTGTCTGACCTCTTATCCTACAGGTCACTCAGGAACTCCTGCACAAAGGCTATCCACACTGCAAGGCCCTCTACTTCAAATCTAACCTCTAGTCTAATCTTAGCTCCCCATCAAGATTCTGGAAGGTTATCCACTTCTTCTTTGATCCTCCAATCTAGTCCACTCCCCCTGTCTTCCTGCTGGGTGGCTCACCAGTCTCCGACCCTCCCTTGGTCGCTGCTCATTTTAATGAATTCTTCACCACATGTGCACTCCCCTCTCCTCCTTCTTCTGCTCACTCTCCCCACTGTCCTCTGCTGCCCCTCCCTTGCAATACTCATCTATCTTCTATTCCCTGATGTTTTCCCTCAGGGAGTCCTTCTCATCTTTTCCTCACTTAATCCTTCTAAATCTTGCCCTAGTGGGTTGAATCCCAAACTTCTTATCTGGCCATTGCCGCTCCTCCCTCAGTGCTGTCCTTCAGGCCTGGAAGGTTGCAAAGGTTCTGCCTCTGCACATAGGGGGTGACTCAGCTGGCTCAGAGGCAGAGCCAATGACCTGGGTTTGGGAACGGACTCAGGATGTTGGAGGGCCGGCTGGGGAGAGGATTAAATGTCCTAGAGACTGCTCTCCTCTGGAGGAAAGGTGGTAGAGTGTTTGCACACCACAGACCTCTGGCAGAGGCGGGGACTCCATCAGGCCAGTACCGTCATTTGTCTACCACTCCAAAATACAGCATCCGCCTCCCTCTATGACACCCTGCACCTGACCAGTCCTCTCAGCCCTGCTTGGTAGGGATAGATGAGTTTCCACCAGCTCATCCCTGTCTTGTGGCCCCACCCTAGCGGGTAAGCCAGGGGGTTCCTCCAGTGGGGATGCCCACCGGAATTCCCGACTTCAGGTCCACGGGTCCTGGGCTGACCAACAGCCCCTCCCAGCTGGGGGAGAAACCTTGGGATCAGCTCATCATGGCAGGTAAGCCGGGGGGACTGGTCAGGTAGTAGGGGCTGAGCCTGGAAAGCTACGGTGGGCAATAAAGCGTACTAAATAGCAAAAAACAAAGGGGGTGACCCCTCGTCTCTGGCAACTTCTGCAAGACTGAAGGAGACTGTCACCTACTCCAGGCTTGCTGACTGTCTTCACTCCTCAAATTTCTTCTCCCTCTTCCAATCTGGTTTTATGAAGCACCTGTCCACCATCTCCTCATTCCTGCGAGTAACTGACTCTGTCCTCTCTGGGACGGATCAGTGTCATATTACAGCAGCTATTTTCATCAATCTGGCCAAAGCTTTTGATTTGGTATCCCACCCTCTCCTCCTGGACAAGCTGAGCTCTGCTGGCCTCTCAGCCACTGCTGTCGATTGATTCCATTCATACATCATTGGCTATCAGCAGTTGGTATAGGTGGGAGGTGTCTTTTCCCCTCCCCATCCTAGCAGGGGTCCCACAGGGCTCCAACCTGGGTCCTATCCTGTTCTCAATTTTCTTATATTACCTGTCCTCTGCTTGTGTCTCTTCACATATCCACATGTACGCAGATGACATGGTTATTTACACCTCCAGCCCTTCGACTTTGAGTGTGTAAGGCCTGCTCCAGCACATCTTCCACAATGTGCTGCACTGGTTCCATGCCAGCCAACTCAGGGTTGGCACCAAGAAGACAGTGTCATTGACCTTCAGAACCAGCCAAAAACTGGCCAGGCTCTCGCCCTCACCTGTCTTCTCTACACTGGATGGCATCCCCTCTGGAGGCTGTCCCTGCCTTCAAGTATCGTGGTGTGTGGATTCAAGTACCGTGGTGTGTGGCTTGACTTCACAGTCCACATAAATGACATCCATGCCAAACTTTGCCCTAAACTCAGTGCCCTGTATCAAAACAAGGACTGCGTTTTCTTTCAGGTCTGACAGTAGCTGGTCACTAAAATGGTTCTCCTGGTCTTTGACTATGCGGATGTGGTTTATGGCACCAACCCTTCCTCCTCCCTTGCCAAACTAGATACCCTCTGCAATGCCTTCTGCCATTTTGCTACCAACTCTCCCCTCCATACTCATCACTGCTGCCTCTATTTCTCTGTCATTATCCACCCACTACCTTCACGTCACCAGTCCCACTGTGCCTCCCTCATTGCTAAATACAGGTTTGGATCCCTACCCTCTTCTCTCTCCTCACTCCATCCCTCCCCAACCCCTCCTCCTCTTACTGTATCCGCTCCCAGAATTCCCATACCTTCTCCATTCCCCACCCTAATTTCTCTGTTGGGCAAGCTGTCTTCTACAGCCTCCTTTCTCTGGAACCAGCTCCTCTCTCCTCTCTACCTCTCCACTTATCTCCGGCCCTTAGATGCCCGCTAAGAAACCTTCCAGTTCCCTCTTATTCCTGTCAACCTCTGTCCTGACCCTTCTCCCACTTGCCTTTGACTCTCCCTCCTGCATAGGACCCTGTTATATTTAGGATTAATGTGAATATGGCCCCAGTCTGAGTCTGTACCATAGCACTGTCACCTTCCACAACAGGCACTCGGCAATTTATTTATTTATTTTATTTTATTTATTTATTTGTAGAAGGATCAGAATAACAAACCTTTGAGTCAAAGACCCCTTTGCAAAGGCTCCACATTAAATAACAACAAACAAAGACTGAGAATAATCATGTAAAGGGCTGTAACACTACAGGATACAACAAGAGTCTGGGGGGTAGAGGCGTTACCCCGGGTCAGCAATGGAAACACAGACTACAGAGATTTCAGTATACAATCTAGTGCAGACCATTAAACAATGGCAATGGCAAGAGTTATAACAAACACCAGTGTAACTACAGTATAGTGCAGACCCTTAAACAATGGCAATGGCAAGAGTTATAATAAACATCAATGTAACTACAATGTAGTGTGAACCATTAAACAATGACAATGCCAAGAGCTATAATAAACAATGTAACTACAATGTAGTGCAGACCATTAAACAATGGCAATGGCAAGAGTTATAATAAACAATGTAACTACAATGTAGTGTGGACCATTAAACAATGGCAATGGCAAGAGTTATAATAAACACCAATATAACTACAATGTAGTGTAGACCATTAAACAATGGCAATGACGAGAGTTATAATAAACAATGTAACCACAATGTAGTGCAGACCATTAAACAATGGCAATGGCAAGAGTTATAATAAACATCAATGTAACTACAATGTAGTGCAGACCATTAAATAATGACAATGGCAAGAATTATAATAAACACCAATGTAACTACAATGTAGTGCAGACCATTAGACAATGGCAATGGCAAGAGTTATAATAAACATCAATGTAACTACAATGTAGTGCAGACCATTAAACAATGGCAATGGCAAGAGTTATAATAAGCATCAATGTAGTGCAGACCATTAAACAATGGCAAGAGTTATAATAAACACCAATGTAACTACAATGTAGTGCAGACCATTAAACAATGCCAATGGCAAGAATTATAATAAACACCAATGTAACTACTGTAACCCCCTTACAAATGGGGTTCCTATAATGTCTTCCTGGGCATGCCTAATGCCCATTGTCAGAATGGTGTTCTGTGTCCAGCCGTTTAAAATTGCCTGCATGAGAGTGCTATAGTGAGCCTCCGTGCCTGTCTCTTTAAGAGACCCATTATGCTGTGCTAGAAAATTAGTCTGAGCAAGGTCCGAGTGATTTAATGCTCATGACCAGCCAGACAAGTTGTATTTCTGCTCCATTCTGCAGTCGCTACTTGAGCAGAGGGAGCTCTGTTAGGAAAAGTAATTATTTACTGTTTATCTGTAGTAGTAATAATAATAATATAGGAGTTTGTCTAACCTGCTTTCATTTGTAGCACAAACATATGGATTGGAGCCACCATTTTAGTTCTGGAACTGCCAGCGGTGAATCAATCAGAACCTCATGGGACCTAAAATGGAGACTGTCCCCCGAGGCCTTGTGTGAGTGAAATCTGTAGGAATTGTAGTTTTTAAGATTTGGAGCCTAAATGGACCTGGAGGGGGAACCCTTGCTCTGACAGACAGTTCCCTCAGCCAACTGAATATTTTGGATCACTGGGAAAGCCCAGAGCTGCCTGCAGCAGTGTGTCAGTTGTGAGTTGGAGTTTAGAGAGAATAGCTCGAGTCATCGAGCAGCTGCTCCTGTGTAGGAGTACAGGAGAATTGGCGGGAAGGTCCTGCTGGCCTGCCTGCTACCTCTTCCAGTGCGAAGAACTGCTATGAGAGTGAAAGTTGGACTTTATCCGATTTCCCGATTGAGACTTGAAACCTGAAGACAAAAGTGTGTTATTGCTGCCTGCAAGTGGACCGAAGACTTGCTCCAGAAGCGATTGGCCTGCCCCAGATCGAGAGGATTGCACAGAAACACTGTGCTTTGCAAACAGACTTTATCCAAACTGTGCCAAGTTACTTTAGAGTGTTATAGATGTGCTGAATGTGTCATGTGGGTCTCGATTTGGTTCCCCACACCAAGTTCTGCTATGCCAGCTGGAGGCTGTTCCAGCACTTTCCACGGACTGCATCCGAATTGCTCGCTCTGCCTAGGCCCTGCCACCTCAGCCTAGGTTGCCGCTCCCGAATCAGATACTTTTCTGGCGAAAGACCCACTCAGAGATTTGGTCCCCTGCTCAACACCACTGAACAGGTAGCAACTGTGACGTGGACAGCCAGTTCTGAATTTTGTAGTATCATTTTTTGTAATATCAAAATGGGTTATGGACTGTCTGTCATGAGAGATGCTGAAAATCTGTCGCTCACCCCCAGGTTTCAGCTGAAAAGATGAAAGCCATGAGAAAATGCTGAAACAGCATGTGAGATCACACACACACACACACACACAGGTTTTAGATACCAGGTGTTACATGGCAGGCCAGAAGCTAATTACAGACATTTCTAAGTTAATTTTGTTAAGAAATCATAAAAAAGTTTATGACGTTAGAGGGGAAACCAGGTTTAGCAAACTGGTGCGAAGTTGGAAATGTTCCTCTGATGCCTGTGTGAGACAGGATACTGATTAAGATCAAAGAACTGTCATTTGAAGAACATGAGTATACTGAGGTTGCAGAATTTAATACTTGGAAAAGACATCCTGGGTGGGATATTCAGAAGGGATGCACATGGCGCAACACAGTTGCACCATGCGCAACCCACTGATGCACTCCAGCGCGATATTCAAAAGGGGAAAGTGCGTGGCACAAATCCCGGTGCATCAGTAATGTATGCGGCGCAAGTAGGAGGGGCATGCCCATGCATACCCCTGCACATCCCGATATTCAGCCCGGGATGTGTGGAGCCCATGCAGGTGCAACCCCTTCATGCGCCGCATACAGTTGTTCCAAAAAATAGAGGAGCAACAGCCAGCCACCCACAGGTGATCTGCTGTATTGCAGGGCACAACACAGCAGCTGCCAGCTGAGGGTGGCCACCAGAGCTCCGGCGGCACCCTCCATCGGGTAGTGCCCCCCATGCCCGATCGCAGGCATATGTATAATAATTAAAATGTCCCATATCTCTGGTGGTCCAGTGGACCACTCGCAGCCCGATCACAGGCAAAAGTCAAAGAAAGATTAAATCCATCCCTGGTGGTCCAGCGGTACCCCCTCCCACCCTCCACTGAGCCCTGCCACCCCTTCCCCGGTCAATGGCGGATGGCAGCTCCCCACCTACAAGCCGCCCGGCCACCTGCCGACTGACTGCGTACACTACAGCTGTACACCCATTGGTCCACAGTGTGGGCCAATGGGCGTCAAGTCGTGCCGTACTACACAGTCCAGATATGTGAATGAATCCATTCACATATCTGGACTAATAGTATACAATATCATCACGCCATTGGCCCACACTGTGAACAATGGAAGTACAGCTGTACTGTCTGCAGTCAGTCGGCGGTAACGGGTGGCTTGCAATGGGGAGCTGCCATCCGCCACTGACCGGAGGGAAGCGGGGTGGAGGGGCTCAGTGGGGGGGGTACCGCTAGACCACCAGGTATGGGATTTAATCTTTCTTTTGATTTCTGCCCACGATCAGGCTGTGAGCAGTCCACTGGACCACCAGGGATATAGGATGTTTTAAACCTTTTACATATGCCCACGATCCAGCTGCAAGCAGTCCACTGGACCACCAGGGATATGGGACGATTTATTTATTACACATATGCCTGTGATCGGGCTGCCAGCAGTCCACTGGACCACCAGGGATATGGGACATTTTAAATTTTATACATATGCCCATGATCGGGCAGTGGGGCACTTTGCCACTTGTGCAGGGGGCATCGGTCCCCGACGGCTGCAGCCTGGCAGGGCGCCAGGTGCAAGTCACCGGGGATGGGTGCACCTGCATGCAAATGGGGCCATAATAACATGCAAATGGCCCCATTTGCACTTTGCATACATTATGGCCCCATTTGCATGTGCACCTTTGAATATTGCGGTTGATGCACCTAGCGCAACGGCACTTGCGCTGGCACATCCCCCTGCTCCTCTCTGGCCACTTGCACTGGTGCAGTGCCACTGCGCCATGCACAATGCGGGTGGCCACAGAGCGATATTCAATGGTGCTGAGTCATGGCGCAGCACCATTGAATATCACCCTGTCAGTGCATCCCAGTTGCACTGTGCCCAGGCTTGCGCCACAGCCTGGCACAGTCTGAATATCCCACCCCCTGTTTTTATAGATATATGTTTCTTGTATATTCTGACAGGGAGGAGCTAGGTGACCTCATGCAAATAGGTGGGGAAAACCAGCTTTTTAATTATTATTCTGTTTTCTTTCAGAGACACTTTTATCTAGATTCTGACAAAGAAACATCTGTGAGCACTTTTAAGCAGGTATTTAGAGACTAAGTACTGTAGTAAGAATTGCACTGTTTAAAACTGTGTTCTTTTAATAGATTTGTATGTCTTGTGATATAATAGTTTTGTATTGTATGTTTTAAATATTATTATCTATTTTAGTAAAAACACTTTTTAGAGCTTACTTGGTCTGTCTTTGATTTTCGTTCATTTGCAAGAAAAGTATACATGGTTATAGCTGACACTAGGCATAAGCTTGAATGGTGATACCAAACTGGAAAGAGAAGTGTTTTAAATCTGAGGTCTTTATTAAAGTTTTAAAGGTTCATTTCTGTACACCTAGTTAGGTGCCGTGAGGCAAAGATATCTGGCCCCCAGAGACAGAATTATCTGAGCCTGTACATTGGTAGGCTAGCAAGAGGTTCACAGTTTGAATTCCTCCAAGACTAGAGACCAAAGGTTGATCCAAACTCACAAAACAGACAAGAGGGTTATCTTGTTCTGTTAAACTGTTCACAAGACTGTGCTCGGAGGTTGGCACTTTGGGAGTAGAGGGCTGACCTGCTGAGTGGGTTTGTGACACCGACCACCACAGTGAGTCGTGTAGGCCCTGCTTCCCCTGGCAATCCAGTACAACATCCAGAGGTCTTCATTTCGGATGTCCTGCATCCTGGTCCGGGTAGCTTGAGAACAAATCAGGGTAGCTCCCTGCAACAAAGCTGCAATCATTTGTGTGTTCATCTGATTTTCTTGTTCTGGGTTTATTTGCAACAGACTGAGCCATCCAGCTCCAGATTACAAATACTTGAGTTGAGTGCATATTAACTGTGTTTTTCCTTCCTAAGGGTCCCAACAACAGCTGCAATGCCGGACTACCCGGGCAATGCTTCAGGCTAGCCTGTTCTCCTACTGGGTACCCAGGGTTGCAGGACTTGGTCAGAGGGACTTACAGTGCATGCTTTACCAACCTTAATATAATCAAATTTGCCAATCACTGTCAGATTTACACCCCACCCATGTTCATCCCCTGAATAAATCAGAATGTGGTTTTTCACCTTTAACCTGGCTAGTGTGTACCTTATTGGTGGGGATATTGTACTGCCTTTGAATTGCTGCATCACTGGTCTTGTTTTCCAGAGGTCTCCAGGGCAATTGCATCAGATCCACCCTGGTGGTAAGTGCAAGGAGTGTGAGCATATTATTACTGTCATACGGTAAATGTGATTGCTGTACTGCTGAACTGTTTAGGCCATTAGAAGGGGTGGTGGGTGGTTATAGCATCCCAGAGGGCTATACCAATAGCAGTCACGCTACCCCAAAACCATTCCTCCGGGTGGAGGCACCCGTTCACTGAGCTCAGGCCCTTAACCTGTGCATAGTCAGACAGGCAGGGGTAGTAGCCCATAGGATAGCGCCAACTAGGGGTTACACTACAATGTAGTGCAGACCATTAAACAATGGCAATGGAGACACAGGTTTACAGAGCTAAAATATATAATGTAGTGCAGAGCATAAAACAGTAATGGCAATAATAAGCAGTATAATACTGAGAAGTGAAACAATATTGGTGGAGCCGCGATTGGCATTAGCTTGTTAAGTCTGAGGTGACCTTGTGCAATAGAGCGGAGGGAGTGCCAGACAGTTAGGTGCAGTCACAGGCACAGGAGGAGAGGAGGAACTCTCTAAGGTTAGTTTTGAAGGGCCCTAATTTCAGCTCCAAGGAGTTAGGTGCAGACAGATCATTCCACCAAAGAGGGGCCCTGTGTGAGAATGCTCATTGTCCAAGGGAAGTCCTGCAGTGGGGGACAAGTAGAAGGGCTTTAGCCGAGCTTCTTGTGGCCCTGGATTGGGGAGCTGACTGAATTAGATTATGTAGCCCTTAGTGGGGAGCCTTTGTTGAGAATTTTCCCGGCAAGCAGGCATGAGTGATATTTAAGCCTGCCATCGAAGTTCAGCCAGTTAGTTGAGCCTGTAGAGATCACAGATGTGGGTCTGCCTGTCACACCCATTTACTAAGTGGCAGGTTCTGTTCAGGGCAGTCTTCACATGGCACAGGGCAATTCTGTCAGCCACACCATAGAAGACTATCCCGTAGTCAGTAAGGGAGAGCACAGAGGAGGATACCACTAGGCAGAGTGCCTCAGGTGGCATACAACGTTTGTGTCTGTATAGGAGCCCAGTCCTTGTATTGATGGACTTACTTAGTAGATGGATGTGTTCATGGTAAGTAAGGGAGGAATCTAGGGTAACTCCCAGGTACTTAAAGAAATGAACTTGTTCCAGGGGGGCACCCTGATAGTTAAGTATTTGAAGTGGGAAATCCCTGTAACTGTTTTAGTGATTTGAGAAGGCCATAGCTTTCATCTTTTTATAGTTCAACACTAGCTTGTGTGCAGAAAACCAGGCTTCAGCTTCCAAGAAGAAACGTTGGAGGGCAAGTTGTGAAGCTGTGGGGGTTGGGTGGCTGCAGAAAATGACAGCGTTATCCATGTACAGTAGTAGCTGACTGGCGCAGGCCTTGGGGAGTGAATTTAGGAAGAGTCTAAATAGAAGGGGCCCCAGTATGTAACCCTGAGGAACCCCGGAGCAAACAGGAAGGCTGGTGGATAAGGTAGAGCTAATTTTGACTTGTTGCGATCTGTCACTTAAGTAATGCTGAAACCAGAAGATGACGTCTAGTGAGAGCCCCATGGAGGGCAGGGTCTTGAGGAGAAGGAGGAGGGCATGATTGACAGTATCGAACACCTTAGTTAGGTCTATGTAAACAGACCCAACTAAGTGTCTGCTGTTGAGGGCTTTGTGGATAGCAGTAGTGTACCCCAAGAGGGCAGTGGTGGTACTACTGCCCTTTGAAGCATGTTGTTCTTTGCAGAGCAGGTTGTATTTTGACAGATAATCAGTGAGTTGGTCAAATAGAATTTTTCTAAGGCCTTGGAGAGTGGGGACAAATGGAGATGGGGCGGTAGTTATTTGGGAGGTATGGTCACCACTTTTTAGTATTGGGGTGACAACGCCTGTTTCCAGAGGGCTGGGAATTGGCGAGACAGAGAGAGGGGTTTAGAATTTTAGTAAGAGGAGTAGGGACGGAATCAAGGGCAAGGTGGAGGAGTTTTAGGTTGAGGTGTCACCACTATGGAAGGGCTTGTCCAGTAATTTGGTTAGGTAGGATCTGGCTTCCTGGGTGAAGACTGTCCTGAGACTGGAAAAAGGAGTATTAGCAGAGAGGTGGGAGAGGGCTCAGGGGAGGTCAAAGAAGTTAAGCGGAGCACACTACTAAGATCTGAAAAGGTGGAATTAAGAGTATTATCTATGAGCAGGGTCTTGAATGAGTGTTCCATTAACAGCTAGTTGAGGAGAGGGGATATTGTTTTGTCATTGAGTTCCTTAATGTTATCTCAGAACTTACCCAGAGCCCCAAGTGGACGAGAGGTCCTCCTGGTAATGGGCTGCTTTGCTTTATGAATTTCCCAAGTACATTTTTTCTAGCTTCACTATAACATTGTCTATCTAAAGGTTGGCCAGACTCAAGGGCTTTATGCCACAGGTTGTCCCACTGGTGCGTGAGGTCTAGAAGTGACTGGGAGATCCATGGGCAGTTGTGGCCTTTGATAACCTGTTTCAAGACTGGTGCAAATAGGACACATGTGGCATTGAAGGTGGAAATAAAATGGGAAAGGGCACTGTCAATGGAGTGGGACGAGTCAATGGGAGACCAGTCAGCGTTCAGGAGGTGATTTTTGAGGTTGTTCAGAGAACCCTTTTTCAGGCATCATTGGTAAATAATTTTGGTGTGAGTGTGTGGGGCTCTGTTAGTCTACCTGCAGAGTACAGGGGAGTGGTCACTTAATGCATCAGGGAGCACTGTGACATTAGTGAGCCTGTGGGGATGACTAGTAAGGATTAGGTCAAGCAAGGTTGCTGACCCAGTTTTATGGTTGAGTCTAGTGGGGGAGAGAATGACTTCAGTGAGTCCATTGCCACAATGGTATCTTTGAACAGGTCTGCCGTCGGCAAGAGCCAGTTAACATTATAGTCCCCTAGTGCAATGATGTCACAATTAGGGGGCAATTGGGTGATAGAATTGGCCACAGCATTGAAGGTCAGATTTTGGCTGCAGGGTGGGATGTAAGCCATCATAACATGGAGGGATTTGTCTGAGTTGCCAACTTTCAATTATATTGTAAAAGCTTGGGCCCCTTGAGAAGGGGGTGATATTGACAACTAGGGCTTGCAGGGATTCTCAAATATATAGAGCACAGCCACCTCCTCTTTTGCCCAGCCTATTTTCCCTGAAGATTATATAGCCATTGATGGCTACTGCTGAGTCAGATGTGTCGGGAGAGCCAAGTTTCAGTCACTGCCAAGAGATCAGGGTTATGTTGAACCATCCAGTCTTGCAGAATGTCATGTTTTTTAAGAAGGCTGCGAATGTTTATGGAGGTGATCAGGAGACCGCACACTCTATGGGGGGAGTGGTCCAGGGTTTGGGTGCACATTTCCAGATAATAGTAAAAACAGGAGGGCATGTCGCAGGAGGGCAGTTTTAAATAGCTTGGATTTCAGAGCACGTTACTGTATTCTTGGTCACTTGTCCTCTCATCACTGCACTTGTACCATGCTGCTGTTCACCTACATGCTCATCATATTGCTCTTGCACCTGATATGTTGTCTATGCAACCTCACTTTGATGTTTAGCAATGTTATTCTTTTTGTACTCCCTTTCCCCCATCTCCCAGGTCACACCTGGAAATGAGTCTACGCTCAGTGTGCCTTTCCCAGTTACCAAATTTGAAATAAATACATTACATAATTTCCTTAATTTATGAGTGCTAAACTCTATAAACAGCATTTGATTATATAGTGCTCCATAAAAAAAGTAAAAATATCCAGCTGCATATCACAAGGGGCTTCTGGAGACATTACAAACCACTTGAGTTTCATGCTTGAGGTATATGATGTCTCCAGAACTCTTCCATGCCATTAAAACCTCACAGTTGCCGATTTGTTCTTTATATGATAACTAGTTTGATTCAAGCAGCACTAGATCACCGTGACACACGGATATGTCACACCTGTATTATGGCTATTGCTAGTGCACTTACTTCACATGAAACAGAAGCACTAATTTTTCCCCAGAGGTAAGACAGGGTTTAGATGACTTTGAGTGATTGGGTAGCTTAGATGACTCGTATGACACTGATAGCTTTCTTCTAGGCTGCGACTTCTCAGAATCCTCAGGATGTCTTTCAAGATGCTTCTCAGTTGCTGCTCACCTCAATCTATTTACTGGAAATATTTCTCCTTAAAGGGCATACCTTGTTTCATGATGCAACCTGAGGAATGAGTACATTAGAGGTAACAAAGATTTAGAATAAATAAGAAAACCAAGGAAGGAACCAGGGGTAGGAAGAGAGAACAGTATAGAATAGCAATGTAGGAAGTGAGAGGTAAGGAATAACACATTACTGGGTGTGCGGCTACAAGTGAATAATGCGTGCCACAGGTGATAGGCAAAAGGCATAGTCAAGTGCCACAACCACCCAACAAGTGCATTCTTTATGAATGCACACCCAAGAAGGTGCTATCCCACTTATAATTAAATTGTAATTTGTAAAACAAATGTATTTCAAGTGAGGTGTGCAGTTAGAAATATAGAAACATAGAAATTGATGGCAGATCAGGACTGCTTGGCCTACCTAGTCTATCCATTTTCCCTACCTACTATAATACCGCAGACCCTACTTGATCTATGGCTTTACCCTCCTTTTCCCAACCAATAAGGTTCTCATATGCCTATCCCATACATTCTTGAATCCCATTACAGTTTTTGCCCCAACCACGTCTGCTGGGAGGCTGTTCCAGGCATCCACCACTCTTTCAGTGAAGAATTAGTTCCTCACATTCCCCCTGTAAGCTGTCATTCACAACTTCCACAAAGTTGTGAATGATGGATGACAGTACACACTGCAAGCACATTGGTTGACAGTGTCAACCAATTGGATTGTAGTAGGTACAGTACACTGTCATTCATGACAGTTCAGTCGGCGGGCAGCTGTGGTGGCGTGCAGGTGGGCTGTGCTGCCTGCTGACTCCCTGCCACTGATGGGACAAGGGGAGTGGGGTGGGATGTGTGTGCTGAGCGGGTGGGGGGCCACTAGACTACCAGGAAAGGGAAAAATATGTATTTGGGCATGACCTGGGTATGGGGAAGGGAGGGAACCACTAGACTCCCATAGAAGGGAAGAGTAAATATTTTGGCATGATTGGGGTACAGGGGAAGGGAGGAGGGACACTAGAGTACCAGGGATGTGTTGGGTGAAATATTTATTATACGATCGGGGCTAAGGGGGGGACACTAGACTACCAGGGATGTGTTGGGTAATATATTTATTATACAATTGGGGCAGGGGGGGACACTAGACTACCAGGAATGTGTTGGGTAACAATATTTAGTTTACGATCGGGGCTGGGGGGAAGCCACCCAGGGGCTGACAGCTGCTGTGTTGCACTGTGCAATACAGCAGCCTGCCTGTGGGTGGCTATGACTTAGGCATGTTTCTTTTTTTGGAAATTGTAATTTGTGTTGATTTTCACTTATCATAAAATTACAGTAATACAATTGACAGATCAGTAACATAAAATAAATACATATCATCAACAAACTAAATATAAGACCCTAATCTCCCCTGACTTAGGCATGTTTCTTCCATGCCTAACTTTGTGCAGCACACCTCCAAGATGTGCAGGCAGCTGTGCAACACGTCTCAGCTGAATATCGAGATGTGCCACATATGCATGGGACCACCCCTGCAGATGCGCCGCATACATGATCTTTGCATTGGAGTGCACATGGAATTGTACAGTGCATCACCCCCTTTGGAATATGGCCCAGGGGTGTATTTCGGGACGCGCTGATGCAACTCATTTGTGCTGGGTGCATCTCCTTTGAATATCTGGGCTATATATTTCTCCTCCCCATAATGTTTCTTTTTTTTACTTTCTTTTATCCCCCCGGCCTCGGCACTCCACTCTTCGGGAGTCGCCATGCCTTGTACATCCCTGCCTTATCTTCCAAGCAGTCCATTCCCCATGGAGCCTTGGATCTACCCCCCCCAGGCAGGGTCGAGGTGGGGCCCATACATCCCATACTTCTTTGTTTCATCGGGATGCCGGTTCGGAGGCAGGCAGGAGGCATTGGGGATCGGGGCGGGCGCTCCGTCTACCGGAGTTGCCGCCGGCCATTTTCTGCTTTTCTTTGCCTGTGGTGTGCACCCTGACATCAAGACGCAAAGCACCAACATCCACCACACGGCCCCCTCTACTATTGGCTGGGCTTGCTGTACCTCGGGTCTCCACCCAGAGTCAGCCAAGCACCGAGCCTCAGTCCCCCTCCTCCCAGAAGGTGAGCAGTCCCTGGAATGCTCAAGTCTTCTCCCCTGGCCCCAGCCCTCCAGCTTTCCAGGTTCATTCTCGAACCTGGGTCACTGGCGTCTGCTGGCAGCGCTACCACTGTGCCGATGGGCGGCCTCCCATAATGTTTACCAAAGAAATGTGTATGAATATATGATTGTTGTCCCTTATAGTTCATTTTGAGGTAATCTGCCTGTATAACTTACTTCCACTTCAAGTCATAATCCTCTGTTGTGACATCATAATCTGTTGCCATGGGAGTAACTGTGAGGTCACAAATAGTACTCTATGACTTCAGGTAGGAGAAAGCAGCAGAAATAGATGAACTCTTCAGTAACAAAGATCCTGTTTTCATGCAAATGACCTCACTACTAAATAATGGAAGGAGGAATGCAGAACTAATGGGAAATACAAACTGGACAGTGCCTAAATATTATGTTTTGTTAAAGTTATCCTGAATGTGTCACCAGCTCTTTAATAATGTTTATAATGTGTTACTAATGTTTCTCATATAACCCAACTGTTTTACATCTGTAATGCTCCCTTGGCATTTCTCATCCCTGTATTTGTCTCTCCCCAGGTCGCACCTGAAGCGAGTCTCAGCTCAGTGTGCTTTTCCCAGTTATCAACTTTTAAATAAATAAATAAATGTTGGGGTTTGTCCCCTTCCTGCCAGGCAGCAATACCTCTTCAGGTAAATTTGTGCAGTCGAATGTCACTACACAGAACTTAGGATCCAAACTCTCCAGGTCATCCAACAACAGCCAGTTTTGACAAACCAACGAGCTGCCTTACTGGTCCCTGTAAGTGTGGGATTACAAGCAGAAAATGAGGCTGTCTACAGTAAGTGTCTACTATCTGCTAGGGGGTATATTAATAGTGATGGAAATTGTCTCCGATCATATAAAAGTTTCTCCAGAGGGAGCAAATGTACACGAGGAAGTGACCTCTTTCACCTTCTCTAATCTAATAACCTGTAAGGATAAAATCTCAATCAATAACTGGTACTTAAAGAGCATCAACACAGAAAAATGAGGGCGCTACTTAACCATCCATCCTATCCAAGGACCAAAGGGCTACAGGTGTCTGCAAAAATTAATCGCAGAACTATGGCTTCACCTATTATATCTATCATGGTCTGGGGACATCAAAACAAACCCTGGGCCTCACCTTGGGACCGATCCCGCTATCATCCCACAGTGGTTCAAAACTCAAGGACTAAAGGTTGCACACATGAACATTAGAAGCCTGACGGCAAACTTAGACAAACTAGAAGCATTGATATCCCATTACTCCCCAGACATACTTGGACTAACCAAAACATGGCTAAACCAAAGCATCCTGACTTGTATGTGCTATTAAAGGTTACAAATGTAACCCCTGGGCAAGCACCACCCCAGTGTTACACCCTGCCTACTACCTTGGACATAGGCTAAGGGGTTTGGGTTCGCTAACTTATAACATTTTTAAAACCTTTACGCCAGTGCCTCCACTCAGGGTGCTTACGTGGGTGAGATGGTACTGGGTGGTAACGCCTGAGCTGCTACACCACCACGGTGACCAGTTACCTTCCCCAGACAGGCCTCAATACACAGTTCCCCACATTTCAACATTTTGAATTAAAGGCTGTCTCTAATAATATGCTCACCAGGATTTCAAACAACAACAACAAGATATTTATTTTGGGGGGAAATAAAGGAGCTAGGAAAGGGAAACAGGAGGAGTAGAGGATATCTTACTGTACACATGTACAGAGATCATTTTGAATTTTGCTGGTGAACCCTCCAGCTGGGTGGCTACATATTAACAGGCAGACATAAATCACATTTCACCATTCGACTAAAGACATCCAGAGCCCTGGCTATCTAGCTGCTGATAAATCAGATGTTAAACATAATTATTAATAATACCCACACTGGTACCAGTCCCAGATACAGCAGAAACCCCGCAATCTCATACCATACTGGTTAAACAGATACCACAGTCCAAGATGTTGCAGGCCTGATGGAGTTGCAGCTGGTCGAGGTGGCCGGCTATTAATTTGAGGGTGGAGCAACTTGGAAACAGATTTTGTAAAGCTGCAAATTACTATTTACATCCACAGCAGGGATTGCGTGCACTTTAGCAGACAAATGCAGGGATTGCCCTGCACTTGCAGACAAATCAGGGATTGCCCTGCACTACAGACTTCTGAACATTCCAGAACAAACTATGGGATCTTACATCCAGAACATTCAGCACAATATTTGAAAGTCCCATCCAAAGCAATAAGGGTGATACTTTTGTCAAGCATCCTATATGCAATTCAGATACGGTCACATCCAGTACTTTATATACCAAAAGGCATCCATCCAGAGTAAGTTGCCAAAGATACTTTCATCAAGCATCCCATACTTTAGTTTCAGGCAGTCACATCCAGTACATTCTATATACCAAGAACATTATCCTGAGCGGAGTCCTATCCACACGTTTAGCCATTTAACACTTATACCAAGTGCTCTTAGAAGAAATTCTGTGCAGACACAGGTACATTCTCTTTAAGGTACCTTAGACATTAATATACTCTAGGGCCTCCTGTCTCATGAAGTGGCAAGTGCGTCTTGGCGGATAGCTCCACGATGGCAGGACTCTAACCCATAGCTACACATTTATATGATTCACTAAACCCAGCATCTTGCTGCATCTGTAACTTTGCCATTTGGGCTACAAACAAGATGCATCCATGACTTGAACTATGCAGTCTCTTGTGGGGTTAGTAGCCCAGACTGATGACTTCAATACTTCACACTTAACAGCACACATTTCTTAATGGGGCATGGAGCCCCCAAGATTACTTCCTTAGCTTCTCCCTCGCACCAGGGGGGTACGAGGGTACTCACTCAGATCCTCCATGGGTCTCATCTGCAATCGAAGGCATCCTGAAGATTTCTTCAGCTCTCTCACCGCTGAGGTACTTGGTCAGCGCTCTCACCACTGCATGATGTCTTCTGGTCTGGTCAGCACTCTCACTGCTGCTGGACATCTGATTCTTCGGTCCACATCTTTCCCCGACGTGGGAGGGAAGGCTAACCTCTGGAGGACAGTACTGGCAACCTCCAGACTAGCTGTTGCAGAAAGCCCAATTATTGTAACTAGTTAACTGTTAACTGAAGAAAATAACAAATGCCCTCTGAAGACTGAAAGGGCTTGAATTAAGTGGCCCAGGCCTGATGGCATGGCTGGAGCCTGAGCCCCTCCCCCCATGGGGGCTCCCAGCAGGCTGGAGCCTGCTCTGCTGCTCTCTGTCTCTCAGCTCTGCATCTCTCAATCTCCCTCTGAATCTCCAAACTGGCAACATTGTCTCTTTATAGAGCTCCTAGCTCAGCTCCTGATTGGTAGCAGGGATGGGGTGACATGTCTCCAAGTTGCTGAAGGACCTGTCAATCAGAACACTCGAGGCACAATTGGGTTGTGGACTTTGCGCCTAAAATAATGTCCCTGTAAACCCCCATAAGCACTTGGGTGCTTACCCATGAGATGCAGTGAATGTCCCACAAGTCCTGGCTATCTTAAACTGAAACCTTTAACTTAAATGGGCAGACTGGGTGGGCCATAGGCCCTTATCTGCCGACACTGTCTATGTATCTATGTATCTATGTATCTATTGCTGCAATTCCAATTGGCTGTACTGCTGGCAATGGCTGTTTAACCCACTGTCCCTTATAGCAGATTAGATACAGTCCTGAATAATGTCCTGGTGCAGCCAGAAAGAAGTAATTATTTCCCTCAAATGTCCCACAGTTCTATAGCTTAAAGGCTGTACTCGCAGTCGCTGCACAGATGAAAAACATGGCTCTTTTACTTTTCCTGTCACTACTGCATTTATGCAAGCTCCCCTTGCAGCAGCTGACAGGCTGACACACAGAGTCCCAGATACTGGAATTGCCAGGAAACAGCACTCATTTTAATTTTAAGCACTTTTCCCCACATGCACAGTATATTCCCAACAAGCAAACAGTTCCATTATGTAAAACATTTTAATTCTTTACTTTTCAGCTGGAGCTGAACATAGCTACCCTGGAGGCAGCCAGACACACTGTTATGCATTATTCAGATGACCGGGGCCCTGCACAGGCATACTCAAATGAGCCCTGGTCAGAACTCCTTTAATTCTCATCTGAGTGGTCCCCCAGCAGGTTGTCTGTCCTCACCTGGTCCCAAATAGGTGGAAGGGGTCCCGGGACAAATGGCACAGTCCCCGAGGCAACCGCAAAACAAGCGGCTCCACATCAAAGGCGCTTTGCACGCCAACGCGACTCCCGCTGCCCTGGAGGCAGCACTTTTGCAGCAGCAGCTCGTGGCCAGCAGTTTAAGCCCCATGGGGCTGGATTTTCATTTGACTGCAAGCTGGGGCACACACGAGGGCAAACAGGACCTGGGAAGCCAGAAAAATTAGGGGCCAAGTCGGGAGAAGCCCAAGAGACAGCGAGAGAAGGACAGAACAAAATGGGCTAAGGTAAACACAGACTGGCATTTCTAGGAACCCCCATTTGCAAGGGGGTTACACAGATTACTAAGAAAGGACTATGGCTCCACCAAAAAGGGAGGTAGAGTTGCCATCTTTGCAGGGAACACGTAAAACTTACAGTACAACTCATGGATACAGCCAGCACCCTCAAAGCCCTATAGGTAGTCCTGTTACTAGGAAACACCAAGAAAGTAAACCTGATCTGTGCCTAAAACCCACCCAAGAGTGGCCTGCCAGGATTAACTAGCCTCATGGACTCTCTGCCCCTAAAGGGCAAAATGAAGTTCTACTAATGGGTAATTTCAATCTGGACTGGGCAAGGCTCTTACGAAGCGGCACAGGGAAAACTGCATCTGACGCAGCTAATTACATGCCAAACAAGGGTATCACAACAAAGCAATCATAAATCGGTGCTGGACTGGATAGTCACAAACAGAGTGGAACATACAAAGACGTATGGAACACTTCCTGACTCCATCAGTGACCACGCCCTGGTATTTTGTGTCTGGAGCGCGCATTTACCCAAGCCTCCTCTCAAGGAAATTCAGTTCCGTAATTTTTCTAACCTAGGCACAAGAGACCTTCATGCTGACCTCAACAACATAGACTGGGCCCCAATCTACCAGACAAAGGATGTTGAAGTTGCAGTGGCTTTTCTCATAAACACCCTGCAGAAGGTGCAGAACAAACACGTACCCCTAAAAAGAAGAAGAGTACTTGGCACCGCTATGTGATATGTACATAGTGGTCTATTAGCCACCATGAAAGTCAGAGATAAGACCTGGATCGCTACAAAAGAAATCAAACAGACAAGCAGACTGGGAGGAATACAGAAGGCAGCGTAATGCCTGTAGAAAGCCATTCACACTGCAAAAGGATCTACTCAAACCAACTGCTACATGCTTCAGCTAAGGACACCCGTGGTTTCTGGAACCACATAAAATCCTTCATGGGGCAAGGCAGCAACCAATCTATAGAGGATATGACACTGGCTGGAGCAAACTGTAACAATATTAGAACAATAGCAAATGCACTAAACTCCCACTTTACTGACCTCTCTAGCTACGAGAGGCTCACAAACCAGTCAAAAACTCTACCTACTGGTGACATGCCCCTGCCTCTACACCACTTAACCTAAGAGAGGTTAGCACAGCAGAAGTGCTAAGTCTCCTTTGAAAAATCCTAACTCATGGATTGGCTGGACCAGATTGCCTAATACCAAGGTTCCTTAAAATAGCAGCTCCAGCCATAGCGGCACCGGCCTCCAGGATCTTCAACCTCTCACTCAGTACAAAGACAGTCCCGTCTCTCTGGAAAATTGCCCGGGTAGTACCAATACACAAAAAGGGGATACCAAGGACATAAATAACTACTGACCAATTGCCATATTATCTGCCCTGAATAAGCTACTAGAAAAAACTGTGGCAACCCAAGTGGCTGAACACTTACAACAGAATAACTTACTCTCTTCTGCACAACATGGTTTCAGGAAGAGCCATAGCACAACCACAGCTCTTATCAAATTTACAAACAGTGTAAAACTGCAATGGACAAGGACCTCTCTTGGGAGCAGCACCTTTGTGGATTTAACCAAGGCGTTTGACCTTGTGGACCACCACCTCTTCTACAAAATTGGACACACTTGGTCTCTCAAAGACTCTATCTCATGGTTTGACAGCTACCTCTATGGACATACACAGTTCATTCAAATAAACAACTACAAATCTGATCTTTCCACCACCACCACCAGGGTGCCTCAAGGATCCATCCTTGGCCCATTGCTTTTCTCGCTGTTCATAAACAATCTACCAGTGATGTCTGGACCCTCCTCTACTATTCTGTATGCAGACGACATGGTACTGTACACAAGTGCCAAAGACATAACCACTATAAATTCCACACTAAACACCGATTTTGAATGTCTACATACATGGCTAACATGCAACAAGCTAATCCTAAATGCCAAAAAATGATGACCATGATGTTCGGCTCAGCACCAAGGATCAAAGCTCAGACATCTGCACTGTCAATTTCAGGAACAGATGGCACCCTGTTGGAGGTGGTGGGCTCCTTCAGGTACTTGGGAATAACGCTGGACCCCTAGCTTGACATTAACCTGCACATAGCCTCCACCTACGAAGCTGTAAATATAAAGCTAGGGTTGGCCTACAAAATCCTTTCCTCACTAAACACGGCAGTTAAACTGGCCATCGCACAGGGAATTCTTAGACCCAGCCTCACCTATGGCATAGCGACCTTCCATGATGCAAACAAAGGGGTACTACAAAGGTGGGATACCTGTTACAATAACATCTGCCACTTTGCCTTATCAGTCCCCCGGCGGACCCACAGGTGTATACTGTACTCAAGTCTGGTTGGCTCTCCCCTACCTCTTATCACGCTTACAGCAGGATGTACAATTGATTCCATCATTAGATCTGGCACACCAGAGGTGCTGGCCTGCCTGTTACATCAAGTAAAACAAGCTTATCCACTCAGGTCAGCAGAAAAGAATGGGTGAACAAGCCTTTTCAGCATCGGCCTCCAAGCTTTGGAACACCCTGCCCTCATCTATTAGGCTCTCCAAATTGCACCAGGTGTTCAAAAATGAGCTACGTGCCTACCTCATGGGCACTGATAGATGCACATGACCCCAAATCAATGGAGCACCGCCTAGTATAGCTCTCCCAAATCTAAAGCACTTTCCTTATATGTATGCCACATTCTTATATGGGAAGGCTTAATCTCTCTGGTTGTGACCACCTGTTTCTCAGGGGGACATGCACTACCTGATATGTTGCCATATTGAGCCCATATGCTGCTAACCCCCTGCACTAGAATACACTTTGTATGACTTCTTCCTCAGTTGTTTCCCCTGTTTGCAACTGGCTCACTAACTGTGATGCAGCAATACTTGAGATATCTATTATAGTCTAGTTTCCTTGCACTAAATCATGTAATGTTATTTGTCTCCTGACTTGCTATTGCCTCTGTATGTAACTCCATATATAACTGTATCTCTGTATGTAACTCTCCTAGGTCATGCCTGAAAATAGGCAACATTTCTTGTCTATTGCACTTACCCGGTAAACAAAAACTAAATAAATAAATAAGTAATACACTACACTGGCGATGCAGGATGAAAGCAATACAACTCAGATGAGTGCAAGAAATGTTACACGAGCTAATGAATTTTTTTAAGGCATGTTTTTTTAACTGCTGTAAATCCCCAACTGCTACCTTGCATTTACTTCATTGGGCTACTTATCTTTCCCCACCAGCCAGGCTACCGTAAAAATCATAAATGTGTCTGTTGCAATCTCTCGCTTCAGGATCACACATAAAGCAAATCTGACTACAGAACTCCAGCTAATGTAAACTGTTTAACTTGATGAGGTTGAAAAGAAATGCATTACAGAGTGGGAAACAGAGCCCTTTCTTTCTGACATGTGAAATCTCAGAACAATAGTTGTAAATGATGTCGACACCTACATCAACAGCTAAAATTCCTGACCACAGCAGTAAAAGCAGAGTAAAAGCAGCTCAACAGCAGCCTATTGTGGCATAATAGAGTAACTGTAACACATACTGGAAAGCCTTTGAAGAGAAAAAAAACAGAGAGTTTTTGTATGCACCCTGTAGCCCCATAACAACCTGCTGAAAACATGACTGCAATCGGTGAGAGTACCAGAATTTGATGGCTCAAAAGGACTTTGATTCTTATTTGGAATGTTTTGAATGCTGGTTAGAGACAAATGAAGTTCCTGATGCAAAAAATGCAAACGTCTTCCTAGCAGTTTTGTGACCTACAGTGTACTAACTCCTCAAGAATTTGACTGCACCTGCCAAAGTGGTGGACGTGCCGCATACCCAACTCACAGGGACACTTTCACTACATTTCAAGACCAAGCTAATTCTCATTGCAGAACACTTCAGATTTTATCGTCTGAACCAGGAGGAGGGGGAAGTTCTTGCTGACTACATCATAGCTTTGAAGTGTCTGTCAGGCACCTGTGACATTGGCCAGTTTCTAGATGATGACCTCCAGAATCTCTTTGTCTGTGGTCTGGGAGGAGAAGCCTATCAAAAATGCCTGTTGTCAGAAAAGGACTTCACTTCAAAACAGCCCATGAGAAGGCTCTGTGGAGCTAGCTCAGAAGGATATAAGGGAACTTGTAGGACAGCAGGACATTCTGAACCCCAAAGAAGCAGAGTTCACAAAGTCACCCATACTCCAGCACCCAAGGGACATTCCACACCATGAAGTGGTCCTTCATCTGTTTATCAACAACCCCAAACATTTTGGAAGCCAGCACCACAGGGCACTTCCACAAAGTCAGAACTATGTTACAGATGTGGATGTAACCACCAGCAAAGCACTGCCAATTTCAACACGAGAAATGCTGTGGTATGAAAAGCGCCACACCGAAAAGTGTGCAAAAGTACATCACAGACTGCTACTGCACGGTATGTCACAGATGGCCCTACAACCACTGAAACAGAAGATGCATTGCACCTGTTCATGGTTTATGCAACATGGACAAAAGCAGCAGAAATTTACCTCAGAATGGTGCTAGCAGGAAACCTGGTTAGCATTCAGTTAGACACTGGAGCCTCAGTATCTCTAGTACCACAACACATCTACAGAGAGAAACTTCAGCAATGCCCATTGCAACCTTCATATATTCAACTCTCATCTTACTCAGGAGGCCCAATCCCTGTGCTAGGGGAGACTGAAGTATCAGTCACCTATGAGGGAGGAATGTGGACCTTGCCTCTAGTGGTGGTACAAGGAGAAAGACCTGCATTACTAGGCAGAGACTGGCTCACACAGAACAAACTGAGCTGAAAAGATTTTCAGCTTAAATACTGTTACCAAAGCACCACAAGAGGCGCTAAAGAAAGTATTGGACAAACATGGTCCTATTTTCCAGGATGGTTACAGCACGATCCGGGATTTGAAGGCAAAGATCCGAGTGCAACCTGAGGCTGCTCCAATTTTCCACAAGTCTTGACCAGTACCTTACGCTTTAAGGGAAACGTTAGAGAAGGAATGGGACCATCTCGAAAGCCATGGTATCATCTCACGAGTAGAGAGGAGCGACTAGGCTGCCCCTATCGTTGTGGTACCGAAACAAGACAAAGCACTGAGGTTGTGTGGTGACTATAAGGTTATAGTAAACTGTTGTATACAGCAAGATCCATACCCCTTACTCAATGCAGAAGACTTGTTTGCCATACTCTCAGGGGCAAGTTCTTTGCAAGTTGTGCTTATCTCTTGCATACCAGCAGTTGGAAACTGGAACAGGAGCTCGGTGGGATTTTTTGTTGAGGAGTCCTGGACTTTCTTGAAAAAAATGGGGTCCGGACCAGAAAGCTGGGAGTCCTCGTGAAATTTTTGGGATCCCCATTGAAATGAATGGAACGAGTCTGGAAAGTGCATTTCAATGTTTTTATTAATATACCCATGTATTTTTATATTCCTGAGTCATTATTTTGCTAATAATGCCAGAAAGTCTTTTTTTCAGCAGTGTTGTTTGCATTCCTTTTACAAAGATGGCTAAAAACCACAGCAGTAAATGATCACATAAAATAAAGAATTCACCTGTGATGACTGTTGACTGTTGTTCATTGATTTGTTCACTGTCACAATTTAACAATTAGGAAAAAAAATGTACTTACAGTTTTGCAGTGCTGGTACACTGAACTGGAAATTCTACTGCTGCAGTTGAATGCAGTGGCCTGATTTATTTATTTGCCAAACAGCTACAAAGTTTGCCATTAGATTAGGTGCTGACAGTAAGATGTAAACATTATGACTAACAGTCATTGCTGACAGTCACCTATGTCTCCCAGTCACCTTCTGCCCAAAATACTTCTCTGTCCTTTCCTGCACATTGACATTTTTGTTGCAATTATAATCTTAACAGTCCCCCCCCATTTCAGACTCCCAGTACCCATCCACCACCCTAAATAACACTGCAGAAACCTCCCTCCTAGCTCCCACCCACCAATGATGACTCAGGCTTAGAAAGATGACACAGTCTAACATGATTGAGTGGTTGCTGCCCCTTAGTGCAATTTTTTTTAATCCGGCTAAACCAGACTGGCTCAGACAACTCCTGCTCAAACTTGTTAGCACCACAATCTGGTGATGGAGGTGCCATCTGTGAGGCAAATAATTGCTGTTTTGTGTCTTGACCACCTGGCATAAGTGATTATTTCTTCACCTACACCCTCCTGCCCACAACTTATCCTAACACCTGCCTGCCCAAAACTTCTCCCTGCTACTCTGTTGCACAAAATCTTCTTAAATTGTAAGAATACCTGGCTGTACCAGAGACATGGATTTGACTGGGGTGACTGAAAAGCCCACCCATTCCCACCCTCCACCCCACTCTTTTAAGCCTTGACAGTTGATCTGCTGTTAAGAAGACAGTGGCACAATCTGGTGGATATGGAACAACTCAGTCTGCAATGTGTCTGCTTTCTGTGTGTACTTCTCATGGCATACTTCTTGTTGGTAGGCAATTTCTCCTAACACCCCTCCTGCCCAATAACTTCTCCACACAACTCTCCTGCCCATAACTTCTCCGACTCTCCTCCTGCACATTTCTTACCCACCCCACCCACAACCTACCTTGGCTCAGCAGGTGTCCCAAATCTGTCCGGTTTAAGACAGTAGCACAATCTAAACTGGTTGGTGGCATGAAATCTGCACAGTCTGCTTTTCCAGTGAACTTCTTTTTTCATGGCATAGATTGCCATTTTTTCTGTGGCAATTTCCTAACACCTCCTGCCCATTAAACTTCTCCTAACACCTCCTGTGCATAACTTCTCCTAACACCCTCCTGCCCATAACTTCTCCTAAACACCCTCCTGCACATTTCTCAGTGTGTGTGTGACAGCTAATAGAGAACTAGTGCCAGTGTTCATGACTAGATAGCACAGTGGAGTGAATAAAAAGCCCCACCCACAATTACTTTGGCTCAGCAGGTCTCCCAAATCTGTCTGGTGTGTGGCACAATCAGGTGGTGCCTTGGTATGAATTATCTGCACCACCACTGCAGTCTACTTTTTGTGAACTTCGTTTTCATGGCATGCCATGTTTTCTGTAATATCTTCTTCTAACACCCTCCTGCCCATAACTTCTCCTAAACACCCTCCTGCCCATTAGCTTCTCTCCAACACCCTCCTTCCCATAACTTCTCCTAAAACACCCTCCTGCCCATTAACTTCCTCCTAACACCCTCCTACCCATAACTTCTCCTATAACTAATCTCCAACCTCCATCCTGCATGTTTCTTAACTGTTTTGTATGTACTGTTGATGACAATAGAAGCCACTGTTGCAGACAGACTGTGGAAAGAGCAGAATGGGTTAGGTAACTACACTGACAATAATCTCAGACTGTCCCCCGCTTAAAAAAAACAAAACAGGGACTGCATTGGGGCCATATTTATAGTTTACACCCCCCCCCACACCCAATCATCTGAACTTGTTAGACTGTGATCCTCCCCCACCAAAAACAAAACATGATATTAAATTTAGTAGATTGGGGTAATGGCCATCCACCCACCATCCCCCAAACCCTGGGAAATTGAACTCTTGATCCATTGCCCTGGACAGGACCCCCACCAAAGTAGCATTGGCCTTAAGGAACTGAACATTTATTGCCCCCACCCTTGTTGGAACAAAACATTGATACTTATCTTATTCTCTCCTGTGCCCAAGGTCCTCATTGTCCTGTCTCTGGGTCATTGTCAGTCATCTCAGATTGTCTAAAACTGAAAAAAACAATTAAAGACAATTATTAAAACATTTTAAATTTTAAATAATTATTTTCTGTGCAGTCTTAGGGCCTTAAAATTCTTAAGTTCTGGATGAGGGTCATAGTCTTCAAGTTCAGCTCCTTCTTGGGCAATCTGCATGAGTTTGCTCACAGTGTCAGCCTTTAGGGAACATCTACCTTTTGTTTTTATTTTGTTTTGTACGAAACCTCTTTCACATGCCACTGATGTAACAGGTGACACAAGTAAAATCTTGGCCATTGTGACAAAATCTGGAATACACCTAAATAGTTCTCAATTAAGTCTTGGCAGGCGCTACTGAGCAAAGTCAATCCTTTTTAGATTTCAGGACAAGTTTGAATTGTCCGTAATCTTCTCAGCCCTGTCTTGGTCAATAAGTGCTGACAGTGTTTTCTTCTTTGAAGGTTTTTCTTGGAAAAAGTGCAAACATCCTTGAGTTCCTGCAGTCCATGGTCCATTATGTTGGAGTCATCTGGGAGACACTTTGGATTTAGAAGAAGATTTAAGTTATGCAGCAGCTGCACTGAAGTTGTTTCAAATCTTGTGTGAATGTTTCCAATGAGTTGCATCAGATATTCCTGAGATGCCACCTGGAACTGCATTCGCAGTGCTGGCTTGTCATTCACTTTTTGATCCTGCCACATGCCAGGATGTTGGTTGAGTTCCTGAAATGTCTTTTGTAGTTCAAGTCCATTTTGTTCTTTAAACTGTTGCAGTCTAGTAACTGTGGCTTCTATCATGCTGCTGGCCACCGGAATGTCAACACTGTCCCATTGCATGGCAAAAGACAGTTTATTCACCACATCTAAGACATCCATGAAAAAAGAAGTACATAAGATAAAACAGACTGATTTCAGTTTTGTGTGAAGGCCCTTTGCTTCTGTCACAGCTTTTCCTGCAGCATTATGCTCTAGGGCTTGTAAAAGTGCAGGGTATGATCTGTGAATTGCTTGAACTGCAGCATGCAATGACAGCCACCAAAAACTTGTAAGTTCTTTTAGGGACAGATATCTGATATTGTCATCATTGAGTATTTCCTGGATGAAATACAAGGCATTTTACCATACTGCAGAGTTGCTGCAGTATCTGTACACATTTTTGATGGTTACTTGATATTCATTGAATATGTGGTTGTCCCGACATGCTTGACCTGCTGCCAGTGCTAGTCTTTGGGCAACACAATGAATATGAATCAGCCTTAGGCTAACTTGCTGTCTTAATTTTGCATCCACCCCAATGTGCATTCCAGGCATGATGCTGGCACTGTCACTTGTTAATGTGATGATCTTGATAGGGTCAGCTGCATTAGCAGAACACACGCTTAACAGTTCTCCCACAATTGTGTCTGCCCTCCCATCAGGTATTGCAATACAGTCAATGAAATTAATTTTGGCCTATGCATTGTGTACACACTTCACATAAATGTTCAGATTTTGTGAATAGTTACATCAGTAGTTTCATCCACTATTACCCCAAGGAACTGAGAGCCTGCTAAGTGAGCTTTGATTTCTTCCTGTAGGACTTCGTTTATGAAGTCCAGCATGTCATATCTTGCATCCCAACCTGAGTAGATTGTGCCACAGTCTTGCAAGCCTGGACAGCCATTTTGTTTCTGTGGATAACAAACACCACCATTAGTGTCAGTCCACAAGCCACAGCACCCTGTGCCCCGGCCCAAAAGATTCCATTCCTCCCCTGTAGAGCTATCAGTGTTTCAAACTGCTTGAGTGGTTGCTTTTGTTTGGTAAGGCTGTTATTAACTGAGCAACTTTACTGTCATCCTTTGCCTTAAGACCCAAGATCTGCTTCTCAAATGCCACTGGCAGAGACAGTTTTTCTGCTGTTTTCTTTCCAGTGTGCACCAGCAAATGTTCTCTGTTTCTTTCATGTCTGTAGAGAGCAGACACTTGCAGATTGGTTGTGCCAGTTGTGGCAAATGGATTGTTTTTGCCACCTTTTTTACACCAACTGCACTTCCTGACAATATTCCCCTCTACTTCATCCTTTACAAGTCATGAAAATAACTTTGTCCAGCTGTCACTCCATACCTTAATTTCTTGTTGCTTTTAGCAGATGCAGTCTGTTCAGACTGATCATTTTCAGTTTCAACATTCACAATGTCAGCTGTCTCCTGAGATGTGCTTAAGTCACACTCAGAGGATGATGTTGTTTGTTCCTTATCCATTGGTGTGGAGGATTCTCCTCCACCAAAATAATCAGTAAGGCTTCATTGAGACATGTTGTGTGCTGCTCACGAGGCTTCCCCCGCCCAGCTTCTTCACTGTTCTCCTCCTCTCCTGGCTGCAATGCACTCCTGGCATGGCCCTGCACAAAAAAGCACAAAAAAAGACACAGTATAAAACTCTAAGCTCACTAAACCGTCAGCCAGAAATAGTCGTGATGCCCTAACAGCCTAAAATAATTGTAAATAAAAAAAATTACCCTTTTCTGTTAAGTTTAACACACTGGTGCCTCAAGCGAATATGTGCAACCTGCTGGCTGCACAAATATACCCCGCACACCTCCTTCTTCTCCTCGGGCAACTGGGGCAGACTGTCCGACTGCGCGTCTGTTTTTAAACACTTTTTCTTTTCTCTCTCCTGCCACATTTTTCTATCAATGGCAAAATGGCTCCTGAGAGCCTTTTGGTCCTCCAGCTCTCTCACCCAGATGAACCAAGGCAAAGGTTCGAAGGAGGAACTGATTGCACACACCCCCATGAATACTGCACTGGCACTGCTCTTCCTCCTTATTTATCCCCTCCCCACCTCACCTGGTGGTGTGCACCACTCTCCAAGGTGCCGAAACCACCAGGAGGAAAAGGGGAGGGAAGGGGAAAAAAATAAACAAATCACACATTTTGCACATGCGCAGTACACTGTCCAGTCAGGGCTCCTGGGACCTGTACTGTGGAGTGTCTCTGGGACTCTCATGGTTGGCCGGTGAGTGTCCCGAAGCACAAAATTTGTGTAAAGGATGTGGGTGCCCATGTCACCGAGAACCCTGTGAACTAGAGTCGGAACTGTATCTAACCATCAACACCCACAAAGGACTTTACCAGTATCATCACTTGGCATATGGAGTTTCCACAGTGCCAGCACTTTTCCAGAACACAATGGACCAGATACTGCATGGACTGGACTGTTTAGTATGCTTTATGGACAATATCTTGGTGACAGCCCCACAGTGGAAGAGCATCTGACAATCCTGGACCAAGATCTGACCAGACTGTAATGGTATGGACTGAGAGTAAAGCTAGCCAAATACCAATTTCTGCAAAATTCTGTTGAGTACCTAGGTCACCCTTATTGATGCCCAAATCCTAAGCCCAACAGAGAGGAAGGTGGATGTTATAGTCAAGGCACCTGCACCATCAAATGTGACAGAGTTAAGATCATTTTTAGGATTCTTGAACTACTATGGATAGTTCCTAGCCCAATTGTTTACATTCTTGCAGCCACTCCATGACTTACTACAGCAAGAAGCTCAATGGAATTGGTCACCACAGTGTGAGAAAGCATTCCAGACTTGCAAGAAACATCTTCTAAGCAGCAAAAGGATAGTGCAATGATCCCACCAGATCTCTGCGGTTAGCATGCGATGCATCACCATATGTAGTGGGGGGGCTGTCAACTCTCATGTGCAACCTTCTACGGAGGAACACCTGATTGCTTTTGCTTCCAGAACATTGTCCCTAAGCAAAATAAACTAAGATCAGATCAAGAAAGAAGCTATGAGCATAATTTTCAGTGTCAAGAAGTTAGATAAGTACTTGTAGGGATGTAAATTCACTTTTCTAACAGATCACAAGCCTCTACTGGCAATTCTGGGGCCAAAGGCTACAATACCAACTCTTGCAGCACTCAGAATGCAGTGATGGGCCCTGATTTTTTTGACTTACGACTATGACATTGAATACAGATGTTCTCATGATCATGCAAATGCAGATGCATTATCAAGACTGCCACGCAAAAATGCTGCAGAGGAGGAAGCCAATTGGGCAGTATTCCATCATTCACATCTTGAGGAACTACCCATTGCTTCACAGGATGTCGCAGCAGAGACGCGACAAGATCCTGTCCTCTCTAAAGTACTAGATTTCACCCTAAATGCTTGGCCCAACTTCATGAGAGACCTGACTCTCTGATCTTTCTTAGACAAGAAGGACCAGTTATCCACAGAACAAGGCTATATTCTGATGGGGAGCTTGAGATTGTGATACCACCAAAGTTCCACAAGAGGTTACTTTCTGACTTACATAACAGCAATCCTGGAATCTCTCGAATGAAGGCATTGGCCAGAAGATACATCTGGTGGCCAGGACTTGATCAAGATATTCAACATCTTGTCAACCAATGTGTGCTATGTGCAGCTGTCCACAACCAGCTGTCAACCCTGCATCCATGGTCCTGGGCTACCACACCATGGGAACGCATCCATGTTGACTATGCCAAAGTGGACAAACAGCATTTCCTAGTAGTAATTGACATCTACTCCAAATGGCTGGAAGTGCTGCCCACACAAGTCACGACTACTGAAAAGACTGTAAACCTTCCGAGACAACTTTTTGCCTCATATGGCCTACCACGGGAGTTAGTGTTGGACAATGGTCCCCAGTTTTCTTCCCATGATTTCAAACTGTTCTTAAAGCAGAATGGCGTCTGACATATCTTGACTCCACCTTACCATCCAGCATCCAATGGTGCAGCCAAAAGAGCTGTACAGACATTCAAAAAAGCTTGGAATAAACTACATTCACAGCAAGTACCTACAGTTCAACAGTTGGCTCATTTCCTGTTTGCTTACAGAAACACTCCTCATATAGTCACAGAGCAAACACCTGCTGAACTGTTTCTCAAACATCAACCTCGTATTCCATTTGTCATTGCTCTCAGCCAGACTTGGCCAACGCTTCCACAATGCATCAACTACAACAGCAAAAGAGTCATGACAAGTCAGCCAAGCCAGTACAAATTTTTCATCCTGAGGAGAGGGTGATGGTTTGAGACTGTAGATATCCCAAGATTTCATGGATTCCTGGGATGGTGATTGAAACACGTGGACCTTTGACTTATGCAGTTTATGTGGGACATTGACTTGTTCACGTACACGTGGGTCACCTACTGCATTCCCAGGTTCCAACAAATGCAGCAGAAAACGTCACTCCAGATGAGGACAGTGACATAGAGGACTTTGCTCCTGCCTGTGAAGTTCCACCAGGGCCAGTGCCAAATAATAACAAAACACCTGTTTCACCAGCAACAGTTGTTCCAGCCCATAGATATCACATTAGGCACCAAAGACCACCACAAAGACTTGACCTTTAAAGTCATGTACTGTTCCTGTACCTCTGTGCAACTGAACTCTTACTTGTATGGTTACTGAGTGAGAAGTTCTACCCAAGGGGCAGAATAATCCCCTGAACGTGTTTCTGGGTACCAAATAATCTACTTCAGCCCGGAAGTCAGGAAATGTTACTGTTGAATTATTTCAGACAAGTTTCTGTCTAAGGGGGAGGAGTGTAGTATTTGCATGGATATGCATGATAGTATATACGTGGATATATAATATATATATATATATATATATATATATTATAGTGGTATGGCAGTGCCACTATAGTTAGGGTTGAGTACCCCATTTAAGGTTAAATGTGAAATGTTCCGTTGCAGTCGGATGTACGGTTGTGGAGCTGCAGAATGCAAAAAAAAAAAAAAGCATAAATTACGGGTTTTTGCGTGTTTCTTTGCTCGCACCTACAGCCTGCATGGTTTGCGTGATTTGTCCAAAAACTTCAGGGAAGATGCAGCCAGGGTCCCCTATTTGCTGTTTGAAAATTTCATGAAAAAATATTAAATGGTTCAAAAGTTATTCAAAAAACACTGAATTCCATTATAATCTATGGGAAAAGTTAACAAACTATGCTAAAGTGTCACAACTGCAGTTTTAGTGTCAGAAATTACCCTTTTACTTTCTTGATTCAGCCATTTCTTTTCAGTTGGTGGTCAGAAAAAGGCTTGGCATTTAAATTTGGGACCCTCTAGGGACACAATTCGTGTGTTGTTCACCTAGTCGAGCCCTGAGGATGCAAGCCATGTTTTTTTTTTTTTGGGGGGGGGGGGTAAAACACCCCAGAAATATGTTTTTTAAATTTTTGTAAAAAGTAGTGTCGCAAAGTACTTTCACATATGCAACACTTTCCTGATTTTTTTTGCGAAAGTGTCATTATTTGCGAAAGTAATTTGCAACACTATGCCCAAAACAATAGGAAATCTTTGCCACCCTGCTGCAAAACAACAGTTTGTTTTTTTGCCTGAAATTTGCAGGGAAGAAAGCCAACATCACACAGATGTGCCTTTTGGTGGATTGGTGCAAAAATATAACAGGGCTGCAAAGTTACAGCACTCTGTGGTTAACGATTGTTCCTATAAGATAACATTACGGCGTCCACCGCACCTTTTGGGTCCAGTATCTCTAAAACAGTTCAAGATACAGACTTTTTGTTGCAAAATTCCTTAGTCCCACATTTGGGGGCTAAGTACAAAACTAGCCTGGAAAGTCATCAATAATATGAGATTTAATTTTTTTTTGCGTTGTATGGTTCCTAAGATATAAGCAATTTAATATTCCAAGTGCTCATTTTCTTGTCCGAGAGCCACTGTTATGCCCACATTCTTTGTATTCACTGTGCTTCTGAATGCACCTCTTTCAAACACAAAGCATGTGCATTAGCATTACCATTAGCATTAACATTTGTGTTCAGGTTTGTGCTTATGCTTCCGTTATCGTCAATTTGTGTTTATGTTTGCACTTATGTTTCCATTACCATTTAGCTTAGTATGTCTGTTTGCGTCACTGTTAGCGTTGTTGTTTGTGTTTGTGTTACCGTTTGCATTTCCATTTACATTTGGTTCACTGTTACCATTTTCCTGTCCATTACCATTTGCGCTCCGTTACCATTTGCGTTTATGCTACCCTTACCATTAGCATTACTGTTTGCATCTGTGTTTAAGATTGCATTTGCTTTACTCTTTGCGTTTACGTTTGTGTTTGTGTCATCATTACTGTTACCATTAGCATTTGTGTTTAGGTAGCCATTACCATTTGAGTTTGCACTTCCATTTACATTACCGTCACGGCTTGTGTTTATGTTACCATTACCGTTTGTGCTTGCATTACCATTTGCATTTGCATTACCGTTAGTGTTACCGTTTGAGTTTCAGTTTCAGTTTGTGCTTGCATTTGCATTACTGTTTACGTTTGCATTTATGCTAACGTTGCATCACTATTAGCATTTGCGTTTGCACTTGTGTTTATGTTATCATTACCATTTGTGTTTTCATTACCGTCTGCACTTGCATTATCATTTGCATTTCAATTTCTGTTACTGTAAACGTTACCGTTACTGTTTGCATTTGCATTTGCACTTGCGTTTGCGCTTCCGTTTGCGTTACAATTTCTGTTTGCATCACTGTTAGATTGTCATTAGCATTTGCATTTACGTCACCATTGCCATTTGCATTTGTGTTTGCATTACCATTTGCATTTTCATTTACGTTACCGTAACCGTTAGCTTGCATTTCTGTTCATGTTTGCGTGAGGTGTTACTGTTCCCATCAATGTTTCATGCTTCCATTGCCGTTACCATTGGTGTTTGCATTAACATTTACATTTCCATCACCATTACCTTTACCATTTCTTTTACGCTACAGTTACATTTTATGCTTTCTGCTTGCATTTTCATTTGCATTTACGCTTATACAATCGCTACTGTCACTGTTTCTGTTTCCAATTCCATTTCCTTAAGCTTTAGCATTTACATCTGAGTTCACATTTGCATTACGTTACCATTATTGTTTACTTTTGTGTCACCGTTACTGTTAGCATTATCATTACTGTTAGGGTTATTACGCACAAATGGCCACCACCACATTCCATTCACTATTTATATTGCAGATTCTCAAAAGAAGGGAAATTCATGGCAAAAAACTCCATTTAATGCATCAGTTAGGTTGTTCCACAGTGACAAAAGTGAGAATTTGGTGTTAGGGTTGAAAACCTTAACTGCACATTCCCCCACCCCCACCACACATACACATACATGCAAGTAGGGGAAGGACCAAGGCAACACAACCAATCACACTCAACCAGCAGCAGGTAACAGAAATAACAGACAACTATCAAAACCATGAAACCTTGCACCCATGCTCCCCATCGGGCTGTGGCATGGGTGCGTCACTGCTAACCCTGATCCCAGATGTTCCATGCACCACAAAACACATATCACTATGGACAACTGGCTATCTTAGGCCACACGCTGCCATCAACACATAACACAACTACACATATGGTATTTTGGGGTGTACAAGACCCAAAACAGGATTTTCCACATTCCCTGAAATACTTTCAAAATTACTTCGCTAATGCAGCAGTTTCATGCTATGCATTTGCAACACTTTTGTTTGCAACAGTATTTTGCGACAATTGTTTGCATAAGTCACAAATGCGACAATGTCATGTGTTCCATTTATACACTTTTATATTTGCAACTGTATTTTATAAGTATGCTCCTGAACACTGCACATCTTTGCCATCATCCTGCAAGCAAATGGTTGGGTCCTTTGAGCTAAAATTTGCAGGGTGGCAAGCCCTAGTCCCACAGATATGCCTTTTCCTGCTTTGGTGCTAAATACTTAAGCATGACAAAGTTACACTGTTCCGAAACTTGAGCAATTTCCCATAGACTAACACTGTGGCACCCATGATGCCTTTCGACACCCATATGTTGAAAACATAGCAAGGTACACAGTTTTCACTACTGCCACCTTGTTTCACCTTTAAGTGAACTAACCTCATGAAACAAGTTTGGAAATACTGTATGATACCTGAAGTTAGATTTCTTACCTACTTGCTACGGTAACACAGGTATTTACCACCTGCTGGTTGTGTGTGATTGGTTGTGTTGCATTGGTCCTTTCCCTACTTGCATGTGTGTGTGTGTGTGTGTGTGTGTGTGTGTGTGGGGGCGGGGTGGGGAATGCGTAGTTAGGGTTTTCAACCCTAACACCAAATTTTCTCACTTTGTCACTGTGGAACAACCCTAACTAATGCATTAAACGGAGGTCTTTGCCTATATATATATATATATATATATATATATATATATATATGGTGGGAAGTCTAAAGAATGCCATTAGGGTTTTAGTTTATGCAATTGGATGTTTGTAATCCTATCTAAATTGTAAATTCATGTCATGCCCAGTGTGTTTTTCTTTGCATATGTGCACTAATGTGTGTCCACTATCTCTGAGAAGAATAAAGATGGCCAATGACCATACAAGCTGTAACTGAGTCTTTCTGTGAGGGCACCAAGATATATTACATCTATCATATCACCCCCTTCCCTCTTTCCTCCAGGGTGTACATACTATGGTCCTTTAGACTCTCTTCATAGGGCTTTTGATGCAGGCCTGCACCATTGTAATTGCCTTCTTCTGGATCTCCTCTATTCTGTCTGTGTCCTTCTGGAGATGTAGTCTGCAGAACTGAACATATACAGTACTCTGGGTGAGGTCTCATCAATGATTTATAGAGTGGTATCACCACTTCCCTCTTTCTGCTAGTGATACCCCTCCCTATGCACCCTAGCATCCCACTGTCTCTCCCCACTGCCTTGTCACACAATTTGACTACCTTTAGGTCATCTGCTCAGTATTCACAAAGGAAGAGGAGGGAAGGTACTTAATACAGTCAATAGAAGCAGTCTGGATGGGGGGGGGTCGATATCAGTCCATTCACAGAAGAAAGGGTACTGAAAGAACTCCTAAAACTGAAGGTGGACAAATCAATGGGGCCTGATGGGATTCACCCCAGAATTCTAAAAGAACTAAGGGGAGAGCTAATAACACCACTGACTACTCTTTTTAACAAATCATGGGAGGATGGTGTGGTACCTGAGGATTGGACGAGGGCTGATGTGATTCCCTTTCATAAAAGTGGGAGCAAGACAGAGGCAGAAAACTACAGACCCGTCATTTTGACCTCAGTGGTAGGGAAAATGATGGAATCACTTCTGAAGAAAAGAATTGTTGAGTACCAAGAGGCCAGTGGGGCATAGGATCTAAGGCAACATGGATTCACAGCGGGAAGGTCATGTCAGATGAATCTAATTGACTTCTTTGACTGGGTGACTAAAGTAGTAGACTAGAGAGGGGCTGTGAACATGGCCTACCTAGACTTTAGTAAGACATTTGACACAGTCCTGCACTAAAGTGGGTCCCAGGATGGTAGCCTGGGTAAAACATTGGCTGGACAACAGGATGCAGAGGATAATAGTAAACGGAGTCCACAGTGAAGAAAGGGGGTTGCTAGTGGGGTACCACAGGGTTCAGTACCGGTACCAGTCCTTTTTAATGTCTTTATAAGTCACATTGCAGAGGGACTGGAAGGAAAAATATGTCTCTTTGCAGATGACACACAGATCTGCAACCGGGTTGATACACAAGGTGGGGTGGAAAGGATGAAAAGGACTTGGCAAAGTTGGAGGAATGGTCAAATGTATGGCAGCTTAGATTCAACGCAAAGAAGTGCAAAGTAATGCACCAGGAAACAAAACCCAGGGGAAGAGTACACAATGGGGGGTGAGATACTGACAACAACAAAAAGGAAAGGGACCTGGGGTAGTTATATCAGATGACCTAAAGGTGGGTAAGCAATGCGAGAAGGCAGTAAGGAGGGCTGGGAGGATACTGGGATGCATAGGGAGAGACATCACCAGTAGATAACAGGAAGTTTTTATCCCTCTGTACAGACAGTTGGTGAGACCCCATCTGGAGTACTGTGTGTAGTTCTGGAGACCCCATCTCCGAAAATACATAGACAGGGTGGAGGCTGTCCAGAGGAGGGCAACCAAAATGGTGCAGGGTCTGTACCAGAAGACATACAAAGAGAGACTAAAGGAGTTTAATATGTACACCCTTGAGGAAAGGGGGGGGCATGATAGAAACTTTCAAGTACCTTAAGGAATCAACAAAGTCCAAGAGGGTAGCATCTTTCAGAAAAGATATGTGCAAGAACAAGGGGCACAATTTGAAGATGGGGGGAGCTCAAAGGTAATATGAGTAAGTTTTTTCATGGGAGGTTGTGGATGCATGGAACAGCCTTCCTGAGGAGGTCGTGGAGTCAAAAAGTGGGGAATTCAAGAATGCATGGGACAGACATAAGGCAATTCTAATGGGGGGTAGGAGGAAGTAGGCTGCTGGTTAACTAGGATCTGCAACTTATCCATTAGGTATGGAAATGGGCAGACTAGGTGGCCAAGCGTCCTTATCTGCAATCAAATTCCATGTTTCTATGTTTCTATCAGATATAATTACCCCGGGTCTATTTCCTGCTTGGTGGTCGTCAGTACCATTCCCCATCTTGTACTCCACCCCTGGGTTTTGTGTCCAGGTGCATGATTTTCTGTTTCTTCACATTGAATCTTAGTTGCCACACATTTGACCACTCCTCAAGCTTTCTTAGATCTGTATTCATTTTTTCCATACACACCCAGAGTGTTCTACCCTATTGCTGATCTTTGTGTCATCTGCAAAAAGACATACTCTTCCTTCTAGCCCCTCTGCAAAGTCTCCAATAAAGACATTGAAGAGGACCAGTCCCAGTACCTGCTGGTCACCCTCCTTCCTAGGAGTGAACTCCATTTACCACCACTTCTGTCCCCTATCTCCCAACCAATTTTCTTACCCAGTTTATCACCTTGGACCCACTCACCAGGCTGCCCAGCTTGTTTACTAGTCTCCTATGTGGAACAGTGTCAAAGGCCTTACTGAAATCCAGGTAGACCACATCCACAGCACCACCCCTGATCTAATTCCCTGGTCACCCAGACAAAGAAACCTATCAGCTTTGTTTAACATGACCTCCCTGCTGTGAATCCATGCTGCCTCAGATCCTGTTGGCCACTGGATTCAAGATACTCCACAATCCTTTCCTTCAGTAGTGAGTCCATTAATTTCCTCACCACTGAGGTCAGGCTGACTGCCTGTAATTTTCAGCCTCCTCCCTGCTACCACATTTGTGAAGTAGGACTACATTTTCCTCCTCCAGTCCTCTGGAACCACTCCCATCTCCAGTCAGTGGTTGAATAGGCCCATCCGAGGTGCAGTCAGCAACTCTCTGAGCTCCTTCAGTATCCTTAGATATATCCTGCCTGGCTGCATTGCCTTGTCCACATTCAGATTTGCGAGTTCCTTCAGGACTGTCTCCTCTGTAAATGGACTTGTGTCCACCTCCCTTCCTTTGATGCCCCGTCCCCTACCTGTGGTCCCTCACCTTCCCCTGTGAGCACTGAACAAGATTATTTGTTCAGGATGACCGCTTTTTCCTGATCCCCCTCCACCCCTCTTTAACTTTAACCTTACTGAGTTCATGCATGATCTCTCCATGATTGACTGGTCACCCATCTATTCCTCAACTAATGCCCATGCAGCCATAGACTACTTCCTGGCCCAGTTTGGCCTTCTCCAAGACACCCATGCTCCCCGGGTCACACGCGCATTTGTGGAACCCAAACAAGGTGGTTAACTAAAGATCTCACCCAAATAAAAGTAAGGGAGCTAACATAGCAGCATTTCAAGGCCTCAGGGCATCAGTCCGACTACGATGACTACAGACTACTGAGAAATACATGCAAAAGAAACATTCGATTAGTAAAAAGCTCCTTCTGAAAAGACCTACTAACAAAAGCTGCAGGTGACTCCAAGAAATTCTGGTCAACCATAAAAACCCTCCTTGGAGCTAATCATTTGGCCACTGCTAGTGATATGTTGCTAAGTGGAATACACTGCAATAACCCTGTTACTATCGCCAACTCCTTCAATCACCATTTCTCTGACCTCTCTACCTACCTGGCCTCCTTCTTGTCAGGACACATTGCTCCCCCCCCCCAGCGATACTGAATCTCTTCTCACACATCCTCCATTTAGATTCTGAACCGTCACAAGAGCTGAAGTTCTAAAGCTGCTACTCTCCACCCCTGACAGTACCAGCTTAGGGTCAGATGGTTTTGAGCCTAGGCTCCTGAAAGCTGCTGCACCTCTCATAGCCTCCCTCCTAACAAGCGGCTTCAACCTATTACTATGCCATGGCTCAGTTCTTAATATCTGGAAAACAGCAAAAATTACACCATTTCTAAAATGTGATACTAAAGAAATCACTAATTACCGACTCCATAGCTATCCTCTCTGTGCTTAGCAAAATCTTGGAAAATTAGTGGCAACTCAATCCATAGATTATCTTCACAAGCACAATCTTCTCTCTTGTTCCCAGCATGGTTTCCTCAAAGGCTACAGCACTTCCACCGCAATCATAAAACTCAAAAATGACATCTATGCTTCTATGGACTCTGGCCTCCTCACAGGTGCAGTTTTCATCGATTTAACTAAGGCATTCAATCTTGTTAACCATCCCCTTCTCCTTGTGAAACTACGTTCCCTAGGCTTCTCTGCCAATGTAGTGGCCTGGTTTAATAGCTATCTGTCTGATAGGAAACAGGCTGTAGTTTTCAACTCAGACATATCTGACCTGTCATCTATACATGTTGGCATTCCCCAGGGTTCCATTCTTGGCCCCTTGCTTTTCTCAATCTTCATTAATGACCTCCTGCTGCTTGCACCAACCTGCTCATCTCTACTCTACGCAGACGACCTTGTCATTTACCACAGTGCAAGAAATATCTCTGATATAAACCACTCTCTTGCCTTGGATTTCTTAAGTATTCATTCCTGGCTAACAGAGAACAACCTCGTTCTCAATACAAGCAAGACACAGTCCATGCTCTTTGGCTCACCTGCCAGACTTAAAGCAAGCCAAAGCTCCCTCCAAATATCATGTGCTGATGGTTCCCCACTGGTTAGCACTAGGTCCTTTAAATATCTGGGCATTTTCTTGGACGAATCTCTAGATTTTGATCTGCACATCACCACCAAATGTAAATCCATCAATGCTAAGATGGCAGTTGCCTATCGTAATAGCTATGCCCTCACCCCATCGGCTAGACTAGCTGTGGCACAAGGCTTTCTGCTCCCTGCCCTGGCCTGTGGCTCAGCCACCTACCTATCTGCCACAAAGACATCTCTCTATAAGTGGGACACTACCTATAATTCTATCTGCTGATATGCCTCTGCATCTCCACGATACAAGCACCATTGCCAGCTCTATGCTGACCTAAATTGGCCCAGCCCCTCTGCCACCGGCTGCAGTCCTATGGCTCTCTAATTGATGGTATTACTAGATCAGGCCTTCCCCAATCTCTCACCTCTCTGCTTCACTCACAACCCCTCTCCTATGGGCTTCGATCTACTGACCAAGCCCCTCTCCATATCCCCAGATGCAAAACCAATATGGGTGCATGCACTTTCTCATACATGGCTGCAAAGTACTGGAACGTCATACCCTAAACTATTAATCCAGCTCCTACCCATGCTGGCTTTAAGAAACTTCACCATGATCATCTGCATGCTACTAGTCCCTGCACTTGCTTTCATCCACCATAGACTATCCTTCTCCCTGCTCTCTGCAACCCTAGGCACCTACACCTCTGACACCTTTCTCCCCTCTCTTATAACCATCCTTAAATCCTTCTATCATCCCTACCTCTTCCTCTGTTTCCCACCACTCTGCCCTTCCCTCTCCTCCCAGTTTCTACTCTCCCTAAACCTATTGGCCACATAATGGCATTTATTGTATATTGCACATGCTTTGAAATGTCAGTTTTTTACTCTCATGTTTTTTGCATTTCTTGCTTTCTTTGGACTGTCAAAACTGTATTGACTGTATCATACTGAAGAATGTTTCTGAAAATCTACAGTTGCTTGTATGTGATCCTCCTCCTCACTATGTTATATATCTCATGTGCTGTGTCACATGTATACTCCTGTATGTCCTCTTGCATCCTCCTGGGCTGTGCCTGAAAATAGGCATTCCTACGCCTAGTGCACCCACCCGTTACTAAAAGTAAATAAAATAACTAAATAAATAATCTTACAACCTCTCTCTTGTCATTCTCCTTTGCTTACAGATCTAAAAAATGTTTTGTCCTCTTTCTTTACTGCCTGGGCTATTTTCTCCTTCATTTCCACCTTCTACTCCTTACTACTTTCCCTGACTCCCTCTGCTTCTCCTGATACACCTCCCTATCCTCCTCCATCTGTGTCTCCTTATATCTCCTAAATGCTAACTTTTTGCTCTTACTTTTCCAGCCACCTCATTTGAAACCATAGTGGCCTCCATTTCCTCTTGCTTTTTCTAACTTGCCTGATGTAGAAGTTTGTTGCCCTCACTATGGCCACTTTTAGTTTTGCCCACTGTTCCCCCACTCCATCCAAATCCTCCACTTACAGCCAGTGCATCCCTGAGGCATTCCCCCATCTTTGTAAAGTTGTCCCCTCCTGAAGTCCAGGACCCCTCACCTTTGTGTGGTTCAATTCTGTCACCGTTCTTATTTTGAACCACACTATATGGTGATCACTGGTCCCCAGGTAGTCACCCACAATGATGTCTGCAACATTGTCCCCGTTGTGAGTACAAGGTCCAATATTGCTCTCCTACAGGTGGGCTCTCCTACTAGTTGCCTGAGTAACATCCCCTGTAGGAAGTCCAAGATGTCCCTGCTCCTAGCTAAAGCTGCAGCTAGGATACTCAGTTGTCAGAAAATAATCAACAGTCATGTGACAGATCTTGACCAATGAGGTTACCAGATCTTCATGGGCCATTTTATAAATCAAGTTAAATGATAAAAGAAAGTGGTCTGGAAGGGAAAGGAGTGTATTAGATCAATGAGCAGGTGTGAGCAGTGAATTCACAGAGCAAGCTTTCAAATTAAAAGAAGAAGATGAGCAGAAGGCAGGGAGGAGTTTGGACTAGAGAAGGTGGCTTCTATAGGAGAAGGTCACCTACCAAGCTGTGGACTTGGAGCAGGGAAGAAAAAAGATATGGCATTCAGCATTTATAAGAGGAGAAGGTGGGGTTCAGGTAAGGAGATATTAATTTGTAGATGAAAGAAGCACAGTGAGTGTCTAGACATCTACTTTCAAGGGACAGAAGAAAACATTTGTAATATGGGGAGCATTGGAGGTATAGGAAGGCATGGGGACAATCTTGTTATGGACAGAGAGGGATTACCAACCCTATTATGTTTTAGGGTACCTACTTTGACATAAAGTTTCTTTTAAATGGCATCTATGTGACTGGAAAACTCAAGATTTCAACCAAGCAAAGCACACAGATATTTAAAGAAAGGAACATCCACCAATTCAGAGTCATCCAGTATCACACAAACAAGTAAGTTGTGAAACCTGGCCAGACACTGCCTGCTACCGAGGGCCATGGAGATTTTTTTTTTTATTTGTTTTATTTTGGTTTTTTTTTTTAGCATTGAAGGAGAGCCAGTTATTACAAAACCATTGTTGGACTCTGCAGAAGTCCTGAGATGTTCACTTAAGGCTGAAGGTCCACTGGGAAGAAGCAATGTCATCCACATGCATGTGAATACACCCTAACATTATTCTAAGGTGAGGATGGTACAAAGAGGAACAAAATGTGTTTCATTTCAATCTAGTTATTATAAAAAAGTAAATACAAGGAGAGGTCGTGTGTACATTTACTTTTTTTTTTATATCACGGTGATTTTGTTTACATGCTTTTGGTTTGTGATTACTATATAAACCACTTGAACTTTATTGCTGCTATCTCCAGGCTGCCCCTATAAATTAGGGAATTCACTGCAGTAGATCTGTCCTGGCAAACAAAATGTTTTAAATAATTGGGGGGGGGGGCAGCACATTGAACAGCCATGTGGTTTGTGTCATGGGCTCAATTTCCACTGCTTGGCTAGAGGAGTCTGGAGAATGCAGTGGGGGCAAAACTCTCTGACTCCTGATGAAAGGATTACGACTGTCTCACAGCTTGAGTGCCTCCATGATTGGTTGTGCAGCAGAAGTGGAAGGCATGGGTGACGTCACATCCCCCAGCCCACCTTGACTTAGATTTACTGCATGAAAATCGGATGACGTAGAGGTAGGAGAGGGGTTAAAATGATGCTGAGGGCATACAGGGCAGGGATAACAGCTGTTAAACTTTTCATGAGCCAGTGGTCTGTAGTGTTATACTGACTGCCACCACCCCATGCACGGATCCTGAGTAGTGTGAGCAGAGGCCTTACAACTTGGAGGAGACAAGAGTTGTGGAGAGGCATTAGGAGCATGGTGGAGCAGCATTGGGTGCCAGTTCTGGTAGTTGGTTCATGTGCATGATGGGGAAAAGCAGCCTAGTCCCTGGGGAGAAAAAGAGTAAGCAATATCTGGATAAACCAAACTCTTTTTATTTTATCAAAAGTGAGGGAGTTTGAGTTTGGGTGGGGTCTTTTAACACACTATATTGTTTAGCAATGAATGAGAGATGATAGAGCTTGAAGTTAAGGAGCCTAAATCCTCCTTTTTCCTGCAATAACCAAAGCTTTTGCAATCTTAAGCGAAGTTGTTTCTACCCAAATAAATTGTCTGTATCATTTTACTAATTATTTTAAGCCAGGTTCTAGCTCTTTAACTGGTATTGCATTAATATGTCAAATATGTCCGGGACACACATACTTTAATTGTATTGATTCTTCCCCATATGGACCAGTTTAACTTTTCCCAGCTAGAGAGTTCTAATTCTAATTTTCCTAAGATGGGGTTCAGATTCTGCTTAATTAAATCTTTTTGTTTGGGTGTGATTTTAATTCCTAGATTGGCTACTTCATCTTGCACCACTTAAGTGCATTATAGCTAGTGGTTGCAGTGAGCTGCTAACCTGGAGACCTAGGGTTGAATCCTGTAGCTCCACTTCCACACTGTGTGACCCTGAGCAAGTCATTTAACTTCCTTGTGCTCCCAGGTCGCACCTGGAAACAAGCTTCAGCTTAGTGTGCATTTCCTGGTTAAACAAGTTCCCATTTCCTAAGTGGTAATTTTGAGATTATTTGTGACAGTGTCATAGTAGAACAACCATCATTTAGTTGGAAAATCTCAGATATGCTCCAACTGATTGCCAAGACTGAAATGTCTCCCCAGTGTTCTATCATATCCATTAATGCATCAAGTGAAGAATGGCAATTTTCAAAGATCAGTAGAAGATTATCTGCAAAGCTAAAGTTTTTCAGCAGTTTTACTTAATTCTGTTTCTTTAGCATTTTTATTAATCAATGATCCGATTGCCAGTACAAATAATCCTGGAGATAAGGGGCATCCAAGTGTTTGTTCCTAGATGAAAACGATCTGATTTAGCAGCATTAGTAAGAACACACACATACTGTATGTGTTATGGCATTATATTTTAATGTAGGTACTAAAAGTCCAGAAAGTCCAAATTGTTCTAGAAATATTCCAGCTTTTGACTGGAGTCAAACCCTTTAGTGGTATCTAATTAAACCAACGGGTTAGATCAGTTTTACTAGGAGCAGCCCAAAGTGCTGAGAGTATTCATCTTATGTTGTCTGCACTTTGATGGCATAACAACTAATTAAGGCCTCACATGGTTGTAATGGGAGGTATCCATTACTTTTGCTTTATTATATACTTGTAGAAAGTGTTTTCCAGTCACAGGCAACAATATTTGATAGAATTCTAACAAAATACCATGTGGTCCTGTGCCTTTTTCTATAGGGAATTGTGCTGTTACATTTTGTACTTCTGCAATAAAAATGTTGTTTTCAAGTTGCTGTAGAAATTCAGTAGGCACTTGAGGTGTGTTAATCATAAATTGGGATTGCTTACTGTCATTGGTGCTAGCTTTTTGTTTGGTCTCATAGGTTTTCTATAGAATTCTAAAAATTCATTATTTATGCCTGTATTCAGTGTCACAAGGTGTTCATCCTTTCTCCTACAGGCTGTTATAGGACTTCTGTGCCAAGACATTAAAAAGACCCTGCTTTGTAATCACAAATCATTTGCACCAAGCACAAAGTTGTGCCTGGAGTAAACAAACCATATATTGGAACATGTTCAAAGCACATACAGTAGCGAGAACTAATTGACATGTTCCACTATACTAACTGATTGAGCCAGATACTATCCTAATTGCTCCCACAAACCACAACCTCCAACTGGCTGCATGAGGTATGTGGCCAATAAGAGACTATGGGGCTTGCAGGAGCAAACAGGCTTTTAGTGCCCACATGTGGCACTTGTACCTCAGTATGTCCCTATTCAAATGACACCATAGCTCTAGTAAGGTGCTATGGGGTCATTTGCATCCCTTAAGGTCCTCACTACAGGCCTGGGGCAACTGTGTTTGTGCTCCTCTCCAGCACCCATTGGGTGCCTGTGTACTCTCCTTTTCAGTTAAGTGGCCCCTGCATCCAATCACTAACCCAGTAACATTAAAAGGTTTCCTTGGTTTTCAGTGGTCTCCTGCACCCAATCGCTTGCCCAACATCATATAAACTTTTCCTCTGTGTCTAGTGTCCCCGATCACCTGCCCATTACTATATAAACTTTTCTTTCATGTCCAGTGGTCTCCTCCATATCCTGATCACCTTCCTATTATCATATAAACATTCTCCAGGTGTCCAGTGGTCCCCACTCTCCCATTGCCTGACCATTATCATTTCATCTTTTCCCTGGCCCAGTGGTCTCCTGGCCCCATAAGACAAAAGACCTCCTCACTGTCCCACCCACTCAACACCCTCCATAACCATACCCTGGATCCCTACTTACCACAATGTAGTCAGAGACTCCCAGACGGTGACTAACACAACCCTTCTGCTCACCACCTTGGTCAGCTGCTGTCCAAATGACAGGTACTGAGCATGCACCCACTGTAGAATCAGCTTTCTATGATAATGAGCAGGTGATCAGAGGGGGTGGAGAGACCACTGGACTCCAGGGAAACCTTTAAATGACAGGGGTTGGGAAATGGAGGGAGGGACCACTAGACACTAGGGAAGTGTTGTAACTGTTACCAGGTGGGTGATGGGGGAGGTTGGGGAGGCACACTGTCATGAGACTTGGTTTGGGGAGATGGAAATTAGTGAGGCACTAGTGGCTATCTACCACATCTCCAAACCGTCCAATGTTGCAGTGTGCTGATATGCGAGGCACAGTCAGCTGCATAGGTGCACTGGCATATGTTAGTGCCACTTGCAAACAGGTTTGTGCCTTGCTAACTGTGCCTTCAAATATGGCACATTTAGTACGGCCCCTGCATTTGGTGGTGCTATGCACAGTTTGCAAGGCACTTACCTGGTTAACAAATGCTAAAATGCTTCCAACATCCTGCCTTGAGCTGTCATTTTAAAGTCTCTTAGCGCTACCTGATAAAACACAAAGCATGTCACCATGGTCTTCCTGAGCCAACTCCGTTTTCCTGTACTTGATGCTGACACACAGTATAGTTCAGTTGGATCACACTGGACTAAATGGGTGCATAGATTTAGGAATTACACATTTGCAATGGCCGTAACAGATGAAGTCAGAAAAAAGTTTGTTTACTACATTTAGCAGGGCAGAGTGTGTATGACTCATATGAGACGGTATCAGCAGATGATGACACATATGTGGCTGTCAAACTGATGAATTACTGGTCTCCTAAATAGAATATGCAATATGAAATTAATGTATTCAGAACAGCATCACTGCAACCAAGTGGAGACTTCAGTACCTACCAGACAAAGTTAAGTATGCTGGCAAAACATTTTTGAATTTGCTAACATAAAGAGATTCAGCCACAGATTATACACAGTTGCACATCTGCCAGATTAGGGCATTGTGCACTGAGAGAACCAGATGTGTCACAAAAAAGACCTCCTTGATCATGCACGGGCACTTGAGGCCTCCAAGGTCCAAGCCTCCAGCACTGAAAATGGAGCAAGCAGTGCATTAGCCTCCATCAACAATGTAGTCCAAATACAACATGTGAAACAAGCTCACAATAAAATGCAAAAACAGACTATGACTCAGTGAACAAATTGTGGTGGTTCATATCCCCATTCAGGAGTTTGTCCTGCAAAAGGAAAGTAATTCAGAGCATGTGGTAAGCAAAATCACTTTACCAAGAAGTGTTGTTCAAGACTGCAATGCAAAAGCCAGCACAAAACTCATGTCCATGCCATTAAATAAGGCACATCACAATAGAAAGTGAACCAAGTTTTGTAACAGAGAAGGGGCTAATGTATGCAGTAGTGCTGATGCATATGTGTTTGTAGCCGAATGTCAAGGGAACATCAAATAACCAAATGCTCAAGTCCTGGTGAATGGCATTAGAATACGACACTGGCACAGTAGTAAATATCATGGATGAGACCACATTTGATATGCTGAAGAGACATCTCATGCTAAAGCTTCAGAAAATCAACATATATGCTTATGGATTTAAGGAGACACTTACAGTTCTTGGTAAATTTACCACCCACATGAGTTCAGTCACCAGAACACACAAGGATTTTATGTGGTAGGTGGTAGCAGCAGCAGCAGCTCACTTTTGACTCATCAAACATCTTTAGAATTATTGATGACCAGCTGATAGTTCAGTGTCCAGAGGTTTTTCAAGGCATCAAAAACTAAAAGACTTTCAGGTTTGTCTTCATATCAGCCCAGATGTAACACCAACAACTTAACCTCATTGAAGAGTTCCATTCCATTCCATTAGCGCAGAAAGTGAAAGCAGAGCTAAGCTGCTAGAAGATGAGAACGACAGTAACTGAGAGAGTGAAAGGATCTACATCTTGAGTTTCACTGATAGTGACACCTCATAAACCTAAGGGTGCAGAAAAGGAAAGAATCTGCACTGACATGTGGCAAGCAACTACAGCAATCATCCGTGAACCTCTTATTCCTCCTACCATGGACAATGCAGTGCATGATCTCAATGGAGCAAAGCTTGTTTCAAAGCTGGACATCAAAACAGGATACCATCAGCTAGAGCTACACCTAGTACTTTCTCAGCACATGCAGGACTGTGGAGACAGAAAAGACTGAAATTTAGTATTTCCTCAGCTGCTGAGGTTTTCCCAAAAAAAAAAATACACCAAACATTACAGAGTCTTGCAGGTGTCAAGAATATTAGAAATGACACCATCATTTATATGTCCACTTAACACTGAAACATAAACAATGACTGCTGGTCTATCATGTCTGTCCATATTACCCTATCATACCCAGGACCTACTGTCTCTGTGAGGTCTTCACTTATACTAACCCCACTTTTGTTCTCTGTGTTTCTGCCTCCTGTGTCCCAATGAGTATCTGCTATACCCTTGACTCTGTCCCAGCTGTGTTTGAAGCCATTTATGGTTTTGGCACATGCAGCTTCTGCTGGTAGACCATTTCATGGCTCAACCACTCTTTGTACAAAAATACTTCCTCACATCATTTTAACCCCCATGAACATCCACTCATGACCCCATGTCGTTGAGTCTCTGTTTTTGGAAAAAGTTCTCATAATCCAACTTGTTAATTCTTTTCAGGAACTCGAACATCTCTATCATCCCCTCCTCTTTTCTAGTTTCTAGTGAATGCATGTTCACACCTTTAGGTGATCCTTATAGGATCTGTCCTTATGGCCCTGAATCATTTTGGTCACTCTCTAATATACCTTCTCTAGCGTCCCCTGTATTTTTTTAGGTAGGGACTTCAAAACTGGGCAAAGTGTCCCAGATGTGGCCTCACCAACAACCTATACAGTGGTGAAAGTGCCTCCTGCTTTTTACAGTAAAGCTCCATCACAATGCAGCCTAGCATCCTGTTAGCCATGCTGAAGGCCTTGTTATTCTGGTTGGTTTGTTTAAGGGAGTCACTAATGATGACTCCTAGATCCCTTTTCCTCTAGTGTTGTGACCAGCTTGACCCCATCTGCATTCTGTTCTGTTTAGTTTTTCCAAACTGCATCACTTTTTACTTTTTGGCATTGAATTTCAGCTGTCAGACTTTGGGTCAATTTTCTAGCCTTCTCAGGTCTCTTTACAACTTCCTTATCCCCCTTACAATTGTCAACACTACCAGAGAGTTTAATGTCATCTATGAATAGACACATAATGCCCTATATTCCCTCTCCTCTGTCACTGATGAGCATATTGCAGAGGACTGGGCCCAGAACAGATCCCTGTGGCATGCCATTGGTGACCTTTCTTTCTTCTGATCTGACCTCATTCACCACAACTCTGTGCTGCCTCTCCTCCATCCAACTCTCTACCTACCTTACTAGAGTAGGGAACATTGTTTAACCAGGAGTAGCACACTAAGCCAAAGCTTGTTTCCAGATGTGACCTGGGAACACAAGGAAGTTAAGTGACTTGCTCAGGATCACACATTATGCACCTAGGTGGCTATGGGAATCAAACTCAGGTCTCCAGATCTTCAGCTTAGAGCCTTAACCCACTGCACTACACTGCCTCCTTAATATTTCCTTAGCTGTTCCTGGATCCCCCCATCTTCTTTAGCAGCCTTCAGTGTAATACTGAGTCAAATGCATTGCTAAACTTGAAGTAAAGTAAATTTACTGTATACCCCTTATCAGCTACCTTGGTTACCCAGTCAAAGAATACTTGTCAAGCTGGTCTGGCTGGACCTCCCTGCCACGAACCAATTTTGGTTATTATCCTGAAGCCAGTTTTTCTCCAGTATTCCACTAGGTCCTCTTTAACTAGTGTCACCATCAGTTTCCCTACCACGGAGGTAAGGCTGATGGGTCTATATGGCTGCTCCTCGTCCCCTTCCTTGTGCATCGCAACCACATCCACCATCCTCCAGTCCTTGGGAACCATTTCTTTGCTGCATAGAGCTATTCAATAGCCCAGCTAGGGGTTTGGCTAACACCAAAGCTAGTTCCTTTAGCAATCTCAGATGCATCCCATCTGGCCCTGGGGCTTTACTTACCTTCAGGGATGCTACCCCTTATTTATTTGTTTGTTTGTTAACCAGGTAGGAGCACTGGACCATGGATCCTTTTCAGGCTTTGGCCCAGATTATGCAAATATACAAAACAGCATTTTACAGTCAGACATGTACAAAACAATCTAATATAAATCAAAAACAATCAAAAACAATCACAAATGCATTGATTAAACAAATGTAGTTTAAAATTTCTTTAGGAAACTGAAAATGGCCATGGGTGCCTTAGAGTCTTGATAACCTATTCCAATGCCTAAGGGAGGCATCCAGAAAAGCCTGAAAGTTTTGTTAGCTTTGTTTGTAATGTGGCTTTATTAGCTGATCTCAGGTCAGACTGCACAGCTCTTTCAGTAATCAAATCAGATAGCCCAATGGAGGAAGGAGAAAAACAAATTGCCCTAAAAATCAAACAACCGAAAAAATACTCAGTTCATGATAATGGGGATAAGCTGCCTAGTTGCAAATATAAGCAGCATCTGTGGGTACAATTGTTTGACCCTTTTGACAGTAAATTTCTGCAGTTTCTTTATCAGGGCCCTCTATCAGCTGCCTTTATGCCACTCTTTGTCAAGGGACTGCTGTTCTCCTAGTGAATACTGAGCAGAAATAGTTGTTTACTATGACTGCTTTCTGCCCATCTTCCTCCATAACCATGCCTCCCTCCAATAGTCTGACAGTGCTCCTCCCATCTTTCTTTTTTCTCTCTTGTATCTAAAGAGCTTTTCCTTTTCTTAAACCCTCTGCAATGCACAGTTCTGTGTCTGCCTTTGCAATTCGACAGCCCTCTTGACCTCACTGTTTTTTCCTGGTACTCATTCCATTCTTCATCCCTGTGCTTCTCTATCTTATGAAGGCCCTCTTTGACCCTCACTGCCTCCTGACCCCATCAGAGAAAACCAAATTGTTCTCTTATACTTTTTCTCTTTATAACTGTTCTCATGCACATTTCTGTTGCTTCGAGAATGGACCCTTTTAACCTCCCATCATTATTCAACTCACTTGATGCTGTCCATGTCAGCAAACTTGCCCAGTACTAGTTCCCCATATGGTTGAAATTCACTTTGCTGAAGTCTAGCACTTCAGCCTTAGATGGGGACTTATTGGTGCCCAGGGCCACCTCAAATCATAAAGTATTGTGGTCACTGGAGATGGTGGTTCCTGTCCCATGCTCCACCTACTATTTCAGAGTTGGTGAGTACCACATCTAAAATGGACGATTGTCTAGTGGAGTCTTTGACCTCTGATGCCATTATGCAGTTCTGCAAGATATCAAGCAGGGCCCAGCTTCTGGTGCTCCTTGTTACTGGGATGTCCCAGTCAATGTCAGGTAGATTGAGATCTCCCACTGTTACAGCCTCCCCCATTTGACACCCTCCTCCCTACTTCAGCACCCAGTTCCTTATCTCTCTCTTCTCCTTGCCCTGGTAGCTTGTAAACAACCCCATGTGAGTCTTCTAGCCTGATGACTCTGTGAGCTGAAACCACAGTGATTCTACCTCCCCTTCCCCCAGTGGTAAAATCCTCTACTGCCTCAGTCCCTTCTCTGATGTTGACTGCCACACCACCACCTCTACCCATCACTCTATCACACCTATAAAAAGTGAAGCCTGGGATCACTATGTCCCAGTCATTGTTAACACTGGCCCAAGTTTCTGTGAGTGCCACTAGGATCATCCCAGTGTCTGCCACCAAAGCCTGGAGCTTACTAATCTTACTACGCAGACTCCTGGCATTGAGGCATACCACCCTTCAACATGCACCTGCATCTCTGTTGGTTCTAGCTCACCCACCATCCTTAACAGGGAACATGATAGCAAACTTGTGGCTGTTTTACAAAGACTACATGAAAAAGGACTGACACTTAAATGCAACATAGAGAATACTGGATGGGCAACTATGCCGATCACTGGAAACAGGGGAGGTACCCAAAGACTGGAGGACAGCAGATGTAGTCCCCTTATACAAAAGCGGGAACAAAGGGGAAGCAGGGAACTACAGACCAGTCAGCCTCACCTCGGTAGTGGGGAAGATCATGGAAGCACTACTGAAGGAGAGATTGGTGGAACATCTGGTTGTCAATGGACTACAGGACCCAAGGCAGCATGGTTTCACCAGGGGGAGGTCATGTCAGACCAACCTCGTTGAATTTTTTGACTGGGTGACTAGGGAGGTGGATCAGGGGAGGGCAGTGGACATGGCCTATCTGGACTTCAGCAAGGCCTTTGACACTGTGCCACATAGAAGACTATTACACAAACTGGGGAATATGGGTGTGGCAGGACAGTAGTGTGGTGGGTAGGTAACTGGCTGGGTGGCAGGACACAGAGGGTGGTGGTAAATGGCTGTCACTCCACAGAGGGAAGAGTGACCAGTGGGGTACCACAGGGATCAGTGCTGGGACCGGTCCTATTCAACATCTTCATCAGTGACATTGCGCAGGATCTAGAAGGCAGACTTTCACTGTTCGCTGATGACACAAAGCTCTGTAACAGAGTAGACACACCAGAGGGTGTAGACAGAATGAGAAGCGACCTGCAGAAACTTGAAAAATGGTCAGGGGTTTGGCAGTTGAAATTCAATGCAAAGAAGTGCAAGATAATGCATATGGGACTCAAAAACCTGGCACAATATATCAGTTGGAGGGGTGAGGATATAGCATGCACCAAGTAGGAAAGGGATCTTGGGGTTGTCATCTCTGATGACCCCAAGGTAGGAAACAGTGTGATAAGGCAGCAGGTAAAGCAAATAGGATGCTGGGATGTATAGGCAGGGGCATCACCAGCAGGAAAAGGGAGGTCATAATTCCACTATACAAGACACTAGTGAGGCCCCACCTGGAGTACAGTGTACAATTCTGGAGACCATACCCACGTAAGGACATAGACAGGGTAGAGAAGGTTCAGAGGAGGGCAACAAAGATGGTGCATGGATTGCATCACAAGTCCTATGAAGACAGGTTGAAGAAACTGAACATGTACTCCCTGGAGAGGAGGAGAGAGGGATATGATAGAGACATACAAGTATCTTACAGGGAGGAACAGGTGCAGGAAAACACTATTTTAAGCGAAAAGATGTTCCAGGACTAGAGGGCATGGGCTGAAGTTGGAGGAGGACGATTCAGAGGAAACATGAGAAAGAATTTCTTCACAGAACGAGTGGTGGACAAGTGGAGCACCCTGCCAGAGGAAGTGGTGGGGGCAGAAACAATCACGGGATTTAAGAATGCATGGGATAGACATAAAGGAATTCTAGAGGTCAGGGGTAAGGGGAAACAGACTTCTAGGAAAACAAACTGAACTTACAAGCTCAAATGGGCAGACTGGGTGGGCCATAGGCCCTTATCTGCCGACACTGTCTATGTATCTATGTATCTATGTATGCACAACCAGTGTGTTCTGCCACAGAGGGGTTCTGATTCCCTCTGACCTCAAGAGCGAAGCTTGAGAGGTCCATAAGAATCAGAACCCACAGACAGAACACACAGGTTGTGCATGAAGTTGCTCATCCTGTGTTTTTATAGTGTAGAGTAGTATTATGTGAAATGTGTGTATTGTGTTTTTTTTCTCTTTTTCATAATAAAACTGACTTGTGAAGTCTCTAGAGGTTCTAGAATACTGTCACCACAGAATTAAATAGAGGAAAGCAACAATGTGCCAGCATTCCAAGTGGTTCTGCTGCAGTAGTGACATCACTACTGCAGCAGAACAACATAATGACATCACTACTGCAGCCAAGCAAGCATATTCTAGGCATGGAATTTCATGCATAACAGCATTCCACTATACACTATAAGTGTGAGTTCAATAAAACAAAATATATAAATTATTTCATTTATATATATTCAGCTGATGGTGTGTCAGCGGATCCAAATAAAGTTACAGCTATTCAGCAAACCAACAAACCAAATGATCCTAGTGAAGTTTGAAACCTACTTGGAATAGCCAACTACTATTCCAGATTAATTCCAGATTTTGTTACCATCGTGGTACTGCTGAGAGAGTCATCATGGAAAGATGTTATGGTGTTGTGAGATGTCCAAGAACTGCATCTCACTAACATCATCCTGTCTGGAATGGATCAGGCTTAGTCACCTCAGTCACTTTTGTCAACCTGGCCAAAACCTTAAAACTGTTGCCATACTGTCCTTCTGGACAAGCTGAAGGCATGGGCTCTGATTACTCATTTTAGTGGTTCTACTCTTACCTTGACGGTAAGTCTCAAGTTGTCCATATTGGCGATGCCTCATCCTTCCTCTCCCTCTCCTATGTGCTCTGGCATACCACAAGGATCAATCCTTGACCCTGTTCTATTCTCTATTCTCTATATTTATGAATGACCTTCATTCTGCTGTTCTTCTGCATCCATTCACATGTATGCAGATGACACAGTCCTCTATGCTTTGACTTTGCTAATATCCAGCACTGACTCCAGGCAAATCAGCTGTACTGCCATACCAAGTAAAGGTTCTTCATGACTTTTGGCACAAGGCACAGATCAGTTAGGCTAGCTCCTCCCCTCTTCCATACCCTTGATGGTATTGCAATTAAGGATGTTTCCTCCTTTAAATATCTCAGGATCTGTTTGGATTGTCACCTTAATTTCTCTGTTCATGTGGATGCCATCCACCACAGGCTTCACCCCAAAATGAGCATGCTTTACATAGATCCATACAGATCCATAGATCCATAGATGTTGACTGCAGATACGGGCCTACGGCCCACCTAGTCTGCCCATTTGTGCATGTAACTGTGCTTCTTCAATCTTCCCTAGAAGTAGGTTGTCCCCTTTCCCTGATTACCAGGATCCCCTGTGCCTATCCTATGCATTCTTAAATCCCATAATCATTTCTACCTACACTGCCTCCTCCAGCAGGGCATTCCATTTGTCCACCACCCTCTCTGTGAAGAAGTATTCCTCATGTTCCCTCTGAATCTCACTCCTCCAGTTTCATCCCATGTCCCCTAGTCCTGAGCATCTTTTTCTATGAAAAATTGTGTTTTTCTGAACCTTGTTCTCCTCCATGAAGTACTTATATGTCTCAATCATATCCTCTCCCTTCTCTCTGCCAGTGAGTACATATTTAAGTCTTTCAACCTGTCTTCATAGGTTTTGTGATGTAATCTCTGTACCATCTTAGTTGCCCTCCTCTGAACTGCCTCCACCCTGTCTATGTCCTTTTGTAGGTAAGGTCTCCAGAACGGAACACTGTACTCAAGGTGTGGCCTCACCAATGTCTTATATAGTGGAACTATGACCTCCCTTTTTACTGCTGGTGATACCCCATGCCTATGCAGCTCACCATCCTGTTTGCTTTTCCTGCCACCTTGTCACACTGACTCCCCACCTTGAGGTCAGCAGAGATTATAACCCAGGTCTCTTACCTGCTTGAAGCATTCAATGTCTCTCCCCCAGATGATATGTTATTCCTGGGTTCTTTTGCTCCATGTGCATTATTTTGCATTTCTTTGTGTTAAATCTCAACTGCCACTCCCTAGATCAGTCCTTAAGTTTCTGCAGATCTCTCTCCTCATTCTGTCCACCCTGTTGCAGAGCTTCAAGTCATCAGTGAACAGGCAAATTCTCCCCTCTAGGTCATTTATAATATCACTGATAAAGATGTTAAGGAAGACTGGATACAGCACTGATCCCGGTGGTACCCCACTGGTCACCTTTCCCTCTGTAGAGTGACATCCATTTACCACCACCCTCTGTGTCCTGCTATTCAGCCTGTTCTCCACCCACCGCCCCACTGTCCTACCCACTCCCATGTTTCCCAGCTTGTTTAACAGCCTTCTATGTGGCACAGTGTCAAAGGCCTTGCTGAAGTCCAGATAGGCCACATCCACTGCCCCCCCCCCCCCATTCACATCTCTTGTCACCCAGTCGAAGAATTCAATGAGGTTGGTCTGGCATGACCTCCTTCTAGTAAAACCATGTTGCCTTGGGTCCTGTACATCGCTGACCACTGTGATCCACTATTCTTTCTTTCAATAGTGTTTCCATGATCTTCTCCACTACTGAGGTCAGGCTGACTGGTCTGTAGTTTCCGCCTCTCTCTGTTGCAGCTTTTGTATAGGGGACTACATCAACTGTCCTCCAGTCTTTGGGTACCTCCCTGTTTCCAGTGACTGGCTGAACAGGGTTGTCAGAGGTCCAGCCACCACCTCTCTGAGCTCCCTCAGCACCCTGGGGTGTACCCCATCTGGCCCCATAACTTTATCAACTCTTATTCCTTCAGTTCTTTCAGGACCCTTCTCATGGAAAGGGACTTGTATCCATTTCTGTGCCCTTTCCTCCTTTTATCCTCCCTTCTGGCCCTTTCCCTGCCCCCTCCTCCTCTGTAAAGACTGAGCAGAGGTATCTGTTCAGTATGTCTGCCTTGTGATTGTCATCCTCCACTCTACTCCTGTCCTCCCCTTTCAGCCTCACTATCCCTCCCTTTGCCTTTCTTTTCTCACAGATGTACCTGTAAAAGGTTTTGTCCCCTCTAACAACTGATTTTGCAATGTGCTCCTTTGTCTGTGCTTTGGATTCCCTCACTGCCCTCCATTCGTTTCTCCTGTTACCGCTCCCTGTCCCCTTCTGCTTGCATCTTTTTGTATTGTTTGAAGGTGATTTTTTTTGGCCTTCACTTTCTCAGCTACCTCCTTGGAGTACCATAATGGCCTTTTCTTCATTTTCCCCTTGCTAACCTTTATAGGAATAAAGTGAATATCCCACTTACTGTTCAAAGAAAGATCATCCTGAAGATCATTTTATTTGTATTTATTTATTGAAAACTTCAGAGATTACCTTTGACCACAAGTACTCATTCACAAACATTCCATGTCAAATACTGTACAGTCACAAAAACATTACAAGTTCAACAGGTGGTTCCAGAGGAAATGCAGTCAAGTCAGGCTCAAAGCACTGAAGATAGAACAGTTACATACAGTTCTGAAAAAAAATATTCATGCAGATCGTTGTATAAAAATCATAGTTTATATTCAGAGAGAAACCAAATGTAACAGTTGCAGTTGCACTGGACTGCAAAGGCAGACTGCCAAAATCTCTTAAACTGACTAAACTTGGGGAGATTCAACAGTGTATCAGGCAATTTGTTTAGCTAGTTAGCAGTCCTGATAGCAAATGACTGCATGCCCAGCTGCATATGCCAGGATGGAGGCTTAAGAGTGTTCCTGGTCATGTTCCTGGTGTTGGTTGGAGACATTGCAGAATCAGTTTGTTAAAGCTGGGGTGTTAGGCCAAGGAGTGCCTTCTTTTGGCTAGCAAACAGGTCTGGAGCTTTATTCTGCTGGGCAAAGGTAGCTAGTTAGTGAGTGTGTAAGGGGTACAACTATGAGTGCGGTTATCTGCACCTAGTATGAAGTGGCATTCCTTATTACAGACCAGTTTTACACTGTTTAGCACCGTGTCACAGGCAGCTGTGTAGACAAAGAGCCCATACTCTATAAGTGACAGAATGGAGCTGGCCATAATAAGGCATCTAGCATCCCCAGTGAGATTGTTCTGGTTATAGTACAGGACATACAGTCTTCTGTTAACTATGGTCATCAGATTGTCAACATGGGTGCACAAGATAAGGTGTCATCCAGAGTTACCCAAAGTATTTGAAGATCTCCACCTGTTCAAGGTTTTGCCCTTGGCTGTTCTAGATGACAAAGGGTAGAATTCTCTCTTGAAGGAAGGCTAGAGAAGAGCATAGTCTTTGTGTTTTTGTAATTGAGGACCAGTTTGTTCTTGGAGAACCAGTTTTCTAATGACCTACAGTTACTTTGGAGAGTGGCAGTATGGCCAAGGTCAGGGTTTTGGAATGAATGACTGCATCAGTAGCATGAGGAGAATGCTGGCAGGCTGACAGGCACTGGGCAGTTTTATTTATGAACAGACCAAATAGGAGTGGGCTGAAGTTGTAGCCCTGGGGGACACCAATAGTTGTTTCCCCAGTGTTGGGCAAAGATTCTCCTTATCTCCCTATCTTCAGCTTTGATGACGTTGTTTACTGTGCTGCTCCCAACCTACCATAGCCAGACTGGACCCACTATTTAACTTCTGCCTTTTTGCCCTTGATTGTACCCCTAGAACTCACAACGGATCCCTTTACTCCTCCCTCTCCTTTCCTTGATGCCAGGCACCTCGCTCATTGTGCTACTTTCATCTGAAAATTCTTGCTTGGGTCCCTACTCCCTAACCTTTCCTCCCTTGTCAATCCCACACACCCTTTTTCTACTTCCTACTCCCTTTGAAGCTCTGGCCCTCACTCCCATTCACTCCTCTCTTTAAAATCCTCTGCTGGCCAAGCTGTCTTCTCCTTCTGCTTACCCGAACTATGGGTCTCCTTTCCCATTACAATTTGTACTGCCCTTCCTCCCACACACCAAATCTCTCCTCTGGGAATTCACTACTCACTCCTACAGTTGTTTCTGACCCTGTACTGTATTTTGCCACCTAAAATTCTACAGTTCTACCCCACTGCCCCTGCTCCTGCCCTAATTAATTTCCCTCACTAGTGTTGCTCAGATGGATCCAGACAATTCCAGATACACAGATACCTGCCTTTGTGTCAGGATAGTGGATCTGCCGGATACTTCCACTATCTGTCTGTGGATCTGGCCATCAGATCCTAACCAGGATCCCTCACTATCTGGCCCTAGATCCTAACTATCTACCCTAGGATCCATGGATCCTAACTAGGATACCTGGATCCTAAACAGGATCCATCACTACCCGGCCCCAGATCCTAACTATCTGCCATAGGATCCATGGATTCTTATCAGGATACCTGGATCTTAACTAGGATCCATCACTATCTGATCCTGGATCCTGCATCTGTCTTTGGCAGGATATCTGGCAGGATCCAAATCAGGATACCAGCACTATCTGACAGATAGTGGTAGGATCCACAAAAGCACTATCCGAGCAACACTACCTCTCACCCTCCTAGTTTCCTCCATCCTTACTGCTGAATGAAGTGCCAACAGCCCTTACTCACCCATCTAATTGCTGCCATTTGCACTTTAATACCATGCCCAGCAGTGCTGGTTCATACTCAGTTGTGTTCCAGTCTGTACTTATGTTTGTGTTGTTCTTCCAATGCTCTGCCTAGCTCATCTTGTTCAATTTGTTGCTACTAATTGTTTAACTTATATTTTGATTTGTGTAACCGACTGTTGTAACTTATTGCTTATATACTCCTCATTTCCCTCCCAGGATGCATCTGGAAATGAGCTTATTTCTGCTCAGTATGTCTTCCTGGTAAATCTTTGAAATAAATAAACTAAAGAAACTGAAAGAAAGTCTTTAGTGATGAAATAAGAATGTCATATGTCAATCCATTCTAGTGTAGCCATTACAGCAGTTTATATGGTGGTACCAGTATGGCTGATATCAAAATCAGGAATTATACTTTACAGAGTTCCTACTTTATGTGGTGAAAGTCGACCCAATTCCTTCATTACAGTCCAATAAGTAATTTTTGCTATTAAAGTTCAAAAGAACAACAAAACGACAAAAAAACTAAATCTGTACACCCTTGAGCAGAGAAGAAACAGAGGGGACATGATCGAAACTTTTAAGTATGTAAAGGGGGATCAACACAACACAAGCAGGAAACCTCTTCCAGCAAAACAGGGATGCGAGTACAAGGGGGCACAACTTGCATCTGGTGGGAGGCAGGTTCAAAAGTAACCTCAGGAAGTACTTCTCTACAGAAAGAGTTATAAACCCATGGAACAACCTACTTCTAGAGGTGGTGGAATCCAAGACAGTACGCAAGTTTAGACTCGCATGGAACAGACATTGTGGGCACATCAGCGTGCAGACTAAAATAGGGAAGGGTGCAGAAACATGGGCAGACTAGATGGATCATGTGGTCCCCATCTGCCTCTATATCCTCTATAGACTTAAACACTGCTTACCCACACAGGCCGTGCATCTGGCAGTCTCCTCCACAGTCCTCTCCCTAATTGACTATGGGATAGTGATATATGGATCAGCAGAACCCACCGCACAACACAGTACTAACACTGCCCTGAATAAAGCCTGCCGACTAGTCACCGGCAGAGACCGTCTAACTCATACCTGTGACCTTTACGCCCTGACTGGTTGGCTAAACTTCCAACAAAGACTTAAGTACCACACCTGCATCCTCGCAAAAAAATACAGCTCCAGCTAGCCCCGCTGGCCTTCTCCCCATAATCAGCCCCAGCCCCCATCAGGCGTAATACACCACTCTGCAAACTTCTCATTCCAGGTCCCCACTGTAGAACATCACTGGGTCAAAGATCTTTCTGGTACAGTGCTCCCTTTGGCTCAATGCTCTACCTCCTCGGCTCTCTCAGACCCATAGCATCTCCTTATTCAAAGCAGGCCTCAAAGCTCACCTAACTGGAGTCTGCAACCTGTGACTGTGGCTAGCTCTGCCCACCTAGTATGCCTCTAACCCCTAATAACCGACTCAGGGTCTCCCAGACCCCATGAATCCTCATTCCTCCCATCTCTAACAAATGATACCCAGAAAGCTGCCTACCACTGTCTCTGGTGAACTAAGTTAAAGCCTGGACTGCACTGTCAGTACTGTTTGTAAATATTGCTTGAGTGTGTATACTGCTTTATTACGTATGTATCCTTGTATTTTGTTCTCCTCCACCCCTGTAACCGATGTGGAGCCTTTGCAAAGAGTCTGTGACTCAAAGGATTGTAATTCGATTATATGCAATAAATAAAAAATAAAATTAAAAAATAAATCTGCCGACATGATTCCTATGTTCCTAAAGCTCCTGGCCCTGATGAGCCATTCAGAAATATATCAGGTTGAGCCTGAGAAACAGGCAGAGATCCTAGTTATAATATTTAATATTATTAGTTGTACCCTGATCATGCCAGACAAATGGAGGGAGGGAGGGAATAATTGTTTCATTGCACAAGAAAGGGGATAGGCATGATCCCTGTTATCATCCAATAATCCTGTTATGTACTAGTTCGAAGATTTTTCAAGAATAATTCTTAGCAAGTTAGAATGATGGGTGTTGGAAAAGGCTTTTATTTTCCCACATCAGGCTGGCTTTAGGAAATCTTTTAGCACAATAGATCACATATTTATGCTAAACCATATAGTTATACACTATTTATGTACTATTAATTTAGCATTTGCCAAAACATATTATGGGATGTATTGAAAAGTATAAATATTGAACCAAGGTTATTGTCAAGCTTAATGCTTCTACACCACTGTACATCTGGTAGTGTTAGGGTCTCTTGAAATGGAGAGCTGACAGAGATAATCATGATTAATAGGGGTAAAGCAGGGTGTCTCTTGCCACCCCTGCTCTTCAGCCTGAATATAGAGAAACTGACGGAGGCAATTTGACTTTGGACATTTATTTTTATTTATTTATTTAAGTATTCAGAAATAACCTTTGAGCAGTATGTTCTTTTCAAAGGTTCAATGTCAGCAGGTGGAGACAATGCAATTAGATAACACAACACTCAATAGAGAATAACAAAACATTGCTATACATTTCATTACCTAGTGAGGCAGTAAATCAAATTAGCACTTATTGTATTTACTGTACATGGTATCCTAATGGTTAAGGAAAAGGTTATATACAGTGTAAGAGATGGATCTAGGAAACAGGAGGCTGAGGGTGTGGAGAGAGGATTGATCAACTTATAAGTAGGGCTGCAGCCATGAGAGTAGGCTTTGTCAGATAGCAGAGGCAGTAAGGGGGTCATGAGGAAGGATGTCAGGTTAAGGTGGCTACATAGATGGGTGCAGTGTTAGGAATCGGCTATCTAGTCTCTGCGGGTGGCTAGCACTGGTGAGAGGAGGGGAGTGAGGGGGAGTGGTATGAGTGTATCTGACTGAAGAGAGGCCTAGGTGAGGGGGCTAGGATTGTGGGGTGGAAGGGAGGGTAGAGTGTGGATTAGGTGGGTAAAACCCTAGACCAAGGCATTGGTGCATGTACAAGGTTGTGGGGGGGGGGAGTAGGACAATCAGGCTACCATTGTATGTGGGCAAGTGCTGAGGGGCAGACTACCATTGTATGTGGACAAGTGCTGGGGGGGTTGAGGTTGATTTGGCTGTCCTACATACACACTGACTACTGGCAGTGAGATGGAGTTTCAGTTCCTTTTTGAAGGATGAGAGGCTCTCGATGTTACGTTTATGTGTAGGAACCTCATTCAGGCAGAGCAGGGCTGTGCAAGCAAAGGACCTTTGGCCAAGGGAAGTTCTCCAGAAAGGAATGGCCAGGGGGGCACGATTCATGCCTCTTGTCATGTAGCATGACTGATTTGCTTGCATGATCTCCATAATGCTGGGAGGAGCTTTTCCCTGAAGTGCCTTTCTACCCATCAAGCACATCTGGAACTTTGACTATTCAGATTCAGCCAGTTAGTTTGTTCATATAGAGAGCAAGTATGGGCTAGTTTATCTGTTCCATTTGTTAGTCTGCAGGCTTTATTGAGGGCAGTCATGACATGTTTGAGAGCAGTTTCCAATGCTGCACCACAGACAATCAGGCCGAAATCTATGAGTGTCAGGATGGAGCTGGAGATTGAAAGTCAAAGGGCAGTGGAGGTAAGATATTGTTTATGCCTATGTAGGACACCCAGCCTTATATTAACCACTTTTACTACTAGGTCAATGTGCTGTGTGAATGATAGCATATCATCAATAGTGACCCCAAGGTACTTGAATGAATATACCTGTTCGAGGGGTGCTTTATTGTTGAGAATGGTCAGACTGGATTCATTTGCTTGTGTTGGTGGCTTAAAATCAACATAGATTTGGTCTTTTTATAGATGAGGAGTAATATATGTGCACAGAACCACTCTTCCAGCTGACAGAAATTAGTCTGTATTTCCTTTTGAAGCAGTTCAGGCTGGTGTGTTGCTGCCAATATTACAGCATCATGTGCATACAGGATTATTTCGCTTTTACATGCATTGGGGAGATTGTTCAAAATAAGCTAAAGGAGAGGACCAAGGATGGATCCTTGAGGGACTCCCAGTGAAATTTGCCTGGACGCTGAGATAGTGGGTTCAATTTTAACACTGTGTCCTGGGGGGCAAATAGTCCTTGAACCAGAGGACAGCTTCAGAGGCAATCCCTAGTGACAGCATTTGCTGTATCAGGATTGGGTGGTTGATGGTGTCAAATGCCTTTGTGAGATCTATGAAGATAGAGCTCACATACTTGCCTTCGTCCATAGCCTTATGCATGTAATCAGAGAACTCAAGAAAGGATGTGGCTGTGCTGTGGTTCCTGTGAAAGTTGTGCTGCTGGGAGCATTGCAGATCATATTTCTGAAGGTGGCCCAAGATCTGGTCTGCAACTATTTTCTCTAGTGCCTTAGAGAGTGTTGATAGGATCGAAATTGGATGGTAGTTGGCAGTGTTAGATAAGTCCCCACTTTTGGGAATAGGGGTCACTATAGCCAGCTTCCATACCAATGGAAATTTGCCCATGGCCAGAGACTTATTAAAGATTTTGGTGATGGGGGCAATTGTTTCATTAAGTGCCAGGGCAATCAACTTCATATTGATGTTGTCACTGCCAAGCCTTGTTTTACCTAGTGCCTTTTGAACATAGGTTTTAGCCTCCTTGACAGTGACTCATTTGAGGTAGAATCTAGCCTGAGTGAAACTGGGTTCTGTCGTAGACAGAAGTGGATCAGCTGAGGTGAGGTATTCCGGAGGGAGGACAGAGTTTAAGTCTGTGAAAGCAGAGTTAAATGCTTCTGTGATATTTATAGGATCTGTGGAGGAGGTGTCATTAATGTTGAGCATGGTGGGGTGCTTTTTAACTTCTCTACCCATCAGCTCCTTTATGTTTTCCCAAAACCATTTTCCCATTGCCCCAGTTCCTAGCCATCTGGTCCTTGAAGTATCTTGCTTTGGCTAGATTTGTGAGGCGGGTACACCTATTTCTTGCAGCCCTGTAGCTTTGGAGGTCAGTTGCATTGCCAGAGTGCCTGGCCCTACTCCAAAGGTTGTCCCTGGCCCTCATTTCATCAAATAGTTTGCAAGTGATTCACTCATTTGTGGTTCCTCTAATTTTCTTCTTCTAAATGGTGTATAAACATCACATATCTCGTTGAATTTGACCACAAAATGATTCAGGGTAAGGTCAACATAGAAACATAGAATTTGACTGCAGATAAGGACCGCTTGGCCCACCCAGTCTGCCCATTTCCCTACCTGATGGATAAGCTGCAGATCCTAGTTAACCAGCAGCCTACTTCTCCTACCCCACCCCTAGATTGCCTTATGACTGTCCATGCGTGGCAATTCCACCACTGTTTTTGACTCCATGACCTCCTCTGGAAGGCCGTTCCATACATCCACAACCCTCTCTGTGAAAAAATACTTCCTTCAATTCCTCTGAGCCACCCTCTCTCTCTTCAAATTGTGCCCCTTGTTCTTGCACACCTCTTTTTGAAAGATGCTACCCTCTTGGACTTTGTTGATTCCCTTGAGTGCATTGAAAGTTTCTGTCATGTCCCCCTCTCCTCCTTTCCTCGAGGCTATACATATTAAGCTCCTAAGTCTCTCTTCATATGTCTTCTGGTGCAGACCCTGCACCATTTTAGATTCCCTCCTCTGGACAGCTTCCATCCTGTCTATGTCTTTTCGGAGATTGGGTCTCCAGAAATGCATGTAGTACTCAGATGTGGTCTCACCAGCTGTCTGTACAGAGGATAATAACTTCTTGTTTTCTACTGGTGATGCCTCTCCCTGCATCCCAGTATCCCCAACCCCCTTGCTGCCCTCTCACATTGCTTGCCCACCTTTAGGTCATCTGATATGACTACCCCAGGTCCCTTTCCATTTTTGTTGTTGTTAGTATCTCACCCCTCATTGTGTACTCTTCCCCTGGGTTTTTGTTTCCCAGGTGCATTACCTGCATTACCTTGCACTTCTTAGCATTGAATCTAAGCTGCCATACATCTGACCATTCCTCTAACCTTGCCAAGTCCCTTCTCATCCTTTCCACCCCACCTTATGCATCAACTCTGTTGCAGATCTTTGTGTCATCTGCAAAGAGACATACTTTTCCTTCCAGTCCCTCTGCAATGTCACTTATAAAGACATTGAAGAGGACCGGCCCTAATACTGAACCCTGCGGTTATCCCACTACTAACCCCCTTTTTCAGAGTGGACTCCATTTACTATTACTCTCTGTTCCTATTCTCCAGCCAATTCTTTACCAGGCTGTCATCTTGGGACCCCTCCCAGGCTGGCTAACTTGTATATTAATCTTTTGTGTGGGACTGTGTCAAATGCCTTGCTACTAAAGTCTAGGTAGGCCATGTCCACAGCCCCTCCTGATCAACTACTTTGGTCACCCAGTCAAAGAAATCTATCAGATTTGTCTGGCATGACCTTCCGCTGTGAATCCATGCTGCCTAGGGTCCTGTGCCCCTCTGGCCTCTAGATACATAACAATTCTTTCCTTCAGAAGTGATTCAATCATTTTCCCTACTACTGAGGTTAAACTAGCAGGTCTGTAGTTTCCTGCTTCTGCCTTGCTCCCACTTTTGTGAAGGGAAATCACATCTGCCCTCCTCCAATCCTCAAGTACCACCCCATCCTCCCATGATTTGTTAAAGAGGGTAGTCAGTGGTGTCACTAGTTCTTCCCTTAGTTCTTTTAGAATTCTGGGATGAATCCCATCAGGCCCCATTGCTTTGTCCACCTTCAGTTTTAAGGGCTCTTTCAGAACCCTTTCTTCTGTAAATGGGCTGGTATCAACTTCTGTATCCAGAGTGTTTCTACTGTTTGTTTTATTTACCTCCCCCTCTTCCTTTGTAAATACTGAGCAAAAATATTTGTTTAGTATCTCTGCCTTTTCACAGTCACCTCTGCCCACCCTCCCTCCCTTTATTAAGCCTCACTATCCCTCCCTTGGTCTTTCTTCACTCCCTGATGTACCTATAAAGGTTTTATCCCCTTCTTAACTGGGTTGGCTATCTTTTCCTTGGTTTGGGCCTTTGCTGTTCTGACTGCCTTTCCAGCTTCCTTTTTCTTTAACTGATACAGTACTCTGTCCTGTTCCTTCTGTGATTCCTTGTACTTCCTGAATGCTTTCTTTTTCTCTTGAACCTTCACTGCCACTTCTTTTGAGAACCGTAGTGGTTTCTTACCTCGTTTCGTTTTGTTTATTTGCTTTACACAAAGGCTTGTTACCTCTGTGATGGCAGTTTTTATTATTCCCCATTGTTGTTCCACCCCTCCTTCATGCCCATTTGCTAGTGCATTCCTTAGGCACTCACCCATTTTGGCAAAGTCAGCCCTCCTAAAATCCAGTACCTTTGTCTTTGTAAGGCTTGACTCTATGAGTGAGGCAAGGGTAATTGGCACCATGCAGTTTAATGAATGGTTGAAAAAATGGTGTGGAGCACAGGGGTTTGGCTTCATTGGGGACTGGGGTTCCACCTGGAGGGACACCAGCCTATACTGGCAGGATGGTCTGCATCTGTCCAGGAAGGGAACAAGTCTTTTGAGCAATCGGTTTAAATGCTTCATTGGCAAGCTTTTAAACTAGTCAAAGGGGGAGGCACTGACAAGCAGCAGAAAATCCCAGCCTCCCTACAAAACAGGGTACTAAATGAGAAAAGACCAAGGTAGAACGGTCAGTGGGGATGCTGCAACAGAAGGTAAAGCCATCAAAAATGGAGAGCAATGAGTACCAATGCCCGTAGTCTAGGTAACAAGATTCCTGAATTAGTGGCCTTGATGGAGGAGGAAGATCTGGATATCGTGGCAGTCACAGAAACATGGTACACAAAAACCATGACTGGGATGTAAACATACCAGGATACACTATCTACAGGAGGGACAGGAGGGTAAAGAGGAGGAGGAGGAGTTCTTTACATAAGGGAAGGAATAAAAGCAACAGAACAAAAGGGTAAACAGGGAGGAGAAGAAGCACTGTGGGTAAATTTGGAGACAGGCAATGGCACCACAATCCGCACAGGGGTTATATACAGACCCCCTTCTCAGGGGGAGGAAATGGACAAGAAAATGATAGAAAGTATACCTAGAATGGCAGAAAAAGGGGAGATATTGCTGATGGGTGATCTGAATATGCCAGATGTTAACTGGAGTGCAGTTGCAGCTGCCACTTCGAAGAGTGCAGTTATTCTAGATGCCCTACAGGGGGCATGCCTTAGACAACTAGTATTGGAGCCCACTCGAGAGGGAGCAATATTAGACTTGATACTCTCAAATGGAGATGGAGAGAGGATCACAGATGTAGAAGTGGGTAGCCATTTGGGAACTAGCGACCATCGAACAGTATGGTTCACAATAAACACAGCAATAGAGTCAAGCCATACAAAGACAAAAGTACTGGACTTTAGGAGGGCTGACTTTGCCAAAATGGTGAGTGCCTAAGAACGCACTAGCAAATGGGCAGGAAGGAGGGTGGAAGAACAATGGGAATAATAAAACTGCCATTACAGAGGTAACGAGCCTTTGTGTGAAGCAAATAAAGAAACAAGATGATGTAAGAAACCACTATGGTTCTCAAAGGAAGTGGCAGTGAAGGTTCAAGAGAAAAGAAAGCATTCAGGAAGTACAAGGAATCGTAGAAGGAGCAGGACAGAGAACTGTATCAGTTAAAGCAAAAGGAGGCTGGGAAGGCAGTCAGAACAGCAAAGGCCCAAACCAAGGAAAAGATAGCCAACTCAGTTAAGAAGGGGGATAAAACCTTTTATAGGTACTTCAGGGAGTGAAGGAAGACCAAGGGAGGGATAGTGAGGCTTAATAAAGGGAGGGAGGGTGGGCAGAGGGAGACTGTGAAAAGGCAGAGATACTAAACAAATATTTTTGCTCAGTATTTACAAAGGAAGAGGGAGGTAAATAAAACAAACAGTAGTAACACTCTGGATACAGAAGTTGATACCGGCCCATTTACAGAAGAAAGGGTTCTGAAAGAACTCTTAAAACTGAAGGTGGACAAAGCAATGGGGCCTGATGGATTCATCCCAGAATTCTAAAGAACTAAGGGAAGAACTAGTGACACCACTGACTACCCTTTTAACAAATCATGGGAGGATGGGGTGGTACCGAGGACTGGAGGAGGGCAGATGTGATTCCCCTTCACAAAAGTGGGAGCAAGGCAGAAGCAGGAAACTATAGACCTGTTAGTTTAACCTCAGTGATAGGGAAAATGATTGAATCACTTCTAAAGGAAAGAATTGTCAAGTATCTAGAGGCCAGAGGGCACAGGACCCTAGGCAGCATGGATTCAGGCGGGAAGGTCATGCCAGATGAATCTGATAGATTTCTTTGACTGGGTGACCAAAGTAGTAGATCAGAGGAGGGCTGTGGACATGGCCTACCTAGACTTTAGAAGGCATTTGACACAGTCCCACACAAAAGATTAATATACAAGTTAGCCAGCCTGGGAGTGGGTCCCAAGATGACAGCCTGGGTAAAGAATTGGCTGGAGAATAGGACACAGAGGTAATAGTAAATGGAGTCCACTCAGAAGAAAGGAGGGTTACTAGTGGGGTACACTTGAGTTCAGTATTAGGACCGGTCCTCTTCAATGTCTTTATAAGCGACATTGCAGAAGGACTGGAAGGAAAGTATGTCTCTTTGCAGATGACACAAAGATCTGCAACAGAGTTGATGCACAGGGTGGGGTGGAAAGGATGAGAAGGGACTTGGCAAGGTTAGAGGAATGGTCAAATGTATGGCAGCTTAGATTCAATGCTAAGAAGTGCAAGGTAATGCACCTGGAAACAAAACCAGGGAAGAGTACACAATGGGGTGAGATACTAACAACAACTAAAATGGAAAGGGACCTGGGGGTAGTCATATCAGATGACCTAAAGATGGGCAAGCAATGTGAGAGGGCAGCAAGGAGAGCTGGGGGGATACTGGGATGCATAGGGAGAGGCATCACCAGTAGAAAACAGGAAGTTATTATCCATCTGTACAGACAGCTAGTGAGACCCCATCTGGAGTACTGTGTGCAGTTCTGGAGACCCCATCTCCGCAAAGACATAGACAGGATGGAAGCTGTCCAGAGGAGGGCAACTAAAATGGTGCAGGGTCTGCACCGGAAGACATATGAAGAGAGAATTAAGGAGCTTAATATGTACAGCCTCGAGGAAAGGAGGGAGAGGGGACATGATAGAAACTTTCAAGTGCCTCAAGGAATCAACAAAGTCCAAGAGGGTAGCATCTTTCAAAAAGGTGTGCAAGAACAAGAGGGCACAATTTGAAGGAGGGGCAGCTCAGAGGTAATTTAAGGAAGTATTTTTACAGAGGTTGTCTGGATGCATGGAGCGGCCTTCCAGAGGAGGCTGTGGAGTCAAAATCAGTGGTGGAATTCAAGCATGCATGGGATAGTCATAAAGGCAATTCTGGGGTGGGGGTAGGAAGAAGTAGGCTGCTGGTTAACTAGGATCTGCAGCTTATCCAGTAGGTGAGGAAATGGGCAGACTGGGTGGGCCAGCGGTCCTTATCTGCAGTCAAATTCTATGTTTCTATGTTTCTATTGCTGTTTATTGTGAACCATACTGTTCGATGGTCGCTAGTTCCCAGATGGCTACTCACTTCTACATCTGTGATCCTCTCTTCATCTCCATTTGAGAGAACCAGGTCTAAGATTGCTCCCTCTCTAGTGGACTCCAATACTAGTTGTCTAAGGCATGCCCCCTGTAGGACATCTAGAATAACCCCACTCTTAGAAGTGGCTGCTGCAACTGCACTCCAGTTAACATCTGGCATATTCAGATCACCCATCAGCAATATCTCCCCTTTATCTGCCATTCTAAGTATACTTTCTCTAATTTCCTTGTCCATTTCCTCCCCCTGAGAGGGGGGTCTGTATACAACCCCTGTGCAGATTGTGATGCCATTGCCTGCCTCCAAATTGACCCACAGTGCTTCTTCTCCTCCCTGTTTACCCTTTTGTTCTGTTGCTTTGATTTCTTCTCTTATGTAGAGAGCTACTCCTCCTCCTCTTTTACCCTCCCTATCCCTCCTGTAGATAGTGTATCCTGGTATGTTTACGTCCCAGTCATGGTTCTGTGTGTACCATGTTTCTGTGACTGCCACGATATCCAGATCTTCCTCCTCCATCAAGCCCACTAATTCAGGAAGCTTATTACCCAGACTACGGGCATTGGTACTCATTGCTTCCATTTTGATGGCTTTACCTTCTGTAGCAGCAACCCCACTGACCTTTCTACCTGGTCTTTTTCTCATTTAGTACCCTGTTTTGTAGGGAGGCTGGGAGTTTCTGCTGCTTATCAGTGCCTCCCCTTGACTAGTTTAAAGGCTTGCCAATGAAGCATTTAAACCGATTGCCCAAAAGACTTGTTCCTTCCTGGACAGATGCAGACCATCCTGCCAGTATAGGCTGGTGTCCCTCCAGGTGGAACCCCAGTCCCCAATGAAGCCAAACCCCTTTGCTCCACACCATTTTTTTAACTATTTGTTAAACTGCATGGTGCAAAGTACCCTCGCCTCACCCATGCCAATGACAGGCAGCACCTCTGAGAAGGATACTGTGTGTGCTACCTGTCTTAAGCCCCTCCCCAACTCTACAAAGTCCTTCTGCACTGCTCTAATCTCATGATGAGCCAAGTCATTTGTCCCTAGGTGGACAATGAAGTCCAGCTCAGACTCCTGTGCAACTGTTCTCGTGATCCTAAGGATGTGCTTCCTGTCCCTCCAAGCCATGGCACCAGGCAGGCACCTTACTTCAGTTTTCCCTGCTCCCCCCAGTTCTATCCCCCTAATAATTGAGTCCCCCACCAGGAGCTGCTTTCTTTCCCTGTGGTGCCCTCTGCCTCCTTCCTGAGGGCCTCCCTTGTGACAGTTGTCTGCACCCTCCTTAGTCTCCTCTGCGGGTGCATCCATAGGGGAACTATGCTCCCCCAGAATGGTGTATGGATTGTGGAGTGGAACAACTGACTGGGTGTGCCTCTGTTCCACCACCCTTACCCTCCCTGAGCCCACTGTGGTCCAACTGCTGTGCTTTCTTCGCAACCTCTGAGGTAGTGGTGGTGGCTCTGGTGCTCCTGGATGGGGAGGTTCCCTGCCACTGTCCAATGCGGCCTGAAGGCGGGCAACTTCCTCCCTCAGGGCAGATAGTTGTCTGCAAACAGGGCAGCATCTCAGCCTCCAGAAAGACTCCCGGAAGACTGCTGCCCCACAGCCATTACATTGTACTACCCCACATAACTGTCTCACCTTGTTTAGTTTTTTTGTGTGTGTGTGTGTGTGTGTGTGTTGTGATTGGTGCATTATATAGAAATATATGTATTTATATAATGTGTATGCTTATATTGTCAGTGCAGTGTGCTAGACAGGATATGACAGTGATGTGTGCCTTGCCCTCTTGAGGAAATGATGTCTGAACCCCACGTATAAATGAACTATTTCCAGGGGTGGGTGGGGTGAGGGTGGGAAGAGTTGGGTCTAAACTGTGCCCTCACGAAACAATCAGCTAAACGCCTGACCTACCGATCACGATGAGTGCCTTCCTGTCAGCAAGATGCCATACGCACACAATTTGTAATACTGCTTCAAACCAATTTGACAGAGAAAATACCCTGCTAATCAAACAGAGAAAAATCCAAACATCCAAGTCAGACACAGGTAAACCTCCCCAGCCAGAAAAGAGCCTGGTGACTTGTGCTCTGAAAACAGTCAGCCCCAAAACACGTCAGCTGTGCAGAAGGGCAGACACAGAAAACAGTATTCAGCCTATGTGGGTTTAAACTCTTCCTGCACTGAAAACCTTAACACTTGTAACAAAAGTAAAGCAAACTCCACCTCCCTCTGTTGATTGAAAGACTGCCTTTTCTGATAATTCTAAGTTCCTTATTTCACCCTTCAGTTAGAAGTATCCTCCACCTGAAGAATATTAACTTTCCTAAGGAATCTGCTTCAAACCAAAGACAATTGTAAGTTGTAAGATTCACCTCCCTCTGTTGTGAGCACTACTCACTTTCTTGCAAATCTTAAGACCAGTGTTGCAGCTTGCAGCCAGAGGTAGCTTCACCTGAAGACTATGAGGTTATCTGATGAGCCTGCTAAAATTAGTACTTCTATCAAGGTCTGTAAGATTCTTCCAGAGCTATTGGCTGTTAAAGTAGCTGTGATGTAAGCACTTCCCGACACAGTCTGGCTTGGCCTTATAAGGCACACTGAGGTAAACAAAAGAAAAACCAGTTTCCACCCCCTAGGCACTGTCTGGGTCCAATACATAGCCTGTAACTTGCTCTCAATTCAGGGCTTATGACAAATTCTTAGCCCAGTGAATACTCACAGTATTACAAATATTGCAATGCAAACAGTCAATCACTAACTCCAATCAAGTCAGAAGGGCAGAAACACAGAAAACAGTAAAATCTTAACAATTGTAACAAGTAAAGCAAACTCCACCTCCCTCTGTTGATTGAAAGACTGCCTTTTCTGATAATTCTAAGTTCCTTATTTCACCCTTCAGTTAGAAGTATCCTCCACCTGAAGAATATTAACTTTCTAAGGAATCTGCTTCAAACCAAAGACAATTGTAAGTTGTAAGGTTCACCTCCTCTGTTGTGAGCACATCTTGCGCTTCATCTAAGATGGCATAGTCAATCTGAGATAGGGCTGCCTTAAAAGCACCAGCTTGTCCCTTTTGAGTACTCTGCTCCAGATTGTGATTGGGGATTTCTTTGTTCCTTGCTGGCCCATCTACAAGTAAGGGGAGTGGTTGCTGATGATGTCAGAAAGTACTGCAATGTTCTTGATCCTAAAGGGCAACTAAATAGGATTCAGTCTAGCAGCATGCTGGATCCCTCAGTAGTTTATTCTAGTGGGTTGGGAGACCATCTGGGTGAGGTAGCACTGGCTACCTGGTCCTTGTATGTATTTGTGTCCTTGCTGAGCCAGTTGATGTTAAAATCACCAGTGACTATGACCTCAGAGTTCCTTTTAATATTAGAGAGTTTTTCATGACAAAGCCTAGTCCCTGTTTACGCTTTGTGTGGAGGCAGGTAGACTGAGGCAATAGTGAGTGTCTTACTATGGTTGCCTAAGATGAGTTGAACTGCAAGCAACTCAGTAGTTGGTAGCAGCACCAGTTATTGGCAATAAGCTCCCAGAATAGATTCATTAATGTAGATGAGCCACCCCTCATCTCTTTTTCTATTCCATCAAGCCTGACTGAGTTATACCCTGGTAACGCAATTGAGTTGTTCTTATTGGTTGGGGTGAGCCAGGTTTCCATTAGGCAGATAATGTCAGGGCAATGCAGTTGTACCCAAACTCAGAATTGGAAATTTGGGAGCAGACTGCACATATTCACAGTGGCAATTTTAGTCTGCATTCTTTTTTCTCCCCATGAGGCATATGAGGGAGGGCCTGGGCTGGGTGCACATCTCCTGACAGAAGGATTAATAACAGAAATAAATCCCTGGCTATCTTTAGATGTAGTGGAACATTCTTGCTCCTTCTAAGGAGGCTCTTGACAATTGAAATGAAACCCCTATGCCCCTAAGAATGAGCAGTCAGTCGGGCCAAGACTAACAACCCCTGGGAATGGTCAATAGGGTGATGTGCTGCGGTATTGAAATTAGGGGACATTTCCTAGTAACAAAGGACAGTGTTTTGAATCAAAACCTGCCAATTGTGGGTGAGGCAGTATGGAGTCCACTTGTATTTTGTGGTAGTGGGAGGAGCCACTGGCCTGTGAGTGGGAGGATGGTGAGAAGGAGCACCAACGCTCTAAAGGGCAGCGCCATGTAAGCTGCCTGGGTATTTTGTTGGCTACAGCAGAAAATAGTTGCTGCCCCTTTAAGATTGGGTTGGGGGGGGCAAACAGCCAATCCTGTGATGAGAGGCGCATACTAGCCCTGAGAAAAGAGTATTTAATAAAGGTAGGAGGCGGAGGTGGGAGGCAGGCCGAAAAATTAGGGCTCCTGTGCTGTCTCAGCATATTTAGGCACTCTGCTGCACTATCAATTTCTGCCAAGGATGTGCTGAGAACCAAACGTCCTTTGCACAGAAGAGCCTCCCTTACAGTGAGCACGTAGTGCAGCTTTTAAATTAAAATTGTCCCAAGAGTATACATTAAATTTCTGAGTGGCACATTTGGTTGAGTGCCAGGCTACTGTCTTTTGAAAGCTTAGGGACTTCGCAGGCTAATCCAACCACCAATGGTGTGGCAGCTGTCAGCACTCGCATCCAATCACAGACTGGTCTAGGGGTCCAGTCTCAGGAAGAGGTGTTCTGACCACATGACATGCATTGTCGAAGTATTAATGGGACGGAGGTGAGATTATCAGTTTATGTCGACTATATGATCCTGCTGTCCAAAATCCCAGTGGACATAAAAAAAGTCTTAGCTTTGCCATAAAGCATTTTTTTACAGACTGGTTTGACTTTAAATGTTGAGAAAACCAAGATCGTGAAATTTAGTAAACACAATGGGAAGTCATTGTCTACATGGAAGACAGAGCATGTGAGATTTGAGGATACATCTACATTTAGGTATCTTAGATTGAATGCTGACACTAGAAATGCATAGAAATTGCATAAGAACCAGACAAACTAAAGCTATAACTGCATCAAAGGGCATTTTCAGGTTTGCAGGTAATTTTGCAGGCAATTCTTTGGAGGGGCTGAGAAGGGCCTTCAATGTTAAAATAAATTATGAAGTTTTATATGCCACACACATTTTGGGGTTTTTAGGAAATTTTAAGGAACTAAAATCTGTTCAAAATGATTTCATTTGTACAAGTTTGGGACTTGCCAGGGATACTCTGTCCGCCATTTTAAGCCTGAAGGTGGGAAGAGACCTCTAGAGCAGTTAGATTCAATATGAGCGCCAACAAATAATGAAGGAGGATGAGAGATTACCTAAGGGTACAGGTTAGAATTTCTGGCAAATGGAAGTTCCTGCTCTTGGTTTTTCAGATGACATGACAGATTAAAACAAGCATTTGTCAACACCAGAAGTTAGTGAGTATGGTGTGTGCGGCAGGCATGTGTAGTGAGATGAGCAATTTGTGGTGGATCTTGACTTCCTTCTAGCTGTAGGTCTGTGTCTGCACTGTAATTTAAAACTGTCAGGCTAACTTTCTTATCCCAACACAGTGCATAAACCCATCAGGCCTTGACAGGCATGTCAACCCCTTGTGAGGGAAGGCTCCCCAGGCCACTGCAAGATGTCGTGTGTGTGCCAGAACACTGCTCTGTCCCTCCCCAAGTACCTTTCCTCCAGCTTCAGTCCATTCAGCCGTCTCTCTAGCTCGCACCAAAATTGAGGTCACTGGCATGGGATGGCAATGTTGCCCCACTGAGCCAACAGCCATCCCTGCAAACAATGTTACTTTATGATTTTAATTTTTTTAATACAGTTTTGACCTCAGAATTTCAACATAGTTTTTTTATGATCCTGCTTCTGAACATGATAGGTGTCATTTATAAAATACTGGATGAAACATAATTTTGCGCCACAAGTGTGAAATCACATTTTGGCAAGGATTAAAACAAAAATGACAGCTTCAGGTTCATGAGGTGGTATGAAAAAATAGTTATGTTGAAAATTTGGTATCACAATATTGAAAAATACCAAAGATAGGAGCGACTGTTGAAAAATGTCATGTACTTTCATAACTTTGTTGTTTTTTTAATATTTTGACCCTAAATTTTCAACATAGCCTTCTTATGACCCCACCACATGAACCCGATAGGTGATAACTTTTTTTGCTAAAGACTTTTATTATTACAGCATAACAACACCATACAGACACCCTGAGGTACACCACCACATTTGGTGTCCTTAGGGATGTAATGTAACAATAGTTATCTTAGACCTGTACAAATTGTGTCTATGACAAGCTGATGAATGCAGCATTACAACATAACTGCATGTGAATATCCTCAGCACCTCCCCTCACCCATTATTGCTTATTAGGGCTCAGCAGTATATGTGGGGGTCTTGAAGCAATGTTTCAGCTTGACTGCCTGTCCCTTTATCATGTGCAGATCTAGCACTGAACCACAGATATGCCTGTGTTGATGTGCAACCTTATCCTACAAACTATCTAAACACAACTGTGTATAGTTCAGCAATCAAATTTATGGGAGATCATAATGGCATGTATAATGAGTGTAGAAGGGGTTGAGGGGTATTGAGGAGTTCTAGAGATTCTTATCACCAAGGAGTGAGGGGGTCCATTCATCCCGGGTTCAACTGGACCTTGTGACAAAGTCTTGAGTCCAGGAAGGGCTGCCAACAAGCTATGTATTTGGTCATAGTGCCCCCTGTGAAACTCGAGAGTCTCTTGTATGTTACCACCTGCACCAGAGGTTGTAGTTCCAAGAAAGTTGGACACTCTGTGGTGCGCCATCTCATCAGTATCAATCTCTTAGCACATGCTCCCACTATTGTAGCCCACCTTGCTCCAGGGCTGGTTTTGGGGAGGCCTGTCTTCTCACATCCCACCAACAATAAAGGGGGTTCTGGGGGAGTACCTCCAGATAGATTTCTTGGTGCATGGTTTGGATATCTGCCCAGTATTTATGAAGTGGCAGGCATTCCCAGAAGATGTAATTCAGGTGGGCATCTGGTTGCCCACATCTCCAACCTCAATTATCTGAGGTGAGTCCCAGGTACTTAAGTACCTGGCCGGGGTGTAATACCACCATAGTATGGTCTTATTCATGATAAGACGAGTGCACCAATCCCTACATGTTGAGTGGATTCATGACCAACTATGTGACCATTGTTGCACCAAAATAGAGGAGTTAAACTCCTGCTCCCATTGGGTTCTGGCTGATTGAGTTGGGTCCGGGGGGGGGGGGCATCCCAGAGTAGGGTATAGATTTTACTGGCCCTATTCTTGGGCTGGGTCAGCCAGGCCCCTAATGAGTGGTTCTGATGGGAGGTCTCCCTTCCTTTGGGGGCATCAATGGCATGGGCAACAGCATCCCTTATTTGCAGATACCTCCAGAAGTGGGTAGTAGGTAGGTGGTACCTGACCCTGAGGAAGTCATAGAAGTCAGTCATGTTCGTACCTGGTACTAACAGATCCCAGATCTATGTGATGCCCTGTGCTTCCCATAGCCTCCAGTGGATAGTTTCTTTCCCCACCTTGAGAACTTGGTTTCTCCAGAGCGGTGAGCATTCCCTTGGTGCATGGTTATGTTTAAGCATAGAGTGTGTCCTCCTCCAATATTTAACTGATACCATCATAGGCAGTGGCAGGAGGTGGAGATTCTGCTTTACCCACATAGTACTGATGCTGGGAGGGAGCCTCTACCAGAGTTACTTCTAGGGATAGCCAGGTTGGAGACTGGTGACCAAAAGGTGTAAACCACTTTACTACTTGAACCGAAATAAAGGCCATGTGATACCTTTGAAACCAGGAGAGTTCCCATCCCCCCCTTGCTCCAATGTTGTTTCAGCTTCAGTCTGCTAAATCATGCCAGTTTCCCTTCCCATAAAAACTTCCCATCAGTGAGTCTATTTTCTGAAACCATTTCTGTGGGATTTGTACTGGTAGGTATGCCAGTAAGTAAAGCAGTCTGGGAGCTGTCATCATTTTAATGGAATCTATCTTTCCTGCTGGGTAAAGCTGCAGTGCCTTCCATCTAGTTATATAATTTCTGATAAATTTGTGAAGTTGGTCAAGAGCATATCAGTTAGATTGAGGTGCATTATAATGCCAAAGTACTTAATACCCCAGGCCATATAAGATCTAGAGCAATGAAGGGTTGGTCTGATCCTACTGAGGTCAGTGGCAGGACCTCGATCTTAGTCTGATTCATCCATTGGCCTGACTCATGAGAAAGTTGTTAATATGTCTAGGACCATGTAGACTACTTGTTGATTGTACTCTGTGGTTACCAGCAGGTCATCAGCATGCAAAAAGGTTTTAAAGGTGGTCCCACCTACTTGTATGCCCAGGATCCCCTTGGATTCCTTAAGGGCTATGGCAAATGGTTCTATTGCTAGCACAAAAAGTAGTGGTGACAAAGGGCACCCCTGTCTAGCACCCTTCTGTATGCCAAAGGGAGGAGACACCATGAGGTTGATGAGTACCGAGGCTGTGGGGGAAGCACAGAGAAGCTTGGTCCATGCTATAAAGCTTGGGTATATGCTCATCATTACTACGAACTGCATCAAAAAGGGCTATGGTTTGCCCTTGTTGCTTGTTTGCTTTTAAACCTATAGGCCAGAAATTTACTGGCCTTCTCTCCTTCCCAGTAAGAGTGACGCATACATCTTAAATTCAGTTCAGCCTGGTGGGTGAGGTGGGTAGTTAGCAACACCCTAGCACTGAAGAGTTGTGCCAGCAATGTGCGTGGGGGGGGTCTCTAGTTTTCCAGATCTTGTATTGAGCTTCCAATGCAGCTAACTGCTTCTCAAGGGCCCTCTGTTCTGTGTGCCTACATCTCCTCCTTGCTGTGGCAAAGGCAATTATCCCTCCTCTCAGTGTGGCTTTAAAAGCCTCCCACAGTGTGGAGTCGAAGACCTCCCCATTATCATTATTCCACCAGTATTTTTCCACCGCCAGCCCCACCCACTCCTGAAATTCTGCATCTTCAAGTAGAAGGGTATCTAGTCTCCAGGTCGAGTTTGCTGGTGTGTCTGATCCCATGGTTATTACTAGCTCTAGTGGGCATGGTCTGAAATGACTACGGGATATGTCTGGACCTTTGTTACCCCCTCATATGCTGTACTGGACAGTAACCACAGGTCAGTCCTGCAGGAGGGCCCATGAATCTGGGAGAAACAGATATAGTCAGGTACCCCCGGATTTTGGGTTCTCCAAGCATCTAACAGTACCTGTTCATGCATCATTCTGCGGATTATCCTCACCGCATGCTTCTGGGGTTCAGAGCTACCATTACTCCTATCTATTGTATGATCTGAAGTGAGATTAAAATCTCCCCCATTAACACTGAGGCCATGTTGGTGTTAAAGTCAATAAACATTTGATTCAAACAATGAAAAAATTGTGGTGAATCTTGATTGGGGGCATACAAGTTAACTAAAAGAAGTGTCCTCTCCAAGGTGTCCATCTTGGCCATAATACACATCCCTTGCTTGTTCCCAGTCTGCCTTACCTTTTTCTATCCTAAGTTCTTGTGGAGTAAGAGGGAAACTCCCCTTTTATGGGATGGGGCGGTGCTATGGATCTGCTTCCCCACCTAGCCCGGGCACCATTTTTTTGCTTCCCCAGTGAGAATTTGGTCTCTTGAAGGAATGCTATATCAGGCTCAATTTTTTAAATGTATGAAGGCTTCTTTCTCTTGATTGGTGAGTTGAGCCCCCAACATTCCAGGATACCAATTTAGTCTCCATCATGTAAATATTCAGTCATGGTCAAGGCGAGTGTACGCTGTCTCTCCAACCAGCAGTTTGGGGCATATGGACGCTATTCTGTAACCTCTGTACCTCTCTTACCCTGAATCCCAGCCTACTTTCCTTCCCATATTGGATTGTCTGAGAACTGAATCAAACTATATACATGAACAAAATGAAACCATACCTGTAAAATACACCCCAAAACAATATGTTTGTTGTCACATGATATTCCTAAGAAATCCACCCCAACCCTTCCCTCCCTCCCTGTACCAAACCATCTGATCAGCTCACGTGTCATTACCAGCTGACCTGCAGCCCAGATAACTGCAGGAATCGCTGGGGGTGCACCTCCTGGCTGCCAAAGCCTGTGCTCTCTGGCAAACCCTCTTTGTACAGCTCTCCTCTTGAAGTGCATTTCTGCAGCTTATCTTTCAGGTTCTACATGATCAAAACATGTTCTTGTTTACCCTTGGTCCAACTCTCATAGGCTGTTAACACTGCTGTTCAGCTCTTTACAGAGAAAAACTATAGGTGATGCGGGAGCCAACTGGAGGTTATGTTACCTACCCCAGGTCTCATTCTTGGAATAGCCCTCTTTAAATTCATATCTATGGATTAATATGGGGGGGGGGACTATCCCACATTACTTCTTGTGTCAATAGAGCCCTCCTGTTCTCCACCACATCTGGTCTGGTGGAGGTTGACCCCACCTCCCTCTCCCACCTCAGCAACACACATTTCAGGATTCTCCTCAGGTTTGGGCAAATAGTAGTAGTGCCATACCTATACTTATATTTATATCAGGCCATGGTGTGATTCCCTGAGTGGTTCTTTCACCACAGTAGGCCATTGGTAGCCAGCAAGCCACATGACCCTCTTACAAACAGTGCTGGCATGAAGCATTCTTGTGGGGCAGTCAATCACCCTGCCATGACCCGAAACTTGAGCCTGCATCCCCATGCATATGTTAAAAGACAGAAAACAACAGTGCAACATCAGTAAACAGTTGAGATCAAAGGCATACATTCAGAAGCTATAAATTTTAACATTGTAAGATTTGCCCTTGTCCCATGTGACATTTCGCAGTGAGCAGGGCTACAACCCATATAATATGGGGTCCCACTCTTTGATAAGCATTGTACCTTTAAGCTTGTGCTCTCCTGTCACCTCCTATCTAGCTCATTTAGGAACATTAAAATTAACATCCTGGTTATAAGGGCTACATCAGGGCTCTGCTCCTAATAGGCAGATATGGGGAACTAAAAGCAAGGGGCATGAAAACTCTTACCGCAGTCCTTCAGCATCAGCCCTCTTGCACAAGCTCAGGTGCTTGCAGTATTTCTCATCCACCAGCGGTGACATCTCGTGGTTACTGGCCTGCAACGGGCCCTGTGATGCAGCTTGTTCTGCCTCTTTGGCCTAGGAATGGGCTTGTTCCTCCTGATTCTGGATTGGAGCCATGTCAGAGCATCTGGGCGGCAGTGGTGGATGATACAGCTGGCCTTCAACTGGTAAGTCCATCAGAGCTGCATATCTATTCATTTTCAGAAAGCCTGTGGGGCCTGAGGAGGCCTCTGAATCGGGGCAGTCACTGCGACTTCTCGAGCAGAGTTTTGGAGTCTTTTGGAGTCACAGCGGGAAGGTCATGCCAGACGAATCTGATAGATTTCTTTGACTGGGTGACCAAAGCAGTAGATCAGGGAGGGGCTGTGGACATGGTCTACCTAGACTTTAGCAAGGCATTTGACGCGGTCCCATACAAAGATTAATATACAGTTAGCCAGCCTGGGAGTGGGTCCCAAGATGACAGCCTGGGTAAGAATTGGCTGGAGAATAGGACACAGAGAGTAATAGTAAATGGAGTCCACTCAGAAGAAAGGAGGGTTACTAGTGGGGTACATGAGGTTCAGTAATAGGACCGGTCCTCTTCAATGTCTTTATAAGCGACATTGCAGAAGGACTGGAAGGAAAAGTATGTCTCTTTGCAGATGACACTAAGATCTGCAACAGAGTTGATGCACAGGGTGGGGGTGGAAAGGATGAGAAGGGACTTGGCAAGGTTAGAGGAATGGTCAAATGTATGGCAGCTTAGATTCAATGCTAAGAAGTGCAAGGTAATGCACCTGGGAAACAAAAACCCAGGGGAAGAGTACACAATGGGGGGTGAGATACTAACAACAACAAAAATGGAAAGGGACCTGGGGGTAGTCATATCAGATGACCTAAAGATGGGCAAGCAATGTGAGAGGGCAGCAAGGAGGGCTGGGGAGATACTGGGATGCACAGGGAGAGGCATCACCAGTAGAAAACAGGAAGTTATTATCCCTCTGTACAGACAGCTGGTGAGACCCCATCTGGAGTACTGTGTGCAGTTCTGGAGACCCAATCTCCGCAAAGACATAGACAGGATGGAAGCTGTCCAGAGGAGGGCAACCAAAATGGTGCAGGGTCTGCACCGGAAGACATATGAAGAGAGACTTAAGGAGCTTAATATGTATAGCCTCGAGGAAAGGAGGGAGAGGGGGGACATGATAGAAACTTTCAAGTACCTCAAGGGAATCAACAAAGTCCAAGAGGGTAGCATCTTTCAAAAAGAGGTGTGCAAGAACAAAGGGCACAATTTGAAGATAGAGGGCAGCTCAGAGGTAATTTAAGGAAGTATTTTTTCACAGAGGGTTGTGGATGCATGGAGCGGCCTTCAGAGGAGGTTGTGGAGTCAAAATCAGTGGTGGAATTCAAGCATGCATGGGATAGTCATAAGGCAATTCTAGGGGTGGGGTAGGAAGAAGTAGGCTGCTGGTTAACTAGGATCTGCAGCTTATCCAGTAGGTAGGGAAATGGGCAGACTGGGTGGGCCAAGCGGTCCTATCTCGCTCAAATTCTATGTTTCTATGTTTCTATCAATATGTGCCCCTTCTGCTTTGGTTAATTTTCTGTTTTGCCTCCTATTTTCCAGTGAATGAACTCGGGCTCCTCTTTTGATGACTGGTGGTGATCGGGCACTTTCTTGGGAAGAGTCACTCATCTGGAAGATGGTTCAACCTGTGAGTATTCCATGGAAGTAACGGTTTGTTCAGGATGCGGCAGCCTGTTGGCTCCTTTACCTCTGCCCATACTTTGCCTGAGGACATACACCACAAGGAAGGCTTCTGCAGCATCCAGGGTGTAAAAGGTTTTGGGAGCTCCATTGATTACAATTCAGAGTGTGGCTGGGTATTGCAGAGAGTACTCCAGCCCGGCATCTGCACAGGTTTTCCATGCCATCATGAAGGCTCGCCTCTTCGCAGACACCTCCTGAGAAGAATCCTCAAAAAGTTTTATTTTTTGCCCTCTCCAGATTAGTTCTTGTTTTTGCCTTACCAGCTGAGAAATCATTTCCAGGTCTGAAAGCACAGGAATCAGGTGATTATGGTGTGGGGGTGACCGCCCCCCCCCCAGAGCTGGGCAGAGAGCTAGGAACCTGTATGCCTAATCAATCTCTAGAGGACCCCTTTTGCCAGTCCAAAATTGCTGGGACCTCCCTTGCAGAAAGGCAATTTTGTCTTTGCCCTCCAGCCTTCTGGAACCCCACCAGATGAAGGTTATTCTGGCTGGCTGCGATTTTCTAAAACCCTGACTCAAAAGAGATGGACTGTGTGGTCCTGTTCCCACAGTTGAGGTCTGCTCTGTGTTGGCTGTCTTCTATCTTCAACAGCCTATGTTCTGTTACACCAGCCTTTTGCATGAGATCAATAATATCTTTAGAATGTTGCTTTGTTGTAAGTTCCATAGTGTTCATTTTTAAAAGGATTTCAGCAAACATGTTCCTTATCTCTTTCAGGTTGGTCTCTTGTGCCAGGAACACCACGGGCTCCATCTTGGGGACTAGATTGTGCATGAGGGCCCTCAATGGAAGCAGCACAGCAGATTGTTCGCCACACTCCAGGACTCAAGTAAGGGTTCATTGGAATGGTAATCTTCAAATATGTAGATGTTATCAGTTTTATCTTTAGAACTGCAGAATGGACAGATACTTAAATGGATATGTTTTAGGGAGCAGGGAGCTGACCCTTTAATTGTCCATTCACTCTGGCTGCTGACCATGCCCCCCGCCGTCAATAGGTCAAATACCCAAATCCTGTCCAAAGTAATTTTGTGCCACAGGTTTTAAAACACATTTTGGCCCAGATTTGAAAAGACAGCTGTCACATTCATGAGGTGGTGTGGAAAAATCATTATGCTGAAAATTTTAAAGTGTCAAAGTTTTTGAGCAAGCACTAAAACATTTCAATATACATTCATAACTTTGTTGTTTTTTTAATATTTTTTACCCCACATTTTCAACATAGCCTTCCTATGACCCCATCTCATGAACCCACTAGGTGAAAAGTTTTCAAATCCTGCCCAAAAGGTGATTTCAGGGAGTGAGTGCAAAATCACCTTTTGGCCAGAGTTGAAGAATTCAACATAAAGTGTTTGTGAAGTGGAGTGCCTTAAAGGCCTGTGAAAGGGTTGTGATAAGACCCTGTCCCATTTGTCATGCAGAGAGCATTAAAAGCAAGAATCTATTTTGTCTTCTTCTAGTTTGGCACTTATCTGTCTCTTGCCTGTCTGACTGCATAATCAAATTTTCCTTGTGGCACCTAGGAACTAGCCACTCTGATGATCCCACAATTTCCCCATTATCTTCCTTCCTTCACTTGCTGTTTCTATTCTTTCTTTCTCCCCTTTGGTTCTGTTTGGTTAGAAAAAAATATACAGTGCTCTCTCTTATCTCCCAACCTCCATATATTCTAAATGTCAGTGGATAAAGAAGTGTGATGGATAATACAGGGTGGTGGGACATAACATTTCTGAAAAAATGAGCTCACACTGCAGTAAGTGAGGGTGGTGGTTAAAAGGGAAGCAAATAAAGAAGGAAGTGCTGTATGTGAATATGTGTACAAACTAGGACCACCTAGTTTGCAACAGTATATAATTATATTGCTGAAATAAATGCAGAGGGCTACTTGGGTATGTTAGAAAAGTTAGATTTGGAACACGGCATTGATCTTGAGACCTTCACAAAGTTGACAAAATTGTCAGCAGGAAGCCAGCTCCGGACAGAATTGTATTAATTGGTGGCACCTGTTAAGAAGTCTAGATGTACTCTTAAGGTTGTCTGGGAAGGGCAATATCAAAGTTTTGTTACATAGTGTTGAAGCAGGAGATATGGCTTAATGAGAACAGGATGCAGAATTTAGTTGCCAGGAAAATATCTTATAAAAGATAGCAAAGTTTTGTTTAGTTAGTTAGCGAGACAGAGATTGAGATTTAAATTGAAAAGAGACTCTCAGATGAAGTACTTTGTTTGCCCTTGTGAAGAGCTATCCTTACGTCTTAATTTTTAAAAGTTTATTGTACTGTTATTGATAAAATAAAATGCTACTTGCAAATTTTATAACTTCTCCTGGTTTGCCTATGCTTCCTGACCTATGCCTCAATGAGAAGGCCATATTGAAAATTTGGGAGAAGTATTACAAAATTTTTTTTTTTTTTTTATTTAGTTGTTTAACCAGGTACAGCACACTAAGCTGAAAGCTTTTTTACAGGAGCGACCTGGGAGCACAAGGAGGTTAAGTGACTTGCTCAGGGTTACACAGTATGCAAGTGGAAGCTGTGGGATTCAAACCCAGCCATGACCAAATTATGAATACAAGTTCAAAACTCATTGAAATACATTGACTGCTTACCTGATTTCCTCAGTTCCCCATCCAGCATTGAAGAGTAAAGACATGTCCCTGGTCCAGAGAGGATTATGATTTTGGACCCCCAGTAGGTAAGTAAGGGGTAGGGGGGTGTAGGGGAGTTGGTTCTGAGTAGGAGGCTAATGTTAGTGGCAACAGACATTGATGGACCATTTTCTTTTTTACAGGGATTTAAAAAAAAATGTTAAATGACTATGAAGGATGCTTTTCTTTATTTAAGGTATGTACCCAGTGTCAGTATCATGTTGCTGGCACTGGGTTTAGGCCCTTGGTGTTGCACAGTGGAAATGGGCTGGGTGAGTGGGTACTAACTGGTATCAGGGTTGGGCACCCAGTGTCAGAAAATACCAATAGGTTGCTCTATGGCAACCTCACATGAATGCGCATGTACAACAAGGAAACTCAGGAATGGCATGACAGAGCTTGCAATTGATGTGATGGTGTTTGGAGTAAGACAGACTGTTTCTGTGCAGCTCTGGAATCAGGGTGCTTGTGCTTCTGGATCTGTATGGCTCCAGTTGCAGTGTCTTTGGTGCTTGTAGGCACTTCACCTGCCTGGACATTTCTGATGTTTTTTTAAGGCTGATAGACAGCAATGGGGGACTAAGGAATGGCAAAACAACTGCTTGCCAGCAGAAGGGGGTCACAGGAATGACATGATGACTGCTTGCCAACTGGCTTCATGCAAATGTAAGGACCAACACGGTCTGTCATAAATACATAGATGTTGTGGGCAGATAAGGGCCCTGTGGCCCTTCCAGTCTGCCCAATCCCTCTTTCTAATGCTTAAGGTACCCTAGATGCTATGACAAGTTGCCCTACTTTCACCCTAGCTTGATAATTCCCATGTGCCTATCCCACGCATTCCTGAATCCAAGAAGTGTGGCCTTCTCACCACTTCCTGTGGGAGACTGTTCCATCTCTCCACTACCCTTTCAGTGAAGTAGAATTTTCTCAAGTTACCCCAAGTTTTCCCCCCCTTTTAGTCTCATGCTGTGCCCCCATTTTCTGCTATTTCCCTTCACGTGAAAGATGCTCCTCTCTGATACCCTGTTGATTCCCTTCAGATACTTGAAGGTCTCTATCATGTCCCCCCTCTTTCCTTTCCTCCATGAAGTACATGGAGTACCTGGTACTAAAGAGTAAATTAGTAGAGTTCATAACCTGCAATTTAAACTAGATTTGGGGGATGGGGGAATGGGGGGAAGAAAACACACCACAAGACAGGAGAAATGGGGGGCTACCAGCCTCCCCCCAGGATAGTGCTAATGTGTTGGGCATGAGGGTGACAAGTGAAGGGAGGAATGGAGGGGGGAACCTGTTGGAAGGACTTAGCAGCCAATGCCAGGAGCCTAGGAAATAAGATGGTAGACTAGGAGACCATCACAGGGGATGAAGGACTAGGTATAATAGCAATAAGTGACACCTGGTGGGCACAGCAGCACACCTGGGAATCGACCATTCCAGGTTATAGACTGTTCAGAAGGGACAGGATGGGTAAGAATGAAGGGGTTGCCTTATACATCATGGAAGACATAAGTGTAACTGAAGGATAAGAGGAGGACAGGGAAGCTGAGCTACTGTGGGTAATGCTAGACAGGAGGATGGGAGAATCCTTGCGACTGGGAGTGGTATACAGGCCACCTACACAAAGGGAGGAGGGTGATCGACAGTTAATTCTTATAGTCACAAGGCAGGCCCTAAAAGGAGATCTATTACTGGTAGGGGACCTAAACCTCACAGATGTAGACTGGGAAATCTTGGATGCAGCATCAACAAGGAGCAGGGAGATACTAGCTATGTTGCAGGGGTATTTCTTCAACAGCTAGTCAGGGAGGCGACAAGGAGCAACAACGTTTTTTTTTTTTTAATTGTTTAACCAGGAGTGGCACACTAAGCTGAAAGCTTATTTACAGGTGTGACCTGGGATCACAGGGAAGTTAAGTAACTTGTTCAGGGTCATACAGTATGCAAGTGGGGACTGTAGGATTGAAACCCAGGTCTCCAGATTTACAGCTCAGAGCCTTAAACCACTGCACTATACTGCCTTCCTCTGCTGGACATGGTCCTGACAAATGGGGAGAATGTGGAGGAGGTGCAGGTGGGAGACGCCTTGAGCACCAGTGACCAAGCACGGTAGGTTCAGGATCAGAGCAAGAAGGAGAAAAGAAAAACAGTACCACAGTCATGGACTTCAACGCATATACTTTGATAAGATGAGAAGGATAGTAAGGGAGACAATGGAGAATATGGTAAATATAGGGAAGTGGAGGAGTTATGGAAAGCTATCAAGGAGAGGTACTGGCAGCATGAAATGTGCATAAAAGGTTAGGAAGACCAAAGGGAGGAGACTGCTTTGGTTTACAAAGGAGGTTGTGGGGGCAGTCAGGAGAAAGAAGGAGGGCTTAGAAAGTAAGAGGACACTCAGCGAGGAAGATGGGAAGAGTGTAGCAAGAAGAGGAGTCTGGCAGGGAAGAAGATCAGAAGGGTGAAAGCAGATACTGAGGAGAAAATAGCCAAAAAGGTGAAGGGGGGGCTAAAACTGTTTTCAGATATGTGAGGGAGAGGAGGAGGGCAAAGCAGGGATTGCTAGACTGAGGAGTGAGGGAGGGATAAAATTGGAAAGGGACTGTGAAAAAACAGAGGTATTAAATAAGTACTTTAGCTTGGTATTCACAGAGAAAACATAGAATTGGATGGCAGATAAGGACCGCTTGGCCCACCTAGTCTACCCATTTTCCTATCTAATGGATAAGCTGCAGATCCTACTTAACCAACAGCATATTTCCTCCTACCCCACCACTAGAATTGCCTTATGTCTGTCCCATGCATTCTTGAATTCCCCCACTGTTTTTGACTCCACAACCTCCTCGGGAAGGCTGTTCCATGCATCCACAACCCTCTCCTTAAAAAAATTCTTCCTCACATTACCTCTAAGCCAATCCCCCATCTTCAAATTGTGCCCCCTTGTTCTTGCACATCTCTTTTTCTGAAAGATGCTACCCTCTTGCTCTTTGTTGATTTCTTGAGGTACTTGAACATTTCTATCATGTACCCTCATCCTCCTTTCCTTGAGGGTATACATATTAAGCTCCTTTAGTCTCTCTTTGTATGACTTCTGGTTCAGACCCTGCACCATTTTGGTTGCCCTCCTCTGGATAGGAATAAAGAGGAACTTCTTGCATGCCCTCGTCTTGATGAGGGACCTCCTAGTGGTCTGACCGCCACATCACTCCCAGGTGCCCTTATTAACAATGTACAATTTTTGCATGCCCCAGTTATTTTCAATTTCTCACATTGGAATATGGCTGAATTTGGTTTATGTCAAGATTCTAAGTTTTACAGTATGATGCTTACTGATATTGTTGCTGCTTATCAAACGCCCACTAATGATCCTACTGGTGGGCCCCACACCACAGATCATGCAGGTGTTTTTAGACCTGCCCGTAAATAATATGAACCTAAGAAAATATGCACCCAGCAGGATGCAGCCTCAGCTGGTGCTGCTGGTACTGTCTCTGGTATTACCAGAGTTGCCGTCACTGTTACTGGCCTTTTTGACTCAGGAATGTCTATTTGGAATAAAGCTGATATTGCTTCCATTAAAGCACAAACACTGAAATTTCAACAAACACTTGGCAATGATGTTATGCCCCCCTATCTTGCAAGGTATTAATACTGTAAGTGAGGAAAAATATACAGTATATTATATACAATATGAAAGAGAATGCTCAAGGGTTCAATGAAACAAGAAAAAAACTTAATGATCTTATTTTTCAGAACAACCGTGAGGCAGACAAGCACTTTATCAGGTGTGAAATTTTATGTTCTGCTTATGGCTCTTATGTTTTTGCTACTGTCAACAGTCTTTGCAGGGACTAGGAATCAGGCAAAATTCAGATCTTATTTATGATCTCAGATTGGGTAAATGGTATTGCCCCACTGTAGAGTACAGGTTGTATTTCTATGTGTTTGGAAGACACTCTAAATATAATTAAATGTCAACTGTCCATAACATTGGTTTTGTTTCTAGGTTTCCCAACCAAGCCCTTGCTACAAAACCAGACATGTTCTATCAGGAATAACATGATCATAACCTTTACATTGTCCCTTCCATGTTTTGATCCAACTACATCTATCTTCGATAAACTTGCAAATATACATTCTCTTGGACATCTGAAGATGACATTTTCGTTAAAGAACTGAACTTCCAGCCATGTTGGTGTTTCATCCTATGCTCCAAGCATGGACTTCTCCTCATACAAACTGTTGTACCAAGAAAGGATATTACTTCTTGTGCCATTGTTATGTCTTTGACATTGTGAAACCAGTTTGTGGCCACACTCCGGAACATCCTGACTGGGCCTTGACCCTGGGTGACAATCTGCCGAGTAACCTTACTGATGTTGATCCAGATGACGACATCCCTCCTGTTGCATCTTCAGTGTTCAATGCCGAAGCAGCACCATCTCAATGCTATCATGAAGAGATACATCACTTCACTACCCGACTCACCAATTCCATGTTTTCTTGTCCAGTTTGCGTGCAATGCTTGGGAGTTCCCAGTCTCAAAGTCACTTATACTGCCAAAGGGCAGTACTGTATTGTTACCAATTAAAAAATGTATTCTTATGGTTTATGCACTTGTAATATTGATAAAAATAACTTCTGTTTTACTTCACAGCAGAAGACGGTCTTTGGTCACACTGTTATTATGCCTGTTCCTGTACCTGAACTATACGTTATAGATACAGATCCCCAATATTGGCATGCTCTATCTCAATATTTGCCTATTTTTAATGTGCATATTGATCCATTGACAATTACTTTGAGATCTATTTTAGCTAGAAAAGATGATCATTTTATTTATATTAGTAACAATATATCCAAACAGAATGATACTCTCAATGATCCTATTCATGATGGTGAGTTAAGCTTAGCTGTAGGTAATTACTGGGTTCAATTATCTTTTAAAGTTTTTGTTATTATTCAAGCTTTTGGATTGTTTCTTGATTTTGCCTCTTTGCTGCCTGCAATGTACCATAACACAACATCGTAAACAACTCAAGTTCCTTCACAAAGCTCGCGATCAGGCTTGTAAATGACTTTTAGTTCCATCCCTACATACCTAATTGGGATTTTGCCCCTGCTGAGGCAACAAGGGGGAATGTTATCCATGGACTAACACCCCTGATTGGGCCCCCTAGCTCGCAGACAGTAATATTTAGGTCACATGCACTTATCGTATAAGCATGAGTGTCAATATCTGAGTTCTACTGTTCTATTGGCATTGCTGCTACAAATTCTAATGCTTATTACTGTATTTTTGCTATATAATCACAATACTTTATATATAAGTATTACAATGCCTTACATACATTTACCATGCTTTTATTACTAATATGTCTACAGTTATTGTGTTTTACTGAGAAACATTATGCCATTCGTTATATTTCTAAAGTACTGAGGAGACACTGATACCTGGATATTGTATAATTACAATCATTAGTGGGGCAATGCTGCCATCTTTAGGTTTACTGCAGAATAGCTATTATAGATAATGGTCATCATGTCCTTACAATATTGTCTTTGTCTAACTAATCTATGTTTATGTTAGTTTGGTACATGTTCCCAGGCTAGTACGAGTTACACCATTTTTGCCCGTTAACCTATTATGCAAGCTCATTGCATCTTTTTACTAGTTTCCATAGTAATTATCAGTGGTATAAGAGTGACTGTTCTGCTTAGTATTCTCTGAGAAGAGACTGATGCTACCTTTAGGTAAGAAAGAAGATTTGGGGTGTTCTCCTCAGTGATGTTTTATCACTGATTTGGTTATAAGCCTGTTTTATATACTGGGAAATAAACCATTGTCAGACTCTGGACACCACTCATTTGTTGTTTCTTCACTCTTGCACAGTCATGACCTGTTTTCTAAACTAGCACCTTTGTTGCAGAAACACATTGGTGTGTTTGCTATCAACAAGCATGATTGTGGTAGGATGCACACCACCATTAAGATCACAGGGCCTAACCCTGTGAGACAGAGGCAGTACCCATTTCCTGCTGAAGCCTTGCCATCACTGAGGGAGACCATCCAGTCACTGCTGCAACAAGGAGTGATTATGACTTGTGTCTCCACTGTCAATTCACCCATTTGATTGGTGAAAAAGCCAACTGGAACTTGGAGACGTACAATTAATTACAGAAAGCTTAATCAAGTCACCCCAGCTCTGCCCCAACTGTGGCATCAGCCCCTGATGTGCTCAAGTTGCTGATGCCTGACAAAAAGTGGTTTTCAGCTCTTGACATCTCTAATGGGTTTTGGTCACTCCCATTAGCCCAGGAAAGCCAATACAAGTTTGCTTTCACCTTTGAAGGCCACCACTACACCTGGACCTGCTGACCCCAGGGCTTTCACAATAACTCTTCCATCTGCACATGATGGATGCCCTGCAGAGGTTTTCTATACCTGAAAGTCTCCTGCAGTATGTGCATGCTCCCTGCTGTTTTTGACAGAGGTGAACTTTGGTTTCTGAGCAAATACAGCAATCTAGAACTACAGATTTTTTACTGATAAATCACTTCTGTCTCAGCAGGAGTCAGTACCTGTTTGAATTAAGCAAACAGATACTTTATTACAAGAAGGGGATCTCATTTAAGTAAAAAAAGAAGAAAGTCACTGTGTGTTTTTCTGAGGAAGGGGGCTGTATCAGCTTAATGTACTGAGTCGGGAGCAGAGGGTGAATCTAATTGGGGGTGTGGGTTAGGAGCTTAGGAGTACAAGAGCAGGTATCTCTAATTACAGCTTCCTGCTGTTTTTGACAGAGGAGAACTTTGGTTTCAGAGCAAGAAACAGCAATCTAGAACTACTGATTTTTACTAATTACCCTCCTTCCCACCACTCTATCCTCCCACCCTAAGCCAGTTCTGCTTTTATAGCCACTGGATTTGACTGACAACAGGAACTTCCTGTTTGGCAGTAGAAGGGGAAGGATCACTGAGACACATTAGTTTCAACCTTGAAGGAACCTAAAAAATAACTCTTTCTCCCCCAACCCTGGCTGCTGGAGATCTGAATCCAAGCACGGAAGAAGGAGACTAAAGAAGACTACAGAAAGTTCCTGTCCCAGAACAGGAAGGGTGAGAGTTATGAGGCACATAGGCAGTAGGAAAGTAAGTGTCAAAATACATAGAGAGAGACAATAAGCATACAAAGCAACAGGAGGACACAAAATAAGTCAAGATGGGAGTGATGCAGTGTAATGGCTATGGGTCAGCAGTGTTCGGCAGACATTCTGGAGGCTGAAATGCTGCTCTGTTTGTAGCCACCTCTCTGGTCTGAGAGAGAGGTTGCCCGCTCCAGGATGACCTGACTAGGATTGTAGAGACATCTTCCCCACCCAGGGACACTGGGGCCACCATTGCTACCGCAGAGGTTGCCAAGAAAGAGGAGTGGTTGGACCAAGATGGGCTCAGGGAGGGAGGGTGGTGAAACAGAGGTGCATCCCTCCAGTTGTGCCTCTCCACAATTCATATGCTGTTCTAGCAAAGAGTGGTTCCTTTATGGAGGCACCTGCAGTGGAGACCAAGGAGAATGCTGAACTTCCACAAGAAGCCCCACAGGAGGGTGGCACAAGACCCCACAAGGAAGGAAACAACTCCTGGTGGGGGACTTGATCATTGGGGTAGAAGTGGGGAGGAAGGGATAGGAAGGTAAGGTCCTGCCTGGTGCCATATCTTGGAGGGACGAGGCGAATCCTCAGGATGCAGGGGCAGCTGCATGAGGGAGGGAGTTGGATGCCATTGCCCACCTAGAGACAAATGGCCTGGCTGTGAATGGGATCAGAGCAGTGCAAGAGGAGTTTGTGGAGTTGAGGAGGGGCCTTAGACAAGTAGCATGTATGGTAACCTTCTCGGATGTGCTGCCTGTCTATGGCAAGGATGATGCTAGAGTATTCCACACCATGGGATTCAATGAATGGTTTAAAAACTGGTGTGGATCTCAGGGTTTTGGCTTCATTGGGGACTGGGGAGCCATCTGGAGGGATGCAGGCTTATACTGGCACAATGGTCTGCATCTGTCCAGGGGGGAACCAGGATCCTAGGTGACAGGTTTAAAGGCTTCATTGGCAAGCATTTAAACTAGCCAAGGGGGGAGGCACTGAAAAGGAACAGGGAAATCCCAGCCTCCCCTCATGAAACACAGTAGTTTGAGAGGTAAACACCAAGGTAGAGAAGTCAGTAGGGAACAGGACAGGGGTAAATGCAGAAAAAGGCAGTAAGGACAGGGATGGGGCTAAAAGGGGTAAGGCCATAAAAAATGAATGGAAGGTGATGAGTACCAATGCCCGCAGTCTGTGCAACAAGCTCCCTGAACTGGTGGACTTGATGGAAGAGGGATGCCTGGATATTGTTGCAGTCACTGAAACATGGTACACAGAGAACCATGACTGGGATGTCAACATACCAGAATACACAGTCCACAGGAGGGACAGGGTGGGTAAAAGAGGAGGAGAAGTAGCTCTCTATATAAGGGAAAGGATTAAAGCAACAGAACTATAGAGTAAACAGGAAGTTGATGAGTCACTATGGGTCACCCTGGAGACAGGAAATGGCACCACAATCTGCATGGGGGGTTGTGTACAGACACCCATCTCAGGGGGAGGAAATGGAAAAGAAAATGATAGAAGGCATCCTTAAAATGGCAGAAAAAGGGGAGATATTGTTGATGGAGGACCTGAATATACCAGATGTTAACTGGAATACCTTTGCTGCTGGCACATTCAAGGCAGGGTCATTCTTGATGCCCTCCAGGGGGCATACCTCAGACAGCTAGTGTTGGAACCCACTCGGGAGGGAGCAATCTTAGACATGGTACTCTCAAATGGGGAAGGAGAAAGGATCTCAGATTTAGAAGTGGGTAGCCATCTGGGAACAAGTGACGACCAGTGTGGTTCACAATAAACACAGCCATAGAGTAAAGCCATACAAAAACAAGAGCATTGGACTTTAGAAAGGCTGACTTTGGGAAAATTAAAGAGTGCCTCAGAAAAGCACTAGTAAACGGGCAAGAAGGAGGGGTGGAGGAACACTGGGGGGAGTAATTAAAACAGCCATCGCAGAGGCAACAATCCTTTGTGTGACGCAAATCAACAAAACAAAATGAAGAAAAAAACACTATGCTTCTCAAAAGAGGTGGCAGGGACAGTTAAGGAGAAAAGGATAGCATTCAGGAAATATAAGGAAACACAGAAGGAGCAGGACAGATAATTTTATCAGATAAAGCAGTAGAAGGAAGGGAAGGCAGTCAGAATAGCAAAGGCACAAACTGACAAAAAGATAGCCAACTCTGTTAAGAAGGGGGCTAAAACCATTTTTAGGTACATTAGGGAACAAAGAAAAACTGAGAGAGGGGATGCAGATACTTAATAAAGGCAGGGTTTTAAATTGCTGGTAGTGCATCGCATTTTGCGATGCAAACCGGCGAGTCCAGTGAATCAAAACATGGAATGGATTGCAAGAAAGTGCGATCCATTTTTCCATATTTTTCATTGTTTTCTGAATGTTTCTTTGTACTGAGAGGGGTGATTTTGAATTGTAATATAAATGGGTGTGACATTGTGCCATGGGTGTAGGCAGACATACTCCAAGCACTCCATGGTGTGCAATTTTATTTAAGGGGGGGGTAGTAAATAGGCTCTGAACTGCTTCCTTTTCCATGAAAACTAACAAAGAAAATACTGAACCTTTCTGTAATTTTATTCATAGGAGCAGAAACTAGAAGGACTGGTCACCAATACTCTCTTTGCATCCCAAGGACAATACAACTTTATAAGCTCTGGGCTGATATGTGGGTGTCTTAGGGAACAATGCATGGCATTTGTATTTACCCATGCATGGCAACAACCACTGTCATGAGATACAAAAGTTGTATTTATTGAGCCAAATGAGGCAACAAACACGGTCCTGGTGTACATTTGTATATTGTCTAGCTACACCCGGGTGGGGGGGTAGCTCACCCTAACAAGGGTGTGCAGATCTGAAATCCCTGGCTACGCCCCTGCATTGTGCCCGTAACTCTGCTCTCCTCTTAAAGTGATTGGCTGCCTGATCCCACCGAGGAGAAGAAGTTATGCTGCAGAAAACATGTACTTTCTTCAGCCTGTATGCAGTGAGAGTGACTGATTGGCTCCAGACTCTGAAGAACTCAGAAAGGTGGGTAAAATCGGCCGTTCGTGCCAAAATCCATTATGTGAGCATGGGAATGTAGTGTAGGTTGTCTGGTGGTGGTACCGATTAAATAAGGGTTTGGGTTTAAGGAGAGATCGATTTTCAGTGGAGAGAGAACATGGCTGCAGGCATTTTTTACCCTCCTCCTCGAGACCCAACACCTGTTTGTGCTGTATACTTGCGAAGTTCTGGTCAGGAGATCGTGGGGAAAGAGTGTGACAGAAGAGTGAGTGACCTGGTTGATTTGGCCCTCCGGTGTCATGTGTATCTCCTGCGCAACAATTCCAGCCTACCTTACCACAGTAGAGCCCCCCCCAGTGCACACGCACACCTAAAGGTTGCTGCTCAGTAAGATTCTGAGCCTCCCAAACTTAATCTGGCCCAGTAACAACAGCATGGTTCCCCTGGCATGAGAGCTTTGAGTCATGTCGGGCAGCAAATCCATCCCACGGCCTAAGCCACTTGACAGCCCTCCTTGATGTGTCCCTCTGCTGATAAAGTGATTTTGGGGACTTCTGTCCTTGGCAGGGTGTGATCTGTGGATCCATCACCATCTCGCTGTTGCTGCAAGCCCTGAAAATGATCCGGGGCACATCCTCTGCCGGTGAAGCGATTTTGGGGAGTTCTCTTCTTGGCAGGGCAAGATCATCGGATCCGTCACCTTCTCACTGTTGCTGCAAGCCCTGAAAATGATCCGGGGCATATTCTTCGGTCTGATTTGGCCGGCAGCCCTCCCAATGGATTAGACTTGTTGCTGTCCCACCCAGGCCTCTTCAACTATGCCACTGCTGCGCTGTGAGGACCTGACAGACTGAGGAGGTGTGCCCAGTTTTGTGGCTCTGCATAATTTATTTTTCAGACCTGGTCTTGACTTGTGCAGCCCAAGTTGGGGGGGCTTAAGTGGCTGTAGGTGCCCTCGGGAAAAGATCAGATCTCACTGACTGGGGGCAGAGACAAAAGCTGCAGTGACTGGCTTCTCATGGGGGGTCGGTGGGGACTGGGGTCAGGTTCTGCAATTTAAGCAGTGCTAATAATTTCCGAGGCAAGTGAAGTGTGAAGTCTACTCTGGGTAGTCCAACCTGGTTAGTAGTTCTGTCCACAACTGGGGGTGGGGGGCAGGTTTTGTTATGCAAGTAGTGGTCTTCCAAGGCAAGTCTTTACTCTGCTCATGCCCTTGCCACTCAGAGTGCAAACGAACCTAGGCAATAAATGAGCCTGTTGTGGACTTGTTGAGCCAAGTCAGTGCAACTAAGCCAGCATCAATGTCCACTCTAGTCTTTGACTCCTGGCTTTTACCTAATTCATGGCCTTTCTGTCTTCCTATCCCACAGAGTTGTGCACAAGGCAGTGGCAAGCCCATGTGGGATGTAGCCCCTCGCTCACTCTTTTTGCCTGCTCTTGACTTGCCTTGTAACCGGGGTGGGCGAGGAACTGGGATTTTTTTTTTTAAGGGGGGGTTATTTAGTCTGAGCTGAGAGAGTGGCCAAAATATTAATAATGTTCTTACTTTTCAGCCTAACAGGTGTGTGCTGCAACTTGTAAACCAGCTCATAGTCAGACTCCCAGAGCATCGTATGAACGCAGAGACCCCATACATCACTGGTGGCCCTGTGGTAAGTTAGTCACACAATTATTGTGTTAATTTCGAGCTAAGCACAGGAGATCAGAGTGTAACCACCCTGTGTTTATTTTGCAGGGGTTGCCAGTGGTTGGCAGTAGCCAACGAAGCTGGACTGCGACCACTGTCCAGGAACAAAGTAAGGAGGGTAAATTTGGGGGATCCGAGGAGCTTGCTGGGAATGCTTCAGTTCAGGGTCATAACATGAGTAAGTACTGAGGCTGGGGGGTAACAAACACTGACATCTTGTCATTGTGTTTGTTTAGGTCACTGACACTCAAAGTGACCTGGACTGAAAGAGCTCAGATGCTGAGAGTGCAACAGCAGGGACGAAAGACAGCGGGCAGGACACACTGGAGAAGCTGGGAAGCAGAGAAACATGCCAGGCAGTACAGGAGTCTGAGGAGAGGAGAAGGGGCTGGGGTGCAGTGCACAGGACTGTGTTTGGAAAAAAAGCACTGCTGCACAGTCGTTTTATTTTTTCATTGTCTTCAAACTAAGCCAAGAATATTTGCTGATTAGATTACCTGGATTGACAGGATTAACTTGACGTGAACTACTGTATTGTTTGCCAAGTGCCAATTAGCTGAAGCACTCTGCCTGAAAGTTGCATTTTTTGGGGGGAAGGGGGGTGACAGCCACTGGAAACAAGATTGGAGCAGTCGGTGGGTACTGCTGTATGAACAAAACACCACTGTAGCATGTTTTAATTAAATACGTGGGCAGTGAGTTCAGTCCTCCATCCCCATACCCGGGTGCACCCCAAGATTTGAGTGCTGTGCAGCATAGCTTGAGATGCTTAATATGTGTAGCTCTAGGTAGTCTAAACCCCCCCCCCACCACCACCACACCACCAGCACAATTGTTTGTCTGTCCTGGACAGATCTGCAGACTGTTTTAGTAAAAGATTAGCGTCACCATTTAAGTTAGAGGCTCAATCAAGTCCCCCCACCCTTTGTGGTGGTCTGCCCTGCGCATCTCTGCAGTGTTGCACACAGCACACATTTGATTGACTGTTTAAGTTAGGCTCAATCAAGTCCCCCCACCCTTTGTGGTAGTCTGCCCTGCACATCTCTGCAGTGTTGCACACAGCACACATTTGATTGACCGTTTAAGTTAGAGGCTCAATCAAGTCCCCCACCATGTTGGTGGTCTGCCCGCGCATCTCTGCAGTGTTGCACACAGCACACATGTGATTGTCCGTTTAAGTAGAGGTTTATTTAATCAAGTCCCCACCCCACCCCAGGACAACTGTTCAGTTGCCCGATTCAAGAATCAGTTCATTGTGTCTCTGCAGTTAGGACAAATTATTACACACTAAGAAGAAACACACACAATGTTGTTCAACCTGTTTTATTGTTAGGTATTGGTAAAGAGTGTCTCATAAGGACAAATATTTTTACACATTGGAAAAAGCACACAATTGCTTTAAGTATTTGACTGAAACTTTGTGTTACAAATTAAAATAAAGAGTGTCACACACAGCCGTGAACCCAGAATAGACAGCAACCATGGCAACCAGCACCAAAAAAGTAAGGAGGCACACTGTAGAAAAATGGAAAAAGGAGATTGATCACCGCAATGAATGGTTAGTGTATGAGACAGACAATGGTGGTGAGTTTGTAGACCAGGTAAAATGTTCCCTGTGTGAAAAATGGGCAGACCAGTTAAAGTACTGCAGAAATTTTAGTGAAAGTTTCATTGTTGGCATCCGAGGTACAGCTTTGAAAAAGGACAATGCTGCAAAACACGGTCAATGTGATGCTCATAAACGAGCTGTTACACTGAACCAAAAACCAGAATCAGTTGCCTCCATATACAAAACTACACCAATAGGACGTGCACTATTAGGAGCAGAAGTAAAACACAGAGCTGTAGTTTGCCATCTGATTGAAATCGCTTATCTGCTTGCTAAAGAAGAACTTTCATTTACTAAATTTGAATCATTTGTTAAACTTGAAAAAAGACATGATGCTGATCTTGGAAGTGCATATGCAAATATGAACGGTTGTCGTACGTTCTCGTCAGTTATTCATGAATTGTTACAGGAAAATCTACTCACATCCCTTCAGAAAAGTCTGCATTTTGCAGTTCTTCTAGATGAGGCAATAGATGAAAGTTGTATTGAAAAATAATTACTGTATATTATGCATTTTAATGAAAGTTCTTGTTTAACGGAGATTACCTTTTTCAGATTAAAAGACGTTCAGCACGCCAGTGCAGAAGGTTTGTTAGAAACACTTCAAGAAGCCTTCTTTGAGTTTGGCATTTTAGACTTGAACAGTTGCATGGTTGCTATGTGTGCAGATGCTGCTGCAGTAAACCTGGGGAAAAGAAAAGGGCTATCAGCTCTGCTAAAAGTGGAAATGCCATGATTACTGTCTATTCATTGTCTTAACTATAAACTTGAATTGGCAATTAGAAATGCACTGAAAGGAACATTTTTTGATCAAGTGAATGATAATCTCATGACATTGTACTACTTTTACGAAAAAAGTCCAAACAAACTTTGCGAGCTAAGAGAATTAGCTAAATAGTCGGCGGTGAAGTCAGCAAATCAGAAAAAGCATTTGGAACAAGGTGGGTAGATCACAAACTTCATGCCGCTCAGACACTGGTAAAATCCTACACAGTTACAATTCATCATCTTGAAAATCTCGCAGAAACTGCCACTACGCCACCAACAGAGAAAAGCAGAGTTAAGGGCATTTTGACCAAACTGAAAACTGCCAAATTTGTCACTCATTTGCTGTTCTATATTGACCTTCAAATGCCACTGTCACGACTCTCCCTCAGTTTACAGGGTTCTTCTGCTGACTTGATCTTAGCTTTGGCTTGTGTTGATGCAGCCTTATGGCAACTACAGCATCTTGCAGATAATTTTCTCGGAACATGCAACTCTGAACTTAAGACACTGTTACAGCAACATGATCATGACGTTACTGACAATGATGAGTCTGATGATTCTGAACCAGTCATGTTTAAAGATGTTACAGTCTCGAATGCTAACAGCATCAGGCACCTTATAACACAGGCACCTAATTACGTCAGTAGTGTACAAAAGTGCATTTCTGATAGATTTTCAGATATCACTGACTGTGACTCTTAGGACCAACACCCGATTTTTAGGACTTTAAAAGTGTTAAATGTGAAACAGTGGCCTAGGAGTGTTGATGAGCTAGAAATGTTTGGGAACGTAGACTTGGACGGATTTGTTAATTACTATGGACAGATACTCACAACTCATAATGTTGACCGTGCTGCTTTGCCAGGAGAATGGTCCGAACTTAAAACTTTGTACAATAAGTTTTTAAGTCACTTCAACAGGGAAGACTTTTGGAACTGTATTCTGAAGTCCTACAGAGAACAGTTCTCAAACTTCTACCATGTTGTCATTATTTGTAAGCTCATTTCAGTGTCCAATGCAAAGCTGGAAAGGTCATTTCAATAATGCAGTGTGTCAGAACTGACTGAAGAAACAGACTGAGTGAAGTAATGTTGGAACACCTGATTAGAATTTCAGTTGAGGGTGACAGCCCAGAGACATTTGATCCTTTTCCAGTTGTAGATAGATTCTTCAGCACTCCTAGAAGAGTTTGTGCGAAACAAAGGCAGTCAGAAGCAAAAAGGTCAGATTCATCCTGCACCACAAATGTAACTAGTTCAGAAGATGCAGCAAGTTGTACTAGCATAATGTCTTACAGTACTTCCGAGTCAGACAGTGACGACATAATCATTGATCAGTAGCAAGCCCCTGTAAACTGAGGGAAGTTACTTTTGGCTTATAAGTTTTAGCCTAAATGGCAGTAAGTGCCGTGGGGAAAAATTTCAGGTCCTCAGAGTCGGTAGTTGGTCACTGATGGGAGGGAAGTGGGTCAGTTGAGAATCCACGCCAGTCAGCCGAGCACCTCTCTTCATGTCTGCCTGCCAGCCCCTCCCCGAGCTTAGACATCCAGATAGATCTCCAAGCAGGGGGAGTGCACTGTCAATTATAGGGAGTGCCCTGCACTCTCCCTACTTAGCAATCTAGATCTCAGTGATTCTGGGGGTTGGCACAAGCAGGCAGATGTGGAGGTGGACACTCGGAATCCCAGCTGGCTATGGGAACTTTGTTTACCAATCCACACAGGTCAGGACTTTGCTCACTTCAGCAAATGAGCTGCACCTGTCTTGAGTTCAGCAATGTGCATTTGTACATCATCCTGCCGGGGTACCAACCATGCCATGAGATGTCTGAGTAGACCTTGTTTAAAATTACATTTTTTTCTTGTGCTGACTTCATCACAAGTTTGCTAATTGTACTGAGCTCTCAGAAGCCTGTGTGGTATTTGAGACACCACTAGTCTCACGTTAAAATTTAGCACTGACTAAAGTGTTGCTTATTGTAACAAGTAGTTTAAGGAATTAGTTTTCCATGTAGTTAAACTTTTTATAGGGCATTAAGTCCTCAGGTTCATTGGCTGCTGGAGACACTCACTGCCATATGTATTTTTTTCAGTGGCTCAAGTTGAAGACCACAGTTGTTAAATTTCTTCATTGTTGATGAGAATGATGTTAGTGGCGTGAAGTGTTTATAATTCTTGCACTGTCACTGTGACTAAACAAATCAAAAATCCCGTCTCACTCAACTGTAGGGTTGGTGGGGGGAGACTCATGAGCAGCCTTCTCAGGTGGGTACACAAAAGCCATCATCATCTTTTGTGCTGAGCTCTCTGGCTGGTCCTGGAAATAAGTCAAAAGAGAAGTTAAATGCCACAGTGAGTAGTCTGACAGTGTATGCTGCTTGCAGCCTTAAATTGGTGCTTTCTGTTCTTATCTAAACTGTAAATCCATTTTACAGAAAAAATTAGAGGATCTGGCCATGGGGAACTGGGTCTACAGGCCTGAGCAGACAACTACTGACTGACTTCCAAACCACCCATCCATTGAAAATTGACCGTTTAAGTTAGAGGCTCAATCCTCTGGATGGTGGTTGGGAACTGCAGTAATAGTCCAAGAATAATAGCAGCTCATGTTTGTAAATCAGTCAGGGTGCTGCAGCTGCTTATTCTCAGTAACCCTACTGATTGCTTCCCAGCCACCGCAATTAAATTTCCGTGCCAGCACAAGTCATGACAGCACCACAGGCTTTAGGCTCATCAGATAATGTTTGGTACTGAACATAACTTTAAATTTTGTTTGAGATACTAGGAGTCCTGACTACTGTTCCCAACCACCCATCCATTTAAAACTGACCATTTAAGTTGGAGGCTCAGTGCAAATGGATGGGAGGTTGGGAACACTAGTCAGTTGTACTTGTGTCTGTTAAATTACTTTTTGGGTGCAGCTGCAGCTGCTTATTCTCAGTTACTCTACTAGCTGTTCACTGTTGGGTCCGCAAAAGTAGTCACGCTTGGAAAGGTTGGCAAGTGGAAACTGCTATTTAAGGTCAGAAAATGTTTGTTACTGCATACTAACTGAACTTTACTTTTTGATCAGACACAGTGACTCCCCAGACTACTGTTCCTAACCACTCATCTATTTAAAATTGACCGTTTAAGTTAGAGGCTTAATGCAAATGGATGGGAGGCTGGAAAACTAGTCAGTTGTACAGTAGTGTCTGTGTAATAAATTAGGTGCAACTGCAGCTGCTTATTCTACTGATACTTTGGGTCACATAGTAGTCACACTTAGGAAGGTTGGCAAGTGAAATTACATTGAACAAGGCTAGTGGTCAGAAAATGTTCTACACTGAACTCTTTAAATTTTGTTTCACTAGACTCTGACAACTGACTACTGTTCCACCGTCCCATTACTTTTCTGACCATTTAAGTTAGAGGCTCAGTGCAAATGGATGGGAGGTTGGGAATACTAGTCAGTTGTAACTTGTGCCTGTTTTATTACTTTTATGGTGCAGCAGCTGCAGCTGCAACGTATTCTAAAATTTGTAGCTGACTGTTCCCTATGTAGTCAGGCTTGGGAAGGTTGGCAAGTAGAAACTGCATTACTGAAGAACAATCAAATCTGTTTTTAATACTAGTAACTCATGTCAGAGTTATTATGAATTCTGTGAATTTCACACAGAGACACTGATGAAAAAAAGAATAATGTGACCCAGTGACTGCACACACTCCTATACCAGAGTCTTTTTTTTCCCATTTTGCTCCACACATCAAAGGAAATCAAAAAGTGTTTATCAGGTGAGAAATAACACTAATCATACTGTCTCTAGTAAATATGACATTTTTTTATTTTGCTAATCAGTTCGATCCAACTACTACATTTGCAACATTGATTAGCACTTTCCATGAAAGTGCTAATCAATTTAAAATCCTTATTTAAAACCCTGTAAAGGGGAAGGAATGTGGGCAGAGGGTGACAGTGAAAAAGCAGGGACACTGAACAAATATTTCTGCTCAGTATTTGCAATGGAAGAGATGGGGGCTGTACCTAAACCAAACAAGAGAGAAACTCTGAATAGGGGGGTCAATACCAGTCCATTCACAGAATAAAGGGTTTTGAAAGAACTCTTGAAACTGAGGGTGGACAAAGCAATTAGACCTGATGGGATTCACCCAAGAATTCTAAAAGAACTAAGGGTAGAACTAGTAACACCACTGACTACTCTCTTTAACAAATCATGGGAGGATGGGGTGGTACCTGAGGACTGGAGGAAGGCAAATGTGATTCCACTTCACAACCATGGGAGCAGGGCAGAAGCAGAAAACTACACACCAGTTAGTTTGACTTCAGTGGCAGGGAAAATGATGGAATCACTTCTGAAGGAAAGATTTGTTGAGCACCTAGAGGCCAGTCAGGCACAGGACCCAAGGTAGCATGGTTTCACAGCAGGAAGGTCATGTCAGATGAACCTAATAGATTTCTTTTACTGGGTGACCAAAGTAGTAGACCAGGGAGGGCTGTGGATATGGTCTACCTAGATTTTACTAAGGCATTTGACACAGTCTCACACAAATTAATATACAAGTTAGCAAGCCTTGGAGAGGGTCCCAAGGTGGTAGCCTGGAAAAAACTGGCTGGACAACAGGACACAAAGGGTAATAGTAAGCGAGTCCACAGTGAAGAAAGGAGGGTAACTAGTGGGTTGCCAGAGGTTCAGTGCTGGAACTGGTCCTCTTTAATGTCTTTATAAGTGACATTGGAGAGCACCTGGAAGGAAAGGTATGTCTCTTTGCAGATGACATAAAAATCTGCAACAGGATTGATACACAACGTGGGGTGGAAAGGATGAAAAGGGACTTGATAAGGTTGGAGGAATGGTCAAATATGTGGCAGCTCAGATTCAATGCAAAGAAGTGCAAGGTAATGCATCTGGGGAACAAAAACCCAGAGGAAGAGTAAACAATGGGAGTGAGTTAATAACAAAAACAAAAATTGAAAGAGACCTAGGAATAATTATATCAGATGACCTAAAGGTGGGCAAGCAATGTGAGAAGGCAGTAAGGAGGGCTGGGGGGACACTGGCATGCATAGGGAGAGGCATCAACAGTTGAAAACAGGAAGTTGTTATCCCTCTGTACATACCATTAGTGAGACCCCATCTGGAGTACTGAATGCAATTATGGAGACCCCATCTCTGCAAAGACATAGACAGAATGGAGGCTGTTCAGGGGAAGGCAACCAAAATGGTAGAAGGTCTGCACCAGAAGACATACGAGGAGAGACTAAAAGCAGCTTAATATGTACTGTATACCCTTGAGGAAAGGAGGAGAGGGGGACATGATAGAAACCTTCAAGTGTCTCAAGGAATTAACAAAGTACAAGAGGGTAGCAACTTTCAGAAGAGATGTGCAAGAACAAGGGGCACTACTTGAAGATAGAGGGGGACGGCTCAGAGGTAATGTCAGAAAGTATTTTTCACAGAGAGGTTGTGGATGCATGGAACAGCCTTCCTGAGGAGGCTGTGGAGTCAGGAACAGTGGGAGATTCAAGAATGAATGGGACAGGCATAAGACAGGGTGGGGTGGAAAGGATGAAAAGGGACTTGGCAAGGTTGGAGGAATGGTCAAATATGTGGCAGCTCAGATTCAATGCAAAGAAGTGCAAGGTAATGCATCTGGGAAACAAAAACCCAGGAGAAGAGTACACAATGGGGGTGAGATACTAACAACAACAAAATGGAAGGGACCTGGGGTAGTCATATCAGATGACTTAAAGGTGGGCAAGCAATGTGAGAGGGCAGCAAGGAGGGCTGGGGGATACTGGGATGCATAGGAGAGGCATCACCAGTAGAAAACAGGAAGTTATTATCCCTCTGTACAGACAGCTGGTGAGACCCCATCTGGAGTACTGTGTGCAGTTCTGGAGACCCAATCTCCAAAGACATAGACAGGATGGAAGCTGTCCAGAGGAGGACAATTAAAATGGTGCAGGGTCTGCACCGGAAGACATATGAAGAGATGAAAGGAGCTTATATGTATGACCTCAAGGAAAGGAGGAGAGGGGATATGATAGAAACGCTTCAAGTACCTCAAGGAATCAACAAAGTCCAAGAGGGTCGATCTTTCAAAAAAGAGGTGTGCAAGAACAAGAGGGCACAATTTGAAGATAGAGGGGTGGCTCAGAGGTAATTTAAGGAACTATTTTTTACAGAGGGTTGTGGATGCATGGAACGGCCTTCTGGAGGAGGTTGTGGAGTCAAAATCAGTAGTGGAATTCAAGCATGCATGGGACTGTCATAAGGCAATTCTAGAGGGTGGGGGTAGGAAGAAGTAGGCTGCTGGTTAACTAGGATCTGCAGCTTATCCAGTAGGTAGGGAAATGGGCAGGCTGGGTGGGCCAAGCGGTCCTGATCTGCCATCAAATTTTATGTTTCTATGTTAGTGGGGGGTAGGAGGAAGTAACATGTTGATTAACTAGAATCTTCAGTTTATCCATCAGGTAGGAAATGGGCAGACTAGGTGGGCCAAGCAGTCCCATTCGCGTCAAATTCTATGATTCCATATTTCATGATGATTTGGTTTTGGCAACTTTTAACAAACCTAGAACACCTAACCCTTTTGGATGAACTACTGACTCTCCTCGGAGAGCAGGCCTCAAGGGCAACCCCTGTAAGGCACAACTATGTCAGATGGAGGTCAAGTTCCTTGGCTTATGCATTATAGACCAAGACACAAAAGCCCAGCAGCTAAGGATATCCCGGGCTTGTAAGATCTACCACTTCCTACAAGTGTGGCAACACTCAGGCACTTTTAGGTATGATAAACTACTCCAGGGATTCAATCCTGACTTTACCTTGAAGTCTGCTCCCTGTTGAAAAAGGATGTCCCATGGTCATGGGGCCCCACACACACTGAAGCTGTGGCCCAGCTCAAACAGGCCTTAGCCTCAGCACCAGCACTGATTAATCCAAATCCAAGATTGCCTTTCCATTTGAAACTGCCACATCTGATGTGGCCATGTCCGCAGTGCTGACACAAAAGTACAATGGGTACTTCAGGCCCATTGCCTATGCATCACAGTTGCTATCCCCTGTAGAAAGAAAATACAGTCTTTGAGAAAGAACATTGTTGGCAACCTGTTGGGCTGTCAAACATTTCCTCTACATCATTGGGTATGCTCTCATCATTCTGCATACCTGCCACACTCAAACCAGTTTTTTGCTTTCAGACAAAGTAAAAGATGGGTCAGTTTCTAACAACAGACTCACTCATTGGTCTTTGCTTTTGTAGGATAGAGACATCAAAGTACTACCTGCCAAAATGCCATCCATCTTGGCCCATGGCCTACTACACACAGGTAAGCCTCATGATTATGCCTCTCAACCACCTGACATACCTGACCCAGGGCCCTTTCTGCCAGCCACACTAAGGTCCTGGAGGACAAAAATTTCCACATCATTACAGATGGCTCTGCTTCCTATCTGGATGGAGAACAGGTAGCAGGCCTTGGAATACTCATACTGGATCATAAGAGTGATTACAGATTATTTTCTAGAAATGCACTGTTATCTCCTCACAGTATGCAGAACTTCGCAGCTGTGGCCTGTCCATTAGAGATTATACCCCACGGTGACATGGATATAGTCATCTTTGCAGACCCCAATTGGGTAAGTTCATCCCTAACTGAATTCTTTCCATTCTGGCAAAAGAATAATTTTACCTCATCTGATGGTACCCCTCATACCTCTCAACTGTACCACATTACGAGAGCGTTCCTCATTTTACTTCACAAAAGCTCCCTGTTCCACATTGTGAGGACTTGTTCCACATTCAAAGTCAACATTTTAAAGCAAAAATCCACAGTAAATGATGCAAAAAATATATTATTCAATTAATAACAGACTTTCTGAACATAAATGCAACATTTTAACAATGTGTTGAGCTTCTTAGGTAAAGAATTGATTAAGTGTTCCACATTTTGCCATTTATTCCACATTTTGACAGGCAATGTTCCACATTTGGGGACAAAGGTTGAGAGGTATGGTACCCTGTCAAATATAGGAACTGTTTGTGAACATACACCCTCACCCAAATGTTTACACAGAAGCTGTACATATAAAGGTAAAGGCTCACTGTAAATCTGACCCTTACCATGAGTACAATGAGTGAGCAGACTTGCTTACCAAAGCAGGTGCTTGAGAGGGGAAGCCATGGGAAATGACTCACCCACAGGGTATAGCAGCTATTGTAACACCTATAATTGCTGCCACCAAGAAGCTAGTACCAGAACTCCCAATGGATCTTTCCGCTGTATAGAAAGCAAATGCAGAGATAAGAGATGTGTTCAAATTCCTGGATAAAGAAACTGAACATGCACTGCATGTAGGCAATCCATACAAGAGACACTCCGACAATTTACACTTGTCTAGTGATCAAAGGCTCATCTGGTATCACAAACAGGATACAGGTGACAAACTGTGGGTGACACCACACTCGCTGCAAACCAAATTTATTCATATGGTTCATGACACTTCCACTGGTGGACACCAGGGACAGACAACACTCTCCAGTGACTCAAAACAGTCATGTGGTGGCCTGGCATGCCAAAGATGTTGGAACACTATGTTGACAAGTGCATAGTGTGTGCCAGAATGATTCTTATTCCTGCAAAGAAAAATGCACAGTTGCTACCCCAAAGGCAATCTGAACAATGGAATGCAATTCAGATTGATTTCATTGGCCCTTACTAATTCTAGTAGAAACAACAAGTATGCCTTGTTGTCACAGACTTGTTCTTTAAGTGGATAGAAGCATTTCCACTAAGAACAACACTGCACAGACCACTGCCAAAATCCTGGTGGATCAGCTATTCTCCAGGTGGGGTTTACCCTCAAGGTAGGCTCAGATCAGGGTTCCAGCTTCACAGCTGAACTGATGCAACAAACACTCCAACTTCTTGGAATTGATCAAAAATCCCACTTCACCAACCATCTTCAATCCTTAGGCCAGGTAGAAAGAGCCAACAGATGCATCAAACAGATGTTATCTAAATTCATTGATGATAATATCAAAGATTGGAATTCCTTTTTGCCACTACTTCTCATGGCAATTAGGGCCACACCTGCAGCCACTACTCAGTGAACCCTTTATGAGGTTATGACTGGTAGAGCTATGAGACTACCTGAGCACCTGTTGGTTGATCTACACACCCCCAATGCAGATAAAGTATCCGTAGATAAGTATGTGGAAAAGCTTCATGATGACATCATGAAAACACATTTGTTTGCTGCAAAGCAAATTTGCAAAGCCCAACAGCAAGCAAAAGCCCACTTTGACAAACATGTTAAAGACGTCGACTGGCAAGTTGGAGATCAAGTCATGCTTCTCCAGTACAGACAACCCCTCACTCATTTGCTAGTAAATGGGAAGGTCCTTTTCCCATTGTAAACAAGATCAGCCCTGCTGTGTATCAGGTCAGAGTACAACAGCAAAAAGAAAAGACTGCTGACAAGTGGTTCCATGCTAACTAACTCAAACTGTGTAAAGGTGACCAAACTTACTTTTCCAAACCTCATAGGGTGTAATAGTACTTTTATTAATGCTGTCATTGAGGAAGACCATCCAGTCACTGCTGCAACAAGGAGTGATTAGGACGGTGTCCTTTCACCATTTGCACAGTGAAAAGGCCAACTGGATCTTGGAAACTTACAATTGATTACAGGAAGTTTAATCAAGTCACCCCCAGCTGTGGCCCACCCAGCCACTACTCAGTGTACCTTATGAGGTTAAGTGACTGGTAGAGCTATGAGACTACATGATATCATCATGAAGCTTTAACATGTTTGTCAAATGGGCTTTTGCTTGCTGTGGGCTTTGGCAATTTGCTTTACACTCAGCTGGCTTGATATAAGCATACACATTATATAAATACATATCTGTCTATATAACAAATCAATCTCACACACACACACACAAAAAACTCAACATACTTATGTGAGAGTAGTGCAATGTAATGGCTGTGGGGTAGCAGTCTTCCGGAGACTTTCTGGAGGCTGAGATGCTGCCCGGTTTGTAGACAACTCTCTGCCCTGAGGGAGGAAGTTGCCTGTCTTCAGGCTGCACTGGACAGTAGTAAGGAGACCTCCCCATCCAGGGAGTGCCAGAGCCACCACCACTACCTCAGAGGTTGCGAAGAAAGCACAGCAGTTGGACCACAGTTGGCTCAGGGAGGTAAGGGTGGTGGCACAGAGGCATACCCAGTCAGTTGTTCCACTCCACAATCCATACACCATTCTGGGGGAGCATAGTTCCCTATGGATGCACCATGAGAGGAGACTAAGGGGTGCAGAAAACTGTCACAAGGGAAGGCCCTCAGAAAGGAAGCAGAGGGCACCACAGGGAAAGGAAGCAGCTCCTGGTGGGGGACTCAATTATTAGGGGGCTAGAACTGGAGGGAGCAGGGAAAACTGAAGTAAGGTGCCTGCCTGGTGCCATGGCTTAGAGGGACAGGAAAAGCATCCTTAGGATCACAAGAACAGTTGCACAGGAGACTGAGCTGGATGTCATTGTCCAACTAGGGACAAATGACTTGGCTCATCATGAGATTAGAGCAGTGCAGAAGGACTTTGTAGATTTGGGGAAGGGCTTAAGACAAGTAGCACACACAGTATCCTTCTCAGAGGTGCTGCCTGTCAGTGGCATGGGTGAGGTGAAGGTACTTTGCACCATACAGTTTAATGAATGGTTGAAAAAATGGTGTGGAGCACAGGCATTTGGTTTCATTGGGGACTGGGGTTCCACCTGGAGGGACACCAGCCTATACTAGTAGGATGGTCTGCATCTGTCCAGGAAGGGAACAAGTCTTTTGGGCAATCAGTCTAAATGCTTCATTGGCAAGCTTTTAAACTAGTCAAGGGGGGGAGACACTGATAAGCAGCAGGAAAATCCCAGCCTCCCCCTACAAAACAGGGTACTAAATGAGAAAAGACCAAGGTAGAAAGGTCAGTGGGGGATGCTGCTACAGAAGGTAAAGCCATCAAAAAAGGGAGAGCAATGAGTACCAATGCCCACAGTCTGGGTAACAAGCTTCCTGAATTAGTGGCCTTGATGGAGGAGGAACATCTGGATATCGTGGCAGTCACAGAAACATGGTACACACAGAACCATGACTGGGATGTAAACATACCAGGATATACTGTCTACAGGAGGAACAGGGAGGGTAAAAGAGAAGGAGGAGTAGCTATCTACATAAGGGAAGGAATCAAAGCAACAGAATGAAAGGGTAAACAAGGAGGAGAAGAAGCACTGTGGGTCAATTTGGAGTCAGGCAATGGCACCACAATCTGCACAGGGGGTTGTATACAGACCCCCTCTCAGGGGGAGGAAATGGACAAGGAAATGAGAGAAAGTATACTTAGAATGGCAGATAAAGGGGGAGATATTGCTGATGGGTGATCTGAATATGCCAGATGTTAACTGGAGTGCAATTGCAGCAACCACTTCTAAGAGTGGGGTTATTCTAGATGCCCTACAGGGGACATGTCTTAGACAACTAGTATTGGAACCCACTCGAGAGGGAGCAATCTTAGACCTGGTCCTCTCAAATGGAGATGGAGAGAGGATCACAGATGTAGAAGGGGTAGCCATCTGGGAACTAGTGACCATCGAACAGTATGATTCACAATAAACACAGCACTAGAGTCAAGCTATACAAAGGCAAAAGTACAGGACTTCAGGAGGCTGACTTTTGCCAAAATGGATGAGTGCCTAAGGAATGAACTAGCAAATGGGCAGGAAGGAGGGGTGGAAGAACAACGGGGAATAATAAAAACTGCCATCACAGAGGTAACAAGCCTTTTTGTGACGCAAATAAACAAAACAAAATGATTTAAGAAACCACTATGGTTCTCAAAGGAGGTGGCAGTGAAGGTTCAAGAGAAAAAGAAAGCATGCAGAAAGTACAAGGAATCACAGAAGGAGCAGGACAGAGAATTGTGTCAGTTAAAGCAAAAGGAAGCTGGGAAGGCAGTCAGAACAGCAAAGGCCTGAACTGAGGAAAAGATAGCCAACTCAGTTAAGAAGGGGGATAAAACCTTTTTTAGGTACATCACGGAGAGAAGGAAGACTAAGGGAGGGATAGTGAGGCTTAATAAAGGGGAGGAGGTGAGCAGAGGGTGACAGTGAAAAGGCAGAGATACTAAACAAATATTTTTGCTCAGTATTTACAAATGAAGAGGGGGAGGTACCTAAAACAAACAATAGAAACACTCTGGATAGAGAAGTTGATACCAGCTCATTTACAGAAGAAAGGGTTCTGAAAGAACTCTTAAAACTGAAGGTGAACAAAGCAATGGGGCCTGATGGGATTCATCCTAGAATTCTAAAAGTACTAAGGGTAGAACTAGTGACACCTCTTATTACCCTCTTTAACAAATCATGGGAGGATGGGGTGGTACCTGAGGACTGGAAGAGGGCAGATGTGATTCCCCTTCACAAAAGTGGGAGCAAGGCAGAAGTAGGAAACTACAGACCTGTTAGCTTAACCTCAGTGATAGGGAAAATGATGGAATCACTTCTGAAGGAAAGAATTGTTGAGTACCTAGAGGCCAGAGGGGCGCAGGACCCAAGGCAGCATGGATTCACAGCAGGAAGGTCATGCCAGACATATCTAATAGATTTCTTTGACTGGGTGACCAAAGTAGTAGATCAGGGAGGGGCTATGGACATGGCCTACCTAGACTTCAGCAAGGCATTTGACTCAGTCCCACACAAAAGATTAATATACAAGCTAGCCACCCTGGGAGTGGGTCCCAAGATGATTGCTTGGGTAAAGAACTGGCTGGAGAATAGGACACAGAGGGTAATAGTAAATGAAGTCCACTCTGAGAAGGGGTTACTAGTGTTGGTGCCGCAGTTCAGTATAGGACCAGTCCTCTTCAATGTCTTTATAAGCAACATTGCAGAGGGACTGGAAGGAAAAGATGTCTCTTTGCAGATGACACAAGATCTGCAACACAGTTGATGCACAAGGTGGAGTGCAAAGGATGAGAAGGACTTAGCAAGGTTAGAGGAATGGTCAAACATATGGCAGCTTAGATTTAATGCTAAGAAGTGTGAGTAATGCACATGGGAAACAAAACCCAGGAAGAGTACACAATGGGGGTGAGATACTAACAACAGCAAAAATGGAAAGGGACCTGGGGGTAGTCATATCAGATGACGTAAAGGTGGGCTAGCAATGTGAGAGGGCAGTAAGGAGGGCTGGGGGGATACTGGGATGCATAGGGAGAGGCATCACCAGTAGAAAAGAGAGTTGTTATCCTCTGTACAGACAGCTGGTGAGACCCCATCCAGAGTACTGCGTGCAGTTCTGGAGATCCAATCTCCACAAGGACATAGACAAGATGGAAGCTGTCCAGAGGAGGGCACTAAATGGTGCAGGGTCTGCACCAGGAGACATATGAAGAGAGACTAAAGGAGCTTAATATGTATAGCCTCGAGGAAAGGAGGAGAGGGGACATGATAGAAACTTTCAAGTTCCTCAAGGAATCAACAAAGTCCAAGAGGTAGCATCTTTCAAAAAGAGGTGTGCAAGAACAAGGGGCACAATTTGAAGATGGGTGATGCAGCTCAGAGGTAATGTAGGAAGTATTTTTTTCACAGAGAGGTTGTGGATGCATGGAGCGACCTTCCGGAGGAGGTTATGGAGTCAAAAACAGTGGTTGAATTCAAGCATGAATGGGACAGTCATAAGGCAATTCTAGGGGGTTGGGGTAGAAAGAAATAGGCTGCTGGTTAACTAGGATCTGCAGCTTATCCATTAGGTAGGGAAATGGGCAGACTGGGTGGGCCAAGTGGTCCTTATCTGCCATCAAATTCTATGTTTCAAATTCTATGTAATGGGTTTTGGTCAGCTCAGGAAAGCCAGTACAAGTTTGTTTTCACTTTTGAAGGCCGCCAGTACACGTGGACCTGCTAACCCCAAGGCTTTGACAATAGCCCCTCCCTCCCTCTTCCATCTCCACATGATGGATGCCCTGCAAGGGTTTTCTATGCCTGAAAGTCTCCTGCAGTATGTGGATGATTTGCTTTTGGCAGCCTCCACCAAAGAAGAACACCTAACCCTTTTGGATGAACTACTGACTCTCCGTGGGAGAGCAGGCCTCAAGTACAACCCCTCTAAGGCACAACTGTGTCAGAGGGAGGTCATGTTCCTTAGCCTATGCATTATAGACTAAGGCAGAAGCCCAGCTGCTAAGATCCAGGGTTTGCAAGATCTACCACTTCCTACAAGCATGGCAACACTCAGGCACTTTTTAGGTATGGTAAACTACTCCAATGATTTCATCCCTGAATTTGCCCTGAAGGCTGCTCCCCTGTATGAATTGTTGAAAAAGGATGTCCCATGGACATGGGGCACCACACACACTGAAGCTGTGGCCCAGCTCAAACAGGCCTTAGCCTCAGCACCAGCACTGATTAATCCAAATCCAAGATTGCCTTTCCATTTGATACTGCCACATCTGATGTGGCCATGTCAAGTGCTGGCACAAAGTACATTGGGTACTTCAGGCCCATTGCCTATGCATCACAGTTGCTATCCCTGTAGAAAGAAAATGCAGTCCTGGTGAAAGAACACTGTTGGCAACCTTTGGTCTGTCAAACATTTCCTCTACATCATTGGGTATGCTCCCATCATTCCGCATACCTGCCACACTCCAACCAATTTTCTGCTTTCAGACAAAGTAAAAGATGGGTCAGTTTCTAACACCAGAATCACTCATTGGTCTTTGGTTTTGCAGGATAGAGACAACAAAGTACTGCCTACCAAAATGCTGTCCATCTTGGCCCATGGTCTACTATAAACAGGTAAGCCTCATGATTGTGCCCTCCAATCAACTGATCTCCTTGACCCTGGGCCCTTCCTGCCAGCCACACCTAAGGTCCTGGAGGACAAAACAATGTTCCACATCCTTACAGATGGCTCTGCATCCTATCTGGATGGAGAACAGGTAGCAGGCCTTGGAGTGCTCATACTGGATCATGAGGGTGATTACAGATGCATTTCTAGGAAATCACTGTTGTCTCCTACAGTATGCAGAACTCGCAGCTGTGGCCTGTGCATTAGAGATTATACCCCATGGTGACACGGATGCAATCATCTTTGCAGACTCCAATTGGGTATGTTCATCCCTAACTAAATTCCTTCCATTCTGGCAAAAGAATGATTTTATCTCATCTGATGGTTCTCCTCAAATATAGAGAACTGTTTGTGTACATCACACCCTCACCCAAATATTCACACACAAGTGGACATACGAAGGTAAATACTCACTGTAAATCTGACCCTTACCATGAGTACAATGAGCAAGCAGACTTGCTTGCCAAAGCAGGTGCTCGAGGGGGAGCCATGGAAATGACTTACCCACAGGGTATTGTAGCCATTGCAACATCTATAGTTGCTGCCACCAAGAAGCCAGTACCAAAACTCCCACTGAATCTTTCTGCTGCACAGAAAGCAGATGCAGAGATCAGAGGTGTGTTCAAACTCTTGTAGGAAGTCTATACAAGAGACACTCTGACAATTTACACTTGTCTAGTGATCAAAGGCTCATCTGGTATCAGAAACAGGATACAGGTGACAAACTGTGGGTGGCACCACACTCGCTGCAAACCGAATTTATTCATATGGTTCATGACACTCCCACTGGTGGACACCAGGGGACAGACAACACTCTCCAGTGACTCAAAACAGTTGTCTGGTGGCACAGTGGCACTGAGGGCTGAGGCGCTGGATGCCACATCTCTCCCTACGCAGGTGACCTGGGTTCGGGAACGGACTCGGGCTGCCGTGGGTTGGCTGGGTAGGAAAGGGATTGAGCGTCTGTTGGACTGCTTTCCCTCTCCTGTGGAGGGAGGTTTCCAGTGTCGGTATGTTGCTGACTCTTAGTGGAGGCTAGGGGTGGTACACCACCACTGCCACATAAGGCGGAGAGTGAGGGCAGGCACCAAAGGGAGTGCATGTGGGACTGTGCGGACTCGCCCACATGGGCGTCATTGCATCCTCTCTCTTTGGGGAGAAAACAGAAAATAGTGGCATCTTAGGTTGTAGCAACTTAATGGCCATTTGATGGGTGCCCTGTCTTCAGGGACATCGCGAGCTAGATCTGGTCCTGGTGATGAGTGTAGAGGATTCCACCACCCGCTGCAGGGGGCAAGCCACGGGAGATTACCGGCGAAGGGTTTTAAGCAAGCCAGGGTTCCGGACGGTGGCTGGAACCAGACGGATGCATGGATGGGGTAGTCGACTGGGACACCAGGTGGGAGAAAGTGAAATAACTGTAAAAAAAAAAAAAAACAGTTGTCTAGTGAACTGACATGGCCAAAGACGTGGAACACTAGGTTGACAACTGCATAGTGTGTGCCCAGAACAATCCCATTCCTGCAAAAAAAAAAATGCCAAATTGCTACCCCAAAGGCAATCTGAACCATGGAATGCAATTCAGATTGATTTTGTTGGTCCTCTTACTAATTGTAGTAGAAACAAGTATGCCCTTGTTGTCGCAGACTTGTTCTCTAAGTGGGTAGAAGTATTTCCCACTAAGAACAACACTGCAAAGACCATTGCCAAAATCCTGGTGGATCAGCTGTTCTCCAGGTGGGGTTTACCCCTCAAGGTAGACTCAGATCAGGGCTCCAGCTTCACAGCTGAACTGATGCAACAAATACTGCAACTTCTTGGAACTGATCAAAAATTCCACATACTCTACCGTCCTCGATCCTCAAGCCAGGTAGAAAGAGCTAACAGATGCATCAAACAGATGTTACCTAAATTCATTGATGATAATTTCAAAGATTGGGATTCCCTTTTGCCACTACTTCACATGGCAATTAGGGCCACACCTGCAGCCACTACTCAGTGTACCCCTTATGAGGTTATGACTAGTAGAGCTATGAGACTACCTGAGCACCTGTTGGTTGATCTTCACACCCCCACTGCAGATAGAGTATCCATAGACAAGTACGTAGAAAAGCTTCATGATGACATCATGAAAACACATTTGTTTGCTGCAAAGTAAATTGGCAAAGCCCAACAGCAAGCAAAAGCCCACTTTGACAAACATATTAAAGAAGTCGACTGGCAAGTTGGAGAGCAAGTCATGCTTCTCCAATACAGACAACCCCCTCACTCATTTGCTAGTAAATGGGAAGGTCCTTATCCCATTGTAAACAAGCTCAGCCCTGCTGTGTATCAGGTCAGAGTACAACAGCAAAAGCAGAAAAAGACTGCTGACAAGTGGTTCCATGCTAACCAACTTAAACTGTATAAAGGTGACTAAACTTACTTTTCCTAACCCCATAGGGTGTAATAGTACTTTCAGTTAATTAACCCTTTCTGTTTCTTTCGGCTATCGGCAAGATAGCTAGCTTGCACATCCTTCTCCTGCTGGGTGGTTTTCTACCTCTAACCGTTTTTGCTCCCCCAGTTCCACAGAATCAACTGGATCTTGTGGCACTATTGCTTGGAAAATCTGATAGGGTGTTAAAATTACTATTCCTAACAAAAATGTTAAAGTTACTCAAGGAAAATATGTTTATTAGATGCTGTTGTTATTGCTCCAGATAAATCTTCCCTTACTTTCCAATGGGATACTTGATGCAATGGGCTACAAAATGTCAGAGCCCTAGCTAAGGGTACATTCCATTGCTGGCCTAACACTGACATATCACAGAATGGTACTATCTGTATTCTGTATTAGACAGGCTTCCCCAAGACACACTGGTCAATATAACCTTACTGAACTTATTGACCCTGCCTTCTGTGAACAACTCCCTTCACAGGTGGCACGAGATTTTTGTTCCCAAAACTACGCTGCTTCTTCATCTCTCTATCTGTCTGTCATTCCACCCAGCCAGGAAGAACTTCTTGCCTGTCCTCATCTTGATGAGGACCTCTCAGTGGTCTAACCACCATGTCACTCCCATGTCCTTTATTAATAATGTGCAATTTATTCATGTCCCAGTTATTTTCAATTCATCATGTTGGAATATGGCTGAATTTGGTTTATGTCAAGATACTAATACTTCTAAGTTTCACAGTATAATGCTTACTGATATTGTTGCTGCTTATCAAAGCGAGTACTTATGATCCTGTTGGTGGGCCCCACACCATGGATCATGCAGATGTTTTGGACCTGCCATAGATATCACAAACCTAAGAAAATATGTACCCAGTGGGATGCAGCCTCAGCTGGTGCTGCTGGTATTGTCTCTGGTATTACCAGAGTTGCGCACTGTTACTGGCCTTTTGTCTCAGGAATGTCTATTGGAATAGAATTGGTATTGCTTCCATTAAAGCACAAACACTGAATTTCAACAAACACTTGGCAATGATGTTATACCCCTATCTTGCAAGGTGTTTATACTCTAAGTGAGGAAGAAAGATATACTATATACATTATGAAAGAGATTGCTCAATGGCTCAATGAAACAAGAAAAAAACTTAATGATATGATTTTACAGAACAACCGTGAGGCGGAGATGCACTTTATTGGGCGTGAAATTTTATGTTCTGCTTATGGCTCTTATGTTATTTCTACTGTTAACAGTCTCTTCAGGGACTTGGAATCAGGCAAAATTCCAGATCTTATTCAGGATCTCAGATTGGGTAAATGGTATTGTCTCCACTGTAGAGGTACAGGTTGTATTTCTAAGTGTTTGAAAGATACTCTAAATATTTCAATGTCAACTGTCCGTAACATTGGTTATGTTTCCAGGTTTCCCAACCAAGCCCTTTGCTACAAAACCCAGACATGTTCTATCAGGGAGAACATGTTCATAACCTTTACAGTGTCCCTTCCAGATGACGACATCCCTCCTGCTGCATCTTCAGCGTTCAAAGCCGAAACAGCACCATCTCGATGCTATCTTGAAATAATACATCACTTCTCTACCCGGCTCACCAATTCCATGTTTTCTTGCCCAGTTCACCTGCAACATTGGAGAGTTCCTAATCTCAGAATCACTTATTCTGCCAAAGGGCAGTACTGTATTGCTACCAATTACAAAACTTATTCTTATGGTTTACGCACTTGTAATATTGATAAAAATAACTTCTGTTTCACTCTACAGCAGAAGACAGTCATTGGTCACACTGTTATTACATGTTCCTCTCCTGAACTAGACGTTATAGATACTGATCCCCAATATTGGCTTGCACTGTCTCAATATTTGCCTATTTTAACATGCACATTGATCCCTTAACAATTACTTTGAGATCTTTTTAGCTAGAAAAGATGACCATTTGATTTATATTAGTAACAATATATTCAAAGCAAATGATAGTCTAAATGATCTTATTCATGATGGTGATTTAAAGCTTAGCTGTAGGTAATTAATGGATTGAATGATCTTTTAAAGTTTTTGTGATTATTCAAGCCTTTTGATTGTTTTCTTGATTTTACATATTTGCTGCCTGTGATGTACCTACCACAATATCATGAAGAACTCAAGTTCCTTTACAAAGGTTGCATGTTGGGCTTGCAAACAACTTTTAGTTCCATCCCTACATACCCAATTGTGATTGTTGCCCTTCTGAGGCAACAAGGAATATTATCCATGGACCAGCACCACTGATTAGGCCCCATATTTCATAGGCAATAATATTTAGGCACAGACACTTATCGTATAAGCATGAGTGTCAGGATCTGAGTTCTACTGTTCTATCAGCATTGCTGATACAAATTATAATGCTTATTACTGTATATTTGCTATATAATCACAATACTTTATATATAAGTATTACAATGTCTTATATACATTTATCATGCTTTTATTACTAATATTTCTATAGTTATTGTGTTTTACTGAGAATCATTATATAATTTGCTGTATTTCTAATGTACTGCGGAGACACTGATACCTGGATATTGTATAATTACAGTCATTCGTTGGGCAATGCTGCCATCTTTAGGTTTAGTGCAGAATAGCTATTATAGTAACTCTCCACCTTTGTCCCCTTCAGCCCTGGCTTTTAATAGCTTAAGTGCTTGGTGCCAAAACTCTCAGTCCAATCAGGGACCACGTACTGAGGTGCTAAACACTGGAGCCTCCTGGGACTTGTAGTCCCACTTATTTACTTATGCTGGTGCCCATGGTGCCAGCGGCACAAAACTACTGGCCAACTAAGGAGCTCCTGCTCCTTTAAATTTTTACTCTCGGCAGTACCTGCACCTGCGCATTTCATGCGGGACCACCATCTGAACTAAAAAAATATTTATTTACTTTGGCCGTGGTCCCCGAGCCCAGTGCATCCCCCACCAGCCCAGGGACCATGCAACCCCTCACCTGGCAGCACCGACAGTCACTCCAGTGCTCGACCAGACCCTGATTCAGCCAAGACACCAGTGAAAATGGCCACATGCCATAACGGAGGGTCACAGGTGCGACTCCCACCAGAACCACCGGACAGGACCGTGCACAGGGGAGAAGCCAGGGGGCACTGAGCCCCACTGAAGGTAAGCCCGATTTGGGGGACTTCTGCAAATATGTGCACACTGCACTCTTGTGTATGAAAATGTATGAAAGCCACCCCTCCTGCCTGTGTCTAGGGGTTAACGAGGAGCAAGGAGCTGGGCACAACCACAGTAGTCCATCCAGACAAGCAAAGAAAAGATGGCACTCACCTTTTAGCACAAGAAAAGGGTTCTGGTCATGAAATCTTGATTACTAGAAGCAGTCCCAGAAGCATCAAGTGGTAGGCTTGACCCCAGAGTCTCAGCTTGGGAGGGGCAACTCATATTAGCACCAGGCAGCATATTCCATTGAGCCGGAGGCCACACTTAATTAAAATATACAAAATTAATTTATTTTAAAAGCAAAACAGTTCCTAAGAGCTGGGGGCACAGATGGGACAGGCACATAACAGTGGCTAACCGCCATGGCACATCACTTTGGGCCAAAATGGCCACATAGCTGGACTTCACATGGAGCTGGGGGGGCTAACAGATTCAGGTAGCAGCAACAACTATTAGGCCGCAGATCCTTTAAATCACCCACTGTGGCTTACTCACTACAGCAGCGCAACTTTCTGCCCTGCCCTGACAGGTCTACATTTTTCCTGATGGACACACAAGGCTGCAGCTTCTCTTCTCACTCCTACTTTCATCCTGAAACTTAGAGCACAGAGCCCTGGGCCCCAGGCATCCTGGAGTTGGCTCAACATGGGCTATACCAGGGGATGCACTGGTCTCATTTTTCTCTCCCCACAGGCTGTCCAGAACAGGCAAACAGCTTGCCACATGGGTGAAAGAGGCAGGAGGGCTGCTTCCACCTTCCAGCCTACATCACAGGCTGCCACCACTGTAGTATCCCCACTGTCACCTGCAAGTCTCACACTACACAGAGACCAGGCCCCTTACCCACCCCGGTGCTGCAAAGCACTAGTCGGGCCTCCTACATCTCCCCTAGGCCACGGCTCCCTCAAAATGCAGACCCAGTCCCCAATGATTGCATACCCTACACACCTCCCCAGTGCTAGAGAGAAACACATTGACACCGAGTCACCAAGGCCTGAAATCCTGGGCCAGAGGATGACTCCCCCAGCCCACTGCAAGCATGTCTCATTCTCATTAGCCTCCCCGATCCCACAGACACCCCAGCCTAATGTACCCTAGAGCCCTCTAAATTCCACCCAAAGGTGGGTGTATAACCTCCCAGGCCCAAATATGGAAAAAGAGGGAGGAGAGGGTCACTGTAGTAAGCTCTCCAGAGGGAGGCCTTACATGTAATTATCTGTGCAGCACCAGCGCTGCACATTAGAGAAAGAGTAGGATGCTTCTGGGAGTCCCAGGCTTCTAGTTGCCTTGATGGCACTACTGGTAGTTTAACTGGAACAGTATTCCAGGTGGCATGGGTTGAAATCCCAACTGACACAGTACATTATCAAGCTGCTTCCTAAGTGTCATAGAAAGTTTGTATTCCCAAACACAGTGCGAGGCACTGGTCATCATATGGAGTTTTGAACATTTTCATTTATACCTCTATGGCAGCCCTTTCCCACTAGTGACTGACCACAAGTATCTGGAGCTTATATGAACCCCCAGGCCAAGCCGCCTGACCTGTATGCTTAGAAAGATGGGGTTGTGACTACAACAAGATGGCTTCAAGGTTGTATGCAGATCTTTAAGATAACCCAGTAGACTATAAGTTATGTCACCCAGTCCTAGAAGACAGTCTTTCAAGTCCTGAGCATCCAAAGTAGCAGAAAAATATGTTTCTTAAAGACTATCAGTCTACATTACACACTTTAACTGACAAGTCACCTGTGGAACTGGGTTTGAATTGCAAAATGAGGATGAAACTCCTGATGCTAGTGAACAAGTAGCATAGGTTCTTGACAAGTTATCCCTTGAGAAGGATGTTTTAATGCCTTTACCCTACTAGTTCCTGTCCTATTCCTCCTCTCTACCTCCCTGACTTTTCACCTTTTTGAGACCCTTTTGTTAATTCCTCATCCTTAGGAGCCTCATTTCTGACTACTTTAACCTAATGATTAATCACTATATCATCTAACCTAATGATGTATTGTTATGTATCACATATCACGTGTTTTACAAATTATTACTAGACCATAAGCTTGTACTAAATGAAAAGAAAACGAAAGCCATGCTTCTAGGTTCTGCACCGAAGATTAAGACCTGTTCTAGTTTGCTGGAGGTTCTTCACCCAGGAGGATTTCTACTTGAAAATGTTACTTCCTTCAAGTACCTTGGGATCCTCCTGGACCAGTCCCTGGATTTTAATCTTCACATTCAGTCCTCGTGCAAAGCTGTAAACTCGAAACTAGGAGCAGCTTACAAAACGAGTTACGTGCTTACACCCTTGGCCAAATTAGCAATTGCCTGAGGTATTCTGCTCCCAACCCTTACTTATGGTGCTTCTATTCTTACCTCTGCTCATAAAACCTCCCTACTAAAATGGGACGTAACTTATAACAATATATGCCAATTTGCCTCTTCGTCGCCTCAACTCAAACATCACTGCCTTCTTTATAAGGCTCTGAATTGGCTCTCACCCTCTGCCAGTGGACAATACTACCTTGGATCACTAATGGACTTGATCATCCGGGAAAAAAAACCATCCCAGCTGGCGGCGTTGCTGGTTCCTCAACCATCCTCCCATGGCCTGTGATCAGCTGACAAATCCTTGCTCTATGTTCCGAGATGTCGGACGACTAAAGGCACAGGGCCTCTAACTCTCTCTGCTCCCAGACTATGGAATGCTCTTCCACTCAACCTCCGGCTGTCTCAGTCTCACTTTGGATTTAAAAGTGAATATCGTCATTATCTATCCCTAGCTGATGCTTGTACACGCTTTGACTAAACCTGAAGCTCCTGAGACTTATCAGTAATGTCACCCCTGCTCTAATCCAGCTCCAAGACTGTCTCCTCTTCCGCTCCCCACATTTTTCCCTCTCTTTGTAAATAACTTCTTGACTACTAGCTCTCTTCCTTCTTGAACCTTTTTGCTGACCATCCACTGTTGTTTTGCTAATTACCACCCCTGACCTTCCTTCTGTCAGTCTTTCTTGTTATGTTTGAACATTCCTCACATTTCTCTCTATATAATCTTGCTATCTTATTAACCCTTTCACTCCACAGGTCAGGTCCATGGTTTCTGCACTTATTATATATCTTACTGCCATTATCTGTATAATGCTTGCCATTATATGTTGTTTTTTCTGCCCATTGTATTTTTGTAGCACTGCTGTACTGTTCCTCTATTTGTATTATTGTACCCATGTTGCTGTTGTTCAACTGTTCTCCTTTTGTTGTACTGTCCTGGGTCATGCCTGAAAACAGTCATTTTATGGCTAGTGCACCTACCCGGTTAACAAAAATGAAATAAATAAATAAAACCAAAGTAGGGCATGACCCACCACAAATAAAAAACTTACACTCCTCCTTGCCTCCTGCAGATCATTCAACATAAACCTGTAACTAGACCTTTACAGTCTACTGGCTTACCTTTGCTCTATATCATAAACCCTGTCTAGCAGGAAGTCGGTCAATGTATAGCCTTCTTAGGTCATAGAAACATAGAAACATAGAGTTGACGACAGATAAGGACCGCAAGGCCCATCCAGTCTGCCCATTTTTCTACCTTAAGAATGTGACAAAGGCCTTTGTCACTGGCCTATTTATTCATACTCATCTGTATTGCTCCCTTATGATTAGCCCATGCCTGTTTGAAGTCCTGCATCAGAGATTCATATCTGCCACTTCCAGGGTCGCTCCATGAATCCACCACCCTTTCTGTGAAAAGAACTTCCTCACATTACCCCAATAATAGGCCTCCTCTAATCTCATGCTGTGTCCTCTTGTCCTGCTATTTTTCTTATACTGAAACATGTTAGACTCTTTCATCTTGTTAATGCCCTTAAGATATGTGAATGTTTCTATCATATCACCTCTCTCCCTCCTTTGCTCTAAGGTATATTTATTGAGCTCTGTTAATCTGTCCTCATATGTTTTCTGATGCAGTCCCTGCACCATTTTGGTTGCCCTTCTCTGCACTGCATCCATTTTGTTAATGTCCTTGTGCAGGAGTTGCCTCCACTACTGCACACAGTACTCCAGTTGGGGCCTAACCAATGTCTTGTAAAGAGAGATTATTACCTCCCTCTTACAACTTGTGATACCCCTACTGATACACCCCAACATCCCTCTAGACTTACCTTCTACTTTAGTGGTCTGCTTGGATGATTTCAGGTAATCTGGGATGATGATACCCAAGTCTCTTTCTTCCTTTGTGATTGACAGCAACTCCCCTCCCAACCTATAGGTGGCTTCAGGGTTTTTCTTCTCTATGTGCAAGATCTTGTACATCTTTGCATTAAACCCCAGTTGCCACTCTTCAGACCATTTTGCAATTTTTTTCAGATCTCTTCTCATTCTGCTCCTGCTATCTGAAATATCTACTCTGTTGCAGATCTGGTGTCATCTGCAAACAGGCAAACCTAAGTCTCAGTCCCTCTGCAATGTCACTGATGAAGATATTGAAGATGACTGGCCCCAGGACTGATCCTTGAGGCACCCCACTTGTGACTTGCATCTCTTTTGACTGTATACCATTTACCACCACTCTCTGTTTTCTGCCGCCAACCAGTTTGCCACCCCCTACCCGCTAAGCAGTTTGCTATTCTTTGGAACTCTCTTCCCTCCACTGTCATGACCTGTACTTTTATTCACCTGTTCAAGCATTCTCTCAAATCTCACCTTGCCTCCACCCAGCTGTGTACCTGCACCTATTGACCGCTCCCCTTATCTCTCATCACTCTCCCCTCCCTTGCCTTCTTTCTGGGTTCCTTATCTGAGCCTGCTTACCTTCCCTTTATTTACTACACTGTGCTCTGGTGCTATGCAAGTCGTGACTTTGCCCAGTTGGTCTCAGTTGTAGTAGTTTCACTGTACCTGTATACTCTGCATTCAGTTATACCTAATTATACATATGCATTGCTTAGTTATCATTCTCTAACTTTCATCCCTATACCAGTTTTGAAGATGTAACTTAATTTACTGCCTGTGTGCCATTTTGCTTTGTTTATTATGTGTTTTTGTAAAAGTGTCTGCGTGCACTTACCACGTGCTATTATTTATTGTATCACTATTCCTCCCTTTCTAAGCCTTTTCCCTGGATCGCCCCTGAAAAAGGGACGTTCTGTGTCAGTGGGCCTACCTGGTTACCAAAATTCAAATAAATAAATAAATAAGGACTACGTGGATGAAGCTAAGATGAAAACATATTGTGACATTCATGCAAAACCTGCCATTTTATGCCTGGCGATATGGCATTCTTTTGTAAGAATGAAAGAAGAGAATTATCCACCCTATACAAAAGTAAACCATACCAGGTAAAATACAAGTGGAAGAATCAATGACAGCAACAAGAAATGTCACTCTGTAACAGAAATTCATCACATTTCAAGAAAAGCAGTTTTGCTGCAGATGACGTCAGAGGTGGATGATGAAAGGAGATTTCAGACCTTTTCATCAGCCAAGGCAGAGCAAATCAGAGAAGTAAGTACTGATGCATCTTCATGGTCTCTGCACACAACAAACACCAATTTAGTGGCTGCTGCACCAACCAAGAGATGCCTCATGGGAAAAACAGAAAACTACCAACTTCTCTCAAAGACTAGAAATTACACAACATTGACTCTCAAAGACTTTTTACGTTAGCATTTCTGTAGTGGGAGTGAGGGGCACAGTAGTAATGAACTGTCCTAGTAATGCAGTTTAACACAGTTCATGAAAGTTCTCAAAACACGAGTTCAGTTATAGTTCTGGTATAAAGTTCTAAGTGAATGAGGATGTAGTGTTTGTAGTTTATTAGTGGACTAGAGTATGTTGTAGCACCACCTTGTGGTAGTTGTAGAAAACTTAGCAAATGCTGTGAACGGTTGTAAAACCCACTTGCTTTACCAGCCAGCACAGAATGCTGTATGCCACTGAGGAAGTTAATAAACAGAACTTGTTAGTGAAAACATGTACTGAGTGAGTGTCTTGTGTTATAGAGTTCAGAATGAAGCCTGGAAAACAGCACAGTATTCAATTTATTTTGTATTTGAGCTTGTAATTTTGGGCACGAGATTTTTGTTTCCTGCTATATTATCTTTATGTTGTTGCAAGGATTTTAATTTTTCTTCTAATTGTGTAAGTTCTGTATTTGTCATTGTATTTTTCCTTGCTGAGTATCATATTATTGTAAAGGCCAGGTCATTCTCCACTGTGTAAGAGTATATGGCATCTCGTCCATTAGAGTCCGCTACGCCATGGCTACTAGTATTACATCAATACCAGTCACTCCTGCCATAATGGGTCATGGGGGCACGGGATCAGGGGCACCTACAACTGCACCCTGGGGTATTAATTATAAAAGACCACACACAAACTAGATTGGCCATACCGGAGCTGGGATCAAGCATGGTGGTGTTTATTAAGTATCATTCCAAACTACCTGTAGTGGTATTCACACTGTATGAACTTCAATGTATATGTATTTGCAATTTGTGAGTGTATCTGTAAATGATGTAATTATATTTATAAATCATGTAAATGCATCCACTGTACCTGCCATGTCATTGTCATTGTACTGCACTTCCGGGCCACCACTGAAAAGGGACTGTACTGTTTCAGTGGGCACACCGATTACCAAAACTCAAATAAATAATAATAAATAAATAAGTGGCTAACTGATACTACACAGCTCTTCTGTGCATTCCCAGACCATAACTTCTATTTCACAATGGCACTTGCAGACACTATATTACAACTCTTTTCCTGGGCCATTCTGTGCACATATATTACTTAATCATAGCAAGGCGGTTAGTGTACATATAATTCCACTGCTGTTGCTTGACAGTCAGATGGTAACCAGCTGCCTGTGGGGCCTTTTGCCCACCCCATGATTACATTTGTTTCCAGGATTGCACCCTGAACCAAGTGTAAGTATAATTACATGTGTTGCATAAGTAATGGATCACTTTCAACCTTACAAAACCCTAACCTCCTTTGTGGGGTCTCTGAGGCCCTGAAGCCCTGGCACTCTCAAGACCATTTGAGTGGTGGCACATTCCTCATGCAGGGCAACCAATTATCTGAGGAGCAAGCTGTGCTGGCACATGTCTCAGTGTGCCCAGTAGGACAACAAAGATGAAAAGCATATTAGCATATATCACTACTAAGTGAATAAAGCATGGTTAGGCTAGAAGTACTGCTGTGTTAACCGAGCATCACTCCTAGCCTGGATATCCAGAGAGTAATGCTTGGTAAAGGTATGGACTGTTTTCCAGGTGGCTGCTTGACAAATTTGTAAGAGAGGATATTCCTGGCAGCAGCCAGGGAAGCAGCTTACTACCTCTTGTGAATGAGCCCTCAGGCCTGAGGGTGGAATCTTTCCTAGTTTTTCATAGCAGAATTGTATACAAGACACAATCCACCTGGCAATAGTTCTCTTGGTGGCAGGTTTGCCCTTTCCCACTTCTCCATAAGTGAGGAACAACTGGAGGGAATCAAACCTGTGAACCTTGGTACGCTCTAGGTAGTAGCTAAGGGCCCTTTTAACATCTAAACTGTGTAGCCTCCTCTCTCCTGAAGAAGAATTATCAGTGAAGATGACAGGAAGAGACATAGACTGATTCAAGTGGAAATCTAAAACCACTTTGGGCAAGAACCTTCTATTGGTTGGGACCACTTTATCCCTATGAAAGGAGACAAAATCAGGTTCCACTGACAGGGCTTGTAATTCACTAATATGTCTGGCAGAGGTAATGGCTACTAAAACACAGATTTTCAAGTCAAGTACTTAAGCTCTGCTGAGGACATGGGTTCAAAGGAGGTTGTATAAATTAAGCAATGCAAACATTTTAAGTCCCAGGCAGGGGCAGGGTCTCTAAAGGGAGGATTGGTATGAAGCAATCCCTTAAAAAATTTACAGAACACAGGATGGGAAGATAGTGAGGAAGACTTCCCCACTGACAGAAGAGCAGAAACAGCTGACAAGTGTACCTTGACAGTAGCTGGTCTGAGGCCTAAGCCATTCAAATGGACCAAATAATCCAGAACTGTAGGCAATTCAGCAGTGTCTGGGGAAATATGTTTTTGAAAACAAATGCTGAATCTCTTCCATTTGGAGTTATAGGTTTTTCTAGTGGCGGGCTTTCGAGAGGCTCTGAGAATATCCAGAACCCCTGAGACAGATGCAAATCTGCATACTCTAACTCTTCAAGAGCCATGCCTTGAGATTGAGAGACTGAAGACTGGAGTACCAAATCCCACCCCCCTCAAGAGGAGGTTAAAAGGTTGTAATTCCTGGGAAGAGACAGGGGAAGATAGACTGCTAGGGATAGCAACATGGGGTGCCAAGGCTGTCTGGCCCAGTCTGGAGCAATCAGAATCACTTTGCAAGGTTGTGACCTTATCTTGACTAAAACGTTGAACAGTAGAGGAAAGGGTGGGAAGGCATACAGAAATTTCCCTTCCCAGTTCAGAATCAGAGCATCCAGAGGGACTGAGCCCAAGACTGGGGATCTGCAACAAAAGAGAAGAAGTTGGTGATTGTCTGGGGCTGCAAAGAGATCTCTGGAGTGCCCCACATTGAAAAAATCACCTTCAACACCAGAGGATCCAGGGACCATTCGTGATGGCCTGTGAGATCCTGCTCAGTGCATCTGTTAGCACATTGTCCTTCCCTGGAAGGCGGACTGCTATCAGAGAGGACTGCAGGGAATAAGCCTGGGACCACAACTTCATGGCTTCTGTGCACAAGGCCGTAGACCAAGTGCCTCCCTACTTGCTGATGTTCCACATGGTGGTGGTGTTGTCTCTTCTGACCTGAACCACCTTGTTCTGCACTGACTGAGAGAAGCTTGCAGGCCAGAAAAACTACCCTGAGTTCTAGGAGATTAATATGGAGAAGGATTCTGAGGGGACAGAGAGGACCCTCAGATGGGCTCCCAGACAGAAGGGAAGCATCCGTGGTAAGGACCGCTGAATGAGACTGAGTGACAAATGGGACCCCTTGCCTTAAACTGTCCTGGATCCTGCCACCATTGAAGGGCTAGGATCATGGTCCGAGTCACTGGAATCAGTTTGGTAAGGAGATCCTTCCTCTGGGACCAAAAGACCCTCAGATGGAACTGAATGTCCCTCATCTGGAATCTTGACCCTTGGACCACTGCTGTAGAAGCTGCCATGTGGCCTAAGAGCTGAAGGAAATGCCTTGCTGGTCAGGACACCTGAAGGCTGAAGAAAAAAGCCAGTTCTATAAGAACTCTTGCCCTTTCCAGGGGAAGAAAGGCTCTTGCTTTGACAGTATCCAGCTCCGCCCCTATAAAGGTAAGGAGCTGCACTGGCTCAAGAACTTACTTGGGAAGGTTGAGAAGAAATCCTAGAGAAGTGAGCACTTGCTGGGTCACTTGCAGGTCTGACTTGACTTGGTCTGAAGACTGGCCCACTATAAGCCAGTCGTCTAGATATGGAAAAATGGAAATCTTTTACCTTCTTAGAAAGGCAATGACTACTGCCAGGCACTCTGTGAAAACCCTTGGGGCTGATGTTAGGCCAAAGGGCATTGCTTTGAACTGATAGTGGCCTGAGGGCAACTCAAACCTGAGGCACTTTCTGTGGGAGCGGCTGATGGGAATGTGAAAATAGGCATCTTTGAGGTCCAGGGAAGCTAGCCAGTCCCCTGGCCTTAGAGAGGGAAGAATTATTCCCAGAGTTACCATCTTGAACTTTGGTTTTAAAAGATGTTTGTTCAGGTATCTTAGGTCTAGGATGGGTCGCCAATCCCCTGTCTTTTTTGGGGTAGGGAAGTACCTGGAGTACAGACCTTTGCCCCAGTGTAGGGTAGGAACTCTCTCTATGGCTCTTAAGGCCAGAAGAGATGAAACCTCTGCCTCTAGGGCAAGGGTTTCTAGAGACCTGCAGGTGGAAAAGATCTGGCTCTCATCTTCGGAAATTTTTTGAAGCTGAGAACCAGTCCCTGGCCTACTACTTCCAGGACTCACTTGTCTGAGGTAATAGACATCCAGTCCTGGACAAAGTAAGCCAGCCCGCCCCCTACTGGAATAGGAGAGTCGATCCGGGCAGGCCCATCAGGGTGTATGCTTGGCAGGGGCCTTAGGCTGGGGAGTGGATGCAGCCCTACTCATCCCTCTTCTGCCTCTCCCTCTGAAGAACACCCTCTGTGAAAAGGGAGAAGAGGCCTGAGCTTGGTAAAAAGGCCAATGAAAAGGCCTGCCCCTGCCCCTAGACTGCTGCCTTTGAGGTGTTGCCTGCCTCTCCTTGGCCTGAGCACTCCTATAAGTGGTCCTGTACTTGTCCATTTTCTTTATGTAATTCTCTGTCTGCTCCCCAGAGAATTACCCACTACAGGAAAATCCATGGCCTTAGCCTGGGTGTCCTGTGAGAGGCTAGTACATCTGAGACAAGCCATTCTCCAAAGAGCCACAGATGTAGCCATGACTCTTGATGACACATCACTGGAGTCCACAGCAGCATGAAACTGTACTTTTGATGCCTTAGTCCCATCAGCAGCCACCTCCTCCAGCTCCTTGGCTAGCTCGGGGGAAGCCTCTTTAGCCAGTGCCAGTACAGTGTCCCACCTTGACTTCTGGTACCTGGCTGTATAGGCCATATAGTTCGCCTGCCTAAGTCCAAAGGAAGATGCCATGTACTGCTTTTTATGCCATGGCATCAATCTTCCTGGAGTCTTTGTCTGGGGGGTGTATAGCCAAGGGAATATTTGCCTTGTCACAGGCAGCAGCCTGCACTACCCCAACATGGCTGCATTGTTTGTATAAAACCTCCATATCTGAGCCTGATAGTGTGTACCTCTTGTCCATCCTTCTGTCAAAAGGAGGTACAGTATTGGGAGACTTTAAGATTTTGAGTGTCTACTTCCCAAAGGATTTGTGGAGGGGAACAGAGAGTCTCCCGGACTCTGGGAAGTCCATCATTTCTACATAATTAGGCTCTCTGATCCTCCATGGCCTCCTCCATAGGAAGTTGAGGGTTTCAGCCACCTTTCTGTAAAACAGAAAGTGGGGAAGGGACTCAGAAAGCCTAGGAGGGGAAACACCAGAAGGTCTGTCTGGGGAGAAGTCCGGTTCCACAGGCACATCCAGACTTTCACCATCATCACCATCATCCTCGAACTCCCCCTCCTCTTCAAACTCTGGTTCATAAAAATCTTCAGGGGTATAATCTTGAACCAGGGGAACCGACCGAACCGAGCCCCTGCCAAATGGTGCCGGATCGGTTGGAACCGAGTGAAGCAATTCCGCAATCCGAATCACTCTGGCCATTTCTTTGGTGGTTGGAACATGAATCTCTGGATCCAAACCAGTTGATTTCTCTTTGTGTTTCCTTTTTGTAGGAACCAACCCCTCAGAATTGGCTCTCCCTTTTGCTCGAAGAAGTATCACCCTGGTCAGAGGGCACTCCTTCTGCTTCGGTTGAAACCGAACCGGGCTGGCCATCCGGGTCAGCAGACTTCTCAGCCTCCTTTTCCCTCAGTCTACCTAATCTCTTTTCAAGGGTAGATTTAGGAAAGTTTTTACAAATTTGGCAGTCTGTATCGAGGTGTTCAAACCTCAGACAGTAAACTCAGGTGGTGTGTGGATCGGCCTTAGCAAAGACCTCCCCACACTCACTGCAGTGCTGAAACCCAGTGGGCCCGGTTTTCTTCTTGGGTTTCTCAGACATGGCCAACCTAACCAAACTTACCCTTTTTTATGGCAACCGCCAGGCAAGACTCCCTTATCGGTTCCTAACCGTGTCACGGGTGTTGGAAAAACATTCAAAACACGTCTTTTTAGAACCGAAAAGGACCGTAACTACACTTTAAAGTAAAAGACAGAAATTCATTAAAGTGATCGGTTCAGCTGAACCGATCAAACAACTTTACAATTTTCACACAGAAATAGGTAAAACCTATCTAGTACTCACGGTACCGCAGACAGAGGCTGAACCGACTAAGCGAACAAATACGGCTTAAAACAGAAAGCATTTTTACCGACACTTTAACAGACTTTTCGAACCGAGCTGAAGGAGAAATCTCGAGCAACTGTTCAGTGAGGCTGATAAGAATCTGATAGTTGGATTTCAAAGGGCTGCAGACAGAGACCTCAACCGAGCTCGAGCTCAGCATTTTATGCTCTGCTTAGAAAGCTAACCTTTGTTCTCCGGGCAATTTAAAGGCTGGGCTAACTGCAATAGTCAGAATACAGCAAGACTTCATGTTGTTTGAATAACCGGTGGAGGGTAGTAACTGTGGAATCCCTGGTAATAAGAGTAGGGATTAAATCCAGGGTAGAACTGTCCAAAATGACTCCAGTCCGGAGGGGAACCCAGCGGGTAGTAGTCCCCAGGAACCCCCTGTGGGTAATGCGGGACAGTTCGGGGTCTAGAGTAAATCCCTGTTGTCAGATCAGGTGTTGGGGAACCCATGTCGGACCCACCACTGTGTATATAGGCTGGGGTTCTGTGTTGGGACAGCCACGTCAGGGGAACCAACACCCGATCCGGCACTGGAAGGGGATCCGGCTTCAGAGGGGCTGGCATCAGGGTCGGATGAAGGGGCCCTGGCATAGAAACATAGACTTTGATGGCAGATAAGGACCGCTTGGCCCATCTAGTCTGCCCATTTCCCTACCTACAGGATAGGCCGCAGATCCTAGTTAACCAACAGCCTATTTCTTCCTACCCCCCACAAGAATTGCCTTATGTCTGTTCCATGCATTCTTGAATTCTCACACAGTTTTAGACCCGACAACCTCCTCAGGAAGGCTGTTCCATGCATCCACGACCTCTCTGTGAAATAATACTCCTTACATTGCCCCTGAACTGCCTCCTTCTATCTTTAAATTGTGTCCTTGTTCTTGCAAGTCTCTTTTTCTGAAAGATGCTACCCTCTTGGACTTTGTTGATTCCACTGAGGTACTTAAACGTTTCTATCATGCCCCCCCTCTCCCTTCTTTCCTCAAGGGTATACATATTAAGCTCCTTTAGTCTCTCCTCATATGACTTCTCTTGCAGACCCTGCACCATTTTAGTTGCCCTCCTCTGGACTACCTCTATCCTGTCTGTGTCCTTGCAGAGATGGGGTCTCCAGAACTGGGCACAGTACTCCAGATGGGGTCTCACCAACTGTCTGTACAGAGGGATAACAACTTCCTGTTTTCTGCTGCTGATGCCTCTCCCTATACATCCCAGTATACCCCAGACCTCCCTACTGCCTTTTCACATTGCTTGCTAACCTTAAGGTCATCTGATATGATTACCCCAGGTCCCTTTCCTTTGTTGTTGTTACTACCTCCCCACTCATTGTGTATTCTTCTCCTGGGTTCTTGTTTCCCAGGTGCATTTTGCACTTTGCATTGAATCCTAGCTGCCATACTTCTGACCATTCCTCCAACCTTGCCAAGTCCCTTTTCATCCTTTCCATGCCTCCTTGTGTATCAACCCTGTTGCAGATCTTTATGTCATCTGCAAAAAGGCATACTTTTCCTTACAGTCCCTCTACAATGTCACTGATGAAGACATTAAAAAGGACTGGACCCAATACTGAACCCTGCGGTACCCTAGTAGTAACCCCTCTTTCTTCAGAGTTTACAATTACCTTCTGTGTCCTGTTGTGCAGCCAATGTTTTACCCAGGCTACCACCCTGGGACCCATTCCCAGGCTGGTTAATCTGACTATTAATCTTTGTGTGGGACTGTGTCAAATGCCTTGCTAAAGTCTAGGTAGGCCATGTCCACAGCCCCTCCCTGGTCTACTACTTTGGTCACCCAGTCAAAGAAATCTATTAGATTCGTCTGACATGACCTTCCTGCTGTGAAGCCATTCTGCCTTGGGTCCTGTGCTCCACTGGCCTCTAGGTACTCAACTATTCTTTCCTTCAGAAGTGACTCCATCACTTTCCCTACCACCGAGGTCAGACTGACAGGTCTGTAGTTTATTGCCTCTGTCTTGGTCCCACTTTTGTGAAGGGGAATCATCCGCCTTCCTCCAGTCCTCGGGTACCACACCATCCTCCCATGATTTATTAAAAAGAGTAGCCAGTGGTTTCACCTGTTCCTCCCTTAATTCTTTAGAATTCTGGGGTGAATTCCATCAGGACCCATTGCTTTGTCCACCTTCAGTTTTAGGAGTTCTTGCAGAACCCTTTCATCTGTGAAAGGACTGGGATCAACCCCCTATTAAGAGTGCTTCTGTTAATTGGATTAGGCACTCCCCTCCTCTTTGTGAATACTGGTGCAGAAATATTGTTCAGTATCCCTGCTTTTCACTGACCTCCTCTGCCCACCCACGTTCATTCTATTCAGCCTCACTATCCCTCCTTTGTCTTTCTACGCCGCTGATGTACTATAAAAGGTCTCCCCTTCAACTGGAGTTGGCTATCTTTTCTTCAGTTTGGGCCTTTGCTATTCTGACTTCCCTCCCTGCTTCCTTCTGCCTTAACTGGTACAGCTGTCTGTCCTGCTCCTTCTGTGTTTCCTTATACTCCGAATGCTATCTTTTCTTCCCTGACTTTCACAGCCACCTCTTTTGAGAACCATAGTGGCTTTTTCTTTCATTTTGATTTGTTTATTTGCTTCCACACAAGGGCTTGTTGCCTCTGTGATGGCACTTTGATGATTCCCCATTGTTGCTCCACACCTCCTTCTAGCCTGTTTGCTAGTGCTTTTCTGAGGCACTCTCCCATCTTGCCAAAGTCAGCCCTCCTAAAGTCCAGTACCCTCACTTTGTATGGCTTGACTCTGTAGCTGAGTTTAACGTGAACCACACTGTTTGATGGTCACTTGTCCCCAGATGGCAACCCACTTCTAGATCTGAGATCCTCTCACTGCCCCGTTTGAGAGTACGAGGTCTAAGATTGCTCCTCACGAGTGGGTTCCAAACTAGCTGTCTAAGGCCTGCCACCTAGGCATCAAGAATGGCCCTGCTCTTGGATGTGGCTGCAGCAAATGTGCTCCAGTTAACATCTGGCATATTCAGGTCTCCCATCAACAGTATCTCCCCTTTCTCTGCCATTCTAAGAATGCCTTCTATCACATCCTTGTCCATTCCCTCCCCCTGACATGGGGGTCTGTACACAAACCCTGTGCGGATTGTGGTGCCCTTTCCAGTATCCAAGGTGACCCACAGTGCCTTCTCTCCTCCATTTACTCTTTTGTTCAGTTGCTTTTATCCCTTCCTTTACATAGAGAGCTACTCCTCCCCCTCTTCTCCCCTGCCTGTCTCTCCTGTAGGTTATGTACCCTGGTATGTTAACATCCCAGTCATGGTTCTCTGTGTACCATGTTTCTGTGACTGCTACGATATCCAGGCATCCCTCTTCCATCAAGACCACCAGCTCAGGGGCTTGTTGCCCAGACTCGGGGAATTGGTACTCATTACCCTCCATTTCTGATGGCCTTACTCCTTTGCCCCATCTCTGTCCTTCTTGCCTTTGTCACTTTCTCCATTTACCCTGCCCTTCTCCTATCGACATCTCTATGTCGGTGTTTGCTACTACTTACTACCATGATTATCTGGGGGCTAGGATTCCCTGCTCCTTTCCAGTGCCTCCCCCCTTGGCTAGTTTAAAAGCTTGCCAATGAAGCATTTAAACTTATCATCTAGGATCCTGGTTCCCTCCCGACAGATGCAGCCCATCATGCCAGTATAGGCTTGCATCACTCCAGGTGGACCCCAGTCCCCAATGAAGCCAAATCCCTGAGCTCCACACCAGTTTTCAACCACTGATTGAATCCCATGGTGTGGAACACCTAACCTCTCCTATGCCATAGATGGGCAGCACCTCCAAGAAGGTTACCGTCGTGCTACTTGACTAAGGCCCCTCCTCAATTCCACACAAACTCTTCCTGCACTTCTAATCCCTTTCTTAGCCAGGTCATTTGTCCCTGGGTGGACAATGACATCCAGCTCCCTCCTCTGTGCAGCTGCTCGGCAATCCTGAGGATTCGCTTCCTGTCTCTCCAAGCCATGGCGCCAGGCAGGCACCTTACCTCCCCAGTTCTCACCTTCCTAACAATGGAGTCCCCACCAGGAGTTGTTTCCTCCCCTGCAGGGTCCTCGCCACCCTCCTGTGGGTCTCCTTTGTGGAGGTTCCAACATCCTCCTTGGTCTCCACAGCGGGTGCCTCCATGGGGAACCACACTTTGCCAGGAATGGCATAGGAATCGTGGAGAGGTGCAACTGGAGGGATGCACCTCTGTTCCACTACCTCACCTTCCCTGAGCCCACTGTCGTCCAACCACTCCTCTTTCTTGGCAACCTCTGAGGCAACGGCAGTGGCACTGGTGGTCCCTGGATGGAAGAGGAGGTCCCCCAAATCCTGGCCAACTCAGCCTGGAGATGAGCAACCTCCTCCTCCCTCAGCCCAGAGAGGTGCCTGCAGATGGGACAACACTGCATCCTCCAGAACATCTCCCGGAAGACTGCTGCTCCACAGCCACTGCACTGCACCACTCCAATCATGTCTTATTTCTGGCCCCTTAACTGTTTGCAATCCTTACTCTTTCCTCTGTTTTTTTTTCTCTCTCTCCTTACTTTCTGCCTGTGTGCCCTTATTTATTTTATTTATTTATTTATTTGCACATCAGTTTACAACCTTTGAGCCAAGGGCTCATTTTCAAAGGTACCTCGTCACAAAGAGGACAAATACAGTACAGACATTCATGTTACAGAATGTAGGTTACATGGAATTAAAATACACGTTTGTGAAGAACATGATAGACACAGCAGTAAATACAAAAACTCACTTATGGTTACAGGATATGGGTACATCAGTAAATCGGTGATTGGACCGATATTACAGAGAGGCCAGATTGGTTATTGTGGCAACATAGAGACTGGAAATGGAGCAGTCAGTAGAGCAGTGGTAATTTAACAGGTTACAGCAGTATATAATGGTAAGAGCAGTCAGAAGCAGTGGCAAATTAACCAGGTTACAGCAGCACATAGTAACACTGCCAGAGGCTGAAATCAACAAACAATTTAAGCGAAGTTACAGTAACATGCTGCAATACTGCAGGTTGAGCAGTCGGCAGAACAGTGTAATTTGCCAGAGGAGATACGTGGTGTGGTTCGGATGCTGCCCAGTGGGCATTGTCAGGGCACAGTGGGTAGTGCCTCAGATTATACAGGTGCAATTTGACGGTGAACAGTTCACTTCTGAGTGCAGTTTTGAATTTGGAGATCTGAGGGACATCTGTGATGTGGAGAGGGAGTGAGTTGAACCAGGAAGGGCTCTCATGGGGGAAAGACCTTTGACCATGGGAGGTCCTGGCTCTAGGTGTCTGGAGAGGTAGTCCTGCAGGAAGTCCGTGTACAGACCCGGGGTTTGGCTATGGGAGGGAGGCTGTCAGCCTGGGGGACAGTCCTAGGAGATTTTTTTGCTATTAGGCATGTTTGGTAACACAGTCGTTCATCTAGGTTTAGCAATGTTGTCAGCCCATAGAGCTGGCATGAATGTGTAAGCCTAGGGGCCCCAGTGATTAGTCTGCAGGCCTTGTTAAGTAACAGGCGGATTTTGTTGAGCGCAGTTGTGTCAGCAGCCCTGTAGACCGGGAGTCCATAGTCTACCAGGGATAATATCGAGGATGTTACCGCAAGCCGGAGGGCAGCGGGGGGGAGAGCGCTTTTGTAGCGGGTATAAGATACCTAGCTGCATATTGGCTGCTGAGGCAAGGGTGTCAATGTGGGTATGGTGGTTGAGGAGCTGGAGTCAGAGGTGACCCCAGGTACCTGAATGAGTGTACTTGCTCTAGCGTTTTTGGAACCAGGGAGGATGTGGAGTGGAAATTGCTGGCTTTGTTTTGAGGGTGGGAAAAGAGCATTGTTTTCGTTTTTGAGATTTATGATCAGTCTATGCTTTGTGAACCAGGTTTCTGCATCAGTATACGAGCTGCAGGGAGTCCTGAAGGGAGTGTAGGGTTGCGGTGGGAGGCAAAGATGACAGCGTCATCTGCATACAAGCAGCATATTTCCAGTGCATTCACTGGGCAGGGTGTTCAGGTAGGCGAGAAGAGTAGAGGTCCCAGGATGGAGCCCTGAGGAACCCCTGATCGGATGGGACATGATTTTGATAGTGTTCCATTAATTTTGACACGTGGGAGCGGGCCGATAGATAGCTGGTGCACCAGGCGGTGGCCCAGTGAAGCCAGCCTGGTGGAGTGCACCCAGTAGGGAGGGTGGGAACAGTGTTGAACGCCTTGGAAGGTCGATGAACACTGCCCCAGCTGGAGCGCAAGAGTCCAGGGATGTGTGCAGGAATGTTGAGAACTCCACTAGTGCTTTGTCCTGCCCGGAAACCGTGCTGTTCAGGGCAAAGGATGTTATATTTAGTCAGGTACTCAGTAGTCTGTATAGCGACCAGTTTTTCAAGGGCTTTGGAGAGGGGAGAGAGTATAGAGATAGGCCGGTAGTTCCCAGCTGAGGACCTATCACCCCCTTTGTGGATGGGAGTGACAATGGCCGTTTTCCATGCTGTGGGAAACTGCCCCAGGCAGAGGGATTTATTGAGAAGGCTGGTAAGTGGGACAAGGACTTGGTCCAGTACGCGCCAGAGAATGGTGGGGTCCACGGTGGAGTTGCGGGACTATTGCTCTTTAGCGCACGGATCAGGTGGGGTCTAGCTTCGAGGGTAGTTACTCTACGTAGGTAGAAGCTAGGGTGCCGGTGATCTGGGGTCAGTAGGGAGGGCGGTGGGTCGAAGAAGTTACTGGGGAGGATAGGGCTGAGGTCCGTGAAGGAGGAGTTGAGGTGATTTGCGATGCCTGTCGGGTCAGTAATGTTGATGCCGCCAATATTGAGATGGGATGGGGGAGGGGAGCGCATGCTCCCGTTCAATTGTTTGATATTGTCCCAAAAGGTTCGGGCACACCCCCAAGAGGAGGTGAGGGTGGCTTGATAGTAGTCGGCCTTGGCATTTGGGACTCGCCCAGGTGCACTTATTCCAAGTGGCGTGTAGGTCTGTCTATCAGCCATCCGCCTGTATCTGTTGAGGTCGCCACAGGTTATCCCTATGTCTAAGTAACTAAGCGAGCAAGGGGTGATCCAGGGCACTTTATGTTTTTGCTTTTGTAGCTGTGAGGGTGCGAAGAGGTCGCATGGCTGTATTAAATGTATGGGAAAGGAAGGCGAGGGCAGTGTCTATATCTGGAGCATGGTGAATAGGCGACCAGTTTGTTTGGGCCAGAAATTGCCTGAGGTTCTTCAGCCCGCCAGGTCTGAGAGACCTGCGAGGCGTGTGCTGGGCGGTGGGTTTTGGCAGGTGGTCACCCAATGGAATATGGTTGGGGAATGGTTGCTGAGTGAGTCAGAGAGGATTTGGATGTCCAGGATTTTTGAGGCGGTTTGTGATGATGACATCAAGGAGGGAGCTGGTACCTACCTTAGGGTTTACTCTTGTGGTTTTGGAAACTAGCTGTGTCATATCAATGGTAGCAAAGGAGTCCCGGTGATGGTGGAGGTGGGGCTGAGCCAGTTAATATTGAGGTCACCCACAAGGACTTGATCAGCCCTATGTGGGATGGTGGTAAGATAGTCAATTAGGATGATGTAGCTGAGTTTTGGTTTTAGGTGGAATGTAGGCAGAGGTGAGATACAGGGGCCCTAGAGGGGTCTGGAGTGAAGTTTAAGGGTGAGGCCCTGTGCCTCACCTGCCAGGGCCGGGCAGGAGTGCTTGACCAGTGAGAGAATCCCTTATATAGATCGCATGCCACCCCAGCTTTCCTACACAATCCTCCCAGTTAGTGTAGCCTTAAGCTCCTGATTGTCCTGTTCTGAGACAAGAATATCCTATATTTCTCAGTAGACCACTTACTTGCTCAGAGGCAGACCTCCAGCAGCTAGAGGGGGGAGAGCTACTCTTGCCCTTCTAGGATGGTGGGTCTTTGGTGGTTCTGTGATCACTCACTTCCTGCTCCTAAACAGGAAGTTCCTGTTGTCAGTCAAATCCTGTGCCTATAAAAATAGAACTAGCTTTGGGTGGGGGGGTGGAGGGCAATATAGTCCCAGTAGAGAAGTTCAGTCACACAGCAGTCCTTTCTCCTGGTGTCTTCTGCCAAGCTATTAGCAGAATCTTTCTAAGGTAGTCTTTAAATGTAGCTTCCTTCTAGCTAAGGCACTCCACCTACTTACTAGATCTTTCTACAAGTAATTTAAACCTCACAGCTATTAAGTCCTTTCAATCACCTGAGATTTACACCTAGATAACTGTTCAGATACCCACTCAGTTTAGTTAACCCAAACACACACTTTTTTTTCGTTTTGTTTGTTAGTTTTTTTTTTTACCCCAAATTAAAGGTCCAAGTACAAAAGTTCTTCTTCTTTAGTCCCAGCAGAGAAGTCCAGTCACACAGGCAGCGGGACCTGATCTGGTGTCAGGGCCAATGGCTGAGGCCGGTAGACCAGTCCACACTGCAGGACTGTCATTGGGACGTCCGGCATCGCAGGAGGAGCCAGAATCCTGCCAGGAGGTGGAGGAGGGCGTCCATGGTAAGGCCTGCTGGCTGAGGAGGAGCTTCCTTCTCCTTGACCCAGAGAGGAAGCGGAGCTGACCCAGAAGCATCGACTACGTCGAGGGGTTCTCTGGTATCGTCGCCTAAGTACCCACCGGTGAAGGGAGGGTACAGGAGAGGAAGAGGGCTTTCTCCCTCTGGTTCAGCTTGGCGTCGGGTGAGGTGCCGTCAGGCCCGACAGGGGAACCACACCCATGTGACCATCAGAGATGGCCGTCTTAGAGGGTGGAGTCGGGCGGGCAGGGTAAGACTGACGGCTTACTGCCCGGTGCCGGGTGAGTACCCACAACCTGAGTAGTTGGCTTACTGGCCTGACTGCGATCCCCAGAGGAGCTGGGGCAGCTTATGGCTAAAGCAGTGCGTACGTCGGAGGAGCCGAGACTGCTGACCCACTGAGGTCTTAACAGATTTACTGTCCGACTTTCTGGGCAGTGGCTGGGCCTTCTCATCGAGGGTCGCGTGTCATCTGTGGAGTGCTCCGCTCCTGCATTTCTCCTTGTGCTTCTTGGAAAAAAGATTTTTCAGCTGAGAACTCTTTTAAGCGGTCCATCTTCTTTTCAAGAGAAACCAGATGGGCTTTTAAAAGATGGGCCTCCAAAGCGTGGCCTGATTGAAGGTCTGGCACTCAGGGCAGGAGGAAACAGGATGATCCGGGCCTAAACAAAGGACGTACTTGAGGTGACCGTCTTTGTGCAGGATCTGCGTGCCACACAACGAGCACTTCTTCTTCAGTGAAGACATCAATGAAAAAGGATATAAAGTTGAGAATTTTAGCGAAAGAAACTCCGACACAAGACACTTTCATGATGATCTGGAAGTCTGCAATGTGACTGACAGGAGGTGACGGCAGGAAAGAACTGGAGGCTGGGCGTGGGGAGCGCCCACTATATACAATCACGCTGATGTCAGTCACGTGACGTCGGGTGGGCGGTCCCCCATCAGGGATTGCTAGAAAAGTCTGCCATGCGGCCCAACACCAGGTGGCACCAGTCCATATGTGATGACCTAGTGAAGGAACCTCTCAGTAAGATCACCGTATAGTATTTTAACTGTACAAGTTCTAGAGCTGGTCTATTAAAAATGTAATGATGCTCCTTGAGCTCCTACAGCTTGTGTAGTGCTGCTGCCACATGCTAAACATTCACCAAACACTTAATTCAGGCTCATAGCTGACCGCAGTAATTAACTGTCAGCTTTTCCAGATTACTGTATCGTGACCTTGATCCATATTCGGCCAGAATTCCAGCAATCCTTTTTGCAGTGTCTTTGTACTTCTTTCAGACACCATGCACCTCGGATACAGCAACCAGTTGTTCCACAAGGGTGGTATTAAGATGCTGCTCTGCTTTCACAAAATCCAGAAACTGCCAGATGGATGGGTGACTCCCTCCAATGAAATGGCTCCTATGCCAGGCTTTAACTGTGTTGATTGTCCTTGGCAGTTTCCCCAGCCAGGTGTCCCCATAATAATCTACAAGTGGCGTTAGGACATCTGCATTGGCTGTAAAAAAAAAAAAAAAAATCAAAGCTCATCAATGTCCTCAAATACAGCAATAACATCACTTGCAGGAACATAAGCCAATGCTGGGAAAAATCTTATGTGGAGGGCAAAGCCAGGATCTGTTTTGTACTGGATGCACAACTCTGAATGCTCTTGCACTTTACTCCATATGGACTGGCCCATGTGGAAAAACAACCATGCATCTGTGCGGGGATAACAAGATTTTAAAGATCTGATTGCTGCAAGTTCAAAGTCAATTAGTATTGTGTCTGGGGATAAATGGCACACAAATTGCTGAGCTCTGTAAATACTTTAGAGTACTGTATGTTGCTGCCACTCTGGATTTCATGAGCACATATCACAATTTCATGTTTTTGTTGCATGAATTGTACACACTGGCAAAGACTGATGAACAACATTTGAAAGTTCTGTCAGCAAATAAATGTGGAAAGACTGCAGAATCTCTAAGTCTTTTGTAGTAGAAAAATTAGGAATCTGTTATTTATTTAGTTTTTGTTGAACTGGTAGTGCACTAGACAGATTCTGCCTATTTTCAGACACAACCTGGGGAGGGGATACAGATGAATGCCAACTGACTTTGAACCAGATTAAGCTGTTGGTGGTATTTTTAGTGAATGGGGGAAATTTGGCCAGGGCACCGGGGAAATTCCCCATCTCTTTTCAAGAAGTGCCATGGGATCTTTAACATCCACCTGAACTACCACCAGAACAGGCAGATGGGACCTTGGTTTAACATCTCATCCGAAAGACCGCACCTCAGGAGTGCAGCAACCCCCTCATGCTGCACTACAGTGTCAGTATTGGGATTCAACCCAAGTGCCTGATGTGTGCTGTGGTGTGTGGTGTCACTGACATGGCCAGAGTCATGAAACAAGAATTTATCTCCATTGTGCGTCACGCAGTACTCAGGTGGAATTATTAGTGACTGAGCATCTGTAGGCTCTGGAGGTGGACGTGTAGTTTCTCTTTGGTCTGCCTCACTGTTCTTTTCTAGTGGCAGCAGCTGTCGTGCAATGGCATAATCTTACCCTGCTATTGTGCCATTCACTATTATGTCAATGCGCTTGTTTGTCTCATTAGCTATTACTGTATGGCCTTTTATAACAGCGTGGTTATTTGCCGCGCTATTAATGTTGCGTGATATTCACCAGATACCCACTACTTAGACACATACTAACCTTGCCATTCAAATGTTGCTCATGTACGGTTCTGAGGTGCTGACTACAATGAGAAAAAAAATGGTTTGTGGGGGGGGGAGGTAAACGTATTAAGAAGAATAATTACAATCACTGGAATCATTTTGTTCTTATTTTACTACTCACATGACACCTGTCAGATTACATGCCATTCTCACTATATTTTAGTGAATATTTCTTGTGTAGAAGAAACTTAGAAACACTGCCTGCATTATAAACTAACTAGATTATAGTTCCAAGTTGTGACTTCTACTCAACTAACTGTCAATGTCAGCTGTCACTGATGATAACATAAAAGTGATTTGTTCACAGGTTTACTCCGTTTGCTGCCAGTGCTCAGCCTGTTCAACAGGAACACTTGATGAGAGCGAACCAGAATGCCTCAGTCACAGTGGAGACAGCAACAAGAGATGTGTTGTGTCATGCATCTTACTCTGCCACTGAAGCAACCTGAAGCACAGGTCTGGGAACAAATGGAACAGGCTTGTTGGGCAGCTGTGAACCACAACACCACAGTCTGCCACTCAGCTGGGAGTAGGGGAATACATGCACACAGGAGGAAACCAGAGAAGTGGACAGACAGAAAAAGGGAGATCCAGTGTAAAACTGGGAGGGTGGTAACCTTCCCAACCCCACCCAACTACTGAATTATACAAAATCATCAAGTAGGTTAAACAAAAATTCACTTTCGATTCAATGCGCACAAGAAAAAATTATTCACCATAGTAATCTTCTTTCTTCCAAGGGGTTCTTTAGCATCAATAACTATAGCAGTTAGCCTGGCTAGGTGCAACTGCCCCGGAGGTATGCCTTTAAGATAATTAGTATAATGAACTGGGGCATCAGCCAATCAGAAAAAAAGAGGGGAGTGTGCTGAGAGGGAGCAGCCTGAAGGGCTTCAGAATTTTTGCAAAGACAATGGGCACATGCCTTCAAACGTGAACCAATAGGATTCAAAAAACATGAAAATGTCCAAAACCAGAAAACAGATAACAATGTGAGCACAAAAGCTCTTTCATAAAAGACCAATTTTGGCAATAAAACTGAGAATAGAGCTCTTCTCCTAAAAGGTGAACCAGGGAGGAAGGGTGGGAGCTTACTGATGCTAAATGACCCCTTGGAAGAAAGAAGATTACTACAGTGAGTAATTTTTTCTCCTTCACAAAGGAGTCCTTTAGCATTACAAACTATAACAGACTACTGAGCAGTACCAAGTGGAAGGTGGGCAAAGAACCTACTTAGGAAAGTGGCTCTACAGAACCGCCTGCCAAATTTGGCATCAGATCTGGACTACACATCTAAACTGTAGCGCTCAATGAAAGTGTGTACAGATTTCCAGGTGGCTGCTTTGCAGACATCCAGAAGGGGTATGTCTCTTGCATCTGCCACAGAGGCTGCAGTGCCCCTGGTGGAGTGGGCTCTGGGCCCCAAAGGAGGTTGATGACCAGCTTTTTCATAGCAAAATCTAATACAAGAGACCAAACAGTGGAAAACAGTTCTTCTGGTAGTTGGTCTTCCTCTGCCTACATCCCCATAGCTGAGGAACAACTGAGTGGAAGAGCCTCTGAACTACCTAGTATGCTCTACATAGTAAAGAGAGCTCTTTGACATCCACACTAGGTGTCTTGAAAAAATTCAACCAGCAGAATTTTGGCGAAAGTCAGATTTTGCTTCCTCCAAAGTTTGGAAATCATTTAGCCAACTTTACCAGAAATTCACTAAAACTGCGGAATAAATGTAAGAAATGCAGATTAATGTATTAAATCTGGGAAACAAATCCGCAGAATTGATCACTGTCAGCGTTTAGTTCTGTGGCTTCTGTATTAAACTGAGGGGAAAAAACCCTGCAGAAGTAATGCAAACAATGGATAATAACATAATATACGGCAAAATACTAAGCAAGAGACTTTGTTTCCACGTCATGTAAAAAATCTGCAGTTCATAATTAAATACCACAGTACTAGGCAGAAATCTGAAGTTATTTGGTGAAAGTTCGGAATTCCGCCACAGGTGAAAGAGCAGGAAATTCCGTGAAATTTTCGAAATTTCACTGAACTTCCGCGATGACAGAAATCTGCACTTTTCCCACCCCTACTTCAGACTGTGGAGTTTTTGCTCACCAGGAATGGATTTCTCAGTAAACAAGACATGTAAGAGTAATAGACTGGTTAAAGTGAAACTCAGAAACCACCTTAGACAGGAACTTCCTATTTGTTCTGAGCTCAATTTTGTCTCTGCGAGGAATGATGCAATTAGGCTCAGTGCACAGGGCCTGTAACTCTGAAATCCTCCTGGCAGAGGTAATGGACACCAGGAAGACAGATTTTCAGGTTACAGACTTGAGATTGCAGGGCCATATATGCTCAAAGGTGATTCCATGAGCCTGGCAATGCAGAGATTCAGGCTCCAAGGAGGAACCCGCTCCCTGACTGGAGGCTGGAGGTGCAAGAGGCCTTTGAAAACTGAATACAGATGGGAAAAATTGACTTTTTCTTTCCCACCGAAGATAGGCCGAAATTGCAGCTAGGTTAGCTTGTGAAAGGAGGGTTTCAAGCCTGATGCCTGCAGATGTACCAGGTAATCAAGCAGCTGACAGTGTGAAGCTGTAAGAGGATTGACCTTATTGCTCTTGTACCAGGGGGAGAACCTTTTCCATTTGACTGCATAAGTCATTTTTGTGTTAGGTTTTTCAGCCATTCTCAGGATCTTAAGGACCTGCTCCGAGTACTGAGAGGATGGAAACTAGCTCCAACAAGAACCAGACCTTGAGGTGAAGAGAGTGTATGTCCAGATAATGCACTCCTGTCTGGGGAAGGGTCAGCAGAGAGTGAGCTGGTGGCAGGCAAAAGGGCCTGCTGCAGAACAGTTAGAGAAGGAGGGAGTACCAGGCTTGCCTGGGCCAATCCGAGCCACCAGAATCATAGATGCGGGCTGTTGTCTGAGCTTCAGCAATTCCTGAGTATCCGGGAAAGGTAGGAATGCATATAGAAACCTCCTGACCAGTCCAGGATCAAGGCATTCAGGGAAGTGTTCTGCAGACTGAGGCCTGCAACAGTACTTAGGAAGCTGGAAGTTGAGGGGAGAGGCAAACAGTTTCACTTGGTGTGCCCCGCCACCTGAACACTGTGGCTAATACTTGCTCATTCAGAGTCCATTCACCTGGACCGACTGATGCGACAGAGCATCTGCCAGGGTATTGTGCTTGCCTGGGAGGTGAATATCTGAAAGGCTGACTCCTGGGAGAAGGCAAGAGACCAAATTTCAGAGCCTCGAACAGAGTGTCCCTGATCTGGTACCACCCTGCTTGTTTATGTAGAACATTGCAGTGGTGTTTGTCTGTTCAGATTTGTACAGTCTGCCCTGTTATGACAGGAACAAATGCTTTGAGAGCTTGAAAGATTGCTCTGAGCTCCAGAAGGTTTATGTGTAACTGTGAAGAGCCCAGGTACCACTGAGGCACTGTCCAGATGAGCTCCCACCCCAAGAGGGAGGCGTCTGTGGTGATCACCTTTGTGGGAAGCAGAGCTTAGAAGGGGATCCCTATTGCCAGATTTGCAGGGTCCTTCCACCAAAGCAAAGCCTGAAGGAACTGTTCTGTCACAGGTATCAGCTTTGAAAAATTGTTGCTTCTTTGAGACCAGCGAGCTCTGAGATGGGCTTGCAGGTTTCGCATCCTGTACCTGACCCCTAGGACAACTGCAGTCATTGACGCCACGTGTCCCAAGAGCCTGTGGAAATGTTTGGCTGGTCTTGGCTGTACCTGGATGAAAGAATCTGCCACTGAAAGGAAACTCTGAATTCTCTCCTGTGGGAGGAAGGCTTATCCTTTCTGGGTGTCCAGCTGAGTTCCTATGAAAGTGAGTAACTGGGTGGGTTCAGGTAAGACTTCTTTAAATTAACCAGGAAGCCCAGAGATTCTAGAAAGTGCTCTATAAGGGAAAGGGTCTCCTTGTTCTGACAGAGACTTTGCCACTATGAGCCAGTCATCTAAACAGGGCTAGATAGAGACACTAGCACCTTTGCAAAGACTGAGAAAAAATGTCTCACACTCACCGGAACAGCAGTTCTGTAGTCGTTCTCTTGTGCAAATACCTTTTATTTAAAGTGAAAATAACAAGAGTGAATGAATACGGTGAGGAGCATAAAAACAAGCCTGGAACAAGCACACTTCCTGGTAACCAAGTCACCTGACGCGTTTCGCCCTATCAGGGCTTTCTCAAAGGTACAGGGTTACCATACAAAGCAAACCGTTATATTATTACATTTAAAGTGGTACACACAACTTAAAACTAATACCAGGGATCTCCACAAACATTATATACAAATTAAAAACAAGATACACAGAATATAATAGTCATCAGATGTTTAACCACATATTTTCTAATTGTGTTTCATTTTCCATTTAGACATTTATCATATTTCATACTTCATTTTCCATGTCTCATTTCTTATCTTATAACTGGTAATTAATATTCTCCAGTACACATTATTATTGGTTATCAAATATTCTGTATACCATAAAGTTTAAAATCAAACCTGAAATTGAATGTTAGAAAAAGAGGAGATTGCACATGGTTAAAAGAAACATTCTGCCGCAACAAAGTTTTACTGTGTGTGTGAGAAGTTGTTTTGCTGGACTTGAAACATCTTTGTGCCAAGGCTCCCCTGCAATTAAGAACTTGAATCAGCTGTAGAAACTAATCCAGCAGCCAGTGAGAGGGGCGTGGACCAGGAGCTTGTGCTCTTTGCAGTGGAGATGGGGCAGTCAGCATAAAAGGGTGCTCACAGCTACCACGTTAGCGTGGTAACGTGAGCGTGAGTGGCGCGAGTGCCACTCGGCATCAAAAAATTTGTTTGTAGGTTTAGTGAAGGGCTGAGTTCTTTAGCTTGAAGTTTGGATTTATAGATTGAGAACTATTTGTAGTAATGAAATATTCAAACTCTCACTCAGATTTAAAAGTCCAAGCTTGGTGAGTGTTATACTGAATTTCAATTGTTTTAATTATTAACCTGCAGAAATATGTAATGTACTGTGTCCTAATTGTGATACTTATTAATCAATGGAAGAAGATTGACTGTTGGGATCGGGGTCACTCCATCACCTGCAAGGCAGCAAGACAAAAATATGTTGTGGCATTTATTTGTGCCATTGATTCAGAACTATTCATAGAACCAGAAGAAATGGATTCTCTGGCAGTGGAGATTATTTAATCACGTTAGAATCCAATGTTTTCACCTAGAAAATCCCACTTAAAATTAACTACACCATTTGTTTGTAGTATAGCAATACTGCTTGTAGGTGATGTAGATAAATCCCGCCACAAAGGAGTCAATAAACAAAATTTAAACATGTCACTTGAAACGCAAGAAGTGTTATAAACAAGATGCATGAATTTCAAATATGGACTAAAAGTTATGAACCAGATGTGTTAGGATTAACTGAAACATGGTTATCTCAAAACATACAGGATAAGGAAATATTAATGGATGGTTATAATCTTTTAGATTAGATAGAGGAAAGAGGGGTGGTGGGGTTCTTTTATATATCACAGAGAAACTGGTTTTGGGAGAAGTTGTTTTCAGGGTAATTTAGAGAATAGAATGTCTTTGTGTTAAATTTGAAAGATTGCAGCTCTTAATTAGTATAGTATATTCCTCCAAAAGTAAATATTACCAAGTTTGAATTATTGGCATCTAAATTAGAATTAGTGTCAGATGGTAAAGATTTAATACTAATTGGTGATTTCAACGCTGCTTGGGGCAAGCCAAGGGGATTAAAATTGGAACAAAGTTTTGAGATATTAAATGTCAATCAAATAATAAATCAAAGTACTAGGAAAAGTGGGGTTAAAAGTCTGGGGAGTATTTTGGACTTGATTTTTCTCTCTAGGAGCTTTCATGTCGAAAAATGTTTGATTTCACCTCCAAATCTGGGGGATCATAATCCAGTAGATTGTGTTGTAAAAGATTTAAATCAAATAATTGAGGAAGAAAAGATTACCCCAAAAAGAAACTTTAAGAACTATCACAAAAATCATTTTGTTTATGATTTAAATTGTATAGAGTGGGGAAGATTAAATTTAATTCCAGACATACATTTGGCGGTTGAAGAATTTTCAAAAACTTATTTAGAGGCCTGTAATTGGCATGCACCATTTAAAAAAACTAAAACAAAGAAAAAGCATCTTCCATGGTTAAACGAATATTTGACAAAGAAAATTCATATCAGAGATAGAATCTGGAAAAGAGCAAATAAAACAAAAAGGGAGAAAGACTGGGTTAATTTCAAAATTAAGCAAAAAGAATTCAAAAGGTTAATCAGATTTGCAAGAAAAAAATTTACAACATTATAATTGAGACAACTCATGATCCTAAACAATACTGGAATATGATAAAAGAATTGGAAAACCCTTTGAGAGTTAAGTTTTGTATAAAAATGTCTAATAAGGGTGAGCTCCTTGACTCAAAGAAAACAGCCCAGTTGTTGAACAAATATTTCTTAACATTGCCTAATATTACCATCCCAGCTGGTTCACAAGTATAAACAGATTTAGTAAATAAATAAACTAATAATGAAAATTGTCCTCTTTTTTTATTTAAAAAAATAAAAATCTCGGAAGTTAGGCTGGAGATCTTAAAATTAAATACAAATAAATCATATGGTATGGACAATATTGAAGGAAAATTTATTAAAGATGCAGTTGAAGTCTTATCACCAATACTGACTGATTTATTTTATCAAAGTTTGATTGAAAATGTTTTTCCCTCTATCAGGAAAACAGCCAAAATAGTACCTATATTTAAGGGGGGGATTCAAATGACCCCTCAAACTACAGACCAATAGCAATCCTCTCTAAGTTAATGGAACAAATGGTGTTTGGGCAGTTGTATAGTTACTTAGAAAAATATTCAAAATTGACTAAATACCAACATGGCTTTAGGGCAGGTTATTCAACTTGCACTGAGCTCATGGACTTTGTTGATAAAGTGGCAGTGGCCTTGGATAAGGGAGAGTCCATGGGTGCAGTGTTTGTTGACCCGTCCAAAGCCTTTGATTTGGTCGACCACCATTTATTGTATGAGAGGATGGAGAGGATTGGTATAGCCCCAAGGTCATTATTATGGTTTAAATCATATTTGAGTCAAAGAAAATAGCAAGTAGTAATAAATGGTCAATTTTATGAATTAGGTAGTATACTTAGAGGTGTCCCTCAAGGTTCAATTTTGGGGCCATTATTGTTTTTGTTATATATTAATGAATTACCTACCAAAATAAATAATACACAAATCAGGTTGTATGCAGATGATAAAGTACTTTTAGCATCAGCCAAATCTCAAAATGAAATGATGGTTAAATTACAGATGGATTTCGATATTCTACAGGATTGGTTTTCCAGCTCTAAATTAGTGATAAGTGATTAAAAAAAAAAAAAAACTCAGGTTATGTTTTTCAATAAAAAAACAAAGGTTAATAGAAAACCGATCAGAGATAGGGAAATACTAATGAGGAATGGGAAAAAAATTGATAATCACAGATCAATATAAATATTTAGGTGTAGAGACTGATTATACTTTATCTTTCTCAGCTCATATTAATAATACAATAAAGACAATTAATAATAAGATAGGGGCACTACATAGGTCTTCAAGGATATTAAATCTACAAACCCGGAGGTTAATTGCAAATCAATTAATAATGCCTGTATCCGAATATGGAAATACGGTGTATAATTTTGTGGGTCAAATGCATTTAAATAAATTAGTCATCTCATATAATCGATTGGCAAGATTTGTCCTGAACTATAGCTATAATACTCATCGTTGCATTTTGTATAAAGACCTAAACTGGGACAGTTTATCAGTACAATTTAAAAAACAATATTCAGTATTTATCTATAAAATAATAAATGGGATGATTGATGGAAACATGGAATTGCCTTCTGTTAGTAAATATTATCCATATCTTTTAAGGGATGTAAAGCATAGAGGTTACACTTTTCCAAAAACTAATACAAGATATGGTACTATGATACTTGAGGCTCAGACTGCAAATATTTGGAATAATATTCCCCCTGAATTAAGGAAAGCAACTAAACTATTACAGTTTAAATTAGGATTGAGCACTGTATTTTATGATGAATGTACTTGTTTTTAAAATGTGGATAAATGTGTTAGTTGTTGGTTTGAGTGAAGATTTTTGTCTTGTATAATGTCAAAAATTATTTATTAGTTGTTTTATGTAGTCTGAATTCAGGACAATGTTGAAAATAGGTCTATGACCTAGAGTTTGCTATCCTGTATAAAAATAAACATGTTTACTACTACTACTACTACTACTACGTGACAGCATAGAATTATGCTAGTGCAAATCTGAAACAAAAGAGAGAAAAAATAGAGAAACAAGTTAGAACAATTAAATTTACTTATACTACAATCTCATTTCCTTAAAAATGGTTTCACCTCTAATCTTCCATTTAAACCCTTCCCTTCCTTTGCCTTAAAGGCGAAAATCCAATATTGTTCTCTTTTCAACAACAAATTGTCATAGTCTCCCCCTCTCCTAGAAAGGAAGGGCTTCTCAATTCCAATATAATTAAATGTATGCTCCCTTCTATTCCTAGTTTTAAAAACATGCATTGCCAGTGAATTAGTTAAATCTTCACTCACAGTAGCTCTCTCATGCTCACCAATTCTAAGTTTGAACAATCTTTTGTTCTTCCAACATAAAACTACCACACTGACATGTGGCCATGTATAAGGCCCTTAGTATTGCAATGAATGAAGCCCTCTAACTGTGGTGTTTCTTTTGGAAACAGGGTTGGTAAATGACTTTGCAGTTATTACTTTCTGGCAAAATTTATAGTTGCCACACCTATGACAGCCGTCATTCCTTTTTGAAGCACATCCGTGGTGCATCTCTCTATTGGTTGCAGAGAGTGCACAACAGTATCTTTAATGGTCTTTCCCCTTCTGTATATCATTTTGGGTCCTTTATCATTAAGATCTGTAAGACAGGATCTTGTTTAACTATGTGCCAGTGTTCTCTAATAATGTTGGCAATTTGATTGGACTGGGGATTGTAAGTACTTACAAAGGAGAGTTGGGGGTCCACAATATTAGAATTCTCTTTTCTTTTTTCCTTAATAGTGATTCCCTTTTGATTTTTCTCACTTCATCTTCCATTTCCAATAACGAATCTAGTGGATATCCCCTCTCCTCTAGTCTCTCCCTCAATTCTATTGCTCTGGTCATATACAGTTCTTCTGATCCACAATTCCGTTTAGCCCTAATAAACTGTCCTTTAGGAATTGCCCTGATGACATGTCTACGGTGATTACTGCTAGCCAGCAGTAACGTATTACCATCAGTGAGTTTGCGATACAGGTCAGTGGTAAGGCCACCCCTTCCATCTTTTCTAATCACAAGATCCAAAAGGTAAGTTCATTAAGATTAACTGTAATGCTATATCTAAGGTCCTTACAACTTGTTTCCAAATATTCAATAAATAAAGAAAGCTCAAGATTCCCTTTCCAAATGACCAGAATGTCATCAATAAAGCGCCTCAAAGATCTATTTTATGGAGATATGGATTCTTTTCAGACCATATTACTTCATGTTTCCATTTGGCCGTAAACAAATTGGCATAATTTGGAGCAAAACTAGCCCCCACAGCAGTACCGTTCTTCTGCAAATAAAATTCATTATTAAAGAAAAAAGTGTTACAGGTTAACACAAATTCAGCTAGCTGTAACAAGAATTCAGTACATGGTTCCAATATTTCTCTTGTGTTTAATATTCCACTGCATTCAGACCCTCCAAATAAGGAATATTAGCATATAGTGCTGTGACATCAAGGGTAACCAAGAACCAGTCATCCTGTATAGCTATATCATTTATTACCCTCAAGACATCACCTGTGTCTTTAATGTATGAAGGCACCATTTTCACCAGATCACTTAAATAGAAATCTACATATTTAGCTAGAGGTTCAGTCAATGAGTTATTACCAGACACAATAGTCTCCCTGGAGGGTCAACCAAATTCTTATGTATTTTAGGGAGACAGTAAATAGTCTGGTAGACAGGGAAGTCAACAGTAAGAAACTGAATAACATTCATTGGGACCTAATTCTTTTCCATAGCTAGTTGTAAATAGCTATCAATGATTTTACCAGGAAGTGCGCTTGTTCCAGGCTTGTGCTGGTCTCCCTTGACTACATGTTAAATTGTTTGCCACAGACTGAGCACAGCTTTTCCTCGGTGCAGTTGCCTTCCTACATTGTAGATAGAGACACACATCTTCCTGAGGTGTGCTGCTACCACTGCCAGGCACTTGATAAAGATTCTTGGAGTAGAGAACAGACCAAGGGCATTGCAGCGAACTGATGGTGGCCCAAAGGAGCTTGAACCTGAGAAACTTCCTGTGGGACCTCCTTATGGGTATATGGAAGCAAGCATCCTGCAGGTCCAGGGAGGCTAGCCAGTCTCCTTGCTGTAAGGACTGTATGACCAAGGCCCCTAGAACTCTGCGGCCACATAATTTTGCGCAGAACTTGCAACCTACTGGAGAACTTCTGCAGTATCGCAGAATTCACTGTTCTTAGTGATTCTTTATTAATATTTCCATTTATCCATAGAACCTGGTTCTCTTCCCCCTCTGTTTATATCCAAAAGCCCTCTATGCTCAGAATGTGATGTTATCATTGCTATGACATCATACATTAGCTAATGAAATGGCTGCATTCTGCCAGGGATGAATAGTCACTTATCTAACACAGCTCCCACTGCCAGAGGTGGTGACACAGCATATCTGGTACGATGATATTTTGCTGAACCTGCACTACAGCCTAATACAATTTTCAGTCTTATCACACTAGGGCCAACTTAAACAAAACTTTGACAATAGCATAGACCTGTTAAGTCCATACTTTACTTTGTACAAACTTATTTGTGCTTTTAAGGTATAGAGATGCCATCTGAAATGAATAACTGGTAAAATGAATTAACCTCTCATTTTTAACAAAAATAAAGTAATTATGCCCAGAAAAGTGGAATATAATAATGTATAGACCTGTTAAATATTTGCACTGTACACATTTTTGCCAGGGTTGATTAATTATGTATTGTCATTGGTTGATAGAAACACCTTGTCATTGGTTGATAGAATCACCTAAACATCTTGGAGAAATGTGCATAGGGCCAGCCTTTGGGCCAAAGGGTAGCATGTTGTGTTCCCGTGCCAGCAACTCAGGTTCAGAGATGAGCTCTGGGAGCTGGGCAGCACAAGGATCAGGGGAGCACACTACTGCTTTGAGCATGTGAAGGTATGGCACAGTGTTCTGTCACACGGGACACATTGTGATGGGCTGGAGAGCTTTATCTCACAATGGGTTCACGTGCATGTCATGGCCTAATGGTGTTATGTAGTGTGTCGGGGAAGCGGGTTGCCATGAAAAATTAGTTTTGCAATATCTCCTCTATTCTGTTTATTCCATTTCCAAAGGGATCTCTATGAATGAGGATACAATGTCATTGAAGTTTAATATATATATATATACATACACACACACACATGCACAATCTCTCTCTCTCTCTATATATATATATATTTATATACACACACACACACACACACACACACACACACACACACACACACACACACACACACACACACACACACATATAGAATATACACACACACACTTGTGTGTGTGTGTGTGTGTGTGTGTGTTAGATTTCACATAAATATATAAGTGATAGACAGTGGGGACCTCATGAGTGGTATAGACAGCATGAGTATAGAAATACCTTATTTATCACACAAGGTCCCTCTACGTATTTCATTTATGCAATAGACTAGGACCTTAAGGATAGATTTTTTTTTTTTTACTTTTTAGACATAAATTATTTCTGTAAGTGTGTTATTTTTTGAACTAGTATTACTGTGCTTTCCCCTGTCCTGATTGCTATAACCATTGCCATGGATGTGAAGTCAAGATGAGAAGCTGATACTGTGATGCAGTAGCTCATCAGTGCCGCAGAACTTCTGCAGAAATTACAAACCACCACTGCAGACGTTCTGCGGCAAATGGTAATTCTGCCGCAGAACTTGGTCCCAATGTGCCACAGAAAAGTAGGGGACTTGCGTATGACTAGTGACAAAGTGACCATCTTGAATTTGGGTTTTAACAGATGCTTGTTTTAATATCTGAGATCCAAGATAGATCGCTACTCCGTTTTCTTTTGTGTCAGAAAGTACCTGGAGTAGAGGCCTTTGCCCTTTTTGTGGGACAGGACCCTCTCCACTGCTCATACAGCTAGAAGGTTTTTCACCTCCAACAGTAGTACCTGTGTTGGGGTTAGAGGCTTTGATACCTGGGTATGCTTGGGGTCTGTCATCTGCTTGAACTGTAGTGGCAGACCCTTTTCTACTATCTCTAGAACCCACTTCTCCGAGGTAATGCAGCATCAGTTCTGAAGATAGTGGGGAATCCATCTCCTACTGGCAATGGGGAGGTTATCTGGACACTCATCAGGGCTGCGGGCTTCTGACTGGGTAGGTGGCCTTCTTTGCATTTTTCTGCCCCTCCCCTGAAAGCATCCTGTACTGAGAGAAGTTAGACTGGGATAGGGAGTGTACGGTCTGGGAAAATAACCTCTGCTCCTATTTCCCCTCAGGTGGGATTTCTGTGGGGTAGGAGGCTTAGAAGAGTGACTCTGCCAAGAGGCCTTGTACTCATCAACCTTTTTCATGTAGTCGGTTGTCTCGGAATCAAATATGTTTTGATTACAGGGGAAGCCCATGGCCTTAGACTGGGTGTCTGGGGTTAGACTAGTAGTTCTAAGCCAGGCAAAATGCCTCAGAGAGATGGCATGGGCCATGGCACTGGAGGCGGCATCATTATTGTCATCTGACATGTGGAATTGGTATTTTGTAGCTTCCAGGGCAGTTTTTGTCATGTCCACCAGTTCCTATACCATTGTACCCGACTCATTGCAGGTAATGGCCAGAACAGAATTCCACAGAGCTTTTTGATACTTGGCAGTGAAAGTCGTGTAGGAAGAAATTCTGACAAGTAGGGAAGCTGTGGTGTACATCTTCTTTGCCATGAAATCTATTTTCTGGAGTCCATGTCAGGGGTAAGGAAGACAAGGAGACCCCAACTTACTCACATGCTGCCTGCTGTATACTCTCATGGCTGGGATGTACAAACAGGAACTCTGTATCATTCTTAGACAACTGGGCCCAGATATTCAAACTGCGCTCAAAAGTAGCGCAACAGCAGGAGCAAGCACAAACCAGTTATGCAAATGCGCAACAGGTGCGATATTCAAACATGGAGCAGAGCAAATTGCGCAAGCAACCAACATCTGAATATCGCACATACTGCGCCATCGCGCAACCAGGAAGGAGAAGCTGAGCCAAAATGTTGCGCTATGGCGCAACCAGGGAAGCTCAGCTGAGCATTCCAGAGCTGCCATAGTGCAAGCACAGCCCCCCCAGAGCAATGGAACTGCACATCCAGGGAGGCAGGCTGGGGCCCACCGCCAGCCATGCCACACATGGGCACAGGAACACACTGCAGAACCCACACCACACCTGCACACCCCAAGCACAGCATCACTGGGGGTGGGACGGATGATCCACGTGCCCATGGGGACAAGCCAACAAAGCATAGCAGAGCCCTGACACCCCAGCACAACCACTGGCAGGCGGAGAGTGCCACACACAGGGGGTTGACAACCACAGTGCACATCAGCCCCCTGTATGCACAGCACACCCTGCACTGTGACCCCAAGACACCACCCATGTGCAGTGACTGGCACTGCAGGAAACCATGCAGTCCCCCCAGCACACGTCAGCCCTGTGCAGCACAGAAGCATACAAGCCAGACACACCCTGTGCACCCAGCAGTGGGTGGCAGCAGATGGCAAGACCAACAGAAAGTCACTGCCATGCCGGAGATACCTCCCCAAGCACACGACACACACACACACACACACACAGGACCATACCACCCCAGATGGCATGTACACCACTGCAACTGAGCACCCATAGCCAGCTGCAAATCAGAGACCAACACAGTATTCATATCAAATATAAATGTATTTTTAAAATTTCAAATAGTAAATACAACAATAAACAACAACTATTTACAAGGGGGAACGGGTACAAGGTAGGGTGTTCAAGGGGTAGGGATGAACAACTTGGAGAGGGAAGGCAGGTGGTAGGGATGGGAGAAGTGGAAAGGTATTGTGTCCTAAGGCCCAGCTGGCTGGTTATCCTGCGCCTGGTTCTGCTCTCCCCAGACGCCTCCGCAGGCCATGTCGCCTAATGGACTCCAGGATGGCCTGGGTTTAGGGACACCTGTGTCAGGCCCCGAATGCCTTGATCTATCCTCCGGAGAACTTCGAGGCCTAGGAAAATGGGAACACAGTCAATGGCTGTGACTGACCACAACCCTGAACACCACCCAACCTGCAAGCCATATAGCCCAATGTCCGCACCTGTGATGGCATGCACCCACCCACAGTGAACATGCACATGGCCATCACAAACAGGCGGCACCAGCTATGTGCACCACTGCACACACACACTGCCCATGTCCATCACAGCACAAACAAGGCTGGCAGTGATGTGGCAACGTGGTGCGATGCCAGTTACACAGCTATGTGCCCAGTGCATGCCTGGACCACCAGTGATGCATACACAGACGTGCTGTGATACTGCACAGTGATGCATGTCACCTGTGTTGTATACATACATGGATACATAGACAGTGTCAGCAGATAAGGGCCTATGTGCCACCCAGTCTGGCCATTTGACCTTGTAAGTTCACTCTGTTTTCCTATAAGTCTGTTGCACCTTACCCTGACCTCCAGAATTCCTTTATGGCTATCCTGCATTCTTAAATCCGTGACCAAGTCAGCCCCCACCACTTCCTCTGGCAGGGTGTTCCACTTGTCCACCACCCGTTCTGTGAAGAAATTCTTTCTCATGTTCCCTCTCAATCGTCCCCCCTCCAACTTCATCCCATGCCCTCTAGTCCTCGAACATCTTTTACGCTTAAAAATAGTGTTTTCATGCACTCTGTTCCCCCCTGTAAGATACTTGTATGTCCCCATCATATACCCCTCTCCCTCCTCTCCTCCAGGGAGTACATGTTCAGTTCCTCCAACCTGTCTTCATAGGACTTGTGATGCAATCCATGCACCATCCGTGTTGCCCTCCTCTGAACCCTCTCTACCCAGTCCATGTCCATACGTAGGTATGGTCTCCAGAACTGTACACTGTACTCCAGGTGGGGCCTCACCAGTGTCTTGTATAGTGGAATTATGACCTCCCCTTTCCTGCATGGTTGTGTTGTGCATGGCTGGTGGTCTTGCCCCCCCAGCATGCAATAGCATCCATGAAGTAATGATACTCACACTCCTCCAGCAGCTGGCTCTGCCGCTGCTGCTGCTGCTGCTGCTGCTGCTGCTGCTGGGGCACAACACCCCCCGGCACCGGGGCCCTGGCACGGCCCACGTCACCGTCGCCCTGCGTCCTCAGATTCCGGCCTGTGGGAGACATATGTTGAGACAAACATCAGTGTGACTCAAAAGCAGAGTGCCCCCTGCCCAAGTGAGAGTGCCTGCCCACACAGCCATAACCATCCATCGCACAGCTGTACACACTGACACAGCCAACCGTGTCCGAGCCGGCACCTATGCATAGCCACCCAAGCACACACACACCCCTACAGAGAATATAGGTGCATAGATGGTACACTCACCTGGCCTAGGCACTACGCCCCTCCTGGCAAGCGACCGCAGCCGCGACAAAAGTTCTGGCTTCCTCCGGCGGAGGTCACAGTACCGGTGCCGGCACTGCTCAGCAGACCGGCCCCGTCCAGTGACCTCCACCAGGTCAGTGGCCACTTGCTGCCACAGATGAGTCCTGGCACTGGTGAGGGGCGCCTCACCATACAGGCCATCATAGTGTGGCTCAACTAGGGCCACCAGGTTGGCCACTTCAAACTGGCTCCAGGACACTGCCCTCCTCCTAGCCATGAACCAACTTTACAGCAGGCAATATGGCGCCGCGCGCCTAACCCCGTGGAGTTGTTGCACAATAGACCACCACAGGCTCAATCGCGCTGTTCGAACAGCGCGTCCTCACATGGCGCTGTCACCAGACAGCGCAATAGGGATGTACACATGGCATGCCAACAGCACCAGGGGTCAGAGGGCATACACAAGATCACGGAATGATGCAAGGCTATGCACAGCGCCATCGGACGAGTAGGCATCCTGCGCATGACTGCCAAGCTGCGCACCAGTGCCACAGTGGACTATCGGCGCGGTAGTGCCACGCGCCATATAGTGCCCAGTGCTGTAGGCACCACTGGCACAATGGTGGCCATGGCCTGAATGCCTATCACGCTCAGCAGGTCTGCAGTGCGATGAGCGCATCGTAAGCTGTCTGGGTGTGCGCCATGCAGTGTATACGCAGCCACAAACCTAAGCCATTGGCTCAGCCGGACCTTCGTTTGCGCCAAAGTGCAAATCTGGCGATATTCAGCCGACATATGCAAATCATTCGATCAGCCATTCATAGGCGCGGTGGCGCGGTGTATGTCATTATAGTTGCGCCACACCTCATTTGCATGTGTTGCACTATAAAAATGAGACAGTGGGTTGTGCTGGCCAGATTTGGTTACTGCAGGTGAGAGGTGAGTTACATGCTGTGATGCTCAGGACAATGCTCATGGGCGGAGGATGATAAAGGCTGAGGGGCTTAGCATGAAAGGGCACTTAGAAAGGGACAAGGGCACCCTTTCTATCAGTATCTGTCATGCGGAGAGAAGCGTGGGGCTTCCCGCCCCTGGCCGAGCAGCTATGCTCATGGAAATGCTGTTGACTGCACAGTGACAGGTGTCCACTTCCACCCATACAGATCACCATGACTGACCAGAGCCAAGCTGAGGGGTGTGGGCGGGCGGGCGTGGGAGGAGGCTGAACTTCACCGTGGCAGGACGGCAGGCCCTCTTCCAGGCCTACCTGGAGGATGAGCCACTATTGAGTGGACGGAGGCACCCCTCAGGGCGTGCAGCTGCATGGGAGGGGTAGCTCAGGCCCGTCAACCTGCAAGGAAGCCACCAGCGCTCGTGCAGGAATGCAAGAAGAAGATGGGGACTGACCGCAGGAGGCTGGAAGGAGACGGTGGCAGCCTTCAGGGCGGACGCGTGCTGGCACTGGTGGGGGCCCACCAGTGGTGTTGCAGCAGACCCCTACAGAGGAGACACTGGTGGCGGCCATGCAGCCGAGTGCCATTACGGTGCCAGGCGGAGGATTCCAGACAGGTGGAAGCCCATCACTGCATGGTATGACATGGTGGTGTTGTTGGGGGGCTGTTGTCCACATGCACACATGTACTCTCTTTCTGTTACAGATCCTGTTCGTCTTCAGGAGGACGGTGGTGGTGGTGGGTCCAGACAGTGATGCAGACCTGCTGGACGTGGAGGAGGGACCATCCACTCCACCACCACCAGCCTGCAGGCACTGCAGCAGCATGCACGCTGGGCCAACAACTCCGGTGTCAGTGATACGGGTGCAGGGGTGCACAGCCTGTGTCTCAGCAGTCTGGCATGCAGGTATGCCAGCATGCTGTGCCTATGGCAGTGTACGCGCACCTGCACCATTGATGATAACAGGCCTGCAATGGGCAGTGATAGGTGTGTGTCCCATGACGGACACATGGCAGGCCAGACGTGCCCCCTGGCCTTCCTGGTTCACACCAGTGTACCCAGCATGCTAGCACTGATCCCAGGCTGTGCCTGTCAGCACCGGTGGGGCAGCACCGTGGCCGTGCAGGTGTCTGGCACTGTTGTCAGCATGGAGGTGGAACAGGTGGACCTGGGGCTCAGCAGTTGGAGGGGCGGCAGCAGCATCGCACACCAGGTCTGGGGTACAGTGTCAAGCAGTGGCACATGTCCCCGCCTTGATCGCCATACCTGGTCCTGGCGAACAGCGCCCACCCTCAAGGGTGCTGTGCACCAGGACCGTCCACCCCTGGGGGTCACGATGCCATTGGGGCACAGTACCCATTGGACACACACCCGCCTGCTGCAGGACTCAGTACAGCTGCAGGGGTGGATTACAAGGTCCGTGGAGGCACTGTCTGTGTCCGTGGAGTGGCATAGCAGGGGAGTGCTCGGGACCGAGCCAAGCTGGTCCTTATGCGGACGGATGTGACCGCTGCCATTGACAGGCTGACCCAGGCAGTGGTCTCTGCCAGCAGACGCGTGGCCCACACTGTCAGGTGCCCTGTACCACACCCCCCATACAGTGCGCTTTCCCTCCCGCTCCCGGCGTCTTGCGACACCAGGCCTGTCGACACTGGGTTCTGCTGTGGGCATCCCGAGCACCCCTGGTGCAAGTTTGTTTAGCAGGATGCAGACCCTGTGCGGGCAAGGTCGGCGTTCGTGCAGTGGGACCCCTGGTGTGCAACAGCACCACCCCATGTAACCCCTGCTCAGCCTGCCAGGGCTGCTGGGCCCGCAGCGGGCCCCACGCATCCGTGGTGGCCGTGGGACAGTGCTACCTGACTGAGCTGTCTCCCAGTGCGGGCCCTGTCTGGTGCTGCCCTGTGTGCAGCGTGTGTCATGGTGGGCAGTGCACTGCTGGTGCTCTGCTCACCATGCTGACTACGGACCACCCGCACACTCCCAACTGCTGTCCACAGGTGCGTGTGCATGATGATGCCTGCATTGCACTGTACACAAAGTGCAAGGGTGCGCCAGGTCCTGACACACGCGACCTGTATGGTACAGGTGGTGGGGTGGCGTGGTGCTGTGTGTTGGCAATGTCATTTCCGCAGTGCTGTGCTGCTGCCCATGTACACTGCCTGGTGTGTGTGTGTGTCCATATGAGTGCTCATCCCTCTGATGGTGTGTTGGATGCCTGGAACCTTCAACTCCCCTGACCTTCATGCACGGTGTGTTCCCCTGTGTGCCTGTGGTTTTGCGCTGGACAGTGTTGCCTGCACATGTCCCCTTGACTTACCTGTGTTGGGCGTAGTGCTCTTCTGCAATGGTGTCCCGGTGCAGCTGGGCCTGCGTGGTCAGTCGGGTCCCTCCGTCCTAGGGGGCTGCTCATCACCAACATCACCGGCGCCACTCTGGCGTCCCCATCGCTGTCCCCTCTTGGACCTGTACGGCTATCCCATGGTCTTTGGCCATGTTGTGCAGGATGCAACAGGCCAGGAATATCCCACAGGCCTTTTGGGGGCTGTACTGTGAGGCTCCCGAGGTTTCCAGGCATCGGAGTGTGCCTTGAGCATCCCAAACACCCGCTCTATGATGTTACATGTTGCGGCATGTGCCTCATTGAAACATAACTAGCTGGCTAGCGTGGGGGCGCGCTGAGTGCGGTGTGAGCAGCCAGGGACGGAGTGGTATCCGCAGTCACCTGTGTGGAGATAGTGGAGATCAGTGTCATGTCAGGTCCATATGCCCACATCCTTGTGTGCCACTACCATAGCACCTGTGTCATTCCACCCTTGCCCAGAGTTTGCATTCCATTCATTGTACTCACCCACTAGATGACCCGTGAGGATGTCCTCACTCTCGAATCGATGGCACAGTGCAGACTGGTGCCACATGAAGGCATCATGTGCTCCGCCAGGGCTAGTGTGGCACAGACATTGATAATCGCCCAGTGGCATCACACCTTGACACTGGAAAACCCTTCGGTTCCAATATGCCTGGCCGTCGGGGCCAGGTGGCGTCTGAATAGCCACATGGGTGCAGTCTATGGCCCCTAGCACGCCAGGCATATGTGCTACCCTGTGGAACTCCTGCATGTTTGTTGTACGCTCTGCCGCGGTGCTGGGGAAATGGATGTACTCCGCAGCATGAGGCAGCAGTGCACTGAGGAATTGGGTGAGGATGCGTGACATGGCTGACTGTGTAATGCCTGTGGTGTCCCCTGTTGGCCTCTGGAAGGTGCCCGTGGTGAGCAGGCACATGCAGGCTGTCACCTTGGTCTCCACGGACAGAGCGTGACTCCGTCATGAGGGTGCCTGCATCACATCACTGCACAGCTCGCAGAGCCATCTCAGTATTGCCCTGTTCAGGCGGTACCGGACCACAATCTCGACGTCTGTGTACAGCTCGAAGCTGATGCGGGCACGATACTGCCTGTCGGGGGCATACTGCCGATGGGCCCCTCCGCGGCCACGTCCCCCTGCAGCATGGTGTCTCACCCCCCTCATTATAGCTTCCATGAGGAAGCTGGCACTGTCCATCTCCTGGCTTCTGCCCCCGGCTGCTGTTCCTGTGTTACCCGCTGCCCCCACTGCTGCTTCCACTGCACGGGTACCCCACTGGCCTCTCTGTCCTCCTGGACCCACTGTCCCTCTGCCCTTCCAGCTCCTGTCTCTCTCTCTCTCTCTCTCTCTCTCTGTCTCTCTCCCCCAGTTTGTGGCCTGCTAGGGTTCTTGCACGCTTCCTTGAGCTTTTTTATTTTGGCTCAATTCCGCTACTAACGCTTCCGGTGAGCCACTCTAGCATTGCGAAGTGTTCGAATATCGCATTGCGCACTTTATGCATGGACCCGCCCCCTTCGGTTGTGCATGCCTTCATTTCCATTGCGCTGTTGCTCAGCATGTTTTTGGTGGTGCAACTGGCCCCTTCTGAATATTGCAGAATGGCACATTTTTTGAGTTAGTGCGATGCGAACTCCTGTTACGCATGGCGCAACCTTTGAATAATAATATCTGGGCCCTGGTATTTTTTCAGCACGCTTGTCAACCCTTGCCACAGACGTGGGAGTTTGAAGCAGTTTCATGGTATTTTTCCTGAAAGCATTATAGATAGGCATGACTAACCTCATAGGGGGTGGAGGACCTTTCATCGCCCTATAATCTTTATCCTTCTTCCTATCCTGGTTAGACTCCTGAGAAGGGAGGTCCAGGGTGTCTAGCATATTTTGGATAAACGTAAGCATAGAGGAGGGATCTTCCTGGGCAGCAGGGGAAGCTCCAAAATGAGGCTCAGGAGACACATCAGGTTCTAGGCCCTTTAAATGTATGTCAGAGGCATCATAAAAATGTTCCTCATCATCTGCATCACCCTCAGTCTCCAGACAAGAGGACTGTGGAAGAGTGCTTACCAGCCCCAGTAAACATAGACCCCATCTTTTGTAGGGTCTGAAAGACTTGCCATGCTTTTGCAATGTCTTGCACAGATGGGAATTCCTGTGCAGACTATGGCTGTGTATGCTTTGTTTTTTCTTTATGTTTTAAGCTGCCTGTTGTCTCACTATTGGCTTTTCCAGGAGGAACAGGAGCATTTTTTGTCTTTGCAGACTATCTTTTTAGCCACTTCATCAGCAGCTTGATCATGCCTCCTTTTTTGTACAAACACTTCATCAGTGCCTTTATTATTTTTACATTTATGAGGAACTTCATCAGCTCCTTTGGAAGCTTTATTTTTTGGTTGGGACTTGGAGGATTCATCAGAACACATGTTTGAATTGTTATTGTTATTTTTAGATGGCCCCTCATCGGTAGCCTTTGATTTTTCCTCAGCCATCATTTTTTCAAGTCTCTTTCCTCTGTTTCTCAATATTTTTTTTTTTTTTTACAAAATTTGGTGCAAAGAGAACAAGTATGATCAGGACCTAAACACCTGAGGCACAGGTTGTAAGAATGTGCTATGGCCAAAATCCTGTGACAGTTGACACACTTTTTATATCCTGTAGGTCCAGTTTTCTTTTTAGTTCTGGGGATCTCTGACATGCCAATCCACAGAGGATCCCAGTAATAACTGCCAAAAGTGAAAATTCAAATTGGTTCCCTCGCCATAAGGAACTGCGATTTCTGAGGTAAACTCTTTTAACAGAGTTACTGGGGTTAAGGAGTGGTCACAGAAAAACCTGCAGTGTGAATTGAAACACAGACAGCCTTAGGGGCAGGACATTGTTTTCAGACCAAACAGGTTGTATTGGAACAGGAAGGGTTACATATAACCATTGGCAACAAATTGCCCTGGGTGGAGATATCCAGACTAGATCAGATTACTATAAGTACTGCTGGCTGCAATTTTCAAAAACACAAAACACATTTTCTGGAGCTGGAAGGACACTACTTTCTTCAACTGCGAGCTGTGTGAGAAATTCTGTATTGCACTTGATATCTGCAGCAAATGTGCACTTTTGCTTAATTCTGTGGGAGGTGAAACTAACCACCCTTAGTAATTGCTTTTTATTCACATTTATTTAGTGTTTAACCAAGAAGGGGCTTGTAAACTCTGTTTATCTTGTTAGTAACGTCAGAAGGATTTAAATACTGCATTCTGGTCCTTGGAGGTAGCTAGATTGTCTACTAGGATTTGCTGACAGTTAAACTATTTTTAAATGAATTACAGTTGGCTGAGGAGTTGAAAAGAAACTTGCAAACTCTGCTTATCTTGGAAGTAACCTCATAAGTGTTTGAATACTACATTCTGGTTGTCCCTTGGGGTAGCTGGATTGACTACTAGGATTTTGGGACAGAAACTATTTTTAAATAATTTACTAGTGCGTAGGAGTTTGTGATAGTTAAACTCTTTTAACAGAGTTACTGGGGTTAAGGGTGGTCACAGAAAAACCTGCAGTGTGAAACAGGAAAAGACAGTCTTTCAAGCAACAGAGGGTGGTGGATCTAGGTTTACATTTGTTTGTTACAATTCTTAAGATTTTCAGTGCAGGAAGAGTTTAAAGCACAGCCGACTTATTTTGGGGCTGACAGCTCTCGGGCACAAACCACCAGGCCTGTTTGGGGCTGGGAAGGTTTAACTGTGTCTGACTTGGATGTGTGGATTTTCTCTGTTTGATTAGCAGGGTATTTCTCTATCAAATTGTTGTGTAGGGCATCTTGCTGACAGGAAGGCACTCATTGCAGCAGTGGGTCAGAGCTTTAGCTGATTGCTGCGAGGCACAGTTAGGCCAACCCCTTCCCACCTCACCCACCCACCCTGGAAATAGTTCCTTTATACCTGGGGTTCTGACATCATTCCTCAAGAGTGCAAGGTGCATGTCACTGTCATATCCTCTCTAGCACACTGCACTGACAATATAAGCATACACATTGTATATTATAAATATATATTTCTATACTACAAACCAATCACACACAAAAAAAAAAAAACAAATGTGGGGAGTAGTGCAATGTAATGGCTGTGGGGCAGCAGTCTTCCGGGAGTCTTTCTGGAGGCTGAGATGCTGCCCTATTTGCAGACAACTCTCTGCCCTGAGGGAGGAAATTGCCCGTCTTCAGGCCACACTGGACAGTAGTGCGGGACCTTCCCCAGGCCACACTGGACAGTAGAAAGGAACCTCCCCATCCAGAGAGCACCACAGCCACCACCACTACCTCAGAGATTGAAGAAAACACAGCAGTTGGACCACAGTGGGCTCAGGAAGGTGAGGATGGTGGAACAGATGCACACCCAGTCAGTTGTTCCACTCACAATCCATACACCATTCTGGGGCTGGCTCCCCTATGGATACACCCACAGGAGGCTGAGGACAGCTGTCACAAGGGAGGCCCACAGGAAGGAGGCAGAGGACACCACAAGGAAAGGAAGCAGCTCCTGGTGGGGGACTCAATTATTAGGGGGATAGAACTGGGAAGAGCTGGAAAAACTGAAGTAAGGTGCCTGCCTGGTGCCATGACTTGGAGGGACAGGAAGCGCATCCTCAGGATCAGACAACAGCTGCAAGGATTCTGAGCTGGACGTAATTGTCCACCTAGGGACAAATGACTTGGCTCATCATGAGGTTAGAGCAGTGCAGGAGGACATTGCAGAGTTGGGGAGGGCCTAAGACAAGTAGCACACACAGTATCCTTCTCAGAGGTGCTGCCTGTCAAAGGCATGGGTGAGGCGAGGTAACTGGCACCATGCAGTTTAATGAATGGTTGAAAAAATGGTGCAGAGCACAGGGGTTTGGCTTCATTGGGGACTGGGGTTCCACCTGGAGGGACAACAGCCTATACTGGCAGGATGGTCTGCATCTGTCCAGGAAGGGAACAAGTCTTTTGAGCAATCGGTTTAAATGCTTCATTGGCAAGCTTTTAAACTAGTCAAAGGGGGAGGCACTGACAAGAAGCAGAAAAATCCCAGCCTCTCCCTACAAAATAGGGTACTAAATGAGAAAAAGACCAAGGTAGAACGGTTAGTGGGGATGCTAACAGAAGGTAAAGCCATCAAAAATGGAGAGCAATGAGTACCAATGCCCGTAGTCTAGGTAACAAGCTTCCTGAATTAGTGGCCTTGATGGAGGAGGAACATCTGGATATTGTGGCAGTCACAGAAACATGGTACACAAAAACCACGACTGGGCGTAAACATACCAGGATACACTATCTACAGGAGGGACAGGGAGGGTAAAGAGGAGGAGGAGTAGTTCTTTACATAAAGGAAGAATAAAAGCAACAGAACAAAGGGTAAACAGGGGGAGAAGAAGCACTGTGGGTAAATTTGGAGACGAGCAATGGCACCACAATCCGCAGGGGTTGTATACAGACCCCTTCTCAGGGAGGAAATGGACAAGGAAATGATAGAAAGTATACTTAGAATGGCAGAAAAAAGGGAGATACTGCTGATGGGTGATCTGAATATGCCAGATGTTAACTGGAGTGCAGTTGCAGCTGCCACTTCGAACAGTGCAGTTATTCTAGATGCCCTACAGGGGCATGCCTGAACAACTAGCATTGGAGCCCACTCAAGAGGGTGCAATATTAGACTTGATACTCTCAAATGGAGATGGAGAGAGATCACAGATGTAGAAGTGGGTAGCCATCTGGGAACTAGCGACCATCCAACAGTATGGTTCACAATAAACACAGTAATAGAGTCAAGCCATACAAAGACAAAAGTACTGGACTTTAGGAGGCTGACTTTGCCATAATAGGTGAGTGCCTAAGGAATGCACTAGCAAATGGGCAGGAAGGAGGGTGGAAGAACAATGGGGAATAATAAAACTGCCATCACAGAGGTAACAAGCCTGCGTGAAGCAAATAAACAAAACAAGATGATGTAAGAAACCACTATGATTCTCAAAGGAAGTGGCAGTGAAGGTTCAAGGAAAAGAAAGCATTCAGGAAGTACAAGGAATCGAGAAGGAGCAGGACAGAGAACTGTATCAGTTAAAGCAAAGGAGGCTGGGAAGACAGTCAGAACAGCAAAGGCCCAAACCGAGGAAAAGATAGCCAACTCAGTTAAGAGGGATAAAACCTTTATAAGGTACATCAGGGGACGAAGGAAGACCAAGGGAGGGATAGTGAGGCTTAATAAAGGGAAGGAGGGTGGGCAGAGGAGACTGTGAAAAGGCAGAGATACTAAACAAATATTTTTGCTCAGTATTTATGAAGGAAGAGGGAGATACATAAAACAAACAGTAGTAACACTCTGGATACAGAAGTTGATACCGGCCCATTTACAGAAGAAAGGGTTCTGAAAGAACTCTTAAAACTGAAGGTGGACAAAGCAAGAGGGCCTGATGGATTCATCCCAGAATTCTAAAGAACTAAGGGTAGAACTAGTGACACCACTGACTACCCTTTTAACAAATCATGGGAGGATGGGGTGGTACCGAGGACTGGAGGAGGCAGATGTGATTCCCCTTCACAAAAGTGGGAGCAAGGCAGAAGCAGGAAACTATAGATCTGTTAGTTTAACCTCAGTGATAGGAAAATGATGGAATCACTTCCAAAGGAAAGAATTGTCGAGTATCTAGAGGCCAGAGGGCACAGGACCCTAGGCAGCATGGATTCTAGCAGGAAGGTCATGCCAGACAGAATCTGATAGATTTCTTTGACTGGGTGACCAAAGTAGTAGATCAGGAGGGCTGTGGACATAGCCTACCTAGACTTTAGCAAGGCATTTGACACAGTCCCACAAAAGATTAATATACAAGTTAGCCAGCCTGGGAGTGGGTCCCAAGATGACAGCCTGGGTAAAGAATTGGCTGGAGAATAGGACACAGAGAGTTATAGTAAATGGAGTCCACTCAGAAGAAAGGAGGGTTACTAGTGGGTACACGAGGTTCAGTATTAGGACCGGTCCTCTTCAATGTCTTTATAAGCGACATTGCAGAAGGACTGGAAGGAAAAGTATGTCTCTTTGCAGATGACACTAAGATCTGCAACAGAGTTGATGCACAGGGTGGGGTGAAAAGGATGAGAAGGGACTTGGCAAGGTTAGAGGAATGGTCAAATGTATGGCAGCTTAGATTCAATGCTAAGAAGTGCAAGGTAATGCACCTGGGAAACAAAAACCCAGGGGAAGAGTACACAATGGGGGGTGAGATACTAACAACAACAAGAATGGAAAGGGACCTGGGGGTAGTCATATCAGATGACCTAAAGATGGGCAAGCAATGTGAGAGGGCAGCAAGGAGGGCTGGGGGGATACTGGGATGCATAGGGAGAGGCATCACCAGTAGAAAACAGGAAGTTATTATCCCTCTGTACAGACAGCTGGTGAGACCCCATCTGAGTACTGTGTGCAGTTCTGGAGACCCAATCTCCACAAAGACATAGACAGGATGGAAGCTGTCCAGAGGAGGGCAACTAAAATGGTGCAGGTTTGCACCGGAAGACATATGAAGAGAGACTTAAGGAGCTTAATATGTATAGCCTCAAGGAAAGGAGGAGAGGGGGACATGATAGAAACTTTCAAGTACCTCAAGGAATTAACAAAGTCAAGAGGGTAGCATCTTTCAAAAAGAGGTGTGCAAGAACAAGAGGAACAATTTGAAGATGGGGGCTCAGCGGTAATTTAAGGAAGTATTTCTTCACAGAGAGGGTTGTGGATGCATGGAACGGCCTTCCGGAGGAGGTTGTGGAGTCAAAATCAGTGGGGGAATTCAAGCATGCATGGGATAGTCATATGGCAATTCTGGGGGGTTGGGGTAGGAAGAAGTAGGCTGCTGGTTAACTAGGATCTGCAGCTTATCCAATAGGTAGGGAAATGGGCAGACTGGGTGGGCCAAGCGGTCCTTATCTGCCGTCAAATTCTATGTTTCTATGTTTCTATGTTAAAAAAATCAAGAAAAAAACTTAAAATTGTCAGTTCCCTACAAAAAAGGGGAACCACGACGAAAGAGAAAGAGGAACTGTCTAAAACACTCAATTGCAAGTTAAAATACCATAAAATAAAGCGGAGGGAACCGCAAGGAACCGTTCAACACCAAAACGAAACTCAGCACACTTAAAAAGTAAGTTTATGAGGAAACATTTTACCAAGAGAAGCAGAAAAAGGCTGTCAACAAGGAAATTGTTATTAATTTTAGATGGCTCCTCATCGGTAGTCTTTAATTTTTCTTCTGTCTGCTGAGACACAGAGGGAAGAGCAGACCAGAGATTCCTTAAATCAAGGAGGTTATTTTCTAGACTACACTGAACTGAATTATACTTTTGGACCTGTGTAAGTAACTAGTTTTGATTCTGTTTTTTGGTCAACTTGTCTTAGTTTTAACTTTAATATGCCAGGGAGGAACTGTAGCTGGAGATATTTGCAGTCGTTTGTGACTAGACCTAGTACTTAACCTCTATGAAAAGGTGTCTGAAAGGAAGGAAGACACTCCCAGGGTGGAGGGTCAGAGTTGCAGTTGATTGCTTCTGGACGGCATAGGTTTACTCCCTCCCACCCTTTCTCACACCCCACCAAGCCCATAACTTCCTTTATAGCAGGGTTCTGACATCACTTCCCCAAAACTGCTAACAACATACACCTGTTCATATCCTTAAAAGCACAGCACACTGAATAGGAGGTAAAGACACTCACAAGCTTGCACACACTAAAACAAGAACAAAAAAAACAACAAAAGAAAAGCATCTGTAACAGGAAGGGACACAGACATGTGGGGAGTGGTGCAATGTACTGGCTGTGGAGCAGCAGTCTTCCGGGAGACATTCTGGAAACTGTGGGGTTACCCTATTTTCAGCCACCTCTCTGGTCTGAGGGAGGAGGTTGCTTCTCTCCATTAGACCCCGGAGTCAGCTGAAAAACCAATTATGACTGACTTACCACACATTATGACTGATTTTTCCAACTAGTTTGAAATTTATGACTTCAACTAACTAAAGAAAATCCAACCAATTTTTTCAAACTTCACCATCGCTGCATTTTATTATGTAGTAGTTTGTCACTTTTTAACTTCATATCTCATGCCACATTACACCACTAGGGGGTAATTAACAGACAGCTAATCACTAGTCATGCCTCATTGCTTAATAAATTGCACTTTGGTTTACATCCGATTCAGTACACATATCACAACCACTCACAGGGGTCAACCTTAATTTTTTTTGCACTAGCCAGCAGGGTAAGGTGATTAAAAATTGCAGTAGCCCGCAAACTGCTGCAGTAATAATAATAATAATTTATTTATATTGCACCTTTCTAAAACCAAGGTGCATTAACAATATACTTGTTAAAACCAGCAGATAAAATACAAATACATAATATAATACATCAAATATTAGAACATCATTATTAAAACAGCAATCAACAAAATGCTGATGGCCACAAATGGGTTTTTAAGGCACACTTAAATTTCTCCACAGAGGTGTACTGCCGAAGCCCACAATTATAATGGCAAATGTTGATCATTTATACAGGAAACAATTCAAGCCAAGAAATATTCTGATTATTGCACATTTATCATGTTTCCCCTATTCCTTTCTGCCACATCTGCCAAAAAAAAAAAAAAAGGCTGCATTGCCATCACATACAGTGAGCCCATTGTTTTGTACCACGGCCTTGTCTTCACAACCCCCCCACCCACCAAACCAGAGGACATCACAACAGCAAATGATCAATCAAGTAGACATAGCTCTGCACACACAATAGCTGATACCATCATGCACTGCACCACACTCATCACCATACCCAGAGCAGTGAACAGATCCTGGCAGAGAAAGACACACCCCTCAGCCCCCACCCTATCCTCAGCTGGAGCCATGCACTTCTGGAAGTTTATGTACAGTGAGCCAGGAGCACATCCAAGATTTCTTTGGGTGGGACTTCACAAACCTAAGGGGTTTGAGAAATAGGAAACTATGGCATTTTTATATTTAAAAGCATTGATTTTACTGTGCTCTGCCCCAATAAAAATACATATTTCTTCAACAGTGTCCTTTCATTCTTTTTCTGTCCAGGGGAAACAGTGCATAGGCATGATGCTGTACTGCATCAATTTCTACATAGGATGATCTATGCACCCCAGGAATGTCGATTTTAACCTTTCAAACTATGTATTTTATTAAGGTTTTTGGGGACCACACATGATCTAAAGCTTTATTTAGCTGGGAAGGATAAGGATGGGACTGTATGGATGGTGTTAACATACTAAGAAGCCAGCAGAGTAGGCCCAATGGTCTATCGAGTCTACTTGGGATCACTGCCCATTTAGGGCCCGTTTTCTGCCCCCTCCAAGTCCACCCCTTCCCTGCCTTGGTGGCCCCAATGCCGATCCCGTTTAGATGCACCCTCCTCCTATACCTGTCCCAGACCCTCTTGAACCCCTCCACAGTATCCACAGCCACCAGTGTTTGCTGGCTTGGTCCATTTAGAAGAACAGGGGACCCCCTACACTTTCAAGCATTGGCAGCTATGGATCTGTGGATGATCATGTCAGAGTCTGGCTTGCAGTGGCGTCCAGGGAAAGAACAGAGTTAAGAGATCTGGATGTGGAACTAGGGAAAGCTATGGTGAGGCTGTGATAAAACCCACCACCTGCAGGGCAGACCCTGTATACCACTTGGCATTTTGTCACTGAAATGTTGGATACAGACACTCAAAATGTAGGGAAATGAGGGGCACTGGTATTAATATGGGATAAATTGTCAGACAGACACGCATGAGGACAAAACCTGCTAAATAGAGACTTTTTTTAACTTCACTAACAGCCATGAAAACATGCACTAGTCAAGATGGACAAGTAGAGTTAACTAAGATTCAATGCAAAAAGTGCAAAATAATGCACCTGGATAGAGGGAACCCTTAGGAGAGCTACAGATTGGAGGCTGACTGTCACCAAGAGGAGAAGGGACCCTAAGGGTTATCATCTCTGATAACCATGAGTATCAAAGCAGTGCACAAAGGCAGCAGGGAGGGCCAGTGGCATGCTGGGATGCATAGGCAGTGGTATCACTAGCAGGAGGTGGGAGGTGGTGATGTCATTGTATAAAACATTGGTAAGGCCTCACCTGGAGTACTGCATGCAGTTCTGGAGGCAATACCTGCACAAGGACATAAGCAAGGTGGAGACTATCCAGAGCAGGGCAACAAAGATGGTGTAGGGCTTGCACCACAAAACATATGAGGAGAGACTACGGGACCTCAACATGTACTCACTGGAGGAGAGCGCAGGGGGACATGATTGAAACTTTCAAGTACCTCAAGAACATTAACAAGGTGCAGGTGGGGGACCTTTACAATGTAAAAAAGTACTAGAACAAGGGGCACAATATAAAACTGGAGAGGGGTAGATTAAGAGGTAATATGAAAGCTCTTCTACACAGAAAGTGTACTTGATGCTCGAATAGTCTGCCACAGGAGGTCGTGGGGCAAACACAGTGGAGGGGTTTAAGCATGCCAGGGACAGACACAGGGAACCTTGAGAAGGAGGGAGTGATAAAGACATTGACCACATAGGATCAGTGGCCACATACAATGTATAGGGCCTACGGGCAGGACGAGATGGGCCTAGTGGCTAGTGGTCCTAATCTGCCAACAGTTTCTATGTAACTGCACTAGCCCTGCTCAATTTGCACTAGAGTTTGGGCTAGTGAAAAATTACTCACATAGTAATGTTGTTTCTTCTAATGGAGTCTTGCTGTATTCAGGCATAATGCAGTTACCCCAGCACTTGAACTGCCCTGGAGAGGAAAGAGTTAACTGTATGCAGAAGCATAGAACGTTGTGCTCGAGCTCAGTTTTCAAAGCTCTGTCTATGGTACTTCCCAGTGTAACCATCAGATTCTTATGAGCAAACTAACACACTATAGTATGGAAATTGTTCAAAGTATAGCCAAAGGGCAAAAGATTTCTTTTGGGCCCAAAAGACTCAAGTCGAGAACCCAAGAAGGAAAGGTAGTGACAATATTAAAGTATAAAACACCTGAAAAATAATAATATCTACCCCACCCAAGAGGAAGGGTACAAGGTACACCCCTGAGGTGCAATACTGTACCTGCCAGCCCACTTCCCAAAACCAGGTTCTGAGAGGGGAGGCAGGGAGGGAGGTCTGAATACAGCAAGACTCCATTAAAAGAAACAACATTACTATGGTGAGTAATTTTTTCTTCAAACAACATGACGTCTTGCTGTATTCAGATGTAATGCAGACTACCAAGCAGTTCCCTATGGAGGAGGGAATGCAGAACCTACTTTGGGAAGAGGCTCTGCAGTACTGCTGTACCAAACCTAGCATCACTCCTAGCCTGGATATCCAGGGAGCAATGCTTGGTGAAAGTATGTACTGTTTTCCAGTTGGCTGCTTTACAGATCTCTAACAAAGGTATATCTCTGGCCACAGCCAGAGAAGCAGCTGTACCCCTAACAGTGAGCTCTCAGGCCTGAAGGGGCATCCTACCCAACTTTTCATAACAAAAATTGTATACAAGAAACAATTCACCTGGCAATAGTTCTTTTAGTGGCAGGCTTACCTTTCTCCACTTCACCATAAGTGAGAAACAATTGAAGATAGACATTTCTATGTGTCTCAGTATGCTCAATGTAGTAGCTAAGGGCCCTCTTAACATCCAGACTGTATAACCTTCTTTCACCTGAAGAAGAATGGTCCATGAAAACACAGGGAGAGATATAGACTGTTCAGATGAAAATCTGATACCACTTTGGGCAAGAACCTCCTACTAGTTCTTAGGACCACTTTGTCCCTATGGAAGGAGATGAAGTCAGGTTCAACTGACAGAGCCTGTCGTTAATCCACCTGGCTGAAGTAATAGCTACCAGGAACATAGTTTTCCAGGTCAAGTACTTCAATTTGGCCAAAGCCAGAGGTTCAAGGGTGGCTGCATTAGCTGAGCTATGCAGACATTAAGATCCAAGGCAGAGTGGGCTCCCAAAGGGAGGTTAATGAACCAGACCTTTGAAAACTTTCTGAAAACAGGATGAGATGCCAGGGAAGAGCCCTTCCCTGCTGAGAGGAATGTAGAGACAGCTGCTAGGTGAACCTTCAGAGTGGCAGGCCTCAGGCCTAGACCACTGAGATGAACTAGATAGTCTAAGGTTGTGGAAATGTCTGCAGAATCGGGCAGGATACCTTTCTGAGAGCACCAAATAGTGAACCTTTTCCATTTGGAATTGTAAGTTTTTCTAGTGTAAAGTTTCCTGGAGACCTTCAGAATATCCAGAACTCCCTGAAAAAGATGTAGCGCTGCATATTCTGACTCTTTAAGAGCCAGGCCCTGAGATTGAGAGACTGGATATTGGGGTACCAGATCTGCCCCTGGGAGGAGGACAGGAGATTGTATGTCCTGGACAGAGACAGGGCACATGACACTGTGATACCAAGGCTGTCTGGCCCAATCTGGAGCCACCAGTATCACTGTGCAGGGTTGAGTCCTGATCTTGATCAGAGCTCTAAACAGCAGAGGGAAGGGAGGGAATGCATAGAGAAACCTGCCCTTCCAGTACAAAAAGAGAGCATCCTGGGGAACCGTCCCCAGGACTGGAGGTCTGCAACAAAACAGAGGAATTTGATGATTGTCCAGTGCTGCAAAGAGATCTATCTCTGGAGTACCCCACCTGGAGAAGATAACCTTCAGGATGTGAGGATCCAGGGACCATTCGTGGTGTCCCTGTGAAATTCTGCTCAAAGCATCTGCTAGTACGTTGTCCTTCCCTGGAAGGAGAACTGCTACCGAAGAAGTCTGAAGAGAATAGGCCAGAGACCACAGCTTCATGGCTTCTGTGCAGAAGGCCGAGGACAGAGTGCCTCCCTGCTTGTTGATGTACCAAATTGTGGTGGTGTTGTCCATTCTGACTTGGACAAACTTGCCTTTGACTGAATCTGAGAAGCTCTGCAGGGCTAGAAAAACTGCCCTCAGTTCCAGGAGATTGATATGAAGGAGAGACTCCTGGGAGACCAGAGCCCTTGAGCTGTCAGGGCTCCCCCACCCTAGAAGAGAAGCATCCGTATTTAAGAACTACTGATGGGACTTGAGGGAGAAACGGAACCCCTTGTCTGAGGTTGTCCTGGTCCAGCCACCACTGGAGGGCTTGAACCAGAGTCTGAGTCAATGGAATCAGTTTGGTAAGTGAATCCTTCTTTTGAGACCAAAAAGACCTCAGATGAAACTGAATGTCCCTCATCTGGAACCTTGCTCCTGCACCACTGCCGTGGAAGCTGCCATGTGGTCCAGGAGCTGGAGGAACTGTCTTGCTGGGCGGGGAGACCTGAGGTCGAAAGGAGGCGAGATCCACTAGGGCCTTCACCCTTGCCGGGAAGGAAGGCTTTTGCTTGTACAGTGTCCAACTCTATGCTATAAAGGTGAGAAGTTGAACTGGTTCAAGTACAGACTTTGGAAGATTGGGAAGAAACCCCAGGGAGCTGAGTAGGTCCTGGGTAGTTTGAAGAGCTGACTTGACCTGTAAAGATGACTGACCCACTAAGAGCCAGTCGTCAAGAGGGGAATATGGTGATACCCTGTTTTCTGAAGTAAGCCACCACTACTGCAAGGCAATTTGTGAACACCCTTGGAGCTGATGTTAGGCCGTATGGTATGGCTCTGAATTGGTAATGGCCTGAAGGCAACTCGAACCTGAGGTATTTTCTGTGGGAGCACCTGATAGGAATATGGAAGTAGGCATCCTTGAGGTCCAGAGATGCTAGCCAATCCCTGGCCTTAGAGAGGAAAAGATTATTCCCAGGTTACCATTATGGTTCGGGCTTTGAAATGTGTTTGTTCAAATAACTTAGGTCTAGGATCGGTCGCCACTCCCTGTTTTCTTTGGGGTAAGGGAAGTACCTGGAGTACGGTCCCTTTCCCTTGTGCTGAGTAGGAACTTTCTCTATAGCTCTGAGAGCTAGAAGAGAGGAAACCTCTTCCTCTAGGGCAAGGGTTTCTGAGACTGATGCAGGTGGAAAAGACTTGGCCCTCTTTTCTGGAAATGTTTTGAAGCTGAGGGCCAGTCCCTGGCTTACTACTTCCAGGACCCACTTGTCTGAGGTCAGAGACTTCCAGGCCTGGAAGTAGTAAGCCAGCCTGCCTGCTACTGGAAATGGGGAGTCGACCTGGGCTGACACATCAGGGTGTCTGCTTGGCAGGAGCCTCAGACTGAGAGGAGGAGAGAGCAGCCCTGCTCATTCCCCTCCTAGCCCTCCCTCTAAAGAACCCCCTCTGTGGGAAGGGAGAGGAGGCTCTGCTTTGTAAAAGGCCTTTGAAAGGGCCTGCCCCTGCCCCTAGATTGCTGCTTGTGTGGAGTGGCCTGCCTTTCATTGGCCTGTGCACTCCTGTGTGGTCCTGTATTCAACCATTTTCTTCTATGTAAGCCTCTCGTCTGCTCCCCAAACAGAGCGTTACCTACTACAGGAAAATCAATGGCCTTAGCCTGGGTATCCCAGAAAGGCTAGTACATCTGAGCCAAGCATGTCTTCTGAGAGACACAGACACAGCCATGACTCTAGATGCCACATCACTGGAGTCCACAGCAGCAATGAAATTGCATTCTGGATGCCTCATCTCCATCAGCAGCCATCTCCTCCAGCTCCTTGGCCAGCTGGGGAGAGGCCTGTTTAGCCAGTTCCAGAACCGTATCCCATCTGGATTTCTGGTACCTGACTGTGTAGACTATGTAAGTAGCCTGCCTGAGTCCCAAAGAGGATGCCAAATACTGTTTTTTGGCCATGGCATCCACTTTCCTGGAGTCCTTATCAGGGGGGTGTGAAGCCAAAGGAATGTTAGCCCTGTCACAGGCTGCAACCTGTACTACCCCAACATGGCTGCAATGACTATAAATGAACTCCGCAGCTGAGCCCGATAACGAACACCTCCTGTCCATTCTCTTATCCACAGGAAGTATTGAATTAGGAGTTTGTAAAAATTTGTGTCGGTTTCCCCAAGGATTTATGAAGAGGGATAGACAGCTTTTTGGACTCTGGGATGTCCATCATTTCCACAAAATCAGGCTCTTCATCCTCCTCTGCGGCTTCAACCAAGGGAAGTTGCAGGGTTTCTGCCATCTTTTTGTAGAATTAAAAATGTGAAGGGGACTCAGAGAGCCTGGGAGGAGAAACACCTGAAGACTTGTCTGGGGAGGTGTCCGTTTCAATGGGCACATCCAGAGCCCCCTTCCCATCATCATCATCGCCAGGATAGTCTTAGTCTCCCTCCCACTCCTCATAATAAGCATGTGGATCATAATCCGGAGGAGACGGATCCGACCAAACTGACCGCTGAACTGGTGGTACCGGTTCAGATGGAACCAGTCCTGAACAATACTAATCACTTTGGCTATTTCGTTCATGCGGTTGGAGAATGCGACAGGATCCGAACTGGCAGACTTCACTTCTTTGATGGAACCGACCCCTTAAGTTGACTCTCCTTTGCCACAAGGAGGTATCGGCTAGTCAATAGGGACCTCCTCGGGTTCGGCCACAACCAACCCGAGTTGGCCATCCAGATCTACGGGCTTCTCAGCCTCCCTTTCCTTCAGCCTACTCAGTCTTTTATCTAGAGTGGATTTAGGAAAGTTTTTACAGATTTGGCAGTCTGACTTGAGGTGGTCAAACCCCAGACAATAAACACAGATGAGGTGGGGGTCAGCCTTAGCAAAGGCCTCCCCACACTCAGTACATTATTAAAACCCAGTGGGACCGGTTTTCTTTTTGGGTTTCTCAGACATGGCCAACCTAACAAATTACCCTATTGCAGCTTTCAAGCCAGGTAAGATAATAACCGATCGGTTACAAACCGTGTCACAGACTTTTGAAAAAGAACCAGCCTAAGGTCCGGTTCTTTTGAAACCGAGCGGTACCAGAACACCACACTTATCCCAGAAAAAATTAAATTAAAATTAACAAGGTCGGTTCCAAACCAGACAGACCGGGAAGAAACCGAAGAAAAAGACAATTTCCACTTTTTTACCAAAATAAACACAGACACTACCTATCTACACACTACCTGTACCGTAGACAGAGGCTGGAAATCAAAAAATAAAAAAAAAATTATGCAGTTTAAACCAAACGCTTTACTTTTACCGAACCGAGCAGAAGAAATCTCTGGAGCGACTTCACTGTTAGGCGGAGTAAAGAATCTGACGGTTACATGGGAAGTACACAGACAGAGGTTTGAAAACGGAGCTCAAGCTCAACGTTCTATGCTTCTGCATAGATTTAAACTCTTCCTCTCGGGGCAGTTCAAGTGCTGGGGCTAACTGCATTATATCCGAGTGCAGCAAAACTTCATGCTGTTTGAAAATTATGTTAAGATCGAGGCTCCCACCCCGCACTCAATGTGAGAGTCCATCCAGGATATGAACAGACTGAGTGTGTGTGCAAAAGGGGAAACATCTGTTGCAGTTTTGTTGCCCAGGTATATGTCATTTTTTTTTTTCAGCACAGTGGCACATATGACTGAAGACAGAGTAGTTCAGGATGGGCCGATGGGAGACTCTGACACCAATAGAAAAAGAAAAAAAAGCACTTGTGCCATGTACCTCAAGCACTTTTACTTCAAGAAGAGTGTTCAAAATCAATTCACAATAACAACAGTTCTATTCTATTTCTATCACTGACGTAAATCTGGGTCAGCAGTAAAGAAGCTCTCCTTTTATTTCATTTCTGTGGAATCTGAAAAAAATGGGAGTCTGTCAGGGAGAGGACTAGAAGACTCAAGGTGGAATGCTCATGCACAGTCTTGACTAAATAGGGGATGGGGGTAGACTGAGGTTTTCATATTTTTTGCCACAGCTACAGATGAGCTGCCTGAGCTCCCTCTCATACACTACACAGTTTAGTACAAACTTTGATTTTCCTTCTTCTCTGCCTGAGATTCTAACCTATGTAAAAAAAAAAATGCACTGCAGCACTTTTATACTTTACTTATCCAGTTCAGAATCCTTATCCAGATCAATACTCCCTCTTAAATTCCTTCCACCAGACAGACTGAAGTGAACTCCTCACTTGCTCCACGACGACTGAAATGCATGCTGTGCCACAGCCTAGGATGGCTCCTCCAGGCTCCGACTGGACTCCCACCAAGCAGGGCAAGGCAAGCCACAACGATACTGCCACTAGTCAGCGACGCAGACCCAGGCTGCGCCCGGCACCATAACACGACAAATGACTACAAAGGACTCCCGACCTGGTTCTGCTACAGTAGCTGCTACTAGGCCTTAGGCTCTACTCACACCAGCCACCGTGTGTGTTCTCACTCTCACGCCTAGCAGCCTAGTAGGACCACGGATGCCCTCCCTGACTGGCCTCCTCGAGACAAGTCCTTCTCTGGAGGGACCTGTTCCCCTGCTCCTCCAAGACTGACAACGTGAAAACCAGTCTATCTGCAGTGCATATGCTGGCCTGGTTTAGTTGGAAGAAGATGTACAGTACCGCAACACTAGTCCAAGACAAGCTCTGTAAGCAGACACATTCAGAAGTGCATTTAAGAGTATTGTGAAGAACTGATATAATGCTAGTTCATCAGCACAGTGATAGGGCTACTGCTCAAGATACTGGTTACCCAAGTTCAGGAATGAGCCCTGGATATCGGGGTCCAGCTGTGGGGAGGAAGACTGAGTACTCCCCAGAATGCTTCTGCTCCAGTGAGGGTAGACTGCAGGCTCTGCTACCTTGGGGACTACAGGTGGTGGTGCAGAAGAAGCAGGCACGATGTGTGGTTGCTTTGTATGTGTGTGTGCCAGTTGACTCATGACACATCTAAGGGGAGAACCAGGAAGGAAAAGCCCTGGGACTGTGAGCAGTGTAATACTGGCTTAGTTTGGGATCTACCAACCCCAACTTGCCATGGTGCTCATACACTCAACCGACTGGATGGGGACCCCCACTTATCCCCTAAAAGGTGTCCACCCAAGCTGCAGGGGCTGCACTGGAGTCCTAGAGTGCTAAGCAGAGGAAGGCAATGTCAGAGACAAGAGGATAAAACTAATAAATAAAAAGTTTTCAGACAAGATTGCCAAACAATATTTTAGGACAAGCACTCAGTCAGTCATAGGGGAATGCGGGTTTTTCACAGGAAGGACTGAATTTTTTCCCAATTAGTAAATATTGACATATGCCTTTTTTAATATAATCATACTAGTTTTTACTTTTTGTTACCGCTTGCAGGTGTCTGCAGTACAACTCTTAAGTGCAATTAAAACCTCTTGGAACCACATCACTGCCTTCCATATACCAGCACATTTATCCCCACCAGCAGCCCTGACAGACTCTGAGAAACCTTTATTGCTGGCACATATTTTTATGGGGCTGCTAAAGGGGGTTCGATTCTGACATTTATTTCAAATGCCAATTCCTCACCTCAGTTCTCTACGTTCGTCCCAGTTTGGGGAGGGGGGTTAGCAGTTATTCTTTTTTTTCTCCACCTCCTCCCACCACTCCCCTTCCTAATTTTGCTGATCAAGACACAACCTCATACACCTGCAAGGGCAGTACCACTGACCCTTCCCAACTCCCAAAACTGAGAAATCACCTCACCTCAGTGCGCTGTCTAGTGCAACAAATCGTGGCCAACCTCCGCGCCGTTTCCTGCTCCAGGCACTCCCTCACTCAACTCCTTAGGCTCCGCATTGCACTCTGCCCTGACCCCGCGTGTTCCTTAGTCTTTTCTCCCTCTTCATCTCTCTCGGTCTGTCCTCTTGCTTCTTCTGCTGTCCCGGTGGATCAACTCAAGACAAGTGGATTAAGGAAGTCCCGACCCCACACATTGCACAAAACAACCACCATCCCACTCAGATTACCATTTTGCTCTGTCTGCTTTGTTCTTCTTTGCTGCCTATCATGGCCTCATGTGCAGTGCGCACAACTCCCTAGCTCCTCCCCCTCGTATACTCTATTGGCTCTGCAGAGCCAGGGCCACAATTTGGTTGGCGGATCAGGATGTGGAAGCTTCCGGAGCCTGTGCATTCAAATTTAAGCCAACAAAAACGCTTGCCTGAGCAGTTGGTAATGGGCACTGGTGGTGGAGGGGAGACTGTCAGGGCGAGCAGAGCTGGGAGGGAGAGAGGTGTGTGAGGAGTTCCAGCATCGCCGTTGAAACTTGAAGAAATACAACTGCACACAATTATGGCTGCAACTCAGGGCAGTTCCAGCTAATTGCAACTGCCCTGAATTGCGGCCCACGATTCCGACGGCGGCTCTGGGGTCCACCCTCCATGCTGACCTGGCAATGATTCAGAAAACCTGCTCCCCCAACCAGGGACCACCCAGGCCACCACTACCTCAGAGGATGCCAAGAAAGAGGAGTGGTTGGACCACAGTGGGCTCAGGGAAGGTGAGGTGGTAGAATAGAGGTGCATCCCTCCAGTGGTGCCTCTCCACAATCCATTCACCACTCTGGCGGAGCATGATTCCTCTATGGAGGCACCGAAGTGAGAGAACAAGGAGGATGCTGGGAACCTCCACAATGGAGACCCACAGGAGGGTGGTACAGGACCCACAGTGGAAGGAAACGACTCCGGTGGGGACTTGATTGTTGGGGGTAGAACTGGGGAGGGAAGGGAAGGAGGTAGATGCCTGCCTGGTGCCATGACTTGGAGGACAGGAAACTAATCCTCAGGATCATGGAGCAAGCTGCAAGGGAGTGAGCTGGAAGTCATTATCCACCTAGGAAACGAATGACCTGGCTGAGAATGGGATCAGAACAGTGCAACAGGAGTTTGTGCAGTTGGGGAGGGGCCTGAGACAAAGTACACACGGTAACTTTCTCGGAAGTGCTACCTGTCTATGGCATGGATGAGGCTAGGTACTCCACCATGGGATTCAATGACTGGTTGGAAAATGGTGCAGAGCTCAGAGATTTGCTCACTGGGACTGGGGCTCTACCTGGAGGGATGCAGGCCTATACAGGCGTGATGGTCTGCACCTATCCTGGAGGGGAACCAGGATCCTAGGTGATAGGTTTAAATGCTTCATTGGCAAGCATTTAAACTAGCCAAGGGGGGGGAGACACTGAAAAGGAGAAGGGAAATCCTATCCCCACCAAATCAGGGTAGTTAGTGAGGTAAACACCAAGATAGTGCAGTCGATAGCAATAAGGGCAGGGGTGAATGGAGAAAAAAAACAAAGGCAGTAAGGACAGGGATGGGGCAAAAAGAAATAAAGCCAGAAAAAAATGTAGGGTAATGAGTACTAATGCACGTAGTCTAGGTAAAAAGCTCCCTGAAATGGTGGTCTTGATGGAAGAGGGATGCCTGGATATCGTGGCAGCCACAGAAACATGGTACACAGAGAACCATGACTGGGATGTCATCATACCAGGGTACACAATCTACAGGAGGGACAGGGAAGAAAGAAGAGGAGGAGGAGGACTATCTGTCTATGTAAGGGAAGGGATCAAAGCAACAGAACTAAAGGGTAAACAGGGAGGAGAGGAGGCACTGTGGGTCACCCTGGAGACTGGAAATGGCTCCACAGTTCACACAGGGGTTGTATACAGACCCCCATCTCAGGGGAAAAAAATGACAGAAGGCATCCTTGGGATGGCAGAGAAAGGTGAGATATTGCTGATGGGGGACCTGAATATGCCAGATGTTAACTGGAGCACCTTTTCTGCAGCCACATCCAAGAGCAGGGCCATTCTCGATGCCCTACAGGGGGCATGCCTTAGACAGCTAGGTTTGGAACCCACTTGGGAGGAGCAATCTCAGACCTGGTACTCTCAAATGGGGACGGAGAGAGGATCTCTGATCTTGAAGTGGGTAGCCATCTGGGAACAGGCGACCACCAAACAGTGTGGTTCACGAGAAACTTAGCTGTAGAGTCAGCTCACCAAAAGTGGGAGGTACTGGACTTCAGGAGGGCTGATTTTGTCAAAATGGGAGAGTGCCTCAGAAAAGCACTAGCCAACGGGCAAGAAGGTGGGGTGCAGCAACAATGGGGAAACATCAAAACTGCCATCACAGAGGCAACAAGCCTTTGTGTGAAGCAAATAAACAAATCAAAATGAAAAAAAAAACCACTATGGTTCTCAAAAGAAGTGGCGGGGAAGGTAAGGGAGAAAAGGATAGTATTCAGGAAGTATAAGGACACACAGAAGGAGCAGGCAGAGAACTGTACCAGTTAAAGCAGAAGGAAGCGGGGAAGGCAGTCAGAATGGCAAAGGCCCAAACTGAGGAAAAGATAGCCAACTTGGTTAAGAAGGGGGATAAAACCTTTTATAGCTACACTAGAGAGCAAAGAAAGATGAAGGCAGGGATACTGATGCTGAATAAAGAGGAAGGTGGTTGGGCAGACAGCAACAGTGAAAAGCAGTATTCACAATGGAAAAGCAGGGGGAGAGACCTAATCCAGTCAATAGAAGCACTCTGGATAGTGGGGTTGATATTAGTCCTTTCACAGAAGAAAGGGTTCTGAAAGAACTCTTAAAACTGAAGGTGGATAAAGCAATGGGGCCTGATGGGATTCACCCCAAAATTCTAAAAGAACTAAGGGGAGGACTAGTAACACCACTGACTACCCTTTTTAATAAATCATGGGAGGATGGTGTGGTACCTGAAGACTGGAGAAGGCAGATGTGATTCCCTTCACAAAAGGGAGCAAGACAGAGGCAGAAACTACAGACCTGTCAGTTTGACCTCAGTGGTAGGAAAAATGATGGAATCACTTCTGAAGGAAAGAACTGTTGAGTACCTAGAGGCCGGTGGGGCACAGGACCCAAAGCAACATGGATTCACAGCAGGAAGGTCATGTCAGACAAATCTAATTGATTTCTTTGACTGGGTGACCAAAGTAGTAGACCAGGGAGGGGCTGTGGACATGGCCTACCTAGTCTTTAGCAGGGCATTTGACATAGTTCCGCACAAAAGATTAAAGTAGGTCCCACGGTGGTAGCCTTGGAAAAACACTGGGAGCGGGATATTCAGACTGCGCCACAAAGAAGCGCAATAGCAGGAGCAGGCACAAGTGCAGGCGCCTCGCGCAACACGCGCGATATTCAAACACAAGCGTGAGGCCAAGGTGCACTTGTACAACACAGCTGAATATCGCGCCAACTGTGCCAAGACGCTACCAGGGATGCCAGTGGGAGCAGGGCTGATGCGCAGTAGCACAACCAGGGATGCGCAGTGGAGCAGGGTCGATGCGCACTAGCACAACCAGGGATGTGCAGTGACAGGGACAGGATGCAGTGTGCACCACCCATGGAAGCCATGGGTGGAGGAGCAGCAGCGGCCAGACAGCCCCCCAGCACTACATGAACTGCACACAACCAGTGGTGAGCTGGATGGACCACCAGCCATGAACACCAGTACTGAATCCATAGCCGGGGCACGGTGCCCCAGCACATCCCCCTTGCAAGCAGTGACTGCAACACAAGGAGGGCCGGCCACCCAATGGCACCAATGCAGAGCACACCCTGTACAGCGATCCCCAGACAGCCGGCCCAGAAGCAGTGCCCAACAGTACATGGCACCGAATGCATGCCACCACCACCACCGTGACAATGCAACCCTGTGCACCATGAAGCCATGCATGGCAGCCCCACTGTGAGCACCCCACAGCGGGTGGCACCAGACACTGACGCAACAACTGCAGATACGATGCCCCCTGCACAGCCCACCCATGGTACAGCAGAGAGGTCGACCCTGCATCAGTACCCGAGGGACCCCGCATGCGACAAGGCCTGCCCTGAACACCACCACCAGCAGAATAACAGCACCCCGGACACCCACCCATGCACACATCCTGTCCCAGCACTGGCCCCAACAGACAGCACAACCGCCCACTGTGGTGCATGGAGGCATGCGTCACACAGGATGCGACACAGGGCATGGAAAAACACCCACCCTGACCCAAGGGCACCCCAACACAGGGCCACAATAGCGGGGCAACAAATGCTGCTGGTGTGTGTCCACTGATGCTGTGTACCCACGGCCTGCACCCCACCATGGCCCAGGTGAACCAGCCATCTGGCGCATGCACCATGAAGCCGTCCGCTGCCAGCATGCGGCTGAAGCACAAGTGACAAACAGTAGAACACAGACACCGCAACAGACACCAGCGACAGCATGGAGGGGGGGGACAACAACAGCATAGCCCACAGTGTCACCCAAGGCAGACGTGCGAACAAACCGGTGACAGGAGGCAAGCCACCATTGCGCCGTGCCCAGAGGGTGGCCAGCATGGGCAGCCACCAATGACATGCCAGCAGACCGTGCGTATCACAGACATGCAAGGGGCCCAGCTGCATGGGCCATGGATATGCAACAGGGCGTCAGGGGTTTGACAAGCGCATGCACCAGGGAACACTACACACAGGCATCCAGTGTACAGGGAACAACACACATACCACAGACAGGGACCGAGTCCCCCACCCACACCATAAGCAGGGCCCTGCTGGACACACACACGCCCAGGCCTGCACCACTCCCGACGCCATGCACACCACTGCATTCAAGCACCATATGCCCGCTGCAAATCAGAGACCACCACAGTTGTCATATCAAACAAGTATATATTTAAGGGGTAAACTGTACAAACAACTCAATAAATCAAAACTATGTACAAAGTGGGGGGGAGGGCCACAAACCAGGTGGGGGTGGGCATGGAGCAAGGGTGTACATCAAGGAGTGGACAAAGGAGTGAGATACAGTCCGGGGAATGCGGAACACACCACGGCGCTGTAGGCCCCTAATGGTGGCCTCTTCTCTTCGGGTCCCTGTGCGGCACCCTGTACCCTCCCACGGTCGCCTCGATCCATCTTCTGGAGCAGCTCCAGAGTAGACCGGGATAGCTGCAGCAACTCCCTGGAATGTTCCGCTCCAGGGCGGTCAAGCGTTGTCCACCTAGGACAAAGGAGCAGAGTCAGTACACGTGACTGGCCCAGACCCCTGGAGCCCACCCAATGTGCACACATACAGCCATGGCCGCCCCTGTGATGGCATGCGACCACCCACAGTGTCCTCGCCACAAGACCCGCCTACCCAGGCAGCCACTTAGCCATGTGAGATGCTGCACACATCCACCGCCCATGTTCTGCACAGCACCAGCGTGGCCATTACAGTGACAGCTGTAATTGTGTTAAGGCAGTGGCACAGCCATGGACCCAGTGCACGCACAGCCCACCCACGACACCCACACATGCAGTGCCATGGACAGTGCTGAGTGCACTGTGTGGTGTGCACGGCAGTGGGGCCAAGTGCGGGTGGCCACGCCCCGCCACCACCCCTGCAACCCAGCATGCACAGATGTAAGGGGAGACACGGCACTCACCTGCATGCTGGCCAGCGAGGCACTGCTGGCCCATGGCTGCACCAAAGTGGCCCGGCTGCATGTCCACGGCACCCACTCCGGCCTGCTGTCCCTGTCTTTGGGCCAAACGTGCCCTACGTCGACCCTCCGGGCCTAGGGTGCAAACATGGAGAGAGAAACATCAGTACAGGTCAGTAACATGGCCCCCGGTGTGAACGTCCCGCACAGACCACATACATGATGCACCCCACCACCACCACTAGGCCTTCCACCCCTGTGGTGTGGCCTGATGCACACCAAGATACCTGGACAGATGGACACTACCAGTGATGGGATGGAGCACCTACCTGGCCGTGGCACAGCACCTCGCCAGGCATGTGCCTGAAGGTGCTCCAGGTGGTCAGGGTCCTGCTGGTGGAGGTCACCATAGCAATGGTGACACTGCTCTGCTGACCTGCTGCTCCCTACCACCTCCTCCAGGCCCTCTGAGACCTCCTGACACACCGCTGTCCGTGGCCTGTGGAGGGGTTCCTGCCCAAAGAGGGCACCAGCATGTGGCTCCACCAGGGCCACCAAGTTTTCCAGTTCAATGGCACTCCAGATCTGCGATCTTGTCCTCAGCATGTTGCTGGCTCAAACAGAAACAAAATGGCGCTCTGTAGCGCACGTACCCCACGTGCAGAGGCAGTGTGGTACTGCACTGCCAGTCCCTATTGCGCTGTCACTGGACTGCACGATAGGGGTGCAGCCATGCGGACGCATGGCGCCTAGGGGGCAAAGGTCGACCGCAGGGTCAAGGATCTGTCCGCGCACAGTGCACCACAGTGCTATTGGGACACCCTGCATGTAGCATGGTAGGGTGCTTGTGTGTGATGCCTGCAGTGGCCTACCAAGCTGATAAGCGCCATGGCACACACCGGCGCACCACGGTACCCAGCGCCACACGCAAGCAGGCAGTTGCGCACTAGTGCCACAGGCACAGTGGGTGGCCATGCTCTGCACTACCTCCTGCACACAGCACATCAGCAGCGCCGCATGAGTCGCCGTCAGCACCCCAGGCACGTGCTGTGTGGTGCCGACTGCGCACGTCACAGTGCTGCGCCATAGCCCGAGCACGCTCACCTACATTGCACAAGGTGCAACAGTGCGATATTCAGCCAGGTTATGCAAATCAGCTCATTAGCCATTCCACGGTGCATCCACTGCATTAGCATCCACTTACAGTTGCGCCTGCCCTCATTTTAAGCGCTGCGCTTATATTAATCGACCTAGGGCTGCAGAGCCACGGTTTGGTATTGCAGTCCTTATGGTAGATTGCATGCTGTTTGTGGGGACTGTGGTTTAGGAGGGCTGTATGGGACTGCACAGTCCAAAGTAACACCTCTCATTCCCACAGGCATGAGCATGACCAAGCGTGAGGAAGAGGAGGAACAGTGAAGGGGGGAGAAGGAGGAGGCCCAACTTCACCAGGGCTGAATCTGATGCCCTGTTCAAGGCATATCTGGACAAGGAACCACTGCTTAGCAGACAGTGGGGAATGCCACAGGCCTGTGCTACGGCGTGGGGTGAGGTGGCGCATGCCATGAACCAGCAGAGCAGCCACCAGTGGTCCGTGCAGGAGTGCAAGAAGAAGGGAGGCACAGTCAGGAGGCAGATCAAGGACAAGGTGGCTGCCATCAGAGCTGCACGTGCTGCCACCGGTGGGGGCCAGCTGGATGTACCCTGCCTGACGCCACAGGAGGATTGGGTGGCCAGCAGCATGTGATGTGGTGCCATCGGGCGTTCTTGGTGGTGGCTTCCAGATGGGTGGCAGCCCATCACTGCATAGTGAGGTCCTGCTGTCAGTGTGTGGGTGTTGGAGGGCATGCCACAGGGCAAAGGCGGGGCCACTAACGCTAATGTGTTCCTTATAGCTCCTGAGCGTTTACATGACATAACGGTGGTGGGTGTGTCCACCAAGGGGAGGCCCTGGACAGAGGATCACCTATCCACCTCCACAGGTGTCTGAGGGACCAGCCAGGTGCATACCCGCTCGCCTGTCCGGACTGATGGGAAGGGTGGGACGAAGAAAAATTACTCACCTTAGTAATGCTTTTCTTCTCATGAGTCTTGCTATATTAGGACCTTGCAGTATGCCCTGGCTTTGACTACCCTGAGATGAAGAAGTTAACTCCAGTAGCTGAGTTCCACAGCTCGAGAGCGTATTGAAAGCTCTATCTGGGTTGTTTGAACCCAAACCGTCAGGTTCTTTACGATAATAAACTAACATAGCAAGTCTGTGTGGAAAAAGCTCACATAGCCATTGGCTACCTACCAACAGTAGAACCACAAAACACAACAATAAAGAAAAACAGTATCACGTATTATTGTTAGGATAACCTTGACAATCCTACTAAGGCCCCTCTGCCCAAAGACTCAAGTCCAGAGGGCCCAGCAACAATTAACAAAAACAGAAACTATCTAGTTCCTAACCCAAGAAAGAAAAGAAGGGGGAGGGACTAGAAGCTAAACAGGCATGACACAGTGATTGCACACATTTACCAACCCCATACCCAAGTAGGGATTCTAGGAGGGGGTGAGGGAGGTTATATAATATAGCAAGACTCCATGAGAGAAAAGCAATTACTAAGGTGAGTAATTTTTCTTCAAACACCATGAAGTCTTGCTTATATTAGGACCTTTGCAAGTACACAGCAGTACCCCCATGGAGGAGGGGTCAGAACCTACTTAGGAAATAGAGCTCTGCAGGACAGCTATGCAAAAGCGAACATCTCTCCTGGACTGGACATCCAGGAATAATGCTTGAGTGAAAGTGGGGACTGTCTTCCAGGTGGCAACCTAGACAGATTTCCAAAATGGGAATATCTCTAGCAGCCGCTAGAGATGCAGCTGTACCTGGTGGAATGAGCCCTCAGGCCTGAGGGCTGCCTCACCTCAGTTTTGATAACAGAACTGGGATGCCAAGAGACAACCAATCTAGCACCCACTCCTCCAGCAGGCCCCCTCACCCACATCTCCATGAGTAAGGAAGAGCTGGAGGATTCGAGACCTGTGACCCTTGGTATGATCAAAATAATAGCTAAGGGCTCTTTTACGTCCAAACTGTACAAGCTTCTCTCACCAGAAGAGGAGTGCTCAGTAAAAAATACTGGAAGAGAGATGGATTGGTTAAGATGAAAATCTGAAACCACCTTAGGTAAAAACTTTCTGTTAGTCCTGAGGATCACTTTATCTCTATGGAAAGAAATGAAATCCTCTTCCACTGACAAGGCTTGCAATTCACTTATACGCCTAGCAGAAGTGATAGCCACTAGAAAAACAGTTTTCCAAGTTAGAACTTGAGATCTGCCGAATCCAGAGGCTCAAGGGAGGTTGCATTAGCTGGGCAATGCAAATATTCAAGTCCCATGCAGGGGTTGGTTCCCAAAGGAGGATTAGTATGAAGTAACCCTTTGAAAAAATTTTGCAAACACAGGGTGAGAAGAAAGAGAAACTGGTTTTCCTAGAAATAAAACCAGAAAAGCTGCAAAATGAACCTTTAAAGGTAGCTGGTTTGAGGCCTAAGGGAATTTAAGTGGACCAGGTAGTCCAACAAAATAGGCAGGTCAGCTGATTCTGGGGTGATTTGCCTCAGAACACAAAATGAGAATCTCTTCCATTTAGAATTATAAGTGGCTCTAGTGGAAGGCTTTCAGGCCTTCAAAATATCCAAGACACCTTGAGAAAGGTGTAAATGAGCATAACTCTAACTCCTCAAGAACCAAGCCTTGAGGTGGAGGGAGTTGAGATCCGATACCACCTCTCCCCTGTGCACAGGTCAGTAGGTCGTGAGCCCTGGGCAAGGTCCAGGGAGGTGGAACGATAAGGACAAGAAGAAGGGTACAAGAGACTGCCTGGCCCAGTCTGGAGCAATCAGAATCACCCTGCAAGGCTGAGTTCTGATTTTACTAAAACCCTGAGAGAGGGGAACGGAGGAAAAGCATAGAGGAACTTTCCTCCCAATCCAGCTGAAAGGCATCCAGGACACGAGCCCCAGAACTGGGGCCTGCAGCAAAGCAAGGAAGTTTGTGGTTGTCTGGGGCTGCAAAGATCCTCTGAGGAGTGCCCCAGCTATAGTCGACCCCAGCACTTGAGGGTTCAGAGCCCATCCGTGGTGGCCTGAGAAATCCTGCTGAGGCGTCCGCTAGACATTGTCCTTCCTGGGAGGTGAACCATATCAGAGAGGTGTTCAGGGACTAGGCCAGAGACCACAGCTTCATTGCTCGGGTGCACAGGGCTGAAGAGCGAGTGCCCCCTTGCTTGTTGATGTACCACATTGTTGTGGTATTGTCTGTCCTGACTTGAACAACTTTGTTCTGGTCAGTTTCTGAAAAACCTGGAGAGCTAGGAAGACAGCTCTGAGCTCCAGCAGATTGATGTGAAAGAAGAGATTCCTAGAGGCCCCAAACTCCCTGAGTTGAAATCGTGAGTGAGCTAACCCAACAGGGGCCCATCAGTGCTGAGGATGAGAGAGTGAGGACAGGAAGATGGGACCCCTGAGGACAGGTTGCTCGATCCAGCCACCACTGGAGATAGGATCAAGTCTTGGTCACTGGGACCAATTTGGTAAGGGGTCCTCCTTTGAGACCAATAGGATCTCAGTGGAACTGATGTCCCATCCAATCTTGCCTGGCACAACAGCTGTAAAGGCAGCCATGTACCCAGGAGTTCACAGAAAGTGCCTTGGTGAGAGACCTGCAGGAGAAGAAGATGCCAGACAGTAGGTTTGTCACTTTTTCGGAGGAGGAATGCCTGACAGCTTGTTCAGCTCTGCACCCAAAGTTAGTACCTGAACTGGTTGAGAACGACTTTGGACATTCAGCGGAACCCAGAAGATAAGGGTTCCAGGTGATTTAAGGTGGGTTTACCTGCTCTGATGACTGACCCACAATAAGCCAATCGTCCAAGTAGGAAACACAGCTATCCTTATCTTCTTAAGTAAGCCAACTACAACAGCTAGACATTTGTGAAAACTCTTGGAGCAGAAGTGAGTCGAGGCATTGCTAATTTGAGTGCCCGAGGGCAGTTCGAACCTGAGGTACTTTCGGTGAGAGGCCTGATTAGAATATGGAGAAAGTCATGAGTCCAGGAAGCTAGCCAGTCCCCTGCCTCAAGAGATGGCATCATACTAAAGTCAGTTTGAACTTTGGTTTACAAGATGCTTGTTCAATCTCGTCAGATGGGCATGATCTCCTGTCTTTTGGGGTCAGGAAGTACCTTGAGTAAGCCTTGCTCTGGTATGAGGGGACCCTTTCCTGCTGCAGTCAAAGAGAAACCTCCGCTTCCGAGTGTGAGGGTTTCTAAAAGACTTGAGGGAAAGTGCCTGGCTCATCTTGAAACTGTTGAAAGGAACAAGCCCAGCACCACTCAGAACCCATTTGTCCGGGGTTAGGGACAACAGTTCTGGCGAAATAAACCAGTCTACCCCCACGGTACAGGAGAATCGACCCCAGACACCCCGTCAGGGTACCTGCTTAACGAAGACAGCTTTAGGTTGGGGAAGGGACTGCCTGCCCGTCTGCCTCTGCCTCTGTATTAAAAAGTTTGGTTTGCACCGGCCTTCAGGCGTTGGGTAAAGTGGTTATATCAATCCCGTGGGCCCAAATCCTTATGAAACAATGATATCACCCCCTTTTCAGCTTCGTAGAGGGATGAGACAGGGATGTCCCCTTTCGCCACTGATATATGTCCTGACTATTGAGGTATTGGCTACAGCTATTAGACATCACCGGGAAATAGAGGGCTATATGTTCAATGGGGAGGAGCACATTATCTCTCTCTTTGCAGATGATGTGCTACTATTTCTGACTGACCAGTAAGAGCTATGCCTACTTTGACTTCCCTTTTAAGGAATATGGTCCTCTCTGGGCATAAGATCAACTGGAATAAGAGTGAGTGGCTCCCACTGATGGATGGTGGAGGGTCCATACATATAAGTGGAATAGATATCCCCCTAGAACAGTAATTAAATACTTGGGAATACTGCTTCCCATGTAAGATAACGGATGTGGGACATTTAAACTACAGCCCATTGGCAACAAAAATTAAGGAACAATGTAGTAGGTGGAAGTCGCTCCCTTGTCCATGATGGGAAGAGTAAATTTAGTAAAAATGCAAATACTACCTCAATGCCTTTATCTCTTCCAGACCCTACCTGCTATGCCTCCACTGTGTCACCTGAAGTCTCTGGGGCTCTATCACCTCTTTAATCTGGGCAAATTGGAGACCTAGGATTAGGAAGGAGGTGCTGTGGCAGCCATTTCATAGAGGGGGATTGACACTCCCCAATCTGAAGCTATATGCTTTAGCGGCCCAGCTTACATATATTATGGACTGTCAGGAAATAGGAGGAAGAACGAGGGCCTGGGTCACTATGGAGTCACAATCCAGGGTGTGTTCACCCAATGCCCTACATCTCCTCCCATTAAGCTCTCGTGAGGGAGATGGTGAAAAACCTAAGAACCCATTCACCAATAATAAGCTTAAGTCCTGGAGGGTGGCTTCACTGATGATGGGGGATAAGGGGGGGGCATGTCACCTGAGGGATCCATTTTGTACAGCTTGTGGAAAGATGGAAGGGCACCCTCCTTGGTCAAACGTGCTCTGGGGCAGTGGGAGGGAAGGGGTCTTTCTTCTATCTCACCTATTCAATAATGGGACTTTTTTTAGCTTTCCTGAGTTAAGACAGCTATATGATATTCACTCCTCACACTACCTTATTTATGTGGTAATAAGGTCCAGGCTGCTTAAATTAACTGGGATAAGGGGAGACCATCCTTGAACAGAACGTCTCCAGAGGAGATCTTTCAACATTGTAAAAAACATGCAGGTGTGAAACCACTGTCAGTACTATACAAAGCTTTACTGGGAGCACAGCCAGATAAGCTGCAAAAACTAAAAGACAGCTGGGATAAAAACCTGGGCATAAACATGTTAACCAGAGGGGACTGGAATTCGGCCCTTCGGAGTAGCAAGGCTGTCTCAGTAAACAATAGGTTACAATAATTAACTATAATATTGTGAATAGAATTTACCACACCCCAGCTCTGGCACACAAGATTAATCCTCAGATTTCAGGCCAATGTCCTAAATGTTGTGTTCAGGGATGTCGTTTTACCTACTTGGTTTGGGCGTGCCTAAAGGTAGGAATATATTGGAATGAGATAAATCAAATCCTAAATAAGGTTTTGGAATGTAAGATTCGATTAGATCCTGTGGATATTCTACTGGGGTACTCTAGAAATGGAGGGGCCAATCAAAAGCTTCACATCCTCTGAGAAGACTAGCTCTAGTTGTGGGTAAACAGATTTTAGCTCAAAATTGATGGCCCAGGCCATGCCTACTATCGCCCAGTGGGCAAGAGCCTCTTAAATAATATGAAGTTAGAGCATATCCAATATAAAGTTTTGGAACGATTAGACAAATATGATATGGTCCTCCCTTGAGAGGGCATTGGGTAAGGAATGGTTTCCGCTCTTCTAGGAAACCCTCTGTTATGAGAATATTGACCTTTGTATAGATGGAAGAAGTTATCTGGTTCTGGAACATGCAAGGGGTTATAATAAACTGAAGGACTACCTTAGTACTCAACTGGATAAGTGGAGGATCTCTTGGTAAAGAAAGTAATAAAAAAAACCAAAATGAGATACAGTTAATATGTTTCACTGTATAAGATGGAGATATAGACGGATCATGGAGTGTACCCTCATTGATTTGTACATGTGTTAAGATGTAAGTGATCAAGATGGCATTGCTTTTCTGACTCTGTAGAGTTCTTCTCGACCCACTGACTCTTCTATAAATAAATAAAAAAAAAATCATATGTAAGCTCATGGAGGCCATACTTAAAAGAGAGGCTGGTAGGTTGCCTAGAAGAAAACAGTTTCCAGGACAAACAACAACACAGGTTCATGGCTGGGAGAGCTTGGCAAAAAACCTGATCGATTTCTTTCACTGGGTCACTAAAATAGTAGACAGGGCCAAGCGGTTGATATCCTGTACTTGGACTTTAGCAAGGCCTTTGACTCTATGCTGCATAGGAGACTGCTCAGAAAGCTGGAAGATCTGGGGATAGCAGGGAAACTCACTTAATGGGTAGCTAACTGGCTAAAAGACAGGATCTTGGGGTTAGCAGTAGTGGTGGAGCTCTCAGGTTCTAGGGATGTCTCCAATGGGGTCCCACAGGCTCAGTGCTTGGGCCGGTGTTGTTAAGGTCTCCATTAATGACTTAGAGAAGCCATAAAGGACAAGATTTGTTTGTTCAGATGACACCAAGCTCTGTAGGAGGTTGGCTCAGCAGAAGGGATACAGGACCTAAGGAAATCTGGTCAAGCTCGAGAGGTGGTCCAGAATTTGGCAACTTGGTTTTTACTGCAAAGTGTTAATATCATGCACACTAGAGCCAAGAACCTGAGACGGAGTACAGACTGATTACCAAATCAGAGGAAGAGAAAGACCTGGGTGCTGACCATCAGTGAGCTGAAGAACTCCTCACAATGCAGAAAGGCAGCAGCAAAAGAATGATGGGCTGCATTGCCAGGGGATCAACAGCAGGAGGTGGGAGGAAGTCATATTGCTATTATGCAGATAGCTGGTGCTGCTGCATTTGGAGTACAGTGTGCAGTAGTGGTGTCCCTACCTGAAGAACATTAACTTTGCTTTTTTCTCTTTTAGATAACTCTTGAAGACCCATGTTTGAAATGTCGAATTTTTTTTTTTTTTTTTCCAATTTTATTCTTTCTCTCTCCTTGCCTACTCTCAGAGCCCTCTCCTTCCTTCCTCTCATCCCCCCCATTCCACCTTCGGTGGGATCTGCCCCTAGAGTGCCTCCTTTTTCCCTCCTCCTGCACATTGGGGTCTGTCCCTCTTGGTGGTCTGGATGGTACCGAGAGGCTATCATCTAGGGCTTCCGAGAGATGTTTTCCGTTTTTCTCCCTGGTTTCCCCTGCCCTCTGGGACGTCGAGCGCTAGGACGTACGTCCCGAGTGGTGGCGTGCTGATGCATGCCAGACCTCTCATGCGCCGTCGACGTCCCCCTTCCCCGGCTCTGGCGAACGGAGCCGCCTCCATCCTCTTCAATTGTCGGTGCTTCCACCGGCTGCGAAGGGGATGCAGAACGCGGGTGCGTTCTTGGTTCCCACCCCTGAGGGAGGAGAGCATCTGTTGGGACGCTGATCCTCCCTCTCCCACTGACCCGGCCACCGAGTCCGCCCGAACCCAGGTCGCCGCGTAGCGCGTGGGCGCCAACGCTCAACCTCTCAGAGCCACCGGGCCGGCTGAAATGTCGATTTTAACTCTATTTTTTACCATTTTGTTTGGTTTTCAGACCACACACAGCACCTTGTTTGTTTGTTTTTTGTTCCTACCTGAGGAGGGGGTGGCCTAGAGGAAGGTGACAAAGATGTTTAAAGGTCAAGAGGGGAGAAAACAGGAGTAAAGGCTGGAAGCCCTGAACATGTGCACTCTAGAGGAGAGGAAGGACATGACTGAGGGCTTTAAACATCTGAAGGACATTTATGAGTGAACAAAGGAAGCCTCTTCAGGCTCAATGGAAATAAAAACACAAGGGAACATTGTCTTAAGTTGGTGTGTGTGTGTGTGTGTGTCTCTCAGGAAAGAGTCCAGGAGGCATTTCACATGGAGAGGGTGGTTGCAGAGTGGAACAGGCTCCCTGAGGAAGAGGTACTACTGGTATAGTCCTGGTACCCCTGCTTATACAACCATAGCACTATTTCTGATAGTAAAAGAATGAACAGTCTTTTGAGATTTTACTCGCTCCTGCACTAGGGGATTTGGGTTTTAATCAGTCTGGCAGGCAGCAGGCAACTACTTTCAGTCCCCTTGGGTGATCGACTACTGAGGAGGCTACCCCCTCCTTTTCCTGTCTAGGGGTTAAATGGAGCTGTCTCTGGGAAAGGGGAAGGGCACCAGCTTGACTGAGCAGCGCAAAAAAAAGCAAAGTAGTACACAGTACCTTTAATTTTGTATTGTAGATTGGGATTCTACTGGTGACGGCTGGGTTTCCGTCGAGGCTCAGACTGGATGGCATTCTTCCTCCTCTCGACTGGTGGCACTAGGTCACTTTAGAATCTGGAAAAACTGTTTGGTTGCAGGCACAGCATAACAACTCAGGATCAATGAAATTCACATAGAAGTTTGGGCATAAAACCCACACAGTCAAGGAGGAGATACCACAACATAGCAGCAAAGAAATATTGGTCAAACTAGTCACAACAATGAAGGTTCAAAAGGCAGCGAAAACAAGGCAAGGGCAAATTCCTGACTGGGCATGATGCATTATCACGGCCTCCGAGACAAGACTCAGGTTTTTTTTTTTGGGGGGGGGGGTAGATTAGCCCTCAAGGAGATAGTAAGGGTAAGAAGCATTATGAGGTAGGGAGGTGAAAGTTAGGCAAGGAAGCATCTGGCAGGTGAGTGGATTACGGAGGATTAAAACAAGTGCAGAGATCAGCAAGAGATAGATGTAGGCATAGCGCCTTTTTGAAGCCGCCATGAGATCCTGATATTCAAAGTGCTTGGGGGAGGGAGTTCCAGAGCTTAGGAGCAGAGTGACTGAAGGCAACAGAGCCTTTTGATGTTTTACATCTAGGTACATTCAGCAGAGTTTTATCTACCAGGCGCAGTCCATAGGAGGAGGTTTGAGGTACCAGCAATGTTGCGAGTGCTGAAGGGGTCTGGTTTCTGAGTACAGAGTCAATCAGGGAGCCAAGAGCCCAGGTCCCTGTACAGTTGGCAGTAGTGCTTAAGCCGTGGTGATGAGGAGGCGTGCCGACAGATACTGTTATACATGACATCCCACTTATGAAGGATAGTTTTGTGTGTGGCAGCAAAGGTCGGCATGCCGTAGGTGAGGGCAGGGAGTAATATGCCTCCGGTAATAGCAAGTTTAGCAGAGGGAGTTACTATGAAACTGGACTTGTAAGCGACCCCCAGTTTAGCATTCCCTGCCTTGCAGGTGGATTGTATATGTAGGCTGAAGTCCAGGGATTGGTCCAGAAGAATTCCTAGGTACTTAAAAGATGTAACGAATTCTATTTGTGTGACAGTGCAGTCTTGCACCAACAGGGGAGTCTGACATGTCTTATGTTTAGGGGCAGATCCAAGTAACATTGCTTGGGTTTTCTTAGCATTAAGTACAAGCTTATGCGCAGAAAGCCAGTTTTGGACATTTGTGAAATCTGAGGAAAGGGATGCATTTATGCTGGCGACTTATCAGTGCTTGAATAGAGTACAAGATCATCCGCATAGATTAGATGAGCATGAAAGAAAAACCTTGGCTATGTCATTGATAAAAAGTGAGAAAAAAAGAGGTCCCAGAATAGAGCCCTGGGGAACCCCAATATTGATGGTAGTACCATCAGATAAGGAGGAGCTGAATTTCCCAATTTGAGTTCTGTTTGATAGATAGCTTCCATACCAGGCAACAACTGGGGGTGAAAAGCTCAGATTGCAAGGAGTGGAGAGGAGCAAGGGGTGATTAACAGATCAAAGGCTTCTGTAAGGTCTATAAAAACTGCCCGTCAGCTGACCAGCGTCCATACTGGTAAGCACTTCGGTAATGAATTTGAGAAGAGCTGTGGAGGTACTATGACCTTTACGGAAACCATGTTGGGTGTCACAGAGAAAGCTGTACTTTGTGAGGTAGTCAATGGTTTGATTTGCAACAAGTCTTTCCAGAATTTTACTTAGGACCGATAGGAAGGCTATAAGCCTGTAGTTAGTAATCTCTTTGGGATCATCTTTTTTAAAGACAGGCATTACACAAGCAATCTTTCAGAGGTCAGGAACTTGGCTATTGGAAAGAGACAACGTGAAAATTTTAGTCAGAAGGGTGGCTATGTATGGTGCTGCTAGTTTCAGGAGCTAAGGCTCAAGTGTGTGATCCAGAGCTACCGTTGTCAGAGATAGTCCGTAATAGTTTTAAGATAAGTTGTTGAGCCATAAGAGACTCTGAATTTCTTTCTTTCCTTCTTTCTTTCTTGATTGTGCTCTGAGATTAACGCCTTTGAGAACAAGCTCATTACATAGGTTCCATGTCAGAATTACATTAACAGTGATTAAAAAAGAAAAAAATATATAGGTATACAACACAGCTGTAAGAACAGGCTAATAACAAAGTATGAGACTAAGTATTAATATAAACATAAACAAACAGACTAAGTCAGCGGGTTATTATAAGTACCACATGTTTGTGAGAGGGTTAAGGCAGTTTAAGGAAGAGAGGACAATTTAGACTGGGGAGTGCCTGTAAGGCAGAGGAAGGTACTGCCGCGAGACTGAGTTGTCAGGATGGAGGGCTATGTTTGAGGGTTACAGCAGCCCAGGGCGCCAACACCCACTCAAGAAGTGGGAAGCATCAGGCCAGGAAGGCCTTGTCGAGCTATTTTTGGGGAGGGAGGGTTTGGGGATGAAGGCAGATGGGAGAGGATAGTAGGAGAAAAGAGGGGGTGGTGGGGAAGAGGGGAGTTTGACGGAGGGAGGGAGGGATAGATTACATTAAGGCATATGACGAAGGGAAGTAACAAGTGCAGGATTTAAGGGGCCATGTGGTCATGAGGGAGAGCTGCTTAGGGACATAGAAAAACAGCACTTAGGGGCTAAGGCAAGCAGTCACAGATAGCGTTAACATTGAGATGTTTTCGGCGCTCACGTTTGTAGGGGCCTAAGGCTGTTATCAAGGAGATGGCAGGAGGAAGATTATTAATCCAAGTGGGAGCATGGTAGGCAAAAGCTCTTTGACCAAGAGAGGTGCGACACCTAGGAATTTTAAAGACTGTGCTATCTGAGCTTCTGGTGGAACGGCTGTTATCATAGGGGAGTAAGGAGCTTCTGTATGTCCTTTGGCATGAGACCCAGACTCACTTTTTTGGCAGAAGGCACAATTGGAACCGAGCCTATTCAGAACTGGACCAGTTAGCCTGGTCATATAGGTCACATGTATGTGTAAGCCATGGGGAACCAGTTAAGAGTTGACAAGTTTTATTTAGGGTGACCTCTATACAGTGAAGGGCTGTGTCCATAGCTGAGCCATAGACTACAATGCCGTAATCAACAAGAGAGACCACTGAACTCTGGATAGCAAGATTTAGGGCCTTTGGGGTAAGACTTTGCTTGTGCCTATGAAGCAGACTGATACAGATGTTCCAAGCATTTGCAACATTTTCAGTGTGGTAGGCATATGACATAGAGCTGTCTATTGTGATCCCAAAATATTTGAAATGCTGGATGAGTTCCAATGTAGTCCCAGATTAGTTTCTTATGTTGAGTGGATATCATCGATGCCTACTCTGGGGACTGGAAAACAACAAGGTCTTGTTTTTTATAGTTCAGAATGAGCTTATGTTCTCTGAACCATCTCACAACTGCAGTAAAGCTGTCCTGGAGCTTGCATTCTAGGTTAAAAGGATCAGGGTCACCTGTATACAGGACTGTATCATCTTCACAGAGCAGTATGGGTCAGCTACTGGCAAGTGGGAGCCTATTTAGGAACTGACTGAATAAAATGGGACCCAGGATGGAGCCCTGGGGTACACCGGAGCGAACCGTTCTACTATCAGATAGGACATTATCAATCCTAACTTGCTGAGAGTGATTACTGAGGTAGCTCTTAAATCAGGTAACTGTGTCAGTAGACAGACCAATAGATGCAAGCTGCTCGACTAGAAAGTCATGCTTAACCGTGTCAAAGGCTTTTGACAGATCGATGAAAGAGGGGCCAACTAGTGAGACATGATCCAGGTAACTGAATATGACTGGTAAACTCTAGCAATGCAATAGTGGTGCTGTGTCCTTTGCAGAACCCATGTTGTTGCGGGCTGTACTGCATTTTTATGTATTCAGTTAATTGGTCAGCAACAATTTTTTCAAGAGCCTTAGACAAAGGCGGGAGTATTGAGATGGGCTGATAGTTACCTAGTGAGGTTTGATCACCATTCTTGAAAACGGGTGTCACCAGGGCTGCCTTTCATAACTGTGGGAACTGAGAAAGCTTGACTGAGGTGTTGATTATGTGTGTTAGCGGTGTCAGAATGTCTTCTGGGGAAAGAGCAACAAATCTGAGGTCGAGGAGTCCCCACTGAAATGAGACTTACACAGGACCTTTTGAGATATTTCCTAGCCTCACCATGAGAAATGGTTCTAAAGTGGAGCGGGGTGAGAGATAGGTAGGACTACAGAGCTTGGTTTAGAAGTTGAGACTGGAGGAAAATCAGGAGGCAGGACGCTGCTGAGGTCTGAGAAGACTTCATTGAGAAAATTTGCAATGGACTTGGGGTCTGTAGTGGGAGCACCACCAATGTTCAACATGGTGGGGGCTGACTTTGTGTCCTTGCCAGTGACTTTATTTATTTAGTAATCAGAATTACAACCTTTGAGCTAAAAGCTCATTTACAAAGGATCATCGTCACAAGGGTAGGGGAGGGTACATACGTTTGGAGTCAGTAGCAGCTTGATAGGCATTGTCAAAAACATCTAATAGTAGGAAAATTGTGAACAGGAGAAATCAGTAAACATTGGCAATAGCATAACAATGTAGGATAACATAGGCAAATAGCAACACATAACCAAAACAAGGGTACATAATCAATGGGGCTGGGTTCACACGTCATGCCATACAATTAAATGCTTAAGTCAGAGTTAGGTGCTAGTTTGAGAAAAAAAATCAGAGCTGGAAGCTAGGTAGGATCTTGTATTGGGAGGAAACAGGAGATGGAGCTGTTCATCAAAACTGATACCCAAAGGTTACTAGGCAATAGCCAGAGGAGTCAGCCTAGGCATAGTAGTCAGAAAGGGTAGAGGGAACCAATCAGGATTAGGTAGGAGAAGAGGAATCATAGGAGGGGGATGATGGAAGGCTCAAAGGTGGGTGGTGTAAGGAGGTTAGCGGGTAAAGGTTTGTCAGGGAGAGTGTGAGAGGAGAAAGGTGAGCAGGCAGGTGGGCAGACATGGGCAGGTGGTGAGCAGGGAGTTTTGCGTCAAATTGCAGAAGTGAAAGAAGAACCTTGGCAAGCCTAGTGACTTCTTTAAGGTTTGCCTAGAATTTTTACCGTCACTCTAAGTGCGAGTGAGGGCTTCCTTGTAATACTGATTTTTTGCTGTGCGTATGGCCCTAGTGCAGTCCTTCTGGCTTTTTTGTAGGCTTGGGTGTCCACTTGTTTACCCGCTGCTCTGGCTATGTGCCACAGATAATCCCTTGATTTCATCCATACAAGAAGTTCAGGCATGAACCAGGGATTGTTGTAACCTCTGATTTTGCGCTTTTTTAGTGGGGCATGCTGATCACACACCCTGTTAAACAGCAGAATGAATTGGTTTAAGGCAGCATTAACAGAACTGGAAGAGTAGATTGTTGACCAGTTTGTCGGGCGAAGGTCTAGCTTTTAGCATTTCAAGATGACCGTGTTTAAGGACCTATGGATGACTGTTTTCGGTGGGGTTTGAGAAGTTGTTAGCCCAGTGAATCAGAACTGGTGAATGGTCACTATGTACATCCGGAAGCACCGTGATGAGAGAGAGACGTGGTCCGGTCGATTAGACAAGACCCAGTCAAGCAATGAGGAGGTGCCAGTCTTATAGTTTATCCTAGTAGGAGAACTGACAAGCTGGGAAAGATGCACAGCGGTAACTGCATCCCTATAGGGACTAGAGGCTGGTGCAAGCTAGTTGGCATTAAAGTCACCCAGCAGTACTGTTTCATTGTTTAAGTTCCAGGCACCAAGACATTCCATCAGCGAGTTTAGCCCAGGGGTCTTTTGACCAGGTGGAATGTACACTGAGAGAACTGTGAGGGTTTTGTTGTGCTTCCCAAGAAGCAATTTTAGAGCTAAAACTTGCAGGTTAGTCCCAGTGTCTGGAAGAGGTAGAACAATGGCTTGCAGGTCCTCACTTATGTAGACTGCACATCCACACCCACGTTTGGTTAGACGAATCCATCCTGTACACTTTAGCCTGGGATTGAAATTGATGAATCAGCAATCTTAGGAGAGAGCCAGGTCTCTACCACTGAAAGGATGTCAGGGTTGTGTTGTAAAAACCAGGCATTAAAGATATCCATTTTTGGAAGGAGGCTGCGGATATTCATAGAGCCTATTGTGAGTTGCTTGACATAACTTTGAAGTTCAGCTGCGAGTGTTGGAGGGCCTGGATTTGGATGGATATTCCCAGATAGTATCAATAAAAGTAACACAATGCTGCATAGATATTCTTTCAGGAGTTTGCTGCTGCATTTGAGTATCCTGCACTGATCCGAGTAGGAGGAAGGTTTTTCCTGAATATAAAAATTCCAGAAAAGAGCACCAAGGGGTGCAGCCACAATGGTCCTTGGCAGAAAAGCTCCATAAAAGTTGATGTAGACAACACTCCAGGGTGGGGGGTTATAGGAAGTTTCTGGCAGTGAGTTAACGTTGAAGCACAGTGGGCGTTGAGGGTCATGTCATGTAAAGATGGACTAGGGATAGAGAGCAGATTTTCGCCAAGGTGGGAAGTGAGAATAAGGAGCATTAGCACCAAAGCACCTCTCCAAAAAGGAAGCCAAGCATTCTGTGGGTTTACTTAGGTGTGATCAATGAGTCAGGCCCTTATAGGAGGAAAGAGTAAATATTTAGTGGTTGCCCTTTAACAGGAGATAGTAGACTGAAACAAGCTACCCATGGTTCACCAATTGGGAGACTGGGGAGGAGAAAAAGTCAGAACATGAGCATTTAAAGGAAGTTTGGGGATATCACTGGTGTGCTAAGCACAATCAAAAACCAGTTTAAGCAGTGTAAAAATACAGTGAAACAAAGCAAAATCCTGTTCTATACCTTAGTTGGTGGAAACAGTCAAAGAGATACAGGGATTTAAGTCAGTAGAGTCTAGGTTGTAAATAAAATAAAGATAAGAAACTGATCAGTAGTGAGCAGCAGTTACAGATGCCAGTGGGTTACAGATAAAGGACTGCAGATCCCAAGTGAAGACCAAATGAGGGCTCAGACTGGAAAAAGGTGCGACTCTTAAAATTCAAGTGAAGTACACAGTTACTGACCGAGTCGCGGTCTGTACCTGTTGGCTGGCTCTGGAGCAGATGCAGGCTCCTTTCTTGTTCACTCGGAGGCATACCTCTCAACTGTCCCTGATTTTGCCTCAAATTTTTCCTGTGTCCCTCATAAAATTGTGTTCTTGTGACAGAACAGTGGGATTAAAAGCACAAAATAACGTCAAACATTAGAGTAACAGACTTGTTATTCTTCAGAAAATGCATCTTAGCACAAATCCCTTTATTCTATCAGTTTTCAAAGTGAATAGTACCAGATTTTAAGATGAGTCCCTGATTTGGGGTCTTTGTCCCTGATTTTTTAGGCTTTGTCCCTGATTCATGAGGCAAGAGGTTGAGAGGTATGCTTGGAGGAGTTGGGCAGGCTTGTGCAGCAGGTTGCCCAAGCGGGCTTTGAGGAGGCCTAAAGAGTATAAGGGGAGAAATAAATCAAAAAAGTCAGAGGTTGGGCGGGGTGATTCACAGTGACAAGGGATACTTTCGGTATGACAAGGAAGAGACTTAAACTGGGCTAAATGAGGGGTGGGTCTCAGACAGAGGCAGGCACCAGTTGGGTCTGAAAGGACAAGGAAACAAAAGAAGGGGTCTGGGCAGGGAAAAAGAGCTATTTAAACTGTAGCGGTAGCAATTAGTTTAAAATAAATGCAATCACTAGTCTCGTTCTAAATTTAATTGAGATACAATGCAGCTTTAACAAAATCCAAAACCAGTTTAAGCAGTGTAAGAATACAGTCTAAATAAATGCAGTCACTAGTCTGGATTCTAATTAATCAGAGAGAAGATGTAGCTTTAACAAAATCATCACTGGTGTAGCAAGCACAATCAAAACCAGTTTAAGCAGTGTAAAAATCCTGTTCTGTTCCTTAGTTGGTGGAAACAATCAAAGAGAGACAGGGATTTAAGTCACTAGAGTCCAGATTGTAAATAAAATAAAGATAAGAAACTGCTCAGCAGTGAGCAGCAGTTACAGGTGGCAATGGGTTACAGATAAAGGACTGCAGATCCCAAGCGAAGATCAAATGGGGGCTCAGACTGGAAAAAGGCGCCACTTTTAAAATTCAAGTGAAGTGCACAGTCACTGTCTGAGTCACGGTCCGTACCTGTTGGCTGGCTCTGGGGCAGATGCAGCCTCCTTTCTTGCCCACTCGTAGGGAGTCAGGCAGGCTTGTGCAGCAGTTGCCCAAACTGGCTTTGAGGAGTGCCTGTCGGCTGGCTCTGGGGCAGATACATGCTCCTTTCTTGCCCACTCAGAGGTAGTCAGGCAGGCTTGTGCAGCAGTTGTCCAAACGGGCTTTGAGGAGTGCCTGTCGCTGGCTCTGGGGCAGATACAGGCTCCTTTCTTGCCTAATCGGAGGGAGTCAGGCAGGCTTGTGCAGCAGTTGCCCAAACGGGCTTTGAGGAGTGCCAGTCGGCTGGCTCTGGGGCAGATGCAGGCTCCTTTCTTGCCCACTCAGAGGGAGTCGGGCAGGCTTGTGCAGCAGTTGCCCAAACGGGCTTTGAGGAGTGCCTGTCGGCTGGCTCTGGGGCAGATGCAGGCTCCTTTCTTGCCCACTCGGAGGGAATCGGGCTAGCTTGTGCAGCAGTTGCCCAACTGGGCTTTGAGGAGAACACTAGCTGTGTTCCCAAGCCATACTTCTTGATCCCCACCAGTGGGAATGGGCTGCACTTCCACACTGAACTTTCACTGTCCTCAGAATGGGGGCGGGGGTCTTACTCCCTAGGCACAGTCCTTGCAGAACAAGAAGCAGGCCACCTGCCGATCCTCGAGCACAGTTCGCATAGGATGGCTGCCCTACAAACTACCTCCTCAGGAACTTTCCACATAGCCCCCCAACACTTCTGGAGGTGGACATAAAGGGCAAGAGGGCTGCTTTGCCACAGCGGCCCCTCCAATGAGTCGCTGCCACCATGACCTTGGTCCCTAATCGTGGCAGCCACCTCAGTATTCCACAGTCCCAATGCAGCCAAGTGGGCTCCAGACCAGCTTCTCTCTCACTCTCTCTCCTCTGGCTGCAGGCTTCCTCCTTCTCCCCACGGACAACCTGTGGGAAAGATGCTGGGGTTGGGGGGCAATCTCCCAACCCCGGCTCCGGCCTAACTGGCCCCAGGCCTTCGAGCTGGCACCAGCTGCTCCTCTCTCCTTGACAATTCCTCAAACTCTCCCCCAACCGTTTTTTCCCTGTGCCAGTAGATGTTTCATAAAAACCATGTACATGCCAAGCCCCACCCCCCAGGCAGGCCCCACAGCGTGAACACTCCTCCCGATGCCAACAGGGCATCATTATTTAGTAACCCTCCTAATTTGGCCCGGGGATTACACTTTCCCCCACAGAATGCTTCCCCTTTTGGGGAGGCTGTTTCCAATCTGGTCAACCATGGCTGCTGTGCTCTGCGGGTAATGCACTCTCCTGAGCCACCACATCCAGGTTCTACCAGTCTGACTGCATGGCAGCAGTCGTTTGAGAACTAGGTGCCTACACACCTACCTGCGGTTCTCTGGCTCCACTAAGGACATAGTAACACAACCTGACTTCCCAAGCAGATGGCTGGTCCACCAGGCCGACGTCCCACCCAAACTCACCCCCTAGGGATACCATATTCTAACTATTTCCGGTTTCAAAACGTTCCCCATTGGACCTTGCTCAGTACCCAACCGGGCCTATATGGCACCCCAAAACATTTTCAAAAACACATTTGTCCCCAAACACTTTCTATTTGCAACACAACATTCCTATTTATCTATCTTAGGCTATCTAACACCACCAGGGGTGGTGAGCTAACCTCTACACTTTTATTAGGCTACCATTACATTCTACTTGGCTAACTCCTAAACTGCATTTTACTATAAAGCTAAACTTAGCATTGCTTACATTCTACACTGGACTGGACTTGTTTCCCCCACAGAAATGTCAAGCAACTACTCACATGTTTATAAATAAGTACAACAAAGTCTATCTAAGTCTAACTTACTTCTAAGCTCCTAGCATATTAACCTAATTAACAGAGAGAAAGGGGCACACTTTTACACTTTAAATGTTCTTAGTCACTGGATAACTATCTCTATTAATTAAAGTCCAAGCAATCCTAGATGCAGCACCAGTGGGCAAGTGTACTTAATTACTAGGGGTCCCTACTTAACAATTCTAACATTCTATAGGCCTTAAGTGTAATACACTCTTATCCTATCCTTAAACTATCCAGCTAAGGTTTTCTCTTTAGCTAAACATTTACTTAAGATGATACAAAAGCAAAAAAAAAAAATTACAATGGTTGACTCTAAACCACAAAACGTATTTTTTTTCCAAACTGCAACCAAACTCTATCAGGTTTTTGCCCATACTAACTACAAATGTCTGTTTTGCTTTTCAAAATAAAATTAAACAGTCTCACCGAGTAGTTGCAGTCCCTTAAACCACAGTCTCTCAATGCTGTGAGGCATTAGTCTTTATGGGGTTTTCTTTTTCTGGGGGGTCCTGTACTTGGCAGCTGGGTCCTCTGGTGCAAAATGAAAAAAAGGATCATTCAGTTCCGATAAGACCTGAATTGTTTGAGGTGTAGCAACCCAACCTCATCCCCACCGAGAGGGGATCATGACTCCATGGGGTGAACAGGAAGGTCCAGGTAAGGTGGGCAGAAGTGGAGGCAAACTTAATTGGCGCTCCCGATGAAGTGGAGCTTGGAGAGGTAGGAAGCATAAAGTACGGTTTTAAAAAAAAAAAAAAAACAAAAAAAAACACAAGGATCAGGTTTGGTGCACTCTACTCCTCAGCTGTCATGGCTAACCACAAAGTATTTTATGTGGTGTCCAGTACTGTCCTGCACCAATGCAAATGTCTTGAACAGAGTCAGTCCTTCACTGGCCAAGGAGGTGCACATGGATCTTGCCAGGGAAGTCGCCTTATTTCGATCATAAGCCTGTTCCTGGGGATCCACTCTATTTCTAAGATGTACCCTTTCCAAAGCTCCTTGAAACATCCAGCCTGACTTTCTACATTCAATTAAGTCCCACATTCTCTCACTCAAATAGGGGTAGTTTGATCCAGGGCACTCCACTTTAAGGCATCTCCTTACTCATATTTCTGCTTGGCTCCAATTAGGTAAGGTCCTGAAGCTGGGTCATGCGGCCACTCCTCTGGGCAACCAAAGTCCATCCCTATAATTAAGCACTGTGAGGTCCAATAGATGCCAGACATCCATGTCTACCAAGTGTATTTTTACAGATTTCTAGGAGCAATGGGGTGATCTCTATGATTCTAAGTATAGGCATAACATAGGGTTTTGGAATGTCACTCTCTAGTACCAAATCCTCGAACATCCTCGTTATACCCTCCCTTGACTGATCACAAATAGAAATTACTTCAGTAGGGTCAACAGCACTCTCTTCATCTGACTCTTTGTCCCTTTCTACCAATTCTATTGTGACCTCTGGGTCATCAGCACCTGGAACTTTTTCCTGCACTCTGGGGAGTGGGGGTCATAGTTTTAAAGGTTTGGCCTCTTCCAATTTCTTAGGCCGATTTTAGGCCTCACCTTGGGTTCCCAGGGTGAGGTGAGAGTTTGGTGACGTTTTGCTTTTGTCCTGCGAGCCTTGCACCACAGCATCTGGGGAACCTGACTGTTCAGTCATGTCCCTCACATACCCCTGTAGCAGTACTCATCTCCGAGGTCCACCCTTGGCTCCTCCTCTACCACGGGAAGTTCTAGCACTCAGCGGTGGTACAGGTCTGGGCAGACGACTAGGCCTTGGTACCACCTCTGGCTTTACTTCAGTTTCACTGACCAACCTCCTCCCACTGCTCTGGGGACTCCACTGTGGTGGCCATACTAGCTGCAGGAGAGACTTTTCTGGCCAACTGTGGCCATTGCCAGGCGCAGTAGTCGGTGGCACAGGGTCCACATAGCTTCCTTCCTGTGTAGGCATACTGGAAGGTCCAGTCACCCGAGGAACATTCCCACAAGCACAAGAAATACAGATTTGGTTGTCTTATTACTCCACTTCCACATTGTCCACAGTAAGTGCACGACTCATCCCAGCCACTCCTTTTGACCATACTCCACAACCAGCTTACCAGTCCCTCTGGCACATTTATGGCCCAACCTCCAAATTCAGGTGCATAAGCCATTTTTCCAGTGTCTAAAAGTACTCCAAACAAAATTGTTTGGAAATTAGCCTATAAAAAAGTCCTCACAACCTTGGACATTGGTTTAAACTTTTTTTTCTCTTAGAAGTAAATCCCAGTAAAAGGCTACACCATGGGGTGTGGGCACAAACACTTTTATCTCAGCAGCAACACTCCTTACGCCACGAAAAATTTCAGCAGTCTGATCCAAGACCACCTGACCTCCCTTTTTGTAGTGCTGCATCTCATTAGTCTCAACCACCAATCAGATCGCTCATTCACTACTTACACAAACGTCACATTTTTTCTGCATGGGGCAGGCGCCATTTTGTCTCCTGTCGATGCATTTGGCTCTGTCAAACTGCAACGCAAACCTCCAAACAGGCTGTGGCCCACCAACATTCCATCACCTCAGAACACCTTCCAGTCATGCCAGGTAGGTGATTTGCAGCTCGTCTGTCAGATCCTGGATGACAACCCCCACTTTTGTAATCCTGGTACCCCTGCTTGTACATCTATAGCACTATTTCTGATATTAAAAGAATGAACAGTCTTTCGAGATTTCACTCGCTCCTGCACTGGGGGATTTGGGTTTTAATCAGTCTGGCAGGCAGCAGGCAACTACTCTCAGTCCCCTTGGGTGATCGACTACTAAGGAGACTACCCCTCACCCTTTCCTGTCTAGGGGTTACATGGAACGGTCTCTGGGAAAGGGGAAGGGCACCAGCTTGACTGAGCAGCACAAAAAAAAAAAAAAAAAAAAAAGCAGTGTCGTACACAGTACCTTTAATTTTGTATTGTAGATTGGGATTCCATTGGTGGGGGCTGAGTTTCTGTCGAGGCACAGCCTGGATGGCATTTTTCCTCCCCTCATGACTGGTGGCACCAGATCACTTTAGAATCTGGAAAAACAGTTTGATTAGGCAAGACACAGCATAACAACTCAGGACACCAAAAGATTTCACCCCAGGCAGAAATTGAATGCAATCAGGCATTTTTATTTTGTCACAAAAAGCTCAAACTGACAACAAACTCCATAGAGGGGTGCACCAAATTCATTGTTACAGTTCCATGCATTTTCTCTGGCGAAGCACCATGGCACAGTCACTTGGGGATACTGGATTCAAACCTGGACCCTTCGCTACACATCCCTTGCTTGTTGAGCCATAAGGGGCTCTGAATTTCTTTAGAACACTAGTAGTGTTCCCAGGCCATACTTCTTGATCCCTGCCAGTCGGAGTGGGGTGCACTTTCACACTGAACTTTCAATGTCCTCAGAATGGGGTCTTACTCCCCGGCACAGCCCTTGCAAAACAGGAAGCAGGCCACCTGCCGATCCTCGGGCAGGGTTCACACAGGACGGCTGCCCCACGAACTACCTCCTCAGGAATTTTCCACACAGCTTCCCAACACTTCTGTAGGTGGACACAAAGGGCGAGAGGGCTGCGCTGCCACAGTGGCCCCTCCGATGAGTTGCTGCCACCACGACCTCAGTCCCTAATCGTGGCAGCCACCTCAGTATTCCTCAGTCCCAACAGAGCCAAGCGGGCTCCAGACCAGCTTCTCTCTCTCTGCAGCCTTCCTCCCTCTCTCTCTCCCCACGGATGGCCTGTGAAAAAGATGCTGTGGGCCGGGGGCAATCTCCCTAACCCGGTCCTGGGCCTACCCAGCCCCAACTGGAGGCCCCCCCAAGGCATTCTAGCTGGAACCAGCCACTCCTCTCTCCTCGACTATTCCTCAAACTCTCTCCCGACCGTTTTTTCCCTGCACTAGTTGGTGCTTCATAAAACCCATTCACACGCCATGCCCGGCCCCCTGGCAGGCCCGGAAGTGTGAACGCTCCTCCCGATTCCAACAGGGCATCATTATTTAGTAACCCCACTAATTTGACCCAGGGGTTACACTGGAAACAGGGAAAGGCTTCAAAAGGGGATGGGACAGGGTAAAGGGTACCATCAGGGAAGAAATGGGAAAAGCGGCAAAGTCCTTAGCTGCTGCTTGGGACTCGCAATAGGAGCAGACTCCATAGACCATTAGGCCTTATTTTGCTCCCACCTATGTTGCTATATTTAAAGAGCTGCTTATGTCTCAAAGAAACGTAGAAAAACATGATAATTTAGGTACAAATCAGCTTACATTCCATATTTTAGATTTGTCCACCCCATTATTTAGTACTGAGAAAATCTGCATGAATACATGGGCCCAGATATTCAAAAGGGTTGCGCCATGTGCAACAGGATGTGCCAGCGCAAAGCCGAAAATCGCCATTCTGCGATATTCAGTGGGAGGCAGATGCACCCCAAATCACACGCAAAAGCGCAATGATAATCACGCATGCTAACTGAAGGGAAAGAACCATGATAAAATGGCACAGCGATATTCAACAACATGCGCCATGCGCAATAGGGGAGCAAACGGAAGTTGCGCAATAGCAGAAATGATCCAAATAAAAGAAACAAGAGAGAGGCGCAAGAACGCCACAGGAAGCCACATGTTGGTGAACTGCAGACAGCCACACAGAAACTGGGAGCAGGACAGAGCACCTGGAACCATCAGGAACAGGGAAGGTGTGGGGAGCCTGTGCCACAGTGCAGGACAAAGGGGAAGTGCCACACAGCACTGAGGGCACAGATAGTGGGCAGTATGGCCACTACAGGAGGTGTTCCTGCAGGGGAGTAGCAGCAAGGACAGCAGGTGGAACAGAGAAACAGCTGCTGGGGGGGTCAGACAAGCCAGGGACATGGCCAGTGCCACCATCCAGATGGAGTCAGTTATAAGGGGTGTGAGAAGGCCCGTTGGCGGTATGCCCCCAACAGGCAGTACCAAGCCCGCACCAGCTTCCAGCTGTACACTGATACTGAGATCGTGGGCCGGTACCGCCTGAACCGGGTGATCCTGAGGCGGCTCTGTGAACTGTGCAGTGATGTGATGCAGGCACCCACACAACGGAGCCATGCTCTGTCAGTGGAGACCAAAGTGACAGCTGTCATGTGCCTGCTTGCAACGGGTTCCTTCCAGAGACCAACAGGGGACACAACAGGCATAACCCAGTTGGCTGAATCACACCTCCTCAGCCAGTTCCTCAACGCACTCCTGCCACAAGCTGCGGAGTGCATCCGTTTCCCCAGCACACCGGCGGAGCACACAGCAAACATACAGGAGTTCCACATGGTAGCACGTATGCCTGGTGTGCTTGGGGCAATAGACTGCACCCATGTGGCCATCTGCACGCCACCTGGCCCCGAAGGGGCCGCATACATGAATCGGAAGGGGTATGCAAGCATCAACTGCCAGGTGGTGTGCGATGCCAGGGGGCGCATAATCAATGTCTGTGCCACGCACCCTGGGGGAGCCATGATGCCTTCATCTGGCACCAGTCTGCACTGTGCCACAGGTTCGAGAGTGAGGACATCCCCACTGGCCACCTAGTGGGTGAGTATGCAAATCACTCAGAAATAGATGGATCTTGGGAGGGGCATAGTCAGAGGTGACATGGGTATTGGCCTACATGGCCCATGGCAGGGCGACGCTGATCACCAAACTAATGTCCACCCTCTACACACAGGTGACAGTGGATACCCACTCTGTCCCTGGCTGCTCACACCATACCGGCAGCCCACGCCACCCCATCGCAGCAACGCACAATGAGGCACATGCCACCCACGCATGTCATCGAGCGGGTGTTCGGGATGCTGAAGGCACGTTTCCGTTGCCAGGACACGTCTGGCAGTGCCCTACAGTACAGCCCCTCAAAGGCCTGAGGGCTATTCCTGGCCTGTTGCATCCTGCACAACATGGCCAATGACTGTGGGATAGCCGTACAGGTTGAAGAGGGGGACAGTGATGGGGTCGATGAGGACGCTGGTGAAGATGATGATGGGCAGCCCCCCCTTGGTCGAAGGGACCCCCGACTGATCCGGACGGCACAGCTGCACCAGGACACCATCACACAGGAGCACTTCACCCAACCCAGGTAAGTCATGGAGCCATGTGCAACCACCAGTGGCAAGGGCACAATCCACAAACACGCATGGACAAACCACAGGGGTGCATGTTGTTAAGGGAATTGGCCGAGCATGGAACCGCACACGCCATCAGGGATGGTCGTTTAACACGGCATGCGGTCACACACACACACACACACACACACACACACACCCAAGACATGCACAAAGGGTAGGAGGCACGCCGACCCCAACCGCCACCCCTAGCCACACACACATCCACAGATCACCATGCCTATTGCCTGTCATTGTGCATGTGTCAGACGCTGGGCACCATTGCACAGTGGCGGACAGCACAACGGAGGCATCATCATGCACACGCCACAGCGGACAGCAGCCGGGAGGGTGTGCAGATGGAACGTATGTGTGTGTGTGTGTGTGTGTGTGCAGGGCCAGGTATCCCACCCTGGCATTGCACGCTGAACGACACAATGCACACAGGGCAGCATCAGACAGTAGCCGTGGTGGGAGACAGGTCAGTCACGTACCACAGTGCCACGGCCGCCACGGATGCATGGGCGGCCCCCCCGAGACCCACCAGCAATGACAGGCTGACTAATGGCCTCATGGGGTGGCACCAACGGTCCCCCAGGGGTTCCGCTGCGTGAACGCGATTGTGCTCGCGCAGGGGTCTGCAGCACACCGAACATGCCTGCGCCAGGCGAGCTCAGGATGCCCACAGCTGAACCCAGTGTCAAGGAGGGAGTCGCACGACGCCGGGAATGGGGTGTGGACATTGCACTGCGGTGTCTGTGACACATGGGCAAATAACTGTGTGCCCACTGTGGCCATGGCAGCTGTGATTGTCTGTGTCAGCCTGTCAATGGCAGTGGTCACATCCTCCAGCATCTGGTCCATCCCTGCCAGGAGCAGAGTGGTGTATCTGCTGTGCCGCTCCTCTGCCTGGCGCAGAGCCGCACTGAGTGCATCCACCACCGTCACAAGCCGCAACTGCTGATCGACTGATTCTTGGAGTATGTGGGTGTGCTCTTCTAAGAGGTCATTTGCCTGATCGGCATGCTGTCCCTCACGGTGTTCGCGGCCCTGATGGGCAGCACCCCTTGAGGGTGGGCGCTGCACACCAGGGCCAGGCCTGGGCATGTCCACAGGCAGTGCACTGATGCCGCCCCCTGACGCTGTACCCCCATCGCCATTGGCCGACTGCTGACACTGCCCCTCCAGCTGCCGCTCTCCAGGGCTCAACGGTGCCGCCGCAACGGCCGCAACAGCCCCACTGTCCTGGACACACACCAGTGCTGCCCCACTGGTGCAGACAGGCACAGGCTGGGACTGTGATGTCACACAGGCCTCCCCGGTGGCACCACCCATGGCCATGCCCATGATGTCACCTGCTGTGTGGCCATCCTGTGGCCCACACGTATCACTGTCCATGAAGTGAGCTCCATCATCATCAGTGATGGATCCGGCCCAGCCAGTCTCAGCATGCTGGCATCCATGGGCGCTGGCACGCTGGGACATGGGCAGGGCCTCCTCCACACCTGCTCCACCAATATCAGTCCGGATGGCCAGGTGGGCCCACTGTCGCCCTGACCCTGGGATGCCCGTGGAGGTGGGCGGGCCCTTCTCTATGTCCACGGTATTGCCCTCAGTGGACAAGCCCACCACCACTGACTTATGTAGACACTCCAGGAGCTGTAAGAGAACACAGTAGCATTAATGTAGCTGCCCTACCCTGTCCCCCATTGACAGACCAGGACCTACCATGCAGTGACGGGCTACCACCTGTCTGGAATCCACCACCTGGAACACCCTCGCTGGCACGCGCCACATGCTGCCAGCAACCCCCTTCTTCGTGGGGTCAGGCGTTGCACGTCCGGCTGTCCCCACCAGTTGCAATCCGTGCTGCCCTGATGGCAGCCACCTTGTCCTTAATCCTCCGCCTGTCCATGCCCATCTTTTGCACTCCTGCATGGACCGCTAGTGGCTGCCATGCAGGTTGATGGCACACACCACTCTCCTGCATGCAGCAGCACGGGCCTGTGGTGTTCCAAGCCGTTCGCTGAGCAGTGGCTCCTGGTCGAGGTAGGCTTCAAACAGGCATCTGTTTCTGTCCTTGTGAAGTTAGGCCTCCTCTTCCCACGCCTCTGTTCCTCTTCCTTCACCTCACGATCACTCATTCTTCATCCTGTGAGAATGACAGGTGTTACCTGTGACTGTGCAGTCCCATACATGTTCCACATACCACAGTCCACACTCCCAAACAGCATGCAACTCACCACAATAGACTGCAATTACAGACTATGGCCACTGCAGCCCAATGTCGCATTTTTATAGCGCAATGCATACAAATGAGGCGAGGTGCAATTATTAGTGGATGCAAATGCAGTATCTGCACCACTGAATGGCTGATTTGCATATGCCGGCTGAATATCGCGCTGTTGCGCAATTGTGTTGAACGTGCTCAGGCAAGGGCGCATTTCTGTGACATGCGCAGTAGACACCGCATGGCGCATACCTGGGGTGATGACGCCGACGCCTGCCATGCTGCTGACGTGCTGCTCATGAGAGGCAATGCAGGGCACGGCCGCCATTGTGCCAGTGGCGCTACTGCGCTGTTCACATGTATGGCACTCTGGCACTGGGGCGCCGTAGGCGCACTGGGGCCACAGCACAGTAGGCCGCTACAGAAAGTGGTACACAGGCACCCTACTGCGCTACACGTGGTACCAATAGCACTGTGGTGGTCTGTGCGCAAGAGAACCCACACCCTGTGCCAACCTTTGCCCCCTAGGCGCCATGCGACCGCATGGGTGACCTCTCATGCGCTGTTTGGTGACAGGCGCAGTGGGGAATAGACAGCACAGTACCGCACAGTATCCTCAGACGGCTGAATCTTGCTCTACAGAGCACCATTTTGATACCAAACTGGACAGGATGCAAGCGAAAAGGGCCCATCTGAAGCCAACTGAACTGGCCAATCTGGTCCAGTTGGTGGAGCCCTGCCACTGCCCTATTTGGGGAGGCACCCCTGGACAGGGCCAGGAGTGCGGTGTGGGAGGAGGTGGCGGTGGCCCTGGAGGAGGCCACAGGAATGGAGAGGATGGCAGAGCAGTGCAGGCACTGCTATGGTGACCTGCAGCAGCGGGACCCAGACAAGCTTGCCCGCCTGCGGGCACGTGCCAGGAGGGGCACGGTGCCACAGCCAGGTAGGTGCCCCAATCATACACTGTTAACGCCCATATGGGTATCACGGGTGGCATGTGTCCAGCACATGGGGGCGGCCGCCAGTGTTGTCCGTGGTGGGGGAGGATGGGTATGGCTGTGTGGATTGCACACACACGGGGCGGGGACTTTGCACGGATTGTACTGATGTTCCTCTCTCCATTTTTGCACCCTAGGCCCAGAGGAGTGCCGACGGGTGAGGGAGAGGAGGCTGCGCCAAGATGACCATCAGGCCGGGAGGGCTGCCAGACAAGACAGGCGCAGGGACCAGCCTGATGATGGTGAGTGCCTTACATCCATGACTACTATTGCATGCTGTGTAACAGGGCGGCAGCGTGGCATGGCCACCATCCACTGACACCACTGCCATGCACGCAACTTGTTACAGTCAGCACTGTCCAGTGGCACTGCATGTCTGGGAGTGCATCAATGGTGGTCCATGCGTGCACCGGGTACATGGCTGTGCCACTGCCTTTGCACCTCATAGCCATGTCGCTGTACAGCCACGGTGGTGCTGTGCGGGACTTGGGCGGTGGGTGTGTGCAGCGGTCCGCACATCTGTGTGTGCCTGGGTAGGCAGGTCATGTGGACACGATCACTGTGGGTGGTCGCACACCATCACAGGGACGTGTCCCACGGCTGTATGCCATGCACAATGAGTGGGCTGCAGGGGGATGGACATTCACACTTATTCATTCTGCTCCCTTGTCCTAGGTGGACTGCGGCTGATGCGGCTGGAAAGGGCCATGCAGGAGCTCCTCCAAATTGCGAGGGCATCACTGGAGGTACTCCAGAGGTTGGACCAGCATGGTGTCCGGAGGCGGCAAACCAGGAGGCGTCACAGGAGCAGAGTGACCGCTAAGCCCTCCATGCCCCAAGATACACCTTACTCCCCTGGACCCACCCTCACACCCCTTCTTCCCTCTCCCATTTGTACACCCCTGCCCCTTACGCACCCCTCACCTGGTATGTGGCCCTCACCCCCCTTATGTATATAGTTTTTTGTATCTTGAAAAATACATTTGTTCTGTTATGCCTACTGTTGTGGTCTCTGATTTGCAGCGCGGCTACAGGTGCTCAGCTGCAGTGGTGTGCATGGACGTCAGGGGTGGGCGGGTATGGCGTGTGTGTGTGTCCATAGGGGCGCCTATGGTGTGGGTGTAGCTATCAGTCACTGTCTGTGGTTTGTGTGTTGTTCCCTGTACACTGGATGACTGTGTGCAGTGGTCCACAGTGCATGCACTGTGTCCATGGCGCCCCTGTCAGACCGTCCACGGCCTGTGCAGCTAACACCCTTGCATATCTGTGATCTACACGGTCTGCTGGCATGTCAGTGGTGGCTGTCCATGCTGGACAGCCACTGTACCCAGCACAATGCCAGGTTGCCTCCTGTCACCGGTATGGTGCACGTCTACCTCGGGTGGCACTGTGGCCTCCGCTGTTGTTGTCCCACCTCCATGCTGTCACTTGTGTCTATTGCAGGGGATGTGCTCCACTGTCTGTCACTTGTGCCCCGGCCACATGCTGGTGGCATACAACTTCATGGTGCCTGCACAGGATGGCTGGCACACCTGTGCCATGTAGGGGTGCTGGCCGTGCATACACGGCTGCTGTGGCCACACGCCAGTGGCTTGGTTGACCCGCTACTGTGTCCCTCTGTTGGTGTGCCCTTGGGTATGGGTGGGTGTTTGTCCATGCACTGTGTTGCATCCTTTGTGGCGCATGCTTCCATGCAACACTGTGTGTGTCCGTGCTGGCTGTTGTGACCAGTGCTGGGATGGCGTGTGTCCTTAGGAGGGTGTGCAGGGTGCTGTACCGCTGGTGGTGGGGTCCAGGGCATGCCCTGTCGCATGTGGGGTACCTCGTGTGCTGACGCATGGTCGGTCTCTCAGCTGTACCTTGGTGGGGACGGCAGGGCGGCACTGTGTATGCAGTTGTTGCACTGCTGTCTGATCGCCCGCTGCTCATGGTGGGGCTGCCTTGCATGGCTTCATGGTGCACAGGGTTGCATTGTCACAGTGGGGGTGGTGGCATGCATGGGGTGTCCTGCACTGTTGGGGGCTACTCCTGGGCAGGGTGTATGGGGATCGTGGTGCAGGGTGTGCTCTGCATTGGTGGGATGGTGTGGCATGGGGTGGTCGGCCCTCCTTGTGTGCCGGTCATAGCTTGCCAGGGGGTGTGCTGGGGCACCATGCCCTGGCTGTGGGTTGGTTGCTGGTATCCACGGGCCGGTGGTTATTCCGGCTCTCCACCGGTTGTGCAGTGCATGGGGTGTGGGGCGATGTCTGTTCTGCTGTGCTGCTCCTCTGTGGCATGGGTGGTGGGCCCCTGCATCCCGCGCATCCCTGGTTGTGCTGTTGCACTACTGCCCTGCTCCAGGGCATCCCTGGTTGCGCTATGGCGCATCTGGACTGCTCCACTGAGCATCCCGGTTGTGCTATGGGCATCTGAACTGCGCAACTGCACATCCCTGGTTCGCGTATAGGCGCGATGATGTCGTGTGCGCGGTACATCTTGACCTGCGCACTTTTGAATATCGTGCTTCTTGCGCATGGGCGCAGTGGACTTGCGCTTGCTCCCGCTGTTGCGCACTTTTTGGGCGCAGTTTGAATATCCGGGCCATGATCTTTATACTTTAGAGTTCATCTGCCTCTTTAGCTTACTCCCTATTTCAAGTTATAATCCTGTGCTTTGACGTCACAATCTGTTGCCATGGAAGAAACTGTGCTGTCACAAGCAGTACACTAGGTCCTCAGGAAGGGAGAAAGGAACAGGAATAGATTGACTCTTCAGTTAGGAAGGAAAGGAAAACAAAACCAAAAAAAACAGGCACATTGATGTTTTCCCACTAAACAGTATTAATTCCACAGTATACCCATCCATACTTCTCAAGTGTACCTCATTAAGCGGGACATCTCTCATTTAGCCCTTTAATTGCTCTGTTCCTCATGGAAAAGGTCCTGCCCACACAATGTGCTGTAAATACAGATTTTAAAGCAGAAATTCTTAATATTCTAAAATACTAAATCCAAAATAAACTTTGTACAGGTAAACACTATGGTTTTCACAGTGTTCTGAACTTGTATTTCCATGTTTGAGGATGTGTCCCTCATTTTGACTGTCCAAAAATGTCTGTGTCCTCATTTCAGTGACAAAAAGTTGAGAAGCACTTACCCAGCCTCCTTACATACCGCCTGCCGGGTTAAGAAGTAGGCGGAGTCCTGAATGACGTCTCCGCGGCAGAGGAGCTGGGTTGAATCACGCTACGAGCCTGCAGGAGTAGTCGCATGAGGGAATACTGTAAACACAGCAGCACTGAAAGTTTAACGCCGCGTACCTGGGCGTGAATCGAGGCAGGTAAGTACGCACTCACTCATTTCAGACTGCAGCTTTTCGATATCGTTGGGGAAAAGGGTCGGCTGCATTGCCGTTTCTGCACACAGCTCAGTCGCTGTTAGGTGTTTTCGGTCTCTTCCACAGTGTTGCATCTGTACATGCTGTATTAATGAAGTCGTAAAATCGGAATGGCAGCGCAGGCTGTTGCCCTTGATACCTACCACAACACACAGAAGTCTCTCTAGTTATGTGCCAAGTGCGCCACTCATAAGCTTCCTCGTTTTAAACGCAATCGCCCTGCAGTGCAGACCAACCCGACGTCGGCAGCGTTAACGTGTTTTGCAGCACGCGGCTTGTCTGTTGGCGTTGAGCCTTTGGAGTGGCGGTAGGGGGTCGTCTCTTCTGTCTGCAGTAGCCCCGGAAGGGGGTGGGGGTCGCTACCCGAGCGCAGAAACTGCGTGTCGAGTGGCGCGAAGTTGCACACCGTGTAACGGGTGCCGGTTACAGGTTATCGTTGTATGTTGCGTTTCGTACACACAGCTGCACAGTCACCTTGGCATCTGTTGCGGTCCTCCGAGGTCGCAATGACTTATAACTGATTGTGATGGGTGGAAGGGACTGTGTCCTCACCTTAAATATTGTGGAACTGGAACTGTCAGTAAGCAGCCCCTTCTATCTCCGGGAGTCCTGGAAGTGTGAATGGGTTCAGCTCGCCCAGCTCCATTTGCCACCAGAGACCAGCGAACTTTTACTTTGAGGAAGAGGCATCTGCGTCTGGGAGACACTCGGTACCTAATACCTCAACAGAGAAACGAATGGGGTGCTCACTCATTGCCCAGTAGTGCATAGGGTACCACCGTGTATTTTGATAGTCACTAGCTGTCACTGTGTTTACATACAGCTGGGTTACCGGGTAACTGAGCTCGGAGCGGAGATCTCCGAGTGTAACTCGGTAACGCTAGCTGCATGTAAACACGACGTCAGGAAGTATCCGGGCATCGGCTTACCCGGTAAAGTTGCCTGGATAACGCTTTGGCTAGCTGTTTACTCCTGCCATGTATACGCGCGATCAGTAGTACCTGGTTTCAGCGCAAGTGGTGACGTCACAAGGGTCTCGGTTTAGACAGCACAGCTGCAGCACTTGAGACATCAGTACCCCATAAATTGCTACGGACCATTTCCTCAGTCGTTTGTCGTCTGATGTTGCACTATGTTGAGCTTGCACTTTCTCACACAAAGCTGTTTCTCCCTCATTAAAAAAATATATTTGTGATAACCAGACTGACATGCAGCCACTGTTCTCTAAAAATATGCATTTTTTTAAGTTAAGCAATATTTCTGTAATTTGTTCACAAAATATACAACTTTGGTTTTTCAAATAATGTACAATCAAAGCCCCATTATCACCACAGTATCTAGTTTACTGCCTGTGTCACCAATACCCTAAAACATTTTGCATGTTATTTTCAGATATGCCCATTTCTCAAATATGTGGCCAATACCATTTTCTCAAGCATTATGCCTATAGTGTTTTTTCTAGAAAACAATGTTAATGCCAGAACATAATTGTTAAGAAAACAAAAGCAATCCCAGGGAATTGCAGACCGGTCAGTCTGACCTCAATTCTGGGCAAGCTGATGGAGACCATACTAAAAAAAAAAAAGGTTGGTAGAATATCTAGATGATCATGGTCTCCAGGATGTGAGGCAGCATGTGTTTATTTGGGGGGTGGGGGAATTGTGTCAAACAAACCTGTTTGACTTCTTTAATTGTGTGACTAAGACAGTCGCCTCGCCAGCGGTTAAGCGGTAGACATCCCCTATCTGGATTTCAGCAAGGCCTTTGACTCTGTGGCACACAAAAGGTTGATCAGGAAGCTGGTGGATTTAGGGGTTGGAGATAAGATGACCAGATGGGTGGAAAACTGGCTGAAGGACAGAACACAAAGGATGGTTGTGTTGGGGGAGAGTTATCTGGCACCAGAGAGGTAACCAGTTGGGTCCCACAGGGCTCGGTGCTGCAGTTGGTGTTATTCAGTGACTTCATCAGTGCCATTGGGGATGGCATTAAGGGCAAAATGTGCCTATTTGCAGATGACACCAAACTCTCTATGTAAGAGTGGACACAGCTGAAGAAATAGTGGACCAACAGGATGATCTGGAAAAGCTGGGGAAGTGGGTCAAGATCTGGCAGCTTGGCTTCAGTGCCAAGAAATGCAACGCTATGCATATTTAGCCAAGAATCCAAGGACAGAGTACTACCTGGGTGGAATTCGAGTATCGGAATCAGAGGAGGAGGAGAAGGACCTGGGAGTGGTGATCACTAGTGACCCGAAGCACTCCATACGGTGCAAGAAAACAGCAACAAGGGCAAACAAGATGCTGGGATGCATAGCTGGGGGGCAGTAGTAGGAGAGAGGAGGTTATACTGCCCTTGTACAAGTCACTGGTAAGGCCACATCTAGGGTATGGAGTTCTGTATTGGTGCCCAAACCTCAAAAAGGACATTAACCTGCTAGAGAAGGTACAAGGGAAGGCTACAAAGATAATAGCAGGTCAGCAGAGTAAAGGCATATGAAGAGAGGTTGAGGGTACTGAACATGTACTCCAAGGAGGATAATGGGGGGGGGGCATGATTGGGACCATCAAGTACTTGAATAAATAATGTGGATAAGGAGGGTCTCTTAAGCTGAGTAGTGACCATAACACGAAGGGGCACAGTCTTAAATTGGTGTGTGGGAGGTTTAGGAGGGAGGTCGGGAAGCGCTTCTGCACCTCTTCAAAGAGAGGGTGGTGGACACTTGAAATGTGCTGCCAGAAGAAGTGATCTCACTGAAGACAGTGAGCAGTTTTAAGAGCGGATGGGACAGGTATAGGGGGAAGGTAAGGATAATGGTAGGGAGGATGTGTGGAGGGGGGCAGGGGCAGTAGCTCGAGCTGTGGACCCTACAATACGAGCAGTCTAGATTGACCAAATTGCCTTCTTCTGCTGGCTTCTTCGTATATTCATATCTAAAGCTGAACTAGCACATTTTCTGGAAAACTACATAAAATGAGAAGGGACTTGGCAAGGTTGGAGAAATGGTCAAAAGTATGACAGCTTTGATTCAATGCAAAGAAGTGCAAAGTAATGCACGTAGGAAACAAAAACCCAGGGAAGAGTGCATCCCATCTGGAGTACTGCATGCAGTTCTGGAGACACCATCTTCGCAATGGCAGACAGGATGGAGGCAGTCCAGAGGAGGGCAACTAATATTGTGCAGGGTCTGCACCAGAAATCGTATGAAGAGAGACAAAAGGAGCTTAATATGTATACATAGAAATATAGAATTTGACGACAGATAAGGACCGCTTGGCCTACCTAGTCTGCCCATTTCCCTACCTAATGGATAAGCTGCAGATCCTAGTTAACCAAGAGCCTACTACCTCCTACCCTGACTAGAATTGCCTTATCTGTCCCATGCATTCTTGAATTCCCCACTGTTTTGACTCCACTACCGCCTCAGGAAGGCTGTTCCATATATCCACAACCCTCTCCGTGAAAAATACTTCCTCACATTATCTCTGAGCCATCCCCCCATCTTCAAATTGTACCCCTGTTCTTGCACATCTTTTTCTGAACGATGCTACCTCTTGGACTCTGTTGATTCCCTTGATGCACTTGAAAGTTTCTATCATGTCCTGCCTCTCCTCGAGGGTATACATATTAAGCTCCTTTAATCTCTTTGTATGTTTTCTGGTACAGACTCTGCACCATTTTAGTTGCCTCCTCTGGACAGCCTCCATCATGTCCTTCTGAGATGGGGTCTCCAGAACTACACACAGTACTCCAGTTCATACCCTAAGAGGCGGGGGAGACGAGATAGAAACATTCAAGAATCTCAAGGGAATCAACAAAGTCCAAGATGGTAGCATCTTTCAGAAAAACATAGGTACAAGAACAAGGGGGCACAATTTGAAGATAGAGGGGGCACGGCTCAGGCTTTGTGAGGAAATATTTTTTCACTGAGAGGGTAGTGGATGCATGGAACAGCCTTCCAGAGGAAGTAGTGGGTTCAAAAACAATGGAAGAATTGAAGAATGCATGGGATACACATAAGGCAGTTCTAGTGGGGGGTAGGAGAAAGTGAGCTGCTGGTTAACTAGGACCTGCAGCTTATCCAAAAGGCAGGAAAATGGGCAGACTGGGTGGGCCAAGTGGTCCTTATCTGCTGTCAGAGTTTCTGTGTCAGCCCTGTCACACCCTCCCCCCCCGGGACTTACTGTCCCTGCCTTAGAACAGCAGGGTGCCTGGTCAATGTTGTAGGGTAATGAGGCCGGATGTCATCCTGCAGCCAAAGGAGGTCTTTCTCCTGCTTTTTTTGTTGCTCCTTCAGTAGCCACCCACATTCAGTGGCAAACTGAACAAGCTGCACCTCCGGACGTCATCAAACGCCTGTGTTTGGCTTGTCTTGGTGTGCGCCAAGGCACAAATGGAGGAGAACATTGCCAGCTCAGTAAAAAAGGGATAAAGACAGAAGAGAGAGAGACAGTAAGACTGAAGGGGAGTGTGTGGAAGACGACCAGAAGAAGGCAGACATATTGAACACGTACTTTTCAATTCAATTCAATTTTATTTATAAAAGGCACCTTACTACAATTCAAGGCGTCTGTACATAAAACCACATAAGAACCGTAACATTCATAAAATCCAACATATGTAATCTAGAAATGTCAACAATAACAAATGAAGGCTAAAATTATATAATGTTAAATATCATCATTAAAACCTAGGCTAAAGAGGTGTGACTTTAATTTGATCTTAAAACTTTGGACGGTCAGGTATTCTATTGTTCAATATGTACAAAGGATGGGGCTGGAGATGGGCCACAGATGCGGGATAAAGGTGGCAGAGGAAGGGAGGTGGACAATAGCCAATTACAGACGGGACAGTCCTCAAGGAATCGGCAGAACTAAAGATGGGTGAGGCAGTGGGGTCAAATGGGGTTCGCCCCATGATATTGAGAGAACCTAGGAGCTGACAGCACATTTGATGGCCCTGTTCAGCCTGCACTGGAAACGGAAGATTCAGGGACTGTAGGAGTGCGGATGTGGTCACACTTTTATAAAAGTGGGAATAAGAAGGAGGTAGGAAACTACAGACCTGTTTCTCTGACTTTGTTTGTGGGAAGGTTATGGAAATACTACTAAAAGAAAGGATTGTGGGATACCTTGTAGCCAATGGCTTGCAAGATCCGAGGCAGTTGGGTTAACAGGTGGGACATCTTGCTAAACAAACCTGATTGAGTTCTTCATCTGGGTGACCAGGGAGTTAGATTAGGGTGGAGCCGTGGATGTGGCCTACCTGGATTTCAGTAAGGCCTTTGACACAGTTCCACATAGAAGACTGGTAAACAAGCTGGACAGCCTGGGAGTGGATCCAAAGGTAGTATAACCGGGTACAAAGTTGACAGAGTAATAATAGTTGGAGGGTTATGGTAAATGGGATTTAATCAGAAGAAGGCAGGGTCACCAGTGGGATGCCACAGGGGTCAGTACTAGGACCAGTCCTTTTTAATGGCTTTACTGGTGACATAGCAGAGGGGCTGGAAGGGAAGGTATGCCTGATTGGATAACACACAAATCTACAGAGTGGACACACTTGGGAGGTGGAAATAATGGGGGGAGGACCTGATAAAAGGCTGGAAGAGTGGTCCATGGTATGGCAATTTGGGCTCAGTGCCAAAAAGTGCAAAATTATGCTCATAATGCACAGAAACCTGTGGGCAGCATACCAGTTGGGAGTGGAGATGTTGGCAACCACAAAACAGGAACGGGACCTGTGGGTAATCATATCTGATAACCTGAAGGTAGTAAAGCAGTGCGATAAGGCTGTGGGTAAGGATAGCAGAATGCTGAAGTGCAAGGGGAGGGGTACTACAAACAGAAAGAGGGAGGTGGTGTTAACCCCTCTACAGATCAGCGGCGAGGCCCAACGTAGAGTATTGCATCCAGTCTGTGTGGATGAACAACATATACTACTTCTAGAACTACTGTTACAGGTGAGTAGCCTGTGTTTCTAGGGACATAAGAAAGGGAAAGATGGAGGGGAATGGATTTCAGATGGATGCAAGGTGATAGCAGAAAGCCACGTGGCCAGCAGAGAAGTAAGGAAGGAATGTAGGTGTGGGAATCTGTGGAACTAAGTGAATAAGAAGATCATGGAGCAGGGGATAGCAAGGAAGAGAGATAGGAGGAGAAGTACTTAAACCAGTATTTGGCAATGAAGGCAGCTCAGTGGGCCTGGTGACATGTTGGCAAGACAAAGGTGGAGCGAGAAGAGTAGCGGGAGCAGTGATTGGTACTCCTTCAGCCCTGACAGCAGACTCCAGGGCTCTGCTGCCCTGGACACAGACCTCTAAACCCGAACTTCCAAATCATCCTACTCCTTAACCCCACTTGTCATGTCCTCAAGTCTCCCGAACCCTTTGCTCTGGACCCCCAAACACCATGGAAGCAGTATCCTGTGCCATCCCCCAGCCCTGGCAGCAGTACCCTGAGCACATACTGTTGCCCCCTTGCATCCTAACCCTCCTTACTTCAGCAATATTTTGTTTCCTCTTTTATCTCTCTCTCACGCACTCTATCTTCCCCTCACTTGTATGTATTTGGGCCCTTCCCCATTCTTCTTCCTGCTTTCACCTACACCCCTCTCAGGCACTTCAGCTACCACTCAGTAGTTGGCAGCTACATGCCTCTGGAAGTTATCCATTTTTCCCATTCTCATCCTACCCCTTACTCTCCTATCCACCCTTCTTCGCTCTTGTCAACCCCTACCAGACCCCAGCTCCCTTACACTCAACTGTTCCTGCCTGTGCACTTTCTGCTCCTACTTACCTTCTGCCGCTTCCTACCTCTTACTATTTTCCTTCTTTTACCGTCCTCTCTTCCCCCCCCCCCCAATCTCTGCTTCTCCCCCTAGTCTTCTCTTAGCCACCTCCCTACCTTCTACCGGCTGGGCTTTGTTTCCCCCTCTCAACCTATGTACTATTTTATGTACATCTCATAGCACTACTCGTACTGGAGGCTAATCTAATTTTAGCTAGCACTTTGACAACAGAACTGTTATTATTTTTACATGTTCTAGCTGTTTTTATTTTTCTCCTGTCCATAGCTCTGCACAAGCTAGTTGGATTGTGTTTAGACATCTCTGAATATGTACTCCCTTTTATCCAATTTTTTTTTTTTTTTAATAACTTTTACCAACTTACTAAGGCATCTCTCAGAGGTGCCTTCTTGACACTAGCCCTTCTACTCCCCTCCGTGACAGGCCACCCCCGGATCTCCCTTCACACGGACTTCCCATCGCCCCAGGTCACCCTGGGACAGGGACCGCCCTCCCTTGGCAGCGTCTGTCTGAAATTAGAGGGTGCATCCCTCTTGTGAAGTTGGCTGTGGATCCCCGGTGTGGCCTGCCTGGAATTGGGAATTTGAGAGAGGTCCCTGGGGCCCTCGTCGCCTCCTCAGCAAGCCAGGGTTTTTCCTTGGATTTTATGCCTTTTTCCCCTCCCTTTCACTGCAAAGCCCGAGCATGCAATGATGCCAGGGACGTCTGTCACGGCTCTACATTCCACTTCTTTGAGCCTTGAGCATTGCAGTGCCTCTGGTCTCCACCAGGGGCCGTTGCGGTGCCGGGCTTAATCTTAGATGCCCCCCGAGAGAGGAGAGCAGTCCTCCAGGCACTCGAGAGAGATATATATATATATATAATTTTTTTTTTCCTCCTCGCTCTCTCTCTCTCTCTCTCTCCCCTGCCGACCCCTGGTGGCCCAGGCTTGTTTCCGAACCCAGGTTGCCGGCATGGCACGAGGTGTGGTGTCCACTGCCTCAACCCTCAGCGCCACCAGGCAAGCTCTCTTTTATCCATTATCTAATCTTTGTTTTGTATCATTATAATACTGTTCTGGACTGCTATAATCTATTTTCACGTGAAACCTCTGTAAAAGAGTATCTGACTCAAATGTCTAATCCTAGATCTGGAGGTCACATCTCCAGAAGGACATAGAGTAGAAGCGGTTCAGAGAAGGGCAACAAAAGTGGTGCAGGGGCTGCATCAAAAGTTATATGAGGGGAGACTCAAGGATGGATATATAGATATATATTCATTCCCTGGAGGAGAGGACAGAGAGAGAGGGGGAATATGATTGATAGACTTTCAAATACCTCAAGGGTGTAAATAAGGTACAAGAATGTAGTATCGTTTATATATTTATATATATGTATATGTTCCCTGGAGGAGAGGACAGAGAGAGAGAGGGGGAATATGATTGATAGACTTTCAAATACCTAAAGAGTGTAAATAAGGTACAAGAATGTAGTATCGTTTTATATATTTATATATGGGTCTTCCAAGAACAGGGGGCCATGATATAAAAATAGAGGAGGTATACTTAGGGGTAATGCGAGAAAGTATCTTTTCATGGAAAGGGTGCAATGAAACAGCCTCCCTGCAGAGGAATAGGGCCAAAAATGGTAGGGAAATCAAAAAAACGCATTGGACAGAAAGAAAGGAACTCTAGTGATAGGAAAGAGAGGGTAAGGCTGCAGATCATTTAGGATCTGCAGTATATGAAACGGAGAAATGGTAGACTAGGTTGGCCTAGCAGCCATCAAATTCTGTTTGTTTCTATGCAAATGACTGTGTAGTGGATCCTGAGGCCACAGCCATAGCAGCATGCTTCCTGACCACCCCACCCAGTGGTAGGCTCCACTGTATGCCAGTACTCCAGGTGAAGTCTTACCAGTGAGCAATACAGTGCCAACACCACCTACCTCCCCTCACTGGTGATACATTTCCAACATCCCACTAGCCATACCTACTTTGTCACACTGCCCTTCCACTAAGCAACTGTGTGTGTGTGTGTGTGTGTGTGTGTGTGTGTGTGTGTGTGTGACAATGAACTGGCAGAGGAGACTAAGCCGAGGAGGCTGGCAGGGAATCAGTCGTCCTGAGGTTGGGATAAAAAAATACACACACACACACACTTAATTGCAAATAACAGACTATAAGGAAGTAAAAATAAAGATTCTTTCTCTGTTCATTATATACTGTATAAACGCTAAAAAAAATAATAAAGTTTGATTACTTCAATTGGAGTACCTCTGTGGCACTTAATTTTTAAACAGCTCCCTCTGAAGGGAAGGGATCATACACTTGCCCCCAAGGGGCTAGCCACACAATCCCTTTCTACTTCATACCAGACAGTACTGCCTCCACGCTCTGTTTTATGATCTCTGAATAGAGGAAGCGGTCCATCGAAGTCCAGGGACTGTCAGGTTCAGGCACTGTTTTGGCTGTCTAAATGAACACTTTGTAAAATCAGAGCCATTGGTCAACTAACAGGGCTCTTGTTAGTTGACTGTTTGGTCCAATTTTAAGTAATTTCCACTTAAACTGACAAAAACAGGGTTTGAAAATTACGCTTTATAGACTTCAATGGCAAGCAGTTCGTGCTGTCCCTATACAGATGTCATAAAATGGCGTAGTGCAGGCATAGGGTGCATTAGTAGGTCGTGGAAAGTGATCGTGCAGCTAGATTCTCTTTTTTCATATGTACTTTATCTTTCTACGCCTCTGGTGGACCGCTTCTACACTGTCCTCCCAACCCCACCACTCGACCACCTGAGAACTCACTGTTAATGGCTTAGCATGGCAGGGTACCTGCTTGCCAGTGCGGTGGCCTGTGAGGCTGGATAACATTCTGCGGCCAGAGGGGTTTTTCTCCTGCTATTTTGTTGCCCTTCCAGTAGTTGCCCACATGCAGTGGCATAATGAATTAACTCTGCATCCTTGGAGACGTCTTCAAGTGCCTGTGTGTGGTTTGTCTTAGTGTGCACGAACTGCGCTACCATCCATACACTTCCAGGTGCAGGCAAGCAGCAGGTCACACTACCCCCTCCCCCAAGGGAGGACAGCCTTGCAGTACAGCCAGGCCAAGGTCAGGTCTCCTACAAGAGAGCAGGTACAGACTGTAATGTTTAGTGAACAAATGGCTCTTACTCCAGGTAGCAGCCAAGCAAATTTTGAATGCACAGCCTGACCTGAAGCAAGCCATAAGGGCTACAGTGCCCCTAGCGGTGTTCCCAGTAACTGCATCAGGAATGCTTCCCCCCCATCCTTTATTTGTCCAATCCTCCCCAGTAGCGCCCCCGATACCCCGGCCCCATCTCTCACTATCACGGGCCTTGACCCAACTACTTGCTTACCTGCTGGCTGACTGTGTACCATAGGGAGGGTGGAGCAGAGCAGGGTCACTGGCCATCATCCTGCCGATCAGGGGGTTTCCTCTTTTTTTTTTTTTTTTTGTTTACCCTGTCCCTGAGGTTGGGCACCGATGGCATATGGCATGGGTGTGCCCTTTTGATCCTCCAGGAAGCATTTCTTGCCTCCAGTGGGTGGCAGGCAAGTGGCAGATTGTCTCTCCCCCCCCCCCCAAAAAAAAAGGAGGAGAGCTGTCTGTGGATGCTCGGTCCTCCTTCCCCCAGTGATCCTGACCTGTTCGGGAACCGGGATTGCCGATGTGATGGGTCGTGTGACACTCGCTGCTTTAGCCTCTGCACCACTGGGCCAGCTTATAAGGAATAGTTTTGACAGCCTTAAGGTAACGGAGTGAAATGCAGAAGCTGTCCACCAGGAGAGGCACTTAGTTACCAGCATTATGCTCAGCATACACTGGGTAAAGGGCACAATCAACTAAGGGACTGCCAGACATCCCTGGTGCAGTTCAGATAACAGTGGAGTGCCCAAGCCAGCCTATCAGTGCAGCGGTGGTATTGCTGCTCGTGATGCCAGTGACCCTGGTTCGGGAATGAGCCAGGATCATCTGGGCCTGCCGGAGTAAAGAGGAGCAAGCATCCCAGGGGACATTCTCCTTCTCCTCCTCCTCCTCCTCTGGGGAGGCACACTTTCCCAATTACTGTACTGCTTGCTGGGTGACCACAGGTGGCAGTGCAGCAGAGGAAGTAGTATGGGAGGGGATGATGTTGGCCAGTGACCCGTGTTGTGCATGCACAACTTCTGCATGTGCACTGACATGAACTGGGGAGAAAACTAGGAAACTGGCCCTGGTCTTGGCTCCCTATGAGGCCTCGTACACTTGGGCCAGCTCTTACCTTTGCGCCTCCCACTGTCTAATACATTGCTCAGTATGGGTATATCCCCAACCCATACATAACCTTGGCGGGGTGGGCAAACCAAGGCTCCAAGGGCAAAAGCAGAGTCCGAGGTAAGGTGAGGGTTGGCTGGTGATGGAAGGAATCTGGGGCAGGCAGCGACTGGTGTGAAGGAAGGGATAAACAAAGAATTCAAATTTAAAAAAAGTGGTTTGCCCTGTGGATGTGCAGGGAGTACAGGTGCACCTCAAGTTGATTTTGCAGATTCCAAAAGAATACAGGCAGGTCGATTGGCTCGAGTCAAAGTGAATTTAGACATCACCTGAGGAACAGTCTTAGGATGAGTCCTAAAGGGTAGACTATCTAGGTGAAAGGTTAGATAAAGGTGTCAACTACCATAGCTTGATGCTCAAACACCCGATGTGCTAATGTGATTGCAACTAAAAATGGGATTTTCCAGGGCAGAAACCCGAGATCACATGAGGTAACAGGTTTGAACGGATTCTTGATCAAAAATTCCAGAACCAGGGCTTGCAGACAAGGGGATTCCTTTGCAGAATACCCTTGAGAAATTTGAAGGAAATCTCCAGTTGAGCCACAGATTTCCTGTCTATAGGTGCATGATAGGCTGAGAAGGTTGGCAGAAGTACTTTCACAGAGGAGTACTGCAGCCCTGACTGGGACAGGAAGAGAAGATACTCCACAACATTCTGGATCAGACAGGTGAAAGGCCCCTGAGAACACACCTGATACCAGATGCTAAAGTGGTTCATACATAAACAAATGGGGAGGATTGTTTAACCAGGAATGGCACACTAAGCTGGGGCTCGTTTCCAGGTGCGACCTGGGAGCACAAGGAAGTTGTGACGTGCTCAGGGTCACACAGTATGCAAGTGCGGGCTGCGGGATTCAAACCCAGATTTGCAGCTTAGAGCCTTAAATCACTGCACTATACTGCTGCAATTTCTCAATTTCTGAGGACATCGGTATGAAAATAATTTTGTCTATACACAATATCTGCGTTTGCTTCTCCTTTACAGGGAAATTTAGTAGTAGGTGAAGGAGGCAGTATAGCACAGTGGTTTAAACCTGAAGACCTGGGTTTGAATTCCCTCCCACAGCCCCCACTTGCATACTGCGTGACCCTGAGCAAGTCACTTAACTTCCTTGTGCTGTAAACAAGCTTTAAGCTTAGTGTCTCAACTGGGTCATTTAAAAAAAATGAATAAATAATGGAGAGATACTGCATAGAAGTACTGTACAGAATAGCACTGCTGAGCCACTTGTACGCGCATGCTCAGTTGAACAGAACTGCTCCAGCTGACTAGTGTGACGCGAATGCACAAATATTTGGATGGTCCCGAAAAAGACCTGCGGCATGTAAACGTGCAGCTAAGAGTTACTGGGTAAATGCAAGAGGAGCAAAGAGAAACACATAGCATGATGCACGGGTAGTCGTACACAACAAGGCTGTGTTTCCATAGAGTGGTTGAGATGATCTTCTAGCGTCTTGGAGAACGAACCTGGCAGTGTCTCTGATGTCATCTCAACCCTGAGATAGAAACCCATGCTAAGTGGTGTTTTGGTTGCCCAGATATATTTTAAGTAGTATATGGGTTTAATAGTACAGTATATCAGTAGATAGAACGGAGTAGTCAATAGTACTTCTTTTCTTAGTAAAAACAAGGAAAATAGCTACTTCTGAATCTAAAGTGTCCACTCTAAATGGCAGATTTGTTTTTCGGTTGAGGTAGAGCACGGGAGCATCGTGAGGAGAAACTGTTGGGACAAACTTCAGTAGGAAAAGTTGTAGTGTAGTGACGATGACATTAGTATAGTTCAGCAACTTTTCGTGGCTTTTAAACTGTCCTACAACAAGGTGGGGGGGTGGGTGTGTGTGTGTGCGCGTGCGTGTATATGTATATATCAATTTTTTATTTTTTTTCCCCCTTTCATACACAGTAGAAACTAACTGTGTATAAAAGGTGCTGGCATTAAATGGCCCTACGGCCCATCATGTATGCCCAGCCCTACCTGTCTGATGTTGACTGAGGGCCCTAGTGGGGAATTTTCTAATTAAAGTTCCCTGATGGAATGTTCTTTTTATTTATTTATTTATTTATTTATTTTTATTTTAACGTTTGATTATTCCCTCTGGCCACTGCCTCTCCCAACTACCGGTTGATCCTACTCCTCCAGCACTGCTAACCTTGAGAGCAAACCAGATCAAATTTTGTTTTTTTGAGTTTTGTTAACTGGGTTGGTTCACTGAGATGATGTCCCTTTTTCAGGTGTGACCCGGAGTTAGTTACATTCAGCTGGGAATACAGTTCACTTGTACAGAGAATACAGTTCTACAGAAACGTTAAATGACATGACATACAGAATAGTGGATGGGTGACCATCCCCAACAAAGCTGTGTTCAGTTTTCTATGAAGTAATCACTTTCTGAGATGAAGACTCGTACTGTTTTTTGTAGTGTATGGTTAAAATTGCTATTCCAAACATTTTTAATGTGCTCCAGATGAGGACAGATTGTGAGCGGGCTCTTATCATACATCCTCAGCGCTCCTCTCTCTCACTCTCTTCCAAACTACTGGTCTTGAGTCTCCGTCTCGATGGTGAATGACTGCCACAGATTTTTTTTTTTTTTAAAGCTAAAACAGAAACAGCCAAGGCACCTAGCTTCACTTGAGCTCCTTCCTTCTAAGACTGCTTGAAAGGCAGAGTAGAGAAATTTACCAGAGCAAGGGAATAGGATTAAGACTTATTTTGGCTAAGCAGATTTACTGTGTGGTGTTGTTTTAATTTTTTACTCACAGGGATTGCTACTGTTTGTTGCTAACATTTCATTGTTTTATTTTTCTCTGTAGCAAAGTTTCTTACAGCGTATATCTTCTCGGAAATTATTACAGGTGGTGCTTTACAGGTTTTGCAGTTTTATCTAACATTAGGATAAGCTTTCAGGGTTACTGCATTTGTTGTTGATTGATTGTTTCTGCTCTTACCTCCTTTTTCTTTCGTCCGTGGTTTTTTGTTTTCGGCAGGGAAAGGGCCCAACCACCCCACACTACACTCCTTTTATAGGGTACCACAGTTGTGACATTTCCTGTGGCAGAGCAGGAAGGGGTGGATCAGTGGGGCTTCCACAAGGTGAGCTCATTTACAGGGGCACTAGTAATTTAACTTGTTGTTATAACAAGTTAAACAAAGCACAATCAAACCATTACTTGCATTTTTTTTTCCTTTTTTTTTTTTTATTTTTCCTTCTAATTACTCTGACTAGGTTATAAACCCAGCAACTTATCTGGAATGGATATTAACTGCAGGTACTGTGGAACAATTTTCAGAAGGACAGTCTTGCAGGATTTAGGACACTGTCCTACATGCTGGGCCTTTGGAGATCTTAGGGCTCAGCTCCGGCAGCATGGGCAGAGATTGCACGCCTCAAATTTCATATTCAGAGGAAATACATTATAAGAACCACCGCCATTTCCCCAGCATCCAACAGAAAAACCTCACGACAGAGGGTAGTTGGTCCTGGAGGTTGGCAGGTGGTTAGGAGGAACAAATGGTGCCCCATCACTCTCTGCTCTCAACATAGTACCTCCAAACCATATAAACACTACAAAAGGTATCTGCCTCTATCTCTGAAATCAAACAAAGAGGCAGAAGACACTGCAGAGCAGGACACTGCAGCACAGGAGCTAGCACAACAAAACTCACCCAAATCCGGAACCAAAACAAAAAAAGCAAAAGGAAATCCAAAAAACTTCTGATCATAGGAGACTCCATGATTCGGGGAGTTGATACCCATCTCCAGCTCGGGGTAGTGGTCAGATGTCTCCCAGGTACATCAGCATGGACAGACACTGACCGCATTGCTAAAACTGTTCACAAAGCAGGAGAAAACATTGATGTCCTAGTACACATAGGGACTAATGATCTCACCAGCCTGTCAGTTGTGGAGACCAAGGAACACCTGACCAGGCTGGGTGACAAACTATCATCTATTTCGTCTGCATCTCCTTCTCGAGATCCTGCCAGTCTGGGAGAGGGAGCAGATGGACGGAAGGTCAGAGAAGGGAGATAAGGGAGCTAAACACGTGGCTCAAGGGCTGGTGCCAGAAAAAGGACACAGATTTGTAGGAACTGGCACAGTTCTGGGAGCGAAAGTTCTTTAAATTTGATGGACTGCATCTGACTAAGGAGGAGTCAGTGCATTGGGGCAGAAGTTTGGCGTCTTTGCAGAATATTTAAACTAGCAAATGGGGAGAGGGTGCAGCACACATCGTCGAATGGAAGGAGCCCCTCCCCCTCAGCTAGTGGTCAAACAGGGATTCGGCATGTTTGAAGTTCATTTGCATCACCAGGTAAGAAAAAAGGTTTGTCTTCCCATACGATGCACAGGGGTAATGCCAAACCTCACCCAACAACTAACACACCAAAATCTGGCCAATGGAAATTCATGTACACAAATGCTCACAGCCTGGGAAATAAGATCCCAGACCTGCAGGCAATAATGTCAGAGGCTAAACTGGACAGAGTAGCACTAGTGAGACGTGGTTTACCAGTAACCACACTTGGGAGACTTCAGTACCTGGCTATGTATTGTTCAGAAGAGACCGAGGTGCAAAAGAGGGGTGGAGTGGCCCTGTATGTCAATGAAAATATCAAAGCTACAGAAATTCAGAATACACATAAGGAGCCAGAAGAACTGTGGGTCACCCTGGAAACAGGAAATGGGATAGCCATAAGAACTGGGGTTGTCTACAGGCCCCCAGACCAGGGGGAGGACATAGACGCATTACTGTTAGAAGATATGCAAAACATGACAGCTAAAGGGGAGGTTCTGATAATGGGAGACTTCAACATGCCGGATACAGATTGGTCAATACCAGCAGGAACATCTGCCAGAACTAGACACATAGTGGATTCCCTGCAGGGGGAGGGCCTCAAACAACTGGTACAGCAACCCACGAGAGACAGGGCTATCCTAGATCTAGTACTGACTAACAAGGAAGGGATCACAGATCTCCAGGTAGAAGGTCACCTGGGGCCAGTGACCATCACGTGGTATGGTTCAATTTGGCTACTACATCTAAATCATCCCATTCCAAGGCAAAAATATGGGACTTCAGAGGAGCTGACTTTGATAAGATGGCCAACAGAGTTAAGCTAGCTCTGGCAAAAAGAAACAAAGGTGAGAGGGTACAGGCAAAGTGGGCAAGCATTAAGGATGCAATACTTGAAGCAACATCCCATTGTGTTAGACAGAAAAGGAAGTGCAAAAGAAGAAGGAAACCACTTTGGTTCTCAAATACAGTAGCAGAAAAGGTCAGAGCCAAAAGGCTGGCCTTCAGGAAATATAAGGGAACACAGCGGGATGAAGGTAGGGAGGCATACCAAACTGCCCTAAGGGAAGCAGGGAAGGCAGTAAGGCAGGCAAAGTCCCAAACTGAGGAAACACTAGCACGAACAGTAAAAGAAGGTGACAAGACTTTCTATAGATACATTAGTGAAAGGAGAAAGTCCAGAGGGGGTATTGCTAAGCTTAATGGAGAAAAGGAGCATGTGAGGAGGAGGACCTGTAAAGGCATCTGTCCTAAATAGATACTTTGCTCAGTATTTACTGAAGAGAAGGTAGGGCAGGGCCCACAGCTCAGCATCATGGACACAGGGGAGGAGGTGAGCACTACTCCCTTCACAAAAGAAAGGGTCCTACAAGAGCTTGCTAAGCTCAGGGTGGATAAGGCAATGGGACCTGATGGCATACATCCCAGGGTACTTAAGGAGCTAAAGGTGGAACTAGCAGAGCCATTAGCAGAACTGTTTAACGAGTCTCTGAGCACAGGAGAGGTCCCAGAAGACTGGAGAAGGGCTCATGTGATCCCGCTTCACAAGAGTGGTAGCAGGGAGGAGGCGGGGAACTACAGACCAGTCAGTCTTACCTCAGTAGTGGGCAAGATTATGGAGGCACTCTAAGGAAAGGATAGTGCAACACCTGGAATCTATAGCGGCACAGGATCCAAGACAGCATGGGTTTACAAAAGGAAGGTCCTGTCAGACTAATCTCATAGATTTCTTTGACTGGGTAACCAGAGTGGTGGACCATGGGGGAGCAGTTTATGTCGCCTACCTTTACTTCAGCAAAGCTTTTGACACTGTTCCACATAGAAGATTGATAAATAAGCTGGGTAGGCTCAGGGTGGGTCAGAAGTTGGTCAACTGGGTGGCAAACTGGATGACGGGCAGAAAACGGAGAGTGGTGGTAAATGGTATACAGTCAGAAGAGATGCAAGTCACAAGTGGGGTACCTCAGGGATCAGTCCTGGGGCCAGTCCTCTTCCAGCATCTTCATTAGTGACCTTGCAGATGGACTAGAGGGTAAGGCTTGTCTGTTTGCAGATGACACCAAGATCTGCAACAGAATAGATGATCCAGATGGGGTGGGCAGAATGAGAAGAGATATGGATAAACTAGCAAAATGGTCAGAAGAGAGGCAACTGGGATTTAATGCAAAGAAGTGCAAGATCATGCACATAGGGAAGAGAAACCCTGAAGCCACCTATAGGCTGGGAGGGGAGTTGCTAGCAGTCACAAAGGAAGAAAGAGACTTGGGCATCATCATCACTGATGACCTGAAATCATCCAAGCAGACCTCTAAAGCAGTAGGTAAGGCTAGGGGGTTGTTAGGGTGAATTAGTAGGGGCATCACAAGTCGTAAGAGTGAGGTAATAATCCCTCTTTACAAGACACTGGTTAGGCCCCATCTGGAGTACTGCGTGCAGTATTGGAGGCCACACCTTCACAAGGATATTAACCAAATTGAGGCAGTCAAGAGAAGGGCAACCAAAATGATGCAGGGACTGCATCAGAAGACATATGAGGACAGATTAACAGAGCTCAATATGTATACCCTTGAGCAAAGGAGGGAGAGAGGTGATATGATTGAGGCATTCAAACACTTTAAGGGCATAAACAAGGTGAAAGAGTCTAACATGTTTAAATATAAGAAAACTAGCAGGACAAGAGGACACAGCATGAGATTAGAGGGGGGCCGATTAAGGGAGAATGTGAGGAAATTCTTTTTCACAGAAAGGGTGGTGGATGCATGGAATGGCTTACCACAAGAAGTGGTGGCTATGAATACAGTGCAGGGCTTCAAACAGGCACGGGATAGGCATAAGGGAGCAATACAAATGACTATGAATAGATAGGCCACTGACAGAGCAAAGGCCGATGGCATATTTATAAGGTAGGAAAAAGAAATGGGCAGACTGGATGGGCCTTGCTGTCCTTATCTGCCGTCAACTTCTGTGTTTCTAAAAGGCGCTGAGTCTGTACAGTCCTACCTCTCAATCTCCTGCATCATAAATCGGGGACAAGGCTTTAAAAAAACAGGGACAAATGACCAAAATCAGGGACACAACTTCAAACTTGATGATAGCCACTCAGGAAGCTGGTAGAATATGGGGCTTAGTGCAAAATGCATTTTCTAAGGAAGAACAGCTCTTTAATGTTCGACATTATTTTGTGCTTTCAACTCCCACTGTTTGGTCATGGAAACACAATTTTTAAGAGGAACAGAGTAAAATTTTGAGGCAAAATCAGGGACAGTTGAGAGGTATGGGTACAGTTAGTACCATACAGGTACAGTATCTTCATCTGTCCGTGCCCATATCACGGAGCCCTGCTTGATAAACCATGCCGACATTTTTTATTTTATCTATTTAGTTTTTGTTGACCGGGTAAGTGCACTAGACAAATCCTGCCTATTTTCAGGCACGACCCAGGGGAGGGGGATACAGATGAATGCCAGCTGACCTTGAACCAGATTAAGCTGTTGGTGATATATATATATATATTTTTTTTTTTGATTAAGGGAAATTTGGCCAGGACACCGGGGGAAATTCCCCTACTCTTTTCGATAAGTGCCATGTTATCTTTAACATCCATCTGAACTACCACCAATCCAGGCAGATGGGACCTCTGTTTAACGTCTCATCCGAAAGACAGCACCTCAGAAGTGCAGCACTACAGTGTCAGTACTGGGATATTAACCCAAGTGCCAGATGTGGGAACTGAACCCACAGCCCTCTGATCTCCCGGCCTCAGAGGCGAGTGTGCTACCTACTGAGCCACTGACATTGTTTTCTCTGAATACTTTTTAAAGTGCCATGTTGAACAATTGGGTGACACGTTAAGGCTGAAATGTTGTTGGTATTGTTGTGACAGACTTTTCGTGACCTTTGAACTGTAACATAAAAATTATATGTATGGAAATCCATACGCAGTAAGGGGTAACCATACACCATAAAACTTGGTTATTGAAGCAGCATGTAGATCTGCAACACACCAAGTAAAGTCCAGTGTGCCATATTATACAATGGGGCCTAAGAATTCTGAAATCTGATTGGCCGACTGGCATCTTTCAGCCGTAGTAAATCCTGTCATGACCCAATTAAAAGGTGTCACTCAGCCACATCTGGAATCGCCACTTAATAAAATAACGCTAACCGCTGAAAACCAAATAATCTTACTGCCATATTAATTACCTACTAAACGGTGATGCAAGCTGCAGCTTTAAACATAAAATCACTTTCGAAGTCATATGCCCCAGGGTTCCCCACTCTTTGAAAATATAGGGCGGTGGCAATGGTGATCGGGTCAAAAGGTGAGTTATTTTTCTGGACCTCTTATATGCACTGTACATGTGCATAAGTAGATTTTAAGTAACATATAGTGTGCTGGTATTAAATGGGTAGTAGTGCAATAAAAGATACGAACATACGAAATTTGCCAGCAGATAAAGGCCTAGAGGTCTATCAAGTCTGCTCGAATGTGCAGCTAGCACCCCTTATTCTGCAGTTGTCCCACCCTTCCCCTTCATTAACCCTCCCCCTTGTCCTGTCCCATCCTCGTTTGAAGCAGCCCACTGTTCTACTGCATACCACTTCAGCAGGTGATGCATTCCACCCAGCCACCACCCTCTGTGTAAAAAAAAAAAAAAAGTCTCCTCATTTCCCTCCTGAAGCTTCCTCGCTCTAGTCTCATATCATGGCCCCTGGTGGCTCTCCCTTCCCTTATTTTGAACAGCCCCTCTGTACCCGTCTTGTTTATTCCTTTCATGTATTTAAAGGTTTCAATCATGTCACCCCTGTGTCTCCTCTCCTCCAGTGAGTACATGTTCAACTCCTTCAACCTCCTCTTGTATGATAAGTCCCCCAGCCCCTTGATCATCTTTGTTGCTCTGTGCTGCACCCCCTCCAGTAACGTAATGTCCCTCTTCAGATACGGACGCCAGTACTGCACGCAGTACTCCAGGTGTGGTCTAACTAATGACCTATACAGTGGCAGAATCACCTCTTCCCTCCTCGAGGATATACCCCTTGCAATACAGCCCAGCATTTTGTTGGCCTTTGCAGCTGCCTTACTACATTGTGCCGAGTTGTTCATTGACCCTGTAATGAGCACACCCAGATCCTTCTCCTCTTGTCTGGGCTAGCTGCACTCCCCCTAGCTGGTAACTCCTCCTTGGGTTCTTCATCCCAAAATGCAGCACCTTGCACTTTTTGGCATTAAAGCCCAGTTGCCAGGTGTCTGACCAGGTTTCAAGCTTTGCCAGATCATCCTGCAACCCCTGCCATCCCCCTAGGTCACCCACCACCGCGCCTACTTTGGTATCATCAGCAAACAGACTGATCTTGCTCTTGATGTCAAAGGCAATTTTGGAGGATTTTACAAAAACCGGAAACAATAATGGATAAAAATATAGGGTTGTGGCAAAAAATATAGAGCGGTGGTAAAAAAAATACAGGGTGGTGGCCCACCACTAAAACAATGAATGTGGAACACTGCGCCCTGCCAGTCCCCAAACCCACTCTAAGAACCACAAAACCTTGTATTTTACAAAAAAAATCTTCTGCAGTTATTAATGTGTAGAAATATGCTGTACCTCCAAAACAAACTGCAGGCCACAGTCGGACCACGGCTTTATCTCCCTACTGGCTACACACGGCTGCTCCACCAACCCTCCAGTTTGCCTGGGCGCTGTATCCATTCCATTGGATCCTAGTGCACAGCAGTAAGCAACAGATCCCGGATCCCTGTCATTGTGAGAGTAAATATCCTCACCTGCTCTCCCACAGAACCCACTCAGACCTGCTCTCGGAAGTGCAGTGCCCCAGCTGCCATTCACTTAACCTCCGGAACTAACAGTAAGCACCACATCTTGTAACACTCTCATCCAGTTCTCCTAGTTGGTGAATGGAGCCGACAGGATGCCTCTCCCTCTCACAGCCGCTGATCTCTACCGCACTCCAGTCATATACAAAGGGAAGAAAAACAGAAACAATAGTATTCTTAGAAACGTATGTCTGTCTCAGTTGTGGGGGGGGGCATCTCCTAAATATCTAGCAACAGGGGAAACTCTCTTTCCTTCGCTGCAACAAATTCCATGAAAATTATTAAAACTGGCAAAAAAAATTTTTTCTTATAACTTTAAGATACCAGAAGCGAAGGGGAGCATTGTATAATCGCAGTAAACCACTACAGGGTGTGGGTGATGCTAGGATTTACCCACTTCTTGTTGGATTTGGTCACCCGGCCTATTGCCTGGTGACCAAACCACACCAGGCGTGCGTAAATCCCCAGCATAACCCCCTGCTCTGTTATTGCTTTAATTATAATTGCGCGACTCTAACATGGTAAACAGTTTGGACATCTGAATTCGCAGAGCAGGGAGATGGCAAAGATTGCTCAGCAGGTACAGCTACACACAGTTGTGGGGAAGGGGGCACTCTTTGGTTAGATCTTTGAAGGATATTAGATCCTTCCCCAATTTTTTATTGAAGTGGAACAGTTGGCATAAAGGACTCCACACACAAGTGTGGGGCTGGCCTCAGTATGCACCGTACGGGCAAAAACATTTTGGTTTACTTACTGTTTACTGTAGTAGATTATATCAAACTAATTTTGCTTAGACCTAAGCTGCCGTCATCTTTTACTAGAAATCCCGTAATCCTCTGCAGCTGACAGAGCAGTAGGCAGCAGTAGGAGATTCAGTAGTCTGTAGTGCATATTGGAGCTTTCATGATCTCCAGTCGGGTGTTTTCTGAGACTGCTTTCTTCCAGGAGTTGATTATGGTCCTCTTGTGACTGTACATAGCTCATGACGGACAACTGGACCAGCAAACAAAAGATCAGATCTTATATGAACTGTGACATACACTGCAGACTATTCAGTCTTCTCAGTGCTGCCTACTGTTGTGATGTCAGCTGCAGGGGATTCTGGGGTTTGTAATAACAGAAGATCCAGGGTCCTTAAAGAACTAAGAGAGGTGGTGGCAGAACCTGTTGCTATCCTGTTTAGCCAATCACTGGAAACAGGGGAGGTACCCAAAGACTGGAGGACAGCAGATGTAATCCCCTTATACAAAAGTGGGAACAAAGAGGAAGCAGGGAACTACAGACCAGTCTGCCTCACCTCGGTATCAGGGAAGATCATGGAAGCACTACTGAAGGAGAGACTGGTGGAATATCTGGTTGTCAATGGACTACAGGACCAAAGGCAGCATGGTTTCACCAGGGGGGATGTCATGTCAGACAAACCTCATTGAATTTTTTGACTCGGTGACTAGGGAGGTGGATCAGGGGAGGGCAGTGGACATGGCCTATCTGGACTTCAACAAGGCCTTTGACACTGTGCCACATAGAAGACTATTACACAAACTGGGGAATATGGGTGTGGGCAGGACAGTAGTGTGGTGGGTAGGTAGCTGGCTGGGCGGCAGGACACAGAGGGTGGTGGTAAATGGCTGTCACTCCACAGAGGGAAGGGTGACCAGTGGGGTACCACAGGGATCAGTGCTGGGACTGGTCCTGGTCAACATGTTCATCAGTGACATTGTGCAGGGCCTAGAAGGCAGAATTTCACTGTTCGCTGATGACACAAAGCTCTGTAACAGAGTAGACTCACCAGAGGGTGTAGACAGAATGAGAAGGGACCTGCAGAAACTTGAAGAATGGTCAGGGGTTTGGCAGTTGAAATTTAATGCAAAGTAGTGCAAGATAATGTATACGGGGCACATGAACCCTGGCACAATATATCAGTTGGGGTGAGGATATAGCATGCACCAAGTAGGAAAGGGATCTTGGGGTTATCATCTCTGATGACCTCAAGGTAGGGAAACAGTGTGACAAGGCAGCAGGTAAAGCAAATAGGATGCTGGGATGCATAGGCAGGGGCATCACCAGCAGGAAAAGGGAGGTCATAATTCCTCTATACAAGACACTAGTGAGGCCCCACCTGGAGTACAGTGTACAGTTCTGGAGACCTTACTTACTTAAGGACAGAGACAGGGTAGAGAAGGTTCAGAGGAGGGCAACAGAGATGGTACATGGATTGCATCACAAGTTCTATGAGGACAGATTGAAGGAACTGAATATGTACTCCCTGGAGGAGATGAGGGAGAGAGGGGATATGATAGAGACATACAAGTATCATACAGGGAGGAACAGGATGCAGGAATACACTATTTTTTTAAGCGAAGATGATGTTCAGGACTAGAGGGCATGGGATGAAGTTGGAGGGAGGACGATTCAGAGGAAACGTGAGGAAGAATTTCTTCACAGAACGGGTGGTGGACAAGTAGAACACCCTGCCAGAGGAAGTGGTGGGGGCTGAAACAATCACGGGATTTAAGAATACATGGGATAGACATAAAGGAATTCTGGAGGTCAGGGGTAAGGGGCAACAGACTTCTAGGAAAACATAAAGTGAACTTACAAGCTCAAATGGGCAGACTGGGTGGGCCATAGGCCCTTATCTGCCAACACTGTCTATGTATCTTAGAAACATAGAATTTGACGGCAGATAAGGACCGCTTGGCCCACCCAGTCTGCCCATTTCCCTACCTACTGGATAAGCTGCAGATCCTAGTTAACCAGCAGCCTACTTCTTTCTACCCCCACCCCCCAGAATTGCCTTATGACTATCCCATGCATGCTTGAATTCCACCACTGATTTTGACTCACAACCTCCTCCGGAAGGCCATTCCATGCATCCACAACCCTCTCTGTGAAAAATACTTCCTTAAATTACCTCTGAGCCGCCCCTCTATCTTCAAATTGTCCCTCTTGTTCTTGCACACCTCTTTTTTGAAAGATGCTACCTCTTGGACTTTGTTGATTCCTTGAGGTACTTGAAAGTTTCTATCATGTCCCCTCTCCCTCCTTTCTCGAGGCTATACATATTAAGCTCCTTAAGTCTCTCTTCATATGTCCTCCGTGCAGACCCTGCACCATTTTAGTTGCCCTCCTCTGGACAGCTTCCATCTTGTCTATGTCTTTGCGGAGATTGGGTCTCCAGAACTGCACACAGTACTCCAGATGGGGTCTCACCAGCTGTCTGTACAGAGGGATAATAATTTCCTGTTTTCTACTGGTGATGCCTCTCCCTATGCATCCCAGTATCCCCCCAGCCCTCCTTGATGCCTTCTCACATTGCTTGCCCACCTTTAGGTCATCTGATATGACTACCCCCAGGTCCCTTTCCATTTTTGTTGTTGTTAGTATCTCACCCCCCATTGTGTACTCTTCCCCTGGGTTTTTGTTTCCCAGGTGCATTACCTTGCACTTCTTAGCATTGAATCTAAGCTGCCATACATTTGACCATTCCTCTAACCTTGCCAAGTCCCTTCTCATCCTTTCCACCCCACCCTGTGCATCAACTCTGTTGCAGATCTTAGTGTCATCTTCAAAGAGACATACTTTTCCTTCCAGTCCCTCTGCAATGTCGCTTATAAAGACATTGAAGAGGACTGGTCCTAATACTGAACCCTGCGGTACCCCGCTAGTAACCCTCCTTTCTTCTGAGTGGACTCCATTTACTGTTACTCTTTGTGTCCTATTCTCCAGCCAATTCTTTACCCAGGCTGTCATCTTGGGACCCACTCCCAGGCTGGCTAACTTATATATTAATCTTTTGTGTGGGACTGTGTCAAATGCCTTGCTAAAGTCTAGGTAGGCCATGTCCACAGCCCCTCCCTGATCTACTACTTTGGTCACCCAGTCAAAGAAATCTATCAGATTCGTCTGGCATGACCTTCCGCTGTAGAATCCATGCTGCCTAGGGTCTTGTGCCCTCTGGCCTCTAGATACTCGACAGTTCTTTCCTTTAGAAGTGATTCCATCATTTTCCTATCACTGAGGTTAAACTAATAGGTCTGTAGTTTCCTGCTTCTGCCTTGCTCCCACTTTTGTGAAGGGAATCACATCTGCCCTCCTCCAGTCCTCGGGTACCACCCCATCCTCCCATGATTTGTTAAAGAGGGTAGTCAGTGGTGTCACTAGTTCTACCCTTAGTTCTTTTAGAATTCTGGGATGAATCTCATCAGGCCCATTGCTTTGTCCACCTTCAGTTTTAAGAGTTCTTTCAGAACCCTTTTTCTGTAAATGGGCTGGTATCAACTTCTGTATCCAGAGTGTTACTACTGTTTGTTTTATGTACCTCCCCTCTTCCTTTGTAAATACTGAGCAAAAATATTTGTGTAGTATCTCTGCCTTTTCACATTCTCCCTCTGCCCACCCTCCCTCCCTTTATTAAGCCTCACTATCCCTCCCTTGGTCTTCCTTTGCTCCCTGATGTACCTATAAAGGTTTTATTCCCTTCTTAACTGAGTTGGCTATCTTTTCCTCAGTTTGGGCCTTTGCTGTTCTGACTGCCTTCCCAGCCTCCTTTGCTTTAACTGATACAATTCTCTGTCCTGCTCCTGCAGAGTTCCTTGACTTCCTGAATGCTTTCTTTTCTCTTGAACCTTCACTGCCACTTCCTTTGAGAACCATAGTGGTTTCTTTACATCGTCTTGTTTATTTGCTTCACACAAGGCTCGTTACCTCTGTGATGGCAGTTTTATTATTCCCATTGTTCTTCCACCCCTCCTTCCCACCCATTTACTAGTGCATTCCTTAGGCACTCACCCATTTTGGCAAAGTCAGCCCTCCTAAAGTCCAGTACTTTTGTCTTTGTATGGCTTGACTCTATTGCTGTGTTTATTGTGAACCATACTATTCGATGGTCGCTAGTTCCCAGATGGCTACCCACTTCTACATCTGTGATCCTCTCTCCATCTCCATTTGAGAGTATCAAGTCTAATATTGCTCCCTCTCGAGTGGGCTCCAGTACTAGTTGTCTAAGGCATGCCCCCTGTAGGGCATCTAGAATAACTGCACTCTTCGAAGTGGCAGCTGCAACTGCGCTCCAGTTAACATCTGGCATATTCAGATCACCCATCAGCAATAGCTCCCCTTTTTCTGCCATTCTAAGTATACTTTCTATCATTTCCTTGTCCATTTCCTCCCCCTGAGAAGGGGGTCTGTATACAACCCCTGTGCGGATTGTGGTGCCATTGCCTGTGTCCAAATTTACCCACAGTGCTTCTTCTCCTCCCTGTTTACCCTTTTGTTCTGTTGCTTTTATTCCTTCCCTTATGTAAAGAACTACTCCTCCCCTCTTTTACCCTCCCTGTCCTCCTGTAGATAATGTATCCTGGTATGTTTACGTCCCAGTCATGGTTTTGTGTGTACCATGTTTCTGTGACTGCCACGATATCCAGATGTTCCTCCTCCATCAAGGCCACTAATTCAGGAAGCTTGTTACCTAGACTACGGGCATTGGTACTCATTACTCTCCATTTTTTGATGGCCTTACCTTCTGTTGCAGCATCCCCCACTGACCGTTCTAATCTATGTACTTATGTAAGATAACTACCTACAACTAAGCTAAATTAGTGTGTTACAGTCTTCTACACTATGTAAACCAAAATGTTTACGCACAAAAAGTACACATTGGGACCAGCCGACCCACACTTGAGTGTGTGTGCCCTTAGTGGTGACTGTTCCCCTTTTAGTGAGTTCCCAGCACTTAGAATTGCTCCACACCCAATTAAAGTGCTCCGTAACACTGTTGGTGCATCAAAAGGAGCAAATTTTTTTTGTCCGGATTTGAAGTACTTCTGTACATCTGAATTTTATTTTGCGCACTATATTTTGCCTTAATTGTATGGAGTATTGCTAGTATCTCTTTGGTGGAACCCTTTTGATGCAGACTACACAGTGACTAGTCTGGGAATGGATCCAGTCTGGAGGGTTCCTAGGTTAGTCGCAGGCTTTGAGGTGGCAGGAAAATTACCACAGTCTGCATGTGGGGGTAGCTGACGGTAGTTGTACACTATCTTCTTCTAGCCTATCTATTGCAGCAGGCCATAACACATGGGATATCAGCCACAGGCATCACATCACTGGATGACTTCTCAGCAGTCAACACACGGACCTCCCCTTCCTGTCATCACTTGGTGTGCTTTAGCACATATAAAAAGGGGAGGTCCCTGATACTCCTCAGTTCTTTTCAGCTGTGACCAAGTAAGCATCGTGCTCCCCTCCGGAGTCCAACTTTCTTCGGTTCGAAGAGTTCTACTGACCAAAACTTCATTTGAACAGGTTCATCTACTGATGTCTTCGTAACGCTTATTCCCGCAGTGTACTGTGGCCATAGAATCACGACTGAGGACCTCCACGAAGTGTGTGTTCAGTGCCTAGGTCCTGTAAACAACACTAGGGTGTGTGTGTGTCCTTTGCCAGCATTCAACAAGGTTAGTAAATGTCAAAAGCTTCAGCAACTTTGGGGGGACAGATACCTGATGGAGCCAAAGGTAGCCCTTCTGGAGCAACACCAACGCTCCATTAAAAGGGAGTCTTCGACCTCCTCCTCTTCCTCTTCAGGGTCTCACAGGGGAGAGGCCCTCCTTGCTGACGATTCATGGGTCCAGGAAGTAACACACACACCCAAATCCAAGCATGTCTCTCCTTTGTCACCATCTTCGTCATTGAAGTCCTCAGGTTCCACCAAGAAGGTGAGTATTAGGAGGGAACCCACTGCTTTACAGTCTTCTCCTCCGTTAACGGTTGTGGGTCTCTGTTTTTTCTTTGGCGGTCCCTCCATCGATGACAACTGTTGGAGTTACCATGCAGTTACCACCACTGCCTCCTCCCACATGTCTTTGTGGCCATCGTCTGTCGACCTGCGACTCCTCCAGCGCTTCTTTTGTCAATGCTGCAAGCCGTTCCATGGTACTTCTGTCGACAGTGGCTCCTTATCAAACTGCTACTGCGCTCTCATCGGTGGTGTTCCCGTTGACTAGCACTGCTCCACATACGATGATTGCTTTGTCCCTGGCTGGGCACCCTTTTTGGAAGCTCTATAATGGCTTCTCGGTCATCAGTGGTGTTGGGATTTTATGGGCACCCCTCCACGTCAACAGGACGGCTGGGCCCCTTACCTTCTGTCATTCCTTCTTGGTGCCCATTCAGTCCGTGCCCCCTGTTTCTTCAGGGGGGATCAACTGGCCATGGTGGAAGTTCAGGCCGTTGTCCAGTCCATTATGAGCCTTACTAGGTCCTCCCCGTCGCCCTTCCGGGGTGGTGGTGGTCCCTGCCTTTGCACCCTCTGGGCCTTCTTCGCCTCCAGGATGGAAAGTGCCTGGGGGTGTTCATTCTGGGAGAATATGCCCGAGGGTGGGACATGGTGGACTTGGAAGAAGAGGGGAGAATGGACCAGGATCATGAATCCAGGTTTCCTCCTCAGAGGTGTCTTCCTTCAGGGGAACCACGCCAGCACTGCCCTGTCCTCCAGATGACCCTTCTTCTCTGATCCAACCCCCCACACTTGCAGAACTGCTCAAGCCTGCCTGCCCTCCCTCCCTACCTACCAGCTAAGGTCCAGTGACTCCAGGCCCTCAGGGTTCCGAAAACTTGTTCTCTAGCAGGGGATCGTGCCTTTGCTGCCCTCACTCCCAGAATGTGGAAGTTCTTCCCCACCCGTGTTCGTTCAGCCTCCTCCCATCCCTGCTTCAGATCCTCCCTCTGGGGGCTAGCTGAAGCTCTAGCCTCCTCCTGTCTCTGCACCTAGTGCCCCCCCTTGGGGGGGTTCAGTGACTCGCAGCCCGTGTACGGGGGTCAGCATGTGCCAAGGAGATAAATACTGGGTTAAATCCATGAGTTTTCTGACCATGTCTTGCCCTATGCCACATGTTACTGTTTATGCGCTTGATATGTTCATTTTGGTTACTCTGGGGTCTAATGACCCATCTGCCAGGTTAGCTTCTATGAGTTTCTGCCCTATGCTGCTTACTCTTGGTATAATTCATTGTAAATCTTACCCACCACTCTTGTTACACATGTATTGCTATTCCTGTTCTCCATCTGACATGTAGCCACTTACTGGGTATTCTAATTTATTCACCCCACTGCTGTTTGTTGTTATGACTGTTTCTTACTTTTGTGCCTTGCTATTACTTTGTATTGTCGTTTGCCTGTACCTTGTAATCCTCCTGGGTTGCACCTGAAACTAGGCACTGGACTGTCTAGTGTGCTTACTTGGTTAATAAAAGCTAAATAAATGAATTATGGTCCACCTTCAGAGAACTTTGTTTTGGATTCGTTCCATACTACGGAACAGGATGCCTCCAGAAAAAAGTTGGCCCAATACCTTGGTATTCCGGAAAACCCAACCTTGGTTGTCCCTCCCCTTGTGGATGCTTTTGAAGAAGCCTTCTGGGCTGCCTGGCAACAGCCATTCAAGATGCCCTCCAATCCCCGCAAGGTGGACAAGACTGTAGGACCTCTGTGGATCACCCTTTTCTTACTACCCCACCACAGGCAGATTCTGTGGTTTGTAATACGGCTCACGATAGATCTGCTAGACCACAGCATATGAGTGCTCAACCCCTGACAGAATCCAAGAAATTGGATATCATTGGGGGGAAGTCTATACTTTGGTTACAGTGTCTCTCTTGTGTCCTCAATTATATGGGTCACCTCCTCAAATATCAGGAGGAGATCCTAAAAGCTACTTGGGAATCAGTCCAGTCCAGTCCCTTCCGACGGGCCAGCCTCAAGAGTACCTTAATGCAAAGCTTTCCACTGCTGCGGCCATTTGCTCAAGGCTACCTATGATGCAGTTGATTCTTCGGCATGGGCCTCCTTTTATGGGTGTTTTCCTCAGATGCAATGCTCGGCTGAGGGTTTCAGGTTTCTCACAGGATGTACAACAATCCATCCTCAGTGCTCCATTTAAAGGGGACACATTTTTTGGGCCACAGTCCCATGACATTTTGAAAAACTTACAGGACTTGTCATACCCTTCAGTCTGTTCAGACCCTATATAGCCCTCAAGCTGCATACAGGGGATCCTTTCATGGCTGCTCTAGGCTGGAACCTCTGCCTCCACAACCGAAATCGGGGGCTCCGACCAAGGATGCTCGGTCGGGTCAGGGTCTGCCCAACCGGTTGTCGGTCACCCTCACTCCTGACTGTCCTCTGCAGGTGGAGGGTGGCTCAGGCTACAGGCAGTTCTTCGCAGACTCCTCGGAGTCTGACGACGACTCCTCCCTGTTTTCCAGGCCCCTTGACCTGGAGTTCTCCGGGGGCAGTCAATGGACAAGAGCCCATCATCGTTCATGGGTCTGCTTCGGCTCATCTCGGAGTCCACCAGGATGCAGCTCGAGCCTGTATCCAAGCGGGCCAAGTATTCCCTCATGGAGATACTGGACCGAGGGGATTCTCCCACGGAGGCCTTTCTTGTGGCTGAAGCCATTGTTGGCCCAGCCTTGGAGCTTTGGCAGCGGCAGGCTTCCTGTCCTGCGCCTTCGGCCAGGATGGCCAGGAAGTATGCGGTCCCTACCGGTTCTTTGTCCGGTTTCAGAACACCCTCTGCGGAGGGGTTGGTCACTGATAAGCGTTTCCGGCGCTCGGGGAGCGTTAAGGCGTCGGATAAGCCCCGACAAGAGAGTCTAAAAGGTTGGACTATGCGGGCGCAAGGTATCACGCTCGTCCTCCCTCGCCTCCGTCAGGCCAGCTCGGCCGTACTGATGGCGCACTTCTCCCACACCCTCATGGGCTCCCTGGATGAGGTGATCCTTCATCTCTTGGCTGACCTGCAGACTACGGTCAAGCAGGTGCGGGATCAGGGAAGGGCAGTGGCGAAACAGCAGCTCCAGGCGGCTCTAGATACTGGAGACTCCTGTGCCCGGTCAGTAGCGGCCGCAGTGGCCATGTGCCGCAGAACGTGGCTGAGGATATCCACCTTTTCGGCTGATACCCAGCACAAATTAGTGGACGTCCTCTTCTTGGGGACCGACCTGTTTGGCCCTGGGTGAGAGCCACCTCCAGAGGATCGAAAAGTCAAATGCCACCTTGGACTTGGTCATGTCCGCTCAGAAGGACAAGGGCCGGCGTCAGCAACATGAGTCCTTTCGACCTTCTGCCCCTGCGGCACGCCCGGCCCAGCAACACCAGCATCAGGGCCAGCAGGCTCACGCTTGGCACCCCAAAGCCAAGCCTGCAGCTTCCTCCAACAGGATGCAGGGAGGAAAAGTCCCAGGAGGTCCCTTGGCCGGTCCTTCCTCCAAGCCTGCCCAGTGACAGGTTGAGGGGTGTCGCCCCCAGCCTTGTCGCTCCCCCCCCATGGGGGGACGGCTCCGCCACTTCCTTTCCGCCTGGTCCGCTATCACCACAGACCGCTGGGTGTTGGAGGTGGTAGGAAAGGGTCTGTCTCTATAGTTCGAGCAGGCCCTGCCCTTCCGAGCTGTCGCTCCACGGGGGGCTACGGGATCCGTAGCCTCTCTGTCGGCTCGTTGAGCAGACATTGCCCTGCTCCTCAAAAAGGAGGTGATCAGGAAGGTGGCGGATCCTCCACCAGACCCAGGGTTTGTGTCCAGGTACTTCCTGGTCCTGAAATGGACGGGGAGCTGGCGCCCCATTCTAGACTTGTATGACCTGAACAGGTTCCTAAGGTCTCGAACCTTCAGGATGGTCACTCTGGCTCAGATCATTCCATCCTTGGAACGACGTGTGTGGTTCTGTTCTCTGGACCTCCAGGATGCATTCTTTCATGTCCCAGTCCGTCCGTCCCACCAGCGATTCCTCCGCTTCAGGGCAGAGGGTTCCCTCTACGAGTTCTAGGCCATGCCCTTTGGGCTTTCTTTAGTTCCCAGGGTCTTCCCCAAATGCATGGCAGTGGTGACAGCATTCCTGTGGCGCTGAAGGGTCCGGGTGTACTCCTGGACGACTGGCTGATTGTGGCCTCCTCCAGAATGGAGGTGGAGCGGTCCAGAGATCTGGCCCTCCAGGTTTGCTCTCAAGTTGGCCTCCTTGTCAACGAGGCCAAGTTAGAACTTGTGCCAAAGCAGGTGATCCAATTCGTCGGGGCAGAGCTAGACTCTCTGTGAGCCAGGGCACGGCTCCTGGCGAACAGGGCCGAGGTTCTTTCCTCCTTTGCCCAATCATTTCAGGTTGGGCAATTGCGCCCTGCCTGGGACTTCCTGCGCCTCTTGGGCCTCATGGCAGCCTGCACCATCGTGGTCTGTTGGGCCCGTTGGAACATGCGTCCCCTACAATGGGGACTGGCCAGCCAATGGTCACAGCGCTCTGATCCTTTGGATCAGCTAGTGACAGTGACCTAGGAGATGTGGAATGCTCTCCAGTGGTGGACCGTTCCAGCTCATCTGCAGGAGGGCATCCCGTTTGTCTGCCCCGAGCCGATGGTGTCTCTGTCAACCGATGCCTCTCTGATGGTTTGGGGAGCACAGAGCGCACGGCCTCTGGTCCACTCTGGAGTCCCGATGCCACATCATCCTGCTGGAGCTTCAAGCGGTTCGTCTAGTCCTCACCAACTTCGCTCCGTTTGTATGGGGTCAAGTGGTCCAGGTCCAGACGGACAATACCACGACCATGTACTACCTGAACCGCCAGGGCGGGACGTGCTCTATGCCTTTGTGCAGGGAAGCTCTCCACATTTGGTCCCTCGTGCACAGCCTGTAGGCGGATCTCCTTGCCATCCATGTGGCAGGAGCCTCCAACATTCTGGCCGATGCCTTAAGCTGGATAGGAGCTGCGTCCCACGAGTGTTCTGTCCTGCCGGAGGCAGTACAAGATCTGTTCTCCCACTGGAGTATGCCTCAGGTGGACCTGTTTGACTTCAGGGAGAATGCGAAGCTGAGACTGTTTCATGCTCACCCCGCCTCCCAGCAGGGCTCGCTGCAGGGGGATGACTTCTCGAGGCCGTGGACCCTCGGCCTCTTCTACACCTTCCCCCCCATTTCCCTTGCACCACAAGGTGCTTTTCAAGGCGAGGAGGGACAAGGCGCAGGTGATTCTGGTAGCCCCAGACTGGCCCCGCCAGTTCTGGTATCCAGATCTCCTCCGTCTCAGCACCAGGCTCCCGAGGCAGCTTCTAGCCTGCCCGGACCTGATCTCAGTCAGTCAGGGGAAGGTATTCCATCTGGACCTTCAGTCCCTGCACCTGACGGCCTGGTTCCTGAGCGGCTAGGGTTCCAGGCCTTGGGTCTTTGAGAATGAGGTCCTCAACATCGTTGAGGCTTCCCGTAAGGAGTCTACCAGAAAATGCTCCGCCTTTAAATGGAAGAGATTCTCCATTTGGTGTCAGGGTAAGGGCCTGGACCCTTCCTCCTGTTCCTTGGCAAGCATTCTGGACTACCTGTGGTCTCTTTCTAAGCAAGGGCTTTGGTCGATGACCCTTAAGGTGCACTTGGCAGCCATCTCTGCTTACCGGGCGCGGGCCGGGAAGCAGTCGGTGGTGCAGGAGAAGGTGGTCTGTCGCTTTTTTCAAATGCCTTGATCACATATCCCCTCCAGTGCTAGAACCTCCACCTCCATGGGATCTACTGCTGGTATTGGCTAAGCTCATGGGCAAGCCATTCGAACAGATGCACAGGTGTGACATCTCTCACCTGTCGTGGAAGACCGCCTTCTTGGTGGCTATCACGTCGGCCAGAAGGATGGGAGAGCTCCAGGTGCTTTCCATCGAGTCTCCTTATCTGGTCTTCCACAGGGACAAGGTTGTCCTGCACCCCCACCCAAAATTCCTTCTGAAGGTGGTTTCGGAGTTTCACCTTAACCAGGTGTTGACTGTGCCGGTGTTCTACGCCATCACACCTCGGAGGCCGAATATAGGTTCCATACTTTGGACCCTAGAGGAGCGCTTGCTTATTACAGGGGGCGGACGGCTGAAGTTCGGGGAGAGGTTCGCCAGCTGTTTGTCACCTACGCTGAAGCTGCACCTGGCAGACCTGCAGCCAAGCTGTCGATAGGCAGGTGGGTCACCTCCTGCATAGATCTCTGCTATAGGTTGGTGGGCATAAAGCCTCCCAGAGGGATAAGAGCTCATTCTACCTGCCATACCGCTGCATCGGTGGCTGCTTCCAGGAACATCCCTATCCAGGAAATCTGCAGGGCAGCTACCTGGAAGTCAGTACACACCTTCATTACCCATTACCACATTGACCTTGAGTCATGCCGGGATGCTGGTTTTGGGGCCTCGGTTCTGCAGTCATTATTCCCTAAGTAGGGGGTGTGCGCCTTGCCTCCCTCCTGGATAACTGCTAGGAGTCTGCCAGACAGTGTGGATGAACAACATATCCATGTCCCTAGAAATACAGGTTACTCACCTAAAACAGGAGTTCTAGGAATGGTATATGTTGTTCATCCACACGACTCACCCGGCCTCCCCGGCTTGGACGCACAGCCTGGCTTCCAGCGGATTAGATCTGGCGGGCTATCATCTGCTTGAGTTGCTCAGCTGAGCCAGCCGCCGGACACCGCCCAATGGGCCTCCTTGGACTTCTCTGGCGGATAGCGTTTCTCGGGACGCCCAAGTTGTAGCCGGGCAGCGCTGTCTTCAAGGACATTGGCCGAAAAAGACCTGCACAACTTGCAGGCCTGCGGGTCATAGTCAAGCCCGAGGCAGTAGACGCATGTGGAGTGCAGATCCATCCTGGACATCATCTGCCCGCATGGGCACCGCTGAAAACCAGGAGTCGATTTGTCCATCGCAGCCGCGAAGGAAGAATTTGACTGAAGCCTTAAACTTTAAAATTATTTTTCGGATGAACCGAAGAGGTGGGATCCAGTCTATATGCAGAGCTTTAAGGAGGGAACCTGAGCTTCCAAGCGGTAAGGAAGATCTGGCGTCATGAGGCGGAGCCAAGAGTTTTACCACCTGGGTGGGTGGGAGGAGCCAGCTTGAAGACCTTCCGGCAAGATTTAAAGCGGCAAGGAACCTGCCAGACAGTGTGGATGAATGACATATACCATTCCTAGAACTCCTGTTACAGGTGAGTAACCTGTATTTCTCTGCCATTTGGTGGAGCCACCACCTGAACAGCCGAAGTCTTGGGCCCCAACCAAAGATTCTCGGTTGGCAAAAGGGTTGCCCCATCGGCTGTTGGTCACCTTCACTCCCGATCACCCAAAACAGGTCGCGGACGACTCAGGTGGACGCCCGCTTTACGCGGACTCCTCTGAGTCCGAAGACTCCTTGTTGCACTCCATCCCATCGACGTAGAGTCCTCATGGGGCTTCTCCATAAATGAGGGACCCACCTTGTTCATGGGCATTCTTTGGCTCATTTCTGAGTCCACGGGGATGGAGCTTGAACCGGTCCAGAAACGGACCAGGTATCCCCTAACAGAGATTCTGGACAATGGGGACATTCCTATGGAGGCCTTCCCTGTGGCTGAGGTCATTGTTGGCCCGGCTGTGGATCTGTGACAGCATCTTGCATCTTGCCCTGCGCCCTCAGCCCGGATGGCTTGCAAATACGCAGTCCCAACCGGATCGTTTTCGGAGCATCCCTTGGCTGAGGGTCTGGTGATTTACTCAGTTTTTCGGCGCTAAGGCAATACGGGTGACGTGGATAGAGCGCTGGACAGAGAGTCCAAGAAATTGGATCATTTGATGAAGAAGGTCTACGATGCTTCCTCACTTGGCCTTCGGGCTAGCTCATCCATGCTAATGGCACATTTTTCCCATGCCCTTTTGGGCTTTCTGGATGAGGTCTTTCCTCACCTCCCAGCAGACCTTCAGACACGGTCAAGCAGGTCCGGGACCAGGGAAGGGCAGTGGCGAAACAAACTCCAGACTGCTCTGGATATTGGTGATTCTTGTGCCCGCTCAGTAGCGGCCACAGTAGCCATGAGCCGCAGGGCATGGTTGAGGATCTCAACCTTCAAAGCTGACACTCAACACAAGCTGGCAGATGTCCCCTTCTTGGGCAGCAACCTGTTCGGGCCTGGAGTGGAGGGTCACTTCCAATGTGCTGAGAAGTTTAATGCCACCCTGGACTTTGTGACACAGCCCAGTAGGAAAAGGGCTCCAAGCACCAGAAGCGTAAGCCCTTTAGCTTTTCCACTCCTGTGGCCAGACCAGCCCAGCAGCAGGGCCAGCAGGCTCAAACCTGGTGACCACGGGCCAAGTCAGTGGCCTTATAGGTCAGAACTGGCAGCCCCTTGGCTGGCTTCTCCTCCTCTAAGCCGGCTCAGTGACTGGTTGAAGGGTGCCACCCTCAACCCTGTCGCACCTTCACACCTGAGCTTGCGCCCCCTGGGATCTCCTGTAGTGGGCCAGCTCCTCCACTTCCTTTTCGCCTGGTCTGTTATCACCACGGACTGATGTGTGCTGGAAGTGGTCAGCTGGGTCCAGCCTTTGGAATTCGAGCAGGTTTCCCCAAGCTGAGCTTGCGCCCCATGGGAGGATCTGGTCTCTGCTGTCACTCAGTCGGCTGTCCAAGAAGACCTCGCCTAGCTCCTCCGCAAGGAGGTCGTGTGCAAAGTTGTGGAACCTCCTTCAGACCCAGGGTTCGTTTCCAGGTATTTCTTGGTATCAAAACGGATGGGATGCTGGTGTCCCATTTTCTTTCTGCACAATCTGAAAAGGTTCCTTGGGTCTTACACCTTCCTGATGGTAACTCTGGCTCAGATCATACCATCCCTGGGGCACGGCCTGCGGTTTTGCTCCCTGGATCTTCAGGACGCGTTCTTTCACATCCCGATCTGTCCATCCCACCAACTGTTCCTTCGCTTCCTAGCTGAGGGAACCCTCTACGAGTTCCAGGCCATGCCCTTCGGCCTCTTATCGGCCCCCAGGGTCTTCACCAACTGCATGGCAGTGGTGGCAGCTTTCCTGAGGCACCGAGGGGTCCTGATCTATCCCTGCCTTGACGACTGGCTCATAGCAGGTCCTCCAGGCATCTGGCCCTTCAGACTAGGCCGCCTGATCAATGAGGCCAAGTCAGAACTTGTGCCCTCACAGGTGATTCAGTTCATCGGGGCAGAGCTCTACTTTTGCCGGGCCAGAGCTCGGCTCCCGGCGGATAGAGCGGTGATGTTCTCCTCCTTTGCCCAATCATTTTGGGTTGGGCAATCGCACCCTGCCCGGGACTTCCTTTGCCTTCTGGGCTACATTGCAGCCTGCACCAGCGTGGTCCAATGGGCCCACTGGCTTATACATTCCCTTCAATGTGAATTGGCCAGCCAGTGGTCTCAGCGCTCAGGTCAGCTCGACCAGCTGGTCACCGTGACTCTGAGGATGTGGGATGGTCTCCAGTGATGGCTTGTCCCAGCTCACCTGCAGGAAGGCATCCTGTTTGTCCGTCCTGAGCCGACGGTCATCCTGACGACCGACTCCTCGCTGATGGGTTGGGTCCCCATCTGGGGAGCACAGAGCCCATGGGCTGTGGTCCCCTCAGGAGTCCCGATGTCACTTCAGCTCCGTGCAGTTTGGCTAAACCTGACCGCCTTCGCTCTATTCGTTCAGGGTCAGGATGGTCCAGGTCCAGATGGACGACATCACGACTATGTACTGTGTCAACTAATGGGGGCGGGATGCACTCCTTGCCTCTCTGCAAGGTGCACATGGGCCCTCGTGCTCAGCCTGGAGGTGGCACTTGCAGCCATTCATGTGGCAGGAGCCTCAAATCAGCTGGCCGATGCTCTCAGCCAGATGGGCGAGACATCTCACAAGTGGTCACTCCACCAGGAGGTAGTGCAAGACATGTGCTCCCGTCTGGGGCACCCCTCAGGTGGACCTGTTCGCCTCCAGGGAGAACGCGAAGCTGAGGCTGTTTCATGACTGCTCCCCGTCAGCAGAGTTCACTGCAGGGGGATGTCTTCTCAAGGCTGTGGACCCCAGGCCTCTTCTGTGCCTTCCCTCCACTTCCGTTGATCCACAAGGTGCTCCTTAAGGTCAGGAGGGACAAAGGCTCAGGTGATACTGGTAGCCCCAGACTGACCACGCCAGTTCTGATACCCAGATCTCCTCGGCTTTAGCTCCAGGCTCCTGAGGTGTCTTCCAGCACACCCGGACCTGCTCTCCATCAGTCGGGGGAAGGTACTCCATCTGGACCTTCAATCCCTGCATCTGACAGCCTGGTTCCTGGGTGGCTAGAGTTCCACGCTTTGGGTCTCTCCGACAAGATCCTCACGTTTTGTTGAGGCATCCCTTAAGGAATCTACCAGAAAATACTTTCTGACCAGTAAGGCCACTGACTTGGCTCATACTCACCTACTACAAAGAGTGTACAGTGGAAGTTCGGGGAGAGGTTCGCCAGTTGTTGGTCACCTACGTTGCAGCTGCACCTGGCAGACCTGCAGCCAAGCGGACGATTGGCAGGTGGATCACTTTTTGCATTGATCTGTGCTGTAGGTTGGTGGGTAGGGAGCCTTCCACAGGGCTAAGGCTCATTCTGCTCGCCATACTGCTGTGTCGGTGGCTGCTTCTTGGGACGCCCCTATCCAGGAAATCTGCAGGGCTGCTACCTGGAGGTCAGCACACACCTTCCTTTCCCATTACCACATTTATCTAGAGTCTTGCCAGGATGCTGGTTTTGAGGTCTCAGTTCTCCAATCCTTATGTCCTAAGTATAGGGTTATGTGCGTTGCCTCCCTCCTCCCGGAAAACTGCTAGGAGTCTGCCCAGAAGTGTGAATAGAACATCATATCAAAGTCCCTAGAAACAGGTTACTCACCTGTAACAGTAGATTTTCTACGGACTGGTCTCTTGCAGTAGGTTATTACACTTGGGAGTGTCACCAGATGGTGCTATCACATGGCAGCTTCTTTTAGCAGTCTTCCGTGGGGGCTGCCCACACTTACTGATGCGGAGTATAAGTGTGGGTGGCCCCAAGTACCCTCTGTTCATTTCCCCGCTGGCTTCAGCTCGCACTGTTGGCTCTCCTAACCTCCTGTGTTGCAGTCTTTGACATGTACTTGAACCGCTTGTTCTGCTTCTGTTCCAGGCCTGTGAACTACTCGCAGCACCCCCGGACTTCTCTTCTCAGCAGGCCTGTGATCCTCTCACAGCATCCCTTCCACTCCCTGACTCTGACTGTCTCTTGCTGGGTCTTGGTCGCCTATGGCTGAATCAGACCAGCTCAGCTGGAACAGACCTCGGGGCACTGGCTAAGGGTTCCCTGGCCCAGGGCTCATGTTCCCGGCACCTGGTAGTCGGCATACACCTTCATTTCCCATTACCATATCGATCTCGAGTCACGCCGGGATGCTGGTTTTGAGGCCTCAGTTCTCTAGTCCCTGTTCCCTAAGTAGGGGGTGTGTGCCTTGCTTCCCTCCTCCCAGAGAACTGCTAGGAGTCTGCCAGAAGGTGTGGCTAGAACAACATATCCACATCCCTAGGAAAAGTACTGTTACTCACCTGTAACAGTAGTTCTGGGAGTGGTATATGTTGCTCATCCACACTGACCCACCCGACCTCCCCAGCTTTGACGCACACCTCTGCTTCCAGCGGGCTAGATCTGGCATCATGGGTCGGAACCAAGGGTTATACCACCCTGGTGGGTGGGAGGGGCCAGCTTGAAGACGTTCCGGCGACTTGTAAAGGGAAAGGCGATCTACCAGAAAGTGTGAATGAGCAACATATATCACTCCTAGAACTACTGTTACAGGTGAGTAACCTGTTTTTTTTTTTTTTTTTTTCTGGATATACTGGGACATTCTACCGTCATGGTTTGATAAGTATATGCTTAGAGGCACACTGCTCAGCAATGATGATGAGAAACTGAAGGGCAAAGCTGGCAGTGCCCCTTTAATGTCATTTATGCCCTTTTTACCATTTACTCTTGTTGTTCTTTATTCTAATCAACCCCACCAGAATGCTTGCCATGAGATGATTGTTCTAGTGTGTGCAATAGACTGTACCCTATTATTATCTTATTCTTTTTGTTTTTATAGCATGTGAATGTTGTCTGTATTTTATTATGTTTTAGGTGAATGTCACTCTGGTCGACCATGAAAACCTTGTCCCATGGACAAACCAGAATGAATAAATAGATCAAATCGACCCCCCCCCCCGGATGCATGTGGAAACTTCTGAAATAAATGAAAATAAATTATTAATAACAAAAGGGGTCTACAAATATTAGAACATGGGAAAGACCCTAATAGGAAAACAGGAGCGCATATAAAGCTGTAAAACTGTTCGCTATCATAGCAGGAAAAGACCGTAACTCACAATGCAACGTGGAGAGGATTAGGTTAATTTAATGCTAATAATCTTAATAGCAGTACTTTATGCCTCCCAGACTGACCGGTTTACAAACAAAGGGCTGCATGATAACAGAACGGATTTGTAACCTGAACATGCAGGTAAAGCAGTGAATGATATAAGGCCCTGTCCACACTACACCGCTCCGACCCGGTAACTGATACAAACCGTTACAGCCGGTGAGCGGTACAGTGTGTCCATACTGTGGCAGTGTCCGGTACGGGACCGGTACCACCGGTCCACACTGCGGGAGCCAGGTGACCATTACAGCGGCACCCGATTCCACAGTGCAGCTCGTGCTGCACTATGGGCACTGCAGGGAACCGCTCTCACATGTCCACATTACAGCTGGTAACGGTGCAGCAGCGGATCCGGTTCCGTAAGGGTTGTTGAAAAGACCTCATGAGTGGTTTCGACAACGGTTACGGAAATGCCTCCTGTAACATTACAGGTGTAAACGCTAACCGTTGTAACGGTTTGAACCCCCTGTAATGTTCCAGAAGGGTGGATCCGGTGTAGTGTGGACAGGGCCTAATAGAATCTGTTGTACTAGTATGTGAGCATTCAGAATTACTTTAAAAAAAAAAACAAAAACTACTACCTCTGAAGAAAACTGGATGACTTCATAGAGAATACTGGATGGGCAACTGTGCAGAACCAGTGTGTTCTGCCACAGAGGGATTCTGATTCCCTCTGACCTAGAGAGCAAAGCTAGAGAGGTCCATGGGATTCAGAATCCCGAGGTGACAAAACACACTGGTTGTGCATAGAGTTGCTCATCCTGTATGTTTTGTAGAGTATAGTACTGTGTGAAAGGAAAAAAATACCATAGTAATTGTTTCTTCTAATGGAGTCTTGCTGTATTCTGATTATTGCAGTTAGCCCAGCACTCAAACTGCCCTGGAGAGTAGAGGGTTAATTTTCTATGCAGAGCATAGAACGTTGATCTCGAGCTCGGTTCAGACCTCTGTCTGCTGCACTTTGAAGTGCAACTGTCAGATTCTTATGCGCTAATACTAACTACTATGTGGAAATTGGTAAAGGTTTTTTACTAGCCAAATGGCAACCAAATATTTTGGATCCCCAAAAGACAAGTCAAGAAATCCAGAATTAAAAACCAGGTAGTGAACAACTTAAGACTGTTAAATTTAATAATATAATCCACTCCCCCTCTCTAAAAGGAGGCAGTACCCAAATGCACCCCAGGGGTGCAACACTGCACCTGCCAGCCCACTTCCCAAAAATAGGTTCTGAGAGGGGAGGTAGAGGAGGAGGTCAGAATACTGCAAGACTCCATTAGAAGAAACATAATTACTAAGGTGAGTAATTTTTTTTCTTCAAACATGAAGTCTTGCTGTATTCTGACTGTTGCAGACCACCAAGCAGTACCTCCACGGAGGAGGGAATCAAAGCTACTTTGGGAATAGGCTGTGCAGTACTGCTGTACCAAACTGAGCATCACTCCTAGCCTGGATGTCCAGGGAGTAATGCTTGGTAAATGTATGGACTGTTTCCCAGGTGGCTGCTTTACATATCTCTAGCAAAGAAATATCCCTGGCTGCAGCCAGGGAAGCAGCTGTACCTCTAGTCGAATGAGCCCTCAGGCCTGAGGGAGGTGTTTTACCTAGCTTTTCATAGCAGAATTGAATACAAGAGACAATCCACCTAGCAATAGTTCTCGTAATGGCAGGTTTGCCCTTACCCACTTCCCCATAAGTGAGAAACGACCAAAGGGAGTCAAACCTGTGAGCCTTAATATGCTCAGTGTAGTAACTAAGGGCTCTTTTAACATCCAAACTGTGTAAACTTCTTTCTCCTGAAGAAGAATGAGCAGTGAAGAACACAGGGAGGGACATAGATAAGTTCAGATGAAAATCTGAAACCACTTTAGGTAAAAAACTATTAGTTCTAAGGACCACCTTATCTCTGTGAAACGAGATAAAATCAGGTTCCACTGACAGAGCTTGCAATTCACTGATATGTCTGGCAGAGGTAACGGCTACCAGGAACACAGTTTTCCAAGTCAAGTACTTGAGCTCTGCTGAAGACACAGGCTCAAAAGGGGGTTGCATAAGCTGAGCAATGCAACATTAAAATCCTAAGCAGGGGTAGGATCCCTAAAGGGGCCGGAGGGATTGGTATGAAGCAATCCCTTGAAAAATTTACAGAATACAGGGTGAGATGACAGTAAGGAAGGCTTTCCCGCTGACAGAAAAGCAGAAACGGCTGATAAATGTACTTTGAGAGTAGCTGGTCTGAGGTCTAGGCCATTAATATGAACCATATAATCCAGAACTGTAGACAATTCAGCAGTGTCTGGGGATAGATGCTTCTTGGAACACCAAATGCTGAATCTTTAACATTTAGAGTTGTAAGTTTTTCTGGTGGCAGGCTTTGAGAATATCCAGAACCCCTTGGGATCGATGCAAATCTGCATACTCTTTAAAGAGCCATGCCTTGAGATTGAGAGACCGAAGATTGGGGTACTAAATCCTCCCCTGAGCGGAGGTTAACAGGTTGTAATTCCTGGGAAGAGACTGAGGAAGTTGGACTGCTAGGGACAGCACCAGGGGGTACCAAGGCTGCCTGGCCCAGTCTGGAGCAATCAGAATCACTTTGCAAGGTTATGACCTTACCTTGACCAGAACCTTGAACAGTAGAAGAAAGGGAGGGAAGGCGTATAGAAATTTCCCTTCCCAGTTCAAAATCAGAGCATCCAGAGGGACTGAGCCCAAGACTGGGGGTCTGCAACAAAAGAGAGGAAGTTGGTGATTGTCTGGGGCTGCAAAGAGATCTTTCTCTGGAATGTCCCAACTTGACAAATCGCTTTCAGCACCAGAGTGTCCAGGGACCATTTGTGATGGTCCTGGGAGATCCTGCTCAATGGATCTGCTAGCACATTTTCCTTCCCTGGAAGGTGGACTACTATCTGAGAGGTTTGCAGAGAATAAGCTAGGGACCACAATTTCTTGGCTTCCGTGCACAAGGCCGTGGACAGAGTGCCTCCCTGCTTGTTGATGTACCACATGGTGGTGGTGGTGTTGTCTGTCCTGACCTGAACCACCTTGTTCTGCATTGACTGAGAGAAAGCTTGCAGAACCAGAAGTACCGCCCTGTGTTCCAAGAGCTTGATATGAAGAAGGGATTTCTGAGGGGACCACAGTCCCTGGGCTGTGAGGGCCACCAGATGGGCTCCCCACCCCAATAGAGACGCATCTGTGGTTAGGACCACAGAGTGAGACTGAGTGACGAATGGGACTCCTTGCCTGAGGTTGCCCTGATCCTGCCACCATTGGAGAGCCTGGATCAGAGTCTGGGTCACTGGAACTAGTTTGGTTAGAGAATCTTTCTTCTGAGACCAAAAGGCTCTCAGGTGAAACTGAATGTCCCTCATCTGAAATCTGGCCTCTTGGACCACTGCTGTAGAAGCTGCCATGTGGCCCAGAAGTTGAAGGAAGTGCCTTGGTGGCTGAGAGACCAGAAGGTGGAATGAAGAGGCCAGCTCTACAATAGCCCTTTCCAGGGGAAGAAAAGCTCTTGCTTTGACTGTATCCAGCTTTGCCCTTATGAAGGTGAGGAGTTGTACAGGCTCGAGAACTGATTTGGGAAGATGGAGAAGGAATCCTAGGGAAGTGAGCACTTGCTGAGTCACTTGTAGGTCTGACTTGACTTGGTCTGGGGACTGACCCACAATGAGCCAGTCGTCTTGGTATGGAAATATGCAAATATTTTTCCTTCTTAAAAAGGCCACTACTACTGCTAGGCATTTTGTGAATACCCTTGGAGCTGATGTCAGGCTGAAGGGCATAGCTTTGAACTGATAATGGCCTGAAGACAGTTTGAACCTGATGTACTTTCTGTGGGAGCACCTGATAGGAATGTGAAAGTAGGCATCTTAAGTCCAGGGAGGCTAGCTAGTCCCCTGGCCTTAGAGAGGGAAGGATTATTCCCAGAATCACCATTTTGAATTTTGGTTTTAAGATATTTGTTCAGGTATCTTAAGTCTTGGATGGGTCGCCACTCTCCTGTTTTCTTTGGAATAAGGAGGTACCTGGAGTACAGACCTTTGCCCTTGGGCAATGTAGGAACTCTCTCTACAGCCTTTAGAGCCAGAAGAGATGAAACCTCTGCCTCTAGGGCAATGGTTTCGGAGATGCTTGCAGGTGGAATAGATCTGGCGCTCAGCTTTGGAAATTTCTTGAACCTGAGAACCAGCCTCTGGCTTACCACCTCCAGGACCCACTTGTCTGAGGTAACAGACATCCAGTCCTGGACGAAGTAAGCCAGCCTGCCTCCTACAGGAATGAGGCCAATCCGGGCTGACACATCAGGTGTCTGCTTGGCAGAGCCTAAGGTTGAGGGATAGATGCAGTCCTGCTCATCCCCCTCTGCCTCTCCCTCTGAAGAACCCTCTCAGGAAAGGAGAAGAGGCCTGTGCTTGAGAAAGTCCTATGAAAAGGTCTGCCCCTGCTCCTAGCCTGCTGCCTTTGAGGAGTTGCCTGCCTTTCCTTGGCCTGTGCACTCCTATAGGTGGTCCTATACTCGTCCATCTTTTTCATGTAATTCTCTGTCTGCTCCACAAACAGAGAATTACCTACCACAGGGAAATCCATGGCCTTAGCCTGGGTGTCCTGTGAGAGACTAGTACATCTGAGCCATGCCATTCTCCGATGAGCCACAGATGTAGCCATGACTCTAGATAACACGTTATTGGAGTTCACAGCAGCATGGAACTATACCCTGGATGCCTTAATCCCATCAGCAGCACACCCCCATCCAGCTCCGAGGCTAGCTGGGGGGAGGCCTGCTCAGCCAGTGCCAGTGCAGTGTCCCACCTGGACTTCTGGTACCTGGCTGCATAGGCCATATAATTAGCCTGCCTGAGTCCCAAGGTGGATGCCATGTACTGTTTCTTTGTCATAGCATCCAACTTCCTAGAGTCTTTATCTGGGGTGTGTGAAGCCAAGAGTATATTAACCTTATAACAAGCTGCAGCCTGCAGAACCCCAACATGGCTGCATTGTTGATGCAAGTACTCTGTACCTGAACCTGATAAGGTGTACCTTTTGTCCATCCTTCTGTCGACAGGAGGCACAGAATTTAGAGTTTTTAAAATCTCTTGTCTGTTTCCCAAAAGACTTAATGAAGGGGAATAGACAGTCTCGTGGACTCTGGGATGTCCATCATCTCCACATAATCAGGTTTCTCTTGTTCCTCTACAGCTTCTTCCACACGGAGCTGGAGGGTTTCTGCTACTTTCCTATAAAATATATATTGGGAAGGGGAAACACCAGAAGGCCTGTCTGGGGAGATGTCCAGTTCAGTGGGCTCAACCAGACCTCCCACACCATTGTCGTCGTCATCATCATCATCGTAATCTTCATCCCCTTCCAAATCCGGTTCATAGAAGTCTTCAGGGTTATAATCTTGAACTGGAGGAACCGAGCGCCTGCCAGAAGGCGCCGGATCAGACTGAACTGGACGAAGCAATTCTACAATCCTTATTACATTGGCAATCTCTTTGGCAGTCGAAAAATGGGTCTGTGGATCGGAACCGGATGATTTTTTCTTTTCTTTTTCTTTTTGTAGGAACCAGTCCCTCAGGATCGGCTCTCCTCTTGCCCGAAGAAGTATCGCGCTGGTGAGAGGGCACTCCCTCAGGTTCGGTTGGAACTGAACCGGGCTGGCCATCTGGGTCAGTGGACTTCATGGCCTCCTTATCCCTGAGCCTACCTAATCTTTTTTCCAGGGTAGACTTAGGGAAATTTTTACAGATTTGGCAGTCTGAATCGAGGTGGTCAAACCCCAGACAAACACAGGTGGTGTGGGGATCAGCCTCAGCAAAGACCTCCCCACACACATTGCAGTGTTGAAACCCAGTGGGCGCGGTTTTTCTTTTGGGTTTCTCAGACGTAGCCATCCTAAATAAAACTTACCCTTTGTATGTCAAACCAGCCAAGACACCCTTATCGGTTTCTAACCATGTCACGGGTATTGGAAAAAAACACAAGAAAATGCCTTTTTTTTTTTTTTAAAAACCCATTAAGGACCGGTAACCACACTAAGTTAAAAAACAAAGACAGAATATATAAATTACTAAACAGCCAGTTCAGCCGAACCGGTCGAAAAATCAATGTTTACAATTTCCACAAGTTTATTATGTCTAGTTCTCTACCTAGTACTTACTGTACCACAGACAGAGATCTGAACTGAAACTTGCCAAAAATAATTGGTAAAACCGAGGACTTTAACCGACTTTTGAATCATGAGCAATGGAGAAATCTCCAGAGCGGCCATTCAGTTAGGTGGAGTAAAGAATCTGACCATTGCGCTCCGGAGTGCAGCAGAGACAGAGTTTTGAACAGAGCTCAAGCTCAATGTTCTATGCTCTGCATAGAAATAACACACTACTCTCCGGGGCAGTTTGAGTGCTGGGGCTAACTGCAATAGAATACAGCAATACTTCATGTTTGAAATGTGTGGTGTGAGTTCTTTTGCTTTCAAACTGAAACTGACTCATGCAGTCTCTAGAGGTTCTAGAATGCTGTTCTACCACAGTAGGGTAGAACAGCATTCCATGACATTGCAACTGTGGTAGAACAGCATTTTGAAAGGGATGGAATTCTATACAGAACAACATTCCACTATACTATATATATAGAATAGTGTATGGTTGCTCATACACAACAAGGCTATGTTGCCATCGAGGGGATGTGATGACATCACACAGACCTCGAGAGCGAAGCTAGAGAGGTCCGTGTGACGGAATCACTTTCCCGCGAGATGGCAACAGTGCCTTGTTGTGTTTAAGCAACCATATGCTCTTTATTATATGGTTCCCCAAACTGTAGGTGCTTTGACTTTTGACAAGGTTCATACCTTGTGAATATTGTCCCGTCGCTTGCTCGGTCTCTCCCTCCCGGTCCATGCTGCAGTCTCCATCCAGTTCAGACACCGAAGATACCGGTGCTTCACTGCTTCCTGCGGTCCTGCTCTTGGCCAAAGAAATAAAAAAACAAAAACAAAACAAAAAAAAACTGGCAAACTGATAGTTTGGGAACACGGAGCAGAGTATGGCAGTCCGTGTCCCAACTATCTGACTGAATGGCACTACCGACTGATCGTTGGACACCTCCGCCATTTTAGAGTGCATTTTTTGATCAGCTCTGTTTTCAGCCAATCATGTAGCAGCTCGAGGCTGAAAAGTTGTTGTACTATCGATCTGACGTCAGAACGATAGTGCAACAACTTTTTTGACCTTTGAATTGTCCTAAAACAACATTTGGAAATCCACTGTTTTCCATCTAGAATAAGCCCTAACCATATACTATAATAAGATATCTGAAACCTGGATTATACAGTCCAAAGCAGGTCAGGTGAGAACCATTACATGTCTGTCTGGATGCCACTGGGTTTTAGAAAAATGAAGGTGCTAATTTAGGAGTTATAACTTCCCTTCCTAACTAGAACCATCCTATTTGCTGGTGTGAAGTTAGAGGTGACAGCTGGGCAGACTGAAACATTTCAATACCTTCCCCCTCACCCACTTTTTTTTCTTATAGAGCTTTAAACAACATGAAGTCCTGCTGTAGTATGACACATGCAGTATAACCCCAGGTTAGAACTGCTCCGGAGGTGAAAGAGTTAACTTTCCATGCAGGGCATGGAATCTTGAGTGCGAGCTCGGTTGAACACTCTCTGTTGTAGCTCAAACTTAAACTGTCAGATTCTTTACTCTGCCTCACTGAACAGTCGCTCCGGAGATTCCTCCTGCTGCTCGGTTCGTTTGTCGGTTTTAAAGTGTAATTCTCGGTTTATTTTACCGAAATTTAACAGCAATCATTGGTTCAAGCTCTGTCTGTGGTATTGTAAGTAATAGATAGACTTTTGTTTATTTTCTTTTGTGTGGAACTTGCAAACATCTTTACGGTTCGGTTTGAACCGATCAGATTGGGTTTAAAATTACTTTCTAGTCCTTTAGAGTGCGGTTCCCGGTTCTTATCGGTTCTAAAAAAAAACCGGATTTTATTGCGTTTTTTTTCCACGACCCGTGACACAGTTGGGAACTGATAAGAGAGTCTTGCTTGGCGGATTGCCATTAACGGGCAAGTTTTGGTTAGGCTGGCACTATGTCTGAGAAACCCCCCAAAAAAAAACGGACCCACTGGGTTTTAGCACTGTGGCCTCTGTGGGGAAGCCTTTGCTAAGGCTGACCCACGCACCACTTGTGTATATTGTCTGGGGTTTGACCACCTCAATGCAGACTGCCAGATTTGTAAGAATTTTCCTGCTGCCACCGTGGAAAAGAGAATTGGTAGGCTCAGGGAAAGGGAGGCCAAAAAGTCCGCTGACCCAGATGGCCAGCCCGGTTCGGTTCCAACAGAACCTGAGGGAGTGCCCTCTGACCTGGGCGATACTTCCTCAGGCAAACGAACAGGCAGCTCTGAGGAGCCCGGTTCGGTTCCAACTAAAAGGACTAGAAAGTCAGCTAGTTTGGGGCCAAAAGTTCTTTCTCCAACCGCTGAGGAAATAGCCAAAGCTATTCAAATTGTCCAGTCTCTTTCCCCAGTTCCGTCCGAACCGACACCATTAGGGAAGCGCTCGGTTCGGACGGTTCCCCTGGTTCAAGATTATGATTTTGAGGATTTTTATGAACCGGAGGAAGGGGAGGAGGGGTATGAGGAGAGTGAGTGTGATGTTGAAAGTCTGGATGTGCCCATTGAACCGGACATCTCTCCAGACAGACCCTTAGGAGTGTCCCCTCCCAGGCTATCTGAGTCCCCCTCTCATTTTTTGTTTTACAAGAAAGTTGCTGAGACTCTGCAAGTCCCTGTTGAGGAAGCTGTTGATGATCAAGAAGAGCCTGATTTTGTGGAAATGATAGATATTCCAGAGTCTAGGAGACTGTCTATTCCCTTGCACAAATCTTTTAGGAAACAGACAGTAAAAATTCTAAAAACTCCTCATTCTGTCCTCCCTGTGGATAAAAGGATGGACAAGAGGTATGCTTTATCAGGCTCTGATACGGAGTTCCTATCCCAGCAGTGCAGCCATGTGGGGGTGGTGCAGTCTGCAGCCTGTGACAAGGCTAATATTCCTCTAGCCTCTCACCCTCCTGAAAAGGATTCCAGGAGGATGGATGCCATGGCAAAGAAACAGTACATGGCAGCATCTTTGGGACTCAGACAGGCAAATTACAAACATGCATCTAGGTACCTGAAATCCAGGTGGGATACTGTCCTGGCCTAGCAAAACAGGCCCCTGACCAGCTTGCCAGGGGAGCTGGAGCAGGTGGCTGCGGATGGTATTGAGGCATCCAAGGTGCAATTTCATGCTGCAGTAGACTCTAATGATGTTTCATCAAGAGTCATGGCTACATATGTGTCTCTTATCAGAATGGCTGGCTCAGATGTACTGCCCTGTCACAGGATACTCAGTCTAAGGCTATGGATTTTCCTGTTGTGGGCAATTCTCTGTTTGGGAGCAGACAGAGAATTATATGAAAAAATGGATGAGTATAGGACCACCATATGTGTGCACAGGCCAAAGAAAGGCAAGTCACTCCTCAAAGGCAGCATGTCAGGGGGCAGGGGCAGGCCTTTTCATAGGCCTTTTACCAACCAGGCCTCCTCTTCTGCTTATGCCCAGAGGGTTCTTTTAGAGGAAGGGCAGAAGGGGTTCTAGTAAGCCTGCTTCTACCCCTCAACCCAAAGCCCCTGCAAAACAGGCTCCCTGATGGAGTGGCTAGGGCCGATTCCCCACTACCGGTAGGGGGCAGGCTGGCTTACTTTGTCCAGGACTGGAAGTCTTTAACATCAGACAAGTGGGTCCTGGAAGTAGTAAGCCAGGGACTGGTTCTCAAATTCAAAAAAGTTCCGAAGATGAGAGCCAGGTCTTTTCCACCTGCAAACCCATCAGAGGCACTTGCCCTGGAAGCAGAAGTTTCTTCTCTCCTGGCTCTCAGAGCTGTGGAAAGGGTTCCACCCATACACCAGGGCAAAGGGTTGTACTCCAGGTACTTCCTTACCCCAAAAAAGACAGGAGAATGGTGGCCCATCCTGGATCTCGGGTATCTAAACAAGCACCTTTTAAAACCAAAGTTCAAAATGGTGACCCTGGGGATTATTTTACCCTTTTTAAGGCCAGGGGACTGGCTAGCCTCCCTGGACCTCAAGGATGCCTACTTCCATGTTCTCATCAGAAGCTCCCATCGAAAGTACCTCAGATTCGAACTGCCCTCGGGCCATTACCAGTTCAGAGCAATGCCCTTGACCCTCACCTCGGCCGAGGGTGTTCACAAAGTGCCTGGCAGTAGCAGTTGCTCATTTAAGAAGGCAAAGATTGCCATCTTTCCTTATCTGGACGACTGGCTCATTGTAGGCCAGTCTCCAGAACAGGTCAAACTACACTTACAAGTAACCCAGCAACTGCTTACATCTCTAGGTTTCCTTCTCAATCTTCCAAAGTCAGTTCTGGAGCCTGTCCAGCTTCTCACCTTCATAGGCGCAGAACTGAACACAAAAGCCAGAGCCTTCCTTCCTCTGGAAAGAGCAAGGACCCAGGTGTCTCTGGCTCTTCTTTCACCTGCAGGTCTCTCGACCAGCAAGGCATTTTCTACAGCTCCTGGGGCACATGGCTGCTTCTACAGCAGTAGTGCAGGAGTGAGATTTCAGATGAGGTCATACAGTTCCATTTGAGAGCCTTTTTGTCTCAAAGGACAGATCCTCTAACCAATTGATTCAGTGACTCGAACCCTGATCCAGGCCCTTCAGTGGTGGCAGGATCAGAACAATCTGAGACAGGGGTTCCCTTCACTCCCAGTCTCATTCCTTGACCTACACAGATGCATCCCTCTTGGGGTGGGGAGCTCACATGGGCGACCTTTCCATCAGAGGCTGTGGTCCCCTCAGGAATCTCTGCTCACATCAATTTTCTGGAACTCAGAGCAGTTTTCTAGCACTCCAGGTTTTTCCACATCTGTTCAGAACAAGGTTGTTCAGGTCAGAACAGACAATACCACTACAATGTGGTACATCCAACAAGCAAAGGGCACTGGGTCTATGGCCTTGCGCACGAGCAATGAAGTGGTGGTCTCTGGCTTATTCTCTGAGCGCCTCCTTACGGCAGTTCACTCCCAGGCAGGACAATGTCCTAGCGGATGCTCTCAGCAGGATTTCCAGGGCCATCATGAATGGGCACTGGACCCCTAGTACTGGAGGTAGTATTTGCCAGATGGGCACTGCAAATAGATCTCTTTGCAGCCCCAGACAATCACCAACTTCCCCTTTTTTGCTGCAGGCCCCCAGTGTTGGGCTCAGTCCCTCTGGATGCCTTCCTCCTCAGTTGGGAAGGGAAGTTTCTCTATGCTTTTCCCCCTTTCCCCCTTCTTTTCAAAGTGCTAGTCAGAATCAGATCTCAATCCTGCAAGATGATCCTGATTGCTCCAGATTGGGCCAGGCAGCCCTGGTACCCACTCCTCATGTCCTTAGCAGTCCACCTTCCCTTTGTCTTCCCAGGAATCACAACCTGTTAACCTGTGCCCAGGGGAGAGTTTGGTATCCGAACCTCAGATCTCTCAATCTCAAGGCCTGGCTCTTGAAGAGTTAGAGTTTGCTGACCTCACACCTTTCCCAAGGTGTATTGGATATAATGAAGCCTCTAGGAAGCCTTCCACCAGGACTACCTGTAATTCAAAATGGAAGAGATTTTCCATATGGTGTGCTGGTAAACATATTTCCCCAGAATCTGCTGGCGTGCCACGATCCGGATTATTTGGTGCATTTGAATTCCTTGGGGCTGAGACCAGCTACCCTAAAAGTGCACTTGGCAGCTGTGTCTGCCTTCTTATCAACAGGTAAGCCTCTTCTTTTTCAGCTCACCCTGTGTTCTCAAGTTTTTTTAAAGGGTTGCTTCACACCAACCCTCCCCGTTCAGGGCCCCTGCCCCTGCTTGGGATCTTAATATTTGCATCGCTCAGCTTATGCAACCCCCTTTTGAGCCATTGTCTTCAGCAGAGCTTAAGTACTTGACTTGGAAAACTGTGTTTCTGGTAGCCGTCACCTCTGCCAGGCGCATAAGTGAGCTACAAGCATTGTCAGTGGAGCCTGATTTTATCTCCTTTCATAGGGATAAAGTGGTCCTCAGGACTAACAGGAAGTTTTTGCCTAAGGTGGTTTCAGACTTTCATCTTAATCAATCTGGGCCTCTTCCTGTGTACTTCACTGACCATTCCTCCTCTGGTGAGAGGAGATTGCACAGTTTAGATGTCAAAAGAGCCCTTAGTTACTATATAGAACGTACCAAGGGTCACCGGTTCGAATCCCTCCAATTGTTCCTCACTTATGGTGAGGTTGGTAAAGGGGAAACCTGCCTCTAAAAGATCCATTGCCAGGTGGATTGTCTCTTGTATCCAATTCTACTATGAAAAACTGGGTGAGGTTCCTCCCTCAGGCCTGAGGGCTCACTCTACCAGAGGTACAGCTCGTCTCTGGCTGCTGCCAGGACATCCTATCCTAGAGATATGTCAAGCAGCTACCTGAAAACAGTTCACACTTTTACTAAGCATTACTCCCTGGATATCCAGGCTAGGAGTGATACTCGATTTGGCACAGCTGTGCTTCAGAGCCTATTTCCCAAGTAGGTTCTGTCCCTCCTCCATGGAGGTACTGCTGTGTAATCTGCATATGTCATAATATAGCAAGACTTCATGTTGTTTGAAGAAAAAATTACTCACCTTAGTAATGTTGTTTCTTCTAATGGAGTCTTGCTATATTATGACCTCCCCCCCAGCCTGCCCCTCTCAGAACCTCTATTTTTGGGATGTGGGTGGGCAGTGCAGTGTTGGCACTTCATTGATGCCCACTTTATTTTCACCCTTTCTAGGGTGCTTAGGTGTTGCTTATTTTTTCTTTCTTGAATCCTCCAACTTGAGTCTTTGTTTTGGGATCAAGATCAAAAATGTGTTTTTGTAGTTAGTAGCCAGTGGCTAGTGTAGGTTTTCGGCTTCCACACAGAACCTTAGTGAGTTTTTGCTCGTAAAGATCTGACAGTTTAAGTTTGAGCTACAACAGACAGAGTGTTCAACCGAGCTCGCGCTCAAGATTCCATGCCCTGCATGGAAAGTTAACTCTTTCCCTCCGGAGCAGTTCTAACCTGGGGTTATACTGCATATGTCATAATGTAGCAAGACTCCATTAGAAGAAACAACATTACTAAGGTGAGTAATTTTTCCTTTTTTGTCCTCTGTTTCTGCGTATGCATGACATTGGGCGACAGGCTCAGCCCCATCTGCCACCCCCCCAACATTGTTTCACCAGTGGGGATCTGCACGGAGTTGGGCTCCAGAGCACTGGGGGCTGTCACATACAGCAGTGGAGAGATATTGGCATTTCTGTGTTTTCTGCCCCCCCCCCCCCGTCCTGGAGCTCTGGCGGCAGGGCGGGCACATGCTTGTGGAGGCACACATGTGCTCCTGGAGCCAAAGCCTCCCTCCACTCTCCTGATGTTGCACCACCCTCTCCCTGCCCCAAGACCTTGGCTCTGACACGTGGCCTCCACCTGGTGTCCGTGGAGAGTGAGGAAACTCACCACCGCAGTCTAGGAGCTGAGTGCTGCCTAGCGGCCATTTAGTCATCTTCCAGCCCTCCTACTCACCCCCGGCTGACCCAGAGGACCGGAGCTCGTTCCTGAACTTGGGTCGCTGGCATGGCGTGAGGTATGAAACTTGTACAGTACTTCAGCCATTGGCACCACCAGGCCTCAATATTTTTTCTAGATTTGTAAGCAACCTTGGAGAAAAATGAAAACCACTGCTTTTTCAGTTGGACGGTGACTTGTTAGTTGAGTGGCTTTCAGTTTTCTGCATGGTTGCATACACATACAGAAAAAGGTATTTGGAATCCTTTCTCCCCGTGCTTTCCCTGCTTAAATGTTACAAAACATGGGCGCAGGGTCTACACTGGGAAGTGGAAGGGATTGGCTGGCTGTGGATTTGGCAGCAGTTGAGATCCCTTCTCTCCTGCACAGGACATGAAATAACATTTTTAATTTTACCACCAAAAGCCAAGTGTCGACATAAATTAATGGGATATAAAGCCATATATGAATCTTAAATGTCTTTTAATTAGTTGATTGTAACTTTCTATTTTTGAAGTATTTTTCTATTGCCTTTTGCTCTTTAGAAAGGTTTTTGTATGGTAGTACTGTATTATGCTTGAATGTGGATGTGTGGAATAGCACTCTTCTTGGCAGCTGACTAGTTCTGTTCCCCCCGCTACATCGTCAGCACTGTAACCTCACTGACAGTGACATCTCGGGTGACAGACCTGGTGAGTGACTGTTCCTGAGCAGTTGTGATGTCAGGCAGTGAAGTCACAATGCTAATGATGCAGTGGGAGGTGCAGAGCTGGAAATTTCTGCTACCAGGCAGAACGCTGTTACAGACATCACACCTACCAATGGTGGATGACCAACAGTAAAGCTGATATATTGAACAGGTATTTCTGCTCAGTCTTTACTGAGGAAGAGGAGGGTAATGGGTCTGAATGGAGTACAAGGGGTGAGAATGGTGCAGAAATGAACATAAGTACACAAGAAGGGTTCCTGAAGGAACTGTAAGTAATAAGAGTTGATAAAGCAATGGGGCCAGATGGGGTGCACCCCAGGGTCGTTAAAGAACTGAGAGAGGCGGTGGTTGAACCTCTGGCAATCCTGTTTAGCCGATCACTGGAAACAGGGAAGGTACCCAAAGACTGGAGGACAGCAGATGTAGTCCCCTTATACAAAAGTGGTAACAAAGAGGAAGCTGGGAACTACAGACCAGTCAGCCTCATCTCGGTAGTGGGGAAGATCGTGGAAGCACTACTGAAGGAGAGATTGGTGGAACATCTGGTTGTCAATGGACTACAGGACTCAAGGCAGCATGTTTTCACCAGGGGGAGGTCATGTCAGACCAGCTTCGTTGAATTTTTTGACTGGGTGACTAGGGAGGTGGATCAGGGGAGGGCAGTGGACTTCTCTGGACTTCAGCAAGGCCTTTGACACTGTGCCACATAGAAGACTATTATACAAACTGGGGAATATGGGTGTGGGCAGGACAGTAGTGTGCTGCGTAGGTAACTGGCTGGGTGGCAGGACACAGAGGGTGGTGGTAAATGGCTGTCACTCAACAGAGGGAAGGGTGACCATTGGGGTACCACAGGGATCAGTGCTGGGACCGGTGCTATTCAACATCTTCATCAGTGACATTCTCGGGACCTAGAAGGCAGAATTTCAATGTTCAGCTATGACACAAAGCTCTGTAACAGAGTAGAGACACCAGAGGGTGTAGACAGAATGAGAAGGGACCTGCAGAAACTTGAAGAATGGTCAGGGGTTTGGCAGTTGAAATTCAATGCAAGGAAGTGCAAAATAATGCATTTGGGGCACAAAAACCCTGGCACAATATATCAGTTGGGGGGGTGAGGATATAGCATGCACCAAGCCGGAAAGGGATCTTGGGGTTATCATCTCTGATGACCTCAAGGTAGGGAAACAGTGTGACAAGGCAGCACAGGTTGAAGGAATTGAATTTGTACTCCCTGGAGGGGAGAGAGGGGGGACATGATAGAGACATGCAAGTATTTTTACAGGGAGGAACAGGGTGCAGGAATACACTATTTTCAAGCGAAAAAGATGTTCCAGCACTAGAGGGCATGGGATGAAGTTGGAGGAAGGATGATTCAGAGGAAACGTGAGGAAGAATTTCTTCATAGAACAGGTGGTGGACAAGTGGAACACCCTGCCCAGAGGAAGTGGTGGGGGCTTAAACAATCACGGGATTTAAGAATGCATGGGATAAATATAAAGGAATTCTGGAGGTCGGGGGCAAGGGGCAACAGACTTCTAGGAAAACATAAACTGAACTTACAAGCTCAAATGGGCAGGCGGGGTGGGCCATAGGCCCTTATCTGCTGACACTGTCTATGTATCTATGTACTAACATTGGGTTTAAAAAAAAAAAATCTAACGAAAGGGGAAAGAAAAAGTGCCTTAGATATAAAAGGTAGTAGTGATTGCTTTTTAAAACATTTACATTCGTTTTAAGCAGCACACTAGCTCTTTGAGTTTGGCTATCATTTTAGTGGTCCTATTCTTTTTATTTTAAAAAGCATGCTGAACTGAAATTCGTCCCTAGTTTAACCTGGGAGCACAGGGAGGCCGAGACTTGCTCAGGGTCACTTGGTATATACAAGTGGCGATTCTTGGGTTTCAAACCCAAGTCTGCTGTGTCTCTAGCTCAAAGCTTGGTGCTCTAACCTCTAGAGAGGCTCCAGTATACCGTACAGCACTGCTGAACATGTCCCTTCTGCCATGCTGTTTAGCCTCAGCCATCGTGAGTTTGAAGTTGTGGGGCTCCTCAGTCTGTTACAATGACCACTCCACTGATCCATGGCCCAAGGTGGAAGAACTTTCTGGCTAAACCAAAGCAGGTTTGGACGAGGCCCTCCCACCACATTTCCCGACACAGGAATAATCTTATAAGACACCCGGGGCTCTCATTAGATGTGGACCCCTGAGAGATCTTGGACCAAAATCCTGGAAGTCCCACAGTATTCCTTGGGCACTATGTCTTACATGCTGCTACAGTACGATTAGGTGCCAGCCAGGCAGTGGATCATGCATCACAGTGACACAGCCCATGTTAGGAAATAGTCACGTGAGCAGGAAAACATGGTTCCAAATGGGTGTTTAGAGGCAATGTGGTAACAGCAGAAGCCATCCTGACCCACCCTATCTGAGGAAGAAAGGAAGCATCCCTAACTAATGCTCAACACTGCCTCTGCCACATGATGAATGGCAGTTTAGAACTAAATATTTTCCTTCACCGAGTCCCCCATGAGATCTCGTCTTAACTGCTGTCACTGCCTTTTCCATCTCTTTCAGTGTAATGATTTTCTTGGTTTTGCACAAGTGTAATATACTGGTAACCAAAGATTGCGATAAACTCGATCCTCTTTAGCTGTCCCCACAGCAAACTGACCCCTACATTTTAGGCCAGGCTCATGGCTTAAATAATTAATTTTGCTGAACCAAAAGAAGCAACATTTTTGTTTTTGCAGTCTCATCTCTTACAGGGTGAAAGTAGGGCTCTTCTGCTATCCAGAGGTGACCTTACAGTGCAGTGCATTCCCATAAATAGTTTTGTGTTACACTGCTTCCCTGTTTATCGAGTAGGGGGTGGGGTGGACATGATGGACCCTAGACCCCCTTCTGGACCTTAAATTAGCTGCTATATGTTTGTGTACAGTTACTCTTGTGTCATTCGGTTATATGAGTGCATTTTCAGGCTCTTTGGGCTGAGATCTGCAAAATTGAGTAGTTCTGGCACACTGAGGACTTCAGAAGAAACTTTTGTGACTCTAAGAGATGTAGTAGCTACACATGTCGTGTTGAAGATTTGCTGTTTTTAAAACATGGAACTTGAATTCAAAATCAAAATATTTCCATTTGTAGTAGATTATAGAAACTAATCTGAGTGGAAATGGAGTATGCTAGTTGAACTTTGACATTTTAGAACTACGTATACGAGACCCTTGTATGGTTAGAATACCTGGAATGTTGATGAACAATCCTGATTGGCTAAGAAGGATGCCATGATTTACAATTGTTTTCATTTATTTCAGTTTAGGATTTAATACTTTTGAGCCAAGGGCTCATTTACAAAGATTCCAAGTTAATACAAGACAAGACATTAACATAACATTACATCGCTTTTACAAGGGTTACATAGTAATACCGATAATGGTGAAACAGCAAATAGGGAAAATATTTACAGAATGGAAGTGCCAACAGTGATATCATTCCTTGAGTGTGGAACAGTGCTTCGAGAGGTGCAGAGGGCTATGTAGGTTCACTACTGAGGGGTAGTGACATAAGCAGCCAGAGTAGGCTTTGTCAGGGGTGAGGTAGCAGAGACGAGGCAAGGCAAGCAGGGGGAAGAGCATAAAGACAGAGGAGGGTGAGGGGACTTGGGCTACTGAGGGGTGGTGTGGGAGCTGCCAGTGTAGGCTTTGTCAGGGGTGTCGGGGGAGTAGGGGAGTACGAATGGTGGGGAGGGCTGGCAAGAGTGGTAGGAGAGAGGGACAAGGTAGAGGCGTGTAGGTCAGCATTTGGTAAAGCAGGCACAGACATTTTCGAGGCCCAGGTGTGAGCGGAGCCCAGCTTTGAACTGGCGGAGCAGTAGGTAATTCATTGACCCATTTGGGTTCCCGGAAGGAAAGGGATCTCTGAGCTAGCATTATGCGCTTGAAAGGCACCTGCAGACGCCCCTTAGTCGCACTTCATGTGTTGATGGCAGGTTATGCATTTTTAAAGAGCCTAGAGGTTGAGTTTGGCATGCGTCCTAACATTGATCCCCCGTCCCATTATAGGCGCATGTGTGTAGTCAGATGGTCGGCCCCCAGGACCAAGCGGCGGGCCTTACTGAGGAGTGTTTTCAACCTTTTTAGGGCGGTATTGGAATTGGAGCCAACACCATAGATCACTAGGCCGTAATTGATGGTCGACAGGACCGAACAACATGTAATGAGTTTGTTTTGTTTTATTTTATGTATTCTCCTCGACTGGAGAGGGGTAGTACCTATGGTCTCCCCCAAATCCATCTGTCTCCTTGGCCCTGCCCCAATCGCAACAAGAGCTCTCTGACCCTGTGCCCTGCCTCCCCAGCCACATCACTCAGCGACTTTACCTGACACACCATGGAAGGCCAGGGAGGACACACCGAGGAGCTGACTTGGCTGTGTCTGACACAACGCCGCTGGATCCGTCACTGTGTATGTGGAGGCTTGTATCTGTACTTGGTGTTCCTCCATGGTATGGGTGTGCAAATGGCGCCCGTCGTGCATCTGTGTACGCGGCATGTCTGGCGATCTTGCGCCGACCCCATAGCTAACCTCGGCATGCAACTAGCGGCCGCCAGGTCCCTTCCCACCCTCCCTGGAGTAAGAGAGCTGTCCCTGGGCCGCTTATCCTCCCTCTCCCAGCCGACCCTCAAGCACCTGAGGTCGCTGGTGTGGCACGAGGTGGGCGTCTGGTGTCTCAACCCTCCATGTCACCGGGCCGGCTGTAACGAGTTTTAAGGTGTCCAGAGTCATGGAGTGCTTTTGTCAGTATAGAACACCCAGTTTTGTGTTTACTGATTTGATGACTTGGTTGATGTGTGAAGAAAACATGATGGTGTTGTCCAGGTGTACACCAAGGTATTTAAAAGTGCTGACTTGCTCCGTGATATCTCCTTTGTGGCTCTTTATCAGCAGCTGGCTGTATTTCTTCTTCTGTGGAACTGTGAAGAGCATGCGTTTCGTCGTCTTGTAATTGAGCATCAGTCATCATGTGTGAACTATGATTCAAGCGGAGAGACGTTTGTTTGCAGTTCTGAGGTGATAGTGAACTGATTGCTGCCAGGTACTGGGATGACGGCATCATCAGTATAGAGCAAGATGTGTGTCAGGCAAGCAGAGGGTAGGGAGTTGATGGAGTGGCTGAATAGGAGTGGCCCCAGAATTGACCCTTTGGGGGGGGGGGGACACCAAGGTTCACCTCCCTTGGTTCAGTGAGTTTACTGCTTATTTTTACACTTTGTATCTTGTGTGTGAGATAGCTGCCAAACCATGCCACAGTGTCAGCGGATAGGCCAGTGCATAGTTGACCATTCAGAAATATTTGATGGTTTACGGTGTTAAAAGCCTTCTTGACGTCTATAAAGATAGACCCCACTGCCAGGCCATTATCTATCATTTTATAGATCTGAGTGGTGTAGTCAATCAAGGTGGCAATGGTGGTGTGATTTGTTCAGAATCCATGTGTGTCGGTTTTTTTTCTATTTATACTCCTGCATCCCACCCCCCCCGGGCATCCTTCAGGAGTGCCCACTCGGAATCCACCCAAACTCCCAGCCTGAACCCCTGCATCTCCCAGGATCTCTTCCCCCGAATGACCACAGGTGGGCTTGACGCCCGGTATCACCTCCGGGGCTGGTTCCGCCCTCCTCCTGGCGGTTGGCTCCTAAGTGTGAGGTGCCTTACCTGTAGTAATCGGGTCCATTATGGAGAGAGATCTGGGCGCACGATTGGGGATGTGGGGATTCACAGGCCCCACAGTCATCTCCGCAGGCGGTGTGGGAGACTTTTCCATTTTGCTTTCCCCATGAGGCGCAGGCGTGCAATGGCGTCAGCATGCAGGCTGCACAAACTCCCGCCACTTCATTTCCCCTAGTTTATTGATACCACGCCAGTAGTACTCCCGGTCTCCACCGGGGGCCACTAATGTGCCAGGAAACCCCTGGATCCCTCCCTAGGAGAGGAGAGCAGTCCTCCGGACACTCGATCCAACTCCTTCCCCCTGCCGACCCCCAGCGCCTGGGCTCACTCCGGAACCCGGGTCACCAGTGTAGCGCAAGATGTGGCATCTAGCATCTCAACCCTCTGTGCCACCGGGCCGGCCACAGAATCCATGTTGCTGTACGCAGAGAAGGTTGTGCTTTTCCAGGTACTCTGAGTTGATCAGAGACGACTCACTCCAGGGCTTTGGAATGTGGTGGGGAGGATAAATATGGGCCTATATTTGGCCAAGTTAGTGTCATCTCCAGCTTTAAAGACTGGGGAAACCAGTGTTGCCTTTCATCTGTCTAGGAACACATCTGTTCTTAATGAGGTATTAAATATATCTGAGAGTGGATTGACGAGCTCATTTTAGAGTGAAGGCAACCATTTTCATCTTCATGTCAACTAGATTACTCCCCATCATAGCCTTTCCCAAGATCCGTTTGACATATTTTATGGTCTCAGCCCTTGTGATCTGCCTGAAATTAAATAAAAAGGTGGAGTGCTGCTGTTTTTGGTGGGGGTGGGGGTGGGGATTTGTAATAGATAGCTGAAGGGGGGGGTGAAGTAGACTTTAGGTAGCACGGTGCTCAGGTCGGTGAAGGCAAGGTTAAATGCGTTCGAAATGCCACTGGGTCTGGGAGTATACCGGCCGCGGTTATGATTAGATCAGGTGGAGCTCTGGAGGCCTTCCGAGTGAGTGATTTCACAGAGTTCCAGAACTCTCTGCCATTGCCCAAATTCTTGCTTAGTAGGTTGCTGTAGTATGACTCTTTGGCGAGTGAATGAGCTTCCGTACACTTGTTTCTGCCTGCCTTGTAGGCAGTGAGGTTGCCTTAGCCTTATGCAAAAGGTTGTCCTGTGACGCATGAGCTCTAGGAGGGAGCCCGAGAGCCATGAGTTAGTGGACGCTTTTACTTTTCTGGTCTTGTATGGGGCGAAGATGTCGCAGGCATTAGTGAAGGTCCTAAGGAAGTAATCCAGTGCTTGGTTCCTGTCCTTTGCTCTGTCAAGTGGTGACCAGTCTGCGAGCCTCAAGTATTGCTTGAAGGTGTCAAGTTGGCCAGTTCTCAGTGATCGATTTTCTTGAGACTTGGGGGAGTGCATTTAGTGAACTTGTTGGTCCAGGTTCACATTACTGGGGGAATGGTCACTGAGGAAGTCTGGTAAGATTGATACTTCAGATATGGTCCGGGCAAATGGTGAGAAGCCAGTCGATAAGGGTTCCTGTGCCCATCTGGTAGTTATGCCTGGTGGTTTGTGTGACCATCTATGTGAGGTATAGGCCTGATATCTGATCTCTTACAGCTGATGTTACTTTGGACTGTCAGTTAATGTTAAAGTTCCCAGCGATGAGATGTTACCAGTTTTGCCTTGACTGCTCTAATACTGTGTGTGTATGTGTATGTGTGTGTGTCTGTGTATTTATATATATATATATATATATATATATATTAAATATGGTGGTTTGCAAAAGTATTCAACCCCCTTGAAAGTTGTCATTTGTCTGGATTACAAATGAGACTTACGTATATTATTCCAGTCAGTATTTTTATTGCAAACTCATATGCTCTAACAGTATATCCTCAAAGCCAAAATTAATTATCCGTCAGCACATCTTTTAAAGTAAATTAAAAACTGGAAAATGCTGCTTGCATAAGTATTCAACCCCTGTGCTCTGGAAGCTCAAGTTTACACAGATGCAAAATATTGCCCTAACGAGGACACAATTGGCTTACAATTGGCCTCACCTCTGAAACATTAAAGTAGCTCACATTTTCTGGATAAAACCCCTCCCCTCAGTTTAATGACCATTGGTCAGACTGTGAATCTGAAGGAAGGGTGTGAAAATGAAAACTAAAGAGCATTCTAAGGAAGTTAGAGATAAAGTAATAGACATGCATAAATTAGGAAAAGGGTACAAAATAATATCCAAGTGTTTGGATATCCCAGTGTGCACTGTTGGATCAATAGTGAGGAAGTGGAAGCTGCATCACACCACCCAGGCACTACCTAGACAAGGCCGTCCCTCAAAACTCAGCGTCTGAACAAGAAGGAGACTAGTGAGGGAAGCCACAGAGAGGCCAACAATCACTTTGAAGGAGCCACAGATTTAGTGGCTGAGAGTGGAGTGAAGGTGCACCAGTCAACCATATCAAGAGCTCTGCATAATACTGGCCTGTATGGGAGGGTGGCTAGAAAGAAGCCATTACTGAAAAAGAACCATATCAAAGCACGTCTGGAGTTTGCCAGAAAGCATGAGTGTGACCCAGCTAAGATGTGGCACAAGGTTTTGTGGTCTGATGAGACCAAGATAGAGATTTTTGGCCAAAATTCAAAGCGCTACGTGTGGCGCATACCTAACACTGCCCATGCCTCGAGAAACACCATCCCTACAGTGAAGTTTGGTGGTGGCAGCATCATGCTGTGGGGATGCTTTTCATCAGCAGGGAATGGGCATCTTGTTAAAATTGAAGGAAGAATGGATGGAACAAAATATAGAAACATAGAAGTTGACGGCAGATAAGGACCTCAAGGCCCATCCAGTCTGCCCATTTCTTTTTCTACCTTATAAATGTGCCATCGGCCTTTGCTCTGTCAGTGACCTATCTATTCATAGTCATTTGTATTGCTCCCTTATGCCTATCCATGCCTGTTTGAAGCCCTGCACTGTATTCATAGCCACCACTTCTTGTGGTAAGCCATTCCATGCATCTACCACCCTTTCTGTGAAAAAGAATTCCTCACATTCCCCTTAATCGGCCTCCCTCTAATCTCATGCTGTGTCCTCTTGTCCTGCTATTTTCTTATATTTAAACATGTTAGACTCTTTCACCTTGTTTATGCCCTTAAGGTGTTTAAATGTCTCGATCATATCCTCTCTCCCTCCTTTGCTCAAGGGTATACATATTGAGCTCCGTTAATCTGTCCTCATATGTCTTCTGATGCAGTCCCTGCACCATTTTGGTTGCCCTTCTCTGGACTGCCTCAATTTGGTTAATGTCCTTGTGAAGGTGTGGCCTCAATACTGCACGCAGTACTCAGATGGGGCCTAACCAATGTCTTGTACAGAGGATTATTACCTCCTCTTACGACTTGTGATACCCCTACTAATACACCCTAACACCCCCTAGCCTACCTACTGCTTTAGAGGTCTGCTTGGATGATTTCAGGTCATCAGTGATGATGATGCCCAAGTCTCTTTCTTCCTTTGTGACTGCTAGCAACTCCCCTCCCAGCCTATAAGTGGCTTCAGGGTTTCTCTTCCCTATGTGCATGATTTTGCACTTCTTTGCATTAAATCCCAGTTGCCACTCCTCTGACCATTCTGCTAGTTTATCCAGATCTCTTCTCATTCTGCCCACCCCATCTGGATCATCTACTCTGTTGCAGATCTTGGTGTCATCTGCAAACAGACAAGCCTTACCTCTAGTCCATCTCGAGGTCACTAATGAAGATGTTGAATAGGACTGGCCCCAGGACTGATCCCGAGGTACCCACCCTTGACTTGCATCTCTTCTGACTGTATACCATTTACCACCACTCTCTGTTTTCTGCCAGTCAACCAGTTTGCCACCCAGTTGACCAACTTCTGACCCACCCGAGCCTACCTAGCTTATTTATCAATCTTCATGTGGAACAGTGTCAAAAGCTTTGCTGAGGTCAAGGTAGGCGACATCAACTGCTCCCCTTGGTCCACCACTCTGGTTACCCAGTCAAAGAAATCTATGAGATTAGTTTGACAGGACCGTCCTTTGTAAACCCATGCTGTCTTGGATCCTGTGCCCCTATAGTTCCAGGTGTTGCACTATCCTTTCTTAAGAGTGCCTCCATAATCTTGCCCACTACTGAGGTAAGACTGACGGTCTGTAGTTCCCGCCTCCTCCCTGCTACCACTCTTGTGGAGTGGGATCACATGAGCCCTTCTCAGTCTTCTGGGACCTCTCCTGTGCTCAGAGACTCACTAAACAATTCTGCTAATGGCTCTGCTAGTTCCTCCTTTAGCTCCTAAGGTACCCTGGGATGTATGCCATCAGGTCCATTGCCTTATCCACCTGAGCTTAGCAAGCTCTTGTAGGACCCTTTCTTTTGTGAAGGAGTAGTGCTCCCCTCCCTCCCCTATGTCCATGATGCTGAGGCTGTGGGCCCTGCCCTACCTTCTCTTCAGTAAATACTGAGCAAAAGTATTCATTTAGGATAGATGCCTTTACAGGGTCCTCCTCCTCACATGCTCCCTTTTCTCCATTAAGCTTAGCAATACCCCTCTGGACTTTCTCCTTTCACTAATGTATCTATAGAAAGTCTTGTCACCTTCTTTTACTGTTCGTGCTAGTGTTTCCTCAGTTTGGGACTTTGCCTGCCTTACCTGCTTCCCTTAGGCAGTTTGGTATGCCTCCTATCTTCATCCCGCTGTGTTCCCTTATATTTTCTGAAGGCCAGCCTTTGGCTCTGACCTTTTCTGCTACTGTATTTGAGAACCAAAGTGGTTTCCTTCTTCTTTGCACTTCCTTTTCTCTCTAACACAATGGGATGTTGCTTCAAGTATTGTATCCTAATGCTTGCCCACTTTGCCTGTACCTCCTCACCTGTGTTTCTTTTGCCAGAGCTAGCTTAACTCTGTTGGCCATCTTATTAAAGTCAGCTCCTCTGAAGTCCCATATTTTGCTTTGGAATGGGATGATTTAGATGTAGTAGCCAAATTGAACCATACCATGTGATGGTCACTGGCCCCAGGTGACCTTCTACCTGGAGATCTGTGATCCCTTCTTGTTAGTCAGTACTAGATCTAGGATAGCCCTGTCTCTTGTGGGTTGCTGTACCAGTTGTTTGAGGCCCTCCCCTGCAGGGAATCCACTATGAGTCTAGTTCTGGCAGATGTTCCTGCTGGTATTGACCAATCTGTATCTGGCATGTTGAAGTCTCCCATTATCAGAACCTCCCCTTTAGCTGTCATGTTTTGTATATCTTCTAACAGTAATGTGTCTATGTCCTCCCTCTGGTCTGGGGGCCTGTAGACAACCCTAGTTCTTATGGCTAGCCCATTTCCTGTTTCCAGGGTGACCCACAGTTCTTCTGGCTCCTTATGTGTATTCTGAATTTCTGTAGCTTTGATATTTTCATTAACATACAGGGCCACCCCTCCCCCCCTGCAAGAGAACCTGCTTCAGTCTGCTAAAAAACTGAAGCTTGGGAGAAACTTCACGTTTCAGTAGGACAATGATCCCAAGCACAAGGCCAAAGCAACACAGGAGTGGTTAAACAACAAAAAGGTGAATGTCCTACAGTGGCCAAGTCAAAGTCCAGATCTCAATCCCATCGAGAATCTGTGGCACTGTTTGAACATTGCGGTCCACAAGCGTCACCCAACCAACCTGAAACAACCTGGAACAAATCTGCCAAGAAGAATGGGCAAGAATCACTCCTGAACAGTGTGCAAGGCTGGTAGATACTTACCCAAAAGACTTAAAGTTGTTATTGCAGCAAAGGTGGCTCTACCAAATACTAATGTGTAGGGTTGAATACTTCTGCAAGCAGCATTTTCCATTTTTAATTTACTTTAAAAGATGTGCTGTGGATAATTAATTTTGGCTTTGAGGATATACTGTTAGAGCATATGAGTTTGCAATAAAAATACTGACTGGAATAATATATGTAAGTCTCTCATTTGTAATCCAGACAAATCTGACAACTTTCAAGGGGGTTGAATACTTTTGCAAACCACTGTATATACACACACACACACACACACACACACACGAACATATGAAATGCCAGTAGAAACGGGCCTCACAGTCTATTGAGTCTGCTCGATTGTGCAGCTAACCCCTCAACTTGCAGCTGCCCCACTCTGTCCCACCCCCTCTTAAATCCTCACACCATTCTACGTGAAACTTCCTCAGGCAGAGTATTCCACTTGTCTACCACCCTTTCTGTGAAAAGTGTCTCCTGAATCCCCCCCCCCAGTCTCAGCCGATACCCTCTCGTGTCCCTCCTCCTTCTGATCTGAAGGATCCCTTCTGTATTAGTCTTGTTTATTCCCTGCCTCTGCTTGGTCCTCCCCCTTCTCCACCCACCCCCATCCTTCTTAATCCTTACAGTCTGGTCTTTGTTTCTTCTTCTCTTGTCAATGTATCGGAAGAATTCCTTTTCCTTGTCCTTGATTCCCTATGCCAGTCTCAGCTCTCTGGAAGCCTTGGCCGCTCTGACTAGCCTGGTAACCTCCCTGGACTTCTTTGTGTACTTGTCTTTGTCCCCTTGCCCTCCTGATTTCCTAAGCCTCTGGAGTGCCTTTTTCTTGGCCTTCACTCCTTCCATGACCTCCTGAGTCAGCCGGCTTGGCTTCTTTGCCCTACCCTTCTTGCTCCGTGTCCTGGTACAAGTCTTGTTGCCTCTGCTATATCCCTTTTTTTAATGATATCCCATTTATGGTTAGCACTCGTGCATGTCTGAATTCCCACCAGGTGCTCAACCAAAATTTCCCCCATCCTTTTAAAGTCCGCTCCCTTAAAATCGATCACCCTGGTACCTGTACCTCCCGTTTCCCTGCCCATATTGAGTGTGAACCACAGCATGTCATGGTCACTTCCAGCCAGGGAGTCCTGCATGCCCAGATCCCTTACAGCCTCCCCGTTTGTTAATACCAGGTCCAGAGTCCTTCCTACCTTAGTTGCCTCATGGACCAGTTGCACCAGGAAGAAGTCCTGAAATGCATCTAGTAAAACCTGCTCCTTTGTACATGTGGTAGTTGGAGTGTTCCATTCCACCCCAGGAGGTGGAAGTCCCCTACCACTTCTATGTTCCCCTTCCTACAGACCCTTCTAATCTGCTCTGCCAACTCCCTGGACAGGTCATCCCCCTGAGCTGGTGGCCTGTACACTACCCCCACCCTCCGTGTCTTTCTTTTGGAGTCTTGAAACTACATCCATAGGGCCTCTGTCCTGCCCTCCACCCCCTCCTCCCTTATAGACCTTATTCCCTCCCTCACATTGCCAATCCCTCCTTTCTCCCTAGCTCTGTGCTTCCTGAATATCCTGTACCTTGAGTTCATCATATCCCAGTCCTGGTTCTGGGTGGCCCATGTTTCCATGATGGCTGCAATTTCCACCCTCCCCACAGCCAAGAGAGCCTGTAGCTCGGCTGATTTGTTACCGAAGCTTCTCTCATTCAGTGAGACCACACTCCACCCTACCCTGGTTCCCCCCTCCTTGTGTCCTCATCCCAAATACCTCTCCAATAGCTTTGGGGAGGGGGAGTAGGCATGCTCTGCTCCCCATTTTAGATCCCTGCCTATTAGCTATCCTCATGCCACTCGCCCCCCCCCTTAAATCTAAATCTATCTTTGATGCCATGTACCCCTCAAACCTCTGCTTTAATGCCCTCTTCCACATCCCGCTCAGGTGCAGCTTATCCCCTGCATATAGATCCGTATTGTCCCAGGTTCTCCCTCAATCCCCTACTACCCCCCCATACCTCTTAGACCGATACCATTCCCCCAACCAACTGTTGAACTTCCCAATCCTCCCTTTTCTTCCCATGCTTGCGAAGGGTACAAGCACCTCCGAGGAGGCCATTGACTCCCCCACTTCCTCACATAGCCCTCCTAGTTCCTCAAACCACCTCCTCACTACTTTCACCATCTCCCTCACCAGGTCATTAGTGCCCACAGGCATCACTACATGCGTGTTTTTCCTGCCCCTCTTTGCGCCCTTAAGGACCGCCTGCCCTGCCAGCCATTAGTCCAGGTATAGCTTCCACCCATATCCTACTATGCCCTGGTGCCCCATCTGATCCCTTTAAAGAGGGACTACGGTCAAAATTACTGGCATCAATAAATTCAGAATTTGGATCAGAATAGCCCCAATCAGCCTCATGCCAAAAAAACGGATCTCTGAGTTACTTTGTTTAAAAGTTACAAGTCTTTTACAATCCTAAATTCACTGCCTTATCAAAAGTCAGTTTCACTGAAGAGCTGCTGATGATATCATCTCCTGAACTCGGTCTAGATCTTACTTCGAGAGGGCTCTTGCAGTAGGTATTGACATATAGGACTGACCCGCCAAGCATCTGGACCCCACGGAAAAATTTCTAGCTAGCAGTCTCTGGCGGGAGACCGCCCCCACGTCGGGTGACCGATGTAATGAAACGTCGGTATAAAGGTGCCCCCACACACTCGCCTTCCAGTTCTTTCCTGCCATTGACTTGTGAAAGTTCCTTGTGGTAAAGTTCAACACTCGTCAGTCTTCTATCGGTAAAGTTTTTGAACTTTTTGACCACTTTTTTCGATATTTTTCTCTTAGTACACTGTGTATGTCATCCCCAACGCCTTCAGATCACATAAAAAATAAGTGCGACTTGTGCGATTCCCAGCTGTCGATGCAAGGGACGGCCACTCCTTGTGCCTCTTATGCCTAGGCCTCGATTATTCTGTGGAGAAGTGCCAGCACTGCCAGAAATTTAATTCAGCTACCTGAAAACGTAGGCAGCAGTTCCCTGGAGGCCCATATTTTAATGAAAAAAAAATAGCATCCATGGAGAAGGAGTTAGAAAAAGTTGAGGCAGACATCCACTTCCCCCGAAGGCCACAAAAATTAGCAGCGCCGAGACCAGGATTCGACCTCCATGGCTGGAGTCACGGTTCTGAAGTTAATGTCCCCTCCAAGGGTTTTAGTGGAGGCAAGAAAGCCTTCCATGAGATCTACTTATGCAATGAAATGGAAGAGATTTTATATGGGCCACGTCCAAAGAGTGGGGCCCCTTCTCCTACCCCATTCTGCAGGTCTTAGAATATCTGTTGCACACCTCTGACCTTGGACTCGAGTTGCTCGACCCCTGAAGGTCCACTTAGCTCCCATTTCTGCCTACCACATCCCAGTGGATGGCAAAACCCTGGCTCAGTTGGAAGTATCCAAGACATTCCTAAAAGGGATTCTTCATTTGAAATCCCTAGTCAGGAGTCCTGCTCCTCCCTTGAACCTTGAACTTAATTTGGGAAAAACTCGCGCTGCCTCCATTTGAACCAGCTGTGAGTTGTGACATGTGCTACCTTTCATGGAAAGCGCTCTTTTTAGTTGCTTTACTTGTTAGCAAGAACACTGATTTCAGAGATGGCACAGCACTACCACTGCCCTGGTTGCGTTCACCTCTTTCATACATGATTCTTTTGACTGCAGTCACATGGTTGGGGCTACACATATTGACCTAACAAAGGCCTTTTTGACACGGTCAGTCTCAAGCTACTCCTATATTAACCGTCTCCCACTGGCCTATCACCCGAATCAGTGGAATGGTTCTGTAATTACCTCATGGATGGTGCACAGCAAGTAAAAATCGTAGATACCTGCTCTGATCCTGGCAGAGTCGCAGCTGGTGTCCCCCAAGGCTCAGTCTTGGGCCCCTTACTTTTCAGCTTATTTTTAGATGATCTCCAATGACCTGTCCAAGCTGTGTCCTCTTGTATACAGATGATGCTGTGTTTTTCTCCAGTCGAACCGCCCTTGAGCAACAAATGCAGCTTAGCTTTTCTGCTGTGGAGTCGTCATAGTTCCAAAGCCACAAGCTTCTTCTAAATTGCAAGAAGACAAAGACCATATTCTTTGCTTCCCCACAAAACAAGCACCAATCCTATCGGGTGAAGTACTGTAACTGGTCTGTACTTTCAAATATCTTCGGGGTGACCCTTGATTGCTCACTTTCTTTCACACACCACATCGATCTGGTGTGAAAGGCTGTCAACTCCAGGATTGGCCTACTGTACAAACACGAGCTCTGCCTAACTCGAAGCCCTTAGCCTTGCTGTATCAAGTTCAGTACTGTCGATTTATTGACTGTGAACTGGTAGTTTATGGGGCAGCTACTAGTACAGCTCTACAAAGAATCAAAACCGCTCTTAATAAAGCCTGTAGGCTCATTCTTGATGCTCATTGCCTAACCCACTCATGTGAGCTCTACTCCCAAATCGGATGGCTTAACTGAGAAAATACGATGAGGTACCAAGTCTGCCTACTTGCCAAGAACACTACTCTGGGCCACACTACTCCAGGATTACTTGACCACCTCCACCCCGACAACATCATTAGGAATGCCAAAAGAGCCAGTAACCTGTCTTTAGAACTGCCTTTCTGTCGGACCTCACTTGGCCAGCAATCCTTTATTAGATGCAGAGCATCCAAATGGCTGAACTGTCTCTACGCCCTGACCTACAGTCCTGTACCAGGCTTGGCCAATTTAAGACAAACCCAAGGGCTCACCTGACGACATCTATCAATAAGTACATCTGTGGTTATTAATTCGCTCTTCTGCCTGCTAAGGCAGATCCTCGCACTCTCCCGGCACTGGTCCCCACTTATTTCCATGTGGAGCCACTCCTCTCCCTTAGCTCACTCCTCTCTCTATAACCTGCACTTTCTATTGCTAATCCACCCTTCCCCTTGTCCCTCACCCAGTCCTAACCTGTACAACGACTAGGTTTACTTGAGCTGTGCCTTGCCTCTCCCTGAATCAGCTGCTTTCTGCCTCCGATTCCCACCGCATGTTTCTACCCCACCCTTGCTCTATTCTGTCCCCTCCCCACTGCCCACAGTTGCCTCTTCTGCCTTTGTTGGTTTGATTGATGCATTAACTATTTGTATTTTTCTTTTGTATTAGCCTACTACCCTCAATGTACTCCCTGTTGCCCAATGTTTTTATTCCCTTTCTTTATTTTACCTCTTAGAATGATAATTTTATGTATCACAATTGTTTACTCTAACCGTGTTTATTTAATGTATGTCTTGTTTCTTACCCCATCAGTCCTTTAGCATCAGTAACTTTTTGCACTTAGCTGGCTAGGTGCAGTTGCCCCGGAGGTGTGCCTTTAAGAGATTTTTTAAAGAGCGTAGTGTTAGCCAATCAAAAGACGGGAGGGGGGGGTGAACTGAGTGAAAGCTGTTGATTGCTTCAGAATTTTTTTTTCTCCGCTGGACTGAGCATATTGCCTCTGAGGTGTCTCCCAACTTTCCTTGTTGACAACCTCCTAGTGCTTATCTGGGTAAAGTTTTCCTCATAAATCTTTTCCTTTAGTGTGCTGAGTGACAACTTTTACTTTTTCATTAGAGTTTTGCAAATTTTTTTATTTTTAGCGCGACTATTTACTTTAAAGCCTAATTTTATCGCGGGTGTTTATTTTTGACTGTTTCCTTCATTTTTGACTAATTTATTGTGGAAGCCATTGAATTGTGGACAGTTGCCTCGTTTTTTACCTCAGACATCGTGGGGTTTACCGCGAGGCACCTGCAGTACAGTTCAAATTTAAACTGTGCCTGGGGTTTTCTCTCTAGATTGGCAATTACGAGGAAACCTTTTTTGTTATATTACTGGATCTTGGTATCGTCTGTGTCAGGACTGTCCGTAAGGGTCCAGCAGTCACCTGTGCGCAGTTGAGCATTACTGGTTTTCTATTAAGATTGGCACTGGTATAGATCCCAGTTTTACAACCCCTAAAAAAGGCACTGGTAATGGACAGTTTATTAACTGGGGCAGGACTGACCAGTGGCATTTTCACAGAAACCTGCACTCAGTTTATAGGTCCAGAACTGGTTTGCTTTGCTTAAATTGGTGAACATAGCAGACAAACCTTTGATAATTATGGCTGAGGATAAATCGAAAGTTTTCAATGAGGGACCGTTCAAAAATACTAATACCAAAAGCAGAAGTGCTGAGGAACCCTCCAGATCCCAGTCAAAAAATAAAGCTTCCAAAGATGAAGTTCCTCACAAATTAAAAAATAATAAGAGTAACGGAAAAAGGAAGCTTGATCAAGCCTCTGCAGTGGCTAAAAATAAACTGTCAAGACAGATATGCCCCTGGGAAAGCCAATAGTGAGCAACAGGCAGCTTAAAGAATTCAGAAAAAACAAAGCACTTACAAACTGCACAGGTTCTTCCGTCAGTGCAAGATATGAAAAAAGCATGGCAACTGTTTCAGACCCTTCAAAAGATGGGTCCTCTATTTACTGGGGCTGGCAAGCACTCTTCCACAGTTCTCTGTTCTGTAGATTGTGAGGGTGAGGCAGATGATGATCAATTCTGTGATGCCCCTGACATGGATTTTGAGGGCCTTGAGCCCCAGGAGTCCCCGGACCCTCGCCTAGGGGATCTCCCCCGGGTGACCACGAGGATCCTTCCTCTGTTTTTCATTTATACAAAATATGCTGGATACCCTGGATCTCCCTACACAGGAGCCCAACCAGGATGTCGATGAAGACAAAGATTATAGGGAGATGAAGGGTCTTTCATCCTCAAAGACCCTGGTCGTCCCCATCTATAATGCATTTAGAAAAAATACCATGAAGGTGCTTCAACACCCCACTTCAGTACTAGGGATTGATAAGCGGCTTGAGAGAAAATATAAATTGTCTAAAAAATGGTACAGAGTTCCTATTAGCACACCCTAGCCACGAGAGTATAGTGCAGCAGGCAGCTTGTGAGAAAGCTGGTGTCTCCTTGTCGCCCTCTCCCTGACGAGGATTCCAAGAAAATTGACTTTATAGCAAAGAAAATGTATGCCACAGTTTCCCTGCTTCTTAGGCTTTCTTCTTACATGGCATTCACAGCCAATTATCAGAAAGCCCTTTGGAAATCTGTCCAGGCTATCACCCTCAACGGATCAGATCCTGTGGTACAGGAGCTGGTGGATACGTCAAAAACCGCCTTGGAAGCAACTATGTACCAATTCCACATGGCAGATGACAATGATGCAGCCTCTAGGGCGATGGCCCATGCCATATCTCTGAGACGCTTCGCCTGGCTTAGAACAATCAGTCTGACCACAGACACTCAGAATAAGGCCATGGATTTTCCCTATGATCAAAATATGTTGTTTGATTACAGAACCACTAACTACATGAAAAAGGTCGATGAGTGAGTATAAGGCCCCCTGGCAGAGCCATTCGTCCAAGCCTAAACCTGCCACCCCTCAGAGATACTGTCCCAGGGGCGGTAGGGGCAGAAGTTTTTTTTTTCCCAGGCCTTACAGTCCCTATCCCCAGTCTGACTTTAGCCAGTACAGGGGGTCTTTCAGAGGCAGGGGCAGAAAGGGCCAAAGAAGATCCACCTCTACCCAGCCACCTGCCTCTTAGTCTAAGTCCTGATGTTAGTGTCCAGGTCGCCTCCCTGTTTCCGGTTGGAGGCAGACTCTGTCACTGTCTTCAGCACTGGTCCCTCGTCACGTCGGACAAGTGGGTGCTGGAGATGGTGGAGAAGGGTCTGTCATTACAGTCCAAGCAGTTGCCAGACCTCAAACGTACCCAGGTGTCAAGACCTCTGTTACCATCACATATACCGCTGTTGGAAATGGAGGTACAAAACCTTCTGGCTTTACGAGCAGTGGAGTGGGTTCCCACCCATGAGAAGGGTAAGGGCCTCTACGCCAGGTATTTTCTGACACACAAGAAAACTGGGGAGTGGTGACCTATCTTGGATCTCAGATATTTAAACAGACATCTGAGGAAACCCAAATTCAAAATGGTCACGCTCACTGGTCATACAGTCCTTACAGCAGGGCGACTGGCTAGCCTCCCTCGACTTAAAGGATGCCTTCTTCCACATACCCATAAGGAGATCTCACAGAACGTTTCTGAGGTTCAAACTTGCTTTGGGTCACCATCAGTTCACCGCAATGCCCTTTGGTCTGTCCTTGGCCCCAAGAGTCTTTACCAAGTGTCTCGCAGTGGTAGCAGCACATCTTGGCAGACTGGATGTCGCTGTCTACCCCTATCTGGATGACTGGCTCATAGTAGGAAAGTCTCCTTGCCAAGTCAAGGAATCTCTTTCCCTCACAGAACACACTCTGAAGTGTCTAGGTTTCCTGGTAAATTTCAAGAAGTCTCACTCCGGAACCCACCCAGCTGCTCACCTTCATAGGGGCCCAGCTAGACACTCTGAAGGGATATGCTTTCCTCCCACAGGAAAGAAATCAGAATTTCCTTTTGGTGGCAGATTCTTTCACCCAGGGACAGCCAAGACCAGCCAGACATTTCCTCAAACTTCTGGGACATATGGCCTCTATTACTGCAGTAGTCCCAGGGGGTCGGGTACAGGATGGGACTCCTGCAAGCCTACCTCAGAGCTCGCTGGTCTCAGAGAAGCATCAAACTTTCAAAGTGAATACTGGTCTCAGAGCAATTCCTCCAATATTTGCTGTGGTGGAAAGACCCTACAAATTTGCAGGCAGGGGTTCCATTTCAAGCTTCTCTTCCCACAAAGGTGATCACCACAGATGCCTCCCTGTTGGTCTGGGGAACTCATCTAGACTGTGCCTCAGTAAGCGGCAGCTGGACTCCTGAAGAGTCACAGTTGCACATAAATCTTTTAGAACTCAGAGCGATCTTACTAGCTCTCAAAGCTTTCGCTCCCAGCATAGAAGGGCAGGTGGTTTGAATTCGAATGGACAGCACCACTGCAGTGTTCTACATAAACAAGAAGGGTGGTACCAGATCAGGAATACTGTTTAGAAGCTCTGAAGCTCTGGTCTCCAGCATTCCCCCCTGGGAGCCAGTCTCTCAGCTATTCACCTCCCAGGCAAACTCGGTACTCTGGCGGATGCTGTAAGCCGCATCAGTCAAGGTCCGAGCGAATGGACACTGAACAAGCAAGTACTAGTCACAGTGTTCAGGCAGTGGGGCACACCAGACGTGGATCCGTGTGCGCCGCCTCTCAATTTTCAGCTTCCTCAGTACTGTTGCAGGCCCCCAGTTCCGGGAACACTTCCTCTGGATGCCCTGATCCTGGACTGGTCAGGGAGGTTCATATATGCATTTCCTCCCTTTCCCCTGATATTCAGGGGTTTGCTGACACTGAGGCAGCAGCCTGCATCCATGATCCTAGTGGCTCTGGACTGGCCCAGGCAAGGCTGGTACCCTCTCCTTCTCTCAATGTCCTGCAGCAGGCCCATTCGCCTGCCTCCAACTCACTCCCTGCTGACTCTTCCTCAGACGAGAGTGCAGTACCCAGACATACCCCTCTCTTCGCCTCAAAGCCTGGTTCTTGAGGAGTTAGTTTTCGTCCTCACAGTACTCTGAACAGGTCCTTAAGATACTGAGGGTGGCTAAAAAACTGAACACTAAGAAGACTTGTGCAGCCAAATGGAAAAGGTTTTCTCTCTGGTACAGAAGCGAAAAGGTTGAACCCCTATCAGCTTCAGACCCTCAGCTGCTAGACTACCTGGTACACCTACAGGCATCAGGCTTGAAACCATCTTCACTCAGGCAACACCTGGTGGCAATTTCAGCCTACTTTTGGTGGGAGAGAAGAAATCAGTTTTTTTCCCCATGACATTTTTAAACAGTTTTTCAAAGGCCTCTTGCACCTCCACCCTCCAACCAGGGAACCTGTTCTTCCTTGGAGCCTGAATCTTTGCATAGATGGGCTTATGAATCCACCTTTCGAGCCTATGTCCACGGCCCACATCAAGTTTGTAACCTGGTAGCCATTACATCTGCCAGGAGGACTTCAGAGCTACAGGCCCTGTGCACTGAGCCGAATTAATCACCCCCCCCCCAACGATAAAGTTGAGCTCAGGACAAATAGGAAATTTCTGCCAGAGGTGGTTTCAGTGTTTAACTTGAACCAGTCCATTACTCTGCCTGTCTTCTTTACTGAGCCATCTACTCCTGGTGAGCAAAAGCTCCACAGCTTAGAAGTCAAAAGAGCCATCTTTCACTACCTAGAACATACTAGACAGTCCAGAGGCTCTTCCACTCAGTTGTTCCTCACCTACGGGAATGTAGGCAGAGGAAGACCAGCTACTAAGAGAACTATTTCTCTTTAGTTGGTCCCTTGTATTAGTCTGCTGTGAGAAAGCTGGTCAACAACCTCCAGTGGGGCTCGGGGCCCATTCCATCAGGGGCAATGCAGTGTTGCTTGCAGCAGCAAGGGGCATTCCCCTACTGGATGTCTGCAAAGCAGGAACCTGGAAGTCTGTGTACACCTTTGTGAAGCACTGCAGTTTGGATGTGCAGACTAGATCTGATGCCAAATATGGCCGGGCAGGGCAGTTCTGCAGAGCCTCTTTCCTAAGTAGATTCTCTGCCCGCCTCCCACTTGGCACTGCTTGGTAGTCTGCAAAAAGTTACTGATGCTAAAGGATTCTTGGGGTAAGAAGAAAAAATTACTCACTGCAATAATCTTCTTTCTTCCATGGGGTCCTTTAGCATCAGTAAGCTCCCACCATTCCTTCCCGGTTCACCTGTTGGAGAAGGGCTCTTACGTCACCTTTTACCAAATTTGTCGTTTGTTATTGATGAGTTTTTACCTTGTGTTGCTGTTTCTATTTCCACTTTCGGACATTTGCGTGTTTTTTGAATGCTGTTAATTCTTTTTTGGGGCATTTGCCCTCGTTTTTCCTTTTTAAATAAATAAATAAATAAATTTAATCATTCTGAAACAATCAACAGCTTTCACTCAGTTCAGTTCACTCCTCCTCCTCCTGTCTTTTGATTGGCTAGCCCTATGCTCTTTAAAAAATCACTTAAAGGTACACCTCCGGGGCAATTGCACCTACCAGCTAAGTGCAAAAAGTTACTGATGCTAAAGGACCCCATGAAAGAAAGAAGATTACTGCGGTGAGTAATTTTTTCAAATGAGCTTTAGCTCAAAGGTATTTTTCTCCAAGATCTCAATAAATAAAATAAATACTTCAGCTTGAAGAATTTCCGAGCTTCAGGCCCTGATGTGTAAGGAGCCTTATTACATTTTTCACAGACACCAGGTGGCTGTGCAAACTAATCCTAAGTTCCTACCCAAGGTGGTTTCAGAGACCACGTTAAATCAGACCATTCACGCGCTAGTGTGCTACCCTGAGCATTCCAGTTAGGGTAAAGCAATTTTACATACTCTTGATGTACATAGAAGTTTTCATTACTACACTAACAGGACAAAGCCAGTCTGTAACACTGACCAGTTATTTGTTTCCTTTGCACCCAAAATAGAGGGCGCTGCAGTTTCAAAACAGTGTTTGTCCAGATGGTTGGCAAACTGCATTACCTTTTGTTATCAGAAGTATAATGAAACACTTCCGGTGGAAGTCAGAGGGCACTTGACCAGGGGCATGGCTGCCACTACTGCTTGTTTCAGGAATGTGTCTGCCGCAGATATATTTATGGCTGCCACTTGGGAGTTCTGTCCATACCTTCACTAAGCACTATAGTTTGGATATTGCTTCTAGGTGCAGAGCAGGTTTTGGCCTAGCTATTCTTCAGGGACTCTTGTCCTAAGATACCTGCTTCCTGCAGACTACTTCCTACCTCCCATGTCTCAGACTTGTCTGAATTTGACTGCTTGGGACTCCGCCCTATTGTTTATGCCTACTGCAAGAGCCTCTCTCTAAGATCAACTGTTACAGTAAGTTCTTGCGTAACTATATATACATTTTTTTTTGTTTTTTTTGTTTTAGATGTTCCTGGTCTGAATTATTTTTCCCCCAAAGTCCACGACCCCTTGGAGTTGATTATAATTAGTCTGGTGGGTGTGGGGGCGCTTTGTTTGTGGTGGACAGTGTGTTGTACTGTCGGTATTGTGCCGCACACTGCTTTGCATGTGGCATTGTCAGTGTGTGTAGTTTTGACTGCGGCATTATGACCCCGTGCCGATAGGGAGGAGTGAGTAAATTGAGGGAGGGAAGGTGGACTAGGACAGGTGGAGGGAGGGAGGGAGGGAGAAATTTCATTGTAATGAATAGGGGCAAATAAATTCAGCTGCATTCCTGTCTGGGCAAGTCCTAAAAGTTTTGAAATCGAACGCCCCTGCCCGGGCCTGATCGTGTGTCTTGCACAAATAAGGTCCGGGGTGATCCAAGGGTGGTGGGAGGACTTAACCCTGAACTTGATGGGGACGTGCTTGTGTTGTCCCAGACAGATGTAAAGATTGAGTGGAAAAGGAGAGCACGATATCTGTGTCAGGAGCTGCAAGGTTGGGGGACCAGTCTACGAATATGTACATACGAATGTGCCAGCGCTAATCTCTGCTCCCTCTGGGCCTTGGCTTCTCTCACTTTTCTGGTCACCTCCCTGGACTGTCTTGCATACTCCTTCATGTCCACTTTCTTCCCTGTCCTTCTATACCTCTGGTGTGCCTCTCGCCACCTCCACTACCTCACTGTTCAACCAGCATGGTTTTCTTGCTCTGCTTCTCTTACTGTGTCTTGGTACAGGCTGCTTTTGCCTCTGTAATCCACCTTTTAATAATATCCCATTTCTGCTCTGTATCCATCTCCTGCCTTATGCCCTCTAGTTTCCCTTTCAGTACTTCCTGCATCCTCCCAAAGTCTGCCCCCCTGAGTAGCTAATTTCTCTGGCTCCCCACACATCGTGATATTAAACCACACCATTTGGTGATTGCTATCAGCTAGTGGGTCCTCCACCTTGATTTCCCTTACTGCCTCCCCATTTGACAACACTAGATCTAAAGTGTTCTTTAGTCTGTTGCATACAGGTCATTCGTTAGAAACATAGAATTTGACGGCAGATAAGGACCGCTTGGCCCACCCAGTCTGCCCATTTCCCTACCTACTGGATAAGCTGCAGATCCTAGTTAACCAGCAGCCTACTTCTTTCTACCCCCACCCCCCAGAATTGCCTTATGACTATCCAATGCATGCTTGAATTCCACCACTGATTTTGACTCCACAACCTCCTCCGGAAGGCCATTCCATGCATCCACAACCCTCTGTGAAAAAATACTTCCTTAAATTACCTCTGAGCCGCCCAATCTTCAAATTGTGCCCTCTTGTTCTTGCACACCTCTTTTTTGAAAGATGCTACCCTCTTGGACTTTGTTGATTCCCTTGAGGTGCTTGAAGTTTCTATCATGTCCCCCTCTCCTCCTTTCCTCGAGGCTATACATATTAAGCTCCTTAAGTCTCTCTTCATATGTCCTCCGGTGCAGACCCTGCACCATTTATTGCCCTCCTCTGGACAGCTTCCATCCTGTCTATGTCTTTATGGAGATTGGGTCTCCAGAACTGCACACAGTACTCCAGATGGGGTCTCACCAGCTGTCTGTACAGAGGGATAATAACTTCCTTGTTTTCTACTGGTGATGCCTCTCCCTATGCATCCCAGTATCCCCCAGCCTCCTTGCTGCCTTCTCACATTGCTTGCCCACCTTTAGGTCATCTGATATGACTACCCCCAGGTCCCTTTCCATTTTTGTTGTTGTTAGTATCTCACCCCCCATTGTGTACTCTTCCCCTGGGTTTTTGTTTCCCAGGTGCATTACCTTGCACTTCTTAGCATTGAATCTAAGCTGCCATACATTTGACCATTCCTCTAACCTTGCCAAGTCCCTTCTCATCCTTTCCACCCCACCCTGTGCATCAACTCTGTTGCAGATCTTAGTGTCATCTGCAAAGAGACATACTTTTCCTTCCAGTCCTTCTGCAGTAAACATAAAGACATTGAAGAGGACTGGTCCTAATCTGAACCCTGCGGTACCCGCTAGTAACCCTCCTTTCTTCTGGGTGGACTCCATTTACTATTACTCTCTGTGTCCTATTCTCCAGCCAATTCTTTACCCAGGCTGTCATCTTGGGACCCACTCCCAGGCTGGCTAATCATATTAATCTTTTGTGTGGGACTGTGTCAGATGCCTTGCTAAAGTCTAGGTAGGCCATGTCCACAGCCCCTCCCTGATCTACTACTTTGGTCACCCAGTCAAAGAAATCTGTCAGATTAGTCTGGCATGACCTTCCCGCTGTGAATCCATGCTGCCTAGGGTCTTGTGCCCTCTGGCCTCTAGATACTCGACAGTTCTTTCCTTTAAGTGATTCCATCATTTTCCCTATCACTGAGGTTAAACTAACAGGTCTATAGTTTCCTGCTTCTGCCTTGCTCCCACTTTTGTGAAGAGTCACATCTGCCCTCCTCAGTCCTCGGGTACCACCCATCCTCCCAAGATTCGTTAAAGAGGGTAGTCGGTGGTGTCACTAGTTCTACCCTTAGTTCTTTTAGAATTCTGGATGAATCCCATCAGGCCCCATTGCTTTGTCCACCTTCGGTTTTAAGAGTTCTTTCAGAACCCTTTCTTTCTGTAAATGGGCTGGTATCAACTTATGTATCCAGAGTGTTACTACTGTTTGTTTTATGTCCTCCCCTCTTCCTTTGTAAATACTGAGCAAAAATATTTGTTTAGTATCTCTGCCTTTTCACATTCTCCTCTGCCCACCCTTCCTCCCCTTTATTAGCCTCACTATCCCTCCTTGGTCTTCCTTTGCTCCCTGATGTACCTATAAAGGTTTTATTCCCTTCTTAACTGAGTTGGCTATCTTTTCCTCAGTTTGGGCCTTTGCTGTTCTGACTGCCTTCCCAGCCTCCTTTTGCTTTAACTGATACAGTTCTCTGTCCTGCTCCTGCTGCGATTCCTTGTACTTCCTGAATGCTTTCTTTTTCTCTTGAACCTTCACTGCCACTTCCTTTGAGAACCATAGTGGTTTCTTACATCGTCTTTTTTTGTTTATTTGCTTCACACAAAGGCTCGTTACCTCTGTGATGGCAGTTTTTATTATTCCCCATTGTTCTTCCACCCTCCTTCCCACCCATTTGCTAGTGCATTCCTTAGGCACTCACCCATTTGGCAAAGTCAGCCCTCCTAAAGTCCAGTACTTTTTTCTTTGTATAGCTTGACTCTATTGCTGTGTTTATTGTGAACCATACTGTTCGATGGTCGCTAGTTCCCAGATGGCTACCCACTCTACATCTGTGATCCTCTCTCCATCTCCATTTGAGAGTATCAAGTCTAATATTGCTCCCTCTCGAGTGGGCTCCAGTACTAGTTGTCTAAGGCATGCCCTGTAGGGCATCTAGAATAACTGCACTCTTAGTGGCAGCTGCAACTGCGCTCCAGTTAACATCTGGCATATTCAGATCACCCATCAGCAATATCTCCCTTTTTTGCCATTCTGAGTATACTTTCTATCATTTCCTTGTCCATTTCCTCCCCTGAGAAGAAGTGTCTCTAACCCCTGTCACGGATTGTGGTGCCATTGCCTGTCTCCAAATTTACCAACAGTGCTTCTTCTCCTCCCTGTTTCTCCTTTTGTTCTGTTGCTTTTATTCCTTCCCTTATGTAAAGAACTACTCCCCTCTCTTTACCCTCCCTGTCCCTCCTGTAGATAGTGTATCCTGGTATGTTTACGTCCCAGTCATGGTTTGTGTGTACCATGTTTCTGTGACTGCCACGATATCCAGATGTTCCTCCTCCTCCATCAAGGCCACTAATTCAGGAAGCTTGTTACCTAGACTACGGGCATTGGTACTCATTGCTCTCCATTTTTTGATGGCCTTACCTTCTGTTGCAGCATCCCCAACTGACCGTTCTACCTTGGTCTTTTTCTCATTTAGTACCCTGTTTTGTAGGGAGAGGCTGGGATTTTTCTGCTGCTTGTCAGTGCCTCCCCCATTGACTAGTTTAAAAGCTTTAGGGTTAGAGTATCTTTGTTTAGAGACCTGGACCGGATGTACTTGCGGGGTGGAATTTGTTAACACAGTAAATTCTGCAGTAGTTACTACAGACATCCAGCAGTATGCTCGACGCAACAGTACAGCGTGGGTGAGAGGAGAGAACCCAATAAAGAAGGGTATGATTTAAGGAATGTGGAATGAGCCGAGTTGGTTCAGTGATGAGTTGCAGTAGATTTAGGGACTCGGTCTTGAGGGGGGTCGATCTGATGGTAGGGGAAAGCCAGTTGATACCGAAGTCCAGAAGAAGGATTAAGTCACTGGAGGAGGCGTGAGAGGTGATGAGAGAGAGTCGACCAAGGAGAAGGGAGTGATTTTTGGGGGATGTGCAAAAAAAAACTAGTGAAAATGAGGTGGAAGTAGGGGAAAAGAGACTAGCAAGAGGGTACTCGTGAGGAGGGTAGAACCTCCCTGAGGATGACCGTGTAGGAGAGGTTCTGGCAGATATAGAGGGTGATGCCACCACCAGTATGCTTGCCCCTCTCCTGCCTGAAAAGCAGGGGTTGAAATTGGCACCGGCCTACTAGCCAAATGATGGTAGATTTTGTATCTGGCTAGTAAGATTTCCTTTTAACTAGCCCTGCGGGCTTTTGCTGCAGAGGGTGACCATTCCATTCAGTACACCAGCTGGACCAGTGAAAAAGTTTGTTGGGCTAGGGGATTTCCCCAGTCACTAACCCTGCTGGCTGCAAAACTGACTTTCGACCCTGCTGAAAAGATGGTAGTTGGGACAAATCAAGCTAGAATCAGGAGATCTAGAGGAGTGCGAGAGGTTTCAGTGACACAGATGTCAGGAGAGTTGTGGGAAGCTCATACTGTAAGGAGGGTTGAGGTGAAAGACTCTGAGACCTTTTGGTATTGAGGGGAGGGAGGGAGATGAGAGATTGGACAGGGTTGAGTTCCACATCGCCTGCAAGAGTAAGTAGTAGGGTAAGGAGGTGGAGTAGATCAGAGCAGGAGGGGCAGGGGGAAGAGGGAGGAAAGCGCAAGGAGAAGGACCAGTTGGGAGGAAAGGACAAGGAGAAGGACCAGAAGTACAAGGAGGATACAGTAAAGGGAGCTGAGGGTTTAGGCCAGGGGAGCACGACAAGCAAGGAGGGACTAAACGGAGATAGGAAGGAAGGGAGGATGAGCCAGGCTAGTTTAGCGGACTGGGGAGAAGGACCAGTCGCGAACAGTGAGGGGGGAGTTAGCGAGGCACAGAAGGATACTCTGGAGGAGGAGAGGCATAGGATCGGAGAGGAGGGGGTGGCCAGGGTAAATGAGGGGGCAGCATGTGGCACCCAGATAGGGGGAGGAACAAGGAGCCGGCTGGGTGGAGGGGCCAGTAGAATGGATGAGGGACATGGAAGGGGGAAAATAGAGGAAAGGAGCGGTCAGAGTGCTCCTGTTGGGGGATTCTATGATCAGGGGTATCAAATGGGATAGGGAGGAGGAAACCTGGCCAGTTGGAACAAAATGCTTCCCTGTACTAACAGTGCACAAGGCCAAGCATGAGATGTATCAGCTGGCAAAGGATTGTGGGGGCTCCCCGGACATACTGGTCCACCTGGGTACAAATGACACTGAGGGACATAGCGAGCTAGAGATACAGGCAAGGTTCAGGGAGCTTGTCGGGCTCTGTCATGACATAGGGTGCGCGATTTTATTCTCCGATCCTGCGGTGCCAAGGGCTGGTGGGGAACACAAAGGAAGATTAGGGATATAAACCAGTGGCTCAGGAGTGGTGTGAGGCCAGAGGGTATGGTTGATGGGGATTGGGGGAGACCTGGGAGGATATGGAGCTGTATGCTAGAGATGGGCTCTGTCTCAATTTGGAGGAGGAATCCTTAAGTTGAAATAAGAGGTTCATTGGTGAAAAGTGGGGTTTAAACTTGTGAAGGAATGGGAGAAAGACTGTAGGGGGTCCGATAAGGAGGGACTCTGTCTCCACCCCTGGGGAGCTGGAGGAATGCGGGAAAAGGCTGACTGGTAAAGTGCAGACCAGGGGAAAACAGAATCCCTATGGGAACACGAGCAGGGGAAATGGAAGTATAGGGAAAGGGTGGAAAGTAGTCCTGTTAAATGCCAGGAGCTTGGGCAATAAAATGCTTGAGCTCCAGGCAATGCTGACTGAGGGAGCGGTGGATGTGGCAGTGCTCACTGAGACCTGGGCTACCGCAGGACACGACTGGGACCTGAACCTGGAGGCTACACTATGTTCAGGAAAGACAGGGGAGGGAAGGAGGAGTAGCAATAATAGTCAAAAACTGCATTGGCTTAGGGGGAGTAGAGGAGGCGGAGGGAACCATGGAGGCAATTTGGGTCACCTTGATAAGGGGGGGGCCAAGAGAGTAAAAATAGGAGTGGTGTATAGACCCCCCCTGCGTTGGCAGAGGAGCTGGAGGAGAGTCTGGTGGCAGATGTTGGGAGACTCTGCAGATTGGGCAGGGGAAGGGTGGTGGTGTTGGGGGACTTAAACATGCCAGGAACAGACTGGGAGACTGACATCCTCTGTGGCCAGGGAACAGAGGTTGTTGGATGTCTTTCAAGACTCGTTCTTAACTCAGCAGGTGGGGGAACCGACCAGGGAGGCGCGGGTACTGGATGTGGTCCTGGCAGACAGTGACCAGATTGGGGGCCTTGAGGTAAGGGACCCGTTGGCGGGGAGTGACCATGTCACAGTCTGGTTCTGCCTGGACCTAGGATGGGTAGAAGGCTGCACAAAGATGGAGGTAACTGACTTCAGGGGGGCAGATTTTAAGGAAATGGGAAGCATCCTTAAGGAGCATTTGGCTGTGATTGGGTCAGACATGGACACTGACAGTAGATGGGAAATAATCAGGAGAGGGGTGCAGGATGCTACCAGCACTGTGCCAGAGTAAGACGAAAATGCGGTAGGGCCTGAAAACCCTGCTGGTGGACCAGGGAGGTCCAGGAGTTGGTGTGGGGAAAGAAGGCAGCCTATAGGCAATTCAAGTGCTCAAGGAGTGAAAGGGATCGAGGGGAATATGAACTGATGGCTAGAAGGGCCACTGGGATGGTGAGGGCAGCTAAGGCAAGGAAGGAGCAGAACCAGGCCAGGGAAATTAGGAGAGGGAACAAGGGGTTCTTTAGATACATTGGGGAAAAACTAAGGGTAAAGGGGCAGATTAGCAGGATTAAAACAGGAGAGGGATGGGCACAAGACCCGGGGAGCAGGCTGAGATACTAAATGAGTACTTGGCTCAGTTTCACCAAGGAAAATGGGGGCTGCATCATACATGGGAGGACAGTGATACTGAGGAAGGGGGGACCCCACCGATTGGGTGGGTCTGGGGAGAGGGAAGGCCAAGCAGCAAGAAGAGTGGCAGAGGTGGAAATCACAGCAGAGTGAGTGAGGGAAGCCCTCAGGTCCTTTAAGACGGAGAAAGCACCTGGGCCGGATAAATTACATCCCAGAGTGCTGAAGGAACTTGCGGATGTCCTGGCGAAACCCCTGGCGGAGCTTTTCACCATCTCTCTGAGGTCAGGGTGGGTGCCCCAGGACTGGAAGGTGGCACATATAGTGCCTATCCACAAGGGGGGGATCAAGAGAGGTGGCAGGGAACTACAGGCGTGTCAGCCTGAGATTGATGATGGACAAGGTGATGGAGGGCATTGTCAAGGAGAGACTAGGGGGGACCTGGAAAAGTCAGGGTGCCTGGACGATAGATGGCATGGATTCGTCCCAGGGAAATCGTGTCAGACAAACCTTGTGGAGTTCTTTGACTGGGTGACGAGTGCCTTGGACCTGGGTAGACCAGTGGACGTCCTCTTTCAAACAACATGAAGTCTTGCTGTATTCTGACAATAGCAGTGAGTCCCAACCTTCGAACTGCCCCAGAGATGAGAGAGTTAACTTTCCATGCCAGGCATGGAACGCTGAGCTCGAGCTCGGTTGAGTCTCTGTCTGTTGCTGTTTGAACTCAAACCGTCAGATTCTTTACTCCGCCTCACTGAACAGTTGCTCCGAATTTCTCCTTTGCTCGTTCAATTTGTCGGTTAAAAGTACCGTTTTTCTCGGTTTTCGACCGAATTTAAACCACAACCTATCGGTTCAGTCTCTGTCTGTGGTATTCGTGAGTACTAGATTGGTTATATTGTTTTCTATTCTGTGTGGAACTTGTAAACGGTTCATTGGTTCGGTTTGAACAGATAAAGTTGTTGTAAAATCTTTATCTGTACTTTGAGTGTGGTTACCGGTTCTAAAAAAAAAAAAAAACAGATTTTATTATGTTTTTCCAGGACCGTAACACGGTCAGGAACCGATAAGGGTGTCTTGCCTGGCGGACTGCGAAAAAAGGGTATGTTTTAGTTAGGACTGGCAATGTCTGAGAAACCGAAAAGAAAAACCGGGCCCACTGGGTTTCAACATTGCAGTGTGTGTGTGTGGGGAAGTCTTTGCTAAGGCTGACCCCCACACCACCTGTGTTTATTCTCTGGGGTTTGACCACCTCAATGCAGACTGCCAGATTTCTAAAAATTTTCCTGCAACTACCCTAGAGAAGAGAGTTGGTAGGCTCAGGGAAAGGGAGGCCAAAATGTCCGCTGAACCGGATGGCCATCCCGGTTCGGTTCAAACCGAACCAGAAGGAGCGCCCTCTGACCAGGGCGAGACTTCTTCGGGCAAAAGGAGAACTGATTCCGAGGAGTCGGTTCTGGCTAAGAGAACAAGAAAAGAAAAATCAGCTGGTGTGGATCCAAAATTTTCTTCTCCAGCCGCTGAGGAAATGGCTAAAGCGATAAAAATTGTGCAGTCGCTTTCCCCGGTTCCGACCGAACCGGCTCCATCAGGAAGGCACTCGGTTTTCGGCCAGTTCCACCAGTTCAGGATTATGATTTAGAGGAATATTATGAACCAGAGGAGGAGGAAGAGGAGTATGAGGAAAGTGAATGTGGTTTTGAAAGTCTGGATGTGCCCATTGACCCGGACATCTCCCCAGACAGACCTTCAGGAGTGTCTCCTCCTAGGCTTTCTGAGTCCCCCTCCCATTTCATGTTTTATAAGAAAGTGGCCGAAACCCTTCAGCTTCCTATGGAAGAAGCTGTGGATGACCAGGAAGAGCCTGACTATGTGGAAATGATGGACCTATAAAGCTCTACATGACCAGGGACCAACTTACCTGAAAGAGCTCCTTGGCCCCTACTGTCCCTCCTGCCCCCTCCGATCCACTGACGAGGGATTGCTGGAGATTCCCAGGGTCCGTTTGAAATCTTCAGGGGCTAGGTCATTTAGTTTTATGGCCCTGACCCTGTGGAATTCTCTACCTCGTCAGGTGCGAAATAGTCCGACTGTCCTGAGCTTTAAAGGAGCCTTGAAGACCCACCTTTTTAGTATAGCTTTTAATGACTTATAATAGTTTTAAATTCTGTCTATTTATTGTTTTATGATATTGTGCAGGCACTTTGGATTTGAGAAAAGCACCTTTTTATAAATGAAAGTTGATTGATTGATTGATCCCAGAGTCTAGGAGGCTGTCTATTCCCTTACACAAATCTTTTAGGAAACAGACATTTAAGATTTTAAAGACTCCTAATACTATACCTCCTGTGGATAAAAGAATGGACAAGAGGTATACTCTGTCAGGCTCAGATACGGAGTTCCTTACACAACAATGCAGCCATGTTGGGGTAGTGCAGGCTGCAGCCTGTGATAAGGCAAATATTCCCTTGGCTTCACAGCCCCCAGACAAGGACTCCAGGAGGATTGATGCCATGGCAAAGAAACAGTACATGGCAGCATCCTTGGGACTCAGACAGGCCAACTATGTGGCCTATACTGTTAGGTGTCAGAAATCCAGATGGGACACTGTCATGGCTTTAGCAAAACAGGTCCTTGGCCAGCTTGCCAAGGAGCTGGAGCAGGTGGCTGCTGATGGTATTGAGGCATCCAAGGTGCAGTTCCATGCTGCAGTGGACTCTAATGATGTGTCATCAAGAGTCATGGCTACATCTGTGGCACTTCGTAGAATGGCTTGGCTCAGATGTACTAGCCTGTCACAGGATACCCAGACTAAGGCCATGGATTTTCCTGTTGTGGGTGATTCTCTGTTTGGGGAGCAAACAGAGAATTACATGAAGAAAATGGATGAATATAGGACCACCTATAGGAGTGCCCAGGCCAAGGAAAGGCAAGCCACTCCTCGGAGGCAGTATCCCAGGGGCAGGGGCAGGCCTTTTCATAGGCCTTTCTACCAAGCCCAGGCCTCGTCTTCTGCTTATGCTCAGAGGGGGTTCTTTAGAGGGAGAGGCAGAAGGGGTACAAGCAGGCCTGCTTCCACCCCTCAGCCTAAACCCCCTGCCAAACAGGCACCCTGATGGGTTTGCCAGGGCCGATTTCTCCACTACCTCTAGGGGGCAGGCTGGCTTACTTTGTCCAGGACTGGAAGTCTCTAACATCAGACAAGTGGGTCCTGGAAGTAGTAAGCCAGGGACTGGTTCTCAGCTTCAAAAAATTTCCAAAGCTGAGAACCAGATCCTTTCCACCTGCAAATCCTTCAGAGGCACTTGCCCTAGAGGCAGAGGTCTCTTCCCTCCTGGCTCTCAGAGCTGTGGAAAGGGTTCCACCCCTACATCAGGGCAAAGGGTTGTACTCCAGGTACTTCCTTACCCCCAAAAAGACAGGAGAATGGCGGCCCATCCTGGATCTCAGATACTTAAACAAGCACCTTTTAAAGCCAAAATTAAAAATGGTGACTCTGGGGAATAATTCTACCCTCTCTAAGGCCAGGGGACTGGCTAGTCTCCCTGGACCTCAAGGATGCCTATTTCCATATTCTCATCAGAAGCTCCCATCGAAAGTACCTCAGGTTCGAGCTGCCCTCAGGCCATTACCAATTCAGAGCAGTGCCCTTCGGTCTAACCTCTGCTCCAAGGGTGTTCACAAAATGCCTGGCAGTAGTAGTTGCTTCTCTAAGAAGGCAAAGGATTGCCATCTTCCCATACCTGGGCGACTGGCTCATAGTAGGCCAGTCCCCAGACCAAGTCAAGTTACACCTTCAGCAACTGCTCATCTCTCTAGGTTTCCTTCTGGATCTTTCAAAGTCAGTTCTAGAGCCTGTTCAGCTCCTCACCTTCATTGGCGCAGAGCTAGATACAGAAAAGGCCAGAGCCTTCCTTCCCCTGGGCAGGGCAAGGACCCTTATCACACTGGCCTAATCATTCACCCTTCAGGTGTCTCGACCAGCAAGGCATTTTCTGCAGCTTCTGGGGCACATGGCTGCTTCTGCAGCAGTGGTGCAGGAAGCAAGATTTCAGATGAGGGACATTCAGTTCCACTTGAGAGCCTTTTGATCTCAAAAAAAAGGACCCTCTGACCAAACTGATCCCAGTGACTCGAACCCTGATCCATGCCTTGCAGTGGTGGCAGGATCAGAACAATCTAAGACCGGGAGTTCCCTTTGTCACTCAGTCTCACTCTTTTAATCCTTACTACAGATGCCTGCCTCTTGGGGTGGGGGGCCCACTTGGGAGACCTGACCACTCAGGGGTTGTGGTCCCCTCGGGAATCTCTGCTTCACATCAATCTGTTGGAACTCAGAGCAGTATTTCTAGCACTTCAAGCCTTTTCCAAGTCTGTTCAGAACAAAGTTATTCAGATCAGAACAGACAATACCACCACAGTGTGGTATATCAACAAGCAAGGAGGCACTCGGTCTACGGCCTTGTGCACAGAAGCAATGAAGTTGTGGTCTCTGGCTTATTCCCTGAACACTTCCCTCACAGCAGTACACCTCCCAGGCAAGGACAATGTCCTGGCAGATGCTCTCAGCAGGATATCTCAGGGCCATCACGAATGGGCACTGGATCCCCTGGTTTTGGAGGTGATCTTCTCCAGATGGGGCACCCCACAGATAGATCTTTTTGCAGCCCCAGACAATCACCAACTTCCCCAGTTTTGCTGCAGGCCCACAGTGTTGGGCTCAGTCCCCCTGGATGCCTTAGTTCTCAGTTGGGAAGGGAAGTTCCTGTGTGCTTTCCCCCCTTCCCTCTCCTATTCAAAGTGCTAGTCAAAATCAGGTCTCAACCCTGCAAGGTGATCCTGATTGCTCCAGACTGGGCCAGACAGCCCTGCTATCCTCTCCTATTGTCCTTAGCAGTCCACCTTCCCCTGTCTCTTCCCAGGAATTACAACCTGTTAACCTGTGCTCAGGGGAGGGTTTGGTACCTGAATCTCAAATGTCTCAGTCTCAAGGCCTGGCTCTTGAAGAGTTAGAGTTTGCTGATTTACACCTCTGCCAAGGTGTTCTGGATATTCTAAAGGCTTCTAGGAAGCCTTCCACCAGAACTACTTATAATTCCAAGTGGAAAAGATTTTCCATATGGTGCTCTGGGAAGCATATTTCCCCAGAGTCTGCTGATCTGCCCACAGTCCTTGACTGTATGGTCCTTCTGAATAACTTGGGACTCAGACCAGCTACACTAAGGGTACATCTGGCAGCTGTCTCTGCTTTCATTTCGGCAGGTAAGCCCTCTTCCCTTTCAGCTCACCCTGTATTCTCCAAGTTTTTCAAGGGATTGCTTCATACCAACCCACCATTCAGGGACCCTGCCCCTGCTTGGGACCTTAACGTTTGCATTGCTCAGCTTATGCAACCCCCTTTTGAGCCTTTGTCCTCAGCAGAGCTTAAGTACTTGACTTGGAAAATTGTGTTCCTGGTGGCCATCATTTCTGCCAGGCGCATAAGTGAGTTACAAACCCTGTCAGTGGAGCCTGATTTTATCTCTTTCCATAGAGAGAAGGTGGTCCTCAGGACTAACAGGAGGTTTTTGCCTAAGGTGGTTTCAGACTTCCACCTTAACCAATCCATGTCCCTTCCTGTGTACTTCACTGACCATTCCTCCTCTGGTGAGAGGAGGCTGCACAGTTTAGATGTGAAAAGAGCCCTTAGCTACTACATAGAGCATATCAAGGGTCACAGGTTTGACTCCCTCCAACTGTTCCTCACTTATGGTGAGGTTGGTAAAGGGAAACCTGCCACTAAAAGATCCATTGCCAGGTGGATTGTCTCTTGCATTCAATTTTGCTATGAAAACTAGGTAAGGTTCCACCCTCAGGCCTGAGGGCTCACTCTACCAGAGGTACAGCTGCTTCCTGGCTACTGCCAGGATATTCCTATCTTAGAGATATGCAAGCAGCTACCTGGAAAACAGTTCACACTTTTACCAAGCATTACTTCCTGGATATCCAGGCTAGGAATGATGCTCGGTTTACACAGCTGTGCTTCAGAGCCTATTCCTAAGTAGGTTCTGTCCTCCTCCATGGAGGTACTGCTTGGTAGTTCTATTGTCAGAATACAGCAAGACTTCATGTTGTTTGAAGAAAAAATTACTCACCTTAGTAATGTTGTTTTTTCTAATGGAGTCTTGCTGTATTCTGACCTCCCCCCCTGCCTTCCCCTCTCAGAACCTTTGTTTTTGGGATGTGGGTGGGCAGTAGCTGTGCTGGCACTCAGGAGGTGCCCCACCCTTTTTTGTTATCACCCTCTTTCTTGGGTGAGTGGGTGTTGTGTTTATTTCATCTTTTGGGTTTCCTGACTTGAGTCTTTGTTTTGGGACCAAAATATCTGTTTTTATGTTAGTAGCCAGTTGGCTAGTGTAGGTTTACAGCTTCCACACAGGACCTCAGTGAGTTTAGCTCATAAAGATCTGACGGTTTGAGTTCAAACAGCAACAGACAGAGTGTCAACCGAGCTCGAGCTCAGCGTTCCATGCCTGGCGTGGAAAGTTAACTCTTTCATCTCCGGGGCAGTTCGAAGGTTGGGACTCTCTGCTGTTGTCAGAATACAGCAAGACTCCATTAGAAGAAACAACATTACTAAGGTGAGTAATTTTTTCTTCTAGACTTCAGCAAGACATTTGACTCTGTTCCTTACGAGGGCCTGTTGGATAAGCTGGGAGAACTGGGGGTGGGGAATCGAATGGATAGACAATTGGCTCCAGGACCAGACCCAGAGGGTCGTAGTTGGCGGGATAGTCTCATCCCCAAGGAGGGTCATTAGTGGGGTCCCACAGGGATCAGTCCTTGGGCCCCTCCTGTTCAATGCCTATGTCTCTATAAGGACAGGTATCAGGAGTGAGATGAGTCCTTTGCGGATGACTCAAAACTGGGGAGGTGGTGGATGGGGAGGAGGGAGGGTGGCCTACAGGGGGACCTGGAGGCTGTGGAAGATGGTCTAGAAAGTGGAAGCTGAGGTTCAATGTAGGGAAATGCTGTACTGCACCTGGGCCAGAAACCCGGGCCAAGTGTACACCCGGGAGGGGGGATGCTACAAGTCTCTGGCTGAGAGGGACCTGGGGTGGATGTCAAGATGAATAACTCTGAGAACTGTAGGAGGGCAGCAGCCAAGGCCAACAGGATGCTGGGGTGCATCGCTAGGGGGATCACCTCCAGAAGGAGGGAAGTGATACTCCCTCTGTATAACTGCTTGGTGAGGCCACACCTCGAGCACTGCATGCAGTTTTGGAGGCCACACTTAAAGAGGGACATTAAACTCCTGGAGAGGGTCCAGAGTAGGGCAGCCAAAATGATTTGGGGCTTGGGGATCAGGACCTTTGGGGAGAGGCTCGAGGAGCTAAATATGTACACATTGGAAGAGAGAAGGGTCTGGGGGGACATGATAGAGGTCTTCAAGCACATGAAGGGGGTAAATAGGGGAGGAGCAGTCAGGGTTCTTCGAAGGAAGGAGTAGGGGACAACTAGAAGGCATGAGTGGAAGCGGGACGGGGGGAAGATTCGGGGGAGAAAGGAGGAGGTGCTACTTCACTGAGAGGGTGGTGGAGCCATGGAATGTGCTGCCCAAGGGGTTGGTGGAGGCAGAGACGGTGGAGGTGTTCAAGAGGGGGTGGGACAGGTGCAGGGGAAGGGTTCTGGAAGCAAAATCCAATGCAGCGAGAATATCCAGAACTGGGAAGGGAGAAGCCAGAGAAGGCGAGGGGGGCAGCAAGGTCAGTTCCCAGGGTGGGGGCTGACCAAACGCGCAGACACGAAAGACCTTTAGGCCTATTCTGCTGGCATTTTAGTATGTTAGTAATAAGTAATATAGAACCGCAGTATAATTGAGAATGTACCTATCTAGTTCCAAACTGTTAGCACACTGCTATTCCACGTGTCATTACAATTATAAACCATTGTATTTGTATGTAATTCTTATACAATTCTTGTTTAGTGTTTTATATCTATGTATCCTAGCCTCATGTTCCCCTTCCCCCATGTCACCTGGGAGATGAGCAACCTGTTGCTCAGTGTGCCTTCCTGGTGAAACATTTCAATAAATAAATAAAATGTTTCCAGTAACTGGATTGTATTATGACATGGGTAGAAAATAGTTAAAGGGACACTGTCAGTCCCCTCAACCCCCTTTAGATCTCAGTGTCCCTCGTTTAAAAAACACATTTTATGATTGTCAAGATTCTGTAAAGATTGCTGATGTAGCTGGTAGTTTGATTCTGACTTTTTTTTTTCTTTAAAAAAAAAAAAAAGTGAAAAACAGACTGCCCACCATACTGGTGTTACCACACAGACACTTTTTTGTTTACATTCTTTGATTTGCTCCAGCTGCATCTTTCTTGGACTTGGGAACACCTATAACACGGTCTAGCCCCTCATGATGCAGTGGGAGTTTAGGAGGCTACTGCCTCATGAGTGACTGCACTCTTTAGAGGTGTTTCTCATGCTTAGGAAGTATTCAGTCAGGAAGAACAGATCCATGATTATAAACAAAACAAGGATGTTTATAAATATACATTAGCATGTATTTCAGTTCTGCTAAACCAGGAGACACAAAACAAACAGTAACATCAATGAATTTAAGAGAAGGTAAGCAATCATAAAATGTAGTTGTTTTTTTTTTTTTTAACTAGAAATAATATAATGAAAAACAAGTTGACAGTGTCCCTTTAAACTTCAAGGACAGGAAGAACAGCATCACAGTTACCTAGTATTGTATAGTTTTTTTTTTTTTCCTGATAAAATCCTGGTATTCTAGTCCTATAGTTTTTTGGTAGCAAAATACTGTAGTTGAGAGTTTTTTTGTTTTTTTTTTTTAATAAGTGCTCCGTGAAATGTCCGTTAAGGTAGAATTATGACATCTTTGGCAGTTTGGTCAGAGGACTGTGAAACTTAGCAGTACTGTCTGTCCAAGCTGTGTGAGCTGACATACTATATACAACTTCTTACGGAGCACCCATATACTTATTAAAAATCACCGTTTATGTTCTTTTTAATTTATAAAACGAATAACTGTCCTCCCCCACATCTTTTTTTTAAAGTGACATGTTCTCAGTGCTGCTGCATGAGACAGCTGTACACTGGAAAAGATGCCCCATGATTCTGGACACTAATCATGCCCAGTTGTCCGCTCACACTGAAATTCACATCTGTACGTGTATGACAGTTTCTGGCAAACTACCTAGTTGTTCTGCTGACAGTACACACACTTTCTAAACTTTAATGATGGAACATTCTTACCCACGGGGTAATAATGTAGACACAAAATGACTCTGTGTTTTGATATAGACAAGATCACTATTTCCTCCCCCACCCACTGGAATTCATATTTTGTCCAACAATTTGTTCTCTTGCTATTCTTATCAACAACCTTCTCTGATCTAACCTTCTGCATTAGAGGAAAACATGGCCTCGGTTAAGAATATCTGTTTCTCTTGTGTATTTCAGTCCGAGATAAAATGCTAATTTCTCCCTGGCTGACAGGGTATGTAGGTGGGTCTGCGGAGTAGGATCAAGCATTGTCAAAATATTGCAGTTATTGTCTAATGTGAATGGTTCTCTGTCGGTGTTTTAAGCTGCCACTTGCCAAACTGCATGTTGCTAATCATTTCTAGATGTGGCTGTTTTTGGGATGCTGATGCCGTGTGTGTGTGTGTGTGTGTGTGTGTGTGTGTGTGTGTGTGTGTCTAATTAAGTGACATTTTTAGGATTGGGTACTTACATATTTCAGTATCATTTAGCCAAAAAAGTATGTGTTTCAGATGTGCAGATTATACCCTGCTCTATGTATTATTCTTACTGGTAGCATGCATCAGCAATAAAAAATGTTTTTTTTGTTTTTTTTTTTTTACTATTTTTATTCTCTTGTGGCATGTCAACTTCAGCGTCTGCCAAGCCTACTGAACTCTGGGTCCTTAAGGGGCTTCTAGCACCATGCGCACCCTGGCAGATCCCCAGAGTTGGCCTGATTGGGGGGGGGGTCATCATCCATGTCGGCCCCCACGATTTCTTCTGTTTTCTCCCCATACTGCCCTGGGACCCTCTGATGTGGTGGCGCATGCGCGTGGAGGCGCAAATGTGCACCACAGCTCCTGACCGGGTCCCCTCAACCTTCTCCATCGACCTGCGTTGGAGCTCCTCGTGAGCGGCACCATCCTTCCGGCCTTCAAAAGTGGGCGATCAAGCTCCGAGAGAGCCGGATTCCTCCTCCTGACGCGGAGCGCTGCTAGTGGGCAGCATCTCACATTTCACCCACTTGCCGGCCTCTGATGACCCGGGCTCATTCCCGAACCTGGGTCATGGCGTGGCACGAGGTGTGGCATCCGGTGCCTCAACCATCAATGCCACCGGGATGGCATAACTGTTCTTCACCCTATAATAAGTGTGAACTTTTTTTTATGTATTATTTCTTACGAGCTTCTAGCTTCTCCTTCAGTTGTCCCCAGCGCGACCGTTAGACCCCCTCCCTTGTGCACCCCACGACTTACCCTTCGTGGCAGGATGGTGGGGAGTGACTCAACCCACCCCAAACGGATCCATGCCAGGGAGGTGCCTTCTCGGAGGTGGCGTGCTGTGGGGACCACGTCATCCTGCTGGAGCTTTTTTCCGCCTTTTCTCCCCTTGTGAGGCGGCAGAGCGAGCAATGATGCCTGCGGTGAGAGCTCGCACGCTACCGCATGCGCTCTCACCAAGAGTCTGCCTGTCTCCTCCCCCGTGCTGCCCCCCAGCAACCACTAGGGGCCAGTGGAGCGCCGACAGCTAGTGTCCCCCCCACCCCGGAGAAGGAGAGCAGTCCTACGGACGCTCAATCCTTCTTCTCGACGACCTGTGCTTGTTCCCAAACACGGGTCGCCGGCGTGGCTTGAGGTAAGGCGTCTAGCGCCTCAGCCCTCAACGCCACTGGTCCAGCATTATCATTTTTTTTTTTTTTTTTTTGTCAGTGAGAATTACTACTTTTTTTTTTCCTACTTGCTATTTATGCTCCTCCCCTGCCCCCTAGACTCTGCTGCCTCGGGAGTCACTAATTGCGTCTGCCCCAGCCTCGTCCTCCCTGCACCACGGTATTCCCTCCATGTAGCCTCGGATTGCCCTCCGGGCAGGGACAGGGATGGGGCACCTACACCCCCGAACTATATTTATTTAGTCAGGGCACCAGACCAGGACAGGCAGGCGGGCTATGGGGTCTGCGCTAGAGTGCTCAGTCTTCCAGGAGCCTACAGGACGATTTTCCAGTGTTCCTATGTTGGCGTGCATCCCTGACGTCAAGGCCCCCCCCGCTGACATCTGCTGTACACTTACCCACATTGTGAGACAGGGAACTTGCTGCACCCCTGGCCTCTGCCAGAGGGCAGTCAAGCTTCGACCCTTGGGGTCCCCTCCCTCCCAGGAGAGGAGAGCTGTCCTCCGGACGCTCAATCCTCTCCTTCCCCTGCCGACCCCCGGTGTTCCGGGCTCGTTCCTGAACCCGGGTCACTGGCATAGCGCAAGGTGTGGCGTCCAATGCCTCAACCCTCAGCACCACCAGGCCGGCAGTGAGAATTACTTCTAATATGGGTGATATGCACATCAACCTGGGCCTCACTGGTACAGCTACATCTTTAAAGTGACACTGTCTACGCCCCTCAGGCCTTGAAGTGTCTTTGAGTAATGCTCAGATATTTGAGGAAGTGGAAGATGTTGACCCTCCGTATATGCGGTCTTCACAATTAAACCTAGTTAGTTAATATTTTCCCTCCATATAATGATCCAACTTCCTTTTAAAAATCTGTTGCGTTACTATTGCCTCTAAGGTGGTAACACGCTCTAGAAGTTGGTGATTCTTGGAATATAGACAGTTTTGTATCTAAGAGCTTTAAAGGGACACTGTCAGCCCCCTTAGGCCTCAAAGTGTCCCTAGTTTAGTTTAAAAAACACATTTTGACTGTTCAAATTCTGTAGAGACTGCTGATGCAGCTGGTAGTTTTGATTCAGATCAATTTTTTCTTTACAAAAGTGAAAAACTGACTGCCCACCATATTGGTGTTACCACACCAAAACATGTTTGTTTACATTTCTGGACCAGCTAAAAAATGGAACACTGCAAACATCTGTGTACAGAAAACCTACAAATGCAGTTACCTGTATAGCTCGAGCTACCATCCCTCTCATACCAAAACATCCATTATATGCAGCCAGGTCATCTGGTACCACCGCATTTGCTGTAATCAAGACGACAGGGACAGGCGCTCATTATGCTAAAAGAAACTTTCAGACAGAAGGGATATAAAACCAGCTGCATTGACAGGAATATCCATTCTGCACTCCATAGGCCTAGGGAAGATCTACTACGGTACAAGCCACTGAAAACATCAGGTCGCACACCTCTGGTAGTAACTTACAACCCAGAACTGGAAAAACTACAGAAAATAAAGATCTACAGCCACTATTGTTTGAAGATGAAACTCTTTTTAAAAAAAAAAATATATATATATATATAATTTCCCACTCCACCAGTGCTTGCCTTCTGCCAGCCACCAAACCTGAAGCAGAAACTGGTGTGCAGCAAACTTCCTTCTGAGCTCCAACTAGGTGACAAATGTACAAAAACATGCAAAGCACCTCTCTGCAAACTATTTACGCATAAATGCAGAAAAAGGCAGTAAGGACAGGGATGGGGTTTGAAGGGGTAAGGCCATAAAAAAAAAAAAAAAAAAGGAAGGTGATGAATACCAATGCCCGCCGTCTGTGCAAGAAGCTCCCTGAACTAGTGGCCTTGATGGAAGAGGGATGCCTGGACATTATGGCAGTCACTGAAACATGGTACACAGAGAACCATGGCTGGGATGTCAGCATACCAGGATACACAGTCTACAGGAAGGACAGGGTGGGTAAAAGAGGAGGAGGAGGAGTAGCTCTCTGTGAGGGAAGGGATTAAAGCAACAAAACTAAAGAGTAAACAGGAAGTTGATGAGTCACTATGGGTCACCCTGGAGACAGGAAATGGTACCACAATCCGCATGGGGGTTGTGTACAGACCCCCATCTCAGGGGGAGGAAATGGACAAGGAAATGATGGAAGGCATCCTTGAAATGGCAAAAAAAGGTGAGATATTGTTGATGGGGGACCTGAATATGCCAGATGTTAACTGGAGTACCTTTGCTGCAGGCACATCTAAGAGCAGGGTCATTCTGGATGCCCTACAGGGGGCATGCCTCAGACAGCTAGTGTTGGAACCCACTTGGGAGGGAGAAATCTTAGACCTGGTACTCTCAAATGGGGAAGGAGAAAGGATCTCGGATTTAGAAGTGGGTAGCCATCTGGGAACAAGTGACCACCAAACAGTGTGGTTCACAATAAACACAGCTATAGAGTCAAGCCATACAAAAACAAGAATATCGGACTTTAGTAAGGCTGACTTTGGGGAAAATGAGAGTGCCTCAGAAAAGCACTAGCAAACTGGCAAGAAGGAGGGGTGGAGGAACAATGGGGAATAATCAAAACGGCCATCGCAGAGGCAATAAGCCTTTGTGTGAAGCAAATCAACAAAACAAAATAAAGGAAAAAAAACACTATGGTTCTCAAAAGAGGTGACAGGGATGGTTAAGGAGAAGATAGCATTCAGGAAATAAGGAAACACAGAAGGAGCAGACAGAGAACTTTATTAGTTAAGCAGAAGGAGGCAGGGAAGGCAGTCAGAATAGCAAGGCACAAACTGAGGAAAAGATAGCCAACTCTGTTAAGAAGGGGGATAAAACCTTTTATAGGTACATTAGGGAGTGAAGAAAGACCGAGGGAGGGATACAGAAACTTAATAAAGGGGAGGGAATGTGGGCAGAGGGTGACGGTGAAAAAGCAGGGATACTGAACAAATATATTGTTGTTTACCTAGAGGCCAGTGGGGCACAGGACCCAAGGCAGCATGGTTTCACAGCAGGAAGGCCATGTCAGACAAACCTAATAGATTTCTTTGACTGGGTGACCAAAGTAGTAGACCAGGGAGGGGCTGTGGATATGGCCTACCTAGATTTTAGCAAGGCATTTGACACAGTCTCACACAAAAGATTAATATACAAGTTAGCCAGCCTTGGAGTGGGTCCCAAGGTGGTAGCCTGGATAAAAAACTGGCTGGACAACAGGACACAAAGGGTACTGGTAAACGGAGTCCACAGTGAAGAAAGGAGGGTAACTAGCATGGTTCCGCAGGGTTCAGTACTGGGACCAGTCCTCTTTAATGTCTTTATAAGTGACATTGGAGAATACCTGGAAGGAAACATATGTCTCTTTGCAGATTATACAAAGATCTGCAACGGGGTTGATGCACAAGGTGGGGTGGAAAGGATGAAAAAGGACTTGGCAAGGTTGGAGGAATGGTCAAATATGTGGCAGCTCAGATTCAACGCAAAGAAGTGCAAGGTAATGCATCTGGGAAACAAAAACCCAGGGGAAGAGTAAACAATAGGGGGTGAGTTAACAACAACAAAAATAGGAGATCTAGGAGTAATTATATCACAGGGTTTTATTTAACTCTAAAAATTGATTAGCGTTTTGCTCATAAAAGTTCTAAAACATTGTGAAAATGCATAGCACTTGCCTCACTGTGTTTAACAAACATAACACTTCTAGAAAATCTATATAAATACTTTCTGTACAATTAGTATTGTACCAAGAAAAAAACTGCTAATCAATTATTTAAAACGCTGTATCAGATGGCCTAAAGGTGGGCAAGCAATGTGAGAAGGCAGTAAGGAGGCCTGGGGGGATACTGTGATGCATAGGGAGAGGCATCAACAGTAGAAAACAGGAAGTTGTTATTCCTCTGTACAGACAGTTGGTGAGACCCCATCTGGCGTACTGTGTGCAATTCGGGAGACCCCATCTCCCCAAAGGCCTAGGCAGAGTGGAGGCTGTTCATAGGAGGCCAACCAAAATGGTGCAGGGTCTGCACCAGAAGACATACAAGGCGAGACTAAAGCAGCTTAATATGTAAACCCTTGAGGAAAGGAGGGAGGGGGGACATGATAGAAACTTTCAAGTATCTCAGGGGAATTAACAAAGTACAAGAGGGTAGCATATTTCAGAAGAAGAGATGTGCAAGACCAGGGGGCACAATTTTGAAGATAGAGGGGGGACAGCTCAGAGGTAATGTTAGAAAGTATGTTTTCACAGAGGGTCGTGGATGCATGGAACAGCCTTCCTGAGGAGGTTATGGAGTCAGGAACAGTGGCAGAATTCAAGAATGCATGGTACAGGCATAAAGCAATTCTAGTGGGGGGCAGAAGCAAGTAAGTAAGCTGTTGGATAAGCTGCAGATTCTAGTTAGTCATCAGGTAGGGAAATGGGCAGACTAGGTGGGCCAAGCGGTCCTTATCTGCTGTCATATTCTATGTTTCTCTGTTTCTCCTGAGACATGCTAGTCATAATGGAAAAACATTTACAATCCAAAACTCGTATACCTGTTCTTCTAGCAACGAAGTATACATGATACAATGCAGAAAATGTGAGGAAGGCTGCTATATTGGTGAGACTGGACAGGAACTTGAAACGAGAATAAATCGCCACAGATTCACAGTTACCCATAAAAATGAAAATACGCCAGTAGGGGAACATCTTTCTAGACCAGATCACTCCACCAGTGATTTTACTGTCAGAGTGTTAAAAGGGAACTTCAAAAACAGCCAGGATCGGCAAACATTTGAAATAAAAATGATACAGTATTTTGACACGAAAGGAAAAGGATTTAATAAAGAGGTTGTTTTTTTTAATACATTACCAGTGATTATGCTTAAAGCAGTGCTTCCGTTTCTTTTTAAACCCTCACATCAGCACCCTCTGGCTCTTTTAACAGGTACCTTCTTAAGACAATGGTATGTATTTTCTTTCTGTCTTGACTTTTTAGAAATGTTAATTAATGGTCCAGTCAGAGTAAAATCAGGTAGCCCTTTGATCTTGCAAGTTGATCTCTCCAACCAACACACTCCAGTGAAAAGTGGTCTTTGTTTGCAAGAGGTGCAAATTGCTGTAATGCTTTGTTCTGTAAACTGCTAGTCTAGGTTTTGAATCCACGTCCCCAACCTTTATATCCGTCCTACTGCTCAGCTGTTTACACTTTGACCTGAAGAAGAGTTTTATCTCTCGAAAGCTAGTCTTAAAAATAATTTTGTTAGTCCAATAAAAGGTATCACCTGCAACATATTTGTTTTTTTCCCTACATTGCTAACTGGACTAACACGGCTACCACAATTCTTTTGATGCCACTCCACAAATCCTTAAAAAAGCACCCCATGAAATTGTTGCAGACACCCACTGCTGTGTCTCCTTCAGATAAGAAGGCAGACAAAAAGTATTGGGTGGCTAGGACTGGTGCTGAATTTCTTTTTGGGCACCCCAGTCATTAAGGTGTGGTACAGGCTGCATCTTGTGGCAAAACTGGCATCCCTCTGGTCTTTCACCCTCCTAAAGACTCTAAGAAGGTAGATTCTATTGCAAAGAAAGTTCACCTAGGGTCCTCCCTGGCTGTTAGGCAGGCCTCTCACATGTCCTGTATAGCTAGGTATCAAAAGTACCTTTGGTCTGCTGTGCTAGAGATTTCCAAAGCAGCTCCTTCTCCCAAGGCTGCTGACCTGGAGGAAGCTGCAAAAAGGGGAATTGAGGCTGCTAAAACGCAGTTGAGGATGGCAGTGGATTCCAGTGGCACTGCATCCAGGCAAATAATAATGCATTTTATTTCTCACAAGCGCCTTTCAACCATCAAGGCGTTGTACAAAAAAGATAAGAGATCATAATAAAACTCAAAGACAGTAAAATAGTCAGAGGGTCCAAGCTTTAAACGGTGCCACCAAAAGCATGGCACCACAAATATGTTTTCATCGCATCCTAAAAACCCCCCACAGTCGTGCACTCCCGAAGCTGGCGGGGTAGAGAATTTCAGAGGGCGGGGCCCGTGCATGAATCACAGGCCCCAGAAGATTTCAAACGCCCTCAGAATCTCTAGCAACCCTCATCACATAGTGCAACTCACCGCGGTAAGGCACAAGGAGCTCTTTTAAGTAGTCTGGGCCCAATCCATGTAGGGCTTTATAAGTCAGTAAACTGACTTTAAAGGTGATCCGCCACCTAATCGGTAGCCAGTGCAGATTGCGCAGCACAGGTGTAATATGAGAGGACAGAGGGGCTCCCGTCAGCAGTTGTGCTGCCTCATTCTTCATGAGCTGCAGGTGGCGGATAATCAATTCCAGACAACCCTAAGTACAGGGAGTTGCAATAATCTAGGCACGCGGTCACAACAGCATGGACCAAAGTAGGTAAGTCCCCGGACGGAACAACGTGCTTAATCCTTGAGATATTCCTGAGATGATAAAAGGAAGACTTGACGACAGCTGACACATGAGCTCGTAATAAAGTCAGTCCGTCGTCAAGCACTACCCCCCGGTTTCGCTCCCATTCAGTGGAAAGGATCTGCAAGCCCCCAAGAACAAGTCCAGAGGGCTGATCAGTCCTCGACCCCTCTATCCAATGACCTGGGTCTACTACCATCACCTCTATCTTTCCAGAGTTCAGCTTTAACCAACTTGAAGTCATCCAGTCCTGGATTTCAGCGAGGCAGGAGTTAAATACAGAGACAGCGCTATCCTGGTCAGGGACAAAAGACGGGTAGAGCTGGGTATCATCAGCATAACAGTGAAACCTCAGCCCATACAGTCTTACAATGTCTCAGAGAGGCAGCATATACACTGCAAACAACATGGGGAACAGCACTGAACCCTGAGGAACCCCACATGGCAGGGAGAATGGGTCAGAGGAAAAAATCCCAGACACCACTCTCTGACTCCTGCCAGTGAGGAAAGATGTAAACCGTCTGAAGACTCTGTCTATCCACAGATAGACCCCAGATGTCCAAGCAGCACCCCATGGTCTACAGTGTCAAAGGCTGAGGAGAGATCAAGGAGCACCAAGACAGAGTGGCTTCTTTGATCTCTCACCATCAAGAGATCATTGAGCACTCGAACAAGCGCAGTCTTAGTACTGTGCCTCTTTCGAAAACTGGACTGGAGAGGTTTGTAGATGTTATGGACAAGCCCCCGACTTTTCCGCTTCCGCGGCTGACCGCAGAATTATCCGCGGAATTTGCGGCCACCCGTGGAAATTGCTGTCACCCGCAGAATTTGAGACCGATCATGGAATTAGTGCCTAATCACCGCAGAAGTTGCAGTTGAGCGCGGAACTCTCCATCAAATTGTCTTTCCCTGCCAGATATTCAAGTGATCTCCCTTAGGGTTTTACTGACCGAGACTTAGATAAAATGACGAACATCAGGAAAGAAGTAACAGTAATAAAAAAATCTCTCTGTACATATTTACCCTGCAGTGTAATCCTCTACTGCTTCCGTACACACAGACTGAATGAGCCAGATGAATTGATTTTTATGTCAGAGCCTCGTTCCTCGTAACCCCAATCAGCAGAATTTTTTTTTTATAATGGAGGCTCTGAAAGTACCACAGACAGTACTGACAAGTGGCAAACTGCCATTTGTAAGTGGGAAAAAAAAAATCTGAAATGAAGCACATCTTGCCTAGCTGCATACACCAGTCTAATGCTGAACAGTTAAAGTGAAGTCATAGCTCCGATTAGCCTCATTGTTCTGTGCTCAGCCCTCCGCTTCACTGACCGTGCTCCTAAGTGTCTTGTAAGAGCATGTCCAAAGCAAATAAATTAGTGCAAACTGTCATTTGTAAGTTGAAATGAAGAAACCTTAAACAAATTCATCAGTACGATCACTGTCCTATTTGTGGTGTGCGCATATGCTTCTAAACAGCTGCTGTACACATACAGTAGTTCATTTCGCCAGATGAATTGATATTCTGAAGAAGCCTCACAATCTAGTTCAGAAAAGCTGTAGTAGCCAACAGCTAAAAATTATGGTAACTGCATGCCTTGACAAATGATACTGATATTTTTTTTTGATTAAATTAACAGGAAAAATAAATTAAAGAAATTTGAGGTACTTGAACTGTACTGTCATTTTTTTTGCCCATTTCTACCTGATGTCATTGACAGCCACTATGGTCCCTGCTCTCTGGTGAGACAAAATACAACTATCAGTACACGCACCCTCCTAGTAGGGACATCAGGCAGAAATGGACTAAAAATTACAGTACTCTCTGCCAGAGTACCTCTGCTTTTTTGTCAATTTTTTTTGTTTGTTTTTCAAAGTAAAACAGGACACAGAAAACATCTCACATGTCAGAGTTGGCAGGTTCACACCATAGCTCAAAGAATATTAATAATAAATACATTAATCCCCTCAGTCATGTTGGAGTCCTGGAAGTTTCTGGGGTGCTTCAGATTTAAACATTTTTTTTTCCCGCCAAGGGTTGCTGTCGGTGACATCGGGCAGAAGTGAATAAAATTACAGCAAGCACTGGTAACATCATCCAGCACATATAGACATACACACACACACACACACACACACACACACTTTAGTACCCAACTAGATAAACTTTAAATTTAAAACCTCCCATGCTTTAATATGATATATGCAGGCTTTACATTTACAGTGACCGGGATGCTTCTGTTAACGTAAAAATATGTTTGATTTCCCACAGAGAGAAACGGAGGGACTTACAGCAGCTCATCACAATTCCTGGACATAGCACTACACATGGTAGTTCCTAAATAAATAGATAAGTACATAAATAAATGCAGAATTTTGCTCCGCATGCAGGAACAATCGCATCTCCTCCTAGCTGGGAAAGTGGCTGACTCTGCATTGATGATTGGGGACAAATGTATGTAAAAAAAAGTGCCCAACTATGCGGACTTTTATTTCTAATATTCCACTCTGTGTCGACTAAATTATATTACAAATACTGTTACCACAGAACAGTCGCAAGAAGGAAATGTTTCATTCAGTCTGCCTGAGTCACTCCGTTGCTCTCCGGGGCTCAGTCCAGCTACTGCATAGAGACAAAGAAATTAAATCCTGCTTAACACAACTCAAAGTCTATTTTGTGAGCAAGCTTTTGTGCCAGATTTACAATAGGGAGATATCTTTTTCTTGCCTCCCAATATCAGGACTGGGCCACAGAAAGACAGTAGTGGCTCTGGTAGTTCAGCTTTAATCAAGAACAGTTACAGGGCTCCCTGTAGGGCACAGACATTGTTTATTATTCTTGGATTTTGTTTCTTTTTTTTATAAATGAATTCTCCCACAGATGTAATATTTATTGGTCACTGCAGTACCGATGTCACTACCATGGAGTATGCCAGCAAGAAAGGGATCTGATTATTTTTTTTGTCACAGATTAGGGCCAGAGAGTGCCCCAGAGAGAAACACGTATGTTTAGCATCTCTCAGCCTTGTAATCATAATATCTCTGGAAATGTATGTGGGGGAGGGGGGTATAACTTGTACATTGTTTGGCCACCTTTATAGTTTCATTACTATTACTGTTTTATATTAGCAAGTTTGTATAAAAAGTGGTAAAATTATGGGTAAAAATGTGCCTCAGAATTGCTGCAGAAATTGGTGTCGAGCACACAGAAGTTCTGCGGCAAATGGGACTCCTGCCGCAGAACTTTGTCTGGGCGCTGCAGAAAAATCGGGCCTTGGTTATGGATGGTCAGGTGGTTATCCAGCTGTACCGCAACTACTTTCTCAGTCACCTTCCCTATAAAGTGAAGGTTTGAGATTGGTCTGTAGTTGGCAGAAATATCTGGGTCCAAAGAAGCTTTCTTTAGGAGGGGAGTTACCACTGCCTCCTTCAGGGAGCTTGGAAACTCACCAGATTCCAAGGAACACCGGAGTATCTGCACCAGGACCGGGCCGATCAAATCCCAACAACCCATAATCAAGGAAGTTGGGCCCGGATCCAAAGTACAGCACGTAGGGCGCATACCCTGGACAATCTGCATGACAGCCACAGATTCGGGCAAGGCAAAGGAACTCCAGGACGGTGAGGTGACCAAGCACCGATCATCCGCAACCCCCATAGAGTGGGTCGAAAGAATTTCTGACCTGATGTCGGCTACCTTATCTGCAAAGAACCGAGCAAGTTCATCGCACTCTAATTGCGAAAAAGGTCTTCAGAGCTGAAGACAGGCTGGGTTGCACAGCATGTCCACAGTTCGGAAGAGCTGAGCTGGTCGGTTCTGAGCGGCAGCAATCTCCCCGGACAGGAATTTTGCCTTCTTATGGGAAATCGTTGATTGGTTGAACACCATCAGATCTACCAATCTAAGGTGGTCTGCCTCCAGGGCGGATTTCTTCCAACGCCACTCTAACCTATGTCCTACTCGCCACAACTCCCTCAGGGACCCATCAAACCTCGGGGCCCGAGGCGGAAAGAGGAGAGGACAAACATGGACAGGAGCAATCAAGTCCAGAGCTACAGAAATGGCTTTATCATAAGCCACCACTAGAGTCTCTGGACTCGAGCTGGCCACAGGAAACTCAGAGATCCATCACCGCCATTAGGCCTTGGGGGACTCGCTTCTCGTAAAGGGCAGTAACTGACCATCTCCACAGGGGGCAGGCCTTCAAAGTGGGGGAGCAAAAATTGAACCTCACCGTGCAATGATCAGACCAACCGACTGGTACTACCTCCAAATCGGAGGCCTCAATCCCCAGGAGGAAGACCAAATCAAGAGAGTGACCATGTTTATTGGTGGCAGAGGTAACCACCTGTGTGAGGCCCAGAGATGTCATAAGCTGGAGGAAGTGTTGTCCAAACTGCGAGAGTCCGTCGTCGACCCAGGCATTGAAGTCGCCCAGTACCATCAATCTGGGTGACTCCAGTAACATGTCTGCGATGAAATCTGCTACTTCCTGCAGGAAACGTGTCTCGTCCCCGGGTGGATGGTAGACTAGGGCTATCCTGCAACCTACACCAGCCACCACTACACACTCAAATGATTCATCCTCCTCGACTGGTACAATCGTGAGGCCAACTTGGTCTTGAAACAGACCGCCACTGCCCCCGCGATCCAGTCTCGGGCAGTGTATTACAGAGTACCCGGCCGGAATTGCAGTATCCAAAATGGAGCCAGCATTTTCATCAAGCCAGGTCTCTGTAATGCAAGCCAGATTGGTTGTTCCAATAAGATCTGCAATAATTACAGTTTTGTTTTTAACAGATCTGGCATTGCATAACACTGCAAGAGTTGGATGGGTTTCCAGGGCCGTCCCAGCTACTAGCCTCACTGCAAAAGGCGGTGCCCTTGGGTATGAGGACTAGACAGGGAGAACCCTGTTTCAGACTCCATTTCGCCCCAGGGCATCTTTTAGGCCTAACCACCCGAATGTGAGCGGTGCGCTCATTCATCCTCAATATCTGCCCCGCCCCACCCTTACGTACAATACCTAGCGCACAACAGCGCTGGTAAGTTGACCACAACAAAGAAGGGGGGGAAGGGGCGGAGGGCACGGAGAGCGGAGGATGAATAGCGCACAACGGGGGGAAAATTTACACATTTCACAAACAAGTATGATATCAAAAACATACTAAACAAGCACCCAATCTGTTGGACCCTCAAAATTACAGTAATAAACTTAAAACAATACCCAGCCAACTAAAGACCAACAAAATAACCCTCCTGCTGACCCAAAACTATATAAACACTTAAAACCCCAAGCAAAACTATAATCAATTAAAAAATTATAAAACATCAGTCCAGGCTCCTAAGTCTCATTAAATGATGCAAGTCCAAAAAGGAAGATGGTGCAAAATGAGTCCACTTCAGAAAGCTCCAAACACAGGAATATTAAGAACAAAATTCAAACCAAGGATAAATGAGACAAAATGAAAAATAAAACCCCTGCTCTCACCAAGGGATACAGATTAAACAAACATAAAACAACTTAATATAATTTCAGCCCCCAGGCACTCTCTCACTACCAGGGAGGCAGAAGAGACTGGACACTCTCACTATCCAAACAAATTTTTAAAAAGAAAAGAAAAATAATGGGAGTTCTGACCACATATCTGAGGGATTGACACCTCAGACTCCAGTAAAGTCTCCTTCTGGCAGAAAACCTCCCGATGGAATCCAGATCTTCTTTTGGCATGAAAACACTCGGAACACGATAGACTTGAAGACCAGACCAGACCCCAAAAACCCTACCTGTAGGGGCAACCAGCAAGAAATAGCTGTCCCACCACCTCGGCACCCCACCTGCACCAGCCCACCAGCAGGCCAGAGTGGGGCCTTGGATAAGACACAAGCCCGTTGACGGGCTTCCCAGTCAACCACGGTTTGGTTCTTCCGGGCAGAGACAACCTCCAGCGGCAACCACCTACAGCCACAGGCTATAGTCTTCAGATCGGCCACACACCACAGCAGCACAAATCAATCCAAATCAGCTCCTCTGCGGTAAATCCAATAAGCCTGCGGGTGATGCAACTCCCTTTTCAAGTCTCTGGTCAAGCCTTCTCTACTGAAACAGCACCGCACAAATGCCTCGCCTTGAAGCACACTCTGGCATAACACAATTTCCCCAAAGCACAGTCCTGGAAATTCTTCTCCATGGGCAAACAAAAACTCCTCCCGTATTTGTTCCTTACTCCCAGCCAAGCACACGTTAACACAAATGCTGTGCTCCGCAGCAGCCTCTCAAGCAGGCTAAATTCGAAAGGTCTGCTCAGCCTCTTCCCCCCATCTACATACACTTTGCTCTTGGACTCTAGGCTGCAACGGGCCTAATTAAAGAGCCCAGCACACACTGGAGGACCGATCGAGTGACCTCCACAACACTCGCAAGCAGGGGAGAACAGAGTTCGGACACCACAGCAAAGCCGACGAGGTAACTGGTTGAAACAAAAAAAACAAAGCGAAGCAAGCAGGCACGAATAAACAAAACAGCGATACAAGTAGTTCAAACAACATGAAGTGTTGCTGTATTCTGACAAGTGCAGTTAGCCCCAGCCTTTAAACTGCCCTGGAGAACAATGGGTTAACTTTTCTATGCAGGGCATAGAATGTTGATCTCAAGCTTGGTTGATGTCTCTGCCTGTCGTATTTTGAACTGCAACTGTCAGATTCTTTATTCCGCCTCACTGAACAGTCGCTTCAGAGATTTCTCCTGCAGCTCTGTTCGAAGTCAGTTGAAGTGTTGGTTTTTGGTCCATTTTCTACCGAAATTTAGTTTCCGCATAGTCTGTTCAAGTCTCTGTCTGTGGTACCATGAGTACTAGATAGGTTTTGTTCTGTTTTCTGTGTGGAACTTGTAAAAAGTGTGGATCGGTTCGGCTGAACCGATCGTTCAGGTAATTTTTGTATCCATCTTTAGTGTGTGGTTACCGGTCCGTATCGGTTCTTAAAAAAAAAAAAAAACTGGTTTTAGTACGTTTTTTTCCAAGATCCGTGACACGATCAGGAACTGATAGGGGAGTCTTGCCTGGCAGTTGCGGAAAAAAGGGTAAGTTTGGTTAGGTTAGCCGTGTCTGAGAAACCCAAGAAAAAAAATGGGCCCACTTGGTTTCAACACTGCAGTGAGTGTGGGGAGGTCTTTGCTAAGGCCGATCCCCACACCACCTGTGTTTGTCTGGGGTTTGACCATCTCGATTCAGACTGCCAAATTTGTAAAAATTTTCCAAAATCTACCCTTGAAAAGAGATTAGGCAGACTGAGGGAAAGGGAGGCCGAGAAGTCCGCTGACCTGGATGGCCAACCCGGTTCGGTTTCGACCGAACAAGAAGGAGTGCCCTCTGACCAGGGCGATACTACTTCGGGCAAAAGGAGATCCAATCCCGAGGGGTCGGTTCTGGCAAAAAAGAAACGCAAAGAAAAATCATCCAGTTCGGATCCAGAATCTCATACTCCGACCACCGAAGAAATGGCCAAAGCGATTCGTATTGTGGAATCTCTTCGCCTGGTTCTGACTGATCCGGCACCTTTTGGCAGGGGCTTGGTTCGGTCGGTTCCCCCGGTTCACGATTATACCCTGGAAGAATTTTATGAACCGGAGTTTGAGGAGGAAGGAGAGTTGGAAGATGAATATGGTGATGGTAAAAGTCTGGATGTGCCTATTGACCTGGACATCTCCCCAGACAGACCTTCAGGTGTTTCTCCTCCTAGGCTTTCTGAGTCCCCCTTCCCACTTTGTTTTATAGAAAGGTGGCTGAGACCCTCCAGCTTCCTGTGGAGGAGGCAGTGGAGGATCAGGAGGAGCCTGACTATGTAGAGATGATGGACATCCCAGAGTCCAGGAGACTGTCTGTTCCCCTTCACAGATCTTTTGGGAAACGGACACAAACAATTATGAAGTCTTCCAATTCCATACCTGTGGATAGAAGAATGGTCAAGAGGTGTACTCTTTCAGGTAGATACGGAGTTCCTTTATCAGCAGTACAGCCATGTTGGGGTTGTACAGGCTGCTGCCTGCGATAAGGCAAACATTCCCTTGGCATCACACCCCCTAGACAAGGACTCCAGGAAGATTGATGCCATGGCAAAAAAAGCAGTACATGGCATCTTCCTTGGGACTCAGGCAGGCAAATTATATGGCCTATACAGCCAGATACCAGAAGTCCAGGTGGGACACTGTACTGGCACTGGCTAAACAGGCTTCCCCCAGCTTGCCAGGGAACTGGAGGAGGTGGCTGCAGATGGGATTGAGGCATCAAAAGTTCAGTTTCATGCTGCTGTGGACTCCAGCGATGTCATAAAGAATCATGGCTACATCTGTGGTTCTTCGGAGAATGGCTTGGCTCAGATGTACTAGCCTCTCAGGATACCCAGGCTAAGGCCATGGATTTTCCTGTAGTGGGTTATTCTCTGTTTGTGGAGCAGACAGAGAATTACATGAAGAAAATGGATGAGTAGAGGACCACTTACAGGAGTGCTCAGGCCAAGGAAAGGCAGGCAACTCCTCAAAGGCAGCAGTCTAGTGGCAGGGGCAGGCCTTTTCACCAAGCACAGGCCTCTTCTTCCTTTTCGCAGAGAGGGTTCTTCAGAAGGAGGGGCAGAAGGGGGATGAGCAGGCCTGCATCCACCCCTCAGCCTAAAGCCCCTGCCAAGCAGACACCCTGATGGGTCTGCCCAGGTCGACTCTCCTATCCCAGTGGGGTGGGGGGGGGGCAGGACGGCTTACTTTGTCCAGGACTGGATATCTGTTGCATCAGACAAGTGGGTCCTGGAAGTAGTAAGCCAGGGACTGGTTATCAGCTTCAAAAAATTTCCAAAGATGAGAGCCGGATCTTTTCCACTGGCAAATCTTTCAGAAACTCTTGCCCTAGAGGCAGAGGTTTCTTCTCTCCTAGCTTTAAGAGCTATAGAGAGAGTACCTACCCTACACTGGGGCAAAGGACTGTACTCCAGGTACTTCCTGACCCCCAAAAAGACAGGAGAGTGGCGACCCATCCTGGACTTAAGCTATCTGAACAAACATCTTTTAAAGTCAAAGTTCAAGATGATGACTCTGGGAATTATCCTTCCCTCTCTTAGGCCAGGGGACTGGCTAGCCTCCCTGGACCTCAAAGATGCCTACTTTCACATTCCCATCAGGTGCTCCCACAGAAAGTACCTCAGGTTCGAGTTGCCCTCAGGCCACTATCAGTTCAGAGCAGTGCCCTTTGGCCTAACCTCAGCTCCATGGGTTTTCACAAAGTGCCTGGCAGTAGTTGTTGCCTTCCTAAGAAGACAAAAGGTTTCCATTTTTCCATATTTGGACGACTGGCTCATAGTGGGCCAGTCCCCAGACCAAGTCAAGTCAGACCTGCAAGTGACCCAGCAAGTGCTCGCTTCTTTAGGATTTCTTCTCAACCTACCAAAGTCAGTTCTCGAACCAGTGCAGCTCCTCACCTTCATAGGGGCAGAGCTGGATACAGTAAAAGCAAGAGCCTTCCTTCCCCTAGAAAGGGCAAGAGCTCTCATGGAGCTGGCTTCTTCGTTGAGCCTTCAGGTGTCTCGACCAGCAAAGCATTTCCTTCAGCTCTTAGGCCACATGGCAGCTTCTACAGCAGTGGTCCAAGGTGCAAGATTCCAGATGAGGGACATTCAGTTCCGCTTAAGAGCTTTTTGGTCCCAAAGAAAGGATTCCCTTACCAAACTAATCCAAGTGACTCAAACTCTGATCCAGGCACTGCAGTGGTGGCAGGATCAGGACAATTTGAGGCAAGGGGTTCCATTTGCCACTCAGTCTCATTCAGTGGTCCTTACCACAGATGCTTCCCTGCTGGGCTGGGGAGCCCATTTGGGGGACCTCACCACCCAGGGTCTGTGGTCGCCTCAGGAATCTCTTCTACACATCAGTCTCTTGGAACTCAGGGCAGTGTTTCTGGCACTGCAGGCTTTTTCCCCAATCAGTACAGATCAAGGTGGTTCAGGTCAGAACAGACACCACCACCACCATCATGTGGTACATCAACAAGCAAGGAGGCACTATGTCTGCGGCCTAGTGCACAGAAGCAATGTAGTTGTGGTCCCTGGCTTATTCCCTGCAAACCTCTCTGATAGCAGTTCACCTTCCAGGGAAGGACAATGTCCTAGCAGATGCACTGAGCAGAATATCTCAGGGCCATCACGAATGGGCCCTGGATCCTCTGGTGTTGAAGGTGATTTTCTCAAGATGGGGCACTCCAGAGAGAGATCTTTTTGCAGCCCCAGACAATCACCAACTTCCTCTCTTTTGTTGCAGACCCCCAGTCTTTGGCTCAGTCCCCCTGGATGCTCTTGATTCTGAACTGGGAAGGGAAATTTCTGTATGAACAGGAGAGGGAAGGGGGGGGGAAGCAAAGTTCTAGTCAAGATAAGGTCACAACCTTACAAAATGATTCTGATTGCTCCAGACTGGGCCAGGCAGCCATGGTACCCCTTGTTGCTGTCCCTAGAAGTCCATCTTCCCCTGTCTCTTTCCAGGAATTACAACCTGTTAACCTCTTCTCAGGGGAGGATTTGGTACCCCAATCTTCAGTCTCTCAATCTCAAGGCATGGCTCTTGAAGAGTTGAGTTTGCAGATTTGCATCTCTCTCAGGGAGTTCTGGATATTCTCAAAGCTTCTCGAAAGCCTTCCACCAGAAAGACTTATAACTCCAAATGGAAGAGATTCAGCATTTGGTGTTGCAAGAGGCATATCTTCCCCAGATACTGGTGAATTGCCTACAGTTCTGGATTATATGGTCCATCTTAATAGCCTGGGCCTCAGGACAGCTACTGTCAGGGTACTCTTGTCTGCTGTTTCTGCTTTCCTGTCAGTAGGTAAGTCTTCCTCACTGTCATCCTACCCTGTATTCTGTAAGTTTTTCAAGGGATTGCTTCACACCAATCCCCCCCCCCCCTTTAGGGATCCTGCTCTTGCTTGGGATCTTAATGTTTGCATTGCTCAGCTTATGCAACCCCCTTTTGAACCTTTGTACTCAGCAGAGCTTAAGTACTTGACTTGAAAAACTGTGTTTTTGGTAGCCATTACTTCTGCTAGACGTATCAGTGAATTGCAAGCCCTGTCAGTGGAACCTGATTTCATCTCTTTTTTTCACAGAGATAAAGTGATCCTTGGAACTAACAAAGTTCTTGCCTAAAGTGGTTTCAGATTTCCACCTGAATCAGTCTGTCTCTCTCTGTTTTCTTCACTGATCATTCTTCCTCAGGAGAGAGGAGGCTACACCGTTTGGATGTTAAAAGAGCCCTTAGCTACTACATAGAGCATACCAAAGATCAAAGGTTTGACTCCCTCCAGTTGATCCTCACTTATGGAGAAGTGGGAAAGGGCAAACCTGCCACCAAGAGATATGTTGCCAGGTGGATTGTGTCTTGTATACAATTCTGCTATGAAAAACTCCACCCTCAGGCCTGAGGGCTCATTCCACAAGAGGTACAGTATCTTCCCTGGCTGCTGCCAGGGATATCCCTTTCTTAGAAATTTGTCAAGCAGCCACCTGGAAAACAGTCCATACCTTTACCAAGCATTACTGTCTGGATATCCAGGCTAGGAGTGATGCTCGGTTTGGCACAGCAGTACTTCAGAGCCTATTCCCAAAGTGGGTTCTGTCCCTCCTCCATGGAGGTACTGCTTGGTAGTCTGCACTTGTCAGAATACAGCAAGACTTCATGTTTGAAGAAAAAAATTACTCACCTTAGGAATTATGTCTCTTCTAGTGGGGTCTTGCTGTATTCTGGCCTGCCCCCCTGCCTTCCCTCTCAGAACCTGGATTTTTTGGGGTGTGGGTGGACAGGCGCAGTGTTGGCACCTCAGGGGTGTTCCCTTACACCCTCTGTTACTCATGGGGTGAGATATTATTTCAGTTTTATTGGTTTTTGTGTTTTGTGTTTCCTGACTTGAATCTTCCTTTGAGAACCCAAAAGGTTATTTTTCTGCCAATTGGCTAGTACAGATCTTACAGTTTCCACACAGAACACCTAGTGAGTTTTGCTCGTAAAGATCTGACGATTGCAGTTCAAAATACAACAGGCAGAGACATCAACCGAGCTTGAGATCAACATCCTATGCCCTGCATAGAAAAGTGAACCCGTTGTTCTCCGGGGCAGTTTAAAGGCTTGAGCTAACTGCACTTGTCAGAATACAGCAAGACTCCACTAGAAGAAACATAATTACTAAGTCGAGTAATTTTTTTCTTCAGAGCTAGTTCAGCACACCTAGCAAGTCGGCCATTTGCAGAGTATGAAGGCCATTGTCATTATGTGACGAATGTTATCAGCAGTTTCACTTAGGAGGTTTGCCTGTCTTAGAACTACCAATCTAACGCAGGACACACAAACCAAAGCCATGGATTTCCCTCGTGACCCTATGCCTCTGTTTGGAGAACAAACATAGGCAGCATTGTATTCATCCATTTTTTTTCATATATGCTTCTAAGAGTGCAGCAGCAAAAGAGGGCATCTGCCCCTCAGAAACACCAGGCTAGAGGTGGCAGGGGCAGAGCTCACTACAGGCCTTTTTCTCCAACCTCAAGCTTTTCCCCAGTAGCAACAAAGTGGATACTTTAGAGGCAGAAGGGGCAGTGGCTGTACTAGCCCCAGTGTCCAGCCAGTAGCCCAGCCAAAGCAGACACTCTGAGGTGTCTGTTCGGGTTGCCTCCCCAGTCCCAGTAGGGGGCAGGATGGCCCACTTCCTCCAGGAGTGGAGAAATGTCACCACAGACAAGTGGGTCCTGGAGGTAGTGGGCCAAGGGCTTGTCCTCAGCTTCAGGCTAAAAGCAAAGCTGAGGTCAGGGGTCTTCAAACCCTCTTCCCCATTAGAAACGGGCTTGTTGGAAGAGGAAGTTTCAATCCTTTTGTTGCAAAAAGCAGTAGAGCCAGTTACCTCAGACCAGAAGGGAAAGGGCTTGTATTTGAGGTACTTCCTCACAATAAAGAAAACGGGAGTGGTAACCCATTCTGGATCTGACACTTAATTGTCAAAACCAAAATTCAAGATGGTTACTCTGGCTACTATACTACCAATCCTAAGGCAGGGAGACTGGCTAGCATCCCTGGACTTAAAGAATGCTTATTTCCATATCCCAGTAAGAGGATCACACAGGAAGTACCTCCAGTTCAGATCAACATTAGGTCTTTACCAAGTCAGGGCAGTGCCCTTCGGACTGACATCTGCTCTAAGGGTGTTCACAAAATGACTGGCTGTGGTTGTTGCACACCTAAGGCGACAAGGAGCGTCAGTGTCCCCCTACCTAGATGACTGGCTGATAGTAGGCCAGTAATATCAACAAGTAATAGAGACATTGACACTCACACAAGATACCCTACACTCACTGGGGGTCTTGGTAAACCAGAAAGTCTGTTCTGGAACCAGTTCAGCTCCTCAAAATTCATAGGGGCAGACCTGGACGAAAGGAGAGGCTTTCCTCCCTCAGGACAGAGTGGACAACCTTATTCACGTAGCCAGTTCCTTCAAGCTTCATGTCCCAAGGCCAGCAAGACACTTTATAACTGTGACAGGAGCCAGGTTCCTAACGAGGGACAGCCAATTCCACCTGAGAGCTCACTGGCTTCAGAAAAGGGACTCTGTCAAAGCTAGTACCTGTCACAGTGACATTTCTCCAAGCTCTACAGTGGTGGCAAGAGCAGTCCAGTCTCAAGGGGTGCCGTTCCTGCAGCAAGCCTCTTCAATGGTACTGAGTACAGATGCATCCCTTCTAGGATGGGGAGCACATCTGGGGGATCATACAGCACATAGCACATGGACAAAGCAGGAATCACTCCTGCAAATCAACTTGTTGGAGTTCAGGGCAGTTCTCCTGGGTCTTCAGTCAGTTGCCAATCAAGTAGAGGGCACGGTGGTTCAGTTTAGAACAGACACACCGTGTATTACATAAACAAGGGGGCACAAGGTCAACTCCTCTTTGCATGGAGGCAATGAAAATTTGGGCCTTGGCATATTCCGTGGAGATTTCCCTCTCATCTGTCCCAGTAATTTATTTAACTACAAAAATTGATTAGCATTTTGCTCATAAAAGTGCTAAAACATTGTGAAAATGCATAGCACTTGCCTCACTGTGTTTAACAAACATAACACATCTAGAAAACCTATATAAATACTTTCTGTACAGTTGGCATTGTCCCAAGAAAAACACTGCTAATCAATTATTTAAAACCCTGTGTTCATCTCCCAGGAAAGGACAACATTTTGGCAGATTGTCTCAGCAGAATCAACCAGAACCACCACAAGTGATCACTGAACAAGCAGGTCCTGGCCATCTTCAGGAGATGGGGCACTCCAGAAGTGGACCTGTTCACAGATCCAAGCAATCAGCTATCACAGTTTTGCTGCAGACCTCCCATCAAGGGAACAATTCCTCTGGATGCACTTCTGTTGGATTGGATGGGGAGGTTCCTGTATGCATTCCCTCCCTTCCCTCTGCTGTTAAGGGTGCCGAACAAATTCAGAACCCAGCCAGCTGCAGTGATTCTCATTGCCCCAGACTGGGCCAGACAAACTTGGTACTCCATGATTCTGTCAATGTCTGTAACCAAACCAATCAGTATCCCCAGGAGGCACATTCTGCTGTCATACTCACAGGGCAGGATCATGTATCCCAACCTGCAATCCCTCAGGCTCTAAGCTTGGCTGTTAAAGACTTAGAATATGCAGGTCTGCACCTGTCAGAAGGGGTTATGGAAATCCTGAGAGTATCCAGAAAGCCTTCCAGTAAGAGAACCTATTCTTCCAAATAGAAGAGATTTTCCATTTGGTGTCAGGGCAAGGGTGTGGACCATAACCAGGCCAGCCTGTCAGTAGTCCTGGACTATGTTGCCCATTTACATTCTATGGGTTTAAGGGCCTCTACCCTGAGAGTGCATCTGGCAGCTGTCTCAGCCTACTTCTCTGTGGGTAAGCGCTCTTCCCTAGCTTCAAACCCAGTGTTTAAAACATTTTTTAGGGGGTTACTATACCTGCATCCCCCTCACAGGGAGCCAACTCCCATATGGGACCTGAGCATTTGCATTGCCAGCTCATGCAACCCCCCCCCCCTTCAAACCCATGTCTTTGGCAGACCTCCGGTATGTGACTTGGAAAACAATATTTCTGGTAGCCATAACCTCTGCCAGAAGGATTAGTCAGCTTCAGGCATTGTCTACAGAACCTGGGTACATAGCCATCCACAAGGACAAAGTAGTCCTTGGGAATAACAGAAAATTCCTGCCCAAGGTGGTATCGGAGTTCCACCTCAATAAGTCTGTTACGTTATCTGCCCCCTTTTTTTTTTTTTTATTTTTTAACTGATCATTCCACCACAGGTGAATGCAGGCTGCACAGCCTGGATGTAAAAAGGGCAATCAGCTACTACCTTGACCACACACAAGGTCACAGGCAGGATCAAACTCCGCTTTTCCTCCCCTATAGGGATGTGGGGAAAGGAAAAGCAGCCACAAAAAGATCCATTGCATGATGGATTGTAGCCTGCATTCAGTTTTGCTACAGTAAGGTGGGTAAGCAGCCACCTGCAGGCCTCTGGGCCTATTCGACCAGGGGTACAGCAGCTTCTTTGGCAGCTGCTAGAGATGTTCCCCTAGTCTACATCTGTAAGGCAGCCACTTGGAAGACAGTCCACACATTTACCAAGCATTATTGTGTGGGCATCCAGGCCAGAGGGGATGCCAGGTTTGGCACAGCAGTCCTGCAGAGCTTGTTTCCTAAATGGGGTATAGGCCCACCTCCAAAGGTACTGCTTGGGTAGTCTACATAAGTCAGAATACAATAAGATTTCCTGGGGCTTGAAGAAAAAATTACTTACCATAATAATCTTGTTTCTTCCAAAGGAATCTTGTGGTATTCCTCACTTCCTGTCTTCCTCCCCTACTAGGAACCTATGGTCACTGCATTCCAGCTGTAATAGGAATGTTGCAAACCTGTGTGTATGGTGTTTTCTCTTGGGCATCTGTGACTTTGAGTCTTAGTGGTGCCACATTGAAATTTTTCAAGGGGAGAATTTATGGTTATTATTGGGGGGGGGCTGTTAGTATTGGCATAGTTAGATAGTTCTTCGTGCATGCTTCGTAAGAATCTGTTTAGAACTGTTTACCAGGGACAGTGGTTTGAAAACTGAGCTCGAGCGTAGCATTCTATCATTTGCATAGGTTCTATTAACCATTTCAGCTCTGGGGAAGACCAATGGTGAGACCATACAGCGTAAGTCAGAATACAGTAAGATTCCCATGGAAGAAATAAGATTATTGTGGTGAGTAATTTTTCCATCCTGACCTCATAATGAAGGAGGAGGGATATGGAGACATTGTACTCCACACTCCAGCTCCGCTGTATCCTCTTGCAGTGAGGATTCTGTAGTGCATATGCTCTGATCTACTGCTGAAGACCCTACCTCGGAAACAGTGACGCAGCAAATGTAAAATGCAATAGGTTTTATTGTGAAAGAAGAGTATTCCACTAAAAAGAATTTGATGGATTTCCTGGAGGTCCTCTGTACTTCATTCTCCAATTTATCCTGCATTGGAGGCTGCAACATTTGCTGCTTGGTATAGACCAAATGCAACACCAGCTGTACACAAAAAGGCTGATGAGCAGTACACTGCTCCTGCTGCTAAGCCTTATTGTGCTGGGGTGCTGCTGAGCAGCCATCCAGGAAGCAGCGTTTTACCTCTACTTATTTGGTAAAAACACCCAAAACCTTTTCTAGTGCTCTGTCTGGTGGTTTCTGTTCTCTTGAATGTCAGGATGGGCAAGACCCATGGCCCAAATGCTCCTTCAGACTTCTTTACTCCAAAAAACAACCACCACCATGGGAAGAACAGCATGCGGCATCTGGAGGAGCTTGTGCATCCCTAGTTTCCATACAAACAACTTTAGTGCAGCTCGTTAAGTCTGTGCAAGAGCTGGACAAAAAATGTGATACGCTGACTCCCAGGGTTTCTGCCCTGGAGTCCCGCATGGATTCCTGTGAACAAACAGTGCAGTGAGCTGAAACCTCTGCCCTTAAATCCTCTGATGCAATGGTGAAACTCATCAAAGAAATCTCCCGGATTCTGCTACGACTAGAAACTGTGGAAAATCGGGCCAGAGAAAAAAAACTTGAGGATCGTAGGGCTTTTGGAGGCTGAGGACTGCCTGAACTTTATCAAAATGTTCTTACCTACTGTCCTGGGAATTACAGATGTGGACCTTCCCTTTTCCTTCGAGAAGGCCTACTGAATTACCCTGTGATGTGTGGCTGCAGGTTCCACGTCCCCCAGGACTGTGAGGGTAGTATTCACAGACTGAGACCTGGATAGAAGAACCCTTGCCCTTGCCAGAAGGTGAAGATCTTTGAAATACGGTGATGATGCCATTTTGCTCTTCCCTGACCTACCTTTTAGCATCCCGCAAAGACGCAGAGTTTGACAGTATTCGGGGCTGTTTAAGGCTTTTGAAAGTCCAGCACCAGCTCTTGCTCCTGGCCAAGCTCAGGGTAGCTTGGCAGGGCCGCCAGTACCAGTTCTCTGATCTGAAAGATGTTGACAAGATGATGCACTGAATTAAGCAAGAGTTAGCGGCGAGTGCGGCACATGATGCATCCTCCAGTGAAGGCTGAGGGGTGCAAGGATGCTAATATTTGTGCTTCTGAGGTGAGGTCTGCATTTTCAGTTGTATAGATGCCATTGAATAGCTGCCTTCAGGCCACTTTCTGGACTTCTGCTGCACAGCTTTTTGGAGCTGTTCGGGACTGTTTCCAGTTTAATTGGATATAAAACCAATTATTTACCTTCCCCCTCTGTGTTCAATAATGCAGGATGGACTAATCTTATGTGGAACACTTATTGGTTGAACTGTGTGGAACTATACTCCTGATTGCTGGAAGGGCGCGTAATTGTGGTTGTAGGTAATTACTTTTCTTCACTTTGGAGCGTTGTACATGTTACCCTACAAGTACTTTCTAGACCGAGCACATTATGGTGGGGTGCTTCTGCTGCAAATTTATTTCTAGAATTTCTCTTTGAAAGTGGGGAGGCGTTTACTTTAATGGTTTAATACTTGGGGGATCGCTGGGACCACCTACTTGTGTGGGTCATCAGTATGTGTGGAGAATGTTACAGATATTAGATTCCTCATTGCTCTTCCTTGGTTGCATGCATATTTTGGTATTAAATAGTATCTACTGTAACTGTGTGTATATTCCCCCTATATTGTTAATTATGGATAGGGGCAGTTATTAAACTTTCAGTTTTAGCACTGTGGTGATGTGGTATTTGTCATCCACCCAAGTACAATATGTTTTGTGAGTTCTGTGCTTACAAAATTAATAAATATATGATACAAAAAAATACCTTATTATACCAGCCAGCCAGAAATGGATTTTGCTGTCATAATGGCTGCTTATTATTTCTTCTAGTGCACCAAAGCACATGAGTACCCTTCCCCCGGATAAGGAATCCAGGAGGCTTGATGTAATGGGCAAGCCAACATATGCCTCTGCCTCATTAGGCCTGTGTATTGCTAACTACCAGTCTCACATGATCAAGTATCAAAATATTCTCTGCAAGGCTTCCAAAGCTGCAACTCTGGCACTCCTGGAGGGCACAGCCAAGAATGAATTGCTTTAAAATTTGGCTATTGGAGCTGAAGTTGGCAAACATTTGCTACGCTCTGCCTGTGATATTTCAGATGCATCTGTCGGGGCAGCTGCCACTGGCATATGGATGAGGAGGAGGTGTTGGCTTAGGGTGGCTGGATTTGCAACTTACTGCACCAAACTGTTATGAATGCTTTTTTTAGAGGCACCAGACCATTTGGATACAATGTAGAAGAGGCATTTAAAAGGCTTTTAAGTCTCTAAAATTACTTTAAGGTCAGTTAAATCTTTGTATTCCCTGCCTGGTAGAGCTCAGGGTAAAGAATCCTTTCACCAGCTACTGCTGAGGTAGCTCTCATGCTTACTGTCAGCAGGGCTGACCTGTTGACGCAGTGGTAACCCTATCACTCGTGATGCCAAGGACCTGGATCGGAAGTGAGACTGAGCATCCCATGGACTGCTTTCTGGGGGGTTCCTGGTGCGGCAGCTGGCACACACAGGAGGTGGTGCAGATGTTGTTTGTGCCCCTGACTTAATTGCGCATTCCGTCTCCTAGGCCAGAAAACCCTCCATCATGCAGGATGCCATCGTACTGCTTGTTGTAGACTTCGTGACACCAACTAGGTTCTCTGCCTTGCCGACAGACTACCCAGACTCCACCAGGGGTTGCAGGGAGAGGCTCCCAGCAGCCATTTCCATGGTGGGGGAACACTCGAGCAGTAAGTTTGAGGATGGCAGAACACTGGGCTGGCCTGGGCTGGGTGAGCAGTCTGAGTCAAGGGGCCAGTTGAGATGCCAGGGGGTGGGGGTGGGGGTGTTGCGCCAAAAAAAAGCCTGCTCTCAGCAAGGCTGAGGTAAGTGGGGGAGTCTTGCCAGCTCCCCCCCACCCCAATCCCAGGAGCCCATTCCAAGCTGGTCACAATGCCTGTACCTGCTCAGCATGAGTCATGTCGTAACCACCCCACACCACTTCAGCTACAGGAGGTGAAGGTAGGGGGCCACTTCTTCATTTAACACAGTTGAGGGAGATTGCCACAGATGAGTGGGTCCTGGAGATAATTGTGAAGGGACATGCTGTGGAGTTACAAGAAACCCCTTCAGAGCATCCTGTCTCTTTCAGCTTATCCCCTTGGACATCTGTCCCTGCTGAAAGAGGAAGTACACGCTTTGCTAATTAAACGTGCCATAGAACCAGTACCCTTATGCCAGAAAGGCAAAGGGTTCTACTTCAGATACTTCCTAGTCTGCAAACAGATAGCAGATCTCGGACCTGTGCTAGACTTGCAAGACCTAAACTTCTACATGCAATTCGAGATGTTTTGCATGGTCTTCCTGCAAAATCTGATTCTCCTGTTGCAAATGGGGGACTGGATTTGCTCCCTGGACATGAAGGATGCATACCTTCATATCTGGCAACATCACAGAAAGTGTTTTGAGAGTTGTCGTGGAAGGGGAGTATTTCAGGTCAGAGTATTGCCCTTTGACTTGTCTTCTGCACCATGGGTGTTTACCAGATGCATGGCAGTGGTGGCAGCAGCCCTTCCCCATACCCGGACAACAGACTGAAAGCCATTTCTCGGAGCAAGCTTGAACACACCTTGCTCGGGACAAAGCAGTTGTTAGAAGATCTGGGGGTTACAGTGACTGTACCAAAGTCAGTACATAACTATTGCCAGGGGCCGCAGTATATAGGTGCATTGCTGGACACAGAACAGGGCAGAGGGTTTCTGCCCAGACAGGGTCGAACGTCTCGTGGCTCAAGCTCAACTGGTGTACAACTTTCCGTATGTCCCAGCCAGAACTTTACTTCATCTCCTGGGACTCCTGGCCGTGGCCATTGTGACTTGTCCTACTGACTTCCTTACACGTGCGGATACCACAACAGACACTGAGTGCAGTAGGACTAGTTGATGGACAACATGGATCAAAAGGTACCCAACCCCACCTCCTACCTTTATTAAATAGGCTTTGGCTCCACCCACTCAACTTTGGTATCCACTCTGCTTGAACCTTATTGGGCTCACTTACTTGGGATCCTCCCCCCGCTTCTCCTTGCTTCACCTCCACGAGTGGCTCATCCCCTATAGACCATCTTGGTTATCTCTACACGTCCTTTAAGCACTATGGCTCTGCCCCTTCTGCCTCTTCATCCACTTCGTTTCCACTATACAAGACACTAGTGAGGCCCCACCTGGAGTACAGTGTACAGTTCTGGAGACCTTACCTACGTAAGGACATAGACAGGGTAAAGAAGGTTCAGACGAGGGCAGTAAAGATGGTGCATGGATTGCATCACAAGTCCTATGAGGACAGGTTGAAGGAACTGAACATGTACTCCCTGGAGGAGAGGAGGGAGAGAGGGGATATGATAGAGACATACGTATCTATCTGTAAGTATCTTACAGGGAGGAACAGGATGCAGGAATACACTATTTTTCAGCAAAAAAGATGTTCCAGGACTAGAGGGCATGGGATGAAGTTGGAGGGAGGATGATTCAGAGGAAACGTGAGGAAGAATTTCTTCACAGAACAGGTGGTGGACAAGTGGAACACCCTACCAGAGGAAGTGGTGGGGGCTGAAACAATCACAGGATTTAAGAATGCATGGGGTAGACATAAAGGAATTCTGGAGGTAAGGGGTAAAGGGCAACAGACTTCTAGGAAAACATAAACTGAACTTACAAGCTCAAATGGGCAGACTGGGTGGGCCATAGGCCCTTATCTGCCGACACTGTCTATGTATCTATGTGTGTATTCTCTGCTGAACCTGTAGAAACCATTTTTATTTAAAGTGAATTCCTGTTTAATTTGGTCAGATGACTTAAAGATCTTTGTCGTAAAACTGGAATGAATGTTTTAATCCTTCGTGTGTCCAATTCTGGAAGGTGACATCCAGTCTTGTTTGGGTCCATGATGGGTCCTCCGCAGGAATGCCCATCCATGTCGACATAAATTTGTTAGTCGGGTGAGTAAGGAATTCTGTCTAGCTGTGAAATAACCTTCTCGTAAATCTGGACCCATGTCGTAGCTGAGTTATGTTATTGGGTGGAACACACGGGAATAATTTAAAGGACAGTCTGCCATGGCTCTCTGCACTGTAAGCCACACCGGGGCCTGGTTCTGTGGCAAAAAACAGAGTGTTATGTGGGTAAGCAAGGTGGCCAGCCAGTAATTTGAAATACTGAGAAGAGACGGTCTCCTCCCCCCCCCCCAGGGCACTGAAGCTTAAGTGATAATCTGGGTCCCATATCTGTCCATAGGAACTTACTAACCGATCTATCCCAGTCCTGAACATCCCCTGCATTAAGGGGAAGCGGGATATTTTTCATGAGATGTAACATCTTCGGGAGGGAGTTCATCTGAATGACTTGAACCCTAGCCATCAGAGAGAAAGGAAGAGGGGTCTACCTAATCGGGTCTAATTTTACCTTTGCAAGGGTGGAAGTATAGTTTAATGAATAAAGATCAGAAACATTCTGAGGGATTTTAATGCCCAAGTAAGGGATATGGGATTTATCCCATTTATAAGGGTATTTTACAAGACGATCTTGGGGCAAAGAGGACTGTACTAATAAAGCCTCCGATTTTTTTTTTTTTTTTGGTTAATGGTGTAACCTGTGAGGATTTCTATTTCCTTCAGAAGTGTGGTCAGGGTTTGTAGTGATTCTTCGAGGCGAGTAATATAAAGGAGAAGGTCATCAGCATAGTAGGATAGTTTATGATGAGAGGATTCTGAAATTCTGTATCCATGCAGATTAGGGGTTTGTCAAAATAGTTGGGCTATGGACTCTACAAAGAGAGCAAGGAAGTACGGGGAAGGGGACAGCCTTGCCAGGTGCCCCTAAACAAGGGAAAACTGTCAGAATGCGACCCATTCAATCTTACTACTGCTTCCAGAGCAGAATAAATACCTCTTCTAGCTAACATGAACAACTCTGGGAAATTAAATTTTTGTAGGGTGGCCTGTAGAAACCCCCAGGAGACCATATCGAACACTTTTTGGGCGTCAAGGCTGAGTATTAAGAAGGGAGACCTCATAGAGTGGGCATGGTCAATAAGATACAGAGTTCGCTTTATATTATCTGTTGTCTGTCTGCCTTTAATAAATCCTGACTGGTCAGGGTGTATCAAAGAGGGAAGAATGGTTAAGTCTGTGGGCTAGGATACTTATGTAAATCTTACAATCTTGGTTGAGTACTGATATGGGCCGATAAGATTCACACAAGTGTGGGGGTTTCTGGGGTTTCAGGATTACAGAGATTGTGGTCTGTCTCCATGATATTGGGAAGGAGGATGTGAGATGGTTGATTTGTAAGGCCTGCAAAAGGGGGTGTCTGTATGGAGCTCCAGACACCTTTGTAGAACTCTGCACCAAAACCATCTGGACCAGACGCATTTCCATTTTTAAGGCCTTTAACGACCGTTTTGAGCTCCAGTTCAGAGATCAGAGCTACTATCTGAGCTTGTTGAGAGGCAGAGAGAGCCGGGAGGCGGATCTGAGAGAGAAAATGCATTATTCTTTGTGGATCAGGCTCCACTGAGGAAGAATAATGGGACTGATAATATTTTTAAATGCGTCAAGGATATGCTGAGTGGAATACCGTGTCTGACCCGATGTGGGATCTTTAATTTTAGAAATGGTACATTGTTGTATTATATTTCTAAGACGGTAGGCCAGGAGTCTGGAGGCCCGAGCCCCACCTTCATAATACCTCTGTCTTAACCAGGCCAAAGCTTGTTCAGTTTTGGCTGTTAACAGCTGAGTTCTCAGCCTGTGTCTGAGATATTAAGGGAAGGAGGTCTGAGTCCCCTTGCATATGTGCGTCCTGGAGGAAGCCAAGTTTCTCCTGCAGGGACTGTAGAGCCTGTTTCTTCTTTTGAATAGCGTAAGCTATGATATGACCTCTGAGCACAGCTTTAATCGTGTCCTGCAGGGTTTGGGGTGTCACCTGAGGGGAGGCATTATCTCGAATAATTTCTGCAATTCATGCTTCCAGGAGATCCTTAAATTTCCCATCCCTCAATAGGGATGGATTAAATCTCCATGGTACATGTTTCCTTTCGAATGTTAAGTTCTAAAATAATGGGGGCATGGTCAGACAGACAAATATTAAGGATATCTGCTGACCGAACCTGATCCATACATTCTTTGCCAACACAGAAATAATCAAGTGTAGAGTAATGTTTTAAAGGCATTGGAGAAATAGGTGAATTTCCATTGTGAGGGATGGAGCCTTCGCCACACATCCACCAGGCCCACATCCCAGAGTAAACGTCGAAGATATTTCTGACCCGATGACTGGGGAAGGGGTGTGCAGTGGATAAGTCAAGTGAAGGGTTAAGGTGGCAATTAAGGTCCCCTCCTAATATCAGGGTACCCTGTTGTCTCATTAGAATAACATCTATCTGAAGTTGAATGGTGGAGGCATCAGAGCCTGGTGGAATATAAGTACTACATAATGTCAGAATCTGATTCAATTTGACCACGGCCATCCCCATCAGAATATTGATCAAGTATCTGTACCTGGGAGCGTCTTGGGATCAAAATCAATGACCCTCTCCTTCCACTACTCTGATAGGAAGAATTCACAGAGTCAGAAAATCCAAATGTGAGCAGCTTCTGGTGGTCAGCTGAAGAGAGGTGAGTCTCCTGTAGCAGAAGAACATCGGGGTTACATTTTTTGAGTGCTCGAATTGTCCATTATCTTATTATGGGTCCGGCTAGTTCATTTACATTGTGGGAAATTATTTTAAAGGGACCCTGCATATCCAGTGTTAACCAAGAATGTATTGCAGCCTCCAACCCCCCGCCCCCAAAGAGACCAAGAACATAATCTGTATTAATTTCCTGTAATAAAAATATTTTCCAGTTGAAAATGTGCAATAACTTGATACTCTGTCCACACAATAATTAGGAAGGGCATGTCAACAAAGGCTAAAAAGGAACTAATAGGCCAGCTGGGCTTAACTATTACTATGATTATATTAAAAAAATTCTCAATAGGGATATAGGAGAGGGTGAGAACTATTTACAAACCCCCATCTAGAGGGTGAATTGTGACTTCCATCAATGGGCCCTCAAATGGAATACGTATTGGGGACAAGTCAGCTGACTGTCCGAAACTGGGTACCCCATCAACTAAGTGAAAGAAGGACCCTGGGAAATTCGTATCCCTAAATTCAGGATGGGGAAGGATGGAAGCTAGGAAAAATTAATGTCATGGAGAGCTGTATAAAAGAAAAATGGGGAAGTGTTAGAGGGAGGATATGGCATGGGGGGAGAAAAGGTGCTGTTCCAGTGGGGACTGACTTGCATATAGCATGTGAGTCAATCAGTAGCCTGCTCCCTGTTCTATTGGGAGGGGGGGAGATACGATATTGCCAGTTATCCCAAGAATATTAACAGAGTCTTATTGAGGTATCTGATATGAGGAGAACAGCAGTCCTGTCCCCCGGCACTCCAGGTCGCCTCCGACTTTCCTGAGAGTCGCAGAGTTTGTTGAGAGGGAGTAGTTCCGGGAAGCAGTTGAGGACCAGCAGGGGAAGTGAAGGTTCTAGGGACACCCAGTCCATCCACATGCTGTAGTGGGGAGGAGAGGGATGCCGATGTGGGGGGAAGGGCAAGGGATAGACAGGTCCCATCCCCATTGAAATCCAGCTGCACCCTTGATCACATCTCAACATCTGGGATGTACCTAATTAGATCTGAGGCACCCTATAAAGGTACCCCAGCAAAAGGGGGGAGGATGGCAGAAGAGACCAGCCATGAAGCTTTATTTATTATCAACCGATCGCTTTTAAGCTGAGTAGAGACAGTGAATCAAAATGCCCACTGGAAATGTATCAGACAATCCCCAAAACACACTAAACATTGCTTATCTGAGGGTTATTTATTCTCAAGTATATGCTGGTACCACCAGACCATTCGTGACCAAGGAGACCCCAGAACTGCACCCTATTTAGCGGGTTAACGCAGCAAAGCCTGCCATGATACAGTCTGAAGGGGTGAAGTCCCAAGCCCAGTGAGGGTGTCCGAGCCTGGTTGGGCGTGAAGTGACCGACCAAGGCCACTAGCCTCAGCTCAAGCAAGGGTTCCCTTGAAAGCCCCTATTTAACGGGGATTTGTATATAGCAGAACAAGCTTCGCATCTGAGCCAATATCCTCCTGTCCCGAATGGTCCTGGCGGTTTACCACACTCATGCATGACCCCTTCTCTACTTCACATTGTGGGGATTGAATAAAACATCTCCCCTGTCTCATTCTCTGGCCCCGGCCCAGAAGGTAGGCCTACTGTGGCAGTCTCCTCCGCCCACCTCCCCGCCCCATGCAGGTGCCTCTGTCCGACCCGGGAGTCCCGTCCCACCTGCCCCTCAAGCCCCAGGTATCTCGCTCAAACCCTCCCCACACCAAAGTGCTAGCCAGGACATCCTCCGGTCCCATATCAACTTCCTTCCCCTGTACTCACGCGAACCCTGAGTCAGAATTCAGAAAAAAGGCCTCAGCTGGGCATCCTGGAGAACTGGGCCGGCATCTGCTTGATTGAGTCAACTGTGGCTTGCAGGTGGGTTCGTGATCGGGGGGAAGCCAGTCTAGTAGGGCCACGATCCACTGATGGTTTCTGGGGTGGACGAGCTAAAGTTGGTAGGGATATGCCCCGTTTCTTCAAGTCTGCACAAGTGTCCTCTGCGGTATCGTATGCTTGCTGTCCGGAAAGAAACTGTACCACCAGCTTGCTAGGGTAAGGGGTCCGAAACTTGAAACTGTACCACCAGCCTGCTAGGGTAAGGGGTCCGAAACTTGAAACTGTACCACCAGCCTGCTAGGGTAAGGGGTCCGAAACTTGAAACTGTACCACCAACTTGCTAGGGTAAGGGGTCCGAAACTTGAAACTGTACCACCAGCTTGCTAGGGTAAGGGGTCCTAAACTTAAGTTTTTGTTGCCTCAGAGTTGAAAAAAGAGGAATGTATGCCCGTCTCCTTTGCATCGTGGCTGGGGCATAGTCGTCATCTACAAATATGCGTGTGTCCCCAAGCTAAATTTGAGATTTGGCCCAAGCTTGTCTTAAACTATGTTCCTTTGTCTGGAACTGGAGGAATCTGACAATTAGAGATCCGGGTCGTGCTGAGGGCTGCGTAAGCTTTGGGCCTAAAGCCCTGTGGATCCTTTCTATGTCAAAGTTAAAATCTGTAGCCAGCTCCAGTGTCTCTCGAAGGAATGTCTCCACAAACTGCTGTAGGTCAGTGCCCTCGCTATTTTCAGGAACTTCATAGGGCCGAAGGTTGTTGCGACGGCTGCGATTCTTCGCATCCTCCTGGCGCTCCACCGTAAGTTTGCAAAGGTGCGCCACCTGATTAAGTGTGTTTTGGAGCTGTGAGGTGGTTGAGGCCTGCTCTTGCATGTTTTGTTCCAAGGAGGAAACTGTAGTGTGCAGATCTGTGAGGTCCTTGTGAAAGGATTCCTGATTTTAAGTTGATGAAAGTCTGACTTGAACTATCGCAGCTCCAAAAGTATTTTATCAAGTTTGTTGTCCATCGTAGTCGATTGTCGTGCCTTAGGTCTGTTTATCCCTTGTGCTTTAGTTTGGATGGATTGGGAGGAAAACTCTGAGGCCCCCGAGTCGGTTGCATCCCTCTCAGAAAGCTCAGGATCCGAGCGTAATGCCGCAAATCTGTTGGTGCCCTCTTGGTGCTTGGCCGAAGCCATGGAATATTCGATGTTGGAAAGAAAAGTGTTTTTTATGGGTTTTGCAGTAGTTTAAGGTTTAAAACAGGGGAGTGGGTCTAAAGCTCGTGGATTAAGCTACCATCTAACCGGAAGCTGCACCGGAAGTCACGGGTAAACAATTCTGCGTTAAACAATTAAGATATGCATTCTGAAACTTCTGCTACTCCTGCTGCTGCTATCTGGGAATGTTCACCCAAATCCTGGGCCTAAAATTCCTTTCTCCGGCCATCAATCGAGGCACCCTGGGACTCTCACTCTTGCATCTCTCAACATCTGCAGCCTCCTGCCTAAACTTGATGCCCTGCAAATATTCACTAAGCAACACAACCCTGATATCCTTGCAATCGTTGAAACCTGGCTATCACCCAAAATTCCAGACACTGCTATTGCCCTGCCAGGGTACAATGTCTTCAGACTTGACAGGAGTACAAAAAGAGAGGGAGGCTGTGCTATATATCTCAGACACCATCCTGGGTGACCGCTTACCTTCCTCCTCTCGGTTTCTTCTACGCAGATCCTATCTATTAAAATTCTTTTGGGGGCTCACAACAAAGCACTGACTGTTGCTGCTGTTTGCATTCCTCAAAAAGAACAAGGTAGAGGCCTCAGCTCAGTCTTGTACCTCATCCGTGCCCAACCCCCTGACTCTGAGTTGATCCTAATGGGTGATTTTAACATCAGTTGGCTATCCGCTGACATGGGGGGCCTCAAGGATGCTATCTCGGCAGCCAGCCTGGCACAGCTGGTAGTCTGCCCCCACCAAACATAGTTATAAAACTGGTGCAAGCACTCTCCTGGACTGGATACTGACCAACCATCCATCCCGCATCTTGGATGCTTCTGTCCTTCCAGATGCACTATGTGACCATTCCCCAGTCATCTGCGAATGGTTGAATAAATTCTGCAAGCCCCCAAATTAATCAATAGTAGAGTCCTCCCACACGGTAAGTTGAAACACCTCAAATCCCACCTCCGACAGCTCGACCGGTCTCCTATAATCAACGCTTCTTATGTCGACTTGGCCTTGGATTTCTTCATCAACTCCTTCAGTGCTGCCTGCGACACCTATGCCCCTTTCAAAAGGCGTAAAATCAAAGGCCTTTGCAATCCTTGGCACTCCGCTGAACTACTTATGGATCTGAAAGCAAGGGACCTCCTCTGGCTTCAGGCACGGGCCACTGGCAATCAAACCGATATTCAGAACTACAAACGGGTGCGAAACAACTGCACTAAATCAATCCGCCAGAAGAAAAATGCATACTATAGAGAGACCCTTACAAACACCTTGGGGAAAGGGAAATCCTTCTAGGACAATCTTAAGGAAGTAACTGGGAAGGGGCCAAAAACCTGACCTACTGTGTTGGTCATCGATGGTGGCATAACTCTCGACCCTACCACAATTGCCAATACAGTGCTCCCTCACTTATTCGCCCCTCGATTATCCACCGCCCTCAGTTATCGCCATTCTTATCTCCCGTCCCGATTGCATGTCCATGTTATCACACTCCGTTATCCGCCTCCCTCACTGTCCTCCATCCGCCATTCATTAATCATCCCACTCACCCATATTTTAATAGTAATTGCCGTCTTTCTTTCGCCATTGCAGTGCAGAAAGTTCACAGCCTGTTGCTGACTAGCTGGTGACAGCCGCTCATGTTAGTCCACCCTGTCAGCCCTTGCACCGTGAAAAAGTGATAGAATAAATTAGCCTCATAGCACAGTGCTAGAGCTGATTGATGATTGTTTAAAGGTCATTACAGAAGGCAGCACCTTCAGCATTTATTTGAATGCATTGACTCTGGGGAACCACAGGCACTTCTACTTAGTGATGCCATTAGGTTTATCAAAATCGCTTGGGATTCTGTTACAGCAGAGACCGTTCAAAACTGCTGGTTTCACACTGGCATTGATTTCTAGGCCCTTGTCAGTGCCAAGAGTGATGCTAGAACTTACAGAACAAGAAGGCACTGAATGATCTGATAAGAACTGTATCTGGTGCAATGGCTATAAAAATAGAAATGAGAATTTCAGCTGCTGAATATTTGTCTTTTGAAAATTATTGTGATGTTTATGAAAGTGTCACTGATGAAGATACTGTAACAATGGTAGCAAATGTAAAGGTCCCAGATGATTTCTTAGAACCCTCAGAATCACAAGATGAAAATGATGACACCCTAGAACAGGAGGTAAAACCTCCTTCTGTAGTGGAGGCAAAGGATGCAATAAACACTGTGCTTAGATTTTTTGAGTCTTATGAGCTTGCAGATGAGACAGATATTCAGAAGTGCCTTTCACTAGATAAGACAACTTGCTTCTGTGAGAGCTAAGCAAATGTCTATTGCAGACTACTTCAAGCTTACATAACTCCAGTTTGTAACTAAAACTATACTGCTGTGGTTTTGAACCTCATACTGCTCTGCTATACTGTGCTGCTATAACTGTGAGCCTCGTACTGCTTTGCTATAAGCTGCTATGCTGTGCCTTTTAGCACTGAGAATCACTTTATTGCACAGTTTTTAACATTTTTCAATACAAAATAAAGATAACTGTATATAATTTATATGCAGAAACACAAAAAATGTGTCTATTGTGTCACTGTCACCTCCATAACACCCTGCTACCGGATACAGTGTTCCGTATTTCACATGACTACATTTTGGTTTTTATTTTCAGGTACCCTTCATTATCCACCCAAAAACTGTGGCCCCAAGTTGGGTGGATAATGGAGGGATCACTGTACTTTCAATACTGCGTTCTCTGACCTCAGTAGTGTTCGTCCTTCGGACTTCTTCAGTGATGACCACCCTTCTCCTCCTACCCCCAGCCCACACCCCCCTCTCTAACTGCCCACCATTCTACTTTAAGGAAGTCTGGGCACATGAGGTCCGTAAATGTGTCTAATGCAGTCGCCAAATCCAGAACTAGTGGGGACTCTACCTCAAGCTGCTGTCCCTCACCCTTGATGAAGTGCTACTTCCACTAACAAAAAATTTCAGCCTCTTCCTCAGCCAGTTCCCCGACAGGTGGAAATCAGCCACAGTAACCCGGTCCACAAAAGTGGGGACAAGAACCTGCATGTGAACTACTGGCCTATCTCCATACTCCCCCAAAAAAAGGCCATTGAGCGTATGATATCTGGCCAGCTAACGGAATACCTGGATAAATGCAACATCTTCTGCCCCCAACAACATGGTTTCCGTACAGGTCACAGAACTACATTGGCCCTCCTTGAATTCACCAGTGCTATCCACAGCTCATTGGACAACAGCCTCCTAACCAGGTCGGTCTACATACCAGGGCCAGATCAAGCCTTAGGGGGGCCTGGGACACTCGCAGCTCGTCCGGCCATCTAAAGACGCCCAACTTTTCATACCTATTTTTTTTTTTTTTTTTTTTTTTTTGTGCAACATTTTCCGAGCATATTGTTCATTATAGTTTTAGTTCATTAACCTTAACCACCATCATATGGGGAGACAACCCCTGTTATTCACAGGTACAACTCTATTGCACTCACCCCATCATGTGACATATGAAGGCTGGGGTCTAGATGTTCTATGGCGAGTTTGAGGGCTTTTATTGAAGATAAAATGCTTTAGATCTTCCAAACAATTGCCTCACCAGCTGCTTAAATGGACATCAAAACCCCTTAGGCCTCCATGTGTTAAAAAAAACAAACTTAATTGCTCACATTCTGTAGGGACTGTTGATGCAGCTGGTAGTTTTATTCACATCCCTATTTTGTTTTTAGAGTGGGAACTTGACTGCCCACCATACTGGTTTTACAACAGCAAAACGTGTTTGTTTACATTTCCTGACCTGCTCGCCCTGCCTTATAACCTTAAAAAGGTGGACTGAAAATAGACAGCTGTGTCTTTCAATCTGATAACCTCACTTGTGTTGGTACCTCCTCTACTGATTAGGCAGACTACAATTATCTTACCCAAGAAAAATTACCTAAACAGACCTGTTGCAAAAATTAGGCAAAACAACAACCAGAAATATGATGGAATGTATACCATAAGCAATTTAAATGAGGGAAATGCTAATGATATTAAAACATTGTTTATTAAACACAACAGAAAGACAATTTGATGTGACAAATGCAAACAGTGAAAACCATCAACATGCTAATCCAACTGACATAAATATCATTTCATTTCGTTAGAATCTCTTGTTTACAAAATTTTAAAATGGATTTTGTTATCCTCTTCAGTCCCTTGACTGTGTTTTTAGCAGGATTGTGTGCATTTTTCATCCACCATGGATATTTCCGAGCATGATCATGGACAGACACACCGCAGATGGAGTTAACATGGATAAAGATTGGGGACACATAGCTGGGGTTGCTCTAGAATGTCTGTGGATGTCCTTAGCAAGAGATATCCTGATATATGGGATTTTCTCTCCAGTACTGAATCAGTTGGGGGTCTTCTTTTAAAATGACTCTCAAAAGCCTGTACACTGGACCACTTCTGGCAGAAAATTGTTTCCCCCTGGAGTCAGGGGGATGTGGGAAACCATCTGGCCTTAAGTCTACAGCTGCAGCTGGTGTGAACAGTACCACTAGTCACCACATGAGCATCACTGTGCTGTGAAGCTCGGGGGTTTTAGATGTTTTTTTGGCAAGTTCTGGAGCTCCTGGAGGAGAGTTGGGTGCACTGCACCATCCATGTCAAAGGTGTGGGGTGCATCCAAGGGACATGAAGCAGGAGGTCTCACAGGCAGATAAAACCAGAAAAAAAAAGCACCACACACATCCCAGATACAGGGCATTACCTTCCAGAGGTCACAATCCCAGGATGCTTACCCAGCTGTAGACTTAAGGCCAGATGGTTTCCCACACCCCCCTGACTCCAGGGGGAAACAATTTTCTGCCAGAAGTGGTCCAGTGTACAGGCTTTTGTGAGTAGTTTTAAAAGAAGACCCCTAACTGGTTCAGTACTGGAGAGAGAATCCCATAGATCAGGATATCTCTTGCTAAGGACATCCATAGACATTCCGAACCCTTGGCCTTTTCCCCCATTTATACAGAGTACTGATTTCTGTAGAGAACTACAGCCCAAAGAAAAAGGAACAGCACAATTTATGAAAGGTTCACTTAACATTTCCGTGACTAAGCAGTAGCAAACTTATCAATTAGCTCATTAAAGTCAATTGGTTGGAGTAGATCACTTTCGATACTTAAGAGTGTGAGTGCACTCAAACGATCATCTTGCATTGTAGATCTAAGTTTGTTTTTGATGAGGGCCATCTTGCTGAAGTAGCATTCACCTGAACAGTTAGTCACCATCAGCGACAGGTAGATACGAAGAGCTGCATAAACATTTGGAAAGGTCTACTGCAGTTCTTCATTATGCAGTAATGCTGCCAGAGAGAGTGGCAGATCACAGCCTCTTGCCTTTGCAAAGCTGATGAATTGTGCCATTTCACCGGGGAAGACCTCCGCAGACAAGTCTGATGGGTATGCTTGAGCTAGTTTCTGAGCCTCAGCATTAATTTCTTCATCTGTTAGTGTTTTGAAGTTCACTATGACTTTAAAGTGGTCATAGACAGTTTGGTAGGCTGAAATCCTTTTGTTTAAGGCCATGATGAGACAGTCGATTATAATCAAATATGTCTCAGTCCTGAATTTCTCTCTGCCAGTTAAAACAACTCCCTCAGACTGCAAGTCATCATACTGAGTGTTTCTCTTTCTCTTCCTCGTGTGATCACTTCTGTAGTGCAGTGTGCCAGATAACTCTTGCGCTCGTGTTTCAAATGCATCGAAACGATCACGTGATGCATTCACAAAGTTTCCCAGAGAGGTCAGTAGTTCAACTGCTAATTTCAAATCAATTTTTGTATTCTGCAAAGATTTGCTTGTTGCGTTGAATCTGGCAAGAATTGTATTCCACAGGTCACACAGAAATGCAGTTTCCGGTAGCTCCATATAGTGGGACAAGCAATCTGCCTCGTATCTTGTAGTGCCATTCTGCTGTTGGTCATCAGAAATTTCCTCCAGGGCAGCTTTGATGTCTGTGTAGCCTTCAGAGAGCGCCTTCATTGCATCAGCATCTGCAGACTACCGTGTGTCAGACAGTGACTTCACTGTCAGTCCTCCACCTTTCTCTTTCAAGTGTTTTATAAAAACTGACCAGCAGTGAGTAGATGCAGAGAAGAATGTGTACAGTTTCTGGAGAAAGCCAAAGAAGCTGACTGCCTCAACGCAGCAATCGACAGCATTAGAATCAACTAGGTTGAGAGAATGTGCAGTGCAAGGCACAAATAAGGCAAGAGGGTTCACCGTTTTGAGACGCGCTTGCATGCCAGTGTACCGGCCAGCCATGTTTGCATTGTCGTAAGACTGGCCATGGCAATCCATAAAATCAGTCGATTCAGCCTGCAAGTACTGTAGCAGAGTATGTGCAAGTTCTTCAGCCATATGACTGACGATTTGCAGGAAAGTCAAGAACCGCTCAATTGGTATGCCATTTAGCACATACCGGGCAATCACAGCTGGTCAACATGGGTCAAATCTGGCGTTGAATCAACAGATATTGAAAAGTACTTGGCTGTTGCAATTTCTTTCACAATTGTGCCTCGGACATGCTTCGCCATGATTTGCACGAATTCTTTGAAAATAGTGGAGGACAAGTAAGCTGGCTTTCCCCGACCAGCGTTACTAAATTTCTCTATATGTGTGGCCATTAAGGGGTTGAACCGTGCTATTAATTCCATGCAGCCGAGGAAGTTGCCATTATGTTTTGATCCAAGTAATTCATCATCTCCTCGGAGAGCCAGTCCCTTCTCTGCCAACAGTGTCACAGCAGCAACTACCTGATGTAGTACATCATGCCACTATTGCTTCCTCTCCTGATATTGCTTCTCCAAGCTGTAGTCCACACAGCAGTATTCTTTGCGACGGCTGCATACCTTCAGAATGCGTTCTCTGTGTGCTGCACTTTCTTCATGGATGCGGATTCTCTCATCTGCCTTTTTCCAGTCACTTAAACCCTCAGCTTGTGAAAACTGGTCCTTTTGACTCGCCATCAGTGTGCAGAACAAACAATAGATGGACCCCTTTGAAGGACTATACAGCAACCATTTCCACAGATGCATCTTACCATTTGGCAGCCGGCCATAGAACATGTGAAATTTTTTTTTTTTTTTTTTAGGAACCAGAAATGCCCCTTTGGTTGGCTCTGTGCAGGGTTATAGTACCTCTTTGACTTTAAATAACTGTCAGTCGCACTTATTCTGGCAAGTGCCTGGTCCTTTCTCAACCCAGAAATTTACAGTAGCAGAACTTACTGGGAAGCACTTCGCAGGATCTGTCAAGTGACATTCAGGATCACTTCTTGACTGGGTTGAGTTGCTGGTAGACTCTGGAGACAGACAGTGCATCACCAGTTTCATCTGTAGAAGCAGCAGTCTTGACCATAGTACCTTGATCAACCTTTTCAATATCGGATCCGGTGTCGGGCCGCTTATGTGATGTTTCAGAGTTGCAGCCATGTGCACTTGTCAGGAGAGAAACAGATGAGGTGACAGATGGTGCAGATGAGTTGCTCACAAAAAATTGGTTGAGTCTAGGGGTCTTTGCGAGGACGGCATCCAGTTTTTCTTGCTTTTCCTTTGCAGCACGGTGTTTCTGAGCACCTGAATGTAAAATGGTTCGTGGCATTTTCCAGAATGTTCACTCCCTGTGTTTCAGACCTGGGGAAACAAATGAAAGATTTGGATTTTATGACTAGCACAGTGCATTAGTCCATGTAGGATGGCATTGGCTCCCACCATTTCTGTGGATTTAGTTGCACTTCTCTTGCCATTACACCAACAATTAGACTTCCCATCAGCAACCGTTAACACAGCTGTGCACACAAGGCAGTCACTATGCAAGAACCATTGGAGCACGGACTCGATGTCTGCTAGCAACATCTCTCTTTCTTTCTTCAGAAGAGTTGTGAGGGAAGATACTTGTAGTGCCCCTGGAGTCTACAGTATTTCAGGCAAGGCGGCAAGCAGTGCATCATCAGAGTCGTGCTTCTTTTCAGAGCGAGTTTGTAATCCGGCTCATGGCAAGCTTTACTCCTTTGCTTAGCTTACCAACCTCTGTTGTGGCACAGTTCTTGAAGGGAGCATCCTGTATGCTACACAGCAGCTTGAAGCTTCCCAAGAGACCTAGACAGAGCGAGCGCGACATGAACAGAGACAACCCACTGTGGGGAGAGATGCACCGGGAGCAAGACACAGCAGTGTTCCCTGGCCCCTCCCATCCTCTTTAAAACCATTCACCCACCTGTACCTTAGCAAGAGCCTACAACAGTGTAGGTAAATACAAGTTACTTAACTTAGCATTAAAGGAGAAGTTCAGGAAGTGCCGAGTGCTCAACAGCATACTTTTATGAAGCCTGCAAAACGCTCCAGCGCTGCCCAGAATAATTATTTTAAAATTGCAACCATTTTAAATACTGCGACTTAATAAAATATGACTGGTTATGACTTATTTTCAGTCCAAAATATGGCTATGACAAGGGCTGCATGTTGGGGATGGTACATGCCACACGCTGGGGCTCACATCTGATTCAGAAATTTACATGAGGCTCATGACCCTGAAAAGGCTGGACACCCCGTCTTACAGAATCTCAACGGTAACTCATTACCTCCAATAGCTCTATATGACGTCCAAACTATCCATTGTTAACCTGACACAAAATGGCCACCCAGGTGGTTATGTGAGTACCTTTTTGTTTTGTTTTTAAATTTACATCTATCTAGTGAGCAGTGGGTCTTAATGCCATAGTTTGAAAAAGCAGGTGCAAAAGCCACTTAACATGTCACAGTAATAACTGTCACTGGAAACATTCTGAAGGGTGTGTGTGTGTGTCCCCAAAGACTATGCTATTTATTATACAATGTTTGTGGCACTTGTCTAATAAATACCTAAGGAGAAGGGTCTGCTCGTCACTTATAGGGCATTGCTACTATAACACTCCATCTTAAGATGCCTGTGTTGTAATCAAATTTGGAGTTATTATTTTGGGTAATGTTTTGTTTGCTATTATCTGGAATTATGGAAACAACTGTTTCATGGTTTTTCATTTTACTTGCAGGACAGAAGATAAAGCCAGAGCAGATTACCGGATCTGTCACACTTGAACATGGAAATATTTAATTGCAATAAATATATATGCCAAGATAATACGATCTGTTAGATTCATAATTTGTAATGTTGTATTTATTGTATTGTGGCTTTTTTATTTATTTTTTTTAAGATATATGATTATGATGAAAGCTAACCTAAATAAAGTGGATTGACATTTTACCTTGGTTTCCCAGAGTCAATGCATTTTACCTTGCATGCTTATTGAGGGAGAGTGACAAAATAAATAGTAAGAAGCAGAATGATATAATAGAAGAGCAATAGCAATGCTGGTTTCTGGAACTTTATCGGTAATGAGGGACAGTTATAATTTTTTAGTAAGTAAATGATATACTACGCACCTATCATTACCATCTGCCCAATCCATCTCCGGGCCACGTACTAAGCACCTATCATTACCATCTGGCCAATCCCTCTCCGGGCCACATACTACGCACCTATCATTACCATCTGCCCAATCCCTCTCCGGGCCACATACTACACACCTGTCATTACCAGCTGCCTAGTCCCTCTCCGGGCCATATACTACGCACCTGTCATTACCATCTGCCCAATCCCTCTCCGGGCCATATACTACACACCTGTCATTACCATCTGCCCAGTCCCTCTCCGGGCCACATACTACGCACCTGTCATTACCATCTGCCCAATCCATCTCCGGGCCATATACTACGCACCTATCATTACCATCTGCTCAATCCATCTCCGGGCCACATACTACGCACCTATCATTACCATCTGCCCAGTCCATCTCTGGGCCACGTACTATGCACCTATCATTACCATCTGCCCAATCCATGTGTGGGACTTTGAAACATTTAAGGCTTTTAGGGCAAAAGTAGTAATTACAGGATACTCCTCTCGTACACAAATTCTACACTTCCATGATTACCATCTAAAAATCTTACATCTTAAAATAGTTTAAACTAAATAAAACCATTACAAATACCAAGTCATAGCACTGTGTCTTCTACCACAAGTTCTGAGGGCACTCTCCCCTGCTGTGAGATGGATCAGTAGTGCAGGGGCTGGGAGCCCCAGTTAAACATGACCTCCTGCTGCGCAGTGACAGCACTCCATGCATTGCATCTCCATTCCTAAGCTGAGGCTGGCATTCCACTCCTCCACCGCCTGCCTGCTGCTGCCAGTGACACAGCCTCCTGGAGAACCCCATGAAATGGGTGTTGTATGTTACGGAGCGGACGACCATCGTGCAGAACTAGCAAAGCCTAATACAGAGCCAGAGGCAATGAATCGATGAGTTAGAGTGCAGGCTAGAGGACTTGCACAAGGAGAGCCAGATGGCAGAGCCTGAGGGAGCCCTCCTTTTCTACCCAGCTCCAGCAACAGCAGTATCCCCCTCCTTGCAGCATGCATCAACGCGGCAGCGCCAGCAGCCTCCATGCATCAGACAGCCTGATCCACCAGCCAGCAGCAGCAGCTATGTCCTGTGGAGGGGGGTACTCCACAGGGTGGGACAAAAATCAGTTTGTGAGCAGGTGGTCTATTTGGCCACTAGCTTTGAAAATCTGGAAGCCAAACCAATATTTGTTGTGGCCAGTCTTGTTAAAAGCTCAAAAATAATTTTGCTGACTGATAGCCAAGTTTGCCAGTAACTGTCAAAATCTGGTAAAACAGCCATTGCTCACTTGGCTACTTGATTTGTGCCAGTGCCACCCGTATCCCCAATCAAACACTGCACAGCTAAGGCTGCCCAGGAAGTGGATATAGTTTCCAATTCAGGAACAGGGAGAGGTAAACAGGGAGGAGAGCATTACCTAGAAACACGTGGGCTTTTCGGAGTTGTATGTGTCGGTGAGAGATTATCTCCATCCTGTTGCTGTGCTTATTTTAGTACTCTTTTACGGCACTAACATAACACCAAAGCTTTTCAAGAAACACAACACATAGCTGCACAAGGGAAATATTTGGTGATAGGCAAGTCCCCCAAAAAAATCTGTGATTAGTGTTTGCATGTTAGAGAGTTCTTCTATGTTTTGTAATAATCAGTGATGATATTCTTTCTGTGGGAGCCCTCCACCCCCACACCACCTGGGCATAAACACAGCTTCATTGTTGCAGCACCCAGAGGGTGTTGGGGCCGGAGTGCCCCCCCACAGAAAGAATAATAATATCACTGATTACTACAGAACTAAGAACTCTGACTTCAGGTGACAGCAATTTAATGCAACAATATGAAAACAACAATGTTCAGTGATAATTCTTTCTGTGGGGGCCTGGTCCTCCACCCCCACACACCTCCTGGGCATGAACACTACTTCCATCAGTACACTCGGGTATGTGTGAGGGGGCATAGCACCTCCCCAAAGAAAAGAATCATCAGCATTTATAGAGGGCTTTTCATACTGTATATCCTAAAGCACTTTACAAGCAGTGCTAGACTGGTAGTGAAGTGACTGAATGTGTAGTGGCAGCTACAGCTATAGTGCACTTCAGCACCCACACACACAGCCTGGACAATTGCATAAACCAGTTTATGGGAAGGGGAATGTTGGCCTGGACACCGGGAGTGTCCCCTACTACAGGAACTACAGGCCTGTCAGCCTGACATCGGTGGTGGGCAAGGTGATGGAGGGCATTGTCAAGGAGAGGCTGGGGGGGGACCTGGAAAAGTCAGGGTGCCTGGACGATAGACAGCATGGATTCGTCCCGGGGAAATTGTGTAAGACAAAACTTGTGGAGTTCTATGACTGGGTGACGAGTGCCTTGGACCTGCGTAGACCAGTGGATGTAATCTTTTTAGACTTCAGCAAGGCATTTGACTCTGTTCCTCACGAGGGCCTGTTGGATAAGCTGGGAGAAATGGGGGTGGGGAGCCAGATGATCAGATGGATAGGCAGTTGGCTCCAGGACCAGACCCAGAGGGTCGTAGTTGGCAGGATAGTCTCATCCCCACGGAGGGTCATTAGTGGGGTCCAACAGGGGGTCAGTCCTTGGGCCCCACCTGTTCAACGCCTACGTCTCTGACATAAGGACAGGTATCAGGAGTGAGATGAGTCATTGCGGATGACTCAAAACTGGGGGAGGTGGTGGATGGGGTGAGGGGAGGGTGGCCCTACAGTGGGACCTGGAGGCTCTGGAAAGATGGAAGCTGGGGTTCAGTGCAGGGAAATGCAAAGTACTGCACCTGGGGGCCAGAAACCCGGGGCCAAGTGTACACCCTTGGGGGGGGGGGTGCCACAAGTCTCGATGGCTGAGAGGGACCTGGGGGTGGTGGTGGATGTCAAAATGAACAACTCGGAGACTTGTAGGAGGGCAGCAGCCTAGGCCAACAGGATACTGGGATGCATCGCTAGGGGATCACCTCCAGAAGGAGGGAAGTGATACTCCGTCTGCATAACTGCTTGGTGAGGCCGTACCTCGAGTACTGCGTGCAGTTTTGGAGGCCACACTTAAAGAGGGACATTAAACTCCTGGAGAGGGTCCAGAGGAGGGCAACCACAATGATTGGGGGCTTGGGACAGGACCTATGAGGAGAGGCTCGAAGAGCTAAATATGTACACATTGGAAGAGAGAAGTGACCGGGGGGGACATGATAGCGGTCTTCAGGTACATGAAGGAGGTAAATAGGGGAGGAGCAGTCAGGGTGCTTTGAAGGAAGGAGGAGGGGTCACTAGAGGGCATGGGTGGAAGCTGTAGGGGGGAAGATTCAGGGGAGAAAGGAGGAGGTGCTACTTCACTGAGAAGGTGGTGGATCCATGGAATGCGCTGCCTAGGGGGCTGGTGGAGGCAGAGACGGTGGAGGGGTTCAAGAGGGGGTGGGATAGGTACAGGGAAGGTTCTGAAACAAAATCCAATGCAGCGAATATCCGAACTGGGAAGGAGAAGCCAGAGAGAAAGCGAGAGGGCAGCAAGGTCAGCAAAAAAAAAAGCTCCCAGGGTGGGGGCTGACCAAAACAGTAGACGCGAAAGATGGACCTATTCTGCTGGCATTTTAGTATGTTAGTACTCTTTGCAAAGACTGCTGTGGGTTCTTTTACTTCTACCTGGACACTCACCAGAGCAGCACCAGTATGGGTAGAAGGGACCTCAGTTTAACATTTCGTCTAAAGGACGGCACACCCCAGCAGTACAGCACCCCCTAATACTGCACTCAGATGCCAGCAATTTAGGTGCAAGCCCAATCCTGGTGTGGGATGAGAACCCACAAACTTCTGTTCCAGAGGTGATGTGCTGTGCTACCAGCTGAGTTATGCTGACAGAATAATATCACTGACGAGGTTGTTGGCTGAACGGATACAATACCTACATGATGATCTGGGAAAGCTGGGGAGGTGGTCCAGGATCTGGCAATTTGGCTTCAAGGCTAAAAAATGCAAAGTTCTGCATGCTCAAGCCAAGCATCCCAAGACAGAGCACCACCTGGGTAGAATCCTGCTATCTGCACCAGCGGAGGAGGAGAAGGAGGAGGAGAAGGACTTGGAAGAGATGCTCACTAGTGACCTGAAGAGCACTCCATGCAGTGCAAGAAAGCAGCAGCAAGGGCAAACAAGATTGGGTACATAGCTGGTAGGGGAAGAGAATCAATAGTGGGCAAGAGGAGACTGTACTGCCCTTACAGGTCACTGGTGATGCCACATCTAGAGTACTGAGTTCAGTACTGGTGCCCACACCTCAAAAAGGACATTAACCTGCTGGACAAGGCATGGTCGGGAGGAGGGCTGCAAAGGTAGGGTCATGGCAGGACTGGAGAGCAGGGACAGTAGCTCAAGTTGCAACAGACCTAATGACATTCTTGTGCTGGCTTCGTAGTATATTCCATTTCAAAATAGCAGTGCTGATATAGGTTTCTGGCCTAACACAATAAATATAAGCTGTACCTTTGACTACAAGCTGGATGGCTCCAGCCTCCTATGGGAATTAGGGAATTTGTTCATAGATAGAAAAATATGGTGTGTGTGTGTGTGTGTGTGTGTGTGTGTGTGTGTGTGTGTGTGTGTGTGTGTGATAAAAATAACCCATAACACAGTTAGGTACTGCTGTAAAATTTACTATGCCCTCAGTATCGCAGCAGTAGCCAGTGTTGTTTTTTCTTCTTTAGAAAAAAAGCTCATAACATAATACTCAGTTACTGTACTGTGTGCCAGGGAATATAACTACCAGTAACCAGTGCCAGTAGTTGCCAAAAAAAAACAAACACAGCCAGCCTGCTATAACAATCTGTTAATGTTGCCAGGGAATATAACTATGAGTAGCTACCAAGAAACTAGGCAATCAGCCTGCCATCCAAGTAGATGTGTGCCTAGGTTGGTAAACCAATAAATCAGGCATGAAGAAATGCAGCCAGCAGCACAAAATCTATCCTCATTAATGAGCCAGGATGACATGTATTTCCTCGTCCAACTTTTCTGTGTTTGGCCCGTTAATGAGGACACATTTTGTGCTGCTGGCTGCATTTGTTCATGCAGCATGCCTGATCTGTTGGTTTACCTAGGCACACATTTACTTGACTGGCAGGCTTGCTGCCTAGTCTTTTTAGCAGCTACTGCCTAGTGGTAATTATATTCCATGGCAATATTAACTGGTTGTTATAGCAGTTCTGAAATAACTAGAAGAAAAAAAAATGGGAACTGCTGCTTATCAAATTTTTCCAGCAGAACTGTGTCTGTTACTTTATCATGCAATATTAAAACTGCACACCTCTGGCTCTGTACCATGCATACATACAGTTTATATTGTAACCATGCAGATTACCAGTTTATGCAATTATTGCATTGCCTGCCGCACCCCCCCCCCGATTTGAGCTCAAACAATCAAGTTTATTTTAAAACAAAAATAAAATTAACAGTACTTTACTATGATGTATGCATATGCATCCTACTCCAAAGGACAGTAAGTAACTACTTACTGTATGTATGTACAGAGGTGTGCATTTCCAATATACCCAAAGCCATAACTACAAGTAAACAGATGGTTGTACACACAAGACCACCACCAACATGTATAGTGCACGTTAACTTCTTACAACAAGCAGATAGCTAGGACCAGTCATTTCAGTTTAAAATAAAATACAATAGTGTAATTATTTGGCACAACCTGAAAGCAAACCAGACGTCAGTGAAATGTTCTTAAAAAGTGAAGCCAATTCAACTGAATCATGGTACATTGGAACTATAAGCATGATTGGATTGGGGGTATATAGCTTTGTTCAGTACCTATCAGTTCCAATGTACCATATATTCAACGGACAGTGCTAGCACTTCCAGAATAATAAGCACAGAAGTAAATGTAAACATTGACTGTCATGAGTTTAGGTTTTGCTCCCTCTGACCCATAAGCTATAAGACCATGTAAGCTCAGAATAGGTTATGTCCTGTGGTCAGATTAGTATTTTAAGTTAGTAAGTTACAATGGAGAAAAATACCTTTATGGAGACTAACACTGCTCAGGCTCTCCCGACTCCTCCAGACAGTCGTCACAAGGAGGGCAGTTGGCACACACAGACAGTCCGTCGCATCGCAGCAGACTTGCAGTGCAGTGTTTAAGACAAGTTGAACAGTTTAAAACTGTTCAGATGGCAACGCTGATGCCTGGCGGGGGCTTATATCGGGAGGGGAGAAGCGAAGAAGTTAGGCTCGGTGCTGCAGGCGGGAAGAGATTTTATCCTGGCATGAATGGGGGAAAAAACATCTTTCTGTCAGGCTGGGGGGCCTGGGACATTTGCCCCCTTTAATCCGCCCTGCTGCTGAGTATCGAAACAATGAAAGACTTAAGTACCTTCCACTTCATTTCTGCAGAGAGGGCAACAAAACATCTGGAATATTGAAAGTATGAATAACTAACAGGAGTATCTTGCCACATTTGTAATCAAAAAAACAAACAAAAAAAAATGCTTAAATCTTTGATTACCAGATCTAAGGTCATCTTCATCATTCCAAGCCAAAATAATGCATTAAAAAATACCACAGGGTTGACCATACCCCCCCCTTTTTCATTGGGTAAATAAGTCATTTATGGGGTTGAGACAACTCCCCTACAGCATTTTTAAAAATGTACTCAAAATCCCAATGATAATTTGTCTGGATGTGACTAAATACAGTTGTGGGGATTCGGGTAAAGCAACTGTTTTAAGATTTTTCTTGGGAGGCATTGACATGCAGACACCTTAACTCTATTTCCCTATTGAAACATATAATAAAAAAATTCGTCCTGTACAATTTCCACCATCCTGCTAATTTTAAAGTTGGATCCTCAAAACAGAAAACCCACCCCATGTGCTCTATGCATCCCAAAAGACCAAAAAGAGGGCCCCAGCCTCCAGTCTTTCTTTGCTTGCAAAAGGTCTCACAGTGTAGCCATCCAGGTTTCTTGAAGAAAAATGTCAAGTGTGACCTCATAGTAAAGAAAAAAACTGCTTTCCGCCTTACCAGGCTCTTAGTGCTGTAAGCATTAAGGGAGGTGATCGTTAACTGTTCCATAGATTAATCTTAATTTAAGGTCCCTTCTCTGTCCCCTTACTGGTCACTTTTTTCCTTTTTCTGTCTTGTGCCACATCTATGGGGTAGCGCTTGGGGGGGGGGGCAAAGACTTCTAGGACTGGGTCGATGAAGTGTCTGAATCTATTTCTTCCTGATTTGAATCTCCCCAATTCTTTTGCCCTTGTAAAACCTTAGATTTAATGGAGAGTTGCACCACTACTGGGTCCTGGACTGCTTTTAGTAGTCTGGTACTCATTCTGGATGACAGTGGGGCTATTTTAGGGGTTTGGCTGCATCTGACTGCCCTTTTCCTCCATAATCTTCTGTGGAATTTCATTCAGCTGTGATCCATGCGACTCTTGATCTGCCTTTGAACCTATTTCTGTGACTTAAACATACCAGTAGGGCTAGCTGTCTCTTGTGCCTGCGCCCTTCTGTGAAGGGCCAGTTATCTAGTTTGAGACGAATCCTGGGGAGCTCTAGGCCATGGTTGGGGTGATATTTGTTGTCTCCTTATCTGGCACCAAAAGGGAATCTCCTCTAGAACCAGACTTCTCAGCAGTCTGTACTAAATCATCCTGATCAAACCCATCAGAACGATTGAGAAGTCCAGGAGCAGTTACATAGAAACATGTTCAGATTCATCACACAAATTACATTTTTTCCAATTTTGACAGGTCATACTTCTATGACCAAACTCCCCGCAAATTCTGTAACCTAATTTATCACAGGCACTCCACAGATGTGTAGGGTCACCACATTAATGGCATGCTTTGTGTTGTCTGGAGTAAAAGGAAACCCCCCTGTCTCAGTCTACAGAAAAATCTGTTGGGCAAATGTATTATGCCAGAAGAGTAGGGGAATTTTATTGAGAAAAGTTGACTTCATTACAAAAGAAATAATATCCTGTACATCAACATCTAAAGCAAAATACAGCAATCGTAGAAATAAACAAGAAAAGGCACATATAAGAAAGAAACAAAAATATATCAATTAATCAACTGAAAAGAGATCACAATTGCGCCATAAATGAAAAAACTGAGGCCCTGCAAGGATTTTGAAATCATGCAATTTAACCAAACGAATAGCAGTTCTAATATTCTCAGTCACTTCTTGTACCATAATAATTTTTTTAAGCAAAACCAACATACATCTGGCCTGCCGTAAATAACGAATCAAGGCAAAAACAAAGTATCTGCATGATATTTTCGTCATAAAGCACCATGTGCACAGAACATAAGTTGTTCATAAGATAAATGTAACATCAAAGGTTCAGACCGCAAGCCTGCTAACAAAGTCCAAAAAGTAAGAACAAAAGGACACTCCAAAAAGAGGTGCTGTTGAGTTTCTATAATAACCTGACAACAAATCCCTAGGGCAATATCGAGCGTCCAGTGCTTTATGTTTATGATTTCCCTTGACACATAAATGCCCATAGTTACCCAACCAAACCATATCCCACACATAGGGGGCAAACTGGGATTGCTGAGTTGCTGAAGGATCCATTCAAAACGATTTGGAGGGCAAAAAGGGAAAACCATCTCATCCTGCGCCTCCCTCCTCCAAACTTTGTCATAAAGCATTGGCCGAGACAATACACAAAAATCCTATTTGGGGGAGGGGACCCCAGGGCAGGGCCACCTTAAGAGTTTCTTTCCCATACAGGGGAATTTCCGCAAAACGAAAAACCCAACCCTTTTTCCCCAGTTCCCAAATTGGAAGGCAAGGCAACAACCATTTCAACAGAAAAAGTTTCCAAACCACCACCCCCAGTTTTAGTGCTTTTCCTAAATTATAATTGAAAAATAAACTATAAAAAAAAGCAACAGGGTGGATCATCCCAACCCCTCCCTCCTTGTATGGTCTATATGTTATACTCCACTTCTCCGCTTTACTGGGTTCAAACGAGACCCCCAAAACCCTTGAAAAAAAATCCCATATAATCTGGTTATAAAAAAAAAAAAAAGGCGGGGGAAATGCATAACAAAGATACAAAAAAATGGGGATCATCAAAGTCTTAAGTAACACAACCCTTTTTTTAACCAATCTGGTACTGTTTCCAGCCGGAAACGAGACCTTCTGCCCTCCCTAAAGCTAGCTGCCAATTATAAGAGTGCATATCCCCGGTCCCCCCCAAAAAATACCCAAATACTTAAAGGGAGCTGTAGCAATTGGTATCCCTGCATAAGTACCAGACTGTGGAAGAGCAAGGTGACCAATAGGTACCCCAATACTTTTCCTAAAATTAACACAAGATCCTGAAACTGAGGAATATGCACAGAGGACCTGTACCAATGCAGCTTCCTCAGTAAAGACATCTACAGTTAAGACCAAATAATCAGCATAAGCTAAAATTTTAATGGGATTCAATGAAGGAGCCCCCCCAACCCCAAAATACGAGGACAAAGGAAATTGCCCTAATCAGTGTATCAATACAAAAATTGTAAAGGAGAGGGCTTAAGGGGCACCCTTGTCTTACCCCCCTGACCATCGTCACAGGTTGCCCCAACCAACCATTCACATTAGGAATGACGGTATCCTCATCATAGAGAGCCTTAATCCACAAGAGAAACTGAACAGGAATCCCAGAGGCTCGCAACACAGAAAATAGGAAGTCTTGAGAGACCCTATCAAAGGCCTTCTCTTGGTCCAAACCCAAGACCCAACCTGTAACCATCCCTTTGTCACCCAGGGCAAATAATTCTCTTAACAAAATCAAATTATCATGTTTACTTCTACCTGGAATGCCACACGTCTTAGCCAGACTGAGACAATCATCAATTTTTAGTAATCTAGCCAACAAAATTTTAGCCACAATGTTATAATCTACATTTAATAAACTCAGTGGTCTCCAATTCTGCAAATCAGTCCGATCCCCTTTTTTAAAAATTAGGACCAAAATGGGTTCCTTCATGGACTTAGTAAAAGAGGCTGTGGTCAACATATTGAATAACAAAGTCAAAGCGGGAACTAAATCCTCCTTAAAAGTTTTAAAAAACTGGGCAGTAAGGCCATCTGATCCTGGAGCGAAATTAGAATTTAAACTATCAGTGGTCACTTCTGAGGCTACAGTGTCTCCTGACAACATACCCTGCTCAGCTGAAGAGAGCAAAGGGAGGTGCAAAGAGTCTAAAAAGGAGTCCGCAGACTCACAAATAGGTAGACTACCTAACATAGAGAGAACATGTTGTTCCACAGCCTGAACTAATGCCTCCGGCTCCATAACCAAGTCACCTGAGGGGACCGTAGAGTCTAAATAAACTTAGATTCCACCTGTCCTTTACAGGCTTTAAATGGGTCTAACCCTTCTTTGGTCACCCGGGTCCCAAATCTTGCCTCCTGTCCCAAAGAACTAGCCCGATCATATTGCAAGGTTTTCATTTGGGTACAAGCCACCACAATCTAGTCACTATAATCATTCTCAGTAGTATCTGATAAGGAAATCAAATGCTGCAATTGTTGCCTTAATGCTAAATATGTTAAGTGTTACGCTGTTTGATTTGCTACAGCTTTCCCCTGAAAAATCTGCCTCCATCTGATTTTAGAACCTTCCCACCACTCACATGGTTCCTCATAGATATCAGCCACCAAGAGCCTCGCCGGCCATTCCCTCCTCCACAATTTTAGAAGGCGAGGATCCTCCAACAGGGAATCATTAAGCTTCCAATTTTTTTTTTTTTTTTACATCTCGGGGGTTTTGTGCCACAAAAAGGTCACTCTAAGGGCTGCATGATCGGAAAACTCCACACCCAGACTCTCGCAAGAAAGAATCATCAAGACTTTAGATAAAAAGCAAAATCAATACGAGTCCTTAAGGGTCCTTTAAAACCCCCGACTCATGACAATACCGTAAGCATCTACTAGCTGGGCAGTGGTGATAACATCCTTAAATGCAACAGAATCACAGAATAATTTTGGGATTTGTAACCCTCTATCCCTCTGGTGTAAACCTCAATTAAAATCACCTACCCACAAGAGTAACCTAGAAGTATACAAAAAGGGCCTAATTAAATGAAAAAGAGACACCCGTTGTGCTTTTGTCTGAGGGGCATATACAACAATTATCCTGAATCTCTCAAAAGAATATGTAAAATCCAACAACAAAGCCCTACCAGGTTGAATATCCACCAACCAAGACACATGAAAAGCAGAGTTAGAAAATAAAATCCCAATACCGTCACATTTATCAATACCTGAAGACCAAAAAAATGCCCGGGAAGCTTGTTCCAGGTGTGATTTAAATCTAGTATCCACTAGACAAACAATATCACATTTAAAGTCTTGTAACGTTAAGAACACCCCCCCCAAGCTTCCTATGATCTTTAATGCTATTAACATTTAAAGTACAAACCGATAATGAATCCATCTAAGTGCCTATGGGTGACTTACTCCTACGACTTTGTCTGGTTCGTTTAGCAATAGGGTCCAGGTCCCCACCACCCTCAGTATCCGTATTAGATCGGATAGAGGAAGTATCCATATATTTCCCCTCAGAATCTTTGTCAGAGAAGGCAGTGGCTAAAACTGCTAATTTGTTACCAGACTGCCAGGTACGGACTCTTAACATCCTTACCCCGACCAGCCACAGCTAAACCTTTACTAGTCTGTTTATGTGGGATTTGAACAAAACCTGATACCTCTGCACCAGAAGCAGACTGTGGTGGTGGTGGGGGCATGTCACCGACAACCACCCCAGATCCCTCTGTAACAACAGGAACCGCAGTGACAGGAGATGCAATATCAACCTCAGGCTGATCTAATGCCAGAGGAGGAGGGGTGACCAAGGCATCCTGAAAACTAATCTCATCAGTCCCTTTAGCTAACCCCGCTGATGCTGAGGAAAGCATGCTGATTTTCAAGTCCCGGGCTGCAATAATTTTAGCCTGCACCTGCTGTGCCAAAGAAATCAGACCTTCATGTGAAGGACAGTCTTCCCTATTATGGGATGCCCAAGGGCAACGCCCATAGGCATGACCTGTAAGTTCACAAAGATTACATTTGAAAAGATTGAGACAGGCACTAGAGGTGTGTCCAAAGTCAAAACAATGGCTACACTTTACTGTATCGCAGGCTGAACTAAAGTGAACTCGAGAGCCACATTTAAAACAAGATTTAGGCTGCCCCACATAGAAAATGAGACCTTTCTTTCTCCAGATAAAAAAAAAAACTAGGTAAATGACTAGGCCCAGCATTAGTCGAATACTCTAACTCGCCATCCCCCATCCCAGATTTGCTCACTGTCCAGTGTGGGTGTAGGTTTAAGTACCTCACACCTTTGTCGTAACCAAAATAAAATGTCCTCTGAATTAACTCCTTCGTTTTTTAAAACATGACAGTAGTGTTTCTGACTGCAGGCTTCGTTTAAAGGAATAGCTTGAAAGGGAGACCAAGTAGGAGAGGCCTGGCAGGCCACATACTGTGCCCAAAATCTATCTAAACTGGAAACTTGTTTAAAACTAATATCAAAATTATGGTTCCCCAAACTAATAAGGGCAAAAATCTCCGAAGAGAAGAATTTCATGGATCCTTTAAGTAATGTTTTAGCCACATAAAGCCTATTAGGGGGATCCACCAACCCACCTTTATATAACAAACGAACAGCATTTTAGCGGGGGAGCCAGTTCTCCTTTGGAAGAAAATAAATCGGCTAGTTTAAAACCAACTGGCTGAACAGGATCTTCCTCCAGAGTATCGAGCAAGGGAGGGGCAGGTCCCATCCTGAGAGGAACCTCTGTTTCTAGGGGCACAGAAATACCAGGAACAGGGGAACAAACCACCGTTTGATCTAAAATCAGAGCATCAGAAACATTAGATACCTGAGCTTGCAAAACTTTAGGCAATACACCCCCTACAGTGCCATCAAGCCATTTAGACCCTTCAGTAATAACCCCCCTGGGATCGTTGAGCTCAGAACAGTGTTGGTGGCCACAGAATCTGTTGCCTTTTGCAGCATTGTCAAATTGGTCAGGTCCTGAGAGTCAGAAGTCCAGGTGCCACCATCTCCCTGCTCTCAACCAGCCTCCTTTAAAGCTTTTTCGGGTGACTAAGGCGCCCCCTGACCACAATCCTGAGATGTAATAGCATGGCCTTTCACAGACAAAAGCCCTCCGGTCATTAAAGTACTTTGTCTTTTACTCCAACCTGGCTTTTGGGAAGGGGGAAAGAAAAATACCTCGGACTCCAAAGTCCCAGCCGAAGATATCTCTCGCCGAGTTCCAGGAAGCATACCCTGAACAGAAGCATATCCCAGACGTTGTTTGTTAGCCTGCCTCGCAGGGGGATGCAAAGAAACAAGCTGGGGCTGTGGGCACTCCGAGGGACCGCTCGGTAAACTGCCAGCCCCAGCACATCCTTCCGGTAACAGAGTCGCTTGTAAATGATGCAGAACCTTCTGTGTCAACAGGGGGCTAAACAGACTTCAATATTCCACCATCGGGAAGCCCTGAAACTGCCTGCAGGAGTGCTGCAAGTTCCGAATCCAAAGAAGAAAGCTCCTGCAACAAAGCTGACCACTTTGCACGTAAAGATGCGTACAAGGTACCGTTTTGTAAAGTACCATCCTCTGCTTGCAATCCAGACCAAACAAAATCTACTCGGTCCTCCGTTGCAACAATAGTCGCCATCGTGACCTCAGCCACTACACATTCTTCTTCAATGGCCCCTGAATGTTGAAGCACAGGGGAGGAGGCCCACTCCCCTGTACTCCCAACATCCAACTCCAGCGCTGACTCCTGCATACTGACCACACAGCAGCCAGTAGGGGAGTTTCCCTGGTGTCCTAGCCAGCATTCCCCTTGTCAATAAACAAGCCCATGTGACCCACCCAGCAGGATGCACCTGAAAACAAACTGTAGTAGCTTAAAGCAGCAGTACTACCTAACCAGGAAGTGATCAGTTTTTCAGTTGTTGTAGCACTGCAGAAAATATGGTGGTTCCTATCTAGTCTACTGCTTTCAACGTGGCGGGTGGCAGAAATGTAAACAAAAACAAAGGAAAACTGAGTAGATTACGGGGTGATAGTACAATGCTGGCGGGAAAGGGTACCAGGTACATGCTCAGCAGAGCACAGGGAACAAACTGTTGAAAAAGCACAGATTCTTTTTACATTGCACTGCTGTTTTAATGTACCTTTCCTGATCAAAAAAATACAAGAAAAAGAAAACAAAATTGCTTATCAGCTTGTCAGGGCAAACTCTGCTGCTTACCCTGCTACAGATATGAGACCCATGGCTTCATATTAGGCCTTTTGTTGAATATGTGGTGGTGAAAATTCTACTAGAGGAACTCTGCATCAGTTTGAGTTCCTGTATTCCATTATAAACAGTTATAAAATGAGAACTAAGAATCTTGCATCCTGATTCTCTGAAACGTGTCCCTACTCATAGGATTTCAGACCGCACAACCAATGTGTAAGGAAAAAGTCCCGGTACCAGTGTTGCTCATTTGCTAAAAATATCAGTGAGCGGCTCCTTAAAGGTGCAGTCCTTAATCCTGGTTTTGTGTTCATTTACACTATTACCTTGCTTGGTCTGCTCAGTCACTGCACTAAACACCTGAAGCCAGTCATTTCCAATTCAAGCCACAGAAGAAAACGAGATGAAGTTATTTCTCTTGCAGTTTAATGAGGAAAAACACACACTGTATAGTGGCTCACTCAGGCTAGCACCCTGTAGTGACTGCCGATCTTCGGAAGGACTGTTTCATGCAACACTACTGATTCATTTTTAAGTTTTTGTTACAATTTTCTCACTTAACACAAAACCCATTATGTAAAAGTGCAGTAAGACACTCTGGGATGTTGGTTGTGCTGCCACAACCATGCTTCCTGGGGTTAATATGTGGCCTGTGGTCTCGTCACGTGCCTGCCTACGCCCCATGGCGTTTGGTTATGGCAGCACAACCAACACCCTATCGTGTCTTATTGCTTATACATTCCAGCTATTGAACATGTGGAAAGACAGATGATTAACAGGCGGAGATGGTCTACCTTTTACTAGTTACTTTTAACAAAAAAATACTTTCTTTAGTTAAACAAAATGTGCATTTTTTTTTATATTTGACTCATTTTGTAAGTGCAGTAAAACAATGCAGGTCATTGGTTGGTCAAGTGCTGGGGCCTTTGCGCACCCCCCCCCCAAAAAAAAACAACAATTTAGATCTGTAACAGTAAGTGACATGGGGGAGGGGCGCAACCACCAAATGTGTCTTAATTGAGGATATAGGTATATGGCTCTGTCCACAGACTGGCTACCATATGCACAGTTTGCTCATTGCTGGCCTGTGCAACACTGCTCAGCACTGAACTGCATTCTCTGCTTCTGTCCATCCCATCCATGAACATGGAGTTTTGTGTGTGAACTAGGGCAGTTTTTTTTTTTTGGGGGGGGGTTCAAATGCCCTGATTGACTGCCTGCCTAGCGGATCTCCTTTTCCATGCAAGCAAAGCATTGTGGGATATGGTATTCAGCCTCTGACTGTAGTACACTTTACAAGTAAATCATTTAACAAAAAACATTGTTGTTGCTATCCCTTGCAGACCTCCATGGTATTTTTTTTTTTATTTAGTTGTTTAACCAGGTATAGCACACTAAGCTGAAAGCTTTTTTACAGGAGCGACCTGGGAGCACAAGGAGGTTAAGTGAATTGCTCAGGGTCACACAGTATGCAAGTGGAAGCTGTGGGATTCAAACCCAGGTCTGGTCTTCTGGATGTCACCAGATTTGCAGCTTTAGACCACTGCGCTATACTGCCTCCAGTAGGGTTGTGTTCAGTTAAGGTACCCAGTTAGTGCCCTGAAAAACTGTCCAGTGTTGCAGTAGCAGGGCTTGCCAAATCCAATAGCCCGATGTCCCAGACAACCATTTTTTAAGTGGGGACAAGCAGATGCCAGAGTTTTGCTTGTCCAGCGGACTACAGTGCTGCAGTTTAAAAATTGCAGGTTTTTACCTGCTTTTCCCTCACTGGCCACTAGGTGTCCTTACCAGGTCCCGATGGAGAGAGCCAAGCTAGACTTCAGAATCACCTGATAGTTTCTTTGTGCGATCACATGGCACAGCATTGTTGAATGCGCACGGCCGCATGCCCCGACTTGACTGTGCAGTCTGGCACGGAGATCGGGCAACAGCAGACACTTGGGGGAAGCACCAAGAAGAAACGCGCTCATGACTGCCCAAATACAGCCAGACTGACAGGCTAGACAGCCTGTAGATGATGGTACAGTGCCTGTCGGTCCTGGCTATTGGCCATCGTGCTTGGGGGCGGAGCTTAGAGAGTCAGTAGCTTGATGCACGTTGGCAAAGGTGCCATTTCGCTACTGACACTCAGAGAGAGCACAGCATTTCTTTTTGAGCAGCAGCATTTGTTAGCGGTTCCTGTTCACAGTCACATTGTGTATTTGGGGCCGGCACGAATCACAGTCACAACAAATGTCTTGTTTGACTAGCAAATGAGCACAGTGGTACCTGGAGAGAGAACTTAAGAAAAAATATAGACATATTGGAGCACCAAGCAAGTGGAGCTTAAAAGGATCTGGGGAGGGGGTGTGAGAGATCATATTTTTGTAAAAGGAACCATTACCAAAGGCGTTTGCCTGTTGTGGAGAGAGCAGGGTCTGTCTAATCAAACAATCTGCTAATTCTTACAAAAAATTATAAAAACATTTAAAAAAAAAAAGGGTTTATTTAGAGAAAATAAAGAAGGGAGAACTAAGCAAAAGCACTGCACACTGAATTCAGGGGGCTGTATGAATTGTGTCTGACTCGTGAAGTGAAGAAAAATAGAAAGAAAAGGATACAGCTCTTAAATAAATAAAAAAAAAACAAAAAACTTGAGACTGTAAGTGAGGGAAAGAGATTGTGTGTTGAACTTGTGAGACTACTATGCTTGCCTGCTAGGGCAGCAGGCAGACCAGATAGTGCTGTAAATGTGAAGAAGTAAAACTAGAAACATTAAAGAGAACTCAAGCATTTCTTCACGTAAGCATTAATCACCGACAGAGGAGGGCTTTGCTGGTGGATTAGTGCCTGCAGGGGGTTGGTGCCCGAGGTGAAGCCGAGGTCCAACATCTGGCGGGCATTAATCACCGGCAGAGCCCAAAGCTGGTGATTAATGCGCTTGTAACATAGGCTCGTTACGGCAGCGAGCCTGTTACCGGTGTGTGTCCCTTGGTGCCGGAGACCCTGCGGAGAGACGGAGACAGTTTGCAGAGCGGCAAGGATTTTGCATTGCCAAAATACACAGTTTAGAAATTCCACTACTTCTCAGTGCAGTTTACTAGTTTGAACTAAATTGGTTTCTGGTTGCAGATTAAGTAACACTAGAGAGAAAGGAATGTGTGACTGTGAAATAGGAAGTTCTTCGGACGCTGTAACCAGTGGGCCTGTAGCTTAATGGTTAGAGCGCTGGAACGGCATACCAGAGGTCCGGAGTTCAAATCCCGGTGCACCCACATTTTCCTTTCTCATTTCCATCCTTGGTTTAAAAAACTATATACCTTGCAGGGGTTAAACTGCACTGAAAAGTAGTGGAATTTCTAAATTGGTTTCTGGTTGCAGATTAAGCAACGCTAGAGAAAGGAATGTGTGACTGTGAAATAGGAAGTTCTTGAGGGCGCTGTAACCAGTGGGTACCTTAACCCAATAGTTAGAAGCGCTGGAGCAGCATACCAGAAGTCCAGTTCAAATCCGGTGCGCCCACATTTTCCTTTCTCATTTCCATCCTTGGTTTAAAAAACTATATACCTTGCAGGGGTTAAACTGCACTGAGAAGTAGTGGAATTTCTAAATTGGTTTCTGGTTGCAGATTAAGCAACACTAGAGAGAAAGGAATGTGTGACTGTGAAATAGGAAGTTCTTCGGACGCTGTAACCAGTGGGCCTGTAGCTTAATGGTTAGAGCGCTGGAACGGCATACCAGAGGTCCGAGTTCAAACTCGTGCGCCCACTTTTCCTTTCTCATTTCCATCCTTGGTTTAAAAACTATATACCTTGCAGGGTTAAACTGCACTGAGAAGTAGTGGAATTTCTAAATTGGTTTCTGGTTGCAGATTAAGCAACACTAGAGAAAAGGAATGTGTGACTGTGAAATAGGAAGTTCTTGGACTGTAACCAGTGGTATAACTGGCTTAATGGTTAGAAGCGCTGGGGCAGCATACCAGAGGTCCGGAGTTCAAATCCCGGTGCGCCCACATTTTCCTTTCTCATTTCCATTCATAATACACAGTGAAATATTTCCGTCGGATTGTGCTAGAAGTATTTAATTTGACTCAAATGTTGCATGTATGGAGGTTGCATAATGGATACATGTGGAATGTTAATACTACTAGAGATACCATTATGTGATTCTCACTCATTAAAGGGGCAGTGGTTACATTCTGATTGCAGAAACACATTTTCTAGTCCAGCACAAGTTTTTTTTTTCTTTCTTATATCACTATATGAAGTATTGTATTCAGCTAGCGAGCGCCACGGGTGGCATGCGGGGGTGGTGATGGAGCGGCGGGGTTCCCTCTATTGCTGCGGAGGCCACAGGTGGTACTAACCGAGCAGGCGTTAACTGTGGGTTAATCACCGCCCGGTTAGTGTCACCTGTGCCACTTCAGCCAATGCAGCTCCTCCATTTCGGTCCTCTCTCGTATGCCGTGTTACAATAAATAATTAGATATCCATCTGCTCTACTGAGTAATCGTGTGGTAAGGTGAAGTGTGTGTGTCCAAGCCTGCCCTCCCTGAGGCTGAGAGCAGAGAGAGCAGAGATCAGGTGACCTGACTGATGATAATGGATATTATAAAGAAAAAGTATCCCCCCCCCCCCAGAAATAAAAACACACAAAACTAACAGGTGGAAGCAGGGGTGTGTGTGTGTGTGTGTGTGTGTGTGTGTGTGTGTGTGTGCCTGTGGGTGCAAGACCACTATATAGAGCCTGCCTAGAGTATAGAAAGTAACGTGTGAACAACACAACAACTGAACTACAATTTAAGAAAAAAATACTTTTTATTTTATATACAGAAACTAAGAAAACTGTAAACCTTCTTAACCCAACCCTCCTTACCTAACCTTATATACACCACACCTATTCCTAGCTAGCCTAGAATGGTCCCACTGTCCCGGAGACTGTCCCAGTGGTGGAAGTGGAAGGGGGACAGGGCAGGGGTGTGTGAGTGTCTTGGCTGTAGTGAGACCCTGTAGACGGCAGAGCCTCACTTAAGACTCTGGGTAGGGTAGAGGAACTTGGAGAACAACTGAAATGATAGGAATAAAAGGTAAACTAAAGGGAAAAAGCATTTTTCTGAGCTACAGAAAAAAATGAATTAACCTAGCTGCTACTGCAGTCTGCTACATACATTGTGGAGGTGTGGTGTTGTGGGTGGCAGGGGCCGTCTGTGTGAGACCACCAAACCTGCCCTGAGTGCCTGAGGGTAGAGTAGAGGTAATTGTGGAAGGGAACAACTGAATACTTATTATAGATAAGTTAAACGGTTGCAGTATAAAAAGAGAAAAAGCGTTTTCTGAGATTGATATACCCCGCCCAAAAAAAAAAAAAAGGATTGCTACATTCAAGTAAACCTAACTTAGCTAGTACTTTGTTTGCCTTACCAAGTACTTTGGTGGAGGGTTGTGTGTGTGTGTGGCTGTGAGACCTAACCTGCCCTGAGGGGAGAGGGTAGAGAAACTTGGGAACAACTGCGGACCTCTTAGAAATAAACTATAGGAAGGGGAAAAACATTTTTTGTGTGACACTGCACAGAAAAAAATAATATACCCTAGCTACCCAAGTACTTTGGTGGAGGGGTGTGTGTGTGTGTGTGTGCGGCTGTGAGACCAAACCTGACCTGAGAAGGGAAAAAACATTTTTGGGGCCACAGAAAAAATAAAATTAAACTTACCAGTATCTAGCTACATTGGTGGAGGCATTTGTGTGTGGCTATGAGAATGAACCTGCCCTGAGAAAGGAAAAAGCATTTCAAACAACATGAAGTCGTGCTGTATTCTCACTATTGCAGTTAGCTCCAGCACTTGAACTGCCCCAGAGAGAGAAGGGTTAAAATTCTATGCAAGGCATAGAACGTTGAGCTCAAGCTCAGTTGAAAACTTTGTCTGCTGCACTTTGAAACCCAACCATCAGATTCTTTACTCTTCCTCACTGAACAGTTGCTCCGGAGAGTTCTCCTTTGCTCCTTTCAAAAAGTCTGTTAAAGTTGTCTTAGTCCGAAATTATTCCATATTCAGAAATGTTTGTCGGTTCAGGACTCTGTCTGCGGTACTGTAAGTACTTGGGTAATTTTTTGTGGAAATTGTAAAAACTGTATTTTTCGGTCGGTTTGACTGAACCGATCCTTAGGTAGATCTTTTGAGTAAAATTTTAGTGTGTGGTTACCGGTCCGTATTGGTTTAAAAAAAAAAAAAAAAAGTGATTTGAAAGTTTTTTGTTGTTTTTTCCAACACCCGTAATACGGTGAAAAACCAATAGGGGAGTCTTGCCTGGCAGTTGCCGAATAAAGAGTAAGTTTGTTAGGTTGGCCATGTCTGAGAAACCCAAGAAAAAAACCGAGCCCACTGGGTTTCAACACTGCAGTGTGTGTGGGGAGGTCTTTGCCAAGGCCAATCCCCACACCACTTGTGTTTACTGTCTGTGGTTTGACCACCACAATTCAGACTGCCAAATCTGCAAGAATTTCCCTAAGTCTACCCTGGAAAAAAGGTTAAGTAGACTTTGGGATAAGGAGGCCGAGAAATCCGCTGACACGGAAGGCCAGCCTGGTTCGGTTCCCATCGAACCAGAAGGAGTACTTCTTTGGGCAAGAGGAGAGCCGATCCTGAGGGATCTGTTCCTACAAAAAGAAAGTGCAAAGATAAATCGTCTGGTTTGGATCCAGACTTTCATGTCCCGACTGCCGAAGAGATAGCCAGAGTGATTTGGATTGTTGAATCGCTTTGTCTGGTTCCAACCGATCCGGCACCTTCTGGCAGGGGCTTGGTTCGGGCGGTTGCCTCGGTTCAATATTATTCCTCTGAAGACTTTCACGAACCAGAATTTGAAGAGGAGGGGGATTTTGAAGAGGATGGTGGTGGTGATGAAGGTCTGGATGTGCCTGTGGAACCGGACATCTCCCCAGACAGACCTTCTGGCGTTTTTCCCTCCTAGGCTTCTGAGTCCCTTCCCCACTATCTGTTTTACAGAAAGGTGGCTGAAACCCTCCAGCTTCCCATGGAGGAGGCTGTGGAGGACCAGGAGGAGGAGCCTGATTTTGTTGCGGTGATGGACATCCCAGAGTCTAAGAGACTGTCTTTCAAGCAACATGAAGTCTTGATGTATTCTGACTATTGCAGTGATATCCAACCTTTGAACTGCCCCGGAGAGGAAAGAGTTAACTTTCCATGCAAGGCATAGAACGCTGAGCTCGAGCTTGGTTGAGACTCTGTCTGTTGTTGTTTGAACCCAAACAGTCAGATTCTTTACTCCGCTTCACTGAACAGTCGCTCCGGAGATTTCTCCTTTGCTCGGTTCAATTTAGTTGGTTAAAGTGACGTTTTTTCTCGGTTTCAACCGAATTTATTCCATCTAACCTGTCGGTTCAGTCTCTGTCTGAGGTACCGTGAGTACTAGATAGGTTTATTATTGTTTGCTTCTGTGTGGAACTTGTAAATGTTGAATTGGTTCCGTTTGAACCGATCAGGTATGTTTAAAAAGAGTTTTTTTCTACTTTTAGTGTGTGGTAACCGGACCTTATCGGTTCTAAAAAAAAAAAAAACGGATTTCATTACGTTTTTTTCCACGACCCATAACACGGTCAGGAACCGATAAGGGTGTCTTGCCTGGCAGATTGCCGAAAAAAGGGTAAGTTTGGTTAGGACTGGCCATGTCTGAGAAACCCAAGGAAAAAAAATGGGCCCACTGGGTTTCAACACTGTAGTGTGTGTGGGGAAGCCTTTGCTAAGGCTGACCCCCACACCACCTGTGTTGATTGTCTGGGGTTTGACCACCTCGATTCAGACTGCCAGATTTGCAGAAATTTTCCCTCAGCTACCCTGGAAAAGAGAGTAGGTAGGCTGAGGGAAAGGGAGGCCAAAAAGTCTGCTGACCCAGATGGCCAGCCCGGTTCGGTTCCAACCAAACCAGAAGGAGTGCCCTCTGACCAGGGCGAAACTTCTTCGGCCAAAAGGAGAACCGACTCTGAGGAGTCGGCTCTGGTTAAAAGAAAAAGGGATGTCAGTCTGTTCGGATCCACAAGTTCTTTCTCCGATCGCTGATGAAATAGCCAAAGCGATAAGGATTGTTCAATCGCTAACCCCGGTTCCGACCGAACCAGCACCATCGGTTAGGGGCTCGGTTCGGTCGGTTCCCCCGGTTCCGGATTATAATTTAGAGGATTTTTATGAACCAGAGGAGGAGGAAGGAGAGTATGAGGATAGTGATAGTGATTATGAAAGTCTGGATGTTCCCATTGACCCGGACATCTCCCCAGACAGACCTTCAGGGGTTTCTCCTCCTAGGCTTTCTGAGTCCCCTTCCCATTTTATATTTTACAAAAAAGTGGCTGAAACTCTTCAGCTTCCTATGGAAGAAGCTGTAGAGGATCAGGAGGAGCCTGATTATGTTGAGATGATGGATATCCCAGAGTCCAGGAGGCTGTCTATTCCCCTTTATAAGTCTTTTGGGAAACAGACAACAAAAATTTTAGACTCCTAATTCTATACCTCCTGTGGACAAGAGAATGGACAAGAGGTATACTCTTTCAGGCTCAGATACGGAGTTCCTTTCCCAGCAATGCAGCCATGTTGGGGTAGTACAGGCTGCTGCCTGTGATAAGGCAAATATACCCTTGGCTTCACACCCCCCAGATAAGGACTCCAGGAGGATTGATTCCATGGCAAAGAAACAATACATGGCAGCATCTTTGGGACTCAGGCAGGCTAATTATATGGCCTATACAGCTAGATACCAGAAGTCTAGATGGGACACTGTAATGGCTCTAGCTAAACAGGTCCCTGGCCAGCTTGCCAAGGAACTGGAGCAGGTGGCTGCAGATGGTATTGAGGCATCCAAGGTGCAATTTCATGCTGCAGTGGACTCCAATGATGTTTCGTCTAGAGTCATGGCTATATCTGTGGCCCTTCGTAGGATGGCTTGGCTCAGATGTACTAGCCTGTCTCAGGATACCCAGATTAAGGCCATGGATTTTCCTGTTGTGGGTAATTCTCTGTTTGGGGAGCAAACGGAGAACTGCATGAAGAAAATGGATGAATACAGGACCACCTATAGGAGTGCTCAGGCCAAGGAAAGGCAAGTCACTCCCCAGAGGCAGCATTCCAGGGGCAGGGTCAGGCCTTTTCATGGGCCTTTCTACCAAGCCCAGGCCTTTTCTTCCGCCTTTGTCCAGAGGGGGTTCTTCAGAGGGAGAGGCAGACTGGGTACAAGCAGGCCTGCTACCACCCCTCAGCCTAAAGCCCCTGCCAAACAGGCACCCTGATGGGTTTGCCCGGGCCGATTCTCCACCACCAGTAGGGGGCAGGCTGGCTTACTTTGTCCAGGACTGGATGTCTTTAACATCAGACAAATGGGTCCTGGAAGTAGTAAGCCAGGGACTGGTTCTCAGCTTCAAAAAATTTCCCAAGATGAGAACCAGATCCTTTCACCTGCAAATCCTTCAGAGGCCCTTGCCCTAGAGGCAGAGGTCTCTTTCCTCTTGGCTCTGAGAGCCATAGAAAGGGTTTCACCCTACACAAGGGAAAGGATTGTACTCCAGGTACTTCCTAACTCCCAAAAAGACAGGAGAATGGCGGCCCATCCTGGATCTCAGATATTTAAACAAGCACCTTTTAAAGCCAAAGTTCGAAATGGTGACTCTGGGAATAATTCTACCCTCTCTAAGGCCAGGAGACTGGCTAGTTTCCCTGGACCTCAAGGATGCCTATTTCCACATTCTCATCAGAAGCTCCAACAGAAAGTACCTCGGGTTCGAGCTGCCCTCAGGCCACTATCAATTCAGAGCAATGCCCTTTGGCCTAACTTCAGCTCCAAGGGTCTTCACAAAATGCCTGGCAGTAGTGGTTGCTTTCCTAAGGAGAAAAAAGATCTCCATCTTTCCATACCTGGACGACTGGCTCATAGTAGGTCAGTCTCCAGACCAAGTCAAGTCACACCTACAGATAACTCAGCAACTGCTCATTTCGCTAGCATTCCTTCTGAATCTTTCAAAGTCAGTTTTGCAGGCAGTGCAGCTCCTCACCTTTATAGGGGCAGAGCTGGATACAATAAAGGCAAGAGCCTTCCTTCCCCTAGACAGGGCAAGGACCCTTGTTACACTGGCCTCTTGATTCACCCTTCAGGTGTCTCGACCAGCAAGGCATTTTCTGCAGCTCCTGGGCCACATGGCTGCCTCTACAGCAGTGGTCCAGGGAGCAAGATTTCAAATAAGGGACATTCAGTTCCACTTCAGAGCCTTCTGGTCCCAGAGAAAGGATTTTTTGACCCAGCTAATCCCAGTGACTCGAACCCTGGTCCAGGCCTTGTAGTGGTGGCAGGATCAGGACAACCTAAGACAAGGAGTCCCCTTCGTCACTCAATCTCATTCTTTGTTCCTTACCACAGATGCGTCCCTCTTGGGCCGGGGAGCCCACTTGTGGGATCTAACCACCCAAGGGTTGTGGTCACCTCAAGAATCTCTGCTTCACATCAATCTCTTGGAACTCAGAGCAGTGTTTCTAGCACTTCAAGTTTTTTCCAAGTCTGTTCAGAACAAAGTAGTTCAGATCAGGACAGACAATACCACCACAATGTGGTACATCAACAAGCAGGGGGGCACTCGGTCTACGGCCTTGTGGACAGAGGCAATGAAGTTGTGGTCTCTGGCCTATTCCCTGAATACCTCTCTGATAGCAGTGCACCTCCCAGGGAAGGACAATGTCCTGGCAGTTGCTCTCAGCAGGATCTCCCAGGGCCATCACTAATGGTCCCTAGATCCCCTGATTTTGAAAGTGATCTTCTCCAGATGGGGCACCCCACAGATAGATCTTTTTGCAGCCCCAGACAATCACCAACTTCCTCTTTTTTGATGCAGGCCCCCAGTGTTGGGCTCAGTCCCCCTGGATGCCCTAGTTCTCAATTGGGAAGGGAAGTTCCTGTATGCTTTCCCCCCCTTCCCTCTCCTGGTCAAGGTGCTAGTCAAAATCAGGTCTCAACCCTGCAAAGTGATTTTGATTGCTCCAGACTGGACCAGACAGCCCTGGTACCCTCTCTTGTTGTCCTTAGCAGTCCACCTTCCCCTGTCTCTTCCCTGGAATTACAACCTGTTAACATGTTCTCAGGGGAGGGTTTGGTATCCAAATCTCTCAATCTCAAGGCCTGGCTCTTGAAGAGTTAGTTTGCTGATTTGCATCTCTCTCAAGGTGTTCTGGATATTTTAAAGGCTTCTCTAAAGCTTTCCACCAGAAAGACCTACAACTCCAAGTGGAAAAGATTTACTATATGGTGCTCTGGGAAGCATATTTCTCCAGAGTCTGCTGGCTTGCCCACAGTCCTTGACTCTATTGTTCATCTCAATAGCTTGGGACTCAGACCAGCTACACTAAGAGTGCATCTGGCAGCTGTCTCTGCCTTCTTGTCAGCAGGCAAGCACTCTTCCCTTTCAGCTCATCCTGTATTCTGTAAATTTTTCAAGGGATTGTTGCATACCAATCCTCCCTTCAGGGACCCTGCCCCTGCTTGGGACCTTAATGTTTGCATTGCTCAGCTTATGCAACCCCTTGAGCCTTTGTCTTCAGCAGAGCTTAAGTACTTGACTTGGAAAACTGTGTTCTTGGTAGCCATTACTTCTGCCAGATGCATAAGTGAGTTACAGGCCCTGTCAGTGGAGCCTGATTTTATCTCTTTCTATAGAGATAAGGTGGTCCTCAGGACTAATAGGAAGTTTTTGCCTAAGGTGGTTTCAGATTTCCACCTTAACCAGTCTGTCTCTTCCTGTTTTCTTCACTGACCATTCCTCCTCTGGGGAGAGGAGGCTGCACAGCTTGGATGTGAAAAGGGTCCTTAGCTACTACATAGAGCGTACCAAGGGTCACAGGTTTGACTCCCTCCAATTGTTCCTCACTTATGGTGAGGTTGGTAAGGGAAAACCTACCACTAAGAGATCTGTTGCCAGGTGGATTGTCTCTTGTATAGAATTTTGCTAGGAAAAATTAGGTAGGATCCCACCCTCAGGCCTGAGGGCTCACTCTACCAGAGGTACAGCTGCTGCCAGGGATCCTCCTATCTTAAAGATTTGTCAAGCAGCTACCTGGAAAACGGTACATACTTTCACCAAGCATTACTCTCTGGATATCCAGGCTAGGAGTGATGCTTGGTTTGGCACAGCAGTGCTTCAGAGCCTGTTCCCGAAGTAGGTTCTGTCATTCCTCCATGTAGGTACTGCTTGGTAGTTTGCAATAGTCAGAATACAGCAAGACTTCATTTTGCTTGAAGAAAAAATTAGTCACCTTAGTAATGCTGTTTCTTCTAATGGAGTCTTGCTGTATTCTGACCCCCCCGCCTACCCTCTCAGAACCTGGGTTTTGGGATGTGGGTGGGCAGGAACAGTGTTGGCACCCTAAAGGTGCCCCCCTTTTTCTCACCCTCTTATTTTTGGGTATGTGTTGTGTTTTGTTTTTTGCGTTTCCTGACTGGAGTCTTTGCCTTGGAACCAAAAAACCTTTTTATTAGATTTAGTTGCCAGTTGGCTAGTATAAGTTTACAGTTTCCACACAGGACGCCCAGTGAGTTTAGCTCATAAAGATCTGACGGTTTGGGTTCAAACAACAACAGACAGAGTCTCAACTGAGCTCGAGCTCAGCGTTCCATGCCTTGCACGGAAAATTAACTCTTTCCTCTCTGGGGCAGTTCAAAGGTTGGATATCACTGCAATAGTCAGAATACAGCAAGATTCCATTAGAAGAAACATTACTAAGGTGAGTAATTTTTTCTTCTGACTAATGCAGTTAGCCCCAGCCTTAAAACTGCCCTGGAGAACAAAGGGTTAAACTTTCTATGCAGAGCATAGAATGCAAAGCATAGAATGCTGAGCTTGAGCTCGGTTGGTGGGTGTCTGTTTCCCTTTGAAATCTAACAGTCAGATTCTTTACTCCGCCTCACTGAACAGTCGCTCCTGAGATTTCTCCTGCAGCTGGGTTCGAAAGTCGGTTAAAGTGTCTGTTTACTGTCGGATTTTAACCGAAAATTATTTTCCGCATAGTCGGTTCAGTCTCTGTCTGTGGTACTGTGAGTACTAGATAGGTTTTGTACTGTTTTTTTCTGTGTGGAACTTGTAAAAGGGTGGATCGGTTTGGCTGAATCGATCAGTTGTTAAATCATGTATCTTACTTTAGTGTGTGGTTACTGGTCCTTATCGGTTCTTTTAAAAAAAAAAAAAAGGTACGTTTTTTTCCAAGACCCATGACACGGTTAGGAACCGACAATGGGGTCTTGCCTGGCGGTTGTGAAAAAAAGGGTATGTTGGTTAGGTTGGCCATGCCTGAGAAACCCAAGAAAAAAACCGGGCCCACTGGGTTTCAACACTGCAGTAAGTGTGGGGAGGTCTTTGCTAAAGCCGATCCCTACACTACCTGTGTTTACTGTCTGGGGTTTGAACACCTCAATTCAGACCGTCAAATATGTAAAAAAAATTTTTTCCCAAATCTACCCTTGAGAAGTGGTTAGGTAGACTGAGGGAAAAGGAGGCCAAGAAGTCCACTGACCCGGATGGCCAGCCCGGTTCGGTTCCAAACGAACTAGAAGGAGTGCCCTATGACCAGGGCGATACTACTTAGGACAAAAGGAGAGACGATCCCGAGGGTTTGCTTCTGACAAAAAGAAAACGCAAAGAAAAATCGTCCGATTCAGATCCAGAAGTCCATGTCCCGACCGCCGAGGAAATGGCCAGAGCGATTCGGATTGTGGAATCTCTTCACCCGGTTCCGACCGATCCGGCACCTTTTGGCAGGGGCTCGGTCGGTTCCCCCGGTTCACGATTAACCCCTGAAGAATTTTATGAACCGGAGTTTGAGGAGGAGGGGGAGTTTGAGGATGACGATGGTGAAAGTCTGGATGTGTCTGTTGAACTGGACGTCTCCCCAGACAGACCTTCAGGTGTATCCCCTCCTAGGCTTTCTGAGTCCCCTTCCCACTTTGTCTTCTACAGAAAGGTGGCTGAGACCCTCCAGCTTCCTCTGGAAGAGGCAATGGATTATCAAGAGGAGCCTGATTTTGTGGAAATGATGGACATCTCAGAGACCAGGAGACTGTCTATTCCCCTTCACAAATCTTTTGGGAAGCAGACACGAAAAAATCTTGAAGTCTCCCAATTCTATACCTCCTGTTGATAGAAGAATGGACAAGATGTATACACTTTCAGGCTCAGATACAGAGTTTTTATATCAACAATGCAGCCATGTTGGGGTCGTGCAGGCTGCTGCCTGTGTTAAGGCAAACATTCCCTTGGCTTCACACCGCCCCAGACAAGGACTCCAGGAAGACTGATGCCATGGCAAAAAAACAGTACATGGCATCTTCCTTGGGACTCTGACAGGCTAATTATATGGCCTATACAGGCAGGTACCAGAAGTCCAGGTGGGACACTGCACTGGCTAAACAGACCTCCCCCCAGCTAGCTAAGGAGCTGGAGGAGGTGGCTGCAGATGGGATTGAGGCATCAAAAGTTCAGTTTCATGCTGCTGTGGACTCCAGTGATGTATCATCAATAGTCATGGCTACATCTGTGGCTCTTCTGAGAATGGCTTGGCTTAGATGTACTAGCCTCTCACAGGATACCCAGGCTAAGGCCATGGATTTTCCTGTAGTTGGTAATTCTCTGTTTGGGGAGCAGACAGAGAATTACGTGAAGAAAATGGATGAGTACAGGACCACTTTTATAGGAGTGCTCAGGCTAAAGAAAAGCAGGCAACTCCTCAAAGGCAGCAGTCTAGGGCAGGGGCAGACCTTTTCATAGGCCTTTTTACCAAGCACAGACCTCTTCTCCCTTTTCACAGAGGGAGAGGCAGAAGGGGGATGATCAGGGCTGCATCCAATCCTCAGCCTAAGGCCCCTGCCAAGCAGACACCCTGATGGGCCTGCCTGGGTCAACTCTTATACCTGTTGGGGGCAGGCTGAATTCGTCCAGGACTGGATGTCTATTACATCAGACAAGTGGGTCCTGGAAGTAGTAAACCAGGGACTGGTTCTCGGCTCCAAAAAATTCCCAAAGATGAGAGCCAGATCTTTCCACCTGCAGGTCTCTCTGAAACCCTTGCCCTAGAGGCAGAGGTTTCATCTCTGCTGGCTTTGAGAGCCATAGAGAGAGTACCTACCCTACGCTGGGGCAAAGGTCTGTACTCCAGGTACTTCCTTACCCCAAAAAAGACAGGGGAGTGGCGACCCATCCTAGACCTTAGATACCTAAACAAACATCTTTTAAAACCAAAGTTCAAGATTGTAACTCTGGGACTAATCCTTCCCTCTCTAAGGCCAGGGGCCTGGCTAGCCTCCCTGGACTTCAAAGATGCCTATTTTCACATTCCCATCAGGTGCTCCCACAGAAAGTACCTCAGGTTCAAGTTGCCCTCAGGCCACTATCTGTTCAGAGCAATGCCCTTTGGCCTAACTTCAGCCCCAAGGGTCTTCACAAAGTGCCTGGCAGTAGTAGTTGCCTTTTTAAGGAGGCAAAAGATTTCCACTTTTCCATACCTGGACGACTGGCTAATAGTGGGTCAGTCTCCAGACCAAGTCAAGTCAGACCTGCAAGTGACCCAGCAAGTGCTCACTTCTCTAGGATTTTTTCAACCTTCCCAAGTCAGTTCTCGAGCCTGTCCAGCTTCTTACCTTTATAGGGAAAGAGCTGGATACGGTCAAAGCAAGAGCCTTTCTTCCCTTGGACAGGGCAAGAGTTCTTGTAGAGCTGGCTTCTTCCTTCAACCATCTCGACCAGCAAGGCATTTCCTCCAGCTCTTGGGCCGCATGGCAGCTTCTACGGCAGTGGTCCAAGGGGCAAGATTCCAGATAAGGTCATTCAGTTCCATCTAAGGACTTTTTGGTCTCAGAGGAAGGACTCCCTTACCAAACTGATTCCAGTGACTCGTACATTGATCCAAGCCCTTCAGTGGTGGCAGGATCAGGACAATTTAAGGCAAGGGGTCCCATTTGCCATTCAGTCTCATTCAGTGGTCCTTACCACGGATGCTTCCCTTCTTGGCTGGGGAGCCCATCTGTGGGCCCTCACTCCTCAGGAATCCCTTCTCCATATCAATCTCTTAGAGCTCAGGGCAGTTTTTCTGGCCCTGCAAGCCTTCTCTCTGTCAGTACAGAACAAGGTGGTTCAGGTCAGAACAGATACCACCACCACGTGGTACATCAACAAGCAGGGAGGCACTGGGTCTATGGCCTTGTGCACAGAAGCCATGAATTTGTGGTCCCTGGTGTATTCCCTACAAACCTCTCTGATAGCAGTTCACCTTCCAGGGAAGGACAGTGTGCTAGCAGATGCACTGAGCGGGATCTCACAGGGCCATCACGAATGGTCCCTGGACTCTCTGGTATTGAAGGTGATTTTTTTCAAGGTGGGGCACTCCAGAGATGGATCTTTTTGCAGCCTCAGACAATCACCAACTTCCTCACTTTTGTTGCAGACCCCCAGTCTTGGGCTCAGTCCCCCTGGATGCTCTGGTTCTGAACTGGAGAGGAAAATTTCTGTATGCCTTCCTTCCCCTTCTGTTCAAAGTTTTAGTCAAGATAAGGTCACAACCTTGCAAAGTGATTCTGATTGCTCCAGCCTGTTCCAGACAGCCCTGGTAGCCCCTGTTGCTGTCCCTAGCAGTCCATCTTCCCCTGTCTCTTCCCAGGAATTACAACCTGTTAACCTCCTCTCAGGGGAGGATTTGGTACCCCAATCTTCAGTCTCAAGGCATGGCTCTTTCATAGAGTTAGAGTTTGCAGATTTGCATCTGTCTCAGGGGGTTCTGGATATTCTCAAAGCCTCTTGAAAGCCTGCCACCAGAAAAACTTACAACTCCAAATGGAAAAGATTCAACATTTGGCGTTCCCGGAAGCATATTTCCCCAGACACTGCTGAATTGCCTACAGTTCTGGACTGTATGGTCCATCTCAGTGGCCTAGGCCTCAGACCAGCTATTCCCAAGGTACACTTGTCGGCTGTTTCTGCTTTTTTTGTCAGTGGGGAAGCCTTCCTCTCTGTCATCTCACCCTGTATTCTATAAATTTGTCAAAGGATTGCTTCATACCAATCCCCCCTTTAGGGATCCTGCTCCTGCCTGGGATTTGCATGTTTGCATTGCTCAGCTTATGCAACCCCCTTTTGAGTCTATGTCCTCAGCAGAGCTCAAGTACTTGACTTGGAAAACTGTTTTTTTTAGTTGCTGTTACCTCTGCCAGACGTATCCGTGAATTGCAGGCTCTGTCAGTTGAACCTGATTTCATTTCATTCCATAGAGATAAGGGGTCCTTAGAACCAATAGAAGGTTCTTACCCAAAGTGGTTTCTGATTTCCATTTAAACCACTCTGTCTCTTCCTGTGTTCTTCACTGATAATACTTCCTCAGGAGAGTGGAGTTTGCACAGTTTAGATTTTTAAAAGAGCCCTTGGTTACTACATGGAATGTACCAAGAGTCACAGGTCTGACTCCCTCCAGTTGTTCTTCACTCATGGGGATGTACATAAGGGCAAACCTGCCACCAAGAGAACTACTGTCAGGTGGATTGTGTCTTGTATACAATTCTGCTATGAGAAACTGGGAAAGATTCCACCCTCAGGCCTGAGGGCTAACTCTACAAGAGGTACAGCTGCTTCCCTGGCTGGTGCCAGGGATATTCCTCTCTTAGAAATTTGTCAAGCAGCCACCTGGAAAACAGTCCATACCTTTACCAAGCATTACTCTCTGGATATCCAGGCTAGGAGTGATGCTCAGTTTGGCACAGCAGTACTTCAGAGCCTATTCCCAAAGTAGGTTCTGCTTGGTAGTCTGCATTAGTCAGAATACAGCAAGACTTCATGTTGTTTGAAGAAAAAATTACCTTAGTAATTATGTTTCTTCTATTGGAGTCTTACTGTATTCTGACCCCCGACCCCCGCCTCCTCCTCAGAACCTGTTTTTGGGAAGTGGGTGGGCAGTTGCAGTGTTGCACCCAGGGCGTAGTTTGCTATTTTTACGGGGGCAAAGTAACAAAAAGTCCCGATTTCCAGACACGACAGTGAAGAGGGCGGTGGCTTTGTAATGCAAACAAATCAACCAGCATCAAATAATGCCCAAAAAACATTTAAGACTACAGCTGAATAACTCCTGGGAGGGACCAGCCCAGGCCAAGTCAGAGCACTTCCCCACCCCACCTCACCAGTTTTACTGCAGCCTGCTCTCGGCCCAACTCCTCCTGAGACCAGAGTTGAAAAACTGACCAAGATCTGTTTTGTATTCAGTTCTTCATTCTTCTGCCTTGGGAGTGAGGACTTACTTGTAAAGTTGAAAATATGTAAGGAACTTAACTTCCTTCTCAAGAGGACAGGACCTCCCCTCAGCTTCAATTCAAATCAGTCTTGACCTAATTTTGCCCCCACCTGAACCTCCAGGTGGATAGCTCACTAGTCTCTCACCCCCCTTTGCTGCTTACATAACCCTTCCAAGTCCAGCCCTTATAGTGGATCCTGAACTTCTTGAAATGTCTGCTTGAGTAGCCCTCCCACCCTTGAGGAGTGCAAAAAGCATGTTTCAAGGAAGTGCAGCAAATGGCTGTGCCACCTCAGTATACCTATAAACATGGATGGTATGGGAAACATCCCAGCATATGCATCCTCACAGCATGAGCCCTTATTTACAAAGATTACATAAAAAATGCAATTATACAATGACAAGAATGAATGCTGGCCTGTGATTGGTCCGTCTTGGGCTAGACCCATGATGTTATCCCAGTACATCCGATTCATCACAGGTCTAGTCTCAGCCTCTCCGTGAACCTCTTGATGATTGTTAGCATTAGTGTGGTTTTTTTGTATCTTCTCTTAAAAATATTTTTCCACACCAAATAAAACATCTTTAAAATATTTTTTTTTAATTCTGTATAACACGCCATTGTATAATAGCAATAATGCCCTCCAGGGTGTGTGTCATGGTAGGATAATGTCATGCCTTATGTATTGGATGCACTCATGCCCAACCACCTGAGGCATGACGTTATCCCAGCATGACACACGCCCTGTTGGGCATTATTGCTTACTTGCACCCAGTGTTAACACTTTTCTTTGTTATAACCAAGTTAATTCATTAGTCTCCCATCCCATCCCATCCCATATTATTCAATGTCACATGCCTGAATCTGGTTAGGTAAGGTAAGCAAAGAGGGTAATGCTCTCCTCAAGCAAGCAAGCATTGCATACATAAGCATGGGGCTTGCTGATATCCCTCAGGGGGTGCTCTTAATAAGCATGCTGATGTACCTGGGACAGTGCAACAGAACAATGTAAATCCCCTAATTGTTCAAGATGATCATGGGCATGTTGTGGTCACACCACAACCCCTACCACTCTCCTCCCCATGGGCTCCTAAGGAATATGCATCTCTGTCCATGCCCAGGGTTACACAACCCCATCCAAGCAAACGCGGACTGCCCTGGCACAAAAGTGGTCGTATCACATAACCTAAGAGAACAGATGCCACAGGAAGTTTGCTGGAACAACGACTCCAGATACCTGTGCACAGCCTCGCAGGACCCACCCTGAAAGGTAAGTACTTGGTTGGTGGTTTTTATTAGCATCGCCTATGACAGTGTGTGGTGGGCCGGTTGTGGTAGCCCAGGTTGCCATGGATGCTTCCCCCCCACAGTCTACTTCAAAATCATCTCATTTGACAGTTTTGAAGGGCACAAATGAAACATGGTTGCTTCAGTTTGATGTGGTTTAATACAGTTTTTTTTGTCCGAGCGTGTTTCTCTGTTCTTCTACACACAGACACACACACACCACCAAAAATGAACTTTTTTTATACCATGTTTACATTCAGAATAGAGACAGGATAAAGCAGGTCCAGGCAGTACAACACAGTAAATGAAACAATGCATTTTACAATGCCCAACAAACCACCAAAGACCACAAAACAACGGACCTTCCCCCTGCCCGGGGATGGCTAGTCACAGGTCAGGGTGCTAAATGAGGAGGAGAGACCACAGAACATCTTGTCGAACCACACAGTAAGGTGAAACTACATAAACATGCACAATTTTTATACTGTAGGATTTCATACTTTCCAACAGTTTCTAATTTTGACACAGAAACTTATCTTTAGTGCTCAGAAGCCCCTTGTACGAGGGAGGTAAGCATGGCATGGACCCAGCAGACTGGCATACATGTTGGAAAAAATATTTCTGTGCCAGTATGCCTGTCCACCCCTCCCTCCTCCATCACCAGTGGACAGAACCATTTTTTTCAGCATGTGTATCAGTCCGCCCTGGTCAGCACAGCAGCACAAAGCTGGCAGGGCAGCAGAAGGCACAGCGAGCAACAGTGAATTAAATGTCCATGTAAAAAGCTACAGCCCACTCTCCCCACCCCAGACCTGCAAGGCCACTATCTCCACCCAGACTGGCCAGCTCAGCTACTCTCTGCACCCTGATGGACTTGCACAGCCACTCTGCACACTCTGTGTCCACCCCACCAGCACAGCCACTCTCCCCACCCCACCAGCACAGCACACTCTCCTCACCGCACCAGCACAGCCACTCTCCCCACCCCACCCAACCAACACCATTTCTAGCTCCATTTATCTGGTATCCTCTCCAGGTCTGTGCCTCCCCATCACAGGCACACAAAAATAAATAAAACCACATTTTATACTGCATTTTGTCTGTTTCTTTCTTTGTCTGGAAAGAGAGATGTTGAGCTACCGGTCAGCACAGTTTGCCTGGTATACAATTACAACCCCGCTCCACTGACACAATGCCAGTGCCTCCACCCACCCACACAATGCCTGTATCCCCAACCCCACCCACACAAATGACCAGTGTCCGCAACACCACACACACACACACATGACCAGCAGTGGCCCCAACCCCCAACACACACAATCAGCAGTGTCCCCAACCACACACACACACAACCAGCAGTGTCCGCAACCCCACCCACACACACACACAACCAGTGTTCCATCTCCCCAAAGAAATCATGGCCAGTCAGTAGTCGCTATAACAATAGCCAGGTAGTAGTATAATCATTTCTTTAGGGTGCATGTTTTAGTGCAGGATTTTATTTGCTAGTCTTGTAACACTGTACGGGAGAGAACACAAAAAGCTACCCCTTTGGTTGTGTTTGCCAGGCAATGAAGACAGTGACAGCAAGGCCAAGGAATCTGTCTGTTTCACCCCTCCACAGTGGATGATTGGAGAAATCAAAAAAAGTGAAAGATTACTTTTACAGCCAGGTAAAGGATGAGGGGGAAATAATGTTTCAACATTTACTAATGTTCATATGCTAGCTGCGGGCACAGGCCAGTGAGATACATCCCTTGACAGATAAAGGATGAGGTAGAAATTACGTTTTAACATTTACTTATGTTTATATGCTAACACCCAGTCAGCAAGCACAGAATGTCCCCCCTCCTAACCAACATGGACAGTTCACCAGAAACCCAGTCAGCAAACATGGACAGTCCCCCCCCCTTCACCCCACCTACAAGGACAGTCCCCCAGACACCCGAACAGTCCCCCACCCACCCACTAGACACCGGGCCAGCGAGCATAGAATGCCCCTCCCAACCGACAAGGACAGTCCCACCAGACACCCAGGCAGTCAGCAAACATGGACGGTCCCCAATATCCCACCAAGGACAGTCCCCACCCCCGACACACAGCTAGCAAACACAGAATTTCCCCGCCCACCAACATGAACAATCCCCCAAACACCTGGCTAGCAAACACGGAGAGTTCCCCCCCAACAACATTGATAGTCTGTCCTAGACACCTGATCAGCAATCACCGACATTCACCATCCCCATAAGCCAACATGGAAAGATCCCCCAGACAACCGACCAGCAAATAGTGCCCCTCCCCACAAGACACCCGGCAGGCAAACATGGACAGTCCCGCTTTCCACCATCATGGACAGTCCCCCAGACAAATGGCCAGCCAAGTCCACCAAACAATGGCTAGTGTCACCACCCCACCATACAGCCAGTGTCCCCACATCACCATGGCCTGTGTCTCCACCCCACCAGACCCCAGAATAGAAAACAGACTGTCCCCAGCCCCACCAAACACTGACCGCCCTCCCAGTCCCAAACACTAACCACCCCAGCCCCAAACACTGATCGCCCCCCCCAGCCCTACCAAACGCAGGCCCTCCCCCAGCACCAAACACTGACCATCCTCTCAGTGAGTCAGCCCCAAAACACACAGACCGTCTCCCTGACCCCAACCCCACAAAACAGACCATCCCCCAGCCCCACCAAACACAGACCATCCAGTGAGTTTCCCAACAAACCCCACCACAGTAACTGAGTGTCCCCACCCCACCAACATGACCAGTGTCCACACCATTCCAAACAAATAGGCCCCCCACCCACCCCACCAACATGTACAGCCTCAACAGCCAGCAAATCCTCCCACTGAAAGAAACACAAGCTGACAGCAAACCTTCCACCCACCCACAAGACACATGGCCATGACTAAGACAACCCCCAAAAAAACACATTTCTGGGATGTGAATGGTATTAATTTCCAACAACCAGCTTGCAGCACAGTTACTCACCAAATCAGTAAGGGCACAGACAGGGCAGCATGCAGCAGGGCACAGCAAGGCCAAGAAGGCAGGTCAGGTAGCAGAGTCTCTCCCAACAGTCCCGTTCCTCTCCCAATTAATCCCCCGACAAGGCAGTAACTCATTTTTTCTGACACCAGATGAACGTGTCGCATTATGGGTCTGCTATAGCCTGCATGACCTCCGGCTTCTTCACTGTTCTGGGCCTGGCTGTTCACTGACCTGAATAATCCCTCTCGGTGGACCGTGGAACTGGTGGGCACTGGGCGTGGTGTGGGACTCGCCGACAACACGGTAAATCTTTTTCTGGCTTGCTAGACACAGGAGCTGGCTGTGCAGGAAAGCCTGGCCGTGCCTCAGACTCACTGTAATTGTACTACTCGCTCCTCTGCCTGGTCTTTCCAGTGGTAGAGGCCTTGTGGCTGCAGGCCTCCTAGGCTCTCGGGGATGGGAGGCTCAGGTGGCAGTGGGAGAGCCCAGAGCACAGCTGGCTGCACCGAGAAACAGAGTAGGTAGTCAGAGGACTCGGGTGAGGTATATTTAAACTGGGCTGTTCAGGACAGGAGGAAGGTGGGAACACTAGACTGACAGACACTGGTGACACCTGACAGACAACCGACGACTGCTGCTCGACATCCTCGAATGGCTATCTCTCCTCAGCCCTACGCTATATGGATGCTACTGCTGCTCCTTCATGGAAGGCACACAGACAACTAAATGGCCCCACTAATGGAGTACTGCTCACGCGATGGCGCCAGTTTGCAGCACTCCCTGATTGGCTGTAACATGCAGGTTACTATGGTTGCAGGCTTGCAGCCAATCAGAAAAGGGGATAGTTTTTGTTTGAGACACGGCGCCGCACCGCCACCCCCCTTCCCTTCCCCGGAGAGGTGCAGGCAGTCCGGGCATAGCCCTAAGCCCATTCAATATTAAAAGAAAAAAAAATGATAACCGGAGAATGGTGACTGGGCTCCTAAAAAAGTCCTGGTCTAATTTCTCAGGGGGGGGCAGCTTGCCCCTCTGCCCCTCCACAATCTACGCCTATGGTTGCACCCCAGAGGTGTCTTCAGCCCACTTTCTGTTGTTTTGGGTGCTTTGTGTTGAGTAGTTAATAATTTTTATGCTTTATTACCTGGTTTCTGGGTTTCCCGACTTGTCTTTTAGGAATCAAAAACCTTTGTTGCCAGTTGGCTAGTAGAAATTTTACAATTTCCACATTTTTTAAGTTGGTGAGTTTTAGCTTGTAAAAGTCTGACGGTTGGGTTTCAAAGTGCAGCAGACGGAGTTTTCAACCGAGCTTGAGCTCAACGTTCTATGCCTTGCATATAATTTTAACCCTTCTCTCTCTCTGGGGCAGTTGAAGTGCTGGAGCTAACTGCAATAGTCAGAATACAGCAAGACTCCATTAAAAGAAACATAATTACTAAGGTGAGTAATTTTTTCTTTCTTGTCGTACTGCTGCTAGTACTCCGTCTAGCTCCCTCTCACCTACTCTGTCCTGCCCTCTTGTAGTGCTGCATAAGCACAACAGCTTAAGGTAAAAAAATTACACAACACACACACAAAGGTGACACACAATAGAATTTTATTGTGTACAATACAACAACAATCTTTGTTTGAATATTTCACAATTGCAGTATAGAAGTTAAAAAATGGAAAGAAATAAGCCAAAGCAAGCTACTCTATTTTCACTTTGGACTGGGGAAAAAAATCCACATCTCCTTCATCGGGAACAATAAGTAAAGAGCCTGAGCCTGCTTCACAGTCTGAAAGCCAGCCCCCCAGCCCTACTAGTAGTCCGGGGAGGGGAACCGAGGTTCTCAGTTTGGGTCTGTGTTTGTAGACATAACAGGCGATCAGTGTAACTTGACCGTATCAGTTTCTGAAACGAGTGAGCATAACAGTAGCAGCAGCAGTTCAGTGCCATCCACCACATTCTGGTTCAGTACAGCTAAAGTGACCTTTCATTTTAGATGATGAGGAAACAAACACGAGAAAAGAAGCAATGATAAAAAAAAAATATGACGTAGAAAAAAGGACTTGAACATTTCAGCATCACTGGTTAAATCACTTTTCCTGGTTAAGGTATGATGACAAAAAATGTCATGTATTACTCTGTCTGTGAGAAATATCCCACTCTTGCGACTCCTGCTTATTCAAAAAAAACTAACGTGTTTGCCACTGGTTCAAATAATTTCAGAACCGAGTCCGTGAGAGCCCATGAGAAGTCAAATCCACATATAATTTGTGCAAACCAGCATAGTCATGAAATTGGTCAACATGCAGTCTATTTTAACATATCTGAAACTGCAGTATATCACGCATTTTCTCAGATGGAGGAAGTCACCAAAAATAAAATGAGGGGGTTATTTAACATCGCATATTCCTTGGCTAAAAATGTACGTCGTTTCTCAGATATGGATTGGCTTTGCACATTGCAAGAAAAAAATGGGGTTAAACTCTGCAGCAATTACACAAATGGTAAATGGGTCAGAGATTTCTGCAACGCAATTTCTGCTGTCATGTCTGTTACAACTGTGTTAATTAAAACTGTACCTCTTGAACATTCTCATGCAGATGGATCAGTACAGTTTATAATATCACTGTTTATTCAAGATTTTCTGCCAATATTGAAAAATCTATCACTTGATTTTCAAAAGGATGACCTACTAATATTAGAAGTCCCCCAACTCATCGAGACAAGCTTACTCCAGTTCACTGAGCTAAAAACAAGACCTGGAAAGTTTATGACATCATTTCTAAACCAAAATAATCCTGCAGAGAAATGCATGAACTACAGTATCTCATTTCAAAACGTGGCAGTGAGGGCAAGATTGTTCCTTTTACTTTCAAAGGGACCTGTCCAGAAGTAAATTTTAAGACTGATACACAGCTGCGCAGTTTAATAGATGCATCAGTATCTTATATTGATCAGCGTTTTCAGAATTTCTTGGAGGAACCTCTGAAATGGTTGTTGCTTAGATTTAAAAAATTTCGACCGATCACGAGAAGAACTTACACAATTTGGCACAACTGATTTAAGTAATTTATTAGACTACTTTCACAACTTTTTTTTCTGAAGATCACATAACCAGTATAAAAAGGGAGCATTTTGCATTAAAAGCAATGCTTAAGTCTGCAGTTGATAAGCCATATCTGAAAGTGTATTCACAACTACTATGAGAGAAATCAGCCCAGCTTGCTTACATCCTTGACCTAATAGAAATGTTACTGGCTATGAGTGTGTCTACAGCTAAATGTGAGAGAGTATTCTTCATTCAGAATCTTGTAAAAACAAAAATAAGAACAAGTTTGGCTGATGACACACTCCAGTCACTTCTGCATATAGCTGTTGAAGGCCCTGCATTAGGCAACTTTGATCAGGATCAAGCTGTCAACCAATGGCTACTATGTGGTCCTGGCACATGCCACGTTCATAGTCATGCTAGTTCAAGTACTAGTTCTGCTGATCCACACAAAAATGTCCCTGAGGCTGTCACTAGTCATGATGATGGCACTGAATATGATGCTCCGGCTGGAGCAAGCTCAGGCTTCCTATAACCAAGGCTCCTGGAATTCTGAGGTTACGGAATTTTCTGCAGAATTTGCATCATGTCGCAGAATATATATAGTGCTGCAGAATTCATTGTTTTTGGTGAATTTTCATATAAATATACTGTTTTTCCATAGTGTCAGGCTTTCTTTCCCATCTTGTTTATCCTGAAACCCCTCCTCTATGCTCAGCATATGATGTCATTGATGACATCACATCTTATTTAGCCAATGACAGGACTGCATTCTGCCAGAGAAATGAATAAATCATGCTGCAGAGATCAGAAAATGCTGCCGCAGAAGTTCAGGAGCCCTGCCGCAGAAATCAGAAAATTCTGCTGCGGAACACCAGGGGCCCTGCCTATAACTTTTCCTGATTCTATTATTTATTTATTTATTTATTTTAACATCAGTTTAAAACCTTTGAGCCAGAGGCTCGTTTACAAAGGTACCTCGTCGGTATGAAAACAGAACAACATGTATACATGAGACAATCAGAAATACAGTACAGCTATAAGGCACAGGCAAGTTGCAGGCAAAGCGATACAGTCAGCAACACTCCTTAACAATAGGCATACTTTTTTTTTTTTTGAGACATCACGGAGGTGGGTATGGGATGGGTCAGGGGCAATGGCAGGAATGAGAAGTGAGCAAGTAATTTTTTAGGCGGTATTTGAAGCTAGCGAGCGATGGGGCGTCAGTGATGCCAGCTGGGAGGGAATTGTACCAGGAGGGGGCTCTATAGGGGAAAGCCCTTTGGCCCTGGGTGGTCCGCACCCTGGGGATGACCAGAGCAGTTTTGCTGGAGGCGGGGTGTGCACCGTGGGGTTGGATCGGTGAATAGAATTAGCAAGGTGTGTGGGATAGCCCATGGAGGGTTTTGTAAGTAACTTGCACGTTAGGAACAAGAGGCTCATCGAGGTTGAGTAGAGAGGACATGGAATAAAGATGACAGGTATGGGTCAGTCTATGGGCACTGGTAATAAGTCTGCATGCTTTGTTAAAGCGTTAGGCATACTCTGTGAAGGGGCTGTCTGGTCTGCCGAGCCATAAACAGGAAGGCCGTAGTCAACTAGGGAGAGCAATCAAGAGGTGACAGCTAGCCAAGGGAGTTTGCAGGGAGACATTTTTGTGCCGGTAGAGGATACCCAACCGCATTGGAGGCAGAGGTCAGAGCAGAGATGTGGTTATGAAAGGAGAGACCAGAATTGAAGATTATACCAAGGTATTTATAGGAGTGCTAAGATCTAAAGGGAGATTCAGGGCGGAGTGAACAGAGAGAGGAAAGTTGCTGGACTTATTTTGGGGGTGAGTAAAAAGCATAGTCTTAGTTTTCTTAAGGTTGATGACCAAACGATGATCAGTGAACCAGTTTTCAGCAGAGGTGTAGGCACGCTGGAGGGAGTTTTGGAGTGAGGTGGGGTTACTATCAGAGGCAAAGAGAACTGCGTCATCTGCATAGAGAAGGATCTTTCCTGCATGCATAGGGCAGGGAATTGAGAAAGAGAGAGAAGAGTAATGGCCCAAGTATGGAGCCCTGGGGAACTCCCTGAGTGGATTAGGCAAGTACTGAAACAGTGCCACCAACCCCATACGCTGGGAGCGGTTGGTCAGGTAACTGGCGCACCAGGAGAGTGGACCAGCGGCAAAGCCCACACTGGCAAGGGTAGCTAATAGTAGAGGGTGTGAGACTGTATCAAAGGCTTTAGATAGGTCTATAAATACTGCACCAGCGAGGGAGCCAGCATCAAGTGAGTTATGAAGGAAGTTAGCAAACTCCAGGAGAGCAGTATTTGTGCTATGACCAACTCTGAACCCATGCTGTTCAGGACAGAGGACCTCATAGTTCGTGAGGTAATGTGTGATTTGGCTGGCAACTATTTTCTCCAAGGCTTTAGAGAGGGGGGAGATAGGCCGGTAGTTGCCTGCGAGCGTCCTATCACCACCTTTGTGAATAGGGGTAATAGTGGCGACCCTCCAGATGGTGGGGAATTGCCCCAGGCAGAGGGACTTATTAAAGAGGCAAGTAATGGGTGAGAGGACCTGATCCAGGACCTGGCCGAAGGAGATAGGGATCAAGGAGTCATTGCGATGGAGTTGCATTTTAGGGCTTTTAGTAAGTAGGGCCTAACCTCAAGGGTGGTGACAGTGCGAGGAGGAAGGGGGCGGAGGTGGGAGGGGCAGTCATGGCGGGAGGGATCAAGAAGTTGCACGGAGCACTGCACTAAGGTCAGTGAATGAGTTGTTGAGGTGCGTGCAATGAGGGCAGGGTCCGTGAGGTGGTTCCATCAATGTTGAGAAGCGATGGGGGGAGGGGTGGGGTGTACCACCATTTAGCTGCTTGATGTTGTCCCAGAAGGACCTAGGGGTTACCTCAGGAGAAGTAAGAGCAGCATGGTAATAATCCGCCTTTGCTTCGGGGCGGCCCACGTCTGCTTGTTCCGGGCAGCTGCATGAGCCTGTCTATCGGCTGGTTGGCCAGTTTTGATAGCAATGTGCCAAGTTGTCAAGCACTGTTTGAGAAAGTGTGCGTAAGGCAGGGTAATCCAGGGGTGTGCCTTACTTAGACCTAAGTGGGGGGTAAGGGAGCGTATGTCACAAGCAAGGTTGAAGGTGTGGACAAAGAAGGCTAGTGCATCGTCAATATCCGTGGGTGTTTAGTAGTGGGGACCAATCAGTACCAGCTAGGTGGTGTTTTAAGTCTTTTAGCCCACCAGGTCTGAGCCGACGATGGTGGGTGGTACGAACAAGGGGCTTGGGTGGGGAGGTTGCCCAGAAGAAAAGAACTGGTGAGTGGTCACTAAGGCAGTCTGGTAGGACTTGCACATTGTAGATGCGGCTGGGCCTGTTGGTGAGCACCACATCCAGAAGAGTGCCAGTGCCCGTGCTAGGATTTAACCTGGTAGGTTGTGAGACTAGTTGTGTCAGATCAGTGGCAGAGAATGTCTCACGGGAGGTGGACCCCTTTGGAGATAGCCAGTTGATATTCGGGTCACCTACCAGGATTTGGTCAGAGGGGTTAGGTAGGGAGGTTATGTAGTCAACTAGGGGGCCCAGTGCCTGAGCTTGATTTTTTGGAGGTATATAGGCAGTAGTCAGGAAGATTGGAGCCCTTGAGGGGTCCGGTGACAACTTTAGAGTTAGGGCCTGGGCATTGAAATCAAGGGTGGGGGAGGGCTAGGCCAAGAAGTGGGTCTTTAACATAGATGGCACAACCACCACCCCTCCTACCGATGCGGTCCAGCCGGTGGAGGGAGTAGCCTGGGAGAGAGACCTGGGCATCAGAGGTGGAGCCGGAAAGCCAGGTTTCAACTAATGCAATCACATCAGGATTATGAACAGCCACCCAGCATTGTAGGGCATCCAATTTTTGAGGAGGCTACAGATATTAATAGATGCGCATCGCCCAGTCGATTTCAAGGGAGACACTGGGGACAGGCCCAGGATTGGGATGGATATTGCCGGATAGGAGCAGACGGAGGAGAGCAGCCCTAGGAAGGAGGTGGTGGAGGAGAAGTTTACGCCAGATAGGGAAGGGGTAAAGGGGGCAGTACAGGGATGGGCAGGGAACCCCAGACAGGGAAAGCTAACATGATATGATAGAAGAGAGGGCAGGGGGTGGGAGAGGGGAGGCCAAGGTGATGATGGGGATGAATAGAGGGTGCGGGGTGAGTGAAGGAGGATGGGGGGGGCTGGGGAGGACCGGGGGGCTACTAGGGACACAGGTATGGCTGGGAAGTGGGCAGTAGGTAGTCATAGGAGAGGTGAGGATGATGATAAAAAGGAGGTCGAGAGGGGGCAAGCTGGTTCAGGAAAGATAGACATACTAGGGAGTGGAGGGGATGACAGAGCCCCGCAGAGGTGTACTAGGGTCCCTGGTGGAAGAACACAGAGGTAGTATGGGGAGGAACGATAGAGTGCTGGAAGAGAGGAGAGGAGGCAGGCACCACCTAGTGGCCACCCAGTATAATCTGAAAATGTGAAATTGGGGACTTAGGCAACGAGACAACACAGGAAGTGACGTAGGCAATCCGGAGCCAATATAACAAGGGCCGTCCCTGGGTGGGAGGGTGGTTGGGGGCGGGCGGCTAGCACCCCACAGCCGAGTCCACAGTAACAATCAGTGGGCTGTGGAGCTAGGCAGCCAGGAGTCCATCACAAAACGCCATGTAAATGTCCAGAGCCACGAGGTGGGAGGCCTGTTTACCTGGGGAAAAATAGTAGCAGCTGAGGTCCGAGTCCCGAGGCGCCCTGAGCGCCCCTTCCTTCACCCGTCGCGGTCGGAAGCGCTCTGTTGGGGTGGACCTGCTAGGAAAGGTAGAAGGCAACATTAGTATGCAGCGGAGACAGTATAGGGAGGCTAGCTAGGACAGCAAATCAATACATACGCGCAGTCAGCACAACACGGAGCAAGGCCCAGTAAAACCCCCACCAAGCTGTTACTACACAGTACAATAGTCCACTTTTTGTTTGTTTTGGTTTTTTTTGGATTACATTGCAAGCTAACTACCGTATACAGCTACAGGGTAACACAGTTAAGGCAAATCAAAAAACACATCAGAACATCCCTCAGATAACATGCAGCCATTAACTAGCAGGGAAAAGAGCTCAAGATAGCACTAGTACAGTTAGGCAATGAACAGCAATCTCAAATCAACAGACAGAAGTACAATTACAGGCGCGGAATTGTTGTTTGCGACCCAGCACCCTATCAGGTAGCACCCCACAGCCGAGTTCACAGTAACAATCAGTGGGCTGTGGAGCTAGGCAGCCAGGAGTCCATCACAAAACGGCCATGTAAAATGTCCAGAGCCATGAGGTGGGAGGCCTGTTTACCTGGGGAAAAATAGTAGCAGCCGAGGTCCCGAGTCCCGAGCGCTCCTGTTCCTTCACCCGTCGCGGTCGGAAGCGTTCTGTGTGTGGGGGGGGTGGACCTGCTGGGGAAAAATAGTAGCAGCCGAAGTCCCGAGCGCTCCTGAGCGCTCCTGTTCATCACCGTCGCGGTCGGGCGTTCTGTGGGGGGGGTGGACCTGCTGGGGAAAAATAACAGCAGCCGAGGTCCCGGTCCCGAGGCCTTGTTCCTTCACCCGCCGGTCGGAAGCGTTTGTGGGGTGGACCTGCTGGGGAAAAATAGTAGCAGCCGAGGTCCCCGAAGTCCCGAGCCCTGTTCCTTCACCCGCCAGCGGTCGGAAGCGCTCTGTGGGGAGACCTGGGAAATTTAGTAGCAGCCGAGGTCCCAGCGCCCTGTTCCTTCCGCCCGTCGCGGTCGGAAGCGTTCTGTGATTCTGATGCTGTACTGTCTGCTACTGTGCTGTAATGATGTTCTCACTGCTGCTGGTGCTCTGCGCTGCTTCTGCAACTACACTTACTGTCAGTTCCTCGCTGCTGATGCTAATTCTGTCACAATCCTTATGCTCACCATGCTGCTGACAAAATTAAAATCATATTATTCTTCTTATTGTCTATTTCAACACTAAATAACTAATACTACAATAAATTTGTTGAGTTTTCTTTAGTTTTATACTTTCCATTAAAAATATGCCATTTTATACCAGGACTGCCAGCTCAAGTACTGGGACAACTACTTTTGGACAAGCCACCTGTCCATGGACAAGTACCCTAATTTTAAAATTTGTCAAGCCCTGTGCAGTAGGTGGGCTTGACAGCACCTATGTCAAGGGTCCCTTCAGCATAGCCTCTGGACACCTCCACATAGCGTAAACCCCCACCCCACCCCCAGGACTGTTGCAAAGTGGAGCCTCGCCTCCTGGCAGCCCTGTCCCAATGACCTGATTTGTATGAAGTTTGTGTTGGGAGCAGCATTTCCACATATGGTGGGGATCCAGAATGAGTGGTGGTCTCTGCATGTGCATTTGTTAACTTCATGTTCATCCATGGGATCCAGCTCTGTTCAGGAATCACCCCTTATAAACCCATTTCCTATTTTGCTCTCCTTTGTATATGTATCTCCAATGTTTTATTTGTGATGCAGTGCTCCCTCGCTGTAGTGAACTTTGTTATAGCGAAAACTTGGGTATTACGAATGCCAACCGTGCCTCCAGATGTTTTCACTTCAGTTTTATTTTCCTGATGTTTTCAATCGGTACTCTTTTTTTCAGTGACAGTATTTCAACACCTGCTTTCAGTTTAATAAGTTAGAGACTGTTAGCAGTATCGGTGAGTATCTGTGCAGTAATTTGAGTAGGGAGTGAGGAGATAAACACGAGCTGCTATAGGACGGGTCTGTGAGAGAACAGGAGACTAGTAATTTCCTAAGCAGGAACAGGAGGACGAATGATTTGCTAAGCAGGAACAGGAGGATGAGTTATGCTAAGCACTGTGACAGGGTGACTCCTGTCATAGTGGACACCCCTGGGATAAATTGAAACGCCTTCCCCATGCAGTTTATATGTTTTGTATAATGTCCAGCATGCTGGTTGGCTGGCTATAAATTAAGTGCTGAAGTGCTTATAAAGCTTTCAGTGCATATTAACCTAAAACAAAACTAAGGATACAGTTACAAAATGAGAGGGCTGTCTCAATATAAGAATAACAAAAAATTGTGTCTGCTTTTTCTAGATGTTAGCAGCCCCCTTCTAAGATGCATTTTGCAGCAGACAGCATGAGGTAATTTAACCCTGCAGGAAAGTTTAGGAGAGCACAGCATGTTCTGACCTCAGCTCTGACCTTTTCCAATGTTGTAAACCAGTTATGTTCAAACAACATGAAGCCTTGCTGTATTCTGACTAACTGCAGTTAGCTCCAGCCTTTAAACTGCCCTGGAGAACAAAAGGTTAACTTTCTATGCTGTGCATGGAATGCTGAGCTCAAGCTCGGTTGAGGTCTCTGTCTGCAGCCCTTTGAAATCCAACCCAATCCTGTTGCTAGCCTTGCTTGTAGAGCAGAAAGCAGCTAACTAAAAGAAGCTACATTTTCTTATTAATTTAAAACTTACATCTCAGCAGGAGTCAGTGTCTGTTGAGATTAAGTAGACAGATACTTTATTAGAAGTAGAAGGGGTCTTATTTAGGGTTTAAAAAAGAAAGAAAAGAAAGTCGGTGTATGTTCTGTGCTGGGAAGGGTACTGTATCAGCTGACTTTGCTAAACCAGTAGGAGGAAAGAGAGCTTAATTGGGGGTGTGGCTTAGACACTATAAAAGCAGGTGACTCAAATTACAACTTCCTGTTGCTAGCCTTTTTTCTTATTAATTGCCCTCCATCCTACCCCTCCACCCACCCACCCAAAGCCAGTTCTACTTTATAGCCACTGGATTTGACTGTCAACAGGAACTTCCTGTTTGGCAGTAGGAAGGAAAGGATCATAGAGAAACATTGGTTTTGTCAACCCTAAAGGAAAAAGTAGTCACACTCCCCCCACCTGCTGGTCGCTCTAACATTGAGCAAGGAAGAAGGAGGCTACTGAAGATAGGAAGTTGCTGTCCCAGAACAGGAAGGGTGAGAGTTGTAAGGAGAGGAGAGAGTAAGCATACAGAGAAACAGTAGAGAGGACACAAAATAAGACATGATAGGAGTGGTGCAGTGCAGTGGCTGTGTTCCGGGAGACATTCTGGAGGCTGCGATGCTGCCCTATTTGCAGGCACCTCTCTGGTCTGAGAGAGGAGGTTGCCCGTCTCCAGGCTGACCTGGCTAGGATTTATGAAACCTCCTCCCCACCCAGGGACCACCAGGGTCAATGCCACTACCTCAGAGGTTGCCAAGAAAGAGGAGAGGCTGGACCAGGGTGGGCTCAGGAGAGGAGGGTCGTGGAACAGAGTTGCCTCCCTCCAGCTGTACCTCTCCATAATTCATTTGCTCTTCTGGTGGATAGTGGTTCCTCTATGGAGGCACCTGCAGTGGAGACCAAGGAGGATGCTGGGAACCTTCACAAAGGAGACCCACAGGAGGGTGGCATGGGACCTCACAGGGGAAGGAAACAACTCCTGGTGGGGGACTCGATCATTAGGGGGGTAGAAATGTGGGAGGAAGGGGAGAGGGAGGTAAGGTGCCTTTCCTGGCAACATGGCTTGGAGGGACAGGAAGTGAATCCTCAGGATCGTGGGAGGAGCTGCATGAGGGAGGGAGCTGGATGTCATTGTCCACCTAGGGACAAATGACCTGGCTAGGAATGGGATCAGAGCAGTGCAAGAGGAGTTTGTAGAGGGGCCTTAGACAAGTAGCGCATACCGTAACCTTCTCAAAGGTGCTGCCTGTCTGTGGCAAGGGTGATGCTAGGGCACTCCTCACCAGAGAATTCAATGGGCGGTTGAAAAACTGGTGTGGAGCTCAGGGTTTTGGCTTCATTGGGGACTGGGGAGCCACCTGGAGGGATGCAGACCTATACTGGTGCGATGGTCTGCATCTATCCAGGGGGGGAACCAGGATCCTAGGTGAGAGGTTTAAATGCTTCATAGGCAAGCATTTAAACTAGCCAAGGGGGGAGGCACTGAAAAGGAGTAGAGAAATCACAGCCTCCCCCCAAAACATGGTAATCAGTGAGGTAAACACCAAGGTAGAGAAGTTATTAGGAAGCAGAACAGAGGTAAATGTAAAAAAAGGGAAAGGCAGAAAGGACCAGAATGGGGCTAAAAGGGGTAAGGCTATCAAAAAATGGAGGGTGATGAGTACCAGTGCCCATAGTATGTGTGTAACAAGCTCCCTGAAGTAGTGGCCTTGATGGAAGGGGGTTGCCTGGATATTGTGGCAGTCACAGAAACATGGTACACAGAGAACCATGACTGGGATGTCAACATACCAGGATACACAGTCTACAGGAGGGACAGGAAGAGTAAAAGAGGAGGAGGAGTAGCTCTCTATGTAAAGGAAGGGATCAAAACAACAGAACTAAAGAGTAAACAGGGAGCAGATGTGGCACTCTGGGTCACCCTGGAGACAGGAAATAGCACCACAATCCGCATGGGGGTTGTATACAGACCCCCATTTCAGGGGGAGGGAATGGACAAGGAAATGATAGAAGGCTTCCTTAGAATGGCAGAAAAAGGGGAGATATTGTTGATGGGGGACCTGAATATGCCAGATGCTAACTGGAGCACCTTTGCTGCAGGCACATCCAAGAGCAGGGTCATTCAAACAACATGAAGTCTTGCTATATTATGACATACGCAGTGAGTCCCAACCTTCGAACTGCTCCGGAGGTGAAAGAGTTAACTTTCCATGCCAGGCATGGAACGCTGAGCTCGAGCTCGGTTGAAACTCTGTCTGTTGTTCTTCAAACTCAAACCGTCAGATTCTTTACTCCACCTCACTGAACAGTCGCTCCGGAGATTTCTCCTTCTGCTCGGTTCATTTTGTAGGTTAAAGTATTGTTTTTCTCGGTTTTCAACCGAATTTAAACCGCAACTGGTCGGGTCAGACTCTGTCTGTGGTATTTGTGAGTACTAGATAGGTTTTACATTTATTTCTATTCTGTGTGGAACTTGTAAACGGTTATCGGTTCGGTTTGAACCGATCAAGTTGTTTTAAAAAATCTTAATCTGTCTTTTAGAGTGTGGTTACCGGTTCTTATCGGTTCTAAAAAAACTGGATTTTATTACTTTTTTTTCGCGACCCGTGACACGTTGGGAACCGATAAGGGGGTCTTACCTGGCGGATTGCCATAAACGGGTAAGTTTGGTTAGGCTAGCACTATGTCTGAGAAATCCAAAAGAAAAACTGGGCCCACTGGGTTTCGGCACTGCAGTGTGTGTGGGGAAGTCTTTGCCAAGGCTGACCCCCACACCACCTGTGTTTATTGTCTGGGGTTTGACCACCTCAGTGCAGACTGCCAGATTTGTAAAAGTTTTCCTGCAGCTGCCCTGGAAAAGAGAGTTGGTAGGCTCAGGGAAAGGGAGGCCAAAAAGTCCGCTGAACCGGATGGCCAGCCCGGTTCGGTTCCAACCGAACAGGAGGGAGTGCCCTCTGACCAGGGCGAGACTTCGGCAAAAGGAGATCCGACTCTGAGGAGCCGGGTCCAGCAAAAAGGACTAGAAAATCAGCTGGTGTAGAGCCAAAACTTTCCTCTCCAACTGCTGAAGAAATAGCCAAAGCGATAAAAATTGTCCAGTCGCTTTCCCCGGTTCCGACCGAACCGGCACCATCTGGTAAGTGCCCAGTTCGGCCGGTTCCACCGGTTCAAGAGTATGATTTAGAGGAGTATTATGAACCGGAGAAGGGGGAAGAGGAGTATGAGGAGAGTGAATGTGGATTTGAAAGTCTGATGTGCCCATTGACCCGGAGATCTCCCCGGACAGACCTTCAGGAGTGTCTCCTCCTAGGCTTTCTGAGTCCCCTTCTCATTTTATGTTTCATAAAAAAGTGGCCGAAACCCTCCAGCTCCCCATGGAGGAAGCTGTGGACGATCAAGAGGAGCCTGACTATGTGGAAATGATGGATATCCCAGAGTCTAGGAGACTGTCTATTCCCTTGCATAAATCTTTTGGGAAACAGACATTTAAAATTTTAAAAGCTCCTCACACTATACCTCCTGTTGATAAGAGAATGGACAAGAGGTACACTTTGTCAGGCTCTGATACGGAGTTCCTCACACAACAATGCAGCCATGTTGGGGTAGTGCAGGCTGCAGCCTGTGACAAGGCTAATATTCCCTTGGCCTCACACCCCCCGGATAAGGACTCCAGGAGTATTGATGCCATGGCAAAGAAACAGTACATGGCAGCATCCTTGGGACTCAGACAGGCAAATTATATGGCTTATGTTGCCAGATACCAGAAATCCAGATGGGATACTGTTATGGCTCTAGCAAAACAGGTCCCTGGCCAGCTTGCCAAGGAGCTGGAGCAGGTGGCTGCTGATGGTATTGAGGCATCCAAGGTGCAATTCCATGCTGCAGTGGACTCTAATGATGTGTCATCAAGAGTTATGGCTACATCTGTGGCACTTCGCAGAATGGCTTGGCTCAGATGTACTAGCCTGTCACAGGATACCCAGACTAAGGCCATGGATTTTCCTGTTGTGGGTAATTCTCTGTTTGGGGAGCAGACAGAGAATTACATGAAGAAAGTGGATGAGTATAGGACCACCTATAGGAGTGCACAGGCCAAGGAAAGGCAGGCCACTCCTCAAAGGCAGCTTTCCAGGGGCAGGGGCAGGCCTTTTCATAGACCTTTTTACCAAGCCCAGGCCTCCTCTTCTGCCTATGCGCAAGGGGGGGTTCTTCAGAGGGAGGGGCAGACGGGGCACAAGCAGACCTGCTTCCACCCCTCAGCCCAAAGCCCCTGCCAAACAGGCACCCTGATGGGGTTGCCAGGGCCGATTCTCAGCTACCGGTAGGGGGCAGGCTGGCTTACTTTGTCCAGGACTGGAAGTCTCTGACATCAGACAAGTATTCCTGGAAGTAGTAAGCCAGGGACTGGTTCTCAGCTTCAAAAAATTTCCAAAGATGAGAACCAGATCCTTTCCACCTGCAAATCCACCAGAGGCTCTTGCCTTAGAGGCAGAGGTCTCTTCCCTCCTAGCTCTCAGAGCTGTGGAAAGGGTTCCACCCCTACACCAGGGCAAAGGCTTGTACTCCAGGTACTTCCTTACCCCAAAAAAGACAGAAGAATGGCGGCCCATCCTGGATCTCAGATATTTAAACAAGCACCTTTTAAAACCAAAATTCAAAATAGTGACTCTGGGAATTATTCTACCCTCTCTAAGGCCAGGGCTGGCTAGCGTCCTTGGACCTCAAGGATGCCTACTTCCATATTCTCATCAGAAGCTCCCACGAAAATACCTCAGGTTCGAGCTACCTCAGGCCATTACCAATTCAGAGCAATGCCCTTTGGCCTCACCTCTGCTGCAAGGGTATTCACAAAATGCCTGGCAATAGCAGTTGCCCACCTAAGAAGGCAAAAAAATTGCCATCTTCCCTTACCTGGATGACTGGCTCATAGTAGGCCAGTCTCCAGACCAAGTCAGATTGTCAGCAACTGCTCACCTCTCTAGGTTTCCTTCTGAATCTTTCAAAGTCAGTTCTAGAGCCTGTCCAGCTCCTCACCTTCATAGGCGCAGAGCTGAACACAGAGAAGGCCAGAGCCTTCCTTCCTTTGGACAGGGCAAGGACCCTGGTCTCTCTGGCCTCCTGATTTACCCTGCAGGTCTCTCAACCGGCAAGGCACTTTCTACAGCTCCTGGGGCACATGGCTGCTTTTACAGCAGTAGTGCAGGGAGCAAGATTTCAGATGAGGGACATCCAGTTCCATTTGAGAGCCTTTTGGTCTCAAAGGAAAGACCCTCTAACCAAATTGATCCCAGTGACTCGAACCCTGTTCCAGGCCCTACAGTGTTGGCAGGACCAGAGCAATCTGAGACGAGGGGTTCCTTTTGCGCCTCAGTCTCACTCCTTAATCCTTACTACAGATGCATCCCTCTTGGGGTGGGGAGCTCACATGGGCGACCTCACTACCCAGGGATTGTGGTCCCCTCAGGAATCTCTGCTCCACATCAATCTGTTGGAACTCAGAGCAGTTTTTCTAACACTTCAAGCTTTTTCCAGATCTGTTCAGAACAAAGTTATACAGGTCAGAACAGACACCACCACCACAGTGGGGTACATCAACAAGCAAGGGGGCACTCGGTCTATGGCCTTGTGCACTGAATCAATGAAGTTGTGGTCTCTGGCTTACTCCCTGAACACCTCCCTTATGGCAGTTCACTTCCCAGGCAAGGACAATGTCCTGGCAGATGCTCTCAGCAGGATTTCCCAGGGCCATCACGAATGGTCACTGGACCCTCTGGTCTTGGAGGTGGTACTTGCCAGATGGGCACCCCGCAGATAGATCTTTTTGCAGCCCCAGACAATCACCAACTTCCCCTTTTTTGCTGCAGGCCCCCAGTGTTGGGCTCAGTCCCTCTGGATGCCTTTTTTCTCAATTGGGAAGGGAAGTTTCTCTATGCTTTTCCCCCTTCCCTCTCCTGTTCAAAGTGCTAGTCAAAATCAGATCTCAACCCTGCAAGATGATCCTGATTGCTCCAGACTGGGCCAGACAGCATTGGTACCCACTCCTACCGTCCTTAGCAGTCCACCTTCCCCTGTGTCTTCCCAGGAATCACAACCTGTTAACCTGTGCTCAGGGGAGAGTTTGGTACCCGAACCTCAGATCTCTCAATCTCAAGGCATGGCTCTTGAAGACTTAGAGTTTGCTGATCTACACCTCTCCCAAGGTGTAATGGATATCCTGAAGGCTTCTAGGAAATCTTCCACCAGGTCTACTTGTAATTCCAAATGGAAGAGGTTTTCCATATGGTGCTGTGGAAAGTATATTTCCCCAGAATCTGCTGACTTACCCACAGTCCTGGATTATATGTTCCACTTAAATACCTTGGGGCTGAGACCAGCTACCCTAAAAGTGCATCTGGCAGTTGTGTCTGCTTTTTTATCAGCAGGTAAGCCCTCTTCTCTTTCAGCTGATCCTGTATTCTCAAGTTTTTCAAGGGATTGCTTCACACCAACCCTCCATTCAGGGACCCTGCCCCTGCCTGGTACCTTAATGTTTGCATTGCTAAGCTTATGCAACCCCCCTTTGAGCCTTTGTCTTCAGCAGAGCTTAAGTATTTGACTTGGAAAACTGTGTTTCTGGTAGCCATCACTTCTACCAGACGCGTAAGTGAATTACAAGCCTTGTCAGTGGAGCCTGATTTTTATCTCCTTTCATAGAGATCAGGTGGTCCTCAGGACTAACAGGAAGTTCTTGCCTAAGGTGGTTTCAGATTTCCACCTTAATCAATCTATATCTCTTCCAGTGTACTTCACTGACCATTCCTCCTCTGGCTGAGAGGAGGCTGCACAGCTTAGATGTGAAGAGGCCCTTAGTTACTACATAGCCGTACTCAAGGGTCACAGGTTTGACTCCTCCAACTGTTCCTCACTTATGGTGAGGTTGGTAAAGGAAACCTGCCACTAAAAGATCCATTGCCAGGTGGATTGTCTCTTGTATCCAGTTTTGCTATGAAAAACTGGGTAAGGTTCCTTCCCTCAGGCCTGAGGGCTCACTCTACCAGAGGTACAGCTGTTTCCTGGCTGCTGCCAGGGACATCCCTATTCTAGAGATATGTCAAGCAGCTACCTGGAAAACAGTTCACACTTTTACCAAGCATTACCCCTGGACATCCAGGCTAGAGTGATGTTCGGGTTTGCACAGCTGTGCTTCAGAGCCTATTTCCTAAGTAGGTTCTGTCCTCCTCCATGGAGGTACTGCTGTGTAGTTCTGTATATAATCATAATATAGCAAGACTTCATGTTGTTTGAAGAAAAATTACTCACCTTAGTAATGTTGTTTCTTCTAATGGAGTTCTTATATTATGGCCTCCTCCCTGCCTGCCCTCTCAGAACCTCTGTTTTTGGGATGTGGGTGAGCAGTGCAGTGTTGGCACTAATAGATGCCCACCTTGTTGTTTTCTCCCCTTTTTGGGGGTGACTTGGTGTTGTGTTTTCATTTTTTGGGTCTCCTGACTTGAGTCTTTGTTTTGGGACCAAAGAATGTGTTCTTATGTTTAGTAGCCAGTTGGCTAGTGTAGGTTTACAGCTTCACACAGGACCTCAGTAAGTTTAGCTCGTGAAAGATCTGACGGTTTGAGTTTGAAGAACAACAGACAGAGTTTCAACCGAGCTCGAGCTCAGCGCTCCATGCCTGGCATGGAAAGTTAACTCTTTCACCTCCAGAGCAGTTCGAAGGTTGGGACTCACTGCGTACGTCATAATATAGCAAGACTCCATTAGAAGGAACAACATTACTAAGGTGAGTAATTTTTTCTTCTTGATGCCCTACAGGGGGCATGCCTCAGACAGCTAGTATTGGAACCCACTCGGGAGGGAGCAGTCTTAGACCTGGTGCTCTCAAATGGGGACGGAGAAAGAATCTCAGATTTAGAAGTGGGTAGCCATCTGGGAACAAGCGACCACCAAACAGTGTGGCTCACGATAAACACAGCCATACAGTCAAGCCATACAAAAGCAAGAGTATTGGACTTTAGGAGGGCTGACTTTGGGAAAATGAGAGTGTGCCTCAGAAAAGCACTAGCAAACAGGTAAGAAGGAGGGGTGGAGGAACAATGGGGAGTAATAAAAAAAAAAAAAAAACATTACAGAGGCAACAAGCCTTTGCGTAAAGCAGATCAATAAAACACAACGAAGGAAAAAAACGCTATGGTCCTCAAAAGAGGTGGCGGGGAAGGTTAAGGAGAAAAGGATAGCATTCAGGAAATATAAGGAAACACAGAAGGAGCAGGACAGAGAACTTTATCAGTTAAAGCAGAAAGAGGCTGGGAATACAGTCAGAATAGCAAAGGCCCAAACCGGGAAAGGATAGCCTATTCTGTTAAGAAGGGGGATAAGACCTTTTATAGGTACATTAGGGAGCGAAGAAAGACCAAAAGAGGGATACTGAGGCTTTAATAAAGGGGAGGGAATGTGGGTAGAGGATGACAGTGAAAAAGCAGGGATACTGAACAAATATTTCTGCTCAGTATTCGCAAGGGAAGAGGAGGGGGAGGTACCTAAACCAAACAAGAGAAGCACTCTGAAGACGGGCCTCGATACCAGTCCATTTACAGAAGAAAGGGTTCTGAAAGAACTAATAAAATTTAAAGGTGGACAAAGCATTGGGGCCTGATGGGATTCACCCAAGAATTCTAAAAGAACTAGGGGTAGAACTAGTGACACCGCTGACTACTCTCTTTAACAAATCATGGGAAGATGGAGTGGTACCCCGAGGACTGGAGGGGGGCAGATGTGATTCCTCTTCACAAAAGTGGGAGCAGGACAGAGGCAGGAAACTACAGACCAGTTAGTTTGACCTCAGTGGTAGGGAAAATGATGGAATCACTTCTGAAGGAAAGAATTGTTGAGTACCTAGTGGCCAGTGGGGCATAGGACCCATGGCAGCATGGATTCATGATGGGAAGGTCGTGTCAGACGAATATAATACTTTCTTTGACTGGGTGACCAAAGTAGTAGACCAGGGAGGGGCTGTGGACATGGCCTATCTAGATTTTCGCTAGGCATTTGATACAGTCCTACACAAAAGATTAATACTCAAGTTAGCCAGCCTTGGAGTGGGTCCCAAGGTGGTAGCCTGGATAAAAAATTGGTTAGACAACAGGACGCAAAGGGTAGTAGTAAATGGAGTACACAGTGAAGAAAGGAGGGTTACTAGCGGTGTACCGCAGAGTTCAGTACTGGGACCGGTCCGTTTTAATGTCTGTATAAGTGACATTGCAGAGGAACTGGAAGGGAAAGTATGTCTCTTTGCAGATGACACAAAGATCTGCAACAGGGTTGATACACAAGATGGAGTAGAAAGGATGAGAAGGGACTTAGCAAGATTGGAGGAATGGTCAAATGTATGGCAGCTCAGATTCAATGCAAAGAAGTGCAAGGTAATGCACATGGGAAACAAAAACACAGGGGAAGCGTACACAGTGGGGGGTGAAATACTGACAACAGTAAAAATGGAAAGGGACCTGGGGGTAATTATATCTGATGACTTAAATGTGGGCAAGCAATGTGAGAAGGCAGTAAGGAAGGCTGGGGGGATACTGGGATGCATAGGAAGAGGCATCAATAGTAGAAAACAGGAAGTTGTTATCCCTCTGTACAGACACTTGGTGAGACCCCATCTGGAGTACTTTTGTGCAGTTCTGGAGACCCCATCTCCGCAAAGACATAGACAGAGTGGAGGCTGTCCAGAGGAAGGCAACCAAAATGGTGCAGGGTCTGCATCAGAGGACATACGAAGAAAGTCTGAAGGAACTTAATATGTATACCCATGAGGAAAGAAGGGAGAGAGGGGACATGATAGAAACTTTCAAGGACCTCAAGGGAATCAACAAAGTCCAAGAGGGTAGCATCTTTCAGAAAAAGAGATGTGCAAGAACAAGGGGCACAATTTGAAGATAGAGGGGACGGCTCAGAGGTAATGATGGAGGATATTTTTCACAGAGAGGGCTGTGGATGCATGGAACAGCCTCCCTAAGGAGGTTGTGGAGTCAAGAACAGTGGGGGAATTCAAGAATGCATGGGACAGACATAAGGCAGTCCTAGTGGGGGGTAGGAGGAAGTAAGCTGCAGATCCTAGTTAACCAACAGCTTATCTGTTAGGTAGGAAAATGGGCAGTCTAGGTGGGCCAAGCGGTCCTTATCTTCCGTCAGATTCTGTGTTTCTATGTCTGTGTTTTAACCGTCAGATTCTTTACTCCGCCTCACTGAACAGTCGCTCCGGAGATTTCTCCTTCAGCTCGGTTTGTAAAGTCGGTAAAAGTTTTCGGTTTTAAACCACATTTGTTCCGCTTAGTTGGTTCAGCCTCTGTCTGCGGTACTGTGAGTACTAGATAGGTTTTACCTATGTTCTGTGTGGAAATTGTATACTTGTTTGATTGGTTCGGCTGAACCGATCACTTTTGATGAATTTCTGTTATTTTACTTAGTGTGTGGTTATCGATACTTATCGGTTCTAAAAAAAAAAAAAAATGTTTTGAACGTTTTTTTTCCCCAACACCCGTGACACGGTTAGGAACCGATAAGGGAGTCTTGTTTGTCTGAGAAACCCAAGAAGAAAACTCAGCCCACTGGGTTTCAACACTGCAGTGAGTGTGGAGAGGTATTTGCTAAAGCCGACCCCCACACCACCTGTGTTTACTGTCTGGGGTTTGAACACCTCGATACAGACTGCCAAATTTGTAAAAATTTTCCTAAATCTACCCTTGAAAAGAGATTAGGTAGACTGAGGGAAAAGGAGGCCGAGAAGTCCGCTGACCTGGATGGCCAGCCCGGTTCGGTTTCATCCGAACTGGAAGGAGTGCCCTCTGACCAGGGCGATACTTCTTCAGGCAAGAGGAGAGCCGATCCTGAGGGGTCGGTTGCTACAAAAAGATAATGCAAAGAGAAATCGACCGCTTCGGATCCAGAGGTTCATGTTCCGGCCACTGAAGAAATAGCCAGAGCGATTCGGATTGTGGAATTGCTTCCCCCGGTTCTGACCGATCTGGCACCATTTGGCAGGGGTTCAGTTCGGTTGGTTCCCCCAGTTCAAGATTATACCCCTGAAGATTTTTATGAACCGGAGTTTGAGGAGGAGGGGGAGTTCGAAGATGATGGTGAAAGTCTGGATGTGCCTGTGGAACCAGACATCTCCCCAGACACACCTTCTGGTGTTTCCCCTCCTAGGCTTTCTGAGTCCCTTCCCTACTATCTGTTTTACAGAAAGGTGGCTGAAACCCTCCAGCTTCCCATGGAGGATGCTGTGGAGGATCAGGAGGAGCCTGATTACGTGGAAATGATGGACATCCCAGAGTCCAGGGACTGTCTGTTTCTCCTCCACAAATCCTTTGGGAAGCAGACACTCAAAATCCTAAAGTCTCCTAGTACTGTACCTCCTGTTTACAGAAAGATAGACAAGAGGTACACACTAGCAGGCTCAACTACGGAGTTTTTATACCAACAATGCAGCCATGTTGGGGTAGTGCAGGCAGCTGCCTGTGACAAGGCAAGTATTCCCTTGGCTTCACACCCCCCCCCCGACAAGGACTCCAGGAAGATTGATGCCATGGGAAAAAAGCAGTATATGGCAACTTCCTTGGGACTCAGGCAGGCAAACTATATGGCCTATACAGCCAGGTACCAGAAGTCCAGATGGGACACGGTACTGGCACTGGTTAAACAGGCCTTCCTCCAGCTAGCCAAGGAGCTGGGGGAGGCAGCTGTTGATGGGTTTGAGGCATCAAAAGTACAATTTCATGCTGCTGTGGACTCCAGTGATGTGTTGTCGAGAGTCATGGCTACATCTGTGGCCCTTCGGAGAGTGGCTTGCCTGATGTACTAGCTCTCACAGGACACCCAGGCTAAGGCCATGGATTTTCCTGTACTGGTAATTTTCTGTTTGGGAGCAGACTGAGAATTACATGAAGAAAATGGATGAGTACAGGACCACTTATAGGGTGCTCAGGCCAAGGAAAGGCAGCTGTCTAGGGCAGGGGCAGGCCTTTTACCAAGCACAGGCCTCTTCTCCTTTTCACAGAGGGGGTTCTTCAGAGGAGAGGCAGAAGGGGATGAGCGGGCTGCATCCACTCCTCAGCCTAAGGCCCCTGCCAAGCAGACACCCTGATGGGTCTGCCCAGGTCGACTCTCCTGTTCCAGTAGGGGGCAGGCTGGCTTACTTTGTCCAGGATTGGATGTCTATTACCTCAGACAAGTGGGTCCTGGAAGTAGTAAGCCAGGGGCTGGTTCTCGGCTTCAAAAAAATTTCCGAAGATGAGAGCCAGATCTTTCCACCTGCGGGTCTCTCAGAACCCCTTGCCCTAGAGGCAGAGGTTTCATCTCTGGCCTTAAGAGCCATAGAGAGAGTTCCTACCCTACACTGGGGCAAAGGACTGTACTCCAGTTGCTTCCTTATCCCAAAAAAGACAGGGGAGTGGCGACCGAGCCTAGATCTAAGATACCTCAACAAACATCTTTTAAAACCAAAGTTCAAGATGGTAACTCTGGGAATAATTCTTCCCTGTCTAAGACCAGGGGACTGGCTAGCCTCCCTGGACCTCAAAGATGCCTGTTTTCACATTTTCATCAGGTGCTCTCACAGAAAGTACCTCAGATTCAAGTTGCCCTCAGGCTACTATCAGTTCAGAACAATGCCCTTTGGCCTAACCTCAGCTCCAAGGGTTTTCACAAAGTGCCTGGCAGTAGTCGTTGCCTTTCTAAGAAGGCAAAATATTTCCATCTTTCCATATCTGGACGACTGGCTCATAGTGGGTCAGTCTCCAGACCAAGTCAAGACAGATCTGCAAGTGACCCAGCAAGTGCTCACTCCTCTAGAATTTCTTCTCATCCTCCCCAAGTCAGTTCTCGAGCCAGTGCAGCTCCTTACCTTTATAGGGGCAGAGCTGGATACTGTCAAAGAAAGAGCCTTTCTTCCCCTGGAAAGGGCAAGAGTTCTTGTAGAATTGGCTTCTTTCTTCAGCCTTCGGTATCTCGACCAGCAAGGTATTTCCTTCAGCTCTTGGGCCACATGGCAGCTTCTACAGCAGTGGTCCAAGGGGCAAGATTCCAGATAAGGGACATTCAGTTCCATCTGAGGGCCTTTTGGTCCCAAAGGAATTATCCCTTTACCAAACTGATTACAGTGACTCGGACTCTGATCCAGGCCCTTCAATGGTGGCAGGATCAGGACAATTTAAGGCAAGGGGTCCCATTTGTCACTCAGTCTCATTCAGTGGTCCTTACCACGGATGCTTCCCTTCTGGATTGGGGAACCCATCTGGGGGCCCTCACAGCCCAGGGACTGTGGTCCCCTCCGGAATCCCCTTCTCCATATCAATCTCCTAGAACTCAGGGCAGTTTTTCTGGCCCTGCAAACTGTCTCTTAGTCACTGCAGAACAAGGTGGTTCAGCATCAACGAGCAGGGAGCCACTCGGTCTATGGCCTTGTGCACAGAAGTCATGAAGTTGTGGTCTCTGGCTTATTCCCTGCAAACCTCTCTGATAGCAGTCCATCTTCCAGGGAAGGACAATGTGCTAGCAGGTGCACTGAGCAGGGTCTCACAGGGCCATCATGAATGGTCCCTGGACCCTCCAGTGTTGAAAGTGATTTTTTTCAAGGTGGGGCACTCCAGAGATGGATCTCTTTGCAGCCCCAGACAATCACCAACTTCCTCTCTTTTGTTCCAGACTCGAAGTCTTGGGCTCAGTCCCTCTGAATGCTCTGATTCTGAACTGGGAAGGAAAATTTCTGTATGCCTTCCTTCCCTTTCCTCTACTGTTCAAAGTTCTAGTCAAGATAAGGTCACAACCTTGCAAAGTGATTCTGATTGCTCCAGACTGGGCCAGACAGCCTTGGTACCCCCTATTGCTGTCTCTAGCAGTCCATCTTCCCCTGTCTCTTCCCAGGAATTACAAACTGTTAACCTCCTCTCAGGGTAGGATTTGGTACCCCAGTCTTCAGTCTCTCAATCTCAAGGCATGGCTCTTGGAGTTAGAGTATGCAGATTTGCATCTGTCTCGGGGGTTCTGGATATCCTCAAAGCCTCTCGAAAGCCCGGCACTAGAAAGACCTATAACTCCAAATGGAAGAGATTCAGCATTTGATGTTCCAAGAAACATGTTTTCCCAGACTCTGCTGAATTGCCTACAGTTCTGGATTATATGGTCTATTTGAATGGCTTGGGCCTCAGACCAGCTACCCTCAAGGTGCACTTGTCAGCTGTTTCTGCTTTTCTGTCAGTGGGGAAGTCTTCCTCACTATCATCTCATCCTGTGTTCTGTAAATTTTTAAGGGATTGCTTCATACCAATCCTCCCTTTAGAGATCCTGCCCCTGCCTGGGACTTAAATGTTTGCATTGCTCAACTTATGCAACCTCCCTTTGAACCCATGTCCTTAGCAGAGCTTAAGTACTTGACTTGGAAAACTGTGTTTTTTAGTAGCCATTACCTCTACCAGACGTATCTGTGAATTGCAAGCCCTGTCAGTGGAACCTGATTTTATCTCCTTTCATAGGGATAAAGTGGTCCTTAGAACCAATAGAAGGTTCTTGCCCAAAGTGGTTTCAGATTTTCACTTGAAACAGTCTGTCTCTTCCTGTCTTCTTCACTGACCATTCTTCAGGAGAGAGGAGGCTACTCAGTTTAGATGTTGGAAGGGCCCTTAGCTACTTCATAGAGCGTACCAAGGGTCACAAGTTTGATTCCTTCCAGTTGTTCCTCACTTATGGAGAAGGGGGAAAGAGAAAACCTGCCACCAAGAGAAATATTGCCAGGTGGATTGTGTCTTGTATACAATTCTGCTATGAGAAACTAGGAAAGATTCTACCCTCAAGCCTGAGGGCTCACTCCGCCACAGGTACAGCTGCTTCCCTGGCTGCTGTCAGGGATATCCCTCTCTTAGAAATTTGTCAAGCAGCCACCTGGAAAACAGTCCATACCTTTACCTAGCATTACTCTCTGGATATCCAGGCTAGGAGTGATGCTTGGTTTGCACAGCAGTACTTTAGAGCCTATTCCCAAAGTAGGTTCTCTCCCTCCTCCATGGCGGTACTGCTTGATTGTCTGCGGTTAGTCAATACAGCAAGACTTCATGTTGTTTGCAGAAAAAATTACTCACCTTAGGAATTATGTTTCTTCTAATGGAGTCTTGCTGTATTCTGACCTTCCTCCCTGCCTCCCCTCTCAGAACCTGTTTTTTTGGGAAGTGGTGGGCAGGTGCAGTGTTGCACCTCAGGGGTGCTTCTCCTACACCCTCCTCTTTTTGTTTGGGTGTTTGTTTTATTGTTATTCTTATTTGGTTTTGGGTTTCCTGACTTGAGTCTTCCTTGGGAATTCAAAACTCTTATTAACATACGAAATTTGCCAGCAGATAAAGGCCTAGAGGTCTATCAAGTCTGCTCGAATGTGCAGCTAGCACCCCTTATTCTGCAGCTGCCCTTCCCTTCCACCCTTCCCCTTCATTAACCTTCCCCCTTGTCCTGTTCCATCCTCGTTTGAAGCAGTCCACTGTTCTACTGCATACCACTTTAGCAGGTAACGATTCCACCCAGCCACCACCCTCTCTGTAAAAGTGTTTCCTCATCTCCCTCCTGAACCTTCCTTGCTCCAGTCTCATATCATGGCCCTGGTGCCCTCCCTCCCTTACTTTGAACAGCCCCTCTGTACCCGCCTTGTTTATTCCTTTCATGTATTTAAAGGTTTCAATCATTCACCCTGTCTCTCCTCTCCTCCAGTGAGTACATGTTCAACTCCTTCAACCTCCTCTCGTATGATAAGTCCCCCAGCCCCTTGATCATCGTCGCTCTGCATGCACCCCTCCAGTAACTAATGTCCCTCTTCAGAATCTGGACTCCAGTACTGCACGCAGTACTCAGTGTGGTCTAACTAATGACCTATACAGTGGCAGAATCACCTCCTCCTCCTCGAGGATATACCCTTGCAATACAACCCAGCATTTTGTTGGCCTTTGCAGCTGCCTTCCTATATTGTGCCGAGTTGTTCATTGACCCTGTAATAAGCACACCCAGATCCTTCTCCTCCTCTGTCTGGTCTAGCTGCACTCCCCCTAGCCGGTAACTCCTCCTTGGGTTCTTCATCCCAAAATGGAGCACCTTGCACTTTTTGGCATTAAAGCCCAGTTGCCAGGTGTCTGACGAGGTTTCAAGCTTTGCCAGATCATCCTGCAACCCCTGCCATCCCCCTAGGTCATCCACCACCGCACCTACCTTGGTATCATCAGCAAACAGACTGATCTTGCTCTTGATGTGCCATGATATGTCTGCAATGAATATCCCAAACACTGATCCCAACACTGAGCCCTGTGGAACACCGCTTGTCACTGCCCTTGGGTGTGAGAGCTCCCCACACACCACCACCCTCTGTTGCCTTCCCTGCAGCCAGTTTCCTACCCATCTCACCAGCTTTGCACCCGCCCCTGTGCCTACTAACTTCCTTCCCAGCCTTCCATGTGGCACTAAGTCGAATGCCTTACTGAAGTCCAGATACAGGACATCCACTGCCTGGCCACTGTCCAGTTGCCTAGTTACCCAGTCATAGAACTTGACCAGGTTGGTTTGGCAGGATCTGCCACGTATGAAGCCATGCTGTCTGCTGTCCTGTAGTCCTTTGGCCTCTAGGAGGGCCACCAGCCTCTCCTTCAGGATAGTCTCCATTAGCTTACCCATTATGGATGTGAGGCTCACTGGTCTGTAGTTTCCCGGTTCATCCTTGGGGCCACTCTTGTGGAGGGGCACCACATGAGCCATCCTCCAGTCCTGAGGTACACACCACGAATGTAGTCAGGCATTAAATAGGTCTGCCAAAGGTCCTGCAAGGACCTCTGCCGGCTCCTTCAGTACCCTGGGGTGGTTGCCATCTGGGCCTGGCGCCTTGTCCACCCTCAGTGTCTTCAAACCCTCTCGAACTTTGCTATCCATGATTTCCCCATCTGTCACCACTTGCCCCCCCGCTTCTGCCATTTCTCCCACCTTGGTGTCACCCCTCTTCTCTTTAGTAAATACTGAGCAGAAGTACTCATTTAGTACTTCGCCTTATCGCACCCTGCTTCCACCCAACCCCCTCCTTCCTAATCCTTACTATGTGGTCCTTACAGCTCCTTTTCTCCTGATGTACTTAAAGAAGTCCTTCTCCCCCTTCTTAATGCCTTGTGCCAGCCTGAGTTCCGTAGATGCTTTGGCTCCCCTTACTGCCCTTGTCACCTCCTTGAATTCTGTCAAGTACCTCCCTATCCTCCCCCTCCCTGTTTTCTTGTACTTCCTAAAGGCAGCTCTTTTCCTCCTTACCTTTTCCATGACCTCCTTGCTCAACCAGATCAGTTTCTTAGCCCTAGCCTTCTTGCTCTGGGCTTTGCAGCAGGTTTTTTTTGCCTCCACTATCCCCAGCTGCTTTATGAGCTCCCACCTCTGATTAGTGTCCATAATAGATTGAATTCTGGCCAGGTACCCTTTTACCACTTCCCCCATCCTCCCAAAGTCGGCCCTCCTGAAGTCCAGCACTATTGTGCCAGATTCCACTCCTTCCTTGCCCATATCCAGTGTGAGCCATACTGAGCGGTGGTCACTCCTGACAGCGGTTCCTCCACTGTAAGTTCTCTCACAAAGTCCCATTTACCAGCACAAGGTCAAGGGTATTTCCTAACCTGGTTGGTTCACTGACCATTTGCAGCAGGAAGCTGTCCTGGAAGGCATCCAGCAGTACCTGCTCCTTCTGTTCCTGGTTGTTGGGGTGCTCCAGTCCACTTCTGGCATGTTGAAGTCCCCACAATCACCACACTACCCTTCTCGCAGGTCCTCCTGATCTGTCCCACTAGTTCCCTGTCTAACTCCTCCGTCTGAGATGGTGGCCTGTACACCACTCCCATTCTAAGAATCCTATTCTTGGAATCCTGGATTTGCATCCAAAGTGACTCCGTACTACCCTCCTCCCCTTCCTCCCTTACACACTTCAGTCCTTCTTTCACATATAGTGCCACCCCCCCCCCTTTCCCAATCACTCTGTCCTTACAAAATAATCTGTACCCTGGTACGGACAGGTCCCAGTCATTGTATTGGGTGGCCCATGTTTCCGTGATGACTGCAATGTCCACCTCTCCCTCTGCCATGAGAACCTGTAACTCTGCAGTTTTCCTCCCATGGTTCCTAGCATTAAGGGTAACCACCTTCCACCTCCCCCATCCTGCCCTCCTTTCCTAGCATCACCATCAGTACTTGCCATTTGTCCTTTGTCACTGTTATGGGGGTAAGCTCATATGGTTTCCCAACCTGTGGTCTCTGCATATCTCTTCCCCAACTGCCACTCCTAGTTTAAATTCCCAGCTTCCTCTATGTATTCCTCCATCCTCTGTTTCAACACTTTCTTTCCCTCCTCACTCAGGTGTAGTCTGTCCTTGGCATAGAGACTACTGTCCTCCTAGGTTCCTCCCCACCCCCCAACAGCCCATACCCTTTAGCACAACATCAGGTTCTTAGCCATCCGTTAAATTCCTCTATTCTCAGCTTTCTTGTTGTGCTTGCCTTTGGCACATGAAGCATCTCTGAAAAAGTTACTGATCTTCCTGCTCCCTCACATAATTGTGCTTGTTCCTCAAACCTCCTCTGGACTGTGTCTACTGTCTTGTCAGCCAGGTCGTTTGTCCCAAGATGTATAATTAAATGAGGCTTGTCCCTACCCCTTCTAGCATATTTCAGAACAGACTGTCCCACCCATATCCGCTGTCATTCCTGGCATGGACTCCACCCAAATGCGACTATGCCTCTCCCCTTTGCTACCCCACCTAACTCCTCTTAGTATTGAGTCCCCCCAGCACTAAGACTCCACCCCTCTTACTCTCTGCTTGCTTCCATTCATCTCCCTCTCTCATTTCCAGCTTCTCTTCTTCCTCCTGCACATTATTTCCCCCTTTTACCCCGTTGCAATTCTCCCAGCAGAACTAGTTGGCTAGTAAAAATTTTTCAATTTCCACATAGGGTAGTTAGTGAGTTTTTGCTCGTAAGAATCTGACAGTTGGATTTCAAAGGGCTGCAGACAGAGACTTCAACCGAGCTCAAGCTCAGCATTCTATGCACTGCATAGAAAGTTAACCCTTTGTTCTCCGGGGCAGTTGAAAGGCTGGACTTCAAAGAGGGGGGTTATTCTAGATGCCCTACAAGGGGCATGCCTTAGACAACTAGTATTGGAGCCCACTCGAGAGGGAGCAATCTTAGACCAGGTTCTCTCAAATGGAGATGAAGAGAGGATCACAGATGTAGAAGTGGGTAGCCATCTGGGAACTAGCGACCATCGAACAGTATGGTTCACAATAAACACAGCAATAGAGTCAAGCCATACAAAGGCAAAAGTACTGGACTTTAGGAGGGCTGACTTTGCCAAAATGGGTGAGTGCCTAAGGAATGCACTAGCAAATGGGCAGGAAGGAGGGTGAAAGAACAATGGGAATAATAAAACTGCCATCACAGAGGTAACAAGCCTTTTGTGAAGCAAATTAACAAACGAAGCGATGTAAGAAACCACCATGGTTCTCAAAGGAAGTGCAGTGAAGGTTCAAGAGAAAAGAAAGCATTCAGGAAATACAAGGAATCACAGAAGGAGCAGGACAGGAACTGTATCAGTTAAAGCAAAAGAAAGCTGGGAAGGCAGTCAGAACAGCAAAGGCCCAAACCGAGGAAAGATAGCCAACTCTGTTAAGAAGGGGATAAAACTTTTATAGGTACATCAGGGAGCTGAAGGAAGACCAAGGGAGGGCTAGTGAGGCTTAATAAAGAGGAGGAGGGTAAGAGGGTGACTGTGAAAAGGCAGAGATACTAAACAAATATTTTTGCTCAGTATTTACAAAGGAAGTGGGGGAGGTACCTAAAACAAATAGTAGAAACACTCTGGATACAGAAGTTGATACCAGCCCATTTACAGAAGAAAGGGTTCTGAAAGAACTCTTAAAACTGAAGGTGGACAAAGCAGTGGAGCCTGATGGGATTCATCCCAGAATTCTGAAAGAACTAAGGGTAGAACTAGTGACACCACTGACTACCCTCTTTAACAAATCATGGGAGGATGGGGTGGTACCCGAGGACTGGAGAAGGGCAGATGTGATTCCCCTTCACAAAAGTGGGAGCAAGGCAGAAGCAGAAAACTACAGATCTGTTAGTTTAACCTCAGTGGTAGGGAAAATGATGGAATCACTTCTGAAGGAAAGAATTGTTGAGTATCTAGAGGCCAGAGGGCTCAGGATCCAAGGCAGCATGGATTCACAGCGAAGTCATGCCAGACAAATCTGATAGATTTCTTTGACTGGGTGACCAAAGTAGTAGATCAGGGAGGGGCTGTGGACATGGCCTACCTAGACTTTAGCAAGGCATGTGACACAGTCCCACACAAAAGATTAATATACAAGTTAGCCAGCCTGGGTAAAGAATTGGCTGGAGAATAGGACACAGAGAGTAATAGTAAATGGAGTCCACTCTGAAGAAAGGGGGGTTACTAGTGGGGTACCACAGGGTTCAGTATTAGGACCGGTCCTCTTCAATGTCTTTATAAGCGATATTGTAGAGGGACTGGAAGGAAAAGTATGTCTCTTTGCAGATGACACAAAGATCTGCAACAGAGTTGATGCACAAGCTGGGGTGGAAAGGATGAGAAGGGACTTGGCAAGGTTAGAGGAATGGTCAAATGTATGGCAGCTTAGATTCAGTGCTAAGAAGTGCAAGGTAATGCACCTGGGAAACAAAAACCCAGGGGAAGAGTACACAATGGGGGGTGAGATACTAACAACAACAAAAATGGAAAGGGACCTGGGGGTAGTCATATCAGATGACCTAAAGGTGGGCAAGCAATGTGAGAGGGCAGCAAAGAGGGTTGGGGGGATACTGGGATGCATAGGGAGAGGCATCACCAGCAGAAAACAGGAAGTTATTATCCCTCTGTACAGACAGTTGGTGAGACCCCATCTGGAGTACTGCATGCAGTTCTGGAGACCCAATCTCCGCAAGGATATAGACAGGATGGAGGCTGTCCAGAGGAGGGCAACTAAAATGGTGCAGGGCCTGCACCAGAAGACATATGAAGAGAGACTTAAGGAGCTGAATATGTATAGCCTCGAGGAAAGGAGAGAGAGGGGGGACATGATAGAAACTTTCAAGTATCTCAAGGGTATCAACAAAGTCCAAGAGGGTAGCATCTTTCAAAAAAAGAGGTGTGCAAGAACAAGGGGGCACAATTTGAAGATAGAAGGGGGGCGGCTCAGAGGTAATTTAAGGAAGTATTTTTTCACAGAGAGGGTTGTGGATGCATGGAATGGCCTTCCGGAGGAGGTTGTGGAGTCAAAAACAGTGGTGGAATTCAAGCATGCATGGGACAGTCATAAGGCAATTCAAGGGGGTGGGGGTAGGAAGAAGTAGGCTGCTGGTTAACTAGGATCTGCAGCTTATCCTATAGGTAGGGAAATGGGCAGACTGGGTGGGTCAAACAGTCCTTATCTGCCGTCAAAATCTATGTTTCTGTGTTTCTATGGAGCTAACTGCAGTTAGTCAGAATACAACAAGATTCCGTTAGAAGAAACACAATTACTAAGGTGAGTAATTTTTTCTTTGTGCACCAGGTGGCTGCCAAATAACTGTTGAGTCTTATCAAATTAGAAAGGTGCGCTAGACAGGGTTGTCTCTTATCCTAAGTGTTTGCCCTTTATGTAGAGCCATTTGCTCGGTATATAAGGGAAAATATTGTAGGAATTAAAATAGGAGGTAAGATTTATACTATCTGACTTTATGCAGATGATTTCTTGGTTTATCTTTCAAATATAAAAGACACAAATTATTGAATGCAATAAAGAAATTCGCAGATGTCTCAGGATATAAACTAAATATTCAAAAAACTGAAATTATGCTTCTTGGAGAGACGGAACTATCAAAGCAGGATTTAATCTTTACACCACAGCTTTCTTTTTAAATATTTAGGTGTATTTCTCTCAAAAACTTGAATAAACTTTATGAGGCAAATTATTCTCTATTAAGAGCAGCATTTTTAAGGGGATATAAACAGATAGATGTACAGTACCTCCCCTTAACTCTTATGGGGGAGAGTAAACATTGTGAAAATGAATATACTGCCTAGATTATTTTTTTTTTTTGCATAATCTTTTTATTAGTTTATCTTTTCATACTACAGCAGAACAAAGATATATATCTCCATCAACACTTAGTAGTCTTGTGCATATCTTACAGACCTCTCCCACTACATCCATCAAGTATCAGCAGTTGATTCAAGTACCGTTCTTATAGACCTTATACATCCATCTCAAATTAAGTATATAGCCCTATATTTGATTCTTAGGATGCATATCCTGGTGGAGATATAATAAAAGAGGAAAAACAAAGAAGAGAGAGAGAAAAGAACAAAAGACAGAAATAGGAAAGAAACAGAAAATCCTCCCCCACTCCTCCCTCCCATCCCACCTCCCTTTCCCCCACCCCTCAGCTAATCGAGAATTCACTTCATTCTGTATGGATATTCATACCTTTTCAGCTTTATCCATATCTTATTATCTCCTGCTCCAGGGGCTGCATAGAATGTAAGGGTGCCCACATATTCACAAACTGGTTTTCTCTCCCTCTAGCCTTATACATCAAGCTTTCTAATTGCAGCGCATCCTTTGCAAGATTCCTCCATTGCCTAATTGTAGGCTTATCACCAGAAACCCATGTATTCAGAATACACTACTTTGCCAATACCAGGAATATTCTCACCCATCTCTCTAGCATCTCCCATTCCTCCTGGTGTGTATCGTCTACACCAAACAACATTATAAGCGGTTCTGCTCTAATCTGCTGCCCCTTCATGTTTGTCAACTCCTTCGCCACATCGCCCCAGAAAGCTTGGAAGTGTCGGGCACGTCCAAAACGAGTGCAGATAGGTACCCAGGGCCAACCCACATCTGACAGATAGCCGAGATTGTTGGATTGTACCTGTTCACTGCAACAGGTGGAGTATACAGCCTGTGAACAAATTTATATGCTACCTCCTTATACTTATTACAAAGTAACAGGCCCTGATGCGTCCCTTTCATTAAAGCCCACTGCTCCTCAGAGAGTACAACTCCCAGGTCTCTCTCCCACAGGTGTTTAGTTTTACTTGTCGTATCTGGCCACTGGAGACACAGGAAAGACATAGCCTTCCTGACAGTACCTACAGGTTTCTGTTTAACTTGCTCTAGCAGTTCTTCCACAATCTGTATTCGGGCACCAGGGGCTCTTTGCCTCTCAATACCCTGCATATATTTCCTCACCTGGAAATATCTAAACATATGATGTGCAGGCAGGCCCAGGTCTTCCCTAAGCTCATTAAATGGGTGAGTCACTCCCTTTTTCCTTAAATCAGTAAGACACATTACCCCCCTCTCTTCCCAACTCTGAAATATTGGGTCTCCTACTCCAGGGATAAAAAATGAGTTCCCAGCCAGTGGCAAAATAAAAGATTCCCACTTTTGATGCCCTACCACCTTCTTAATTTGGTCCTAGCTATCTATTACCTCCTTCACTAAAATACTCGAAACCCACTTATCCCGCAGCCCCCTTCTACTTGCTTCTACTAACAGAGACGATATTTGAACCCCCAATCCCTCCTTCTCCAAGTCCATCCAACTGGCCTCCTTTGGCCTATACACCCAGTCTTTAATAATCCTCAATTCTGCCGCCCAAAAATATAACTTCATGTCTGGGTAGTTCAACCCTCCTTTAGATCGGTCAGCTTTTAACTTATTTTGACTAGCCCTAGGCTTCTTCCCTTGCCATATAAATCTGGAACAGTCCTTTTCAAATGCCTTTATATCTTTCCCTGTCAATCCTGTTGGTAACATCAGTAATGGATATAAAATTCTAGGAAGAATGTTCATCTTAAGTAGATTAATACGTCCTCTCCTTGATACAGGCAGGTTTCTCCATCTGTCCATGTCCTCTCTTAACAGTTTTAATAACGGGGTGTAGTTCAGCCTATAAAGTGATCTCAAATCCCTACCCATCTTAATCCCTAACCATGTGAGGTGCGTACTTACCTCTTAGACCCCATGTACCACCACTCCCTCTCTCTTCTCCCAGAAGCATAATTTCAGACTTCCCCAGATTCAATTTATATCCTGAGAATGTGGCAAATTGACCTATGATTTCCAGCAAAGCAGGCATAGACTGTGCAAGGCTCCTCACATATAACATCATGTCGTCAGCATAGAGTGTAATTTTATGCTGTCCTCCACTTTTCCCCTTTATCCCTTGTATTCTTGGGTCCTCTCTGATGGCTATAGCCAGCGGTTCTACCGCCATTGCGAACAGTAGAGGGGGCATCCCTGCCTTGTCCCCCTGTGGAGCATAAATTGTTCAGTTATGTTCCCATTAACTAAAACTGCAGCTTTGGGTGCCTGATATAATGCTCGTATCATTTGAATGAAGCTTTCCCCTAAACCAAATAGTTCAGGACTGTGAATAGATATGGCCACTCAATCCTGTTGAATGCTTTTTCGGTTACCATTGACAATACAGCCGTCCGCCCTCCCGCTTTCTTGGCCTGTTCCAAAACATTAAGGACCTTCCTAATATTATGATATGAGTGCCTACATTTATAAAACCCATTTGATCCAGATGGATCAACTCTGGAAGGATACCCTCCAGTCTACTAGCTAGAATTTTAGCAAACACCTTACCATCACAATTTAACAGGGATATTGGTCTATATGATGAGCATTCCATTAGGTCCTTATTCGGTTTCGGAATCACACACACCAGGGCGCAACCACTTGTACCTGGCAGTTCCCCTTTCTCTCTTCCCTCCCTAAATACCTCCCACATTACCTCTTTTACCTCCTCCTCCTTCAGCGGTTTATAATACTCTGTGGGCAGGCCATCTGGGCCACATGCCTTCCCGGTCTTCATCATGTTGATGGCCCAAAGGATTTCCTCCCTTGTAATCTCCTTATCTAACAGCTCCTGTTGGTGTTTTGTTATTTGGGGCCGCTTATGCTTAGCCAGGAAGTCAAGCATTTCTTTTTCACTTCCCTCTCCACTTGCCCTGTACAAGTCCTTATAATATTTCTTAAATGTACAGTATCCCTTATCGCCACATACTTAGTGACCATCTGCCGATTTTTATTTTGATCCCCAGGATATGCACTGCATTTTTTCTACCCTTTACAAGGTTTACCAGCAAAGGCCCTGGCTTGTTCCCCCATTCATATACTCTGTTTCAGGTAGAACAGTTTTTTTTCCCGAGCCTCATCCATCAATAAAGTGTTAAGCACCTGTCTGGTTGTTACCAGCTCTTGTCTCGCCTGTTCACCTCCTTCTCCCCTTGCTACCCTCCCCTCCAGTATTCTCAGTTCCTGTTGAAGAGTCTTCTGTCTTTCCAATCTATTATTTTTATATTTTGCCATATACCCTGTGATTGCACCCCTCATGTATGCCTTACCCGCGTCCCATAACATTTGTTTAGAAGTGGCAGTCGGTGCATTTACATCCATATAGAATTTAAATTGCTCCTTCACATATTCCTGAAACTCCTGCGAGCCTAGCATATAAGTAGAGAATCTCCATGTCTGCATTTCCCCCCTCTCACTCGGAGAACGAAAGGACGCCATTACTCCTGCGTGGTCTGAAATATGTATAGGACCATGTGCCACCTTCCTAAGTTTCTCATACCAATCGAGCGTTACATAGGCATGATCAATCCTCGACCACGTTTTGTGTGGGTTTGAGTAAAAAGTGTATTCTCTATCCTGAGGATACACTGTTCTCCAGGCATCCACTAGATTCAGTTCTGCCAACCCTTCCCTCCATTTCCTAATACAAGGATCTCTATGACCCTTCCCCTCCGAGTGATCAAGGGCAGCATCAGGTGTGCAGTTAAAGTCCCCTCCCATAACCAAGTTCTCAAACTGTTCCCTCACTAATATGGACAAAATGTTGTAGAACTCCGGGTCCAAATTAGTTGGTGCATACACGCTCATAAACGTGACTTTCAGGCCATGGAGAACCCCTGCTACAAACACATATCTACCTTCCTTTGGATCTGCAAGGACTTTCGTAATCTGAAATGGTAAATTTTTATGCACCAGAACCGCCACTCCTTGTTTACGTGGGCTAAAAGAGGCTGCATAACACGCACCCACCCACCCCCTTTTAAGTTTTACATGCTCCCCTGATGTCAGGTGTGTTTCCTGCAGGAGAGCCACCTGCACTTGTGCTCTCCTTAACGCCGTTAACACTGCACTCTGCTTAATCGGAGAAGAGAGGCCATGAACATTCCAGGATTGTATTACCAGATCACCTCCCACCATTGTCTCTTTCCATTGTCCCTTTCCCTCTGTCCTTACAAATACTTCCCGCCTCCGGCATTCCTCTTACTTTCCCTCCATCCCCTCCCTTATTTTGCCCAAGCCCAGGCACCAACATCCCAGCAACCATATCCATAACCCTACTGTCCATACATGCCCTCTTATCCTTTTCCCTTGGATGTGAATCTCGATAGCTCTTAGAATTTCCCTTTAAGACTACTGTAAATCCCCTTTATACCCCCCTCTTCCCATACTACTTCCATTCCCAACCATCTCAAACTGTTTCTTTCCTCTCAGCACTCCTTTTCCAGCATATTATCCATCGCCTCGTTGTCATTCCTGCCATCGCTGCAGCACTCCCAAAATCTGCTATTTGAGCAGCCACCTCCCTTACCCCCCACCCCGAGACCTCTTCATCTGTGGCCTGTGTTGGCCTATCTGATTCATAACATACCACCGTAACATATATACATTGTAGAGCTGGAACCACTTGATCTGATCCCCATCAGTCCGTACCGAGTCGCAGTGATTTCTACCCTCCATCATAGCCCTCCCCTCTCCCTTTCACAGACCAACCCCATAGCTCCAAGTTCAGTCTCTTTCAGTTATAGGGCTTCCTTTTCATCGGTTGACCCGGTCGGAGGCCGGTGGGGTAGGCCGCGTGATTTTAAACATCCTCACACGCTAGGCCCAGGCCACCAGTCACTCCTCCCAGCCCACCTTCTCCGCGGGTGATCCTCCAGCACTTTCTCCGGCATCTGTGAGTCTTCTCCTCTGCATTTTCGAAATCTCAGCGTATGTTCCCCCAATAAACAGTCTTATTCGGCCCTGGCTATCCACCGATTTAACCATAGGCCTTCCGAGTTCCAACATTCACAAGATTAAACATGAACAGTCAAACTTATAACTGGGGATTTACCCCCCTTCTGGAAAGGACAGTTAATGTCTCAAGTCCTTCTCATCACTTCACAACTCCCTTCAGCCCACTTTCTTCTTGAGTTCCTTTATAAAAGTGTTTGCCTTCTCCACCTCCCAGAATGAATACACCACACCTTCGTGCTTTATTTTAAGGATCACAGGGTAGATCATATAATGCTCCACTTGCATCTCTCTCAACTGAGCCATCGCAGTAGCAAACACCCGCCTCTTCTTAAGTAATCTATTCGAGTAGTCCTGCGTAACATGAATTCTCACTCCATCTGCTTCAACAGGTTGATTTACCTTAAAGGCTTTTATCACTGCCTCCCTATGCTGAAAGTTATGGTACCGGATAACAATACTTCTCGGGTGTTGGCCCGGGCCTGGCTTTAGGAGTACTGCTCTATGAGCCCTTTCGATCTTGTGCTTTCCCCCTTTAGGTTGCAGTTTCAGGATTTTTGGTAATTTTTCAGCACAGAATTTCAATATGTCTGGGCCCTCCTTCCCTTCAGGGAGCCCTCGTAAGTGAAGATTGGGTACGCCTAACATAGTTCTCCTGGTAGTCAAAAGCTTCCCTCAGATCCTCCAGCTCCTTTTCTAAAGCCATTATTTTCTCCGGCAGAGGCTGTATTACATCTATAACTCTAGCTGTACGCTCCTCAACCTCCGTTAGTCTTTCGCCATGCACCGCAGTTCTGTCCGCTGTTTCCTGCAACTTTGCTTCAATTTGATTCTCCAATTTTTCAAAGCGGGGATTCAGGGCAGCCAGCACTTGCGTTGTCACCTCTCGCCACAGTACAGCTAATTCTGCCGCTGAGAAGGAAATTGGGCCTGTAGGCTCCGCTATGGGCCCAGCTGGTTGTTTCTTTTGGTTTTCCCAGTGTTTCTAGCGGGCTTCCCTGTTGTATTTACGAGGTAATCATCCATCATTTTACACCTCCAGACAATAATATAGTGGAATCCAAGTCTCTTTTTCTCAGTTTTGTGAAAAAAATATTATATTTAGGTCTCCGGGGTGCGGAGCTCGAGGAGAGTGCGTCTTACTTCTTAGCTGCTCATCAGCGCGCCCCCCCCCCCATTATTTTTTATTTTTAACGCTCCCCATTGTTCTTCCTAAATAATTCTTTCAAGAATGGAAAAGAATTAAAAATTTTCTATGGTTAAATAAAAAAGTGCGGCTTAAAATTGATAAAATGTATGCTCCTTAGGAACATGGAGGACTTGACATTCCAAACCTTAAATGGTATTTGACAGCACAAGTAGAAGGATTACGGGACATATGTCAGAAACTATTATGATACATTGGCAACAACTGGAATTAAGTTCATCTGTATCTCGATCCCTAAGTAAAATAGTTAGCATTCCACTTAAGGATCTATATTTTAAAAATCAAATTTCAAAATTTTTAGTAAGTTCAGTCTCAGCCTGGCAGGAGCTCAGTAAGATGCTGGGTCAGAAAGTAAAAATAACTAGATTAATGCCCTTACAAAATAACCCTTATTTAAGTAAACTCCATGTGGGTGGGATCTGGAAGGAATAGGTGGACAAAGGCATATGTAATTTAGGAGAGTTGTATGTAAAAGTTAAATTGGCTAGTTTTAAAGATCTTATTACTAGATTTAATTTGGATAAAAAACAATATATGCCTTATTTGCAGCTTAGAAGCTATATTAAAAAAACTGTAGAAACTTGATTTAGAAATTCCTTTAACATTGATGGAAGAATTTTTCATAAGCAAGACAATTTGCAGAAAACTGTAGGTAAGTTATGCCTTTTTCTGCAATAGTCTTTACATGTGGATATGTCAACATTGAAAATGGATTGGGGGGGAAGAATTAAATTCAAATATAACATCAGAAAGACTGGTCAGAAATATTAAGAACTCCCAGTATGGTTTCAAAATCCATAGGATTCCAGCAAATACAATTTAATATTTTGCACAGACTTTATTACACGCCTGTTGTTAAATAAATTCAGTCCCCATGTTTCTGAATCATGTCCTAGATGTCGGGACAATCTAGGCACTATTAAACACATGTTTCTGGACTGCCCAGCATTAAAAGCCTTCTGGGAAAAGATCATGAATGTCATTGAACTTGCCTTGGGAATAAAAATTCCCTTTGATCATGGTAGACTTTTGTTGGGCTATGCAAAATCCATTAATGATTTAATAGATAGGAATCCAGTAGCTTTTATAAATGTAGCTATAATAATTACCAAGAAATTAATCTTGCAAAAATAGAAAGAGGAAAAAAACTCCAATTTTAATGAGTGGAAGGCAATGATGATAGAAACTGCAAAATTAGAAAGAAATATATTACAAATTAGAACAAGATGATAAATTTGAACAAATTTGGCTTCCGTTCTTAAACAGGCTTTGTGGATTAAAATAAAAATGAAAAGATGCATGTCTTCAGCTACAATTGGACTGCAGTTTTCTAAAATGTAATTAATTCAGCAGACTTTTGAAATGATGAAGGGCGCTAAAAACCTGACAGTAAACCATTACGAAACATTGAATCCTGCTTGGTTTGGATGATGGTTTTCCATTTTCTGATTTATAAAAAAAAAAAAAGGTCTGTTAATCAAAAGGCAGTGGAAATTTTTCCAACTTCTAGTGAGCTTATAAAAAGCCCTACCTCAGTGCTGAGAGAGGATAGGTAGGACTTTTCTGTTTAATGTATTATCATCTTACCGTGCTTAAAGTTGGTTCTTGTTTCTAAGAAATGTGTCTCAAGATCATACACAGAATAGCTTAAACTCTGTCAACACACCCCTTCCATGATGTCACCTAGCTCCTCCTTGTTAAATATAAAAATATATACAAACAGGATGTCTTATCAGGAGGTATACTAATTAAGGTGACATCAGCAAAAACTCATTTCTCAACTATGACTCTTTGATCTTGTGTGGTTTCCTGTTTCCAAGGACATCACAGGACTTTTGTGACCAACTCTGCATATCTCACTTAGATGCAATATAGCTTTTTAACACCAGTTGATATTAACGCTTCTTCCTCTTAAGATGTCATAAAATGTATATTTTAGTTTCCCAGCTTCAAAGCAGCAGAGATCATAAAAGTTTGAGCCCTATATCCTGGCAACTGGTCGGCTCCAATTAAGTCAGATAAACAGGAGACCCTTAATTAAGGCTCTCTAGTCTTTTTAATCACCTCCTGGTTTCAGGTTAATGCATCCTGTATTCTCACTAAAACTTGACCCTGGAACACCTGCCTTATGGAGACAAATCACACACTATATTTTTATATTACAAAAATCATAGAACAATCAAAACGAGCTGGCCAAGCGTCACAATTCCTCCCCACTTAAACTGAATTTGGGGGCTCTATCCCCTGCATGGGATGAGCTTCCCAAATCAATTCTCATCATAAATACATGAAAGGCCACCGCTGTTCTGATTGGTCGCTCCAGCCCTATGTAAGATTGTCATGTTGTATCCTTGTAAGGCAAGACTCCATCTTAACAATCTACCATTGGTTCTTCCCAATTGCGTCAGCCAAACCAGGGGGTTGTGGTCAGTTTGTACCACGAAATGCTTCCCATATAAGTATAGCTCTAACTTGTTTAGGGCCCACACTATGGCAAGACACTCTTTCCACAGTAGAGTATTCCTGCTCCCTGGGAAGTAACTTTTTACTCAGGTACACTACCGGGTAATCATTCTCTTGGTTGGATGTCTGACTCAGTACTGCCCCAATACCCATGTCTGGGGCGTCTATCTAAATTATAAAGGGTCTGCTGTAGTCAGGACTTGTCAACACAGGAGCACTGCACAGTACCTCCTTCAGTCTGGTAAAGGCTATTTCACAGGCTGGTTCCCAGGTAATTTTCTTAGGCATCCTTTTCTTTACCGGGTCAGATAGGGGAGCAGCCAGGGCACTGTAATTGGGTACAAATTTCCTATAGTACCCTGCTGTCCCTAGAAAACTCCTGACCTGCTTCTGCATTTCTGGTCTGGGCCATGCCTTGATCACCTCTATTTTTACTTGGTTAGGATGGAGCTGTCACCGACCTACCACGTGCCCGAGGTATGCCACTTCTCCCATGGCCACCTGGCACTTCCCGGCTTTGACAACGAGCCCGGCCTTCTGTATTCTGCCCAGCACTTGCCTAAGGTGGGACAGGTGTTCCTCCCAGCTGGCACTAAAGATGGCAGTGTCATCTGGGTACGCCACATCGTACTCCTCAGCACCATTTAACACCTGGTTCACAACCTTTGGAAAGTGGCTGGGGCATCCTTAATTCTGAAAGGCATTACTTTAAATTCAAATGAACCTATTGGAGTGAAGAAAGCCGACCTCTCCCTAGCTCTGTCAGTTATCTCTGCCTGCCAGTACCCTTTGGTCAGGTCAGTAGTCGTAAGATAGGTTGCCCCTCCCAACTTGTCCAGGAGTTTGTCCGTCCGGGGCATCGGGCGGGCATCTGACTTCTTGACTGCATTCAGTCCATGATAGTCCATACAGAAACTAGTAGAGCCATCTGGCTTGGGCACAAGGAGTACGGGTGAGGCCCAGTGGCTGTGGGATCTCTGGATTACCCCTAAATCTAGCTTCAAACAACATGAAGTCTTGCTGTATTCTGACTATATGCAGTTACCTCCAGCGCTTGAACTGCTCCAGAGAGTAAATGGTTAACTCTATGCAAAGGCATAGAACGTTGAGCTCGAGCTCGGTTTTCAAACTTCTGTCTGTGATACTCTGAAGTGTAACAGTCGGATTTTTTACTCTGCCTAACTGTGAAGTCACTCTGGAGATCCCTCCTGCGCTTCGGTTCGGCTATAGTTCGAATCTGTCAGTATTTTCAACCCGTTTCTGCAGAATATCGGTATTCTTGCTTCTGTCTCGGTACCAGTAAGTGGTAGTTGTAGGTAGTGGTAGTTTTTCTTAAGAAATTGTTTTATTTTCGATTCTTTGTTGGTTGGTCCAGTGTGGAACCAAAACCTATTCTGTTTCTGTATTGTATTTTGTTTGACTGTGTGGTTTTTCTGGTACTTATCGGTTCCTTAAAAAAAAAAATCCGACTTTTTAGGATTTTTTTTAACCGACCAGTGACACAGTTGGAACCGATAAGTTTGTAGATGCTCCTAAACACTGCTGTTTGGGATGACTTAAGATTAAAGGCGTGTCTGAGAAACCCAGAAAGAAAACCGGACCCACTGGGTTTCAGCACAGTACCGAGTGTAAGGAGGCCTTTGCTAAGGCCGACCCTCACCTCGTATGTGTGTACTCTGGGGTTTGACCACCTCAAAGAAGACTGCCAAATATGCAGAAACTTTCCCAAAGCCACTCTGGAAAAGTGTTTGAGTAGGCTAAGGGCGAGGGAGGCCAAGAAGTCCGCTGACCCAGATGGCCAGCCCAGTTCAGTTGCAACCGAACCTGAGGAGGTGCCCAATGACCTGGGCAGTACCTCTTCAGGTACACAGAGAGCCGATTCTGTGGAATCTGTTCCGTGTAAAAGAAAAAGAAAATCAGCCGGTTCGTATCCGGCTTCCCATGGTCAGACCACTGAGGAGACAGCAAAAGCGATTTCCATAGTTCAGTCGCTTTGCCCGGTTCCAACCAAACCGGTATCTGTTCAAACCAGACCAGTTCAGTCGGAAATGTCTGCTTCAGACATAGAACCTGAAGCTTTCTATGAGGGCGATTGGGAGGAGGAGGAAGATTACGATGAAGAAGATGAGGGCCTAGATGGGCCGGTAGAGCCTGACATCTCCCCAGACACGCCCTCTCGGGTTTCTGCTCCCAGGATTTCTGAGTCCCCTTCCCATTTCTTGTTTTACAAGAAAGTGGCTGAGACTCTTCAGCTTCCTTTGGAAGAGGCTGAACGTGATCAGGAAGAACCTGACTATTTAGAGATGATGGATGTACCAGAGTCAAAAAGGGTGTCTGTCCGTTTACACAAATCGTTGGAATCTTTGGGAAGCAAACACAAAAAATGTTACTATTTTCTACATCCATACCCCCTGTGGGGAATGGACAGGAGGTATACTTTGACAGGTCCTGGGATGGAATTCCTTACTAATCACATCAGCCACGTTGGGGTAGTACAAGCTGCAGCCTGTGACGAGGCTAATATTCCCCTGGCATCTCACACCCCAGACAAGTATTCCAGGAAAGTGGATGCCATGGCAGAAAAAAACGGTACTTGGCGTCCTCTGTGGGACTCAGACAATCTATGTGGGATACAGCTCTGGAACTGGCTAAGAATGCCCCCCCAACCAGAGCTAGCCAAGGAGCTGGAGCAGGTGGCTGCAAATGATATTGAGACATCTAAAGTGCAGTTCCATGCTGCTGTAGATTCTAATGATGTTCATTCTGAGGTCATGACTACATCTATCTCCATGAGGAGATTTGTTAGGCTTAGGCTTAGGTGTACCCGCCTCTCACAGGATACCCAGGCTAAGGCCATGGATTTTCCTGTAACTGGTAATTCTCTTTTTGGGGATCAAACAGAGAATTGTATGAAAAAGATGGACGAGTACAGGACCACCTATAGGAGTGCTGCAACCAAAGAAAAACAGACCACTCCTCAGAGGCAGTAGTTTAGAGGCAGGGGCAGGCCTTTTCACATGCCTTTTTACCAAGCTCAGGCCGCCTCCTCCTCTTTTCAGCAGAGGGGGTTCTTTAGGGGAAGTTGTAGACAAGGGGTAACTAGGACCCCATCAGCTACTCATTCTAAGCCCCCTGCCAAGCAGACACCCTGAGGTGTCAGTCAGGGTCGCCTCCCCAATCCCAGCAGGGGGCAGGCTGGCTCACTACTCCCAGGCCTCTGTTACTTCAGACAAATGGGTCCTGGAAGTAGTGAGCCAGGGACTTGCTCTCAGTTTCAAAAGGTTCCCAAGAATGAGAGCAAGGTTCTTCAGTCCTCCCTCTCCCTTGGAGACAAAGGCCTTAGAGGCAGAAGTCTCCTCTCTTCTGCTTTTGTAAGCAGTAGAGAAGATACCTCTTTGTCACAGGGGAAAAGGACTGTATTCCAGGCACTTTCTTACTCCAAAAAAGACATAGGAGTGGTGACCCATCTTAGATTTAAGGTACCTGAACAAACATTTGACAAAACCAAAGTTCAAAATGGTGACTCTGGGAGTAATTCTTCCCTCTCTGAGACCGGGAGACTGGCTAGCATACCTGGATCTCAAGGATGTCTACATCCACATACCTATCAGACGTTCCCACAGAAAGTACCTCAGGTTCGAGTTGCCTTCAGGCCATTATCAATTCAGGACCATGCTCTTCGGCCTAACATTTGCTCCAAGAGTGTTCAAGTGTCTTGCAGTAGTGGTGGCATTCCTCAGGAGGCAGGGCATCCTTCTGTTCCCATACCTGGATGACTGGCTCCTAGTGGGCCAGTCCTCAGACCAAGTCAAGTCGGCCTTAGAGGTTGCCCAGAGACTTCTAGAATCTTTGGGTTTCATTCTAAATCTAGAGAAGTCTGTTCTAGAACCAGCCCAACTTCTCACCTTCATAGAGGTGGAAATAAATGTTATTCAGGCAAGGGCTTTTCTCCCTCTCTCAAGGGTTCAGTCATTGGTCACTCGGGCCTCCTCTTTTCATCCTCTAGTGTTTCGTCCAGCCAGACACTTTCTACAACTGCTGGGCCACATGGCAGCTTCCACAGCAGTAGTACAGGGAGCAAGATTTCAGATGAGATGTACAGTTTCATCTCAGATCTTACTGGTCTCGGAAAAAGGATCCTTTCTCCAAACTGGTTCCCGTCTCTCGCACCTTAGTCCAGGCCCTCCAGTGGTGGCTGGAGAAAGACCATCTTTGACAGGGTGTCCCCTTTATCAATCAGGTCCCTTCTGTGACTCTCACCACAGATGCCTCCCTGTTGGGGTGGGGAGTCCACCTAGATCATCTTACAGTTCAGGGAACTTGGTCTCACCAGGAGTCCCTTCTGCACGTAAATCTTCTGGAATTGAGAGCTGTCTCTCTGGCACTTCAGATATTCTCGACTTTCATTCAGGGGAAAGTGGTGCAAATCAGGACAGACAATACCACAACCATGTGGTACATCAGTAAACAGGGAGGCACTCGGTCCTTGGCCTTGTGCATGGAGGCCATGAAGGTATGGTCTCTAGCATATTCCCTTCAGGCTTCCCTGCTGGCTGCGCATCTCCTAGAGAAGGACAACAAACTAGCAGATGCTCTGAGCAGAATTTCACAGGGACATCACAAATGGTCCCTGAACCCTCCAGTTCTTCGAGCCATCTTCAGGAGATGGGACACTCCAGAGATAGATCTCTTTGCTGCCCCGGACAATCATCAACTTCCTCTTTATTGTTGCAGACTACCTCTTTTGGGCCCTGTCCCTCAGGATGCTCTTCTACTGAATTGAACAAGCAGGTTTCTATATGCATTTCCTCCCTTTCCTCTGATATTCAGGGTCCTGATAAAAATCGGGTCTCAACCTTACAGGGTGATTCTGGTGGCTCCAGATTGGGCCAGACAGCCTTGGTATCCGCTGCTGTTGTCACTGTCAGTAACATTGCCCTTGTGTCTTCCCAGACAACACAATCTCCTCACCTCCTCTAAGAGGAGGATTCTGTATCCCAACCTTCAGACTCTCAGGCTCAAAGCCTGGCTCTTGAAGAGCTAGAATATGCAAGTTTGCACATTTCCCAACTAGTCCTGGATATTTTAAAGGTTAGCAGGAAACCTGTTACTAGAAAGACTTACAACTCCAAATGGAAACTATTTGGGTTTTGGTGTTCCAAGAAGCATACTAAGCCGGAGCTGGCTGATATTACCACTGTATTGGACTATTTGGTACATCTTAACAGTTTAGGCCTCCGGCTACTACCCTCAAGGTACATTTAGCAGCTGTGTCTGCCTTCCTTTCTGCTGGTAAGGGCTCTTCCCTAGCTTCCCATCTAGTTTTCAAGAAATTTTTCAAAGGTTTGGTTCATGTCAATCCTCCCTTTAGGGAGCCTACCCCTTCTTGGGATCTGAACATCTGTATTGTACAGCTTTTGCAGCCCCCTTTTGAACCTTTATCTTCAGCTGAGCTGAAATACTTGACTTGGAAAACTGTTCTCCTGGTGGACATTACCTCTGCCAGGAGAATCCGTGAACTACAGGCCTTACCAGTGGAACCTAATTTCATTTCCTTTCATAGGGATAAGGTGGTCCTCCGCACCAATAGAAAGTTTCTTCCCAAGGTGGTGTCAGACTTTCATCTGTGCCAGTCAGTCATTGCCTGTGTTTTTCACTGATCTTTGCTCCTCTGGGGAGAGGAGGTTACACAGTCTTGATGTAAAAAGGGCTCTTGGGTTACTATATTGAGCATACTAAGGCCCATAGGAAGAACTGCTCTTAGTTGTTTCTCACTTATGGTGAACTGGGAAAGGGCAAGTCTGCTACCAAGAGGTCTATTGCCAGGTGGATTGTCTCTTGTATTCAATTCTGCTATTCTAAACTTAGGAAGGAACCTCCCTCAGGCCTGAGGGCTCATTTTACCAGAGGTACAGCTGCTTCGGTCCCAGAAGCTAGAGATATACCTTTAGTGGGCATATGCAAAGCAGCTACCTGGAAATCCGTTCACACTTTTACCAAGCATTACTCTTTGGACATCCAGTCACAGAGTGATGCTAGGTTTGGCACAGCTGTGCTGCAGACCCTGTTCTCAAAATAGGTTCTGTAACTCCCTCCTCCAAGGGGGTACTGCATGGTAGTCTGCATATAGTCAGAATACAGCAAGACTTCATGTTGTTTGAAGAAAAAAGTACTCACCATAGTAACGTTGTTTCTTCTAATGGAGTCTTGCTGTATTCTGACCTGCCTCCCCTCCTGGAACCTAGTAGTTTTGGGATGTGGTGGGGCAGGCACAATGCTGCACTCCAGAGGTGTACTGGACATGCCTCCATCTCTTAGTGGGTTTATTAAACATTTTTGGTAAATTACTACCTGTTGTGTTCTTTCTAGGTGTTCTCGAGTTGAGTCATTTGATCATAAAACCTTGTTTTGCCATTTGGCACAAAAGTTTGGAAACCGTTTCTTCCTTTGAGTGAGTGAGTTTAGTGCGCGTAAGAAACTGACGGTTACTCTTCAGAATACCACAGACAGAGGTTTGAAAACCGAGCTCGAGCTCAACGTTCTGTGCCTTTGCATAGAGTTAATCCTTTACTCTCCGAAGCAGTTCAAGTGCTGGGGCTATCCGCATATAGTCAGAATACAACGAGACTCCATTAGAAGAAACATTACTATGGTAATCTTTTCATCTCCTCCACTTCCCTCCTAATGTCCTTTTGGACAGCCTCTGACACCCGATATGCTGTCTGCCGTATGGGCTTCTATGTCCCTGTCTCCACGTCGTGCATTGACTAGGAGGTTAGTCCAGGCTTGGCGCTGAACAGTGGGGCAAAGTCTGCTAAAACCTCCCTTACTTCCTGGATCTTGTCGGGGGCCAGCTGGGGAGACAATTTAACTTCCTCCACAGAGGACTCCCACTTGCTTTCTTCCAGCAAGTCCAGAAGGGGGTCTCCTTCATCCGTCCCCTCCCAGGACTACATACTGCAAAAATCATGTCAGCCCTATTAGCATATGGCTTCATCATGTTGACATGGTACATCCTTTCTGTCCGTCTTCTGTCAGGTAATTCTATGATATAGTTCATGTCATTTACCTTCCCTAGCTACTTTGTACGGTCCTGCCCACTCAGCCTGCAGCTTGTCTTTCCGGACCGAAATAAGGACCATGACTTCCTGACCCACCGTGTACAAGCGAGCTCTGGCTCTGTGGTCATACCACACTTTTTGTTTCTGTTGGGCAGCTGCCAGGTTGCTCTGGGCTGTTCCTATAAGCTCTTCAGCCTTTCCCTAAATCTAAGGACGTAATCCACTATGGGAGTTCCCTGGGTGGCATGTGATATGCTGAGCAGGAACGAGAGCATGAGTGATATACTAAGCAGGAACGGGACAATGAGTGATTTGCTAAGTAAAATCAGAGCTGACTTAACTGTTCATTTTCTGTTCATTTGTTATACAGTAGAGTGGGGGTGAAAAAGACGAGAGCAGCAAGCCAAGCCACAGACTGAATTGTTGAGTCGGTTCAGACGGACCGAGTTGCCGTCTGACTCTGTCTGTGTGACCAGCTTATCATGTAGCAGTTTCACTTTCTCACTATAGAATTACTATATAAATACATACTGTGCTGCTTAGAGAAGCAAAAGGAAAACAGCGTACAATATTAAAGGAGGGGAGGGAGGCAGAATGTGTTTGGGGGGGGCAGGATGGAGGGCGAAACAGGTCAGGCCACAGAGCTGCAGACTCTTGAACTGATGAACAGTCGCAGTTGGAGTAACCTGCTTATTGAGTGCAGTTTCACTTTTTAATTTTTAAAGAAAATACTGTTCTGTTTAGATAAAAAAAAAACACACAAAAAAAAGGCAGGGGGTGGATGGGAGGAAATGGTTGAAAAAGCTGATAGCAGTGCACTGCCGACTGGTAGTCTGTTCAGAAACGTCTCTCTCCGTGTAATGAACAGGGAGCGATAATGAACACAGGTTATGGCCCCCATTTTGTTTTAGTGAGGGAGCACTGCACATTGCTCTGCATTTCTTGTTCTGCCAATTTTTCTCACATTGTTTGCTACATGCACTGTGTTTGTTCGTGCTATTTTTACCGTCGGTACTGTTTTCTGTTGTCAGTAAAAAATTTTTTTTTTACCCTTCGGCCAGGGCACATCTGGAAACGAGTCTTGGCTCCATGTTCATTACCCAGTTAATTTTAACTAAATGAAATAAATAAATTTACTGCAAGCACATGAGAAATCGGTTCCTGATTGTTTCAGATAGCCTGAATATCATACCAAGATAAACATTTTTTCAAAGTAGTCGACAATGACTGCACTGCTGAAGCACCTTCATATTGTGTCAGCGTGGCTCAGTTGGTAGCACATCCGCCTCTGTACCAGAAGGTAGTGGGTTCTCGTCCCACACCGGGATTGGACTTGCACCTAAAAATCACTGGCAGCCAAGTGCAGTATTGGGGGGTGCTGTACGGCTGGGGTGTGCCATCCTTCGGATGAGACGTTAAACCGAGGCCCCTTCTGCCCATCCTGGTGTTGTCTTGGTGGGTGTTCAGGTGGAAGTAAAAGAACCCAGGGCATTCTTTGCAAAGAGAAGAGAACATTCCCGGTGTCCTGGCCAACATTCCCCTTCCCATAAACCAGTTCATGCAATTATTCAGGCTGTGTGTGGGTGGTGATGTGCTATATGGCCACCACCACACATTCAGTCACTTCACTACCAGTCTAGCATTGCTTGTAAAGCGCTTTGGGATACTGTGTATGAAAAGTGCTATATAAATGCTGATTATTCTGTTTCTTCTTCTTCTATGTATTGTGAGCCAGGGCGACCTATATGTAAAATGAAAAGCCTGGATTTTGTTACATTTTTAGAAGTAATGAAGGTATTAAGACCTAGGGGGATACCTTATCTGAACTAAGCAGTGCTCTGAGGAGGGATGTCCTAAAGTTTTTTTTTTTTTCTTTCAGCTTCTAGAATCTCTGCATGCATAGAAGAATGGCCTCCTATTGATTCTTTTGAAGTTTCCATTGAGGATTTCAGCTTCTGGAATAGATGGCTGCAAGTAAAAGGGGTGAGCTGGAGAACGATCTTAACATTTGTCACTGGTGCACCTGCAGGCATTACCCTGGGTCTTGGGAACAGTCCTTGGGAGATGTGACTGTTGCAGGTGTGTTGTAGGGAACTCTTCAAGGGATCCAGAACCACCATAGAGCTCGTTTCCTACAAGTGTCCAGAATTTGTGAGGGTGGAGCGAAAAGAAAAATAAGTACATTAATATTGCATTGATGGCGATGGACACGCTGAGGATTGCCACGGTAGCTAGTAAAAATCAAATATGATTAATGAAACTACAACGTGGTGAATGACAAATATTGAAGTGAACTTTATTTTAGTTCACAAATCCTGCAGTCTTCCGAGAGCTAGTGCTGGTTGCAGGGCTCAGTGACCACTGGGATCTGCTATCATGCCCGGCCATAGGCAGGAGGTCAGAGCTGCAGCACTGGGGACATCTGATCCTCCCACTGTGCCTTGGGCCAGTCTGCTTCCTGCCTTGGAATAAGCAGGGAGCTTGCTTTTCTGCTGCCACTCACTGTATGTAAATCTTCCTTACTGTAGGAGTGAACACTGAAAATGAGTTTGAAAATGTGCTCTGGGACCATTTTTCCTTCCGTTCTTTACTTTTCTGGCAAACCACTGAATATCTTGTTGTTCTAGTGGACCAGAAAAGACTTGGGGATTCTGATTTCCGGCCACTGTTGAGGGGGGCACTACCTGTCCGTAGTGGTTGAAATGCGTGAAGGACAGGTGGAAACTTGGTTCCGGGGAAGAATTAAAAGCCTGACTTGGTTTTAGGAGTGGAATGGGGAAGGACTTCTCCTGTGCAACGTGTATACCCCAAAAGTCATAAAGCTGAATAAATAACATGTTAAAATGCAACATATGATGAGGAAGTGTGTCCCTGGATCCCTGTCAGGTGTGTTTGATCCAGCGTGAAAGGTAGTGGGCTCTCCTAGTGAATTTTGCCAGTTTTCAGTACTGCATGTCTGTACTGAGCTCGAGGTTTGTAAGTGCGGTTTACATAGTTAAGGCAATACTGGTCTCTTATTTAGCCAACACTTGTAATGGAAATATTATCTAATCTGATTTACTGTGTATTGTGTTGTACTATATTACAATATTTATGATTGCATAAACAGAAAAACAAGGATAGAAAGACTTTAAAGATCATGTGCAATGGTTTTTACACATTTTCTTATAAAAGCTTGAAAAGCTGAAATTCAATTCCCTGTGTCATAATTAGTGTTTCTTGAAAATGTCATGCTGCTTGGTTTTGTAGTTTTCTTTAAATCAGTGTTTGTTAACTTGCTCTCCAGTGGCTGAAAACAGTGGAGTTATTTCTGTTCTCTCAGTCAAACTTAGAATGTGATGACATCATTTTGGAGTAGCTTGCTGTTTCAGATTCCCAATCAGAGCAGTAGTTTGTAGAGTTAATGGTTTTCTGAGCTCTCCCAAGTTTCTTACAAACCCAGTCTCTGGCTTGTGTTTAGATAGATCAGCTTAAACTATATCATTATCTTCTTATGAAAAAGCCGATCATTTTAATTTCAACGCTGAATTGAATCAGTGGAAATCTTTCCCTGTGAGAAATCAGCTTGTCTGTATCACAGCTCTCAGTTCTTTCTAATCAAAACTCTGATTGTTTTCTAACTATATAACACATGGCTATTAAATGAATGTAAAACAAATCTAAATTTTGTCCATTCACAGAAACAGTTTGTCTTTGATGTAGTTTTCATAAATACATTCATGTAAGAACATTTTTTTTTTCGTGTCAGATTGACAAACAGTACATGTGCTTGAAATACTGTAGCAGAGTGTGACAGGCCCCTGTCAGAACTCATAAATTTCAGTTCTTTGGTGGTTTCTGTGTGAAAATACACCGTTAGGTATAACTACAAACACTGTGTGGCATCCTGATGTAACTTTTCTCTGCCCCACAGTTGAGGCAGCTGCATTCTATTGCCACCAGTCCCTGCCCCACAAGCCCCCAGCTCCACGTTTGAGGTTGCTGCATCCTGCTGTCCACCGTCTTCTCCCACACAGTCAAGGATTGCGCACCCTGCTGCCTCTGTCCCCTGCCTAAAGAATCAGGGCTGCTGTACCCTGCTGCCCCCTGCCCAAACAGTTGGGGTTGCTGTGTCCTGCTGCCCTCTCTCCCCCACCCTCACAGTCAGGAAAGCTGCACCTGTTGCCCCTTGTTCCTGTCTCCACAGTCAGGGCTGCTGTGCTGTGCTAAGCCCTAGAGTGCCAGGTTCCCTGCCTGCTTGACTGGGGCTGCTGTACCATGCTACCCTAGCCACCAGAGGTGGGGCTTTTGCTACATCATGCTGTTAGCTTCTATTGCCCCAAATGAGCAGGCTGCTGCACCACCTGTACTCCATCTCACAGTCAGGGCTGCTGTACTTTGATACCCCTGTGTTCTGCACCACAGTCAAGGCTTCCACATCATGCTGTCCTCTATCCCTTGTTACCAGAGACAGGGCTGCTGCACCCTGCTCCTTTCTACACAGTTGAAGTTGCTATGGCCTGCTGTGTTGTAGAGCCCCATGCCTCTGCAGTTTGGGCTGCTGCACCATGCTGCCACTTGCCACAAGATTCAGGGCATTTGCTGAACCCTGTTGCATGCCCTCACAGTTGAGGCAGTTGCACCCTGCTGTCCCCCTGCCACCAGAGTCGAATCCTTTGCTATACCCTGCTGCCCACATCCCTTGTCCCAAACAGGCATGACTGCTGCACCCTGATGCCACCCCTATCTTCTGCCTGAACATTCAGGGCTGCTGCACCCTGCTGCCCTCTGTCCCCACCCCCACAGTCAGGGCCACAGCACCCTGTTGCCCGCTGTTCCTATCTTCACAATCAGGGCTGCTATGCTGTACTACACCCCAAAGTCTTATGCTGCCTGCATCCAGTTGGGGCTGCTGAACCCTGCTATGCACTTCCATTACCCCAAAAGGGCTGGGCTGCAGTGTGCACCCTGTGCTATTGTTAGGGCTGCTGTACCCTGATGCCCACCTGTGTCCTGTCCCACAGTCAAGGCTTCTGCACCATGTTGTCTTTTGTCCCCTGCCACCATTGTGCCGTGCTGCACCACACAACCCCTTGCCTCCACAGGCAGGAGACATGGTACAGCAAATGCCCTTATTCTTGTGCTGCACCCTTCCCGAACAGCTGGGGTTGCTGCACCCTGCTACCCTCCCTCTCTCTCTCTCTCTCATGTTCACAGTCAGGGACACTGCACATGTTGCCCCCGGTTCCTATCTCAGCAAGGTGTAGCAAAGGATTTGACTCTGGTGGCAGGGGGACAGCAGGGTGCAGTTGCCTCAACTGTGGAGGCATGCTACAGGGTGCAGCAAATGCCCTGAATCTTGTGGCAAGTGGCAGCATGGTGCAGCAGCCCTAACTGCAGAGGTATGGGGCTGTAGGGCACAGCAAGCCACAGCAGCCACAACTGTGTAAAAAGGAGCAGGGTGCAGCAGCCCTGTCAGTGGTGACAGGGAATAGAAGACAGCATGTTGCAGAAGTCTCAACTATGGGGTAGAACACATGGAGCATCAGAGTACAGCAGCCCTGACTGTGAGATGGGGTACTTGTGGTGCAGCAGACCTGACCATTTGGAGCAATGGAAGTGGGCAGCAGGGTACAGCAAAAGCCCCACCTCTGGTGCTAGGGCAGCATGGTGCAGCAGCCCCAGCTGCAGAGGCAGGGAACCTGGTACTCTAGGGCTTAGCACAGCACAGCAGCCCTGACTGTGGAGACAGGAATGGGGCAACAGGTGCAGCATCCGTAACTGTGAGGATGGAGGGGAGAGGGCAGCAGGGTGCAGCAACCTCAATTGTTTGGGCAGGGGGCGGCAGGGCACAGTAGTACTGATTCTTTAGTCAGCGGATGGAGGCAGCAGAATGCATAATCCCTGACCTCTCATGTACTTTATTTTAACCCTGCGAGGTATATTTATAGTTCTTTTATTATGTTTCCCGCTTCTGTCTTCCAGGGTGTACATTTTGAGGTCCTTCAGCCTGTCCTCTTAGGGCTTCTGATGCAGCTCTGCACCATAAGTTTCCGTCCTTTGGACAGCCTCCACCCTGTCTGTATCCTTCCTGAGATGTCTTCAGAACTGGACACAGCACTACGGGTGGGGTCTCACCAGCATATATGCAGTGGCACACTCCCACCCTCCTTCTGTTTGTTGTATCTCCCCTGTGCACCCCAGCCTCCCACTGTCCCTATCCACTGCTTGTTGCATTGTCTCGCCACCTTCAGGTCCACAGACATGATTGCCCCCAAGTCCCTTTTCTGTTTGGTGACTGTCAGTACCTCTTCTCCCATTTTTGTATACTGCTTCTGGGTTTCTGTGCCCTAGGTGCATGGTTTTGCACTTATCATTGAAACCCAGCTGCCATGCCCATGACTACTCCTAGGGTTCTCTTGGGTCTCTGCATACTCTTTCTGCCCCACCTGGAGTGTCTGCCTTATTGCAGATTTCTGTGTAATCTGCAGCGAGGCATACCATCCTTTCCAGTTCATCTACAGTGTCTCTTATAAAGACATTAAAGAAGACTGGTCCTGGTACTGAGCTTTCAGGCATACTACAGGTCACCCTTTTCCAGAATGAACTCCATTCATCACCACCCTTTGGCGTCTATCCATTACCCAATTTCTTACCCAGTTTACTACCTTAGGACCCACCCCTAAACTGCCCAGAGTCGCCTCTGTGGTACAGTGTTAAATGCATTTCAAAAATCTAAGCAGACCAGGTCTGCTGCCCCACTCTGGTCTGTTTCTCTGTTGACCCAGTGACTGGCAGATTTTTCTGACATGACGTCCACCTCCACCCATCCCCCGGTGAATCCCTACTGCCTTGGGTCCTGTCAGCCAGGACAACCCTTCCTTTGCATGCACGTCTACCGTCCAACACAGAGGCCACCCCACCCCGTGTTCCTCCCTGGCTTACCACCCAGGGCGGGGCCTCCCTCTTGCCCCTTTGTATGCCACATCTGGTGTCTGGGCAGGGAGCCCCAGGTTAGATATAGGGTGGCAGTGGCATGACGGGGGCATCTTCAAGCTCGTTTGGGGTTTTCCTGTAATTGCCAGTTGATGCCACTAAACCCTTTTGTTACTGCGAGTGTGGTGGAAAAATTCACTCAGGCGACCATCACGATGTCTACATGTGCTGTCTCTAAGAGGCCCACGATGTTAAGGCCTGCAGAATCTGCCTGAAGTTTAATCAAGCTACCTGGCAGTGCTGTCAAAAAGCCCTGCATAACTTCCTCCTTGAGCAGCAGGTACTAGAATGGAGAGAGCTCCAAGTGAGAGTGGAGCTCTGGATTCCAGTCCTCCAAAGGCCAAGAAAAGTCTTCAGGAAAGCACAAATACTGGTAGAGGAAGCAGTGTAAGGATAAATCCCTGCCTGGTACACCCCAAGGTAGACTTTGGTAGTGAGTTCTGCCAGACCTGCGGCTGCCGGCATCGACATCAGGACTGCTGACACCCCCATCAGTGTTGTAAGTCCAGCCACACAGACCTTAGAACCCGCAAGGTCAGCTGGCAGTGAGTTCCGCTGGGCCTACTATGGCTAGTGATGGCCTGTCTATGTCGGAACTCCAACCACCCCGTCAGCATCACAGGGGGCCCCTGCAGTTGTAGGCCACTGTCTATGTTCAGAGGGTGCTTCCTCCTTTGTAGAGATCATACAGGGCCTTATACCTTCTACACCGGGCACAGTGATGACTGGGCCTCTCAGACCAGCTCCTGCATCACGGCATGCTGCTTCGACACACTGTATAGGGTGTAAAGTTCTCTTTCTTCCTTGCGGTCTTCAGAGCCAGTCAAATATCAGGAATACAACCCTAACCTCCTTTTACAAGACGAAGAAGAGAAGGAAGAAGATATGGATAGGAGCCCATCTGACAGATCTTGCTCCACCACTTCCAACAGGAGTGAGGACTCTACATTGTATACTTAGAGGTCCTCTCCTGAAGACCCCTCCTTTATCTCTGTAATGAAGCAATTCTAGATTGCAGTGGGTTTTGAATATGAGGAGCAAGACATCACCAGGAGAACACTGGTAGAGATTCTAGAGTTACCAGATTCTACACCTCTTATCATTCCTTCTACTGGCTGCACTAGATGATGCCACCCTGGCCACCTGACACAGACCAAGTTTGAGCCCTACCATTCCCAAAAAGGCAGACAAGCTGTACCAGGGCCCTTCAGGAAAGCCCTTTTTTGTAGGCCAGCCTGAGGCTAATTCAATTGTGATAAATGCAGCCCATGATGGGTCTAAGGTGCCTGAACATCTCTGTTCTCTCCCCCTAGATAGTCGAGAAAACTGGACCTCTTGGGAAAGATTTGTCTTTGTCACATTGGGCCTCAGAATAGCAGATTATCAAGCCCATATGATCAAATACTAGAATACCCTCTGGAAAAAGGCTGAAGCAGCAGCCCATATCCTCTGAGGGTCCCCAGAAGCAAGAGATGCTCAAGGCCCTCCACACTGGGGCTGACATGAGTAAACACCTCTTCAAACAACATGAAGTCTTGCTGTATTCTGACAATTGCTGTTAGGTCCTGCCTTTCAACTGACCCGGGGAACATAGGGTTAACTTTTTTTATGCAGGGCATAGAATGTTCATCTCGAGCTCGGTTGAAGCCTCTGCCTGTTATTCGAACTGCAACTGTCAGATTCTTTACTCCGCTTCACTGAACAGTCGCTCCAGAGATTTCTCCTGTTGCTCGGTTCAAAGTCTGTTGAAATGTCGCCTTTCGGTCGATTTTCTCAAAATTGTTGTTTCCACTAGTCTGTTAAATTCTCTGTCTGTGGTAGCGTGAGTACTAGATAGGTTTTGTTCTGTTTTCTGTGTGAAACTTGTGGATCAGTTCGGCTGAACCGGTCATTTTTTTTTGCTGTCCAACTCTAGGAGAACTCCTTCCAGTGACCGCGGGCTACCCACCTCTACCTCCCACTGTGACCATTCCCTCTCCCCGTGCCGCCGAGCACCACCTCCGGGTCTGAACCCTCCGGAGGGAGGGCCGGCCGCCCCATCCGCCCGGGGCGCTGTATCTGGAAGGGCAAAGTGCCCAGCGTACTCGGTGTGGAGAAGGGAGATGGTCCGGATTTGTGAGTGCGGCCAGTGAAGGCCGTGGCGCCTTCATCTATCTCCAGGTTGGAGAATTTAATTCTTTCCCCTTCCCATCCTTCCGGAGCACGGCTAGCAAGGCAACGCAATGCCGTGACTCCGCCCACCCCTGGTGCTCACCGTGCTGCTCAGTCGGCGCACCCCTGGCTACCACCAGAGGTCGCTCGGTGAGCGAGCAGCACCTCCACCCTCCCCGGGAAGAGAGAGCAGTCCTCCGGATGCTTGATCTCTTCCCCTCGGCGACTCCCGGCTCGTTCCCAAACCTGGGTCGCCGGCATGGTGCGAGGTGTGGCGTTCAACGCCTCAACCCTCCGCGCCACCAGGCCGGTGAACTGGTCATTTTGAGGTAAAATTTGTACTTTACTTTAGCGTGTGGTTACTGGTCCGTATCGGTTCTAAACAAACAAACAAAATAAAACAGGTTTTAGTTTGTTTTTTTCCAAGACCCTTGACACGGTCAGGAACTGATAGGGGAGTCTTGCCTGGTGGATTGCCGAAAAAAGGGTAAGTTTGGTTAGGTTGGCCATGTCTGAGAAACCCAAGAAAAAAACTGGGCCTACTGGGTTTCAACGCTGCAGTGTGTGTGGAGAGGTCTTTGCTAAGGCTGATCTCCACACCACCTGTGTTTATTGTCTGGGGTTTGACCACCTCGATTCAGACTGCCAAATTTGCAAAAATTTTCCCAAATCTACCCTGGAAAAGAGATTAGGTAGACTGAGGGAAAGGGAGGCTGAGAATTCCCTGACCTGGATGGCCAGCCCGGTTCGGATCCGACCGAACCAGAAGGAGTACCTTCTGACTAGGCCGATACTTCTTTGGGCAAAAGGAGAGCCAATTCTGAGGAATCGGTTCCGACAGGAAAAAAAAAAAAAAGACAAGTCGACTGTTTTGGATCCAGAATCTCATACTCCGACCGCCGATGAAATAGCCAAAGCGATTAGGATTGTGGAATCGCTTCAATCGATTCCGACTGAACCGGCACCATTTGGCAGGGGCTCGGTTTGGTCAGTTCCCCCGGTTCCGTATTATACCCTGGAAGAATTTTATGAACTGGAGTTTGAGGAGGAGGGAGAGTTTGAAGATGATTATGGTGATGGTGAAAGTCTGGATGTGCCTATTGACCCGGACATCTCCCCAGTCAGACCTTCAGGTGTTTCTCCTCCTAGGCTTTCTGAGTCCCCTTCACACTACATGTTTTACAGAAAGGTGGCTGATGCCCTCCAGCTTCCTGTGGAGGAGGCAGTAGAGGATCAGGAAGTAGAGATGATGGACATCTCAGAGTCCAGGAGACTGTCTATTCCCCTCCACAAATCTTTCGGGAAACGGATACAACAAATTCTTAAGTCTCCCAATTCCATACCTCCTGTAGACAGAAGAATGGACAAGAGGTATACTCTTTCAGGCTTGGATACAGAGTTCCTTTTTCAGCAATGCAGCCATGTTGGGGTTGTACAGGCTGCTGCCTGTGATAAGGTAAGCATTCCCTTGGCATCGCACCCCCCCAGACAAGGACTCCAGGAAGATTGATGCCATGGCAAAGAAGCAGTACATGGCATCATCCTTAGGACTCAGGCAGGCTAATTATATGGCCTATGCAGCCAGGTACCAGAAGTCCAGGTGGGACACTGTACTGGCACTGGCTAAACAGGCTCCTCCCCAGCTTGCCAAGGAGCTGGTGCAGGTGGCTGCAGATGGGACTGAGGCATCGAAAGTTCAGTTTCATGCTGCTGTAGACTCCAGTAATGTATCATCAAGAGTCATGGCTACATCTGTGGCTCTTCGGAGAATGGCTTGGCTCAGATGTACTAGCCTCTCGCAGGATACCCAGGCTCGGGCCATGGATTTTCCTGTAGTGGATAATTCTCTCTGTTTGGGGAGCAGACAGAGAATTACATGAAGAAAATGGATGAATACAAGACCACTTACAGGAGTGCTCAGGTCAAGGAAAGGCAAGCAACACCTCAAAGGCAGCAGTCCAGGAGCAGGGGCAGGCCTTTCCAAAGGCCTTTTTACCAAGCACAGGCCTCCTCTTCTTTTTCACAGAGGGGGTTCTTCAGAGGGAGAGGCAGAAGGGGGGATGGGCAGGCCTACATCCACCCCTCAGCCTAAAGCCCCTGCCAAGCAGACACCCTGATGGGTCTGCCCCGGGTCGATTCTTCTGTACCAGTAGGGGGCAGGCTGGCTTACTTTGTCCAGGACTGGATGTCTCTTAGATCAGACAAGTGGGTCCTGGAAGTAGTAAGCCAGGTTCTGGTTCTCTGCTTCAAAAAATTTCCCAAGCTGAGAACCAGATCTTTTCCACCTGCAAATTTCTGAGACCCTTGCCCTAGAGGCAGAGGTTTCTTCTCTCCTAGCTCTCAGAACTATAGAGAGAATACCTACCCTACACTGGAGCAAAGGATTGTACTCCAGGTACTTCCTAACCCCCCCAAAAGACAGGAGAGTGGCGACCCATCCTGGACCTAAGATACCTGAACAAACATCTTTTAAAGCCAAAATTCAAAATGATAACTCTGGGAATTATCCTTCCCTCTCTCAGGCCAGGGGACGGGCTAGCCTCCATGGATCTCAAAGATGCCTACTTTCACATTCCCATCCAGTGCTCCCACAGAAAGTACATCAGGTTCAAGTTGCCCTCAGGCCACTATCCGTTCAGAGCAATGCCCTTTGGCCTAACATCAGCTCCAAGGGTTTTCACAAAGTGCCTGGCAGCAGCAGTAGTTGCCTTCCTACGAAGACAAAAGATTTCCATTTTCCCATACTTGGACGACTGGCTTATAGTAGGCCAGTCTCCAGACCAAGTCAAGTCACACCTGCAAGTGACCCAGCAAGTGCTCACTTCTTTAGGATTTCTTCTCAAACTACCAAAGTCAGTTCTTGAACCAGTGCAGTTCCTCACCTTCATAGGGGCAGAGCTGGATGTGGTAAAAGCAAGAGCCTTCCTTCCCCCTGGAAAGGGCAAGGACCTTCATGGAACTGGCCTCTTCATTCAGCCTTCAGGTGTCTCGACCAGCAAGGCATTTCCTTCAGCCACATGGCAGCTTCTACAGCAGTGGTCCAGGGTGCAAGATTCCAAATGAGGCACATTCAGTTCCACTTAAGAGCTTTTTGGTCCCAAAGAAAGGATTCCCTTACCAAACTAATTCCAGTGACTCAAACCCTGATCCAAGCCCTGCAATGGTGGCAGGATCAGGACAATTTGAGGCAAGGGGTTTCATTTGTCACTCAGTCTCATTCATTGGTCCTCACCACAGATGCTTCCCTGCTGGGCTGGGGAGCCCATTTGGGGAACTTAACACCCAGGGACTGTGGTTGCCTCAGGAATCTCTGCTTCACATCAATGTCTTGGAACTCAGAGCAGTGTTTCTGGCACTGCAAGCTTTTTCCAAGTCTGTACAGAACAAGGTGGTTCAGTTCAGAACAGACAACACCACCACCATGTGGTACATCAGCAAGCAAAGGGGCACTCGGTCTGTGGCCTTGTGCACAGAAGCAATGAAGTTGTGGTCACTGGCCTATTCCCTGCAAACCTCTCTGATAGCAGTTCACCTCCCAGGGAAGGACAATGTCCTAGCAGATTCACTGAGCAGAATATCCCAGGGCCATCACGGATGGGCCCTAGATCCTCTGGTGTTGAAAGTGATTTTCTCAAGATGGGGCACTCCAGAGAGATCTTTTTGCAGCCCCAGACAATCGCCAACTTCCTCTTTTTTTGTTGCAGACCCCCAGTCTTGGGCTCAGTCCCCCTGGATGCTCTGATCCTGAACTGGGAAGGGAAATTTCTGTGTTTTCCCCTCCTTCCTCTCCTGTTCAAAGTGCTGGTCAAGATAAGGTCACAACCATGCAAAGTGATTCTGATTGCCCCAGACTGGGCCAGGCAGCCATGGTATCCTTGTTGCTGTCCCTGGCAGTCCATCTTCCTGTCTCTTCCAGGAATTACAATCTGTTAACATCCTCTCAGGGGAGGATTTGGTACCCGAATCTTCAGTCTCTCAATCTCAAGGCTTGGCTCTTGAAGAGTTAGAGTTCGCAGATCTGTGTCTTTCCCAAGGGGTTCTGGATATCCTTAAGGCTTCTCGAAAGCCTTCCACCAGAAAGATATACAACTCCAAATGGAAAAGATTCAGCATTTGGTGTTCTAAGAAAAATATTTCTCCAGACTCTGCTGAATTGCCTACGGTTCTGGATTATATGGTCCATCTTAATGGCCTAGGTCTCAGACCAGCTACTGTCAAGGTACACTTGGCAGCTGTTTCTGCTTTCCTGTCTGTAGGCAAGTCTTCCTCTCTCTCATCCCATCCTGTATTCAGTAAGTTTTTCAAAGAATTGCTTCACACCAACTCCCCACCCCCACTTAGGGATCCTGCTCCTGCTTGGGATCTTAATGTTTGCATTGCTCAGCTTATGCAACCCTCTTTTGAGCCTTTGTCCTCAGCAGAGCTTAAGTACTTGACTTGGAAAACTGTTTCTGGTAGCCATTATTTCTGCCAGACGTATCAGTGAATTGCAAGCCTTGTCAGTGGAATCTGATTTCATCTCTTTTCACAGAGATAAAGTGGTCCTTAGAACTAACAGAAAGTTCTTGTCTGAGGTGGAAATCTGAAACCACTTTAATCAGTCTATAACTTTCCCTGTTTTCTTCACTGATCATTCTTCCTCTGGAGAGAGGAGGCTGCACAGTTTGGATGTTAAAAAGAGCCCTTAGCTACTACATAGAGCGTACCAAGTGTCATAGGTTTGAATACCTGCAGTTGTTCCTCACTTATGGAGAAGTTGGGAAGGGCAAACCTGCCACTAAGAGATCTGTTGCCAGGTGGATTGTTTCTTGTATTTAATTCTGCTATGAAAAACTGGGTAGCATTCTGCCCTTAGGCTTGAGGGCTCATTCCACAAGAGGTACAGCTGCTTCCCTGGCTGCTGCCAGGGATATCCCTCTCTTAGAAATTTGTCAAGCAGCCACCTGGAAAACAGTCTATACTTTCACCAAGCATTACTCTGTGGATATCAAGGCTAGGAGTGATGCTCGGTTTGGGCACAGCAGTACTTCAGAGCCCATTTCCAAAGTAGGTTCTGTCCCTCCTCCATGGAGGTACTGCTTGGTAGTCTGCAATTGTCAGAATACAGCAAGACTTCATGATGTTTGAAGAAAAAATTACTCACCTTAGTAATTATGTTTCTTCTAGTGGAGTCTTGCTGTATTCTGACCCCCCCCTCCAGAACCTAGATTTTGGGGTGTGGGTGGGCAGGTGCAGTGTTGTTACCCTGTGGATGCCCCTTTTACACCCTCTTTTTTCTTTGAGTGGAATGTTGTTTCATTTGATTGTTTTTGGTTTTTGGGTTTCCTGACTTGAGTCTTCCTTTGAGAACCAAAAACATTATATTTCTGCCAGTTGGCTAGTTAAAAAAATTTTTCACTTCTACACAGAACACCTAGTGAGTTTTTGCTCGTAAAGATCTGACGGTTGGAGTTTAAACAGCAGACAGAGGCTTCAACCGAGCTCGCACTGAACGTTTCATGCTGGCCATGGAAAGTTAACTCTTTGTTCTCCGGGACAGTTGAAAGGCAGGACCTAACTGCAACTGTCAGAATACAGCAAGACTCCACTAGAAGAAACATAATTACTGACGTGAGTAATTTTTTCTTAAGGTCTACCTACAACACTTTAGATGCTTCAGCCAGAGCAGCTGCGGCTGGCAGCTGCCTAAGAAGGCGTTCTAGGTTGAGGGTGTCAGGCTTTGCTAGTGATGTCCAGCAATCCATTTTGAATGCTCCTTTTGGAGGATTAGGGATGTTCAAGGCAGATGTGCATTATGTCCTCTCTGAACTGCAGGCCTTGGGAAGGACTCCAGGTCGGTCCATTAAGTCTACCACATACAACAGAGAAGTAGGCAGAGGGTACCCTTTTGTAGGGCTACCACTAGGTCAGGGCTCAGGCAACAGAGAAAAAGCAGCTTTGTCAGCTCCAACCTTCTCCACAGGTGCCCACTCCAAAGCCTGTAGAGCTGCAGCCGCTGGTTCTGCTTCAGCATGACTCCTCCTTAGACGCCCACCCTCTGGTACAAAATCTGGAGGTGATGGTAGGGGGTCACCTCTCCTTCCACCTGGAACAGTGGAGAGATGTTACAACAGATGCTTGTTTCCTGCAGTTAATAGAACAGGGCCACGCTCTAGAATTTCTGGAGTTGTCTCCAGACCTTCCAGCAATTCCCACAACTTATCCTCTAGACCACATACCAGTGCTACTAGAGGAAGTGTGTACACTGCTGTGCAAGAGGGCCTTAGAACCAGTTCCCTGGTGACAAAGGAACAGGGGTTCTATTCTCATTTCTTTCTAGTCCCCAGATCCACAGGGGACTTGAGGCCCATTCTGGATCCGAGGGATGTGAACTTCTATAGTCAGTACAAGAAGTTCAGGATGGCCACTCTGCAGGGCCTGCTGCCCCTATGCAAAAAAGGGTCAGGATGTGCTTCCTGGACATTCATTATGCTTACCTGCATATCAAGGTTTATCCACCACCGTAGAAAATACCTTGGGTTCCTATTTTGGGGGGAACACTCCCAGTTCAGGGTGTTGCTTTTTGGCTTGTCATCTGTGTCGCAGGTATTTACCAAATGCTTGGCAGTTGTGGCAGCAGCTCTTAGGAGAGAGCGAAAGATTGTATGTCTTCCACTGTCTAGAAGACTGGTTGCTCAAAGCTCACTCCCAGGAGCAACTGTTTCACACCCTGGCATGCACCAGACAGCTGTTCAATGCCCTAGGGATCACGATCAATCTGCCCAAGTTAGTCTTGACCCCTTGTTGGCGTCTGTAGTACATTGGGGCAGAACTGGACACTGCTCATGGCTTAACCTTCCTGCCCCAGGCAGCGCCTCTGGCACAGGCCCAGCTGCTTTACAACCGCAGGTATGTCACAGCCAGCACATTCCTGAGACTGCTGGGCCTGATGGCAGCAGCGATTGTCAGTGTACCCCTGACAAGACTGCACATGAGGATCCCTCAGTGGACATTGAGTCCAATGGGATCAGCACACTGATCTAGAATAGCAGGTTCTAGTAACTTCTGTCTGAAAGGTGCTCCAGTGGTGGATGAAACCCAGCAATTTGCTGGACAGGGTTCCCTTCCTCTCTCTCTCCCCTCAGCAGATCCTTACCACAGGTGCTTCAGGGCTGGGTTGACGGGCACACTTGGGACCTCATCATACACAAGGAACGTGAACCAGAGTGGAGACTCCCTCCGCATAAACTTCCTAGAAGTGAGGGCCGTTCTGTGTGCTCTGTAAGCTTTCCAGAACCATCTGCCCTGGGGCATCTGCTAGTGCAGATGGACATCAGTGTAGTACACTACAGAAACAAGCAAGGGGGAGCTCCTTCTTAACCCCTGTGCAGGGAAGCAATGAGGGTTTGGTACTGGGCTCTTGAACATGGTCTAGAGTTGTCGACCATCCATGTTCCAGTTGTCCAAATCATCCTGGTGGGCAAACTAAGCAGGTCACTGCTCAGAATGCACAAATGGGAGCTGCTGATCTCGGTGGTTGAAGACTTGTTCGGTAAGTGGGGTTGCCCGGAGTTGGACCTTTTTTGTGTCCCAGCTCAACACATAACTGCTGCTTTTCTGCTTGCTCGTTCCAGGGCCTGAAATTTTCTGGTGAGACACGTTCTCTCTCTCGGAAAGGGAGAATCTTACTTCAAGTAAGCGCTCCTGCAGCATGCTACACCATGAGGGCTATACCACCAGGCACTAGGACTCCACTGAAAACTTTTAGCCAGCATTATGTAGCTGGGCCCAACTCCTTACGTTAGCCCGCCAGCCGACCTCACCAGCTGTATAAAAGAGGCAGACCCCAGCCCCACCTCCATTTTTTTTCCCGCCGTCGACCCGTGCGCTTCAGCTCCTCAGATGCCTTATTGCTCTCGTCGACTGCCATTTTGCTTCCAGTCAGAGTCTAAGGCGCCATATCTGGCTCAGAGTTTCTGGGTTCAGGCAAGACCTATAAGACTCCATCCTAGATGCCCCATTTCATGGGTCTGTCCTCTTTGGGGAAGAAGTTCAAGAAATAATCACCAAACTTCAGGACTCTGACAAAGCAGTCCAGTGGGTGCACCGTATGTATAGATCAGAGCCCCATCAACAGAGGCACAAGCCTTTTCATCGCCAGGGCCAACAAAAACAAAAGTATCAATAGCCACGAGGTCACTTCAAGAAGAAGGCTCCCTCTCATCAGGCGTGGGTCGGTGGTGCTAGACACCCTACGTCTGCATAACTCTTCCCCATCCCGGGTCCCCTCGCAAGACGCCCTGCCTCTTTTCCCCCTCCTTCGGCGGAAGAGATAGGGAAGGCAGTGGGAGGTCAGTTCTCCCTCTACCTAAGAGGGTGGACCACAGTAACCTCAGACCAGTGGGTGTGGGACATCATCGAAAAGGGTTATACACTGGAGTTCGCAGAAATCCTGCCAGACAAACCTGCATTCCCTTCTCGACCCCACTGACATTCCTGTCATTGCAGAAGAAATTCAGTCATTGCTCGAAAAGAGGGTCATGGAACCTGTTCCCCTTCATCAACGAGGAACCGGTATTATTCGCACTTCTTCCTGGTTCCCAGGAAGACTGGGGACCTAAAGCCCATTCTAGATCTGAGTTTCTTGAACCAATACTTCACTTACAAAAAATTCAGAATGGTCACACTACTGGTTCTGATCCCCCATTACACCAAGGGGACTGGCTTTGCTCTCTGGTCATGTAAGATGCATACTTGCACATCCCGGTGTTTCCAGCTCACAAAAGGTATCTGCGATTCACCTTTTGAGGGAATCCTTACCAATTCCAGGCTTTACCTTTCGGTCTCTCTCCTTAGCCCAGAGACTGTTCACCAAATGCTTGGCAGTTGTGGTGGCGGCCCTATGTAGGCAGGGTCATTTTGTCTACCTCCTACCTAGATGATTGGCTGCTAATTGCTCCCACAAGGGAATGGCTGATCCGGACTCTCTTGGATATCTCAGCTGATTGCTCGACTGGGGATTACAGTCAGCCTCCCAAAGTCCTGTCCCTGGCCATCCCAATGCCTTTAGTACATTGGAGCAATTCTGGATACCCAGCATGGAAGAGCCCCCCCACCGACTGGGCCAGTCGGCTGAGAGACCAGGCCTCCAGAGTGACAACAGCCAACTTGGTTGTGGCATGGACAGTGTTGCAGCTCCTGGGGCATATAGCGGCAGCCATACCCACTGTGCAGCTAGCACACCTACATGCGAGAGTTCTGCAGTGGAACCAAATGGAGGAGAGCCTAGACCATCAAATCAAGGTATCGAATGCTGTCAAACAGGAACTCTCTTGGTGGCCGACTTCACCTTTGCTAGAAGCTGGAGTTCCGTTCCAGTCAGATTCACTGACCCAAATCCTCACCATGGATGCTTCGGGTCTCAGATGGGGAGCTAATTTTCAGAGTCATCGTACTCTGGGCACTGGGTCGAAGCTAGAAGTGTCCCTACACATCAACATTCTGGAGGCGAGGGTGATTCTGTGTGCTCTACAAGCCTTCCAGGCTCACCTATCCAAGGGTCCCCTGCTTATTCAAATGGATAACATGTCTGTAGTCTTCTACATCAGCAAACCGGGAGGGTCTCACTCCTACCCTCTGTGCAGAGATGCCATGAGAGTGTGGTATTGGGCGATAGAGCACAGGATTTCCGTCACTGCAGGCCACGCTCCAGGAGTTCAGAATGTTCTGGCAGACAAACTCAGGCACTCATGCTCCAAGGGCCACAAATGGGAGTCATCTCAAGAATTGGTGGACAACCTCTTCAGCAGATGGGGAAGTCCAGAGCTGGACCTCTTTGCATCCCTGTGCAATGTAAAACTGCCCAATTTTTGCTCGCCGGATCCAGGGCACGGAGTTTTCTGGCAAGACACATTGTCCCTTTCCTGGCCAGGGAGGTTCCTGTATGCGTTTCATCCTTTTCCTCTCATTCAGAGTTCTCAAACTACAGGAGGAGTGTGCTATAATGATTCTGGTGGCTCTGCTCTGGCCATGACAGATATGGTTCCCGTTGCTTCAGCAGCTGGTGGTGGGACTTACCATTCCGCTTCCAGTTTGCTCAGATCTTCTCTCTCTCAAGAGATGGGAATGCTGGTCCACCCAGATGTGTGATCTGCATGTCTGGTTCTTGCAGACCTAGACATATCCAGGCATGGAGTTTCCCAGAGTAGCAGAAGTCCCTGTGGAGGCTAGAAAACCCTCCACGAGGGCTACTTATGCCATGAAGTGGAAGCATTTCAGCATCTGGGCAGCAGCACGTTTCCTGGACCCTATGCACTGCTTGGTGAATCAGATTCTTGAATACCTCCTCACACACTCAGATGAGGGGCTGGCTTACTGTTCAGTAAAGTTGCATCTCTGTGCAATTTTGGCATTTCACTCGCCAGTATAGGGCAAGATGATAGCACAGCTGGATCTCGTGTGCCCCTTTTTGAAAGGTATTCTCCACATCAGACCACCCATTAGGGATCTGGTTCCACCTTGGGACTTGCTTTTTGTGTTAGAAAAGTTAACTTTGTCCCCCTTCGAACTAGCAGCTCAGTCGACTTACGTTTCCTCTCTTGGAAAGCACTGCTTTTAGTTGCGGTCACATCGGCCCAAAGAATTTCGGAGCTGCAAGCCCTTATATGTAAAAAACCCTACTTAGTCTTTCAGAGACAGGGTGTGTCTGCGTACTAATCCCAGGTTTCTTACCAAGGTGGTTTCCAAGTTGACCCTCATCCAGGACATTTCCCTTCCGGTCTACTTTCCAGAGTATTCTAACAGAGGGGAAGCCCTCCTTCATACTCTGGATGTACACAGAATCTTCAGATATTACTTGGACAGGACCAAGGGAGTTGGACATTCTGAGCAACTATTTATCTCGTTCGCTCCCAGATCTCTGGGAGGCCAGTAACGAAACAGATCAGATCTAAATGGTTGTCTTAACTGCATCACCTTTGTCTATGACGAGTACGACAAGACCTTACCGGAACCGATGAGGGGGCATTCCACAATGGGGCTGGCTGCATCCTTTGCAGCACTTAAGAATGTTTCTACAGCCAACATATGTGCAGCAGCAACGTGGAACTCAATACACACTTTCATCAAGGACTACACCCTGGATGTGGCTTCCAGAAGAAGAGCAGGGTTTGGCCTCTCTGTGCTCCAAGGCCTTCTATCCTGAAACGTTTAAGTATAGAGATTTTGGTCTCAGTTATCCTCTTACAAATCCCTCCTCCCCAGGATTACCTGAGGGACACTGCTTGGGACTCTGTCCTTATGGTGTAGCCTGCTGCAGGAGCTCTTATTCGAAGTAAGATAGTACAGTTACATAAGAACTTTAATGGTAGATCTTTGAGAAGAGCTCCTGCAGCAGGCACAATTTTCCCCTCCCTCCTTCCCCCTTTGAGTTTCTCTTTTTGAGATTTGCTTCGGCACCTGCCTGCAAGCTCTCCTGCTGAGCAATCTTCGGGTCTCTGGCGGGTGAACTGAGGTGGGGCTGGGGTCCGCCCCCTTTATACAGCTGATGATGTCGGTGGGCAGGCAGACGTAAGGGGCAGGCCCCAGCTAGGTACTGCTGGCTAAAAGTTTTCTGTGGAGTCCTAGTGCCTGGCAGTATAGTCCTTGTGGTGTAGCATGTTGCAGGAGCTCATCTCAAAGGTCTTCTGTTACGGCAAGTTCTTATGTAACCGTACTTTCTTTTACACCTTCCCCTTCCTCTGATTCAGAGGGTGCTAATCAAGCTCCAGATGGAGAGCTACTCTAATTCTCATGGCTTCCATTTGGCCACGTCGATCTGGTTTCCGTTACAGCAACATCTGGCAGTGCAACCCCCAGTACCCCTTCCCCTGTGCAAGGGCTTGCTATTACAGGGATAGGGAACCTTGGTCCATCCGGACCTGAAGTCACTCTGTTTTCATACTCTGCTCCTGAATATATAACCATCGCAAGATTTGGAGTGTCCCCAAAGGTAGCCAACATCCTAGTAGCTGCCAGAAAACCTTCTACAAGAGCTGCATATTCAGTGAAGTGGAAGCGGTTTGCTTTGTGGTCTGCTTCTCATTGCTTGGGATCCCTTCACTTGTTCATTGAATCAGGTTCTGGTGTATTTCTTGTCCTTGTTAGATGCAGGACTTCAATAGTCTATCAGTTTACTTGGCTGATGTTTCAGCTTTCCATGTGTCTATTGATGGCCGTACGGTAGCTCAGCTAGAGGTGGCCCACACATTCATGAGAGGCATCATGCACTTGAAGCCTCCCATCCACAATCCAGTCCTGGCCTGGGACCAGATTTTTGCACTGGAGAAATTCACTTTGGTTTTGAGCCAGCCGCGACTTGTGGCTTAAACTTCCTTTCTTGGAAAGCATTATTTTTAGTTGCTATTACTTGTGCTCGAAGGATTTCTGAGCTTCAGGCTCTTAACGTGTGAGCCTCCTTATTTGATTTTCCATAAAGATGGGGTGTCTTTAAGGACCAACCCTAAGTTTTTGGTTTTTTTTTTTCTCCCAAGGTAGTGTTGGAGTTTACTTTGAATCAAACTATCCACATACCATTTTATTTTCCTCAGCATGCCAATCCAGGGGAAGCATTGCTCCATACAGTAGATGTACACAGGATACTTAGATATTATGTTCATCGTACGAAGGACTGAAAGAAGTCCTCACAGCTTTTTGTTTCCTTCTCCCCTGGGGAAAAAAGACGTACCAGTTTCTAAACAGTGCCTGTCCAGATGGTTGGCCAACTGTATCACTTTCTGTTTATAGGAAGTATGGCAAACAACTTCCGGAGTTGTCAGTGGCCATTCAGCCAGAGGCATGGCCACTTCTGTTGTATGTTTCAGGAATGTATCCGCTGCAGAAATCTGTGCTGCTGCAACTTGGAGTACTGTCCACACTTTCACTAAACATTACAGTCTGGACATTGCCTCTAGAATAAGGGCAGGCTGCAGCATTGCTATGCTTCAGGGTCTCCTTTCCTAGGTCTGTAGCCTCTGGCCACCCAGACTGTCTCCGTGTCCGTGCTGCTTGGTACTCATTCTGTAGGTGTGGCTTGGGCCGGCCTGCTGGTGCAGCAGTTAAGCAACCGCTCGTGATGCCGGCAACCGGGGTTTAGAAGTGAACTCTGGCCACAGAGGGGAGGAGGATAGGCGTCACAGGGACTGCTCTCCTCCGGGGAGGTGGGGTGGGGTGGAGAAGGAGGATCACCAGAGCCTGTCATGGTCGGGATGGAGGGGCGGGCAGATGATATCTCCCTTGGGCTGCATGGGGCAGTGTCATGGCGTCATTGCATGCCATATTCCTCTGGGAGAAACTGGCCTATAAGGGCCCCCAAATGTGTCAGGACCTCCAGGCTTGGTCACCGGCCTGGGGCATGGGTGCTGTGGTACTACCGACTGGAATGGCGCCACCACGTGGGAGTAATCTCATGGGGTTGATGTCGAAGTCCCATGGCAGAGTGTGTTCCGATGTCTGGCGGGGGAGCCGGGGGCAAAGCATCTGCTGGGGAGCATAAACTATAAATAAAAATAAACAGATGTCCTTAAAGGTGATGGTACAGTTACATAAGAACTTACTGTAGCAGTAGATCTTTGAGTACCTGGAGCTCATCAACCTTAGCAGCAAGCATCTGTGGTGGTTGCCTCTATGTCAGGACTTGCTGACTAGATAACAGAGGAAGGTCTTGCACCTGGGCCTTCAGTCTTGCACCTCACAGCCTGGATCCTGGGCAACTAGAATTCCATGCCTTGAGTATTTAGGAATATGTGCTCCACGTTGTGGAGGCCTCCTGAAAAGAGTAGACTGGCATATGCCATGCCTTTAGGGTGAATCCTGTTCTTCATTTGGTGCCAGTGCAAGGAGCTTGATCCCTGTACCTGCCCTGTGGTAAGCATCCTGGAGTACCTTTGGTCCCTCTCTGTTAGGACTGCGAGCGACAATCCTGGCAGCCATCTCTGCATACCGTGTGGGGGCTGGCATGCTAATGTCCCCGGAGACTGTGGTTGGGTGCTTCTTCAAGGGCCTTGGCCACCTGTCCTGTCCGGTGCATGAACCACCACTATCTTGGGACTTACTGCTGGTGTTTGCCATGCTCATGGGCAAACCATTTGAGCCTGTGCACAGGTGTGAGATGTCACAACTGTCATATGAACATTCAAAGAAGCCAGCAGAAGGCCATTTGGTCTATCTAGTCTGCTCGTGTTGCAGGGTCCACAGCTTGAGCCCCCCTCCCCACTCCTCCCATCCTCCCTGCCCATGATCCTTACCTTCCCCCATGCCTATCCCAGCCTCTGTTGAAGCTGCCCACTGGCTTTAGTGAGACCACCTCTTCTAGCAGCACATTCCAAGTGTCCACTACCCTCTCTGTGAAGAAGTGTTTCCTGACCTCCCTCCTAAACTCTCCCCTCAGCTTAAGACTGTACCCCCTTGTGTTATGATTCCACTCACTCAGCTTAAAGTGACCCTCCTTATCCACCTTATTTATCCCTTCTAACCCCAGGAACTCTTCAATATGATTAACTCTAGCAGTCAGCCTCCTGTGTTAAACTGCCTCGGAGAGAAATGTAACTTTTGCAAATGATGGAACATCTGTTGGCTGGTGCTACCATTCAAACTGCTGCCCTTACCAACTGCTGCGTTCTATAATGCTCAGATTTCATTCTCTGCATGCCTAGTAAGATGCCTCGGAGACTGCTCCTCAGCATGACAAGGTTTTATTTATTTTCATTGAAAAAAAGTAAAACCATTTTAATTTATAATTCTGCTGCCTTTGCTTTATATTTATAGTTGTCGCTATTTTTTTTTTTTTTTTTTATTTCACCTCAGCAGTTCCTCTTCAGTTTCTCGCAACTGACGAGAAACCGGCTATATTTGTTTTCTTCATATTTTAATTTTTTTTTTGGGGGGGGCAGCTTCTCAAGCCCCTAGGCAGGCTTGCCAGGCTCTGGCAGCCGCCTCCTCTGGGCTTACCCCGGCCCCCAAGTGGGGCCACGGTGGCGAACTCTGGTGGCAGCGGGCCGGGCAACCATTTTCATGTGCTGTAAACCCCATGGGGCCGTGCAGTGACGACCCGTGCCGCCCTGCCCCCAAACATGCTGCAGGTGCAAACTGCTAGGCAGAACCCATGGCTTCCGCCAGGGTCCGCTGTGTGTTGGACACTCAACCCACCTCTCCCAGAGTAGGAGAGCAGTCCATCGGATGCTCATTCTTACCCAAGCCGGCCCCAGACTGTGATTGTACCTCTGCGCCAGTGGGCTGGTCTTCACATTTTGTTTATTAAATCATTCATAGATCTTAACTTGGGATCTTAGTAGTTTATTTGGAGCTTCGGTTCATTTTTCACAGGTTAGCGGTTTATTTTTGGTTCAAGAACTGACTGCTACTCACTGTGAACTGCTGTTGCTGTCTTAGTACTATTTTACTTTGATTGGGAACCGAGCTAAGTTCTTTATTTTCTTTATATTTTATAACTGTTTACTGTGGTTATGGCTGATAAGCCTAAGAAAAACACAGGGCCTACCGGGTTTCAAAAATGTAGCATGTGGGAACGTTTTTGCAAAGGCTGATAAACATGAGTGGTGTTTATTTTGCTTGGGGTTTTCACATTCCAAGCTAACTGTGACATCTGTAATACTTTCCCCATGAAAACTGCTGAAAAGCACTTGCAGCGTTTTAAGGACAGGATGACCTCTCCATCGGATCAGTGACCCTACTCCGGATCAATTGAAAGAAAAGGCAAAAGAAGGCTGGCCCAGTGGCACTGGGGTGGCGCTGGGCGTATGCTTTGCATGCTTGTCGATCTGGTTTCAGAGAATGACCTTGGGTCGCCAGGGTTCTTGCATGGAGGTGGGAGCAGCACTGAGCTTTAGCTCTCCTCTCCTGGGATATGGGGAGGATGTTCGTCCACCTGTAGTTCTGCCATCACCAGATGGAGGTCCAGTGATGGGTGCAGGCGGTAAACGGAGCGACTAATAAGGTATCTAGGATGCGTGGGGGGTTGGACTGGGGAGAAAACCCAGGAAAATGCTGGGGGTCGACAGGACGCATGATGGCCCAGTTGCTTCAGTGAGTTTACCCCCGTCACTAGATTTAACGTACGGGGGGGGCTGGCACCTCCCACCCTGGCCCTACCATGGAGGGTGAATCCGCGGGGTAACCCAGGGGTGTAAGAGTTTGGGATCATGGCCAGAGGATGTATTCCCTCCGAGGGAGGGGTCATAGCCCCTGTCGAGCCTGCGGGGAGGAGTAAATTACATATGGAAAGAAAGAAAAGGCAAAATACGCTGAACCAACCGCCTCTGACAAAGGCGAATTGTCTAAAGTCCAAGAGTCATGGGGAACCAGTGAAAGACCCAGTTCTGCTTAAGAAAAAACACAAGACTATACTAAACCTCCAGCTGGAAAAGCAGTGGAGCCCTTGGTACCGAAGTCTGTGGCACCGACAGCAGAAGCAGTGGCTCAGGCCTTGCAAGCCCTGCAGAGTGCAGCAAATCAAGGTTTGCTACCGGTTCAACCATAACTGTACCACCGGTTCCATCTGTTCCATCATTGGTTCACTACTCTGTTCCAGTGGTACTGGACCCCTCCTTTGAGGAATGTAAGGAGGAAAATGAACCAACTAAACTGGAGGTCTCTCCTGACCAGGTGTTTGAGTCACCTCCTAGACTTCCAGTGGACTGCTTGTTACATTATACATTTGTAAAACAAATGGTGGAAGCCATTGACCTCACCACACATAAGACAATGGAGGATGGGGAAGAGTTTCTTCATATGATGGTTAGCTCCTACTAAGAGGCTCTTGCTCCCCATTAATAAGTTTCTAAAGAAATGTGTTTAAAATCCTGGTGAGACCAAACTCTTTACCCCCAGTGGACAAAAAAAACTGGTAAAAAAAAAAAATACCAGTTTTGAGCCGGCCCGCCAGCGCAGCGGTAGCGTTACTACTCGATGCCAGCGACCAGGGTTGGAATGAGCATGAGAAGTCGGGGGCTGGCCGGCGGGGAGGAGGCTTGAGCGTCCCAGGACCACTTGCCTTCTCCGGGTGAGAGAGGGGGAGGTGGGTTGGTGCTCGACTGACCTCGGGTGGAGGCCTGAAGTACAGCAAGCTATGACTGTAGCGGGGGGAGGGCATGAAGGACTTCTGCGCTTGCACCTTGATGTCAGGATGCACACCACGCCCCAAGAACATGGGGAAAATGACTCCTCGCGCTCCTAGTAGACTGAGCACTGGCACAGATCCCTAATGCCTATACCTGGCTGGGCTGGTGTCCCGATGCAGTTCAGAAAAGTTCGGGGTGGTGCAGCCCCACCTTGACCCTGCCTGGGGGGTACAGCCAAGGCTCCATGGAGGACGATCACCGTGGGCTCCTGGTAGGTGAGCAGGGGCAGATGCCACAGGTGTCTCCCAAAGAGATGGGGCGCGAGGGGCAGAGGGAGCATAAATCAACCACCAAAAAACAGCTTGACTGGTCAGGGGCAGAGTTCCTCTTTTTCCACCCAGATCATAAGGGAGTGGTGCAAGCATCAGTTTGCTATAGAGCCAGGGTGCCCCTGGCATCTCACCTACCAGTAAAGGATTCAAGAAAGATGGATGGTAGGGCCAGGAAGGACTATCTAGTCGCATCTTTGGCCATAAGACAGGCCGACTAAATGGCACATGCAGCCCAATACCAAAAAGCTCCCTTGGAATTTTGTTATGGCCATGGCAGACAAGGCACCGCCTGGGTTGGCTGCTGATTTTACTGAGACAGCCAGATGTGCTCTGGAAGCCACAAAATATAAATTTCATATGGCAGTAGGTGCCAGTGATGCCACAGTCAGGTGGATGGCCCTGACAGTAGCCTTGAGAAGGTTTGCCTGGCTTAGAACCACAAACCCAACCCAGAATACTTGGACTAAAGCTTTGGATTTCCCGGTGGAAAATAACTCCCTGTTTGGGGGCAAAACAGAGGTGTACATGAAAGTGGTGGACAGGTGCAAGACCACCTGTAAGGGCAACACTGCAGAAGAGAAGGCCTCAACCTCCACGGAAGGGGAGGTAGAGGTAGGGGCTATAGTAGACCTTTCTTCCAAGCCCTGGCTAAACCGGCAACAAAGAGGTTACTTCAGTGGCAGACAGGGCTGTAGACAAGGGGATCAGACCCCACAGGCTACAGCCGAGGCAAAGCAGACTCCCTGATGTCAGTCAGGGTTGCCTCCCCATTTCCAGTAGGGAGCAGGCTGACTCACTATTGCCAGATCTGGAAAACCATTAGCACAGACAAATGTGTTCTGGAGGTAGTGAGTCAGGGCCTAGCCCTCAGCTTCAAATCTCTCCCCAAACTGAGGTCAATAATTTTCAGGCCATCTGCCCACACAGAAAGGACACGTTTAGGGAAGGCAGTGTCCAACCTGCTGGTAACAGAAGCAGTGGAACCAGTTACACTCCTCCAGAGGGGGAAGGGTTCTACTTGAGATGCTTCTCTAAAGAAACGTGGAGAGTGGTGACCCATTCTAGATCTACCATCTCTAAACAAGCATCTGGCAAAGCAAAAGTTCAGGATGGTGACTTTGGCAATGATCCTTCCTACTTTTCAGCAAGGATACTGACTGGCATCTCTAGACGTAAGGGATGCCTACTTCCACATTCCCATCAGGGAATCTCACCGAAAATACCTCTGGTTCAGACTACCCTCTGGGCATCATCAGTTCACAGCCCTGCCATTCAGCCTGAAGTCTGCTCCCGGGGCATTCTCAAATTGTTTGGCAGTAATGGTGGCACACTTAAGAAGGCAGGGCATCATGGTGTTCCCCTTTGGACGACTGGCTAGTTGTGGGCAAGTCACCATAACAGGGGAAGGAGGCTCTTGGGCTCACTCAGGACATACTGGAGTCTTTAGGGCTCTTAATGTCAAAAAATCTGTATTCCAACCTGCTCAGGTACTGAATTTCATAGGGACAGAACTGGATACCCTGCAAGGGAGAGCATTCCTCCCTTAAGACAGAGTAGACAATTTTCTGCGGCTTGCAGAATCTTTGTCTCAACAGACCAATGCCAGCGAGACACTTTCTGCGGTTGTTGCGGCGCATGACTGCGACGTCAGGAACAGTACAGAGATGCAGATTTCAAATGAGACATTGTTTCACCTCGGGGCACCTTGGTGCCAAAGGAGAGGGACTCTGTCAAAGCTGATGCCAGTTCCAGGGACACTGTTGCAGGCCCTGCAGTGTTGGCAAGACAGAACCAACCTCAGGGGAAGGGTCCCATTCAAAAAGGAATCCCCTATATTGATACTCACAACAGATGCCTCCTTCTTAGAGTTGGGGGGCACATCTGGAAGAGCATAAAGTGCACGGTACTTGGTCCCCTGCAGAGTCACTCCTGCACATAAGTCTTGTAGCGCTCAGGGCAGTGCTTCTGGCACTGCAATCCTTCGCACCCCTGGTAAGGGACAAGGTGGTACAGGTCAGAACAAGACAATACCACCACAATGTATTATATCAACAAGCAGGGATGGACAAGATCCGATCTGCTGTGCACACTCCTTACAGGTTTCCTTGTTGGCCATCTACCTTCCAGGGAAGGACAACACTCTGGCAGATGCACTCAGCAGAATCTACTAAAACCACCACTAATGGTCTCTAAACAGACGAAGTACTGGAGGTGGTGTTCCACTGGTAGGTATTCGAGATGGACTTCTTCACTTCATAGGACAGCCATCAGTTGCCTCTGTCCTGCTGCAGGCCTCCAGCAAAGGCACAGTGCCCATGGATGCTCAAGTGTTGGATTGGTCAGGGAGGAGCCTGTATACGTTCCCTCCATTTCCACTATTGCTCACAGTCCTGATCAAGCTCGGGTCTCAACCAGCTACAATGATCCTGATAGCCCCAGACTGGGCCAGGCAGGCATGGTACTCGCTACTGCTCTCCTTGTCAGTGGCCCAACCCATACACCTCCATCAGAGGCACAACCTTCTGACCTCCTCTTAAGGGAGGATCCTGTATCCAAACCTCGGGTCTCTCAGACTCGAGGTATCACTCTTGAAGACCTAGAATACGCAGACTTACACCTCTGTGAAGGTGTAGTCGGAGACTTTTTGGGTTGTAGGAAACCCTCTTCCAAGAAAACCTGTGCCTCCAAATGGAAGAGGTTTTCTATCTGGTGTAATTCTAGTAGGAGAGTACCTTCCCAGGCAGGGTTACCAGTCCTGTTGGACTATCTCACTCATCTGCACTCGCTGGGCCTACAGCCCCACTACCCTTAAGGTGCACCTGGTATCAGTTTTAGGCTATCTTTCGGCAGGTAAAGGTATTTTTCTGGCTGTTAACCCTATTTTCAAAAAGTTCTTTAAAGGATTAGCTCAACTGCACCCTTACCACAGGGGAACCGGTACATTCTTGCGATCTCAGGGTATGCATTGCTAAGCTCATGGAATCTCCATTCAAGCCTATGGCTACAGCACATTTGAAATTTACTTGGAAAACTATATTCTTATTGGCAATCACTTCAGCCAGAAGGATAAATGAGTTTACAGGCCCCGTGTGAAGAACAGAACTACATATCCTTCCACAGGGACAAGGTGGTACTCTGGACTAACAGGAACTTTCTCCCAAAAGTAGTCCCTGATTTTCACCTGAACTAGTCGGTCACTTTGCTGGTATTCTTTACTGAACATTCTAGTTCAGGAGAATGCATGCTGTGTAGCCTGGATGACCAAAGAGCTTTGCTACTATATTACCCACACTAAGGCCCACAGGTAGAACAGACCACAGCTGTTCCTGACCTATGGGGATGTGGGAAAGGAAAAGCCAGCTTCAGAAAGGACAGTTGCACGATGGAGAGTGGCATGCATCCAGTTCTGCTACAGTAAAACTGGTAAGGTGCCCACGGTGGGCCTGAGAGCACATTCTACGAGGGGCACAGCTGCTACAATAGCAGCTGCCAGGGATATTCCCTTATTGGAGATATGTAAAGCAGCTACATGGAGAGCAGTACATACCTTTACAAAGCACTATAGTCTGGACACTCAATCTAGAAGTGATGGCTAAGTTTGGCACAGCAGTGCTGCAGAGCTTGTTTTCTAGGTAAGGTTCTGTGCCCACCTCCAAAGGTACTGCTTCGTAGTCTGCTACAGTTAATCATATTGAAGAATTCCTAGGGTTAGAAGAAAGAAAAATACTTACCGTAGTAATCTTGTTTCTTCCGAGGGTATTCTTTATTATGACTAACTCACCCACTCTACCTCCCCTTCCAGTACCAGTTCGCGCCTCCATCATAACTGGTGTCTCTTAGGCCCTGTCCACATTTCCAGCGCTTTTGCAAAACATTTTGAAAAACGTTTTTTCAGAATGGTTGTTGGTGTGTCCACACTGGCATCCGACATCAAGGTTGCCCGTTGGAGTTCCCATGCATACTTGCAGCAATTCCGCAAAGCATTGTGGGTGCCCAGTGCATGTCTGGATACTCTGGAATGGGCATGTTAACCGATCGGAGTAAATAAAAGCACCGGTTGATTCAGGATCTTATGGCGAGGTCGGGGATGTAAGCAGTATTGTTCCCCTTTCTTTTGGGAGGCAAAAATGTGTCTTAGAAAGTCCACAGAAGTTGCCTTAAACTGTTTTACAGTACGTTTTATTTCCGCACCCTTGTTAAAATGGTTTAAGGCAACCATGTTGGGCTGAAATCATGCTCGAAATCTTTTCCGATCAGGTTTTGAGCACGGTTTCTTAAAACAGTTCAGAGCACGGTAAAACCATGCTGTAGTGTGGACACGAACCATGTTTGCAGTTTTTGTAATGTTACAGACTACCTGTAATGTTACAAAACCACTGGTGCAGACAGGGTCTTTTTGTTAGGATAGTCCTGTCTGGGTTGTGTTCAGTTTTAAAAAAACAGATGGCTTCTGTTTTTCCTCTTGTGGTCCTATCTGGCATTACCAGGGGACAAGTTAAAAGGGGGATTAAGTTTTTATTACTATATTTGGACTAGCTTAGTTAGGGGGTCTTAACCCGCAGGCTTCAGTGAATTTGAGCATTGTAGAATGCAGCAGCTGGTAAGGGCAGCAGTTTGAATGGTGACATGAGCCAATAGATTTTCATCATTTGCATAAGTTCCATTCATCTCCGAGGCAGTTGAACACAGGAAGCTGACTGCTAGGATTAATCATATTGAAGAATACCTTGGAAGAAGCAAGATTACGATGAGTAATTTTTTTCTTCCAAGTACTTGAAGGTCCCAATCATGTCCCCTCTCTCCTGTCCTCCGGGGAGTACGTGTTCAGTGCCCTCAACCTCTCCTCGTATGCATTACCGTGCTGACCCGCTATCATCTTTGTAGCCCTCCTCTGGAACTTCTCCAGCAGGTTATGGTCCTTTTTGAGGTGTGGGCACCAGTACTGAACTCCATACTCTAGCTGTGGCCTCACAACTTACTTTTACAAGTAAAGTATATAACCTCTTTTCTCCTATTACTGATCCCCCTAACTGTGCATCCCAGCATCTTGTTTGCCCTTGCTGCTGCTTTCTTGCACTGCATGGAGTGGTTCAGGTCACTAGTGATGATCATTCCCAGGTCTTTCTCCTCCTCCTGATGCAGATACCAGAACTCCATTGAGGTAGTACTCTGTCCTAGGATTCTTGGCTCCAGTTTGCATAACATGTATTTCTTGGTATTAAAGTCAGGCTTCCATAGAAACATAGAAATTGTCAGCAGATAAGGACCGCCAGGCCCATTCAGTCTGCCCGTAGGCCCTATACATTGTACAGTATGTGGCCACTGACCCTGTGTGATCAATGGCTTTTCATTTCTTCTTTCCCTCTCAGGATTCCCTTGTGCCTGTCCCAGGCATGCTTAAACTCCTCCACTGTGTTTGCCCCCACTACCTCCTGTGGCAGACTATTCCAAGCATCAGCTACCCTTTCTGTGTGGAACAACTTCCTCACATTGCCTCTTAATCTACCCCTCTCCAATTTCATATCATGCCCCCTTGTTCTAGACCTTTTTCTACATTGGAAAAGGTCCCCCAACTGCACCGTGTTTATGCCCTTGAGGTACTTGAAAGTTTCAATCATGTACCTCCGCTGTCTCCTCTCCTCCAGTGAGTACATGTTGAGGTCCCTTTGTCTTTCCTCATATATTATGTGGTGCAAGCCCTGCACAATCTTTGTCTCCCTTCTCTGGATAGTCTCCACATTGTGTATGTCCTTGTTCAGGTGTGGTCTTCAGAACTGCACTCAGTACTCCAGGTGTGGCCTTACCAATGTTTTATACAATGGCATCCTCACCTCCTGCTAGTGATACCCCTGCCTGTGCACCCCAGCATGCCGCTGGCCCTTCCCGCAGCCCTTGCGCACTGCTTTGATACCTTAAGGTCATCAGAGATGATAACCCCTCCGTCCCTTTCTTTCTTGGTGACAGTCAGTTCCCCCCAAACCTGTAGTTCTCCCCAGGGTTCCCTTTACCCAGGTGTATTATTTTGCACTTTTTTTGCATTGAACATCAATTGCCACATCTCTGCCCATGTTTCAAGGTTGTCCAGGTCCCTCTTCATTGTCTTCACCCCTTCTAGAGTATACACCCTGTTGCAGATCTTGGTGTCATCTGCAAAAAAGCAGATCTTTCCTTCCAGCCCCTCTGAAAATGTCACTAATGAAGACATTGAACAGGACTCATCCCTGCGGTACCCCTGTGGGGTATCCAGTGAGGATAGCGACTGAATATGAGCGACCATCAAAACGGCAACTCATAAACAGCGCTATCCTGATGGGCTACCCTGCAAGGGTAGCGACCCTATGCGAAGGCGAATGTAGGGGAGGGTGACCGGAAGGAGAGAATAGCGAGAGGAAGGGAAGGGATAAGGAAGCGGGTTTCTCGGGGGGTGGGGGTGGGTAGTATGCCTGCTGCATCTGAGCTAGCCATGTGGTGTGGTGGTGAGGTTGTCTAGCTCCAGCGCGCAGTGTTCCATGTGATGACAGCGACTGAAAAACAGTGATTGCTATCATCGCCAAATGTATACAGCCAAAAGCATTTCGGCAATGTACATTTCTCCAGCGAGCGAACTTCGGTGCATTAAAGTGTTTTCGTGGGGGGCCTTTGCCACCCATAGCCCCCTACTAAGGATTCTCAACTCCGGGGGGGGGGGGGTGCAACTTGAGGAAGGGCTGAAATTCATTAAAATAAACGCACAGCCGCAAAGCAGCGGCAAAACTACTACTCCCAGCAATTCCTGAACCCAGTGTCTACTGCACGATAGCCAGCCCCCCTCACCACCGCACCACAGGGCTGGCTCGGTTGCAGCAGGCTCAGCTATCCTCCTTAACCCTCTGTCCTATCCCTCCCATCGCTCCCCTTCCGGTCATTCTGTACGCTATTACTTTGCTAGCAGATCATGATAGCACTATAAATGAGTCGCTGTTTCTATAGTCACTCATTTATAAGTGCTATCATCACGGGCCACCCCAGCGCAGCAAGTATTGGGATCGGGCCGAATTTGACGCTAGCTGCTACTGCTGTTTTTTTTTTGTTTTTGTTTGTTTTTGTGTGTGTGCAGTCCAGAGTGTCAACCCCTCCTTGATATGCACACCCCTGGAGTTAGTAATCCGTGGTGGTGGTGGTGGTGGGGGGGTGATAGCCCCACCCTGCATAAATAGTAAGTCCAGATCTTACTTTAAGAGGGCTCTTGCAGTAGGTAATTACATATAGGACTGACGCCGGCAGGTGGCAGGACCCCACGGAAAAATTTCTAGCTAGCAGTCCCTGGCCAGGGACCGCCCCCACGTCAGGTGACCGGCGTCAGGAGATGTCGGTATAAAGGGGCGGTCCCTGACGCCCGCCTTCCAGTTCTTTCCTGCCATGGGACTGAAAGGCCAGACGAGAGAGGTGCGGATATTTCCCTCAATGGAAAAGGAGCTGAAAAAGCCTAGGGGGATGGAGGGCGGGAAGGTATTGCCTACTGCAAGAGCCTCTCTCGAAGATCTACTGTTACGGTGAGTTCTTACGCAACTGTACTATCTTACTTCGAGAGGGCTCTTGCAGTAGGTAATTACATACAGGACTGAATCCCAAGCAGTCTGGAACAGAGAGGCACCGGGAGGAGGAAAAGTACTCCAAAAAGCAGTATTAGCTGTACAAGCCTCACGATAGGAGGCCTTGCAGAACAGCCAGCCCGAAGCCTGCTCTACGGCAAGAGGCAACATCCAAACTGTAGTGAGATACTGCACTGACAGAACAAAAAATCTCAGAAAGTCTGATCAACTATTTCTCTCTTTTGCCCACAAAAGAGAAGGCAATGCTGTTTCTAAGCAATGCCTGTCCAAATGGTTGGCTCATTGCATCACTTTCTGTTATGACAAGTGCAACAAGACCCTTCCGGGTCAAGTGAGAGGCCACTCCACCAGGGGAGTTGCTGCCTCGGTGGCTTGTTTCAATAATGTGTCAGCGGCGGACATCTGTGCTGCCGCCACTTGGACTTCCGTCCATACCTTTACAAAACATTATAGTTTGGATATTGCCTCTCGTCGTAGTGCAGGCTTCGGGCTTGCTGTTTTGCAAGGCCTCCTTTCCTAAGGTTTCACAACCAGAGGACCTACTTTGAGTAGCTTTCCTCCTCCCATTGTGCTTCTTCTTGTTCCAGACTGCTTGGGACTCAGTCCGATATGTAATTACCTACTGCAAGAGTCCTCTCGAAGTAAAATAATACGGTTACTTAAGAACTTACTGTAACAGTAGATCTTGAGAGAGGCTCTTGCAGTAGGTAATCTATCCGCCCTCCTTTCAGGGTTGGGAAATATCCGCTCTTCTCTCGTCTTCGCCTTTGGGCCTTTGGCAGGAAAGAACCGGAAGGCGGGCGAAGGGGGACCGCCTCTTTATACTGACATCGCATGACTTCTGTCACCTGACGTGGGGGCGGTCCCCCACCAGAGACTGGTAGCTAGAAATTTTTCCGTGGGGTCCTGATGTCTGCTGGCATCAGTCCTGTATGTAATTGCTTACTGCAAGAGCCTTTCTCGAAGATCTACTGTTTTGGTAAGTTCTTACGTAACTGTACTTTTTGTTTGACACGATTTCTCTCCCCCCCCAAAAAAAAACCTGTGCTGCCTTGCATCTTGGAGACCATGCTTCTCTAGGTATTCTACCAACATTTCCTTAAGTATGGTCTTTTGAGCTTGCTGACGATTGAGGTCCTGTGATACCACACCTGACTCCAGTGAACTATTAAATAGGCCTGCCAGCTTCTCAGCCAGTTCGTTTGAAAGAAGGGCATCACAGTCGCACTGGAGAATTTTATTAAAATTCACTCACAATTTGTCAAGAAAAGCTAAAAAAATAGAAAATTAAGGACAGCAGCATATATTCCCAGAAGCTCGCCAATGTTTCACGTGCTACTCCATGCTTTTTCAAGGCAGAGTTACATGGCTAAAGACCTCCTTTTATAGGGTGCCCCCTTAAAGGTACAGTGCACATATATGAACTTTATATTGCACAAAAAAGATTAATCCACAAATGTAAATAGCCAGTAACTACATTAATCAATAATCCTACCTAACTTAGTATACTAATACTATAACCTGTGCATTATCTTAACATAAATAGTGCTCCCAATATTTAAAGCAAATTAAATATAAATCCATACAGTCTTCATTTCAACTACAACATGCGCTATAAAGTGCTGGAGAAATATATATTTATATATATAATCACATTACCTATAATAAAACACTCACAGTTAAATAAATACAGATACAGGACCATAAACTAAAGTGCTGTCTACAGTTCATCCTTTTTCTTTTAAAAAAGGCACACGACTAAACATTTCAATGAGCCCATCATCACCACTAGCTCTAGAACATATTGCCACCTGCTCTCTGCTTACAGTAACTTATCTACCCCCGCCTAATCTAACTTTTGGAGACCTTGAATTTAAAGACCTGTCCAACACCCATTCTCCATAGTATGTACTGACAAAGCTTTGGTCTTGTCTTATGATGTGCAGTACTTTGCAAATGTTCACCAGTCCAAGAGTTAAATAATCTTTTGGTTTTTTCAATATATATCTTGTTGCACGTACATTTTGCCACGTAAACCACGTGTGGTATTGCAATTTATGAAGTTTCTGTCAAATATTTGTTGAGTAGCTGGATGCACAAAATTGCTACTTTTCACTATGGGTTGGCAAAACGTACAATTCCTGCACACAAAAGTTCCCATGGGTAAATGTCTGTCTTGTTTTGATCCAGGTGCTTTGTACATACTGCTGGTTACAAAGTCCGCAACATTCTTGCCTTTGCAAAAGACTATCCGGGGGGTGAAGCAACATATTTTTTCAGCTTTGGCTTAGTTGCTAACACATGCCAATGTTTCTGTAATATCGCTTGTACTTTAAAGCTCTGTGGGGTAAATAAAATTAATCTGATCTGTACTTTGTGTCGTATTGCTTTTACTTGGCAATTGAGTTCTCTACATATCATCCACAACATTTCTAGCTTTGATACAATCTGTACTATAACCTCTTGAAGCAAATCTTTCTACTAACTGTTCTGCCCCCTCTATATACTTGTGTTCATCAGATGTATTCCTGTGTAAGTGCATATATTGTCCTGTTGGTATATTTTGTATGAAGTGTCTAGGGTAGCAGCTAGGATATAAGAGTAAGGCACTTCTGCCTATCTCCTTTCTATACAAACTTGTAACTATTCTGCCTTCATTCCTTCTTACAATGTGTAGGTTCAAAAAGTCAATTTCAGAAATGTCTGATTTCACAGTAAATTTCAGATTTTCTGTCATTTCCAAATAGTTTTTTTAAGACTAATGACTCTTCTGAATCAAGCCACATGATACTAATATCAGTAAAGTAGTGATAGTATGCTAGCTGTTCCAAAAAAAACATTACTATCTGACATCACAAACCCTTTCCCAGTTGGACAGATATAAATTTCCATAGTTGGGGCCAAAAGCTGCCCCATTGCTGTACCCTTATCTGCAAATAGTATACTCTGTCAAACAAACATGTTCTGTCTGAGTACTTTTTTCTGTCAGTCAGCAAGAATTCAATAAAACTGACAGTGTAACCTGACAATAAATGCAGAGAGCTGAGCAAAGCATCTAGCCCTTGCTAATGTAGTATATTAGTATAAAGTGCAGTGATGTCCATAGTAACCCAACAGGTCTCCTGCTCTCAAAACCACATCTTCCAAAATCTTCAAATAGTGTGTGATATCTTTAATGTGGACTGGCCATAAAGGGACTAATGATTTAATATGCTGGTACATACATTTTGCTAATGGCTCAGTCAGGGCCCCAGTACTGGCAACAGTTGGCCGCATTGGGGTTTCTGTTGGTTCTTATGGATCTTGGGCAACCCATAAAATACCTATGAGAAATGAGGCAGTATCAGTGTTTCAACGACTATGTGAAAGACATTCAGGAGTTTATTACTACCAGTGAAGGCCCAAGATTCTATAACTGTACAATGGAAGAAAAACAAGCCCTAGTAGATTTATCAGAAAATGAATGTATATAAAGAAAGCAGACAAAGGGGGTGCTACTGTTGCTCTGGACAAAAGTAAGTATTATAATGAAATTGTTTCTCAGTTAAATGACACTGAACACACTATGTTAGATTGATACATGACCATACTGCCTTTTATAAGACAGATATTGATGGATATCTGTATGAAGTGTTGTGTAATGGGATTATCTCGAAGCAGACGTATGATTTTTTTACAGGTAGAGAATCCAGTGCTGGCAACCTTTCATGGGTTACCCAAGATCCATAAGAACCAACAGAATCCCCAATGTGGCCAATTGTGGAAATTGACTTTCTGGACCTACACATTGTAAGAGGGAGTGAAGGCAGCGTTTGTATAGAAGGGAGATGGATAGAAATGCCTTGTTATCATGTCAGAGCTGCCACCCTAGACATTTAATACAAAATATACCAAAAGGGCAATTTATGCGCTTATGCAGGAATACATCTGATGAACATATATAGAGGGGGCGGAATAGTTAGTAGAAATATTTGCTTCAAGAGGTTATAGTACAGATTGTATCAATAAAGCTAGAAATGTTGTGGATAATATGCAGAGAACTGAATTGCCAAGTAAAAGCAATAAGCCACAAAGTACAGATCAGATAAATTTTATTTCTGACTTTACTCCACAGATCTTTAAAGTACAAGCAATATTTATTTATTTATTTTTTTAAATTTTGGATAACACCTTTGAGAACAAGTTCATTTCATAGGTTCCACTTGTGCTTATGGAACCATCTTTCTACGACTACGAAATCACTCTGTAGCCTAGATTCAAGAACCTTAGGGTCTGGATCACTGGTAAACAGGACAGCATCATCCGCATATGAAAGGATGTGACCCTGACAGGAGTAAGGAAGGTTTGTTGAGGAAAATGCTAAATAAAAGAGGGCCCAAGATGGACCCTTGAGGAACTCCAGATAGGACAGGTCTGCTATCTGAAAGGGTGTTACCAATCTTCACCTGCTGTGTACGGTTGTGCAGGTAACTTTCAAACCAGGCTGCGCTGTCAGGAGCTAGGCCAATGGTGTTAAGCTGTTCGACCAGGAGGGCATGATTCATTGTGTCGAAAGCTTTGGTTAAATCAATGAAAGCAGCATCGACCAGGTGTCCTTGATCTAAGGAGTGGTGAATAAAGCCTGTGAACTCCAGAAGGCCGAGAGTGGTACTATGACCATTCTGAACCCGTGTTGTTGCGGGTATTGTAGCTGTTAATTTTTATGAGTATTCAACCAGTTGGTCAGCCACTGTATGCTGAAGAGTTTTTGAGAGTTAGGGCTGGATAGAGATAGGTCTGTAGTTCCCAGTAATTGTGCGATCCCCAGACTTATGAACTGGTGTCACAGTGGCAGATTTCCATTTCTGAGGAAATTGAGTAACTAAGGGACATGTTAATAATGAGTTTGAGGTGACTGAATTTCACCCATTGTAAGGGTTACAAACTTAAGATCCAGGGTGTCACCACTAAATCTTGATTTCCCTATTACCTTGAGTAGGTAATTCCTGGCTTGATGGGCTGAGAGGGTTTTGAAGTAGAAAGGAGGGCAAGAAGGGTGCCAAGTTTCTTTCCCAGAGTGGTCACTTGTGAGGGGGTGAGAGAAGTAGCCAGGTGGCGGGACACCACTCAGGTCCGTGGAGGCATTATTAAAAGTGTTCGCAATAAGTTTGGGGTCGAGTGAGGGTACACCATCAATGTTAAGCATGGTAGGGGCAGATCTGAGGTCTCTTCCCAGTGACACCTTTAAGGTTAGTCCAAAATTTTCTGCCATCATTTCAGATCTGAGAGAGCACTTCCTTATAATGTTGATTTTTAGAGCACAAATAGCCCTTGTGCAGTTATTTCTAACTGCTTTTTACCTCTGGATGTTGGCCTGGTTACACAGGAACCTAGACCTGTGCAATAGATTGTCCCTGGCATTAAGAAGCTCAAGGAGGTCCGGAGAAAACCAGGGATTACAGCGGTCTTTGATTTTATGCTTTTTTGAGGGGGCATGCCTATCACACATAGCGTTGAACTGAAGAATGAATTAGTCGAGGGCAATGTCACTGTTGTTAGTTGTGCAAACCATTGACCAGTACTGATTATGCAGGTCAGCTTTTAGTGATTCAAGATGCCCATGGATGAGTACCCTGGTGGTAATTGTTCTAGCGGGTGGTTTAGAGAATTTGTTCGCCCAGTGAAACAAGACTGGGGAGTGCTCACTGAAGGCATCTTGGAGTATGTTTCTGTCCGATATATATGATTAGGGTGGTTGGAGAGCACCCAGTCCAGTAAGGTACCTGTCCCAGTTTTATAGTTGATTCTAGTGGGGGGGACTCTACTAGCTGGGTGAGGTGAACTGCTGAAACTACATCTTTGAAAGGGCATGTGTCAGGAGAGAACCAATTGACATTGAAATCTCCTAACATGATAATTTCCGAATTAAGACTGAGAGCCAAAACACTCCAGGAGTGAATCAAAGCAGGAGACCGTCTGAGAGGAATATAGATTGAAGACACAGTAAGGGTTTTATTGTGTGCACCTAGAAGCACTTTTATGGCAGGGGCTTGCATATGGTCATCAGTTTTGGGCAGAGTTGGGACGAGACCATAAAGGTTGTTTTGGAGGTAGATTGCACAACCGCCCCCATGCTTGAAGAGACAATCCTGTCTAAAGGCTGTGTAGCCTGGGATGGAAATTGAAGCATCAGTTACTTATGGAGAAAGCCATGATCTTACTTCGAGAAGGCTCTTGCAGTAGGTAATTACATATAGGACTGACGTCGGCAGGCAGCAGGACCCCACGGAAAAATTTCTAGCTAGCAGTCCCTGGCGAGGGACTGCCCCCACGTCAGGTGACGACGTCAGTATAAAGGAGCGGTCCCGGACGCCCGCCTTCCAGTTCTTTCCTGCCCGTCAGCTTGTGCAGTGCCTCGCGGTAAAGTTCGTAGCTCAGCCCTGTTACTACGTCGTTTTTTTACTGAAAGTTATAAATATTTTGAGATCTTTACGTTAGGTGAACGTCGGTTTATGTCGTCCCCTTCAAAAAATAAGCGCGACTGATGCGGGCCCAACTTGCCCTACAAGGACAGTCACTCCTCTGCTCTTTTTGCTTAGGCCTCACCATGCGGTCGATAAGTCTTAATTGTTTGCATTTTAACGCTACCCGTAGACGCACGCCAGCAGTCCTTGAAGCCCATCTCTTTAAAAAGATGATGTCTGCAATGGAGAAGGAGTTGAAGAAACTTAGGCAGGCGTCGACCTCCCCAGAAGGACACAAGAAGTGGGAAAAGAAAGGTGCGGAGAGACGCCTCCTCCTCTGCGACTCGGCTGGAGTCAGGTAACGTCCCTCCGGGGATCGTCGGCGGCAGCCTCCAAGGCTTTGGAGGCGTTGCCACCCGTCGGGCTCGCGTTCGGGCCCTTCGGGCGCCTCCGGGAAAAAGGAGGCTTCTGCCCCCAGTACTGCCACAGGCTTGTGGCCTACTGGCGCGGGCGCCTCCCATAAACCGGACATCGGCTCCTCCACCCGCCGGGAGAAGGCCGCTAAGACGCCTGACTCTTCGGGGCAGCGCACGGCAGTGTCCCCCTTGGACCGGGCCTCTTCCCATCCTCGGTCCGCCTCCGATGAGGAACCCCTTAAGTCGGACGCTGGCTCCTCTGGCGTCCGCCGGGATCCTGCCCCTAAGTCGCATGTCGGATCCTCCGCGTGCCGGGCGTCAGAGCCTACGACAGACCCTCCATCGTCTGTCGTCCCAGGTTCCCCGCAGCCTTCGCTGCCGTCCAGGGAGCCCGTGTCGCCCCTGCCTGACCCCGGGGATTTTTCACCACCATCCCTGGACGAGACATGGGATGCTTTTCCGCCGTCCGATCCCTCTCCCACGGAACTGGATCTGGCCCCAGCCCGACACAGCCCACCGGCGCGGTTCCGGCGCGGCGAAGGATACTCTCTTCGCCGGACCCCCCATGGGCCTATCACTATTGATCCGCCCGAGGCTCTATGGCCGTCTGCTCCGGCAGATCCTCCGGTGCCGGGTATCCGCCGTCATATCCGGCGCCCGGCTTACCGGGTCCGCGGTATCCTGTGCGCAGTACCCGGCATCGGTCCAGCAGCGGCAGTACCGGCACGCGCAATACCCGGCTCGGTATTCCCGCAGCCGGGTTATGGATACTCACCTTATGGATATAATCCGTACAACTATCCCCCTTCTCCTCCTCCACCGCCCCCTAGGCGGCCGGTGGATCTTCAGGAGACTCTGGCCTCCTGGTGGGCTGAGGCCAAGGCTCAGCTCACCAAGGAAGTTGAGAGCTGCCTTACGGCAACAGTGCCACCTCCGGCCCCCGTACGCCTCAGACGGCACACTCCCTCTCCGCCTCCGGATTCCCGAGCTCTCCCCTCGGGATCCAGAGAGGGGCAGGACACGCGTCCAGGGATCCCCCCTAAGGAACCCGTTCCTCCCCCTAGACGAGTCAGGGAGTCTTACTCTGCTTCCAATTCTTCTCCTCCTCCTCCTCCCCTTCCCCCCCCGGACTCCTTGGATTCCTCCGATGGATGCTCCGAGAAAGATGAGCCTCGCTCTCCGTCCAAGCCCCGGCCGAGGACTCCTCCGAAGTCTCCTCCAGAGGATCCTTCCTTCACGGAGTTGCTCAGGAAGATCCAGGAAGTTCATCAGTAGCGTTCCTTAGAGCCAGATCCTCAGCGGGTTAAACTCGCCGAACATCTGGACTTGCCCCTTACAGCCCCTACTCTTGTGCCAGCCTGGATCGAGCCTCATGCTCACCTTGTTTCCACCATTTGGAAACAACCGTCGGCTTTAGCCCCACTTCCTCGGAAGTCCAACAGGCTATACCAGACTCTGGAGGGTGTAGACTTTTTAGATTCTCACCCCCGTGCAGACTCGGTTGTGATTAGCACCGCTCACGGCCGGTCAGCACACCCTAAACACTTGAGCTAGTCTCCTCCGGATAAGGAGTCTCGCCTTCTGGATCAGTATGGAAGGAAGATCTACGCTTCTTCCACACTGGGGATTAGGGCCCTAAATTATGTAGCACATATGGTGGATTACCAGAAGGCTGTCCTTACCCAGGTGGAATCTAAGATTGACTCCTTGCCTGACTCCCAAGTCAAGCAGGAGTTAGCTGACCTTGTCCGTTCTGCTCGTTCGGCCAGTCGTCACATTCTGAGGATGACCTACGATGCAGTGGACACCGCAGGGTGGAGCTCCGCGTTTGCCGTAAGTCTTCGGCGCTACGCCTGGCTCCGAGTGTCAGGTTTGGTCCTGGAGGTGCAGTCAGCAATTCAGGAAACACCTTTCAGGGGTTCGGTGCTTTTCGGTGGTGATGTCAAGGACATCATCACCGACTTGCAGGAGAAGGGGATGGCCCTGAAATCTGTGGATTCCATGTACTGTCCCCATCCCCCACAGTGCCATCCTTTTTGCAGACGCAGCCGGCCTCAAGCGAAACCCCAAGGAAGGTGGACACCTTACGTCTGGCCCCCACAGCTGCCAGACCCCTGCCGCCCAAAAAAGCAGCGGGTGCCCCAGCTGCGGCGCTGCCCCATACCACCTGACTCCTTCCCTCTCCCACCGCCCCCGGACTCCCCGGAGGAACCGGTAGGAGGGAGGTTCTCCCTCCACCTTCCAGGTTGGGAGAGGATAACATCGGATTCATGGGTGCTTCAGATTATCGCAGAGGGGCACTCCATAGAGTTTCTGCAGAAACCTCCACGCCATCCCCCTCCGAAGTCCTCTTACTCAAGGGACCATCTTCCTTTGGTCAGGGAAGAAATATCTGCTCTCCTCACGAAGCAGGCCATAGAACCCGTCCCGCCTCACCTCCACGGGACAGGTTACTATTCCCATTTCTTTCTTGTACCAGAGAAGACAGGAGATCTCAGACCCATTCTCGATCTCAGCTCCCTGAACCTCTATGTAGAATACAAGAAGTTCAGGATGCTTTCCCTTCAAACCCTTCTGCCCCTTCTTCGGCCGGGCCAATGGCTTTGTGCACTGGATATGCAGGCTGCATACCTGCACATCCCCATTTGTCCCTCGCACCGAAAGTACCTCCGGTTTGCTTTCCAGGGGGACCATTACCAATTCCGGGGGAATCCCTTTTGGTCTTTCCTCGGCTCCCCTAGTTTTTACCACATGCCTGGCGGTGGTAGCGGCCCACCTGCGTACCTTGGGAGTTCAGGTGTTTCACTACCTGGACGATTGACTCCTGGTGACCTTGTCCAGGGAGGAACTCCTGCATTTTCTCTCCCTCACCCAGCAGGTTTTCACTTGTCTGGGTATCACCATCAACCATTCCAAGTCTCATCTGGACCCTTCCCAGAGACTCTAGTTCATCGGGGCAATCCTCGATATGACAGTGTGCAAGGCCTTCCTGCCTTCGGACAGGGGGGGCCTCCCTCCAGTCACAGATTTCCCTACTTTCGGAACACAGGAAGGTTCCGGCGAGGTCGGTGCTCCGTCTTTTGGGGCTGATGGCGCCCGCCATCCCGACGGCTCCGCGCGCGCTACTCTCCGCTCTCAGTGGGATCAACTTGTAGACGACCTAGATCATCTGGTGCTGATCTCCTCACCGATGACAAGAGACTTGCAATGGTGGATGGTTCGAGAGAACCTGTTCTGGGGGGGTCCCCTTTTTTCATCCTCCCCCCTCCCAGACTCTGACCACGGACGCATCAGGCGAAGGTTGGGGAGCCCATCTGGGTCCTCACCGAACCCAGGGTTTATAGTCCAGATTGGAATTGGCTCTCCACATCAATGTGCTCGAGCTACGAGCAGTTCTGTATGCCCTCCAAGCCCTTCACCAATACATCCTTCCCAGTCACCTGGCTGTCCAAACGGACAACATGTGCGTGGTGTGGTACATCAACAAGCAGGGAGGGACTCGATCCTACCCGCTGTGCAGGGAAGCAGTGAGGGTTTGGGAATGGGCAACGCTTCACAACCTTCATCTCACGGTGATCCATGTTCCAGGAGTCGACAATATCCTGGCAGACAAGCTAAGTCGTTCCTTGGCTCTGCCACACGAGTGGAAACTGGACCAAAAGGTTCTAAATGGCATCTTCCAGCTTTGGGGGACTCCACAGGTAGACCTGTTCACCTCTTCCCAAAACGCAAAACTTCCCACCTTTTGCTCGCTCGCTCCAGAGCGAGGCGCTTTCTGGAGCGACGCTCTGTCTCTAAGCTGGAAGGACAGATTCCCCCAATTCCTCTGGTCCCTCGTGTGCTGCAGAAACTTGCATTGGAAGGAGCGAGAATGATTCTGATCGCTCCTTTCTGGCCCAGGCAAATCTGGTTCTCTATTCTACAACAATACTCAGAGGTTCCTCCTCTTCCTCTTCCTTTATCTTGAGGATTGCTGACCCAGGATCAGGGGACCCTGGTCCATCCGGGACTCAAGTCTCTCCAACTTCATGCATGGCTCCTGCAGACCTAGCCCAATCTCGTTTTGGCTGTCTCCTAAGGTGGCCGAGATTCTAGTGGAGTCTAGAAAACCCTCCACTACGTCCACCATCACTATGAAATGGAAGCGATTTTCCATTTGGGCTGCCTCCAGGAACGTGGAGCCTTTCTCCTGTCCTATGGCCGTTCTGCTCGATTATTTGCGTCATCTTTTCGACCTGGGTCTCAGTCACTCCTCTTTGAAGGTTCATATGGCTGCCATTTCAGCCTACCATGTTCCTTTTGCTGATAAAACCTTTGCCCAATTAGAGGTTTCCAAGACCTTTCTCAGAGGGGTCCTTCATCTCAGGCCCCCTGTTCGGACTCCTGCTCCCCCTTGGAATTTGAACTTTGTTCTTGAGAAACTTACCCTTCCTCCTTTTGAGCCTGTGGCTTCCGCAGATTTGAAGTTTTTATCGTGGAAGACTCTCTTCTTGGTGGCCATTACTTCTGCTCGAAGAATTTCCGAGCTCCAGGCCCTTATGTGTAAAGTCCCCTATCTGATTTTTCACAAAGAATGAGTAGCTCTTCGCACGAGCCCCAAGTTTCTTCCGAAAGTGGTAGCGGAGTCGACCTTAAATCAGTCTATTGAGTTACCTGCCTTTTTCATGCAGTACTCCAACCAAGGAGAATACTTGCTCCATACCATGGATGTCCACAGGATTCTGAGATACTACACCGATAGGATAAAGGATCTCAGAAAGACTGATCAGTTGTTCGTCTCTTTTGCTCGCAAAAGGGAAGGCAATGCTGTCTCCAAGTAATGCCTGTCAAAGTGGTTGGCTCATTGCATCACTTTCTGTTATGACAAATACAACAAGACCCTACTGGTTCAAGTCAGAGGTCACTCCACTCGCAGAGTAGCAGCCTCTGCGGCTTGTTTCAAGAATGTGTCTGCGGCAGACATCTGTGCTGCCGCCACCTGAGCTTTTCAGTCCATACCTTTCGAAACATTACAGTTTGGACATTGCCTCGCCGTAGAGCAGGCTTAGGTTAGCTGTCTTGCAAGGCCTCCTATCTTGAGGTTTGCAAGGTTGTTTGCTACTTCTTGGAGTAGTTCCTCCTCCCGGTGCCTTTCATTTGTTCCAGACTGCTTGGGATTCTGTCCTATATGTAATTACCTACTGCAAGAGCCCTCTCGAAGTAAGATAGTACAGTTACGTAAGAACTTACCGTAACAGTAGATCTTCGAGGGAGGCTCTTGCAGTAGGTAATACCTTCCCGCCCTCCATTACCCTAGGTTTTTTCAGCTTCTTTTCCATTCAGGGAAAGATCTGCTTTTCTCTCGTCAGGGCCTTCCGGGCCCGTGGCGGGAAAGAACTGGAAGGTGGGTGTCCGGGACCGCCCCTTTATACCGACGTCGTCTGACGCTGGTCACCTGACTTGGGGGCGGTCCTTCGCCAGGGACTGCTAGCTAGAAATTTTTCCATGGGGTCCTGCCGCCTGCCGACATCAGTCCTATATGTAATTACCTACTGCAAGAGCCTCTCTCGAAGATCTATTGTTATGGTAAGTTCTTACGTAACTGTACTTTTCTACGACTGAGAGGATGTCTGGGTTATGTTGTAAGATCCATGCATTCAGTATGTCCATTTTGGGGAGGAGGCTGCATATATTAAGTGAGGCAATTTTAAGTAACCCAGTTAGATGACTGTGGGTATGCCGTAAGTTGTGGAGGGCCAGGGTTGGGGTGAATATTGCCAGAGAGCAGCAGCAACAGTTAGACCAATCCACACAGATATTCTTTTAACTGCTTGTTGCTGAGTTTGTGAAACTTCCTCTGAGTTGAACACGCTTTACAGTTGGCTTGTAAGTTGAAGATCCTGGGGAGGAGTGCCAAAGGGGGGTAGCCAGCTAGGGCGATAACATGGCAACCCCCCAGTCGCCAGGGGAATGCAGGTTCCATGGCACAGTAAGAGAGTCACAGCATTAGGATAAGGTGATAGTACTTTAAACATATAAATGATTACTATACAATGTTGGCGAGGTAGATGTTAGTAACCTGTCACAGGCAAGGTCAGATAGGGTTAATAGAGAGAGAGCAATATATATATAATGCCTCTAGGAAATAGAGCCGTTATAAGAGACATTGATACCAAGGAGTGCAGCAGTAAGGACACACGCAAGGTCCCAAGCACAGTGCAAGGTTAATTATGCCAGTGTTTTTTTGTTTTTTTTTTGTGTTTTCCTTTCAGAGTACAATATGCTAAAAGTGAGAAACAAGGGTGGGGATAACAGTGATTGGAACACGAAAAAGGCAGAGGCAAGTTGGACAAGTGGGTTGAAAGATTAATAGGAAAAATAAGATGCCTCTAGTGGCAGATCAGTATAAACTGTTGCTTAACCCCCCGGGATGGTCTTTTGTAGAGGCGAGAATGTCGCAGACTTTGTAACCAGTAGTATGTACAGAGCACCTGGATCAAAACAAGATAGACATTTATTCATGGGAACTTTTGTGTGTGGGAATTGTACGTTTTTGCCAACACATAGTGAAAAGTAGCAATTTTGTGCATCCAGCTACTGGACAAATATTTGACATCAGAGACTTCATAAATTGCAATACCACACGTGGTTTATGTGGCAAAATGTACGTGCAACAAGATATATGGTGGAAAAACAAAAAGATTATTTAAATTGCGGATTGGTGAACATTTGCGCAGTACTGCACATCAGGATAAGACCAATGCTTTCTCAGTACATACTATGAGAATAGATGTTTGACATGTCTTTAAATTTCAAGGCCTCCAAAAAGTTAGATTAGGCTGGGGGGAATTAGATAATGGGTCACTGCAAGCAGAGAGCAGGTGGCAATTTTAGTCGATCAATATCTTTATTTTGCCAGGCGGAACACCATTGAGACACGCTCTTTTACAAGATGGACCTGGGAACAGTACAATAGCCAGACGGGTATAAGAAAAAATTACTCACCTTAGTAATAGTTTCTTCTAATGGAGTCTTGCTGTATTCTGATATATGCAGTTAGCCCCAGCACTTGAACTGCTCCAGAGAGGAAAGAGTTAACTCTATGCCAGAGCTTAGAAGGCTGGGCTCGAGCTCGGTTCAGAACTCTGTCTGCTGCACTTCAGTGTTAAACTGTCAGATTCTTACGAGCTAATACTAACTACACCACCAAGGTGGAAATTGTAAATAAACTAGCCAAAGGCAACCAATTTGTGTGCGTCCCCAAAAGACTCGGGTCAAGAACCCCAAAATAAAAACCAGGTAGTGAACCAACATAACTACAAAAAATAACATAAACATAACCCACTCCTCCTTTCTAAAAGGGGGAGTGCCAAGTACACCCCTGAGGTGCAACACTGTACCTGCCAGCCCACTTCCCAAAAAACAGGTTCTGAGAGGGGAGGCGGGGAGGGAGGTCAGAATACAGCAAGACTCCATTAGAAGAAACACAATTACTAAGGTGAGTAATGTTTTCTTCAAACATGAAGTCTTGCTGTATTCTGACATATGCAGACTACCAAGCAGTACCTCCAAGGAGGAGGGTACCGAACCTATTTTGGGAATAGGCTGTGCAGTACTGCTGTACCAAACCTAGCATCACTCCTAGCCTGGATATCCAGAGAGTAATGCTTGGTGAATGTATGGACTGTTTTCTAGGTGGTTGCTTTGCACATTTCTAGTAAGGGTATATCTCTGGCATCAGCCAGAGAAGCAGCTGTACCTTTAGTGGAATGAGCCCTCAGGCCTGAGGGGGGGGGTATTTTGCCTAACTTTTCATAGCAGAATTGTATACAAGAGACAATCCATCTGGCAATAGTTCTTAGTAGCAGGTTTACCCTTTCCCACTTCACCATAAGTGAGAAACAACTGTGGGCAGTCAAACCTAAGTGCCGTAGTATGTTCAGTGTAATAACTGAGTGACCTCTTAACATCCAAACTGTGTAATCTTCTCTCTTCTGAAGAAGAAGGATCAGTGAAGAACACAGGACGGGATGTGGACTGGTTCAGATGGAAATCTGAAACCACCTTGGGTAAGAACCTCTTGTTGATTCTAAGGACCACCTTATCTCTATGGAATGAGATAAAATCGGGCTCCACTGCCAGAGCTTGTAATTCACTAATACGCCTGGCAGAAGTGATAGCTACCAGGACACAGTTTTCCAAGTCAAATACTTGCGTTCTGCTGAAGCCAAAGGCTCAAAAGGGGGTTGCATTAGCTGAGCAATGCAAACATTAAGATCCCAAGCAAGAGTAGGGTCCTTAAAGGAAGGGTTGGTATGGAGCAAACCTTTAAAGAACTTACAGAAAACAGGGTGAGATGCCATGGAAGAAGTCTTCCCCACTGACAGGAATGCAGAGACAGCTGCTAAGTGTACTTTCAGAGTGGCTGGCCTGAGGCCTAAGCCATTAAGATGAACCATATAATCCAGAACTGTAGCCAAATCAGCAGTATCTGGTAAGACATCCCTATTGGAACACCAAATGCTGAATCTTTTCCATTTGTAATTGTAAGTTTTTTCTGGTGGCAGGTTTTCAAGAAGCTTCAAGACTATCCAGAACTCCCTGAGACAGATGGAGACTTGCATACTCTAACTCTTCAAGAGCCAAGCCTTGAGGTTGAGAGACTGAAGGTTTGGGTACCATATCCTTCCCTGAGAGGAGGTTAACAGATTGTGTTTCTTGGGAAGAGATGGGGGAAGATGGACCTGCTAGGTACATCAGTAGAGGATACCAAGGCTGCCTGGCCCAGTCGGGTGCAGTCAGGATCACTTTGCATGATTGTGACCTTATCTTGACCAGAACCTTGAACAACAGAGGAAAGGCATACAGGAATTTCCCCTCCCAATCCAGAACCAGAGTATCCAGGGGAACTGAGCCAATGACTGGGGGTCTGCAACAGAAGAGAGGGAGTTGATGATCGTCTGGGGTTGCAAAGAGGTCAATCTTTGGAGTGCCTCACCTTGAGAAAATTACTTGTAACACCAAGGGATCCAGGGACCATTTGTGATGGCCTTGAGATATCCTGCTCAGAGCATCTGCTAACATATTTTCCTTCCCTGGAAGGTGGACTGCTACCAGAGATGTCTGCAGGGAATAAGCCAGAGATCATAATTTAATGGCTTCCATGCACAAGGCTGTAGACAGAGTGCCTCCATGCTTATTGATGTACCACATGGTGGTGGTGTTGTCTGTCCTGAACCACCTTGTTCTGTACTGAGTCCGAGAAAGCTTGAAGAGCCAGGTATACTGCCCTGAGCTCCAGAAGATTGATATGAAGTAGAAACTCCTGAGGGGACCACACTTTTGTGCTGTGAGGGCTCCTAAGTGAGCTCTCTGTCCCAGGAGAGAAACATCTGTGGTTAACGCCACTGAATGAGTCTGGCTGATGAATGGGACTCCTTGTCTGAGATTGTCCTGATCCAGCCACCATTGGAGAGCTTGGATCAGAGTCTTGAGTCACTGGAATCGGTTTGGTTAGAGGATCTCAGATGGAACTGAATGTCTCTCATTTGAAATCTGGCTCCTTGCACCACTGCAGTGGAAGCTGCCATGTGACTCAGGAGCTGAAGAAAATGTCTTGCTGGTTGGGACATCAGAAGGCGGAAAGAAGAAGCCAGGTCTGTAAGGGCCTTTGTTCTTGCCAGAGGAAGAAAAGCCTTTGCTTGGACGGTATCCAACTATATCCCAATGAAGGTCAGGAGTTGCGCTGGCTCAAGAACTGACTTTGGAAGTTTGAGGAGGAATCCTAGAGAAGTGAGCAGTTATTGTATCACTTGTAGGTTTGACTTGACTTGGTCTGGAGACTGCCCCACAATGAGATAGTTGTCCAGGTATGGAAAAATGGAGATGTTTTGTCCCCTTAGAAAGGCCACTACTACTGCTAGGCATTTTGTGAATACTCTTGGAGCTGATGTTAGTCCGAAGGGCATTGCTCTTAACTGATAATATCCTGAAGGTAATTCGAACCCGAGGTACTTTCTGTGGTAGCACCTGATGGGAATGTGACAGTAGGCATCCTTGAGGTCCAGGGAGGCTAACCAATCCCCTGGCCTCAGAGAGGGAAGAATTGCTCCGACTCACCATTTTGAATCTTGGCTTGACAAGGTGCTTGTTTAGGTATCTTACGTCTAGGATGGGCTGCCACTCCCGTCTCTTTTGGAGTAAGAAAATATCTGGAGTACAGACCCTTGCGCCTGTGTGGAGCAGGAACTCTCCCTATGGCGCTGAGAGCCAGCAGAGAGGAAACCTCTGCCTCTAGGGCAGTGGTTTTGGAGATATTTGCAGGTGTAAAAGACCTGACCCTCAGTTTTGGAAAATTTTTGAAGCTGAGGGCCAGTCCCTGGCTTACTACCTCCAGAACCCACTTGTCTGAGGTAACTGACTTCCAGGCCTGGAAGTAGTAAGCCAGCCTGCCTCCTACTGGAATAGGGGAGTCAACCTGGGCTAACACATCAGGGTGTCTGCTTGGCAGGAGCCTTAGACTGAGAGGAGGATGCAACCCTGCTCATCCTCCTTCTCCCTCTCCCTCTCTCTCTGAAGAACCCCCTCTGAGAAAAAGATGAGGCCTGTATCTGGTAGAAAGGCCTGTGAAAAGGCCTGCCCTTGCCCCTAGATTGCTGCTTTTGAGGAGTTGCCTGCTTTTCCTTGGCCTGTGCAGTCCTGTATTCATCCATCTTTTTCATGTAATTCTCTGTCTGCTCCCCAAACAGAGAATTACCCACCACAGGGAAATCCGTGGCCTTAGGCTGGATGTCCTATGAGAGGCTAGTACATCTGAGCCAAGCAAATCTCCGAAGAGACACAGATGTAGCCATGACTTGTAATGACACATCATTTGAGTCCACAGCAGCATGAAATTGGATCTTAGATGCCTCAGTCCCATCAGCAGCCACCTCCTCCAGCTCCTTGGCTAGCTGAGGAGAAGCCTGTTTAGCCAGTTCCAGAACAGTATCTCGTCTGGACTTCTGGTATCTGGCTGTGTAGGCCATATAGTTTGCCTGCCTGAGTCCCAATGAGTGTGCCAAGTACTGTTTTTTGACCATAGCATCCACCTTCCTAGAGTCTTTATCTGGGGTGTGTGAAGCGAAAGGTATATTAGCCTTGTCACAGGCTGCAGCCTGCACCACCCCATCATGGCTGCATTATTGGAAAAAGAACTCTATACCTGAGCCTGACAGCATATACCTCCTGTCCATTCTCTTGTCCACAGGAGGTAAAGAATTTTTTTTTTTTTTTTTCAGTTGTTTAACCAGGTATAGCACACTAAGCTGAAAGCTTTTCTACAGGAGCAGCCTGGGAGCACATGGAGGTTAAGTGACTTACTCAGGGTCACACAGTATGCAGGTGGAAGCTGTGGGATTCAAACCCAGGTCTGGTCTGCTGGATGTCACCAGATTTGCAGCTCAGAGCCTTAGACCACTGTGCTATACTGCCTCCAATTGAATTTGGTGTTTGGAGAATTTTTTGTGTCTGTTTCCCAAAAGATTTATGGAGGGGAATAGACAGTATTTTGGACTCTGGGATATCCATCATTTCTACAAAGTCAGGCTCCTCTTGTTCCTCAACAGCTTCAACCAGAGGGAGCTGGAGGGTTTCTGCCACTTTTTTTGTAAAACAAATAGTGAGATGGGGACTCGGAAAGCCTGGGAGGGAAACGTCAGAGGGCCTGTTTGGGGAGATGCCCAGTACAGTGGGCTCATCCAGGCCTTCTACACCATCATCGTCATCATACCCTTCCTCCCCCTCCAAATCTGGTTCATAATATTCATCCAGACAATATTCTGGAACCGGAGGAACCGACCGAACAGAGCGCCTACTAGAAGGCACCGGATCGGATGGAACCGGACGGAGTGATTCTACAGTAATTATCCCAATAACGCCTATTTTTCTTCTTGATAAGTTTAGCCAGATCTTTAGTCATCCATTTGGGCTCGTAAGAATCTGACGGTTACACTCTGAAGCACCACAGACAGAGGTTTGAAATCCGAGCTCGAGCTCCACGTTCTATGCTTCTGCATAGAGTTAACTCTTTCATTTCTGGGGCAGTTCAAATGCTGGGGTAACTGCTGCATATGTTAGAATATAGCAAGACTCCATTAGAAGAAACACAATTACTAAGATTAGTAATTTTTCTTCTTGTCCCTTTTCTCACTTGCATTGTGAAAGAAGGCCTTCTCCCCTCTTAATTCCTTCAGCTATTTGCAGCTCCTTCTATGCCTTAGCTTGTTGGAGTTGCTTAGTTGCCTCACTAGCCAACCTTAGGTAATTTTCCCTATCCACCTCTCTTGGTCTTCCTGAATTTTCTATAGGCTAACCTCTTTCCTCTTACTGCCTGGGCGACCCCAGAATTGAACCAGCGGGGCACTTTGGACCTTATGTTCTTCCCCCTGAGCCTAATGCACTCCTCTGTGGCAACCAATATTCCTTCCTTTCTTAATGATGAACCACCTTTGGCCCACCCCCATATCTGCTCTGATGCCTGCCAGGTGGCTTCTTAGCACTTTGCCAGTCTTCCTGAAGTCCACCCCCTAAAATCCAAGATTTTGGTTTTAGTCGGGATGCTTTCCCTGCCCAAATCCAACTGGAATCACACTGTGCAATGGTCATGCCTACCCAGGGGCTCCCTGACCATTACTTCCTGTACGTGCTGCCCATTTGCGAGTACCAGATCCAAGAATTGCCTCTGCTCTTGTTGGTTCTGTAATGCTTAGAGTCAGAAACCCATTTTGGAGTCCTTCCAGGACCACCTGGCTCTTAGTACATGATGTGGATGGTACGCTTCAGTCCACCTTGGGCAGATTGAAGTCCCTCACAATTACCACCTCTTTCTTTCCCCACAGCTTTAAATATTTGTGAGCTCAGTTCCATGTCCCTCTCCTCATCCTGGTTGAGTAGTGTGTAAACCACCTCCAATCTCACCTTTCTTCCTCTACTGGAAGGTCCATGTTAGTCAGTGGTGTCCTTTATTAATTTCCAGATGGCCATCATATGTTATTAATTCGGACGCAAAGTGGAGCCCTGTTCATTTCAGTCTCCCTTGCTCAGCGTCATAGCGCGGGGGCGTGTTCCTTAGTATGGAAATGAAAGAATCGGCTGGCAGAGTTTATCAAGGGTAAAATGCATGCCTTTTAGCAAAAGAAACACAAAGTATTAAATGGTGAATATGGTGGGGCCTGATATACATGGATCTAAGGTATGTTACCATGTAAGCGAAGTCGTAGGGCAATAGTGTGACAACATCACTTTTAAAATATTCTATTTCAATTTTTGGGGGGATCTAATGATTTATCAACACTAAACGTCTCATTTATCTACAGACTTAACTAGCTAAGACTCCAATTTTGAAATACAAATGTATCTAGATAATTCTTGCACTGAACTTAAATGAATGTAAGATATAACAGAATGGAAATGCAGAGAAAAGTGAGAGAGGAAAAGTAGGGTAGAAAAGGAGTGAGAGATAAAGATCAAAAGATTTTCATATGAGTACTATAAGATTTTATTAATTAGTCGTTCATAGGAAATTTAAATATGGGTGACCATTTAAGGCTAAACTTTACCATGGTATTACTCAGACCATAAGCCAGTTTCTTCTATTTCCCTTTTTTTGTCAATAAGATTACATACATGTATGGTTGCCTATTTGGAGTTGAAGCAGCAGTACTAGATAATGAGGAAGTAATTATCAAAATTCTGTGTTTTTGTCTAGAAGCCTGCAGCCATAGTTCTGGTTTCCATATCTGTAAATATTTTTTTCTAGCGATCTTTTGTTTTTTAGATATTTAACATTTATTTCCATTGTTGTGGATCCACAGTAAATATGGCTGCTCTCTAATTTGCAGCCAAACTCCCCCTCGCATCACATCTTGTTTACTTCTGTGAGACTCTGTGCTGCACGTTCCCACTGTTCCTATGTGGTGCTTCGAGTCATGTGCATGTGCGGATGGTAGCAGAGGGTTCCAGTTCAACATGGTGGGTGGGAGAAATGTAAACAAAGAAAATTATAATAAATTATGGGGTGATACTACAGCAAAAACAAGAAAGATTACCAGGTAAGTGCACAACAGAGCACAGGAATTTGTTGCAAAAGATACCTTTTTTTTTTTTATCTAGTACTGTTACGTTAAACTTCGCCATGGTGTCACTCGGACCACAAACCAGTCTTTCTAGTCTTAGTACCTCTATTAATTCTGCTTTCCATTCAGGAAAGCTTGGAGCTCTATCTTCCAGCCATAGCCTTAGGATACAATTTTTCCCAGTGGCGCTTATCATTAGTATAGTGCTTAGCTGTTCCATATTCTAATACTATTGTTCCTCAAAATGCCCCAGAATACAGGTATCAAAGTTAAGATTGCCCTTTACGGCCCGGTGGTGCGGAGGGTTGAGGCACTGGACACCACATGTCATGCCACACTGGTGACCCAGGTTTGGGAACAGACTCTGGTCACTGGGGGTTGGGAGGGGGAGGATTGACCATCTGGAGGACTGCTCTCCTCCTCCTCTGGGGAGCGTTGGGTTCTGTGCCCATCGCACTAGTGACAGCAGTGGAGACTGGGGAAGTGGTAGAAGTGGGCACCCAGCAGCAAGATTGGTCGGCGGATGTCCTGCAGGTGAGCACAGGAGCGTGTTTGCCTTGCACTGGACATCATTGCACATCTGCGCCCTAGGGAACTCCAGCAACCAAAAACTCCTCGTGGCATGCAGAATGAAGCCACCGACAGGTAATCATCCACCGATCAAACAAACCCTTATGTAAGTTGGGGCGGGGGCTAAAGGGTGATGCGGTCTCCTCTCCAGGTCTGTTCCCCCCTGCCGGGAGGGGCCCCTCTGCGGGGTGGGGCGTGCCATGTACCTCCCCGCTCTGCGGTCGTGGCGGAGGCTGGCCGGCTTAGGATATTGAGCGCCTGCGTACATGGTGGACCCCGGGGTAAGTAACACCCCCTCACTGCCACAGAGAAGAATAGAGTTTATATAAAAAATAAAAATAAAAATTGCCCTTTAACAAGATCATTTTATCTAAGAAAGAAAACATTTCTCCCTAGAACTTCTAATTTTCTTAAAAAAAACATATGTACTATATCACAATCATCTTCCCCCACATTTGTTACCTTAACATCCAAGTGTAACAGCAAATCTCAATATTCTAGAACTTGGTGGGCTGCTACTCGTAAGTTCTATCAGAACTAAAACACTGTGCCAGGAAAGCTGGTTCTTAGCAACAGCCTGATTCTAGCTGAAAAATATTTTCAATAAATGCATTTTTTAAAACAAGAAATTATCAGCCCAGAAAGCCCATCAAACGGTGACAAAGTTACAGTACCACATAATCAACAGGCCACCGCACAGCAACATATAGGATAGTGTATGGATAACCATACACTACAAGGCTGTTCTTCTACCTAGTAGATACAATGCCGACTGATTACCTTGCAAGCGAAGCTCGAGAGATCCCTAATTCAGCACTGTATCCATGAGGTGGAAGAATAGCTGTGTAATGTATGGTTCTAACCCCAGTAATACTCAGGTATTCATAACTTTCTGCAGTAAGCCTGAAGGGTTGAACTGCCCGGAGAGATGGAACTTATGCAAATGATGGAATCATCTGCACGTGACAACTTTTCAGATGCTGCCCTACAGTAACTGTCAGTGTTCTAAACTTCTTCAGATTTAACTCTCCGCCTGAACAGTTTGGTCGCTTGGAGTGTCGCTCTTCATCTGAAGTGAAAACCTATAAAAACATATAAGTATTATTTTATTTTCATCTGCTGCCTTATATTAATTGTTTTAGCTTAGTTAAACTTGGTTTTTGTGGTAAATTTTTTTTTTCTCGAGTCCTCTCGGTTCGGTATAACTGGGAAGAAACCAAGTTAGTACCTTAATTTTTAGCATATTTCTGTTAAAGATAACGTTTATTTCTGTTTCATTTTTTACTGTTTACCTAATTTTTGTAACTGTCTTTTTCGGTTACTGAACCGCTAGTACCGATTCCAGAATCTTTATCGGTTTGGTTCACCCAGTTCCTTTTTAGTTTCAGAACCGACCAAAAGAATCGCAATTTTTGCTGTTTTTTAAATTGCCTTTTTGCGGTTCTGTCTTTCTGGTTAAAATGATATAAAAACCTAAGAAAGACTGGTGAGCCCGTTTTTAAAAATTGTACTCGATATGGGGATGTTTTTGCGAAAGCAAATAAGCACACTGTGTGTGTGGCTTGTCTGGGCTGTGAGCATCTGAAGGAGGACTGTCCGATCTGCCTGACTTTCCCTGAAAAAATTGTTGAAAAACGCCTGGAACGGCTAAAAAAGAAACTTCCCAAGGGTTCCTCTGGCTCTGATCAGCCGAGACCCTCTACTACTGTGGCTGAACCCACAAATATTGCAGCTTCCACCCCTGATACGGGTGACAAGAATATAAAGAGGAGCTCTGAACCGGCTAGCTCCCCGGTTCCCTCTAAGAAGGCATGTAAACTGAAGCATTCAGAACCCCCTTCTATTACTCGGGGGGACTTCTGTATCAACTAACGTTATGCCAACTCCTCAGGAGATTGCACAGGCGGTCAAGATTATTCAGGCTTTGCAGGGTTTGGTGCCCCCTGCACAGCATACCCTTGTGCCAGCAGGACAGTCTGCCAGGATTCCCCTTATTGAAGAGGAGGAGTGCAGCGATTATGAGGAAGACGAAGGGGAACCTATTTTACCAGAGGTATCCCCAGAGCAGGACTTTGGGTCGCCCCCCAGGGTATCTGAAGATTTCTCTTTTTTCACTTTACTTTTGTGAGAAAGATGGCAGATGCCCTTGACATCTCCACAAGGGAGGAAGTGGAAGATGAGGAGGAAATGGAGTACCTGGAAATGATGGGTTCGACTCCCACCAAGGCCCTCCTCCTCCCAGTAAATACATTTTCCAAAAAGGATGCTCTGAAGTTGTTGCATACCGCAAATTGTGTCCCTCCTCTGGATAAGAGGCTGGACAAGAAATATCAGCTGCAAAGAGATGGGGCAGAGTTCCTGTTCTCTCATCCAGACCACGAAGGTGTTATTCAGCAGGCGGCCCATGATAAGGCTAAAGTCCCTCTGGCTTCCCATCCACCAGATAAGAACTCGAGGAAGATAGACAAAATGGCTAGGAAAGGCTACCTGTCAGCCTCCCTAGCCATGAGACAGGCTAATTTTCAGGCCTGTGCTGCCCAGTACCAAAAGTCCCTGTGGCAGTCAGTATTGGCCATCTCTCAAAAAGCTCCCTCACTCCAGATTAGACAACCTCAGCAGAGATCACAGTTTGGGATGAGGCAGCTAAATTAGTTTCAAATGGCTGCTGATACCAATGACACTGCAGCCAGATGGATGGCAAATATGGCAGCCCAGAGGAGATTTGCTTGGCTGAGAGCTACAAATCTCACTGCTGACACACAGTCTAAGGCCCTGGATTTTCCCTTGGAGGGAAATGCTCTTTTTGGGAATCCACTGTGGCATATATGAAGAAGGTGGATGAGTATAAGGCCACTTACAGGAGCAACTCTAGTAGAGGGAGAGCTTCTTCATCCACCAGGCCTTATGGAAGAGGAGGCTGGGGCAGGCCCTTACATTCCAGGCCCTTTTTTTTAGTCAGTGGCCATACCCCAATACCAACAGTATCCACAGCAGGGATACTTTAGGGGCAGGGGTTGAAGGGGATCTAGGCGCGGAGCTCAAGCACAACCTCCACCCCAGGCTAAGCACCCCCGTGCACAGGCCGCCTCGCTCCCTGTCGGAGGCAGACTCTCCACTTCCTCCAGAATTGGCTTCCTACCAGACAAGTGGGTCCAGAGTGGTGGGTCAGGGTCTGTCTTTTTTTTTTTGTTATTCTCTTTTTATTGTTATTCATCATTAGTGTCATCAGCTACAGACTTTACCTTACGTACATTCACTTCAGTAGTCTCCTGACATAGTTCTAGAGAATAAAATCGATGGAAGAATCCTAGTGCCCACAGATACAATAAGTATACAAAAATTAGGCTATTCCTATTTCTAAATTATACAGATTGCCTGGATACACATATAATTTCATCTTGAGATGTAGAAATGCACATTCCCCTTTCCAAGTACAACAAGAAGCTTATTCCCCTTCAATTATAGTTAAAAAGGAAATGTAGAAATATGCCTCTAAACAGTGCAATTAGACGTGCTATTAAGGACCAGCAGGGGCCCAGCTGGGAATTTTGTTGCTGTGCCTGAGGTTGTCTAGGTATAAAGTATGTGTTGTCCCTTTCACTTCTTTTCCTTTTCCTTCCTTTACCTTTCCTTTTTTTTCCCCCCTTTTCTTTCCTTTGCGGGCTAACTCAGTTATTCTATTAGGGAACGAACACTGAATCCAATAGCCATCTGTTCCATCTTAAGTTAAAAGCCTCTACTCGGTTGTTCAGTTTATAGGTTATTTTTTTTCCATATAATAGATTTGCTTTATTATGGTGTGCCAGTCCTTTAGGGTGGGAGAGGCAGGCGTCTTCCAAAATTTAGTTATAGCTTTTTTCCCTAAAGTGAGAAGAATAGCCAATAAGTATCGAATGTTTTGGTCTTTTATATTTCTGGGAAAGATCAGGAGTATAAAAAGTTGCAGGGATAATTGGAGTGGAATTCCTAAAATCAGTTGGATTTCGGATTGCAGGGCCTGAATGAATGGTGTCAATTTGGGGCAGCCATATACCACATGTGTTAGGTGGGCCCTATTTTCCCCACACAGACGCCAGCAGGAAGCTATGCCATTCCACTCAAAGTGACTCATGATCTCTGGAGTATAAAAATATCTATTTAGAAATTTCCAAGCGAATTCTCACCATTGGTGTGAACTAGAGGTACATGCAACCTGCCTGCAGGCTTGCTGCCATTGCTCTGGCTCTATAGGTACGCCTAATTTGTGTTGCCATTTCTGTCTAATTGTCTTTAAACCTTCCTGATGTGAGAGTATTAAAGATCTATAAAAAGTTGAGATTAGATGTCTCCGATTTGGAGAGGTGAGCATGGATTGCGTGGAGGTAATTAACTGGGGCCAGCTATCAGGAGTGCGTGCTAAAGATGACAAGGAGCTATAATAATGCCTTAATTGAAGATACCGATAATGATGCGAGCTAGGTAGATTAAATTTTGTTTGTATTTCCCGATAGGACCATAATCTCCCAGCTGTTACAGGGTCTGTCTTTGAATTCCAAATCTCTTCCTCCTCTAGCAGCCAGGGATTTCAGTGTACCATCCCAGGCAGAAAACACCTTGCTGGAGGCAGAGGTGCAGAAACTCCTGCTTTTAAAAGCAGTGGAATATGTTCCAAGCACCCTCACAGGAAGTTTTTTTCTTTTTTTGTCCAAATACTTTCTCACCACAAAAGTGGGAAGTGGCGGCCTATACTGGATCTCAGATCCCTGAACAAACATCTAAAAAGACTAAAGTTCAAAATGGTAACTTTAGCATTGATCCTACCAACAATCCAGAAGGGAGACTGGTTGGCATCACTGGACTTAAAGGACGCATACTTCAACATCTCCATAAGGGAGTCTTACAGAAAAAAACTCCCTTTAGTCACTACCAGTTTTCAACCATGCCTTTTGGCCTTTCTTCGGCCCCAAGAGTGTTCACAAAGTGCCTGGCTCCAGTGGTAGCATACCTTCGAAGAAAGGGTGTATCAGTTTTTCCATATTTGGACGACTGGCTGTTGGTGGACAAGTCACCTCAACAGGTTTCCCAGTTTTTAAGCCTCACACAAAATCTGTTGGAATCCCTGGGATTCATTCTCAACCTCGAGAAATCAGTCCTCATTCCTACCTAAAAGTTGCAGTTCATAGGGGCAGAGATCGACAACCTGCAAGGCAGGGCCTGTCTTCCTCTGGACAGAGTACAGAATCTTCAGTTTGTGGCAAACTCTCATTCTGAACAAAGGCAAGCCTGCAGGCACTTTTTAAAGCTTCTGGGTCATATGGCTGCATCTACAGCCACAGTATTGGGTTCAAGATTTCAAATGAGGGACATTAAGTTCCATTTCAAGGCTCACTGGAATCAGAGAAAAGATTCCCTATCGAAGCCCTTTCCTGTTACAAGAACTCTTCTCCAAGCTTTGCTATGGTGGAAAGAGGTATCCAGTCTGAGGAACGGTGTTCACTTTCAGAGGGATCTTCCCTCAATGTTTCTTACAACAGATGCATCCCTATTGGGCTGGGGCACCCACTTGGGAGAACACACAACCCAGGGCACCTGGTCAACCTCAGAGTCCCTACAGCACATAAATTTGCTGGAACTCTGGGCTGTTTATCTTGCCCTAAAGGCTTTCTCAGAGCTGGTACAGTCAAAGGTGGTACAGGTCAGGACAGACAGTACCACCACAATGTACTACATCAACAAGCAGGGAGGTACCAGGTCAGGGCCTCTTTACACAGAGGCAATGAAAATTTGGACTCTGGCATACTCTCTGGGAGTTTCCCTCCAGGCAGTCTACTTACCAGGAAAGGACAATGCCCTGGCAGATGCATTAAGCCGAATCAACCAGGCCCATCACGAATGGACCTTGAACAAGCAGGTGGTAAACGTCATCTTCCGAAGGTGGGGTACTCCAGAGGTGGACTTGTTCACATCCCACCAGAACCACCACCTGCCTCAGTATTGTTGCAGACCACCGGATCAGGGCACTCTGCCACTGGATGCTTTGACACTGGATTGGTCGGGAAGGTTCCTTTATGCTTTCCCTTCCTTCCCTCTGGTCTTCAGGGTGCTACTCAAGCTCAGGTCCCATTCAGTATCCCTGATCTTAATAGCCCCGGATTGGCTCAGGCAGCCATTGTACTCTCTGATTCTCTCAATGTCCATAGCCATGCCAATACAGCTACCTCAGACATACAATCTATTGACTTCCAACCAGGGGATCCTGTTGTAACCGAACCTCAAATCCCTGAATCTCAAGGCTTGACTCTTGAGGAATTAGAATATGCCAGTTTGAAACTTTCTGAATCAGCACTTCATATTCTAAAGAGCTATAGGAAACCCTCTACTAAGAAAACCTACTCCTCTAAATGGAAAAGATTTTTTTTCCTCCTGTGCTCGCTGGTCCCCCCATTCCTTCGGGCTCCACAGGCTCCCTCCAGCCCCGCTGTTCTTTCCCAACCCTCCTCTGGTCCTCATATGGCAGCCGATTCCCGGGATATCCCGGCATATCCCTTCACCGGGCAGGTCCCCCTCCTCCGAGGGGGAAGGCACCGGGAGAGGGGATGGCCCCAGCACACACGACTAGGGCCCGGGATGCTGCTGAGGAGCAGGAGGCCCTGGGAAGGCACTGGAGGCACTCGGGGAACAGAGAGCCGTCATCCGGTGGCCAGCGAGCAATTTTTCTCTTTTTCTGTTGGGGGCAGCGTAGTGATGTCACGGCATACACAGATGTCCGCTCCTCCCCCAGTTAGCATTGGGGCCGTGCGTCCTGTGATACTCCCAGCCTCAGCTAGAGCAGGCAGGTGCGGACCAGTCCTCTCCCTCCCCAGAGAAGGAGAGCTGTCCATGGGACGCCACCTTCCTCCCCTGGTCGGCTCCAGCCACCTGTGCTCGCCCCCAACCCAGGTCACTGGCGCCGCAAGCGGAAATCCAGCCGCTGCACCGGGGGCAACGGAAACTATTTTCAATCTGGTGCTCCTCTAGGGATTTTACTCCATTACAGGCTGACATTCCAGTTGTTCTGGATTATCTCTCCCATTTGCATTCCTTGGGTTTGCAGCCCAATTCATTTAAAGTACACCTTGCAGCCTTGTCTGCTTACATTTCTGCTGGTACTACAGTATCTCTTGCCTGAGACTGTAGTCAACTGTAGCGATGGCTCAGCTCAAATATGCCACTTGGAAGACAGTTTTTCTTCTGGCAATCACTTCTGCCAGAAGAATAAGTGAATTGCAGGCCCTGTCTGTAGAGCAGGATTATATCTCCTTTCATAAGGATAAGGTGATACTGAGAACGAACAGAAAATTCCTACCAAAAGTGGTCTCTGATTTCCATATCAACCAATCCATCACCCTACCTGTCTTTTTTACTGAGCACTCTACTCTCATGGTGAAAGAAGGCTTCATAGCCTTGATGTGAAAAGGGCCCTTAGTTACTATATCACAGCCACTAAGGATCATAGGCAGGACAAGAAACAGTTGTTTCTGACCTATGGGGATGTGGGAAAAGATACTCCAGCCTCTAAAAGGTCCATTTCTCATTGGATTGTCCAGTGTATTCAGTTTTGCTATACAAGGGTGGGTAGGGAGCCCCCAATAGGATTGAGGGCACATTCTACCAGAAGAACAGCTGCCACCTTGGCAGCCATAAGGGATGTCCCATTGGTGGACATCTGTAAAGCAGCTACCTGGAAGACTATACACACTTTTACTAAGCATTACAATTTAGATATCCAGTCTAGAAGTGATGCTAGGTTTGGCACAGCAGTCCTGCAGAGTATTTTTCCTAAATAAGTGTTCTGTGCCCACCTCCTGTGGTACTGCTTTGTAGTCTGCAGAAAGTTATGAATACCTGAGTATTACTAGGGTTAGAAGAAAAAAATTACTCACCTTAGTAATTCTGTTTCTTCTCAGTGATACTCAGGTATTCATAACTTCCTTCCCTCCTCCCCTTCCAGAACTCAGCCTCTGCACTCCGCATGCTGCGCTACCGTAAAAGGGTACAACACAGTTTGTGCAAGTATCCTCTCATAGTGGTCCAATGTATAAAACAGGTTTTTGGGTCTTAAACCCTTAGTTTTCTGACATTTTAATTCCTTAGAGTTTTTAGGCGTTCTTGGCTCCAGTTGGAGCTCTCCCCTCCTTCAATTGGGGTAAACCTTTAATTATTTTCTTTCGAATAATTTTAAAAATTTTACTCTAGCATTGGTCTATTCAGGCTCCTAGGAAATCTGAAGAGGTTTAGAACATTGACAGTTACTGTAGGGCAGCATTTGAAAAGTTGTCACATGCAGATGATTCCATCATTTGCACAAGTTCCATCTCTGGGGGCAGTTCAACCCTTCAGGCTTACTGCAGAAAGTTATGAATACTTGAGTATCGTTGAGAAGAAACAGAATTACTAAGATGAGTAATTTTTTCTTACCATACACTGTTCTATATAGTGTATGGTGACTGTAATAAAACATTTTTCACCTTTACCCATTTTAGATCAGCTCTGCTGACGGCCCTTGAGTACCTGTCACTGCCTAGCACACACGCAAGACACTCACACAGCAGCTCAAGGGACGAATCACAACTGCTGCTGGAGTCCCTTGTATTGTGACGTCCTCACTAACGCAGAACGATTTGAAGATTTTTATGAACCGGAATTTGAGGATGATGATGTAAGTGAAGATCTGGATGTGCCTGTGGAACCGGACATCTCCCCAGACAGACTTTCAGGTGTTTCCCCTCCTAGGCTTTCTGAGTCCCCTTCTCACTTCATGTTTTACAGAAAGGTGGCTGAACCCCTGCAGCTTCCTATGGAGGAGGCAGTGGAAGATCAAGAGGAGCCTGATTATGTAGAGATGATGGACATCCCACAGTCCAGGAGACTGTCTATTCCCATCCATAAATCTTTTGGGAAACGGACACAAAAAATCTTAGTCTCCTAACACTATACTCCTGTGGATAGAAGAATGGACAAGAGGTATACACTTTCAGGCTCAGACACGGAGTTCTTATATCAACAATGCAGCCATGTTGGGGTAGTGCAGACTGCTGCCTGTGACAAGGCAAACATTCCCTTGGCTTCACACCCCCTGACAAGGACTCCAGGAAGATTGATTCCATGGCAAAGAAGCAGTACATGGCATCATCTTTGGGACTTAGGCAGGCGAATTACATGGCCTGTACAGCCAGGAACCAGAAGTCCAGGTGGGACACTGTACTGGCACTGGCTAAACAGGCCTCTCGCAAGCTACCCAAGGAGCTGGAGGCGGTGGCTGCAGATGGGATTGAGGCATCTAAGGTTCAGTATCATGCTGCTGTGGACTCTAATGATTTGTCACCAAGAGTCATGGCTACATCTGTGGCTCTTTGGAGGATGGCTTGGCTCAGATGTACTAGCCTCTCGCAGGACACCCAGGCTAAGGCCATGGATTTTCCTGTAGTGGGTAATTCTTTGTTTGGGGAGCAGACAAAGAATTACATGAAGAAAATGGATGAGTACAGGACCACTTACAGGAGTGCTCAGGCCAAAGAAAGGCAGACAACTCCTCAAAGGCAGCAGTCATGGGGCAGGGGCAGGCCTTTTTCATGGGCCATTTTACCAAGCAAAGGCCTCTTCTTCTTTTTCACAGAGGGGGTTCTTAAGAGGGAGAGGCAGAAGGGGGATGAGCAGGGCTACATCCACTCCTCAGCCTAAAGCCCCTGCCAAGCAGACACCCTGATGGCCCTGTCCGGGTCGACTCTCCTATTCCAGTAGGGGCAGGCTGGCTTACTTTGTCCAGAACTGGAAGTCTCTGACATCAGACAAGTGGGTCCTGGAAGTAGTAAGCTAGAGACTGGTTCTTAGCTTCAAAAAATTTCGAAAGATGAGAGCCAGATCTTTCCCACCTGCAGGTCTCTCAGAAACCCTTGCCCTACTGGCAGAGGTTTCATCTCTGCTGGCTTTGAGAGCCATAGAGAGTACCTACCCTACACTGGGGCAAAGGTCTGTACTCCAGGAACTTCCTGACCCCAAAAAAGATAGGGGAGTGGCGACCCACTCTAGACCTAAGATACCTAAACAAACATCTTTTAAAACCAAAGTTCAAGATGGTAACTCTGGGAATAGTCCTTCCCTCTCTAAGGCCAGGGGATTGGCTAGCCTCCCTGGACCTCAAAGATGCCTGTTTTCACATTCCCATCAGGTGCTCCCACAGAAAGTACCTCGGGTTCGAGTTACCCTCAGGCCACCATCAGTTCAGAGCAGTGCCCTTTGGCCTAACTTCAGCCCCAAGGGTCTTCACAAAGTGCCTGGCAGTAGTAGTTGCCTTTTTAAGGAGGCAAAATATTTCCATTTTTCCATACCTGGATGACTGGCTAATAGTGGGTCAGTCTCCAGACCAAGTCAAGTCAGACCTGCAAGTGACCCAGCAAGTGCTCACTTCTCTAGGATTTCTTCTCAACCTTCCCAAGTCAGTTCTTGAGCCTGTGCAGCTTCTTACCTTTATAGGGGCAGAGCTGGATATGGTCAAAGCAAGAGCCTTTCTTCCCCTGGCAGGGCAAGAGTTGTTACAGAGCTGGCTTCTTCCTTCAGCCTTCAGGTGTCCCGACCAGCGAGGCATTTCCTTCAACTCTTGGGCCGCATGGCAGCCTCTACAGCAGTGGTCCAAGGAGCAAGATTCCAGATGAGGGACATTCAGTTCCATCTGAGGGCCTTTTGGTTCCAAAAGAAGGATTCCCTAACCAAACTGATTCCAGTGACTCGGACCCTGATCCAAGCCCTTCAATGGTGGCAGGATCAGGACAGTTTAAGACAAGGGGTTCCATTTGCCACTCAGTCTCATTCCGTGGTCCTTACCACAGATGCTTCTCTTCTGGGCTGGGGAGCCCATCTGGGGGCCCTCACTGCCCAGGGACTGTGGTCCCCTTAGGAATCCCTTCTCCATATCCATCTCCTAGAACTCGGGGCAGTTTTTTTTGGCCCTGCAAGCCATCTCTGTCAGTACAGAACAAGGTGGTTCAGGTCAGAACAGATACCACCACCAGCATGTGGTACATCAGCAAGCAGGGAGGCACTCTGTCTATGGCCTTGTGCACAGAAGCCATGAAGTTGTGGTCCTTGGCGTATTCCCTACAAACCTCTCTGACAGCAGTTCACCTTCCAGGGAAGGACAATGTGCTAGCAGATGCACTGAGCAGGATCTCGCAGGGCCATCACGAATGGTCCCTGGACCCTCTGGTATTGAAGGTATTTTTTCAAGGTGGGCCACTCAAGAGATGGATCTTTTTGCAGCCCCAGACAATCACCAACTTTGTCTCTCTTGTTGCAGACCCCCAGTATTGGGCTCAGTCCCCCTGGATGCTCTGGTTCTGAACTGGGAAGGGAAATTTCTGTATGCCTTCCCTCCCTTCCCCCTTTTGTTCAGAGTTTTAGTCAAGATAAGGTCACAACCTTGCAAAGTGATTCTGATTGCTCCAGACTGGGCCAGACAGCCCTGGTACCCCCTGTTGCTGTCCCTAGCAGTCCATCTTCCCCTGTCTCTTCCCAGGAATTACAACCTGTTAACCTCCTCTCAGGGGAGGATTTGATACCCCAATCTTCAGTCTATCAATCTCAAGGCATGGCTCTTGAAGAGTTAGAGTTTGCAGATTTGCATCTGTCTCAGGGGGTTCTGGATATTCTCAAAGCTTCTGGAAAGCCCTCCACCAGAAAGTCTTATAACTCCAAATGGAAGAAATTCAGCATTTGGTGTTCTAAGAAGCATATTTCTCCAGACACTACTGAATTGCCTACAGTTCTGGACTCTATGGTCCATCATAATGGCCTAGGCCTCAGACCAGCTACTCTCAAGGTACACTTGTCAGCTGTTTCTGCTTTTCTGTCAGTGGGGACGTCTTCCTCACTATCATCTCATCCTATGTTCTGTAAATTTTTTAAGGGATTGCTTCATACCAATCCTCTCTTTAGAGACCTTGCCCCTGCCTGGGATTTAAATGTTTGCATTGCTCAACTTATGCAACCTCTTTTTGAGCCTATGTCCTCAGCAGAGCTTAAGTACTTGACTTGGAAAACTGTGTTTTTAGTAGCCATTACCTCTGCCAGACATATAGGTGAACTGCAAGCCCTGTCAGTGGAACCTGATTTTATCTCTCTTCACAGAGATAAAGTGATCCTTGGAACCAGTAGAAGGTTCTTGCCCAAAGTGGTTTCAGATTTCCACTTGAATCAGTCTTTGTCTCTTCTGTTTTCTTCACTGATCATTCTTCCTCAGGAGAGAGGAGGCTACACAGTTTAGATGTTAAAAGAGCCCTTAGCTGCTACATAGAGCATACCAAGGGTCACAGGTTTGGTCCCTTCAGTTCCTCACTTATGGAGAAGTGGGAAAGGGCAAACCTGCCACCAAGAGAACTATTGCCTGGTGGATTGTGTCTTGTATACAGTTTTGCTATGAGAAACTGGGAAAGATTCCACCCTCAGGCCTGAGGGCTTATTCTACAAGAGGTACAGCTGCTTTCCTGGCTGCTGCCAGGGATATTCCTCTCTTAGAAATCTGTCAAGCAGCCACCTGGAAAACAGTCCATACCTTTACCAAGCATTAGTCTCTGGATATCCAGGTAGAGTGATGCTCGGTTTGGCATAGTAGTACTTCAGAGCTTGTTCCCAAAGTAGGTTCTGTCCCTCTTCCATGGAGGTACTACTTGGTAGTCTGCATTAGTCAGAATACAGCAAGACTTCATGTTGTTTGAAGAAAAAATTACTCACCTTAGTAATTATGTTTCTTCTATTGGAGTCTTGCTGTATTCTGACCCCCCACTGTCTCCCTCTCAGAACCTAGTTTTTGGGAAGTGGGCAGGCAGGTGCAGTGTTGCACCTCAGGGGTGCTCCTTTACACCCTTTGTTTTTGTTTGGATGTTTCTCTTGTTGTTGTTCTTATTTAAAGGTGTTTTTTTGTTTTGGGTTTCCTGATTTGAGTCTTCCCTTGGGAATCCAAAACTTTTTGTTGCCAGTTGGCTAGTAAAAATTGTACAATTTCCACATAGAATAGCTAGTGAGTTTTTGCTCGTAAGAATCTGACTGTTAGATTTCAAAGGGAAACAGACAGAGATATCAACCGAGCTTGAGCTCAGCATTCTATGCTCTGCATAGAAAGTTAACCCTTTGTTCTTTAGGGCAGTTTAAAGGCTGGGGCTAACTGCATTAATCAGAATAGAAGGAACATAATTACTAAGGTGAGTAATTTTTTCTTCTGGCCTCACCAGATATGGTTCCCTCTGCTTCAGCAGCTGGCAGAGGAACCTACAATCCCTCTGCCTCTTTGCAGGAATCTGCTGACCCAGGATTGGGGACCCTGGTCCATCCCATTCTAAGGTCCCTCCATCTGTATGCGTGGCCAGGGCTGCAGATAACGTGAGTACCAACCAATTTTACTCACCTCATTTTAGGAAATAAGCTTCAGAAATCTTTTTTAATGAGTACCAATACTCGCCCAAAATTTGTAAATGTTCCACACTGCACATAATGGTGCTTCATAGTGTAACTGGTGATTCGAAAGGAACATTTTTTTTCCAGATTTACAGTACTCGTATGCATCCCAGTTTTGTTTTACTCACCATGGGCGCTGTGTACAAAGCAGGTGGGATATGCAGAAAAGTTTTGTACCCTGTGCCCCGTGGACAGGTGTGCCCATACCGGCATTCACAAACGCTGGCCACCTGTCTGTGGCTCTCTCCCCCCCCCCCATGGGCACACAGGACTCTGCAGGACGACTGAGGGTGGTGGTGTGGACCTGGGCGCAGGAGTTGATACCTTGTGCCTCTGGGCACAGGTCCGGGTCATGCATAGTCCCTGTGTGCGCCCGGACCACGCGACTACACTCCAAAGACAGTCAGGCACAGGAGACCGACCACCCCACCCCTATGACACCTGTCACTGGGCGTGGGTTTAGGATGAAATTGTAGGCAGACCACAAGTCAGGTGCATAAAAAAAAAAAATGCACAGGTGCATTTAAACTACTGTATACAGAAAGCAAAATGGTAAGTCAGACAACTGCTTAGCTTCAACAGTTTCCAAGGCTTTTCATCAGCCTAACAGGAATCAAACAGTGTGAAAGCACACTTCTAGGAGGTCTTCCGCCTTCCTCAGTCAGTATTTAACAATCCCCCTATCTAACCTCTCTCAGCACTGAGGTAGGGCTTTTTATAAGCTCACTAGAAGCTGGAAAAATGTTCCACTACCTTTTGATTAACAGCAGACACAACATAAACCTAGCCACTAGGGGCCCACTGTTGCTCCATAGAGAACAGTTATTTGGCAGCCACCTGGTTCACAAACATAATTTGTTTACAACATGGAAAAAGATCAGAGCCAAGGTCAGAACATTCTGTGCTTTCCTAAACTCTCCTGCAGGGTCTTGTATGCCATCTGCTGCAAAAGGGGGCTGTTAACATGTAGAAAAGGCAGACACGACATTTGTTGTTCTTTTATTAAGTCAGCCCTCTCATTTTGTAACTGTATTCTTAGTTTTGTCTTTAGGTTAATATGCACAGAAAGCTTTATAAGCACTTCAGCACTTAATTTATAACCAGCCAACCAGCATGTTGGACATTTATACAAAACATATAAACTGCTTGGGGAAGGGATTTCAATTTATCCCAGGGGTGTCCACTATGACAGAGGGGGTCACCCTGTCACACATCCCCCTGCATAAGAGAGCAACCGTCCTACGGTTATCCAAATTTCAGGTAACACCCTGGAAGAGTGTGGAGCTTCAGCCCACTCTCACCGGAAGCTCCGTCTCAGGGTCCTTTTCAAACAAAGCTGTAAAGTATCCTATTCATAACAATACAGATACCCTGAGACATCTTAAGTTATTCTGAAATTAGTTTATCCATTAATAGACTACAATATTGTGTCATACATTTAGGAGAAAGAACCACTAATGGCAGTTTTATGTCATCTACTGACTTTCCCTGACCAGATGCATTTTGACAGCTGGACCATCCAGCACCTAGTAGAACTGCCTTTGGGGGAAGAACTACCTTGCTCCATCCCCACTTAGACATTTGAAGGTAGGCTAGTAACATACCACGCTGTATGCCTAACAGCCTGTCCCTTACCATCTCTGTTTATGTATCAGATCTTCCACACTACTAGTGGTGTTGACTGCCACCTAGTCTCTTCTGTTCTATGTGGGAGTGTCCCCCCTCTTCCGAGGGCACCATCTCTTGCCCTTCACCCTCTGGGTTACTCCTTCCACATCACTATTAGGAGTCGTAATCTGTCTGCCCAATAACAGGTCTTATAGTATGCTGCCACTTGCCTATACATGGCGGGCCAATAGAAATATGGATGAGTCTAGCCAAAACCTTTCCATGGCGCAGGTGACTGGAGTGCGCATCTTCCATCACCTTTTTCCTATATGCCATTGGCACCACTATCTGGGCATCCACCTGCTCCGTCTGGGGGTTGGACTTCATGATACAGAACTTCCTAAGTTCAAACCACCATAACCTGTCCCTCCCCCACCAAAGCCACCATTAACCTGTCTCCCATCCTTAATTTTTACATATTCTTTTAACTGGGTAACTTCAGGATCACCCACCTGCAATTTTTCCCAGTCATCTAGAGAACAGTCATTTTTCATAGGAGGAGGTTTAAAACATATAAAAGTCCTTCAGCCAAAATGGCTTCTTCCATCTTGCTTGAAGTCTTCTGCCCCAGTAATACATTGCCAGTCAAAGTCTTACCTGGGGTCTCCTCCTCTTGTGCGCCGTCCTCCACCAAATAACAGCCCAGAAAAATGGGCAACAACGGGATCTCCACAAACGTTGGTCGCAAATGCTCCATCAGGGGTCCTCCTCCTCCTCCTTCAGAGCCCATGGATCCTGCTCCACTGACTCCTTCTCAACATCCTCCAAGGGGGACCTCTCGAGTAGCTCCTGGCACGTGCGCTCCATGCCTCTACAGCGTCGATCAGCCTCCAGCCATCTCCCACTCACCTAGTGAAGAAGTCATATCAGGGTCTCCATTTGGCCATCAGGTTCGTTTCTTCCCATCCATGGTGCCTCGCCCAGGTCTCCATCTCCATCAGGCGCTGTGCTCATTTCACCTGGTGCGCCATGCACTACTGCCATATATGCGTGACGGGTCTGGCACCAGCTGACTGAACTCCCCCTTGTTACCTCGGTCGTTCAGTCAGATCCCACTCTGACACCATATGTCACCGGGCGTGAGTTTAGGATAACACATTTTTAGGCAGACCACATGTCCGGTGCATAAGAAACGCACAAGTGTATTTTGTCATTTTATTTTCATCAAGTAAAATATATACGAAAAGCAAAATGGCAAATCAGACAGCTGGTTAGCTTCAACAGTTTCCAAGGCTTTTCTTCAGCCTAACAGGAATCAAACAGTGTGAAAGCACACACACTACTAGGAGGTCTTCCACCTTCCTCGGTCAGTATTCAACTGACCACCCTTTCTATCCTCTCTCACCACTGAGGTAGGGCTTTTTATAAGCTTACTAAAAGCTGGAAAAATGTTCCACTACCTTTTGATTAACAGCAGACATAACATAAAACTAGCCTCTAGGGGCCATTGTTGCTCCGTAGAGAACAGTTATTTGGCAGCCACCTGGAGCACAAACATAACTTGCTTACAACATTGGGAAAGGTCAGAGCCGAGATCAGAACATTCTGTGCTCTCCTAAACTCTCCTGCAGGGTCATATTACCTCATCCTATCTGCTGCAAAATATATCTTAGAAGGGAGCTGATTACATCAAGAAACAGCAGACAAACTTTTGTTATTCTTGTATTAAGACAGTCCTCTCATTTTGTAACTGTATTTAGTTTTGTTTTTAGATTAGTATGCACAGAAAGCTTTATAAGCACTTCAGCACTTAACTTATAACCAGCCAACCAGCATGTTGGACAGTTACACAAAACATGTAAACTGCTTGAGGAAGGGGTTTCAATTTATCCCAGTGGTATCCACTACGAGAGGGGTCACCCTGTCATAGCACCAACACCCCTGGACCCCATACCTGTTGCCAGTGCTGTGGCTTAGCTGCCAAAGCCCTCCCTGTCTGCCTCGTGGTCTGGGGAGGCACTACGCAAGGTGTCCCAGTCCCCTCGCGACTGGTGGGAGGCATCCATGGGGGTGTGCAGAGGGTTACGGCGCGGTCTACCCTGGCATACCCTGCACCACGCTTGCACCCATGCGCCATAACTACGCAGTTTAATGAATACTGTGTAGTGCTGGCACACCCCGAACGCCTGTGGTGGCGGTCCAGACATGGGGATCGGGTGCGCTGGTTCTTCGTTTGTGTGTCCCAGCGGGTGTATACGCATCCAAGATACATGGTGCATAGCCACTCCACACCTTTGTGCATATCGCCCATCATTTAAAAAATTGGTGAGTAAATTACTTCTACCTGCCAACATTATCTGGAGAATTGTTGGTACCTGATTAGTTCTTATCTAGGAAAAAAAAAAAACTACATTGTTTTTAAAAATGTATTCCTCCCTCTTCCCTCCACTACGTCCAGAGACATTTGTACACATCTGAATTTGGTTTTACTCACTTCACTTTCAAATGGAGGAGTACAATACTCATCCTAAAAAAAATCTTATCTGGAGTCCTGTGCATGGCTCCTTAGGACATAGCCATTGCCAGTTTTTGGGGTCTCTAATACGGTGGCTAATGTCCTTGTGGCCGCCCGCAAGTCTTCCACCCATGCCACTTATGCCATGAAGTGAAAATGGTTTGCCATCTGGGCTGCCAAACGCTCCCTAGAACCTTTCACCTGTCCTGTAAAGCATGTCTGGAACTACCTGATTTCTTTGTTCAACTCAGGTCTCCAGTGTTCCTTCCTCTAGGTTCAACTTTTGGCTGTTTCCGCCTTCCCTGAGCTCGTGGGTGACTGCACTATTGCTCAGCTGGATGTCTCCCGTACCTTCTTCTGTGGCATCCTACATCTGAAACCTCCAATACGTTCTCCTGTTCCAGCTTGGGACTTGAATTTTATTTCGGAAAAGTTGACCCTGTCTCCTTTTGAGCCAATTGTGACTTGAAATTTGCGTTTTCTCTCTTGGAAAATGCTCTTTTTAGTTACAGTTACTGTGCTTGAAGAATTTCAGGGCATCGGGCCCTCTGGTGCGAGGAGCCTTATTTGATTTTTCACAAAGAGAGGGCGTCTTTGCACACAAATCCTAAGTTTCTCCCTAAGGTGGTTTCTGAGTTTACACTCAGTCTATCCACATCCCTATTTATTTTCTGGAGCATGCCAATCCAGGGGAAGCACTGCTCCATAGTATTACCTGCTCAGGACTAAGGAGTCTGGAAAATCTAAGCAGCTGTTTGTTTCTTTCACCCCTGGTAGAGAGGGGGCTTCAGTTTCTAAGCAGAGTTTATCCAAAAGGTTTGGCAAATTGCATTATGTTCTGCTAGAATAAGTACAACAAAGAACTGCCTGATGCTGTCAAAACTCACTCCACCAGAGGCATTGTTTCAAAGGGGTCTCAGCCACTGATATTTGTGCTGCTGCCACCTGGAGTACAGTCCACACCTTCGCCAAGCATTGCAGTCTGGACATTGCTTCTAGTCCCCATGCAGGATTTGGCTGTGCTGTGCTGTGCTACAAGGACTCCTGTCTTAAGTTTTATGGTGATCCAGACCCCCAGACTGTCTTGTTAGTCTTGTCACTGCTTGGTACTCATTCCTATGGTGTAACCTGAGTCCTGAGATGCCCCTGACGAAGATAGAATAGTTGTGTAAGTACTTACTGTAAACGTAACTCTTCAAGGGGGTCTGTCATCAGGTATATGTCCCTCCCACCATCCCCCTTATTAGGGGCTCCTATTCAGGACCTGGCTGTTAGATGTTTCCATCATCATTCTTAGATTTGGGTCCCTCGCTCTCCTTGGGTCCCCAGATGCCAGCCTTGCTCCCTTTGCCTCCAGAGGGAAAGAACTGAGTAGGGCGTGGGGTCGCCTATGCCTATATAGGGCTGGTGACGCTGGCTGACCCCGTGGGAAGCCCTAGTTGTACTGCCAAAAATCTTCCATGTGGATTTCCCATTCACCGACTGTGAAGTTCCTATGGTGTGCCCTGATGACTGAGATCCTCTCGAAGATCTGTTTAAGGTAAGTTCTTATGCAACTGTTCTTTCCAGGAGTGATATACAGTTCACGTCCACACAGCTCATGTGCAGTGATCTGACATCATGGGGCAGAGCTGGAGGATATACCGCCTGGGTGGTGGCAGGAGCTTTGCTTAAAGACATCTGATTTTAATCAGCTTTTCTAGTGGAACTGCCAGAATGTGGATGTGAACTGTATGTCGCTCTTAGAAGTATAGTTACAGGTGAGTAACTTATATTTTGCTGTCCAGGAGAAGGGTGGTAGCATAATCAGTGGGCCTGGATATGGGGGTTGGATTGGGGGGGGGGGGTGGAAAGTATGTATCATAATATGGTTGGATTTTTTTCACCTTGGTTTAACCCAGTTTTCCATAAGACTCGGCTCACCTGGTATTTTTGTTTTGAAGGACCTGTCTTTTCTTTTAGTAACTTTTGCAAAAAACAAAAAAAAACAAACTGACAGCAATAACTATTCTTGTTGCTTTTATCTTAAAGGTGCAAAGCCTAAGGCTAGTGGTGTTCATTTTGCTCCAGGACATTCTAATGAAGAAGCTTATACCCATGTTCATTTTGATGAGAAGCTTCACGACTCTGTTGTTACAGTTACCAAGGAGAAGGATGGAAGTTATTTAGCAAAGGTATGAATATATGTGATCTTGCCAAGCTGGTCCATTTGAAGTAGAATATAACTGTCTCTTTTTTCTTTTTAAGGATATCCCTTGGAAGAGTCTCGCTCTTTGTCTGGTGCTGCAAAAGACATTAGAGTCTGATAGGAAGGTTAGAATTTTGAGGGCATCTGCCCTATTAATGGTCCCAACCTGCATTAGTAGTCTGTGCATGCGGAGCTTGTCTGAAAGGAAATGCTGGAGTTGTTCCATATTTCCCCACTAAGAAAGTTTTTCTTGGAATTTCCTCATCATAGAAGTCACTTGGGGTTTAAGACTACATTGACTATGACCACTTAATCTTTACTCCCATGTTCCATAATGTCATCAGAACCCTTAGTTCTAGGGATGTGGATATGATGTTGATCTTACTTCGAGAGGGCTCTTACAGTAGGTATTTAAATATAGGACTGACCCGGCAGGTGTCGAGACCCGATGGAAAAATTTCTAGCTAGCAGTCTCTGGCGGGGGACTGCCCCATGTCAGGTGACAGACGTCATGCGACGTCAGTATAAAGGGGCAGTCCCCCATGCCTGCCTTCCAGTTCTTTCCCACCATCGACTTGTGAAAGTTCCTCGTGGTGGAGTTCATCACTCATCAGTCTTTGTCTGTTAGTTTTCGAACTTTTCGACCGACTGTTTTCATCTCTTCTTTCAAAATATCCGTGTATTTTGTCCCCAGACGCCTTCCGAATTGCATAAAAAATAAGTTCAACTTGTGCAGTTCCCACATGCCGCATAAGGACGGACACTTCCTGTGCCTCTTCTGCCTAGGCCCAAACCGTCCTGTGGAGAAGTGCCAGCAGTGCCCAAAATTCCATTCAGCCACCCGAAAATGGAGGCAGCAGTCCTTGGAGGCCCATATTCGAAGAAAAAGATGGCTTCCATGGAGAAGGAGTAGAAAAAGTTAAGGCAGGCTTCCACTTCCCCCAAAGGCCACAAAAAGGAGAAGCACCGGGACCAGGACTCTACCTCCACGGCCTCCATGACTCCGTCTGGAGTCGTGGTCTTAAAAGTAATATTCCCTTCGGGGGGGGGGCCTGCTTCTCGACGACCGTCTTGGTGGTATCCAAGAAGGTGTCTCCCCTCCTGTCGGGCTTGGGCCCCTCGGTTACCTCCAGGGTAAAGGAGGCCTCTTCTCCCAGGAAGGCCGCTGCCACACCGCCCTCTGGGTCGAGTGGGTCCGCTAAGTTGGACGCCGGTGCCACTGATGTCCGCCCGGACAAGACCGGTAAGCCGCTGGCTCATTCGAGAGGGTGCACGGTCATTCGCCTGAAAAGGCCACATCTCCAGCGTGACCTTCATTGGATAAGGGTTCCGATATGTCAGATGCCAGCTTCTCTGACACCTGCATGGATCCAGCTGATAAGCTGGATGTCAACCCCTCCGACGACCGCCAAGCTAAAGAGCCTGCATCGGACCCCTTCGACCAGTCCCACATCCCTGGCTCACCGCAATGCTTGCTGTTGCCCTCTGAGGCTCCTGAGTCTTCTCTGCTGGACCCTGGGGATTCCAATCCTCCATCCTCGGTTGTCACAGAAGAGCTGGATACGCTGCCATCATGGTTCCCTCCTACTGGGCCAGCCCTTCTGGCGCCAGACCCTCAGACACCGGCTTCGACGCCGGCCTACCAGAAGCCAACCGACATTCCTCTCCCGGACAGCGCTCTCACGCCGAGCCTGATGCCGGGCCACCCTTACCAGGGCCTGTCTGCTGGGCCTTTGCGAGGTCTCTCTGTTTGTCAGAGCCCCTGGCACCCAGGTATACGACACCACTAAATCCGGTGCCGCCTTAACCGGTGCCACAGTATCCGACGCCGCAGTACCCAACGCCTCAGTACTTGATGCCGGGCTTCCCGCAGTCGGGTTATAGATACTCGCCGTGCGGATATCCCCAGTATCCATATCCCCCTCCTCTGCCACCCACGCCACAGCCGCCATCGGACTTGAAGGAGACTGTGGTGGGCTGAGGCCAAGGCTCAGCTCGCCAGGGAGGCGGAGAGTTGTCACCGACACTGAACCCTGCACAGGCTCCCCTAAGCCGGAGACAGGAGACTCCTGCCCTCACTGACACCAGAGGTGAACCCTCAGGCACCAGGGGCGGGAGGACATGTTTCCCAGAGGGCTTGCTAGGCCCCGAGTCAGGAGGGTTCCTCTTCTACATCGGAGATCTCAGACTCGGGGTACTCTGATCCAGATGATGAGCCCTGCTCAGAACGACCCAGGTCAAGGACCCCTCCTCTGGAGTTACTGAGAAAGATCCAGGAAGTTCATCGGTGGCAATCTCTGGAACCAGATCCACAGCGTAAAAAGCTTGCTGCCCACTTGGATCTGCCAGAGACCGCTTCTACATTGATTCCACCCTGGATAGAGCCTCATGCAGATCTTGTTTCCACTATTTGGAAACAACCATCCGCATTGGCCCCCTTGATTGGCTGTATCAGGCTCCTGAGGGAGTAGATTCTCTGAATATACACCCCGAGGTGGACTTGGTCATGATTAGCGCCGCTCACAGCTGCTCCACTAACCCCAAACATCTCAGCTCGTCTCCGCCTGACAAGGAGTCTCGGCTTCTGGACCAGTATGGGAAGAAGGTTTATGCGTCTTCTACTCTGGGTGTTAGGGCCCTGAATTATGTAGCACGTATGGGGGACTATCAGAAGACCATCGTGTCAGGTGGAATCTAAATTGGACTCCCTTCTTGAGTCTCAGATAAAACAGGAAGTGGCTGACCTTGTCCGTCCTGCTCGTTCGGCCAGTCGGCACATGCTCCGTGCCACTTGCGATGCAGTAGATGCAGCCGGACGGAGTTTGGCTTTCTCCATAGGTCTTCTGCATCATGCCTGGCTCCGGGTGTCTGGTTTGGTCCCTGAAGTGCAATCTGCTATTCAGGATGCACCCTTCAGGGGGTTGGTGCTGTTCGGTGGTGATGTCAAGGACATCCTAACCGATCTGCAGGAGAAAGACACTGCACTTAAGTCCTTGGAATATTTGTACAGACCCCCTCAGGGACAGCAACGCCCTTTTCGTCGACGTAACTGACAAAAACATAAACCACATGGCAAGCGGGCCAACAAGCGTCTGGCCCCTCCAGCAACCAAGACTCCCCTTCCCAAAAAAGTCATGGGAGCCTCGGCCGCTGCGCTGCTCCAGACCTCCTGACTCCTCGCCTCTCCCACGGCCTCTGGACACACCAGAGGAACCAATAGGAGGGAGGTTCTCCTTCCATCTACCTGGTCGGGAGAGGATAACATCGGATGCTTGGGTGCTCCAGCTAATCGCAGCAGGACACTCAATAGAGATTCTTCAAAAACTGCCCCGAAGACCACACCCCAAGTCGTCTTACACCCTGGAACATCTTTCTCTGGTCCTGGAAGAAATCTCCTCCCTTCTCTTGAAGGTGATGATAGAACCAGTTCCCAGCCACCTTTGGGGACGGGTTACTATTCCCATTTCTTTCTAGTTCCAAAGAAAACTGGAGACATGAGGCCTATTTTAGACCTCAGTTCCCTGAGCACGTTCATGGAGTACAAATGCTTCAGAATGCTCTTCTTGCAAAGCCTTCTGCCTTTTCTTCAGCCGGGACTGTGGCTGTGCGCTTTGGATATGCAGGATGCTTACCTGCATGTCCCCATTCGCCCTTCCCACCGCAGATTCCTTTGGTTTTGTTTTCAAGGGGACCATTACCAATTCAAGGCCCTCCCACTTGGTCTTTCCTCTGCTCCCCGAGTATTTACCAAATGCCTCTCTGTGGTAGCAGCCCACCTAAGTACCCAGGGAGTGCAGATATTCCCGTACCTGGATGATTGGCTCCTGGCGGCCCCGTCCAGGGAGGAACTTCTACACTTCCTTTCCCTGCAGATTTTCACCAGCCTGGGTATCAGCCAGGCAAAGTCCAATTTGGTCCCTTGCCAAAGGCTCCAGTTTATAGGGGTGATCCTGGACACTACCATCGGCAAAGCCTTTTTGCCTCCGGACAGGGTGGACAGCCTTCAGACTCAGGCACATCTTCTGTCGAGTCACAGAAGGGTTGGAGCCAGGTCAGTCCTTCACCTCCCCGGGCTAATGGTGGCTGCCATTCCGACAGTCCCACGTGCTCGGCTTCATATGAGAATTTCTCAGTGGATGCTTTGGTCACAGTGAGACCAAACACTGGACGACCTAGACCAGGAGGTTCTAGTTTCCGATCCCATGATCAGGGACTTGCAGTGGTGGATGGTACAAGAGAACCTTTGCCGGGGATTTCCAATTCAGTATCGAACCCCCTCCCAGACGTTGACAACAGATGCCTCAGGAGAGGGCTGTGGAGCCCACCTTGTCTCTCAAGGCTCAGGACAGCTGGTTCAAGTTCAAACAAAATCTGTACATAAATGTGCCCAAACTCAGAGCAGTCCTTTATGCCTTCCAGACGCTGCACTCCGCCATACTTTCTGGTCATCTACTCATACAGACAGACAACATGTGTGTGGTCTGGTACATCAACAAGCAGGGAGGAACACGTTCCTACCCTCTATGCAGAGAAGCTGCGAGTGTGGAGCTGGGCCACCCAGCACAGCCTTCACCTGACGGCCATTCATGTTCTGGGAGTGGAAAATACATTGGCATACCAACTCATTCGGTCGTCAGCCAGGGCCCATGAATGGGAACTGGACCAAGAGGTAGTAAATGACATCTTCCTGCTTTGAGGAACCCCTCAGGTAGACCTGTTCGCGTCTCCTCAAAATGCAAAACTTCCCGCCTTCCGCTTGCTCGCTCCAGGGCGAGACATTTTGTGTCGGGACACTCTGTCTCTCGATTGGAGGGACAGATTTGTCTGTGCTTTTCCTACTATTCCCTTAATTCCGAGGGTCATGAACAAGCTCATATCAGAGGGAGCACGAATGATCCTCATCGCTCCATTCTGGCCCAGACAAGTTTAGTTCTGTCTTCTGCAGCAGTTTTCAGAGCAAACACCGCATCCTCTTCCTCTGTCGCAACACTTGTTGACCCAGGATTAGGAGACCCTAGTCCATCCAGGTCTCAAATCCCTCCATTTGCATGCATGGCTCCTGCAGACATAGCCAAGGCCTGCTTTGGGGTTTCTCCGCTCCTAGCAGACATTTTGGTGGAGCCAGAAAGCCTTCCACCAGATCTGCCTATGCCATGAAGTGGAAACTATTCTCTATTTGGGCCACGTTGGAAGACTTCAAGCCTTTCTCTTGCCCAGCCAAGAGAGTCCTGGATTATATGCGTCACCTCTTTGACCTGGGTCTGAGCCATTCCTCTTTAAAGGTCCACATGGCAGCAATTTCAGCCTACCATGTCCCCTTTGGAGACGGGACTTTCACTCAGTTGGAAGTCTCTGACATTCCTCAGAGGGATCCTCCATTTGTGAGCCCCCATCTGTATTCCTGCTCCCCCTTGGGACTTGAATTTTGTTCTTGAAGCTTATTCTGCCCCCTTTCGAGCCGGCAGCCTCAGCAGACATAAAGTTCCTTTGTTGGAAGACTCTATTCCTAGTGGCCATTACTTCTGCTCGATGAATTTCCGAGATTCAGGCCTTGATGTGCAAAATCCTGTATTTAATTTTTCACAAGGAACGTGTGGCTCTGTGCACCAACCCTAAGTTTCTCCCTAAGGTGGTGACTGAATCTATGCTGACTCAATCCATTGAGCTACCTGCTTTCTTTATGCAACACTCCAATCAAGGGGAATACCTCTTGCATACTTTGGATGTTCATAGAATACTGAGATACTACACCACTAGGACTAAGGATCTCAGGAAATCTGTTCAGCTTTTTGTTTCTTTTGCTCAAGCAATGCCTATCTAAATGGTTTGCTCATTGTATCACTTTCTGTTACAAGTACAACAAGACCCTGCCGGGGTCAAGTCAGAGGTCATTCCACCAGAGGAGTAGCTGCCTCTGTGGCTTGTTTCAAGAATGTGTCTGCGGCAGACATTTCTGCAGCCGCAACTTGGACTTCTGTCCATACCTTTACGAAACACTGCAGTTTGGATATTGCATCTCACCGTAGAGTAGGCTTTGGGTTGGCTGTACTTCAGCATCTTCTTTCATAAGACCCGTTCAGCCAGAGGTCCCATTATTTGGATTGTTTTCCTTCTCCCGAGTGCTTTCCTTGTTCCAGACTGCTTGGGATTCAGTTCTGTATGTAAAGACCTACTTCAAGAGCCCTCTTGAAGTAAGATAGTACGGTTACGCAAGAACTTACCGTAACAGTAGATCTTCGAGAGGCTCTTGCAGTAGGTATTGCCTTCCTGCCCTCCATCCCCTTTCGCTTTTTCAGTTCCTTTTCCTGAGAGGGAAATATCCGCTTCTCTCTCATTTTTGACTTTTTTGGCCCTTGGCAGGAAAGAACTGGAAGGTGACTGCCCCTTTATGCTGACGTTGCATGACGTCTGTCACCTGATGTGGGGTGGTCCCCCGCCAGAGTCTGCTAGCTAGAAGTTTTTCTGTGGAGTCCTGATGCCTGCCGGGTCAGTCCTATATGTAAATACTTACTGCAAGTGCCTCTCTCGAAGATCTACTGTTACGGTAAGTTCTTATGTAACTGTACTTCTAGGAGCATGGATATGTTGTTCATCCACACTGTCTGGCATGTCCCTTTCCCCTTTAAATCTTGCTGGAAGTCTTCAAGCTGGCCCTCCCACCCACCGGGTGGTATATACTCCGGCTCTGCCCCATGAGCCAGATCTTCCTTTCTGCTGGAAGATGCAGGTTCCCTCGTGCTACTTTTCAAATACCGTAGGCCCTGGAGTCTCTACGGTTTTTGCTGCATTTACTCTCTCTAAAACTCGTTAAAGTTTACGACTCTGCTCCGAACGCTTTGAACATGGAGGACAAATCGTCCCCCGGGTTTCGCTGATGTCCTTGCGGACAGAAAATGTCTCGCACCGATCCCCACCTCTCGTGCGTTTATTGCTTAGGCACGATACCTTGGCTTGCACCATCTGTTTGGCCTTCCATCCCAACATCCTGGATGGCCGCAAGGCACGCCTTCAGCTGGGGAGACCGGAGCTTCGCAATCCACCGGTGAAATCAAAGGAGGCCAGATGGGCGGTTTCCACGGCTACAGGATCCACTGAGCAGCTCAAACAGATGGCAGCTTTCGGGGAGGAAACTGCCCAAGCTTTGGCCAACCAAAGTTTTTTCGTCCCGCTCAACCTGGGCTCCACCTTTTCAGGGTCCTTTTGGGAGTTGTGCCAGTCTCTCCCTACCAAGGGTGAGGCGCCTTCGGGCTTGCACTCCTCCTGCTCCAAGAAAAAGGACAAGGACCCAAAATCCTCTTCTAGTCGAAGAAGATGTTCCTGGGACCGAGACAGGTCCGATACTCAGGATCAGGTGGTCTCGGCCTCGGTCGAGATCGCTTCCTCTGCTGCCGGCTTCTCGGACCTTCCGTCAAGCCAAGGCACTGAAGCCGAGGATACGGCAGAGATTTCTCTCGACCTGATCGAGGCGTTGTTGCCAACTCCTGTTGACAACTCTTTGGAGAGGAAGCCTATCCTCTCCTTCCCCGATGAGGAGACCCATCCTTCGGGTATCCCGATCGGACGGACAAAAGCAGGTCACTCAGTTTTCGCCGGATCCGGCTTTTCCCAATTGACAGAGCCGACGCCGTTGGTCCTGATCGAGGAGTAGGACCCCATCGGTCGAAAGGCCGAAAAAGGGGTCATAAACACTCCCGGAAGAGGTGCCGCCGCCGTTCCTCATCCTCCTCGGACGAGGAGGGACGAAGCTCCGTCGATGTTATGAGGACCTCATGTGGCAGCAGCTCCTTTTGACCAGTCAAAAGCCTTCCACTCCGGCTGCACCGGCCATTACTTGGGCCCAGCCTCTTCGGATGACACAGACTCCCTCTGTACCGAGGACTCCGGTTCTCCCTCAGGTGGGACCGGCACGCATTTCTGGTCGGCCCGTTCCGGTCTCCCCACCAGTTTTGGTGGAACCACTGCCTAAGCAGCCTTGGGGAGGGGCTCCCTCTAAGGAGGATCGAACAAATACGGGCTTGCCCCATAGGTTGTCCATAACTGTTACTCCTGATCACCCTAGGCGCATTGAAGGGGACATAGGCGGGAGACCCCTGTATCTTGACTCCTCTGACTCGGATACTACTGGCCTTCACTCACACCCTGATGATGAGTTGTCAGTGACAGGCCAGGAGGAAGGTCCTTCTTCCTTCCAGGGCATCCTTTGACTCATTGCTGAGTCCACGGGTATGCCTTTGCAGCCTATAAAAAAGAAGGCGGAATATCCTCTCACGGATATCCTTGGGGGGGTGGGGGGACCCGACAGAGGCCTTTCCAGTAGCCGAAGCCATTGTTGGCTTGTCCCTTGAGCTTTGGCAGTGCCCTGCCTCTTGCCCAGCTCTGTCTGCCCATATGGCTCGCAAGTACACGGTACCCATGAGGTCCTTGGTGGACTTCACTGAGCATCCCTCGGCAGAGAGCCTTGTGACTGCCTCAGTGTTTCGGGGCACGGGTAGTTCTGTGGATACTGACCAATCTGCCCGGAAAATCTATGTGGCATCAGGCCAGCTCGGCAGTGATTATGGCACACTTCTCTCACGCCCTACTGGGGTCGCTTGATGAAGTCCTCCCTCATCTCCCAGCAGACATGCAGACCACTGTCAAGCAGGTCCGTGACCAGGGCCGTGCTGTTGCAAAACAGCAGCTCCAGACTGCTCTGGACATTGGAGATTCCTGTGCCCGTTAACTAGCTGCCACAGTGGCAACTCACCGCAGGGCCTGGCTGAGATTATCCTCCTTTCCAGTGGATACTCAGCACAAGCTAGCTGACGTGCCCTTCCTTGGCACGGACCTTTTCGGTTCGGGAGTGGCAGGTCATCTCCAGCGCATTGAGCAATCTAATGCCACCTTAGATGCTCTCCTCTGCTAAGGGTTCTTCGGGCAAGAACCAGCAGAAGTGCAAGAAGAAGCCTTTTCAGCACTCTTCCCCTGCGGTTAGACAGCCTTCCTTCTAGGGAGGTCATCAGCAACAGCAGGCTCAAGCTTGGCATCCTAGGCCCAAGCAGGGTCCCCAGCAGCCCCACAAAGGAGGCCGACGTGCTGGTCCAGGAGCCTTCTTCTCCTCCAAGCCTGCACAGTGACGGGTCAGGGGTGGCCCCCACTACACCTGTCACGCCAGTTCTGGGTCCTCCTGTGGGGGGCCAGCTCTGCCACTTTCTTTCCGCCTGGTCTGGTATCACTTCGAACAGGTGGGTTTTGGAAGTGGACGGTCAGGGACTGCCTCTAGAGTTTGAGCAGTAACCTCCCCCCCCAGCTGAGCCTGTGCCCCACAGGAGGAAAGGATCTCAGTTGGCGCTCAGTCGGCCCTTCAGGTCGACATTGCTCAGCTCCTCTGCAAAGAGGCGGTAGCTCCAGTGCCAGATCCTCCTACAGACCCAGGCTTTGTGTCCAGGTATTTCCTGGTGCCCAAGTGGATGGGGGGTTGGTGCCCCATCCTAGATCTCTACGACCTGAATCAATACCTCAGGTCTCGCACCTTTCGGATGGTAACTCTGAACCAGATCATACCATCCCTGGAGCAAAACGTGGTTCTGTTCACTGGCTCTACAGGACGCATTTTTTTCACGTCCCAATCTGTCCGTCCCACCAGCGGTTCCTCCGCTTCAGGGTCAAAGGGACCCTGTACGAGTTCCGAGCCATGCCGCTCGGCCTGTCTTCGGCCCCACGGGTCTTCATCAAATGCATTGCAGTGGTGGCAGCCCATCTGCAGCGTCATGAGGTTCACATATACACCTACCTCGATGATTGGCTCCTGGTGGCTTCCTCCCTGCAGGAGGTGAAGAGGTCCAGGGACCTGGCCCTCCAAACCTGTTCCCATCTAGGCCTCCTGATCAACGAGGCCAAGTCAGAACTCGTGCCCTCTCAGGTGATGGGCTTTATCGGGGCAGAGCTCGACTCTCATCAAGCCAGAGCTCGGCTTCCGGCAGGCAGGGCGGAGGTTCTTTCCTCCTTTGCCCAGTCATTTCTGGTTGGGCACTTGCGCCCTGCCCGGGACTTCCTTTTGTCACTCAGTCTCATTCAGTGATGCTCACCACAGATGCTTCCCTGCTGGGCTGGGGAACCCATTTGGGGGATCTTACCACCCAAGGACTGTGGTCACCTCAGGAATCTCTGCTTCACATCAGTCTCTTGGAACTCAGAGCAGTGTTTCTGGCACTTCAAGCTTTTTCCAAATCTGTACAGAACAAGGTGGTTCATGTCAGATCGGACACCACCACGTGGTACATCAACAAGCAGGGAGGCACTCGGTCTACGGCCTTGTGCACAAAAGCAATGAAGTTATGGTCCCTGTCCTATTCCCTGCAAGCCTCTCTGGTAGCAGTTCGCCTCCCAAGGAAGGACAATGTCCTAGCAGATGCACTGAGCAGAATATCCCAGGGCCATCACGAATGGGCCCTAGATCTTCTTGTTTTGAAAGTGATTTTCTCGTGATGGGGCACACCAGAGATGGATCTTTTTGCAGCCCCAGACAATCACCAACTTCCTCTCTTTTGTTGCAGACCCCCAGTCTTGGTCTCAGTCCCCCTGGATTCTCTTGATTCTGAACTGGGAAGGGAAATTTCTGGATGATTTCCCCCCTTCCCTCTCCTGTTCAAAGTGTTAGTCAAGATAAGGTCACAACCATGCAAAGTGATTCTGTTTGCTCCAGACTGGGCCAGGCAGCCATGGTATCCCTTGTTGCTGTCCCTAGCAGTCCACCTTCCCCTGTCTCTTCCCAGGAATTACAACCTGTTGATATCTTCTCGGGGAGGATTTGGTACCCAAATCTTCAGTCTCTCGATCTCAGGGCATGGCTCTTGAAGAGTTAGAGTTTTCAGATCTGCATCTTTCCCAAGGGGTTCTGGATATCCTTAAGGCTTCTCGAAAGCCTTCCACCAGGAAGACTTACAACTCCAAATGGAAAAGATTCAGCATTTGGTGTTCTAAGAAGAATATTTCTCCAGACTCTGCTGAATTGCCTATGGTTCTGGACTATATGGTCCATCTTAATAGCCTAGGCCTCAGACCAGCTACCCTTAAAGTACACTTGGCAGCTGTTTCTGCTTTCTTTGTCAGTAGGCAAGCCTTCCTCTCTATCATCCCATCCTGTATTTTGTAAGTTTTTCAAGGGATTGCTTCACACCAATCCCCACTTTAGGGATCCTGCTCCTGCTTGGGATCTTAATGTCTGCATTGCTCAGCTTATGCAACCCCTCCTTTGAGCCGTTGTCCTCAGCAGAGCTTAAGTACTTGACTTGGAAAACTGTGTTTTTGGTAGCCATTACTTCTGCCAGGCGTATCGGTGGATTGCAAGTCCTGTTAGTGGAATCTGATTTCATTTCTTTCCATAGAGATAAAGTGGTCCTTAGAACTAACAGAAAGTTCTTACCTAAAGTGGTTTCAGATTTCCACCTCAACCAATCTGTATCTCTCTCTGTTTCCTTCACTGACCATTCCTCCTCAAGAGAGAGGAGGCTACACAGCTTGGACATTAAAATAGCCCTTAGCTACTACATAGAGCGTACCAAGGGTCCCAGGTTTGAATCCCTCCAGTTGTTCCTCAGTTATGGAGAAGTTGGTAAGGGCAAACCTGCCACTAAGAGATCTATTGCCAGGTGGATTGTTTCTTGTATACAATTCTGCTATGAAAAACTGGGTAGAACTCCACCCTCGGGCCTGAGGGCTCATTCCATTAGAGGTACAGCTGCTTCCCTGGCTGCTGCCAGGGATATTCCTCTCTTAGAAAATAGTCAAGCAGCCACCTGGAAAACAGTCCATACTTTCACCAAGCATTACTCTATGGATATCCAGGCTAGGAGTGATGCTCGGTTTGGCACAGCAGTACTTCAGAGCCTATTCCCAAAGTAGGTTCTGTCCCTCCTCCATGGAGGTACTGCTTGGTAGTCTGCATATGTCAGAATACAGCAAGACTTCATGTTGTTTGAATAAAAAATTACTCACCTTAGTAATGTTGTTTCTTCTAATGGAGTCTTGCTGTATTCTGACTTCCCCCCCACCTCCCCTCTCAGAACCTAGATTTTGGGTTGTGGGTGGGAAGGAGCAGTGTTGGCACCCTAGGGGTGTCCTTTTTTCACCCTCTTTTGGTTTGGGTGAGAGGCTGTGTTTTGGATGTGTTTTGGTTTTTGGGTTTCCTGACTTGAGTCTTCTTTTTGAAACCAAAAAACCTTTTTATATAGATATATTTGCCAGTTGGCTAGTAAGAATTTTACAGTTTCCACACAGAACATCTAGTGAGTCTTTGCTTGTAAAGATCTGACGGTTGCAGTTTAAACAACAGCAGACAGGGGCTTCAACCAAGCTCGTGGTGAACATTCCATGCTGGCCATGGAAAGTTTAACTTTGTTCTCCGGGGCAGTTGAATGGCAGGACCTAACTGCATATGTCAGAATATAGCAAGACTCCATTAGAAGAAACATTACTAAGGTGAGTAATTTTTTCTTCTTTTCTTTCACCCTACACCAGCTATGAGTTCCCTCCCCCACCTGCTCCTTCCCCTTCTCTCCCTTCTTGTCATTCCTCCCTTGTTCTCTTCCCCCAGGCCTCTGCCACTCTCACCCCATACCCACCGTCTACTTAATCAAAACCAGCAGCACCTTGGGGACGCTCCAGTTCTTGACCAGTACTCCCCATGGGCCTCCACTTGGAAATATCTGGCTGCTTCTTAACACCACTAAGATTGGTCTTAATGCCAGCCTATTCCTACTGTACCACATTGGATATCATTGGGGCGGTCATATAGCCTCTACCTACTGTCCATACGCTAAAAAGAAACGCAAATTATCACTACTGGACCTGCGCTTCTATTCAATGAAGTGCCTCCTACTTCTACTGATCACTGGCAACGTCCATCCGAACCTTGGCCCAGGCTGTTCAAGCCTTCTGAAAAAGGCAGAGGCCCTCACCATCGCAACCATTAACATCTGCAGCCTGTTACCAGAGCTTGATGCACTCCAAGCCTTTATCAGCCAACATAATCCTGACATCCTTGCTGTAGTTGAAACATGGCTGACACCAAAAGTTCCTGATCTGGCAGTTACCTTACAGGGCTGCAATGTTTTCAGACTGGACCGTGTCTCTAAAAGGGAAGGGGGCTGTGCCATCTACATTAAGGATAATCTCCTGGGGGACCTTGTTACACCCCATGTCCCTGCCTCCTCAGCCCAGCTTCTACCCATTAAAATTCTTCTAGGTTCCAATCAAAACGCTCTCACCATCGTCTCTGTATACATTCCACCTCAAGATCAAGATCTTGGCATCAGAGAAGTTCTAAACTTCGTCAGCTCCCAACCTCCTGGCTCTGAACACATTCTGCTTGGTCATTTCAATGTAACCTAGCTCGCATCTGATGTCTACACTCATAAGGATGCCCTGGCAGCTGCCAGCCTCTCACAATTGATCACCACAGCAACTCGGATAAATTACAAAACTCTCACCAGTACCCTGCTGGATTGCGTTCTCACCAATCGCCTTACCAGGATCTCTCGTACCTCCGTTCTCCCAGACTCTGTGTGACCACTCCCCGGTTATATGTGAATGGTCTAATAAATTTCTAAAGCCACCCCCTATAATCATTACCAGCAGAGTCCTCCCCGTGGTCAACTTACCCATCTCAAACAGTACCTATCCTTGCAAAACTGGCTGCCCATCTACAAGGAGACAGATGTTGACCTAGCCCTTGGCTACTTCATCATCGCCTTCAGTAAGGCCTATGACCTAGGCCACTTTTTTCGGTTTTTATCGGAAAATCCGGTAAAATTCCGGAATTAGGGCTGCCTGAAGATCGGTAAAAACAAAGATTTCATGGAATCTGCAATTTTATATCAGATCAGTAAATCTACAATAAATCTACAAACTTGTGTTTTTCCTTTAATTCCTTCCTATACTATTTTCAATTTGCTTTATATAATGCTCTGTATAGTAATCTTTCTTTAATTCTGATTATTTATGCACATACTAAAAGAATGATCACAGAATCCCAATAAAATCCGGAAATTAGAATAACAATCACCAGTGCAATTCCGGAATCTGAAGTCATGGAAACGGAATTTCATTGTTTTAATCACCGTAAATCAGTGGCCTTGCCTATGACCTCTTTGCTCCTTCAAAAAAACAGAAAACAAAAGCCCTCTGCAACCCTTGGTTAACTGTGGAACTCCTTTACCGGCTGAAATCTGTTGACTATCTATGGGCAGTGGCTAAAGCCACAGGCAAACTGACATCCAAAAATACAAACATGCCTATAATGCCTGCACAAAATCCATTTGTCTCACGAAAAGCTCATATTACAAGGAAGTCCTCACCAACACCTGGGGAAATGGTCATGCTTTCTGGGACAATATCAAGGACATTACTGGGAAACAAAGTCCTCTCCTGCCATGTTAACTGTTGAAGGGTCCATTACCCTTGATCCCATGGTCCTTGCAAATACCTTTAACATGGCTTTTACTGAACTCAGTACTGCTCTACCACCTGATTTCTTCACAGTCAGTCACACTCCCTCTAACACACCCTGCACTCTGTCAAACTACTCTCAGTTTTACTTCAGGATGATTAAGTTGAACGAACCTCACCGCCACATCGCCTCAGCCATCTCCACTTCCAGAATCAGGAGTGACACCCTGGACCTTAAGCCGCTATCACTTACACTTGATGAGGTCCCCAGTCCCCTAACTAAAATTCTTAACCTCTCTCTCCACACCAGTACATTCCCTGAAATATGGAAAACTGCCGCTGTGACCCCGATCCACAAAAGTGGGGATAAGATCTGCCACTATTAACTACCGCACGATCTCCATTTTACCACCACTATCCAAGGCCCTAGATCGTATTGTTACAGACCAGCTCACTGATTATTTGGACAAATATAATACTCCCTTGCACACAACAGCACGGTTGTAGAAAAGGGCATAGTACCACCACTGCCCTGCTTGAATTTACTGGTGCAGTGCATAGTTACCTTGATAAAGGTCTTCTTACTGGGGCTGTCTTCATCAGCCTCTCGAAGGCATTTGACACTGTTCATCATCGGTTGCTTTATGACCAACTACTCCTTGCTGGCCTCACACCGGACTCAGCCAGCTGGTTCAGAAGCTACCTTGACAACCGCTCTCAAAGAGTAAAAATTGATAATGCTAGCTCGGACACTTTGCCTGTCCACTCCGGAGTCCCTCAGGGGTCCATACTGGGCTCTGTCCTTTTCAGCCGCTTTTTAAACTCCCTACCACAATCCTGCTTGGAACAAATCATCCTGTATGCGGATGATGCTGTTGTCTTTTCTACACACAAGGACCTTTCACCACTACAACACAGCCTCCAACTCTGTTTCAGTGCTGTTGAAACATGGTTCTCCAATCATAAACTAGTCCTCAATCACAAGAAAACCAAGTCATTGCCATTCTGCAGTTCACATAACCGTTACAAGCAACACCCCCTTGCCATCTCCACCAAGCAGGGGACTGTCCTCAAACAAGTTTACTCATTCAAATACCTAGGGATTCTGCTTGACCCCAACCTGTCCTATGCAGCTCACATTGACAGCGTGGATAAAGCTGCCAACACACGTCTTGGATTACTCTACGAGCACAGGCAGCACCTCACCCCAGAGGCCCTGAAGATTGCTGTCTAGAGCTCTGTGGTGTCAATTATTGATTATGGCCTCATTATCTATGGCTCCGCCATGACATCCGCCCTCCGACGTATAACAACTGCACTTAAAGCATGCAGACTCGCAACTGGTGGCCACCGCCTCACCCACACCTGTGCCCTTTATGAACAACCGATGGCTCCAACTCAACCGTATAAAGCATCTCACATGCTGTGGCGGGAAAATCAACCTTGGCCTCCACACCCCCAGTGTTACTGCCTTGTTACATCAAAACACCAACCGACAGAACATCAGGAGCTTGACAACCCAGATTCTACAAGTTCCTCGCTGTCGAACTACGTAGGGCCAATGCTCCTTCACCTGTAGGGCTCGTCTATGGATGAATGGTCTCAGCCACACCATCTCCTCTGCCTCAACACTAGGTCTGTTCAAAACCAAGCTCGGAGCAATCTCATTGCCTCTAGCTCCTGTGACTGCCTCTCCTAGCTGATGACCTACACAGCTTTAATCCTAACTTATATACTGCTGAACCCCAGGCCCCCCAGCCCCCTTCCCCCCAGCTCCTGAGGCGCCACTTCAAATCTTGGGTCTTCATACCACCTCATTAGTCTCTCCTTGCCCCTTTATAGCACTTATTCCCCCCTCACCCTGACCCCTTTTTCTCTTCTATCACTCCTTCCCATTTATTTTTCGACAAATGCCTCCGGCTGCATCTTCATCCTCCCCCTCTCCTCTCATCCCTGTTTCTCTGCCACCCTCTGTGCCTGACCCTACCCATTCCTTCTGGGCACATGCGTCCTAGCTGTGTTCACCATTTTACTATAGCTGCTTCTGTTAATTTCCTACACTTCTTCTCCTGTACACCTTACTCTTCCTATAATTGGCCCCTTCAATAGCACTGTTGTACATGAATTGTTTACTGTTATTTCACTGTTGCTTCCTTGTTTATTTCTGACGTGGAACCTTTGTAAAAGAGCCTTGGCTCAAAGGTACTTGTTATCCTAGAATAAATAAAATAAATAAAAAATAAAGTCCTCAATCCCAGTATTTGTCAGGAATTAGGTCTAACCCATCCCATTTTATGTTCTGTAAGTCTTGTGTGAAAAAATCAGGATGAAAATTGTCTTTCTGTAATAGTTTTTCCTTCTTCCCTATATTTATCCACTCAAACAACATGAAGTCTTGCTGTATTCTGACAGTTGCAGGGATTCCCAACCTTTGAACTGCCCCGGAGAACAAAGGGTTAACTTTCCATGCAGGGCATGCGACGCTGAACTTGAGCTCGGCTGAAGTCTCTGTCTGGAAGTTTTTGAACTCAAACCGCCAGATTCTTTACTCCGCCTCACTGAACGGTCACTCTGGAGATTTCTCCTTCAGCTCGGTTCGAAGTCTGTTAAAGTTTTCAGTTTTTCATCGGTTTAAACCGAAAAAAAAGTATCCGCATAGTCGGTTCAGTCTCTGTCTGTGGAGCCGTGAGTACTAGATAGGAATTGTTCTAGGTTTCTGTGTGGAACTTGTAAAAGTGTGGTCGGTTCGGCTGAACCGACCATTTGATTGTGAATTTTGCTAAATTTAGTGTGTGGTTACCGGTTCTTATCGGTTGTATTAAAAAAAAAAAAAAACGTGATTTAACCGCCCCAAATACCCTGACACGGTTAGGAACCAATAAGGGAGTCTTGTCTGGCAATTGCTGAAAAAAGGGCAAGTTTGGTTAGGTTGGCCATGTCTGAGAAACCCAAGAAAAAAAACGGGCCCACTGGGTTTCAACACTGCAGTGAGTGTGGGGAGGTCTTTGCCAAGGCCGATCCCAACACCACCTGTGTTTATTGTCTGGGGTTTGACCACTTCGATTCAGACTGCCAACTACGTAAAAATTTTCCCAAATCTACCCTTGAGGACAGATTAGGTAGACTGAGGGAAAAGGAGGCCGAGATGTCCGCTGACCCGGATGGCCAGCCCGGTTCGGTTTCGACCGAACCAGAAGGAGTGCCCTCTGACCAGGGCAATACTTCTTCAGGCAAAAGGAGAGCTGATTCTGAGAGATTGGTTCTGACAAAAAGTAAGCGCAAAGATAAATCGACTGTTTCGGATCCAGAGGTTCATGTTCCGACCGCCGAAGAGATAGCCAGGGCGATTCAGATTGTGGAATCGCTCCATCCAGTTCCGACCTATCCGGCTCCTTCTGGCAGGGGTTCGGTTTGGTTGGTTCCCCAGTTCAAGAGTATACCCTTAAAGATTTTTATGAACCGGAGTTTGAAGAGGAAGTGGAATTTGAGGATTATGATGTAAGTGAAGGTCTGGATGTGCCTGTGGAACCGGACATCTCCCCAGACAGACCTTCAGGTGTTTCCCCTCCTAGGCTTTGAGTCCTCTTCTCACTTTATGTTTTACAGAAGGGTGGCTGAAACCCTCCAGCTTCCTATGGAGGAGGCTGTGAAAGATCATGAAGAGCCTGATTATGTAGAGATGATGGATATCCCAGAGTCCAGGAGACTGTCTATTCCCCTCCATAAATCTTTTGGGGAAACCGGCACAAAAAATCTTGGTCTCCTAACACTGTACCTCCTGTGGATAGAAGAATGGACAAGAGGTATACACTTTCAGACTCAGACATGGAGTTCTTATATAAGCAATGCAGCCATGTTGGGGTAGCGCAGGCTGCTGCCTGTGACAAGGCAAATATTCCCTTGGCTTCACACCCCCCTGACAAGGACTCCAGGAAGATTGATGCCATGGCAAAGAAACAGTACATGGCATCTTCTTTGGGACTCAGGCAGGCGAATTACATGGTCTGTACAGCCAGGTACCAGAAGTCCAGGTGGGACACTGTACTGGCACTGGCTAAACAGGCCTCTCCCCAGCTAGCCAAGGAGCTGGAGGCGGTAGCTACAGATGGGATTGAGGCATCTAAGGTTCAGTGTCATGCTGCTGTGGACTCTAATGATGTCTCATCAAGAGTCATGGCTACATCTATGGCTCTTCGGAGGATGGCTGGGCTCAGATGTACTAGCCTTTCGCAGGACACCCAGGCTAAGGCCATGGATTTTCCTGTAGTTGGTAATTCTCTGTTTGGAGAGCAGACAGAGAATTACATGAAGAAAATGGATGAGTACAGGACCACTTACGGGAGTGCTCAGGCCAAGGAAAGGCAAGCAACTCCTCAAAGGCAGCAGTCCAGGGGCAGGCCCTTCCAAAGCCCTTTTTACCAAGCACAGGCCCATTCTTTTTCACAGAGGGGGTTCTTCAGAGGGAGAGGCAGAAGAGGGATGAGCAGGCCTGCATGCACCCCTCAGCCTAAAGCCCCTGCTAAGAAGATACCCTGATGGGTCTGCCCGGGTCGACTCTCTGATTCCAGTAGGGGGCAAGCTGGCTTACTTTGTCCAGGACTGGATGTCTAGTACATCAGACAAGTGGGTCCTGGAAGTAGTAAGCCAGGGACTGGTTCTTAGATTCAAAACATTTCCAAAGATGAGAGCCAGATCTTTTCCACCTGCAAATCTTTCGGAAGCCCTTGCCCTAGAGGCAGAGGTTTCTTCTCTCCTAGCTTTAAGCACTATAGAGAGAGTATCTACCCTACACTGGGGCAAAGGACTGTACTCCAGGTACTTCCTGGCCCCCAAAAAGACAGGAGAATGGCGACCCATTCTGGACTTAAGATACCTGAACAAACATCTTTTAAAGCCAAAGTTCAAGATGATCGCTCTGGGAATTATCCTTCCCTCTCAAAGGCCAGGGGACTGGCTAGCCTCCCTGGACCTCAAAGATGCCTACTTTCACATTCCCATCAGGTGCTCCCACAGAAAGTACCTCAGTTTCAAGTTGCCCTCAGGCCACTATCAGTTCAGAGCAATGCCCTTTAGCCTAACATCAGCCCCAAGGGTCTTCACAAAGTGCCTGGCAGTAGTTGTTGCCTTCCTAAGAAGACAAAAGATTTCCATTTTTCCATACTTGGACGACTGGCTCATAGTGGGCCAGTCTCCAGACGAAGTCAAGTCACACCTGCAAGTGACCCAGCAAGTGCTCGCTTCTTTAGGATTTCTTCTCAACACACCAAAGTCAGTTCTCAAACTCCCCTTTATAGGGGCAGAGCTGGATACGATAAAAGTAGGAGCCTTCCTTCCCCTGAGAAAGGGCAAGGATCCTCATGGAACTGACCTCTTCATTCAGCCTTCAGGTGTCTCGACCAGCAAGGCATTTCCTTCATCTACTGGGCCACATGGCAGCTTCTACAGCAGTGGTCCAAGGTGCAAGATTCCAAATGTGGGACATTCAGTTTCACTTAAGAGCTTTTTGGTCCCAAAGAAAGGATTCTCTTACCAAACTAATTCCAGTGACTCGAACTCTGATCCAAGCCCTGCAATGGTGGCAGGATCAGGACAATTTGAGGCAAGGGGTTCCATTTGTCACTCAGTCTCATTCACTGGTCCTCACCACAGATGCTTCCCTGCTGGGCTGGGGAGCCCATTTGGGGGAACTTATCCATCCAGGGACTGTGGTCACCTCAGGAATCTCTGCTTCAGATCAATCTCTTGGAACTCAGAGCAGTGTTTCTGGCACTGCAGCTTTTTCCAAATCTGTACAGAACAAGGTGGTTCAGGTCAGAACAGACACCACACGTGGTACATCAACAAGCAAGGAGGCACTCGGTCTACGGCCTTGTGCACAGAAGCAATGAAGTTGTGGTCCCTGGCCTATTCCCTGCAGACCTCTCTGATAGCAGTTCACCTTCCAGGGAAGGACAGTGTCCTACCAGATGCACTGAGCAGAATATCCCAGGGCCATCACGAATGGGCCCTAGATCCTCTGGTGTTGAAGGTGATTTTCTCAAGATGGGACACTCCAGAGATGGATCTTTTTGCTGCCCCAGACAATCACCAACTTCCTCTTTTTTTGTTGCAGACCCCAGTCTTGGGCTCAGTCCCCCTGGATGCTCTGATCCTGAACTAGGAAGGGAAATTTCTATATGCTTTCCCCCCTTCCCTCTCCTGTTCAAAGTGCTAGTCAGGATAAGGTCACAACCATGCAAAGTGATTTTGATTGCTCCAGACTGGGCCAGGCAGCCATGGTATCCCTTGTTGCTGTCCCTAGCAGTCCATCTTCCTCTGACTCTTCCCAGGAATTACAACCAGTTAACATCCTCTCAGGGGAGGATTTGGTACCCCAATCTTCAGTCTCTCAATCTCACGGCTTGGCTCTTGAAGAGTTAGAGTTTGCAGATCTGCATCTTTCCCAAGGGGTTCTGGATATCCTTAAGGCTTGTCGAAAGCCTTCCACCAGAAAGACCTACAACTCCAAATGTAAAAGATTCAGCATTTGGTGTCCTAAGAAGAATATTTCTCCAGACTGTGCTGAACTGCCTACAGTTCTGGATTATATCGTCCATCTTAATGGCCTAGGTCTCAGACCGGCTACTCTCAAGGTACACTTGGCAGCTGTTTCTGCTTTCCTGTCTGTAGGCACGTCTTCCTCTCTGTCATCCTGTGTTTTGTAATTTTTTCAAGGGATTGCTTCACACTAATCCCCTCTTTAGGGATCCTGATCCTGCTTGGGATCTTAATGTTTGCATTGCTCAGCTTATGCAACCCCCTTTTGAGCCTTTGTCCTCAGCAGAGCTTAAGTACTTGACTTGGAAAACTGCGTTTTTGGTGGCCATTACTTCTGCCAGATGTATCAGTGAACTGCAAACCTTGTCAGTGGAATCTGATTTCATCTCTTTTCACAGAGATAAAGTGGTCCTTAGAACTAACAGAAAGTTCTTGCCTAAAGCGGTTTCAGATTTCCACCTCAATCAGTCTATATCTCTCCCCGTTTTCTTCACAGATCATTCTTCTTCGGGAGAGAGAGGAGGCTACACAGTTTGGATGTTAAAAGAGCCATTAGCTACTACATAAAGCGTACCAAGGGTCACAGGTTTGAATCCCTCCAGTTGTTCCTCACTTACGGAGAAGTTGGGAAGGGCAAACCTGCCACCAAGAGATCTATTGCCAGGTGGATTGTGTCTTGTATACAATTCTGCTATGAAAAATTGGGTGAAACTCCACCCTCAGGCCTGAGGGCTCATTCCACAAGAGGTACAGCTGCTTTCCTGGCTGCTGCCAGGGATATCCCTCTCAGAAATTTGTGAAGCAGCCACCTGAAAAAGTCCATACTTGTACCAAGTCTACTCTCTGGATATGCAGGCTAGGAGTGATGCTTGGTTTGGCACAGCAGTACTTCAGAGCCTGTTTCCAAAGTAGGTTATGTCCCTCCTCCATGGAGGTACTGCTTGGTAGTCTGCAATTGTCAGAATACAGCAAGACTTCATGTTGTTTGAAGAAAAAATTACTCACCTTAGTAATTGTTTCTTCTAGTGGAGTCTTGCTGTATTCTGACCTCCTCCTACCGCCTCCCCTCTCAGAACTTAGATTTTTGGGATGTGGGTGGGCAGGTGCAGTGTTGGCACCCTAGAGGTGCACCCCACACCCTCTTTTTTTCTTTGGGTGAAATGTTTCATTTGATTGGTTTTTGTTTTTGGGTTTCCTGTCTTGAGTCTTCCTTTGAGAACCAAAAACATTATATTTCTTCCAGTTGGCTAGTAAACATTTTACAGTTTCCACACAGAACACCTAGTGATTTTTTTACTCGTAAAGATCTGACGGTTGCAGTTTGAATAACAGGCAGAAGCTTCAACCGAGCTCGAGCTGAACATTCTGTGCCATGCATAGAAAAGTTAACCCTATGTTCTCTGGGGCAGTTGAAAGGCTGGAGAGAACTGCAGTTGTCCGAATACAGCAAGACTCCACTAGAAGAAACATAATTACTAAGGTGAGTAATTTTTTTCTTATGTACTCACCTGTTAGTCTACCAGATGTACTGTGATTTATGTATTCACATTTTATTAATAATAAAAATCTTGTCTAAAAAAAGAAAGACCTCTCAACTGTTTACCTTCGCCTCAACCAGGGAAGATCTCCTGATCGCTAAACTGACCGTGTCCAATTGGCTGGCACACTGTATCATCTTTTGCTGTAAGAAATATAACAAACCATTACTGAGACATGTCCAAGATCATTTTTCCAGAGCTATGGCCACCACTGCGGCCTGCTTCAAGGGAGCTTCTGTCGTAGATATCTGCAACGCAGCTATATGGTCCACAATACATACCTTCATGAAGCACTATAACCTAGATTTTGCTTCAAGCCATAGGACAGCTTTGGCTGAGCTGTGCAACAAGGCTTGCTGTCATAATTTCAACCTTCTTGGGTTCACTGCTTGGGAATCATCCCAAGTGTATTTCCTGCTGCAAGAGATCACCTCGTGGAAGATGGTAGTTACTTAAGAATTTACCATAACAGTAGATCTTTGAGGGGCATCTCTTGCAGCAGGTACGATCCCTCCCTCCATCCCCCTCCTTCACTAGGAGGACCACTTCTGATCCAATTATTTATGGGCAGGGATACCTATGGTACCTTGGATAGAAACATAGAAACATAGAATTTGATGGCAGATAAGGACCGCTTGGCCCACCCAGTCTGCCCAATTCCCTACCTAATGGATAAGCTGCAGATCCTAGTTAACCAGCAGCCTACTTCTTCCTACCCCCACCCCCTAGAATTGCCTTATGACTGTCCCATGCATGCTTGAATTCCACCACTGTTTTTGACTCCACAGCCTCCTCTGGAAGGCCGTTCCATGCATCCACAACCCTCTCTGTGAAAAAATACTTCCTTAAATTACCTCTGAGCCGCCCTCCATCTTCAAATTGTGCCCCCTTGTTCTTGCACCTCTTTTTTTTGAATGATGCTACCTCTTGGACTTTGTTGATTCCCTGAGGTACTTGAAAGTTTCTATCATGTCCCCCCCTTTCCCTCGAGGCTATACCTATTAAGCTCCTCAAGTCTCTTCATATGTCTTCCGGTGCAGACCCTGCACCATTTTAGTTGCCCTCCTCTGGACAGCTTCCATCCTGTCTGTGTCTTTGCGGAGATTGGGTCTCCAGAACTGCACGCAGTACTCCAGATGGGGTCTCACCAGCTGCCTGTACAGAGGGATAATAACTTCCTGTTTTCTACTGGTGATGCCTCTCCCTATGCATCCCAGTATCCCCCCCCCAGCCCTCCTTGCTGCCCTCTCACATTGCTTGCCCGCCTTTAGATCATCTGATATGACTACCCCCAGGTCCCTTTCCATTTTTGTTGTTGTTAGTATCTCACCCCATTGTGTACTCTTCCCTGGGTTTTGTTTTCCGTGCATTACCTTGCACTTCTTAGCATTGAATCTAAGCTGCCATACATTTGACCATTCCTCTAACCTTGCCAAGTCCCTTCTCATCCTCTCCACCCCACCTTGTGCATCAACTCTGTTGCAGATCTTTGTGTCATCTGCAAAGAGACATACTTTTCCTTCCAGTTCCTCTGCAATGTAGCTTATAAAGACATTGAAGAGGACCGGTCCTAATACTGAACCCTGTGGTACCCCACTAGTAACCTCCCTTTCTTCAGAGTGGACTCCATTTACTATTACTCTGTATCCTATTCTCCAGCCAATTCTTTACCCAGGCTGTCATCTTGGGACCCATTCCCAGGCTGGCTAACTTGTATATTAATCTTTTGTGTGGGACTGTGTCAGATGCCTTGCTAAAGTCTAGATAGGCCATGTCCACAGCCCCTCCCTGATCTACTACTTTGGTCACCCAGTCAAAGAAATCTATCAGATTTGTCTGGCATGACCTTCCCGCCGTGAATCCATGCTGCCTTGGGTCCTGTGCCCCTCTGGCCTCTAGATACTCGACAGTTCTTTCATTCGGAAGTGATTCCATCATTTTCCCTACCACTGAGGTTAAACTAACAGGTCTGTAGTTTCCTGCTTCTGCCTTGCTCCCACTTTTGTGAAGGGGAATCACATCTGCCCTCCTCCAGTCCTCGGGTACCACCCCATCCTCTCATGATTTGTTAGAGGGTAATCAGTGGTGTTACTAGTTCTACCCTTACTTCTTTTAGAATTCTGGGTGAATCCATCAGGCCCTGTTGCTTTGTCCACCTTCAGTTTTAAGAGTTCTTTCAGAACCCTTTCTTCTGTAGATGGTCTGGTATCAACTTCTGTATCCAGAGTGTTTCTACTGTTTGTTTTAGGTACCTTCCCCTCTTCCTTTGTAAATACTGAGCAAAAATATTTGTTTAGTATCTCTGCCTTTTCACAGTCACCCTCTGCCCACCCTCCATCCCCTTTATTAAGCCTCACTATCCCTCCCTTGGTCTTCCTTCACTCCCTGATGTACCTGTAAAAGGTTTTATCCTCCTTCTTAACTGAGTTGGCTATCTTTTCCTCGGTTTGGGCCTTTGCTGTTCTGACTGCCTTCCCAGCTTCCTTTTGCTTTAACTAATACAGTTCTCTGTCCTGCTCCTTCTGTGATTCCTTGTACTTCCTGAATGCTTTCTTTTTCTTTTGAACCTTCACCGCCACTTCGTTTGAGAACCATAGTGGTTTCTTACATCGTTTTGTTTTGTTTATTTGCTTCACACAAAGGCTTGTTACCTCTGTGATGGCAGTTTTTATTATTACCCATTGTTCTTCCACCCCTCCTTCCTGCCCATTTGCTAGTGCATTCCTTAGGCACTCACCCATTTTGGCAAAGTCAGCCCTCCTAAAGTTCAGTACTTTTGCCTTTGTATGGCTTGACTCTATTGCTGTGTTTATTGTGAACCATACTGTTCGATGATCGCTAGTTCCCAGATGGCTACACATTTGTACATCTGTGATCCTCTTCGCCTCCATTTGAGAGAACCAGGTCTAAGATTGCTCCCTCTCAAGTGGGCTTCAATACTAGTTGTCTAAGGCATGCCCCCTGTAGGGCATCTAGAATAACCCCACTCTTCGAAGTGGCTGCTGCAGCTGCACTCCAGTTAACATCTGGCATGTTCAGATCACCCATCAGTAATATCTCCCCTTTTTCTGCCATTCTAAGTATACTTTTTGTCATTTCCTTGTCCATTTCCTCCCCCTGAGAAGGGGGTCTGTATACAACCCCTGTGCGGATTGTGGTGCCATTGCTGGTCTCCAAATTTACCCACAGTGCTTCTTCTCCTCCCTGTTTACCCCCTTGGTCCTTGCTTAGCGAGCTAAATCCGGCAGGGGAACCGAGGATACCAGGGCCCACCCACCTTTATATAGGACCGAGGATACCAGGGCCCGCCCACCTTTATATAGGAAATAGGAAGGGAGGCAGTATAGCTCAGTGGTTTAAGGCTCTGAGCTGCAAATCTGGTGACATCCAGAAGACCAGACCTGGGTTGGAATCCCACAGCTTCCACTTGCAGACTGTGTGGCCCTGAGTAAGTCACTTAAGTTCCCTGTGCTCCCAGGTCACACCTGTAAAAAAAGCTTTCAGCTTAGCGTGCTAGTCCTGGTTAAACTAACAAAATTAAAAAAAGTCATGTGTGGGTGGCCCCTGGAGAAAGACTGCTAGAAGAGAGCTGCTGTGTACCACAGTGCCCTCTGGCGATGACCCAAGTGTATTACCTGCTGCGAGAGGTACCCCTCCAAGAGCTGTTATCGTAAGTTCTTGCATAACTATACTTTCTGGGAGTGGTATATGATGTTCATCCACACAGACCCACCCAACCTCCCCTATCTTGGGCGCATACATCTGATTCCAGCAAGCAAGATCTGGCCAGAAGGTGGAGCTCAGGGAGTTACCACCTGGGTGGGGTGGGAGTAGCCAGCTTGAAGATGTTTCCAGCAAGATTTAAAGTGGAAAGGCAACTGCCAGAAGTGTGGATGAACATCATATACTGAACCACTCCTAGAACTACTGTTACAGGTGAGTAAACTGTTTTTTCTCCTTTTTCTGTATCACACATAAAGTAAAAAATACCAAGGAGTAATTATGTGAATCGCTGCAAAATAATATTTCTCCCACCTAAAATCTATTTTTTCTTAACAGGTGGGGTTTCTCAAGATATTACATAAGTATGAAATCATCTTTACCTTACCATTTAACCGAAGATTAGGGAAGAATATATGTGCTGCTCCCATACCCAATGCTAATCTAAAAGTACTAGACATCGTAGAGGTGCTTGAAGGTAAGATCAATTTCCGCTGAAAATGAATTTAAATATCCACATCCTCGTTCTAAAAAGATTGACCTACCAGATCTTCTTTAAGACTTTATTTTTATTTATTGAAATTTTTCACCAGGAACGCACACTGAGCAGCAGGTTGCTCATCTCCCAGTGTGACTTGGGGGGAAGAGGTACAATAGGGATGAGACATTTTACATTCAAGTTACAAAGATCAACATAGCATACAATTAAGGCAGTTATTACGAACAGCATTGCATAAATATGTAATTTGTGAGAAGTGCAGTGGTAATAAGTGAACAAGTGCTATCGTGAAATAAAGGGTGAAGGAGAGAGATGTTGAGGTTGTGCAGAGTCGTGTCCCAGAAAGACCCCTTCAAGATACGGGGAACCCTGCAAGAGGACTAGAGTAGGGATTGGTGGGGGGGAGTAAGTGTGATTAACACCTAAGAGGGGAAATAAGGCCTGACACAAAAATAGAACTCTTCAGGATGCGATGAACCCTGTAAGGGGGCAGGGAAGTTCAGGCGATTGTAAACCCTCCTGCGGTTAGGCGTTGTAATTATAGAAGAATAGTGAGAGGGAGGAATGAGAAATAACACCTGGGAGGGGATGAAACCTGATACAAAGAACCCTCCAGGATGCCGAGGACCCTGCAAGGGGACCTGGAGGGTGAAAGATAGGTAGATGGAAGAAAAGGTGGCAAATCTAGGCACTATAGGACCCCTTCAGGATGCTGAGAACCATGCAAGGAGAGTGTGAAGGCTAAGGAAAAAGGGGGAGAGAGTAAGGGAAGAGAGAAAGGTATAAGAACTAGCACCTAGTAGGGGCTAGGGTCAGTAGAGTCAATAGAGGCATTGTATAAATTCCTAAGGGGGACGAACTGTAAGGAGCAAGATGCAGGAAATTAAGACTGGTCATAACAGGAACAGTTAGATGCAAGATAGTTGGAGAAGGCAGTGCTGATGGAATAGAGGGAGGAGGAGTGTCTGTTTTGGGGAGGTAGAGAGTCCCATATTTTAGGGAAACTGAGAGTACTCAGACTGGCCAGAGAGGGTGGAGCGTCGGAGGACAGTTAGTGTGCGAATATTTGAAGATCTGAGGGAATGGGAAGGAGGAGAGAGTGTTACAAATGAGGGGGAGAGGTAGGAAGGGAATTCACCCAGCCAGTGTTTAGCAGTGAATTTAATGCAGTGTGAGAGGCGTTTTTTGTAAGGGAGGGGACGGAAAGAGCTCAGTGGAGGTCGCGAGAGGAAGCATCTAGGGCAGAGCGGCAGAAGGAGTTGAAGAGAGTGTCCGATCTGGTCTTAGGAGCAGCAGCATAGACTTATATCGCAGTAGTTGAAAATGGGGAGGATCATCTTGTGGACTAGCTCATGCCTAGCCGCAGGAGGGATGCAACTGTGGTTCCTGAACAAGGCACAGAGCTTGGGTCACAGTGTTTTTTCTGGATGGCATCAATGTGTCCAGAGAAGTTGAGGTGTTCGTCTAACCAAACCCCAAGGTATCTGAAGGACGAGGTGTCCTCAAGTAAAGTCCTGTCAAAAGTGCGGAAAGTGGGCAGGGAGGGAAGCCTAGAGAGTCTCTGCCTTGTGCCAGAGGTCATGGAGTCTGTCTTCTTGTCACTGAGGAAAAATTAATGGTTTGCAAACCAGAACTGGACCTTGTTGAAGTCATGCTGCAAGCTGAATGTAACCTTAGCTGGGCATGAGCCAGATGCATACAGCACCGTATCAGCGTACATGTGTATGGGGCCGGGGGGGGCAGACAGATGGCAGGTTGTTAAGGAAGATGGAGAATAGAAGGGGACTAAGCACAGAGCCCCGAGAGGCACCAGTGCAGATTGGGAGGGGTGGGGAGATGGCATCTTCGATCTTAACTGATTGGGTTCTACCAGTAAGGTTGGCCTTAAACCAGTTAGTGGCATAAGGGGTTAGACCAGCAGATGAGAGGGAACCAAGGAGAAGGGAATTGGAAACCGTGTCAGAAGCCTTGGCAAGGTCGACAGATATGCTTGAGATGATTTGGCCATTGTCCATCCCGGAGAGGATGGAGTCAGTGAGCCAAAGTAGGGAGGTGGTGGTAGTGTTTCTTCCTGAAACCAGACTGGAACAAGGTATCAGATAGAAAGGAAGTGAGTTGAGAGAGGACTAGATGTTCTTGTAGTTTGGATAGGGTAGGGGCTAGCAAGATGGGGCAGTACTTGCCAGGGGATGAGTGGTCTCCATCTTTAGGTAGCAGGAGGACCACTGCGTGCTTCTATGTGGTAGGGACATCGGACGTTGAGAAGGAGAGATTTAGGATTGAGGAGAGGGGGTAGGCAATGGCCGGTGCTAGGCAATGGCTGGGGCTATCTCTCTCTCCATTGAGCCACATTATTAAACTCTAAACCATTGACATCATGACCACCGATAAACTTTTGCTAGCTGGGCCCGCCCATGTTGAAGTGCATCATGCCCCTCGTATAATGTGGGTGGCCGACATGCCTCGGTTTTTTCTCCTGCTGTCATCTGCACTGCTGCTGAAGAGCACTGTCAAAATTGGCAAGTATCGTTAACACTACTGTTTGTATCTCTTTTATATTTTAAATAAAACAAAATTCTTTATGTTGCCACCGTAAGACGAGGAACCATTCCACCACTGTTGTTGCGATAAAGTTAAGATAAGGACAACGCTCACACGCTGTGCATCCGCTGCTTGGACATCTCTCACAATGTGAAGGCCTGCAGCATTTGCTGTCGTTTTAATCAGGCTACTTGGAGATGTCGCAAGAAATCCTTAGAAATTTATTTAAAGCTTAAATGATTTATGGAAGGTTGCCATCAGTAGCTACGAGAACCTGCAATGAGATTGTGAATTGGTATCCTGCCATTCAAACTGCAAAAATGTACGGTTTTCCATGAAAAAAAATCCTTTTGTTTCAAACATGAAGGGTTAACTCTATGCCAAAGCATAGAATGTTGAGCTCGAGCTCGGTTTTCAAACCTCTGTCACTGGTACACTCCAGTGTAACTGTCGGATTCTTTACTCGGCCCTGCTGTGAAGACGCTCCGGAGAGTTTCTCCTTGCTGCTTCGGTTCGGTTCAGTAAATCATTTGGTAAATGTCATCAGATTTATTTCTTTTCAGTCATCAGATCTCTGTCTGCGGTATAGTATAGTGTTTAGTGGTAGATAGTGGTATTTTTTTGTAGAAAAGAAATTGTTTTGGTTCCTCGGTTTTGTTCCTGCCAGTCCGGTTTGGAACCAACTTGAACCTTGTTGTTTATTTTTCACTTTGCTGTGGTGTCCAGTATCTTTTGGCCTAAAAAAAAAGTTTTTATTCCTGTTTATTTCCCACGACCATTGAACCAGTTGGTGGCTGAAAGTTTTTGGTTGTTTCCTAGCTTGGACGCTATTATGGGTAACTTAATAGTTGTGGCTATGTCTGAGAAACCTACAAAGAAAACCGGTCCCACTGGGTTTCAACACTGCACCGAGTGTGGGGAGGCTTTTGCTAAAGCTGATCCCCACCTCATCTGTGTTTATTGTCTGGGGTTTGACCACCTCGATACAAACTGCCAAATATGTAAGAATTTCCCCAAGTCTATGCTAGAAAAGAGACTAGCTAGACTTAAGGAAAGGGAGGCCAAAAAATCTGCTGAACTGGATGGTCAGCCTGGTTCAGTTCCGACAGAACCTGAGGAAGAGCCTGCTGACACGGGCAATACTTCCCTGGGCAAAAGAAAGTCCGATTTTGAGAAATCTGCTTCTGCAAAGCGTAGGAAGAAGTCAGCTGGTTCGGTTCCAATCCCAACCACTGAGGAGATTACGAGAGCGATTAGTATAGTTCAGTCGCTTCACCCTACACTGATTGAACCAACTGGTTACGAAAGACTGTTGGTTCCGTCGGTTCCACCCCCATCAGAATATGATCTGGAGGCTTTTTATGAGGTTGATTGGGAAGGACATCAAGAGTATGACGGTGATGATGATGACGACTTTGGTGGCCAAGATGAGCCAGTAGAGCCTGACATCTCCCCAGACAGACCTATCAATATTTCTCCTCCTAAACTCTCTGAGTCCCTCTCACACTTTTTATTTTATAAAAAGGTGGCAGAAACTCTCCAGCTTCCAATGGCGGTAGCCTCGGATGAGGATGAAGAGCCTGACTTTATGGAGATGATGTATGTCCCAGAGTCAAAGAGACTGTCCATTCCCCTTCTTAAGTCTTTAGAGAAACAGACTCTAAAGATTTTACAGGCCCCCACTTCCGTACCTCCTGTGGATAAAAAGATGGACAGGCGGTATATGCTGTATGGCTCAGGGACAGAATTATTCTGTAACCATTGCAGTCATGTTGGGGTAGTGCAGGCTGCAGCCTGTGACAAGGCTAACATACCCTTGGTTTCACACACCCAGATAAGGATTCTAGGAAAGTGGATGCCATGACTAAAAAACAGTACTTGCCATTCTCTTTGGGACTCAGGCAGGCCTCTTATATAACCTATGTGGCTAGGTACCAGAAGTCAATGTGGGATACAGTTGTGGAGTTGGCCAAGAATGCCCCTTCCCAGCTAGCCAAGGAGCTGGAGCAGGTGGCTGCAGATGGCATCGAAGCATCTGAAGTTCAGTTCCATGCTGCTGTAGACTCGAATGATGTGTCTTCAAGAGTCATGGCCACGTCTGTCTCTCTAAGGAGTTTCGCCTGGCTCAAATGTACTAGCCTCTCTCAGGATGCGCAGGCTAAGGCTATGGATTTTCCTGTCACTCAGAACTCTGGGGAGCAAACAGAGGAGTACATGAAGAAAATGGACAAGTATAGGACCACATACAGGGGTACAGTGGCCAAGGAAAGGCAGGCCACTCCTCAAAAGCAGCAGTCTAAGGCTAGCAGAGGCAGGCCTTTTCACAGGGCTTTCTACCAGGCTCTACTTTTAGCACAGGGGGTTCTTTAGAGGGAAAAGGGGGATGAGCAGGGCTGCATCCACCTCTCAAGCTAGGACCCCTGCTAAACAGACAACCTGATGTGTCAGACTGGGTCACCTCCTTAGTTCCAGTGGGGAGCAGGCTGGCTTACTTCTTCCAGGAGTGGAGGTCTGTAACAGACAAATGGGTCCTGGAGGTGGTAAGCCAAGGACTTGCTCTCAGTTTCAAGAAATGCCCCAAAGTAAGAGCAAGGTTCTTCAAGCCTTCCTCACCACTGGAAACGGCTGTTCTAGAGGCAGAGGTTTCAGCCTTACTGCTCCTAAGAGCAGTGTGGAGCATGTGCTTCTAGTACACAGGGACAAAGGATTGTACTCAAGGTACTTCCTTACCCCAAAAAGGACTGGGGAGTGGTGACCCATCCTAGACCTAACATATCTGAACAAACCTCTTTTTAAAAGTTCAAGATGGTGACTCTGGGAATCATTCTTCCCTCTCTGTGACCAGGAGACTGGCTAGCTTCTCTGGATCTCGAAGATGCCTATTTTCACTTCCCTGTCAGATGCTCCCACAGAAAGTACCTCCGGTTCGAGTTGCCCTCAGGTCATTATCGGTTCAGAGCAATGCTCTTTGGCCTGACTTCAACTCTGAGTCTTTACAAAGTGCCTAGCAGTAGTAATGGCTTTTCTCAGAAGACTAGGCATTTCTGTATTTCCCTATCTGGACGATTGGCTCATTGTAGTCCAGTCCTCAGACCAAGTCATGTCAGCTCTGGCTGTTACCCGAGGCTTCTGGGTTCTCTAGGGTTTATCCTCAATCTTTCCAAATCAGTGCTGTAACCTGTTCAGCTACTCATCTTCATAGGGATAGAGCTGGATACCATTCAGGCAAAAGCCTTCCTACCTCTTTCAAGGGTAAAGGCTGTCACAGACCTGGCAGCCTCTTTCAAACCTAGAGTGTCTCGGCCTGCCAGGCATTTTCTTCAGCTTCTAGGCCACATGGCAGCTTCCACTTCAGTGTCCAGTGAGCCAGGTTTCAAATGAGGGATATTCATTTTTTCCTCTGGTCCTTTTGGTCCCAAAGAAGGGATCCACTCACCAAATTAATCACAGTGACGCAGACTCTTGCCCAGGTTCTCCAGTGGTGATTGGACAAGGAAAACCTCAGACAGGGAGTTCGCTTCATACCCCAGGTTTCCTCAGTTATTCTCACAAAAGATGCATCCCTCCTGGGGTGGGGAACTAATTTGGGGACCCTCACTGCACAGAGCACTTGGTCTCTGCAGGAGTCTCTTCTCTGCATCAGTCTCCTGGAACTCAGGGCTGTGCTTCTGGCCCTTCAAGCATTCTCGGCCTCAGTTCAGGGGAAGTGGTGCAGGTCCAGATGGACAACACCACTACCATGTGGTACATAAACAAGCAGGGAGGCACTCGATCCATGGCCTTGTGCGCAGAAGCCATGAAGATATGGCCATTGGCATACTCCCTTTAGACCTTCCTGGTAGCAGTGCATCTGCCAGGGAAGGACAGTCTGCTAGCAGATGCCTCCAGCAGGATCTCTCAGGGTCATCACGAATGGACCCTGAAGTGTCAGATCCTGCAGATCATTTTTCAGAGATGGGGCACTCCAGAGATGGATCTCTTTGCAGCCCTAGACAGTCATCAGCTTCCTCTCTCCTATTGCAGAACCCCCAATCCTGGGGTCTGTTCCTCAGTATGCCTTCCTGTTGGATTGGACAAACTGGTTTCTTTATGCCTTCCCTCCTTTCCCTCTGATATTCAGAGTACTGATCAAGATCAGGTCTCAACCCTGCACAGTAATCTTGGTGGCTCCGGATTGGGCCAGGCAACCATGGTACCCTCTGTTCCTGTCACTGGCAGTAACAATTCCTCTCTGTCTTCCCAGGAAGCACTACCTCCTGTCTTCCTCCCAGGGGAGGATTTGGTATCCCAATCTCCAGTCTCACAGACTGAAAGCTTGGCTCTTGAAGAGTTGAGTATGCAGGATTGCATCTTTGACAAGGTGTTTTGGATATTCTGAAGATTTCTAGGAAACCTTCTACCAGAAAAACTTAAAACTCTAAGTGGAAGAGGTTTAGCATTTGGTGCTCTCATGGGGATATACAGCCAGATTCTGCTGGCATTTCCACAGCATTGGATTATTTGGTCCATTTGAACTCTTTAGGCCTTAGGCCTGCTGCTTTTAAGATTCTCCTAGCAGCTCTCTCTGCTTTTCTTTCAGCAGGAAGGGGATCTTCCCTTGCTTCTCACCCTGCGTTCAGTAAGTTTTTCAAAGGTCTGGTTCATCTCAGTCCTCCTTTTAAGGAACCAACTCCGGCGTATGACCTGGATATCTGTATTGCACAGCTTATGCAGCCCTCCTTCGAGCCTTTATCTTCAGCTGAGTTAAAGTACCTGACTTGGAAGACTATTCCTGGTAGCCATTACATCCGCCAGGAGGATCAGTGAGTTACAGGCTTTGTCAGTGGAACCTGACTTTCTAGGGACATGGATATGTTGTTCATCCACACTTATTGGCAGGTATCCTTGCCGCTTTAAATCTTGCCGGAAGGTCTTCAAGCTGGCTCCTCCCACCCACCCGGGTGGTATAACTCTCTGCTCCGCCCCATGACGTCAGATCTTCCTTACCGCTTGGAAGCTCAGGTTCCCTCCTTAACGCCTCTGCTTTGAGACTGGTTCTTTTCTTCCTTTTTGAATTTGAAAGTTTTTGCTAAAAAGACTTCAGTCTTCGATCCCTCGCGGCTGCGATGGACAAATCGACTCCCGGTTTTCGGAGATGCCCCTGCGGGCAGAAGATGTCTCGGACGGATCCACACTCCACGTGTGTCTACTGTTTAGGCCTTGAGCACGACCCGCAGGACTGCGACTTGTGCTCTTCCTTTTCGGCCTATGTCCTCGAAGACCGTGCTGCCCGATTGCATCTGGGCCGTCCCGAGAAGCGTTTCCCTCCGGTGAAGTCTAAGGAGGCCCGGTCGGCGGTGTCCGCGGCGGCGGGCTCGGCGGATCAGCTCGAGCAGATGATCGCCCTCGAAGAGGAGGCGGCGCGGGCCGTATCTTCCTCGGCCGCGGCATTTATCCCGCTCTCTCTGGGTTCTTCCTACACAGCTTCCTTTAAGGAGCTTTGTCTGTCCCTCTCCACTAAGGGAGAAGGGCCAACGTCTGCTGGACCTTTTTCTCGGTCCAAAAAGAGGGACAAAGGTAAGTCCCTCCGTCGACGCTCTTGGGAGCGGGAAAGGTCCCTCTCCCCGAGTCGTCGACCATCGACTTCGGTCGACCGCTCGGCCTCGGCCACTGGTCCCACGGTGTCCCCGTCAGGTCAGTTGACTGAGATCCCTCACGTGAGGTTGAGATTTTTCTCGATCCGTTGGACGGGTTGTCGCCTATAGAAGCCGAGACTCCCTCTCCCTGGTTCCCCGGGAGTTGAGGATCCGTGTGGCTTGCCTGTGCCTCCGGTTCCGGAGCCTCGGATGAACCCTCCGAGCCAGGCAGTGCAGTTCCTGCCGACACTTCCCGCACGACCTCGGAAAAGCCGAGGCTCTCGGTCTCGGTCTTGGACCTTGGCGGTCCAGCCGATCCGCCCGTCATAGAAGCGGTCTCGGTCTCGGCTCACTGCGTAAGCAGCGTCGCCGCCGTCCTCGGACGAGGAGGCTTCAAGCGTAGACGTCCGACGGTACGAGGACCTCATGTGGCAACAGTTCCTCCTGACCGGGAATAAGCCGACGCAGTCGCCTTCCCCGGCCATTAAGTGGCTGTCACCGGAGCGGCCGACACAACCCCTCGACTTACCCGAGGAGCCTGTACCCAGGCCGGTTGTTTGGCCAAAACCAGCTGCTCCACCGATTCCGGTGGAACCTCCGCCTCCACAGCCACTATTTGGGGCTCTGACCAGGGATTCTCGGTCGGCTAAGGGTCTACCCCATAGGCTGTCTGTTACCCTCACTCCCGACCGACCTCGGCAGGTAGAGGGTGGCTCAGGCCAGAGGCAGCTCTTCGAGGACTCGTCCGAGTCCGAGGATAATTCCTCCTTTTTCTCCAAGCGACTAGACTTGGAGTCCTCAGGAGGACAGTCAATGGACGATAGCCCGTCGTCCTTCCTAGGACTGCTTCGGCTCATCTCGGAGTCCACCGGGATGAAGCTCGAACCCGTTTCCAAACGGGCCAGGTATCCCCTCACGGAGATTCTGGACCGAGGGGATTCTCCAACGGAGGTTTCTTCCGTGGCGAGGCCATAGTGGGGTCCGGCCTTGGAGCTTTGGCAGCGCCTGCTTCCTGTCCTGCGCCTTCGGCCAGGATGGCCAGGAAGTATGCGGTCCCTACCCGGTTCCCTGTCCGTTTTTGGAGCACCCTCTGCTGAGGGGTTGGTTACCGACAGCGTTCGGTAGCGCCCGGCTAGCGCCAGGATGTGGACAAACCTCCCGACAAGGAATCCAAGAAATTGGATTATGTCGGGCGAAAAGTCTATGCTGCGTCCTCTCTCGGCCTTCATCAGGCCAGTTCGGCCGTCCTCATGGCACATTTTTCTCATGCCCTGTTGGGCTCCCTGGATGAGGTCATCCCTCATCTTCCCGCGGATCTGCAGACTACGGTCAAGCAAGGCGGGACCAGGGCAGGCAGTGGCCAAACAGCAGCTCCAGACTGCTTTAGATATTGGGGACTCATGTGCCAGGTCGGTGGCGGCCGCAGTGGCTATGCGTCGGCCGGGCTTGGCTGAGGATATCCACCTTTACTTCGGATACCCAGCACAAGTTGGCGGATGTTCCCTTTTTGGGGACTGACCTCTTCGGCCCTGGGGTGGAAGGTCACCTGCAGAGGATCGAGAAGTCCAGTGCTACCTTGGACTCGGTCTCTTCCGCTCAGAAGGACAAAGGCCGCAAACCACAGCCTAAGCCCTTTCGTCCTTCTGCGCCCGGCGCGCCCGGCCCAGCAACGTCAGGGCCAGCAGGCTCGACCTTGGCATCCCAAACCCAAGCCGCCGGCTTCCTCTAACAGGAGCAGGGAGGAAAAGGCCCAGGAGGTCCCTCGGCCGGTCCCTCCTCCAAGCCTGCCCAGTGACGGGCTGAGGGGTGTCGCCCCATCCCTGTCACCTTACCCTGGTTCCCCGTGGGGACGGCCCGACACTTCCTTTCCTCCTGGTCCGCTGTTACCACGGACAGGTGGGTACTGGAGGTGGTGGGAAAGGCCTGCCTCTGGAATTCGAGCAGGCCCCACCCTTCAGAGCCGCTGCACCGGGGCCTCGGGTCCCAGAAGTTCTCACTGTCGGCTCGCCGAGCCATCGCCTCTCCTCCGAAGGAGGTGATCAGGTGGTAGCGGACCCCTCAGACCCAGGGTTTGTGTCCAGGTACTTCCTGGTTCCGAAGCGGACGGGGGCTGGCACCCCATTCTCGACCTACTACGACCTAAACAAGTTCCTAAGGTCTCGAACCTTCAGGATGGTCACTCTGGCTCAGATACTACCATCCTTGGAACGCGGCGTGTGGTTCTGCTCTCTGGACTTGCAGGACGCGTTTTTCACGTCCCTATCTGTCCGTCTCACCAGAGATTCCTTCGCTTCCGAGCGGAAGGATCCCTTTTCGAGTTCCAAGCCATGCCCTTGGCTTGTCTCCAGCTCCCAGGGTCTTCACCAAATGCATGGCAGTGGTGACAGCATTCCCTCTTGGCGCCGAGGGGTCGGGTGTACCCTTACCTGGACGACTGGCTGATAGCAGCTCCCTCCAGGCAGGAGGTGGAGTGGTCCAGAGATCTGGCCCTCCAGGTCTGGTCTCAGCTGGGCCTCCTTATCAACGAGGCCAAGTCGGAACTCGAGCCAAAGCAGGTGATTCTGTTCATCGGGGCGCAGCTCGACTCTTTTCGAGCCAGAGCGCGGCTTCCGGCGGACAGGGCTGAGGTTCTTTCCTCCTTTGCCCAATCATTTCTGGTTGGGCAATTACGCCCTTCCCGGGACTTCCTGCGCCTCCTGGGTCTCATGGCGGCCTGCACCAGCGTGGTCCGTTGGGCCCGCTGGAACATGCGTCCCCTTCAGTGGGGACTGGCCAGTCAGTGGTCACAACGCTGCGATCCTTTGGACCAGCTTGTGTCGGTGACACAGGGGATGTGGAACGCTCTCCAGTGGTGGATCGTTCCAGGTCATTTTCAGGAGGGCATCCCGTTTGTCCGCCCCGAGCCGACGGTCTCTCTATCGACCCATGCCTCTCTGATGGGTTGGGGTGCCCATCTGGGGGAACACCGGGCTCACGGCCTCTGGTCCCCGCGGGAGTCCCGATGCCACATCAACCTGCTGGAGCTCCGAGCGGTCCGCCTAGCTCTCACCGCCTTTGCTCCGTTCCTCCGGGGTCAAGTGGTCCGAGTCCAGACGGACAACACCACGACCATGTACTATCTAAACCGCCAGGGCGGGATGCGCTCCATGCTTCTATGCAAGGAAGCTCTCCGCATTTGGTCACTCGTGCGCAGCCTGGAGGCGGATCTCCTAGCCATTCATGTGGCAGGAGCCTCCAACACCCTGGCTGATGCCCAAAGCCGGATAGGGGCTGCATCCCACAAGTGGTCTCTCCTGCCGGAGGTAGTACAGCATCTGTTCTCCCATTGGGGCACACCTCAGGTGGACCTATTTGCCTCCGGAGAACGCTGAGCTGAGGCTGTTCCATGCCCGCCCCCTCAGCAGGGGATGCCTTTCGAGGCAGTGGACCCGGGCCTCTTCTCGCCTTTCCCCATTTCCCTTGATCCACAAGGTGCTTGTCAAGGCAAGAGGGACAAGGCGCAGGTGATTCTGATAGCCCCAGACTGGCCTCGCCAGTTCTGGTACCCAGATCTCCTCAGTCTCAGCTCCAGGACTCCGTGGCAGCTTCCAGCTCGCCCGGACCTGCTCTCAGTCAATCAGGGGAAGGCGTTCCATCCGGACCTTCAATCCCTGCACCTGACGGCCTGGTTCCTGAGTGGCTAGAGTTCCAGGCCTTGGGTCTTTCCGACGAGGTCCTCAATGTAGTTGAGGCGTCCCGTAAGGAGTCGACCAGAAAATGCTACGCCTTCAAATGGAGAAGGTCTTTCCATTTGGTGTCAGGGCAAGAGCTTGGACCTTCCTCCTGTTCCTTGGCAAGCATCTTGGACTATTTATGGTCCCTTTCTAATCAAGGCTCAGGTCGGCGACCCTAAGGGTGCACCTGGCAGCCATCTCTGCTTACGAGGCGGGCAGGGAGCAGTCGATGGCGCAGGAGAAGGTGGTCTGGCGCTTTTCAAGGCCTTGATCACATTTCCCCTCGGTCGAGAACCTCCACCTCCGTGGGATCTACTGCTGGTACTGGCAAAGCTCATGGGCAAGCCATTCGAACCTATGCACAGGTGTGCTCTCTCTCACCTGTCGTGGAAGACCGCCTTCTTGGTGGCTATCACGTCAGCCAGAAGGATGGGGGAGCTCCAGGCGCTTTCCATCGAGTCTCCTTACCTGGTCTTCCATAGGGACAAGGTTGTCCTGCGCCCCAACCCGAAATTCCTTCCGAAGGTGGTGTCGGAGTTTCACCTTAACCAGGTGTTGACTCTGCCGGTGTTCTACCCCAATCTCACCTCGGAGGCCGAATATAGGCTCCATACTCTGGACCCTAGAAGGGCGCTCGCCTATTACAAGGAGCTCACGGCTGAAATTCGGGGAGAGGTTCGCCAGCTGTTTGTCACCCACGCTGAAGTCAAGATCTGGCAGACCTGCAGCCAAGCGGATCTATAAGCAGGTGGGTCACCTCCTGCATAGATCTCTATATAAGTTGGCGGGCATGGAGCCTCCCAGAGGATAAGAGCTCATTCTACCCACCATACTGCTGCAACGGTGGCTGCTTCCAGGGACGTCCCTATCCAGGAAATCTGCAGGGCTGCTACCTGGAAGTCAGCACACACCTTCATTACCCATTACCACATCGACCTTGAGTCACGCCGGGATGCTGGTTTTGGGGCCTCGGTTCTCCAGTCTCTTTCCCAAGTAAGTATTGGGGTGTGCGTCTTGCCTCCCTCCTCCCGGAGAACTGCTAGGAGTCTGCCAATAAGTGTGGATGAACAACATATCCATGTCCTAAATACAGGTTACTCACCTGTAACAGGAGTTCTAGGAATGGTATAGTGTTTTCATCCACACCTCCTCGACCTCCCGGCTTGACGCACAACCTGAGCTTCCAGCGGGCAGATCTGGCGTCATGGGGCGGAGCCGAGTTATACCACCCGGGTGTGGAGGAGCCAGCTTGAAGACCTTCCGGCAAGATTTAAAGTGGCAAGGATACCTGCCAATAAGTGTGGATGAACAACATATACCATTCCTAGAACTGTTACAGGTGAGTAACCTGTATTTATTTCCTTCCACAGAGATAAGGTGGTCCTCAGGACAAATAGAAAAGTTCTCCCTAAAGTGCTGTCAGATTTCCATCTTAACCAGTCCATGTCTCTGCTTGTGTTTTTCATTGACCACTCTTCCTCAGGTGAGCGAAGGTTGCACAGTCTGGATGTAGAAAGGGCATTGAGTTATTATATTGACCATACCAAGGTCCATAGGGGTGGCTGTTCTCAGTTGTTTCTCACTTACAGTGAGGTGGGCAAGGGTAAACCTGCCACTAAGAGAACTATTGCCAGATGGATTGTTTCTTGTATCCAGTTCTGTTGTACTAAATTGGGCAAAGAGCCTCCCTCAGGCCTGAGGGCACACTCTACCAGGGGTACCACCGCCTCCTTGGCAGCAGCTAGGGATATTCCCCTCCTGGAAATCTATAAAGCAGCCACCTGGAAAACTGTTCACACATTCACCAGGCCAGAAGTGATTCCAGGTTTGGCACCGTAGTGCTGCAGAGCCTCTTTCCTAAGTAAGTTCTGTAGTTCCCTCCTCCATGGAGGTACTGCTTGGTAGTCCGTAGATTGTCTGAATACAGCAAGACTTCATGTTTGAAGGCTAAATTACTCACTATAGTAATGTTTCTTCTAATGAAGTCTTGCTGTATTCTGACCTCCCACCCTGCCTCACCTCTCAGAACCTCTGTGTTTTTGGTTGTGGATTGGTTGGCAGGTGCAGTGCTGCACCCCAGAGGTGTTCCTTTTGGATCCCATTCTGCTTAGATTGGGCTCTCTTGTTCTATTACATTGTTTGATTATTATCACTATCTACATAAGGTTTTCTTTTTGGGGGTTCTCTTCCGTAGTCTTTCAGACACCATGTGTTTTTTGCCTTTGGCTTTTAAAAGGTTTTATGAAAACAATTTCTATTCTATGTGTTAGTATTAGTGCTCGTAAGAATTTTGACGGTTACACTAAAGAGTAGCAGGGGCAGAGCTTTGAAAACACGTTCTGTGCTTTGGCACAGAGTTAAACCTTTTCTGTCCGGGGCAGTTTAAGTGCTGAGGTTAACTGTAGATTGTGAGAATACAGCAAGACTCTCATTAGAAGAAACAACATTACTATAGTGAATAATTTTTTCTTCTGTGCTCCATTTCATTTGCATAGCCCTGCCCCTTTATTTTTCTCAGTGCTGCAACCCCCAGCCTTTACATCATGCTAGGGAAATAGTTACATTAAAGGGACACTGTCAGTTTTTAGCTAACTCTTTACATTGGTTTCAGGTAGCTGTATCTAGCATTATGTAACGTGTAGAAACATTTAGTGATTTGATTGGCTGACAGTAGCTCAGAGCCATGTAATTATTGACCCATAATTACACTCCTTCACTACTTACAATCATTCAAGCCCTACAACATAAACATAGAAAAGTATCATTACACTGCCACATTCTGACAGGAGCTGTCAGTTCAGACCTGTCACTTCACGTGCAGGCAGTAGAAGTGAAACATCTACACAGAATAGCAGATGATCTTTTTGACCTGTAGATCTGCATCACAAAAAAGTTTTTCCAGAGATTTTTCCACAGACTGTACTGCTGTAAACACCACCGAAATAGGAGACTGCACTTTGATTAGGGAGACAGAAAAATCTGCCAGTTCTAGGGACATGGATATGTTGTTCATCCACACTTATTGGCAGGTTCCTTGCCGCTTTAAATCTTGCCGGAAGGTCTTCAAGCTGGCTCCTCCCACCCACCCGGGTGGTAAAACTCTCGGCTCCGCCCCATGACGCCAGATCTTCCTTACCGCTTGGAAGCTCAGGTTCCCTCCTTAACGCGTTGCGCTTAAGACTGGTTCCTAATTCTTGAAAAGTTTGAAATTGAAAGTTTTTGCAAAAGACTTCGGTCTTCTTCCTCCTCATGGCTCGATGGACAATCGACTCCCGGTTTTCGGAGGTGCCCTTGCGGGTAGAAGATGTCTAGGACGGATCCGCACTCCACGTGCGTCTACTGCCTGGGCCTTGAGCACGACCCGCAGGCCTGCGACTTGTGCTCTTCCTTTTCGGCCTACGTCCTTGAAGACCGTGCTGCCCGATTACAACTGGGGTGCCCCGAGAAAAGAATTCCACCGGTGAAATCTAAAGAGGCCCGATTGGCGGTGTCCGGCGGTGGGCTCGGCGGATCAGCTTGAGCAGATGATCGCCCTCGAAGAGGAGGCGCGGGCCGCTTCTACCTCGGCTGCGGCATTTGTCCCGCTCTCTCTCGGTGCCTCTTACTCGACTTCTTTTAAGGAGCTTTGTCTGACCCTCTCGACCAAAGGTGAGGGTCCAACTTCTTCGGGACCTTCTTCCAGGTCCAAAAAGAGCAAAAGTAAGTCTCTCCGTTGACGCTCTTGGGAGCGGGAAAGATCCCCCTCCCCTTGTCGACAGTCTACTTTGGTCGACCCCTCAGCTTTGGCCACTGGCTTCACGGTGTCCCCATCAGGCCAGTTGGCGAGACTCCCGTCGGCCTTGGCCGAGATTTTTCTCGACCCGTTAGGCGGGTTGTCGGCTGGGCTGAGTCCCTCTCCAGTTCCCGGTGGGAGTTGAGGATCCCGTCGGCTCGTCTGTGCCTCCGGTTTGAGCCGCCGGTGGGATCGTCCGAGCTGAGGGAGTGCCGATTCGACACTTCTCCTGCCTTCCTCGGCCTGGTCGAGTCTCGGTCTCGGACATCCTCAGCGGTACAACCGATCCCGCCATCATAGGCGGTCTCTGTCTCGGCACCACGGCAAGCGGGCGCCACAGCTCTTCCTTTCCTCAGACAAGGGAGGCTTGGCGCCAAGTTGCGTCGATGCGGAACTTATGTGGCAACAGCTCCTTTGACCGGGAATAACGACCCAGTCGCCTTCCCCGCCATTAATGGCTGTCACCGAGCAGTCGAAACAACCCCTCGTTGTAGTCGAGGAGCCTGTTCTCAGGCCGGTTGTTCGGCCAATTCCAGCTGCCCCACCGATTCTGGTGGAACCTCCGCCCCCACAGCCATTAGTTGGGGCTCCGACCAAAAATTCTCGGTCGGCTTTGGGTTTGCCCCATAGGCTGTCGGTCACCCTCACTCCCGATAAACCTCGGCAGGTGGAAGGTGGCTCAGGGCCGAGGCAGCTCTTTGAGGACTCTTCTGAGTCCGATGATGGTTCCTCCCTCTTCTCCAAGCGCATAGACTTGGAGTCCTCGGGAGGACAGTCAATGGACGATAGCCCTTCGTCCTTCTTAGGGTTGCTTCGACTCAACTCGGAGTCCACCGGGATGAAGCTCGAACCCTTTCTAAACGGGCTAGGTATCCCCTCACGGAGATTCTGGACCGAGGGGATTCTCCTATGGAGGCCTTTCCGGTGGCCGAAGCCATAGTGGGTCCGGCCTTGGAACTTTGGCAGCGTCCTGCTTCCTGCCCTGCGCCTTCGGCCAAGTTGGCCAGGAAGTATGCGGTCCCTACCAGTTCCCTGTCCGGTTTTTCGGAACACCCCTCGGCCGAGGGGTTGGTTACCGACGGCGTTTTCCGGCGTGCCGGGAACGACAGGGATGTGGACAAACCTCCCGACAAGGAATCCAAGAAATTGGATTATGCCGGGCGAAAAGTCTATGCTGCGTCCTCTCTCGGCTTTCGTCAGGCCAGTTCGGCCGTCCTCATGGCACATTTTTCCCACGCCCTGTTGGGCTCCCTGGATGAGGTTGTCCTCATCTTCCCGAGATCTGCAGACTACCGTCAGGCAGGTGCGGGACCGCAGGCAGTGGCTAAACAGCAGCTCCAGACTGCGTTAGAACATCGGGACTCATGTGCCAGGTCTGTGGCGGCGCAGTGGCCATGCGTCGTCGGGCTTGGCTGAGGATATCCACCTTTCCGGATACCCAGCACAAGTTGGCGGATGTTCCCTTTTTGGGGACTGACCTCTTCGGCCCTGGGGTGGAAGGTCACCTGCAGAGGATCGAGAAGTCCAATGCTACCTTGGACTCGGTCTCTTCCGCTCAGAAGGACAAAGGCCGCAAGCCACAGCCTAAGCCCTTTCGTCCTTCTGCGCCCGCGGCACGCCCGGCCCAGCAACATCAGGACCAGCAGGCTCGACCTTGGTATCCCAAGCCCAAGCCGTCGGCTTCCTTCAACAGGAAGCAGGGAGGTAAAGGCCCAGGAGGTTCCTCGGCCGGTCCTTCCTCCAAGCCTGCCCAGTGACGGGCTGAGGGGTGTCGCCCCCATCCCTGTCACCTCACCCCTGGTTCCCCCCGTGGGGGGATGGCTCAGACACTTCCTTTCCGCCTGGTCCACTGTTACCACGAACAGGTGGGTACTGGAGGTGGTGGGAAAAGGCCTACCTCTGAAATTCGAGCAGGCTCCGCCCTTCAGAGCCGTCGCACCTCGGGGGGCCTCGGGGTCCGCAGCCTCACTGGCGGCTCGCCGAGCCGACATCGCTCTCCTCCTCCAAAAGGAGGTGATCACGGAGGTGGAGGACCCCCCTTCAGACCCGGGGTTCGTGTCCAGGTATTTCCTGGTTCCGAAACGGACGGGGTGCTGGCGCCCCATTCTCGACCTACACGACCTGAACAAGTTCCTAAGGTCTCGAACCTTCAGAATGGTCACTCTGGCGCAGATAATACCATCTCTGGAACACGGCGTGTGGTTCTGCTCTCTGACCTACAGGACGCTGCTTTCACGCCCTATCCGTCCGTCCAGCATGAGATTCCTCCGCTTGAGCGGAGGGATCCCTCTTCGAGTTCGAGCCATGACCTTCGGCTTATCTCCAGCTCCCAGGGTCTTCACCTAATGCATGGCAGTGGTGACAGCATTCCTGCGGCGCCGAGGGGTCCGGGTGTACCCTTACCTGGACGATTGGCTGATAGCAGCCTCCTCCAGACGGGAGGTGGAGCGGTCCAGAGATCTGACCCTCCAGATTTGCTCTCGAGTTGGCCTTCTCATCAACGAGGCCAAGTCGGGAACTCAAGCCAGAGCAGGTGATCCTGTTCATCGGGGCAGAGCTCGACTCTCTTCGAGCCAGAGCACGACTCCCGGCGGACAGGGCCGAGGTTCTTACCTCCTTTGCCCAATCATTTCTGGTTGGGCAATCGCGCCCTGCCCGGGACTTCCTGCGCCTTCTGGGTCTCATGGCGGCCTGTACCAGCGTGGTCCGTTGGGCCCGCTGGCACATGCGCCCCCTTCAGTGGGGACTGGCCAGCCAGTGGTCACAACACTGCGATCCTTTGGACCAGCTAGTGATAGTGACCCAGGAGATGTGGAACGCTCTCCAGTGGTGGACCGTTCCATTCTATTTGCAGGAGGGCATCCCGTTTGTCTGCCCCGAGCCGACGGTCTCTCTATCGACCGATGCCTCTCTGATGGGTTGGGGTGCCCATCTGGGGGAACACCGAGTGCACGGCCTCTGGTCCCTGCGGGAGTCCCGATGCCACATCAACCTGCTGGAGCTCCGAGCGGTCCGCCTAGCTCTCACTGCCTTTGCTCCGTTTCTCTGGGGTCAAGTGGTCCGAGTCCAGACGGACAATACCACGACCATGTACTACCTGAACCGCCAGGGCGGGACGCGCTCCATGCTTCTATGCAAGGAAGCTCTCCGCATTTGGTCACTCGTGCGCAGCCTGGAGGCGGATCTCCTAGCCATTCATGTGGCAGGAGCCTCCAACACCCTGGCCGATGCCCTGAGCCGGATAGGGGCTGCATCTCACGAATGGTCTCTCCTGCCGGAGGTAGTACAAGATCTGTTCTCCCACTGGGGCACACCTCAGGTGGACCTGTTTGCTTCCAGGGAGAACGCGAAGCTGAGGCTGTTTCATGCCCGCCCCCCTCAGCAGGGCTCGCTGCAGGGGGATGCCTTCTCGAGGCAGTGGACCCCGGGCCTCTTCTACGCCTTTCCCCCATATCCCTTGATTCACAAGGTGCTTCTCAAAGCAAGGAGGGACAAGGCGCAGGTGATCCTGATAGCCCCAGACTGACCCCGCCAGTTCTGGTACCCAGATCTCCTCAGTCTCAGCTCCAGGCTCCCGAGGCAGCTTCCAGCTCGCCCGGACCTGCTTTCAGTCAATCAGGGGAAGGTGTTCCATCCGGACCTTCAATCCCTGCACCTGACGGCCTGGTTCCTGAGCGGCTAGAGTTCCAGGCCTTGGGTCTTTCCGACGAGGTCCTCAATGTTGTTGAGGTGTCCGTAGAGTCGACCAGAAAATGCTACGCCTTCAAATGGAAGAGATTCTCCATTTGGTGTCAGGGCAAGGGCTTGGACCCTTCCTCCTGTTCTGTGGCAAGCATTTTGGACTATTTATGGTCCCTTTCTAGTCAAGGGCTTGGGTCGACGACCCTAAAGGTGCACCTGGCAGCCATCTCTGCTTACCGGCGCGGGCGGGAAGCAGTCGTCTTGCAGGAAAAGGTGGTGGGCACTTTTTCAAAGGCCTTGATCACATTTCCCCTCCGGTGCGAGAACCTCCACCTCCGTGGGATTTACTGCTGGTACTGGCAAAGCTCATGGGCAAGCCATTCGAACCAGTGCACAGGTGTGATCTCTCTCACCTGTCGTGGAAGACCGCCTTCTTGGTGGCTATCACGTTAGCCAGAAGGATGGGAGAGCTCCAGTCGCTTTGCATCGAGTCTCCTTACCTGGTCTTCCACAGGGACAAGGTTGTCCTGCGCCCCCACCCGAAATTCCTTCCGAAGGTGGTGTCGGAGTTTCACCTTAACCAGGTGCTGACTCTGCCTGTGTTCTACCCCAGTCACACCTCGGAGGCCGAATATAGGCTCCATACTCTGGACCCTAGAAGGGCGCTCGCTTATTATAAGGAGCGCACGGCTGAAATTCGGGGAGAGGTTCGCCAGCTGTTTGTCACCTACGCTGAAGCCGCACCTGGCAGACCTGCAGCCAAGCGGACGATAGGCAGGTGGGTCACCTCCTGCATAGATCGCTGCTATAAGTTGGCGGGCATGGAGCCTCCCAGAGGATAAGAGCTCATTCTACCGTCATACTGCTGCATCGGTGGCTGCTTCCAGGGACGTCCCTATCCAGGAAATCTGCAGGGCTGCTACCTGGAAGTCAGCATACACCTTATTACCCATTACCACATCGACCTTGAGTCACGCCGGATGCTGGTTTTGGGGCCTCGGTTCTCAGTCCTTATTCCCAAGTAAGTATTGGGGGTGTGCGCCTGCCTCCCTCCCGCAGAACTGCTAGGAGTCTGCCAATAAGTGTGGATGAACAACATATTCATGTCCTAGAAATACAGGTTACTCACCTGTAACAGGAGTTCTAGGAATGGTATATGTTGTTCATCCACATACCACCTCCCGACTTGACGACAACCTGAGCTTCCAGCGGGCCAGATCTGGCGTCATGGGGCGGAGCCGAGAGTTTTACCACCCGGGTGGGTGGGAGGAGCCAGCTTGAAGACCTTCCGGCAAGATTTAAAGCGGCAAGGAACCTGCCAATAAGTGTGGATGAACAACATATACCATTCCTAGAACTCCTGATCTTACTTCGAGATGCAGCTCTTGCAGCAGGTTACACCATTAGAACTGAAGCCGGCAGGCGCCAGGACCCCACGGAAAAATTCTAGCTAGCTATCTTCAGCGGGACCGCCCCCGACGCCGGTTCCGCCTCCGACGTCAGGCGTGGTACATAAGGGGGCGGTCTCGCCAGATTCCCCAGTTCTTTCCCGCCGTCGACTTGCATGCCTCGACCCTCCGGTCTTAGTCTAGCGCGCAACGCGTGGTTGCAGAGCTTTCCTACGGGAATTTCATCCTACTCCGAAGAATTTTTCGCTGATGTCCTCTCCGACCTCCGGGCATACATCAAAGTGTGCTTGCGGGAAGCAGAGCCCCTTTAAGGACCCCCACACGGCCTGCGTCCGGTGCCTAGGCCCAGAGCACAATACCCGGGCCTGTTCCCTCTGCCAGGGGTTTAATAGCCGCACAAGGATACGGTGTCAGAAGGCTCTTCAGGCGTTCCTGCTGGAAGAAAAGTTGAGAGCCATGTCCTCTAAAGGGGAATCTTCGAAATCCCACAAACATGCGGAAAAGAAGAGAAGGGAGAAGGACCCTTCCAGGTCTCCGACGAGGGCCTCCGAGTCCCGCAGCTCCGGGTCGAAGTCTGACCGGTCTCCATCCAGGGCCTCTTCTCTCCCCCCGGCTGCGGTTACTGTTTCTCGCTCTTCTCAGGCCCCTCCTGCCAGGCCGTCGTCGTCCTCCACCCCCAAGGCCTCGGCGAAGTCCGGGGAGCGTCGCCACCACCACCATAGGTCAGGTTCCTGCCCGTCGGCACCCGACGTCCGGGCCTCTTCCGTTCCACCCCGCAAAACGTTGGAACTTACCCCTCTGCAGAGGCCGGTAGACCCGACACCGGCTCGACCTACGTCGACCGTCAGTCATCCCTCCTCGGAGCCGTCGTCGGCCGCGAGACCGTCGTCGGCCAAGCCTTCCCACCGGACGTCGGTTGGGGGACCGACGTCTGCCACGCCTGAGAAGAGGACTCCTGTGCCTCCGACCATCGTCGGGCAGGAGTCGCTGACGGAGGAGGATCTGACGCAGCCCGAAGACCAGACGGGTGACCCCGGCCTCGTGCAGTCTCCTAGGGCTCCCTCGCCGCCGCCTGAGGTCCCTGTGGAGCCGTTGTCGGGATTGTCTTTAGTGGAAGTGAAGGATCTCTTCACGTACTGGTGGGACACCATCAAGAGGGATGTGGTGCCCACTGCTCTTCCTTCTCCTCCTCCTCCGGCTCCGGCCCCCCCTACACCTGCGGGGTCGACTGGCCGTTCAACCCTCCCCAGGGAGTCCAGATCTCTTCCCAGGGGTCGATCAGATAAGAGGAGACCTCCGTCAAGATCGTCTTCTGGATCACCCAGCCCCAAGAGATCCAGGGGACACCGACGTTCGCCGTCGACGGAGGACACGGGATCAGTTTACTCCACCTCTAGATCCCCATCTCCAATTTCCATCCCTTCTCTGGACCCACGTGAGACGCCACGGTCTCCTCTGGATGACCCCTCGTTCATGGATATCATGCGCCATATCCAGGAGAATATGGGGTGGGATGTGGAAGAGTTAGACCCGGAAAGGCTACGCCTTGCCAAGTATCTTCGCCAAAAGGACCCCAAGCCTGTGGTGGTGCCACCCTTGGTAGACACTTTGTGGACGTCACCAAGGCCGCGTGGAAGCGTCCACATTCGCTCCCAGCGGTGCCGAAGAAAGCTGACCGTCTATAGAAGGCTCCTAAGGAGGACCAGTATCTGACGCAACAACCTCAGGCCGATTCTCTGGTCATCACAGCCTCACATGACCGGTCATAGAGGCCGCAGCATTTGAGCACACTGCCACTGGATCCAGAATCCAAGCAATTGGACTCCCTGGGCAGGCGCACGTATGCTTCCGCTACCTGCGCCATCAGATCCTTAAATTACTTGACCCACATGGTTCAGTTTCAGAACGCTCTGTGGGAACAGGGTCTGGGGATAGCTGAGAAACTACCCGATGGTGAGCAGAAGGAGGAGATGCTCCAGCTCCTCCGCACGGGTTCAGACGTGGGGACCCAAGTGCTTCGAGCAGCGTGCGATTCCGCTGGACTCATCGGCCCGAGCAGCAGCCTCCGGCGGTTGCCTTCGGAGACACTCCTGGCCCGTGTCTCGGCTTTACCCGGACGTCCAGAAGAACATTATGGACACCCTTTCGGGAGGGAGATGTTTATTTGGTAATCCTTCTGAGAAGATTATTACCAAACTTCAAGAGGCCGGAAGGCAGTGAGGTCGGTCAGGCCATGTACCGACTAGGCTTGGTTCCTTCGTAGGACCCAAAGCCGTTTTAGTGAAGCGGACACAGAGGCAGCAGCCCGCTCCGCTACACACAGAGGGGCTCTGGTTCCGAGAACCCAGGGTAAACAGCCCGCTAGCTCGAGGTCAGCCCCCTAGGTCTACCCAGCAAGCGGGCCCATCTGCCGCACAGCCTGACTCCTTTCCGCCCCGCCTCAGGATCAACAGGAAATTATGGTCGGGGGTCGCATTGCGAACTTCCTGCCGGGATGGCAGGCTATCACCACAGACAGGTGGGTTCTGCAATTGGTCAGTCTTGGCCACTTTATAGAGTTCGCAGAAAAGCCACCCTCGAGGCCTCCTCTGCTCTCCCGGTATCCGGGTCAGCACAGAAACTTAATTTGGCAAGAGGTACTCGCGCTCCTAAAAAAGGGGGCGATAGAGTACGTCCCGGAGAACCAGAGAGGACAAGGATATTATTCCCACTTCTTCCTGGTTCCAAAGAAAACAGGGGACCTCCGTCCGATTCTGGACCTCAGCGACCTCAACGTGTCGGTCGCCTACAAAAGATTCGGCATGGTGACTCTTCCGGGCCTTATTCCCATGCTGAAACAAGACGCCTTTCTAGCGTCCCTAGACATGCAGGACGCGTACCTGCATATCCCCATAGCTCAGGCGCACCAGAGGTTCCTGCGCTTCGAGTTCCTCGACCACCATTTTCAGTTCCGAGCTCTTCCGTTCGGACTGTCATCCGCACCAAGGGTCTTTACCAAGTGCATGGCAGTCGTGGCAGCGTCTCTAAGGAGACAGGGCCACTATGTGTTCCCGTACCTCGACGACTGGCTTCTCATGGCCGCCTCCAGAGGCGTTGTTGCTTGCGGTCCAGAGCACTCAAGACTTGTTCCAGTCTCTGGGCATTCTCATAAATTATGAGAAGTCTCTCTTGGTACCGTCAAGAAACTGCAATTTATAGGCGCAGTTCTGGACACTGTCAGGAAGAGCCTTTCTTCCGGGCGACAAGCGGAGCGCATCAGGTCCCTCATAAAGGTTGTCTTGAACAAGATCGTACCTGCCAGGTGGTCCTTCGTCTGCTCGGACACATGCTGCGCCATTCTGACGGTCCTCTCAGACGGCTCCACATGCGGGTAACCCAGTGGATGCTCAAGGTGCAATGGGACCAAAGCAAGACCACTTGCAGCATCCGGTCAGGATCACGAAATCTGTGATCCGCGACTAGCAGTGAGTGGCTAGCCCGAATTACGCTTTCCAGGCGTCCGTTTGTAGCTTCATCACTCGGAGGTAACCCTCACCACGGATGCTTCAGGTCTCGGGTGGGGCACACCTGGATGGGGTGAAGTCTCAGGGTTCGTGGACCCGTTGGAGGCTCATCTCCATATCAATGTTCTAGAGATGAGGCGGTCCTCTATGCCCTGCAGGTTTTCAGTCAATAATCCACCGCACTCTCCTGCTTCAGACAGACAACACGGCGGTGATGTATTACCTCAACAAACAAGGAGCGCACACTCTTACCCTTTGCAGGAGGCCATGAGAGTGTGGGATTGGGTAATCGGACCTGGCGCCAAACCTGATCGCTGTACATGTTCCCGGTGGACAACACAATCGCAGACGGCCTGAGTCGCTCCCAGGCCAGAGTCCACGAGTGGGAACTTCTTCAGGAGGTGGCAGAGGATCTGTTCCTTCGATGGGGAACTCCAGAGCTGGACTTGTTCGCATCCCCATCCAACACAAAACTGCCCAATTTTTGCTCGCTAGATCCAGGGCCTGGTGCTTTCTGGCGAGACGCGTTGTCCCTCTCCTGGGCGAACAGATTCCTCTATGCCTTCCCTCCTTCCCATTGATCCAAAGAGTTCTTCTCAAGCTGTGCAGGAGCATGCACAATGATTCTGGTGGCCCCATTCTGGCCCAGACAGATCTGGTTCCCCCTGCTGGTACAGCTATCTCGGGAACCCCCGCTCCCGTTGCCGCTCAGCTCCCACCTACTGTCTCAGGAGAATGGTTCGTTGCTCCATCCGGATCTGCGTTCTCTGAACCTGCATGCTTGGCTCCTAGAGACATAGCCATCTTGCGTCACGGGGTCTCGCAAGAGGTTGCAGAGGTTCTTTCTGCAGCCAGAAAGCCGGCAACGCATGCGACGTATGCCATGAAGTGGCGCCGTTTTTGCTTATGGTCACGGGCTCATGATCTTTCCCCTTTAGGTTGTCCTGTGGGAGTAATTTTGGATTATCTCCTCTCTCTTTTTCATCCAGGCCTAGCCTACTCCTCTATTAAGGTGCACCTCTGCGCTTATTTCTGCATACCACCTTCCGTGGGACATCGACTGTTGCTCAATTAGATGCATCTCGGGAATTTCTTAGAGGGTGTTACACCTTAGGCCTCCCATTAGGGACCCGGTGCCTCCATGGGATCTGCTCTTTGTCTTGGAACAGCTCACACTCCCTCCCTTTGAACCTGCCGCGGATTGCGAGCTACGTTTTCTGTCATGGAAGACGTTATTTTTAGTTGCTGTCACTTCAGCTAGAAGGATTTCTGAGCTTCACGCTCTCATGTGCAAAGAGCCTTATTTAGTTTTCCACCGGGACAGAGTATCCCTGAGGACGAACCCTAAGTTTCTGCCTAAGGTGGTTTCGGCACTCACTCTAAACCAGGATATTGACCTTCCGGTCTATTTCCCGAGTTATTCTAATAGAGGAGAGGCCTTGCTCCACACCCTGGATGTTCACCACAGCCTGAGGTATTACCTCAACAGAACTAAACCCTCTCGTAGTTCTGACCAGCTTTTTGTTTCCTTCTCTCAGAGAATGATGGGCCATCCAGTATCCAAACAGACCCTGTCTCGTTGGCTTGTTCAGTGTATTTCATACTGTTATGATATTAAACAGAAGCCCCTCCCGGGTTCTATCCGGGGTCATTGTACCAGGGGGATGGCTGCTTCCTTTGCAGCACTTAAAAACGTCTCCATCTCTGCTATTTGTGCTGCAGCCACTTGGAGTTCTGTGCATACCTTTATCAGGCATTATAGTCTGGATATCACCTCTCGGCGGAGGGCCGGTTTCGGCCTAGCGGTGCTGCAGGGTCTCCTGTCCTAAATCAGGACCTGGAATGTTTTTACTTTCATTTTACCTCCTCCCGGATCTTCTGGCAGCGTTACTGCTTGGGAATCAGTCCTAATGGTGTAACCTACTGCAAGAGCTGTATCTCGAAGTAAGATAGTACAGTTACGTAAGAACTTACCGTAACAGTAGATCTTCGAGAACAGCTCTTGCAGCAGGTACCTTCCCGCCCACCTTCCCCTTTGGAGGAGGCATGGTTCTGCTCTCTCTTTTATTGGGATTTCCTTCATTATTGTCTTCTGACGGTGGATCCTCGGTCTCCCCTTCTGATGTCATCCTGCGGCCGGGAGTCTCCGGCGGGAGAACTGGGGAATCTGGTGGGACCGCCCCCTTATGTACCACGCCTGACGTCGGAGGCGGGACCGGCGTCAGGGGCGGTCCCTGCTGAAGATAGCTAGCTAGAATTTTTCCGTGGGGTCCTGGCACCTGCCGGCTTCAGTTCTAATGGTGTAACCTGCTGCAAGAGCTGTTCTCGAAGATCTACTGTTACGGTAAGTTCTTACGTAACTGTACTTTACAGGTGAGTAACCTGTATTTACTGTACCCACAATGCCTCCTTATGTAAATTAGTATACTATGCAAAATGCCTCATTTTAAAAATAAACATATGCTACCTTACATTGTTGTAGCCACTACAGAAATAGAAAACTGTACCTCTAAGGAAAATGGTGCATATTGGGTGCTGTACTGCAGTCACCAGTGCCAAAATAGGAAAATGTACCTCTGAGTAAGGAAAATTTAAGTCCACTTTATAATCTACCTAGAATTCCTTGTTGCTGTATGTAAATCCGTATATTAGCTGTTATACTGCTGTAACCATTACCAAAATAAGAGCTAGCTGGTTTAACAGAAAAGGACTACTTTATCTCCAAATGCAGTTACAGTAATACATTAAAATATTTTTGCATGCAGTATTGATTATTTTTAATTTTACAGCTGTAACAAGTTTTCTACATGTTAGAAGTGCAGTAAGACACCTCTACGATGTGTAATTTGCGTTAATAATTGCACTTGGCAATTAGATGCCCCTCTTGAATAAAATTGGGCAGCGAGTGTTCCCCCAAAACTTTGAAAAGTAAATTTGAGGTTCTGAGCATATGCATTGAGCAGTGCTGCTGCTGCACATGCACAGAATCTCTGCTCTGTTTTTCAAAGTTATTTGTCTTGGGAGCCCTCATTCGCATTCCCTTTTCAAAAGACTGTGCAGCCAGTGAAAGTGATTGACAGCTCCCTTGCACGATATCATTCTGGGGGCATGACCAACTGGATGGGAGCCAGAAAAAAAAAAAACACTGATAAATCTTGGAAAATGTCTGACAGATTTGTTTACAATACAAATTGCAGCTTCAACATCTGAAGCATGGCTGGCAATGGCATACTATGTGAAAAAGGTGTTTGGAGAACTTCCATAAATCACTTTAAGGCAAAACCTGTCTTGGACTGGAGCTATCTGGGAATCAAACCCAGGTCTGCTGGATATACCATGCTCATTCACAGCTCATTACTCTAACCTATACTGCCAGCCCCAAACGGCGTGCTCACAGATGGCATCACCTGCTCCTCTCCATGACTCATTGTCGACTCACTGTTACCCACAGTTGACAGCACCGTCATTTGATTTGTCAAACAAAAAGGACAAGGCAGCTAAGTTGGTTGAAAAACACTGACATGCTGAAAGGGAAAACCAGTGGTGGCAAAAATGCCTCTCCTCTGAATTAAGGTCAGTCTGTTGACAAATCCCAAGCTAAGCCCTCTGGTTGTGCTGCTGCCTAACCAACTTTCAGACACCACGGTCCAGGTTTGGAACTGGCTGTAATCCTTCTGCATGAGATTCGTAGCCAATACTGCTGTTGGGCACTGTCCCGTCTGTGCAAATTGATGCTAACCCTGTTGCCACTGCCAGATCTACCACCGTCTACTTCATCAACAATGCCAGCGCTCCCTCTGCAGGTCACACTACCCTCTGCACTTCACTCTACCTGGCATGGAGTTTCCTTCATCAATGTCTGTTCCTGTGCAGTCTCCTCATGCCATTGACCGACTGCCTACTCCTGTTGACGAAGAAGAACTGGGATATAATCCAGACTTGATGGAAAATTAATAGGAAAAAGGATGAAGATCGGATTCCCCCCTCCCCTTTTCTTGGTGTGGTAGGCCCAGTTCCACTATCTTCCTGTAGTGAGGACAGCTTGCATTACACACCCAGATCCCCTCTTGAGGATGACTCTCTCCATGATGTTCTATAGCAGCTCCAGTCCAAGCCAGGCTTCACTGCAGAAGAGGAAGAGTCCTCAATCAAAAATCCTCCAAATTCTTATAGGTTTCAGCACTCCTTTGGTTATTCCTCTGATTCAGTTGACTTTAGAGGATACAATAGTGGCTGCTTAGCACAGGCTCAGCGCTTTGCGTGCCGTGCCTCATAAGGTGGATAAACTGTATTCTGTCAATTCGAATAAGCTCAGACGTATTCCATGGTTATTAATGCTAACCTCATCTCTTCTCCCACGCTGATGTCTTCTTCTCAGACGCCAGCGACCATTGTTTTATTGCGGGAGTAAGATCCATCAACAACCCAGCACCCATTAACAAGTTCTCTATGAAGAGATCCAGGCGCAACTTCAATGAACATGCCTCCCTAAAGAGCTTAAGTACTCCCCTGAGTGGCAAGATTTCTACCTGGCCAAAACGATTACATCAGCTTACAGCATCTTCCACAGCATTCTATCAAGGGCCCTTAATAAGTATGCTCCCCTGATTAAAGTTCGAACTAGGACCAAAACCTGTAAATGGTTCACTCCTCAGATCAAGTCCTTGCTTCTAGAAAGAGATAAGCTCTGGAAAAAAAAGTACAGACTGAACACTGCAGAGGTTTGGAACCAGTTCAGGAGACTACGAAATTTATGTACCAAAACAATCAGAGAATCGAAGGCCACCTTCTTCAAATCTGAACTTGACTCTGCCACAGACCCAATCAAGCTCTGGAACACAATCAATGATCTGCTAGGCCACTCCCCAGGAAATTCACTCCCGACCAAGATTACCTCTGGCAACTTGACTATAACCGAAAAGATGGATATACTTGATGCATTCAGTAACCACTTTGCTACTGCAGGCATGGCATTTAATAACTCCCCTGCAAACATACTTCGCTCCCAGACTGCCAGCCAACTGCCTGAAACTCTGATAGTTTAGCCGCCTTTCTCGCTTAAACCTGCCCCACTCAAAGAGGTAGAGGATCTCTTGCTTCAGTTGGATACTAGAAAAAGTGCTGGGGCCGACACCCTTGACCCTTACTTCCTAAAAATTGCCTACCACATACTAGTAATACCCGTCACCCACCTTTTTAACTTATCCCTGTCTCAGGGCACCTTACCACCTATATGGAAGACAGCACATGTCATACCACTGTTCAAATCATGTGACCCTGGCGATCTCAATAACTACAGGCCAATTTCCCTCCTTCCTGTCCTGTCCAAGCTCCTAGAGAAAATTGTAAATGCACAGCTGAGGACTCACCTTGAGTCTAGGGAACTTCTAAATCCTATGCAGTCCAGATTCAGAGCTAAACATAGCACTATCTCAGCCCTCACCAAAGTTACTAATGACTGGCAGCGTAATCTTGAGAGCAAAAACTTTATTTGTGCTGTTTTCCTTGATCTAAGCAAGGCTTTTGACACCGTCGATCATAGTCTGCTCCTCTCCTCCCTTCAAACCATAGGTGTGAACCCCTCCTCTCTGCTTTGGTTTACCGACTATCTTACAGGGCGCCTTCAACAAGTTAAAGACGAAGGAGACCTGCCCCCCTTAAAAACTATGTAAAGAGGGGTACCTCAAGGTTCTATATTAGGGCCCTTACTTTTTGCAATCTACATTAATAACATCGACTACTGTATAAAAGAAGCCAACATCCATCTGTTTGCAGATGATACTGTTCTCTATGTGAGTCGCCCAACACCTGAAGCTGCCTGCAATGACCTACAGTCAGAATTCAACCTTTTGCAAAGCCAAGTCCTCCAAAAAAAGCTACTCCTTAATGCCAAAAAAACTAAAGCGATGGTCCTCTCCCCTTTTATCCCTACAGCTAACCCTGTGTGCAGTGGGACAGTTCCCCAAATTAGGACAGTTCTAGGTGAAAAACTAGAATTTGTTACAAAATTCAAGTATGTGGGAGTTTGGATAGACCAAAGACTCTCCTTCATTGAACATATCGAGGACTTGCTAAAACGACTTCGGCAAAGGCTTGGATTGTTTTTTAGAATCAACCAGTTTCTCACCAGAGATGCCAAGAAACAACTGGTCAAATCCATTTTCCTATCATTGGTTGATTACACTAACTTCCTCTACAGCCAATGCCCCAACTCTTACATGGCTAAACTGGACACACTCTGCCATCGAGCACTGAGGTTTATAACGGGACTCCCCTTCGACACGCATCACTGCACCCTATATGCGGCAGTGGGGCGGACATCACCAAGTTCAGGCGCCACAGAAGCAGCAGCTCTCTGGACCTATAGAGCCATCTCTAATAAGCTGCCTTACTAGATCTCCTGCTATCTTCCCTGAGTATAATTGGGAAATCTGGCGTTAAAGTTACTCAGCTATTACACTTAAGTACCCAAAGCAAAATCCTGTTTCGGCAGGCAGCCATAAGCTTCGTACATCACCTTATGGAACGATCTCACAAAACCCTCAAATTAAGCACTCTAATCGGTATAAATGCCTTCAAGACGCCTTTTATTTCCGTGACAGTCGGAGAAGTATGTAACTGCTTCACCCACTCAGACCCACTACCAGTGTCTGCACTGGTATATAGCCATGCCTAGACCCAATTTTTAGTACTGACCCCCCAGCTTGCTCCTCACAAGCCTAATTGTTCTCTCTCTCGCTCTCCTATCCCTCTGTCTTATCAACACAAGGCCCGTCCATCCCCTTATTCTTCCTTTCCCAACCTCGGATAGGAGCTCACTACCCTGGGTTTGAGGCAGGTCACGGAGCTCTGTATTTCTTTTGTTAGCAGAGACAATGCCAAGCGGCAGACGCATGCATTCCTAGTGAATTCGGTGCTCGCCACCTCGTGGTGCCTTCCTGGCCTATCCCTTTCCAGGAAGCATCTATCCGCATCTGGCAGTCTCCAGCTGCCCGTTCTCCAGCCCCGGCAGACTGCAGGAGACAGTATTGTGCCCCCCATGAGTCTCTAGGTTCTCTACCTCACCCGCCCTCCAGCTTGACATCCCAAGACACTCCTCCTGGGCCTCTGTGCCTGGTGCATGATCAACCCCTGGATACGGATTCCGCAGAGTTCAACCGGTGCGGACAAAGGGTCTTCTCTTCGGCTCGAGCGTTGATTTGCATAGGTTCACATCAGGCACACCACACTGCCTGCAACAGGCATCTGTGGTCAATGCTGGCTCAGGTTCTGGCATCTGTGCCTGATACGGAGCAGTCCAGCCAAGCCATTGCACTCTCTCCACAGGGTTTGGAGCTTGCAAGGCACCAGGCAAGGGCGTCTTATGACACCAGTGAGGTGGCTTTCAGACTGGCAGGGACAGCGATCTGCATTGGGCGGACGGCATGGCTTAGTCTATCCAAACTGTCGCCCATTGCCCAGCACAGGGTGACCTCCTCCACTTTCAAGGGGACCCGTCTATTTTCCCCAAGGGCGAGGAGGATCCTTAAGGGGCATCCTCCATCCCCCCTGGCCATGGGGGACATCTCCTTGTCTTCCACAGCCTTAGGCTGCCTCAGTCTATTTGGCTAGGGTCTCCCCCTCCTGCTTTTCACCAATAGGAGGCTGAGGGATCTGTTCCCTCAGGGCTGCACATCAGGCCCCCTCCGGGGGGAGTGGGGCTTGGTACTCACCCAGCAGTAATGAATGGTGAAGATTGACGAGGGAAGATGTGAAAATTACATACCTACCATAATTCTTGATCTTCTCTTGTATCTTCATTCATTACCGATTCCCACCCACCTTGCCATCATGGGCCTCAATTCTTGGGCGTCTCCCCAGCCCTGTCCGCCCTCCCCTCCTTGAGGCCAGTTGGGGGGGGGGCTGAGTCTCCCTGGTACCGCAGAGCTCTCTGTCCCTTTCCTGAAGTCACATAGTGTTTGCTTCAGGGGGTGGCAAGTAGGGCCTTTCTCCTAACCATCTGAAGGAGCTTATTCTGATTCTCTTATGTACAGGGTGTCCCCTGGCTACGGGGTCCTCATCTTCAGAGAGTCTGCGGGAGTTCTCCCTCTCTCTCTCTGTCTATCTTTTAGTCTTTTTTGGTTGTTCCTTATTTCTCTCGAAATAGGAACTACAGTCAGTACCCCATGAGGGTACTGTAAAAGTTTTTGTCATCTATCTCTAAGTCAGGTCTCACTCCTCTTCTGAGCAGAGCTGCTCCTCTTCTGGGGACAGCTGTGAGCCTAGAATCTGTGTTTCTTAAATTTTGGATAAATGGAGAGGAAGAGAGATCTGTCTTCAAAGCGGTAAGGACCTGTAGTCCAAACCTGGACTCTGAACACTCAGCTGGTGGGATCCTTGCTCCCTTGTCTTCAGTCCCTGCTGGAGATTTGAAAATTTTTAAGCCAGTGGTCTTCCATTTTACCTGGACAGAAGTCCTCCTTTCTCACCATTTACTCCTTCCTCCCTTTTTCCTATTCTTACTTTCTCTTCCTGTAGAACTGCTCAAGGATTGAGGCCCTCTGGTCACTTAGGGTGGGGTTCTTTTTTTTTTTGTTCTTGCTTCGGCTTATTCCTTTTTCAGTTTATTTCCTTTCCTTTTCCTGTCTCTCGGCTCCCTTGCCTTGTGCTCTTCCTTTAATCTATTTCTGCCTCTCCGGCTGCACAGAACTGGGATGGAGGAGTAGTCTACGACGCTGAATGGCAACCCCTCGCACTTTCATGATGCGTCATGTAATGGTGCCACAGACTCCTCTCACCCAAACAAAAGCAAGCTCCCATGGTGGATGCGCGCGATGCAGCTTACATCCATCATTAATGAATGGTGAAGATACAAGAGAAGATCAAGAATTACGGTAGGTACATAATTTTTATTTCTGCTCAGCATATGATTTTGCCACCGGGACTGGCTTTGCTCCCTATATATGAAGGATGCATACCTTCATTTCAAGATCAGAAAAGCTCACAGACATGATCTGTTTCATGCTGGAAGGAGAGGATTACCAGTTCATAGTATTGGCCTTTGGCTCATCTTCTGCACCATGGGTCTTTATCAAATGCTTGGCAGTTGTGGCAGCAACCCTTCGGCAATAAAGGCCTGTATGTCTTCCTGTGTCTGGACAACAAGCTATTGAAAGTCCGATCCAGGGAACATTTGCTACACACCCTGTGTTGAATACGGCAGTTGTTCTGCGATGTATGAGTCAGTCTTCTGCCAAAGTCAGTTTTGACTCCTTGTCAGAGACTGCACTACATGAAAGTAGTGTAGGATACAGAAAAAGGGCTGTGCTTTCCTGCTCTCAAACAGGGTGGAAAACCTGCTTACCAAACTTTCCTGAGCATACAGCAGTCACCAAGTCCCAGATGGAACTTTTCTGCGTCTTCTGGGACTGCAGCAGCAGCCATTTTCACTGGCCTGCTTACATAAGAGGATCCCTCCGTGAACATCAAGGGTCCAGTGTGATCAGCTGACAGATGAGCTGGACCAAATGGTACTCTTCACGATTCCATTGCATAGAGTACTGTTGTGGTGGATGGACTGGGACAACCTATTAAAGGACGATCTCACCCCAGGAGTCCTTTAGCATCAGTAACAGTAGCAGTAAGCTGACCAGGTTGAATTGCCTCAGCGGTGGAGCCATGAATAATCATTAAAATAATGGCCAATCACAGTCAAGCAGGAAGTTGTGCAGAGTGTAAAAAGCACATAGGGCTTCAGAATTGTTTCTCCGACTGACGGAGAAATACTGCCTCTGAGGTGCTCTTCCTCATTCTTGAGAAACAAAGTTTTTGTGCCTAAATTTTCACTTTTGTGCTGAGTTTGTAAGTATTGTGCACTTTATTATTTTTAAGGGGTTTTTAGTGGTTCTTTTCTGGTTCCCAGGAACCATACTTTCCCCTTTTTCCTCTGATCATTTTAACTTTTCTGAGGTAAAAATATACCGCTTTTTGAGTATTTAGACAGTTTTCAAGGTCTTTCTAATAGAGGCTCCCTTATTTTACTGGGAACCGCTATTTTGTCTGTATTTCTACTGAGTTTTGTTATTTTAAATCACTTTCTTTACTGCTAGGGTACGGACTGCATTTACAGTTTTTACATTTTGGGAACCAAGGTCTTTCAGCTTTCTGACACATTTTTATGTCAGAAAAGCCAAAAAAGAGGACTAGACGCACATGTTTTAAAAATTGTATCCAGTGTGGTATGTTTACAGTGCTTGGGTCCAGAAAATATTTTGCCCAAAAACTATTAAAAAGTGAGCCAAAAGACTAGAAGAGATGGTCTCTAATAATGTTTCTCCACTTCTCCTATTAATGAGGGGTCCACTGCCTTGCCTAATCCTAAAGATAAAGACCCCTCAGAAAATGAGTTTGATAAAGCAATAAAAATGGTGATGTGCCAAAAAAATGGTGAACAGACCACAGGGCCTGTTCCAGCAAAAAAAACTATGTAAAGACAAGCATACCACTGCCCCTTCCATGTCAAGGCAAGAGGAGATGCCAGTGGCAAAAAAGCATAAAGAGGGTCAGTCACCCACTGAGGTCTCTGACCCTAACAAAGAATTACCCCCTAAAAAATAAATGGCAAAGTTATGGCACCTATGTCAAACTTTACAGAGTATGGGGGACTTTTTCTCTGCTCCCCTCTACACCTGTTAACCCTAGCAGCTCAGTCCCAACCTTTGAGACATCCTGCTACTACGTTCAGGGGGATGATGATGATGATGATGATGATAACGACGACGATGATGACAGTGGAGACCAACCTCTGGTGCCGGACATTTTGCCTGACCCATGCTTTGGTACCTCTCCAGATAGCCAGGAGGAGCTTTCCTTCTTCCTGACCTTCTTACAGCATATGGTTGACACCCTGGAACTTCCTGCTCAGAAGTCCACCAAGGATGATGATGATGATAATGAAGAGCATGAAGACTATAAAAATATGATGGGTCTTCCTCTTACAAAAAAAGATTGTGCTTCCCATAGACAGATCCTTCAAGAAATCCACTATGAAGCTCCTGCGGGCCCCTACTTCCCTGTCAGGAGTGGACAAGAAAGTGGATAGAAAATATTCTGTGGCTAAAATGAGGCTGATTTTCTTTATACTCATCCTAGCCACGAAGGGGTGATTCAGGCTGCAGCCTGTGATAAGGCCAAGGTCCCTCTCACCTCTATGCCTCTTGAAAAGGAGTCAAGAAATTTAGATGCTATGGCTAAAAAATGTTACACCACAGCCTCTTACTTGGCATACTCTGGTAAGTACCAAAAGGCACTTTGGAGTTCTGCCCAGGCCATTGTGTCACACAGATCTGACAGGATGTTCCAGGACACTGCCGAAACAGTGAAATCTGGTCTGAAAGCCACCAAATACCAGTTTCACATGGCTGCAGACAGTAATGACACAGCAATAAGGGTCATGGCTCATGGCTCAGGCTGTCTCTCTGACGAACCACTAATTCATCACAGGACACACAGTCCAAAGCTGTGGACTTCCCTTTTGAAAATAATTCCCTTTTCAGGGACAAAACTGAAGCATACATGAACAAGCATTTGTCAAAGTCGAATGTTCGCTTCCAGGTACTTGCATTGGTGTTTGGCATTTATGCAGGGCCCCTTCCCCCCCAGTTGTATCCATGTCCCTTCAGCATCCATATCCCAACAGAGTACCTCTCTGCAACTCCTCATGCATCTGAGTAACATTTCACCCTCGTACTGAAGTGTCTGTCTTAGGAACCCTAACACCTTGGGTGTGCCCAAGGATATGAGCCTGTGTGGAAACTGCGTAACCCATGCTTGTAACCGTCATTCACTGGAATTATTTCACCAGATTTTCATCATAGGCATTTTGTCGCCTCTGGTCGTGAACACTGTCACTATGATTTTTTCACTCTATACTGAACATGATTTCCCACAGAGGCCGTGCTATTGTATGCTGGAAGTGTGAAAACACATTTTGGCCAGGATGTGGAAAAATGACAGCTGTACTGGTCATAAGGAGATGTGGGAAAATGGCAATGTTGAAAATCTGGAGTGGAAATATTACAAATTCAGGAACTTATGAGCATGCATAGAAACTGCACAATGCAGCTCGTAACACAGCCATTTTATGGGGGACTGGAGCCAGCAGGGTTGGGCACCCTCTGCCGGTCATAGTGTGTGTGGGGGGGCTGAGCATGCTTCCAGCGTGCCAGCTGGTTGTTTTTTATTTTTTTGGGAGGGCTGCAGCCGACGGGGGATTGTGCACCACCATCGGCCACACAGTGTGTTGGGGGGGAGGCGCATGAGCCGAAGGGGATTCGGCACTCCCCTCGGCACACAAGGTGGGGGCCAGGGAGAGCAGTAAGGAGAGAGGGGGAGGACATTAGCAGAGGGAGGAAGCGGGAGGGATTTGATGCCGAGCTGTGTATGACAACAGTTCAGCTGACGTAGGTATGCTAATTGCATACATGCTACCACTGCTGATTGCAGTGGCCTTTTCTTAGAAGTGAAGACCAACATAGCCGAACTGCTGTCATACACAGCTTGGCATATATTAGTTCCATAGGGACACGCATGCTACACTGAGCACTGCATTGGGGAGGAGGGTCACACACCTCCAAAAGTCATACTGTTGCAAGACGTTCCTTGCGCATGCATGCAAGCGAACATAAAAAGATGGAGAAGTACAAGTCCACCTATGAAAGTGATGCAGACAAGCAGAAAGCTTCTACATCCCATAAGTCTCAACCTAGGGGTAATAGAGGCAGGGGCTGCTTCCCCAGAGCATTCTATCATATGCCCATGCCTTTGGATTTCTCTTAAATGAGAGGTTATTTCAGGGGAAGAGGCAGGAGGGGTCAGAGGAGAGCTGACACCACTCCATGCTCTTTCAGCTCTTCAGTCAGTGGCATTTGGTCACCAAAGGAGTCCAAAAGCCACACAGATCTTCTGGAAATTGGAGCTGTGTACCTGGCACTGAAAGATCTTAACTGTCAATCTTCACCATTATTACCTTTGAGTTTTGGAGGAGGTCATGACCCTGCAGGAGCGCCCTTTTTTTTTTTTATGGGCGGAGTCGATGCACTGCGTGGCGCTCGCGGGTTGGCTGTTAGGTGTTGCTGACCCCGCCCTCCCGTCAGTTCTTCATCTCCTGCTGTAGAAGTCGCACCTTGTGAGGAGTTCAAAGCAACTACGGGCTTAGTCTTCGTGCCCTTCGACACCGAGTTATACCTGCTGGTTCCGTTTTGCCCTACTCGGTGCCACTGTTTGGTAAGACTGTTCCTTTATTATTTTCAGCAACGTAGAGTCTGTTTTTTGCATTGTTTTTCCATCTATCATGTCTAGGTTGGAGGGCAAAAAGTTGCTGAAAGTGATGTGGCCTCCTATGCATAGCAGTTACCGACCAACATGATCGTTGTCTTATGTGCCTTGCTTCATGACATGGATTTGTGTGATGCCTGTTTCTCTATGGATCGTCGTGTCCTGGAACAGTGTGCATGGAAAGCTGGACGATCTCCGCCGACTTTCGGGGAACGGGCGTGTACTCATTGGGCCAAGCCGCGGTCTCTCGGCCTTTCCTCCGGATCCCCTCCCGGTTCTATATGGACTGCAGAGGAGGGAACATCCACTTCTTGTAGCATTGCCATGGCAGAAGCCCCTTTCGTGGTGCAGGAGGCCCAGCCAGTCCATTCCCCTTGGGGAGCAGGCGGGAGGCACTGCTCTGGCAATCGCCCGGGTGAAGGCTCACCTGGTGTCGTTTCCTCGGGCTGGAAAGCCTGGGTTGGCACCATCCTCGACGCTGTCCGTTAGTGTCGTTTTGGGCCTCTGCGCCATTCGCGGAACCGAGGGCCCTAATGGTGCTATGGTCGATGCCAGTCCGCCACTCGGTGCCGTCTCTGCTGTCAATGCCGTTCGCGGCACCATAGTGCTAGCGGCGCTGTGGGAGGTTCTACAGCGCCATCTTCAATAGTTTCTGAGGCTGGAGATGGTGCCGTGTCTAGCTATGGTGCAGAGTGAGGACACGGCACCATGGGAGGTGTTGCTGTTGGCACCATCCCTGACTCCAGTGCCGTTCATGGCACCGTGGGATGGGACAGCTCCGTAGCAGACATCAACTCCAGTTCTGGTGCTGCTGTCGGCGTCATCTCTTCTTCGGACACCATTCGCAGTGCTGTGGGGGAGCTCATTGCTGGCTGTGGTGCAGACACCTGGACTGGCGCTTCTCTTGATCCGGACAGGAGCAGGCGTCTGCTTATGGTCTGGCACTGGACCTCGGTCTCTGCCTCTTTGGAGGTGGACTCAGAGTCTGGTTTGGACTAGCTGTCCAACTCTTGGGAGTTGGCAGCCCTTGTGGACAACCTGGTGGTTACTTCGGCTGGCCGGAGCCTGCCTCCCTCTGTGGAGCGGGCGGTAGGCCCAGAGTCTGGGGTCAGGGGTTCTGACCAGCAGGCGGTGGTTCAGGCCACTGTTGCCCTGCAGCCTGGGCTTGGAAGGTTTTCTGCCCCCTCAGTCGGGTTACTGCCTCAGGTGGTGTGCCTGTATCGCCTAACTTTAGGGCCGACCAGAGCGCCCTCAGGAGGGGAGGGTGCTTCTCTCTCTGGGTGGTCCCCTTGGGGGGCTGACCAGGGTTGTCAGCTGCCTAGGCTGGTGTTTGCGAGGAGGAGGGCTCTTTCGGACTCTGAGGGGTCAGAGTTCGATCCGGCGACCCTTTTCTGGGACCCACCTGGGTTTGGGGAGGAATCTCAGCATGGACCCCGGCCCTTTCTTCTCAGTCTCCTTGAGAGGAACCTGGTCTTTGGCGGGAAGGGACCGTCCTTCTGGGTTTGCATGGTCCCGGTCATCTCACAGGGGGGATTCTTCAGGGCATGGCCTAGGCAGTTCCAGCATGGTTGATCAGCTGTCGGCTGTTGGGCTTTCTGGAGTTCCTCCTTGCTTGAGGCTCCTGGTAAGCTCTCTTGCCCGGACAGAGGATGGTCACCTTCTGTTGTGGACTTCACCCCATTCCTCTGTCACCATCTCCTGCTCTCCTAGGCATTCGTGGTCCTACGGGACCTCTCTCCTGGGAGCAATTCAGGGGTGCGGCTGCTCACTTCCCTACTTACTTCAGGGCCATGGACATGCAGGTGTTTCACCCTCCCCCTGAGCAGCCAACCTCTGGATTTCTGAGGTCTTCCATTCGCTCATCCTCCTGTTCTGGGGAAGAGGAGCCTTCCATCATCTCCCCTGCTGCCGATCTCTCTGAGTATCAGCGTTTCCTCGTGAGGATGATGGAAGTCCTGCGTGTCACCCCATCCACTTAGCACAATCCGGAGCATTTGACGCATGCCTTCCTAGGTGATTTCAGTGCGGCTACCCTTGTGGTGCCCGCCTGGCCTGCTGCTTTCGAGGAGGTGTCATTGCGGTATTGTGCCACCCCACCGGAGTCTCCAGGTCATATGCCTCATCCTCAGTAAGGACTGACGCAGCTGGACACTCCCGATAGGCTTCACGCCCTCCGCTGTGACCGGCCCCCAGATCAAAATTCCATAGATCTTGACTTCTGGGGAAGGAGGACCTTCTACTCTGCATGGTTGCTACTTTCAGTTTCTGCTCATCAGGCCCACTGTGCTACCTATGATAGGTTTCTGTGGTCCAGGCTAGGTCGACTCCTAGCCTCTTTGCCTGATTCAGAGGTAACCAACCAAACCACTGCACTCTCTGCACGTGGCCTGGAGCTAGCAAGGCACCAAGGTAGGGCAACTTATGCCAGCTAGGTAGCTTCCAGGGTCGTAGGGACAGCGATTTGCACTAGGCGAACAGCATGGCTATGTCTTTCCTGGTTGTCACCCTTGGCCAGGCCTAGGGTGATTTCCTCCACATACCAGAGAACTCACCTTTTCTCCCGTAGGGTGAGGTGGCGTCTGTCGGGGCAACCTCCTGCCCCCTCCGGGGGGGCTCCCAATCTCACCCTCCCCAGTCTCTGGCCTCACCAGGCCCGTAAAGGTTCTCCCTCTCAGTGTTTTTCCCCCACTGGGAGCTAAGGGACTTAGTCTTTTAGGGTCTAGGGCCCCCTTTGGTGGGGCTCGATACTCACCCAAAGGTGATGAATGGTGAAGGTTGACACAGGTAAGATATGAAAATTACGAACCTACTATAATTCCTGATCTTTCTGTGCATCTTCATTCATCACAAATCCCACCGTCCATCCCCCTGGAGCCTCAGTCTCTGGATCCCCCTCCCTCTGTGTGCCCCACTCTTCCCCACCCCCTTCAAACCGCATGAAGTCTTGCTGTATTCTGACAATAGCAGTGAGTCCCAACCCTCGAACTGCCCCGGAGATGAAAGAGTTAACTTTCCATGCCAGGCATGGAACGGTGAGCTCGAGCTCGGTTGAGACTCTGTCTGTTGCTGTTTGAACTCAAACCATCAGATTCTTTACTCCGCCTCACTGAACAGTCGCTCTGGAGATTTCTCCTTCTGCTCGGTTCAGTTTGTCGGTTAAAGTACCGTTTTTCTCGGTTTTCGACCAAATTTAAACCGCAACCTGTCGGTTCAGTCTCTGTCTGTGGTATTCGTGAGTACTAGATCGGTTTATATTATTTCTTTTCTGTGTGGAACTTGTAAACGGTTCATTGGTTTGGTTTGAACCAATCAAGTTACTAAAAAATCTTCATTTGTACTTTGAGTGTGGTTACCGGTTCTTATCGGTTCTAAAAAAAACGGATTTTATTACGTTTTTTTCCACGACCCGTGACATGGTCAGGAACCGATAAGAGGGTCTTGCCTGGCGGATTGCCATTAAAAGGGTAAGTTTGGTTAGGACTGGAACAGTGTCTGAGAAACCCAAAAGAAAAGAAAAAATGGGCCCACTGGGTTTCAACACTGCAGCGTGTGTGGGGAAGTCTTTGCCAAGGCTGATCCCCACACCACCTGTGTTTATTGTTTGGGGTTTGACCACCTCAATGCAGACTGCCAGATTTGTAAAAATTTTCCTGCAGCTACCCTAGAAAAACAAGTTGGTAGGCTCAGGGAAAGGGAGGCCAAAAAGTCCGCTGAACCGGATGGCCAGCCCGGTTCGGTTCAAACCGAACCAGAAGGAGTGCCCTCTGACCAAGGCGAGACTTCTTCGGGCAAAAGGAGATCTGATTCTGAGGAGTTGGTTCCGGCTAAGAGAACAAGAAAGGAAAAATTGGCTGGTGTGGATCCAAAACTTTCTTCTCCAACCGCTGAAGAAATAGCCAAAGTGATAAAAATTGTGCAGTCACTTTCCCCGGTTCCGACCGAACCGGCACCATCAGGGAGGCGCTCGGTTCGGCCGGTTCCACTGGTTCAGGGGTATGAATTAGAGGAATTTTATGAACCGGAGGAGCAGGAAGAGGAGTATGAGGAAAGTGAATGTGGTTTTGAAAGTCTGGATGTGCCCATTGACCCGGACATCTCCCCAGACAGACCTTCAGGAGTGTCTCCTCCTAGGCTTTCTGAGTCCCCCTCCCATTTCATGTTTTATAAAAAAGTGGCTGAAACCCTCCAGCTTCCTATGGAAGAAGCTGTGGATGACCAGGAGGAGCCTAACTATGTAGAAATGATGGATATCCCGGAGTCTAGGAGGCTGTTTATTCCCTTACACAAATATTTTGGGAAACAGACATTTAAGATTTTAAAGACTCCTAACACCATACCTCCTGTGGGTAAAAGAATGGACAAGAGGTATACATTGCCAGGCTCAGATATGGAGTTCCTTACACAACAATGCAGCCATGTTGGGGTAGTGCAGGCTGCAGCCTGTGATAAGGCAAATATTCCCTTGACTTCATACCCCCCAGACAAGGACTCCAGGAGGATTGATGCCATGGCAAAGAAACAATACATGGCAGCATTCTTGGGACTCAGACAGGCCAATTATATGGCTTATACTGCTAGGTATCAGAAATCCAGATAGGACACTGTCATGGCTTTAGCAAAACAGGTCCCTGGCCAGCTTGCCGAGGAGCTGGAGCAGGTGGCTGCTGATGGTATTGAGGCATCCAAGGTGCAATTCCATGCTGCAGTGGACTCCAATGATGTGTCATCTAGCGTCATGGCTATATCTGTGGCACTTCGCAGAATGGCTTGGCTCAGATGTACTAGCCTGTCACAGGATACCCAGACTAAGGCCATGGATTTTCCTGTTGTGGGTAATTCTCTGTTTGGGGAGCAAATAGAGAATTACATGAAGAAAATGGATGAATATAGGACCACCTGTAGGAGTTCCCAGGCCAAGGAAAGGCAGGCCACTCCTCAGAGGCAGCATCCCAGGGGCAGGGGCAGGCCTTTTCACAGGCCTTTCTACCAAGCCCAGGCCTCCTCCTCTTCTGCCTATGCTCAGAGGGGGTTCTTTAGAGGGAGAGGCAGAAGGGGTACAAGCAGACCTGCTTCCACCCCTCAGCCAAAACTCCTTGCCAAACAGGCACCCTGATGGGTTTGCCAGGGCCGATTCTTCACCACCTGTAGGGGGCAGGCTGGCTTACTTTGTTCAGGACTGGAAGTCTCTAGCATCAGGCAAGTGGGTCCTGGAAGTAGTAAGCCAGGGACTGGTTCTCGGCTTCAAAAAATTTCCAAAGCTGAGAACCAGATCTTTTCCACCTGCAAATCCCTCAGAGGCACTTGCCTTAGAGGCAGAGGTCTTTTTCCTTCTGGCTCTCAGAGCTGTGGAACGGGTTCCACCCCTACACCAGGGCAAAGGATTGTACTCCAGGTACTTCCTTACCCCAAAAAAGACAGGAGAATGGCGGCCCATCTTGGATCTCAGATATTTAAACAAGCACCTTTTAAAGCCAAAATTCAAAATGGTGAGACTGGGAATAATTCTACCCTCTCTAAGGCCAGGGGACTGGCTAGTGTCCCTGGACCTCAAGGATGCCTATTTCCGTATTCTTATCAGAAGCTCCGATCGAAAGTACCTCAGGTTCGAGCTGCCCTCAGGCCATTACCAGTTCAGAGCAGTGCCCTTCGGACTAACCTCTGCTCCAAGGGTGTTCACAAAATGCCTGGCAGTAGTAGTTGCTTCTCTAAGAAGGCAAAGGATTGCCATCTTCCCATACCTAGACGACTGGCTCATAGTAGGCCAGTCCCCAGACTAGGTCAAGTTACACACCTACAGATAAGTCAGCAACTGCTCACCTCTCTAGGTTTCCTTCTGAATCTTTCAAAGTCAGTTCTAGAGCCTGTTCAGCTCCTCACCTTCATAGGTGCAGAGCTAGATACAGAAAGGGCCAGAGCCTTCCTTCCCCTGGACAGGGCAAGGACCCTTATTACTCTGGCCTCCTCTTTAACCCTACAGGTGTCTCGACCAGCAAGGCATTTTCTGCAGCTCCTGGGGCACATGGCTGCTTCTACAGCAGTGGTGCAAGGAGCAAGATTTCAGATGAGGGACATTTAGTTCCATTTGAGAGCCTTTTGGTTTCAGAGAAAGGACCCAGTGACTCGAACCCTGATCCAGGCCTTGCACTGGTGGCAGGATCTGAACAATCTGAGACAAGGAGTTCCCTTTGTCACTCAGTCTCACTCTTTAATCCTTACTACAGATGCCTCCCTCTTGGGGGGGGGGGCTCACTTGGGCGACCTGACCACCCAGGGGTTGTGGTCCCCTCAGGAATCTCTGCTCCACATCAATCTGTTGGAGCTCAGAGGAGTATTTCTAGCACTTCAAGTTTTTTCCAAGTCTGTTCAGAACAAAGTTATTCAGATCAGAATAGACAATACCACCACAATGTGGTACATCAACAAGCAAGGAGGCACTCTGTCTACGGCCTTGTGCACAGAAGCAATGAAATTGTGGTCTCTGGCTTATTCTCTGAACACCTCCCTCTCAGCAGTACACCTCCCAGGCAAGGACAATGTCCTGGCAGATGCTCTCAGCAGGATATCTCAGGGCCATCACGAATGGTCACTGGATCCCTTGGTCTTGGAGGTGATATTCTCCAGATGGGGCACCCCACAGATAGATCTTTTTGCAGCCCCAGACAATCACCAACTTCCCTTTTTGCTGCAGGCCCCCAGTGTTGGGCTCAGTCCCCCTGGCTGCCTTAGTTCTCAATCGGAATAGAAGTTCCTGTATGCCTCCTTCCTCTCCTGTTTAAAGTGCTAGTCAAAATCAGGTCTCAACCCTGCAAAGTGATCCTGATTGCTCCAGACTGGGCCAGACAGCCCTGGTATCCTCTCCTATTGTCCTTATCAGTCCATCTTCCCCTGGCTCTTCCCAGGAATTACAACCTGTTAACCTGTGCTCAGGGGAGGGTTTGGTACCCGAATCTCAAATCTCTCAATCTCAAGACCTGGCTTTTGAAGAGTTAGAGTTTGCTGATTTACACCTCTCCCAAGGTGTTATGGATATTCTGAAGGCTTCTAGGAAGCCTTCCACCAGAACTACTTATAATTCCAAGTGGAAAAGATTTTCCATATGGTGCTCTGGGAAGCATATTTCCCCAGAGTCTGCTGATCTGCCCACAGTACTTGACTACATGGTTCATCTCAATAGCTTGGGACTCAGACCAGCTGCACTGAGGGTGCACCTGGCAGCTGTTTCTGCTTTCATTTCAGCAGGTAAGCTCTCCTCTCTTTCAGCTCACCCTGTTTTCTCCAAGTTTTTCAAGGGATTGCTTCATACCAATCCTCCATTCAGGGATCCTGCCCCTGCTTGGGATCTTAACGTCTGCATTGCTCAGCTTATGCAACCCCCTTTTGAGCCCTTGTCCTCAGCAGAGCTTAAGTACTTGACTTGGAAAACTGTGTTTCTGGTGGCCATCACTTCTGCCAGGTGCATAAGTGAGCTGCAAGCCCTGTCAGTGGAGCCTGACTTTATTTCCTTCCATAGGGATAAGGTGGTCCTCAGGACTAACAGGAAGTTTTTGCCTAAGGTGGTTTCAAACTTCCACCTTAACCAATCTATGTCTCTTCCTGTGTACTTCACTGACCATTCCTCCTCTGGTGCGAGGAGGCTGCACAGTCTAGATGTGAAAAGAGCCCTTAGCTACTATATAGAACATACCAAGGGTCATAGGTTTGACTCCCTCCAACTGTTCCTCACTTATGGTGAGGTAGGCAAAGGAAAACCTGCCACTAAAAGATCCATTGCCAGGTGGAGTGTCTCTTGCATCCAATTTTGCTATGAAAAATTAGGTAAGGTTCCACCCTCAGGCCTGAGGGCTCACTGTACCAGAGGTACAGCTGCTTCCCTGGCTGCTGCCAGGGATATTCCTATTCTAGAAATATGTCAAGCAGCTACCTGGAAAACAGTTCACACTTTCACCAAGCATTACTCCCTGGATATCCAGGCTAGGAGTGATGCTCAGTTCGGCACAGCTGTGCTTCACAGCCTATTTCCTAAGTAGGTTCTGTCCCTCCTCCATGGAGGTACTGCTTGGTAGTCTGCTATTGTCAGAATACAGCAAGACTGCATGTTGTTTGAAGAAAAAATTACTCACCTTAGTAATGTTGTTTCTTCTAATGGAGTCTTGCTGTATTCTGACTTCCCCCCTGCCTTCCCCTCTCAGAACCTTTGTTCTTTGGGATGTGGGTGGGCAGTGGCAATGTTGGCACTCAGGAGGTGCCCCACCTTATTTTGTTATCACCCTTTCTTTGGGTGAGTGGGTGTTGTGTTATTTCATTTTTGGGTCTCCTGACTTGAGTCTTTGTTTTGGGACCAAAAATGTGGTGTTATGTTAGTAGCCAGTTGGCTAGTGTAGGTTTACAGCTTCCACAAAGGACCTCAGTGAGTTTTGCTCGTAAAGATCTGACGGTTTGAGTTCAAACAGCAACAGACAGAGTCTCAACCGAGCTCGAGCTCAGCGTTCCGTGCCTGGCATAGAAAGTTAACTCTTTCATCTCTGGGGCAGTTCGAAGGTTGGGACTCACTGCTATCGTCAGAATCCCCTTCAAACAGCAAGACTCCATTAGAAGAAACAACATTGCTAAGGTGAGTAATTTTTTCTTCCTTTCCGCTGATCAGGAGCGGGGTGACCTTGGGCACACAGGGATTTTTCCTTCGCCTTCTGGCAGAGGAGGGAGAGGGATTGGGGAAAGGGTGGTTCACTCCTCCATGCCTAACTCCACCCCTTTGGGGTGGGAGTTGATGGCTGCCCTCTCTTCTCTCTCTCTCCCTCTATCCTCCTCCATCCTTGTCCTTAAGGACTCATCCCTCAATTTTAATTCGGAGACTTATTGTTTCTCCCCTATGCAATTATTTGGTTTTGGGGTTGGGGGGGGACAACCCTGGATTCCTGTCCCCCTCTGTCCCAGGATTGCCGTTTCTGCTGGAGTTACTTGCTAGAGATTATGTGCCTTGAATTTTGGCAATACAGCCTTCTGGCTGCTCCTTCACAACTCTTAATCCAGTTTGGGAACAGTCATGAGTCCAGGGTATGTCTCCCCCAACTCCTTGTTTTTCCCCCTCCTTCCCTTTCCTTTTCTGATTCCAGAGATTGGGGCCCCTTCCCAGTCCCCTAGTTTTTCTCAATCTCCTGTCTGTTCTCTCCATTGTTTATTTCTCCTTTTAGTTTATACATCTTTTCCTTTGTCTGTCCTTTGGACTTCCTTGTCTCCCCCACCCCTTTCTTACTCTCGGTGACTCCAGAACTGGCGGAGGCGGGGTCGATGACACCTAATGGCCAGCCCAAGCAGGCACCACGCGTGTGTCGGCCTCGGTGCATCGACTCTGCCCATCAAAAAAAAAACTCCGCAGGATCGTGACCTCTGGCCAAACCCGAAGGTGATGAATGGTGAAGATACACAGAAAGATCAGGAATTATGGTAGGTATGTAATTTTTATTTCTCGCCCCTCTGGTCAAGAGACGCACTGTTAAGATTGGAACAGACAACACCACTTTGTTTTATATAAACAAGCAGGGTGGCACAAGGTCTACTGCCCTGTGCACAGAGCCCATGAGAATCTGGTCCGTGGCCTATTCCCTGCACGTGAGTCTCTCTACCATACACCTCCCAGGCAAGGACAATAGCCTGGCAGATGTTCTGAGCTGCATCAGCCAAGGTCACAATGAATGAACCCAGAACAGACAGGTCCTTGCTACAGTGTTCAGGATGTGGGGCACACCAGAGGTGGACCTGTTTGCATCCCCACCTCAACTGCCGGCTTCCTCTGTACTGCTGCAGACCCCCCAGAAATGGGCATTGTCCCAGCAGGTGTACTAGCTTTGAACTGGACAGGGAAGTTTTGGTATGCTTTCCCTCCATATCCCCTGTTACTCAGAATGTCACTGAAGCTCAGAGATCAGCCTGCAACCATGATCCTCATGGCCCCAGACTGGCCAAGGCAAGTCTGGTATCCTCTCCTGCTGGCCATGTCGTACAAGAAGCAGACTTGACTCCCTCTGACTCGCTGTCTCCTCACCCTACCACAAGTAGGGGTGAATTATCCAGACCTGGAATCTCTTCACCTCAAAGCCTGGTTCTCGAGGAGTTAGAATTCCTTGATGCACAGTATTCTGAACAAATTCTGAAAATTATTTGTGTGGCTAAAAGGTAAAGCAGAAAGAAAACCTATGTAGCTAAATGAAACAGATTTTCAATCTGGTGCAAGAGAAAAAGAACAGACCCTCTGAAGGCCTCTGTCCCTTCCCTTTTGGACCATTTCCTTTATCTGCAATCAGGTCTCAATGCCTAATCTTTGAGACTTCACATAGCTGTACTTTCAGCCTACCTTTCCACTGGGAAAGAAAAGACTATCATTTCTAGGCCTATTTTCAAAATGTTCTTCAAGGACCTCCTTCGGTTGCAGACCCCAATTAGGGAACCTGTTCCCCCTTGGGACCTTAACCTCTGCCTTGATCAGCTCATGGAGCCCTCTTGAGCCCATGGCTACAACCCACATTAAATAAGTTACCTGGAAAACAGTATTCCTAGTGGCCATCACTTCTGCAAAAAGGATTTCAGAACTGCAAGCACTCTGTACTGAGCCTTACAACATGGTCCTTCATAACGACAAAGCAGAGCTCAGAACAAATAAGAAGTTCCTTCCCAAGGTGGTCTCTGAGTTTCACCTTACTAGTCCATTACTCTCCCTGTGTTTTTCACTGGCAATTCCACTCCAGGAGAAAGAAGGTTTCACAGCCTAGATGACAGGAGAGTTCTGTCCTATTACATGGAGCATACCAGAAGGTCATAGGCTCCTCTATTCAGCTTTTTCTCACCTATGGCGAGGTGGGCAAGGGAAAACCAGCCACCAAGAGAACTATCTCTCACTGGATAGTTTCTTGTATTCACTTCTGTTATGCCAAGGCTGGCAAATGGCCCCCTCAAGGCCCACTCTACTAGGGGCACTGCTGCCTCTGTGGCAGCTGCAAGAGACATCCCCTTTGAGAGATCTGCAAAGCAGCTACCTGGAAGACTACACACATTCATAAAGCATAGCCTGGACGTACAGTCAAGGTCTGATGCCAGATTTGGCAGGGTGGTCCTGCAGAGCCTCTTCCCTAAGTAGGTTCTATACCCGCCTCCCAACTGTACTGCTCTCGAGGCATAAATTAGTGTCGGAGACTTGATTAGCGGTCTTCGCAAATCAAAATAAAAAATGATTAGCAATTTGCCAGAGTTGATAGGCAGTTACCAAAAACTGATATTTTTGCTCAAAACTTCATAAAATGTTCTTATCTTGCTTTATATTGATAAAATACACATTGTACACAAGTTTGAGACTATTTTGTTCAGCCATTTTCAGAGAAATACAGCAATTGTGCAGCAGCACATACATTTTAAGAGCTGAGAAGGATGTCTTCCAGAGCAGACTGTGAATTCATGAGCGTGATTCATGACAAATTAAGCATAAATTTAAAATGAACCCCTGCCCTAGCATAAAAAAATACTCCACCTGGGACTGCGATTGACCATAAAGTAATTAACATGGACTGGGTCAGTCTATGCTACAGTTCTCCGCCAGGCATGTTGCTAGTAATTCTGGCCTGTTTGAGGGGGACCACCATCCTTCACTGCCAAATCACCAGCATGTTTTGGTTTAGCACTAAAACATATGTTTATAGCCCTGTCTGGGTTGAATTCAGCTGGGGGGGATTGTGGTGCCATTGCCTGCCTCCAAATTGACTCACAGTGCTTCTTCTCCTCCTCCCTGCTTACCCTTTTGTTCTGCTGCTTTGATTCCTTCCCTTATGTAGAGACCTACTCCTCCTCCTCTTTTACCCTCCCTGTCCCTCCTGTAGATAGTGTATCCTGGTATGTTTACGACCCAGTCATGGTTCTGTGTGTACCATGTTTCTGTGACTGCCACGATATCCAGATGTTCCTCCTCCATCAAGGCCACTAATTCAGGAAGCTTTTGTTACTCCAGACTACGAGCATTGGTACCTCATTGCTCTCCATTTTGATGGCTTTACTTCTTTTGTAGCAGAATCTTCACTGACCTTTCTACCTTGGTCTTTTTTCATTTAGTACCCTGTTTTGTAGGGGAGGCTGGGATTTTCCTGCTGCTTATCAGTGCCTCCCCCCTTGACTAGTTTAAAAGCTTGCCAATGAAGCATTTAAACCGATTGCCCAAAAGACTTGTTCCCTTCCTGGACAGATGCAGACCATCCTGCCAGTATAGGCTGGTGTTCCTCCAGGTGGAACCCCAGTCCCCAATTAAATCAAACCCCTGTGCGCCACACCATTCTTTAAACTGCATGGTGCAAAGTACCCTCGCCTCACCCATGCCACTGACAGGTAGCACCTCTGAGAAGGATACTGTGTGTGCTACTTGTCTTAGACCCCTCCCCAACTCTACAGTCCTTCTGCACTGCTCTAATCTCATGATGAGCCAAGTCATTTGTCCCTAGGTGGACAAGGATGTCCAGCTCAGACTCCTGTGCAACTGTTCTCGTGATCCTAAGGATGCGCTTCCTGTCCCTTCAAGCCATGACACCAGGCAGGCACCTTACATCAGTTTTCCCTGTTCCCCCCCAGTTCTATCCTAATAATTGAGTCCCCCGCCAGGAGCTGCTTCCTTTCCCTGTGATGCCCTCTACCTTCTTCCTGAGGGCCTCCCTTGTGACAGTTGTCTGCAACCTCCTTAGTCTCCTCTGCGGGTGCATCCATAGGGGAGCTATGCTTCCCCAGAATGGTGTATGGATTGTGGAGTGGAACAACTGACTGGGTGTGCCTCTGTTCCACCACCCTTACCTTCCCAGAGCCCACTGTGGTCCAACTGCTGTGCTTTCTTCACAGCCTCTCAGGTAGTGATGGTGGCTCTGGTGCTCCCTGGATGGGGGAGGTTCCCTTACTACTGTCCAGTGCGGCCTGAAGACTGGCAACTTCCTCCCTCAGGGCAGATAGTTGTCTGCAAACAGAGTAGCATCTCAGCCTCCAGAAAGACTCCCGGAAGACTGCTGCCCCACAGCCATTACATTGCACTACTCCCCACATGTCTGTCTACCTCGTTTAATTGTTTTTTTTTTGTTTGTTTTTGTGTGTGTGTGTGTGATTGGTTTGTTACATAGAAATATATGTACTATATAATGTATATTCTTATATTGTCAGTGCAGTGTGCTAGAGAGAATATGACCATACAAAGAAACGTCTTTTTGAACAGTTCTGGTAGCAATGCTATTGAGCCTAATGTACTAACCATAAAAACGATCTACTTCGATTGAATAATAATAGTCACTATGCTCTTAAGTGAGTCAGATGGACTAAGTTTCAACTTAAAGATTGCAGTGTCCTGCCCACAAGCCAGCAGCTCAGTGTTAAAAAGAGCAGCACGAGACATAGCCTTGGACAGACTTAGAAAGAAAAGAGGGAAAGTGAATCACTCGTGGAGAATCAGTTTTAAGAGTCTGAGCAGTCTGTGGTAGGTTGGGGTGGCTGTTCGCCATTCTGCCAAATAACATTTCTTGCTGCTGAGGAGTTTGCCTGTTGTTTCTATCCTCTAGCTCTTGTGTCTTCTGGGGTGATCCCAGGTGTTTTCCTCGGCTCCTGTTCAAGTGTTGCTCCCAGGTGGTCCAAGGGTTCAGCTGTATGTTCAGTCCCAGTTTGCAAAGGGTTCCAGCTGCTTCCTCCAGGCTCCTGAAGAAATTTATACTCTACTTGTCAAATAGCTTTATTTGTGCAGGGGAGAACAATTGCGCCTTTACCTCCTTTCTCTTCAAATTGTTTGGCATCTATGATTTTGTGTCCATGCTCCATATGCTTCGTGGTAAAGTCCTGATCAAGGAAGAGGCGCTTATCCCCCCAGAAAAGCTTTTTGTCCAGTGCCTTACATAACACTAGCATTTTACTGTGAAAGTCTAGAAATGTTACAACATTTGGGTGAGGCTTGGTGTCTGCAGCTTTCGGTCTTGGCGCGAATATACTGCAGATTTTGTTCCACGTCGGTGTCTTGTGGGGGGGTGGGGTACAACCTTTAAAAAGGAGATCATGTATTCAGTAATTTCACCCTGCTTAGTCCCCTCTGGCGGACTATGCACTCTTTTATTATTCCCTGCGGGGACACAACTCTTTAAGGCATCTAATTTTGCTGCCATTATCCTCTCCTTCTGGTATAATATATAGTAGGGTGGCATTGTGGCTGTTGGCCTGTGCAGAGATGTCTGCAAGTCCTTGTTCCAAATCTGCTGTTCTTGCCTGCATCAGTTCTGTGTCCGTTTGTATTGCTGTAGCTGTTTCCTCTAGCCATGTCAGTTTAGCACTAATTGACTTTAAAGGGGACAGGAATTTGGTATTCATATATTGTGGCATGGTTTTAATAATGAATTACGTAAATAAACATATTCTATATAAAAATCCTGCATCTTTTGGCCAAATGTTTATCGTTTTGGGCATAAGATTGAAAGCTACTGCAGTTCCGATACCTAAGGTTCTGTTTGTGCACGACAGTGACTGAACGGATGTGTTGAGTTTAGGTCTCCATTCTCTTCTGTGCTGTTGCTTTGAATGTTAAAAGCTTTACAGACCTCCAAATTGTAAAATGTTGTTAGTAATACTGTGAGAGTTATTTTGAATGTATCACTATCGGACTGTGGGTGTCATACCTGCAATGTTTAAGATCTGTCTTCGAGGGTGGAGCTCTTGCAGCAAGTAATACCACGAGGACTGAAGCCGTCGGGCATCAGGACCCCATGGAAAACTTGTAGCTTAGTAGTCTGAGGCAGGGGACCGCTTCTGACGTCTGCTCCGCCCGATGTCAGAAGTGGTATAAAGGGGACGGTTACCTAGCGCCACCTCAGTTATTTTCCTGTCATTGACCCACGTAGTTTGGCTCCACGAATGCCTCTCTTAGCAGTCGACAGCCATCGAACGTTAGATCAGTCGTTATTCCTTAAAATCTTCTTCAGTCATCACCTTGTTTATGTCGTCGCCCTCATCACTGCTGCAAAAGTCGGTGTGCCTGCGGGAAGCATATCCTGGTCACACGGCCTGCCTCCTCTGCCTAGGCCCGGAACACCAGCTTGACACGTGCACACATTGCCAGAAATTTAATGAGAAGACACACGTCAGAAGGGCCCACGCTCTCAAGACATTCCTCCTGGAGAAGAAACTAGCGAGGATCAGGGGCCAGCTCATCCTCTCCCGCTAGGGATTCCCACCAAGGCCAGGTCTTGGAGGCATCACCACAAGGAAAGGATCAGGCCAGGTCTGGACCTCTGGCCAGTAGGTCACCAGCGAAGCAGATCCTGCCTTCGTCCTCCAGTAAGAGATCCGCTCGGTCTCCGGCCCGCCCGTTCAAAACCCTTTCTATACGACTAAGTCCACTCCTGCCTCTTCCCAGGGCAAACACCGAGTCGGGCCTTGTCAGACACCGCCTTCCTGCCCATCGACCTCTCTTCAATCTTTAGGTAGACTCAGGAAAGCCTGTCCCGGGCCTCGGACAGGCCTAACTCTTTGGAGAAGCGTAAAAGGGCAGAAGAACCCTCCGGTAGGCAGGAGGTCGCCCAGGCTCGGACACCTCCTCCTCTGGCTAAGGTGCATCCTCCTTCAGACGAGCACAAACCTAGCTGGTCACCTACCCTGTCATCCCACTCCCCGACACCAGACACGGGGCAGTCACCGGATGAGAACCAGCCATCCGCCCCCTCCTCCAAGGGCTCAGACGCCTGATAAGTCCACAACAGATGCCCCTCCGGATGAGAGTGATACCGGATGCCAGCCTCCTGATGCCAGGGTCCCAGACCTGATGCCCCCGTCAGAACCCCAGACATGCGCTCCAAAGGAACTGATGCACGCTCCCTCGGACCCGACGCCGACCCCTGCGGTCGTCCTGGTGGCAGACATTAGTAACCCATTTACCACTTGGTGGAATACTGTGAAAGGGGACCTCATATACTGACCCCCAGACAATGTCCTTCCACCACCACCTATGGGTCTCTCCCCCCACCCCCCAACCGAACCTCTGGGAAATCAGGGTGAGCACCCAAGTCCACATCCCAGGGGGAAGAGAAGGAAACAACCTTCATCTCCTTCCTCTCTTGCTGTTATGTCGTCCTCTGATGAGGATGACGAGGATTCAGATTTTGCGGATGGGGAATTCCTTCTCCCCCTCCCCCCCCAACCACCGGAACCCAAGGACTCTCCTAGGTCCCCCTCTGGATGATCCCTCTTTCTTGTACATCATGCTGCACATTTGGTCCACATATGAGTGGGACACACAGGACCTGGACCCAGAGCGTAAACACCTGGCCAAGTTCATAGAGGAGAAGGAACCCAAACCCTTGGTGATCCCACCAATTGTGGAACCATTCCAGGATGAAACACGCCTGACATGGAGGACTCCATCCTCCATTTCGGCAGTCCCTAGGAAAGCGGACAGACTCTATAAGCCTCCTAAGTCTGATCCTTTCCTGGCAGAACAGCCCAAGGCCAGTTCACTGGTCCTCACAGCTGTCTCAAACCAAACATTTGAGTACCCGAACTCGCGACCTTGTCTCTAAGAAGTTCGATTCCTGGGGTTGCAAAGTCTTCTCCTCTGCTACTGGGACCATCAGGTCATTGAACTTTATGGCCCATATGATCACATATCAGCAGTCACTGTGGAGTAAGACAGTGGACCTTGTGGAAGCTACGCCTGACTCACATTCCAAGCAAGAGATCCTAGCGTGTGCCCATTCGGGTCTGGATGTGGACAAACACGCTCTCTGATGTTCGTATAACGCTGTAGATATGACCTCGAGGGCAGCTTCCTCTGGTATCTGTATGAGATGGCAGTCTTGGCTCAGGCTTACAGGCTTCCATCCGGACTTGCAAAAGTCCATCCTGGATTCCCCTTTTCAGGGTCCTGTTCGGCCTTGAAGTCGAACAAATGGTAACACAACTACAGGAATCTGGGAGAGCATTGACCGATGTACACTGCATGTACAAAACCCAGCCTCAAGAACCCCACTGGCGCCCTTTTCATAGAGGTAAAGGACAGGCGAGGGGAGCAAGCAGTCCCACAGCAAGGGATTCAAGAGGTGCGGGCCTCCTGCCCCCCAAGGTTCCCAGGGCCCCAAGCAGCCCAAAACTCCTAGGGCCCTGGGCCCCAACTACCCCTCAGCCTGACTCCCTCTGCCGTCCTCCTTCCCTAGCAGACAGGCAGAGTGAGAAGGTAGGAGGGCGGTTTGCGCTTTACCTGCTCGAATGATCCAGTATCACTGCAGACCAATGGGTTCTTGGTACCATTCAGAAAGGGTATGCGATAGAGTTCATCTCTATCCCGCCGGACAACCCCCCCCCCAATGTCCCATTGTCCACCAGATCACAGTCTTCTCCTAGAAGCCGAGATCCAACAGCTCCTAGAAAAGAGCCATTCAAAGGGTCCCATAGGCCCAGAAAGGAAGAGGTTATTTACTCTCGATTCTTCCTTGTCCCGAAGAAAATGAAACCTTCATTCAGTTCTGGACCTGAGCCAGCTCAACCTGTCAGTAAAGTACCAGAGGTTTCGAATGGTCACCCTGGCGAGCCTCTTCCCCCTGCTTCAGCAAGGGGACTGGCTGTGCTCCCTAGATATGCAGGACGCCTGCATGCATATCAAGGTCCTGAAGTCCCACAGAAAGTTTATGCGATTCAGCTTCAGAGATGAGCACTATCAATTCTGAGTTCTGCCCTTCGGCCTTTCCTCAGCCCCCAGGGTTTTCACCAAATGCCTAGCGGTGGTAGCAGCGGCTCTCCGCAAGAGAGGCCTTTTGGTCTACCCCTGCCCGGACGATTGGCTCCTCTTCATTCGGTCGGAGGAGGAGCTCCTAATCGCCCTAAGAGAGACACGGGCTCTGTTTTCCTCCTAGGCATTACTATAAATTGAGGCGAATTCACACCCTGGCCGGCCTTAAGCGCTGCAATTTATCAGGGCTATCCTGGACGCCGGACAGGGGAGAGCTTTTCTGCCTCTAGACAGGGCAGACCGCCTTCGGGTTTTGGCCAGCAGGCTTCAAAGGACCCCCTCCTCCAATGCCCAGGTGGTCCTGCAGTTGTTGGGACACATGGCAGCGGCCATTGCCACAGTACCCTTAGCCAGACTCCATATGAGGACTCTTCAGTGGCACCTCGGGGTTCAGTGGGACCAATCGGTGGACAATTTGGATCTCCAAATCCGGATCTCTTGGGCAGTTCATCTTTCTCTGGAATGATGGCTCTGTCAGGACAGTCTAGAGGGAGGAGTCCCTTTTCAAAGACCCCAACCTCTTCAGACTTTAACCACAGATGCCCCTCTGTCAGGTTGGGGGGCACATTTAGGGGATCACAGGACCCGGGGGTCTTGGTCTGTCACAGAGAGCTCTCTACATATCAGTGTTCTGGAAATGAGAGCAGTGTTGAATGTGTTAGCCGTATTCAGAGACCAGCTCTCACCGAGTCCTCTCCTGGTGCAGACAGACAATACACCAGTAGTCTTCTACATCAACAAGCAAGGGGGAACTCACTTGTACCCCCTTTGCAGGGAGGCCATGAGAGTATGGGACTGGACAGTGGAACACTGATTGGACCTCATCGCAGTTCATCTGCCTGGAGTCCAAAACGTTCTCACCGACAGTCTGTCACTCTACCTCTCAGGACCATGAGTAGGAACTGCTCCAAGATGTCGCAGATGACCTCTTCGATCGTTGGGGCCATCGAGAGTTGGACCTCTTTGCGTCCCTATGCAACGCCAAACTGCACAGTTTTTGCTCACTCGTTCCAGGGCCTGGTGTTTTCTGGTGAAACTCATTGTCTCTCTCTTGGACATGGAAGTTCCTGTGTGCCTTCCCTCCTTTTCCCCTCATTCAGAGAGTACTGCTCAAATTGCAGTCAGAGGGAGCCAGAATGATTCTGGTGGCTCCTCTATGGCCTCGTCATATCTGGTATCCATTGCTCCAGCAACTGTCTCTAGAACCTCCAGTTCAGTTGCCACTCTCCACCCACTTGCTCTCACAAGAACAGGGGACACTCGTCCATCCTGCTCTTCAGTCTCTTCACCTGCATGCGTGGCTCCTGCAGTCCTAGAGGAAGAGAGAATAGGAGTGTCAAGCAGGGTGGCTGAAATTCTGGTTGCAGCAAGGAAGCCTTCCGCCAGGACCACTTACACTCCGAAATGGAAATGCTTCTGTCTGTGGGCTACGGCCCGTGCCCTAAATCCCTTGGGTTGTCCGGCTAGGCACCTGCTAGAGTATATAACATCAAGTTTAAAGCTTAGCGTGCCTATCTAGTGCGATCTCCTGTTTACTCTAATCGGGGCTGTTTTATTCTTGGTGCAGTGCCTGCTGTGGTTTAGCACACTAGCTGCCTGGCAGTGTTGTTTTTTTTTTTTTTTTTCGAGCAGGAACTCGGTCAGAAAGGAATTCTGTTAGCGTGACCTAGGCTGGGTCTGTCTTTTTTTCCCTGGTTATCAGACTGGGCAGTTAGAAGATTCTTCCTAAAGGGGCAGTGCATAATTTTCTTACCAGACAGTGATTGTGATTAAGAGTTTCATTTGCCACCATGGCTTATCTGAGACCAGTGACTTTTAAGAGATTCAAGACCTGCTGCTGGACTATGAAACCCTTGCTCATGGGGTCCCAGTGTCCCTATTGTGTAACACAATCTAACATGTCTGTTTCAGGTTTCCCTGCGGGGACAGATGTGGATTGTGCCTGGGGTAAAGCTGGTACTGGTAAAGCTGAGTTGCACAAGTCCATATTGCTTTTCTTAAATGAGATGCTACATGCAGATGTAAGCAGGTATTGCATACACGGATACCCTACGCAAAGGTGGACCCCTCAGTCCAGAGGGGTCCATATGGGCACATCCAGGTGCACCAGAGCTAGGAGACCCTGCTTAGCCAGATTTGTAGGCAGCCCCAGTCTCAGCATAGAAGTTCAAGAGGAGGATGTAGGGTGGGTTGGGGTGGGGTCTGAGAGAATCCTGACCTGATGGAACCAGCTCCATTGGAAGGAGAGTGTTCCCCTCTGAGGAAGGGGGTGAAGTGTTCCCCTCTGAGGAGGAGGGTGAATGGCGAACTGGGAGATTCTGTCCCCACCCCACCCCACCCACAATGTTTGATTCTAAGATGCTGCCCTATGTTTGATAACTGAAGCCTGTAGGACATTGCAACTAAAGGGAGGGCCATGACATAAACCCCAGAAGTGAACCTCATTTTATCTGCTTCAGCTTCTACTCTGAAGTGCCTTCCAACCTCCTATCAATGGTAATTAAATCATTTGAATAGGAATGGGCTGTGGAAGGCAAGTGAAAGCAGCTGCCTAGGCCCACGATATGATGTTACCCTTTTTGCAAGAAGAGTTTTCAAGAAGTGGGAAATTTTTCCGATAGGTAAGGCCAAATGCAGTGCATTGAAAGATAATCATCTTACCTTTGGAAGGTTTGGTAACCCTGTTAGATGTTCAAAATAAACAAGTGACTGAATATATAGACAAGTCTATGCTTGCATTGTATCAATCTGTCAGCGATGTATGCCTCATTGTTTCCAGGGCCTTGTGTAAGTTCTTGCACAGGATTCTGATGAGGCAAATATTTTGCAGTTGGTCTCCATGGCTTTCTCCTTTTTGGGAGACGTGATGGTGGACATTTTCAGATGTGGGTCCATACAGCCTGCTCTATACTGACAGTGATGCAAGGGGTGTGGCTGCATCACTGGGCCATGGATTAGGTATCCAAGCTGAAACATTACAATATGTCTTTTGCCAGGGACTTGCTATTCAGCTCAAAACTGGATGCAGTTTTGAAGGACATCCAGGATGAGAAAGGGCAGTTGCCATTTTCTAAGTTATCATAAAAGCCTAGCCCAGTTTTGAGGGGGCATGATTTTCACTACCCCTGGCAATCGATGAGCAGACTTCGGCTTTTTCAGAACTTTGGTAACCAGAGAAGGGGAGCTTACTCTGGATTCAAAGGTAATAACTGATGCACCTTTGTTCGTAGATGCAGTGGAGGTACAAGCAGAAGAGGTGGAGCTTCTCAGGCACTGAGGCCCATCTCTGCCACCATTCCCTTGATGAAAGACTGTAGAACTTTGACCAGCAACAGGCCCAGACAACTGTCGAGGCATGGCAAGGCAAAACAAAGTTTATTTGAAGGGCCCCCAATCCCGGAGGCTGTTGGTGCCTAACATATAAAAAGCAGGTAACCAATCCAAAACACAATACAAGAAAAATAATAAATATCAGTAACACCATTAAAACAGCAGATACAGGTTAAAATCTGATCTAAAAGCTGGTTAAATCACCTGATCTTGGAAGACCATCAAAAATAAGTGGGACCTGAGACCGCTCTGGAAGCACTCGACCGATGGGGCCTCCCTAATATAGGGTGGAAGAGTGTTCCACAAGACAGGGCTGGCGACGTTAAAAGCCCGATCGACGGCAGTTTTAAGTGCGGTCCTGAGACCCTCAAAGAGGCCCCTGGTCGAGGAGCAGAGGGTTCAGGCTGAGGCAACCGGTGTCAGAAGGTCAACCAGATAGCCAGGGCCTAGTCCATGTATGGCCTTATAGGCGAGTAAACTCACTTTGAAGATAACACTTCACCTGACCAGCAGCCAGTGCAGAGTTTGCAAAATCAGGGTCATATGACTGGACCTAGAAAGGCCTGTCAGTAGCTTGGCAGCAGCATTCTGCACTAGCTGCAGCTGGCTGAGGGTATTTCCAGAGACCCCAAAGTAAAGAGTGTTACAGTAATCAAGCCTGGACGTCACAAAAGCATTAACTAGTGTGGTCAGGTCTTCAGGCGGAACTAGAAGTTTGAGCCTAGCGATGTTCCTCAAGTGGTAAAAAAAAAAAAAAATTTTGGACAACAGATGGGTGTTGGAAATTCTGGTGCTAGGTTATGCTATAGATTTTTATTCCATTGCCCTTAAGAGACAGTTTACTTATATCCCCAGTTCTCAAAATCGGGTGAAAAAGCAAATAGTAAGTAGACTTTGGACAGCTTGATCAAGACAGAAGTAGTCACCTCAGTTCCCCACATGACAGGGGCATATGTTTTATTCTGCCTTCTTTATAGTCCCCAAGGAATCAGGGGGGGCGCTACACATTTTTCAAGATGGAGTCCCTATGTTCATCCTTCAAACAGTTCAACTGGGGAGTTACCTGGTGGCCATCGATTGAAGGACATTTACCTCCATCCACAAGTTGCACCAGAAATACCTGAGATTTGTAATCCAGGGGTGCCGCCACCACCACCTCCCTGACAGAGCCCTTAGGTCAGCAGCTATACCTTCAGGTTCAGAAATCCAGTGTTGACTCTGGTAAGGTTGTATAAAGCCTGAGAATTCTGGTCACCCTATACACTCTCAGGTGTTTGTGCTTCATTATTTCCTCCCCTTCTATAGGACGCTGGCTCAAAAGGCACTAAGGGACATGCACATGTAGCATGCTAAAACAGAGCTAGTCTACATCTCTCCCGCACATTGCCACCTTGCTGCACTGTCACCTGCGGTCACCCATGTAGCAGCATTGCAGTGTGGTATGGATCCCTTCTTCCCTGGAGGAGAGCATGCTCTGGGATGCTTGATCCCTTTTCTGTGCTAGTCCTCTGAACACTATAGGGTCACTGGGGTCGCAAGCAGCAGTTCAGCTTCTACCAGTGATGGGCCAGCTCTGTGGATTGATAATTGGCCATGAGTTGAGCTCTGCATTATTGACTACCATGAATCCTGTCCTTTACCCTTGGAGTCATATTTGCAAAAGAAATACCCCAAATCTGCATTTCTGGCTACTGCTTTTTTCTGAGATTTTAATACTTTATTGATGTATGTCGTGATCCCCCTAGTACTTTATAATGGGGCAGTACAGTAACAGGTGCTTTCAGACATAGACACGTCCTAGCAGAATTGCATCTCTAGTAGCCAGCTCAAATTACTGTCCAGTAGAAACTGAACTGTGCTGTGTTCATCACACCCTTTATTGTGCCCAGCTGCCTCTAGCCATCAGATATTTACTTGCCATTATTCGCCTTGTTCCCTGCTCTGCACCTTTTTTGTCTGTTTTCTTATATAGTTTTGATTTATAACACCCATTAAAAGTAGGTAGATGTTACTTTTCCACACACATCATAGTTAATGACCGCATTAAAAGAAAATTGATAGGGGTGTAAACTGTTGCAGAGTAGTTTGCACACTGATGGTAGTGACCTATTAATAGGAGCAGTGTGCACGTACTATAAGGATTTCAGCCCCTGACATCTACAAAAAGACCTGGTCAGTTATTTCCAGATATTTTATGATATTTCTAAAGTGATTGTGTCAGGTAGCCCTACTGCGGTATTGCAGGCAGTTGGGAATTTCTGTAGAGGTATCATAGAAATTTCAGGAAATACTTGACCATCTCTTTTGCTGCAGCTGTAATGTTTTAGTAATTTTAAGGTGTAATGTCTTGATTGTTTTAATTAAAAAAAAAAAAAAAAAAAGTAGGAAACACCCAGTACAAAGCATTGTGAATAGCAGTACGAACAAGCATTTGTCACTGCCGAATGTTTGCTTGCTGGCATTAGCAGTGCAAGTGCAGGAGTTGGACAGATGCAGTATAGGAATGGCATTGAAGTATTTGGCCGACGCCAGTTCCACCCTCACACTACAGAAATGGACAGGCAGTGGGATGTGCCTTTGGGTCGTCGTCCATGACGGTCACAACATTTCACCTCAACCTACCCTTCAGACACTGACAAGTGTCGAGTTGTGCCTTGAGGTGTGTATGGGCTTTACATTCACCTCATTTCTTAAGGAAATACGCTGAAATGAATGCAGTATAGGAGAATGGGGTGAACTCTGGGGACAGTGGGTCCAAGCCACACCTCTGTGCCTTTCACTGGCTGCAGGGTGGGGGTGGAATGGCATGAGCATTACTGTCGACAGTCCCAAGTCACAACCCTGACACCTGTCAGTCCCTACAGGGTAGGACGTTATCGTCGAAAACCTTAACGCCCTGGGTGTTTCTTGGTATTTTTACTCCAAGTTTTCCACATGGGCTTTTTGTGACCCCACCGCATGAACAGTGACACTATCAGTTTGTTAGGCGAAAGGTGATTTTGCACAGCGACTGCGCCATTTGGCGCCACAGGTGCAAAAACACACTTCTGAACAGGATGTGAAAAGTGACACGTGTGCTGTTCGTGAGGAGGTGTAAAAAATGGCATAGTTGAAAATCTGGAGTAAAAGCATAAAAAAACTGGTGAAGTCACGAGCGTGCGTAGAAACTGCGCAATGTACACCCGTAATGTAATTAGTTTGGGGATTTTTTTACAGCAGATTTTCAACATAGGCATTTTGGGACCTCGGCTCATGAACAGTGTCACTGTGATTTTCTTAATCTGTCCCGAACATTAATTTCCCACAGCAACTGCACTAATCTGCACCGGAAGTGTGAAAATGCCAGGGTGTGAAAAATGACTACTGTACATAAGGAGGTGTGGAAAAATGTCTGTTGAAAATCTGGACTAAAAATATTACAGGTTCGTGAACTTACGAGGGTGTGTGGAAATTGCTCAACAATGCACTCTTGTAACACAGTAATTTTATGGACTTTTGTCACCAAATTTTCAACACAGCCATTTTAATACCTCTGTTCATGAACAGTGTCACTGTGATTGTCTTAATGTGTCCTGAACGTTGATTTCGCACAGAGAACGCGCCAATGTGTGCTACATGTGTGAAAACTCATTTTGCGTGGGAGTTGAAAAATGACAGCTGTACTGTTTATAAGGAGGTGTGGTAAAATTACAATGTTGAGAATCTGGGTAGAAAATATTAAAATTCTTTAGTTACGGTACGTGCATGAACTAAATAATAGCTAGTGAAAGCGATTCATTTTAGAATTTTTTCTCAAATTTTCAACATAGGGTTTTTGGGGGCCTACTTCATGAACTGTGACACTGTTGTTTCGTTAATCGGTCCCTAAAGATGGTTCCGCACAGTGACTGTGAAATCGCCTTTCAGGACCAAATAACAAAATGACAGTGACTGAGTTCATGAGGTGGGGTCCCAAAAACACCATGTTGAAAATGTGAAAAAATTCCCCAAAAATGGCTGAGATATGCACCAAAGTTGAAAAAAACCCATTTATGCCATTATACAGCCTACTGGCACTTCTTCAGTTCGTGGTTGACTTTGAAGAGTGCAGACGTGTTCCTGGTCCACCAAAGATCGTTGCACCAGTCTCTGGGGTTTGTGGGGAGGTGGGATACGCAGAGGGTGGGCATGGATTGGGAGGGGGTCAAGACAGTCAGTGAGGACCTTTGTTCTTATAAGTGGTGTTTTTTTCTTTTTTTTTTGGAAGACAATGTGGGACTTTTGCCACGTTTGGGGGGCAGTGGAGCCATCGAGGTTGGGCACCCTGTCAGCCATACAGTGTGTTTGGGGGAGGGCACGTGCATGAGCATGCTGGGGTGGGCTCCCAGCATGCTACTTGGTGTTTATTTGGGGGGGAGAAAAACAGCTGTCTGACAGCTGTTCGGATGCAGTGCTGACATATAGGCACTCTGCATACATCTGACTGCAGTATGTAAATTGCCAGTTGACAGCAGTATGCAGTTTGCCTACACGTTACAATCACTGATTGTAGTGGTCTTTTTTGCTTTGAACTGTATGCCACTGCATCTGAACTGCTGTCATAGACAACTCAGACATTTATTGGTAGGGTGAGGCCACACCTGCAAGAAGGAGCAGGGCATTAGAAGATGGGTGGCACACATACGAAAATTTGTATGGTGGCACTGTTTCTTGCACATGCGTGCAAACATAAAAAATCAATGTTAGGCAAGTTGAGAAGGGGCTAAGACAAAGCAGGCTTCTAAAGCCTGTGCACCACTGCAGAGAGCATGCAGTACAGGCATGTTTCAGTTTCTGTGTGGTGCAGTAAAAAGTAATAACCAGTTGGGATAATTGTTTAAGCTCTGGTTGATGTGGACAGCCTGCAAGCTTAAGAATATGGGTGCTATTACTAAAGTGGTGGGGGGGAGACATTCATACAGAGTTAAGTTTGGGCATCCGGCCTCTCACTAGGTAGGGGTTAATAGGGCAAACTGGGTGTACAAAGAGGTCCTTATCTGCTGTTAACTTCTATATATCTTTGTATCTGTGTAATTAGCAATTTCCAGAAATCATTGCCAGCTGTAAGCACAGGGCATTCTGAGGATTTGATTGACCTGTCACTCTCTTGGTTTTAATTTTCCAGTCCTAGACTTTTAGTCTTCAATGCTCCCACTTGGGTAGGAGACACTAGATTAGCTTTTAGATATAAAGCCTTTAGCTTGCCCTTGGATTGGAGGTTGCTGATTTCTCCAAAAGGTCATCAGAAAACATCTCTCGTCATCACTTGAGTTTTAGATCTTCATCTCTTGGCAGCTTGTCTCGTTGTCTCGAAAACAATATTGTGATGCAGTGTCAACTGATGCATCAGACTACATGAGCTGCCAGGGCACGTTACCAAAAGACTTGTTATCCTGTTAGAAGGCCGTGATTCAGGAATTACAGTGATTCAGGATTACATGATTAATGAGAGGTTATATACCTCTTATCTTCTACAGAGTTCAGTAAAAGTAATTTTGGCTACAAATCTAATTTGCTTAAATCTGCATGCAGCCACTGTGGAACCAAGGCTGGTGCATGTACTGTACCGTAACTGCTTTGGTTCCCCTGAGATGCCTGCTGCAGCTCAACTGAAGTATAATTTCCTTTCAGACATACTGGAGTGGCAAATGAATGGAATGATTTATGCAGTTGGATGACTACCTGATCAGTCCTAATGCATGTGTTACATGCACTGCAACAGTATTATATATATTTTTAAAACTGTTCATCTTCCATGGCGTGTGTAATCACTCTTCGTGGGACACTCCAGGACTCCTAGGATGGCCATGACTTGCTGCGACAGTCCTCCTGTGGATTTTGCTCCCAAGATGTGGTCCTGCCCAGAGCTATAATGCAGCAGCGATAGCACCTCTTATCTGGTCACCAGGGCAAAGGCTGTTCCTGGAGCCTTCTCCAGAATCCCTGAGGAGATGACAGACTAAGCTGCCTCACAGCCCCTTTTTTTTTTTTCCTGTTACTTTCTTCTCACAGAGAGCCTGTATGTGTCACTTTATGTTGGCAAGCCAGATGCACGGACACATGCACTGTCCCTTCCCAGCACATCCAGTGGGCTCCTAGACCTGTACCTCCACCTACAGTCACCCAGGTGGTGGTAAAGCAGCAGGATGTGCAGTCATCTTCCTCCTCTTCCTCCACCATTGGTCCCCAGTGACAAGCTTGTTTCTGAAGCCGGGTGTTATGAAAAACAGCTCTACAGCTGCACCAGCAGGCCAGCCCAGTATCCTCTTTTTAAAGCAGTAGTTTGTAGATAACTGCATTATTGGAAAGCTTGAACTCGCCTCCTTCGTGTTTGGGCAGTTTTTTTTGTTACGTAAATTAGGATCCTCTTTGGGGACATCTCAGGGATCGACAAATTTCAAAATGGCATGCTAGTCCAGGACAACTGGCCTTGTCAAAAATGGTAGTCCCCAAGTTCTGAGTGGTAGTCCAGTACATTTCAATGTAAATTTTAAAACAAGTTATGTAGAAAGAAATTACATGGTGTGGACAAGTTTGTATTGTACTATTACTTCATATGATGGGATGCAGAGGTGGAAGAACTTCAGAAATCAGGAAAAACAAAATATTTTTCGGTTAATACAGGGTAAGGGCAGGCTGACGTCTGTATTAGGAAGAGAACCAGTTAGAATTATTTGGAAGGACCAGCCGGTTGAACTCAACTGTCATCAAGGACTAGGACAGGAAGGAAAAGGAACACTGGAAATAGTATGAGCAGCAGGATCAGTAGCAGAAGAAGCAGTGGCGCTATCAGCAACAACTGACTAGAGAGAGGAAAAAAAAAAAAAAGAGTCTGCTGTTTTTTTTACTATCTCCTCTTCTGCATACTGTTGCACACTTCATGTTTTGATGCTAATAAAATATTTTTTTACCAGTCACTGTGTGGTGTGTGTGTTTCAGTGGGTGCCAGAGTGGTGTGAACTGGATGGGAGGGTCAGGATGAGTTAGAAAGACAGTGCACTAGTAATGATGGCTGATTATTTGTTCACCCTTTTCAATAGCTCTCTGTAGTGTCTTGATACTGTAGTTGTGATTGTGCAAACAAGGGAAGGCAGTCACACAGGCAGAGGCACTCACCCACTCAGGACTGTTTAGGGCAGTGGAAGGGAAGAGAAATTTAAGGAATATTTAACAAGCCTAGATTTGCTCTATAGGACAGAATGAAATGTTAGAAGTTTATGGTTTTTTTTTTTTATTTTGCTTAAACTTCGTTTTAAAACTGCAGTTTGTCCCGTCCCAATGAATCCGAGTGTCTCCCACCCTCAGTGACAGTTCTAACATCCAGGGTCCCTCAGGCAGTCAGTCAGTTCCCTTCCTACAGTACCACTACTCCAGAAGTAGCACTCATTCAGATCCAGTAGGTCACCTTTCTTTCCCCTTCTCACTTATTGTTTTTCTTTAGCTAGTGCTTCTCTTTACTTTTTTTTCGTGTGCTGGGCAACAGCACAAACACCTGGCTTGTGCTGCACATTGCTGCTTCGGGTATCTGAATACTTATTTCTCAGAATCTTTTTTTTTTTAATTAAATTCACTACAGACACCAATAGTTAGGCTAAAAGGGTTAGGACTCTTGTGCAGAAAGTGACTGTGTGGTGGGCAACCCACTATTCTGGGTCTGGTTCCTACATCCTAGGCAACCCCCCCCCCCCCCAAAAAAAAACACAAAACTGTCACTTGGCAGAAAGTGGCTCTTACGCCACCCTCAGTCCTTTTCCAGTTGTTGGTGCTGGCTCTGCAGTGCTCACCTGTTATTTTTTAATTATTTAAGATTTTATTGTTCAATGTCACCAAGTATATCCAGGGACTTCCCAGATACTTTTATTTCTAATTTTTTTTTTGCTGCAGTGCTTTACATTCTTTTGTTTTGCTTACTTTTTTGTTCACAGCAGAGACCCAATCCCACGATCTCCAGCCACTGTCCCCACCCCACTACCCTGAAAGTCATTTAAACTGCTTTTGCTTTGCCCTGTTCAGTCCCCTTGTTTCTGTGTTGTTTATTTATATATATATATATATATATATATATATGAAAACTGCCAGCTTGTCTCATCTGGGTTCTCCCACTTCAAGTTCACAGTCCTTTCAGTTAAGGATAAAACACACCTAGGCTCCTTGTTTCCCTTTTCCCTCCAGTTTCAGCCCCTGACTTACTGTACCACATTCAGGACCAACTCCAGCTATCAACTTCAATCCTTTCAGTGAAAAGCACTAAAAACCCTTGTTTTGCTTTTTTTTTTTTTCACTCCTAATTGCAGTCCCCAACAGTGACTGGCTAGGCACCTTTACTTTTGTTTTTCTTTGACCGTGTGAGTCCAACCGGCACAGTCGACAAACTCCGCCCCCAACTGCAGTCCTTTCAATAAAGGACAAACTAAGCCTTCCTTTCCTCTACCTGTAGTCCCCATAATTTTTTTACTACTTGCTTTCTGCACACAAGATAGCACGCAAAACAACCCGCCTGTCTGCTGCAAGTACAATGAGTGAAATGACGCCTCAGCAGCAGTCTCCGCTTCTGTATGGTGAAACCTCCCACCCTTACCACTGCGCGGCCAATTCCCGGACTGACAGGTATTCTCTCACATCAAATTCGCTGACTCACCTGTCAGTCCTGGTTTCACTGAAGCTGCTCTGCTGCTGTGATGGGTGGGAGGGATCCCAGGGAGGGTCCTTGCTGCGCCGGCCTCCTGGCATCTCTCAGCAACTACGTGGTGCCAATTACATCACCCGTGTGACTCAGCCAAGGAAGGGTGATTGAGACATGCAGCGGCACCTAGTGGTTGGTCGGCGACTCAGCAGCCAAGCAGCAAAATAATAATAAAAAAAAAAAAGGTCTGAGTTGGTTGTCCATTGGACAACTAGCTACTGCAATTGTGATAGTCCCACTGCTTAATCTTGTAGCCCGGGACGTCGGGCTATGGGATTTGTCGATCCCTGGGACATCTCCTTTCAGTGAGCTGCAGAGATCATCTTTGGGGATCTCATCCTTCAGTGAGCCACAGCTGCCCCTGGCATTGGACCTAGCCAGAAAGTTTTGCCTAGCAGGTCACCCATGATGATGTGCATTATTGGCGCCTTATGTTGTGGGCAACCCCAGCCCTCCTTGGTTCCCTTTTTGGTTAATGCAAAGTTTACTATGACAAGAATCAAGTTAAACATCTGTCCAAGTACAGTAACTAACTGTGATAGCATATTCCACATGAAGATCATTGTTACATCACCAAAAACAGATCTCGGATTAGTGATGAGCTGTACAGCCCACAGCTGCTGTGTATGGATATGTGCTAATGTTGGTCTTTAGCCTGTTGAGCGTAAGTTGTGAGGTAATTATTTGAGAAGTCTGTATTTTTTTTATACATATATTTACTATGCTATTTGCTGTGCCCCTAGCCATCCATGTCCAGTCTGGTCTGGACCCCGTACCTCCACCTCAGACTATGCCTGCACACTGATCACCCTGGTTTCCCCCCAGAGGGCGGGGGTCACGGCACCATCGCCCTTCAGTGCTGCGACACTAGTAACTAGTCGGGGAACCGGCTGCAGAGGCTAATCAAGGCCCGGGGGCAGGCCTTCATGGAAACAGTAGGGATACAAGGTTTTTCTCCCTTGTAGGCAGGGGCAGGGACGTGCATTGATGACCAGCATCCACCCCTCTCCTGAGTTAAGTAGGCATCGGTGTATGTGACAAACCCAGCCTCCGCTCTGTGTCGCTGCTGCACCAGCCGCACTTGCGCCCCCCCCACCGGAAATCCAACTGCTGCGCTGATGGGATGGAGAAGTCAGTATTGGGTAATGTCCATTCAAATCTGTATTTCTTTATTTTATTTATTTGCAAAATGTTTCACCAGGAAAGACAACATGAACTGTAAACAGCTCGATCTTACTTTGCGAAACAGCTCTTGCAGCAGGTTACACCATTAGGACTGAAGCCGGCAGGCGCCAGGATCCCACGGAAATTTTCTAGCTAGCAGTATCCAGCGGGGACCGCCCCCGACGTCGGCCCTGCCCCTGATGTCAGGCATCATATAAAAGGGTGCAGTCCCCCAGAATCCCCAGTTCTTTTCCTGCCGTCGACTCGCCAGCATCGGCCTCACGGTCCCACTCTAGCGTACGACAAATAGAACTTTTAAAGTTTTACCTACTAAATGTCGGCATCTCCAACTCCTTCCTCAGAAGGACATCCTTCCAAGTGTGCTTGTGGCAAACTGATCCCTTTCAAGGATCTCCATTCATCCTGCCTGCGGAGCTTAGGCCCAGAACATCACACCAAGACCTGCTTCTTTTGCCAGGGGTTCAACGGTCTCACCTGGATCTGCCACCAGAAGGCACTTCAGGAGTTCCTCTTGGAAGAAAAGTTAAAAAGCATGGACAAAGACCCTGCCTCCAGAGGTGAGTCTACCTCTAAGTCCCATAAGCACCGGGACAAGCATCGGGAGAAGGCCAGGTCCAGATTCCCTGACCGGGCCTCGGACTCGCGCACCAGCTCAGGCTCCACACGCTCAGACTGCTCTCCCTCCATGGCCCGCTCCAAACCCCCTCCAGTAACTGTTAAGTCTTCAGGCAGCACTTTGGCTTCTCTGCATCCCATCAAGACTTCTAGGCCTTGAAGTCTTCAGACCGTCACCAGTCCAAGTCCTCTTCAAAACAAGCTTCCTCAGCGAGACACCGGGACTCCTGACACCAGATCGGCCTCCTAGTGGTCCGGATCCCCCTCCCAGGAAGACTAAGGACCTGACGTCCCTAAAACAGACGACTGACCTGAAGCGGGCTTCTAACCCTTCATCGATTAAATGCCAGTTGGACCAGCCTTCGGCTAAGCACCAGACATCAGTGAGACGTTCGGAGCCAAAGACTGCCTCCCCCTCACCAGTGGACACCGGTTGCCGGGACTCTACAGAGGAGGACCTGACATTGCCTGATGACCAGGCAGGCAACAGAGAGGACGCTGGGCTTCCACAGGAGCCTTCGCCAAAGCTGGTGATGCCCTCGGACCTGACGCCTGATACCGGCGACAGACCCCCGGCACCAGGTCCGTCGTCCGGGATGAATATTTAAGAGGTCAATGATCTCTCTACCTTTTGGTGGGACACAATAAAGAAGGATGTGATCCCAGTCAAACCTTCACCTCCTACTCCCCTTCCACCGTAGGGGCCAGCAGGAAGACCACGGAGAAGGCCCCTTTAAGATCTCCTTCAGGGTCTCCCAGTCCTAAGCGACCCAGATGTCGACGGTCCACTCCGCAGGGGGGTGATTCTAGACCTGATACCTCAGATTCCTCCAGGTCTCCTTCTGCAATCAGCATCCCATCACCTGACCCACGAAACCTGCCCAGGTCACCTCCGGATGATCCCTCTTTTTCCGAAATCATGAGGCACATCCAGGAGAACATGGGATGGGATTCGGAAGATCTCGACCCCGAGAGACAGCACCTAGCTCGTTACCTTTGGCAGAAGAACCCTAAGCCTGTGGTGGTGCCACCCTTTGTGAACACCTTTGCGGATGTCACCAAAGCTGCGTGGAAGCGTCTGCACTCTTCTCCCTCGATGCCGAAGAAAGCTGACCACCTGTACAGGGTCCCGGCAGAGGACCAGTACCTGGCGCAACAACCCCGGGTGATTCCCTGGTCATTACGGCCTCCCATGATAGGTCTCAATGACCAGAAGCATCTGAGTACACAGCCACCGGACCAGGAATACAAGCAGTTGGTTGCCCTGGGGAGGCGCATGTATGCGGCTGCTACATGCTCCACTGGGTCACTGAGAACTGTCTGACTCGTATGTTTCAGTTTCAGAATGCCCTGTGGGAACAGGGTCAGGACCTGGTTGACAAACTACTGGATGGCGAGCAGAAGACTGAGCTCTTGAATCTCCTCTGCACAGGGTCAGACGTGGGGACCCAAGTGTTAAGAGCTGCATATGGTTCTGTGGACTCGTCTGCCAGGGGCGCAGCTTCAGGCGTCTGTCTCCGGAAACCCTCCTGGCTCCATGTCTCCGGTTTTACTCTGGACGTACAGAAGAGTATCCTGGGCGTCCCTTATAACGGAGAGGTTCTGTTTGGTGAACCCTCTGAAAAGGTAATCACCAAGCTTCAGGACGCCGGGAAGGCAGTAAGGAGTGTACAGGCCATGTACAGACCCAAATCTGGTTCCTTTCGTAGGAACCAAAACCGTTTTCGTGGCCGACAACGACAACAGCCACGTTCCGGCCAGCAGCAAAGGGGCACCTTCCATCGTAAGGCCCAACCTAAGTCTTCACTAGGCCGAGGTCAGCGGTATACCAAACCGGCCCAGCCTATGGGGGGTAATGCCGCCACAGCAAGACTCCTTCCGGGCCCCTTCCCCCCTTCTGGATCAACAGGCAGAAAAGGTTGAGGGTCGAATTGCTTGCCACTTTTCAGGGTGGCAATCGATTATCGCTGAGTGGTGGATCCTTCAACTGGTTAAGAGAGGTCACTTTATAGAATTTTTCGACCACCCACCGTCAAGACCTCCCCTGCTTTCCTGTTATTCGGGTCAGCACGCACTACTCGAACAGCAGGAGGTACTCGCGCTTCTGGGAAAGGAAGCTATAGAGCATGTACCAAGGAACCAGAGAGGTGCAGGTTACTATTCCCACTTCTTTCTGGTTCCCAGAAAGAAAGGGTATCTCCGTCCGATACTGGATCTCAGCGATCTCAACGCTTCGGTCCTTTGCAAATGCTTTCGCATGGTGACCCTTCCTGGTTTGATACCCGTGCTCAAGCAGGGTGCCTTCCTAGCATCCTTGGACATGCAGGTTGCCTACCTGCACATACCCATTGCTCGAGCGCAGAGGAAGTTCTTGCGCTTTGAATTTCTACGTCACCATTATCAGTTCCGAGCCCTCCCTTTCGGACCGTCATCGGCACCGTGGCTGTTTACGAAGTGTATGGCAGTCATAGCGGCGGCTGTAAGGAGACAAGGCCACTATGTGTTCCCCTACCTGGACGACTGGCTCCTCATGGCACCCTTCCGGGAGGCTCTGTTGTCTGCAATTCACTGTACTCAGTCCCTGTTCAGGACGTTGGGCATCATTATCAGTCAGGAGAAGTCGCACCTGGTTCCGTCACAGAATCTGCAGTTCATAGGCGCAGTTCTGGACACTGTCCAGGGGAAAGCTTTTCTGCCCCAGGACCGAGCAGAACACATCAGATCCCTCATCAGGGACATCTTGGCAAAGAAGACTGTTCCAGCCAGACTGGTCCTTTGCCTTTTCTGACACATGGCTGCAGCCATTGCAACAGTCCCGCTAGCCCGTCTCCACATGCGGGTTACCCAGTGGATGTTACGGGTTCAATGGGATCAGAAGCAAGACCATTTGCAGCTTCCAGTTCAGATCACGAATGCCGTAATCCGGGATTGGCAATGGTGGCTAGATTCAAAGAACCTGTTGGTGGGGGTCCCCTTCATTGCGCCATCTCCGATTGTGATGCTGTCCACGGACGCCTCAGGTTTCGGTTGGGGAGCACACCTTGACGGGGTCAGGTCTCAGGGCTCAGGACATCCCAGGAAGCTCATCTCCACATAAATATTTTGGAAATGAGAGCAGTTCTTTATGCTCTGCAGGCCTTCCAGTCTGAGATTCCACTGGGTACTGCCCTGTTACAGACAGACAATACCACGGTGATGTATTACCTCAACAAACAAGGAGGCACCCATTCCTACCCGTTTGCAGGGAGGCCATGAGGGTGTGGGATTGGGTTCCACAACACGGCACAAACCTCACTGCTGTTCGTGTCCCAGGAGTGGACAACATCATTGCAGACAGCCTGAGCCACTCTCAGGCCAGAGTCCACAAGTGAGAACTACTCCAGGAGGTAGTGGAGGATCTGTTTCACAGATGGGGTACACCAGAGTTGGACTTTTTTGCGTCCCCATCTAACGCAAAACTGCCCAATTTCTACTCGCTAGATCCAGTGCCTGGTGTTTTCTGGCGAGACGCGTTGTCCCTCTCCTGGACAGGCAGATTCCTCTACGCGTTTCCTCCCTTCCTGTTGATCCAGAGGGTCCTATTGAAACTCCGCTGAGAGCAGGCGACGATGATATTTATCGCGCCTTTTTGGCCCAGACAGATTTGGTTCCCTCTGCTGTACCAGCTGTCCCAGGAACCTCCGGTGCCTCTGCCAATCAGCTGTCACTTATTATCCCAGGAGGCAGGTTCTTTGGTCCATCCGGACCTTCGCTCTCTGAACCTGCACGCCTAGCTCCTAGAGACATGGCTATCATGCAGTACGGGGTCTCGCAAGAGGTCACAGATGTTCTAGTGGCTGCTACAAAACCGGCCGCTCATGCTACATACGCCATGAAATGGCGCAGATTTTGCCTCTGGGCTTAAGCACGAGGACTTTCCCTGATGGATTGTCCAGAAAGGTCGGTCCTGGGCTACCTCCTTTCTCTCTTCCAGGCAGGCTTGGTCTACTCCTCTATTAAAGCACATCTTTGTGCCATCTCAGCCTATCATACACCTATAGGCCGACATCCCATAACTCAGTTGGACACAGCACGAGCCTTCCTGAGAGGTGTTCTCCACCTTAGACCTCCAATTAAGTATCCTATTCCTCCATGGGATTTACCCTTTGTCCTGGAGCAGCTCACGCTGCCACCCTTTTAGCCAGCCGCGGATTGCGAGCTACGTCTCCTAATATGGAAGACGTTATTTTTAGTTGCCGTTACTTCAGCCAGAAGGATTTCTGAACTTCATGCACTGATGTGCAAAGAACCTTATTTGGTTTTTCACCAGGACAGGGTGTCCCTAAGGACAAATCCAAAGTCTCTGCCTAAGGTGGTCTCAGCTCTCACCCTCAATCATGACATTGACATACCAGTGTATTTTCCTAAATACTGTAATAGAGGAGAGGCCCTGTTGCACTCTCTAGATGTGTATAGGTGTCTAAGATACTACCTGACCAGAACCAGGCACCACTGTAAATCTGATCTGCTTTTCATCTCCTTCGCCCATAGGATGATGGGAGCTCCGGTTTCTAAACTATCGCTGTCTAGGTGGCTCAACCATTGTATCACATTCTGTTACCAGAAACGTAACAAACCTTTACCAGGCACGGTTAAGGGTCATTCCATAAGGGGGGTGGCTACCTCCTTTGCGGCCATGAAGAACGTGTCCACTTCAGCCATCTGCGCAGCAGCCACTTGGAGCACCGTGCACACCTTTATCAGGCATTATAGCCTGGATGTTGCATTACGGCGAAGAGCTGGTTTTGGTCTAGCAATCCTTCAGGGACTCCTATCCTAGGCTTCGGTCCAACTCACGATCTCTACCTAGCCTCCTCCCACCTGTGAGGGATTTCTGGTATTGCTTGGGAATTGGTCCTAATGGTGTAACCTGCTGCAAGAGCTGTTTCTCGAAGTAAGATAGTACAGTTACATAAGAACTTACTGTAACAGTAGATCTTCGAGAACACCTCTTGCAGCAGGTAGTTTCCCTCCCACCATCCCCTCTGGAGATAGAGTTGTTCCGATATCTCTCTTCTAGGATTAGGTGTTTCTAACATCGCTGTAAATATGTTTTGATGGCGGATCCTCAGTCTCCACTTCTGATGTCATCTAGCAGCCGGGACTCTCCGGCGGGGGAACTGGGGATTCTGGGGGACCGCCCCCTTTTATACGATGCCCGACGTCGGGGGCAGTCCCCACTGGATACTGCTAGCTAGAAAATTTCCGTGGGGTCCTGGTGCCTTCCAGCTTCAGTCCTAATGGTGTGACCTGCTGCAAGAGCTGTTCTCGAAAATCTACTGTTACGGTAAGTTCTTGCGTAACTGTACTTTTCCAGACGCGTCCTGGGGAAGGGGGATTACAAAAGCTGGGAAAGCAAGCAAACACCTATACAAGGTGAAATAAAAGTACAGTTACTGTTGCGTAACATTGCAGAACTATTACATGACATTGTAGTACACTAGGAAGGTAAATTCAGGTATCTCAAATGAAGTGCTATAAGTCGAAGGCTGAGCACAAGTTTAAGTGCCAATGCAAGCCCAAGGGGAGGTTAGTATATGACAAGAAGGGATGTAGGGGGGGCGAGGGACAGAGGGTAGGGGAATGGAAGGGGGAGAGAGAGCAGCCACAAATCTGTATCCCTTCAAGATGCTGAGAATCTGCAAGGGGCAAGAAACAGGTAGAAAAGGGGTGGGTGGGGAGTCGGCCAGGATCTGTTCACCTTCAGGATGCTGAAGAAACCCTGCTAGAGGGACAGGACCAGGCAGAAAAGGAGGAGAGGGAAAGGGGGGACTAGAGGAGGAGGATTAGAGTGGTTGGAAGACAGGATTGGGAGGGTGGGAGAAAGGAAATTGGGAGGCAGGAGTGATAGGGTATCTGGAAGTGGAAAGGAGGGTCAGTGGGGGAAAGGTGAAAGAGAGGGGGTGGTAGGAAAGCAGTAGTGTGTCCACTGGCACTGGTTGGAGAGGTAGGGGGTGAGAAGAAGAGATGAAGGAGAATACCCTGTGCAGGTGTAATCAGTGGAATGGATAAGAAGACTGGGAGGTGAATCTGGGAATAATGGATAACTGGTAAAGGGTATATTTACGCAAGGGTGGGGAGGGTAGAGAGGGGAGCTTGGAGCAAGTACAGGGAGTAGAAGTTGAGAAGGGAAGGAGGGTAGTGTGTTAAGGAATGGGGTGGTTAAGGGGGGGGCTAGAAACAAGTACAGTCAAACCCCGTTTATCCGACCCCTGTACTACCTAACCTCCCTATTTAACGAACCTGATATGTGTCCCCCACTATTTTCATATGTTCATCCTATGTTTATCTGAGCTGTCGGAGCTTTGCTGTCAAAGCTGTCATTAGGGCCATGGAAAGGACAACCCTTCTGTTAACCCACAAGATGCCACCAAATCAACTCCTCAGCTGCTTTCGCTCGTGCTCTGACCTTCCATGAATTAATACCCTCTAAAACTGCATTTTTTTAAACACAAGAAATCCTGCCCGAACCTATGTCTTGCCACCAGATCAGCTCCCCAGCTGTCTTACCTCATGCTATCTCCTTGCTGCAGTAACCCAAAAAACAGACATGCTGATTCCGAGGCACAAAAACAAAGCGGGAAAAAATAATTAAAATAGAAACACGCAAAGCTAGTCGAAACTGCAAAGTAGCTGACAAGCTCCAGCGGCTCCCTTCACTGTGCTCGCCGCTCACGCTACACAAAACCACCATGCTGACTATTTTAAAAACTAAACTACTGCACAGTACATAAACTATTGTACATTTTTAAAGTAAGCACCGAGCACTAAAATGAAATAAAGATTTGTACTGTATTTTGCACATTTTGCACCGGCAATAAAATGATTACATATTACTGCATAGTGAGTGTGTTAATGAAAGAACGATGACTGTTTTAATGATGGAATCCTGTTTATCCGACCCCCCGATAATCCGACCATATCGGATGTCCCCCAAGCGGGTCAGATAAACGAGGTTGAACTGTAGTTAGGGGAATAGTAGTTGTGTAGGCCCAAGCAGGTAGAAGATGGGGGTGAGGCAAGTCTGATAAAAGGAGGAAGCAAGTTCCAAAGTTTTGGAAATAGGTAGAAGGAAGCAGTCTGGCCTGTTGAGGTGGTGCGACGAGGAATAGCTAGGGTGTGGGAGTCAGTGAATAGATTGCAGAGGGCGTGAGGAGGGGTGGAGAGCGAGGAGGATAGGCAGAAGGGGAGAGTCCCGAGTCAGAAGTTAGAGGTGAACTTTGCGCAGTGAGAGAGGCGCCTGCCCTCCGAGGAGGGGAAAGATAGAGAGTGATACAAGGTACAGTGAATATCTGTAGCTGTAGAGGACTGGAAAGGAAATGGGAGGGGATGGGGGGACGAAAATAAACGGAAAACAATACCCTCGTAAGTTGTTGCATAAGTAGTTAGAACTGGTAGGTACTGTATATCGCATGATAAACTGTACTGGACTCATAAATAAAGCTTTCCCTCTCCAGAAGAGCAACATATCAGAGGAACATAAATTACAGTTAAATTTTGATACACTGCAAAATTGGTTTGCTGTTTCAAAATTATTGAACACTAAAAAAAACGCAAACAATGCTTTGTAGTTCAGTTACATCAAAAACTCAAAGAACTTGGCTAGGTTAGAAATAAAAACACTTAATGGATTCATACTGACTCGGGTAACTACATATAAATACCTGGGTGTCAATATTGATCACAAATTGCTTTTTGGTCAACAGATAAATGACTTGGTTAAAAAGGTGAAAATTAAAATAGGAGCCTTAAGAAGAATTTCAAATTAGCTACCAACAATCTGGCTTTCATAATGAGACAATCAACTTATCATCCCGATCATAGACTATGGAGGTCATATTTATGTGTACTCGAATAGTGTCGTTTTACACAGGCTTGATACCTGCTACAGTAGACTAGCAAAAGTTGTTTTAAAATGCAGCTATAACACATCATTGCTCAATGTACAAAAGACTGAATTGGAAATCATTGGAACTGAAGACGAGATCTGGTCCACAACTGTATATACAATACTTAAAAACAACAGACCCTCTGGACTTGTGGATAAAATGGTTAAACCAAGATATTCTTCTCAATTAAGAAAGGAGGAGCCAGGGAGTAGGTTGTGCCCAAGGTACATAAATACGGGAACATGACTTCAATTCAAAGCTGCTACTACTTGGAATAACTTGATCTCAAATATGAGAACCTTTGAATTGTCTGTCATGCATTTAAAGATGCAGTGAATCATTAGTTAGTTTAGATGCATTTGCAGTACACGAATATTGTATAAACTGTCTAAGCTGCACTAAACACCGGTTAATTGAATGTAGTTTGTTTCTGTAATTTGTACTTAATGTTTGTGTACGTCTAGTATTACTATGTGTAAAGTTTTAAAACTGATTTGTAACATCTTGTAAATGGGACATTTATTGCCCTAATGGTGTATGTAAACCTATTACTCCTGTATAAATAAATATTTTTACTACATACCTGTTCCTGTGTGTTTTTGTATTTTAAGGGCTTACCAAAAATACTTTATCCCTCCCATTAAGCCGTTATCTCATCTAGGCGCCTGGGTTCCCCTTTATTGCACCAGGGATTGGATACTAGTGATCTTACTTCGAGTGGGAGCTCTTGCAGCGGGCTGTAACGTTCAGGACTATGCCGCAGGCACTAGGACCATCCGAAAAAATTCTCAGCCAGCAGTATACAGCAGGGACCGCCCCCGACGCCGGTCCCACCCAGACGTCGGCCGTGGTACAAAAGGGGGCGGACCCAGCTCCACTTCAGTTTTTTTCCCGCCGCTTCCCGCACATGAAGAGATCTACAATCAGCTTGCCAGAAAACAGCAAGAATTGTCTACAAACCCGCTTTCTTACTGTTTTTCAACGGTTCTTTTTCTCGTTTAACCGATGTGAGACCCGTTTCGACTGTTTTAGAAGTTTCCGGCGGAATTGTCTTCACTGTCGTCTGCCTGCTGAACACCAACAAAATAAGTGTGGGTGTGGGAGGCAGATCCGGCCAGGGCGACCATCGGGCTGCGTGTGTTCTGCCTCGGGCTGGACCCGCGACACCTCGGCCTGCTTCACCTGCCAGGCTTTTACTAGCCGGACCCGCATCCATCGTCTCGAGGCCCTGAAGGCTTTCCTGCTGGAGCAGAAGATGGATCTGCACTCCTCGGAGAGGAAACGCAAGCAGAAGAAGTGTCACAGTAAAGACCGTAGTTGGTCCTGGCACCGGTCCCGGTCGTGGTCCCAGTCTCGCTTGCGGTCCTCTCCCAAGAAGGCCCGCCCTTCGGGATCAAGAGAGCATCCGAAGTCTTCTCAGGCCAAGGCCAGCCCTTCAGGGGAGAAGCCGGCCAAGCTGAAGGTAACCCCGCTAAGGGTTACCACCAAGCCCTTGGAGGTGAAAGCTGTGGTCCCACCTCCCAAGGCACTGGCGCCGCCTGCTGAAGGCGTGCCTCTGGAGCTCAAGGACTCTCTGGTGCCCCCCCGTCATTGGTACCACCACCGATGCCAGTCCCGAAGGGGCAAGAGTGAGGATCGGCCGTGGAAGAACAGGCGTCCCGTCGTCCAAGTCTTCCTCCCCCTGGGCCTCAGGAGGCTCTCCGCCATGAGCCGATGTCCCGGATACTCCCTTTCCGGGCCAGGCGGATGAACTTTTTTCGAAGGATGAGCTGCAGGAGCGGTTTTCCTTTTGGTGGGGGCAGGTCCAGAAGCTGACCCCCCCCCGTCCCTGACCAGCGAGCAAACAGCAGTCAGGAGGTGAGCCTACCCCGCGGAAGTCTTCGGAGCGACCGCCTACACCTCCTTCTAGGGCTCGTTCCCGCACCCAGTCTGGAGACCACCGACGTCGCTACAGGAATTCTGGAGACCATCGTCTGTCTAGGTCACGTTTCTCGGAGTCTTTCTCGGTCTTCTAGACGAGAATGCTCCCGATGTCGGTCTCTGCTCCGTCGCCGGTTTCGGGACCGGAGTCAGTCTTCAGACTGACGTCGGTCCTCCAGTTACCGACAACAGCGGGAGTCTGGTCATAAGGAGAGGTCAGACTATTCGAGATCTTATAGTCAATCTCCCTCATCCTCTTCTGCATCATCTTCCCCCTCTCAGCTTGCAGCGGTCCCCGGAAGAGAAGGACCAGCCTCGTTCACTTCCAGACAATCCAAACTTCATGGACGTCATGAGGCATATCCAGGCCTCCAACAAGTGGGAGACGGAGGACCTGGATCCGGAACGCCGGAGACTGGCAAAGTACCTGAGGCAGAAGGAGCCAAAACCACTGGTGATCCCTCCTTTGGTGGATACTTTCCAGGACCTTACCCGGACTACCTGGAAACATCCAGCTTCCATTCTGGCTGTTCTGAAGAAGTCCGATAGGCTGTACAAGGCCCCAAGGGCAGAATCTTTCCTAGCTGAACACCCTCAGGCGGACTCCTCGGTGATCACAGCTACCCATGATAAATCCAGACAGCTGCAGCACCTCAGCTCACAGCCTCCCGACCCGGAGTCTCGCTATTTGGACCAGGTGGTCAAGAAGGTTTATTCTGCCTCCACCTGTTCCATACGGTCCCTCAGTTTCTTGACGTATCTGGTCCAGTACCAGAATGCGCTATGGGACCGAGGACAAGAGCTTTTGCAGGCCATTCCAGATTCTGATCAGAAGACGGAGCTTCTGGACATCTTGAAATCGGGCTCAGACATAGGCTCCCATGTCCTGAGAGCCTCATATGACACCGCAGATACGGCAGCCAGGGCAGCAGCTTCCGGGGTGTGCCTATGGCGCTATGCCTGATTGAGAGTCTCGAGCTTTCACCAGGATCTCAAGGACTTACCCTTCTAGGGTACCGTGCTATTTAGGCAGGAGACGGAAGCTTTGATTTCTTGTTTCCAGGAGTCTGGCAAGTCTGTCTGGTTGGTCCATTAGATGTACTGCGGCGAACAGTGAAGACAACGCAAGCAGCCATTTCGCAAGCCCTCAGGTGGCCAATGTCATGCCCGTGGTAACCAGCAGGGGCAGAGAGGCAGCTTCTGTAGGAGATCCGGTAACCAGCAGCCTGGAGGTGCTCCTACCCGTGAGCCCAAGTCCTCCCAGGCCTCTCTGCCTACACCTGGCTCAGCCCAATGACTCCCTTCCGTGTCCCACCCCTTCCACAGGAAGACCCCAGGAGAGACGGTCGGGGGCCGCTTCTCCCTTCATCTCGAAGGGTGGAAGTCGATTACTGCGGACCAGTGGGTCCCAGATATCAGGAGAGGACACACGCTGGAGTTCATGGAGTTTTCCCCAAATACTCAGCCAAAGTACTCCCGTTATCCTCCTTCTCAGATCCCACTAATAGAAGGAGAGATTCAGACCCTCTTGCAGTAAAGGGCAATAGAGGTAGTCCCCTGGCCTCAGCGGGGAAAGGGGTTTTACTCCATTTCTTCCTGGTCCCAAAAAAGACACAGGATCTTCGTCCCATTCTGGACCTCAACTCTCTAAATCTCTTTATAGAGTACAAAAGGTTCAGGATGGTGACCCTCCAAGGTCTACTTCCTCTGCTGCACCAAGGGGACTGGCTCTGCTCCCTAGACATGCAAGATGCATATATGCATATCGGGGTCTTCCCTCCCCACAGGAAGTTTCTGAGGTTCCACTTCTAAGGGGAGCACTACCAGTTTCGAGTTCTTCTGTTCGGCTTCTCTTCCGCTCCTCGAATCTTTACAAAATGCTTGACAGTAGTGGCTGCGGCTCTAAGGCGCATGGGACCTCGTTTGCCACCTCCTAGGCAGTTGATTTGCCTGGCCGTCAAGGCAGTCTCACTTCTCGGAGACACCTATACTCTATTCCGAGAGCTGGGGATCACCCTGAATCTACAAAAATATTCCCCAGAGCCCAGTTAAAAGCTTGTTTTCATTGGAGCAGTCCTGGATTCTATCCAGGGCATGGCCTTCCTCCCCCAGGACAGGGGCAATCGCCTGCAAGAGATTGCCAAAGGGATCTCAATAACTCCTCAAGTTCCAGCACGGAACTTCCTCAGGTTACTGGGGCACATGGCGGCAGCCATTACGATCACTCCCTTGGCCCACCTCCACATGCGGATCCAACAGTGTATGCTCAGGGTACAGTGGGACCAAGGCTACAATGATCTAGACTTCATGGTCAGGATCTCTGAGCCAGTCAGGAGAACTTTACATTGGTGGATGGACCCCTGGAACCTGGCGAAAGGGGTCAGCTTTCGTCCAGAGCCACCAGGTCAGACTCTTACAACAGATGCATCAGACCTGGGATGGGGAGGGTGCACCTGGGTGCTCATCAAACGCAAGGGATTTGGTCACCCGAGGTGCGGTCCCTTCATATCAATGTACTGGAGATGCGAGCAGTTCTGTATGCCTTACAGGCCTTTAAGGAGGATCTGATGCCAGGCTCTCTTCTGGTTCAAACAGACAATATGGCGGTCGTCTTCTACATCAACAAGCAAGATGGCACTCATTCGTACCCCCTTTGCAGGGAGGCGATGAGAGTCTGGCACTGGGCGCTGGAGCGACGCATTCAGCTGTCCGCAGTGCACGTTCCAGGCGTCCTCAGTGATCTGGCCGACAGCCTAAGCAGGTCTTGATCCAGAGCACACGAGTGGGAGCTGCTACAGTCCGTGGCAGATCAGCTCTTCGACAAGCGGGGTCATCCAGAGCTGGACCTCTTTGCGTCACCACGCAATGCCAAACTGCCAATGTTTTGCTTGCGAGAGCACACGCCTGGAGTTTTCTGGCCAGACGTGTTATCCCTTTGCTGGGCAGGGAGGTTTCTCTATGCCTTCCCGCCATTCCCGCTCATTCAGAGAGTCCTAAAGTTACAGGCAGAAGGAGCACGAATGATTCTCGTAGCCCCGAGATGGCCTCGGCAGATTTTGTTCCCACTCCTGCAGCGGTTATCCACGGAGCCTCCAGTTCCGCTGCCCATATGCTCGCAGTTGCTGTCCCAGGAACAGGGGTTGCTGGTCCATCCGGACCTTCAGTCCTTACACCTACATGCTTGGCTCCTTCAGACATAGCTCAGCACAGATACGGGGTTTCCCCGGAAGTGGTGGCAGTCCTAGTTTCGGCGAGAAAGCCCTCCACCCGCTCCACCTATGCTATAAAGTGGAAGCGTTTTTGTCTGTGGGCCTCGTCACAGCATTTGGACCCCGTCACTTGTCCCGTGAACTCAGCGTTGCAGTATCTCCTCTCCTTGTATCAAAATGGCCTGAGCTACTCCTCTATCAAGGTACATATGTGGGCTGTCTCCGCCTATCATGCTGTCATTGGAGATAAGGCGTTTGCACAATTGGATGTCGCCCGCACCTTTTTAAGAGGAATTTTGCATATGAGACCTCCCATTTGGGACCCTATCCCACCTTGGGATCTCCTTTATGTGTTGGAGAAGCTCACCCTCCCTCCCTTTGAACCGGCAGCGGATTGTGAGCTGCATTACCTTTCTTGGAAAGTTTGTTTTTTGGTTGCTATTACCTCGGCTCGAAGAGTTTCCGAGCTTCAGACTCTGATGTATAAAGAACCATATTTGATTTTCCACAGGGAAAGGGTTTCCCTTAGAACAAATCCTAAGTTTCTTCCGAAAGTGGTCTCGGAGTTGACCCTCAACCAGTCGGTTGACTTTCCAGTTTATTTTCCTTCCCCATCCAGTAGAGGGGAGGCTCTCCTTCACACACTGGATGTCCACAGGACTTTGAGGTATTGCCTCAAGCGGACGGCTGCGCACCGTCAATCAGAGCAACTTTTTGTGGCCTTTACACCACAATGCTTGGGTAAACCGGTGACCAAGCAGACGATATCGAAGTGGATAGTCCACTGCATTTCCTTCTGCTATGAAAAAAACACTAAGCCTCTACCGGGCCCGGTTAGGGGTCACTCCACCAGAGGAGTGTCTGCTTCATTCACAGCCCTGAGAAATATCTCTATCAAGGACATATGTGCGGCCACTACCTGGAACTCTGTGCATACCTTTGTCAAGCATTACAGCTTGGATATCGTCTCCAGACGCCGAGCTAGCTTCGGCTTGGCTGTTTTGTAAGGACTTCTGTCCTGAGGCCTCTGGCGTCAGCGTATTCCACCTCCTGGGGTCGTCTGCCTCTTTGGTGTGGACTGCTTGTTATTCAGTCCTGAATGTTATAGCCTGCTGCAAGAGCTCCCTCTCAAAGTAAGATAGTACAGTTACGTAAGAACTTACCGTAACAGTAGATCTTCGAGAGGAGCTCTTGCAGCAGCCATTACCTTCCCACCTGTCTTCCCCCTCGAAGTGTGCAGATCCAACTTCATTTACATATCCTATATTCGCTTTGTCTCCTTCTCTTGTCAGGGCTTGTTGCAGGCGTAGGTGGGGGAACTGAGGTGGAGCTGGGTCTGTCTCCTTTTGTACCAGGGCCGACGGGGCGGGGCTGGCATTGGAGGTGGTTCCCGCTGTGTACTGCTGGCTGAGAAGTTTTTTGGATGGTCCTAGTGCCTGCAGCAAGAGCTCCTCTTGAAGATCTACTGTTACGGTAAGTTCTTACGTAACTGTACTATATTTCTGTAGTGCTCCACATCGTCAGTGGGTAGTCAACTTGTATGGGTAATGTGTACCCCTACTAGGGGAAATTGCACAGCCCAAGGCTGCGATCAGCATAGAATCTTGGGCACGTGAACATTCCGGACAACAGCAACTCTCCAGTCTTTGCTGTGCCATCGAAGGGGAAGCAGCATAGAAGATTTCTCTGAAGAAAACTTTATTTTCGGTGTTTAATTCTTAAGGCTGTAATTCTGTTGGACTGATTGGAGCTATTTGGTGACAGGGAGCAAGCACCCCTAAATTGAAAATCATGACTGGTAATCTACGGCTTTCAAATTGACTAACCTGCCTTTTTCCCCCATTTCCACTGTCTGTCTGCGCTTGGATTGGGGGCCATGTTTTGCCACACTATTCTAAGGGTGTTTATTTCTCATCAGGTCTCAGATTCCCTCTTTTTATGGTGCCTCGATCAAGTACCCTTCTCTTCTGGGGGAGATTAGTAGGGTCTGGTACTTAGCCTATCCCTTTTCTTCCTAGCGACTACATTGGCATTGCCTCGCGCCCCCCCCAGCCCCCCGGGCCTGTTATAGGGCTGTTATTTGTTTCGTTTTAGCAGTAGGTGCCCGGAGTGCATGACACTGTTTGAGGTATTGATGTTTTTCTTGCTCTGGAGACTTTTTTTTTTTTTTTTGACTTAGCTGTGAAGAGGGAGGTTTTGCTTTATCTCTCTTGACAGATTGAAAGGCATTTTCTTTCTCTCTCTCTCTCTCTCTCTCTCTCTCTCTTCTCTAATCTGGCTCTTTACTTGGGGGTGGGAGGCAGACCTTCTGAGTGCTGAGTGTCCTTCCTAACAATTCTTTTGATTCCAGCCATTATACAGTCCGTCAGTTAGGGTCGTGCTCTTTTCTCCCAGGTGGCCATGCTGAGCCACAGAGCTTTCAGTTTCATGTATCTTGGCTTGGGCACGCACCCCCTCTGACGCGGTGACGTCATGTACGCTCACACTTGCACAAGCTGGTGTCAGTACTTTCTCAAGTACTAGATGCAGTTACTGTTTTCCCAGCTTGGATCTCGTACTTTTTGGCCATGATTGTTCCTACTACAGCCTGTTGGTCCTGTACACTGGTAGGAACGCTACTGTCTATCAGATTTAACTCTTTCTTGTGTTTTCCCCCACATTAGAGGGGAGGGGGTCAGATCGGAATTCTTTCAATATAGTAAAAAAAAAAAAGTTCCCTTTAACATTTTCTGGGCAGTAGCCCTTTGTTACAGTGACATTTTATTTATTTATTTATGGCTTTGATAACCGGGTGAGTGCACTGATCCCAGGGACTGTGTAGTACGGTACGGGCTACACGCCCATTGGCTCACGCTGTGGACCATTGGGTGTACAGCCCTACTGTACGGTGTCAGTCAGCGGGTGGGAAGCTGCCGCCCGCCGCTGACTGGGCGGGGCGGTGGGGCTCAGTGGGGAGTGGGGTACCACTAGACCACCAGGGTTGGCTTTGTGTGGCATTATTTTCAACTGACGCCCACGATCAGTCCACTGGACCACCAGGGATATAGGACTAATACTAATACAACATATGCCCACAATCGGGCTGCGAGCGGTCCACTGGACCACCTTAGATATAGGACTAATATTAATATAACATATGCCCACGATTGGGCTACGAGCGGTCCACTGGACCACCAGGAATATGGGACTAACATTAATACATCATATGCCCACGATCAGGCTGCGAGCAGTCCACTGGACCACCAGGGATATAGGACTGTCCATATTCTACGTATGCCTACAGTCGGACATGGAGTGGGCGCCGCCACGAAGGTGCAGCCGGAGTTTGGGTGGTCACCCACAGGTGGCAGCTACTGTGTTGCGCCCTGCAGTATGGCAGCTCACTTGTGGGTGGCCAGCTGTTGATCCTTTTTTTTTTTTTTTTTTCCTTGGCTCACCTGTTTGCAGTGCAGGTAGGGGTTGCGCATGGATGGGCTCGGCACATCCCGGGCTGAATATCGGGATGTGCGGAGTATGCATTACTGATGCACTCTGGCGCATCGGGATTTGTGCCAGGCTCAATCTCCGTTTGAATATTGCACCGGGGCGCATCAGTGGGTTGCGCCATGCGCAACCCTTCTGAATATCCCGGCCCATGTGTACTTGATTACCCATCGACAATGTGGAGTGCTACACAAAGAAGAAATTTCTTAATACTTGCTGTAATTTCCTTTTCTGTTAGCACCAATATTGTCAGTGGGGCCCTCCCAGGAGCCTGGCTGCCGATTAAGAATATTGTCCAGTGTGCCAGAACTGGGATGTCCATTGTGTTCTGAGGAAGTTTTTGATTGCAAGTATGTTTGGACATCCTTCTGTAATTTACCTACTGACATTTATGAAAAACATAAAAAACTAAAAAAAAAAAAGGAGGAGTTCCGCATTTAAATAATGATTACTGGTACGTAGATTAACACTCACCCAGTTATTGCATGCTGGCACGTATTGTGCCACATGTATCCCCCCAGTTTGCTTCCCCGTCTTTAGTATAGTGTGTGTTATTTTTGGTTTTTTTTTCTCTTTTTGCACCTTCCCCTGCACCCCCACACCCTATCGCTTCCTGCCACCTGGCTAACTAGGCTGTCCCCACATCCTCTGAGTCCAGCTTATCCCTGCCGGTGCTGGGGGTAGGGTGGTAGCATTCCTGGGAGTTCCTTGGAGGTACGCAGGGTTGGGGGGGGACGCAGGAGTGGTGCTCCGGGGGGACTAGGCAGCCATTTTATGTCTGTCTGAGATGGGTCCTACTTTCAGTTTTCTGGGCCCTTGCCCACATCCCAGCATCATGCTTCATGGTGATACTCTGGAGGCAAAGCCAGCAGACGTACTGTCACCTATGTCAGCAAGGCTGTGCACACCACCCGGTGTCTCTCTCTGAGCAGTACTGCACAGCACACTTCCCCAGGAAGAGCTTGTCTGCGCAATCACTCTTATCACCTTCCTTGCCATCCTCCGTTCCTGATGGCTTGGGCTCGGGGCTCAAACCAGGGTCGACAGCATACCAAACAAGGTGTCCCACCGCTTGGCACCACAGAGTCAGCCTCAGTTGCTTGTGTTTAAAAGAAAAAAACAAATGGTTTGGAGCAGCTGTAGGGTTCCCATTCCACCTGAAGAAAAAAAAAGTTATGCAAAGACTTGGGTTAAGACCCACTTTAGGGCTCCGTGCCAAAACAAGGGGGGAGGTCTGGCCTCCCTTTCTTTCATCTCCCTTTTACCTGCCTGGTATACCCCTTCTTCCCTGGGTATACCACTCTTAGCTGCTAAAGGTAACCTGTATCCTCTGAGTAGTATCCAGGCTCAACTCCACTTGATAGTTACCCAGATTGGATTAAGCTATACTAGCCTGCACACAGTGTACATTCCTGTTGTTGCAGGGAAGGCAGGTCAGTCTGTCTCTGGTGGTTTTCTTCTGGCTGTGTCAGACACATTTTGGTAGTACTTGACTGGCATGGTTTATTCCCCTCTGCCATGTTGGCTGTTAAGCCCAACATGCTCATGGATAGCTGGTGACATGGTCACATCTTGACTCATGCTAAGCAGCTGGCAGTTCCACGTGCACAGGATGTTTTTTCCTCTGCCTCTCTCCCCCCGGGAGGTGGGGGTGGGGGGCATTACCTTGCTCTTTATGTAACCATTTGCCTCTTTGGAGTCATTTTCAATCTCTTTTGCTATTTGGCACATCTGTGCTCTCTCATAGGAACATAGGAATCATGTCGGCAGATGGGGACTGCATGATCCATCTACTCTGCCCGTGTTTCTGCCCCCCTCCCTATTTAGATGGCACCCTGATGTGTCCACAATATCTGTCCCATGGGAGTTTGAACTCTCGTACCGTCTTGGATCCACCACCTCCTGAGGTAGGCTATTCCGTATGTTTGACCCTTTCTGTAAAGAAGTACTTCCTGAGATTGCCTTTTTTTATTATTTTTTTTTTTTAAATTTACATGTTCATTGACAAGACAGTGGAACATTACAATCATTATCACATAAGTGTTGGACAGAAAAGTAAATCTGTTTGACCATACCGTGCTAGATACAGTATTTTCCAGGCAAGATTAAGGTAAATACATTTTCTTATATCATGCACACAATATTTAGGCCATTGAATATTAAAAAGAGGAGGTGGGTGTTCAGAAGTATAGGAGGGGTCACATGTCATAGCTTTAGAAGAGAGCGGCTTATACTGACTAGTAAGGTCTGAAATGGGGAGTGGGAGGAGAGGATAGTGGGAGTAGAGAAAAAGAGGGTTGTCATCGAGGAGCCATCCCTCCTGCTGCTGCTCCATCCTGTTACATCTGCTAGTATCTATGGTACAGAATCTGGGTAGTGATAGAGTTGGTAGAGGACCTATTTCCGCCATCTCTTGTCAAAAGCTGTAATCCGATTATGTAACCTGGCCAAGGTACGTTCTAGGTTATATACCTCATATACCATGTTCTTTGGAGGGTAGAGTCTTTGTGAGCTGTAACCTGGTTATTTTTTAGAGATTAATATCAATAAGGCTGTCTGTTTTATACTGAGTTTGCTTATATTCATGTCTTTTTGGGGAGGGTGGGGGTTGTCATTAGGATATAGGTAGGTGTGAAAAGTTCAGGGATTTCATGTGTTTCTTGTAGCTCTGCTATGATCTCTTGCCAGTATTGGCGAAGGAATAGGCAGAGCCACAATATGTGCTCTGTGTCTGCAAGCTGCTGTTCACATTCCCTCCAACACCTTCCCAGTTCCGGGCTGTATACTTAGCTGTAATGTTTGGTGCACAAAAAAATCTGCTCCTGGCCTTCCAGGCAAACTCCCTCCAGTATGTGGTGGAAGATAATTTTTGAGATGGGAGAGCACTGGCCTTCCACATAACTTGGTCTAGCTCCAGGCCGAGCCCTTTAGACCATCTTTTCCTGATATGTGCTTTCTGGCAAGTATTTTGCTAATTCTTTGTAAAGTTTGCTTATTAGATGCTCGTGTGCGACACCTCCCAAACTGGAAGTTGAGTTTATTATACTGGAGGGTGCCTCTGCTATGGAAGTTAGGGCCTTCTCCCAGGGCTGTAATATAGTCTTTAGTTTAAGATAGATAGGAAATTCAGTGGAAGGTAGTTTATAAATAGTCTGGAGTGATGCGATTGAAAGAAACTCTGTAGGTTCTATTAGCCGATATGTAAAACTGATATGATAAGTAGGCCGTCTCCTAAAGAGACTTGGTCAGGGGAGGAGTGAGGGTGGTGAGATCGAACGCCACAGCTCGCAAATATGTTCTTTCTGCAAAAGTGAATACAGAATTGAAGATGTAGATCCAATATCTAAAGGGTTCTGTGGTACATGGGGAAAATTTACATAATGGGAGACACATTTGTGGATTTCGCTCAATATAAGGAGTGAGATCAGGAATACCATTAATCAATCAATCAATCAAAATCTTTATTTATTCAGTCGAACATCATTGAGCATAGCTCATTTACAAGATGGACCTGAGTGGTCATAACAAAAAAAGGTTACAGAGTGTATACAAAAACATGATATTGAATAAGCACAAATACAATCATTTATGAGTGAGATAGATGTACAAATATTTACATATATACAAGGCAAAGGACAGTAAACCAAAAACCTAATAAAGGAGAGAAACAAACAGTCTAGTAGGGATAAGGCTTGGATAATGGTACATGGGTGGGCATATATGTTTGAGGTTTGATGTGGAAAGGACCAGAGGAATGATAGAAGAATAGGGAGGAGCTTTAAAAGAGGGGTGGGGGAGAGAGGGGGTGTGGGAGGGGTGGGGGTGTGGGAGGACTAGGCCTTGTGGAAGCAATTGCACGAATCTGGGATTAGGCTGGTGTACAGCTTTTTGAAGGATGTAAGGGGAATCAGTGTTTCCATTTTCAATGTCTTTTGGATAGAATTCCAGATAAGTGCCAGGGAATAATTGATTGCAGCTCTTCCATACTGGGTGCAGGTGATAGGAATCTTCAGCAGGATCAGTTTGTTGATCCTCAAGGTGTAGGGCCTGGATGTGATCTGGTTGAAGCAGTCTGAGATGTAGGAAGGGAGTTTGTTTGTCAGAGCTTTGTAGATCCAGGTAGCAGCATTTTCTTCTTCTATGTTGCAGGGATGTCCAGCTGACTGCATTGTAGAGAGAGCAATGATGGTGCTAGAGGAAGGTCAGTAATGAATCTAATAGCTCTATGATACAGGGTGTCTAGTTTGTTTAGATGGGAGAGGGAGCAATGACCATAGAGGAAGTCAGCATAATCAATGAGGGACATGAATGATGCAAGGATTAATCTTTGTTTGGAATCTTGGTCAGGTAGTGTTTGATCCTATAGAATAGACCAAGTCTTTGTCTTAGCTTTTTCAGGAGCTCTTCAACGTGGGTAGTATCGTCTAGTTTATTGTCTATCCATACTCCTAGGTATTTGAATTTGTCAACATATTCCAGATTTTCACCAAGGATGGTAGACAGTTGTGGGAGGGTGAATGATGGGATAGTGGAAGAACAGTTCTTGGTGGCAAAGAACATAGCTTTGGTTTTCTTAGCATTTAGTAGTAATTTCTTTTTTAATAGGTTATGCTGGAGGAGGGAGAATTGAGACTGTAGGAGCTCACAGGCTTTTGATGGTGAGGGATCGCTCACATAAAGTACAGTGTCATCTGCAAAAAGGTGGATATTAGAAAGAGAGAGATTGGAGTCAATATTGTTGATGTAAATGGCAAAAGGATGGGACCCAGGATGGAGCCTCTCATGTACACCTCTTAGGAGTGGCTTAGAGGTAGATAGATCACCATCATTCTTTACCAGTTGTAGTCTTCCAGAGAGATAGCATCTGAACCATTTAAGAGAGAGTGAGTCAAGGCCTATGGAGTTCAGTGAGGTGATTAGAAGATCATGATCCACAGTGTCAAAGGCTTTGCTTAGATCCAGAAACACAGCACAGGTATCATTCTTTTGTCTAGGCAGTCTGCCAGTCATTTGTGACTTTTGCTAGTGCAGAGATGGTGCTATGCATAGATCTAAACCCAGATTGAGCTGGATTTAGGAGATTGTTGGTATCAAGGTAGGCAGTTAACTGAGAGTTTACCAGCTTCTCAAGCATCTTGGATAGTATTGGTAAGATGGAGATGGGCCTATAATTATTGAGGTCCATGGGATCACCTGCCTTAAGTAATGGAAACACTTGAGCTGTTTTCCATATTGAGGGATAGAACCAGTGGCAAGTGATAGATTGAAGAGGGTGAGGGGCGGTTACATACAGTGCTACTTTTAGAAAGTAGGGATCCAGGAGTCTGCACCTGCACTTTTGGTGGTATCTAGTTGGAGTAGGAGGTCTTCTACTTCTTTGAACAATATTGGTTTGAATGAGAATGTGGAAGCAACCTTTGACTCTCAGTAGATTGTAGGTTTAGAGATGATCTTAATAGGTTTGCAGGAGAGGAGTCGAAAGCCAGGCCATCTGTAGTGAAATGATCATTGAAGGCATTCAAGATATTTTGCTTGTCGGTGATTTCAATATTATTTAATTGAATTTTGGATGGTAATACAGGGGTAGAGGTTTGACCTAGGATGCCCTTTATGGTACCCCAGAACCTGGAAGGGTTGTTATATTAAGAGTGCGTTCTGTTTCCAGCGGCCTTTTTGATGCGGTGTGAGTTGGGTTAGGAGGGTTCTAAGTTGTGCTGCCTGCGTATATTGTTGCATGATGGGAAGATTTAACCCTCCCCTGTCTTTTGGGAGCTGCAGCACAGTATATTTTATTCTAGGGGTCTTGCCGCTCCACATAAATCGGGAAATCAATTTATTCCATGAGTGAAAGTACAATTGTGAGGGGGTAATAGGAAGCGTCTGAAGAAAAGAAAAGAAAAAAAAAAGTGTCATGGAAGTACATTTTGCTGAATAGTTTCGACCCAGTTTATTTATTTTTTTGTTTTTTAATTTATTTAGGGATTTGGATCATACCTTTAGAAATCCTGATGATGGTTGCGTCCAGCATGAGCAATCTACTGTTAACTGCTGAGTTAAGGGTTCAGAATTTACCAATTCTAAGTGTAAAGGTTGCACTGGTAGCTCGATCCCTAGATAATGCATCTCCATTGGAAGGGGAATCATTGTTTTAGTGTGGTAGAAAGGGAGAAGAAATGTTTTAAAACCTCAGTTTTTGAGCCATTTAACTTATGCCCTGCTAGCTTTCCAAATGTTTTCAGTTGTTCCTAGACTGCTGGGACTGAGGTTTCAAACATGAAGTCTTGCTGTTTTCTGACATTATGCAGTTAGCTCTAGCACTTGAACTGCCCCGGAGAGGAAAGAGTTAATGCTATGCAGCAGCATGGAACATTGAGCTCGAGCTCTGTTTTCAGACCCTGTCTGGTACTTACTGGTATAACAGATTCTTTACTCCGCCTAACAGTGAAGTCACTCCGGAGATTGCTCTGTTCGGTAAAGTTTGAAAAAAGCGTTCGGTTTAAACCGATCTGTTTATTTTTTTCAGATTTCCAGCCTCTGTCTACGGTATAGGTAGTGTGGTAGCTAGGTCATGACTTTTGTTTATCATTTGAAATTGTAGAAATTGTTTTTTTCCTTCAGTTTCTCATCGGTCTGTCCGGTTAGGAACGGACGTTTTTTCTGGATTGTTTACTTTGTACTTTCTGGGATTAGTGTGGTGTTCCGGTACTGATTGGTTTCAAAAGAACCAGACTTTTTCTGGTTATTTTTCAGAACCCGTGACACAGTTTTAACAGATTGGTTGATTATTACCTGGCTTGAAAGCTGTTAAGGGTAATTTGGTAGGTTGGCCATGTCGGAGAAACCTAAGAAGAAAACGGGTCCCACTGGGTTTCAACACTGTACTGAGTGTGGGGAGGCCTTGCCAAGGCCGACCCCACCTCATCTGTGTTTATTGTCTGGGGTTTGACCACCTCAAATGAGACTGCCAGATTTGCAACAACTTCCCTAAAGCCACTCTAGAAAAAAGGTTGAGTAGGCTGAAGGAAAGGGAGGCCGAGAAGTCCATTGATCTGGATGGCCAGCCCGGTTCGGTTACGGCCGAACCTGAGGAGGTGCCTGCTGACCTAGGCGATACCTCCTTGGGCAAAAGGAGATCCAACTCTGAAGGGACGATTCTGTCAGAGAACATGCAAGTCTGCCAGTTCGGGTCCAGTACTGCATATTCCAACCGTGGACGAGATAGCCAAAGCTATTTTAGCATTGTTTAATCGCTTCACCCGGTTCCGTCTGAACTGGTACCGCCAGTTAGGTGGTCGGTTTGTTCGGATTAGTCTCCTCCAGATTACGATCAAGATGCTTTCTATGAGGAGTGGGGGGGTGATGAAGACTGTACCAACTATCAGGACAACGTTGATGACCTTGGGGGTCTAGATGTGCCCATTTAACCGGACAGCTCCCCAGAAAGGCCCTCCAGTGTCTCCTATCCCAGGCTTTCTGAATCTCCTTCACACTTCTTGTTTTACAAGAAGGTGGCTGAAACCCTCCAGCTCCTTACAGTTGAAGCTGCTGAGGAGAAGGAAGAGCCTGATTTTGTAGAAATGATGGACACAGAGTCCAAGAGATTGTCTATCCCTCTCCACAAGTCCTTGGGGAAACGGACACAAAACATTTTACAAACTCCTAACTCCTTACCTCCTATGATGAAGGAATGGACAGGAGGTTTATCAGGTTCAGGTACAGAGTTTTTATTCAGTTATTGCAGCCATGTTGGGGTAGTGCAGGCTGCAGCCTGTGACAGGGTTAACATTCATTTGGCTTCACACCCCCAGACAAAGATTCCAGGAAGGTCTATGCCATGGCCAAAAAACAGTATTTGGCATCTTCTTTGGGACTCAGGCAGGCAAACTATATGGCCTACAGAGCCAGATACCAGAAATCCAGGTGGGATACTGTTCTGAAACTGGCCAAACAGGCCTCCCCCCCCCAGCTAGCCAAAGAGCTGGAGGAGGTGGCTGCTGATGGAATTGAGGCATCTAAAGTGCAATTTCATGCTGCTGTGGACTCCAGTGATGTGGCATTGAGTCATGGCTACATCTGTGTCTCTCGGAAGACATGCTTGGCTCAGATGTACTAGCCTTTCACAGGATACCCAGGCCATGGCTTTGGATTTTCCTGTAGTGGGTAGCTCTCTGTTTGGGGAGCAGACAGAGGTTTACATGAAAAAAATGGATGAATACAGGACCACTTACAGGAGTGCACAAGCCAAGGAAAGGGAAGTCACTCCACAAAAGCAGCAGTCTAGGGGCAGGTCTTTTCACGGGCCTTTTTACCAAGCCCAGGCCTCCTCTTCCTTCCCACAGAGGGGTTCTTCCGAGGGAGGGGCAGGAAGGAGATGAGCAGGGCTGCTCCTTCCTCCCAGTCTAAGGCTCCTGCCAAGCAGACACCCCGATGCTGATGTGTCAGCCTGGGTCGACTCCCCAGTCCCAGTAGGAGGCAGGCTTACTACTTTTAGGCCTGGAAGTCTGCTACCTCAGACAAGTGGGTCCTGAAGCAAGCCAGGGACTGGTCCTCTGCTTCAGAAAGTTTCCAAAAAGGAGGGCCAGGTCTTTTCCACCTGCATCAGTCTCGGAGACCCTTGCCCTAGAGGCAGAGGTTTCCTCTCTTCTGGCTTTCCGAGCTCTAGAGAAGGTTCCTGCTCAACACAGGGGCAAAGGCATGTACTCCAGTTACTTCCTTACCCCAAAAAAGACAGGGAAGTGGCGATCCATCCTAGACCTAAGGTATTTGAATAAACACATCTCAAAACCCAAATTCAAAATGGTGACTCTGGGAATAATCCTTCCCTCTTTAAGGCCAGGGGATTGGCTAGCACCCCTCGATGCCTACTTCCATATTCCTATCGGGTGCTCCCACAGAAAGTACCTCAGGTTCGATTTGCTTTCAGGCCACTACCAGGTCAGAGCCATGCCATTCGCCTAACTTCAGCTCCAATGGTGTTCACAAAGTGCCTTGCAGTAGTAGTGGCTTACCTCAGAAGACGGGGTATTTCCATTTTCCTATATCTGGATGACTGGCTAATTGTAGGTCAGTCATCAGACCAGGTCAAGTCAGCTCTGCAAACCACTCAAGACTTGCTTAGTTCTCTGGAGTTTCTTCTCGATCTTCCAAAGTCTGTCCTCGAACCAGTACAACTTCTTACTTTCGTAAGAATAGAATTGGATTCTGTCCAAGAAAAAGCTTTCCTCCCCCTGGCAAGGACGAAGGCCTTAATAGATCTTGCTTCCTCTTTTCGACCTCTGGTCTCTCGTCCAGCAAGACAGTTTCTCCAACTCCTGGGCCACATGGCAGCTTCTACTGCGGTGGTACAGGGAGCCAGATTTCAGATGAGGGACATTCAGTTTCACCTAAGGTCCTTTTGGTCTCAGAGGAGAGACTCTCTCTCTCTCTCTCTCTCTCAAACTGATTCCAGTGACTCAGACTCTGGTCCAAGCTCTCCAGTGGTGGCTGGACCAGGACAGCCTCAGACATTGGGTTCCATTTCTCTCTCAAGTCCCCTCAGTAGTTCTAACTGCAGATGCTTCTCTCCTAGGGTGGGGAGCCCATTTGGGAGCCCTTACGGCTCAAGGGGGTCTGGTCTCCACAGAAGTCTCTCCTTCATATCAATCACCTGGAACTCAGGGCAGTTTTCCTGGCCCTTCAGGTCTTCTCGGAGTCTATCAGGGATAAGGTGGTCCAAGTCAGAACAGACAACACCACCACAATGTGGTACATCAACAAGCAGAGGGCACTCTATCCACAGCCTTGTGCACAGAAGCCATGAAGCTGTGGTCTCTAGTCTATTCTCTTCAGACTTCCCTCATAGCAGTTCACTGTACAGGAAAGGACAATGTACTAGCAGTTGCTCTGAGCAGAATATCTCAGGGACATCTTTCCCAGATGGGGCACTCCAGAGATGGATCTCTTTGCAGCACCGGACAATCACCAGCTCCCTTTGTTTTGTTGCAGACCTCCAGTCCTGGGGACTGTGCATCTGGATGCTCTGATTCTGGATTGGAAGGACAGGTTTCTCTGTGCCTTCCCTCTGTTGTTCAGAGTCCTGATCAAAATCAGAACCCAACTCTGCATAGTGATACTAGTGGCTCCAGACTGGGCCAGACAGCCTTGGTATCCTCTGCTGCTGTCTCTGGCAGTGTCATGTCCCCTGTCTCTTCCCAAGACATACACTCTCCTGTCCTCCTCCTCCCAGGGGAGGATCTGATACCCCAATCTCCAGTCTCTCAGCTTCAGGCTGTTGAAGAGTTAGAATATGCAGGCCTGCACCTTTCTCAGGGAGTTCTGGATATTTTGAAGGTCTCCAGGAAAACTTCCACTAGAAAAACTTATAATTCCAAATGGAAGAGGTTCAGCATTTGGTGTTCTTAGAAAGGCATTGTGCCTGATTCTGCAGACATTGCCACAGCCTTAGATTATCTGGTTCATCTTAATGGTCTAGGCCTTAGGCCTGCAACTCTGAAGGTTCACCTAGCAGCTGTCTCACCATTCCTTTCAGCAGGAAAGGGCTCTTCAAACAACATGAAGTCTTGCTATATTATGACATATGCAGTTTGACCCAGCCTTCGAACTGCTCCGGAGGTGAAAGAGTTAACTTTTCATGCCAGGCATGGAATCTTGAGCGCGAGCTCGGTTGAGAACTCTGTCTGTTGTTCTTCAGACTCAAACTGTCAGATTCTTTACTCCGCCTCACTGAACAGTCGCTCCAGAGATTTCTCTTGCTGCTCGGTTCATTTTCTCGGTTAAAAAGTGTAATTTCTCGGTTTTTAAATCGCATTTTGTCTATATTTAACCGCAACCGGTCGGTTCAAGCTCTGTCTGTGGTATCGTAAGTAATAGATAAGTTTTACATTATTTCTGTGTGGAACTTGTATACGATATTATCGGTTCGGTTTGAACCGATCAGGTTGTTGTTAAACTTTATTAAATTGCATTTAGAGTGCGGTTCCCGGTTCTTATCGGTTCTAAAAAAAAAACGATTTCATTACGTTTTTTTCCACGACCCGTGACACGGTTGGGAACCCGATAAGGCTGTCTTGTTTATGGATGTCAGAACGGGCAAGTTTTTTGGTTAGCTTGGCACTATGTCTGAGAAACCCAAAAGAAAACGGGCCCACTGGGTTTCAGCACTGCAGTGTCTGTGGGGAAGCCTTGCCAAGGCTGACCCACACACCACATGTGTTTATTGTCTGGGTTTGACCAGCTCAATGCAGACTGCCAGATTTGCAAGAATTTCCTGCAGCTACCCTGGATAAGAGAGCGTGGGCTAGGAACAAGAGGCTAAAAAGTCTGCTGACCCGATGGCCAGCCCAGTTCGGTTCCAACCGAACCGGAGGGAGTGCCTCTGACCAGGGCGAGACTTCCTCGGCAATGGAGGGCTGACTCGGAGGAGTCAGTCCCAGCAAAAGGACTAGAAAATCAGCAGGTGTGGAGCCAAAATTTCCTTCTCCAACTCGCTGCAGAGATAGCCAAAGCGATCAAAATTGTCCGGTCGCTTCGGTCCCGACCGAACCGGCACCATCAGGTAAGCCGGTCGGTTCGGTCGGTGCCACCGGTTCAAGAATATGATATAGAGGAATTTATGAACCGGAGGAGGGGAGAAGATTATGAAAGAGGAATGTGATTTTGAAAGTCTGGATGTGCCCATTGAACCGGACATCTCCACAGACAGACCTTCAGGAGTGTCTCCCCCTAGGCTTTCTGAGTCCCCTTCTCATTTTGTTTTATAAGAAAGTGGCTGAAACCCTCCAGCTCCCTTTGGAAGAAGCTGTGGATGAACAGGAGGAGCCTGACTGTGTAGAAATGATGGATATCCCAGAGTCTAGGAGATTGTCTCTTCCTTTACATAAATCTTTTAGGAAACAGACAATAAAAATTTTAAAAGTTCCTCACACTATACCTCCTGTGGATAAAAAAAAAAAAAAAAATGGACAAGAGGTACACATTGTCAGGCCCTGATACGGAGTTCCTTTCACAACAGTGCAGCCATGTTGGGGTAGTGCAGGCTGCAGCCTGTGATAAGGCAAATATTCCTTGGCTTCACACCCCCCTGACAAGGACTCCAGGAGGATTGATGCCATGGCAAAGAAACAGTACATGGCAGCATCCTTGGGACTCAGACAGGCAAATTATATGGCCTATGTGGCAAGATACCAGAAATCCAGATGGATACTGTTATGGCCCTGCGAAACAGGTCCCTGGCCAGCTTGCCAAGGAGCTGGAGCAGGTGGCTGCTGATGGTATTGAGGCATCCAGGGTGCAATTCCATGCTGCAGTGGACTCTAATGATGTATCTTCAAGAGTCATGGCTACATCTGTGGCTTTTCGCAGAATGGCTTGGCTCAGGTGTACTAGCCTGTCACAGGATACCCAGGCTAAGGCCATGGATTTTCCTGTTGTGGGTAACACTCTGTTGGGGAGCAGACAGAGAATTACATGAAGAAAATGGATGAGTATAGGACCACTTATAGGAGTGCACAGGCCAAGGAAAGGCAGGCCACCCTCGAGAGGCAGCTTTCCAGGGGCAGGGGCAGGCCTTTTCACAGACCTTTTTACCAAGCCCAGGCCTCCTCTTCAGCCTATGCCCAGAGGGGGTTCTTCAGAGGGAGAGGCAGACTGGGTACGAGCAGGCCTGATCCCACCCCTCAGCCTAAAGCCCCTGCCAAACAGGCACCCTGATGGGAGGGCCAGGGCCGATTCTCCATTACCTGTAGGGGGCAGGCTGGCTTACTTCGTCCAGGACTGGGAGTCTTTAACATCAGACAAGTGGGTCCTGGAAGTAGTAAGCCAGGGACTGGTTCTCAGCTTCAAAAAATTTCCAAAGATGAGAACCAGATCCTTTCCACCTGCAAATCCATCAGAGGCTCTCACTCTGGAAACAGAAGTCTCTACCCTCCTGGCTCTCAGAGCTGTAGAAAGGGTACCTCCCCTACACCAGGGCAAAGGACTGTACTCCAGGTACTTCCTTACCCCAAAAAAGACAGGAGAATGGCGGCCCATCCTGGATCTCAGATACCTAAACAAGCACCTTTTAAAACCAAAATTCAAAATGGTGACTCTGGGAATTATTTTACCCTCTCTAAGGCCAGGGGACTGGCTAGCGTCCCTGGACCTCAAGGATGCCTACTTCCATGTTCTCATCAGAAGCTCCCACCGAAAGTACCTCAGATTCGAACTGCCCTCAGGCCATTACCAGTTCAGAGCAATGTCCTTCGGCCTCACCTCTGCCCCAAGGGTATTCACAAAATGCCTGGCAGTAGCAGTTGCTCATTTAAGAAGGCAAAAGATTGCCATCTTTCCTTACCCAGCAGCTGCTTACATCTCTAGGTTTCCTTCTCAATCTCCCAAAGTCAGTTCTAGAGCCTGTTCAGCTACTCACCTTCATAGGCGCAGAACTAGACACACAGCTGGCCAGAGCTTTCCTCCCTCTAGAAAGAGCAAAGACCTTGGTGACTCTGGCCTCCTCCTTCACTCTACAGGTCTCTCGACCAGCAAGGCATTTTCTGCAGCTTCTAGGGCACATGGCTGCCTCCACAGCAGTAGTGCAGGGAGCAAGATTTCAGATGAGGGACATTCAGTTCCATTTGAGAGCCTTCTGGTCTCAAAGGAGAGATCCTCTAACCAAATTGATCCCAGTAACTCAACCCTGATCCAGGCCCTACAGTGGTGGCAGGATCAGAGCAATCTGAGACAAGGGTTCTTTTCATCCCTCAATCTCACTCCTTGACCCTTACTACAGATGCATCCCTCTTGGGGTGGGAGCTCACATGGGCAACCTCACCACCCAGGGATTGTGGTCCCCCAGGAGTCTCTGCTCCACATCAATCTGTTGGAACTCAGAGCAGTTTTCTAGCACTTCAGTTTTTTCTGCATCTGTTCAGAACAAAAGTGGTACAGGTCAGAACAGACACCACCACTACAATGTGGTACATCAACAAGGAAGGGGCACTCGGTCCTCGACCTTGTGCACCGAGGCAATGAAGTTGTGGTCTCTGGCTTATTCCCTGAACACCTCCCTGATGGCAGTTCACCTCCCAGGCAAGGACAATGTCCTGGCAGATGCTCTCAGCAGGATTTCCCAGAGCCATCACGATGGGCTCTGGATCCCCTAGTACTGGAGGTAGTATTTGCCAGGTGGGGCACCCCTCAGATAGATCTTTTGCAGCCCCAGACAATCACCAACTTCGCTATTTTGCTGCAGGCCCCAGTGTTGGGCTCAGTCCCTCTGGATGCCTTCCTTCTCAACTGGGAAGGAAGTTTCTCATGCCTTCCCCTTCCTCTCTTGTTCAAGGTGCTAGTCAAAATCAGATCTCAACCTTGCAAGATGATTCTGATTGCTCCAGATTGGGCCAGACAGCCCTGGTATCCACTCCTTCTGTCCTTAGCAGTCCACCCTCCCCTGTGTCTTCCCAGAAATCACAATCTGTTAACCTGTGCCCTGGGGAGAGTTTGGTATCCGAATCTCAAATCTCTCAACCTCAAGGCCTGGCTCTTGAAGAGTTAGTTTGCTGACCTACACCTTTCTCAAGGTGTACTCGATATCTTGAAAGCTTCTAGGAAGCCTTCCACCAGGGCTACTTATAATTCTAAATGGAAAATGTTTTCCATATGGTGCTCTGGAAAGCATATTTCCCCAGAATCTGCTGATTTGCCCACAATCCTGGATTATATGGTCCACTTAAATACTTTGGGGCTGAGGCCAGCTAAACTGAAAGTGCACTTGGCAGCTGTCTCTGCCTTTATATCAGCAGGAAAGCCCTCTTCTCCTTCTGCTCACCCTGTATTCTCCAAGTTTTTCAAGGGATTGCTTCACACCAACCCTCCATTCAGGGACCCTGCTCCCGCCTGGGATCTTAATGTTTGCATTGCTCAGCTTATGCAACCCCCCTTTGAGCCTTTGTCTTCAGCAGAGCTTAAGTACTTGACTTGGAAAACTGTGTTTTGGTAGCCATCACTTCTGCCAGACGACAAGTGAGTTAAGCTTTGTCAGTGGAGTCTGATTTTATCTCCTTTCACAGAGATAAGGTGGTCCTCAGGACTAACAGGAAGTTCTTGCCTAAGGTGGTTTCAGATTTCCACCTTAATCAATCTATATCTCTTCCAGTTTACTTCACTGACCATTCCTCCTCTGGCGAGAGGAGGCTGCACAGCTTAGATGTGAAGAGAGCCCTTAGTTACTACATATAGCGTACAAAGGGTCACAGGTTTGACTTCCTCCAACTATTCCTCACTTCTGGTGAGGTTGGTAAAGGGAAACCTGCCACTAAAAGATCCATTGCCCGGTGGATTGTCTCTTGTATCCAATTTTGTTATCAAAAACTGGGTAAGGTTCCCCTTCAGGCCTGAGGGCTCACTCTACCAGAGGTGGTAGCTATGCCCCTGGCTGCTGCCAGGGACATCCCTATCATAGAGATATGTCAAGCAGCTACCTGGAAAACAGTTCACACTTTCACCAAGCATTACTCTTTGGACATCCAGGCTAGGAGTGATGCTCGGTTTGGCACAGCTGTGCTTCAGAGCCTATTTCCTAAGTAGGTTCTGTCCCTCCTCCATGGAGGTACTGCTGTGTAGTCTGCATATGTCATAATATAGCAAGACTTCATGTTGTTTGAAGAAAAAATGACTCAGCTTAGTAATGTTGTTTCTTCTAATGGAGTCTTGCTATATTATGACCTCCCCCCCTGCCTGCCCCTCTCAGAACCTCTCTTTTTGGGATGTGGGCAGTGCAGTGTTGGCACTTAGTAGATGCCCACCTTGTTTTTTCACCCCCTTTTTTTGGGGTGTTTGGGTGTTGTTTTTATTTTTTTGGATCCCCTGACTTGAGTCTTTGTTTTGGGACCAAAAATGGTGCTATTTTAGTAGCCAGTTGGCTAGTGTAGGTTTACAGCTTCCACACAGAATCTTAGTGAGTTTTGCTCGTAAAGATCTGACAGTTTGAGTTTGAAGAACAACAGACAGAGTTCTCAACCGAGCTCGCGCTCAAGATTCCATGCCTGACATGGAAAGTTAACTCTTTCACCTACGGAGCAGTTCGAAGGCTGGGTCAAACTGCATATGTCATAATATAGCAAGACTCCATTAGAAGAAACAACATTACTAAGGTAATTTTTTCTTCCCTGGTATCTCATCCTGTTTTCATTAAGTTTTTCAAAGGTCTGGTTCATATTAACTCTCCCTTTAAAGAGCCTACTCCAGCTTGGGATCTTAATGTCTGCATTGCTCAGCTTATGCAGCCACCCTTTGAAGCTCTGGCTTCGGCTGAGCTGAAGTACTTGACCTGGAAAACTGTGTTCCTGGTAGCTATTACTTCTGCCAGGTGGATTAGTGAATTACAGGCCCTGTCAGTTGAACCTGACTTCATCTGCTTCTATAGGGACAAAGTGATCCTAAGAACTAACAGGAGGCTCTTGCCCAAAGTGGTATCAGATTTTCATCTGAACCAGTCTGTCTCTCCCTATGTTTTTCACTGACCATTCTTCTTCAGGAGAAAGAAGATTACACAGCTTGGATGTGAAAAGGGCTCTTAGCTGCTACATGGAGCATACTAAGGCACACAGAAATGGCTGTCTTCAATTGTTTCTCACTTATGGTGAAGTGGGGAAAGGTAAGCCTACCAGTAAAAGGATTATTGCCAGGTGGATTGTCTCTTGTATGCAATTCTGCTATGACAAATTGGACAAAACACCCCCTCCTGCAGCCAGAGGTATACCCTTGCTAGAAATCTGTAAAGCAGCCACCTGGAAAACAGTCCATACATTCACCAAGCATTACTCTCTGGACATCCAGGCTAGGAGTGATGCTAGGTTTGGCACAACAGTACTGAAGAGGCTGTTGCCAAAGTAGGTTCTGTATTCCCTCCTCCTGGGGGAACTGCTTGGCCGTCTGCATGATGTCAGAATACAGCAAGACTTAATGTTGTTTGAAGAAAAAATTACTCACCACAGTCATGTTGTTTTCTACTAATGGAGTCTTGGTGTATTCTGACCCCCTACCTGCCTCCACTCTCAGAACCTAGTTTTTGGGAAGTGGGCAGGCAGGTACAGTGTTGTACCTCAGGGGTATACCTTGTACCCTCCCTCTTAAGGGTGGGATAGTTGTATTATTTTTATTATTGTTGGGTTTAATATATATACATATATTGTCACTACCTTTTTTTCTTGGGTTCTCGACTTGAGTCTTTTGGGACCCAAAAATTGTTGCCTTTTGGCTATAAAGTAAACAATTTCCATAGTTAGTAGTTGGCTTGTAAGAATCTGACTGTTACACTGGTAAGTACCAGAGACAGAGGTTTGAAAACCGAGCTTGAGCTCAGTGTTCTATGCTGCTGCATAGTGTTAACTCTTTCCTCTCCAGGGCAGTTCAAGTGCTGGGGCTAACTGCATAATGTCAGAATATAGCAAGACTCCATTAGAAGAAACAACATTACTGAGGTGAGTAATTTTTTCTTTCGGGGAGATTAATGTTAGTAGAATATCATCTGCAAAAATGTTATTTTATAAGAACGTCCTCCAGTGGGTATACCTTCAATACTGGGAGTATTTCTGGCAATGACTGCCAAAGGTTCAAGGTATAGTGCAGATAATAAGGTAGTTAGGGGGCAGCCCTGTCGGGTTACCCTTGAGAGGAGGAAGATATCTGAGAGGGAGCCATCTAGTTTAAGATAGGCAAGTGGGATTTTGTACATGTTATGTATCAGAGCTATAAATCTATCAGGAAAACCAAATTGTCGTAGTACTGCCCAGAGAAAGGGCCAAGAGACACTAATGCCTTTTCAGCATAGAAGCCGAGGAGAGCTAGGGGAATCTGCGTTTGGGTTGCATATTCTACCAGAAGCAGGGTGCGTTTCACCACATTATGCGCTTGGCATTTTCTAATTAAGTTAGCTGGGTCTGGATCTGAAAGTTGGGGGAGAAGGACAGCAATTCAATGGGCTGGCACGGACATAAGAAATTTATAGTCATAGTTTAGTTTTGATATGGGTCTATAGGATGTTGGGAGTTTTGGGTCTTCTTGGGGTTTAAGGATGGCCACTATTTTGGCATATCTCTATGTAGGAGGGGGCTGTTCCTCTCTCTGAATATCCTGAAAGGCTGCAATCAAGGTGGGGAGGAGAACTCCCCAAAACTTTTTATAAAATTCAGTCTATAGCCATCTGAAGCTGGGGCTTTCATAGCTTTTGATTGCTTGATTATAGCCAAGACTTCACTTTTTGTGATTGGAGTCAGTAGTGTGTGTACCTGGGATTCCGTAAGTCTGGGGAGAGAAATGGTTTCTAGATAACTTTCTATTTTTTGAGGTGTGGGACAAGTGTCCTCTGTACACAGTTTTGTGTAATAATCTGCCATAGGCCATAGCTTGCCTAATGTCCTTTGGATGTTGGAGAAGTCGGCCATATCTAGAGTCTATTAAGTTATTAACAGCTACCCGAGTCCTTGCTCCACACACAATCATTTGGCTAGGTTCATGGCTCCCGAGGAACCCCCTCCTGATACAGCAACAATTACTTTACTTCAGACTAAACTATCTTCTGGTCTGTTTTGTCATTTTTGCTTTACAGACTGTATCCGAGGGCGGACCGAAGTATCTCCCTTGGAGAATTTCACTTGATTGGTATTACTTGGTTTGAGTAGACAAAATAGGCAAAATTTCCATTAAATTGTGTCCTACTCATAACGGTGTTATTGTTTGACATAAGTCTGAAGTGTAAATACTTATCTAGTTGTTTAAAAGTCAGATGTAGTTGCATGCATTAGATCACCTGGAAGTGAATCCCACGATACAGATGTTCTTACTGTGTAGAAGTTGCATCTTTTAACAGAATTTAGTTTAGAGACTATTAGCTGTCTAATATGAGATCTAAAATAAATTTTTCTTGGATTGAGTTGAAAACCACATTGGCCCATCAGAACCTGTTTTTTCATAATATTATACAGTCCCCTTTTCCTTCTGATATCAAGTGTAAACAATTTTAACACATTGGTTCTAAAATTGTAATCCAAGTCTTTAATGACTCTAATTGATTTAGTTAGTTTTCTCAGAGTTTTTTTCCAATAAATTTATATTGCTGTAAATAAGGGCTCCAAATTAGTGACCCATAATCAAAGTTTGGTAGTACTGTATATAGTTTTATATAGTTTCAGAATACATTTACTGTCCCTTGTGAGAAACATTTTTTTAATGGAGTGTAGCAACCTATTAGTGATTTGGGCAACATCTGGACAATGATTCGTTGAAGAGAAGTTCCTATTAATCCAAATTGCAAAATCTTTGTCCTTATAGGGTATTGTTAGATTTCAGCCATTTAAAATATATTGGAATCCTGGGTTTTTGTGATGAAAATGGATGACTGTACATTCAGATTTATTAAATTTCATACCATTATTTTTCCCCCAATCTTCAATCATTTTGAGATCTTTGGAAAGTAGAAGATATTTTTCCATAGTGTCAACTTCGCCCCCAATTTTTGTATCTTCTGCAAATTTCGATACATTGCTACTCAGCCCATTCCCCATATCACTGATATAGAGACCAAAGAGAACTGGCCTCAGCACTGAGCCCTAGGGCACTCTACTAGTCACGGAGTCCTCGTTGGACTGTGCTCCTTTAATCCTGACTTTCAGGCCGGCACAGCAGTTGGATTTCTGTCTGCGATGTCAGCGACCCGGGTTCGGGAATGAGCCCGGACCACTGGAGGGCTGGCATGGGGAGAAGGCTTGAGCGTCCCACGACTGCTAGTCTTCTTTGGGGGGAGGGAGCGGACCAAGGTCTGCAGTTTGTCTGACCCCAAGCGGAGGTTTGGGGTATGAAACATCCTGCAGTCGCAGAAGGGATAGGTAGAGTTGTGTGGTGGACATCAGCGCATAGTGCCTTGATGTCAGGGCGCACACCACACGCAGGGGAAAAAATGGTAGAAAGAAGCACCAGAGCGCCGGCACAAACCCTGTTTGCTCCGACCTACCTGATCTCGATTGGGGAACCAGATGAAACAAGAATTCTCGGTGGGTGCTCGGGGCCCCATCTCGTACCAGCCTGGGGGGTACAGCCCACTGCTCCATTGGGGTCCTCCGGGGCCATAGGTAGGTGGAGAAGCGGAGGGGGTGCCTAGGGGTCTCCCGACTGAGCGGGGACACCAGTGCTGTTGGGGGGGGGGCAGTATAAAGAGACAAGTTTAATAAAAAAAAAAAAATCATCCTGACTTTGTTTACAGTCGGTTAACTTGCAGTTCCACCAGTTGTTTTAGCAATTTAGTTTGGAGTTCGTCCCACTGCCTTTTTATGCGTGTTGAATACTTAATGATCTCTCCCCATAGAACAATTTTAAGAGTATCCCAACATATAGTATTAGTTATATCCGATGAGGCATTGTCTGCTCTTATCCTGGGAATGGCATCTTTAACAAACTGTACAAATTCAGGGTCCTGGAGATGCATAATATTTAGTCTCCAAAAAGAGCACCGCTGAGGCTTACCTAGGTCTAGTTTGACATACAAAGGAGAGTGATCCGATAAAATAGTCGCTCCATAGTATGTACCCTGTATGGAATCCAAGTGTTCCACCATGCTAAAAATAGTCTAGCCTGGAGAAGCAGGAGTAGACTTTAGTCATTAGGTAAAAATGTCTCCAAAGGTCCATTATACCCAAGGAAGGGCGTGTTGTGTGCAGGTATTTTTGTAGGGGAGTGGCTCGATGTCTGGCTGGTGGCATGGCATCTAGTGCTGGATCTCAAGTTAGTCTCCCCCATTATGAGTTGGCCCTGCATAATTGAAAGAAGATTGTTTATAAATTTCCTGGCAACTGGTGTTGTGGTGCCAGGCAGTAAGTAAACCGAGACTAGTGTGACCTGGGATGTAAACAGTTTCCCCACCGCTGTAACATAACACCCCTCCTTATCTACGGTTTGTTCTTGCAGCATGAATTGAATCCCTCGTGGTACCAGGATGGCAGCTCCTCCTCTTCTGTCTGAATAGTGGGAGGAGGACAACACCATCTAGAACCCCAGTGCCTTAAATTTGGCATGCTTCTCCTGGGATAAGTGTGTTTCCTGCAGATAAATCAGATCTGGTTTGTCTTGCTTCAGGAACTTTAATAGCCTAGATCTCTTTATTGGGTTGTGAATACCATTAACATTAAGAGAAAGGACTAATGATGCATTAGCCATGGCATATATACTAGGCAGTGCAGTGGTGGGGGGTCGGTGACCCCGTCTCCAAACTATGGTAGGAGAGCTTAAGGATATAAATGGGTCCATAATAGTATTCAACCCTTCTAATAAACATGCAACATAAATCATTTGGTAGGTCTCGTATAGAAGCATGCTCATTTCCACTGTCAATTTTAAGGTGATGTGTAAAAAAGTAAAAAAAAAAAGTGTTGTATAACAAAGTAGCTGACACTCTAAGGCATTAAATCACCATTGCATAAGTACAAATAATTCACTATCCAATTTTAGCAGTGTGTCTGTCGGAATACAGGTAAATTCCTATAAAACAATATTTGAATCTCTGGAATATATGAAACACCATGTGAAGCCAACAAGGCCCCAATAAAACCATACCCTTTAAACCTCATGCCCTTGTCCCAACAGTGGGATACGATATACCAAAAATAAGTAGTCACTAGGATCCATCATAGTCCCTTTTATGTAACAAATAACGCTGTATTGGACTTCCACGGTGGGGGAAGAGAAAATACTCTTCCCTGTTGCTCCTGTAATGCAGCACTGGTGGCTAGGCTGTCAATCAGGAGAGTGGGCGTAGCCAGGGTTCTTTCATCCCAGGGCCACCTGTAAGACCGTAAGGGTCCCAAATAAAATGGGTAAATATGGAAAAAAAGCAAAGGTAGGACAGGGTTAGTTACCCAAGGCACAGTGGTCCATCTTGGTAGAAATGTCCTAGATTTCTATAACACCTCCCCATTTTTCTGGTATAGCATTATAAACATGAATCAAACAATGTTAAGATTTCCCATTCGTTTAGAGAGATATTTTGATAAAAATGAGAAAACTACAAATATATTTAGTCCAACAGCGTCTATCCCTGGAGCCAGCAATGATATTAATGCTCGTTCTACTACTTTTTTTTTTTTTATCACCTTCCTACCAGCACCCATTTCAGCCCGACCTGCCCCGACATCACGGGGCCTTTGCTTACCTTATGCCTAGGAGCAGAGTCTGCGGAGGGTCGGGCGTCATCCTGTGGCCGGCGGATCAGTTTTCTCTCACTTTTACTCCGGTGCCCCAGGAGTAGAGACATATGCGTGTGGAAGCGCACAAGTGTATTACAGCCTCGGTGACGGCCCCTTCTTCCCACCCGTCAACCTCGCGCTCCTTCTGGCTTGCACTGCCCCTTGGCCTCCACCGGGAGGCAGGCAAGAACTGAGGGATACCATATTCCTTCCTCAGAGAGGAGAGCTGCCTCTTGGCGGCTCCATCCCCCCCCCCCCAGGCCAATTTTGACAGCCCATGCTCGTTCCTGAACACAGGTTGTCAGTGTGGCGCGAGGTAAGGTGCCCAGCACCTTAGCCCTTGACGCCACCGGACTGGCCCGTTCTACTCTTTATACTTTGCATGACTCATTTATTAATAACCTTTGACAGGCAGCATATCCAGACCTTGCTTAACTTGGTGAAACTTTGCTCAGTCTGTGTGCCTAGTTCCTGTTGAAAACTCCCATATTATAAACAATAAATAAGTTGTTCCCATGTCTGACTGCAACCATCATAGTCATGGGTAAAGGCCCTTAATGAGAAAACCCAGAGATGAGGGGATTTGAACGATCATTGTACTGTCTGTTGGACCATACAGACTCTGCAGTCTGTCCATGGTGCTGGATAGGGCCTATGTTCGGGCGTACACCCGGACGTAGAATCAGGAAGTCACTGAGCCATTAGATCCCCCTCAGGGCTTTAGAAGCAGCCTGGTTTACAGCCCAGGAAGGGGGAATCTGCATCGGGGGAGGTAGAGACACGAATGGGACTACCACAACAAGTGACCCCGATGGGCCCAATGATCTAGAGGGCCTGTAAAAGATTGTGGCCGGGATCTAGAGTTGGGCGAATCCCCCATATCCAGGGAGGCTATAGAGTGAGACATGCCCCCTCGCCTCCCCCGTGTAAATAGTCACCCCCTACCTTGTATCTCAAATTGTTCTGCGTGTTCGTCTAGTTGCTCTCAGGATTCTGGGGAAGTATCCGTTCTCTGAAATGTCACCAGGCGCTGTTTTGGATTGTTTGAATAGGCCCCCCCCCTTCTCCTTGCTGGATGAGGCCTTTGTCCCGGATTGCCATCTAGGAGGTTGGGATCCAGAATCGGGAGGCATAGGTTTGACAGTCTGGGAAGGTAAATCCTTTGTTGGTGAGCTCCTCCTTTGCCCCTTATGCTGAGCTGAACTCCTTTTTTCCACCTGGCAGTGCTACCACGAGTTTCACTGGGTAGGGGTAGATATGCCCTGCGTTGCTTCATTGTTTTTGGGAACGTAATCGTGATCAATATAAAAACGTTGCTGTCCATAAGTTTTGGTTTTTTTATTTGTTTGTTTTGGATCATCTATTTATCCACCCCTGTGTCTGACTGGCCTCTCCTTCGGGCCGCCAGGGACTGCCTCACCTCCCCAGGAACCCCTGTCATCAACTTCCACCTCATATTGCAGCCGGCCAAGGGTAACCCAACATAACCTTTTGTCGGATGGGTTCTCTCCTTCTGGGGCGTAGTTACCTTGCGGCTTACCTTTTCTTGGCCCTGGGTGCTGCGAGGTAAGTGCTGGCTTTCCAGGGGTTCTCTGGTGGCGAGGGTCCAGGCATTCGTCATCCGGTCGATCAGGATGCCATTTTCTGTGGTTTTTCTTGGCTCCCCAAGTGTTGTGCCACTCCTGTAGTGCTCTCTGTCTCCACTGGGGCCTCTACAGAGTGAGGCAATCTCCCCAGCCCACCCTAAGAGAGAAGACCAGTCCGGACGCTCAATCCTCTCCTCCCCCTGCCGACCCCCGGCATCCCGAGTCCGGGTTCGCTGGCATGGTGCTAGGTGTGGCATCCAGTGCCTCAGTGCCACTTGGTCGGCCATAAAAGGTTTTTTGTTTGCGTCAGGCTGTGAGGAGGATCTGTTCTTTCACAGCATAATTGTGAAAGCGGGCAATAATAGAACGGGGACAGGCTGTTGGGGAGGTTGGCTTTGGGTGCCAGTGCCCTGCAGACTCTCTCAAATTCTGTCACCATGTCTGGAGGGAGTTCCAGGGCCATGCGAAGGAGCATGCTGATAAAGTCCTTGTTACCTCCTCCTTCCGATCCCTCTGGTATGCAGTAGAGCCGAAAGTTTTTTCAGCAAGCTGTATTCTCCACGTCTTCTTGCCTCACCTCTCTGAGCTGTTGAACCAGGCCTTTTATATCGTCCACCCAGTTCTCTGTGACTTAAGCTGATGTTTTGTCATCAGCCTGCTGTTCGAGCTGGATTATATCTCTGTGCATCTCTCCATACATTTGGTTGATGTCCGCTCGAAAGGCACAGAGTTCCTGGTAGTGTCCAGTGTGATTTTATTTTTTATTTCAGGCGTACGGCCGATGGCATTGAGGTTTTTAAGGTAAGGTCTCGCTGGCTGCATGGTGGTATTCTCCACATTGGAGGCCTCTGAATAAGACCCTTCTCCCTCCTCTCGCCTTTTGATTGTTTTTTTTTTTTTTTTTGGGCGTTAGTGGTTCATGCTCTTTACTACTCCTCTTGCTTATCTTTTTGCCCATTTTGTTTGGAAAACTTGCTGCCAAAAAGAGGATTTTGCTTTGGGAGAAAGTTGAGAACTGATGTCTTAAACAGCCATTAACTGCTAGGCGGAACTGGAAGTCTCGCGAGGTTGCTTTTGAAAATGTCTCCAACCAGAAGCAAGTTGCGTCCCCTTGTACACGTATCCCTACTTTGCTGAAAAAGGTTTCCTGCTTGTCATGTTGATTTCCTTAACATACTTAAAAGTTTCGATCATGTCCACTCTGTTTCTTCTCTGCTCAAGGGTGTACAGATATAGTTCCCTGAATCTTGCCTCATATGGCCCACGATGCAGTCCATGCACCATTATTGTAGCTCTTCTTTGTATTGCCTCCATGCAGTCTGTCTTTTTGAAGTGGGGCCTCCAAAACTGACCGCAGTATTCTAAATGTGGCCTCACCAAGGACCTATAGAGAGAAATAATTTCTCTTTCTACATGTAATTCCTCTGCCAAGCATGCCACTCTCCCTCTGTGCTGTCTTTTCACACTGTTTTCTAACCAACTACTCAGAGATCTCTTTCTTTGTCTCCTCTAACTGATGCTTTCCCAGTGTGTACTTTTTCCTGTGTGCATAACCTTGTACTTCACGGCATTAACCTTCAACTGCCAATCCCTGGACCATTCCTCAAGGTTTTTCAGGTCTGCTTCCATAACGTTTCGCTCCCTCCTATGTGTTTACTCTGTTGCAGAGTTTTGTGTCATCTGCAAACAGGCAAACCTTCCCCTTCAAGTCGTTTGCAGTATCCCTGATAAATATGTTAGATGATAGGTCCCAGCACAGACCCCTGTGGAACACCACTGGTCACTTTGCCTTTCCTTGATAATGATCCTTTGACAGGTACTTTCTGCATCCTATCTTGTAGCCATTTGGTGATCCAGTTCACTATCTTATGACCGATTCCTGTATGCTCTTAATTTGTTAGCTAGCCTTCTCTGGGGAATGGTGTCGAAGGCTTTGCTGAAGTCCAGGTACATAATATCCACTGCTGCTCCCTGCTCGATTACTCTGGTGACGCAGTCGAAAAAGTCTGATCGTATTGGTTTGACAGAGAGCATCCTGATGTGATGTCAGACTTTCTACTGTCCTCCAGATACTTCACTGTACTTTTTTCTTTAGCAATGACGCCATCATTTTTCCTACCATTGAGGTCAAACTGACTGGTTAGTAGTTTCCTGCCTCCTCCCTGCTTCCGCTCTTGTGTAAAGGTATTATTGTTGCCCTTTTCCAGTCCTGAGGGTATTATTCCACTTTACAGTGACTTGCTGAAAAGCTCAGCCAGTGGTGTGGCAAGTTCTTCCCAAAGCTCCTTCAGTACCCTAGGGTGGATGCCATCTGGCCCCATTGCTGAATTCTGCCTTGAGCCTCTTCAGCTCTTCTAGGACCCTTTCCCTTGTGAAGGATCTTGTGTCTGCTCCTGTGATGTTGTGCACTGACCTACTTAGTGTAGGACTCTTCTCACTGTCTTCTATGGTGAAGACAGAGCAAAAGAAATCCTTTAGTAAGTCTGCTTTGTCTTTCTGTCTCCGCCATCTTGCCTTCCTTTGTTGCTAACCTGACTATTCTCCCCTTAGTCTTTTTTTTTGTCCCTTACATATCTAAGAAGATTTTGTCTGCCTTCTTGACCCCCTGTGCTGTTTTCTCCTCTGTCTGCACTTTTGATCTCCTAACTGCCTTTCCTGCCTCATTCAGCTTGTTTTGGTATTCTTCTCTATCTGGTTCGCTTGTAGTTTGTTTATATTTAGCAAAAACCCTCCTTTTTACCTTAATTTTGGTTGCAACTTCCTTAGTGAACCAGAGTGTATTTATCTTTCTTTTGGATTTAGTGATCTGCCTAGTTCATTTAGCTGTAGCTGTATTTAAAGCAGTTTTTAAGGCCATCTACCATTGATGTGACTATTTGTTTCTTTTCAGGAAAGTTGGCAGTCCTGAAATCTAGAACCTTGGTTTTAGTGTGACTGGTATCTTCTACCTTGTTCACAGTTAACTGGATTGTCCTGTGGTCACTGGTCCCTAGATTGACCCCTACTTGCACATCTGAGACTTTTGTGCAATTTGTGAGCACCAAGTTTAGTATTGCTTTGTCTCTGATGAAGGAATTCACCAGCTGTTGTAAACCTGCTCCTTACAGTGCAAACAGGAAATCTTTGTTTTGTTCAGAGAATGCTTTGTATGGGGACCAGTCCACATGTAGCAGATTGAAGTCCCCCACCAGCAGCAACTCCCCCCTGTCTGCCATCATCAGCTTCCTGGGATAGGGGCCTGTAGATAACTCCGATCCGGATTGGGGCCTTCTCTCCAGCCCTGAGGGTAATCCAAAGTGCCTCTGCCTTGCTTTGCTTCCTTTGGATTGCTGTTGCATTGATGTCCTCTTTTATATCAGTGTCAGTGGCTCAGTAGGTAGCACACTCGCCTCTGATGCCGGGAGATCAGAGGGCTGTGGGTTCAGTTCCCACACCTGGTACTTGCGTTAATATCCCAACACTGACACTGTAGTGCAGCATGAGAGAGGTGCTGCACTTCTGAGGTGCCGTCTTTCGGGTGAGACATTAAACAGAGGTCCCATCTTCCTGGACTGGTGGTAGTTCAGGTGGATGTTAAAGATCCCATGGCACTTATCGAAAGAGTAGGGGCATTTCCCCGGTGTCCTGGCCAAATTTCCCTCATTCACTAAAAATATCACCAACAGCTTAATCTGGTTCAAGGTCAGTTGGCATTCGTACCTGAAAATGGGCAGGATTTGTCTAGTGCACTTACCCGGTCAACAAAAACTAAATAAAATAAACAAAAAATAAAAATATATAGTGCTACACCTCCTCCATTTTTTACTTTCTCGATCAACGTGTATCCTGGGATGGTGACCTCCCATGTGTGGTTCCCGTCGAACCATGTTTCCGTAATGTTGACCAGGTCTAACTGTGCTTCTGCCATCATGGCCGTGAGATCAGGAATATTGTCTGTCAGGCTACGAGCGTTGACACACATTGCCTTCCAACACAGCTTATTCTGGTTAGTTGAAGGTTTACCCTGACTCTGTTGCGTATGTGTTTTGTGTTGCATGTTGTGTATATGATAGGAGCATATGTGTGCTGAACTAGTTGGTGATGGGGAGGGGCACAAGGCGACCCTTGTGGTGTAAGGGGTGCCTGTGCCACCCCCCCTGCACACTAGTTTAACTGACCCAATATGGACGTCAACTTTTTGATCAAGCACTCGTGTACCTTTCTTTAAAGAGGTATAGGCTGTCTAATTAAAAAAAATTCTCACTCCCAGAAGTCCTGCCAATTACCGATACACTAATGACTTTTTTCTAGCACCAGTTTCTCAGCCAGGTGTTAAATTCAGTGATGTCCTTTTCTCTGATCTTCTACCTGCTGTGTCTCCCTTATTCCAGACGGGCAGAATCTCTGAGAAGGTGAGACCGGTTGAAAGAAAAGAAGTTTGTCACCCAACCTGGGGATATTTTGATCTTACTTCGAGTAGGAGCTCTTACAGCAGGCCAGTACCATTAGGACTGTGCTGTAGGCATTAGGACCCACTGGAAAACTCTTAGCTAGCAGTACCCATCGAGGCTGCCCCTTATGTCTCCTCCGCCCCGACGTCGGCTGTGGTACAAAAGAGGGTGGTCCCCAGCCCCACCTCAGTTCACCCATCGCAGACCCGCTCTCAACGGTTGCTCTTGGCTCGTTGTTCAGCAGTTCAGCAAAGATTTTTTCTCTGTTTTTCCTTGGTGATAATTTTTTCTTCTCGATTCGTGTCTCTCGTTCTATGTCTTCTTTACTGTCGTCTGTGACTTCGTTGGTACCGAAGAAAACCAAGTGTTTCTGTGGCCACCAGATTCCTGCTAAGGACTTCCATGAGTTCAGCGTGTTCTGCCTTGGGCCGGACCATGATACCCAGGCTTGCAAGATCTGCAGAGGCTTTACCAGCAGGACAAGAATTCGACACCTAAAGGCACTTGAAGCCCACCTTTTAGAAAAGCAGGTCGCCGTGATGCAGAGCTCACCAGGGGGAGAAGTCTAAACATAAGGACAAGTCGCGCCATAAGTCCCACAGCAAGGACCGGAGCCAGTCCCATCTGCGCTCCCGCTCTCTCCAGAGGATGGCTTCCTCGTCTGACTTAGGCGATTCTTACCGTTCCCGCCACTCCAAACATTCCCAGGACTGGGGTGAGCTATCCAGCCACAGTAAGACCCCAGCGTCGGTGGAAGGTAAGCAGGGCCCGGTTGCCAGCTGGTGCTGCCCTCGAAGGTGAAGGTCATGCCCTTGCACCCCCCTTCTACCTTGGGAAGTACCTCTTCGGTTTCCTCTTTGGAGCATGCCTTGGCCCCGCCGAAGAAAGCCTCTGTCTCGGCCCTACCCGGGACTTCGGGTAAGGCCCCTTCGAAGGTGCGGGAGCCCTCCATGAAGTCCTCCTCAGCTTCCTGCCCTTCTAAGTCTTCTGCGAAGCAAGACCCAGTGCCAGTTAAGCCAGGTGGCCAGAAGCCGGCCTCTGGTCCCGGCACCGGTCGCTTACTGGGTCAGGCGACACTGGAGACAGTACAGTTGCCGTTGCTGAGAGCCTCCACCCAGGAGGGCGTCTCTGCGGGCACTTCACCTCAGGATCTCCCTGAGTTGCCGGCTTTGCCGATTTCCCCAGGACCAGCCTGTCATGCCAGACGCCCTGGCTGGGGCTGCGGCGTCACAGTTTAGTGGGGGAGGAGCTCACCAAACTTTTTCAGTTTTCGGTTCTGGTGGAGCCAGGTCAAGCAGGATGCAATCCTCCTAAGCCAGACCTTACCCCGGTCCCTGAAAAAAAACAGAGGACCAGACTACAAAGAGCAGTCCTTTCATCCTGGCAGGCAAGCCTGTTCCTGAAGAGCGGCCCAACACTTCTAGGTCCAGCTCTCCTACGGTGATCCGTAGCCGCTGTAGGTCCAAGGACCACCCGTGACATCGGTGTTTCTGGTTGGTTATCCGCCATTGGTCATCTTGCAGGAGCAGGTCCCATAGTCTCCGTAGGTCTGGCAGTCACCACAGGTGTTCAACCAGCAGTCGTCTGACCCATAGCCGATGTCGGTCCTCTCACCTTCGTTGGTCCCCGAGCTGAAGCTGGTCCCACAGCCAGCGTCTCTCGATTACTGGCTAGCGCTCAGAGGACAGAAGCCCCTCCAGTTTGGGGTCAGCTTCTTCCCGCTCTGACAGGGGCAGGTCTTACTCTTCCTCAGTCTGACCAGTCCCTTTCTATAGAGAGGGTGTCCCTGGACAAAAAGGACACACCTCGTTCACCTCCAGATGATCCCACCTTTATGGATGTCATGAGGCACATCCAAGCCTCCAATGGATGGGAGACTGAGAACTTGGATCCGGAACGCCAGAGGTTGGCTAGATCCTGAGGCAAAAGGAGCCAAAGCCTCTAGTGGTCCCTCCTTTAGTGGATACTTTCCAGAACCTGACCCTGGAAGCATCCAGCCACTACCCCAGCAGTTCCCAAAAAGTTGGATAGGCTTTATAGAGCACCGAGGGAGGAGCCTTTCCTGACTAAACACCCTCAGGTGGACTCCATTGTCATTATGGCAGCTCATGAGAAATCTAAGCAGCCGAAGCACCTTAGTTCACAGCCTCCTGACACAGAGTCCAGATACTTGGACCAGGTGAGCAAGAAGATTTATTCTGCCTCCACCTGCTCCATCAGGTCTCTTAACTTCCTTGCGCATATTGTCCAGTACCAGAGAAGGGCCAGGAAGTTGCTCAAGCCTTGCCAGATTTGGTGCAAAAGACAGAATTGCTGGAAATATTGAAATCCGGTTCAGACGTAGGTTTACATGTGTTGGGGGCTTCTTATGATACTGCAGATACGGCATCTAGGGCTACGGCTTCCAGCGTTTGCCTTAGGTGCCATGCCTGGTTAAAGGTCTCTGGATTCTCCCAGGATCTGCAGTCCGGAATCAAGGATCTTCCATTCCAAGGTTCCGTCCTGCTTGGGGAGGAGACTGAGAAGTTGATTTCTCATCTCCAGGAGTTCGGGAAGTCAATTTGGTCCGTCCGGAAACTTTACAAGGGGAACCGAAGCACTCCTTTTGGAAGTCCTCAGGGCAGAACAGCCGTGGCCAGTTTTCGCAGAGAGGTGGATTCTAGAGGAAAGCCACACCCAGTGCACTGGGGGCACCCCCTCTAGAGGCCCAAAGTCCTCCCAAACCTTTCTGCCCACTCCTGGAGCTACCCCCCGACTCCCTACTGACCCCCCCTTCCGGCGGAGGCAGAAGGGGAGGCAGTGGAGGGTCACTTTTCCCTCCATTTGGAAGAGTGGAGCAAGATCACTTCAGACCTCTTTGTCATCGACCATCATAAGAAGGAGACATACATTAGAGTTCACTGAGATCCCTCTGGAGAATCCGCCAAAGTCCTCTCATTATCCTCCTTCTGACATCTCTTTGATAGAAGGAAAGATCCAGGCTCTCTTGCAGAAACAGGCGATAGAGCCTGTTCAATAGGGGCAACAGGGAGGAGGGTTTTACTCCCACTTCTTCCTGGTTCCAAAGAAAACAAAAGATCTTCGGACCATCCTGGACCTCGGCTCTTTAAATCACTTTGTAGAATGCAAACAGTTCAGGATGGTGACTCTACGAGGTCTCATTCCTCTGTTGCATCAAGGGGATTGGCTCTGCTCCCTAGATATGCAAGATACTTACATGCATATGGGAGTCTTCCTTCCCCACCAGAAGTTCCTGAGGTTCCCTACCAGTTTCGGGTCTTACCGTTTGACCTGTCCTCCACTCCTCGAGTCTTCAGCAAGTGCCTAGCAGTGGTAGCTGCGGCTCTCGGACGCAAGGGCCATTACATCTTCCCTTATCTGCAAGACTGGCTCTCGGCAGCTCTCTCAAGAACTCTCCTTCTGCGCACTCTTGGAGACACCTATACTCTCTTCCGAGAGTTGGGGATCAGCCTGAATCTTCCGAAGTCATCCCCAGAGCCCAGCCAACTACCTTTTTTTTTTTTAAATAGGGGCAGTTCTGGACACGGTCCAAGGCATAGCCTTCTTCCCGCTGGGGGGGGGGGCCTCAAGTCCAGGCCAGGACTTTCCTCAGGCTTCTGGGGCATATGGCGACTGCCGTCCCTACAGTTCCCTTGGCTCACCTCCACATGAGGGTCCCTCAGTGGATGCTGAGGGTGCAGTGGGCCAAAAGTCCGATGGTCTAGACCAGTTGGTCTGGATCTCGGACCCAGTCAGAAGGACCCTTTCTTGGTGGCTGAACCCTTCCAACATGGAAAGAGGGGTTCTTTTTCAGCAGGAGACCCTGAGCTGGATCTTAACCACAGATGCCTCCGAGTTCGGTTGAGGGGCGCATCTAGGGGACAGCCAGGCTCAGGGCATTTGGTCTCCAGACAAGTGCCAGCTCCATATCAATCTCCTAGAGATGCAGGTGGTTCTGAATGCCCTACGGGCTTTTCAAGAGGACCTAGCACCAGACTGTCTTCTTATCCAGACAGACAACACGGCCGTAGTGTTCTATATCAACAAACAAGGGGTCACGCATTCATGCCCCCTGTGCAGGGAGGTGATGAAAGTCTGGTACTGGGCCCTGGAACATCAGATCATTCTAGCCGCAGTGCATGTTCCAAACGTCTAAAATGTCTTGGCAGACAGCCTAAGTTGGTCACAGTCCAAGGCACACGAGTTGGAACTACTCTGTCAGTAGTGGACCAGCTCTTCAACATGTGGGGTCTTCCAGAGCTGGACCTCTTTGCATCTCCACGCAATGCCAGACTGCCAAATTTCTGCTCGTGAGAGCACGCCCCTGGTGTTTTTTAGCCAGACGCATTGTGCCTCTTTTGGACAGGGTGGTTTCTGTAAGCCTTCCCGCTAATCCAGAGGGTTGTCTTGAAGCTTCAGGCCAAGGGGGCGCATATGAATCTTGTCGCCCCGCTGTGGCCTTGGCAGATTTAATTCCCACTACTTCAGCAGCTGACAATGGAACCTCCGATTCAGCTGCCTTGGAGCTCGCACCGGTCATCCCAGGATCAGGGAACTTTGGTCCACCTTGACCTCAAGTCCCCTGCACCTTCATGCATGGCTTCTGCAGACATAGTCAAATCCAGGTATGAGGTCTCCCAGGAGGTGGTGGATGTTCTTGTCTCTGCGAAAAAAACCCTCTACTAGGTCCACTTATGCTATGAAGTGGAAGTGTTTCTGCCTTTGGTCTTCTCCACGTCACTTAGACCCACTCACCTGTCCAGTGAACTCAGTTTTGCAGTATCTCCCCTCCTTGTTGAATCAAGACTTGGGCTACTCCTTCATCATAGTGCATTTGTCCGCAGTTTCAGCCAATGAAATGCTGGTGGAGCGGAGAACTTTGGCCCAGCTGGACATGTCCCGCACTTTTTTGAGAGGCATTCTACACATTAAGCCTCCCATCAGAGATGCAGTACCTCCTTGGGATCTCCTCTCTGTGCTGGAGAAGCTTACTCTTCCACCTTTTGAACCTGCTGCAGATTGCAAGTTACGTTTCCTTTCCTGGAAGGTATCTTTTTTAGTTGCTGTCACTTCCACTCGAAGGGTTTCTGAGCTTCAGGCCCTGATGTGTAAGGAGCCGTATTTAGTTTTTCATAGGGACAGGGTTTCTCTAAGGACAAATCCTAAGTTTCTTCCCAAAGTGGTTTCAGAATTGGCTCTGAATCAAGAGGTCAACCTTCCAGTGTATTACCCAGACCATTCTAACAGAGGGGAAGCACTCCTGTACACTTTGGATGTCCATAGGGCGCTGAGGTATTATCTCAAGCGCACTACTCCCCACTGCAGGACGGAGCAGTTTTCGTTGCTTTTTCGCCTCGATATGTAGGTAATCCAGTGTCGAAACGGAGTATTTCTAGGTGGTTACAATAAATACAACAAAGCCCTTCCAGGTTCTGTCAGAGGTCATTCTACCAGGAGAGTGGTGGCTACTTTCGTGTCCTTGAAAAATGTCTCAATCTGAGACATCTGTGCAGCGGCTACTTGGAGCTCAGTGCACACTTTCATTAGGCACTACAGTGTGGATATTGCTTCCAGGCGCAAGGCCAGGTTCAGCCTAGCAGTCCTCTAGGGCCTTCTTTCCTAGCGTGCCTTTTTTCAGAACTGGTGTCTTTCAGCCGCCTCCCAGTATTTTTTTCAGTGTTCATTTTCGCAGGACTGCTTGGGACTCTGTCGTAATGGTAATAACCTGCTGCAAGAGCTCCCACACAAAGTAAAATAGTACAGTTACGTAAGAACTTACCGTAACAATAGATCTTCGAGAGGAGCTCTTGCAGCAGGCGTTGCTTTCCCGCCCTCCTTTCCCCTGGTGAGTTTTTCAGCATCTTTTTACAGTGTGCTTCTGCCTGGTCCGCCTGTTGGGACCTGTTCACTGATCTTCGGCGGGTGAACTGAGGTGGGGCTGGGGACTGCCCCCTTTGGTACCACGGCCAACAGCGTGGAGCCGATTGGGGGGCAACCCCCGCTGGGTATTGCTAGCTAACAGTTTTCCGGTATAGCCTGTTGCAAGAGCTCCTCTCGTAGATCTACTGTTATGGTAAATTCTTACGTAACTGTACTTTTAGTTTCCTTCACTGACCTACAGGCTAGGTCATTTTTACTTATGTGGAGAATGACATCTTGTGGTCCACTGCACGTATGATCCCCTCAATACGGCTTGTGTCCCTCCATGCTGATGTCCCTGGGAAGCACCTGACTGCAAATGAAGCATGGTCCTGCTGGAGCTGTACCCCTAATCATGGAGTCTCGTATTATTAGAACAGGATTCTTCTTTTCTGATTTAGCATGTTTAGTGGTGGGGTGCACCTCCTTGTGCTGGGTTGGATGTGGAGAGTGTTCGACGCCCATTAGAAAGTTGGAGAATCATTGATGCCATCTATACAAGTCACCCTGGGAGATGGTGGTGCATATCTGTTCGATGTTGAAATAGAATTGGAAGCCCCCTTGGCAGAGGATTTTTTGGTAGCTCTATGGTTCCTGACTGTCTGACAGCCCCCTAGCCAGTTTGTCCTTTTGAGGTAGGGGTGCTTGTGCAGCATGTCTAGGACCTGTACGTTCTCTGATGTTGCCTAGCTGGGCCTGATGCATGATAGCATTAGAGGTATTGTTTCAAACAACATGAAGTCTTGCTATATTCTGACATATGCAGTGAGTCCCAACCTTCGAACTGCCCCGGAGATGAAAGAGTTAACTTTCCATGCCAGGCATGGAACGTTGAGACTCTGTCTGTCTGTTCTTCAAACTCAAACCGTCAGATTCTTTACTTCGCCTCACTGAACAGTCGCTCCGGAGATTTCTCCTTCTGCTCGGTTCATTTTGTCGGTTAAAGTGCCGTTTTCTTGGTTTTCGACCGAAATTAAACCGTAACCTGTCGGTTCAGTCTCTGTCTGTGGTATTTGTGAGTACTAGATAGGTTATATTTTATCTATTCTGTGTGGAACTTGTAATCGGTTCGGTTTGAACCGAGCAAGTTGTTTAAAAATCTTAAATTGTACTTTTAGAGTGTGGTTAACGGTTCTTCCGGTTCTAAAAAAGCAGTTTTATTCACGGTTTTTCCGCGACCCGTAACCGATTCAGGGAACGATAAGAGGGTCTTGCCTGTTAGGATTGCCATAAGCGGAGTAAGTTTGGATGGGACTGGCACTATGTCTGAAACCCAAAAGAAAACCGGGCCCACTGGGTTTCAACATTGTAGTGTGTGTGGGGAAGTCTTTGCCAAGGCTGATCCCCACACCACCTGTGTTTACTGTCTGGGGTTTGACCACCTCAATGCAGACTGCCAGATTTGCAAAAATTTTCCTGCAGCTACCCTGGAAAAGAGAGTTGGTAGACTCAGGGAAAGGGAGGCCAAAAGTCCGCTGAACCGGATGGCCAGCCCGGTTCGGTTCAAACCGAACCAGAAGGAGTGCCCTCTGACCAGGGCGAGACTTCTTCGGGCAAAAGGAGATCCGACTCTGAGGAGTCGGTTCCAGCAAAAAGGACTAGAAAATCAGCTGGTGTGGAGCCAAAACTTTTCTCTCCAACTGCTGAAGAAATAGCCAAAGTGATCAAAATTGTCCAGTCGCTTTCCCCGGTTCCGACCGAACCGGCACCCGTCAGGTAGGCGCTCGGTTGGCGGTTCCACGGTTCAAGAGTATGATGTAGAGGAATATTATGAACCGGAGGAGGAAGAGGAGTATGAGGAGAGTGAATGTGGATTTGAAAGTCTGGATGTGCCCATTGACCGGACATCTCCCAGACAGACCTTCAGGAGTGTCTCCTCCTAGGCTTCTGAGTCCCTTCTCATTTTATGTTTTATAAAAAGTGGTTGAAACCTCCAGCTCCCTATGGAGGAAGCTGTGGATGATCAAGAGGAGCCTGACTATGTAGAAATGATGGATATCCCAGAGTCTGGAGGCTGTCTGTTCCCTTGCATAAATCTTTTGAGAAACAGACATTTAAAATTCTAAAACTCCTCACACTATACCTCCTGTGGATAAGAGAATGGACAAGAGGTACACATTATCAGGCTCAGATCTGGAGTTCCTTACACAACAATGCAGCCATGTTGGGGTAGTGCAGGCTGCAGCCTGTGACAAGACAAATATTCCTTGCTACACCCCCTGACACGGACTCAGGAGGATTGATGCCATGGCAAAGAAACAGTACATGGCAGCATCCCTGGGACTCAGACAGGCGAATTATGGCTTATGTGGCTAGATATCAGAAATCCAGATGGGATACTGTCATGGCTTTAGCAAAACAGGTCCTTGGCCAGCTTGCCAAGGAGCTGGAGCAGGTGGCTGCTGATGGTATTGAGGCATCCAAGGTGCAATTCCATGTTGCAGTGGACTCAAATGATGTGTCATCAAGAGTCATGGCTACATCTGTGGCACTTCAAAGAATAGCTTGGCTCAGATGTACTAGCCTGTCACAGGATACCCAGACTAAGGCCATGGATTTTCCTGTTGTGGGTAATTCTCTGTTTGGGGAGCAGACAGAGAATGACATGAAGAAAATGGATAAGTATAGGACCACCTATAGGAGTGCACAGGCCAAGGAAAGGCAGGCCACTCCTCAAAGGCAGCTTCCCAGGGGCAGGCCCAGGCCTTTTCATAGGCCTTTTTACCAAGCCCAGGCTTCCTCTTCTGCTTATGCCCAGAGGGGGTTCTTTAGAGGGAGAGGCAGACGGGGTACAAGCAGGCCTGCTTCCACCCCTCAGCCCAACGCCCCTGCCAAGCAGGCACCCTGATGGGGTTGCCAGGGCCGATTCTCAGCTACCTGTAGGGGGCAGGCTGGCTTACTTTGTCCAGGACTGGGAGTCTCTGACATCAGACAAATGGGTCCTGGAGGTAGTAAGCCAGGGACTGGTTCTCAGCTTCAAAAAGTTTCCAAAGATGAGAACCAGATCCTTTCCACCTGCAAATCCATCAGAGGCACTTGCCTTAGAGGCAGAGGTCTCTTCCTCCTAGCTCTCAGAGCTGTGGAAAGGGTTCCACCCCTACACCAGGGCAAAGGATTGTATTCCAGGTACTTCCTTACCCCAAAAAAGACCGGAGAATGGCGGCCCATCCAGGATCTCAGATACTTAAACAAGCACCTTTTAAAACCAACATTCAAAATGGTGACTCTGGGAATTATTCTACCCTCTCTAAGGCCAGGGGAATGGCTAGTGTCCCTGGACCTCAAGGATGACTACTTCCATATTCTCATCAGAAGCTCCCATCAAAAGTACCTCAGGTTCGAGCTGCCCTCAGGCCATTACCAGTTCAGAGCAATGCCCTTTGGCCTCACCTCTGCTCCAAGGGTATTCACAAAATGCCTGACAGTAGTAGTTGCTTCTCTAAGAAGGCAGAAAATTGCCATCTTCCCTTACCTGGACGACTGGCTCATAGTAGGCCAGTCCCCAGACCAAGTCAGGTTACACTTACAGATAACTCAGCAACTGCTCACTTCTTTGGGTTTCCTTCTAAATCTTTCAAAGTCAGTTCTAGAGTCTGTCCAGCTTCTCATCTTCATAGGCGCAGAGCTAGACACAGAGAAGGCCAGAGCCTTCCTTCCCCTGGACAGGGCAAGGACCCTGGTCTCTCTGGCCTCCTCATTCACCCTGCAGGTGTCTCGACCAGCAAGGCATTTTCTACAGCTCCTGGGGCACATGGCTGCTTCTACAGCCGTAGTGCAGGGAGCAAGATTTCAGATGAGGGACATTCAGTTCCATTTGAGAGCCTTTTGGTCTCAAAAGAAGGACCCTCTGACCAAACTGATCCCAGTAACTCAAACTCTGATCCAGGCCCTACAGTGGTGGCAGGATCAGAACAATTTGAGACAAGGGGTTCCCTTTGTCACTCAGTCTCACTCTTTAATCCTTACTACAGATGTCTCCCTCTTGGGGTGGGGGGCTCACATGGGTGACCTCACCACCCAGGGGTTATGGTCCCCTCAGGAATCTCTGCTCCATATCAATCTGTTGGAACTCAGAGCAGTATTTCTAGCACTTCAAGCTTTTTCCAAATCTGTTCAGAACAAAGTGGTACAGGTCAGAACAGACAACACCACCACAATGTGGTACATCAGCAAGCAAGGAGGCACTCTGTCTACGGCCTTGTGCACCGAAGCAATGAAGTTGTGGTCTCTGGCTTACTTCCTGAACACCTCCCTCACAGCAGTTCACCTCCCAGGAAAGGACAATGTCCTGGCAGATGCTCTCAGCAGGATTTCCCAGGGCCATCACAAATGGTCACTGGATCCCCTGGTCTTGGAGGTGATATTTTCCAGACAGGGCACCCCGCAGATAGATCTTTTTGCAGCCCCAGACAATCACCAACTTCCTCTTTTTTGCTGCAGACCCCCAGTGTTGGGCTCAGTCCCCTGGATGCCTTAGTTCTCAATTTGGAAGGGAAGTTTCTCTATGCTTTTCCCCACTTCCCTCTCCTGTTCAAAGTGCTAGTCAAAATCAGATCTCAACCCTGCAAGATGATCCTGATTGCTTCAGACTGGGCCAGACAGCCCTGGTATCCACTCCTACTGTCCTTAGCAGTCCATCTTCCCCTGTGGCTTCCCAAGAATTACAACCTGTTAACCTGTACTCAGGGAAGGGTTTGGTACCCGAACCTCAAATCTCTCTTTCTCAAGGCCTGGCTCTTGAAGAGTTAGAGTTTGCTGATTTACACCTCTCCCAAGGTGTAATGGATATCCCGAAGGCTTCTAGAAAACCTTCCACCAGGGCTACTTATAATTCTAAATGGAAAAGATTTTCCATATGGTGCTCTGGGAAGCATATTTCCCCAGAATCTGCTGATCTGCCCAAAGTCCTTGATTATATGGTTCACTTAAATAGCTTGGGGCTGAGACCAGCTACACTGAAAGTGCATCTGGCAGCTGTGTCTGCTTTTATTTCAGCAGGTAAGCCCTGTTCTGTCTCAGCTCACCCTGTTTTCTCCCAAGTTTTTCAAGGGATTGCTTCACACCAACCCTCCATTCAGGGACCCTGCCCCTGCCTGGGACCTCAATGTTTGCATTGCTCAGCTTATGCAACCCCCTTTGAGCCTTTATCTTCAGCAGAGCTTAAGTACTTGACTTGGAAGACTTTGTGTTTCTGGTAGCCATCACTTCTGCCAGGCGATAAGTGAATTACAAACCTTGTCAGTGGAGCCTGATCTTATCTCCTTTCATAGAGATAAAGGTGGTCCTGGGACTAACAGGAAGTTCTTGCCTAAGGTGGTTTCAGATTTCCACCTTAATCAATCTATGTCTCTTCAGTGTACTTCACTGAACGTTCCTCCTCTGAGGCGGAGACTGCACAGTTTAGATGTGAAAAAGAGCCCTTAGTTACTACATGGGCGTACCAAGGTCTGGGTTTGACTCCTCCAACTGTTCCTCACTTATGGTGAGGCTGGTAAAGGAAACCTGCCACTAAAAGATCCATTGCCAGGTGGATTGTCTCTTGTATCCAATTTTGCTATGAAAAACTGGGTAAGGTTCCTCCCTCAGGCCTGAGGGCTCACTCTACCAGAGGTACAGCTGCTTCCCTGGCTGCTGCCAGGGACATTCCTATTCTAGAGATATGTCAAGCAGCTACCTGGAAAACAGTTCACACTTTTACCAAGCATTACTCCCTGGACATCCAGGCTAGGAGTGATGCTCGGTTTGGCACAGCTGTGCTTCAGAGCCTATTTCCTAAGTAGGTTCTGTCCCTCCTCCATGGAGGGTACTGCTTTGTAGTCTGCATATGTCAGAATATAGCAAGACTTCATGTTGTTTGAAGAAAAAATTACTCACCTTAGTAATGTTCTTTCTTCTAATGGAGTCTTGCTATATTCTGACCTCCCCCCCCCTGCCTGCCCCTCTCAGAACCTCTCTTTTTGGGATGTGGGTGGGCAGTGCAGTGTTGGCACTTAGTAGATGCCCTTATTTTTTGGGGTGAGTGGGTGTTGTGTTTTCATTTTTGGGTCTCCTGACTTGAGTCTTTGTGTTGGGACCAAAAAATGTGTTTTATGTTTAGTAGCCAGTTGGCTAGTGTAGGTTTACAGCTTCCACACAGGACCTTAGTGAGTTTAGCTCATAAAGATCTGACGGTTTGAGTTTGAAGAACAGCAGACAGAGTCTTAACCGAGCTCGAGCTCAGCGTTCCATGCCTGGCATGGAAAGTTAACTCTTTCATCTCCGGGGCAGTTCGAAGGTTAGGACTCACTGCATATGTCATAATATAGCAAGACTCCATTAGAAGAAACAACATTACTAAGGTGAGTAATTTTTTCATCTCAGCCCAGGCTGCATGCAGCTGAGATTTAAGGTCCCTGAATGTGAAGCATGTTGGACAGTGCCCCACTCTGAGGATAAAAGCCTGGCTAAACAGTGTGCCACAGCAATTGCAGTTTACAAGATCCATAGTGACTATATTACTCTGTATAGGCTTTTAGGATAAAATAGTTGATTGCTTTATAGCAATACTTGGATGAAAGAGAAGCAGATGTGACTTCTGGCTGAGAGCTTTCTATTAGCAGACCACTATTTTAGTAGTGGGTACCTCAAGTCGGTGAGGATCAGTGAAGTTCAGCAGACAGTAAGGCTACGGGCTGGACCGCTCTTGGCGTAGTCCTCCTAGGGTTGCCCTTTTTATTTGTACGAATGTTGTGCCCTGCCTTTGTAACCAGGAGAGGCAGGAAGGGGGCTTAGTGAAGGATGACTGGGGGTTGGGCAGAACCTGTTTCTGCTACCTGTAAAACTAGTCTGTGATTTTCTGCCTTTTAGCTGTACCAAGCCCTTGTTACATCAACTGCCCATAAAACCAAAGTACACACAGAACTAATAGATGGAAAGGAAACTTGTTTTTATGTTAAGGGGCATTGAGTAAATGTTCCAACAGCTTCTTATGCTGAGAGAGAGCAGTCACTGACTGGGTCTGAGCCTAATGAGTGAGGAGAGAAGCAGCCTCAGCAGAGAGAGAAGCCCAGACTATGCACTCCAAGGGGGAGTCGGGTAGAACTGCTGTCAAGGAATCCCTGCTTCTGCACCTGTTGGAATCTGTCTTCCCTCAGTGATTGGTCTGTCTCCCAGTTGAAGATCAGTGAAGCTGGGGGCTGGGCCACATTAGTGTATGCCGCCTAGGGTTGCCGTTTATGTCTGAGCTGTTGTTTTTGGCTGAAAGCTTTTTATTTGCCGACCACTATTTCAGTAGTAGGTACAGCAGTTTGTGAAGATCAGTAGACAGTAAGGCTAGGGGCTGGACTGCTCTTGGCATATGCCTCTTAGGCAGGGATCCAGATAAGATTTTTTGGGATGAGTACTGTACTCCTCATTTTGAAAGTGAGGTGAGTAAAACCACATTCAGATGCGTACAAATGTCTGGACAGAGTGGAGTGAGGAATACATTTTAAAAACAAAGTAGTTTTTTTCTTGATAAGAATTGATAAGGTGCCAACAGTGCTCCAGCTAATGTTGGCAGGTAGGAGTAATTTACTCACCAATTTAAAATATAGCGATTAAAACAAAATTGGGATATGTTAGAGTGTTGTAAGTATGGGGAAAAAATTGCTCCTTTTGAATCACCAGTTATGTTATGAAGCACTCTTTTATGGAGTGTGCAGCATTTACAAATGTTGTGAGAGTATTGGTACTCATTAAAAAAATTTTTGTGAAGCATATTTTCTAAAATGAGGTGAGTAAAATAGGTCAGTACTCACCTTACCTCTGGAGCTCTGCTCCTAGGGGTGCCCTTTGTGTCTGAGCTGTTGCTTCTGACTGAGAGCTTTCTGTTAGCCGACCACTATTTCACTAGTGGCTACAGCAGTACAAATGCTGATTTACATACAGCAGCCAGCAATTCTGGGTATGTTACAACAGCTCTATATGCTGAGACAGCAGCCGCTGGCTGGGTCTGAGCAGAATGAGCAAGGAGAGAAGCTGCCTTAGTGGAGAAAGGAGCCTGGACTGTGCACTCCGAGGGGAATTCAGGTAGAACTGCTGTCAAGGAATCCCTGCTTCTGCACCTGTCGGAATCTGTCTTCCCTCCGTGATTGGGCTGTCTCCCAGCTGAAGATCAGTGAAGCTCAGCAGACAGTAAAGCTAGGGGCTGGACCACACTTGGTGTATGCCTCCTAGGTTGCCTTTTGAGTCTGAGCTGTTGCTTCTGGTTGTCTCTAGCTGAGAGCTTTCTGCTAGCCGATCACTGTTTGTAAAGTGATCGCAACTTCATTTGCATACCCTTGACCACCAGAGCCACATTTTACAGGGCTATTGCCTTACTACCACTACCCCTCTGTTTTCTGGCTAGTGATGTTTGAGGTTCTGGCTCCGTTATCCAACTACCTCTCTGTGCCACATAATATGCCGCCCTTTTTCATCTAGAGTTTTTGGTAGTTTGGTTTTATTTTGTTTTTATTTTTTTGTATCCTTTCCTTATCTCTTTTGTTTCCCTTTCCTAATAAACTGAACTAAGGTTAGTGAGGGAGCCGGCAGTGGTTACTGGCTGTGTGCGACACCATATGGGAGATTCACAGGCACCTTGCCTATTAGCCATTGTCAGTCCCCTGGCCAAAGCTTGCTTCTGCCTCTAGCCCAGCCAGACTCATAAGTGATAATCAGAGGTGGTGATATTCTGAAAGATGAACAGTTACAGTAAGTACATAACTTTCATTTGGTTTCCGTACATTGTGACAAAAGAGGGGTGCTCCTTCTCTTCATTTCCTTTTTAGTGAGATAGTTATGTATTCCATAAAGGAAGCCCGCCTTCTCAGATTCCCCCTCCTCCAACCCCTAAGATTAAGTGTAACAGATTGTGTGCTGCCTTTACTGAGGTGATTAAACTCTTCCCAGGCCGCCTTTCCTGGAGGGATTGGTGGGTGAATGTAGTGTGAAGAAAGTCAAAGCTCCTTAAATGGATAAGGTCTCTTCAGCTTTTTGAGACTCGGGTCCTTAGTCTTATTCAACTGCCAGCACCTCTAGGAATGGAGAAGTCTATTACCTTTAAATATTTCCAGCATAACCAAAGAATGGGGGGGATGATAATTGGACTGAAATGGTAGCCAAACTCCATTGTTTGCTTGACCACACTGTATCTCTCTGTAAGCAGCTTGTGTGGCATCCTGTAAACCAGGCTGTTAAAGGGATCCTAGATGCTGGAAAAAAAAACTGCATAGTATAATGCCTTGTTTCATATTGTGTGACAACCGTTTTCCTTGGCTAGTAACCCCAAATATTTCGTGCTTGCTTTCCATGGGGCAGACAAACAGCTAATACCGCATCTCCTTAATCTTAGTGGTGGAGGTGCTGAGATGAGATTAGTAATGGGTGATTTAAGGAGATGGGGATTAGTGAATGGAGATGCAGGATAAAAGAGGAGCGACTTTGAAGGGCATTTGTTGTCCTGAAACGGTTGGTCTTTCTGAGAGTTAATGCAGCATGTTTTTTTGTTTTTGAGCAAGACTTCTGAAACTGAAAACAACTGCAGGGATTGAATCCAAAATATGAACACTGCTCTTTGCATGCTCATTAAGAAGATTATTTTCTGCTGTTTCTAAGGCAATCACATGCTGCAGGTCTCATGCATTCTTAAATTGTTGTAATTGATTGTGAGCAGAGTTCCTCTTGTTTATACTGGCACACAGTTGTGGCTTAAGGTTTAGTTAAGATGAAAATGTTAACTGGTCGAATAATGTTGACCGCCGAGAATGTGGGGAATTAGTTCATTTTACTTCTTAAGCATGGCTTGGCCAATTAACCTCATTTCTTGTTTTGAGCTTAAAAAGCTTTACCGATGTTCAAGTGCTGAAAGGATCTAGATCTGCCGAATATGTCACTAGCTTATTGATAAAGATGTTTCATACTCCCTAACCTTGTTAACCTTATGCCTGAAATACTTATTATTGCTCTGTGTATTTTTTCTATTTCTGTATAGTTATGTTTATTATCTGTACATAAAAGTGTTATTCTTGACCTTGTGTAACACAGGTCCACCTTGTAAATGAGCTTGCACAGTGGTGTTCACCTGGATAAATAAAGACTTGATTGATTGATGTAAAAAAGCATCCATGTTCACAGTGTGGCCAGTATGCCTGAATTTCTGTTCAGAAATGGGCATAAGTCCTGAAATGCTGTTTCATGGGATCGCTGCACAGCAAATGTCAGGCTCTCTGTGGCACTGGTGCTTTGAAGGCCAGTTTGACACACTCTACCCCTTAATTTTGGCATCAGGCCAAAATATCTTGGGTCCCTCTGCGTTGCAGTTGGGGGAAGAGCAAAACAAGCAGATTACGCTACCACTGATGGCACATTCAGCTTGAAGGAATACTTTGCAAATGTGGGGTCTGGTGCAGTACAGATCGTCATTCCAGTCTGGTACAAACAGGCATTTTGCCTGCTTAAAACCTCTTTGTTAACCTTGAAACATGGCAAACTTATGGCAGTACTTGTGGAGCGCATGTCACAGTGCACAGTGGTGCACTGCATTGGCAGTGCTGGACACACAGCAGTCCAGCTGAATTGTACCCACTTTCCCAACTCTCTGGTTCCCCTGGTGGTCCACTAGACTCCTTCTCCCTCCATGGCTATTTTTACCACCTCATCCCAGTGCCAAGTTTTTCCTGGCTCTTTGGTGCCCTCCACCCCTAGGACAGACTGACTTTGTAGGTAAGCAGCTTCCATTTCCTTGGTGCGCTAGGAGAAAAAAAGTTTAGCCTCATAGTGGACTGATAGCAGAGATGGGGTTGGGAGGACAGGAGCTAAACTGGGTTGAAAATTGGCTTTCGGGTGTTTACAGAGGGTAATGGTGGGTGGGATAATATCCTCCCACAGGAAGGTAATCAGTGGAGTCCTTCAAGGTTTAGTATTGGGGCCACTCTTGTTCAGTGCTTATGTCTCAGACTTAGGGAGGGGGGTAGGAATAGGTTGAGTCTTGTTGCGGATGATTCAAAATTGGGAGCACTGGTGGATAGTGAGGGAGACAGTCCAGGGTGATCTGGATACCCTGGAGGGGTGGTCAAGGAGGTATGGACTAAAATGTAATGCCGGGAAATGTAAGGTGCTTCATTTGGGGGTCAAAAACCCTGGCCATGTATATGCCCGGGGGGGGGGGTGTCATACTGCATGCCACATTGGGAGAAAGGGATTTAGGGGTGGTGGTAGATGTCAAAATGAATAACTCTGAAAATTGTAGAATTGCAGCCATGGCAAACATGATATTGGGTTGCATAACCAGGGGAATTAAGTCCAGGAGCAGGGAGGTGATCCTCCCTCTATATAATGCCTTGGTCAGGCCGCAGCTTGAGTACTGTGTGCAGTTTGGAGACCTCACCTGAAGATAGACATAGTGCTGCTGGAAAGGGTCCAGAGGAGAAGCGACCAGGATGATTCAAGGCATGGAGGGGAGAGGCCTTATGAGGAGAGACTGGAAGAGCTTGGGCTTTACTCACTGGAGGAGAGGAGGGATAGGGGAGACATGATAGAGGTTTTCAAGTATGTAAAGGGAATAATTTGGAGTGGAACCAGGGAGTTGTTTAGGCTGAAGGGGGGAGTGACCAGGGGCCATAAGTGGAAGTTGGAGGAAACTACAGGAGCATCGAGAAGCATTTTTTTCACTGAGAGGGTGGTAGAGCTGTGGAATACGCTTCCCGGGAGGCTGGTGGAAGAGAGCACAGTGGAGGGCTTCAAGAAGGGGTGGGACCAAGTATAAGGGGAAGCTGAATCTAGAGAAGACACTCTTAGAGGCTGGGGGTGGTGGTGAGGCGGGCAGCCAAGAGCTAGTGTAAATTGTTGTATTTGGAAATGAGTAGTGGAGTAGCTAGAAGATTGTTGTAGTGCGATCATTTAATGTTATTGTAAGGTGATCCATCTACAGTACATCTGGGTTAAATTTTTCTTTTTTCCTCCTTCTAATACACTTCTAAGTTGCGGGTACCTCTGCTTTTGCAGTTTCTGGTATTGCCAGGTTATTTTCTGTTTTTGTAAAGTTCTAGGAGCTGACGAGAAAGCGGACCTGTGAAGCCGTGGCGCAATGAAATAATCAACAGTGTATGTGTGAATGAGAGAGACTGTTACTGAGAGAAAAAATAGACCCCACCTTCGTATTGTACAAAAACACCAGTGTCCAGTCATGTATCCCCTGTCCCCCGACCCTCTGGCAGCAACCCAATCCCACACTCCTAACCCCCCATCCATAATTTGTTATAATTTGTATGATCATCATAACTTAAGAAATAAAATCTGTGATGGGCGACCGGTACAACCTGCTCACCTCCACGGCCAACCGCCCTCTTGTATGGTGACTCTCATGCTTATAATACTCCGTCCCCACCATGGCAGCACCCTACTCCTACGCTCCTCCCCTCCAGCACTCAATTATTCGTCTGAAAAGGTGACCGTGGTGCCAACACAACCTCCCTCCTCCCCTCCATGGCCAAGTGCCTTGTAATGAATGAAAAATGCTCAGGTGGTTACTAGTAAAACCAGCAGATTTCTTAAGTTATGATGATCAAACAGATTATGGGTACGGGGGGGTGGGTAGGAATGTGGGATTGGTTTGCTGCTGGAGGGTGGGGGAACGGGGATACATGATTGGACTTTGTGTTTTTGCGGCTTTCTCGTCAGCTCCTAGAACTTAAGAAAAACGAAAAATAAACTTGCAGTACCAGAAACTGTAAAAGCACAGAGGTACCCGCAACTTAAGAAGTGTATTAGAACAAAAAAAAGGGTAACCCAGATGTAGATGAATCCCCTTACAGTCTATGTACTATCACTTTAAATATTAGGTGTTTATGGTTGACCGCTTTCCTCTCAGGATATAACTACCACCAGTGTGCGACGGCCAGTCCATTTCTCGTTCACAGAAAAATCTTACCAGACCAGGACTTTCGCAAGAAAAAAAGTAAAAATTCGCTGCAACAGTAACATTAAATGAGCACACTACAACAACCTTCTACCTACTCCTCTACTCAGAGTTCCAAATACAACACTTTACACCAGCCATTGTCTTTAATAGTGTATGGGGACCAGTTAAACGATATTTGTCCTTGCTTTTTCTGTTTTTTTTTTTGTTTTTTTTTTTGCTTTGCACCACCGAGTCCTTCAGGGCCAGCTCTCACCACTGCGGCTGTTCATCGAAATGCGGGAAGTTCAAGAGACGTGCATGTGCAGAGACATTAATGTTGTTATGCTGTCGTTATGACGTACTAGAGGGTATAGCTGTAAAGCACAGGTTTTTATTTGCTGATAGTGTAACAGTACTTGGATAAGGAGAGGCAGAAGACAAACTCTGAGAATGTAAAAGTTTTACTAGCTGCAAAGTACCAAAGAGGATAGGCAATTACACAGCTGTATACTCTACAACTCTATTCTGTATATGATAACGTTATACTCTACAACTCTATTCTCTGTACTTAAGCAATAAACCACGACAGGGCATGGGTTTTGCTGGGGTTTACTCACACCTAGTGTGGTTTGGTGACGAGGCGCAGCCGAGTGATCCAAATCCACACCAGAAGTGGGTAAATCCTAGCATAACCCACACTCTGGAGTGATTTATTGCGATTATACAATGTCCCCCTGTATTTTTTAACAAAGAATAAGACAAAGCACAGTTTTTGGCAGTTTAAATTTTTTTTTTTTTTGCATTTATTCTTACGACGCAAAGTATAGTTCCTTGTTGCTGGGCGGAATAGTGAAGATACACCTCCCTCCCAATTGAAATATACTATGACATTATTTTTGCAGGAATAAAATTTTAGCTTTATTCACTATTTTGAAAATCCAGTAAAAATGATATGCCAGTGAAAATATATACTGCAATTCACAAGTTAGCTTGTTCTTGCACTTCAGCAAAATTAAACTGCCATGAAAATGGCAGATCGGACAAAACAGTGAAATTTAAGGGCAGTGAATTCATTATCTTATACAGTATGCTGTCAGCCAGTAATGCTACTTTATTAGTTTAGTTTTAAGGTTTTTTTCATTGTTTCAGTACTCTGTTCTGTTGCCTTGAGTTCAGTCTCTCCCTTCCCCCACCAATCGACCCTTTTGTCTCCTCATGGAAGTAGGCTGTATTTTAATTAATTCCCCCCCCCCCATATGTTCCCTGAGCTGTTCAGTGAGTCTACAGCACGCAGTAATTAGTGATTTTGGAGGCTGAGGAGAAGACTTTCACGGGTTTGGGTTCTGCACTTCGGTGGTGAGTTGAGGAGGGCAGGAATAGATGTGTCTCACTTGTTAATATGAGGATAGAAAACTAATTTAATTTTGATGCCTGTTTTTTTTTCCCTCGAACCCGAACCAAGCTGCTTCAGTGACGGTCTGCATGTTTCACTGAAGCCGCTCAGCTATGTGGTTATAAAGCCGCTTGTGCGTGCAGCCGCATTTTCTTTTTTTTTTTTTTTTTTTTTACATTATAACAGGCCAGTATTTACATATTGCAATTGTCCATGAAGCATGTGCTGTGCTGTTCAACTGTCACACGTCTGTAGTGCCTAGTGGAAAATATGGAGATGGGAGTGTTGGATTTTGCAACTGTTGTTAATTGGATTTCCTTCATGGGAGATCAAGATGTTTTATTTTTTGGGGGTCTGTAAATTGTTTTGCTAGTGAGGTGATTGTGAAGCCAGCTCAGATTCAGGATGAGTTCACCAGGGAGGGAAGGGGTTGGGAGGAGTCGGTAAAGTGTGTTGGGTTTGCAGTCCCTTCAGTAGCGAAGGAAGGATTTTCTGGACCATTTTGCTGTTATCTGCCTGTCAATTCACTTCAAACTACAGTTTTTGTGTCCCTCTAGTTAAGTGCATTTTGAAATTTGTGCTTCAGTGGCGGGTTATAGACGGCTTAGCGGGCAGTCAAGATGGCATTTTTAACCTTTGATGTTGAGGTCGGAGTAATTTTAAAAGGGGATATTGCAGATGTGACTGGCACCTTTTGCATGGGTTATCCCAGAATTTACCATGGCAGAAAGGTGCCAGTCAGAGGGTGGGATTCTCTGACCCCATTGTATAATCTATGATAAATTTATACTGTACAACTTTATTCTCTATACTTCTGTAATTCAGTAATGCCATCACTCTCAATCTATTATTTTGTTACACTATAACTGCATGACTAACATAGACTAAAAGTCAGAGTAGTGTTCATCAAGGATCGAGAGCAGTGGTAACCAGTGCACTTCATTGCCTGACTCAGCTGAGCTGGGAAAAGGGAAAGAACTAAAATGCACAAGAGCCCCGGACAACAGTAAAGCCTCCTATCTGAAGTGGGACTCCAGGGAAAACAAGATGCAGAAAAGCTGAATAACAAGGGCCTAAGAAACTTTAGAGCCTCCTGGCCATTGATAGACCCCAGGGAAACGAGATGCAGACATAACTGGCTGAAGACCTCTGGGCTGAAGCAGGACCCCAGGGAAAATGAGAGGCAGATGAAACTGGCTGAAGGCCTCTGGGCTGAAGCAGGACCTCAGGGAAAACAAGATGCAGATGAAACTGGCTAAAGACTATAGGGCTAAAGCAGGATCCCAGGGAAAATGAAATGCAGATGAAAGGGAAGCGACAGACTGATCGTTGCACTCGCACGGGACTTAGATGTCACTTGAAACTGGTGGAAAACACCACACTGGGCAATGAGTGGAGATGACTAGGGAAGATGCCAAAGAAAGATGGCCGGCACAGTCTCAGGTTGTCACTGCTAATGATGGTTTGAAGTTGAGCAATAATCAGATGAAAAGATTGGCATTAGGCAAAGAGATTCCTTATTGAATAAGCAGTTCAGTGGCAGGCAGGGCAGTTCTTGACAAGAAAGGCAATTTTTGGGTTAATCCAACAGTCTTTGGAGTGAACAAGGCACATTCAAACAGAAAGGACACTCTAGTACATGCAGGGAAAATTCAGGGTTAATCCAACAGTCTTTTGAAATAACCAAACAACCTGAGCAGAAGGGCAGTTACACAGTTGCGTACAGGCACTGTCCCTTTAAATGCAGGCTAAATGGTTTGCCTTTTTCACAATTTGCAGTGTTCCACAGAAATGTTTTCTGTAACAGGAACTCTAAGAAGTTGATGCAAGGGGAAAACCTGTCAAATGCTAGATAACTAGCTACACGGGGACCCTGGTGTACGACCCCCTCCCACAGTCATTTGAGTACAAAGGAGCCTAACAGGAGGATTACACTAAGGCTGAGGGTAATCTGGCTAGTTGGCACGCTAAGGGTCTCTCGCTAACTGTCCCTCCCAGACCGTGGGACTATGGCTCGGTTACACAGGTTTCTAGCCCTTGACTCAGGGTGTAGCTGCTGGGGTGGCTAACCGTGTACCCACTCCCCTTCTCTTGCTGCTGGCTGAGGCTAACACCTGAGTGTACTTTTAAAATAGCAGAATTTTGCACACTTTAAATACTAGCCATGGCTGGGCTACTGGTGCCCATTTGGTTACTGGCCACCTTTCTACACTCTGGGGCACTTTTCCCTTTAATCTGGGGCTTGCTTCCCCTAAATTGCCCACCATGAGCTGGCTTCACTGAAGAAAATGATCAGGAAAACTTTTAGGCTACCTGCACCTTCACTAGCCCACCTCACTAACTGGGCTACCACTTTAGCTGGAGCTCTCCTTGCCCTGACTGGCCCTTTTAATTTATTTATTTTTTAAAACTCATCTTTATTGTGGATAAAAAGAAGCATATAGTCATACAGTCATTCCGTAAGGAGTACTTAAGTGTGTTTTCATCATACAGTTAACAATGTACAACCATACATAGTATCGACCTTTGTGAATTATAAACATTTCATTCCTTAATGCTAAACAGCATGCCTTAGAACCATTGTAGGTTAAAGATAAAATTCATTACAGTGCTAGGGTCTGTCTAAGGCTATATTCAAGATCCCTTTGAGTGTCATGAGTACAATTACCATTTCTTTTCAAACAACATGAAGTCTTGCTGTATTCTGACAAGTGCAGTTAGCCCCAGCCTTTAAACTGCCCCGGAGAACAATGGGTTAACTTTTCTATGCATGGCATAGAATGTTCATCTCGAACTCTGTTGATGTCTCTGCCTGTTGTTGTTCGAACTGCAACCGTCAGATTCTTTACTCCGCTTCACTGAACAGTCTCTCCAGAGATTTCTCCTGCTGCTCGGTTCAAAGTCAGTTGAAGTGTCTCTTTTCGGTCGGTTTTCTACTGAAATTTTGTTTCCGCATAGTCTGTACAAGTCTCTGTGGTACCGTGACTGCTAGATAGGTTTTGTTCTGTTTTCTGTGTGGAACTTGTAAAAAGTGTGGATCGGTTCGGCTGACCCGATCATTCAGGTACATTTTGACTTTACTTTAGTATGTGGTTACCGGTCCATATCGGTTCTTTAAAAAAAAAAAAAAAAGGTTTTAGTACAGTTTTTTCCAAGACCCGTGACACGGTCAGGAACCGATAGGGGAGTCTTGCCTGGCGGTTGCCGAAAAAACAGTAGGTTTGGTTAGGTGGCCATGTCTGAGAAACCCAGGAAAAAAAAAAAACCGGGCCCACTGGGTTTCAACACTGCAGTGTCTGTGGGGAGGTCTGTACTAAGGCCGATCCCCACACCACCTGTGTTTATTGTCTGGGGTTTGACCACCTCGATTCAGACTGCCAAATTTGTAAAAACTTTTCCAAATCTATCCTGGAAAAGAGATTAGGTAGACTGAGGGAAAGGGAGGCAGAGAAGTCTGCTTACCCGGATGGCCAGCCCGGTACAGGTCCGACCGAACCAGGAGTGCCCTCTGACCAGGGCGATACTTCTTCAGGCAAAAGGAGAGCAGATTCCGAGGAATCAGTTCCGACAAAAAGAAAACGCAAAGACAAATCGACCGGTTCGGATCCAGAATCTCATACTCTGACTGCCGAAGAAGTAGCCAAAGTGATTCGTATTGTGGAATCGCTTCGCCCGGTTCCGACTGATCCGGCACCTTTTGGCAGGGGCTCGGTTCGGTCGGTTCCCCCGGTTCAAGATTATACCTTGGAAGAATTTTATGAACCGGAGTTTGAGGAGGAAGGAGAGTTGGAAGATGAATACGGTGATGTTGAAAGTCTGGATGTGCCTATTGACCCGGACATCTCCCCAGATAGAACTTCAGGTGTTTCTCCTCCTAGGCTTTCTGAGTCCCCTTCGCACTTCATGTTTTACAGAAAGGTGACTGATACCCTCCAGCTTCCTGTGGAGGAGGCAGTGGAGGATCAGGAGGAGCCTGACTATGTAGAGATGATGGACATCCCAGAGTCCAGGGGACTGTCTATTCCCCTCCACAAATCTTTTGGGAAACAGACACACAAAATTTTAAGTCTCTCCCAATTCCATACCTCCTGTGGATAGAAGAATAGACAAAGGTATACTCTTTCAGGCTCACATATGGAGTTCCTTTATCAGCAATGCAGCCATGTTAGGTTGTACAGGCTGCTGCCCGGGATAAGGCAAGCATTCCTTGGCATCACACCCCAGATAAGGACTTCAGGAAGATTGATGCCATGGCAAAGAAGCAGTACATGGCATCTTCCTTGGGACTCAGGCAGGCGAATTATATGGCCTATGCAGCCAGGTACCAGAAGTCCAGGTGGGACCCTGTACTGGCACTGGCTAAACAGGCTTCCCCCTAGCTTGCCAAGGAGCTGGAGGAGATGGCTGCAGATGGGACTGAGGCATTAAAAGTTCAGTTTCATGCTGCTGTGGACTCCAGTGATGTATCATCAAGAGTTATGGCTACATCTGTGGCTCTTCGGAGAATGGCTTGGCTCAGATGTACTAGACTCTCACAGGATACCCAGGCTAAGGCCATAGATTTTCCTGTAGTGGGTAATTCTCTGTTTGGGAGTAGACAAGAATTACAGAAGAAAATGGATAGTACAGGACCACTTACAGGAGTGCTCAGGCCAAGGAAGGCAGGCAACTCCTCAAAGGCAGCAGTCCAGGGGCAGGGGCAGGCCCTTCACAAAGCCTTTTACCAAGCACAGGCCTCCTCTTCCTTTTCACAGAGGGGTTCTTCAGAGGGAGAGGCAGAAGGAGGATGAGCAGGCCTGCATCCACCCTCAGCCTAAAGCCCCTGCCAGGCAGACACCTGATGGGTCTACCGGTCGATTCTCCTATCCCAGTAGGGGCAGGCAGCTTACTTTGTCCAGGACTGGATGTCTGTTACATCAGACAAGTGGGTCCTGGAAGTAGTAAAGCCAGGGACTGGTTCTCAGCTTCAAAATTTCCCAAGATGAGACCCAGATCTTTCCACCTGCAAATCTCTGAGACCCTTGCCTCGAGGCAGAGGTTTCTTCTCTCCTAGCTCTAAGAGCTATAGAGAAGTACCTACCCTACACACTGGACAAGCGACTGTACTCCAGGTACTTCCTAACCTCAAAAAGACAGGAGAGTGGCGACCCATCCTGGACTTAAGATACCTGAACAAACATCTTTTTAAAGCTAAAGTTCAAGATGATAACTCTGGAATTATCCTTCCTATGCAAAGGCCAGGGACTGGCTAGCCTCCCTGGACCTCAAAGATGCCTACTTTCACATTCCCATCAGGTGCTCCCACAGAAAGTACCTCAGGTTTAAGTTGCCCTCAGGCCACTGTCGGTTCAGAGCAGTGCCCTTTGGCCTAACCTCAGCCCCAAGGGTCTTCACAAAGTGCCTGGCAGTAGTTGTTGCCTTCCTAAGAAGACAAAAGATTTCCATTTTTCCATATTTGGACTACTGGCTCATAGTGGGCCAGTCCCCAGACCAAGTCAAGTCACACCTGCAAGTGACCCAGCAAGTGCTCACTTCTTTAGGATTTCTTCTCTACCTACCAAAGTCAGTTCTCGAACCAGTGCAGCTCCTCATCTTCATAGGGTCAAAACTGGATACGGTAAAAGCAAGAGCCTTCTTTCCCCTGGAAAGGGCAAGAGCTCTCATGGAACTGGTCTCTTCATTCAGCCTTCAGGTGTCTCGACCAGCAAGGCATTTCCTTCAGCTCTTGGGCCACATGACAGCTTCTACAGCTGTGGTCCAAGGCGCAAGATTCCAGATGAGGGACATTCAATTCCACCTCAGAGCTTTTTGGTCCCAAAGAAAGGATTCCCTTACCAAACTAGTCCCAGTGACTCGAACTCTGATCCAAGCCCTGCAGTGGTGGCAGGATCAGGACAATTTGAGGCAGAGGGTTCCATTTGCCACTCAGTCTCATTCAGTGGTCCTTACCACATATGCTTCCCTGCTGGGTGGGGGAGCCCATTTGGGGGACCTCACCACCTAGGGACTGTGGTAGCCTCAGGAATCTCTTCTACACATTAATCTCTTGGAACTCAGGGCAGTGTTTCTGGCACTGCAAGCTTTTTCCAAATCAGTACAGAACAGGGTGGTTCAGGTCAGAACAGACAACACCACCACCATGTGGTACATCAACAAGCAAGGAGGCACTCTGTCTATGGCCTTGTGCACAAAAGCAATGAAGTTGTGGTCCCTTGCTTATTCCCTGCAAACCTCTCTGATAGCAGTTCACCTTCCAGAGAAGGACAATGTGCTAGCAGATGCACTGAGCAGAATATCCCAGGGCCATCACTAATGGGCCCTGGATCCCCTGGTGTTCAAGGTGATTTTCTCAAGATGGGGCACTCCAGAGATGGATCTTTTTGCAGCACCTGACAATCACCAACTTCCTCTTTTTTGTTGCAGACCCCCCAGTCTTGGGCTCAGTCCCCCCCTGGATTCTCTGATTCTGAACTGGGAAGGGACATTTCAAACAACATGAAGTCTTGCTATATTCTGACTATTGCAGTGATATCCAACCTTTGAACTGCCCTGGAGAGGAAAGAGTTAACTTTCCATGCAAGGCATGGAATGCTGAGCTCGAGCTCGGTCGCGACTCTGTCTGTTGTTGTTTGAACCCAAACCGCCAGATTCTTTACTCCGCCTCACTGAACAGTCGCTCTGGAGATTTCTTCTTTGCTCGGTTCAATTTAGTCGGTTAAAGTGTCGTTTTTTTCCCCTCGGTTTCAACCGAATTTATTCCATCTTACCTGTCGGTTCAGTCTCTGTCTGTGGTACCGTGAGTACTAGATAGGTTTATTATTGTTAGCTTCTGTGTGGAACTTGTAAACGTCGGATCGGTTCGGTTTGAACCGATCAGGTTTGTTAAAAAAGTTTGTTCTGCTTTTTAGAGTGTGGTAACGGTCCTTATCGGTTCCTAAAAAAAAAAAGCAGTTTCATTACGTTTTTCACGACCAATATTTTACGGTCCAGGAACCGATAAAGTGTCTTGCCCAAGGATTGCCGAAAAAAGGGTAAGTCGGGTTAGGACTTCGGCCAAGGTTCCTGAGAAACCCAAGAGAAACCGGCCCACTGTTTCAACATTGTAGTGTGTGTGGGAAGCCTTTGCTAAGGCTGACCCCACCACCTGTGTTGATTGTCTGAGGTTTGACCACCTCGATTCAGACTGCCAGATTTGCAAAAATTTTCCCATAGCTACCGTGGAAAGAGTAGGTAGGCTGAGGGAAAGGGAGGCCAAAGTCCGCTGACCGGATGGCCAGCCGGTTCGGTTCCAACCGAGCAGAAGGAGGTGCCCTCTGACCAGGCGAAACTTCTTCGAGCAAAAGGAGAACCGACTCTAGAGAGTCTGTTCGGTTAAAGAAAAAGGATAAGTCAGCGGTTCGGATCCCTGATTTCTTTCTCTGACCGCTGATGAAATAGCAGCCCGATAAGGATTGATTCTGCTAACTCCTAGTTCCGACCGAACCGGCACCATCGAGTTAGGAGCTCGGTTCGATCGGTTCCCCGGTTCCGGATTATAATTTAGAGGATTTTATGAACCGACGGAGGAGGAAGGAAGTATGAGGATAGTGATGGTGATTATGAAAGTCTGGATGTGCCCATTGATCCGGACATTTCCCCAGACAGACCTTAAGGGGTTTCTCCTCCTAGGCTTCCTGAGTCCCCTTCCCACTTTGTTTTACAAAAAAGTGGTTGAAACCCTTCGGCTTCCTATGGAGGAAGCAGTAGAGGATCAGGAGGAGCCTGATTATGTTGAGATGATGGATATCCCAGTGTCCAGGAGGCTGTCTATTCCCCTCCATAAGTCTGTTGGGAAACAGACATTTGAAATTTTAAAGACTCCTAATTCTATACCTCCTGTGGACAGAAGAATGGACAAGAGGTATACTCTTTCTGGCTCAGATACGGAATTCCTTTCCCAGCAATGCAGCCATGTTGGGGTAGTGCAGGCTGCTGCCTGTGATAAGGCAAATAAACCCTTGGCTTCATACCGCCCAGATAAGGACTCCAGGAGGATTGATGCCATGGCAAAGAAACAGTACATGGCAGCATCTTTGGGACTCAGGCAGGCTAATTATATGGCCTACACAGCTAGATACCAGAAGTCTAGATGGGACACTGTGATGGCTCTAGCTAAACAGGTCCCTGGCCAGCTTGCCAAGGAGCTGGAGCAGGTGGCTGCAGGCGGTATTGAGGGCATCCAGGTGCAATTTCATGCTGCAGTGGACTCCAGTGATGTTTCATCTAGAGTCATGGCTACATCTGTGGCCCTTCGTAGGATGGCTTGGCTCAGATGTACTAGCCTGTCACAGGATACCCAGACTAAGGCCATGGATTTTCCTCTTGTTGGTAATTCTCTGTTTGGGGAGCAGACTGAGAACTACATGAAGAAAATGGATGAGTACAGGACCACCTGTAGGAGTTCTCAGGCCAAGAAAAGGCAAGTCACTCCCCAGAGGCAGCATTCTAGGGGCAGGGGCAGGCCTTTTCATAGGCCTTTCTACCAAGCCCAGGCCTCCTCTTCTGCCTTTGCCCAGAGGGGGTTCTTCAGAGGGAGAGGCAGACTGGGTACAAGCAGGCCTGCTACCACCCTCAGCCTAAAGCCCCTGCCAAACAGGCACCCTGATGGGTTTGCCCGGGCCAATTCTTCACTACCCGTAGGGGGCAGGCTGGCTTACTTTGTCCAGGACTGGATGTCTTTAACATCAGACAAATGGGTCCTGGAAGTAGTAAGCCAGGGACTGGTTCTCAGCTTCAAACAATTTCCCAAGATGAGAACCAGGTCCTTTCCACCTACAAATCCTTCAGAGGCCCTTGCCTTAGAGGCAAAGGTCTCTTCCCTCTTTGCTCTGAGAGCCATAGAAAGGTTTCACCCCTACACAAGGAAAGGATTGTACTCAGGTACTTCCAACTCCCAAAAGACAGGAGAATGGCAGCCCATCCTGGATGTCAGATATTTAAACAAGCACCTTTAAAAGCCAAAGTTCAAAATGGCGACTCTGGGAATAATTCTACCCTCTCTAAGGCCAGGAACTGGCTAGTTTCCCTGGACCTCAAGGATGCCTATTTCCACATTCTCATCAGATGCTCCCACAGAAAGTACCTCAGGTTGAGTTGCCCTCAGGCCACTATCAATTCAGAGCAATTCCCTTTGGCCTAACATCAGCTCCAAGGGTGTTCACAAAATGCCTGGCAGTAGTGGTTGCTTTCCTAAGGAGAAAAAAGATCTCTATCTTTCCATACTTGGAAGACTGGCTCATAGTGGGTCAGTCTCCAGACCAAGTCAAGTCACACCTACAGATAACTCAGCAACTGCTCACTTCTCTAGGATTCCTTCTGAATCTTTCAAAGTCAGTTCTAGAGCCAGTGCAGCTCCTCATTTTCATAGGGGCAGAGCTGGATACAATAAGGGCAAGAGCCTTCCTTCCCCTGGACAGGGCAAGGACCCTTGTTACACTGGCCTCTTCATTCACCCTCCAGGTTTCTCGACCAGCAAGGCATTTTCTGCAGCTCCTGTGCCACATGGCTGCCTTTACAGCAGTGGTCCAAGGAGCAAGATTTCAGATGAGGGACATTCAGTTCTACCAGAGCCTTCTGGTCCCAGAGAAAGGATTCTCTGACCAAGCTAATCCCAGTGACTGAACCCTGATCCAGGCTTTGCAATGGTGGCAGGATCAGGACAACCTAAGGCAAGGAGTTCCTTTGTCCCTCAATCTCATTCTCTAATCCTTACACAGTGCCTCCCTCTTGGGCTGGGAGCCCACTTGGGGGATCTGACCACGCAAGGGTTGTGGTCACCTCAAGAATCTCTGCTTCACATCAATCTCTTCGAACTCAGAGCAGTGTTTCTAGCACTTCAAGTTTTTTCCAAGTCTGTTCAGAACAAAGTAGTTCAGATCAGGACAGACAACACCACCACAATGTGGTACATCAATAAGCAAGGGGGCACTCTGTCTACAGCCTTGTGCACAGAGGCAATGAGAGTTGTGGTCCCTGGCCTATTCCTGAATACCTCCTGATAGCAGTGCACTCCCAGGAAGGACAATGTCCTGGCAGATGCTCTCAGCAGGGATATCTCAGGGCCATCACAATGGTCCCTAGATCCCTGATTTTGAAGGTGATTTTCTCTAGAGGGGCATCCCACAGATAGATCTTTTTGCAGCCCCAGACAATCACCAACTTCCTCTTTTTTGCTGCAGGCCCCCAGTGTTGGGCTCAGTCCCCCTGGATGCCCTAGTTCTCAATTAGGAAGGGAAGAGAAGTTCCTGTATGCTCTCCCCTCCCTTCCCTTTCCTGTTCAAGGTACTAGTCAGAATCAGGTCTCAACCCTGCACAGTGATTCTGATTGCTCCAGACTGGGCCAGACAGCCATGGTACCCTCTCTTGCTGTCCTTAGCAGTCCACCTTCCCCTGTCTCTTCCCAGGAATTACAACCTGTTAACATGTTCTCAGGGGAGGGTTTGGTATCTGAATCTCAAGGCCTGGCTCTTGAAGAGTTAGTTTGCTGATTTGCATCTCTCTCAAGGTGTTCTGGATATTTTAAAGGCTTCTTGAAAGCCTTCCACCAGAAAGACTTACAACTCCAAATGGAAAAGGTTTACTATTTGGTGCTCTGGGAAGCATATTTCTCCAGAGTCTGCTGGGTTGCATGCAGTGCTTGACTACATGGTTCATCTCAATAGCTTGGGACTCAGACCAGCTACACTTAAGAGTGCATTTGGCAGCTGTCTCTGCCTTCTTGTCTTCCCTTTCAGCTCATCCTGTATTCTGTAAATTCTTCAAGGGATTGCTGCATACCAATCCTCCCTTCAGGGACCCTGCCCCTGCTTGGGACCTTAATGTTTGCATGGCTCAGCTTATGCAACCCCCTTTTGAGCCTTTGTCCTCAGCAGAGCTTAAGTACTTGACTTGGAAAACTGTGTTCTTGGTAGCCATTACTTCTGCCAGACGCATAAGTGAGTTACAGGCCCTGTCAGTGGAGCCTGATTTTATCTCTTTCCATAGAGATAAGGTGGTCCTCAGGACTAATAGGAAGTTTTTGCCTAAGGTGGTTTCAGATTTCCACCTTAACCAGTCTATGTCTCTTCCTGTTTTCTTCACTGACCATTCCTCCTCTGGGGAGAGGAGGCTGCACAGCATGGATGTGAAAAGGGCCCTTGGCTACTACATAGAGCGCACCAAGGGTCACAGGTTTGACTCCCTCCAGCTGTTCCTCACTTATGGTGAGGTTGGTAAGGGAAAACCTGCCACTAAGAGATCTATTGCCAGGTGGATTGTCTCTTGTATACAATTTTGCTATGAAAAATTAGGTAGGACCCCACCCTCAGGCCTGAGGGCTCACTCTACCAGAGGTACAGCTGCATCCCTGGCTGCTGCCAGCGATATTCCTATCTTAGAGATTTGTCAAGCAGCCACCTGGAAAACGGTACATACTTTCACCAAGCATTACTCTCTGGATATCCAGGCTAGGTGTGATGCTCAGTTTGGCACAGCAGTGCTTCAGAGCCTGTTTCCAGAGTAGGTTCTGTCCCTCCTCCATTGAGGTACTGCTTGGTAGTCTGCAGTAGTCAGAATACAGCAAGACTTCATGTTGTTTGAAGAAAAAAATTACTCACCTTTAGTAATGTTGTTTCTTCTAATGGAGTCTTGCTGTATTCTGACCTCCCCCCCTGCCTCCCCTGTCAGAACCTGGGATGTGGGTGGGCAGGAACAGTGTTGGCACCCTAGAGGTGCCCCCCCTTCTCACCCTCTTATTTTCGGGTATGTGTTGTGTTTTGTGTTTTTTGGGTTTCCTAACTTGAGTCTTTGCATTGGAACCAAAAAACCTTTTTATTAGATTTAGTTGCCAGTTGGCTAGTGTAAGTTTACAGTTTCCACACAGGATGCCCAGTGAGTTAGCTCATAAAGATCTGGCGGTTTGGGTTCAAACAACAACAGACAGAGTCTCAACCGAGCTCAAGCTCAGCGTTCCATGCCTTGCATAGAAAGTTAACTCTTTCCTCTCCGGGGCAGTTCAAAGGTTGGATATCACTGCAATAGTCAGAATACAGCAAGACTCCATTAGAAGAAACAGCATTACTGAGGTGAGTAATTTTTTCTTCTGTATGCTTTTTCCCCCATCCCTCTCCTGTTCAACGTGTTAGTCAAGATAAGGTCACAACCTTGCAAAGTGATTCTGATTGCTCCAGACTGGGCCAGGCAGCTATGGTATCCCTTGTTGCTGTCCCTAGCAGTCCATCTTCGCCCGTCTCTTCCCAGGAATTACAACCTGTTAACGTCCTCTCAGGAGAGGATTTGGTATCTCAATCTCAAGGCTTAGCTCTTGAAGAGTTAGAGTTTGCAGATCTCCTTCTTTCCCAAGGGGTTCTGGATATCCTCAAGGCTTCTCGAAAGCCCTCCACCAGAAAGACTTACAACTCCAAATGGAAATGAGTCAGCATTTGGTGTTCTAAGAAGAATATTTCTCCAGACACTGCTGAATTGCCTACGGTTCTGGATTATATGGTCCATCTCAATGGCCTAGGTCTCAGACCAGCTACTCTCAAGGTGCACTTGTCAGCTGTTTCTGCTTTTCTGTCAGTAGGCAAGTCTTCCTCCCCGTCATCCCACCCTGTATTCTGTAAGTTTTTCAAGGGATTGCCTCACACCAATCCTCCCTTTAGGGATCCTGCTCCTGCTTGGGATCTTAATGTTTGCATTGCTCTGCTTATGCAACCCCCTTTTGAACCTTTGCCCTCAGCAGAACTTAAGTACTTGACTTGGAAAACTGTGTTTTTGGTAGCCATTACTTCTGCTAGATGTATCAGTGAATTGCAAGCCCTATCAGTGGAAGCTGATTTCATCTTTTATCACATAGATAATGTGGTCCTTAGAACTAACAGAAAGTTCTTGCCTAAGGTGGTTTCAGATTTCCACCTGAATCAGTCTGTATCTCTCCCCTGTTTTCTTCACTGATCATTCTTCCTCGGGAGAGAGGAGGCTACACAGTTTAGATGCTAAGAGAGTCCTTCGCTACAACATAGAGCATACCAAGGGTCACAGGTTTGAATCCCTCCAGTTGTTCCTCACTTATGGAGAAGTTGGTAAAGGCAAACCTGCCACCAAGAGATCTGTTGCCAGGTGGATTGTGTCTTGTATACAATTCTGCTATGAAAAACTGGGTAAAACTTCACCCTCAGGCCTGTGGGCTCATTCCGCAAGAGGTACAGCTGCTTTCCTGGCTGCTGCCAGGGATATCCCCTCTTTTAGAAATGTGTCAAGCAACCACCTGGAAAACAGTCCATACTTTTACCAAGCATTACTCTCTGGATATCCAGGCTAGGAGTGATGCTCGGTTTGGCACAGTAGTACTTCAGAGCCTATTCCCAAAGTAGGTTCTGTCCCTCCTCCATGGAGGTACTGCTTGGTAGTCTGCACTTGTCAGAATACAGCAAGACTTCATGTTGTTTGAAGAAAAAATTACTCACCTTAGTAATTATATTTCTTCTAGTGGAGTCTTGCTGTATTCTGACCTCCTCCCACCTCCCCTCTCAGAACCTGGATTTTTGGGATGTGGGTGGGCAGGAGCAGTGTTGGCACCCTAGGGTGCCCCCTTTACACCCTCATTTCTCTTGGGGTGAAATGTTATTTCATTTGATTGTTTTTTGTGTTTGGGTTTCCTGACTTGAGTCTTCCTTTGAGAACCCAAAACATTATTCTTCTGCCAGTTGGCTAGGTAAAAATTTTACAGTTTCCACACAGAACACCTAGTGAGTTTTGCTCGTAAAGCTCTGACGGTTGCAGTTCGAATAACAGGCAGAGACATCAACCGAGCTCGAGATGAACATTCTGTGCCATGCATAGAAAAGTTAACCCATTGTTCTCCGGGGCAGTTTAAAGGCTGGGGCTGACTGCATTTGTCAGAATACAGCAAGACTCCAGTAGAAGATACATAATTACTAAGGTGAGTAATTTTTTCTTCTCAGCCTTCCGCTGTATTTCTCTGTCTCTTTCGGATGTCTGTCAGATGACCCTGGATTATATAGTCTACCCAGGTGACAGGGAACCTTCTATGTTAGATGAGAAACTATAACTATTTACAGTTGTAACTATAACATTAACTTGCTTGAACTTTGCACTGGTCTCTGTCCTTCTCTGAAATTCCAACAAAGGGGTTCTCACCTCGTCTGGCCTTTCTCTTGAGCTAGTGTCTACCCGTGTTGGTGCTCCCTTACTATCCATGCCCATTTTTCTGTGTGGAAAAGGAACTAAAGAAGGTAAAAAGCAGTCTGCCCGGTGGTTTTGAGGGTTGAGGTGCTGGACGCCACACCTCTCCACGTCGGCGACCCAGGTTCGGGAACAGACTAGGGCTGCTGGGGGTTGGCCGGGGGGAGAAGGATCAAGCGCCCAATGGCTTGCTCTTCTTCTCAGGGCATGGTTGGGGAATTAGCCTTGCTGCTTTATAGCCACATCCTGGGGATCTCGGAGGTGCTGGCGCAGTGGGGGACAACATGGGGGGTTGACACTGGCAGAGGACAGGAGCGGATGCTCATCTCTGCATGCGTCTGGCTTGATGGTTCTCATTGCACGCCGAAGTCGAGGGGACTGGAACAGTGGAAAATGCCCCCAGACAGTTATGGCGACGATCTCCCACTCCGCTCCATGATGTGAGGGCAGACCCAGCTGTGTGCATGCACTCTACTGAGGTATGAGGAGGGTAAGTCAGGGGCCTTCCTTGCCACATCCGGGGGGTTAACCGGGGGATCAGAGGGCAAATTAGGAGCACGGATGCGCACTCTAGGGGCAGACTCCTCTACAGCTAGTGCAGAGACTTGGTGATCTGAGAGATGGGAGGGTCTGGGGGCCATAGGTGGATAAACAGAGTAAAAAAAAAAAAAAAGCTAAAAGGCACCTTCTCCTCCTCTCCAACTGACCCCAAGAAGGAAAAGAGGGACAAGGAAAAAACATTGGGACAGTGCAGGCCCCGAAGCCACCCACAGGCTCTTCGGTGAGAGATTGTCCCTCTTCCTCCGGAAGGCAGGTGCCACAGACAAGCCTGCGCTCCTGCCAGAAGAGCAGGCTGTGGCTACCCCTCCGCCACTGGTTATGGTGACAGCAGGTACCTCTGATTCGTGCGGCTGCACTTAAGCCCATCACAACCCTGGGCTCTAAGCAGGCACGGCCCGATAAAGCTTCTAATCGACCCTCTGACGATGCACAGCTGGGGTGGGTAAGTTTGAAGTGGTGTCTCTAACTCCTGCACAAATCTAGGTCGATAAGTCGATCGTCTGACCTTCAGATGATCGCACTACCATTCACGTCCGACAGGTTCTGACGGTGCGCAGCCGGACAGCGACTCTGTCCTGGCTGGAGGACAGGGGTCTCCATGGGATTCCATTCACGGAGAATCCCAGTCTCCTCCTCCGGAGATTCCACCGCAGTTGCCGGACCAGATGTCTCGACGGAAGGAGACCTTTCGTCAGGTATACCTTAGGATAGACCTGCAAAACTTTAACTGTAGTTCCGCCACTCCCGGCGAAGTGCCAGACCCTCCTCCCCACAGCCCACCAGGCCTTTACTCCCACCATCCGGGAGTAGCCAGCAGGCCATCCTCCGTTGGGGGGGGCCCCCCATCAGGTTTTCCACCTTTGTGGCCACCTTCGGGACTTCCACTGGCATTCCCCCCATCAGGGCCCTCTGGCAGGCCTTCCTTCAGGCTACCCACAGTCAGGGCTGCCGCTGGGCTACCCCCCGTTAGGGATACCATCCGGTTACACTCTGTCTGGACCGCCGTCAGGCTTTCCTCCATCTGGGGCACCGTCAGGTTTTCCGCCGTCAGGCTGTCCTCAGTCAGGCCTGACGCCGGACCCTTTTTCCACTGGTTATTACTACCCAGGTTGTCCTGGTTATCCATCATCTCTTTATCAGTTACCAGGTTATCCTCATTATCATTCTACCAGAAACTTCTCGGCACATGGCGCTGGGTTAGGGTTTCATCCACTATCACCCTCCACCTCCTCCTGCTCAACCACTGGTGGATTTTAGGGAGATTCTGAAGTCTTGGTGGTCTGAGACAAAATCTCAATTAGTCTGAGTTTGGCAGCAGGCACCTGCGACCTTTGGAAACAGGCCGCCCAGATCCTACCCCTGGGATGTCCTCTCCTGTCGCCCATCGGGCCAGATGACATCCCACACTAAAGCCCTGACTTCATAGGTGACTTTCCGGGAGAAGGAACTTGCTCTTCCAGTCAAGGATCTGGTGGATTCTGATGATTCTGAAGTGGATTCAAATTCCTCCTCCGAGAATTCAGGATTTGAGACACCTCCTCCTGAGGAGCCAGTCCCTGGAGAATCTCCCAAACCCCCCACCTGAAGATCCCTCCTTTGAGGATCTCATCAGACAAATGGTGGAGGCACAAGGATGGAAGTCGGATGCTGTAAACCCAAAGGACCAAAGGTTGGCTGAACATCTAGATTTCGCAGAAACAAGTATGGTGCTCACACCCCCATGGCTGGAACCACATGAGGATTTATCCTTGATCATCTGGCAGACCCTCCTCTATCCCAGCTATGGCCAAGAAAGCTTACCGGGTTTACAGGACTCCTGAAGACTGGGACCACCTCAGCATACACCCAAAGGCAGATTCGGTGGTCATAACTGTGGCCCATGATAGGTCGGCTAAGCCCAAGCACCTCAGTACCTTCCCTTCCGACAAGGAATCCAGACAGTGGGACCAGTTTGGGAGGAAGTTTTATTCCTCTTCTACACTAGCTGTTTGTGTCTTAATTATGTAGTGCACATGCTAGTGTACCAGAAATCTCTGTTCCTCTGCAGGCCCTTCTGGACTCTGAAGCAAAAAAACACCTTGGTGAATACACTAAGATCTGCCAAGGTGGTGGACGCCATTCACTACAGGCCACTTACGATGTGGTGCACTCCTCCGCTAGAGGCACAGCCACGGCAGTAAGCCTTCATAAATTCTCTTGGCTAAGAGTATCGGGTCTAGCCCTTGATGTCCAGTTGGGTATCCAAGATGCCCCCTTCAGAGGCTCTGACCTGTTCGGAGATGCCCAGGACATCATTACAAGCCTGCAAGAAAAAGGCACTGCACTTTGGTCGGTACACACTATGTATCGCCCGAAACCTCAGCCTAAACTTGTCTTTCGTCGGCAGAACAGACGCCAGACAAAAACACAACAGGCACCTAGGCGCCAATTCAAACATAAGGCTCCCAATACGGCCGCCGCCCCTCCCACCAAGACTCTGAGAGCTTCATGTGCGGTCCTCCCTAACCCCCCCATTCCTGACTTGCTGACTGCCTTCCCTCCTCCACATCCATTGGAGGAATAGGTGGGTGGAAGGTTTGCAAGGCATCTGGGAGACTGGGAGTCCATCACGATGACGCCTGGGTACTTCAGTTAATAAGCCTTGGTCACATACTCAAATTCCGAGGAAAAAACCTAAACAGTCCTCCAGGTTTTTCCCACTACCCAAGGGTGCACAGTCCCTCAATTAAGGGAGGAGATCATGGCTCTTATTTGGAAAAAAAAGCAATAGACTGGGGATCTGTGCCTGATACTAGACCTCAGTACCCTAAACCTCTGCATAGAATACAAGAGGTTTCAGATGCTGACGCTACAAAGCCTGCTGCCTCTCCTTTCCAAAGGACAATGGCTTTGTGCTCCGGACATGCAGGATGCATACCTGCACATTCCAGTATTCCGTCCGCAATGCAGATTCCTCAGGTTTTCTTTACAAGGGGAGCTTTACCAGTTCAAAGCTCTCTGCACCATAGATTTTTGCCAAGTGCCTAGCGGTTGTGGCAGGAGCCTTGAGGAGTCAGGGGCACTATGTCTTCCCTTACCTCGACGATTGGCTTCTTGCAGCACCGTCAAGGGAGGGGTTGGAGGCTTCCCTATCAGCTACCCTACACCTCTTCGAGTGACTGGATATTACTGTCAATTACCCCAAATCCCAGTTCGCTCCCTCCCTCTCAGTGCCTGCAATTTATTGGGGTGGTTCTGGACACAGTACAGGGTATGGTCTTTCTTCCCCTGGACAGGGTAGAGACCCTGGAGAGAGAGGCCAGGCTGGTATCCTCCAATCGACACATTTTGGCCAGGGCAGTTCTTGGCATCATGGCAGCGGCTATCCCTACTGTTCCAGTGGCCAGACTCCACATGTGTATCTTGCAGTGGACTCTCAGGTCTCGATGGGATCAGAGGGTGGACGGCTGTGTCCTAGTCTCCAGTCCGATGCAGAAAGATCTGCAGCGGTTGCAAAACTCCAGACAACCTGACTCTGAGTTCCCTTCCAGGCTCCTCCTTACTCCCAAATCCTGACCACGGATGCGTCTGGAATGGGATGGGGTGCCCATCTAGGACATCACAGGACCCAGGGCCTGTGGTCACCTGTAGAACTACACTTGGACATAAATGTGCAGCAATTGAGAGCAGTCGTATATGCTCTTCAGGCTTTTCAGCACAATTTTTAGCAAGATACACTGTTGATCCAATCTGACAACATGTGCTTAGTGTGGTACATCAACAAACAGGGGGCACCTGCTCGTATCCTCTTTGCAGGGAAGCAATGCGGGACTGGATGTGGGTGGTTCTGCACAAGGTTATTCTTCTGGCGGTCCACGTCCCAGGCGTGCAGAACATCCTCGCAGACAGTCTCAGCCGCACCAGGGTAAGTGTGCACGAGTGGGAGCTAAAGCGGGAGATAATAGTCCACATCTTCAACCTCTGGGGTCGTCCAGAAGTTGATCTGTTTGCAGCCCCATCAAATGCAAAACTTTCCAAGTTTTGCTCGCTTAGTCCTGTGCATGGTGCTTTTTGGCAAGACATGGAGTCACCTTGTTGGACAGGGAGATATCTGTATGCATTCCCTATCTTCACTGTTTTACCAAGAGTGCTGATCAAGCTCCAAACAGAAGGAGCACAAATGATCCTGATCGCTCCTTTTTGGCCTCGACAAATTTGGTTCCCGCTGCTTCAGCAGCTGGCAGCGGAACCTCCGGTTCCTCTACCACTTTCCTACAATCATCTGACCCAGGAGGGGGACATGCTAGTACATCCCGGGACTGAAATACCTTCATCTTCATGCGTGGCTCCTTGAGACAGTCTTTTTCCAGGTTTTGGATTTCCCCTCGGGTAGCTCAGATTTTGGTAGAAGCCAGAAAGCTTTCTACCAGAACTACCTATGCCCTGATGTAGAAGCGTTTTTCCATCTGGGCCACCTCGAAGAGTTGGGACCCTTTTTCATGTCCCGCACCTCAGGTCATGGTGTGTCTTCTTTATCTATCTGACTGGGGCTTGGGCTATTCGTTACTGAAGGTGCATCTAGCGGCTATCTCTGCCTACCATGTTTTAGAAGGGGGCAATACTGTGGCTCAGTTAGAGGTTTCAAAAACCTTCCAAAAGGTATTCTGCATCTGAAACCCCCTGTACGTAACCCTGCTCCACCATGGGACCTTAATTTTCTTATACAGAAATTGACCTTACCTCCTTTCGAACCGTCAAGTTCATGTGACATGCGCTGTTTGTCCTGGAAAGCGCTCTTTTTAATTGCAGTCACTTCTGCTTGAAGAATTTCTGAGCTTTAGGCCCTGATATATAAGGAGCCTTATTTGATTTTTCACAGAGACCAGGGTGGCTCTGCGCACTAATCCAGTTTCTCTCAGAAGTTGTTTCAGAGACTACCTTGAATCAGTCTCTTCGGCTGCCAGTGTATTACCCTGAGCATTCTAATCGGGGGCATTCTGCGTTAGTGTTCACAGAATTGTACATTATAACACCAACAGGACAAAAGATGCCCGAAAGATGGATCAGCTTTTTGTTTCTTGCGCACCCAAGAGAGAAGGTGAGGCAGTTTCCAAACAGTGCCTTTCCAAATGGTTGGCAAACTGCATTGGTTTTTCTTACCAGAAGTATGGTATAAAGTCCTGCAGGTGAAAGGACATTCTATCAGGGGAATAGCTGCCTCTACAGCCTGTTTCAGAAATGCATCTGCCGTAGAAGTCTGCGCAGCTGCTACTTGGAGTTCCGTCCACACTTTACAAAACGCTACAGTTTGGACATTGCCTCTAGGCGCAGGTCTGGTTTCGTACTGGCAGTTCTCCAAGGACTCCAGTCCTAAGTGTTTGGCTCCCTACTAGCTTCCAGTTCCAGCCTCCCATGTTTTCCTGTCCCTTGGACTCTTGCTGCTTGGGACTCAGTCCTACAAGTAATTACCTACTCCAGGAGCCCTCTCGAAGTAAGATAGTAGAGTTATGTAAGAACTTGCCATAAGAGTAGATCTTTGAGAGAGGCTCTTGCAGTAGGTAACCTTTTTCTCACCCTCCTTCCCTCTCTTTAGTCTGTAGCTCTTTTTCCAGAAGCATTTTCTTGGATCCAGGAGCCTATTCCCATTCTCCTGTCATGACTCTTGGAGATCTCTGGCAGGAGACCTGGAGGGCGGACATTGGCACTGCTCATTATACAGTGTCACATTGACGTCCGTCACTTGACATTGGGTGGGTGGTCCCCCGTCAGACACTGGTAGCAAATGTTTCTATGTGGTCCTGACGCCAGGGGACGCAGTCCTACAAGTAATTACCTACTGCAAGAGCCTCTCTCAGAGATCTACTGTTATGGGGAAGTTCTTACGTAAATGTACTTTTTCTTCCTTTCTGTCCCCTCCCTCACTCAACCAGATCATTTCTGACTTCTCTGCATTAATTTTGTACCCTGAGTTTTGACCATACTCTTCTAGGAGCTCGAGGAGTGCTGGAACTGACTTTTGGGGTGACGTTAGGTAAAAGAGAGTGTCATCAGCATACAGAGAGATCTTGTGCTCCCTGCCGCAAACCCTAATTCCCTCAATTCCCCTTATGTTCTCTAACTGCTATAGCTAGTGGCTTGATGCACATGGCAAAGAGAAGGGGGGAGAGCAGGCAACCTTGCTTAGGGCCCCTCTGCAGATGCAGTCTGGGTGACGATATTCTGTTTACCCGTACTGTTGCCTGCGGGGAGACATACAGGGCCCCTATACTGTCTCTAAATTTAGATCTTGCCTCGAGAGGACTCTTGCAGTAGGTAATTACATATAGGACTGACGCCGGCAGGTGTCAGGACCCCACGGAAAAATTTCTAGCTAGCAGTCTCTGGCGACCGCCTCATATCAGGTGACCCCACGCTCATGTGACATCGGTATAAAGGGGCGGTTCCCCACGCCCGCCTTCCAGTTCTTTCCCGCCATTAGCTTATGCCAGCACCTCGTGGTAGAGTTCAACGCACGTCGGCCTCAGTTGTCATTAGTTTTTACCGAGTTATTTTTGATTTTTGAATTTTTGTCAGGTGTTCGTCAGTGTATGTCACCCCCTACACCCTCCGAGCACAAGAACAAGTGCGACTCGAGTGGCGCTCAACTCCAGCACAAGGATGGCCATTCCCAGTGCCTCTTCTGCCTAGGCCCAGATCATCAGGTGGAGAAGTGCCAGCACTGCCTTAAATTCAACGCGGCCACCCGCAGACGGCGGCAGCAGTCCCTGGAGGCCCATATTGTAAAGAAGAAAATGTCCTCAATGGAAAAGGAGTTAAAAAAGATCTGGCAGGCGTCCACTTCCCCCGAAGGCCATCGCAAGAAAAAAGACAAGGAGAAGCACCGGGACAAGGGCTCCTCATCCACCGAGTCTTCTTCAGGAGTCGGCGTGCTTCAGGTGATATCCCAGGGGCGATCCATGACGGCCGCCCTGGAGGTTTCCAACGGCGGCCCTCCGTCTGGCTGCGCCCCGGGCCTTCTTGCGCCTCCGGGCTACTGGATGTCTCCGCTCCCAGTAAAGCTGCCACTGTACGGCCTACTGGTTCGAGCGGCTCCAGTAAGCCGGACATCGGCTCCTCCGACGCCTGCATGGAGATGGTCGATAAGTCGCCTGACTCCTTGGGGCGGTGACCTGCCTCGGGTGATGGGTCTGCTAAGTCTGACGTTGGCTACTCCGGCGTCCGCCCAGACCCCGCTGATAAGCAGGACGTCAGCTTGGCCGACGTCCGCACAGTGGCTGAGCAGACGCCGGACTCTACAAATGTAAGAATGCAGACTCTCTACCCAAAGTTGTGGTTGTAGAAAATATTTTTCTTGATGAAATTCATCACACAAGAATTGTTATATTGTTATATGATTCATTAGAAGCACTTGTATTTTCCTTGTACATTAGAATACGGTGAACATTTTCGGAACCAACGTGTTCCTTCCTCAGACCATAGTTTCAAGTGCTAAAATTAAATAAACATAATTACAATTAGAAAATTTATATTGAAATATGTTTTACATAAATGGTTTAATGAAAATCATATTCATGTCATTTAACAGGGGGAACACACCTGAACGTGAAATAATGAATGTTTCATGTAGTTCCAGAAAGGCTCATACTAAAATAAAAGTAAGGAAAGAAAATTAATAATGCTTTAGTTACTCGCTTTAAATCCAAGCCTTTTAACTGTTATTTCTCATAAAAAAAAAAAAATTTATAAAGTACCTGGTTATATCAAAATTCCCCGTAATTTAGTCAGTCTTAAGCCAAAAGTATTATTCTTACTGCGGTAATCTGAAAAACACATTTGAGTTGGATTTAAACCTTCAATTTAAATGTAGAACATTAAGGTATTATGTTGCAAATTTAACAATACTGATTCACATTTGCCGAAAATAGGAAATGATTATTCTTACCATCATTTCAAAGATGTATGTTATGAGGGGATTCACTTTGTGATTTAAAGCGGGCTTTCATTAACGCATTAGCCGTATAATCTGTATAGTCTGAGGACACAATGAAGAAGGGGCTGGGTTGCTTATAATCACGTTACCTGCGGGGTACGTGATGATGTCACATCAGTGACATACTCGGCAATCCAGTCACAATGGAAATCGACACCTGAGAATTGTGTTAATCCCCCTTCAACAATGAAAGCTCTCGAGGCTAAATTATTAAATAACTAACTGTCCAAAATGTCACTTTCTGAGTCGGGACTCATATGAGACTAGATACTTGTTACAAAATAAAAAGGGGAAAAAGAGATCTGCATGATGTATAGAAATCAGTGGCTTTAGTGGGAGTAGAAAAAAATACTTATTTAGGCTAACTTTATGTAGACTTTTACAAAGAAAGGGAGATTCAGTTAGAAGTTAAAAAAAAGAGAAACCGTATGATTTTTGAAAAACAGTGGCTCTGGTGGGATTAGAAGCAAAAAACCTATATATTTTAATGGAAACATGGGGAAAAAACATAATAATTGTGACATATGAACCTATTGTAGATAAATGAAACTAAATAAAATAAAGACTATAACAAATAGGCTTCTAAATTAGCTTATAAAGCATGAAATATTAGCGAAAAGAAGTCCAAATTAAATTTTCATTAAGTCCGTATTTCTTCTGGTAAGTAAGTAAAGTATAAATCCACCATGCTTCCCTCTGTAAGAGTTTAGTGTCCCAGTTTCCTCCTCCTTTAGATTTTACTACCTTTTCAATCCCAAGAAATTTAAGACTCGAGATTTGATGATTATACTGTAGAAAATGTCTTGCCAATGGGGAACGTTCATTGGCTCTTCTTATGTTGCTCTTATGTTCCGTTATCCTCACTTTGTGTTCTTGTAGTTTCTCCTAAATAATATAGGGAACAAGGGCACATTATACAATATGTAACATGATCTGTGTTGCAAGTGATGAAATCTCTGATTTGAAAATTCCTGTCTTGGTATGTGCTTCTTATTTGTTTACTTTTAACTGCACTGTTGCAATGTGTACAATTTCCACAGGGAAAAAAAACCTTTGTCACTCCTCAACCAAGTTCCCTGTTGTGGGGTGGATTTCCAATGTTATGTTTGAACCAGTTCATCTTTCAGAGTTCTTGTTTTTCGTGCTGTAATCCATGGGTTTTGTTCAAAAATCAAATGTCCATCATTTGTACTTTGTAAAATATTCCAATTTCCAATAATGATTTTCTTAATTTTGTCATAATATGTTGAATATTGTGTTGAAAATGAAAGTTTTTGTGACAGGGTTTTCTCCTTTGTAGTACTGTGAATTAATGTTCTCCGTTCTTTTAATCTCATTCTTGTTTCTGCTTTTTGTATGGTACCAGAAGTATAGCCCCTGTGTATGAAGCGTTCTTTAAGATCTTCTAAATTTTTTTTCATATCTTGTTGTATCCTCACTATTTCTTTTTATTCTTAGCATTTGACTGTAAGCAATGTTGTTCTTTAGTGCTTGAGGATGAAAACTGGAAGCATGAAGTGTTGTATTTTTATCTGTTGGTTTTCTGTATAGATCTGTGATTAGATGATTTTCTTTTTTAATAATTTTAAGGTCCCTCCCTTGTCCCCCGTTCCTGGCTCCCCACAGCCTTTGCTGCCCTCCAGGGACCCTGGGTCTCCTCAGCCTGACCCCGGGGATTTTTCCCCTCCATCCCCGGGCCATGCTGAGGTTCTTGCTGCGTCCCCATCAGACCGTCTGCCCGCTGGGCGACCGACCTGACATCGGATCCTCGACGCCGCCCCGACCCCGGTCAACATCCCCCTCCCGGATGCCGCTCCAACACCAGGCCCTCCGCCCACCGGGCCTTCTGCTCCAGACCCGCCCGTGGGGCATCCAGCCGGGCCGTCTGCTCCGGCAGACCCCTCGGTTCCCGGATATCCGACCCCATCGTATCTGATGCTGTCTTACCCGGCTCCACAGTATCTGACACCCCAATACCCGACGCCGGCCTATCCGACGCTGCAGTACCCAGTGCGTCAGTACCCGACGCCGGGCTTCCCGCCATCTGGTTATGGATACGCGCCTTGCGGGTATAATCCATACCCGTATCCACCTCCACCGCCCCCTCAGCCGCCAGTGGACTTGAAGGAGACTCTGGCCTCCTGGTGGGCTGAGGCCAAGGCTCAGCTCACCAGAGAGGTGGAGACTCATCTCCTGACGATGGTTCTGATTCCCGTACATCCATGACGATAGACTCCTTCCCCACCTCTGGACACCAGGGACGAACCCTCTGGTTCCAGGACACGCTTCCCAGAGGGTTTCACAAGGGGTCCGTTCCTCCCCCACGTCGGGAGAGGGAGTCTTCCTCATCATCATCTTCCTCCTCGGACAACTCTGGTTGTTCCGAGCCGGACGACGAGCCACACTCTCCGTCTAAGCCCAGGCCAAGGACTCCTCCAAAGTCCCCTCCAGAGGAGCCTTGTTTTACGGAGTTGCTGCGCAAAATCCAGGAGGTTCATAAGTGGCATTCCTTGGAGCCGGATTCCCAGCATAAGAAACTCGCTGAGCATCTGGATCTGCCCGTGACAGCTCCCACCTTGGTGCCACCCTGGATTGAGCCTCATGCTGATCTTGTTTCCACTATTTGGAAGCAGCTGTCGGCTTTAGCCCCACTTCCTCGGAAGTCGAACAGGCTATATCAGGCTCCCGAGGGTGTTGACTTTTTAGATTCTCACCCTCGAGCTGATTCGGTCGTGATTAATGCCGCTCATGGCCAGAGAGCTAACCCGAAACATCTGAGCTCATCTCCACCTGACAAAGAATCCCATCTTCTGGACCAGTATGGGAAGAAGATCTATGCCTCTTCCACTCTGGGTATTAAGGCCCTAAATTATGTCAGTCACATGGGGGATTACCAGAAGGTGATTCTTAGTGAGGTGGAATCCAAATTGGACTCCCTTCCGGACTCTCAAGTCCAACAGGAAGTGGCTGACCTCGTCCGCTCTGCACGTTCGGCCAGTCAGCACATGCTTCATGCTACTTACGATGCAGTGGACACTGCTGGTAGGAGCTCCGCTTTCGCCGTAGGCTTATGGCATCATGCCTGGCTCCGTGTGTCAGGGTTGGCCCCGGAAGTGCAGTCCGCTATTCAGGAAGCGCCCTTCCGGGCTTCGGTGTTGTTCAGTGGTGATGTCAAGGATATTATCACCAATCTGCAGGAGAAGGGGACTGCACTGAAGTCTGTGGACTTCATGTATCATCCCCATCAAATGCAGCACTGTCTCTTTCGCAGACGGAAATGGCAAAAGGCAAAACCCAAGGGAAAGCAGGCCGCTAAACACCAGGCCCCTCCAGCTGCCAAGCCCCCTCCGCCCAAAAAAGCAGCGGGTGCTTCAGCCACGACGCTGCCCCACACCACCTGGCTCCTTTCCTCTCCCACAGCCTCTGGTCCTTCCTGAGGAACCGGTAGGAGGGAGGTTTTCCTTCCACCTTCTGGGCTGTGAGAGGATAACTTCAGATTCCTGGGTGCTCCAGCTGATCGCAGAAGGACACTCAACAGAGTTTCTCCAGAAACCACCTCGTCACCCTCCCTCAAGGTCATCGTACTCTCGGGAACACCGTCTTCAAACAACATGAAGTCTTGCTGTATTCTGACAATAGCAGTGAGTCCCAACCTTCGAACTGCCCCGGAGATGAAAGAGTTAACTTTCCATGCCAGGCATGGAACGCTGAGCTCGAGCTTGGTTGAGACTCTGTCTGTTTGCTGTTTGAACTCAAACAGTCAGATTCTTTACTCCACCTCACTGAACAGTCTCTCCGGAGATTTCTCCTTTGCACGGTTCAATTTGTCGGCTAAAGTACCGTTTTTCTCGGTTTTCAACCGAATTTAAACCGCAACCTGTCGTTTCAGTCTCTGTCTGTGGTATTTGTGAGTACTAGATAGGTTTATATTGTTTTCTATTCTGTGTGGAACTTGTAAACGGTTCATCAGTTCGGTTTGAACCGATCAAGTTGTTTAAAAATTCTTTATTTCTACTGTTAGAGTGTGGTTACCAGTTCTTATCGGTTCTAAAAAAAACTGGATTTTTCTGCGTTTTTTTCCATGACCCGTAACACGGTCAGGAACCGATAAGTGTGTCTTGCCTAGCGGATTGCCATTAAAAGGGTAAGTTTTGTTAGGACTGGCACTATGTCTGAGAAACCCAAAAGAAAAACCAGACCCACTGGGTTTCAACACTGTAGTGTGTGTGGGGAAGTCTTTGCCAAGGCTGACCCCCACACCACCAGTGTTTATTGTCTGGGGTTTGACCACCTCGATTCAGACTGCCAGATTTGTAAAAATTTTCCTGCAGCTACCCTAGAAAAGAGAGTTGGTAGGCTCAGGGAAAGGGAGGCCAAAAAGTCAGCTGACCCAGATAGCCAGCCCGGTTCGGTTCAAACTGAACCAGAAGGACTGCCCTCTGACCAGGGTGAGACTTCTTCGGGCAAAAGGAGAACCGATTCTGAGGAGTTGGTTCTGGTTAAGAGAACAAGAAGGGATAAATCAGCTGGTGTGGCTCCAAAAGTTTCTTCTCCAACCGCTGATGAAATAGTCAAAGCGATAAAAATTGTTCAATCGCTATCCCCGGTTCCGACCGAACCGGCACCATCAGGAAGGCACTCGGGTCGGCTGGTTCCACCGGTTCCAGATTATGATTTAGAGGAATTTTATGAACCGGAGGAGGAGGGAGGAGTGTATGAGGAAAGTGAATGTGGTTTTGAAAGTCTAGATGGATATCCCAGAGTCCAGGAGGCTGTCTGTTCCCTTACACAAGTCTTTTGGGAAACGGACATTTAAGATTTTAAAGACTCCTAACTCTATATCTCCTGTGGATAAAAGAATGGACAAGAGGTATACTCTGTCAGGCTCAGATACGGAGTTCCTTACCCAGCAATGCAGCCATGTTGGGGTAGTGCAGGCTGCAGCCAGTGATAAGGCTAATATACTCTTGGCATCACACCCCCCAGATAAGGACTCCAGGAGGATTGATGCCATGGCAAAGAAACAGTACATGGCAGCATCCTTGGGACTCAGGCAGGCCAATTACATGGTCTATACAGCTAGATATCAAAAATCTAGATGGGACACTGTCTTTGCTTTAGCTAAGCAGGTCCCTGGCCAGCTTGCCAAGGAGCTGGAGCAGGTGGCTGCTGATGGTATTGAGGCATCCAAGGTGCAATGGACTCCAATGATGTTTCATCTAGAGTCATGGCTACATCTGTGGCCCTTCGTAGGATGGCTTGGCTCAGATGTACTAGCCTGTCTCAGGATACCCAGACTAAGGCCATGGATTTTCCTGTTGTGGGTAATTCTCTGTTTGGGGAGCAAACAGAGAACTACATGAAGAAAATGGATGAATACAGGACCACCTATAGGAGTGCCCAGGCCAAGTAAGGCAAGCCACTCCTCAGAGGCAGCATCCCAGGGGCAGGGGCAGGCCTTTTTCATGAGCCTTTCTACCAAGCCAGGCCTCTCTTCTGCCTATGCTCAGAGGAGTTCTTTAGAAGGAGGGCAGAAGGGTACAAGCAGGCCTGCTTCACCCTCAGCCTAAACCCCCTGCCAAACAGGCACCCTGATGGGTTTGCCAGGGCCGATTCTCCACCACCTGTAGGGGGCAGGCTGGCTTACTTTGTCCAGGACTGGAAGTCCTTAACGTCGGACAAATGGGTCCTGGAAGTAGTAAGCCCAGGGACTGGTTCTCAGCTTCAAAAAATTCCCAAAGATGAGAACCAGATCCTTTCCACCTGCAAATCCTTCAGAGGCCCTTGCCCTAGAGGCAGAGGTTTCTTCCCTCTTGGCTCTCAGAGCTGTAGAAAGGGTTCCACCCCTACACACAGGGAAAGAATTGTACTCCAGGTACTTTCTCGCCCCCAAAAAGACAGGAGAATGGCGGCCCATCCTGGATCTCCGATATCTAAACAAGCACCTTTTAAAGCCAAAGTTCAAAATGGTGACTCTGGGAATAATTCTACCCTCTCTAAGGCCAGGGGACTGGCTAGCCTCCCTGGACCTCAAGGATGCTTATTTCCATATTCTCATCAGAAGCTCCCATCGAAAGTACCTCAGGTTCGAGTTGCCCTCAGGCCATTACCAATTCAGAGCAATGCCCTTCGGCCTAACCTCTGCTCCAAGGGTGTTCACAAAATGCCTGGCAATGGTAGTTGCTTCCTTAAGAAGGCAAAAGATTGCCATCTTCCCATACCTGGCCGACTGGCTCATAGTAGGCCAGTCCCCAGACCAAGTCAGGTTACACCTACAGATAACTCAGCAACTGCTCACCTCTCTAGGTTTCCTTCTGAATCTTTCAAAGTCAGTTCTAGAGCCTGTTCAGCTCCTCACCTTCATAGGCGCAGAGCTAGATACAGAAAAGGCAAGAGCCTTCCTTCCCCTGGACAGGGCAAGAACCCTTGTCACACTGGCCTCTTCGTTCACCCTGCAGGTGTCTCGACCAGTGAGGCATTTTCTGCAGCTCCTGGGTCACATGGCTGCTTCCACAGCAGTGGTGCAGGGAGCAAGATTTCAGATGAGGGACATTCAGTTCCACTTCAGAGCCTTTTGGTCTCAGAAAAAGGACCCTTTGACCAAACTGGTACCAGTGACTCGAACCCTGATCCAGGCTTTGCAGTGGTGGCAGGATCAGGACAATCTAAGACAGGAGTTCCTTTTGTCACTCAGTCTAGCTCTCTAATCCTTACTACAGATGCTTCCCTCTGGGGTGGGGGGCCCTTGGAGACCTGACCACCCAAGGGTTGTGGTCTCCTCAGGAATCTCTGCTTCCACATCAGTCTATTGGAACTCAGAGCAGTGTTTCTAGCACTTCAAGCTTTTCCAGGTCTGTTCAGAACAAGGTTGTTCAGATCAGGACAGACAATACCACCACAGTGTGGTATATCAACAAGCAAGGGGGGCACTCGGTCTACGGCCTTATGCACAGAAGCAATGAAGTTGTGGTCTCTGACGTTTTCCCTGAACACCTCCCTTGCAGCAGTACACCTCCCAGGCAAGGACAATGTCCTGGCAGATGCTCTCAGCAGGATTTCCCAGGGCCATCACGAATGGTCACAGGATCCCCTGGTTTTGGAGGTGATCTTCTCCAGATGGGGCATCCCACAAATAGATCTTTTTGCAGCCCCGGACAATCACCAACTTCCCCTGTTTTGCTGCAGGCCCCCAGTGTTGGGCTCAGTCCCCCTGGATGCCTTGGTTCTCAGTTGGGAAGGGAACTTCCTGTATGCTTTTCTCCCCTTCCCTCTCCTGTTCAAGGTGTTAGTAAAAATCAGGTCTCAATCTTGCAAAGTGATTCTGATTGCTCCAGACTGGGCCAGACAGCCCTGGTACCCTCTCCTGTTGTCCTTAGCAGTCCACCTTCCCTTGTCTCTTCCCAGGAATTACAACCTGTTAACCTGTGCTCAGGGGTGGGTTTGGTACCGGAATCTCAAATCTCTCAATCTCAAGGCCTGGCTCTTGAAGAGTTAGAGTTTGCTGATTTCACCTCTCTCAAGGTGTCATGGATATTCTGAAGGCTAGGAAGCCTTCCACCAGAACTACCTATAATTCCAAATGGAAAAGATTCTCTATATGGTGCTCTGGTAAGCATATTTCCCCAGAGTTTGCTGACCTGCCCACAGTCCTTGACTACTATATGGTTCATCTGAATAGCTTGGGACTCAGACCAGCTACACTAAGAGTGCACCTGGCAGCTGTCTCTGCTTTTCTTTCAGCAGGTAAGCTTTCTTCTCTTTCAGCTCACCCTGTATTCTCCAAGTTTTTCAAGGGATTGCTTCATACCAATCTGCCATTCAGGGACCCTGCCCCTGCTTGGGACCTTAATGTTTGCATTGCTCAGCTTATGCAACCCCCTTTTGAGCCTTTGTCCTCAGCAGGGCTTAAGTACTTGACTTGAAAAACTGTTTTCTTAGTGGCCATCACTTCTGCCAGGTGCATAAGCGAGTTACAAGCCCTGTCAGTGAAGCCTGATTTTATCTCTTTTCATAGAGATAAGGTGGTCCTCAGGACTAACAGGAGTTTTACCTAAGGTGGTTTCAGAATTCCACCTTAACCAATCTGTCTCTTCCTGTGTTCTTCACTGACCATTCCTCCTCTGGTGAGAGGAGATTGCACAGTCTGGATGTGAAAAGAGCCCTTAGCTACTACATAGGACGTACCAAGGGTCACAGGTTTGACTCCTTCCAACTGTTCCTCACTTACGGTGAGGTTGATAAAGGAAAACCTGCCACTAAAAGATCATTTGCCAGGTGGATTGTCTCTTGTATTCAATTTTGCTATCAGAAACTGGGTAGGATTCCGCCCTCAGGCCTGAGGGCTCACTCTTCCAGAGGTACAGCTGCGTCTCTGGCTGCTGCCAGTGATATTCCTGTCTTAGAGATGTGTCAAGCAGCTACCTGGAAAACAGTTCACACTTTTACCAAGCATTACTCCCTGGATATCCAGGCTAGGAGTGATGCTCGGTTTGGCACAGCAGTGCTTCAGAGCCTATTTCCTAAGTAGGTTCTGTCCTCCTCCATGGAGGTGCTGCTTGTATCTGCTACTGTCAGAATACAGCAGACTTCATGTTGTTTGAAGAAAAATTACTCACCTTAGTAATGTTGTTTCTTCTAATGGAGTCTTGCTGTATTCTGATCTCCCCCGCCTTCCCCTCTCAGAACCTTTGTTTTTGGGATGTGGGTGGGCAGTAGCAGTGTTGGCACTCAGGAGGTACCCTGACATTTATTATCACCCCTTTTTGTTTGGGTGATTGGGTGATGTATTATTTCATTTTTTGGGTTTCCTGACTTGAGTCTTTGTTTTGGGACCAAAAAATCTTTTATTATATTTAGTAGCCAGTTGGCTAGTGTAGGTTTACAGCTTCCACACAGGACACTCAGTGAGTTTAGCTCATAAAGATCTGACTGTTTGAGTTCAAACAGCAACAGACAGAGTCTCAACCGAGCTCGAGCTCGGCGTTCCATGCCTGGCATGGAAAGTTAACTTTTTCATCTCTGGGGCAGTTCGAAGGTTGGGACTCACTGCTATTGTCAGAATACAGCAAGACTCCATTAGAAGAAACAACATTACTAAGGTAAGTAATTTTTTCTTCTGGTCCAGGAAGAGATTTCAGCACTTTTTCTGAAGGAGGCGATAGAGCCCATCCCCCTTTCTCTTCAGGGAACGGGTTACTATTTCCACTTCCTGGTCCCGAAGAAGACAGGAGATGTAAGGCCGATTCTCGACCTCAGTTCCCTGAACTTATTCATGGAGTACAAGAGTTTCAGGATGCTCTCCCTGCCGGGTCTCCTGCCCCTCCTTCGGTCAGGACAGTGGCTGTGCGCTCTGGATATGCAGGATGCTTACCTGCACATCTCCATCCATCCTTCTCACCGCAGATACCTCCGTTTTGCTTTCCAGGGGGACCACTACCAGTTCAGGGCCCTCCCATTTGGTCTTTCCTCGGCACCCTGGGTGTTCATCAAATGCCTTTCGGTGGTAGCGGTATACCTGCGTACCCAGGGGGTGCAGGTTTTCCCGTACCTGGACGATTGGCTCCTGGCAGCCCCGTCTAGGGAGGATCTCCTGCGCTTCCTTTCTCTTACCCGGGGGGTGTTTTTCTCCCTGGGCATCACCATCAACCACTCCAAGTCCCACTTGATCCCGCCCCAGAGGCTCCAGTTTGTCGGGGCGATACTGGACATGACCTCTGGCAGGGCCTTCCTGCCACTGGACAGGGCGGCCACACTCCAGCCTCAGGTCAGCTTGTTGTCCGTCCGCAGGCGGGTCAGTGCCAGGTCGGTCCTTCACCTCCTCAGGCTTACGGCGGCTGCAATCCCAACAGTCCCTCTCGCTGGGCTTCACATGAGGATCTCTCAGTGGATGCTTCTGTCTCAGTGGGATCAGTTGGTGGATGACCTAGACCAGCTTGTCCTAGTCTCCTCCCTCATGGTTCGGGACTTGCAGTGATGGATGGTTCAGGAGAAACTTTGTCGGGGAGTTCCCTTCTGTCTTTCTCCCCCCTTCCAGACTCTGACCACAGACACCTCAGGCGAAGGTTGGGGAGCCCATCTTGGACCTCACAGGACCCAGTGCTCCTGGTCCAAGCTCGAGAAAATGCTTCACATCAATGTGCTCAAGCTTCGGGAAGTGTTTTATGCTCTTCAAGCTCTGCATCTCCTTCCCGGCCACTTAGCCGTACAGACTGATAATATGTGTGTGGTATGGTACATCAACAAACAGGAAGGGACTTGTTCCTACCCTCTTTGCAGGGAAGCGATGCGAGTTTGGGATTGGGCAGTACAGCACAACCTCCACCTCACGGCATGTCACGTCCCGGGGTCGAGAACACCTTAGTGGACAAACTCAGTCGCTCGTCTGCTCAAGCTTATGAGTGAGAACTGGATCAGGGGGTCTTAGACGATATCTTCTTACGTCGGGGAACACCACAGGGTGGATCTGTTCGCCTCACCTCTAAACTCAAAGCTTCCCGACTTCTGCTCGCTCGCTCCAGAGCACGGCATTTTTTGGAGGGACGCTCTGTCTCTAGATTGGAAGGACAGATTCGTCTATGCTTTCCCCCTGATCCCTTTGACTCCGAGAGTCTTACAGAAATTCTGTTCAGAAGGAGCTCGAATGATAGTGATTGCACCTTTCTGGCCCAGGCAAGTTTGGTTCTCTCTTCTGCAACAATACTCAGAGGAACCTCCTTTTCCTCTTTCTCTGTCGCTACTTTTACTGACCCAGGATCAGGGGCCCCTGGTCCATCCGGGTCTCAAGTCCCTTCAACTGCATGCATGGCTCCTGCAGACGTAGCTCAAGCCCGATTTGGGGTTTCACCTCGAGTGGCTGAGATTTTGGTGGAGGCTAGAAAACACTCCACTAGATCTACCTATGCCATGAAATGGAAACGGTTCACAGTCTGGGCTGCTTCAAAAGATTTCGAGCCTTTCTCGTGCTCTGTTGGGTGGCTGCTGGAGTACCTGCGCCACCTCTTTGATCTGGGTCTCAGTCACTCGTCCTTGAAGGTACACATGGCGGCCATTTCGGCCTACCGTGTCCCTTTTGCAGGCAGGATGTTTGCTCCACTGGAGGTCTCTAAGACTTTCCTTAGAGGAGTTCTCCACTTGAGACCCACTATCCAGGTTCCTGCCCCTCTTTGGGATTTCAATTTCATCCCCGAGAAGCTTACTCTGCCTACTTTCGAACCGGCAGCCTCAGCAGACATGAGGTTCCTCTCATGGAAGACTCTCTTCCTAGTGGCCATTACTTCCGCTCGGAGGATGTCCGAGCTCCAGGCCCTGATGTGTAAAATCCCATATTTGATTTTTCACAAGGAACGTGCGGCTCTTCGCACCAACCCTAAGTTTCTCCCCAAGGTGGTAGTGGAATCTACTTTGAACCAGTCCATAGAGTTACGTGCTTTCTTTACACAGCTCTCCAGTCAAGGGGAGTGTCTCTTACACACTCTGAACGTTCGCCGAATTCTGAGATACTACACTAACAGAACAAAAGATCTCAGAAAGACTGATCAACTGTTTGTCTCTTTTGTCCACAAACGAGAAGGCAATGCTGTTTGTAAGCAATGCCTGTCCAGATGGTTGGCTCATTGTATCACTTTCTGTTATGACAAGTACAACAAGACTCTTCCAGGTCAAGTGAGAGGCCACTCCACCAGAGTCGCCGCTGCCTCGGTGGCTTGTTTCAAGAATTGGTCAGCAGCGGACATCTGTGCTGCAGCCACTTGGACTTCCGTCCATACCTTTACAAAACATTACAGTTTGGATATTGCCTCTCGCCGTAGAGCAGGCTTCGGGCTTGCTGTTCTGCAAGGCCTCCTTTCCTAAGGCCTTCACAGCTAGAGGACCTACTTTGAGTAGCTTTCCTCCTCCCATTTTGCTTCTTCTTGTTCCAGACTGCTTGGGACTCTGTCCTATAAATAATTACCTACTGCAAGAGTCCTCTTGAAGTAAGATAGTACAGTTACGTAAGAACTTACCGTAACAGTAGATCTTCGAGAGAGGCTTTTGCAGTAGGTAATGCCTTCCTGCCCTCCATCCCCCTAAGCTTTTTAGCTCCTTTTCAGGTTGGGAAATATCCTTCTCTCTTGTCTCTCCTTTGGGCCTTTGGCGGAAAGAACTGGAAGAAGGCGTGGGGACCGCCCCTTTATACTGGCGTTGGTCACCTGGCGTGGGGGCGGTCCCCCACCAGAGACTACTAGCTAGAAATTTCTCCGTGGGGTCCTGACGCCTACTGGCGTCTGTCCTATATGTAATTACCTACTGCAGGAGCCTCTCTCGAAGATCTACTGTTACGGTAAGTTCTTGCGTAACTGTACTTTCCCAGTCCCCATCATTTCTAGTGACTTGATTAAGAAACCCCAGTCCACCCAGTCAAATGCCTTTTCGGCATCCATAAATACCACCAGGGAGGAAGCTTTATTCTGATGTTGCCACTCTATTAAGTTTAGCAAGCGTTTGATATTATCATGTATTAACCTCCCTTTGATGATTCCCATCTGATCCACATGGATCAGGGTTCCCTCCACTCGCTAAAGTCTCCCCGCCAGCACCGAAGTGAATACTTTTTGATCTACATTAAGGAGAGAAATCGGTCTGTTTGAGTCAGATAGGGTGGCGTCCTTTCCTTCTTTTTGTGTGACAGAGATCTGAGCATACTGTTATGAGGGTGGAGCTCCCTCTCCTTCCTGGACTGCCCTACACACCTTTTCCAGCAGTGGGACCAGCTCATCCTGAAAGGTCTTGTAAAATTCAGCAGAATATCCATCAGGCCCTGGTGCCGTACCACCCTTCAGCTGTTTTATTGTTCCCCTCATCTCCTGCTGTGACTGGGGCCTCTGGCCCTTCCCTCTGGGTCTCGGTTATTTTGGGGATGGGTAGTCTACTAAAGAAAGCCTCCATTTGTTCCTCGTAATTGTCTGTTTTTTCTGACCTATACAACTCCTTATAGAAAGATTGAAAGTGGCGAACAGTTTTCCATGGGTCTGAGTCTAAGAACCCAGACTCCCTTCCTTTCCTGATATATTTTTTTTTTCCAAGACCAACCTCCCCACTGCCTCTTTCCGTAACTGCCATGCGAGAAGCCTACCTGCCCTGTTTCCCACCTCATAGAACCATTGTCTGAAATAGCCTTGGGTCCCCTCTATTTTGTCATCCAACAGTTTATTTAGCCTGTCCCTCTGTCTTTCCAGATATCTCTCAACTTCCCCATCTAGTGTTATTTTGTGCTCTACCTCTCAGTTTGAAGATAGAGGGGGGACGGCTCGGGGACAATGTGAGGAGGTATTTTTTCACAGAGAGGGTGGTGGATGCATGGAACCACCTTCCTGAGCAGGTTGTGGGGTCTAATACTGTGGGAGAATTCAAGAATGCATGGGACAGACATAAGACTTAACTAGGATCTGCAGCTTATCCAGTAGGTAGGGAAATGGGCAGACTAGGTGGGCCAAGCGGTCCTTATCTGCCATCAAAGTCTAGGTCAAATTTTCTGGACTCCAAGGCAGACTGCCCTTTGAGCCTATTTTTCTTTGTTGCTGCAACCAAGGCTGTTGCCCTCCCCGTGAGTACTGTCCTAAATCCATCCCACCACATTGCTGCTGAGTGCTCCCCTGGATCCGTTGTATTCTTGCAGGCTGCTTTGATTGCCATTTCGCACTCTTCCTGGTTCAGCAGGGAAACATTGTCTCCAGGCTAAGTTCTTCGATGTGGGGGGAAAGAGAAGGTGTTATTGATACTGCCCCATGGTCCAATAGGGACCGTAAATTAATTTTGGCTGAAGTAAGGGCATAAACCCATTCGGTGGACACGAGAAAAAAGTCCAACCTATAGTAGGCCCAATGCGGGGCAGACCAGCGAGTGTAATACCTGACTTTGAGATGGAGGAGTCGCCAGGCCTCAGTCAAACCCATTTCTTTGATTAGTCCTCCTAGGCATTTCACTGCTGGACCCCTGCTGACCTGTTTGGTCTCTGACCTGTCCAGAGACAGATTTAAGGTGGTGTTGAAGTCTTCCCCATTAGATACAATTCATGGGGGTGCAAATCTCATTAGGTTGTTTAAAATGTGCCTCTTTCCCTTTCCAGGTTTGGAGCATAGATATTAAGCAGAGAGCAGGGTACTGACCCCCCAGGTCCCTTTTTTCGTTACAGGTCTGCCCTTCTGGGTCTCTGTGCATCTCCTTCACTTCTAGTAGGCAGTTTTTGTGGATCAAGATCACCACCCCCCTTTTGTGAGGCTGGACTTGACATGAGTGGTATACCTGCCCTACCCAGCCTCTCTTGAGCTTCTCTGCTTCGGTTGAAGTCGGGTGGGTCTCCTGCAAGAATGCCACTCCTGCTCCCTGCTTTTTCAGTTTGTTTAGGGCCCTTGTTCCCTTCACCACATTATTTAACCCTCAGATGTCATAGGTAGATACTATCCCTTCACACGTTGTCTTTTTCTGCTCAATTTCTTATTACTTGCAAGGACCACCAGTGCTGTGCAAAAACTTAAAACTATAACTATCAGCATGAACATTTGTAAGCTTAACACAAGGTTCTGTGGAAGGTGGGGTGAGGTCCCCTCCCTTGGGACCATGCACTACTCGTGCACTTTGGAGCTACCATTAGCTCCTGGGAGCTCAAATTTCTCTACTCACCACCGTGAAGTTGTGTTACCCAGAAGAAAGATCAACTAACCTTGTCTCCCCACTCCATTTGTTGGGTTAAGTGTCCCTGGCTGTAGGGGGAGGCCTCCGGCCCAGCGGGGTCACTGTGGTAGTGCGGTCCCCCTCCCAAAGTCCCGCTGTTCTTTGATTCAGTACCCCGGCACTATCTCTACTGCAAGCTCTGTCCTTGGCCTGATTGAATAACATATTTACGAATGTCTAGCATTTTCTTCATAAGCCCTGGCCTTTATGTGGCCTTAGAGTCTTACCTTGTTTTCCTTCGATGCCAGGAACCCTGCGAGTCTGCCTCTGGTAGTTGTGAGGGGTTGATCACCACGAGGACGAACAGGCTACGCAGCAGTTATTCTCCCTGGTTGAGCCTTTGATGAGCAGTCCCGACCCTTCAGTGTTCTCCGGTGCATTCCCCCTCCAGGCTTCAGTGGGAGCAGATGGGACCCTTATTCAAGGCTTCTAGGTACCTGTAAAACAAAGGAGGGAGAAAATATCAGCAGAGCTTCTGTGGGAGAGGATGGTGAAATAATACCCACACTAAAAGACTAAGTAACTGTCCCTGTGTCGTTAAGGTAACACCCCCGTGCTAGAGCACCAGTTCAATTGCCCCACCAGTTTTGTCCCCACCATCACCACCAGCAAACTCATTGGTGCACGTTTTAAAAATCTACGCGCCCCAGCACATTTGGAAGCTGCCATTTTTTTGCCCGCATCTTCGAAATAGTCTCCTTTCTCCAGCAACCACGGTGTGTCTTCAGTCCTGTTTGTTGATGGAAATTACAGTAAGTCCTGCTCACCAACTTTTAGACTTTACCCAATCGGATTCCCTTAGGGTGCTTCAGGTCTTTGGAGAGGAAGGTCTGGACTCCCTACCTTGGTCGCCGGTTGGAGCCATCATGTCCCTGTCACTTCTGCCTCGCTTGTTAGAGCCTGTGGCCTTCTTCCAGGGGCTGGAGTGAGTGAACTCTGCATGTGGGGCCTCATAGAGCCTCGCTAGCGGCTCTGATGGTACGCCAAGTTTCTGGAGGATTGAGCATGCTTCTTTGAGTGTTCGGAAGAACACTGGGCCATCCTTCAGGAATATCTTCAGTTGTGCTGGGGCGATCAAATGCATCTTGATTCCTTGTGATCCCCCAAATGCTTTTTTTATCGCCAGGAGGGTCCTTTGCTTCTGTTGTGTTAGTGGTGTAAAGTCCTGATCAAAATAGAGCCTCCTGTCTCCAAAGAGCACCTCCTTTTTTTTCCCATGCTTTATGCAGTATGGTACTTTTTACCCTGTAATCCATGAATTTCATTATTGTTGACCTCGGGTTAGCTTTTGGGTCTGTGAGTTTTTTCACAAGAGCCCTGTAAGCTCTCACAATGTTCAGGGTCAGTTCAGGTGGGAGATTTAACTGCTCCTTTAAGAAAGATTCAAGGAATACCTCCATTTGGCCTGACTCGGTGTCCTCAGGCAATCCGTACAATCTGAGGTTGTCATGGCGAGCTCTCAACTCCTGGTCGTCTATATTTTCTCTGTTATTTCTCTCTACTTTTTCAGTAAATGACTGAGCAGTACCTTGTGCTGCTCCACCGCTTCAGCCGTTTCTGTCGAGCCCTTCTCCAGCTCTGCTGATATGGGCCACCTCCTGTATTCCGTTTGTGTTGTCCGATATCACCTTTTGCAGGCTTGACACCGTGCTGTTGATACTTGCAAGCAGCCGCTTCGACGTGATGTTGAACTTCTCTTTTCCTTCATTGTCCTGGCTGCCGCGAGCAAGGTTGTATGCCTGGACCGCGTGGCTCCGGCTTGATGTACCAGCTTCAGGTACCTAAGCGATCCCCTTTGAGAAGGCATCTTGACCGGTCGGCACTTGTACATTGGTTTGGGGAAGCCAAAGACCAAATCGCGGGTATTTTTGATCGATTTTTGCCTTCAGGGCGTAGAGCGATGCAGCTCGCAGCTGCATTAGTGGAAAGCGGAACCGGAAGTCCCTTAATTTATTATTTTAAATGAATGAAGCTTTCAGGCTAACTAGCCCTGTCCATTAGCCCATTTGGCTAGCTTGCCTAAAATGCTGGGGCTTTACCCTGCCCCTGGCTACAGCTTCCCTCGTTTAATTTAGTCATTTAGGGTTGTTCTTGCTCTAAGCTCTGCCTCCAGGGAGCTTTAATTTACATATAACCCAACCCTGCTCATGCTCCTTCACTGAGGACTTATTTAAATAAATTAGAATAGGTCCGCCCTCGCCCCTCTGCTCCCTCGCTGGGGCATATTTTAATAATTTTATTACATTTGCATATGCCCGCCCCTGGTGGTCCCTTACTCTGGGGCCTTGCCCTGCCCCTCCATGTGTACTCCGGCGCAGAGAACAAACTTTTATTTATGTAATGTTCAAGCAGTAAGCACCTGCCCACTGGTGCTGCCAGTGACTCACCGCCCTGGCCTGGGGAGAAGTATTTGGAGGGAGGAAGCGGGAGAAGATGTGCGGGTGGTGGACGGGCCTCCTCTTCAGGCACTGGAGGAGCTGACTATGGGGTCTTAACGTTCCCGATGATCCTCCTGGCCCAACGCTTGAAGGTGTGGCCCCACCAAGGGACCGAGCTTTACCTTTTTTTAATAAAATAAAAATGAGTGAACAGAGCCCACGCCGCGGATTCCAACTGCTGCACTCTGGGGACCCCGCCAATCACTCGGCGCCACCGGAACACTGGACCGCCGACACTAACTTCAGGGATGAGAGGAAGACTGCAGGTACAGTTGCCCTTTTGTTACTCTTACCTCCCTGTGTCCCCTCTCTCTCCCTGTTGGCTGCAAAACTTAACCTTTCTTTCTTTTAATTTTTTCTTTTTTTTTTTTTTTGTGCACTTTCTCCTTCGGCCGGGGCATCTCTGAGGTACCCTCTCATTCTGCCCTCTACCCACACGTGACTTCCCCTGAGACCGTACAGGACTTTCCATCACGCCCCCCCAATGGGAGGGCTTGCCTCTCCTACCTGACTGCTGTTTCTGCGATTACAGGGTCCGTCCTGTGGGTGGATCCAGGACTTTTGAGAGAGAGTTGGATTTGGGGCTAGACCACTGGGGTCCTCACTGCCTCCCCGGTCTCCGGGGCTTTCCTCTGTATGTTTCCATTTGCGGATCGTGGACGTGAAATGGCGTCCATGCACCGATTGTTCCGTCGCTGCCCCGGCTACCACCAGGAGCCGCACTGGAGTAGCACAACCTCCAGAGCGCTCCGCCGGAAAGGAGAGCAGTCTTCCGGACGCTCAAACCCTTCCCTTCCCTGCCCACCCCTGGTGGCACGAATCCTCCAGTGTGGTGTCTAGCTCCTCAACCCTCGGCGCCACCGAGCCAGTGGAACTTTTCTTTTCTTGACTTTGTCGGAGTACCTGAAAGCACTTCCCTGTCCACTACTGCTGGCTGGCCACACTATTCAAAACTCAGCGGCCATTACTGCCCACCACAGAGCCCTCCCTGGCATTTGGGACACAGAGTCTTTTAACGACCAGAGAGGCAAGCAGCTGCCCAGTTTGCACTGGATTTTGAAGGGCACACGCTCATGCCATTGCTGGGCAGGCTACAGGAGAACAAGGGGAAAAACATTTTAAAACTGCAGGGCTCTTGCACTATGTTTGGCCCCCCACTCTGACACCTACACTACTGGGGCACATGGGCACGAACTGGAGACTACTAGGGGACACTGGGGATCTCAACATTGGGGTATTACATAACCTTTTGACATCACAACGATAGCATAACAAGGATAAGAATTAATTGAATTTCATAATAACCCTTTCCCATACATTATATACCGTATATTGCAGTGTTTTTCATTTGCTATATTGTAATTTTATTAGTGTCATGTTTGATGTTTATTAGCTGTTGGCTACTGTGGCTATCTTGTCATAGTCTGGGCAGAATGAGTGGGTCATGCGGTCCCTTTCTGCTAACACAGTTTTCCAAATGCCAATAATACTGCAACCCTTATATGGCAGTAAGCTAGGGAGATCTTGGGCAAGTAATTTGGCCTGCATGGGCTATCATGTATTTCAGAATGGTCGTGCCAGGCAGCTCATTTCCAGAGCACCCACAGTGTGGTTTGCAGGTGTGCTAACCCTCTTGAGCAAGGTTGAATGGGGTCTCAAAAGGTGCACATTTACCATGTAGTCTTTGCAGCCAATTTCCACTACTAATTGTGAATGAAAATGGGACTCTAGATGTCTGAAATCTGGTGAGTGCCGCCTTCCACATTACCAAACACTTGTTAGCAGACCTACTAATGATACAGTTGTAAGCATTTTAATTCACATAGTCATTACTGAAGCACAATAAATCAACTCCAGTTAGGGACCTTAAACCTTGGAATGTAGTCTGACTTCAGTGTTCTGTGCATTACTGTGGGATGAAAATGGTTTCTGATATCCACAGACATTTGTCTTTAATTTAGCAGAACACTTACATGCAGTAAAAATGTTCACAAATCTAAAACTATCATAAACCAATAGTATGTACATGAAATTAAGAAATGCATTTAATGAGGCATTCCAAGGAAAACATAATACTTTCTGGTTAAGTTTATGAAATAAAATCCAGTTTTCCTTGAGAAACTGATTTTATGCTTTTGTTTTCTTGTTTGGCTCTAACAAAATGCCACAACTGACCTTACGACATTCATTAAGCAAATTGAGTTGATGGAATATAGTGATGGTTAGGGAGTAGTAACTTGCACTTTAATGGAAAACTAGAATCTGACAGTTCCCTGTAGCCTGAATCCAAGTATGTGCTGGTACTTTTGGGTGGCAGCACGAGGGTCGCAAGTTGCCCATTTTGCATCATCCCACACTCTGAGAATCATGACTAGCATGCCTGGTGGTCTCTCCTAAAAGCAAATCTATTAGACAGCTAAGAAATGCAGAAAACTACAAACTGGGGGAGACGAATCCTACAGGTGAGGTAAAGAAACTAGATCTTACTTCAAAGGTATCTCTTGCAGCAGGCCACACCTATGGAACTATAGCTGCCAGGTGCCAGGACCAAACAGAAACTTTTCTACCTAGCAGTCTGCCAAGGGGCCGCCCACTCCAATGTGGCACATTGACATCGCCCTATCCTGTAAGAGTGGGTGGCCAGAGCGCCTTCCTCAGTTCTTTTCCTGCCATTGCAATTGGACTTCATGGAGATCCTGCCAGCTTCAGTCGACCACCATTTAATACGTTTTTATTTTCTTTATCACTCCCTAGTGTAGCATCACTTTACAGTGATTTCTTTCATTTTGTATGCCAAGCTCTGACTCTGATAAATTCTCCAGGACTTGTGCCTATGGGAAGAAGATCCCTGAGGATGACCACGAAACTTGTATGCTGCCTAGGCCGCAGCCAGGACACCCGGGCCTATGAGATCTGCCACGGCTTCAACCAGGCTACCAGGTGGCACCGTTAGAAGACCCTGGAAATGTTCCTGCTTCAGCAGAAGGTTACTTGCATGTAGAAGAAGCTGTATGCCAGGAGTTCCTCCACTTCCCTGGCCCCGTCTTTGGGTTTGCACTCTGCTAAAGCCCGGGACAAATCAGACGGGCAGCATAAACACCGGGACAAGGACTGTGCCAGAGATCAAGTCCTCGCCGTTTTGAGCTGCGGCCGCGCCGGGGCCATCTTCTTCTTTGGGGGCTGTCCCCTCTGCCTTGTACACCCTCTTCCTCACAGGGCTACCGTTGGTAACTCCCCCCGCCAACATTACATTGGTCGGTGTCTGTTCCTTGGGCTTGGGTGCCCCACTGACGTCTCAGCCCCTGATGTTCTGGCCCCTGTTCTCCATGGGCCACCAGTCAGGAGGTTCCACCAGCTCAACTTCGACTGGTGCAGACTCTGCATTCTCGAGGTTCTGGCCTCTCCCCTGATGCCATCCTTGATGGTTTCTTCAGCCACTGCCTTGGCCTCAGGCCCCCTGTTTTTCTCCAGCATTGCCCAGGGCTGTTTCTCTGTCGTCTTCTCACTCCCCGATGACGCCCCAAAGGCCTCTGCCTTCTTGGCCACCCTCCCCGGCTCCGCTACCAGCCCTGATTCCTCCTCAGCCAACACTGATAGGTATCACAACACCAGTCATGGTGGACTTCCAGGCCATACTTCATTCACTGTGGGATTTCATGCAAGCTAGGCTTGCTCCCCCAAAGGGTCAACACTGCAGGGCTCTACCATGCCTGCCCCCTGCAATCCCTCTCCCTAAATAGCCGTGGCATGCACCTCTGGATTGGGTGCCCTCTAAACCCCCTCAGGACCCAGGAGATGAAGCTGAGTACAACCCAGACCTCCTCCTGCCTGATGATGATGAGGATGAAGGGGATGCTGGAGATAATGCAGGCATTGCTCCCTCCCACTCCACCTCCACAGTGTCATCCGATGGTGTAAGTATATCCCATAGTCTCTCCCCCAATTGCAGTCTGCCTTTGGGTTTGACACTGAGGAGCAGGAGCCTATATGGCACCATCTGTCTACTTAACTTGACCTGCCGGATGCCCTTCCTCTTGTCATTTGTCCTTTGATAGCCTTTTGAGGATGCCACCATAGCTGCCTGCCATCAGCCCAGCTTGGTCCCTGCCATGCCTAGTAGAGTGGACAAGTTATACCAGGCTCCCAACGGAAAGCCTTTCTTTGCAGAACAACCCAGGGCAGATTCTGTGGTCATTAATGCTGCACACATCCGTACCAGAAGGCCCAAACACCTCAGTTCTCTTCTCCCTAGACAAAGAATCCCGGAGGTTGGACCTTATTGACAAGAGGACTTTTGCCTCTGCCACTTTGACCATAAGAGTCTTTACCTATATCGTTCATATGGTCCAGTATCAGAACTAACTCTGAGCTCAGGCCAAAAAAGCAGCCAAATCCCTCCTAGAGGACCCCCCGAAATAGCAGTTGCTTCAGAATATTATCGGGGACCAACATCGGCAAGCATCTTCTACATCCTGACTACGATGCCATTGATGCCTTGGACCCAGCAGCCACTGCGGGTATGTGTCTGCGAAGACACTCTTGACTGCATGTCAGGCTTTGCCCAGGATGTGTGATAATCCATCCTGAATGCCCCCTTTAGAGGGTATAAATAGTTTGGGGCTCATATGCAGGATATACTTTCTAACCTGCAGGCTTCTGGCCATGTGTTGTGGACAGCCAACACTATGTACCACACCCAGCCTGGAACTGGTCAGCAGGTTCCATTTTGTCAGGTCATCCATAGGGCCAAGCCCAGCACCAAGCCTCAGGGTAAACATAGAGCAGCCACAGCCCTGTCTACCCCTATCTCCATCACTGGAAAAGCTCCCAGGGGAGAACGTGAGGCACCATATGTAGCATCTGCTTCAGCTTGACTCCTTGCTCGAGACACCCCAATCTGGCAGGGTAGGAGGTGGTCGTAGGGGGTCTTCCCTCCCTGTACCTGGACAGGTGGAGGGAGATCACTAGAGATGCCTGAATCTTGCATCTCATAGAATACGGCCACACTAGAGCTCCTGGAGTGGCCTCTGGAAAATCCTCCGGTTCAGTCCTCTTATCCTCCCGGACACATTCCAGTGCTTTGGGAAGGAGATTCAAACATTGTTGCACTAAAGGGTCATAGAACTCGTCCCCGAGACTCAACAGGGCAGGGGGTTCAACTTCACTTCTTTCTGGTCCCCAAATGCACCGGGGATCTCAATCCTATCCTGCCCCTTTGAGAGCTAAACTTCTTTATTCTGTGCAAGAAATTCCCAGTGGTGACCCTTCAGGGATTGCTGCCCCATCTGCATCAAGAAGATTAGATGTGATCCGTCATCATGCAGGATACATGCCTGTATATCGAGGTGTGTGCTTCCCACAGGCAGTACCTCGGGTTCCAATTCCAAGGAGCACATTTTCAGTTCCAGTCCCAGCCCTTTGGCTAATCTTCGGCCCCTCGGGTGTTCACCAAATGCTTAGCAGTAGTAGTGTCAGCCCTCAGGTGGGAGGGACTCTACTTTACTTACATGGGTAACTGGCTCCTCCAGACTCAGTCCAGGGAGCATCTGCTGCAGACTCTGGAACGTACCAACCAACTGTCCCAGGACCTGGGAAACGTACCAACCAGCTGTTCCAGGACCTGGGAATCATGATCAGTCTGCCCAGATCAATTTTGTTCTCCTGTCAGTGCCTTCAGTACATATACGGGTGGTTCTCGATACATCTCAGGGTGTGGCCTTCTTGCCCCAAAATAGGGCGGACTGCCAAATGGCTCAAGCCCGCCTGCTCTACAACACCAGATATTTTTTAGCCAGAACCTTTCCTTAGCTCTTGGGCGTGATGGCTGCGACAACTGTCACAGTGCCTGTAGCCAGATTGCACATACCCCATTGGACCCTGAGAGTCCAGTGGGATCAGCACACTGACAGCCTAGAACAGCAGATCCTAGTCTCCTCTCTGGTCAAAAAGGTTCTGCTTTAGTGAATGGAACCTGGTAATATGTTAAAAGGGGTTCCTTTCCCTATCCTAGCACATTCTCACCACAGATGCTTCGGGGTTGGGCTGGGGCGGAGTGGTGGCCCAAGTCAGGCCCCACCAAACACAGGCGATGTGGTCCAGAATGGAGACTGCTCTCCACATCAACATCCTCCAGTTGCAGGCAGTCCTATGTGCCCTGCAGGCCTGCCAGACTCTGCTGTTCCTGAGCCTTCTTCTAGTCCAGACGGACAACATCAGCGTAGTCCACTATATCAACAAACGGGGAGGGGCACTCACTCATACCCCCTCTGCCAGGAAGTGATGAGAATCTGGTGCTGGGCTCTAGAACAAGGCCTAGAACTATCTACCATCCATGTTCCAGGTGTCCAAAACATCCTGGCGGACAGGTTCAGCCGGTTGCAATTTGGGATACAGGAGTGAAAACTTCTAACCTCTGTCGTAGAAGACCTGTTCAACAGGTGGGGTCATCCAGAGTTGGACCTTTTTGCGTCCCTACTCAGTGCAAAACTGCCGCTTTTCTGTTCGCTCGCTTTAGGGTCCAGAGTTTTCTGGCGAAGACTCATTGCCCCTCTCTTGTAAAAGGCTTCTTTACGTCTTCAGTCCTTTCCCTGCTTCAGAGGGTTCTGAGCAACCTCTAGATAGAAGGGGCCAGTATTATCCTCATCGCCCCATCTGACTTTCAGATCTAGTTCCCTCTACTGCAGTAACTGACAGTGGAACCTCCAGTGCCCCTGCCCCTGTGCACCAGCTTTCTCTTTCAGGAGCGGGGTACTCTGGTCCATCTGGATTTCAGATCCCTACATCTTCACACCTGGCTTCTGAAGACGGAGCTATGGTTCTGTTTGGGGTGTCCACCAAGGTGGTGGATGCCTTTGTGGCAGCTAGGAAGCCCTCCACCAGGGCCACGTTTTCCATGAAGTGGAAATGCTTTGCTTTGTGGACTGATTCGTGTCAACTAGACCCCTTCTCTTGTCCACTGAATCAGATTCTGGAGTACTTGCTATCCCTCTGACTCTGATATGAAGTATTCCTCTATTAAGTACATCTGTCTGTTATTTCAGCCTTTCATATGCCTGTTGATGGCTGTACGGTAGCACAACTGTAGGTATCCCATACATTCCTGAGAGGCATTCTTCACTTGAAGTCTCCTATCTGCAATTCAGTCCCACCTTGGGACTTGAATTTTGTGTTAGAGAAACATACATTGGCTCCTTTTGAGCTGGCAGCGATATGTGAGCTATGATTTCTGTCGTGGAAAGGGTTATTTTTAGTTGCCGTTACTTCTGCTTGAAGGATTTTCATGCTTCAAGCACTCATGTGTGAGCCTCCTTGTTTGGTTGCCACAAAGACAGGGTGTCTTAGCACACAAATCCTAAGTTCCTTCCTAAGGTGGTGTCTAAGTTTACTTGAAATAACTCCATCCACCTGCCTGTTTATTTCCCAGAGCGTGCCAATCCAGGGGAAGCATTGCTCCACACTTTAGATGTGTATAGAATTCTGTGTTACTGTGCTCACATACGAAGGACTGCAGGAAGTCCTCACAGCTGTTTGTTTGTTTCACCCCTGGGGAAAAAGAGCATTCTGGTTTCTAAGCAGTGCTTGTTCAAATGGTTGGCCAACTTTATCACTTTTTGCTACAGGAAGTATGGTGAGGATCTTCCTTGCATTGTTTGTGGTCATTCCACCAGAGGTATGGCCACTTCTGTTACCTGTTTCAGCTGCAGATATCTGTGCTGCTGCCACTTGAGAGTATAGTCCACACGTTTACCAAGCACTATAGTCTGGACATTGCCTCTAGACGTAGGGCCAGTTTCAGCCTAGCTGTGCTTTAGAGCCTAATTTGAGGCTGGCAGTATAGCCTAGAGGTTGGAGTAATGAGCTGAGAACAAGCTTGGTTCATCAAGCAGAACTGGGTTGGATTCTCACAACCTCCACTTGCATACTGTGAGACTCTGAGCAAGTCACTTAACTGCCCAGTGCTCCCTGGTCGCCCCTGAACACAGGCATTTGTGCCTAGTCAATCAAAATCTTTATTTATCCAGGCGGACACCATTGAGCAAGGCTCATTTGCAAGGTGGACCTGGTCATGAATACATCAAAGTACAGTACAGAAGCAGGTACACAAAAAGCAATAATATACAAGGAAGAAAAAGTATATACAGTGTATATAGTACAGTACAAGGTTGAAATAAATAAAACAAGCATTTGTCAATGCCGAACGTTCGCTTGGAGGTATTTGCAGTGGTATTTGGCACTTGGACATGGCTTAAAAAAAATCAGTGACAAAGAAGTACAAGCATTTGTCAATGCTGAATGTTGCTTACTTCTATGTGCTGTTTAGGTATTTGAAGTCATTGAGTGCAAATATTGAAATTAGCGAAGTGCAGTGATGCGTAGGAACTGCGCAGCATACGCTTGTAAAACAGTCATTTTAGAATTTTTCACCAAATTTTCAACATAGCCATTTTAAGACCTCTGCTCATGAACAGTGTCACTGTGATTTTCTTAATGTGTCCCATACATTGATTTAGCACCCGACTGCGCCATTTAATGCGCACATGAAGTGGAAACCGTTTTGAAGTGAGATGTGAAAAATGACAGCCATGCTGCTCATAAGAAGGTGTGGTAAGTGGCAATGTTGAACATCTGGGTGAAAATGATTGAAAGTGCGAACTTACGAGGCCTGCGTAGGAACTCTAGCGCCGCGGCAACAAAACAGTCATTTTTGGAATTTTTGCACCAATTTTCAACATGGGGTTTTGGGACCCCTTCTCATGAATGATGTCACTGTCATGGTGCTATTCAGGCCGAAGGGTGATTTGGCGCAGTAACTGCGAAATCACCCTTTGAGCATGTCACCATGACGGTGACATCGTCGAAGATCGCTTCATGAAGGTGAATACAAAATCAAACTCCTGGTCATAATAAAGTTAAAAAACCTATCTAGCCCATTATACAGCTTACTGGCATTTCCTCAGTTGATTGGGCTTTGAAGAGTGCAGGCGTGTTCCCAGTCCACCGAAGATCGTCGCGCCCGAGCTCCGGGGTGGGGGTGTGGGGAAGCGGGGTGCAAGTGGTGAGTGCGGGTTGTGGGAGGGGCCTGGGAGAAGCGCCGTGGGACCATTTTCAATTTCAGGTTTAAAAAAAAAAAAAAACTACGGGGCGTTTGCCACGCTGGGGTGAGCTTCCAGCATGGCAGAAGGATGGCTGGGGAGGGGCCATGGAGCCGCGGAGTTGGCACCCCGTCGGCAGACAACGGGGCGGGACATTTGCCACGCTGGGATGGGCTTCCAGCGTGGCAGAAGGATGGTGGGCCTGGAGCCGACGGGGATTGGGCACCCCTCTGCCAGCAGACGACGCTGATGTTGGCCACGCTGGGGTGCGGGCCCCAGCGTGGCAGCAAAGATTTGGGGAGGGGGCGCATGATGCGGTGTTGTGATGACAGCGGTGGTTTTTTGAAGAGAAGACCACCGCTGAAAACCACCGCTGTCATACACAGCACTGCGTCTGATTGGTGCAGGACTGCCACGCCTGCTCAATGGAGCAGGGGATTGCAGGGAAGGGGCACACTTCCAAAGTGTCCCATTCTCCCAAGACGTTCCTTGCGCATGCGTACAAGCGAACGTAAAAAGGCATTATTTTACAATTGAAGAAGTCCGCAGATGTACAATCAACCATAGGCATGCAGAGGTTATAAGCAGAGATCTTTTGAGTGAGGCAGCCGGCAACTACACATATAGGGGAAAGAGGCTGCGTATGGGGTGGCAGGTTAGAGAGGTAAAGAAGAGGAGGGTTATATTACCGACGACTGGGGGAAAAATTGAGCTAAAACCACAGAAAGTGGTGATGGCTGTCATGTACTTGTTAATTATGATAATGACGGAGGAGGGGTAGATAATTGGGACACTACTATGGATGGGGTGGGACTTTAGCCAGGCTAGATTGGACAGGGAAGGGTGGATGCAGCAGGAAGTCCCTGCTGGTAGTGGACCTAACCCGGTTACCAAACACTAAAATAAAATAAAAATTTCTTAGGCTATTGCTCTCCAGCCACCCAGCCTGCTTCTTCAGCTGCCAGAACTGCTTGGGACTCGTTCCATAGCCTGCTGCAAAAGATACCCCCAAAGTATTTCAATGAAAATATCAAAGCTTCAGAAATTCAGAATACACATAAGGAGCCAGAAGAACTGTGGGTCACCCTGGAAATTGGACAGCCATACGAACTGGGGTTGTGTACAGGCCTCCAGACCAGGGGAAGGACATAGACACATTACTGTTAGAAGATATACAAAACATGACAGCTAAAGGGGAGATTCTGATAATGGGAAACTTCAACATTCCAGATACAGATTGGTCAGTACCAGCAGGGACATCTGCCAGAACTAGACACATGGTGAATTCCCTCAAGGGGGAGGACCTCAAACAACTGGTACAACAATCCACAAGAGACAGGGCTATCCTAGATCTAGTACAGACTAACAGGGAAAGGATCACAGATTTCCAGGTAGAAGGTCACCTGGGTGCCAGTGACCATCACATGGTATGGTTCAATTTGGCCACTAGAACAAAATCATCCAATTCCAAGGCAAAAATATGGGACTTCAGAGGAGCTGACTTTGAGATGGCCAACAGAGTTAAGTTAGCCCTGGCAAAAAGAAATACTGGTGAGGTGGGTACAGGCAAAGTGGGCAAGCATTAAAGATGCAATGCTTGCAGCAGCATCCCATTATGTTAGTGAGAAAATGAAGTGCAAAAGAAGAAAGAAACTGCTTTGGTTCTCAAACACAGTAGCAGAAAAGGTCAGAACCAAAAAGCTAGCATTCAGGAAATATAAGGGAATGCAGCAGGATGAAGATAGGAAGGCAGTAAGGCAGGTAAAGGCCCAAATTGAGGAAACACTAGCACGAACAATAAAAGAAGGTGACAAGACTTTCTTTAGATATATTAGTGAAAGGAGAAAGTCCAGAGGAGGTATTGCTAAGATCAGAGGGGATAAGGGGGCGTGTGAGGAGGAGGACCATGTAAAAGCATCTATCCTAAATAGATACTTCTGCTCAGTATTTACTGTAGAGAAGGTAGGGCAGGGCCCACAGCTCAGCACCATAGACACAGGGGAGGGAGGTGTGCACTAGTCCCTTTGCAAAAGAAAGGGTCCTACAAGAGCTCGATAAGCTCAGGGTGGGCAAGGCAATGGGCCCTGATGGCATACATCCCGGGGTACTAAAGGAGCTAAGGGTGGAACTAGCAAAGCCATAATCAGAACTGTTTAGTGAGTCTCTGAGCACGAGAGGTCCCAGAAGACTGGAGAAGGGCTCATGTGATCCCGCTCCACTAGAGTGGTAGCAGGGAAGAGGCAGGGAACTATAGACCAGTCAGTCTTACCTCAGTAGTGGGCAAGATTATGGAGATGCTCCTTAAGGAAAGGATGGTGCAATACCTGGAATCCATAGGTGCACAGGATCCAAGACAGTATGGGTTTACAAAAGGAAGGCCCTGTCAAACTAATCTTAGATTTCTTTGACTGGGTAACCAGAGTGGTGGACCAAGGGGGAGCAGTTGATGTTGCCTACCTTGACTTCAGCAAAGCTTTCAATACTGTTCCACACAGAAGATTAATAAGCTGGGTAGGCTCGGGGTGGGTCAGACGTTGTTCAGCTGGGTGGCAAACTAGTTGTCGGGCAGAAAACAGAGTGGTGGTAAATGGTATACAGTCAGAAGAGATGCAAGTCACAAGTGGGGTACCTCAGGGATCAGTCCTGGGGCCACTCCTCTTCAGTATCTTCATCAGTGACATTGCAGATGGACTGGAGGATAAGGTTTGTCTGTTTGCAGTTGACATCAAGATCTGCAACAGAGTAGATGATCCAGATGGGGTGGGCAGAATGACAAGAGATCTGGATAAACTAGCAAAATAGTCAGAAGAGTGGCAACTGGGGTTTAACGCAAAGAAGTGCAAGATCATGCACATAGGGAAGATAAACCCTGAAACCACCTATAGGCTGCGAGGGGAGTTGCTGGCAGTCACAAGGGAAGAAAGAGACTTGGGCGTCATCATCACCGATTACCTGAAATCATCCAAGCAGACCACTAAAGCAGTAGGTAAGGCTAGAGGGATATTGGGGTGTATTAGTAGGGCTATCACAAGTTGGAAGAGGGAGGTAATAATCCCTCTTTACAAGACACTGGTTAGGCCCCATCTGGAGTACTGCGTGCAGTACTGGAGGCCACACCTTCACAAGGACATTAACCAAATTGAGGCAGTCCAGAGAAGGGCAACCAAAATGGTGCGGGACTGCATCAGAAAACATATGAGGACAGATTAACTGAGCTCAGTGTGTATACCCTAGAGCAAAGGAGAGAGAGAGAGAGATGATATGATTGAAACATTCAAACACCTTAAGGGCATTAACAAGGTGAAAGAGTCTAACATGTTTCAATATAAGAAAAATAGGACAAGAGGACGCAGCTGAGAGTAGAGGAAGGCCGATTAAGGGGTAATGTGAGGAAGTTCTTCTTCACAGAAAGGGTGGTGGATGCATGAAACGGTCTACCTCAGGAAGTGGTGGATATGAATACAGTGCAGGGCTTCAAACAGACATGGGATAGGCATAAGGAAGTAATACTTATGAGTAGGACTAGATAGGCCATTGACAGAGCAAAGGCCAATGGCACATTCTTAAGGTAGAAAAAGAAATGGGCAGACTGGATGGGCCTTGCGGTACTTATCTGCCGTCAACTTCTGTGTTTCTTTGAAGTAAGACAGTACAGTTATGCAAGAAATTACCATAACAGTAGATCTTCAGAAGGATCCTTTGCAGCAGGCCATGCTGTCCCACCCTTCATTCCCCTATGCCTCTCTGTGTGTCTCTCTCTCCTTCTCCTTGATGGAGAGCCTTCTGCCTTTCTGTTATTCATACAGTGGTGGGAATCATTATCTCTTCTCGGTTCCCCAGGAGATAGATTTCTTATGGTCTCTGGAGGGAGAACTGAGTAGAGCATGGGGGCCACCCACTCCTATAGTATAGGGCGACGGCAGCATGTGACGTTGGAGTGGGTGGCCCCCGGTAGACTGCTAGCTAGAAAAGTTTGTGTGGTCCTGGCACCAGGTGGCTATAGTTCCATAGGTGTGGCCTGCTGCAAGAGATCCTTTTGAAGATCTACTGTTACGATAAGTTCTTACACAACTGTACTTTCTTAAAGAGCACCTGTCATGATCTTTTATGAAGCCCACCCCCCCCCAAGCATTAGTGGTAGACTTACTCCACAGTAGATAAATGGGCATATTCTTATATTTTTATTTGCTGCCCTGTAAATAGGGGAAGTGATTGTAGATTAATGCCAACTATTCCTGCCACACCATTCCTTCCCCTTCCTGGAGTTGGCGGTCTGTCCCCGCGCTTCACATAGAAACATAGAATTTGTCGGCAGATAAGGACCGCTTGGTTCACCTAGTCTGCCCATTTTCCTACCTAACAGATAAGCTGCAGATCCTAGTTAACCAACAGCTTACTTTCTCCTACTCCCCACTAGGACTGCCTTATGCCTGTCCCATGCATTCTTGAAGTCCCCCACTGTTCTTGACTCAACGACCTCCTCAGGGAAGCTGTTCCATGCATCCACAACCCTCTCAGTGAAAAAATACTTCCTCACATTACCTCTGTGTCGTCCCCCCTCTATCTTCAAATTGTGCCCCCTTGTTCTTGCACATCTCTTTTTCTGGAAGATGCTACCCTCTTGGACTTTAATTCCCTTGAGGTACTTGAAAGTTTCTATCATGTCCCCTCTCTCCCTTCTTTCCTCAAAGGTATACATATTAAGCTTCTTTATATGTCTTCTGGTGCTGACCCTGCACCATTTTGGTTGCCCTCCTCTGGATAGCCTCCACTCTGTCTATGTCTTTGCGGAGATGGGGTCTCCAGAACTGCACACAGTACTCCAGATGGGGTTTCACCAACTGTCTGTACAGAGGGATAACAACTTCCTGTTTTCTACTATTGATGCCTCTTCCTATGCATCCCAGTATCCCCAGCCTTCCTTACTGCCTTCTCACATTGCTTGCCCACCTTTAGGTCATCTGATATAATTACCCCCAGGTCCCTTTCTATTTTTACTGTTGTCAGTATCTCACCCCCCATTGTGTACTCTTCCCCTGGGTTTTTGTTTCCCATGTGCATTACCTTGCACTTCTTTGCATTGAATCTGAGCTGCTTCTGTGATACTTCACATTGTATGATGTCACTGTTTGGAGAACCTAAGGGTACGCTCCATAGAAAGTAGTAGCCATTTTGTTAAACATTGGTATTTTTAGTATGTTAGCAGTCCGTTTGATTCAAATCAGAGCCACCACTCGACTAACAAGGACCATATTAGTCAAGTGGTGACTCTGACTAGATCAACGGCCTCTCTTATATAAAAATAGTATGTTAAAAGTTGCAGCTAGGGAACTGAAATGTGAAGTGTGGGGATAATCCAAGTAAATAGAGAAAGGGGTATTACATCAGGACCTCAGCACAGATTTACAATCCCTCCCTACTTACAAGACGGCAAATAAAAATATAAGAATATGCCCATTTAGTTATTGCTGGGTAAGTCTTACTGCTGGGGCTTTGGGGGCGGGGGGAGTACTGGAGAAGCTGCTCTTAAATTCTGGTGAAGTTTTAGAAAAGAAGTTCCTTAAAGAATGGGAACTGAAGGCACTGTTTATTCCTTCCTGTGAACAGCACCCCCCTTCCCCAATGGAGCAAGCCATCTACAGATCAGGCCTCTCCTCAAAGCTCACTCGCTGTGAACAGCATCTCAGTGTGGACCCCCACTTCCTCAACGGAGCAAACAGTGTAAGCACAGGCCTCTCCTCAAAGCTCACTCCCTGTGAACAGCATCGCAGCATGGAGTCCCCCCTTCTCCAACCCGTCTGCGGCACAGGTGAGCTGCACAGCATTACTACGGTACGACAGAATGGCAAACGGAACCCTGAGCATAGCACTCAATGGACTATCCTGCCTGTGCCTTATTTTGGGACATTTAGTTGGCTAAACGGGTTGATAGTTTCTGCCCTGTATTACTTGCTGTCTCCAGGCCAGCACTAGTGCTGTGTTCTGCCTACTACTTTAAGGGCTGATTGATCAATGTTTGCCTTGCTTTAACCAAGTGTTGTAGTGCTTAGCGATGTGGTTGTAGGACTTGCAATACTTTGCTCTGATGTCTGAATTACCCTGCTAGTGTACAAGACTGTAGAGCTATGTATAAGTGTTCTCATACCTTGTACTGTGCCCATGGTCCCCCTTCTCTCTAGGTGCCATTGTTCCTTCTCAGGCCACGCATGCACAGTCTGCTGCACCCTCCCCCAACACTGTAACTCTCTTTCTCTCTTTTCTCCCCAACCCCCCGCTCACTCCCTGTGAACAACATCGCAGCGTGGAGCCCCCTTCCCCAACGGAGCAAGCTGTGTACAGCACAGGTGAGCTGCACAGCATCACTACAGTGTTTACCCATTAACGCATCACTTCACATAGACTCCCCAGCCGCTGCCTTCCCACCCAAGGCCAGCCCTCCTTTTATTGACGTCAGAGTCACATTACCTGTGCTAATTTTTTTTAGAGTGCCTGTTTTTCCATCTGCAAGTTATAATTTCTCTCTGCAAGAGGTCAGGCTTGTGCTGCCTGGATCCCAGCTTTTCCTGCTCCTCTTTTCCCTTTCCAACTCCACTCACCCGTAGAACCACTCCCCCATCCTTATCCCCTCCCACGCTTCTGCCTACCTTCCAGGTCCTTTCCCTGTCCATTCCCCCCCCCCCCTCGGGTTTTGAACCAGTGACCTCCTGCACCAAAGTCGGGGACCTTTCCGTTGCGTCATCTGATCTGACCACTGTTTCCTCTCCTCCTTTCCCTGTTATACCATTTATTCTCTCGCTTGGATTTTACTCAAGATCCAGTTGTCCCCTCCAGGCTGTTCTCTCCTCCCTCCTCTGTGATGTCTCCCCTCCTTTTCGGACTCCTGCCCACCATCCCCCCCCCCCCGACCTGAGTATGCCTTCCCCCCTACTCCATCTCTCTACCCTCTCATTCTTAATCCGTTCGGTAGCACTAGTTCCCCAAGTAACCAGCCTCCCTGCAATAGCCTACACCCCGCTCCTGGCTGTTCACTGCACTCCTCTTGGCCCCCCACATCCTTTTGCTTCCTATCCATGTTCTCATCTGTCAAGTTAAAACCTCCCCTTCGGCTGTCACCTGGGAACACAAGCTGCTTAAAGCTGCCCTACCTCGCCACTTCCTCCTCTTCCTACTGTCAGGAAGTGTTCACCCAAACCCAGGTCCTGCCCCCCAATGCACCCTCCCATAGTGATAAAAAGAGGGGCCTCTTGTTTGCCTCCCTAAATATCTGCAGCATACAAAAAAAGTTAGTCTTCAATGATGGATCGCTCAGCATAAGTCTGACATCCTGGCATTGACAGAAACCTGGCTTTCCCTTGCCACCGTGGACTCCCACGTGGCTGTGAAGAGCTACTTAATCTTACAGATGGATTGTCCCAGCAAACGAGGTGGTGGTGTGGTGGTTGCACACTCTGTATCCGAAACTCTCTCCAAGCCAAGATAATACCTTCTCCCCCCACCACACATGGGGCCCAAATACTCTTTCCCCCCCCGCCAATCAAAAATCAGCCTTTGCTGCTGTTACAAACTGCATCTCACTATCCCACCCCCACCCCGAGACCATATCCTTGGGTGACTTTAACACAAACTGGCTATCGCCATCGGCTGCTCCCTATAAAGATTCCACCTCGGTCATTGATCTTACACAAGTCATCAAATCCCCCACGAGAGACTACCACAAAACAGGAACTGCAACACTACTTGACTTTGTAAATGATGAGTCTTTGACTCGAAGGTTGTAAATCCAATTTATTCAATAAATAAATAAATTTAATCTTTACAAATCACCCTAAAAGAATCCCAAGGGTCTCTGTGCTCTCTGACGTCGTTAGTGATCACTCGCCTGTTCTGTGCTGGTGGTCCCAAAAGGTCCCCCCACCCCACCCCAAAAAACTATTTACTGTTGGCGCTAAATCGGGTGCACTAGCCCACCTTAAAATACACCTCTCTAACTGTGACTGGTCACCCATAGATACAGCAGGGAGCACTGATAGTGCCCTTGCCTATTTCATCACTTCTTTCAATGCCCCTGTTTCGAAACAAGTTGTAAAAAAACTGTAATACACCCTGGCAATCCCAGACACTCCTCAACCTCATGGGCCACTGGGATAGTCTCTGGCATAAAGCCCACACCACATGACTGCCTCAGGACAGACAGCAGTATAGGGAAGCAAGAAACAAATGTACCTACACCAAGCTAAGGCATATTATTATTGTAATGCCCTCTCTTCTACATGGGGCCATGATATTAAATTCTGGGATGCTATCAAAGAACTCAATAGTAACCCCCCAACACCTCCAACTCTCGATCAATGGTACTATAATCCAGGAGCGCTACAAATCGCCAGTGCCTTAAACTCCTCCTTCGATTACCTCAGCAGTGTGCTCCCTCCAAACTTTATCAACCCCCTGCCACATGCTCCTCTCCACCATATGTCCCTCCATCTCCCATAAATTCTCTGCCTTTCAGGTTTTGGCTAGTATCACCAAGAAAGGCAAAGACCTACACCTCTAGAGTCCTGGGTAAGAGTAGCTGCAGTGGGGTTACCCTGGATTTAAAACTCCTCCGCCTCACTCTCGACGCTGTGCTAGTCCCCCTCACTAAAATTCTTAACCTCTCCCTCTGCCAGAGAGAGTTCCGCTCCCCTTGGAAAATGGCAGATATCACCCCAGTGCTAAAAGGGGGAGAATTTACCTCCCCTAATAACTATCGGCCCATCTCACTTCTGGCCCTCCTCTCCAAAGCCCTTGAAAAAAATAGTAGCCATCCAGCTCACAGAATACCTGTCAAAGTATAATCTCCTATGTCCTGAGCAGCATGGTTTCCATAAGGGTCACAGTACCACCACAGCCCTACTGGAATATATCTCCTATATCCAAAAGGCCCTAGATCACGGACACTTACTTTTTTATGTATTTATTTATTAAGAATTAGGATTAAACACCTTTGAGCAGGGAGTTCGTTTACAAAGGTTCCGCGTCAGTGGGAGGGAAGACAGTATTACAAAGGATTAAACAACAGAGTATAAGACGTACAGTAATTACAGTGGTTTATACAAGCAGGTTTATACATACAAGACAAAACAATAGAGGGTAAGATACCCTCTGTTTGTGTATAAAATAAGTTAGCAGAGAGAATATTTGAGGTAGGGAGATAGTTAGCGGAGAGGATAGTAGGAGGTAGGGAAACGGAGGTTAGAGAGGGGCTACATTGGTAGTGGGTGGGGGGAGGTGGTAAGGTGAGAAGAGAGTTGCAGCAGTCATGGACATTGTCAAGGGAGAGGGTGTGGGGGTAGTGGGGGGTGGTTGGAGGCGGCGAGAGGCCAAGCCGGAGCAGCAGGCCACTATGTGGCAGGGTAGTAGGGGGAGGGTAAAGGTGGCGAGGGACCAAGCCAGTGCAGAGAGCTGCTAAGAGGCAGGGCAGAGTCAACTGGCAGGGGAACTAGTGGAAGCAGTCACAGGTGCTGGATGTGGAAAGCTGTTGGCATAGTAGTCTCTTGAAGGTGCCCAGAGTAGGTTGAATGGACATGTCCTGGCTGAGGGCATTAAACCAGAAGGGTGCTCTGTAGGCAAAGGAGCGTTGATCCTGTGTCGTTCAAAGACGAACATGGAAGAGGTGAGTGCTGGCACTTGTCTGTTGTGAGTTGCTGCTGTGTGGCTGAAGTAGGTTTGCTATGCCATGGGGAAGAATACCAAGTAGAGCCTTTTTGGCCAGCAAGCAGGTTTGGTAGTGTAAACTCCACTGAGTTGGAGCCAGCCCGTTTGAGCAAAGAGGTCACAGGTATGGGTGAGACGTTCATCTCCTGAGAGCAGCCTGCAGGCCTTGTTCAGTGCAACCGATATTCTGCGGAGGGTGGTGAGGCTAGCAGCACCATAGATAACCAAGCCATAGTCTGTGACAGAAAGGACAGAGCTGTTGATGGCTATTCTAAGGGCATCTGAAGTCAGACAGTGCTTGTGTCTGTGGAGGAGACTGATTTTGTAGTTGACAGTCCTAGACACATTGCTGATGTGCTGGTCATAGGCCAGACTGCTGTCAAGTGTGACCCCAAGATATTTAAAGTGCGGGTCGGTCTGCATCGACCTAAGGCGTGTGATACTGTCCATCATGTCCTGCTCCTCAACTCCCTGACTGCCATCAGGCTAACTCCCAAAACTATGTCCTGCTTTGAAAGCTACCTAAGTGACAGGTCCCAGCAAGTCAAAATTGACTCTTATCCTCTCCTTCAGCCTTCCAGCTCGCTCTGGGGTCCCCCAGGATTCCATCCTGGGACCTCTACTATTTAGCCTCTTTTTAAACTCTCTGCCCAGTGCCTGCTCTGATCGGATACTTCTATACGCCGACAATGCAGTCATTTTCTGGAGCCACCCTCAACCTCTGCCACTTCAGCATGCACTCCAGAAGTCTTTCACTGAAGCTGAAATCTGGTTTACTGAGCACCAGCTAGTACTGAACGATAAAAAAAACAAAGACAATAATTTTCGCTGACCGCCAGAACCCTCACAGTGACTCTACATTCCTTGTCCATACTTCCCAAGGCTCTCCACTAGAGCAGGTTGACTCCTTCAAATACCTGGGTATCACCCTTGACCCCTCCCTCACCTATCATGCACATATTCACCTCCTCTGTACCACCTTTAACTCCAGAATTGGACTCCTATACCGGCACAGGCACTGTTTGCCCCCTGAAACGCTTTGCCTCGCTGTGTCTTTCTCGGTCCTCTCTGTCTTGGACTACAGGATTGTGTTGTACAGCTCAGCAAATACTGCTCTAAACAAAGCCTGCTGACTGGTGACAGGATGTGATAGACTGACCCATACGTGCAAGCTCTCCAGCCTCTCCAGCTGGCTAAACTTTAATTGCCACCTGAAATATCTACATGCCTGCTGGCTAAAAACAGTTCTATGCAAACTCTTCCCCGCCTGGCCTACATAGCCTTATCCAGCTGGCCCCTCAGCTGAGAGTCTCTAGGAGTACCTCCAAGGCCTCCCTCCTGGTCCCCCGCTGCAGGACATCCCTGGATCAAAGAGCCTTTTATCACAGGGCCCCTTAACTGACTAAATGGTCTACCTGCAGCTGTCTCTGCTGAGACAAAGATGGGCCCCATCAAAACCACCCTCTGGGAGTTTCTCACTGAGAGCTCTTCCTATGACTGCCCCTATTATCCCTTCTTGAATCAGCCTCTGCTTTCTTACCCCCCCCCCCGCTAAGACATAGTGTGCTATATTCATGGATTATGTAATATGCACCGATCTCTGCTAGTCTCCATCTATATTATCACTGCATTGTAATTATGATGGAACAAATTACTTATTACTTTATTTCCTGTTTCTTTTAATCGAGTCTGGGTTGTCTCTACCCATAGAATGGAACATGAATCTGTTATACTGTTTCTTCCCTGGTAATCTTTTATGTACTGCATTAATTGATTGTTTGATCTGCACCATTGTTAATGTCTTTGTGTAATGCTTGTTGTATACTGTGTTAACTGACGAGCCTTTGCAAAAGAGTCCGACTCAAAGGGTGTAATTCTGATTTCTCAATAAATAAATTCCTTGTCTGGTGATACTAGTATTTTATGCATTACTTACAATCCACAATGACTGGGAGAGGTCCCCAGGCAGACAGATAGTGACTATCAGCGAGTCTGCTTTGTAGTCTCTCTGTTTTTGTGAACTACAATGAACAGCTCCTAGTATCAGCTGCTTGTTCTATCTTAAAAATACCAGACATGCCATTGAGATTACAGATAAGTTAAACAGAAGCGGTAATGTTAGAGAGAATAGTATATTGTTAGCCCTAGGTGATAGGGATCAATTCAGACAGGAACAAAATAAACTTTCTGGATGTGTATATCTTTAAGGAAGGACATCAGCTCTATACTAAATTGTACAGGAAGTAAATGAATAAAAATGTTTTAGGACATGCAAGTAGTTACTTTGAGGACACAGTTATGAACATTCTTTATAGTTTACTAGTTAGTCTGAAGCAGAATTGTACAAGGGAGGAGGATTGCAGTGAAGCTGCTCTGGACTTGAAATGGAGATTCTTGAGAAGGAGATATCCAGGCCAGATATTGGAGGAGGCTGGGAGAAAATGACACACCCAGATCGGAGGGATCTTAAAGAGCACCTTTCATGGTATGAGTGCGCACAGCCACGAAGGACCCTTATCTGGCTCAGAGTTCAATGTGAAAAAATGCTTGATATAGCGGGACTTTTTTAGTAGGATAGGATCGTATTTTGCTCAGAGGGCGAGCTGCCGATCCAGTACACTTACTGGTTTGGAGACACGCCCCCACGCTGTTCCATATTTTTACATCACAATGTGGTTGCATGGGAGATGCACTCTAAACATGTCTGTGGAGTGCCCCCCCATGCAAGCACATTGTGATGTAAGAATATGGCACAGAGTGGGGGCGTGTCTCCAAACTGGGAAGTGAAATGGATCTGCTTCTCAGAGCCAAAATACGATCCCTTCGCTACTGAAAATTCCACCATATAAAAATGTTTGTTTTTTTTTTAGCCGGCCCCTGTGGCGCTGAGGGTTGAGGCGCTGGACGCCACACCTCGCTCCACGCCGGGGACCCAGGTTCGGGAGCGGACTCGGGTCACTGATGGCCGGGCCGGGGGAGCAGCCTGGAGCGTCCCCACTACAGCCGCCTACTCCGGGAGGGTTAAGACTATAGCCCGAACACTTGTCTGACTCCGAGCAGAGGCTCGGAGTACTGCAAATCCCCAATGTTAAGGGAGGCTGCCGACACCTGGCAGTGACGTCGGCTCTCTTTATGATGTCAGGGTCCTACGCTGTTGGGGTGGGAGAAAAAGCAGAAAACGCCTGCCATCGCCGGAGAGATGGAGCCTCTGGAGATGTGCCCTCGATGTGCCTTCGCCACCCGATGGCCCCGGACCCGTGAGTTGATTGTTGGGGTAGGGGCTCTGCCCCATCCGCTCGGGGGTAAACTGAAGCTCTATGGGGTTCCTTGGGGTCATATGGGCAGGGTGGAAGGCAGAGGATGTCTACCTTGAGGCTCCTGAAGGGTCGGGGATGGCAGGCAGGAAGGTGAATAAACAGTAATTTAAAAAAAAAATGTTTTTAATAGCGTCAAACTCCGAGTGAGGTAAGGGTCCTTCTTGTCCTTTGGTGGGGGGTATTCTGTAACAGAGCACAAGGTGCTCTTTAAGTATGTGGAGAGACTCACAGAATGAAGATAGACTAATATTTGCCACAGATTACAGTGATGCATTCGGTAGCAAAAAAAAAAGCATTATTTAAAGACACTGACCAGTAGTGCACATCCTGAATAGAGTTTGAGACATTTAGAGAAAAAATGTTAGTGATGAGAGAAACTTGGGTCATAAAATATTGGGGTGTACATCTTGAGATCCCTCGGTCTCTCCTCGTAGGACTTTTGTGCAACCCCTACACCATTTTAATTTCCCACCTGGACTGCCTACAGATTGTGTCCTTTCTGAGGTGGGGTCTCACCAGTGAGCGATACAGTGGCAATACCACAGCCCTCATACTGCTGGAAACACCCCTCCCTGTGCGTCCCAGCATCTCACTAGCCTTAACCACTGCTTTGTCACACTACCTTGTCACTTTGAGGCCACCAGGTATGATAACCCCAAGATCCCTTTCTTGTTTAGTGACTGTTAATACCTCTCCCCCATCCTATAACATCTGGGTTCCTATGTCTGTTGAACCCCAGCTGCCATGCTCTTGAACACTCCACGAGTTTCTGAAGATCCCTGCACATTTTGTCCACCCTATTGGAGATTTTAGTAGTATCTGCAAAAAGGCATTCCTTCACTTCCAGTTCTTCTGCAGTGTCACTTACGAAGACGTTGAAGAGGACCAGTTCCAGTACTGAGCTGTGTGACACCCTGCTGATCATGCTTCATCATAAAAGTGAGTACTAGAGGGGGTGTATCAGAAAAGAGGCAGGGAGTGCAGAGGGTCACTGGAGACCAGATAGAGGCCTGCAGAGGAATAATAGGCAGGGAACACTTGGGCAGACTGGGTGGGTCATGCTGTCCTTTTCTGCCAACAGACTCTGTGTTTCCATGTCATGCCATAATTGACAATACTCACAAAACCACATACAACCCTTATAAACAGAAAGGGATAACAATGCATGCAAAGACTATTTTATCTAAAAACTACACTGTATTTGAGACACATAAGGCATTTTCACAAATTTGAAATATAGCTTTGATATCTCCAAAGAAGTTAAATGAGAAAACTGACATTGATTTTCTTGGTCAGTATTGGCTAAAAGATTTATTTCGTTAAAGGAGACAGATTTTTGTATTTCTCAGAGGTCACAGAGTAAAAAGATGAGTAACATGAAATACTAAGAGAATATACATATAGTGGATTAGGTACACAATCCTCAACATTTATTTTCCCATCACCGGTTGCCCGACTCATGTAATGACTGACAGTAAGAATTCCCGACTTCCAAAATTCTGACCCGACCTGCAGCCCAGCAAAACAACATGGACCTCTCTCCTTCCTGGACCGAAAAAATTAATGAAGCACATTTCTCACAACTCACCGAACTGCCCTGATGCTGACACCTTCTCCTCATGTTAATGCTCTCCTTCTCCTGTTGTAACTCTCTGTTTGCCTGGACCAACATTTAAAAAGGCTTGCCGAAAATATGTAAAGCACACATGGCTGATTTTCACCAGTAAGCACAGTACTTTAAAAAGTTTAAAGAAGTTTAACATCATGTCATGTAAATGTCAGTAAATGCTGCTTTTCAGTACTGCTTTAGGATCAGCAAACTGTGGCTCATGCTCATCAAACTGGTGTGCAGAATCAGTCCTTGTGCTTGTGCTCTGTGATGCTCCCGAAGAGAGCTGTCATCTCATTTTGTGCTTTCCAGCATTTAGTTTGTAATGCTTTAGGATCGACAAACTGTGCTCTAATGCAGCAGCGGAGCCAGGTTTGAGATCATTTGGGAGCCAGGGAGGGCCATTCAGTCAATGACAGACTCCACAATGGACAGGGGTTGGTAGTCAGGATAACATAACAGGCAGACAATCAAAATCAGTGCATAAAAAATGCCGAAAAGACATTTATCATTTTATTTGCATCATAAAATGGAAGAATATTTTGCAGAAATCGCAATAAAATGGAGTTGGATAATTCACTCAGAGAAAAAAAAACTTGAATAGAATAAACCACTGCTTTGGCTCAGCAGGGTCTCAAGGCTTTTTTTCTGCCCAGCCAGTAATTGCTAGTATGAGCCCACAGCACACTAGGAGGTCTTACTCCTACCTCCGTCAGCTGCCTAAAGGCAGTGGCGGCTCTACACCAGGGCATGTGCCCTGGTAAACAAATGCTGTGCCCCGGTTGGTGCCCCACATGTGGCACAACTTCCCCCATAGTAACAGTATATCGGTGCCCTGGCTGCCATCTGTTGTGCCCCAGCAGTGCCCTGGTAACTAGTCGTGGCTAAAGCCGCTACTGCCTAAAGGCTCCCTATCTGAATACTGGGAACACAGGAGGGTCTTTTATACCCCCCTGCCGTGGTCAGATGACTCTAGCATCACTGATGCAAAAAGGTTCTTTTTTAAGCCCTCTTTAGTTTATACATATGCTGAGGGCTTACTAAACATGATTTATTTTTTGTTTGTTTTTTTGCAATTGTTTAACCAGGAGTAGCACACTAAGCTAAAAAAGCTTGTTTGCAGGTGGGACCTGGGAGCACAGGGAAGTTAGGTGACTTGCTCAGGGTCACACAGTATGTAAGTGGGGGCTGTGGGATTCAGACCCAAATTTGCAGCTCAGACCCTTAAACCACTGCACTATACTTCCTCCTTGTTAAACACCGTCCTTAAATTAAAAGTAAATAAAGTAACCCAGGACTGGATTCGATAATGAAGAGGGAGAGTGGGGATTTTCCACTCACTGGGATTGACAGCTTTATCACTATAACAGAAGACCACTAGGGGCCGCTGCTGGCCTAAACAGTACCTGGATTGGCACTTCATTGAATCTCCCTGCTCAGGTAAGACTGGCTTCATTTTGCTATCCAGAGTATTAGGCCAGTATTTCACCTTTAATTATTAACAAAGGCAAGTTACTATATCTTCCTGGGCATTCTTCTAAAGGTCCACAAAAGGCTGCCGAAGGTACTTAAAATGTTACCTAAATGAATGCCCAGGTAACCTTAGTTAGAAAAATAATTCATATTTTAATCTATATTCTGCATTGTTTTAACAGTGCCCATTTTGGGCTTTCAAAGGGGGAAGAAAGGAGCAGCTCTTATTTGTTTTAAAGCTGGTTTCTATTACGTTTATGTCCTTTTAATTGACAGGATTGCTTTAAACAATTAGCTTGTTGCTGTGTAATACACTGGGCATGTATGGTTTTAGCACTGTATTCTTCAGTGGCAATTTAAACCCTTTTCTATGGAAAGGAATATGTCCGTACTATCTTCCTGTGTACTTTTTTGAAGGGAACACGCCGAGCTTCGGGGTATTGTTGCTTAAAAAGAAGCAGCTTCAGACTGTTTTATGGCAGCTACTAGAAACCGAGCTGAAATACAGCCCGTTGATTATTATTTTTTTTTTTCTGCCAGCTGAAATGTTCAGCCATCGGCTTTACATTTCATTTTCGTTCTTTGCCAAGGGCCTGCTTTGTGTCAACACAGGTAACCCTCTGAGACATTTTATAGGAAGGAGGAAGTCTGAAAACAAAAGAACAGCCTTCTTTTAAGGCAGCCTGGCATATTTCATTTTTTATTCTAGGCTGCCAGACTGCATAAGAACCAAGGAGTGTCCGAGACAAGGACAGTGAACGGGAGAGCGAGGGAGCAAAGAGTTTTTTCTACAAGCTCCTCTCCGTTTCACTTCTTCAGCACTCACCCCTCTGGTGTAGGGGTTGTATCTTTTGCGGCTACAGCCGCTCAAGGACCCGACTAAAGGAGCCGCACTGAAAACATGGGCAAGCTGAAAGCAGCAGCAAAAAGTCAAATGTTGCCATATCAGTTCAGCCCCAGTGTGGCGGCTCTAAGGAGCAGCAAGATGTACAGTGCGTCTTTTGGAGGAACTGGGGGGAGGTGCTTTTTCTTAGTGCAAAGCTAATTCACCTCTCTGTTCCATCCTTTGTACATCGCACAGGACTGTACACATGAACCACAACATACAGGGTTTTTCTGCACTATTAGAACCCCACGTTCTATGCAAACAAAAATAGCCACACGAGGCCTTTTTTTTTTTTTCCTAAGGGACCAGGAGCGGCATGGGTTAGGAAACAAAAAAGAAAAGAGGTGCTGCCCCTGACCATAATGCTGATATCCCATATTCCTTACATCAGTGTACAGATAAGGGGAAAAATATACAAACAGGGAGACTCTGGTTTTTCCAGCCCCAAGGGCTGTTCTTTCTTGTCTTGTGCAGGCTATTCTAAGTAACCATATGCACATAATGTGCCATACTCTTAGTACACTTCTTAACGCCTTGGAGGTCATATGCACTTAACCTCCCTTTTTAGCCAGACCAAAGAGGATATAGGAAACACAGTGAAAGGGATAGCTCAAGAAAGAAAATCCGTCCAAAGGTGGCCTGCCTTCTGGACTAGAAAATACAGGGATAGCGAAAAGAAAGAGTAGTTGCAACCAAGAGTTTGAAAACAAAAAATGGTCCATACAAAACTGAACCTGTGCCAGCAGGGCACTGTCAGTCGGGGGAGGGGGGGAGGTATCTCACCAAGGTGACCACCCAGCACTTCTGTCTATTAGCAGTGCCCACTTTTTATTTAGCTTCACCAAAAGCACTTCCTTTTTATATTTACCCAATTGTACTTCATCAGTTCTCTGCTTTATCGAGTTTAAGCATTTTATATTCCACTTCATTATCTTTTTAAACAATTTTGATGCCATACTGGCACCTTATACTCTTAATGCCAGCTATGTTACTTCATGTGTCATCATTCACTGAGTACTTTGATGTATTTGAACATTTTTATCATTTAGACAATGTACATCCAGCAAAACACCTTCATTTTAATGCTTCCTAGCCTGTGGTTCCATTGGGGGGGGGTAACGGGGAAGACCTCCATCTCCTCTACAGGGTAAAAAATCCAAGACTGGTCACCCTGTCGCACTCATTTTGGGCTTTCTGGCATTTACTTTGTAGAGCCCAGATCTCTTTGTTACAGATAGCAGCATATATCAAGATTTTGGTGACTGGCAATGAAAGGGTCGGGCAAATGATAAGTCGGGATTCCGGTGATGGGATTTTCTATGTCTATTTGTACGGATCCCTGTATAGTGTGTATATATAGAGATGGATTGTACTGTGTTTAGAAGTAGCCTTATGATTTCAATTGTATGTCTAGGCATATCTGTTTTCCTGGGGAAGTAGTCAGAATGTGATCCATGAAACATTGAATTAATGAGCACCTCATCCTCGTAGCTCCTTTTAAGCTTGAGCTGCTCGCCAACTACGGCGGCGAGACAGGGAGCCTGCCTGCTGCCACCCGCCCACTGCTGTCCAAGCACAGGCTTGCTGCCCACTCCGGGCAAGCACCTCATCCTCATAGCTGCTTTTAAGCTTGAGCTGCCTGCCATCTACAGCGGCAAGACAGGGAGCCTGCCTGCTGCCACCCGCCCACTGCTGTCCAAGCACAGGCTTGCTCCCCACTCCGGGCAAGCACCTCATCCTCGTAGCTGCTTTTAAGCTTGAGCTGCCCGCCGACTACAGCGGCGAGACCAGGAGCTTGCCTGCTGCCACCTGCCCACTGCTCTCCAAGCACAGGTAATTGCCGAAGCCAGATCATCAGCCCTCAGCGGCTGTTGCAGCGAAGATCCTGGATTGTTTTTCTGAATTCCTGGCACCATCTGACTGCAGTGCCCCCATTGGCTGCTCACCATCTTTGGTGAACTCCCTGAGTGGCTAGCTCTGGAATCCAGCATGGCTGCTTTCCCAGGACTAATTGCATGCCCCTGCACAAATTTTGTAGTCCATGCTGTCTGGCCCTCGCTACTAGTATGTGCACATAATACCAATTACAGCTAAACTGAAAACCGGGATTCCAATTGCTGATTTTTTGTTTAAGGACTGTTACTAGCCTGTATTTGCTTATTCTGGTAGGAAAAAAAAAAAAAAAGAGTAAAATACTGTTTGTTTGCTTTGTTTTAGCCTAGCTAGACCCCTTAATCTTCCCATTCTCTCCTTTGTGTGTCTTTGTGTGATTTTTTTTTTTTTTTTGCCGTCCCCAACCCCCTCCTCCACAAGTTCTTAAATACACCTAAACCACTTCCCCTTCTATGCACCTCCTCCCATTGGCCATATTGCTCTACAGAAATTTAAAGCTGCAGAACACCTCCTAGAGTGCGGTCCTGCCCCACAGAACTACATTTCTAACAGCCTGTAAACTGCCTAAAAAAAGCTGTAATACTTGCAAACTGCTCTTGCTAGATTAAGTGAAACAGCCCTTTCCTTTGCCTCTGTAACTGTCGCCCAGACTTCAGGGCGCCAAGGAAATCAACCCCTTTCATTTGTAAATTAGTTTTGTCACTGGGTAGCTCAACCATTGTCTGGGACCAGTACTAATTGGCCTCACTTTCTCTTCCCCCTTCAGCCGAGAACCCTCCAGGGCTCCCAGCTCATCCGCCGCAAGAACCGCAGCCACCGGGTGGTCAGCGCTTACTAAGCCACCACCCGAGACCACTTGCTCGGACTCCAGACCCAGAGAGGTACGGCAAAGCCGCAAATTTTATGCCCGCCCAGCCATCCCTTTCCCTGACCATTATTATATAGACCTCCTTGCCCCGCCCTCGGCTTTCCTACAAATCTATCCTCCCTGCCTCCCTAGGACACCCACAGACGTACAGATTTTGGCTGCCGCTTCAGGTTCAAGTGTCCCATCCTAACTAACCCAGCGCCGTCTCCCCTACCACTCGTCTCTGATCAGATTTGTGACTTTTTATCACTGTCCCTAGTCATTGTGTCATAGTAAATTCTCCTTGCTCCCTACAAGTGGTTTCAGCACCTACATCCCTTTGCTGACTCTGTGGTGTGTAGTCTTACGTGGTGATACCTTGCCCAGATTAAGCTCTTACAACTGTTTCTCTTTCTGACCCTCAGACTTTAACCATGGAACTTGCAATCTGACTCTACCTATTTACCACCTTATGCATCCTACCCTTATTAGGGTACACGCCAGATGGAGTTTGCCCCAAAGAGGACTCCGATCCCCTACTACAAGAGTGTCTACTCATGGAGTCCATATACAGCTTGTGCCATGCCCCCAAGTTGTCGTACCCACTTTCAGCTGAGTCTCCCTCTCTGACAACCACCAGCATCTCGTTACCTACCCAAGGAATGTTACCTACTCGGCCCAGTACCTGCATCTACTGGTGTTGTATGGCTAGGGTCTTAGCATGTGTATCACTAGGACTGAACAGTACAAACAATAGGTCCTTGCATTCCTACGCCAATACTTCCACTAGCCAAATAAGGTTTAGTTTTTCCAGATTACCACTTGTTGCCCTGAGGAAAGTTGTACTCCTCCTCTTACTATGCTCAGGTAATGTTAAACTTAACCCTGATCCTATATAAGCAATTCCTTCACCATCTGAACTCACGAAGTATAAAGGTATCAGCTTTATGCATGTTAATGTGTGTAGCCTCTTAAAGAAACTCACCTCAGTACAGGCTTGGGCTATCCACACAGAGCCAGATGCACTTGTCATATCTGAATCCTGGCTTCGTCTAGTCACGCCAGACAAAAAGGTCAATATCCCCAACTATCTGTTATTCAGAGCCGATAGACTAACCAGAGGCGGTGGTATAGCCATCCATGTTAAGGACAAGTTTACGTTCGCTACCCTCGACACTACATCAATTGCCAATGCCTTTGAGTGCCTGTCCTTAAAAATCGAAATATCTACATCCATGGCCCTCCGTGTCATAGCATGTTATAGACCTCCATCCTCGGGGTCACAGCTCCTGTCCCACCAATATCTACTATGAGTACCGACACAATGGAAACAATTATACTAGGGGACCTTAACTCGACTGGCGGTCAAGCGCATCTCTTCCACTTAAATTCTTCTGTGACTCTCATGGGCTCACTCTACTTATTAATGAACCTACTCGTATCAATAAGAAAAACCCTACGAAAAGTACACTATTGGATGTACTTCTAGTAAGCAAACCCCATTTCTTCTCCCATGCTGGGATCTTTTCTGCCGATGTTAGTGACCATTGCTTTATTGCTGGCATAAGAGCAGTCCCTTAACCAACAGCCTCAACAAAGTTCTCTATCAAAAGATCAAAACGGAATTTTGACCCGCTTGCATATATCAACGACCTGAAAGCCTCCCTGCTTTGGCAGACCTTTTATTTAGCCAAATCAGTAAAAACAGCATATGCAATTTTCCATGAAATTGTATCCAGCGCTCTTAACACCCACGCACCCTTAGTCAAAACCCGCATAAAGGCTAGAAGGTGTCGATGGTTTATAGCAGACATCAAGGCAGCACTGTTAAAAAGGAGACAAGCTCTGGAAGCTAGCACGCAAATTCCACAAAGCCAAAGACTGGCATCTTTTTAGAACAGCCAGAAACCACTGTACAAAGCTAATTCGGGAAATCAAGTCCAACTTCTATCGCTCTGAACTCAACACTGGCTCCAACTGACCTACCAAGTTCTGGTCCACAATAAAATAACTTTCTGGTAATACCACAGGAAACACTCTCCCCTCAAAAATTATTTCTGACAATGTACAGTAACTATCAAAAACAATAGAGAGATACTACAAGCCTTCAACAATCACTTTGCTGCTGCAGGGCTAACTTTTGATAACTCACCTGCACGCAACCTATGCTCCCAGCTTACCACGCAACCTTCAGAATCTAGTCCCTCAGATGCAGTCTTTTCATTCTCTCCTGCCTCACTAAAAGAGGTTGAAGATCTCCTCCTCCAGTTGGACACCAGAAAAAGTGCTGGCGCTGACACCTTCGATCCATACTACCTAAAAATTGCCTATCATGTCTTGGCTGTACCTATTACGCATCTATTTAACTTGTCCCTTTCTCAAGGGACCCTCCCCAAACTGTGGAAGACCGCACATGTTATTCTGTTGCTTAAATCCGGAGACCCCTTTGATCTAAACTACAGGCCCATCTCCCTTCTCCCAGTACTATCAAAACTTCTGGAAAAAATCGTGAATGCCCAGCTGAAATCTTTCATAGATGATACTAACCTGCTAAACCCAATGCAATCTGGTTTCAGAACTGAACATAGTACAGTCACGGCCCTGGCCAAGGTGACAAATGACTGGCAGCACGAGCTAGAGAACAAAAAATTTGTCTACGCTGTTTTTCTAGACCTAAGTAAGGCCTTCGACACTGTCGACCACAGCCTCCTCCTTTCTTCATTAAAAGCTATTGGTCTAGATCCTACCTCCTTGCGTTTCTGATAGGCACCAACAGGTCAAGGCCGAAGGTGAATTCTCCCCCTCAGATCTGTTAAAAAGAGGCGTCCAGCAGGGATCCATCCTGGGCCCACTCCTATTTGCCATCTACATCAATAGTATAGACTCTGGCATTAATGAGGTGAAAATTCATCTGTTCACAGATGATACAGTGATCTACCTAAACTGTACAGCTCCTGAAACTGCTTGTAGCGACCTGCAAGCTGACTTCAACATACTTCAATACCAGCTCCTTAGTAAAAAAATTGCTACTTAATGCTGAAAAGACAAAGGTGATGCTGTTTTCACCTATTAACCATGCAGCCTACCCTGTTCTACCCCTCATCACCACCCTCCTAGGAGAAACCCTGGAATTTGTGCCGAAATTCAAATACCTGGGGGTCTGGCTAGACTTCAGACTCTCCTTTGCAGACCACCTGGAGGATTTGTTAAAAAAACTGAGGCAGAGACTAGGTCTCTTCTTCAGGTTAAACCGCCTGCTTACTACAGAGGCCAGGAAACAGCTAGTTCAGTCTACGTTCCTTTCCCTAATTGATTATGCTTACTTTATATACAGCCAATGTGCTACTTCATACCTCGGTAAGTTGGACATACTTTACCACAGAGCCCTTGCGTTCTACCGTCACTCTGGAATGTGCTACAGAAATCACTGAAACTGAGGACTCCTGTTAGTCTCACTGTGTGTTTAAGACCTTATACTCGAAATACATTACAGAAGTCTGCAACTGCTTCCAGTGATCCTAGCTTACCTACACCCCCCCCTTCCACATCCTCCTTCCTTCTTGTATCAGTGCATAACTTGTCCCTGAGCCACCTACTTATCTACTGCCCTAAATCTCACCCTCCCTCACCCATCTATTCCTTGTATACCCACAGCATCTCATTCCTTCGCTCCTAGTATTATCCCAGTTCCAGACCCCCCACTGGCCGCCCACTTCTCCCAACACATATCAGTGGCTCAGTAGGTAGTACACTCGCCTCTGATGCCAAGAGATCAGAGGACTGTGGGTTCAGTTCCCACATCTGGCATGTGGGTTAATATCCCAGTACTGACACTGTAGTGCAGCATGAGAGGGGTGTTGCACTTCTGAGGTGCTGTCTTTCGGATGAGACGTTAAACTGAGGTCCCATCTGCCTGGATTGGTGGTAGTTCAGGTGGATGTTAAAGATCAGACGGCACTTATCGAAAAAAGTAGGGGAATTTCCCGGTGTCTAGCCATTTCCTCATTCACTAAAAAACAAATACCACCAACAGCGTAATCTGGTTCAAGGTAAGTTGGCATTCATCTGTATTCTCTCCCCCTTCCCTGGGTGGTCTGAAAATAGGCAGAGTTTGTGTAGTGCACTTACCCGGTCATCAAAAACTAAATAAATAAAATAAAATAAAAAACGTGTCTTCCTCTTGATACGCCTGGGTCTTTTTAAACTGACTATGTATGTCTCTTCGCTTGTAGCATCCTACTTCAACTAATCTCTTCGCTGTACTATAATGCCTTTACCTTACAGGAATACTAAACCATGTATGTTGTTGTAGCTTATATAAATTTTTACTGACTTGCTACCCTATTGTTATGTATACCCTTACTGACTGTCTTACCTGAACCCAAATGTATTTTTACTTATCCTGTCTATTGCAGGCCTGCCTGTACTGTTGTACTCTTGCATCTACTGTCTATTTGTCTGTATATAAATGCATTGTTACTTGGCTTGAGTAATGCAGGTCCACATTGTAAATGAGCTTGCTCAATGGTGTTTGCCTGGATAAAGAATTTGATTGATTGAATGATATGCTCATGTATGTTTGTCTCTTTGAAGATAAAACAGACTTCAAATCACACCAATGAGTGGATCTACTCATCTGTATGTAGCTTTACCACTCTTTCTCACCCTGCCCAATAACATGTCTGTCTATGGGGTTTCGTGGCACCCTCCCCTAAATGTGTCTGTGGAAGACACACCTCTCACCTTCTTGGATGACCGCTGTCTGGAAAAAGTATTGCAGATGTGATGCTGAAACTACACGCGGTATCACAAACTGGGATTATGAACTCTGCTAGGGAATGATCATTTGAAAGAGATGCAGTCTTGGACAAGATTTCTGTATTTTTGTGAATGCCCTTATTATTTTGAATGGCATGGTTTGTAATTCCATTTTGCTTTGCTTATTCTGTTGATACCAACTGTGACTTGTTTTGGGCACCAGAAATTGTTATTCAGGAGTGGCATTAATATAAGTGCTTGGGTATTATTGGATTTACTCTGTGGAGTAGGCTGTGCTGATACTGTGCTAAACTGAAGTAAATTTAAATTTTATAGGGCTGCATCATAATTGGCAACAGAGTTCCAGCCTGTTATTGGTAGAACAGTTGGATCTATGGCCTGTTTTTTTAAACTAAATTCCGTATTTCCATAGTTAATCTTTGTAGTAAAGAAAAATACATGCTGTATACTACAATACTTGAGAATTGTTCAGCCAATGAGAAGTTCATCTAAGATCTATTCCAGTAAAAAAAATGTTTTTGTATGTTCTTTTATCCCTGGGCACACCTGGTCAACCACTTCTTTGGGTGACCAAGTCTTCCTTGCCTACCAGTCTCCCCCGGCGCCGTCCACTGTCCCTCATCATGCTGTGCCTCCAGTCGACCCAACATATCCTGTTTTGGGGAGGAGGGGGGTCACGATCAGGAGAGGAGACTTTCTTTGCCTCCAGGCATTCTTCTTTCCTCACCGGGGCATGACAAGGGTGCAGAACGGACACTTCTGGCTTCATGGCAGACAAGGGAGTGGGTCACCATCGACCCTCCCTGTTGGTCTCTGCTCCTGCTGTCCCAGACTTGGGGTGTGAACCTGGGTTGCCAGCATGCCAGGTGAATCCCCATTGCCTGGCGCCATGGAGCTGGCAACAAAGATCTTTAATTGTACAAGTCAGCTAATATTGTGTCCACCCTGGGTGGCATAGAAGAACAAAGTTAAATAAATTAGTTGAAACACCTATGACCCCATACTTTGAAACACAGCTTACAAAGCTGCTAATAAAATTAACTGCAAGACAAAAGTATGTACATCGTGTATTGGTTCAAATACCATTAGACTTATTTTTTTTTTCTTCACCAGGAGAGAGACACTAAGCTGAAAGCTTATTTACAGGTGCAACCTGGGCACACAAGAAAGTTAAGTGACTTGCTCAGGGTCACACAGTGTGCAAGTGGGGGCTGTGGGATTCAAACCCAGGTCTCCAGGTTTGCAGCTCAGAGCCTTAAACAACTGCTCTATACTGCCTCCTTATGTTGCCTCCTATGACCTGTTATTGACTATGGATACATACTTTTAACAAGGTCCCAATTTCTCTGGCTGCAGTTTGGGTCAGAGTTGTGCAGCAGATCTGGCTGATGTTACAGTTGGGTGCTTTGTCAACAGAGAACCCCAGCACCCAGTTAGGGGAAATTATTGTTTTGGTAACGGAACCCACAAATCAGGGAAGGTTGCCAGTTAACTCACTCCATCCATCTACCCCACCCTGAGAGCCCCCAAGGTCACCATGTTTGTAGTAGTAATATTTTATCAGGTCCACTGCTGCCCAGCATTCCTCATCACTCTAGTTGCACTGCTGGGACAAATGTCAGTTTTTTTCTGCAGTAGTGGTTTGTGTGCCTGTGTGCCAAGCAAGCACAATCACATGTTGCAGGAGCTCATGAACCCAAGTTGCCAGCACAGAAGCACATAGCATTTCCACTGGGCTGTCTGGCAGATGTGTGAAGTACACACACACACACACACACACACACCCCATCTGAGGCCCACGACCCTCTCCACCCATGTCTCCTTAGTCAGAAAATTCACCCACAAGATAATAAGTATTAGGGGAAAAAAGTCACAGAGCTTTGCACCGCCAGTCCTGTCTCAACAGTGTTACCACTGGCCCTGAATGATGATAGTCTGTTCCTCACGCGATATCACAAAGCACTAATGGGAGAGATTGTCAATATTCGGGCCCAGCAGTGAGACTGTTCAGATAGGACTGGTTGGTGGTGCACCATTTCAGGACTTTATGTAATACTTGTCACCTAAGGTGACATGGGTGGAAAGGGTGGTGAGGCTGAGATAGGTGGAGGAAGGTATTAATTACTGTAGCTTTTTTTTTTCCATGTCACAGTTGCACGAGTTAGATGGCTGCTGGCCGAGGACATGAATGAAGGGCTTGTGCTTGCTACCATCGGGGCCTAGGGTTGTGGGGTTGGGGTGGGGGTGCCACTGGACACCAGGGAGAATGTTTGGGGATGGGGAAGGGGAGAGGTGCCACTGGACACCTGAGAGAACCAAAAGGAGATGGAGAAAGGGAGGGTACCACTGGACACTAGGGGGATGGCATATGGTGAGAGGGAGGGGGTGCCATTAGACACCAGGGAGAAATCCATTTTTTTGAGGGTGGGGAACACAAACACACACGTGAATGAAACCAGAGAGCATTGGAAAGGGATAGGGAAAGGAGGTTCCCCCCGCCCCAGTAATCTCCAATCTTACCTGTGACAGTTTTCACCAGTCATCACTGTTGGGTGTCTGCTGGAGACATGCACCCCATGGGAGACTTTTTTTTTGTTTTGTTTGAAAGGAGGAATTGGCACCATCCACAAGGCAGACGCATTGCGTGGCACTCACGGGTTGGCCAGAATCAGCCATTGGGTCCTCCTCCACTTCAGTTCTGCTTCTCCTGCCATCGAGACAGCACCCCTGCATGAGACTACTCTGTACGGCCTAGTTTTCGTCGACGCCTCAAAGCCTTTGACGCCATTCCCTTCTCCAATAACTCCACCTTGGTTCTGCTACTTACTCGACGCGGTTCCAGATCCTGGTAAGATTTTTTTTTTTTATTTGCAGCCTCGAGTCTTTGCTTGATTTGTTTTCAGTTATTGTACATGTCATGTCTGGTCGTCGGAACAAAAAATAGTAAAAGAAAACAGGTCGGCCCCCTATGCGTTGGTTTCCCTGCGGCCGACAGATATGCGTTACCACCCAGCATGACGTTTGCCTTTCCTACCTTGGACCACACCACAGTATGGATTCCTGCGGCGCCTGCTTCTCGATGTACGCGGTTCTGGAACACCGCTGCGTTGAAGGTCGGCAGGTGCGACATGTCGCGGCTGTCCAAGGACACTTTGCCCCTCCGGTCCCTTCCCAGGCCTATATGGTCTGGTGAAGAGGGGCACTCCTTTTCTTCATGCCTTGACATAGAGGAGGTTCATACCGCGGTGCTGGAGGGCTAGTCTGGCTCCATTCTGGGCCAGGAGCACCACTCTGGCAGTCACCTTGTCGGAGGTGCAGGCTCCCCCATTGTCGAGGGCCCATGGCTGCCAGTCCTGGTGCGGGGCATTCCTCGGCACCACTGATGGCGCCACTTTGGATTCTGGAGCCATTTGCAACTCCGGTGATTGGGGTGCCGCCACAAGGGGTGTGGCGCCGTGACTGGGGGAACCCTCTTGATAGTCTCCTTTTCGGAGGAAGACGATTCTGAAGCAGATCTGGACTGGAGGCCTGATTCTTTGGAATCTGAAGGTTCCCCACGGTTTAGCACCCTTGCGCCTTCCCATGTGCCCCCTCCTGCATCACAGGTGACTGTGGCCCGTGCTGTGTTTCGAGCCAAGGGCAGCTTGGGAGAGTCTGCTCTGGACCGGCAGTCCCACTGCTGCGGGTGTGACGATCGGGTTTCTGAGTGAGAGGGTGGCTGCCGTCCCTGGAGCCATCCCTCCACTTAGAAGCAAGATCGAGCCCCCCCCCCCTTCTGGGGCTCCCCTCGGGAGGGTTGTCTGAGTTGGGGGACTCTTTGGCAAAGGGGGCAAGGAAGAAGGCTTCCTCGGAGTCAACGGGGTTGAGGGAATGGGGTGATGGACCATGGCACATTTCCGTGCCCTTCCAAGGTCGGGGAAGGAGTCATAATGCTGAGCCCAGTCTCCTCCCTTCGTCTTCTCCTAAGGAGGTCTCTTTGGGTGGGGCTGGGGTCCGCCCTTCTAGATCCATATCGGCCCGGTCCCCTCATAGGGTAGTTCACCCTACAGGGTTAAGTGCCCACCATTTTAATTTTCAGGATAGGTTGGTGAATCCACAGACCTGCGGTTTTCCACTTATGCCAGGTTCTCCTGTGGATTCTTCTAGCCCTGGCAGAGACTAGGATTCATACTGGGAAAGATAGATACACAAATGGCCAAAGCCTATTAGTGTGCATCTCCAGCCATGCTGGTTCTTCATACCTTGTTTAGTAGATATCTATCTAAATTATTTTTAAAGTCTGTATGATTTGTGGCGTACACTACTGTATTGACAGCTCACTTCAGGTGAGAGGTTTGCCCATGCGTCTACGTCCAGCTCCCCTTCTCTCAGGCCAGGTTGGTCCTCTGGGACCTTTGACCTAGGACCAGTTCAGATCTCAGGCTCTCGCTTTTCCACAATATGTTAGGGCTGTGGGTGAGCAGGTCTTCCGACCAGTTCGCCCACTGCAGCGAGAATCTGACTAGTCAAGTTTCTCAACCTCCTCATCTTCCTTCACAGGGGAAGAGGAGCCTACTGACCATCTGTCCTTAGATGCTGATCAGACCTAGTATCAGTGCTTCCTGTCGAGGCTGGTCAGGGACTTGCACATCTCCTGTTATACAAGAGATAATACTGAGCATGCGATGCAAGCCTTTTTAGGCGAATACAGGCCATACCATTCAGTGATTCTTTCTTGGCTGGTTCCCTTCCAGTAGGCATCGTAAAGCACCTGGCAGCATCCATACTCTCTGGAACCAGCCCCTATGGATTGCTGGAGACTATACTGTGCGACCCGCGGGTCTCCAGGTGCTTTGCCTCATCCACCTTCTGGACTGACACAACTGGACACCCCTTCCGGGCTTAGACGCCCTGTCCGCGACCAGCCCCCTGATACTGACATTCGGGAGTTTGAGCAGTGGGGGGGGGGTTCTCCTCTATGCAGAGTCTGCTGGCAATTATACAATTGCAAGGAAATTTCCTGGACTCTGATTGGTCAGTGTGTCCCTGAGACAGTAATGTTATTACACAGTAACATCACTGTATGGATATCCTCTAGCATATTGATTATTTTTTTCAGAAACAAAGATATATTGCCACAGTAAAAATCTACTAAAACGTTTTTTAAATATTATTTTTTTTATTTTGTACAACATCGAGCCATTGTATAATTGCTATAAGGCACTCCAAGGTGTGTGTTATTGTGTATTAACGCACTCCTCGGGTGGTGGAAGCACTCGGCTTTGCCTCGTACTTAAACCCACCCCAGGAGTGACGTTATTGCTGATAACACACACCTTGTTGTGCCTTATTGCTTAATTATCTTACATCAGGCGCACCACGCTGCCTACAACAGGCATCTGTAGGCAATGTTAGGTCAGGCTTTAGTATCTCTGCCCGATTCGGAGGCTGCCCAGCAAGCCATAGCCCTCTTGGCTGTAGGCCTGGAGTGGGCGAGGCACCAGTCAAGGGCATCATATGATGCCAGTGAGGTCATTTCACGGCTTGCGGGGACAGCGATCTGCATTAGACAAACAGCATGCCTTCGCCTTTCAAGGTTGTCACTTTTGGCCCGGCGCAGGTTACTGGCCGCCTTCTTCCAGTGAACCCATTTCTTCTCCTGCAGGGCGAGGTAGGAGCTTCAGGGGCATCTTCAAACAACATGAAGTCTTGTTGTATTCTGACATATGCCATGATCACCAACCTTTGAACTGCCCTGGAGAACAAAGAGTTAACTTTCCATGCAGGGCATGGAACGCTGAGCTCGAGCTTGGTTGAAGCCTCTGTCTGCTGCTGTTTAAACTCCAATCATCAGATTCTTTACTTCGTCTCACTGAACAGTCGCTCCGGAGATTTCTCCTTCGCTCGGTTCAAAAAAGTCGGTTAAAGTGTCGTTTTTTTCCCTCGGTTTCAACCGAATTTCTGCTACTGAACCTGTCGGTTTAAGTCTCTGTCTGTGGTACCATGAGTACTAGATAGTTTTTTGTATTAGTTTCTGTGTGGAACTTGTAAACATTGGATCGGTTCGGTTTGAACCGATCAGGTTTGTAAAAAAAAAAAAAAAAAAAAAAACTTCTGTCTTTATTAGAGTGTGGTAACCGGTCCGTATCAGTTCTAAAAAAAAACAGATTTCATTATGTTTTTTTCCATGACCTGTAACACGGTCAGGAACCAATAGGGGTGTCTTGCCTGGCGGATTGCCAAAAAAAGGGTAAGTTTTGGTTAGGATTGGCAATGTCTGAGAAACCCAAGAAAAAAGACGGGCCTACTGGGTTTCAACACTCTAGTGTGTGTGGGGAAGCCTTTGCTAAGGCTGATCCCCACACCACCTGTGTTTATTGTCTGGGGTTTGACCACCTCAATTCAGACTGCCAAATTTGTAAATGTTTTCCCAAAGTTACCCTGGATAAGAGAATAAGTAGACTGAGGGAAAGGGAGGCAGAGAAGTCCGCTGACCCGGATGGCCAGCCTGGTTCGGTTCCGACCGAACCAGAAGGAGTGCCCTCTGACCAGGGCGAAACTTCTTCGGGTAAAAGGAGAACCGATTCTGAGGAGTCGGTTCCAGTTAAAAGAAAGAAAAGGGATAAATCATCCGGTTCGGATCCACAAGTTCTTTCTCCAACCGCTGATGAGATAGCCAAAGCGATAAGGATAGTTCAGTTGGTAACTTCGGTTCCGGCCGAACCGGCACCATCTGTCAGGGGCTCGGTTCGGTCAGTTCCCCCGGTTCCAGATGATACTTTAGAAGAATTTTATGAACCGGAGGAGGAGGAGGGAGAGTATGAATCTGTCCAGGAAGGGAACAAGTCTTTTGAGCAATCGGTTTAAATGCTTCATTGGCAAGCTTTTAAACTAGTCAAGGGGGGAGGCACTGATAAGTTGCAGGAAAATCCCAGCCTCTCCCTACAAAACAGGGTACTAAATGAGAAAAAGACCGAGGTAGAAAGGTCAGTGGGGGATGCTGCAAAAGAAGGTAAAGCCATAAAAAAAAATGGAGAGCAGTGAGTACCAATGCCCGTAGTCTGAGTAACAAGATTCCTGAATTAGTGGCCTTGATGGAGGAGGAACATCTGGATATCGTGGCAGTCACAGAAACATGGTACGCACAAAACCATGACTGGGACCTAAACATACCAGGATACACTATCTACAGGAGGGACAGGGAGGAGGGTAAAAGAGGAGGAGGAGGAGTATCTCTTTACATAAGGGAAGGAATCAAAGCAACAGAATAAGAGGGAAAACAGGGAGGAGAAGAAGCACTGTGGGTAAATTTTGAAGACCGGCAATGGCACCACAATCCGCACAGGGGTTGTATACAGACCCCCTTCTCAGGGGGAGGAAATGATAGAAAGTATACTTTGAATGGCAGAAAAAGGGGAGATATTGCTGATGGGTGATCTGAATATGCCAGATGTTAACTGGAGTGCAGTTGCAGCAGCCACTTCGAAGAGTGGGGTTATTCTAGATGTCCTACAGGGGGCATGCCTTAGACAACCAGTATTGGAGCCCACTCAAGAGGAGCAATCTTAGACCTGGTTCTCTCAAATGGAGATGAAGAGAGGATCACAGATGTAGAAGTGAGTAGCCATCTGGGAACTAGCGACCATCGAACAGTATGGTTCACAATAAATACAGCAACAGAGTCAAGCCATACAAAGGCAAAAGTACTGGACTTTAGGAGGGCTGACTTTGCCAAAATGGGTGAGTGCCTAAGGAATGCACTAGCAAATGGGCAGGAAGGAGGATGGAAGAACAATGGGAATAATAAAAACTGCCATCACAGAGGTAACAAGCCTTTGTGTGAAGTAAATAAACAAAACAAACGATGTAAGAAACCACTGTGGTTCTCAAAGAAGTGGCAGTGAAGGTTCAAGAGAAAAGAAAGCATTCAGGAAGTACAAGGAATCTGCAGAAGGAGCAGGACAGAGAACTGTATCAGTTAAAGCAAAGGAAGCTGGAAGGCAGTCAGAACAGCAAAGGCCCAAACCGAGGAAAAGATAGCCAACTCAGTTAAGAAGGGATAAAACCTTTTATAGGTACATCAGGGAGGCGAAGGAAGACCAAGGGAGGGATAGTGAGGCTTAATAAAGGGAGGGAGGGTGGGCAGAGGGTGACTGTGAAAAAGCAGAGATACTAAACAAATATTTTGCTCAGTATTTACAAAGGAAGGGGAGGTACCTAAAACAAACAGTAGAAACACTCTGGATACAGAGTTGATACCAGCCCATTTACAGAAGAAAGGGTTCTGAAGAACTCTTAAAACTGAAGGTAGACAAAGCAGTGGGGCCTGATGGGATTCATCCCAGAATTCTAAAGAACTAAGGGTAGAACTAGTGACACCACTGACTACCCTCTTTAACAAATCATGGGAGGATGGGGTGGTACCAGAGGACTGGAGGAGGGCAGATGTGGTTCCCTTCACAAAAGTGGGAGCAAGGCAGAACAGGAAACTACAGACCTGTTAGTTTAACCTCAGTGGTAGGAAAATGATGGAATCACTCTGAAGGAAAGAATTGTCGAAAGCATCTAGAGGCCAGAGGGGCACAGAGACCCAAGGCAGCATGGATTCACATGGAAGGTCATGCCAGACAAATCTGATAGATTTCTTTGACTGGGTGACCAAGTAGATCAGGGAGGGGCTGTGGACATGGCCTACCTAGACTTAGCAAGGCATTTGACACAGTCCCACATAAAAGATTAATATACAAGTTAGCCAACCTGGGAGTGGGTCCCAAGATGACAGCCTGGGTAAAGAATTGGCTGGAGAATAGGACACAGAGAATAATAGTAAATGGAGTCCACTCTGAAGAAAGGGGGGTTACTAGTGGGGGTACCGCAGGGTTCAGTATTAGGACCAATCCACTTCAGTGTCTTTATAAGTGACATTGCAGAGGGACTGGAAGGAAAAGTATGTCTCTTTGCAGATGACACAAAGATCTGCAACAGAGCTGATGCACAAGGTGGGGGGTGGGGTGGAAAGGATGAGAAGGGACTTGGCAAGGTTTGAGGAATGGTCAAATGTATGGCAGCTTAGATTCAATGCTAAGAAGTGCAAGGTAATGCACCTGGGAAACAAAAACCCAGGGGAAGAGTACACAATGGGGGGTGAGATACTAACAACAACAAAAATGGAAAGGGACCTGGGGGTAGTCATATCAGATGACCTAAAGGTGGGCAAGCAATGTGAGAGGGAAGCAAGGAGGGCTGGGGGGATACTGGGATGCATAGGGAGAGGCATCACCAGTAGAAAACAGGAAGTTATTATCCCTCTGTACAGACAGCTGGTCAGACCCCATCTGGAGTACTGCGTGCAGTTCTGGAGACCCAGTCTCCACGAAGACATAGACAGGATGGAAGCTGTCGGGGAGGCAACTAAAATGGTGCAGGGTCTGCACGGAAGACATATGAAGAGAGACTTAATGAGCTTAATATGTATAGCCTCGAGGAAAGGAGGGAGAGGGGGGACATGATAAAAACTTTCAAGTACCTCAAGGGAATCAACAAAGTCCAAGAGGGTAGCATCTTTCAAAAAAGGTGGTGTGCAAGAACAAGAGGGCACAATTTGAAGATAGAGGGGCTCAGAGGTAATTTAAGGAAGTATTTTTTCACAGAGAGGGTCGTGGATGCATGGAACGGCCTTCTGGAGGAGGTTGTGGAGTCAAAAACAGTGGTGGAATTCAAGCATGCATGGGACAGTCATAAGGCAATTCTAGGGGTTGGGGGTAGGAAGAAGTAGGCTGCTGGTTAACTAGGATCTGCAGCTTATCCACTAGGTAAGGAAATGGGCAGACTGGGTGGGCCAAGCAGTCCTTATCTGCCATCAAATTCTATGTTTCTACTGTATGTTTAATGATGATGATGGTGATTATGAAAGTCTGGATGTGCCTATTGACCCGGACATCTCCCCAGACAGACCTTCAGGGGTTTCTCCTCTTAGGCTTTCTGAGTCCCCTTCCCACTTGATGTTTTACAAGAAAGTGGCTGAAACCCTCCAGCTTCCTATGGAAGAAGCAGTAGAGGATCAGAAGGAGCCTGATTTTGTTGAGATGATGGACATCCCAGAGTCCAGGAGATTGTCTATTCCCCTCCATAAATCTTTTGGAAACAGACATTAAAAATTCTAAAACTCCTAATTCCATACCTCCTGTGGACAGAAGAATGGACAAGAGGTATACTCTTTCAGGCTCAGACACGGAGTTCCTTTCCCAGCAATGCAGCCATGTTGGGGTAGTGCAGGCTGCTGCCTGTGATAAGGCAAATATTCCCTTGGCTTCACACCCCCCAGATAAGGACTCCAGGAGGATTGATGCCATGGCAAAAAAACAGTACATGGCAGCATCTTTGGGACTCAAGCAGGCTAACTACAGTATATGGCCTACACAGCTGGATACCAGAAGTCCAGGTGGGACACTGTGCTGGCTCTAGCTAAACAGGCCCCTGACCGGCTTGCCAAGGAGCTGGAGCGGGTGACTGCGGATGGGATTGAGGCATCCAAGGTGCAATTTCATGCTACTGTGGACTCCAGTGGTGTTTCATCTAGAGTCATAGCTACATCTGTGACCCTTCGGAGGATGGCTTGGCTCAGATATACTAGCCTATCACAGGATACCCAGGCTAAGGCCATGGATTTTCCTGTCATTGGTAATTCTCTGTTTGGGGAGCAGACAGAGAACTACATGAAGAAGATGGACGAGTACAGGACCACCTGCAGGAGTGCTCAGGCCAAAGAAAGGCAAGCCACTTCTCAGAGGCAGCATTCCAGGGGCAGAGGCGGGCCCTTTCAAAGGCCTTTTACCAAGCCCAGGCCTTCTCTTCTGCTTTTGCTCAGAGGGGTTCTTCAGAGGAAGAGGCAGACTGGGTATGAGCAGGCCTGCTTCACCCCTCAGCCTAAAGCCCTGCCAAGCAGACACCCTGATGGAGCTGCCTAATAGATCTCAATCAGGGGCAGGCTGACTTACTTTGTCCAGGACTGTAAGTCTTCAACATAAGACAAGTGGGTCCTAGAAGTAGTAAGCCAGGGACTGGTTCTCAGCTTCAAAAAAATTCCCAAGATGAGAACCAGATCCTTTTCCACCTGCAAATCCATCAGAGGCCCTTGCCCTAGAGGCAGAGGTTTCTTCCCTCTTGGCTCTCAGAGTCATAGAAAGGGTTCCTACCCTACACTGGGGCAAAGGATTGTACTCCAGGTACTTCCTAACCCCCAAAAAGACAGGAGAATGGCGGCCCATCCTGGATCTGAGCTATCTAAACAAGCACCTTTTAAAGCCAAAATTCAAAATGGTGACTCTGGAATAATTCTGCCCTCTCTAAGGCCAGGAACTGGCTAGCCTCACTGGACCTAAAGATGCCTATTTCACATTCCATCAGGTGCTCCCACAGAAAGTACCTCAGGTTTGAGTTGCCCTCAGGCCACTATCAATTCAAGAGCAATGCCCTTTGGCCTAACATCAGCCCCAAGGGTGTTCAAAGTGCCTAGCAGTAGTGGTTGCTTTCCTAAGGAGAAAAAAGATCTCCATCTTTCCATACTTGGATGACTGGCTTATAGTGGGTCAGTCTCCAGACCAAGTCAAGTCACATCTTCAGATAACTCAGCAACTGCTCACTTCCTTAGGTTCCTCCTAAACCTTCCAAAGTCAGTTCTCAAGCCAGTACAGCTCCTCACCTTTATAGGGGCAGAGCTGGATACAATAAGAGCAAAAGCCTTCCTTTCCCTGGACAGGAAAGGACACTAATAGAACTGGCCTCTTCTTTCACCCTTCAGGTGTCTCGACCAGCAAGGCACTTCTTGCAGTTCCTGGGCCACATGGCAGCCTCTACAGCAGTGATCCAGGGGGCAGGATTTCAGATGAGGGACATTCAGTTCCACTTGAGAGCCTTCTGGTCCCAGAGAAAGGATTCCCTTACCAAACTAGTCCCAGTGACTCGAACCCTGATCCAGGCTTTGCAGTGGTGGCAGGATCAGGACAATTGAAGGCAGGGAGTTCCTTTTGTCACTCAGTCTCATTCACTAATCCTCACCACAGACGCCTTCCTCTTGGGCTGGGGAGCCCACTTGGGGGATCTTACCACCCAAGGGCTGTGGTCATCTCAAGAATCTCTGCTTCACATCAGCCTCTTGGAACTCAGAGCAGTGTTTCTGGCACTGCAAGCTGTTTCCAAGTCTGTGCAGAACAAGGTAGTACAGATCAGAACAGACAATACCACCACAATGTGGTACATCAACAAGCAAGGGGGCACTCTGTCTACGGCCTTGTGCACAGAAGCAATGAAGTTGTGATCTCTGGCCTATTCCCTGCAAACTTCTCTGATAGCAGTTCACCTCCCAGGGAAGGACAATGTCCTAGCAGGTGCTCTCAGCAGGATATCTCAGGGCCACCACGAATGGTCCCTAGATCCCCTAATTTTGAAAGTGATTTTCTCCAGATGGGGCACTCCACAGATGGATCTTTTTGCAGCCCCAGACAATCACCAACTTCCTCTCTTTGCTGCAGACCCCCAGTCTTGAGCTCAGTCCCCCTGGATGCTCTGGTTCTGAATTGGGAAGGAAGTTCCTGTATGCTTTCCCCTTCCCTCTCCTGTTCAAGGTGCTAGTCAAGATCAGGTCTCAACTGCAAAAGTGATTCTGATCGCTCCAGACTGGGCCAGACAGCCCTGGTATCCACTGTTGCTGTCCTAGCAGTCCACCTTCCCTGTCTCTTCCCAGGAATTACAACCTGTTGACATCCTCTCAGGGAAGGATTTGGTATCCGAATCTCAAATCTCTCAGTCTCAAGGCCTGGCTCTTGAAGAGTTAGAGTTTGCTGATCTGCACCTCCCTCAAGGTGTTCTGGATATTCTTAAAGGAGAAGACTCCTGTATATTTATGATTTGAATATATCTGATGTATTTATTATACATTACATCAAGTACTGTACATATGTCAATAAGAGATCAGCCATTTCTTCTGTTGCAACACATATCTAGAGTTTGAGGCTCTGACACAAAGTAGTAAAATATCAAGCAAGCCTCCATTTCCATGCAAATGAGTCACTTGTAATACAGACCCTCCCATTCCCTGATGTCACTGCAGCAACAGTGCAGAACAAAACGTAAGGGTATCAGTGCTGTCTGTCCTGATTTTAGTTTGTTTGCAGTGGCTTAAGACAGTTCTGTCGTGCAACTCACACAGGGAGTGGTACTTGTAGCCTTAATACTGCATGTGTAGAGCAAATAATACATCTGATAGTATCTCATTCACAGGAAACAAAAGCTATTCCTGTGTACTGTTCATTTCTCTCTGTGAGACATTTGTAACACGTTGTGGAAAGCAGTAGACTGAATCAGTTAATCTACCAATCAATCAATCGAGCAGTCAGTCAGTCACTCTGTAGTGACTCAGGTGAGCACCCTTGAAAGGATTCATTTACAAGGTAGGCTTGAGCAGTTTCCCAAAGGATCACACAAGACTGAAATCATCCTTTGCACAAATTATACACTCCCCCCCCCCCCAGCAGCCTGAAAGTGGAGAGCTAGATCACGTACTTTATAAAGTGTATTGTTTTACATTTCAAATGCTCCTTACATCTGGGTTCTGACTGGAAATACCAAGATACAGAATGCATATGACATGGGAGGAATGAGCTAAGCAAATACAGAGTACTACAAACACTGAGACTGATTAGTTTCTTTACCTATAACAGCTGAAGTGTAGCATCTGATTTGTGAGGGACATCCTACTTCAAATGCTGGCATTACAAAGGGGGGGGCTGCCACAGTGTGTTTTCAGTACCTTCAAAGTTAAGTGCTGTAGCTCTCACATCACTGCTAATGATTTATAATGGGAATGGGGGCACTTTTAAAGTCAAGGATCTGAGGGGCCATCACAGTTCCCAAGGAGGTTAGGGGAACTTGTTAAGGGTTAGAGAGTAAGGGACTTTAGTAGGATTTGAACCAGAGTTTCCCAGTTCTTGTGCCTGTGCTTTAACCACTAGATTACTCTTCTTCCATATGCTGCAGCTGATGTTGTCCTGGTAACCTATTCCTTATTATAGCTGAACTATTTATTGCCTTACATCAGCCATCCAGTCACTGACTGCCTAGTTACAAAGGGAAAGGGGCATTTGTGCAAGATTGTGTCTCACTGCTGGTGTCAATCAAAACAGAGAATGCTAACACACACAGAACATAATACAACAGCTATATAACACCACTTAAGACTCTTGTTGTACCCAGAACCATTTACTGGGTAAACTGTTTTTGCTAACAGAAACATTAACACAACACATCCTTATAGGCATACTTTATATACATGTCAAATCAGTGCTGAATCACACTCATATGGTCCTAGTCCCTATTAGACCTGCACTTCAGGATGTGCACAACTCTTAGACGTCCCCTATTACTCAAGTGGGGGACCAAACATTGTGGGTTCTGTCTACTGGTGGAACAGCATTTAGTGCAGCACCATTATCTGTTGCTCTGATGACATCACCTCCAGCAGCACTGATGGTAAAATGGAGGACAAACACATTGATAACTTCTGGGAGCTGTATATTTTTATTTATAATCTAGATTTGGATAGCTATAGGACTGCTGGCAACTAGAGGAGGAACACAACAGTTACACATAAGGAGTTGGGAAAATATGGGTGTGAAACTATGGGAGACTTCCCCTTTAAGGCTTCTCAAAAGCCTTCCACCAGAAAGACTTACAACTCCAAATGGAAAAGGTTCACTATTTGGTGCTCTGGTAAGCATATTTCTCCAGAATCTGCTGGGTTGCCTACAGTCCTGGACTATATGGTTCATCTCAGTGGCTTGTGACTCAGACCAGCTACACTCAAGAGTACATTTGGCAGCTGTTTCTGCCTTTTTGTCAGTAGGCAAGCTCTCTTCTGTATCAGCCCATCCTGTATTTTGCAAATTCTTCAAGGGATTATTGCACACCAATCCTCCCTTCAGGGACCCTGCTCCTGCTTGGGACCTTAATGTTTGCATTGCTCAGCTTATGCAACCCCCCTTTGAGCCTTTGTCCTCTGCAGAGCTTAAGTACTTGACTTGGAAAACTGTGTTTTTGATGGCCATTACCTCTGCCAGGCACATCAGTGAATTGCAAGCCCTGTCAATAGAGCCTGATTTCATCTCTTTCCATAGTGGTTGCCTAAGGTGGTTTCAGATTTCCACCTTAATCAGTCTGTGTCTCTCCCTGTTTTCTTCGCTGACCATTCCTCCTCTGGTGAGAGGAGGTTGCACAGCCTGGACGTAAAAAGAGCCCTTAGCTACTACATAGAGTGCACCAAGGGTCACAGGTTTGAGTCCCCCCCAGTTGTTCCTCACTTATGGGGAGGTTGGTAAGGGCAAATCTGCCACTAAAAGATCTATTGCCAGGTGGATTGTCTCTTGTATGCAATTCTACTATGAGAAATGGGTAGAACCCCACCCTCAGGCCTGAGGGCTCACTCTACTAGAGGTACAGCTGCTTCCCTGGCTGCTGCCAGGGATATTCCTATCTTAGAAATCTGTCAAGCAGCCACCTGGAAAACAGTCCATACATTCACCAAGCATTACTCTCTGGATATCCAGGCTAGGAGTGATGCTCAGTTTGGCACAGCAGTACTTCAGAGCCTTTTCCCAAAGTAGGTTCTGTCCTTCCTCCTTGGAGGTACTGCTTGGTAGTCTGCATATGTCAGAATACAGCAAGACTTCATGTTGTTTGAAGAAAAAAATTACTCACCTTAGTAATGTTCTTGCTTTATTCTGCCCCCCGCCTCCCCTCTCAGAACCTGTTTTTTGGAATGTGGGTGGTCAGGAGCAGTGTTGGCACCTAGTGCCCTTTTCTCACCCTCCTTTATTTTGGATGTGTGTTGTGTTTTGTTTTTTGGGTTTTCTGACTTGAGTCTTTGCTTTGAAACCAAAATACACTTTTTTAACAAATTTAGTTGCCAGTTGGCTAGTGTGAGTTTACAGTTTCCACACAGAACGCCTAGTGAGTGTAGCTTGTAAAGATCTGACGGAGTTTAAACAACAGCAGACAGAGGCTTCAACCGAGCTCGAGCTCAGCATTCCATGCCCTGCATGGAAAGTTAACTGTTTGTTCTCCGGGGCAGTTCAAAAGTTGGTGATCACTGCATATGTCAGAATACAGCAAGACTCCATTAGAAGAAACAACATTATTAAGGTGAGTAATTTTTTCTTCCTTCCCCTAGATTTCAGGGGACACCACCTCGTCCTGACCAGTCCAAGCCCTGACCAGCTGGGGGAGGGTCACCTCCCCCGCGTTCTCCCACCGGGAGGGGGAGGGGGTAACTGAGGGATGTTAATCCTTCAGAGTTTCTTGAGCCCCCTTCAAGAGTGCTTGGTACTCACCCAGCAGTGATGAATGGTGAAGATTGACACAGGTAAGATATAAAAATTATGTACCTACTGTAATTCTTGATCTTCAAACAACATGAAGTCTTGCTATATTATAGACATTAGCAGTTTGATCCAGCTCTAGAACTGCCCCGGAGTGAAATGGTTAAAACCATTCCAAAATAGAATTTTGGCACGAGAGCAGCTCTATCTGTGTCATTTCAAACTTGAACTGTCAGATTCTTTACTCCGCCTCAGTGAACAGTCGCTCTGGAGATTCCTCCTTCTGCTCGGTTCATTTCTCGGTTTAAAAAGTGTTTTCTCGGTTGGATTTAACTGAGAATAGTTTTATTTTAACCGCAAAACCGTTCGGTTCAAGCTCTATCTGTGGTAACCGTAAGTAAATGAATGTTTTGTCTGTGTGGAACTTGTGGTTATCGGTTCGGTTTTGAACCGATCAGTGGGTTTAAAACTCATTTAAAACTAAAAGTTACTATTTTAGAGTGCGGTTCCCGGTTCTTATCGGTTCTAAAAAAAATGGATTTATTACGTTTTTTTCCAATACCCGTGACACGGTTAGGAACCGATAAGGGTGTCTTGCCTGGCACTGCCGTTAAAAGGGCAAGTTTTTGGTTAGGCTGGCATTATGTCTGAGAAACCCAAAAGAAAACCGGCCCACTGGGTTTCAACACTGTGATGTTTGTGGGGAAGTCTTTGCCAAGGCTGACCCACACACACATGTGTTTATTGTCTGGGGTTTGACCACCTCCAGTCAGACTGCCAGGTATGTAAGAATTTCCCTGCAGCCACCCTGGAAAAAAGATTGGGCAGGCTCAGGGAACGAGAGGCCAAAAAGTCCGTTGACCCGATGGCCAGCCCGGTTAGGTGCCAACCGAACCAGAGGGAGTGCCCTCTGACCAGGGCCAGACTTCCTCGGCCAAAAGAAAAGCTGGTTCTGAGGAACCAATTCCAGTAAAGAAAAAAGAAAATCAGCAGGTCTGGAGTCCAAAATTCCTTCTCCAACTGCTGCAGAGATAGCAAAAGCCATACAAATTGTCCAGTCATTGTCTCAGGGTCCGTCGAACCACCACTATCTGGTAAAAGGTCGGTTCGTCCGGTCCCAGTGGTTCAGGATTATGATATTGAGGAATTTTATGAACCAGAGGAGGTGGAGGAGGATTATGAACAGTATGAATGTGGCTGGGAAGGTCTGGGTGTGCCCATTGAACCGGACATCTCCCCAGACAGACCTTTTAGAATCTCCCCCATGCTGTCTGAGTCCCCATCTCATTTTATGTTTTATAAAAAGTTGCTGAAACCTCCAGCTTCCTTTAGAAGAGGCTGTGGATGAGCAAGAGAGCCTGATTTTGTAGAAATGATGGATATTCCAGAGTCTAGGAGATTGTCTATTCCTTTACATAAGTCTTTTAGGAAACAAACAATTAAAATTTTAAAAGCTCCTAATTCTGTGCCTCCTGTAGATAAAAAGATGGACAGAAGGTATACATTGTCAGGCCCTGATACAGAATTCCTTTCTCAGCAATGCAGTCATGTAGGGGTAGTTCAGTCTGCTGCCTGTGATGAAGCTAATATTCCCTTGGCTTCACATCCTCCTGACAAGGATTCCAGGAAGATTGATGCCATGGCAAAAAAAAAGTATATGGCAGCCTCTGTGGGACTCAGGCAAGCAAATTATATGGCTTATGTAGCTAGGTATCAGAAATCTAGATGGGATACTGTTATGCAATTGGCCAAGCAGGCCCATGGTCAGCTGGCTAGTGAACTAGAACAGGTGGCTGCTGATGGCATTGAAGCCTCTAAGGTTCAGTTTCATGCTGCTGTGGATGTTAATGATGTTTCCTCTAGGGTCATGGCCACATCTGTAGCTTTTCAGAGGTTGGCCTGGCTCAGGTGTACTAGTTTGTCACAGGATACCCAGACTAAGGCTATGGATTTTCCTGTAGGGAAATTCTCTGTTTGGAGAGCAGACAGAGAATTACATGAAGAAGATGGATGAATATAGGACTACTTACAAGAGTGCCCAGGCTAAGGAGCGGCAAGCCACTCCTCAAAGGCATGCCCCAGGGTAGGGGTAGGCCTTTTCACAGGCCTTTCTACCAGACTCAGGCCTCCTCTGCCTATGCTCAGAGGGGCTTCTTCAGAGGCAGGGGCAGACGAGGGGTGGGCAGACCTGCTCCCACCCCCCAGCCTAAAGCTCCTGCGAAACAGGCACCCTGATGGGGTGCCCAGGCCCATTCTCCTGTACCAGTGGGGGCAGGCTGGCTTACTTCAGTCAGAATTGGGCTTCTTTAACCTCAGACAAGTGGGTTCTGAAGTAGTAAGCCAGGGTCTGGTTCTCAGCTTCAAAAAGTTTCCCAAGTTGAGAAGCAGACTTTTCTACCTCAAGTGCTTCAGAGACCCGCTCTGGAAACAGAGGTCTGATCCCTGTTAGCTCTCAGAGCAGTAGAAAGGGTTCCTCCCTGCATCAGGGCAGGGGTCTGTATTCCAGATACTTCCTTACCCAAAAGACAGGAGAATGGCGGCCATTTTAGATCTCAGATATCTGAACAAGCATCTTTTGAAACCAAAGTTCAAAATGGTAACTCTGGCAATGATTTTACCTTCCTAAGGCCAGGGACTGGCTAGCCTCCCTGGACCTCAAGGATGCCTATTTCCATGTCCTAATCAGAAGATCCCATCGAAAGTACCTCAGATTCGAACTGCCCTCAGGTCATTACCAGTTCAGAGCAATGCCTTCGGCCTTACCTCTGCTCCAGGGGTATTCACAAAGTGTCTAGCAGTGGCAATGGCCCATTAGGAGGCAGAGGATTGCTGTTTTTCCTATCTAGACGACTGGCTCATTGTAGGCCAGTCCCCAGAACAGTAAAATCTCACCTGCAGGTCACCCAGCAGCTTCTCACCTCCCTGGGTTTTCTGCTAAACCTAGCAAAGTCGGTTCTGGAACCAGTCCAGGTACTCACCTTTATAGGGGCAGACTTGGACACAAAGCTAGCCAGAGCCTTTCTTCCCCCAGAAAGGGTAAGGAATTTAGTGGCCCTGGCCTCTTCCTTCACTCTGCAGGTCTCTCGACCAGCAAGACACTTTCTGCAGCTCCTGGGGCACATGGCTGCATCCATAGCTGTTGTACAGGAGCCAAATTTCAGATGAGAGACATTCAGTTTCACTTGAGAACCTTTTGTCTCAGAGAAGAGACCCCTTTCCAAGTTGGTCCCAGTGACTCGAACCTTGATCCTAGCTCTCCAGTGGTGGCAGGATAAGAGCAATTTAAGAGCGGGGTCCCCTTCATTTCCCCTTCTCACGACTTGACTCTCACTACAGATGCTTCCCTTCTGGGTTGGAGCCCACAGGCGACCTTTCCACTCAGGGAGTTTGGTCCCCCCAGGAATCTCTGCTCCACATCAATTTGCTGGAACTCAGAGCTGTCTTTTTAGCTCTTCAAGCTTTTTCTGCATCTGTCCACGACAAGGTGATACAAGTCAGAACAGACAACACCACAACAATGTGGTACATCAACAAACAGGGGGCACTCGGTCTTGGCCTTGTGCACCGAGGCAATAAGTTGTGGTCTCTGGCCTATTCCCTGAACACTTCCCTCATAGCAGTTCATCTTCCTGGGAAGGACAATGTCCTAGCGGATGCCCTCAGGGATTTCCAGGGCCATCACGAATGGTCCCTGGATCCTCAAGTGCTGGGATAGTTTTTGCCAGGTGGAGCATCCTCAGATAGATCTTTTTGCAGCCCCAGACAATCACAAACTTCCTCTGTTCTGTTGCAGGCCTCCAGTGCTGGGCTCAGTTCCCCTGGATGCCCTTCTTCTGGATTGGGAGGGGAAGTTCCTCTATGCTTTCTCCCCTTTCCTCTCCTATTCAAAGTACTAGTCAAAATCAGATCTCAGCCTTGCAGGGTGATTCTGATTGCCCCGGATTGGGCCAGGCAGCCCTGGTACCCACTCCTTCTGTCTCTGACAGTCCATCTTCCCCTGTGCCTCCCCAGGAATCACAATCTGTTGACTTGTGCCCAGGGAAGGGTTTTGTATCTGGACCTCAAATCCCTCAACCTCAAGGCCTGGCTCCTGAGGAGTTGGAGTTTGCTGATTTACACCTCTCTCAGGGTGTTCTTGAGATCCTAAAGGCTTCCAGAAAGTCTTCCACTAGGGCTACTTATAGTTCTAAATGGAAAAGGTTTTCCATTTGGTGTTCTGGGGAAAAATATTTCCCCAGAATCTGCTTGAATTGCCCATTTTGTTAGATTACATGGTACATCTTAATTCCTTGGGTCTCAGACCAGCTACCCTGAGAGTTCATTTGGCAGCTGTGTCTGCTTTTTGTGTCAGCAGGAAAGTCATCCTCTTTCCTCTCATCCTGTGTTTTCCAAGTTTTTAAGGATTACTCCATACTAATCCTCCTTTCGGAACCGCCCCTGCTTGGGACCTTAATGTTTGCATTGCCCAGTTAATGCAACCCCCTTTTGAACCTCTGTCTTCTGCAGAGCTTAAGTACCTAACTTGGAAAACTGTTTTTCTAGTGGCTATCACTTCTGCCAGACGCATAAGTGAATTGCAAGCTTTGTCAGTGGAGACTGACTTTATTTCTTTCCACAGGGATAAGGTAGTCCTTAGGACTAATAGGAAGTTTTTGCCTAAGGTGGTTTCAGATTTCCATCTTAATCAATCTATCTCCCTTCCAGTATTTTTCACTGATCACTCCTCTTCGGGTGAGAGGAGGTTGCACAGCCTGGATGTTAAGAGAGCTCTTAGTTATTATATAGAGTGTACCAAAGGTCACAGGTTCGAATCCCTCCAACTTTTCCTTACCTATGGTGAAGTTGGGAAAGGCAAACCTGCCACTAAGAGATCAATGGCCAGGTGGATTGTCTCTTGTATCCAATTTTGTTATCAGAAAGTGGGCAGGCCCCCGGTTTGAGGGCTCATTCTACAGGGTACAGCTGCGCTCTAGCTGCTGCCAGAGATATCCCTTTATTAGAGATTTGCCAGGCTGCTACTTGGAAAATGGTACACACTTTTACCAAGCATTACTCCTGGATGTCCAGGCCAGGAGAGATGCTCGGTTTAGCACAGCTGTTCTTCAGAGCCTATTCCTAAGTAGGTTCTGCCCCTCCTCCATGGAGGTACTGCTGTGTATTCTGCTAATGTCTATAATATAGCAAGACTTCATGTTTGAAGAAAAAATTACTCACCCTAGTAATGTTGTTTCTTCTAATGGAGTCTTGCTATATTATAGACCTCCCCCCCAACCTGCCCCTCTCAGAACCTCTACTTGGTGGGGTGCGGGCAACTTAGTGTGGGCACTACTTATGTCCTGTTAGCATTTTGTCCCCATTGGGACTTTGGGGGTGAGTATGTGTACGGGTGTGTGTGTTTTATTATACTTATGTTCCATTTTCATATTATTAGAATGGTGTTAGTATTTCTGGTCCCCTGACTTGAGTCTTGGGTGTTGGGGCCATCAGTGGTTGTTATTATTTAGGTAGCCATTTGGCTAGTGTAGGTTACAGCTTCCACACAGACCTTAGTGAGTTTTGGCTCGTAAAGATCTGACAGCTCAAGTTTGAAATGACACAGATAGAGCTGCTCTTGTGCCAAAATTCTATTTTGGAATGGTTTTAACCATTTCACTCCGGGGCAGTTCTAGAGCTGGATCAAACTGCTAATGTCTATAATATAGCAAGACTCCATTAGAAGAAACAACATTACTAAGGTGAGTAATTTTTTCTTCCTGTGTATCTTCACCATTCATCACTGAATCCCTCCCACCTTCCCCTCACAAGGCCTCAGTCCCTGTGTCATACCGCCTCCCTACTCGCCCCCCTCCCTTGGGTTATTTCTTCCTCTGTTGCAGGCCACCAGGAGGGCTTTGGAAATGGGTGAGTGGGGCTGCTTGGGGGGGGGGGTCCTCAGGGTCTTATTATGCACCGCTCCTGTATCCTGGTCCTTCCATGGGATGCCCCATCCCATGAAGTCCATTTTCAGTTCCAGGATGAGTGGTTTTGGGCTGTCCATAATTCCCTTGCCCCTGTTACCTTCCCCAGTGGGGATGGTGTGTTTAGGTCCTTCTCCCCCCCCCCCCGAAAACCTGTTTTCTGCTTGTGATAACTGCAGGGGGGGCGGGGGGAGAGTGAGGAGTGTGATTTTCCTCCAGGGAGTTGGGATCAGAGTTCGGAGTGGCCTTACCCATCCGGAATTCTGAAAATTTGTAATCTCCTTGAACATCTCCTGGCGATCTTCTGATCGACCTTGCCCTCATGGGTCCTGGCCTCCCTCATCCTGTGCTCCCTAAACCCTCTCTCTTTCTCTCTCTCTCTCCTTCCTCTCTTTCTTCCTTTCCTCTTGGTCGTTCACCCTCAGGCCCCTTTTTTCTTATCTGTCCTCATCGGCTTATTCTTTTCCAGTTGCTTCTTTTTCTGTTGCTGTCCTTTGCCCTGCCCTTCTTTCCCCATACTTTTTTCCTTCTGTCTGTCTGTCTGGCAAGCAGAACTGAGGTGGAGGAGGACCCAACGGCCATTTCTGGCCAACCCGCGAGCGCCTCGCAGTGAGTCAGCCTCGTGGGCAGCGCCAGCTCCTGCTTCCAAAAAAAAGTCTCCCACAGGGTGCCTGTCTCCGGCAGACACCCAACAATGATGAATGGTGAAGACACACAGGAAGATCAAGAATTATGGTATGTATGTAATTTTCATTTATAGCTTGGGGCCAGTGTGAATCCGGGGTACAGTGTAAATTGGTGCGCCTCTCTGTGCTGGACTACTATAGAGAAAAAAGTTAAGCATCAATTATGTACTTACATTTACAGTTAGGTTTTTCTGACTAGGTTTTGGCCTTTTTTCGAACAGTTCCTGCTGGACTGTGTTAACCTGCTTACTGTTGCTATTCTTCCTGGAACTCCCATGAAAACGAGCTCTTACTTTGAGGAAGGCCCTTGCAGCAGGCCACATCAGTAGGACTACGCTGCCTGGCACTAGGTCCACATGGAAAACTTCTAGCTAGCAGTCCACCACTGGGGAACTGCCTCCCTCTGATGTCAGTATAGGCTATATAGGCGGGCGGTCCCCCAATCCACCTCATTTGTTTTCCTACCGTCGACCTGTGCACGTCAGACCTCAGTGAATATTGCAGTGTGCCTGATCTGCTTAGGCTCCAGCCACAACACCAAAGCCTGCCAGTTCTGCCAGAAATTCAACCAGGCCATTCGGAGACATCGATTGAAAATGCTGGAGAGCCATCTTCTCAAACAGAAGCCGCTTGCCATGGGAAAGGAGCTGCAGGTCAAGAGCTCTTCAGCCTCGCTGGCACAGTCCTTCAGGACCACCTCTTACTCCCACAGGGAGAAGTCTGGAAAGCACAAATGCCAGGATAGACGAGGAGAACTGGCCTGATCAGCTTCCTGTTGGTGGTTGCCTCTTAAATGCTTGGCTGCGACAACGTCTTCCTCCCACCGGGGGGGGGGGTGTCGTCGTCTCCAATCCCGCCAGCCCTTTCTTCCGCTGGGCTTTCTGCCTTTCCTCCCTTCCCAGTGCCTGAGGATTCTCCTGAAACTACAGGTGGAAGGGGCTTCCGTGATTCTAATAGCCCCTCTTTGGCTACATCAGATTTGGTTCCCTCTGCTTCAGCAGTTATCGATGGAACCCCCAGTATCTCTGCCTCTCAGCCACTATCTTCTGACTCAGAAGCAGGGCAGACTGGTGCATCTAGGCCTCGGATCCCCCCACCTCCATGTGTGGCACCTGTGGACATGGCTGCTTCACACTTTGGAGTTCCTGCCCATGTGGCACAGGTCCTCGTAGCGGCCAGAAAGCCTTCTACCAGAAAGTACAGTTACGTAAGAACTTACTGTAACAATAGATCTTCAAGAGGAGCTCTGCAACAGGCTGCACCATAAGAACTATGCCGCCAGGCACTAGGACCCCACAGAAAAATTCTTAGCTAGCAGTACCCAGCAGTGACCACCCCCCTGACGTCCGCCAGTGGTATAAAAGGGGCGGTCCCTGGCCATACTCCAGTTCTCCCGCAGAGACCTGGCTGACACATCATAGAGAACAGAGGTTCGTGGAATACCCCACCTAGGGTAAGAAAAGAAAGGAGAAAAGGACCAGGGGGAAGGAGGGAGAGAAATGATGCCTCCTGCAAGAGCTCCTCTCGAAGCTCTACTGTTATGGTAAGTTCTTGCATAACTGTGCTATCTTACTTTGAGTGGGAGCTCTTGCAGCAGGCTACACCATAAGGACCGAGTACCAATTAGTACTAAAATGATCCCGGACGGACTGGGAGGTGGGAAAAGCTGAGAAGCGGGAGAAGCTTCAAGACAACAGGCCTTGAAGTACCGCTAACCCAAATCCAGCTCTCCGGGAAGCAGTCTCCAGGCTGTAGTGCTTCACAAAGGTGTGCACCGAGCTCCAAGTAGCTGCTGCGCAGATGTCTGCTGGAGAAACATTCTGAGATGTCGCAAAAGAGGCAGAAACACCCCTGGTGGAATGACCCTTAATCAAGCCCGGTAAGGGTTTGTTGTATTTATTGTAGCAGAAGGTGATGCAATGGACTAGCCATCTGGATGGAGTCTGCTTTGCCAGAGGTGCCCCCAGGGTTCTTGGGGCAAAGGAAACAAAAAGTTGGTCAGATCTTCAGAAATTTCAAGTACTGTTAATGTAGTACCTAAGCACTCGATGTACATCCAGAGTGTGAACTAGAACTTCCCCTCGATTAGTGTGCTCCAGATAATAAACCAGAAGGTTGACATCCTGATTAAGGCTAAACTGGGACACCAGCTTAGGTATGAGCTTAGGATTAATCCTCAAGGACACCCTGTCCTTGTGGAAAATTAAATATGGCTCTTTAGCTGTCTGAGCCTGAAGCTCAGAAATCCTCCGGACAGAAGTGACGGCAACTAAAAACGCTTTCCATAACAGAAAACATAGCTCGCAGTCTGCGACTGGTTCGAAGGGAGGCAACGTAAGTTGTTATAACAGAAACAAAAGATCCCAAGGAGGGATGGAATCCCTAATGGGAGATTTAAGGTGAAGCATTCCCCTCAAAAATATTCAGGCCAGATCCGTCTGGGCAACATTTGCCATCCACCGGCACATGATAGGCAGAGATTGCTGACAGGTGTACCTTGATGGAGGAATATCGGAGGCCCGAGTCTGACAGGGAGAGGAGATACTCAAGGGCAGCATTTAGAGGGCACAGGAGAGGGTCCAAACCCCGATTGGAGGCCCACAGGCAAATGTGCTTCCACTTCATGACGTAGATGGCCCTAGTGGAATGTTTCCTAGCTGCAGCCAAGATCTCTGCCACTCTGGGAGATGCTCCAGAACGTGCAGTGGCTACATCTACAGGTGCCAAGCATGCAGATGTAGAGACTGGAGGTCTGGGTGAACCAACCTGTCCTGTTCTTGCAATAGTAATCAGGAGGGCAGGGGAAATGGAGGTTCCACTGCCAGCTGCTGCAGTAGCGGGAACCATTCCTTTCTCTTGGAGTTTGAGCAGAACTCTTTGCAGGAGAGGAAAGGGAGGAAATGCATACAGAAACCTCCCTGTCCAGCAGAGGCACAAGGCATCTCACAAGAAAACACCAGGCCCGTGATCGAGCAAGCAGAAACTGGGCAGTTTTGCATTGCACGGGGACACGAAGAGGTCCAGCTCTGGATGACACCATCTTTGGAAGAGGTCGTCCTCTACAGACTGCAGGAGTTCCCATTCATGAGTCTTTGAGACCGGTTTAGGATGTCGGCCAAGGCATTTTGAACACCTGGAACATGCACTGTGGTGAGCAATAGGCAGTGGTCTAGAGCCCAGAACCACACTCTCATAGGCTTCCGGAAAAGAAGATAGGAGTGAGTCCCCGTCTCTCCCCCCCCCCCACTTGATGATGTAAACAACCAAAATGTTGTCTGTCTGCACCAACAGGGGGCCTGAACGAAGATCCAGGAGAAGCGCCTGTAGAGCATACAGAACTGTCCTCATCTCCAGAATATTGATGTGGCGGGTCAGTTCTAGAGAAGACCATGCACCTTGAATCTGATGGTTCTGAATATGAGCTCTCCAACCTAGGCCCAAGGCATCGGTTGTGAGAAACTGTAAAGGGGCTTCTCTCTGAAAAGAGACTCCGGACTCTGGATTCTGTGGAGAGAGCCACCAAAAGAGTCTGTATCACTGCTTTGGAGATCAAGAGCAGCTGGTCGAGATCGTCCTCCCTCTGATCCCATTGCACTCTGAGAGTCCAATGAGGGACCTTCATAAACAGACATGCTGAGGGAACGGTCACTGTGGCCACAGCCATATGGTCTAGGAGCTGGAGCATGGTCCGAACTGGGACTTGGTGAGCAGCTGAAACTTTGTGGGCCAAAGAGCAAAGCCCTGTCTGGTGGGAGGAAGGCCTTCCCTTGCTCAGTATCTAGGATTGAACCTATGTACTATAACCTCTGGCATGGTGTAGGGAATGACTTGGCAGTGTTTAGGGTGATTCCCAGGGAGCTGAACAGGCTGAAGGTGTCCTCTGAAACCACCAGAAGCCGATCCCTTGTGGCGGCAGTTAGAAGCCAGTCATTGAGGTAGGGATAAACAAAGTGTCCCTGTCTCCTTAGGGCTGCTGTCACCACTGCTTGGCACTTCAGGAACACGCACTGTGCTGAGGAAAGGCCGAAGGGCAAGGGCCGACACTGGAAATGCCTTCCCTGAAAGGAGAACCTCAGGAACCTCCTGTGAGCTGGAAGCACCAGAATATGGAGGTAGGCATCTTGCATGTCCAGGGAACAGAGCCAGTCCCCTTGATGCAACATGGGAAGAATGCCCGGCAAGTTGACCATCCTGAACCTCTTGTACTATATGTAATTGTTCAAGAGGCTCAGGTCCATTTCTGGGCACAGATCCTCTGTCTTCTTGGGAACCAAGAAGAAACAGGAGTAGAACCCTTTCCCCACTATAGGGCTGGAATGGGTTCTAATATCTTCTTGTCTAGTAGGGACTGTACCTCCTCCCAAATGAGCTCGGCATGGGAGGGGAGTAGGTCATTTGGACTGGGGATTGTCCAGGGGCATCTGCAGAAATTCCAGCTCATGACCCCGCTCTATCAACTGAAGGACCATGCATCATTGATGATGGAGGTCCACCCATTGAGGTAAAGAGAGAACAGACCTCCTACTTCCTCTGCCCTGGACTCTGAAAGGGACATGGGGTCGGGCAAGGAGTCAGGCGTGGGAGCCCGGGTTGGGCAGGGAGACCTGGGAGGGTTTGTTATTCCTAGGTTCCTGTGCTCTACTGGGTTGAGAGGGAGCTTTACGGTGAAAGTTGCGCCTCTGTTGTTGTCCTTTAGGCTTCTGCCCACCCCTGACGATGAAACTGGTGATGTCTGCCAGAGGTCTGATCAGATCTGTACAACTGATGCGCAGACTGGATGGCCTTACCCAAGTCCTGGAGGTCCGAGATCATCATCTCTGTCCGGACCGAACAGCACAGACCCATGGAATGGGGCATCAGTGATGGCATCCTGAAGATCCTGCCTAAATCCAGAGACCCGGAGCCAAGAGTACCTCCGCATACAAACCCCTGTGGCTGCTACCCTGGTTACCGTGTCTGCTGAGTCGTAGGATGACCTCGACGTGTTTCCCCACGTCCAGGCCGGACTGGAGCACGTCTAAGAGCTCTGTTTTGTGGTCAGAATGGGGCTGTCTTTTTGCAAGCTTGATTTCTGTGTTCCAGAGGGATTTTTGGTACTGCACCATGTGTGCCAAAAAGTTGAGCCAAACGAATGGTGCAGATTGCCGAGGAGTAGACCTTCGTGCCGAACTGGTCCAGTCGTTTGGATTCCTTGTCCAGTGGCTGGGAGCTCATGTGCCCGGGGCGGTTTGGTCCTGCCGTGGGCAGCCTTCAGCACAACCGAGTCCGCCTTGGGCTGTTCCCCAAGGAACGTCTCATTCATTGGGGTACGATAGAGCCTGTTCACTTTCTTGGGTATAGCGGGGGCTGTCGAATGGCGCCTCCAGGCTAACCTGGTAGCGTCCTGAAAGGGAGCTACTAAGGGTTTGAGCTCATTCATACCCAAGAAATGAGCCAGCCTCTTTCTTTCTGAATCAAGATCCTCAGTTTCCCACACTGAGTGAGAGTTGAGCACACTGCCTCCATCTTGATCAGCAGCTTGGCTTCTCACTCCTTAAACCCCTTATTTTAAACTGAGGCTTGAGCATTAATTTCTTGTACATTACTAATAAAAGTGCTGCCAGTTTGTACAGGAAGTAGTAATGTGTGCTGATTGTCTTGGTTAAAGTGAAACCATCAAAAACTTTTGCAGAGGAATCTTTAGTTTACAGTATATAATTTATTTATCCTGGACAGCCCAGCTGAGATGTGGCATCTCATTTGCTGTAGGATCCAACTTATTACACCTGTGTGAGCTAAATCACTGGTAATATAGGGTGTAAGTGACTCTAATGGGATTTGAACCTGGGTATCCTGTTTCCCAAGCCTGTACTCCAGCTATTAGATCAAACTGCCTCTCAGTTATTAGACTATGTAATACTTTCTGAATGTCCCAGTCCTTTTCAAGTACATATCTCAGAAAATAGAGGAAATTGCTTTTTTGAATGGATTGTATAGCATCTGTTCATGTCCGTATAATATTTTATTTGAAATTATTAGGAAAACAGCACTGCAGAGATAGAAAATACAATGTGCCCCGACAACCTTATGGCAAGCAGTGCAGCTTACCATGCAGATGACTGGTTCAAGATGCTTGTTCCTGTTGCTGCACACTGTCTGGGTGGTAGTGGCAGTTCTGAGTGTCTGTTTTGGATACCTTTTGGAGGGTGAGTGGCTCCTGCCTCTTGAATGTCTTTCAGAGGGTGGGTGATTCCTGCCATTAAACTATTTTTGGGGCGCTGAATGGCATGGTTCCAGTTGGTGACATGAAGCAGTCGTGTCCTGTTTTGTACTAGCAATGTTGATTGAAATGTGGTAGGTAGGTAGATACCATCCTAGCCCATTTGTATTTAGCTGAAAAAGCTTCTGTTGTCATGCTCATTGTAGCAGTTCTCAGCTTCTTGAGCAAGTGCTGTGGCATCTGAATAGCCCTGCCCTAATGACTAAGTAGAAATTGATGTGAAGCAGCTACAAGGGCAGCAGGTCCAAGGAACAGAAACAAGGCAGTGACTAGAATGTAAAGAGTACGGGAAGCATTTCAGTATTTCCAATTTGTATTTGCTTACCCACCGTTCTTTCTGTATACAGTATGTCTTTTTTTTCCCCCTCCTTAAACCTCTGTATGTAGACCACTTCCCTTGTAAGTTACTGGCTTCTGATACTGATAGTGCCACTTGCATACATTGATGAAACTTTTTGCTTTTGGGGTTACCCCCTACTCTGGAGTAGGATCCAGTGTGATTTGTCAGCAACCCCCTTCTCCTCCACTTTACCTACCTATGTTTGACCAGTTTATGAGCTTCCAGGAGGACAATTCTGCAGTCCCCAGTTGGTGTGAAATTGGGTATCTGGGTTTGTGTGAGCCTAGGTTGCCAGCATAGCAAGTGAGCTACCCAGATGCTGTGCTATCGGGCCAGCCAAAACAGCTCCATTTTCATCAGTGTCTCAGCCAGTGCAGCTCGTGGTGTCACTGTTGGAAGCCACTTACTGACTGCAGCAGTGACGAGCTAGACCATTTATAATAAGACAATAGGAGGGCCACATACAGAGATGTTTGAAAGTCCAGTGAATAGAAAACCAAAATGAGAGAATTTACACTTCAGAATATGTACTAGAAAAGTATGCTGTACAAGAAAATCATGTCGCGGGGGGGTGGATCTAATGAGGTCATACAGTTATTTTCTTCGATTTAAGTGGAACTCCTGTGTGACTTTCTGCTCTTTGAGTTAGCAAGGTGCTGTATTGATCTGCTGTAGGGAGCCTGCAGGTACAAAATCAAGTGCTGCCTGTTGCACAGCATAGCCGTGGAGACGATAGCAATCCCTTGATAAAAATCGGTACCAGCCAGGGTTGTATTCAAGATAATTCTGTTGTGTAGGACCATTAATTTGTGAGCAGACAATGGCTTTCTTTTCATATGCAAGTAGTCCCAGCTGCAGTTGCAGCTTTTGGTGGCTTATTAACACTTGCTTATACATACTGCAGTTAGAATTTTATTTAGGCATGATACTGCTCTTTAGCCCTGTGCCCCCTCCCCCCTGCACACGCACGCACGCTCACACACACACACAGGTGTTGAACTTTTCCACCCCTAAAAAGGATAGCATAAGGCTTCTGTAAATGCATAGTGTGCATTTGGATATTTGTATGTCACTCTTACATTTTTGGCTATATCTTTAGAACTCTATGGCCCTGTCCACACTTGCATTCTGCTTTCTTGTAATGTTACTGGCAGTCTGTAACGTTACAAGAACAGCAAACACTGATTGTGTCCACATGGTAGTATGGTAAAACTATGCTGCAAACCATGTTTACAAACTGTGCTAAAACCTTGATTGGAGCAGGTTTTTAGTGCAGTTTCAGATCAATATGGTTGCCTTAAACCTTGTTAACAGTAGCATGGATGCAAACCGTGCTGTAACACGGTTTAAGGCAACCTCAATCGTACTTCTGTGGCTTTTTAAATGCTGCCATAATGAAAAGAGGAGGATTTACTTGCATCTTTGAGCTCACAAATAAATTATTTTTCAACTGGATCTGTTACCATGCCCGGTCGTGGGTATCGCAGCATGCATTGCGGCACCTGTAGTGTTTTTCGGTAGTGCTGCAAACATGTGGGAACTCCAGCAGGCAAGCACAGTATTGGAGCGTAGTGTGGACTCTCCAACAACCGTGCTCGAATACGGAAATCTAAATCTTTTTAAAAACGTTTTAAAAATGCAGGTCTCTGTGGACAGGGCCTGTGTCAGGGTTCTTATTACTGGCCTCATTGTCACTGGTCCAGAAGTGTTCCAAATGTATGAGCTGAGGGGATGGGGGTTTAACCAAGTGCCATGCACATACAGGATGTGTGTAGTGGCAGTCTGTGCAGTTATTCTACACAAACCAGGACTTAAAAATGTTATGTTTGAATAACATATATACAGAAAGCATAACAAAGGGAAGAGATCCATTGTAGGTCAGTTGCAGCCTCAGTGGGTACCCATACAGTAGGTGGTCAAGTCTCATTGGGGTGTCTTTTCACAGAAGAATAGGTCTGTTCAGAACAGACGGTCTCTGTCTGGGTTGATGCATTTTGGATCCCCAAAAGAGCAGAGCAGAACTTAACAACTCTGGAAACCTCCAGAATGGACAACTGTTGAACATTAAGAATGGAGATGAGGCTGGTGCCATCTGTATTGACTTGACAAAAGCCTTTGACTAGGTCTGTCAGGAGCTCCTTCTCAGTGAAGTTGGTGATCTCTGCCTGTCACTAGACAGTTACTGGTTTATTTGCTCAATTTTGTTGACCCGGTAAGCTCACTGGGCCTAGAAGTCCCTTTTTCAGGGGTGACGGTGGGGGGAGATACAGATGGTAAGCAATTGAAATTGAACCAGATTAAGCTGTTGGTGGTATTTTTAATGAATGAGGGAAATTTGGCCAGGACACCGGGGAAATTCACCTACTCTTTTTGATAAGTGCCATGAGATCTTTGACATCCACCTGAACTACCACTAGTCCAGGCAGATGGGACCTCGGTTTAATGGCACCTCAGAAGTGCAGCACCCTTCTCATGCTGCACTACAGTGTCAGTATTGGAATATTAACCTAAGTGCCAGATGTGGGAACTGAACCCACAGCCCTCTGATCTCCCAGCCTCAGAGGCGAGTGTGCTACCCAGTGGCAGTGGTAGGGTTCCAAGAATGTGGGTCCAGTTGGACCCGCCACTACCAGAAATGTGGGTCCAAAACAAAATTTGGAATCATTAGAAATGCATTAACATTGTTTGTATGTTAATAATATCGAAGTTAAAAATAAAAAGACAAAAAGTTATAATAAGCAGTCACTGAACATGAGCCCATGAGCACTACATAACAGTGCACATAAAAACACAAATCCTCTTCTCTTGCTAACATAATAAATATCTCAAGTCCGTCCCCCGTAAAAGTCCCCATCTGATCACAGTGCCCAGCTATCAATCTTCCTCGCACTGGGTCAAGATTCAGAAATATAGAGTGACTATAATTTATATTATACATAGAATGATATATATGTTAATCATATTACTGAGTAACTTACTTCAAAATGCCTTATGCTAGGCAGCAGGGCAAGGCTGAAGTTCGGAGGCATGATGATGATGCTTACCCCACTTCTTGCGGTGGGCCGGGGGCTACTACCTAATGGTGATGATGCTTGTGTCATGCAGTGGTAGGCAGGCGGCCATTTCAAAATGGCACCTATGCTGCCCGCAGCACCATGCTGCAGCAGAACCATTTAGGGCAAGCCAGTGGGGTCTCAGGAAGCAGTGGCACAAATCAATGTAACAATTTAAACCCAACACTACTACACATACCAAGCTAGGGCCAAACATCTTATCATTATCATGCTCTCAACAAATAAAAATAACCATCCTTAGGCCACAGCCATCAGGTGTTCAGCAGCAGTTTTACAGAAGTCTGTCTGTCAGTCATTCCCAGTTAGACACCACTTCTAGTTGGCAGATTTTTCCTCCACCTTCTGATCAATCACAATTCTACTGAGTCTCTAAGACGATACTACCCTGACTACTGGTGAAAATACCATGCTGCTTGGCTTGCTCATAAATCCCTCATATAGTGTGTTCTGGTTACCCCCCACAAGTCGGGCGCTAGTGAGATTGGTAACTCGGGAGCATGCGGCACCACCATACAAAAAATGCCTAGTAGATCAGAAGCAAATCATAAAATTGGGTCACTCAGTTGACTGTCTGTTCTCAAAATTTAATAACCCTGGTCCCCAGCCCCACCGCATTTATGCCACAGGCCATGCCCCTGCAGTCAATCGAGTCCTCACAGTGCACCAGTAAATTAAATTAACATGAGTGGTGGACTCTCCATCTACCTGCCATACTATAGGCTGCTGCTGCTTAAGAAAACAGTCATGATTCGGAATCAGGACAGGACCACGCCACCACCCAAACTCAGAGTCTGGTCCCCATCCACATCCTGCAAAGGCACATAGTACATTTTAAATATAAACAAGCCAGCCCAATACCCAAGAAATGTTACTCACACTCGCATCTGAATCGATCCACTGCCAGACAGGTAAACCAGAAGAATTGCAAAGTGTGCGATGCTTCTGATTTAATGTGCGAGTACTCAGGTTTACTGTCCTGTCTGGCAGTGGACTGACTTGGATGCACACTGAAACCCTGCATTTTCTTAACAGAACAACACTTCTGTGACTGAGTAGATGGTAGAGTCAACCAGACGTGACACCATGTGAGATGGGACCAGGCCAGCACAATATCACTTAACTTGCCTGCTTCTCTGGTGGGGCTGCAAGTTGCAGTGCACTTCTCTGAGGCAGTAGAATGTGATTGGGATAGGGCAGAACTCAGAGTCCAGCTTCTACCATTGCTCCTGGGCATGGCCACATTTCCAGTTTTCTCGTCGGGACTGAACCGTGAGGACGACCGCATTCCTTGACGTTTGAGCTGTGAGAGAGAGAAAATGGTGCACCTGCACGCATACCATTACAACACTTGCCACCTCAGGAATCTTGGAGACAGCCCACAAATTGAAGTGATCGGTGGAACAAACCTCAGGTTTCTCTTGACCACCAATCACATTCTTTATTTTATTTTTTTAAACAATTTTTTTTCCGAACGTACCATTTCCCATTCCACTCCCAGTCTCAAGCAAATGAGCACTAAACAAAAAGTGTGTCCGCTTTGACGCGCACACACATCAGGAGCGCGCCTAAAAAAAGAAACCAGCGTCTTTTTCCCTTTGGGCGCATGTTCGCACGGTCACTGGTGGTACCTGTTGAGCAACTAGTTCCAGTACTAATCACAGTGAATGCATGAAGATTTATCTATTTAAAAATTAGTAATGAGGGAGGCACACTGAGCCATGGCTCATGTACAGGTGTGACACAGGGGAGGGGGGAGCAATCAAGCAAATGCAATAGAATAGATGTGTACCATACAGATAAGGTTCAAACAGATGTGTAACATGGCAGAAGTGCAAAGTGTCAAAATGCAGGTATCTGGAGCATGTCACGCTCTACAACCTGAAATACAACCTAACAGCTGGTAGGGACACATCATTGCACTGAAATGGGAGGCATAAGATAGTCCCATTAGAAGGGGCATGAACCAACGAAGGGGGGAGCAAAGAGTAGGTTAGGTAGGAAGCTGACAGGTTCAGGAGGGGGAGGGAAGGAGTTTAAGATGGTGCTTAAGGGAAGTTGGGGAGGGTAAGTGCCAAATAGCAGAGGGGAGGAGGTTCCAGAGGAAGGGGAGGCAATAGGAGAAGGCAGATTGCCCAGCAGAGGAGCATGAGTTGGGGAGGAAGAAAATGTGTATCGAAGGGAGTAAGATTCTTATCTGCATACATGTGAAAATATGCTGGTTGATGCAGGCAGAGGGGAGGCCGTTAAGAGAAATAGAGACGAGGATAGGAACCCAGGCTGGAGTCTTGAGGGAACCCAGCCTGGATTGGAAGTGGAGGAGATTGGATGACACCGACCTGTACAGACTGCTGATGGCCCGAGAGGTAGGAATGGAACCATTCAACAGTGGAGGCTGAGAGGCCAGAAGAACTCGACTTGTCCAGGAGGAGCGGATGGGCCACCAAATCAAGGGCTTTAGATGGAGGCAAAGCTAGAACTATCAGACGTTAAGAGTGTGTCCATTGGTACTCCCTGGGGCTCCGTTCTGGGCACACTTCTGTTTGGCTTATTCATAAACCACCTGCCTGATGCCTGTCAGTCTGCAAATGTACTTTTCTATGCAGGCAGTGCTGCCATCTATTCCAGGAACTCTGACCTTGGCAGCCTCACCTCCATCCTCCAGGGTAATTTTGAGGCCTTGGAAGATGGTTCTCCCATAACAAACTGGTTCTAAATTACTTAAAAAAAAAAAACCTAAGACCATGCTTTTCACAAGCCCACAAATAAAAAGGTACCCATCCCCTCTTTGTTATCCACAATGACCTGGAACATATACTTAAGCCGGTGGAAACATTTAAGTACCTTGGGGTGATCCTGGACAATACTTTGTTGTGCTCCCCATGTTGACCACCTTGTGTCTATGGTAAAGAGGAGACTGGGGTGCCTTGTACCATAACTGGATCAACCTCACTTAAGATGCTAGATGCCTCATAGTGGCAAGCTCAGTACTGTCATTATTTGACTGTGGCTCCCCTGTTTACGTAACTGCATGCGACTCAGTTCTCAGCAGAATAAATGTGATTTCTAATGAGGCTTGTCGTTTTGTGCTTGGGGCAGACAGGTGCACCCATAGCTGCACCCTCTACACCCAAACTAACTGGTCACCCCTTCCTAGCAGAATTAAGTTCCAAACATGTCAGGTAGCCAGCAGCCGCTGCTGAGTGTACCCCCCCCACAAACCCCCGGCCCTAACTGACTGCTTCTGTCCTGTCGCCAGTCTTTACAGCATCAGGAGCATGGCTCAGAATGCCCTTAACTGCCTTTTCATCATACTCAGCTGGGCAGGCGCTCATTCGATGTTAGGGCCACTGGCTGGTTAAATGAGCTGCCTGAAACCCTGTTATATCTACCTGCTTGACCAGTTTAAGAGAGCACTGTGGGCATCCCCAACAGTTCAATGCAACTATAACCAGTAATCATCCTAACTATATCCCTCCCGATGTACACTTTGAATTGTGTCAGACTCCGAGGCCATGCACCATTACTATACATGTTATACACTGTTTGTTTACTTGCCTTATTGTAAAATTCCACGCAGTTGTTCTAGCCTCTTGTATACTTGTTTGACTTTTTTGTACTTGTTTGACTACATTCCAGTGGCATTCGCTTATTTTATTTGTTCTGTTACCATGTAATCTCTGTCGCTGATGTGGAACCCTTTACTATTGTAAAGGAGCACTTGTGTTCAAGGGTATTCTCCGAAAATTTCAATAAATAAAATAAAAAATGAATTCTCCCCAGTAAAGAACCGAATTGCTCCACAGTCCTAAAAGCCTAATAGTTCATCATTTGACACTGGTCGTACTGTAAAGGATACAGATCAGATGCACTTGATGAAAGACAGGCATTTCAGTGAAAAATCAGTCTTTGAGGCTGGCTCGGTGGTGTGGAGGGCTGAGGCACTGGTTGCCAGACCACTTGCCATACCTCCAAGCTGGGTTTGGAAATGGACGGCCACCTCTGAGGGCTGATTGCCAGGCGCTTAGCGCACGTGGCATCCTCATACAGACTAACCTTGGGGATAGGGATGGGGAAAGAATGCCTGCCAACTCGTTGTAGGCTCCACATCACCTGCCGGGTACTGGTTTGGCCCAGGTAAATCCCATAGATGGTGGGTGACTGGGCTGGTGGCCGAAGGGGGGAGGGGTGGCAAGCAAGGCATAAAGCATGAAGAAGAAAAAAAAATCTGGCCTTGTGGGGTAGTTCAGAAGGAAGGTATGCATTCAGGTATTGTTTACTTAAGGTAGCACTGAGATTTTTTTTTATTTCAGCAGCCCACAAACAGCAGGACTATGTCAGCACTTGTCACCATTCACGTAATAGCCAGTCATAAACTTTTTATATTTTAGCGGCCATTAGGATCAGTCTTAATAAAACCTGTCACCGTCACTGTGTAAGTGTTCATTGTTAGGACTGCCATGTGTCTTCATCTGGCAGTGGGCAGTTGATTCACTGAGAAATTCCTAGACTGAACAGTCAATACATTTATCTGTTCTGTTGGGGGTTGGTGCAGTGGTGATGGGGTGTATTGATGGTTCCAGTATGCTTCCAGTAGTTCATCTGTTTGCAGTGCAGGGCCATGCATGGCTGGATTTAGATTGGTATTCTGTGTGCAGTAATGTAATCAAGATGTTAGAAAGGCTGTTTACTTTGGTGTTAGATAATGGCTGCAGATATTAAGTCTTGATCGGCCTTTGCAGCTGTTTCTGGCTGGAGTAAGTGGTCCTAGCTGGAGTGGGTTGCTGTAGGTATCCCTCTAAATCTCCATAAGGTGGTGTGTGTGTGTGTGTATATGTATGTATGTGTGTGTGTATGTATATATATATATATATATATATATATATATATGTATGTTGTAAGTGAGGGTAGTTTTTGTGCATGTACAAGTCTTTGGTTACTTTTAAGTTTTTTTCATTACTGGAAAAAAAAAATTACTTGACTTAAATAACTTGTTTGTTACAATGCTTCATGTTAGGATATATAACTCTGTAAAATGCATGCATAAGGTTGTGGGGTAAAAACCTACAGGCAGCGCTACTGAATGCAGGGTTTATTTTTTTTGCCCCCAGTAACTGATGGCCAGGCTATGGAACAGAATGGGATGACCTTTTCTGTGTGTGTGTGTGTCATGCTTAAATTGGCTGCCTGGCATGACCCTTTCAGTCTGTGTGTGTGATGCTCAAACTGGGTGGCTGCCATTTGGGGAAAATCGGTGAAGTAGTTTTTTTTTTTTTTTAATTCAAGTTTATTAACAACCAACAGGTACAATTGATACAGGCAGGTCAGACAATTTATACCTTGGTACATAAGGTTAATATAGATCAATTTATATAGACAATATTTTCCCTCTTTTCAATATTTCTATTTAATTAATCAATTTATTAATAGAAAATGAGAGAAGTTGCGCAGAGCAAACCAGGCGATCCCCATCTGATATCTTTAGGGGCACCCGTATATCCTCCGCATCCCCTCCTCGGAGTGACCCTGAGGACGGCAGCCACACACATCATATTTCATATCAGGTCCAAATTAGTAAGTAGAGGGGTAACCTTCACTTCCCACTCGCCTCCCATACCAACGGGGAGGGGCCTCAGCAATGGCTGGAGTGTTGTCCAACAACATTTACTTCCTTCCAGAGCTCCCATTTGGTCCATCTCCGGATATAAGCTGGGATTCTATTATTTATTTTATATGTCAGCTCCTCCATGTCTGCGATTCCTTGGACTATTAGTGTCCAGTTAACCACGGTGGGGGTATCGGGTCTTAACCACAATTTGGTAATGGCTTTATGAGCTGCCGCCAGCAGAAGGGACCACAGATATGAGTCTGCTCCAGCCAGGCCCTGGGGTGGTTCACCTAGAATAAGGCACGGCCAGTCTAGGGGGGCCTCCAGCCCAAACAGTGTAATAAGCGCTTTGGTAACACCTCCCCAGTAAGTACCCAATCGTGGGCAGGCCCACACAATGTGTAGATAATCTGCCTTCACCTCCCGCACCCCCTCCAACATGATGCGTCCCTGTCAGGACTTCTCCGGCTCAGTGAGAGGGGGGAGAGGAAATAGCGTATCCTCACCTTCCAGCTGTATTCCTGCCAGAAAGGGGAACTAGTAGTTTTAGATGCCCATTTAAAAACCAGTTCCCAATTAATCTCTCTAAGGTCGGCTCCCCCTTCCTCTTTCCATCTGTTCTTGACCCTTTCCAAATGGTCCTTTTTTAGCTCTGCTAGGGCTCAATATATGGTAGAGGTAAGGCCCAGGGTTTTCCTCGAGGAGAGTATCCTAGAGAGGGTCTCCACAAAAGGGGTGGCATCACTCGAGCGGGGGGCTGCCCTGAGACAGTGGTGTATGTAGTCCCTGATCTGGAGGTACCGGAAAAAATCCTTTCTCCATAGACCGTATTTAATCACCAAAGTCTGAAAGTCTATTACCTCACCACCAGACATCTATTGTTTAATATGAACAAGGCCCAGTCTCTCCCAAGTATTAAAGGTATGGTCTAATCGAGCTGGTGTAAAGTTAACATCACAGGAGGGCCTATAAAGAGGCCAGAGGGAGTGCTTTATTTTATATTTCTGCCAGGCTCTATGTGTCGCCCTCAGGGTGTCCCGGACTGATCCCAGGAGCAGAGGGGGGTAAGCCCTAGAGGTCTCAGTCTGGATAGCTCGGACCCCCAGGGGGTCCTCGCTCCTCCTCTTCCATTTTCTCCATGTCTTTCCAGTTAGCAGAGTATGTGGGGGTAGCCCACTGGAGGGCCCTCTTAATCTGTGTAGCCAAGTAATAATCTTCGAGGTCTGGGAGTGCCCTGCCCCCCCTTGCCTTGTTCATCTGAAGTACCTGGACCCCTATTCTAGGCTTCTTATTATTCCAAATAAACTTTAGAATTATTCTGTGCCATTCCTGGAATTATGTTTTAGAGATATAAGTTGGGAGGCACTGAAAGAGGTATAAGTATTTAGGGAGGATATTCAATGTTACTTTCTGCAGTCTGGAGTATAATGGGAGGTTTATGAGTGACCACCTGTCTATATCCCTCTCCATTTGTTTTAGGAGTGGGGTGTAGTTAGCCTTGAAGAGTTGGGAACTGTGTCTGGTCAGCCAAACACCCAGGTATGACATCTTGGATGTGGACCACTCCAGAGGGAGGAAGTCTCTCACCTCCTGAGAGGGGTATAATTAAATGTTAGAACTTCTGTTTTGGTTTTGTTCAGGGTATAACCTGAGTGTCTGCCAAACTCTGCTAGAATTGACCATACTCCAGGTATTGACGTCTCAGGGTGGGACAAACAGAGCAGTACATCGTCCGCGTATAGCGAAATCCTCCGTTGTTGTCCCCCGACCTCAATGCCATGAACCGTCTGGGAGGTACGAACTGCCTCAGCCAATGGCTCTATATGAAGAGCAAATAAAAGGGGCGATAAAGGACAACCCTGTCGGGTACCCCTCCCCAGGTTAAATCTTCTAGTAAGTCCTCCATTTACCCTAATGTAGGCTTGTGGGCCGGCATATAATGTTTTGATACAGTAAATAAAGGGACGTGGAAAGCCCATTCGCTCCAAAACTAAGAACAGGAATGACCATGAGACTTTATCAAAAGCCTTTTCAGCGTCTAAGCTCATGAGGCAAGCAGGAAGGTGAGTGCGTTGTATGACATCAGTTATGTTGATAGCTGAGCGGACGCTATCAGGAGCCTGTCTGCCCAACACAAAGCCCGATTGGTCCAGGTTAATTAGTTCTGGCAGGATGGGATTCAGTCTGGATGCTAGGATAGATGTAGAAATCTTATAATCCGAATTTAAAAGGGAAATTGGGCAGTAGGATTCACATTTTGCAGGGTCTTTATTCTCTTCCGGTATGAGCGAGATCGTAGCATACTGCCATGAAGGAGAGACAGGGTTCGTTTCCTCCCAAACCTCCGAGAAAACTCCCTCCAGAAGTGGGGTCAATTCTGTAGCAGATGTCTTATAGAATTCGGCACCGAATCCGTCTGGGCCAGGGCACTTCCCTCCTTTCAGATTCTTAATAGTCTTAAGGATTTCAGTTTGTGAGATTGGCCTAATTAATATTTGGGCTTTTTCTTGGGAGAGAATAGTGAGGGGAAGGGTCTCTAGGTAATTTAAAGTTTCTTGCACTGGCATTTGCTCTTGAGGTGTGTGTAGCTTACGGTAATAGGATACAAAAGCCTCTGCTATCTGTTCGGGTTTGTGTGTTAAGTGGCCAGAAGTTGGGGAGACAATTTTGGTTATTGCAGCCCTGGCTTTGTATTGTCTTAAGCGGGCTGCTAGCATTTTGGTACCTCTTGGGCCCCCTTCATAAAATTTTTGCTTGAGATAGTAAAGGTTCCTTTCTATCTCCTCCTGTTGGAGCTTTTGGATCTCAGCTTTCAACAGTCTAAGTTCACCATCTCTTTGCTTATCCCATTTTAGTTTCTGTGAGGTTTCCATTTCTACCAGTTTTTTATGTAGGTTTTGTTGTTTTAATAGGCAGTCCTTTTTTTTCCGGGAGGCTATAGATATTAATTGTCCCCGGATTGTTGTTTTAAGTGTGTCCCACACAATCTGTGGGGCCTCCCCCGGCGTGGAGTTCTCGGTCATAAACTCTGCAACGTGGTGTTTAATTTTGTCTACTGTCTCTTTATCCTGGAGCAATGACGTATTCAGTCTCCAGTGATTCGCTTTCTTAGGGAGAGTAATGGCCACCTCAAGGAAAATTGGGTTATGGTCTGATATGGTGGAGACTTCCACCCACATCGAGGGTAAGGCAGAGATGTCATCCTTAAATGTAAAGAATGTATCTAATCGAGAGTATACTTTAAACCTAGGTGAATAACACGTGTATTCTTTTGACCTGGGATATTTTTCTCTCCAAATATCTATCAATCCCATTTGGTTCAGGGCTCAGCCCACTACCCGTGCCCTACGGTGGTCCGGACTCTGAATGCTTGAAGTAGTATCCATCTTTCTGTCCCAAATTAAGTTCCAGTCCCCACCCGTGATTAAGAGGCCTTAGGACCTTTCTATGACCAATTGGGTAAGAGAGGTATAAAATTGCACAGGGAGCCAGAGTGTAAACATTAACCAGGGTGACTAAGGTGTCTTGGACCTTCCTACCAGCATAAGATATCTAGCTCCCGTGTCTGCCACAGTATCCTCCAGCTCAAACGGAAAGGACGCTGACAGCAGGATAGCTACCCTCTTTGCCCTGACTCCAGTGAGGAGGAAAACAACTATGAGTGGGACTTAGTTTTCAGCTTTAGGGCCTCTGTGGGGGAGAGGTGGGTCTCTTGTAAAAAGTTCACCTCACAACCCTGTTTAGTGATGTATTTCTGAATTTGTTTTCTCTTCACCGGGCTGGAGCAGCCATTAATATTATAGGATAGGATCTTTGTTATGTCGTGCCATTGATATACCACATTCAGGTTTTGTCTATTAATGTGAGGGATAAACAGAAGTCTGATCGTGCCTGAAGATAGTAACATCTTTGCAAAACAGGAGTACCCAAATAACTGAATTAGCAACATAAACCCAAAACTTTGACGCAGAACAACATGGGTCTGATCAAATATCAGGGATGTGGGCTCAGGGCCAACCTCTATTGAGGGCCTGATCCATGAGAGGTTAAGGGTTAGTGAGCGTTCTTGTGCCCATTCTACCCCATTTAAACTAAGTAGGAGTTGGAATTGGCTTCCTAGGGAGGGCTGGTGGTGGAGTTCCAGCCATAAGGCAAGTGCGCATGCACAAATTAGAAGGGAGCGCCGTCTTAGCGTAGGATCTGTCTTCTCTCCCATGGGGGAATCCCCAATCAGGGTTGCCTTGTTGTCAGAAGGTGGCATGCAGAAACCAGGATCTCCCCCCCCCCCCCAAAATCCGTGTTTTAATACAATTGTTTCACCCGTTATAGGTAATTATTACGTGCGGTTATGCGACCAGGTCCCCAAAGCTAGAGGTTAAACTGGCTCCACTCTCTCCTGTATGGAGAAACAGAAAAAAGGAAAAAAAAAAAAGTGAGGGTGGGCCGATCGAAAGACTCAGGTGACACTGGCCGCTCCAGCTTTAGCTCCAATAGAATAAACAGCCTACAAAAGAGTCAGAACAAGTACCATTCTCCATACAGCCATATTGGCTTATGAGTTAGTATTTTAACATTGCAAATTAACTAGCTAAACATTTTAAACATGTTTCAACTTGCAGTCCGCTCCCTGTCAAATCAGACTCGCCGTGCAGGCATCACTTCCTCCGGACCAGTAAAAGCAGTCTTGGTGGCACTTGGCAGGGTTTCTGACTGTTCCCCAAGGTCCTGAAGTTAGAATGTCTAAAAGTGTTCTACGCACGGTAACAGTAGGGAGTTTTCCTCCACTAGGGCCGAGATCTCATCAGGCAATACATTTATTTGTGAAGTCCTGCGTAGACCGGTAAGGGAGTGTCTTCAACGTGCCAAGGGGCCAAGTGCAGAGTGTTTCATGGGGAAGTGAGAGTATCAATCAGCTGCCCCGGCATGTCAATGGGTAAGGGAGTCTGGTGCAAGTCAGAGTAGGAGATCGAACTCTAAAGCGTCAGGAGGGACACCAGAGAAAAGAGCCCTTTCCCCTTTCCGTCTCAGATCAAGTTGTGTCTCCTGGCTCAGTACTCTCAAGAGGTTCCGGGTCTCCGTCTTCCACCTGAAGGTGCGTAGCTTTTTTGTTAAAATTCGCCGAGTCCCCTAGCTGGATTATCAGGGTGGAGATGTCTGTTCGAAGGTTCAGCTTTTGGGCTCCCTGGATCGCCCTCTGGTGTGGAGGACCCCTCTGGGCTACAGACCAGGCAGAAGCGATGAGATCTTTCTCCAGTCTTTCCTTTAGGAGAGGGGGTACCGATAGGCCGAGGGTCTCCAAAAATGGTGCAGCAGACAACAAATCTGGGTAAACTTTTGGGCCTTTATCTGTGACTATTTTCAGTCTTGCTGGGTACAAGAGTTGTGCTTTTATGTTTCGAGATCGTAGTTGCCTCATGATTGGCCAAAGTGACTTTCTAGCCTCTTGAACCATGGTCGTGTAATCGTTACATATATATATATGTATATATATATAATGGTCGTTGTACATTAGTGTGCCTGGTTTCCAGGCCTGCTTCAGTAGTTCCTCCTTTGCTTGGTAATTTGTAAGTCTGGCTACAATAGACCTGGGTCTGGCATCCGGATTTTTAGGGCGAGGTATTGAAGATCTATGCGCCCGGTCCATTGAAAGATCTAAGTCCTGAGGCAAGGAGAGGATTTGTTTCAATATGTCTTGCATTCTGATGTTTACTTTCCAATCCCTCTGGAATCCCGTACAGTCTTGTATTGTGTCTCCTATTCCTACTTTCAAGATCGAGTTTCTGTGTCAGTTCGCGGTCTCTGGCCAAAAGATAAAGCAAGAGTCTATCTTGTCGATCGGATTGCACCACGAGTTGATTAGCACACAGTTCGAGTTGATCCGTTTTATGGTCCACTTTAGCTAGGTCCGATTTGAACTCACTCAGTGTTTTGTCAATTTTAGTGACTGTGCGGGCAGTTTGCATTATTTCTTTCAGGCTCGTTGGGATCTCCTCCGTCGAGGGCTCCGAATGCAGTAGGCCCTCCGCCGTCTCCCTCTCTTGCGTGTCTGATCATCCTTCTCCGTGCATCATATCTCTTAATTTTTGTATTGGAGTTGACGGTAGCTTTCCTGCTTTGTTCTTTTTACCTTTTGCAGGTGAAGACATTTCTCTAGTCGGGCGATTTAAGCTGATTGTGTTCAAGGGGGAGATGGAGCTATGGGGCTACGCTGCCATTAGCTCTCTGACGTCACCGGAAGTCCAGTGAAGTAGTTTTACAAGTCACCTTTATACACAGGCTCTGCCACACTTTATAGTGTGCTTGGGGCAACTAAATGAAGTCTCATTAAAAAAAAATGCATATTGTCTGAATATGGGTTTCCATATACCATTGAGAAAAGCACAGCTTATACTGCAGTTGGTGCACGTGTATACATGGCAACTTAGGTACATAAGGGGTCTAGTTAACCTAATGTGACTACATTCATGCCATTAAACAGGAGTGATGCAAGAAGAGAGAGGGGTGCTCAGCCTGCCTTACTTCCTTATGCTGAAACCATGTAAGAATTAAAAAAAAAAACCACATTTGCAGAAAGTTGTTTTTATACAGAGGTGCTGTTGTTGATAGGGGAATACTAAATAATGTCTCATAGAAAATATACTAAATGTCTGAATGGATGTTTTTTTTATTATATCGGGCATAATAAAAGAAGCACAACCTGTACTGCAGCTGCTGTTTTGCAGAGGGACTAGAGCTGTGCGTGCGTGTGTGGTCTGTGGGGATTTGAACCTGGATTTCCTGGTTCACTGTACCCTTTACTACTAGGCTGCAGTACCTGCTCACTTTATGTGTGAAAGGTGATATAGAAAACACAATTTTAATTTGTCTGCTGTTTCATTCTGCGTTTTGTTGACTAAGATGCTGCATTAAATGTTCAGTGGGGTGCTGCAGTAGCTACTGCTCCGTTTTACAGCTGGGAGAGTCGATGCTCAGGGAAGTCGAGAGATTTGCTCAAGGTCCCACAATGAGCCAGTGGCTCTGGTAGGTTTCAAACCTGTAATCTCCTGTCACACAGTTCAGTACCCTGTTAGACTATACTGCCTACCAGTTAATTGTGTAGTCAGACTTTACGTGATGGGTGCAGATGGATCATTAACGATGTCTGATCTGGACCGTGGAGACCATAAGCCCAGTTTGTATGACTGACATATATTGTGTTCTGCATGAATGCAGGATGGAGGGCTTGTCCTCTGCTTAGCAGAAGTACTGGTGGAGACCATGACAGTTGATTGATGCTTCGTGGCCGTGTGACTTTAAACAGATCTTCCAACCTCTGAAAAAAGCAAAGGGGATGATGCACATGAAAATGGTGGATGACCGTGTGATAATGACTAACCATTCTTTATAAAAATGGATTTTACAGATCCTGAAAGCCGGTTGGTCTAGAGGTATTTCCAGCCTGATTTTTATCAAAGTACAATGTCCTGGTCTGAAACAAATGTAAAGAAAACCCCTACAAAAAAAGCCTCTTAAATTCTACAGGATTCATTTTATAATTGCAGTAAGGCTTCCAGAGAATGTACTCTGCTGGTTAATATCACTTCTTGGGTGGTTGAAGGCACTTAGCTGCACCTTGTGCCCCATAATGAACCTGAGGGCATGAAGTTCTCGAAGTATAACATACGCCCTGTTATGCATTGTTCATTAAAACTAAGCCACCACTGGACTGCAGGCATTAATAATATAGCCTGTTGCATTTGCTACTAATAGCTTCAGGTAACAAACTGACCACTGCTGTGCTGATCAAAGTTGCTAGGCCTGGCACCACTGTCTTTATTTTCATTGTGTTTGTTCTGAAGTGGGCCGTGCATGCTACTCCTTAGTGTTTAAGCATAAACATTTGCCTCACTTTTATTTTTAAGATCATAAAAACGAAACTGCCAGCTGTCTGAGGGGGGATATTTTCAGGGCTACTTGTTACCCTTAAAGTGGTTTTCTGAGTTTTGAGTGCGTCTTACATTAAATTGTAGCTGATGCTGACGATAGTCTGTTTCTGTAAAAGTTGAAATGTTTTGTGCAGCCCTTATTTAACTGGAAGGTATCAGTTTTGTCTGGAGAAGGTGGTCAGCTGATCCCTTCCACTTCCCTGTTGATATACATGCCTCCATGCTCAGAAGCATTATGACATACAGCAGGGGAGAGGATGGGGGCACGCCCCACTGAAGTGAATAGGAGTCTTTTTGTATTATTATTTTATACATCATGATGGTGAGTTGGAGATTAATGAAGGTCACTGCTAGACTACCAAGGGCCTTGTTTGTCGAGTGGTTGCCTTCATTACTCTCCAACTCCCCATTATAATGTATAAAATAGTAATAAAAAAAGACTCCCATTCACTTCAGCGAGGTGTGCCCCCGTGCTCTCCCATGCTGTGCGTCGTAACGCCCCTGAACACAGAGCAGAGGGATGTGCAATCAACAGGGAAGTGGCAGAGATTGGTTGGCCACCTTGTCAGGTCTAAACTACGATCCCTTCTAGTTAAATAAAGGCAGCACAAAAACATTTGAAGTTTTACAGAAAGACTATTGCCAACATCAGCTATGATTTTTTTTTTTTTAGTTGTTTAACCAGGAATAGTGCACTAAGCTGAAAGCTTTTTTACAGGAGCGACCTGGGAGCACAAGGAAGTTAAGTGACTTGCTCAGGGTCACACAGTATGCAAGTGGAAGCTGTGGGATTTAAACCCAGGTCTGGTCTGCTGGATGTCACCAGATTTGCAGCTCGGAGCCTTAGACCACTGCGCTATACTGCAACCTGTTTTTCATCATATTATTTCCTAGTTGAAACCCCACATTTTATGATTGCGTACCCTCTCTAAAATTCATTGATGTTGCTGTTTGTTTTCTCTGTCTCCTTGTTTAGTAGAACTGAAACGCATGTCTATGTATATTTATAAAGAACCTTGTTTTTGTTTACAATCATAGTTCTGTTCTTACTGCACATGTCCTGAGCATTAGAAATACACACACAGACAGTGCAGTCACTCATAAGACAGTAGCCTCCTAATTGCTCAATGCATCATGAGGGGCTAGACTGTTTTGTGGGTGTTCCCAAGTCCAGGAAAGATGCATTTGAGTTGATCAAGGAATGTAAACAAACCTGTTTTGGTGTAATAACACCAGTCTGTTTTTTACTTTTTAAAGAAAATAAGAGTCAGAATCAAACTACCAGCTGCATCAATAATCTTTACAGAATTCTGGCAATCATAAAATGTTTTTTAAACTAGGGACAATTTGAGACCTAAGGGGGTTGACAGTGTCGCTTTAATGTAAGTAATACATTCAGAAATGTGGAAATACACTTGAAAAGAGGTTGTTAGCCGTACATTTCTGGTTTTGGCTCTGATGTTACTGAGAAGGATCTGAGTGCTATTGACTCACTAAGCAGGAAGCCAGTCTTCTCTGTGATGACAGCAAGCCACTGCAGCAGCAGCCCTTTATCACACAGTAGCTGTGTACATGATCAGTTAAGCTTCTTCAGCGTGTTGGTGGAGGGGCACATAGCATGTCAGGCTCGCAGGACCTGCAGCTGAAATTCATGTGACACCTGTTTCCTTGAAATGCTGCTGTAAAGCACTGCATTATCGGTTAACCACTGATTAAAGAGCAGCTGACACCATTAGGACAAATTTAACAAAACATATTATTTATACACAGTTCAGCTTGCATTTCACATTAGTTCTGTATTTCTCATCCCCGTTATTTATTACTGAGGCCATTTGCATGAAAACGGAATCTTTGCTCCTAAAGAGTTCATCTATTCCTGCTGCTTTCTCCCTACTTGAGGCCATAATGCTCTACTTGTGACGTCACGATTACTCCCATGGCAAAAGATTGTGGTGTCACAACCGAGGACTATGACATGAAGTAGTGAGTAAGCAAGAGAGACAGATGAACTCTCAGAATATAGAGCATGTTTCTGTGCAAATTTCGCAGTAATAAGTAATGGGGGAGGAGAAGTCTGTTGAATACATATGGAATGCAAGCTGAATGGTACCTAAATATTATGTTTTTCAATGTTTTCTTTGAGGTGTCTGCAGCTCTTTAAAGTGATGCATTGCTGCAGTTCTTTGGGACGCCAAGTTGTTGCTACAGAACTTCAGTGTTAGCTAATGTAGCACTAATACTTTAATAGTAATAATAGTGTATAGCTCAATGTTGTGTTTAGAAAGCCATACATATCCAGATGCTGTTGTACCACAGTAGCTATGTCACACCCGTGTGGTACAACAGCACAGAATCCTGTGCATAGTACGATTCATTATGCTTCAAACAACATGAAGTCTTGCTGTATTCTGACTATTGCAGTTAGGTCCAGCCTTTCAACTGCCCCAGAGAACAAAGAGTTAAACTTTCCATGGCCAGCATGGAATGTTCACCGCGAGCTCGGTTGAAGCCCCTGTCTGCTGCTGTTTAAACTCCAACTGTCAGATTCTTTACTCTGCCTCACTGAACAGTCGCTCCAGAGATTTCTCCTTTGCTCGGTTCAAAAAAGTCGGTTAAAGTGTCGTTTTCATTCTGTTTATACGAAGTTCTGCTACGAATCTAAGTCTCTGTCTGTGGTACCATGAGTACTAGATAGGTTTTACATTTAGTTTCTGTGTGGAACTTGTAAATTTCGGATTGATTCGACTGAACTGATCAGTTTAGTTTAAAAAAGTTTGTGAATTTACTTAGAGTGTGGTAACCGGTCCGTATCGGTTCTAAAAACGGATTTTTAATGCTTTTTTTCCAAGACTCAGTAACACGGTCAGGAACCGATAGGGGAGTCTTGCCTGGCGGATTGCTGAAAAAGGGTAGTTTTGGATAGCATTGGCCATGTCTGAGAAACCCAGGAAAAAAAACGGGCCCACTGGGTTTCAACATTGCAGTGTGTGTGGGGAAGCCTTTGCTAAGGCTGATCCCCACACCACCTGTGTTTATTGTCTGGGGTTTGACCACCTCGATTCAGACTGCGAAATTTGTAAGAATTTTCCCAAAGCTACCCTGGATAAGAGAGTAGGTAGACTGAGGGAAAGGGAGGCCGAGAAGTTAGCTGACCCGGATGGCCAGCCCGGTTTGGTTCAGACTGAACCAGAAGGAGTGCCCTCTGACCAGGGCGATACTTCTTCGGGCAAGAGGAGAGCCGATTCTGCAGAGTTGGTTCCGGTTAAAAGGAAGAGAAAAGATAAATCGTCCAGTTCGGATCCAGAAATTCATACTCTGATCGCTGATGAGATAGCCAAAGCGATAAGAATAGTGCATTCGCTAACTTCGGTTCCGGCCGAACCGGCACCATCTGGCAGGGGCTCGGTTCACCCGGTTCCGGATTACACTTCAGAAGAATTTTATGAACTGCAGGAGGAGGAGGGAGAGTATCAGGATGATGATGGTGATTATGAAAGTCTGCATGTGCCTATTGACCCAGACATCTCCTCAGACAGACCTTCAGGTGTTTCTTCTCCTAGGCTTTCTGAGTCCCCTTCCCACTTTGTTTTACAAAAATTGGCTGAAACCCTCCAGCTTCCAGTGGAAGAAGCAGTAGAGGATCAGGAGGAGCCTGATTTTGTCGAAATGATGGACATCCCAGAGTCCAGGAGACTGTCTATTCCCCTCCATAAATCTTTTGGGAAACAGACTAATAACATTCTTAAGTCTCCTAACTTCATACCTCCTGTGGACAGGTGAATGGACAAGAGGTACACCCTTTCAGGCTCGGACACAGAGTTCCTTTCTCAGCAGTGCGGCCATGTTGGAGTAGTGCAGGCTGCTGCCTGTGATAAGGCAAATATCCCCTTGGCATCGCACCCCCCAGATAAGGACTCCAGGAGGATTGATGCCATGGCAAAGAAGCAGTACATGGCAGCATCTTTGGGTCTCAAGCAAGCTAACTGTATGGCCTATACAGCTAGATACCAGAAGTCCAGATGAGACACACTGCTGGCTCTGGCTAAACAGGCCCCTAACCAGCTTGCCAAGGAGCTGGAGCAGGTGGCTGCAGATGGGATTGAGGCATCCAAGGTGCAGTTTCATGCTGCTGTGGACTCCAATGATGTTTCATCAAGAGTCATGGCTACATCTATGGCCCTTCGGAGGATGGCTTGGCTCAGATGTACTAGCCTATCACAGGATACCCAGGCTAAGGCCATGGATTTCCCTGTTATTGGTAATTCTCTGATAGGGGAGCAGACAGAGAACTACATGAAAAAATGGACAAGTACAGGACCACCTACAGGAGTGCTCAGGCCAAAGAAAGGCAAGCCACTCCTCAGAGGCAGCAGTCCAGGGGCAGGCCTTTTCAAAGGCCTTTTTACCAAGCCCAGGCCTCCTCCTCTTATGCTCAGAGGGGGTTCTTCAGAGGGAGAGGCAGACGGGGAATGAGCAGGCCTGCTTCCACCCCTCAGCCTAAAGCCCCTGCCAAGCAGACACCCTGATGGGTCTGCCCAGGCTGATTCTCCAATACCTGTAGGGGGCAGGCTGGCTTACTTTGTCCAGGACTGGAAGTCTCTGACATCAGACAAGTGAGTTCTGGAAGTAGTAAGCCAGGGACTGGTCGTCGGCTTCAAAAAATTTCCCAAGATGAGAACCAGATCCTTTCTACCTGCAAATCCATCAGAGACCCTTGCCCTAGAGGCAGAGGTTTCTTCCCTCCTGGCTCTCAGAACCATAGCGAGGGTTCCTACCCTACACAAGGGCAAAGGATTATACTCCAGGTACTTCCTAACCCCCAAAAAGACAGGAGAATGGCGGCCCATCCTGGACCTAAGATATCTGAACAAGCACCTGTTAAAACCAAAGTTCAAAATGGTGACTCTGGGAATAATTCTGCCCTTTCTAAGGCCAGGGGACTGGCTATCTCCCTGGACCTCAAAAACGCCTATTTTCACATTCCCATCAGGTGCTCCCACAGAAAATACCTCAGGTTTGAGTTGCCCTCAGACCACTATCAATTCAGAGTAATGCCCTTTGGCCTAACATCAGCCCCAAGGGTGTTCACACAGTGCCTGGCAGTAGTGGTTGCTTTCCTAAGGAGAAAAAAGATCTCCATCTTTCCATACTTGGACGACTGGCTCATAGTGGGTCAGTCTCCAGACCAAGTCAAGTCACATCTGCAAATAATTCGGCAAGTGCTCACTTCCTTAGGATTCCTCCTCAATCTTACAAAGTCCGTTCTCGAGCCAATACAGCTTCTCACCTTCGTAGGGGCGGAGCTGGATGCAATAAGATCAAGAGCCTTCCTTCCTCTGGACAGGGCAAGGACACTTATGGAACTGGCCTCTTCATTCACCCTTCAGGTGTCTCGACCAGCAAGGCATTTCCTGCAGCTTCTGGGCCACATGGCAGCCTCTACAGCAGTGGTCCAGGGAGCAAGATTTCAGATGAAGGACATTCAGTTCCACTTAAGAGCCTTCTGGTCCCAAAGAAGGGATTCTCTTACCAAACTAGTCCCAGTGACTAGAACCCTGATCCAGGCTTTGCAATGGTGGCAGAATCAGGACAATTTGAGACAAGGAGTTCCTTTTGTCACTCAGTCTCATTCAGTGATACCCACCACAGATGCCTCCCTGCTGGGCTGGGGAGCCCAGCTAGGGGATTTTACCACCCAAGGGCTATGGTCACCTCAAGAATCTCTGCTTCACATCAATCTCTTGGAACTCAGAGCGGTGTTTCTGGCACTGCAAGCCTTTTCCAAATCTGTACAGAACAAGGTGGTCCAAATCAGAACAGACAATACCACCACAATGTGGTACATCAAGAAGCAAGGAGGCACTCTGTCTACGGCCTTGTGCACAGAAGCAATGAAGTTGTGGTCCCTGGCCTATTCCCTGCAAACCGCTCTGATAACAGTTCACCTCCCAGGGAAGGACAGTGTCCTAGCAGATGCTCTCAGCAGGATATCCCAGGGCCATCACAAATGGACCCTAGATCCCCTAGTTTTTAAAGTGATTTTCTTGAGATGGGACACTCCACAGATAGATCTTTTTGCAGCCCCAGACAATCACCAACTTCCTCTCTTTTGTTGCAGACCCCCAGTCTTGGGCTCAGTCCCCCTGGATGCTCTGATTCTGAATTGGGAAGGGAAATTTCTGTATGCTTTTCCCCCCTTCCCTCTTCTCTTCAAGGTGTTAGTCAAGATAAGGGTCACAACCATGCAAAGTGATTCTGATTGCTCCAGACTGGGCCAGACAGCCCTGGTACCCCTTGTTGCTTTCCTTAGCAGTCCACCTTCCCTTGTTTCTTCCCAGAAATTACAACCTGTTGACATCCTCTCAGGGGAGGATTTGGTACCCGAACCTCAAGTCTCTCAATCTCAAGGCATGGCTCTTGAAGAGTTAGAGTTTGCTGATCTGCAGCTTTCTCAAGGGGTTCTGGATATCCTTAAGGCTTCTCGAAAGCCTTCCTCCAGAAAGACTTACAACTCCAAATGGAAAAGGTTCACTGTTTGGTGCTCTAATAAGGATATTTCTCCTGACTCTGCTGGATTGCTTACAGTTCTGGACTATATGGTCCATCTTAATGGCCTAGGCCTTAGGCCAGCTACACTTAAAGTGCATTTGGCAGCTGTTTCTGCCTTCTTGTCAGTAGGCAAGCCCTCTCCTCTGTCAGCCCATCCTGTGTTTTGTAAGTTCTTCAAGGGATTGCTGCACACCAATCCCCCATTTATGGACCCTGCTCCTGCTTGGGACCTTAATGTTTGCATTGCTCAGCTTATGCTACCACCCTTTGAGCCTTTGTCCTCTGCAGAACTTAAGTACTTGACTTGGAAAACTGTGTTTTTGGTAGCCATTACCTCTGCCAGGCGTATCAGTGAATTGCAAGCCCTGTCAGTGGAGCCTGATTTCATCTCTTTCCATAGAGATAAAGTGGTCCTAAGAACTAACAGGAAGTTTTTGCCCAAGGTGGTTTCAGATTTCCACCTTAACCAGTCTATGTCTCTCCCTGTTTTCTTCACTGACCATTCCTCCTCTGGAGAGAGGAGGCTGCACAGCTTGGATGTTAAAAGGGCCCTCAGCTACTACATAGAGCGCACCAAGGGTCACAGGTACAGTTCTGCTATGAAAAACTGGGTAGGACTCCACCCTCAGGCCTGAGGGCTCACTCTACTAGAGGTACAGCTGCTTACCTGGCTGCTGCCAGGGATATTCCTATCTTAGAAATTTGTCAAGCAGCCTCCTGGAAAACAGTCCATACATTCACCAAGCATTACTCTTTGGATATCCAGGCTAAGAGTGATGTTCGGTTTGGCACAGCAGTATACTTCAGAGCCTATTCCCAAAGTAGGTTCTGTCCCTTCTCCATGGAGGTACTTCTTGGTAGTCTGCAATGGTCAGAATACAGCAAGACTCCATTAGGAGAAACAACATTACTGAGGTGAGTAATTTTTTCTTATTGCTTACGTATACTACAGATTCCTTATAACGAAGATATCACCAAGACTGAAGACACCACAAGTGAACAGTTTTATTAAAAAATGAACTATTAGAAGTGTTAACCAGGCCATGTAGCTATTTACTTAAATCATGTTAAATGTTTTCAAATCTTATCTTGTTTGCTGCTTTCTTGTTTATTTAACCACAGTTAAACAGAGGTATAGTAAATGAATTAAAAGAGGGAGTTAGGCAAAAAGTGCTGCATTTCAGAATTAGAATCGGTGTATCCCCAATAAGCCTCGTATCAATAAACAGACCTCTAAGTTACTTTTTAAAAAGTTACGAACCATTATATAACTGGTTTTAATCCCTGTTCAAAAGCCAATTTCTGTGAAGAGCTACTGATGTCATAATCAGAACTTGGTCTTGTCACCAACCTTATAGGACTTATTGCTCCAGAGTTTAGGAAACTGTAGTGATCATTTGAAAAAGGGAAAAGAAAAAGAAAAAAAAAATGGACACAGTTTCGGGTGCAGTGCATGCATTTCCAGAATGTTGAGATGTGTGGTATTATACTTTGGAATGTAGCAAGCAGCAGTTTTGGAATGCAGCGTGGAACAAAGCAATGGAATGTCAAGGTGGTTCACCAGTGTGGGACAAATTAGGTAGCCAGATGTCTGGCCACTAAAAAAATTGTTTGGCTATTAGATTTTTGAACATTACCAGCCAACTGACTACCTGCCCACAAAATTGTTTCAAACAACATGAAGTCTTGCTGTATTCTGACAATATGCAGTTAGCCCCAGCACTTGAACTGCTCTGGAGAGGAAAGAGTTAATTCTATGCCAGAGCATAGAACGTTGAGCTCGAACTCTGTTCAAACCTCTGTCTGCTGCACTTCCCAAGTGTAACCGTCTGTTTATTTACTCCACCTAACTGAACAGTTGCTCCAGAGATCTATCCTACGCTTTCGGTTCGGTACAAGTATAATGTTGGTTTTATACCGTTTTTTTCTGTTTATTTCTTCGGTTCAGATCCCTGTCTGTGGTACAGTAAGTGTGTAGGTAGTGGATTGGTTATTTAAAGTTGTGTGTTTTTCTGTGGAAGTAAAAAAAAAAAAAAAAAAAAGTTTCTTTGTCGGTTCGGCCTTTCTACCAGGCACAGGCGTCCTCTCCTTTTCCTCAGAGGGGGTTCTTCAGAGGGAGAGGCAGAAGAGGGATGAGCAGGACTGCATCCTCCTCTCAATCTAAGGCTCCTGCCAAGCAGACACCCTGATGTGTCAGCCCTGATCAACTTCCCCCTTTCCTGTGGGAGGCAGGCTGGCTGGCTTCTCCCAGGCCTGGAAGTCTGTTACCTTAGACAAGTGGGTCCTGGAGGTAGTAAGCCAGGGACTGGCCCTCCGCTTCAAATAATTTCCAAAGCTGAGGGTCAGGTCTTTTCCACCTGCAAACATCTCCAAAACCAATGCCCTAGAAGCAGAGGTTTCCTCTCTGCTGGCTCTCGGGGCCATAGGGAGAGTTCCTACATCTCACAGGGGCAAAAGTCTGTACTCCAGATACTTCCTTACCCCAAAAAAGACAGGGCAGTGGCAGCCCATCCTAGATCTAAGATACTTAAACAAGCACCTAGTAAAGCCAAACTTCAAAATGGTGACTGGGGGGGGGGGATTCTTCCCTCTCTGAGGCCAGGGGATTGACTTAGCCTTCCTGGACCTCATGGATGCCTATTTTCACATTCCCATCAGGTGCTCCCACAGAAAGTACCTCAGGTTCGAATTGCCTTCAGGCCATTATCAGTTCAGAGTAATGCCCTTCGGGCTAACATCAGCACCAAGAGTATTCACAAAATGCCTAGCAGTAGTAGTGGCCTACCTAAGGAGACAAAACTCTCCATATTTCCGTACCTGGACGACTGGCTCATTGTGGAGCAGCCTCCAGACCAAGTGAAGTCAGACCTGCAAGTGATTCAGCAGTTGCTCACTTCTCTAGGATTCCTCCTCAGTCTTCCAAAGTCAGTTCTCGAACCAGTGCAACTCCTGACCTTCATAGGGGTAGAGTTAGACACTGTCCAGAAGCAAGAGCCTTCCTTCCTCTGGCAAGGGTAAAGACCCTCACAGACCTGGCTTCTTCCTTTCGCCTTCTGGTCTCTCGACCAGCAAGGCATTTTTCTTCAACTCCTGGGCCACATGGCAGCTTCCACTGCAGTGGTACAAGGTGCCAGATTTCAGATGAGGGACATTCAGTTTCACTTGAGGGCTCTTTGGTCCCAGAAAAAGGACCCTCTAACCAAACTAATTCAAGTGACTCAAACTCTGATCCAGGCTCTCCAGTGGTGGTTGGATCAGAGCAACCTCAGACAAGGAGTCCCATTCATCACTCAGTCTCGTTCTGTGGTTCTCACCACAGATGCCTCCCTTCTGGGATGGGGAGCTCACTTGGGAGCACTCACAGCACAAGGAGTGTGGTCCCCTCAGGAGTCTCTAATTCACATCAGTCTTCTAGAGCTCGGGGATGTGTACCTGGCTCTACAAGCCTTCTCAGAGTCAGTACAGAACAAGGTGGTTCAGGTCAGGATGGACACCACCACCATGTGGTACATCAACAAGCAGGGAGGCACTCGGTCCATGGCCCTGTGCACGGAAGCCATGAAATTGTGGTCCTTGGCTTATTCTCTACAGACATCTCTGGTAGCAGTCCACCTTCCAGGGAATGACAGTGTGCTAGCAGATGCTTTGAGCAGGGTTTTTCAGTGCCATCACGAATGGTCCTTGGACCCCCTAGTGTTGAAAGTGATTTTTTTCAAGGTGGGGCACTCCAGAGATGGACCTTTTTGCAGCCCCAATCACCAACTTCCTGTCTTTTGTTACAGACCCCCAGTATTGGGCTCAGTCCCCCTGGATGCTCTACTTCTGGATTGGCAGGGGAAAATTCTGTATGCCTCCCCCCCCTTTCCTCTGTTACTCAAAGTTCTGGTCAGGATAAGGTCACAATCTTGCAGAGTGATCCTGATTGCTCCAGACTGGACCAGACAGCCTTGGTATCCTCTATTACTGTCCCTGGCAGTCCCTCTTCCCTTAGCTCTTCCCAAGAATCACAACCTGTTAACCTCCTCTCAGGGCAGAATTTGGTACCCCAACCTTCGGTCTCTCAACCTCAAGGCATGGCTCTTGAAGAGCTAGAATATGCAAGTCTGAATTTGTCTCAAGGGTCTCATTTGTCTTCAAGAATGCATGGGACAGACATAAGGCAATTTTAGTGTGGGGTAGGAGGAAGTAGGCTGTTGGTTAACTAGGAACTGCAGCTTATCCGTTAGGTAGGGAAATGGGCAGACTAGGTGGGCCAAACAGTCCTTATCTGCTGTCAGATTCTATATTTCTATGTAGAGGGTTCTGGACATTCTCAAGGCCTCTTGAAAACCTGCCACCAGAAAAGCTTATAACTCCCAATGGAAAAGATTCAGCATTTGGTGTTCCAATAAGCACATATCCCCAGATTCTGCTGAGTTGGCTACAGTTCTGGATTATGTGGTTCATCTTAATGGCTTAGGCCTCAGACCAGCTACCCTCAAGGTGCAGTTGTCAGCTGTTTCTGCTTTTCTGTCAGTGGGAAAGCCCTCCTCACTGGCATCTCATCCTGTTTTCTGTAAATTCTTCAAAGGATTGCTTCATACCAGTCCTCCTTTTAGGGATCCTACTCCTGCTTGGGATCTTAATGTTTGCATTGCGCAGCTTATGCAACCCCCACTTTGAGCCTTTGGCCTCAGCAGAACTTAAGTACTTGACTTGGAAAACTCTTCCTGGTAGCTATTACCTTTGCCAGGCATATCAGTGAATTACAAGCTCAGTCAGTAAAGCCTGATTTTATCTCATTCCATAGAGATGAGGTGATCCTTAGAACCAAGAGGAGGTTCTTACCCAAAGTGGTTTCAGACTTCCATCTGAACCAATCCATGTCTCTTCCTGTGTTCTTCACTGATCATTCTTCTTCAGGAGAGAGAAGATTACACAGTTTGGATGTTAAAAGGGCTCTTAGCTACTACTTTGAGCGTATTAAGGCACTCGGGTTTGACTCCCTTCAGTTGTTCCTCACTTGTGGTGAAGTGGCGAAGGGAAAACCTGCTACTAAGAGAACTATTGCCAGATGGATTGTCTCTTGCATACAATTCTGCTATGAAAAGCTAGGCAAAGTACCCCCCTCAGGCCTGAGGGCTCATTCGACTAGAGGTACAGCTGCTTCTCTGGCTGCTGCCAGGGATATACCCTTATTAGAGATATGCAAAGCAGCCACCTGGAAAACAGTCCATACTGTCACCAAGCATTACTCCCTGGATAGCCAGGCTAGGAGTGATGCTAGGTTTGGTACAGCAGTGCTGCAGAGCCTATTCCCAAAATAGGTTCCGTCCCTCCTCCATGGAGGTACTACTTGGTAGTCTGCATATTACAGCAAGACTTCATGTTGTTTGAAGAAAAAATTACTCACCTTAGTAATTGTGTTTCTTCTAATGGAGTCTTGCTGTATTCTGACCTCCTTCCCTGCCTCCCCTCTCAGAACCTGATTTTGGGGAAGTGGGCCGGCAGGTGCAGCGTTGCACCCCAGAGGTGCACTGGCATTTCCCCCTGTTTTTAAGGGGGCGGGGGGGCAATGCAATTTGTTTTCATTCTTGTTTATATATTATATTGTTCACTACCTGGTTTTTGTTTTGGACTTCTCGACTTGAGTCTTTTGGGCACCCAAAACATTTGCTTGCCTTTTGGCTGGTAGTTTTTTACAATTTCCACCTAATGGGTGTAGTTAGTTAGTATTGGCTTATAAGAATCTGATGGTTACACTTGGAAGTGCAGCAGACAGAGGTCTGAACCGAGCTCGAGCTCAATGTTCTTTGCTCTGGTATAGAGTTAACTCTTTCCTTTCCAGAGCAGTTTAAGTGCTGGGGCTAACTGCATATTGTCAGAATACAGCAAGACTCCATTAGAAGAAACAATTACTAAGGTGAGTATTTTTTTCTTTTGAGCCATTAAAAAGGATAGTAATTAAAAATATTGATTTGGCTTTTAGATTTTAAAAGCAAGTGACTAAACTGACCACAAGCTGCAAACTCATTTTTCCTACCCTGTGGTTCACAGTTTCAGAATGTTGGAGTGTAGACATGCAATCTCGAAATGCAACAAGGACACCCATCTAGGAATGTGACATGGACTGACAATTTCTGAATATAATAGGGATACGCACTGTCAGATTGTCACAGACCACAACATAGAGGATAATGTATGGTCTTCTATCGTTAACCGGTCAGTTAACAGTCGAGAGGTTGCCAGGGTGACCATATGAGCACCGAGGAAGCTCGAGAGGTTTACGTCCGCCATGGCAACCTCGAAACGTGAATCGACGGTTAGCGATCGAGAAATATACATTACCTATATGTATGGTCCCACTATCAAAAAAAAAAGGGCTACGTTTTTAAAAAGTCACCGCGCTGACCCTTCGAGTCCTTCCCGTCGGTTTTCCTTCAGTCGGTTCCGTGTCGAAAAAAAGCGGCGCACATCGCAAGAACCACTCGCTGTTGTTAACCTATCGATGTGAGGTAGGATCGATAGGTTAACAACATATCTACGTCACATCGATAGGTTAACAACCTTAGGAAATGATGATTTCCTAAGGTTAACAGCGTTCTAACATACATTATATTTTATTCTGAAATTGCTTGTTCCTGCCACATTCCAGAATTGTATGTACCCACCACATTTCAAAAGTGCACATCTCATACCCACCACTTTCAAATGTTGTGCATCCCTGCTGCATTCTGTGGTTTAGGGTACTGAGCTGGAGAACTGGGTCTCAATCTCACATCCGCCTAGGTGCACACTGTGTGATCCTGAGCAAGTCCCTTAACTTCCTTGTGCTCCCAGGTATCGCCTGGAAACAAGCTTTGGCTTAGTGTGCCTTTCATAGTTAAACAATTTCCTCTTTCCCCTTTCCATTCTTACATTGTGTGTCCCTGACACATTCCGGTTTGTGTTAGTGCCACATTCTGAAATTGTCACCACCATATTCTGAAACTCGGCATCCCCCTCCACATTCTTAAGAAACTGCGTCACCACCACATTCTGAAACTGTGTCCCGGCAACATTCGGACATTGTTCATCCTTGCTACATTCTGAAAATGTTGCCACTATATTCCAATATTGTGCATCCCAGCCGCATTCCAAAAATGTCCTCACCACATTTCAATATTATGCGTTTCCGCCTCCTTCTGAAATTGTATTTCCAACCCACATTCCAAAACTGGGGCGCCCACCATATTGTGGGACAACAGCTTACTCTGGTTCAATGTCAGTTGGCATTCATCTGTATCCCCCTCCCCCGGGTCGTGCCTGAAAATAGGCGGGGTTTGTCTAGTGCACTTACCCGGTCAACAAAAACTAAATAAAATAAATAAATAAATTGTAAAATTGTGTCCTTGCTACATTCTGAAATTGCATGTGCGTTTCCATCACATTCCAAACATGCATTTCTAAGTGCATAGAATAGATGCAGTTCACTATCCATACTCTGGGAGTTCCACTGGAACATGCTGATTTGTCAGACATCTTCCAGCTAAGCTCCATAAATAGCATTTAGGCAAAGTCTGTGAAAATAGAGCAGTGCATAGGAGATACAAAGATTATTAAATGTCCATACATAAAGGCACACTATAGGAAGGGGCAGTAGCACATCATGATATTGAGTTATCAGTGTTATCTCGGGGTGGGGGTGCAGGCGACACAAAATGCTGCCGGCTACAAGAGCCTTCACAGATTTTATGAGGATTTGGGTATGGACAGGTCTGAATGAAGTTTGTGCTTTTAGGGGGAATTGGGGTGCTGAAGCCCTGACCTGTGCAGCGATGACTGCTTTATACGTGACATAAATTCTCCTTTAGAGACTCCTGGGTGGCACCTGAAATAGGCCGTAGGCCTAGTTGTGCTAACCCAGTTAACAAAAACTTAAAAAAAGAGATTGACAGCTTTTCACAGGGCTAACAAGCTGATTAGTGGTTTGGGAGAGAAGAACTATAAAGTGAGATTCAACTTATTTAGCCTAGAAAGAGAAGGGTCATGGTTTATGAATACTAAAGGTGATAGACAGGGAGGAGTATTCATAAATGTTTAAGCTGATGAATGGAAACAGAACTGGCGGGGCATGTCCTCACTGGGGGTGGGGGTGGGGCAAAATTAGGAGAAATCTTGTAAACCGTTACTTCATACAGCTGATGGTTAACTTGTGGAATTGTGTGCCTGGAGGGGCTGTGGAAACTAGCACTGTTTTAGACTTTCAAAGCAAGACTAGACAGATTCCTGAGGGCAGAATGGCATTGAAGGTTAGAAAATGGTTTGAATAATTCTTGGTCTTTGATTGGCTGAACCTTTTACCAAGGGGTACATTTATGTGCCGATAGAGACAGGAAATAAGTCCTTTTGCCAGCCTACGCTATCGCACCAGATATTAATGTGCCCCCTGAATTTCACATTCTGCTAGGCTGCTAAATTTGTTTCCTCGCTTAGCGAGATTTAACAGAATCCCCAGTCGCCTTTCAGCATTAAAAACTACAAAAAACTGAAATGCTTGAACACTTTTAAAAGCTTGCATTCTATGTGTTTTATTTGGCATATATTTCAGCTCACTATTCCTTTCTCAGTTGTTTCCCCGATCACGACCGTGGTACTGTTTGTAACTGTGCTCACTCATAATTTCCCTGCTCACACTTTAATGTAAAATTTACACACACAAAATGTCAGCTAGCGCCATTAGTGTTTACTTTCTTACTTCAGCACTCACTCCATAGCCGCTAATGACTTAACTGATGTTCCCAACTGTATCGACTGCCCACCTGCTTTTTCTGCTTCCGCAAGCCACCAGCATGTCTCCATCTGCGGAATCAAAAATCACAAAAGTACCACTGGTTTCATGGACCTGGTACCATGTAGCCACCAACAGGAGTGTAGTGTAGTGTATTATTATTATTACTGAATTTTGTTGACCCGGTAAGCCCACTGGTCCTAGAAGTCCCTTTTTCAGGAGTGACCGGGGGGAGGAGAGATACAGATGCTAAGCAACTGAAATTGAACCAGATTAAGCTGTTGGTGGTATTTTTTTTTGCCTTATTTTCCCTTTCCCTTATGTGGAAAAATAATAAACGGCAGGGCCGGGGAAAATGGTGGTGGGAGGTAGAGAGACTAAAATCGAATAGCACATTGCACATTCCACAGTACAACAGTGACACAGCACAAAACAGAACTGCACCCTCTACTGCTGATGCAAACAGTAAACTGACTACCTTGCAAGAAGCATTTTTATTAATTTTAATTTAAGTAAAACATGCATTGCATTTGGTTTTTAATTTTTAATTTTTTTCTAAATGAAACCCCAAACTCATTTTCTAAGTGCAGTAATACTGTCCAGGACGGCCGGTATGGGCTATACCGGAGCTTCCAGGGGCTTAAAAGCCCCTGGAGGTGGTCTGATATAACCCAGTACAGCTCACCCTGTCAGATATTATTGCTGTTTACACTGCACGAGTATAACCTGCTGGCTGTTCAGCTTGGATGTGTGTCCTCCATACTTCAATTCCTGCCATCATCAGAATATTATCTTGTTATAACATGTATAATGTGTTCTAGTCGGGCTGGATTACGGGAAGGCAAAAGGGACAATGACCTAGGGCCCAGGCCATGGGGGCTGAGCATAGCTTTCAGGCAAAAATAAATTACGATCCCAGGAATTTTCCTCGCAAAGATATAATGCCTGGAAACATCAATGGATTTTGCTACTGTACTTGGACAACTGTCATTGAACATTAAAGGCCACTAAAAGTGTGAACTAGGCCTGTTTGAAAGGCAGAATGCATTCAGAATTAGAATTCCACTTCTATGAAATTTTGCAGAATTCCCACAAAGGTTTTGCAAAATTTCTCCAAGATCTGTTTATTTCCATCTAATTTTAAAACCACTCATCAGATGTCACCAAATGTTGCATGTTTGCAGCTCCCTACCACATATGTGTTCCGCCGAGTTTCAGATATCTAACAGTAGTTAACCTTTTTTTGTTCATTTTGCTATAAAGCATTACAAATAAAACCAGCTTACATAGGTGAGAGACATAAAATTGATTACAGCAGATAGCTATAGTAGGATACTTGACAGACCGCTGTTACATCATTTGGGGGGGGGGGGGCAACATAATAATCTGAAAGACACAATCGTGTCCAAAATCTTGTACTGAGGAGCCGCTGCAGCATAACACTGGACCAATAAAAGGAAAGTAGCAAACCGTCCAACATAGTATCCTTTCCATCAAGGAAAACTGCACCAATTGGAACTATTAAGGTCCAGAAACAAATATGTAAGCAATCTGTAATTAGACAGCTATTCCCCAAGTTCTCCTCCCTCCTCGACTATGTAACTAAGAATTCTTTATGTGCTCGTCCCCCCCAATCCTTCCACTGGAGGGCGGCCCATACCTATTCGTGCACGTGCACCCACCTATGCCAAACACCCCCAAGCGGTCATTGTAGGCTAGCCCCAGTCGAGAGCCACAGGAGAAACCCCAGCGGACATTTAAGCAGTGAGGATGGCAGTAGGGCAGGGCATCATGCCCCAGGGGACGGCAGTTTTTGCATACGTGCTGATGCCCCGGGGCGTGCACTGAACCCTTCTACGTTCTGGTGCCAGCCGCGCAGCACCCCAGCCTCTGCCAGGGGTTAACAAAGTGCCATACCCCCCCCCCCGGGAGAAGGAGAGCAGCCCAGAGGACACTCAGTGCTTCTCCCCCGGCTGGCCCACTGACTCCCGGGTCTGTTTCCAAACCCAGGTTGTCAGCTTCACAGGCGGAATTCCAACCGCTGCGCTGGTAGTCCTGCCTCCACTTTGTACTTTTGTCATGAGTGGGGGTGAGAATGCTTACCATTGCTGACTCTGAACACCTCTATTATGGCCCCACTGCTCCCTCAGCCCACAGCACCTCCGGGAGCAACAGTGAGTCACAAGGTCACTGCTATCTTAACTTAAACACAAATTAGATGCTAGAGCCTGCGGGCAAACTAAAAGCGCACAATGGAGGTGCTGGGAAGAAATCCCATCCACGCCACTCCAACCACAAGCAATAAACATTAAACAGAGGAATATTTTAGAACAGCAAAAGAAAACAGAAGTGCGCACAAGGTCGGGGTGCAGGGATAAGAAGGCAAAGGCAGTCACGAGAAATCTCGCACTCACCCACCACCAGGCAATAAAAATCTGCTTGCAGGTCCAGGTGCCAAATAACTTTATTAAAGTGCCAGTGTGTCACGTCTTAACATGTTTTGGAAACTTCCTTTATCAAAAGACATGCCAGAGTCGAGGGGATGGCGTCTTATATACACAAGTGTGACGTCATCCACCTACAACTTACAATGAAAAAACAAACCGTGCAGTGAAAATAAAAACTTTAAAATGACAGACGGGTCCTGACACAAATAGCAACAACTATATACAAATTAAAATGTTTCTTAGATTTTTTTTTGGTTTTTGGATGTTTTGATTTGTCTTTTGCAGTTTATAGAATGGAGTCCCAGAATGCAAAATAATCCGGTCGGTCCTGAGGCAACTCATAGAAGTGCAAAAATAGGGTAACTCCATATACTCATATTTTATGTCCTGGGCACATATCTACAAAAAAATCACAAAAGAAAATTAATAAATATAGATCTATAAAGTCCAAAACTGCTACCAATATCCCCTATCCTAACTACAGAAACTGTTTAAATATTACTAGTTATGCGGACGTGTAGAATTAAATACATAAAGTGCAAACAGTTTATTTCCTATGATATTTAATGTATGGAGTGATAGCTAATCTGTCATTCAGCCCGGGCGGTCTGCAAGTTCCAAGGGGTGTAGATCTAGTACCCCTCCCTTTACAGGACAAGGTTGCTGAAATCACCACCCCTTGGTTTAGGGATTCTCTTTTCAACGTCAGTGAACATAAACTTGTGACTTTCTGGGTGAGCTGTATGTTTGACCTGCAGAGCTGTAACATATGTTAAATCTTCATTTCTGACTGCTCTGCAGTGTTACCCCACTCTAAGTTTAAAAGGTCTTTCCGTTTTGCCTGTGTAAAAGGCACCTCAACTGCAGTGAGCCATGTAAATCACACCCGATGGATCACAGGTGAAACTGTTGAATTTCAAAAGTTTTGTGGAGCACTGAATTCCTTGCTACTAGTCACCAAAGGACAATACATACATTTTTAGCAGGGAAAACGGTCCACATACTTTTTAGACAGTCGTGTGCAACAATAGTCTGTCTTGTTTACTGTGAACTAACTGGTCCCTTAAAGTCACAGCCCTCCTATATGACATCCGGGGAACCAGATCATGGTATTCCCCTCAAACAATTATCACCTTTCAAGATGTTCCAGTTTTGACTATTTCACCTACTTTAGGTGCATGTATTGAGTAGCTGGTAACAAAGTTCAGTTTGTCAGTATGTTCCCTTTCTTGGCCTCTAAACAAGAAGACCTCATGTCTAGATGTGTTCCTGACTAACAAACATGCGTCATGTACCACTGTGGCTGAATAGCCCCTCTCTACAAACCTTTCTTGGAGATCTTTTGCTGCCTTATCCTATGTTTCCATTGTACTCTGCAGTTGCACCAAGGGCACAAAAATTGCCCTTTTAGTACAGTATATTATTTACCATGTGATATGAATGGCAACCAGAATTATGCAGTAATGTGTTTCTGTCACAGGGTTTCCAAAAGATGTCTGTCGTGATATTTCCTGACTGATCCTTCTGAATAAGTAAATCTCAAATTGGGATTGGTTCAATGTAGGAAGGATAAGAAAGCATCCAGTTCTTGTAAATCTCCCTTCCAAATCATAAAAATATTGTCAATAAAACAATAATATAGATCAATATGTCCGAAATAGGGATTGTTTTCTGGGTCCCATACAAATTTGTTTTCCCACTTCCTTACATATGTTTGCCACACCAGGGCCAAAAGTCACCCCCATGGCAGTCCCTTTAACCTGCAGAAAAAATCTGTCTACAAAAGTGAATGTGTTAAATTTTAGAACAAATTCCGAGAGTTTAAGCAAAAACTCTGGGGGGAGGGGGTTCTGTATTCATGTCCCTAGTGTTCAGGAAGTGGGCAATGCTGTCAAGTGCCCCCCCCTCATGAGGGATATTCGTATATAGGGACTCCACGTCCATTGTAAACAAGGAGGAGTCCCCATATGCCTCAATATCCTGTACATAGAAACATAGACTTTGACGGCAGATAAGGACCACTTGGCCCACCTAGTCTGCCCATTTCCCTACCTAGAGGATAAGCTGCAGATCCTATTCAACCAACAGCCTGTCTCTTCCTACCCCCCACAAAAATTGCCTTATGTCTGTCCCATGCATTCTTGAATTCTCCCACCTTTTTAGACCCCACAATCTCCTCAGGAAGGCTGTTCCATGCATCCACCACCCTCTCTGTGAAAAAATGCTTCCTCATATTGCCCCTGAGCCATCCCCCCTCTGTCTTCAGATTGTGTCTCCTTGTTCTTGCACATCTCTTTTTCTGAAAGATGCTACCCTCTTGGACTTTGTTGATTCCACTGAGGTACTTAAACGTTTCTATCATGTCCCCCATCTCCCTCCTTTCCTCAAGGGTATACATATTAAGCTCCTTTAGTCTCTCTTCGTATGGCTTCTCTTGCAGACCCTGCACCATTTTAGTTGCTCTCCTCTGAACTGCCTCCATCCTGTCTATGTCCTTGTGGAGATGGGGTCTCCAGAACTGGACTCAGTACTCCAGATGGGGTCTCACCAACTGTCTGTACAGAGGGATACCAACTTCCTGTTTTCTGCTGGTGATACCACTCCCTATACATCCCAGTATCCCCCCAGCCCTCCCTACCGCCTTCTCACATTGTCTGCCAACCTTAAGGTCATGTGCTATGATTACCCCAGGTCCCTTTCCATTTTGTTGTTCCTCCCCAGTTGTCTTCCCCTGGGTTTTGTTTCCCAGGTGCATTACTTTGCACTTCTTTGCATTGGATCCAAGCTGCCATACTTCTGACCATTCCTCCAACCTTGTCAAGTCCCTTCTCATCCTTGTCACACCTCCTTGTGTATCAACCCTGTTTCAGATCTTTGTGTCATCTGCAAAGAGGCATACTTTTCCTTCCAGTCCCTCTGCAGTGTCACTTATAAAGACATTAAAAAGGACTGGGCCCAGTACTGAACCCTGCGATACCCGACTAGTAACCCCTCCTTTTTCAGAGTGGACTCCATTTACAATTACCTTCTGTGTCCTGTTGTTCAGCCAGTGTTTTACCCAGGCTACTACCCTGCAACCCACTCCCAAGCTGCTTAATTTGACTACTAATCTTTTGTGTGGGACTGTGTCAAATGCCTTGCTAAAGTCTAGGTAGGCCATATCCACAGCCCCTCCCTGGTCTACTGCTTTGGTCACCCAGTCAAAGAAATCAATTAGATTTGTCTGACATGACCTTCCCACTGTGCCCCACTGGCCTCTAGGTACTCAACAGTTCTTTCCTTCAGAAGTGATTCCATCACTTTCCCTACCACAGAGGTCAAACTGACAGATCTGTAGTTTCCTGCCTCTGTCTTGGTCCCACTTTTGGGAAGGGGAATCACATCAGCCTTCTTCCAGTCCTCAGGTACCACACAATCCTCTCACGATTTGTTGAAAAGGGTAGTCAGTGGTGTCACTGGTTCTCTGCTTAATTCTTTTAGAATTCTGGGGTGAATTCCATCTGGCCCCATTGCTTTATCCACCTTCAGTTTTAGGAGTCCTTTCAGAATCCTTTCTTCTGTGAAAGGACTGGGATCGACCCCTCCAGAGTGCTTCTGTTAATTGGATTAGGCACTTCCCCATCTTCCTCTTTTGTGAATACTGAACAGAAGTATTCATTCAGTATCCCTGCTTTTTCACTGTCACTCTGTGCCTGCCCACCATCCATTCTGTTCAGCCTCACTATCTCTCCCTTTGTCTTTCTACGCTCCCTGATATACCTATAAAAGGTTTTATCCCCCTTCTTAACCGAGTTAGCTATCTTTTCCTCAGTCTGTGCCTTTGCTATTCTGACTACCCTCCCTGCTTCCTTCCTGTAGTACTTGCTAAATATCCCCTGCATCTTTTATATGGGAACCAAGTTCTTCAACGAATGGTCTCAGATGATAGTCTGTGAACTGGGACAATGGCTCTGTATTTTAGAACATTGCTAAACATTAAAATGGTAGTGCAACATGTTATAGCAACAGCCAAACAGGCTGATAATGGTATAGTACACTACCCTTCCTGCAGTGTCCGAAGTATTGTGCTGAGATTCTGTAGCTAAGAAGTCCTGTCTAATCTTTTCCAGTCTCTTTAGGATCGTTGAAGATAAATTGCTCCCCACCATAGGAGATTTTAAGCCTTGTTGGGAAGCTGCAGTTCAACTAGGCTCTGGAGTTTATGTAGTAGGTAGGGACATGGGCAGACTGGGTGGGCCAAGCGGTCCTTATCTACCATCAGATTCTTGTTTCTATGAAGTGAGTATGCGATTCCCAAGTCATGAAGCCCTGCCTAGACTCCATTAAACGCTCTTCTGCATTCACGGGTGGAGTAGGTAAGAGCAGTCCCCGAGTTTGGGATCCATAATGGGCCACAAGTTTTGGCCTTCTGTAAGATTTTCTCTCTCTGGTGTGGGCCTCCTGTAATTACAGGGAGTGTCTGTGGTAGCTCCGTGTTGGCTAGCTTGTTCCGTGGCATTATCCGGTAGGTCTGCTGCACCACAACACCTGGTAAATCGCCAGACCAGGTAAGAAAAAGATTCTGAACAAAGCTGACCAGGTCTTGCCCTTCAAAACCTTCTACAATACCCAATATACAAAATTTAGAAGCTCTGGCTGAGTTTTCTAGGTGTTTCTAAGTGGTGCCGTATAATTGTGTTCTTTTTAACAATTCCTGTTACAGCAGTCATAGTTTTATTATAAGTATCTGATGTGGACTTTGATTCTGCCATGACTTGTTCCATTTTGGCCCTTAAGAACCATGACCCTAGAGTTAACTCATTACTTCCACTAGCTTCGCATGAAGTCCATACTACCCATTGCTAACCTGACACGAAATGGCTGCCAGGAGATAATGAGCTGAAAAATCAGCTTTGCCCACCAAAAGTTCTTTTATGGCATTTAGGACCACATCTTTCACAGCCTTCAGTAGGAGTTCTGCCTCCAACGTTGTTCCCAACTGTTGCTTGTCAATGTACCAGCTGGCATGGGTTGCTTCCCTTTCCCAGGGTCTGTCTGCTGTTTTTTCTTCCGTCCTGTATGTCACTAAAAGCATCAATTTGAAGCTGTAGGTAAGCTCTAACTGAGAGAGACACTTCTAACATCAAAAAACTGACTTTGGCATAAAAATTAGTAGTTTTTAAGCACGCTAGAGGTAGATCACTGAAGACATTCCAGTCGGCCGCTGTCTCAGACCCCCTGATATCTAACATTAAGGGGTTAAAGTAATAAGCACCCAGATATTCAGAACTGCTTGTAAGATCTACCAGATCATTTTTGTTATCTAATCAACATGGAATGTATGTAACTTTGCTGTTGGGTCATGAATGTACATAACCAAATATAGTTCACTGTTGTCTTTATGTATTGTCTGTTCTGATACGCCTCTATGCAGTTAAACCTACATCGGCCCTGAAAAAGGAACTCTTCGTTACATACTGCCTACCTGTTAAAATAAAATTCAATTAATACATAATGTTAATACACGAAAACTTCAAAACAAGTCCCTGTAACTTTGAAATTGGAGGACAATATCACCAAGTTTATCAGGTTCATAGACCCTTAAAAGGAAGCTCTCTGCCAGCCTTTGTCTCTTGCTTAAAGGATACCCATGTTTTGCTATTTCTGGCTGCTTATAACATCAGTGCATAAAGGGGAAACAGTCAGCACTACGAACCCCATACCCAAGTCTGGTGCTGGTCCCAATTTGCAGTTTGTGTGCAAAACTTTTTTTTTTTTTACTTACAATCTGCTGTACTACAGTAAACAGTATCGGGCCGATTCTGCTCACTCCCAAGCTGACTTTTGCTGTAAGCAGAAATCCACAAATCCTCTGAAGTTGATGTCAGAGCTGGACTGCAGCAGTGGGATATTCAATAGCGTGCATTTCATGTTAAGAGAGTTTATATGTTTGCAGGTCCCAGTATCCTCTCAGGGCTGAAGTACAGTTACAGAGGACTTTACTTGTCCTTGGGAGAAGAGCGGAACTGATGAACATCTCTGATTTGCGTTTATAAGAGCTCTAACATGCACTGCAGGCATTTGAATCTCCCATTACAGCAGTCCAGCTCTGATATCAGCTGCATGTGTACTAGCTGTTACTAGTGTAAGTTTATATAAAAAAAACAAAGTGGCCAAATGGTGCAAACTGAAATCTGCTTTACAGCTGGATATGGGGTTGTTAGTGCTGACTGTTCTCCTTTAAAGCCAAATGTGATGGCTTGTGAAAAGTTTTGGATTTTGTGGACTCCTTATCTGTAAATTGTGCCCAGACGTGCACCTGATCTACCATAGAAAAGAAAGCAAAAAGCTGGATAGAGTGATAATAAAGTTGGATTCATAGGTGGCTCCTCTGTAAAAGTACCTGTAGAGATGGAGGGGTACTGCAGGACCATGGTACCACTAAGGGTCATACTAAGAGTCATAGATGTACAGAAGGCAATAGCCCATATTAGTACATCTCCAGAAGTCTGGAAGTGTTAAACCCCATTTAAAAGCTGTTTGTCCAGATTTGTTTTGAAAGTATTGGGGTTATTTGTGTCAAGCAGAGACTTTGGTAATGCATTCCATATGGGAATAATCTTCTACTTGATAAAATAACGTCTGGTGTCATTCCTTGGGTATATTAATGATAGCTGAAAGTTATGACTTCTAAGATTACAATCCCTAATATTAAAGGACAAGCCAAGTAGTGCCATAAGCTCTGGATCTTTTGATATATTATACACAAGTAAGAGGTCACTCCTTGTTGCTCTTAGTTCCAGTGAGTATAGGCCCAGATCCTGTAATCTTGCCTCATAGGTCTTATTTTGCATTCCGTCAATCATCTTTGTGATTCTACGCTGAACCCTCGCCAAACTGTTGACAACCCTCCGAAGATAAGGATGCCAAAGTGCAGGTTAAGTGATTTGCTTGCCTGCTGTACAGATTTTTTTTTTTTTTTTTTTGTACATTATTTTTCCTCCTGCTGTGGTCCACTAGACTCTCTCCAGTGGGGCTTTCAACCAGTTTTATCCCTCTCACTTGAAATCCTCAGCTCTAATCACTGGATGGCAGGGACCTCTCCCACTCATCTCCGAACTGCCGACCCCCTGGATTTAAGCCCCCCAGGGCGGGACTGGCGACCTTTCTGAAAATCTAGCGGGCGGACAGAGGTCTGCAAGGAGAGGATCTGGGACAGGCTGGAAGATCTGGTGCTGGAGTGGTGATTGGTTCCTGGTCCCACCTTCGTGTACTGGTGACACCAGGGAGTTTCCTTGTTCCATTGTTTCCCCTGAGTTCAAACATGCACTGAAGCCCTGCATGCGATGGGCGCGCTCCCGCCCCCATGCGTAAGGCTTCTGTCGGAGCTACTCCCCTTACTTACGTGCACCTAGCCACCGCCAGGGGCCGCTCGAACAGTGGCACGCTCCCCAACCATCCCCCAGGAAAGAGAGCAGTCCTCCAGACGCTCAATCCTTTCCTGGCCCTGCCAACCCCTGACTGCCCAGGCTCGTTCCCAAACCCGGGTCGCCAGTGTGGCATCCAACACCCCAACTCTCCGCGCCACCAGGCCAGCTACCAGCTGTACAGATTGAGTGTGATCTATACGAACATACAGATTTGTCCTCAGAAGAGGGCCATACGGTCTATCCAGTCTCCTTGTTGTGGAGCCTGTATACTTCTGTTAACATGGTACTCCATAACCAGGCACTGCAGCTAGGGGGAGGACCTGACTAGGCAGAGGTCATTTACTGAATTAGGGATGTTCCTAAGGGAAAGATATTGAGGATATTGAGAGGGGGATCTTTTCGATGGTCCTCATGATCCTGGGGCCTGTGAGAAATAATACTGACAGAAATAGACAAGCTAACTTTGCATCTTGCTAATATTCTGTTGAAAGGGGGATGGGGCCATTTCCTGGCCAGCTAGAGGGTCTTCTAGGGTGTGGATGTGGTTCACTTCTCCACACACTGGCAGTTTTTTGTTAAGAGCTGTTATGCTGGATTGTCTTTAAGCAAAGCTCTTCCCACCACCAGGGTCGCATATCCCTTGGCTGCATGCCGTGATGTCAGATCTTCCTTTCTGCTGGAAGAGTTAGGTCTCCTTCACAGCTCCACATATTGTAGGGCTTAATAAGTGTGACATTGTCGAACTTGGTTATTTACTCTAACCCCTATGGTTGACCGGCCACTGCCAGTCAAGTCTACACTGTTCCTTCCTGGACGACTGTCGCCAACACCTGTTTCTCCACCCTTACAGGTGGTACGGCCTCCACAGCAGCCCTTGTGGGGAGCACCTTCTAAGGTCTCCTGTACTGCATCTGGCTTTCCAGGCTGGTTATCTGTGCAAATCACCCACTTGCATAACTCCAGGTTGGTTCATGACAGGAAACAGTTGAGGTCCGGCTTTGTTGAATCCCCCTCTGATTGTGATATGTCCTCTAATGCAGCTGCCTGGCACACACATGGCTTTTAGGCTAATTCTATAAAAATAGCACTGGTCTGATGGATATGTAGATCATTAGATCTCCGTACATATGGGCATAGTACAGGAAGGGGCAAAGCCACATCAGCATATCATGGTATTTGCAGCGTAACCTCTGGCGGTGAGTACCCACTATTAGAAAACACCAGATGCACCGCTAAAATTCTGCAACATTATGAGTTATAAGGTACTTCAACTACTAAATGTATAATGTGACTGCTGGTGGGATGGGAGTACTGGAGCCCCGAACTGTGCTCTGATCAGCGTTATTACTGTGCCCCATAGTTCTCCTTTAACTACTCTGATTTTTTCAGGTTTCAGATTAGATGATGAAGTTAGAGGTATAGTATTTTTTCCAGATGGCAGCAAGAGCATTTTAGAAGAGGTGGTCAGTTGTCACTGAAGAGAAGATCAAAAATGCTCATTTCTCAAGACCTCATTCAAATTCATATTTGCAGTATCTTAGTGGAAGGTGGCAGCTGAGGTCTGCAGGATGTGAGAATGGAGGGCCTTCAGCTTCAAAGTGTAATTGAGCCTAAACTGCCTCAGTTCAGCACTGGCTTTAGGTGAAGGTATAACAGACATAGCAACAGGGAGCCTGACTGTGTGCTGGCCCGGTGGAGCTGAGGGTTGAGGCGCTGGACACCACACCTCACGCCATGCCGGCGACCCATATTCAGGAACGGACTTGGGTCATTGGATGTCGGCAGGGGAGGGAGGAGATTGATTGTCCAGAAGACTGCTCTCCCCTCCCGGGGTGGGTACTGGGGTATGCCTCACTCCCCAGCGGCCCCTGGTGGAGATAGGGGACCCTGTAGGGAGCGACGCTGGATTTGGGGGATGGAACGGTGGCGTACGCCTGCACATAGGTGCACTGGCTTCATTGCACATCCACACTCCAAGGGGGAAACAATATGGCAAATATCGCAGAGGACCAGGAGGCGACAGAGACCGAGGCCCACATCCTATCACTGGACCAGCCCTCCACTGATTCTCCCGAGCTCCTAAATCCAGCCTAGGGACCGTTCCTCTAATCACCAACAGGTTGCCAGGTAGGTGGGGTGGCTGAACAAGTCCATTTGTCCGGCCGGGGGTGCTCAGCAACGTGTCACCTGGGGAGGGTGGTTTCAGATCAGGAGTAGAGGCTGAGGTCGAGTGTGTACTCCCAAGAGATGCCCTGCCCCCCCGGAGAAGAAGTAGTGTACAAAAAAAAAAGAGCCTGACTGCAGTGCATTCTTACTGGCCCCAAGAAGTGAGAGTGGTCTAGTACAAATGTGCAGTTCTCTAAAGAAAGCGCAGATTTTTGTGGATCTTTAAAACACATGTCCTTCAGCTATCAGGAAGGTTCCTACTTAATAATTGGAAGCATGAAACTATCTGAACATTCTGAGCTCAATAAAACTGACCCCCCAACCCCCATTGTGCATCTTTAAAGCAGTAGTATTTGTTAAGTCGAAAACATTCCATTATAGAGTGTTTTTAGCAAAAAAAAAAAGTATTTCTGACATCCTGAGACTCATTTTTAGTGGATTTTTAGTTTTCTCAGATATTGTTGAAATAACTTTACAGCTAATTTTGTAATTAATGATTCACAACATAAAAGATGGCTGCCACTAGCAGTTTTTAAAAATCTCTTCTTCTGAGGTTACCTTTGTATGTACATGTTTATTTGTTTAACAGGTAGGCGCACTGATCCAATGGTCCATTGTCAGGCGCGACCCAGGCCATACAGAGATGGCAGTACAGTAGGATTGTCAGAACATTACACTTTCAGTTCCATAGGACAGGTACAATAGGGTATAGGTTAGAATACAGTTTCAGATAAAGATGAGGCACAGTTACATAATGAACTGTTTCAGTTAGGTAGTGATTGAGCAACAGATACAAGAAACAGTCCTACTAAAAGTGTCACCCCTGGGGTCAAGTACATTTAGGTTCATGCTACCACATATTTCTTACGGTAAACAGCACTACGCTGTACCAAAATATTTCATTTTTTCATGGCAGGCATGGCACGGGAGTGGGGACTTTTAGAAACTTCAAAATCCTGCATCTTTGTTCAGGGATGAAAAAAGAAAAATGTGTATCATGATGTTTTTGCCAGGCGAATATTACTGCTGAAAAAAACGCGGTATGGTTACTGACATACTACTGCTTTAAATGGATTGGTTCTGAATGCCATGGATAGGATGAAGAATCTGGATGTTGTCATAAGCTACATGCTGTCACTAAAACATCTAGTGGCTGCTGCGATCCGTTGTGTTTTTTCTTCCCTGAATTAAGGAATATTGCCTAGATTAAACTTTATCTGATGCACAAAGACCTGGTGACCCTATTGCATGAACCTCTGAAACTGATGCTCTGGTACTCTTAACTCTCTCTACCTAGGGCTGGCCGGTAAATTGTTGTGCTGCCTGCAGACTGGTTCAGAGTGCTGCAGCCAGGCTGATTGTTAAATGTAGACCCTCTAAGTTTGTTATACCTATAAAATTATACACATAAATAAAAAGTCCTGGATGGATTTGGCCCGGACTGTGTTATTGACCTTTTGGATTTCTGTGCTTTCGGCTGCCCACCTACCACAACCACTCCACTGAGGGCAGTATGCTGGCCATACCTAGATCGAGACTGAGGCCGTCTGGAGATGGGGCCTTTTTGGTAGTCTCGTTGCAGATTTGAATTGGCCTTCCCGTTGGCCTTCATACTGCTCCCTTGGTGGAGCCCTTTTAAAAGACAGGCTAAAGACTTTTCCTTTTCATAGAAGTTAATGGCAGATAAGGACCGCTAGGACCCATCCAGTGTGCCCCAGTACTCTATCTGTATCAGTGAACATCAATTTCATTTTATTTGATCGACCAAGATAGTACAAATATCAAGGTTATTTCAATAAAAGTGTCTCAATTATTTCTGTAGAATCGACAATTAAAAATGAAACAAAAGAAAAAGAAAAAAGAGAAAACGAGTCATAATTAAAAACATGCGGGGTACATTCACAACTTCATATGTGCAATTGGAGAGATAAAAACTTCAGTTTGTTTCATTTAGAGCCACGTCAAGTGACCTGTTTCACTGAGCTTTTGAATTCTGATTGTTTATTATCTTGGATTTTTTCGTTTTAAGTCTAATAATGGATGCAAGGAATTTAGAAAGTGTTTCTGCATCTTCTTTAAATTGCGGGTGAAGCAAGAAAAAAAAATCATAATTTGAGTTTGCATATGTTTTTAGATAATGTAATAAAAATTGGTCTCTTATCTTCGCATATAGTGGACAAATCATAATTATATGTTTCAGTTTCTGGAAAACCCCTATTACACGGGCACAGATTTCTTTACAGAATTTAGTTTATCACTGACAGAATTTAATCTTTCATTATAATAAGTATATTTTGAGTTAATAAGTTCAGATCATGCCCATGTTATTACTTTCCTGTTTCTGGCGTGAAAGGGAGAGTTTAATAGTTCTCTAGTGAATGATCTATTTTATTCTTAAACCACTGAGCACACTTTTGATTTCTGATGATTTCCAAATCAGCATTTTTTCCAAAAAGTTTTACCTCAAAGAATCAAGCCATGAAGACCTTAAGCCCTTCTTCCAGCCATTTGACCTTTTCTGTAAACATTTCTTAGAGATGTCATTTTTGTTATTTATTATTTTAAGCCAATAAGATAGTAATGTAAGAGCCTTAAAAAAATTTATAGGCATTCTTCCCAATTCTGCCCAGGTCATCGCATTAGACGTAGCGTTAGGGACCTTAAGCAGTGCTTTATAGAAATAAGATGTTTTTTTTCTAAATTCTCATTATTTACATAGCCCCATACTTCAGCTCCATATAGGAGTTGGGTATATAATTCCCTCCATACTGGTAATTACATTTCAAGAGAGCTTTAGTTGCTAATTTTGCTTTCATAGTTTGTACTCCAATATGCCGAAACCAGTTAGAAGAGGAAGAAAATTTTACTCCCAAGTTTATTTGTTTATCGAATTCTCTGATTACAACCTTTGAGCTACAAGCTCATTTACAAAGGTTCCACGTCAGGAAAATAAGGTGAATGTACATTAGTAACCACAGAGTAACAAAGAACTAAACAATTAACAATGGTAAAATAACTATTAAAGAACATGGGATAGGGATAGAGCCTTAGCAGACAGGCAGTGATAGAACAGCAGGAGCAATTGCACAGGAGAGTGGGGGAAGGGGTGGGTTTAAGAGTGAGGGAGGAAGAGGGTGTTCGTCTTGCAGTAACCATGGGTTAGGGGTCACCTTGTCAGAGAGGGATGGAGGAGGGAGGACAGGGGTTGCGAGCACGGTGAGAGGATGGACCCCAGGGCAAAAGAGGTGAGATCTGTGACTGGGCATGGGGCTAGGGGTTGAGGGAAGGAGAGGGAAGTAGTGAATTAGGTGCTCACAAAGTGCAAATTGGTGGGGTAGTCAGGGTTTTAAGCAGGTGGGTAGCAGTATTCCGCCCACAACCTCAGTTTTTTCAGACCCAGTGGTAAATTTTAGTTTATAATTTTTGATAAGATTACTACTTTAGTTTTTTTTTATATTTATTCACAATTCAAGATAATTACATTTCTCATAAACCTCATCAATTTATTTATTTATTTTTTGCAATCCAGCCTTAGTAAGTGCAATCATAACCAAATCGTCAGCATATACCATCGAATGTATTGGTAATTTGTCAATTTTGGGGGCATCCAACAAGTCATTATCACAGTATTCTAATAGGTTAATATAAATGTTAAATAAGGTTGGGGCCAAAAGGCACCCCTGATCTCTCTCTCTCTCCCCCCCTCCCCCCGTTAGTATAAAAAATTGAGTTACTGTACCTTTATTATCAAATCTAATTGCTGTGTAAAGCATCTTAATTGTGTTAAGTAATAGATAACCCACTACCGGGCGTGCAGTTGCGCTCTGATATATGCATGCATCTGTGTACGTAGTGACGCACACGGCTGCAGGCTGAGTGCATTCAACTACCCAAGGCATGCGTATATCAAAGCGCAACCACACGCCCTGTAGTGGGTTATCTATCTTATAAAATGGCCACAAATATTTGGGGGATGGGGGAGAGACAAAAAAGTAGTCCCTGTGTGGGTAAATGTTTTATTTACAGTAAGTGATTTGGTTGATCCTGCTGTAATTGTGATAACTTTAAGTAATATGTTAATTATCTGGTTGATCCTTGCATGATTTTAAATGAAAGAGTAGTTTAAATCCGTTTTAAATGAAATGGTTGATACTGCAGTTTTCACAATATTTTGTCATAGTTACTTTCACTTTTCTAGTATAAGGAAGCATGACCAAGTGGTGTAAACGATGGTGAAGGATACTGAAGCAGTTTAAAAATAAGTCATGTTTATTGGCCCAATGGCACTGAGGGTTGAGGCGCTAGACGCCACACCTCGCACCACGCCGGCGACCCTGGTTCGGGAATGGACTCTGGCCGCTGGGGGTCGGCATGGGAAGGAAGGGATTAAGCATCCAGAGGACTGCTCTCCCTTCCTGGGGAGGGCTCCAGGGCACGCACCACTCCTGGGCAGAGCTGCAGCAGACGTCGGAGACTGTCCTTGCATGTCCGAGCGCTGGGGGGGAGGGGGAAACAACCAAACACAGAAAAATACCCTGTCTTGTGGATAGGCGAAGGCTCCCCCGGGGCCGAAGACCACACTCCCATGGTCGGGCTCCTCAACCAGGGTGCCCCTCCTGACCCCGACCAGCGGGTTAGATTCTAGATAGAGCGCCAGGGTGACGGTGGCCCCACCTCGGGGGGGTTCAGAGCTGAGGGATTTGCCAGTCTGGGTGGGCCTGGTGAGAGGCTTCAGACAGGGAGGTAGAGCCAACAGCGAGCGGTGCAGCCGGAGAGAGTTCCCCGAGATTAGGAGCAAAAAAAGAATTAGAAATAAATTGAAATAAAAAGCCATGTTTGCTTAAAAAATATGAAAATCCCATTTTTTTTTTAAATTCAGCTTTATGCAGATTTATGTAAAAGAAACCGTAATTATCTAGTTGATTGTGCTGTTTTCAAAATGTTTCGGTATTTACTCTTTTTTTTTTTTTGTAACTTTCTTTTTATGCTCCCCTACCCACAGCACTTCCACTCTTTGGGAGACACCTAAGGCCTTATAGTCCCCGCCCTCTTACCTGTGGCCCAGTGCAGTCCATCTCCCATGTAGCCGTGGCTGTACTGGCCAGGCGGGTACGAGATGGGGCCCTTAAACCCCGAAATCTCTCCTGCTCTCGTCAGGATGCTGTCACTGGGACAGGTAGGGACACTGGAGATCAAGGCCTGGTGCTCCGTCTATCTGAGTGCTGCAGGGTATTTTCCGTTGTTTCTGGGCATGCTGTGTGCCCTGACGTCAAGGTGCCGAGCACAGACATCCATCACGCCATCCCCTCTCGATGGCATGGGCTAGTAGTACCTCGGGTCTCCACCTGAGGTCAGACAAGCACCGAGCCCTGGATCCCCCCCTCTCCCCCCGGAGAAGACGAGCTGCCCTTGGGATGCTCCAGCGTCGTTCCCCCCACCACCACCGGCTGGCCCTCCAGCTCCCAGGCCCGTTTCGGCATTTACTTTCACTTTTCAAATGTAATGTAGCATGACCGAGCAGTGTAAATGCTGGTGAAGTATGGTGAGGCAGAGTTTTAAATGAAACCATTTTCACTTCAAAAAGTATGGAAATGCCATTTTTTAGTTCAGCTTTATTGCAGGTTCTGTAAAAAGAAGCTGCCAGCAGTACACAGCGCAGAGTGAGTGGCGTGCGAGCGAGACGGCAGGTTCAGAAAGGCAGGCATAGCGTGAGCATTTATTGTTGCCAACACTCGCTCACTCTTGCGCTTGCCTTTTGTACCTGCCATCTTGCTCACACTCCACTCACTCTGCACTGTGTACTGCTGGCAGCTTTTTAACAGAACCTGCAGTAAAGCTGAATTAAAAAATGGCATTTCCATACTTTTTGAAGTGAAAATGGTCTCATTTAAAACTCTACCTCAACGTCCTTCACCAGCATTTATATCGCTTGGTCACGGTAAAGTACAGGGACACTCTGCGACTTGTTTTACACAAAGCTGGTTAAACTTAAAAAAGGCCTTTAGATGTTTTTTGCAGTCAGAATAGCTCATTTTAAACCCGTGGCTGCACTTCCTTTTCCAACATTAACCCCGCTCGATCCCACTACATTACAGGATGGAAAAGTGAAAGTAATTATATCAAAAGGCAGTCTGACGATATATATTTTTTTTTTTTTAATGAGCTTCTTGTTTACAAATTGTTGCAGGATCAACCACATACTCTAGTTGTTTAGAGAGTAGGACTGATATAGTGATTTACGTATGGCTGTGGGTGGCAGCCTGTATGTGCCAGCTGTATGTGTGGCAAGCTGTCTATGCCAGGTGTGGAGTGATCTCCGGGCTGGTGAGATGGTTTTGAGGGCTGGAAAGTAGTTCAGACGTGTGGTCGTAATGAAATAATGCATGGTCATGTGATGCATTTTAGCCAATCAGTAAACTTGGATTTCACAGATTTTTCGTACCCATTTTATAATAAGGAATAATCTATGCCCCTAAGAGATAATATATTTCATACTTTTTCTCTGTTAATTGAGTCAAAGGCTGAGGAAAAATCTATCAAATGGGCCAGACAAAAAATATTGTCCATTGCCAAAAAGCCTTCCCTGAAACCGACCATCTACCTGTATCAGCAGCAGCTGACCCTACTTGGTCATTGGCTTTAGCTTCTCCTTCCCACCTGTAGTGTTCCCTTATGCCTATCTCATGCATGTTTGAATACCGTCACGGTGTCACTCCTACCACTTCCTGGGGCATGCTATTCCATGCATGCACCACCCTTTCTGTGAAAAAGAGCTTCCTCGCATTACTCCTTATCCTGCCCCCCCTTCAATCTCATATTGTGCCCCCTTGTTCTTGTACCTGTCTTGTACTGAAAGATGTCTCCCACTTGCACCTTGTTTATGCCCTCAAGATACTTAAAGGTTTCTGTCATTTCCAACAACATGAAGTCTTGCTGTATTCTGACAATATACGGTTAGCCCTTCCAGTTCAACTGCCCCGGAGATGAGAGTTAACTCTAAGCCAAAAGCATAGAACGTTGAGCTCGAACACTGTTTTCAAACCCCTGTCCCTGGTACATTCTATGTAACAGTCAGATTCTTTACTCCGCCTGCCTGTGAAGTCTCTCCAGAGATTTCTCCTTGCTCTCTTCAGTTCAGAGTTGTGTGTTTTCATTGGTTTATTCAACCGCTTTTTGTTTTCAGTTCTTCAGACCTCTGTCTACGGTACAGGTTAGACTAGATTAGATTAAATCTCCAGTTGGTAAGTCTCCGGTCCTTTTTTGGTCTGCATAACCAGGAGAGGACTGATTTGGTTTTTCTGAGGTAAATTCTTAAAGTTTAAGGGGTTTATTGGGATCCGGCAGTCTTCGGTTTAAAATAAAAATAAAAAAACACGTTTTTTTTATCGTCGTCTTGTTTTTTTCCATCGACCATTGAACCGGTCGTTAACCGAAGACTAAATTAGTTACTCTGGACTGACTGCCACACACAGAGTAACTTTGGCTTCAGTGCATTATATCTAAGAAACCCAAGAAAAAGACCAGACCCACTGGGTTTCAGCACTGCACAGAGTGTGGGAAGGTGTTTGTCAAGGCAGATCCCCACCTCATGTGTGTTCATTGTCTGGGGTTTGACCACCCTGAAAAGCAGACTGCCAAATTTGGGAAAACTTTCCTAAGGCCACGCTGGATAAGCGTTTAGCCTGGCTGAAGGAAAGAAAGGTCGAAAAATCCGCTGACCCGGACGGCTGGTCCGTTTCGGCTCCTGAGGGGGGTGCAGAAGAACTGGAGGAGGTGCCCTCTTACCAGGTGCGATACCTCCTTGACCAAACAAAAAGCAGATACCGAGGTTTCGGTATCAGCAAAAAAGAAGCGAAAATATGCTGGTTCGGAGACTTAAGTTTCCGGCTCCAACCGAGGATGAAATAACTAAAGCGATTAGAATTGTACAATCTTTATAAACAGAACCAGGCGAACAGAGACCAAGTACGATCACACGCCCCTCTGTTCGGTCGTCTACCATTTCATTTCCCACTGGTTCATATGATCCGGGGACTTACTATGAACTAGAGTGGGAAGAAGAGGAAGGCCTAGGGGAACCCATTGAGCCTGATGCTTCCCCAGATAGACCAGACTCCATTTCCCCTCCCAGACAGCCTGGGGAGTCATCCTCCCATTATTCCTTTCATAAAAAGGTTGCTGAAACCTTACAGCTCCCTACCCTGGAGGCAGCTGAGGAGGAGGAGCCAGATTTCATCGAGATGATGGATGTTCCTAACTCCAAGAGACTGTCTATACCTCTCCATAAGTCCTTGAAAAAGCAGACTAATAAAATTTTGCAGATGCCCACTTCTGTTCCCCCTGTTGACAAAAGGATGGATAGGAGGTACATGTTATCTGGTAGTGGCACAGAGTTTCTCTATAACCACTGTAGCCATGTAGGAGTTGACCAGGCCGCTGTCTGTGACAAGGCTGACTTTCCTCTAGCTTCTCACCCTCCTGAGAAGGACTCTTGGAGGATTGACACTATGGCCAAGAAACAGTATTTGGCCGCTTCTCTGGGTATTAGGCAGGCTTCCTACATGGCATATGTAGTCAATACCAAAAGTCCAGATGGGAATCTGTCCTGGACTTGGCTAAGGAGCTGGAGCAGATAGTTAAGGATGGCACTGAGGCATCCAAAGCGCAATGTCATGCTTCAGTGGACTCTGATGTGTCGTCTACAGTCATGGCTACTTCGGTTTCCCTGAGGAGATTTTCCTGGCTCAGGTTTACCAACCTTTCTCAGGATACCCAGTCAAAGCCCATGGATTTTCCTGTTGTCCAGAATTCTCTGTTTGGGGAGCAAACAGTCATACGTGAAGAAAATGGACAAGTATAGGACTACTTACAAAAGTGCAACTGCAAAAGAAAAGGTTGCAACTCCACAAAAGCGGCAATCTAGATCAGGCAGAGGCAGGCCTTATCAAAGGCCTTTCTACTAGGCACAGGCATTCCCTGCTTATCAGCAGCAGATAGGTTTTTCAGGGGCAGAGGTAAGAGAGGTGTGAGCAGAGCTGCATCCATCTCCCAGCCTAAGACTCCTGCCAAACAGACACCGTGATATGTCAGTCGGGGCCGCATTCTCTCTGCCAGTAGGGGATAGGCTGGCTCACTACTTCCAAGCCTGAAAATCATTACCACAGACAAGTGAGTCCTGGAAGTAGTGAGCCAGGGACTTGCTGTAAATTTCAAATGGTTCCCAAGAACCAGATTAAAGTCTTTCAAACCTGCCAGCAGTTCAGAGGCAACTCTGTTAGAGGTAGAGGTTTCCACGTTTATAGAGCAAAAAGCTGTGGAACCTGTCCCTGCCCTTTACAAAGGAAAAGGGTTGTACTCAAGATACTTCCTTACCCTAAAAAAGACTGGGGAGTGGAGGCCCATCCTAGATCTGGGGTATCTCAACAAGCCCCTGACAGAACCCAAATTCAAGATGGTGACTTTAACCAAAATCCTTCCCACTCTCAGACAAGGACATTGGTTGGCTCCCTTGGACCTCAAGGATGCATATTTCCACATGCCTATCAGACACTCCCACAGAAAGTATCTAAGGTTCGAGTTGCCCTCAGGGCAATGCCCTTTGGCCTGACCTCTGCCCCCAGAACATTCACAGAGTGCCTGGCAGTGGAGGTGGCCTACCTGAGGAGGCAGGGAGTGTCTGTATTTCCCTACCTAGATGACTGGTTGGTCGTGGGACAGTCACCACAGCAAGTAAGGGAAGCCCTGGCTCTGGTGCAGGATACCCTTGCATCCTTAGGATTCCTGGTAAACCTAAGAAAGTCAGTACTGGAATCTGTCCAGATCCTAGTGTTCATAGGAGCAGAACTGGACACAGTTCAGACAAAGGCTGTCTTGCATATAGAAAGTGTGGACAATATCATCCATCTGGCAAGTTCCTTTCGCTTGCAGGTGTCTTGGCCAGCAAGACATTTTTTATCAGCTCCTGGGACACATGGCAGCCTCCACAGCAGTGTCCCAGGAGCCAGGTTTCAGATGAGGGACATTGTTTCACCTCAGATCCTTCTGGTCTCAGAAAAGAGATCCCCTATCCAAGCTGATTCCAGTGACATCCACCTTGGTACAGGCGCTAGAGTGGTGGCTGGACAAGGACAATCTCGGGAAGGGTATTCCTTTCCTACAGTAGTTCTGACCACACGTGCTTCACTCCTGGGATGGGGGTCTCACCTGGGGGACCACACTGCTCATGGGAAGTGGTCCCATCAGGAGTTGCTGCTACACATCAGCTTGTTAGAGCTCAGGGCAGTGTTCCTGGCTCTTCAATCATGCTCAGAGATGGTACATGGCAAGGTGGTTCAGGTAAGAACAGACACCACCACCACCACCATGTATTACAGCAACAAACAGGGAGGGACAAGGTCCTCTGCCCTGTGCACGGAAGCAATGAAGATCTGGAGACTGGCATACTCTCTTCAGACTTCCCTTCAGCTGTGCACTTGCCAGAGAAGGACAGTGGTCTGGCAGATGCCCTCAGCAGAATTAATAAGAGCCCCCACGAGTGGTCTCTGAACAAGAGAATACTGCACGCAGTGTTCAGGAGATGGGGCACACCAGAGATGGATCTGTTTGCAGCCTCAGACAATCACCAGTTGCCCCAGTTCTGTTGCAGACACCCAGTGCTGGGTTCTGTGCCTCTGGATGCACTGATTCTGGATTGGACGGGCAAATTCCTCTGTGCCTTTCCTCCGTTCCCTCTGATCTTCAGAGTGTTGATCAAACTCAGTAGCCAGCCATCTTCTGTGATTCTAATTGCTCCAGATTGAGCCAGACAGCCATGGTACCCCGTGCTGCTGTCTCTAACAGTGATCAGTCCAATTTGCCTCCCCTGGAGGCACAATCTCCTGACCTCCTCTCAGGGGAGGATCCTGTACCCCAACCTCAAGTTCCTCAGGCTCGAGGCCTGGCTGTTGAGGATCAAGAATATGTACAGTGGCGTGAAAAAGTATTTGCCCCCTTCCTGATTTTCTCTATTATTGCATATTTGGCACACTGGATGTTTTCAGGTCTTTAGACAAAATGTAATATTAGATAAAGGGAACCTGAGTGAACTAATAACACTTGTTTTTTTTTTTACTTATTTCATTTATTTAATGAAAAAAGTTAACCAACACCAACTGGCACTGTGTGAAAAAGTAATTGCCCCCTTACACTTAATAACTGGTTACTCCACCTTTAGCTGCAATAACTGCAACCAAACGCTTCCTATAATTCAATATCAGTCTTTCACATCGCTGTGGAGGAATTTTAGCCCACTCTTCCTTGCAGAACTGCTTTAATTCAGTAACACTGGTAGGTTTTCGAGCATGAACTGTTAATTTCAGGTCCTGCCACAGCATCTCTATTGGGTTTAGGTCTGGACTTTGACTATGACACTCCAAAACTTTAATTTTACTTCTTTTCAGCCATTCTGATGTGGACTTGCTTTTGTGTTTTGGATCATTGTCTTGCTGCATGACCCAACTATGCTTCAGCTTCAGCTGACGGACGGATGACTGGACATTCTCCTTAAGAATTTTCTGGTACAGAGCAGAATTCATGGTTCCTTCAATTATGGCAAGTCGTCCAGGTCCTGAGGCAGCAAAGCATCCCCACACCATCACACTACCACCACCATATTTGACTGTTGGTATGATGTTCTTACTGTGGAATGCTGTGTTTGCTTTACGCCAGACATAATGGGATCCATGTCGTCCAAAAAGTTCCACTTTGGACTCATCTGTCCATAGAACATTTTCCCAAAAGGCTTGTGGATCATCCAGGTGCTTTATAAATGAGAGATCAGCATTTATGTTCTTCTTGGTTAGCAATGGTTTCCTGCTATCTCTCCCATGAAGCCCATTTTTGCCCAGTCTCTTTCTGATTGTGGAGTCATGAACAGTGACCTTAGCTGAGGCAAGAGAAGCCTGCAGTTCTTTGGATGTTGTTTTAGGATCTTTTGAGACATTCTGGATGATTTTACGCTGCGCCCTTGGAGTAATTTTGGCAGGCCGCCCACTCCTGGGAAGAATCACTACTGTTCCAAGTGTTCTTCATTTGGAGATTATGGCTCTCACTGTGGTTCGATGGAGTCCCAGAGCCTTAGAAATAGCTTTGTAACCCTTTCCAGACTGATAGATAGCAACAACATTTTTTTTCTGATCTTTCCAGGAACTTCCTTTGATCGCGGCATAATGTGCTTGTTGAATCTTTGTGCTGGCAACGTGACACTGATGGTAAGGGTCAAAATAAGTGAGGTTTATATTGAGCAGGGCTGGCTGTAATCAAGCCTGGCTGTGTTCAATCAGCTGACTCTAATTATCCCTTTAATTGGGTTGATTTAACTAGGGGGCAATTACTTTATCACTCAGTGCCAGTTGGTGTTAGTTAACTTTTTTCATTAAATAAATGAAATAAGTAAAAAAAAAAGAAAGTGTTTGTTCACTCAGGTTCCCTTTATCTAATATTACATTTTGTCTAAAGACCTGAAAACATCCAGTGTGACAAATATACAATAATAGAGAAAATCAGGAAGGGGGCAAATACTTTTTCACGCCACTGTAGGTCTGCACCTCTCTCAAGGGGTCATGGATATTCTGAAGGTTTCCAGAAAACCTGCCACCAGAAAGTCGTCTTCTTCCAAGTGGAGGAGATTCTCCATCCGGTATGCACAGAAGGAAATGGATCCACAAGTAGCCGGACTGGCATCCATGTTGGACTGTTTGGGCCATCTGCATTCCTTAGGTCCTCTACCCTGAAGGTGCACCTGGCAGCAGTGTCTGCCTATCTCTCTCTTCAGGGAAGAAACCTTCCCTGTCATCCCATTCAGTCTTCAGAAGTTTCTTAAAAGGTTGATTTTACTTCGAGAGGGTTCCTGCAGTAGGTCTTCACATATAGGACTGCGCCCCCTGACGTTGGGTTCCAACGGCAAACTTGTAGATAGCAATCATCAGCAGGGACCGCCTCCGACGTCATGTGACGTGATTTCAGCCCGACTATGAAAGGGGTGGTCCCGCGCCCGCCCTCCAGTTCTTTCCCAATGTCGCCTCAGTTCGTTCGGCCACAAGTAGAACAGCGATCAAACACCCGCGTTAGTCGAAGTTTTCTTCGACTCGTAATTTTCTTTAAATTTTTTCGATGATTGATGTCTTCTAGACCAAAGAAGTGCTCGAAGTGCGGAGCCCAAATCCCGCACAGGGACGACCATTCCCACTGCCTTTTGTGCCTAGGTTCCAAGCACAACACCAGAGAGTGCACCATCTGCCAGGCCTTCAACCAGGCAACTCGAACCAGGCGCAAGCGGACCCTCAAGGCCCACCTCCTGACCCAACAACTGGTGTCGATGGAAAAGGAGCTCCAGGAATTGAGGGATAGGTCGTCGTCGCTGGCTCCTAGAAAAAAGAGTACAGAGAAGTGCTGGGACCGGAGTCCGTCGCCATGCAGGAGGCCTTCCAAAACCGTGAGTGCTCCTTTTGGTACCCCGTCCACCTCTTTGGGCTGGGCACCTTCTCCCCTTTCTGCCGAGGTGAGCGGGCAGCCAGGGGTAGCCTCTGTGGAGGTTTCTGTAAAGTCGCCTCTCTGCTTAGCTGATAAGTCACCCCTCGATTCCGTCGAAGGGCGCATGGCTCCTACCGATCAGTCTAGCTGTGGTTCCCTCAACCTCTACTAGCCCAGTTAGGTCCGATCAGTCGGACAACAGCTCCTCCGTCGCCCGCCCGGACTCTTCCACTCTCCCGTCAGGCTCCAGCTTGGCCCCTGACGTTGGACAGAGTGAGAGACAGAGTGACTCTTCACCCATGGGCTTTGCCACCCAATCCTGAGTGCTACCTTCCAGCAGGATCGCAAATAGACCTTTCATTAGGGTCCCTCCCGGAGCGCCCACCAGGTATATCACCGCCCCTGGATAGGACTCAGTTGCCGGCTGTGGATCCGTCTATGGAGCCTCCTCCCTCAGGACCTTCAGGGACCCTCCCGGATCCTACACCACCTAGTGGCGCCATGGCACTTCCCCCCACCCCCCCGGTGGACCAGATCCTTCAGGTGGGTTCCTAGGTCCTGAACCCCATGTCCCGCCACCGGGCAGCCCACGGTTGGCTCCACTGTACTTGACACCAAGTCATGTGCCCCTGACGCCGGGATATCCTGGGTACTCCTGCTACCCTCAAACATTGCCAGGCTTTCACCCCTCGTGGCAATATCCTCAGTACCCAGACTACCCGGGCTTTCAGCCTCCTCCTCCGCCACCCCCGGTGCCTGACCACTAATCGGCCCTTCAGTGGTGGCAGGATGCCAGAACCCAGCTCCTCACGGAGATCAGGCAGTCAGTGGGGGATATTCCTCTACCCAGGGCCCCCCCTCCACCGCCTCCATTCGGAAGAGCATCGGGTGCTCTCATAGTGGGATCTTCTGGGGTGGATCCTTCCATCTCTAGTGGCTCTGAGCCTACCGACACAGAGTCTGACTCTGAGCCTTCAGATCCCAGATCTCCCTTAGAGATCCCTCCCAAGGAGTCCCCAAAATCTCCTCCAGAGGACCCTTCCTTCGGAGACCTCTTATGCACTATCCAGGCAGCAGGAGGCTGGCCTTCAAAAGAGGTGGATTCACAGTGCAAGAGACGGGCGGAGCACCTGGATTAGACTACTTCTGACCCCGTCCCCATTCCTCCATGGATGGGCCCTCACGAAGATCTGGTGACCATGGTATGGCAGCAGCCATCCTCCATCCCAGCGGTCTCCAGAAAGGCAGACCATACTTACTATTCCCCGGAAAGGATTCAGCATCTCACCACCCTCCCAAAGGCTGACTCTGTGGTGATCATGGCCACTCACGACCCGGTCAGCTCAACCCAAACACCTGAGCTCTTCGCCACCAGAAAAAGGCTCTCGTCAGCTGGACCAGTTTGACTGGAAGATTTATTATTCTTCCTCTTGCGCCATTCGGTCCCTCAACTGTGTCTCCCACATGGTTGCTTTCCAGAAGGCATCTCTTTGAGAACTGGAAAGGGACCTCTTGGAAGTCCAGGATGAAACCCTCAGGAAAAAGCTTCTGAACAAGGTCAGGATGGGAAAGTCCTCTTGTCGTCATACATTGAGAGCAACGTTCAACTCTGTGGCTAGAGCGGCAGCCACAGGGATCTGCCTAAGCTGCCTTTCTTGGCTACAGATAGCAGGTCTGGCACAAGATGTCCAGTCCTCCCTTATGGATGCCCCTTTCAGGGGTTCTGTCCTCTGGCTGCGATGCCAAAGACATTATCACAGGGCTGCAGGAGAGTGGATGCTCCCTTAGGGATGTACGCTCTATGTACCGGACGGGACAGAAAAAGCAGCCTTTTCATCACCAAAGAAGGTGGAATAAGAACCAGGGTAAGCGCCTGGCAAAAGACGCGCCCCTGGTTCAGGAGCACAAACCCCCCAGGCCAAGTTCCCCAAGTCGGCCTCTGGGGCAAAGGCTCCCTTCCCCTTGGTGTCCTGACTCCTTTCCCCTCCTTCCTCTTCCTCCATTAAGCCAGGAGGAACCTGGTCGGAGGGAGGTTCGGCCTCCACCTGGAGGGGTGGAGGTTGGTCACCGCAGAATCTTGGGTGCTACAGATCATCCAGCGGGGCCACTCAATAGTTTTCTGAGATCACAGCCCCTCTGCTGCCGGGATGGTCTTTCTATCCTTGGGATCAGATCCCCATTGTCTTCCAAGAGATCCAGACCATTCTGCTAAAGAAGGCCATAGAACCCGTACCTCAAAACCAGGTAGGAAAGGGATTTTACTCCCACTTCTTCCTGGTCCCAAAGAAAATGGGCGATCTGAGACTGATCCTGGACCTCAGCATGCTGAACCTCTTTGTCGAGTACAAAAGGTTTTGCATGTTGATTCATCAGGGACTCCTCCCCTTGCGCCATCCAAACTCTTGGCTGTGATCCCTAGTTATGCAGGATGCCTGCCTGCACATCCCTATCCTCCCGGCCCACCGCCACTTTCTCTGTTTTACTTTTATGGAGAACCATTTTCAGTTCCGAGCGCTCCCCTTTGGCCTTTCTTCTAGCCCTCGGGTGTTCACGAAGTGCTTAGCAGTAGTGGCTGCTTTCCTGCGCCACCATGGCATTTATGTTTTCCTGTACCTGGACAACTGGCTCCTTGCAGCACCCTCTCCGATCAACCTGAAAGAGGCTCTCTTTCACTCTGAACTTGTTCTCTTTTCTGGATATTACGGTCAATCTGCCCAAATCCCAGCTAGTACTATCGCAATGGCTCCAGTTCATTGGAGCAGTACTAGATACGGTTCAGAACAAGGCTTTTCTGCCATCTGACTGAGCCGAGACTCTAGTTGCTCAAGCCACTCTCATGGCCCAGGCTCAGTGGATCCCGGCACATGATGTGTTCAGTCTCTTAGGACTGATGGCAGCAGCCATTTCCACAGTACCCCCAGCCAGACTTCACATGAGGGTCACCAAGTGGTGTCTCCGAGTTCAGTGGGATCAGAGCATGGACAACATGAGCCAAAAGGTCATGATCTCTAACAGCCTTTAGAGAGATCTTCGCTGGTGGCAGGATCTCTCCAACCTTCGAGGAGAACACCTTTCCATTCCCCTGTTCCAACCCAAATCCTCACCACGGACGCCTCAGATTTAGGCTGGGGAGCCCATCTGGGGGTACACAAGACACAGGGGGTCTTGGTCCGACCAGGAGCTGATGCTCCACATCAACATTCTGGAAATCAGGGCGGTTCTTTACGCCCTTCAGGCGTTCCAGTCACTCCTGGTACCGGGATCTCTCCTGGTCCAGACGGACAACATGTCCACTGACTGGTACATCAGCAAACAAGGTGGAACTCACTCGTACCCTCTCTGCAGAGAAGCAATGAGGGTCTGGTACTGGGCGATTCAGCATAGCCTTTCCTTGACAGCAGTCCACATCCCAGGTGTAAGCAACGTCCTGGCGGACAGTCTGTCGCTCGGTAGCCAGGGCCCACGAGTGGGAACTAAAGTCAGAGGTGGTCGAAGAACTCTTTCTTCGAAGGGGTTGACCAGATCTAGATCTATTTCGCCTCCCCCTTCAACGCCAAACTACCCAGCTTTTGCTCGTTCGTTCCTGGGCATGGTGCTTTTTGGCGAGACACACTGTCTCTCTCCTGGACAGGGAGGTTTCTCTGCGCCTTTCCTCCCTTTCTTCTTATTCAGAAGGTTCTAGTGAAACTTCAGCAGGAAGGGGCACACGTGATCCTCATTGCTTCTCTCTGGCCATGCCAGATTTGGTATCCTGTTTTACAACAACTGGCACTGGAACCCCTGGTTCCCTTGCCATTTCCCCACGACCTTCTGACACAAGAGCAAGGTACCCTGGTGCACCTGAACCTTCAGTCTCTCCACCTTCATGCGTGGCACCTGTGGACATAGCGGTTTTCTGCTACGGTGTCTCCTCGCAGGTGACACATATCTTAGTAGAAGCCAGAAAACCCTCTACAAGATCCACTTACGCCATGAAGTGGAATAGATTTTTGATCTGGGCCCTAGCAAGGCGCTGGGATTCCTTTTCATGCTCGGCGGCCCAGGTATTGGAGTACCTCGCACATTTATCTGAGATGGGCCTTAGCTACTCCTCCATTAAGGTCCATCTCTCTGCGGTGTCAGCCTACCACCTCCCGGTGGAGGGAAAAACCTTGGCTCAGCTGGAGGTTGCCAAAACCTTTCTAAAAGGCATCCTTCACTTGAAACCTCTGATCCGGAATCCCTGGGACCTGAATTTCATGCTCGAGAAGCTGACCTTACCTCTGTTCGAGCCAGCTTCTACTTGCGACTTGCGCTTCCTTTCTTGGAAGATTTTATTTCTAGTCACAGTCACTTCCGCTAAAACGGTCTCTGAGCTTCAAGTTTTTGTCTGTAAGGAACCCTATTTAATTTTTCATAGGGACCGAGTAGTCCTTCGGACTAACCCGTCATTTCTTCCCAAAGTGGTCTCAGAAACCACTCTGAATCAGAGCGTAGAATTGGAAGTATACTATCCCCAGCATTCCAACGGGGAGGAATACCTGCTGCACACCTTGGATGTGCACCGGATTCTGAGGTACTACACCAACCAGACTAAAGAGCTCCGTAAATCCAGTCAGCTCTTCGTAGCCTTTGCTCCCCAGTGCCAGGGCAAGGCTATTTCCAAACAAACCATCTCCCAATGGATAGCCAACTGCATCCATTTTACTTACCAGAAATATGGGAAGTCCCTTCCGGGTGCAGTCAAAGGTCACTCCACCAGGAGTGTTGCAACTTCTACTGCCTTTTTCAGGAATGTGTCCACTGCAAAAATCTGTGCAGCGGCCACGTGGTCATCTGTTCACACCTTCACTAAGCTTTACAGTCTGGACAGTGCCTCTAGGCGCAGAACTGGCTTTGGTCTTGCAGTTTTGCAAGGCCTTCTGTCATGATTTCCTGTGGCGACTTCTCTTCCTCCTGGATGTACCTCCGTATTCTCTGTTTTGGGGACTGCTTGGTATTCAGTCCTATATGTGAAGACCTACTGCAGGAACCCTCTCGAATTAAGATATTGCAGTTACGTAAGAACGTACCGTAACAGATCTTTGAGAGAGGTTCCTGCAGTAGGTCTAGTTTCCCACCCACCTTCCCCCTTCTCCTGGGATGTTTCCTTCATTTTCATCCTGTCTAGTCCTTGGGTCTAGAGAGGAAGCATGGTCCTAGGAGTCTTTACTCCTGTTTTCTTCTTACCTTTCTGTAGGTCTCCAGTGGAAAAGAACTGGAGGGCGGGTGCGGGACCGCCCCTTTTATAGTCGGGTTGACGTCACGTTGGGGGCGGTCCCTGCTGATGATTGCTATCTACAAGTTTGCTGTTTGAACCTGTCGCCAGGGGGTGCAGTCCTGTATGTGAAGACCTACTGCAGGAACCTCTCTCGAAGATCTACTGTTACGGTAAGTTCTTGCGTAACTGCAGTTTCCACTTACATCCCCCTCACAGGGAGCCTACTCCATCTTGGGACCTGAATATCTGCATAGCTCAGTTAATGCATCCCCCTTTTAAATATATCTTCGGCTGAGCTTAACTATATGACATGGAAAACTGTCTTTTTGATAGCCTTAACCTCTGCTAGGAGGATTAGTGAGCTACAGGCCTTAGTGGAATCTGACTGCATAGCATTCCATAGGGATAAGGTCAGCCTTGGGGCAAACAGGAAATTTCTCCCAAAAGTGGTGCTGGATTTCCATTTGAACCAGTCTGTGACATTACCTGTCTTCTTTACTGAGCATTCCTGCTCAGGTGAATGAAGACTGCATAACCTGGATGTAAAAAAGGGCTATTCGCTACTACACTGATCTGGTGAAGGACCATAGGAATGACTGTACCCAGTTGTTCCTCACCTGTGGAGAAATGGGCACGGGTAAGCCAGCAACCAAGAGAACCATTGTTAGGTGGATTGTGTCTTGCATCCAGTTTTACTATGGCAAACTGGGGAAAGAGCCACCTGCAGGTCTCTGGGCCCACTCTGCCAGGGGAACAGCTGCTTCCATTGCAGCAGCTAGAGACATTCCACTGCTTGAAATTTGCAAAGCAGCTACCTGGAAAACCATTCACACATTTACCAAGCACTACTGCCTAAACACTCAGGCCAGGAGTGATGCCAGGTTTTGGAACAGCAGTACTGCAGAGCCTATTTCCTAAGTAGGTTCTGAGCCCACCTCCATGGGGCACTGCTTGGTAGTCTGCATATTGTCAGACTACAGCAAGACTTCATGTTTAAAGAAAACATTATTTACCATAGTAATCTTGTTTCTTCTAATGGATTCTTGCTGTATTCTGACCTTCCTCCCTGCCTTCCCTAACAGAACCTAAAAGGGGCAGATTCTGCTTCTCAGTGGAAATTTAAGTGCTGCTCATCTGTGGTGCCATGTTTCTGAGCGGGTATTTCTCGACTTGAGTCTTCTGGTTGACCTTTGTTTGGTTATTAGCCATGTTGGGCTATTTATTACTGTTTGTGAATGATAGGCTTAGTAGTAACTACTTAGTGCACATAAGAATCTGACGGTTACATACAGTGTACCAGGGACAGGGGTTTGAAAACTGAGCTCAAGCTCAACATTCTATGCTTTTGGCATAGTTAACTCTTTCATCTCCGGGGCAGTTGAACAAGAAGGGCTAACTGCATATTGTCAGAATACAGCAAGACTCCATTAGAAGAAACAAGATTACTGTGGTAAGTAATTTTTTCTTCTCCCCCGTTCCCTCCTCTCTTCCAGTTTATACATATTGAGGTCTTTTAATCTCTCCTCATAAGTCTTCTGTTGCAAGCCCTGTACTGTCTTAGTCGCCATTCTCTGAACCGCCTTCGCCCTGTCTACATCCTTATAAAGATGCGGCCTCCAGAACAGCACAAAGTACTCCAGATGAGGCCTCACCACTGTTTTGTATAGTGGTATCACCACCTCCCTCCTTCTGCTTGTGATACCCCTTCTTATGCACCCCAACATGCCACTGGCCCTCCCTACAGCCTTTGTACTTTGCTTGGCCACCTTTAGGTCATCTGAGATGATGATCCCCAAATCCCCTTCCTCCCTGGTGACTGTCAGCAACTCCCCCATCCTGTAGCTCTCTGCAGTGTTTTTTTTTTTTTTCATTTTTAATTAAAAGTTTATGTATTAAAGATTTTACAAAACAATACATACATATACAAAGCAAAACAGTCCACGTCAGAGTCTGATGCATATAACCTGAACCAAATTAAATGAGGGACCTTCCCCCCTTCTATCCCCATCCTCCCACCCCCCTCAAACACAACATGCATTCCCTCTCACTCACCCTGCCCAGATCCCCCTCCCACACCCTACCTAGCACAGAAACTCCTTTGTGAATTAAACTGTAAGCTATGAGAGGTGACTATACCTTAATCGTTAAAGATAGTACAAAGTAAAGAGGGGCCCCAGATTTTCTCAAACCTGGGCAGCTGGTTGCGATGGCTGGAAATAATTTTTTCTGTTCTGAGGCTGGACAGTAATTCCTGTAGCCATTCGGAGTAGGTGATAGTTTTGGCATCCTTCCAATGTTTCAGGACTAGTTTCTTGACAGACATACCTATGAGAGCTATGTAATATTTCCGACTACGGACACCAACTTCTGTAAAGTCTACAAGAAGACATATCTTAGGCGTAAATAAATCATCTAGCCCCAATAATGGATCTGCCTTCCCTTTAATATCAGCCTATAGAGGAGCTATTTTAGGGCAGGCCCAGAAAATATGAAACAGGGTTCCCACTGCTTGGTGGCATCTAATACAGATGGCAGGCACCTTGATGTTGAGCTTAGCCAGTTTCTCCGGAGAGTAGTAGAGATTATGTAGAATTTGGAATTGCATTAAACGAAGTCTGTCCTGAGTTACAAATATATGGCAAACGAACCATAATGCAACCCAATTAATAGGAGAATCTGGGAAAAATGTTGACCAATAAGCTGTTGGGCCCATATTATCTGGATAAAACCCATCATAAAGGTGCCTGTACATTTTGGAAACAGCATGTAATGAGCCTGCAAGGGAGCCCATCTCCGAGAAGATATGGGAGTGAGGAGAAGTCTCTGCAGGGTTTCTGCGCCCCATGTGCATGATTTTGCACTTCTTCATGTTGAACTTCAGTTGCCACACTTCAGACCATTTTTCCAGCTTTCACAGGTCCCGCCTCATTTTTTTTCCACCTCTTCTGGAGTGTCTACCCTGTTGCAGATCTTGGTGTCATCTGCAAACAGGCAAACCTTCCCTTCCTGCCCTTCCGCAATGTCACTAATAAAAACATCAAAAAAGACTGGCCCCAGGACAGATCCTTGAGGTACCCCACTTGTCACCCCTCTTTCCTTGGATTGAATCCCATTTACCATCACCCTGTGCCTCCAGTCCCCCAACCAGTTCTAACCAAGTTCACCAACTTGTGGCCCACACCTAGGCTTCCCAGCTTATTTACCAGTCTTTTATGTGGAATGGTGTCAAAGGCCTTGCTGAAATCGAGGTACACGACATCTACTACTCCCCCCGATCCACCTCCTTAGTCACCCAGTCAAAAAAAATATATCAGATTTGTTTGACATGACCTTTCTGCTGTGAATCCATGCTGCCTTGGATCTTGTGCTCCGCTGGATTCCAGGTGTTCCACAGTCCTTTCCTCAAGTAGTGCCTCCATAATCTTACCCACTACTGAGGTGAGGCTGATCGGCCTATAATTTCCTGCCTCCATTTTTGTGATGAGGGATTACATGTGCTGTCCTCCAGAACTACTCCTATATTGAGCGACTCACTGAACATGGCTGCCAGTGGTGCTGCTAGCTCCATCCATAGTTCCTTTAGTATCCTGGGATGTACTGTATGCCATCTGGTCCCATTGTTCTGTCCACCCTCAGTTTTGTGAGCTCCTCTAGGACTCTGTCTTCTGTAACTGGTGTTCACCTCCTTTCCCCGTGTATCTGATGCCTAGCTGTGGTCCCTGTCCTTCCCCTTCTTCAGTGAAAACTGAGCAGAAGAATGTATTCAGTATTGACACATTTTCCAGGTCTCCCTTCCACACACTTCCCTTCCTCCACTTTGAGCCTTGCAATCCCAACCCTGGCCTTCGGCAAGCATTTTAGTAGCACCTTGGGATTTTTACCTTTAAGATGTTTTATATTCTGATTCTGTGTTCTTAATTGACTACCTTACTATTTTTTACATAGGGGATATGTGATGGGCGCTCATGAGTATGACGATTATCTTCTTGTCTAGTCAGTGAGGTCAAAAGGTCATGGACTATGAATGAAGATAAAGCTCATATCTCATGAGTGCACATTACATGTGCAGTTTATACACTATTTATTAGTGTTTTAAGCTGGTGTCATTTTATTAAAAAGTAAGTTTCTTGCTTTAGTTTCTGGTACTTCGTGCTGGCTGGAGCTTGCGGTTTCGTAGACCACAGGGCATACAGGCAGAATGAAATGCTTGTTGTGACATACCCAAGTAGCTAGATAAATTTTGTGATGTACAGTATTGTGGAGATAAAAAATGTATCTAGCGAGTTGGTGTTCCCTGGTGCAGATAGCATTTTTATTTTGCATAAAAAATGCTGATATATATTGTATCAATCTTATGAATTCCTTTTCAAGTGTTGTATTATGTTTTATTTATTGTTGAGCACCCTGAGCCACTTGGTATACTGTAGGTAGCTCTAAAAATGAAATTGCCTTGGCTTTACTTGTCTTAGATGTCTTCACTAATTCTACCTGATACAAGCTGGATTCATAATCAGGGCTGCACATTCCCTATTATTTGGTGTTCCATGCATACCAAATTTTAAGCACGGAATACCAAATATCACCTGCTGGTAACCTGCCATGAATACTGATTTTGTTTTTTCCTGCTTACGAGTGGCTGCTGTATTGCTGCCACATGATATTCTGCATTTTCGTCCTCGTGTTGTTTTCTCCCTGTGTATCCACCAAACGCACATGTAACAAGCTGAGTGAGAAATGCTGTTTGTGCACGGCTTTCTCACGCTGCCAGAGCAACAGCAACAAGCTTAGCAGATTTGAGGTGCAAGTGGGGAACTCTGAGGCAAACAGAAATCGCTGGTTATCTGTGTGTGCTGTGCTGGATTTCCGGGTGAGATCAAGAAAGTCCATGTAAAATGAAAGACAACATATTACAAACAAGATTGCTGTTAATAATTTACTGGTAAGAAAAAGAAAAAAAAAAAGAATGCTTGCATCTTTAGGAAAAGGCCAAAGATATTTGGGTGTACAGGGCTGTGCTCAATAACTAGGGCTGCTAACCCTTGTAAATATACCAGGCAGACAAACAGACCAAGAAGGAAAAAAACAACTGAATGTAGCAAATACTTACATTTATTAGACTGTTTTTACAGTTTATTTACAAATGCTATAAAATCATTATGCAGACAGCAGCATAGCTGAAATCAGGAAGAGAAGTCCACTCCTGAAGTCGGGAGAAGCAGTTCGATCGTCAAACTAGCTGAAGACTTGAAGTTTAAGTTAGAAACATTATTTTAGAAACATTATTTTCTAACTTCAAGTCTTCAGCCAGTCTGGCGAGCAAACCGCTTCTCCCGACTTCAAGAGTGGACTTCTCTTCCTGGTTTCAGCTATGCTGCTGTCTGCATAATGATTTTATAGCATTTGTAAATAAACTGTAAAAACAGTCTAATAAATGTAAGCATTTGCGACATTCAGTTGTTTTTTTCCTTCTTGGTCTGATTGTCTGCCTGGTATATTTACAAGGGTTAGTAGCCCTAGTTATTGAGCACAGCCCTGTATCCCTGAACCTGTTTGGCCTTTTCTTAACACTTGAGTCTGTTCACCCAAACGTATGGGACAATATTGCCTGGTTATAAAAACAAAGGCTGAATGTTTGTCTCCTAATAAAACATCAAGAAAGACTTAAAAATCAAGAATTGTTCCTGGACAGCAAACCCAAATCCAACATCACTGTGTGGTGGAAATAGGCACAATAAAACGATAAACTCTACATGGGCAGTAAGCCCAACAGAACTGCTGGGGGGAGCATGATATAAAGAACTCTGCAAAAATGTTCTAGTCCTAGACATAACTACATGGTGGGGAAATGAAATGAGCACCCACTGGAGCAGACATTTTTGGCAAATTAATTTTATTGGGAAAAGATTTGGGGGTTAGACTGCATAAAAAAAAGTATTTTGCTTGGTTTCATTTAGCTGCAGTCTGGGTGTAACTGTGGAAAGCATTTTAAAAAGTAAAAATTTGCTTTGCTGGAGTATTTTTTGTGGTAACTTTTCGCTTAACATTTCTTAGTGTGTAATGGGTGCAAAGAGTGGTGTACAAAGAAAAGGGGTTGTATACCAGTTTTCAAGATGGAATACCAAATGTTGGAAAATGGTATTCCATGTGGAACACTACTTTTTAAAACTAATTTCTAACCCTGACAATATTTATATATGGTAACACTGAGTGCAAGTGCTTTACTGACGTCTGGTCAAAAAACTTTAAATGTGTGTCTTTGCTATGCTTTGTTTTTAAATAACATTTTTATAGAACAAAAGTTTAATGTTTGATCTGTGCATTTATTCTCGTGTTTTCTGCCTGTGGTCCAGAAATGAACTGACGTGAAATGAAAAAAATAAGTGTCCCCGTGTAAATTAGAACTTGGTCATAAATAAGAAATTAGCAAAAAATCTGAAGTTTGAACTACCCTGGTCTGGAGAAGTTTTTAATACAGAAAGAATCCTTGGTAACAGGTAGTGGAGTTGATGGTTCACTAATCAAGCATCAAACAAAATAGTTAATTGGGCGCAGTTGTAGTCTAGTGAGTAAACATGTAAAATTCCATCTTTTGGTCAAACAAGTTAATTGGACCACCTGGCTTTCCACCTTGTGGTTTATTAGCTTGTTTGTCCACAGACAATAAGCAGCTCAATTTCTGCTAATGATCATTCAGTGTTTTTTTTTTTTATTTGATTCTGATTGCTACCTTTACACTCGACGTTTCACAGATTTCCGTTTCAAACAACATGAAGTCTTGCTGCATTCTGACATATGCAGTTAGCCCCAGCACTTGAACTGCTCTGGTGAGGAAAGAGTGAACTCTATGCAGGAAGCATAGAACGTTGAGCTTGAGCTCTGTTTCATACCTCTGTCTGCAGCACTTAAAAGTGTAACCGTCAGGTTCTTTACTCTGCCTAACTGTCCATTCACTCCGGAGATTGCTCCTTCGTTAACGGTCAGTTTGGTTTAGAATCCGTCAGCTTAATCACCGATTTTGTCATATTTTCGGCTTCAGATCCCTGTCTGCGGTACAGTAAGTGTTGTAGGTAGTGGACTATAGGGTAGAATTGTTGTATTTCTGTAGAAATTGTGAAGACCTGTTGATCGGTCCAGTTCGGAACAGATCGTTTAGGGTTTTTCTTTATTCTTTCTGTTTAGTGTGAGGTACTGGTTCCTATGTGTTTAAAAAAAACGTGATTTTCTACGACCTGTAACACAGTTGGTAACAGATGGGAGGGTCTTAGCTGGCTAATAAGCTGGAAAGGGTAAGTTTGTAGCCTGGCCATGTCTGAGAAACCCAAGAAGAAACCAGGCCCACTGAGTTTCAACACTGTGGTGAGTGTGGGGATACTTTTGCTAAGGCAGACCCTCACACCACTTGTGTTTGTCTGGGGTTTGACCACCTCGATTCAGACTGCCAAGTCTATAAAAATTTTCCGAATGCCACCCTAGAAAAGTGGTTGGGTAGGCTCAGGAAAAAGGAGGCAGAGAAGTCCGCTAATCTGGATGGCTAGCCCGGTTCGGTTCCTACTGAACCTGAGGGTGCCACGACACAGGAGATACTCCCTCGGGCAAGAAGAGATCTGACCCTGAGGGGTCGGTTCCATTGAATTGCAAAAGAAAATCAGCCGGTTTGGATCCAGAACTGCATAATCCAACCGCCGAAGAAATAGCCAGGGCGATAAGTATTGTGGAATCACTCCGTCCAGTTCCTTCTGACCCAGTGCCTCTCTGTAGGCGCTCGGTTCAGTCGCTTCCCCCGGTTCCAGAATATGTTCTGGATGAATTTTATTAACCGGAGTGGGAGGGGGAGGAAGAGTAAGGCGACGATGATGATAAGGATGGAGACGAAGGTCTGGATGAGCCCATTGAACCAGACGTCTCCCCAGACAGGCCTTCTAATGTTTTCCCCTCCCAGGCTTTGAGTCCCCATCCCACTATTTGTTCTACAAGAAAGTGGCTCATACCCTCCAGCTTCCCTTGTTTGAAGCTGTCAGAACAAGAGGAGCCTGATTTTTGTGGAAATTATGGACATCCCAGAGTCCAAGAGACTGTTTATTCCCCTCCATAAATCCTTTGGGAAACAGACACAGAAAATTCTTCGGACCCCAAATTCTTTACCTCCTGTAGATAAAAGAATGGACAGGAGGTATATGCTTTCAGGCTCAGCACAGAGTTCTTGTTCCACCAATGCAGCCATGTTGGGGTAGTGCAGATTGCAGCCTGTGACAAGGCAAACATACCATTGGCTTCACACACACACCCAGATAAAGACTCTAGGAAAGTGGATGCTGTGGCCAAAAAACAGTACTTAGCATCTTCATTAGGACTCAGGCAGCCAAATTATATGGCCTACACAGCCAGATACCAGAAGTCTAGTTGGGATGCTGTTCTGGAGCTGGCTAAACAGGCCTCCCCCCCAGTTAGCAAAGGAGCTGGAGGAGGTGGCTGCTGATGGGATTGAGGCATCCAAAATTCAGTTTCATGCTGCTGTGTGCTCGAATGATGTGGCATCACGAGTCATGGCTACATCTGTGTCTCTTAGGTTTGCTTGGCTCAGATGTACTAGCCTCTCTCAGGACACCCAAGCTAAGGCCATAGATTTCCCTGTGGTGGGTGATTCTGTGTTTGGGGAACAGAGAATTACATGAAGAAAGTGGACGAGTATCGGACCACCTACAGGAGTGGACAGGCCAAGGAAAGGCAGGCAACTCCTCAGAGGCAGCAGTCAAGGGGCAGGCCTTTTCACAGGCCTTTCTACCAAGCGCAGGCTTCCTCTCCCTTTCCACAGAGGGAGTTCTTCAGAGGGAGAGGTAGAAGGGGGATGAGCAGGGCTGCATCCTCCTCTGTATCCAAGGCTCCTACCAAGCAGATTCCCTGATGTATCAGCCCGGGTTGACTCCCCAACCCCAGTAGGAGGCAGGCTGGTTTACTACTTCCAGGCTTGGAAGTCTGTTACCTCAGACAGGTGGGTCCTGGAGGTAGTAAGTCAGGGATTGGCCCTCAGTTTTGCAAGGTTCCCAAAATTGAGGGCCAAGTCCGTTCCATCTGCAAACCTTTCTGAGACCACTGCTTTAGAAGCAGAGGTTTCCTCTCTGCTAACCCTCAGGACTGTAGAGAGAGTTCCTAATCAGCACAGGGGCAAGGGTCTGTATTTCAGATATTTCCTTGCCCCAAAAAAGACAGGGGAGTGGTGGCCCATCTTAGACCTAAGATATCTAAACAAGCACATCTTAAAACTAAAATTCAGAATGGTGATTCTGGGAGTAATTCTTCCCTCTCTAATGCCAGGGGATTGGCTAGCTTCCCTGGACCTCAAGGATGCCTACTTTCACATCCCAGTTAGGTGCTCCCACAGAAAGTACCTCAGGTTGGAATTGCCTTCAGGCCATTATCAGTTCAGAGCAATGCCCTTCGGCCTAACATCAGTTCCAAGGGTGTTCACAAAGTACCTAACAGTAGTAGTGGCCTTTCTCAGGAGACAGGGGATTTCCATATTTCCATACCTGGACGACTGGCTCATCGTGGGGCAGTCTCCTGACCAAGTCAAGTCAGGCCTACAAGTTATACAACAGTTGCTCACTTCTCTAAGTTTTCTTCTCAATCTGTCAGTCAGTTCTTGAACCAGTACAATTCCTCACCTTCATAGGGGTAGAGTTCGATACTGTGCAGGCAAGGGCTTTTCTCCCCTTGATAAGAATGAAGGCCCTTACAGATCTTGCTTCCTCTTTCTGCCTTCTGGTGTCTCGACCAGCAAGACATTTTCTTCAACCCCTGGGCCACATGGCAGTTTCCACTGCGGTGGTACAGGGAGCCAGATTTCAAATGAGGGACATCCAGTTCCACTTCAGGTTCTTTTGGTCTCAGAAAAAAGATCCTCTAACCAAATTGATTCCAGTGACTCAGACTCTGGTCCAAGCTCTCCAATGGTGGTTGGATCAGGACAATCTCAGACAAGGAGTCCCATTCATCAGTCAGACTCATTCAGTGGTACTAACCACAGATGCCTCTCTCCTGGGCTGGGGAGCCCACCTGGGAGCCCTTAAAGCACAAGGTGTCTGGTCTCCTTAGGAGTCTCTACTTCATATCAATTTTCTGGAACTCAGGGCAGTATTCCTGGCTCTCCAAGCTTTCTTGGACTCAGTAAGGAACAAAGTGGTTCAGGACAGACACCACCACCACCACCATGTGGTACATCAACAAGCAGGGCAGCACTCGGTCTACAGCCTTGTGCACGGAAGCCATGAAAATATGGTCTCTGGCTTATACTCTGTAAGCATCCCTAGTAGTAGTCCATCTACCAGGGAAGGACAATGTGCTAGCAGATGCCCTGAGCAGAATATCTCAGGACCACCACGAATGGGCTCTGGACCCCTTCATGCTGAAAGTAGTCTTCTTCAGGTGGGGCACTCCAGAGATAGATCTCTTTGCAGCCCCAGACAATCGTCAACTTCCTCCCTTCTGTTGCAGGCCTCCAGTCGTGGGCACAGTTCCCCTGGATGCTCTGGTTCTGGATTTGGGGGGGGGGTGGCAAATTCCTTTATGCCTTTCCTCCCTTTCCCCTGTTATTCAAGGTCCTGGTCAAGATCACGTCACAACCATGCAGGGTGATCCTGATTGCACCAGACTGGGCCAGACAGCCTTGGTATCTTCTGTTGTTGTCCCTAGCAGTCCATCTTCACCTGTCTCTTCCCAAGAGGCACAATCTGCTAAGCTCCTCTCAGGGAAGAATCTGGTACTCCAACCTTCAGTCTCTCAACCTCGAGGCTTGGCTCTTGAAGAGGTAGAGTATGCAGGTCTGCACCTGTCTCGGGGTGCTGGATATTCTCAAAGCCTCTCGAAAACCTGCCACCAGAAAAAACGTATAATTCCAAATGGAAGAGAGTCAGTATTTGGTGTTCCAATAAGGATGTTTTACCAGATACTGCTGCCCTGGATACAGTTCTGGATTACATGGTTCATCTTAATGGCCTAGGCCTCAGGCCAGCCACTTTAAAAGTTAATTTAGCAGCTGTATCTGCATTCCTGTCAGCAGGCTCCTTCTCCGGCATCTCATCCTGTCTTCTGTAAGTTCGTTAAAGGTTTGGTTCATACATTTTATGAATTGTCATTATGATTTTAATGGTCTATTTTTAATTGTAATTCTTTGGGATTTTGTTGTTAAGATTGTAAAGAGCCTTGGTACTTAAAAGGCACTTAATAAATAAAGTTTTATTATTATTTTATTATTTATTGTTATACCAACCCTCCCTTTAGGGACCCTACCCCTGCTTGGGATCTTAATGTTTGCATTGCTCAGCTGATGCAACCCCTTTTTGAGCCTTTGGCTTCAGCCGAACTCAAGTATTTGACTGGGAAAACTGTGTTCCTGGTAGCTATCACTTTTGCTAGGCGTATTAGTGAATTACAAGCTCTGTCAGTGGAGCCAGATTTTATCTCATTCCATTGAGATAAGGTGGTCCTTAGAACCAATGGGAGGTTCTTACCCAAAGTTGTCTCAGATTTTCATCTGAACCAGTCCATGTCTCTTCCTGTGTTTTTCACTGATCAGTCTTCTTCAGGAGAAAGAAGATTACATAGTTTGGATGTTAAGAGGGCACTTAGCTGCTACATTGAGCATACTAAGGCACATAGGTATGACTGCCCCCCAGTTGTTTCTTACTTATGGCAAAGTGGGGAAAGGTAAGCCTGCTACTAAGAGAACTATTGCCAGGTGGATTGTCTCTTGAGTACAATTCGCTATGAAAAGCTAGGCAAAATTCCCCCCTCAGGCCTGAGGGTGCATTCGACTAGGGGTACAGCTGCTTCCCTGGCTGCTGCCAGGGATATACCTTTACTAGAGATATACAAAGCAGCCACCTGGAAAATTGCCCATACTTTCACCAAGCATCACTCTCTGGATATCCAGGCTAGGAGTGATGCTCAGTTTGGAACAGCAGTACTGCAGAGCCTATTCTCAAAATAGGTTCGGTACCCCCTACTCCATGGCGGTACTGCTTGGTAGTCTGCATATGTAAGACTACATGTTGTTTGAAGAAAAAATTACTTATCTTAGTAATTGTGTTTCTTCTGATGGAGTCTTGCAGTATTCTGGCCTCTCTCCCCTCCTCCCCTCTCAGAACCTGTTTTTGGGAAGTGGGCTGGCAGGCGCCATGTTGCACCTCAGGGGTGTACTTGGCACTCCTCCTTTTTAGAAGGGGGGAGTGGGTTATTATGTTGTTTTTTGTACTTATTTGTTGGTTCACTACCTGATTATTATTTTGGGTTCTCGACTTGGGGAATCCAATTTGTTGCCTGTTGGCTTATGTTCCTTTAGAATTTCTACCATAGAAGTATAATTAGTTAGTAATGGCTTGTAAGAATCTGATGGTTACACTTTGAAGTGCTGCAGACAGAGGTTTGAAACGGAGCTTGAGCCCAACGTTCTGTTCTTCCTGCATAGAGTTAACTCTTTCCTCTCTGGAGCAGTTCAAGTGCTGGGGCTAACTGCATATGTCAGAATATAGCAAGACTTCATTAGAAGAAACACAGTTCCTAAGGTGAGCAATTTTTTCTTATTGCTGGTCCAGACAGTTTTTTTCAGTATGTATTACTCCCTGACAGTCATGATGGGTGCCTCACAAAGCTACCTGTCGTTCTGAACCCGTGTGTACATCTGCCGGATGCTGTTGCACTGACAGTTTTACGTCAATTTCAGTGTCTGACAACACAGCTGTCCAGCATGGTCCAGCCTTTTCAGTCTTGGGTCAGTTCACTGTTGAAACTCCGGTTTTTAATTGTTTTCTTCTTTATCCATCATTCCCCATGTATTTCTTTATCCCTTGTTGCTTTTCTTTGTTAATGATGAGCCTGTGGTGAGTAGATTCAGGAAGCCCTGTGAATCAGGTGTATAATTGGATGGTGGAGCTGACAGAGGCTTTAGTGCCTTCTTACTACAGCACCATAAAAATATTTCCACTCTGACATGTCCAGCATGTTCATGTCCAGAGAATGAGTGGAACAGATGATTAGCATCGTAGGTGTCCACAGAAGGAATCTGAGAAGTGGAGAACTCTGCCAGTCAACTAAGGCACGGAACCTATTCACTACTGTGAAACAGTCACTGCTGGGAAGGTTTCAGATCAAGGGTGGGCCAGACTGGGGGAGGACTATGGTAGAGTGGAGGAACTTTTGGCAAAACTAAAAGGGGGCAAAGAGAAGGCAGCAAACCTCTGCGTCAAGCTAGTAAGCAAAGCCAAGAGGGAAGAGAGACTGCTATGGTTCTCTAAGGAGGTGGCTGGGAAGGTAAGGGGAAAACTTCACTTTCAGTAGGTATAAGAAAACACAAAGTGGAGGATAGGTGGCACTATCTAGAGAAACAGAAAGAGGCAGGGTAATCAGTTAGGAGTGCAAAGATGCAAATAGAAAACAGCCCAGGAAGTATAGAAAGAAGATGACATTTTTTTAGGTTTGGAAGTGAAAGAGAAAGACCAGGGAGGAGGGATTGTAAGACTAAGGGGGGGGGGGTGTTGTGTGGAGGCGGAAACCAAGAAAAAGCGGACATCTTTAACAAATAAGTGTTCATAAAAAAAGGGAAGGAGAGGGGTCACAGAAGAGTGACGGGTACATCGAAGGAAGGGAGATGGACACTAGTCCATTTACAGAGGAGAGAGTCCTGAAGGAACTCTCAAATCTGAAAGTGGATAAGGCAATGGGCCAGACGAGGTCCATCCAAGGATACTGAGGGAACTCCAGGAGGTGCTTGCTGCACCTTTGACAGTTCTGTTGAACCTCTCACTGGAGACAGGAGAGGTTCTGGGAGACTGGAGGAGGCAGATGTAGTCCCACTTTACAAAAGTGGTACTGTAGTAGGGAAGAGGTCAGCAACTACAGGCCAGTAAGCCTGACTTCGCTGGTGGGGAAATTAATGTTGTGGGGGGTCTTGTCAAATGAATCTAATAGGTTTCTTTGACTGGGTGACTAGGGAATTGGATCAGGGAGGAGTGGTGGATGTGGCCTACCTAGATTTCATCAAGGTCTTCAACATCGTCCACATAGGAGATTAATAAACAAGTTGGGTAGCCTTGGAGTAGAACCAAAGGTAGCAAACTGGGTAAGAAATTAGCTAAGGGATGGGAGGCAGAGGGTGGTGGGAAACTGAGTTCACTCCTGGGGGGGAGGGGGTGACCAGTGGGGTACCTCAGTGATCTATACTGGGACTGGTCCTCTTTAATGTCTTTATTAGTAACATTGCAGAGAGGCCAGAAGGAAAGGTCTTCCTGTTCGTGGATAACACTAAAATCTGCGAGACTGTAGACACTCGGGGTGGGGGTGGGGTCTAAAAAGTTTAGCGGAGTGGCCAAGGGTATGGCAGCTAGGCTTCAATGCAAAATCGTGTACTTGGGGCACAAAAACTCTGGTGAGAAGTACAAAATGGAAGGAGAGGTATTGACGCCCACCAAACGGGAACGAGACCGGGAGTTACTATATCTGATGACCTAAAGGTGGCTAGGAAATGTGACAAGACAGTCAGGAGAGCTAGTGGGATACTGGGAAGGGGGATCACCAGCAGAAAGAGGGAAGTGGTGCTATCCCTGTATAGATTACTGGTGAGACCTCACCTGGAGTACTGTGTCCAGTTCTGGAGAGCTCACCTCCGTAAGGAGTGGAGACTGTCCACAGAAGAGGCCAACCAATATGGTGCAGGGTCTGCATCAAAAGCCCTATGAGGAAAAACTGAAGGACCTTAATATGTATACACTGGAGGAATTGGGGGAGAATATGATAGAAACTTTCAAATACCTCACAGGTATAAATAAGGATTAAGAGAGAAGCATCTTTTATTAAAAAAAAAAAAAATGCTCAATGGCAAGTGGCCATGCTATGAAGCTGGTTGGGGTAGACTCAGGAGAGATGTGAGGAAGTACTTCTTCACGGAGCGGGTGGTGGATGCCTGGAACAGCCTACCAGTCGAGGTGGTGAGGGCAAAAACTGTAATGGGGATCATGAAAGCACAGGATAGGCATAAGGGAACCTTAGTGATAAGATGGTGAGGTGGGGATAAGCCAGAGATCAAGTAAGGTCTGTGGTGGCCGGCCCGGTGGCACTGAGGCGCTGGACGCCTTACCTTGCATCGTGCCAATGACCTGTGTAAGGGAACAACCTCTGGTTGTCAGGGAGCCAGCATGGGGGGGGGGGGGAGGAAGGGAGCAGGATTGAGAAGCCGAAAGGCAGCTCTCCTCTCCCTGGGGAGGTGGCTTGCCCCCCACCCCATAGTTCTGCTCCCATCGGGTGCAGGTCCAATGGGAAGCGGACGGAGGCAGCAGATGATTGCCAGGGGTGAGGCGGAAGGGGCCGAGCCGGTAACCGGCGTGCTTACCTCCACACACACACACACACATGCACGCACATGTCTGCCGGGGTCCCGGGCGGGGGAGAAAACCAGGGAAAACTGGGCAGAAATTGTAAATATAAAAAAAGTAAGGTCTGCAGTGATACAATAGGTAGGGGAAAAACAGGCAGACTAGTTGGGCCAAGTGGTCCTTATCTGCCGACAAATTCTAGGTTTCTGTGTAATCTTTTTCTTCTAGTCTTTTCAAAGATCCGTCTGTTGAGTAACGTTTCCTGGTGCTATTGATGTTGTAACATCAATGTTATTGGAGAACATAGCTCGGTAAATTGTCCTCTGAAAACTTGGTGGGTTAAAAAACAGAAACTCAAAAGTAAACGGACTCCGTCCTGAAAATTTCCAGTCATGACTGACAGCAGTGTCATCAGATGTCAGGACCGTTATAAAAACTGTTAGTAGAACGTATCTGGCAGAGGTGCACACCTGGTTTGGAGTGGCGGTTAGCTTTATGGGGAACCCATCATCCATGTCAGGGAACAATGCATAAAGAACAAGCATTTGTCGGTGCCGAATGTTTGCTTGCTGGCATTGGCATTAGTAGTGTAGGAGTTGCAGACCTGCATAATAGGAATGGCAGTGAAGTACTGAACTGAAGCCAACCCCATCACCACCCTGCAGATAGTGACAGGCATTGGGGTGTGCCTTTAGGTCATCAGGCATAACGGCCACGCCATTTCACCACACCCTACACTGCAGACACCGACAAGTGTCACGGTGTGCCTTGGGGTCTTTGGCCCTTATGCGCACCCCATTCCTTCAGGAAATACGGTGAGATGGGTGCGGTATAGGAGAATGGGGTGAACTTTGGGGCTGAAGAGTCCAAGGCACACCTCGATGCCTCTCAGTGGCTGCAGGGTGTGGTATGAGCATTGCAGGCGACAATCCCAAGTCACACCCCCTGATGCCTGTCATTCTCTACAGGGTGGGGGGTTATAGTCAGAAACCCTAACGCCTCAGGCATTCGTTGGTATTTTCACTGCAGATTTTCAACATGTTTTTTTTTGTGACCCCCACCTCATGAACAATGGCAATAAAAGTTTGTTAGCCGAAAGCTGCTTTTGCACGACTACGGCATTTGTCACAACAGGTGCAAAAACACATTCCGAACAGGATGTGAAGAATGACGGCTGTACTGTTAATGGGGAGGTGTAAAAAATGGCAATGTTGAAAATCTGCAGTGAAAATATTAAAAAAAAAAAAATTTGAAGTCGCACGCATGCGTAGAAACTGTGCAGCGCACACCCGTAATGTAATTAGTTCGGGGATTTTTTTACAGTAGATTGTCAACACAGGCATTTTGGGACCTCCGATCATGGAACAGTGTCACTGTGATTTTCTTTATCTGTCCCAAACAATGATTTCCCACAGCGACCACGCATTTTTGTGCTAAAAGTGAGAAAACACATTTTGGCCATGTTGTGAAAAATGACAGCTGTACTGTTCATAAGGAAGTGTGGAAAAATGCCACTGGTGAAAATCTGGACTGAAAATATTACAAATTCATGAACTTATGAGGGTGTGTGGAAACTGCTCAATGCTCACTCGTAACACAGTCATTTTATGGAGTTTTGTCACCAAATTTTCAACATAGCCATTTTAAGACCTCTGCTCATGACCAGTGTCACTGTGATTTTCTTAATCTGTCCCAAACATTGCTTTCACACACCAACTGCATCATTGTGCGCTACATGTGTGGAAATACATTTTGGGCAAGATGTGAAAAATGGCAGCTGTACTGCTGATAAGGAAGTGTGGTAAAATAGCAATGTTGAAAATCTGGCGTGCAGATATTAAAAATTCGCAAACTTGCGAGTGTGCGTAGGAACTGCGCAACGTGCTCTCCTAAGCGTGTTTTTTGGGAATTTTTTTCACCAAATTTTCAACATAGCCATTTTAAGACCTCTGCTCATGAACAGTGTCACTGTGATTTTCTTAATGTGTCTCATGCATTGATTTCGCACACCGACTGCGCCGTTATGCGCTACATGCACGGAAATGCATTTTGGGCGAGATGTGAAAAATGACAGCTGTACTGCTAATAAGGAGGTGTGGTAAAATGGCAATGTTGAAAATCGAATGAATATTAAAATTCACAAACTTAGGGTGTGCGTAGGAACTACGCCAACATACTCGTAAAACAGTCAATTTTAGAATTTTTTCACCAAATTTGCAACATAGGCTTTTGAGAGCCCATCTTATGAACACTGGCACTGTCGTTTCCTTAATCGGTCCCGAAAGTTGATTTCGCGCAGTGACCGCGAAATCACCCTTCGAGCCTGATTAACGCCATGACAGTTCAAGAATTCATGAGGAGGGGTCCCAAAAACCCCATGTTAAAAATTTGGTGCCAAAATTCCAAAAAATGTCTGAGATATGCATTAAAGTTGGAAAAAAAAACTATTACAAATAGAATACAGTCAGACCTGTTTAATCCATACACATTTGTGTTTGCCAATTTTGTTACGTAATACAAATCTACGTAGTAACCAGACAGCGATAATAAAGAGGTCAATAGCCCAACAAAAAATCTGTATGCAGTGTTTTTCATTCAGATAATCAGACATATGGATTAACGAGGCACGGATTAACCAGGTCTGACTGTAATAGGTTGCAGTGAACTACAAAGCTGTAATTCCATCGAGAGGTTCTGGGGACATAGATAACCTCGAGAGCAAAGCTCGAGAGGTTTCTATGTCCCCAGAACTTCGAGATGGAATTTTAGCCGAGTAATTCACTGTAACCTATTTTTTATTTTTCGTAATATATGGATGCAAGAAGGTGGTGAGGTCTTGCTTGTTGGAGTGTTGTGTAGGCTGAGGTGTGGCTTGAATGAGGAATCTGGAAGCTGTTTGAAGAGGTCATCAGGAAAGTGAAGGAAACAGTTTGTAGTAAGAGTAACAGCTAAAGGCTGTTTTTGGTTTTTTTAAGGTATTTTGATTTTCTTGGTCAAAGAGGAACTGTAGCCTGTTTTCGGTAACTTTTTGTGGCTTTCAAAGAGATATTATTGTTGCCGACGGAAAGTTTTGTGGTGTTTGTTTCCCGTAGAGCAGTTTTTTAAATTCTTCGTGCTGACTGCTGAAGAAGCTGACTCATGGTGAGCACGAGGTGGCAGGTTGCGCTTGCGCTTTTCTGCAGGAGTGATAATACTATTGTTCTAAAGCCTGAACGATAGTATTATTGGGAGTGAAGTGTGCTATTATGGGGAAATGGTATCTATTACAAGGATTTTTTTGCACCGTTTTCGATAGTATTATTTTCATGACCCATATATTACATTATAATATATGGATAAGCCTCAGTAATACTGTACTAAGTTATACAAAAGTTTCCCAGTAATGCATCACTACGCTCAATAATACTATCCTGAAAAGTGATAATGCCATAATTTTTGCTGATAATACTACAGTTCAGAGGTCGTCTCCAACTGTGGCATTATCAGTGGATCCATATAGTACAAAAAATAACAGAAAGATAAGTGTTTTACAAGGCAGTAATACCATCTTGAGGTTTTGGGGACTTTAGGACCTCTTGAGCTTCGCTCTCGAGGTTCCATGTCCCCAGAACTTCTCGATAGTATTACTGCCTTGTGATATACACTTATCTATTATTCTATTTATACAGCTTACCGGCATTTCCTTAGTTCGCGATTGACTTTAAAGAGTGCAGACGTGTTCCCGGTCCACCGAAGATCGTCGCGCCGGACTTCGGAGGTAAGTATGGAGTGAGGTGGGGGTGTGGGAAGGCAGAGTGCACAGAGGGTGGGCAGGGAGACCGCCGAGGAACTTTTGTTTACAGATTTTTTTTTAGGAGGCAGCGTGGGATGTTTGCTACTGGGGTGGGCTCCCAGCGTGGCAGCTGGAAAAACTGTTTGGGGCCTGGAGCCGACAGGATTAGTACCCCATCGTCCATAATCAGTTTTTGCCACACTGGGGTGGGCTCCCAGCATGGCACATGGAAAGCTTTCTTTTTGGAGGGGCATGAAGCCAGGAGTTGGGCACCCCGTTGACCTAGAGTGTGTGCAGGGGTTGGGGAGGAGCGCATGAGCACTCAATTTGTGCGTGTGTGTGTGGGGGGGGGGAGCGCTGCTCACTGAAGCGGAGCTCTCCTTTTCATCTGTATGGCACTGCATTTTGGATGATCGCACTATGTTTCTTGCACATGTGTGCAAGCAAACACAAAAAAAGTGTGTGGACCACCTCTCTTAAATAAGCCAGCATCTGCAAAACATAGAGTATAAGGCCATCAGAAACCAATTAAAAAAAAAAAAAAAAACTAAACTGTCATCTGCAGAGATAGTTTCATCTCATTTGTACACATTCTGATTTTCGTAGTTTTGGACTGCAACTGTCCTGCCTTTTTTCCAAGTTATCCCTGTACGTAATTGGGTTATTCTGGTGTTTTCGGTCAGATTATTGGTGTGTTTGTCCACTCAGTGGAACTATTTTACTCGTACACAGCCATGTTCCTAGATTTTATTCCATGTATTCTTGGAATGCACAGGTGGAGTGAGTAAAGATAAGCTGTAGACCTTAGATTCTGACCTTAGATTCTGAATGTAGATGCATCTACATTTCTACAAAACACATTCTGCTCTGAGGAAGTGGCCAGTAGGCCATGAAACAAACATTGGTAGCTAATGTAGTTTTACTGTGCTTCCTTTAGATAAATAAAACTGAATGTGACTATTTCTGTATTTTGCATCCTCACCTTTGTAATTACAGTTTGTATGACTTAACCTGTTACCTTTGTACTTTGCTCTGAAAACTTTGTGTTTTATGCTGGTCTGGGTTCAGGAACAGACGCTGGTCGATTGGGGGCTGGCAGTGGGAGGCAGAATTAAGCATCCCATGGACAGCTCTTCACTCTTAAAGGTGACCTGCAAAGTTATTGATGCAACTTGCTCCCGTCCCACATACCTTTGTTAGCAGCCGGGGGAGTCTGGGGCTGCTTTCGGTAATATTTTTGGAGTAATCCTAACATTTTAAAATACTGACGAAACTTCTCGCCGACTACGGAAGTGTTGGCGGGTTGCGAGTGAGCGGGCGCAAGTGTAGCTGGGTATTACACCCAGTGTTGTGACGCTGCAAACACCATAGCTCTTTATGGAGCAGCAGGGGAGGGGGGCTTAAAATGCTCATTTTATTACTTTTGCTGGGGTCTTAATGCTTAAATTAATATCTACAGCAACGGCCCTTTCCGGGAGTTGCTGTATATATTAATCTAAGCATCAAGACCTCAGTGAGAGGTTGGATGTCTGGGACCATGTTCTGATTTGTATTCATGGTCTTGTCCCAAGCAGTAGATTTACACCTTCAAGAGTCAGACACCATTTACACTTTCTCAGCTGACTGTTTACAGTATCTGGGCATGTGAATTTTATAAAATGACCTGGAAGTGGGAACATTGTCCTCCAGGCTCTGGTTTCTTGTCTGGAGGGTGGGGCTGTTTGTAATAAACACGTTTAACAATAAATCTGTGCTGTCTTTCCAGACGACTGTAAAAGATGAAACTGCAGCATCAGACAAGGGCCCTGTCCACACTACCCTTGAAAAATCCCTCTAACATTAGAGTGCCCAAACCGTTACTGTAACGGTTTGTGTTTACACTGGTAACATTACAGAAGGTGTGTCTGAAACCATTACAGAAACCTGTTGTGAGATGGTTTCAATAATGGTTTCGGTAATGCTTTCATTTCTGTATCATTACCAGTGGCAGTGTAAATGCACTACCGTTTAGCCTCCAGCCTCCCAGCATACCTTCATGCATTGCGATGTCGCCGTGATGCATCTTGGGAGGTAAACTGAGGCAAACCAGGAAGTAAGGAGCAGCGTGGATCACGAGTAGCGTTTAAAGTTGGCGGCAATGAGCAACATCAAGAAAGTGAAGTAGTATCCATATAGTGCTACATATAGTGAACTAGTGCACTAGACTGAGTTAATTGCCTGCACTTTAACGTCTGTGCTGCATAGACGACCTGTGGCAGAGTATTGTTGTGCCCGAAGCTAGCAGCCCAAGTAGGATCCACCAGTGAGTAGCCTTTTTGCTGTGCTCCGTTCAGCTACTCTCAAACAATTTATTTTGGATAAAGCTCATCCTGCCTCTAGATTTCTGGTCACAGGAGTGGGTCCAATCAGAGTTCACTAGTGCAAGGGGGAACACTGTACCAGCAGTATGCATGTTAGGGTGCTATCACCACCAGCTCCATCATGGGATGTGCCCTGCTCCGAACAGGATGGTAACAGTTACAGAATCATTCACAGTGTGGACAGGTTGTAATGTTTTGAAAACTTTTTCAAAACTGTTCAGTGGTAGTGTGGACAAACTGTAACGTTTTCAGTCAGGTATGGTGTGGACGGGGGCATGGACTGTTTCTTCTTTTGGTGATTCATACAGTAGTTTGATAATCAGTATCCACTGTTGCAGGATACTGTCCTATGATGGTAGTGTTTTTTTTTTTTTTTTTTTTTAAAGGGATTTCAGTGAGAGTAAAACATCCCCCAAGTTAGGATCTTAGGCCCTGTCCACACTATCGCGCTTTTGGAAACCGTTCTGAAAACAGTTTTTATAACTTTTTCAGTATGGTTATCCATCCGTCCACACTAGCAGCCAACATTGGAGGATGCCCGTTGGAGTTCCCAGGCATACTTGCAGCAGTCCCGCAAAGCACTGTGGGCGCCCAATGCATGCTGGGATACTCAAATGGGCATGTTAACCGATCAGGCTAAAAATAGCACCGATCGATTCTGGATTCCATGGCGAGGATGGGGATGTAAATATTATTATCCCCTTTTATTTTGGGAGACCAACATTTGCCAAGACAGCCCACGGAAGTTTCCTTAAACCACTTTACAGTACGGTTTGCGTCACACCACTGTTAAACGGTTTGAAGCGGCAAATATTGGGCTGAAAACTATGCTCAAGAACCTGCTCGATCGGTTTCGAGTACAGTTTCTTAAACCAGTTCAGAGCATGGTAAAAGCATGCTGTAGTGTAAACGGGAACTGTGTTTGCAGGTTTTGTAATGTTACAGACTACCTGTAATGTTACAAAACCCCTAGTGTGGACAGGGCCTTCATCTAGGACATCTCCTCCATTAGACCACACCTTTGGAACTAGAAGCAGTCAGCATGAGGCTCAGTCGACATTTTGCTAGATGGGGGCTGCCCACAGTGACATGCAGCATTCACATGTATATAACAGGGGTGTCCCCATCACTCCTCATTTCTTTCTCCCACTGGCAATCATCCTCGTCGGACCAGCTGAAGGAAACACCATTAACCAAGCTGTTTTACTTTTTAGTTTACTGTTGTCTCTGTATGCCTCCAAAGTTGAAAGATATTGTAATTTACAAGGAAGACAAACGCACAGTTTGTGTGCTGCCTTGGCCTGTCTTACACTGTGAGAACTTGAGATTTTGAAGAGCTTCAACCAGACTACAAGGCAATGCTGTCAGAAAGCTCTAGAAAATGGCCTTGCATTAAAGGCATTGAAAGCCATAGAGAAGGAAAAGGGTTCAGAATCTGCTTCTCCCCTCACCATCAGCCCAGAAGGCGGTCATCAAAGTCTTAATGACAAAAACGGGGAACGGTCGTGTCCTCTTGGGCCTCCTCGTTGCCCAGCCATAAGCAGAAACACAGAGACAACAGCAAGTCTGCTTCGTTGGTGAGGTCCTGGTTGCCACTGAGAAAAGGTACGTCCTTGTCAACACCTGCTGTGGCGGCGTCGACTACGGCACCTCCCCCCGATAGTCATTGAGACACCAAGGTCAGGGCTTGGCTTTCGGCACTGCCATACCTGCTTTGGACAGTATGATATCATTGTCATCAGACCAAGTGCTGATGATCAGTATCATGCACCATTTGCTAAGCCGTATTATGCTAACCAGTCTAAAACTGACGCTTTGGTCATCACGGCTGCTCATGCTAGATCTAGACCTCCCAGACATATGAGTAATTCCCTCCTGATAAGAAATCTAGGAGGCTGGATTTGATGGATGAGTGTACTTATGCCTCTGCAGCACTGGGTGTTTGGATTGCAAACTACCAGGCTCACATGATCGAATATCAGAAAAGCCTGTGGAAAGCTGCTTGTACTGCTGCCCAGGCTTTGCCTGGTGGCTCTGCCGTACTGGTGCTGAGGTTGGTAGACATTTGATGGTCTCGGCTTATGATGACTCTGATGCTTCTGCCAGGGCTGCAGCTTCTGGCATTTGCATGAGAAGATATTCTTGGCTCAGAGTTGCCGGCTTTGCCAGTGATGCGCAGTAGGCTGTTTAATGCTCCCTTTAAAGCGCCTGTGATGCTGAAGAAGCATTATGTGGCCTTCAGACTTCTAAATTAACTCTTAAGGTCTGTAAAGTCCCTGTATTCCGCTCCTGCTAGAGGCTGAGGTAGGGGCTCCTTTCGTCAGCCTACTGTCTGAGGTAGTCGTTCCTACTATCAGCATGTCCGTGGTAGAGCTAGTGGTCCCCTTCTGGGTCCCCGCTCCCCTGCTGCCCTTACAAAAGCACACAAAGTAATCTGTTCCAGTGACTCTGCTATCCCCGGCTCCGCCCGACTCTCTTCCATCTATCTCCCCTCCTCAGTAGTTTCTCCAGCGGTGGGGGGGATCTCTTTGCATTTGAAACAGTAGCAGGAGATCACTGTGGATGAGTGGGTTCTGGAACTAATTGCAAGCATACCGGATCAGTTTGTTGTATTGAGAAAGGCACACGTTAAAACTATGCATCAGACACAGTGCAGGTGGGAATAGCGACAGGGTGCAAAGCCACTAAAAGATCTATGCACAGTTATGAACCCTGTCTTTGCAGAGGATAAATTCTCTACTTGGAGGAGGGTCCACCAAGCAGCTGCCATGGCACAATGGTATGAACCACGGGCAGCAGTGGAGGCAGTGTGTCTGCGGACCGAGTATCGAATCCCAGTCCCAGCCGCATGTCACACTTAGTGCGAATTAATTTTCCAACCCCTGGAGTAGATTATTTTAGTTGGAGGGGTGCGGGGAAACAGACATATGCCACTGGCAGTATATCCTACTGTATTGGCAGCGTAATATATTGCTTCAGCATAATGTCTTGTGACATTATGACCCTGTGCCAGTTGCAAGTGGGCATACTCTGGATCTGTTATAAATCCCTCCAGATCATACTCCGCCTCCTTCCTTTTATCGTCTGGGTTATTTGTCCCTTCTTCTTTTTTTTTTTTTATACTATGTATTTATGGGCCCTATTTGCCTCCCTTCTCCACTCTCTCTTGGACATCCCCTAATGTAGGCCTTGTTCCTACCGAAATCTACCTATCGAGCACATGACTCTGCACCATCTTACGCCCAGTATACCCCCCGGGTAGGGGGTGAAGAGGGACACCCAATGCTTACCTCTTCAAACCAGCATACTCTGATTGCGGAATCAGTGCAGTGGAGTCTGTCCCAATGAGCCCGGAGACCTCAGCGAGGTGTTGTCGCCTAGGAGAAGCCGAGGTGTTTTTCCGTGTTCCCCAGACATCGGTGTGCAATGAGGGCCAGTGAGCTAGGAGGCACGCTGAGATGTGCCTTCCGCTCCGTCCCACTACCAATGTCTTGCCCAGTGCCCTTACTACTTCTCCAGTTACCGCACCTTCCATCTGGGCTCCCCCAGATGGCGGTATTGCAGCGGGAGCCTGCAGTTAACCCCCCCCCCCGAGGAGAGCAGCAATTGGGCGCTCTATCCATCTCCTCCCTGGCCGACCCCCGGCAGCCCGTCTTTGTTCCCGAACCCGGGTCACCGGCATGGCGTCCAGCGCCTTAACCCTCAGCACCACTGGGCCGGCCCATTTGTCCCTTCTGAAGGAAGAAGTTCAGACTTTGTTTCAAAAAGTTGCCATTGCACCTCCCCGAACACTATATCCGGTCTGGTGGGTCAGGCCGCTCCCCACCCCCTGCCACGAAGGGTAAGTCATGGGGTTAAGGGAAGGGGGGTCTCATACCTGGTGCAGGGGAGATGTCAGATGTGTAGCAGAAAACTCCGGGGAGAAAAGAATAACAAAAAAAAAAAAAAAAGTTTCCATTGGACTGGTTCCTCCTTGGAAGGAAACAAAGGATCTTACTTCGAGAGGGCTCTTGCAGTAAGTAATAACCATGAGGACTGTGCCCCCTGATGTCAGGACCACACGGAAACTTTAGCTAGCATTGTCTAATGGGGGACCCGCCCACCTGACGTCAGCGTGACACTGCCTAGTGGGCGGTCCCCTCGCCCACCTTCAAGTTCTTTCCTGCCATCGGCCTGTACACGTCGGACCTCGCGGAGATCGACGCTGCAGTTCGACTGCTATTTTTCAGATGAGTATCTGTTTTTCTTCCTTTACTGTTCAGAACTTAAATTTGTGCATGTCTTCTGTCTTCCTTCGAGTCGCATAAGAATAGGTGAGATTTTTTCGGTACGCAGCTCACGCACAAGGATTCTCACTACCTTTGTCTCTTCTGTTGGGGCTCAGAGCACAAGACCGAGGATTGAGGCTTGCCTGATCTTCAACCAGGCCACACAGAAGCCCCACAAAGCTCACCTGCTTAAAAAGAAGATGGCCACGATGGAAAAAGAGTTGCAGAAGCTGAGGAGCCCTTCATCCTCTCCTACAAACTCCCACAAGCATAAGAAGAAGAGGGACAAAGAGAAGCACCGGGACCAGACTAGATCTCCCTCTCACCCACGTCTGTCCCTGGGTGATCAGGGGCCCTATTCCTCCGGGAAGACCGCTGCTGTCTCAAAGTCTGCCACACCTTCCCAGGAGCAGGCCCTTGGTACCCCCACCACCACTGGTCACGGTGGCCGCTGGCACCTCGGCAGAGTCCGAGGCCTCTGCCACTCTTAGACCCATCTCTACCATGGAATCCAAGCAGTCAAGTGGGGCCAATAAGTCACTTGTCAAACCCCCTGATGGGCCGGCCCGGTAGCGCTGAGGTTTGAGGCGCTAGATGCCACACCTCGCGCCGTGCTGGCGACCTGGGTTCGGGAATGAGCCTGGGCCATCGGTGGTCGGTGGGGAAGGAGAAGATCGAGCACACGGAGGACTGCTCTCTTCTCCTGTGGTGGGATCCAGGGTGTACCGTGCTCCGTAGCGGCTCCCGGCAGAGGCTGAGCACATTACCGCTCAGCACTGGTCGATAGGGATTGGCACTGCAGGACATCTAGGCGGTCCCACGCTGGCATCTATTGCACGCCACGCCAATAGGGGGAAAGTAAGTAAAAATCTTTGCCTCCTGATAGGCGAAGAATGGTCCAGGGGCTGGCTACCATGCCCAGCGCTGGGTCTCTCCGCTCACTCCTCTGTTCTCCTCCCTGCCTGACTGCTCTTCTAGATTGAAGATAGAGTGCCAGAAAGGAGTAATGGCGGTCCCGCCTCGGGGGACTCTGAGCCGGAGGGTTGGGCGGCCAGGCTAGCGGATGGAGAATCTGGGGTTCCAGAGGAGTAGAAGCGGAGGACTTCAGACGGGTGAGATCTGGTTTCAAGCCGTGTGTCCATCTGGAGAGAGTTCAGGGTAAGGCAGAGCCATAAAAAAAAAAACCCGATGAATGCCCAGCTCAGGCCGATAAATCTGGCACTGGGGACTGCGGTGTCCGCATGGCCAGAGTCAATGAGCCAGTCGTCGGACCCTCCAGTGACAGCCCAGCTGACACGCTCACATCTGGTTCTGGCTCAGGACCCGACAATGTCCAGCTGAACGAGAGCCAGCTGCCAATCTTAACGCAACCTTTATCGGTTGGGTCTCCCCACCAGGATACCCCCTCCTCTCTTTTCATGGAGCTTCTTCTTCCCTCCCCAGATCAGCGGGGGATGGGGTTCATCTGTCAGGTGACATTGTTGCTGGGTCACCTTCAGACCTCACGTTGAACCTTCCGGGCCCTTCCCCATTGGTTCTTCCAACGGGGCCATCTGCGCCGATGCCAGGTTTGCCACCTGTTGGTCCTGCACCTGACCCTGCTCTTCTGGACTGAGTTTCAGGCCCCATCGGGTCCCACTGCACAACCTTTAGGGCCTCCGTCAGGCTACCTTCTGCCCAGTTACCTGGCACCACATTATACACTGGGTTACCCTCTGTCAGGCTAGCAGACATCCGGCTTTACAACACCTGGGTATGCGCCTACCAACTCCTTGCTGGGTTACCCGATGCACGGGTACCAGACGCCGGGTTCTCTTCAGGGTTTCAGCCTTTCAGACCCTTTTGCCACATCCTCAGCCGGATTTCTGGGCCACCCTCCAGTCCTGATGGTTGGAGACCAAGTCACAGCTCGTCTCGGAGCTAGATAGCCGGCACCCTGCGAGAGCTTTCACCCTGGTTCACCCGGATCAAACCTGCAAGCCCACCACTCTGCTGGACCTGGGCCAGTCTACGTCAGGCATGACGTAAGGTCCTTCGACTGGACTAACGACGGACAGTGTCCATCCTAGGTCTCAGGAGGTTTCTCGTCCTGATGTCAGGTCTTCAGAATTCTCGTATTCGGAATCAGAGTCCAGGTCCTCCTTCTCTGTTTCAGGTTTTGAGACTTCCCCTCCAGAAGAGCCCAAGACTTCCCCCAAATTGCTTCCGGAGGGCCCTTCATTCACGGACCTCCTGAAAAAGATGGCAGAGGTCTACGAGTGGAAGACTGATGCACAGGATGCCAAGCGTCCGAGACTGAGCACCTGGATATACAGGAGACAGCACCTGTCCTTACGCCCCCATGGTTAGTGCCTCATGAAGATTTGGTTTCTACCATTTGAATGATGCCTGCCTCCGTCCCAGCGGTGGCGAAAAAGGTCGACAGGACACTAGAGGGTAAGGATCACCTCAGTGTCCACCCAAAGACAGACTCAGTGGTCATTATGCTAGTTCATGACAGGTCCACCAAGCCGAGACACATGAGCACCTCTCCTTCTGACAAGGAGTCGAGGCAGCTGGACCACTTCAGGAGGAAATGCTGTTTTTCCTCCACACTGGCCATGTGCACCCTAAATTACGTGGCACACGTGCTAATATACCAGAAGTCTCTGTTTAGTCAACTGGAGCCTGTCATTGACGCCACGCTGGACTCCAGAGTCCAAGTCCATCCTGGTGGACACTATCAGGTCCACTAAGGTCACCTGTCTTCACTCACTAAGGGCGATGTATGATTCGGTGGACTCCTCACCCAGGGGCACTGCTATGGTGGTTTGCCTCATGAGATATTCCTGACTAAGGGTGTCAGGCTTGGCACCTGATGTCCAGGCAGCCATTTAGGATGCCCCCTTCCGGTGTTCCATCCTCTTCGGGGGTGACGCCCAGGACATATTCACCAGCCTTCAGGATAAGGACAAGGCCTTATGGTCGAGTCATACTATGTATCACACCAGATTTAAGGTCAAATAGCCATTTGGTTGCCAGACCAAGCGGCAGATGAAACAGCAACATCCAGCCAGACATGAGACAAAACATTGGGCACCTTCAGCCAAAACTCAGATAGCCTCGGGGGATTTTCCCAACCCTTCCTCCACCTCTTGACTCGCGCGCCCCCCCCCCCCCCCTTCCGTCGAGCGGAAGGTTTGCCAGTCACTTGCTGGGGTGGGAGGCAGTAACCCAGAACAGATTTGTGGGTCCTTCAGCTGGCGAGTCACTGTTACACATTGGAACTTCTGGCGAGATCCCCAAACAAGCCTCTGGGGGTATATCACTGTCCAAAGACACATATCCCACTGATAAGGGAGGAAATCGAGATTCTTCTGCAAAAAGAAGCCATAGAGCCTGTTCCAGCAAACCAGGTAGGAAAGGGGTAGTACTCCAATTTCTTCCTGATTCCAAAGAAGATGAGCGATCTCCTTCCAGTTCTGGACCTCAGCACTCTAAACCTGTACATAGAGTAAAAACTGTCCAGATGCTGACTCTCCCAGGTCTGCTGCCCCTCCTGCACAAGGGACAGTGCCTCTGTACCTTGAACATGCAGGATGCCTGCCTGCATATCCCGTTTTTTCCGGCCCATCGCTGCTACCCAGGTTCTTATTTCAGGGGGAACATTATCAGTTCAAGGCTCTCCCCTTTGGCCTGTCCTCGATACCTCTGATTTTTACAAAGTGCCTTGCGGTAGTGACCGCAGCCCTGAGACACTAGGGCCACTATGTGTTCCTCTACTTGAATGACTGGCTTCTTTCAGCTCCATTGAGGGAGCAACTGGAACTTTTCTTTTCCACTGCCCTGGACCTCTTTGCACAAGTGAGGATTATGGTCAACTACCCCAAGTCCCAACTTGCCCCCTCCCAGTGTCTCCAGTTTATTGGAGCAGTGCTGGATATGGCCCAGGGTATGGCTTTTCTCCCTCAGGACAGGGCGGAAACCTTGGCAGGCTCGCCTGATAGCCTCCAGCATCTGGGTTTTGGCCAGGTCAGTTCTCCGGCTCTTTGGCCTTATGGCAGCGGCCATCCCCACTGTTTCTTCTGGCCAGATTCCACATGCGTATTTCACAGGAGATGCTTAGGGTGCAGTGGGATCAGAGGTCATACGACCAGGACCACATGGTCATGGTCTCCCAGTTCATTGCAACAGGATCTCCTGTGGTGGCAGGATCTCAGCAACCTTGCCAAGGGGGTCTCTTTCCAGTCCCTTCCCCCTCCCCCATCCAGACCCTAACTACAGATGCTTAAGGGACACTCTGGCCCACCCAGGACTGAAGTCCCTTCACACATGGCACCTTCCGACATAGTTGCCTCACGCTATAGAGTCTTCTCCAGAGTAGCTCAAGTCCTTGTGGAGGCTAGAAAACCCTTCCACGAGGATGATTTATGCTATGAAGTGGAAGTGTTTCTCCATTTGGGCCACTTCAAAGGGTTAGGACCCTTTCTTGTGTCCTGTACCTCAGGTCATGGAGTACTTGCTGCATCTCTCCAACCTGGGCTTGAATTACTCTTCAATGAATGTTCACCTGTCTATCTCTGCCTACTACACCATGGTGGAGGGCAAAGCTGTGCTCAGTTGGAGGTCTTGAAAACTTTCCTGAAACCCCCGGTGCGCAATCCCACACCTCCTTGGGATCTGAATTTTATTTTAAAGAAACTTACCCTGCCTCCTTTTGAACCGGCTGGTAGTTGCGATATGTGCTATTTGTCTTGGAAAGCACTCGGATTTCCGAGCTTCAGGCCCTGATGTGTAAGGAGCCTTATTTGATTTTCCACAGAGACCAGGTGGCTCTACATATCAATCCTCAGTTTTTACTAAAAGTGGTTTCTGAGTTCACATTGAATCAGTCTATTTAACTACCAGTGTATTACCCTGAGTATTCTAATCAGGGGGAGGCAATTCTGCATACTTTGTATGTTCACAGAATTTTGCTTTACTACACTAACCATACAAAGTCTGTCCAGAAATTGGATCAGCTTTTTGTTTCTTTTGCACCCAAGAGAGAGAGGGTGCAGCAGTTTCCAAATAGTGTTTATGCAAGTGGTTGGCAAACTGCATTGTGTTCTGTTACCAGAAGTATGGTGAGACCCTCCCAGAGGAAGTTAAGGCACATTCTACTAGAAGCATGGCTGCTTCTACTGCTTGTTTCAGGAATGTGTCCGCCGCTGACATCTGTGCGGTGTCCACTTAGAGTTCCGACCATACTTTCAGCAAACATTACAGTCTGGACATTACCTCTTGGCTGGGTTTAGACTAGCTGTCCTCTAAGGCCTTCTGTCCTAATCTCTCTGCAGACCTTTCCTGCCGCCTGTGTTTCAGTTCCTTTTGATTCACACTGCTTGGGACTCCGTCCTTAAGGTTAATACCTACTGCATGAGCCCTCTCAAAGTAAGATAGTACAGTTACATAAAAACTTAGTGTAATAGTAGATCTTCGAGAGAGGCTCTTGCAGTAGGTAACCATTTTACTTCCCTCTTTCCCCAACTTCTGTTGCACTTGTTCTATGAGCTAATTATGGCTCCAGGAGCCTCTCTTCGGTTCTCCTGTCACCCCTTTTTGGAGGTCTCCGGGAGAACTGGAAGACTGGCATGGGGACCACCCACTATATAGTGTCATGCTGACGTCGGTCACATGACATCGGGTGGGTAGTCCCTCGTTGGACACTGCTAGCTAAAGTTTGTGTGGTCCTGACACCAGGGGACGCAGTCCTCAAGGTTATTAACCTACTGCAAGAGCCTCTCTTGAAGATCTACTGTTACGGTAATTTCTCATGTAACTCTACTGGTCTATTCAAAATACTTCCTAGTCCCAAAATGGACAGGGGATCTGTGTCCTGTGTTAGATATCTGGGATTTCAACCTGTACATTGAATACAAAAAGTTTTGAATAGTATCCCTGCAGGCTGTGGTTCCCCTACTGTAAAAAGGGTGCAGGCACTGTTCTGAACTTGAAAGATGCATACCTTCATAAAAAGATCAGGAAATCCCAGAAATCGTACCTCTGCTTTATGCTGGAAGGAGAAAACTATAATTTCAAAGTATTGTCGTTTGGCTTGTCTTAACCAAATGCTTCACAACTGTCACAGGAGCCCTTCACAGGGAAGGCCTGAATGTTTTCTCTTATCTGGACAACTGACTGCCGAAGACCAGCTCCAGGGAAGCTCTGCTACATACCCGGTCTTGGACACATCAGTTGTTTGATGATTGGGGATTGCAGTAAATGTGTAGAGACTGCTGTAGCTGTACATTGGGGGGTCTTGACACAGAGAAGGGATGTGCTTTCCAGCCACAGGATAGGGTGGACACTTTGATCGCTCAGGCACACACATACAGGAGCCACTATGTCGCTACATGAGAACAATGTTACGTTTCCTGGGCCTCATGGCTGTGGCCATAGTGACTGTGCCACTGGCATGCCTTCATAAGAGAATACCTCAATGAACACTCATGGTCCAGTGGGGTCAGTTACCGAGAAGCAGGACCAAATGGTTCTCGTCATGTCTCCTCTTCGCACGCATTCTTATGGTGAATAGATCAAGAAAACCTACTGAGGGGCATTCCATTCCTTGTACCAGCTCCTGTACAGCTCCTCACCATGGATACCTCTGGCTCTGGCTGGGGTGTTCATCTTCGCCCTTACTAGATGCAGGGGTTGTGGACCAAAGTGGAGGCCGAGCTGCACACACACATATCCTGGAAATGTGGGCTGTTGTGTACAGTCTTCAAGCCTTTCTGCATCATCTCTGCTCTGGTCCTCTGCTAATAGAGATGGACGTCGTCAGTGTGATGCATTACATCAACAAACAAGGGGGCACATCTATCACCTATGCAGGGAAGCAATGAGAGTATGATACTGGGCTCTGTCTCACAGCCTTTAGCTGTCAGCTGTTTTTCTCCCAGGTCTCCAAAACGTGTTGGTAGACAGGTTAAGCAGGTCCTTGTCCATGGTTCATGAATAGGAACTGCAGACCTCCATAGTAAATTACCTCTTCGCAAGATGGGATTTGCCAGAGTGAACATTTTTGCATCCCCACACAGTGCAAAACTGCCTCGTTTCTGCTTGCTAGTACCAGGGCCTGGAGTTTTTTGTTGAGATGTGTTGTCCCTCTCCTGGAAAGAGAAATTTCTATGCACATTTTCCCCCATTCCTCTAATACAGAAGATTCTGCTCAAGCTGTGGGTGGAGAGTGCCACTTTCTAGGTCTGGCAGTATAGGTTAGAGTAACCAGCTGTGAATGAGGTTGGTATAGCCATCAGACCTGGGTTTGATTCCCTCAACTTCCACTTGCATACTTTGTGACTCTGAGCAAGTCACTTAACCTCACCAGTGCTCCTTGGTCACCCGTGAAAACAGTCATTATGCCTAGTGGGCCTTATTCCTCCCTTCCAAAAAAATAGGGAGCATGCAATGAAGCTTAGAGGGGGGGAATGTTTTTTTTAAGAGAAATGTGTGGAAATACAATACTTCTTCACAGGATGGTTGGTGAATGACTGGCGCAGCCTGCCAGAGGGGGTAGTGGGGGCAAAGACTACAGGGCGCTTCAAGGATGTGTGGGAGAGGCACAGGGTCATAGGTGGAGGGAGAGACACCTATGACCAGCTAGAGTCAGTGGTAACAGAATAGGCAGGGACAAGAAGCAGACTGGATGGGCCTAAAGGCCCTTGTCTGGCGACAAAATCTATGCTTCTATGTTTCTCATCCTCATTGCTCCATTCTGGCCTCGCCAGACATGGTTTCCACTCCTTCAGCATCTGGTGGTGGAGCCTCCTGTCCCTCTGCCTCTGTGTGGGGGCTGTCACAGGGCAAGGGATCCCCGGTCCATTCAGACCTTGAAGTCCCTGCACCTGCATGTGTGGTTCCTGAAAACATAGCCATTGCACATTTTGGGGTATCCCCTAAGGTTACTGATATCCTGCTTGCAGCTAGGAACCCTTCTCCCTGAAAAACTTATTCTCTGAAATGAAAGTGTTTCACTTTGTGGTCTACTTTCCAGAGTATGGACCCCTTTACATGTCCTGTGAACACTGTGTTTGAATACTTGCTTTCCCTGTCTGACTGTGGCCTGCAGTATTCCTCTGTTAAGGTGCATTTGGCTGCTATATCAGCTTTCCGTGCCCCTACTGATGGTCACATGGTTGCCCAGTTAGGGGTGTCCTGTACGTTTCTGAGAGGTATTCTTCATATGAACTCCACTATCTATAATCCAGTCCCTCGTTGGGACTTAAATTTTGTTCCTGAGAAATTTACATTGGTTCTTTTTGAGCCTGCATTGAGCTGTAGCTTACGTTTCTTATTATGGAAAACATTGCTTTTAGTCATAATAACCTCTGCTTGGAGGATTTCCGAGCTTCAGGCTTAATGTGAGCCTCCTTATTTGATTTTCACAAGAATAGTGTCTGCTTGCATACAAATACTAAGTTTTAACCGAAGGTGATATCAGACTTTACACTGAATCAAATGATGCACCTTCCTGTCTATTATCCCAAGCATGCCAATCAGGGTGAGGTGCTGTTCCATACTTAGATGTACATAGAATACTAAGATGCTATATTGATCACACCAAGAACTGCAAAAAGTCCTCTCTACTGTTTTATTTCATTCACCTCTGGGGAAAGATGGTGCTCCTGTGTCTAACCACTGCCTGTCCAAATGGCTGGCAGATTGTATTTTGTTATGTAGGAAGTACAGTAAGGAACTTCCTGGTGGTGTTTGTGGTCACTCCACAAGAGGTATGGCCACTTCTGTTGCTTATTTCAAAAATATCCCTGCTGCCAAGATATGTGCCGCAGCCGCATGAAGCACTGTACACCTTTTAGTAAACATTACCATCCGGGCATCATCTCTTGTAGATGTGCTGGTTTTGGGATTGCTGTACTGCAAGACCTTCTGCCCTGATCACATATCAGATTGTACCATCCTCTCTGCTGCTTTGTACTGCTTGGGAGTTGTTCCAAAGGTGTGACCTATTGGAGGCGATATCCTCGATGAAGATAAAACAGTTATGTAAGAACTTGGCATAACGGTAGATCTTCAAGAGATTCTCCTTCATTTGGCCATGCCATACTAGATACTGGGCCAGCCGTCCGATTAGCTCCTGTGCTGTTCGTTTGCTGATAGTCTGTCAATCGAGTATACTTTGCTCTTTTATGTTTTTCCGTTTTTCATATGTGCACGGTTTGAAGTTGGAGAAAATAGCTCTGTAGTAGAATTTTCAGAGCTTCCATCTCCTGCATTTTGTATTATTTGTCTATTCAGAGGACGTTGTGGAGGAGAAACGCTTTCTGTTCGGACTTTACAGAAGACGTGGCGGAGGGGAAATGCCTTTTGTTTGACTACCACTGCATCTGACTGGAAAATCTTTGATACTGGATCTCTGCTTATTTTGCTGGATTTTGGTAACTTTTGCTGAAGCTTTGACTCCAGATCCATGGTTATCAAGGTCCTTGCCTTGATTGGGCAGTGTCTGGTGGGGGCCCCCTGATTTCCGCTGCTTCAGGGTCATATCGACTCCCAGGGACCAAGCGGGAGTTGGCTGGGTTTTGCCCCAGAGAGCTGGTGGCATCATCAGAGACCACCCTAAGAGGCCTCGGGGTTGGTCCAGGAGGCCTAATTACCGTGACCTCTGTAGCTGCGGGTCCCGGGAGTTATTGGGGGTCCGTTTTGGGGTGGTGGATGGGGAGTCTCTTCTCCCTTCTTATAATTCTATTTGTCCAGTCCAATATTTGGTCCTGTCTCACTGTTTGGCCTTTGACCCGTGAATCAAGGATTCGAGTGACTATGCCTGACTGGTGTTTGGACTTTGAACTTCTTTGCCTGGATTTGCTTGGGAGCTGATTACTTGATGGTAGTGGAGGTGCCTATTGACTTATTCGTAGTCTGATACATTACGTCTCTCTCCTGTTCTGGACTTTGGAGTATCTGCACTTAAAAGGACAATAATATTCTATGTTTTATGACTTATTGTGATTTACATAGTGGAACCTGGTGGTGAGAGGACCTGGGGTCCACATTTTGACTTTTTATGTTATCCTTCTGATTTATTATTTTGTATATTGTTTGTTTTATGCTTTATAAATTTGTTTAGGCAGTGAGAGGGCTTGAACTTATTTTTCTTTTTCTAGCAGTGAGAGTGCTTGGATATTAAATAATCTTGGAACTTTCTTTTACAGCTCTGGACTTTGTAAGTCAGTGAGAGTACCTTACAATGACACTGTAGGAGGAAGGACTGAAATAACTTTTATATATGTGCGGAGATCTCTAATCCAGTATACGGGGGTTAGGGCAATACTTTTAAAGTTGTTTTTATTTTTTGGTGAAGTTTTTGTTTCGTTTTAGTTGCTTTTTTATTTTGGGGTGGGGTTGTATTTGTTATAGATTGTGTTGTTTGGTGTGGTTATATATTATTTAGTGTGGGTTATTTGTTTTAGAAAATGTTTTGGCCAGGATTGATGGTTAGGCATTATTCCCCCTCCAGGCTGAGAGATCTCCGTCCTTTTTGTTGACCCCCTTTATCCCCAGAGGTGTATAGACGGTGCAGGGGTTTGGGAATAGCAAGGAGAGTTCGGGCGGGGACCCGGCCTGCCGGGAGAATGGTGAGGCGTGGACGGATTGGGATAGTGGGGACAGGGAGATGCCCTGGGGCAAAATGGGTCGAGGAAAGGGGTCCTCCCTCTCTGGTTCCCATACCCAAGGGTTCTACCTATTACAGACAGGAAACTCTGTCTTCCTCAGCTGCTCATCGAGCTCGGGCGGTGTTATGCAATGCCAGGTCGATTAAAAACAAGACCGCCATAATTGGGGATCTTGTTAATTCAACCGACCTGGCTTGCATCACCGAGACCTGGTTGGATGGAAATGCTGGCCCTGTTTTGGCTTCAGCGGTTCCACCCGGGTACTCAGTGATACACTGCTCGAGGATCAATCGTAGGGGTGGGGGTGTGGCCCTTTGTTTTAAATCAGAACTGAACCTGAGGGAAATTCCAGTGGGAACCACCAACTCCTGTGAATGTATTGTGGGCGAGGGTATGTGGTGCAGGATTCTTGTCATCTATCGTCCACCAGGAGATGGGAATGTTTTCCTGCGGGAAGTTGCGGACTTCATCGCCAACCTAACATTGGGACCCCATAGATGGCTGATCCTTGGGGATTTCTGTGCTTGGGTCGACGATGAACTCTCGCAGTTTGGGTAAGACCTCCTCCAGTTAATGAGTTTACTGGGCCTCACACAGGTTGTTTCCTCCTCAACCCACATTGGTGGTCATTCATTGGACTTGCTGTCTCTCCTGGGGATGGAGATATCCGACTTGGTGGTGGAACCAGTCGGATGGTCGGATCATCATACCATCAGCTTCAGTTTTGGCCCCAAGAGGCCTGCCCCATGGAAATGGTCGAGTACCGCACTTTGAGGGGTGTATCCCCAGATGGCTTGATGGCGGTGCTGGACCTATCGGGCATGCCGAGAAAATGCATGGATCCAGGGGATCTTGTACTTGCCTATAATAGGGCGGTGACAGAAGCCCTGGATTCCATTGTTCGTGTTCATCCACTCTCCCTTGGCCCTAGGTCTCCGTGGTTTGATGAGGACCTGAGGGAGTTGAGGAGAGTTGGACGAAGGCTAGAGAAGCGATGGCGGAGGTCCGGCCTGGTGTGTGTGACAGGCTTAGTTTGATGGACCATTATTTGGTCTATCAATTAACAATCTCCCATAAGAAGGCAGAATTCCTGTCCAGGGAGATTGCTGCCACGCAGAATCGACCAGCTCAGTTTTTCCGGACTGTGGACAGATTGTGCAGTCCACTCTGTCTTAAGCCCAGAAATGCTTTTTCACAAGAGCAGTATGAGGAGATTGCTCGATTCTTCACGGATAAGGTTGCCACAATCAAGTCTGATATCCGCCTGACCCTTTCTCTAGGGAGTAGCAGTGGTCGGCAGGAGATGTCAGACGGTTTGAGTGGAGCGACTTTGGCCAGCCTACAATCAGTGATATTGTGATGGTTATCCAGACTTTACATCCTACCAACTGTAGTTTGGATCCGGGCCCTACGTGCTTGCTTGTTGGCTGCTTTGATGTAATCTGCCCGGTCCTTGCTGAGATAGTCTGGTTATCCTTGGAGAGGGGAATTTTTCCAGCTTCCCTTAAGGAGGCCGTGGTTCGGCCCCTTCTTAAGAAACCCTCCTTGGATCCCGACTGTCTTACAAACTACAGGCTGCTCTCTAACCTTCCCTTTTTGGGTAAGGTTATGGAGAAGGTGGTGGCTTTACAGCTGGAGGACCATTTGACCAGTCACAATATCTATGATTCTCTCCAGTCTGGTTTCAGGAAGAGACATAGTACAGAGATGGCTCTTGTTCGGGTACTAAATGACCTCCTGATAGTGAGAGATTGAAAGACCAGTTCCATCTTGGTCCTTCTTGATCTCTCTGCAGCATTTGATACTGTGGACCATGGTGTGCTTTTGGATCGCCTGCGGTTTATCTGTGGACTGTCAGGGGGCTGTCCTCATATGGTTTCAATCTTACCTCACGGGTAGGACTCAGAGAGTGGTGGCTGGGGTTTGTACCTCTGCTCCATTCTCCCTGCCCTGTGGGGTTCCTCAGGGATCCATTTTGGCACCCATGTTGTTTGCAGTGTATATGCTGCCGTTAGGAGCGATTATTAGACGGTATGGCGTAAGTTTTCACTGCTATGCAGATGATACTCAGCTATACATGTCTTTTGTCCCTGAACAAGACAGTGCTGTCTCGGTGCTCAACAGCTGTCTGACTGAAATCCAGACTTGGAAGAATATGAGCTGGCTAAGGCTGAACCCTGAAAAAACTGAGGTGTTGGTTGTGAACCCGGGTCGTCGTGAGGCGGGTGTGTTTGCAGGTTCACCTTCAGGCTTGTGGCTTGGAGGTGTCCAGCTAGCTACCTCAGACCGGGTACGGAACCTGGGCGTTATGTTTGATGACTGTCTGACCATGAAATCGCAGGTGTCAGCAGTTGTTAAAACCTCTTTTTACCATCTGAGAAATATCGCTCAGGTGAAACATCTGGTTCCTCCTGATGATCTTCCAACATTAGTTCACGCCTTCATTACCTCACGCCTTGACTACTGCAATGCCCTTTACTTAGGGCTGTCGGGGGTTGATATCCGCCACTTGCAGCTGGTGCAGAACGCGGCTGCCAGGCTATTGACTGGTGTTTCACGAGCCAGTCATATAACGCCTGTGCTCTGCGGTCTGCACTGGCTGCCGATTAAGTGGTGGGTCACCTTTGAGGTTGCTTTGCTAACCTATAAGGCCCTACACGACCAGTGACTGAGTTACCTGAAAGATCTCCTTTGTCCCTCCCGTCCTCTCCGATCCACTGATGAGGGATTGCTAGAGGTTCCCAGGGTACATTTGCAGACGTCGGGAGCAAGGGCATTTAACTTTGTTGCTCTGTCTGTGGAAAACTCTACCTCATTGGGTATGAGATTGCCTAACTGTCCAGAGTTTTAAAACTGCCTTAAAAACTTATTTTTTTAACCTGGCTTTTGTTGATTGATGTGGTTATTTGTTATGTGTTTTTTATATTGTTCTTTGTTGGAATTTATATGTTTATAATAATTTATTCTGTCTTATGTATTTTATTGTACAGGCGCCTTGGTTTTAGAAAGGCCCCTTTTTATAAATAAAACTGATGATGATGATACCCAACCATCCCCCCTCCTCTCGTTTGCTTTCAGTGAGGGTTATATCAGATGCAGTGCCTAGATCCTTACTCCATGCATCCTGTTTTCCAGTCCCATGCCTCTCCTTGTATGCCTGCTGCTGGTTTAATCTCCTCGTTCCTCACTGTTAGATGCCCTCCAAGGCTAATAACCAACGGGGAACTGAGGCGTGATGGGACTGCCAACGTTATAGACACATTAACAGTGCACATCATTATGGGCGTCCCCCAGCTAACGAAGTTTCCAAGTGGTCCTGATACTGACTGGCTATAGCTTCAAAGGTGTGGCCTATGTCTCTCGAAGTTCTACTGTTACAATAAGTTCTTGCGTAACTGTTCTATTCTTGTATAGCAGTGCAAGTTTGAAACATGGCTGTATATCGAAGCTGTTCTTTATTTGGTTTTTAAGTAGCAAATTAGCTACAGTCTCGGGAACTTTGCTGTTCAGTATTGCCAGTTCATCTATAGTTTACATCACAGTTAAAATCAGACCGTCCATTGTGAAGACTTTTACATAACTAATGAGTTTTTGCAGGCTGTTATTCTAGTCCTCAATTTGTAATAAATAAACAGAAGTTCTAAGTTAACTGTATTCAGAGTAAAGCATACAATGGAAGTGAGCACTCTCATCTCATGAGTTGATGAAGAGACCAGGATGTACTTCATCCAACTGTGTCTTCACTAAATTGCTGTGCAGGACAACAGCAAGTGCAGCCCTCTCTCCCTCATAGATAAGTGCTTGTCTGTGATGGAGAGACTAATTTGCTGTTGTCCTGCTCAGCAGTTTAGTGAAGACGCTGTTGGGTGAAGTATATCTTGGTCTCTTCACCAGCTCAGGAGATGCGAGTGCTCACTTCAGTTACATGCTTTGAATGGTCTCTAAGCTAGTTAGCACCCAGTTTCACTGGGAGCTACCGCTGCAGTTTTGCACTTTTGTATTCAGAATAAGCCAACTTTCTATTCTGGTCTCATGTTGTGTGTGATTTCTTATCTCCCCTACCCACCTTTGTAGGTCACAGACTGAAATGTGAATACACTGCACACAAAGAAGGGGTCCTGAAAGATGAATTGATACTGGCCAGTGAGACAGACGATAGTGCCTGTGTAAAAGTAGTTGTGCAAGCACGAGTCATGGGTAAGTATTCTCCTGAGTAAGTCAATAATGACCAGAAAATACTACTCGGTACAGGCTAAAAAAATGTCATCTTAGTAGGTTCTCATTTTAAGCATTTTTTTTTTATCTGGCAGCTGGTCTTTCTAACACTTGCAAAACTGTGGATGCCAAAATAGGCCTTGCCTATAGGGTAAGGTATGGTGTCACCACCTCTACTTGGTGGGCCATAGCTCAGGCTATTCTGCTTACTAGGCTTACCTATGGATTTGCCACCTCCTCCAAATGGAACCTGTGCAAATGGAGTACTCAGTACAATAATATGCCTTTTGCCTTGGCCTCTACCCGACTTATCACTGCCTGCTGTACTGTGGGCTAAACTGGCTATCCCCTCTTGCTCATCGTTTATTTGCAGTAGGTTCTCTTGCAGACAAAATGTTCTCATCTGTAGAACCCTCCTCTCTTGCAGCCATGCTGCAGCCCCCTGATCAGGGCTACCCCCTACACTCTAGCAACTTTTTTGTACAGATGACTCCAAAATGCCCAGCCATTATGGGGGAACTGGCCTTCTCTTACTTTGCTCCTAATTTTGGACTTCCCTCCCAGTATCACACTGGCACTCACAATAGCATACCCATTTCAAAAAGGACTTCCTAAAGTCTTTAGATAAATGCAGCCAAACCTTACGCACTGTCTGATGTCTAAAGATATATGTAGATAGAATTTATCATAACTTTGCAGGTAAACAATAATTTTTAGTTATCTATTCAGTGCTTGAGTCTTGTGTCTACTTGTTTGAACTGTCTGTCGGAACTGCTGACTACTTGCATATTCGTTGCTTATGTATTTTTACAAACATAAGAATTTGCCAGCAGAAACAGGCCATAGTGGTCTATCAAGTCTGCTCGAGTGTGCAGCTCTAATTAGTTCCTGGGCTCCTCTCCCCCCAACTGCCCCCACTGGAGTCAACTATCCCTCCCCTTTCCCATCCCAGGAACACCTACCTAATTTTCTTCTTCACCCTATCACCCCCCCTTGAAATTAGCCACTGTATTTACTGCAACCACCTCTGGCAACTCATTCCACCACGACAACACCCTTTCAGTGAAAAAGTGCCTCCTCATTTCCTTCTTAAATCTACCCTCCCACTAGCTTCATGCTGTGCCCACTTATTGTACCCTCCTTCCTTAAGTTACAGATGCCATCCGATCTTACCCTGTTTATCCCCTCTCTCTCTCTCTCCTATCCTCCAGGGAGCACATGTTTAGCTCATTTAGACTCTCCTCATATGTTTTGTCCCCATACCCTGGATCATCCTGGTCTCCCTCCTCTGGACCCCCTCGGGTAGCCTGATATCCTTCTTCACAAGTGTCTGTCAGAGATCCGAACATGGATGTCAGCAAATTTGTTTGGACTCAACCTGGGGAAGACCGAAGTGTTGGTTGTGGAGCTGGGTCGAAGAGAAGGAACAAACGCCCCTGGATTAGATCTGAGCCTATTTATAGGATGTGATAGGCTGTAGGCATCAGCGAAAGTGAAGAATTTCGGCATGTTCTTGGATAGTGAGCTGACAATGGAATCCCAGGTGTCTGTGACTGTCAGTATGGGATTCTGTCATCTCCGGAATATCTCCCATATTTAATCCCTCATTCCCCCTGACGACCTGCCCACACTGATGCATGGATTTGTCACCTCGAGGCTTGACTACTGCAACGCCCTCTACCTCTGGATCAGTGGGGGTATGCTTTGACGCCTGCAGCTGCTGCATAACGCGGCGGTCCGACTGCTAACGGTCTCCACAGTCTTAACACATTACGCCAGTACCTCGCGAACTGCATTGGCTGCCAGTGCGTTGTCGTATCTCCTTTAAGATTGGTCTGTTGACCTATAAGGGCTTACACGGGCTGGATCCAGGATTCCTGAGTGAGCTGCTGCATCCTTACACCCCAAATCGCCGTCTCCGGTATGCAGGGGAAGGTCTCCTGGAGGTGCCCGGATCGCGACTTAAACTGTCAGGAAATCCGGCATTGGAAGTGGTTGCCCCAATCTTCTGGAATTTGTTTCCAGGTGACCTCCGGGAAGCACCAACACTGTTAGTACTTAAAAAACTTTTGAAAAAAATGTTTAATCGGGCACGGGGGTTTTCTGATAAATTACAATTTTATTCCTTATATTTATTTTGTTGATGATTTATTGAGGTTTTATGTGTGTGTGCTGAAAATGTTTGGTTTTATTGTATTTATTTATTGCACTACTCTGTAAGGGCACCCTGAGCCTGTGGGGAATGGCGCCCAACATAAATAAAATCTTCTACTGCTACTACTATTTCAGATACGGGCACCAGAACTGCACACAGTATTCCAGGTGCGGCCTCACCAGTGACCTGTACAGTGGCAAGATGACTTGCTTCCTCCTACAGGTTATTCCCTTGGCGATGCAGCCTAGGATTTTATTTGCTTTGGCTGCTGCCTTGCGGCACTGTGCCGAGTGTTTCATGTCTTCTCTGACCATCACCCCAAGGTCCTTTTCCTCCTTGAGACTGCCACCTGTACTTCCCCAGCTAGTAGCTGTCCCCTTGGTTCATGGCACTCAAGTGCATGACCTTGCATTTCTTGGCATTGAAATCCAACTGCCCGACCAATTCTCTAGCCTAGCCAGATCTTCCTTTAATTCCTGTCTCCCCTCCACTGTGTCCACCCTCCCACAGAGCTTGGTATCATCTGCAAACAGGCATATCTTACTTTTGACCCCCTCTGCTATGTCCCCAATAAAGATGTTGAACAGCACAGGTCCAAGTACTGAGCCTTTGGGACCCCGATGGATACAGGCAGAGGTTTTGATAGGAATCAGAGTGGTGGTAGGGGGAGAACTATCTGCAGCCAATTCTTGACCCACCCCAGCAGTTTGTCCCCTATTCCCAGGCCCCTCAGCTTGCTGATCAGCCTGCCATGTGGCACTGAATCGACTGCGTTGCTGAAGTCAAAGTACAGGATGTCCACCGCCTGTCCCCTGTCCAACAATCTCGTAACCCAGTCAAAGAAGTCGATCATGTTGGTTTGACAAGATCTCCCCCTGACAAACCCATGCTGCCTGTTGTCCTGGAGACCATTTTCCTCAAGGAAGGACACCAGTCTTTCCTTTAGAATGGTCTCCATTATCTTCCCCCCACTATGGAGATCAGGCTTACTGGCCTGTAGTTACCCAGCTTGTCCCTGGGACTGCTGTTATGGAGTGGAACCATGTGGGCTGTTCTCCAGTCCTGTGGAACACACCCCTCCTCCAGTGAGGTGTTAAACGGGTCCATAAGTGGGGCTGCTAGTACCCTGCCAACTCCCTCAGGACCCTTGAGTGTAAACCATCTGGTCCTCGTGCTTTGTCCACCCGTAGTTCACTTAGCCCCCTTAAGACCCTGTCCACCCCAATCTCCCCTTTGTAGTCCACCCCCCCATTCCTCCCCTGTGGTATGGGCACTTCCGCTTCCTTGGTGAAGACAGAGCAAAAGTATTCATTTAAAGCCTCCGCTTGATCTTTCCCCTTTTCTGCCCATCCTCCTTCCTTCATTATCCTTACTATCTCATCCTTTCTGTTTCTTTTCTCTCTAATGTATCGGAAAAAATCCTTCTCCCCTTCCTTAATCCCCCATGGTAGTCTTAGCTCTTTATCCACCTTGGCTGCCTGGACCTCTCTACCTGCCTCACAGGATTTCTCTGTGTAAGAGTCTCTGTCCTTCTCCTTCAAGGTACACTTTGTACTTCAAAAAGGTCTCCCACTTTGCTTTCACCTTCTCAGCCACCCTCCTGCTATACGTGCAGGTGTCGGTGGCCTCCATTAAACACCTTCTTGATGACTGCCCATTTCTGCTCCTCATCCATCTGTGGCTCAAGCTTTGCCAGGTGCTTCTTAAGCATGTTACCCATTCTAGTGAAGTCTGCCTTCCTGAAATCCACCACTCTTGTTTTTGTCTTGACTGCATCTTCCCCCTTTTAATGTAAAACCAGACTGTGCAGTGGTCACTACCTGCAAGGGGATCCCTCACTTCAACTCACTGGACATGCTTCCCATACGAAAGCACCAGATCTAGTATGGCCCCCTCTCTTGTTGGCTCAGTGACTCCTTGTGTTAGGAAATACTCCTGGGTAGCATCCAGGAGGACCTGCTCCCTTTCACAGGAAGTAGCTGGGGTGTCCCAGTCAACACCTGGCAGATTGAAGTCACCTAGGATTATAGTGTTCCTTCTCCCTTCTGCTGTCTTAATCTGTTCTCCCAGCTCCCTATCCAGCTCTATGCCCTGCACTTGGTGGTCTGTACACCATCCTCACCCCGAATCAGTTTTCCAGTTATGTTCTGTAGCACTACCCATAGGGCTTCGGTTGCTCCCTCCTCCCTGCTGCACATTATCCCATCCAAGTTGGTACCCTGGGATCTGGAGGTCCCAGTTCATGGTACTGGGTTGCCCATGTCTCTGTGATGGCAGCTATGTCTACCTCCCCTTCTGCCATCAGTACCTGTAGGTCTGCTGTCTTGTTTGCCAGACTCCTGACATTCAAGGAGACCACTTTCCATCTCAACCCCTGCCCCACGTTTCCCCTATTCCCTTTTTGATTCCCTTTCCCCCTTATATCTGCTATCCCCTCCCTTTGCTCTCTCCTCTTCTTTAGGTTCCCTCCTTGGGGGGATAGGCCCATTGGCCACCCCTCGCCTGGTGCCGAGTGCTGTGCCCTCTACTGTCCCACCCCCTATCAGTTTTAATGTAGCTTATCCATCAAGTACCTTTCCAGGTTGTCTTTCAGGACTCCTGAGCCCTTCTTACTCAGATGTATTTTATTTAGGGATTCGGATTATACCTTTGAGCTCAGAGCTCTTTTACAAAGGTTCCATGTCAAACAGTGACAATGACAACAATAAACAGTTTATATACAATACACAAATAGTAGGTTACTAGTATACAATAAGATTACAATGTCATTCATAGTACCAGTGGTGATAGTACTGCGTCAAGAGCATTCAACTAGGGTAAAGGACAGTTTATATGTAGCGAAGGAGATAAAGAAGTGTGACACTTAGTGGGAGAGTCTGAGGAGGAGTCAGGGTGAGGGGAGATGGGGGGGAATTAGTGGCCAAAAAAAGTGGCTTTGTCTAGGAGGTAGTGGTAGTAGGTTGGGGAGAAGGCACGGGGGGAGAAGAAGGCACAGAGATAGGGCATGGGGGAAGAGTGGGGGTAAAAGGAAGGGGAAGGAAAGTGTGGGTGAGTGGGCAGTATGGGTGTTAGAGTCCTAGTCGCAGTCACAAACTGTCCTAGTAAGAAGGTGTTGCCTTAGGCCATTTTTGAATTGCGAGATGCATTGGGAGTTTAGAATGTGCACTGGGATTTCATTGAGTCATTGGGGGGGCCCTATAGCTGAAAGCACACTGTCCCTGCACAGTTCGACGGAAAGGTGTTTGCAGGGCCCCCCTCATCCTGCCTCTGGTGGTATAGCTGGCAGCAGTTGGTGTTAGGATGCTAGAAATGCATGGGGAGGTTTTACCCATTAGCGCCTTTTTTCCAAGGAGACATGTTTGGTGTATAATCCTGTTCCTTAGTGGCAGCCAATTTGTCTGTTCGTATAAGGGGCAGGTGTGGGTATTTCGATCTGCAGCCATTGTGAGCCTACATGCCTGGTTGAGGGCAATGTGAATCCTTTTAAGTGCAGTGTCTGTTGCTGCGCCGTAGACCACCAACCCATAGTCGATGGTAGAAAGGATGGAGCTGGAGACTGAGACACGGAGGGCCTCTGGTGTGAGATACTTTTTATGCCTATAGAGTACACCCAGCTTGGTGTTCACTGCCTTTACCACTGTGTTGATGTGTTGGGTGAACGTGAGGGAGTAAATGGTGATTCCCAGGTACTTGAAGGAGTGAACTTGTTCAAGCGGCTCACTGACTTTATTGGAGATGGTGAGGGGTGGGAGCTTCTTTTTCTGCTGTCGGCTGGCTGTGAGTATCACCTTGGTCTTTATGTAGTTTAATAGAAGTGTATGGCTACAGAACCAGTCATCCAGCTTGTAGAAGGATGCCTGCAGCTCGGAATGGAGGGCGACTATTGATGAACTGCTGGTGAGAAGTACAGCGTCGTCTGCGTAAAGTATTAGTTTAGTGTCACAGGCTTCAGGAAGATTATTTAGGAACAGGCTGAATCGTAAGGGCCCCAGTATTGACCCCTGTGGGACCCCTAAAGATACCTCGGAGCTAGATACTGTGTGTCCAATTTTTACATGTTGACTTGTGTGTGCCAGGTAGTCCTTGAACCAGCAGACGGCAGTGGTTGCAACCCCCAGGTTCTGTAGTTGAGTCAGGAGGAGAGAGTGATTGACTGACCCCACCAGTTTTCCTTTGTCTAGTGCCTTGTGCAAGTAGTCGATGTAGTCCAGCAAGGCAGTGGAGGTGCTATGATTCTGCCTGAAGCCATGTTGGTTGGGACATAATAGGTTGTATTTGTTGAGGTAATCTGTGAGTTGGGTGGCCACAATCTTGTCCAGGGCTTTAGATAAGGGCGAGAGGATGGATATTGGCCTAAAATTGGCAGTGCATATCATATCACAGTTCTTGTGCACTGGTGTCATGAGAGCCTGTTTCCAGATCACGGGGAATTGTGCAAGAGCCAGCGATTTGTTAAATAGTTTTGTAACTGGCACGATGATGACACCCAGTGTTAGGGATAGGAGTGTCATATCAACTCCATCACTGCCCATTCTGGTCTTGCCTAGTATTTTTTTATGTGTTTGTAAGCCTCCTTCACTGAAACTTTTTTGAAGTAGAAAACATGGGTTGAGCCCCCTTGAGGTGTGCCGTTGGTTTGTTCCAACAGGGTGCAGATAGTTTTGGGGGTAGCACTCGGTCAGGTCAGTAAGCAGCTGTGTTGAGAGAATCTGCGATGTGCCGTGGGTCAGTAATTGTGGCGTTGTTGATGTTGAGGCGAGGGGGGTGTCTTCTCATCCTTCCCAAGAAGGTTTTTGATGTTCTTCCAAAAACTCTTTCTAACCTGATGTAACCTGTCCTGTGTATATAGGTCGATGTGTTCCCATGTCCTGCCCCAGCCTCCAACAAGCCCGTACCCATTTGCCTCGCACCAACCTGACAGCCATGTATTGAATTCTGCAATCCTCAGCTTTCTTGTAGTACTGGCACTGGGGACAGGTAGTACTTCTGAGAATGCTACTGTTTTCCCTACCTCACTACAGATTCTCCCCAATTTCCTGAACCTTTCCTGCACCACATTCACCTCACACCCTGCCAGGTCATTGGTTCCCAAATGAACCACTATGTGTGGCTTCCCCACACAGTTTGGTATGATTGTTCCCACCCTCCCTGCGGTCATACCAGGCATGCACTCCACCTTCCTGTTGTTCCTCCTCGTATGTTTGCTACCCCATGTACTCCCTTAAGTATCGAGTACCCAAGAATTGCTGCCCTCTCCCCCCCCTGCCCCCTCTGCCATGCCCCCCCCCGTTTCCCTTCTCCTATATTTTATCCTCCATTGTGGGTACCACCCAGAGAAAAGTACAGTTATGTAAGAACTTACCGTAACAGTAGATCTTCGAGAGAGGCTCTTGCAGTAGGTAATTACATATAGGACTGATGTCGGCAGGAGGCAGGACCCCACGGAAAAATTTCTAGCTAGCAGTCCCTAGCGAGGGACCGCCCCACGTCAGGTGACCGGCGTCAGACAACGTCTGTATAAAGGGGCAGTCCCGGACGCCCGCCTTCCAGTTCTTTCCCGCCATAGGCCCAGAAGGCCCGGACGAGAGAGAAGCAGATATTTCCTTCAATGGAAAATGAGCTGAAAAAGCCTAGGGGGATGGAGGGTGGGAAGGTATTACCTACTGCAAGAGCCTCTCTCGAAGATCTACTGTTACGGTAAGTTCTTACGTAACTGTACTATCTTACTTCGAGAGGGCTCTTGCAGTAGGTAATTACATATAGGACAGAATCCCAAGCAGTCTGGAACAAATGAAAGGCACCGGGAGGAGGAACTACTCCAAGAAGTAGCAAAAACCTTGCAAACCTCAAGACAGGAGGCCTTGCAAGACCGCTAACCCGAAGCCCGCTCTACGGCGAGAGGTAATGTCCAAACTATAATGTTTTGTAAAGGTATGGACGGAAGTCCAAGTGGCGGCAGCACAGATGTCTGCCGCAGACACATTCTTGAAACAAGCCGCAGAGGCTGCTACCCCCCGAGTGGAGTAACCTCTGACTTGACCCGGAAGGGTCTTGTTGTACTTGTCATAACAGAAAGTGATGCAATGAGCCAACCACTTTGACAGGCATTGCTTGGAAACAGCATTGCCTTCCCTTTTGTGAGCAAAAGAGACGAACAACTGATCAGTCCTTCTGAGATCCTTTGTCCTATCGGTATAGTATCTCAGAATTCTGTGAACATCCATGGTATGGAGCAGATATTCTCCCTGGTTGGAGTACTGCGTGAAAAAGGCAGGTAACTTTATAGACTGATTTAAGGTAGACTCCGTTACCACTTTCGGTAGAAACTTAGGGTTCGTGCGAAGAGCTGCTCGTTCCTTGTGAAAAATCAGATAGGGGATTTTACACATGAGGGCCTGGAGCTTGGAGATTCTTCGAGCAGAAGTAATGGCCACCAAGAAGAGCGTCTTCCACGACAGAAACTTCAGATCTGCAGAGGCCGCAGGCTCGAAGGGAGGAAGGGTAAGTTTCTCGAGAACAAAGTTCAAATCCCAAGGGGGAGCAGGAGTTCGGACAGGGGGCCTGAGAAAAGTCTTGGATACCTCTAATTGGGCAAAGGCTTTATCAGTGAAAGGAACATGGTAGACTGAAATAGCGGCCATGTGAACCTTCAAAGAGGAATGACTGAGACCCAGGTCGAAGAGGTGACGTAAATAATCAAGTAGAACGGCCACAGGACAGGAGAAAGGCTCCACATTCCTGGAGGCAGCCCAAATAGAAAATCTCTTCCATTTCATGGCATAGGTGGACCTAGTGGAGGGTTTTCTAGCCTCCACCAGAATCTCGGCCACCTTTGGAGAGACGCCAAAGTGAGATTGGGCTAGGTCTGCAGGAGCCATGCATGAAGTTACAGGGACTTGAGTCCCGGATGGACCAGGGTCCCCTGATCCTGGGTCAGCAATCCTCGAGATAAAGGAAGAGGAGGAACCTCTGAGTATTGTTGTAGAAGAGAGAACCAGATTTGCCTGGGCCAGAAAGGAGCGATCAGAATCATTCTCGCTCCTTCCATTGCAAGTTCTGCAGTACACGAGGGACCAGAGGAATTGGGGGCATAGACGAATCTGCCCTTCCAGTTTAGAGACAGAGCATTGCTCCAGAAAGCGCCTCGCTCTGGAGCGAGCGAGCAAAAGGTGGGAAGTTTTGTTTTTAGGGAAGAAGCGAACAGGTCTACCTGTGGAGTCCCCCAAAGCTGGAAGATGTCGTCTAGAACCTTTTGGTCCAGCTCCCACTCATGTGGCAGAGCCGAGGAGTGACTTAGCTTGTCTGCCAGGGTATTGTCGACTCCTGGAACATGGATCACCGTGAGGTGAAGGTTGTGAAGCGTTGCCCAGTCCCAAACCTTCATCACTTCCCTGCACAGCAGGTAGGATCGAGTCCCTCCCTGCTTGTTGATGTACCACACCACACACATGTCCGTTTGGACAGCTAGGTGACCGGGAAGGATGTATTGGTGAAGGGCTTGGAGAGCATATAGTACTGCTCATAGCTCTAGCACGTTGATGTGGAGAGCTAACTCCAATCTGGACCATAATCCCTGGGTTCGGTGAGGGCCCAGATGGGCTCCCCAACCTTCGCCCGATGCATCCGTGGTCAGAGGAGGGGAGGGTGACAGAAGGGAACCCCCCCGAAACAGGTTCTCTCGAACCATCCACCATTGCAAATCTGTTGTCATCGGTGAGGAGATCAGTACCAGATGATCTAGGTCGTCTACGAGTTGATCCCACTGAGAGTGGAGAGTCCACTGAGAAATCCTCATGTGGAGCTGCACGTGGGGAACCGTCGGGATGGCGGCCGCCATAAGCCCCAAAAGACGGAGAACCGACCTCGCTGGAACCTTCCTGTGTTCTGATAGCAGGGAAATCTGTGACTGGAGGGAGGCCACCCTGTCCGGAGGAAGGAAGGCCTTGCTCACTGTCGTGTCAAGGATCGCCCCGATGAACTGAATTCTCTGGGAGGGGTCCAGATGAGACTTGGAATGGTTGATGGTGATACCCAGGCAAGTGAAAACCTGCTGGGTGAGGGAGAGAAAATGCAGGAGCTCCTCCCTGGACGAGGCCACCAGGAGCCAGTCGTCCAGGTAGGGAAACACCTGAACTCCCAAAGTACGCAGGTGGGCCGCTACCACCGCCAGGCATTTAGTAAAAACTCGGGGAGCCGAGAAAAGACCAAACGGAAGTGCCCCGAATTGGTAATGGTCCCCCTGGAAAGCAAACCGGAGGTACTTGTGATGCGAGGAACGAATGGGGATGTGTAGATATGCAGCCTGCATATCCAGCGCACAAAGCCATTGACCCGGCCGAAGGAGGGGCAGAAGGGTTTGAAGGGAGAGCATCCTGAACTTTTTGTATTCCACATAAAAGTTCAGGGAGCTGAGATCGAGAATGGATCTGAGATCTCCCAGTCTTCTTTACTACTAGGAAGAAATGGGAATAGTAACCCGTCCCTTGAAGGCAAGGAGGAACGGGTTCTATGGCCTGCTTCGCGAGAAGGGCAGATATCTCTTCCCTGACCAAAGGAAGATGGTCCCTTGCATAAGAGGACTTCAGAGGGGGGTGGTGTGGAGGTTTCTGTAGAAACTCTATGGAGTGCCCCTCCGCGATAATCTGAAGCACTTATGAATCCGATGTTATCCTCTCCCAACTCGGAAGGTGGAGGGAGAATCTCCCTCCTACCGGTTCCTCCGGGAAGTCCGGATGCGATGGGAGAGGGGAAGAGTCAGGTGGTGTGGGGCAGCGCCGCAGCTGGGGCACCCACTGCTTTTTTGGGCGGCGGGGGCCCAGCGTTTGGTGGCCCGCCTTCCTTGGGGTTTCGCTTGAGGCCGGCTGCGTCTGCTGAAAGGACCGGCGCTACGGGGGATGGGGACGGTACATGGAATCCACAGATTTCAGAGCCATCCCCTTCTCCTGCAAATCGGTGATGATGTCCTTGACATCACCGCCGAAAAGCATTGACCCCCTGAAAGGTGCTTCCTGGATTGCTGACTGCACCTCCGGGACCAAACCTGATACTCAGAGCCAGGCATGACGCCGAAGACTTACGGCGAATGCAGAGCTCCGCCCTGCAGTGTCCACTGCATCGTAGGTCGTCCTCAGGATGTGACGACTGGCCGAACGAGCAGAACAGACTAGGTCAGCTAACTCCTGCTTGACTTGGGAGTCAGGTAAGAAGTCAATCTTAGATTCCACCTGGGTAAGGATAGCCTTCTGGTAATCCCCCATATGTGCTACATAATTAAGGGCCCTAATATCCAGTTTGGAAGAAGCGTATATTTTTCTTCCATACTGATCCAGAAGGTGAGATTCCTTATCTGGGGGAGATGAGCTTAAATGTTTGGGGTGTGCTGACCGGCCGTGAGCGGCGCTAATTACGACCGAGTCTGCACAAGAGTGAGAATCCAAAAAATCTACACCCTCTGGAGCCTGGTATAGCCTGTTGGACTTCCGAGGAAGCGGGGCTAAAGCCGACGGTTGTTTCCAAATAGTGGAAACAAGGTGGGCGTGAGGCTCGATCCAGGGTGGCACTAGAGTAGGGGCCGTAAGGGGCAGGTCCAGATGTTCAGCGAGTTTAACCCACTGAGGATCTGGTTCCAAAGAATGCCACTGATGTACTTCCTGGATCTTCCTGAGCAACTCCGTGAAGGAAGGATCCTCCGGAGGAGACTTCGGAGGAGTCCTCGGCCAGGGCTTGGATGGAGAGCGAGGCTCATCGTCTCTCTCGGAGCTTCCATCGGAGGAATCGAGGCGGGAAGAAGAAATTAGAAGCAGAGTAAGACTCCTGACCCGTCTAGGGGAGGAGCAGGTTCCTTAGGGGATCCCTGGGCCATGTATCCTGCCCCTCTCTGGATCCAGAGGAAGAGCTCGGGAATCCGGAGGCGGAGAGGAGTTGCCATCTCGGCGTCCGGGGACCGGAGGCGGCACCGTCTCCGTAAGGTGGCTCTCGACTTCCTTGGTGAGCTGAGCCTTGGCCTCAGCCCACCAGGAAGCCAGAGTCTCCTGAAGATCCACCGGCAGCCTGGGGGGCGGTGGAGGAGGAGATGGGGGATAATTATATGGATTATATCCGTAAGGCGAGTATCCATAACCCGGCTGCGGAAATACCGGTGCCGGGTATTGCGGCGTCGGGTACTGCGGCGCTGGATACTGCAGACCCGGGTAAGCCGGCGTCAGATAGGATGACGGATACCCAGGTACCGGAGGAGTTGCCGGAGCAGACGGCCCAGTAGGAAGCCCCACGGGCGGATCAACAGTGATAGGCCCGTGGGGGGTCGGGCCCGACTGAGGAGGGATATCACCCGCCGGCGTCGGGGCCAGCGTCAGATCCGGTTCTGTAGGAGGAGGGTCTGACGGCGGAAAAGCATCCGTGCATCGCCTGGGGACCGGAGGAAAGTCGAGGGTCAGGCAGGGTAACTCGGGCTCCCGGACGGCAGCGAAGGCTGCGGGAACCTGGAGCGACAGGCGATGGAGGGTCTGTCGTGGCTTCAACGCCAGGCGTATGCGGAGGAGCCAGCGTGCGACTTAGGGGCTGAATCGGCGGGCGCCAGAAGAGCCGGCGTCCGGCTAAAGGTCCGTCGGAGGCAGGCGAGGTGGGAAGCGGCCGGTCCGAGGGGCCGCGACCGTGCGCGCCGCCCGAAGGTTGGGCGTCTTATTGGTCTTCTCCGGCGGGTGTCGGAGGAGCCGGCGTCCGGCCTATGGGAGGTGCCAGCCCAATAGGCTGCAAGCCTACGGCAGTACTGGGGCGAGGCCTCCTTTGGCCGGGCGCCCGCGGGACGGCGCGACCTGCCGGGAGGCGGCGCCTCCTCCAGAACCTTGGAGGCTGCCGTTGGGCGATCCCGGAGGGGACATTACCTGAACCGCGACTCCGTGGATGAGGAGGCCTTCTCCCTGTACCTTTCTTTGTCCCGCTTCTTGTGGTGTCCTTCTGGAGAGGTCGACGCCTGCCTAAGCTTCTTCAACTCCTTCTCCATTGAAGTCATCTTCTTTTTAAGCAGATGGGCTTCCAAAGACCGCTGGCGTCGTCTGCGGGTAGCCGCGTTGAAATGCAGGCAATGCGGGCACTTGTCGACAGCGTGGTCAGAGCCTAGGCAAAAAAGGCAGAGAGAGTGACCGTCCTTGTGAGGCAGTTGGGCGCCGCACGAGTCGCACTTATTTTTGGAAGGGGACGACATAAACCGACATTCACCTGACGATATAGTAATAAAGCACTAGCAATTTTGGTAAAACCGACAAAGAACAGGCTGAAACACGAACTACGTGAGGCGCTGCACGAGCTGACGGCGGGAAAGAACTGGAAGGCGGGCGTCCGGGACCGCCCCTTTATACCGACGTCGTCTGACGGCAGTCACTTGACGTGGGGGCGGTCCCTCGCCAGGAACTGCTAGCTAGAAATTTTTCCGTGGGGTCCTGCCGACGTCAGTCCTATATGTAATTACCTACTGCAAGAGCCCTCTCGAAGTAAGATCTCCTCTTCTCTGTAACCCAGCTTCCCTTTTCCCAGTGTTTAACCCCAGTTTTGCCTCCTCCCATGGTCTGGCCTTTTATCCCCCTTTGTACTCCCCACCTGGAGATTCCCTCACATTGCCCATGCCTTCCTCCTCCCTTCCCCCTTCCCATGCTTATCTTGCCCGCCAGCCTTCTCATCTTGCCTACCTCCCTGCCCCCGTTACCTTTCCCTAACCCTGTCCCACCCCCACTTCCCTGTACCCTCTTACTGGGCTCTGCCTCCCACTGCGTCCTGCTCTCCCCCTTACCCTGCAATACTGTATACCTGTTGGAGGTCTTGTTTCCCTTACCCTCAATGCCTTGTGCTACCCTTCCCAGCTCCTCCCTTGCCCTTCTCCGTGTCCCCTCCTCACCACATTCCATCCCCCCCCCAAAAGTCCCCGTGGTGATGGTGTTACCTGACTCCGTTGAGCCTTCCTAGTTTCCTGCCCTGGTCCCATCACTGCACTGGCTGGCTGTGATTTTCCCTAATCCCCTCCCTTGCACTCCTACCCAACTACCTCCCCGTTCCCAGTTCCCATCTCAACCTCCCTATTTCTTCCCTAAGCTGCCTACACACTAGACAGCCCCCTGCCCTCCACATTTCTCCTAGGAACATGACCGCTCCACACCAGTTGCATCTGACCATCCTCCTGTGACCTCCTCCCCATATGCTTCATCTACTATCCCTGCCCCACCAACCTTCCTCCATTCTGCTTCTCCGCGGTCCATCCGATCCCACCGTCATAGGAGGTCTTGGCACCGCTTGCCGCTCGTCCTCGTCCTCCTCCTCGGATGAGGGGAGGCTTGGACGCAAGTTACGTCGACGATACGAGGACCTCAGTGGCAACAGCTCCTTTCTGACGGGAACAAGCCAGCGCGTACGCCCTCCGCCATTAAGTGGCTGTCACCGGGCGGCGAAACAACCTCGCTTTACCGAGGGCGGTTGTTCGGCCAAAACCAGCTGCCACCGATTCGGTGGAACCTCCGCCTCCACAGCGCTGTTTGGGGCTCAACCAAGAACTCTGGTCGGCTCAGGGTCTGCCCCATAGGCTGTCGGTCACCCTCACTCCCGATCACCCTCGGAAGGTGGAGGGTGGCTCAGGCCTGAGGCAGCTCTTTGCGGACTCTTCTGAGTCCGACGACGATTCGTCCCTTTTCTCCAAGCGAGTGGACTTGGAGTCCTCTGGAGGTCAGTCACTGGACGATAGCCCTTCGTCCTTCCTGGGTTTACTCAGGCTCATCTCGGAGTCCACCGGGATGCAGCTCGAGCCCCTATCCAAGCGGGCCAAATATCCCCTCACGGAGATATTGGACCGAGGGGATTCCCCTACGGAGGCCTTTCCTGTGGCTGAGGCCATCGTGGGCCCGGCCTTGGAGCTCTGGCAGCGCCCCGCTTCCTGCCCTGCGCCTTCGGCCAGGATGGCCAGGAAGTATGCGGTCCCTACCGGTTCCCTGTCCGGTTTCTCGGAACATCCCTCAGCCGAGGGGTTAGTTACCGACAGCGTTTTCCGGCGTGCCAGAAACGCTAGGGACGTGGACAAACCTCCCGACAAGGAGTCCAAGAAATTGGACTATGCCGGGCGAAAAGTCTACGCTGCGTCCTCCCTTGGTCTTCGTCAGGCAAGCTCAGCCGTGCTGATGGCACATTTCTCCCATGTCTTGTTGGGCTCCCTGGACGAGGTAGTCCCTCATCTCCCGGCTGACCTGCAGACTACGGCTAGGCAGGTGCGGGACCAGGGCAGGGCAGTGGCCAAGCAGCAACTTCAGACTGCTCTGGACATTGGAGATTCATGCGCCAGGTCAGTCGCGGCCGCAGTGGCTATGCGCCGTTGGGCATGACTGAGGATATCCACCTTCACAGTGGATACCCAGCACAAATTGGCAGATGTCCCCTTCCTGGGGACCGACCTCTTCAGCCCTGGAGTGGAAGGCCACCTCCAGAGGATCGAAAAGTCCAATGCCACCTTGGACTCTGTCTCATCCGCTCAGAGGGACAAGGGCCGCAGACCACAACCCAAGCCCTTTCGTCCGTCTGCACCCCCGGCACGTCCGGCCCAGCAACACCAGGGCCAGCAGGCTCGCTCTTGGCATCCCAAACCCAAGCCCGCGGCTTCCTCCTCCAGGAAGCAGGGAGGTAAAGGCCCAGGTGGTCCCTCGGCCGGTCCCTCCTCCAAGCCTGCACAGTGACGGGTTGAGGGGTGTCGCCCCCAACCTCGTCACCTCACCCCAGGTTCCCCCATGGGGGGACGGCTCCGGTTCTTCCTTTCTGCCTGGTCTGCTATTACCACAGACCGGTGGGTGTTGGAAGTGGTAGGAAAGGGCCTGCCTCTGGAGTTCGAGCAGGCCCCACCCTTCAGAGCCGTCACACCTCGGGGTCCGAAGCCTCGCTGTCAGCTCGGCGAGCCGACATCGCTCTCCTCCTCGAGTAGGAGGTGATAAGAGAGGTTGCGGACCCTCCCTCAAACCCGGGGTTCGTGTCCAGGTACTTTCTGGTTCCGAAACGGACGGGGTCTGGCGCCCCATTCTCGACCTACACGACCTAAACAAGTTCTTGAGGTCTCGAACCTTCAGGATGGTCACTCTGGCTCAGATAATACCATCCTTGGAACACGGCGTGTGGTTCTGCTCTCTGGACCTACAGGGCCGGCGTTCTTTCACGTCCCTATCCGTCCGTCCCATCAAGGTTCCTTCGCTTTTGGCGGAGGGATCCTTCAGTTCAAGCCATGCCCTTGGCTTATCTCCAGCTCCCAGGGTCTTCACCAAATGCATGGCAGTGGTGACAGCATTCCTGCGGCGCCAGAGGGTCGGTTTACCCTTACCTGGGCGATTGGCTGATTGCAGCCCCTCCAGACAGGAGGTGGAAGCGATCAGAGATCTGGCCCTCAGGTTTGCTCTCAGGTCGGCCTCCTCATCAACGAGGCCAAGTCGGAACTCGAGCCGAAGCAGGTGATTCTTTTCATCGGGGCAGAGCTCGACTCTCTTCGAGCCAGAGCACGGCTCGCGGCGGATAGGGTCGAGGTTCTTTCCTCCTTTGCCCAATCATTCCTGGTTGGGCAATTGCGCCCTGCCCGGGACTTTCTGCGCCTCCTGGGTCTCATGGCGGCCTGTACCAGCGTGGCCCGTTGGAACATGCGCCCCCTTCAGTGGGGGCTGGCCAGCCAGTGGTCCCAGCGCTGCGATCCTTTGGACCAGCTAGTGACAGTGACCCAGGGGATGTGGAACGCTCTCCAGTGGTGGACCATTCCAGTTCATCTGCAGGAGGGCATCCCGTTTGTCCGCCCCGAGCCGACGGTCTCTCTATCGACCGATGCCTCTCTGATGGGTTGGGGTGCCCATCTGGGGGAACACTGGGCGCCGGCCTCTGGTCCCGAGGAGTCCCGATGCCACATCAACCTGCTGGAGCTCCGAGCGGTCCGCCTAGCTCTCACCGCCTTTGCTCCGTTTCTTCGGGGTCAAGTGGTCCAGGTCCAGACGGACAACACCACGACCATGTTCTATCTAAACTGCCAGGATGGGACACGCTCCATGCTTCTATGCAAGGAAGCTGTCCGCATCTGGTCACTCGTGCGCAGCCTGGAGGCGGATCTCTTAGCCATTCATGTGGCAGGAACCTCCAACACCCTGGCCGATGCCCTAAGCCGGATAGGGGCTGCATCCCACGAGTGGTCTCTCCTGCCGGAGGTAGTACAAGATCTATTCTCCCATTGGGGCACACCTCAAGTGGACCTGTTTACCTCCAGGGAGAATGCGAAGCTGAGGCTGTTCCATGCCCGCCCCCCTCAGCAGGGATCGCTGCAGGGGGATGCCTTCTCGAGGCCGTGGACCCCGGGCCTCTTCTACGCCTTTCCCCCGTTCCCCTTGATGTACAAAGTGCTGCTCAAAGCAAGGAGGGACAAGGCGCAGGTGATTCTGATAGCCCCAGACTGGCCCCTCCAGTACTGGTACCCAGATCTCCTCAGCCTCAGCTCCAGGCTCCCGAGGCAGCTTCCAGCTCGCCCGGACCTACTCACAGTCAATCAGGGGAAGGTATTCCATCCGGACCTTCAATCCCTGCACCTGACAGCCTGGTTCCTGAGCGGCTAGAGTTCCAGGCCTTGGGTCTTTCCGACGAGGTCCTCAGCGTAGTTGAGGCGTCCCGTAAGTCGGACAGAAAATCACACCTTCAAATGGAAAAGATTTTCTATTTGGTGTCAGGGCAAGGGCCTGGACCCTTCCTCCTGTTCCTTGGCGAGCATATTGGACTACCTGTGGTCCCTTTCTCAGCAAGGGCTTAGGTCGACGACCCTTAAGGTGCACCTGGCAGCCATCTCTGCTTACCGGGCGCGGGCCGGGAAGCAGTCGGTGGCGCAGGAGAAGGTGGTCTGGCGCTTTTTCAAAGGCCTTGATCACATTTCCCCTCCGGTGCGAGAACCTCCACCTCCGTGGGATCTACTGCTGGTACTGGCAAAGCTCATGGGCAAGCCATTCGAACCAATGCACAGGTGTGAACTCTCTCACCTGTCGTGGAAGACCGCCTTCTTGGTGGCTATCACGTCAGCCAGAAGGATGGGAGAGCTCCAGGCGCTCTGCATCGAGTCTCCTTACCTGGTCTTCCACAGGGACAAGGTTGTCCTGCGCCCCCACCCGAAATTCCTTCCGAAGGTGGTGTGGAGTTTCACCTTAACCAGGTGTTGACTCTGCCGATGTTCTACCCCAATCACACCTCGGAGGCCGAATATAGGCTCCATACTCTGGACCCTAGAAGAGGCGCTAAACACTATAAGGGCGCACATCTGAAGTCGGGAGAGGTTCACCAGCTGTTTGTCACCTACGCTGAAGCCGCACCTGGCAGACTTGCAGCCAAGCGGACGATAGGCAGATGGGTCACCTCCTGCATAGATCTCTGCTATAAGTTGGCGGGCATGGAGCCTTCCAGAGGGATAAGAGCTCATTCTACCTGCCATACTGCTGCATCGGTGGCTGCTTCCAGGGACATCCCAATCCAGGAAATCTGCAGGGCTGCTACCTGGAAGTCAGCACACACCTTCATCACCCATTACCACATCGACCTTGAGTCACGCCGGGATGCTGGTTTTGGGGCCTCGGTTCTCCAGTCTTTCTTTCCCAAGTAAGTATCGGGGGTGTTCGCCTTGCCTCCCTCCTCCCGGAGAACTGCTAGGAGTCTGCCAGACAGTGTGGATGAACAACATATCCATGTCCCTAGAAATACAGGTTACTCACCTGTAACAGGAGTTCTAGGAATGGTATATGTTGTTCATCCACAAGACCCACCCGACCTCCCCGGCTTCAACGCACAACCTGAGCTTCCAGCGGGCCAGATCTGGCGTCATGGGGTGGAGCCGAGAGTTTTACCACCCGGGTGGGTGGGAGGAGCCAGCTTGAAGACCTTCCGGCAAAATTTAAAGCGGCAAGGATACCTGCCAGACAGTGTGGATGAACAACATATACCATTCCTAGAACTCCTGTTACGGGTGAGTAACCTGTATTTAGTGATTGCCAGCTCCACTTTAAGTTTCTCTCACTCAGATAAAAATATATATTTTTTTAAATCGCTGTCCCTCCCGTTATCTCTTCTCAGCAGTCCAGCACAACATATCTCGGTTAACCCATTCTGGCACAACATTCAGAAAGTGAGAGCCACGCACTCCCACTGCTCACCAGCCTACCCAAACATCTGAAACGGAAAGCTCTGCAGTCCTTGTGATTCTTGCTCAGCAGCCTGCCCGAACACTGCTGCTAATCCAAAAATGTGTTGTTGCTGGAGATTTTGTTTGGGGGGGGGGGTACCAAGATGAACAGCAAAGGAGAGAAAATGGGCAGGTTTAAAGACTGACAGAAGGAAACAGGGAAAACAGGAACCTAAAGACTGGGCCTCCTGCTGGCAAATAGCAGTAACAAGGGACTGTTTTTTATATTGGTACACCCACCCACCAAAAACAACTTGAACATTCATTTAAAACTGTATTTTATAATCTTTTTTTAAACAAATGAGCCATTGTATAATAGCAATAATGCACTCCAGGGTGTGTCGTGCTGGGATAATGTCACTTGGGTGTTGGACGCACTCGGCCTTGTGCCCAACCACCTGAGGCGTGACGTTATCCCAGCACAACACACACCGTGTCGTGCATTATTGATCAGTCATTTTGTTAGTCATGTAGGCTCGCTTAAATGTAGCACTGTGTAAAACATTTGCACACGATGGGCACTCTGTTGGAATTCTGCATGAGGGCTGCATATTCTGGAGAATGTTTATAGTATTTGTCTTTAAAGACACTAACAGTAGATAAGTGATGGGGCTCCACTGCTGAAATTGACTAAGGCAGACGTGGTCATGTAAACCTCTACCCTGAGAATATGGCAGCAGTAGTGCTAAGTGCATTAGTTCTCAAGACCTTTTCACAGTAAGTCTCTTTCAAGCCGTGGGAAAGTTCCCAGTCCTCCTCCAAATATGGAATTAATTTTGGGCCTCCTCAAAGAAAAAATATCCTACTTCGCACAGTACACCAGGAATAAAATGAGATGTGTTTACCTAGTTGCTAAGTTTTGTATTTTTTCTTTTAGTTTTTCTTTAACTTATTGGTGCCCCTGTAACCACCATACCCTAGCTCATCTTACTGGCCCCGCTTTACTGTCTTTTGGACTCCTGCCCCCCCCCCATTGCTCAGACTGCTTTCTCTGTCCATTTTCCCTCCATCTGGAGCAGCTTTGCTATCCTCTGCACCCCAGTCACCAATTTCTACATGCTGGAAATTAGTGATTCAGTGCGTCTTTCCTGGTTACCATTTTCTGTATAAATACATTCACATGCTATTATCCAATATCCGTGTGCCTCATCCTGTCACACAAAACATGGAAAAACAGAATTTGATGGCAGATAAGGACCGCTTGGCCCACCTAGTCTGCCTATTTCCCTACCTGATGGATAAGCTGCAGATTCTAGTTAATCAACAGCTTAGTTCCTCCTGCCCCCCACTAGAATTGCCTTATGCCTGTGCCATGCATTCTTGAATTCTCCCACTATTCCTGACTCTACAACCTCCTCAGGAAGGCTGTTCCACGCATCCACAACCCTCTCTGTGAAAAAAATGCTTTCTAACATTACCTCTGAGCCATCCCCCCTCTATCTTCAAATTGTGCCCTCTTGTTCTTGCACATCTCTTCTTCTGAAAGATACTACCCTCTTGTACTTTGTTAATCCACTTGAGATACTTGAAAGTTCTAGGGACATGGATATGTTGTTCATCCACACTATCTGGCAGGTTTCTTGCCGCTTTAAATCTTGCCGGAAGGTCTTCATGTTGGCTCCTCCCTCCCACCCGGGTGGTAAAACTCACGGCTCCGCCCCATGACGCCAGATATTCCTTACCGCTTGGAAGCTCAGGTTCCCTCCTTAGCGCTCTGCGTTTTTCGACTGGTTCCTGATTATTCGGTTCGTCCGAATTTAGTTTTGAAATTTTCTAAAACTTCAATCTTCTTACCCTCGCGGCTGCGATGGACAATTCGTTTCCCGGCAGGCGGAATATATCCAGGACTGATCCGCACTCCATGTGTCTTTACTGCCTCGACTTGGACCATGATCCGCAAGTTTGCAAATTGTGCTGCGCCCTTTCGACCAACGTCCTGGAGGATCGTGCGGCCCGTTTGGGGCTTGGGCGCCCCGAGGATTTTTCCGTGCCGGTAAAATCTTTAGAGGCTCGTCGGGCGGTGTCCGCGTCGGCTGTCTCGGCTAAGCAGCTCGATCTCTCTACCTCCCTGGAGGAGGCGGCGGCCTAGGCTGCATCCCCCTCCTCCTCGGTTGTGGCTTTTATCCCGCTCTCTTTGAGTTTCTCTCATTCGGCTTCATTCAAGGAGCTTCGCCAGTCCCTTTCCACGAAGGGAGAGGGGCCATCGGGACCTGCCTCTCGGCCCAGGTCAAGGGAGTTGCAGGGTAAGTCCCATCATCGGTGTTTGTGGGAGCGGGAGAGGTCCCCTTCCCCTGTCTGCCGACCTTCAACTTTGGTTGAGGTTGCGGGTCAGGCCGTTGGCTTCATGGTGTCCCCGTCAGGCTAGCCGGCCAAGACTCCCGTCGATGTTGTCGAGTTTGCTCTCGACCCGTCACCCGGGCGGTCAACTGCTAGAGCTGTCAACCCTTCGCCGGTTTCCCCGGTGGAGGCCGAGGTACTGTCCAAGCCGAGGGAAGAGCGGGTGTCCCCCGCTCCTTCCGGACCCACCCTTGGTTTCGCCGAGGATCTGGGTCTCGGTCCTCTTCTCGGTCAAGCCGCTCCCGCCGACTTCGGCGGTCTCGGTCGGGGCACCGAGTTAAGTGGCAACACCGTTCCTCCTCGGATGAGGAGAGGCTTCGATGCAGATGGCGTCGACGTTACGAGGAGTTCATGTGGCAGCAGTTGCTGTTGTCCGGGAATCAATCTACTCAGATTCATTCCCCGTCTATCAAGCAGCTGCCGCCAGAACGGCCGACACAACCGCTCGCTGCAGTCGAGGTGCCCACTTCTGGGCCGGTTGTTCGACCAAATCTTGCTGCCTCACAGATTATGGTGGAACCTCGGTCAGGTCACGACCTGTCCCGCAGGTTGCCGGTCACCCTCACTCCTGCCCGCCCTCGGCGGGTGAAGAGTGGCTCAGGCCTGAGGCAGCTCTTTGCAGACCCTTCAGAGTCCGATGACTCCTCCATGTTCCCCAGATAGGAGGGCCCGGAGTCATCCTTGGACCGGTCTGTGGACGACAGTCAATCGTCCTTTCTGGGTCTGCTTAGGCTCATCTCGGAGTTCACCGGGATGCAGCTCGAACCCGTGTCCAAACGGGCCTCTTATCCCCTGACGGAGATCCTAGACCGAGGGGGTTCACCCTCGGAGGCCTTCCCGGTGGCTGAGGCCATCGTCGGCCCAGCCTTGGAGCTTTGGCAGCAGCCTACTTCCTGTCCTGTGCCCTCGGCCAGGATGGCCAGGAAGTATTCTGTCACTATCGGTTCTTTGCCCGGTTTTTCGGAGCACCCCTCCGCTGAGGGGTTAGTTACCGATAATGTCTTCCAGCATTCTGTGAACGCTCGAGATGTGGATAGGCCCCCCCGACAAAGAGTCCAAAAGGATGGACTATGTTGGGCGCAAGGTTTACGCCGCGTCCTCCCTAGGCCTCCGACAGGCCAGCTCGGCTGCACTGATGGCACATTTCTCCCACGCCCTCTTGGGGTCTCTGGATGAGGTGCTCCCTCATCTCCCAGCCGACCTGCGGACCACGGTCCGGCGGGTGCGGGACCAGGGTAGGGCGGTGGCGAAGCAGAAGCTTCAGACTGCTTTGGACATAGGTGATTCCTGTGCCAGGTCAGTAGCGGCTGCGGTGGCCATGCGCCGCAGGGCGTGGCTGAGGATATCCACCTTCTCGACGGATACCCAGCACAAGTTTGCGGACATCCCCTTCTTGGGGACTGACCTCTTCGGCCCCGGAGTGGAGGGACACCTCCAGGGGACCTAGAAGTTCAATGCCACTCTGGACTCGGTCACCCCCGCCCAGAGGGACAAGGGCCGCCGGCAACCTTTGTGTAAGCCCCTTCGTCCTTCGGCCCCTGCGGCACAACCGGCCCATCAACAGCAGCATGAGGGCGACAGGCTGCTGGCATCCTGACCCCAAGCCAGCGGCTTCCTCTAAGGGGAAGCAGGGAGGTAAAGGCTCAGGAGCTCCCTTGGCCAGTCCTTCCCCCAAGCCTAATCAGTGACAGGCTGAGGGGCGCCGCCCCCGGCCTCGTCACCCCTACCCAGGTCCCCCCGTGGGGAGACGGCTGCGCCCGTCCTCCGCCTGGTCCGCTATCTCCACGGACCGCTGGGTGCCGGAGGTGCTAGGGAAAGGGCCTGCCTCTGGATTTTGAGCAGGCCCCACCCATTCGAGCCGTCGCCCCTCGGGGGGGCCACGGGGTCCGCAGCCTCGCTGTCGGCCCGCCAAGCCGATTTTGCCCTGCCCCTGGAAAAAGAGGTGATCAGGTAGGTGGCGGATCCTCCTCCAGACCCGGGGTTTGTGTCTAGGTTTTTCCTGGTCCCCAAACAGACGGGGGGCTTGTGCCCCATCCTTGACCCGCATGGCCTGAACAGCTTCTTAAGGTCTTGGACCTTCGGGATGGTCACTCTGACTCAGATATCCCATCCTCGGAACCAGGTGTGTGGCTCTATTTTCTGGACCTCCAGGACGTATTCTTCACACTTTCATCCATCCGTTTCTTGGGAGACTCGTCTGCTTCAAGAGCGGGGGATCTCTTTTCGAGTTCCAGGCCATACCCTTTGGCCTCTTCTCAGCAGCATTCCTGCGGCGCCGAAGGGTCCGGGTGTACCCCTACCCAGATGGCAGGCTGACTGCAACCCCTCCAGAGCGGAGGTGGGGCGGTCCAGAGTTCTGGCCCTCTAGGTTGCTCTTAGACCGGTCTCCTCTCTAACGGAGCCAAGTCGGAACTCGTGCCAAAGCGGGTGATCCTTTCATCGGGACAGAGCTCGACTCCCGGCGGACAGGGCCGAGGTTCTTCCTCCTTTACCTAATCATATCTGATTGGGCAGTTGCGCCCTGCCCGGGGCTTCATACACCTACTGGGCCTCGTGGCGGCCTGCACCAGTGTGATCCGATTGGACCCGCCGATTCATGCGTCCCCTTAATGGGGGCTGGCCAGCCAGCGGTCACAACGCTGCGATCCTTTGGACCAGCCCATGATAGTAACCCAGGGGTTGTGGAACGCTCTCCTATGGTGGACTATTCCAGCTCATCTGCAGGAGGGCATCCCGTTTGTCCGCCCAGAGTTGACGGTCTTCTGCGACCGATGCATCTCTGATGGGTTGGGGTGCCCATCAAGGGGAGCACAGAGTGCACTGCCTCTGGTCCCCTCGGGAGTCCCGATGCCATTTCATCCTGCTGGAGCTTCATGCGGTCCGCTTAGCTCGTACCGTTTTCGCTCCGTTTGTGCGGGGTCAAGTGGTTTAGGTCCAGGCGGACAATACCACGACCATGTGCTACCTAACCCGCCAGGGCCGGACGAGTCCCTTGCCATTGCGTCAGGAGGTTCTCTGCATTTGGTCTTGTGCGCAGCCTAGAGGCAGTTTTCCTAGCCATTTCGATGGCAGGAGCCTCCAGCACCCTGGCTGATGCCCTAAGCCGGATAAGGGCTGCGCCTCACAAGTGGTCTTCCCTGCCGGAGGTAGCACAAGATCTTTCTCTCTCTAGGTCACGCCTCGGGTGGACCTTTTTCCCTCCAGGGAAAATGCGAAGATGAGACTGTCTCATGCCCGCCCCCCTCAGCAGGGCTCGCTATAGGGATACCTTTGAGGCCGCGGACCCCGGGCCTCTTCTACGCCTCTCCCCCATTTCCCTTGACCCACAGGCAAGGTGAGGAGGGGCTAGGCGCAGGTGATTCTGGTAGCCCCAGACTGGTTCTGCCAGCTCTGGTATCCAGCTCTCCTCAGTCGCAGCCCCAGGCTCCCGAGGCGGCTTCCAGCCCGCCCGGTCCTGATCTCTGTTGTCAGGGGAAAGTATTCCATCCGGACCTTCAATCCCTGCACCTGGCGGCCTGGTTCCTGTGCGGCTAGTGGCCAGGTCTTGGGTCTTCCAGTGAGGTTCTCGACGTTGTTGAGGCATCCCACCTGGAGTCGACCAGATATGCTATGCCTTCAAATGGAAGAGTTCTCCATTTGGTGCTAGGATAGGGCCTGGTCCCCTCTCCTGTTCCTCGGCGAGCATTCTGGACTACCTGTGGTCCGTTCTTCTTCTTTAGCAAGGGCTTCGGTCGACGACCCTTAAGGTGCTCCTGGCAGCCACCCCTGTCCTCCAGGCGTGGGCCGGAAGGTAGTCGGTGGCACAGGAAAGGTGGTCTGGCGCTTTTCCAAGGCCTTGATCACGCTTCCCCTCCGGGGAGAGAATCTCCACTTCCGTGGGATCTTATGCTGGTATGGGCTTAGCTCATGGGCAAACCATTCAAACCTATGCACAGGTGCGATTCTCCCACCTGTTGTGGAAGAACACCTTCTCGGGGGCTACCATGTCAGCCAGAAGGCTGGGAGAGCTCCAGGCGCTCCTTCAAGTCTCCCTATCTGGTCTTCCACAGGGACAAGGTTGTCCTGCGCCCCACACAAAGTTCCTTCCGTAGGTGATGTCGGAGCGTTACCCTAACCGAGTATTGTCTCTGCCAGGGTTCAATCCCATTCACACCTCGGAGGCCGCATATAGGCTCCATTTGGACCCTAATTGAGCGCTCGCCTTCTCAGGGAGCGTAGGGCTGAAGTTTGGGAGAGGTTCGCCAGCTGTTTGTCATCTACGCTGAAGCCGCACCTGGCAGACCTGCAGCCAAGCGGATGATGAGTGGGTGGGTCACCTCCTGCATAGATCTTCGCTATAGGTGGGCGGGCATGGAGCCTCCCAGAGGGATAAGTGCTCATTTTACCCACCCTTCCGCTGCATCGGTGGCTGCTTCCGGGGATGTCCCTACCCAGGATATCTGCGGGGCTCCTACCCGGAAGTCGGCACATACTGTTTTACCCCTACCACATCGACCTTGGGTCACGCCGGGATGCTGGTTGGGGGCCTCGGTTCTCCAGTCTTTATTTCCTAAGTAGGGGGTGTGCACCTTGCCTCCCTCCTCCCGGAGAACTGCTAGGAGTCTGCCAGATACTGTGGATGAACAACATATCCATGTCCCTAGAAATACAGGCTACTCACCTGTAACAGGAGTTCTAGGAATGATATATGTTGTTCATCCACATGACCCTGACCTCCCCCTCGACGCACAACCTGGCTTCCAGCGGCTAGATCTGGCCATGGGCTGGAGTCAGAGTTTTACCACCCGGGTGGGTGGGAGGAGCCAGCTTGAAAACCTTCCGGCAAGATTTAAAGCGGCAAGGAACCTGCCAGATAGTGTGGATGAACAACATATACCATTCCTAGAACTCCTGTTACAGGTGAGTAACCTGTATTTTCTATCATGTCCCGCCTCTCCCTCCCTTCCTCAATGGTATTCATATTAAGCTGCTTTAGTCTCTCCTCGTATGTCTTCTGGTGCAGACTCTGCAACATTTTGGTTGCCCTCCTCTGAACAGCCTCCACTCTGTCTATGTCTTTGTGGAGATGAGGTCTCCAGAATTGCACGCCAGTACTCCAGATGGGGTATCACTAACTGTCTGTACAGAGGGATAACAACTTCCTGTTTTCTACTGTTGATGCCTCTCCCTATGCATCCCAGTATCCCCCCAACCCTCCTTACTGCCTTTTCACATTGCTTGCCCACCTTTAGGTCATCCGATATAATTACTCCTAGGTCTCTTTCGATGTTTGTTGTTGTTGTTATTAACTCGCCCCCCATTGTCTACTCTTCCCCTGGGTTTTTGTTTCCCAGATGCAGTACCTTGTACTTCTTTGCATTGAATCTGAGCTGCCACGTATTTGACCATTCCTCCAACCTTGCCAAGTCCCTTTTCATTCTTTCCACCCCACCTTGTGTATCAACCCTGTTGCAGATCTTTGTGTCATCTGCAGAGAGACATACCTTTCCTTTTAAGGTGCTCTCCAATGTCACTTATAAAGCCATTAAAGAGGACCGGTCCCAGTACCAAACCCTGCGGTACCCCGCTAGTTACCCTCCTTTCTTCACTGTGAACTCAGTTTACTATTACCCTTTGCGTCCTGTTGTCCAGCCAGTTTTTTATCCAGGCTACCACCTCGGGACCCACTCCAAGGCTGGCTAACTTGTATATTAATCTTTTGTGTGAAACTGTGTCAAATGCCTTGCTAAAATCTAGGTAGGCCATATCCACAGCCCCCTCCCTGGTCTACTATTTTGGTCACCCAGTCAAATAAATCTATTAGGTTCGTCTGACATGACCTTCCTGTTGTGAAACCATGCTGCCTTGGGTCCTGTGCCTCACAGGCCTCTAGATACTCAACAGTTCTTTCCTTCAGAAGTGATTCCATCATTTTCCCTACCACTGAAGTCAAACTGGTCAGTAGTTTCCTGCCTCTGCCCTGCTCCCACTTTTGTGAAGTGGAATTGCATTTGCCCTCCTCCAGTCCTCCGGTACCACCCCATCCTCCCATGATTTGTTAGAGAGTAGTCAGTGGTGTTACTAGTTCTACCCTTAGTTCTTTTAGAATTCTTGGGTGAATCCCATCAGGCCCCATTGCTTTGTCCACCTTCAGTTTCAATAGTTCTTTCAAAACCCTTTCTTCTGTGAGTGGACTGGTATTGACCCCCCTATTCAGAGTTTCTCCTTTGCTTGGTTTAGGTACCTCCCCCTCCTCTTCCGTTGTGAATACTGAGCAAAAATATTCGTTCAGTATCCCTACTTTTTCACTGTCACCCTCTGCCCACATTCCCTCCCCTTTATTAAGTCTCTGTATCCCTCCCTTGGTCTTTCTTCAACCAAACAACAACTGAAACTCATTTACTTATTCAGGCTTGCTTGAACCTCCCCTGGAACATTTAGGCCTCCCTTGGAAGGCTGTCGTCACCATTTGAGAAATGCTGGCTTACTAGAAACTGGTGATTTCCCTGGTAAATCTACAAGTTCACCAGTAGGCTAGAGGTTTCGGTATTAAAGTAGGTTTTGGCACTTCTTTATGTAACATACGAACATTCGAAGAAGCCAGCAGAAGAAGGCCATTGGATCTATCAAGTCTGCTCATATTGCAGGGTCCACAGCTTGAGCTAATGTCCCTGCCCTTCCTCCTCACTCCTCCCATCCTCCCTACCCATGATCTTTACTTTCCCTCTATGCCTATCCCAGCCTCTCTTAAAGCCACCCACTGTCTTCAATGATTACCTCTTCTGGCAGCACATTCCAAGTGTCCACCACCCTCTCTGTGAAGAAGTGCTTCCTGGCCTCCCTCCTAAACCTCACACCTTCCAGCTTAAGACTGTGCCCCCTCATGTTATGGTTGCCACTCAGCTTAAAGAGACTCTGCTTATCAACCTTATTTATTCCTTTCAAGTACTTGAAGGTCCCAAACATGTCCCCTGTCTCTTTCCTGTCTTCCAGGGAGTACATGTTCAGTGCCCTCAATCTCTCCTCGTATGCCTTGCACTACTGACATGCTGTCATCTTTGTAGCCCTCCTCTGGACCTTCTCCAGCAGGTTAATGTCCTTTTTGAGGTGTGGGCACCAATACTGAACTCCATACTCTAGATGCGGCCTTACCAGTGACCTGTACAAGGGCAGTATAACCTCCTCTCTCCTACTATTGTAATTTAATTAAATTTCATTTAATGTAACATAATTTATTTCTCTGATACTGAAGTTGCAGAATTCTGTGGGGAGTATGAAGTAGTGTTTGTTGCCACTGTCATGACACTTAATGTACTGTAGGTCTGATTTTGTATTTGTGCATGCAAACGTGCAGGCAACTTTTAGGACTGTGAGGTATTTACTACTATAGTAGCTTCTTGAACCTGCTAGTAGTAAATAGTAGTGCAGTAATGACATCTGCAGGACAATCTCACACTGAGCACCTGCAGCCACTGATCATCTTTGACCGATTCTGTTGTGGGATCAACGATACTTCTCCTCTGCCACAGTATTCTGTAACCTTGTTTTTGACCTTTTGCCAAGTTACAGTAAAACAACCCTTCTGGCGAGCCAGTGAGTGACTTATGACAATCTCCAGTATTCAGAATACATGATTAATACGGATACTCTTTTCTGTCTCCCCTCCCCGCCCACACCTTTGCTTCCACTCTGTATGGTACCTGGCTGCGGTATTGTATGGTGCTGTCAATTTTGTGCATATGTATAAAGTACAGTTTATACAGTAGAAAGAGAGGATCTTCTTTTTTGTGGGGGGGGTATCTCAGTCATCAGGTCACACCGTAGGAACTATACCGTCAGTGAAGCAGGATCCACACAGAAAATTTTCTAGCAGTGCCTTTGGGGCTGCCCACACCAATGTTGCCACCATCACCATCAGCCTTATAAAAGCGTGAGCGGCCCTGCTTCCTCCTCAGTTCTTTCCTGCCATCAACTCTGTTTGCATATGGGTTTCCACAGAAGCTCTGCAGTTTCATGCCATTTTGCCTATGACTTTTGATTTGTATTTTAGAATCTCTCTTAAGAGATTCCTTTACCTTGTTTATGTTGAGAGTTGCTCCTTCCACTTCTCTCTCCTGTCGCTGCAGAAAGAAGATTGCCTCTTCAGACATCCATCTTCTCTATGACTGCTGTCTTGGGCCTGAACACGACGTGTCCGACTGTGAGCTCTGCCAGAAATTTAACCAAACCACCCTCAGGCAACACAGAAAGGCTATTAAGAAATTCCTCATGGAACAGCAAGTAGCCAGTTCTGGGCTGGGGTTCTCTTGGGTCCCTACTTCCCAGTCGCCGCCGATGGGTTCAACGAGCTGTCAGGCCTCGAAGGCCCAAGACAAGTCCTTGGGGAAAAGACGTCAATGGGACCGCACCCCATGGTGATCTCACTCCCCAACGGCCTCTTTTCTTCCTCCCGAGTACTCCGTCAGCTGACGCTGCACCAGTGCCTATTGCTGTACAGGTCTCTGTTCCTACCAGGCCCATCATGACAGCACCACTGCCCGTTGTTCAGGATGGCCAGTCATCTGCCCCTTCGTTGTCGCCAGGTGTGTCAGCGACAGCCCCTGCATTGCAGACCGACGCCTCTTCAGGCCCACAGACATTGGTCTCCTAGGCCCTGACAGATTAGTCATCGCACCCTGTGCCATCGACCCCTCCTCCATCATTGCAGCAGTATACCAGTGTTGACCTCAGTTATATACTAAGTTTACTGCAGTCCTGCTACCCCGGTTGGGTGCTTACAGGCCTGGGTCCACCACGCTGTTGATGACCCCATTGTTGACGCCGCTTAGGCCTCCCGGGGTGGTTCCATGAGACGATTGGTACCTAGTTCGTCGGACCTAGAGTTGGAGCAGGTCAACATCAAGAAACAGTACCACCCTGATCTCATCCTGCCTGAAGAAGGGGAGGAAGAAGGTCTTCTTTTCTCAGACTGGTCCACTGCCTCTTCTGTGAGTGAGGACTCTGTCAAGCATACTCCTAGGTCCCTTCCAGAGGACCCCATTTTCTTAAATGTCAGGAAGCAGCTGTCTACAGCCATGGGATTCCATACTGAGGAGGAGGGTGCCACCAGAAGGGAGTTGGTGGACTTTCTGGAAATTCCAGAGTCTCCTCCTAAGGTCATTGCTCCCATCCTCCCTGCTCTGAGGAATGCCAGTACTGCTGCCTGACACAGATCTGACATGGTCCTTGCCATGCCCTGCAGGGCAGATAAGCTATACCATGCCCTCCAGGGGCCTACCTTATTATGCTGTCCAGCAAGAAACTGATTCAGTGGTTATTAAGGCAACTCAAGACAGGTCTAGGGTGCCCAAGCACCTCAGCTCTCTCCCCCTGACAGGGAATCCTGGCAGATTGACCTTTGGGGCAAGAGTGTCTACGCACACCTTGGGGCTGAGGATTGTGAATTTATCTCTCTCATATATCAGATAGCAGAACACTGTCTTGAAGAAGGGTAAGGTGGCTGCCCAGGCCTTCCCTGATTGTTCTCAGAAACAGGAGGTTCTCAAGTGCTTGCAGAGTGCTGAGGATATAAGCAAGCATCTCCTCAGGGCCTTGTATAATATTTCAGATACAGGTGCCAGGGCAGCTGCCAGAGGCATTTGCTTCCATTGGCACTCCTGGCTGAAGGTCTTGGGATTTTGCAGCAGGTGTCCAGCAAAAGGTGCTTAACACCCTTCTCAATGGCTCCAAACTGTTTGGGCCTGATGTTCAGGACATCACCATGACCTACAGGCATCTGGCAGGGTAATCAAGTCTGTCCCCTCACTCTGTCATACACAGCGCTCTCCCTTTCATAATGTGTCCCACAAGTCTGGAGCAGCCTCCCACCCCCAGGTAAGAGAAGGGCTTCCTCCTCCCTGCCTACCCACTCCTGCTCTGGCACCGCAGCTAAGCGTCCATGATGTGACAGACCAGCCACAGCCACTGGATCTGCCTCAGCTTGACTCCTTGCCAGACACCCCCCACTGACCGTCTGGTCCCTAACCAAGAGATGGTGGTCGGAGTTCAGTTCTCCCTCCATCTCAGAGATGCCTCCAGAGACTCCTCCAGTACCCTCCACCTACCCTTGGACCATTTAGTGGTGTTAGGAGGAAATACAGTCCCTTCTGTGGAAAATGGCCACCGAGCTAGTGCCTTGGCGCTAATGGAACACGGGATTTTATTCCAGATTCTTCCTGGTCCCCAAATGAATGGGAGACCTGCGGACCATTCTAGATCTCAAGGACCTCAGTCTCTACATCCAGTACAAAAACTTTCACATGGTCACCCTGCCAAGCCTACTGCCTCTTCTCAGATAGGGCGACTGGCTCTGCTCCCTAGACATGCAGGATGCCTATCTGCATATTTTAGTGATTCCTCTTTCAGGGCGAGCACTACCAATTTAAGGTACAGTATTGCCCTTCTGCTTATCTTCTGCACTGCTTGACTTTTACCAGGTGCGTAGCAGCTACACAGCAGTAGCTGCCGCTTTCTGAAGGGAGGAACTGTAGCAGTCAGAATAGCAAAGGCCCAAACCAAGGAAAAGATAGCCAACTCTGTTAAGAAGAGAGATAAAACCTTTTTTATGTACATTAGGGAGCAAAGAAAGACTAAGGCAGGGATACCGAGGCTGAACAAAGAGGAAGGTGGTTGGGCAGAGAGCGACAGTGAGAAAGCAGGGATACGGAACGAATACTTCTGCTCAGTATTCACAATGGAAAAGCAGGGGGAGATACCTAATCCGGTCAATAGAAGCTCTCTGGATAGGGGTGTTGATATTAGTCCTTTCACAGAAGAAAGGGTTCTGAAAGAACTCTTAAAACTGAAGGTGGATAAAGCAATGGGGCCTGATGGGATTCACCCCAGAATTCTGAAAGAACTAGTAACACCACTGGCTACCCTTTTTAATAAATCATGGGAGGATGGTGTTGTACCTGAGGACTGGAGGAGGGCGGATGTGATTCCCCTTCACAAAAGTGGGAGCAAGACAGAGGCAGGAAACTACAGACCTGTCAGTTTGACCTCAGTGGTAGGGAAAATGATGGAATCACTTCTAAAGGAAAGAATTGTTGAGTACCTAGAGGCCAGTGGGGCACAGGACCCAAGGCAGCATGGATTCACAGTGGGAAGGTCATGTCAGACAAATCTAATTGATTTCTTTGACTGGGTGACCCGAAGCAGTGAACCAGGGAGGGGCTGTGGGCGTGGCCTACCTAGACTTTAGCAAAGCATTTGACACAGTCCCGCACGAAAGATTAATAAATAAATTAGCCAGCCTGGGAGTGGGTCCCAGGGTGGTAGCCTGGGTAAAACACTGGTTGGACAACAGGACACAGCAGGTAATAGTAAATGGAGTCCACAATGAAGAAAGGAGGGTTACTAGTGGGGTACCGCAGGGTTCAATACAGGGGCCGATCCTTTTTAATGTCTTTATAAGTGACATTGCAGGGGACTGGAAGGTAAAGTATGTGTCTCTGCAGATGACACAAAGATCTGCAACAGGGTTGATACACAAGGTGGGGTGGAAAGGATGAAAGGGGACTTGGCAAGGTTGGAGGAATGGTCAAATATATGGCAGCTTAGATTCAGTGCAAAGTAATGCACCTGGGAAACAAAAACCCAGGGGAAGAGTACACAATGGGGAGTGAGATACTGACAACAACAAAAATGGAAAGGGACCTGGGGGTAGTCATATCAGATGACCTAAAGGTGGGCCAGCAATGTGAGAAGGCAGTAAGGAGGGCTGAGGGGATACTGGGATGCATAGGGAGAGGCATCACCAGTAGAAAACGGGAAGTTGTTGGCCCTTTGTACAGACAGGTGGTAAGACCACATCTGGAGTACTGTGTACAGTTCTGGAGACCCCATCTCCACAAAGACATAGACAGGGTGGAGGCTGTCCAGAGGAAGGCAACCAACATGATGCAGGGTCTGCATCAGAAGGCATATGAAGAAAGACTAAAGGAACTAAAGATGTATAGCCTCGAGGAAAGGAGGGAGAGGGGGGACATGATAGAAACTTTCAAATACCTCAAGGGAATCAAAGTCCAAGAGGGTAGCATCTTTCAGAAAAAGAGATGTGCAAAAACAAGGGGGCACAATTTGAAGATAGAGGGGGGATGGCTCAGAGGTAATGTGAGGAAGTATTTCTTCACAGAGAGGGTTGTGGATACATGGAACAGCCTTCCTGAGGAGGTTGTAGAGTCAAAAACAGTGGGGGAATTCAAGAATGCATGGGATAGACATAAGGCAATTCTAGTGGGGGGGTAGGAGGAAGTAGGCTGTTGGTTAACTAGGATCTGCAGCTTATCCATTAGGAAGGGAAATGGGCAGACTAGGTGGGCAAAGCGGTCCTTATCTGTCGTCAAATTCTATGTTTCTGTATGTTTTCTCTTACCTGGATGACTGGCTTGTAAAAGCTCCATTCAAAAAGCAGCTCCTCCAGACCCTAGAGAGAACCCTGCAGCTGTTTCTCTCCCTGGGCATCATGGTCAATCTGCCCAAGTCTGTCCTGATCCCGTCCCAGAGGTTCAGTATATAGGGACAGTCATCGACTCGGCACAGGGCAAAGCCTTTCTGCCTCTCAACAGGGCGGAGCGCCTGATTGTCCAGGCTCAAGAAGTCTCCCAGAGCCATTTTGTTCTTGCCAGAGTGTACCTCAGGCTATTGGGTCTGATGGCCATGGCCATTGCCATGGTTCCCTTGGCCAAATTGCGCATGTGGGTCCTTCAGTGTACACTCTTGGTACAGTGGGACCATCACACGGATGACTTGGATCAGTGTGTGCTGGTCTCCTCCCTGATCCGCAATGTGCTTCAGTGGTGGATGGAACCCCAGAACCCGTTGCAAGGGGTCTCATTCCAGATCTCCTACCCCCAGCAGATCCTCACCACAGATGGCTCTGGGTCAGGCTGGGGAGCGTATCTGGGCCCTTTTCAGCTTTGAGAATGTGGTCCCAGACCGAAACCTCCCTGCACATCAATGTCTTGGATATGAGTGCGGTCTTGTATGCCATGCAAGCTTTTCAGAACCGCCTTCTTCTGGGTCTGCTTCTGATCCAGTCCAACAATCTCAGTGTTGTCTACTATATCAACAAGCAAGGGAGACACACACTCATATCCCCTGTGCAGGGAGCTCATGCGAGTATGGTACTGGGCACTAGATCACAGTCTGACCCTCTCCAGAGTTCATGTCCCAGGCGTACTAAACGCCCTGGCAGACAGCCTCAGCAGAACGCAGGCCAGCATGCACAAATGGGAACTTCTCTCATCCATCGCAGAAGATTTGTTGGATAGATGGGGCATCCAGAATTGGACCTTTCTGCGTCCCCACTCAATGCAAAACTGCTGCATTTCTGCTCTCTAGATCAAGGACCTGGAGTTTTCTAGCGAGACATATTGACCCTCTCCTCGACAGGGAGGTTTTTGCATGCCTTCCTTGTCTTCCTGCTCCTTCACTGAGTTCTGATCAAACTCCAGATGGAGGGGGTGACGGTCCTCATCCCTAACATCGCTAAAGATCTGGTTCCCCTTACTACAGCAATTGGTGGTGGAACCTCCACTGGCCCTACCCCTGTGCACAGGCTTGCTTTCCCAGGAATAGGACATCCTGGCCCACCCAGACCTCAACTCCCTCCATTTCCATGCATGGCTCCTGAGGACATAGGCATATTTGGGGTCTCCCCAGAGTGGCTTATGTTTTGGTGGCGTCCAGGAAGCCTTCCACCAGGGCCACACACTATGTGACATGGAAGTACCTCGTTCTTTGGACTGCTTGACACCAGTTAGAGCCTTTCACCTGCCCGGTGGATCAAGTTTTGAAGTACCTTTTGTCCCTCTCAGACTTGGGTTTACGGTATCTTTCTATTAAGGTACATCTCTCTGCCATCTCTGCATATCATGTACCTGTGGATGGATGCACAGTGGCCCAACTCAATGTGTCCCGTACATTTTTATGGGGCATGTTGCATTTGAAGCCCCCACTCAGGGACCCTGTCCCACCTTGGGACCTTAAGTTTGTGTTAGAAAAGCTTACGCTGCCTCTCTTTGACCCAGCCGTGTCTTGCAAGCTATGCTTTTTTTGTCATGGAAAGTGTTAATTTTAGTTGCCATTACCGCTGCTCGAAGGATTTCAGAGCTTTAGGCCATCGTATAAGGAGCCTTATTTAGTTTTTTACAAAGGTAGAGTGTCTTAGCAGAAATCCAAAGTTTCTTCCTAAGGTGGTATCTGAGTTTACTTTGAACCAATCCATCCACCTGCCTGTTTATTTTCCGGAGCATTTCAATCATGGGGAGGCATTGCTCCATACATTGGATGTGCACAGTCTCTTGAGGTACTATACACACTGGACCGAGGAGACTCTGATGTCCAGTCAGTTGTTTGTTTCATTCACCACTGGAAAGGAGGGCACCCCAGTGTCCAGACAGTGTTTGTCCAAGTGGTTAGCAAATTTCATTGTTTATTATCAGTAGTATGGCAAGGACCTTCCTGGTGGACTCAAGGGCCATTCTGCAAGAGGTATGGCAGCATCAGTGGCTTGCCTCTGTAATTAGTTAGCTGTTGATGTCTGCGCTGCTGCCATCTGGAGTACTGTCCACACCTTTACCAAGCATTACGGTCTGGACATTGCATCTAGGCGTCAAACCAACTTCAGCATGGCTGTCCTGCAAGGTCTCCTTTCAGAGGCTGTTTTCTTGCCTACCTCCCAGACTGCCTATCTGTAATACCAGATCTACTTGAGATTCAGTCCTACTGTTGATGGCCTACTGTAAGAGATACCCTCGAAGCAAGATAGTACAGTTACGTAAAAACTTACTGTAAAAGATCTTCAAGAGGATTTCTTGCAGCAGGCCGTGCTTTCCTTCCCTCCTTCCCCCTTTTTCCCTGCGTTTCTCTCCCCTTCCATTTGGGCGAGCCTTCTGCTTTTGCTTTCCTTCGATATAGGGTTACCTTAGAGTCCTCCTCGGTTCTCCCCTTTACGGTATCCTGCTTATGGTCTCTGTTGGGAGAGCTGAGGAGGGTGTTGGGGCAGCCCACATTATATTGAATTAGCTGACGTCGGCTACTGACGTCTGAGGTGGGTGGCCCCCTCTGGTAGACTGCTAACTAGAAATGTTTCCATGTGGTCCCTGGCGCCTGATGGCTTAGGCCTACCGGTGATGACCTGCTGCAGGAGATCCTCTCGAAGATGGACTGTTAAGGTATTGTACCCATTTACTCTGTCATAGTTTTGTGTATAGAATGTTAATTAATGAGCTGTTGGCCTATCTGAACTATGCTTAGAGTTTTGTGCACAAACCTTGACGTAGCTAAAACTCCAAATTTACTGGTTCAATGAAGAGAACTGTAATAGAATGCTTTCCATAAAAATAAAAGAATGCACAATACAGTTTTTCTTATCACTTTTTATTTAGGGACAGTTAAATATGGATAATTTAAGGGAAAACCTCATTTCTGAGAGTAATAACTTCATAAACAACTGGCAGTTAGACATTATTTCCTGTCCTGTTTAATTTAAGCCATGGAACCAATGGTTTCTGAAATTACTATTAGATTTGTTTCTGTGGGTGAACGTGATGCAGTTCTTTTGTGTCTCTTTAGCTAAGGTTACTCAGCAGTTGTGCAGCTGTATCCATAAAGTGAATACATTGGGGTGGTGCTAGCATATGTAGCAGAAGTCCTGCAGTGTCTCCTTCCAAGTCAGAGTAGATCTTACAATGACAGGCCTGGTAAATGAGCTGGGACTTTACAAAACATTGAAAAAAATCTGTGTTGGCTTTGTCTCACCTTGAAAAGTGCAATGGAAGGAAAGTTATTTGTTTATTTAGGAAATCAGAATTACAACCCTTTGAGTCATAGACTCGTTTCCAAAGGCTCCACGTCAGAATAAAACAGACATTCATACAGAACATACATAGAATAAATGTGGGCGGGCAGTCATAGAGAGTATAAGTACAATGAGCACTGGTTAATGCCTATACATTTGGTAGCTAAAACAGGGCAGAGCTATCGACATATTTACCTAATGAGTGGCTAAGAACTATACAGTTGGTAGCTAAAGCAATGCATGATATGAGTTGGTAGTAAACCACCTCAGGGAGGCCTTGTCTTATACATAATACAATGCATTCATAGTCCAGTGCAACTATATGGTAACTGAGGGAGGTGAGGAGCCTGTAGGCTAGAAATAGTGAGGGCTCTCCACTGCCTGGCCAAGGGCGGGTGTGTGGCCTAGTGGCATGGTGTAGGATCCACAGGTTACCAGTTACACTGGCATTGACGTGAGGAGAGGATATGGACCCTTAAGGCAGCTTTAAAAGGACCTAGATTGGTGATTGATGTGACGGCCGGTGGGAGGGCATTGTACCAGGATGGCGCTCTAAAGGGGAAGAATCGCTGGGCCAGGGTGGTCCTGACCCTAGGCACCTTCCAGATAGTTTTTGGGGCGGCCCGTGTTAGGTATGTGGCTGGTTTTTGTTTCACCTAACAGAAGACAAGACAGCTCTTCTGCTTTAAATGTAGGTGTGAACAAGCAACCAGTGTGGTCCTGTGCAATATGGAAGGTGTGGTGGCTTCAGTTAAAAATTGTTGCTCTGCTTCCTAATGGCTCTTTCGGCAGACAGCCTTGAATATGACTTTTAAGTCTAGTTGGGTTTGGTTACTATAATAAATGGGGGTTCAAAGGGAAAGGTGCTGCAGTACACTCTAGTCTAACAGGCTTTGAAGCCTTTGTTGTTGAAATGAATGCGGAAACATTACCCTCGTTATGCTGAGCGTGCCCCCTCTCTTTCCAGTGTTGGAATCATTACAAATTAAGGGGATGAAAAAGAAAATAAATTTGTCGTCTTAGTATTTTCACTGTCAACATGCTGATCACGAAGAGAACTGCAAAATGCTTTTACTAGCAATATGACAGGTGAGCGTAGTTTAAAACATCAGCTTTCAGCTAGCGCAGCTAGATGTATAGATCAAATTGATCTGCACATGTGACTTGAATCTCAACTTCTAACAATGTGGATTCATCCATAGCCACATACTAGCAGATTCTGGCTTGTTGCCTTATGAAAATAACAGAGGAGAATGATGGGTACAAAGACAGTTGCCAAATAGGGTTCTATCTTAACTCTTGGTGAAGTGAAATTGATTGTAGCATGGGTTTTCACTGTAACGGTCAAACAGGCTTTTCAAAAGAAAATGTCACAGTTCCATAAAATTCTAGTTTCTAAAACCTGACATGATTACTTGGAAATACTCCTAGTCATTTAAGAGATATCTTCATCAGTGACATTGCAGAAGAACTGGAGGGTAAGGTTTGTCTGTTTGCAGATGACACCAAGATCTGCAACAGAGTAGATGATCCAGATGGAGTGGGCAGAATGAGAAGAGATCTGGATAAACTAGCAAAATGGTTGGAAGAGTGGCAACTGGGGTTTAACGCAAAGAAGTGCAAGATCATGCACATAGGGAAGAGAAACCCAGAAGCCACCTATAGGCTGAGAGGGGAGTTGCTGGCAGTCACAAGGGAAGAAAGAGACTTGGGCGTCATCATCACAGATGATCTGAAATCATCCAAGCAGACCACTAAAGCAGTAGGTAAGGCTGGAGGGATGTTGGGGTGTTATTAGTAGGGGTATCACAAGTCTGAAGCGGGAGGTAATAATCCCTCTTTACAAGACACTGGTTAGGCCCCATCTGGAGTACTTCATGCAGTACTGGAGGCCAAACCTTCAAAATGGCGCAGGGACTGCATCAGAAAACATATGAGGACAGATTAATGGAGCTCAGTATGTATACCTTAGAGCAAAGGAGGAGAGAGGTGATATGATCGAAACATTCTAACACCTTAAGGGCATTAACAAGGTGAAAGAGCCTAACATGTTTCAATATAAGAAAAATAGCAGGACAAGAGGACACAGCATGAGATTAGAGGGAGGTCGATTAAGGGGTAATGTGAGGAAGTTCTTTTTCACAGAAAGGGTGGTGGATGCATGGAATGGCCTTCCTCAGAAAGTGGTGGATATGAATACAGTGCAGGGCTTCAAACAGGCATGGGATAGGCATAAGGGAGCAATACAGATGAGTATGAATAGATAGGCCATTGACAGAGCAAAGGCTGATGGCACATTCATAAGGCAGAAAAAGAAATGGGCAGACTGGATGGGCCTTGCGGTCCTTATCTGCAGTCAACTTCTATGTTTCTATTCATTTGTCGTGTGTAATTGTCCCCTTCTTTATACCTCCCGGAGAATATTTTCTTTGACATATGGTCCTGCAGTGATCAGCAAAATGGAATGGGGTTGCTTCACATTGGATGGCTTTCTGCGTGGGGTTATTCTGTAGGTTTTTATAATGAGCCCATTTTGATTAATGGCCAATGTTGATACAAGCAAGGAGGTTGAATATTGCAGCAAGTCCAAGTCCTCAGCTCCCTCGAGGATACAGAGAAGCCTTATATTTTTTATGTGAGTGCCATTTTTGAGGTACTGAAGTCTAAGTGTTTTATTTTCAGCAATAACGCCTGTTACTGCTGTGGCCGTTTCAGCTGCTGATTTCAGTTGCTGCCTCCCTGCCTTGTCTGCCACCAAGGTAAGTTTCCCCTCCATCAATGAAAATGTGGACCCAAGTAGTGCAGCTCTTTTGTTGAAATCTAATTGCCTGCAGTAGAGCCAAATCAGGGGGCTCAGCATCTCTCCCATCCAAGTGGCTGGAACCCACTGCCCCAGCCTGCTCTGACGGCTCCGGCTGTTGAGATGTATCGCTGTCCTGAGAAGTGGAGTGGCAGGTCATCCCATGATATAGCTTATCGAAATTTAGTTCTTCCAGTGCATGGAAGTGAGAGCTATCATTTGATTTTATTGTGAACAATAGTCTAAAAAATTTTTTTTTTTTAATGTTAAAGTTTGCAGATCAGTAGGTTCCCCTTAGAGCGTCTGTTGCTATTAGCTGCTAGCCAGCTGTCCTCCCCCAAGAGAAGATGGTGGCCATCATGTCAGCCAGAAGGATCAGTGGGCTCGAGGCACTCTCGGTAGTCCCTCCTTCTCTGGTCTCCCATAAAGAAGGTCATCCTTCGCCCCACCCGAAGTTCCTCCCAAAGGTGGTATCGGAGTTTTACCTTAACCAGGTGGTTAACTTACCGGTATATTTTGCCAGCCCATCTTCAGAAGCTGACTGCAGGCTCCATACTCTGGACCTGTGAAGATCATTCTTTTACAAGGAACACATGGCTGGAGTTTGGGTTGAGGCTCACTAGCTGTTTGTAATATACGCTGAGGCGGTGCCTGACAGACTTGCAGTGAAGTACATGATTAGTGGTGTATCACACGATTAGTGGTGGATCACATCCTGCATCAACCTCTGCTGTAGGTTGGCGCTTGTAGGGAGCCTCCTGTAGATCTTAGGGCCCATTCCACCAGACATACTGTTGCCTCGGTGGCTGCTTTCTTGATCAGCCTGTCCAGGAGATCTGCAGGGCAACTACTTGAAAGTCCATACACACACACACACACCCCTTCATTTCCCACTACAGTATCCACTGTGAGTCTTGTCTGGATGTTGCTTTTGGGACCTCTGTTTGCCAAATAGGGGTGTGCGCATTGCCCTCTCTTCCTAGAAAACTTCTAGGAGTCTTGGTAACATATGGCTGGTGAACTGTATCCACACCCCTAGAAAAAGTAGGTTACTCACCTGTAACTGTAGTTCTAGGAGGGGTATACAGTTCACATCCATCCACCCAGCCTGCCCTGGCATGTGGCACACCGATACCTTCTTCCAGCATGCAGCAATCTGGCATCACGGGGTGGAATTGTGGGATATACTGCCCTGGTAGAGGGAGGTGCTTAGCTTCAAGATGTCCAACGAATCAGCACTTCTGGAAGAACTTCCAACATGTGGATGTGAGTTTTATACCACTCCTTGACCTACAGTTACAAGTGAGTAACTGTTTTTCTGGGGACGTGGATATGATGTTCTAACCACACTATCTGGTAGTGTCCTTTCCTTTTAAGGCTTGCCGGAAAGTCTTCAAGCTGTCTCCTCCCACCCACATGGATGGTAACTCCCTTGGCTCCGCCCCTTGATGCCAGATCTTCCTTTCTGCTGGAAGAAGCAGGTTCCCTCCTTACCGCTCCCGCATTGAGTAGGCCCTTGTGCTTAAATCTTCGGATTTACTTCCTAAAACTTTAAACTCATACGAGTTTCGCCTTCAGCTCGATCTCCGATCATCATGGACAATATGTCTGCTCCCAGGTTACGCTGGTGCCCTTGTGGGTAGAAGATGTCTAGAACCGACCCACATACCACATTCCTCTACTAGCTGGGGCATGAGCTTGATCCCCAGTCCTGCGACTTTTGTGGTTCCTTTCACTCAAACGTTCTTGAAGACCATCCCACCTGACTTCAACTGGGCCGCCCGGGGCAGCGGAACCAGACGGTCAAATCCAAGGACGCCCGTTGGGTGGTGTCCGTGGCCATGGGGTCCGCCGAACACCTTGCGGCCCTTGAAGAGTAGGCGGCCCAGGCCGTGTCCCTCTCCTCTTAGACTTCTGCCTTCAGCCTTCATGCTACTTCAGCTGGGCTTGACTTTTATGGGTTCCTTCAAAGAATTGTGCCAGTCTCTGCCAACCTTGATTTAGGGACCCTCTGGGCACAAATCCAACTCCAAGAAAGAGTCCAAAAAGGAAAATAGGACTCGCCCTCGAATGGGAATCTGGGCGCTCTTGGGCGAGAGCCTCCATTCCGCCTCCTCTGGATTTGACTCGGTCTAGGCTCGGCTGGCCAGCTGTGCTGCAACCCTGCCAGTCTACGGCCGAGATGCTGGTTGAGGTCCCGGCCGAGATTTTCTCGAGCCGACTTTATCGACAGAAGGGGCTGACACTTCTTTGTCCAGGACTGGTCCTGATATAGACTGTTGGACGGACGGATCAGTCCACTGACTCACCACCTTTAGTGCCCAGACCCTGACCAGGAGGATCCTCGGCATTCACAGATTCCTCAAGCCCGCTGCTGCACCACTCCCGGCAGTCAAGGTCTCTGTCTTCCTCTTGTCGCTCCCACCAGCATTGGCGCTCCTGCTCTCAGCAGCACGGGAAGCGGCATCGCTGCTACACTTCATCCTTGTTCTCCCCGGGTGAAGAGATGCTTTAGAGCAAATGGTGTTGATGCTACGAGGATCTTATGTGACAGCTGTTGGTGCTTACCAGCATCAAGCTGACTCTGGCTTCTACGCCGGCTGTTACCTGGCTGTCGCCCAAAAGGCCGATGCAGTCTCCATTGACGGAGCCAACAAAAATGGTCCTGGCTCGGGTGACCCCGGCATCTCCGCCGATAGTGGTGAAACTGCTGCATAAACAGCTTCCAACCGCCGCTCCAAGTAAGGAGTCTCAGCTGTCTAATGGGCATCCCCATCGGCTCTCTGACACCATCACCCCTGACTGTCCACGGAGGGTCAGAGGGGACTCAGGCAGTCGACCACTCTTTAATGTCTCCTCGAAGTCCAAGGGATCCTCCCTGCATTCCAGAACGGTCGCCGTGGAGTCCATGGGGATCTATCGACAGACGAAGGCCTGTCTTCCTTCATGGGCCTTCTCTGCCTGATCTCTGAGACTAGTATGAAAATGGAGCCTGTCCAGAAGCGGGCTCGTTACCCATTGACCGAGATCCTCGACTGGGGATACACTCCAACTAAGGATTTTCCAGTGGCAGAGGCCATTCTTGGCCCTGCCCTGGAGCTTTGGCAGTGCCCCACTTCTTGCCTGTGCCTTCTGCCCGGATGGCCTGTAAATACACAGTACCCACCGGCTCCCTCTTGGGATTCACAGAGCATCCCTCGGCCGAGGGATTGGTGGTAGACTCGGTGTTTAAGGTGCTCCAGCAACACCAGGAATGTTGAAAAGCCACCTGACGAGTCCAAGAAGTTGGACCATGCAGCTAAGAAAGTCTACGCTGCCTCCTCGGTTGGTCTTCGCCAGGCGAGCTCGGCCCTCCTCATGGCCCAATTCTCTCATGCCCCGCTGGGCACCCTGGATGAGGTGCTTCCTCATCTGCCATCAGACCTTCTGACCATGGTCAAACAGGTCCAGGGCCAGGGCTGGGCTGTAGCCAAACAGCTCCAGACAGCCATGGACATTGGGGACTCCACTGCCCTCTCCATGGCAGCCTCAGTGGCCATGCGCTGCAGAGCTTGTCTGAGGATCTCGACCTTCATGGCGGACACTCGGCACGTGCTAGCAGATGTCCCTTTTCTGGGCATCAACCTGTTCGGGCCCGGGGTCGAGGGCCACCTCACCCGTATCGAAGTCGAGTGCCAACTTGGACTTTGTGACATCTCCCAAGAAGGACCCTAAGGGCTCCAAGCAGCAGCAGAATAGGAAGCCTTTTCGGGCCACCTCCACTCCTGCGGCCAAACCCACCCAGGCTGGTCAGCAGGTTCAGGCCCGTCGACCTCAGCCCAAGTTGGTGGCCTCAGTTGTCTGCAAGCCTGGAGGGAGAGGCTCTGGTGGCGCCTCAGCCGGGCCTCTCCTCCTCCTCTAAGCCTTCCCAGTGAGGGGATGAGGGGTGCCTCCCTCATGCCAGTCAGTCCTTCCCTGAGACCTTGGGGGGTCGGCTCCGCCACTTCCTTTCTACCTGGTCCACTGTCACCACCTACAGGTGGGTTCTTGAAGTGGTGGGTCAGGGTCTACCTCTGGAATTCAAGCAGTACCCTCCTTGCCGAGCCCGTGCCCCACAGGAGGACTTGGTTTCTGTAAACATGCTGTTAGCTCTCAGAGCCGACCTAGCCCAGCTTCTTCGCAAGGAGGTCGTGGTTCCTGTCACAGATTCTCCAGAACACCCAAGGTTTGCCTCCAGGTATTTCCTATTACCAAAGCGGATGTGGGGGCTGGCGTCCCACTCTAGATCTGCACAACCTGAACAAATTTCTCTGGTCGCGCACCTTCAGGATGGTAACTCTGTCTTAGATCATACCATCTCTAGAGCAAAACATGTGGTTTTGCTCCCTGGATCTTCAGGATGCATTCTGCTACGTCCTGATCGTCCATCTCACTGAAGATTCCTTTGCTTCTGAGCAGAGGGAACCCTCTACGAGTTCCAGGCCATGCCATTGGGCCTCTCCGTGGCGCCCAGGGTCTTCACCAAGTGCATTGCAGTGGTGGCAGCTTACCTGAGGCACCGAGAGGTCTGGGTTTATCCCTGTCTGGATGACTGGCTGATAGCAGGTCCCTCCAGGGAGGAGGTGGATCAGTCCAGGGATCTGGCCTTCCAGACCTGCATCAAACTTGGCCTCCTGGTCAACGAAGCCAAGTCGGAACTCATACCCTTTCAGGTGATCAACTTCATTGGGGTGGAGCTCAACTCTTGCAGGGCCAGAGCCTGGCTCCCGATGGACAGGGCGGAGACTCTCTTCTCCTGTGCCCGATCATTTCGGTTTAAGCAATTGCACCCTGCTAGGGACTTCTTGTGCTTGCTGGGTTACATGGCAGCCTGCATCAGCGTGGTCCGATGTGCCGGCAGGAGAATACACTCCCTGCAGTGGGAGCTGGCCAGCCAATGGTCTCAGCGTGAGGCTCTCTTCCACCAGCTGGTCACTGTGACCCAGCAGATGTGGGACTCCATCTAGTGGTGGTTAGTCCAAGTACATATGCAGGAAGGGATCTCATTGGTCTTTCCAGTGCCGATGGTCATCCTGATGATCAGTGTCTCTCTCACGGGCTGGGTTGCCCTACTTGGGGAACACAGAGTTCACCAGCTCTGGACCTTTGAGGAGTTCCGATGCCACATCAGCCTGCTGGAGCTCCAGACAGTTCCGCTAGTGCGGACTGCATTTGCTTCACACATCTGGGGTCAGGTGGTTCAGATGGACAAAACCACGACCATGTACTTCCTCAACAGACAGGGTGGGACACACTTCCTGCCCCTATGCAGGAAGACCTCCGTGTTTGGACCCTCGTGTGCAGCCTGGAGGCGGATCTCCTAGCCATCCATGTGGCAGGGGCCTCCAGTTAGCTGGCGGACGCTCTTAGCCGGTGGGCCAAGGCGTCTCGGAAGTGATCTCTCCACCCAGAGGTAGTACACAGCCTGTTCTGCAAGTGGAGCACCCAGCAGGTGGACCTGTTCGCCTCCAGGTAGTACGCAAAGTTGAGGCTGTATTGTGCCTGCCCACCTCAGCATGGATTGCTACAGGGGGATGCCGTCTCAAGGCCCTGGACCTCAGGCCTCTTCTGTGCCTTCCTTCTGATTCCTCTGATCCAAAAGGTGCTCCTCAAGGCCAGGAGGGACAAGGCACGGGTAATCCTGGTGTCTCTGGACTGGCCACGCCAGTTCTGGTACACCGATCTCCTCAGCCTCAGCAGCAGGCTCCCGAGGCATCTTCCCGTATGCCCGGACCTGCTTTCCATCAGTCAGGGGAAGGTACTCCACCCGGACCTTCAATCCCTGCACCTGACAGCCTGGTTCCAGAGCGACTAGAGTTCCAGGCTTTGGGGCTTTCTGAAGCGATCTTCACCGTTGTGGAGGCACCTCAGAAGGAGTTGACCAGGAAGTGCTATGCCTTCAAATGGAAGGGGATTCTCCATTTCCACAAAGCCTGAGATTCACTCCCTCCCTGGGGACAGCACAGGACCACGGAGCCCTTAAAGATAATCTGGCTCCCTCCTAGGCACAGCGCATCGACTGCCCCTCCCACCCAAGGGTGTCCCTTAATTTATAGTCCCCTCCCAATCACATGACTAAGTGTATAAACTCCCCCTAGAAAGTTATCCTCTCCCACAACTAGCGTGCTTTTGTGCTTTCTCCGCACCATTCTCCTCCCTCTCAATTACTCCTCTCTACCCTCCTAGCTCTCTCTCTCTCATCCTCACTCGCTCCTCCTGTTATTGTGCCACTTGGCCTGTAGGAGGCAGTATTTCACCTACCTTTTAGTCTTCTCTCCCCTTGCTTTTACCCCCTCCATTGCCCACTACCCACCTCTCCTCTACTTTTCTCACTGCATTTTTCCTCATTTGTGCTAACCCTCTCTCTCTTCCCCCCACCCTGGTCTCGAATCTTGTACCCTCTGTATGTTAGTCCGACACCCTAACACTGCGCTATCCAGGCTGCCCTACCAACCTGTGTTCATTGACATCTTTTGTCTCTCCCTACCCCTCATACCCACTATGCCCCCCCGCCCTACTAGCACCGATCTCCCTCCCCCTTGTTACATTCCCTCCCATGACATTTCACCACACACACACACACCCTCCATTACACAATCACCTCCACTCAACACTTGGCTGTTTCGCTCCTCCACACCCTCCCGCATCCCACTCCAAGACACATTTCTCCTCTCCCTGCGACTCCATCTGGTTGTCTCTCATCCTTGCCTCCCCTAGTCTTCGCTCCCTACCTATCCCTACCTACCCCTACCTCCCTATCTAGACCCACCAAAATCCGGACTACCTCATCTGCTCGTAAGAAAGCCCTACACTGGTTGTTTTTTTAGAGCTCTCTCCCTGCTTCTCCTAATATCGGGGAACATCCACACCAACCCTGGCCCCTTCCTTCCTGTTCACACACCCCTGCCCAAGGATTGCGCATTGCTTCCATCAATATCTGCAGTATTCCTAAAAAATTCAATGACCTCCAGGTCTGGATAGCCCAACACCAGCCCAGTATCCTCACCCTAGTGGAAACTTGGCTATCCAATTCCACCCCCAACTCCTCCATCTCAATTCCTGGATACTCTCTCCACCACAACGACAGAATTGGCAAGCGCGGTGTGTCTGTGATACCTACCTACGAGAGCTGTTCCAAGCTCAAGCTCCGCCCCAACCCCCTCGCTGGAAAGTGGTGCCCAAGCCCTATCCCTCAATATCTTCCTTAGTCCCTCTAGGGCTCCCCTGATTTTCACAGCGGTTTACATACACCCATGAAGGCAGAAATCTGCCTTCCAATCTCTTACTGACTACCTCTTCCAGCCCCCCCCAAAAAAAAAAAAAGGCTAATTACCTTGGGTGACCTTAACATTAACTGGCTCTCCCCCACTGCATCCCACTACAAAGATGCATTAGCAGGTCTTGAGATCACCCAACTAGTTACTTGCCCCACACGCCTCAATCACAGAAGTGGGGCTGCCACCTGACTTGATTTAGTTATGTCCAACCGGCGCCTCAGAATCACTGATGTCACCGTTCTCCCCAACACCCTCAGTGATCACTCCCCTATTCTTTGCACCTGGTCTTGTCTGATTAAGAAACCACCACCTAAAACTGTCCTTACAAGATTGCTCAGACCGGGTAAGCTAAGACACCTGAAATCCTGTCTTGTTCTATGCGACCTGGTGCCCTCTGTATCGCTCTCAGGACCTTGATGCCACCCTCAGCTACTTCATTAACACCTTTAATGAAGCCTGTAATAGATTTGCCCCCTTCACTAAGAGGATTATCAAAGGGCATGACACCCCCTGGATCTCCTCGTCCCTCCTTGACCTAATATGACGTCGTGATGAATTATGGAAAAAAGCCAATGCAAAAAAGCGCGACCCAGCACTCATTATCTTCTCTTACAAACTGCAGTACTCGCCAGTCTCTTAGAAAAATGTTTTGTTTTTATTACGAGACAAACACAGATATTGAAGAAGTGTAGTCAAGGGAGACCCCCACACAAATGACCAACGTTTCACGTTTCCTTCGACAGAGCATTCAAAAGAACGTGAAATGCCAGTTTTGCGGAGGTCTCCTAGACTGCTCCGCTTTGATATCTGTGTTTGTCTCATAATAAAACCAAAACATTTTCCTAAGAGACTGGTGAGTATTGCAGTTTGTAAGAGAAGATAATGAGTGCTGGGTCCCTCTTTTTTTGCATTGTGTTGAAGCAGGACTGACGAGCACCTTCCCTTCATGGAGCAATCCTGTGTGGCTGTATATGGAAAAAAGCCCTAGATTCTGACAGACAACTCTACCGGGCTGCGCGTAACAGGTGCACCTGGTCCATCCGCAAAGCTAAAGCCGAACACTACAAAGCCTCTCTAACCTCTTTCTGGGGCTCGGGACGCAGGTTTTTGGGAAAATATGAAATCCCTGAATGGCAAAGATACCTCTCCCCACCCAGCTCATCTCAGTATAAATGGGTCTATTACTAATGACACTCAGCTGGTCACAGACACTCTTAATACCTCTTTCTCTGACGTTGGCTCTGTTCTCCCGCCCGACTTCTTCAACACACCCACCCCCACGTCTCACCCCCCTTTTCACTTCAGTGTTCTTACCCCTGTGGAGACCAAGCCTTACCTAATCAAAGCCCTGAGTGGCAATTGACGTAGCAGCGACTCTCTCGACCTTCGCATCCTTGGCCTGGCTATAGATGAGGTTCTCTACCACCTCCTAAACCTCTTGCTCTGCCTTGGCAAATTCCCCACTGCCTGGAAGACGGCTGTCATTGCCCCAATCCACAAATCTGGAGACTGCCTCTCACCCTGCAACTACCATCCAATATCCATCCTTCCCCCTCTCTCTAAGGCCCTCGAACACATATAGCCACGGACCAACTCACTGAGTACCTCTCTAAACATGACCTCCTATCCACTGAACAATATGGTTTCAGACAAGGCCACAGCACCACTTCTGCCCTCCTTGGAATTCTCCAGTTACATCCAGTCTGCCCTTGACAATGGTAGGCTTGCAGGTGCGGTCGTCCTTGATTTATGTAAGGCATTCGACACCGTCAGTCACACCTTTCTGTCTACCCTCTCCCACCTTGGTCTGGCCCAGGAAGTTACGGTCTGGTTCGCAGACTGTTTATCGGACCGCTCTCAGAAGGTCAAAATTTGTAACACCCTCTTTAAACCTCTCCCTGTTCTCTCTCTCTCTCTCTCTCATCCCACAGGGGTCCATCCTTGGGACTCTCCTGTTTGGCCTTTACTTAAACTTCCTACCTAAGGCATGCTCCAGAAATGTCCTCCTCTATGCGGATAATGCCGTCCTCTCTATCTCTCACACCAACCCAGCCACCTTAGAACTCTCCATGCAGAAGGCATTCACCAAAGCTGAGTCCTGGTTCTCCAAGTACAAACTTGTTCTGAACCAAAAAAAAGTCCAAAGTCATGCTGTTTGCGCACCATCAGAACAGACTCAAAACACCCCCCCCTTCACATCAACACCTCCCTCTCGCTTCCTCTTGAAAAGGTGAACACCTTTAAGTACCTTAGAGTCACTTTCGACCCCACCCTTATCTTCCACGACCATATTCACCTTCTTTGTACATCTGTTAACTCCCATATATGCCTACTATATAGTCATCGGAACTGTCCCCGCCCCCCAAGCCCTCTGGCTCGCCATTTCATCCTCAGTATTATCTGTCATAGACTATGGCATTCTGATCTACGGGGCTGCTGATAATACCGCCCTACTAAAAGTAAAAACTGCCCTGAACAAGACCTGTTGCCTTGCCCTAGGCTGCCCAATATCCACCCACAGCTGCACTCTCTACAGTCAAACTAACTGGCTAGATTTTGAAGGCAGACTAGCTACCAAACCTGCCTCCTAGCCAGGAAAATACTAGCTGGCCTTATTACCCCAGCCTCTCCACCCCCCCACCACCACACCTTCCTCCAAGGCCACCCGGAGCTGGCTCAAACCCACCTTCCTGGTACCACAGCTCAAATCCTCTCTTGGCCAATGCTCTTTCCTCTATAGAGCTCCTTCCTGGTACAGCTACCTCCCCCACGCATAACCTTCGAAACCAAAGCTCGGTCTTTTCAAATCCCTGCTCTGTTCCCACCTCCTCTCCTCCCACTCATGTAACTGCCTTTACCTTTAACCCCCCGACAATGGACTCTGTCTGGCTTGCTCCCCACCCTTTGTCTGTTGCTGACCTCCACCTTATTTCTACTCATATCTGACAATGGACCTTTATCCTGCTCTATCTCCACCTGCTATCCTATGTGTCTCTTTCACTCTATCAACGCAATATCAACCATGTTGCTTTGTCGCCTGTCTCCTTGCAGCCTATATTCGTATTGTTTAATGCACTTACCCAACTATCTGTATGATTGTATGTAATTGTATATATACTTATTTTATCCACAGTTGTAACTCCCCTACAGTATGTTATGTCAAATGTTTATTCCTCTATTGTATCCCCTTTTTTTTTTTTTAAACTTTCTTTATTTAGTGTAATTTATTTGGGCAAAAGCCCATGTAACATACACAGACAACAAATAAGATAGCAATTATACAAGTTGATTCCATTCTAATGCTTTCACAGGCAGACAAGTCCGTCAATAAAGCAGCAGGTAAATTATACAAGAGATTATATACTGAGCAGGGTAACATATCCAAGGTATCGGTTTAAAATGCACCTTATGGATACCACCTAATTTTATTTCCAGCTTGTACCCCTTAGACAGCCCCTCTCAATACAGTGTAAGGGGCCGACTGGGGGGAGAGGAAGGAGACTGGGAGATGAGCAAAGAAAACACTCAGAGTATTTATTTATAGCTAAAATGCTCTACCAAATCCTGTTCTAATGATCCCTAATCAGATTCTCCGTTTGACCCTACTCAAGGGACAAAGTCAGGCCTCTCCCCCGCCATGTATAAGACCCATCTCCTCCACATAACCTCAAAAGATGGAACCCTTTTGTTGAGCTTGGCTGTTATTGACTCCAGTCTGTACACCTCTGTCATGCAGTCCAACCACATGTTTAGAGTGACCACTTTGGGGGATAGCCAGTTACATGTGATCACCTTTTGGGCCACTAGAAATGAAATTTTTAAAAATTTAATCATCAAAGGGCTTCGGAGATCTCTGGGGAAGTCCAGGAAGAAGTAGCAGAGAGGGGACACCACCAAATTGGGATCAGTCATTGACCTTAGAGCCTGCTGAAGGCTTTGTATAAAGGGGGTTAATCTAGGACAATCCCACATTATATGAAATAGAGATGCAGGCGAGTATCCGCAGTTCCTCCAGCAGGTAGCAGGAATGGAATTATGAAATTTTGCTTGGATTGCTGGTGTCCGAAAATAACGGACGAAAATCTTCCATGAAAACTCCTGCCAGCCACCCGCTGAAATGCCCCAGTGAATTCTCCTCTGCGTCCACGCCCAGAGGTCCCCAGGGATCAGGGCTCCCAGATCTCTTTCCCATGCTATCTTTATGTGAGCAGAGGAGTCCCCCTTCCAGGACAGGAGTGCCCGGTACAACCTGGAGATTATACGAGACTTAGTTGGGTCCCCCTCTATTGCTTTTTTAAAAATAAATGCAATCTGTGGAGGAGATGAGTCCCCAAACTTATATTGCGACATAAGGTTGTTAATATAATTCCTGATCTGAAAATATCTGAATCTATCTTGCCATACAATTCCATATTTATTCACTAGTGACTCAAACAGCAAGATCTTATTTCCATCTATAAAATGCCATATCAGGTGTAAACCCCTCTCCTCCCATCTCTTAAAGCCACCATCCCATCTGTTAGGTGGGAAAGAGTTCAAGTATGGAACTGAAGTCAGCAAGCTGCTCCAATTCTTAGCACTTTTATCCCCCAGGACTCCATGCCATACACTCAGAGTGGAGGCCATATAGGGATTTTCTCCCTGTCTTATATTTGATCTCCCTCTTTGCCTTAAGAGCGTTTCATTCAGGTTTTTAAAAGTGGCAGCCTCCCCCAGCTGCAACTTCTTCCACTTGGCCGAATACGCCTGGTCCAGCCAGTAAGTAGCAGTACATAGCTGGGCTGCACAATAATATAATTTGAAATTTGGAAGTGCTAGACCCCCTCCGTCTTTGAGGTTGGGCGTCGAGGCGTGCCCTATGTTTTGTAGGCCCCAAATAAACTGAGACATAGTCTATTTAAGGAATGAAAGTATGCCTCTGGAATTAAGATAGGAGTGTCTGTACTAAATATAAAAACTGTGGAAGTATTATCATTTTTATCCCTTCCACCCTTTGTATCAATGGTATAGAGACAGGCGCCCACCGATCCAACTCCAACTTAATTTTCCTCAGCGCTGGGATAAAGTTGAGGGGAAACAACGGATCCACCTGAGCACTCAGCTGGACCCCCATATACTTGATCCGGGAAGTATTCCATCTGAAAGGGAATTTCTTTTGTATCTGTTCTGAGGGATCAAAGTGTGATCTCAGGACTTCCGTTTTATTCATATTAATTTTGTAGCCGGCTAAGTGGCTAAATTCTGATAACCTAGCCCATAAGGGTTCCAGTGAGTGTTCCGGGTCTCTGAGGTACACTAGTAGATTGTCCGCATACAATGCCAGTTTGTGCGTCTCCCTCCCAGGTCCCATCCCTGGACTAGCTCATCCTGTCTTAGAGCTTGGGCTAAGGGCTCTAGATACAATGCAAAAAGTAAGGGGGAGAGGGTGCACCCCTGTCTGGTGCCTCGATGTAAATCTATTGGGGGGGAGACTCTTCCATTAATCTTTATAAATGCCTTGGGGTTAGTATACATGTTATTTATAATTTTGGTAAACGACTCTGAGAAACCAAAATTGCCCAAAGACAAGCTTAGGAATTTCCATGCCACTCGATCGAAGGCCTTCTCCGCATCCAGACTTAACATCAGGCTGGGGGCCCCGACCGAGCGGCATGGTGCAAAATTTGTAGCGATCTTTTAATATTATCCTGGGTCTGCCTACCAGGTATAAACCCAGTTTGATCACCATTGATCAATTCCGGTAAGCTCACCTCCAGACGTATCGCCCAAATTGAGACATATAAGTTATAATCAATATTTAATACTGATATGGGGCGGAAAGCGCTACAGTGAGTGGTGTCCTTTCCAGGCTTGGGGATACTAGAAATAACCGCATATTTCCATGAATCCGGAATAGCCTCTCCAGATTGTGCCGCCTTGCATGCCTCCAGTAAGGGATCCTTGATTTCCTATTTAAAAAATTCAGGGGAGTATCCATCCGGACCAGGAGATTTTTTTTACTTTCAATCTGTTTATCGCAGAAGTTAGTTCTGAAAGAGATAAGGGGGAGTCGAGAGAGTTCCTCATTTCCTCTGTTAACTTCGGAAGTTTTAATTTAGACAGATAAGTGTTAATTTGCTCTTCATTTGGGGTGTGCTCTGAAGCATATAGTTTAGAGTAAAATCCTAAATCCGTTCAAGATTTTTTCTGGGGTTTTTAATAACTGGCCTGTCACAAGGTCTCTAATTCGAGGAATCGTGGATTTAGCGGTATGTTGTCTCAAGCGGTGGGCCAAGAGGCGTGACGCTCTAGGACCTGTCTCGAAATATTTATGCCTCAAACACTGCAAAGCTTGTTCCGTCTTGATATCTATTAGCTTTTGAATTTTCTGTTTGACTATCTGAATGTCCAGAGATATAGAACTATCCCCTTCCGCTAGTCTCCCTTGTAAGACCAATAATTGATTTTGAAGGTCTGCCATTTGCTGATTTTGCTGCCTTTTAAAGTGTACAGCAAACTTGATACAGTCCCCTCTGAATATAGCCTTCACTGTGTCCCAGAATATACTACCTGGGGAAACTTATTATCTTGCTGGATTTGTATTAGTCTGTCCTTAGCCATATCCGTAAACTCTTTCAGGTTCAGAAAATAATTGTTAAACTTCAAAGGACTGGCCCTTTTTAGTTTTCCAGTGCAGTCTCAGAAGCAGCTGGGAATGATCAGAGAGTACCGAGGGAATATGTTTGCATTCCACAACCCGGTCTTGATGCTCTCCAGAGATCAGCATGTAGTCTATTCTAGCAAAGGAGCCATGTGGGTAGGAGTAATGTGTATACTCTCGTTTATTCTTATTGTGCCCTTTCCGGGCATCTATCCAAAAAGCTCCCCTTATACAATTCTTAATACACTTGCTAACTGAGTTCTGATGGAATGTTTTAGATTTAGATGCGTCTTTCTGGTCCCACACCTGATTTAGATCCCCACCTACTATTAGTAAGCCTCTGTGTTGCTCAGTAATTTTTTGAAGTAGGGCGCTCAACGTTTCCTTATTGGAGCCTGGTGGTGTGTAAAGAGAGGCTAATGTAATAGGGGTACCCTCTAATTTCCCTGAGACAATGGCCATTCGACCCTCCGGATCTATGTAGCTAGTCAACCTTTGAAACTGCGTCCCCTTAGAAATCAGCACCGCAGTGCCTCTTCTCTTTCCTTTCCCATATGAGGCAGCTATTATTTGATCGTACCCAAATTTTTTCAGCTTCTGGTGTTATGATTTATTTAAGTGAGTTTCTTGCAATAAAACAAACGTGGGCTTCTGTTTATTTATCATAGACATGACCTTGTATCTTTTTACTGGGTTGTTTAGCCCATTAACGTTGTGAGAGATGATTCTCAAATTGGTGTTATCCTCCATTCTGGGGCCAGGGGGTGACTCTCTGATGATAAGCAAGCTTCTCCTCTGCCTCTCCCTTCCCCAACCACTCATGCTCCCCCACACCCCCACCGCCTCCCTGCTGCTGCAACAAACTTTGCTTTCTTGCATACTGTTCAAATGTATAATGCCAGTGAAAATCTTTAGATACAATTATAACCTTCCATACAACATGAACATAGACAAAACATACTTGACATCTCCTATGCGCATGCGCCAACAGGGCGACCCTCCCCCGGAGGTCAAAACTAATTACAGGGTTACTCCCAAGGCAGGAGAACAGTCTGCTCTGTTCTCTATCTGACCGAGTTGTCACAACTCGGATGGGAGGCAAAGGCGCCCTTAAAGGGTCAAGTTCCTCCTGGACCTCAAATTTCCTAGGTCCCAGCCAGATGTCTTGGCAAAACATTACCAGCAGCGTACCCAAAACAAGAGTGGGCGCACTCAGTGTCAGACCACTCGACATATCAAGTTCAGAGTTATGTCTGATGTTGGAATGGTGCCCCCACCCCACCCTCTTTCTCTTAACCTAAATATTGTGGTCCCGTATCTCCTCTGACTTTGAGACATTTATAAGAACTCACACCCCACCGTGAGTGTCAGTGGGTTATTAAGATTCCATTTTCAACCTTGCCCCCCTTCAAACCGTTTAACCTATAAGCTACAGTCCAATTATGTCAGACGTTTCCCCCAATTAATAAACCAAGTAGCATGAGGCCTAAACATCACGTTCCACCCTACTTCTGGTAAACCCGCAGTGAGCTGTCCTCACGGTAACTATCAAACCATTTAGTGGAATGGGCAAGTGCTCTGTGTCCGGGCCAGTCTGCCCCCCGCATCTTCCAGCTACTGAGAGTATAGGGACTCCCCCATTGAACTCAACCCCAGGAGTATTTTCCTTTAGTTTGGAAGAGAGCAATTTAGTATACGTAGCTTTCCCCATATTTCTTAACCAGGATTTCCCGCCTTGTCGTAGCAAGCACCACCCCTATATTTCTTACAGTCTAATTTTATCTGGGTGACAGAATACGGCAGCGAAAGCGAGTCAGTTAGAGCCGTCCCACCCCGATCCAGGCCCCCAGCAAAACATCTGAACCCAGCAAATAACAGCTCGATATCCCTCTAAGGAGAGACTGCAGAGTCGTCTTGTCATTAGGTAGCTCCACCGCCTCAATCCGTGCAATCGTTCAATGCTGTTTGCTAGTATACAACTACATGAGAGAGATTTCCAGGAACCCCCCCCCTTCTCAAGTTAGCGTATCTGCTTGTACCAATTCCTATTTCAATTTTCCCGCCCACATCCTCCCTCTATCCATGGAATAATGCGATAGTATCAAGTATCCCTGTATTAAACCCTTTTGCCTTATAGGGTCGTCGGGGTCACCCAAATAAACTCAGCAGATTTCAGTACTGTTTATCTACAAAAAATACAGCACAAGGTCCATCAAATCCATATACTTGCACTTGTGGCCCAACTTTACTCGTGGGGACGACCACCACACTAAAGACAGATCCACACCAAACACTGTCCCGGAACCAATGCTCTAGGCCTTCTTTCATGTAACCTCCACGCTTCCAGTTGGCCGCTCCTTAAGAGGCTGCGGGTGCGAGAGTTTATGCAGCTTTTCCCTGATTTCCTGGAGCGTAGTAGCCGCTGAATTCCCACCCGATCGGTTGGATTGCCAGGGCCTAGCTGATTGCCATGGGTGTTGAAGACCGGGCTGGCGCTCTTTGCAAGGGAGGATCTCCACAATTTCATGTCCTTCGTCTTTCAGTGCCTGAAGGGCCTCCCCGTGCGTGTGATATATTTCTATGCCTGAGTCCCAAAACACTCGCAGGCGAGAAGGGTAAGGGGTTTGAAATTTTATGTTAAGGGCTTTTAATTTCCGCAGTATCGGAGAGTAGGCCATACGTTGCTGCATAATCACGGGGGGGTAATCTTGATCAAAAGAAAGACGGGCGCCATTATATTCGACCTTTCTTTGTTTCCAGGCCGTCCGTAAAATCTGTTCTTTCTCCCTAAAGCTTGCAAATTTCGCTACAATTGACCAGGCCCTGGCAGTCGTAGAAGTTGGCTTGGGTACCAGCACTCTATGTGCCCTTTCAATTTTAAAATGGAAGGACGGGGGGAGATCCAGAACATGTCGCAGTAAATCCTCTAAAAATTCACCCATCTAGCCGACCTCCGATGCTTCAGGTAAGCCGTAAATTCTCAGATTATCTCTACGAGGCTTCGAGATCCAAACATTTGGCAGCAGTCTGTTCTTGTTGATGTACTATATGCTCCAACGCTCGTGAAATTTGGATGAGATCATCTTCGGCAGTTGATATGCGCTCTTCTGTGGAGGTCACTCTTTTCTCCAGCCCCTTTAAATCGGAATGCAGCTTAGTGAATTCCTGCTTTGTTTCTGATCGAAACTGTTTAATTTCCGAAAGGAGGGTTTCAAGTCTGGATCGAGACAGGGTGTCTAGCTCCGTCTCTGTGTCTCCTCCCGCCATACTTGAAGGTGATTCTCTGCCACTGTTCACTGAACTAGCTGGACTCAATCCTCTGCGATCTGCCTTCGTTTTCCGGTTTTTAGAATGGGATCTTTTCCTGGCTGAGTTTCCACTCGTAATCCTGTGCATTTTTGTAGCAATTTGTTCTGGCTGGGCTGTGTGGAAATGTTTTTAATTATCCGTGAGGAGAGGAGCTGCTCATTTAAGCCGCCATGCTGCTGGTGACGTCACCGGAAGTCTCTTCTATTGTATTCCAACTATATGTATGTAAAAATGTTGTCTACCTGACGTGGAGTCTATGACTCAAAGGATTGTAAAATCTGATCCCTTTAATAAATAAAATATTTGGTGTCAGAGCAAGGGGTTGGACCCTTTGTCGTGTCCAGTGGCTAGCATTCTTGATTACAGTATCTCTGGTCCCTCTCTGTCAGGCCTTTGGTCGACGACCCTTAAGGTGCACCTGGCAGCCATCTCTGCTGACCGTGCGTGGGCCAGTAAGCAGTTGGTGGCTCAGGAAAAGGTGGTCTGGCACTTTTTCAAGGGCCTTGACCACATTTCCCCTCTAGTGCATGAACCACCATGGGACTTGTTGCTGGTTTTGGCAAAGCTAATGTGCAAGCCATTCGAACTGACGCACAGGTGTGACATGTCTCACCTGTCATAGAAGACCACCTTCCTGGTGGCTATCACGTCAGCCAGAAGGATCAGTGAGCGCCAGACGCTTTCGGTGGAGTCTCCTTACCTGGCCTTCCACAGAGACAAGGTTGTCCTGCGGCCCCAATCTGAAGTTCCTCCTGAAGGTTATGGCAGATTTTCACCTTAACCAGGTGATTAATCTCCTGGTGTACTTAACCAGTGACACCTTGGAGGTCTAGCAGAGGCTCCTTACTCTGGACCTGAGGCGACCGCTCACTTACTATAAGGAGTGCACGGCTGCAGTTTGGGGAGAGGTTTGCCAGCTGTTTGTCACCTACGCTGAAGCCACACCTGGCAGACCTGCAACCAAGCGGACGATTAGCGGGTGGATTGTATCCTGCATTGATCTCTGTTATAGGTTGGCAGGTAGGGAGCCTCCCTGAGGGCTAAGGGCGCATTCCACCCGCCATACCGCTGCGTCTGTGGCTGCTTCCAGGGACATCCCTGTCCACGAAATCTGCAGGGCTGCTACCTGGAGGTCAGCACACATTTTCATTTCCCATTACCACATTGACCTAGAGTCCCACCAGGATGCTGGCTTTGGGGCCTCAGTTCTTCAATCTCTGTTCCCTAAGTAGGGGGTGTGCGCTTTGCCTCCCTCATCCCAGAGAACTGCTAGGAGTCTGCCAGATAGTGTGGATAATAAATCATATCCACGACCCTAGAAAAACGGGTTACTCGCCTGTAACAGTAGTTCTAGAAGTGGTATATGATCATCTACATGTACCCACCTGACCTTCCTTAGCTTTGGCGTACACACACTGCTTCCAGTGGGCATGGGAGTTACCACTCGGGTGGGTGGGAGGAGCCAGCTAGAAGACTTTCTGGCAAGCCGTAAAAGGAAAGGACACTGCCAGATAGTGTGGATGGATGACCATCATATACTGCTCTTAGAACTACTGTTACAGGTGAGTAACTTGTTTTTATTGATGTGCCCAGCCAATAAATAAGGTGGTTGTTTACCTCCAAACAGTAACCATCAGCCCAATTTACAATCCTGATGGCATCCCTCAGTAAGCAGTGAAGTACACATCTGCAGAAACAAGGAAAGGGGTGTTTTGTACATACAGATCACAAATGAGTTTCTTGATTGTTTTTCAGGGATGCTATTATGGACTGCAGATCCTGAATTCTGCTGTAAAGGGGGAAGGTGAGAGGCAGCGACAGCAGTCTGTCTGCCGGCCCCCAGCCTGCCTCATTTGTCACGATCTGTCAGATTCCTTTAGACTTTGTTAAAATAATAATTTCACCTAGAATCCTTATCTGCCCCAGTATCAGTGCAGGGGCTGGGCCAGGAGCTGTGGCGTCATCATTGGACATCTTTACCAGTCAGTCATCAGCCTGGGACCCTCCCCACCACCACTGATTCCCCCCCCACCACCACTCCTGAATCCTAGCCCAGCCTTGCATGTGGGCATAGCTTGTCATCCCTGCTCGATCTGAGGTAGACTAGTTACTGGCCCATCCCCATGACTGCCTAGAAGATCAGACCCTGTCTGGGCCAAAGAGAAAAAGGACTCTGAACAGTGGCTACCTGCCCGAGTGCCCGGTAGGACTGTGACTGAGACCGGGAAGGAGAAGAGCAAGAACTGCCAAAGAAGCTGGGCATAACACAGGAGAACTGACCTTGGCTCTGATGACTGGATTGATGGTTTCTTGCCCTGGTTTCATGACCTTTACTCATTGTCTGGCTTAGCTGTCTTTGTGGCCCCCTTGCTCTGCCTGGTGGTTTCCCCCAGCAGTTGGCTGCCTCTCCAGCCTTAGTTTCTTTTCTGCTGTTGTTGACAGCACCCAGGCCAGCACCATACGGGCTGAACACCAGTATCCTAGGCTAGGACCATTAAAAGTACTGATCAGGTAATCCATGAGTGATGAACACAGGAAAGGAGGGGGTGCTACTGGAACAATTTGCTTTCCGGTTGTTTGTGTGATGCAGCTGGCTTGGCAGTGCTCATGTGCAGCAGGGAGATGCGAAAGCCTGTGAAAAAATCTGCTGTTGAGAAGGAAGCCAGGACCAAGCTAAGCGGACAGTAAGTGGGGGTCTGTTAGTGAGTTGCACCTTCAGCAGGTAATGAAACTCTGCACACACCGGCCAGGATTACTGCAGGATACGCTGCCTATTTGAGCTGTCAACCCGAGCTATCAGAACTTTAACATGAACTAAGCCATGAACCTGCGGAAGTCATTATCTGGGGTCAATAATACAAAACATGGGGGACTAAGGGCTCCTTTACAACCTCCCCCAGCAGCACCCTAATGGAATGACATGCTTTACTGGTTCTGGATGTAGCAGAGTCCTGTGTCAGTAATGTTACAGTATTTAAAGACTGGGGGACATTGCAATAAGAGATGGAAGCAGTTGGCACGGTGTACGCAACAGGATTTATCAGTTCTGCAGAACTGGAAAGATAAACATTGGTAGAACCAGTAACACCAGCAGTTCAGTTTCACTGAGTCCTCGGCTGTTATGGTGGGGGGGGAGCAGATCAGTCTGGCAGCCAAGGAATCTGGGCATCCCAGGGTGCTCTGTTATGGGACATGTACACCTGTGTGTGTGTGTGTGTGTGTGTGTGCGTGTGAGTTGGAGGGCAAAGGAGGTGGCCAGTTTGAGGAGTGGCTATCCTGGGTTGGGGAACTTGGAGGCAAGCAGCCAATTAGTGATAATGGAGCATCTGAGAGCTGCTACAACAGGCTCCTGGGGGTGGTCTTTCTCTACTGCTGGTTGCTTCTATGTATTGGACTTCATGTTTGTGTCACTGCTGCTACTTCTCAGTCCAAGGCCCAGTCCTTAGCTGCTCGTCTGCAAGGGCTTTGTGTCTGTGTCACTGCTGCTGCTTGGGCTGCTGCTTCCCAGGCCACAGGTACTCGTCTGCATGGGGGTAGGGGTGTTTTGTTTTTAGGTCTGGATTCCATTAGTGTTGTACATAGATTCATAGACAGTGTCGGCAGATAAGGGCCTGCGGCCCACCCAGTCTGCCCATTTGAGCTTGTAAGTTTACTTTGTTTTCCTAGAAGTCTGTTGCCCCTTGACCCTGACCTCCAGAATTCCTTTAGGTCTATCCCATGCATTCTTAAATCCTGTGATTGTTTCAGCCCTCACCACTTCCTCTGGCAGGGTGTTTCACTTGTCTACCACCTGTTCTGTTAAGAAATTCTTACTCACATTTCCTCTGAATCGTCCTACCTCCAACTTCATCCCATGCCCTCTAGTCCTAGAACATCTTCTTCGCTTAAAAATAGTGTATTCCTGCACCCTGTTCCTCCCTGTAAGATACTTGTGTGTTTCTATCATATCCCCTCTCTCCTTCCTCTCCTCCAGGGAGTACATATTCAATTCCTTCAACCTGTCTTCACAGGACTTGTGTTGCAATCCATTTACCATCTTCTGTTGCTCTCCTCTGAACCTTCTTTACCCTGTCTATGTCCTTACGTAAGTAAGGTCTCCAGAATTGTACACAGTACTCCAAGTGGGGCCTCACTAGTGTCTTGTATAGTGGAATTATGACCTCCCTTTTCCTGCTGGTGATGCCCCTGCCTATGCATCCCAGCATCCTATTTACTTTACCTGCTGCCTTGTCGCACTGTTTTCCTACCTTGAGGTCATCAGAGATGATAACCCCCAGATCCCTTTCCTGCTTGGTGCATGCTATATCCTCACCCCCCAACTGATATATTGTGCCAGGGTTTTTGTACCCCATATGCATGATCTTACACTTCTTTGCATTACATTTCAACTGCCAAACCCCTGACCATTCTTCAAGTTTCTGCAGGTCCCTTCTCATTCTGTCTACACCCTCTGGTGTCTCTACTCTGTTACAGAGCTTTGTGTCATCAGCAAACAGGGAAATTCTGCCTTCTAGGTCCTGCATAATGTCACTGATGAAGATGTTGAATAGGACCGGTCCCAGCACTGATCCCTGTGGTACCCCACTGGTCACTCTTCCCTCTGTGGAGTGACAGCCATTTACCACCACCTTCTGTGTCCTACTGCCCAGCCAGTTACCTACCCACTGCACTACTGTCCTGCCCACACCCATATTCCCCAGTTTGTGTAATAGTCTTCTGTGTGGCACAGTGTCAAAGGCCTCGCTGAAGTCCAGATAGGCCATGTCCATTGCCCTCCCCTGATCCACCTCCCTAGTCACCCAGTCAAAAAATTCAATGAGGTTGGTCTGACATGACCTTCCCCTGGTGAAACCATGCTGCCTTGGGTCCTGTAGTCCATTGACAAGCAGATGTTCCACCAGTCTCTCCTTCAGTAGTGCTTCCATGATCTTCCCCACTACCAAGGTGAGGCTGACTGGTCTGTAGTCCTCCACTTCCTGTTTGTTTCCACTTTTGTATAAGGGGACTACATCTGCTCTCCTCCAGTCTTTGGGTACCTCCCCTGTTTCCAGTGATCGGCTAAACTGGATTGCCAGAGGTTCAGCCACCACCTCTCTTAGTTCTTTAAGGACCCTGGGGTGCACCCCATCTGGCCCCATTGCTTTATCAACTCTTATTACTTCCAGTTCCTTCAGGACCCTTACTTGTGTCCATTTCTGCACCATTCCCACCCCTTGTACTCCCTTCAGACCCATTACCCTCATCTTCCTCAGTAAAGACTGAGCAGAAATACCTGTTCAGTATGTCAGCTTTAAGACATTTGTAGGATATTGTGCTTGTGTTTTAAATGCTGATAGTGGTACTACTACTATTCAACAACCCTCGCCACTGTGGCTTGGAGAGCTAATTCTATGAATTCCGGATCTGTGTGACAGTAAAACTGCCAGAAAATAAACTTAAAAAAAAAAAAATGTAATTAATACTGTCATACACGAAACTTCAACCGGGGCTTTCCACTATAATATGTGAGTGAATAGTGTGTCTGTGGTGTCCAGTTAGTGTTATCCTGCAAGGCAAGTTATTCCAGCTGAGGAAAGCAAACTTGTGTTCATAAAGGGGTGTTTTTTTATGACTGGCCATGTTGATTGGTGAAAGTAAACCTTATTTGGACTGAGATTGACCTACTTTGCGGGGCCACAGCGATGAACAGAATGGCTATGCCAAGCATGCTGGAAGTCTGCTCTGTGTCCGGTCCTTAGCTTGACCCACAGCCTGAGCTCCAGCAGCAGCATAGGTTCATTTGGGTCTTGAACTAATTTTGGTCCCAGGTCTTAATCTAAATTAATTGTAGTTTAAGTGTTGGGTACCCTGGTTAGTTAGCAGTAGGTACTGCTGGTATAGACAGTCTAGGACAGGTACTACTGCAGCTGGGTGGTGAAGCTCATCTTGTCTGGCTCTATATTCGCTTGGGTGGTAGCCAGTGAAGGCCTTGGAAATGCTAGTTAATCAAACGTGGTCATCTGACTAACTGGTTTCAACTCTGCAATCATCTCTACCTCCAGGTCCCTGCCTATAAAGGGGAGCAGTGAACACTAAGAGCCTTTGCACTTTGTGTGCAAAAACATTATTTTTACTTATAAAATAGGTCAGGAATTTTCTGTCTCCTGATTGGCGGAGAGGTACCCTTGGCCGTGTCCTTATCAGGACATAATGTGCCAACCCGGTACCTTTTCAGTCAAACAGGACGCAGTGCAGGCTGAGAGCCATGCCTCCCACAAATGTTTTTAAAAAAATTCTGTCCGCAGCCTGCAAATAGTCATCAGTCTTGGTCTCACCCCCTCACAACAGCCGTTGTGCTGCAATACAATCACGCTTCCTGAGCCAAATGATAAAACAAAAACAGTACCTCTTTATATTTTTAAAATTATCCTTAACCGCAAATGGCATCTCAAATGCCATCTACCCGCACCGTCGGCATCTATCAGTGTGGCCATTTGTCAGAAAAAACAGCGCTTGATATGGCAGCTCTGAAGGGACATGCTTGCCTCCCCAGCAAGACAGCGTCTGTAGTCCAGCCACGTTTACAGCGCACAGCAGCACCACAGTAAGGGGATCTCGGAGCAAACACTTTTTATGCCTTTCCCCAATCTTAAATAAAAAATCTGACCTCTGCTTGCTGAAGAGAAAGCTGTCTCTCGATCCGGTGAGCGTCGCACGTGCCGCCCAGATGCAGATTTCAAATGAAAAGACATTGGAAACTCCGATAAACAGTACTGTTATTTTTTAAACAAATGGTGTGAAATATAAAATGTAACAGCCTGCTTCCCCGTTTTTTTTCTTTTTGTTTTTTTGTTTGTTTTCAAACATGGAGCTGCCAGCTAGCAGGCTGTTGCTTAGTACTAGCTCCTGCTAATAAAGCGCTGGGAGAAAAATGCTAACTATGGCAGAAGGTAAGGCTCCCAGGGAAAGCAGCTCACATTGGAAACAGTAAACTGTTCAAAATAAAAACGGTTTAGAAAGTTTCTTTAGGGATGAGGAGCATAAAGAACCAAATCTAATCGTGTGTGTGTGGGGGGACACACAAATATTAACACCCTCTAGTGGTAAGATTAATTTAGTATTAAGATGTGTTTTACAGTCTTTGACAATTTCTATTTGGCTTTTCTGAATTTTGTAATGATTTTTTTTTTAACAGGGGACCCATTTTATAAGCGGAATAAGACACCTCGAGTTGTAGTTTACGGGCTAAGAGCACTTCCCAGGTGCTAAAGGCATTCGATGCAAGCGCCTCGTGCCTCATTACGCACCTGGGGCATGCTCTTATCAGCCCATAAACCACACCCCTTTGTGTCTTATTTCTTGCTGTTTACTGCAGTATAGTAGATTGTATCTGACAGTCTGACTTCCAGGCTGGCATTTTCTGTAACTACAAATCCCAGAATCCCCTGCAGTTGACATCAGACTGCAGCAGTAGGAAATTCAGTAGCCTGCAGTATGTGTTGGAGTTTTATAAGCTCTAATCTCTTGTTGGCTGGTTCTGCTGTCCTCCTTTACCCTGGGAGAACCGGGCTGGGAGGCTGTGTCAGGGACACACTACAGTCACCAGTGGTGGTTGGCTTAGATATACTCCTGGAATGAACGGTAGAGGTTCAAACTGTGGGCCAGCCTCAGTGGGGAAGCACAGCCATGTACTACTGCGCATACTACTGTCCGTTTATTCAGAACATTATTATCATTCCCTATAGCAGCTGTAAAAGAACAGACTGCACTGTATGCTCCAAGGAAAGCATGCGACTTAACTCTCTGATTTCAAGTTGCTTGTAGCCTCCACAAAGTTAATTAACAAGCTTTGGAGAACAGCCAAGTCCCTGGGAGTGGAGTACTGAAGGGCTCTGTTCCAGAGAAGATCAAAAAATATTTTGCCCTTTTGTTGTAGACCTATAATCTGGTTCCTTACTTTATGCTAAAGGGGGGGAGGGGGCATTTTACAATAATTGCCTCCTTGCATTTATATTTGAGGGGACTGAGTTTTTTTTATTTGGTAAGAACATGGAAAAAGGAGCTTTTTTGAAAAGGGCAGACAAATATGGGTACTACTTTTCACAGACGGTACCACCACTGGGTTTACGAGTTCACTTGCTCTTTAATTGTAAAGACTGCACTTGGCAGGATAGCTGCACTGCAACTTATTTTATTTGCTGAGCTAATGTTTAAGATCTTTTATTGTCTTGGTACTCATGATTTTGTTGATGCCAGAAGCAGTATTATGACTAATTACTGTCTTTGTGGTGAGATGCGGTTGTGTGCAGTGTCCAAAGTGTACCATAAAAATGTGGATTATCAAAGTAGAGGTGTGCATAAGGGAAGCATGGTTACTATTATGAAATGTAAGCTGTGACTATCAAAACAGTTAAAAAAAAAAAAAATTTATAAAGAAAATTACCCCCGTCTGATTTTGCAGTAAGCATTCAAAATCAGTGCACACAGCTTGTTTTCCAGCTTTCAACATTTATGAGGAAAAGAGCCATTTAATGCTTCAGTAACTCCTCATTATCCGGGGTGTCGCTGAATCATCCTTCAGAGAACCAAGATTACAGGTAAAGAGTCTATTTTTAGTCAGATCTACTTTTGTTATAAATTACAAGGATCCCTCTGGGGATGTGCACCTGTGTTGTGCTAATAACAATTATTTTCTGCCTCCTGTATTCCTGTAAATTTTAGTAAGTACTGTGAGTAGAATCACATGCCTACAATGGGAGACCCCTGAGACATAAAACTCTCTGTTTGGAATACATTATCTGCCAGTACACACAGTTCATTTCCTGCTTTTCAAGAGGAAACCACATTTCTCGGGAGCTCTGGCCGGTAATTCAGTTTCTTCTGTGAATGTAATAGTGCTGACATTACATAATGCTGATGATCTGAGACTGATGGAAATCACCACTCCCAGATCCTTTTCTTTTTCAGTCACCATAACTGTTACCCACTCATCCCAGCTTTGTGCTCTCCTGCCTATATGCATGACTTTGTACTTCTTAGTATTGAAGCCCAGCTGCCAAATCTTACTCCACTTTTCAACCCTCACTCGGTCGTCCCACAGTTTGCGGGTACTCTTCACACAGTTAACCCTGCGATAGTGCTTGGTGTCTGTAAAGAGGCAGATTCACCCTTTTATACCTTCTCTTGTATTGCTGATGAACGTGGTAACAAGTATTGGCAATCACTAGACAAGAAAGGGACCTTTGGGTTATTTTATCAGAGGATCTCAAGGTGACAGCACAGTGGGATAAGACTGTGGGCACGTTTAGTTGGGTGATGGAGTGCATAGGGAGGGGAATTACCAGGAGGAGGGATATTTTGATGCTGTTGCATCGCTTTCTGGTACACCCCACCTGCAGTATTGTGTCCAGTTCTGGAGACCACATCTTAAAAGTAACATTGACAGGCTGGAGGCAACCAGAATGGTGCATGGTTTACAAGGGAAGCCCTACGATGAAAGACTGAAGGATCTCAACATGTACTCCCTGGAGGAGAGGAGAATGAGAGGTGACATGCTCAAAACCTATAAGTACCTCACAGGAGTGAACAGGGTGCAGGAGGGAGGGACCTTTTCCAACTGAGAATGAGTTTCAAGACAAGGGGGCATGCGGTAAAGCTGGAGGGGGTGGGGAGTTCAGGAGGAATGTAGTGACACTTTTTTGTTTCACTGAAAGGGTGGTAGATGCATGGAACTGCATGCCAGCTGAAGTGCTGGAGTCATTTCATTTTTATTTATTTCAATCTAGGATTAGAGAATACCTTTGAGCACAGTGCAGCTCATTTACAAATGTTCCACGTCAGTATTGGGGGGGTTCCAAGACAGACAAAGGATAAAGCACAATACCATGTACAGATAATATCACATACAAAGAACAGCAGTAACAGCACAGTACATAGTAAAAAAAAAAAAAAAAATAGGTGATTGCAATTAGATACATAGTTGGCACTCTGAGGACACTGTAGGCGAAACATGGGCGGTTAATCCCATTTGGAAATAGTAAGGAAATGAAGAGTGGGGGGGGATGCAGCTGGGCGGCAGTTGTCAAGCATATTGAGTGAGGCAGAAAGGGATAGACAGTTGGGGGGGCAGACACAAGAGGAGAGGGTGACAGGAGGGAGGGGATGGTGAGGTTTGGGGGGAGGGAGGGAAGAAGGGAGGAGGGAGGAAGAAAAGTGCAGACAAGAGTCAGTCAGGGGCATAGTGGGCGAGTTAGTAGGGCAGTGTGGAAGGGCCAGGATGTGAAGGGAAAGGGTAGAGGGTGGGAGAGGTGATTTAGCAGGGTAGGAAGGATGCAGCCAGGGGCCTTGTTGAGGAGGTTGGAGAATGCAGGGTGCCAGATGAGGTGCAGGTCGCACGATTAATTAAAGCGGGTACACTCACTTTCCTTTGAGATGTGCTGATGCAGGAGACGCTTGAACTGGGTAAGTTGAGGTATGCTAGTCAGTTCACAGCTCAGGCCATTCATCCAGTTAGGAACTCTGTAGAGGAAGGATCGCTGGTATTGGGTGATCCGAACCTTAGGAACGTGAAAGAGTTCAGAGACAGAGAACCAGGTGTGACGCGACTTTTGAGATTTTGATAGAAGACTGGTGATGCCCGTTGGCAGGGCTCCAAGCAACACTTGCTTGGCAAGTATACACGAGTGGTACTTGATGCGGTCTTGTAGTTTGAGCCACCTGGTTAGGGCGAATAGATCACAAATGTGGGTGAGGTGGCCAGCACCAGTGATAAGTCTACCGGTCTTGTTTAGGGCAGTATTTAGTCTTTTGAGAGATGTGGCTGGGGCAGCTCCATATATAACCAAGCTATAGTCAATAACAGATAGTACCGAACTGTGGATTGCAAGTTTAAGTGCTTCTGGGGCCATACTTCTTATGTGTCTGTAGAGCAGTCCTAGTTTAGCATTTACGTTCTTCACAACAATATCAGTGTGTGGCTTGTAGGAGAGGTGACAGTCCAGGGTTACTTCAAGGTATTTGAAATGCTGGATTTGTTCAAGGGGGGCTCCTTGGTTATTTTTAACTGTCAAGGCGTGTGACCTGTGCTTATGGCAGGAGGATGAGAACAGCATCTTTTTTTTTTTTTTAGTTTAGAACTAGCTTGTGGGATTGGAGCCATTTTTCAACTTCAAGTAAGGCCCCTCCCCCAGGCGATGGTGGCGTTGAGGGGGGTGGCTTGATAGGCAGGGGGTCCATTGATGACCCGAAGTAGTGGCCGGTCAGGGAGCACAGGAGGTGCAAAAAGAAAATAAAAATACAGTATTCAAATACTAAGGCAATAGTATGGGATGGGCTAGGCATAAGGAAGCCTTAGTGGTAGGAAAAGGGGAGGAAGCTGAAAATCGAATAGGGTCTGCAGTGTCACAGTAGGTAGGGAAAATGGGCAGACTAGATGGGCCAAGTGGTCCTTATCTGCCGTCATAGTTTCTGTGTAACTGCACTGTCTAATAAAAAACCCAGTGTCTGCTACAAATCTCACACGTCTGCAATAACACTGCTGCCTCATCAGTACGTATGCAGGTTTGTCATGGAAGTCATGGATATCATGATTTTTGGTTTTCTTTTAGAAAGGCAATGAATTTCATTATTTTCTTGTTTTAGACATAGCCTTTAATTTTCAAAGAAAAGGGAAGAACCAGGAAAAAGTACAGCATATCTGACCTATCAGTAAATAGCTGTGATGATGTTATAAATACATTCAGGAATTATGTTATACATTTGTTGGCAACAAATAACTTGCACTGGAATCTATTCCCATGAGATGCAGGCATCAGTTAGATTGCACCTTAATGTGTAGCGATCTGACTCATTATTAAAAGCATATATTTGATCCAGATGTATTAGAGATATAAAGCTGGATACACTGTCTGGTACCAGACACCTAGACCAGCTAACCTACACATCTAGGCATTTAAATTGGAGACCTGCGAGCATTATCCAATATGTTATGGAACAGGGTTATCTCCCATGTTACAACTGGCACAATTTTTATATTTAGTCAAGTATGTTAAATTTCTCAAAGAATATGTACAGCCAAACTTTCGCTGTATGTTTAATAGGGCACTGGACCGGAAATGTATAGGTGGAAAGAATGTTACCAGCAGAGGTTGGAGGAGATAGCTAGAGATGGGGCTTACAAATGGTACTACACAGAGTCTATCCCCCTATGGCACAAAATGTGAGTAGTGGGTTAGCTGATATAGTACCCATTTCCACCAGTGTAACTCAAATAAGGGGAGTTCATCCTGGAACCTATGTCACTCTGTCGATGTTATATATGTCTAACTTAGTATTTCTCCAAGCTTTAGAATTGGTGTGCCAAAGCAGAGTAATAGTTTTCTTAGCTGCAATAGCCGCTATGAGTATTAGTCGCAGACTGGTACGATCCAGCATAGTATTATCTCATAGAGTGGTAAATAACAGTAAGGGCGGAGTGATCTCCCTGGGGTAGTTGAGCATATTTTCTAGCTGCTTTATGATTTCCTGCCAGAAAGGTTTGAGATGAGGCAGTCACAAGAAATATGGGTTGTAATTGCCTCGGGGTGGCCACATTCCTGCCAGCACGCTGCCTTAGACTGGTCTGTGAATTTCGCTACTATGTCTGGGCGAGGGGGGCGAAAGTATTGAGAACGACACTTCCACAAAAACTCCTTCCAGTATGTGAGGAGGTAAGGTGGGTAGGCATAGGTAGCAGATTTATTCCAAATCTCTATAGTATGTAAAGTATCAAGTTCCGAGTTCCACCTTTGGAGGATAGATAATGTGGTATCCTTGGGGACCTCCTGTAATGCTTTGTTGGCACGACTGATAAGGTGGTCTTGAATATGACCCTGAAGATGAGAGGTTATCAGTTGGGGGAGGATAGAGAGCTGATGAGGCAGACTTTGGTATGTTGCATGTTTGTCTCCTACATAGGATCTTAACTGTAGATAGCGAAATGATCTGTCATACATAGGCCATATTCAGTTTGTAATGTACCACACTGGATGACTCCCTTGGAGTCAAGGATTTGGAATATAAAACATAGTCCTAACCTAGCTCAGTTACGAAGAGCTCCATCTAACTGGTTTGGTCTATAAGTGGAATCATATGCCATAGCTCCTATATAAAATTTATGGGTTGGGAAAAGGAATCGGTTAGTAATCTCAAACCATTGTTTTCAAGGTGGTGGCCATGTACTGATTTAAAAAAAATTTAATTGGAGGCGGGGATTTCCAAATAAATATAGGTTATGAGCAGGATAGAGATCTTCCATGTCAGTCTTCACCATTCATTACTGCTGGGTGTAAGCTGGAGGCACATGCCTGTGCGGGAGCCTTTTTTTTTGGGAAGGAATCGGCGCCAATGGCGCAGCCACCGAGCCGATGCATTGCGAGGCGCACAAGGGTTGACATTTAGGCACCTCAGACTCCTCTACTCCAGTTCTGTTTCTCCCGCCGTTGAGGTCGCACCCGTTACATGAGTTGCCGAAAGTTTATCTGCGTCACTAGACCTTCACCGTTCAACGCAGTTTTCCTGCCTCTCCATCCCGGTTCTGAATTCCCCCAACACCGTTGGAATCTGGTAAGCCTGTTCCTTTTATTTCTACCGACAGCGTCGGGTTCTTTTTCTGTAAAGTTTATTGAATTTCTTTCGCATCACGTCTGGTTCGGGGGCTAAGAGAAAATCCAGAGGGGGCCGTGCCCTCATGTGTGACTGCCTGGTGGCCGGCATTTTTCCATTACAGACCGACATATTTGTTTGCGTTGCCTGGGTCCCAACCATGATATGGATGACTGCAGTGCCTGTTACTCCATGGACCGCTGTGTTCTTGAGATCTGCGCATTTATAAGTCTGCAAGGCCCCGCTGACTTTCAGAGGACGGTGGTGTTCTAGTGATGCCATGGCAAGATCTCTTCACCCTGCCTCTGGGTCCCCTCCCGGGTCTGTACGGGCCCAGTGAGGAGGAAACCTCCTCGGATTCCAGCCTTGATGTCGAGGTTTCTTTTGCAATGCCGGAAGAGTGTCTTGGTTCCTTGTGGAACCGGGTTGAGGGCACCGCCACGGCAGTCACCTCCTCGGAGGTGTAGGCTCCCACGGTGTTGCGGCCCACAGCTGCTGAACCTGGCACCGGCAGACCCTCGGCGCCACCTGCCAGCACCACTTCTGATCCTGGTGCCACTCGGAGCGCCATTAATAGACCTCCCAGGGTGGCTAGTCTGAAGGTATGTGTGGTCTCCTCCTCTTCGGAGGTGGATGACTCGCTGGCTGATCCAGACTGGCTCCCTGACTCCTCGAGGTCGAGGAGTCCTCTTGGACGCGGCACCAGGTGGCCCAGTTTTCATCTCCCAGACTCCCTGGAGTCTGTGGTCCCTCCAGCCCCCACACTGACTCCAGTATTGTGGGAGCTGTGGTGGGTAACAGACTCGGGGGCTGGTCGGCAGTCTCAGCCACAGCAGCTGTTATTTCTGGTGCTGCCATGGCCCCTTAGTGGGGTCAGGGACCTCCTTTTCTGTGGCCTCCTGGAAACCTGCAGGATAGTGGACCCCTTGGCACTGAGTTCAAGGAAGAGGGCGGCTCGGTCTGAGGGTTGAAAGGCCCGGGTGAGGTGTAGAGGCCTTCTTCGACTACCCTGTGAGGAGGAGACAAAGCACTGAGCCACACCTCCTCCTCTGAGACTTCAGGGCACCCTTAGTGGGCAGCACTTATTGTTGCCCATGTGGACCCATGCAGCCTCAGTCGCACCACAAGGGAGAGTCTCCCTCAGCACTCAGCCAGGATTTGTTGACACATTTGCAGCTTTTGCTGACTGGATCGACCCCCGGGTTCCCCAGCTTGGGAGGATCTGCTGCGGGTTCTCAGAGCCCTGGCAGAGGCCAGACACTTTCTTTGAGGTGCCCTTCCCCAGTCCCTTTGCAGACACGCCACCCCCCCAAGCCATGTGGGTCCTTACGGGTCCTTTAACCTGGGAGACATTCAGGGCCACTGCGGCGGCCTTCCCTAGGTATGTTAGAGCTATGGAAGAGCAGGTCTTTCCTCTGTCTCCCCTGCCACAGGAGGGCTCCGAACACCTTAGCTCCTCTACTTTCTTGTCTGAGGAAGAGGAACATTCTGTTGAATTTTCCTCAGATGCTGATTTCACTGAATATCAGCGGTTCCTCTCGAGGTTACTTCAGAAGCTACATATCTCCCATGTAATAAGACGCAATACCGAGTGGGAGACGCGCTAGTTTCTGAGCGAATTCAGTGCTAACCACCTAGTGGTGCCTTCCTGGCCTATTCCCTTCCAGAAAGCGTCTATCCATGCTTGGCAGTCACCAGCCACCTCATCCCCAGCCCCAGCAGACTGCAGGAGGAGGTATTATGCTCCCCAGGAGTCTCTTGGTTCTCTGCCTCACCCACCCTCTGGGTTGACTGCTTTCGACACTCCTTCTGGGCTTCAACACCTGGCACACGACCCACCACCGGATCCGGATTCCACTAAGTTCAGCCGGTGGGGAAGAAGAGTTTTTTTATCAGCTCGTGTGTTACTCTGCATCAGCTCACATCAGGCTCACCACGCTGCTTACAACAGGCATCTGTGGTCGATGTTGGCACAGGTTTTAGCATACTTGCCTGATTCGGAGGAATCTAGGCAAGCCATTGCCCTCTCTGCACAGGGTCTGGAGCTTGCAAGGCACCAAGCAAGAGCATCATACGATGCCAGCGAGATGGCTTCCAGACTGGCAGGGACAGCGATCTGCATTAGGTGGATGGCATGGCTTCGCCTGTCTAGATTGTCACCCATTGCCTGGCATAGGGCGATTTCCTCTGCTTTCCAGGGGACCCGTCTTTTCTCCCGCAGGGCGAGGAGGAATCTTCAGGGGCATCTTCCATTCCCCCGGCAATGGGTGACACCTCCTCAGCCTAACCAACCTTAGGCCTTATTGACCTCGTATGGCAGAAGGGTCTCTCACTCCTGCATCTCCCCAGCAGGAGGCTGAGGGAATCTGTTCCCTCAGGGCAGTGCCAGGTCCCCTCCGAGGGGCTTGATAGTCACCCAGCAGTAATGAATGGTGAAGATTGACAAGGGAAGATATGAAAATTATGTGCCTACCGAAATTATTGATCTTCTCTTGTATCTTCACTATTCATTACTGATTCCCACCCACCTTCCCCTCTTGGGCCTCAGCTCTTGGGTGCCACCTCCACCCTGCTCACACTTCCCCCTCTTTGTGGCCAACTGGGTGCAGAGTCCCTCTGGTACCTCAGGGCCCTCCGTTTCCTTCTCTAAAAAGTCACAGAGCACCCATTCTAGGAGGGTGGCGAGTAGGGCCTTCTCCCTGGCCTCGGAGGGAACTCCTTGGGGTTCTCAGTGGGGTGCACTGTAGTATCGGTCTTAATTTGGCACAGATGTCCACCTGTTTTTCATCTTGAAATAGAGACTGCGTCAGTGCATCTTGTGGGAGAACCCTTGTGGGTTTGTCCTCCACCTTTCTCGCTTCCCCTGTATCTTAAAGGTCATTCTGGACAAAATCCTCTCCTGTTTAAGGGGTTTCTTCCTCCCTGACTGAGCCATCAAGTGTGAAATTGTAGAGGGCCATGTTCCAGGACTTTCATCCCAGTTGTGGGTTTAGGGGTGAGAAGGGGTTGACCCGGCCATGTTTTATATTCTCCAAGATCATTTCAAATACTCTTGTTCTGGACCTCCGTCCAGTGGTGCCTGAAGTTGACTGGATCCTTGCACCTATGTCTTCATACATTCAGGTTTTTGAGGCTAAAATAAGCCAATAGTCTTCCAAATCAACATTGCTGAGGACCTCCTTCTCTCCCTGCGTATGCTATGCTTTCTCTTCTCTCTTTCCTGTGCTACCACCCAAAGATCGAGGCCCCAGGCCCTATAGCCTCTTAGAATAAAGCAGTCCAATCCCTCTGTCCTCTGGTTGGCTTCTTCCTTTTTTAGTTTATATCCTCTCCTTTTCCTATTCCTCAGCTCTCTTGCCTGACCTTGATTTCTCTATCCCTCTTTGTTTCATCCTTTCCAGCAGAACAGAACTGGGGTGGAGTAGGAGTCTGAGGTGCCTAACAGCCAACCCTCATGTGCCACGCAATGCATCTGCCTCGTGGGCGGTGCTGTCGGCACCAACTCCTCCCCACCAACAAAAAAAAAGCTCCCATACAGGTGCATGCCTCCGGCTTACACCAATCAGTAGTGAATGGTGAAGATACAAGAGAAGATCAGGAATTATGGTACATACGTAATTTTCATTTCTTTTAGACAATTTGCCTTTTAGAGAACTCGCCACCTTGTTGTCTTCAAGGGTGGAACGTGTATTTTCTATCTCCCATGTAAAGATCCAGTCTGTTTTTAAAGCTAGTAATATTATTGCTTGCTACTTGTGATAATCCTTTGGGTGAAAAAAATCACAGCAGTCTTCCTGGACTCAAGTCTCCACCACTCATTCATACTAATGGTATAGTGCCAGAGGCGCTAGGACCCAGCAGGAGCCAAACATTTTCAGAAGGGCCGGTGCCGAGATAGGACCACTCATGCGTGACACTGCGAGACTACCTCGCGCCTGTGTAGGCTATCTCGGCGTCGACCCTCCAACCACCTCAGTTTTTTTCTGCCGGAGTCAAAGTTTTCGTCTATATGACAGCAGCATTAAGCCGTTCAGTATTCATTTAAATTAACATTTTAGTATTATTTTCTTATTTTAAGAAAAAGAAAAAGAAGATTATGAAGAAGGAAAAGAAATTCTCACCTGCCATCAACGGAGTTGACCTTAGACGGTAGTGGTGATGGTAGGAAGACTTTGTTTGAAAGTTGTTATGGCAGAGGGGCTGTGTCCGGTTAGCCGCCCTTGGCGAAGAGGGGGGTCTGACCACGTGCAGTCCTGTGCTCGGGGGGGGGGGGACAGTCTGACGAAGCAAAAAACAGGTTCTGGTGATCCGGATCCATTTGACCTCGAGCTCTTCTTCCTCCTTAGGGGAAGAAGAATCTGTACTACTTGAGGTCACCCTCTGGTACGTCTGCATGGGGATTGTTGGTGGTGAGGGGCTGTAGGCCTGAACCAACTTTGGTGGATTCCCCTTGGCCCCGCTCTTAATGCCTGCATTCTTCGACACAGGATTCCATCTCTGTCCTCTCTGAAGTTCCGGTGAGCAGTTTCACCTTTGGGCTGCTGCTTTGGAGCAGGGGGTTCGACTTCTGTCCTGTTTTCCTGGCCAGTGTTCCCGGTTCCGGGGCCTCTGAGACACTGGACCAGGGCCAGGTCGATTGGGTCAGGATATCCGCAGTGCATCTTTGGTGCCTTCGCCATTGCGTCGATCCCTCGTGCCTATCCCCCTCCCCTTTTTTCCATGCAGGTGCCAGCACGAGTACCGCTTTTCCTTTCCCCTCTTTCCTCAGGATCTTCGGGTGCTGCTGGCATTGCCATTGGTGCTGCCTCGTGGTGCTGCAGGTGGTGCCGGTGCCGTGCAGCACCGTGGTTGGCGCCGTTGGTTTCGCACGGCGCTGAGGATGCCACGGGTGGTGCTGGTTGGTGCTGTCCGGCAGAACAGGTGGCGTTTTCCTTTCTGCAGACCTCTTCTTCCGGGGAAGTTGTTGTGAAGTGTTTTCCGCAGAATGAAGTCCTGTTCCGTGGAATATTTTCCGCATATCCTAGTGGGTGGAGGTCCGCATGGGATCCTGTATCATTCCAGTGGTTTACCGCTGGTGGGACTCTTGTTCTGCTGGTGGAATTCCGCATTCCACTCAACACTTTTTCGGCTCCTGAAGTGGCGTCTAGCACCTCGACACCTTTCCTGATGGCGGAATCTCTAGTGATTCTTACCTGGACCTCCTTTTGGAGGTTCTTCTGGGATAGAAGTGCATCTGGATGAGTCTCTCCCTGTCCTACTTGTCAGTGATGCAGTGGATGACTCATTTTAGAGACTGGAGGGTAAGCCTTCTCTATCAGCAGAGTTTGTGATGGAAGATCTTCTTTTCAGTTTTTCCTCGGGGATATGGAGTCCACCATAACATTTTGGACTTCTTCTGTGGACCAAACACTTCTGCATCTGAACTCTTTTCAGTCGTCAGTACAATTATACCTTGTGGAACACACTAATTCAATGGTTGGGAGCCTTCCAGACTCTTCCGCACCTTTGATAGAGGTATATAACCCCCTGTGATACTGCCCCTTCAGTGGCTTCATCGGCAATGGGTAATTAGCATCACCTCAGCTGTGATTATTGGTCCAGTCCTGGTTTCAGTTATGGATGCTCAGGCTCCCCCTGCCCCTCAGATGGACAACCTCTTCATCATTCTTGTGTCAGGCAGTCCTTTCAAGGTAGAGAAGCCTGAGAGCCTTGTCAGGCTATAACTAATTGTTAAAAAAATATATATATATTATATATATATATATATATATATATATCAATATCCTCACAGCAGAGGGCCTAGCCCAAAACTACCCGATACCATCCTTCTGGATCCGGTCCAGGTTCTGCCTCAGCTGCCTGAGACAGTCATCTCTAGACTACGGTGGAGAGCACCTGATGACTTCTACTTCTAGGGGATGTCCAATCCAGCAGAGGTATGGGTCATCGCTATTCTCCGAGGGAGATTTTCTCTTAATTCAGAGCTATTCCCTAGACCTAGGCGGCAGCCCAATCTGTTTTTTTTTTTTTTCTTCAGACTCTCTTCTCTTAATCAGAGCCTCAAAGCAACAGAAGTGAGTCCACAGCGAGCCGGAATGCAGGTTCCTACTTCCTTGCTTGCTCCAAGTTAACAGACGGCGTGCTCCCTTTCTCGACCGTAAAGGTCAAGTAGGTCCTTGTTCAGAGATGGGTTCTCTGTATTCATACTTTCGCTTCCTGCACATTGGTTCCGTGCCAGTCGCTCCGGGCTAGACTCTTTGGAAGCAGTTGCTCAGCTCCTCTTTCCCTTTCCCAGGAAGAGTTTTTCTATTTAGAGAAGGTGTTAGTTTCACCTTCCCAGCAGCTCCATTTCTTAGGAGCTCCCCTAGCTACTTCCAGGGCAAAGGAGACCCTCTGACACGAAGTTGCCCACTTCGAGCAGGTGACGAAACTGTGGTGTTTGTTTTTCATCAGCAAGCAATCTAGAGCCTTTTTCCTACTCCTTTTCAGGAAGGCCGGAGCGAGTGGTGCCTCACCGCATTGAGTCACTTCAGTCATTATGCAGTCACTTTCAAGAAATGGGTCAGCCCGAACTTGATCCTTTCTGTGTCCCCTCTCGACGCAGATCTGCCCATATCTTGCCTCAGAAATCCAAACCCTGGTTTTTCCTGTAAGGATTCTTCTTCGCAGTGGACATGTTTCTCCAGGACACTTTCCCTCTCTTCCCTTAGTTCAGAGACTGCTACTAGAGTTATAGGCAAACCAGGGCAGAATGATTCCTGTTGGAATAAGAAGTGGGTAGGCTCTGGTTCTCCCAGACCACCACAAGAGGCTTCTAAGTCGTGCTTTGGCCTTCCATTGGGAAGGCTTAATTGACTAAGTGGAAACCTTTCTCCATTGATGGGCTAACCCCACCTGGACCTCCGATTGCTCACCAAGTAAGGGGTTCAAGTGCCTCTTGGACCTGTTGTTCACAGGTCAGCCATACTTGGTAGTGGGGGTATCCATCTGCGCTTTCTCAGTCTACCTTGAACCAGTAGACTTTGCCTCCGGCTCTTTCAGTTAGTAAAGGTTTTTTTTGCCTTACCTCCAGGAGGAAGGGAGTGTTCCCTTCACTCTCTGATTGTTTCAACGGTTCTGTGACTTTCTTCGCAGAATGAAGAGCTACACTCCCAACATTTTCTGTGTAGCTTCAGCTTGCCTCAGTTGGATCACCTTCTTGCCCTGATATGTTTTAGGCTAGTTTAGTAGCATGTCTTTGACCAGGGCTAGAAATAATTTTTGAGATGCATGTCCAAGGGACAGGTGAGGTGTAAATTTTGCCTGTCCCATGAAAGTTTTACCTGTCCACATTTTTATAAAGTGATTTTTTTAAATATCTAACAGAAAACAGTCTGTGAAGAGAAACAATAAGAGCTTTTTGCCCCCGAAACACTAGAGCTGAGAGATGACTGCTACAGCAGACTTTATTCTGTCTCCCCCACAAACTTTATTCAGTCCCCTCAACCTGCATTTGCAGAGCCCCTGTAGCCTGCCTGCAGTACTTGTACTTTTTTTTTACCCCCCAATAGTCCTGTAAAGGACTGTTTGAGCTAATGCTTTTTAACCCCAAAAATTCCTTAAGGGTGTTTGCTGAAGCACAAACTTTGTTTAACCCCATCCTGCAGAACCACACTGTGTCCCTGCCTTAACTGAGTCTCTCCCCAAAAGGTCCTGTAAGGTCTATTTAGGTTAAGGCATTTGCCCCCAAAAAAAAAAAAAACAGTGAAGGGCTGTTTGCTGAAGCACACACCTTATTCAGTCCCCTCCACTTGCAGAGTCCACACTGTAGCCCTGCTTTAACAGTGTCCTCCCCCATTACCACAAGTCCTGTAAAGGGCTGTTTGGGTTAAGGCAAATTTGGATACCAAAACACTGGTGGGATATTTGTTAAATCAGACTTTATTCAATCCCTCTCCTCTCCCCGAGCACACACACCTCTCCCCTAAAGGCAGACAGATCTGCCTCATCTGATTATTTTTTTTTTATTAATCCCTGCCTGCACTCAGTATCTACTCTATTCAGTCCTCATTGCTGTCCTCGTGAGAGCAGACACCATAGCCTTAAGGCAGCAGGCTCAGACCTGTCGTCTTGTTTCTTTCTTTCTTTTTTTTTTTGGATACCTTTATTTCCCCAAGCAAGTGCACTGAAAATGTTCGTTTTTTTTTTTTTTTTTGTAGGGTTTTGAAAATAAATGTACTTACTCAGTCTCTGACAACTCAACTCTCCTGCTCCCCGACGTCTTCCCAGAGCGCACACACTACACAGAATAACAAGAACGTGTGTGTGTGTGCTCGCTATGGCGATCGCACATGTGCGGTCAACATTCTACCGCCACCATGTCTGGATCATGCAGTCAGGTGATGTAGACAATCTGGGATCATGAGACTCTCAGTGACAGCAGTGTGCAGGGCATGCGGCAGTACGTTGCTTCCGATGTCTCAACGTCCCTGACGTCCTCATCGTCTCTTCCCCGCCGCCACCTTCACGTATTCTACAAGTTCCTAGTGCCAGCAAATGCCATCTCAGTGGAAGGTAAACTGCCTGTCCAAGGGACAGGCACACTTCCAAAAACAGCTGTCCCCAATGAAAACCGGCTGTCTGAGACAGGCAGACAGCTGGTTATTTCGAGCCCTGCCTTTGACACTATTAATTTTTGTCTTGGACCAAATTGAGAGGCCGGGTTCTCACCACTCTTCAAGAGTGGTTGTGGTTGCGGCTTCCTGGCGGAGTTTCATTTTGTGTCCATTGCAGTCTTCTGCAAAGTGGTGAGTTGGAGCTCAAGTGCATACCTTTGTAAGCACTATGTTCTGGATCTTCTTTCCAGACAGCTCTTTTCTCAGTAGGACAGTCCTTGGACGTTCTTTCTGAGTGAGCCCTGTCTCCTACCACCCTACTCAGGGTAGGTTGGTTTTAGCTTGGTACTTCCCATTAGTGTGAATGAGTGGTGGAGACTGCGTCCAAGAAGATCAAGAATTATGGTAAGTACGTAATTTCCATTTTTTTTTTTTAAGTTGGTTTCTCCTTTTAATCTGCAGTTGAGACCTTGTTTTTTTTTTTTTATTTTGTTCATTTAGTTTAATTAATCCAATAGTCTCCATGAGACTGGGGTCTTTCATTGCCTTGAAAACTAGGCAAATATCACCTCTGAGCTGCCTGTACTCTGTAGAGTATAAACCCAGATGCTTTTTCAGTCTTTCATTTTAGCTACAGTGTTATAGACCTTTAATTTTTTTTTTGTTACTTTCCTTTGCACACTTTCAGTTTTTTACTTCTGACAGTAGATGACGCACAAAACTGTGAGCAGTATTCCAAGTGTGGGCAAACCAGACTACTGTATAAAGGAAGAATCACTTTTTGTTCCCTGCTTTTTATATTATAGAGGATACAGCCTAAAATTTTGGGGCACTTTTTAACAGTAACTTTTGTATGTTTGTCAGATGAGAAGTTATTTGTAATTAATCCCAGGTCTCTTTCTACAGAGAGTATTGATCATAATTATGTAGGTCATTTTGCATGAATTCAGTTTGTTTCCAGTAGGGGTTTAGGGTTAGAGAGATCCAGATCAGGATGGTGTGGAGATGGGTGGCTAATGCATAGTTAATAAGGTTGGAAAGGTTTACTCCTCCTTGTTCTCGTGGCAGTTGTAAAACTGATAATCAGATTCGAGGAGTCTTTCCATGCCATATGAAACGAGGTATTAATTTATTCCAGACTCTGAAGTACGCTTTATCAGGTATAAGGGGTAAAGTTTGAATATAATATAAAATTCAAGGGAGTATATTTTGGTGAATGGTTTCTATGCACTGAAAAAGCCTAGGTAAAACTGGGACCATTGAGAAATGTCTTCTGTTATTTGCTGTGTTAGAGGTTCAAAATTTAATAGTTCAAGATGGGTCTAAATTTTTAGTGAGTGTAATTCCCAAGTACGTAAAGGCTACTTTATGCCACTTAAAAGGTTAAGCTCGTATAAGCAGTATAGATGAAAGATAGTTATACAGTAGGACTTCCATTTTGGAGTTAAGCTTATTGCCCGATAACTGCCCAAAAGTATGGAATATGTCCCAGACCGCAGGAATGAAAATCCCTGGTGAGGTGAGCATGAGAAGCAGATCCTCGGCAAAGAGGGAAAGTTTGTATTCTCTTCCTCCTAATGGTAAGCTAGACATTGCAGAGGCTTGACGAATATGAGTGGCTAGAGGCTCTAAGTATAGTGCAAATAAAAGGGAAGCTAAGGGACATCCTTGTCGAGTGCCACGTCTCAATGGGAAAGGGTTATAGAGAGAGCCATGTAATTATACATAGGGCTGTGAAGAGGAATAAATAGTTTGCAGTGAGCACATAAAACTCTGAGAAACCAAAGGTTGTTAATGTGTCCCAAAGGAAGGGCCATACTACCCTATCAGAAGCCTTTTCGGCCTCAAGGCTTAATAATGCCAAAGGGATCTTATGAGAGGTAGCATAATCCAACAGCAGAAGGGTTTGCCATACTCTGCCATGGGCTTGAGTGCTTAGGATGAAGCCCACTTGATCGGGGTCAATCAATCTGGGAAGCAGAGTCTCTAGCCTGTGGGCCAAAATAGATATGCAAATGTTCTAATCATAATTTAATAGGAAAATTGGTCTATATGAAAGAGGGCGTAGTGCGGGTCCTTGTTAGGTTTTGAAAGGGCTGAAATGATCGAATATTGCCACGACGGTGGTGTAGGGTCGCCCTGTTGAGCTGCATGGTAGACAGGTAGAAGAAGAGAGACTAGTTTGGGTCTAAATTTCTGATAGAATTCAGCCAGGTACCCATCCAGGCCTGGTGATTTTTCAGTATTCGCCTCTCATAGGGTACATTGTATTTCCTCGGCTGAGATGGATGCCCCAGCCGAAGGGCATCTGTTTCGTCTAATTTGGGTAAGGGAGAGACATTGAAAATAATTCAAGAATTGTTGGGGGGGTACTTCCAAGTCCGCTGTGATAACTGTCTACAGTAAGTGGCAAAGATGGTTCTCACTTCTGAAGGATGAGAAACAAGTCGACCTGTGTCCATACCAAACATCTGAGGAATACAGGCCCTTGTTTTATGTGTATGGAGTCTTTTTGCCAAATTACAAGCTCCTCTCGGACCCCCCACCCTTCGTAGTAGTAGTGTTTAAGATATAATAAGGCTTGCTCCACTTTAGCATTGAGTAGTTTCTGAAGGTCTTGTTTTACCTGGCGTATTTGTAGGGAGAGAGATTTGTTACCTTGAAGAGAAAAGGACTGTAATGTTGTAAGCTTATGTTGAAGCTTATTTAAGCATTTGTCTCTTTTCTTCTTTTTACGGAAAAAGGCAATGATTTCTCCTCGTAATACAACTTTAATTATATCCCACAGCATAGCCGGGGAGATACCAGGTTCAGAGTTGTCCTGCAGAATACAGGGGATTTTCTCCTGCAAGAGTTTTGTAAATTCTGGATCCTTAAGTAAAGCAAGATTTAAACACCAGGGGGCACAAGAAGGGGGTTTAACCAGATTAACTTTGATTTGGATAGGGGCATGGTCCGATAGGAATATCGGATCATGGTCAATGTCGTGAATTGTATCTAAGTGTTCTGCTGTGGTAAAAAAAAAAATAGTCTAATCGGGCTGATGTACAGTACCTGTTCTGGGTAATGAGAACATGTATGCTGAGGTGGTGGGGGAAAAAGTGCCTCCAGAGGTCAATGAAGCCCAACTGGGCTAAATTAGTACAAAGATATTTCTGTAGGCAGGTCGATCTGTGCGAAATGGTACCTGTAGTGTCCAAATTGGGAGATAAGGCAACATTAAAATCTCCACCCAGGAGTAATTGCCCCTGGAGCATTGTTAGTAATGTGTTAAGAAAATGGGCTAGAATGTTGTCGCACCCTGGAGGAGATGCATGGAAGGGTGTGTTTTGTGGAATCAGGATTGCCACTCCTCTGCGACGACCCGATTTATGAGACGCAGCAAAAACTGTGGGAAACCAGACTTAAATATATCATGTTTTACTTGTGGCAGGTGTGTTTCCTGTAGAAATACCAGGTCGTGTTTCTCTCACTTTAGCTGTTGCAGCAATAGTGTCCTTTCAATAGGATTATGGATGGAGGGGGATGGCAGTTTATATCAGGGAGGGAATAACTTGCACGAGAGAGGAGTCAGAGGAAAGGGAGGTGGAGGAATTCTGGGTTCAGTTAAGGTCCAGCAGGGGGAGAAAGGTGAGGTTGGGGGTAGTTTACAGACCACCAACTCAGGGTGAGGAGAGGGACAGGGAACTGAGCTTACAAATACTGGAAGCTGTGGGGAAAGGAGAGGTGGTAATTGTAGGGGATTTCAACCTGCCCAAGGTGGACTGGAGCATACCATCCACAACATGTGTTAGGAGTCAGGTGATCCTGGAAGGACTGCAGAGTGGGTTCCTGACTCAGGGCATCACTGAACCAAGAAGTGCTGAGGCAATTCTTGATCTGGTGCTCACAAATGGGGAGCATGTAAAGGAAATAATGGTCAGGGAGCCACTGGGTAGAAGTGACCATTGCACAGTGTGGTTCCAGTTGGATACGGGCAGGGAAAGTATCCCGACTAAGACCAAAATCTTGGATCTCAGGAGGGCAGACTTTAGGAAAATGGGCAAAGTGCTAAGGAGCCATCTGGCGGGCATCAGAGCAGATATGGGGTGGACCAAAGGCAGTACATCATTAATGAAGAAATACTGGTTGCCATAGATGTGTGTTAGGCTCAGGTGGAAGAACACAAGGGCCAAAGTGCCCAGCTGGTTTAGTTCTGTGGTTGCCCAGGCAGTAAAGGAAAAGAGATTGGCCTATAGGAAACTCGGGAAGACCAAGAGAGAGGTGGATATGGAAAATTACCAAAGGCTTGCTAGTGAGGCAAGTAAGGAAGTCCGGTAAGCAAAGGCACAGAAGGAGCTGTAGATAGTTGAAGGAATTAAGAAGGGGGAGAAGGCTTTCTTATGCTATATAAGTGAGAAAAGGGACAAGAAGCAAGGGATTGTTAGGCTTAAAAAAAGGGGTGGAGAACAACTGGGGAAAAGCAGAGCTACTTAATGAATACTTCTGTTCCATCTTCACTGGGGAGAAGGACAGACCAGTGCCTTAAGGAGGGAAAAGAGGAGCGGGGGTGAGGGGAACACAGATGAAGTGATAGAGGATAGAGTGAGGGAGGGACTGCTGGCATTGAAGGTGGACAAATCACCAGGCCCGGACAGGTACCTCCAAGGATACTAAAGGAACTGGCTATGGAGCTGGCAGGGCCACTGGCAGACCTATTTAATAGTTCACTAGAGTCAGGCGTGGTACCGCAGGACTGGAGAACAGCACATGTAGTGCCCCTCCATAAAAGCGGTCCCAAGGATGACCCAGGGAATTACAGACCAGTCAGTCTGACCTCCATAATGCCCCTTTCTGCAACCAAGGCACTATTACAGTGATTAAAAATACACATAACACAAAAATACAAATAAACATGAATACTTATAAAATCCAATAATCGGTCAGAATAGGCCTGTCTCCATAAATATGTTTTCAATGCCTATTTAAAGCCTTCAACGGTCGTGCAGTCCCATAACTGACGGGGTAGAGAATTCCAAAGGGCTGGGGCCACATATATAAATGCATGGGTCCCGGAGGATTTTAAGGAAACCCTTAGAATCTCCAGCAACGCCTTGTCAGCCGAGTGGAAAGATCGCCCTGGGCAGTAAGGGACCAGAACCTCTTTCAGGTAGTCCGGGCCTTATAAGTCAGAAGTCTGACTTTAAAGGTGATCTGCCACCGCACCGGCAGCTCGTGCAGCACCGGAGAGATATGACGGGACCGGGAGGTCCCGGTCAATAACCAGGCTGCAGCATTCTGCACTAGCTGCAGACGGCAGATATCCACCCCAGGAAGCCCTAGGTAAAGGGAGTTGCAGTAATCCAAGTGCAAGGACACAAAGGTGTGGACCAATGTAGGGAGATCACCAGGCGGAACAAGGTGCTTTACCCTGGAGATGTTCCTCAGGTGGTAAAAAGAGGACTTGACTACTGCTGACACCTGCGATCGCAGTGTCAGCCCTTCCTCAAAAATCACCCCCAGGTTTCGCACCCGTTCAGAGGTAGGAAGTGGTAAGTCCCCGAGATTAAGTCCAGAAATGGAACCTGCCCCCAACCCCTCTATCTGGCGGCGCCCCGGGTCCACTACCAGCACCTCAGTCTTTTCTGAGTTCAACCTCAGCCAGCTCGAATTCATCTAATCCTGGATTACAGCGAGGCAGTTCAATACTGAGAGAGCTCTATCCAGGTCGGGTGGAAAAGAAAGGTAGAGCTGGGTATCATCAGCATATCAGGGAAATCTCCGCCCATACCTTCTTACAATGTCTCCGAAGGGGAGCATGTACACTGCGAACAGCATGGGGGACAGCACTGATCCCTGAGGGACCCCACATGACAGAGAGACTGGACCAGAGGAATAAATCCCCGATACCACCCTCTGAGTTCTGCCAGAGAGGAAAGATGTAAACCACCTGAGGACTGTACTTGACAGGACACAGATGCATCTCAGGCAGCCAAGAAGAACCCCATGGTCCACAGTGTCAAATGCTGATGAGAGATGTAGAAGAACCAAGATAGAATAGTTCTTCTGATCCCTAGCCATCAAGAGATCATTGAGCACCCGAACCAGAGTCATTTCAGTACTATGCTTCTTTTTGAAAACCGGATTGGAGAGGTTCATAGATGTCATGGATGGTTAAATGGATCTCCAGTTGTAGGGCCACTACTTTGTCAATCTCGATCACTTCCCTATAAAGGGAAGGTTAGAGATTGGTCTGTAGTTCGCAGGGCAGTCTGGGTCCAAAGAAGCTTTCTTCAGGAGGGATGCCACCACTGCCTCTTGTAGGGAGCTGGGAAAGTCACCTGTTTCCAAGGAGCAGCAGACTATCCGTGCGTCCAGTGATGTCACTGCACCCCATAATCAGGGCAGTTGGTCCCGGATCCAAACTACAGCACGTATGGTGCATACTCTGGGCAGTCCGCATGACTTCCATGAGCTCGGGCCGGATGAAGGTGCTCTACGAAAACTGAGGAGCAGTGATCGAGCGCCGATCCAAAGCATCACCCATAGAGGGTGCTGTTGGAGCTCCGCCCTGATGTCTGCCACCTTATCTGCAAAGAATCGAGCAAGCTGTTCGCACTCCACTTGCAAAAAGGCTCTTCGAATCTGCATGCAGGCTGGGTTGCACAGTCTGTCTACAGTTCGAAAGAGCTGAGCTGGTTGGTTCTGAGCAGCCGTAATCTCCCTGGACAGGAACTCTGCCTTCTTACAGGTGATTGCGGATTGATAGGCTTGATAATGATCATCAGTCTAAGGTGGTCGGCATCAAGGGCAGATTTCCACTGCAGCGCTGCATCTCCCTCATGGTCCCATCAAACCAAGGGGACCGAGGGCGAAGGGAGAGCGGGCGAACGCGGACAGAAGCAATGACATCCAGAGATGGCCTTATTATAGGCCACCACTAAAGCCTCTGGGTCATTGTTTGCCGATGGAAGAACCGATAGGTCAAGCACCGCCGCCAGGCCTTCAGAGCTTATATCTCGTAAAGGGCGGTGCCTGACCATCTCTATAGTGTTTTGGCCTGAAAAGGGGGGCATGAAAACTGAACCCCACAGTGTAGTGATCGGACCATCCAACAGGTTCCACCTCCAAATCGAAAGCATCAATCCCCAGGAGGAAGACTAGGACTAGAGAGTGACCATGTTTATGGGTGGCAGTGGTAACAATCTGTGTAAGGCCCAGTGATGACATCAACTGGAGGAAGTGCCGTCCAAATTGCGAGAGTTCGTCATCAACCCAGGCGTTGGTCGCCCAGACATCCTCCATCTTGATTTCAGCAAGGCCTTTGACTCTGTGCCCCACAAAAAGTTGATCAGGAAGTTGGTGGATCTCAGGGTTGGGGAAAAGATGTCCAGATGGGTGGAAAACTGGCTGAGGGACAGAACCCAGAGGGTGGTTGTGGGGAGAGTTATCTGTTACCAGAGAGGTAACCAGTGGGGTCCCGCAAGGCTTGGTGCTGGGGCTGGTGTTAAATGTCTTCATCAGTTACATTGGGGTTGGCATTAATTTTTTTTTCTTTTCTTTTCTTTTCTTTTTTTTAATTTTATTTAAAAGTTGATAACCGGGAAAAGCACCATCAGCGGAGGCTTGTTTCCAGGTGCGACCCGGGGGAGGGGAACAAGTGAGAGAAAAGGCACAAAAAGTGCATAAAAAAACCACACAGAACAGAGAAAAAATCCAGGGTCGGGGTTGCAAGACCCAGCTACAATATAAGCACTCGACAACATTGCAGCAGTTGTACAGTCAAAATTCACATAATCTAGAGAGGGAGTTAGGTTATACAATCCCCCCCCAAAACCAGTTACAATAGCCATATCCAGTTATCAGCTCAAGCAGAATAGCACATAATTACGACTGTAAAAGTTGGAGACACTTGGAGCAAGGCTGATAGAGAAGGTGTTTTAGGAGCCTCTTGAGAGTAGAGGGAGAGGAACATGAGCAGAGGTCAAAGGGTAGTTTGTTCCAGAGGGAAGCGGAAGGAAAAAGCAGATTGTCCAGAGACAGAGTTATGGAGAGGGATGGAAAAGGAGCGAGAGTCTCTGTGACAAAGGGAATAACTTGAAGGGGCCGCTTGGGAGAGCCGGGTGGAGAGGTGGGAGGGAACGAACCAGAATTTTGCAAAAAAGGTAGCGCAGTGTATCATGCACCTGTGCAGTAGGGGAGTAATTGATAAGTTCAAGTTCAAGTTTATTGCAGGAAAGACTCCATTGAGCAAGCTCATTCACAAGGAGGTCCTGAGGCACATACACATACAGTTCGCAATTACATAGACAGGAGATATAAAACGTAGAACAACAAAGGAAAAAAAAAATATAGTACAAAAGGTATACACAATAAAAGTCCTTATGCTATATATGCAGTACATTCCAGCTTTAACCTTGCCCTAAATTATACAACACATTTCAGCTTAATAAGTAGAAGGCCATTTGGTACCTAGGAAGTTGACCTGGCGTTGGGAGTCTAGTAGCACCTACATATGTCTTTTAATTTAGAGATAGCTAGTGTTTTGTAGGAGTTAATTGATACGATGCTGGTTAGCTTCAGTATGGCTTGTCGTTGGTTCCAAATGTTTGGGAGGGCATATAAAGGGGGATAGAGGAGACCGTGGTGAGTGAGAGGGGGAGTGGCAGTGGCAAAACGACAGAAAGAGTTTAGGAGAATGTAGAGTTTGTCTAGTGAAGTCTGAAAGGCAGTTCCATGCACCACGTCAGCGTAATCAAAAGTTGGTAGTATCATTTTGGAGACCAACTCGCAACAAGTTGGGAGAGGGAGCCTGTCTTTGTGATGGTTAAGGGCGCCCAGTTCGGGACAAAGTTTAGCACAAATAGCATCAACATGGATGGAAAAATCCAGATTTTCATCCAGCCACACACCTACAGTAGTAGATACTTGAACGTCAGGATGTTCTCAAGGCCGGATCCATCCAAGGCAGAAAAAGTGGGGGGAATTCTTTAGGGTGGCCAGTTTTTGTCTGGATCCAGCGGTCATAGCCACAGTTTTCTTGACGTTGAATTTGTTTGTTGTCCTTGAGCCAGGACTGGAGTCTGTTGAAATCGTCTTGAAGGGGGGACTGTACGCTAGTGATAAGAGGGCCCCAAGAGAAAGAGAATAGTGTCGTCAGCGTACATGTGAATTTATTTTTTTTATCTTTGAACACTTTCTCCCCAGTGGAGCGGGCCCCACAACCACCAGCACCTGCACCCCCGACCTCATCTGGCGTGCGGACAATTGCTTCATCGCACAGGGTCGCCCACACCCGACGAAGGCACCTCTCGTGTCCAGGGGCACGGCCATTGGCTGCAGAGGTCGCCCTGTCATTTTCCGCTTTTCTGATCCCCAGGGAGCCAGACATGCAGTGGCGTCCAAGCACGTCCGTGCTGACACCCGTCACGCTCCATTCCCTTGCTAGGCTCGCCACTGCAGTGCGGCTGGCCTCCGCCAGTCGCTGCTGCAGCGCGATGCACCATTCCCACCCATCCCAGAGGAAGGAGAGCAGTCATGGGACGCTCAATCCTTCCTCTCCCCTGCCAGTCCCCAGTGGCCCAAGTCCATTCCCAAACCTGGGTCGCCGGTGTGGCGTCCAGTGCCTCAACCCTCAGCACCACTGGGCCAAGTACTTGTGAGTTTCTGCTGACCTACAGACTAAAGGGAGATTATTTATAAAAAGAGAGAGGATTGAGCCAAGGATGGAACCTTGGGGGGGACGCTGGATGAAGGTAGGAGCGGAACCGGTTTACAGCTGGTACAGCGAGACCAACAGAGCCAAGAGTTTATAGAAGGAGGGGGTGGGAGACAGAATCGAATCGAAGGCTTTCACAAGGTCGATGAAGATGGTGGCTGTAATGTGGCTCCTGTCCATCGCAGTGAGTATGGAATCAGTGACACATAGTAAAGAAGATATAGTGGAGTGATGCTTCCTAAAGCCAGACTGGACGGGGGAGAGCATGTTGGATCTGGCAATGAAGTTGGATAACCTTGAATGAATAAGCAGATCTTACTTAGAGAGGGCTCTTGCAGTAGGTAATTACATATAGGACTGACGCCGGCGGGCGGCAGGACCCCACGGAAAAATTTCTAGCTAGCAGTCCCTGGCGAGGTCGCCCCCATGTCAGGTGACGGCGTCAGGAGAGCGTCTGTATAAAGGGGCGGTCGGACGCCCGCCTTCCTATTCTTTCCTGCGTTACCTTGTGCAGCGCCTCATGGAAAAGTTAGGTAGCCGTCAGTTTTTGCGAAAAACTCTCATTTTCGACTAACGTCAGTACTAAGCGTCGGTGTATGTTGTCCCCTACACCCTCCGAGCACAAGAATAAGTGCAGTTCATGCGGCGCCCAACTACCGCACAAGGACGGCCACTCCCTGTGCCTGTTCTGCCGAGGCCTTGATCACCCGGTCAAGAAGTGCCAGCACTGCCTCAGTTTTAACGCGGCTACCCGAAAAATGCGGCAGCAATCCCTGGAAGTCCATATTCTCAAGAAGAAAATGAGTTCTATGGAGAAGGAGCTCAAAAAACTGAGGCAGGCGTCCACTTCCCCCGAAGGTCATTGGAAGAAGAAGGAGAGGCACCAGGACAAAGACTCCTCAACCGCGTCTCCCTCGGGAGTCGCTGGGATGCAGGTAACATCCCCTCTGGGGGAATCGCTCCTCGATGGCCGCCTCGGAGGTTTCTGAGGCGGCGGTGGCCCGCCCGTCTGGCTCGGGCCTTGCGGGTGCCTCTGGGCAGTTGGAGGCCTTCGCCCCTGGTTCGGCCGCAGGCTCGCGGCCTACCACTGTGGGCGACTCCGGTAAGCCGGGTGTCTGCTCCTCTGACATCTGCCCAGAGAGGGCCGGTAAGACGTCCGACCCTCCGGGGCGACACGCGGCCTCCTCTCCACTGGACCAGACTGATCAGTCTACTCGGCCTGTCTCCGGTGACGGCTCTCGTAAGTTGGACGTTGGCTCCTCTGGTGTGCTCCGAGAGCTTGCCTGTAAGGCTCACGTCGGCTCGTCCGACGTCCTGCCGGCGAAGGAACCAGCAGCTCCCAGCGTCCGTCGCTGCCATCTGGGGAACCAGAGTCTCCCCAACCTGACCCCGGGACTTTTCCCCTCCATCCCCGGGCGAAGCTGGGGATCTTTTGCCTCCGTCAGTCCTTCCTCCACCTGGAGCGCCGGACCTGACATCTGCTCCCCGGACGCTGGCTCCGACGCCGGCCCCTCAGACGTCGGTACCTCCGGCGCTAGGGCCTCCGCCGTCTGCCCTGATGTCGGCCTTACCGACTCCGGGAGATATTCTGCTCCCATTGGGCCCTCCGGGCTCTCCACTACGGACCCGCCCGTGAGGTTCCCGACCGGGCCATCTGCTCCGGCAGCCCCCCCAGCTCCTGGGTATCCTCCGTCTTATTCGACGCCAGTGTACCTGGGAACGCAGTATCCGGTGCCACAGTACCCAACGCCGGGCTTCCCGATGCCACAATACCCGACGCTGGGCTACCCGCAGCTAGCTTTTGGATACGCTCCATACGGTTATAACCCATATCCTTATCCCCCACCTCCTCCTCCTCCTCCACCGCCCTCACAGCTGCCGGTGGACCTGCAGGAGACTCTGGCCTCTTGGTAGGGTGAGACCAGGGCTCAGCTCACCAAAGAGGTCGAGAGCCGCCTTCCGGCGACGGTGCCATCCCAGGTTCCCTACGCCCCAGGCGGCACACTCCCTCACCACCTCCAGACTCCAGGGTTCTTCCGTCTGGATCCAGAGAGGGGCAGGACACGCTTCCCTGGGGACTCCCCAAGGGGTCCGTTCCTCCCCCAGGTCGGGAAAGGGAGTCTTTCTCCTCTTTATCCTCCTCTTCAATCTCGGACTCCGGCTGCTTCGAGAGAGAGGACAAGCCTCGCTCTCTGTCGAAGCCCAGGCCAAGGACTCTTCCGGAGGATCCTTCTTTTATGGAGTTGCTTAGGAAAATCCAGGAGGTTCATCAGTGGCACTCCCTGGAACCAGATCTTCAGCGCCTGAAACTCGCTGAACATCTGGATCTGCCCGTGACAGCTCCTACCTTGGTGCCACCCTGGATAGAGCCTCACGCCCGACCTTGTTACCACAATATGGAAACAGCCGTCGGCCTTAGCCCCACTTCCTAGGAAGTCGAACCGGCTATATCAGGCTCCAGAGGGTGTTGATTTCCTGGATTCTCACCCTCGCGTCGACTCAATCGTGATTAGCGCTGCTCACGGCAGGTTGGCGAACCCAAAAGATCTTAGCTCGTCACCTCCTGATAAGGAATCTCGCCTTCTGGACCAGTATGGGAGAAAGATTTACACTTCCTCCACACTGGGGATCAGGGGCCTGAACTATGTCGGCCACATGAGGGACTACTGGAAGGCCATCCTTACTCAGGCGGAAGCTAAACTGGACTCCTTGCCTGACTCCCAAGTCAAGCAGGAGTTGGCTGATCTCGTCCGCTCTGCTCGTTCGGCCAGTTGACACATGCTACGTGCGACATACGACGCAGTGGACACTACTGGGCGGAGCTCAGCTTTTGCTGTAGGCCTACGGCATCATGCTTGGCTCTGCGTATCAGGTTTGGTCCCGGAGGTGCAATCTCACTATCCAGAAGCACCCTTCCGGGTCGGTGTAACGGGTGATGTCAAGGGACATCATCACCGATTGCAGAAGAAGGACGGCTCTGAAGTCAGCTGATTCCATGTACCGTCCCCATCAGCAGCAGCGCCGTCCCTTCCGCGGGCGGAATTGGCCAAGGGTGAAACCCCAGGAAGGCGGGCCACAAAGCCGGCCCCGCGCTGCTAAGCCCCGGCCCAAAAGCAGCGGGTGCTTCAGCTGCGGTGCTACCCCACACCACCTGACTCCTTTCCTCTCCCACTGCCTCCAGACTCCCCGGAGGAACTGGTAGGAAGGAGGTTTTCCCTCCACCTTCTGGGATGGGAGAGGATAACCACGGATTCTTGGGTGCTTCAGCTCATAGCAGAAGGACACTCCATAGACTTTCTTCAGAAACCACCGCCCCCCCGAAGTCGTTGTATTCACGGGAACATCTTCCTTTGGTCCAGGAGGAAATCTCTGCTCTTCTGCTGAAGCAAGCGATAGAGCCTGTCCCCCTTCATCTTCAGGGGACGGGTTACTATTCCCATTTCTTCCTGGTTCCAAAGAAGACAGGAGATCTCAGACCAATTTTAGATCTCAGTTCCCTGAATCTTTAGAGTACGAAAGGTTCAGGATGCTCTCTTTGCAGAGTCTTCTGCCCCTCCTCCGGCCGGGTCAATGGCTTTGTGCTCTGGATATGCAGGATGCTTATCTGCACATTCCCATTCACCCATCTCCTCGCAAACACCTTCGTTTTGCGTTCCAGGGGGACCACTACCAGTTCAAGGCACTACTGTTTGGTCTGTCCTCGGCCCCCTGAGCATTTACCAAATGCCTGGCAGTGGTGGCGGCCCACCTGCGTATCAAGGCAGTACAGGTTTTCCCTTACCTGGACGACTGGCTCCTGGCGGTCTCGTCCAGGGAGGAACTCCTGCGTTCCTCTTCCTTACCCAGCAGGTTTTTGCCTGCCTGGGTATTACCATCAACCATTCCAAGTCTCATCTGGACCCATCCCAGAGGCTACAGTTTATTGGGGCGATCCTCGATATGACTATGGGCAAGGCCTTCCTGCCTCCGGACAGGGCGGCCACCCTTCAGACCCAAATAAGTCTGTTGTCCGACCGCTGGATGGTCTCTGCGAGGTCGGTCCTTCGCCTTCTCAGGCTCATGGCGGCTGCTATCTCAACGGTACCTCGCGCTCGACTCCACATGAGGATCTCTCAGTGGACTCTACGCTCTCATTGGGATCAACTAGTGGACGACCTAGATCACTCAGTTCTGATCTCCTCGCCGATTGATGTGAGACTTGCAGTGGTGGATGTTTCGAGAGAACCTGTTTCGGGGAGTTTCTTTCTTTCATCCTCCCCCTCCCAGACTCTAACAACAGACACCTCAGGCGAAGGTTGGGGAGCCCATCTAGGCCCTGATCGGACCCAGGGCTCCTGGTCCAAGCTAGAACAAGCTCTCCACATCAGTGTGCTCGAGCTTCAGGCAGTGTTGTACGCTCTCCAAGCCCTTCACCAATACATCCTTCCCGGCCACCTTGCCATCCAGACGGACAACATGTGCGTGGAGTGGTATATCAACAAGCAGGGAGGGACTCGGTCCTACCCTCTATGCAGGGAGGCAGTGAGGATTTGGGATTGGGCAACACAACACGACCTTCACCTCACGGCGATTCACGTTCCGGGAGTTGATAACACCCTGGCAGACAGGCTAAGTCGCTCTTCTGCTCTGACTCATGAGTGGGAATTGGACCAAGGGGTCCTAGACAATATCTTCCAACTTTGGGGAACACCACAGGTTGACCTGTTCGCATCCCCCCTAAACGCAAAACTTCCAGTCTTCTGCTCGCTTGTTCCAGAGCGAGGCGCTTTTTGGAGCGACGCTCTGTCTCTAGACTGGAAGGACAGATTCGTCTATGCCTTTCCCCCAATTCCACTTATCCCACAAGTCTTGCAGAAACTGGCTTCAGAAGGAGCACGAATGATTCTGATCGCTCCTTTCTGGCCCAGGCAAGTCTGGTTCTCTCTTCTACAACAATTTTCAGAGGATCCTCCTCTTCCTCTTCCTCTATCTCGAGGCTTGTTGACCCAGGATCAGGGGACCCTGGTCCATCCAGGCCTCAGATCCCTTCAACTGCATGCATGGCTCCTGCAGACTTAGCCCAATCCCGTTTTGGGGTGTCTCCCAAAGTGGCAGAGATTTTGATGGAAGCCAGAAAACCCTCCACCAGATCCACTTATTCCATGAAGTGGAAAAGATTCACTATTTGGGCCGCTTCCAAGAACGTGGAACCTTTCTCCTGTTCAGCGGGGCTTCTGCTGGAGTATCTACATCATCTGTTTGACCTGGGTCTCAGCCATTCCTCTCTGAAGGTACACATGGCAGCCATTTCAGCCTATCGTGTTCTCTTCACGGACAAGGCTTTTGCTCAACTGGAGGTCTCCAAGACCTTTCTTAGAGGGGTCCTCCATCTGAGGCCCCCCATCCGTACTCCTGCTCCCCCTTAGGACTTGAATTTTGTTCTCGAGAAACTTACCCTTCCTCCCTTCGAACCTGCAGCTTCTGCGGATTTGAAGTTTCTTTAATGGAAGACGCTCTTCTTGGTGGCCATTACTTCGGCTCGAAGAATCTCCGAGCTCCAGGCCCTGATGTGTAAATCCCTACTTGATTTTTCACAAGGAACGAGTTGCTCTTCGCATTAATCCTAAGTTTCTACCTAAAGTAGTAGCAGAGTCTACCTTAAATCAGTCCATAGAGCTACCTGCCTTTTTTACGCAGTACTCTAATCAAGGGGAATATTTACTCCATACTATGGATGTTCATCGGATTCTGAGATACTACACCAACAGGACGAAGGATCTCAGAAAGACTGATCAGTTGTTCGTCCCTTTTGCTCACAAAAGGGAAGGCAATGCTGTTTCCAAGCAATGCCTGTCTAAGTGTTTGGCTCATTGCATCACTTTCTGTCATGACAAATACAACAAGACCCTCCCGGGTCAAGTCAGAGGCCGCTCCACAAGAGGAGTAGCTGCTTCTGCGGCTTGTTTCAAGAATGTGTCTGCGGCAGACATCTGCGCTGCCGCCACCTGGACTTCCGTCCATACCTTTACGAAACACTACAGTTTGGATGTTGCCTCTCGGCGTAGAGCAGGCTTCGGGCTAGCTGTTTTGCAAGGCCTCCTATCCTATCTTGAGGCTTGCACGGCTAGAACTGCTTCTTGGAGTAGTTTTCCTCATCCCGGTGCCTTTCTCTGTTCCAGACTGCTTGGGATTCAGTCCTATATGTAATTACCTACTGCAAGAGCCCTTTCGAAGTAAGATAGTACAGTTATGTAAGAACTTACCGTAACAGTAGATCTTTGAGAGAGGCTCTTGCAGTAGGTAATACCTTCCCGCCCTCCATCCCCCTAGGCTTTTTCAGCTCCTTTTCCATTGAGGGAAATATCTGCTCCTCTCTCGTTCGGCCTCTTTTGGCCTGTGGCGGAAAAGAACTGGAAGGTGGGCGTCCAGGACTGCCCCTTTATACCGACGTCTCCTGACACCGGTCACCTGATGTGGGGGACTGCTAGCTAGAAATTTTTCCGTGGGGTCTTACCGCCTGCCGGCGTCAGTCCTATATGTAATTACCTACTGCAAGAGCCTCTCTCGAAGATCTACTGTTACGGTAAGTTCTTACGTAACTGTACTTTCTTGCAGTTTAGCTAGGAAGGGGAGGAGGGAGATGGGCCTGTAGTTTCCAGGGGAGGAGGGGTCCCCTCCTTTGTGGAGAGGAAGGACTCTAGCTGACTTCCAGGCCTTAGGAACAGTGGAGGAGGGGAGAGAGAGGTTTAGGATATGGGTAAGCGGGGCAACAATGGCAGAAGCAGAGAAGTGGAGAAGCCTGTGGTAGAGACCGTCTGGGCTACACTTAGAGGGGTTTAGGTCAAGAAGGGCAGAGTAGACTTCTAGATGAGTGAATGGGGGGGGGATTGTACTCAGAGGGCTGGTCACTCACAACCTGCTGGGCTGGGGTGTGTGAGGGAGATGAAGGGGAACCAGTGTCTGGGAGAGCACAAGTGGCAAAGAATTTGTTAGAGATCTCAGCCACTGAGGCAGGGTTGGAGACAGGGGACCCTGTTCCATTGAGTACAGGTGATGTATATTTGGTCGGAGTGTCTAGGAGAGAGTGGAGAACCTTCCAGAAGGATGCAGGATTCTGCTGATTTTGCTGCAAGTGGCTCCTGAAGTAGATTGCCTTTGAGAGACGTATGGTCTTGGTGCAGTTATTTCTGAGGGACCTGTATTCTTGTAGGTCAGACTGGAGAAGGGAGACTTTGTAGCGGTGCTGAACTTTATCCCAGGCCCTTCATTTGTCCAGTAGGTTGGCTATGATCCGGGGTGATGGTGTCTCTCTACCGTGGTTTTCTTAAGGGGGGGCGTGGTGGTTACAGATGCACAGGAGGAGGTTGGAGAAAAGAGAAGGGGCAGAATCAATGCCCATTGCAGAGTAGATTGGCGCCCAGTCCGCCATAGCGAGGTCATGTTGAAAGGCAGTAATGTCCAGGTTGTGAAAGGAACAGGACCAAATGTATTTGGACACCGCATGGGGGGTGTGAATCTTTCTTGCACAGTAAGTGATACAATGATTACTGATAACATCAGGGAGTACTCCAGCAGCTGTGATGCGATGGGAGTGAGAAGACAGAACCCAATCAAGAAGAGTGTGATTCTGGGAGTGCGGGTTTAGGTGAATAGATTCTTGGATTAATTGAGCGAGGTTTAGGGCTTCTACTTTAAAGATAGTGGACTTGGAGGTGGGCAAGAGCCAATCGAGGTTGAAGTCTCCGAGGAGCAGCAGCTCCCTGCTGGATGTGAATGAAGAGATAAAGGAGATAGTGGATATGAGTGTATCAGGAGAGGTTTTGGGAGGTGCATAGATGGTGCCAAAAACAGCTGGGCTGATGAGGGGATGGATAGCTGTGCTATGATTACCTCATGGGAGGAAATCCGGGCCTCCTTGAAAATGATGGATCAAGAGAGAGACTGCCTAATATACAGGGCAACGCCACCACCGCGCTTGCCTCAGTCTTGATGAAATAGATTAAAATCCGGACTGGAGATGGCAGAGTCAAGGATTTTAGATGAAATCCAGGTTTCACTTACCCAGAGGATATCTGCGAGATATTGGGATGCCCATACCTTAAGCAAGTCAAGTTTAGGAAATAGGCTGCGAGCATTTAAATGAAAAGACCCAAGTCCTTTTGACAGAGAGGTGAAGTTAGCATTCAAGACTGCGTGTGCTGGTGTTGCGGGCGAGGGGTTCGACAGAGGACCAGGGTTGGGGCGTCGCCAGAAAGGAGTAGAAGAAGCAAGAGAAGAGGAAAGTGGGGGGACATCTAGATTTCCTGCAGGAATGAGAGCAGTAAGGGAGAGTGAGGTGGAGCAGGGCTTCGAGGTTAAGAAGAGAGGAGGGTAATAGGCCTGGGTGGATACAAGGGAAGGGTAGGGGAAAGGGGTGTTGGTGATAGGCAGACTGGTATGAACCAAAAGAAAGGTGAAGCAATAAGGGGGGAGAGGAAAAGGAAGAAAAATGTGAGGTGTGGGGGAAGGTAGAATGTGAGGGTAGGTGCCGAAAGATTGGAGAGTCATAGAGGGGGAGCAGAGAGAGGAAAAGTGGGAGGAGGAAAATAGGTGCTGGCATGGTAAGTATATGTGGAGGTTGAAAAAAGGTGGAATACTGATAGCTGGAAGGAGACTAGATGATAACTAGAAGAGTTGGAGGGGGCATGGAAGGTTACTTAATTGAACTGAGGAGGGAAAACGGGGGGAAGAGGTATAAAAGCGTGGCAGGTAAAACTGAATGGTGTATAGGATAGAGAAATGCAGAGGAGCACTGGGCTGAAGAGCAGACTAGTTTAGTTGGGTAGAGAAAGGGGAGGGATTAAGTTAACAGTGGTGGGTAGAGAGAGACAAAGTAGGAATAAGTGAAAGATGGGAGAGGTCGCTTTAAGAAGGAGTAGCTTAGGGAAGCTCAAGAAGGGGCTGGGAGTTGTGGCCACACAAGAGCATTTACAGAGTGCCACTGGCGGTGGGCCAGAATACTCTCACTAAAAGAACAGCAGCAGGAAAAAAAAATGCCTAGCTAAAAGCTCCTAAACGAGCTATCCAGTTAGCAAAGGAGCAGGGAGCTGTGAGGTCACGATTGGCCAAGGAGTCACTGCAGCAGAGAAAGCAGCCAATCTGGTGAGAAGTGCAGATGCGCCTAAAATTCAAAAGGTAGCTTGGGCAGAAATGGCAGGGCGAATGTCCGTACCTTAGCCGAGGAGGAACTTCTGAAGTAGGGAGAGTAGAGTGGCGGCTGTGGCACAGGGTTCAAGCCACATACTGGCAGCTGAGAGGTTGCGCCAGTCAGGGGTAAATCTGGGAGAAAGAAAGACGACTCAGGATTAATAATTGCACACTTATACAACGGGGGAGGGGGGGTTGACTGGGCTGGGGAGACTCACAACAGGGGGTCTTGGACACAGGAGCCAGGCCTGATCGGTGGGCATGTAGATGTTAGGGGGAGAACAACGGAGAGACTAGGAAAGGTCGCAGACAGGAACAACAAAAAAAGAGTTTGGCTAGAGAAAGAATTAGTCGGGGAAAGCAGCTAAAAAAAGAAAACAAATTTGAGAGAAAGAAAGAGAGTAAAAAATGGATAAAGACGGAGAAAAGAAATGGACAGGGAAAGCACCAAAACTCAGAAGGGAATACAACAAAAAAAGCATACAGAATATATCAGAAACAGGAAAAGGCTGCAGATTGATTAATTGAGTCACTGCACATAAGTGACAATTGGTACATTTATAGCTAACAGGATTAAAGCAGCATTAAGGGCAACATGTGCCTATTCACGGATGACACCAAGTTCTGCGGGAGAGGGGATACAGCTGAAGGGATACAGGACTCACAGGAAGATCTAGAAAAGCTGGGGAGGAGGTCCACGATCTGGCAGCTTGGCTTCAATGCCAAGAAATGTAAAGTTATGCATATTGGAGCCAAGAATCCCAGGACAGAGTACTACCGGGGTGGAGTCAAAGTATCTGCATCAGAGGAGAGGAGGAGAAGGACCTGGGAGTGATGATCACTAGTGACCTGAAGCACTCCATGCAGTGCAAGAAAACAGCAACAAAGGCAAACAAGATACTGGGATGCATAACTAGTGGAATCAGTAGTAGGAGAGAGGAGGTTACACTGCCCTTGTACAGGTCATTGGTAAGGCCGCATCTAGAGTATGGAGTTCAGTACTGGTGCCCACACCTCAAAAAGGACATTAACCTGCTGGAGAAGGTACGGAGGAGGGCTACAAAGATGAGAGGTCAGCAGGGTAAGGCACAAAATGAGAGGTTGAGGGCGTTGAACATGTACTCCCTGGAAGACAGGAGAGAGAGAGAGATTGGGGGGACATGATTGGGACCTTCAAGTACTTAAAAGGGATACATAAAGTTAATAAGGAGAGTCTCTTTAAGCTGAGTGGCAACCATAACACAAGGGGGTACATTCTTAAGCTGGAGAGTGGGAGGTTTAGGAGAGAGGTCAGGAAGCACTTCTTTACAGAGAGGGTGGTGGACACTTGGAATATGCTGCCGGAAGAGGTCATCTCGTTGAAGACAGTGGGCAGCTTTAAGATAGGCTGGGATAGGCATAGGGGGAAGGTAAGGATCATGGGTAGAGAGGATCAAAGAGTGGGGGAGGGAGGGCAGGGACAGTAGCTCAAGTTGTAGACCCTGCAATACGAGCAGACTTGATAGACCAAAGAACCTTCTTCTGCTGGCTTCTTCGTATGTTCGTATTTATGTTCCAGGAAATTATACGGGTTAGATTAACCATGAGAATCCCATCTGTAAAGGGGTGAAATGCACAGGGGAGTAGACCCTCTGTTCCCGAAGCAGAGTTAAGGGAGGTTGTGCAAGATATAGCGACAGAATAGAAATGGAGAGAGAGGATGCCTTAGGAGAACACTAGAATAAGCAAAGAACAATACTAACCTCACAGATCAACCATAAATATGATAGGCCTCCCCCTCATTGCCGTCAGTTGGTTCAGGGCCTACCTGTCGGGCAGGCTCCGGTTTGTGCAGTTGGGAGAAACAGTCCTCCCCCCTTCCCATCCTGGCCAGAGTACCGCAAGGATCAATCCTCAGGCCCCACCCTCTTCTGTGTCTTTATAAATAGCCTGCCAACTGTCTGCCCTTCCTCGCATGTCCAAATGTATGCAGACGACTCCATTATCTTCACCTCAGGCCTCTCTAGACCAAGTCGAAACTGTCCTCCAGTCTGATTTCGAGTGTATTCTGTGTTGGCTAGATGCTAAATCCTTTAAGTGTAATACAAAAAAAAACTGTTGTAGTGGTGTTCGGTTCTGCCAGAAACTGGCCAAATGCGCCCTCCCTCCTTCCATTCTTCCCAGTATTTCTGTGGTAAATAACTACAAATACCTGGGAGTCTGGCTGAACCCCAAACTAGACTTTTTCCTTCACCTCGATGCAATTCACAGCAAACTCCAACCCAAGTTAGGTATGCTGCATAGGCAAAAATCTAGTCTCTTCCCTCCCAGTCAGGAAAGAAATCGTAACCAGACTTATCCTTCCTGCCTTCGATTATGCTGACATGGTCTGTAGTGCTGCCTACAAGTCCTCCCTGGCCAAACTGGATCCCTTGTTCCATGCGTTCTGCCGCTTTGCCTCCAACCTCCCCTACCGCACGCATCACTGCAGCCTATACCAATCAGTATTCTTCCCCTCTCGAGCCAATTGCCGGCTTGCTCACTGTGGATCTTTCATCGCTAAATTCTGGTTCAACACTCTTCTCTCCAATAGCCTCTGTCCCCAGCTCTGGATATGCCCTGCGCTCTCGTGACCTGCGTTCTTTCTCACTAGCTACTCCACGCTCTCAGGCTGGGAAACAAGCCTTTGCCTACCGGCTCCCCGCCTTGTGGAATGCACTACCCCTCGCGATTCGGGGTTTGCCGACCACGGAGACTGTTATAAACCACTTCAGGTGTTTTCCCCTCCCTCCATGTGTCTGCCACCCACATCTGTAACCTACCAGTCCTCATGCCCACCCCCTTGCCCAAATCCCCCTCCACTCTGCCCTTCCATCGCCAGCTCTTGTCTAGTGGGTCATATGATCTGCTGCTTATTGATTACCTGTTGTTTACTATCCTGCACCTATGCATTGCTCGTGGATCAATTTACCGCGCTCTCTCCTCTGTGTCATTCTTTGTGTCACTTCTCTACTGTGCTGTGTATCACTGCTATCTTATCATACTTGATCTACTAAAGCTGTGTAACTTCTGTATAACCGTGCACAAATTATGTAATTGCTATATGCTAATTGTTATGTGGACCACTCTTGTGCCGTGTACCACTGCTATCCTTACATACTCGTATCTATCTAAAGCTGTGTAACTTCTGCATTAATATGCACATATGCTGTAATTGTTATTGTTATATACTAATCCCTTGCTTTTCCCTGGGTCGCACTTGGAAACGAGCCTTGGCTCAGTGTGCCTTTCCCGGTTACCAACTTTTAAATAAATAAAATAAATAAAAATACACAAATGCCAACTGGGCAGCTTCATACCAAAATGTTGGTAACATAAACTACAACTCCCACTTTCTCTATAAAAAGAACTGTAGAGAAGCAGGGAATAAAAGGGGTGTGCTTCCAAGGTAGGTAGAATTGATATTGCCCTATCAAGAAGCAGATGTGTCCCAGGGGGGTTTAATCCCAGCAAAAGCTGTGGGCCCCTAAGCAGCAAGCCACCACTAGGCAGGAAAAAAAAAAAAACAAGCAGTTGGAACCAAGCCTCTCCCTTAATCTGCAGAAGTGAGCAGACTGGGATAAGAGGTCAGACAAATCTGTGGTGCCCTGCATCCCAGGTCCTCCACACTGATAATTTCCTGGGGCTGAATAAGGGACATACATCATTTTAAAGGAAAAATGCACAAACCATATTATGTATGAGGTCTCCTCTCTCCCCTACTCCGGAGGTGGTGATAAGCAAGGAAAAAGATACTAGGCTCGAACCAAGAGTCCTGGTGCAGGGATCAGTTTTCTCTTGGAAATGTTCTAAGGAATTTATAGGGAAGACATGACAGGCCCAGTGTGCTCAAATCTTGGTTTAAAAGAGGATTATCCCTCCACTATCATAGAGGCCCCTGAGGTTTGAGTCATTGTTTACCACTGACCAAGCAGATGCATGAGACACAGAGCGGGTCTGTCTGCTACCCATAATTGACCCAACTAGAGGAAACACGCCCAATGTGTACCATCCACCATTTGTCCCCAGGTCCTGATATGGAGTCACCCTCCAGAAGGAGAATCCCTAATTATGCTGATGCTCACAGCTTATGCTGGACAGAGAGAGTATTATGGTTTTGTAGGGTCCACATGTTGTCGTCCTAGGGTACATCCATTAATTAGTTGGGAAGCCTACAGGTAATTCTTGCTGCACACATCATAAAACTAAGGCATGGTGTAAGCCTCATTGCACAGTAGGTGGCAGCCAAGGTCTATTTTTAGCAAGGCAACAACCATAACCAAATTAGACAGTAGGGGTATATACCCAGGCTTAGCGGATCTGTATCAGGCACACGAGGAGACAGTTCAGCACTCTAAATGTAAACCTGCATCTCTCCTTGCCTCTTAATCTGCTCCAGTAACAGTTCAAACTAACAATATGACTGAAGCTTACCCTGTAACATGGCATGCACTGTAGAGCTTTACCTTGCTAACAGCCTCGATGGTCAATGGATAGCAGTCTTGTTAGTATGGCAAAAACCTAATCGGATTAAACAGAAGGGGTATACTCACATGCTCAATGAATCCGTTTCAGGTGCATTTGGAAGGGTTTTATCGTTGTTACCCTAAGCCAGCCTCTCTCCTCTTGGATCCCAAAACCACCCCTGTGGTGCTTAAACCATTGAGGAGAATTGACACGTTAAATGATTTACGATCATAGCTGCTGTATGCTCCCACTTGACATGTAATAGCTGCGTGTGTCGAATTCAGTGACTCTAGAAATGGAGACCGGGATTCTACTCATTTAGGTCCACTGCAAATAAATCATCAGGCCAACTGTCAGATGACATGACTACGAACCCCTGCCACCAGCATGTTGCATGAGACCATGGTAGTAAGTAAAACAGAAAGCATCTAACATGCAGAGGATCTCAAACTTTCGGATAAATGGAACATTAAAAATACTCTTAACTTGAGGTCCTGGGAAGGTTTGGTCTGGGTGAACTTTGTGGACTTGGTTAAGGCATTGTATAGATCTCCCCAGGCCTCGGTGTTAGTGAACGGATACCTACATGAACGATTTTCACTTTACAGAGGCACGAGACAGGGATGCCCCCTCTCCCCACTATTATTTGCTCTGGCAGTAGAGCCCCTCGTGATTAGAAATGACCCTAGTATCTCAGGTGTCTCAGGGAGGAGTGGGGCTCAACATAAGGTGTCCTTGTATGCAGACGACGTGATCTTACATGTAATGGATCCTGTGTCGTTGATGCCCCCGCTGTTGGCCCTGATATCGCACTTTGCTGAGTTCTCTGGGTATAAAATCAATTTAGGGAAGTCAGAAAACAAGTATTTGGGACAGAATCCTGATCCCGAGCACGGGAACTGGGGATTCCGGTCTGTGGATACCACCTTTAAATATCTAGGCATAAATATAGCAGGGGATATTTCCTCCCTTTACCGCCTCAACTATTCCCCTCTAATTATCACCCTGTTGGGGGATCTGCATAGGTGGAAGGCCCTTCCTATATCTTGTTTGAGTCGAATTAATCTAATTAAGGTGAATATTCTGCCACGGATCCTCTACTTGCTGCAGATGCTCCCAGTGGGACTCTGTAAACATGACATTAAAAAATTAGAGCCTTCTTGGACTTTATATGGCAGGGTGAGCGGGCTAGGACTAGCTTGGGAAGGCTGACATAAGTAAAGGGAGATTGCGAAGGCTGACATAAGTAAAGGGAGATTGCACTTCCTTGATCTATGAAATTATTTTCTGGCTGCACAATTTAGATGGCTCAAGGACTGAGTTAATAGGTCGCCAGAGGCCGGTTGGCTAGACTTAGAGGAGGTGGACTCCCCAGGGCAGCTCCCATCTTATCTCGCCAGGCAGGGACATAGAGCCTACCTTGCTCTAGGCTCCCCTACTCTGCTGATAGCAGGTGATCTTTTCTTGTCAGTCTTCACCTTTCATTACTGCTGGGTGTAAGTCGGAGGTGTGCACATGCATGGGAGCTTTTGGGGGGGGGGTCGGCGCCAACTGCACCGTCTACGAGGCCGACGCACTGCGTGGCGCATGAGGGTTGGCTGTTAGGTGCCACAGACTCCTTCTCCTCCACAGTTCTGTTTTCTCCCGCTGTCAAGGTGCACCTGCTGTTCGAGTTGCCAGAATACTTCTGCATCACTAGGTCTTGCCTGAATTTCAACACTGTGTTCCTTCCGCAAGTTAATTTTCCTCCATCCTGGTTCTGAGCGCTCACCAGACGCCGTTGATCCCTCAGTAAGCGCGTTCCTTTTATTTTCTTACGAAAGACACCAGGTCTATTTTCTGTAGTTTTGGTTAATTGTTTTCAATGTCATGTCTGGCTCAGGAGCTAGGAAGAAATCCAAAGCGGCCCATGCCCCCGTGCGTCTGTGGCCAGCATTATTCCATAACAGACCGGCATGAAGTCTGCCTTCGTTGCCTGCGTCCAACCACAGTATGGATAATTGCGATGCCTGTTTCTCCATGGACTGCGACGTTATTGAGTTCCGCGCGTTCAAAGTTGGCAGAGCCCCGCCGACTTTCGGAGGACAGCATTGTCCTAGGGATGCCATGGCGAGAACTCTTGACCCTGCCTCTGGATCCTCTCCCAGGTCTATACGGCCCGGTGAGGAGGAAACCTCCTCTTCTGATTATAGACTTGCCGTAGAGGAGGTTTCTTCCACAGTGTCGGAGGAACTACTCTGTTCCCTGCGGAGCTGGGTTGGGAGCACTGCCACGGCAGTCACCACCTCTGAGGTGCAAGCTCCCCCGGTGTACCCTCTGCTGTCTACTGGCACCATCTCGGATCCCAGCGCCGTTTGCGATGCCGATGATCCAGGCAGCACCAGCAGTGTCGTGTCCCACGGCTGCGCCATTGGTAGGGGAGCTCCTGGGGTTGTTAGTCTGGCGGTATATGTGTGGTCTCCTCCTCCTCAGAGGGGGATGATTCACTGGCCGATCTAGACTGGCATCCTGGCTCCTTGGAGTCAGGGAGCCCTCTTGGACACGGCACCAGGTGCCCCAGTGCTCATCTCCCAGGCACTTCGGATTCCACAGTCTCTGTGGGCCCACACGTCGACCCCGATGTTTGGAGCCCCACGGCTGTTAGCGGTTCCAGGGTGCCTGGGGTGATGGTCTCAACCTCGGGGAGGGGTGGGGACAGCTACCATCTCTGGTGCTGTTCTGGCTACCACAGTTGGGACAGGGGCCCCCTCTTCTGCGGCCTCCCTTGGGGGGCCTGCAGGATCAGGGGACCCCTTGACACCGGGTTCGAGGAAGAGGGTGGCCTTGGAGTCCGACAGGTTGAGAGGCCGAGGTGAAGCACTGGGGTCCTCTTCCATTACCCTGTGGGGGGTGGGAGGAGTCACAGTGCCGAGCCCCGCTTTCCTTCCCGGAGACTTAAGAGGTGCCATTAGTGGGCAGCACTAGGGGTTGTCCTTCTGGATCCATGCAACCCCAGTCGCACCACAGGGGAGACTCCCCATCAGGGCTTAGCCCGGATTTGTTTTCACATTTGCAGCGTACGCTGAGTGGATCGACCCCTGGATCTCCCCTGTGTTGGACGATCTTCTTCGAGATGTCAGAGGCCGGGCACTTTCGGTTAGGTGCCCTTCTGCAATCCCTCTGCAGACACCTCCCCCAGGCCACGTGAGCCCTGTGGAACCCTTAACCTGAGAGACATTCAGGGCCACTGCGGCGGCCTTCCCTAGGTATGTTAGAGCCATGGAGGAGCAGGTCTTTTCTCCTGTCTCCACCACCGCAGGAGGACTCTGAGCATCCGAGCTCCTCTATTTCCATGGCTTCCTCATCTGAGGAAGAAGAACATTCTGTCTACCTTTCCTCCGATGCTGATTTCACTGAATATCAGCGGTTCCTTTCAAGGTTGGTTCAGGAGCTCCATATTTCTCATGTGGTAAGATGCAATACTGAGCGGGAGACGCGCTCTCTTTTGAGCGAGTTCCATGTGAACCACCTGGTGGTGCCTTCCTGGCCTGTTCCCTTCCAGGAAGTGTCAGTCTGCATGTGGCAGTCACCAGCCACCTCATCCCCAGCCCTAGTGGACTGCAGGCGGAGAAGGAGGTATTGCGCTCCCCAGGAGTCTCTTGGTTCTCTGCCTCACCCACCATAGCAGTTGACGGTTTTAGATACTCCTTCCAGGCTTCAACACCCAGTGCATGACCGACCACCAGATCTGTATTCCGCTAAGTTTTATCAGTGGGGAAGAAGAGTTGTCTCTTCAGCTCTTGTGCTGCTCTGCATCAGCTCACATCAGGCTCACCACACTGCCTACAACAGGCACCTGTGGTCAATGCTGGCACAGGTGTTAGCATCGTTGCCTGATTCGGAGGAATCTAGGCAAGCCATTGCCCTCTCTACACAGGGTCTGGAGCTTGCAAAGCACCAAGCAAGGGCATCGTATGATGCCAGTGAGATGGCTTCCAGACTGACAGGGACAGCAATCTGCATCAGGCAGACAGCATGGCTTCACCTATCTAGATTGTCACCCGGTGTAGGGTGATTCCCTCCGCCTTCCGGAGGACCCGTCCTTTCTCCCGCAGGGTGAGAAGGAATTTACAGGGGCATCTTCTGCCCCAGCCATGGGGACACTTTCTCGACCTGACCAGCCTTAGACGGTGTTGGTCTAGTATGGCTATAGGGTCTCCCCCACAGGAGGCTGAGGAAATCTGTTCCCTCAGGGCATTGCCAGATCCCCTCCGGGGGTCTTGGTACTCACCCAGCAGTAATGAATGGTGAAGACTGACAAGGGAATATATGAAAATTACATACCTACCGTAATTCTTGATCTTCTCTTGTATCTTCACCATTCATTACTGATTCCCGCTCACCTTCCCCTCTGGGCCTCAGCTCCTGGGCGCCCCCACCCTGCTCGCCCTCCCCCTTTCGAGGCCAGTTGGAGGCAGAGTCCCTCTGGTACCTCAGAGCCCTCTGTTTCCTTCTGTAAAGTCACAGAGCACCCAACCTAGGAGGGCGGTGAGTAGGGTCTTCACCCTGGCTTTGGAGGGAACTCCCTGGGATTCTTAGTGGGATGCACTGTGGGGGTCTTCCATGACTTGGCACAGGTCTGTTGTCAACTTGTTTTAGGGTGTAGACTTCATCAGTGCATTTCATGGGAGGACCCATAGGGACTCTTCTCCCCCAACACCACCACCCTTTTCTTTTCCCTTTCTTGCTGCTGTATAGGGGTAATTTCTGGGCAGAGTTTTCTCCTGTTTATGCCCCCATTGGCTAAGCCTTCAGGTGGTAAGCTAAAGAGGGCCCTACTCCAGGTCTTTCATCCTGTTGGTAAGTTTTTTTTTTGGGGGTTGGGTCTGACTCAGTCATGCTTTATATTGTCCAAGACCATCTCAAATTCTCTCTTTCTGGGCCTATGTCCAGTGGTCCCTGAAGTTGACTGGATCTTTGCACCTGTATCTTCATACTGCTCAGGTTTTTGATGCTGAAAATAGGTCAGTGGTCTTCCAACTTAGAATGGCGGAGGGCTCCCCTTCTTTCCCTATGTATATTTATATTATATTTTTCTCTTCTCTTTCTTTCTGTCTCTCTCTTTCCCGTTTTGCCACCCAGAGGCTGGGGCCCTAAGGCCAGTTAGGAATATCTCGCTTCCTCTGTCCACTGGTCAGCTGATTCCTTTTTCAGTTATATCCTGTCCCTCTGCTTTCTTGCCTCATCTTTGTATTTCTCTGTCCCTCTTTTTCATCCTCTCCGGCTCAACAGAACGGGGTTTGGAGGAGGAGTCTGCAGCACCTAACTGCCAACTGTCATGCGCCACGCAGTGTGTCTGCCTTGTGATCGGCGCCCGCCAAAACAAAGCTCCCATGCAGGTGCGCGCCTCCAGCTTACACCCAGCATTAATGAATGGTGAAGATACAAGAGAAGATCAAGAATTACGGTAGGTGCGTAGTTTTCATTTCTTGACAGCTGGGTGTAGATTAAGAAGACGCTTGATGTAGAAGATGAGAAGACATATCTGCTCCCGATTGCCAGAAACCTTTTTTTCTTCCCAGTGTGGAGGACCCTGTCTTCAAGAAGTGGGAGAGGAGGGGAGTCCATTGCTTGGGAGACTTGTTTATAGGGGGCGCTCTGTGTTCCTTCACAGACCTAAGGAATGGCTTGAAACTGCCAGGAAACCACTTATTCAGATTTTTCCAAATAAGGAACTATATACAGACATTGGATAGACAGCAGGTCCTGGGGACCCCCTTGGAGCAGGTGAAGATATTGATACACCAGGCTAGGAAAGACCCCAGAGGGGTGACACGGCGAGCCACTCATTTACTATGAAAGTCACTCCCAGATGTAACACAAAATACACATAGGCTTTGGGAAAGGGATCTAGGGACTCCAGTTTTGGATGAGAACTGGGTTGTTATATTAGAATCGCATAAGGGGTTGCTGGCCTGTAATAAATATAAAGAGGCAGCCTGTAAATTTATACAGCGGCTGTATTGCCGTCCGGAAGTGGTTCACCGGTTTAATCTAGCTGTGTCGGTGACCTGTAGTAGATGTGGGATAACATCGGGTACATATACTCATTGTTTCTGGTCCTGCCTTATACAAGACTTCTGGGGCAAGGTGGCGCAAGAACTTGGTATCATGTCGGGCTGTCAGATACCAGTCTGTCCGCTGGCACTCCTTTTTGGTGTTGATCCCGGAGATGGGTGCTGGTCTGTACACAAACGATGGGTCAGAGTCCTTCTGTTTTTAGCACAACTGTATTTTGAACACCTGGATCCTGGGGATCACCCTATAGTCTCACAGTGGCGTGCCCTGGCAGTTAGAATACTGGCACTGGAGAGGCTGTCATACTTGGTGAAAGATGGAATTGAAAGTTTTGGAAGGACCTAGGAGATTTTTCTGGGCTCCTTAAACCCAGGTGAATTGCTACTACTACAGCTGGGTCTCTGATAGATGTTTTGTAGGGGTGCCAACTTGGGGTGATGGTAGACCATACTTCTTTAATATATCTTTGTAACCCCGCTAAATTTTACAAAGCTGATATGTGGGATTACAGAAGCTCTGGCTTAGTAGCCACTGCCCTGGGCACTCTGTCCCTATGAAATGTATGAACTTGTGTCTCTGTCTTTACCCACTTGATCATGAATACTTGTAATGGATTATAAGGACTGTATTGCTTTTAGATCATTTTTGCTAAATTACATATGAACATACGAAGAAGCCAGCAGAAGAAGGCCATTTGGTCTATCAAGTCTGCTCGTATTGCAGGGTCCACAGCTTGAGCTAATGTCCCTGCGCTCCTTCCCCACTCCTCTCTACCCATGATCCTTACCTTCCCCCTATGCCTATCCCAGCCTCTGTTAAAGCTTCCCACTGTCTTCAACAAGATGACCTCTTCTGACAGCGCATTCCAAGTGTCCACCTCCTTCTCTGTGAAGAAGTGCTTCCTGACCTTCCTGTAGCTTAAGACTGTGCCCCCTCGTGTTATGGTTGCCACTAAGCTTGAAGAGATTCTCCTTATCAACCTTATTTATTCCTTTCAAGTACTTGAAGGTCCCAGTCATGTCCCCTCTCTCTCTCTCTCTCTCTCTCTCTCCCCCCTGTCTTCCAGGGAGTATATGTTCAGTGCCCTCAGTCTCTCCTTGTATGCCTTACCCTGCTGACCTGCTGTCATCTTTGTAGCCCTCCTCTGGACCTTCTCCCGCAGGTTAATGTTCTTTTTGAGGTTTGGGCACCAGTACTGAACTCCATACTCTAGATGCGGCCTTACCAGTGACCTGTACAAGGGCAGTGTAACCTCCTCTCTCCTACTGCTGATCCACCTAGATATGCATCCCAGCATCTTGTTTGCCTTTACTGCTGCTTTCTTGCACTGCATGGAGTGCTTCAGGTCACTAGTGATCATCACTCCCAGGTCCTTCTCCTCCTCTGATGCAGATACTCTTGACTCCACCCAGGTGGTACTCTGTCCTGGGATTCTTGGCTCCAATATGCATAACTTTGCATTTCTTGGCATTGAAGACAAGCTGCCAGATCTTGGACCACTTCCCCAGCTTTTCCAGATCTTTTTGTAGGTCCTGTATCCCTTCAGCTGTGTCCACTCTCCCACAGAGCAGCATGGGTTTACAAAAGGAAAGTCCTGTCAAACTAATGTCATAGATTTCTTTGGGTAACCAGAGTGGTGGACCAAGGGGCAGCAGTTGATGTCGCCTACCTTGACTTCAGCAAAGCTTTCGATACTGTTCCATAGAAGATTGATTAATAGGCTAGGTAGCCTACTTGAGAGGTCGAGTTGGTCAACTGGGTGGCAAACTGGTTGGGGGAAAAAAACAAAGTGGTGGTAAGCGGTATACAGTCAGAAGAGATGCAGGTCACAAGTGGGGTACCTCAGGGATCAGTCTTGGGGCCAGTACTCTTCAGTATCTTCATCAGTGATATTGCAGATGGACTGGAGTAAGGTTTGTCTGTTTGCAGATGACATCAAGATCTGCAACAAAGTAGATGATCCAGACGGGGTGGGCAGAATGAGAAGAGATCTGGATAAACTAGCAAAATGGTTGGAAGAGTGGCAACTAGGGTTTAATGCAAAGAAGTGCAAGATCATGCACATAGGGAAAAGAAACCCTGAAGCCACCTATAGGCTGGGAGGGGAGCTGCTGGCAGTCACAAGGGAAGAAAGAGGCTTGGACATTATCATCACCGATGACCTGAAATCATCCAAGCATACCACTAAAGCAGTAGGTAAGGCTAGGAGGATGTTTATGTGTATTAGTAGGGATATCACAAGTCAGAAGAGGGAGGTAATAATCCCTCTTTACAAGACACTGGTTAGGCCCCATCTGGAGTACTGCGTGCAGTACTGGAGGCCACACCTTCACAAGGACATTAACCAAATTGAGGCAGTCCAGAGAAGGGCAACCAAAATGGGGGACTGCATCAGAAAACATATGAGGACAGATTAACGGAGCTCAATATGTATACCCTAGAGCAAAGGAGGGAGAGAGGTGATATGAGCAAAACATTCAAACACCTTAAGGGCATTAACAAGGTGAAAGAGTCTAACATGTTTCGATATAAGAAAAATAGCAGGACAAGAGGACATAGCATGAGATTAGAGGGAGGCTGATTAAGGGGTAATGTGAGGAAGTTCTTTTTCACAGAAAGGGCGGTGGATGCATGGAACGGCCTACCTCAGGAAGTGGTGAATATGAATACAGTGCAGGGCTTCAAACAGGCATGGGATAGGCATAAGAGAGCAATACAGATGAGTATGAATAGATAGGCCATTGACAGAGCAAAGGCCGATGGCACATATAAAGTAGAAAAATAAATGGGCAGACTGGATGGGCCTTGCGGTCCTTATGTGCCATTAACTTCTGTTTCTGTGAGCTTGGTGTCATCTTCGATTAGGGATATTTTGCTCTGTCATTGATGAAGATATTAAACAGCACCAGCCCCAGCACCGAGCCTTGCGGGACCCCACTAGTTACCTCTCTAGTGCCAGATAACTTCCCCCCCCAAAACCACCCTGTCCCTCAGCCAGTTTTCCACCCATCTGGCCATCTTTTCCCCAGCCCTGAGATCTGCCATCTTCCTGATCAACCTTTTGTGGGGAACAGAGTCAAAGGCCTTGCTGAACTTAAGATAGAGGGTGTCTACCGCTTGGCCCCTGTCTACTGTCTTAGTGACACAAAGAAGTTGATCAGATTTGTTTGACATGATCTCTCCCCAAACAATGAACCCACCCTTCTCTAGATATTCCACCAACCTTTCCTTTAGTATGGTCTCCATGAGCTTGCCCACAATGGAGGTTAGACTGACTGGTCTGTAATTTCCTGAGTCATCCTTGGGACCGCTTTTGTGGAGGGGCACTACATTTGCTGTTCTCCCGTCCTGCGGTACCACACCTGACTCTAGTGAACTATTAAATAGGTCTGCCAGTGGCCCTGCCAGCTCCTTAGCCAGTTCCTTTAGTACCCTTGGATATACTCTGTCCGGACCTGGTGATTTGTCCATCTTCAATGCTAGCAGTCCCTCTCTTACTCTATCCTTCTCTGTCACTACATCTGTGTTCCCCTTCCCTGCTCCTCTTTTCCCGCCTGAAGGCGCACTGGTCCTTCTCCCTGGTGAAGACAGAACAGAAGTATTCATTTAGTATCTCTGCTTTTCCCCATTATCCTCCACCCCTTTCTTAAGCCTAACAATCACTTCCTTCTTGTCCCTTTTCTCACTTGTATATCAAAAGAAAGCCTTCTCCCCTTCTTAATTCCTTCAGCTATCTGCAGCTTCTTCTGTGCCTTTGCTTACCAGACTTCCTTACTTGCCTAACTAGCCAACCTTTGGTAATTTTCCATACCCACCTCTCTCGGACTTCCTGAATTTTCTATAGGCGAGCCTCTTTTCCCGTACTGCCTGGGCAACCCCAGAACTGAACCAGCCTGGCGCTTTGGCTCTTGTGTTCTTCCCCCTGAGCTTAACACACTCATCTGTGGCAACCAGTATTCCTTCCTTAATGAGGAACCATCTTTGGTCCACCCCCTTATCTGCTCTGATGCCTGCCAGATGGCTGCTTAGCACTTCGCCCATTTTCCTGAAGTCTGCCCTCCTGAAATCCAAGATTTTGGTCTTAGTCGGGATGCTTTCCCTGCCCATACGCAATTGGAACCACACTGTGCAATGGTCACTTCCACCCAGTGGCTCCCTGTACATTCTCCCCATTTGTGAGTACCAGATCAAGAATTGCCTCAGCTCTTGTTGGTTCAGTGACGCCCTGAGTCAGGAACCCACTCTGAAGGCCTTTCAGGATCACCTAACTCCTAGTACATGTTGTGGATGGTATGCTCCAGTCCACCTTGGTAGGTTGAAGTCCCCTACAATTATCACCTCTCCTTTCCCTGCAGCTTCCAGTATTTGTGAGTTCAGTTCCCTGTCCCTCTCCTCATCCTGACTGGGTGGTCTGTAAACCACCCCCAACCTCACCTTTCTCCCTCTATTGGACCTTAACTGAACCCATAATGCCTCCACCACCCCTTCCTCCAATACTTCTCTCGTGCAAGTTATTCCCTCCCTGATATAAATTTCCACCCCTTCCCGACGACCCTGTCCCTCCAGTATAGTTTATATCCAGGAACTGCAAGGTCCCAGTCATGGTGTGATGTTGCCCAAGTCTCGGTTACTGCAGCTATGTCCACCCTCCTGTCTACTAATAGTGCCTGCTGGTCGTCCATCTTGTGTCCAAGACTCCACACATTCAGAGAGACCTCCCTCCACTTAGAATCTGACCTTCCTTCTCTTCCCTCTCTTCTTGTATTCAAATTTATCCCCTCTGTGTGCACCCCTCCACGTACCCTTGTTATGTGTTCCTCACATAAGTTCTTCTTATACTCTTAACTTAATGGATGTAATTTATTCTCATTGACCCATTTGTACATAGTTTAAATGAATTTGTGTGTTGGATGTATACCTGTTACTTAAAATTAATAAAAATATTATACAGAAAAAAAACAGCTCTTAACTAATAAGGGATTGGGGTGCACTCGTTACAGGCCAGAGACGAGCAATGTTAAGCCCAGGTGTAGTAAAGTGGGCTCTAATGAAAAACGGGCGGTTCTCACCCCAGGAATACTCCCAATATTCCTAACTCTTCTGCAGTATACCTTTAAGGTCAGATCTCCCCGGAGATGGACTGCTTTGCTAATGATGGAATCATTGACATGAGCCACTTTTCAAATGCTGCCACCTATCAACTGCCTACATTCTAACCCTCAGATTTCTCTGTCTGCCTGTCAAGACCAGACACCTGGAGATTTCCTCCTCCTCATCTGGTCAAAGAATCTTTTATTAATAACAAATACAGAAGTATTTTTCATTTATTTGCATTTGCTGCCTCTTATCAGTGTTATTTTAATAACCGTTAGTTTATTTAGCTAGTTTTGTGTTTTCTCGGTTTCTCACGGTTCAGAGTAACCGCTGAGGAACCAAAGTACTTTTAGTTAGTTTCAGGGGTTTTCCCCGATTATTTATTGTTGTTTTGTAAATTTTATGCGATAAAATCTTTGTTTTTTTTGAACAGTTATCTTTAGTTCCGAACCGCTAATCCCGGTTCTATTTCTGTCGGTTCCCGGTTCCGCTTAATTTCCCAGATCAGTTCCTGAACCAGCCGCAACCGATACATTTATTGTTTTTTGAATTTAAGAACCTTTAGTGTTTTGCGGCGCTGTTTTAATTCATTATGTCAGAAAAACCTAAAAAGAGAACCGGAGAACCCGGTTTTAAAAACTGTTCTGAGTGTGGTGAAGTTTTTGCCAAGGCAGATAAGCCCTCGATTTGTGTTTTCTGCCTTGGTTTTGACCATTTAAAAACTAATTGTGACATTTGTAAATCTTTTCCAGAAAAGACAGTGGAGAAACGTCTGGAGAGATTAAATAAGAGATTGAAGGGTCCCTCTGGCTCTGACCAGCCGAAACCCTTAGGGTCTGTGGGTGACACCACAACTTCTACTGTTTCTACCCCTGTTATGGATAAAAAGAGACCCTCTGAACCGGCTGGCTCTCCGGTGCCAGTAAAGAAAACAAAGCACACTGAACCCCCTGTGGAAAAGGGGACTTTTGTGATGCCTGCAACTGTGCCTTCTCCTTCAGAGATTGAACACAAGCAATAAAAATATTGCAAACCTTGCAGGGTCTGCTGCCTATGGTTTCACAGTCCCCAGTCCAGACCGCTGCACCTTCCAACCCACCCTCCTTTCCTGAGGAGCGTGGTGAGGAGGAAGAAGGTGAACCTATAGAGCCTGAGGTCTCACCTGATCAGGACTCTGGCTCCCCTCCCAGGACTATAGAAGATTATTATCAGGAAAATTGCTGATGCCTTGGACATCCCTTCCTCTGAAGCTGTAGAGGATGAGGTGGCGGCTGAATATCTGGAAATGATGGGGCTGACTCCTACTAAAAAGCTGTCACTCCCCATAAGTAAGTTTTTTAAAAGAGATATTTTAAAACTCCTGCAGGCTCTTGGGTCTGTCCCTCCTTTGGACAAAAGGTTGGATAAAAAGTATCAGCTTGACAGAACAGGGGCTGAATTCTTATTTTCACACCCTGACCACCAAGGGGTGGTGCAAACTGCAGCATGTAACAAGACAGATTCCTCTGGCTTCCCACCCTCCAGAGAAGGACTCTCAAAAAATTGAAAGTATGGCCAAGAAGGGTTACCTGTCAGCCCTAGGGTGGCCACGGTGGTTTCTTCCAGTCATCATATGTCGGCCAGAGAGGTTCTCCAACTTCTTGGCCTCATGGCAGCAGCTATTCCCACTGTCCCTTTGGCCAGACTCATTACGCAGTGGACTCTGAGCTCACAGTGGGATCAGAGGGAAGACGATCTAGATTGCTCGACTCTAATCTCCACCCCAGTGCAACAAGACCTGTTGTGGTGGCAGGACCTAGCAGTCTTTTGCCGGGGGCTCCTTTCCAGGCTCCTTCCCACTCCCAAGTTCTAACCACAAATGCGTCGGAGCAGGGTTGGGGTGCTCATCTGGGACACCACAGGACCCAGGGTCTGTGATTCCCCCGTGGAAACGCACTTGCACATCAATGTGCTGGAAATGAGAGCAGTGCTTTGTGCTCTTCAAACCTTTTAGCACATACTTCAAGCTGTCCTTTTGATTCAGACGGACAACATGTGCGTAGTGTGGTACTTAAATGGGGGCACTCATTCATATCCTCTTTGCAGGGAAGCGATGCGGGTCTGGAATTGGGCAGTTCTGCACAACATCGATCTGAGAGCGGTTCACATCTCAGGAGTGCAAAACGTTCTTGCAGACAGTCTAAGCAGATCCAGAGTAAGGGCTCACGAGTGGGAGCTAAAACAAGCGGTGATGGATCACAGCTTTAACCTGTGAGGTCATCCAGAGGTGAATCTGTTTACAGCCCCATCAAACGCAGAACTTGCCAAGTTTTGCTCACTTGATCCTGGGCCTGGTGTTTTCTGGCTAGACTCGCTGTCACTCTCTTGGACAGGGCAGTTTTTGTATGCATTTCCTCCCTTTCCACTGTTACAGAGAATGTTGACCAAGCTTCAATTGGACGGGGCTCAAATGATTTTGATAGCTCCGTTATGGCCTCAACAGATCTGGTTCCCCCTGCTTCGGTGTCTAGCAGTGGAACCTCAGATTCATACGACCTTCTCACTCAGGAAAAGGGCACACTGGTTCATCCGGGACTGAAGTTCCTTCATCTTCATGCATGGCACCTCAGGACATAGCTTCTTCTGGTTTGGGGTTTCTCCCAGGGTAGCTCAAATTCTGGTGGAAGTGAGAAAACCATCCACCAGAACTAGCTATGCCATGAAGTGGAAGCGTTTCTCTATTTGGGCCACTGCCAAAGATTTGGACCCTTTTTCATGTCCTGCTCCCCAGGTCATGGAGTACTTGCTTTATCTTTCCGACCTGGGCCTGACTTATTCCTCATTGAAGGTGCATTTAGCAGCCGTCTCTGCCTACCATGATCCAATAGGAGGCAAGACAATGGCTCAGTTAAAGGTCTTCAAAATCTTTTTGAAAGGTATACTGCATCTGAAACCCCGGGTGCGAAATCCTACACCACCGTGGGACCTTAATTTTTTTGTTAGAATAATTGACTTCACCTCCCTTTGAGCCGGCAAGCACTTGTGAGTTGTGCTTTTTGTCCTGGAAAGTGTTACTCTTGGTTGCTGTTACTTCAACTCATAGAATATCTGAGCTCCAGGCCCTGATGTGCAAGGTGCTTTATTTGATTTTTCACAGAGATAGGGTGGCTCTGCGTACAAATCCTAAGTTTCTGCCTAAGGTCGTGTTGGAAATTACCCTTAATCTGTCTTTAGAATTGCAGGTATATTATCCTGACCATTGCAATTGGGGTGAAGCCATACAGCATACGTTGGATATGCACAGGATCCTTCGTTACTACACAAACCAGACAAAAGATGTCCGTAAAACAGATCAACTTTTTGTTTCTTTTTTTTTTTGTTGTTGTGTATTTTTTCTTATCTCCTCTGCGGCTGGCGGGGTGTTACCGATGGTTTCCCCCCCAGTCCGGCCTGACCAACATCCCTCAGTCCGCCCCCCCATCCCAAGCTCAACCCCCTTACCTTCCAACCAACACAGCGATCTGTTTACCATGGTGGGCACGCGACCACCGCCACGAGATCCGAGGGGGTTTTCCCAGTGCAGGGGAGCATCCAGGCAGAAACCGGCGGGGGGCTGCTCGTCCAGCCATCATGTAGCCCTCAAGGATTTTCTCTGTTTTCCCTCCCATACATCTGTGGCATGCAATGATGCCAAGGGACCGCAGTGCGCGCGCTACCGCACGTGCCCCCTCCCAGCGTCTGCCACAGCACGTCCCTCAAGTTCTGCCCCTGACCTGCCATAGCCCCCAGCCACCACCATAGGAGCCGCAAGACAGCAAGGCGTCCCCACTCCCACCCTGGAGAAGGAGAGCAGTCTAACGGACGCTCGATCCTTCTCCACCCCACGCCAACGGCCCAGGCTCGTTCCCGAACCCGGGTCGCCGGCGTAGCGCAAGGTGTGGCGTCCAGCGCCTCAACCCTCAGCGCCACTGAGCCAGCCAACTTTTTGTTTCTTTTGCATCAAAGAGGGAAGGTGCAGCAGTTTCCAAACAATGTCTATCCAAATGGCTCGCAAACTGCATTACTTTCTGTTATCAGAAGTATGGTAAGGTCATTCCAGGTCTAGTCAAAGGGCATTCTACCATGGGTTTGGCTGCTTCCACAGCCTGTTTCAGGAATGTTTCTGCACAGATATTTGCACGGGAGCGACATGGAGTACGAAGCATTGCAGCTTGGACATTACCTCTAGGCGCTGGGCTGGTTTTGGGCTAGCAGTCCTCCAAGGACTCTTGTTCTGACCTCCTCAGGTGGAGATACTGGGTTATGGTTCCAGCCTCCGTAGTGTTTTCTGTTGTCCCTTGGACAGTTCATTGCTTGGGATTCAGTCCTGCATGTTACTACCTACTGCAAGAGCCCTCTCGAAGTAGGATAGTACAGTTATGTAAGAACTTGACGTAACGGTAGATCTTCGACGGACGCTCTTGTAGTAGGTGATGCTTGTCCCACCCACCTTCCCCCTTTTTCTACCTGGGATTTATTTTCATGGTCTTTCTCCACAAAGCTATCTCTTTTGGGGATCTAGGAGCCTCTTTTTCTTCTGTCACTTACCGTTCTTGGTCTCCGGCGGGAGAACTGGAGGGCAGACGTGGGGACCGCCCACTATATAGGGTCACGCTGACGTCAGTCACGTGACATCCGGTGGCCGGTCCCCCATCAGACTATGTTGGTAAAAGTTTCCGTGTGATCCTGACGCCTGGGGGCACCAGTCCTACATGTTATTACCTACTGCAAGAGCCTCCCTCAAAGATCTGTTGTTACAGTAAGTTCTTATGTAACTGTACTTTCTAGGAGTGGTATATGGTGCACATCCAAACAACCCACCCAGCCTCCTCTGGCAAGGGGCACACGGATCCATGCGTTCAGTGTGTGCAGGATCTCATGTCACGGGGCAGGGCCAAAGAGGATAACACCCGTATGGATGGAAGGAGCTTCGCTTGAAGGCATTTTGGCTAGATTTAAAGGGGAAAGGAAGACTGCCACAGTGTAGATGTGCACCATGTACCACTCCTAGAATTATGGTTTCCGGTGAGTAACCTTCATATTCTCTGCTGCAGTTGCTTCTGATATTGGGGTGGGCTCCTGACACCTGCCTTCCACCACACGTGGTCTCTAGTACTGCCCCTCTTCTCCAGTTAATCAGTTACTACTTCCTGCTTCTCAGTTTTGTTTTATTGCTTACTGTTTAATGTCCTTTTTCCTGTTCCACAATTTACTGTATGTTAATTTACTGTGTGGCAATTTTTATTCTTGAGTTCTTTTAATTTTATCTTTTGAAGTACTTATTTCCATATTGTTATATTAATTTTTTTACATCGTACTTTGTTCTGTTCTCTTCCCCCCCTTCCCCCAGGATGCATCTGGAAACAAGCTGATATTAGCTCAATATGACTTTCCTGGTAAAACCTCTGAAATAAATGATTCTGCTTAGAAAATAGTCAGAAGGCTTCCAGATTCTCCCTTCCTGTTTCCAAACTGAAGAACGAGCAAGCCTTCTTGCTGCAGCCAGATATACCACAGACATCATATTCCACCTTCCCTTCTTAACCCCCGTTAAGCCTTCTTGCCAGGGGCCAATGCATCTGTCAGACACCCGATTCTCTCCCTTCCGCTTTGGCTCTGTTTCCTGGTACACAACTTGATTCAGTTCCTGAACCTATAATTCTCTCACCTTTCAACAACCAGCACAAAAAAACAAAAGTAACCACTGATCATGTTTGAGGATATCGCCTCCATTAGACCACACCTTTGGAACTATATCCACCAGGCACTGTGACCACATGGAAGATTTTGATAGCCCCCACAACCACTCCTGGAGGTAATGGTGATGCTGATTTGCCCCTACCCCCTGTTTCTCTTGTTTCTCTTCTCCTGCTTCCAAACCGATGAACAAGCCAGTCTTCCTGCCCCCGGCTACTTTAAACCCCTGGAAATCTTGCTGTATTCTGACTTATGCAGTATGGTCTCACCATAGGACTTCCCCAGAGCCAAAATGGTTACTAGAACCTATGCAAATGATGGAATGCTAGACTCGAGCTCTGTTTTCAAACCACTGTCCCTGGTAAACAGTTCTAAACCATCAGATTCTTTACTCCGCTTGCCTCAGTAAAACGTCTCCAGAGAGCTCTCCTTCATCGCTTGAAGAAACTTTATTTTTCTCGGTTTTTACCAAGTAGTTTTAGTTTATTTTGATATTCTTATCACTGTCCTTGGTTTTCAGGTAGAATTTGTTTAGATTTTAGTTTTCGTGGGGTAAGTAGTCTATTCTCTCTTTGGTTCGTTAACCGAGGGGAAACTGAGATTCTCCCTTACAGTTTTTCTTAATTTATTGTTTGTTAATTTAAATAAATTGCACAGACCCTCAACCTCCCAACCCAGGAATCTACAGAGGATGAGAAGGAAGATGATTACAGGGAGATGATGGATGTGCCAGCATCAAAAAGGTTACTGCTGCCACTCCACAAATCCCTCAAGAAGCAGACTTTTAAATTGTTGCAGACACCCACTTCAGTGTCCCCTACGGATAAAAAGGCAGACAAGAAGTATTGGGTGGCCAAGACTGGTGTTGAATTTCTTTTTTGGCACCCCAGTCATGACGGTTTTGTACAGGCTATAGCTTGTGACAAAGCTGGCATCCCCCTGGCGCCTCACCCTCCGAATAAAGACTCTAGGAGGGTAGATTCCTATTGCAAAAAAAGTATACCTAGGGTCCTTCCTGGCTACTACGCAGGCCACTTACATGTCCTACATAGCTAGGTATCAGAAAAACTTTTGGTCTACTGTGCTAGAGATTTCTAAAGCAGTTCCTTCTCCCATGGCTGCTGACCTGGAGAAGATGCAAAAAGAGAAACTGAGGCTACTAAAACAGTTTATTATGGCAATGGATTCCAATGACACTGCAGCCAGGCAAATGGCATCTCTGTCCCTTAGGAGGTTTGCCTGGCTCAACTACTAATCTGATGCAGGGCACACAAACCAAAGCCATGGATTTCCCTCGTGACCCTATGTCTCTGTTTGGAGAACAAACAGAAACATACATGAAAAAGATGGATGAATATAAGGCTGCCTTAAGAGTGCAGCAGCAAAAGAGAGCATCTATACCCCAGAAACACCAGGCCAGAGGTGGCAGGGGCAGAGCTCACTACAGTCCCTTTTTCCAGCCTCAAGCTTTTCCCCACTACCTATAAAGGGGATACTTTAGAGGAAGGGGCAGTGGCTGTACTAGCCCCAGTGTTTAGCCAGCAGCCCAGACAAAGCAGACACCCTGAGGTGCCTGCTCGGGTCGCCTCCCCAATCCCAGTAGGGGGCAGGCTGGCCCACTACCTCAAGGAGTGGAGAAGTATCACCACAGGCAAGTGGGTCCTGGAGGTAGTGTGCCAGGAGCTTATCTCCAGCTTCAAGCTCATACTAAAGCTGAGGTCAAGAGTCTTCAAACCCTCTTCCCATCAGAAACAACCTTGTTAGAAGAGGAAGTCTCTAGCCTTCTGTTACAAAAAGCAGTGGAGCCAGTTCCCTGAGACCAGAAGGGAAGAGCTTGTACTAGAGGTACTTCCTCACAATAAAGAAAACGGGGGAGTGGCGACCCATTCTGGATCTCAGACACTTAGACAAACATTTATCGAAACCAAAATTCAAAATGGTTACTCTGGCTACTATATTACCAATCCTAAGGCAGGGAGACTGGCTAGCATCCCTGGACCTAAAGGATGCTTACTTCCATATCCCAATAAGGAGATCACACAGGAAGTACCTCTGGTTCAGACTACCATCAGGCCATTACCAATTCAGGGCAATGCTCTTTGGACTAACATCTGCTCCAAGGGTGTTCACAAAATGTCTAGCTGTGGTCGTGGCACACCCAAGGTGACAACGGATATCAGTGTTACCCTACCTGGACGACTCGCTCATAGTAGGTCAGTCATATTAGCAAGTGATAGATGCATTGACACTCACACAAGATACCCTGCACTCACTGGGGTTCTTGGTGAACCAGAAAGTCTGTTCTGGAACCAGTTCAGTTGCTCAGATTCATAAGGGTAGAACTGGACACAAGAAAGAGAGAGACTTTCCTCCCTCAGGACAGAGTGAACAGCCTTATTCAGATAGCCAGTTCCTTCAAGCTTCATGTCCCAAGGCCAGCAAGACACTTCCTGCAGCTTCTAGGCCATATGGCAGCATCCACAGCTACTGTCAGGAGCCAGGTTCCAAATGAGGGACATCCAGTTCCACCTGAGAGCTCACTGGCTTCAAAAAAGGGGTTCTCTGTCAAAACTAATACCCGTCACAATGACATTTCTCTACAGTGGTGGCAAGAAAGTGCCAATCTCAGGCAAGGGGTGCCATTCTTGCAGCAAGCCCCTTCACTGGTACTAACTACAGATGCATCCCTCCAAGGATGGGGAGCACATCTGGGGGATCACACAACACATGGCACATGGACAAAGCAGGAATCACTCCTGCACATCATTTTGTTGGCGCTCAGGGCAGTTCTCATGGGTCTCCAGTCATTCACCAATCAGATAAAGGGCAAGGTGGTTCAGGTCAGAACAGACAGTACAACCACCATGTACTACATAAATAAACAAGGGGGCACAAAGTCAACTCCTCTTTGCACGGAGGCAATGAAAAGCTGGGCCTTGGCATATTCCCTGGAGGTTTCCCTCTCAGCTGTTCATCTCCCAGGAAAGGACAATGTTGTGGCAGATGCTGTCAGCAGAATATGAAAATTACGTACCTACCGTAATTATGATCTTTCACCATTCATCACATTTGGGTACATGGCCGGAGGTCATGACCCCGTGGGAGCTTTTTTTTTTTTTTTTTGTAGGCGGAGCCAACGCACCATCTGCGCCACCCTCGAGGCCGATGCATTGCGTGGCGCTCGTGGGTTGGCCATTAGGCGCTGTCGACTCCACCTGCCTGCCAGTTCTGAGTCGCCGGAGAGGTAAGAGGAAGGGAGTGGAGAGTGGGACAAGGAAGTCCAAGGGACAGGAAAAAGGGAAATATATAAAACTAAAAGGAGAAATAACGACTGAGAGGACAGAAGGAAAGAAGTCGGAAACTAAAGGGATTGGGAGGGGCCCCAATCTCTGGAAATAGAGGAGAGAGGTAGGATGGGATAAAGAATTTAGAAGGTAGGAAGAGAGGGGAGAAGGTTGAACACATCCTAAACCCTGGTCCGTCTCCAGACTGTATAGGAACTGCAAGGAGTAGCCAAAGACTTCTTGCCAGAATTCAAGGCACAGAATGGCTGACAAAAACTCCATTGGAGCAGAATCGGCTATTCTGGAAGAAGGACAAGGCACAGAGAATTAACACCCTCTCAATGGAAGATTTTTGGTGAAAAAGGAAAAGGAGTTTTTTTTTTTTGTGATAAAGGATAGTCCGAAGGACAAGGAAAAATAAGATGGACGGGAACAAGGAGGAGGACAAAATGGAGGGCAACTGCCAACTTCCACCCCACAGGGGTGAAGCTAACTCACTGGAGAAGGAGTGCCCCCCATGCTGACCACTCTCCCCTGACCATTATCCCCCTATGTGCCCCTGTTTACCCCACTTCTAACAAAGAGGGGGGGGGTGAGGTTGGGCACAGAGAGGGAGGTGGACCCAGAGACTGAGGCCCCAGCGGGATGGAGAGCGGGATTGTGATGAATGGTGAAGATACATATTCTCCGCTGCATAGTAATGAGAGGCTTTGTTTTCTCCACTACATAGGTAGCTCCCAAAGCTAGGCACTGGGACAATCAAGCAACTGAAGCAACAAGCAGCTCACCTGAGTAGCTGAGGAAGCCAAATTTCCAGCCTGATAACTTCGAGGTAAAGAGAGCCTCTTCTCTTCATCTGGACGCCTGCAGAGGGGTGCTAGCCCCCCCGCCTACCCCAACCACCCTCCCACCCAGGGGCGGCTGTCAATTTAAGGATCCACCCTGTGACATTACATCCGGTGACATCACGTCCTGTTGCCCAGAACCTATCTCTCCACTTTCCCATTTGCAGGTTATACCTGCTGGCCACTAGAGGGACCTATGCTCCCTCACTACTTCCTACTCCTACCTGTACAGCACTACTTCCCTGGGATCTTGCTCACCACAATGTTTTGGCCCTGCCTCACGCTCTGCCTGTGCCTATCCCTACTAGCAGTGCACTTACCCATCTGCTAGTCCACACTGTGCCCTGCCACCCCCTCCCTCCCTTGCTCCTGAACCTCCTCTCCTGCCCCTTGGGACCTCTGTGTGTCCCTGTCCTCCCTACCCCCACACCTTCACCTCAGGCACATCTGGGTGTCTTCTTATTCTTGCTTTCCCTCCTGTACCTCCCTGCCACCCCTGCTCCTTAGCCTCCCCCATGTCAAGCGTAGGAAAACCTCACCATCTCCCAGCCAGGGTGTTAGTCATGCTACTACTCCTGTCAGGGAACATTCATCAAACCCTGGCCTGGTTCCCAGGAGCTCCCCAACTCGCACCACAGGCCTATGCATGGTCTCCATGAATATCTGTAGCCTCCTAAAAGTTTGACTCACTACAATGCCTGGTCACATCAATTAACCCTGATGTCATCACCCTGGTTGAGACTTGGCTGTAGAAATCTCCCCTGACTCCTAGTCTCCCTTCCTGGTTTCACCTTTTCTGGTCCGACCCGTGTTGGGGAGGCAGGCGGCTGCTTCTATTTATGTCAAAGGAATCTCTCCCATTACTAGCCTGCCCGCTCCCATCCTTGACTCCATGGCCCAGGCGCTTACGCTGAAACTAACCCCTGACCCTTTAAAGGGACCCTTTATCTGACTACTGCATCGTGCCCCAGGGACCAAGCATGAGCCATTGCCTCTCTTACAGAATACCTTACCTCTCTACCTCCTTCCGCTGATCAAATTCTGGTGGGTGACTTAAATGTCAACTGGCTCAGCCCCTCCTCCTCCTCTACCCAAGACTCCTTTTCTGCAATAGACCTAACAACTAGTTACCCACCCTACCAGGACTAACCCCAAGAGGCTCCAGTACCCTGCTTGATGTGGTACTCACCAACCGCCTAATCGGATCCCCAGTGTACAAGTCCTCCCAGACTCTCTCAGCGATCACTCCCCCATTCTATTCAACTGGTCATCCTCAGTCCCCAAACCCATAGCACAGTCCACATGCTGGCGGCGTCTAATACCTGGTGGACTGATAAAACTTAAGGAACTTCTGTCCCAAATTGACTGGTCTCCTATACAGGCAACTCCTGACATTGACACAGCTCTCTCCTTCTTTACCCAAACTTTTAATAATGCCTGTGATATCTTTGCCCCAGTGTTGACCCGCCGTTCTAAAAGGAAGAATGCCCCCTGGGTTACCCCAGCTTTGATCCACCAGCTCAAACATAGGGACAACCTATGGCACCGTGCCATTGAGACTGGCCAGCCCAATGACAGGCGGTTGTATGCTGCCGCCCGAAACAAGTGCACTCGGGCCATCAGAAAGGCCAAGTCTGAGCACTATCGGTCCTCGCTCACTGCCTCATGGGGGAATCCCAGAACCTTCTGGGATAACATTAAACAGTTAAATGGGAGTGCACACTCCCCACCCCCCACCCAGATCAACATTAATGGTGTGATCTCCTCAGACCCAGCCCTCATAGCCAACCACCTCAACACCTCATTCACTGACCTTAGCCCTATCCTCCCTACAAATTTTTTGACCCTCCTCCCCAGCACCTGCCGTAAATCTTTCTCGCCCTTATTTTCTCCTCCTAGTGTTTCTGCCCAAGAACTTGGGCAGTACCTTGTCACTGCCCTCAAGAGTAATAGTACAGGCAGTGACACCCTGAATCCGTGTATCCTACAGCTGGTCTTAGACACAGTCCTTACCCGATCACATGCCTCATCAACCACTCTCTTTGCCTGGGAAGGTTCCAACTGTCTGGAAAGTCGCCACTGTCACCCCTATCTTTAAAGGTGGTGATAGGACTGTGGCTGAAACTATCGACGATCTCCATTCTCTCTCCTCTCTCAAGGCCTTGGAAAAAGTGGTGGCCTCTCAAATCTCTGACTACCTCTCCACCTACAATGTCCTTTGTCCTGAGCAGCATGGCTTCCGAGCGGAGCCACAGTACCAACACAGCCCTCCTAGAGTTCTCCAACTTTCTCCACTCCTCCTTAGACACTGGTTCTCCGGCTGGTGCTGTCTTCATTGACCTCTCGAAGCTTTCGACACGGTCTCCACCCCTCCTTCTTGATGCCCTTAGTCTCTCTGGTTTGCTGCTGGGCCTATCTCCTGGTGCACCAGTTATCTGTCTGACCGCTCACAGTGTGTAAAATTAATGGGACCTACTCAGACATCTGTCCCATCTTTTCTGGGTTCCCCAGGGCTCCATTCTGGGCCCCTTACTATTCTCCTTTACCTTAACACCTTCCACGCTCTTGCTCGGGAACATTTATTGTACGCTGATGATGCAGTCATCTTTGCTTCAAGTCGTAACCCTATTGCCCTCCAGGACTCGCTGCAGAAGTCCTTCACTGAAGCCGAGGGCTGGTTCAAGGAACATAGATTGGTGATAAATCTTAAAAACACAAAAACCATGTTCTTCACTCATCCCCAAAACAAGTCCTGCAACTTCAAACTCCTCATTCACTCTGGGTCCTCTTTCCCACTCGAACAAGTTTGCTCCTATAAATACCTAGGGATCCATTTTGACCCCTCCCTCTCCTTCCATGGACACATCGCTGCCCTAGCCACTGCCACTAATATCCGATTGGGCATCTTACATCGGTATAAACACTGCCTCCCCGGAGCCTCTTGACTCATGATCACCTCCTCTATCCTGTCCCTAGTGGACTATGGACTGCGGTGTATGGTGCTGCTGATCAGACTGCACTCCATAAAATGTACTTTTCTCTGAATAAGGCCTGCAAGTTAATTACTGGAGCACCTAGGATGACACACACCTGTCTACTGTATGCTAAAGCGCTGGTACTTGATCTCGACGGCGCCTCAAATATCTGACCTGTACTCTTACAAAAGACCCTCCTTGGCTATCCCCACCAGGATTGACCACCACCATCGCCCGCTCTGTCCCACCAGTTCATACTCGGACCTCTGGGAAAACCTCTCTTGTTGTCCCTAGAGCTAGGACCTCTCACGGCCAAAGAGCCTTCAGCTTTAGGCCCCTTCCTGGTTCAACACTGCCCCCTCCATCTCCGAGCTCCAATTATATGCGTGCTTCAAAACTTCCATACGTAACGCCTTATTAACACCCGATGCTGTAACTGCCACTAGTCAAAGCCGTACTCAATACTCATGACAAAGCTTATTACTAAGCTGCTAAGGACAACATAACTCTGGTATTGTTTGCATCCATCCTACCTGTACCAGCTTGTTTGTATCTATGTCTTAATTTACTGTTATACTTATGTGTTGTACTGCTATACTGTGTATTTTGGTTTGTCTTACTGTGACAAGGTACCTTTGTAAATGAGCCTATGGCTCAAAGGTTTTCCAAACTGCTGTTTAAATAATAAATAAATAAATAAAAATAAAGTAAAAAAAAAGATAATTACGGTAGGTACGTAATTTTCATATCTTATCTGTGTCAGTCTTCATCATTCATCACTTTTGGGTGAGTGCCGAGCCCCCCACCCCCGAAGGGGTTTCTTTTACACCCTAAGGGACAAAGTCCCTTAGCTCTCAGTGGGTGACACACTAAGAGGGAGAACCTTCAGGGCCTGGAGAGGCCCAAGAGTGGGGAGAGTGAGACGGGAACCCCCCTGAGGGGGAAGGAAGTTGCCCCGACAAACGCCGTCTCGCTCTCCGGGAGAAGAGAGAGGTTCTCTGGTGAGCGGAGGCAATCGCCCTACGCCGGGCCAAGGGCGGCAACCGGAAAAGACGCAGCCGTGCCGTCCGCCTAGTGCAGATCGCTGTCCCTGCGACCCAGGTAGCTACCTCGTTGGCATCATAGGATGCCCTCGCTTGATGCCTTGCTAGCTCCAGGCCATGCGCAGAAAGTGCAATGGCTTGTCTAGTTTGCTTCGTGTCAGGCAACGAGGCTAGGAGTTGACCTAGCCTGGCCCACAAGAACCTGTCATAGGCTGCATAGTGGGCCTGATGTGCAGAAATGGAAAGCAACAACCATGCCGAGTAGAAAGCCCTCATACCCCAGAAGTCAAAATCCAAGGAGTCTTGATCTGGGGGCCGGTCACGGTGAAGGGCACGAAGCCCATCGGGAGTGTCCAACTGCGTCAATCTGGACTGCAGATGAGGTATGGAACCTGGAGACTCCGGGGGGGGGGTGCAATACCGCTGGCAGAGATCCCTAGGGGCAGGAACTCCGGAGAAGCTCCTCTGCCAGGAGCGCGACGATGCCTCCCAAAAGGGAGCAGGCCAGGGGGGCACCACAAGGGTGGCCTCACTGAAATCGCCTAGAAAGGCGTGCGCCGAGTGCTCTGGATTGCTTACAGTGGCAGGGGTGAGGTGCAAGTCCTCCAACATCCTCATGAGGAAACGCTGATACTCGGCGAGATCAGTGGCTGGAGAGATGTGGACAGAAGTCTCCTCTCCTCCAGAAGAGGGGGGTGAAGAGTTTGAGGGCACCGACTGCTCAGAGGGCGGCTGCTCGGGGGGGGTTAAAAAACCTGATTGTCCATTGCCCGAACGTAAGCTGGGAACCGAGCAGCCACAGCCCTGAACTGCTCCCAGGAGAGAGGCCCGCTAAGACCAAGGATACCTGGGAGCGCAGGAGAATGTGGCAGAAGGATGGGGACAGAGCTGAGAAGAGATGTCGGCTGACCTCCGCCTGGGCTGAGGAGCGGACCAAGAGCACCCGAAGAAGAAGAAGGTGCTCTGGAAGACTCCACAGCCGACAGCTGAACAACCATTTCAGTACTGCCTTGGCTGTGCCCGGAAGAATCCCCCCTGTGAGGCAACCGGGGCCGTATAGGTCCAGAAGGATGGTACCCTACCTCAAAAGAATGGTGCTCTCTCAGAGACCGAGGAGGAAGAGCGGAGATCCACACTACGGCTTCTTCTAGAGCCCGGGTGGGCCCCAGAAAAAGGTCGCTGTGCAGACCCCATGCCCCTTGATCCCTCTGAGTCCGAAAGAGCCCTCCTCCTGGAGAGGGCCAGCCTAGGTAGCTGACAGCCTTGGCCAGCACCCGAAGGAGCTATCCAGGGCACAGTACCCTCCCCTCCCATAGGAGCCCTGATCGGCCCTAAAGTTGGGCGATCCAGGCACACCACAGGCGGGGGTACCACTGCTGAGGGGTCAGTGAACTCACCAAGACCGGGCTGCAGAGCAGTGGTGGCCCGCACCACTGCCCGCTGGTCAGCACTCCTGACCCCAGTCTCGGCAGCCACCGACCCCAGCTCAGAAGGGGGCTGACTCCGGCTTGTCGAGGACACTACAGGGCTGTCCACACCAACAGTCAATCCCAAGGAGTCAGACTGCTTGTCTGACTCATAGTCCGCCTCCGAAGAGGTAGAGGCTGAGGCCCTGTGCCTAACCGTAGGAGGGCGCCCAGCGCCATCCTTGCCAAATGGGGTGCCAGAAACCAAGACCACTCCCAAGCCAGTGCCCCCCACTGCACCGCGAGCGGTATCCGCGGAGGACATGGCCCCGGCCCAAACAGCAGCCCCAGAGTCAGAACCAGTCACGGTGCTATCCGGCCCCGTGGCATCACGAGCGGCGCTGAGGGCGGGGCCTGCACCAACGATGGCTCCGATGCCATTGGCACCACCTGGCTCCACGAGCCAGACACGGTGCCATGCTCAGCCTCGGCGTCACGAACAGCGTCAAGGCGAGAAGAGGACAAAGACAGCGCCGTAGAGACTCCCACTAGCAGTATCGGCACCAACAGCAGCCACGGCGCCGAACGACAAACTGGCGCCAATGACGGCTCCATCAGAGCCCACGGTGCAGAGGCCTGCATCGGCGCCAGCCGATGGCGTCGAGGACGGTGCCGACCTGCGCCTTGCGAACTGCTGGTCCGATACCAGGGGATCCTTCACCCCTGAAGGGGCAATTGCCTTGGCGGCGCCTCCTGCCTGCCCGCTGAAAGAAGTGGGACGAGCCTCCTGCACCGCGGAAGGAGCCTCGGCAACGGCCAGGCTACTAGAAGCCGAGGCTCCCTCCTCCTCGGTCTGTGTAGAACCGGGAGGGGATCCGGAGGAAAGGCCAAGAATACGCGGGCTTGGCCCCGACGAGCGCGCAGCCAACCCCGGAAGTCGGAGTCACCCCACTTTCCACGCAGCATTGTTCATGACCCAGCGTCCATGGAGAAACAGACGCTCGCACGATCCACAAATGTGAAGGTGCCAAGCATACACGAAGGCAACGGTCATGCTGGTCGGTGACAGAAAATTTACGGCCGCAAGGGCACCGTCGCATGGGGGGCCATCATGTCTTTGAAGTCATCTTGCCCTCCGACCCAGACATGACCTACGAGGAAAAAAAACATCAAAAACAGACTTGACGTCGCCAAGAATAAAAATAAATGGAAATATCTTACCAAGTGATGTCTAGTAAGGCAACTAGAACTGGCAGGAAAGGAGCCGGCGGACTGCAGCACGGAGGAATAATATGGCTGAAAAGACGAAACTGCATAGGCAGTAGGCCTCAAGTTCTGCAGAGCTTCCCATGAAGCGACCTGAGCCGGAGGCGAAGAACTGGCAGGCAGGCAGAGTCGACAGCCTAATGGAACCAACCCATAGTGCCACGCAGTAATGTGTCGGCTTACGAGGGTGGCGCCGATGGTGCCGCCTGTCTACTCTACCAAAAAAGAGCTCCCGGGTCTTGACCCTCCGCCATGTACCCAAAAGTGATGAATGGTGAAGATTGACACAGATAAGATCAACCAGAACCACCACGAGTGGTCACTGAACAAGCAGGTCTTGGAGGCCATCTTCAGGAGATGGGGCACTCCAGAAGTGGACCTGTTCATCTACCACAGATTTGCTGCAGACCCCCCCCCCCATCAAGAGCACAATCCCTCTGGATGCACTTCTGCTGGATTGGACGGGGAGGTTTCTGTATGAATTCCCTCCCTTCCCTCTGTTGTTAAGGGTGCTGAACAATCTCAGAGCCCAGCCAGCAACAATGATTCTCATTACCCCAGACTGGGCCAGACAACCCTGGTACTCCATGATTCTATCAATGTCTGTAACCAAACCAATCAGTCTCCCCAGGAGGCACAACCTATTGTCATCCTCACAGGGCAGGATCATGTATCCCAACCTGCAATCCCTCAGGCTCAAAGCTTGGCTCTTGAGGACTTAGAATATGCAGATCTGTACCTGTCAGAAGGGGTTATGTAAATCCTGAGAGTATCCAGAAAGCCACCCACTAGGAAAACCTATTCTTCAAAATGGAAGAGATTTTCCATTTGGTGTCAGGGCAGGGGCATGGACCGTAACCAGGCCAGCCTGTCAATAGGCCTGGACTACATTACCCATCTACATTCTGTGGGTTTAAGGGCCTCTAGTCCGAGAGTGCACCTGGCAACTGTCTCAGCCTACTTATCTGTGGGTAGGAGCTCTTCTCTAGCTTCAAACCCTGTGTTTAAAAGTTTTTTAAGGGATTGCTACATTTGCATCCCCCACACAGGGAACCAACTCCCATGTGGGACCTGAACATTTGCATTGCATTGGATGCCCGCTCGGTCCGCTTGTCTGCCCTCCGTGCGCCCATGCGCCAGGGTGGTGGGGCCGCGGACAGGTGCGCTCCAGTAGTGCATACTCCCAGCTGTGCACCTGTCTGCAGGTGTGGCCCTTCACGGGTGGGATACACGCCGGAGGCGCGTACTTCCCACCTGTATGTGCATTGGGCCCAATATTTGCATTAGAGGCCATATCTGATTACTGTGGATATGGGTGGGTAGTGGTCTGAAGGTGTGTTTGCTGGGTGTGGGTGGGTAGGTGTGTGTGTATATACACAGACACGCGCACGCACACACACTAGCATAGATATGTCAGTTCAAGTACATAACTCAATTTAAAATAGTGTTTACTCGCACATGTTTGAAGCTTAAGAGCAAAAATTACCGACTTGCATGCATAGTTGAGTCAGTGGTGTAATCGCCTCACCAAGATTTGTGTCTCATATGATATTCCAAGAGTCATCCACCGGACTTGTCTGAAGGCTGCTGTTTCATTTTAGGGTAACCTTGAGGACCCACTGAGGAGGCGGCCAGCTGTGTGGTGGATATGGGGAGGATGGCACTTACAGTGAGTTACAGGCAGGGAAAGTTAGGAGGAGAGGAAAAAGGAGGCACTTTTTTTTTTTTTTTTTTTTTTTTTTTAAAAGGCCCTTTTGCATAGTGTCTGTGTAGTACCTGTCTAAAAATCGTATCATTACCAGGTTTTGAGCTACTGCTTTGGCATCCAACTCATTGAAGCTCAAATAACAGTGAACATCACAATCCAGGTGCCAGCCAGGCGTAGAGTGCATCACACAGCTATGGTTGTTTACTCACAGAGAGGAAGCGTGTGCTGCCCAGCTTATAAAATGGATGGGGGAAAATCCTGTGCTGTAACTGTTGGAATCTGATTGTATGACAGTGCATTCCAAACTGTTGCACCCACCACTGTCACCAATCCCAACCACCTAACGATGTGCCTCCCCCCCCCCAATTAAAAAGTACTCCCACCCACTACTGCTAATCCCAACCTCCTCCTGATGCTGCCCCCATCTGCCCGGTTCTAGCCCTGCTGGACTCAGAACCACTGCGATGGCATGCCATTTGTAACTTGCCCTGCTTGGCTTGTATCCACCTTAATGTTACTCACACATTGGTACCATTATATGAGCAGACGTTGTGGCTTTGACCAAACTTCGTTTTGTCTAGCGTTTCCTCTAGCTATTTTTTTTTTTTTTTTTTTAAATTGAACTATGCGAAATGCATAAAACTTTACTTTTGTAATATGTATGCTTTTGTTCACTTCTTTAAATTTCTTACATTTGGATATGGGCTTTGTAGTCCGTTACCTTATGGATGTACAAGTCCTTTTTTTTAACTTTATTTTTATTAATATTCGGTGAAAAGAGATAAGAACATTACAAAGGTCACTGAGGTAAAACATACAATGTAAAAACAGCTGTAACAACCTAAATACATGAGGTAGTACCTATTCAGTCTCAAGCATTAGGTATTCTCCATATCTCTAGAATCACTCAAGAAAAGAGATAAATTGAACCATAGAGGTCATGTTATTTAGGGAAATATGTTGAAGGAAAACTGCCAGATTATATTTAAATATCCTTGCCATATAAGATACAATATAGAGTACAGCGTGAAACATGGGGTGTGGTTTCACTATAGTTATGGTCATAATATGCAGCGTACATCTGTTGTACCAGATCTATTATGACATTGAGAATATCTGATATCAACATTTATATATTATACTGTCCCCTAACGTTTAAGGGATAGAGAAGGAAACAGGAAAGCAGAAAAACCATGAAGGGAGAGAACGTGTAACAAATGAAAGAGATTAGATAGACCTAGGTAGAATAGTAGGGTTTGGGAATGGGAGCTCGATCCTAAGGTATAAAATAGAAGTCGTGCGTAAGCTGGTAATAAACCCAAGGCCACCACCTAAGCGCAAACTGACCCTGTCCGGGGGAGCATATGTCATACACTCCAAATTGTAAATTTTAATCATTATGGTTCTCCAGCTTTCCAGGGTAGGCTTTTTAGTAGTATGCCAAATTCTAGTAATCGCTTTTTTGACAGCAAGACCCGAAATTAATATTATATGAAAGCTCATGTGGTTTATTGTGTTGCCTTCAGGCGGCATACCTGACAGGAGAAGTGATGAGTGATTTCTTCAGTGCAGTTGCATATTATCTCCAACTCTTGTATGATAGCTTGCCAGAAAGGCTGAAGACATGGGCAGGCCCAGAACACATGGGTGACATTCACGGTAGGCTGGCCACAGCCTCTCTAGCATGCAGCCATGACATCACTTGTGAATTTTGCCACAATCTCCGGTGTACAGAAAAAGCAAGAGCAGCACTTCCAGGAGAAATGTCTCCAGTATGTGGCTGAAGTGAGAAAGCCATCACCAAATCCAGATCCAGCAGTGATGCACTTGACCTTAAACTGCTGTCCCTCACCCTTGATGAGGTGTTAGTCACTGACATGTATTTTCAACCTCTCACTTGGGCTCAACCAGTTCCCTGACAAATGGAAATCCGCCACTGTTACCTGTCCATAAAAGTGGTGACAGGGCCACTCTTGGAAACTACCGTCTGAGCTCTATATTGCCACCCCTCTCCAAGGCCCTTGAACGTATTGCAGCAGATCAGCTCACAGATTTCCTGGACAAATACAATATCCTGTGCTCGCAACAATATGGCTTCAGGAAAGGACATAGCACCTTATCTGCCCTACTGGAATTCTCTGGCATTCTTCACCGCTCACTGGACAATGGTCAGTTAATTGGGTCCGTCTTTATCGATCTAAGGCGTTCAACACTGTCCATCACCGCCTACTGCTTGTGCAACTTCTGAAAGCTGGGCTGTCTCCCAACTCCACTGCCTGGTTCAAAAGCTACTTGGAGAACCAGTCTCAGAGAGTAAAAATTGCAGATGTCCACTCTGATACCAGGCCTGTTCGCTCAGGTGTCCCCCAGGGATCCATTCTGGGCCCCCTACTATTCAGCTTGTTCCTGAATGCCCTTCCAAATTCTTGCTCCGAAACAATCATCCTCTATGCAGATGATGCTGTGATTCTTGCCTCCCACAAGGATCCTAAGCCTCTACAAGACAACCTTCAGCTTGGCTTCACATGTGTTGAAAATTGGTTCTCAAATCACTATCTGGTCCTCAATAATAAGAAAACAGTCTATGATGTTCAGCAGCTCTCATAACAAGCATAAGCTGCATCCCCTATCCATCAAAACCAGTCATGGAGTCACCCTGGAACAGGTTCAAGCCTTTAAGCACCTTGGGATCACTGTAGTCCCTCATCTAACTTACAGTGCCCACATGGACTCTGTAGCCAAAGCAGCAAATACTCGCCTTGGCCTTCTCTTCCAGCATAGGCAACATCTTACTCCAGAAGCCCTGACTATCGCCGTTCAGAGCTCTGTCTCCATTATTGACTATGGGCTTATTATCTATGTCTCTGCCCCTGCTACCGCTCTTAGGTGCATATCCACCTCCCTCAGTAAGGCCTGCCGACTTCTCACTGGATCCCACCACCTCACACATATGTGCAACCTCTTTGCACAAACTGGATGGCTGCAACTCACCAATCGGATAAAGTACCTAACCTGCACCATGGCGAAGAAAATAACTATGGGCCTTGTGCCCCCTGGAGTGTGTGCACTCCTGCACCCTAGCAATAACCCCCTCTCAACCAGGGGATCTGAATCACAGCTCCTGCAGGTTCCACATTGTCGTACCTCTCACAAGATCAAAGATCTTTTGCCTACAGAGCGCCCAGCTGGCTAAATGGTTTAAACAGTTATGTCTCCTCCACTCCTACCCTTGGTGCATTTAAATCAAGGCTATGCCTCTCTCTCACTGCCTCAAGCTCCTGTGACTGCCCCCACTAGCTGACCTCATGAATATTTCCCTAACTTTATGCAGTTCTCTCTCCGATTAGCACTTGAATACCCCTTAGCATGCACTTCCCCATGTTATGTCTACGACAATGCCTCTGGCTGTGCTCCTCCTCTATAGCTGTCCGCCCCCCTCTATTCTTCCTCTCTCTTGTCCTCTATCCTCTCTGCATCTCATCCGCTATCTCCTTGTAACCTAGCCTCCAAAACTTGTTTTGTTTCTCAGATGCTTTGTAACTCTATTTAGCTTACACTTTTGTAACCTCGTCCTATGTATTGAATTTGTAATCTGACTTACATGTCTTATGTTTTGAATTGTAACCTGACGTGGAACCTTTGTAGAAGAGCCCTGGCTCAAAGGTATTGTCCTCCTAGCTAATAAATAAAAAAAAATTGGTAAATAAAATATACATTAACTGTGTATTTATTCTAGCTCTCTAGAGTATGAGTAGTATTTAATTCTGCATTCCATTTTTGCAGGATTGATGCAGTTGTTTCAAGAGAAGCCTCCTGGGTGATTCATCATGCCTGACCAATTTTACATTCCCATGATTACCCTGGAGGTACAATATGAGAAGGTGGATAAGCTGAGGCAGTTTGTTTGATAGGCAGTGGTAGGCTATGCTTCTCTCCCCAAGTATGATTTTAATTGTAAGTAGTGGTAATTATCTGTTGTAGATAGGTGGAAGGTGTCTTGCATTTAGAAGTGGGAATATAAATCTGAGTTCCAGTCTGCTCTAGCCACACAGGGCCCTGTCTGTTCTGTTTGGTGGATAATTGGCATCATGCACCAAAGCACAAATGTAAAATTGGTGGACTAGGGACAGATATTTATTCATTATGTCCATGCACTGGCAAAGTGTTGTCCTTGCATACCGATAGAATTTCGACTAGAGGAAGGCAGCCAAGAGGAGTGCCAAAAAGATATCTATCCAAGTCATGGATATCGTTAAGGGTGAATTCTGTTTGTTTCTAGTATGGTTGCATGGATGGGGCAATCCATACTCATATGGTTCAGAGGGGGGCAGCCTTGGCATACCATTGGAGATTTAGTAAATTAACACCCCCTTTACCTCAGGCTAAATGAAGGATGGAAAATCTAAGCCTTTCCCTGCCATATAAAGTGTGATGCAAGTTTATTCCAGGTTCTAAAATGAAGACTGTCAGGCATTAGTGACAGTGTCTGTATGTAATACAGAATTCTGGGAAGGATAGTCTGGTAAATAACATCTATTCTTTGAAAGAATCGTAAGTACAGGTGTGTCTACCTGGAAAGTTCGTTTGTTATTTACTGCATGAGAGGTTCTAGATTTAACAGTTACAGGTGACCTGTGTTTCTGGTAACTTTGATTTCTAAATACCTGAAGACTCTCTTATTTCACCAAAAGGGGAATTTTTATTTATTTATATATTTAAAAGTTTCACCAGGAAAAACACACTGAGCAGCAGTTGCTTGTTTCCAGGTACGTCCTGGGGAAGGGGAAACTGCAATGAATGTGCAGTCAAGCCAACAGCCGCTATTACAGATAACCGATAGGAAGAGCTCACAGTATTTCTCATGTTCACACTCCAGTTACAGCATTCTGACAGTATAACATGTAACAGATGGGGAGTGCTTTCAGTAGCTCACCTGTTCACATTCAGTTACAGTATTTACAATAATAAGTATAGTTGTTGGGAATATACAGTTGAAACAACAGTCAGTATCACAAATAACAGATGGGAAGAGATTACAGTAGTTTGTGTGTTCATATTCCAGTTACCGTATACCCATCCGTATAACATAACAGATAGGACTAGATTACAGTAGTTCACAAATTCACATTCCAGTTACAGTATTCACAGTAATAAATGCAAATTGATTGGGAATTGGCAGTCAGTTAATAAGGGAAAAGACTAGCAGAGGGACAACCCTATTGGATCAGAAAAAGTGGTCTCTGTAGGAATGACTGTTTGATGTATGGAGTCAGACTTATAATTATTTAGTAGGAGTTAATTGTTTTGCAGATTGAGCTTGTATCCCAAAAGCATCCTATAAGAAGCAAAAAGTTTCCAGACCGCTGGGATGGATTCCTCTAGAGAGGATATGGTCAGCAATAGATAATCTGTGAATAAAGAAATTTTATAAACCTCCCTTTTAAGGGAATACCAGTAACAGAGGACATGTTTCAAATCTGTATCGGTGGTTCAAGAAAGAGGGCGAAAATCAGAGCTGGCCCACCAGCGCAGTGGTAGAACTACCGCCTGCAATGCTGGCTGCCTAGGTTCGGGAATGAGCTTGGGTCGTCTGGACTGGGGGGGTGGGGTTGTCGAGCATCTGATCGGACACTTTCCACCTTGGGGAGGATGGGTGAATAGCTGCCAGTGCATTACTGCTGAGCATGGGTGGCAGTGCAACTGGCACTGTTGTATCAGAGTGGGAGGACTCTGGAGAGACTTTGGTGCATGCACATGTCCCTGCATGCATGGCGTCCTGAGAAAACAGGAAAATGTGTGACTGCGACATGAGGACATCTGCTGACTGTCGCTAGCTCCCAACGTTCCAACCAAGTCTGTGCTGGGGGAAAAGGGGGGTTCCTCCCATGGCCCCACCCTGGGGGGGGGCATGCAAGGGGAGCATGAAGTAAGTCCTGGAAAGCTGATGACAAGGCTGGGCATAGGGGTTGGACTGGTGGGGTTCAGTCAACCATTAAAAAAACGAAACAAAAATGCACAAATTCAAAAAAGAAGGCAAAAAGCAGAGGGGATAAAGGACACCCCTGCAGAGTTCCACACTCCAAGGGAAAAGGTTCTGATATGGAGCCATTTAATTGTATATATGCTTGAGGGGAGGTGTAGATGTTTTGCAAGACATTAATGAACTCATCAGGGAAACCCATGTTTGACAAGGTGGGCGAAAGAAAAGTCCAGACCACCCTGTCAGATGCCTTCTCCTCATCCATGCTAAGGAAGACCAATGGGATTGGATGAGTAATTGCATGGTCCAGAAGCAATAGGTTACAGCAAACACCAGTGTGTGCCTGATGACTGCAAATAAAACCCACTTGGTCAGAGTCTTATCACATCTGATAGCATTATGTTGAACTCTTTTCCATATTACTGACATACTTATTTTACAATCAAAGTTTAAAAGTGATATTGGCCTATAGGATGGGGCATACCTGGGGTTTAATTGGGTTACGGGAAGGCAGAAATTAAGGCATAGCGCCATGATGAGGGAGGAACTTCCCCTTGTTGTATCTCAAGGAAAACCGGGAGAAGTAGAGGTAGTAAGTGTGTTTTAAATTTCTTGTAGAATTTTGCAAGGTACCCATCAAGGCCCAGTGCTTTGTGTATGGGCATCCCACATCTCCTGATCTGTTTCTGTCTGTGTCATCAATACCAACGGGCATTGTGCTTTAGCCTCACTTAGATGCAGTAAGGGGAGTGCTTATAAATACATATGGATTTGTTCTGCCTTGACGAATAAAGTTTGATAGTAGGATGCTACTGTTTTTCTGATGGCCTCAGTGTGTGTAGCAAGGGTGCCAGTTCCAGGGTCAGTTCATTGCTAGATGCTTGCCTGTGCCTGATTAGAGTGGAGCTTTTTAGCTAGGTTACAAGCACTCCTGGCACCCCCTTCATAGTAATACTGCTTCATGTAGAGCAAAGATTGCTCCACCTTAGCATTCATAAGTTTCGGGGGCTCTTGTTTTGTCTCCCATAGCTGGACTATTACGTTATCACCATGTTGAACTAAGGTCTGTAAGATTTGAAGTGTAGATTGCCATTCCTTATGGCAGGCTTCTCGTTCCTTTTTCCCCCAATGAGTGTGAAATGAATTCCTCCTGAAGAACAGACTTAATCGTGTCCTGCAAAATTGGTTGGCGAAATGTCGTGGCCCAAGTTCTCCTGTATGCTCTTCTCTTCAGTAAGCTGTAGAAATTCAGGGTCTTTAAGAAGTGCCAAATTGAGTCTCCACAGAAGAGATCTGACAGGCCACCCCAAACTTAACTTTGCAGTAACAGGGTTATGGTCCAAGAGGAATATTCACCCATGCCAGATATCTTGGACTGAGTCCAGGTGTTCTGCTGTAGTGAAGAGATAATCTAGGCAAGCTGAGTATCCTGTTCTGGTGGTTCTGAGTAGTGGGGAAAAAAATGGTGCCATAAGTCAATAAAGCCAAAGTAAGCTTAAGTCGCATATAGGTATTTCTGCAGGTTAGTGCCATGATGTACAGTAGGGCCCTAAGTGATGATGTATTAAGGTTCCCCCTCTCCCCCAAAAAAAAAATTATCAGTTGGCCTTGCAAGATAGGTAGAAGTTGGTTAAAGAGTGCAAGTCCTTTTCTGCAATAATTTTAATTTTTTACTTAGTCCATTTAGGGAGGGAGGCATGGTAGAATCTCGCCAAACCAACAGACACCTTATCCCTTCCACTTCCCTAGCCCCGCTCCTACACTCAGATGTTTTATGGTGTCTAACGAAGAAAAGCACAGGGGCACGCCCTGTTGTAGTCTGTGGGAGGAATTTTCAGAACTTTTTTTCATAGGTTAAAACAATGGCAAGCTAATATTCTTCAGGTGAAGCTACCTCTGGCTAGAAGCTGCAATACTGAACTTAGGATCTGCAAGAAAGCGAGTTGTGCTCACAGTAGAGGGAGGTGAACCTTACAGTTGTCTTTGGTTTGTAGCAGTTCATCAGAAAAGCTGATATCCTTCAGGTGGAGGCTACTTTTAACTGAAAGGTGAAATAAGGAACTTAGAATTATCAGGAAAGACAGTCTTTCAATCAACAAAGGGAGGTGGACCTTGCTTTACTTTTGTTACAGTTGTTAATATTTTCAGTGCTGGAAGAGTTTGAACCCAGAGGGACTGAATAATTTTATTGTGTCTGTCCTTGTGCACAGCTGACTTGATTGGAATTGTTGATTGACTGTTTGCATTGCAATATTTGTAATACTGTGAGTTATTCACTGGGCTAGGAATTTGTCATAAGCCCTGAAGTGAGTGCAGGTTACAGGCTGTGTATTTGACTCAGACAGTGCCCCAGGGGGGTGGAAACTGTTTTTTGTGTTTATCTCTCTGTGTGCCTTAAAAGACAGTTTTGGGGCTGACTGCTTCCAGAGCACATATCACCAGGCTGTTTTGGGGCTGGGGAGGTTTACCTGTGTCTGACTTGGATGTTTGGATTTTCCTCTGTTTGATTAACGGTATTTTCTCTGTCAAATTGCCGTGTAGGGCATCTTACTGACAGGAAGGCACTCATTACAGCAGTGGGTCAGAACTTTTAGCTGATTGTTTCGTGAGGGCACAGTTTAGGCCCAAACCCTACACACCTCTACCCCACCCCTGGAAATAGTTCCTTTATACCTGGGGTTCGACATCATTTTCTCAAGAGGGCAAGGTGCATATCACTGTCATATCCTTTCTAGCACACTGCACTGACAGTATAAGCATACACATTGTATACTATATATATTTCTATATAACATATCAATCACACACACAAAAAAAAATTGTAAACGAGAAGATAGACAGACATGTGGGGAGTAGTGCAATGTAATGGCTGTGGGGCAGCAGTGTTCCAGGGGTGTCTTTCTGGAGGCTGAGATGCTGCCCTATTTGCAGACAACTCTCTGCCCTCGGGGAGGAAGTTGCCTGTCTTCAGGCCACACTGGACAGTAGTAAGGGAACCTCCCCCATCCAGGGAGCACCAGAGCTACCACCACTACCTCAGAGGTTGTGAAGAAAGCACAGCAGTTGGACCACAGTGGGCTCAGGGAGGGTGAGGGTGGTGGAACGGAGGCACACACAGTCAGCTGTTCCACTCCATAATCCATACACCATTCTGGGGGACCATAGTTCCTCTATGGATGCACCCGCAGAGGAGACTAAGGAGGTTGCGGACAACAGTCACAAGGGAGGCCCACAGGAAGGAGGCAGAGGACACCACAGGGAAAGGAAGCAGCTCCTGGTGGAGGACTCAATTATTAGGGGGATAGAACTTGGGGGAGCAGGGAAAACTGAAGTAAGGTGCCTGCCTGGTAGCATGGCTTGGAAGGACAGAAAGCGCATCCCCAGGATCACGAGAACAGCTGCACGGGAGTCTGAGCTGGATGTCATTGTCCACCTAGGGACAAATTACTTGGCTCATCATGAGATTAGAGCAGTGCAGGAGGACTTTGTAGAGCTGGGGAGGGGCCTAAGACAAGTAGCACACACAGTATCCTTCTCAGAGATGCTGCCTGTCTATGACATGGGTGAGGCGAGGGTACATTGCACCATGCAATTTAATGAATGGTTGAAGATATGGTGTGGAGCACAGGGATTTGGCTTCATTGGGGACTGGGGTTCCACCTGGAGGGACACCAGCCTATACTGGCAGGATGGTCTGTATCTGTCCAGGAAGGGAACAAGTCTTTTGGGCAGTTGGTTTAAATGCTTCATTGTCAAGCTTTTAAACTAGTCAAGGGGGGAGGCACTGATGAGCAGCAGGAAATTCCCAGCCTCCCACTACAAAACAGGGTACTAAATGAGAAAAAGACCAAGGTAGAAAAGACCATGGGGGATGCTGCTTCAAAAGGTAAAGCCATCAAAAAATGGAGAGCAATGAGTACCAATGCCCGAAGTCTGAGTAACAAGCTTCCTGAATTAGTGGCCTTGATGGAGGAGGAACATTTGGATATTGTGGCAGTCACAGAAACATGGTTACACACAGAACCATGACTGGGACATAAACATACCAGGATACACTATCTACAGGAGGGACAGGGAGGGTAAAGGAGGAGGAGTAGCCGCTCTCTACATAAGGGAAGGAATCAAAGCAACACAACAAAAGGGTAAACAGGGAGGAGAAGAAGCACTGTGGGTCAACTTGGAGACAGGCAATGGCACCACAATCCGCACAGGGGTTGTATGCAGACCCCGAGAGGAAATGGACAAGGAAATGATATAAAGTATACTTAGAATGGCAGAAAAGGGGGAGATATTGCTGATGGGTGATCTGAATATGCCAGGTGTTAATTGGAGTACAGTTGCAGCAGCCACTTCTAAGAGTGGGGTTATTCTAGATGCCCTACAGGGGGAATGCCTTAGACAACTAGTATTGGAACCCACTCGAGAGGGAGCGGTTTTAGACCTGGTTCTCTCAAATGGAGATGAAGAGAGGATCACAGATGTAGAAGTGGGTAGCCATCTGGGAACTAGCGACCATCGAACAGTATGGTTACAATAAACACAGCTGTAGAGTCAAGTCATACAAAGGCAAAAGTACTGGACTTCAGGAGGGCTGACTTTGCCAAAATGGGAGAGTGCCTAAGGAATGCATTAGCAAATGAGCAGGAAGGAGGGGTGGAAGAACAATGGGGAATAATAAAAACTGCCATCACAGAGGTAACACGCCTTTGTGTAGAGCAAATAAAGCAAAACGATGTAAGAAACCACTGTGGTTCTCAAAGGAGGTGGCAGTGAAGGTTCAAGACAAAAAGAAAGCATTCAGGAAGTACAAGGAATCACAGAAGGAGCAGGACAGAGAATTGTATCAGTTAAAGCAAAAGGAAGCTGGGAAGGCAGTCAGAACAGCAAAGGCCCAAACCGAGGAAAAGATGGCCAACTCAGTTAAGAAGGGAGATGAAGCGTTTCATAGGTACATCAGGAGCGTGGAGAAGACCAAGGAGGGATAGTTAGGCTTAATAAAGGGAGGCGTGGGCAGAGGGTGACTGTGAAAAGGCAGAGATACTAAACAAACATTTTTGCTCAGTATTTACAAATGAAGAGGGAGGTACCTAAACCAAACAATAGAAACACTCTGGATACAGAAGTTGATACCAGCCCATTTACAGAAGAAAGGGTTCTGAAAGAACTCATAAAACTGAAGGTGGACAAAGCAATGGGGCCTGATGGGATTCATCCCAGAATTCTAAAAACAAAGGGTAGAACTAGTGACACCACTGACTACCCCTCTAACAAATCATGGGAGGATGGTGTGGTACCTGAGGACTAGAGGAGGGCAGATGTGATTCCACTTCACAAAAGTGGGAGCAGGGCAAAAGCAGGAAACTACAGACCTGTTAGTTTAAACTCAGTGATAGGGAAAATGATGGAATCACTTCTGAAGGAAAGAATTGTCGAGTACCTAGAGGCCAGAGGGGCGGGACCCAAGGCAGCATGGATTCACAGCGGGAAGGTCATGCCAGATGAATCTTAAAGATTTCTTTGACTGGGTGACCAAAGTAGTAGATCAGGGAGGGGCTGTGGACATGGCCTATCTAGACTTTAGCAAGGCATTTGACACAGTCCCACATAAAAGGTTAATATACAGGTTAGCCAGCCTGGGAGTGGGTCCCAAGATGATAGCCTGGGTAAAGAATTGGCTGAAGAATAGGACACAGAGAGTAATAGTAAATGGAGTCCACTCTGAAGAAAGGGGGGTTACTAGTGGGTACCACAGGGTTCAGTATTAGGACCGGTCCTCTTCAGTGTCTTTATAAGTGACATTGCAGAGGGACTGGAAGGAAAAGTATGTCTCTTTGCAGATGACACAAAGATCTGCAACAGAGTTGATGCACAAGGTGGTGTGGAAAGGATGAGAAGGGACTAGGCAAGGTTAGAGGAATGGTCAAATGTATGGCAGCTTAGATTCAATGCTAAGAAGTGCAAGGTAATGCACCTGGGAAACAAAAACCCAGGGGAAGAGTACACAGTGTGGGGTGAGATACTAACAACAAAAATGGAAAGGGACCTGAGGGTAGTCATATCAGATGACCTAAAGGTGGGCAAGCAATGTGAGAGGGCAGTAAGGAGGGCTTGGGTGATACTGGGATGCATAGGGAGTGGCATCACCAGTAGAAAACAGGAAGTTGTTATCCCTCTGTACAGACAGCTGGTGAGACCCCATCTGGAGTACTGTGTACAGTTCTGGAGACCCAGTCTCCGCAGAGACATAGACAGGATGGAAGCTGTCCAGAGGAGGGCAACTAAAATGGTGCAGGGTCTGCACCGGAAGACAAATGAAGAGAGACTTAAGGAGCTTAATATGTTTAGCCTCGAGGAAAGGAGGAGAGGGACATAATAGAAACTTTCAAGTACCTCAAGGGAATCAACAAAGTCCAAGAGGTAGCATCTTTCAGAAAAAGAGGGTGCAAGAACAAAGAGGGCACAATCTGAAGATTGGAGGCTCAGAGGTAATGCAAGGAATATTTTTTCACAGAGGGGGTTGTGGATGCATGGAACAGCCTTCCAGAGAAGGTTGTGGAGTCAAAAACAGTGGTGGAATTCAAGCATGCATGGGACAGTCATAAGGCAATTCTAGGGGTGGGGGTAGGAAAATGTAGGCTGCTGGTTAACTAGGATCTGCAGCTTATCCATTAGGTAGGAAAATGGGCAGACTGGGTGGGCCAAGTGGTCCTTATCTGCCGTCAGATTCTATGTTTCATACAAAGGAAAACCTCTGCTCAATTAAGAGGGGGTTCTGCTTGTTGAGGTGGTGGCTTTGCTTCACATAAAACATTACTTTAACCCGTAAAAAAAAAAAAAAAAAAAAATTGGAAATTCCTCCTATAGACTACTGTAGGGCACGTCCCCGTGCTCTCCTTGGTCATAAAACATCTGTGGGGGCAGCAGACAGGGAAAGGGAAGGGATCAGATGGCCGTGTTTTGGCAAGATTTACGATCCCTTCCCTCCCTAAGTGGACTTAAATAAAACATTTTAATTTTTGTAGAAAAGGACTAGTACAGCTATAAGGTAAGGGGTTATAAAACCCAAAAGCAGAAGAAAAGTAGACACATTTTCTTTAAGTTTTGTCTGTCTTTGCACGCCATTTGAGCATGACTTTTAGACTGGTTTTTATTTCCCTTTGCTTGCTTATGCAGAAGAAGAAAAGAGAAGTCGTCTGTTCATAGTAGAGCTGGGCCATATTTGAAGTGTGAGACTTGTGAATGATTTTCCTGCGCATCTGAACTAGCGGAACAAAAAATGTTCATTTACATAATTAGAAAAAATAATGCTAGGGAAAACAAAAGAACTGTGGGAACTGTTGAATTTATTTCTGCAAATCAGACATTAAATGAGGGTGGGGATCCATGCTCCCCATACGTGATACTTTATTTCACAAACCTAATTAATTTTGAAGAATTTTTGTTTTGTTTGTATTTTGTAAAACTTGCAGATGCGAAGTTGAGACATTACACCCGGCCCCTGTGTTGAGAGAGTTGTGAAATGTGTGCTTCTAGGGACATGGATATGTTGTTCATCCACACTGTCTGGCAGGTTCCTTTCTGCTTTAAATCTTGCCGGAAGGTCTTCAAACTGGCTCCTCCCACCCACTCGGGTGGTAAAACTGTCGGCTCCGCCCCATGGCGCCAGATCTTCCTTACCGCTTGGAAAATCGGGTTCCCTCCTTAACGCTGTGCGTGTAGACTGGATCCTAACTCTTCGGTTCACCCGAAACTTATTCTCAAATTTTCAAGACTTCATTCAAATTACTCCCTCGTGGCTGCAAAGGACAAATAGACCCCCAGATTTTGAGATTGCCCGTGTGGGCGAAAAATGTCCATGTGAAGACCACACTCCCGTGCTTCTCTCTCTGCCTAGACCATGACCCACAGGCCTGCGAGTTATGCCGTTTGTTTTCAGCCAACGTCCTGGAAGACCACGCTGCCCGGTTACAGCTTGGACGCCCAGAGAAGCACTACCCGCCGATGAAGACGAAGGAGGCCCGTTGGGCGGTTACCGCAGCGGTTGGCTCACTGAGCAACTCGAGCAGATGATCGGCCTCGAGGAGGAGGCGGCACAGGCCACATCATCCTCTTCCTTGGTCATGGCATTTATCCTGCTCTCTTTGGGTTCTTCCTACTCAGCTTCTTTTAAAAAGCTTTGCCAATCCCTGTCCACAAAGGGAGAGGGGCTATCAGGACATTCTTCTCGGTCCAAAAAGGACTCAAAAGGTAAGTCCCACCATCAACGTTCGTGGGAGTGGGAGAGGTCCCTTCCCGGACAGTCGACACTCTACTTGATTAGAGGTTGCGCTGAATCCGCTGGCTTCAGCAGTGTCCCCATCAGGTCAACCCGGCCGAGACACCCGTCGGCCAGTCGGGTTACTCGTACGTCGGACGGGTTGTCATACTGGTGAAGCCAAGAACCCTTCTTCACCGGTTCCCCCGGTGGAGACCGAGGAGTTGCCTGTGTCTCCTGTGCCGGAGTCCCCGGTCAAGGCCTCCGAGCCTAGGGAAGAGCGGGTGTCCCCCCGCCCCTTCCCAGACCCGTCCTCGGAAACACCAAGGATCTCAGTCTCGGTCCAGCTGATCCCACCAACATCGGCGGTCTCGGTCTCGGCACGGAAGTAAGTGGTGCTGCCACTCGTCCTTGTCTTCCTCCTCAGAAGAGGAGAGGCTTCAGCGCAAATTGCGTTGACACTACGAGGACCTGATGTGGCAGCAGTTACTTCTGTCCGGGAACAAGCCGACGCCGTCGCATTCCCCGGCCATCAAGTGGCTGTCACCCAAACGGCCGAAACAAACCCTCGCTGTAATCGAGGTACCCAAGCCTGGGCCAGTTGTTCGGCCGAAACCAGCTGCCCCACCGATTGTGGTGGAACCTCTGCCTCCACAACCGAAATCGGGGGCGCCGACCAAGGAGACTCGGTCGGGTCAGGGTCTGCCCCACAGGTTGTCGGTCACCCTCACTCCTGACCGTCCTCGGCAGGTGGAGGGTGGCTCAGGCCCCAGGCAGCTCTTCGTGGACTCTTCGGAGTCCGATGACTCCTCCCTGTTCTCCAAGCCCATTGACTTGGAGTCCTCTGGGGGCCAGTCAATGGACGAAAGCCCATCGTCCTTTATGGGTCTGCTTCAGCTCATCTTGGAGTCCACCGGGATGCAGCTCTAGCCCGTATCCAAATGAGCCAAGTATCCCCTGGCGGAGATACTGGACGAGGGGATTCACCCACGGAGACCTTTCCGGTGGCTGAAGCCATTGTTGGCCCAGCCTTGGAGCTTTGGCAGCGGCCGGCTTCCTGTCCTGTGCCTTCGGCCAGGATGGCCAGGAAGTATGCGGTCCCTACCGGCTCTTTGTCCAGTTTTTTGGAACACTCCTCTGCCGATGGGTTGGTCACCGATAGCGTTTTCCGCCGTTCCAGGAATGCTAGGGATATGGATAAGCCCGCCGACAAGGAGTCCGAAAAGTTGGACTATGCCGGGCGCAAGGTGTACGCTGTGTCCTCCCTTGGCCTCCGCCAGGCCAGCTCGGCCGTGCTGATGGCACACTTCTCCGACGCCCTCATGGGCTCCCTGGATGAGGTGATCCCTCATCTCCCGGCTGACCTGCAGACCACAGTCAAGCAGGTATGGGACCAGGGTGGGGCGGTGGCAAAACAGCAGCTCCAAATGGCTCTGGACATTGGAGACTCCTGTGCCAGATCAATTGCAGCCGCAGTGGCCATGCACTGCAGAGCATGGCTGAGGATATCCACCTTCACGGCGGATACCCAGCATAAAATGGCAGATGTCCCCTTCCTGGGGACTGACCTCTTCGGCCCTGGAGTGGAAGGTCACCTCCAGCGGATCAAAAAGTCCAGTGCCACTCTGGACTCGGTCACCTCCGCCCAGAAGGACAAGGGCCGTCGACAACAACATAAGTCCTTTCCCCCTTCTGTGCATGTGGCACGTCCGGCCCAACAGCACCAGCATCAGGGCCAGCAGGCTCGTTCTTGGCACCCCAAAGCCAAGCCTGCGGCTTCCTTTAATAGGAAGCAGGGAGGAAAGGCCCAGGAGGTCCCTTGACCGGTCCCTCCTCCAAGCCTGCCCAGTGACAGGTTGAGAGGTGTCACCCCCAGCCTCATCACTCCCCTCTGGGTTCCCCCTGTGGGAGGACGGCTCCGACACTTCCTTTCCGCCTGGCCCGCTATCACCACGGACCACTGGGTGTTGGAGGTGGTAGGAAAGGGCCTGCTCCTGGAGTTTGAACAGGCCCCGCCCTTCCGAGCCGTCGCCCCTCGGGGGGCTACGGGGTCCGCAGCCTCTCTGTCGGCTCGCCGAGCCGATATCACTGTGCTCCTCGAAAAAGAGGTGATCAGGAAGGTGGCGGATCCTCCTCCAGACCCGGGATTTGTGTCCAGGTACTTCCTGGTCCCAAAACGGACGGGGGGGGGGGCTGGCGCCCCATTCTTGACCTGCACGACCTGAACAGGTTCCTTAGGTCTTGGACCTTCAGGGTAGTCATTCTGGCTCATATTATCCCATCCTTGGAACGAGGTGTGTGGTTCTGTTCTCTGGACCTCCAGGATGCGTTCTTTCACGTCCCAATCCGTCCGTCCCACCAGAGATTCCTCCGCTTCAGGACAGAGGGATCCCTCAACGAGTTCCAGGCCATGCCCTTCGGCCTTTCCTAGCTCCCAGGGTCTTCACCAAATGCATGGCAGTGATGACAGCATTCCTGTGGCGCCGAAGGGTCCGGGTGTACCACTACCTGGACGACTGGCTGATTGCAGCCACCTCTAAAGCGGAGGCAGAGCGGTCCAGAGATCTGGCCCTCCAGGTTTGCTCTCAGGTTGGCCTCCTTATCAATGAGGCCAAGTCAGAACTTGTGCCAAAGCAGGTGATACAATTCATCGGGGCAGAGCACGACTCTCTACGAGCCAGAGCACGGCTCCCGGCGGACAGGGCCGAGGTTCTTTCCTCCTTTGCCCAGTCATTTCAGGTTGGGCAATTGCGCCCTGCCCGGAACTTCCTGAGCCTCCTGGCGGCCTGCACCAGCATGGTCCGTTGGGCCCGTGGGTACATGCATCCCCTTCAATGGGGGCTGGTCAGCCAATGGTCACAGCACTTCGATCCTCTGGATCAGCTAGTGACAGTGACCCAGGGGATGTGGAACGCTTTCTAGTGGTGGACCGTTCCAGCACATCTGCAGGAGGGCATCTCATTCGTCCGCCCCGAGCTGACGGTCTCTCTATCGACTGATGCCTCTCTAATGGGTTAGGGTGTCCATCTGGGGGAGCACAGAGCGCACAGCCTCTGGTCCCCTCAGGAGTCCCGATAACACATCAACCTGCTGGAGCTTCGAGTGGTTCATCTAGCCCTCACCGCCTTCACTCCGTTTCTACGGGGTCAAGTGGTTCAGGTCCAGATGGACAATACCACGATCATGTACTACCTAAACCGCCAAGGCGGGACGTGCTCCATGCCTCTGTGCAGGGAAGCTCTCCGCATTTGGTCACTCGTGCGCAGCCTGGAGGCGGATCTCCTTGCCATCCACGTGGCAGGAGCCTCCAACACTCTGGCCGATGCCCTAAGCCGGATAGGGGCTGCGTCCCACAAGTGGTCTGTCCTGCCGGTGGTTGTACAAGATCTGTTCTCCCACTGAGGCATGCCTCAGGTGGACCTGTTTGCCTCCAGGGAGAATGCGAAGCTGAGACTGTTTCATGCCCGCCCCCCTCAGCAGGGTTCGCTGCAGGGGGATGCCTTCTCGAGGCTATGGACCCCGGGACTCTTCTGCGCCTTTCCCCCATTTCTATTGATCCACAAGGTGCTTCTCGAGGTGAGGAGGGACAAGGCGCAGGTGATTCTGGTAGCCCCAGACTGGCCCCGCCAGTTCTGGTATCCAGATCTCCTCAGTCTCAGCTCCAGGCTCCCGAGGCAGCTTCCAGCCCACCGGGGCCTGATCTCAGTCAATCAGGGGAAGGTATTCCATCCGGACCTTCAGTCCCTGCACCTGACGGCCTGGTTCCTGAGCGGCTAGAGTTCCAGGCCTTGGGTCTTTCCGACGAGGTCCTCTGCGTCGTTGAGGCGTCCCGTAAGGAGTCGACCAGAAAATGCTATGCCTTCAAATGGAAGAGATTCTCTATTTGGTGTCAGGGCAAGGGCCTGGACCCTTCCTCCTGTTCCTTGGCAAGCATCCTGGACTACCTGTGGTTCCTTTCTCAGCAAGGGCTTCGGTCGACGACCCTTAAGGTGCACCTGGCAGCCATCTCTGCTTACCGGGCTCGGGCCAGGAAGCAGTTGGTGGCGCAGGAGAAGGTGGCCGGGCGCTTTTTTCAAAGGCCTTGATCACATATCCCCTCTGGTGCGAGAACCTCCACCTCCATGGGATCTACTGCTGGTATTGGCTATGCTCATGGGCAAGCCATTCGAACCGATGCACAGGTGTGACATCTCCCACCTGTCATGGAAGACCGCCTTCTTGGTGGCTATCACGTCAGCCAGAAGGATGGGAGAGCTCCAGGCGCTTTTCATCGAGTCTCTTTATGTGGTCTTCCACAGGGACAAGGTTGTCCTGCGCCCCCACCCGAAATTCCTTCCGAAGGTGGTGTCGGAGTTTCACCTTAACCAGGTGTTGACTCTGCCGGTGTTCTACCCCAGTCACACCTCGGAGGCCGAATATAGGCTCCATACTTTGGACCCTAGAAGAGCGCTCGCTTATTATAAGGAGCGGATGGCTGTAGTTCGGGGAGAGGTTCGCCAGCTGTTTGTCACCTACGCTGAAGCTGCACCTGGCAGACCTGCAGCCAAGTGGACGATAGGCAGGTGGGTCACCTCCTGCATAGATCTCTGCTATAGGTTGGCGGGCATGGAGCCTCCCAGATGGATAAGAGGTCATTCTACCCGCCATACCACTGCATCGGTGGCTGCTTCCAGTGACATCCCTATCCAGGAAATCTGCAGGGCTGCTACCTGGAAGTCAGCACACACCTTCATCACCCAGTACCACATCGACCTTGAGTCACACCGGGATGCTGGTTTTGGGGCCTCGGTTCTCCAGTCTTTATTTCCTAAGTAGGGGGTGTGCGTCTTGCCTCCCTCCTCCCGGAGAACTGCTAGGAGTCTGCCAGACAGTGTGGATGAACAACATATCCATGTCCCTAGAAATACAGGTTACTCACCTGTAGCGGGAGTTCTAGGAATGGTATATGTTGTTCATCCTGACTCCCGACCTCCCGGCTTAGGGCACAACCTGGCTTCCAGCGGCTAGATCTATGTCATGGGGCGGAACCGAGAGTTTTACCACCCGGGTGGGTGGGAGGAGCCAGCTTGAACACCTTCCAGCAAGATTTAAAGTGGCAAGGAACCTGCCAGACAGTGTGGATGAACAACATATACCATTCCTAGAACTCCTGTTACAGGTGAGTAACCACTATTCCCTTCATTATGCCCCAGCCCTGCTTGAATCAACTGGCTGTTTTCGCACCCACTACAGCCGAAAAAACTCTTCCAAGGTTGTACCACCTTTTCCGTAAAGTAGTACTTCCTCACATCTCTCCTGAACCTACCTCCTGTTAATTTTCATTCGTGTCCACGAGTTGGTATTCAGGCTAGTTACATGCAGTTCACTTTAATTCCTTTAAGGAACTTGAAGATCACGATCATATCTCCCTTCTCCTTTCTGGTTTCCAGTGAGTAGATATTTAGTGCCTTGAGGCGCTCCTCATAGAATTTGCCCTGCTGGCCCTGAATCATTTTTGTTACTCTGCGCTGCACTGTCTCCAACCTTTCCTTGTCCTTTCTAAGGTAAGGACTCCAGAACTGGGAGCAGTACTCTGGGTGAGGCCTCACCATATCAGTACCCTTTCCGATGCATCCCAGCATCCTGTTAGCCTTGCTATAGGACTTGTTGCACTGACTCAGTTGCTTAAGTGAGTTGCTAAGAACTCCTAGATCCTGGTCCTCAGTTGTAGTGATGAGTATCTCTCCTCCCATCCAGTACTCTGTCTAGGGGGTTCTTTTTCCCTAGGTGCATTACCTTGCACTTTCTAGCATTGAATTTTAGCTGCCAGACTTTTGACTACCCTTCTAACTTTTGTAGGTCTCTCTGCATTTCCCTTATTCCCTCATCACTATCCACCCTCCCACATACCTGACCTGGATTCCTTATCCAATGTCAGTAATGAACATGTTGAAGAGGACCAGACCCAGGACCGATCCCTGTGGAACCCTGCTCATAACCTCCCTCTCCTCTGATTTAACCCCATTGGCCACTACCCTCTGCCACCTCCCCTCTAGCCAGTTACCTACCCAGTTCACTATGGGTTTAGCTGCGCCCAGGTCTTCCATCTTCTTGAGCAATTGTTTGTGAGCTCACATAGAACTGACTGGTGTATGGGCATCTGAGCAGGAAATGTAGGTTTCTTACTGCTTTGGTGCGTTGCTGTTCCATAGCTGGGTAGAGTACAGTTGTAGCAATTTACATGGTCAGATATTTTGTGATATTTCTAACTAAATTCTCTCCGGTGGCCCAACAAATCTACTGCAGGCAGAACATTTCTCTGGAGATGTGATAGAAGTTTCAGGCAATATCCTAACGGTGTCAGTTGCTGTAAATGTAAGAAGGAGCTACAAGTAGTTATTACTGTATGCAATCTCCATGAAGCCTAGTTATTCGTACTACAAATGGGCACCTACGATAGGAGGACTTGATTTGTATGTGAGGTCATCTGCAGAGTTTCAAAGGATAGACCATTTTTGTCATTAGTTACGAACATACAACACAGCCAGCAGATTAAGGCCATTCGGTTTATCGAGTCTGCTTGAATTGCAGGGTCCTTTGCATCAGCTACTGACCCTGTCCCCCCCCAATCAGTCCTTCCCCTCTGTCCGTCCCCCTCTTGACCCTTTTTTTCACCCTTGACTCTGTCGCAGCCTTTTTTGAAGCTGTCTACCGTTTTCAAATAAACCATCTCCTCAGGAAGCTCATTCCATTCTGCCACCAACCTCTTCATGAACAGATGTCTCCTAGCCTCTCTCTTACTCCCCCACCACCAACTTGAGGCTATATCCCTTGTGTGTCGCTTCCCACTGAGCTTGAAGGGCATTCCTTGTCCACTCTATTCCTTGCAAATACTTGAAGGTTTTAGTCATGTCCCCTCCCCCAGGGAGTGTATATATATATATATATATATATATATATGTTTAGGGCCTCCAATCTCTCCTCGTACGTTCTACACTGATGGCCCATGGTCATATTAGTTGCCCTTCTTTGAACCATCTCCAGGAGATTTATGTGCTTTTTAAGGTATGGGCACCAGTACTGTATGCTGTACTGCAGATGTGGCCTCATCAGTCACCTGTACAAGGGCAGTATTACCTCCTCTGATCCCTCTGACAGTGCAGCCTAACGTTTTGTTTGTCTTTGCTACTGCTTTCCTACATTGCATGGGATGCTTCAGGTCACTAGTGATGATCACCCACACGTCCCTTCTCCTCCTCAGATGCAGAAACCAGGACCCCACCCAGGATGTACTCAGTCCTCTGGGTCTTGGCTCCAGTGTGCATACCTTTGCATTTCTCTGCATTGAAGTTTTGTCAAATCCTGAACCACCTCTGTAGCTTTTCCAGATCTTCACTTAGGTCTTCTACCCCTTCTGCTGTGTCCACCCACCCACAGAGCTTGTCGATTGCGAATATGCAAATGTTTGCCCTTACTGCCATCCCCAGTATCATTTATGAAGACATTGAAAAGCACCAGCTTGAGCACCGAGACTTTTGGAGCTCACAGGTGACCTTCCTGGTGCAGGAGAGCTCACCTCCCACCACCACAATCTGGGCCCTGCCCCTAAGCCAGTTTTCCACCCATCCAGTAAACTTCTCACCATCCCCTGTATCTGCCAACTTCCTAATCAGCCTCTTGTGGGATACAGAGTCGGATGCCCAGCTGAAGTCCAGGTAAAGATGTCCACCGCTTGGCCCCATCCACTGATTGAGTGACCCAGTGAAAGAAGTCGGTCAGATTTGTTTGACAAGATCTCCCTTCCGTAAACCCGTGTTCTAGGATCGTGGATGTGTTCATCCAAACTCTTTGGCTTGTCCCCTTCCACTTTAAATTTTGCTGGAAGTCTTCAAGCTAGCTCCTCCCACCCGGGTGATATAATCCTTGACTCCGCCCCATAACTACAGATCTTCCTTTCCGCTGGAAGATTCAGATTGCCTCCCTCGTGCTCACGCATTTTGTAGGCCCTGGCTCAAAAACCTTTGGTTACTCCGAAAATCCGTCTAGTTCGCATTGGCGATTGTGACTCTATACCTTCAATTATGGAAGACAAGTCTTCCCCTGGATTTTGTTGGTTCCCTTGCAGTCGAAATGCGGTATGTGTCTCACTTTCCATCCTAACATCCTCGACGACCGTCTCGCACACCTGGAGTTGGGGAGGCTGCAGAAACAGAACCCTCTGGTGAAATCCAAGGAGGCTCGGTGGGCGGTTTTTCCGTGGCTGCGGGATCCGCCGAGCAATTGGAATGCATGCAAGCATTCGAAGAGAAAGCGGCTTGGGCTGCAGAAACTACTCTGAGCTTCTTCATTCTGCTCAACCTGGGCTCTACTTTCTCAGGTTCCTTCAGAGAGTTGTGCCAGTCTCTTCCGACCAAGGGAGAGTGTCCTGCGGGCACGCACTCTTCTCGATCCCGTAAGTGGGAGAAGGATCTGGGATCATCTTCGTCCTAACGGAGACGCTCTTGGGAGTGGGAGAGATCTCTGTCCCAGGAACATCGCGGTCTGCGACTTCGGTCGAGATTGGCACAACCGACTGCTGGCTTTCAGCTTTGCCGTCTGCCAGGCAACGAACTGTCGATCGACGATGTAGAAATCTTTCACGACCTAGTCGATCCTTTATCACCGACTCGGTTGGCGATTCTCTCGATCGGACTCCCAATTCCTGACTTTCCCGATGAGGAGACCCAGTCTGCTGGTACTCCCATCGGGAAAGTCCCGACCAGAAATCACCGGTCTGCCAGTCTCTCGACCCCTCGACCAAAAAGGCCGAGGGGAGCAATGAACGCTCTAAAAGAGGCGCTGACATCGGGTTGTCTTCGGCCTCCTTGGACAAGGGAGGCTCTACGGGAACTCCGCGCTATAAGGACATCATGTGCAGCAGCTGATTTTGACCAGGCACAAGCCGACCCCGGCTTCCACCCCCGCCATTACTTGGCTTTCGCCTCCTAGGCCAAAGCCGACTCCTTCGGAGCCGATCAAGTCGGTTCCCCCACCTGCAGAGCTGGTGAAACCTCCGGTTCGGCCTAAACCAGTCTCTCCACCGATCATGGCAGAACCACCGCCCAAGCAGCCTGTGGAAGGGGCTCCTTCCAAAGAAGATAGGCCAGACACTGGGCTCCCCTGGCATCTATCAGTCACTGTCACCCCAGACTGCCGAAGGTGACCTGGGCTGTTGACCGTTGTATCCGGATTCCTCTGATTCGGATGTGACCGGCCTGCTTTCTCATCCCGGGGATGACTAATCAGCCGGTGGGTTAGAGATGGAGGAAGGTCCCTTGTCTTTGCAGGGCATTCTTCGCCGCATCTGAGTCCACAGGGATGCCCCTGGAGCCAATCCAGAAAAAGGCGGAGTACCCTCTCACGGACATCCTCAAGAGAGGGGGATACCCCTGACTGAGGCTTTATTGTTGGCCTGGCCTTAGAACTCTGGCAGCGCCTTGCCTCTTGTCCAGCTCCGTCTACCCGCATGGCCCAGAAGTATGTGGTGCCCATGGGGTCCCTTGCGGGGTTCTCAGAGCACTCTTCGTCAGAGTACCTGGTGACCGCCTCTGTGTTCAGGCGTACTGGCAGTTCTGCCGATACTGACCAACTTCCTGAGAACGAGTCCAAGCTTTTGGACCATTCAGCCAGGAAGGTCTATGTGGCTTCTTCCTTGGGCCTTCGTCAGGCAAGTTTGGCAGTCATTGTGGCACACTTCTCCCATGCCCTCCTTGGGTCTTTGGATGAAGTCCTCCCACATCTCCCTGCGGACATGCAGACCACGGTCAAGCAGGTCTGGGATCAGGGCCGAGCTGTTGCCAAACAGCAGCTTCAGATAGGCGTGGACATTGAGGATTCTTGTGCCCGTTCGATGGCAGCCGCAGTTGCCTCTCATCGGAGGGCTTGGCTGAGGCTCTCCTCCTTCCTGGTGGATACTCGGCACAAACTAGCTGACATGCCTTTCCTAGGGAACGACCTTTTCAGCCCTGGAGTGGCTGGTCACCTTCAGCACATTGAGCAGTCAAATGCCACCTTGGACACTACTTCTGCCAAGGGTTCTTTGGGCAAGAACAAGCAGAAGGAAAAAGAAGCCTTTTCGGCATTCTTCCCCTGCTGCTCAGCAGTCCTCCTTTCAAGGAGGACAGCAACAGCAGCAGGCTCAAGCTTGGCACCCCTGGCCCAAGCCCGGGCCCTCCCGAGTCCTGGATCCTCCTCCAAGCCTGCTCAGTGATGGGGCGGGAGCTGCCAACCCCTCTCCTGTCATGCCACCTCTGGGTCCTCCCTTGGGGGGCCAGCTCCACCACTTCCTTTCCACCTGTCCGCTGTCACTTCATACAGGTGGGTTCTCGAAGTGGTCGATCAGGGACTGCCTCTGGAATTCGAGCAGTACCCTCCAAGCCGAGCCCACGTCCCTCGGGAGGAAAGCGTATCCGCTCGGACTCTGTCAGCTCTCCAAGACGACATCGCTCAGCTCCTCCTCAAGGAGACTGTAGATCCAGTGGTGGATCCTTCAGCAGACTCAGGCTTTGTCTATAGGTACTTCCTGGTGCCCAACTGGACGGGGGCTGGCGTCCCATTCTAGAGCTGCACGACCTAAATCAGTATCTCAGTCACACACCTTTCAGATGGTAACTCTGTCCCAAATCATACCATCCTTGGAGCAAAACATGTGGTTCTGTTCACTGGATCTGCAGGACACGTTTTTTCACATACCATCAGCAGTTCCTCTACTTCAGGGTCAAAGGGACCCTGTATGTGTTCCAAGCCATGCCGTTCGGCCTGTCATCTGCCCCATGGGTCTTCACCAAATGCATTGCACTGGTGGCGGACCATCTCAGGTGTTTGGGGTTGGGGGGGTCAGGATTTATCTTTACCTCGACGATTGGCTCCTAACAGGTTCCACCCAACAGGAGGTGGAGAGATCCAGGGACCTGGCCCTCCAGACCTGCTGCCAACTCTGCCTCCTGATCAACGACGCCAAGTCGGAACTCATGCCTTCTCAGGTTATGGACTTCACTGAGACAGAGCTCGACTCTTGTCAAGCCAGAGCTCTGCTCTTGGCGGATAGGGTGAAGGTTCTCTCCTCCTTTGCCCAGTCATTTCTGGTTGGGCAGTTACACCCTGCCCAGGACTTTATGCGCCTTCTGGTTTACGTGGCGGCATGCACCTCAGTGGTCCATTGGGCCTGGTTGCACATGCACCTCCTCCAATGGGAGCTGGCCGCCCAGTGGACTCAGCACCACAGTCATTTTGATCAGCTGATCACTGTAACCCAGAAGATGTGGGATGCTCTCCACTGGTGGACCGCCCCAGACCGGTTGCAGGAAGGGATCCCGTTTGTCTGCCCCAAGCCGATGGGCTGGGGAACCCACATGGGAACAACGGAGCCCACGGGCTCTGGACCACCAAGGAGTCCCGATGCTACATCAACCGCTGGAGCTCAGAGCAGTCAGACTGGAACTGTCAGCTTTCGCTCCTGAACTCCGTGGTCAAGTGATTCAAGTCCAGACGGACATTACCACGACCATGTACTACCTCAACAAACAGGGCAGCACGCACTCCCATCTGCTGTGCAGAGAGGCGCTCCACATCTGGGCCCTCGTCAGCCATCTGGAGGCAGATCTAGCCATCCATGTGGCAGGAGCCTCACACCATCTAGCGGATGCTCTCAGCCGCTTAGGTGAGACATCCCACGAGTGGTCTCTCCATCCAGAGGTAGCTTACAGCCTGTTCTCCCACTGGGGCAAACTGATGGTGGACCTGTTTGCCTCCAGGGACAAAACCAAGCTGAGGCTGTTCCATGCCTGCCCCAGCAGAGCTCGCTGCAGGGGGATGCCTTCTCGAGGCCGTGGACCCAGGCCTCCCATACGCCTTTCCTCCATTTCCCTTGATCCACAAAGTACTTCTCAAGGTGAGGAGGGACAAAGCGAAGGTGATCCTGGTAGCCCCAGACTGGCCGCGCCAGTTCTGGTATCCAGATCTTCAGTGTCCGCTGCAGGCCCCCGGAGCGGCTTACAGCGCCCCCAGACTTGATATCACTCAATCAGGGGAAGTATTCCATCTGGACCTTCAATCCCTGCACCTCACAGCCTGGTACCTGAGCTGCTCGAGTTCCAGGCTTTGGGTCTCTTCGAGGATGTCTTCACCATGGTGGAGGCATCCAGAAAGGAATCGACCAGGAAATGTTACGCCTTCAAATGGAAACGGTTTTCCATTTGGTGCCAGGGCAAGGGCCTGTACCTTTTGTCCTGTCCAGTGGCTAACATTCTTGACTACCTTGGGTCCCTCTCCAAAGGGGGTCTTTGGTCATCGACCCTCAGAGTGCACCTGGCAGCCATCTCTGCTTACCGGGCACGGGCCGGTCAGCCGACTGTGCAGGAGACAGTGGTCGGGTGCTTTTTCAAAGGCGTGGATCACATATCCCCTCCAGTGCATGAACCTGTACCTCCGTGGGCTCTTCTGCTGGTACTGGCAAAGCTCATGGGTAAGCCATTCAAACCAATGCACAAGTGTGCCTTGTCACACTTGTGGAAGACTGCCTTCCTGGTGGCTATTACGTCTGCCAGAAGGACAGGGAAGCTCCAGGCACTTTTGGTGGACTACCCTTATCTGGTCTTCCACAGGGACAAGGTTGTCCTACGCCCCAACCCAAAATTCCTTCCGAAGGTGGTGTCAGAATTGCACCTTAACCAGGTGTTAACTCTGCCGGTTTACTACCCCAACTACACCTCGGAGGCAGAGTACAGGCTCCATACTTTGGACCTGAGACATGCTCTCTCCTGTTATAAAGAGAGGACGGTGGAAATTCGGGGAGAGGTTCGCCAGCTGTTTGTCACCTACGCTGATGCCACTTTTGGCAGACCTGCAGCAAAGCGGATGATTGCAAGATGGATTACATCATGTATTAGTCTGTGCTGTGAGTTGGCAGGCAAGGACTATCCCAGAGGGATAAGAGCTCATTTTCAAGCAACATGAAGTCTTGCTATATTATGACATATGCAGTGAGTCCCAACCTTCGAACTGCTCTGGAGGTGAGAGTTAACTTTCCATGCCAGGCATGGAACGCTGAGCTCAAGCTCGGTTGAAACTCTGTCTGTTGTTCTTCAAACTCAAACTGTCAGATTCTTTACTCCGCCTCACTGAACAGTCGCTCCAGAGATTTCTCCTTCTGCTCGGTTCATTTTGTCGGTTAAAGTATTGTTTTTCTCGGTTTTCGACCGAATTTAAACCGCAACCGGTCGGTTCAGACTCTGTCTGTGGTATTTTTGAGTACTAGATAGGTTTTAGATTAATTTCTGTTCTGTGTGGAACTTGTAAACGGTTTATCGGTTCGGTTTGAACCGATCAGGTTGTTTAAAATATATTAATCTGTCATTTAGAGTGTGGTTACCGGTTCTTATCAGTTCTAAAAAAGGAAACGGATTTTATTACGTTTTTTTCCACGACCCGTGACACGGTTGGGAACCGATAAGAGGGTCTTACCTGGCGGATTGCCATAAACTGGTAAGTTTGGTTAGGCTGGCATTATGTCTGAGAAACCCAAAAGAAAACTCGGGCCCACTGGGTTTCAACACTGCAGTGTCTGTGGGAAAGTCTTTGCCAAGGCTGACCCCCACACCACCTGTGTTTATTGTCTGGGGTTTGACCACCTCAATGCAGACTGCCAGATTTGTAAAAATTTTCCTGCAGCTACCCTGGAAAAGAGAGTTGATAGGCTCAGGGAAAGGGAGGCCAAAAGTCCGGTGAACTGGAGGGTGCCCTCTGACCAGGCGAGACTTCCCAGGCAAGGAGATCCGACTCCAGTCGGTTCCACAAAAGGACTAGGAAATCAGCTGGTGTGGAGCCAAAACTTTCCTCTCAACACGCTGAAGAAATAGCCATAGCGATTAAAATTGTCCAGTCGCTTTCCCGGTTCCAACCGAACCGGCACATTCAAAGTAGCCCTACGGTTCGGCCGGTTCTGCCGGGTTCAAGTATGATTTAGAGGAATATTATGAACGGAGGAGGGGGAGGAGGAGTATGAGGAGAGTGAATGTGGATTTGAAAGTCTGGATGTGCCCATTGACCTGGACATCTCCCCAGACAGACCTTCAGGAGTGTCTCCTCCTAGGCTTTCTGAGTCCCCTTCTCATTTTATGTTTAATAAAAAAGTGGCTGAAACCCTCCAGCTCCCTATGGAGGAAGCTGTGGATGATCAAGAGGAGCCTGACTATGTGGAAATGATGGTTATCCCAGAGTTTAGGAGACTGTCTATTCCTTTGCATAAATCTTTTGGGAAACAGACAGTAAAAATTCTAAAAACTCCTCACACTATACCTCCTGTGGATAAGAGAATGGACAAGAGGTACACATTGTCGGGCTCTGATACAGAGTTCCTTACACAACAATGCAGCCATGTTGGGGTAGTGCAGGCTGCAGCCTGTGACAAGCAAATATTCCTGCTTCCACACCCCTGACAAGGACTCCAGGAGGATTGATGCCATGGCAAAGAAACAGTATGGCAGCATCCTTGGGACTCAGACAGGCAAATTATATGGCTTATGTTGCTAGATATCAGAAATCCAGATGGGATACTGTTATGGCTCTGCAAAACAGATCCCTAGCCAACTGCAAGGAGCTGGAGCAGGTGGCTGCTGATGGTATTGAGGCATCCAAGGTGCAATTCCATGCTGCAGTGGACTCTAATGATGTGTCATCAAGAGTCATGGCTACATCTGTGGCACTTAGCAGAAATGGCTTGGCTCAGATGTACTAGCCTGTCTGAGGATACCCAGACTAAGGCCATGGATTTTCCTGTTGTGGGTAATTCTCTGTTTGGGAGCAGACAGAGATTACATGAAAAAAATGGATGAGTATAGGACCACCTATAGGAGTGCACAGGCCAAGGAAAGGCAGGCCACTCCTCAAGGCAGCTTTCAGGGGCAGGGGCAGGCCTTTCATGAGCCTTTTACCAAGCCAGGCCTCCTCTTCTGCTTGCACCCAGAGGGTTCTTTAGAGGAGGAGCAGGCAGGTGCAAGCAGGCCTGCTTCCACCCCTCAGCCTAAAGCCCCTGCCAAGCAGGCACCCTGATGGGGTTGCCAGGGCCGATTCTCAGCTACCTGTAGGGGGCAGGCTGGCTTACTTTGTCCAGGACTGAAAGTCTCTGACATCAGACAAGTGGGTCCTGGAAGTAGTAAGCCAGGGACTGGTTCTCAGCTTCAAAAAATTTCCAAAGATGAGAACCAGATCCTTTCCAGAGGCACTTGCCCTAGAGGCAGAGGTCTCTTCCTCCTGGCTCTCAGAACTGTGGAAGGGTTCCACCCCTACCCAGGGCAAGGATTGTACTCCAGGTACTTCCTTACCCCAAAAGACAGGAGAATGGCGGCCCATCCTGGATCTCAGATATTTAAACAAGCACCTTTTAAACCAAAATTCAAAATGGTGACTCTGGGAATTGTTCTACCCTCTCTAAGGCCAGGGGACTGGCTAGCGTCCCTGGACCTCAAGGATGCCTACTTCCATATTCTCATCAAGCTCCCATCAAAGTACCTCAGGTTCAAGCTGCCCTCAGGCCATTACCAGTTCAGAACAATGCCCTTTGGCTTCTACCTCTGCTCCAAGGGTATTCACAAAATGCCTGGCAGTAGCAGTTGCTTCCCTAAGAAGGCAAAAATTGCCATCTTCCTTTACCTGGACGACTGGCTCATGAGTAGGCCAGTCTCTAGACCAAGTCCAAGTTACATCTACAGATAACTCAGCAGCTGCTCACTCTCTGGTTCCTTCCTGGATCTTTCAAAGGTCAGTTCTAGAGCCTGTCCAGCTCCTCACCTTCATAGGCACAGAGCTGAACACAGAGAAAGCCAGAGCCTTCCTTCCTTTGGACAGGGCAAGGACCCTGGTCTCTCTGGCCTCCTCATTCACCCTGCAGGTCTCTCGACCAGCAAGGCATATTCTACAGCTCCTGGGGCTGTGGCTGCTTCTACAGCAGTAGTGCAGAGAGAAGATTTCAAATGAGGGACATCCAGCTCCATTTGAGAGCCTTTTGGTCTCAAAGGAAAGACCCTCTAACCAAATTGATCCCAGTAACTCGAACCCTGATCCAAGCCCTACAGTGGTGGCAGGATCAGAGCAATCTGAGACAAGGGGGTCCCTTTGTCACTCAGTCTCACTCCTTAATCCTTACTACAGATGCATCCCTCTTGGGGTGGGGAGCTCACATGGGCGACCTCACTACCCAGGGATTGTGGTCCCCTCAGGAATCTCTGCTCACATCAATCTGTTGGAACTCGAGGCAGTTTTCTAGCACTTCAAGTTTTTCCAAATCTGTTCAGAACAAAGTTGTATAGGTCAGAACAGACACCACCACAATGTGGTACATCAACAAGCAGGGCACTTCGGTCTCGGCCTTGTGCACCAAGCTAATGAAGTTGTGGTCTCTGGCTTACTCCTGAACACCTCCTTTACAGCAGTTCACCTCCCAGGCGGGGACAATGTCCTGGCAGATGCTCTCAACAGGATTTCCCAGGGCCATCACGAATGGTCACTGGCCCCCCTGGTCCTGGTAATATTTTCCAGATGGGGCACCCCCCAGATAGATCTTTTTGCAGCCCCAGACAATCAACTTCCCTTTTTGCTGCAGGCCCCAGTGTTGGGCTCAGTCCCTCTGGATGCCTTAGTTCTCAATTGGGAAGGAAGTTTCTCTATGCTTTTCCCCTTCCTCTCTGTTCAAAGTGTTAGTCAAATCAGATCTCAATCCTGCAAGATGATCCTGATTGCTCCAGATTGGGCCAGACAACCCTGGTATCCTCCTACTGTCCTAGCAGTCCATCTTCCCTGTGTCTTCCCAGGAATCACAACCTGTTAACCTGTGCTCAGGGAGGGTTTGGTACGAACCGCCAAATCTCTCAATCTCAAGGCCTGGCTCTTGAAGAGTTAGAGTTTGCTGACCTACATCTCTCCCAAGGTGTAATGGATATACTGAAGGCTTCTAGGAAACCTTCCACCAGGGCTACCTATAACTCCAAGTGGAAGAGGTTTTCCATATGGTGCTCTGGGAAGCATATTCCCCAGAATCTGCTGATTTACCCACAGTCCTGGATTATATGGTCCATTTAAATACCTTGAGGCTGAGACCAGCTACCCTAAAAGTACATTTGGCAGCTGTGTCTGCTTTTATTTCAGCAGGTAAACCCTCTTCTCTTTCAGCTCATCCTGTATTCTCCAAGTTTTTTAAGGGATTGCTTCACACCAACCCTCCATTCAGGGACCCTGCCCCTGCCTAGGATCTTAATGTTTGCATTGCTCAGCTTATGCAACCTCCCTTTGAGCCCTTGTCTTCAGCAGAGCTTAAGTACTTGACTTGGAAGACTGTGTTTCTGGTAGCCATCACTTCTGCCAGATGCATAAGTGAATTATAAGCTTTATCAGTGGAGCCTGATTTTATCTCCTTTCATAGAGATAAGGTGGTCCTCAGGACTAACAGGAAGTTCTTGCCTAAGGTGGTTTCAGATTTCCACCTTAATCAATCTATATCTCTTCCAGTGTACTTCACTGACCATTCCTCCTCTGGCGAGAGGAGCTGCACAACAGATGTGAAGAGGCCTTAGTTACTACAATAGGCGTACCAAGGGTCACAGGTTTGACTCCCTCCAACTGTTCCTCACTTATGGTGAGGTTGGTAAGAAACCTGCCACTAAAGATCCATTGCCAGGTGGATTGTCTCTTGTATCAATTCTGTTATGAAAAGCTGGGTAGGTTCCTCCCTCAGGCCTGAGGGCTCACTCTACAGAGGTACAGCTGCTTCCCTGGCTGCTGCCAGGGACATCCTATTCTAGAGATGTCAAGCAGCTACCCTGGAAAACAGTTCACACTTTTACCAAGCATTACTCCTGGACATCCAGGCTGGGGTGATGCTCGGTTTCTTTGCAGCAACTAACTTCAACCTATTTCTAAGTAGGTTCTGTCCCTCTTCCATGGAGTACTGCTGTGTAGTCTGCATATGTCATAATATAGCAAGACTTCATGTTGTTTGAAGAAAAAATTACTCACCTTAGTAATGTTGTTTCTTCTAATGGAGTCTAGCTATATTATGACCTCCCCCCCTGCCTGCCCCTCTCAGAACCTGTTTTGGGATGTGGGTAGGCAGTGCAGTGTTGGCACTTAGTAGATGCCCACCTTGTTGTTTTCAACCCTCCTTTTTTGGGGTGACTTGGTGTTGTGTTTTTCATTTTTTGGGTCTCCTGATTTGAGTCTTTGTTTTGGGACCAAAAAATGTGTTATGTTTAGTAGCCAGTTGGCTAGTGTAGGTTTGCAGCTTCCTCACAGGACCTCAGTGAGTTCAGCTCGTAAAGATCTGACGGTTTGAGTTTGAAGAACAACAGGCAGAGTTTCAACCGAGCTCGAGCTCAGCGTTCCATGCCTGGCATGGAAAGTTAACTCTTTCACCTCCGGAGCAGTTCGAAGGTTGGGACTCGCTGTATATGTCATAATATAGCAAGACTCCATTAGAAGAAACAACATTACTAAGGTGAGTAATTTTTTCTTACCTGCCATACCGCTGCATCGGTGGCTGTTTCCAGGGACATCCCTATTTGGGAACTCTGCCAGGATGCTGACTTTGGGGCCTCAGTTCTCTTAATTTCTGTTCCCTAAGTAGGGGGTGTGCGCCTTGCCTCCCTCCTCCCAGAGAACTGCTAGGAGTCTGCCAAAGAGTGTGGGTGGATAAACAACATATCCACGATCCTAGGAAAACCAGTTACTCACCTGTAACAGTAGTTCTAGTAGTGGTATATGTTGTTCATCCACACAGACCCACCCGACCTCCCCGGCTGCGGACGCACAGCACCTGGCTTCAGGGGTAAGATCTGGCGTCATGGGGTGGAGCTGAGGGTTATACCACCTGGTGGGTGGGAGGAGCCAGCTTGAAGACTTCCGGCAAGATTTAAAGTGGAAGGGGACATGCCAAAGAGTGTGGATGAACAACATATACCACTCCTAGAACTACTGTTACAGGTGAGTAACCTGTTTTTGCCACTCATCCTGAAGGCCATTCTTTTCTACATACTCCAACTTTTCCTTAAGTATGGTTTCTGTAAGGTTGCACGCGATTGAGGTCAGGCTGACTGGTCTGTAGTTTCCCATTTTGTCCTTGGCACTGCTCTTATGGAGGGGGACACTGCATGTGCCGTTCTCCAGTCCTGTGGTACCACGCCAAACTCCAGTGAACTATTGAACATGTCAGCCCAAGGGCCTACAGGCTCTACCCCCAGCTCCCTCTGCACCCTTGGGTGTATACCGACTGGGCCTGGGGATTAATCTACCCTTAGTGCTAGCAGCATTTTCCTCCCCCTATCTACCTCTGTCAAAACATCCATTCACGCCTCCACCCCAATCTACTGTCCTTCCCCCAGTGGTACTGAGCTCTCTCCCTAGTGAAGACAGAACAGAAGTACTCATTCAGTATTTCTGCTTTGCCCCCATTTTCTTCTACCCACCTGTCCCCTTTCCTGAACCTAACAATCTCATGTTTCTTGTCCCTTTTCTCACTATTATATTGAGAAAAGGCCTCTCCCCCTTTATGATTCCCTTATCTAGCTGCAGTTCCTTCTGAGTATTAGCCCGCCACACCGCCCTGTCTGACACACTAGCCATCGTCAGATAGTTCTCATTGTCTTTCTCTCTCTGGGTCCTCCTCAACTTCTTGTAGACTGACCTTTTATCCTTTACTGCCCGGGCCACGTTTGTGATAAACCAACTGGGTGCTTTGGCCCTCTAATTTTTCCCTTTGAACTTAACGCACTCCTATGTGGCTACCATTGTACCCTCCTTAATGCTGGACCACCTTTGGTCCATCCCCATATCAACTCAGATACTTGCCAGGTGATTCCTTAACAACTTGCTCATCTTTCTGAATTCCATCTTTTTAAAATCCAGGATTTTAGTCGTAGTGGGGCCTTTTCCCTACCCGTGTCCAACTAGAACTACACTGTGCGATGGTCACTCCCACTCAGGGGCTCCTCACCCTTTATATCCTGGTCATGCTCCACATTCCTCAGCACCAGATAAAGGATTGCCCCTTCTCTGCTGGGTTCTGTGACACCCGTTGTCAGGAATCCACTTTGCAGTACATGTAGGATCACATGACTTCAGGCACAGGTCATGGCCGGTACCCTCCAATCCAGCTGGTGCAGGTTAAAGTCTCCAACTATTACTGCCTGTCCTTTCTCTGCAGCAGTCATTATTTGGAATTCAGTTCCCTGTCTCTCTCCTTCTCCTCCAGGTTGGGTGGTCTATAAAAACCATCCCTAACCTCACCTTCCTCCTTCTATTCAACAGTAATTGAATCCACATTGCTTCCGCCTTCCCCTCTTCTGACTCCTCCCTCGTGCACATTAAACCCTCTGTGATGTAAACTGCCACCCCTCCCAATTTTCCTACCTCCCTGTCCCTCCTGTACTGTCTAAACCCAGGGATTGAGAAGTCCCAGTTGTAGTTAGGTGTGGCCCATGTCTCTGTGACCGCCACAATGTACACTCCCTTGTCTGCCAACAATGCCTGCAGGTCATCTCATCTTGTTCTTGCTTTCAGGGACACCACCTTTCACCTAGTTTGAGCATTTATCTTCCCCTCCTGCCTGTCTGTCTCATTACTCCCCTTTGCCTGTAACTCTCTACCCAACTGCAGCCACCTCTTTACCCAACTGCAGCCACCTCTACTGGTATGGCGGGGGGAGGTCTGCTGACCTCCTCCTCCTGAGACTTGAGTCCTGTAGGCCTGCCCCCCCCCCCCGTACTTTTGGTCAAAACCTCTATAACCCCCCAACTTGTCTCAGAGGACTCTTGCCCCCCCACACACACACTGAGGTGCCATCTTTCTGATGCAAAAAGTGTTAATCTGACCAGGTTGCCCCCAGTACAGTCTTGTCCTTTCTCATTGCACCGCTCCCTCAGCCAGTCATTGAACTCCTCTATCCTTTTCTTCGTGAGAGTGCTGGCTCTCAGTACTGGCAACATCTCCGAAAATGCAAGTGATTTGGCTGCCTCTCTGCAGGTCTTCCCCACCACCCTGATTTTTTCCTGTGCTGTCCCCCACCTCCTCCCCACCTAGATCATTGGTACCTGTATGTATAACTACTTGTGGTTACCCCCAGTTCCCCTCACCAACTCCCCAGTCTTCGAGCACACCCTCTCTGGCATCATCTCTGGCATGCAAATCACCTTACTTCCCATATTTAGGTCCCCTTTTGTGCCCCCACCCATTCCTGACTCCCTCTTTCGTCTCTGACTGCGTGTGAGCTTCTCCCCACCTATTCGCTCCCCCTCTGTAATGGGCACCACCCACCCTTACTTTACCCAACTCTTGCTTGTTCACCCCCCACTTGTCCCTCTTTTGGCCTTTCTGGCCACACACACCCTCTCCATCCCCACTCCTCCTGTCACTTTACTCCCTCCCACTCCCATCTCCATGTTCTCTCTTCCCTGTCCACCATGAATATCTTGCACTGTCCTACCCCTGCTCCTGTCCCATGTCCCCCAACCCTGTTGCCTGTACCCAACCTCTCTCCACCCCTACTCACTTGTAGACAGTGGAAGCAATCTATTCCTTAAAGGCATTCTTTGAATGCTTCCACTCCTGTTTTACCTCTCATGGTCCCACCCTTTCCCTCCACCTCTTGCGATTCCCCTTCCCTGGGCTTCCCTGCCTTCTGAGATAGGGGATGGGGTACCCATGGAACAGTGATCTCTCTACACCTCCCCTGCCTGTGGCCCTCTCTCCCCTGAGCATCCCCCACCTGCCTTTCTCTCCCTGCCTGTTTCTCACTCTCCTTGCCAGCCTCCCCAGTTCCCATCTGATCTGCCTGACTTCTGCCAGTAGGTGCTCCAGGCTGCTGCACACTGTACAGCCCTCTGTTACCCACATTGTCCCTAGAAATACTGCCGCCCCACAACCATTACAGCACACCACCCTCTTTTTTATTTATTTATTTAAAATTCTGAATTGCATAACCTTTGAGTCAGGGACTCTTTTACAAAGGCTGCACGTCAGAAAGCAAGCAAGATTACAATTAACAGTGGGATACAGAAGCTACAGTAATAACAGGCCAGTAATGTATGTGTGGGATAGGAACATTGCAGGTGGGGAACAAGAGGAATAAGAGTTGCAATAATGTCAAGGGAGAGAGCTAGCACACTGTAAACAATAAAACGTGGATACTAGTATACTGTGATTAAGAGACAATGTAGAGCAACTAATGGGGGAACCAGGACATATTAAACACCCTCTTCCCACTATTTTGATGACTGTACATGTTACTGTCTCTCCCCCCCCCCACATACATCATCCCAACCCGTGGCCCACTCACCCTCTAGATAGAAACTTCCATATATAATCCAGATTGGGATTGCTGCAAAAGCCACAATTCCCTGCTAGCCTAGGCAGTTGACTCTAGATGCTCCAACCCCCTACCGCTTCCTTGAACCTCTGTACAAATGTAAGCTCCCCCTAGATAGGGACCAGCTGCAACCTTACTGATTTCTTAGTCTTCAACACAAATATGAGCTGACCCTAGATGAGGTCAGCTGCCCTTGCTTGCCTGTAGTACCATTGTGGCTGGTCCCAGATAGGAGCCCGCTGCCACCCCCAGCAATCCTCTAATCTGTTATACACTTACAAGCTGACCCTAGATAGAGAACAACTGCAAACCCTTACCAACACCTACCATTGTATTTTCTGCCCTCCTTTTGTACTTGCCTACCTTCCATTGACCAGTGTGGCCTGCAGACACCCATAGACGCCACACCCCTGCTTCATGGCACTTACGCGAGGGGTGACTAGGGATTGTGGGTATTGTATAAGAATTACAGCTGCCCTATTGACTGGTTGTAACCTGGCAACCTTGCTTCCCCACCAGTTGTGGCCCATTTGCAGCTTAGACCTCCCACTCATTCATCCCTCTGCATCCCACCTCCCATTCCCCCACAGTCATAGAAAACTCATTAATCAGTGTCGTTGAGGCACAGGTCAGAAAGCATAAGGAAAAACAAGGATCAGTTGTAGAATTCACAAAAAGTGTTTATTAGTACTAGCAGTAACAAACAAAAATGTTCATAATAACTATTTACAAAGGCAGAATAAACAGACGATCCATCTAAGTTTTCCTTCAATCTCTGTCTGGGTCTCCCAAAACATTGCAGCTCTCTCTTCTAAGTCTTTGAACCCCCGCTTTAACAAGCATCCTGTTTTGTTTTCTAAAATGTTCTTGTAAATTTTCAATGTTCTTGTCAGTTTCATGCAGGTGCAGCAAGAACACACTGTCCCAGAACGGAGGCCCCTTTTCCACAGCTTCTGAAAAAGGGCTTAAAAACTGCTTTCAGGTTAACCGCTTGAGTTCCCAATAGCTTTTTGCAATCATCTCAAACTATAATTATATACATTTCAACACTAGCACTATATAATTTCTAAATAAAGGGATCCCAGTATCAGTTACATTTCTACGTAATGATTTGCATATATTTTTATACCAGCAGATATGCAATGGAGGAAGACGGAACAGCAAGAGAAGGTAGAGAGATAGCGAGAGGCAGATAATTGCGAGACTGTCGGGCTGATCAAATCCTAGGTCTCACAAGAAAGTGTGGTTGCGCAACAGACAAACAAGAGACAGGAAAGGAAAGAACAGATCCCTGCATTCAGACTCTCCATAACAACTGGGACAGGATCCTGTTCAACCCTGTCACAGATACACCCCCCCTCCTTAAGAGGGAACCTGTTTTATCAAACAGGTTTCCAAAACTTTCTATTAATTCTCTAACATTAGCTTCTAACTTCAGAAATTAAGCACATGTGCAGTATCATTTTTACTATAACAGTACAGCAAACTGTAAAGTTTCAATTCATACATTTGTTTTTGAACCTTCAGAACCCTCAATTCCTGATCCATATATTGACAGAAAATCAGCATTGCTATTCTCTTAACCAGATTTGTGTATCACCTGGAATTTAAATGGCTGAAGTGCCAGGTACCACCTTGTGATTCTGGAATGTTTATCTTTCATTTGGTTAAGCCAACAAAAGAGGATTGTGATCTGTTGCAAGTACAAAGTCCGTTCCTAGCAAATAAAACTTAAGGGACTCCATGGCCCACTTTGCTGCTAAACATTCTTTTTCAATGGTTGAGTACCTTTTCTGTCCATCATGCAGCTTCCTACTTATGTACAGAATAGGATGTTCTGTCCCATCTATATTTTGACTCAGGACTGTGCTTAGGCCTACCTCTGATGCATCTGTTTGTACCAAAAATGGTTTCTCAAAATCTGTGCTTCTTAAAATGGGCTGGACATAATGCCTTAATGACAGCTTCATGCACTCGGGGGCATTTCACATTATTTGGGAACTGTTTGTTTGTGAGTTTAGTGAGGGAGTGGCTAACTCAGCAAAGTTGGGAACAAATCTCCGATAATAACCAGCCAGCCCTAAAAATGACCTGACATGTTTCTTGGTTTTAGGGACAGGGCTGTTAGGTACAGCTTCTATCTTGGAGACCTCTGGCTTGACTTCTCCATTTCCCAAAACATAGCCCAAATATCTTGTTTCCTACATGCTTAATGCACACTTGATAGGATTGTCAGACCTGCTGTTTTGATAGCTTGGATAACTGCTCGAAGGTGTTCCAGGTGGCTTTTCCAGTCTGGACTGTACACCACGACATCATCCAGGTATGTAATGTGTATGAGTGTCTGACTCTCTCGGGTCAAGGTTGTAAAAGGGCCATGTGGCCTAGTTGCTTTTCACCCAGTTACCAAAATAAAAATGAATGAATAACCAGTATGAGGGGATAAAATTACATCCATGTACTGCTGGAATGTAGCTGGCACACCATGTAAACCAAATGGCATGGTGGTGAACTAACAAAATCCAATAGGAGTGGCAAATGCAGTTTTGTCTCTGGATTCTTTAGCTAAAGGGATTTGCCAGTAACCCTTGGTGAGATTGAAGGTACTGATATGCTTTGCACTCCCCAGTCTGTCCACCAAATCATCTATTCCGGGCATAGGATAACTGTCAAATTCTGACACTTGATTAAGTTTCCTAAAATCAAGGCAGATTCTAACACCCCCTTCTTTTTGTTTACAGTTACCATTGGAGGTGACCAAGCATTCATCGACTCTTCTGGAATACCCAGTTCTTTTTTTGTATTTCCTTAACCACGTCAGCTCTTAACCGCTTTAGTAACCTGTATATCTTTCGCCTAATAGGGCAAGCATTCCTTGGCACCATTACATGCTCGACTCCTTTTGCTCAGCTTGGTACTGTGGTAAAAGTACTGTTAAATGTCTAACACATTACAGATTTCTGTAATTTGTTCTGAGGTTAAGGAATCATTCACCTTTACAACATCAGCAGTTTGTTCCAGTCTAGCATATGCTACGTCAATATCATCTTTATCAGCTTCTGGTAACACTAACAAAGCAGCTTTTGGTGTTTTTTCAACCTATTTCTTAAGGAGGTTAGCATGGTTTATCTTAGTGGGATTTTTCCTATCAGGGGTCTCAATCTCATAGTTAATGGTGCCAGTACGTCTAAGCACTCTATAAGGCCCTTGCCGCTTTATTAACAGTTTATTTTCTGTTGTGGGTAACAGTAGCAAAACCTTTTCACCCGGCTCAAAAACTTTCTTTTACCCCATGGTCATAATATACCTTCTGCTAGTTTTGGGCCTCTTCCTGATTACTGTGGACAATTTCAACATATTTTGCCAGCTTCTTTCTTAGGGCACACATATAAGACATTACAGATTGTTTTTGAGTGGGGTTATCTTCCCACGTTTCTTTTATCACATCCAGTGGCCCTCTTGGCTACCTACCATACAACATTTCAAATGGTGAAAACCCTGTTTATGCCTGTGTCACGTCTCTGTAAGCAAAAAGTAGGTAAAGCAGGTATTGGTACCAATCTTTCCCTTCGTCTTTTACAAACCTACTAACATGCATTTTAAGGGTTTGGTTAAGACGCTCAACAAGACCCATCTGTCTGAGGGTGATAGGGGGAGGTTCTTATGGCAGTGATACCTAGTAGTCTGTACAGCTCCTTAAGTAATGCAGCACCAAAACTACTACCATGATCAGTAATAATTACTTCAGGTATGCCCACTCTGCTGAAATTTTTTCCAAGCTCTGCTGCCACTTTTGAAGCTGTGATGGTACGCGTTGTAACTGCTTCTGGGTATCTAGTAGCATAGTCTCATACTACAAGGATAAATCTGTTACCCTTTTTACTTTCGTCTGAAGGACCAACCACATCCATAGCAATTCTCTCAAAAGACAGATCTATCAAGGGTAGGGGCACCTTGTATTTTCCAGTGAGTGGGGCTACTTACTGACACTCAACACAGGAATTACAATAGGTAGCAACATCTTCATGAATTCTAGGCTAGTAAAATCTATACAGCAGTCTGGCAAGGGTGCAATCCCTCCCTGAGTGACCAGCCATAGGACTATCATGCGCTATCTGTAACAACTCAGATCTGTACTTTTGTGTATAACCAATTGTTCTATCTGGTCCTGTGTCTGAGGTTTAATCCATATTCTGTAAAGTAACTCATTACATTTTATAAACATAGGTTCACCCTGTTTTGGTTTCACCCCAGCTGCTTAAAATAACCCTGGAGAGAAACATTAGCTTGCTCTGAAAGAAAATCACGGGGCCGGCCCGTTGGCGCAGCGGTGGGATTTCCGCTTACGACGCCGGCGACCCGGGTTTGGGAACAGACCAGTCGTCGGAGGGCCGGCCAGGGGGAGAAGGATAGAGCGTCCTTTGGACTGCTCTCCTTCTCTGGGGGAAGGGTGCGGACAGCATCCGGAGTACTGAGGACTCCTGGCGGAGGCCGGGAGCTCTCATGCTGCCGTGCTAATCTCCGTGGGGAGGAGGCGGGGTGGATGCCGGGGTCATTGCACGTCCCCGCCTCCGGGAGAAAAATTCAGGAGGAAAAAGAAGGAGGGGGGATCCTCCATCTAAGTAAACCTCCCGGGCTTCAATTCACCCACCGCCGCACTCCCAACCAGTTACTGCTCGAGGCACTGGTGAGAGGATGTGCCCCGGCCCCACCCTCGGGGAGTAAGCGAGGAGTGACCGGGAGGCAGCAAATAGCAGGTGGTGGGAGCTCCGGGGTCTGTGACTAGGCCGTAGAGTGACGGAGGACCCCCAGGAAAAAAGGAGAATTTAAAAAAGAAAAAAAAATGAAAGAAAATCACAATCAGTTATCAGCTTAGTTTCAGTATTTTCATAAGTTAACCCCTTATGTCCATCAGTCATTTGTTGCCACAGTTTCTTCAGGCATAGTCTTTCTTTCCTGGACTTCCGGATCTTGCAGCTGTGCTCAAACAAGTCTGAATCAGACACTGAAAGGAAAAGTGTCCCCGCTGTTTGAGATTTTCCTTGCCTGAGCTCGTTACCACTGCTACTGAAACTACAGGGTTCAGTTCCTCCAAGATTAACTCAGTAAATCCTGGACAGTCCTTTCCAATAATCACTGGTACAGGTAACTTGGGTACTACCCCCACTTTCATTTGGTGTGACATACCTTTAATGGTCAGAATCACTTTGGTGATGGGATAGTATAGAGTGTCCCCTTGGATGCAGATGACACCATTATCTGGTCCTTTTGCACAGTGTTTTCCCAGAACTTCAGCATGCACTAGGGTCTGTCTGCTTCCCGAATCAATGAGTCCCTTTACAGTCTTAACCCCACCTTCACATCTGTTAAGTACTTGCCCCAATTTGCCAAGGACAAATCTGCTCCAGTGCCACTCTTCTTAATGGCAGTTTCTTGCAATATTGCCTGGCTTATTACAGTTATGGCAAATAACATCTTTGGGCAAAGATTTGTTACCCCCATCAGATTTCTTATCAGACTTGGAGTTTAAATAGGAAAAAAAGTGTCTGTCTTGGCTGTTACCTCGCTGTTGTGGCATCTGTCTGGCCATTTGGTAGTCCTCGGCCAAAGAAACAGCCTTTTCCCCACTTTCTGGTTGGTATTTCTTTACCCAAAGCTGCACATCTGTAGGAAAGATGCTCATGAATTGCTCCATTGCAGATGTGTCGATCTGTGGGACTATTTTGCCCTCTGGTTAGAGCCATTTTATCAGGAGTTCAATGAGACGGGTGAAGGCTTCTCGAGGATTGTCGACTGAGTTGTACTTCAGAGATCAAAATCTCTGCCTGTAGGTCTCTCCTAGGATGTCATACCTTTTCAGGATTTCGCTTTTCACCAGGTCAAAGTTTTCTGACACTGCAGTGTCCATATTGCTGTAAGCAAGTTGGGCTTTCCCTGTCAATTAGGGTACCAGTCTGATTGTCCGTTGCTGCTTTTGCTATTGGCAGGCTGTGGCAACTCTTTCAAAAGTTGTCAGGTATGCCTCGATATCTTCCGAGGAATGCAACTTTGTAAGTTTAATGGCTGTTCTTAGGTTCTGTCACTGCCTGTTCTTTTTCCATAACTTGTGCTGGATGTAAAATCTCAGCTTGGACTTCTGTCTCTGCTAGCTTGGCTGCCATTCTCCTGGTAACCACTCCTGGACTTGTTGCTTCAGAATCCATACCTTTCTCTATGCTAGGTCCTGTACCCACGCAAAAAACTCCTGGCTTAGAGTTTGCACTGTGTAAATCCCACATAGGCTGACACCATCTGTCATCAAGGCACATGTCAGGAAGCATAGGAAAAACCAGAAACAGTTGTAAAATTCACAAAAAGTGTTTATTAGTTCTAGCAGTAACATAAAAAAAAATTGTTCAGAATAACTATTTACAAAGGCAGAATAAACAGAGAAGATCCATCTGAGTTTCCTTCAGTCTCTGTCTCCCAAAACATTGTTGCTCTCGCTTCCAAGTCTTTGCAGTCCCTCTCTTTAACAAGCCTCCTGTTTTTTTTTTTGTTTTTTTTATAAAATGTTCTTGTAAATTTCCAGTGTTCTTGTCGATTTCGTGCAGGTGCAGCAAGAACACAATGTCCCAGAACTGAAGCCCCTTCTCCACAGCTTCTGAAAAGGGGCTTAAAAACTGCTCTCAGGTTAACCCCTTGAGTTCCCAATATCTTTTTGCAATCATCTCAAACTATAATTATATACATTTCAACACTAACACTATATAATTTGTAAACAAAGGGATCCCAATATCAGTTACATTTCCACATAATGATTTGCATATATTTTTATACCAGCAGATATGGAAGGGAAGGGAAGAAAAGACAGAACAGCAAGAGAAGGTCGAGAGAGAGAGGCAGATAATTGCGAGACTGTCGGGGTGATCAAGTCCTAGGTCTCACAGGAAAATTTGCTTGCACAACCAGACAGACAAGAGAAAGGAAAGAACAGAACAGATCCCTGCATTCAGACTCTCCATAACAACTGAGACTGGATCCTATTCAACCCTGTCACAATCAGCAAACTTGTGCAAGGGAAAAATATAGTAATAATACACAGTACTTCCCGTGTGTGCCAGAGTTTTGCTCTCATTCCATGCACACCAGCAGTCCCCCGATCCGATTGGAAAACTGAAAGTTTGAACCGGTTGAACTACTTTAACTTAATAATGTGAACCAGTGGTTTGGACCCACAACAAAAGTAAAATCAATCAGTAAAATTAGTTACAGGCAAATTCCAAGCATATTTCAAATGCTTCTGGAGTGACGCACAGTGTTCACCATTTTGAACATTTTGGGTTTACCACGTGCCAGCTCTACTCATTAATTGTACCTCTCAGTCTCCAAAGATAAAATGGATTGATGCCACCTTCTCTTGGGACTTAAAGAAAACTGAGGATTATTACCCCACTCTCGTATCAGTGAGGGCCTTGTATGTTTTGTAGGAGTTTAGCATTATGATATTGTGTAATTGGGATGTAAATATGCAAACCCAAAAGAACTAAACAGTGCAGTAATTGGCTGAATAATGTGGTACTTTTAAAACTTTCTTCTTCTGTTTTGCAGATCGGCACCATGGAACACCCATGCTGTTGGAAGGGGTTAAGTGCATCGGTGAGGAGCTGGAGTATGACTCTGAGCACAGTGACTGGCAGGGCTTTGATTAATCTAGCCTAAATAAGGTTCCAGGGGCTAGCAGGCTTCTCTGAATCAAACCTGAAGCCTCTCCTTGGTTACTGAGATACAGTTTATCCAGCATGAAGCATTCTGAATATGGCATAACTCGCTGTAATGGATCTGGACTCTGTACTTTTAATATTAAAAGGGTAGGGTACTAGACACGTGTGTATTGTAATATGCATAATATGAACAGATAAAGAGATATGACATGGCCTGACTGAAGAGATCATATTTATCTTCATGAAAGGTCAGTGATATCACAAGTGAGGTATATCATTGGCCTTGAATGAAGATAAATGTATCATTAGTCCGGCCACGTCATGTCCTGTTTACACTGATACATGTTTTGGGACAAACATGATTGGGACTGTATAAATATGTGCATTTTGACTGAAATGTGTGACTAACTTTTGGCTTCGTTTTACAGTTACGGTGCTTGTTTGGTAGTGGTTTCCAAGATTTACTACTGCATCTTTTAACTCATTGAGCCTCAAGGCTTTACATTATGGTCAGGACATAAGGAAATGTTTGAAGTACACATCTTGGTTTTTTTGCCTTTATTTGGGGGGGCGGCATTTGTTCATTGAAAAGTGGAAAAAAATGTGTTTCTGGAGTTTTTTGCCTATTGTAAAACATCTAGAAGATATCTATAGATGGAGCACCACTCATTTTGTAGATATTTTTGCGCTGACCAACTTTCATGCTCACAGTACCATGCTGTCCCTTTTTGTTTTGAAGTTATTCACATTTGAATATGGTTAGTATTGCTGCTGAAGCCAAACATTCTAAACCCATAACACAGTGGTGTAACAGTATGACAAAATGCATCATGAAAATATATTGGACAGGCTTCACAAAGCTCTTGCAGTTCCCACAGGTGTGGGAAAAATCCGGTGCAAATGGTTTGCCACTTGCAACCCTGCAGTTTTCTTCCAGCTGCGGGCATTCACAAACGTGGGGCCGGATTATGACTGGCTACACAATTTACGGGGCTTGCAGGTGGTGTTGCCATGGATCTCCCCGTAGCTGCGGAAAAACTTTAATGCCGGGGACTAGTCGTAGCAGTCTCTGCAACTGTAGAGATTTCAGTCCACAACTCAAGTTGCATGTTGGACTTAGTCCCAAAAACGTTTGAGAATCCAGCCCGTTATCTTTTCATGTTTAGAAAGATGTAACTTTTTAACTGGCTGGTTATCTCCAAAGATATGTTGTACTGTAAAAATGAGGCTGTAAAACATTTGTTAAAAGTACATTTTCAAAAGTGCTTGGATAGCTTATATTTAAAGACTGTCCTCTGCTGTCATATCTTTGAGAACATGTGTTTATACTGTTACAGCACCCCTTCCACTCCGGCTGTAAATTTTGCAATTTTTCATTTCATTTAGGATATCTGTATTCTAAAAGCTAGTCGGCAACTTATTGTCTGTGATAGTTATCTTTCATTTCCTTTGCGGGGTTTTATTTTTGAGAAGGAGGGGATATTAGTCCATGGTGTATTAAGCAATCCATGCTTTCAGTAGACCATTACATTTTTGTAGTTCTCTGAAATAATGCCAAAACAAAACAAAAAAAAATGCATCTAACAGCATCTTTATGTACACACAGAATCCGTCAGCAGCATGGAATTCATACCCTTTTTACAGACCAGCTCTTTACAATGCAGGCCTTGCTGTTTATTCGCTTCTGAGGGAGATATGTATTATCTGATGGGTGATGTTAATTATTTTGCAGATACTGCTGCTTTTTATAAAAATGTTCTACTTTTTTATGAAGCAAGGCGTCTGATTTCCTACCTTGAAGTATAGCCAAGTTCTCATTTGCCAGCCATATTGCGCATAACTGTGAATGCTCTTAAAATGACCTTTACTTTCTATTTTTGTTATTGCTACAGTTTTAATTTTGTAATTTCTGTAAGTATATTTGAGCTTTTTGGTATACAGTTAATCAAATTTAGCTGTGGAATGTTACTGCTTGGGAGAGACAAATTCAAAGCACAGAAGTACAAATGGTGTTTTATGAAAATATGCCTGGTGTGCTTTTTTAAGTCATGAAATGTACTGAGTGAAACAATAAAGTTTCAAGGAATATAAATCTGTAGTTTCTGGAGATTTATTTCATTACATGTTCTGATTTTTGTCTGTCACCTAAGGGTAATGGCAGATCACAGCTACTGTATGTAGAATCTCTGAAGTTCGAGGGGGTCGAATAAAGCTGCCTTCATTATTCCCTTCCGCCGGACCTCACTAGGGCAACGGTCCTTACAATACAGTGCCCCCTGCTGGCTAAATTCCCTTAACGCTAAGCTGATTGAGGGAAACAAAACTACACCCATTTAAAGCCAAGCTGCTGCATGCAGTATCTGGCCACTCTTGGTAACTAAGACTGCATCACCTGTGCCTAATCCTACTGTTTTTGATAGCTCACATGTCCTGCATAGCACACATCTCCCCCCACTTCCTCCCCTGCCTGGTGTGACCCCACTGAATTTTACCCTCACGCACCCTCTTTATCCCCCCCGCCGCCTTCCTGCTTTCTCTTCACAAATATTACCCTCCCATATTCACCCCCTCACCTCACCCCCTCCCCACACCTGTGCCTAATCCTACTGTTTTGATAGCTCATCTGTCCTGCATAGCACACATCTCCCCACTTCCTTCCCTGCCTGTGTGACCCCACTGAGCATTTACCCCCACGCACCCTCTTTATCCCCCGCCTTCCTGCTTTCTCTTCAAATATTACCTCCATATTCACCCCCTCATCTCACCCCTCCCACATTTAAACCCTTTCTCATATCCTCTCTTCCTCCCACATTACCCAGCCCGCCCATGTCACCTATTCGTAACCCTGGGTAGATTCCTATCAGTCCCACCCCTCTGACCACTCTACCACCTTATCTGTCACCCCCTTTGTTTCTGCCCCCATCCTCCCACTGCTCTCATCTATTCTGTCCTCCCCCCTCCTTTGGTCACCACCACTTCTGACCCTCCTTAACTTTATCTACTCGCTCTAAAGCTTAGCTACCACTATAAATTGCTTGTCCACCTTGAGTATGCTCTAAGTACTGTTGCTATAAAGTTGACCTCTCCTACTTGATGTATTTTAACTGTACTTGCTTGAATCTGTATCTGTATGTACCATACGTACTTGTCTGCTGTATATACCCTTATCTGTTTTGTAATGTCTGCGTACCTTTTCTATTGCCTTATGACGTGGAACCTTTGTAAATGAGCTTTTAGCTCAAAGGTGTTGAATCAGAGATTCCAATAAATAAATAAGTTCACAGTGGTACCCTTTCAGATCACAGTAGCAATAAGCTTTTCATAAAATTAATGCAGCTACAATTAGCATATAAAATGGAAATCATCAGCTTGTCTCAGTTGGTAGCACATGTGCTGTGGGCCGGAAGGCAGTAGGTTCTAGTCCCGCAACAGGACTTGGGCACATACCATAAACGCAGGTACCCAAAGGCAGTACTGGGGGATGCCGTACTGTTGGGGTGTACTGTCCTCCATATGAGACATTAAACTGAGGTCCCTTCTGCCCAGCTGTGGTACTGTCCTGGTGGGTATCCAGTTGAAAGTAGAAGAGCAGAGGACTGTTTTTTGCAAGAGTTGGTGTTTTCCCTTGTGTCCTGGCCAGTGTTCCCCTTACTATAAAACTGATTGTCAGTTGTCCAGCAGTGTTTTTTTTTTTTTTGGGGGGTGTATGTGTCTGTGTGTTGATGTGTGAAATGATTGCCACTTCAGGTTCAGTCACTTCATTACCAGTTTCTCATTGTTTGTAAAGCATTTGGAAAGCAATGTGTATGAAAAGCACTATATAAATAAAAACTAATGTTCCTCTTCTGCTGTAAGGCATTTAAGTAGCTTGGGGATTTGAACAATATTTTCATAATGAACGTAAGATTTTCATCAAGGACTTCCACCACTGAGCCACACCTTTGGAACGATTTATTTATTATGTGTTTAGGCAGGTGTGCTGGTCCCAGGGATTGTTTTCAGGCATGGCCCAAGCCATGAAAATGACACACAACAGTACAGTAGGAATTCAGTACTTCAAACAACATGAAGTCTTGCATATTCGGACATATGCAGTGATCCCCAACCTTTAAACTGCCCTGGAGAACAAAGAGTTAACTTTCTATGCAGAGCATAGAATGCTGAGCTCAAGCTCGGTTGGAGTCTCTGTCTGGAGTGTTTCAAACTCAAACCGTCAGATTCTTTACTGCGCCTCACTGAACGGTCGCTCCGGAGATTTCTCCTTCAGCTCGGTTTGAAAGTCAGTTAAAGTTTCAGTTTTCGTCGGTTTTTAAACCAAAAAAGTTATCCGCATAGTCTGTTCAGTCTCTGTCTGTGGTGCTGTGAGTACTAGATAGGAGTAGTTCTGTTTTTCTGTGTGGATCTTGTAAAAGTGCGGGTCGGTTCGGCTAAACCGGCCATTTGATAGTGAAATATTGTGTTTTGTGTTTTTACTTAGTGTGTGGTTACCGGTCCTTATCGGTTCTTAAAAAAAAAAAAAAAAAAAAAATGTTTTAATACTCTTTTTTCCAATACTCGTGACACGGTTAGAAACCGATAAGGGAGTCTTGCCTGGCGGTTGCCATAAAAAGGGTAAGTTGGTTAGGTTGGTCATGTCTGAGAAACCCAAGAAAATAAACGGGCCCACTAGGTTTCAACACTGCAGTGAGTGTGGGGAGGTCTTTGCTAAGGCCGATCCCCACACCACCTGTGTTTGTCTGGGGTTTGAACACCTCGATACAGACTGCCAATTTTGTAACAATTTTCCTAAATCTACCCTTGAAAAGGGATTAGGTAGGCTGAGGGAAAAGGAGGTCAAGAAGTCTACTGACCCAGATGGCCAGCCCGGTTCAGTTCCGACCAAACTAGGAGGAGTGCCCTCTGACCAGGGCGATACTTCTTCGGGCAAAAGGAGCGCCGATTCCAAGGGATCGGTTCCGACAAAAAGAAATCGCAAAGAAAAATCATCAGGTTCGGATCCAGAGGTTCATGTTCCGACCGCCGAAGAGATAGCCAGAGCGATTCTGATTGTGGAGTTGCTCCACCCGGTTCCTACTGATCCGGCACCTTCTTGCAGGGGTTCGGTTTGGTTGGTTCCCCCAGTTAAATATTATGCCCTTGAAGATTTTTATGGACCGGAGTTTGAAGAGGAAGGGGAATTTGAGGATGATGATGGTGAAAGTGAGGGTCTGAATGTGCCTGTGGAACCGGACATCTCCCCAGACAGACCGTCAGGTGTTTCCCCTCCTAGGCTTTCTGAGTCCCCTTCTCACTTTATGTTCTACAGAAAGGTGGCTGAAACACTCCAGCTTCCTGTGGAGGATCAAGAGGAGCCTGATTATGTAGAAATGATGGACATACCAGAGTCCAGAAGACTGTCTATTCCCCTCCACAAATCCTTTGGGAAACAGACACAAAAGATCTTAGTCTCCTAACACGATACCTCCTGTGGATAGAAGAATGGACAAGAGGTATACACTTCCAGGCTCAGACACGGAGTTCTTATACCAGCAATGCAGCCATGTTGGGGTACTGCAGGCTGCTGCCTGTGACAAGGCAAATATTCCCTTGGCTTCACACCCCCCAGACAAGGACTCCAGGAAGATTGATGCCATGGCAAAGAAACAGTGCATGGCATCTTCCTTGGGACTCGGGCGGGCAAATTATATGGCCCATACAGCCAGGTACCAGAAGTCCAGGTGGGATACTGTACTGGCACTGGCTAAACAGGCCTCCCCCCAGCTAGCCAAGGAGCTGGGGGCGGTGGCTGCAGATGGGTGTGAGGCATCTAAAGTTCAGTTCCATGCTGCTGTGGACTCCAATGATGTGTCATCAAGAGTCATGGCTACATCTGTGGCTCTTCGGAGAATGGCTTCGCTCAGATGTACTAGCCTCTCGAAGGATACCCAGGCTAAGGCCATGGATTTTCCTGTAGTGGGTAATTCTCTGTTTGGGGAGCAGACAGTGAATTACATGAAGAAAATGGATGAGTACAGGACCACCTACAGGAGTGCTCTGGCCAAGGAGAGGCATGCAACTACTCAAAGGCAGCAGTCTAGGGCCAGGCGCAGGCCTTTTCATAGGCCTTTTTACCAAGCACAGGCATCTTCTCCCTTTTCACAGAGGGGGTTCTTCAGAGGGAGAGGCAGAAGGGGGATGAGCAGGGCTGCATCCACTCCTCAGCCTAAGGCCCCTGCCAAGCAGAAACCCTGATGGGCCTGCCCGGGTCGACTCTCCTATGCCAGTAGGGGGCAGGCTGGCTTACTTTGTCCAGGACTGGATGTCTATTACATCAGACAAGTGAGTCCTGGAAGTAGTAAGCCAGAGACTGGTTCTCGGCTTCAGAAAATTTCCAAAGATGAGATCCAGATCTTTTTTCCACCTGCAAATCTCTCTGAAACCCTTGCCCTAGAGGCAGAGGTTTCATCTCTGCTGGCCTTAAGAGCCATAGAGAGAGTACCTACCCTACACTGGGGCAAGGTCTGTACTCCAGGTACTTCCTTACCCCAAAAGACAGGGAGTGGCAACCATCCTAGACCTAAGATATCTTAACAAACATCTTTTAAAACCAAAGTTCAAGATGGTAACTCTGGAATAATCCTTCCTCTCTAAGGCCAGGGGACTGGCTAGCCTCCCTGGACCTCAAAGATGCCTACTTTACATTCCCATCAGGTGCTCCACAGAAGAGTACCTCAGGTTGAGTTGCCCTCAGGCACTATCAGTTCAAGACAATGCCCTTTGGCTAACCTCAGCCCCAAGGGTTTTCACAAAGTGCCTGGCAGTAGTAGTTGCCTTTCTAAAAAGGCAAAAGATTTCCATTTTTCCATATCTGGACGATTGGCTAATAGTGGGCCAGTCTCCAGACCAAGTCAAGTCTCCCCTGCAAGTGACCCAGCAAGTGCTCACTTCTCTAGGATGTCTTCTCAACCTTCCCAAGTCAGTTCTCAAACCAGTCCAGCTTCTTACCTTTATAGGGGCAGAACTGGACACAGTCAGAGCAAGAGTCTTTCTTCCCCTGGAAAGGGCAAGGGTTCTTATAGAACTAGCCTCTTCCTTCAGCCTTCAGGTATCTCGACCAGCAAGGCATTTCCTCCAGCTCTTGGGCCACATGGCAGCTTCTACAGCAGTGGTCCAAGGTACAAGATTCCAGATGAGATATTCAGTTCCATCTCAGAGCTTTTTGGTCTCAGAGGAAGGATTCCCTTACCAAACTGATCCCAGTGACTCTGACCGTGATCCAAGCCCTTCAATGGTGGCAGGATCAGGACAATTTAAGACAAGGGGTCCCATTTGCCACTCAGTCTCATTCAGTGGTCCTTACCACGGACACGTCTCTTCTGGGCTGGGGAGCCCATCTGGGGGCCCCTCACTGCCCAGGGACTGTGGTCCCCACAAGAATCCCTTCTCCATATCAGTCTCCTAGAACTCGGGGCAGTTTTTCTGACCCTGAAAGCTTTCTCTCAATCAGTGCAGAACAAGGTGGTTCAGGTCAGAACAGACACCACCACCACCATATGGTACATCAACAAGCAGGGAGGCACTCAGTCCATGGCCTTATGCACAGAAGCCATGAAATTGTGGTCCCTGGCTTATTCCCTGCAAACCTCTCTGATAGCAGTTCACCTTCCAGGGAAGGACAATGTGCTAGCAGATGCACTGAGCAGGATCTCTCAGGGCCATCACAAATGGTCCCTGGACCCTCAGGTGTTGAAAGTGATTTTTTTCAAGATGGGGCACTCCAGAGATCTCTTTGCAGCCCCAGACAATCACCAACTTCCTCTCTTTTGTTGCAAACCCCCAGTCTTGGGCTCAGTCCCCCTGGATGCTCTGATTCTGAATTGGGAAGGGAAATTTCTGTATGCCTTCCGTCCCTTCCCACTCCTGTTCAAAGTTTTAGTCAAAATAAGGTCTCAACCTTGCAAAGTGATTCTGATTGCTCCAGATTGGGCCAGACAGCCTTGGTGTCCCCTGTTGTTGTCCCTAGCAGTCCATCTTCCCTGGTCTCTCCCCAGGAATTACAACCTGTTAACATCCTCTCAGGAGGATTTTGTACCCCAATCTTCAGTCTCTTAATCTCAAGGCATGGCTCTTGAAGAGTTAGAGTTTGCAGATTTGCAGCTGTCTCGGGGGGGGTTCTGGACATTCCCAAAGCTTCTTGAAAGCCCTCCACCAGAAAGACTTACAACTCCAAAAGGAAGAGGTTCAGATTTGGTGTTCCAAGAAGCATATTTCTCCTGATACTGCTGAGTTGCCCACAGTCCTGGATTATATGGTCCATCTCAATGGCCTAGGCCTCAGACCAGCTACCCTCAAGGTACACTTGTCAGCTGTTTCAGCTTTTCTATCAGTGGGAAAGCCTTCCTCTCTAGCATCTCACCCTTTATTCTGTAGATTTTTAAGGGATTGCTGTACACCAATCCTCCCTTTAGAGACCCTGCCCCTGCCTGGGATTTGAACGTTTACATTGCTCAACTTATGCAGCCTCCCTTTGAACCCATGTCCACAGCAGAACTTAAGTACCTGACTTGGAAAACTGTGTTTTTGGTAGCCATTACCTCTGCCAGGCGTATCAGTGAGCTGCAAGCCCTGTCAGTGGAACCTGATTTTCTCTCTTTTCATAGGGATAAAGTGGTCCTTAGAACCAGTAGAAGGTTCTTGCCCAAAGTGGTTTCAGATTTTCACCTGAACCAGTCTGTCTCTCCCTTTTTTCTTCACTGATCATTCTTTCTCAGGAGAGAGGAGGCTACACAGTTTAAATGTTAAAATGGCCCTCAGCTACTACATAGAGCGTACCAAGGGTCACAGGTTTGACTCCCTCCAGTTGTTCCTCACTTATGGAGAAGTGGAAAAGGGCAAACCTGCCACTAAGAGAACTATTGCCAGGTGGATTGTATCTTGTATACAACTCTGCTGTGAGAAACTGGGAAGGATTCCTCCCTCAGGCCTGAGGGCTCACTCCACAAGAGGTACAGCTGCTGCCAGGGATATTCCGCTCTTAGAAATCTGTCAAGCAGCCACCTGGAAAACAGTCCATACCTTTACCAAGCATACTCTCTGGATATCCAGACTAGGAATGATGCTCAGTTTGGCACAGCAGTATTTCAGAACCTATTCCCAAAGTAGGTTCTGTCCCTCCTCCATGGAGGTACTGCTTGGTAGTCTGCCTATGTCAGAATACAGCAAGACTTCATGTTGTTTGAAGAAAAAATTACTCACCTTAGTAATTGTGTTTCTTCTAATGGAGTCTTGCTGTATACTGACCTCCCTACCTGTCTCCCCTCTCAGAACCTGTTTTTGGGAAGTGGGTGTGCAGGTGCAGTGTTGCACCCCAGGGGTGCTTCTTCTTCACACCCCCCCTCCTTTTTGTTTGGGTGTTTGATTTATTACTGTTATTGGTATTGGATTGTTTTTTGGGTTTCCTGACTTGAGTCTTCCTTGGGAGTACAAAACGTTTTTACTGCCAGTTGGCTAGTAGGAATTTTACAATTTCCACATAGAATTTTAAGTTAATTGGGCGCGTAAGAATCTGACGGTTTGAGTTTGAAACACTCCAGACAGAGACTTCAACCGAGCTCGAGCTCAGCATTCTATGCTCTGCATAGAAAGTTAACTCTTTGTTCTCTGGGGCAGTTTAAAGGTTGGGGATCACTGCATATGTCAGAATACAGCAAGACTCCATTAGAAGAAACATAATTACTAAGGTGAGTAATTTTTTTCATACGGGGCATATAACATGGGAGGCCCCATAACGTCTCCGTTCTTTTTTCCACTGTTAACCACTCATCAGGACACGTTGAGAAGCAGCGCTTTCGTTTATCGTTATTGTTAACTTTGGTAATGTGGCATGCCACCGTCGAAAGAACCTCTATTTAGGTTTTGTACCTGCAGCCAGAAAATTTACAAAGACTGTGCTCACGCTGTTTGTGTTTGCTGTTGGGTTCATCCCACAATGACAGGGCCTGTGAGATCTGCCAGGTGTTCAACTCAGCCACAAGGAGACACCGTTGGAAGGTTTTAGAAACCTTTATACCTAGTAAAGCCATGGACACCACCAAGAATGCAACAGGCTTCTTCTCACTTCAGGTTGATGACATCTGGTGAATCTGTATGGCGTTTGGTGACAGTTTTGATACCGCAGTTGTTGGAGACCTGGGACAAAGAGAAAGACAGGTCTGCTAAATCATCCAACCATCATTACTTGAAGCACAGAGATAAAGTGCATGATTCACTGATGAGATCCCGGTCTCCTCTTCGTCAAGAGAGTAAGTCCAAAAAAGGTGTCGGTAGCTTCAACTCAGCACCCCCCCAACCCCGGACCATCCAAGAGAGACACAAACATTGTGGCTTGTCCACTGAAAAAGATGGCATTCCGCAGCCCTCATCAGGTACTAACCCTTCAACGACAGTCACTTTGACCCCATTACAGGCAGTGGTTATTTTCTGGTAGTGCTGGCTGTGGTCTCCAAATTATATAGTCTCCTTCTACCCTGACTGTCACCCACAATCACAGCTATGCTATTGACCAAGGAAGAAGTCCTCTCCCAGGACCCCTCCCCTGGTTGCACATTCGTAAGCCCTCAAAGGTATCAGTCTAGGCAGTGCTCCTGCTGCCCCTGGTAGCTTCTGACTCCCTATTGCCTCCACCTCCATCAAAGCATCAAAGTTTCTTGGAATATAGGTGGGGAACAGGATCTCTGTTTTCCTACCAAAATGAAGGGAGGTCACTACAGTTGAGTGGATTCTGGAAATTGTAGAATGGCCCCATGCTCTGGTGGGTTTCTTTTTTTTTTTGGTAACCTCACCTTTATTGAAGTAGATATCCATACATAAAAACATGTTTCAGAATTTAATACAATATCTGTCATAGCAGTGGCTATTGATACTTCATGGTTAATAAACTTATTTTGTACAACTGTTACGTATACTAATTTTATCCTATTGTAGTTCCATTAGGGGGGAAAAAAAAAAGTTAATGCAAACGGTTCATAAAGATTCCTTGGCCAAACTCCAGTGTCTGTATTTTACTCCCCAACACCCAATCATGTAGCAGTCATTGTATACTTCCAGCGGTATTAGGGCTGAAACATAGCCATATACGAGTGTCTAGTCTAAGGTGACCATTTATCCATGTACTTTTCTAAAGTAAGTCTTAAGGGTCGCTGTAATTCTTTCCATCTGTGCCACAACTTCCGATCTTACTTTGACAGGGCTCTTGCAGTAGGTATTCACAGATAGAACTAAGCCGCCAGGCATCGGGACCCTACAAAAAAACTTCTAGCTTGCAGTCTCTGACGGGGGACCACCCCCACGTCAGGTGACCAGCATCAGACGACGTCTGTATAAAGGGGCGCTCCCCAACGCCCTCCTTCCAGTTCTTTCCCTATGTCAGCTTGTGAAAGTTCCTCACGGTAGAACAGCGCTTGTCCGCACCTTTCGTCGGCCTAAAGTTTCAACTTTTCGGCTAATTATTTCGATTTCATAGTTTTGGGGGGTTTTGTTTGTTTTTTGTTTTATTTTTCAAAACCATCCTGTATGTAGTCGACACCCTCAAATCGCTGTAAAACAAGTGCGACTCGTGTGGTTCTGGTTCCACTGGGGCGGGCCTCCTTGTCCCTTTTCAGCCTAGGCCCGGACCACCGTGTGGAGGACTGTCAGCACTGCCAAAAATTCAACTCAGCTACCCTCAAACGAACGCAGCAGTCCCTGGAAACCCATCTCCTGAAAAAGAAAATGGCATTCATGGAGAAGGAGTTGAAAAAATTCAGCAGGCGTCAACCTCCCCAGAAGGCTATAAAAAGAAACATGAGAAGGGGAAGCACCGGGACCGGGATTCTTCATCCACGGCAGCCGCGACTTTGGCTGGCTCACGGCCCTCAGGTATCTGCTCCTCAAGGGGGGGGGGATCACTCCTCAACGGCCATCTTGGTGGCTACCAAGAAGGCGTCGCCCCTCTCGTTGGGCTCGGGTACCTCCGGGGTAAAGGAGGCTTCCGCTCCCCCATCACAGCCTTCTGGTCTGAGTGGGTCTAGTAAGTCGGATGTCCGTTCCACCGACGTCCGCATGGACAGGGCTGATAAGCCGCTCACCGCCTCAGGTGAACACCAAGGCCGCCCTTCCTTCACGGTCTTCCATGGACAGGAAGTCTGATAAGTCTCACTCCGGCTCACCAGATGTCCGCCCGGACACTGTTGATAAGTCGGCCCCTCCGATGACCGCCCAGCAGATCTGCTTGCGTCAAACCCAGTCATCATGCCTGACGCCCCAGGCTCCCCACAACAGATAGACCCGTTGCCCTCTGAGGTCCCTGCGTCCCCTCTGGCCCCCCAAGGGATTCTGATAATCTTTCCCCAGCCGGGACTAAGGACCTTGGGACGCTGCCATCAGAGGGGCCTCCCCGATGCCAGACCCTCGGACGCCGGCCAACCCGACGCTGCCCTCCGGCATACCTCTGCCTAATGGAGGGACCTGCTCTTCTGCCAGGACTGTCGGACCCTCCCGGAGGTCTCCCCACGCCGGGCCCGATGCCCTCCAGACCAACGATCCCACCATCTGGTCCGCCAGCAGTGCCTACGCCAGGACCTTCTGCTCTGTCAAAGCCCCTGGCACCAGGGTACCCAGCTCTGCAGTATCAGATGCCGCTTTACCTGGTGCCGCAGTACCCGATGCCAGATTTCCCACTGTCATGTTACGGATAATCTTATTACGGGTACCCCAACTACCCATACCCGAGCCCCCTCCTCCTCCTCCGCCGCCACCGGTGGACCTGAAGGAGGTCTTGGCCTCCTGGTGGGCCAAGGCTCAGCTCACCAGGGAGGTAGAGAGTTGTCTTCCAACACTGGACCTTACGTCTAAGACCCCTCCCCCTTTACCCAACGCCAGAGGAGATCCATCTGGCTCCCGGGGCAGAGAAGACATGCATCCCTGGGTGGTCCCCAGAGGGGTCATTCCTCCCCCTCTTAGGGAGGAGTAGTCTTCTATTTCAGGGCCATCAGACTCGGATCACTCTGAACCTGGAGACGAGCTTCATACTACAGAAACCCCAAGGCTGAGGGACCCTCCGAAGTCCCTTCCAGAGGATCCTTCTTTTCTGGAGCTCTTGAGAAAGATCCAGGAGACATGTCAATGGCAATAAGTGGAGCCAGACCCACAGCGTAAGAAGCTTGCTGCACATTTGCATCTGCCAGAGATCGCTCCCACACTGATTCCACCCTGGATAGAGCCTCATGTGGATCTTGTCTCCACTATTTGGAAGCAACCATCCACGCTAGCCCCCCTTCTGAGGAAGGCAGATGGGCTATATCAGGCTCCGGAGGGTAAAGTCTTCCTCAGTCTCCACCCCAAGGCAGACTCAGTTGTGATCAGTGCCGCCCACGGCCGCTTCGCCAATCCAAAACACCTGAGCTCGTCCCCTCCTGACAAAGAATCCCAGCTTCTGGATCGTACGGGAAGATGATTTACTCATCTTCAACCCTAGGCATCAGGGCTCTCAACTATGCTGGCCACATGGGGGACTTCCAGAAGTCAGTTCTTAGCCAGGCAGAATACAAGCTGGACACCCTTCCTGATTCACAGACTAAACAGGAACTGGGAGACCTGGTCCATCTGCTCGTTTGGCATGTAGGCTCATGTTCCATGCCACCTACGATGTGGGGGACACAGCTGTCAGGAGCTTTGCTTTTGCCGTAGGCTTACAGCGTCATGCCTGGCTCTGTGTGTTAGGATTGGTCCCTGAAGTGCAGCCTGCCATACAGGATGCTCTCTGCAGGGGTTCGGTGCTGTTTGGGGGTGATGTCAAGGACATCATAACCAAACTGTAGGAGTAGGGCACTGCACTTAAGTCAGTCTAGAGTTTGTACAGGCCCCTTCAAGGTCAGCAACATCCTTTTCATCACCAAAACCAACAAAAACCCAAACCTAACCAAGGAAAGCGTGCCAACAAACGGGGCCCCTCCAGCAACCAAGACTCCCCCCAGCAAAAAACCCATGGAAGCATTGGCTGCTGTGCTGCCCTCCACCTCCTGACTCCCTGCCTCTGGCCATTCCAAAGGAACCGGTGAGGGGGAGATTCTCCTCCCATCTATTGGGTTGGGAGAGGATAACATCAGATGCTTTGGTGCTCCAGCTAATATCTGCCGGGCACTTGAAAGAGTTTCTACAGGAACCTCCTCAAAAAAAACCTCCTTGGTCATCTTACTCCCTGCAACATCTTCCTCTGGTTCTAGAAGAAATCCTATCCCTTCTGTAGAAGGTGGCGATCGAGCCCGTCCCCACTCATCTTTGGGGGATGGGTTACTATTCCCATTTCTTTCTAGTTCCAAAAAAGACAGGAGACTTGAGGCCTATCCTAGACCTCAGCTCCCTGAACATGTTCAAGGAGTACAAACACTTCAGAATGCTCTCCTTGCAGAGTTTTCTTCCCTTACTTTGGCCAGGACAGTGGCTGTGCACTCTGGATATGCAGGATGCATACCTACATATCCCCATATGCCCGTCCCCACTGCAGATACATCCGATTTTGCTTTCATGGGGGACCACTAGCAGTTCAAGGCCCGCCCATTTGGTCTTTCATCGGCCCCCAAGTATTTACCAAATGCTTGTCAGTGGTGGCGGCCCACCTGCGTATTCAGGGTGTGCAGGTCTTCCCGTGCCTGGATGATTGGCTTCTGGTGGCCCCTTCCAGGGAGGAACTCCTGCACTCCCTTTCCCTTACCTTACAGGTTTTTACCAGCCTAGGTATTACCGTCAACCAGGCCAAGTCCCACCTGGTCCCTTGCCAATGCCTCCAATTTATAGGAGCGATACTGGACATGACCCTAGGCAAAGCCTTTTTGCCTCCGGACAGGGTCGAGACCCTTCAAATTCAGGCTCATCTCCTGTCCGATCGCAGACGGGTCAGAGCCAGGTCAGTCCTCTGACTTCTCAGGCTTATGGCAGCTGCCATTCAGACAGTTCCATTCGCTCGGCTTCATATATGAGGATCTCTCAGTGGACGACGCTTTGGTCGCAATGGGACCAAACTCTAGATGAACTAGACCAAGAGGTGCTAGTGTCAGATCCCAAGATCAGGGACTTGCACTGGTGGATGGTTCAGGAGAACCTGTGTCTGGGAGTTCCATTTTGCATTGCCCCTCCATCTCAAACGCTGACAACAGATGCATCAGGGGAAGGCTGGGGTGCCCACCTAGGGTCTCGGACTCTGGGCAGCTGGTCCCTTTTCGAGCAGAAACTGCACATAAATGTGCTCTGAGAGTAGTCCTATATGCCCTACAGGCTCTTCTTCCCTTCATTCTTCCCAGTCATCTTCTGATCCAGTCAGACAACACGTGTGTAGTCTGGTACCTCAGCAGACGGGGAGGAACACGTTCCTATCCCCTGTGCCAGGAGGCGATGAGTCTAGTATTGGGCAGCTCAGCACAACCTTCACCTGACCACAGTTCACATTCCAGGGATAGAAAATACCCTGGCAGACTAGCTCAGTCGCTCCTCAGCCAGGGCTCATGAATGGGAGTTAGACCAACAAGTCATAAACTACATTTTTCGGCAGTGGGGGACACCTCAGGTGGATCTTTTCACCTCCTCCTAAAACGCCAAACTTCTCACCTTTTGCTCACTCGCTCTAGGGTGAGATGTTTTCTGGCAGGATGCTCTGTCTCTCTGCTAGAGGGACAGATTCGTTTATACCTTCCCTCCCATTCCCTTGATTCCGAGAGTCTTGAACAAACTCGGAACAGAAGGGTCTCGAATTATTCTCATCGTCCCCTTCTGGCCCAGGCAAGTTTGGTTCTCTCTTCTGCAACAGTTTTCTGAGGAACCTCCTCTTCCTCTGTCGCAGAAATTGTTGACCCAGGATCAGGGGAGCCTAGTTCACCCAGGCCTCAGATCTCTTCATCTCCATGCTTAGCTCCTTCAGACGTAGCTAAGACAAGCTTCGGAGTTTCTCCATTAGTAGCGGACATTTTGGTGGAGGCGAGAAAACCTTCCACCAGGTCCACCTATGCCATGAAGTGGAAACGGTTTTCCATCTGGGCGAGCTCTAAAGACTTGAAGCCTTTCTCGTGCCCAGCTAACAAAGTCCTGGATTCCATGCGTCACCTCTTCGACTTGGGTCTCAGCCATTCTTCTTTTGAAAGTCCATATGGCAGCTATTTTAGCCTACCATATTCCCTTTGGAGACCGGTCTTTTGCCCAACTGGAAGTCTCTAAGACCTTCCTTAAAGGGGTTCTACACCCGAGACCCCCTCATCCGCAATCTCACCACTCCATGGGACTTGCATTTTATTCTGGAAAAGCTCACACTGCCCCCCCTTCAAACCAGCAGCAGAAGCAGACTTAGTTCCTTTCCTGGAAGGGACTCTTCCTAGTGGCCATTACCTTTACTCAACGTATTTCCAAGCTCTAAGCCTTGATGTGTAAAATGCCATATTTGATTTCCACAAGGAACAGGTGGCCATACGCACCAATCCTAAGTTTCTTCCTAAGGTGGTGGCTGAGTCTACGCTGAATCAATCCATTGAGTTACCAACTTTCTTTACGCAAGACTCCAATCATGGGGAGTACCTCTTACATACTCTGGATGTTCACAGAACCCTGAGATACTACACCAATCAGACTAAGGATTTCTGGAAAACTGATAAGCTTTTCGTTTCTTTCGCTCACAAATGGGAAGGCAATGCTGTTTCCAAGCAATGCCTGTCTAAGTGGTTGGCGGATTGTATCACTTTCTGTTACGACAAGTACAGCAAGACCCTACCGGGTCAGGTCAGAGGTCACCCTACTAGAGGAGTAGCTGCCTCTGTGGCTTGTTTCAAGAATGTCCATGGCAGATATCTGCGCAGCCTCAACTTGGACGTCTGTCCATACCTTCACAAAACGCTACAGTTTGGACATTGCCTCTCGCCATAGAGCAGGCCTCGGGTTGTCTGTTCTGCAGGGTCTCCTTTCATGAGACCTGTCCAGCCTTGAGGTTTATGTTGTGGATGACATTCCTCCTCCCAAGTTTTCTTCTTTGTTCCAGACTGCTTGAGACTCAGTCCTATCTGTGAATACCTGCTGCAAGAGCCCTCTCAAAATAAGATAGTACAGTTATGTGTAAACTTACCATAACAGTAGATCTTCGAGAGAGGCTCTTGCAGTAGGTATTACCTTTCCGTCCTCCATTCCCCCTAGGTTTCTTCTCTTTTTCTTCCATGGGGGCATATCCTCTTCTTTCTCGTCTTGCCTCTGGCGGGAAAGAACTGGAAGGTGGGTGTGGGGGACTGCCCCTTTATACAGACGTCATCCGACGCTGGTCACCTGATGTGGGAGCGGTCCCCTGACAGAGACTGCTAGCTACAAGTTTTTCCGTGGGGTCCTGACACCTGGCGGCTTAGTCCTATCTGTGAATACCTACTGCAAGAGTGCCTCTCGAAGATATACTGTTATGGTAAGTTCTTACGTAACTGTACCTTCCTCTGTAGTTGGTATGGTTGGTGAAAGCCAGTGTGCTGTGATTCCCTTGGTTGCTGCCATACACATTGTATGTAGTAGGTCATAACATATAGGACTGCACCCTCTGGCATCAGGATCACACAGCAAACTTTTGCTAGCAATGTCTGGCAGGGGACCCCCGACATCACGTGACTGATGTTAGCATGACCTTATAAGTGGGCGGTTCCCACACCCACCTTCCAGGTCTTTCCCGATGTCGACCTACGCAAGGACCTCGCTGTGAACATTGCTCCAGTTGATCGACATTTTGATAAGTATACTCTACTGTTAATAGTTCGTTCTTTAATTTTTTGTCTTTTTCATCCGATCCTCCGAAGACCAAGAAGTGCGAGAGGTGCGGCTCACAGATCCCTCATAAGGACAGCCATAAGCTCTGCCTCTTCTGCCTAGGCCCGTCCCACGACATCAAGGCCTGCTCAGATTGCAAGCCCTTCAACCAGGCCACATGCAGGCAGCAAGCCTTAGAAGCCCATCTTTTAAAATCCAGGATGGCCTCTTTAGAGCAAGAAATGCAGAAGCTGAGGGACTCCATTCCTTCCCCTTTTTTGGAGGTTAAGAAAAAAGAAGCACCAGGAGCATCTGGAGGACTGAGAGTGGCCCTCTACTAGTAAGGTCGTGGGACTTAAGCCTGCGGACATGACTGTGCCTCGGCCACCTTCCCTGGTGACTGTCCAGGCCTCTTAGTCCAGTTCCTCCTATTCTTCTGCCTCTCTTAAGCTCATCAAGACAGGCTCCAAGACCAAATCCTCGACCGGTAAGTCACCTGTTGGGACCTCCGGTGGACACCTGGTCAATACCGGTAAGTCAGACTGTGGTCCTTCCAGAGCACGCCCAGTTGTCGATAACTTTGGTTCCCTCCCGGAGGGAACCTGCCCAACATAGGTCGATAGGCCAGTCAGGGGCTTCTTCCCCGTTAACTGGAGCAACTTTGCTGCAGCCCCATCCAAAAGCAGGGCCATTCTTGATGCCCTTCAGGTGGCATGCCTCAGACAGCTAGTTTTGGAACCTGCTCATGAGGGAGCAATCTTAGACCTCGTACTTTCAAATGGGGACAGTGAGAGGATCTCAGATCTAGAAGTGGGTAGCCATTTGGGAACAAGTAACCACCAAACAGTGTGATTCACGATAAACTCTGCTACAGAGTCAAGCCATACAAAAGTGAGCGTTCTGGACTTCAGGAGGGCTGACTGTGGCAAGATGGGAGCGTGCCTTAGAAAAGCCCTAGCAAACAGGCTAGAAGGAGGGGTGGAGCAGCAATGGGGAAATAGCAAAACTGCCATCACAGAGGCAACAAGTCTTTGTGTGAAGCAAATAAAACGTAAGAAAACGCCAGTATGGTTCTCAAAAGAGGTGGTGGTGAAGGTTAGGGAGGAAAAGATAGCATTTAGGAAGTATAAGGAAACAGAAGGAGCAGGACAGAGAACTGTACCAGTTAAGGCAGAAGGGAGCAGGGAGGGTAGTCAGAATAGCAAAGGCACAAACTGAGGAAAAGATGGCCAACTCGGTTAAGAAGGGAGATAAAACCTTTTAAAGGTATATCAGGGAGCGTAGAAAGACAAAGGGAGGGATTGTGAGGCTGAATAGAGTGGATGGTGGGTGGGCAGAGACCGACAGTGAAAAAGCAGGGATACTGAAAGAATACTTCTGTTCAGTATTCACAAAAGAGGAAGTGCCTAATCCAGTTAACAGAAGCACTCTGGAGAGGGGCGTCGATCCCAGTCCTTTCACAGAAGAAAGGGTTCTGAAAGAACTCCTAAAACTGAAGGTGGACAAAGCAATGGGGCCAGATGGAATTCACCCCAGAATGCTAAAAGAATTAAGCAGAGAACTAGTGACACCACTGACTACCCTTTTTAACAAATCATGGGTGATGGTGTGGTACCTGAAGACTGGAAGAAGGCTGATGTGATTCCCCTTCACAAAGGTGGGACCAAGACAGAGGCAGGAAACTACAGACCTGTCAGTTTGACCTCAGCGGTAGGGAAAGTGGTTGAATCACTTCTGAAGGAAAGAATTGTTGAGTACCTAGAGGCCAGTGGGGCACAGGACCCAAGGCAGCATGGGTTCTCAGCGGGAAGGACATGTCAGATGAATCTAATTGATTTCTTTGACTGGGTGACCAAAGTAGTAGACCAGGGACGGGCTGTGGACATGGCCTACCAAGACTTTAGCAAGTCATTTGACACAGTCCCACCCAAAAGATTAGTAGTCAAGTTAACCAGCCTGGGAGTGGCTCCCAGGGTGGTAGCCTGGGTAAAACATTGGCTGAACAACAGGACACAGAAGGTTATTGTAAATGGAGTCCACTCTGAAGAAAGAGGGGTTACTAGTGGGGTACCGCAGGGTTCAGTCCTGGGTCCAGTCCTTTTTAATGTCTTCATAAGTGACATTGCAGAGGGACTAGAAGGAAAAGTATGCCTCTTTGCAGATGACACAAAGATCTGCAACAGGGTTGATACACAAGGAAACGTGGAAAGGATGAGAAGGGACTTGGCAAGGTTGGAGGAATGGTCAGAAGTATGGCAGCTTGAATTCAATGCAAAGAAGTACAAAGTAATGCACCTGGGAAACAAAAACCCAGGGGAAGATTACACAATTGGGGGGGGAGGTAGTAACAACAACAGAAATGGAAAGGGACCTGAGAATAATCATATCAGATGACTTTAAGGTTGACAAGCAATGTGAGAAGGCAATAGGGAGGCGGGGGTTACTGGGATGTATAGAGAGGTATCACCAGCAGAAAACGGAAGTTGTTATCCCCTGTACAGACAGTTGGTGAGACCCCATCTAGAGTACTGCATCCAGTTCTGGAGACCCCATCTCTGCAAGGACATAGACAGGATGGAGGCAGTTTAGAGGAGGCACTAAAATGGTGCAGGGTCTGCAAGAGAAGCCATATGAGAAGAGACTAAAGGAGCCTAATATGTATACCCTTGAGGAAAGGAGGAGAGGGACATGATAGAAACGTTTAAGTATCTCAGTGGAATCAACAAAGTCCAAGAGGGTAGCATCTTTCAGAAAAAGAGATGTGCAAGAACAGGGGACACAATTTGAAGATAGAGGGGGGACGGCTCAGGGGCAATGTGAGGAAGTATTTTTTCACAGAGAGGGTGGTGGACACATGGAACAGCCTTCCTGAGGAGGGTGTGGGGTCTAAAACTGTGAGAGAATTCAGGAATGCATGGGACAGACAAGGCAATTTTTGTGGGGGGGTAGGAAGAAATAGGTTGTTGGTTAAATAGGATCTGCAGCTTATCCTCTAGGTAGGGAAATGGGCAGACTAGGTGGGTCAAGCGGTCCTTATCTGCCGTCAGAGTCTATGTTTCTATGTCCGCCCGGCTCATCCTCCTTCGACTGATAAGTAGGACACAAGCGGCTCTGGTGTCCGGCCGGTTGAAGGTCGCCCATCTGGGACAGAGCCAACACACCCGATGTCTGGCTGAGCACACTGACCTCCCAAGGCCAGCCCTCCCATCAAGTTTCCCCTGTCAGGGAGCCTTCCCCTCCACCTTTACTGGTGGAACCTCCTGTGCCCTACCCTTTACCCGGGACAGAGGGGGGAGTGGGTCACCTGGAAGTGGTCCTTTCCTTACCCACTCTAGTGTTCATAACCCTCCAGACCCCCACGGATATTCCTCCCAGGACTCTCATGTCGAATTCGGTTCCTCCACCATCTCCTAGGGACTTTCCTACCCCGTCTGGTCCTTCCTCAGCCTCGAAGCTAGGGATCCCTACATTAGACTCTGAGCCTCTGACATCAGGTCCATTGGCCAAACTACCGTCGAAGTCTCAGTCAGGCCTCCTACGTCTGACACCATCCTTTTCAATGCCTGAGAATCAGACACCAGGCTTCCCTGCGACGTCTCAGATGCCAGTGATCCTAATGCCGGGACTCCTGATGCCAGATAACCTACCAGGTCCCTCGGTTCCGCATCCTTCGAGGCCACCCTTGGACCATCAGGGTATTCACCATGGTCCGCCTTGGTCATTACCTAGACCTGCCGACGTCAGACCCAACATGGATTCCTTTTTCCCATGGTTTTTTCAGTGGATATCAGACACAGGGCTATGGGGCCCCTTTCCAGACTCCAGGTTACCCCCCCCCCCACACACACACACACTACCCAGGGGCAGGTTACCAATATTTCTTTTTTTTTTTTTTTTAAATCTTCTTTTTATTATTCGGATTTTAACTTATGTACACATAGGTCATCAGTATTCAATTGTACATAGTATCTTTACATCTGGTCAATTAACACATACAGTTTTTGAGGTCATCTAATTCATCAACAGTAAATACAATACTAGTTTCAGTTACTTTCCTGCTCCCATATGGGTAATTATCTAGCTGTGTCCGATCTTGACTTAAGAAACGCAGGTCTGTTATTTTACTTTTAGCAATAGGTCAGACATGTCAAATATCAGGACATCGAACTGTTTGCTTTGCTCCAATCCCTTCTAGTCAAGACTCGTAGACCAATACCTCCAGGCCTATTAGTCTTCATGACCCCATTCAGTCAGGGAAAGGGGAGGAAAAAAAGGGGAGGGGGGTGACCAGACCAGAGATCTAACGAAAGCAGGGACCTGACCACAGGATCCAAACCTCCATCTCAGTAGAACCCCCGAACTGTCCAAGCTATGGCACAAAAGCGGGGTCTCTTAACATATAATATAGTAGCCAACTAGTTCATCTGACTGAAAAGAGCTCTCCACGTTCATTCAGGTTATGTTATTTTTTCCATGTTATAAATTTGCCTGGTAATTTCCCACCATTCCCGAATGGTCGGAACATTTGTTGTTAGCCATTGCCTGGTGACTGCTTTTTTGGCAGTGGTGATAAGCAGTGTGAGAAGGTACCTGGTATTCGGTCCCTTAAATGGCTTTGGTACAATGAGGAACAAATACAGCTCTGGAGTCAGCTGGAGCTGTGGGTCTAAGAGTTCCTGTAACTGCACCTCAATTTGTTTTAGGTAGCTGGAAAGCACCAGACAGGCCCACATAATATGAGTCAAGTTTGCCTCCTGTTCACGGCATTTTCTCCAGCAAGCCGCTGTCTTGCCTGACGAGTAGTGTTTGGAGACCTTAGGAGATCAAAAATAACGTACTAGTGCTTTCCAGGCGAAAACTCGCCAAGAACGTGAGCTCGTAACTTTAGAAGCATAGCAGCATGCCATCTTCCAGTCTGAGGTGGATAAATGGACATCTGACTCCAGTTGCCATTGTGTACGAATGCTTTCAGTGAGGGCGACACCTCGTGTGTTCAATGCTTGATGGTATAGGGAGATCAAGTGGTCCTGCTTCCCTTTTTTATTCAGTGTAATTTGGCATTGGATTAGTGGTGGATAGTTTTCTGGATTTCGAAGGGGGGGAGGCAAATCTTCCAGGTAGTGTCGAAGTTGTAAATATTGGTAAAAATCTCTGTGTGGCAAATGAAACTTCGCCGGGAGTTCCGAATACGCCCATATTTTCCCTTGTGTCATTATTTGTGTTAGATACCTCAACCTCAATAAGTCCCATGCACCAAACCCAGAATCCAGTGTGTTAGGAGGGAAATCTGGCAATGCCTGAATCGGGGACACTAGTGGCAAATAGGGCAGTAAGTCATGCTCCTTTTTTAGAGCATTCCAATTTCGGAGTTGGTCCGTTAGCCAAGAACTAGTAGCCAGGCAGGGCACATCCGCCATCCCCTGCTGGTACAGTGCCCGAAAGTATGTTACATTGGTCATGAGTGCCTTCTCCATTTCAATCCAATGTGGGTTGGAGGTATTATTTTGTCTGGCCATCACGTGCATCATGGTTATTGCCTGTTGGTAGAGCTTTAAGTCTGGTAGTGCGAGGCCACCATCTTCGCGTGGGAGAGATAATATCTTAAGTCATACCCGGGGTCTATGCCCAGCCCAAACAAAGTTCCGTATTAGACGGGAAATTTCTCTGAAGATCTTTGGGGGCAGCGATAAGGGAACATTTTGGAAGAGATATAATGCTCTAGGAAGAGTAATCATTCTGATTAATTCTGTTCGCCTCACAAGGCTCAGAGGCATTACAGACCACGCCTGCAGGTCCTGCTTTATTTGTGTAATGAAGGGGGCGTAGTTATACCTGTAGTAATTCAACCAATCTCGAGGTATATATATACCCAGGTATTTTAATTTTTCTAGGTTCCATCTGCCTGGCAAAAGCTCCACCCCTTTTTGTGTGGGAGTATAATTAAAAGTGAGTATTTCAGTTTGTCAGGTTCAATTTATAACCTGAGACTTTGCTATGGTCATCCAGAATTTGGCGCATCGCTGGTATAGATTGTTCGGGGTTTTGGAGATATAGAAGGATATCATCTGCGTATAAGGCAACCTGATGCGCCGTACCCCCAAAAAGAACTTCCTGTATTTGGGATGAGTTTCGGATTTGTTGTGCTAAGGGTTCTATAACCACTGCGAACAATAACGGAGATAACGGGCAACCCTGACGTGTACCTCTTCCGAGCTGAAAATACTCAGAATGATGCCCATTTACCCTGACATTTGCCTGGGGGGTTCAATATATACTTTGCAGGACTTGAATAAAACCTTGTGGAAAGCCAAACTTGTCCAAAGCAGAGTATAAAAAGGGCCACGCAACTCTGTCAAAGGCTTTTTCTGCGTCCAGACTAATTAGTACTGCTGGGGCCTTTGTGCAGTTCATCTGATCTACGAGGTAGAGGGACCATCTAATATTGTCCGTGGTAGTACGTGCTCTTACAAAACCCGTCTGATCTTTTTGTATTAGGGCAGGGAGGACTTGATCCATACGGTGAGCCAGTATACTCATGAAGAGCTTATAATCCTGATTTAATACCGAGATTGGCCGATATGATGCGCACTCTTGTGGGTTTTTCCCTAGTTTAGGTATCACCGATATAGTTGTGTAAGACCATGACTCCGGAGGGGGATTGCCCTCCAAAGTTGAGTTAAAGACCCGGTGGAGGGTAGGGAGGATCTGAGCCCTTCCTATTTTGTAAAACTCCGCCCCATACCCATCAGGTCCTGGTGCTTTCTGAGGTTTAGAGTTGGATATGGCCTGTGCTATCTCGGCTATTGGCTGTAGGAGGGAGTTTCTACCTTCTTCCGTAAGGGTTGGTAAGTCAAGCATGCCAATGTATGACTTCAAGTTATCTGCAGAGGGAATAGATTCTGGGGTATACAGGTTCCTATAGTACGCTAGAAAGGCATCAGCAATGTCATGCATCTTACAGAGGGGGTGGCCCCCAACTGGGTGCTTTACAGTTATTATCGTTGCCCCCTTCCTCTGTCTACGGATTTGATAGGCCAACATTCGTGTGGCCCGAGGCCCAAGCTCGTAGTATTTCTGTTTTAGAAATGCAAGAGCTATTTCGGTTTGTTGTAATGCGAGTTTATCTAGTGCTTGTTTGGTTTGCTGTATCTGGGGAAGGAGGGATTCATCGCCTTGTTGATGTGCTTGCTGTAAAAAATGGAGGGTGTCTTCAAGTTTAGCTCTCTATTCTCCACGTTGTCTCTTTTTTTGCGTTGCATACTTGATAATGTGTCCCCTAAGTACTGCTTTAATTGTGTTCCAGTGCACCTTGGGAGTGGTGTCAGGGGCCGGGTTATCGGTCTCAATCTCAGTTATCTTGTCCGAGATAAATTCCTGGAATTCTTTGGACCGTAAATAGTAGGGGTTTAACCTCCATTAAGTGTTTCTAGGTTGGATTTCCAGATCCCACTGAGTGATCACAGGTGCATGGTCTGAGATGGAGATATCTCCTAATTGCACATCACTTACTGAAAATAATTTTTCAACTTGAGTGTATGTGTAATCTATTCGGGAATGTTTGGTGGACCAATGAGTAGTATGTGTAATTCCTCGACTGCGGGTGTAATTTTCTCCAGATGTCATACCACCCCATTTCAGTGACAAACTTATAAAAAAAAATTTTAAGTAGCTGTTAGTTTTTGTGGTCTCCTCCTAGAGGAGTCCATGCTAGGGTCCGCAGTCAGATTCAGGTCTCCAGCCAACATAAGGATGCCTTTGGTGAAATTCACCAGTTTATCCAGTAGGGGTTGCAGTTGTGAAACGGTGATACCCGGTGGGAGATGTATATTGGCTAAGGTAACCTCCTCATTGTGAAGCCTCCCTCAGGTTAGTACCATCCGGCCCTCAGGGTCTGCCCAAGTCTGTTCTGACTGATATGGTGGAATTATTATAGAAACCCCTCTGCTTCTGCCTCCCCTGTAAGAGGCGTAAAAAGATTGTCTCTTACTTAACTTAGCTAGCTTGTCGTGTTCCATTGAGGACATATGTGTTTCCTGGAGGTAGATGACATCTGACTTAGTTCTTCGGAGATACGCTAATACTCTGGACCGTTTTATAGGGGAGGCCAAGCCATTTATGTTTAGGGAGAGCAATTTTAATTTTGGTGAGTGCATCAGTACCTATGGTCAGGACGCTGGTATATTGGTACCCCTGCGCCCCCCTGTGGAGCCCACAAGACCTGCATATTTAACAACTGTACAGACCAGAGACAATTCGATGACCTGTTTACAGAAACAACAACATGAAACATATAAACACACATTCTAAATTTAAGACAAAATCTAAAAGCCAACATGGCAATAACATATATATAGAACAGTTGGTACTTCCAAAAAGAAAACCGGGCAAAGCCCTGGTTGTTGGTAGGAGCCAAGTTCCTACCCTTTTGGCCTTCATTTCACTAGAGGGCCTTTAGACACCAGGGGTGTCCAAGAGGGAAAGGGGTAATCAGAGTTGGTGACGTAAACAACGAGGACGTTGACTCCCGAGACCAGTTATGTAAGAGGAGCATGCCTAAGTGTTGAAGAATAAGATCTCTAAGATAGGTATGATTTTTCGCAGTCCCTCTCCGCCCCATCCCTGTATTTGGCCTGATAAATCCACCGGGGGTGGTAGACGCCCCAGTTCTGGGTCGCATTCCCCATTTTAGCTCCAAAGTTGTAAAATAAAGTTCTGCAGGCCACAGGTCCCATCTCATTATACCTCCTGAGCCTCATTTTGGTCAACATCCCAAGCTGGAGAAACCTCCAGCCGCAACTGGCCCGCAGACTAGGCTCTCCTAGTAAGCTTACAGAGCCAGCATCTCCAGTCGTGCCTCAGTTCTCCAACCAAGGCTGACTAGATATACAAAGAAACCTCCCTGATTTGATAATTCACTGCTAATATCCCTCCCACTACCCCCTCCCAGATTTTCGGGCCCCTTCTCCCCTGTAAGACTTATCAGTACTGTATTCATTGTTATTTTAATTCAATCTTCTGACCTCTCCCTTCACCTTTTTGTTACTCCTTCATTGCCCATTTGCTTCCATTTACTGGATCCCTGTTTGGGGTGGTAAGGAACCAAGGACAGCATTTCAACCCATTAGCGCATCAGTACCTAGTTGTAGTCAATGACTAGGTTTCGATGTCACCACTTCCTGGTGTCTGAGGTAGGTCATTTCCCCCTGGTGCATCCCTATACATTGAGAGTCAGTTCCCTAAAACCAGGGTCGGTGATCACCTGACCTGCTAGCCGCATGTCTGCGGTCACCAGGATTCCCCACCCCATTCTCGGATGGGTCCATCTCGGTGAACACACCAGTGCACACCGCACGGCTGAAATTGCAGTATCGTCTGAGTAATGGGCTGCTTTTTTTTTTTTTAATTTTAAGGTATTACTGTTATTCTCACCCTATTCAGATGTGGTAGACTAGTCACATAGCCCGAGATTCCGGTAGTTATTGCCCTACCCCCAGAGGACCATGGGTCACCCGAGTTCCCGAATGAGCCAGCCCCTCCGTCATATTTACTGCATTCCCTAGTCCTACCTCCCCACTCCTCAAGGTGCCTCCCCCGCATCAGATTTTATTCCACCAGTGTCATTTCCCAATGATGCATCCACCGTCTCTCAGCCCCATTACTCCTCCTGGGATTTGTTTACACTGCTACAGTGAGGCAGTAAACTAGAGAAAAACACAATGCAGTGTTGCACCTTAAAATTTTACGTTACCATTCTTGTGGGGGGGGGTTGCGGGGTCTCTATGTGCCCACCGCGGCCTGTCCTCAAGGTACAAACGGGATAGTTCAGCCTAGCCATAAACCTGAAGTGCAAGACCATTCCAGGAGTGGTACAAGTTACTAATTGGGAACTGCAGCCCGATGGGGAGCCGACCCAGACAGCAAGGGTGTGTAAATATGCCTCAAGGATGCACCGATCCAGTCCAGCGCAGCTGTTAGCCCCATCTGCAATGGAAGGGCCCCACCTTCCCCACCACCTAGCCAACTCCAGCCTCTACTCCGCTGTGAGTACAGAGAAAAAGGTCCCCTTGAAATGATAGCCGCGGGAACCCCTTCCCAGCGATCGACTCCACTTCTAATCTTAATTCCCCCTCTCCTTCCCCACACAATCACAAAATGAGTGATTTGAGCCTTAGGTAACCGTCTGCGTTCTCTCCCTCAAATGCATGAGAGTCCAGCTACTTCACTGTTAGCAGTTCCGTGCGGGCCGAGCCTTCACCGCACCCTAAGGCTGACCTCGCAGTTTATATGGGAGTCATAACCAAGGGTGTGTTTCAGTCCCTGCCCCATCACAGCCCCATTCATCCCTATATGTCCATGGTTGGTAAACAGTTAACAAAACATTAATTTACTGACAGCTATGCAGACTTATGGGTTGCTTGTACTCCCCCACTCCACTGTCATACATCCCAAAAATCCTCTCACAGGGCAGCCACCCATTCCCCGCAGGCCCTTCCTCGGAGACCCTCCTGATGTTTAGCTGACAAATTAAAAATGAGTTAACCCCATAATATGTACAACAGCTTCCATTAGATGTTCATTCTCCTATGGCTAAGTTGTATATAGATCCCACTTCCGGTCTGTTTGACTGCAGCTTCAGTTAAGCTGGGGCACAAGTCTCCATGCAGTAACTGCCATGCAGTTTCGCTCCCTCCCCCGCGCCCAGGCCAAGAGAAACTCCGCAGAACTCACCAGACTAGGCCAGAATTCAACCGCCCATTATGCAGTCGCGGTCACTGTCTCTCGGTCTGTGCCCGGAGAGAGACGCAAACCGTAAGGGCATCCAGCGTAGGAAATGATCCTCCAGGTACAAGTTTACAGATAAAACTCCCTCCCCCCGCCCCTGAATTACCTGCCCGGTCCTCCCCCCCAATACCGATCAATTAGTCCCTCTTTTGCTATTTTCCCCCAGCAGTTGAATTCAATACAGCTATAACACAATTTCAGGAGGCTTCTATATATCAGGTATCAGTTCCATTGAAGTCTCCCACAAACCCTCACAAAACCTCCGGTAATACTTGCGATTTAGCAGTCAGGTAGCAGCTCCCTGGGGATCACCACAATGCCCTGAAAGTTCCTGGGAGCCAGTCTTCAAGGAGCTAACAATATTCTGGAGGGCTTCAGCACCCTGCCGTCTTCGGGCTTCGCGCTGCTTGACAGTCCAGGCCTTCTGGGCTATTTTGGCTGCTATTGAGACTGTATCAGTAGGGTTCTGCGAGATAAAGGTAATTTTCCCTGGCTCGTAGCTCTTCTATTGCTGCAGCTGCAGAATCGAAAAGGTTGGGCCCTTCCTTGAATTGAACCAGTAATTTAGCTGGGTACAAGGTACGAAAATGGATTCCTGCCCCTTTAAGAGCCCTCATAACAGGGAAGTATAGCTTTCATCGAGCCATGACCTCGGGTGCAAAGTCATTTTCAAAATTGAGGCGATGATTCCTAAAATGCACTTTGCCCTGCTTCCATGCGGTGTGTAATATGGTTTCTTTTTCCTGATGTCGGAGGAACTTAATTAGAATTGAACGCGGCTGAGCCCCAGCCGGCGGTTTAGGCCCCAGAGTATGGTGGACCCGCTCAATCTCCAAGGAAAGATTTTCAGGCAGGGGGAGGGTTTCCTTCAGCAGGCTCTGCATGAACGCAATAAAGTCAGTATTTTCCGTACCCTCCGAGAGACCCGACAGCCGAATATTGTTTCTTCGACTCCTACATTCAGCATCTTCAGCCCTTTCCTGTAGGGCCCGGAGTTGAGAGTGTAGCTGTGTGATGGCCTGTTCCGTGTCATCCACCCTCCTGTCTGTCACTGACAACTGCTCTTCAAACCCCTCTTGTTTTTTTTCCACCTTGCTAATGTCTGTTCTCAGGGCTGTCACGGTCGATCTCATTTCTTTTCTAAACTCTCTTATTTCGGAGAGCATTTGGGTAATTTGCCGCTGTAAAATCATGTGTGAGACATGGTCGGTCCGGGGAGCGCTACGGCGGGAGGCCGACAAGGCCTGCGAATCTCCGCTGTCCGAGTCTTCGGCTGGTGATCTGTCCCCATCTAGTTTACTGGTGGACTCTGTTTTGTCCGCTCCTCGCTTCTTAGGCATCTTGAATCTCTAGACGACGATGACTGGAACGCTGTTTTTTTTTTTAGTAAGGCCTTAATCAGCTTTTTTTTTTTTAAATCGCGGGGAGCCATGTCAATGCAGCTCATACCCTCATGACGTCACCGGAAGTCCCCAGGTTACCAATATTTCTAACCCCAGGAATCACTCATGATGATTAAACTGATGCATTCAGCCTCCTGTGTTGAACTGCCCAGAGAGATGGAATGCTATGCCAATGATGGAACTCTGATTGGCTTGTGCCAATTTCAAACTGCTGCACTTTTGAGTGCTTCAGATTCTTTACTCTGCCTGCCTAGTGAAGGCGTCCCGGAGAGCTCTCCTTCAGCTTACTTGAAACACATTCATTTGGTCGATAAGTACCGTTTTAAACTATTAAATTTAGATTGCTACCCTTGTAAGTTATTTTAGTATAGTTTTGTTGGGTTATTTTTCATTTTTTTGTGGTTCCCTCATAGTTCGGTGGAACCGAGGGACTTGCGGTTCTCTATGAGGTTTTTACCTCAGATTTAGCATTAATTCTTGTCTATTCAATGGTTCCCTTTAGGATCCGTCGACCGTGTGTAATTTTATGTAAATTTAGCTTGTTTTCGGTTCCCTCTCCTGTCAGGGAACCGATTAGTGCTAGTTTCCACACTAAGCGGTTGTTTATATTTAAATTTGTCGGTTCCAGGGAACCGAATATTTTCGCAAGCATCTAAATTTCTGTACTTTGCTAAATGTCAGAGGTCCCTGTTGATGAACCTAAAAAACACGCAGGACCCACAGGCTTAAATATTGAGTCTTGTGGCCAGGTTATAGAAAAAGCAGACAAGCATTCTCTTTGTGTATTTTGTTTGGGAACTAGTCATATTTTTTCACACTGTGACATTTGTAAAACTTTCTGTCCCAAGACTTTGAAAAAGAGATCTAAAAAATTAGTACTGCAGAAGGAAATCCCTCTCCCTGTCCCTAATAAGGACAGGGGTAAGCCCAAGGATACTGACAAGGGGTCAGATAAGACTGAGCAAGGTAGATCTAAAAGAGCTGTTGAGATAGCAGCTGAAACTGTCCCACTTAAGAAAAAATACAAAGAAAAACATGCCGCTGCTCCTGCATCCAAGAAGGCCAAGGAGCTCCCAGCAGACAAACAAAATATGCCCTCAACTGAGGACATTGCAAAGACTTTACAGATGTTATAAGTCTTACAGGCTGTGGACCCGGTTCCCACAATGGCTACACCAGTTCCTGTGCAAGTTCCAGCACCACAGGAACTGCAGCCTCTGTGTTGTAATCCAAAGAAGGATGAAGAGGAGTATAAAGGGGAACCTATAGAACCAGAGGTCTCCCCAGAACAAGACAGACTCCTCTCCCAGGGGACCAGAAGACTATACCTCTCATTATGCCTTTGTAAAAAACCTTGTGGATACCCTCAGTCTCCCCCCCCCCTCCAGGAGACTGAGGAGGATGTGGAGGAAGCAGATTTCTTGGATATGATGGGACTAGCTCCTACAAAATGCTTTCTGTTGCCTATGCACAAATCCTTAAAAAAGGCTGTGCTGCAAATATTAGACTTCGATACCTGGGGTGGGCAAGAAAATAGATAAGAAATATCAGCTGGATAGAACCACTGCTGATTTTCTGTTCAGTCACCCTGGTCCTGAAGGGGTGGTCAAGGTTGCTGCCTGTGATGAGGCCAGGATCCCCTTACCAACCCATCCTCCTGACAAGGACTCAAGAAAGATGAATACCATGGGAAAGAAGGGGTATATGGCTGCCTCACTCATTGTTAGGCAGGCAAATTATATGGCCTATGCTGTCCAATATCAGAAGGCACTATGAAATTCGGTCCTTGCTCTGTCTGATAAAATCCCAGGTGAAGTGGCAGTCGACTTACAAGAAATGGCAAGGGCTGCCCTTGATGCCACCAAATATCAGTTCCACATGGCAGTGGATGCTAACTACACCACAGCCAGACTGATGGCTTTATCTGTCTCCCTCAGGAGATTTGCATGGCTAAGAGCTACCAACCTAACCTTAGACACTCAAGGCTATGGATTTTCCATTCGAGAAAAATTCCTTATTTGGTGACAAAACAGATGCCTTCATGAAAAGGGTGGAGGAATATAAGGCCAACTATAGAAGTAATTCTAAAGAAAAGCCTTTCACTTATAGGGCCCAAAATAGGGGAGGCAGGGGTAGGGGATCCTATCCCAGACCTTTTTTCCAAGCACAGGCTTCGCAGGTCTACCAGCAGCCAAGAAGCTATTTCAGAGGGAGGGAGGAAGAGGCCATGAGACAGGCTTCTCCCTCACCACAAACGCAGGCTCAGCCCACACAGAATCCCTGACTGGCTGGTACAGGTCGCTCCCACCCCCACCCACCCACCACCACCACGATCTCCAAGTTTGGCATGCCATCACCACAGACAAGTGGGTCCTGGAGGTAGTGAGCCTGGGGCTGTCACTCTGCTTCAAATCACTTCCCAAGCTGAGAGCAAGAACCTTTGCCCCAGTCACCTCTGCAGACAGGATCCTACTAGAGGCAGAGGTAAAACACCTCCTATCAATCAAAGCAGTGAAACCAGTGCCCCTAAACCAAAGGGGTGCAGGCTTCTACTCCAGATACTTCCTCACCAAAAAGAAAAATGGGGACTGGCGACCTATCCTGGACTTAAGGCTTCTGAACAAGCACATTCTGAAACCAAAGTTCAAAATGGTGACCCTCTCAATAATCACACCCACACTGCAAAAAGGAGATTGGTTAGCTTCCCTAGACTTAAGGGACGCCTATTTCCACATCCCTGTCGGATCAACTCACAAAGTACCTGAGGTTCAGATTGGCCTCAGGTCTTTACTAATTCGCAGCACTCTCATTCGGTCCAACTTCTACACCAAGGGCATTCACAAAATGTCTAGCAGTGGTGGTCGAAATCCTGAGAAAACAAGTTGTGACAGTCTTTCCCTGCCTGGACGACTGGTTAGTTGTAGGCCAGTCCCTGCAACATGCAAGGTAGTCACTGGCACTCACAAAATCCACACTGGAATCCCTAGGTTTCCTCATAAACCAGCAGAAAGCACAGCAAGAGTACAAGTGCTGGACTTCATTGGAGCAGAGCTGGACACCAACCTGGGCAGCTTTCCTGCCCCAAGACAGAGTGGACAGCATCCTACAGATTTGGGTTTCTTTATGCTGGGCAAGCCCAAGCCAGCCAGGGAATTCCTCAGGCTACTGGGACATATAGTAGCTGCCTCCACAGTGGTGCCAGGTTCCAGATTCCAAATGAAAGACATCCAGTTTCATTTGAGACGGTACTGGTCACAAAGGAAAGACCCACTGTCCAAATTGGTTCCAGTCACCCACAGTCTACTGCAGGTACTTCAGTGGTGGCTGGACAGACATAATCTCAAGGTAAGTGTACCCTTTCTAAGGGAACAGCCCTCCCTAATTCTCACAACAGATGCTTCAAACCCCAGGAAATCTTACTGTATTCTGACTAATGCAGTATGGTCCCACCATAGGACTGCCCCGGAGCTGAAATGGTTAATAGAACCTATGCAAATGATGGAATGCTAGGCTCTAGCTCAGTTTTCAAACCACTGTCCCTGGTAAACAATCTCTAACCGTCAGATTCTTTACTCCGCTTGCTTCAGTAAGACGTCTCCGGAGAGTTCTCCTTCATCTCTTGAAGAAAGTTTATTTTCTCGTTTTTTTTATACCAGTAAATTTATTTTTATTAGATGTTCTTATCACTGTCCTTGGTTTTCAGGTAGTAATTGTTTAGATTTTAGTTTATAGAGGGTAAGTAGTCGTTTTTCTGTCAGGTTCCCTAACCGTGGGGAAACCAACAGTTCCCTTTATTTTTACTTGTATTGTATCTGTTAGTTTTAAGAATTTCCGACTCTGTATAGTCAGTAGTTGTCTAAAAACTTATACCGGAGTAATTTTCCAGTCTGTGGGTCCCTTATTTCAACTGGAGTAACTCCTGGACTTGTACTTTTTAAAAACTGGTTTCTTTTACAGTGCAACAACCAACAAAAAAAAAAAAAGGAAAGGGTCTAATTGGTCTTTCTGTATACCTTTTCTTATGTCACAGAAACCAAAAAAGAGAACAGGATCCACGGGTTTCCAGCACTGCACAGAGTGCGGGGAAGTGTTTGCAAAGACTGATCCTCACTTAATTTGTCTGTTCTGTCTGGGGTTTGACCACCTTCAGACAGACTGTGAGATCTGCACTAATTTCCCTCAGTCCACCCTTGATAGACAGTTAGAGACTAAGGGAAAAAAATGTCTGATAAGGCCGCTAACCCAGCTACCGAACAGTCTGCCAAACCAGGGAGACTGCTCTGTGACAGGGGCGATAGTTCCACAAAAATGAGAACGGGGATAAGGCTGCTGAATCGGATGTCACGGTTAAGAAAAAGGGTAAAGAAAAGCACCAGGAACCGCAACCAGTCCCAACAGCGGTTCCTTCTGCTAAAGTGATCGCAAACACAATCAGAATTATTCAGTCTTTGCAGTCTCCGGTTCCGGTTGATAAACAGCCGTTTCTGCCAACTCCCAGTTCACAAGTCCCCAGTTTAATATACCAAGGTGGCGAACAGTTTGAGGATATTGGTCTTGCTGAAGAACCAGACGATTATGGAGATGATTATGACGAGCCTATAGAGCCAGACATCTCTCCTGACCCCCACAGGCCTGATTCCCCTAATAAGGGAACTGAGGATTTTTCCTCATACTGATCTGCATAAGATCTGCCTGTTGTGCTGCCCTGTGAGAGGTGGAGAAGCTGCCCTGTGAGAGGTGGAGAAGCTGCTGTCTGAAGCCACCTGTGTACGCTGACTCCCCGAGTTTTCGAAGAAGAACGCGGAAGTGAAACTTACCACTGCATGTCACTGAAGGAGGAGGGGCTGCACCACATAAAGCTTATGCTGTTCAAGTCGGAATCACTTCATTTAGTAAATAAAAAGTAACTTTTAAAAATAAATTGAGTTTGATTTAGCAACTGAAATAAGTGTGTAAGAGCAATTTCACAGTAATCGAGAAGCTTTGTAAAAGTTGCTTACTCTGCTTAAATAATCTTAAGAGTTTTAGCCTAAAGCTATTGATAGTCACTGAAAGAGTGAAACTTAAATTAGTTGAAGGGTAGTGATTGTATTGGGTTACCATAATTTGAGCTGTAATTCTCTGGCCATAAAATGAAGGGTATCTTTGTTAAATTTATGGTATTACTGTTGTGTATGACATACTTTTTGTCACATAATGGCTCAGATATACCTAGGGATACAGAGAATAGTAACAGCTTATATTTGAAATGTAGTCAACTAAGTAAGAATACTCTAAGTACAAACAAGTTAATGAGAGGGAGAAATCATTTTAAGAGGGTAAGGCAGCAAATTTTAAATACTTTTAGGCCAGTTTTTTGTGGTAAACTTTTCTCTTATGATCAGGCTGTTTTGATATCTTTAGTATTAAGTGGGGACATAGAACTGAACCCAGGGCCAAGGGATGGGGCCATTAAGGTTATTTCAGATAATGCTAGAAGTTTAGTTAAAAAAATGGACCTCCTTAGAGCCTGGGTAGAATTAGAAAGTCCAGATATAGTAATTTTAACTGAGACTTGGTTAACAAAAGCAATCCCCCAAACTGAAATAGAACTTCATGATTTTTATTGCTTTAGACAGGATCGTGGGTCACGGGGGGGGGTCTTAATTTATTTTAGGTACAATTTAGGTCCCTCTGAAATTATTTACTCTGAGAAAACAGAAGGGATAGAATGTTTATTATTAAAATTCCAGATAATTAACTTGATTGTTGGAGCTGTATATTCACCACCGAAGATAAATACTAAGCATTTTGAAAAGTTTTCTCATTCTATTATGAAACATATAGGTCAAACAAATGTTGTGTTAATGGGTGATTTTAATGCTGCTTGGGGGTGCCCAAGAGGTCGGGTCTTGGAAAACTCAATGAGATGTCTGAATCTGTTACAAATTATCGACTTACCCACAAGGAAAGGGAAACTAACTAGTAGTGGGAATATACTGGACTTATGTTTTGTTTCGCCAGAAATGGTAATAACAAACAAGGGACATGGGGAGCCAAATTTGGGGGACCATAACGTAGTAAGGTTTATAATAAATCTAGAACTAAGAAAGGTACCAGTAATTAAAACATCTGTTGAATATAAAAGAAACTATGCTCAATATAACAAACAGCTGTTTTGTGAGTACTTACAGAGACAACCATGGCATAGAGTTTTTTTAATTCCCGACCTGAATGTAGCTATTCAGGAATTTACAATTATGTTTAATGAGGCATGTGATATGTTTGTGCCATGGAAAAAGTTAATCAAAACAGAATCATTTACCCTGGTGACGTAACCATAAGAAAATTAATTAGATCAAAAACGACTATGGAAAAAAGCAAACAAATCTTTAAGATCCGATGTATGGGAAAATTTTAAAAAGGTAAGGAATAGAGTGGTTCAGGAAATAAGGAATTCTAAGGCCTCTTATTATAAACAGAGAATTAAAGAAGCAAAAGATCCTAGGAACTATTGGTCACTGATAAAAAATTTAGCAAATCCTGTTAAAAATCAAGTAGAAACAAAATTAAAACATAATGGGAAAATGTTAGAAGCTGATAATGTTGCAGAGCATTTAAATAATTATTTTATTGAGCTCCCAGATTTAAACTTAGGAATTGAAACTCACTTGGAAAAAGTTCAGTTTGAGGACCAAAAAACCGATCTTGAAAATTGTAAGGAACATCAGTCCCCAAAGTTTCGTTTTAAAATAGTGACCACATCTGAAGTATGTAAATTAATAAGAAACCTAAACATAAATAAAGATTGTGGCCCGGACAAAATAGAAAATAGATTATTAAAAGAAGTTGCCCAAGTGATATCCCCAGTACTAAGGGATCTTTTTAACTGGAGCCTAAGGGAGGGATTATATCCCGTATTATGGAAGAAGGCCAAAATAATTCCAATTCATAAGGGGGGGGACTTATTGGACACTTCAAATTATCGCCCAATAGCATTATTGTCAACAATCTCCAAAATGTTGGAGCGGATTGTCCATGGGCAACTAACAACATATTTGGAAAAACACCAAAAAATTACCCCTTTTCAGTCAGGCTTCAGACAGGGTAGGTCCACGGCTACTGCACTCACCGATTTTCTGGACCTAGTTGCCACCCCTCTGGCGGAGGAGAGATCGGTGGGTGCAGTATACGTGGACCTATCAAAGGCATTTGATCTAGTAAATCACCGTGTCTTGATTGAGAAATTGAGACGCCTGGGAGTGGATGATGAACCATGTGGTTGGTTTACATCATATGTAGAAGATAGAACTCAGTTTGTAATGGTGAATGGATACAGCTCTAGCTTGGGTACGGTCACTAGGGGTACCCAGGGTCGATCCTGGGCCCCTCCTGTTTTTAGTATATTTGAATAACTTACCAAGAGTAATTAAAATTCACAAATTAGATTGTACGCGATATACTGTCTTGATTGCATCCGTAAAATGTGAGTGAATTGAACAAAAATTGCAGGGCGATTTCTTAAACATGCAAAATATTTTACAAAATTTGGATTATTGATTAACAATAAAAAAAAAAACCAGACTATGTACTTTGGGACAGAGAAGAAGGATAGTGCAGGCACAAACCTGATAATTAAGACACAGGATGGGAAAATATTAGAGCAAACCCAGTATTACAAATATCTGGGGGTCATAATCGACCAGGAATTGAATTTTGAACAACATGTGACTGAACTTATTAAAAAAAAACAATTCAAAACTAGGGGTTATGAGACGCATATCAAATTGTTTAACAAGAAAAATGCGACTGAGTATAGAAAACCAACTACTTCTCCCTGTGATTGATTATGGTTGCCATATCTATAGACACACCTCAAAAAAACAAGTACATAACCTGGATGTTTTATATAATAAACTAGCTAGATTTGTGTTAAATGTGACTTTGGTACCCATCATTGTGATATGTATTCAAGGTTGGGATGGAACTCATTAGAACAGAGGGCAGAGGTTTTGGTTAACACAAATAAAAGGTTTACATAAGAATAATTTACAAAATCACCTATTGTACAATTTAAAAAAAACGGAACATGGACTAAATTTACGAAAATCTGGAGCGAGTTTATCTTACTCCAAAAATTAAAAATAGATATAGTACAATGACTTTTCAGTATAAAGTTTCAAAAAGTTGGAACAGGCTCCCGGCCCCCCTTAGGGACACAAACCTGTCATTATTAGAATATAAGACTGCAGTGAAACAAGAGCTGCGTTTTTAAATGTTTGTGTAACAGGTGAAGTTTGATTGCTATGAATATATGATGTTTGGTTGTTTATACAAATGAAATGACTGTATGTACCTAATTGTACGATAATTGTATCTTTGTGGTGTGTATTTGTGTATTGTGTTTGTTTATTTTTTTTGTACTAATACGGGATGCCTTGTAAATAGGGATTCTCGAACCCCTAATGGCATAATTTTCTGTATAAATAAAATTTTACTACTACTTTGTTTTTATGAAGCAAGTTGCCCAGTCTCTTGACTTCCCATCCCATGAGTCTCTGGAAGATGAGGAACAAGACTGTAAGGAAATTATGGATGTTCCTCCTCCAAAAAGGCTGCTCCTCCCTCTGCACAAGTCTTTGAGGAGGCAGACCATGAACATTTTGGAGACTCCCACTTCTGTCCCTCCAACTGATAAAGTGGACAGGAAGTATTGGGTAGATAAGTCTGGGGCCGAATTTTTGCATCCCAGCCATGAAGGTTTGGTTCAGGCTGCAGCTCGTGTCAAAGCTGGCATCCGCCCCCCCCCCCAAGAAAGATTCCAAGAGGACAGACTCAGTAGCAAAAAAGGTTTATTTGGGATCCTCGCTAGCCATTAGGCAGGCATCCTATATGGCATATTTAGCCAGATATCAAAAGTCTGTGTGGTCTACAGTACTAGAAATTGTCAAGTCTGTTCCACCTCCAATGGCTGCTGACCTGGAGGAAACCGTTAAGAGGGGCATTGAAGCTTCAAAACTCAGTTTAGGATGGCAGTGGATTCAAATGACACTGCATCCAGGCAAATGGCTTCAGCAGTGTCCTTGAGAAGGTTTGCTTGGCTGAGAACCACTAACCTCTCACAGGACACGCAAAATAAGGCCCTGGATTTTCCCTGTGACACTGTGTCTCTGTTTGGACAACAAAAAGAAGCATATATGAAAAAAATGGACGATTACAAATCTTCTTATAAAAGTGCAGCAGTAAAGGAGACAACCGCCAACCCTCAAAGGTACCATTCTAGGGGTGGCAGAGGCAGGACTCCTTATAGGCCTTATTTTCAGCCCCAAGTCTTTCCCCAGTATCAGCCTAGGGGATACTTTCGGGACAGAGGCAGGAGGGGCACTGGCTGCACTAGCCCCAGTGTCCAGCCAGTAGCTCAATCAAAGCAGACTCCCTGAGCAGAATGTCCAGGTTGCCTCCCCACTACCAGTAGGGGCAGACTGGCCCACTACTTCCAGGAATGGAAAAACATTACCACAGACAAGTGGGTTCTGGAAGCAGTGGGTCAGGAGTTTGTCCTCCGCTTCAAAGCCAAAGCAAGGCTAAGGTCAAAAGCTTTCAAGCCCTCTTCTCCATCAGAAACAGCCCTACTGGAAAAGGAAGTATCATCCTTTCTGCTGCTTCAGGCGGTAGAACCAGTCCCTGCCATTCAAAAAGGCAAGGGTCTGTATTCCAGATACTTCCTTACACTAAAGAAAACAGGGGAGTGGCATCCCATTCTGGACCTCAGATACCTGAACAAGCATTAGTCAAAACCAGAATTCAGGATGGTCACTCTATTTACCATCATACCTACTTTAAGGCAGGGAGACTGGCTAGCATCCCTGGACCTAAAAGATTCTTACTTCCATATTCCAATCAGAAGGTACCTCAGATTCAGGTTGCCATCAGGTCATTATCAATTCAGAGCAATGCCCTTCGGACTAAGATCTGCTCCAAGGGTGTTCACAAAATGCCTAGCTGTCGTGGTGGCACACCTAAGGCGGCTAGGGGTGTCAGTGTTTCCCTATCTGAACAACTGGCTCATTGTAGGCCAGTCACAGCAACAAGTAAGTGAGGCACTCTCAATCACTCAGGCCACCTTGTCCTCCCTGGGATTCTTAGTCAGTCCAAAGAAGTCTGTTCTAGAACCTGTGCAGGTGCACCAGTTCATAGGGGCAGAATTGGATACAAGGACAGAAATGGCTTACCTTCCTCAGGACAGGGTGGACAGCCTTATTCAAATAGCCAGGTCTTTCTCACTGCATGTTTCCAGACCAGCAAGGCATTTCCTGCAGCTGTTAGAGCACATGGCAGCCTCCACCATAACCGTCCCAGGAGCCAGGTTTCAGATTAGAGACATTCAGTTTCATCTCAGAGGTACTGGTCCCAAAAAAGATTCCTTATCAAAACTGGTCCCAGTCACGGCCACCCTTTTTCAAGCTCTGCAGTGGTGGCAGGTGAAGGAACATCTCAGACATGGGGTACCTTTCCTACAACAGTCCCCTTCTCTGGTGCTTACCACAGATGCTTCCCTTCTAGGGTGGGAAGCACATCTAGGGGATCATACTGCCCACGGCACGTGGGTGAAGCAGGAATCCCTTCTGCACATCGATCTACTGGAGCTCAGAGCAGTTCTTCTGGCACTTCAGTTCTTTGCCACTTAGGTGGTAGGAAAGGTGGTACAGGTCAGAACAGACAACACAAACACCATGTACTACATAAACAAACAAGGGGGCACAAGGTTAATCCCTCTTTGCACAGAAGCTATGAAAATTTGTACACTGGCATATTCTCTAAAGGTGTCCCTTTCAGCTGTTCATCTCCCGGGCAAGGACAATGTCCTGGCGGATGCCCTCAGCAGGATAAACCAGAATCACCACGAATGGTCACTGAACAGGCAGGTCTTACAGACCATTTTCAGGAGGTGGGGCACCTCAGAAGTGGATCTCTTTGCAGCCCCAGACAATTACCAGCTCCCAGAGTATTGCTGCAGACCCCCCATCAGGGGCACAATTCCTTTGGATGCACTCCTGTTGGATTGGACAGGGAAATTCCTGTATGCTTTCCCTCCATTCCCTCTACTATTGAAAGTGTTGAACAAACTCAGGCTTTAACCAGCCTCAATGATTCTCATTGCCCCAGACTGGGCCAGGCAGCCTTGGTACTCCATAGTTCTTTCAGTGTTAGTAGCCAAGCCAGTCAGTCTTCCCAGGAGGTGCAATCTACTGACCTCCTCTCAGGGCAGAATCATGTACCCCAACTTATTATCCCTCAGACTCAAGGCACGGCTTTTGAGGACCTAGAGTATGCAGACTTGCATCTTTCAGAAGAGGTTATGGATATACTGAGGGTTTCCAGAAAACCCTCCACTAAGAAAACAGTTTCCTTCTGGTGCCAGGGCAGAGGCCTGGATCATTCTCAAGCTAACATTTCTGTTGTCTTGGACTATATGGCTCATTTGCACTCCACAGGTTTAACTATTTCCATGCTGAGGGTGCATTTAGCAGCTGTTTCAGCTTATTTATCAGCAGGGAAAGCTTATTCTTCCTCTTTGGCTTCAAAGCCAGTGTTCAAAAAATTCTTTAAAGGGCTGCTACCCTTAACCTACCACACAAGGAGCCCACACCTATGTGGGATTTGAATATTTGCATTGCTCAGCTCATGCAACCTCCATTCGAACCCATGTCCTCAGCAGACCTGAAATATGTGACTTGGAAAACTGTATTTCTGGTTGCCATTACCTCTGCCAGGATGATCAGTGAACTCCAGGCTTTATCCACAGAGCCAGGATATATCGCAGTTCATAGGGACAAGATAGTCCTTAAAACTAACAAGTTCTAAGGACTATCAGATTTCGACCTTAACCAGTCAATTACCTTGCCAGTCTTCTTTACAGATCATTCCACTTCAGATAAATGTAGGCTGCACAGCCTTGATGTAAAGAGGACAGTCAGTTACTATCTCGACCACACAAAAGGTCACAGACAGAACTAAACCCAGCTCTTCCTTACCTTTGGAGAGGTAGGGAAAGGAAAACCTGCCACAAAATGATCCATTGCCAGATGGATTGTAACCTGTATCTGGTTCTGTTATAGCAAGGTGGGTAAGGAACCACCTGCAGGCCTCAGGGCCCATTCAACTAGGGGTACTGCAGCCTCCCTAGCAGCTGCTAGGGACATTCCCCTAGTAGATATCTGCAAAGCTGCAACTTGGAAAACAGTCCACACATTTACAAAGCGTTATTGTTTGGATGTCCAAGCCAGAGGTGATGCCAGGTTTGGCACAGCAGTCCTGCAGAGCCTGTTTCCTAAATAGGTTATAGGCCCACCTCCAAAGGCACTGCTTGGTCATCTGCATTAGTCGGAATACAGTAAGATTTCCTGGGATTTGAAGGAAAAATTACTCACTTTAGTAATCTGGTTTCTTCTAAGGGAATCTTACTATATTCTGAGCTCCCTCCCTTCCTCGTACCTATGATTACTGCATTACAGCTGTGGTGCAGTTGTTGCAAACCTGGGGAGCATATACTGTTTATTTTTTGGGCATCTGTGACTTGTCTTCTGGGATGCCTAGGGTTGTTTGGAAGTATTTGAAATGGGTAATTCCCACATAATTTTTCTCCTGCCATTTCTGATGCAGGGAGATTCTTATTATTGTTAATATTATTACTATTTTTATTATTATTATTGTTATTCTCCATTAAGAGGAAACTGCTTAGTGCATGCTTTGTAAGAGGCAGCACTGGTACTCACTTCTTCTGACTGTCAGCGACCTCCCCAATTCATTTGCCCAGGAGGCACAACCTGCTGACCTACTCTCAGGGCAGGATCCTGTATCCCAACCTCAAATCACTGAGACTCGAGGCCTGGTTCTTGAGGACTTAGAGTTTGCTAGCCTCAAGCTATCAGAACAAGTCCAGACAGTGCTTAGGAGCTCCAGAAAACCTTCCACTAGAAAAACACATTCCTCTAAGTGGAAGAGGTTCTCCATTTGGTGCTCAGGTAAGGGTATTGACCCCTCCAGGGCTGATCTTGCTGTTCTCCTGGATTACCTGACACACCTGCACTCATCAGGACTGAGGCCCTCAACCCTGAAGGTCCACCTGGCTTCAGTCTTGGCTTACTTGTCAGCTGGTAATTCAAGCTCTGTGTACAGATGTGGATTACATCTCATTTCATAGGGATCAGGTGGTCCTCAGGACCAATAGGAAATTTCTCCCCAAAGTGGTATCTGATTTTCACTTGAATCAGTCAGTGACTCTACCTGTTTTTTTTACAGAGAACTCCAGTTCTCCAGAAAGGAAACTTCACCGCATTGATGTCAAAAGGGCACTGAGCCATTACATTGACAGAACCAAGGCATACAGACCAGGATAGACACAGCTATTCCTCACTTATGGTGAAGTGGGTAAAGGTTGAGCTGCCACAAAACCTACAGTTGCTCACTGTATAGTGGCATGTATTTAGGTTTGTTACAGTAAAGTGGATAAACAGGCACCCTTGGGCCTAAGGGCACATTCCACCAGGGGTATAGCTGCGTCAGTGGCAGCTTCAAGAGATATCTCACTACTGGAAATCTGCAAAGTAGCTACATGGAAAACAGTGCACACTTTTACAAAGCACTACAGCCTGGCTCTACAATCCAGAAGTGATGTCAGGTTTGGCACAGCAGTTCTGCAGAACCTGTTCCCCAAATAGGTTCTCTGCCCAACCTCCAAAGGTACTGCTTGGTAGTCTGCATCAGTTTAATCACAATGAGTTATTCCTGGGGTTAGAAGAAAAAATTACTCACTATAGTAATCTTGTTTCTTCAAAGGGATCACTCATTATGATTAAAGCACCCACCCTGCCTCCTCTACTAGAACCTTAAAAAAAAAAAAGAAAAAGTGGAGGGAATCTTTGTTCTGCATCTCTGCTTTAATGTTACATATAGACCAGGTTAGAGACTCACCCGTTAAACCAGTTGGTTTCCTTGTGGTCTCATTTTAGATCTGTCTCTTGGGGGTGGGGTAACAATTTTTGCTTTATTATGTAAAGATTAGCTAGGGGTTATTATACCCAGTTAGACTCCGTAAGAATCTGAAGCACTCAAAGTGCAGCAGTTGCTAGGGCAGCAGTTTGAAATTGGCACGAGCCAATCAGAGTTCCATCATTTGCATAGCATTCCATCTCTCCGGGCAGTTCAACACAGGAGGCTGACTGCATCAGTTTAATCATAATGAGTGATCCCTTTGAAGAAACATGATTACTATGGTGAGTAATTTTTTCTTCCAGTCTTCATTTCAAACTCCACCTCAGCCGGACTTCCAGGCCATGTTCCAGACCTGGTGGCAAGAGGCCAGATCCAAGTTAGTGGCGGATTTGGACAAGATTGCCAGCCTCGGTGGCAACCCCCACCCCACGCTCTTTGTCACTCGTGGGTTCCCACAGGTCAGGCCGTTCCACGGCACACATTTCTGGAGGCGATACTCCAGAGGTCCCTCTAACTGAGACAGACCTGTGAGAAGGGAGAATCCCCGGACTCGGAGGCTGATTCCTCCAACTTGTCCTCTGAAACCTTTCAGAAATCACGCTGTCTAAGGGTAAGGAATCTCCCAAGTCTCCTCCTAAAGACCCTTCCTTCACTGAACCCCTCCGCATTCTCTAACAAGCTAACGGTTGGAATGCAGAGGAACAGGACCCTAAACACAAGTGCCTTGCAGAACATTTGGACCTAGCTGAGGTATCACCCATACCGATTCCCCCCCCCCCCCGGTGGATGGAGCCACACAAGGATCTCACCTCCACTATCTGGCAGATGCCTCACTCCATCCCAGATGTCCCCAAGAAGGTGGACCAGGCCTACCATTCACCTGAGAGCGCCCCTTATCTATGCTTCCACCCGAAGGCAGACTCCATCATGATCGCTGCAGCTCACGCTCTGTCTGCAAAACCTAAACTTATCAGCAACCTCCCCTCCGGACAAGAGAGTCAAAGCAGTTAGATCAGTTCGGCCATAAGATCTGCTCCTCTGCTACATGTGCCTTGTGTTCTTTAAACTGCGTGGCACGTATGATTTCTTACCAAAAACCTACCATGGCTCAACTCAAGGCTAGACTAGAAAAGGTAGAGGACTCAGACCTTAAGTTGGAGCTCAGTAAGGCACTGAGGCTGTCAAAAATTTCTTGTAGGCATGCATTAAGGGCTACCTACGACACAGTAGATTCCGTGGCTCGCTCTTCGGCTACAGCAGTCTGCCTCGGGCGCTACGCTTGACTCCATATTTCCATATTTTAGGACTCTTTCAGGATGTTCAGGCAGCCATACAGGACAACCCCCCCCCAAGTATCTGTCCTCTTCGGGGGCAATACCAAAGATTTCATCACAGGCCTCCAGGATAGTGGGTAGGCCCTGAGATCAGTAAAGTCCATGTACAAGGCGGGCTTTAAGTCTAAGCAGCCCTTTAAGCTCCAGCAATTACGCCAAGGTAAGCAGCCATTTAACAGATGTCAAAATAAGAGGAGGACATCGGGACCTGCTATGACCTCTCCCCCGTCCCCAAGAACCAATGAGCTGCAGGCAGAATCTTCCCTGCCCGTTCCTCCACCTCTTGACTCTTTCAGATCCCCTCCTGCTCCACCTCTAAACAGTGTGGAGCCACTGGGAGGAAGAGTTGCCCTCCACCTAACAGAGTGGCAGGGCATCATGTTGGATTCCTGGGTCATTCAGGTCATAGCAAGAGGGCACACCATCGAGTTTCTGGAAGAACCTCCAGACTCTCTTCCAAGATGATCTCATTATCCCTCAGACCACTTAACTGTTAAGGGACAAGATCCAGGCTCTACTCAAAAAATCCATGATAGAGCCAGTTCACTGGGCGCAGAGGGGAAAAGGGTATTGCTCCCATTTCTTCCTCATCCCCAAAAAGACAGGCAACTTCAGGCCCATCTTGGACCTCAGCCAACGAAACCTTTATGTAGAATACAAAAGGTTCCACATGCTGACGCTTCAGGGACTTCTGCCACTGTTTCAGACAGACCATTGGCTCTGTGCACTGGATATGCAGGATGCATACCTGCACATATCAGTTTTCCAGGGCCACCACCACTTCCTGCGGTTTTCCTTCTGAGGGGAGCACTTCCAGTTCAAAGCCCTCCCCTTTGGCCTTTCTTCGGCACCCAGAGTCTTTACCAAGTGCCTAGCGGCACTTCGTCGCCAAGGAATTTGTGTTCCTGTACCTGGACGATTGGCTCATAGCAGCACCGTCCAGGAGCAGCCTGGAGGAGTCCGTGTCCTCCACCTTGGACCTCTTTGTACAACTGGGTATTACCATCAGTTACCCCAAGTCGTCTCTGGACCCATCTCAACGCCTCCAATTTATTGAAGCGATACTAGACATGGTCCAGGGCAAGGCGTTCCTCCCGGTGGACAGAGTGCATGCTTTGCAGGACCAGGCCAAACTGGTAGCCTCCTCCAGCTGTGCCCCAGCCAGGGTGTTTTTATGGCTTCTCGGCTTGATGGCTGCGGCCATTCCAACCGTACGTTTGGCCAGGCTGCACATTAGTCACCTAATGGACCTTGCGAGTCCAGTGGGATCAGGGTACCGATGACCTGGATCATCCTATTCTGGTATCCAGTGAGCTCAAGAAGGACCTCTTGTGGTGGCAGGACCCTCTGAACTTTTCTCGAGAGATACCGTTCAGACCCTCCCCGCCCTCTTGGACCCTCACCACAGACATGTCAGGTCTGGGTTGGGGAGCTCTCCTGGGAGACCACCAAACTTGGGGGAAAATGGTCCCAGTTGGAATCATCGCTCTGCATAAACATTCTGGAGATGAGGGCGGTCCTGTATGCCTTTCAGACCTTCCAGACTCTTTTGACAGCGGGAACACTGTTGTTACAAACTGACAACATGTTTGTGGTCTAGTACGTCAACAAGCAAGGAGGTGCCCGATCGTAACCCCAGTGCAGGGAAGCGATGCAAGTCTGGTACTGGGCAGTCTAGCATGACCTACATCTCACGGCCGTGCACGTTCCAGGAGTGCACAACATCCTGGCAGACAGCCTCAGCCGTTCCTTGATTCTAGCTCATGAATGGGAACTATACCAGGAGGTGGCAGAAAATCTGTTCCGCCGCGAGGGGCGTCCAGAGTTAGATCTGTTCACCTCCTCATCCAATGCAAAGCTTCCCAAGCTCTGCTCGCTTGTTCAAGGGCCTGGTGTTATTTGGCTAGACGCGTTATCTATATGTTGGACAGGAGATGCTTGTCGCCTTCCTCCCTCCCTCCCCCCTTTCCCATTCTGCAGAATGTTCTGCTGAAACTTCAAGAGAGGGCAAAACTGTTGCTGATCGCCCCCTCTGGCCCAGGCAAATTTGGTTCCCACTCCTACAACGGTTGGCTGTGGAACCCCCAGTACCTCTGCCTCTTCGGTGCGACCTGTTGATGCAGGATGAGGACAGACTGGTGCATCCGGGCGTCGGGTCCCTACACCTCCATGCATGGTTCCTTCAGACATAATTGCTAACCGTTTTGGAGCCTCTGACAGTTGTTCAAGTTTTGGTGGAGGCTAGAAAGCCTTCCACTAGAGCTACTTACACTGTGAAATGGAAACGGTATTCCATTTGGGTGGCCTCAAAAGAGAGGGACCTTCTTTCTTGCCCAGTGCTCCAGGTGATGGAGTATCTCTTGCACTTGTCTGACTCGGGACTTGGCTACTCTTCGCGAAAAGTTCACCTATCCGCTATCTCCACCTACCACTCTCTGGTAGATGGGAAGTTGATTTCTTAGTTGGAGGTATCCAAAAGATTTCTGAGTGATCCTCCATCTGAAACCACCAATACCTAACAACCCCACCTTGGAATTTGAATTTTATGTTGGAAAAGCTTACTTTATCTCCCTTTGAACCAGCAGTAAGCTGTGAGATGCACTATTTTTCTTGGAAGGCGCTCTTTTTAGTTGCCATTACTTTTTTTTTTTTTTATCATATAATCATTTTTATTTCTTTGTTTTTCTCATTCCAACAAAAGAATAAAGAAAAAGACAGCGATGTAACAAACACTTAGGGTTGCTAACCGATACGTTGGTTACAAAAATAAGTTTACCTAAAGTTTCCAGGTCCATGTCTGCAACATACAGTATCTAAAACATATCTAAGGAAAATTATATAAGAAAATTGTCTATATCTTAGGAATACTTAATATCAAAGTTAGTGCTTAATAATATCATTAACAAATAGGAATTAAATTATATAACAAAAATTCCTTCCGGATTAATTCCAAAACATGAAAAAATATTCAAGTAGTTCACATAGTTTTTAAACCAAATTTTTAAGCATTTTTTTGCCAAACTAATTATTTATACCCATTCTAAAAATCCAGTAAAGTGTTTTCAACTTCTGTTACTGCAGCAACAAGTTCTGAGTCAGACTCTAGATCTGATTCCCTGTCCAAATCTGAGCCATACTCTGTGGCTTGCTAAAGGGTTTTCTTCCTGTCTAGACCTTACAAACTGGGTAGCTTGATCAGGGTCAAAGAAGAGGTAATTTTTGCCTTGATAAACAATTTTAACTTTAGTTGGGGCCTGAAAAGCAAATGTTGCACCTAGGTCCAAAATTTCTTGTAAGTTCAAAAATCGCCATCTCTGCTGCTGAGTCTCATAAGCAAAGTCTGGGAATATAGAGAATCTTACTCCTCTGAATTCCAATGTTTTCCTTAATATGGCCAATTTTCAAAATAGTCTCATCTGTCTCAAATGCAAACTGCATAAGAATTTGAGCTTTGGTATCGTTAGGATTTCTTCTGGAGGTTATTCTGTAAGCTTTTGTTGTTATGGGGGGGGAGGGGATTGTCTTCTGGTACTTGAAAAGTTTTCATTAAAATTTCCCTTATCATCCCTCTCATTTCTAGATACTTACTATCCCAGGTGTTAGGAATGCCCAGAATTCTTTAATTCCGATATCGGTTTGCATTTTCCAAGGCTTCAATCTTTTTAAGTGTAGCCTGTGCTAGTATTGAAACTGACGTATTAGCTGAAATTGTTTTAACTTCTTGTTCATCTATTCTTTTATGCAGCTGTAAATTGTCGTCTTTTATTTATTTCAACTCCACCTCTGTATTAGTTGTTTTGATGCACAGGTTTAGTATTGCCACCTCTGTGTTAATAAACTTCGAGTGTATCTTAGCCGTCCATGAGTCAGTACTGCTCAGTCACTTAGCGCTACCAGAACTCTGTGTCCTACCCCCCTTACCTTGCGCCTGTTCTTGCTCAGTCCATTTGGGCCTTTCAAATAGCTTTTCTGTGGTCATAAACAGGGCTTGTGAAGGTTCACCGGTAGCTATTTGAGATTTTTACATACCTCCGGGATTGTGTTCCATTCTCTGGACCTGGCCACGTTTCAACTTGTTAGGGTCTGTACTCACACTTATATCCATGCTTGCATTTGCAGAAGTACCTGTAACATCCATGAGACCCCTAACATCCATGAAAGGGGAATTTTCCTTCAAACAAAATGAAGTCTTGCTGTATTCTGACTATTGCAGTTAGCCCCAGCACTTGAACTGCCCCGGAGAGAGAAGGGTTAAAATTCTATGCAAGGCATAGAAAGTTGAGCTCGGTTGAAAACTCTGTCTGCAACACTTTGAAACCCAACCGTCAGATTCTTTACTCCGCCTCACTGAACAGTTGCTCCGGAAATTTTCTCCTTTGCTCGGTTCAAAAAAGTCTGTTAAAGTTGTCGGTTAGTCCGAATTTATTCCGCAGTTAGTTCCGTTTGTCGGTTCAGGACTCTGTCTGTGGTACTGTAAGTACTTAGGTTTTGTGGAAATTGTAAAAGCTGTATTTTTCGGTCGGTTTGGCTGAACCGATCCTTTAATAGATCTTTTGTGGATGAATGTAGTGTGTGGTTACCGGTCCGTATCGGTTATAAAAAAAAAACGTGATTTGAATGTTTTTTCCATCACCCGTAACACAGTGAGAAACCAATAGGGGAGTCTTACCTGGCGGTTGCCGAATAAAGGGTAAGTTCGTTAGGTTGGCCATGTCTGAGAAACCCAAGAAAAAAAATGGGCCCACTGGTTGCAACACTGCAGTGTGTGTGGGTAGGTCTTTGCTAAGGCTGATCCCCACACCACCTGTTTACTGTCTGGGGTTTGACCACCTCGATTCAGACTGCCGAATTTGCAAGAATTTCCCTAAGTCTACCCTGGAAAAAAGGTTAGGTAAACTTAGGAATAAGGAGGCCAAGAAATCCGCTGACCCGGAAGGCCAGCCCGGTTCAGTTCCTACCGAAACAGAAGGAGTGCCCTCTGACCAGGGCAACACTTCTTTGGGCAAGAGGAAAGCCGATCCTGAGGGATCGGTTCCTACTAAAAGAAAGCGCAAAGATAAATCGGCCGGTTCGGATCAAGATCTTCATGTTCTGACCGCCGAAGAGATAGCCAGAGCGATTCAGATTGTCAAATCACTTCGTCCAGTTCTGACTGATCCAGCGTCTTCTGGCAGGGGCTCGTTTCGGTCAGTTCCCCCGATTCAAGATTATTCCCCTGAAGACTTTTACGAACCGGAGTTTGATGAGGAGGGGGATTCTGAAGAGGATGGTGATGATGGTGAAAGTCTGGATGTGCCTGTGGAACCAGACATCTCCCCAGACAGACCTTCTGGTGTTTCCCTTCCTAGGCTTTCTGAGTCCCTTCCCCACTATCTGTTTTACAGAAAGGTGGCTGAAACCCTCCAGCTTCCCATGAAGGAGGCCGTGGAGGATCAGGAAGAGCCTGATTTTGTTGAGATGATGGACATCCCAGAGTCTGAGACTGTCTATTCCCCTCCATAAGTCCTTTGGGAAACAGACACAAAAAATTCTAAGGTCTCCTAACTCTGTACCTCCTTTTGACAGAAGAATGGACAAGAGGTATACCTTATCAGGCTCGGATACGGAGTTTTTCTATCAGCAGTGCAACCATGTTGGGGTAGTGCAGGCTGCAGCCTGTGACAAGGCAAACATTCCCTTGGCTTCACAGCCCCCAGACAAAGACTCCAGGAAGATAGATGCCATGGTAAAGAAACAGTACATGGCATCATCTTTGGGACTTAGGCAGGCTAACTAATGGGCTATAAAGCCAGGTACCAGAAGTCCAGGTGGGACACTGTACTGGCACTGGTTTAGCAGGCTTCCCCCCAGCTAGCCAAGGAGCTGGAGGAGGTGGCTGCTGATGGGATTGAGGCATCAAAGGTGCAATTTCATGCTGCTGTGGACTCCAGTGATCTGTCATCAAGTCATGGCTGCATCTACGGCTCTTCGGAGAATGGCTTGGCTCAGATGTACTAGCCTTTCACTGGACACCCAGGCTAAGGCCATGGATTTCCCTGTAGTGGGTAATTCTCTGTTTGGGGAGCATACAAAGCATTACATGAAGAAAATGGATAAGTACAGGACCATTTATAGGAGTGCCCAGGCCAAGGAGAGGCAGGCAACTCCTCAAAGGCAGCAAGCTTGGGGCAGGGGCAGGCCTTTTCACAGGCCTTTCTACCAAGCACAGACCTCTTCTCCCTTTTCTCAGAGGGGGTTCTTTAGAGGGAGAGGCAGAAGGGGGATGAGCAGGGCTGCATCCACCCCTCAGCCTAAGGCTCCTGCCAAGCAGACACCCTGGTGTGTCAGCCCGGGTCGACTCCCCCATTCCGGTAGGAGGCAGGCTGGTTTACTTTGTCCAGGACTGGATGTCTGTGACCTCAGGCAAGTGGGTCCTGGAGGTAGTGAGCCAGGGACTGGTTCTCAGTTTCAAAAATTATCCGAAAATGAGACCCAGATCCTTTCCACCTGCAAATATATCAGAAACCCTTGCTCTAGAGGCAGAGGTTTCATCTCTACTGGCCTTAAGAGCCATAGAGAGAGTTCCTACCCTATATGGGGCCAATGGTCTGTACTCCAGGTACTTCCTTACCCCAAAAAAGACAGGGGAGTGGCAACTCATCCTAGAGTTGAGATACCTGAACAAGCATCTTTTAAAGCCAAAATTCAAAATGGTGACTCTGGGAACAATTCTTCTCTCTAAGGCCAGGAGACTGGCTAGCCTCCCTGGACCTCAAGGATGCCCATTTTCATATTCCCATCAGGTGCTCCCACAGAAAGTACCTCAGGTTCGAATTGCCCTCAGGCCATTACCAGTTCAGAGCAATGCCCTTTTGCCTAACTTCAGTCCCAAGGGTGTTCACAAAGTGCCTAGCAGTAGTGGTGGCCTTTTTAAGAAGAAAAAGGGTTTCAATCTTTCCATATCTGGATGATTGGCTCCTTGTGGGCCAGTCCCCAAGTCAGATCTGCAGGTGACCCAACAAGGTCTCACTTCCTTGGGGTTCCATCTCAGTCTTCCCAAGTCAGTTCTCGAGCCTGTATAGCTTTTCACTTTTATAGGAGCAGAGCTGGACACGGTCAAGGCAAGAGCTTTCCTTCCTCTGGAAAGGGCAACAGCCATCTCACAGCTAGCCTCTTCCTTCCTCCCTCCAGTCTCTCGACCAGCAAGGCATTTTCTTCAGCTTTTGGGCCACGTGGCAGCTTCCACAGCAGTGGTCGAAAGGGCCAGGTTTCAGATGAGGGACATTCAGTTCCATCTGGGGCTTTTTTGGTCCCAAAGGAAAGATCCTCTTACCAAACTAGTCCCGGTTACTCAGACCCTTATTCAGGCCCATCAGTGGTTGCAGAATCTGGACAATCTGAGGCAGGGAGTTCCATTTGTCACTCAGATTCACTCTGTGGTCCTTACCACAGATGCTTCCCTATTGGGGTGGGGAGCCCATCTGGGGGCTCTCACAGCCCAGGGACTGTGGTCCCCTCAGGAATCCCTTATTCATATCAATCTCAGGGCGGTCTTTCTGGCCCTGCAAGCTTTTTCTCGGTCAGTGCAGAACAAGGTGGTTCAGGTCAGAACAGACACCACCACCACCACCACCATGTGGTATATCAAGAAGCAGGGAGGCACTCGGTCTACGGCCTTGTGCGCAGAAGCCATGAAAATATGGTCCCTGGCTTATTCCCTACAGACCTCTCTAGTAGCAGTCCACCTCCGAGGAAAGGACAATGTGCTAGCAGATGCATTGAGCAGGATTTCCCAGGGCCATCACGAATGGTCTCTGGACCCTCTGGTGTTGAAGATGATTTTTTCAAGGTGGGGCACTACAGAGATAGATCTCTTTGCAGCCCCAGACAATCACCAACTTCCTCTGTTTTGTTGCAGACCCCCAGTCTTGGTCTCAGTCCTTCTGGATGCTCTGATTTTGAACTGGGAAGGGAACTTTCTATATGCCTTCCCTCCCTTTCCTCTACTGTTCAAGGTCCTAGTTAAGGTAAGGTCACAACCTTGCAAAGTGATTCTGATTGCTCTAGACTGGGCCAGGCAGCCTTGGTACCCCTGTTGCTGTCTCTTAGCAGTCCATCTTCCCCTCTCTCTTCCCAGGAATTACAACCTTTTAACCTCCTCTCAGGGGAGGATTTGGTACCCCAGTCTTCGGTCTCACAATCTCGAGACATGGCTCTTGAAGAGTTAGAGTATGCAAATTTGCATCTGTCCCAAGGGGTTTCTGGACATTCTCAAAGCTTCTCGAAAGCCTGCCACCAGGAAAACTTACAACTCCAAATGGAAAAGATTCAGCATTTGGTGTACTAAGAAGCATATATCCCCAGACACTGCTGAATTGTCTACAGTTCTGGATTATATGGTTCACCTTAATGGCCTAGGCCTCAGACCAGCTACTCTCAAAGTACATTTGTCAGCTGTTTCTGCTTTCCTGTCAGTGGGGAAGTCTTCCTCTCTGTCATCTCACCCTGTATTCTGTAAATTTTTCAAAGGATTGCTTCATACCAATCCCCCCTTTAGGGATCCTGTTCCTGCCTGGGATTTGAATGTTTGCATTGCTCAGCTTATGCAACCCCCTTTTGAGCCTATGTCCTCAGCAGAGCTCAAGTACTTGACTTGGAAAACTGTGTTTTTGGTTGCTGTTACCTCTGCCAGACGTGTCAGTGAATTGCAAGCCCTGTCAGTTGAACCTGACTTCATTTCATTCCATAGAGATAAGGTGGCCCTTAGAAACAATAGAAGGTTCTTACCCAAAGTAGTTTCTGATTTCCATTTAAACCAGTCTGTCTCTTCCTGCGTTCTTCACTGATCATACTTCCTCAGGAGAGCGGAGGTTGCACAGTTTAGATGTTAATAGAGCCCTTAGTTACTACATAGAACATACAGAGGGTCACAGGTTTGACTCCCTCCAGTTGTTCCTCACTTATGGGAAGTAGGTAAGGACACACCTGCCACCAAGAGAACTATTGCCAGATGGATTGTCTCCTGTATCCAATTCTGCTATGAAAAACTGGGAAAAATTTCACGCTTAGGCATGAGGGCTCATTCCACTAGAGGTACAGCTGCATCTCTGGCTGCGGCTAGGGGTATTCCTTTGTTAGAAATTTGCCAAGCAGCCACCTGGAAAACAGTTCATACCTTCACCAAGCATTACCTTTCTGGATATCCAGGCTAGGAGTGATGCTAGGTTTGGCACAGCAGTACTTCAGAGCCTATTCCCAAAGTAGGTTCTGTCCCTCCTCCTTGGAGGTACTGCTTGGTAGCCTGCAATAGTCAGAGTACAGCAAGACTTCATGTTGTTTGAAGAAAAAATGACTCATCTTAGCAATAATGTTTCTTCTAATGGCGTCTTGCTGTATTCTGACCTCCCTCCCTGCCTCCCCTCTCAGAACCTGTTTTGGGAAGTGGGTGGGCAGGTGCAGTGTTGCACCCCAGGGGTGTCTTCAGCCCACTTTCTGTTGTTTTGGGTGCTTTGTGTTTGATTAGTTAATAATTGTTATGCTTTATTACCTGGTTTTTGGGTTTCCTGACTTGAGTCTTTTAGGAATCAAAAACTTTTGTTGCAAGTTGGCTAGTAGAAATTTTACAATTTCCACATTATTAAGTCAGTGAGTTTTACCTCATAAGAATCTGACGGTTGGGTTTCAAAGTGTTGCAGACAGAGTTTTCAAATGAGCTCGAGCTCAACGTTCTATGCCTTGCATAGAATTTTAGCCCTTCTCTCTCCGGGGCAGTTCAAGTGCTGGGGCTAACTGCAATAGACAGAATATAGCAAGACTCCATCAGAAGAAACATAATTACTAAGATGAGTAATTTTTTCTTCTATACTATCTGCTCCTTTATTTGCAGACTCGGTCCTTGTTTTGTTACTAAATCCGACTGGGGAGACACAGACGCAGCTACTCCTGCCGCCTGCTCCCCTACCTTAGTCGGACTAGGAGAACCAACTTTAAACCATTTGTCCAGTGGGCCACCACAAATAAAGGACACCTCGCTCGAGGATGAGGAACTCCTGTCTTTGCCTTTTTTAATGTCCATGTTTTTTGAATCCGTTACGATCTTCACCAGTAATTTTCCGCCAACTCTTGACAAAAGGGCGTGTTGTGATCAAGAATATATGTGGGCCGACCCGATGGCGCTGAGGGTTGGCGCTGGATACCACACCGGCGACCTGGGTTGAGGTGAGCAGGGGTTGGTGAGGAGAAAGAGATCGTGCGTCTGAAGGACTGCTCTCTTCCCGGGGAGGGTGTGGGAGACGCTCGCTCATAGAGCGACCTCTGGCCATGGCTGGAGGCTCGCCGACTGAGCAGTGGAGTGAACGCCAGGGTTGGGTGGAGCTACGGCACTACGTTGCCTCACTGGCCGTGCTTCGGGGGGGGATGGGAAAAAGAAGTAAGAAATACCCCAATCCTGGGGATAGATGAAGGCGCCTCGACCTTCACAGCCCACAATCCCATCTCCGGGCCATCTCCTCACTCCTGCCAAGCTCGTGTGTGCTGGGCACTTTGCCCTATAAGATAGTGTGCCCTGGGCGGATAGAGTGGCCCTACCTCCGGAGGGTTCAGACCCGGAGGTCGTGCTTGGCAGCACAAGGTGGAGAGGAGTGGTCACGGCGGGAGGTAGAGGCTGGAAGCTCCGAGGTCACTGGAAGGAGTTCTCCAGGGTTGGAGATAAACATAGTCAAAAAAAAAAAAAAAGAATATATGCGGTTCAGCTGTAATTTCTTTCTCAGAGCAGCAGAGAAATGCAATTTGCCAACGGTTAGAGCTCTAAGCGCTCTACTCGCAGAACACCACATAACGCCTTCCGAACGAGCAAAAAATGCTCAGCAGGTGTTACAACGTCCTACAGCCATTAGCTCATCAGCCCGTCAGCTGATTCTGACATGAGTTGCCATTACTTATGCTCAAAGAATCTCTGAGCTCCAGGCCCTGAGGTTTAAAGAGCCTTATCTGATTTTCCACAGAGACCGGGTGGCTCTGTGTACAAATCCTAAGTTTCTTCCCAAGGTGGTTTCTGAGTTCACTCTGAATCAAACTGTCACACTCCCTGCTTATTTGTTTATTATCTGGTTTACTCTAATAGGGGTGAGTTGCTCCTGCACACTCTAGATGTGCACAGGATATTGCACTAGTACATTAACAGGACCAAGGATGTCCATAAAGATGATCAGCTTTTTGTTTCCTTTGCCCCCAAGACTCTGGGGTCGGCAGTCTCTAAGCAATGTGTGTCCAAATGGTTGGCCAACTGCATCCATTTCTGCTACCAGAAGTATGACAAGCTTCTTCCAGGGGAGGTCAAAGGTCATTCCACCAGAGATGTGGTTGCCTTTTTCAAGAATGTGTCCACAGTGGAGATTTGTGCTGCAGCCACTTGGAGTTCAGTCCATACCTTCACTAAACATTACAGTCTGGACATTGCTTCGAGGCATAGGGCGGGTTTTGGTCTAGCCGTCCTGCAGGGCCTTCTGTCATAGACATGCTCTAGTCTTTATACAGACCTTCCTTCCTCCCGTGCTTCAGTTTGTCCTGATCAGTTTACTGCTTGGGACTCAGTCCTACATGTTATGACCTACTGCAGGAACCGTCTCGAAGTAAGATAGTACAGTTACATAAGAACTTACCATAACAGTAGATCTTCGAGAGAGGTTCCTGCAGTAGGTCACCTTTTTCCTTCCTCCTTCCCCCAATTTTCTGTTTGCTCTTGCAAACCTCTTTGGATTGGGCTTCAGGAATGATATCCTTTTCTCCTGTCGCACTCTATGGGGTCTCCGGTGGGAGAACTGGAAGGCGGGCGCCGGGACCGCACACTTGTAAGGTCATGCTGATGTCTAGTCACGTGACATCAGGAGAGCGGTCCTCCGCCAGACATTGCTAGCAAAAATTGGCCGTGTGGTCCTGATGCCAGAGGGCGCAGCCTTGCATGTTATGACCTACTGCAATAACCTCTCTCGAAGATCTAGTTGTTACAGTAAGTTCTTGCGTAACTGTACTTTTTGTCCTATGATGAAAGTTGGTAGGGGAAAGACCCAATATACAATGTATGAAATTTACCTGAAGGTTTGGGCCCCATATTTTACTTAAAGGAACACTACGCCCAGTGGTGGATCCAGGAGTTGACAGAAGGGGGGGGTGCACTTAGGTATGAAAACCAGACCTCTCTGGGGGGGGGGGGGGGTCTGGAGCATGCCCCCCCCAGGAAATTTTGAAATTGTAAGGTGTGAAATGGTGCATTTTAGGCCCAGTTTCAGGAACAAAGTGTTGTCTACCCCCCTCAGAAAATCTCCTAGTTCCCTTTTCCATCACAAAGCAGCTGCAAACAGGAATGGCTGCCTCACATGGATATATTGATTCTGAGGGAGATGTCTGGTTGTTCTGCTAGAATAGCCAAGCATGTCCATCATCTTCCTTCCCATCCCTGCCGAGGCAGCTCGTCGCAGGACTGTGATGGAGAGAAACTAGAAGATGGACTCAGGTGAAAAGGACATGAACAGAGAAACTTAAAAAAAAAAAAAAAATTGATCACAGCAGTTGTGTTCAACTTGTATCAAGTCAGATTATTTATGGAAAGCAAACAATGTTTCATAAGAGAAAAGTATATACACTGTTCTGCCAGAACTGCAGACCAACCAAACTGTTAATTTTTGAAAAGGTTATTGTGTAATATCCAACATTTAACTGAGACTGCTGCTTAAAAATTAACACGTATTAACTTGCCTGGTGGTACAGCGATAACGCTACCTCCTGCCACACCGATGATCAGCATCCGGGAGACCGCTTTGGTCGGCTGGGGAGAGATGACTGGGCCTTCTCAGTAGTGTAACAGTGGCAAGTGCTGCTTGCTATGCCAGCAACTGGGATTTGAGTCAGATCACTGTGACAGGGTTAAATAGGACCCTGTCCCAGTTGTTATGGAGAATCTGTATGCAGGGATCTGTTCTGATCTTATCTGTGTCAGTCTTCACCATTCGTCACTAGTGGGTACAGCACCAGAGCTAGGACTCTGCGGGAGACTTTTTTTTCCCCTATGGGCGGAGTCAACGCAGGGCCAGCACCACCCTCGAGGCCGACGTTCTACGTGGTGCTCGTGGGTTGGCCATTATCTGTCGTCGACTCCGCCCCAGCTCCAGTTCTTCTCTCCACCGCCAAGTGAAGACCGTGTGGAGACTCTGCTCTGCTATCAAGATTTCGGCCCTAGTTCGTCTGCTTTCTGTGTGTGTGTGTGTGTGTGTGTGTGTGTGCGTCGGTACCTATGCGTTCTATTCACCTCGCGTCGTCACTTCTGCAGTAAGATAGTTTCATTACTTTTAAGGCGAGTACTGTTTTGCCATCATTGTTTGTCAGACGGTCATGTCTCATCCAGGAGGCAAGAAATTGACGAAAGCAGGCGGCCTCCTATGCGTTGGTGCCCCTGTGGCCGCCTTTATTCCGTGACGTACCAGCATGACCGCTGTTTTTCCTGCCTCAGCCCAACCCACAATATGGAGAACTACGATGCCTGCTTCTCCATAGACCGCCGAGTTGTCGAAATCCGCACGTTTAAAGTCGGACGTGCGCTGCCGACTTTCAGAGGACAGGTTCGCAGTCGACGGGCCAAGGTGAGGATTCCTGGCCCTTCCTCTGGGTCCCCTCCCAGTCCTATACGGTCCGTGGAGGAGGGGGCCTCCTTCCGCGGTGCAGGAGGCCCAGTCTGTCCCTCTTGGGTGACAGTCGGGAGGCACTGCTTTGGCAGTCGCCTCTTCAGAGGTGAAGGCTCCCTCGGTGTCGTGTTCTGGGCCATCCGGGTCTGGACCGGCACCTTCCTCGGCGTCGTCTGGCGGTGCTGCTCTTGGTCCTGGTGCCGCTATGCACCACGGCTTCTTAGCAGTGCCGCTGCCTCAGCACCGGACCGCCTCAGTGCCACTGTTGCTCCTGGCACCATTCGCGCATCGGGATGTCAGCATGCGGGGTAGTGCTTCAGCAGTTTTTGGGCCTGTTTCTGTTTCTGGCACCATGTGCGTAGCTGAGACTGAAGCCAGCCCCCGACTCACGCCCGAGGATGGGTGTTGCAACCTTGGCTCCAGAGTCGCTTGCAGCACGGAGGTCGCCCAACTCCAGTGCCGCGGCACTGGGGAGGTGGCAGTGTCAGGCGCAGTGCTGTGCTTGACTCCAGTGCTGCTTGCAGCACTGGGGGAGAGTGGCATCACGCTCGGTGCCGCGCCTGACTCCAGTGCCATTTGTGGTGCCGGGAAGGGTGGTGGCATTGGGTGCGGTGCCGTGCTAGACTCCAGTGCTCTCTGTGGTGCCGGGGTGGAAGGTGGTCCAACTCATGGTCCAGGAACTGGGGGGATCGAGGGGTCATCTGGCATCAGACCTTGGAGTCTACCTCCTCAGAGGTGGACTCTGGGTCTGATCCAGATTGGCTCCCAGGTTCTTCAGAATCCTCTGATCCCTCCATTTCCAGCACCTCGGACCCCACTTAGCCTCCCTCTGGGGGTCAGTCATTGCTGGTAGGCCCTAGGATCAGTGGTACTGACCAGCCAGCAGTGGTCCCCGTGGCCACTGCCATGCAACCTGGGGCCACTGGCACTTCTTCTCCTCTGGTTGGGGCACCCCTTCCCTGGTGTGTTTGCACAGTCCCAAGTTTGGGACAGCCCGGGGCATGCCAGGAAGGGAAGGGTACTGTTCCCTGGGTGGACTCCTCGGAGGCTGCCCAGAGTTGTCAGCTGCTTAGGCTGGTGGCTATGAGGATGAGGTCCCTCTTCGACTCTGAAGGGTTGAGGAGTAAGGGTGCGGTACAGCGCACCCTCACCGGACCCCGGCCAGGTTCTGGGAGGAGCCGCAGTGCAGACCTTTGCTCTTCCCTGGATAGGTCCTCAAGAGGGACTTCAACTTCTGAGGTCAGGGGCCATCCTTCTGGACTCTCACGGTCCTGGTCACCTCACGGGGGGATTTTGTGTTTAATTTTGCTAAGTTCGCTGAGCTTGTATTTCGTTTTGTTTTTCTTTTCTTTCCGGCAGTCAGTTGGAGTTCCATTTTATTTGTTTGCAGTCCACATTTATCTGTAGTCCGTGTTTGGCAGTTGCGTCCGTCTGTTAAATTCCGGTTCTGGACATCAGTCCTGTACTGAGACTGCAGCTATTCTTGGAATTTTATTGAACCCCATTTTATTCTGCTTGCGTTATCCAGTTTGGGGGTTGCTGTGGTCCTGTCGGCAGGATCGGGAGACCGGAGAGGAGCAGTGCCGGTTGTTTGGACCTGGAGGGCAGGCGTGACTGGATCTGCATTCCCGCTCGGGTGTTTGTTGTGTTGGGCGGGTTTGTGCTCCAGATTTTGCGCTGTTTTGGACTGTGCGCCCTGTTTGGGGTGCTGCTACTGTTTTTGGACTGGTGGGACCGAAGAGGAGACTACTGGTTTTTGAGTTGAACATCTGTATAGCCCAGAAAGTGAGCTCAGAAAGTGAACCAGGAAGTTATTCCATCGCAGGAGGATAAGCTTTGAGGACTCACACTGGGAGATAAGTACTTTGTGATTGCTGGACAGTAGTGTCTGTGAATTGCTTCAAGGAACTGCTGGCATGTTATGTTGGCAAGTTTATTTTTTAATTAACAGACTTGTGATGCTTCACTGAAGTGAGGACGATCTGGGCATTTAGTATTCTGCTTCATACTCATCCTTTGAGGGGTGCCTGTGTGTGCATTGGGGCCGCTACGGGGGTGCCGATGCACATCTAATGAAGAGTGGATGTGCTATCAGCAGCCTATAGGTCTCTCGGGGGAGCCGTCTTGTTAGCGGCCTCCAGCTGGGGTCCAAGGTCGCGGCTCCATAGCGCGGGGTATTTCCCTCGTGGGGTGAATGGTGGAGGGTTTTTTTTCTTTCTGCCCTGACTTTCCGATAACAAGTTTTGATTTCTAAATAAATGTTTTATTGGGAATTGAAGTGCTGCATATGAATTTAATTTTTACCTCAGAGGTAGTGAGAGAACCTCTGTGGTTTTAATGACTGATTGAAAGATCCTTCTATTGGTAGTGAGAGTGACTTTCAGATATTCATCTGCGGACTGCTTTTCAGGACTTGGGCCCCCATGGACTTATTGATTGTGGGACCTAAGAAATCTCTGGGATCCTTTTAGAGGTACCAGCGGCTGGTGAGAGCTTGGCCGGGGCTTCTTGAGGATTATATTGTGGACTTTTCTTGGGAATTTGACTGTGGAAAGATTTTGAAAATTCTGAATAGAAAGTGACTGTGCCATTCTGTGTATTGGCATTTTTATTTGATTTGTAGTTTTCTTGAATTTCTTTTGTAAATTTTATTTAGAGTTTTGTTTCAGGGGATTGTTTTGGGGGGGGTTTGGTGTTTGATTTGTGTGTATGTGTTTTGTGTGTGTGTGTGTGTGTGTGTGTTTTGTTTTTGATTGAAATTACGTAATTGGGGAGGATGTGTCTGGGAATGCACGTAAACTTGGGTCGGGCCAGGATAGTGTATGGGGCATATCGGCTGTTTGATCTTCGGCCCTTTTTCAGTCCTCCTGTATCAGGTACTACAGCTAGGCACTGTAGGAAGGTTGGAATTGGGAGGAGCCATAGGACTCGATTGGGGCTGGGTGCCCCATGCACTATGAGTCGTAGGATCAAGGTGGTGGGGCGTAGAAGGCGCCCTGGGATTAGACCAGACTTGGGAAGAGGCCAGATGTGTTTAACATAGAAACATAGACTTTGACGGCAGATAAGGACCACTTGGCCCACCCAGTCTGCCCATTTCCCTACCTACTGGATAAACTGCAGATTCTAGTTAACCAACAGCCTGCTTCCTGCAACCCCCCCACTATAATTGCTTTGTGTCTGTCCCATGCATGCTTGAATTCCCCCACTGTTTTAGACCCAACGACCTCCTCAGGAAGGCTGTTCCATGTATCCACCACTCTCTCCTTGTAAAAGAATTACCTCACATTACCACTGAGCCGTCCCCCCTCTATCTTTAAACTGTGCCCCCTTGTTCTTACACATCTCTTTTTCTGAAAGATGCTACCTTCCTGGACTTTGTTGATTCCCTTGAGGTACTTGAACGTTTCTATCATGTCCCCCCGTCCCTCCTTTCATCAAGGGTATACATATAAAGCTCTCTCAGTCTCTCCTTATATGGTTGTTGATGTAGACCCTGCACCATTTTAGTTGCCCTCCTCTGGACTGCTTCCATCCTGTCTATGTCCTTGCGTAGATGAGGTCTCCAAAACTGCACACAGTACTCCAGATGGAGTCTCACTAACTGTCTGTACAGAGGGATAACCACTTCCCTTTTTCTACTTGTGATGCCCCTTCCTGTGCATCCCAGTATCCCCCTGGCTCTCCTTACCAACTTTTCACATTGCTTACCCATCTTTAGGTCATCTGATATGACTACCCCAGGTCCCTTTCCATTTTTGTTGTTGTTAGTACCTCCCCTGCTATTGTGTACTCTTCTCCTGGGTTTTTGTTTCCCAGGTGCATTACTTTGCACTTCTTTGCATTGAATCTAAGTTGCCATATGTCTGACCATTCCTCCAACCTTGCCAAGTCCCTTCTCATCTTTTCTACCCCCTCTTGTGTATCAACTCTGTTACAGATCTTTGTGTCATCTGCAAAGAGGCATACCTTTCCCTCCAGACCCTCTGCAATGTCACTTATAAAGATGTTAAAGAGGATCGGACCCAGTACTGAGCCCTGAGGTACTCCACTAGTAACCCCCCTTTCTTCGAATGTGTTCCATTCACTATTACCTTCTGTGTCCTGTTGTGCAGCCAGTTCGCTACTCAGGGCGACCACCCTGGGACCCACTCCCAGGCTGGCTAATCCTTGCTTATTAATCTGTGTGGACTGTGTCAAATGCCTTGCTAAAGTCTAGGTAGGCCATATCCACAGCCCCTCCATGGTCTATTACTTTGGTCACCCAGTCAAAGAAATCAATTAGATTAGTCTGACATGACCTTCCTGCTGTAAATCCATGCTGCTTTGGTCCTGTGCCCCGCTGGCCTCTAGGTACTCAACAATTCTTTCTTTCAGAAGTGATTCCATCATTTTCCCTACCACTGAGGTCAAACTTACAGGTCTGTAGCTTCCTGCTTCTGCCTTGCTCCCACTTTTGTGAAGGGGAATCACATCTGCCCTCCTCCAGTCCTCAGGTACCACCCCATCCTGCCATGATTTGTTAAAAAGTGTGGTCAGTGGTGTCACTAGGTCCCCCTTAGTTCTTTTAGGATTCTGAGGTGAATCCCGACAGGCCCCATTGCTTTGTCCACCTTGAGTTTTAGGAGTTCTTTCAGTACTCTTTCTTCTGTGAATGGACTGGTGTCAATCCCCCTACCCAGAGTGCTTCTATTGTCTGGTTTAGGTAACTGTTCATCTTCTTTTGTGAATACTGAGCAAAAGTATTCATTCAGTATCTCTGCCTTTTCACTGTTTCCCTCTGCCCACCTCCCCTCTCCTTTATTAATCTTCACTATCCCTCCCTTAACCTTTCTATGCTCCCTAATGTACCTATAAAAGGTTTTATCCCCCTTTTTGACCGAGTTGGCTATTCTTTCCTCGGTTTGTGCCTTTGCTATTCTGACTGCTTTTCCTACTTCTTTCTGCTTTAATTGATACAGTTCCTTGTCGTGCTCCTTCTGTGATTCCTTATACGTTTTGAATGCAGCCTTTTTCTCCTAACCTTCCTGCCACCTCTTTTGAGAACCATAGTGTTTTTATTCCGCTTTGTTTTCTTTATTTGTTTTACACAAAGACTTGTTGCCTCTATGATGGCAGTTTTGATTTTTCTCCATTGTTCTTCCACCCCTCCTATTTGGCCATTTGCTAGTGCATTCTTCAGGTGTTCACCCATTTTGCCAAAGTCAGCCCTTCTAAAGTCCAGTATCCTTGTTTTTGTATGGCTTATCTCCATGGTTGTGCTCATTGTGAAGCACACTGTGCAGTGGTCGCTTGTTCCCATATGTCTACCGACTTCTAAATTTGTGATCCTCTCTCCATTTGAGAGTACCAGGTATAGTATTGCTCCCTCCCGAGTGGGTTCCAGCACTAGCTGTCTAAGGTCTACCCCCTGCAGGGCATCAAGAATGACCCTGCTCTTGGATGTGGCTGCAGTACATGTCCTCCAGTTAACATCTGGTATATTCAGGTCCCCCATCAACAGTATCTCCCCTTTTTCAGCCATTTGAGAATGTCCTCTATCATTTTCTTGTCCATTTCCTCCCTTGAGATGGGGGTCTGTATACAACCCTGTGCAGATTGTGATGCCATTCCCATCTCCAAGGTGACCCAGAGTGCCTCTTGTCCTCCCCCTTTACTTTTTAGTTCTGTAGCTTTGATCCCTTCCCTTATGTATAGAGCTACTCCACCTCCTCTTTTACCTTCCCTGTCCCTTCTGTAGATTGTGTACCCTGGTATGTTGACATCCCAGTCATGGTTCTCAGTGTACCATGTTTCTGTGACTGCCACAATATCCAATTGTTCATCTTCCATCAAAGCTACTAGCTCAGAAAGCTTGTTTCCCAGACTACGGGCATTGGTAGTCATTGCCCTCCATTTAATGTTGGCTTTATACTTTTTCCCCATCCCTGCTCTTATTATCTTATCTTTTACCATTTACCCCGTCCTGCCCTGTGTTGAGCTCTGTACCTCAGTGTTTACCTACTACCTGCCATGTTTTGTGGGGAGGCTTGACTTTTCCTGCCTTTTATCAGTACCTCCCCCTTATCTAGTTTAAAAGCTTACCAAGGAAGCATTTAAACCTGTCAGCTAGGAGCTTGGTCCCCTTTGTGGACAAATGCAGACCGTCATACCAGTATAGACCTTTATCTCTCCAGGTGGACCCCCAGTCCACAATGAAGCCAAAGGCCTGTGCTCTGCACCAGTTTTGCAACCATTCATTAAACTGCATGGTGTGCAGTACCCTAGCCTCACTCCTGCCATGGACTGGTAGCACCTCTGAGACAGTTTCTGTCACCAGGGTTCCCATTATTATCGAGGGAGCAGGTAGCCAGTAGGGCTGCATTGTCCACTAATCCCCTGAGGGCGGTGCTTTGCAATGCCAGATCAGTCAGAAACAAGACTGCAATTATAGCGGACTTGGTTTCTCTGGCCGATCTGGCTTGCATTACGGAAACCTGGATTGGTGATGATGCTGGCCCAGTTTTAGAGGCTGCCATCTCGTCCGGGTATACTGTAGTGCACTGCCCCAGAGTGGAACGCAGGGGTGGGGGGGGGTAGCCATTTGTTTTAGATCTGAGCTGGGCTTCACCGTGCACCCGGTGAAAACACCATGTTCTTTTGAGTGTGTGGCCATCCGTGGAGGACCAGGCGCAGGTTGCTTGGTCCTCCTGATTTATCGCCCTGCTGGGGAGTTGGGAGATTTCCTTCATGAAGTGGCCGATTTCATCGTCGGTGAAACATTGGAGGCCCCCAGATGTTTAGTGCTGGGGGACTTCAATGTTTGGTCTGAGGATGAATCATCTCGGCTGGGTTATAATTTCCTCCAGATGATGTCCTCTCTGGGCTTCGTGCAGGGAGTATCTTCCGCGACTCATCAGGGTGGCCACATGCTGGATTTGATGTTCTCGCTGGGGCTTGAGATAAATGGTCTCAGTGTTGATAAGGTCGTTTGGTCCAATCATTGCACGGTGAAGTTCCGGTTCGGGGGCCCCCCCCAGTGGTTTTCCCCCTGCAGAGATGGTCAGCTACCACCCTTTGAGGGAGCTTACCCCCGAGGGTTTTATGGCGGTGGCTGACCTATCTAGAGTGGACAATGCATGCAGGGGGTTGTGCGCAGTAGTGGACGCCTATAATAGGGTGCTTTCTGGTGCGCTTGACTCCCTCACACCAGTCCGTGTATGACCCAGGTCTTCTCACTTGAGGTCCCCTTGGTTTGATGGGGAGCTCAAGGAGATGAAGACTCTGGGTTGGAGATTAGAGTGCTGCTGGTGGAAGTCTGGCCTGGAGGCGGACAAACTGGCTCTGCGTATGCACTATGGTGCATACCAGGGGGCAATCAACCGTGAGAAGGCAGAATTCCTGTCCAGGGAGATTGCTGCCTGGAGGAACCGACCAGCTGTGCTCTTTCGGACTGTGGACAGGCTTCTTCATCCTGCCTGTCTACAGCCGAAGGTAGCTTTTTCGAATGCACTGTGTGATGGATTTGCTCGTTTTTTCTCGGACAGGGCGTCTGCCATCAGGCGGAGGGTTCAGCCAGTGGACCAGAATCTGGTCGACAGTGGTCGCCATGGGCTTCCGAAGAGCACTCCGTCTATTTGGGGTGAGTTTAGACTGGTGGAGGTGGTGGGGTCATTGAGATTGCTTCTAGCCCGGCACCTTTTGTGAACTGGACCGGTGCCAACTCATTTCTTAATGAGATGTGTTGACACTGTTGGCCCGTGTTTGCCTTGATTGTACGGTGTTCCTTGTCAGAGGGAGTCTTTCCTGATGTCTTGAAGGAGGCATTGGTGAGGCCCCTTCTGAAAAAAACATCGTTGGACCCTGACGTCAAGGCAAATTACCGTCCTAGCTCCAATCTTCCATTTTTAGGTAAGATTGTTGAGAAGGTGGTGGTGCTTCAGCGAGGAGCATCTCGTGGCCCATAATCTTTATGAACTATTCCAGTTGGGGTTTCGTGCAAGGCATAGCACGAAACTGCACTAGTTCGGGTGCACAATGACCTCCTTAGGGCTAGAGATCGAGGGGAGGGAACAATTCTTGTTCTCCTCGATCTCTCTTCAGCATTTGACACAGTGGATCATTGAGTGTTACTTGCCGGCTCTGTCATCTGCTGGTTTGAGTCTTTTTTTATCAAACAGGAGGCAAAGGGTAGTGATGGGGAATTTCTCCTCCTCCCTTGACCACCTGTTGTGCGGAGTTCCCCAGGGTTTGGTCTTGTCACCGATGTTATTTGCCATGTACATGCTACCCCTGGGAGAGCTCATTAGGAAGTACAGCTTGGGTTTTCATTGCTATGCTGATGATACCCAGCTGTACTTTTCCTTTGCCCCTGGAACATCTTGTGCAGTAGAAGTGCTGAACAGCTGCCTTGCTGAAATCAATGACTGAATGGCCTCCAGTTGGTTGTGACTTAACCCCAGTAAGACGGAGGTACTGGTGGTGGAGTCGAACAGAGGGCGTGAGGTTGGCCTCTGGTGCAGAGACAGGACTTGCCTTGGCTCTGTACCATTGAAACCTCCTCTAGGGTGCGTGATCTGGGTGTTATTCTTGACAGCGGTTTGACACTTGAATTTCAGGTGTCTTCCGTTGTACATACTAGTTTTATCATCTGAGGAATATCACAGGATCAAGCCCTTAGTTCCACCTCTGGACCTCCCCACTTTGGTACATGCCTTTGTGACGTCCAGGCTTGACTACTGTAATGCACTCTATCTCGGGGTCTCTGGGGTACCCTCCACTGACTGCAGTTGGTGCAGAATGCGGTGAGGTTGTTGACAGGACAATCTAAATACTGTCACATAACCCGGTGTTCGTCATCTGCACCCAGCTGCGGTTGGGTGGAGGGTCCTCTTTAAGGTGGGTTTGCTCAGCTTTAAGGCCCTACATGGCCTGGGCCCTGGCTACCTGAATGACCTTCTTACACCTGCTGTCTCTGTCCGTTCCCTGCATTCCTCTTCTCGGGGCCTCCTTGCGATTCGCAGGATGAGGTTAAGAACTGCAGGTGACAGAGCATTTAGTGTCGCCGCTCCCGTCCTGTGGAATTCGCTTCCTATAGTTGTTAGGGAGGCCCCGTCTGTTGAGGTTTTTAAGGCCCGACTAAAGACATTTTTATTTGATCAGGCATTTCCTGACTATGTTTTATAGTTTATATTGTTTAATTCTTAATAAGGAAACAAATTGTGTAGTAAAATAAGGTTTTAATTGTTTGGAGTTGTATGTTTTATTGATTGTATGGTGTTGTGTTGTATTTATTTGATTAATGTACGGCGCCCAGAGCCTCCGGGATGGGCATCTTTTTAAATAAAATTTGCCTTGCCTTGCCTTGCCATTTCTTTCCCTGGGCACAGCTCTGACTGTTCCGATTCGGTCGAGTGGCTGGTAGCTGCTGGGACCTTCGGATCTCCCTCCTTGCGGGGAGTTTCCTCTTGGCCCCCCTGCCCTGACAGAGACCGTTCTCCTGTTGCTAGAAGCATGTTCCCCGAGCCTCTGTCTCCATCCCTGGCTATCCCAGGTATTCCCAGTCCTAGGGGACCTTTTACTTGGGAACAGTTCAGAGGTTCTGCTGCACATTTCAAACAACATGAAGTCTTGCTGTATTCTGACTATATGCAGTTAGCCCCAGCACTTGAACTGCTCCGGAGAGGAAAGGGTTAACTCTGTGCAAAGGCATAGAACATTGAGCTTGAGCTTGGTTTTCAAACCTCTTTCCCAGGTACCCCTGAGTGTAACAGTCAGATTCTTTACTAACTGAGAAGTCTCTCCAGAGATCCTCTCCTTCACTTTGGTTCAGTCGCAGTAAAATTGGTCGGTTTTTCCAAACCATTTCATTATTTTCGGTGTTCACATCTCTGTCCCGGTACAGTAAGTGTATTAGTAGGTAGTATAGTGTTTTTTGTGGAGAAATTGTTTTTCTGTTCAGTTTCTTCGCAGTCGGTCTGGTTGGTAACCGATGTAATTTGTCTATTTAAGTTTTAAAAACCAAAAAAGTCTTGTGTGTGGTTTCCGGTATCTTTCGGTTCCTGAAAAAACTGACAAATTTTGGACTCTTTTTCAACCGACCCGTGACACGGTTGGAACCTATGGGTTTTATTAGTTGCCTGGCTTGAACGCTGGTAAGGGTAACTTGGTTCTTTTGAGGCATGTCTGAGAAACCCAAAAAGAGAACCGGGCCCACTGGGTTTCAGCACTGCACTGAATGTGGGGAGGCCTTTGCCAAGGCTGACCCCACCTCACCTGTGTTTGTCTGGGGTTTGACCACCTCAAGGAAGACAGCCAAATCTGCAAAAATATTCCTAAAGCCACTGCTGAAAAATGTTTAAGTAGGCTGAAGGAAAGGGAGGCCGAAAAATCCGCTGACCCGGATGGCCAGCCCGGTTCAGTCCTGACCAAACCTGAGGGGGTGTCCACTGACCTGGACGATACCCCTCGGGCAAGAGGAGAGCTGGTTCTGTGGAATCAGTTCCTTGAAAGAGAAAACGCAAGTCGGCCGGTTCGGATCCCAGTCCCCATGTTCCGACTGCCGACGAGATAGCCAAAGCGATCGCTATTGTGTAGTCGCTTCACCCGGTTCCCACCGAACCGGCACCAACTCAGGGACGGTCAGTTCGGTCGGACTTACCTGCTTCTGAATATGACCCTGAGGCATTTTATGAGGGCAAATGGGAAGGAGATGAAGATGATGAAGATGAAGATTACGAAGGCCTAGATGAATCTATTGAGCCTGACATCTCCCCAGACAGGCCTTCCAATGTGTCTCCTCCCAGGCTTTCTGAGTCCCCCTCCCACTTCTTGTTTTACAAGAAGGTGGCTGAAACTCTTCAGCTCCCTGTGGAAGAAGCCGAACAGGATCAAAAGGAGCCTGACTATGTTGAGATGATGGATGTCCCAGAGTCCAAAAGGGTGTCTATCCCTCTGCACAAGTCCCTGGGGAAACAGACCCAAAAAATACTACAATTTCCAACATCCATACCTCCTGTGGATAAGAAGATGGACAGGAGGTATGCCCTGTCAGGCCCTGGGACGGAATTCCTTACCAATCATTGCAGCCATGTTGGGGTAGTGCAAGATGCAGCCTGTGACAAGGTTAATATTCCCCTGGCATCTCACCCCCTTCCCCCCAGATAAGGATTCCAGGAAAGTGGATGCCATGGCTAAGAAACAGTACTTGGCATCCTCTTTGGGACTCGGGCAATCCAACTACATGGCATATACAGCCAGATACCAGAAGTCTAGGTGGGATACGATTCTGGAGCTGGCTAAAAATGCCTCTCCCCAGCTGGCCAAGGAGCTGGAGAAGGTGGCTGTGGATAGCATTGAAGCTTCTAAGGTCCAGTTTCATGCTGCTGTGGACTCGAATGATGTTCATTCTAGAGTTATGGCTACATCTATTTCCAAGAGGAGATTTGCCTGGCTCTGGTGTACCAGTTTGTCTCAGGATACCCAGACCAAGGCCATGGATTTTCCTGTCACCGGTAACTCTCTGGGAACAAACAGAAACTTGCATTAAAAAGATGGACGAATACAGGACCACATATAGGAGTGCTGCAGCCAAAGAAAAGCAGAACACTCCTCAAAGGCAGCAATCTAGGGCTGGCAGGGGTAGCCCTTTTCAAAACCCTTTTTACCAGGCCCAGGCCTCCTCTTCTTTTCAGCAGAGAGGGTTCTTTAAGGGAAGAGGCAGAAGAAGGATGACAAGGGCTGCATCCTCCTCTCAGTCTAAGCCCCCTGCCAAACAGACACCCTGATGTGTCAGTCAGAGTCACCTCCCCAATCCCTGGAGGGGGCAGACTGGCTCACTTTTTCCAGGCCTGGAAGTCTGTCACTTCAGACAAGTAGGTCCTGGAAGTAGTGAGCCAGGGCCTTGCTCTCAGCTTCGGCAGGTTCCCAAGGCTGAGAGAAAAGGCTTTTTGTCCTTCCTCTCCAGAGGAAACACAGGCTTTGGAGACAGAGGTCCCATCTCTACTGTTTCTGCAAGCTGTGGAAAAGGTACCTTTCATTCATAGGGGAAAGGGATTGCACTCAGGTACTTCCTTACCTTAAAAAAGACAGGGGAGTGGCGAGCCATCCTAGATCTACGATACCTAAACAAACATATCTTAAAGCCAAAGTTCAAGATGGTGACTCAGGGATTAATTCTTCTCACTCTGAGACCAGGGGACTGGCTAGCCTCCATGGATCTCAAGGATGCCTATTTCCACATACCCATCAGGCAGTCCCACAGAAAGTACCTCAGGTTCGAACTGCCTCAGGCCATTATCAGTTCAGAGCAATGCCTTCCGGCCTAACATCTGCTCCAAGGGTATTCACCAAGTGTCTAGCAGTAGTGTTGGCCTTCCTCAGGAAACGAGGCATCTTACTGTTCCCCTATCTGGACAATTGGCTCATAGTAGGCCAGTCCCCAGACCAAATCAGGTCAGCTCTAGGGGTCACTCAAACCTCCTAGACTCTTTAGGATTCATTTTAAATCTGGAAAAGTCTGTTCTGGAACCAACCCAGCTTCTCACATTTATAGGAGTGGAGCTGGACACTGTTCAGGCCAAGGCCTTTCTTCCTCGCTTAAGGGTCCAATCCCTCATCACTCTGGCATCCACTTGTGTCTTGGCCAGCCAGACACTTCTTGCAGTTGCTAGGCCATATGGCAGCCTGCACTGCAGTAGTGCAAGGGGCAAGGTTTCAGATGAGAGATATTCAATTTCATCTAAGAGCCTTTTGGTCTCAGAGAAAAGATCCCCTCTTCAAGCTGGTTTCAGTGTCTCTAACTTTGGTTCAGGCCCTCCAGTGGTGGCTGGAAGAGGGCAACTTGAGGCAAGGGGTTCCTTTCCTCAGTCAGGTTCCCACAGTGATTCTCACCACAGACGCTTCTCTGCTGGGATGGGGAGCCCACCTGGATCAGCATACTGCTCAAGGAACTTGGTCCCATCAGGAGTCTCTTCTACACATAAATCTCCTCGAACTCAGGGCTGTCTTTCTGGCACTTCAGACATTCTCAAACTTACTTCAAGGGAAAGTGGTGCAGATCAGGACAGACAACATCACAATCATGTGGTACATCAACAAGCGGGGAAGGGGGCACTCAGTCCTCAGCCTTGTGCACCGAGGCCATAAAAATATGGTAACTAGCTTATTTCCTGCAGATTTCCCTGATTGCTGTGCATCTCCCAGGGAGGGACAATGTACTTGCAGAAGCTCTCAGCAGGATTTCCCAAGGTCACCACGAATGGGCCCTGAATCCTCTCATTCTTCAGATCACTTTCAAGAGATGGGGCACTAGATCTCTTTGCAGCCCTGGACAACCATCAGCTCCCTCTGTTTTGCTGCAGACCCCCTCCTCTGGGGTCTGTTCCTCTAGCTGCTCCCCCTGTTGGATTGGACCAACAGGTTTCTCTATGCTTTTCCTCCCTTTCCTCTGATATTCAAAGTTCTGGTCAAGATCAGATCCCAACCTTGCACAGTAATTCTAGTAGCCCCGGACTGGGCCAGGCAACCTTGCTATCCTCTACTATTGTCACTATCAGTGACAATACCTCTGTGCCTTCCCAGGCAGTTCAACCTCCTCACCTCTTCTCAGGAGAGGATTCTGTACCTCAACCTTCTCTCACTCAGGCTCAAGGCCTGGCTCTTGAAGAGCTAGAATATGCAGGTCTGCATCTCACTGTCAGCTCTGGATATCCTTAAGGCTAGTAGAAAGTCTTCCACTAGAAAAACCTATGGTTCTAAATGGAAGAGGTTTTGGTTCTGGTGCTCCCAGAGGCACATTCAGCCAGACTCAGCTGACATTGCCACTGTTTTGGATTATTTGGTGCACCTTAATAGCTTAGGTCTTCGGCCTACCACCCTCAAGGTGCATTTGGCAGCTATTTCTGCTTTTATTTCAGCTGGGAAAGGCTCTTCTCTAGCATCCCACCCAGTTTTCAAGAAATTTTCCAAAGGTTTGATCCATAGCAACCCTCTCTTCAGGGATCCTACTCCCCTGTGGGACCTGAATATCTGTATTGCACAGCTGATGCAACTTCCCTTCGAACCACTTTGCTCAGCTGAACTCAGATACCTGACTTGGAAAACTGTGTTCCTGGTTGCTATAACCTCTGCCAGGAGAATCCGTGAGCTACAGGCCTTATCAGTGGAACCTGATTTCATTTCATTTCACAGGGATAAGGTGGTCCTTCGCACAAATAGGAAATTCCTTCCCTAAGTGGTATCAGATTTTCATCTGAACCAATCTATGACACTGCCTGTATTTTTTACTGATCATTCCTCCTCTGGAGAGAGGAGATTACACAGTCTTGATGTAAAGAGGGTTCTGAGTTACTACATAGAATCCACTAAACCCCATAGAAACAATTACTCCCAGCTGTTTCTTATTTATGGGGAGGTGAGTAAAGATAAACCTGCCACTAAGAGAACTATTGCTAGGTGGATTGTCTCTTGCATACAGTTCTGCTATTCAAAATTAGGGAAGGAGCCTCCATCAGGCCTGAAGGCTCACTCCACCAGAGGTACAGCTGCTTTGGTTGCAGCTGCCAGGGATATACCTAGTGGAAATCTGTAAAGCAGCCACCTGGAAGACTGTTCACACATTTACCAAGCATTACTCCCTTGACATCCAATCAAGAAGTGATGCTAGGTTTGGCACAGCAGTATCGTAGAGTTTGTTCCCAAAATAGGTTCTGTAGATCCCTCCTCCTTGGGGGTACTGCTTGGTAGTCTGCATATAGTCAGAATACAGCAAGACTTCATGTTGTTTGAAGAAAAAATTACTCACCATAGTAATGTTGTTTCTTCTAATGGAGTCTTGCTGTATTCTGACCTCCCTGTCTCCCCTCCTGGAACCTAGTTGTTTTGGGATGTGGGTGGGCAGGTGCAGTGCTGCACCTCAGGGGTGTACTTGGTTGTCTCTTCTTTGAATGAGGTTTTTTATCATATATTTTGTTACATACTTTATTATCTACTGGGATTCTTTTTGGGGGTTCTCGACTTGAGTCTTTGGACCCTAAATTTATGTTTATTGCCTTTTGGCAACAATTTTTAAAACAATTTCTGGGTTGTTAGTTAGTTTAGTGCTCATAAGAATCTTGACTGTTACACTCGGGAGTACCTGGGACAGAGGTTTGAAAACCGAGCTCGAGCTCAACATTCTATGCCTTTGCATAGAGTTACGCCTTTCCTCTCTGGAGCAGTTCAAGTGCTGGGGCTAACTGCATATAGTCAGAATATAGCAAGACTCCATTAGAAGAAACAACATTACTATGGTGAGTATTTTTTCTTCCCCTACCTATCTCCATGCACTGGACCAGCAGGTGTTCCACCATGCTCCCATGCAGCCAGACCCTGAACCTCGGAGCTCACCTGCATCTTCTTCCTCTTCGGAGGGGAGGAATTATCTGTCCACATCTCCCCAGTCTGATCTCTCTTCCTATCAGCGCTTCCTCACGAGGATGTTGGACGAGCTCCATCTTACCCCAGTCCCTGTCCGCAATCCCAAGCATGTGATGCACACCTTCCTAGGCAAGTACAGTGCAGCCAACCTGGTGGTTTCTGCCTGGCCTGTTCCTTTCCAGGAAGCATCACATCAGCTTTGGCTGTGTCCCTTCTCCACTGTTCCAGCCCCAAGGGACCTACACCAATGGTATTGCACCCCCCCGGGTCTCCAGGCTCTCTGCCTCATCTCTTTTTTGGGCTTGACCTCCCTGGACACCCCCTCTGGGCCTTACGCCCCCATCGTGACCAACCCCTGGACTCTGACTCTGCGGACTTCGATTTCTGGGGGAGAAGAGTTTTCTATTTCTATTGCTTCACATCAGGCCCACTTTGCAGCCTACAATAGGTTCTTGTGGTCCAGGCTAGGACAGCTTCTAGCCTCAATGCCTGATATGGATGAAACCAAGCAAACCATTGCCCTCTCTGATCAGGGCCTGCAGCTAGCAAGGCACCAAGCAAGGGCATCTTATGACGCCAGTGAGGTGGCATCCAGAGAGATAGGGACAGCGATCTGCATTAGGCGGATGGCATGGCTTCGCTTATCCTGGTTGTCACCCCTGGCCCGGCGTAGGGTGATCTCCTCCGCATACCGGAGAACCTGACTTTTCTCCCACAGGGTAAGACGGCGACTTTCAGGACACCTTCCCTCTCCCACTGGGGGCTCCCTGTCTTACCCAGACCAGTCTCAGGCCGCCCCAGGCCTATAAGGGATCTCTCCTCCAGTGTCTTACCCACTGGAGGCTAAGGGACTTAGTCCCTTGGGGTAGTTTAGGGCCCTCTTCGGGGGGCTTGGTACTCACCCACTAGTGATGAATGGTGAAGAATGACACAGATAAGATAAAGAAAATTACGTACCTACCGTAATTGTTGATCTTTCTGTGTATCTTCACCATTCATCACTAAATCCTGCCCTCTTTCGCCCTGGGGTCTCAGTCTCTGGGTTTCCTCCTCCCCCCGTGTGTCCCTCTGTTGTTTTTCTCCTCGCTCTCCTCTCCCTTATGGTTAGGAGGAAGAGGACCCTGGAGACACACGGGGAGGAATTTTCTCCTTAGGGGGCGTTATTTGGGTGTATGGGGGGCTCTCTCCTGTCTCTTTCCTTCCCTCACTTCTTCGGGAGTGAGCTGAGGGTTGCCCCCCCCACCCATTTTTCTTTTTGAACTCAAAGCTTTTGAGTTCATTTCCTTTATGCCCTCCTGGCAGTTTGTTTTTCCCCTATTTTGGAAGGGGGGAGTACAAGACACACACCCATCCTGACCCCTCTCTTAAGGTTGGCCCTCCCGGGCGAATGCTGCTTAATAGCTCAGGCTTTGCTTAAACCTTGGTAGTCCAGATTATGGGCTATTGTTATTGTCAAAATCCTAGGATGCAGGATCGTTTCTGGGGGTGTGGTCCCCTTCTCCCCCCCCCTTCTTTCTCCTCCTTCCAGAGATTGGAGCCCCTTCCCTTTCCCCAATTTTCCATATCTGGTTTCTCTCTCCTGTCTCCTCTGTCATTTATTTCTCCTTTTAGTTTATTATATCCTTTCCTTTTATCTGTCCCTTGGGCTCTCTTGCCCCACACCACCCCCCTTTCCTTACACTCTCCGGCGTTTCAGAACTGGGGCTGGGGCAGAGTCGATAACAGATAGTGGCCAACTCACGAATACCATGTAGAACGTCGCCCTCGAGTGCGGCGCCAGCCCTGCATCAACTCCGCTCATGGGGGGAGAAGTCTCTGGCGCTGTACCCACTAGTGAAGATACACAGAAAGATCAACAATTATGGTAGGTACGTAATTTTCATATCTTTCTTTTCTTGTCTCTTGTCTGTCTGGTTATACAACCAGATTTTCTTGTGAGACCTAGGACTTGATCACTCTGACAGTCTCGCAATTCTTTGCCTCTCGCTTTCTCTCTACTCTCACTTGCTGTTCTGTCTTTTCCTTCCTTGCATATCTGCTGGTATAAAAATATATGTAAATCATTATGTGGAAATGTAACTGATATTGGGATCCCTTTGTTTAGAAATTATATAGTGTTACTGTTGAAATGTGTATATAATTATAATGTGAGAGGATTGCAAAAGGCTATTAAGAACTCAAGGGGTTAACCTGAGAGCAGTTTTTTTTATATTATCTTTTTACCTCCTACGACGCTCCGGCGTCCGCCTCTCCTTCGGGCCCTCCTGGTATCTTCACTCCCTGGCCATTCTCTTCCCGAGTGCTGCCATCATTCCACATATAGTAGCCAACCCTCTGAGTCATCCCAGAGTAACCCTATCTCCGGGCAGGTCCCCCTCCACCGAGGGGGAAGGCACTGGAGCAGGGGAAGAACCCCAGCACGCTATATTTCTACTGACTCAGAAGTGCTGCTGTGGAGAAGCAGGCTCCCGGAGGTGTGGAGAATGCAGGCACTGAAGTTGTTTTTGGCTTTTTCCTGGTTGTCCCTTCTTTGCCGCTATGTAGTAGTACCCCTGGTCTCCGCCGGGAGCCACTACAGGGAGCGGAGCTTCCCACCTGACCCACCCTAAGAGAGGAGAGCAGTTCTCCGGATGCTTAATCCTCTCCTTCCCAGCCAGCCCCCGATGACCCGAGTATGTTCCCGAACCCGGGTCGCTGGCGTGGTTCGAGGTGTGGCATCCAGCACCTCAGTCCTCTGCACCACTGGGCCAGCCTGAGAGCAGTTTTAAGCCCTTTTTCAGAAGCTGTGGAGAAGGGGCTCCAGTTCTGGGACATTGTGTTCTTGCTGCACCTGCCTGAAATTTACAAGAACATTTTAGGAAAAAACAGGATGCTTGTTAAGGAGGGGGGTTGCAAAGACTGAGACACACAGAGATTGAAGGAAAACTCAGATGGATCTTCTCTGTTTATTCTGCCTTTGTAAATAGTTATTCTGAACAATTTTGTTTATATTACTACTAGTACTGTACTAATAAACACTTTTAGTGAATTCTACAACTGCTCCTGTTCTTTTCTAGGCTTCTTGACCTGTGCCTTGATGACAGATATTGTCAGTCTAAGTGGGATTTACACCGTGCGTACTCTAAGCCAGGAGTTTTGTGCGTGAGTACTGGACCTAGTACCAGAGAAGCATAGAGAAAGGTATGGATTCTGCAACAGCAAGTCCAGGAGTGGTTACCAGGAGAATGGCAGCCAAACTAGCAGAGACAGAAGTCCAAGCTGAGATTGTACATCCAGCACAAGTTATGGAAAAAGAACAGGCAGTGGCAGAAACTGAAAGCCTGACTGCCTTTTTCAAATGGTGGGCTATACAAATAAAAAAGATGCAGAAACAGAAGAAAGAAGAGGTGCAGCAGATGAGAGAAGAGATGCAGCAACAGGAGCAGCAATGGCTGTTGCCTTGCAAGCTATCAGAGGCACAGAGGCAGAGGATCTGGCACAGATCCAGACATGCAACAAAACACAAGCAACTTAAAAACCATTAAACTTTCAAAGTTGTGTCCCTTGGATGATATCGAGGCATACCTGACAACTTTTGAAAGAGTTTTCACAGCCTGCCAATGGCCAAAGCAGCAGTGGCCAATCAGACTGGTACCCTACCTGACAAGGAAAGTCCAACTTGCCTACAGTAATATGGACACTGCACAGTCAGAAAACTATGACCTGGTGAAAAGCAAAGTCCTGAAAAGGTACGATATCTCAGGAGAGACCTACAGGCAAACATTTTGATCTCTGAAGTACAATTCAGTCAACAATCCTCGAGAAGCCTTCACCCGACTCAGAGAATGCCTGATAGAATGGCTCCAACCAGAGGGCAAAACAGTCCCACAGATTGACACATTTGCCATGGAGCAATTCATCGGCATCCTGCCTACAGATGTGCAACTTTGGGTAAAGGAACACCGACCAGAAAGTGAGGAAAATGCTGTTTCTTTGGCTGAAGACTACCAAATGGCCAGACAGATGCCACAGCAGCGAGGTAACATCCAAGCACCAATAAGATGCTCTTTTTTCCCCCATTTAAACTCCAAGTCTGATAAGAACTCTGGTAGGGGTAACAAATCTGTGACCAAAGATGTTGTTTGTTATAATTGTAACAAGCCAGGCCATATTGCAAGTAATTGCCGTAAGAAGACACTGGAGCAGATTTGACCTTGGGAAATTGGGGCAAGTATTTAGCAGACGTGAAGGTGGGGGATAAGACTGTAAAGGGACTCATTGATTCGGGAAGCAGATAGACCCTAGTGCATGTTAAGGTGCTGGGAAAACGCTGTGCAAAAGGACCAGGTACTGGTGTCCTCTGCATCCATGGGGACACTCAATACTATCCCACCACCCAAGTGACTCTGACCATTAAGGGTGTGTCGCATCAAATGAAAGTGGGGGTAGCACCCAAGTTACTTGTACCCGTGATTATTGGAAATGACTGTCCAGGATTTACTTAGTTAATCTCAGAGGAACTGAATCCTGATGTTTCAGCAGCTGTGGTGACAAGAGTTCAGGCAAAGAAAATCTCAAATGGTGGGGACTCTTTTCCTTTCACTGATTTTGATTTGGACTTGTTTGAGCACAGCTCCAAGATCCGGAAATCCAGGAAAGAAAGATGATGCCTGAAGAAACTGTGGCAACAATGACTGATGGACATATGGGGTTAACATATGAAAATGCTGAAACTAAGCTGATAACTGATTGTGATTTTCTTTCAGAGCAAACTAATGATGTTTCTCTCCAGGGTTATTTTAAGCTGCTAGGGATGAAACCAAAACAGGGTGAACCTATGTCTAAAAAATGTAATGGGCTACTATATAGAGTTTGGGTAAAACCTCAGACACAGGAACAGATAGAACAACTGATTATACCACAGAAGTATAGAACAGAGTTGTTACAGATAGCACATGATAGTCCTATGGCTGGTCACTCAGAGAGGGATCGCACCCTTGCCAGATTGCTGTATAGATTTTACTGGCCTGGAATACATGAAGATGTTGCTACCTATTGTGATTCCTGTGCTGAGTGTCAGAAAGTAGCCCCCGTCACTAGAAAAGACAAAGTGCCCCTACCCTTGATAGATGTGCCTTTTGAGAGAAATGCAATGGATGTGGTTGATCCTTTAGACAAAAGTAAAAAGGGTACTAGATTTATCCTGGTAGTATGTGACTATGCTACTCGATACCCAGAAGTAGTTCTAATGCGTACTTTCACAGCTTCAAAAGTGGCAGCAGAGCTTGCAAAAATTTTCAGCAGAGTGGGCATACTTAAAGAAATTATTACTGATCAGGGTAGTAATTTTGGTGCTGCATTACTTAAGGAGCTGTACAGACTGCTAGGTATCACTAGCATATGAACCTCCCCCTATCACCCTCAGACAGGCGGTCTTATTGGGTGTTTTAACCAAACCCTAAAATGAATGTTAAAAAGGTTTGTAAAAGGTAAAGATTGGGACCAGTACTTGCCCTACCTATGGTTTGCTTACAGAGAAGTGCCACAGGCATCAACAGGGTTCTCACCATTTGAAATGCTATATGGTAGGCAGCCAAGAGGGCCACTGGATATGATAAAAGAAACATGGGAAGGTAACCCCACTCAGAAACAATCTATAACTTCTTATATGTGTGCCCTAAGAAAGAAGCTGGAAAATATGTTGAAATAGCCCATAGTAATCAGGAAGAGGCCCCAAACCAGCAGAAGGTATATTACGACCATGGGGTAAAAGAAAAAGTTTTCAAGCCAGGTGAAAAGGTTTTGCTACTGTTACCCACAACTGAAAATAAACTGTAAATGAAGTGGCAAGGACCTTATAAAGTGCTTAGACGTACTGGCATGGTTTAACTATGAGACTGAGACCCCTAACAGGAAATATCCTACTAAGATATACCATCCTAACCTCCTCAAGAAATGGGTTGAAAAAAATGCCAAAAGCTGCTTTGCTAGTTTTACCAGAAACTGATAAAGAAGATATTGATGTAGGAAATCCAGGTTTCCTAGCGGGACTTGAGGACAGGGGATTCCAGGTGTGGGAAGCCAAGGAAATTGGGTGTGTTAGGGATATCTGGAGGAGGAGGCAACTGACCTCTTTTGAGGATCTATTCGTGGATATCGATCTGCCTGGGGCGCATCTGTTTCATTTTTTACAAGCCAGGGCCTATGTTAAAACTCTAGGCAGGGAGAGATGTGCTGACTCCCCTCTGGTGCATGTGGAATACCTGGTTCTAGGCACCAGAGTAGATGCTGGGGTTCTGATTGGCAGAGCGGCCCGTCTGGGAAGACAAGCCCTCCTTGATTACACACAAAAAACTAAAAGGCAGTAGGAGGTAGACTTGGGTAGGGGTATCTCAGAGTAGAACTGGTTTTTACTGTTAAGGCTCCACCAAGGGATCCTAATATGTAATAAGTACCAGGAATCCTTTTATAAGTGTGTTCACAGGCTGTGCTGCCCTCCAGTAATGGTACATAAATTCAATCCTGTGGTCTCTCGTATGTGTGGGCAGTGCAAAACTGAGCTTGGTACCTATTTTCATTATTTTTGGTCCTGCCCCACCCTGCAAGGGTTTTGGGAGGAGATTAGGAAAATATGGGGAAGGCAACTGATAGTAGCCCCACTGTGCCTTTTGTTTGGGGTTAATAAACAGACCTTGAGGAATGGGCCCCCTTTCCTAGATGGGTAAGGGTTTTGTTGGTATTGGCAAGACATTGCATTCTCAATACCTGGGTCTCAGCAACAACACCAACTGTCCAACAATGGCGGGCCATGACCGTACAGATTCTGGCACTGGCACGCCTGTCATATTTTGTTAAAATCAAAGAGGATTGCTTCCTACATGCTTGGGAACCCTTACTTGCATCGTTCTCACCAGGTGAGGCCGCAGCATTACGAGAAGGCTTACAGTAGAGAAGCTCTAGGGGAGACCTTATGGATAAATGCATAATTCCTATTGTACCTAACTGTACTTTGTGAGTGTATAATTTATAATGAAATCAGTGTGTGTGGATAAATTATATGTGCTACAAGAACTAATAATTGACTTAATTATAACTTCCTTTTCCTTTTTTGATTTTTATCCCCTTGTCCTGTATGTAGCTGAAGGATTTATGTAAGGAAGTTTAGTAGGAGGGCTTAGACTTTTGAACACGGCATATTTTCTTGATTGTCTTTTTTTTTTTCTCTTTTTGTTTGATTCTGTTTGGGTGCTTGTTGTGATTAACTGCCTTTGTATTAACTGTTTATGTTTGATATTCAAAACTCAAATAAATTATGAAAAAAAAAAAAGATAGTGATGAAGCTTATGATAGACTGGAACAAACTGTAACTGCTGATGCTGTAAAGGTGAATGTTTCCTTAACCGCAAACAAACCACAGAAATTCATAACTTGCTAAAGACATTTAACAGTACTTTTACCACAGTACCAGGCCGAACAAAAGGGGTCGAGCATGTAATAGTGCCAAGGAATGCTTGCCCCATTAGGCAAAATACATACAGGTTACCAGAGCGGTTAAGAGCCGACGTGGTTAAGGAAATACAAAAAAATGAAAGAATTGGGCATCATAGAAGAGTCTAGGAGTACTTGGTCATCTCCAGTTGTAATTGTAAACAAAAAAGAAGGGGGTGTTAGAATCTGCCTTGATTTTAGGAAACTTAATCAAGTGTCAGAACTTGACAGTTATCCTATGCCCAGAATAGATGATTTGGTGGACAGACTTGGGAGTCCGAAGTATATTAGTACCAGCGATTTCACCAAGGGTTACTGACAGATTCTTTTAACTAAAGAATCCAGAGACAAAACTACATTTGCCACTCCTGTTGGATTCTGTTAGTTCACCACCGTGCCATTTGGTTTACATGGTGCGCCAGCTACATTCCAGCGGTACATGGATGTAATTGTATCCCCTCATACTGGTTATTGTGCTGCATACCTGGATGATGTCGTGGTGTACAGTCCAGACTGGAAAAGCCACCTGGAACACCTTCGGGTAGTTATCCAAGCTATCAAAAAGGCAGGTCTGACAGTTAATCCTACTAAGTGTGCATTGAGCATGCAGAAAACAAGATATTTGGGCTATGTGTTGGGAAATGGAGAAGTTAAGCCAGAAATTTCTAAAATAGAAGCGGTAGCTAAAAATCCTGTCCTTACAACAAAGAAACATGTCAGGTCATTTTTAGTGCTAGCTGGCTTTCATTGGAGATTTGTTCCCACATTTGCTGAGTTAGCTACTCTCCTCACTGAACTCGTGGAAAAACAGTACTCAAATAATGTGAAATGGACTCCAGAGTGTGATGAAGCTTTTCATGCCATTAAGGCTGCATTATGTTTAGCTCCTGTTTTGAGAATCCCAGACTTTGAGAAACCATTTTTGTTACAAACAGATGCATCAGAGGTAGGCCTAGGTGCAGTCTTGAGTCAAAATATAGATGGGACACAACATCCTATTCTGTACATAAGTAGAAATTTGCATGACAGAGAGAAAAGGTACTCCACCATTGAAAAGGAATGTTTAGCAGCAAAGTGGGCCACAGAGTCCCTTACGTTTTATTTGCTAGGAACAGACTTTGTACTTATAACAGATCACCATCCTCTCTGTTGGCTTAACGGAATGAAAGACACAAATTCCAGAATCACAAGGTGGTACCTGGTACTACAGCCATTTAAATTCAAGGTGATGCATAAATCTGGTAACGAGAATAGCAATGCTGATTTTCTGTCAAGATATGGACCAGGAATTGAGGGTTCTGAAGGTTGAAAAACAAATGTATGAGTTTGAACATTACTGTTTGCTGTACTGTTATAGAAAAAAGGATACTGCATATGTGCTTAATTTCTGAAAGTTAGAAGCTAATGCTAGTACAGAATTAATAGAAAGTTTTGGAAACCCGTTTGATAAAACAGGTTCCCTCTTGAGGGGGATGTATGTGACATGGTTGAATAGGACCCTGTCCCAGTTTTTATGGAAAGTTTGAATGCAGGGATCTGTTCTGTTCTTTCCCTTCTGGTCTCTTGTCTGTCTGGTTGCGTAACCAAATTTTCTTGTGAGACCTAGGACTTGATCACCCCGACAGTCTCACAATTCTTTGCCTCTCGCTATCTCTCTACCCTCACTTGCTGTTCTGTCTTTTCCACCCTTCCATATCTGCTGGTTTAAAAATATGTGTAAATCATTATGTGGAAATGTAACTGATATTAGGATCCCTTTGTTTAGAAATTACATAGTGTTACTGTTGAAATGTATATAATTATATTGTGAGAGGATTACAAAAAGCTCTTGGGAACTCAAGGGGTTAACCTGAGAGCAGTTTTTGAGCCCTTTTTCAGATGCTGTGGAAAAGCCTCAGTTCTGGGACATTGTGTTCTTGCTGTACCTGCCTGAAATTTACAATAACATTTTGGAGAAAAATAGGATGCTTGTTAAGGAGGGGGTTGCAAACACTTATAAGAGACAGCGCGAGAGACACAGACACGCAGAGATTGAAGGAAAACTCAGATGGATCTTCTCTGTTTATTCTACCTTTGTAAATAGTTATTCTGAACAATTTTCTTTTTTTTGTGTTACTGCTAGTACTAATAAACACTTTTTGTGAATTCTACAGCTGCTCCTGGTTTTTCCTATGCTTCCTGACCTGTGCCTCGACAACAATCACCATTATATGCAGGTGGGAGGAGGATGAAGCATCACTGAGGATTCTCTCCTCATCCAGGGAGGAAGAACTGTGTCTCTTGGTGCTGGGTCAACATGCCATTTGAAAAATGGCATAGTCAAAACCACACAACACGCACAGCATGGAGGAGTACAGTGACAGGGTACAAAACACCACATGTAGGAAATGTTGCAAGCACGGTTTTGTACCTTTTTTTTATTGGTTGTCAAGGAGTGATGAAGAAGATATGTCCTCTGCCGAGTGGCTGGTCTGCCGGGCAGCTGCCGAGGCTCAGGGGGATGAGCCACCAGCAGAAGAGGGATGCAGCAAGCCTGTGGACTGGGGCTCGAATCCCAGTCCCTGCCAACTTGGATTTTATATGAATTATTTTTGTACACAAGTCATGCGACTTTATTTTTCCCCCTGCCTGTATTTCTCCCCATCCCAGTGTTTAACCCCCGAGTTGATTATATAAATCGGGGTAGGGGTTCAGGAGCACAGCCCCCCATAATGGGCGGTGCGGGGAGTGGACCCCCCAAAAAATAAAGATTTTCTGTTCCTTTTTCGGCAAGTTTTGTATTCGCCTTTATGTCCACACACTAGCAATGTATCCACTGTATTGACAGCTCAATACATTGCTGTGCTGTTTTTGTTTGTGGCGTAATGACCCCATGCCGTGTCTCTTGCTGTATGACTGTTCACTGCTAGGCCAAAGTAGCTGCACAGCTGGAAGGCCCATGAAGAAAGCAGTTGTCCCTGGTATTGAGTCTCCACTGGATGTGAGGAAAACAAGAAAAGGGACAGTCTTCTGGCCAGTAATGCTACGTTTTATATCTTGTTCTCCAGTTTCTGAAGAGAGCTCTAAAGTGCACATACCTTTCTTTTGAGGCTGTCATCTCCCTTTCTCCGTCACTTTGCCCCCTTGGCAAGGGGGTGTAGAGATGGAGAAGGGGGTATCGATGACAGTCTCAAAAGAAATGTATGTGCAGTTTAGAGCGCTCTTCAGAAACTCGGCTTCCTATTCTGACACTGTGGCTGCCTGGGCTGCCACAAGAGGCAACTATCTCCTCCCATGGGGAAGTTATCTCTTTCCAAGAGGAAGCTATTTCCTCCCAGCCTTGGAATATGTAAAAGTGCAAAGGGCAGCAAAGTATACATCTCTGCAGAAAATCAGTGTGGTCTTCAACGGGATGTGTAGGTTGGCCCTTGCTGTGACAGCAGCATTCACCGTTGCTATCTATATTCAAGCATTTGACTAGTATCCATGGACACTCACTGCAAACTTAATTAGGCCTTGTTACTGTACAAATGTTTAAAGTTGCTAGTCTACTTTTGCAGTCCCCTCACTAAAACTTTTAGTGAGGGGGCTGCAGAGATAGTCAGACTAGAAACTTCAAACATTTGTACAGTAACGAGGCCTAATTACAGTGCTGATTCACCAGCTTATGTCACAGGTCAGACATATACTGCACATCCCCAGAACTTTTAAAACACGTAAGTAGAAAAGCATTTGCTGCTGTTGCTCCAGTCAGCTGTGACTCCTATACTGACAACATACCTCTCAGCCTTTTGTCATTGAAATGAGGGCTATGGACACTCAAAATGAGGGACAATGAGGGACTCTCATAATGAGGGACACATCTGCAAATGTGGAGGTACATGCTCGGAACACTGGAAACCATTGTCTTTATTTGTACAAGTTTCTATTTTATTTAGCATCTTAGAATAGTATTAATTTATGCTTTAAAGTCTGAATTTACAGCACATTCTCTGGGTATGCAGCACCTTTTCCATGAAGGACGGCAAATTCAAGAGTCCCTCATTATGAGGGACATCCCTCATTTTACCCCTCAAAACCTTTGGGGGGTAAAATGAGGGATGTCCCTCATAACGAGGGACACTTGACAGGTATGCTTGACAATGCAAGTCGAGAGATCTGACCTTCAGTCAAATGGGCCATGTGTTCTCCTATCTCCAGGAACAGTGCTAATGTCATGAATCCATCATCACTTCACCTCTTGAACTTCTCCACACTTTTGCATCCTATTTGTCACCCCCTCAAACCTCTGCCTTATTTAACCCAGCTACCAATCCTTCCTCATGCAACCCTTCTTTTTAACCTACCGTACTACAGTAATAACTGGTCGAAATGGGATGATATATATGGTTACATAATCTGTAGATTGTACATCACATTTTATTAAATGCTTGCTATTTACCTGTATAGTGTAACTTACCCTATACAGTCAATGATCAAGCATTTAATAAAATGTGATGTACAATCTACAGTTTATATAACCATACATATAAATTTATATTTATGACCCACTGTGTAAAATGTTTGCTTCTGTTGTGTTCCTTCAGGAAACCCTTGGAAACTTGGTGATTCCCCTAAAATGGTGCTATCCGGATGTGCAAAATCCCAAATAAATGAATACCACTAGTATGGCAAAAACAACTAAAATAACCAGTGATGCCGGTAGTCTCACAAGAGTCATAGTGTTATGATGAATGAGCTGGAGAACACAGGCATTACAACTCTGTACCTGGCAGCGATAAGCCAGCAAGTTTGGTTCTGTGCATTGCTGGCTGATTACTTGTGCTTCAGCAAACAAGGTTTGGGAGCCATAAGGTGCACAAATCAATAGAGAAAAAAAAAGTTAGTGAAAAAAAGACGAGAGATCTGACAAAAGGCAACACTTGCAAACTGAACGCTTAAAAAAACAGAGCAGCAGGACCTGAATTAATTGTCCAACTTACCCGCACTTGTAGTAGCACTGTAATGATGATCTGGCAACCAGGCAACAGGACTCGGTGCAAATGGGAAACTGCAGCAGGCAGGCAGTCAGGGAAATGGCCAGCAGAACTTCAGATGGAGTAGAACATGGGGGGAGGTGGATAAACAGCAGCTAGTAAGGTAGCAGTATGGACCGTGCAGTCCCTGAGGCAATCTTATACACCTCAGGATGACTGCTAGCATGCCGGCGAAATTACGAAAGAAAACATTCCTTGGCCCAGAATCGGTAAGGATTGGTCCAGCCTCCAGTGTTCACACTGTGTACATGTGAAACACACATGAGTGGAGTGCTGGACCAATCCAAGTATCAACTGCATTGTAAATTTTGGGATCTGTCAGATGGAGCCGAGACCAACTATTACCGGCGCAGACCCCTGCTAGTACCCCTGCTACTTTTACAACCTGCTCAGTGAGCTGGTATGTGTTTTCCCCCACATGCCTGTTGCTTGACTTTGAATTGAATTAATGCTGTGAAGATTAGAAGACACCTATCAGCTTCAGTTTCAAAGGAAGTATTTGCGGCTAATCACAGAGATGCGCACGCCCCACTCATTAAAGGGGGTGGCATGCATGCACGCCAGTGCATGAATCTGCCGCCTGCTGACACCCTCATATCTTGTAGATTTTATAGTTTCTAATCCTAGGTATTCTTCAATATCATTAACTCTAGCAGTTAGCCTCCTGGATTGCACTGCCCTGGAAATGAATGGAACTTATGCTAATAGTGGAACACTGGCTCATGCCACCATTCAAACCTGCTGCCCTGTCAACTGTAAGCATTCTAAAACCCTCAGATTTCTTTCTCTGTCTGCCTAGTTGGTTGCCTCAGAGACTGCTCCTCAACATTACTGAGAGAAGAAAAAATTACTCACCTTAGTAATTGTGTTTCTTCTAATGGAGTCTTGCTGTATTCTGACAATATGCAGTTAGCCCCAGCACTTAAACTGCTCCGAAGAGGAAAGAGTTAACCCTATGCCAGAGCATAGAACGTTGAGCTCGAACTCGGTTCAGATCTCTGTCTGCTGCACTTTCAAGTGTAACCGTCAGATTCTTATGAGCTAATATTAACTAACTAAACCTGCTAGGTGGAAATTGTAAATCTACTAGCCAAAAGGCAACCAAATGTTTTGGGTCCCAAAAGGCGTAAGTCGAGAACTCCAAAACCAAAACTAGGTAGTGAATAACATAACTATAAGAATAATATAAACATAACCCACTCCCCCCTCTCTATACAGAGAGGAGTGCTAGATGCACCCCTGAGGTGCAGCACTGTACCTGCCAGCCCACTTCCCAAAAACCAGGTTCTGAGAGGGAGGTCAGAATACAGCAAGACTCCATTAGAAGAAACACAATTACTAAGGTGAGTCATTTTTTTTTTTCAAACAACATAAAGTCTTGCTGTATTCTGACAATATGCAGACTACCAAGCAGTACCTCCATGGAGGATGGACCGAACCTATTTTGGGAATAGGCTCTGCAGTACTGCTGTACCAAATCTAGCATCACTCCTAGCCTGGCTATCCAGGGAGTAATGCTTGGTGACTTTATGGACTGTTTTCCAGGTGGCTGCTTTGCATATTTCTAATAATGGTATATCTCTGACAGCATCCAGAGAAGCAGCTGTACCTCTAGTTGAATGAGCCCTCAGGTCTGAAGGGGGTATTTTGCCTAGCTTCTCATAGCAGAATTGTATACAAGAGACAATCCACCTGGTAATAGTCCTCTTAGTAGCAGGTTTGCACTTTCCCACTTACCTTAAGTGAGAAACAACTGAGGACAGTTAAACCTAAGTGCCCCTTACTGCGCTCAATGTAGTAGCTAAGTGCCTTTTTAACATCCAAGCTGTGTAACCTTCTCTCTCCTGAAGAAGAACGATCAGTGAAGAAGACAGGAAGAGACATGGACCAGTTCAGATGAAAATCTGAAACCACTTTGGGTAAGTACCTCCTGTTCTAAGGACCACCTTATCTCTATGGAATGAGATAAAATCAGGCTCCACTGACAGAGCTTGTAATTCACTTATATGCCTGGCAGAGGTAATAGCTACCAGGAACACAGCTTTCCAAGTCAAGTACTTAAGTTCTGATGAGGCCAAAGGCTCAAAAGGGGATTGCATAAACTGAGCAATGCAAACATTAAGATCCCAAGCAGGAGCAGAATCCTTAAAAGGAGGATTGGTATGGAGCAATCCTTTAAAGAATTTACAGAAAACAGGATGAAATGCCAGTGAGGAAGCCTTCCCCACTGACAGAAATGCAGAAACAGCTGCCAAGTGTACTTTTAGGGTAGCTGGTCTGAGGCCTAAGCCATTAAGATGAACCATATAATCCAGAATTGTAGTCAAATCAGCAGTATCTGGAGATATCTGCTTACTGGAACACCAAATGCTGAATCTTTTCTATTTAGAATTATACGTTTTTCTGTTGGCAGGTTTTCAAGAGGCTTTGAGAATATCCAGAACCACCTGAGACAGATGCAGACTTGCATATTCTAACTCTTCAAGAGCCACGCCTTGAGGTTGAGAGACTGATGGTTGGGGTACCAAATCCTCCTCTGAGAGGAGGTTAACAGATTGTGATTCTTGGGAAGAGATAGGGGAAGATGAACTGCTAGGGACAGCAGTAGAGGATACCAAGACTGCCTGGCCCAGTCTGGAGCAATCAGGATCACTTTGCAAGATTGTGACCTTATCTTGACCAGAACGTTGAATAATAGAGGAAGGGGGGAAAGGCATACAGAAATGTCCCCTCCCAATCCAGAAGTAGAGCATCCAGGGGGACCGAGCCCAAGACTGGGGGTCTGCATCAGAAGAGAGGAAGTTGGTGATTGTCTGGGGCTGCAAAGAGATCTATCTCTGGAGTGCCCCACCTTGAAAAAAATCACTTTTAACACTAGGGTATCCAGGGACCATTCGTGATGGCCCTGAGAAATCCTGCTTAGGGCATCTGCTAGCACATTGTCCTTCCCTGGAAGGTGGACTGCTACCAGAGATGTCTGTAGGGAATAAGCCAGGGACCATAATTTCATGGTTCCGTGCACAAGACCGTAGACTGAGTGCCTCCTTGCTTGTTGATGTAGCACATGGTGGTGGTGGTGTCTGTCCTGACCTGAATCACCTTGTTCTGTACTGAGTCAGAGAAAGCTTATAAAGCCAGGTACACTGCCCTGAGCTCTAGAAGATTGATATGAAGTAGAGACTCTCGATGGGACCACACTCCCTGTGCTGTGAGGACTCCCAAGTGAACTCCCCACCCCAGGAGAGAATAATCTGTGGTTAGTACCAAAGAATGAGACTGGGTGATGAATGGGACTCCTTGTCTGAGTGCATCAGATCCAACCACCATTAGAGAGTCTGGATCAGAGTCTGAGTCACTGGAATTAGTTTGGTTAGAGGATCTTTTTTCTGAGACCAAAAAGCCCTCAAGTGGAACTGGATGCCCCTCATCTGAAATATGGCCCCTTGTACCACTGCAGTGGAAGCTGCCATGTGGCCCAGGAGTTGGAGAAAATGCCTTGCTGGTCGAGACACCAGAAGGCAAAAGAAACAAGCCAGGTCTGTAAGGGCCTTTACCCTTGCCAGAGGAAGAAAGGCTCTTGCTTGGACAGTGTCCACCTCCACCCCTATGAAAGTCAAGAGTTGCACTGGTTCGAGAACTGACTTTGGAAGATTGAGGAGGAATCCTAGAGAAGTGAGCAATTGCTGGGTCACTTGCAGGTTTGACTTGACTTGGTCTGGAGACTGCCCCACAATGAGCCAGTAATCCAGGTATGGAAATATGGAAATGTTTTGTTTCCTTAGAAAGGCCACTACTACTGCTTGGCATTTTGTGAACACCCTTGGTGCTGATGTTAGTCTGAAGGGCATTGCACTGAACTGATGATGGCCTGAAGGCAGTTCGAACCTGAGGTTCTTTCTGTGGGAGCACCTGATGGGAATGTGAAAATAGGCATCCATGAGGTCCAGGGAGGCTAACCAGTCCCCTGGCCTTAGAGAGGAAAGAATTATTCCCAGAGTCACCATTTTGAATGTTGGCTTGACTTGGTGCTTGTTTAAGTACCTTAGATCTAGGATGGGCCACCACTCCCCTGTCTTTTTTGGGGTAAGGAAGTATCTGGAATACAGACCTTTGTCCCTGTGTGTAGTAGGAACTCTCTCTAGCTCTGAGAACCAGCAGAGAGGAAACCTCTGCCTCTAGGGCAATGGTTTCAGAGATGTTTGCAGGTGGAAAAGATCTGACCCTCAGCTTTGGAAATGTTTTGAAGCTGAGAGCCAGTCCCTGGCTTACTACCTCCAAGATCCACCTGTCTGAGGTAACAGACTTCCAGGCCTGGAAGTAGTAAGTCAGCCTGCCTCCTACTGGAAAGGGGGAGTCGACCCAGGCTGACACATCAGGGTGTCTGCTTGGCAGGAGCCTTGGACTGAGAGGAGGATGCAGCCCTGCTCATCTCCCTTCTGCCTCTCCCTCTGAAGAACCCCCTCTGAGGAAAAGGAGAGGAGGCCTGTGCCTGGTAGAAAGGCATGTGAAAAGGCTTGCCCCTGCCCCTAGATTGCTGCTTCTGAGGAGTTGCCTGCCTTTCCTTGGCCTGTGCACTCCTGTAGGTGGTCCTATGCTCGTCCATCTTTTTCATGTAATTCTCTGTCTGCTCCCCAAACGTAGAATTACCTACTACAGAAAAATTCATAGCCTTAGCCTGGGTGTCCTGCAAGAGGCTAGTATATCTGAGCCAAGCAAATCTCCTAAGAGACACATGTAGCCATGACTCATGATGAAACATCATTAGAGTCCACAGCAGCATGAAATTGGACCTTGGATGCCTCAATCTCATCAGCAGCCACCTCCTCCGGCTCTTTGGCTAGCTGGGGAGAAGCCTGTTTAGCTAGCTCCAGAACAGTATCACACCTGGACGTCTGGTATCTGGTTGTGTAGGCCATGTAGTTCGCCTGCCTGAGTCCCAAGGAGGATGCCAAGTACTGTTTCTTGGCCATAGCATCCACCTTCCTAGAGTCTTTATCTGGGGGGTGTGAAGCCAAAGGTATATTAGCCTTGTCACAGGCTGCAGCCTGTATGACCCTAACATGGCTGCATTGTTGGAACAAGTATTCTGTACCTGAGCCTGTCAGCATATACCTCCTGTCCATTCTCGTCCACAAGAGGTTATGAGTTTGGTGTCTGAAGTATTTTTTGTGTCCGTTTCCCAAAAGATTTATGGAGGGGAATAGACAGCCTTTTGGACTCTGGGATGTCCATCGTCTCTGCATAGTCAGGCTCTTCTTGTTCCTCAACAGCTTCAACCAGAGGGAGCTGGAGGGTCTCTGCCACTTTTTTGTAAAACAAATAGTGGGAAGGGGACTCAGAAAGCCTAGGAGGGGAAACATTGGAAGGCCTGTCTGTGGAGATGTCCGGTTCTATGGGCTCATCCAGGCTTTCCACACCACCATCATCATCATCAAACCCTTCTTCCCCTTCCAAATCCAGTTCATAGTAATCATCCAGACAGTATTCCGGAACTGACCGAACCGAGCACCTACCCAGAGGTGCCGGATCAACCGGAACCGAACGGAACGATTCCACTATACTAATCGCCCCGGCAATTTCTTCGGCTGTTGGTCATGACGGTTCTGGATCTGAACCGGATGATCTCCTTTTCCTTTTTGACGGAACCAACCCCTTGGGATCGGCTCTCCTTTTGCCAGAGGAAGTATCACCCAGGTCAGTGGGCACTCCCTCAGGTTCGGTCGGAACTGAACCAGGCTGGCCATCCGGATCAACGGACTTCTCGGCCTCCTTTTCCCTAAGCCTACCCAATCTCTTGTCCAGGGTGGCCTTCGGGAAATTCGTACAAATTTGGCAGTCTGAATTGAGGTGGTCAAACCCCAGACAATATACACAGGTGGTGTGAGGGTCTGCCTTGGCAAAGGCATCCCCACACTCATTACAGTGCTGAAACCCAGAGGGCCCTTTTGGGTTTCTCAGACATAGCCATCCTATCCACCCTTTAGCAGCTTTAAGCCAGGCAAGACCCCCTTATCGGTTACCAACCATGTTACAGGCTGTGGAAAAAAACGTTTAAAATCATGTTTTTTTTAAACCGATGAGGACCGGTACCTCCCACTAATACAAATAAACCAAAGATTTTACAGATAAGAAAGAAAAATCAATCGGTTCCAGCCGGACCAATTGAAAAGTTTTACAATTTCCACACACAGAAAAATAAACTAATGTCCACTACCTACAACAATTACTGTACCGCAGACAGGGATCTGAACTGAAAAATAATAAAATTTACGGTTTAAAACCGATGTTTTACTGAGACCGAAACGACAAGCGAAGGAGATTTCTCCGTAGTGACTGTTCAGTTAGGCGGAGTAAAGATCTGCCAGTTACACTTGAAAGTGCAGCAGACAGAGGTTTGAACCGAGGTCGAGCTCAACGTTCTATGCTCTGGCATAGAGTTAACTCTTTCCTCTCCAGAGCAGTTCATGTGCTGGGGCTAACTGCATATTGTCAGAATACAGCAAGACTTCATGTTGTTTGAACTTAGATTTTGACGAAAAATCAGTAAGTATTTTTATTTTACTTCATTTCTACTGCCCATTATAGTTTTAGTTAATTTTAATCTAAATTTAATGTTTTTTTATTTAGTTTTGCAGTTCCTCGTCGGTTCCTGGTAACCAGTGAGGAACCTTTGTAGTTTAGTCCATTTTAGCATTAAATCACTATTTCTTTAGTTTAACTAGTGTTTGTTATTATTTAGTCTGGTCTATTTTGGTGATTTTTCTGTTTTTTTTTCTCAGTTTCCTTGGTTGAGGAACCGACCCCGAGCTCCTAACTGCTTCACTTGTGGTAAATCCCTGGTTACTTCCCAGTTCAGGAACCGATAAAAAATTTAAGTTTTGTTTTCTGGTCTACTGTAGCAATGTTTGATAAACCCAAGAAAAAGACCAGACCTACTGGGTTTAAAAATTGTGTTAAATGCCAGCAAATATTTGCTAAAGCGGACAAGCATGACCTATGTTTGTTTTGAGTGTGACATATGTAAAAGTTTTCCTGAGAAAACTGTGGAAAAACGCAAAAAGTGTTTATAAGAAAGAACTTCCACAGGTTCGGTTTCTGATCCAAAGGATCTGACCATTGAAAAAACTGGGTCTAAAGATGTCTGTCCAAACGCCCCTGAAAAAGGCCAGACATCAGGACTGAAAAGGCTGGGAGAACTGGTAAAGGATTTACCTCCTTTAAAGAAACTGGATAAGAAAAAGAACACTGGTTCCTCGGCTGAAAAAGCAATGGGGCTCCCAGTGATTCCAGGCAATATGCCAACAGCTGACCAGGTTGCACAGGCCCTCCAAATATTAAAGGCTCTGCGTACTGGATTGGCACCGGTTAACCAGCAACTGGTTAGTTCCTCTGCATCCATGAGTATGTCCTCTACAGAGGCTATGTATCCCTCCAGGGATGATTTTAGGGAGGAGTAGGAAGAGGATGAACCGATTAAATTGGAAATTTCCCCGGAACATGGGTTCAAATCCCCCCAGGGTGACTGAAGACTTCTCACATTTTACTTTTGTGAGACAGATGGTTGAAGTCCTTGACCTCACACCTTATGAACCTGAACAGGATGAGGAGGAGGTGCAATTCATGGATATGATGGGGTTAACACCCACAAGAAAGGAGTTCTTGCCTATTAGCAAGTGTTTTAATAAAACAAGTGGTCAAGATTTTTTTTTTGGTATCCTTTATTTATGCACCCTACCTTCGGGGCATCTCTCAGGGTCCCATCTGCAGTCACCTCACTCAACCGCCCACCTGAACCAATGACTCTGGGGCTACATTGAGTAAGCAAGTTCTAGGGCTCTCCTGGCCCCAAGGAGAGGCCCCCAGACCCCAGGGAGTTCCGGAGATTCAGCCGACATTGGGCGTGTGGTGGGTCGGCATGCCTATGTTCACCATCGCCTCACCCGAGGGCAGTGGGAGATTCTTGATTTTCTCCCCCAGAGCGTGGACATGCAATGACATCCCGCCTGGCATGCGCGCACTCCCACACGCACCCAGAAGATGTTTGCCACACTCCAATCCCCAAGCTGCTGCTGCTGCCACGCACTACAGAAGCCCCAGCCTCTGCCAGGGGTCACCAGTGCATCGTAGGAATCCTGAACCCTCCCCAGGACTAGGAGAGCAGTCCTACGGATGCTCGATCCCAGTCCTCCCCTGCTGACCCCCAAAAAAACCAAGCTCGTTCCTGAACTCTGGTCACCGGTGTGGCATCCAGCACCTCAACCCTCAGCACCACCGGGCCGGCCCAGTGGTCAAGATTCTTGAGTTGCCAAATTCTGTTCTGCCTGTCAGCAAGAAGGCTGACAAAAAATATCAGCTTGACCCACTGGGGACAGATTTCCTGTTGTCACATCCAGTCCCTGAAGGAGTGGTACAAACAGTAGCCTGAGATAAGGCTGAATGAAGTACTCCTGGCTACACATCCACTGGACAAGGATTCCAGAAAACTGGATGGGATGGCCAAGGAAGGATACCTGGCGGCCTCCTTGGGTATCAGGGAGGCTAATTACATGGGCTATGCAGCCCAATACCAGAAAACTTTGTGGAGTTCAGTTATGGTCATTGCTGACAAGGCACCACCAAATCTGCAGGCTGACCATATGGAAACAGCCAAGTGTGGCCTGGAAGCCACAAAATATCAGTTTCACATGGTTGTTGATGCAAATGACAGTGCAGCCAGATGGATGACTTCTTTGCATTAAACCCCAGTTGCCACTCTTCCAACCATTTTGCCAGTTTATCCAAATCTCTTCTCATTCTGCCCACCCCATCTGTATCATCTACTCTGTTGCAGATCTTGGTGTCACCTGCAAACAGACAAACCTTACCCTCCAGTCCATCTGTAATGTCACTGATGAAGATATTGAAGAGGACTGGCCCCAGGACTGATCCCTGAGGTACCCCACTTGTGACTTGCATCTCTTCTGACTGTATACCATTTATCACCTCTTTCTGTTTTCTGCCCATCAACCAGTTTGCCACCCAGTTGACCAACTTCTGACTCACCCCGAGACTACCCAGCTTGTTAATCAGTCTTCGATGTGGAACAGTATCGAAAACTTTGCTGAAGTCAAGGTAGGCAACATCAGCTGCTCCCCCTTGGTCCATCACTCTGGTTACCCAGTCAAAGAAATCTGTGAGATTAGTTTGACAGGACCTTCCTGTTGTAAAACCATGCTGGCTTGGATCCTGTGCCCCTATGGATTCTAGGTGTTGCACTATCCTTTCCTTAAGGAGTGCCTCCATAATCTTGCCTACTACTGAGGTAAGACTGACTGGTCTATAGTTCCCTGCCTCCTCCCTGCTATCACTCTTGTGGAGTGGGATCACATGAGCCCTTCTCCAGTCTTCTGGGACCTCTCCTGTGCTCAGAGACTCATTAAATAGTTCTGATAATGGCTCTGCTAGTTCCACCCTTAGCTCCTGTAGTACCTTGGGATGTATGCCATCAGGTCCCATTGCCTTGTTCACCCTGAGCTTATTGAGCTCTTGTAGGACCCTTTCTTTTGTGAAGGGACTAGTGCACACCTCCCTCCCCCCTGTGTCCATGGTGCTGAGCTGTGGGCCCTGCCATACCTTCTCTTCAGTAAATACTGAGCAGAAGTATCTATTTAGGATAGATACTTATGGTCCTTCTCCCACTTACCCACATTACAACAAGGAGACTGGCTGGCATCATTGGATGTCAAGGATGCCTACTTCCACATCCCCATAAGGGAATCTCACAGAAAGTACTTGAGGTTCAGACTACCATCAGGTCACTACCAGTTTGCAGCTCTGCCTTTCGGTCTGACCGCTGCTTCAAGGATATTCACAAAGTGCTTGGCTGCGGTAGTGGCACATCTGAGAAGACAGGGCATATCAGTGTTCGCCTATTTAGATGACTGGTTAGTATTGGGGAAAAAAACACAACAGGTAAAAGATGCTTTGAGTCTCACACAAGAGTCTCTGGGATTCCTCATAAACGTCCAAAATTCTGTACTGCAACCTGTTCAGGTACTGCACTTCATAGGAGCAGAACTGGACACTGTACGGGGCAGGACTTTCCTTCCCCCAGACAGTGCAGACAGTATAGTGAGTATTGCAGGATCTTTTGTCCTAAACGGGCCAAGACCAGCAAGACCTTTCCTGCAATTGCTGGGACACATAGCTGCAGCCAAAAGCACAGTGCAGGGATGTCATTTTCAGATGAGAGACATCCAGTTCCACCTCCGGGCCCACTAGTGCTGGAAAAAGGACCCTCTCTCAAAGTTTGTGCCAGTGCCAGAGACTCTGATACAGGCCCTGCAATGGTGGCAGGGCAAAAGCAGTTTGAGGGAAGGAGTGTACAATTCGAGAGTCTCCTACCATGGTACTCACAACAGATGCTTCCCTGCTGGGGTGGGGGCGCATCTGGAGGAACATGCAGTACATGGCACTTGGTCCCCCACAAAGTCACTGCTACATATAAATCTATTGGAACTCAGGGCAGTGCTTCTAGCACTTCAGTCATTTGCATCCCTGATAGAGTACAAGGTGGTACAGGTAAGCACAGACAATACCACCACTATGTATTACATAAACAAGCAGGGAGGGACAAGGTCCAACCTGCTCTTTATAGAAGCAATGAAGATCTGGAGCCTGGGATATTCTCTGCAGGTGTCCCTGGTGGCAGTGCACCTTCCAGGAAAGGACAATACGTTGGCAGATGCCCTAAGCAGAATTAGTCAGAACCACCATGAATGGTGTCTCAACTAATAGGTGCTGGAGACAGTGTTCAGAAGGTGGGGCACTCCAGAGGTAGATCTCTTCACCTCAGAAGAGAATCATCAGCTGCCAAAAGTTTGCTGCAGCCCCCTAGCCAAGAGGTCAGTCCCAGAAGATGCCATTGTGCTGAATTGGGCAGGGAAAACCCTGTATGCGTTTTCCTCCATTCCTCTTATTGCTCAGGGTCCTGATCAAGCTTGGGTCCTAGTCACCTACTGATTCTGATAGCTCCAGATTGGGCTAGGCAGCCATGGTACTCCCTGCTGCTTTCTCTGTCAGTGGCCCAACCAATACACTTTCCACGCAGACACAATCTCCTGACATCCTCCCAGTGGAGGATTTTGTACCCAAACCTCAGGTCTCTCTCAAACTCAGGGCAAGGCTCTTGAAGACCTAGAAAATGATGATTTACACTTCTCAGAGGATGTCCTACTGGTACTGAGGGGTTTTAGGAAACACTCAACTAGGAAAGCCTATACTTCCAAATGGAGGAGATTTTCCATCCGGTGTGCTTCAAAAGAGGTGGTTCCCACTGAGACAGGGTTGTCAGTCCTGCTGGAGTACCTGACAAACCTACATACTCTGGCACGTCAGCCAGCTACACTCAAGGCCCACTTGGCATCTGTTTCTGAATATCTGTCAGCTGGTAAGGGGAGATTCCTTATCAGCTAATCCTATTTTTAGAAAATTCTTTAAAGGGCTGGCCCATCTGCATCCCCCTTACAGGGAGCCAACTCCGGCCTGGAATCTAAATATTTGTATTGCCAAGCTCATGGAGCCTCCATTTGAGCCACTGACCAGTGCTCATTTAAAGTTTGTCACTTGGAAGACAATCTTCTTAGTAGCTATCACATCTGCAAGAAGAATGTGAGTTACGAGCCCTGTGTCTGGAGCAAGACTACATTTCATTCTACAGGGACAAGGTGGTGCTTAGAACCAACAGGAAATTCCTTCCTAAAGTAGTTTCTGACTTACACCTTAATCATTCTATTACTTTGCCAGTCTTCTTAACAGAACATTCTAGCTCTGGAGAGCGTAGATTGCATAGTCTCTGTAAAGAGCATACAAAGGGGCATAGACAGGACAAGCAGCAGTTGTTCCTGATCTATGGTGATGCGGGAAAAGGCAGACCAGCTTCAAAAAGGATAATTGCATGCTGGATTGTGGCATGCATACAATTCTGTTACAGTAAAGCTGGCAAGGAGCCCCCCAGTAGGCCTGAGGGCACATTCCACTAGGGCTACAGCAGCAGCTAAAGATATTCCCTTGTTGGAAATCTGCAAAGCAGCCACATGGAAATCTGTACATACCTTTACAAAGCACTACAGTTTAGACATTCAGTCCAGGAGTGATGCCAGGTTTGGCACAGCAGTGCTACAGAGTCTGTTCCCTTAGTAGGGTTCTGGGCCCTCATCCAAAGGTATTGCTTTACAGTTTGCTAGAGTCAATGATATTGAAGAATACCTGGGGTTAGAAGAAAAAATTGCTCACCATAGTAATCTTTCTTCCAGGGTATTCTTCAGTATCAGTAACTCGCCCACCCTAACTCCCCTTCCAGAACCTATCAGTATATGAATACATATAGCATTATATTACTTGTTGGCCTTGCACTGGTACATAAATCTTTTTAAACCAGATGGCCCAGTTTTATTTTTATTGGTCTTTTTGGACATTGCCAGTTGGCTTAAAGGAACAAAAAGGGGTGTTGATTTAATCAAATTATTTTGTTGTCAGCTATTAGGATAGCATAGTAAGAGACTTGGATACAGGCTTATTCGAAATATGAGCGTTTTATAATGCTTACAGTTGACAGGGCAGCAGTTTTGAATGGTGGCACGAGCCAATCAGTGTTCCACTATTAGCATAAGTTCCATTCATCTCCGGGGCAGTGCAATCCAGGAGGCTGACTGCTAGAGTTAATGATATTGAAGAATACTCTGGAAGAAAGTATTACTATGGTGAGTAATTTTTTATTCCATGTCAAAAGACAACTCTTCTGTAGCTGTTTGGGATATGAGTTTGCTTTAGTTTGCTGTCACTGTTTACACTAGTGTCCTATAACTATCCTGTAGGACTCCATTGTATTGTTGTTGAAATCTCATTGTCCATGAGAGCTGCATTAGCATATGAGAATGTGATGTCACAGCAAACATTTGTACCATGTATCCCTATGCTGAAAGTAAAAATATTCTGAAAAAAAATATATGGAAACACACAAACTGAATGCAGTTTAAAGGGAAAAACCCTGCATTACAACTTGGACAGTTTGCAAAGCTAACTGAAGGTAAATGTAGTATTCACACCATGCTGCAAGCTGCTTGTTGAACTGTAATTAAGCAGACAGGCATACTGTGAAGTCTAAGGGGTGCTGACAGATCATATTCTCATATGCTAATGCAGCTCTCTGGGACAATTAGATTTCCCTAACAGCCATGTGAAGAGAGTTGTCTCTTGACATGGACACAAATAAAATTGACAAGATATGGGAGTAGTTGTCCTTTAATTCTATTGGTAATTCATTCCAATACGCCTGGATTTTGGGGCGTCCCCAAAAGATATGGTAATGGTCACCTGTGATCTAGCAGCCTGTCCAACATTTATCTGTATGTGTTTCTTGTCCAAAATGTGCTGTAATGCTGGATGTATGAAAATATCTAACAAAAACCTTCCAGCAAAACTCCCTCCATGTAGGAGAGGAGGTTATCTTCCATCCTTTAGCTAAAAATTTTCCACAACCTTGTATGTAAGTTAAAGGTTAGCTTCCACCTCCCATTTTTGTTTTACCTTACCTAGCTTATCGCCTGCTGATGACAAGCGTACTTTGTGTACCATAAATATGTCTCTTCCTCTGGTCTTAAGCTTCATTGTCCAATATAATAGATCTTTCCAAGCTGTGAGATCCTTAGTAATTTGTGATGTAATGCTGGATTTGCAGGTAATAGAAACATAGAAGTTGACGGCAGATAAGGACCACAAGGTCCATCCAGTCTGCCCAGTTCTTTTTCTACCTTATAAATGTGCCATCGGCCTTTGCTCTGTCAGTGGCCTATCTATTCATACTCATTTGTATTTCTCCCTTATGCCTATCCCATGCCTGTTTGAAGCCCTGCACTGTATTCATAGCCACCACTTCTTGAGGTAGGCCATTCCATGCATCCACCACCCTTTCTGTGAAAAAGAATTTCCTCACATTCCCCCTTAATAGCCCCCTCTAATCTCATGCTGTGTCCTCTTGTCCTGCTATTTTTCTTATATTTAAACATATTAGACTCTTTCACCTTGTTAATGCCCTTAAGGTGTTTGAATGCCTCGATCATATCACCTCTCTCCCTCCTTTGCTCAGGGGTATACATATTGAGCTCCGTTAATCTGTCCTCATATGTCTTCTGATGCAGTCCCTGCACCATTTTGGTTGCCCTTCTCTGGACTGCCTCAATTTGGTTACTGTCCTTGTGAAGCTGTGGCCTCCAATACTGCACGCAGTACTCCAGATGGGGCCTAACCAGTGTCTTGTAAAGAGGGATTATTACCTCCCTCTTACGACTTGTGATACCCCTACTAATACACCCTAACACCCCCAGCCTTACCTACTGCTTTAGAGGTCTGCTTGGATGATTTCAGGTCATCAGTGATGATGATGCCCAAGTCTCTTTCTTCCTTTGTGACTGCAAGCAACACCCCTCCCAGCCTAAAGGTGGCTTCAGGGTTTCTCTTCCCTATGTGCATGATCTTGCACTTCTTTGCATTAAATCCCAGTTGCCACTCTTCTGACCATTTTGCTAGTTTATCCAGATCTCTTCTCATTCTGCCCACCCCATCTGGATCATCTACTCTGTTGCAGATCTTGGTGTCATCTGCAAACAGACAAGCCTTACCCTCTAGTCCATCTGCAAGGTCACTAATGAAGATATTGAAGAGGACTGGTCCCAGGACTGATCCCTGAGGTACCCCACTTGTGACTTGCATCTCTTCTGACTGTATACCATTTACCACCACTCTCTGTTTTCTGCCCGTCAACCAGTTTTCCACCCAGTTGACCAACTTCTGACCCACCCCGAACCTACCCAGCTTATTTATCAATCTTCATTGTGGAACAGTGTCAAAAGCTTTGCTGAAGTCAAGGTAGGCGACATCAACTGCTCCCCCTTGGTCCACCACTCTGGTTACCCAGTCAAAGAAATCTATGAGATAGTTTGACATGACCTTCCTTTTGTAAACCCATGCTGTCTTGGATCCTGTGCCCCTATGGATTCCAGGTGTTGCACTATCCTTTCCTTAAGGAGTGCCTCCATAATCTTGCCCACTACTGAGGTAAGACCGACTGGTCTGTAGTTCCCTGCCTCCTCCCTGCTACCACTCTTGTGGAGCGGGATCACATGAGCCCTTCTCCAGTCTTCTGGGACCTCTTCTGTGCTCAGAGACTCACTAAACAGTTCTGCTAATGGCTCTGCTAGTTCCACCCTTAGCTCCTTAAGTACCCTGGGATGTATGCCATCAGGTCCTATTGCCTTATCCACCCTGAGCTTAGCAAGCTCTTGTAGGACCCTTTCTTTTGTGAAAGGAGTAGTGCTCACCTCCCTACCCCCTGTGTCCATGGTGCTGAGCTGTGGGCCCTGCCCTACCTTCTCTTCAGTAAATACTGAGCAAAAGTATCTATTTAGGATAGATGCTTTTACAGGGTCCTCCTCCTCTCATGCTCTCTTTTCTCCATTAAGCTTAGCATACCCCTCTGGACTTTCTCCTTTCACTAATGTATCTATAGAAAGTCTTGTCACCTTCTTTTACTGTTCGTGCTAGTGTTTCCTCAGTTTGGGACTTTGCCTGCCTTACTGCCTTCCCTGCTTCCCTTAGGGCAGTTTGGTATGCCTCTGTATCTTCATCCCGCTGTGTTCCCTTATATTTCCTAAGGCCAGCCTTTTGGCTCTGACCTTTTCTGCTACTGTATTTGAGAACCAAAGTGGTTTCCTTCTTCTTTGCACTTCCTTTTCTTTTCTAACACAATGGGATGTTGCTTCAAGTATTGCATCCTTAATGCTTGCCCACTTTGCCTGTACCCCCTCACCTTTGTTTCTTTTTGCCAGGGCTAGCTTAACTCTGTTGGCCATCTTATCAAAGTCAGCTCCTCTGAAGTCCCATATTTTTGCCTTGGAATGGGATGATTTAGATGTAGTAGCCAAATTGAACCATACCATGTGATGGTCACTGGCCCCCAGGTGACCTTCTACCTGGAGATCTGTCATCCCTTCCCTGTTAGTCAGTACTAGATCTAGGATAGCCCTGTCTCTTGTGGGTTGTTGTACCAGTTGTTGGAGGCCCTGTATTGGGGATATTCAATTTTGTTTTCAGTGTCCTGCTCTGGTGTTTTTGTCACCCTCCATTGCATCCTCAGCCACTTGTCTCTTCTGAAAACACTGATTCAGTCCTTGATTCAGAAAAGGTCTGTAGAGCCCGTACCTCTTTCAGAACTAAACACAGGATTTTGCTCCTGGTACTTTTCAGTGCCTGAATGTACAGGAGGCTTACATTCTGTGTTAGACCTCAGGGGTCCGAATGAGTACATTGAATACAAAAAGTTTTAGATGGCATCTCTTCAGGCCTTCATCCTCCTGTTATGAAAAGGGATTGACCGTGTGCAGTGGATATATAGGATGTGTATTTCTGTATCAGAACCTGTGAATGCCACAGACAGTATTTTAGATTCATGCTGGAGGGCATGCATTGTCAGTTTTGGGTCTTGCCCTTTGGCTTGCCTCTGCACTGTGGGTATTTACCAAATGCTTAGCAGTAGTAGCAGTAGCTCTGTGGAGGGAAGGTCTTTATGTCTTGCCTTACTTGGGACAATTGGTTCCTCAAGCTTCATCCAAGGTGGCCATTTTCCATACTGTAAAGAGGACAAGGCAGTTGTACAAGGCTTTGGGTGTCATGCTCGGTGAACCCCAAGTCAGTATTTATCCCATGTGAGCATCTCCAGCACATAGGAGCAGTTCCGGTCTTGGTTGTGGGCAGTGCCTTCCTCCTACGAGATAGAGCAGATGTCTTAATAGCCCAGGCTCATCTGATTTTCAGCAGCCATTATGTGTCTTCAAAAAACATGTTGAGGCTTCTAGATCTGATTCCAACTGCTATCATAACAGTCACTTATGCCTGCCTCCACATGTGAAGCCTGAATTGGATACTCAGGTTACAGTGGGATCAGTTGACAGACGACCTGTAACAAATGGTCTTGGTCACATCTTGTAGATGTACCTTGTTGCGGTGGATGGCTCACCCCAATCTACTGAAGGGCATTTCTTTCTTTAATTCTGCACCACTACATATCCAGACCACCTGTGTGCCCGGGTCCGGTTGGGGTGCTTATCTAGGTTCCCTGCTGGCTCAGGGTCTTTGTTCCCAGATAGGCAGTTATCTCTCTGTCTACATTCTGGAAATGAGGATGATTCTACTTGGCCTACAGGCTTTTCAGGCTCACTTCAGTGCAGGGTCCCTACTGATTAGCATGGACGTGTGTGATACAGTACGTCAGCAAATAAGGCAGTACACATTCTTATCCATTGTTCAGAGAAGTAATGAGTGTGTGATACTGGGCAGTATCTCACTGTCTCCAGCTGTCGGCCATGCTTCTTCCAAGTGCCCAACATGTCTTGGCAGACAGGCTAAGTGGGTCTCAGTCCCTGACTCACAAATGGGAACTACTTGCCTCCATGGCAGACAACCTCTTCGTAAGATGGGGTCACCCAGAGTTGGACCTTTTCACATTCCCAGCACAAAATTGCTGTGTTTCTGCTTGTTCTCTCCAGGGCATGGAGTTTTTGGGAGAGATGTATTGTTCCTCTCTTGGAAAAGACAGATCTTACTTTGAGAGTATCTCTTGCAGCAGGCCATTACTGGTAGGACTATAGCTGCCAGGCATTAGGACCACATTGAAACGTTCTAGCTAGTAGTCTACCAGAGGGGGCCACCCACCTCCACGTCCGCCCCTGAAGTCAGCCAATCCTATAAAGGCAGGCAGCCCCCACACCCTCCTCAGTTCTTTCCTGTTGTAGACCAATGCACGTCGGACCGCTGAAACTGCCGCAGCTTGTCGACCACCATTTTCCTACATTTACCACGCTTTATCATTTTTCTATTTCTTTTAGTACTAACATTGAAATTTCGGTGTTCTCACCTGACAGTTTATGTCTTCCAAACCTTCTTCATCTTCCAACAACTCCATGAAGTGTGCCTGCGGCAAACAGATCCCAGACAAGAATGGCCATTCTGCCTGCATCTTGTACCTACGCCCTGACCATGACGTCCAAGCTTGTGAGGCCCGACAGAAGTTCAACCTGGCTACCCACAGACATTGCCAGAAGACCCTGGAGAACAATCTCTTTAAGCAGAAGGTCACCTCAATGGAATAGGGGCTACAGGCCAGGAACTCCTCCATTTCCCTGGCCCAGTCCTTGGGGGGGTCTTCATCTTTGAAGTCCCAGGATAAGGCTTCTGGGAAACACAAGTACTGGGGTAAGGTTTGGGACTGACCCTGGTCTGCCTCCTGCTTGCAGTCTCCTCACAAGAAGTCTTCAACTGCGCACGGGTCTTCCTCGGGGGTTGACCTCCTTGGTCCTGCATGCCCTAACTCCGACAGGGCTAGCAGTGGTCCAGCTGCCCGCCCTGCCCTCCCTCGCGGCAGCGGCTCCTCGGGTCAGGATACTTTGTATCCTGCACCCCATCCCCTGCTGTTTCAGACGTTATTCTCAGCTGGCACATAGGCGGCTCAGTGGGAGTCTCTTCGGCTAGTGTGGGTGCACCTGATGCTAGTCTACTAGCGGCCACCCCAAAGACACCAACACCTCCAGTGACTTTCTCATGTTCTGGAACTGCCACCAGTTCTGCTTCTCCTTCTCCAGGGCAGATGCTGCAGGACACATGCGCCTCCCTAAGCCCAGTCTGTCCTCAGCCTTCACCCCGGGGGAGTTTCCCTCCACTCCGGCGCCTGTCTCACCACAACGAGTGCCTGTGGAAGCAAATATTCTAGACCTGGTGCTGGAGGATGGAGAACAGGTCACAGATGTAAGGGTGGAGGAACCACTGGCTGGTAGCGATCACCCCACAGTGTGGTTCTCTATCAGTTTGGGTAGAGAGACCCACAATACAAAAACAAAGGTCCTGGACTTCAGAAAGGCAGACATTGGCAGGATGGGGCAATTAATGAGAACACACACAGATGGCATCAACCCTGACATGGACGCAGAGCAGAAATGGGCGATCATAAAACTAAGGCTGATTGAATCCACTAAAGCTTGTATCAAGAGCCAGTAAAAGAAATCAAGGACCAACCATCCAAGCTGGATGACCAGAGAGGTAACAGAGAAGGTGAGGGGATAAGAGAAGGGCCTTCCAAACCTACAAGAGAACCAACAGAGCAGAGGATAGGGAGAATTATGTGTGGAAATCCAGGGAAGTGAGCAGAGTGGTCAGGACTGCAAAGGCAGCCAGGGAAAGGAAATTAGCACAGGGGATTAATGAAGGAGAAAAGGATTTCTTTAGGTATATCAGGAAAAGAGGAAGTGCAAGGATCAAATAGTTAGGATCAGAAAAGGCGGTGGGTAGATAAGGGGGCCGAGAAGGCAGAAGTACTTAATGAATATTTCTGTTCAGTGTTCACAAGGGAGAGGGATGGGTCCATTCCTTCAGGGAAAGGGGGTGCAGGCATGGGGGGGTGAGACAACCACAGACAGGGTCATCACAGTGGAAAGGGTGCTGGGGGGGGCCTTAGGTTCCTGAGGGTAGACAAGGCACCTGGGCCAGACGGGGTACATCCCAGGGTCCTGAGGGAGCTGGCAGAGGTCCTGGCAGAGCCACTGGTGGATCTGTTCAGCACCTCGCTAAATGTGTGATGTGTGCCCAGAGATTGGAAAGAGGCACACACGTGGTACCTCTGCACAAAAGTGGGCCCAAGGACGAACCAGGGAACTACAGACCAGTGAGCCACACCGCAGTTGTGGGGAAACTGATGGAATCTATCCTCAAAGAAAGGCTGGTGCAGTTTCTTGTGGATAATGATCTGGAAGATGACAGACAGCATGGGTTCATCGCTGGCAGATCCGGTCAGACAAACTTGGTTGATTTTTTTGACTGGGTCACAAGGGCACTGGAGGAGGGCCATGCGGTAGATGTAGTCTACCTGGATTTCAGCAAGGCCTTCGATTTAGTGCCACATGGAAGGTTGACCTGCAAGTTGAGGAGTCTTGGTATAGGGTGGATGCTAGCCCAATGGGTAGAAAACTGGCTGAGGGACAGGCAACAGAGGGTAGTTGTGGGAGGACAAGCATCAGAGCCCAGGGCAGTGACAAGTGGTGTCTCACAGGGCTCAGTACTGAGACTAGTCCTGTTTAACATTTTCATCGCAGTCATGGCAGTTGGGATCAAGAATAAGATCAGCCTCTTAGCCGATGACACCAAAATCTGTGCTGAGGTGGATGGGGAGGAGGGTGGCAAATTACTGCAGGAGAGCTTGGCAAGACTGGAGGAGTGGTCGCACATCTGGCAGCTTGGGTTCAACGCCAAGAAGTGCAAGGTGATGCATTTTGGAGCCAGAAACCCAGGATACAGCTACTGGATGGATGGTATCAAACTGTTCATAGCTAGTGAGGAGAAGGATCTGGGGGTGCTGATGACTGGGGAATTAAACCACTCAGCTCAGTGTAGGAAGGCAGCGACTAAGGCTAACAGGATGCTAGGGTGCATAGCAAGAGGGATTACATCCAGATGTAGCGAAGTTATAGTGCCCCAGTACAGGTCCCTGGTGAGGCCGCACTTGGAGTACTGCGTGCAGTTCTGGTGCCCGTACTTGAAAAGGGATATCAAACTACTGGAGGCAGTGCAATGAAGAACAACAAAGATGATCCAGGGGTTGAGAGGATAGAACTTACAAGGAAAGACTAAAAGAGCTCAACATGTATACCCTGGAGGATAGAAGAGAGAGAGGGGACGTGATTGAGACTTTCAGGTACCTGAAGGGGATGAACAGAGTAGGCTACCAGAGAGGTTCATTCTCCAGAATGGAAGAGTTACTAGAGGGCACTCCCTGAAGTTAAAGGGGGGCAGATTCAGGAGGGAAGGGAGGAGGCACTACTTTACTTAAAGAGTGGTAACAGGGTGGAATGCACTGCCTGAGTAACTCTTATCAGTGCAGACTGTGGGGTGCTTCAAGAGGGTGTGGGACAAATTCAAGGGGAGAGTACATACCAGGGGGGCAGTTGGGGGAGGGAACAGTTAATGGGAGGGGGTTGCAGCTGCAGTTTAATGGGCTGAAGTACTGCACACTCGAGCAGACTAGATAGACCATATGGCCTGTATCTGCTGGCAATTTTGTGTGTTCGTATGGATCCTGCTCTGGCAACCCCACTTTGGTTGACACCTGCTGGGCCTGTGTCTATCCTGCCTCTACCACCACAGCCAGCAGAACCTGCGCCAACCCTGTCTGTCCCTCCTGTCGGGCCTGCACCCAGCTTCTCCTCAGCCAACACCCATCGCGCCTGTGCCCGCCCTGTCACTACCTGCTCCTGTGGGACTGGTGCCTGTCCTACTGCAACCTGCACCTGTAGACCCTCATCCTGGTTACCCTACACCAGAACCTGCTTTACCCCTATCCTGCCCAGCAAGACTTGTGCCGGGTTATCCATACCCGACGCCTCTGGAACCTGCACCAGTCTACAGCTACCTAATGCTGGGAGGACCAGCGCTGGCCCTTGTCGACTGCCATGGTCTGATTTCCGCCTTGTGTTTCTTCATGCAGATGCAGGCTATTACTTTGAGGGGACTGGCTTCAGCCCCCTGGGCCTCCTCCGGACCTCCTCCTCCCAGCCCTTTTCAGACTGGGCCCTAGTGCTCCTCACCCCCCCCCAGGGTAGGCCTGATGCTGGGTCATCTGGTCGCTCGGTTGTCGGCCTGAGGACAGTGACAACGCAGATGATGGGGGGAAGGGTGTCAGTAGTGAGGCTTCCTCTCTTCCCCCCCACAACTCCTCAGGAGGGTAAGAGGCCCAGAGTAATGTGCCACAGTCCCACCTGATGACCCTACCTTCATGGCAATCCTGAGGCACATTCAGGCCACTATGGGATGGGAGACTGAGGAGCAGGGCCCTGAGAGGCATCTCTTGACTGTCTACCTACATCAGCCCGACGCCCCTCCAGTGGTCCCCCCAATTATTGAGTCCCATAAGGATGTCACGTGGGCTGCCTAGAACTGCCCCCACACAGTCCCTCTGGTATCCAAGAAGGCAGGCAGACTTTACCATGCCCCGGCTTACAAGCCGTTTTTGGGGGAACAGCCTCTAGCCGATTCAGTCGTCAGTGCTGCGCACCACACCAAAAGGCCAAAACACCTAAGCTTCCTCCCCCTGGATCGGGAGTCTCACCAGATGGGCAAGCATGCCTTCGCATCTGCCACTCTGGCTATCAGTTACTTGGCCTATATGGTGTAGTTTCAGAATCTACAATGGAACTAGGCTAGGGAGGCAGTTCTAGCCATGCCGGATGACCCTTCCAAGCAACAGACCCTCCAGGCCCTCAAAACAGGCTTGGACATTGTCATCGAGGCACAGGTAAGAAAGCATAGGAAAACCAGGAGCAGTTGTAGAATTCACCAAAAATATTTATTTGTACTAGCAGTAACATAAAAAAAAACTTGTTCAGCATAACTATTTATAAAGGCAAAATAAAATAGAGGAGATCCATCAGAGCTTTCCTTCAGTCTCTGTGTCCTTTTTCTCTCTCTCTCTCTCTCAAGCAATTGCAGCTCAGCTCTCTTATAAGTTCCTCCAACCCCAATTTTTAACAAGCATCCTGTTTTTTTTTCTAAAGTGTTCTAGTATATTTCAAGCAGGTGCTGGCAGGACACAGTGTCCCTGAGCTGATGCCCCTTTTTCACAGCTCTTCTGCAAAAGGCTTAAAACTTGCACTTGGGTAACCTCTTTGAGTTTCCAATAGCTTTTTTGCAATCATCTCAAACCATAATTATATACATTTCAAAAATTAACACTATATAATTTCTAAACAAAAGGGATCCCAATATCACATAATTTTTCCATACAATGACCTGCATACATTTCCACAACAGCAGATATGCGAGGGAGGAAAAGACAAACAGCAAGGGAAGACTGAGAGATAGCAAGAGGCAGAGAATTGCGAGACTGTCGGGGTGATCAAATCCTAGGTCTCACAGGGAAATTTGGTTGCACAACCAGACAGACGAGACAGGAAAGGAATAGAATAAAACAGATCCCTGCATTCAAACTCTTTCCATAACAACTGGGACAGGGTCCTATTCCACTCTGTCACATACCACCCCCTCAAGAAGGAACCTGTTTTATCAAACAGGTTTCCAAAACTTTTTTTTTTTACTTTCTATTTTTTCCGCCTTCCCCTGCCTCCTGCTCTCTGCTTCTTCGGGAGTGCCTGGCATCTGCCTCGGTTCCTTCCGTACCTGGAGCCCTGCGGCGGTCCCCCCATATAGCCTTGGATTTTGCCCCAGGTGGGGACGAGATGGGGCTCCAAGCCCCCCGCACTAACGGCACTTCATCGGGGCCGCCGCATGGGACAGGCAGGGGACCATTGAGGTCTGTGCTGGTGCTCCGTCTACCCAGAGCGAAGGAGGTGTTTTTCTCTGTTCTTTCCTGGGCGTGCCATGTGCCCTGACGTCAAGGCAGAGCTCCACCGAAGTCTGGCATGCCCAACCCTCCTGGAATGGCTAAGCACTTGGTGTACCCCAGGCCTCCGCCTGGGGTCAGTCAAGTACCGAACCTTGTCCTCCCTCCCTCCCTGGAGAAGGCGAGCAGTCCATGGACGCTCAGCCTTCTCCCCCTGGCTGGCCCTCCAGCTCCCCAGGCTTGTTCCCAAACCCCAGTCACCAGCGCCACGAGTGGTAGCACTACCACTGCACTCGACGGGCCAGCGCCCAAAACTTTTTATTAATTCTCTACTAACATTTGCTGCTTTCAGAAATTAAGCACATGTGCATTATCTGTTTTTTCTACAACAGTACAGCAAACAGTAAAGTTCAAACCCATACATTTGTTTTTCAACCTTCAGAACCTTCAATTCCTGATCCATATCTTGACAGAAAATCAGCATTGCTATTCTTTTTACCAGATTTGTGTGTCACTGTGAATTTAAATGGCTGTAGTGCCAGGTACCACCTTGTAATTCTGGAATTTTTATATTTCATTTGGTTAAGCCAACAGAGAGGATTGTGATCTGTTATAAGTACAAAGTCACTTCCTAGTAAATAAAACTTAAGGGACTCCATGGCCCACTTTGCTGCTAAACATTCCTTTTCAATGGTGGAGTACCTTTTTTCTCTGTCATGCAACTTCCTACTTATGTACAGAATAGGATGTTCTGTCCTAGCTATATTTTGACTCAAGACTGCACCTAAGTCTACCTCTGATGCATCTGTTTGTAACAAAAATGGTTTCTCAAAATCTGGGCTTCTTAAAACAGGGGCTGAACATAATGCATCCTTAATGGCTTGAAAAGCTTCATTACACTCTGGGGTCCATTTCAAATTATTTGGATACCATTTTTTCATGAGTTCAGTGAGGAGAGTAGCTAACTCAGCAAAATTGGGAACAAATCTCCAATAATAACCAGCTAGCCCTAACAATGACCTGACATGTTTCTTTGTTTTAGGGACAGGGCTGTTAGCTACCACTTCTATTTTAGAAATTTCTGGCTTAACTTCTCCATTTCCCAACACATAGCCCAAATATCTGGTTTCCTGCATGCCCAATGCACATTTGGTAGGATTAATAGTCAGACCTGTATTTTGGATAGCTTGGATAACTGCTCATAGGTGTTCCAGGTGGCTTGTCCAATCTGGACTGTACACCATGACATCATCCAGGTACACAGCACAATACCCAGTGTGAGGTGATAAAATTACATCCATGTACCGCTGGAATGTAACTGGCACACCATATAAACCAAAGGGCATGGTGGTGAACTGATAGAATCCAACAAGAGTGGCAAATGCAGTTTTATCTCTGGATTCTTTAGCTAGAGGTGTTTGCCAGTAACCCTTGGTGAGATCTAGGGTACTGATCTACTTTGCACTCCCCAGTCTGTCCACCAAATCATCTATTCTGCGCATAGGATAACTGTCAAATTCTGACACTTAAGCTTCCTAAAATCAAGGCAGATTCTAACACCCCTTTCTTTTTTGTTTACAATTACCATTGGAGATGACCAAACACTCTGATTCCTCTGTGATAACCAGTTCTTAAATTTTTTGTATTTCCTTAACCATGCTAGCTCTAATTGCTCTGGTAATCTGTATGTCCTTTGCCTAATAGGATGAGCATTCCTTGTCCCTATAACAAGCTCAACCCCTTTTGCTCAGCCTGGTACTGTTGTAAAAATACCGTTAAATGTCTTTAGCACATTACGAATGTCTGCAGTTTGTTCTGAGGTTAAGGAAAAATTCACCTTTACAGCATCAGCAGTTAGCTTGTTCCAGTCTATCATAAGCTACATCCATATCTTCTTTATCAGTTTCTGGTAAAACTAGCAAAGCAGCTTTTGACATTTTTTCAACCCATTTCTTGAGGAGGTTAGCATGGTATATCTTAGTAGGATTTTTCCTGTCAGGGGTCTCAATCTCGTAGTTAACAGTGCCAGTATGTCTAAGTACTTTATAAGGCCCTTGCCACTTCATTAACAGTTTATTTTCTGTTGTGGGTAACAGTAACAAAACCTTTTCACCTGGCTCAAAAACGTTTTCTTTTACCTCATGGTCATAATACACCTTCTGCTGGTTTTGGACCTCTTCCTGATTACTATGGGCAAGTTCAGCATATTTTGGCAGCTTCTTTCTTAGGGCACACATGTAAGATGTTCTAGATTGTTTCTGGGTGGGGTTATCTTCCCACGTTTCTTTTATCACATCGAGTGGCCCGCTTGGCTGCCTACGATGCATCGTTTCAAATGGTGAAAACCCTGTTGACGCCTGTGGCATTTCTCTGTAAACAAAAAGTAGGTAAGGCAAGTATTGGTCCCAATATTTCCCTTCCACAAACTTTTGTAACTTGCGTTTTAGGGTTTGGTTAAAATGCTCAACAAGACCGTCTGTCTGAGGGTGATAGGGGGAGGTTCTTATGGCAGTGATACCTAGTAGTCTGTACAGCTCCTTAAGTAATGCAGCACCAAAATGACTACCCTGATCAGTAATAATTTCTTTTGGTATGCCCACTGTGCTGAAACATTTTCCAAGCTCTGCTGCCACTTTTGAAGCTGTAACAGTAGGCATTGGAACTGCTTCTGGGTTTCGAGTATCATAGTCGCATACTACCAGGATAACTCCTTTGCCCTTTTTACTTTTGTCTAAAGGACCAACCACATCCATTGCAATTCTCTCAAAAGGCACATCTATCAAAGGTAGGGGCACCTTGACTTTTCTAGCGACTAGGGCTACTTTCTGACACTCAGCACAGGAATTACAATAGGTAGCAACATCTTCATAAATTCCAGGCCAGTAAAATCTATACAGCAATCTGGCAAGGGTGCGATCCCTCCCTGAGTGACCAGCCATAGGACTATTATGTGCTATCTGTAACAACTCTGTTCTGTACTTCTGTGGTATAACCAATTGTTCTGTCTGTTACTGTGTCTGAGGTTTAACCCAAGCTCTGTACAGTAACCCATTACATTTTTTTTAAATGTTGGTCCACCCTGTTTTGGTTTCACCCCCAGCTGCTTAAAATAACCCAGGAGAGAAACACTGTTAGCTTGCTCTGAAAGAAAATCACAATCAGTGATCAGTTTAGTTTATCATTTTTATGTATTAACCCCTTATGTCCATCAGTTATTTCTTGCCACAGTTTCTTCAGGCATCGTCGTTCTTTCCTGGACTTCCGGATCTTGGAGCTGTGCTCAAACAAGTCTGAATCAAAATCGCTGAAAGGAAAAGTGACCCCACCATTTGAGATTTTCCTTGCCCGAGCTCTTGTTATCACTGCTGCTGAAACTGCAGGGTTCAGTTCCTCTGTGATTAACTCAGTAAATCCTGAAAAGTCATTTCCAATAATCACAGGTATAGGTAACCTAGGTACTACCCCCACTTTCATTTGGTGCGACACACCCTTAATGGTCAGAGTCACTTGGGTGGTGGGATAGTATCGAATGTCCCTGTGGATGCAGATGACACCAGTACCTGGTCCTTTTGCACAGTGTTTTCCCAGCACTTTAACATGCACTAGGGTCTGTCTGCTTCCCAAATCAATGAGTCCCTTTATAGTCTTATCCCCCACCTTCACATCTGTTAAGTATTTGCCCCAACTTGCCAAGGCCAAATCTGTTCCAGTGCCACTCTGCTTACTATGGCAGTTTCTTGCAATATGGCCTGACTTATTACAGTTATAGCAAATAATGTCTTTAGGCCCAGATTTGTTACCTCCACCAGAGTTCTTATCAGGCTTGGAGTTTAAATGGGAAAAAAGAGTGTCTTACCGGTGCTTGGCTGTTACCTCACTGCTGTGGCATCTGTCTGGCCATTTGGTAGTCCTCGGCCAAAGAAACAGCCTTTTCCCCACTCTCTGGTCGGTGTTCCTTTACCCAAAGTTGCACATCTGTAGGCAGGATGTTGATAAATTGCTCCATGGCAAATGTGTTGATGATCTGTGGGACTGTTTTGCTGTCTGGTTGGAGCCATTTTATCAGGCATTCTCTGAGTCAGATGAAGGCTTCTCAAGGATTGTCGACTGAGTTCTATCTCAAAAATCGAAATCTCTGCCTGTAGGTCTCTCTGGAGATGTCATACCTTTTCAAGATTTCGCATTTCACCAGGTCATAGTTTTCTGACTGTGCAGTGTCCATATTGCTGTAGGCAAGTTGGACTTTCCCTGTCAGTTAGGGTACCAGTCTGATTGTCCATTGCTCTTTGGCCATTGGCAGGCTGTGGCAACTCTTTCAAAAGTTGTCAGGTATGCCTCGATGATATCTGAAGGACACAACTTTGTAAGTTTAATGGCTTTTAAGTTGCTTGTGTTTTATTACTCATCTGGATCTGTGCCAGATCCTTTGCCTTTGATAGCTTGCAAGGCATCCAGCCATTGCTGCTCCTGTCGCTGCATCTCTTCTCATCTGCTGCTCCTGTTGCTGCATCTCTTCTCTCCTCTGCTGCTCTTGTCGCTGTGTCTCTTCTCTCCTCTACGCTTCTAAATGTTGAATCTCTTTTTCTCTCTGCTTCTCCATCTCTTTTTGTTGTATAGCCCACCATTTGAAAAAAGTCCATCAGGCTTTCAGGTTCTGTCACTGGCTGTTCTTTTTCCATAACTTGTGCTGGCTGTACAATCTCAATTTGAACTTCTGTCTCTGCTAGTTTGGCTGTCATTCTCTTGGTAACCACTCCTGGACTTGCTGTTACAGAATCCATACATTTCTCTATGCTCCCCTGGTACTAGGTCCAGTACCCATGCAAAAAAACTCCTGGCTTAGCGTATGCATGACGTAAATCCCACTTAGGCTGACACCATCTGTCATCGAAGCATAGGAAAAACCAGGAGCAGTTGTAAAATTCTCAACAAGAGTATGTATTTCTACTAGCAGTAACATAAAAAAATAAAATTGTTCAGTATAACTCTTTACAAAGGCAGAATAAATAGAAGATGCATCTGAGTTTTCCTTCAATCTCTGTGTCCCTTTTCTGTCTCAAGCAATTGCAGTTCATCTCTCTAAGTGCTTCCAACCCTCATTTTTATCAAGCATCCTGGTTTTTTTTTTTTCTAAAGTGTTCAAGTATATTTCAGGCAGGTGCTGGCAGGAACACAGTGTCCCTGACCTGAGGCCACTTTTTCACAGCTCTTCTGCAAAAGGCTTAAAACTTGCACTCAGGTAACCTCTTGAGTTTCCAATAGCTTTTTGCAATCATCTCAAACCACACTTACATACATTTCAAAAATTAACACTATATAATTTCTAAACAAAAGGGATCCCAATATCACTTACATCTCCATGCAATGGCCTGCATACATTTCCACACCAGCAGATATGCAAGGGAGGAAAAGACAAACAGCAAGGGAAGACTGAGAGATGGCGAGAGGCAGAGAATTGTGAGACTGTCGGGGTGATCAAATCCTAGGTCTCACAGGAAAATCTGGTTGCGCAACCAGACAGACAAGAGACAGGAGAGGAATAGAACAGAACAGATCCCTGCATTCAAACTCTTTCCATAACAACTGGGACAGGGTCCTATTCCACCCTGTCAGACATCAGTACCCACGTCCTTGGGGCTTCCTATGATGCGGTGGACACCTCGAGCCGGTGGCCATAGGCATCTCTATGAGGAGCCACTCCTGTCTACAGATCTCGAGCTTTGCCCAGGATGTCCAGTCTAGCTTAATGGACGCCCCTTGCATGGACCTTAAACTTTATGGGGTAGATTTCCAGGATCTCATCTCTGAACTGCAGACCTCGGGATGGGCACTCAAATCTGTCCACTCGATGTATCATACCCAGAGAAAGATGGAACAGAGGGCTCCCTTTCATCACTCTTCCCACAGGCAGGCCTGACCCTGCCAAGGCTCAGGGCAAGCACAAGATGGACCCCTTCCCCTGCCACTACCCATAGCACATGAGGGGCAGCAGCACCCTTCACTATGGCTGCTCCCATTTCCTGACTTCTTGCCCCCCCAGGTAGTACATCAGGAAGTGGTTATAGGGAGTCACTTCTCCCTTCACCTGGATGGGTGGAGGGAGATAACCCCAGACAACTGGGTGCTACAGCTTATCGAGCATGGCCACACACTAGAGTTCATAGAGTGGCTGCCAGAAAACCCTCCAGGCCAGTCCTTGTACCCTCCCGATCATGTCCCCCTCATCCTGGAGGAAATTTAGACTTTACTTTGAAAAAAGGCCGTAGAGCCAGTCCCCGCAGTTTCAGCAGGGCAGGGGGTTCTACTCTCATTTCTTCCTGGTCCCCAAATGGATGGGATATCTTCGGTCCATCCTGGATTTAAGCCAGCTGAACCTGTTTATAGAGTACGGATGGCTCAAGATGGTTACCCTTCAGGGGTTTGTTGCTACTACCAGGAAGTACCTGCCTGTAAATTCTTTTGCTGTGATTTTTGAGCACTTGCTTAAGTAAAAAAAAAAAAAAAAACTTTGGATATACTCATTTTGCAGTGCTTCTCATTATTTGTGCACTACACTCGTTGTGGTTTTCGTTGTTTGCCACCTCATATGTGGTGCTGCAACAGCCTGGAACTGTATTGCATAAATTGCTTTGGTCTTTGCCTACCTGCATATCAAGGATTTCACCCAGCCACCGGCGCTATCTCCAGTTCCACTTTCAGGGAGCATACTACCAGTTCAGAGCTCTGCCTTTTGGTTTGTCCTCAGTGCCCAGGGTCTTCACCAAAAGCCTAGTGGTAGTGGCAGCTGCCTTTAAACAGCAGGGTTTCTACAACTTCCCCTACCTGGACGATTGGCTCTTAGCGGCCCCATCCTGGGAACATCTCCTTCAAACTGTGGCGCAGCCCTGCAGTCTGTTCCAGGCTTTGGGCATCTCCATCAACATGCCAATATCCTTTCTAACCCCCTGCCAGCATCTCCAGTATATAGGGGCAGTGCTGAGCACAGCTCAGGGGATGGCCTTCCTGCCTTCAGACAGAGCAGAGCATCTGATGGACCAGGCCCGTCTTCTTTACTCCAGCCGTTATGTTACGGCGAGGGCTTTTCTGCAACTTCTAGGCCTCATGGCCACCACCATTGCCACGGTTCACTTAGCCCAGCTACATATGACAGTTCCTCAATAGACACTGCAAGTCCAGTGGGACCAATGCATGGACACCCTGGATCTACTGGTTATGGTCTCAGATCCAGTCCGGAGGGTACAGTGGTGGTGGCTAGAGCCCAGCAACCTGCTGCTGGGGATTCCTTTCTGTATTCCTCCCCCCCTCAGCTGGTTCTAGAAACATAGAAATTGCCATCAGATAAAGACCGCTAGGCCCATTGAGTCTGCTGTTTCCCTACCCGTATCAGAAGCCACCGACCCTACTTCGTCCTTGACGTAGCCTCTCTTTCCATCCTCTAGGATACCCTTGTGCCCATCCCATGCATTCTTGAATTCCCCCACCATGTTTGCTCCCACTATCTCCCCAAGAAGGCTATTCCATGCATCCACCACCTTTTCTGTGAAGAAAAACTTCTTTACATTGCCCCTTAACCTGCCCCCCTCTAATCTCATATCATGTCCCCTTGTTCTTGTACATCTCCTAAACGGAAAGATGTCACCCACCTGCACCTTGTTAATGACCTTAAGATACTTTTTTTTGTTGACTCTGTTTACACCTGCCTATCGGGGCATCTCTCGGGAATCCACATGCAGCTCTAGGTACCTAACTGCCCACTTGAACCGTAATTACCTGAACTACTAAGTCGGGGTCAGGACTCCAGTCTCTCCCCAGGCCCTCTAAGAGATCCAGAGTCCCCAGATGCACTGTCGGACATTGCAGCCGGCGTTGGGCATGCGGACCCTGGCCCCTGGTGGTTCCAACGCTTCCCCATAGGCTAGTGGATTTTATCCTTTATGTCCCCACCCCTCTGCCCTGGAACTTGGATTTGCAATGATGTCTGAGACATCCACCGCAACTCCACCCCCTCTACGTTGTGCCCGATGTGTGCACGTCCTCCGGCTTCTGCTGGGGTTTGGTGTTGCACCGAGCAGTCCCAGGATCTCTCCCCAGAGAGAGGAGAGCAGTCTATGGATGCTCAGTCCTCTCTCTCTCTCCCCAGTTGACCTCCAGCAGCCCGGAATCGTTCCCGAACCCGGGTCACTGACGTTGCACGAGGTGTGGCGTCCAGCACCTCAACCCTCAGTGCCACCAGCCCAAAAACATTAAGACACTTGAAGTTTTAATTTTTTTATTTTATTTTATTAAAGTCTAGGAATTACAACACTTTGAGTCAAGGACTCATTTACAAAGGCTCCATATCATACAAGGAACAAAGTCAAATACAGGAGATAATGGGAACAAATATAGAGAATAAAATACAGAGGCATATTTCATAACAAACACTTAGAGCAACACCATAGGTGTGTTTCTGTCATATCTCCTGTCCTCTCCTCTCTTCCAACGTATGACAACAGATGCCTTGAATTTTGGCTGGGGGCTCACCTGGCGGTCCACCACACTCAGGGCACATAGACCGAGCTGGAGAGGGCACTCCACATTAGTGTTCTGGAGATGTGAGCAGTCTTGTATGCCCTGCAGGCCTTTCAGACTCCGCTATCCCCACATCTGCTCTTCCAAACGGACAACGTCTGTGGCTTATTGCATAAACAAGCAGGGGGCTCATTCCTATCCCCCTTTACAGGGAAACAAGAGTCTAGTACTGGGCCATAGAACACGGGCCGGATCTCTCAGCTATCCATATTCCTGGTGACCAAAACATTCTGGCGGACAGCCTAAGCCAGTCTTTGTCCCGAGCCCCCGAGTGGGAGCTTCTGATTTTGGTGGTAGAAGATCTATTCGACAGATGGGGTCATCCCGAGTTAGACCTTTTTGCTTCCCCACACAGTGCAGAATTGTCACTTTTCTGCTCACTAGATCCAGGGCCTGGAGTTTTCTGGTGAGATGCATCGTCCCTCTCTTGGAAAGGGAGGTTCCTTTATGCCTTCTCTCCCTTCCCACTCCTTCAGAGGGTCCTGATCAAGCTTCAGATGGAAGGGGCTTCCATCATCCTTAGCTCCCCCTTCTAGCCTCATCAGATCTGGTCCCCCTTACTTCAGCAGCTAGCCGTGGAACCTCCGGTTTCCCTGCCCCTATGCACAGGCTTGCTTTCCCAGGAACAGGGCACCTTAGTCCATCTGGACCTCAGATCTCTGTCTCCATTCGTGGTTCCTGGGGACGTAGCCATCTCCCGGTTTGGGGTGTCTCCTAAAGTGGCGGATGTCCTGATGGTGGATAGGAAACTCTCTACCAGGGCCACTTACTCTCTGAAATGGAAGCACTTTGCTCTTTGGGCTGCATCTCACCATTTGGATCCCTTCACATGTCCAGTGGATCACGTACTGGAGTACCTTCTGTCCCTTTCTGACTCTGGTCTGCGGTACTCCTCCATTAAGGTACATCTTTCTGCCATCTCTGCATACTATGTGCCTGTAGAGGGTCATTCAGTGACTCAACTTGATATCTCTCATGTTCTTGGGGGGCATTCTGCATTTGCAGCTTCCCCCCAATCCATGATCCTGTCCCGGCTTGGGAACCTCAATTTTGTGTTGGAATAGCTTACGCTGCCTGAGTCTTGCAAGCTGCACTTTCTGTCATGGAAAGCGTTTTTAGTTGCCATTACTTCCACTTGGAGGATTTCCGCGCTTCAGGCCTTGATTTGTAAGGAGTCTTCTTTAATTTTTCACAAAAAATGGGTGTCACTACAAGCCAACTCCTAAGTTTCTTCCTAAGGTGGTGTCAGAGTTTACATTGAACCAATCCATCCACCTGTCTGTTTATTTTCAGGAGCATTCCAATCAAGGGGAGGCATTGCTCCATACCTTGGATGTGCATAGAATTTTGCGGTACTATGCACACCAGACCAAAGAATCCAGGAAATCTAATCAGTTGTTTGTTTCATTCGCCCATGGGAAATAGGGCACCCCGGTGCCCAAACAGTCTTTCTAAGTGGTTAGACGAGAGCATTGTTTTTTGTTACCGGAAGTACAGCAAGGAACTTCTGGGCATGGTTAAGGACCATTCCACCAGGGGTATAGCCACATCGATAGCCTGTTTCAGAAATGTATTAGCTGCTGACATTTGTGCTGCTGCTACCTGGAGCACTGTCCACACCTTCACCAAACATTACAGTCTAGACATCTCCTCTAGGCGTAGGGCCACCTTCAGCCTAGCTGTTCTTCAGGGCCTCCTTTCATAGGCCATCAGTTTTTGCCTATTGCACAGACAGTCTGTCCGTAGTTGTCAGAACTGCTTTGGACTCAGTTCTACTGGTGATGGCCTGCTGCAAGAGATATCCTCGGAGTAAGATAGTACAGTTCCGTAAGAACTTCCTGTAACAGTAGATCCTCTAGAGGATCTCTTGCTGCAGGCCCTGCTTTCCCTCCCTCACTCCCTCCTTCCCCCTTTCTTCTGTCTCTCTCTCCCTTCTTCCATAGGGGTGAGCCTTCTTCTCTTTCATATATGCAATCGAGATACCTCGGAATCCTCCTCGGTTCCCCCTTTTGGCATTCAGCTTTTGGTCTCTGGCAAGAGAACTGAGAAGGGTATGGGGGCTGCCCACCTTTATAGGATTGGCTGATGAGAGGGGCTGACATAGAAGGTGGGTGGCCCCCTCTGGTAGACGCTAGCTAGAACATTTCCATGCGATCCTAGCACCTGGTGGCTGTAGTCCTACTGGTGATGGCCTGCTGCAAGAGATCATCTAAAAGACCTATTGTTATAGTTAGTTCTTGCATAACTGTACGTCCCTTTCTGTTGATACCTCTTGTTCAGAAGGTACTACTCAAGCTTAGGGCAGAACTTGTCACTCTGATACTGGTGGTGCGTCATTTGCCCTGTCTGATTTTGCTTTCTTGCAATGGAACCTCCTTTGCAGCTCCTGCTGTGTTGAAAGCAGGGCTTTTGTCAGAGGGCTGAGGGTCTCTGCTCCATCTGGATCTGAAATCCTAGCATTTCTGCATGCATGTCTCCTGAAAACATAGCCATTAGGAGATGTGAAATATTACCTAAGGTGGCTGATATCCTGCTTGCAGCTGGAAAGCCATCTATCAGACTTGCATATTCCTTAAAATGGAAACATTTTAGTATATGATGTGTGGACTCTTATGAGTGTCCTCTGAATTTTGTACTGGACTTCCTCCTATCATTGTCTGAATCTGGTCTCCAGTGTTGTATTATTTTTCATTTAATTCATTTTTATTTACAGGTAAGTGGCCTAGACAGACATGTGCCTGTTTTCAAACATGACCGGGGAGATTACAACAGAGAACGGTACTGTTACCCCCCCCCCCAGAGGTGGGGCTTACCTTGAGTTGTCGCCATACGCACCTCCTTTGCCCTCCGTCTGGCCATGCTGTAGCCCTGTGTTCTTCCTTCTTGACCCTGGGCTAATATCCACCATAAGGTTTGAGTTTATGTAAAATAATGCTGTATCCATAACGTCTGTGCGAACGTGCGAGCTGGCGCCATCGCACTATAGCTTTTAAGAACAAAGCACCTGTATATAGTGCTAATAGCCTGGGCAGGGTCCGAGTGCTTTGGAGCTCACTAGCACCGGGGAATTCTCTTTCTGACTCCACTCTTACACTGGATAATAGTGCAGAGGGAGCCCTGTTGAATGCTGTAAATGTTTAATTTTAAAACTGAACAGGTTGTTTATAAAATGGACTTTAAAGTTAGACATTTTGCTCTCTGCCCTTTGGCAAACATCTTGTTACTTTGACCTTTTGTTTTAGTCAGTCAGACCTTCAAGGGCCCTTCGGCTATAGCTGCCAGGAAGAATAAAGGACTGTGCGGTTGGCGTCTTCCGAGTGGCCAATCAGAAAGCTAAAGCTGTGATTATCAGCCTCATCTTCTAATCGGATTGCAATATTGTGTTTCTTTTAGTAAGAGAAGGAGTTTTGAACTGGGGCAGTTGCTAAAAGCTCTCGAGCTTAGAGAAGCTTCTCTGTGTGAGTTCTTGGGCTCATGCCTTGGGCCTACTTCACCAGGCAAAAGGCCTTGTTAGCCTGAACTACATCAGAGACTGAATTTAAAAGCAGAAGCTTACATTTGTCAACATTTATCTCCTGTGTGAACTGCTAGAAGGAGATTTGGAGCCGAGTGTTCCATAGCCTGTTAGAGGCTGCAGCCTGAGTCAAGCTACCAGACCTGAACTTGGGGACCAAGCTTGCTACGAGTGGTCCCCCCTGCCAAAAAACTGTTTTGTCCAGAGTCACACCTGCCAGAGCAGAACCTCTTATGCAAAGTGGCAAGAGTGAGTTTGCCAAAGCCTGTTTGTTAAGAGACTGTATCCTGCTTTCCAAACAAAAGTGGTAAAGGCTGTATCCTGAGCCAAAGCTGCATCCAGACCAGCGTGGGAAGTCAGCTACTAGTGCAGCAGTCGGTGTTGGTTTTCGTCCCCCTCGGGGGATGTTATGCCTAGCCATGGGGGTGAGTCATGCCAGCCTTGGTCCTTTCTACTGGTTCTTGCTTCCGAAGCCAGAAGTGAATCTGAGACTCCAGGGGTTCAAGACTGTCCTAGGGAGCCACCCATCTCGACGTAAGACCAATGACTGAGGAGCTTCAGAGCAGTGAGTAACTTTAGGGCTAGCCCTGCAAAACATATATTCCCAAGTTGCATTGCTTCAAGTTGCGGTTAAAGAGTATGTGCAGGTCACTGGGCCTGGGAATACAAATGCCAGTTTGTCGCAAGTTCAGCTATTTGTTCTTTAATGTTAAATCATCTGTGCATGGTTAAAAAGATAAATGAAATTTTATGTGTATGTGCACCAATGCCAGCCAACCAGCTGCAACGTGCCAGGCCTGCAGTGGTTCAGTCTGGGGGTACCCAGTGAAAATAACTGGGATTGTCCATGTAGACTGTTAATTTCTGTCCTAAATGCCCTTACCAATTCAAAGCCTATGTAATTACCCAGCCTTTAATTTGCATCCCTTTACCCCACTGTTTATTCCTCCAATAAATGAGGTTTACTATTTGTTTAAATGCTGTTCAAGAGCATATTATTACAGAGTGCAAGTTTCCTGTGTCTAGCTGCAAAGTGCATGTTACTGCTACCACTAACTATTCCTTGCAGGTGTCAAGGGGGTATCCACAATAACCAGAACCTTGTTAGTAAGTGTAGCCAGTGTGAGCATAGTATTAGCTATTGCCAATAATTGTACAGTTTTGTGCAAGCCAAATTGTTGTATGCTAATCCATGTGTGGTACCACTGGTTGGGGCAGTGGGTAGGTACAGCATCCCGGAGGGTTGTACTAGCTTGTCATCAGACCAACTTGCTTTTTACTCTGGGTAGAGGCACCACGCTATTTATTCATCTACTGGTAATGAACTCCTTTTACCATCTGAAACAGATCCCAGGCCCCTCAACCTGTATTGTGGTCATCAGGCAGGGGTAGTAGCCTTTCGTTGCATGGCACCCGGGTTGCATCCTTGGAGGCACTGCTGGGATTCTCCTGTTTACCCGTTGGGCCCCACATGGATTTTGCCGCCAATATGGACAGTGTTCCTGGTCCCAGTTCTGAATTACCCTCCAGTAAAATGGCTAGTTGTCACTTGCTTGGTTGTTTGGTATAAGGGAGAGGAGCTCGACCCTCAGAAAGCTGTCCTGCTTCTAGGCATACCTTTGGGCACTGACAAAGGGGAAATGGAAGAAGCTCTTTCAGGAATAAAATGTCTGGGCAAAGTTTTATGCGGCTGAAATGTGGACTTTGCCACTCGCACTGTAATGGCTTTAGTGGAGCGTAGTAGTACAGTGGATGCTGCAAAAGTACCCAGAGGCATTGTTGCAGAGGAGTCCCCGGCAGCATGGAAAGTGATGACTAAAGATACTGTGACTATTAATTCTGAGGGGTCACCCAAATCTGAAGGACTTAAAAGCTTGATGGTCAAACCCTCGAGGACTTGAAAAAAATGTTTGAGACCCCTGAAGGTACCCCTTCCCTGGGGCCTGCACCCATCTATGTACCTTCAGAAGGTACCTATTCCTATTGGGTATCACATTCTGATTTTTTTGCACTTAGGGGAAGGGGCGGAGTGGCAAGATGGCCACGGTGCTGCTCGGCTCCAAACAGCTCTGTAATGTTTGCTTTATTTTTACAATGAAACCAACTAGATTTTAATTTTTTTTTTAGTTGGCCATTAAATTATGCTGGATTTCCTTTTCGACTACTATAGTGGTAGCTGTAATATAAATTGGGGCTAAACATGACAGCCGAGAGCATGGTGCATGAAAATCCAGTGTCTGACGCTGTTGCTGAGCTCTGTTTCGCCAGCCGATAGATTGTTAGTGTGGCTGTATCTAAGCCTTAATGGACGACTAAGTGGGATATTAGCCAGGTTCTGAGATTGAATACTAAAAGTGAGTGACATTTTGGAGGTTGGGACACTGTGGACTTCTGGAGGTGGTATTGCCTGGCGAGATCCTGATGAAATCAACGAGAAAATTATATATTTTTATTTACATGCTCAGTACTACATATGTAAGGTATGCCATTGTTACCTGTGGGGCTGGTGGGTCATATAGATATATAAATGAAACACGTATGTGTAAGTGCTACGCTCAGAGGAGCGCCTTTCTTTTTTCTTCTACAGTACTGCCACAACTGAGAGATGTGGAACAGGACGGAATGCAAAAAGATTTGCAGCTAACCCTGGTGGAGGGCAGGAATCTGAAGATGGCCTGCTTCTGAAAATGAGGTTTTTGGAAAGTGCTTATTCAGGCACTGCGAAACCTACTTGGTAGGGAGAAACTGCCTTTTGGATGCAGACATTCTCACCATGGTTGCCAACATTGTGCTTTGCAGGTCTGTAATCCTCGATAGGGGGAACACGAACTCCCCCATGCAAAGACATAGTTTTTCTATTTCTTAAAACAGTGAACACTGCTGGACCATGTTAAATGGCCAAAACAAATGCTGCAGGAACCAGGGAGAGGCAAGCTGACTTTTTTGGCCTTCAACTTTAAATGTCCGTTATGGCCTTGAGAGAAAATAAAGGTTTTGTTGCCTTGGCCTATTAGATGCGGAGGCATCTGTGGAACAATAACAGACTCCCAGCAAAGGAGATGGGCACACATTCAGCAGAACCCCATTATACACTCCGTTATCTTTTCTGTACATTCTGGCAAGTTACTACATGCAGCCCGAGGAAATTCCCCTCGTACCCAGAGGAAATAAACTATTAACATTTTCTTGGGCCCAGTGCACAGACTGACCTTTGTATACGCTATCACGCTTTTATCCCTGCTGAAACCTTTAAGACCTAAATACTGGTATGGGGTAGCCTTCAGACTTTTACCTCGTCGAACTGACGCTGCCAGGGTTGTTAAAATATACAGATGCTTCAGGCCTGCGCTAGCATTTTCTACCCTTCAGTGAACAACTATATTATTTGTTTCAAATGAACCTCATTCTGAATATGAGGTCACTGAGATTTGTTCAGCATCTTGAATGGACTGGCTTTCCAGGCCCATGGCCTCTTGTTTCAAAACTATTGCAGGAAAGACTGTGATTTTAATACCTTTGGGCACTCCATTGGGAACTAATAGCATGGCGTTTGAACTCTAAATGACTCTTGTTTTCGAGGTTACTTAATCATCTCACAGTAACTTTATACCTCGAGGTAGTGTTTTAAACTTCCTTTACTTATTTGAAAAATTGTTGACTGTGATTTGCGTTTTAACAAAAGGAAGCTTTATTAATAGTTGAACTGTGAAATGGCTATTATCTTCCACTATCTCCAAGTAACCTTGAAACTAAATGAAACAAACATGGTAACTATTTATAGAACATGAACTCATAGACTCTTGTAAAACACTGTTAACAAATTAGATGGACTCCTGCGCTTAAACAGAGCTTTAAACCCTTGTTTTGATGGGATTCATTTTTATTATGTTTATGCTAATAATACATTATAGGAAAATCTTTAATGGAGTGGAACTGTTTAACATTTTTAAACACTCGATCTTACTTCATGGGGGCTCTTGCAGCAGGCAACACCATTAGGACTGAAGCCGGCAGGCACCCGGACCCCACGGAAAACTTCTAGCTAGCAGTCATTAGCGGGGAACTGCCCCCTGACATCTGCTCGCCCCGACGTCCACATATAGCACAAAGGGGCGGTCCCCCAGCCCAACCGCAGTTCTTTTCATGTGCAAGTCGGACCTCCAAGGAGGCCTTCTACTCTAGTTGACTGCCATTTTTTGCGATGTACCTGCGCTTTATTGTTTTCTTTTAGAACTTCAATTTACAACATTTTCTTGCATGTATTCTTCTTCTCCATCCTCTTCTTCGGAGCAGTAGTGGACGAAGTGTGCTTGTGGCAAGCAGCTTCCTCACAAGGAAGGCCACTCTTCTTGCCTGTTCTGCCTAGGTCCGAACCATGACATTGAGGCCTGCCAGCACTGTCAGAACTTCAACCAGCGCACCACAATTCTCCTCCAGAAGCCCTTCTGCTACAGCAGCAATTAACCATGATGGAGAAGGAGCTCCTGGGCAAAAGCAGCTCTTCTTCCCCGGCCTCTGGGACTTTGACTACTTCTTCATCCCACAAAGATGAGAAGTCCAGCGGAAAGCACAAGTACCAGGACAAGCATAGGGACAAACCCCAGTCAGCTTCCTGCTGTCCCTGCGCAAGTCGGCAACTGACTCCGGGTCTTCCTCTCGCAGGAGGTCGGCTCTTTCTACCCCTGCAGCCCACACTCCCTCTGGGCTCCCGGTGGTCAAACCACCCACTCTCATTACCATCTTGGGTGGTGACTCTTCGGGGCTTGGGACTTCGTCCCCTGCCTCTCAGCCCCTAACGCTCAGGCCCATACATCCAGTGGGTCCTCAACCAGGCGGCTCAACCCGGTGCTCCTCGGGTAGCGGGTTTTTGCCTGTCACCTTCCCGGTCCAGGTGTTAGCTAAGTTGGCCCCAACTTCAGGGACTGCTGCCTCTTAAGTGATGCCAGGGGCATGCGCTCACCTACCTCGCCAGAGTGATGCCTTTGCCCCACTCAGGAGCTAGCTCCCTGGGACAGACCTCTCCTTCATAGCCTGTACCAGCTGATTCACCAGACCGGTGTCAGCCTATGCCTGTCTGGTCAGTGCCGAACCCGGCGACACCTCAGCCGTTGTCACCTGACCCTCTGCAGTTGCCGGCCAACCCTGTCATCACTTATCAGTCGATGCCTAAGGATCCAATGCCCAGTCTCTTGACTCCCACTAGACCAACACCGGATAACTCTGTGCCACAGGGGCTGACGCCTTCTAACCCGATGCCTCAGGAACAGATGCCCAGGTTGCCAAAGCCTAAGGAAGCGACACCGGGGCCCTCTGCTCCTGACCCCCAACGCCAGCCCCCCCCGTCACACCTCAGAATCCACCCACAGATCTCAATGCTCTGTTTGCTGCTTGGTGGGTGTACTTTAAGGACAAGGAGTCCCCGAGGGGGCCCCCTACTCCTACTCCTGAGGACCCTCCCCCAAATCCAAACAAGGATAAGGTCCCCCCTAGGAAGTCTCCAATGCCACCTCCTAAAGAACCTACACCAAAGCCTGATGGGCTGGCACCAGACATCTGAGGACTCATCAGCGTAAGCATTGTTGCTCATCCTCTCCATCTCCAGACTCAGGCAAGTCGGGAAGGTATTCCTCCTCCTCCTCTTTGGCAGTATCTGAAGACTCTGACTTGCCTTCTGATCCAGAGGAACCCAAGGATACCCCTAGATCTTCTCTTGATGATCTGGACATCAATAGAGCTGCCTGGAAACATCCTCCCACTACTCCGGCGATGTCCAAAATGTGGATCATCTCCTAGGGGGACGAACACTTTTATGGGGATCATCCAGAGGCAGACTCCATAGTCATTAATGCTGCCCATGACAGCTCTAAGCGGCCCAGGCACCTCAGCACTCAGCCCCAGATAAAGACTCCAACCAGGTGGACCAATTCGGGCAAGAAGGTCTATGCCTCTGCCACCTGCACTATCCATTCCATGAACTTTCTGGCTCACATGGTCCAGTACCAAAACACCCTGTGGTAGAAGGCTTTGGAGGTGGCAGAATTTCAGCCTGGTTCTACTGGCAAGACTGAACTGCTGTACCTTCTGAAATCTGGCTTGGATGTTAGTACTCATGTTCTCCGAGCCGCCTATGACTTGGCAGACTCTGCCGGGAGGACTGCAGCTACAATAGTTTGTATTCTTTGCTACGCCTGGCTTAGAGTCTCAGATTTCACTCCCAATGTGCAGTCCAGAATCCTGGATGCCCCCTTCAGGGGCCCTGTCCTTTTTGGCAAGGATTCGCAGAACATAATAACTCACCTCCAGGAATCGGGCAAGGCTCTGCACTCAGTTCACACTATGTACCACTCTTAGCCTAAATCCACCCAGTGCCAGTCCTTTTGTTGGTCCTCCAGTCAGCAGCCCAGGAGTGCCTTCAAGCGCAAAGCTGCTACCTAAGCCACCGAAAGTTCAGCCCCTAGGGCCCCCAGAACCTCCCAGGCCACACTGCCTGTCCCTGGCTCCTCAGCCTGACTCCTTACCTGATCCCCCTCTCCCAGCTGAGACCCTTGGGGAGGCAGCGGGGGGATCGTTTTTCCCCATACCTTGTGGGATGGTACAGAATAACCTCAGTCCAATGGGTTCTTCAGCTTGTTGAAAAGGGGCACACTCTATAATTCTTGGAGATGCCCCTGGACAAATCCCCCTTTGCCCTCCCATTACCCTTGAGCTCACATTGCCCTCATCCAGGAGGAGATCCAGGTGCTCCTGCAAAAGCAGGCCATAGAACCCGTCCCGCCAGCAGAAAGAGGGAAGGGATTCTATTCTCATTTCTTCCTAGTTTCAAAAAGAACTGGAGACCTGCTTCCCATCCTAGACCTTAGCCACCTGAACCAACACACAGAATACAAGTGCTTCAGGATGGTCACTCTTTCCGGCCTTCTCCTCCTTCATCAGGGGTATTGGCTTTGCTCACTGGACATGCAGGACACTTGTCTCCACAGCCTGGTTTTTCAACCCCACAGGAGGTTCCTTCGCTTCCGCTTCCAAGGAAACCATTATCAGTTTCGGGCTCTGCCATTCAGCCTGTTCTCAGCTCCCTGAGTCTTTACAAAGTACCTAGCAGTAGTGACTGCAGCACTAAGAAGGAATGGCCATTATGTATTCCCTTACCTGGATGACTGGCTTCTGACAACTCTTACCAGGGACCAGTTGATCAGAACCATGGCGGCCACCTTCACCTTGTTTCAGGATCTGGGGATCACTCTCAGCCTCCCCAAATCCCTCCTTAGGCCAAGCCAAAGGCTTCAGTACATCAGTGCAGTCTTGGACATGGTCCAAGGCAAAGCCTTCCTACCTCCAGACAGGGCAGAATGCCTTCAGGCACAGGCTCGACTGGTATCATTGTCTCGCCAGGTTCTGGCCAGGTTATTCCTAAGGCTACTAGGGCACATGGTGGCGGCCACTGTAACAGTTTTCCTGGCTTGCCTGCACATGAGGGTGTCCCAATGGAACCTTTGGGTCCAATGGAACCAGCGCACAGATGATTTGAAGCAGCTAGTGTTGGTCTTCAACCCTGAGCTACAGACTCTGGCATGGTGGTTGAACCTCTCCAAGGGGGTCCACTTTCGGACAGTGTTGACTCGTCCAATCTTGACTGCAGACACATCAGGCCAGGGCTGGGGTGCCCTTCTGGCAGACCATCAGACTTAAGGGACTTGGTCCCTGCAGGAGCAGCATCTCCACATCGATGTTTTGGAGATGCAGGCAATTCCTCACACACTGCAGGCCTTTCAGACGAACATGCTCCCAGGCCCTCTTTTGATCCAGACAGACAATATGTCAGTGGTCTTCTACATAAAGAAGCAGGGGGGACTCACTCTTACCCCCTCTGCAGAGAGGTCATGAGAGTCTGGTATTGGGCCATAGAGCATCACCTGGAACTGACTGCTGTACATGTTCCAGGCATACTGAACACCTTGGCTGACTGCTTAAGCTGGTCTCGGTCCAAGGCACACGAATATGAACTTCTTCCTTCAGAGGTCAAAGATCTCTTTGACAGGTGGGGCCGTCCTGAGCTGGACCTCTTTGCGTCCCCACTCAATGCAAAACTGCCCAGTTTCTGCTTGTTTAATTCAGGGCGTGGTGTTTTCTGGTGAGACGCATTACCCATCTCCTGGACAAGGAGGTTTCTGTACACCTTCCCTCACTTTCCATTACTGCAGAGAGTTCTTCTCAAGTTACAGTCAGAGGGAGCAGAGATGATCTTAATAGCCCCTTACTGGCCGTGCCAGATATGGTTTCCACTCCTCCAGCATCTAGCAGTGGAACCTCCAATTCTCCTGTCCCTGTGCTCCGACTTGCTCTCCCAAGAACAGGGCACTCTGGTCCTCCTAGACCTCAAGTTACTGCATCTTCATGCATGGCTCCTACAGACTCAGCAGTTGCATGCTTTGGAATTTCTTCCCAGGTGGCAGAGGTCCTAGTGGAAGCCAGAAAGCCTTCCACTAGAGCCACTTATGCTATAAAGTGGAAGCAGTTCTGTATCTGGGCCACTGCTCGTCACCTGGATCCCTTCATCTGTCTGATTGATCTCGTTCTAGAGTATCTCCTTTTCCTATTGGACTTAGGTCTGAGTTACTCTTTGGTTAAGGTGCACTTATCTGCTATCTCTGCATATCATACACCTATTGAAGGCAAAACTCTTTCCTAGCTGGACCTTTCCCGCACTTTTTTGTGGGGTATGCTGCATCTGAAGCCTCCCATTAGGGACCCTGCCCCTCCATGGGACCTTTTGTTTGTTTTAGAAAAGCTTACTTTGCCTCCCTTTGAGCCTGCTGTAAGCTGCGAGGTACGCTTTCTGTCATGGAAAGCATTGTTTTTAGTTGCTATTACTTCTACTCAAAGGATTTCCGAGCTTCAGGCTCTGATGTGTAAAGAACCCTATTTAGTTTTCCACAAGGACAGAGTGTCCTTACGTATTATTCCTAAGTTTTTTCCTAGGATGATGTCTGAGTTTACACTGAATCAAGATGTCCACCTGCCTGTCTATTATCCAGAATATTCAAATCGAGAGGAGGCCCTACTTCATACTCTGGATGTCCACCGGGTGCTTTGCTGCTATTTGGACTGCACCAGCGCCATTAGAAAATCAGATCAGTTGTTTGTTTCATTTGCCCGTAAGAGAGAGAAGGGGCTCCTGTTTTGAAGCAATGTTTGTCTAAAATTTATTTAAATGGTTAGTCAATTGCATTGTTTATTGTTTCCTCAAGTATGGCAAGCCTTTACCAGGACTGGTCAAAGACCATTCTACCAAGGGCATGGCTGCTTCCTTCACTTCCCCCAGGAATGTGTCCACTGCTAATATCTGTGCAGTTGCCACTTGAAGTGCTGCCCACACTTTCATTTGCCATTACAGTTTGGATGGTGCCTCCAGGCATAGGGCAGGCTTTGGACTTGCAGTCCTGCAGGGCCTTCTCTCTTGAGAGCCTTACACTGACTTCTGCCTCCTCCCAGCTGACTGGGGTGAGTCCTTACACTGCTTGGGACTCAGTCCTGATGGTGTTGCCTGCTGCAAGAGCCCCCTTGAAGTAAGATAGTATGGTTACGTAAGAACTTACCATAACTGTAGATCTTCGCAAGGAGCTCTTGCAGTAGGCGCTGCTTTCCCTTCCTCCATCCCTCTGGTGACTGTTTCTCCATCAGTTTTATCTTATTTTCCTCAAGTTTAGAGGAAACACCCTGGTTCTCCAATTACTCCGCATGCCGGGGTCACCGGTGGGAGAACTGAGGTTGGGCTGGGGGACCGCCCCTTTTATACTAGAGGTGGAAGTCGTGGGGGCAGTAACATGCTAATGACTAACTAGAAGTGTTCTGTGGGGTCCTGGCACCTGCCAGCATCAGTACTAATGGTATCACCTGCTGCAAGAGCTCCTCTCGAAGATATACTGTTACAGTAAGCTCTTATCAAGCCACTAGGGATGTGGATATGATGTTCTATCCACATTTCTGGCAGTTGCCTTTCCCCTTTAAATCTTGATGGAAACCTCTTCAAGCTGGCTTCTCCCACCCATCCGGGTGGTAACTCCCTCGACTCCACCCCATGACACCAGATCTTTCTTTCTGCTGGAAGAAGCAGGTTCCCTCCTTACTGCTCCCACGTTGAGTAGGCCCTCATGCTTAAATCTTTGGATTTACTTCCAAATTTATAAAACTACAAGTTTTGTTGTCTTCAGCTCCGCAATGGGCGACAAGTCCGCTCCTGGGTTCAGCCAGTGCCCTTGCAGGTAGAAGATGTCCCCAACCAACCCACACTCCACATGCGTCTACTGCCTAGGACATGAGCATGATCCCCAGTGTTGCGACTTTTGTCACTCGTTCCACCGACTGTCACCGAGAACTGTCTCGCCCACAACAAGCTGGGCTGTCCGGGCCAGCAACAGAACCAGCTGGTCGAATCAAGGACACCCATTGGGTGGCCTCCGTGGCTACGGGGTCCACTGAACAGCTTGCGGCGTTTGAAAAGAAGGTGGCCCAGGCTGCATCCCTCTACTCTTCGGCTTCTGCCTCTGTGCTGCTTCAGCTAGGCTCAACTTTTACAGGGTCCTTCAAGGAATTGTGTTAGTCTCTGCTGACCCTTGACCAAGGACCCTCTAGGCACAAATTGAAATAAAAAAAGAGTCCAAAAAAGAAAGGACTCGCTGATGTTCATGAGATTGGGCGTTCTCTCAGTCGAGAGCTTCAGATTTCAGCGCTTCTCTGGATTCGACTTCAGTTGAATCCTCAGCCCAGGCTGCCGGCTCCATGATAACCTTGTCGGGCCAGTTGGCCGAGATGCTGGTTGAAGTCCTGGCCAAGATTTTTCTCAAACCGACCAGTTGTCGACTGAAGAGGCCGACACGTCTTTGTCTAGGATTCCGGTCCTGACTCAGACCGTCAGAGGGACAGATCAGTCTGCTGACTCGCCGCCTCTTGATGACCAAGACCCGAAGGAGCCTCGGAGTTCGCTGACTCCTTCCAATCCCCACCGCTGGTCGAGGTCAAAGTCTGGGTCCCGTTCCTGTGGGTTGAGTGGCTCCTGCCAACATCAGCGCTCCCGCTCTCGACACCATGGGAATCAGCGTCGCCACTATTCTTTGTCCTCATCCTCGGTTGAGGAGAGGCTTCAGCACAAATTGCATTGACACTACGAAAACCTCATTTGGCAACAGCTGGTGGACCACGCAGCTAAGAAGGTCTACACTGCCTCCTCGCTTGGTCCTCACCAGATGAGCTTGGCCCATCTCATGGCCTGTGACAGGGTTGAATAGGACCCTGTCCCAGTTGTTATGGAGAGTTTGAATGCAGGGATCTGTCTGTTCTTTCCTTTTCTGTCTTTTCTCTTTCTGGTTGCACAACCAAATTTGACCCCGGCTCCTACACTGGCCATCACCTGGCTTTTGCCCAACCGGCCAATGCCTTCTCTGCCTAAGGAGTCAACCAGTCAACCAAGACGGTCCTGGCTCGACTGACCCCAGTGTCTCTGCCGATTCTGGTGAAGCCACCACCTGACGACCTCCGGCGCTCCAACTAAGGAGTCTCAGCCAGTCAAGGGGCTTCCCCATTGGCTGTTGGTCACCTTCACCCCTGACCATCTTCGGAGAGTCAGTGGGGACTCTAGTAGTCAACCACTTTTCAATGATTCTTCGGAGTCCAAGGGTTCCTCCCTGCACTCCTGTCCAGCAACAAGGAGTTGGCAGGGCCTCTCCTGACCAAAAAAGGTCCTACTTCCTTTCTGGGCCTTCTTTGACTGATCTCTGAGTCCATGGGGATGAAAATGGAGCTGGTCCAGAAACCGGCCTGTTACCTGCTGACCAAGATCCTTGACCAGGGGGATCCTCCGATGGAGGTCTTCCCGGTAGTGGAATCCATTCTTGGCCCTTCCCTGGAGCTCTGGCAACACCCAGCTTCCTGCCCTGCACTCTCCTCTCAGGTGGCCTGCAAGTATGCAGTTCCTATCGGTTTCCTGTCGGGATTCACTAAAGACCCCTCAGCTGAGGGGTCTGGTGGCAGATTCAGTGTTCAGGCACTCGAACAATACTGGGGACATTGATAAGCCACCTGACAAAGAGTAAAAAAAATTGGACCACGCGGTTAAGAAGGCATACGCTGCCTCCTCGCTTGGTACTCGCCTGGCGAGCTCGGCCCACCTCATGGCCTGTGACAGGGTTGAATAGGACCCTGTCCCAGTTGTTATGGAGAGTTTGAATGCAGGGATCTGTTCTGTTCTCTCCTTTTCTGTCTCTTCTCTTTCTGGTTGCACAACCAAATTTTCCTGTGAGATCTAGGATTTGATCACCCCGACAGTCTCGTAGTTCTTTGCCTCTCACGGTCTTCTCAGTCTTCCCTTGGTGTTTGTCTTTCCCTCCCTTGCATATCTGCTGGTATAAAAATATTTGCAAATCATTATGTGGAAATGTAACTGATATTGGGATTCCTTTGTTTAGAAATTATATAGTGTTACTGTTGAAATGTATATAATTATAGTTTGAGATGATTGCAGAAAACTATTGGGAACTCAAGGAGTTAATCTGAGAGCAGTTTTTAAGCCCTTTTTCAGAGGCTGTGGTAAAGGGGCCTCAGTTCTGGGACATTGTATTCTGGCTGCACTTGCCTGAAATTTACAAATACATTTTAGGAAAAAAAAAGGATGCTTGTTAAGGAGGGGGGGTTGCAAAGACTTATGAGAGAGCTGAAATGTTTTTGGGAGACAGAGATTGAAGGAAAACGCAGATGAATCTTCTTTGTTTATTCTGCCTTTGTAAATAGTTATTCTGAACAATTTTTTTTATGGTACTGCTAATACTAATAAACACTTTTTGTGAATTCTGCAACAGCTCCTGGTTTTTCCTATAGTTCCTGACCTGTGCCTCGGCGACATGGCCCACTTCACCCAAGCCCTGCTGGGCATCCTGGATGAGGTGTTTCCTCATCTCCCGGCAGACCTCCAGACTATGGTCAAAGAGGTCTGGGACCAAGGTGGGCTGTAGCAAAGCAACAGCTCCAGACTGCTATGGACATTGGGGATTCTTGTGTCTCAGTGGCCATACACCACAGGACTTGGTTGAGGATCTCAGCTTTTATGGCAGACACTCAGCACAAGTTGGCAGATGTCCCTTTCCTGGGCCCCAACTTGTTCAGGCCCGGAGTCGAGGGCCACCTCACCCACACTGAGAAATCCAGTCCCACCTTAGACTCTGTGACATCTTCCCAGAAGGACCCAAAGGTCTCCAAGCAGCAGCAGAAATGGAAGCCCTTTCAGTCCACCTCTACTCCTGTGGCCAAACCAGCCCAGCCCCAGGTTGATCAGCAGGCCCAGGCCTGGCGATCTCAGCCAAATTCAGTGGCCTCAGTCGCCTGTGTGCCTGGGAGGAGAGGATCTGGTGGCTCCTCGGCCTGACCCTCCTCCTCCTCCTCCAAGCCTGCCCAGTGATGGGATGAGGGGTGCCACCCATCATACCACTGCATTGGTGGCTGCTTCCAGGGATGTCCCTGTCCAGGAAATCTGCAGGGCAGCTACCTGGGGGTCAACACACACCTTCATTTCCCATTACCACACTGGCCTTGAGTCACGCCAGGATGCTGGTTTTGGGGCCTCAGTTCTCCAGTCTCTGTTCCCTAATGTGTGCCTTGCCTCCCTCCTCCCAGAGAACTGCTCGGAGTCTGCCAGAAGTGTGGATAGAACATCATATCTGTGTCCCTAGAAAAACAGGTTACTCACCTATAACAGTAGTTCTAGGAGTGGTATATGATGTTCATCCACACAGACCCACCCAAACTTTGACTTTGGCGCACAGCTCTGCTTCCAGTGGGCAAGATTTGGTGTCATGGGATGGAGCCGAGGGAGTTACCACCTGGGTGGGTGGGAGGACCCAGCTTGAAGACATTTCGGGCAAGATTTAAAGAGGAAAGGTAACTGCCAGAAGTGTGGATGAACATCATACACCACTCCTAGAACTACTGTTACCGGTAAGTATCCTGTTTTTTCTATGCCTTGTCCAACTGACTACAGTGTGTGTATTTTTTTTTTTATCGTACAATGCTTTATACTCCTCCCCACGTATGGCCCCCATTTGACCGGCTCCCCCAGCTCTGTCCCCCTCGGAATTATTGGGGCTTACCTTATGCCTGGTCCTGGGAGCGGTGCCTGCAGAGAGTCGGTCGCCATCCTGCCGTCTGTTTTTTTTCCTCATTTTCTCCCCATTTTTACCCGAGGGCCCCAGGAGAAGGTCGCATGCATGTGGAGGCATGTATGCACCTTACAGTCCCGGTAACGGCCCTCCTCCACCCCCCCATTGGCCTATTGCCGGCACCCTGCTTGCGCAGCCCCTCGGCCTCCACCAAAGGGCAGCCATAAGTGAGGGATGCCATACCACCTCCCCGGAGAGGAGAGCTGCCTGTTGGCAGCTCCATCCAGCTCCTCCCTCTCCCCCCGTGCCGACCTCTGACATCCCAGGCTCACTTCCGAACCCGTGTTGCCGGCGTGCCATGAGGTGAGACGTCCAGCGCCTCAGCCCTCTGCTCCACCGGGCCGGCCAGTGTGTGTATTTTAATAGTGAACTGTTTAATTGAGGAGATGCTTTTTAAACTACTTGGACTACATGTGGTGAGTCCTTAGGATATAAGACATTATTTCAGATATTTATTTTTCAGGTGGAAAATGCATTTACAGTGGCAGAGAAAACTCTTATAGATTTTTATTCCCTAGTGTCCTTTACTTTAAAGGGACCTTGAGATACTTGTATGTATTATAACCATAACACTGGCAATCAAGAATATAGCTACTGTATGTGTGGAAGTTTGGTAGGCATATATATATATATATTTCCATATATATATTTTTGATGTTTTTAGGTAAAATAATTAATGTGCCTCAGATCACTTAAGCCATTGGGAAATTGATTTTATATAGGTTTATTCACTTATACTACTGAATGTTGTCCTAGTGGAAACATAAAATATAGACTGTGGATCACACAGAAAGTGCATTTTACCAGAACTCTATAAAGGGGAAAAATTAACCTGAATCAAACTTGCGTCATATTGAAATGTTGCCACCTGATACTAGTTTGATTGATATGATTAGATCACTTGGGATGTACATTGCTTAATTGTTACTTGATGCCCACCATTGGGCTTGTTGTAATGTATTTATATTGCTAAGTTCACTTTTATGTGTTTTCTTGTATATTGTTAAATTGTAATGACCTTTTTAGGTTGAATAATAAAATCAGGCTTAACTATGTACCTCCAGTTAGTCATGCCTCTTACTACAGATTACGAGTGTTTTCTGGCACCTGTCCCACTCCTAATGGGGAGGATGATCTGGAGAACTGGAAGAACTATGCTTCATCTCTTGTGGGAGAGTGGCAGTGTAGAGAGGCCGAGAAAAAGAAGAAAATTATGGAGAGTCTGAGGGGGCCTGCCTTAGAATCCATTTGTTTCTTAAGGTCTACTAATCTGGGTGCTTCAGCCCAAGAATATCTTGTTGCTTTACAAGGTGTCTTTGGAAGTACTGAGTCCAGGGAAGATCTGATATGGAGGTTCACATCCACCAAGCAGTGGAAGGGAGAGCCTTTGTCTGCATATGTAACTTGGTTGGAAAGAGCCCTACAGAAAGCTCATAGAAAAGGAGGCATGCCCTCTAGTGACTTAAATCGTGTAAGACTGGACCATATTTTAAAGTCTGCCCAGTTTTCCAGTGTTCTAATTCTCAAATTGAAACTACAGAGCCGGAGAAATAATCCCCCTGCCTACTGTTGTCTCATGAAAGAGATGAGAGGCTGAAAATGAGGAGGAACTTTGGGACCCCTATGCTGGTGCCACTATAGTAGCCAAGGCAACAGAGAAAGAGACTGCAGATGATTCCCCACAACTCAAAGACTTGTTGCAAGAAATGAGGGAGTTAAAGGCAAATGCTGAGGCTGCTTTAGAAGTGGCAAAAGGGCAACATTCAAAGCTGAATCAAGCTGAAGCTTCTAGTGAACAGCATCCTTCTGTAAGAGGTGTCACTGCCCAGACCTGTGCTGTGGGGACTGACGATGATCTACTGAAAGAGATAAGAGAATTGAGGTCCCTGGTAAATTAAATGGCCAAGTCCAATACCCAGTTTTAACCCTGGAGGAGGCCTAGTGGAAATGATTGCTGGTATAACACACCTAACAATCCCACGTCTCATCAGTTTGCCAGTGAAAAGCCTTTTGGGTCTGTTCACCCTTGTTTTTCCTGGGAAGACATATTCTGTCATCACTGTGGGAAAGACAGCCACAGTAAAAGAGAATGCCAATCTCCAGAAGACTTACGGAAGGTGACTATCTAGCTATTGAACAAGGTGTGCCAGCAGAACAATAGTGCAGATTCTTCTGCCAAGCCATCTTTCAAACCCTCTGTCACTAAGTCATCTGTTAAAACCCCAGCAAGTACTTCTTTTGACCTGGAAGAATTGATCGGACCATCTACAGAGACTACTGTGCATATGGAAGGGATTCCAGCATGAGCTGTATTGGATAGTGGCTCCAAAGTAACAGTCATAATCAAAACTGGTATGACCAGCATTTATCTCATTGCGAGCTGCTGCCCTTTGAAGGCCTGAATGTATGGTGACTGAGTGATAAGTCTTACCCCATTCTTGGGTATCTGAGAGTCTGGATCTCGTTCTTGTCCTCTGTAGCTGGTGTGGGTGACCCAGTAGAGACTCTGACGTTGATATGTCCCGAATCTGGAATGTATGATGTAAAACCAGTACTGATCAGCACCAATGCCAGTATGTTTGGTCGACTAGCACAGTTACGTCAAGAACACATGAGCAAAAAGACTGGTAGAGCTTTTCACATTCATGCTATGGTGAAAAAGGCATATGAATTACAGATGCAGCCTGAAGTGGAGGTTAAGGATGAGCCAGAGCCGGTGAGAATTGTGTGGAGGAAAGATCCCGCCGCTATCTTACTACCTCCCAATGTAGAGTGCATTGTCAGTGGAGAAGTTTATCTGAAAAAAGATGTCACTAATCATATATTGATGATAAATGCTCCTGGCGAAGAAGATTTACCTGAGGGGTTATTGGTTGAACCCTTGTGCTTCCTGTACGGGCTCATGCTTACGCCAGATAGGTCACTGTCCAAGTGCAGAATGTTACTGATGAGACATTGTGGTCTGCAGAGGGTGCACCCTGGTGAGGGTTTACTGTGCCAATATTGCTGTGCAGTCTTCCAGCAAGTAAAAGGGAGAAGTTGATGAAGTGATTGCAGATGTGTTCGATTTTGGGGATTCATCCATCCCAGACAAGTGGCGAGCCTGAGTGAGTGAGGAACTAACAAAGAGAACCAGAGTCTTTTCCTTCAAAGAATGGGCTATAGGATGTGTTTCAGGGCTGAACATCATATTCATTGTACAATAACCAACCTTTCCAAGAAAGATCCAAAAGGTTATCCCCTTCTGACATAGACTATGTGAGATATCTCTTGCAAGAACTGCTAGCTGCAGGAATAATTCAAGAGCCCCAAAGCCCATATGCCTTTTCCATAGTGGTGGTAAGGAAAAAGAATGGGGCAGTGAGAATGTGTGTCGACTACAGAACCTTAAATAAAAGGACTATTCCAGATCAGTACACTATGCCTTGCATACAAGATGTGCTAGACTTTGAGTGGGAGTAAGTGGTTCTCTGTTTTAAATCTGCAGAGCGGGCGCTAGGTATTATCAAATTCAAATGGCACCAGAAGAGAGCAAGAAAAACTGCTTTTATCTGCCATTGGGATTTTATGAATTTCTGAGAATGCCACAGGGAATAAGAGGAGCCCCTGCCACTTTTCAAGGCTCATGGAAAAGCAGTTAGGGATATGAATCTCCTTGAATGCCTTAAGTACCTTGATGATGTAATCGTTTTCAGGAAAATGTTAAAGGAGCATGAAGCTCATCTTTTCAAAGTACTTCATCGCTTGGAAGAGTTTGGCCTTAAATTGTCAATAGACAAATGTCAATTCTTTCAAAGTTCTCTGAGATATGTGAGTCATATTGTGTCTGCCCATGGCATTCAGACCAACCCCAGCAAAGTGGAAGCGATAACTGACTGGCCCAAGCTCACCAACCTAAAAGAACTGCAAAGGTTTTTGGGATTCTGTGGTTATTACTGTTGATTTGTCAAGGACTACAATGGAGTGGTTAGATCTTTATTGAATCTAACCCAAGGTTATCCACCTACACATAAGAGGTTTAAGAAAAGTACTGCCAATAACAACTCACCATTCTTCTTCAAGCCCAATGAACCTTTCGGCAACAGATGGATCTCTGAATGCAACACTGCTTTCAACAAATGTATCCACTTTCTGACTCATACCCCCTGTACTCACTTACGCTGACCCTCACAAACCTTATGTGCTCCACACAGATGCCAGTCTTAGTGGTTTTGGGGCTGTGCTTTATCACGAATACCCTGAGGGGATGGGACCTGTTAATTTTGCCAGTCAAAGCCTGACTAACTCAGAGAAGAAGTATTCTGTGCATAGGCTTGAATTTTCAGCTCTTAAATGGGCTATAGTGAAACAATTTCACGAATATCTGTATGGAGCTAAAGTCTTAGTGAGAACTGATAATAATCCGCTTAACTTATATGCAAATTTCAGCTAAGCTCGATGCCACTGGCCACAGATGGCTTTCTGCCTTGTCTACATATGATTATGCAGTGGAATACCCTCCCAGCATAAACCATGTTGATGCAGATGCTCTCTCTAGGCAGCCTGCCTCTAAGTTCCAACAACAAAATTGGTTGCAAATTCCTGAACAAGCAATGAAAACTTTGTGTAAAAGATTTGATGAAAATTACACCACACCTGTGGAATTGGTTGACTGCATGGTAAACTGTCTGGACGCTTCACAAGACTGTTTACTGACAGCTTACTGCAACCTGGCTGCCTTAGACTTGACTTCTTTGTTCTCTCTGCAAATTTGCTTTGGTTAATTGAGGCATTGTCTAGATCCCCTGCTGAGAGATGTCATTGCTGTCTAAAGAGTGGAGTGATGCCTCGCAAATACACACCAATGATCTACCCACTAAATTATTATTCAAAGAATGGTCAAGTTCCAATTCCATGAGCATTTGCTTTACAGATAAATATCTGACACCTCTTGGTCCACTCGCCGACAACTAGTGTTGCCCACCAAGTTTGAAACAGTTGTACTCAAAGCCTTGCATAATGATATGGGACACCTGAGGAGTGAGCGAACTCTGGATCTGGTCCGTGCCTGCTTTTATTGGTCCAGGATGGCCAAGAATGGTGAACAATACTGTAAAACGTGCAGTGTGTGTGTGTGCAAAGGAAAGCACAACCACAAAGAGCTTCCCCCTTTGGTCAATACTGTGATCAATGCCCCAATGAAGCTGGTTTGCAAAGACTTTCTCAGTCTTGAGCCTGATTCTAAAAATATCTGCAATATTCTAATAGTTACCAACCATTTCACTCGTTACACTCAAGCATATCCAATGAAGGACCAAAAGGTGTACACTGTTGCTAAAATACTTGTAAAAGAGTCTTTGTACATTATGGTGTGCCACAACAAATCCACTCTGACCAAGGGCAGGATTTTGAGTCGTCTAATAATGAAACAAATTCATTGGAATTCCTTCCTCTAGCAATCAAAAACCTCACTATCCATGGCAAGCTATAAGCGAGAGATGTCCTCTAAGCCACCACGTTCTCGTCCGATAAAAAAAACACAAAATGGGACTAAAATGAAGCAACTTCTTCTTGATGACGACCTAGAGGGTTTCGCGGCCTCAACATGGCAACGGTGCTTGGCATCTGAGTCCTCCCTCGACCTGGACATCGACGAAGAAAACTCATCAACCGGCATCACCAAAACACTTAAAAAAATCCTCCAAATATTAAACAAGATTGACTCTTCGCTCGCAGCCCTAAAACAAGACGTCCGGAGACTGGACAAGAAGGTTTCAGAAAATGCAGTGAAGGTCACGGATATCTCTGAAGCACAAGATACAACTGAGTGATTGGTACTATATTTGTTGCAGTGGGAAAAGGAGGTGCAGGCATGGATGGAAGACATAGAGAACCATGCACGTTGAAATAATTTCCGCATTCATAGGGTACCCCACAGCAATAGACTTTATTCAGTATTTAATAAGGTCTACTCTGTCATTGCCATCGGACATAAACTTGGATATAGATTGGGCCCACCATTCACTAGGCCCCAGACCAACGGACCCATCAGCACGCCCTAGGTCATGGATTGTCAGAATGGTCTATTTCCAAAGTAAAGATACCATTCTGCAGGAAGCATGGTGTTAAAAGGACATCAGATTTAAAGAGGTCCAGATTTATTTCGACCAGGATTTTTCTACAGCCCTTCAAGCCGAATGACAGAGGGTGCGAGCAGTAATCAGAGACCTGAAAGCACAAAAAAATATCAAGGCTCAACTACTTTTTCCAGCGTGGATCAAGATACACACAGAAACAGTCATAAAAACATTCACCTCCTTACTTGACGTCATCCCAACACTGAAAGCCCTAGATATACCACTCCCAGAGTTGGAGATGGAACAACTAGAGAAACGTTTGACTGCGGGAGCCTGGACTCTGGTTACACAGGGACAGAGTCAGAAATGAGGACACCCGGGATCACTCCCAAAGACGACGACCACTGACATCGCAAAGCTACTCAAGTGAGCAGACTTCAGGAATCACAACAGAACTCCCGATCCTGAAATGTCAAGGTCCCCTATGAAAAAAGGTACTGTAATAAACAGGGGACAGAATTTGCTGGAGAGCGCTTGGGGAATCCACAAGGCTAAGGTCCCAACAGACATTAAAGGCCTACAGTAATTAGAAAACTATTAGGTAAAAATTGCTGAGATGGGGGTAGGGTAAGTAAACATGTTCAAAACCAATGTTTCTTTGTCTTCTCCTATCGACTACAATCACAAAGTGTTTATGGTTAAACATGGAGGGATGTGGGGCAGAGCTTAAACTGACACATATTGGGGAATATATATATATAAGCTTAACTGCCCTAAGGACATCCCCCAGAAAATATTGAGCATTACAAGGATAGGAGGGAAGACAATTAGCATGGAACTTCTAAGGATGTGTGATGGTGGGTGCTACACCTATACACCTAAAAAATGGTGTGGTGCCTTCAGTCACAATCCCAAAAACCCATTATATGGCACTAAGGCAAGGGAAGGGATAAGCAGTACTGTTTTTTTTTTTAACGGTAGGTGGCGGCAGGTAAATTCCTACATTTAAAATGGCGGAATGCCACCAACCACCAACAAACATGAGAACAATGAAAAGGGGGTGTGGAGGACTTGCACGAGCTTGCGAATCGAGTGACCAAGCTACCTATAAAGCATTTTATGGGAAGCGAATCCTCTTATCTCTTGGTAAGGAATGGCTTGCAGGTGATCTGTAGACCAGTACCACCATACCCCACCTCTGTATAAGGAGGGGGGAGGAAGGTTGACAGATTATCTGTAACATTCTGCAGTATAGTTCCATCACTGCAGCATTTTCCTAGGAAGTTAATTTTAAAAGTATATTTGAGTGAAGAATCAGGCATGTTTGGCTGATGTTCGGCTATAATGTTGAAATTGTTTATGTTGAATGTATTTTTTGTGGGAATTCGATTGCTACTGATATACCCGAAGGGAAAGAAACCATGTACTACTGTCAGGAAAGATAAATGGCAGGGCTGGGTAAAAAGGATGGAGAAGGGGACAAGACTCAATTTATATAAATAACATGGCTAGTATAAATATTATCTCCTACAATGTGAAAGAGATTAACTCCCCCATTAAGCGCACTAGACTGTTAACAGAATTACAAAGACCTCAAGTCCCTCCACCTGCATGCATGGCTGCTGAGGACATAGCCATTGCTTGGTTTGGGATGTCTCAGAAGGTGGCTGATGTCCTGGTGGCTGCCAGAAAACCTTCCACCAGGGCCACTTACTCTATGAAGTGGAAGCGGTTTGCTATCTGGGATGCTTCTTGTAGTCTGGATCCTTTCACCTGTCTGGAGGATCAGGTTTTGGAGTACAGTATCTCCTGACCTTGTCTGATGCAAGACTCAAATATTGCTCCCTGAAAGTGCACCTGTCCGACATATCAGTCTTTCATATGCCCATTGATGGACGTACTGTGATACAGCTGGATGTGGTTCATACTTTTCTGAGAGGCATTCTCCACCTGAAGCTTCCTATCCGTAACCCAGTTCTGGCTTGGGACCTGAATTATGTTTTAGAGAAGTTGACCCTGCCTCTTTTTGAGCCTGCCGCATCTTGCAAGATACGCTTTCTGTTGTGGAAAGCGTTATTTTTATTTGCCATTACTTCTACTTGAAGAATTTCAGAGCTACAGGCTGTCATGTGCGAGCAGCCTTATTTGATTTTCCGCAAAGACAGTCTCTCTTTACGTATGAACCCTAAGTTTCTTCCTAAGGTGGTGTCTGAATTTACCCTAAATCAATCCATCCACCTGGCTATTTATTATCCAGAGCATGTTATGCAAATGATGACCTATATTATGTGTTAATATGTCCCTCAGAGCCACTCGTTGCTGAAAATGAGTGGTTTCATGTGCTTTCAGCTGAGCGAGAACAGCAAAGCGAAGTTGAGCTGTTCTGGCTCAAGCTGAAGGAAAATGAAGCCACTCATTTTCAGCAACGAGTGGTGACAGGGGCCGTATTACTATATTATTGATTGACAGCGATCAATAATATATATATTTTTTAAAACTTCCCAGAACATGCCCATTTCCAGGGCATCTGCATGTGAGATGCTCTTCACAGAATAAGAGTGCCTCACGCGCAGGGGAAAGGAGCGCTCTGATTGGTCTGGAGTGCTCCCTCAATCTATAATGATTGAGATTCAGTTCAAGATGGCGACCAGTGTGGGTCTGCCAGAAGCAGCAGTGTAGAGGACATTATTTTGAATGTTTTAGAGTTAACTTATTATTCCCCTTAGTTATTTTAGTCAGGGAATTTTTAGAGAATAAAGTCAGTAAGGCACTTGCGCTTTCCGGGGCTCAGAAGAAGCAGTGGAACTGTGTTCTGTCAAAGAGTGTATGTTTATATTTGTACCTGAGCAAGATTTGGACGTCATTGCTAGCGTTTCCAGCTTGCTAGTGTGTTTTACTTTTTCATCTGCATTGTGGAGCTGTGTGATTTCTCAATTTACCGGGACCAGAAATGATTCTTCAGCTTACTGGGGCTATTTTATTCTGCTTTGCACTTTTGACTACACTCTTGCATGAAGCATTCCTGCCTGAAGCTGCTATTGCCTGATTTTGGAATTACCCGCGGAGCTCCTTCGAGTAGTGGAGTGAGGACCGAGGGCTTAGGACGTCAGAGAATACCAGTGAACTGGGAGGTGGTGAGTCTGCCTGGCTATTTGGTGATCCCAGACCTTTGCCTAGCTGAATGCACAACTCTTGAGATTGGCTTTAGACTGTTTCCAGGGCCCTGTTGTTTGACTGGGCAGTGGTGGTCTGGCCTAGGTTTTCCTGTGGGGAGGCAGCAGGGATGCTCATCGGAGGGTGTAGTGCTCCTGTCTGCCTTGGGTGCCATCCGGGGTGCACTCATTAGAGGATGACTGCATCTCTGAGATCCTTGTCCTTGGGTTATCTGGGTTGGGGGTCTGCTTTCCGGGTCTGAACTTAGGGCTTCCAGTTTTACCGAGGTCCCTCTGTGAACTCTATTAGGACTGTTGGATTATTTTGCCATCATGAACTTGGGCTGCAGTTGCTGGACTGGGTGCGGCTGTTCGGGGCGGATGGCCCTATAGCAGGGCATCGGGGAGCGCTTTGCCAGTGGGTGGTGTGGCCTTGATTGCCTGTAGGTGTCCCCAAGATGGGTGCTTTTGGGACTCCTAATTCTGGGGGGCTGTTCTGTTTTGAATTGCCGTCCTCTGGGGGCATCTAATTTGTAACTACTTGGATATAGTGGAGCTGTGCTATTTCTGGATTCGGCCATTGACGGAAGACACTGTGGACATCCCTAGAAGGGTCGTGGCTTTGAGCAGTTTAAAGTTTAAAGAGTTTTGAATGGTGAAGCTGTGAGAGCGCCTCTGTAACTTTTATTTTATTTACTTGGGCAGACACTTATTATCTGATGTAGTGGGAGTACAGCAGCCTGGACTTAAACTTATTTGGCTGATTGTGGGTGTGAGAGCTCCATCTCTGCCAAATTTCAGTTTTGAAGCTCTGGTGTGCTTTGCCCTGTTTGCTGATTGCTGACATTTAACTACTAGTGGACTTGGACTTTACACCATTATAAGGGATTGGTTTTTCTTTTGGGGGGATTGTGCGGCATTGTTTTATTTGTGTTTTGTTTTATTTTTTTCTTGTTTTGTTTTATTGTTTTTGTGGATTTGTTTATTGACTGCTGTAGTGGGCTTCTGTAGTGATGTGTTGTCAGAGATCTCTCCCGGTCAGGCACTACTCTCCCTCTGAGCTCCTGGGCCTCCGCTCTTTTAACTGTCCCCCACTGCCCACCAAGGTGTACGGGTGGTGCCATGCTTTGGGGATAGTAGGGAGGAGGCGTAGGGGTGGGGGGTCCTGGACCTGGAGGGAGAATGGAGCCGGTTGGGCGAATCGGGGTTGTGGGGACTAGAAGACGCCCTGGGGGGAAATGGGGTCTCAAGAGGAGTCCTCCCTGTCTGGTTCCCATACCCAAGGGCTCCACATTGAGTGGGCAGATGACACGGCCGGCCTCTGTGATCCATCCTACTTGGGCGGTGTTATGCAATGCCAGCCATTCCATCTTGGTTCTTCTTGATCTCTCTGCAGAGTTTGACACCATGGACCTTGGAGTGCCTGCGGCTGATCTGCGGACTGTCTGGTACAGTCCTCAGGTGGTTCAAGTCTTTCTTCGCTGGCAGGTTTCAGAGAGTGGTGTCGAGGATTTATTCCTCAGACCAGTTCTCCCTGCGCCACAGGGCTCCATTTTATCACCCAAATTGTTTGCGGTGTATATGCTGCCATTGGGAGACATTATAAGGTGGTATGGGTGGAGTTTTCACTGTTACGCAGATGATACTCTGCTATACATGTCCTTTGTGCCCTATCAAGATGGAGCTGTCCTGATTTTTAACAACTACCTCGTTGAGATCCAAGACTGGATGAGTGCAAACTGGCTGAGGTTGAACCCTGCCAAGACTGAGGTGTTGGTTGTGAACCCGGGTCGTTGGGTAGAGAGGCCTTCAGCTGGGTGGCCTTCCGGGCTTTGCCTTGGAGGCAGCCAGCTGATGACCTCCGATCAGGTGCGAAATCTGGATGTTATTTTTGACGAGGGGCTGATGCTTAGATCTCAGGTGTCGTCCATCGTTAAGACCTCTTTTTACCATCTGAGGAATATTGCCAGTATTAAGTACCTTGTTTGGCCTGATGACCTTCCATCGTTGGTCCACGCTTTTGTGACCTCACACCTTGACTATGGCAACACCCTGTACCTTAGGGCTACTGGGGGTCGATATCTGCTGCTTGAAGCTGGTACAGAATGCGGCTGCCAGGCTGTTGACTGGTTTACCTCGATCATGCCATGTCACACCTGTGCTTCGTGGCCTGCACTGGCTGCCTATTCTGTGGCAGATCACCATGAAGGTCGGTTTGCTGACCTATAGGGCCCTACGTGGACAGGGACCATGTTATCTGCAAGAACTTCTTTGCCCCTAAAGCCCCCCCGCTCACTCCGCTCTGCCAATGAGGGATTGCTGGAAGTTCCCAGGGTCTGTTTGAAGACCTCGGGTACCCAGGCATTCACTTTTGTGGCCCCTACCCTGTGGAACTCTCTACCTCGTCGGATAAGAGAGTGCCTGACCATGGAGAGTTTTAAATCCGCATTGAAGACACACCTTTTTAATCTTGCTTTTCCCCGAGTTTGGATGAATCTGTTAGTTGATGTACATGTGTATTTTAATAGTTTTTAGATATTTTAATCTTAGAGTTAATAATCAATGTATAAGTGCTTTGATCTTTTCGCGAATTGTGCTTTTTATAAATAAAGTGTTGATTGATTGATTGATGCCAATCCATGGGAAGCATTGCTCCATACTTTGGGTGTGCAGAGAAGTTTACGTTACTATACACACCATACGAGGGACTGCAGGACATTGTCTCATCTCAGTTGTTTGTTTCTTTTGCCCCTGGCAGAGAGGGTGCTCCAGTTTTGAAACAGTGCTCATCCAAATGGCTGGCCAACTGTATTATTTTTTATTACAGGAAAGAACTTCCTGGGGTTACTAAGAGCCATTCCACCAGGGGCATGGCCACTTCAGTTGCCTGTTTCAGGGGCATGTCTGCAGTCAAGATTTGTGCTGCTGCCACTTGGAGTACTGTTCACAGATTCACCAAGCACTACATTGCATCCAGAAGAAGAGCAGGCTTTGGCCTAGCCATGCTTCAGGGCCTTCTTTCTTAGGCCTCTGGCCTCCTGCCACCCAGGTTGTCCTTGATCTCAGCACTACTTGGGACTTGTTCCATAGGTGTGACCTGATGACAGAGGTATCCTCAAAGAAGATAAGACAGTTACGTAAGAAATTACCATAACAGTAAATCTTTGAGGGAATCTCTGTCATCAGGACATGATGTCCCTCCCTCCATCCCCCTTTCTTTCTCTCTCTCTCTCTCTCGTTACAGCTCAGCTGTCCTGTTGCTCCAGCTTTTCTTCTAGCCAGGCCCCTTCTCTCCCACCTCAGTTTCCTGGTGTGACTCCTGTATCCCATGGCCTCTGGCTAGGGAAAGAACTGAGGAGGGAGTGGGGCTGACGTGCTTATATAGGGTGTTGATGTTGGAGCCTGACATTAGAATGGGTGGCCCTAGTAGACTGTTACAGAAAAAGCTTCTGTGGGATGCTGACGCCAGATGGCTACATTCCATAGGTGTTATCTGATAACAAAGATTCCCTTGAAGATCTACTGCTACAGTAATTTCTTACTTAACTGTTCTTTGCCATGCTTGTCTTCATGTCACATGGTGAGACTTTATCCCTCTTTATGGAAAAAAATCCATAAGAGGTCAGAGATTTTATGTAACTCTTCATCAAGGGTATCTCTTGCAGCAGGCCATATATCTCTTGCAGCAGACCTATAGAACTTCAGCCACCAGGCACTAGGACCACACAGAAACTTTTCTAGCTAGCAATCTACCAGGGCGGGGGAGCCCACACCGATGTCACATGCTGACGAAGTCCATCCTATATAAGCGTAAGTGGCCCCGCACCCTCCCAGCCCCTCACATTCTACTTCTATAGGGTCATCCAGGGACAAGGAGGCACCAAGGTATATCCCTCAGTCTACCCTGATGACCCTTCTTTTGTTTCGGTCATGCGGCAGCTGCAGACCACTATGGAGTTCTAGGCAAATGAGCAGGTCCCTGTCCGAAGCCATCTGTCACACTACCTGGAGTTGCCAGACTCTTTTCCTGTCATCATACCCCTCCTGATGGAACCTTTTGAGGATGCCACCATGGCTGCCTGGTATAGACCCAACCTGGTCTCCTCCACGCACAGAAAGGTGGACAAGTTGTACAGGCCCCTGCAGGGTCACCATTTTTGCTGAACAACCTCAGGCCGACTCTGTGGTCATTAATCCTGCCCATGATTAGACTAAGAAGCCTAAACATCTCAGCTGTCTCCCTCCAGACAAGGAGTCCAGAAAACTGGACCTGATTGGCAAAAGTACCTTTGCCTCAGCTACTATGACCATTAGGGTCTTAAACTATAATGCCTATATGACTCCGTCACTTGCCTGGACTGGAATCTCACCCGATCCCCCACGGAGAGAAGCTGTGGTCCTGCACCACGTAGCCTGCCGCATTCACCCCCACAAGTGACCGCCAGGACTGAATCAGGCTCCGTCGCCTGCTTGGGCTGGAATGTCACCCGATCCCCCACGGAGAGAAGCTGTGGTCCTGCACCACGTAGCCTGCTGCATTCACCCCCACAAGTGACCGCCAGGACTGAATCAGGCTCCGTCACCTGCCTGGGCTGGAATATCACCCAATCCCCCACGGAGAGAAGCTGTGGTCCTGCACCACATAGCCTGCCACATTCACCCCCCAAGTGACCGCCAGGACTGAATCAGATACGGACTTTGTGCCCAGAGCCCCGAGCAAGCCGTTGGAGGAAAAAAGGCAGTTTAATTTTGGCACCTTTTCTCCATTTGACTTCGGATAGTAGAGTGGTCTGAAGAGGCTGCTTTTTAAATCGGAACCCTGTTAATTCGAATTGGAGAGGATTTCTCCCTCCTAAGCAGTGTTCTGGAGAGGATTTTTCGAACTTTAGCATTATTATAGCTGACCCAGAGATCCTGCAGTATTTAAGTGGCGCTCCTAGTGTTTAGCAGCCTAATACTGTTTAAAATGTATTTTCCTTTTTTTCCCCTTTTGTTAAAAACTGTCTGCTTTAGAGTTATGTAAGAAGTAGTTGCATTTTTTCTTTCTGTGAATTTAACCTTGCACTTCTAACTGTATTACACTCTCCTCCCCCCTCTGTAAAAGGCAGCCCTGCTATGATTTAATTTAAAAAACAAACAAAAAAAAATGCTTAGAGCTGTCCCCCCATTTCTCTCTCTGTAAAAGGCAGCCCCGCTCTGATTTAATTTAAAAAATGGTTAGAGCTGTCCCCCATTTCTCTCTCTGTAATAGGCTACCCTGCTCTGATTTAATTTAAAAAAAAAAAAAACGCTTAGAGCTGTCCCCCATTTCTCTGTTTCATACGCTGCACTACTGTGTGAGCAAGTGTACTTATTTGCAGAACAGTCCCCTGTCTTCTGTTCGGATCCCGCCAAAAGTAGTATTTAACCCAGCATTTTTTTTATACACTTTCTTTGTCCCCAAAGCCAGTCCTAATCCTTTGTCTTTTGCCCAGCCCTCTTCCAACCTTCTATAAATTAACCTGGTGCATCCCCTTCTCTGCAGGCTCCGTCTCCCGCCTGGGCTGGAATATCACCCGATCCCCCACGAAGAGAAGATGTGGTCCTGCACCACGTAGCCTTCTGCATTCATCCCCACAAGTGACCGCCAGGACTGAATCAGGTACGGACTTTGTGCCCAGAGCCCCAAGCAAGCCGTTGGAGGAAGAAAGGCAATTTAATTTTGGCGCCTTTTCTCAGTTTGATGTGTGATAGTAGAGTGGTCTGAAGAGGTTGCTTTTTAATTTGGAACCCTGTCAATTCGAACTGGAGAGAATTTCTCCCTCCTAAGCAGTGCTCTGGAGAGGATTTTTTGGCTCACCCCCCCCACCCCCTCCTTAGGCCACCTTAAATGCCCCTTTGATCCCACCCCCTTTCTTGATCAGTTCCCCAACTGGTCAACAGTTTTATCTACATTTTCTTAAAGGGACACAGTGACAACAGTTTTACCTACAATTTCTTAAAGGGAAATAGAACTAAACTGCAAACTGTGCTTCTGCTAAGATCATCAAGTTGTACTCCGTATACCTTTCTGGAAGTCTGGAAGTTTTATCTACAATTTCTTAAAGGGACACAGAGCTAAACTGCAAACTGTGCTTCTGCTAAGATCATCAAAGTTATCCACCGTATTCCTTTCTGGAAGTCAGACTGTGAGCTGCTGTGGCTGGTGTTACTCCTCCTGATCAAAGAAATCTGTGTTAGCAAAGAACTTACCGAAACTTTGGATTGTATCTTGTATTTCCACTGAACATAGGACCGTGAGCTGCTGTATCTATTGATCTAGGATTAATAAATCCTCAAGGACTCTGGTGCACAGGCTTTAGAATGAGGACAGTATACTTGCTCCCCTGCCTGACCCTTATGTGGTGAGTTCAGCCCAAAATTCATATTCGTGTATTAGGGTCCCTCTGACCACCCAGAGTTGCACATATGGGCCCTTAATATACCCAGGCCAGAACCTGTATTATATTTACCATGGTCGGTTGGAACTGCTACAGAGACAGCATTCAAGTTGATGACCCTATCCCCATTTGCCCAGGTACTTTTGTGCTCCCAGCTATTCTCAACTAGGGTACTTCTTTACACGGCACTAAGTACTCTAGGTATCCAGCTCAGGGACCTCCAATTACACTCAATAATCCATGCAAACGGAAACAGTTCAGAGCATATAGGCTACTCTTAGGAGCTATTAAGAAACTCCTGATGCTCCTATTGTTCTGTTCAGGCAATGTCGAACTTAATCCTGGCCCTCTGGCTGTGATCTTATTCCCTGCTGACCTACCCAGTATAAAAGGCGTGAGCTTTATGCATGTCAATGCATGCAGCATCTTGAAGAAGATTGCTTCCATTCAGGCTTGGGTATGTCACACTATGCCTGATATCCTGCTGGTAATGGAGTCATGTCTCAGACCTGGCTCCTCTGACCGTAAGGTAAATATCCCATCTTATAATTTGTTCAGAATTGATAGGCAGGCATGAGGGGGAGGAGTTGCCATATATGTTAAAGATAAATTTTCTACCTCAGTCATCGATTCTACCTCGATGCCTAAAGAATTTGAAAACCTCACTCTAAAAATAGAGCTTACCTCTTCAGCCTCTTTCTATGTACTAGGATGCTATAGGCCTCCTTCAGTGGGATTACTGTTACTTGACCATCTGAGAAACTCACTTGGTTCCCTATCCTCGGAGATTATCATATTAGGAGACTTTAATCTAGACGGGTTTTCCAGTGTCTCTACATCGCTTAAATCCTTCTGCGATGAATTTGGTCTTTTACAACTCATTACTGAAGCAACGCGCCCTAATAAGAAGAATTTAATTAACAGTGCACTGCTGGATCTCATATTAGTTAACAAACCTTACCTGTTCTCTCACACTGGAGTGTTTTTCTCCGATATCAGTAACCACTGTTTTATTGCCTGTGTAAGATCTGCCTCAATTTCGTCGCCTGCATCAAAATTCACCAGTAAGAGGTGTCGTTGAAATTTTGACCCCTACAGTTTCATTTCCAACCTACGGGACTCCTTGGGCTGGCAGGACTTCTACCTTGCAAAATCAGTAAATGCTGCATATGACATCTTCCAGGAGATCGTGCTTGGGGCATTGGATAAACAAGCACCCCTGGTCAATGTCTGTACTAAGAAGATGGCATGCCGATGGTTTACAGTAGACCTGAAAGCTGCCCTGTTTAATAGAGACTCGCTCTGGAAAACAGCCCGGAAAACTAAATGCCTTGCTGACTGGACTGCATTCAGGAGGGCAAGAAATCTATGTACCAAGTTGGTGAGAGAGGCTAAAGCAAACTACTACCGGTATGAGCTTGATTCTACCTATAAGTGCTCTTCTAAATTCTGGAAAATCCATAAGGACATCGAAGGTTCTGCATCCCCTACCTCCCTACCCTCAAGAATCAGTTTTGGAGCTACCACAGTTTCAGATAAACAGACAATCTTAGACTCATTCAACAACCACTTCGCTATGGCAGGGTTAGCCTTCGATACCTCCCCTGCCAACAATCTCCGCTCCCAAATTGGCATACAGGACCAAGATGTTCCAGTAATCAAAAATGTGTCCTCCCTTCAGCCTACATCCTTGAAAGAAGTAGAGGACCTACTGTTACATTTAGACATCAGGAAGAGTGCTGGTGCTGACCTCTTAGACCTCTTCTTCCTGAAACTTAGCCACCACATCCTGGCAGTGCCCATTACTCGTATATTTAACCTATCCCTCTCACAAGGTGAGCTTGCTCCCTTATGGAAAACTGCCCATGTGATTCCCCTTTTTAAATCTGGTGACTCTAGGGACCTTAATAATTACAGACCAATCTCTCTACTACCCATATTTTCCAAATTGTTGGAGAAAATAGTGAGTACACAGCTTAGGAACTACCTGGAATACTCAAATCTACCTAACCCTCTACAATCAGGCTTTAGACCTCGCCATAGCACCATTTCGGCTCTTGCAAAGGTGACGAATGACTGGTAGTGTGATCTGGATTCCAAGAATTTTGTTTGCACAATTTTTCTGGACCTAAGCAAGGCATTTGACACTGTCGACCATGATTTGATTCTAGTATCCCTTCAGATGGTTGGTCTGGATACACTATCTCGGAAATAGTTTGCAAACTATCTCTCAGGTCACCAGCAGCAAGTAAACGTGGATGGAGAATTCTCACAGCTAAAACCACTATTGAGGGGTGTACCGCAGGGCTCCATTCTGGGTCCTCCGCTGTTTGCGATATATATTAACCATATCAATGCCAATATTAAATCTGCCAACATTCATCTTTTCGCAGATGATACGGTATTATATATTAGCAGATCTACTCCTGAGGCAGCATGTAGAGATCTACAACAAGACTTTAATCAATTGCAACTACAGCTATTGAACCAAAAACTTCTGCTAAATGCAAAGAAAACAAAGGCGATGCTCTTTTCTCCCTCTGTATATGCACTTAATCAAGTCTCCCAAGGTTCCTTACCCCATATCACCACACTCTTAGACGTATCACTAGAATATGTTACCAAGTTCAAATACCTGGGGGTCTGGATAGATTATAGACTTTCCTTTAACAATCGTATTGAAGAACTAATAAAGAAACTTAGGCAGCGGCTTGGCCTCTTCTACAGAATCAAGTACCTACTCACATGGGATTCCAAGAAGAGACTGGTCCAAACCACCTTCCTCCCTATACTGGATTATGCAGACTTTATCTACAGCCAAGGCCCTGCCTCTGCGCTGGTGAAACTTGACACACTCTATCATAGAGCTTTAAGGTTCATTACTGGTTTACCTTACTCTACGCATCACTGCTGTCTTTATGCTGCAGTAGGATGGCCATCACTCAATCATAGAAGACTGAGAAATGCAGTGCTCTGGACCTTCAGAGCCATCATTAAGAATCTGCCTCAATACATCCTAGATTGTTTCTTGGTGTGTACGGTAGGCAGGTAGGCCCTGTGGAGTGCCTCGTACATTTCTCTCACTGTACATAAGGTCTCGTCACGCTTTGGTACATCTTCCTTAAGCTACGCTCTACCCGTACTTTGGAATAATCTGCAAAAGACTTTAAAACTGGCTCACCCTATCAAACTAGCAGCTTTCGGGTCATTTTATGACTGTTCCTTTAAGGATGCCTGTAACTGTTTCCTATGGATATTTACCTTAATTTTATAAAATGCGTTCCCCCTGAATTTAGCCATATCCATAGCACTGCCTTTTCTTAGGTACTCTTGTCCTGATTTAATCCCACTCTGTTAACTCTCTCCCCCTACTGAAAACTTCCTCTATTTGCTCTCCTTATCTAACACTTATAGATCCTGATAAGTTATTGCATATTTTGTATATCTTGCATAATTTAAATAGGTCCTGTTGTCTTGACATTTGACACTCTTATGTTTCTTTGCACATTGCCACGTTCTTCTTGTAACCCTGTGTCATGGTAATGCTGTAATTGTTGTATATGTAACTCACTTTTATGCTCTGCTTATGAATGTAAACCCTTTATGTGATAAGGGCCCCAGGTCCATCTTGAAAATGAGCTTTATTCAATGATGTTCACCTGGTTAAATAAAGATGTTGATTGATTGAATGGTCAGATTTCAAAACTAGCTCTGGAGACAGGCCAAAGCGGCCAAGGCACTTCCAGAGGATCCTCAGAGGCAGGAGTTGCTTCAAGTCCTTCAGTCCGGGGCTGATGTGGGTAAGCACCTGCTGAGATCAGCTTACAACAACACAGATGCTTCAGCTCAGGCAGTTGCAGCTGGCATTTGTCTTAGGAGGCATTTATGGCTCAGAATGTCAGGCTTTGCCCAGGACGTGCAACAGTCCATCCTTAATGCCCCATTCAGAGGCTACAAACTCTTTGGGGTGGATATGCAGAACATTCTTTCAGACCTGCAGGCTTCCACACAGACTTTGCAGTTGGTCCACTCTTGGTATCACACCCAACCAAAAAGTGGGCAGAGGGTACCCTTTCATCGTGCCATCCACAGACACAAGCCTGGACTTAAGCCTCAGGCAAACACAGAGCAGCCTCCGCCCTACCAATCCCTTCTTCCACCTCTGGGAAGGCCCCCAGAGGAGAAGGATGGGTGGCTCCACCCAAAGGGGCCACTTCAGCCTGACTCCTTACTCGACCCTCCCCCAATACTGCTGGAATCAGTAATAGTGGTTGTTTCTTCCTACACCTCAACAGGTGGCGGGAGCTCACTACAGATGCTTGGGTTCTGCAGCTCATAGAGCATGGCCATACACTGGCACTTCTGGAATGGCCTCCAGAGCAACCTCCCATTCAGTCCGGTTACCCCCCGACCATGTCCCAGTGCTCTGGGGGAAGAGTCACACATTGCTGTGAAAGAGAGTCATAGAACCTCTACCCGAGGATCAGAGAGACAGGGGGTTCTGCTCCCATTTCTTCCTGGTTCCCAAATGCACAGGGGATCTCTGGCCCATCCTAGACCTTTGCAATCTAAATTTCTACATCCAGTACAAGAAGTTCCAGATGGTGACCCTCCGAGGGCTGCTGCCTCTTTGGCATCAGGGAGATTGGATATACTTCCTCGATATGCAAGATGCATTCCTGCATATCAAGGTGTTTACCTCCCACCAGCAGTACTCCAGATTTCAGTTCCAGGGAGTGCACTTTCAGTTCCGTGCCTTGCCATTTGGTTTGTTCTCAACTCCTCGGGTGTTTAACAAATGCTTGGCAGTAGTGGCAGCAGCTCTCAGGAGGGATTGACTTTGTCTTTCTCTACCTGGATGACTGACTCCTCAAAGTGCAGTCCAGGGAGCAAATGCTCCAGACCCTGGCATGTACAGCACAACTGTTCAATGACCTGGGGATCACCGTAAATCTGCTCAAATCAGTCTTTTCCCCATGTCAGCACCTACAGTACATAGCAGCAGTACTGTCTATGGTTCAGGGTATGGCTTTCCTGCCTCAGGACAAGGGGGATCACCTCATGGACCAAGCCCACTTACTTTACAGCAGCGGATATGTTTTAGCCATGTCCTTTCTCGGGCTTCTGTGCCTGATGGTTCCTTGGGCCAGGCTGCACATGAGGATTCCCCAGTGGACATTGACAGTCCAGTGGGATCAGTGCACCGATGACCTAGAACACCTGGCCCTGGTGTCTTGTCTGGTGAAAAGGGTGCTACTTTGGTCGATGGACACTAGCAACCTATTGAAAGGGATTCCTTTCATCATTCCCTCCCTTCAACATATCCTCACCTCAGATGCTTCGGGGTTGGGCTGGGGGGCTCATTTGGGTCCTTATCAGACTCCGGGGGCATGGTCAGAAGTGGAGACCACCCTTCTCATCGACGTTCTGGAGATGAGGCCGTTTTGTGTGCCTTGCAAATCTTCCAGACCCAGTTGTCCCCAGGCCATCTTTTGGTACAGACAGACAATGTCAGTGTAGTCCTTTACATCAACAAGCAAGGGGGACCCACTTGTGCCGTCTCTGTCAGGAAGCCATGAGGGTCTGGTACTGGGCTCTAGAACATGGTCTAGAACTCTCGGCTATCCAGGTTCCAGGAATCTAAAACATCTTGGTGGACCGTCTAAGCCGGTCACAGTCCAGGGCACACAAGTGGGAGCTGCTGATCTCAGTCATAGAAGACCTGTTCATTAGGTGGGGTCATCCAGAGTTGGACCTTTTTGCGTCCCCACCCAATGCAAAACTGCCGCGTTTCTGCTCGCTCACTCCTGGGCCTGAAGTTTTCTATCAAGATGCTTTGTCTGACTCTTGGAAGAGGAGGCTTCTTTATGCCTTCCCTTCCTTCCTGCTTATTCAGAGGGTGTTGATCAAATTTCAGATGGAAGGGACCACTATGATCCTCATCGCCCCCTTCTGTCCTTGTCAGATCTGGTTTCCCTTACTGCAGCAGTTGGCAGTGTGGAAGCTCCAGTGCCTGTACCCCTGTGCACAGGTTTGCTGTCCCAGGAACAATGCACCCTGGTCCATCTGGACCTCAAGTCTCTGCATCTTCATGCTTGGCTCCTGAAGATGTAGCCATGGTTCGATTTGGAGTGTCCCCAAGGGTGGCTGATGTTTTGATGGCTGCTAGGAAGCCTTCCACCAGGGCTACTTATTCCATGAAGAGGAAGTACGTTGCTCTGTGGACAACTGGCCACTGGCTGGATCCTTTCATTTGTCCTGTGAATCAGTCCTGGAGTGCTTGCTGTCCCTCTCAGACTCTAGTCTAAAGTACTTCTCCATTACGGTGCACTTGTCCCTTGTTTCAGCTTTCCATATGCCTGTTTATGGTCGTACGGTGAACAATTAGGAGTGTTCCATACCTGCCTGAGGGGCATTCTTAATTTGAAGCCCCTATTCACAATCCTGTCCCGCCATGGAACCTGAAGAACCTACAGGTACTTTGGCTCCTTTTGAACAAGACGCGACTTGCAAGCTACGCTTTCTGTTGTGGAGAGCATTATTTTTTAGCTGCTATTACTTCTGCCCAAAGGATTTTGGTACTACAGGCTCTTATGTCTGAGCAGCCTTATTTGATTTTCCACAAAGACAGGATGTCTTTACGTACCAATCATAAGTTTATTTTTACGGTGGTGTCTTTGTTTACATTAAATCAAACTATCCACCTGCCTTCCTGTCCAGAGCATCCAATCCAGGGGTAGCATTGCTTCATAATTTAGATGTACATAGAATACTTAGATATTATACTTACTGCATAAAGGACTGTAGGAAGTCCTCACAGTTATTGGTTTCCTTTGTCCCTGGAAAAAAGGGCATACATGTTTCTAAGCAGTGCCTGTCATAGAAACATAGAAGTTGACAGCAGATAAGGACCGCAAGGCCCATCCAGTCTACCCATTTCTTTTTCTACCTTATAAATACGCCATCGGCCTTTGCTCTGTCAATGGCCTATCTATTTATACTCATCTGTATTGCTCCCTTATGCCTAACCCATGCCTGTTTGAAGCCCTGCACTGTATTCATATCCACCGCTTCCTGAGGTAGGCCATTCCATGCATCCACCACCCTTTCTGTGAAAAATAACTTCCTCACATTACCCCTTAATCGGCCTTCCTCTAATCTCATGCTGTGTCCTCTTGTCCTGCTATTTTTCTTATATTGAAACATGTTAGACTCTTTCACCTTGTTAGTGCCCTTAAGGTGTTTGAATGTTTCGATCATATGAGGAATTTCCCCAGTGTCTTGGCCAAATTTCCCTCATTCACTAAAAATACCACCAACAGCTTAATCTAGTTCAAGGTCAGTTGGCATTCATCTGTATCCCTCCCACAGGTCGTGCCTGAAAATAGGCAGGATTTGTCTAGTGCACTCCCAGTCAACAAAAATAAATAAATATCACCTCTCCCTCCTTTGCTCTAGGGTATACATATTGAACTCCATTAATCTGTCCTCATATGTTTTCTGATGCAGTCCCTGCACCATTTTGGTTGCCTTCTCTGGACTGCCTCAATTTGTTAATGTCCTTGTGAAGGTGTGGCCTCCAGTACTGCATGCAGTACTCCAGATGTGGCCTAACCAGTGTCTTGTAAAGAGGGATTATTACCTCCCTCTTCCAACTTATGATACCCCTACAATATACCCTAACATCTCCCTAGCCTTACCTACTGCTTTAGTGGTCTGCGTGGATGATTTCAGGTCATCAGTGATGATGATGCCCAAGTCTGTTTCTTCCCTTGTGACTGCCAGCAACTCCCTTCTCAGCCTATAGGTGGCTTCAGGGTTTCTCTTAGTCTTCCCTATGTGCATGATCTTGCACTTCTTTGCATTTATTTTTGTATTTATTTATTGAAATATTCAGAAAGACCTTTTGAGTCAGCGACTCATTTACAAAGGTTCCACATCATACATAAAAGGATACATGGACAGAACTTGGAATACAGATTACAGTACAATTACAAATAACAGTCAGTGAGGTTACATAGTTGTGCAGTTGTTGAATAACAGCAAGTTTCGTTTCTTAGTGCAGCCATAATAGTTACAGAGGTTCTGTAGAGGCTGATGGTCATAGGGTTTCATAGTTACAGTTTGGTACGGGGAGTCTTAAACCGCAGTTGCCACTCTTCTGACCATTTTTCTAGTTTATCCAGATCTCTTCTCATTCTGCCCACCCCATCTGGATCATCTACTCTGCTGCAGATCTTGGTGACATCTGCAAACAGACAAACCTTACCCTCCAGTCCATCTGCAATGTCACTAATGAAGATATTGAAGAAGACTGGCCCCAGAACCGATCCCTGACGTACCCCACTTGTGACTTGCATCTCTTCTGGCTGTATACCGTTTACCACCACTTTCTGTTTTCTGCCCATCAACCAGTTTGCCACCCAGTTGACCACCTTCTGACCCACCCCGAGCCTACCCAGCTCATTAATCAATCTTCTATGTGGAATAGTATCGAAAGCTTTGCTGAAGTCAAGGTAGGTGACATCAACTGCTCCCCCTTGGTCCACAACCCTGGTTACCCAGTCAAAGAAATCTATGAGATTAGTTTGACAGGACTTTCCTTTTGTAAACCCATGCTGTCTTGGATCCTGTGCTCCTATGGATTCCAGGTGTTGCACTATCCTTTCCTTAAGGAGTGCCTCCATAATCTTGCCCACTACTTAGGTAACACTGACTTGTCTGTAGTTCCCTGCCTCCTTCCTGCTACCACTCTTGTGGAGTGGGATCACATGAGCCCTTCTCCAGTCTTCTGGGACCTCTCCTGTGCTCAAAGACTTACTAAACAGTTCTGATAATGGCTGTGCTAGTTCCACCCTTAGCTCCTTTAGTACCCTGGGATGTATGCCATCAAGTCCCATTGCTTTGTCCACACTGAGCTTATCGAGCTCTTGTAGGACCCTTTCTTTTGTGTAGGGACTAGTGCTCACCTCCAAAATGGTTGGCTAACTGTACTGTTTTCTGTTATAGAAAGTACGGTAAGGAACTTCCTGGGGCTGTCTGTGGCCATTCCACAAGGAACATGGCTACTTCTGTTACCTGTTTCAGGAATGTGTCAGCTGCTGAGATCTTTGCTGCCGCCACTTTGAGTATGGTCCATACCTTTACCAAGCACTACAGTCTGGACATTGCCTTGAGACATAGGGTCGGTCCTGGGCTAGCTGTGCTTCAGGACCTTCTTTCTTAGGCTTATAGTCTCCAACCACCCAGACTTGTTCCTCTGCTCTCAGTACTGCTTGGGACTTGTTCTATAGGTGTGGCCTGCTGCAAGAGATACCCTTGAAGAAGACAGTAGAGTTACATAAGAACGTACCATAACAGTAGATCTTTGAGAGGCTCTCTTGCAGCAGGCCATGCCATCCCTCCCTCCATCCCCCTTGGTCTAGAGGACTCTGTTTGCTTCTCTCTTTCTCCTTGTCAGTGAATCTTCTGTTTTACTACTCTTGGCAGAAACCTCTGCCTTCTCCTCGGTTTGTGAGCTCTTGTGGTCTTCAGTGGGAGAACTGAGGAGGGCACGGAGCTGCCCACCCTTATATGGCCTGGACGTTGTCAGTGTGTGATGTCGTGCCCCCCCCAGTAGACTATCAGCTAGAAAAGTTTCCATGTGGTCCTAGTGCCTGGCAGCTGACATTCTATAGGTGTAGCCTGCTGCAAGAGATCCAATCAAAGATCTACTGATATGGTAAGTTCTTTCATAACCGTACTTTACATCATCAGTGTTGGGGGTGTCAACATGAGTATGAAAGAAAATGTGAAACAAGGCCACGTCATTTGACATGATGTTTGCTTCATTTTTTCCACAAATGTAAAAATATAGAGTAAATTATCAATACTGTGACACCCTCTAGAACTAACATTTCCAAAATTGGGGGAAATATTTGTATGCAGGGAAGGTAGTGAGGAGCTGAGGAAAGGATAGCAAAAGAGTGACTAAGGGCTACAAGACCTTTTTTACATACGTGAAAAGAGGAAGATGAGGGGAGGGACTGTGAGGTTCAGAAGGGCAGGTGCAAATTGTGCAGAGAAGGATCAGGGAAAAAGCTGATAAATCCTGAACAGATACTTCTCTTCAAAGTGGAAGGGGGAAGGGGATGGACCACATAAAAGCAGCTGACAACCTGGGGTTGGGGGAAGGAGTCTCAAGTCCATTCACAAATGATGGAGTCCTGAAAGGACTTGCAAATCAGAAAGTGGATAAAGCTATGTTGCTGGACAGGGTACACCCAAGGGTGATGAGGGAACTGATGGAGTTACTGTCTGTACCTCTGACAGCCCTATTCAACAACTTACTGGAAAGGGGAATAGTTCCAGAGGACTGGAGGTGGGCAGATATAGTCCTGCTTCATAAAAGTGGCAGCAGGGAGGAGGCTGGCAACTACAAGCCAGTCCATCTGACATCAGTGATGGGGAAGTTAATAGAGGCTTTTAAAGGACAGGCTAGTAGAATATCTTGATTCCAATGCGTTACAAGACCTGAGGAAGCAGATTCATGGTGGGTGGGTGGATTGGGGGTTGGTCGTGTCACCTGAAACTGATTGATTTCCTCAATTGGGTGACATTGGAAATAGAACAAGGTGGGGCAGTGGATGTGGCTTGCCTTGAGGCATTTCGGCACTATACCACTTAGGAGACTTGTAAGGAAATTGGCCAGTTTGAGGGTGGGTCCCAAGGTGGTAAACTGGGTACAAAACTGGTTGTTGGATAGGTGACAGAGTGTGGTGGGAAATGGCAGTCACTTTGGGGAGCGGAAAGTGACCAGCAGGGTATCTCAGGGCTAAGCATGGGAACCAGTCCTCTTTAATGTCTTTATAGGTGACATTGCAGAGGAACTATCAGTATAAATAAATAAAACAAACAAACAAACTGGAGGAGAAGGTATACCTCTTGCAGATGACACTGAAATTTGCAACAGTTAGACACTCTGAAGGGGGTGGAGAGTAAGTGTAGAGACTTGAGAAAATTCTAGGAGTGGTCAAGGGTATGGCAGCTGGGTTTCAATGCAAAAAAGTGCGAAATCATGCAACTTGGGCACAGAAACACAGAGGTGGAGTATAAAATGGGGGGAGGGGGAGGTATTCACAGCCACTTAACAGGAAAGGGACCTTGGGGTAATCATTTCAGATGTCCTCAAGCTAGTGAGGCAATTTGACAATTAAGTAGGTAGGGTCAGTGGGATGCTGGGGTGTATAGGAAGGGGTATTACCAGCAGAAGGAGGGAGATGGTGTGACCACTATACAGATCATTGGTGAGATTTTGAGGGATCTCAATATGTTCACCCTGAAAGAAAGGAGGGAGGAAGGGGACATGATAGAGACCTATAAATACCTCACAGTAGTGAAAAAGGTACAGGAGGGGAGTATTTAGGAGAGAATGTGAGGAAGTAGTCCTTCACTGAAAAATTGTGGATGCCTGGAACAGTCTTCCTTTGGAGGCATTTGGGGGTGAGAACATTAGTGGACTTTAAGCATGCATTAGATAGGTACAAAGGATTCTTGGTAGGAAAGGGAGGGAGGTAGCTGGAGATCAGGTAGGGTCTGCGGTGACAGTATAGACAGGGGAAAAATGGGCAGATTGGGTGGGCAAAGCAGTCCTTATTTGCCATCAAATTCTATGTTTCTGCATGAATAAAAACATTTCAATACCATGTCATTTTCATGACACATTTTTGATACAGTCCCCACCACTTATACCGCTCACAGCTATCCTGGGCAATCGGCTAATATGGGTGGATCATGTTTTCCATTTGCCACTTTCATTGGTAATACAGTAAAATTTACTGTATATGCCATCTTAAGGCTGCCATGAATTTGGGGCAGATTTGAAATGAAGTAGCACTGTCTCAAGGTGCTACAGTGTAATCAAAGAATCTATTTCAGCCCAAATTCTGGTGATTACAGTTTATGTGACGTGTGTCACAGTGCTCTTCTAGAGATGCCGGAAGAGATCCAAGTCACACCAAAGGATGTTTGAATGATACTGCTCATGCTGCAGCAAGCTATGTAGCAATGGTATGACTTGATGCTGAAATGGGAAGCACTAGGACAAGCAAAGAAGATCTGGGATCCCTACATGAGGCAGCTCACTGTACATATGAAAAATTATGAACTTTTGGAAAAAGTAAGGCTTTGGGTTTGTTCTGCACTTTATTTTTAGTATTCTCAGCTATGGGTTTACCCAGATACAGTACACAGTGTGCTGTGCACGGAGAGTGAATAAAACTGCTCTTTTTGTTATTTTTGGTTACAGCGTCCAAGCACTATAGCATGGAGATGCCTGCTACACAAATCAACCTGCTGTAAGCTGTGGGGACTGTAGATGTAGACTGTGGTTGTGACTATAGAAGAAAGAAATATAGAGGGTGCCAAAGTGGAGTTCAGGGGGCAGAGGGTGGCACAGACTGGAACAGGGAGGGGGAAGGTACTACAGGGGGGAGAAAGGTGGCTGACTTAGACCTTAGGAACAGATTTGAGCTTCTACTCATGTTAAAGGATGGGGAGGATGATAGAAATAGAGCAGAGCTGAATAAGGGGGCAATGGGAGGAATGGGCAGGAGGGTGCACCAGGTGCATAGAAGATGCGAGGGAAGGATCTTGCATGTAAACAGTCTGGAGGGCAAAGGTGTCGTTAACCCAGCAGAGACAGATAAGGGAGTGATGGATGGGGTGGGCACAGAAAATGGCCAAGTAGGTAGGTAGGAGCAGCAGTGAGGTGTTTCTGCATAAGAATACACGTGGATTGGGGTGGGTGGGAGGCCTGGTGTTTGAGAAGGGCAAGATTATTTTGCAAGGGGACACTGTGGGCACATGGGGCCCTGGTGGCAGTGAAAGGAGTACAGTTGTGGCAGACAGTGATGGGAGAAACAGAGTAGAGGGCCCAGGACAAGGTAGGGTGCTGGAGGAAGGGAGGCAGGATCTGAGGGCCGGAGATCAGGTGAGGAAGGGTGGTCACAGGAAAACAGGGAGGATAACCAGCAGCAAGGAAAAGACAGGCAAAAAACAGCTGGCAGGAGGGGGACGGGAAAAAAAGGACAGAGAGCAGAGGAAAGTGCCTGCAGTGGGTGGAGGGTGCATGAAACATAGAAACAGACTTTGACAGCAGATAAGGACTGCTTGGCCCACCTAGTCTGCCCATTTCCCTACCTACAGGATAAGCTGCAGATCGTAGTTAACCAACAGCCTATTTCTTCTTACCCCCCCACAAGAATTGCCTTATGTCTGTCCCATGTATTCTTGAATTCTCCCACAGTTTTAGACTCCACAACCTCCTCAGGAAGGCTTTTCCATGCATCCACCACCCTCTCTGTGAAAAATACTTCCTCACATTGCCCCTGAACCCCACCCCCTTCTATCTTTAAATTGTGTCCCCTTGTTCTTGCACATCTCTTTTTCTGAAAGATGCTACCCTCTTGGACTTTGTTGATTCCACTGATGTACTTAAAAGTTTTTATCATGTCCCCTTCTCCCTCCTTTCCTCAAGGGTATGCATATTAAGCTCTTTAGTCTCTCTTCGTATGGCTTCTCTTGCAGACCCTGCACCATTTTAGTTGCCCTCCTCTGGACTACCTCTATCCTGTCTATGTCTTTGCGGAGATGGGGTCTCCAGAACTGGACTCAGTACTTCAGATGGGGTCTCACCAACTGTCTGTACAGAGGGATAACAACTTCCTGTTTTCTGTTGGTGATGCCTCTCCCTATACATCCCAGTATACCTCCAGCCCTCCCTACTGCCTTCTCACATTGCTTGCTAACCTTAAGGTCATCTGATATGATTACCCTCAGGTTCCTTTCCATTTTTGTTGTTCTTACTACCCCCCCCATTGTGTAATCTTCCCCTGGGTTTTTGTTTCCCAGGTGCATTATTTTGCACTTCTTTGCATTGAATCCAAGCTGCCATACTTCTGACTATTCCTCCAACCTTGCCAAGTCCCTTCTCATCCTTTCCACGCCCCCTTGTGTATCAACCCTGCTGCAGATCTTTGTGTCTTCTGCAAAGAGGCATACTTTTCCTTCTGGTCCTTCTACAATGTCACTTATAAAGACATTAAAAAGGACTGGACCAGTACTGAACCCTGCGGTACCCCACTAGTAACCCCTCTTTCTTCAGAGTGGACTCCATTTACAATTACCTTCTGTGTCCTGTTGTCCAGCCAATGTTTTACCCAGCCTACCACCCTGGGACCCACTCCCAGACTGGTTAATTTGACTATTAATCATTTGTGTGGGACTGTGTTAAATGCCTTGCTAAAGTCTAGGTAGGCCATGTCCACAGCCCCTCCCTGGTCTACTCCTTTGGTCACCCAGTCAAAGAAATCAATTAGATTCATTTGACATGACCTTCCCGCTGTGAACCCATGCTGTCTTGGGTCCTGTGCCCCACTAGCCTCTAGGTACTGAACAGTTTTTTCCTTCAGAAGTGATTCCATCACTTTCCCTACCACAGAGGTCAAACTGACATGTCTGTAGTTTCCTGCCTGTGTCTTGGTCCCACTTTTGTGAAGGGGAATCACATCCACCTTCCTCCAGTCCTTAGGTACTACACCATCCTCCTATGATTTGTAAAAAGGGTAGTCAGTGGTTTCACTAGTTCTCTCCTTAATTCTTTTAGAATTCTGGGGTGAATTCCATCAGGCCCCATAGTTTTGTCCACCTTCAGTTTTAGGAGTTCTTTCAGAACCCTTTCTTCTGTGAAAGGACCGGGATTGACGCCCCCCATCAAGAGTGCTTCTGTTGATTGGATTAGGCACCTCCCCCTCCTCCTCCTCTTTTCTGAATACTGAGCAGAAATAGTCATTCAGTATCCCTGCTTTTTCACTATCCCTTTCTGCCCACCCACCGTCCATTCTATTCCTCACTATCCCTCCCTTTGTCTTTCTACACTCCCTGATGTACCTATAAAAAGTTTTATCCCCCTTCTTAACCAAATTGGCTATCTTTTCCTCAGTTTGGGCCATTGCTATTCTGACTTCCCTCCCTGCTTCCTTCTGCCTTAACTGGTACAGCTCTCTGTCCTGCTCTCTCTGTGTTTCCTTATACTTCCTGAATGCTATCTTTTTCTCCCGGACTTTCCCTGCCATCTCTTTTGAGAACCATAGTGGCTTTCTCTTTCGTTTTGATTTGTTTGTTTGCTTGACACAAAGGCTTGTTGCCTCTGTGATGGCAGTTTTGATGTTTCCCCATTGTTGCTCCACCCCTCCTTCTAGCCTGTTTGCTAGTGCTTTTCTAAAGCACTCTCCCATCTTGCCAAAGTCAGCCCTCCTGAAGTCCAGTACCCTCACTTTTGTATGGCTTGATTCTGTAGCTGAGTTTATTATGAACCACACTGTTTGATGGTCACTTGTTTCCAGATGGCAACCCACTTCTAGATCAGAGATTCTCTCACTGTCCCCATTTGAGATTACGAGGTCTAAGATTGCTCCCTCATGAGTGGGTTCTGAAACTAGCTGTCTGAGACTTGCCGCCTTAGGGCATCGAGAATGGCCCTGCTTTTGGATGTATCTGCAGCAAATGTGCTCCAGTTAACATCCTGCATATTCACGTCTCCCATCAACAGTATCTCCCCTTTCTCTGCCATCCTAAGAATGCATTCTATCATATCCTTGTCCATTCCCTCCCCCTGACATGGGGGTCTGTATACAACCCCTGTGCGTATTGTGGTGCCATTTCCAGTCTCTAAGGTGACCCACAGTGCCTCCTCTCCTCCCTGTTTACTCTTTTGTTCAGTTGCTTTTATCCCTTCCTTTACATAGAGAGCTACTCCTCCCCTTCCCCCTCTCCTCCCCTCCCTTTCTCTCCTGTAGGTTATGTACCCTGGTATGTTAACATCCCAGTCATGGTTCTCTGTGTACCATGTTTCTGTGACTGCTACGATATCCAGGCATCCCTCTTCCATCAAGGCCACCAGTCCATGGAGCTTGTTGTCCAGACTACCCTCCATTTCCTGATGGCTTTACTCCTTTTTGCTCCATCCCTGTCCTTATTGCCTTTGTCACTTTCTCCATTTACCTCTGCCCTTCTCCCTATCGACATCTCTGTCTTGGTGTTTACCTCACTTACTACCGTGACTTTTTTGGGGGGGGGCTAGGATTTCCCTGTTCCTTTCCAGGGCCTCCCCCCTTGGCTAGTTTAAATGCTTGTCAATGAAGCATTTAAACCTATCACCTAGGATCCTGGTTCTTCTCCTGGACAGATGCAGCCCATCATGCCAGTATAGGCCTGCATCACTCCAGGTGGACCCCCAGTCCCCAGTGAAGCCAAATCCCTGAGCTCTGCACCGGTTTTTCAAGCACTGATTGAATCCTGATTGAATCCCATGGTGTGGAGCACCCAAGCCTCACCTATGCCATAGACAGGCAGCACCTCCGAGAAGGTTACTGTGCATGCTACTTGTCTAAGGCCCCTCCCCAACTCCACAAACTCTTTCTGCACTTCTCTGATGCCTTTCTTAGCCAGGTCATTTGTCCCTAGGTGGACAATGACATCCAGCTCCCTCCCCTGTGCAGTTGCTTCGGCGATCCTGAGGATTTGCTCCCTGTCCCTCCAAGCCATGGCGCCAGGCAGGCACCTTACCTCCCTCTCCCCTTCCTTCCCCAGTTCTACCTTCCTAACAATGGAGTCCCCCACCAGGAGTTGTTTTCTTCCCCTGTGGGTCCCATATCACCCTCCTGTGGGTCTCCCTTGTGAGGTTCCTGCATCCTCCTTGGTCTCCACTGTGGGTGCCTCCAGAGAGGAACTACACTTTGCCAGAATGGCATAGGAATTGTGGAGAGGTACAACTGGAGGGATGCGCCTCTGTTCCACCACTCTCACCCTCCCTGAACCCACTGTGGTCCAACCGCTCCTGTTTCTTGGCAACCTCTGAGGCAACGGCAGTGGCCTTGGTGGTCCCTGGATGGAAGAGAAGGTCCCAGAAATCCTGGCCAACTCAGCCTGGAGATGAGCAACCTCCTCTCTCAGCCCAGAGACTGCTGCTCCACAGCCACTGCACTGCACCACTCCCATCATGTCTTATTTCTGGCCCCTTCACTGTTGTTTGGAATCCTTACTCTTTCCTTTTTTTTTTTTTAATCTTTTTTCTCTTCTTACTTACTTACTGCCTCTGTGCCCTTTAAGTTCCTGATCATCCTGTTCTGAGACAAGAAGATCCTATATTTCTCAGTAGACCCCTTACTTGCTCAGAGGCAGACCTCCAGCAGCTAGGGGGTGCCGGAGAGCTACTCTTGCCCTTCTAGGATGAAGAGTCTTTGGTGGCTCTCTGATCACTCACTTCCTGCTCCCAAACAGAAAGTTCCTGTTGTCAGTCAAATCATGTGCCTACAAAAGTAGAACTAGCTTTGGGGGGAGGGAAGGAGGGCAATATAGTCCCAGTAGAGAAGTCCAGTCACACAGCACTCCTTCCCCTGGTGTTCTCTGCCAAATCTCTGGCAGAATCTATCTAGGGCAGTGTTTAAATCTAGCTTCCTTCTAGCTAAGCCACTCCCCTACTTAACAGATCTTTCTACATGTAATTAAATTTCACAGATAACAATCCCCTTCAGCCACCTGAGATTTACACCTAGATAACTGCTTCAGATAACCATTCACTTCAGCTAACTCAGACAAACACACAAACTTTTTTTTGTTGTTTGTGTTTTTTTACCCTAAATTGAAGGTCCCAGTAGAAGAGTTCTACTTCTTTAGTCCAAGTAGAGAAGTCCAGTCACACAGCACTCCTTCCTCCTGGTGTTCTCTACCAAGTCGACGAGACACCATCGAGGACAGAAAATGCAGAGGCTGTTGTGGTCTATGGGGATTTGATCATTAAGGGGATCCATTGGCAAAGGAGGAAGGTAGCCTTTAAGGGGAGGTCAGTTTTTTTTGTGATCCAGGCATGGAGGCTAGAAGGGTGCTCACCAGGATAAGGGACTGCATCAATCTGGTAGGGGGAAAACCACACCTAATGTTGCACCTGGATACAAATGACTTAGCAGGGGAAGAGGTGGAGGTGATTCAAAGGAGGTTCAGGGGACTGGCAGAGGGTTGCAGAGCAATTAAAAGAATAACTCCTCACCCTTGCTCATTCACAAACTACAAATGGGATTAAAAACAGCGGGTGCTTCTGTGGATGGCTTACTTAAACAGAAAACAACAAGTCAAAGCACATCCTTACTCCCCTCCCCCCCAAAAAATGCAGCAACAAACACACACTTTCAACCTAAACTGCCAACTTTCTGTTATGGTTACAAAAGGAGTGAGGGTCTCTTAGTATTCACCTCAGGGCCCTGATGTGAAGTTACCCAGCTACCAGTGTTGAGGTGGACCTCCTGTCAGCTGGGTCTCTACTCTAAACTGCACTGCCTCAATTGGCTTACCTTTATAGGGGGCATCAGCCCAAAGATAGCTTAAATAAAGTATGGGCCCAGCTATTGTGCAGGTAGCTGCTGGGGAGCTAGTTAAAATAAGAAGGCCACACTTCTCCATAAATGAGTCAGTTCAAAGAATAACTGCTCACCCTTGCTCGTTCACAAACTACAAATGGGATTAAAAAATAAGGGTTGCTTCTGTGGATGGCTTACTTAAACAGAAAACAAGTCAGAGCACACCTGCCCCCCAAAAAACAAATGCAGCAACAAACACTCCCTTTCAACCTAAATTGGCAACTTACTTTTACAGTTACAAAAGGAGTGGGAGTCTCTTAGTATTCACCTCAGGGCCCTGATGTGAAGTCACCCAGCTATCATCGTTTAGGTGGACCTCCCATCAGCTGGGTCCCTACTCTAAACTGCAGAGGTCTGATCAGTTCCCTTGCCTTCTCGGAAGTCCTGCCAGTGCATTGTGCTAGCACGGCCAGGCAACTCAGAGTAAGAGAATTTAACCTCTGGCTAAGGCAGTGTTGCAGGGAGGAAGGCTTTACATGTCTGGGTGATTGGGGGGATACATGGGTGGATGAAGACCTGTACTCAAGGGACAGGTTACACATAAGTAATGCATGGGCCAGTCTATTATGAGCAGAGCTGCAGGGGTACATTGATGAGAGGCTGGGGATAGACATAAATTTAAACTAGCCAGGAGGGAGTGCAGCACTAGGGGAAAAGGAGATTCTCAAAATAGAAAAGTAAACTCAGCCTACACTCCCCTGAGGAGAGAAACAATGGATGACAGGAGGGAAGGGGACCATAGGGTCAGGTATGGGTGGAAAGGGATACTGGCAAATGCCAGGAGCCTAGGAAATAAAATGGCGGACTTAGAGGCAGTGGTGGGAGTCGAAGACCTGGATGTAATCGCAATAACAGAAACGTGGTGGACAGAGTGTCATAGCTGGTGGGCTGGAGCTACAAGGGTACAGTCTTTTTAGGAGAGACAGACAGGGGAAAAAGGGAGGGGAGATAGCCCTGTACGTGAGGGAAGGGATAGCGGGAGAGGAAGTTATGGAGGAAAGGGGATCTGCTGAGATCTTTTGGGTTACACTGGGCAGAAAGGGGGTGCAATAAGGGCAGGGGTGGTGTACAGACCACCTCACCAGATTGAGGAAGTGAATATGGAGATAGTCAGGGCCATACAGGAGAAAGCCAAAAAGGGGGAGATCCTAGTAGCTGAGGATCTAAACCTGCCTGATATGGATTGGCAAACACCATCTGCCACATCAGAAAGAAGCAGTGACTTGCTAGAAACCATGCAGGATGCACTCCTAAATCAGTTGGTTACAGAACCTACTGGGGGGGCACTCGACATTGTATTGACCAACGGGGACAGCGTGGGGGAGGTGGAGATTGGGGAAAACTTGGGAGACAGTGACCACCAAATGGTCAGGTTTTCCATCTGGGCAGGGACAAAATTGGGCAAGCCATCCACCAAGGTACTCGACTTTAGGAGGGCAAACTTTGGGAGGATAAGGAGTGTCCTGAAGAGGGAAATGGAAGAGATCCACCACCTAGAGGAGGTAGAGCAGCTGTGGGGGGTAATAAAGGGAGGAATCCTAAAAGCCACGGACCAATGCATCCGGAAAATTAGCAAGTGCAAAAGGGGAAGAAAGCCTCTGTGGTTTACAGTGGAAGTCGGGGAGGCAATCGGGGAGAAAAGTAAGGCGTTCAAGGCCTACAAAATGTCACGGGGTGGAGGAAAGGGCAGTCTATAAAGAAAAGCTTAGGGAAGTGGGTAAAAAAATCAAGAAGGCAAAAGCAAGCACAGAGGAGACAAGCATTTGTCAATGCTGAACGTTAGCTTGCAGGTATTTGCAGTGGTATTTGGCACTTGGACATGGCTTAAAAAAATCAGTGACAAAGAAGTACAAGCATTTGTCAATGCCAAATGTTGCTTGCTTCTATGTGCTGTTTAGGTATTTGGAACTCATTGGAGTGCAAATATTGAAAATTCTTGAACTTACGAGCGTGCGTAGGAACTACGCAACGCACGCTTGTAAAACAGTCATTTTTAGGAATTTTTTCACCAAATTTTCAACATAGCCATTTTAAGACCTCTGCTCATGAACAGTGTCACTGTGATTTTCTTAATGTGTCCCATATATTGATTTCGCACACCGACTGCGCCATTGTGCGCTACATGGGTGCTAACACGTTTTGGGTGAGATGTGAAAAATGACAGCTGTACTACTCATAAGAAGGTGTGGTAAAATGGCAATGTTGAAAATCTGGAGTGAAAATATTGAAAATTCGCGAAGTTCTGAGCCTCATAGGAACTATAGCAGCTTCTTCGTAAAACTGTCATTTTTAGGAATTTTTCCACCAAATTTTCAAAATAGGCTTTTTGAGAGCCCACCTTATGAACACTGGCACTGTAGTTTCATTAGTCAGGCCTGAAAGGTGATTTTGTGCAGTAACTGCGAAATCACCCTTCGGGCCCGAATAACGCCATGACAGTGACAGAATTCATGAGAGGGTCCCCAAAACCCCATGTTGAAAATTTGGTGCAAAATTCCAAAAATGCCTGAGATATGCAACAAAGTTGAAAAAAACCATCTAGCCCATTATACAACTTACAGCATTTCCTCAGTTCGCGGTAGGCTTTGAAGAGTGCAGGCGATGTTCCCAGTCCAGCGATGATCGTCGCGCTGAGCTCCAGAAAGTAGAAAGTATGGGGTGGAATTATGGGAGGCAGGGTGCGCAGTGGGTGGGTGCGGGTTGTGGGAGGCGGGGAGACTGCGTGGGACCGTTCTTAATTTACAGTTTTTTTTCTACAATGATGACACAGGACATTTGCCATGCTGGGGTGGGCTCCCAGTGTGGCAGAAGGATGGCTGGGAGGGCCGTGGAGCCGACGGGCATGGGCACCCGTCGGCAGGCGACGCTGGGATGTTTGCCACGCTAGTGGGCTCCAGCGTGGCAGCAGGGAAAGCTGTTTGGGGAGCTGGAGCCGATGGGGATTGGGCACCCCGGCCGGCAGACGCAGGACGTTTGCCACGCTGGGGTGGGCTCCCAGCATGGCACCAAAGATTTGGGGGGGGGTGTGACACGCTGCAAGCACACAGCACTGGTTTTCTTTGAAGAGAAGACCACCGCTGTCATACACATCACCGCACCGATTGGTGCAGGACTGCCACACCTGCTCAACGGAGCAGGGGATTGCCTAGAACAGGCACACCTCCAAAGTGTCCCATTCTCCCAAGGCGTTCCTTGGCATGCGCACAAGCGAACGTAAAAATAGCTAGGGAGGTGAAAAGGGGTGACAAAAAATTCTTTAGGTATGTCAGCGAAAAGAGAGTTCACAAGTAGGAGGAGGAAGGTAATCATGCCACTGTATAAGACACTGGTTAGACCACAGCTGGAGCATGGAGTACAGTTCTGGATGCCCCATTTACAAGGAGACAAGGATAGGCTAGAGAGGGTACAGAGAAGGGTGACTAAAATGATCCAGGGGCTGAATGGAAGACCAAATGAGGAGAAGCCTGCAGAGCTTGGTCTATATACACTGGAGATGAGAAGGGATGGGGGGACATGGTGGAAAATTTCAAATACATGAAGGGAATAAATAAGGTCAAAGGGACCAGCATCTTCAGACTGAGTGAAAACAAAACCACCAGGGGTCACGCACTCAAGCTGAAGGGGGCAGATATTGGGGAGATGTAAGGGAGAGTTACTTCTCACAAAGGGTGGTAGGGCCATGGAATAGGTTGCCGAAATGGGTAATGGAGATGGACACAGTGGAGAAATTCAAAAGGGCATGGGATACCCACATGGGGCAAAGCAGGGGAGGAGAGAGAGATGGCAGGGGGGTAAAAGTGAGGGGGAGGTGGGCTATCATTTATCGGTCAGACTCGATGGGCTGTATGGTCCTTTTCTGCCAGCAGGTTTCTATGACTTTATGATTCTACTTTTTTTGAGTTGGCTAAGGACAAAAATAATTGAAAAATCCCCATAAAAAATTATACTTGCCAGAAAGCTATTCAGTCAATTCAAAAGTACATATGCAGAATGACATGGATGTTTGTGTAAAAGAAAGCGTAACCAAAGACAGACTAACATGAACATAAAGTGCCTTGAATCATGTCAATGGCTGCAGTTGTGGGAGCTTATTTTTAGGGACATTGGATATAGATCACTTATCCACACTCGTGGCAGTCTCCCGTTAAGAGTTGTTCTTGCCAGACAGTCTTTAAGCTAAGTTCCTCCCACCACCCGGGTGATATATCCCTCGGCTCCACCCCGTGATGTCAGATCTTCCTTTCCACTGGAAGAGTTGGGTCTCCTCCTTTGCTGCTCTGTGTGCTGTGCAGGCCCAAATATCTGTTCAAAATGTGCAGAGGCTAACTTTCTTCTTTACTTTTAATGAAATATATCCTTGGTTATGTCTGTGACATCGACATCATGGATCGCGGGGATTCTAAGTCAGTTCTCTGTTTCTAGAAGTGTATCCGGTGCAACCAGAAAATGTCTTGAATGGATCAGCACATGTGGTGCATCTACTGCCTCGGTGACCAGCACAACGTTGCTGCCTGTGGCCTGTGCTGAGCTGTACTTCCCTCCTCCTCTGAAGACTGTTAAGCCCGTCTTCGCGGTCGGCCGGACGAGTAGGACCCTCCGCTGAAGTCAAGGCAGACACATAGGCTGGCCCTTGCAGCCCAGATGGATAGCCATGGAAGAAATGGTGACTAATGCTGTACTAGGTGCCTTGTTGTTCTTCGCGCTGCTCCTGTTAGGGTCCAGCGTAGGCCCAGTTTTGGCTGGTAACTTTAGAGAAATGTGTAGAGCCCTCCAGACTTTCAGGGAGAACCCTGCTTACCATGATAAGACTAAAAAATCAAAAAAATCCTGCCTTGGTCTTCCTGTTCCCTCTTCTTCCCTGACCACTCAATGGCTGTTGAGCATTTGGCTTCGGCCAGACCTTTGTCGCGGGCAAGCCCGCTAGCTCCATGTTGCCTCTGTCAAGCTTATTGGTCACAACACGGGTTGAACAGGTGATCAAGATTTATCTTGACTCTGTCAACCTGTTGACAGAGGGAATCGATGATGACTCTGTCTCTAGGACGCCAGTCCTGTTGGGCCTCAACCGAGAGGACCAGGAGCAGACGGCAGACCCAGCAGTCTCCTTTCAGGAGTTGCCCCCCTCCGGGGTTGGTTGAACCATGTGCAGGCAATCCATATTGCTCCTCCGGCTGTATCTCCTCAGCATCAGCAATTCTGTCAATGTCTGAGATCTTGGTCGAGGGATTCCTTATGCTTTCGATCTCGCTTGACTAGGAGGCGCTGCCGTCAGCACTCCTCTTCATCTTCAGAGGCTCCTTCGCTATGTTCAGTGGTGCTATGAGGAGCGTGTCTGGCAGCAATGGGCTTTAGTTGGGCAGGATAGGGCTCTACCTGGACCCCTGATGTCACCTGGCATCTGCCAGTTCAGCCCGTACTGGTCCGACCGAGACATGTGTCTCTGACGCAAGTCTCACCACTGATGCAGGAAATGACAGAAGGCATCCTTAGGATGGCAGAGAAAGGGGAGATATTGTTGATGGGGGACCTGAATATGCCAGATGTTAACTGGAGCTCCTTTGCTGCAGCCACACCCAAGAGCAGAGCCATTCTTGATGCCCTACAGGTGGCATGCCTCAGACAGCTAGTGTTTGAACCCACTCAGGAGGGAGCAATCTTAGACCTGGTACTCTCAAATGGAGATGGAGAGAGGATCTTGGATCTAGAAGTGGGTAGCCATCTGGGAACAAGCGACCACCAAACAGTGTGGTTCACGATAAACTCAGCTGCAGAATCAAGCCATACAAAAGTGAGGGTACTGGACCTCAGGAGGGCTGACTTTGTCAAAATGGGAGAGTGCCTCAGAAAAGCACTAGGAAACAGACAAGAAGGAGGGGTGGAGCAACAATGGGGAAACATCAAAACTGCCATCACAGAGGCAACAAGCCTTTGTGTAGGGCAAATAAACAAATTAAAATGAAAGAAAAAACACTATAGTTCTCAAAAGAGGTGGCAGTGAAGGTTAGGGAGAAAAAGATAGCATTTAGAAGTACAGTACACTCTCGATTATCCGACCTCCGTTTATCCGAACTCCTAATCTAACAGACGGTCAGATTGTCCCCCACACACTGTGTTAATTTAGTCATTAACACTGCGTTGCACCTGTTGCTGTATTAGTACCAGTTAACACTTGATAGCACATTGATAGCACCTGCTGCTGCTCTTACTTAAGCCTCAGTTAGCAACTGTTTAGTCAGGTTTTGTATTCACTTACTGAGATGGCTACCAAACGGAAATGAGTTGTCCTCAATGTGTCCCAAAAAATAAGAATTGTTGAGAGCCTGGAGAATGGCGAGAGAGCTGCCGTTCTCGCCGATGAATATGGCGTTGGTAGGTCGACTATCAGTGATATAAAGGCTGCCAAAAACAAACTTAGAGACTTTGCTTTGACAATGGACTCAGCAGCAGGGGCAGAGGAACACAAGAACATGCGCTGCTGTAAGGACGAGCAGCGTGACAACGCTCTTTATCTCTGGTTCTGCCAGGAGCGTGAGAAGGGTACACCACTGTCCGGACCCCTTCTAAAGGAGAAAGCACTCATTTTCCACTCCAGGATGGGGAACACAGACCCCTTCATAGCTAGTGAATGATGGCTGACATGCTTTAAGCGGCGTCATGGGATTCGCCAACTGCGCCTTTGCGGGGAGAAACTTAACACTGCTGAGGAGTCTATTTCTCCCTTTTTAGCAAATTTCCTGGACATTGTAGAAAGCACCGGTCTTGTCCCTGACCAAATCTACAATGCAGATGAGACCAGGCTGTTTTGGCAATGTTTGCCAGATCGTACTCTGGCACATGGTGGTGAGTGAGAGGCTCCTGGCTTCAAAAAAGCCAAAGACAGGGTCACGATCCTGGGGTGTGTTAACACAGCTGGGACCCATAAACTTAAACTTGTGCTTGTGGGCAAATCCAGGCAGCCTCGGTGCTTTAAGCACGTAAATCTGGGTTCCCTTCCAGTGCACTACGAGGCTCAACACAATGCCTGGATGGACAGTTCTATTTTTATTAGATGGTTTACCGATCACTTTGTGCCCCAAGTAAAAACTCATCTACTGAGCAAACGTCTCCCCCTCCGTGCCATCTTGCTGGTTGACAATTCTCCAGCACATCCTGAAATTGCCGATGTCAGGACTCGGGATGGGTACATCAAGTGTATGTTTTTGCCTGCAAACACCACTAGCAAACTGCAGCCCTGTGACCAGGGCATATTAGAAATTTTCAAACCCGGCTATAGTAAAAAACTGCTACAAGCAATTCTGGCAGAAGCAAACCAGCAATTGTCCATCAGTGCAATCATTAAGGCACTCACACTGAAAGATGTTGTGTACATGTGTGCCGAGGCTTGGGATGCTGTACTGCCAGAGACAATTCAGAAAGCATGGGCGAAGGGAGGGATTCGAACAACCAGAGATGATGTTGCACCAGACTAGGATTCTACAGACTCAGCCGATCCGGCACTGAGTTCTGAGTTAGATGAAATCTGCAGATTGGCATCTTTGTTGCCAGAACCCATCCTAGCAGAAGAAATAGAGGAGTGGCAGATGTGTGATTCTGGGGAGAATGGGCAGGAGCTCATGACAGACGAAGCGATTATCGACTTTGTCCAGAAGTTGGAATCTGATCCTAATGACGAGGATGAGGAGGACGATAACTCAGGCAGCCCCATTGTGCCCAATCATTCAGAGGCTGTAGAACATTTTACACAGTGCATCCTGTACTTGGAGAGCCAGCCTGATTCAGATCTAGTACAAGTTATGCTTCCACGGGTGATGAAACAACAAGCATGGGGGAAGTCACTTGATAACCGAAAACAAAGGGCTGTGACAGACTACTTCAAATAGTTTAAAGTACTGTACTGAACTTTTGTAGCTTATTTTTTTAATCTCTGCCAATAAAGATGATTTAATAGCATTTCGATCGAATTTCTCGTTTATCCGACCTCCCGATTACCCGACCATTTTGGATGTCTCCGAAAGCAGTCGGATAAACGGGAGTCTACTGTATAAGGAAACACATAAGGAGCAGGACAGAGAACTGTACCAGTTAAAGCAGAAGGAAACGGGAAAGGCAGTCAGAATAGCCCAAACTGAGGAAAAGATATCCGACTCAGTTAAGAAGGGGGATAAAACCTTTTATAGGTACATTAGGTAGCATAAAAAGACAAAGGGAGGGATAGTGAGGCTAAATAAAGGGGACGGTGGGTGGGCAGAGATTGACAGTGAAAAAGCAGGGATACTGAATGAATACTTCTGCTCAGTATTCACAAAAGAAGAGGAGGAGGGTACCTAATCCAATCAATAGAAGTACTCTTGATATGGGGATCGATCCCAGTCCTTTCAAAGAAGAAAGGGTTCTGAAAGAACACCTAACACTGAAGGTGGACAAAACAATGGGGCCTGATGGGACTGACCCCAGAATTCTAAAAGAATTAAGGGGAGAACTAGTGACACCACTGACCATCCCTTTTAACAAATTTTGGGAGGATGGTGTGGTACCTGAGGACTGGAGGAGGGCTGATGTGATTCCCCTTCACAAAAGTGGGAGCAAGACACAGGCAGGAAACTACAGACCTGTCAGTTTGACCTCGGTGGTAGGGAAAATTATGGAATCACTTCTGAGGGAAAGAATTGTTGAGTATCTAGAGGCCAGTGGGGCTCAGGACCCAAGGCAGCATGGATTCACTTTGGGAAGGTTGTGTCAGACAAATCTAATCGATTTCTTTGACTGGTCGACCAAAGTAGTAGACCAGGGAGGGGCTGTGGACATGGCCTACCTAGACTTTAGCAAGGCATTTGACACAGTCCCACACAAAATATTAATAAACAAATTAGCCAGCCTGGGAGTGGGTCCCAGGGTGGTAGCCTGGGTAAAACATTGGCTGGACAACAGGAAACAGAAGGTAATAGTAAACGGAGTCTACTCTGAAGAAAGGGTGGTTACTAGTGGGGTACCGCAGGATTCAGTACTGGGTCCGGTCCTTTTTAATGCCTTTATAGGTGACATTGCAGAGGGACTGGAAAGAAAAGTATTCCTCTTTGCAGATGGCAAAGATCTGCAACAGGGTTGATACATGGGGGTGGAAAGGATGAGAAGAGACTTGGCAGAGGTTGGAGGAATGGTCAAGTATGGCAGCTTGATTCAGTGCAAAGAAGTGCAAGTAATGCACCTGGGAAACAAAACCCAGGGAAGAGGTACACAATTGGGGGTAGTAACAACAACAAAAATGGAAAGGGACCTGGGGTAATCATATCAGATGACCTAAAGGTTAGCAAGCAATGTGAGAAGGCAATAGGGATAGCTGGGGTACACTGGGATGTATAGGAGAGGCATCACCAGTAGAAAACAAGAAGTTGTTATCCTCTGTACAGACAGTTGGTGAGACCCCATCTGAGTACTGTGTCCAGTTCTAGAGACCCCATCTCCGCAAGAACATAGACAGGATAGAGGCAGTCCAGAGGAGGGCAACTAAAATGGTGTAGGGTCTGCAAGAGAAGCTGTATGAGGAGAGACTAAGGAGCTTAATATGTATACCCTTGAGGAAAGAAGGAGAGGGGAACATGATAGAAACTTTTAAGTACCTCAGTGGAATCAACAAAGTCCAAGAGGGTAGCATCTTTCAGAAAAAGAGATGTGCAAGAACAAGGGGACACAATTTAAAGATGGGGGGGGGGGTTCAGGGCAATGTGAGGAGGTATTATTTCACAGAGAGTGTAGTGGATGCATGGAACAGCCTTCCTGAGGAGGTTGTGGGGTCTAAAACTGTGGGAGAATTCAATAATGCATGGCACAGACATAAGGCAATTCTTGTGGGGTAGGAAGAAATATGCTGTTGGTTAACTAGGATCTTGGCCTATCCTGTAGTTAGGGAAATGGGCAGACTAGATGGGCCAAGCGGTCCTTATCTGGCATCAAAGTCTATGTTTCTATGTTTCTATGTCTAAAGGGTTTTGAAAGAACTCTTGAAACTGAGGGTGGACAAAGCAATGGGACCTGATGGGATTCACTCCAGAATTCTAAAAGAACTAAGGGTAGAACTAGTGACACCACTGACTACTCTCTTTAACAAATCATGGGAGGATGGGTTGGTACCCAAGGACTGGAGGAGGGGGAATGTGATTCCACTTCACAAAAGTGGAAGCAGGGCAGAGGCAGGAAACTACATGCCAGTAACGTTGACCTCAGTGGTAGGGAAAATGTTGGAATAACTTCTGAAGGAAAGAATTGCTGAGTACTTAGAGGCCAGTGGGGCACAGGACCCAAGGCAGCATGGGTTCACAGCGGGAAGGTCATGTCAGACGAATCTAATAGATTTCTTTGACTGGGTGACCAAAGTAGTAGACCAGGGAGGGGCTGTGGACATGGCCTACCTAGACTTTAGCAAGGCATTTGACACAGTCCCACACAAAAGATTATTAGTCAAATTAACCAGCCTGGGAGTGGGTCCCAGGGTGGTAGCCTGGTAAAACATTGGCTGGACAACAGGACACAGAAGGTAATTGTAAATGGAGTCCACTCTGAAGAAAGGGCGGTTACTAGTGGGTACCGCAGGGTTCAGTATTGGGTCCAGTCCTTTTAATGTCTTCATCAGTGACATTGCAGAGGGACTGGAAGGAAAAGTATGCCTTTTGCAGATGACACAAAGATCTGCAACAGGGTTGATAACAAGGAGGCGTGGAAAGGATGAAAAGGGACTTGGCAAGTTTGGAGGAATGGTCAGAAGTATGGCAGCTAGATTCAATGCAAAGAAGTGCAAATAATGCACCTGGGAAACAAGAACCAGGGAAGAATACATAATGGGTGGGGAGGTAGTAACAACAACAAAAAAGGAAAGGGACCTGGGGATAATCATATCAGATGACCTTAAGGTTAGCAAGCAATGTGAGAAGGCAGTAGGGAGGGCTGGGGGTATACTGGGATGTATAGGGAGAGGCATCATCAGCAGAAAACAGGAAGTTGTTATCCCTCTGTACAGACAGTTGGTGAGACCCCATCTGGAGTACTGTGTCCAGTTCTGGAGACCCCATCTCCTCAAGGATATAGACAGGATGGAGGCAGTCCAGAGGAGGGCAACTAAAATGGTGCAGGGTCTGCAACAGAAGCCATACAAGGAGAGACTAAAGGAGCTTAATATGTATACTCTTGAGGAAAGGAGGGAGTGGGGGACATAATAGAAACTTTTAAATACCTCAAGAGAATCAACAAAGTCCAAGAGGGTAGCATCTTTCAGAAACAGAGATGTGCAAGAACAAGGGGACACAATTTGAAGATGGTGGGGGGATGGCTCAGGGGTAATGTAAGTATTTTTCTCACAGAGAGGGTGGTGGACGCATGGAACGGCCTTCCTGAGGAGGTTGTAGGGTCAAAAACAGTGGGGGAATTCAAGAATGCATGGGGCAGACATAAAGCAATTCTTGTGGGGGGTAGGAAGAAATAGGCTGTTGGCTAACTAGGATCTGCAGCTTATCCAGTAAGTAGGGAAATGGGCAGACTAGGTGGGCTAAGCGGTCCTTATGTGCTGTCAAAGTCTATTTTTCTATGAGCTGCCTCCACAACAGCCCATGCAGGTAGCCCCCTCCAAGGACTCCTGTCAAGCTACCGGTTTGCCAGGCTGGTTGTCGGTGGACATCACACACTTGAATAAGCCACAGGTGGTGCACATAGGCGGCAAATGGCTGAGGGCCGTCTTTGAGGATTCTTCAAAGGTTCCTTGATGCAGTCTTCAAGGGCTCTTGCCTTTGACCAGGAATCTGTCGAGGAGCTGACTACTAACCACGGGCTGGTGTCCTTTGGGACTGTTCTCAGACTAACGTCGGAGTCCATGGAGATTCCCTTGGAGCCAGTCCAGAAAAAGGCTTAGTATCCCTTCACTGAGATCCTGGACAGGAACAAATCCCCAGGGGTTACTTTCCCAGTGGCCGAAGCCATCTTGGGACTAGCACTGGAGCTTTGGCAGTATCTAGCTTCCTTCCCAGCATCCTCTGCACATATGGTCCACAAGTATGTGGTCCCTACCGGCACCTTGTCCTGATTTTTGCACCACCCCTTGGCTGAGGGTCTGGTTGACAACGTGGTCTTCCACAAATCTGGAAACACCAGGGATGTGGACAAGCCTCTTAATAAGGAGTCCAAAAAGCCTAACTACACAGCTAAAAAGGTTTATACTGCGTGATCCCATGGTTTCCATCAGGTGAGCTATGTTCTGATGATGGTCCACATTGGTCACTCCCTGATGGAGTCCTAGACCATGTCCTTCCTTACCTCCCTGCTGACAAGCATATGACAGTGAATGTGATCTGAGACCAAGCTCAAGCGCTGGCTAAAACCAGCTTCAGACAGCCTTGGATCTGAGCTGTTCTTGCCGTTGTACCATGGCAGCAGCTGTTGCGATGCATCACAAGGCCGGGCCGAAGATTTCCTCTTTTACGATGGACACCTAGTACATGTTGGCCGATGTACCCTTCTTGGGAACTGACCTCTTTGTCCCTGGGGTGGAGGGCCACCTCACCAGGATTGAGAAGTCCAGTGCTACCCTAGATGCTGTGACCTCCTCACAGAAGAAGTAGAAAGGGCAGAGGCTAAAGAAAAAAGCCTTTTCAGTTTCGGCCCTTTCCATCACAGCATCCTAGGCAGCAGCAGCCCCAACAGGGGCTTCTGCAGGCTTAGCACCCCAAGACCAAGTTCCCTGGTCAGGGCCCCCAAAAATATGGAGGTAGGGGTAGTGGTGTTATTCTGGCAGCAGGTGCCAGTGCCTCCTCCAAAGCTGCCCACTGACGGTTTGGGAAGTATCCACCACCCACCCGCCTAGTCTCTGTCCGGCTCCCCCCTTGGGGGGGGGGTTGGCTACGCCACTTCTGGAATGCTTGGTCTATAATTACCTCAGATAAATGGGTCCTAGAGGTGGTGGGCAGATGGTTGCATCTCAGTTTCAAGGCTCTCCCCGCTTACTAACCCCACGCGCCAAGGGAGTCAGTGGTATCACAGGACATGCTCTCTGCCCTCAGGGAGGATGTTGCTCTGCTCCTAAAAAAGGAGCCATAGTCAGTGTTCCAGCTTCCTGTCCAGGTACTTTCTGGTCCCAAAACAGACTGGCGGGGGTTAGTGCCCTATACTGGATCTTCACGATCTGAATCGGTATCTCTGCAAATGCAACTTCAGGATGTCACTTTGAACCAGATAATACCATACTGCCATGGGTCTGATAGGGTATGTTGACTTGGTCATGTAGCTGTTGCCACCAGACCATCCCTGATGGCTAGTATTACCCAGGTTGCAGGTGGTCCATACCTATGCTGGTACCATTAACTACCAACTGGGCCACTGGACTATCATCCCCTGCTGATGCATACATGTCAAGGGACAGCAACAGCAGGTGCCGGTTGTGTACAGCTACCACCAAGGACTGCCAGCAACCTCTGTCAATCCCTTCCCTTGTGCCATGTGATTGACATGTGGGTCCACATGTGGCAGAGAGAAGATCTTCGCCTCCACGACCAGTGTTGTACGAAAATTCACTGCAGGGTCCCTGGCGAAATGGGCTTCAACACAAGCTGCCGTTTGCTGCAGCTTGTGTTGGCTCAACTGGCCCTTTGAAAATCGAGACCTAGATGTAAAATGCAGCATTCTAACCCCGGGAATCCCTCACTGTTCACTCTGCATCAGTCTCCATAGAGACAGATGCCCCAGAGACCAGCCCTATTTTAAGAACAGCAGTTAGAATTTAGAATAAGTGTTTTTACCAGGGGTTACATTACCATCCATTAAACTAACCCTAGGGGAGTCATGAGGCATAGCTAAGAGTCTGATGCCCCTAGGGTTAGATTAACAAAGGTAACCCAACCCCAGGAGTGCCTTATTACTGTTGTTAAACTAAGCTATTACCATTTTTTTGTAAAGACTGATGGTTTTGTTGTACATGAGGGTTTCCAGCTGTTAAAAGGAAAAATAAGCAATGTTGTGTACATGTGTAAATATAATTCTAAATGTGGGCATACAGTATGTGAAGTTCTGTTTACTCACCCTAGTATATTGTTTGGAAATGGTTGTATTTTTTCCTTATTTAGTGCCCCGTATTAAAGAGCTAGTGTACTGCCTAAAACGAATATTAGTTTTTAAAAGAAGTCAATCATTTTCTTTTATATCTGAGGTAATTTTTCTTGTCCCTTTAGTTAATTAGAAGATTGTTTATCTGATGATAGTAGGTGTCGTGTGTGGAACAGCACTCAGCCTGGCAGCTGACATATCTAGCTCTGTTCCACCCATTACATCATTAGCATTGTGACATCACTGCTGCTTAGGAACAGCCAGTCAGTGCCTGCCAGGTTAGTCACCTGTGATGTCATTGTCAGTGAGATCACAATGCTGATGATGTAGTGGGGGGCACTAGAGTTAGAAGTGGGGTCACTAAGAGATAGACATATCAGCTACCAGGCTGAGAGTTATTCCACACATCCAACACAGTATTAGCACATAAAATAGAGGTTACTGCCTGATGTACAGGTGATAACCATGGTGTAATTGCCTTGAGTGGGTACTAGGGCATCAGTAAACCTCGAGAGCGCAGCTCGAGAGGTTTACCATTGCCCTAGCAACCACGAGAGATGATTACACCATGGTTATCACCTATACATCAGGCATTGTCATTTATAGTGTATGGGACTCGACATGAGAAGTTATACCCCCCACCCAAACACAAGTAATTTAGCCTTACCTTATTAATGAATCTGCACAACAGCCACATGATTGTGTATGAAAACTATTTATTAGGATACACAGACTGAACGACAGTGGGCTGAAATAGCACCAGAATTAAAATCTCCATCAGACAAAGAGATTGCTAGACTCAGTAACAGTAAACTGAGACAACTGGAATGTTATTTGAATACTGTACTGAGGCTAATAATCACATTCTGGGTGTGCAGAATACTGAATTAAACTGGCATTCCGTTTTGTAAACCTACTGCTATGACATAGATGAGATAGGTTTATAAGGTTCTGACATCACAACAGTGGGATTACAAGGCTGTAATCTGCTTGATTTCAGTGGGTAATAAGGGCTACCAATACATTGTAAAAATATTATGGTGAGCAAATGGAAAAGGAAAAATATTTCAGAAATAAAAAGTTACAAATGACTACTACTTAAAATTTGCATTATTTTCCTGACTGTTCTTTTTTTCTGTTCAAGTAGCTCATTAATGCAGTATTTTTCCCCAACCAATATACATTTTTTAATTACTTGGGAGTTCCAGAACCCAGTCACAGCAGTTATCTGAAGACTGCAGTGAAACAGAACATATTAAGGTTGTCTCAGCTGACTTCAGTTTCTTTGCACACCTTCAGCACAAATTTACTGGCCTTTAAGGGTTCAGAAAAAAGAAACGTTTTACCTCCATAGCTGATTTTCAGTTTCACTGATAACATTGGCCCATGATTCATGCCAAGTTTGCGGACCCCATCAAAATGTTTTTCCTACCATCTTATTTTTCTACTTCAATACCCTGGTCTCTGCAGCTTCTGCGCCATCACCAACCTTCTCACTATCCACCACTTGACCAAGACCATGCCATGGTCTAAAGAGAATGCTGGGGAATTTCTTCCTGTTTTCTCCCCGCAGCACCAGTGTGCAGTGACGCACAAGCTTGCATTCTGGCAGCCCATCCCTTTCTTATACACTGCTGTATGGCCTCCTCCAGATGGCAGTCTTGCAATGAGATGCTGAATCCCCCCACCCACCTTCGCCAAGGGAAGAAAGCTAGCCCTGGGATGCTTGATACTCCTGAGCAAGGGTCACCAGCATCACAAGTGGTAGCCCTGCTGTTGTGCCAATGGGCTGTCTCACTGCATTGAAACTTTTTTTTGTTGCTGTAACAGCATTTAACAAGTACATAGTTACATTTGTTTTGTATTTCTCTCTGACTCAGTATACAGTATCTGATACTTGAAGGTCGTCTTGTGACAAGCAGACATTGTTCCATGCTGGTTAATGGCTCCAAAGTACTGTACCCATTTTGAATGTTAACTGTGTATGCAAGTCAGCTCACATTAGTGACTACAGTGGTATCCTTAGGTGATACCCAAAAATGTGCATTGGCTGTGTCTTCAGGAGCCATGAACCCAGGTATAGGGACTTCAGGCCCAGAAGGACTAAGGACTCCTTGTAATAACAAAAAAACAAACATAGAAGTAAGAGGACACTGGCCTTCCAGTGCAGCACAAAGATTCACCTCTGCGACATGTGCAACCTGGATTTGGGAGCGGACTCAGGACACCCGAGAGCGGGCTGGGGTGGAGGTGGATTGAGACTTTGTTGCACACTCTCCACCTCCAAAAGGGTGGATGGGGGTCGAGTGACTCCGGTCCGGGGCTCCTGGGTGACCACGGGATGCACCGGTACTGGAGCACCAGCTAGCGCTGGTCTGGGTGGGCATGTCGGATGCATGGCATGGTTATGCTGCATTGTCCAATTGACACACCCCCCTGAAACAAGTAAAAGTACAAATACAAATCCTCCCCAGCGTGTCCAGTGATGCCCACTGCCCCGTAGTGGACCAAGGTCCCTGCCACATCTGAGACTTGGATCAGATGGTGCTACATGGGGGGCCCCAGAAGCTCAGCCCTGGGGGTAATCCAGGGGGCAGTGCGGGTGGGAGATCCTGGGATTCACTCATGGGGAAGGGGGGGCTGAGGAGGTTGCCACCGGTGCACTGTAAAGCATAGTAAGTATAAAAAAAAATTTATGAGGGGTTACCGCTGGTAAGCCTAGTAAGTATAAAAAAAAAAAAAGAAATAAGGGGACAGGAGACTCCATCACCAGATATTGTCAGAGTGGAAACCATATCTAGCAAGGCCAGAATGGTGCAATGATGATGAGTGGCACGGTCCACCCTTAACTTGAGCAGAACACTCTGTATAAGAAGAATGGGGGAAAATGCATATAGGAATGTCCCATTCCAGGAGAGGGACAACATATCCTGCCAAAAACTCCAAGTCCTGCTGCTAGCAAGCAGAAATGTGGCAGTTTAAGGTCCAGCTATGGACACAGTCATCGTGGAAAGAGATCATGTATCATGGAGGACAGTAGTTCCAATTCAGGAACCATCGACTTGGATCAACTTAACCTGTCTGTCAAGATGTTTTGTAGATCTTGGAGAAACATAGTCAGTAAATGAAGGCTGTGATGCAGAGCCCAGTACCATACCCTCATTGCCTCCCTGCATAGGGGATAGGAGTGAGTGCCCCCTTATTTGTTGATGATATGAATCACAGTGACGTTGTCCATTTAGATTAGAAGAGGACTAGGGCAGATATGATTCTGAAAAGCCTGGAGGCTATACAGGACAGCCTGCATTTCCAGGATGTTTATGTGTAGCTCGACCTCTACTTTGGTCCATGACCCCTGTGTCTGGTAAGGGCTGAGATGAGTACCCCAGCTAGAGCTCAAGGCATCTGTGGTGAGGATCTGAACAGGAGCTGGTACAAGGAATGAGAAAACCATTCAGTAGGTTGTCTCAATCCATCCATCACAGAAACTCTGCGGAGATGAGACATGATGAGAACCATTCAGTCCAGCTCGTCTGTCAACTGATCCCACTGGACCCTGAGTGTCTACTCTGGTATCCTCATATGAAGATGTACCAGTGGCACAATCATGATGGCCACAGCCAAGTATGCCTGAACAACCAAAGTGTCTGCTCTGTCCTCTGGCAGGAGAGCACATCTCTTCTCTGTGTCCAAGACTGCTCCTGTGTATTGCAGTCTTTGGCACGGAGTCAACATAGACTTTGGCATGTTCACTGTGACCTCCAAGTCATCAAACAACTGACATGTCCAAGACAGGATATGCAGCAGAGCTTCCTTGAAGCTGGCCTTCATCAGCCAGTTGTCCAGATAGGGAAAACATGTAGACCTTCCCTGCAATGGCCTGCTTCAACTACTGCCAAACATCTGGTAAAAACCCATGGGACAGAAGACAAGCCAAAGGGCAATACTTTGAACTGATAATGACCTGAAGGCCACCATGGCTGAGGCAGGCCTGGATCTTGTGGCCATCACCAAAACATGATACATAAACAGCCATGACTGGGAGATGGTCATACCTGGCTACACAATATTTAGAAGAGACAGGGCAGGAAGGAAAGGTGGGGGAGTGGTGCTTTATGTTAACGAAAACATAAAAGCGATGAAGATACAGGGAGGATGTGGAGGGTCAAGGTGTTGTGGGTTAACCTCGAGTCTGGAAATGGAGCCACCATTCGCATTAGAGTGTTATACAGGCCTCTGACACCAGGAGAGGACATAGACAAAGAGATGTTGGAAGATGTAGGTGAAATGACTAAGAAGGGGAAGGTGGTGTTAGTGGGGGACTTTAACCTGCCAGATGTGGAGTGGAGCCTACCCGCTGCAGCATCAGTTAGGAGCAGAGACATCTTGGACTCCCTGCAGGGGGCATTCCTCAGGCAGTTGGTCAGTGAACCCACTCTTGAGTGGGGCAATACTGGACCTGGCACTTACGAATGGGGACAGTGTGGCAGATGACAGTGTGGGGAGTCATCTGGGGACCACTAACCATTGCACAGTACGGTTTTATATAAGAACAATAGCGTAATCCAGCCACACAAGGGCAAGGGTCCTGGTTTTCAGAAAGGTTGACTTTACAAAGATGGGGGAATGCATCCGAGAAGACCTCACGGGGGGAGATGTCAGAAAGGTGGAGGGAAAATGAGTCAGAATAAAAGAGAGCATAGTAAAGGCTACAAACTTGTATATCATGCAAATAAGCAAAAGCAGAAGGAGGAGGAGACCATTATGGTTCTCGAGGGAAGAGGCAGAAGGTAAAGGCAAAAGTAGCGGCATTCAGAAGGTATAAGGAGACCCAGAGAGAGGAGGACACAGAAGTGTATCTGGGGGAATGGAGGGAGGCAGACAAGGCAGTGAGGAGTACAAAAGCACAAGCTAAGGAAAGAATAGCCCAGACAGTATCAAAGGGGGACAAGATATTTTTCAGGTGTATCAGCTAGAAAAGGAAGACCAAGGGAGAGACTGCACGGTTAATAGAGGAGGCAGGGGGTTATACTGAGGAGAACCAGGAAACGGTAAATACCTTATGAGGCAGGCAGGCAAGGCAGTAAGGACTGGAGGGCAAATGCACAAGCTGAGGAAAAAGTAGCCCAGACAGTATCAGAGGGTGACAAGACATTTTTCAGGTGTATATCAGCGAGAAAAAGGAAGACCAATGGTGGGATTTCAGGGTTAATAAAGGTGGCAGGAGGCTGTATTTGTCTCCCTGTTGACATCCTGCTAGTGCTTGCCTGTTACATCTTGCAATGTCTGTATACTTTTACTTGCAATGCTCTAAACATCCTTATCCTGTCTGTAATTGCCTCCATATTTCCTTTGTAACCTCCCGGGTCGCACCTGAAAATAGGCATCTGTTTGTGTGTAGTGTGCTTACCTGGCTAACATAAGATAAATAAATAAATACAGAGGAGGACCAAGAAAAGGCAAATATCTTAAACAAATATGTCTGCTCAGTATTCACAGTTGAGGGGGAAGGGGAGGGACCTCAAATGTGCACCAAGAGATTTGGTGGGGGGGGGGGATGGACACCACTCCCTTTTCTGATGAGAGGGTAAGGAAAACACACTAACCTGAGGGCAGACAAAGCGATGGGACCAGATAGGATGCCTCCAAGAGTGTTAAAGGAACTCACAGAGGTGCTAACTGCATCCCTGGCATACTTGTTTAACAGATCCCTGGAGACTGGTGTGGTCCTGGAGGACTGGAGAAAGGTGGATGTAGTCCCACTTCACAAAAGTGGTAGCAAGGAGGAGGCAGGAAATATCAACCTGCCATCTGTAGTAGGGAAACTGATGGAAACACTATTACAGGAAAGAATTGTGGAACACCTGGAATCCAGTGGACTGCAGGACCCTAGGTAGCATGACTTTACAGAGGGGAGGTCATGCCAAACAAATATGATAGAATTTTTTGGCTGGGTAACCAGGATGTTGAACCGGGGGGAGGGTGGTGGTGGTGGATGTGCACTCCTTGGACTTCAGCAAGGCCTTTGACACTGTTCCACATAGGAGGCTGGTAAACAAGTTGGGTAGCATAGGGGTGTGCAATAAGGTGGTAACCCGGGTAAGGAACTGGTTGGGGATAGTAGGCAGAGGGTGGTGGTAAATGGAGTTTGCTCTGAGGAGGGGATAGTGATCAGTGAGGTACCACAGGGGGTCAGTACTGAGGCTGGTCCTCTGGACACTCCAAACGAGATGCAAAGGATGGAAAGAGACTTGAAATGACTGGAGGAGTGGTCAGAAGTTTGGCAGCTAAGGTTTAATGCAAAAAAGTGTAAAATAATGCGCTTGGGTCACAGAAACCGGGGGGTGAAGTGCAAAATGAGGGGAGAGATACAGTACGACCAGCAACCAGGCAGGAAAGAGACCTGGGGCAATCATTTCAGATGACCTGAAGATGGCCAGACAATGCGATAAAGCGATTGGGAGAGCTAGTGGGATGCTGGGATGTATAGGTAGGGGTATTACTAGCAGGAAGAAGGAAGTGATGTTGCCACTGTATACAGTAGGCCTTCAGTAAAACCCCACCTGGAGTACTTTGTGCACTTTTGAAGGCCACATCTCAGGAGGGACATAGGATAGATGCCGTAGGGAGGGCTTTCATGATGGTAGAGGGTCTACTTCAAATGTCCTGTGAGATGAGGCTAAAGGAATTAAACATGTACACCCTGGAGGAGAGGAGGGGATATGTTCAAGACCTTAAAATACTTCACAGGGGTGAATAAGATAGAAGTGGGAGGTATTTTTCAGAGGAAAGGGTGCTCCAGAACAAGGGGCTATGATATGAAGTTGGAGGGGGGTAGGTTTAGGAGAGATGTAAGGAAATAGTTCTTCACAGAAATGGTGGTGGATGCCTGGAATGGTCATCCAGTGGAGGCTGTGGGGGTGAAAACAGTGGGGGGATTCAGAAAATAATAATAAACTTCATTTCACACAAGCGCCTTTCAAAATATCAAGGCGCTTTACAAAAGATTAAAAAGGAATGATAAAATCAATAGATACAGTATAAAACAGTAACAATAAACTGACAAGGTTTATTCATTCAGTACCATTAAAGGCCTGGCACCATAGAAAAGTTTTTAGCGCTTGTTTAAAGCCTCCCACAGTCATGCACTCCCACAGCTGACGGGATAGAGAATTCCAGAGGGTAGGGGCCACGTACATGAATGCACGGCCCCCAGAAGATTTCAAAGACACACTCAGGATCACCAGCAACCTCTCATTGGCTGAACGGAGCTGTCACTTGGGGTGATAGGGAACAAGAAGCTCATTCAAGTAGTCAGGGCCAAGTTCATGTAGGGCTTTATAACTCAGTAAACCAACTTTGAAGGTGATCCGCCACTGAATCAGCAGCCAGTGCAGATTTCGCAGCACAGGGGTGATGTGAGATGTTCGGGAAGTCCTCGTTAGCAGTCATGCTGTAGCAATCTGCACTAACTGCAGGTGGCGGATATCAATGCCATGAAGCCCTAAGTACAAGGAGTTGCATTAATCAAGGCGCAAGGTCACAAAGGCGTGGACCAGTGTGGGAAGATCTCCAGATGGAACAAGGTGCTTGATCCTGGCGATGTTCCTAAGATGGTAAAAGGAAGACTTGACGACCGCCGACACTTGAGATCGTAGCACATCGTCAAGCACCACCCCCAGGTCCCGCACCCATTCAGAGGTAAGGATCTGGGCGCCCCCTAGATAAATTCCAGAGGTCCGACCAGTCCTTAACCGCTCTATTTGGCAACCTGGCTCCACAACCATCACCTCGGTCTTTCCCATGTTCAACTTTAGCCAGCTGGAATTCATCCAGTCCTGGATTTCAACAAGGCAGTTGTTAAATACTGAGAGAGCACTATCCTGGTTGGGTGCAAAAGACAGGTAGAGCTGGGTATCATCAGCATAGCAGTGAAACCTCAGCCCATACCATCTTACAATGTCTCCGAGGGGCAGCGTATACACTGCAAACAACATGAGGACAGCACTGAGCCCTGATGTACCCCAAATGACAGAGAGAATGGGTCCAAGGAAAAAAAAACAGACACCACTCTCTGAGTTCTGCCAGTGAGGAAAGATGTAAACCACCTGAGAACCATACATGTCAGGCCACAGATGGACCTCAGGCACCCAAGCAGTACCTCATGGTCCACAGTGTCAAAGGCTGAAGAGAGATCAAAGAGCACCAAGATGGAACGGCTTCTCCGATCTCTCGCCATCAGGAGATCATTAAGCACCCGAACCAGCACAGTTTCAGTACTATGCCTCTTTCGAAAACTGGACTGGAGAGGTTCATAGATGTTATGAATGGTCAGGTGGTTCTCCAGTTGTACCACCACTACTTTCTCAATAACCTTCCTTATGTAGGGAAGATTAGAGATTGGTCTGTAGTTGCTCAGAGTGTCAGGGTCCAAAGAAGCTTTCTTCAGGAGAGGTGTTACCACTGCCTCCTTCAGGGAGCTTGGGAACTCACCCGAATCAAGGGAACACTGGACTATTTGAACCAGAACCGGGCTGATGATGTCACAACATCCCAAAATCAGGGAGGTTGGACCCGGATCCAAACTACAGCACGTAGGGTGCATAATCTGGAAAATTCACATGACATCCACGAACTCCGGCAGGTCAAAGGAACTCCAGGAAACACGAGGTGAGGTGACCAGGCACCAATCAACAGCATCCCCCATAGAGCGAGTCAAGAGGATCTCCGACCTGATGTCAGCCACCTTATTCTCCAAGAATCGAACAAGTTCATTGCACTCCACTTGCGAAAAAGATCTTCGGAGCTACAGACAGGTTGGTTTTAACAACCTATCCACAGTTTGGAAGACCTGAGCTGGTTGGTTCTGAGTGGCAGCAATCTCCCCGGACAGGAATTCTGCCATCTTACGGGAGATTGTTGATTGGTAGGTCTGATAATGCTCTACCAATCTAAGGTGGTCAATCTCCAGGGTGGATTTCTGCCAATGTCGCTCTAACCTATGTCCTAGTTGCCGCAACTCCCTCAGGGACCCACCAAACCAGGGAGCCTGAGGGCGAAGGACGAACATGGAAAAGCCTGGTATCAGCTCAAGGGAGTCATAAGGGATAGGAAAGGGGTGACAGAGAAAGTGCTATAAGCAATGCAGCAAAAAAGGGCAGACCGCATGAGCCATGTGTCCCTTATCTGTCATCAGCTTCTGTGTTTCACCCTCCAGCACTAACTGGAAGTATTGTCTGTGGGATTTCCTGATCTTTTTTTTTCTAGACTTTTTCTTGGCACCCGCCAGCCAGGGCATCTCTCAGAGGTGCCCTCTCGGCTCGACTCCTCTACTCCACACCTGAAGCCTCTCTCCAGCTCCCACCCCATCCGGACATTCCAGCCCCTGATCATCGGGAGGGTCTGCCTCCTTACCTCGAGGCCTTCTGTATATTAGAGGGTCTGTCCAGTGGAGGGCTACTGTGCTGTAGAGAGATGGCCCGGTGTTGTGGATGTGAGGGCCGGCCACTGGAGCCCTCATTGCCTCCCTGATCTGTGGGGGATTTTCTGATGCTTAAGTTTCCCACTGCAGAACTTGGACGTGCAATGACGTCAAGTGGCACAGCATGCCATGTGTCGCAGTTCTGCCCCCACACACCTCTGTGAGCATCACCTTCCTTCCTGTGCTGCCTCTAACTTACATTAGGAACCACCCAAGAGTGGCGCTATCCCCGGTCCCTCCCCAGGAAAGGAGAGCAGTTCTTCGAATGCTCAATCCCTTCCCTCCCCCGCTGACCCCCAATCACCCGGGCTCGTTTCTGAACCCAGGTCGCCTGCATAGCATAAGGTGTGGCGTCCAGCGCATCAACCCTCAGCATCACTGGGCCGGCAGGATTTCCTGATCTTTACATGAAGGTATGCATCCTTCATGTTCAGAGAACAGAGCCAGTCTCCCAGTTACAAAAGGAGATTCAGCACTTGCAGGAATACCATTCAAAACCTTTTGTATTTGACGTACAGTTTGAGATCCAACACAGGATGCAGATCCCCTCTCCATTTCGGGACTAGGAAGTATCTGGAATAGAACCCTTTGATCTTCTTCGAGGATATCTCTTCCATTTGGTCACACCTTTGGAACTACAGCTACCCTGCACAAGGACCACACTTAAACCTCTGCTAGACGGGTGGCACCCAACACATCATGCTTCAGTGTCTACATAAATGTGGGCTGCCGCATTACTTCTCAGTTCTTTTCCCACTATCGATCATTCTCATCAGACCTACTGAGGAAACATCAATTACCCATTGCTGTTTACATCAACAAACAAGGGGGCCACCACTCCTATCCCCTATGCAGGGAATCAATGAGAGTGTGTCTGGGGCTCTGTCCCATGGCCTCCACCTGTTAGCCATGCATCTCCCAGGTCTCCAGCAGATAGGCTGAACAGGTCACTGTCCCAGATGCAAGAATGTGAACTGCTGACCTCCATGGTATACAACCTCTTTGCAAAATGGAGTCATCCAGAGTTGGACCTTTTTGCATCACCAGGGCCTGGAGTTTTATGGCAAGATGCGTTGTCCTGCTCTTGGAAAGGGAAATTCCTGTATGCATTTCCACCAATTCCTCTAATACAGAGAGCCCTTCTCAAACTGCGGCTGGAAGGTGCTAACCTCATCCTTATAGCCCCATTATGGCCTTGCCAGATACGATTTCCACTCCTACAACAATTGACGCTGGAGCCTCCAATACCATTGTGCTGGGGTCTGTTGTCACAGGCAAGTGGTCCCTGGTCCAACTGGACCCGAAGTCCCTATAATCTGCATGCATGGCTCCTGAAAACATAACCATAGCACGTTACGGAGTATCCCCTAAAGTTGCTGTTGATCTGGTTGTGGCCAGAAAGCCTCCTACCAGACATACTTACTTCTTAAAGTGGCAGCGGTTCACTTTGTGGGCTGCTTCCAAGAATCTAGACCCACTCACATGTCCTTTCAATGCAGTGTTGGAGTATTTGCTGTCCCTGTCGTCTCTGGCCTACAGTGTTCTTCCCTTAAAGTGCATTTGGCAGCTATATCAACTTTCCGTGCCCTTAGTAATGGGTTTGTGGTTGCACAACTGGAGGTGCCCTGTACACTTTTGTGAGGTATTCTGCATATAAAACTTCCTATTCATTATACAGTCCCTCCCTGGGACTTGAATTTTGTGCTTCAGAAACTGACGTTGGCTCCATTTGAGCTGGCCGTGGGTTGTGGTTTATGTTTTCTGTCATGGAAAATGTAATTTTAATTACTATTACTTCTTCTAGAATGATTTCAGAGCTGCGGGCTCTAATGTGTGAGCCTCCATATTTGATTTTTCTCAAAGATAGCTTCTTTGCGTACAAATCCTGAGTTATTACCAAAGGTGGTATCTGAATTTACATGAATCAAGTGATACACCCTCATCCCGAGCATGTCAGTCAGGGTGAGGTGCTGCTGCATAGTTTAGTTGTATATAGAATATTGAGATACTATGTGAATCACACCAAGGACTGCACAAAGTCCTCTCAGCTTTTCATTTTATTCTCCCCTGAGAAAGAGGTACCCCTTTATCTAAACACTGTCTGTCCAAATGGCTGGCACATTACTAAATTTCATACTGATGTCATAAGACAAAAAAAAAATTAAAAAAATCCTGCCTTGCTCTTCCTGCTCCCTCTACTCCCCTGACTACGCAACGGCTGTTGAGCATTTGGCTTCGGCCAGACCTTTGGTCGAGGGCAAGCCCGCTAGCACTACGTTGCCTCTGTCAAGCTTGTTGGTCACAACACAGGTTGAACAGGTGGTCGAGACTTATCTTGACTCTGTCAACCTGTTGACAGAGAGAATAGATGATGACTCTAGCTCTAGGACCCCAGTCCTGTTGGGCCTCAACTGAGAGGACCAGTAGCATTCGGCAGACACAGCCGTCTCCTTTCAGGAGTTGCCCCCCTCCGGGGTTGACCGAACCCTGTGCAGGCAGTCCATATTGCACCTCTGGCCATATCTCCTCAGCGTCAGCAATTCTGTCAATGTTTGAGGTCTTAGTCGAGGTTGAGGGATTCCTTGCGTTTTTCAATCTCACTCGACTAGGGGGTGCCGCCGTCGGCACTCCTCTTTGTCTTCATATGACGAGAGGCTCCATAGCTATTTTTGGTGGTGCTATGAGGAGCTCCTCTGGCAGTAGTGGGTCTTAGTTGGGCAGGATAGGGCTCTACCATTGACCCCTCAGGTCACCTGGCAGCTGCCAGTTCAACCTGTACCGGTCCAACCAAGACATCTGTCTCTGATGCAAGCCTCACCACTGATACAGGAAGAGCCGCATCCACAACAGCCCATGCAGAGAGCCCCTTCCAAGGACTCCCGTCAAGCTACCGGTTTGTCAGGCTGGTTGTTGGTGGAGATCACACACTTGAACAAGCCTCAAGTGGTGCCTGACGGCAAACGGCTGAGGGCTGTCTCTGAGAATTCTTCATCTGACTTCAAAGGGTCCTCGATGCAATCTTCCAAGGGCTCTTGCCTTTGACCGGGAATCAGTTGAGGAGCTAACTACTGACCAGGGCTGGCGTCCTTTGGGGCTTTTCTCAGAGTAATGTTGGAGTCCATGGATGTTCCCTTGGACCTAGTCCAGAAAAAGGCTGAGTACCCCTTCACTGAAATGCTGGAGATGGACAAATCCCCTGGAGTTGCTTTCCCGGTGGCTGAGGCCATCTTGGGACTCACGCTGGAGCTTTGGCAGAATATAGCTTCCTTCCCAGCATCCTGTGCACATATGGTCCACAAGTATGTGGTCCCTACCAGCACCTTGTCCTGATTTTTGGACCACCCCTCGGCTGAAGATCTGGTTGATGATGCCATCTTCCACAAATCTGGAAATACCAGGGACTTGGACAAGCCTCCCAATAAGGAGCCCAAAAAGCCTGACTATGCAGTTAAAAAGGTTTATACTGAGTCCCTTGGTCTCTGCCAGATGAGCTATGCTCTGATGATGGCCCACATTGGTCACTTCCTCATGGAGTCCTAGAACATATCCTTCATTACCTCCCTGCTGACAAGCAGATGACAGTGAATGTGGTCTGACAAGCGCTGGCTAAAACCAGCTTCAGACAGCCTTGGATTTGGGCAGTTCTTGCCTCTGTGCCATGGCAGCAGCTGTCGCAATGCATCACAAGGCCTGGCCGAAGATTTCCTCCTTTACGGCAGACACCTACAGTAGCACAAGTTGGTTGATGTATCCTTCTTGGGAACTGACCTCTTTGTCCCTGGGGTAGCGGGGCACCTCACCAGGATTGAGAAGTCCAGTGCTACCCTAGATTCTGTGACCTCTTCACAGAAGAAGTAGAAAGGGCAGAGGCTGAAGAAAAAAGCCTTTTCAGTTTTGGCCCTTTCCATCACAGCATCCTAGGCAGCAGCAGCAGCCCCAACAGGGGCTTCTGCAGGCTTAGCACCCCAAGACCAAGTTCTCTGGTCAGGGCCCCAAAAAATGCGGGGGTAGAGGTAGTGGTGCCTTCTGGCAGCAGGTGCGGTGCCTCCTTCAAAGGTGCCCACTGATGGTTTAGGGGTATCCATCTCCCACCCGCCCAGTCCCTGCCCGGCTCCCCATGGGGGTTGTCGCACTACTTGGAATGCTTGGTCTATAATTACCTCAGATAAATGGGTCCCAGAGGTGGTGGGCAGATGGTTGCATCTCAGTTTCAAGGCTCTCCGCTTACTAACCCTGCATGGCAAGGAAGTAAGTAGTATTGCAGGACATGCTGTCTGCCCTCAGGAAGGACGTTACTCAGCTCCTAGAAAAAGGAGCCATAGCCCATACCCTGGTTTCATGTCCAGGTACTTTCTGGTCCCAAAACAGACTTTGGGGGGTCATGCCCCATACTGGATCTTCACATTCTGAATCAGTATCAACGGAAATGGAACTTCAGGATGGTCACTCTGAACCAGATAATGCCATACTGCCATGGGTCTGATAGGGTATGTTGACCTGGTCATGTAGCTGTTGCCACCAGACCATCCCTGATGGCTAGTATTACCCAGGTTTCAAGTGGTCCATACCTATGCTGATATCACTAGCTGCCAACTGGGTCCCTGAACTATCATCCCCTGCTGGTGCACACACGTCAAGGGACAGCAGCACCAGGTGCCGGTTGTTTATAGATTTCACCAGGGACTGCCAGCAGCCTCCGTCAGTCCCTTCCCTTGTGCCATATGGTTGACATATGGGTCCACATGTGTCAGAGTGAGGATCTTCGCTTCTGCGACTGGTGTTGTACAAAAATCTGCTGCAGGGTCCCTGGCTAACTGGGCTTCAACACAAGCTGCTGTTTGCCGTAGCTTGCACCATTCCAACTGGCTCTAAGAAAATCAAGACCCAGATATAAAATGAAGCATTCTAACCCTAGGAATCCCTCACTTAATGTTCACTCTGTGCATCAATCTCCATAGAGACAGATGCCCCAGAGACCAGCCCTATTCTAAGAATAGAAGTTAGAATTTAGAATAGGAGTTTTTACCAGGGGTTGCATTACCATCCATTAATCGAAACCTAGGGGAGTCATGAGGCATAGCTAAGAGTCTGATGCCCCTAGGGTTAGATTAACAAAGGTAACCCAACCCCAGGAGTGCCTTATTACTGTTGTTAAACTAAGCTATTACCATTTTTTTGTAAAAACCGATGGTTCTGTTGTACATGAAGGTTTCCAGCTGTTAAAGGAAAAATAAGCAATGTTGTGAACATGTGTAAATATAATTCTAAATTTGGGCATACAGTATGTGAAGTTCTGTTTACTCACTCTAGTATATTGTTTGGAAGTGGTTGTATTTTTTCCTTATTTAGTGCCCCATATTAAAGAGCTAGTGTACTGCCTAAAACAAATATTAGTTTTTAAAAGCAGTCAATCATTTCCTTTTATATCTGAGGTAATTTTTCTTGTCCCTTTAGTTAATTAGAAGATTGTTTATCTGATGATAGTAGGTGTCCTGTGTGGAACAGCACTCAGCCTGGCAGCTGACATATCTAGCTCTGTTCCACCCATTACATCATTAGCGTTGTGACATCACTGCTGCTTAGGAACAGCCAGTCAGTGCCTGCCAGGTCAGTCACCTGTGATGTCATTGTCAGTGAGATCACAATGCTGATGATGTAGTGGGGGCACTAGAGTTAGAAGTGGGGGCACTAAGAGATAGATATATCAGCTGCCAGGCTGAGAGTTATTCCACACATCCAACACAGTATTAGCACTCATAAAAAAAAACTTTATGGTGAGCAAATGGAAGAAGAAAAGCATTTCAGAAATAAAAAGTTACAAATGACTACTTAAAATTGGTATTATTTGCCTGACTTTTTTTTTCCAAGTAGCTCATTAATGCAGTATTGTTTCCCAATTAGTATTATTTTTTTAATTACTTGGCAGTTCCAGAACCCAGTGACAGCAGTTATCTGAAGACTACAGTAAAACAGAACATAGTAAGGTTGGCTCAGCTGTCTTTAAATTCTTTGAACACCTTCAGCACAAATGTACCAGCCTACGAGGGGTCAGAAAAAAGAAAGGTTTTACCTCCATAGCTGATTTTTAGTTTCACTCTAACATTGGCCATGATTCATGCCAAGTTCGTGGACCCCATCACATCCCCCCCATCTGATTTTTCTACTTCAATCCCCTTGTCTCTGCAGCTTCTGCACCATCACCAGCCTTCTCACTATCCACCACTTGTCCAGGACCACATAGGGTGGTGGGTGAGCTGTCACGGTCTGAAGAGAATGCTGGGGAATTTCTTCCTGTTTTCTCCCCGGAGCACCAGCGTGCAAGTGATGCAGAAGCATGCATTCTGGCAGTCTATCCCCTTCTTATGCACTCAAATGCACTGCTATTTGGCCTCCTCCAGGTGGTAGCCTTGCAACGAGACACTGAATCCCCCCACCCACCTTCGCCAAGGGAAGAAAGCTAGCCCTGGGATGCTTGATACTCCTGAGCAAGGGTCACCAGCATCACAAGTGGTAGCCCTCCTGTTGTGCCAATGGGCCGTCTCACTGCATTGAAACTTTTTTATTGCTGTAACAGCATTTAACAAATACATAGTTACATTTTTTTTTTTGTATTTCTCTCTGACTGAATACACAGTTTGTGATATTTGAAGGTCATCTTGTGGAAAGCAGACATTGGTCCAGGCTGGTTAATGGCTCTAAAGTATTGTACCCATTTTGAATGCTGTCTGTATGCAAGTCAGCTCACATTGGAGTCTACGATGGCATCCTTTGACGATACCCCAAAATGTGCATTGGCTGTGTCTTCAAGAGCCACAAACCCAGGTATAGGGACTTCAGGTCTGGATGGACCAGGGACCCCTTGTACTATGAGAAAAGAAATACACAGAAGTAAGGTGACCCCAGCCCACCGGTGCAGCAGAAAGATTCACCACTGCCATGTGGGTGACCCAGGTTCAGGAATAGACCCGGGACACCTAAGAGCCATCTGGGGTGGAGGTGAATTGAGCATCTGTGGCATGCTCTCCACCTCCAAAGAGAGGGAGAGGGTCAGTGTCTCCAGGGCTCCTGGGTGACCACAGGATGCAGTGGTACAGGAGCACCAGCTAACGCTGGTCTGGGTGGGTGTGTTGGACACATGGCATGGTTACGCCGTGGCGCTCAATTGATACACCCCCTGAAACAAATAAAAGTAAAAAGAGTCCCCACGGCATCCGAGACTCAGATCCAGTGGGGCTACATGGGGGTCCCTGGAGGCTCAGCCCTGGGGGCAGTTCAGGGGACACTGTGGGTGGGAGATCCTGTGGTTCGCTCATGGGGGGGTGGGGGACTGAGGGGGTTGCTGCCCGCGCACCATAAAGCATAGTAAGTATAACAAAAACAAAAATGAAGTAAGGGGACAGGAGACTCCATCACCAGATGTTAAAGGAGTGGAAACCATATCTAGCAAGGCCAGAATGGTGCACTGAAGACGAGAGTGGCACAGTCCACCCTTAACTTGAGCAGAACCCTCTGTATTAGAGGAATGTGGGGAAATGCATATAAGAATGTCCCATTCCAGGAGAGGGAGAACACATCCTGCCAAAAAACTCCAAGCCCAGCAGTGAGCAAGCAGAAACATGGCAGTTTAAGGTTCAGCTGTGGACAACACCATCGGGGGCAGCAGTTCCTATTCACGAACCATTGATTAGGATCTACTCAACCTGTCTGCCAAGACATTTTGTAGACCTTGGAGAAACATAGTCAATCAATGAAGGCTGTGAGGCAGAGCCCAGTACCATACCCTCATTGCCTCCCTGCACTGGGGATAAGAGTGAGTGCCCACTTATTTGTTGATGATATGAATCACACTGACATTGTCCATTTGGATTAGAAGAGGACTAGGGCAGAGATGATTCTGAAAAGCCTGGAGGCTATACAGGACAGCCTGCATTTCCAGGACATTTATATGTAGCTCGGCCTCTACTTTGGTCCATGACCCCTGTGTTTGGTAAGGGCTGAGTTGAGCACCCCAGCTGAAGCTCAAGGCATCTGTGGTGAGGATCTGTGCAGGAGCTGGTACAAGGAATGAGGAAACCCTTCAGTAGGTTGCCGCAGTCCATCCATCACTGCAACTCTGCAGAGATGAGACATGACGAGAATCATTCAGTCCAGCTCATCCATCAACTGATCCCACTGGACCCTGAGTGTCCACTCTGGTATCCTCATATGAAGATGTACCAGTGGCATAGTCATGATGGCCACAGCCATGAGACCCAGAAGTGCTAACATTGTACGCACAGAGACTAAGTATACCAAGTGTGCTAGAGCAACCAAAGTGTCTGCCCTGTCCTCTGGCAGGAGAGCATATCTCTTCTCTATGTCCAAGCCTGCCCCTATGTATTGCCATCTTTGGCATGGAGTCAACACAGACTTTGGCATGTTCACTGTGACCCCCAAGTTATCAAACAACTGACATGTCCGAGACAGGATATGTAGCAGAGCTTCCTTGAAACTGGCCTTCAGGAGCCAGTTGTCCAGACAGGGGAAAACATATAGACTGAAACATGATGCACAAACAGCCATGACTGAGAGATGGTCATACCTGGCTACACAATGTTTAGAAGGGACAGGGCAGGAAGGAAAGGTGGGGGAGTGGTGCTTCATGTTAAGGAAAACATAAAAGCGACAAAGATACAGGGAGGACGGGGATCGTCAAGGTGTTGTGGTTCAACCTCGAATCTGGAAATGGAGCCACCATTCACATTAGAGTGGTATACCAGCCTCTGACACCAGGAGAGGACATAGACAAAGAGATGTTGGAAGACATAGGTGAAATGAATAAGAAGAAGGAGGTGGTGTTAGTGTGGGACTTTAATCTGCCAGATGTAGAGTGGAGCCTACCTGCTGCATCATTGGCTAGGAGCAGAGACATCTTGGATTCCCTTCAGGGGGCATTCCTCAGGCAGTTGATCAGTGAACCCACTCTGAGTGGGGCAATACTGGACCTGGTACTTACGAATGGGGACAGTGTGGCAGATGACAGTGTGGGGAGTCATCTGGGGACCACTGACCACTGCACAGTATGGTTTTATATAAGAACAACAGCAGAATCCAGCTGCACAAGGACGAGGGTCCTGATTTTCAGAAAGGCCGACTTTACAGAGATGGGAGAAATGTGTCCGAAAAGACTTCATGGGGGGAGATGTTGGAGGGGTGGAGGGAAAATGGATGAGAATAAAAGAAATCATAGTAAAAACTACAAACTTGTATGTTAGGCAAATAAGCAAAAGCAGAGGAGGAGGAGACCATTATGGTTCTTGAAGGAATTGGAAGAAAGGTAAAGGCAAAAACAATGGCATTCAGAAGGCATAAGGAGACACATAGAGAGAGGAGGCTAGAGAAGTGTATCTGGGGAAATGGAGGGAGGCGGACAAGTGTATCTGGGGAAATGGAGGGAGGCAGACAATGCAGTGAGAAGCACAAAAGCGCAAGCTAAGGAAAGAACTAAGGAAAGAATAGCCCAGACAGCATCAAAGGGGGGACAAGACATTTTTCAGGTATATCAGCTAGAAAAGGAAGACCAAGAAAGGGATTGCACAGTTAATAGAGGAGGCAGGGGGCTATACTGAGGTGGACCAAGAAAAGATAAATATCTTATGAGGCAGGCAGGCAGTAAGGAGTGCAGACGTGCAAACTGAAGAAAGAGTAGCCCAGACAGTATCAAAGGGGGACAAGACATTTTTCAGGTATATCAGCTAGAAAAAGGAAGACTAATGGTGGGATTTGAGGGTTAATAAAGGTGGCAGGGGGCTGTATTTGTCTTCGTGTTGACATCCTGCTAGAGCTTGCCTGTTAACATCTTGCAATGTCTGTGTACCTTTACCTGCAATGCTCTGAACATCTTTATCCTGTCTGTGATAGCCTCCGTATTTCCTTTTAACTTCCCGGGTTGCACCAGAAAATAGATATCTGTTTGTGTCTAGTGTACTTACCTAACTAAGATAAAGTAAATAAATACTGAGGGGGACCAAGAAATGGCAAATATCTTAAACAAATATGTCTACTCAGTATTCAAAGTTGAGGGGGAAGGGGAGGGACCACAAATATGCACCAAGAGATTGGGGGGGAGGGAAATGGACACCAGTCCCTTTTCTGAGGAGAGGGTCAGGAAAACATTCACTAACCTGAGGGCAGACAAAGCGATGGGGCCAGACGGGTGCCTCCAAGAGTGTTAAAGAAACTCACAGATGTGCTAGCTGCACCCCTGGCAGACTTGTTTAACAGATCCATGGAGACCGGCGTGGTTCTTGAGGACTGGGGAAGGGTGAATGTAGTCCCACTTCACAAAAGTGGTAGTAAGGCGGAGGCAGGAAATTACAGGCCTATCAACCTGACATCTGTAGTAAGGAAACTGATGGAAGCATTATTTTTTTTCAATAAAGTTTTTTATTTCAATTTTCAGATTTCACAAAATGATACACATGGTGTATTTATATATTGAAAAACAGTTAATGTAGGGTTTACATAGAATCATTATATAATCACTGTGAAATTCACAAAAGGTCATAGTACCTATACAAGATTCTCAAACATTTCCTATGCATTGCTGTTAATTATGTTCAAAGTAAAGTTAACATTAACTCACACGGTTGTGGCTCTTATCCATTAATCCCCAACTAAGGAGGGTAAGCTAGCAGGATTTTAGACATTTGTTTAGTAAAAGTAAGGGAGACAGGTTTAGGAAGGGTGAAGGATGGGTACTAGGATGCAAAACGAAAACATCTCTGTCCTACGCCACTTCCCTATACCAGAGTTTTGAGCCATTGATGTGGAACATAGTATCTTACTTCGAGAGGACTCTTGCAGTAGGTAATTACATATAGGACTGACCCGGCAGGCATCAGGACCCCACAGAAGAAATTCTAGCTAGCAGTCTCTGGTGGGGGACCACCCCCATGTCAGGTGATTGATGTTATGCGATGTCAGTATAAAGGGGCGGTCCCCCATGCCCGCCTTCCAGTTCTTTCCCACCGTCGACTTGTGAAAGTTCCTCATGGTAGAGTTCCATCGCTCGTCAGTCTTCTGTTGGTTAGTTTTACCGAACTTTTCGACCAATTGTTTTGCTTTTTGCATCAAACGTCTGTGTATGTCGTCTCCGACGCCTTCCGAATAGCATAAAAATAAGTGTGACTCATGTGGTTCTCAACTGCCGCGTAAGAATGGACACTCCCTGTGCCTCTTCTGCTTAGGCCCAGACTACCCTGTGGAGAAGTGCCAGCACTGCCAAAAGTTCAATTCAGCCACCTGAAAACAGAGACAGCAGTCCCTGGAGGCCCATATTCTCAAGAAAAAGATGGCTTTCATGGCGAAGGAGTTGAAGAAGTTGAGGCAGGCTTCCACTTCCCCCAAATGCCACAAGAAAAAGGACAAGCACCGGGACTCAATCTCCACGGCCTCTGCGACTCCAGCTGGAATCATGGTTCTTAAGGTAACGTACCCTCTGGGGGACCACTTCTCGATGGCCCTCTTGGCGGTGCCCAAGACGGTGTCGCCCCTCCCATCAGGCTCATGCTCATGCCCCTTGAGTGCCTCCAGGGTAAATGAGGCCTCCGCTGCCGGGCAGGCCGCTGCCACACGGCCCTCCTGGTCGAGCGGGTCTGCTAAGTAGGGCGCCGGTGCCACCGATGTCTGCCCAGACAGGATCGATAAGACGCTGGCTCCTTCGGGAGGGCACACGGTCCCTCGTACTTCCGCCAAGGTTGCATCCCCAGCGCAACCTGTGTCGGGTCAGGGTTCTGATAAGTCAGATGCCGGCTCCTCCGATGGCCACCCAGATCCAGCTGATAAGCCGGACGTCGGCCTGTCTGATGACCGTCCAGCAAAAGAGCCTACGTCGGACCCCTTCGACCAGTCCAACGTCCCAGGCTCACTGCAATGCTTGCCGTTGCCCTCTGAGGCTCCTGCGTCTCCTCTGCTGGACCCCAGGGATTTCAACCCTCCATCCCCGGTTGACACGTAGGAGCTGGGTACGCTGATGTTAGAGCTCCCTCCTACAGGGCCAGACCCTCTGATGCCGGATCCTCAGACGCCAGCCCGGACACCGGCCTACACGACGCCAGCTGACGTCCCTCTTCCGGATGCCACTCCAATGCTGGCCTGACGCCTGCGGGGCCACCCTTACTTTGCCCGTCTGCTGGGCCCTTCCCAGGGCCTTCTGCTCCATCAGAGCCCCTGTCACCCGGGTATCTGACACCACATAATCTGGTGCCGCCCTACCTGGTACCGCAGTATCCGACGCCGCAGTACCTGGCGCCACTTTGTCCGATGCCGCAGTACCCAGCACCTCAATACCTGACGCTGGGCTTTCCGCCATCAGGTTATGGATACTCACCATACGGATACCCCAGTATCCATATCCCCCTCCTCCGCCGCCCTCACTGCAGCCGCCAGTGGACTTGAAGGAGACTGTGGCTGCCTGGTGGGCCGAGGCCAAGGCTCAGCTCACCAGGAAAGTAGAGAGCCATCTTCTGGCACTGGACCCTGCACAGGATCCCCTATGCCAGAGACGGGAGACTCCCTCCGCCCTACCCGACACCAGAGGTGAACCCTCGGGTGCCAGGGGTGGGGAGGATACGCTTCCCAGAGGGCTTCCCAAAGGGACCGTTCCTCCCCCGCATTGGGAGGAATCTTCTTCCTCTATGTCAGAGACCTTTGACTCAGACTCAGGGGGATACTCCGACCTGGATGACAAGCCTCATAGTCCAGAACGTCCCAGGCCAAGGACACCTCCGAAGTCTCCTCCATAGGATCCTCCCTTTTTGGAGTTATTAAGAAAGATCCAGGAAGTTCATCAGTGGTAATCTCTGGAGCCAGATCCATAGTGTAAAAAGCTCGCTGCCCACTTGGATCTACCTGAGACCGCTCCGACATTGATTCCACCCTGGATAGAGCCTCACGCAGACCTTGTTTCCACTATTTGGAAACAACCGTCCGTATTAGCCCCCCTTCCAAGGAAGGCAGATCAGCTATATCAGGCTCCTGAGGGAGTAGATTCTTTGAATTTACACCCCAAGGTGGACTTGGTCATGATTAGCACCGCTCATGGCCGTTCTGCCAACCCCAAACATCTCAGCTCATCTCCACCCGACAAGGAGTCCCGGCTTCTGGACCAGTATGGGAAGAAGGTTTATGCATCTTCTACCCTGGGTATTAGGGCCTTGAACTATGTTGGATGGCGGACTAGCAGAAGACTACTTGAACATATGGGAGACTACCAGAAGACCATCCTGAGCCAGGTAGAATCTAAATTGGACTCCCTTCCTGAGTCCCAGGTGAAACAGGAAGTGGCTGACCTTGTCTGTTCTGCTCGTTCAGCTAGTCGGCACTTGCTTCATGCCACCTACGATGCAGTGGATGCAGTTGGATGGAGTTCGGCTTTCGCCATAGGTCTCCAGTGTCATGCCTGGCTCCGGGTGTCAGGTTTGGTCCCTGAAGTGCAATCCGCCATTCAGGATGCGCCCTTCAGGGGTTTGGTGCTGTTTGGCGGTGATGTCAAGGACATCATCACCGACCTGCAGGAGAAGGGCACTGCACTCAAGTCTGTGGTCTCTCTGTACAGACCCCCTCAGGGACAGTATCGCACTTTTCGCTGACGTACTCGACCAAAGGCAAAACCACAGGGCAAGCGGGCCAACAAGCATCGGGCCCCTCCAGCAACCAAGACTACCCTGCACAAAAAAGCCATGGGAGCCTCAGCCGCTGCGCTGCCCCACACCTCCTGACTCCTGCCCTCTCCCACGGCCTCTGGACACTCCAGAGGACCAGTAGGATGGAGGTTCTCCTCCCATCTACTGGGTTGGGAGAGGATTACATCAGATGCTTGGGTGCTCCAACTGTTCGCAGCAGGACACTCAATCAAGTTTCTTTAGAAACCACCCCAAAGACCACCCCCCCAAGTCGTGTTACTCCCCGGAACGTCTTCCTCAGGTTCTGGAAGAAATCTCTTCCCTTTTCTCGAAGACGGCGATAGAACCAGTCCCCACCCATCTTTGGGGGACAGGTTACTATTCCCATTTCTTCCTAGTTCCAAAGAAGACAGGAGATGTGAGGCCTATTTTAGACCTCAGTTCCCTGAACATACTTGTGGAGTACAAACACTTCAGAATTTTCTCCTTGCAAAGCCTTCTGCCTTTTCCTCAGCAGGGACAGTGGCTGTGCACTTTGGATATGCAGGATGCCTACCTGCACATCCCCATCCGCCCTTCCCACCGCAAATTTCTTTGGTTTTCTTTTCAGGGGGACCACTACCAATTCAAGGCCTTCCCATCTGGTCTTTCCTCAGCTCCCCAAGTGTTTACCAAATGCCTGTCTGTGGTAGCGGTCCACCTGCGTACCCAGGGAGCACAGGTATTCCGTACCTGGATGACTGGCTCCTGGTGGCCCCTTCCAGGGAGGAAATTCTACGTCTCTTTCCTTCACCCTGCAGGTTTTCAACAGCCTGGGTATCACCGTCAACCAGGCCAAGTCCCATTTGGTCCCTTGCCAAAGTCTCCAGTTTATTGGGGCGATCCTGGACACGACAATCGGCAAGGCCTTTTTGCCTCCAGACAGGATGGACACCCTCTGGACTCAAGCAAATCTGCTGTCCAGTCGCAGAATGGTCGATGCCAGGTCAGTCCTTTGCCTCCTCAGGCTCATGGCAGCTGCTATCCCAACAGTACCCCGTGCTCGGCTCCATATGAGGATCTCTCAATGGACGCTTCAGTCTCAGTGGGACCAAACACTGGATGACCTAGACCAGGAGGTTCTAGTCTCTGATCCCATGGCCAGGGACTTGCAATGATGGATGGTGCAAGAGAACCTTTGTTGGGGAGTTCACTTCAATATCAAACCCCCCTCCCAGACTCTGACAACAGATGCCTCAGGAGAGGGCTGGGGAGCCCATCTAGGGTCTCACAGGACTCAGGGCAGCTGGTCCAGGCTCGAGCAGACTTTACACATAAATGTGCTCGAACTCAGAGTCATCCTGTATACTCTCCAGGCTCTGCACTCCTCCATTCTTCCCGGTCATCTAACCATCCAGACGGACAACATGTATGTAGCCTGGTACATCAACAAGCAGGTTGGAACTCGTTTCTACCCTCTGTGCAGGGAAGCTATGAGAATTTGGAATTGGGCTGTACAGCACAACCTTCGCCTGACAGCAGTTCATGTTCCGTGAGTAGAAAACACGCTGGCAGACCACCTCAATCAGTCTTTAGCCAGAGCTCATGAATGGGAACTGGATCAAGAGGTAGTAGACGACATCTTCCTGCTCTGGAGAACCTCTCAGATAGACCTGTTCGCGTCTCCTCATGATGCAAAACTTTCCACCTTCTGCTCACTTGCTCCTGATGGGATGCTGTGTCTCGACTGGAGGGACGAATTCCGTCTATGCCTTCCCTACAATTCCCTTAATTCCAAGGGTCTTGCACAAGCTCAGAACAGAAGGAGCCTGGATGATCCTCATTGCTCCATTCTGGCCCAGGCAAGTTTGGTGCTCTCTTCTGCAACAATTTTCAGAGGAACGTCCGCTTCCTCTTCCTCTGTTACAGCACTTGCTGACCCAGGGTCAGGGGACCCTTGTTCATCTAGATCTCAGATCCCCACAGTTGCATGCGTGGCTCCTGCAGATGTAGCTCTAGCCTGGTTCAGGGTTTCTCTGCTCGTAGCAGATATTCTGGTGGAGGCCAGAAAACCTTCCACCAGGTCCACCTATGCCATGAAATGGAAACAATTTTTGATTTGGGCCTCATAAAAGGACTTTGAGCCTTTCTCTTGCCCAGTTGAAAGAGTCCTGGACTACATGCATCATCTCTTTGACCTGGGTCTCGGCCATTCCTCTTTGAAGGTCCACGTGGCAGCAATTTCTGCCTACCATGTCCCCTTTGGAGACAGGACTTTCGCTCAGTTGGAAGTCTGTAAGATTTTCCTCAGAGGGGTTCTCCATTTGAGACCCCCATCCACATTCCCACACCCACTGCTCCTCAACCCCTGATTCCTGCCCCATTCCCCTTAATGTCTCTTTCAAGTATCTCCTCATTTTCCCAAAGTCTGCCCCCCTAAAATCCAGTATACGTGTTTTTGTGTGGTTTGATTCTGCTCTTTCTGTGATTTCAAACCACAATGACTGGTGGTCACTGTTCCCCAGGTGCTCCCCACTGTTACCCCCATCGCACTGTCCCTCTTTGTGAGCACAAGGTCCAGTATTGCTTTCTGCTGAGTTGGTTCCATGACCAGTTGCTTGAGGAAGGCACCCTGAAGGGAGTCCAGGATAAATCTGCTCTTAGTTGATGCTGCTGCTGGGATGCTCCAGTCCACGTCTGGAATACTGAAGTCTCCAACCAGTACTACCTCACCCTTGTCTGCCATCCTTTGGATGGCTAGCATCAGCTCCCTATCTGTTTCTTCCTCCTGGGCTGGTGGTCTATAGACCACACCTGTGCAGATGGCTGTCCCCATTTTCCTTTCCAGCTTAACCCACAGTATCTCTCCCCCATTTTGTTCCTCCTGGATCTCTGCCAGAGATCTAGACCATAGGTCTTGCTTCTGTGTTCCCAGTAGAAAGTGTCTGGGGAGGGTCCCCTGTTAAACACCTGAGCACTGCAGACACTAACTTGTTCTCCTGGTTTAGGCCCATTGGCCTCCTCATGTCGCAGATCAAGGAGATGCAGTAGATTTGCTGTTGGGTGAGCCACAATTTAGTCATTTTGTGCTGCAATGCACATATGTGTAAAGTTCCAACTGGGCAATCAAATGCCTGTAACAGGGAGGGAAGAAACCCCTAAACGAAACCAGTCCAGCAACGATTTATAGTTGGTTGTGGAAGGCAACACTGAACAAGAAACACAGTGGGCAAAGATTCAAGGCCCTCAAAAGTGTCCCAACATCTCGGGGACGTCAAGTTAAAGAAAATGGCAGTTAAAGGCTAGCCTCCCATATTCTGTGTATGTTGCATGCATTAGCTTTCCTGTTTGTGGGGAACTGAGGGGAGTCAGGTTTCAGGAGAGTTCTCCGGCTGTATGTTGTTAGTTGCAAGCGACACCTTGGAGGGAACTTGGGTTTAAGGGGAGGTCGGTGCTTTAGATGGGCCCAAGGCTCACTGAAGAAATTCATTGGCCTCCTCCAGTGTGGTAAACGTGTGTTGTTTACCATTGACTTGTACAGAGAGAGTGGCGAGATACAGCAGGGAGATTAGCCCTTGGTTTCTTAGCCCAGCCTTTATTTTGTAAAATTTCTGCCTTTTCTCCAATATAGAATGAGGGGTAGTCAGGATAGAAGGACACTCTGTCTCCCCCTACGAGGATGTCTTGCTTTACGCTTGCTTTTCGGAGGATCAGTTCTTTGTCCTGAAAATGTAGGAGCTTAAAGATCAGGGGCCTGGGTCTATCGCCTCCTTGAGGTCATCAGGCCACCCTGATCTTGTGGGCTCGATCAATATCAAAATCAAACCCAGTGGGCTCGAGGCCCAGCCATGTGGGTAATTTATCCCTCAGATATTGGACCAGATCTGATCCCTCTGATCCTTCCTTTAGTCCAATTAATCTTAAATTCTTCTCCTACCTTACCCCACCAGGTCCTCTATTTTGTTGGTAAGCCACTTGACTTGTGCTTCGGTGGCTTGTAGTCACGTTGAATTTTCAGCACTCTGCTCGTCTAACTCTGTGATCTGCACTTCTGCCCTGGTAACCCTCCCAGTCAAAGCCGAGATGGAAGCCTCCATTTCAGTCACAGTATGGTGAATAATTTCGATGCTACTCACCATCCACTCCAGTAGGGTTGTTGATGGGCCTGCTGTATCTTGTGTTCCAAACACAGTGTCTTGTGATGTTGCCGCTGCCATTTTAGCTTGGAGGAGCGCGCGGGGCTGGGTGGGGAGTTTTCTGTGTCTTTATTCCACTTGCCGTTAGCTGCTGGAGTCCAGAGTTTGCGCATGTATGCTGCCAGAGATTTTCACGGATTGCTGGCTGCGAGTTTAGCGGTGTTCCGACAATAAAAATCAATGTATGGGCACGGCGATATGAGAAGTGACGAGGAGCTTAACAGCTTAGGCGGCCATCTTGCTTGGGTCCTCACATGACCTCCTGATGGAAGCACTATTAAAGGAAAGAATTGTGGAACACCTGGAATCCAGTGGACTGCAGGACCCTAGGTATCATGACTTTATGGAAGGGAGGCCATGCCAAACAAATCTGATAGAATTTTTTGACCGTTTAACCAGGGTGTTGAACCGGGGGTGGGGGGTGGACGTGGCCTGCTTGGACTTCAGCAAGGCCTCTGACACTGTTCCACATAGGAGGCTGGTAAACAAGTTGAGTAACATGGGGGTGTGCAATAAGGTGGTAACCTGGGTAAGAAACTGGTTGGGGGAATAGGAGGCAGAGGATGCTGGTAAATGGAGTTTGCTCTGAAGAGGGAAGAGTGATCAGCGAGATATCACAGGGGGTCAGTACTGGGGCCAGTCCTCTGGACACTCCAAATGGGGGTGCAAAGGATGGAAAGAGACTTGAAAATGGATGGAGGGAGTGGTCAGAAGTTTGGCAGCTAAGGTTTAATGCAAAAATTGCAAAATAATGCACTTGGATCATAGAAACCTGGGAATGCAGTACAGAATGGGGGGGGGAGATACTAGCAGCAACCAGGCAGGAAAGAGACCTGGGATAATCATATCAGATGACCCGAGACTGGCCAGACAATGCGACAAAGCAATCAGGAGAGCTAGTGGGATGCTGGGATATATAGGTAGGGGTATTACTAGCAGGAAGAAGGAAGTGATGCTCTTACTTCGAGAGGGCTCTTGCAGTAGGTACTCACATATAGGACTAAGCCACCAGGTGCTAGTGCCAGAAAGAAAAACTTCTAGCTAGCAGTGTCTGGCGAGGGACCACCCTCCGACATCACGTGACCGACGTCAGTGTGGCACTATATAGGGAGCGGTACCCCGGCCCTCCAGTTCTTTCCCTCCCTCAACCTGCGCATGTTGGACCTTACGGAAGACCATTGCTACTGTCGATGCCATCTTTGGATGAGTATCTCTTAAACTTAAACCGTTTAAATTAATGTTTCTTGTTTTTTCTTGTTAAGGAAGTATTTTATTACTCAATCATGCATGTCATCTCTGATGCTTTCAGAATCGCATAAGAACAAGTGCGACTCCTGTGCAACTTAGCTCCCTCACAAGGATGGCCATTCCCTTTGTCTTCTTTGCCTGGGCCCAGACCGTAGGATCGAGGGGTGTGAGCATTGCCAGAAATTTATTTTGGCCACACATAAATGCCGTAGCAGTCCCTGGAAGCTCATCTTTTGAAACAAAAGATGACCAATATGGAAAAGGAGCTGAAGAAACTCAGGCACTCTTCTTCCTCTCTGGAGGGCCATCACAAGAAGAAAAAGGACAAAGAGAGACATAGGAACCGGGAAGGGTCCTTATCACAGCTGCCTCCGGCTGGAATCGTGGCCCTGAAGGTAACCTCTCCTCTGGGGGATCCATCTTCCAATCCACTGTCAGCCCCCACCATCTGGCCTGGGCTCCAGGCCCAATAGGAGCCTCAGGGATCAGGAGGCACCCACCTCCTCTAAGGTCGCAGAGGTTCAGATGCCTAGCAGTACAAGTGGGACCAGTAAGTTGAGTTCCAGCTCCTCCGGGTCTTGCATGACTATGGCTGATAAGTCATCCACCGGCTCCTTCAATGGCTGCACAGCCCTGGATCCTCTGCCAGGCCTTGATAACAGGCCTGACGATGGGGTGACGGACCAGCTGACGTACGCAGCTGACAATGGAGATCACTCTGACTTCTCCTTTACTGCCGATTGAGATGGTACCTCAAGCTCCCCCTGCAAGGGAAATGGAGGGTGGAGATTGCCCACCATCAGGGGCATCGCCACCCTCTATGCCGGAGCCTCAAAATGCCTGAGATGACTTCGGACCAGACGAAGGTCCCTCTGACTCCATCAGGCCAGTCAGTTCCTCAAGGACCACCATCGGTCCTGATGCCTGGACCGTCAGGATCCTCCAGGTTTCCTACCCCACTTCCAGATCTACCATCGAGGCCCTCAGCACCCCAGCCAGGGCATTTTCTGGACCCTTCAATCCCGCTGTCCGGACTGACACCAGGCCTCTCAGGCCCTCCACCGGGTCCTACACCGGGACCATCTGGCAACCCCTTTGGGCTCCCGAAGCCAGTCTATCCAACACCACACTACCTCATGCCAGGGTACCTGATGCCACACTACCTGACGCCAGGTCTTCAGATGCCGGGTTATCCTCCATCGGGGTTTAATTACCCTTACTATGGGTACCCAAACTATGGATTTCACCCACCGCCCCCACAACTGCAAGTGGATTTTCAGGTGGTCCTTAAGTCTTGGTGGACATAAGTCGCAGCTCACATCAGAGCTTGAGAAATGCCAGCAGCTGATGGTTCCTACATCGAGCCCTAGGCCTCTTTCTCTGTCACCACCTCCGCCGCTGGACCCTCGGATCCAGATGTTGGAAAGAAGAAAGGAGTCATTGCTGCCAAATCTGCGGCCTATGGACATTTCCCAGCCATCTGAATTCTCAAGGCCAATAGACATTGCGCCTCCGACGATCAGCTCAACTAACGATGGCCAATCATCAGACTCTGATAGTGATTCGGCTCCCTCGGGCTATGACTTTGAGTCCCCTACGCCAGAAGACCAGGAACCGAAAGAATCTCCAAAATCTCCACCTGAGAACCCTTCCTTTTTGGGGCTCCTCATGAAGATCCAAGCAGCATACAACTGACATACGGTCGCCCAGGATCCACAGAGACAGAGATTGGCTGCACACCTGGATTTGGCAGATACCTCACCAGCCCTCATTCCGCCCTAGATCGAGCCACATGAGGATTTGGTCACAACAATTTGGAAACAACCTTCCTCCCTGGCTCCAGTGGCCAGGAAGGCAGACAGACTTTACCAGAACCCAGAGGGCAAGGACCACCTTAGCCTCCATCCCAAGGCTGACTCCGTGGTCATCAGCACGGCCCATGATAGGTCCGCAAAACCTAAACACCTTAGTGCTTCTCCTCCCGACAAAGAGTCTAATGTTCTCGACCAGTATGGGAAAAAGATCTATTCTTCTTCCACACTGAGGATTAGGGCATTAAATTATGTCACCCACATGGGGAATTACCAAAAATCTGTCTTAGGACAGCTGGAGTCCAAAATAGACTGCCTCCAAGACTCAGCCTCGAAAGGAGAAACGGCAGATCTAGTCAGGTCAGCTAGATCTGCGTGCAGATATATGCCAAGAGCTACCTATGATGTGTTAGATGCTGCTGGTAGAGGCTCAGTATCAGCCATCAGCCTCCAACTCTATGCTTGGCTTAGGACCTCAGGCCTGGCACCTGAAGTACAGACAGCCATACAGGATGCCCCCTTTAGAGGCTCAGTTCTGTTCGGGGGAGATGTCAAGGACATCATAACTGATTTACAGGGCAAGGGCAAAGCCTTGCACTTTGTACAACTTATGTACAAGCCACCCCAGAAAGAAAAGCAGCCATTTTGGAGACAACAACGTCGTCAGCAAAGACAGCCACAAAACCGACGCCAAAACAAACGTCAGGCACCTTCGGCTGGTAGAGCCCCCCCGGCCAAATCTCAAAAGACCTCGGGCACTGCAGCCTCCTCCCTGCCCACTACCTCCTGACTCTCTAATCCTCCTACCTCCACTGGATTACTTTACAGAGGAACCAGTAGGGGGAAGGTTCTCCCTTCACCTTCCGGAGTGGGAGAAAATCACAACAGATTCATGGGTTCTGCAATTGGTGGCAAAAGGCCACACAATAGAATTCACAGAGAGACCACCGAAAAATCCCCCAAGTCACTCATTCTACCCACCTCATCACATACCCTTGGTAACAGAGAAAATAAAGTCCCTGCTGGCAAAGGCAGTAATAGAGCCAGTGCCAAAACAACATCAAGGGAACGGGTACTATTCGCACTTCTTCCTGGTACCCAAGAAGACAGGTGATCTCTGACCCATTCTCGATCTGAACTCCCTGAACCTCTGTGTGGAATACGAAAGGTTCAGAATGTTGTCTCTCCCAGTCTTCTTCCTCTATTACAGAAGAGTCATTTGCTCTGCACTTTGGACATGCATGATGCCTACAGTACCTGCATATCCCGATTTTTCAGCCGCACCGCAAAGTCCTCTGGTTTTCTTCTGAGAGAGCATTTTCAGTTCAAAGCTCTTCTCTTTACCCTTTCATCAACACACAGGGTGTTCACAAAGTGTCTTGCAGTGGTGGCAGCCTTTCTACGCAGATAGAGGGGGTACAAGTATTCCCATACGTCGATGACTGGCTGATTGCAGCTCTGTCGAGAGATACTCTGGTCAACTCTTTGACCTTTACCCTGGATGTTTTTCAACATGTGGGCATTACAGTCAACCATGCCAAATCCCACCTTTCTCCTACCCAACATCTCCAATTAATTGGAGCAGTATTGGACACAGTCCAGGGCAAGGCCTTCCTGCCGCAGGACAGGTTCGCAACATTACAGCAACAGGCATGCCTGGTAGCATTGCAGAGAAGGATACCAGCCAGGTCAATCCTTCGACTGCTCGGGCTCATGGCTGTGGCCATCCCTTTGGTCCCCTTAGCCAGACTACACATGAGAGTCTCTCAATGAACCCTCAGAGTGCAATGGGACCAGCGATCAGATGATCTAAACCATGACATCCAGGTCTCAGATCCAGTGGCTTGGGACTTTTTGTGGTGGAAAACCAGGACAACCTCTCCAATGGTGTCCCATTCTGTTCAGACATTCCCTCCCAAACCCTGATGATGGATCCTCAGGCCTGGGATGTGGAGCGCACCTTGGAAACCACAGGACACAGGGTCCTTGGTCCCACAATGAACTGTCCCTTCATATCAGTGTACTCGAGATAAGGGCAGTGTTGAACATTCTAAAGGCTTTCCAACACCTCATCCAACCGGGTCAACTCATGATTCAGACAGACAACATGTGTTAAGTCTGGTACATGAACAAACAGGGTGGAACCCGCTCTTATCCCCTCTGTTGGGAAGCGATGAGAGTGTGGTACTGGGCAGCCAACCACAACCTTCATTTGACAGCAGTCCACGTGCCAGGTGTTCAAAACGTTCTGGCAGATGCACTCAGCCACACATAAGCCAGTGCACATGAGTGGGAGCTCAGACAGTCAGTGGTAGACGACATCTTTGGAAGGTGGGGAAGGCCACAAATAGACCTGTTTGCCTCCCCACTCAGTGCAAAACTACCAACCTTCTGCTTGCTCACTCCAGGGCAAGGTGTTTTCTGGTGAGACACGCTGTCTCTATGCTGGAAGGGGAGGTTCGTGTATGCTGTCCCTCCAATTTCATTGATTCTGAGAGTACTAATGAAACTCCAAGCAGAAGGAGCATGAATGATTCTCATTGCTCCCTTCTGGCTGAGACAAGTATGGTTCTCTCTACTGCAACAACTGTCAGTGGAGCCTCCATTTCAACTGTCAGTCTTTCAAGATTTCTTGACAGAGGAACAGGGGACCCTGGTACATTCAAGTATCTGGTCTCTTTACCTGCATGCATGGCACCTACTGACATAGCTACTGCACATTTTGGGGTCTCCCCAAGGGTAGCACAAATTCTGGTGGAGGCCAGAAAGCCTTCCACTAGAGCCACTTATGCCATGAAATGGAAAAGGTTTTTCATATGGGCAGACTTGAAATTGCTAGAACCTTTCTCCTGTTCAGTCACACTGGTCTTAGATTACATACTGTATCTCTATGATCTGGGTCTTAGTTACTTGACTTTGAAAGTCCATTTATCTGCCATTTCTGCCTACCACATCCCTGTGGGAAGCAAGACTCTGGCCCAGTTGGAGGTAACCAAAACATTCTTAAAGGGGATCCTCCATTTAAAACCACCAGTACGGAGCCCTGTTCCACCCCGGGACTTGAATTTAATCCTAGAGAAACTCATACTGCCTCCTTTTGAGCTGGCAGCAAGTTCTAACATGTGCTATCTTTCCTGGAAAGCGCTCTTCCTAGTGGCCATCACTTCAGCTCGAAGGATTTCCGAGCTTCAGGCCCTAATGTGTAAGATACATTACTTGATTTTTCAAAAAGACCTGGTGACTCTATGAACCAATCTGAAATTCTTACCTAAGGTGGTATCAGAATCCACTTTGAACCAGTCACTTGACTTGCCAGTGTACTACCCGGTGCACTTCAACTGGGGTGAATCACTTTTGCACACTCTGGATGTACACAAAATTCTTCAGTATTACACGAACAGGATGAATGCCTGCCCATAATACTGACCAATTGTTTGTTTCCTTTGCGCCCAGAAGAGAGGGTGCTGCTGTTTCAAAACTATGTTTGTTCAAATGGTTGGCAAACTGCATTGCCTTCTGTTACAAGAAGTACAACAAACTCCTTCCAGGGGAGGTCAAAGGACATTCAACCAGAGGCATGCCTGCTTCTGCTGCTTGCTTCAGGAATGTTTTAGCCGCAGAGATTTGTGCGGCTGCAACTTGGAGTTCTGTCCATACCTTTACCAACCATCACAGCTTGGACATTGCTTCAAGGCGCAGAAGCGGGCTTTGGCCTTACTGTTCTGCAGGGACTCTTTATCATGAGTACCCTGTTTTTCCTGCAAACCCATTCCTCCCTCCCATGTCTCAGACTTGTCTCAAGTTACTGCTTGGGACTCAATCCTATATGTGAGTACCTACTGCAAGAGCCCTCTCAAAGTAAGATAGTACAGTTACATAAGAACTTACCGTACCAGTAGATTTTCAAGAGAGGCTTTTGCAGTAGATACTGCGTTCCCTACCACCTGCCCCCTGGGTTTCTTCTACTCTTTCTCCTGTAATTGTTTTTAGCTCTGGGAACCCACTCCTTCTCTCCTGTCGCACCTTTCTAGATCTCCGGTGGTTGAAATGGAGGGCGAGCATGGGGACCGCTCCCTATATAGCACCACGCTGACGTTGGTCACGTGACATCGGGGGCGGTCCCCTGCCAGACACTGCTAGCTAGAAGTTTTTCCATGTGGTCCTAGCACCTGGTGGCTTAGTCCTATATGTGAGTACCTACTACAAGAGCCTCTCTGGAAGATCTACCATTACGGTAAGTTCTTATGTAACTGTACTTTTCCACTATATACTGTAGATCTTTAGTAAGACCCCACCTGGAGTACTGTGTGCAGTTTTGAAGGCCACATCTCAGGAGGGACATAGGATAAAGGTCATCCAAAGGAGGGCTGCCAAGATGGTACAGGGTCTACATCAAATACCCTATGAGGACAAGCTAAAGGAATTAAACCTGTACACCCTGGAGTAGAAGAGGGGGATATTTTCAAGATCTTTAAATACCTCACAGGGTTGAATAAGGTAGAAGTGGGCGGTATTTTTCAGAGGAAAGGGTGCTCCAGAACAAAGGGCTACAATATGAAGTTGGAGGGGGGTAGGTTTAGGAGAGATGTGAGGAAACAGTTATTCACAGAAACAGTGGTGGATGCCTGGATGCCTGGAACAGTCTTCCAGCAGAGGCTGTGGGTGTGAAAACAGTGGTGTGATTCAAAAAGCCTGGGATCAGCACAAGGGAGTCATAAGGGATAGGTAAGGGGTGCCAGAGAAAGTGCCATAAAAAAGGGCAGACTGCATGAGCCATGTGTCCCTTATCTGCCATCAGCATCTGTGTTTCACCCTCCAGCACTAACTGGAAGTATTGTCTGTGGGATTTCCTGATCTTTACATGAAGGTATGTGTCCTTCATGTCCAGAGAACAGAGCCAGTCTCCCAGTTGCAGAAGGGGATTCAGCACGTGCAGGGATACCATTCAAAACCTTTTGTATTTGACATGCAGGTTGAAATCCAACTCAGGATGCAGACGATCTGTCCATTTCAGGACTAGGAAGTATCTGGAACAGAACCCTTTGATCTTCCTCGAGGATATCTCTTCCTTTTAGCCACACCTTTGGAACTACAGCTACCATGCACAAGAACCACACCTGCTCTTGTCCAGGGATCTCCCAGTTGAAAACTTCGGCATCGATGCCTCGCTCCATGCAGACCTTGGCTCCTATCAGGTTCCCTACAGAGGAGAGTTCTCCCAGCCTTCTCGGTGCTACAGTGGGGTCATCAGCCTCCAGGTCATCGACCCAAGCACCGCTGTCAAAACCTCTTGAATCGTGAGATCCACAGGCGCTGGGCCCCACCGCCTGTACTACTACTAGTGGTAGTTCATTGGAGCTGGTTCCTCACCCTCTCTGTCGATACTTGTGTTGATGATGCTCCCTTATTCTGCCATTAATATTAATGCTGTCCTGACTTCCATTACCTCGGCCCTCATACAACAGCTTGTTCTATGGCCTGGGCCTTTGTCGACCTCTCTGTGGGGTGCTACTCCAGTGTCGACACCAATCCAAACTGTCCACCCTACATCCTCTAGAGAGCCATAGATTCTCTGGCTGTTGGTCTCTGCTGCAGAACTGGCCAATGAAGAGGAGGTATGTTGTCTGGATCTCATCTTCCCTGAGGAAGAGAATGAGGAGAAAGACATTCAGGTTGACTCCTCTGACAGGTCTACTGCCTCCTCTAAGAGTGAGGACTCAGTCAAACACACCCCAAGGTCCCCCTCTCCCCCCAGAGGACCCCTCTTTCTTTAACATTATGAAACAGTTTTCCTCCACTATGGGGTTCCAGACTGAAGAAGAGGATGTCACCAGAAGGAACCTGCTGGATTTGTTGGAGATTCCAGAATCTCCACCCAAAGTTATCCCTCCTCTACTTCCAGCATTGAATGATGCTGCCAGTGCTGCCTGGCACAGGCCCAACCTGATGCCAGCCATGCCCCAAAAGACTAATAAGCTTTACCAGGTACCCTTGGGGCTGCCTTTTTATACAGCCCAGCCAGAAACTGACTCAGTGATAATCAAGGCTGCTCATGACAGGTCCATGATACCCAGGCACCTTAGTTCCCTCACCACTGACCAGGAATCTTGTAGGATTGATCTTTTGGACAAGAGGACGTTTGCCTCAGCCACGTTAAGCCTTAAAATTGACAATTATTTGGCTCATTTAATTAAGTACCAGAATACCCTCTGGAAGATGGGCAAGGCTGCTGCTAATGGAAACATAGAAATGAACAGCAGATAAGGACCACTAGGCCCATCCGGTCTGCCCATTTTCCCTACCTACTGCAAAAGCCACAGACCCTACTTGATCTCTGGCTTTACCTTCTTGTTCCCGTCGCTAGGGTTCCCCATGCCTGTCCCATGCATTTTTGAATTCCCCCACTGTGTTTGCCCCTACCACCTCCACTGGGAGTCTATTCCATACATCCACCACCCTTTCCATGAAAAAATACTTCCTCACGTTACCCCTTAGTCTACCCCCTTTCATCATCCTGTCATGCCCCCTCATTCCTGAACATCTCCTTTTCTGAAAGATGCTACCCTCCAGTACCCTATTTATGCCCTTTAGATATTTGTAGATTTCTATCATATCTCCTCTGTTTCGCCTCTCCTCCATGGTATACATATTGAGGTCTCCAAGTCTCTCCTCATATGACTTTTGGTGCAGGTCTTGCGCCATCTCTGTTGCCCTTCTTTGAACTGCCTCCACCCTGTATATGCCCTTACAGAGATGCAGCCTCCAGAACTGGACACAGTACTCCAAATGAGGCCTCACCAATTATCTGTACAGTGGCATCACTACCTCTTTTCTTCTGCTGGTGATACCTCTCCATATGCACCCCAGCATCCCACTGGCTGTCCCCAAAGCCTTGGCACATTGTTTGGCCACCTTTAGGTCATCACATATGGTTACCCCCAAATCCCTTTCCTGTTTGGTGACTGCCAGTATCTCCTCCCCCGCCCATCCATGTAATCCTCCCCTGGGTTCTTGTGCCCCAGATGCATGATTTTGTCCTTTTTGCATTAAATCTCAACTGCCACACTATAGATCATTCCTCCAGTTTACCTAGGTCCCTCCTCATTTTCCACCCCTCCTGGAGTGTGTACCCTGTTGCAGATCTTAGTGTCATCTGCAAAGAGGCACACCTTCCCTTCCAGCCCTTCTGCAATGTCACTTATGGCTGAATAAGAAAGTACTGGACACTGATATTTCAATTCCTAGTTACCAAATATGGAGGAATGATCGTACTAAAAGGGGAGGGGGTTCTGGTTTATGGTTCTCTTGCCCTGGATATAAATTGTATTGATTGTGACATCAAGACCCAAGGTCTGGAAAGATTAGTATTAGAAATAAAAATCCCACACCAGAAGCCCATTTTGTTAATGGGTTGTTACCCCAAAAGTAATGCCCAAATTTTTCTGAATATTTGTGAACTATTACTTCCATATAGGGATAGTCGTGAACTTATGCTATTAGGTGATTTAAATACAAATTGGGTATCCCTTTCTAGTACAAGTAAATTGTTGGATCTATCATTCACCTTGGGAGCTTCTCAATTAATTAATTCTCCAACTAGAATTAATCCGAAGAATCCAAATCTTTCTTCTATTTTGGACTTAATATTTACTTCTGCTCCAGATAAATATCCCTTACATGGTGTGCTGCCAGATGCTTTTAGTGACCACCAGGTCACCTTTTGTATAAGATAGAAAATTGATAAACCTAGCGTAGCGCAAGTAAAATCTTATCGGGCCCCGAACTCCTTTGACTATACTGCCTTTATGGTAGACTTAGAAACAAGAAACTGGGATAGACTGGCAGTGATCCCTAACATTGATGATGATGCCTAGCACTATTTTCAAAGTGAATTCCGAGCAGTGTGTGATGCTTGTTCCCCAGTTCGTCTCAAAAAAATTAAATATAACCATTCCCTTTGGTACACTACAGACTTAAGAAAATTTCGTAAGATCCGGGACAAGGCTTGGAAACTTGCAAAACAACATCCCAATGTAAGATCATTATGGAATAAATATCGTCAGGCTAGAAATACTTAAATTAAAAAAATAAGACAAGCAAAAGCAGATTATTTTCTGTCGGATAAGAATAAACATCCAAGAGACTTTTGGAAAATGGTTAAAAAACTGCAGGGTAATAAGCCAACCAAGCTGCCTATCTCTTTTTCTGTGAATGGAATCTCACAAGTTACTTCGAATAGGTTAGCAGATATATTCAATGAAAGGTATGTTAATATGGGAACATCCTTGGCCAATGGCTTACCATCTACCATGTTGACAGGAGGTAAACAAATAGTTGATGGTTTGCCATTTTCTTTGTCGATAGGAGGTAATCAAACAGACCCTTGCACCTCTAGCTTTTCCTTTGCACCTATTTTTGTAAGCCAAGTTCTAAAAGAACTATTGAAAATAGATGTAAGAACGGCACAAGGGGAAGACAGTATTTCGTTCTACTTTTTAAAGCTGGCTGCCCCAGTTATTGCTCCTTATCTTGCAGATATCTGTAATCTCTCTCTGCAAACTGGTAATTTCCCCCAAGCCTGGAAACAAGCAAATATAGCTCCCATCTATAAAAGTGGCCAGAAAAACATTATGAGTAACTATAGGCCAATATCACTACTCTCAGTTGTTTCAAAATGTTTTTAAAAACTACTAGTCCATCAACTAAATCAGTATTTAGAGGATCATAAATTGTACAGTATTTATCAATCAGACTTTAAAACATTTCATAGTACTTCTACTGCACTAGTAAAGGTTGTGTCGGACATACAGGTGGCCATGGACATTGGTCTCATAGTTGGGGCCATATTTATAGATGTGTCAAAAGCTTTCGACACTCTGAAACATGATGTCTTGATTAACAAACTACAATCTGTTGGCCTCAGCCATGGGACCCTGAGATGGCTACTTGTCTGAAAGACAGCAAAGAGTAACTTTGGATAACACTTTCAGATCTGGATATTTAACTATCAAAACAGGGGGTCCCTCAGGAATTGGTAATGGGGCCTCTGCTGTTTAATCTGTATATAAATTATGTCAGACACCTATTAGGTGGTGTCTGGCATCATTTGTATGCAGATGACACTATTCTTTATGTTGAGGGTTGTTCTGCAGTTCAGATACAGGAGAATCTCCAGAGTGATTTCGATAGGCTACAGGTCTTCTTCTCTGATTCTGGCTTGGTGTCAAATGCCACAAAATCTCAGCTAACGTTGTTCTGCAACAAGCCAGAAGCTATTCAACAGCCTCTGAAAATAAATACTTTGGATAGTTGTGCTCTTGATTTAGTTGATTCCTATAAATATATGGGGGTCTGGGTGGATTCCCAGTGTAAATTGAATACTCATATAAACTCCCTAATTGGCAAACTAAATAGAAAGTTGGGGTGCCTATATAAATATAGAAAGTATATTTCACAAGACACAATATTAAAAATAATTCAACAGTTACTCCTCTGTTTGACTATGGAGATATTATGTTCAGGGGGGCATCTGAGCTATTGCTCTGTAGACTGTATGTGATCTACAATAGATTTGCCCCGGTACATTTCGGATGCTTCGTGAAACATCCATCATTGTCTTCTTTATGGAGCTCTAAACTGGACAAGTTTATCTGTATGTACAATTAATTTGGCTTTTAGGTGCAATCTTAACAAAGTACCTATATATTTATCAGATATAGTAAAACTTAAGAATGTAAAGAGTGGTTTGCTTTCTGCCAATTTGATTGAATATGAAGAGCCAGTTATGAAAATGGCGAAAGGAGATTCTAATGTTGTTCATATTGCTCCCAAGTTATGAAATAATTTACCATACCATTTACATTTACAGAAAATAGTGCCGCATTGGAACACTACAAAAACTTGGTAAATGAAGAATGCTGCCTTACCTAAGCCTTGTTGTGATCAACTTGTGTAAATTTACTTTAAATATGTTCTGGTGTCACTTATGCACTGATTGTAAATTTGTGTATTTTATATATTATATGTGTAACATGTTTGTCCTTTTTTATGCCCATGGGACCCCATTGTAAATGAGTCTAGGTGCAACTGGGTTATCCCATATCTGAATAAAATTTTTACTACTACTACTACTACCACTATATTAAACAGGACTGGTCCCTGTGGCACCCCGCTGGTCACCCTTCTTTTCCCAGACTGAGTTTCATTTACCACCACCACCCTCTGTCTTCTATCACTCAGCCAGTTTCTAACCCAATTTAACACCTTGTGACCCACTCCCAGGCTGCCCAGGTTGTTCACAAGTCTTCTATTTGGAATGGTATCAAAGGCCTTACTGAAATCCAGGTAGGCCACATTCACCGCTCCCCCCAATCCACTTCCCTAGTCACCCAGTCAAACAAATCAATTAGATTTGTTTGACATGACCTTCACACTATGAATACATGCTGTCTCAGATCCTATGCTCAGCTGGAGTCAGGGTGTTCCACAATGCTTTCTTTAAGTAGTGATTTCATAATTTTCCCCACCATTGAGGTGACGCTGACTGGTCTGTAGTTTGCAGCTTCCTCCCTACTCCTACTTTTGTGAAGAAGGACTACAACTGCCCTCCTCCAGTCCTCTGGAATGACTCTCGTATTGAGTGATTCCTTGAACAGGGCTGCCAGTGGTGCTGCCAGCACCTCCCATAGTTCCCTTAATATTTTAGGATGTATCTCTTCCGGTCTTATTGCTTTGTCCACTTTCTGTTTTGTATAGGCCCTTCCTGAGGGTTACCAGAGACAAAAGCTTCTAAAATTCTCCAGGCCTAGGAAAATGGTAGTAAGCATCTCCTCAGAGCCATCTATGATATGGCTGATACTGCAGCCAGGGCGGCTGCCACTGGCATTTGCCTTGGAAGGCACTCCTGGCTTACAGTCTCTGGCTTCACAACTGATGTCCAACAAAACGTGTTCAGTACCCTTTTTGTGGGACACAAATGTTTTGGTCCTGATGTGCATGATATTATTAATGACCTGCAGGCATCTGGCAGGGCTATTATGTCTGTCCACTCCCCTTATGTCTGTGCAGTCCCTTTATCGTACCCAGCCCAGGAACACACCAAGGTCCTCCTTTCATAAGTTCTCTCACAAATCTGGCTCAGGAACCAAGGTCCAGGGCAAACATAGGGCCAGTTCTGCCTTGCCTGCCCCCTCCTCTACCACTGGTCCCTCTGCTAAGCACCTTAGGGGAGGAGGAGGAGGGGCCCGGCCACTGATTCCACCTCAGCCTGACTCCTTGCCAGACCCCACTCCTCTTGTTCCAAGCCAGGAGGTGGTGGTCGGAGGTTGGTTCTCTCTCCATCTGCATCAGTGGAGAACCATTATTATGGATACCCCAAAGGGCATTTGGCTGGGAAGCCAAGTTTCAAGAAAATACAAAATCACACATGCCCACACAATGTAAAGCATCATGGACTGCATATGCAAATCACCACAGAATGTTATGCTGGTCCAACTTTAAGCAGAAATGCATGGTGCCGAAAGGCCTCTCACACAGTTTGCAAAGGGTGCTAACGGAAGACATAGACACGTGTTTCGTCCTACCAGGACTCATCAGTATGCCTCGTCATGTTTGACACCCCAGTGGAATGGACCAGCTACCCTTAAGACAGTGTGTCTTGGATATGTTGTGGTGAACCCATTAAAATAAAAAACTATTTAAAAGACAAAGAACCTCTGTGCGCAAACACTGAGGCAAGGGTTACCCCAAAGGGCATTTGGCTGGGAAGCCAAGTTTCAAGAAAATACAAAATCACACATGCCCACACAATGCAAAGCATCATGGACTGCATATGCAAATCACCACAGAATGTTATGCTGGTCCAACTTTAAGCAGAAATGCATGGTGCCGAAAGGCCTCTCCCACAGTTTACAAAGGGTGCTAACAGAAGACACAGACACGTGTTTGATCCTACAGGACTTATCAGTATGCCTCGTCATGTTTGACACCCCAGTGGAATGGACCAGCTACCCATAAGACAGTGTCTTGGATATGTTGTGGTGAACCCATTAAAATAAAAAACTATTTAAAAGACAAAGAACCTCTGTGCGCAAACACTGAGGCAAGGTTACCCCAAAGGGCTTTTGGCTGGGAAGCCAAGTTTCAAGAAAATACAAAATCACACATGCCCACACAATGCAAAGCATCATGGACTGCATATGCAAATCACCACAGAATGTTATGCTGGTCCAACTTTAAGCACCACAACATATCCAAAACACTGTCTTTAGGGTAGCTGGTCCATTCCACTGGGGTGTCAAACAGATGAGGCATACTGATGAGTCCTGGTAGGACGAAACACATGTCTATGTCTTCTGTTAGCACCCTTTGCAAACTGTGTGAGAGGCCTTTCGCACCATGCATTTCTGCTTAAAGTTGGACCAGCATACATTCTGTGGTGATTTGCATATGCAGTCCATGATGCTTTGCATTGTGTGGGCATGTGATTTTGTATTTTCTTGAACTTGGCTTCCCAGCCAAATGCCCTTTGGGTAACCCTTGCCTCAGTGTTTAGCAAGAGGTTCTTTTGTCTTTAAATAGTTTTTATTTTAATGGGTTCACTACAACATATCCAAGACACACTGTCTTAAGGGTAGCTGGTCCATTCCACTGGGGTGTCAAACAGACGAGGCATACTGATGAGTTCTGGTAGGACGAAACACGTGTCTATGTCTTCTGTTAGCACCCTTTGCAAACTGTGTGAGAGGCCTTTCGGCACCATGCATTTCTGCTTAAAGTTAGACCAGCATAACATTCTGTGGTGATTTGCATATGCAGTCCATGATGCTTTGCATTGTGTGGGCATGTGTGATCTTGTATTTTCTATTACTATGGATGCTTGGATCCTGCAAATAATCGAACAAGGCCATGCTTTAGAACTTCTGGAACAGCCTCTAGATGTTCCTTCGGTTCCCACCTTTTACCCTTTGGACCACACAGCGGTGCTCCAGAAGGAGGTATTCACCTTGCTGGGCAAAAGGGCCCTAGAACCAGTGCCCAGGTGGCAAAGGAACAAAGGATTCTACTCCCGGCTCTTCCTGGTTCCGAAAAGAACTGGGGACTTGAGGCCTATTCTAGACCTCAAGGTGCTGAATCTTTCCAGCTAGTACAGAAAGTTCTGGATGGTAACCCTACATGGCTTCCTTCCTCCCTCTGCTCAAGTAGGATGACTGGCTGTGCTCCCTCAACAGGCAGGATGCCTATCTGCATATCATGGTTCCCCCCTCAAAGGCAGTACCTGCAATTTCTATTCCAGAAGGAGCATTACCAGTTCAGAATGCTGCCCTTTGGCTTATCCTCTGTGCCACAGGTATTTACCGTATCTCTTCTGTAATTTCACCTAGTAGCTAGCACTTTTGCAGTTCTGTAATACACACAGTTATACTTTTGTTAATGTAATTGTATCTGGTGTTGCCTATCTTCCGTGCCTTGTATTATATCTACCACCCGGATGCATCTGGAAATGAGCAGATTGCTCAGTCTGCATTTTCTGGTGAAACTTTTAAATAAATAAATATTTGGACGACTGGTTGCTGAAAGTTCAGTTCGGGGAACTCCCGTTGCTAACTCTAGAACGTACCCTGTATTTGTTTCAGTCCTTGGGCATCACAGTCAATTTGCCCATATCTGTGCTGATCCCATCCCAGTAGTTGCAGTACATTGGGTGGTTCTGGACTCTACTCAGGGCAAGGTCTTCCTACCACAGGACAGAGCAGACTGCCACATAGCTCAGGCCCAGGCAGTGGCTCAGTGCCAATATGTCCCAGACAGAGAGTTCTTGAGGCTGCTAGGCTTAATGGCCATTGTGATGGTCCCTTTTACCAGGCTACTCATGAGGATCCTGCAGTGGACCCTCATGGTCCAGTGGGTTCATTGCTCAGATGATCTGGATCAGCTGGTCTTTGTCTCCTCCCCAGTACGCAAGGTGCTTCAGTGGTGGATGGACCAAGACAATCTCTTAAAAGGGGCCCACTTTCTTATCCCCACTCTTCACCAGATCCTCACAACGGATGCTTCAGGTCTGGGTTGGAGAGCACACCAAGACTTTTATCAGACCCAGGGGAAGTGGTCCCAGTGGGAGACCCACTGCCACATAAACATTCTAGAGACGCAGGCAGTTCTTTATGTCTTGCAGGCCTTCCAGAACCGTCTCTCTCCAGGCCCACTGTTGGTACCATCGGACAACCTCAGTGTGGACTATTACATCAACAAGGAAGTGGGGACCCATTCCTACCCCTGTGCCTGGAGGCAATGAGGGTCTGGTATTGGGCTCTATATCATGATCTAGAACTGTCAGCCATCCATGTGCCAGGCACCCAAAATACCTTGGCAGACAGCCTCAGCCGGTCATAGTCCAGACTGCACAAGTGGGAACTGCTGACCTCCATTGTAGAAGACTTGTTCGACAGGTGGGGGCATCCGGAGTTGGACCTTTTTGCGCCCCACTCAACACAAAACTGCCACATTTCTGCTCACTAGATCCAGAGCCTGGAGTTTTCTGGCAAGACACGTTGTCCCTCTCCTGGAAAGGGAGGTTTCTTTATGCCTTCCTATCCTTTCCTCTGATCCAGAGGGTGCTCATCAAGCTACAGATGGAAGGTACCACCCTAATTCTGGTGGCTCCATTCTGGCCTCATCAGATATGGTTTACATTGCTTCTTCAAGTGGCTGTGGATCCTCCAGTTCCCCTGCCCCTTTGCAGGGATCTGTTGACACAGGCTCAGGGGATCCTGGTCCCTCTGGACCTCAAGTCCCTCCATGTGTATGCATGGCTCCTGAGGATGTAGCTATTGCCCGCTTCAGGGTGCCTCAGAAGGTGAACATACGAACATACAAAATTGCCAGCAGAAAAAGGCCCACAGGTTTATCAAGTCTGCCCAATTGTGCAGCTCTTAGTTTCATGTTACTACAGCTGCCCCAGCCCCACCCAAATCCTTCCCTTCCTTCCTCCCCTTTCCTGGTCTTCCCCCCTTTGTGTTCTTGTCTGTTCTAATCTTGCCCTTGACTCTATCCCAACCCCGCTTAAAGCTATCCACTGTCCTCATTTTTGATTAACTCCTCCGGCAGTGTGTTCCATCTCACCACCACTCTCTCTGTAAAGTAGTGCCTCCTCATCTCTCTCCTGAACCTTCCCCCTTCCAACTTCAGACTGTGCCCCCTAGTGACCCTTCCACCCTTTAAGCGGAACAATCCTCCCTCTCTGACTTTGTTTATGCCTTTTAAGTACTTAAAGATCTCTATTATGTCCCCTCTTTCCCATCTATCTTCTAGCGAATACATGTTAAGCTCCCTTACTCTTTCCTCATATGGCAATTCCCCCAGTCCCATGATCATTTTCGTAGCCCTGTGCTGCACCCTCTCCAATAATCTCACATCCTTTTTGAGGTATGGTCACCAGTACTGCACACAGTACTCCAAGTGTGGCCTCAAAAGTGATCTATACAAGGGCAGGATGACCTCCTCCCTTCTAGAGGTGATCTCGCCGGCAATGCACCCCAGCATCCTATTTGCCCTTGCTGCCACCCTCCTATACTGTGCTGTTACCTTCATGTCCCCTGTGACTATTACCCGAGGTCCCTTTCCTCCTCTGAATCTCTTATCTGCTCTCTTCCCAGCCATTAGCAGGTCCTGGGATTTCTTGCTCCGAGGTGCATGACCTTACACTTCTTAGCATTAGACCCCAACTGCCACTCCCTAGACCAGTGTTCGAGTTTAGCTAGATCCTCCCTGAGTGCCTTCCTACCTTTCTTATTGTCTACTTCTGCACAAATCTTAGTGTCATCTGTGGACAGGCTGATCTTACTCTTGACCCCCTCTGCAATATCTCTAATGAAGACATTGAACAAAACAGGGCCCAGCACTGAACCTTGCAATAACCCACTTGTTACTGGCCTTGGCTTGGATGTCTCCCCCCCTTACAACTACCCTCAGTTGTCTGCCCTGCAGCCAGCTCTCAACCCACCCCACCAGTTTCTCCCACAACCCCGTGTCCCTTAGCTTGCTCATTAACCTCCCATGGGGCACCGAGTTGAAAGCCTTGCTGAAGTCCAGGTACAGGACATCCACAGCGTGGCCTTCGTCAACTGCCCTAGTGACCCAGTCGAAGAAACCGATCAGGATAGTTTTGCACGATCTTCCCGAGACAAACCCATGCTGTCTCATCCTGTAGACCATTACTATCGAGAAAGGTTATCAACCTCTCCTTTAGAATGGTGGCTAATGTCCTGGTGGCTGCCAGGAAATCTTCTACCAGGGCCACTTACTGTATGAAGTGGAAGCACTTTGCTATATGGGCCACTTCTCATCACCTGAACCCTTTCACTTGTCTGATCAACCAAGTTCTAGAGTATCTCCTGTCCTTATTGGATGCAGGACTTCAGTATTCATCCATGAAGGTGCACCTGTCTCTATTTCAGCCTTTCATGTGCCTATTGATACCCCTACGGTGGCCAAATTGGATGTGGCCTGTACTTTTCTGAGAGACATTCTACACCTGAAACCTCCTATCTGGAATCCGTTCCCAGCTTGGGACCTCAATTTTGTGTTTGAGAAGTTGACCCTGCCTCCTTTTGAGCCAGCCACATCTTGCAAGCTACTCTTTCTGTTGTGGAAAGCGTTATTTTTAGTTACTGTTACTTCTATTCGTAGAATTTCAGAGCTACAGGCTCTCATGTCTGAGCAGCCTTATTTGATTTTTCACAAAGACAGGATCTCTGTGTACTAATCCTAAGTTTCTTCCTAAGGTGGTGTCTGAGTTTACTATGAATCAATCCATCCACCTGCTAGCTTATTTTCCAGAGCATGCCAATCCAGGGGAAGCATTGCTCCACACTTTGGATGTGCATAAAATTCTCAGGTACTATACACTTCGTAGGAAGGACTGCAGAAAGTCCTCTCAGTTGTTTCTTTCTTTTACCCCTGGCAGAGAGGGTGCTGCAGTATCTAAACAGTGCTTGTCCAAATGACTGGCCAACTGTATTATTTTTATTATAGGAAGAGTGGTAAGGAACTTCTGGCGTGGTTCATAGCCATTCAACCAGAGGCATGGCCACTTCTGTTGCCTGCTTCAGGAATGTGTCAGCTGCAGAAATTTGTGCTGCTGCCACTTTGAGTACCGTCCACACCTTCACCAAGCACCACAGTCTGGACATTTCTCCAGGAAAAAGGGCAGGCTTTGGCCTGGCTGTGCTTCAGGGCCTTCTTTCTTAGGCCTTTGGCCTCCTGCCACCCAGACTGATTTTGCACTGAGCACTGCTTGGAACTCATTCCATAGATGTGACCTGATGACAGATATCCCCAATGAAGATAGAACAGTCCATAAGAACGTACTATGACAGTAGATTTTCAAGAGAATCTGTCATCAGTTCATTCCATCCCCCTTTCTCTCTCTTTCTTTCCTGCCTGGTTGCTTCACCCTTTTTGTTAGCTGAGCACTTTCTTTCTCTTCTCGGTTCCCTGGTGGAACTCCTGTCTCCTATGGCTTCTGGCTAGGGAAAGAACTGAGGAGGGAGTGGGGCCGCCCACACTTATATAGGGCTGTGACATCAGAGTCTGATGTCGGCGTGGCAGCCCCTAATAAACTGCTGCAGAAAAGCTTCCATGGGATCCTAGTACCTGATGGTTAAGTTCCATAGGTGTAACCTGATGACAGAGATTCTCTCAAAGATCTACTGTCACAGTAAGTTCTTTCATAACTGTTCTTTCATGGTGTGATTCCTGGTCATTCCACAAGAGGGATGGCCATTACTACTGCTTATTTCAGATTTGATTCTGCTGCTGACGTATGCTGCAGCCACATGTAGCAATGTACACACCTTCACTAAACATCACAGTCTGGACATTGCCTCTTGTAGACATGCTGGCTTTGGGCTTGCTGTACTGTAAGGCCTCCTGTCCTGAATGTATCAGACTGTACCAACCTCTCATTGCCTCTTGGGACTGCTTGGGACTCATTCCAAATGTGTTGCCTGAAAGAAGAGAGATCCTTGAAGAAGATGGAACAGTTGCATATGTAGCATAACAGCAGACCTTTGAAAGTATCTCTTCCATTAGGCAATGCCATCCCTTCCTCCATTCCCCCTTCTGCTTCAGTGAGATTGCATCAGATATTGTGCCTGATCCTAATCCATGACTGTTATATCCAGCACCATATACTGCCTTGTATGCTTGGTGCTGATCTGCTCTCCTGGTTCCCCATTGGTGGCGGTCCTCTGGGCCTAATATCTGGTGGGGAAACAGGACCTCCCATGTTTATGTAGTCTGTGATGCATGACATCATCATGGGTGGCCCCCAGGTGGCAAACGTTGTCGTGTGGTCCTAGTGCCTGCTGGCCATAGTTCCAAAAGTGTGTGGCCCAGTGAAAAAGATTCTCTTGAAGATCTACTGTTATAGTAAATACATAACTGTTCTTTTCTCTTCTGAGGAGGAACTGGTTCTACGGCACGTTTTTGGAATAAAGACTGAACTTTTCCTTCAGAAGTGACAAATGGCCTGGAAAATAAGAGGAAGGAGATGTAGGAGGATCTGAAGGGATTTGCAACAGCTCCAGAGCTTTCTTTCTTGCAGTTGTCTCCAGAACCTACTCATTCGTTGTGATCTTCTGCCATTATTTAATTTGCAGGGAGATCCTGTCCCCCACACTCACCCCTAGAGGTAACAGCTGAGAGAGGGGGAAGAGACGGAAGAGAGGCAGAACTAGGGGTGGCAGGGCCACCAGAACAGATTCCTTTGGGTGCTTTTGCATGGGTACCAGGGAGGAGGGTTCCTGGAAGGGGGTCACTTCCTCCTTCATGGCAATGCTGACAGTAGGCATGACTACCTTTGACAGCAGCTGGACAAAAGGAGCCCCAACAATGACCTCTAGCAGGTGTGGGATACAGAGACTTCACAAACCTTAAAGTCATTCCTCCTCGTCCCTGGACATAATTAAAGTAATGTTTGTTTTTCAAGAGCCAGACTGTTTATTGACATGGCCAACTGCCTGCCTCCTACTGACCTGAACCAGTCGGGTATCTTATGAAGAAAGTGTAGCATTTTCCAATAAGGAGTGTGGGTTAAACCTTCATAGTGATGTGGCGATGATATCCAGCCCTGCAAGGTATATGCAAAGGGTCATACCCATAGCTTTTCAGATTCTCTGGGGTAAGCCATATGATCGGATACCCACCATCTGAGTGCTGGATCTCAGCCTGCATATCTGTGTGCAATTCTTTTTGTTTAAAATTGTAAATTTACTAGTGTTGCAGTATTACTGCAAAATGCGCTATAGCAGACTGCCAGGATGCAGCACATTACCTTGCAGTATTACTGCAAAATGCACTGTAGCAAACTGCCAGGATGAAGCAAATACCTTGTAGTGTTACTGTAAAATGCACTGTACACCTACAAGAAAAATATGTAAATCTGAGGAAGTCAGAAGTTATATATGGTATTTATTGACTTCACGTCAGCTTTTGACACTATAAATAGAGAACTGTTGTGGTATATTATGAGAAGTGACGGAACTGATCCTGCGCTCATAAGTGCTATCAAATTACTATATACTGATACATGAGCTCAGGTTAGGAACAGTGGGGGGAGTTTAACTAAACGTTTTTATACCAATTGTGGTGTGAGACAGGGCTGTATCCTTGCTCCCTCACTTTTTTCAATCTACATAAACAACTTCTTAGTAAATATAAATAAGTCAAAAACTGATTCTCCCAAAATTGGAAGAGACTCATGTGGAATCCTTGCTTATGTGTATGATCTGTTACTGTTATCCCTATCTCCTAGGGGGCTCCAGCTAAAGTTAAATGAGCTGGCTAAGTTTGTAGACCAGAATTTTCTGAAAATAAATTTGACCAAATCAAAGGTAATGATATTGGGAGGCACCACATGCAAATATAAATGGTTTATAAAGTCCGAAAGGTTGGAACTTGTGAATGAATATCAGTGCCTGGGAATCGTGGTATCATCTTCATTTAAATGGAATAAGCACAGCAAAAACTGAAAGAACTATTGAAGCTCTGAGTAGGTTCAATTATATATATGGTGACAATTCACTTGTTCCTCTTTTGAGCACTTTAGAAGCGAAATACAATTCCCAAGTCCTTTATGGTTGTGAGTTATGGGATCACAAATATATTGTCAAGTTAGAAAAAACAGCAATAAGAGTGCTCAAAGGAGCTATTGGTTTCCCTAAAACAACTCCCGCTCAGTTTGTTAGAGCTGAATTGGGTCTCTCTAATCTTATTGCTTTAGCTGAATCTCGTGTAGTAAATTTCTGGATTAGGCTTAATTTGTTACCAGATCATTGTTATGCAAAAAAATGTCTGTTGGAAAAAATGAAATGGGAAATTCTGGACTGCAAAAAATCCAGTTGGTTGTCTTGGGTTAAACAGATTTTAAACTCAGTTGGTCATTTGAATTTGTATGTACTGACTACCCAACATATCAGTACCTCCAAAAGCTACGGATGATTTCTTAAGCAGATGATTATACAATAATATAGGATCTATGATTTACACTACATGCAGAATTCTAAATTTGCAGTTTGGTATACTGAAAATGATTGTCACCACTATTGTCTTTATCTGGAATATTTGGAATATCCTGAAATGTGCCGAACTTATGCAAAATTTCGGATAGGTTTTTTCTTGTCTAATGTGCTTGACTGTAGGTTTAACTAGATTTATGATCAAGAATCCTCTTACTGCTTTTGTGGTACTAACGAAAAGGAAGATTTAGAACATGTTGTCCTAAAATGCCAGTGGTACAGGGCATCTAGACAGAGATGGTTGAGGCCGATTCTTGTTTCTCTTACAGACTGTTCAAACAAGACAATATTAAGGATTCTTTTTACTACAGAAGATGGGTATATCATTAGAAAAACTGCTCTTTATTTATGTAATATGCAGAAAATAAGGAAACTAATAATTAGCACCATTCAGAGATAGAGTTTGGGTTGGGTTTTTTTGCTGCTTTGCACAAATATTTCTGTAACTTATTTATCAAATGTACTGTCTATGCATTTATGTGTCCGTATTCTCTGTATAAAATTTTGTAATGATCTTTTTATGATTGAACAAATAAAATGAACATACATACATATACTGTAGCAAACTGCCAGGACGCAGCACAATACCTTGCAGTATTACTGCAAAATGCACTGTAGCAAACTGCCAGGATGCAGCACAATACCTTGCATGCATATCAGTTCACTGAGAATAGATTCACTATTTAAACACTCTTGCCTTGCATACTCCCCTCAACCTAATGGGCATATCTTCACAGTACGAGTTATGGTAGACTACCTTATCCTTTAAACCCCAGGAAATCTTATTGTATTCTGACTTCTGCAGTATAGTCTCACCATAAGACTGCCCCAGAGCTGAAATGGTTAACAGAACCTATGCTAATCATGGAATGTTAGGCCCGAGCTCAGTTTCCAAACCACTGTCCCTGGTAAACATTCTACAACCATCAGATTCTTTACTCTGCGTGCCTAGTACAGACGCTTGGAGAGCCCTCCTTCATCTTTCTTGAAGATTTTATTTTCTTAGTTTTTTGAAGTAAAATTGTATTTGTTCATTTTTAAAGTACTGTCCTTGAGTTTACAGGTAGATTTACTCTAGATTTAGTGTTATTCTGGTAGATTTTTTGTTTTTTTTCTTGGTTCGTTTAACCGGGAGGAAACTGAATGTTTATTTATATATTTAAAAGTTTAACTTTCTCTTTTGACCCCTTTTGGACTGGCTATTTCAATTGGAGAAAAACCATGGTAATTCTTGGGTCTCTCTTCGGTCGCTAAACCGACCGCAAAAAAAAAAAAAATATATATATATATGTTGAAAGATATTCTTTTTGTGAGTGCTTGGGTTCACATAAAACCCACTTTTAGGGTTTTTTGTTGGTATGTCACTGCCCAAGAAAAGAACCGGCCTAATGGGTTTTCAGCATTGTACAGAGTGTGGGGAACCATTTGCCAAAGCTGATTTATTTATTTATTCATTTTGGATTAACACCTTTGAGCCAAAGACTCTTTTACATAGGTTCCATGTCAAAGACATCTGAGGGGGATAGGGTACAGTACAGAAAGGTAGGTATTATACAAACATACAGGTAGCAAAATCATACAGTCATAGCAAAAGAAATTGTTTATACAACAGCATAAGGGTGAAACACATTTTATTTAACACCTGTGAGTTGCACAAGATCGTAAAATGGTGCAGCCAGAGGCATTGTCAAGCAGGATGCTGTATCTAGGACCAGAGCCTAAATGCACTCGTTCACAACAGTGTCAAGAGTGGAGGACAGGAGGGGGACACCTCCAGCGGGTTGATATAGAGCTGGAAGGGTGGACAGGATAGCATGAGAGGGTAGATGGGGTTAAGAGATAGCGGAAGGGAGGAAGAAGTGGGTGATGATAGAGGTGACTGTGAAGGAGGTATATGGGGAGAATAGAGGAGGGTGGGGAATGGGAGGTCCTGATCCTCACTTAGTTTGTGTTGTCTGTCTGGGGTTTGAACACCTTCAGGCAGATTGTGAAATCTGTAAGAATTTTCCTCAGTCGATGCTTGATAGGCATTTGAACCGACTGAGGGAAAAAATGTCTGTGAAGGCTGCTGACCCAGCTGTGGACAAAATTCCTCCTCTCAGAAGGAGAAACCGAAGGAACCAGTTGAACAACCCTCTGACCAGGTGAAGGTTCCTCGGGTAAAAAGAGAACCACAGACACCGCCTCTGAACCAACAGGTTCTGCTAAGAAGAAGAAAAAGGAAAAGCACTCAGTTAAGGAACCGCAACCAATGATTCTGTTGGTTCCAGCTGCAGAGACTGTAGCTAACACTATAAGCGTTCTTCAGGTGCTGCAAACAAGTACCAGAGTTCCGGTTCAACGGCCCAGTTTGCAGTCCTCGGTTCAGGACCTGCGTTGCTCCTTGGTTCCCCGTCCACTTGAGAGATTTGCTGAAGTTTATGTAGAAGGGGAGGATGAAGATGATGAGGATGAAGATTATGGGTGAACCTCTTGAACCAGAAGTATCCCCTGATCCTCACCGTCCTGACTCCCCTGACAAGGTAGCTGTGGATTTTACATCCCACTTTGCTTTTATGAAGCAAGTTGCACAGACTCTGGACTTTTCCACCCAGAAATTCACAGAGGAGGAAAAGGAACCAGACTATGTGGAAATGATGGATGTGCCAGCAACAAAAAGGCTGTTGTTACCCATCCACAAGTCCTTGAAGAGACAGACTTCCAAGATTTTGCAGACCCCCCTTCCATTCCCCCAGTGGACAAGAGGATGGATAGGAAGTACTGGATGGCCAAGTCTGGAGCAGAATTCCTTTTTTGACATCCCAACCATGAAGGGGTGGTGCAGGCTGCTGCATGTGACAAGGCAGAGATTCTCCTGGCATCATATCCACCAGAAATGGATTCCAGGAAAATAGATTCTATGGCCAGGAAATCCTATTTGTGTGCTTCTCTGGCTATTAGACAAGCAACCTATGTGGCTTATGTGTCCAGATACCAGAATAGCCTCTGGAACACTATTTTAGAAATAGCTAAGGCTTGCCCTGGACCCATGGCCTCAGACCTATCAGAAGCTGCAAAAGGGGGCATAGAAGTTTCTAAATGCCAGTTTCAAATGGCAGTGGATGCAAATGACATTGCTGCTAGGCAAATGGCAACCTCTATATCTCTGAGGAGATTTGCCTGGTTAAGGGCCAGTAATTTGTCACAGGACACACAGACAAAGGCACTTGACTTTCCCTGTGAGCCTACATCTCCCTTCGGTGAGCAAACAGAGGCTTACATGAAGAAGATGGATGAGTATAAAGTAGCCTATAAGAGTGCTGCTGCAAAAGAGAAGGCAGCAACACCACAGAAGTACCAGGGGAAAAAGGTGCAGGGGTAAATCCCACTACAGGCCCTTTTTCTAGACTCAGGCATCACTAGACTACTAGCCCCAGAGGGGGGACTTCAGAGGCAAAGGCAGAAGGGGCAACAGCACTCAGCAAAGTACACAACCCAAGCAGACCCCCTGAGCGGTCTGCCAGGGTCGCCTCCCCACTCCCAATAGGAGGCAGGCTGGCCCACTATCTCCAGGCTTGGGAATCCGTCACCACAGAAAATTTTCGTCCTGGAGGTAGTGGGCCAGGGGCTTGCCCCTCAGTTTCAAATCTCTTCCCAAACCGAGGGCAAGACTTTTCAGACCAGCCAGCCTAGCAGAGGTAACTCTGTTGGAGGAGGAAGTAGCAAAGTTGATTCTGGAAAAAGCAGTAGAGCCAGTTCCTTTAGCCCAACAAGGAAGGGGTCTCTACTCAAGGTACTTCCTCACTCTAAAGAAAACAGGGGAGTGGCGACCCATATTGGATCTCAGACACTTAAATAAACATTTGACAAAGCCAAAGTTCAAAATGGTCACTCTGGCTACCATTCTTCCTATACTCAGGAAGGGAGATTGGCTGGCATTTTTGGACCTAAAAGATGCCTACTTCCATATTCCCATCAGGCAATCACACAGAAAGTACCTCAGGTTCAGATTGCCATCAGGACACTACCAGTTCAAAGCCATGACTTTCGGCCTGACATCTGCTCCAAGAGTGTTCACCAAGTGCTTAGTAGTGGTGGCACACCTAAGGAGACAGGGGGTTACAGTCTTTCCATACCTGGACGACTGGTTGGTGGTAAGCCAGTCCCCTCAGCAGATAAGAAAAGCACTGATCATCACTCAGGATACCCTGAGTAGACTGGGCTTCCTGGTAAACCAGAAAAAGTCAGTGCTAACACCAGTTCAACTCCTGGAGTTTATAGGGGCAGAACTGGATACTCTGAGAGGAAGAGCCTTCCTCCCTCAGGGAAGGGTAGACAACTTGGTACAGCTGGCAAACTCTTTCCAGCTTCATACCCCCAGACCAGAAGACATTTTCTCCAGCTGCTGGGTCACATGGCTGCATCAACAGCAACAGTGTCAGGATTAAGATTCCAGATGAGGAACATTCAGTTCCACCTCAGGGCTCACTGGTCTCAGAGAAGAGACTCCCTGTCACAGATGGTACCTGTCACAGGAACCCTGCTTTAAGCTCTGCAATAGTGGCAGGAAAAGGACAACCTCACGGAAGGCAAGCTTTTTCTCCAGCTGCCACCGGCAGCAGTCTTGACAACAGATGCCTCCCTCCTAGGATGGGGTGCCCACCTAGGGGAGCATAGTGCCCATGGTACCTGGCTCCAGCAAGGGTCTCTGCTTCACATAAAACTGCTGGAACTCGGGGCAGTCTATCTGGGCATTCAGTCCTTCATTTTAATCCTGCAGGGCAATGTAGTTCAAGTCAGGACAGACAATACAACCACAATGTACTACATCAACAAGCAAGGGGCCAAAGGTCTTCCCCATGTGCACAGAAGCCATGAAGGTATGGAACCTGGCTTATTCTTTGGGGATCTCACTCTCAGCAGTTCATCTCTCAGAGAAGGACAATGTCCTAGCAGATGTCCTGAGCAAGATCAACCAGAACCACCATGAGTGGTCACTAAACAGGCAGATCCTGCAAGTGGTATTCAAAAGATAGGGCATCCCAGAGGTGGACCTATTTGCAGCCCCAGACAATCACCAGCTGCCACTGTTCTATTGCAGGATTCCTGCACTAGGCACAGTGCCTATAGATGCACTCCTGCTGGATTGGATGGGGAAGTTTCTGTATGCCTTCCCACCATTTCCCCTGCTGCTCAGAGTACTGAACAAGCTCAGGGTTCAACCAGCAACAATGATCCTCATTGCCCCAGACTGGGCCAGGCAGCCTTGGTACTCACTGCTACTGATCCTGTCAATCTCCAAACCAATCTCCCTGCCCAGGAGGCACAAGCTACTAACTTCCTCCCAGGGCAGAGTCCTGTATCCCAATCTCCATCTCCAGTCCCTCAGACTCAGAGCTTGGCTCTTGAGGACTTAAGAGTATGCTGATCTACACCTCTCGGAAGGGGTGTTAGAGGTCCCCAGGATATCTAGAAAACCTTCCACTAGAAAGACCTAGTCGTCCAAATGGAAGAGATTTTCTGTTTGGTGTGGACAGAGACAGATAGACCACCGCCAGGCTGGCTTATCAGTAGTCTTGGACTATCTAGCACATATGCATTCCCTGGGCCTTTGGCCTTCCACCCTTAAGGTGTACTTAGCAACTGTCACTGCATACCTTTCTGCTGGAAAAGGGGTATTTCTGGCTGCCAACCAGGTATTCAAGAAGTTGTTCAAGGGCCTACTGCACTTGCATCCTCCTCACAGGAAACCCACTCCTGCATGGGACCTTAACATATGCATTGGCCAGCTAATGCAGCCATCATTCAAACCCATGTCCTCAGCAGAGCTCAAGTATGTGACATGGAAAATGGTGTTCCTGGTAGCCATCACCTCAGCCAGGAGGATCAGTGAGCTCCAGGCCTTGTCCACAGAACCAGACTACATAGTAGTTCACAGGGACAAGGTAGGCCTTAGGACCAATAGGAAATTCTTCCCTAAGGTGGTCTCAGACTTATACCTTAATCAGTCCATGACTGTGCAGTCTTCTTCACTGATCATTTTGGTTTGGGGAACGAAGACTGCATAGTCTTGATGTCAAGAGAGCCAAGCTACTACTTGTATCACACAAAGGGACACAGGCAGGATAGAACCCAGCTCTTCCTGACCTATGGAGAAGTGGGGAAGGGCAAACCCACCTCAAAGAGGACCATTGCCCGCTGGATTGTTGCCTGCATCCAATTTTGCCACAGCAAAGTGGGTAAAGAGACCTCTGTAGGCCTCAGGGCCCACTCTACAAGGTGTACAGCTGCCTCTATAGCAGCTGCAAGAGATATCCCTTTGTTAGAAATCTGCAAAGCACCTACCTTGAAAATGGTTCACACCTTCACCAAGCACTACAGTCTAGATACCCAGGCCAGAAGTGATGCCAGATTTGGCACATCTGTACTGCAGAGCCTGTTTCCTAAATAGGTTCTCTACCCTCCTCCAAAGGTACTGCTTGGGTAGTTTGCAGAAGTCGGAATACAGTAAGATTTCATGGGGTTCAAAGAAAAAATGACTTACCATAGTAATCTTGTTTCTTCCAAGAGAATCTTACTGTATTCTGAGCTCCCACCCTACATCCCCTACTAGTACCTATGGGGGCTGCAACAAAGCTGTTCATGCTGTTCGAAACCTATGGGTGTTCTTTATTGGGCTTACTGACTTGAGTCTTAGTGTTGCCCTCAATTTTGAATAAAAGAGGAATAGCTGGTGTTGGGTGTTGTTAATTTGTTATTTAATTATTATTATAGTTTAGATAACTTGTTATTATGCATGGTCCATAAGAATCTAATAGTTGCACAATGTTTACCCGGCAGAGTGGTTTGAAAACCTAGCTCAAGCCTAGCATTCCATGATTAGCATGGGTTCTATTAACCATTTTGGCTCCAGGGCAGTCTTATGGTGAGACCATACTGCAGAAGTCAGAATACAGTAAGATTCCCTTGGAAGAAACAAGATTACTATGGTAATTTTTTCATAGGACTCCCTCTGAACATTGACTGCTGCATCACCTCTCCGTTTTGACTAACTGCAGTACTCAGAGATGTTGCTGGACATAGAAGTGGGCACAGGCCACTGGCTGCACATGGCAGTACAAATTAATTACAGCAAACTACTGTATAAGAGAATTAATTCACTGCCCTAAATTTCTCTGTTTTGTCCACTTTGACATTTTCCCAGCAGTTTAATTTAGCTGACGTGCAAGAGTAAGCTAATTTGTCAATTGCAGTATATATTTTCACTGGCATATACTTTTCACTGGATTTTCAAAATAGTGAATATAGCTAACATTTTTTTCCATCAAAAATACTGTCTTTTACAGTACATTTGCACTGTTATCCTGGTCCCTTAACTCTGCAACAAACCTTAAAGAAGACTGCAACTGCCATATATCCTTTAACTGTTAAAACATTTCCTTTATCATTAGTCCTGTGTACTCATTCCATCTGGTCCTGTATCTAACTTCTTTGCCATATTGTACCTAAAGGGTGTGGATGGGAAGGGGACCACTGTGTCGCCTCTGACTAGGTCTACTCAAGATTTGTGCGAGAGTACTGCCTAATGGCACCCTTACTTTCCGCTAGGGAAAGTGACTGTCGAGCCTCAGCCAGCTAGGAAGGCTCTTTTTGAATGTATTTAATTTCTGTTATTCTCTGCTGCGTGCAGTCTTGCACCATGTTTCTGGACTGGGCAGTTGCTTCAGTTTATGGAGGCTGCAGGGTGGGTGACTTGATTGATTCTGTGTCACTTGGGGTGTTCGTTGGGGGTGGGGAAGGGGAGGATACCACATCCTGATATTTTGAAATATTGCAATCTTTTACAGGCTTCTGTTGTTGTCTTTGATACCAGTCCACAGTACAAGATGGGGTCCTTTGATACCCTTAAAGTGAATACTTGGAATCACATTGGGCTAAACAACCCTACTAAAAAATGCAAAATGCTGACCAGAATGAAAGATTTGGGTTGTGATACAGCATTAGTTCAAGAAATGCACATTTTAGCCTCAGCAGCCGAGCATTTAAAATGTTTTATTTTATTCTTTTTGGTAACCAGGTAAGGTACACTAGGCACAATGCCTGTTTTCAGGTGCGACCGAAGAGCACTGGGGAGGTTAAGTGACTAGCTCAGAGTCGCACAGTATGCAAGTGGAGGTTGTGGGAATCAAACCCAGGTCTACTGGATGTACCAAGCTCATTAATCTAACCTTTAGGCTAATATGCCAGTCCACAATGTATATGGGTAGGGACAGTTTTTCATAATTGCAAGAGTAAAAGGTGGCCACCAGTTAAACCAAACCAAACTCCGGTTGTCGAAACTTCCTCTATAAATGTCACTTGTAAGACCATGCTAAGGTACTTCAAAGGATGAAAGAAGCAAGCTGGGTTATCCATTGCACAAATAATTTATTAAAACACAATAAAAACACTCCACATCTTGGCCGAGCGTTTTTGAGCTATGCAAGTTCTTTATCAAGGCATACTAATGGCTTGTACCCAGAGGTCTTAATGTTTATCCAGGTCCAGACATGAAGGAGTATTCCACATGCTGGAATGTTAATTTGGTACAAGCAATTGATTACATCCATACTTAACATTTAAACATTTTGAATACCAGATTAATCACTCATTCAACAATGAATGTTTACATATGGTGCATAGAGATGTAAATGCAAAGCTTGGGGGAGGTTTGTATAAGAAGCAGAGACAATCTTACATCTTAATAAATGTTGCAAAACACTGCTTGAAAGTAAATAATAAACATCTGTTTGAAAACACAGACACCCTTTTACTCTTTTAGCTGCTAAACATCTGATGAAAACTGTGTTAACAAAAATAAGGAGCGTACAGAGGCTTCATTCACAGGTATGGTGATAACTGAAAATGGTCATTTAAACCTAAACCATTGAAAGCGCTTAGAGTGAATTGCCCAAAAATTTCTCTTTTCAGTAATATCTTGCCTACGTCGTTCCTCACTCCCTTTCATAAAGCAAACAGTCAATTTCAGATTTCAATTTACTAGTGGGGTCATATGACAAGAGTATACACTGTAACAAGCATTTGTCAATGCCGAATGTTGATTGCGTTGGTCTGTTAAGCTCGCTCAGTGGCCCTCTGTCACTGGCTCAGTCTGTTTGTCCTGGTGCTGTAGGCTGCTCTTTTGTACTGGGCAGCTGCCTGCATTGGCATCTTGTTCTGCTGAGGAAGAAATCCGCAGCTGTCCCGACAGAGCTCCATTGAGGTGGCTCACTCCCCCTCTCTCACTCGCTCATTCTGTTTCTCCTGGCGCTGCAGGCTGCCCTTTTGTACTGGGCTCCTGCCTGTGTTGGTGGCTTTTTCTACCCACAAAGAAATCCACAGCTGTCCTGACAGAGCTCCGTTGAGGTTGCTCACTCCCCCTGTCTGAACTCACTCATTCTGGTTCTCCTGGCGCTGCAGGCTGCCCTTTTGTACTGGGCTCCTGCCTCTGTTGGCACCTTTTTCTGCCCACAAAGAAATCTGCAGCATTCCCGACAAAGCTCCATTGAGCTCACTCACTCCCCTTCTCTCACTCGCTCATTGTGTTCTGCTGGCGCTGCAGGCTGCCCTTTTCTACTGGGCTCCTGCCTGCGTTGCTGCCTTCTTATGCCCACAAAGAAATTTGCAGCAGTTACAATACAGCTCTGTTGAGCTCACTCACTCGCTCATTCTGGTTTTCCTGCCACTGCAGGCTGCCCTTTTCTACTGGGCTCCTGCCTGCATTGCTGCCTTCTTATGCCCACAAAGAAATTTGCAGCAGTTACAATACAACTCTGTTGAGCTCACTCACTCGCTCATTCTGGTTTTCCTGCCACTGCAGGCTGCCCTTTTGTACTGGGCCCCTGCATACATTGCTGCCTTTTTCTGCCCACAAACAAATCTGCAGCAGTCCCAACAGATTTCCTAGAGTGACCATGCTACTGTCTGGCAGGAGTGCAAAAACATATTTTAGCCAGGATGTGAAAAATGACAGCTGTAGTGTTCATAAGGAATTATGGAAAAATGCCACAGTTGAAAATGTGGCGTGACAGTATTACAAATGTGCAAAGTTACTAGGGTGCATGGAAACAGTTCAACGCATGCTTATAACACAGTCATGTTATGGAGTTTCATCACCAAATTTTCAACATAGGGATTTTAGGACCTCTGCTCATGAACAGTGCCACTGTCATTTTCTTAATCTGTCCCGAACACTGATTTCCCACAGTGACCACGTTATTCTGCGCTGGAACTGTGAAAACACATTTCGGTCAGGATGTGAAAAATGACAGCTGTACTGCTTATAAGGAGGTGTGAAAAAATGGCACTGTTGAAAATCTGGTGTGACAATATTACAAATCTGTGAAGTTACAAGGGTGCGTGGAAAGTGCACAACGCACACTTGTAACACAGTCATTTTATGGAGTATTGTTACCAAATTTTCAACATAGGCATTTTAGGACCTCTACTCATGAACAGTGTCACTGTCATTTTCTTAATCTGTCCTGAACACTGATTTCCCACAGTGACTGTGCTATTCTGTGCCGGAAGTGCGAAAACACATTTCGACCAGCATGTGAACAATGACAGCTGTACTGCTCACAAGGAGGTGTGACAAAATCCCAATGTTGAAAATCTGGCATGAAAATATTGTAAATTCGCGAAGTTACGAGCGTACATAGCAACTGCACAACGCACGCTCGTAAAACAGTCATTGTTTGAATTTTTTCCACCAAATTTGCAACATAGACTTTTCGAGAGCCCACCTCATGAACGCTGGCACTGTCATTTCATTACTCAGCCCCGAAGATGATTCCGCACAGTGACCGTGAAACCACCTTCGGGCGATTAATGCCATGACAGTTCAAGAATTCATGAGGAGGGGTCCCAAAAACCCCATGTTGAAAATTTGGTGAAAAAATTCCCAAAAATGCTCGAGATATGCACTAAAGTTGAAAAAACCCTATTTATTACATTATACAGCTTACCGGCATTTCCTCAGTTCGCAGTCGGCTTTGAAGAGTGCAGACGTGCTCCTGGTCCACCAAGATCATCGTGCCACGCCTGGAGTAAGTATGGGGTGAGGGGTGTGTGGAGGCAGGGTGTGCAGTGGGTGGTGCGGTTGTGTGGAGGGCAGGGCGAGCGCCGAGGGACAGTTTTGTTTTTTTCAGGGAAAAAAAAAAAGACATCGCGGGACCATTTTTCCCTTCACGGGGGCATCTGGCATGCTGGGGTGGGCTCCCAGTGTGCCAGCAGAGGCTTTGGTTTGGGGGGCCAGCAGTAGCCGATGGAGGATTGGGCACCCCTGTTGGCAGGAACAAAATGGAGTGGGGGTTCATTATGCCGATGGGGATTGGGCACCCCGCCGCAGGAACTAAACAGGTGGGTTTACAGAATGCTGATGGGGAGTCGGCAGGTAAACACGGGGGGGGGGAGGGGGTTATATTGTTTGTGAACACGGCAGCAAGCCACCACCATGTTCACAAACAATATCTGGGGTTTCACATCCCGCCCTGCAATGACGGGTCGCCCTCATTGCAGTGGATGGCTGATGCTGCAATGACGGCGCCTCGATTGCAGCGGCTACTTTTAGAAGGTTGTGGCACGCTGGCTGAACTAGTGTCAGCAGCAGGTGCCACGGCATTGAGGGGACGGGGACAAGCCTTTGCAGGCTGTGGGGGCATTGGGCATAACAGTGCCATGCCTCCACAACCTGCTTGTGGAGAAAGCTGACGCAACATGTTTCTTGCGCATGCGTGCAATCAACATAAAAATGTCCATTGCTAAGCTGTCTCAACATTTCATGCTAATATTTATCACTGTCCATTATCATGATAACACCCCCTTTGCCAGCCCATTTGATTAGATCGTCTGAATTTTTGACAAGTTCTCAAGGGCCTCTCTTTCCTCCAAAGTGCAATTTTGAAACCTCGAGTGAGGGGGCTTTGTCATCAGGATTTTAATGTCTTGTGAGCACAGCTCTTCAAAAACAGCCACGTGAGCAATAATACCCGACAGGAGTGAAGCGGTGATAGACGTACTATGGACCGCCCGAGGCGTAATGAGGCCTGACGCCACAGCTGGGGTGGGTTTTATAGCCCCGAAGGTCTGGTATTGCCCATACCGCCCACCCTGGAGGGTATTATTGCACTTAGAAAATGGGATCTTCATTTTAGATTTCATGTATAATACCTACATCAATATAAAAAATAAATACAAATGAGAAAAAAAAAATAGGTTATGTAAAGTAGTCCCTCCACTGCTACACTTGCCATTAGAAGGCTTCCACTCCTTCTGAAGCAGCTGATGAAACTGAAAGGCAGAAAGACTGGAGTAGACACTTTTGGAGTGCAGTTCAATAAGAAACAAGTGTATCTGCCAAACAGTGCATTTTAAAACAGCATGCCAATAGAGAAAACAGGCAGCATTCAATAAATAAAATGAAGTCTGTTGCCTAGCAGAGATTACCATTAGATGCAGAGGATCATTCTTGAATACTGTCATCGCCCCCCATCCTGAAATACATACAGGCACGCTGTATTCCAATTTAGTAGCCTTTTATATATTAAAAATTAAAAAAATGAGTGCATTTTACTTCCCAACAGCTGGGCCAGCGGCTCATCTGACCCGCTCTATCTCTCTCTCTCTCTCTCTCTCTCTCCGTGTCTTGTGGTGCATGCACACACATACCTCCAAACCGCTGTTCAGTTCTCGGAACTAAATTTAAAACAAACAAACCTACAATGCCACAGTAATGAAAAAGGTGCTACGTGCTGACTGAACTGCTGAGTGCTGGAAATTATAAGCAGTTTCGTTATCGGGAGCGACTGGGTGGCCGACTAGAGGAGGAAGAAATCAGAGCTTGTGGTCTGCTCTTGGAGATTCGGGCTATCACGGTAGGTGGTAGCACCAACTATGGGCATTAGAGTATTGTAAATTTTTTTTTAAAAAGTGTGGTGAGAAATTCACACACCAGAGGGTGACGTGCATTTCATCAGCCTCTCAGCCAATGAACTACAGTACTGAGCGTTAGGTGGCCAGTTACTTACTTTTCGGGAGCGACTGGGCGGCTGGGTAGAGGAGTGATGAGTGAGAGCTTGCAGTCTGCTGTAACTGTTGGACAGTTGTGCTAGCATGACAGCACCAAGTTTGGGTCATTACTCGAGTACTGTAAATAAAAAAAAATGTGTTGAGTAATTAGCTCATCAGAAGGTGATGTGCATTTTGTTAGGCTGGCACTCAGCTACTGACTAATCTTTGGGTGACCAGAATCTCTCGTTAAGCGACAGAAAAAATAGCGACAATTTCAAATTCCCTGTGGTGCTATGGGCCAATGAGGCAGCAGGGTGAGCACAAGGATAACTGAGTGGGCCAAATGGCACTTTGGGCTGGCACTTTTTATTTGCTGGGCATCTATTGAAAGTTAATGTACCCCCCTGGCAGGGGTACTAGCCAATCGGAGCCCAGCAAATAAAAAGCCCATTTTCTAATGTAGAGTTATACCTCCACACTTACCGTTTAAACATTTTGAATACCAGATTAATCAAACATTTAAGTAATGCATTAATTAAACAGTTGAACAAATTGTTATTCAGACCACATTCTAAATTGGCAACAATGAATGTTTACATATGGTGCATAGAGAAGTAAATGCGAAGGTTGGGGGTTATATTACAATAGAGACAACCTTACATCTTGATAAATGTTCCAAAACACCTCTTAAAAGTGTATAATTCATTTGTTGAAAACACAGACCTCCTTTTATTCTTTTAGCTGCTAAACAACTGATGAAAGCTGTGTTAACAAAAATAAAGAACGTACAGAGGCTTCATTCACAGGTATGGTGATAACTGAAAATGGTAATTTAGACCCAAACCATTGAAAGCTCCTAGTGTGAATTGCCAAGAACTTTCCCATTTCAGTAGTATTTTGCCTATGTAACCCCCTCTCCCTATTGGCATGGTGATTTTCTCCAAGCACTGGAATGAAAATGTATGCTGGGGTCCTTTTAACTTTACATGAGCCGCCAGTACATTTTTCTCATCTTTATGTTCTATTGTTCTCAAATGTTCCTCAGTACCAAGTTTGAATTAATGTTTTGTTTTACCTACATAGAAGCAATTACAAATACATACTGCCCTGTATATAACATGTTCTATTTGACAGTTAATAAAAGCATTTATAACATGGTTTGCTGAAAGATAGCAGAAACGTCTGATCCCACTGATTGACTGCCTGTGCGTGGCCGCTGATTAATCCCCAATATACACACAGTTGGTGTAAAGGGGCGGCCAGCAGTATCAGTGGGCAGAATGGCTCTTGTTACATTCCTCAGAGCCCAGAAGTAAAGGGCAGCCATTACTTCTGTGAGAGTAGTGCCGGAGAGAGCGCACAGTGACTGAGAGCAGTCTGTGCCTGCTAGTCGCCCAACCACAGTGACACAGCCACAGTGGTTGTTAAGAATTAAGGAGAAGTGCTGTGTTTTTCCTCACTATGGCTGAGTGCTACACTACTCCTTTCCACCCACCCACTTCATGGATCTCTGCCTAGCGGGCGACCTCCCTATCTTCCTGTCTGCTGTCATGTTCTCCCTCCCCATCTGAGTGACAGTTTGTCTTGAATCATCATCACACCTACAGTCCCCCAGCCATGGGCAGAGAGTGGGTTGGTGGCATTCAACAGTGTCTGAAACATCTCTCTCGCTCTCTTTTGGCAGCATTTGGCAGCATTTCTGATGCGGGTTCTGTTGAAGCAGCGAGGACAGATAGCTGAACATGAACAGCAGCAGTCTCTGGACAGGAGGGAGAGAGACACGACACACAGAGCATATGCACGGTTGTGTGTGCGGGGGAGAGAGGGAGCGAGTGAGCTGAAGTCCCCACCCCACTCCCCCTGGGACCCGATGATACAGGTGCTGAGAGACCACTGTTGTCTCACATAATTCCAGCCCATCATGCGTATCTCTCTCGCTCTCTGTCCTGCTCCATTTCCAAAGCATTGTGTCTGTCTGCTCCTCATGGATGTAGGGCTGGTTGTCACTCACAGTTGTGTTCACTGACTCATTGCCACCTGGCCACCAGCTTCTCCTGCACAAACAGGGGTGTTATTGTCCGCTCACTTGCTCTCTTCCCCAGCTTGCCCGCCTTATCAGTGTACTGTACGGTACAGGAGGAATAGTCAGGAAAATGCTACTGTGCTACCACTGAACAGCAGTCTCGCTGAGCAGTGGCCGATGGAAACCAATAAAAACAAGAAAGAGTAAGTGAACTTCACAAACTGCAGCAAAATATTTAGAGAGAGTGGGACACAGAGTCACCAGGAGATTTCATGTGCAAATCATGCAGTTTCCTGTCTCTGTGTCTTGGCTCTGTTCACTCTGTCATTTGCACTGTTTGCAAGACAGACACACATTCCCTGCTGTCGGTGTTGCAAGTGAAACGGGGTGTTGTCTGTTTCTGTAGTGCAACTGCATGTGTTATTGTTTACCGACTGTGAAGAATGACAGACATGGAATGGGATCAGAAAAGGAGGGAGGGAGGGAGCAGCAGTACTGTTTCAAGTTTGATGAGTTACCTGTATGTGGCTTTGAAGGGGAAGGGTGTGTGTAATGTGTTACAGACTGGTGTGAGACACTGTTATGGTCAAAAATGTCACAAATCTTCTCAGTACTGAGTGTATGACATTTCTATGTGCATAGCAGCAGTCCAGTATGTATTCTTGACTAGGGACTATTTTGCAAGGTGGCAGGATACAGTACATTCTTTGCTCTTTAAACAGCCAAAAAACACCTTTCTGGAAATTTTTTTGTTTAAACATAACCCATATTATTAGTGCAATAACCCAATCCAGGGTGTGCGGTTATTGGGAATTAATCAACACCCTGGGTGCTGTGAGGACCATCGGCCTGCGGCCTTGTGCCTGACAGTGCACTCGGGGTATTAATTAATCCCCAATAACCACACACCCTGTCGTGGGTTATTGCTTACTTGCTTGGTGGTTTTTATTTCTTGGTATTTATTTTATTTCGACACTGTCTCCCACCCTCTTCTCCTTGGCAAACTCAAGTCAGCGGGTTGCACAGACTCAGCAACCAACTGGTTCAGCTCCTACCTGGAAGATAGAACTCAATCTGTGAGAACTGGTGATTCCCTGTCTCCCCATCCTCACTGGCATACCCCAAGGCTCCGTCCTGGGCCCGTTGCGCATCTCCATATTCCTTAATGATCTCCCCTCAGCTGGCTCCTCTGCTTCCATCCACATGTATGCAGATGACACGCTCCTGTTTGCATCTTGGTCTTCTCCTTCCAAGTTAACATCCAGACTTCAACTTGATTTTGACACTGTCCAGAAATGGTTCAGGTCAAATCAATTGTTCCTAAATATTAAGAAAATGGCCTCCATGTGGTTCAGTACTAGGCAGAGGCTTTCCTCTCACCCCACCTTCCACACCCTAGATAGTGGTACAGTTGATGATGTACCCTCATTTAAATACCTTGGTGTCTGGCTTGACTGGCACCTTGGCTTCTCTTAGCATGTAGATGCCATTCACAAAAAACTCCACCCCATGCTTGGTGCCCTTTATAGGAACAAAAGCTGCATCCCTATACCTGCTTGTTAAGATATAATCTTTAAGATGATCCTCCCCATCTTTGATTATGGTGACATTGTCTACTGTGCTGCTCCTAAGTCCACCTTGGCCAGACCTGACCCCCTCTTCCACTCCTTCTGCTGTTTTGCCTTGGCTTGTCCTCCCCATATTCACCACTGTTCTCCATACTCTGCCCCCCCCCCCGGTAGATCGCTGCCTAACCCACTGTGCCTCCTTCATTTCTAATTCTGTCTGGCTACACTCCTCCCTTATCTCAGCTCACTTCTCTCCCCTATGCCTCCCTCCTCTTGCTCTCTCTGTAACTCAGGCTATCGCTCCCTACTTCTCCCTTCTCGTAAATCCCTAGTTGGATAGAATGCTTTCTTTTTCCTAGTATCTGGAACGCTCTTCCCTAACAATTCGCTCTGCCTCCTCCAAACGCTCTCTTTCCTCACTACTCCAAGCCCACACGGCTCTCTCCTGCAAATGCCCACAGCTCAGTGTCCTGCCTCCTCCTCTTTTCTTTCTCTACACTATACCTGTCCCCAAGCTCCTACACCTCTCTGCACCTCCCATGTCCCACTATTAACATATTCCAACATCTACACTCCTCCTCTCTGCAGTCTCAACCCCCTCTCTTCCTCTTCCTCCTACCCCCTACCATCCCACCCTCCTTCAAACTTCTCCTTCTATCTCCTCCTCCCCTCCCCACTCCCCCACCACTATACTATTCAACCCCATTCCCATTCTCCTCCGCATCCACTTCCTCCTCCCTGCTACCTTCTCCACTGTCCTCCCCCCCTTATCCTATCCCCATCTCTTTGTCCCCCCTCCGATACCACTATATTTGCTTTTCCCAAACCTAATCCATCTCCCCCTTCTTGTCTCCTCCTCCATCTGTCTCCTCCTTGTGGCCCCTCCTGTTTTAATGACCTCTTCCTACCTGTCCTGTTACTGACATTACAGTCTGCGAATACCTGGTACCTCACACTCCTGATGTAATCAAGTTGTATTATTATTAATTATGCCATTACAATACTGTGTATTACTATACATTGCTGTGCCTTATTGCATTATCTTATTACCGTGCTTTTTACTTGTTATTATGTACTTATCCCCTCCCCCCTTCCCCCAGGACACATCTGGAAATGCTTTTTGGCTCAGTATGTCTTTTCTGGTAAAGCTCTCTTAAATAAATAAATAAATATTTGTGTTTTAGATGTTTAGCAGCTAATAGAGTAAAAGAATGTCTATATTTTCAAACAGAAATGAATTATACACTTTCAAGCTGTGTTTTGCAACAATCTGTTAAGATGTAAGGTTGTATCTGTTGTTAATACAAGTCCCCAACCTTCGCATTTACTTCTCTATGCACCATATGTAAACATTCATTGTTGTCAATTTAGTATGTGCTCTGAGTAACAATTTGTTGGATTGTTTAATTAATGCATTACTTCAATGTTTGATTTATCTAGTATTAAAAATGTTGTATGTGGATGTAATCAATGGAGTGCACCAAATTAACATTCCAACATGTGGAATACCCCGTCGTGTCTGGACCTGGATAAATATAAAGATCGCTGGGTACAAGCCATTAGTATGACTTTATAAAGAGCTTGCTTAGCTCAAAAACATTTGGTCAAGATGTGGAGTGTTTATATTGTAGTTTTTTTTGCAGCTATTAGTTTTTACTGCCGGCTTACATCCAGAGGGAGCCCCAGCCCTGACTCCTGACGTCCACCATCTGGCACTGACCCGGCCCCAGGGCTTGCCCCCCCGGCAGGGCCAGAGGGGTTCCCCAACCCCCACCAGAGACCGGATTCAAGGGGCCAGTGCCGTGGCTGGCCGGAGCGGAGCCTACGAGGTGCCCTCCATCACACTGCTGCGGCAAGTGTTTTCCTTTCTCCGTCCCCTAGGGGTCAGGTGTACAATGATGCCTGTGGAGTGGAGTGTGCACGCGTCCACACGTGCTCCCCTCCAAGTGTCTGCCCTGACTCCTCCCTTGTCTGTAGCATGGCAGCTGTGTCCCCCAGCCTCCGCTAGGGGGCAACCAGGCGCTGACAACTGAAACCCCCCCTCCCCGGAAAAGGAGAGCAGTCCATCAGACGCTCAATCCTTCCCACCCCTGCTGACCCCCAGTGGTCCGTGCTCGTTCCCGAACACAGGTTGCTGGCGTTGCGCAAGGTAAGGCGACCAGCGCCTTAGCCCTCAGCACCACTGGGCTGGCCTTATATTGTGTTTTAATAAATGATTTATGCAATGAATAACCCAGCTTGGTTCTTTCATCTTGTGAAGTACCTTAGCATGGTCTTACAAGTGACAGTTATAGTCAGTTTTTCATAACTCTTTGTCTACTAAGCAACAAGGAGTAGTGATAATAATTCATAAAGACCTTCATTTTGGTGCACACAAAGGGATCACTGACTCTGCAGGTCACTTTGTGACAGTGGAAGGGACCTACTAAAGCCTCCCTCTCACTTTAGGTTCAGTATATGCACCTAATACACTGCACTGGCGCTTTTACCAGGAAGTCCTTCAAAATTTCCCAGTAGGCCATGCAGACAGTATCTTGGTAAGAGACTTTAACCTGGCCCTGTACCCGGCTATTAATAGAACAGGACATGACCCAAAATGGAAACCACTGTAGCTGCCAAATTCATGTAAACTTGCCATGCACAGGGTCTTAGAGATGTCTGATTGAGAGTTCACCCAAATGAGTGAGACTACACATACTGTTCTTCTGTGTATGGCACTTATAGAGGAATAGATGCAATGTTTACATCCCTTAAACTGGTAAATAGAACATGGGGAGTCTCATTGGGGAATATCCTAATATCTGACCATGCTCTAGTGACACTTTCCCTTGCATGGGGAAGGGTGGCTGGACCCTGCTATAAATGGTGAATGAATATCTCTTTTTTTGCTATATTCAGACTTTGAGGAATGGCTCCAAAAAGAAATCTGCTTCTGTTTAAAAGAAAATGACATTCCAGATGTCCGTGGGTCCACTTAGTGGGAAGTGCTCAAGAGTGTCCTTAAGGGCAAACTCATTTCCCACTGCTATAAAATCAGGAAGGCCAAGGATAGCTCATTCTGCAGACATGAAGGGAACCTCAAAAATTTAGAACAACAGTTTATCCACTGCCCTGACCAAGGCTGTTCCCTTCAGCTTCAGATTCACACCCTTCAGACCAAGATAGAATCCCACCTTCATTATTAGACAGAATATCATATTTTTGGCTCAAACAATCCTAAAGGGCAGTAGGTGAGTTGCCTGGAAGATTGCTGGCCCAGAGGCTAAAGGTGACAGAGAGAAAAATGTATATCTCTCATTCACAAGGCTCTGGACCAAATTGTCACCACTTCATCAGATATTAGCTCTGTCTTCTTGGCTTACTACAAGACCCTGTATTCCACAGAAGTGAACCCTGACAAGATCCAGCTGGATACCTTTTGTAAAAATGAGACCTTACCACAAGTTCATCCCACATCCAATGCCAGGCTTACTGCCCCTTTTTTCACAGAAGAGATGACCTCAGCCATTTGATCTATAACAATGGGGGAATCACCAGGCTTGGATGGATTTCCCTTCAATTTTTATCAGTCATTTACCTCTCTCATTGCCCCACTGCTAACACAGGTTTTCATCTAAGCTCAAAGTAGAGGATAGCTTTCTGCTACGTTTGGTGAAGCTTATTATGTTAGTCCCTAAAAAGGGTAAAGATATTATCCTGTGCTCTCTGACAGGCTTGGCCAGCTGGTTATGATTATTGTATGCTATTTGTAATATAAAAATATAGTATGTGATTGTCTCACATAAGACAGCCTGTGCTCCATGAGTGCCCCCTCCAAGGTTTCAGTGAAGCTACATATATTACACTGACAGAAGATCTCTGTAATGTAATTAACTTCCTTGAGAAATATCATTTTATAGCTGTTTTATGACCTGTTGCTGCTCTGAAGCTGGGATACTAAAATATACATTTTATGACTTCAGAAACAGGACATCATTAAGCTGATTCCTGAAAGCTATCTCACACTTAGGTGAGGGATTGCAGGGTTGTAAAACTTCAAGGGAACTGGTGGATCAAAAGGACTCATAGTTTGGGAAATTAGTTTTTGCTGATGTCACCTTATTTAGTATGCCTCCTGATAGGACATCCTGTTTGTATTTTTGTTATTTCAAAAAGGAGGTGCTAGATGACTCACAGAAGGGGGTGTGGAGAGACATAGTTTAAACTATACTATGTCTGAACTGTTTAGACATATACCATCTTGGGACTGTAGAGAGACACAGCTCTGATAAGCACTTAAAGAGGTAATACATTAGATAGAAAAGATCTAAACTGTATGTTGGTAGGAGTTTGTCTGTAGTTTCTTTGCTTTTCTTTTCAGTGATTATATGCTCTTTGATATATTGTTCTGTGTTTACATTTTTCATATTTTTATCATCTTTTAGTAAAACCTTTATTTTGAAAGACTGCCTGGGTCTGCCAGTTCTTTTTTGCATGTGACGTTTAGAGGGTTAAGACTGACAAAAACTGTTCAACAGCTTGATGGTGTTACTAAACTGGGAAAAGGTAAGAATATACCTAAGGTCTTTTATTGAGTTTTAAGGGTTCATTTTGGAAGCCTGACTTGGTGTCCCTGGTGAAAGATTGTACCGCAATCCCCGAAGAGGGTATGTATCTGAGCCTGTACATTGGGTATGCTAGCATAAGGTTTACAGTTTGAATCCCCCCAGAACTTGAGACTAAAGGTGATTCAGACCCAAAAGCAGACAGGAGGGTTACCCAGTCTGTTACCTGTTCATATTACTGTGCTCAGAGATTGGTACTGTGGGAGCAGAGAGCCTGATCTGCTGAGTGCGTCTGTGACAGATTTGGTTGCCAGAGGTGCGAAAAAATTGGTAACATAAGCTTTAACTGCTCAGTGTGTCAGCTTAATACTGTGCAGCTCACTTGCAAAATAAGGCAGTGATTTATTTTTAAAGAAGAAACAGAACTATATCATTTTGCTTACAGTCAAGTTTGTACCTGTTTAATTTTTTTTCTAAAGTGCAAGTTAGAGTAGCCGTAGTTAGGGAAGAAGATGGCTTCCAACTACAGTGGGTACACTGCTGACTACTTGAGGCAGTTGTGCCAGGACAGAGGAGTCCTGCACGAGGTGAGACCCACCAAGAAGAACCTCGTGGATGCCCTGATGGCAGCAGATGCACAGAGCATAGAGTCAAAGACTATGACTGTAAAGGACCAAACCTTGGGCATTGAGGGTCCAGTGGCCAGTGCAGTGTCCAGATCCAGTGAGGATGACAGCAGAGCTAGTGCCAGTGAAGGACCACAGCAGCAGGGGAAGGTCACCAGTGTTCTAGAGTCAGAAGCAATCAGGCTGCAGATTGAGTTGTGCAGAATGGAGTTGGAGTTCCAGAGAGAAGAGAAGCGAGAACAGTGAGCCGCAGAGGAGAAGAGGGAGCGAGAACAGCGAGCTGCAGAGGAGAAGAGGGAGCAGGAATGGTGAGAAATGGATTGTGAACAGCGATAGGTGGATGGTGAAGAGTGTGAGTGCCAGAGGCGACATGAACTGGAGAAGTTACGACTCCAACCACCAGCACCAGAGCAGGTAATTGGCTTGAGTTTAGCTGGAACTACAAGACTGGGTTACAAATTGAATTCCACATTGATAGCTGAATTTAAAGAGGATGAGGATATGGATGCCTTTTTAAATTCCTTTGAAAATGTTCAGGCAAATATTCCTAGAGGGTCCTGGAGCATCCAGCTATCCCCGCTACTTACCGGGAAAGCTCGGGATACATTTGGTCAAATGGACAATGAGGACAGTAATGATTACAGCAAACTTAAAGCTGCACTTTTAAAAAAGTTTGATTTAACTGCAGAAGCATACAGAGCTAAATTCCGTAAGCTCAGGAGAAGCTCTGACATGAGTTACAAGGAGCTAGCCACGAAACAACGTCAATGTTTAAAACATTGATGGAAGGGAATTGAAGCAAACTCTGTAGATAAAATTGAAAATGCTATTTTGTTAGAACAGTTTTTTGGGCATGCCCAGCAGAGCTAAAAACCTGGCTGGAGGGCCGAGATCCCAAAACAGTGCAAGAGGCTGCTGAACTCTCGGACCGCAATACCAAGAGCAGACCTGCTCTGAGAGTGAATGGGGCAGGTGTGGCAGCGCAGAAAGGGAAAAGCGCACCTTCAGGGCAGCTGAAACCCACACTGCCACCACTGAAACCAGTTAGCCCCATTTTTCAAAGAAAAGATTTCTCTGAGAAAATAAACAAATGTTGGGTTTGTAAAGAAACTGGGCATATTGCCAGACAGTGTCCCAAAAGAACGTGCAATATGCAGAATGGGGCTAAGAAAGAAGTGGGTTGTTTGTGTGTCCCTGGAAGCATGCCTGTGATAATGATTGAACACATGCACCTAGTCACGGTGAATGGTGTACAGACACAAGGGTTAAGAGACACAGGGGCATCTCTGACATTGGTAAATGGATCTGGTAGAGCCTGGTAAGCTTATACCCAATAAATTTGTAACTGCACAAGGGTTCACTGGTGAGAAGACCACATTGCCACTCGCTAGTGTGCTCCTAGACTGGGGTGAAACTGGGGGAACTATGCAACAAGTGGCTGTAGCAAAAACATTAGCAGCTGATGTCATCCTTGGCAACAATCTCAAACAGATTTCTATTGGCCCAAGTTCACCCAGCAGGTGAAGGAGTATTGCAGGTCTTGTCACCAGTGCCAAGAAATAGGGAAGGCAGGTAAGAAAACCCAAGCCAACCTAATTCCATTGCCCATAGTGGAGGAGCCATTCCAGAGGGTTGGAATGGATATTGTGGGGCCTTTAAATACCCCCAGCTCCTCCGGGAAGAGGTTCATTCTGACTGTGGTAGATTATGCCACCCGGTATCCAGAGGCAGTCACCCTATCCTCACTGAGGACAGATAAAGTGTCAGATGCCTTACTTGGGATTTTCTCCCATGTTGGGTTTCCACAGGAGGTTATCACAAATTGAGGGGGTTCCTTCATGTTGGACCTGATGAAATGTTTGTGGGAGAAGTACGGGGTGGTGCAGAGACGCGTGACACCTTATCACCCACAAGCCAATGTGCTTGTGGAAAGATTTAATGGTACCCTGAAGTCAGTGCTCCAAGTGTTTGCTGAACATCATGGGAGGGACTGGGAGAAATACCTTCCCCACCTGTTGTTTGCATACAGGGAGGTGCCCCAAGAGTTGACAGGATTTTTCCCCTTCAAGCTCTTGTATGGACACGGGGTTTGTGGGCCACTAGACTTGATCCGGGAAGACTGGGAAGCCAAGCACGCCACCCAGGGAACTTCCATAGTGGATTACATCCTTAGGTTTAGGGAAAGGCTGAAGGAGCTTATGGGGACAGCCCAGAGCAACCTGGCAGCTGCCCAACAGAAACAAAAAGTGTGGTATGACCACAGAGCCAGCGCTCGCTCATACACGGTGGGTCAGGAAGTCATGGTCCTTATCCTGGTCTGGAAAGACAAGCTGCAGGCTGAGTGGGCAGGACTGTACAAAGTAGTTAGAAGGTAAATGACATGAACTATATCATAGAGTTACCTGATGGAAGACAGACAGAAAGAATGTACCATGTCAACATGATGAAGCCATATGCTAATAGGGCTGACATGGTGTTTGCAGTATGTAGTCCTGGGAAGGGGACGGATGAAGAAGACCCCCTTCTGGACTTGCTGGAAGAAAGCAAGCGGGAGTCCTCTGTGGAGGCAGTTAAATTGTCTCCCCAGCTGTCCCCAGACAAGATCCAGGAAGTAAGGAAGGTTTTAGCAGACTTTGCCCCACTGTTTAGCACCAAGCCTGGACTTAACCCCCTTAGTGACGCATGATGTGGAGACAGGGACACAGATGCCCATACGGCGGACAGCGTATCGGATGTCAGAGGCTGTCCAAAAGGACACTAGGAGGGAGGTGGAGGAAATGCTGGATTTAGGGGTAATCCAGAGATCCCACCGCCCCTGGGCCTCACCCATAGTCCTTATGACCAAGCCAGATAGATCTACTTGTTTCTGTGTGGACTATCATGGACTGAATGCAGTCACGAAGTCAGATGCCCACCCAATGCCCCAGACGGATGAACTCCTGGACAAGTTGAGAGGGGCGACATACTTTACGACTTTTGACCTGACAAAGGGGTATTGGCAGGTAGAGTTAACTGACAGAGCTAGGGAGAGCTCAGCCTTCATCACTCCGATAGGCTTATTTGAGTTTAAAGTAATGCCTTCCGGAATGAAGAACACCCCGGCTACTTTCCAAAAGTTGGTGATCCAGGTGTTAAATGGAGCTGAGGAGTACACCATGGTGTGCCTGGATGACATTGCCATCTTTAGTACCAGCTGGGAGGAGCACCTGTCCCACCTTAGGGAAGTGTGGGGCAGGATACAGAGGGCTGGGCTCACGTCAAAGCTGAGATGTGCCAGGTGGCCATGGCTGAAGTGACATACCTTGGGTATGTTATAGGCTGGGGACAGCTTCATCCTAAACAAGTAAAAATAGAGGTGATCAAGGCATGGCCCAGACCAGAAATGCAGAAGCAGGTCAGGCATTTTCTAGGGACAGCAGGGTACTATAGGAAATTTGTACCCAATTACAGGGCCCTGGCTGCTCCCCTATCTGACATTGTAAAGAAAAAGATGCCTAAGAAAATTACCTGGGAACCAGCCTCTGAAAAAGCCTTTACCTGACTGAAGAAGGCATTGTGCAGTGCTCCTGTATTGATAAGTCCTGACTATAGCAGACCCTTTATAGTACGGACTGATGCCTCAGACGTGGGTATTGGGGCAGTACTGAGTCAGACATCCAACCAAGGGAAAGATCATCCTGTAGTGTACCTGAGTAAAAAGTTACTTTCCAGGGAGCAGGAATACTCTACTGTGGAAAAAGAGTGTCTTGCCATAGTGTGGACCCTAAAGAATTTAGAGCCATATTTACATGGTCAGCATTTTGAGGTACAAATGAACCACAACCCCTTGGTTTGGCTGACCCAAATGGGAAAAACTAATGGTAGACTATTAAGATGGAGTCTTGCCTTGCAAGGGTATGACATGACGGTCTTACATAGGCCTAGAGCGACCAATTAGAACACAGATGGTTTATTGCATCTATATGAGGAGTGAACTGACTTGGGAAGCTCATCCCATGCAGGGGATAGAGCCCCAAAATTCAGTCTAGGTGGGGAGGACTGTGATGCTTGGTCAGCTGGTTTTGATTATTGTATGCTATTTGTAATACAAAAATATAGTATGTGGTTGTCTCACATAAGACAGCCTGTGCTCCATGGGTGCCCCCCTTCAGGTTTCAGTGAAGCTACATATAGTACACTGACAGGAGATCTCTTTAATGTAATTAACTTTCTTGAGAAATTTCATTTTATAGCCGTCTTATGACCTGTTGCTGCTCTGAAGCTGGGAAACTAAAATATACATTTTATGACTTCAGAAACAGGACGTCATTAAGCTGATTCCTGCCAGCTATCTCACACTTAGGTGAGGGATTGCAGGGTTGTAAAACTTCAAGGGAACTGGTGGATCAAAAAGACTCATAATTTGGGAAATTAGTTTTTGCTGATGTCACCTTATTTAATATGCCTCCTGATAGGACATCCTGTTTGTATTTTTTTTATATTCTAAAAGGAGGAGCTAGATGACTCACAAAAGGAGTGTGGAGAGACACAGTTTAAACTATACTATGTCTGAACTGTTTAGAGATATACCATCTTGGGACTGTAGAGAGTCACAGCTCTGATAAGCACTTAAAGAGGTAATACATTAAATAGAAAAGATCTAAACAGTATGTTGGTAGGAGTTTGTAGTTTTCTTTGCTTTTCATTAAAGTAATTGTATGCTCTTTGATATATTGTTCTGTGTTTACATTTTTCATATTTTTATCATCTTTTAGTAAAATCTTTATTTTGAAAGACTGCCTGGGTCTGCCAGTTCTTTTTTGCATGTGACGTATAGAGGGTTAAGACTGACAAAAACTGTTCAACAGCTTGACGGTGTTACTAAACTGGGAAAAGGTAAGAATATACCTAAGGTCTTTTATTGAGTTTTAAGGGTTCATTTTGGAAGCCTGTCTTGGTGCCCCTGGCGAAAGATTGTACTGCAGTCCCCGAAGAGGGTATGTATCTGAGCCTGTACATTGGGTGCGCTAGCATAAGGTTTACAGTTTGAATCCCCCCCCAGAACTTAAGACTAAAGGTGATTCAGACCCAAAAGCAGACAGGAGGGTTACCCTATCTGTTACCTGTTCACATTATTGCGCTTGGAGGTTGGCACTGTGGGAGCAGAGGGCCTGACCTGCTGAGTGCATTTGTGACACTCGGTGTTGGCCAATTTCCTTGTTTAATGTGGATGCAAAAATATATGCCAAGACCCTCGCAGGAAGGCTAGAGGAGATTATGGGTACCATTATACATCCAGACCAAGTGGGCTTTGTCCCAGGCTGAATGGGGTCAGATAATGTCCATCATATCTTTGTATTCATTGGGAGGTACATGTGATGCAGGAACCCACTGCCACCCTGTCTTTCGATGCTGAACAAGCATTTGTCAGAATGGATTGATTTTACCATTTTGATGCCATGTCCATATTTAACTTTTCCCCACAGTGTCAGTCTGCTGTACAACTCCCTCCCTGCCAAAATTCTGACCGATTCCACTATCTCTCCCATTTTCTCCCTGGGGCAAGGGACACAAAAAGGTTGCCCCCTCTCCTCATTTATTTTTGTTGGCTGTAGAACCACTGGCACAAAAGCTTCAGGCATCTGCTATATTCCCAGTGGTGACAGTGGGAAAAGTGAACCACAAAATTATATTGTCTGGGGATGATATAACACTATTCCTTGCAAATCTCTCAAATTTACTTCCTATGCTACACTTAGGGATATTCCCAGATTTCAGGCTATAAACTTAATGGGGCTAAATCTTAAATTTTGCCCATGAATTCACACTGTCTCCCTGTCATGTTCCAAGCATACCCTTATTAATGGGCCCCATAGGGGGTTACCTGTTCAGGAGTGCACTTGAAAAGCACCATTAAAGCCAGCCCAGTGGTGCTGAGGGTTGAGGCGCTGGACCTCATGCCATGCTGGTGACCCAGGTTTGGGAATGGACTAGGTCTCTCTGGGGGTCGGCGGTGGTGAGGAAGGATTGAACGTCTGTAGACAGATCTCCTTCCTTGGGGAGGTGGAACAGTACAGTGCACTGTTTGCCTGACACCCAGCACGGCTGGGTGTCAGCACATGTGCACCATCAGAAGGGGCGGGCCTCATTTATAGGGTGTATGTCTGCCTACGTGGAGGCAGAGTTCAGCCATCTCTGACCATTGCACGTACGGGGGCCCAGGGAGAAAAGTGTCAGAAATAACGGGAGCCAGCAGGCTCCGTGATGGTCTGATGCACCCCCACACCAGTGAGCCCCAACTATGGATTGTGCTCTGGGTTGGGGAGTAAGCCGGCGATCCTCTCCCTAGTTCTGTTGTGGGGGTAATCCATGTGGGGAATTCCGGCATATGGCTGGTGTGGGGTGATTGGGGCCAGAGAACAAGTCCCTCTGAGGGAGGGATGGAGCTGCCTGCCAAGCTCTGTGGAGGCAGAGGAAAAAATGTAAATAAAAAAAAGCAAATCACCATCAAGGACACAATCGAGGGCTGGCACGTCAGCGCAGTGGTAGCACTACATCTGCGACGCCAGTGTACTGAATTCAGGAACAAGCTTGGTTCATCAGGGGTCAGCCAGGGGGAGGATGACTGAGCATCCCAGGGGACACTATCCTCCTCCTCCAGGGTGGGAGGGTTGTCACCCTTGTGCAGCTGAGGGTGCTGTGGGAGGGATGGACACAGGCCGGGGGTCCAGTGTGGCAGCACACTTCAGTGTGCACATGTACCTTGGATCTCCTGTGCATGCCTCTGTCCTAGGATTGGGAGAAAAACCAGGAAATGACCCCACTGCCCAACAGATGATGGTCCCAGTGAACTGAAGAAGGTCCTGCTCAGAAATCCTCCGCTACTAGCCTGACAAGGATAGTTGAGGTAGGGAGGATCCTCCCCTCTTCCCCACTGGGGGGGCAGAAACCATGGCAGCATGGAGGTGGGTGGTTGTAGGGGTTCAGAGCATGGCTGACCTGGGTGCCTAAGTGACCCTGAGGGAAGTCATGACAGTGGTGCAGAAGGGGACCATAAACAGAATAAAAAAAAAAGTCACAATCAAGACCATTGTCCGGGTAATGTTAGATAAATTTGACACTGACCTTAACATGGTAACAGGTGTGTAACACTCATTGCTGGCAAGGGCGGAAGGTCAAAGTTAGGCCAAAACTGGGAATAGGAGCAACACTCTGACTAGGGTAGGAGTATATAGGTATTTAAACAGGGTCTGGAGGAACACCAATAGAAGCCTATCTATGGTCAAGGAGTGAAAGGTTAACGGAAGGTGAAAGTGCTGCTACCACAACAGGAAAAAGCAGAGGAAGGAAAAGGGTTAAAAGAAGGAGGAAAAGTCTTCAGACAAGAGAGAGAACTATTTGTTGAGAGGGGTAGAATGGGAAAAACCCTATCTAGGGTAAACATACAAAGGGGCATAGCAAACAAAAAAGGGGAAAACTAGAAACCATCTGGGTAAGGGTACAAAAGTATTTCCAGGTAACACAGGAAGAGTAGGAAATGGGAATGTTGGGAGTGGTCAGTGCAGTGGTTGTGGGGTGGCAGTTTTCAGAGAGACCGTCTGGAGACTGGGGTGCTGCCCCATCTGCATGCAGCTCTCTGGGTTGAGGGAGGACATCATTAGACTTGAAGCCTAGTTGTCTAGCATTCGAGAGACCTCCTCTCCTGCCCAGGGGCCACCAAGTCTGCCACCGGTACCTCAGAGGATGCCAGGAAGGATGAATGGCTAGAATATGGTGGGCTCTGGAAGGAAGGGGGTGGTGGGTCCATGGCACATTCTTCAGCTGGTACCACTACATAATTCCTGTGCCTCTCTGGTGGAGTGGAACTGCCAGGAGGAGGCACCCGTGGTAGTGACCATGGAGGATGTGGGGGTTCTTCACAGTGGAGACCCAAAGGATGGTGGTAGAGGAACCCAGTGGAGGAGGAAGCACTTCCTGGTGAGGAACTTGACTGTGAGGGGAATAGATTTGGGAATAGAAAGGGGGGTGGAGAGGGAGGTTGGGGTCCTATGTTGTGCCATGGCCCCAGAGGGATAGGAAGCAGATCCTGGGGAGTTCTAGGGCAGAAAGATGGAAGGGACAGCTAGATGTCATTATCCACCTGGGGACTAATGCATGGCTAAGGATGGGACTGGGATAGTGCAGGAGGAGGTTAGGGTGCTGGGGAGGTGTTTTAGACAGGTAGTGCACTCAGTGACTTTCACTAAGGTACTTCCTGTTTACTACAGAGTGGAAGAGACGGATCACCGCACAAGGAGCTTCAACTCATGGTTGAAGAAATGGTGCAGAGAGGAGGGGTTTAGATACATTTGGAACTGGGGACTCACCTGGAGGGATAAGGGCCTATAGAGGGGTGATGGTCTGCATCCATCCTGGAAGGGAACCACAGTGTTCAATGGATGATTTGAAACTCACTTTGATAAACATTTAAACTAGCCAGTGGGGGTGGCAGTAGTAATCAGGGAGGCAGAGACTACCCCTCCCCCACACAGCTGAAATAGAGAGTAGGAAGAATCCGAAGGGAGAGGAATCCCCAGGGTACAAATTAATAAGGGAAACGGGGAGATAGAAATTAAGGAGGTGGTAAAAGGAGAGGGGGAAGGAGGGAGGGCAAAAAGTAAAAAATGGAGGGGTAACAAGCAGAGTGCTAACAAAATCTGGAATGACATGCATGCAAATGCTAAAAGCCTTGGAAATAATATTCTGGACCTAGAAACCATCATGACAGAGGCCGACCTAGATATTGTGGTCATTACCAAGTCATGGTGCATTGAAAACCATGACTGGAACAAGGCCATACCAGGCTTTATTCAGTTCAGAAAGGACAGGGTGGAAGGAAAGGAGGGCATGTGTCGTGCTTTACGTGAGGGAAAACATAAAAGTGACAGAGATACAAGGAATACAGTGAGGGCCAGAGGAACTGTGGGTAACCCTGGAGATGGGGAACAGAGCCAGTATTTGCTTATCCTGTCTATTGCAGGCCTACCTGTACTGTTGTACTCTTGCATCTACTGTCTATTTGTCTGTATATAAATGCATTGTTACTTGACTTGTGTAATGCAGGTCCACCTTGTAAATGAGCTTGCTCAATGGTGTTCACCTGGATAAATAAAGAATTTGATTTTATTTGAATTTGACTTGCCCTGGTGTGACCCACAGAGGGAGGACTAAGATAAGGTACTAGTGGAGGCCACTGGCAAGATGGCAGAAAAGGGGGAGGTACTGCTGGTGGAGGACTTCAGTCTGCCGGATGTAAATAGGAACCTTCCAACTGCAGCTTCAGCTAGAAGTAGGGACATCCTGGACTCCCTGCAAGGGGCAATCCTTAGGCAACTAGTCAGTGAATCCACTCGTGATGGGGCAATACTGAACCTGGTAATCACTAACAGGGACAGTGTTGCAGATGTCAAGGTGGGAGGCCACCTAGGGACCAGTGATCACTGTACAGTGTGGTTCATTATAGGGACAGCTGTGGAATTGAACCACAAAAGGGTGAGGGTCCTGGACTTCAGGAGGGCAGATTTTATATAGATGGCTGTATGCCTCAGAGTTGACCTGGCAGGGAGCAATGACCTTGCTGGGTGGGGTAGAGGAACAGTGGGAAAAGCTAAAAGGGGGGCTTAGAGATGGCAGCAAACCTCTGTGTCAAGCAAGTGAGCAAAAGCAAGAGGAAAAACGTATCCCATCAGTAGGGCAACTGATTATTCTTGCCCTGATGTTGCCGACTGAGTGTTGTCACAGGTTTCTCTTGCAACTCTGATTTCTTGGCATTCTCCCTTTTGAGCGTTACCACTGCTGCTGCTGTTTTACAGCAGGGTGTGACCTGGAGTTGGTTATATTATTAGCTGGGGGTGCGGGGGCATAGGCCCCCCGGGATGGAGGTCGCTCCTACTGCTGAACGGTGGATTGTTGGAGTGCAGTGGCTGGTGTTGGGAGATTGGTGGATTGCAGTGTCAGTGGCTCAGCAGGTAGAACACTCGCCTCTGAGGCTGGGAGATCAGAAGGCTGTGGGTTCTATCCTCACACCAGGCACTTGGGTTAATATCCCAATACTGACACTGTAGTGCAGCATGAGGGGGGAGCTGCACTGCTGAGGTGCCGTCTTCCGAATGAGACGTTAAACCGAGGTCCCATCTGCCTGTTCTGGTGGTAGTTCAGGTGGATGTTAAAGATCCCCATGGCACTTCTCGTAAAGAGTAGGGGAATTTTTATTGAAAAGAGGACTCCAGACAAACTACAAACCAATTACAGAAAAACCAAAAACATACAAAAATAGAGCAGAGAACATCATAACAGAAAAACAAATAATAAAACAATCAACTCAACCATTTATCACAATTCACCTATAAAGAAGAACATTTCGCTTGACTATAGAACTTCATATCCGAGTCATGAATTGTTTGCATAGTAGTAGTTATATTAAAAAAGAGTTCTTCAAATGAAACAATACGCTGTTGAGTAGACCAAAAGCATCTAGAGTGCCAAATATAAAAACGAATAACAAAGAAAATTAATAATAAAGTGTCAACAGGATACTTGGACCATTCACCCCTATTTGTACCGAGACATTAGAATCTCATAAGAAATTGAAGAAAATAAAGGTTCTTTCCATTTCGTCACCAACCAAAACCCAAAAGGGTCTAATATAAGAACAATCCAAAAAGAGATGTTTCTGTGTTTCCAACATAGAGACACATTTCTCAGTACACCATCTATCATAGTTGTTTGTGCTTATGTGTATTACCAACAGGTAATCTGCCATAAGAACTTAACCAAACACTATCCCATATAAAGGCCGTAAACGCTTATGAGAGAGCAGCATTAAAACTCTTTCTTGAGACTGGGGAGGACAATCAGAAAAAGTAAAGTATCTGAAAATCTAATAAAACAATAGAACTATACAATTGCTTCCTATTCAATGTTTCCAAATTAGAAACTGTAAGTTTCATTTCACCAATAGACAAAAACCTCTTACCACACTTAGGAAATTCGGAAGCCTATTAAAATAGGATGATTTACCTTGCTTCCATAATGGTAAACCTAACAAAAACCATAACCTAACATAAGGAAACCAAACCTTCATACCAGGTCGTAAAAGAGGACTAAAATTATAGGAAAGAAAAATACTCAGAAAAAAAGCTACAGGGTGGACCATACCAACTCCACCCTGTCGTACACTCCTATACGTGAAACCCCTTTTTATGGGATTCAATCTACTCCCCCAAAAGGCTTGAAAAAATATACTATATACAGAAGTAAAAAGAGACATTGGTGGTGGAAACACATAACTAATATACAAAAAAATCGGTAATAGTAATGTTTTAATGAGTAAAACACGTTTCTGTTTGGCTATTTGTTTACCCTTCCATCATGCCACCATTGACTGAGCTAAACTCAATTTATGAAACCAATTTGTATAACTCATGTCACCATCACTAAATTCTATCCCCAAAATGGTTATTGGATTTTTAGAAATGGGTATACCAGCAAGTGTACCAGATTCAGGGATTGGAGAGGAACCTAAAGGGAAACCCTTACTTTTCTCATAATTAATCTTAGATCCCAAAGCATTGGAAAACAAATCTAATGCAGTACTAATCGTAGGCTCTCCCGTAATCTCAGATAAACAAACAACTAAGTCGTCTGCATATGCAAGAATTTTTATAGGTAAGACATTCTCTGCTAGACGTACACCTGCTAGACCATTGTGAACACTAACCATATGGATAAATACATCAATATAAAACACATATAATATCGGACTCAATGGACAGCCTTGCTTAACCCCTCTCTGTACTGCCACTGGAGTACCAAGCCAACCATTCACGTTCGGAATAAGATAAGCAGATTGATATAATAACTGTATCCATTCAATAAAACCCCTTGGTAACCCATAAGCATTCAATACAGAAAACAGAAATTTATGAGAAACTCGATCAAACGCTTTTTCTTGATCCAGACTAAGCAAATAACCGTTTAAACAACCCGACTGAGATGCTGAAAAAAGTTCCCGTATTAACAATAAATTATCATTTTGGGTTCTACTCGGTATTGAACAGGTTTGATAAGGACTTATCACGGTATCCACTACCAGAGTTAGTCTACGCAATAAAATTTTACTTAAGATTTTTAGGTCTGTATTCAATAAACTTAATGTTCTCCAATTATGTAAATCAGTTTTCAAACCTTTTTTATAAAGTAATATAACCAAAGCTTGATTCATTGAAGGGCTAACCGGCTGAGGACAACATATTATTAAACAATTTAGTAAAAGCGGAACTAAATCTTGATGAAAAGACCGATAGAATGTAACCCCAAAGCCATCCGTACTCAGGTGTAGAATCTACATTTAGTGAAAAAATGGCATCTTTAATTCCGCTTCAGAAATATCACTCAACATCTGTTGGCTGTCTACTGCATCTAAGTGAGGTATTTTTAAGCCATCAAAGTCCAATATCTCACTCTGAACATTTTCATCTGCCTGATATAAATTGCTCAAATAACGACCAACGACTTCCAGTAAAGCTGAAGGAGTCTTTACTAAGTCTCCTGAGTCAGTTGTTAATTCCGTAATAACACGTTTACCTACCCTATCTTTACAATCTTGAAAGGGATCCAACGCACCCTTGTTTAGTTTCAAACCAAACCTATGTTCATGGTCTAAAGATTTTGCTCTATCATATCTATATTCCAACATAAGGTTTTTCACATTACCAATTTGAACACTATAATCTAACCCTTCAGTTTCAGTTAAAGAAATTAATTTTTGCAACTGTGCCCTAAGACTTAAATACTCTAAATATTGTAAATTAATCTTAGATCGAGAATATGACTGGAAAAAGATTTTCCAATCCTTCTTAGTATCCTCCCACCAAGAAGCAGCATCATCATAAAAGTCATGAACTGACATTCTTGCATACAATTCCAACTTCCAAGCTATTTTAATAGATTCATCAGTCAATAGGGAGGAGTTCAGTCTCCACAAATTCTTTTTACATCGAGGAGCACCCTCCCACGACAAGCAGACTGTTAGAGACTTATGATCCGAAAATTCCCAAACTCTTAAATTAACTTGGGTTACATGTAAAGGGACAGAAAGAAAAATGAAATCTATCCTGGTAGACAACGTATTTTTAAAAAATGTCCTACCACCCCTCAGAATGGATACTACGATATGCATCCTTGTTGAGCAGTATCTAAAATTTGTACCAACTTTTGAGAGTCACAAAACAATTTAGACGTCTTCATACCCCTATCATTAACACTAAGAACACAATTAAAGTCACCAGCCCAGACAATTAAACGAGAAGTATACAAATAGGGATGAATGTCATTTAGAAGTGCAACTCTAAGTGCTTTGGTTTGCGGAGCATATATAGTAATTAAACGAAATCTTTCACCCTCAAAATTAATATCAAGTAGTAATGCACGTCCCGGACAAATGTCCACCATCCTAGAAACTCTTAATGTCAATTGTGAATAAACCCCAACTCCATCACAAGGAGTTTCCATTCGACCAAAAAGACATTCCTGAAGTCCAAAGATTACGAGCACGCTGTACATTTCACAAATAGTTTTAACCTTGTATCCTGGAGACAAATGACATCACTACTTAATTGTTGCAAACAGGACATAGTAGTAACCATCTTTTGTGACTCTTTATGCTATTGGCATTAATTGTAATAATCAAGAAGCCATTATAATGTTAAGACAGAGAGAAATAAGCCAAGATTTATTATCCATGTAAATAAAATAATCAAGTAACTTTAGAAACTCGTTTTCGCAAGTAGCGCCTAGGAAGACCCTCAACCTGTACTATTTCACCTTCGCCACTTCCAAAAATTGTCAGTAACCACTGAAGCTTTGGAAGAACGATCTGATTCCTCACCATCAGAATCTTCCTTCGATCCCAAAACAGCAAAGCTGTTGCCTAGTTTCCATAACTCAGAAGTAATACCACTAGTAGAGGCCTTAGGTACCTGCTGAGTGGAACCGGCTTCCCTGATCTGTGACGTTTTTTTGCCATTACTTTTTTAAAAGGTAGTACTTGGGATAGAGGAGGGGGCATCTCTGGATCATCCGACTTATCATTTAAAAGTAGATCAGGCTTAGTGGGTAAGGAAACATCAGAGGGAACCACCCCCAAGGAAGACTGGGTCTTGGTGACATGCATGACCACCGATACAGAATCATCTAGACCTGTGTCTTCAACCGAATGAGATGCTACGCCCGGGAATGATGACCGAGGGAGTGAGGAGTCAATAGAAGGGGATTGTTTCGGAACCGAATCAGCATGTTGAGCACCCACAATCAACTCTTCATGTGAGGGACAATCATCCCTATTATGGGATGCCCAAGGACATTTGGCATATCCATGGCCAGTCTGTTCGCATAAATTACATTTAAATAAATTTAAACACTTAGCGGCCAAATGTCCAAATTCGAAACAATGAGAACAACGAGGGGTATCACAGGCTGTATTGAGATGAGTTCTTGAACACATTTAAAGCATGACTTTGGCCGTCCAACATAAAACAAGCTTCCCCTATCCCTACCCAAAAGAAACTATTTGGTAAATGCTGTGGACCATTATTAGAAGCAAACAATTTGACCTCACTTTCCAACCCCCATTCCAAATTTGTTCACTGTCTAGGATTGGTACTGGTTTGTCTAGAACTTCACACCTTCATGCGTAACCAAAAAGAATGTCTTCTATATGTACCCCTCATTACAAACAAAATGGTAACCAACTTAACAGATGGTTTAGTAAGGGAACCACAAAAAGGTATCCAGAGAGGAGAATTCTTGACAACCTGGAATACTGTCCAAAACGCTCCAGACCTGCAGGGGTTTTGAAACTGATATCATAATTAGCGTTACTCAAATGAATCAGAGCATAAATGTCTGTAGACACAAATTTCATGGAGCCTTTTAGCAAAACTTTGCAATGTAGAGCCTATCAGGAGTTCTTCTAATCCACCTTTATAAATCAATCGCACCACATTTCTATGGGGAGCAGGCTCACCCTTATTAGAAAACAAGTCCGAGAGTTTAAATTGGGGGGGGGGATCCCCATCAGTCTGCACAGGATCCAAAACCGTTGTTTTAGGTGGTACATTCATAGTGGAGACATGTGCAACAGGTATAGGAACTGGAGTAATAGAATCTGTGGAGAGAGCCTGTTTTGTAGATACAGTTCCAGAGGTATTACTCTGTGAAGAACAAGAAGCCTCTGAGGCACTAACAGGTGTATTATAACGCTGCACTGTGGTATCAGTTGGATCTGGCACCCAGTTACCAGATGGATGTTGCAGCCACCCTGCAGCAGCAATTGCTTTTTCTGGTGACCAACTTATGGTATCTGTGTAAGCCACAGAGGGTTTAGAATACTGAGCTGATGGCAAAAATTCATTTGTATGGGACACATGGGAGACAGGCTTTTCAATAGATGTCTCGCTGCTTTGCATAACATTTCCCTCTCCCTTATAAGCTGCCCTTCCCCTCTCAGTCTAATCCAACGTGTCAGGTTTCAGTAGAGCACCCTGCAATACCATAGTAGACATACCTAACTGCTTGATGGATCGTGTGCAGCCTAAGGAACTTGACTGGAATCCATCTCTCCTCAGTCCGATTGCTCATTACTGAGTCAGGTCCAAAAACAAGCTGGATTCAAACAGGAGGCTGCAAACATGATTCAGACTGCCTCGTGTAGACAAACCTGGTGATTCCTCAGAATCCACGCCACTAGATCGCGACCTGAAATACAGGCAGCCGGAGCGGCCAAACTAGGAGAATCGGAACGTAATGCAGCAATTTCCCACTAGTATTTCTTTACTTCTGCGAGGTTTCAGCTTCAGCAAGCATTCATTGCGCAAGCGATTCTTCCATGTAAGTACTATAGTCGATTCCAGCTTGCACAACACTTGTCTGGTTTGTCAGATGCCTTATTCAATAGCACTTCATTCGAGTCCAAAACCCATTGGCATAGAGGCGCCCTGCATACCGTAACCAAACTCAAAGCCTCTGACTCTTCTGGTGCAGGGGAGGAGGCCCACTCCCCTATCTCAGCCACCTCCATCCTCTCTGAAGTCTGAGTAATAGTGGCCATCTTACGTCTGTCCACCAAAGGTTCCCCCTCCAAAGAGTAGGGGAATGTTTATTTAAAACACAAATAAATATACAACATAGCATCGTGTCAATTTTCAAAACAAAAACAATTTACAGCAAATCAAAACAGAGGACAAAAATATCAAACATGAAACTCCAAACCTTCACACTATTTTACAGAAGGACTCAGAGAAAAGAAAACAAATTATACAAAACAAAAGGAAATCAAAAATCCCAATATCGTTCCATATATTCCTTCAAAGAATTTTCCTTCTCCTTCCTTAACACGATCGATATGGCCTAATACTTTTTGGAATAATTCCTCAGGAGTAAGACAACGTTGTTGAAAAAGGAACCAACATCTGGTCTGCCATACCCAATACAATATAATACTAGCAACAATGTTCAAAGAACTAGAATTACATTTGGACCATGAAACAGGAAATAAACCAAAAAATAAGGCCCTCTGATCCCACTGGCACCAAACTTTATCCCAAAAATGACAACGCCACAAAAACCAAAAACGTAAAATAAAAGGACAAGAAAAATATAAATGGGACATAGTTTCTGTAAGATTTGTACAAGAATCCCGAAAACAATATCTATCTAATACTTGTTTATGTTTCTGGTTATCACGGACATTAATTTTCCCATGTGCACCTAACCAGGCAATATCCCACAGCGCCACAGGAATACGGGGATCAGTTAAACGGTTTCCAACCAATGTCTTTTCTGCCGGTGAAAACCCTGGAAAAATGTCCTCCGAAAAGTGGGATTCCACTATAACTGCATACAGTTGCTTCCGGGATAAATCTTTAATCGTTCTTACCGAAATACGCCATGTTTTTAACATGTCAAACACTATGACCCAATCCGTAGATAAAACATAGTTTCTTTTATTTTTATGGAGAAATTCCCTTTACTCCATTCCTGAAAATGTCATTAAGGACACACGTAGCAAGGGGACCCAAAGCTGGAAAGAGTCCAAATTAAAGGCTTCAAATTGGTTGAAAAAAAGGAATAAAACACAATGGGGTGAATCATATTAACCCTCCTTGCCGGTAAGTTCGTGAATAAACGCTATGCTTTGATAGGATTAAGACGGCTGCCCCAAAAACAGGAAAAGAAAAGACTAAGAAGAGGTACAAAAACATCTGGTAATGGAAAACATGTGCTATATGTAAAACAAAGGTACTAAGCACGCTTTTAATCAAAAAATCGTTTCTTTTACTCAAGAACCACGAATGCCACTTACTAACTGTTTCTTCCCTTGTTCAAACATATCTCCCAATTATACTGCCAGATCTGGAACTCCAAAATAAATACCCAAGAGTTTATGTGGACAATCCACTAGTCTAATACCCCAATAGAGGAAATACTCTCTGGAGGAGGCCAAATTCAGACACACACTCTTTGCAGATTCAGACTAGAACCAAGAATTAATAGAAAAACGGTAACACCTTACATAACAAACGACCTACTGAAACAGTGGGTACTAAGACACACAAATCATCCGAGATAACAAATCACCTTTTGCACAGTATAGCCAGGATGAGGGAGACCTAAAAGCCTAGGTGATCTATGAAGCAACCTAATAATAGGATCCAGTGCTATTACAAACAATAAAGGGCTTAGGGGACAACCTTTGTCTTACTCCCGACGTAATATAACAAGGGGAACCAACCTGCCATTAATATATGGTCTGACATAGGCCAAGGAATAGCATAAGCTAACCCAATTAACAAAAGTTTGTGGGAACCCAAGGCACTAAGTGTCAACCAGATAAATTTTGTGAAATTCTGTCAAAGGCTTTGGAAAGATCAAAGTTAAACAAATATCCATGTAGAATTCCTTTTGTCCTTGGGAAAACAATTCTCTCAATAAAAGTAAAGCATCATGGATAGACCTACCGGAAACAGAGCAATACTGAAAGGGGGAAAGCAAAGACGATAAGAGTTTCATATCCTGTTACCCAGTAATTTGGAAAAAATTTTATAATCCGTGTTTAATAAAGTGATTGGTCTCCAATTCAGTAAATTATTCCTGTCACCTTTTTATAAAGGAACATCAGTTTTCATACATTTGATCGGTCAGGCGATCTTCGTAGGAAGGCATTAAAGACAGCTAAAAGCTGAGTCGGCATAAAATTCCATAAAATTTATAAATTTCTGCTGATAAACCGCCTGAGCCAGGAGCCACCTTGTCTCAAGACTCTGAATAATTTCTTTCATTTCATCAAGTAAAAGGTTTGATAAGCTCATGTTTGTGATGCATGTTAAGGTAGGTATATCCACTGCCTGCAGTAAAATGACATAGCAGATGACTCAATAACTGGAGTTTCAAATGTATGTTTCACAAATTTTGTAACACAATTCATAATATTGTCTTGCCCTTTCACAATATTATGCTGATCATCCAATAGTTGAGACAGTTGTTTACCACTAAATTTTTCTTTAGTAACATCAAAGGGATTAAATTGGTATCGAGTCCCCAGTAGTCCGAAATTTCTGTTCAAAAGAATAGACCTTTGCCTATCATATTGTACTTTAGTTAAAGCAGTTTTACCTCTTTAATACGAACCAACAATCAGAGCCATGTAAATAAGAGTCAGTGAACAATCGAATAATTCAGTGCGTAGTAAATCAGAAGTATGGTGTCTGGTATCAGCCAAGAATCTGGCATAGTGTTTAAAATAAGACATTATAGTTAATTTTGTATCAGTCCACCACCGATTACAGAATCTAAAGAAAACTACTGTAAGTCGATCTGAAAGTAATGCCAAAAACCTATGCGAAAATTCTGAATCAAGGAGTAGGATGAATTAGCCCCAAACTCCAGGACCTTGTGATAAAACTTCCCCAACTGGATTTGTATCCCTATTAAATTGTGATCTGAAGTAGCCATAGGTACTGTAACGCCATTTACCACCCCAATAGTTTTGGACATAACCAAAAATCGATTCTAAGTCAATTTGCCCTTTGAAAAGGTAGGCAACAATTGCTGAGCAAGGACATCAATTAAATTCGTGTCCGCTATAATAGTACGAAGGCATGGGTATCGCAGTAAGTCTTCTTATTAGGAGAGATTGCCAAACTAGTATTAAAATCCCCACCCCACAAAACAATCCGATTGAAGCAAAATGGTTTAATTAAGTGAAAAGCTGAACTCTAGCAGCTTTTTGTTGTGGCTATAAATGTTAATAAATCTATATGGTAAATTATACCATAAAATATCCAATAATAATACCCTTCCGGAACCAAATCTACTATTTTTGTAAAATAAAGTTAGAGGAAAGAAAACAAATTCCAACACCAGAACAAAGGTCCTGCCCTAAGGACCAATATGAAGGCCCAAGCCCCCATTCTTTGAGGCTATAGTCACGCCTTCGCAGTATATAATCTAACATCCTGTAAAAATAAACTTCATAATCCAATTTATGCAAAGCTGCAAACGTAGCTGTGCGCTTATAATGCTAACGAATACTATTAACATTAAAGCTAGCTATGTGTAAAGAAGTCATAACCAAAAGAAAGGAAAAACCACTGTGAATCGAAACACATCATTTCTTTTTCTTCGATTTAACAACTTTTCTTTGAATGAATCCCAGGAGTAGTAGGCAAGGATGATGGTACTGGGGTTGCTATAGGAGAGGGGAGAAAAGGAATCCCTAATTCTTCTTCCTCCATAACATCACCCCAACTTTGTAAAGGATCATAGGTGTTAGATACTGGAACGCTTAATATGGACACAGTGTCTGGTGGTTTAGTGGAGCGTAGTCGCCTAGCAAGTGGGGGTCTACCAATTCGCATTCACTTCCAACGGAGGAGAAGAATTCTGTAGTAAGGTTGGAACCGAATCACTATGGGGAATTAAAGGTCTTTCAATAATGGAGTTACTAGAGGTACAACAGGATCTGAAGTAGTTAAATTTTTAGGCAGATCAGGGTTAAGGGAAGTAGTATGGGAACAGACAATAAGTGAGCCGATCCACGTGTTCGGTAGGAGGATTTGAGCTCTGGGGGTCTAACAGTAGCTGAAGAATTAGCTATATAAGAATCATGTTCAGTATAGTCAGATGTATTATGGGCCGCCCATGGACATGCTGCATAAATATGAGAGGAGTCACCGCATAGATTGCAAGTAGGTGGGACCTGACAAGAGAAAGCTGAATGACCTAACATTCCACAAGATGTACATTTCACTTGATCACAATCATAGTTCAAATGAGTTAAAGAGCCACATTTATAACATGCACGTGGTTGTCCTGGATAAAACAGAACACCACGATCCCTCCCTAAATAAAAACAATTAGGAGATGCTGAACTCCATCCTCGGTTATTTTAAGTTGTACATTAATTTTCCATCCCCAGTCCAAAACCCATTATCATCAAATAAGGCACGTGGTACCCATTCACTGTACAGCGCTTTTCCAACCAATATACTATATCCAGAACATTGACCCTTCATTCGAAACAAAACAGTAATAACCTTAGCAGTCGGTTTAGTGATTGGAATCACCACAAAATGTTTCAAGCAGGGTCTGTACTAGCAGTGTGATAAGCAGCCCAAAATTTATCAAGTAATGCAGCTGAACGAAAGGAAACATCAAAGTTGGAATCCCTGAGGAATGAATAAAGGCATATACCTCTGAAGGTCGAATACCTAATGAGTCTATTATTAAAGACTTGCCCACAAAGTTCGATCAGGAGGGAGGTCCATACCTCCTTTGTAGTGAATTTGCTACAAAACGCTTTCTCAATGGAATATCCATAGGTTTAAACAAGGAAGCATAGCTAGCCGGCCGCGCATGCTGCAGTTGAGGAGAGCCATTAACAGTAACACTCGTAGTACCAGCATGTGCAGTAGCATTTGTAAATGCGAACACTGACCTGTTGGCGCTATTTCAGGTACCACAGCAGCAGAAGTCACTAATGTTGTAGCGCTTAGTTCCAAGTCATCCTGATTCAAAATCGGTAATCCAGCTTCAGGTGCCACCGAATCAGGGTCCCAGAGTCGACTGCAGCCAGCGGAAATGACGCGGATGTATGGTTCGACCCGAAAACTGACTCCTGCAACAGCCTGTGCTTCCAAGACGCCCTGCTGGCATTTCGTCCTATTCCCGTAACGGCAACTGGGATCCGGGATCCAGGCGCTCGTGGTCCGTATCCAGCCGCCTGCTCCAACGCCACCTCCGGAGACCAAGTGGAAAGTCGAGCAGAAAAGGAAAGGAGTCATCATCCAGGTCAGTGGCAGGGACTCCTGGTCGAGGCTCCGGTCCAGCAATTCCTTGTATAGCACTTTTTAACCAAACTAGAGGAATCAACCTGACCATTGTCAGGACGCTTTTCTTGTCATCCTCATTAACCATATTTAAAGCCACGCCGGACAGTTCCCGTCCTTCAGCAGCCTCCAACATAATAGATTCTTCAGTAGGTGGAGTATGCTGTATAATTTCCATGTCTGCTGACACGGATGAAGCCTCCTGAGTGCTTCAGCTACCTCCATAGAGCCATCACCTACCACCTCCGCATTCGCAGCTGAGACATACTGAACCTGGTCCAGCTGCCTCTAGGGAGGGCCCCCCTACCTCCAGAGTAGGGGAATTTCCCCGGTGCCCTGGCCAAATTTCCCTCATTCACTAAAAATACCATCAACAGCTTAATCTAGTTCAAGGTCAGTTGGCATTCATCTGTATCCACCTTCCTGGGTTGTGCCTGAAAATAAGCAGAATCTGCCTAGCGCACTTACCCGGTCAACAAAAAAACTAAATAAATAATTTACACCACAAGCTTAATTGTAGCTGCGGCATGGGTGAACTGAGGAAAAAGAGACCGCTATGATTCTTGAAAGCGGTGGCTGAAAAGGTAAAGGCTAAAAGAGTAGCATTCAGAAAGTATAAGGAGGTTGGCCTGTTGGTGTAGTGGTAGCACTGCTGCTCGCGACGCCGGCAACCTGAATTCAAGAGCAAGCTCAAGGTTGTTCGTGGCCAGCCAGAAGGAGGAGGATTGAGGATTGATACATCTGGGGAGGGAGGGTTTCTGTCCTCGCTGCAGTACTGCCACCTGGGTGAGCACAGGTGGCAGTGCAGTCAGGGGTGCCAGGAGAGGGAGGGACAGATGTTGGGCAGGATCTGGGAGCGACACTCAACAGTGTGCATGCATGCCTGTTGATCTCCCTTGTGTGCTGATGTCCATGGGGAAAAACAGGAATCATGGCCTCTGCACTTGCAGATGACGGAGTGCACGGCACTACTCCAGATCCCTCTTGCCTGTCCCAGTGCTCTGGCCTCCTGACACATACAAGATTTTGAGGGTCTGCCCCTCTACCTGATCCCCACCTGGGGAGAAGCCACGGCTCAATGGGGGATGGGCCTGAGTACTGGAGACCAGGTCAGGAGGACAACAGCAGCAGGTTAGTGCCTTGGCATCTTCTGAAGGAGTGTGAGTACAGGATAGATGAGGGGGATAAACAGAAATATCAAAAAAAAAGTATAAGGAGACACAGACAGAGAAGGATAGTGAGGCGTATCAGAGGAAACAGAAGGAAGCAGGGAAAACAGTGAGGAGCACGAAGGCGCAGACTGAAGAGAGAATATCCCAGGTGATAATGAAAGGGGTCAAGACATTTTTTAGGTATGTAAGTGAAAAGAGGAAAACCAGAGGAGGGATTGTGAAGTTAAGCAGGGAAAGGGGGACTGTGCAGAGGGGGGCCAGGAAAGGGCAGACATCCTGAACAAATATTTGTGTTTAGTTGTAACAGTAGAAGGAGAAGGGGAGGGGCCACAAAAAAGCAACAGGAGCTTTGGAGAGAAGAAGGTGGACACTAGTCCTTTTTTCGAGCAGAGTCCTGATGGACTTACTAATTTGAAAGTGGACAAAGCAATAGGGCCAGATGGTATGCATCCAAGGGTATTGAGGGAGCTCAGGGAGGTAGTGGCTAAACCTCTGACAGTCCTTTTTAACAGCTCACTGGAAACAGGAGTGGTTTTGGAGGACAGGAGGAGGGCAGATGTAGTCCCACTTCACAAAAGTGGTAATTCAAAACAAGGTGTTTACTTGCACCTGAATTACCAGCGGGTGCGCTAGATCAAAAGGAAGCCAGCCTCTGTAGAAACCAGTTAAAAAAAAACAGCGCTCCATTAACCAGTCACACAATAAAGAATATTCAATGACTTAACTCCTGTTAAGTAGGAAAATTTATTCCAAGCTTGTACATGAAGAACAGCACACGCCACACTGCCCTACCACTTCAGCACCTAGCCTTCCTCAGTGGTAGCAGGGAGGAGGCTGGCAATTATAGGCCAGTCAGCCGATATCGGTGGTAGGAAAGTTAATAGAATCACTGCTGAAAGAAAGGATTGTGGAATATTTTGAATCCAATAGGTTACAAGACCCAAGGCAGCATGGATTCACAGGACGAGGTTAAGCCAAAGGAATCTGATAAATTTCTTTTATTGGGTGATCAAGGATCAGGGTGTAGTAGTGGACGTGGTCTATCTAGATTTCAGTAAAGCTTTCATCACAGTTCTACATAGGAGACTAGTAATCAAGCTGGGTAGCTTAGTAGTGGGTCCAAAGGTTGTAAACTACGTAAGAAATTGGTTAGGGGATAGGCGATAGAGGGTGATGGTAAACAGAGTTCACTCTGAGGAAGAGAGGGTGACCAGTGGGGTTCCTCAGGGATAAGTGACACTGCAGAGGCACTGGAATAGAAGGTCTGCCTCTTTTCGGATGACACCAAAATCTGCAATAGGGTGGATACTTCAGGAGGAGTGAAAAGGATAAGCAGCGACCCGAGAAAACTCGAGGAGTGGTCAAGGGTTTGGCAGCTGGGTTTCAATGTGAAAAAGTGTAAGGTAATGCTCTTAGGGCACAGAAACCAGGGGTAGAGTACAAAATGGGTGGAGTGGTGTTGATGACCACCAAGCAGGAAAGAGACCTGAAGTAATCATATCTGATTACCTATAGGTGGCCAGGCAGTGCGACAAGGCAGTATGGAGGGCTAATGGGATGCTGGGGAGCATAGAGAGGGGTATCACCAGCAGAAAGAGGGCGGTGGTGTTGCCTCTGTAAAGATCACTGGTAAGACCCCACCTAGAGAACTGTATCCAGTTCTGGAGACCACATTTCTGGAAGGATATAGGCAGAATGGAGGCGGTCCAGAGGAGGGCAACTAAAATGGTGCAGGGTCTGCATCAAAAGCCCTATGAGGAGAGACTAAAGAACCTCAACATGTCCACCCTGGAAGAGAAGAGGGAGGGGGGGATATGATAGAGACCTTTAAATACCTCACAGGGATAAATAAGATACAGGAGGGAAGTATTTTTCAGAAAAAAAAGATGTTCAAGAACAAGGGTACATGCTGTAAAGCTGGAGGGGGTACTGTAGATTCAGGACAGAGTGAGGAAGTACTTCTTCACAGAAAGAGTGGTGGATTCTGGGAACAGCCTTCCAGCTAAGGTGGTGGGGGTGAAAACAGTGGGGGGATTCAAGAATACATGGGATAGACATAAGGGAATCTTAGTTGAAAGGAAGGGGGGAGGGAGAAAAAGCGAGAGATCAAGTAGGGTCTGCGGTGATACTGTAGGTAGCGAAAAATGGGCAGAATGGGTGGGCCAAGTGGTCCTTATCTGTCATCACATACTATATTTCTATGTTTCAGGGGGATCATGTTGTCCATGTGGCCAAATTAATCTCCATGCCCAAACTGCAACATATTCCTTCTGTCCAGATGCCAGCCTCTTATATTCAAACCTTGAAAACTAAAATGAATTGCTTCATTTGGAGGGGGAAGCCCCCCAATATTTGTTAGTAGACACTGCAGAAACAGTGGTCAGAGGGAGGGTTTCACCTACTTGACCTCAAATTTTTCCACCAATGCGTTGTAATGCACCATAACATGCTATGCTGTAGGGCAGACCTCCTCTCTCCACAACCACTGTGGATACAACCTGAAATGCGTCAAAGCATAGTCCCAGCTGTAACAGCATTGCTTTACTAAGACTGGCCCCCTACTAACATCCTCCTTCCCTTGTACAGTCTACACTAGACGTATGGTCACAAACATGTAAATCTTTCTGCATTAACACTAGTACTTCCAGATATCATCCCCTCTGGCACAACCCTTCTCTGTTGATCAAAGGAGAACCTATAGCCTGGCCTAGATGGAAACACCTGGGCATTGAGAAAGTGGGTGACCTATACTATCCCACTACAGGAGCTTTCCATGCCTACTCCAACTTGTCAGTGGCAGCGGATTCTAAACTGCTTCTTTTCTGGTAATAACTTCAGACCTGTGAACTTCTTAGGGTGAAACTGACTGTCACCACCTAACCCTGTGGATCTCTGGCTAACCTTTCTCTCCTCCCTCAGACATATGACAGACGAGCTGTAAGGATCTGAAAGCATCTAATACCCACCATGAATCTCTAGTGGACCCAGGGAGCAATGGGAAACTGAATTGAATACTCCTCTCCCGCTTTTAGAGTAGGACTCAGTCTGAATACAGGCACATCATGCCAGCAGGGATCTTTAAGCCAGAACCCTCTAGTTTAAGTTTCTTCATAGAGCCTATAGGACTCATGCCACCCAGCAACTGTTGGAGGTGTACTCAATCCCAAGCCACTGTCACGCACATCTTATGGGCATGCACTACACTGGATACCTATTGGGACCAAGTATGGACAACTTGCTCTAAGCTTGCCCCATTACCTAAACTAAGGGATTCTAAGTTAGCACTGTTAGGTATCCCCCACCAGACTCTATTCTGAGCTGTGCTCAGTTCACTTGGGTCAATGGTGCTCTGGTTAGTTCTGAGCGATTTCAAAACCTGGGTTGACAATGAGCTCTCACCTTTTGGTTGGAACTTCCTTCAGATAATTGAATCACTGGGCCTGTCACAAATAATCACTTCTGTGACCCACTCATGCGGTCGCACCTTGAAGCTGGTGTTCTCTCCTGGACTCGCGATTAACAACCTCGAAATAGATCCATCTGTTTGGTCAGATCATTGCACAGTGAGGTTCTTGTTTGGGGCTCCCTTCAGTGAATCCTCCCCCTGGTGAGATGGTCGGTTACTGTCATGGTATTGGACCTATCGAGTGTGATGACTGCATATGAGACCGGAACGCTTGAGATCCCTGTGGTTTGATGGGGAGCTTGAAGAGCTGAAGACTAAGGATTAGAGATTGAAGTGCCACTGGTGGAGATCCCGGACTAATGAGGACAAGCTGGTTTTGAGATCTCACTGTAAGGAGTATCAATCAACAAGCTCCCATAAGAAGGCAGAGTTCCTGTCCAGGGAGATTCCCACAGCAAAGAACAGACCAGCTCAGTTCTTCCAGACTCTGAACAGGCTACTCTACCCGGCCTGTCTTCAGCCAGTTAAAGACTTGTCATCTACTAGATGTGAAGCATTTTAAACATAGATACATAGATACTGTCAGCAGATAAGTGCCTATGGCCCACCCAGTCTGCCCCTTTGAGCTCGTAAGATCACTTTAAGTTTGTCTAGAAGTCAAGAAGTCTGTCTAGAAGTTTTCCCTGTTCTTCGCTAAGAAAGTGTGCTGTCAGGTTGGGAATCTCCTCCGGGGTGCCACAGGCATGCGGTACCAGGTCTGAGAGCAACAGGAGCCTTCCTCAGGTCTGGAGCGAGTCTGATCCAATGTGGGTGGAAGTGGTTAGTGAGATAGTTTTGAACTTGCAGCCGATATATCTGTACTGTCATCTGGACCCGGGTCCAGCACATCTCCTTGTGGGTTGTGTGGAGTCTATTAGTCCAGTGTTCAGCGAGATAGTCTGGTGTTCCTTTCCGAGAGGGGTTTTCCCTGAGCCCTTGAAACAGGCACTCTTGAAGCCTCTCTTGAAAAAGTATTTGTTGGACCCGGATTGTCTGACGAACTACAAACCCGTCTCAGACCTACCCTTTTTGGGGAAGGTTATGGAGAAAGTGGTGGCCATACAGCTCAAGGCACATCTCACTGCCTTTGACATCTGCGAGCCACTTCAGTCCGGATTCAGGTCTAGGCACAGTATGGAGACTGCACTTGTCAAAGTATAAAATACTCTTCTTAGGGCAAGAGACAGAGGTGAACAGTCTATTCTTGTTCTCCTCGACCTCTCCACAGCATTTGACACTGGGGATCATGGGGTGTTATTGGATCACCTTAATGAATGCTGTGGATTCACTGCCACTGTCATCAGCTGGTTTGAGTCCTTTCTCACAGGAGGATGCAAAGGGTGGTGGTGGGAATTTATTTCTCCTGCCTGAAGTCCCTGTCCTCTGGAGTTCTGCAGTGTTTGATCCTTTTACCAGTCTTCTTCATGATGTACTTGCTGCCCGTGGGAGAGATCATTAGACAGTACAGTATGGGTTTTCACTGCTATGCAGATGATACCCAGCTGTATATGTCTTTTGCACCAGGACTACAGAGAGCAGTCTCTCTATTTATTTAATTCTTGCCTGACAGAGGTCTAGGACTGGATGTTCTCCAGCTGGCTAAAACTTAATCCAGACAAGACATAATGATTGAGCCTGAATGTCGGCAGGATGCCAGACGGCTAGAGGAGGCAACTGATCTTATACTCGGTGCTTCTCAGCTGGCCGCTTCTGGTAAGGTGAAAAGCTAGGTGTGATTCTTGACAATGAACTGACACTGGAGACTCAGATGTTAGGCATTGTCCAAAGTGAGATTTATCGCCTTAATTGAAACTTTTTTAATCCAATTCAAATTATTTTTTACCAGGAGATACACCATTAACATACTCATTTACAAAGTGGACCTACCCTCACTAATACATGCATTTGTTACATCCAGACTTGACTACTGCAATGCCTTGTACCTGGGGCTAAACAGAGGTGCCCTGCATCACTTGCAGCTAGTGCAGAATACAGCAGCCAGATTGCGGCAGGATTTTATGGGTCCTGCCATATAACACCGGTCTTATGCGATCTGCACTGGGTACAGGTGAGGTGGAGGATTTCCTTCAAGGTCAGCTTGCTGACCTATAAATCCCTGCATGGGCTAGGGCCTAGCTACCCGTGACACTTACTGTCTCATTACCAAACCACCAATCCTCTCCATTCCTCTGAGGAGGGCCTCTTAGCAGTTCCCAGGGTGCGACTGGAGTCATCTGGGGTGCGTGTTTTTCAGTAGCAGCCCAGACCCTGTGGAACTTGCTCCCATTGTCTTTGAGTGAGGCCCCCTCATTGGAAGTTTTTTTTTTTTCTCTTTTTTTTCAAACTCTTTTTATACACCTCTCTTCCATTGGCTGCTCTCTGGCGTGGACTCGTGGTACTGCGACTCTTCCTGTCAGCCTGAAGCATCAGTCACTCTTCTCTGGTGGGGACACCCTTCCAGCCCAGCCAGCCCAACCCCTGGATCTGAGTCCCCTGGGGAGGGACTGCTTTACTCTTCTGGTGCTCTAGCTATAGTATTGAAGGCTTGCCATGCCTGAGAAGGGTCTGGATCGAGCATCCTAGTGCCCGGCAGTGACGTGCGGTCGTGACCACTGGATCCGCCTTTGTCTTCCAATGGTGAGAGGGTTTTTTTTTCTACTTGTAGCCCTTCCCCCAAACGTGGGATGTGCAATGCTGCCCAGCCCACTATATGAGTGCTGCTGCTCACGTCCAGAAGGCCCATCGTTCTCCCTTCCTGCATGGTCCCTATATCTCCAGTACACCCAGTTTCCACCAGGTGCCACTAGCTGTGCGGGACATACCCCCCTCCCTCCCAGGAGAGGAGAGCAGTTCTCCGGACACTCGATCCTCTCCTCCCCCTGCCGACCCCTGCTGGCCAGAGCTCGTTCCCGAACCCAGGTAGCTGGCATGGCGCGAAGTGTGGCGTCCAGTGCCTCAACCCTCAACACCACTGTGCCTGCTCATTGGAAGCTTTTAAGAGAGGACTGAAGTGTCACCTATTTAAGGAGGCCTTTTATTTGTATTACTCTTACTGGCTATAAATTACTGTGTCAGCCATTTTGTTTTTATTAATTTAATTCTGTCACTCATTCATTATATGTCACTGATTTTATATTGATGTATGTTATTGTTCAGTGCCTAGAGCCTCTGGGTATGGGCACTTTAGAAATAAAATTTTGCTTGCTTGCCATCAGCAATTAAGTATCTTATGCATCGTAGGTGGCGGAAACCTGACCCATCTGCACACAGAGAATGGGAAAACCTGCTCCAGCAGACAGCAAAATATGAAAGGTTAACCCATACTGCTCAGAACAAAATGGAGAAATACTCTACCATTTGGGGGGCATACCTCCTTCCCTAGGAAAAAAGCAGCCTAAGCCCCCACATAGGTGAACACAACCCTCATTGGTTGTCACAGCCAACAGAGCATATTAACCACTCATAGCATATGACATAACACAATTATAGCCTTGGCTCCTGGGTCCTGTAAGGTCCCCTACAAACCTACAGTGTAGCCTCTGGCCTGGTAATGCCCTTCTCAGGCACATGTTTTATTTTCCTCCCTAGCCTTTTCCACCTGTCCTCTTCCTCCTAAGCTACTGTACCCTTCTTGGCACTTTTACCTATTCATGCCATGGAGACTAGCTACCCTCAGTGGCATTCCTCTTACCAGTTCTCTGCTTCCTTTAGTATTGTTGCTTTTCCCCCTTTGGTTCCCCTTCTTTTCCCTCCCTTCCCCTCCGTGAGTGACAACCCCCCATCAATAACAGTAACTCACAGATGGGATGACTGCAGATTCCTATTTTATCTCCAGTTCCTAAATAATTGTGCTCTTGCTTACTATAAATCCGGTCAGAGTCGGTGGCAAAGGAGCCTGCGTTTGATCTTCTACCCTCGACTTACCTTGCCTATGGATAATTTCCTCCACCAAGCACCTGTTCTATAGATCAGATTATTAACCTGGAAATCAAATCTGTCTTCAATAACTCCAGGACACTGCACCATCAGGCCGATCACTGAAAACCTTTTTTATGACATAACTGCTGATATGTTCCGCTGCTGTTCTGGGACTCAGTAAAATACCACCACATTATTCATAGCTCTGCAGTTTAATATTTTTATTCCACAAAAAAACAAGGTACTTATGCAACAGATAAATGCCATATGTGAGACTTCAGTGGGTAATGTTTATATATTTAAAAAACATACTGAGTGATTAGTAACAGTAACAAAAAGTGACTTGCATATAAAAATAAAATATAAACATTGAAAACAAGTACAACAGGTCCTGTTCACTAAAATTCAGTGTGGACTTCCAGGCTGTGAACACGAAAAGAGACAAAATAAGTATATAAAGAATAACTCTCCCCTAATTTTTACCCCGGCGTCTACCTTAATGATGGGGACCAGCATAGCTACATCCTTCCAACAGGAGGTTGGACAAATGAGCAACGTCTTTTACAGCCACAGCCAATGCCACTTGTGATTCTGCAGCTTGGCATACACCTATGCAGGGTGGCCCATGCCATCCATACTGGGAGTCATGCACCTTTGAAAGCATCAATGTCTATAAAAATATATATATTTTTTTCTTTTCAAATAGTAGGCAGGGTGAGTAGATGGGGAGAACCCACTGCAGACTGCTGCTCCTGAGATAGTGGTATGGGGAGCCGACCAGGAATACTGGAGGTTGCATCACAAAAAATTCAGTTGTCGGCTCATTGTATGTTTTAGTAGTCTTATTACAAAACTGAGAGTTTTCAGTAAACCAGAAGCCAGCATTATTTTGGGGTTAAAAAAAATAAGGAAATAAAACAGTGTACTTATTTCTTCTTTCTAATAGCTGTCAGCATAGATAGAGTGTCCCTTATAACCCCCAACCCCCCTGTCGTGTTGATGTACCTTTTTCTATTTTTTATTTTACACAATTCTTTCTTTTATTTTCTCAGTCATTATGACTGCTCTCCTGCTTTCCTCCTCCTGGCTCCAGTTGTGCGCATCTTTTCTGATGCTACTAGACTGGAAATCTCCATTCTAGATCCCTGCCAACTCCACTAGTTATATGTGGCCTACCCATACATGGTGGGGAATAGAGAGCATGTCCCAACTGTTGGGGCATGTCAGATGAGATGGTCACCGAAGTGTCTTAAGGCTGTGGAGCTGTCGAGGAGGACCACCAGTGGTTCATAGCTCCTAGGATGGATGGATGGAAGGATGTATGCCTTCATTCTGAATAGGGTGGGTGTTTTTCCCACATTAAACCAGCCAACGTCCCCATCCTAAGCATCCTCACGTAGGACTTTCCTGTTAGCAGGTTGTGGTCTGACATCATGTGGCCACCCTCACTGTCAATGCCAGCACCAACCTGTGTTTTGAGATGTTTATGCAGGGGGTTAGTTGGTGTGCAGTGCCTCTACATTGTTCACTAGACCCTACCAGCCCAGGAAGGGGGGGGTGCTTAATCGTGTCTTGTTCCCAGGTCTCCTACACCACCAGTCTAGGTGACATATCCTATCTTATTTCTTTTATATATTTCACACAGTTTCTCCAGAAGAGACCCATGAAGATAAAACATCTTGCTTTTAGGGGTGTCCTGTTGATGGTAGTGGAAAAGTTACCGTGTTCTAACCAAAAGGGATAATGAGCATCTAACCCAGTGTAGCCGGATCAGTGCCAGGTCGAGTTAAATTAGCAGAGAGCCACACATTTCTGTGATGTCTAGATGAGCCTAACTTCCATGATGGAGTTCCTGAGAGCTGAGGGTTTGCATATGAACAATAATCCATCTAGAGAGATAACAAATGAGAATATGACCTCTCAAGCATTTTTACTTCTTTACAGGGCAGCCATCTGTAAAGAAAATTGAAGACTTGCCCACTACTTTCAACAGCCACCTATTTAGATATCTAATACTGTCTGGTTTCAGATTCACACATCAAGTCTAAGAGGTTGAAATGCTAACTGGTTTCTTATGATGTTGCAAAAATGCAGCATTATGCATGTAGAAAAAAATCTCAGGCTTTTACATAGAGCCACACTCTTCGGTCTTAGGGCCAGAGGCACTAGGACCCTGCAGAAACCAGAACTTTTTGGCCCAGCAACACTGGTGCAGACCACCAACATATCATGTCATGTATGACTCTGCAGCATTTAAAGTGGTGCTGGACTTTGCCACCTCAGTTCCTTTTTTTCACTCTGTCATAGCATACAGCTTTCCTCTTCGAGGGCAAGAACTTCATGGTTTCCTCAGATAGTGTTCTATCTAGTTTAAGTATTTCTAAATTGTCTTCTTTACATCTAATGTCATCATTTTTCAGTTAATGTACAATTTTAAGTCAGCAGTGCCATGTCTGGCCTTGATTTAATAGCAACCTGCCTTGTTTAATTAGATGACCCTTATATAAGGTAAGGCTCTTTATAAATCTTGGAGCTGCAGCAACAAGATTTTGGCTCAGGACACCCATTCCTCTTGTTTGGAGTGTCCCAATGCCAAGCCCAGTGTCTGATTTTATTCTGATTGTTACTCAGTATTCAGACTGACCCCGTAAGGATAGACTCGGTCATATGGGGTCTTTTGAGTGGTAACACAAGAAAAAGAAATGGTCCCAGTGACGCTTGGCATCGGCCTCTTCAGATCATTTGACCTATTAGTCTCACAAGAAAAGGAAAAGTCAACATAAGTCCCAGTCTAGTTTGTCTCCAGATCTGGTTGTTGTGGCTGCAGTAAATAATTACTTCTGCTCAGTTTTTAATGGTAATGATGATAATACTGTATCCTTAGACACCACATCCACAGATGAAGTCGTTTAGGTCCCCAGGGAGGCAATATTTGTTAAGTTGTAGAAACTGGACCAGAACAAATTATTAGGTCCAGATGATTTACACCCTAGGTTCCTTAGGAAGGTAGCCATGGGATTGGGAATTATCTATCCTAAATCATTCATCGAGAGGGAAAAGTGCCAAGGGACTGGAAAGATGCTATTGTGGCACAGTGTTTAAGAAAGGGAGTGGATGCTTGACTGTTAATTATAGGCCTGGCAGCTTGATATTAATGGAAGTACTAAATAAGGGACCAATTGTAGAGTTCATGAGGGGCATTGTGGATGGCTTTCAGCATGGATTCATAAGACATTGGTCAAGCCAGACTAACCTAGTATCCTTATTTGATAAATTAGCAAGGAACTGTATAAGGGGAAACCTATGGTCATGGTTTATTTGGATTTTAGGAAGGCATTCAACACAGTGCTTTATATGGTTTTGGTAGAAAAACTAGGTGGTGTGGGATTAAACATCACTTTAGTCAAGTGGATAGATGTGGGGTTGTATGACAGAAGAAAGAGAGGGAGGATTAATGACATTTTGTCTGGATGGATTGACTAGTGGGCATGAGACAAAGTCAAGTGCCTTCAACCACCTGGGAAGTGTGAGTCTTACATTATAATCATAAACCCTGGAGTGTGTGATTGTGCTTATAAGAGAGGTAAAAAACTAAAATCTTTTAGCTGACCTGTGCAATGATTCTGCAATATTTGCATCATGGTTGTGTGATTGGATTTCACCCATTACAGAGCAAAGAACTTATTTTCCATCTTACAGAATATAATCGCATATGAATATGTTCCATATAAAAAAGGAGTGTATATACACCTGTTGAAACGTTTCACATATGCTGTCTGGAAGAGTTCCCATACTCAATCAATCATGCATAGACAGGAATGTCCTTAAACTAAATGCTGCAGTCAGTACCTTGGGCTCAACAAGTTCCCAAAGATATTCCTGACAGAAGGACTCCAAATTCTTACTGAAGGGCACAAGGGATACCACACAGGTCCTTTTCTTAGTTACACAGTAACAACAAGACTGCATGGCCCCGTGGAACTTCCTGACAGTGGCAGCCTGCCTTACTTATGTATATCAGCCAGGATCCAGTTGTAGAGCAATCACTCTTATCGTTGTCTGGGACGTAATTCCATTTGAAATTTTTTTGTGGGGGGGGGGATATAATGAGTGGAACTGCACACTCCAGGGTGTGCAAGACATTTAGAATGCTCGGAGCTAGCATGTCACAGAGGCAGTTTGCAAGAAGAGCAGTAGGCAGCATCCGTAAAAGGATGCTAGAAGAGAATGAATGTCCAAATGTGTTGGCTTCTGTATGTCTCTCCAAACCACTCATAGACACTTATAACAAAGCATCATGGGTGTGCAACTCCTTGTGCGAGGTAGGCTGACAAAGGCTTCCTCAGAACAAAAGGTGTTTGTAAACAGACACTTACATTTCTTCTGTTTTAGACTGATGCTGACACATTCCAGGGTGTGTGGGGGTGCTGTAATGACTGCACTACTGAGATAATTGAAGCCTTTGGCTGTGCCTCATGTGCCTCACAAACCACCCATGGTGAGTGATGACTACAACATCACTGCACACCCTGTTGTGTTATTTCTTTCTTAATGCAGTAGCTGGGTTCCATCACAAAAGAAATGAGTGACCAATGGACCTTGGAGCTATCAACACTCCCTACAAGTTTTGTTTTTTCTGTCAGGGTGGTTTTAAGAATGAAGAGGGCTGGCACACTAGTGGTAGCTCTGGTGAGTTAAGACACCACACCTCCTTCTTCATTGTTCTCATTTTAAAGGGAAATAATGGAAAACATGCAGTTTTACCCAGGCACTACAAACATTCCTGATTAGTGCTTTTAGACAGTATTTTTTTTTTAATTCCTCTAATTGCCTTTTTAGTGATTTAAACAGTGACCTTCAGCTTTCATTTTCTATTGCTGGTAGCCACCATTTCATGAGTAGCAGAGAACTTCATGAGCTCACTTGATGCTAATATGACCTGCCAACCAATAGCAGAGGTCAAACGGGCATATTAGCATGCAGTGAGCGCTGCTCATGAAATGGCTGCTGCCAGCAACAGAAAGTAGTGTCTGAGGAAAGCTGTGTCTTTTCCATTGTTTTCCTTTAAAAAGTGCCAGACTAATCTAGGAAACTTAGAAAAATATTTTAGAACTTTAGTGCTTTAGAACTATGCATAGTAACATGAAAACAGAATCACTGTGCCCTAGACTTCATCTGGTCTGACTACAAAGTCCTCTGTTTGTGACATCACAGTTGTTTGCTGTGAACATGGTAGTGCTGCTGCAAGCAGAGGATTATAATGTCAGGTGTAGACAAGCAGCCAGAGCAGATGACATCCAGGGGCCAGTTGTGTTCTGGTTAATATCCATAGTTGTTATTATTTTTATCATCTTCAGATGCTTTCCTGAATGTAAGGAGTAATAGGAGTTGATAGAGCGGAGAGTGACATGTTTGCAAAGCTATTAGAGGTATAGAAGGCTAAAAATGGCCCAGTTCCTTAAGAAACTGGCAGAAATAGAGCCAACATTCAGAAAAAAGTTTTAGTCTTTCTACATTTCAAAAAAATCATCTTAGTTTTTATACCTCAGTATACAGAAACTGCAACATCATATATTAATATATAAAAAGAATATCTATATATGGTAACAGATTAAAAGATGATATTGAAATATATGGTGATGAAGTAAGAAATTATATATCAATATATCAAGCCAACTCTGCCTCCTGGGTCTGTGTGGGTGGCTATTTGTGTTGGTCTGTGTCTGTAGGTTAGTTTTTGTGGATTTACATGTTTTTCTGCCTGTAGTAACTACGCCATTCTTGCTCACAACATCTGTGAAAGTCTCCTGGATTGAATTTCCGCAAAACATCACCATCAGGTATCTACATTTTCATTTTAAAATCAACTTTTTTGGAAGGCATCCCAAACAAAAATAACTCAAGCAACTAAGTCTGACAAACTCTGCGATTCTGGGTCCTGCTCTGAATTCACATTTTCATCTGACCTGCCCCTAAAGGAACTGTATGTGGGCTATTCAACAACCTCTTTGAAGAGCTGGCCCGTCAGTGCAGCAGTTGGATTTTTGCCTGCGACGCCGGCGACCCGGGTTCGGGAATGGACCCAGGTCGCTGGAGGGCTGGCTGGGGGGGAGGAGGATAGAGCATCCTGTGGACTGCTCTCCTTCTCTGGGGGGAGGGTGGGGAAGTGCCCGGCATGAGATGGCCCCCTGGTGTAGGCCGGGAGTCACACAGCTACCGGCGCTAGCACGTACTGGAGGCGGGGCAGATGCTGGACGTCATTGCACATCCCCGCCTCCCAGAGGAAAAACTGGAAAAGGTGGTTGGGCCCTCCGTCTAAATGAAACCCTCCCTGGGCTTCAATTAGCCACCATCGCCAGCACTCCCAACTAGATACTGGTTCCGCGGCACTGGAATTAGGGGAACCAGTGCCTCGGCCCCGCCCTCCGGGGGCAAGCCGGGGGTGACTGGGAGAATGCAGGCAGTTGACGGTTGGTGGAAGTCTGGGGGGCCGTGCCAGGGCAGAAGCCTGACAGAGGACCTGCCAGAAAAAAGTGAAAACCAAAAAAAAAAACTCTTTGAAGAACAATGGAAACATACAGACAAAATTATTTCACTTCTTGCATATGCACAGACACAGTTCAACACCTTCTGGAATTTTAACACATTCTGTGACTCTGGACCTCAGCAGTTCACAGTTTCTTCTGGCTTTGACTTACCACCAGTTATTAGCATTTTCATTTGAAATCAACTTTAAATGTCCAATCACAGCCATCTTAGAAGGCCTTGCTGATCCTTACCTCTTGTCTAGCTTTTTCCCTGATCACCCCAGTACCTAGCCCTACCAATAATAATGTTTTCACCTATGATCATGCTGCTAATGTTTTTTCTGACTGTGCTGACTTTTCCAATTAGCACTGACTCTACGAATTGCCCAAGACCTACTGCTGGTCATCTTGATGAATACCCCCATTACATGCTTGGAATGGCTACCTGCAGTCGTAAAATGGATTGCTCCAATCTCCATTACCAAATCCTACAATGCACAAGATTGCTCCTACATCCGAGCACAATGTTACCCACTCACTACTGCTCCTTGTCAGCGTGGCTCAGTTGGTAGCAAATCCACCTCTGGACCAGAAGGTCATGGGTTCTCATCCCACACCGGGATTGGACTTGCACCTAAAAATCGCTGGCATCCGAGTGCAGTATTGGGGGGTGCTGTACTGCTCAGGTGTGCCATCCTTCAGATGAGACATTAAACTGAGGTCCCTTCTGCCCATCCTGGTGTTGTCCTGGTGGGTGTCCAGGTGGAAGTAAAAGAACCCAGGGCACTCTTCTCAAAGAGTAGGGAACATTCCCGGTGTTCTGGCCAACATCCCCCTCCCCATAAACCGGTTCATGCAGTTATCCAGGCTGTGTGTGGGTGATGATGTGCGATATGGCTGCCACCACACATTCAGTCACTTCACCACCAGTCTAGCATTGCTTGTAAAGCGCTTTGGATGTATGAAAAGCGCTATATAAATGCTGATTCTTCTTCTTCTTCTTATTATTATTATCGAGTGTCCGGTCAGTCCAAACTGGCGCTAGTGACGAGCGCAAAAGGAGAAGGGTATGGTTGCTGCACAGCAGATGTCTGAAGGAGCTAAGACATCTAATACTGCTTCTCCTGCTTGTGTCTGGAAACATACACCCTAACCCTGGTCCACCCTTCTCCAGACCTAGTGGCACAAGCAGATCTGGGACTCTCTCACTAGCCTGCATTAACATTTACAGCCTGCTCAAAAATCTTGATACCCTTACTGCCTTGACCATCCAGCACAGTCCAGACATCCTTGCAGTGATTAAGACATGGCTGTCACCAGCGATCCCTGATGCTCCTGTTACAATTCCAGGATATACTGTTTTCAGGCAGGACAGACTATCTAAAAAAGGGGAGGCTGTGCCCTATACCTGAAAGACTCTTTGCAGGGGCATGCTCTGCCATTGCCCAACTTTGGTGATGACCTACAGGTCCTAGCTATCAAGACTCTGCTCGGAGCCCACAATAAGGCCCTGACAATAGCATCAGTTTATATTCCCCCAAAATCGACATCATCTAGCCTGGATCCACTCCTAACTTGTATCAATAGCTTAAACCACAATGCTAAAGTTATAATGCTTGGGGATTTCAATGTGAACTGGCTCTCCCCCAGTGTGAACAATTATAAGGATGCCTTATCTGCTGCAAATTTCACCCAGCTTGTAACCTCACCTACACGGGTCAACTACAGAACTGGGACAAGCACCCTATTGGACTGGGTGCTCACAAACTGCCTAGACCATATCTCTCAGACGGAAGTCCTTCCTGATTCTGTAAGTGACCACTACCCGATCATGAGCCTATGGTCAAATAAATTCATTAAACCCTCAACAAAAACTGTCAATAGTAGGATTCTCACCAGAGGGCACCTAGAGCCATTAAAATGACTTCTATGACAACAGGACTGGTCCCTAATTGATACTGCAACTGACAGAAACGATGCACTTGAATACTTTATCTCCCATTCAATGCAGTGTATGATGTCCATTCTCTTTTCAAGAAGTGAAAAATTAAGGGCCTTGACAACCCTTGGATTACAAGTGATCTACTGGAAAAAAAGGAAATCATGGGGCCATCTCTAGGACTGGGCAAGAGCTACTGGCAGATCAGCTGACATACAGTCCTATAAAACAGCCAGGAATGCCTGTACCAAAGCTATTCGCTTGGATAAAGCCAGCTATTATAGGAGTGCCCTATCCAACACATGGAAGGATGGAAGGAAATTCTGGAGCAACATATCAGAAGTCATGGGGAAAGGTTCCAAAATGGCACCCACCATGCTGAACATAGATGGTTCCATCATCATTGACCTAACCTCAATTGCCAATACTTTTACTCTGGTGTTCACTGACCTTAGTCATGTGCTGCCCACTAATTTCTTTGATCCAAACTCCTCCCTGGTTCTTCATGGCAAACTGGTTAAGAAGCTGGAGCATCCACTTTTCTATTTCAAGGCAATCTCTGAACACAATGTCAAGAAACACCTACTGAATGTACTTGGAAAAAACAGAACTAGTGGTGACTCTCTTGACTTGAAGCTCATAGCCCTCACCCTTGATGCTGTCTTGACTCATCTAACCAAGATTATAAACTGTTCCGTCATGCTCTCCCAGTTCCCTCTCAAGTGGAAGTCTGCCCTGGTGACCCCAATCCACAAGAATGGTGACAGAGCACAATATGGAAACTACAAGCCTATCTCCATCCTCCCTCTGTTATCCAAAGCGTTAGAGAAAATTGTTGCAGATCAACTGGTAGGCTACTTGGAAAAATTCTACCTGCAGTGCCCTCAGCAACATGGCTTTTGGAAAGGTCACAGTACCACCACTGCACTCATTGAATTTATTGGCTACATTCATCAGGCACTTGATCAAGGTCAGCTTGTCGGCACCACCTTCATTGACTTGCCAAAGGCTTTCGATACGGTCAACCACCCACTGATAATCAAATAGCTTGCTGATCTAGGGCTGTCCCTTGACACCCTAAGGTGGTTTAATAGCTATCTCTCTGACTGCACTCAACAGGTTAAGATTGGTAATGCCTTCTCCTCCAAACAGCCTGTTCGATCAGGTGTCCCTCAAAGGTAAGTTTTGGGGCCTCCGCTATTTAACATCTTTCTGAACAAATTCCCTGCCTCCTGTCATAAACATATCCTCCTGTATGCAGATGATGCGGTAATTTTCTCAAAGAACTCTGATCCCTCTCTCTCTCTTAGAAGGCCACCTTCAGGAAAGTTTCACAGGTGTAGAGGCATGGTTTGTCATGCAGAAACTAGTGCTCAACTACAAGAAAATGAAGATTGTGCGTTTCCATAGTACACATAATAAACATAAAAGTAAACAGCTGACAGTCAGAAATAGCGCCGGTGTCGCCTTAGACCAGACGCATTCTTTCAAGTACCTTGGAGTGACCCTGGACAGTAATCTGTCTTTCTCCAGTCATATTGATATGGTCACCAAATCCGTGAATATCCGCATCGGCCTTCTGTATAGACATAAGCACTGCCTGACTCCTGAAGTACTTAAGCTTGCAATACAAAGTGTGATAGTATCAGTCATTGACTATGGGCTTGTTGTCTACAGAACTGCCTCTGTGTCTGCCTTACAGCATGTCGCATTGCTCTGAACAAGTCCTGTAGATTACTGACTGGTGCTGCCCCCCACACACATACCTACGACCTCTATAAGCAGGCTAACTGGCTTCAACTGCTGGGAAAAACCACTTGCCAAACCTATCTGCTAGTAAAAAAAGGCATCCTTCGGTCTTATGCCCCCTGGGGTACTGAATCTCCTTAGACCAACCAACAGCACTCACCACACCAGAAGCTCTGATAACTCCACTCTACTTGTCCCCCGCTGTCACACCTCTCAGGGCCAGTGATCATTTGCAGGCAGAGACCCTAAATTATTCAACTTGCTGGGCAGCAAAGTCACCAATTCAGCCACTCTAGGCCTGTTCAAACATAATCTTCGTCACACCCTTGTGACTCGGTCCTCATGTGACTGCTTCACTTAATTACCCCGGGCTGACACCCCTGTCTCCCTTCTTCTCCATTTTCTCTGTTTCTATGCCTCTATCCACCTCCCATAAACCCCCTACATATTTTTTCTCTTCCTTTTTTTTCACCTTCCCCTTTCCCCCTCAATTGCTGTATCCTTCCACTAGCTCTCCAACTTTTCTGCCCCCCCCACTGCCTTGTCCACTAGCCCAGGTCCTGAATGTCTTCTGACCTCCCATCCCCCCCTACACCCTAAATTACCCTACACCCTCTCTCGTATGCCTATATCAGTTTTTATCTTCAGTCCCTGCTACGTTTGAAACTCTTCCACTCTGACGACAAGGCTTAATTTTGCTGCATTATAATTCTCTGTATAACTGTGTCTGTGTACTCCACTATCTGTAAAGATATTCTCTGTTTTTTCATTGTATCTAACCTAGCTACTATGTCTTGCCATACTGTTTCTTGTGTTAAGTAACCCTGGACTGTATAACCAATTCCACTGTTTTTTAATTGTCTTTCTTACAAACGTTCGATGTGGAACCTTTGTAAAAGAACCTATGGCTCAAAGGTGTTAATTCTGAATTCCCAATAAATAAATAAATATTGCTTCAGAAACCTAAAAATGTATATACTGATATATTACTATCTACTGACACATGACAATGGTGTTGAGTAAGCAATAACACACAACAGGGTGTGGGTTGTGCTGGACTGAACCACAGATATGGATGTTCAAGCTCTGTCTCCATATTTTAATCCAGGGTGAGAGATAAATATTTGGATATGGTATGTATAGCTTCTTTGTTATTTCCTATCTTTGATATAGTTATACTCTTTACTTCCTAACATCTTAAATTTCTCCTTCCTGTCCATCACACTTTAAAAAGGTTGATGTACAGGAACATAGAGGATAGGGAGGAAAGCGTAGGTACAACCATAATAGTGTGCCTGTTCCTTACTTGTTACTGCAGGAACAGATTTACTCCCAATTAATATCTGCAGTAACCATTTATGCAGAGTTAAGTAAGTAGTCCCCACGGGTGGCTAACAATTGCTGGTCTAGGGTTTTGGATTTCCTGACATAGGGCTCCATGGGTACCCTTCGGTTTTCCATCTCCCTTATTCTTCCCCATTTTCTATGGCTGGCAGATTTTTAGAAAAGCATATAAATTAGTATATAGATGAATACAGCAGTGGAATTGATGGTCGTAACATAGGAAAGAACTACTCTCAGTGGGTGTTAGAATGTAGATGATTACAGCAAAAACATTTCCTCCTCCCCTATCTCAGGATCGTATTAATTGAGTGGTTACAAAACTAGAGATAAAATACTAGGACACAGTATATCATGGTGTCACTGTGAGAATAAGGGGGTCTTTTTTGTAATCAAAAACAGTAAGCTGAAAGGGCAGCACAAAAACCTATTACGTGCAGTACACTGTTAAAGAGCTACTGACATCTCAAAAGGAAACTTTAAAACAACACAATAATTAGGTACAACTCTGCTTGCAGTCCATTTATGGTCTACATAGTTCTCCTCTCCCTTATTTATTACTGAAGAAATTTGCATGAGTAAATTATATTTATCCCTTAGAGTGCCTTTAGAGTTCATTTACCTCTACAGCTTACTCTCTACTTCAAGTCATGATCCTCTGTTATGACATCACAATTTGTTGCCATGGGAGTAATTGTGATGTCACAAGCAGTGCTCTATGACTTCAGGTAGGGAGAAAGGAACATGGATAGATGAACTCTTCAGAAGCAAAGATCCTGTTTTTATGCAAATGACTTCAGTAATAAATAGTAGGGAGGAGGACCACAGAACTAATGTGAAATACAAGCTGAAATGTGTCTAAATATTATGTTCTGTTACAGTTCCCCTGAAGGTGTCAGCTGGTTTTTAAGAATCTTTGTTATATATATCCTTTACAGCTCAAAAGACCACTAGAGGGAGTTCACATCTTGCGTATTGAGGCTGGCACATGAGAGTCTGTGTACAAGAATGACTTTGAACTATGTAGTGATGTCACAGGTCCTCTGATGGGAGCCCTCACATGCAAAGGGAGATAATTAAACCCTGCAGTTACAGATGCATGCCACCTTCGTAAGGTGTGGTCTCCTCCAATGCAAAGTCATAGTTTTTCCACAGGTGAAAGCAGTTCATTTTTCCACATGCAGAAAATTGACTGTTTTCATTGGTACAGGATATTTTTGTAAAACACCTTACAAATGTATGTACTGAAAATCTTAAACTATAAGGATGCCTCATGGTTATGAACAGATCCTAATGACAAGGCTTTTTTTAATTATAAGATGAAAAGCTGTGTTTGCCTGTGTGAACCTTGACTGGAAACTGTGTGCATAAGGCTAATGGTCTCTAATGTATTTATACATAACACTTGAGGCGCAGTACAATTAAAGTAACAGAACCTCAAGAACTATCCTAAAGAGAGTATTACAGCATTGTTTGTCAACACTGACTGCATGCATACATTAAGATGAGGATGTTTCTAAGTTGAAAAGAGAGACTTGTAGATTTAAAAGTATTTATAAATATTGCTGAACTTTGTTGGAATCAAAAATTTGTGCATGAATAGATGAGCACTAGGAGGGGAGAGGGACTGATGACGTGTAAGTCATGAGACAGTGTTATACTGTAACTGTTTTACATTAGTAGATGAAAATTAATCGGAGGGCCTGTTTAGGTTTTTAAACCTACTGGTTGCAAACATGCTGTCCTTGTGTTAATGGGGAGGGGATAAATCAAACAATTGGAATTACAAGTAATTATTGTCAAATTAATTCTTATCCACAAGAGAATTGAAACTTCCATGAGGGGTGCTATTATTGTTATGAGAAGGTTAAGTTAACTGCTGAGGTATCGTTAAATTAATGACATAGTGTTAATGTACTTTGGGATGGAATGCTGGTGGTTTCAGATTATCTCTCTTATATTTAACTATGTACATCAATGTATTTTTATTTGTATGGGAGCGCTCCTTGATTAAGTGGGGTGTAGAGCCGTAGAACATTGACTACAACAAGGTGGCCAGAAGGCAGAGACTGAAATAACCACCTGTCTGCCTGTTCCAATGAACAGTTGTCCCCAGGGACAGCTGTTTTCATTTTCATTTTCATTTTTCTGCCTGCCCTGGGACAGGCACAAAGTGAAAAAGCGTTAGCAGGCACTTGGACCCAGGAGATGCTTCCACCTGTGAGGTTGGGCTAATGGACGCCCGAACATCATGGCATCACACTTTAAGGGATGGCCATTCATTGTCATTGTGCCTGTCCAGTATCCATTCTTCCAATTGTACTATGCTTGAGATACCTCAATAGTTAACTTTACCGTCTCATCACAATAATTACCCCCTCATGTAGGTTTCAATTCTCTGATGGATGAGAATTAATTTGATAATAATTACTTGTAATTGCAATCATTTGGTTTATCTTCCCCTCCTTATAAACACAAGGAGACCATTGTTTTCTACCAGTAGGTTTCAAAACCTATTTAAACAGGCCATCTGATTCATTTTCATATACAAATGTAAAACAGTTACAATATAACACTGACTCATGACTTACACATCATCAGTCCCTCTCCCCTCCTAGTGCTCATCTGTTCACTGGCATATTTTTGATTCCAACAAAGTTCATCAATATTTATAATACTTTTGTTTTAGTGTCAGATTTTCTACTCCTTTTCGCTGGCTAGCCCCCATCTGACCGACCCCCCCAGCCCCGTTCCCTGGAATTACCGGGGCTTACCTTACACCCGACCCTGGAGCAGTGCCTGTGAGGAGTCGGTCGCCATCCTGTCACCGATTATGTTTTTCTCCTCCATTTTTTCTCCCAAGGGCCCCAGGAGTAGGTACACATGCATGTGGAGGCACGCATTAGTTCCATGGCCCCAGTAATGGCCCCTTTCCTCCCACCCCATTGGCCTAGTGCCTGGCTCCTCTTGGCCCATGCTGTCCTCAGCCTCCACCAGATGGCAGCCATTAACCAAAGAGTGCCACCCCACCTCCTAGGAGAGGAGAACTTGCCTGTCGGTGGCTCCATCAGCTCCACCTCCCCCATTGCTGACCTCTGACGGCAGAGGCTTGTTCCTGAATCTGGGTCGCCGGCAAGATGGGAAGTTAGGTGTCCAGCACTGTAGCCCTCCACGCCACTGGGCCAGCATTATAAATACCTTTAAATCTACAAATCTCTCTTTTTAACTTAGAAACATCCTGCTCTTAATGTATGCATGCAGTCAGTGTTGACAAGCAATGCTGTAATACTCTCTTTAGGATAGTTCTTGAGGTTCTGTTACTTTAATTATAATGCACCTTGAGTGTTATGTATAAATACATTAAAGATCATTAGCCTTATGCACACGGTTTCCAGTCAAGGTTCACACAGGCAAACACAGCTTTTCATCTTATAATTAAAAATGCTTTGTCATTGGGCACAGTTAATAACTATGAGGCATCCTTATAGTTTAAAATTTTCAGTACATACAACATTTGTAAGGCACAGCTTCTTGTGAGTCAACCTCAATACGCAAGATGTGAGCTCCCTCTAGTGGTCTTTTAAGCTGTCAAGGATATACTGTATATAACAAAGATTCTTAGCAATGTGTGCTGCCCTTTCAGTTTAGTGTTTTTACAAAAAGACCCCCTTATTCTTACAGTGACATCATGATATACTATCTATGTCCTAGTATTTTATCTCTATTTTTTAACCACTCAATTAACATGATCCTTAGTTGGGGAGGAGGAAATGTTTTGCTGTAATCATCTACATTTATTTATTTTTATTTGTTGAAAAGTTTCACCAGGAAAGGCACACGGAACAATATTAAATTGCTCATCTCATGGAGCATCCTGGGGGAAGGGGAAGAGGAGTACATTGTCTTAGAACAATTACATGCAGCAATACATTGCATGAGGTATTGGAGATATCCTCAACAGGTCACGGTAAATACAACAATGTTTAACCAAACAGAAAGCATTGTACAAAAAGTAAATAAGCAAATGCATGGATGAAGCTTGAATTGATCATTTGCTAGGCTAACATGGAGCAATGACTAGATAGCACTTGGCTAGAAGAGTAGATAAACTGTTGACAAGCTTATATATTTATGTACAATAATGCAGAAACAACAAAGCAGCTTGTAGCTTCCATTTCATAAGAGCTGGGAGCTAAGTGTGCTAGAAGAAGAAATGAATGCAGAGGACTAAGAGCAGTTGCAGGCAGGATAGAGGAAGTTGTTGAGGGAGTCAAGATAGACCATGGGGAGGAGGAATGCCGAATCTATTAGGGCAGAGAGTTCCATAGCTTGAGAAATCTGTGAGAAGAGGCCAACTGACTTATAGAAGTGGTGTGGTATGGAATAGTCAAGGTCCGAGAGTCGCTGGATCGGAAGAATAGGGATGCTCGTGGGTGGGAGGCCATAGAAGTGGATAGGTAGGAGGCTGGGAGCAAACCAGAATTTCAAGGTGAATTTCATACAGTGGGCTAGTTCCTGTTAGCCAGAGAGGGGAAGCCAAGTGAGCGATAGAGGGAACAGTGGAGAGTGAGTGGAGGGGCATCAAGGGCGAAGTGGCAGAAGGCATTGAAGAGGGTGTCCAGTCTGGTTAGAGAAGATAGTGGTGCAGCACAATAGATTACATCACAGTAGTCAAAGATAGGTAGAATCATTTTCTGGACATGCTCACGCCTTACTAGTAGGGGTAGGCAGCTTTGGTTCCTTTTCAGGGTGCCTAATTTGGGGCACAGTTTGTTCAGAATTGAGTCTGTGTCCAGCAAAGTTGAGGTGCTGGTCTAGCCAGACCCCAAGATACCTAAAAAAGGTGGTGTCCTCTATAGTACTGTCTAGGGTGTGGAAGGAGGGCAGTTAAAGTAGCCTTGAGAGTCTCTGCCTAGTGCCGAAGGTCATGGAGACTGTTTTCTTGGCATTGAGAAAAAGCTGATGGGAGCTTAGCCAGAGCTGAACTTTCTTGAAGTTAAGCTGAAGGTTGGAAGTGACATCAGAGGGAGAGGAGCCAGACAAGAAAAGGACTGTATCATCAGCGTACATATGAATGGAGGAGGAGAAGTACAAACTGACAGGAGATCGTTCAGGAAAGTGGAGAATAGCAGAGAGCTAAGGACAGATCCTTGAGGCACACCTGAATTTATCGGAAGGGAAGGGGAAATGGAATCACCAACTTTTACTGACTGTGTCCTTCATTAGTTAGGAACTGAACCATCTGCAGGCTGATAGCAGGAGAGGGTGGGAAACAGTGTCGAACTCCTTAGTGAGGTCAACAAAGATTGCTGAGGTTATTTGTCCTTCATCTATAGCAGTTAGTATGGAATCGGTGAGCCTAAGCAAGGAGGTGGTGGTAGAATTGTCTTTTCTGAAATCAGATTGGTAAGTGATGGAAAAGGCAGAGTCAGAGAGGAAGGTAGAGAGTTGTGAAAGGACTAGGTATTCCTGAAGCTTGGCCAGTATTGGGAGGAGCAATATGGGCCTGTTGTTCCCCAGGGAGGAGGGATCACCACCTTTAGGTAGTGGAGGACTATTGTGTGCTTCCAGGCAAGCGGGACTGTGTCAGATGAGAAGGAGAGGTTTAGTAGAGAAGAAAGCGGGGATGCAGTAGCAGATAGGAACAGGAGTTTTAGGTCAAGACCATCTGGGGAGGAACCCTTAGATGGATTGAGTACTAGTAGTGCATTCATAGTGTCTGTGTGGGTGATTGGGGCAAAGGAGAAGTAATTTGGGCCTATGGGGTTTGTGGAGGAGTTGATTAGATCTGGGTCAGGAGGGAGAGAAGTAAGGAAGGCAGAGGCGTATGCGGTAAAGTACGAGTTGAATTCTGCTGTGACCAGGGTATGGTCGGAAGTTAGTTCATTATTTACATAGATTAGGGGAGTTTTTGGTTTCAAAAGGGGGAAGAAAAGGGAGTGAACCACTTTCCAAAATTTAGAGGGGATGCTTAAGTTGGCTTCAAAAGTGAAATGAAAGTATTCCAATTTTGCAAGTCGTGTAACTTTAGAGCAGGAGTTTCTGAGGGCCCGCTAACGGTCACGGTCAGCTTGGTATTTTGAGGCCTTGAGTGTCTTTCATGCATGGTCACGTGCTCACATACATGCCAGTAGTTCAGGTGTGACCCAGTGGAGATGGTTACTGTGCACCCTGGTGCGTTTAAAAGGAGCATGACTGAGTGGGATGTGTAGAGAGGGGACTAGTCAGCTTGGTGTAGATTCTGGTGTAGGTGAGAGAGGTTGAGGGACTTATATGTCCGGGTTACCATTAGTTTGTGGGGCACTTTAGGATGGTGCATTTTGCAGACCATGTAGATCTTATGATGGTCACTTGGTGAGTCTAGGAGCAGGCCAGACTCAATGAATCTGTGTTTGTGAGTGGTGGGGGCCCAGTCAATGAATGAGTGATTGCCAGTTTTGGGGTTAAGGCAAGTTGGTTTAGTAATCAGTTGTGTTAGATTGAGGGCAGAGATGATGTTCCTTGATTTAATTAGGGAGGCATCGTGCCAATTTAAATGAAAATCACCTAGGATATACAGCTCGCCTTTTGAGGAGAGTGTAGAGATTTCTGTGAAGAGGTTAGTAGTGGTTGAGGAGGGTAGACCAGGATGGCAGTATATCCCTGCCACGTATATAGGGATTGAGAGTAGTTATCATTCCTGTTCTACAACCATCAATTTCACTGCTGTATTCATCTATATAATAATATACAGTATGTGCTGTTATAACATCTGCCAACCACAGAAAATGGGGAGGAATAAGGGAGATGTAAAACCAAAGGGAGTCCATGGGGGCCCTATGTCTGGAAATCCAGAACCCTAGAGCAGCAATTGTTAATCACCCATGGGCACCACTTACTTGACACTGCATAAATGGTTACTGCAGGTATTAATTGGGAGCAAATGTGTTCCTATGGTAACAAGTAAGGAACAGGCACACTATTATGGTTGTACCCATGCTTTCCTCCCCATCCTCTATGTTTGCGTACTTCAACCTTTTAAAATATACTGTACAAGAAGAAAAAATCTAAAGCCATATTTACATGGCTAACCTCATTCCTTAAGTGGACTGTTGCAGAGCTGCCCCTACCCAAAAGACACTTGTCTTGCATGTCTACACAGCCCCCCTCAGTGTCAATGTAAGACGCGCTGGAGAGGGGCTGGGAGTTGGGGCAGTCAGCTGATGGAAGTGCCCTCAAGATCTTTCACATGGGAGCAAGCGGTGCAGCCTGTTCACACAGCCGCTTAAACCGCTGGCTCCCAAACACATCTCCAGACTTTCTGGGTCTTCATAGCAGAGCAGGGAGTGGCTTACCATAATTCAGTAAGTGTCCACATGGCAGCATTTGCACCACAGCAACCTGAGCGCTTGAGTTGCTGCGGTACAAATGCCGCTGTGTAAATACAGCTTAAGATGTAAGGAAGATGAGAGTATAAATACATCAAAGATAGGAGATAACAAGGAAACTGTATGTACCATATCCAAATATTTAAATATTTATCTCTCATGCTGGATTTAAATATGGAGAAGGAGCTTGAACACCCATATCCATGGTTCAGTCCAGCACAAACCACACCCTGTTGTGTGCTACTGCTTATTATACAATGGCAAGAAAGAATCCTGGACTCTGATTGGTCAGTGTATGCCTGAGACAGTGATGTTATTTCACAATATTATCACTGTATGGATGATGACATGCTTTAGCACCTCTTTTCTTAAGAAACAAAGATATACTGCCACACAAAAAATCTACTAAAAACATTTTTTTCAATATTTTTTATTTTGTATAACAACGAGCCATTGTATAATAGCAGTAAGGCACTCCAGTGTGTGTGTTATTGTGTAATAATGTCACTCCTTGGGTGGTGGAAGCACTTGGCTTCGCCTCGTGCTTCCACCACCCCAGGAGTGATGTTATTACACAATAACACACACCCTGTTGTGCCTTTTTGCTTAATTCAATACTGTTTTCATTTATTGATACATGGTAATATATTGGTATAGAAATGTTTAAGTTTCTGAAGTAATATTTATATGTCATTTCTTACTCCATCACCATATATTGAAATATAATCTATTTTTTTTCCATATTCCTTTTTCTCCCATGGGGTGGTTTGCAGGCACAGCTATGGCTCTCTCAACGAGAGGCTCATTTCTGCCTGTGTGCGCGACTTCTTCAACTCTAGCTACTACCCAGGCAATTCCCTCATGGATTTCCCCCTGTGGTTTGGCCAGGAAGGGAAGGACCATCCTCCTCTTCCTGGTGAACAATCCAGTTTCCCAGGCATAAACATGAGTTGGGAGTGTGACCAGGGCATCATGGAGCCTGCCAGTAACCCCTTTTCTCCCTTCCTCGTTACTGGGGCACACATGTCAATGTGCACATGTGGAGGTGTGCTTACGCTGTGGAGTCCCGCAGCACCTTCCCTTCTATGGCGCCCTCAGACCTGCACTACCCTTAGGCCTCCACCCAGTGGCCATCATTCAGTGAGAATACTAATCCACTCTCGTGAGAGAGGAGAGCTATCCTCTGGATACTCGATCCTCTTCCTTCCCGGCTGACCCCCAGCAAACCATACTCACCACTGAACACAGGTTGCCGGTGTGGCAGTAAATAAGGCATCAATGCCTCAGCCCTCCAAGTCACTGGGCAAGCACTGAAATATGATCTTTTAATCAATTACCATACATGGATATTTTTTTATATATTAATATATGATGTTACAGTTTCCTTATATTGATGTATTAAAACTAAGGTGACTTAAAAAAATGTAGAAATACTTTAAAACTTTTTTCTGAATTTTGGTTCTACTTCAGCTAATTTAAGGCTAATTAAAACCAATTGTGAGGACTAGAAAACTGTATTTGAAAGCCCTTAATAAGGCAGGCTGTTGAGGCAGAAAGAGGAGGAAACTCCATATTTAGAGATTAGGAGAGGAACTTAGGGCTCCAGAGTGTCAGAACAGAGAAGGGAAACTGGTTAAAAGAAGCCCTTTTTAAGGTCACTATTTGGGGGGCACTTTTAGTGTCATGGGCTATACACAGGAGCAGAGAATGCTGATCAGCTTGTCAGGGCAGAAGCAGAGCAGAAGGCAGTTGATTAAGAGCCCTTGCCAGGATTACTACTGAGCAGCAGGAGGAGAATTATCAGGGCAGTGAAATACCGGGAACACACCTATTGCTAAGTTATTTTCGGGGCACTGTACTGGTCAGGGGGCATTCTATTATTAGCTCTGATTCAGAAACAGAAATGCAAAATCTGTAAAACTAAATCAGTTGGACAGGTACAAACTCTGTGGGACAGGCGAAATGAATACTACATTTCCCCTTGGACAGCCATCCACAAAAAAAAAATATTTCTAGCCCTGCCAGAAGGTAACATTAAAAAAGTCTGTTACAAATTATACTAGGTGAGAGTGCATAATTTCCTTCCCATTCTTTAATTCAGCATGTCCAACAAACAACAAGCGTGTGTTGTTGCACTTATAAAATGGGAATTACTGTTTACAAGTAAAATGTAAAAAAATTACAAAAGTAAATAAACTAGAGACTACTGTTTCAAACATAAAAAAGAAAACTTATTTTGTTGGTGAGGGGCTCTGGAAACAGTGGCACAGGATAGGTACTATAAAGTGTATTTCAGTTGGAGTTTGTTAAGAGATTAATGATCTGTGGCACACGTGCTTTAAAGTTGGCTCTACGATGCTGGTTCATCAACTATGTTGTCGACTGACGTCACAGCAATGGATTTATGTTGACTGCAAGTTGCAGTTGACATAAATCTGGCAGAGACCCCGGTTGTTTTTCCATCGGGGGGCTTTGCCCCCCACACCCTGATTTGGGGAGGGGGTGCAGAACCGGGGAACAGAGTGTTGGGGTCTCAGGCAGACCATTACAGTGAACTGTTGATGTTGTCGGCATCTACGTGTTCACTGTAATGGTGTCGCCATACAAGGGGCATACCTTTAAAGTCTACTTAAGTTGGAGTTTTCTTAAAATATTAATGATCTGTGAGAAAAGGTGAAAAACTGAAAAGTTTACTTAAGTTGGAGTTCTTCAAATGCCCAAGGAACCCCAACCAAAGTGTGTGGTTGTGCTGGATTAAACAGCAGTTCTCAACCAATAAGACTTCAGGATTTTTGGAACCCATTTTAAAATAGGAATGATTCATATTGACCTGACTCTAAACTTTAATTAAAAAAAAAAAGAAGAAATAAGGTTCATGGCTTTAATGGATCAGAAAAGTACTTGGTAGACTTGATCCTGCCTTCCCTGGTCAGCCTTCACGTAACATGAATCTGCTCATGAGCCCAGTTTGGCAACATAGTGAGTGGTAGCACTACCACTACCATACCAGGCTGGCTCATTAATATCCTCTTAATCAAAACAAAATGTATACAAACAAATAGCAACAGGTGTCAACACATGAAACCAGTATTGAAGGGACTTATTTATGTCAATATGACTCCCAATATAAAAAAAAGAGTTCTTAGTTTTACCAGCTTCACTCGTAATCTTTCCTTATATAATTTATGTAAAAAGGGCTAATTTTGAAACTGCTAGGGCAGGAAACTTCATTTTCTTTCTTCTCCCAGTGGAAACAAAGAAGATTTTGAGTTACTTGAGGGAAGAGTGAAGAAAGAAAGTTACTTACGTTAATAATGATGTTTCTTCTAGGGGGTGTATGTGTGAGTCATATAATTTACATAATCTTAACCCTGAGATATTGCCCCAGAGAAAGAATGCTAGACTGTTAAAATTCAAACTTTACAGCATGGTCATGTGCCATTTGACCCCCAATGGGAAACTTATAGCTGAAGTGCCAAAGAGAACAATGATCATCTAGCTAATCTAGGTAAGTATGAAGACATTTCAAACAAATAAGAAATAGCCAATCAAACAATAAACAAGTGGAAAAACTGCAAAAATGTGAATGCCAATGAGGTATAATTTTTTAATGCTCAGGCAAGAATTTTGAAACATTTGATCTGTATTAATCTGAAGAACCCTTGTTATGCAGATTCTGGAAAGAGAGGCTTGGAGGACTTATATGACTCACAAATGCACTTTATAGAAAAAAAAATCATTACTTTGGTTAGTAATTCTTTCTTCTGACAAGGAGAGTGTATTTGTGATATCATACAATTTGCAAAGTAGTACTTGGGAGGCATGACAGGAAAAAAAATTCTTAAGCACAGAAGTACCAAGGCTGGCATCTCTTCTAGCTTGGATGTCCAGATAGTAGTGAGAAGTGAAAGTGTGTACCGTAGACCATGTGGCTGCTTTTCACACCTCTAGCACATGTATACCCCTTATTGCTGCCAGTGTGCAGTGGCAGATCCAGAGGGGTGTTTTAGGGGCAGCATCATCATTTCCCCAGAATCACAGGGGTTGCAAACTACCATGTTAGTTGAATCATAAGGGTTGCAAAGCTCCCCTTTAACCACATTTTATATAACTAAATGCTGTGGAAACCTTGTTTTAGGGGTTCCCAGGGTTTGCAGTGGACATCATAGGGGTTGCAAAGAAATCATAGGGGTCTGAACCACAACCCCTGGCTATCCCAAAGTGACACCCCATTTAGGGGTTTAGAAACTTCTTTTTCATTTTGCAAAATTAGAGGTTTCTTCTCTCTTGAACTCACTAAAAATGTATAGAACCTTCTTCATAACAGGTCTAAAGTGCCCCTACTGTAGCAGATATCATTTTAGTAGAATGTGCTCTTAACCCTCTTGGTGGCTTTCTAGCTGCCTTACCATAGAATAATTTAATAATTCTCTTTTTGCAGTAGGAATATCTTTTCCTACCTCATTGCAAGTGATAAACAGCTGCCTGTTTTCGGTTCTGGACCAGATCAATTCTTTGCATGTAGAAACTTAATGTCCTCTTGACATCCAGGTTGTAAAGTTTCTCCTCTCAGTATTGGAATGAGGCTTTGGAAAGAACACAATGTTACAGACTGATTCATGTGAAATGTAGAAACCACTTTCAACAGAAATTTCACATGTGTTCCAAGTACTATCTTATCTCTATGAAATACCATATAATATGGGTCTGTACAAAATGCTTGCTACTTGCTGACCCTCCATGCAGAAGTAATGGCTATTAAAACACAGTTTTCCAGGTTAAATATTTGAACTCTGATGAAGCTATAGGCTCAAAGGAAGGGTTCATCAGTTGTGAAAGTACCAAGTTCATATCGTATGGTGGAACTGGTTCCCTTACTGAAGGATGCAAATGAGTCAAGCCATTGAAAAATCTCTTGATTACTGGGTGAGATATCAAGGGGTGTTTCCCAACCTGCAGATTTGAAAGCGAAAATATCTACCAAATGTACCTTAAGGGTAGATGCTTTTAGTCATTGGTCCTTTAAGTGTACCAATTTATCCAAAACTACTGATACAGTATATCCACAGTTTTTTCAGTGCCATGGTGAGTCACACAAAACATTGAATCTTTTCCATTTTGAATCATACATTTTTCTGGTTGTTGCCTTTGTATCAACTTTTATAACTTCCAGGACCTGTAGTGGGAGCTTCAGGCTTGAGTATTTTAAAGCCTCAAGAGCCATACTATCAAATACTATCAAATGAAGGGATCCAAGATCTAGGTAATGCATACTATCCTGAGACACAGTCATGAGGTCTTGCCTCAGTCACAGTTCTATTGGCATTCTCTGCAACACTGTCAGCATCAGTAAGTACCATGAATGCCTTGCCCAGTCCAGTGATATCAGAATCATTGTAACCTTCTCCTTTCTCAATTTCAACAGCACATTGTGCAATAGTGGAAATGGAGGAAATGCATACAGGAATCTATTTTCTTTCAAGGGGAGAGCTAGTGTGTCCTCTGGAACTTTCCCCACTGAGAGGGGTCTACAACAGAATTGGGGTAGCTTTCTGTTTTCCTATGAAGCAAACAGATCTCTGTCTGGCATTCCCCATCTCTAAAACACTGAGTTCAGTACTTCTTGGTTTAGAGACGATTTGTAGGTTACAGTTCCTTCTCTGTTGAGTGAATCTGCAATACATTCTTCTTTCCTGCTGGGTGTACTGCAGCGAGGTTTGCATTCAGATACTAGGCCAGGTTCCAGATTTTCATTGACTTACAGAGCTTTGACAATCTGGTACCTCCCTGTTTATTTGTATAGTACATGCTAGCAGTCTCATCTGTCTTCATCAGGGCTGTTTGATCCTAACAGTGAGAGGAAAGATTTAATGGAAAAGAGCAATGCTGTGAGTTCCAGCAGATGTATTCACTTTCTTTTCTGATGGCACCAAATTCTATTCACTGTTATCCCATCCAGATTCTCCCCATCCTAGCAGAGATCTGTGGGACAGGTTTTGTAGACTGAGCTTGAAGGATGGAAATAACCTTTCTGAGGTAGACATTACTTTTCACAACTCCAGTGCTTGTATCAGTTTGCTTGATATTGACACCTGTTGCTGCAGTGATGCACTTCTCTGGTACCACTGGCCTCTGAGGTGGCACTGAATAGCCCTCATTTATAACCTGGCCCATGAACACTGCTGTGGTAGAAGCCATGTTGCCCAGACATCTCAGCAATTCCTGTACAGCTGTTAATTGACCTGCCTGGAATGTGTCTTAATACTGAATCAGATATTCTGCCCTTTGCAGAGGCAGGAGGCTTTTGCTGAGCTCTGTTTAACTCTGCACCTATAAACTTCAGACTCTGTCTGGGTTCCAGTTGAGACTTTTCTAAGTTTAGGAGGAAAGCCTAATCTCTGCAAAGTTCTACTTGGGGTTTATCTCAAGCAGTCTGCTATCTCTTTTTGTTTTTCTACACACCAGCCTGTTGTCTAGGCAAGGAAATACCACTATACCTTGCCTGTGCAGGTAAGCTGCCACTACTGCTGCCACTACTGACAAGCACTTTGTGAACACCCAAGGTGCCGTGGTCAGATGAAAGGGCATTGCTTTGAACTGAAACTGAGCATGCCCTAATTTTAATGTAAATACTTTCTAAGACAGTGTCATATTGGGATGTGAAAATATGCATCCCTTTAGTCCAGTGACCCCAGTCAACCCCCTTGTTGTAGAAATGGAATCACTCTCTGTAGTGTTGCCATTTTGAACGTCTCTATTTTCTGATGACTGTTCAGAAGCCTTAGGTCCAGAATGAGTCACAGTTCCCTATTTTTCCTCAGTGTGAGAAAGTACCTAGAGAAGAACTTTTCACAGCTAGGAAATGGGAACCCTCTTTACAGCATTAACTCTAACAACTTCCTTACCTCCAATTCCAGTAGGAGTTTCTGTTATGGCAGTCAAGCCGTGAACACTCTGAACTTGCTTAAATTTAGAAACTGTACAAACTGAAGGGTTAAGCACTCTTATTACTTCCAAAACCTCACTTATTCCATTCCCACTGTTCGAGATAATAAGAGAGATGCCCTCCTACTGGCAGTAGTTCTATAATGACATGGAAATATTTGTCAGGAGTTGGGCTTTGCCTTGACTAAGGGAGCTGGTGCAAACTGCTGCCTGGCTCCCCTTATGCCTGTGCCTCTCTCCTGTGTCCCTCTGAACTGTACAGTCATGGTGCAAATAAGGTATTGTGTTATAGCCTTTTCCATTCCAACCCTTCTTATGGCCTTTAAGGCATTGAGGACTTCTTTTTCTCTTAAAAGTTGCTTTTTGCTCATCAACTTTTCTTCATGTATACTTCTGTTTTGTTACCAAGTTGGGAGTTACCATCAAAGGGAAAATCAGCTGCTTTATTTTGCATGTCCAGTGATAAATCAGTTGTTCTAAAGCAATGCAAGTCTTCTGGCAGACAATGAATGTACTAGTGCCCTAGATGTACTGTCATTCACATCAACTGCCACCTGAAATTGATATTTAGTGGGTGCTGTGGAGCCTCACAGAGATGGTCGTGATCCCTCAGAGCTTGGCAAAGTAAAATGCATACAAAGTTTAAAATTCCTGTTTTGGTGCAAGTTGCTTATTTCCTTTGCAGTTTTTTGGTGTCTAAAATGCATGATGTGAAAGATGGTAAAACCTCAGCACAATCAGCTGGCAAGCACCAGAGGAAAAGAGCCCTCATCTTCTGGAGTCAAACATGCTGCAGGCAAGGCTGACCATGTGTTGTAACACTGCCAGAAGAAGCACTGCAGTCTCTAGGAAGCAAACCACATCAGCCCATACAGTTGGTGGCAACTAAAAATACTAACTCTGACACAATTTCAGGACAATTGGAAACTGTGGCGACATTGGTTTCTACCCTGCAAACCAAATCATAGGCCACAAAGAGGCAAGCTGAATAGTACAGCAGCACTAAAGGAGACCCAGTGACACAGATCTTGATCGGAGATTTTAGAAAATCAAGCACAAAGCTCAAATTTCCAGATTCTGGGGTTCAAGAGAAGCCAAAACCCAACGCACCTCTTAAGTGAACTGGGGTCATGGCAGCCGTGGCTGCTACTGTTTGCAGATGGGATAGCTCACTGTTTCTTCTTACTTACAATAAAAGTTGGATAAAATAAGTAACTACACTGCCTCTGTCACACGTCAGCTGCCAACTGTTAGTTAGCCTGCATTATAATGTGGTAGAAAGGTACATGAAGTACTGTAAGGCAGACGTCTGGACTGGGTGGTGGAGATGTACAGGGGTTATAATTATCTACCATATAAAATGCACTGCAGTTATAGTGTTCAGTAAAGTTGTTTTTCCAATGATTTTGAATGGTAGCCTTCATATGTAGGGGCTACTTGTACAGTGTTAATGGAGTATGCATTTGCAGTTGAGTACTTGAGTAAAATGTGACCAAGCACTATGTTGTGATCTACTACGTAGGTATGCCATGGCATCAAGACTCCTTTTGGGGGACAAGGGCTAGTGTGACTTTACACAAAGTAACACAGATTTGGCTTTTAAGAACGCCCAAGGAGGGTGTAAAAATGCAATAAGGAAAGCTAAAAGACAGTATGAAAAATAAACGGTTCTCAGAGTTAAAAAAGAAAATGCAAAGGAATTCTACGCTTGCATTAACTCACAAAAAAAAAAAAAAAAAACATGAACAAGGTAGGCCCTTTAATTTTAATGATGAGACTATTGCTGATAATGCTCAAATGACAGAACATTTTAATAAATACTTTTGCAAAGTTTTTCAGAGATGTAAAAAGCCTAAGATTAAACAGCCAAAAAATGATTCTACAAAAATTAGTGTCAGTACTGATGAAATTTGCAAGAAAATACAAAATTTTAAATCCCACTCCTCACCAGGTCCTGACAATATACCTGCTAGATTTTTACAAAAGGTATCAGACCTTTTGACTTTTCCCTTGAAAGTATTATTTATAGAATCAATCAACACAGGTGTTGTTTCACTTGACTGGAGACAAGCTCATGTCATGCCAATACACAAGAAAGGGGACAAGGGGAGGGTAGAGAATTATAGGCCTATAAGCCTAACCTGTGTTATTGGCAAGATACTTGAAAGTATTGTTAAAGCTCGGTTAGGCTTAAATCTAAATATGAATGATAGTGTGCAACATGGATTTAAAAAAGGTAGCAGCTGCACAACTAATCTACTTTGTTTCTACGAGAAGATTAGTGGTGAACTTGACAACAATATACCTTACAATATTGTACTGTATATCTAGACTTTGCAAAAGCATTTGATCTCACTCCACCTTGGGCTATAGTTACCAAACTTGAACAAGCTGATGTTAATTCCCACAACACTAAATGGGTTATGACATGGTTAAGTGAGAGGCAGCAAAGATTTCTGCTTAATGGGCACCTTTCAGGGTAGAGAGGGGTCACTAACAGTGTCCCACAGGCCTCTGTTTTGGGATCAGCCCTGTTCCAGTTATTTATTGAAGACCTAACAGTTGATTTGAACTGTTGGGTAACAAAATACACTGATGATACCAAGCTTGGCGGGCCATGTGGTACCTTATCAGAATCTGATCTAATTCCGCAAGATCTAAACAAAATAGCTAACTGGGTCTCTAAATGGCAGATGAAACTAAATATGGACAAATGCAAGGTACTACATATAGGTAGAGATAATCTGAAGCATATATACACATTAAACGGTAAACCGTTAGAGAACTCTAGTAACGACCTTGGTATTCACATAACTGGTGACCTTAGTTTTTTGTGAACAAACACATAATGCTATTTCTAAAGCAAATAAAATAATATGGATGATAAAGAAAAATATAACATCTAGAGACAAGGAGATCTTGGTACCTATGTACAGAGCCTATGTAAGACCACATATGGAGTATGCCTCACAATTGTGGAACCCGTGCAAAAAGGATGATAAAAATAAGCTTGAAAAAGTGCAGAGAAGATTCACTAAACTAGATAAAGGCATGGACGATCAAGAATACCCTGTCCATCTGATCTCCCTGGACTTAATGTCTTTAGAAGGTAGATGTATGCGAGGAGATGTCCTCCTTATGTATGACGTCATTTATGACCCAGAACTAATGGTAGACTTGGACATTGAGTTTAAAATTGAAAATAAGGAAACTAGAGGGCACCCACTTCAGATAAGGGCTAAATGTTTTACATCTGATAAATGCAAATATTGTTACACCACACAAGTGGCAAATGTCTGGAACTCACTTCCCACAGAAATAGTAATCAATAAAACTAAAACTGAATTCAAAAGAAGATTGGAAAATAATATAAGGACTGGTTGGAGTCTAAAGTATTTTATGTAAATGATCTAAAGGAGCAATAATGGTCTCTCTCCTTTAAGCTCCATTGCATTTCTAGCATGACTTCTAGAATGAATTTATCATGAAATTTGTCATGTGTCTTGGGCTGGTCACCTGCAGCATATCTGTACAAATAGTTTATCTTGAAATATTAATTGATATAGAATTCCCCCCCCCCATAGATGTTTACTGTTATTGGAAATGCAAATGAACTCTGATTATCTATATGCTCTAAAAGAAAATGTAACTGATGTTCCCTATAATAATACACATAAAGTTTTTTTTTTTAAACTGGTATTTAGCAGCTTCCCATCCCAGCCTGCCTTCCTGGTATGTGCTAGGTGAAGTTTTGCTTTGGTTTGTAAACTGTCACATAGCAGTTAAGAATGTATTTAACAGAGCCTGCTGGTAATGTGCAGAGTAACTCAGGTAGGCTGCCTGCCTCAGCAACAAAGTGGAGGTAGTGCATTAATTTTCCACCATTAAAGTAATTGTTCTGGTATCTCTGCAAGGAGGTGCTACTGAGAAATTAACCCTGCATTCTTACAAACAACCACCTGAATAACACCCCCAGGGTCAGGATATTAATAACTGAACTCAGAGCTTTCAAAAGGTCCACATACAGTAACTTTTCTCATTTGTTTGGCTACGGCTATAAAGGTCGTAGGCATAGCAAGAATCTTTCGAAGGGCTTTTGGATGGCATGGACACTCTCTTTGTTTAAGTCAAATCCAGCATGCCCATGAATTCTGTCTCCTCTCCGTCCACCACTGCTTCAGTGGCAAGTAGGATCAGCATATTTTCTATTTGTCTAATAAATGCTGTACAGGATGGCAAGTCCTCTTTCACCCTGGGCGAGGAACCAGATTCCTGCTCAGCAGTGTCCTTTGGGGAAATCAGTTCCTCCTCCTCAAAAACATCCTCAAGAGGGAGACTAGGAGGCACATTTGAAGCAGGTTTATTGAAACACTGCATTGTTTTGAAAAATGACATATTTGTTTATTCCTTCGAGGAGGTAGTATTTATCTGGCATTGGTTCCCCTGTTTTTCAGGTAGAAGGACCTCACATTACTTTTCTTTTTGCTTTCTTTTGGCAGCTGTAGTACTTGTCTAGTGTTCAGAAAGCCATTTTTTGTTTTCTTTGGTTGCCATCAGAGCAGCCCCGGCTGGAAGGCTTGCGCTCTTTACTGGAAAATGACTAAGCTGTCTTTTCTATGTCCTTGAGTGCCAGCAACAGCTGCTGTTTTCCAGGTTGAGGGTTTTGCAGTTTTTTTTTTAGTCTCCTTGGATGCCATAGGCTGCTGTGGGGAAGAGGCAACTGAAGCACATTTTCTACCTTCAGTGTTACTTTTCTCTATATTTTTATACATAAGATGGTTCATGGAAGAGCACTCTTATGAAGCTATTGTGGAAGCTGGTGGAAACAAAGACTGCTGTTTAACCACCCTTTTTTTCTTAGTTCTATGGTAAAAACTTTGCAGAGTTCACAATTTAAAAATCATGTTCTTTGCCCAAACAACCAAAGTAAAGGTTGTGGCTGTCTGCATCCAACTGTTTAAATCCTGTAGGCCCTGTTTTATTTTTAGCCTTCCCCATCACGTCAGTTGGACAGGAAATAACAGGAAACAAAAGAAAAGCTGTGTCTTTGAAGTTACACTGAAGAATAAAGTAAAATAAAGTCCATTTCAAACAAAATTGATTTATTTTTGTTTGATTTGGAGACTGGAATCATGGCAAGAAACCCAGTAAAAAACACTGAAACAGAATAAAACTAAGATAAACTAACACAGAGTATTTAATACAGACACTTTTACAAAATAACAAAACAGTAGTCAAAACTGAGAGGACTTGGTCACAGTGACTGAAACAGGACTACAGGTGGCTGATCTCTTCAGCAGAGAGTTTAAACTTTTACATTCTGAAGTTTTATCTCCAGGGCAACACCTCAGGACTGAGATGCTATCATTTGTATGACATTGTAAATATACTCTCGGTGCTAGAAAAATGTTTGCTATGCAATAAACGTATAACATGAAGGTATAGAAGGTAAAAATGCCATACACTGTCATAACATAGACAAAGTTGGAACCAAATTTCAGGAAAAGTTTCAATTTCTTTTTCATATAAAGCACAAAATAAATGGGTTCACATCATAATTTGTGACCCCAAAATGCTATTTTTATTTAAACCAAATGCAGCTTTGATTTGCAGCGGTGTCCAATTATTTGATCTGACACATACAAGATTTGTGGTCGAACGATACTAGTGACTGTTCTGTTATAAGAACAGACATCCTTTTCTAGTTTTAAAATGTATTTACCCGGGATAGCGCAACTGAGCTGCATCATTTTGTTTCCGGGGGGGGGGGGCCTGCTTCTACCCATTTCTGCAGCTGGGTACTCTAGAGTACTGGGAGGTTAAGTGATGTACTCAAAGTCACACAGTGAATATTTGCCTCTAGCAGGGTAATTATGAAAAATAGCGGGTTATTATGAAAAAATAGAAGTGTTATTGTGAAAAAATAGCCAAGTTATTATGAAAAATAGCAGGGTTATTTTGAAAAACAGCAGGGTTATTTGAAAAAATCGAGAGTTATTATGAAAACTGGGAAGCTAAATAGAGAATTTAAAGACTATATGCTGAAATGTGTCCAAAAGTTGTGTTTTCCAAAAGTTTTCCCTTCAAAATCAGCAGCTTTTTAAGTTCTTCAATTGTAGCACAGTAGTAAGGGGCAGAGACTGATATCAGTGGAAGCCAGGCTGAAAACCTCCTTGTTCACTGATCAGTTATAGTGTAAACAGCTGCAGGCAGGCTTCTCCACAGTGTGCCAATTCATATCTGTATTGACCCAGCAGAAAGAGCTCCACAAGGACGGTGTACAGTTTGCATGCTTTTTAAGCTTGAGCTGAATTAAGTTAATCTGAAGGTAATCTTGTGCTGTGGACTATAGTGCATTAGAATCTGAAACCACCTGATCTGAGTTATTTTTGTCGTGAGCTAAGATTCATATCCAGATTTCCAGCAGGGAAAAGAACAATTTCTTAACCACAGAGCCCTACCTGACCTATATAAGTTATGTTTCTAATCTTATCAGTGTTTTCAAAATCAAAGCATTTAGAATTATGAATAGCTGTCTGTGAAGAACAAGGTGCTAATTTTATCGATTGAAGTGAGGGCAGGATAAAAACATGAGACCTAAGGATGAGTAGCTTCTACTGCCCCCAGCTTCAGGAGTAATTTATTCTTCATCTGTGATTGGTCTCCGTGGCATTACCTGCATGGATGATTGAATGTAACTGGACAGGCTCTACCTACAAGCTGATGCCAGAGGCATCAGTGGGAAGGCTTGGGTGGAAATTGGTTGGGCTGAGTTGATAAAGTGGTTGCCACCATCCAGGACAGGCATGGCTTGGGGATAATGGAAAGTGGTCCTGGTCTCTACCAGGGGAGAATATCTGGGGATTTAAAAAGGAACAAGTGACAAAATGAAGTGCTAGACTAGCAACATTGATCAGAATCCGTTGCTGATATCAGGCTGCTCTGCAGCCAATAAAATGGTAGCTCATTGCAATATTGGTGCAGGAATTCCACGACACCGAGCCACATTGGTATCAGTGTGCACATCACTAGGGAGAAGGCTTTTATTGGACAAAAAGTAATCTGAAATGGGCTTCTACATTCCGCCCACTGTTGTTGCAAAAGCTGAGCAAAAACCACAGTACTGGGTTTGACACTGGAACTCATCAGTGTAGTGCAGTCATTGTTTCGGTCAGTCACTGAGATAACTCTAGAAACAAGGATGTGTAAGTAGGCAGTATGGTTCAGTGGCTTGGGGAACTGAACTGTGAACCACAGGTCCCGGTTCAAATCTCACAGAAGCCACGTACTGTATTTACTGTGTGATCTTGAGTAAGTCTCTTGACCTCCCTGTGCTGAAGTCCATAGTGCTGTAAAACTGAATAGCAGCATAATGTCACTGGAAATGAAATCTCAGTCTGGCTATGCTCCTACGTAAATCCATTGCAAGGAAAACAAGTTATTACATTTATACTGAGGACACACTTTGTCACATTGCATTTCTCAAATTTTTGTTTCCTGGCTTGGGGCTTTCAAAATCAAAACAGCTACTAGACTGCTCCAATGGTCCTAGACCAATAATACAGATAGGAAAAATGGGAAACTGGTTGGGTCTATCGGTCATTATCTGCCGGCAAATTCTATGTGTCTGTCAGAAGGATTAAAATGTGGATGTGGCCTTGACTGACTATTCATTTTAATGAAGTTTGGAAATAAAAGGACTATGACAATCTCTGAAAGCTGTTCTTTTGGCTAGATGGAAGGAAAAGCAAAAACATCCCTAAAGGGTGGAACTAAAGATGGAGCTCTGGTTAATGACAGTACCTCCACCCCACCTTACTAAATGTTTGTAGTATCCCTTCTTATTTTAGACTTAGTGTCTAAGAAAAGTTGTATCAAATAACACTAGAAGCTCTCAGGAAGAACACGACATAACAAGCTTCACAATAAATTGCTGCTTATTGAAAAAAGCTCCTTCAACTTCAAATCACTGTCTCACAACAGCTTTCATGGCACCAGATGGAATCGTTCTGGTCGGCATGTCTCCATAAGGAGGATGCTGTTTAATTATTGGCTTGGTACCAGAGCCTGTACTCAGTTACAATTGAGCATCTATAAGGCAGACTGTTTTCTGAGGGTAAAATGGTTCTATGGCCACCATACTCTCTAATTGGATAAGAAATCAATTGTAGCTCTGACTGACTTTGAGGTGATAATGTCCACAGCAGTGACTTTTATCTCTGTGTCCCCAAACTGCATGCTGGCTTGAATTTCCCTGCGCCCCTTTCTTGGACTGGTTTCCTCTGGATCTGAGAGTTCAAGGTTAATAGTGCCACACTTCCGCACTCCAGGATCTGTGATATAGACCACATCATCAGTAGCAGAGCAGTAGATGTTGATTATGATCTTGCGTTGTGCCAGTCTGGCTGGGGTGTAGCTCCGCTTGGCGACCTCCCCTAGGGCTACTGACTGGTCCACTGACACAAACCTGTCAAAAATATCAGTGCACCACTTCTTTCCTTCTTTGACCAGTAGTTTTTCCTTTGGATGCTTTCCTTCCACAAATTTGTTCAGAACGCCGACTCCATAGGTCAGAGGGGACCGTCTTACTCTCACTATGGTAGGGTCGAGGCCAAAGAGGACAGCACCTTTAAGAATGGTGAGCCCCACATCTTGAGGAATGATAACCCGACATATACTGCCAAATGCTGACTGGACAGCATGCTGGAGCACAGGAGATTCTGCAAATCCACCAACTAAAAACAGGAACTTGATGCCGCTGACATCTGGTTTCTTCAAGAGGTCATCTGCAAAGCAAAATTTGAATTTATTTAATGTCTTTAATGTGTAATTTAAACCATTTTAACTCATCTGTATTTTTCCTAGACAGCCTGCATTGTTTTCTAAGTGTTCCCAACAAAATATCACTGACAGTGAAACTTTCAAGGAAATATGAGCAGAACTATTTAAAGGAGCAGTATTTGTTACTCTGCAAAAAAAAAAAAAAAAAATCATATATTTTTTCAGCAGAAACATATTTCTGACATCCTAAATTTCATCCTTATCATATTTTTTTCATTTCACAAATGTTTTTAAAGCAACTTTTCTAGCTAACTTTGTAATAATGACTCAAATCATTAAAGGGGAACAGTCAGCACCAGAGCCCCACACCCAACGGTGGGGCTGGTCCCAGTCTGCACTTTTCATGCAAAAACTTTTTTTTTTTTCTTACTGTTCGCTGTAATATAGTAGATTTTATCAGATTGATTTTGCTTAGTTTCATGCTGACATTTTAAGAAATTACAAATACCAGAATCCCCTGCAGCTGATGTCAGAGCAGAGCTGCAGTACTGGGAGATTCAATAGCCTACAGTGCATGTTAGAGATTTTATAAGTTCCACTTAGATGTTTGCCTGTCCCACTGTTCTCCTGGGGCTCAGTGCAGTATTCTGTGATTATACATGGCCCGAGAGAATAGTAGGACCAGCTTTCCAGACTTGATGACTGTTCCCCTTTAAAGATGGCTGTCACTTACAGTTTTTAAAAATCTCTTCCGCCAAGATTACCTGTAGAAGGTACATACTAGATTTATCCTGTGGCTGTATTAAGACGGTGCTAGCAAATATTTCTGATGGTAAGCAGTACAGCACCACACAAAAATGTTTCATTTTTTTCAGGGCGGCATGCTATGGCTGTTGGGATTTCTAAGAACTTTCAAATCACATATATTAGTTCAGGAAAAAAAGAAAATGGGTATGTTGATGCCTTTGCCAAAAAACTACTGTACTTGGTGACGGTACCTGGTTAGAGGAGTGCTACATTTATAGCACCATTCAAGAGAGCGGTAGTCCGTATAACGCTACCAGGGACAGCGAGCAGGAATTTACAGTACTAGTCATATGCACTCCACTGGTCACTGTCCATGGTACTGTTATAGGGACAAGGGCAGCAGAATCCAGGAGCTAGCTGAGCTGCTCCTGTGGCATGAAGAGCAGGGGCATAGAGCAGCTCGGCCAGGCAACAGTGGAGACCAGGGTTCTAATCTTGGTCTCCAAAATGTTTTGCTGATCAGGAATTTAACACTGGTGTGAGTGGCCATGGAAACAGTATTCCATGGCCCCTCAGATTTTTTTCTTGCCCCGTGATATGCTCCCCCTGCAGTGAGAATTGGGGGGGGGGGCCAGATCCCCCTCAAAAGAAAAATTGGTGCTGTTTTTCCCGCACCTTGCTTGCCGATGGCATTCTTGTCAATGCTATTCTGACCCAGTGGCCTTGGTGACTACTCAGGTTGTCCCTGAAAATCGGTACTTTTTGCTCAGTGGACTAATTAGTAAACAAAATACAAACTAACAAATGCTGCTGCTGCTTGTGCATGTGCATGTGCACTCAAAAATGTGTTTAAAAACAAGATATGAGAGCCCCTCAATGTCCCAGCAGCAGCTACCATCCAAGCCTGAAAGCAAGCCAAGAAAGCCTAGGATCAGGTACCCCCAACCAGAGTGTGCTGGCTTCACTGCAATGAGACTCCTGTGATGGCTTGCAGAGCTTGTCTCCATCAGCGAGACACAGAGTACCAATGTGGCAGGAGGGTAATCAAACCCCTCAGTGACTTTTTGACAGCGAGGTCCCCTACAGTGACTACAGTGCCACGTCACTGTAGGGAACCCGCTGTAACCCGGCACTGTCTGTCGGGGGTCCTGCACCCCCCCACAAAATCAGCTCTAACTCAGAGTTTAAAATCCTAAGTGGGGGTGTGTGGGGGGCATAGCCCCCTGTGTGGGAGGTTCAGGGGGCAAAGCCCTCCGAAGAAAACCCTTGGTTCCATTGGAAACCAGCAGCCGATTGTAAAATGCAGTCGACCTGCCGGTTTTGCTGTCGGGGCATTTGACAAATATTTTGTCGAACACCCGTCATGGATCAAGGGAGGAGGAAGGCTAATCAAAAGAGGTACTGTATATGGGGGAAAAATCTCTGGAGCTGCATCCATTATGCCACCCCACATAAACACACGCACACTCTTGCGTCCCGCACTATTGATCAGGGTTATGGCAGAGAGGGTTGCCTCAGAGTGGGAGTGACTCAGTCTACCTCTGTGCAAAGATGGGGAGATCAGCTCTCGGGTTGGGAATTAAAAGCTTTAATTAAATAAAAATCCAAAACAAGATGTGGCATGTCATACCCTATCCTAAGTCACCTTGGTTTTTCTTGATTTTTGAAGAAATATAGTCATCATTTGATTCACCAATTAAATTGCACCAGGAAGTTCTGAAGGAATATTGCTCTTAGCATCTCAGGTGGCATCAGACTCCGTGGTTATTTTGTACACAAAATATTTTATGTTTTATTATATTTATTGAGTTTGTATGTCTACTGTAGTTTGTTCTGATTTAATGCGCTCTGAGTTTTTAGAAAGGAATCAAATAAATGTTACTGACTGCCAATCTACCTACTAAAAGTGATGTCCCTGTATTCAGAGGGCTGCAGTGTGATTTATACAGGACCATAGGGGACTTGTTTTAAATCATGGGCCCCTTATGCGAAGCACAAAATCCTGTTAAATGGTTGCGAACCCTTAGTTCTTGCTTATTCCTTCCCCTACCCTCCTGTTTTCCCTCTCCTTGGCTCTCCTCCTCCATTGTCATGTTACCCTGGAGCAGGTGTGTCTGGTTGGTCAGTTAATTATTTTTGTTCTGCTGCTTTGCCTGCACTTGTATCTGTTTTCAGCATGTCATTCTGATTGCACTTTACTGTAACTGTGACATGTGACTGTTTATTGTAAGTTCTGTATCCCATTTCCCGTTCCCTGGGTTGCACCTGGAAAGGAGCCTTAGCTCAGACTGCCTTTCCCAGTCACCAATTTTCAAATAAATAAATAATTTCATAATGGATGGCATTAGTGAGCACTTTGTGAAGGCTGCATATTTATCCATTGATTAGAAAACTGGTAACTGGGAGAGGCACATTAAGCCAATGGGTTGCATTTGAGGATACTTAGGGAATTGCCAGCACAACTGGATGATCTCCTGGTAGGTCTGTTCAACAGCTCTGTTAGGACAGGGGTGATTCTGAAGGATTGGAGGATGGTGGATGTAGTTCTGCTCCATAACAGGGGGCAGGAACAAGCAGGGAACTACAGACCTGCCAGTCTTACCTGTATTATAGGAAAACTGATGGAGTCACTGATCACTGAGTATCTCATGGACTACTTGTAGAGCAATGGTCTTCAGGATAGTAAGCAGCATGGTTTCATGGCAGGGAGGTCTTGTCAGACTAACTTGATAGTTTTAATTGACTGGGTGATGAGAGAATTAGATAGAGGCCATGCTGTGGATTTGCTGTACTTCAACTTCAGCAAGGCTTTTGACTCAGTACCCCGCAGATGCTTGCTGAAGAAGATGGAGGATCTGGGTGCGGCTAAGGTCATAGTGAACTGGGCAGGTAACTAATTAAAGGGGAGGCAGTAGACTGTCTCTGCGGAGGTGGAGACAGCTGCTGCACCCATTGAATGGGAGCGGGGGAGGAAAAACAGAAGAAAATACTGGGACCCGGCAGGACCCATGATCGCCTCGATGTGCCAGAGGATGTACCCTTCTGAGGACAGGGGTGGTTGTAGCCCCATCCAGGTCTGAGGAGGTGGTGACAAATAATGTCATGATAAAAATAAAGGGGAGGCAGTAGAGGCTGGTGGAGGTCATGAGCAGGGTTTCACAGGGATCTGTCCTGGGTCTGGTCTTCTTTAACATGTTCATCAGCGACATTGGTGAAGGGATCCAGGGCAGGCTGTTTTCTCTTGGCAGATGACACTAAGCTCTGTGGGACAGTGAATATTGACAAGGGAATAAAGGAAATGCAGAGACTCTTGCACAGGCTGGAGGGGTGGGCAAGGGTTTGGCAGTTGCAATTCAATGCCAAAAAGTGCAAGGTGATGCAGCTAGGGAACAAGAACCCCCAGGATGGAGTACCAGATGGGAGGGGTGAGACTCAGTACTGTGGCTAAGGAACAAGACCTTGGGGTTATTATCAGTGACTCCCTAAAGCAATTGAGTCAGTGCAACAATGCTTATAGTATGGTAAATAGGATACCTGGATGTATTGGGAGAGGTACTGATAACAGAAAAAGGGAGGTAATACTTCGCCTGTATAGCTCCTTGGTGAAGTCACATCTGGAGTACTGTGCCCAGTTCTGGGGTCCTCGCTTCAGGAAGGATAATGATAGACGTGAGATGGTGCAATGCAGTGTAAAAAAAAAATGATTCAAGGCCAGCAGGGCATGTCCTATGAGGAGCACTTCAAGGCACTGAACATGTACTTGCTGGAAACCAGAAGGGAGAGAGAAGACATGATAAAAGACATTCAGATTCCTAAAAGGAATTAACAGGGTGAACTGTGGGGAACTATTTAACTTGAATACCAGTTCACAGTCATGTGATCATGAGTGGAAGCTAACAGGAGGGAGGTTCAGGAGGGATGTCAGGAAATACAATTTTACAGAAAGGGTGGTGGAGTTTTGGAACAGACTGCCCGCCGAGGTGGTGGGTGCAAAGACTGTTAGTGGTTTTAAACATTGCTGGGACAGAATGAAGAGTACAGTGGTTGCTCGGGGCATCACAGCTGGGGAGGAGAATGGGGGTGTGGGGAAGGCTAGGACCCTGGAGAACAGTATGCCCCAGGGCTAAATTGGGAACTTGGGTTGACTGGATGGACCTTTGGTCTTGTTCTTCAATAAGAACATCTTACAAATGAATATGCAGCAACAGCAGCAGCACCTGGTGAATAAAAACAATATTGTCAAAAAGATGGTGACCTGAAAAGCAAGTTCACTGAACTCTTAATGAATGGAGAAACTGAAGTGGTGTGGAAGTGAAGCAGAGGCAGGTGCAAGTACCCAGCTGGCTGCTTACCCAGAATGGTTAAGGCTTGGCGATATCAGGAGGAAAGGTGACAGGAACAGGTGGGGAGGCATTGGAGTTTCTGTGGAAGCTAGGAGAAGGAGAGAGGCAGAAGAAGGAGGGTAGTTGGTTCCAGAGTGAGGGAAGTCGATAGAAGGTAGATTGCCCAGCAGATGACTGAGGATGAGAAGTGGCAAAGTGTGATGGTCCCTGAAATGGAGGGAGGAGGAAGTGGGGGGTTGGGAGAGGAGAGAGAAAGTTAAGAGGAGGGCATTGAATCAGTATTTGGATATAAAGGAGGTACAATGAGCCATGTGACATGCAGGCAGGGGCGGATAGATAGGAAGAGGTACAGTAAACAGTGGTGGGTATATGGGGGGGGAGTCTGTAGCAAAATGGCAGGAGAAATTGCAGAGGGTGTCCAGTCTGGCAAGGGAAGTGGCAGGGGCAGTGCCATAGACCACTTCTGCATAGTCAAAGAAGGAGGACCATCTTGGTAACAAGCTGCTTGTGTACATGTGGTGATAAACAGTCTTTGCTGCGGTAGAGGGTACCAAGCATGGGATGGAGTTTTGCATAGGTGGCAACAAAGTAGGCCGAGAAGTCTAGTTTACTGTCAAAACATACACCAAGATACTTGAAGGACTGAGCTGCTTCAAGGGGCGTGCCATCCAGAGTGATGAAAATGAGGGGTGGTGAGATAGTTTCTGACTGGTATCAAAGGTTATGGACACTTTTTTTTTTAGTGTTGACTTTGAGTTGGTTGGACTGGAACCAGTGCAGAATGTTGTTGGAGTCCTGCTAGGGTAGGTCTTCCACAGCTGCAGGGGATGGATCGGAGGTGAAGATGACTGTGTCATCTACATACATGTGGATATGCAATTTGGTATAGACAAAGGGGAGGTCATTCAGGAAAATGGAGAAAAGGATGTGACCTAAGATGGAACCCTGTGGGACCCCAGCCTGGATAGGAAGTGGAGGTGAAAGGACATCACCAACCTGTACTGATTGTTCTCAGCCCATTAGGTAGGAGTTCAACCAAGCAACAGCAGGAGCTGAGAGGCCAGCAGAGCTCAGCTTGTCCAGAAGAAGAGGATGGGATACAGAATCAAAGGCTTTGTCAGATCAATGAATACAGCGGCCGTAATGTGCCCCTGATCCATCCTGGAGAAGATAGAATCAGTGACATGCAGCACAGAGGAGATGGTGGAATGGTGCTTTTGGAAACCAGACTGGAACGGTGAGAGGAAGTTGGAGGATGAAAGGAAGTCATGGAGTCTATAGCGGACTAATTTCTCTTGCAGCTTACAGAGGAAGGAGAGGAAGGCAATGGGACAGTAATCGCAAGGGGTTACCCCTTTATGAAGTGTCATAACTTTGGCCAACTTCTGGGATTGAGGAACTGCACTGAGGGAGAAGGAAAGACTGAGTAGGTGAGTAAGGGGAGCTGCAATGGCAGGGGCTGAGAAGTGGAGCAAGTTGGGGTCCAGACTGTCAGGGGTGGACTTTGATGTGTTGAGGGAGGAAAGGGCAAGTCCTGGAAGGAGCCTGGCGGGAAGGAAAACCCAGTGGGGGGCAGGAGGGAATGAGAGGAGCCAGGAGGGTAGAAAAGTGAGGGTGCAGGTTGTAAAGAACTCATTGAAATGAGCAACAACACAGGCAGGGTCAGACACAGGTGAACCATTAACCACGAGGAGTGGGGGAGTGGATTGGTGGGGGGGGGGGGAGTAGAAAAGGGAGTGGATGACCTTCCAGAATTTAGACTGGGAGTTATATTTTTTTGGAGGTTGACCTTGAAATAGTGTGATTTTGTGGCCTGGACAGACATTGTACAGCTGTTCCTCAGTGCCCTGTAAGAGATGAGGTCAGGAGAGAACTGGGATGATTTGTAATGGGCTCATGTGAGGTCTCAAGACTTGTACAGATTAATGGTTTCTGTGCTAAACCAAGGGTGATGGGAAGTTTTACTCTGGATTTCCTAAGGGAGGCATGCTTACCCTGGCTAAATGAGACTTTAGAGTGGAATAACACAATGAACACATCAATATCAAAAGCGGAGAGAATGGCTGACCAGTGTGTAGCAGCAAAGTCACTCAGCAAAGCATTGATGTTTAACAACCGGAGAGTCTTGGACCAGATGTATTTTGGTGAAGAGGGGGGACGCTGGATTTTTCTGACACAGAATGTCATGCAATGGTCATCAAATGGCTCCAACAAAGTACCTGCAGCAACAAACCATTGGGAGTGGGAGGTTAGAACCCAGTTGGTAGAGTGAAGACTGAGCCAGGTGGATTCTGAAATAAGAATGTGGCCATTGCACCGATGGGAAGACAAAGGGGACAGACTCATTTGCATGCAGCGTATGCACATTTTTGAATATCCCATCACAGTAATGAGTGCACAAAATGCATGCTTGACACCCTATATTCTCTCAGTTGGACACTAGGGAGGGACACTAGGCCACTCAGACTAAGACTACTGTCTGGGACCTGGGCTCCCTAGTGTGGGTGGTGGTGTCCCAGCAGGTGGGTCAGCTGGCTATCAGTCTACCAGCCCTATTTCCTCATCTGTTGATTCAGCGTCCCTTTGTGCAGATCCCAACCCAATATGTGACATAAATCCTCAGGGTCTAGTCATGTTGCCTCTTGGCCCCCATGGGGTTATAGTTTGTGACTCCATATCTGATCCCGAGGCAGGGTACTAATTGAAATCAGAAAGCAAAAAAGCAGCGCACACAACAAGGAGCAAATTTAGGTGCAATTTTATTTAAAGTGCATAATGCATAGCACAAAGAAACTGGCCATGGCTGAATCAACTCCCCCAGTGTTTCGCCAACATTCTGTGGCTTCCTTGGGGGGACGGGGGACGGGTGGAGTCTACTCAACAAGGCCTATCTTTATGTACAAAATATTTAAAGTAACAGTGCAAATTAATTCTCAGGAGCATATTTTATTTGCTCCTTGTGTATGTTGTATGCTTGTTTTCTGTTTCTGTTTGGTCAGCGCAAGAGCGACGTGTATCTGCATTTCTATCAGTGCAAGTACGTGTTCCTTCTTGTGTCTTGTTTCATTAATGGAACTCAGCATCCACATATCTCTATTATCTAATTTGGCTGTACCATAGGATCATTAGACACTCTAGACAAAAAAGACTGAGTTCACTTCCTGCACTCCAGCAGGCAGCTGTAGCACTCATTAGTCAGAGAATGGTTGCAGATGTGGTTCTATGGGAAGTGTTACCGATTGACAATATGGTCCTTGGCTCCTAAGAGAGGAAATACTACCAGTGGTGCAAACTTTGTGGAACCCCAGGTCAAATAATTAGCCTGTTCCTTCCAGGCATATTAATTATTTTAAGGGTACACTCTACATGAACCCCTGCTTCCCCAGTTTGTCCTGTGTCATATTGGCCCTGTTAAAATATGACTAGGCAGCACCCAAGCATAAATTAGCAGTTACCAAATGTCTTTTTTCCTGGGTACCTAACATACAAATACGAAACCCAGTATTTTCAATTGAAGTAATATAACCAGAGGCCGATTGAATCTACAGTTACAGTAATGCAGACAGATGACAGTTGCTGTAGGTTTAATTTGTCTTTGGTTATATATACTTAAATTGAAAATGTGATTTAAAAAGGGACCCTCATAATCTTGGAGAACAATGCAGCTTTCTCCATACAGTTATATTAATCTACAGGTTATATTTTGTTTTTAATTTCCCCAGTGGCTCCGAATCAAGTTACACTCACCAGTGCCTACTCCCTCACTTGAAAAAGGTACACGTACAAAGGTGGGACGGTGGGTTATGACTTAGAGAATTAGTTCAGCCTTGTGGAGGGATCCGGTTATCCCCTAAACACTTCGTGAGTGCGACTGGTCTTTTCCACCACTAGATCCCCATGTACCCCTCCCAAAAAGCTCTGAGCTGCATTTTCCACCAGAAGCTCTGATGTTCCTCAGCCCACATGTCTGTGTCATCACACAAAGGGCCAGAGCAGGTGATGTTGTAGCAGATGGTCTATCCCACCCTTTCTGAAGTGGGAACACATTGCCTCCATATTGCTACTTGAAGTCAATTGGGCCAAGGATGCAGTACAGAGATAAAGAACAAATGTGGGTTTCCTGTGTTGCAAAGTAGCACACTGCAGCCATGCCATTGCCCCCCCTTACCAAATGTGTTAAAATCTAGAAAGCTCACTGCCTGTCTGGTATTCTGAATGACACTGTGATTCAGAGCTGAGAGTTCTTGTGGCACAGAATGAGGGGGGGTCTCAAAACTTTAATATCCTTTTATATTTTGACAAACAATATCATTTGTACATTTCTGCATACCAATGTGCTGTAGAATCTTGTGGACAGTTGGCTGGAAGAGTTCGTTCATGGCCTCAGATGTCATTCGTAGCATGCCCTGAGATGACCATTTCACGATGTTCATGCTGAAACAGAAATGCATCATGTGAATCAGCTGAGGCTGAAACAGTGCTGTAAATTTAGCCAGTGTCCATCACTACACATCTATACATCATGTACATTGGTGCTGGATTGCTTCATCATCAGCTACTGTTTTAATGCTGATTGTACGCACGCATTGATTTTTGTCATTATCTCCAATGTATCCCCTTCCCCCGATGCACCTGGAAATGAGCTGCTTATAGCTCAATGGGCCTTTCCTGGTCAAAACATTTAAATAAATGAATACACAGGGATAGGATGAGAATCCTGGCGTCTCAGGTGGCAGCACCCTGTGCTACTTCTGTGCCGCTTGGCCAGTCAAAAGGTCATGCCATCAAAGTCTGCCTATTAGTAGGGGAGCTTCCTGCTTTTTATGGCACCATTCTGGTTTTCAAAAAAGACATTGCAAAGAACAGACTGTTCCTCCTGTGTTTTAATGGGTTGGGCATTGCATTTCTGCCATCTCATACCCCGTTAGGCACATGCATTAGGGACCTTTGAAAACAAGGCTACCCTTATTGCCCGGGGCAGTGTTTGGCTCTTCCTTGTAGTTGACTAGAGTTTGGAAGACTTGAAAATACAGGCTGTAGGAATGTGTCACTCATGAACAGGATTGAAGTAACAATCCTGTTCATGAGGCAGTATACTACAGTGGTTTAAGGCTCTGAGCTGCAATCCTGGAGACCTGGGTGTGACTCCCACAGCCCCCACTTACATACAGTGTGACCCTAAGCAAGTCACTTAACATCCTTGTGCTCCCAGATCGCACCTGTAAACAAGCTTCAGCTTAGTGTGTCTCTCCTGGTTAAAAAAAAAAAAGAAGCACAAGAATAGCATGAAATCTTTGTAGGAGCTAGTTGGCTATCACCTTGCTTGAATTTTTGCACTGTTGCCAGTTCTGCAGTTTTTGCAATAAATTTACTTTACTTCAGTCCTGCCTGAGTATGTCATTCCATCCTGAAGCCTGTGTTTTTGTGTTTTGATGAGTTCTTCATCTACAGTGGGGGTAGTGTTGTTGACATGATACTTCCTTTTTGTGTCTGTGCTCCCTTGTTTTTGTTTTAGCAGTCAAAATTAGAGGTGCTTTAATATGATCTAAAAAATAAAGAAATCTTTGATTATCCCAATTGGTTTGGGATAGCAGAATCATCAGGATTTGTATATTTCAATCTGAAATCCAATAAAGGGTGAATCTCAGCTCAGATTGCAAAGTCTGGCATCACCACACCTGGTGTCTATGTCATCTGTGTTCCTTGCCCAATTCCTTGGTGGTAGCACACCTAATGTCCAGTAGCACACTCTGTCTCTCACCTCTTTCTGTGTCATTTGCATCCCTAGTATCCAGTGACATCTTTTTCCCTCACCCTGTCCTGTGCCATGAACATATTTGTGACCAGTGGTACCCATTGCCCTCATCCCATTCTAAGCCAGCACACCCTCCCTCCCTCACCTATCCAAGGCATCAAGTACTCCTGGCATCTAGTCAAGTGACTCCATACCATAGCAACTAAGCCATTCTTCTGTCTAGTGGCAACTACTCCCATTCCACTCCCCCCCCTCCATCAACGATCAGCACAGCCCACTTCATCCAGCAGCTGTCTGATTAACATAGCACTAAATCACTGTTATAATGTAGCACCCTCAAGAGTAGGGGTTTACCTTCGGGCTTCCAGTACCCAAACTAGCCTCATACCCACAACACTCAATGCCATTGCTGATCTCGTCACGAGGACCGCATCCTGGGACTTTGCAGCAGTGAGCGAGGAGTGGCACAAAGGTGCCTTTGAAGTTTGTATTACAGGGTATGCTCAGTAACCTAGTGCTGGTCTGCCAGCAATGGACAGGATAAGGCATGCAGCCCACAGAAGGGGATGTTTTCCCTGTCCAAAGGCATGCAGTAGAGTCAGGAATTGAAACAACACCTCTGGGTGCATGAGAATGTGGCCAGGAAGCTGCCTAAGAATAAAATGTAACAAAACATGGTGGCTGGTTTGTACTGGGACCATTGCCTGCTGAAAGTGTGTTCCAGTTGAAACCCATCCAGGTAGAGGGACATAAGCTGACCCCAGTCAAGAACTCATTCATTGAGAGAGTTGAGAGAGTCCCTACATAGGGTGAAAGAGGAGGAAAATTGTTTCCATCAAGGGTTGAGAAACCTAGTTCTCCACATGGGCTTGAAGCCACGGAAGAAAAGGGGGTCAGTTAACCCCTTGAGCTGCAGTGACTGCTGTGGCACCATTCAGAGGGACAACATCCAAACTGTAGGTCCTGCAGCCCAGAGAGACCGGCATTTAAGGCCTTCTGGCATCTCAGTTGGTTTGCATAGTGTGAGTACCTGATCAGGGCCTTGGTGCTGCAAACATTTAGTTAGAAAGTTAGCTCGGGCAGGGTGTGATGGAAGCCCTGGGCAGGCTGTGCTTGGTTTGAGAATGCCCAGTCAGAAAACCTGCATTTAGTCCACCAGGCCTGGTTTCGGACTGCAAATAATGATCACTTTACTCTTTCAGCTTAGTAGTTGTGCATCTACTCAGGCATCAGGCCTATAACAGTTCAGCAATGGTGGTAACCAGTAACATTTAAGGGTCCACAGAATATTTGGAGAAGTAAACTTGTGCACCAATTCAGCCTGAAAGACACTGTAGGACTGACGATAGTAGAAGGGATATTGTGGGGCTTGCATAACACTGTTTATTGAGTTGTTTAACCCTTTCCTTTCCAAGAATTCTCTTCCAGCCTTCTCTAATAAAACCTTATCCCTGGTTCACATTTTATTTCTGTGTACTATTGCTTGGTTGCTGTGTTTACTGCATTGCATTGTGAAGTGGGATGTTGTAAGACTGTCAAGTATTCTATTTCCTTGGGATTTAGTTTAGTTTAGTTTATTAGTCTAGGAATTAATACCTTTGAGCCAGGGCTCTTTTACAAAGGTTCCACGTCACAAAGAACATTTAACAAAGCACGATACACATTACAGGTAAAACCAGACAGGAAAGTTACATCATAAATTTGCTATTAACAGTTTAAGGCAGTAACGTTTTTAAGTTTCATAGAAAAACAAGCTATAACAGGTTCAAGCGGTAGACAATTTCGAGGTTAAGAAACTTCCAGGGAGAGGTGATCATTAGGTGCCAAAGGAGGCTAGAGAGGAGAAAGGTGGTGGCGGGAGAGTAAGTGAGAGGGACAGGAAAAAGGGGAGTGAGTTTGGGTGGGAGACAGGAAGTAGTAGAGGTACCAGAGGGTTCATTAGTCAGGAGGAAGAGGCCTCAGATGTGAGGATGGACATGAGGAGTAGTAGTCTTTATCTAGCTAATCACAGTTGCTAGTGGTGGTGAGGTGGGCATAGAGCATGGATTTGAAAGCTTCAAGCGAGGTTGAGGATAGAGTAGGTGGACTAAGCGCATTGAACCATATGGGGACCCTGTGTCGAAAGATCTTTGTCCCTGTGCAGTCCGGCATCTCGGAACCAGGAAAGGTTGGCGTTCAGATCTGGTGGAGGGTCGTAAGCCAGGATTCAGTGGAGTAGGTTTTGAATACATAATGGAGTCAGTCCCAAGATAGATTTTTTGCCATTGTGCAGGTGAGATAAATAAGATGATTTGATAGGTTCAACCAGCCTGATTCATAGTACAGATCACACGTGTGAGTCAGTCTTTGAGCCCCGTGAGAGCCAGCAGGCCTTATTTAGAGTGATTGAGATCGCCTTAGAGCAGTGGAGTAGCTGAGCCATAAATAATAAGGCCATAGTCAATGATTGAGATTATGGAACTCTGTATAGCTATTCTCAATGCCGCTTGATTTAGAAATTAATGATTCTGAATAGTATTCAAGCGTTGGTTCACTGTTTTGCAGTGTTGTCAATGTGGGTTGCAAAGTGAGCCCTTGGTCAAAGTGATGCCAAGGTATTTGAAAGTATTTATTTGGTCCAGTGTAATTCCCACAGAGGTTTGTATGGTGAGTGGAGTATGCCTATTTTTGTTTTGGTGATTGGAGAAGAGCATGGCTTTTGTTTTATTGTGGTTTAGCACAAGTTTACTATCCAGGAACCACCTTTCAACACTAGAAAAGCAAGTTGCAGGCTTTTTCTAGGAGTTTGGATCCTTGTGGGAAGAGAAATTACAGCATCATCAGTGTATAAGATTATTTTCTCTGGCAGATATCTGGGAGGAGTTAAGGAACAGGCTAAAGAGAGCGGTCCAAGAATTGATCCCTGTGGTACACGAGAGAACTGGTTTGAAGTCGGAGAGTTCATTAGAGATTTTACAGCCTGTGACCGATTGGACAGGTAACTTTTTACCCAAGCACAAGGACCTTGACCAGGCCTAGGCTGAAAGTAGGGAGGTAAGTAGGCCATGATGGACTGTGTGAAAGCTTTTGTAAGATCGATAAAGACTGCACCTGTTTGGCACCCTTTGTCCAGGGCTGAGTGGACTTCTCCAGAGAAATCAAGTAAGGCTGTTGTTGTACTATGTCCTTTCCTAAAGCCGTGCTGTTGATTACAGAGTAGATTGTATTTGTCCAGGTAATCAGAGAGTTGGTCTGCCACTATGCTTTGGAGAGGGAAGGGAGTATTGATATTGGTCGATAGTTTCCTGTTGAGGTTTTGTCCCCCCCTTTGTGCACTGGCGTAACTATGGCAGATTTCCATTTGTTGGGAAATTGACTTTGGCAAAGTGACAGATTAAGAATTTTTGCAAGGGGTGAATTACTTCATACAGGGTGAGAGACAGGATTTTTAGATCTAGCGTGTCACTACTTGTTCTGGATTTGGAGCAGGCCTTTCTTATGTACTTGTGTGCCATTGCACTTTGATTTTCTTGAAGTAAAATTGTGGTTTGTCACGAGGGGTGTTTTGTGATACTAGGCTGAGGCACAGGTAAGTCCGAGAAGAAATCTGGGGAGGACCTAAGGTCTGTGAATGTCTTATTAAGCGCATCTGCAATAGACTTTGGGTCAAAGTGGTGGATCCATCAACTTTCATAATGGTAGGTGTGATTTTGATTGTTTACCCATTATGCTTAGCATGTTGTCCCAAAAGCTCTTCCATCACCCCAGGTGGATTCAAGGACATTTTAAAATAGGCGCTCTTCATTTGCCTAATTTGTGAGGTACATCTATTTCGTGCCTGCTTGTATTTTAGGGTATCATGAGGTGAGCCTGTGTCTCTGGCAACTGCCCAGAGGTGGTCCCGAACCTTGAGCTCGGCAAGTAGTTTGGCAGTAATCCATGGATTTGATAGCGCTTTGATTTTACGTTTTTTTACTGGGGCGTATAAGTCACATGCAGAGTTGAAAGATTTAATGAAGTATTCTAGTGCGGTATTAATATCAGTTGATTCAAGGATTGGCGTCCAGTCCTGTTGTAGGAGATGGGTTTTCAACTTGATAAGATTCCCATAAGGCAATACTCTGCTTGTTATAACTTTGGGGGTGGCTTGAGAAATTTATTAGACCAGGTACAGGACACTGGGGAGTGGTCACTGAGAGTCAGGAGGACTTTAATGTTTTTATCGGTCAGGGTGATTTGTGAGAACCCAGTCAATAAGGTGCTTGTACCAGTTTTGTAATTTTTCCGGGTGGCGGAGGTTACCATCTGAGTCAGGTTTGCTGCTAGGATGTCATCTTTGTAAGAGCCAGTGTCAGAAGTGAGCCAGTTTATGTTGAAATCCCCGAGGAGGAGGAGCTCATTTTCAGAGGGCTGCAGACTAACAAAATCAAGTACAGACAATACTGGCACGGTGGTCTTTTGGAGGGATATAGACTGCGGCCACTGTGAGAACTTTGTTTTGTGCACCAAGAAGCAGTTTGATAGGGAGGAGTTGCATCTCGTATTTGTGGGGTGAAGCTGCCGCATTGACAGGAGAGGTTGTCCTTTGTAGATAGCACAGCCCCACCTTTCTTGCTTGCCAGGTCGAGTCTGAAAAGATTGTAGCCTTCAAGCGAGACTGCATGATCCGGGGTGCTGGGAGATGGCCAGGTTTCCACAATGGCTAGTATATCAGGGTTTTTTTGTCCAGCGAGAGTTTGAAGAGATGCCAATTTGGGAAGGAGGCTGCAGATATTTAGAGTGATAATGGAGAGACCACTACCAATAGTTACCAATAGGATAACATGTAAGTGGCAGCAAGTATGTTATGGGCTTCCCGAGGTGGAGGCACTTTATCACTAATGAATTCCCCAGCCTTATAACACCTGAATCCTGGCCTCTCTGTCACAAGTTTAAAAGGCCCACACCTCATCCTACTCATTGAAGGGCAGGACCATATGTCTACAATAATCATAGCTGTTTAGCACTATTTTAATCAGATGAAAACTGGTAGAGGAGGAGAGATGAGGGCTGTGTCACTTGTCATGGGGTAGTGAAAAGGGGGTACCACTGGACACCTGACCAGATGGTTGGATCTGGATATCAGTGATCTGAAACCTGGATTAAGTTCAGTTTGGATTTCAGATTGGAATTCATATTTTCTGACTATCCAACCCACTCTGCTTAGATTGGATTAAGCTGTATGTAAAGATGTGGGCTGGCCCACCAGCACAGTGGTAGCGCTACCGCTTGCATTGCCAGCACCTTGGGTTCGGGAATTAGCTCAGGTTTTCAGAGGGCTGGCTGGAGGGAGGAAGCTTGAGCGTCCGATGGACTGCTCATCTCCAGAGGGTGGGAGGCACTGACTCGGCTCATGCCAGACCTCTGGCAGTGGCCAGAGGTTCAGCAAGCCCATAATCTCTAGCAGGGGGGTAGGTGTGACCAACATCGGCACATGCCTTGGCATCCTAGTGCAGTCATCCCTCGGGGGGAGGGCACCAGAAAAAGCTCAGCCCCAGTGCAACACCGATGCAAGGGCTTGAGATTGGCCTTCACCCACCGCTGCTACCCTCAAAGAGGACTCCAATGAGATAAATGATGGTATGAGGGGTAAGGGGGCCCCCTAATTGTCTCCACCAAGGCTCCAAGGGGGGTCCTCAGGGGAAGCAGTGGCAGGCAGGCAGTTAGGTACAAGGGAAACAGAGGACTGAAGGACCTTGCTGTTGTAACCCTCCTACAAATGGAGGTTCCCGAAAAGTCTTCTTTGAGCTTGCCTAAATGCTCACTGCCAGGTTGGTGTCCTGCGTTTTAGCAGTTTAAATGTGATTGCCAGAGAGTGCCTGTATAGCCTCTGTGCACTGTCTCTTTAAGAGCTGCTTGGATTGCAGGCATAAGTAATCTGAGAGGGAGCTCTGTTGAAAGATGTAACTATTTGCTGAAAATCATTTAGAGTGATAATGATAATGTAGTTTGTTTAACCTGCCTTCTTTGCAGCAAGGACTGTCTTATCCCCACCATTTGGCCCGGGACTGCGAATTGGACCAATCAGTTCTGGTGGTACCTAATATGGAGCCAGACTACAGGAGCTGTCTGGAGTCAAAATCTGTAGGAATTGTAGTTTGGGGCTTTTGGCACCTTTTTGCAACTGAAGGGGGAGCTCTTGCTTTGACTGACAGACAGGTCAGCCAACCGAACCTTTTGGATCTTGGGGACATCCCAGACTGCTTGCAATTTTCAGTTAGATTTGAGTTGGAAGGCGAACAGGTAACAGCTTCAGTGAATGGAGCAGCAGTTCTGTGTAGTTTTGCCTGGGAGAACTGTAAAAGGGCTGAGTTTTTGGCCTGCCTGTCTGCCTGCTGTCACTGAGAGGGAAAATAGAGTTTATTCAGACTGAATCCAAGTTGTGAGGACTGTTTAAGCCACTGGACTGTGACCATGCTTTAACCTGAAGTAGACCAAAGATTTTGCTGAATGCGATCGGCCTGTCAGGATTTTCAGCTGCTTTTGAATCCCCAGTTTGTGCACAGACTGCGATCGTGACTGGAGAGCGGTTTGCCTGGTACAGTAGAGTTTCCTTACATGTAAATGTGCTGTGTATTGAAAGTGGGTCGTGATTTGGTTCCCCACTGTGTGAACTGTGTTCTGCTTGCTGGAAGCTGTATCCAGCCTAAAATGGACTGCATCCAAATTTGTCTCCATTTGGCCGGGGCCTTGCCACACTAGCCCAGCCAGACTACCCCACTGCACAGAGAAAGCCATCGATGAGAACTGCCTGGGGATCAGCCCCCTGTCCACCCTTGAACAGGAATGATGCCTTGGTGATTCATGTGGGACCTGTTTCTCCCGGCACTCGAGATTAACCACCTGCTGTCTCGATTTTCGTCCAGCCTGTGTCCAGTCTTGGGTATCGTGAGTAATCATCAGGGTAGCTCCCTGCAATAACAGCCTAATCTAAAAGTGTGTCTTCTGATTGTCTTGTTGTTTTCTTTTCATGAACTGAGCCCTCCAGCTCTGGATTACAAATAGTGTGTGTTGTGCATGTTGTTTTCTTTTATCACAGGGCCTCAACCTGCTGCAACATTCCTGGTTAGCCCACCATTCTCCGTCTGGGTTCCCAGAGTGTGTGACTCTTTACTGACCCTGAAGTGCATGCAGAACTGTTTAATTGATAGATTCTTTAAGCAAATTAACCTGATTATGCCCCCCCCGTTCAAGTCCCTTAAATAAATCAGATCTTACTCTTTTTTGCATTTACCGTCTGTGGTTCCAGTTTGTGCAAGAGTACTGTACTGCTGTTGTTTGCTGTGTATAACCTTGTTTTACAGGGGGTCCCCAGGGCCGAGCCAGAGGAAAGCACTGGTGGTAAGTGCAAACAGTATGGGTACTTGTGAGGTGTATCAGGGGTACTGTGAAAGTGATTATTGTGTATTGTTCCGGCCACTAGTAAGGAAAGAGGGGGATTACAGTGTCCCAGGGGGCTGTGCCCAGGTTAGCTTGACCACTACCAACCCTAACCTCCGGGTGGAGGCACCTGTTTCAGAACTCAGGCCCCTTAACCTGCTACTAGCCAAGCAGGCAGGGGTAGAAGCCCTTGGGATAGCGCCACCTAGGGGTTACACTGTCATTTTTGGGAACCTTTTGAAACTGAATGCAAGTCCCTGGCTCACTACTTCCAGCACCCATTTGTCTGAAGTAATAGACTCGCAGGCCTGGGAGTAGTGAGCCAACCTGCTCCCTACTGGGATTGGGGAGGCGACCCTGACTGACACCTCAGGGTGTCTGTTTGGCAGGGGCTTACATTGTGTGGAGGATGGGGTCCTGGTCATCCCATGCCTGCCTCTTCCCCTAAAGAACCCCCTGTGCTGGAAAGAAGAGGAGGAGGCCTGAGCTTGGTAGAAAGGCCTTTGAAAAGGCCTGTCCCTGCCAGCTCTAAACTGCTGCCTCTGAGGAGTGGCCTGCTTTTCCTTGGCTGCAGCACTCCTATAGGTGGTCCTATACTCATTCATCTTCTTCATGTAGTTCTGTGTTTGCTCACCAAACAGAAAATTACCAGTTACAGGAAAATCCATGGCCTTAGTCTGGGTATCCTTTGAAAGACTGGTACATCTAAGTGAAGCAAACCTCCTCATGGAGATGGATGTAGTCATGACTCTAGAATGCACATCATTCGAGTCCACAGCAGCATGGAACTGCACTTTGGATGCCTCTATAACATTTACAGCCACCTGCTCCAGCTCCTTGGCTAGCTGGGGAGGGGCATTCTTAGCCAGCTCCAGAACTGTATCCCACATAGACTTCTGGTACCTGGCTGTATATGCCATGTAATTTGATTGCCTGAACCCCAAAGAGGATGCCAAGTACTGCTTCTTAGCTATGTCATCCACTTTCCTGGAATCCTTATCTGGGGGGTGAGATGCCAGGGGAATATTAGCCTTGTCGCAGGCTGCAGCTTGCACTATCCCAACATGGCTGCAATGTGCTGAAAGGAATTCTGTGCCAGGACCTGATAAGGCATACCTCCTGTCCATTCTTTTATCCACAGGAGGAATGGATGTGAGAAATTGCATGGTTTTCTGTGTCTGTTTCCCCAGGGATTTATACAAAGGGATAGACACTCTCTTTGACTCTGTAACATCCATCATTTCCACATAATCAGGTTCCTCCTGATTCTGATCAGCCTCTTCCATTGGAAGACGAAGAGTCTCAGCCACCTTCCTGTAAAACAAGAAGTGGGAGGGGACTCAGAAAGCCTGGGAGGGGAAACATTGGAAGGCCTGTCTGGGGCGATGTTAGGGTCTACTGGCTCATCTAGACCTGCAAACTCTCCTTCTTCATCATCTTTTTCCTCCTCCCAATCGCCCTCATAGTATGCCTCTGGATCAATGGCAACACCTTCCGACCGAACCGATCGCATTTGAACTGATGTTGGTTCTGTTGGAACCGGGCAAAGCGATTGCACTATTGTAATCGCTTTTGCTATCTCCTCAGTGGTCGGAACATGGGGTTTTGGATCCGAACCGGCTGATTTTCTTTTTCTCTTAGCCGGAACCGACTCTGCAGAGTCGGCTCTCCTTTTGCCCGAAGAGGTATCGCCCAGGTCAGTGGACACCTCCTCAGGTTCGGTCGCAGATGGACTGGGCTGGCCATTCAGGTCAGCAGACTTCTTGGCCTCCTTTTCCCTCAGCCTACTCAAAAGTTTTTCAAGAGTGGATTTGGGATAGTTCTTACAAATTTGGCAGTCTTCTTTGAGGTGGTCAAACTCCAGACAATACACACATACGAGGTGGGGATCAGCCTTAGCAAAGGCCTCCCCACACTCGGAACGGTTTCCTTTTTGGGTTTCTCAGACATGCCGAATACAAGAAAAGTCACCCTTGTCAGCGTTAAGTCAGGCAACTAACACTTATTGGTTCCAACCATGTCACGGGTCGGTTAAAAATATCCCACAGAAATCCAGATTTTTTTAGGAACCGATAAGTACCGGAAAACCACAATAATGAACAGAAATACACAAATCACAATAGATTTCGGTTCTAAATCGGACCGACCGGAAAAGAACCTAAGACAAAACAATTTCTAACAAAATCAACAAAAATTATTACTACCTACTGCTACCAAGTCAGAGGTAAGAATACTGATAAAATAAGAACTGCGGTTGAAAAAAACCGACCGATTCAAGCTATTACCGAACTGAACCGCAGGAGGGATCTCTTGAGCAACTTCACAGTTAGGTGCAGTAAAAAATCTGACGGTTACACTTCAGAGTACCACAGACAGAGGTTTGAAAAACGAGCTCGAGCTCAACCTTCTGTGCCTTGGCATAGAGTTAACCCTTTACTCTCCAGAGCAGTTCAAGTGCTGGGGCTAACTGCATATAGTCAGAATACAGCAAGACTTCATGTTGTTTGAACGTTTACGTTCGATGGTACTTTTTATAAACAAACGTCGCATATTTATTTATGGGGAATGGGAGGAGGATTATATTTACAATCAAACAGTGAACCCATTTCATGGTATCATTTTATTGATGATGTTTTGTGTGTTGGGACTGGCACAGAACAGGAGGTCCTGGAATTCATGGACTGGATTAATATTAATGATCTGAACCTGCATTTCACACACCAGACAGACATTACAAGTATTCATTTTTTAGATATCACTTTGACATCTACTGGCGTCAATAGAAAAATTTCCACCAAAGGATACAGAAAGGAAACAGCAACTAACAGTTATCTTTGTGCCAGCAGTAGTCACCCTGTTAGACTTAAAAACTCCATTCCCTTCAGCCAGTTTGTAAGGGTGCGTCGAAATTGCTCTGATGTGGATGAATTTGTATCACAATCAGAAAATCTGAAAACAATGTTTTTGGATAGGGGATACTCTGCAAAAATTTTGAATGAGGCATTTGACAAAGCATTTAAGCAGGACCGCAATGCTTTACTAACACCAAAAACCAAAAAAATTGGTGGAGTCATTCATAAGTATTGGCCAATACTTTTGAATGACACTGTACTTACACAGAGCATTGGACCAAAACCTTTGGTCACTTTTAAGAAAAGTGACAGCATTAGGGATAAACTAGTCAGAAGTGAATTCAAAAGTGATGATAGTTATAAAAAGACATGGCTACCAGTCAGACCACCTAGTATGTTTCATTGTGGTAACTGTAATGTATGTTGTTATTGTCACCAAGGGAAGGAATTTCAGCATCCTAATAGTACTAAAACTGTCTCTTGATCAGTTGTGTGAGTGCGTTCACATAGTGTATGTGATCTAGTGTCCTTGTAACTGTCTATATGTAGGACGCACAACCCGCTCCCTTAAACAACGCATACAGGAACATATCAGGGACATCAAGAATTAGAATTTTGAAAATATTGTAGCTGATCACTTTTTTCAATTCACATAACAGTGATGTTAATACCTTTAAATTTATGGGTATAGAGCAGGTTAAAGTGAGCAGTTGTGGTGGGATAGACTGCAGCGTTTACTGCAGCGTGAGACTTATTGGATTTTTACACTGAAGACCCTTACTCCTGATGATTTTAACCAAGAAATTGACTTCAAACCTTACCTTTAAGTGGTATAAATAAACACAGGATAATTTTGATGTCATTTTGATGCTTAAGAAACCTTAAATTAATGGATTTTGCATCCCCTATAACAGATTGTACCTTAACCCCCCCAAACCATCCAAACCCCCAACCCCCCTCTTATGCATGCATACTTTGGATTCAGATTAAAATGTAATTTACATTTAGCTGATTACTTGTGAATTGACTTAAGTTATTCAGCACTTGTGCCAAGTGTTAGCGGACTTTTGAGCCTTATGTTTGTCTTTTTTTTTTTTTACAGCAGTGATGGTGGTTGAGCGCAGGATTCTGTACGAACATCCTTCGTCTGCTCCCGACTTCAGTTGGTGTATTTCCAGCAATAGCCTGGTTGTGCCTTTATATTATTGCTTTTGAAGGCACTGTAAAATGTTCAGCTTGTTTACCTAGCCTAACTTTTGGCATTTGGTCTCTTCCCCCCCCCTTTTATGTTGGCTTGCATGTGCGCGCCAGCCAACATATTGCATAAGTAGCAGATCTGGAGGTACCGCTGTGGGCGAATGCAGGGCACGCATCAGTAGGTGCGTCCCTCACTCCCCAATAAAGTAGCTGCAGGTGATAACACCAGACATGCATCAAGTGGTGACCAGATCTAAGAAAAGGTCCGCTGCAATCATGAAGTGGCACAATAACACGCCCTCCCAACGTGCGTGTCCTGGTGAAACCATTCAATCAACATGGCGGCACTGACTGCCGCTGTGCACAGTGCCCCAACCCACTTCATTTGCCGATGGGGGAGCCCACTCCGTATCGGCATAATGCCCCCTCCCATTTAAAGTGTATGCGGTGCCCAATCCCCTCAACAACATCGCCCCCGACAGTCTTTCTTTGCTGGCGGGGCCCCAATCCCGTCAGCTTCAGTCCCCCTTCCCCATTTATTTTGCTGATGGGGGAGCCCACTCCCCATCGGCATAATGTCCCCCCGCTTTTGTTGTGTGCCGAGGGAGGTGCCCAATCCCCCTTGGCTAGTCCCCCCCTTTGGTATGTGCCGACGGGGGTGCCCATCCCCGGTTGGCTACAGCACCCCCCCAAAACACTCAGGTGGCACACTGGAAGCCCACCCCAGCATGCCAAATGCCCTAGAAAAACAAAAACCGTCCTGCAAATTTTTTTTTTTTAAGCTATGAAAGATGAAAACGTCCCTCGCGGTCTTCCTGCCCCCTCTCCCAACCCACGCCCACCCTCTGCTTGCCCTGCCTCCCCATCCCCCTCACCCCATACTTACCTCCGGAGCCCGGTGTGATGATCTTCGGTGGACCGGGAACATGTCTGCACCCTTCAAAGCCGACTGCAAACTGAAGAAATGCCGGTAAGCTGTATAATGGCATAAATAGGGTTTTTTCAACTTTGGTGCATATCTCGGCCATTTTGGGGAATTTTGGCACCAAATTTTCAACATGGGGTTATTGGGACCCCTCTCTATGAATTCAGTCACTGACATGGCATTATTCGGTTCCAAAAGGGGATTTTGCAGTCACTGCACAGAATCACCTTTTGGGACTGATTACCGAAACAACAGTGCCATTGTTCATGAGGGGGGCTCTCAAAATGCCTATGTTGCAAATTTGGTGGAAAAAATCCCCAAAAATGGCTGTTTTATGAGTGTGTGTTGCGCAGTTTCCACGCACGCTTGTAACTTCGTGAATTTGTAATATTTTCACTCCAGATTTTCAAAATTGGCATTTTCCAACACCTCCTTATGAACAATACAGCTGTCATTTTACATATCTTGGCTGAAATGTGTTTTTGCACGTCCGGCGAAGAATAGCGTGGTCAGTTGCGAAATCAGTTTTCAGGACAGTTTGAGGAAATGACAGTAACACTGTTCATGAGCAGAGGTCCTAAAATGCCTATGTTGAAAATTTGGTGATGAACGTCCATACGATGACTGTGTTACCAGTGTGCGCTGCGTAGTTTCCACGCACCCTTGTAACTTTGCAAATTTGAAATATTTTCATGCCAGATTTTCAACACTGGCATTTTTTCACACCTCCTTATGAACAGTGCAGCTGTCATTTTTCACATCCTGCCCAAAATGTGTTTTTTCACCTGTGGCACACAATGGCATGGTCGCTGTGGGAAATCAACTTTTGGGACAAATTAACAAAATCACAGTGCCACTGTTCATGAGGGGAGGTCCCAAAATGCCTATGTTGAAAATGTGGTTAAACAAATCCTGAAAATAATTGGGTTATGGATGTGTGTTGTGCAGTTTCTATGCAGGCTCATGACTTAAATTTTTCATACTTTCACTCCACATTTTCAATGTTGCCATTTTTTTACACCTTCTCATGAACAATGCAGTTGTCATTTTTCACATCCTGCCCAAAATGTGTTTTCGGCCCTGTGTCGCCAAATGGCATAGCTGCTGTGCAAAACCATCTTTCAGCTAACAAACTGATAGTGCTGCTCTTCATGAGGTGGGGTCACAAAAAGCCTAAGTTGAAAATTTAGAGTGAAAATACCATAAGCATCTCTGATATCGGGGGTTTTCAGCTGTAACACCCCACCTTGTAGAGACTGACAGGTGTCAGGAGTGTGACTTGGGATCATTGGCTGTAATGCTCACGCCATTCCACCCCCACCCCGCAGCCAGTGACAGGCATCGAGGTCTGCCTTGGAGTGTTCGGCCCTAAAGTTCACCCCATTCTCCTATACTGCACCAACCTCAGCATATTTCCTTATGGAACAGTGCAAGTATAAGGCCCAAAGACCCCAAAGTACACCACAACACCTGTCAGTGTCTTCAGGGTAGGGTGAGATAGACTGGCATGAGCATTATATAGCTGACGACCCAAAGGCACACCCCAAAGCCTGTCACTCTCTGCAGGGTGGGGGTGGGGTTGGCTTCAGTTCAATACTTCACTGCCATTCCTATTATGTATCTCTAACTCCTGCACTACCAATGCCAATGCCAGTGAGACAACATTCGGCATTGACAAATGCTTGTTTTGTTATTCCTTTTATGAAAATCAAAGGTGAAAAACCATAATGGGGGGGTTACATCAGATTATAAGATTAAAAAGACAGAACTTTGTGGTTCTGATATGTGTCCCCCCCCTTCTTCCATACTCTATACATAATCACCAATAAAGTAAAATAATAAAATGACTTATTTTACCTTGGATCTGGGGATTTTGTAATAGTAAAATATGCTTATTTTACTGGTATGTGTATGTACATTATAAATAAAGAATTTAAATGATGTATACATGAGAGGTATTCTTTACCAAGGTTACATTATTAGGTATACAAAATGGTTTAATTTAATTTAGGATATAGAGTATGAGAGGGTCATTACATAAGCTTTATACTTTCTTTGTATTTGAATTTGCATCAGATCCAGATGAGTGCTATATCAAAAGTCATACAAAAACTAATGTTGATGTTGTGATGTATTGACATTTATGAGAGTAAAATGGTTTCTGTGCAAATATGCTATTAATTTGTAATTTGCTGCTTAATGATCCAGGTTCCATTTACCATTTGAATTACCTCCCTGATGCCATGGTCCTTTTGCAATTGGCTATGAATTTTGTTTGGACCATTGTGATGGCATTTATGGCAGTGCATCATGGAAGTGACCAAATCAAAAATTGTTAATGACTTAATTAAGTACACCTGTTCAAAGAGGTATATGAGGAGCCTGGACTGAGCATGTTATTACTCCCTGAGGAAGCTCCAGTGAGCAAAGCGCTGGAGTATTGCGCCTCTATGTGGGCACGCTGTTACAATTTTGCTTTACATTTGTTTGCTGACCTAAATGGGCGGACAATTGCCAGCAATAAATCTTCAATTTTGTGAACTCATCAAGCATCTGGTTCTGAATTTTATGAGCTGCTTTATGCGATTTCCTGGTAGTGTGTATTGTAGGGGCTGCTAACCCTTATCTGTACCACCTCTGTTCCTGAGTGTAGTGTTCAGCTTTGTTCTTCTGCGAGCTGTTGAAGAGACCTACTAAGGTTCAACCAGTTCCTCTGCCAATTCCCTGAGTATCCTTAGGTGCAACTCACCTAGTCCCAGGGCCTTATCTATCTTTAGGGCTGCCAGCCTTTTCAGGACTCTTTCGCTTAATCTAGTGATTGAGCAAGGTCATTGGGGGTAGTGGCTGCTACCAAGAGGGAGACTGGGCTTTGGCTAGGCCCCTCTAGACCTTTAGCTGCCACAATGGTGAGAAATTTGGGAGTCATTCTGGATGAGTGGTTGACACTTGAGGCTTAGGTGTTGGTAGTAGTCTGGAATGGCTTTTTCCATCTATGGAACATCGGCCAGATTAAATCCCTTGGCCAATCTGGTGACCTGGCTGCACTGGTGCATGTGTTTGTGACATTGAATCTTGACTACTGCAATGCCCTTTAGTTTTGGGGTCAATGGAGGTACACTACGGTGCCTGCAGCTGTTGCAGATTGCAGTTGCTTGGTTATTGATGGACCTTTTGAGGTCAAGTCATGTCTCTTCAGCACTGTGTTATCTGCACTGGCTGCCAGTAAAGTGGTGTATGACCTTTACAATTGGACTTCTAATTTATAAGGCCCTACACAGACTGGGCCTGGGATACCTGGTAGAGCTCCTGTATCCACATGTACCTGTGTTCCCTCTCTGCTCCACTGAGGAGAGCCTCCTGGTAGTTTCAAGTAGGGCAAGGTTGAAGACCTTGGGGGATTAGGCTTTTGAAGTGGCTGGCCCAGCCCTATGGAATGTCCTGCCTAGAACTTTGAGGGAGGGCCCCTTCAGTGGAGGCCTTTAAACAGGGCCTGAAAACATTCCTATTTGTGCAGGCATTTGGGGTATAGTTTTCTGTTACAGTATATTGTCTTACCTGGTAGTATAACTTTTGTTATTTATGAGTCTATTTATTGAAATATTCTGTTGTTTTAAATAATTTTAGTTGGGTTATGTAATGAGTGTTTAATATTGCTACTGTATATTAATGTAATGTCACCCTGAGCCTCTGGGGAAAGGTGGCACATATGTAGCCCCTCTCCTGTACCATTCTGGAGAGGGTCACTGCCCCAGCCATGCAGGCCTGATCACAGTTAAGGGGCCTGGGTTCCCCTAGCTGACCTATGCGGGTTCTTTCCCAATAACTAAAATAAAATGGCGGTGCATCCACCCAGAGTACACATTAGTGGGTCTGAGTGCTTGCAGTACAACCCCCTGGGATGTCATACCAACCCACCTCCCAATAGTTATCCAGGCATGGACTTACCAGGTTTGAACCTCCCCACATTCCGTTACACCATTTACCTTTTCCATTTCAGACATTAAACAGGCTCACTAAAATCAGGCTCTGGATCCATTGTCTGCTGCAAAACAATAAGTCCTTGGTTTATTTACTGGGGGAGGGTTTAGGAATGGGGAAAGCGGAATAGAGGTCATGTAAGCATTTTTGATTCTGCATTTCCCTGGAATCACATTTCCCTTTGATTCAAATCCAGATCTTAATTAATGCAGCCATCTGTTCTGTCTAACTAGCTAACTGCTGCAGAAGTGCCCAAAACCCAGACCCGCAGGTTCCAGTCCATTTCAAAACCCCAAAGTCCTTCACTGGGTACCCAGATTTAGGGTGCAGGGCTGAGGTGCAGCTGGTAGCCAACATTGACGTGCTTGAAGAAGTTAGATTTTAACATTTTACAGTTCCAACCCTTGGCTCTATCTCCATCCCTAGTGTGCTTGCTTAACTATTTACAGTCCCCAGGTGCAGGGCAATTCCTGCTTTTTACTCATGGTTCTGCAGAATCAGTCCTTCGATGGCACAGTTCACTGAAGCCCTGGGGATGGATGGCAACACAGGCAGAATCGGGCTCAGATGCTTGAACAGGGACACAGAGGCTGCAACTTGCTCTCACTTCCTTTTCTTGCTTGCAGATCATGCAGCTTGTCTCTTTCGGACCATTACAGTCCCTGTTGCAGAGCACGTGTGCAAGGCCTGCCAACTACAGGGGATCCAGACCAGGGAGTGGCCCCACAGTCCGTCTCCCTCCAATCAGAGCGCCCTAACACTCGGGTGCAAGACCTGTTGCCCCCTGCAGGGGCCAGCCACACTTAATGGGGGTTAATGAGTTCCCCCACCTGGCCCTGGGTGTCAGCAGAAACATTCAGCACATTATCTTCTGCTGCTTCTCTCTCTTTCGCTATCTTCCTTCCTGCCATGGTGTGTAGCCACAGCAATCTGTTTCTCTCTTTTCCTCACTGTATCTCAGGAGCAGACAACAGGTGCTCGACCCTGAGAGGCACCTGTTCATCCTTTTGTTTTCACAGTCTCTCAGCTTCAACACAGCCACATTCTCACTCTGGCTCACACATATCACCTGCACTCACAGTCCCTTTTCTCACCGTACGGGTACATAACAATTCTTTGGATTGAAGAGCCTTACTCTTCCTTTTCCTTTTCTCAGTACATTTATATTCTCTTGTTCCTCATCATTTGTACTCTGTCTTTTCCCAGGTTTAGATGCAACCTTTGTTCTTTTTCCAGGTTTAGACCCAACCTTTGTCTTGTTATTCAGGCTCAGGACACGGCCTTTTCTCTCTTTCTCTTTCCACCGCTCAGGTATACTTTCAATTTAGCTTAAATTCTCATAACCTGCAGCTTTTCCCTTTTTCCATCCGAGCTTCCCTTTATCTCTCTGTTGTGGTGCAATTTCATTTTTTTTTGTAATTTTTTTTTTCTCATTTTCTCATTCTTCATGACAACATGTTTTACGTATGATGAACAGACCATCTTGTACAATTCACATTGGGGAAAATCCCTTAATCGAAGGCTAAAGAAATAAAAATGCATTCACTACATAGAGATATGACATTAGGGTATCTATATAATATAATCTTAATGTTAGACCAACATTTGCTATGTAGTGAGCCCATGAGCAACATGGCTAATTCGAAATAAAGGGATTGTCCAGCAATGTCCATCCATTTAGGAAACCTATCCTCTGCAGGGACTATGTCGCCATGTGTTCACCTTAGTATAAAAATAAACAGCTTTAGGTTCTACAGCAGCAAAATAAAATAGCTTAATTAAAAGTTATATACCCTATGTCCATAATCCATTGAAAAAGCATTTATTTTAATTAAAAAAATAATGATTTACCCATCAACAAATTCTATGTAAGGCCCAAAATACCTATGCAGAATTAAATCAATCTTGACATTTTTTAGGTTCTCCTTCACTAGGGAGAGACACTTTACCAAGCAGGCTTGTATCAAATTTGGATCCAGAAAAGAATAAAATTTTGAAATTACAGCAGAACATAAAAAAGATCAAGTCCTACTTTAGAGTCCGATTAATTACTTCAGGTATCTTCTAAATCCAAAGTTTCTTCGGTGTCCTCTGAGCAGTCTCTGGAAGCTGCTACGAATCGGTTGGCCCACTCACCAGCCTCTGTGGGATCTGAGAACAGATACACCTCACCTTTCCTTGGTGGGTAATGCGAAGCCTTGCAGGGAAAATTATTGTGTGTGAAATCTCTGCTTCCCTCAGTGATCGACGCACCCCTTCGAATCTCTTCCTTCTCTGCCTTGTTGAGTAGCTGACGTAGGGGAAAATGTAGATTCGTCGGTCGTCTTGCATCAGGGGGCTAGCTTGCTGGGCACATCTCAGGTACGATCCCTCGTCCCCACTCCAGAGGTTACTACCATCATAGTATGTGGTTCGGTTGAGTCCTGCTGTCTACCCCTTGGTGTGACTCGGTAGACTTTTTGGATATCCTAGGTAACATCATCTCCTTCTGGGAGTAATTTTTCTGAGAGCCATTCATGGATGAACATGATCGGGTGGTCTCCCTCAATGTCTTCGGGGAGGCCCAAAATACGAATATTCCCTGATCGGGCCTGGTTTTCCAGTCTCTAACCTGGCCTGCAAATGTCGATTTTCTTTGACCACCAGAGTCGTTGCCATGCTGTTATTATCTAGTTGTTTTTGTGTCTCCTGTACTTCTGCTTTCAACATGTCCACTGTATTTTCCAGGACTAGGACTCTGCTGTTGAAATCATCTACCTTTTGATTTAAGTTTGCGATTGATGTGATAATGCACTGCAGCTTATGGCCTAAAGACACCATAGTCTCTGTGAACCCAGGATCAGTGTTGGCCTGTAATGCTGTTCCCAAGCACAGGCCCCCGCTGGCTCCCTTGTTTTTTTCAGACCCTCCAGTAATTTTATCTTTTTTTGGGTTACCCATTTCCCATAAATCGAGGTCGCTCTCTCTGCTGGTTAGGATTGCAAACTTCTCCAAGGCTTAGAAATTGATGATTTTAAGGCTTTTTCAGTGGATCAGGATGCAGCTGTGGAAGTTTGCTGCTGCTAGCTCGGGCTCCATAGCCCCCCCCCCCCGCTGTGGTGCAATTTCAGAACACAGAGTCCATTCTCCTGCAGCTTTTCTCTTTGTCTCCAAAGCTGCTGCTTTTATTCTCTCCAGCTTCTCTTTTCCTGATGGGGCAGACACTCCCTGTCCTGGAAGACAAATTGCTGGCAGTCCCCAGGCAGGTTCATCTTGCAACCCCATTCTCTCCAAGGACAGGAGCCCCCTCCTCTGTAGGAGCTCCCACCAAAATGACTCAAAACTCCAACTGTCCTTGCTTTACTGGGAGCCCTTTCCTCACGCCCTATTGGCTGGAGCCACTGTTCTTAGGCAAAAATTGATATGTATGAGGCTACCTCGATGCCTCATTGATACAGAAAAAGGTGCCTAAACTTTCCCCGGTATTTTCTCCCGAAAGTCCTTTCAATCAGTTCCAGAGTCCTTAGCAAGAATCCGGGCTCAGTGGTTGGCTGGCTGGTGTCACATGGCTGCTAAACATGGTGGCCATTGTACACAGTGTCCACAAATTGTACAGTGTCCCAAAGTTTTAAGTATTCCTGCAGCCAAACTGTAAACTTTTATTTTACATTTTCCACACACATGTGTAGCCACCCAGTGCCCTCTTAAGTGACTGCACTCCTGACCCATTTTAACCTGCCACCTCTCAGCCGCTGCTGCCGTTATCTCTTGCCCCAGGCAGCTAATTCATAGTCCCATCTTCTGGCTGCAGTCCGTGAAACACATTTTATTCTCCCCATGGACTGGCAGCCTCTGTATTCCCCTTGCACATTTCTCTTATTTATTTCATTTATTTATTTTCCTTTTCCAGCCTGTCCTAGCACTACATCTTCATTTTGTCCTAGCGCAAGACAGGACCCGTGGCTTCAATGGAATGCTGCTTCATTAATATTAATGAGGCAGTTCCCGATCCCTTGAACACAAATGGCACTCACAAAAACTACTCCTTCTCTTCTTTTGCTGTCTCTCCACCTGAGCACTGGTCCTTGGTCCCTCTCTTGCAATGTACTGGGACCAGGACCACTGGAGAGACGGCCCCGGAACGGCCAAAAGAATTTGTGCTACTGTACAGGCTCTGAGCTCGCCAGCACCACAGTGCCATCTCTAAAGCCGGCAGCTCCAAGAACTTGCTCCTCCGGCCCCACTCTCCCTTTTAAAACAATGCGTGGGCCGGCAGGAGAGACAAAAACACAGGGGGCAAACCAGGAAACTGGGAACCTGGTCAGAAAAAAGATGGGGGGTGGAAGCAAAATCCCAGGGAAACTAACCTCTCTTCGGGGGCTTCCAGGTGAGCCCCTGACAGGGAGGTTACTCATATAAATAAAGATGACTACTACTGCTTATAAATGTTGGCTGCCTCATCTCTGGGACCCCCTTAGTGGCAGTTTTCATGCCTCTCTCTGGCATGGGCCCACCGTCCTCCCTAGTGAAAACCGAGCAAAAGTAACTTTTAAAGATCACGGCCTTTTGGCCGTCAAATTCTAGCACCCTACCCTTCTCAGCTATTCTTACAATTTCCCCTCCTTTCCTCCTTTTTTCCATACTACAGTATATCAGAATAACTGTTTTCTCTGCTTTTGACCCCCTCCACAATACACAGCTCTGTATCTGCTTTTGCTTCCATACCAGCTGTCTTTGCCTCACAATGTTTTGCTAAATATTCTCCCCATACTTCATTCCCCTGCTTTTCTTTATACTTGTAGAAGGCCTTTTTCTTAGCCCTCGCCTCTTCCCTCACCCTTGCTGAGAACCATAGTGATCTCTTGAATCTGTTCTTTTTGGTTACTGTTCTCATGCATGCCTAGATACCTAGAGAATGGCCCCCATAATTGCTCCTCATCTCTCTTCCACCCCACCTATGTTATCCACTTCTACTAACTTATCCCTTCCAGATGCCTCAACTTATTGAAGCCCGCCGTTCTAAAATCAAGCACTTCAGCTCTTGTTTGTGGTTTAACGGAACAAAGGGCCAGTTTGAACTAAACAGAGTTATGATTGCTGGTCCCCATGAGATAAGATAAGATGTAGGCCATTTTGCAGATGGCATCCCTCAGAATCCGGAGATGGGCTATAATATTAAGAGCATATTAGAACACTATGGTGTATAAAGCTGGAAAATGTATATGCTTTTAGCTGTTTGCCCTTACCTGAAACTCTGGCAAATGAATCAGTCAACAAGAGAGTGTTATTAGTAGACTACCTGGATACACCTCCTGTGACAGATGTGCAGTTGAAAACCTGGACTAGTAAGGATCCAATAAACTCAAAAGTCAGAATATACGTGATATGAGGTTAGCCTGTTGCTAGCAATGACCCTGACATGAAGCCCTATTCTAAAAGGAAGACTGATCTTAGTGTGCAGAATGGGTGTGTATTTTGGAGAGGAAGAGTTGTAGTTCCAAAATAAGATGGAGAGTTAGTCCTGAATGAACTGCATCAAACCCACCCTGGGATCACTACAATGAAAGGGTAGCCCGAAGTTACTTGTGGTGGCCTGCAATGGACACGGACATTGAACGTGAGGCACAAACATGTGAGACAGGGCTGGCCCAGTAGCTCTCAGAGTTGAGGCACTGGATGCCGCACCTCGTGCTGCGTCGATGACCCGAGTTCGGGAGCGTGCCTGGGTTGTCATGGTTTGGCCGGGGGGGGGGAGTTGAGGAGTGAGATCGAGGAGCCACCGCAAGGTGGCACTCCCCTGGCCGCTGCAGTGGAGGACAGATGGCAGTGCCGACCTGAAGGTGCTCTGGCGATAGCCACGGGGAGGGGTGGAAGGGGCTGTGCTGGCACCATGGGGCATGCATGTGCCTCCATGCATGCAAGATGCCCATGTGCTGGGGCCCTGGGGAACAGGGGAGAAAATGGGGCAGAAGCCACAGAAAAAATAAATAAATAAAAAAATGGTTTGCCTGCAATATTTGTAACTGTGTAACTGATAATGGGAGATCTTCATCAAAGACTTCTCCATTTGGGCCACAGTTTTGGAGCTGTTAGCCATCGGTGTCAGGACCATCCAGTAACTTTTGCTAACTGGGGAGGATAAAACCTTACCAAGTATTTAAGACTGAACTCCCTTCTACCAACAGAATGGACTACGCCAGGCATACAACTGCATTACATTGTCTTCAAATGTACTGTCATCAAGCACAAAAATGTTTAGTGTCTATTATTTACAAAATAAAAAAGGACCTCTTAGACACTTTTGCCAGCCGGAGGCTGCCCACAGTGACATACAGTGTTGCCATCTATATAATGTGGGTCTGCCGATTATGTTTCAGTTCTTCTGTCCACCATCAACCACTAGTTGGATCATTCTGAGCAACAACACCATCACTTATTGACTTTCCTTTGTTTTACTCAGTTTAACTTCGCTGAGGTTGCATGCTGTCATCAAAAGAACCGTTATTCAGATTTTGTACTTCTGCCCAGAAGATTTACAAGGATAAAACATAGAAACAGAATTTGTCAGTAGAAAAGGACCACTTGGCCTATCAAGTGTGCCCAGATGTTCCCAGCCTAATCTGCCTCTGCACACCCTAACTGGTCTCCAGCTACTCTTTCACCTCCTTGCCTATTTTCGAATACATCCCTATGTCTGTACCACACATCCACACATGTTTGAAGCCCCCCCCCCCCACTGTTGTTTGCCTCCACTGCTTCTGCTGGCAGTCTGTTTCAGGTGTCTACCACTCTTTCAGAGAAGAAGTATTTCCTCACATCTCTCTTAAACTCTCCCCCTCCAGCTTCATCGCATGCCCCCTAGCGCTGGTGCTTCGGGCTCCCCTGTGAGGTACTTGTAGTTCTCTGCCATGTCACATCTCACTCTCCTCTCTTCCAGGGTGTATATGTTGAGATCCCTGACTCTCTCCTCATGCAAGTGATAAATAATGACTACATAGATAATTTATTTTTCAAGGAAGGGGGACTGCAACCCTATATTGAACGGTCATAAAGCCACCTTGGAAACACATGTTTTAAATCAAGCTGCACCATCCAATATCAGACAAGCCTTTATAGCATTGGAATGTGTGACTCTTAAGGGGAAGACATGCTATTGGCAGGGGTTTCCCTTAATGCCTGTTTGGCTGTTCAGAGGGTCCACATGGCCTTTGCATCACTAAGTTAGCTGCTTTTGGAAGTGATCATGAGGGTTTCATGAGTAAATGGCAACAGACTTCACTGGCTACATATGCAATCTGTATAACACTTATGTTAGAAGATGCAGTGGAAATAGAGGAATCAGTAATAAGAGAGATACATGAGAGAGAAAACCAAGTTCGGAGATTTGTAACCTCATGTCCCTCGCCACACGATGCCTCAGAGGTGACCATCTCCTAATGCTTGATATAATACAGGATCTTTATTTACAGTATTAACAGAACTGGGCTTCGAGTTTAAAAATGATTCCTATAACACTAGAGGTCATCCCCTCCAACTATCAGGCAGGAAGTTTAACTATGCAAATCACAAATTTTTCTGTACTTTGAGGATTGTTAATCCATGGAATAAACTTCCACTCGATGCAGTTATCAGCAAAACAAAAAATGAATTGAAACATCTAGATAACTTAATTCTTTCAGGATATAAACTCATTTATTACAACTGAGTACTACGGGAGCACTTAAGGGCCTCATAAGCCTCCTAGCTCCTTTTTCAACCTTAGTATGAACCAGAATACTCTATTTCCATGCCCAGTTCAAGGAAATGGGACAAATAAGATGTCGAAATATCTGCCATTAAAAAAAAAATTCAAAAGAGATGAAAGGGACTTTAAAGAGGGGAGAATACTGAATTGGAGTAGGAATAATAAAACACCGAGATCGATCCTAAAGAAATAAACTGTTGGTTCAGATCTAACAAGTGGTTCGGACATGGAAAGTGGATCTGTGGCATCCATTCCTTCGTCTGTTCTTTTTTTAGAGACACGAGTGGGATAAGGATGGCAGAAGAGACAATGGAGAACTTACAGCCAACTCTATCAACCGAGAGAGAGTCAATGACTATTCCGATTCAACAACCATGAAGGCAGACCAAGGGAGGTGCTGCAGGTGTGCATGGAAGCCTTTTTGTCTCATGCAGACGTGCTCCAAGGCCTCCTGTCATGATGTCATGATTGGCACTGGCCTCCTCCCTGGGTACCTTTTGTACTGTTTGGGAATTGTTTCAAAGGTGTGGTCCAACTAAGGAGGTGTCTTTGATGAAGATAGAGCATTTACAGTACTTACCAGTAACAGCAGATCTTTAACACAGCCTCCTCCATTCACCCATAGCGCATTCGCCCTCCCTCCCTCTCACTCTCACCCATTGCCTTATTTCTGGATGACACACGTGCCTGCAGTGATGCCTGCTGTCTTTCTGGGGTATACATAAAGTGCCTTATAGGCTTTTCTTCCAGACAGTTTCCTCTGCAGTGTGCCTGGTCCTGGCTCTAGTTTTCCATTTCCTACCAGTCATATATTCTCCAAGCTTGTCTTCAATGGGAGCTGATGAGTGATGGGACCATCAACATTAAATAGGCCACAATGTCATATGTCATTGTGGGTGACCTCCAGCTAGCTAAATTTCAGAAGATCAAACAATCACGGTAGTAAGTGTGGCAAACACTAACATGGAGGTGTCGATAGGGAGAAGGGCAGGGGTAAATGGAGAAAGTGACAAAGGCAAGAAGGACAGGGATGGGGCAAAAGGGGGTAAGGCCATCAGGAAATGGAGGGTAATGAGTACCAATGCCTGTAGTCTGGGCAACAAGCTCCCTGAGCTGGTGGCCTTAATGGAAGAGGGATGCCTGGATATCGTAACAGTCACAGAAACATGGCACACAGAGAACCATGACTGGATGTTAACATACCAGGGTACATAACCTACAGGAGAGACAGGCAGGGAGAAGAGGGGAGGAGTAGCTCTCATGTAAAGGAAGGGATAAAAGCAACTGAACAAAAGAGTAAACAGGGAGGAGAGGAGGCACTGTGGGTCACCTTGGAGACTGGAAAGGGCACCACAATCCGCACAGGGGTTGTGTACAGACCCCCATGCCAGGGGGAAGGAATGGACAAGGATATGATGGAAGGCATTCTTAGAATGGCAGAGAAAGGGAGATACTGTTGATGGGAGACCTGAATATGCCAGATGTTAACTGGAGCACATTTGCTGCAGTCACATCCAAAAGCAGGGCCATTCTTGATGCCCTACAGGTGGCAGGCATTAGACAGCTAGTTTCGGAACCCACTCATGAGGGAGCAATCTTAGACCTCGTACTCTGAAACGGGGGCAGTGAGAGGATCTCAGATCTAGAAGTAGGTTGCCATATGGGGACAAGTGACCATCAAACAGTGTGGTTCACATTAAACTCAGCTACAGAGTCAAGCCATACAAAAGTGAGGGTACTGGACTTTGGGAGGGCTGACTTTGGCAAGATGGAGAGTGCCTCAGAAAAGCACTAGCAAACAGGCTAGAAGGAGGTGGAGCAACAATGGGAATTATCAAACTGCCATCACAGATGCAACAAGCCTTTGTGTGAAGCAAATAAACAAATCAAAATGAAAGAAAAAGCCACTATGGTTCTCAAGAGAGGTGGCTGTGAAAGTCAGGAAGAAAAGATAGCATTCCTGAAGTATAAGAAACACAGAAGGAGCAGGACAGAGAGCTGTACCAGTTAAGGCAGAAAGAAGCAGGAGGGAAGTCAGAATAGCAAAGGCCCAAACTGAGAAAAGATAGCCAACTCAGTTAAGAAGGGGATAAAACCTTTATAGGTACATCAGCGAGAGAAAGACAAAGGGAGGGATAGTGAGGCTGAATAGAATGAGCGATTGGGTGGGCAGAGGGGAAAGTGAAAAAGCAGGAGAATACTGAATGAATATTTCTGCTCAGTATTCTAAAAAGAGGAGGGAGTGCCTAATCCAATTAATAGAAGCACTCTTGATAGGGGTCGATCCCAGTCCTCTCACAGAAGAAAGGGTTCTGCAAGAACTCCTAAAACTGAAGGTGGACAAAGCAATGGGTCCTGATGGAATTCACCCCAGAATTCTAAAAGAATTAAGGAAGGAACTAGTGAAACCACTGGCTACTCTTTTAATAAATCATGGGAGGATGGTGTGGTACCCGAGGACTGGAGGAAGGTGGATGTGATTCCCTTCACAAAAGTGGGACCAAGACAGAGGCAGGAAACTACAGACCTGTCAGTCTGACCTCTGTGGTAGGGAAAGTGATGGAGTCACTTCTGAAGGAAAGAATAGTTGAGTACCTAGAGGTCAGTGGAGCACAGGATCCAAGGCAGCATGGGTTCACAGCGGAAGGAAGGTCATGTAAGACAGATCTAATAGATTTCTTTGACTGGGTGACCAAAGTAGTAGACCAGGGAGGGGCTGTGGACATGGCCTACCTAGACTTTAGCAAGGCATTTGACACAGTCCCACACAAAGATTGATAGTCAAATTAACCAGCCTGGGAGTGGGTCCCAGGGTGGTAGCCTAGTAAAACATTGGCTGGACAACAGGACACAGAAGGTAATTGTAAATGGAGTCCACTCTGAAGAAAGGCGGTTACTAGTGGGTACCGAGGGTTCAGTATTGGGTCCAGTCCTTTTTAATGTCTTCATCAGTGACATTGCAGAGGGACTGGAAGGAAAAGTATGCCTTTTTGCAGATGACACAAAGATCTGCAACAGGGTTGATACACAAGGAGGCGTGGAAAGGATGAAAAGGGACTTGGCAAAGTTGGAGGAATGGTCAGACGTATGGCAGCTAGGATTCAATGCAAAAAAGTGCAAAATAATGCACCTGGGAAACAAGAACCCAGTGGAAGAATACACAATGGGTGGGGAGGTAGTAACAACAACAAAACAGGAAAGGGACCTAGGGGTAATAATATCAGATGACCTTAAGGTTAGCAAGCAATGTGAGAAGGCAGTAGGGAGGGCGGGGTATACTGGGATGTATAGGGAGAGGCATCAGCAGCAGAAAACAGGAAGTTGTTATCCCTCTGTACAGACAGTTGGTGAGACCCCATCTGGAATACTGTGTCCAGTTCTGGAGACCCCATCTCCGCAAGGACATAGACAGGATAGAGGAAGTCCAGAGGAGGGCAACCAAAATGGTGCAGGGTCTGCAAGAGAAGCCGTATGAGGAGAGACTAAAGGAGCTTAATATGTATACCCTTGAGGAAAGAATGGAGAGGCGGGACATGATAGAAACTTTCAAGTACTTCAAGGGAATCAACAAAGTCCAAGAGGGTAGCATCTTTCAGAAAAACAGACTTGCAAGAACAAGGGGACACAATTTAAAGATAGAAGGAGGGCAGTTCAGGGGCAATGTGAGGAAGTATTATTTCACAGAGAGGGTAGTGGATGCATGGAACAACCTTCCTGAGGAAGTTGCGGGGTCTAAAACTGTGGGAGAATTCAAGAATGCATGGGACAGACATAAGGCAATTCTTGTGGGGGGCAGGAAGATAAAGGCTGTTGGTTAACTAGGATCTGCGGCCTATCCTGTAGGTAGGGAAATGGGCAGACTAGATGGGCCTAGCGGTCCTTATCTGCTGTCAAAGTCTATGTTTCTATGTTTCTAAGATCCTGATGCCGACAGCTTACAGCTTAAAGGTGTTGCCCAAAGGAAGAGAGTCTCTTGAATATCTACTGTTACTGGTAAGTAACTGTACTTTCACTTATCAGTGCTGCTGAATTTTAAAAACTAATGAAACAAAATGGTATTTTGCATGTCACCTTGGTTCCATGCTATCTGCCATCAAATGGTTTAGCTGAAAAAGCGGTCCAGCCTTTTAGCAAAGTTATTAAATGAATATCTGGGGACTCTATTGTCATGATGTTGCCTCATTACTTGTTTAATTACTGGATAACACCCCAACTGTCCACTGGAGTGTCAACAGCTGGGATACTCATGGAAGAAAGTTACGATCCAGATTAGATCAAATGTATGCCTATCATAATGGAAGAATTCAGCAAAAATGAATTGCTCAAAACCAACAACATGATAATTATGCAGATGGTTGTAGTGTTGAATTTAGAGATCCTATTTATACAAAAAACATTGGTGTTGGTCTGAAAAGAATACAGTTTTGATTCAAAGTATGACTGGTCCAGTTTCTTACAGTTATGCTGGATGTTATCAAAGTCCTTATGTGGATCAAGTAAGACAGAGATAAGACACTCTTTGTTCCAGCAGTACACACATGCTATCTGCAGATCTCCAATCAATAATGGAGCCAGTGGACTGAGTGTTCTACAAGACCCATCAGCAAGTTTGGACTTTGCACCACCAATTTCAATTGGTAACACAATTGGAGTTGCTGTGAGATCTGAGTTTGTGACAAAACAAGATGTGGCTCCAAGAGAGAGTGAAGTGAGATGTTCCACAAGTGAACTCTGTATTTAAAAGACTGTACTGTGTAGTATTATTTTATATGGGTTTCTATTATGTGTTGGGGCATACCAAAACAAATACTGCAGTAAATGATGAGATTTGTGTTTTGCTAAAGTACCTGAAGAACAATTAATTTTTGTTTCCTCTTGTCTTTCATTAAATGGACGCTGTCAGCTTTTGGCTGACTGTTTTAACCTGCTGTAAAACTGCTGCCTCTTGCTATTTATATGCAAAGTGATGGCATACCTGGAATCTGATTTTCACACAATTGAAAGCAATACTGTTTTTTGATAAAAAAAAAAAAAACCTTTTTTATTTGACCCACTCTTATGTCTGTGTCCTGCTCCTCCCGTGGGTCCACTTTTGAACATGGTGCCAACGCTCCTGTGAACTCATGCATGAATGAGTTGTGTAATTTTTAAGCCTTATGAGTTAATAATAAATAATAATAATACTTTATTTTGTGCCTTTCAAATATCAAGGCGCAATACAATAAGATAAACAAGATAAAAATACAGAAATCAATATTATAAAAACAAACAGAAACAGATCAATTAACAGTAAAACCATAGGCTTTTTCCCACAGGAAGGATTTCAAAGCCTGTTTAAAACTCCCCACAGTCGTGCACTCCCTAGTCCAATGGGGTAGAGAATTCCAAAGGGAAGGGGCTGCAAACATAAAAGCACAGGCTCCAGCAGATTTTAAAATCACCCTTGGAATCTCTAGCAACTCCTCGACAGCTGAGCGGAGTGATCTCACAGGTTGATAAGGGATCAGAAGTTCTTTCAGGTAATCAGGGCCCAGATCGTGCAGGGCTTTAAAAGTCAGTAATCCGACTTTGAAGGTGATCCGCCACTGAACTGGCAGCCAGTGCAGTTTCCGCAGCACCAGTGTAATATGGGAAGATCTAGGAGTACCCATCAACACCCGAGCTGCGGAATTCTGCACCTGCTGCAAGCGGCGGATGTCAACCTCTGGAAGCCCAAAGTAAAGTGAGTTGCAATAGTCTAGGCACGAGGTCACAAAGGCATGGATTAAAGTTGGCAGATCACCGGATGGAACAAGGTGCTTGATCCTAGTGATGTTTCTTAGATGGTAGAAAGATGACTTACCCACCACTGACACCTGGGACCGAAGAGTCAGCCCCACATCTAATATCACCCCCAGGTCTCGCACCCATTCAGAGACCTGTAGCTCAACATCCCCAAAAAACAATCCAGATGGGGAGCTGGCTCCAGGTCCCCCTATCTGGTGATCTGGATCCAATACCAACACCTCCGTCTTCCCAGAGTTCAACTTCAGCCAGCTGGACCTCATCCAGTCCTGGATTTCACTGAGGCAGCTGTTGAAAACTGAGATAGCTCCTTCCTGGTCGGGTGCAAAGGACAGGTATTGCTGGGTATCATCCGCATAACAATGAAACCTCAGCCCATACCATCTCACAATGTCTCTGAGGGGAAGTATGTACACCGCAAACAACATGGGGGACAATATAGAGCCCTGAGGAACCCCATAAAATAGAGATCTGGGATCAGAGAAAAAAAAACCTGACACCACCCTCTGAGCTCTTCCAGTGAGGTATGAAGTGAACCATCTGAGAACAATCCCAGAAAGCCCACAAAAACATCTCAGGTGCTCAAGTAGAACCCCATGATCAACTGTGTCAAATGCTGATGACAGATCTAATAGTACCAAAATGGACCGTTTTCTCTGGTCTCTCGCCATCAGGAGATCATTGAGCACCTGAACCAGTACAGTCTCAGTACTGTGCCTCTTTCAAAAACCTGATTGAAGAGGTTCATAGATGCTATGGATGGTCAAGTGGTTCTCCAACTGAGCCGCCACTACTTTCTCGATCACTTTCCCCACAAAGGGGAGGTTCGAAATAGGCCTGTAGTTGGCAAGACAGTCTGGGTCCAAAGAAGCTTTCTTCAACAGGGGTGTCACCACTGTGTCTTTCAAGGAACAGGGATATTCACCTGAGTCAAGGGAGCACCAGACTATCTGTGCTAGAACCAGGAAAATGGACTCCCTGCACCCCAAAATTAGGGGAGTAGGGCCTGGATCTAAACTACAGCAGGTAGGGTGCAACCCTTGGACAATCCGCATAACATCCATGATTTCCGGGTGGTCGAAGGTACTCCAGGAAAACAAAGGGGTGGTGGCCAAGTTCTGACCAACAGCAACCCGCATAGAATGTGTCAAATGGATCTCTGACCTAAGTTCCAGATCTGAATCTAATTGCTCACTGAGCTTGGCAAACTAAAATTTTATTTGAAAAAGAGAAGTATATCCTACAGAAATAGCTGTTTGAAAAATAAAGCCATGACTCTGGGCATGTGCATTAGTTGAGTTGCTGGAAGGGAGAAAAACCTCTATAGAAAAAAAGAATTAAAAGGTAAGAACTGATCAGCTTTAAAAATAAATTATATTTTCTGTCTGGTAATTTTGGCGCTAATAGCTCTTTAACCTCCCCCAAGCCTTCTAACCTTCCTCTGTCTCTGTTAACCTCCCTGTGATTGATTATCTAAAAGTTGATGCAATGATTCATGGTTGGCTTATAAAGCATGTTATGAGGTGCTATATAAAACCAAATTCCTTTTTTTTCTTCTGTCCTACTTTATTGCTTATACCAAAACTGAATGTACTGCTTGTTGCTATTATTTTTCTCACTAGGATCATCTTGCAAACTAAGTTTCAAACTTAAATAAGGATATCCTGGTGTGGGAAATATAGCACCATAGTAACATAGTATTGTGGTGATGTTGGAAGGACTTAGGGTTCTTGTCTGTCACTTCTGTTGCATGACAGTTATTATACGCAGTTTGAGTATGGACACACATCCAAGCTTAACAACTGGAATGTTACTCCCACTCATGCAATGTAACTCTCAATGCCAATCTCTTGAAGATAAAAGAGCACATACATGCTGTAGTACCCATGTGAACACTAGGGCAAGGAAAACTAACTAAATGGATCCTGCATTCTTTAGCTCATTGTCTTGAAGCAGGATGCAAAATTTAAACAAAAACAGTGACCCCTCTCCTCAGATTTAAATTTGTTAACCTCTGCTGGCCATCAACACAGTGGTAGGGTTACCCCATGTGCACTGGTGACCTTGGTTCAGGAATGAGCTTGGGTTGTCACAGACCAGCTGGGGTGGATGAGCATTGAGTGTCCTGGAGGATGCACTTTTCCTCTGGGTGGGCACTAGTCTGTTTTCTGCTGCATGAGTGCCACCTGGGGTGCCCAGGTGACACAAGCCTGAGGGAATGACAGTTGGTGGGGAAATGCAGGGGCTTTGCAGTGTACATGTCCATTACATGCTGTGCTGCACAGTCACCTCACACCCCAGCATCTCAGGGGAGAAAAGCAACACTGGGGGGAATATCCTCCGAAGTATGCAGCAAGAGGAAGCTAGCCAGCTTGGGCCCTGTGCCACCTAGCCAGCACACCAGATCTGTATTTTCACCTATAGTTTGATATTATAAAATAAAGGCTACAAAACACACAATTTACCCATCTTAGAGTGTTTAGATTGGTCCTTAGTAAGACTCTGCATTACCTGCTTTTCTTTAAGGCAGCCTCTACGCTCTGCCCTTTGTGCTTTTTGTAGAAGTCGATGAAAGAAAATGGAAGTGAGATATTGAGGGGGTTGGTTCTTTTCGGAGAGGCTGTCCGTTTACGAGCTTCAAAAGCAATCATGAGGTCCACCCATGCCGCTGGGCGCTTTGCTTTGAATGTCTCAATGAAGTCTTGTCCAAAAATCTGACAGAGGAGATTTTCAAAGGCTAGATCCACTCCTAATGCACCATAGGGTCCTCCTAAGGGAGAAAATGTCAACTTGTGAGAAAAGACATTTCACAAGGAAAATGAAGTGCAAATGGAATTGTTTTATAAAGTGCCTTTGATATACCCTGTAGCTCTTAATTCTTTGCAAACCAGGAGCAGTTGAATCAATCATTAGTAGAGCACAGAGAGGCTTAGATAGAGGAAGATTAAGGACAGCTTAGGAAGGCTAAAGCGATTTTCCAGAATCTAGGAAAATGTTTCAAAATATAATAATTAGACATGCTTCAGCTTAGATTTAATTAATTATCTGTGCTTATCATCTCTTATTCTTTATTACTGAGGACATTTGCATAAAGCAGGATCATTGTCCCCCAGACTTTATCTCTTCTTTCTGCTCTGATTATGATGTCACAAAAAGAGGTATGACTTAATGAGAGGTTAAAGTATGAGGACCAGGAGGATAAAGATCCTGTTTTCATGCATATATCCTCAGTTAAAAAAGAACACGGGTAGATGCTTACAGAAAATTAACAAAATATAAGTGGAATCATATCTGAATATCATATTTTAAAACATTTTCATGAGCTCTGGAAAATCACGTTAAGGCAATTATGCACCAAGAGATTTGCTCAACATCATAGTGAGTAAGTAGTGCTGGTGAGATTTTACTCAGGGTCTCCAAGTTTACAGAGCTGTGATATAATCACTTGGATACACTGCCTTTCACAATAACAGTACCAGTCAGCACTGCACCTGTTCTGTGAGTGAACAGAATAAACAGAAGTTGCACACTAATTTAAAGTTTGAAGCAACTCTCGATCCATCAGTTCCGTCTCCTGCCTCCCAGATGAATACTTACGTATGCTGTGTAAACATGTACTAACATATCAGGATTTGCAGTGGAGACACCAAGTCACAGAAACAACCGTTTCCTGCTTGGCATCAAGTGAAGAAGCCACGCCAGGTCATTAAATTCCACCCAGTGCCATAGTAGTGGAATGCCCTCCCCTAAACCTTGACTGGTACGGTTTCAGTATACTGTACTTGTTTAAATATTCTGTTATTTGTTGGTGAACATGCTTCTCTAGACATTTAGGCAGTATTGACAGAAGAGCTATGGGTCTGTAATTCCCAGGGTCCTGAGCATCTTCCCCTCTAAAATAAGGTAAGGATGACTGAACCAAAATGTTGTTAACTGTGTGGTCTTTACAAAGTATTTACAGCCATTGTCACTACCCTCAGCCAGTAACATTAGAGGATTTTTTCAACCCATTTTCTAAAACTGTTACAGCCAACTATCCACATTGTGAGAATGTGTCTAAATATCACTTTGAAGTCCAATGATGAGGCAGTGACAGATATCTGAGAAATGGAGATTCTGTTTGTTGATTCATCAAAGGCTTTTGACCTGGTGGACTACTCCCTGTTCCTAGAAAAATTAAGGCATTGGGAATTGCAGACGGTGCCTGGGAATGGGTCGGATCTTATCTGATAAGAAGATTACAGAGGGTGTCTGCATCCCGGGTTTTATCATCTAACAAAAGCATAGTCTGTGGAGTCCCTCAGGGTACATACTCGGACCCCTATTATTTTTATTATTTAATAATGATCTTCCTCAGGTGAAACAACACTCAGCTATATGATTGTATGCGGATGACACAGCACTCATTGCCACAGGAGCAACCCTACAGGAACTGGAAATAAATCTGCAGTCAGACTTTGATAGGATAAGGGAGTGGTTCACCAGGTCAAAGCTTCGAATGAACAAGAACACTCTAAAGTATTGCACTTTGGAATAAAGGATGAGTCTAAATAGAAACATAGAAACATAGACTTTGATGGCAGATAAGGACCACTTGGCCCACCCAGTCTGCCCATTTTCCTACCTACTGGATAAGCTGCAGATCCTAGTTTTCCCAACAGCCTACTTCCTCCTACCTCCCACTAGAATTTCCTTATGTCTGTCCCATGCATTCTTAAATTCTCCCAATGTGGGTCACCCGGAAGCGCGGGACGCCACACCTCGCGCCATGCTGGTGACCCGAGTTCGGGAGCGAGCTCGGGAGCCGGGGTTCGCAGGTGATAGTAGAGGATTGAGTGCCCTAGGGCGGCTCTCCTCTCTGGGTGGGTGGGTGAGGGATAGCCCGGCACACCAGCGGCTCCCGGTGGAGATCGGGAGTGCTGCAGTGTGCAGGCTGCACACTACACAGCGTGGCAGACACTGGCAGGGTTGCCATGCGCCGTTGCATCAGACGTGCTCCACGGGGGGGGGGGTAGGACTGAAAAAAGAGAAAAACATGGCTCCAAGGAACAGGTGATGACACCTGTCCCCCATGCCCTCTGCAGGGGCTTACCTAGTCTGGCCTTCCAATTCCTCCTGCAAGCCCTTGCCTGCAGCCAGAGACTGCCTTAGAAGAGCACCCACGAGGAGAAGGGCGACCCACCCCGGATGGGTTAAACCAGGGGTGCTGGAAGTAGGGGAGTGGAGGAGAGAGGAGGTGCAGCTCTGGGAGCCTCAGGCTGGCAGAACAAGGATAAGGATGCCTGAGAGAAAGTTCCTTGGGCCATGACCAGAGTGAAAGACAGTCAACAAAAAAATAATTCCCCCACTGTTTTTGACCTTATGACCTCCTCGGGAAGGCTGTTCTATGCATCCACCACCCTCTCCTTGAAAAAATACTTCCTCATGTTGTCCCCTGAGTCATCCCCCCTCTATCTGCAAATTGTGCCCCCTTGTTGTTGCACATCTCTTTTTCTGAAAGATGCTACCCTCTTGGACTTTGTTGCTTCCCTTGAGGTACTTGAAAGTTTCTATTATGCCCCCCCCCCCTTTCCTCAAGGGTGTATATATATATATATATATATATATATATATATATTTAGTCTCTCTTCATATGGCTTCTGGTGCAGACCCTGCACCATTTTAGTTGCCCTCCTCTGGACTGCCCCCATCCTGTCTATGTCCTTGCAGAGATGGGGTCTCCAGAACTGCACAGAGTACTCCAGATGGGGTCTTTACAACTGTCTGTACAGAGGGATAACAACTTCCTGTTTTCTACTGTTGATGCCTCTCCCTATGCATCCCAGTAGTCCCCCAGTCCTCCTTACTGCCATCTTACATTGCTTGTCTACCTTTAGGTCATCTCATATGACTACCTCAGGTCCCTTTCCATTTTTGTTGTCGTTAATGCCTCCTCCCCCACTGTGTACTCTTCCCTTGGGTTTTGGTTTCCCAGGTGCATTACTTTGCACTTCATTGCATTGAATCTAAGCTGCCATACTTTAGACCATTCCTTCAATGTTGCCAAGTCCCTTCTCATCCTTTCCACCCCCCCTTGTGTATCAACCCTGTTGCAGATCTTTGTGTCATCTGCAAAGAGGCATGCTTTTCCTTCCAGTCCCTCTGCTATGTCACCTATAAAGGCATTAAAGAAGATTGGTCCCAGTACTGGACCCTGTGGTACACCACTAGTAACCTCCCTTTCTTAGGAGTGGACTCCGTTTGCTATCACCCTCTGCATCCTGTTGTCCAGCCAATTTTTTACCTAGGTTACCACCCTGGGACCCACTCCCAGGCTGGCTAACTTGTTTATTAATCTTTTGTGTGGGACTGTGTTAAATGTGTTGCTAAAGTCTAGGTAGGCCATGTCCACAGCCCCTCCCTGGTCTACTACTTTGGTCACCCAGTCAAAGAAATCTATTAGATTCGTCTGACATGACCTTCCCTCTGTGAATCCATGCTGCCTTGGGTCCTGTGCCCTGATGGCCTCTAGGTACTCAACAATTCTTTCTTTTAGAAGTGATTCCATCATTTTCCCTACCACTGAGGTCAAACTAACAGGTCTGTAGTTTCCTGCTTCTACCTTGCTCCCACTTTTGTGAAGGGGAATCACATCCACCTTGCTCCAGTCCTCCCATGGTCTGTTGAAAAGGGTAGTCAGTGGTGCCACTAGTTCTGCCCTTAGTTCTTTTAGAATTCTGTTGTGAATCCGGTCAGGCCCCATTGCTTTGTTTCAGTTTTAGGAGTTCTTTCAGGACCCTTTCTTCTGTAAATGGACTGGTATCGACTCCCCTATCCAGTGTGCTTCTATTATTTGGTTTAGGTACCTTCCTCCTCTTCTTTTGTGAATACTGAGCAGAAGTATTCATTCAGTATATCTGCTTTGTCACTGTCACCCTCTGCACACTCCCTCCTCCACTTTATTAAGCCTCACTATCCCTTCTCTGATCTTTCTTTGCTTCCTAATGTACCTATAAAAGGTTTTATCCCCCTTCTTTTTTTTGTACTTTGTGTTTATTATTTTTATGTACAAAAACATACGCACATTCCCTCATACAGGGAAGTAGGTAGAACATGGAAAATATCCTTACATAAAGTTGACATTCATAATATAGGTGCCTGTGCTCTGTTACAATGGGGAAGCAACATTATACCAAGAGAAGTGTCCCGAAAATGCCAGCCATCTCAATGGCACTGGAATGTCCTTATAAGGGAGAGTTAACTTAGGCATTGTGATGCAGTCCTAAAAAACTGCTATTAATCCATATAACCAGGTACTAAATAGGAATAATATGCATTTCTTGAACAGTACTTCAGACAACTTTCAAACAGCAGACTTATCTTCATAAACACATCGGTTTCTCAAACTGACAAGATTAGTTAATGGTGAGATTAGAAGGTAAACTTATGAACATACAGAGCTTATTAGAAATGATTTGGGAATAACTAGTAACTACATAGCCTAAACGAGATGGGAAAAATATTCAGAAGGTGGAAAAAACCACCACGTGGACCACAATGACCCACACTATGATCCCTTCCCAAAATAATGCACACAAGTGCCCCCGTCGTTTATATCAGCCACAAGTCCCATTCATAGTGTGTCCCAAAAAATAGTTCAAATGTTTCCCAGATCCAGTCGCAAGCCCTACGCACAAAAATTACCAAAAACTATGCAGGAACAAACTCAGTCCTTTCCAGACATCAGCAGGACCTCCTCATCCTCCACCATCGCCAAATGTCCGTAGATGCAGCCCCTCGATTTCCGATAATCCGATCCCAGAATTCAGCTTCAGGCCCTCAGAGGTAAGCCCCAGATGAGGCATTCATCCAAAATCAGTGGATTCTGCATACAGTCCCTTGGGGGGTTTAGCAGGTCTAAGCCCTCTGCGCCATCCAGTAAATCTTCCTCCTGCTGCAACACTCCAGCCTGGATCTCAATTCTATAGGCCTCCGTACAGCCTTGGAGTTGTGCGCCCTCTCCCTCCAGCCATGTGGTGATCCCCTGAACAGCGGTCGATCACTCATTGCATCTGTACACCACATCTGTTGGAGCTATAGATGTTTCGATGCGATTCTCCAGCCTTGCTAGGGAGTTTTCCAGTTTCCGATCCATGCTGTGTAATATGGCCAGTAGTTGCTGCCATGTAGAGCTCGATGATGGTTCCAGCGGAGGAGTAGCTGCATAGCATGAAGGGTCAGCAGCCTTCGTTCCTTCCCAATGACAGTTTTAGCAGCTATAGGCGTGAGATTTCCTTGCCTCACCATACTGAACTGGGTATCAATCAAAAGCTAATAAATTCAGTATGCCAGTTCAAGCAAAAGTTCCAAAGTTGAATCTGTTGTAAAGTTTATTTATATTGATAAAAAGCAGCTGAAGTGCAGAGCGTTCAAAAAATGCTTCCAGCCTGGAGATTGGCTCACTAGCGCCCCCCCATCCCCCTTCTTCACTGAGTTGGCTATCTTTTCCTTAGCTTGGACCTTTGATATTCTGACTGCATTCCCTGCTTCCTTCTGCTTTAACTGGTACAGTTCTCTATCCTGCTCCTTGTGTGGTTCCTTATATTTCCTGAATGTTATCTTTTTCTCCCTAACATTCCCTGCCACCTCTTTTGAGAATCATAGTTGTTTTTTCCTTTGTTTTGTATTGTTTATTTGCTTCACACAAAGGCTTGTTGCCTCTGTGATGGCAGCTTTGATTTTTCCCCATTGTTCTTTCACCCCACCTTCTTGCCCATTTGCTAATGCTTTTCTGAAGCACTTTCCCATTTTGCTAGAGTCAACCGTCCTAAAGTCCAGTACCCGCACCTTTGTGAGACTTGACTTTATGGCTGTGTTTATCGTAAACCACACTGTTTGGTGGTTGCTTGTTCCCAGATGGCTACCCACTTCTAAATCCGAGATCTTCTCTTAATCCCCGTTTGAGAGTACCAGGTCTAAGACTGCTCCCTCACAAGTGGGTTCCAACACTAGCTGTCTGAGGAAAACCCCCGTAGGGCATCGAAAATTACCCTGCTCTTGTATGTGGCTGCAGCAAAGATGCTCCAGTTAACATCTGGCATAGTCAGGTCCCCCATCAACAGTATCTCCCCCTTTTCTATCATTCTAAGGATGCCTTCTATCATTTTCTTGTTTATTTCCTCCCCCTAAGATGGGGGTCTGTATACAACCCCCGTATGGATTGTGGTGCCATTTCCAGTCTTCAGGGTGACCTCCAGTGCCTCCTCTTCTCCCTGTTTACCCTTTAGTTCCATTGCATTGATCCCTTCCCTTATGTAGAGAACTACTCCTCCTCTTTTACCGTCCTTGTCCCACCTGTAGATTGTGTACCCTGGTATGTTGACATCCCAGTCATGGTTCTCTGTGTACCATGTTTCTGTGACTACCATGGTATCCAGGTGTCCCTCTTCCATCAAGTCCACCAGTTCAGGGAGTTTGTTACCTAGACTATGTGCATTAGTACTCATTGCCTTCCAGATTTTTGATAGCCTTACCCTTCTTAGCCCCATCACTGTCCTTACTGTCTTTGCCTTTTTCTCCATTGACCCCTGTCCTGCTCCCTTTCAATTTCTCTACCTTAGTGTTTACCTCACTAATTACCCTGTTTTGTGTGTGTGTGGGTATCTCCATGCTTCTTTTCAGTGCCTCCCCCCTTGGCTAGTTTAAATGCTTGCCAATGAAGCATTTAAACTTATCACCAAGGATCCTGTTTCCCCTCCTGGACAGATGCAGACCATTGCGCCAGTATAGGCCTGCATCCCACCAGGTGGACCCCAGTCCCCAATGAAGCCAAAACCCTGAGCTTCGCACCAGTTTTTCAACCATTCGCTGAATCCCATAGTGCAGAGTACTCTAGCCTGACCCATGCCATAGGCAGGCAGCACCTCCAAGAAGGTTACCGTACGTGCTACTTGTCTAAGGCCCCTGCCCAACTTTACAAACTCCTCCTGCACTGCTCTGATCCCATTCCCAACCTGGTCATTTGTTCCTAGGTGGACAATGACATCCAGCTCCCTCTTCCATGTCGCTGCTCCTGCGATCCTGATAATTTGCATCCTGTCCCTCCCTTCCAGCCATGGCGCCTGGGCAGGCACCTTACCTCCCTCTCCCCTCCACCCCCCAGTTCTATCTTCCTAATGACTGAGTTCCCCACCAGGAGTTATTTCTTTCCTTTGTGGGGTCTCGTGTCACCCTCCTCAGGGTCTCCTTTGTGGAGGTTCCCAGCATCCGGGTGCCTCCATAGAGGAACTATGCTCCACCAGTATGGCATATGAATTGTGGAGAGATACAACTGGAGGGATGTGCCTCTGATCCACCAACCTCACTCTCCCTGAGCCCACCGTGGTCCAACCACTCTTCTTTCTTGGCAACCTCTGAGGCAGTGGCAGTGGCTCTGGTGGTCCCTGGTGGGGGAGGAGATTTTCTGAATCCTCACCAGGTCAGCCTGGAGATGGGCAGCATCCTCCCTCAGACCAGAGAGTTGCCTGCAAATAGGGCAGCATTGTAGCCTCCAGAACATCTCCCAAAAGACTGCTGACCCACAGACAGTGCATTGCACCACTCCCCACGTCTCTCTCCCTTCCTGTTTAGTTTTTTTTTCTTTTTGTTAGTGTGTGTGAGTGTGTGCAAGCATCTAACCCCTATGTAGTGTGCTGCATTATTAAGGTTATGATAGGTGTGTGTCCTTTGCACATACATACCAAAAACAAGGAACAAATTGAACAGGTAAAGAAATATCATTTTTTAGGTGTACCATTTGATGCAGAACTTAGTTTCAATGAGCACATTAACACATTAATATCTAATACAGACAAAAAGATAGGTGCACTTAGGCATACCACTAAAGGCCTTAATAGACCAGAATGTAAAACTGTAGTAGAACAAATGATATTGCTATCTTTAGAGTATGGCAACTTAATATACAGGGCTACAAGCAAGAAACAACTGGACAAGTTAAATAAAACACAGTACAGAATGGCTAGGTATGTTTTAAGATGTAGCTTTAATACACACCACTGTGATATGTTGTTAAAACTGGGGTGGTCAGCACTCGAAATAAGAAACCATAAAACATGGATACAATTCCTACACAAATTTTTGATCTACAACCAAGAACATTATGTTCATAGATTAGCTTTTGACAGAGATGAACAGCTGACTCACACATCTACTAGATCCGTTCATGTAAATAAGATCACTCCGAATATACTGTATGTAAGACAAGATCTGGAAAAAAAAACTTTATGTTTTCAAGCAGCTCGGTACTGGAATGTTCTCCCTTTTGAAATGTGTACAGCTACTTCTCATCACAAATGTGTCATTGCTGTAGATAACTATTTTCCAATGATCTGTAATTGTTAACATTTTAGAATATCTGATTGTAGTGGTCTGTTGCATATGGAAAACTGAATGATATTTTGTTTAATGTGTGTGCCAAATTGAAATGAATGTATTTTTTTTAGTTATTTATTTATCCCCCTTCCACTGCCCCCCCCCCATCACCGCCACCAGGCGGCATGCTGGCCATCGCCTCTCGCCCATTGAGGCACCAGCTGACCTGGTGCGGTGGGGAGACTGGCTTCATCCCACCGGTCAGCTTCTTTTCTCTTCCAGTTGTTGTCCCGCCCCTGAGCACAGAGCCAAGGCGTGCAATGATGCCAAAAGCCGAGCCATGCATGCTTCCATACGTGGCATGCCGGTCGTCTTGCTCGGCTCTGCCCCCCTTGTGTGGGGCCGTTACGCCAGCCCCCAGCAGCCGCTATGGGCCAATCAAGCAGCGGACTCCATCCCCATCCCTCCTGGGCAGAGGAGAGCTGTGCTTCAGACACTCAATCCTCTCCCTCCCCAGCCGACCTCCCGGCGACCCACTAGCACCACGAACATGGGTTGCCGGCATGGCAGGAGGTAAGTCATCACTGCCTCAGCCCTCCACGCCACTGGGCTGGCCCAAATGAATGTATTTTATTATTATTTTAGAGGCAACTTGTAGGTTTAACACAGGACTGTCTTGGAAACAGGGATTTTTTTCCCTAATGGCATGTATTATCCTGTATAAAATATCTGTCTATATTACCTACTGTATTGCTCCATTCCTTACCGAATGAGAAAAAAACTTGGCAGCCATTGTTTTCCACTAAGTAGCTCATCACCAGAAACAATTAATGAAGTAAAAAAGTCCCCTAGCTTATAAAACAAACCACCTGACCATCCACCTAGCAAACCCCTTTTCCCAAGCAAATTGTTTATTCAGCTAGCCTCCCCCGTATATTCCCTACATACTTTTAATGCAGCACTTAATAAACTACTGTATGTGCCAAATCTAATGAAAATAACCCCACCCAGCTGACCAAACCTCTGTACCTTTTTAAACCATTATGCCATGAGCTACTGACTTGTATGAGTTTTGCTTCCAGTCGGTGGCTCAGCAAGGTTACAAAGACATGCATGTTAGCATTACTATGGAAATGTTCACGCAGACATGTTTCAAACCTCACTGAACCACTAAATAAAATGAAACCTTGTACAAGTCAAAGCTGGGGAGTGGGAGTTGGAGTGGTGAGAGAAATGTTTGGCTCAGCACTGGGCATAGCTGTTGTGAGCATGCAGCAGCCAGATAACACCGTCTCAGGGGAAAGGGAGTAAAACAGAAACACCCTGGCCTGACAGGATGATGCCAGCTCCATGGCACCCTTGGGCCCATGCTGCCCACTCTCCCTGCATGGTGGCTCACTCACCCCTGGATTTGGGTTCTGAAAGGGGGTACTACCCAAAAGGTCCCACCATTGGGGATAAGCCATTTAGGATCCAGGTGAGTGAGCTTTAGAGGTGGGAGTTTGGTGATGGTGCTGGGCAGTGGCTGTGGGAGTCAGAGTAGAGGGCATTCAGAGCCAAAGGAAAAACTAGAAACAAAAAAAAAAATGTACAGAGAGAACAGGAAGGATTTTAACCAGCTGTGTGGTAGTGTGGGGCTGATTTCCATTATTCTGGGCACATAACATGCTTCAATTAATGGTGCATTAAAATGTTACAGGGAGCTATATTGTGGGGGCACATTGTTGGTGTTGGATGAAAAATGCTTTCCTCCCTAAAAACCCAGAGGCTACTATGTGTTGAGGAAACAATAAATTATGGGAGCACCCTTTTTCTAAGAGCAGTAACACACTCTAGGGTAGACGGTTATGCGTTAGTAACTGCACTTTCCGGGTGGTTAATGGCTCTCAGCCTTCTGCCCCATGCTTCACAACACACCTAGGGCATGCAGTTATTATTCTGTAAATATTTTTTGTTCTTGCCCTATCAATGTTGTATTTGAGGTTTTGAGGTCTACTGTACTGTTAGCCACATTTTATGCACTGTTATTGTTCAACAATATTCAACAGCTTAATCTGGTTTAAGGTCAGATGGCATTCATCTGTATCCCTCTCCCTCGGGTCGTGCCTGAAAATAGGCAGGATTTGTCTAGTGCACTTACCCGGTCAACAAAAACTAAATAGATTAAATAAATAAATGTATGCCTAGCTCGTGTTTGCTCTACACGGTCTATTGTCTCCACGGTGCATGAATTCAAAATGTCGCATGCTCTACAGTGCATAACATGATCGTGAGGTAGGAACAGCGAGAGGGTGCAAAACCGCAAAAGGAAGTATGCATGGTAGTGCACCCTCTCACTCTTCCCAGTGCAGGATAAGAATCAGAAAAACAAGAATTATGCCATTTGCAATATGCCGCGTTGTACTGACAGCGCGGTATATTGCTACAGCATAATGTCTTGGACATTATGGCCCCGTGCCCTATTGTCTCATTGTAATATAGCAACATTCAGCTTATGTGTTTTTGTTATGATCTACCCAGGTCCAGCTTCCAAATGAGTCTGTCTCAATGGTGTTTTGCCTAGTAAAATAAAGATGACTGATTGATTGATTGGTATAAAATGGGCAAGGAAATCCCTGCATCCTGATTGGCTGAAGCTTGGTTCTAGCCATTGCCTTAAGAGAGCACTACCAATGGCTAAAAATAAGTCCCTGCCAACCAGGGTGCAACGCATTCCATATCTATAGGTTAGTATGGAATTTTCATTTTTTAAACAGCCATTTTTTCAATTCATATCTTTCCATACACAGTTTTTTCCATGTATTTCCTAATACATAATAAATCCAGATCCATTACACACGTACCTGCACTTCTACAGTACAGTGTTTGCCCCCCCATCCATTATTCAGCAGTTTGTTTTGAACCGAGTAAATATTTACCGACCATCCACCTCCCACCTACCCACTCACTTGGTTGCTTCCCTGCCCGCTCATTCATTCTCTCTCTCTCTCTCTCTCTCTCTCTCTGTCTCTTCCCTGCTTGCCACTATGAACAGTAGCTTTCTCACTTCAATGTCTGCTAGTCTGTTACTTCTCTCACTTGCCAGTTCACTTTTTATACAGTTCTTGCTGCTTGCTACCAGAAGTATACACAGCGATCACTGCTACTGCTGCACTCGTTCTCTTCCAAAACTGTAAGTAAAATGCATTGTAGCAGTAGACTTGACTCAGCAGCACACTTCCATCTGTGGCAGTAGTAGACACCAAAGCATCAGTATTCTCATTCAGACATGGATTTCCTCCTGACACGGTGCATGAATTCAGCCAGCTGTTCTCGAATTTTGGTAACTGCTAACACGCAAGCATATAAAACTAGTAAATCTGGTGAGCAGGCAGGATTTGTGACCCATTTTTATGTTTGCTTGCACGCATGTGCAAGAAACATAGTGCCACCATATGAATTTTCATAGGTGTGCCACTCAGTTTCCAATGCCCTGCTCCCTTTTGCAGGCGCTGTCTCATTGCACCAATACATGTCAGAGCTGTCTATGACAGCAGTTCAGATGCAGTGGCATACAGTTAAAAGCAAAAAACCACTGCAATCAGCGGTGGTAACATGTAGGCAATTTGGAGCCCACCCCAGTGTGCTCATGCACGCCCCCCACCCGCACACTGTATGGCCGATGGGGTGCTCAATCCCCCGTTGGCTCCGCTGCCCCCCCAAAACAGATTTCCAGGTGCCATGCTGGGAGCCCACCCCAGCGTAGCAAAAGTCCATATGGTGATGGGGGGTGCCCAATCCCCCGTCGGCTCCTCTGAACCCCCCCAGCAAAAAAAAAAACAACTACTTCCAGTTGCCACGTTGGAAGCCCACCCCAGCGTGGCAAATGTTCGTATGGCCGACGGGGGTGCCCAATTCCCCGTCGGCTCCACTACCCCCCCAAAAAAATAAACTTTCAGCTGCCATGCTGGGAGCCCACCCCAGCGTGGCAAAAGTCCCGCGTCGTCTTCTAAAATAAAAAAAATAAAAAAAGACATCTGTAAAAAAAAAAAAGGTCCCTTGTTGACTGTCTTGCCCCCCCAACCCACGCCCACCCTCTGCGAACCCACCTCCCCACACCCCCTCACCCCATACTTACCTATGGAGCCCAGCGCGATGCTCTTCAGTGGACCGGGAACACGTCTGCACTCTTCAAAGCCGACTGCGAACTGAAGAAATGCCGGTAAGGTGTATAATGGTATAAATGTTTTTTTTTTGAATGTTGGTGCATATCTTGGCCATTTTGGGGAATTTTTTCACCAAATTTTCAACATGGGGTTCTTGGGGCCCCGCCTCATGAACTCAGTCACTATCATAGATACATAGATACATAGACAGTGTCGGCAGATAAGGGCCTATGGCCCACCCAGTCTGCCCATTTGAGCTTGTAATTCAGTTTGTTTTCCTAGAAATCTGTTGCCCCTTACCCCTGACCTCCAGAATTCCTTTATGTCTATCCCATGCATTCTTAAATCCCGTGATTGTTTCAGCCCCCACCACTTCCTCTGGCAGGGTGTTCCACTTGTCCACCACCTGTTCTGTGAAGAAATTCTTTCTCATGTTTCCTCTGAATCGTCCTCCCTCCAACTTCATCCCATGCACTCTAGTTCTGGAACATCTTTTTCGCTTAAAAATAGTGTTTTCCTGCACCCTGTTCCTCCCTGTAAGATACTTGTAGGTCTCTCATCATATCCCTCTCTCCTCCTCTCCTCCAGGAGTACATGTTCAGTTCCTTAAACCTGTCTTCATAGGACTTGTGATGCAATCCATGCACCATCTTTGTTGCCCTCCTCTGAACCTTCTCTACCCTGTCTATGTCCTTACGTAGGTATGGTTTCCAGAACTGTACACTGTACTCCAGGTGGGGCCTCACTAGTGTCTTGTATAGCGGAATTATGACCTCCCTTTCCTGCTGGTGATGCCCTGCCTAGACATCCCAGCATCCTATTTGCTTTACCTGCTGCCTTGTCACACTGTTTCCCTACCTTGAGGTCATCAGAGATGACAACCCCAAGATCCCTTTCCTTCTTGGTGCATGCTATATCCTCACCCCCCAACTGATATATTGTGCCAGGGTTTTTGTGCCCCATATGCATTATCTTGCACTTCTTTGCATTGAATTTTAACTGCCAAACCCCTGACCATTCTTCAAGTTTCTGCAGGTCGCTTCTCATTCTGTCTACACCCTCTGGTGTGTCTACTCTGTTACAGAGCTTTGTGTCATCAGCGAACAGTGAAATTCTGCATTCTAGGTGCTGCGCAATGTCACTGATGAAGATGTTGAATAGGACCGGTCCCAGCACTGATCCCTGTGGTACCCCACTGGTCACTCTTCCCTCTGTGGAGTGACAGCCATTTACCACCACTCTCTGTGTTCTGCCATCCAGCCAGTTACCTACCCACCACACTACTTTCCTGCCCACACCCATATTCCCCAGTTTGTGTAATAGTCTTCTATGTGGCACAGTGTCAAAGGCCTTGCTGAAGTCTAGATAGGCCATGTCCACTGCCCTCCCCTGATCCACCTCCCTAGTCACCCAGTCACAAAATTCAACGAAGTTGGTCTGACATGACCTCCCCCTGGTGAAACCATGCTGCCTTGGGTCCTGTAGTCCATTGACAACTAGATGTTCCACCAATCTCTCCTTCAGTAGTGCTTCCATGATCTTCCCCACTACCGAGGTGAGGCTGACTGGTCTGTAGTTCCTGCTTCCTCTTTGTTCCCACTTTTGTATAAGGGGACTACATCTGCTGTCCTCCAGTCTTTGGGTACCTCCCCTGTTTCCAGTGATCGGCTAAACAGGATAACCAGAGGTTCAGCCACCACCTCTCTTAGTTCTTTAAGGACCCTGGGGTGCACCCCATCTGGCCCCATTGCTTTATCAATTCTTATTACTTCCAGTTCCTTCAGGACCCTTTCTCGTGTAAAGGGACTTGTGTCCATTTCTGCACCATTCTCACCCCTTGTACTCCCTTCAGACCCATTACCATCCTCTTCCTCAGTAAAGACTGAGCAGAAATACCTGTTCAATATGTCAGCTTTACTGTTGTCATCCTCCAGCGCCCCATCCTCCCCTTCAGTCTCACTATCCCTCCCTTTGTCTTTCTTTTTTCACTTATGTACCTGTAAAAGGTTTTGTCCCCTCTACCCACTGATTTTGCAATGTGTTCTTCTGTCTGAGCTTTGGCTTACTGACCTCCCTGCCTCCCTTTGCTTCTCCTGGTACTTCTCCCTATCCCCTTCTGCCTGTGTCTTTTTGTATTGCCTGAATGCAATCTTTTTGGCTTTCACTTTCTTTGCTACCTCTTTGGAAAACCATAATGGTCTCCTCTTCCTTTTCCTCTTGCTAACCTGCTTAATGCATAATTCTGTTGTTCTTGTAATCCCCATTTTAAATATTGCCCACTGTTCCTCAACCCCTGTTTCCTGTCCCATTCCCCTTAAGGCCTCTTTCAAGTATCTCCCCATTTTCCCAAAGTCTGCCCCCCTAAAATCCAGGATACGTGTTTTTGTGTGGTTTGGTTCTGCTCTTTCTGTGATTTCAAACCACAATGACTGGTGGTCACTGTTTCCCAGGTGCTCCCCCACTGTTACCCCCATCACACTGTCCCTGTTTGTGAGCACAAGGTCCAGTATTGCCTTCTGCCGAGTTGGTTCCATGACCAGTTGCTTGAGGAAGGCACCCTGAAGGGAGTCCAGGATAAATCTGCTCCTAGTTGATGCTGCTGCTGGGATGCTCCAGTCCACGTCTGGAATATTGAAGTCTCCAACCAGTACTATCTCACCCTTGTCCGCCATCCTTTGGATGGCTAGCATCAGCTCCCTATCTGTTTCTTCCTCCTGGGCTGGTGGTCTATAGACCACACCTGTGCGGATGGCTGTCCCCATTTTCCTTTCCAGCTTAACCCACAGTATCTCTCCCCATTTGTTCCTCCTGGATCTCTGCGGCCCTTATGTCATTTTTCACATACAGTGCCACCTCCTCCCTTCCTGCCTGCTCTGTCTCTTCTGAATATGTTGCTGGCCAGGTGTGGCCATCTCCCAGTTGTGGTTATCATTACACCAGGTTTCAATGATGGCCACAATGTCCAGGTCTGACTGTACCATGACAGCCTCCAGATCTTCCATCTTGTTGCTAAGGCTCCTGGCATTTGCACACATGGCTTTCCATGATTTGACCTCCCTAGACTGTTTCACTGTTCTACTCCAGCCCCTTCCTTGGTTGTCATTTATCACTGGTTCTCCTTGCTGTCTGCCCTTCTGCTGAATTTTGCCCCTTTTCTGCTTATCCACCTCTTGGGCACTAATCTCCATCTTTTGCACACTGCTTTGCAGAGATAGCCACTCCTCTGGTTCACTGGTTCCACTGCTGGCTGTGGGGGGTGAGCAAGTAGGTACCCTCCTTGCTGGCCTGCCACCCCCCTTTGCTAGTTTAAATGCTTGTCAATGTAGCATTTAAACTTATCATTGAGTGCGTGGATTCCCCTCCAGGATGGATGCAGGCCGTCAGGCTTGAACAAACCTCCATCCCTCCAGGTGGGTCCCCAGTCACCAATGAATCCAAACCCTTCCTCACAGCACCAGTTCTTCAACCATGAGTTAAAGTTCCTGGTGCATGCACTCCTATGCTCTCCCTTGCCTCTCACAGGTAGTACTTCTGAGAAAGTGACAGAAGTAGCTACTTGCTTGAGACCCCTCCCCAGTTTTCTAAACTCTTCCTGAACTTCCTTTGGCTCCCCATTTGCCAGGTCATTAGTACCTAGGTGGATAATGACATCCAGCTCACCCTCCCGTCTTGCCTTCCCGGTGATTCCCAGGATCTTCCTTCCATCCCTCCATGCCGTCGCACCTGGTAGGCACCTCACCTCCCTGTCCTCCCCCTCCTGTGTTCCTAGCTGGATCCCTCTTATGATAGAGTCCCCCACCAGGATTCACTTCCTCCTCCTCTGGGGTCCACTGCTTTCCCCGCTGAGGTCACCTCCTTGGCTAACCTCCACATCCTTTCCTTCCACTTCTCTGGGTACCTCTATTTGGTTGTCCTCATTTGCCAGTCTGGCATATGAGTTCTTGAGTGGAATAGGATCTGGGATGTGCCTCTGCCTGACTGCTCTAACCTCCCTGAGCCCACTGTCATCCAAGTGCTCCCGTTCTCGGCATCCTTTGAGGCAGTTGCATTGGACTAGGTGGTCCCTGGATAGGGGTGATGGTACTCCTGACCCAGTTACTTCCGCTCTGAGTCTGGCTACCTCATCCCGCAGTCAGAGAATGCGTGCAGATAGGGCAGCACCTCAGTGTCCAGAAGGTCTGCCTGAATATGGCTGCCCCACAGCCACTGCATTGCACCACTCCCCACATTATACTGCAATTCCACTACTTGTCTGCTACTGAAGCTCTCCTAGTTCCCTTTTTATTAATTCACTGTACTAAAAATCCTGCCACTGATCCTCAGATCATTTTTTTTTTTTAAAGAAAAAGAAACCAATAAATAAATAAATGAGTCAAAACACTTGTCGTGTCGTTTTGTTATTCGGTCCCGAAAGGTGATTTCGTGGTCACTGTGCGGAACCACCTTTTGGGAATGAGTAATGAAATGACAGTGTCACAGTTCATGAGGTAGGCCCCCCCAAAACCCTATGTTGAAAATTTGGTGAAAAAATTCCCAAAAATGACTGTTTTATGAGCGTGTGTTTTGCAGTTCCTGTGCATGCTTGTAACTTCATGAATTTTTAATATTTTAACTCCAGATTTTCAACATTGCCATTTTACCACATCTCCTTATGAGCAGTACAGCTGTCATTTTTCACATCTCGCCCAAAATGTGTTTTTGAACATGTAGTGCACAATGACGCAGTCGGTGTGCAAAATCAATGTTCGGGACAGATTAAGAAAATCACAGTGACACTGTTCATGAGCAGAGGTCTTAAAATGGCTATGTTGAAAATTTGGTGACAAAAGTCCATAAAATGACTGTGTTACAAGCTTGCATTGCTCAGTTTCCACGCACCCTCGTAAGTTCACAAATTTGTAATATTTTCAGTTCAGATTTTCTACAGTGGCATTTTTCCACACCTCCTTATGAACAGTACAGCTGTCATTTTTCACACCCTGGCTGAAATGTGTTTTTGTACTTCTGGCACAGAAATGCATGGTCACTGTGGGAAATCAGTGTTCGGGACAGATTACGAAAATCACAGTAACACTGTTTATGAGCAGAGGTCCCAAATGCTTGTGTTGATAATCTGCTATAAACAATCCCCAAACTAATTACATTATGGGTGTGCATTGCGCAGTTTCTACGCACGCTCATGACTTCACCAGTTTTTTTAGATCTTCACTCCAGATTTTCAACATTGCCATTTTTACACCTCCTCATGAACAGTACAGCTGTCATTTTTCACATCCTGTTCGAAATGTGTTTTCACACCTGTGGTGCCAAATGGCATAGTCGCTGTGCAAAATCAGCTTTCAGCTAACGAACTGATATTGCCACTGTTCATGAGGTGTGGGTCACAAAAAACCCATGTTGAAAAATTGGAGTGAAAATACCAATGAATGCCTGGGGTGTTAGGGTTTCCGGCCATAACGCCCCACCCTGTAGAGACTGACAGGCATCAGGGGTCTGACTTAGGATTGTCGCCTGTAATGCTCATGCCATTCCACCCCCACTCACACCCTGCAGCCAGTGACAGGCATCGAGGTGTACCTTGGACTCTTCGGCCCCAAAGTTCACCCCATTCTCCTATACTGCACCCATCTCACCTTATTTCCTTATGGAATGGGGTGAGCATAAGGCCCAAAGATCCCAAGGCACACCGTGACACTTGTCGGCGCTTGCAGGGTAGGGTGTGGTGAAACGGCGTGGCCGTTATGCCTGATGACCCAAAGGCACACCCCAATGCCTGTCTGTGCAAGGTGGTGGTAGGGTTGGCTTCAGTTCAATACTTCACTGCCCTTCCTATTATGCATCTCTCTAACTCCTACACTACCAATGCCAATGCCAGCAAGCAAACATTCGGCATTGACAAATGCTTGTAATTAAGAGTGGAATGATGTTTTGACATTTGCAGTAAGTACTGTTCTTAAGTGGGTTTGCCCCTGCCTCTAGCTGCAGCAAGGAACTCTTCACCAGCCTATTTCAGGCTAGAATGCTTTTATGGACTTCATTTGACTGTTCTGGTTTATTTGCTATCCTGTGAAACTGTGAGTGCCCAATTTACTTGAAACATTTTTTTCACTTTATGTTGTGTGCACTTAATAAAGTATTCTGCACTTTATCTGGAAGCAACAGCAGTCTTTTTGTGGAGCAACACAAACTGTGTACCTTTAAAGCAAGTGCCGGTCCCCACCTGTTTCTGAGTTATATTCACTCTGACCAGGCACTGCTTTTTCCCTGGCTGCAGCCCAAACCATTCCTAGAACTGGTTCATATTTAAGTAGCTCTAGGTGATGGAGATTTTTGGTAAGTTTGATCCCAAGATGTCGAATGGCACCTTTGTTCCATCGAAAAAGGTAGGTTCTCTTTAGAGGAATCAATGGGGAGAAGTTATAAAGAAGTACTTCAGTTTTTGCATGTGAAGTTTATAGCCCGCTATGGCTCCAAAATGATGGAGGGCCTCCCACACTGCAGGAATGGACTTCTCAGGTGATGTCAGGTTCAGTTGGAGGTCATCAGCAAATAGTGGTAGTTTAAATTCTCTACCACCTACTGGTATGCCCTGTACATTTGGATCTGCCCTAACGGCGATTGCCAGTAATTCAAGGTATATAGCAAATAAAAGGGGGATAGGAGGCATCCTTGGCGTGGGTCTCGTCCCAATGCAAAAGGGGCCATAAGGGTACCATTTACCCTAAGGTAGGCTTGAGGTGAGGCATTGATTACCTGAAACATCTGAATTAATTGTTCTGGGAAGCAGAAGCCCAACAGGGCAGACCAGAGGAAAGCCCAGTCCACCCTGTCGAATGCCTTTTCTGCATCTAAACTAAGCAAAGTATGAAGGGATTTTCTAGCTATTCCATATTAAACTAGTAAGCAAGTATGATGGACACTGTCATGTGCCTGTCACCTTCAAATAAACCTCACTTGGTCCTTGTGTATAATGTTGGGTAAGAGGGCCTCTATGCACCTAGCTCAGATAGTCATGAACAGATTATAGTCACAATTTAAGATGGATATTGCGTGATATGCAGTTGGGTGAAAGGGGTCTTTGTCCAGCTTAAGCATTGCAGAGATTCCAGGAGGCAGAAAGGAGTGTGCACCAGGACAGTGGTGCTCAAGAAACTCACCGGTTAAGCAGAACAAAAGGTTTTGAGCAGACATAAACCTATGTGAAGGACACAAAGAACTTCAGAGTGGAGTCAAAGCTCTCACATTAATACTTTTTAATAGTTCCAAATGAAAGAAATAAACACAGACAGGAATCCTGCCTGACATGTTTCGGACTAGGAAGTCCTTTTTCTTCCTAGTCCAAAACATGTCAGGTGGGATTCCTGTCTGTGTGATTGCTTCTTTTGTTTGGAACTATTACATGAAGTTCTTTGCATCCCTCACATGGGTTTATGTGTGCTCGAAACCTTTTGTTCTGCACAGCATTGCAGAGATCACTGCATAATTCCAGATTGGTGGAAGAACTCCATCTTTTTGTACTATCTTGAAGGGTGCCAGCAGAGGTGAAAGAAGTGCGTCTTGGAATTGTTTATAAAATTCTGCTGGGTAGCCATCTGGCCCTGGGCACTTCTGGATTTTTGCATCTTTAAGGGCTGAAAGAATCTCCACAGTCATTACAGGGAGCAGTAACTGTTGAGCTACTTTTTGGTGCAGTGTCGGAAGAGGGAGATGGAATAAATGTTCACATATGGTTTCAGGGGAAGGCTGAGAATTGGCAGTATAAGGGGATCAGTAATAAGAAGTTAGTATGTTATGTATGTTGACAGGGTGCCCCATGACAGTCTACAAGTCTACAAGATCAATCAATAAACAACTACATAGAACAAATGGTCAAGAAACAGTTAATCACTGGACAAGTCATAAAACAGAGAATATATCTAACAGAAAAAACTATAGTAACAGAAAAAAAGGATAACTATATCCCTACCCACCCAAAAAAGGCTTTAGAATGGGAGATCCATGTTTAACAACTTCATATGTCCATGGTGGTTAAAATAATTGAGGGTATTACCTAGGAATATAAAATAAACATAGTATTCTGTCAGAATTCTTATATAAGGAGTAAAATAATAACCCAACATTGTTAGAGTTAAATAACAGATAAATGAAATTTGTTAATTTTACAACTATACATTTTAAAGACTAATAATAAGGAAAAAAATGTCATGTTTTACCTCCATACATTTAGTAAACATAAGCCTAATGGTAGTGCGCTACCAAAGGAACCATGTCATTTGAGATGGTAATCAAAATTTAGGAATTAGCTCATGTAGTTTGTCCTGTGTGTAAAGGAAATGTTTATGTCATCATAAAAAGAGTCAATCAAGCTAAGAAGTTGTAGATTAAGTCAGATATTGGCTAGCCATTTAAAAGAAGGAGTATCTTTGTACGCCCAGGTCCAGATATACAGACTGCGCTGCGCAGTGGCACAAGGCAACTGTGATGCGCTGGGGCCAGAACCAGGCGATATTCAATGGGGATATGCCATGGTGCAGCACCGTTGAATATGTCACGGTCAGTGCACATACCGCACATGGCGCAGTGGCACTGCACCGGCGTAAGCCACAGATAGGGAGCACGGTGCTGTGCCAGCGCAAGTGCAGTTGCACTAGACGCATCACCCATGATATTCAGCAGGGGTCATGCAAATGAGGCCATAAGATATGCAAGGCGCAAATGGGGCCATTTGCATGTCATTATGGCCCAATTTGCATGCCTTGTGCAGGGCAGCCCGGCAACTTGCGCCTGGTGCCCTGCACGGCATGATGTGTGCAGCTGGGATCCCAGGGCATCCCCCGCCCATAGCCACGATCGGGTAAATGTAGAACGAACAATCCCTGGTAGTTTAGAGGCCCCCCTCCCGAGTCCCTGAATCCCCGAGGAATGTATTAACAGACCAGCCCTGGTGGACTAGTGGTCCCACCTCCCACCCGATGCCCCGAGCAGTGTAAAACTGACCATCCCTGGTAGTCTTGTGGGGCCCCCCCACCCATCACCCCGATCGCGGTAAATGTCTAACAGATTATCTCTGGTAGTCTAGTGGTCTCCCTTCCCTCCTGAGTCCCTGATCGCCTGATACATGTAAACGACATCCGTCCCTGGTGGTCAAGTGGTCTCCCTTCCCTCCCATCTCCCTGATTCCCCGATACATGTATAAGAAGACTGTCCCTGGTGGTCCAGTGGTTCCCCTCTGCCCATCACCGCGATCACGGTAAATGTATAACAGATTATCCCTGGTAGTTTAGTGGTCCCCCCTCCTTCCCGAGTCCCCGATCACCCGATACATGTAAACGACATGTGTCCTGGTGGTCAGGTGGTCCCCCTCCCTCCCATCTCCCGATTGCCCAATACATGTATGAAGACCATCCCTGTTGGTTCAGTGGTGCCCCCTGCCCGTCGCCCGATGCTCAGTACATCGCCATCAGAAATATCCCTGGTGATCAGTGGCACCCTCCCACCCACACAGAACCCCTTGCCCACTCCACTGGCCCCTGTCATCAGCTGGCAGCAGCAACCCGCCCGCATACCGCCCAGCCGCTGAATGACAGGTACAGTGTGGACTTCATTCACATATTTAGGACTGTCCAGTACAGTATGCCCTGCAAGCCCATTGGTCCACACTGGGGACCAATGGGCTTAAAGCCCATACTGTACCTGCCATTCTGTGGGTGACTGGGTGGTATACGGGTGGGTTGCTGCCGCCTGGCGATGATGGGGGGCAGGGTGGGCAAGAGGTTCTGTGCGGGTGGGAGGGTTGGGGGTGCCACTGGATCACCGGGATATTTCTGATGGCAATGTACCATGATCATGGTGACGGGCGGGGGGTACCACTGGACCACCAGGGACGGTCTTCTCATACATGTAACGGGGAATTGGGGAGATGGGATGGAGGGAGGACCACCTGACCACCAGGGACAGATGTCGTTACATGTATTGGGTGATGGGGGACTCAGGAGGGAAGGGGGACCACTAGATTACCAGGGATGATCTGTTATACATTATACATTTACCACGATCGCGATGATGGGTGGGGGGGGACCACTAGACCACCAGGGATGGACGTTGTTTACATTTATCGGGCGATCGGGAATTCGGGTGGGAGAGGGGTACCACTAGACTGCCAGGGTGATGTGTGTGCTTGAGGACGGTGTTCTGGGTGGCCGGGTGCCCACCCATGGATGGCGGCTGCTGTGTTGCACCCTGCAATAAAGCGGCCTGCCTGTGGGTGGCCGGGATTTGTTCCCACTCCTCACGGGCTCAACTTTGAGCCCTCCTATGTGGTGCACTGCAGGGTTGCACCAGTATATGTGCTGCACATCCCGGGCTGGATATCAGGATGTGCCGCATATGCAGGGCATGCCCCCTGCATCAGCGCTGCATACAACTACATTGCACCCCGGCGCATTGGGATTTGCACTGCGCCTTGCAACCCTTTCAATATCCCACCGGTGTGCAATGCGGGGTTGTGCTGGCACAACTCTGTTGCGCAAGGCTCAACCCCTTTGAATTTCCAGGCACCAGTGTTTAAGAATTACCTGTTTAGTTGATATACCAATTAGAGACATTATAGCTTTGTCAGAAGTTGATGTCAAATCCTCTAAGTTACCCAAGATACAACTCTCTAGGTTGAAAAAATATTGTAAAAAAGAGTTTTCTCACAATTCTCTCTTTAACTTCATTCCATAATTTTTGCATCAGTGGACAGGACCACAAAATGTGGGTTAAAGAGTCAATGTCTGAGTTCCATCTAAGGCATTTGTTAGAGTTTATAAGACCATATTTGTATAACTTTAAAGGTGACATACACGCATTGTGTAACATTGTAAACTGAATTAGCCTTAGATTATCTAAAGGAATAAATTTGTATGAATTATGCAACAGTTTTAACCTGTTTTGAGGGTTATGTTTGGTTTCTTCTTGCCAGTAGGTCGGTTGGATAGGATTTTCTGTGTATCCCAAAAGTGTGTGCACTAGGATGTGGTACTAGAAAACTCACTACACAGTAAACTGCAAAGGTTCTCTGCACACATTTAACCCACAAGAAGGGACGCTAAAGTAAATTATGATTATAGCAAGTACATTTAATACATAAAACAAAGACACACAGCGCCTAACATGTTTCGGACAATATCTGAGAAAGAACAGACATTGTCCGAAACATGTCAGGCATTGTGTGTCTGCGTTTTATGTATTAAATGTACTTGTTATAATTGTCATTTACTTTGGCATCCCTTCTTTTGGGTTAAGTGTGCAGAGAACCTTTGCAGTTTACATAGGATTTTATGTGAATTTAAACCCTAATAAAGATGAATAAATATTAATAATATGGTGAGCTTCGTTAAGTTTAAGTTTGTGCTTATTAATAATATCCTGGAAGTTTGTCTCCCAAGGAGAAGGGTCAGCGTGAGCTTTTAGAGCTATTTTGATAAGTAACAAATTATTAATATACTTTCTGCTCAGTCTGAGGTCTGCAAGAATTGTGTTAAGGGGAAGGAAATGGCCCTGACTTGAAAAAGAAGCCACTGAGAAATTCTAGTCACTGGGTAATCAAGAATAATTAAAGTAATTCCCATTAATTGTGAAATTTGGATAACAGAGTATAGGCTTGTTAATGTCTTGATAGAGATTAATGCCTAAAAATGTACAAGTCTGATTAGGTATTTTTAAAGAAATACCTATCACTGATTTTTTTTCAGTGCATTAGGAATGTTTTTCAGTTTAGAATAAAGTATGGTTTCAGGTGTCACCTTATGTTTCCTCATAAGTGAGAATTCTATTTCTAGCCAGGTGGGAGTGTATAAGTTTGAATGAGATGGCTTCTGAATCCACATGTTAAATTTGTTTAAGTGGGATGCCATATAATACAAAGTAAAATTAGGGATTTTAATCCCCGGTGATCTATGAAACATTAACTTGTGCAAGGCAGTTCTTGGGGGTTTTCCCTGCCAGGCAAACTTTTTCATAAGAGCATGTATGTGGTTAAACCAATTTAAGGGTAAAAAGACAGTCAGCACATTAAGTGGGTGAAATAAGCTGTGGATAATATGCATTTTATATTCATCCTACCCTAAAATGAGATAGGAAGTGACTGCCATCTTTTTATAGCTTGCTTTAATTTAACAATCAAATCATCTAAGTTGAGTTTAATACTTTGGGTAAGATCTGTAGAAAGATAAATGGCAATATATTTTATGTTGGACGGAGTCTACGAAATCCCTAAATTTATTATATAATTTTTAATAGAAGATTATTTAAAGGCATCACTTAAATCTAATCTCTATTCAATCTGTAATTTGAAAATGAACTGAATTATTGAATAGTTTGTAAGGCCACTTTAATTGAACTAATTGAGTTAGATATATGTAACAGGATATCATCAGCAAATGTTGATAATTTTAATTGAATGTCCCCTATGAGTATCCCTTTAATGAATGGATTATTATTTAAAAAGTATAATAAGGGTTCTAAGTAAAATTTAAATAAATTCAGGGACAGTGGGCAACCCTGGCGAGTACCGCAAAATAATCTAAAGGGAGGGGGAGAGTGCTCTATTACAGAAAATTCTTGCTGTGGGATAGGAGTATAGGATCTTAAGCCAACCAATAAATAGAGTTGGAAAACCAATTCTGAACATTGTTGCATAAAGAAAATTGTGATCCACCCTATCAAAGGCTTTTGTCCGCATCCAGGGATACCAGAGCCACCGAGTATCTGGAATCCCTGGATGCTGAAAAAATATGTGAGAGCTTTCTCAAATGGTCAGATGCTTGTCTATGAGAGATGAAGCCTACTTTTTCTTTACAAATTAAAGGATGCCATATATTCTTATTTCTTTGGGCTAGAATATATGTTCAAATTTTCATATTGTAATTTATAAGGGATATCGGGTGGTAACTACTTACTTTATTCTTAGGTTTATTTGGTTTGGGTAGCAACATTATAAGTGCTTTCAACAAGGGTGTTTCAGTAACCCCATTGGATGAAATATATAAAAATAAGTTTTCCAAAATTGGAATTAAAATTTCTTTAAATGTTTTATAGAAATTTGCTGTAAGACCATCTGGGCCAGATGAGTTATTCAACGTTAAATTATCTATGGCTTCACTTATTTCTTGTTGCCTTAGGGGTGTAATTAAATCTTGTGCCTGTAACACATTAATTTTGGGGCAGTTAAATTTGCTAAGGTAGTTATTTAACTCTGTTAGTGAAGGAGACTTTTGAATAGGACCATATAGCTGTGCATAAAAATTTTGAAATTCTGTTACAATCCCTTTCTAGTCAGTTATGACCAGATTATTTTTCTCTGAGATAATGGATTCTATATTTTTGGATTGTTCAAGATGTCTTAGTTTGTTGGCTAAGTTTTTACTTGGTTTCTCTCCCAGGTCCACAATATTTAGCCTTTGTCTTAATAAGGAGAAACTCAGCATTTTCCTTAGTAAGAAAAGTTTCTTCTTAAGTTTCTGTAGTTCTTGACTTTCCTTATCGGAAAGACAGTTTTGGTTAAGATTTTCAAAGTGCTCTGTTCTGGATGATAGCTGTTCTATTTTTTTGAGTTTCTGATGATTTTGTCTTGTAGCAAACCTTATAAAGTCCCCTTTGATGTAACATTTACATGCGGCCCAGACCATATCAATTTTTTCAGAAGAATTTGGGTTGATTTACCAAAAAGTTTTTAATGGAGATTTTTTTTTTATAAAATTCACAATGTATTTCTGCCTCAATAAACTATTATTTAGTCTCCAGATAGCGTGTTTAATACAGGGCAAGATTAATTTAAGTTGGAGATATATCAGAAAGTGATCTGAGCGTTCTAGGCAAAACTTGAGTGTCTGATATTAGAGGTAGTATAAATTTTGTAATCAGAAATAATCTATCCTTGAATAAGATTTGTGCACCAGAGAATAAAAGAGTAGGCTGGCCTGGTGGTGCTGGAGGTTGAGGCATGGGTCACTACACCTTGTGCCACGCCAGTGACCTGGGTTTGGGAATGAGCCTGGACTGCTGGGATCAGCAGGGGAAAGGGAGAATTGAGCACCCAGAGGACTGCTCTCCTCTCTTGGGGGGAGGGAAGGTTTGTCATCCTGCTCATTGGATGCCCTTTGGCAGTTACTGGAGAGCAGTATGAGTCAGGCAGCATGTACTGGCATCTCTACGTCAGTGGGGATGGGGGACAGGATTATTGGTGGAAAAGGGAGCTGGTGGGCTCCGTGATGGCACCACATCCCTGCGCTACCTCCAGATTCTGGATTGTGCTCTCAGGGAGACATGTCTGATGCTTTCCTCCCTGGCACCGGGCAGGGGGCGAGCCATTGGGGAACTACCGGGGGTTGGCATGAGTGGGGATGTGCAGGGCTGGAGGATGAGTCCCTCTGAGGGAGGGCTGTAGCTGCTCACCAGGCTCTGGGGTGCAAAAACAGAATAATTTAAAAAAAAAAAGAATAACCAGAGTAATTTCGCAGATTAGGATACAGTGATCTCCATGGGTCGACTAGGTCACATAAGTGAAGTAAATCATTTAGAGCCTTGTTGTCTGCATCATATAATTTGAAGCCATGGATTATCCAGTATGGAATCAAGTGGTACATTTCAATCTCCTCCTAAAACTATATTATAGGGGAAGAATGGGGAGAGGATTGTGATCAAATGCATTAAAAAGGATGCAGCATTTGTATTTGGGCCATATATTCAGCCCAGTAATATATTCATGTGGTAAATTTCACCCACTACTAAAATATATCTCCCTTCAGGATCTGGAATGATTTTTATAGGCTGAAAATCTATAGTGTTATCTATCAAAATGGCACCCCCCCCAATTTGGTAGTATGTCCTCCAGCTCCATATACTGTTTTAAAATGTAATATTTTAAGAAGCTCAGATTCAGTTGCCAACATAGGTGTTTCTTGTAAGAAAATTACATTATAACTCAAAGAACTAATATAATGTAAAATCTGCATCCTTTTTACTTTAGAGCACACTCCCTTAACACTCCACAGAGCGAATTTAGTGATCATATTGTTCATCCTATATAAACTGAGATGAGAATAAAATCTCTCAATATGTTGTGTAATAAGTTTGATGACATACCAATACATTTCCTGGTTTGAAAGATCTCCCTACAAACCATCCCCCCTTTAAACCAAACAGCCCAACAAATAAAAAAAAGTACCTAACATCCTGTAACCTGTGTTATAAAGTAAGTATATACAAATCCTAGCTACCCCCAGTCCCAAAAACCGAACTCCTAACAACATCTAAACTGTGTCTATTCCTCCAGATCCAGCAGTACTTAAATAATAATAATATAATATCAATTCTGATTTATCCTCTCAACCAGATCACTCAGGGACTAATAAAATGTGTTATTTAGTCCTGTAACTAACTCTTCATGTCCATCTAGGAATATGTGAGGAACTCAATCCATTAAGCTCTCCTGATCTACAAAAGAAAAAAACAAAGAAGTAAAAATAGTTGGGAGTGAGCTCATTAAATACCGAAGGTTTTTTAAACAAAAAACTATAAAAAAATAAGCAAGGACCATCCTGAAGGGGCCCTGTGCCTATAAGTATCATAAGTAGCCTCAAAAAGTAAATGACTATGTAAGAGAGAATACGTTTTGAGGTCCTTATAATTACCAACAAGGTACAGACAGATGAATAATGTAAATAGAAAAATGGGACTTCTTGCACAGAAACTATGTAAGCCTCATATAACAACAGACTGTTATATTTAAGTTAAGAATAACTTCTAATTTTAATAAAAAGGATAAAGGTCCAGCTTCATGTCCTCGAATCCATGAAATTAATTAATTTTAAACCTCATTAATATTTAATGAACCCCAGGTCTTATTTTATAAAAGACTGATTCATAAAATATTTCCAGAAAGGAAGAGGGCCAAAGTAAACAGCGTGTGGGGAAAAAATAAATCATGCTAGATCATGTATAATTTTTATTCCATGCCATTCTAGACCATGTAAGGGATTCAAGTAAACAATTACCTTATGTGTGGATTCTACCTGAGCACACGAACAAAAAAAAGAAAGATTATGGCTGTCTTCCCCTTATTTAAGTTTGATCATATAAACCACGCCTCGGTAACTTGGAAAAAAAAAAAGAAAGTTGAAAATATTTTTGACTGACTAATCCTAGTTAGGGTGTAGACAGGTCAATTGGAGAGGGGGAACCCAATTGAAATGTTGCTCATCCCCAAATAATCTATATTGTTCCCAGCATGTGGGTCTAAGTTGTGCTGCATCAAATTCAATCCCTTCAAGAATGTCCCATAAAAAAAATATTTAAAACAGTTCCCAAGCACACCTGTTGTGTCAATAGTCACTACAAAAGTGAAGTGGTAACTAAATGTCCAACCGTCAGTAGCGAATCCTCACCCTCACTAAACTATGCAGAGGTTTTATGCAACAAAGGAGACATACCTTACAACTTTCCCTCTGGTTTGTCCCATATATTTCTACAACACAGCATAACATATCTTAGCCCAGTACACATTATCAATACTGCAAAAGATTTTCTGTTCTAGAACCAGTAAAAATTAATCACTAGCGTACTCTTTTTAGAGAAGGTGAATGTTCTATTATATTCTTTGAAACTTCTCGAACATGCGAGATAGAAGAAAGTGATCGAGTAGCTAAAATTACAGCGCAAATGATCCAGATAAAAATTGGTATAAAAGGGAGATAGGCAGAAGTATTAAATTGTATTACATCAAAGTCTCTAATAAGACCTAAAAATAAGGAACCCCTTTTACTGAACCTTTTTACCTCTCGAGGATCTATATCATTATTAATCTCTCATCAGATAATAGAACAAAAATAAATTCTTGACTGTGATTCATAGAAACATAGAAACATAGACTTTGATGGCAGATAAGGACTGCTTGGCCCACCTAGTCTGCCCATTTCCCTACCTAGAGGATAAGTTGCAGATCCTATTTAACCAACAGCCTATTTCTTCCTACCCCCCACAAAAATTGCCTTATGTCTGTCCCATGCATTCTTGAATTCTCCCACAGTTTTAGACCCCACAACCTCCTCAGGAAGGCTGTTCCATCGTCCACCACCCTCTCTGTGAAAAATACTTCATATTGCCCTAGGCAGGACCCCTCTATCTTCAAATTGTGTCCCCTTGTTCTTGCCATCGCTTTTTCTGAAAGATGCTACCCTCTTGGACTTTGTTGATTCCACTGAGGTACTTAAATGTTTCTATCATGTCCCCCTCTCCCTCCTTTCCTCAAGGGTATACATATTAAGCTCCTTTAGTCTCTCCTCATATGGCTTCTCTTGCAGACCCTGCACCATTTTAGTTGCCCTCCTCTGAACTGCCTCCATCCTGTCTATGTCCTTGCGGAGATGGGGTCTCCAGAACTGGGCACAGTACTCCAGATGGGGTCTCACCAACTGTCTGTACAGGGGTCATAACTTCCCTGTTTTCTGCTGGTGATACCTCTCCCTATACATCCCAGTATCCCCCAGCCCTCCCTACTACCTTCTGCATTGTACCAACAACTTACGGTCATCTGATATGATTACCCCAGGTCTCTTTCCATTTTGTTGTTGTTCTCCCCCCCATTGTGTAATCTTCCCTTGGGTTTTTGTTTCCCAGGTGCTTTACTTTGCATTTCTTTGCATTGAATCCAAGCTGCCATACTTCTGACCATTCCTCCAACCTTGCCAAGTCCCTTCTCATCCTTTCCACACCTCCTTGTGTATCAACCCTGTTGCAGATCTTTGTGTCATCTGCCAAGAGGCATACTTTTCCTTCCAGTCCCTCTGCAATGTCACTTATAAAGACATTAAAAAGTACTGGGTCCAGTACTGAACCCTGCAGTACCCACTAGTAACCCTCTTTCTTCAAGTGGACTCCATTTACAATTACCTTCTGTGTCCTGTTGTTCAGCCAGTGTTTTACCCAGGCTACCACCTTGGGACCCACTCCCAGGCTGGTTAATTTGACTACTAATCTTTTGTGTGGGACTGTGTCAAATGCCTTGCTAAAGTCTAGGCAGGCCATGTCCACAGCCCCTCCCTGGTCTACTACTTTGGTCACCCAGTCAAAGAAATCAATTAAATTCATCTGACATGACCTTCCTGCTGTGAACCCATGCTGCCTTGGGTCCTGTGCCCCACTGGCCTCTAGGTACTCAACAATTCTTTCCTTCAGAAGTGATTCCATCACTTTCCCTACCACAGAGGTCAAACTGACAGGTCTGTAGTTTCCTGCCTCCGTCTTGGTCCCACTTTTGTGAAGGGGAATCACATCCACCTTCTTCCAGTCCTCAGGTACCACACCATCCTCCCATGATTTGTTAAAAAGCGTAGTCAGTGGTGTCACTAGTTCTCTGCTTAATTCTTTTAGAATTCTGGGGTGAATTCCATCTGGCCCCATTGCTTTATCTACCTTTAGTTTTAGGAGTTCTTTCAGAACCCTTTCTTCTGTGAAAGGACTGGGATCAACCCCCCTCTCCAGAGTGCTTCTGTTAATTGGATTAGGCACCTCTCCCACTTCCTCTTTTGTGAATACTGAACAGAAGTATTCATTCAGTATCCCTGCTTTATCACTGTCACTCTCTGCCCACCCACTCCATTCTATTCAGCCTCACTATCCCTCCCTTTGTCCTTCTGGCTCCCTGATATACCTGTAAAAGGTTTTATCCCCCTTCTTAACCGAGTTAGCTATCTTTTCCTCAGTTTGTGCCTTTGCTATTCTGACTACCCTCCCTGCTTCCTTCTGTCTTAACTGGTACAGTTCTCTGTTCTGCTCCTTCTGTGTTTCCTGATACTTCCTAAATGCTATCTTTTTCTCCCTAACCTTCACCGCCACCTCTTTTGAGAACCATAGTGGTTTTTTCTTTCATTTTGATTTGTTTATTTGCTTCACACAAAGGCTTGTTGTCTCTGTGATGGCAGTTTTCATATTTGCCCATTGTTGCACCACCCCTCCTTCTAGCCTGTTTGCTAGTGTGTTTCTAAGTCACTCTCCCATCTTGCCAAAGTCAGCCCTCCTGAAGTCCAGAACCCTCACTTTTGTATGGCTTGACTCTGTAGCAGAGTTTATCGTGAACTACACTGTTTGATGGTCACTTGTTCCCAAATGGCTACCCACTTCTAGATCTGAGATCCTCTCACTGTCCCCATTTGAGAGTATGAGGTCTAAGATTGCTCCATCATGAGTGGGTTCCAAAACTAGCTGTTTGAGGCATGCCACCTGAAGGGCATCAAGAATGGCCCTGCTTTTGGATGTAGCTGCCGCAAAGGTGCTCCAGTTAACATCTGGCTTAAGTTCCCCCATCAACAGTATCTCCCCTTTGGTGGACAGAAAGGATTTGCTATCGGATAAAAACGAGATGTCAGGGAATAATCAAAGGTTTTATTTTGTAACTACAAAAGGAAGGTCCTGTCAAACTAATCTCATAGATTTCTTTGACTGGGTAACCAGAGTGGTGGACCAAGGGGGAGCAGTTCATGTCGCCTACCTTGACTTCAGCAAAGCTTTTGACACTGTTCCACATAGAAGATTGATAAATAAGCTGGGTAGGCTCGGGGTGGGTCAGAAGTTAGTCAACTGGGTGGCAAACTGGTTGATGGGCAGAAAACAGAGAGTGGTGGTAAATGGTATACAGTCAGAAAAGATGCAAGTCACAAGTGGGGTACCTCAGGGATAAGTCCTGGGGCCAGTCCTCTTCAATATCTTCATTAGTGACCTTGCAGATGGACTAGAGGGTAAGGCTTGTCTGTTTGCAGATGGCACCAAGATCTGCAACAGAGTAGATGATCCAGATAGGGTAGGCAGAATGAGAAGAGATCTGGATAAACTAGCAAAAGAGTCAGAAGAGTGGCAACTGGGATTTAATGCAAAGAAGTGCAAGATCATGCACATAGGGAAGAGAAACCCTGAAGCCACCTATAGGCTGGGAGGGGAGTTGCTGGCAGTCACAAAGGAAGAAAGAGACTTGGGCATCATCATCACTGATGACCTGAAATCATCCAAGCAGACCTCTAAAGCAGTAAGTAAGACTAGGGGGATGTTAGGGTGTATAAGTAGGGGTATCACGAGTCATAAGAGAGAGGTAATAATCCCTCTTTACAAGACACTGGTTAGGCCCCATCTGGAGTACTGCGTGCAGTACTGGAGGCCACACCTTCACAAGGACATTAACCAAATTGAGGCATTCCAGAGAAGGGCAACCAAAATGGTGCAGGGACTGCATCAGAAGACATAGGACAGATTAACTGAGCTCAATATGTATACCCTTGAGCAAAGGAGGGAGAGAGGTGATATGATCGAGACATTCAAACACCTTAAGGGCATTAACAAGGTGAAAGAGTCTAACATGTTTAAATATAAGAAAAACAGCAGGACAAGAGGACACAGCATGAGATTAGAGGGAGGCTGATTAAGGGGGGAATGTGAGGAAATACTTTTTCACAGAAAGGGTGGTGGATGCATGGAACGGCCTACCTCAGGAAGTGGTAGCTATGAATACAGTGCAGGGCTTCAAACAGGCATGGGATAGGCATAAGGGAGCAATACAGATGAGTATGAATAGATAGACCACTGACAGAGCAAAGGCCGATGGCACATTTATAAGATAGAAAAAGAAATGGGCAGACTGGATGGGCCTTGCGGTCCTTATCTGCCGTCAACTTCTATGTTTCTATGTTTCTAACTACTTATAGTACCAAAGTCGAGAGATTGGACAAATAATTAAGAGACACTGGCAAGTACTTACAGCAGAACCTGGTTTATGTGGAGTGTCTGCCCAGACTCCGATTTTAACTTTTAGACATGCTCCCACATTAAAAGACACCTTAGTAAGAAGTCATTTTACACCTACAGTGAAACACACCAATAACTGGTTGGAAAATTACACACGGGATGTGTACAGTGTAAAAACTGTAGTGCATGTAATCACATTTTGAAAGAGAAGGATTTTAGTGTCAGTAATCGACAAGCAAAGATTTTTGACATTAGACAACTGATTACCTGCAATACTCAGGGTGTCATTTATTTAGCGAGATTTAATTGTGGAGCATTCTGTGTAGGCAAAACAGAAAGAGCTTTCAAGGTTAGAGTTTTGGAGCATGTTCGAGCAATTCATAAACAAGATTTAACTTATGCAACAGCAGCACATATTTATGAAAATAGAGAGAGAATGGAAATACATGAGTTTAAATTTTTAGGAATAGAAAAGATCTTTCATGGTTTGCAAGGTGGTAACTATTGCAACAAAATTTAAAAAAAGGAAAATGAATGGATTCTACATCTACAAGCTTATAAGAAGCCAGGCATTAATGCACATTTGGAATTGAAACCATATTTGGAAAGTAGATAAATTATTCTTCAGACCTTAGTTTTGTTAGTATTTCAACTGTAATTTGGGTGGTATAGTGTAATTCACCTTTTCTAGGCTTTTAAGAGTTAATACATAGGGCAATGTTGATTAATTGATGTACCAATGATTTTGAATTTCGTCATGGTGATGCAATGGGTGGTTGGGTATTTAATGCTGAGATGTGTATTGTGTTTAGCTTTTGATAAAGGACCTTTGTCCAAAACGCGTCAAGCAGTTTTTATTGGTGCAATAAAATTATATTCATTTTGTATGCTCTGAATCTGATTATTATTGGGGTTTGTGTGTGCTTAAGCTTTTGTGCACTAGTATTTGTTTAGCTATAAGCACCACGATTGCCTTGTGCATGGTTCGTATGCCAAGTATCTCCCCTTTCTCTGCCATCCTAAGTATGCCTTCTATCATATCCTTGTCCATTCCATCCCCCTGACATGGGGGTCTATATACAACCCCTGTGCGGATTGTGGTGCCATTTCCAGTCTCTAAGGTGACCCACAGTGCCTCCTCTCCTCCCTGTTTACTCTTTTGTTCAGTTGCTTTTATCCCTTGCCTTACATAGAGAGCTACTCCTCCCCCTCTTCTGCCCTCCCTGTCTCTTCTGTAGGTTGTGTACCCTGGTATGTTAACATCCCAGACATGGTTCTCTGTGTACCATATTTCTGTGACTGCTACAATATCCAGGCATCCCTCTTCCATCAAGGCCACCAGTTCAGGGAGCTTGTTGCCCAGACTACAGGCGTTGGTACTCATTACCCTCCATTTCTTGATTGCCTTACCCCTTTTTGCCCCATCCCTGTCCTTATTGCATTTGTCACTTTCTCCATTTACCCCACACTTCTCCCTATTGACATCTCTATGTCGGTGTCTACCTCACTTAGTACCCTGATATTTTGGGGGGGCTAGGATTTCCCTGCTCCTTTCCAGTGCCTCCCCCTTTGGCTAGTTTAAATACTTGTCAATTAAGTATTTAAACCTGTCACCTAGGATCCTGGTTCCCCTCCTGGACAGATGCAGACCATCATGCCAGTATAGGCTGGCATCCCTCCAGTGGACCCCCAGTCTCCAATGAAGCCAAATCGCTGAGCTCTGCACCAGTTTTTCAACCACTGATTGAATACCATGGTGTGGAGCACCCTAGCCTCACCTGTGCCATAGACAGACAGCACCTCCGAGAAGGTTACCGTGTGTGCTATTTGTCTAAAGCCCCTCTCCATCTCCACAAATGCTTCTTGCACTGCTCTGATCCCTTTCTTAGCCAGGTCATTTGTCCCCAGGTGGACAATGACATCCAGCTCCCTCCCCTGTGCTGCTGCTCCTGCGATCCTGAGGATTCGCTCCTTGTCTCTCCAAGCCATGGCGCCAGGCAGGCACCTTACCTCCCTCTCCCCTTCCTCCCCCAGTTCTACCTTCCTAACAATTGAGTCCCCCACCAGGAGTTGTTTCCTTCCCCTGTGGGGTCCCATGCCACCCTCCTTTGGGTCTCATTTGTGGAGGTTCCCAGCATCCTCCTTGGTTTCCACTGTGGGTGCCTCCAGAGGAGCCACACTTTTCCAAACGGCATAGAAATTGTGAGAGGTACAACTGGAGGGATGAGCCTCTGTTCCACCACCTCACCCTCCCGGAGCCCACTGTGGTCCAACCACCTCTTTCTTGGCAACCTCTGAGGCAGCGCAGTGACCCTGGTGGTCCCTGGGTGGGAGAGGAGGTCCCACAAATCCTGGCCAACTCAGCCTGGAGATGAGCAACCTCCTCCCTCAGCCCAGAGAGGTGCCTGCAGACGGGACAACACGGCATCCTCCAAAACATCTCCCGGAAGACTGCTGATCCACAGCCACTGCACTGCACCACTCCCATCATGTCTTTTTTCTGGCCCCCTAACTGTTATTTGGAATACTTACTCTTTCCTCTGTTTGTTTATTTTTTTTTTCTCTCCCTACTTACTTACTGCCTCTGCACCCTTTTATCTCCTGATCTTCCTGTTCTGAGACAAGAAGTTCCTATATTTCTCAGTAGTCTCCTTACTTGCTCAGAGTCAGACCTCCAGCAGCTGGGGGATGGAGAGCTACTCTTGTCCTTCTAGGATAGTGAGTCTTTGGTGGCTCTGTGATCATTCACGTCCTGCTCCCAAACAGGAAGTTTCTGTTGTCAGTTAAATCCTGTGCCTATAAAAGTAGAACTGGTTTAAGGTGGGGGGGGTGGAGGGGAGGGAAGGAGGGCAATATAGTCCCAGTAGAGAAGTTTTAGTTACATCAGTAGCTCCTTCCTCCTGGAGTTCTGTCTGTCCTCTGGCAGAAGCAATCTAGGGCAGTGTTTATATCTGGTCTTAACCCGGCTCTTTCTAGCTAAGCCACTCTCCCTACTTTGCAAATCTTTCTACACTTAGTTAATTTCACAGATAACAATTCCCTTCTGATACCTGTGACAAGCACCTAGATAAGTACACAGATAATAGATAACAATTTACTTCAGCTACCTCTGACAAACACACCAACTCCTTTTTTTTTGGTTTTTAACCCTTAATTGAAGGTCCCAGTACAAGAAATCTAGTTCTTAGTCCCAGTAGAGAAGTTTTAGTTATACCAGTAGCTCCTTCCTCCTGGAGTTCTGTCTGTCCTCTGGCAGAAGCTATCTAGGGCAGTATTTATATCTGGTCTTAACCTGGCTCCTTCTAGCTAAGCCACTCCCCCTACTTTGCAAATCTTTCTACACTTAGTTAATTTCACAGATAACAATTCCCTTCTGACACCTGTGACAAACACCTAGATAAGTACACAGATAACAGATAACAATTTACTTCAACTACCTCTGACAAACACACCAGCTCCTTTTTTTAACCCTTAATTGAAGGTCCCAGTACAAGAGATCTAGTTCTTAGTCCCAGTAGAGAAGTTTTAGTTACACCAGTAGCTTCTTCCTCCTGGAGTTCTGTCTGTCCTCTCAACAGAATAAAGAGGGCACTCACTAAGCATAACAAGCTACATTAAAGCAGATGCTGCAAATACAATGAGACAAAATATCCACTTGAATTAGTAGTCCGTGCATTCAACAATAATAGAACTGATCAGATAGAAAACCATTTACCAACTCAGAAGCAATTTAAATTAGGTGGAATATTTTCCAGTGACTCTCACATTCAACCTGATTTAAATAAATCCAGGGAAAGCTGTGTTAGCTATTTCCTCGATTGGTGGAGGGATTCAAAGAAGGACTTATTCTCTTTGTTGATGGACAATTTGGCTGGATAGAGCATTCTAAATGTTATTCTATCGACTATCAGCTCATTAACAATTGGTGAAAAATCCCTTCTGCGTTGTCAGACTGCCTGTGTGTGTGTGTGTGTGGGGGGGGGGATTCTGATCATTTCTCCATCCCAGACGAGTGAGTTAGAATCTTTTACCTTATTAAGGATATACATTCTATCTAGGTAATTTAAAAATGTTATGATAAATGGCCTTGGAGGCTCTCCTTGAGACGGCATAGGGTGCAATGCCCTATGAACCCTCTCCACTACATAGTTGGGGCCATTCGGGGAGGCACCTGCAACATTTTCGCATAGGACTTGTGCAAAATGGATGGAGTTGGTACCTTCAGATAATTCTGGTAAACTGCATGTGACTATATTATTCCTGTGTGATCTTCTTTCTAAGTTCTCCAATTTGGCTTCCAGCTTGGAAAATTTCTGCTGGAGTGCAGGGACTTCAGGTATGAATCTGTCCTTCCAATCTTCAATTGAGGAGATCCGACTCTTGGTGTCACTTATTCTCTTGGTTATTCCTTCGATAGTGCCCCTGATAATTTTGGAGTCTTCTACTAAGGCTGAAATAGCTTCTTTGAGTGGAGTTAATTCTGCCATAAATTTCTCCTCTGATAGTGAGATATTGGCTGGAGAGGCTGCCTATTCTTGTTTTGAGATTGCTTGGAGCACTTTGTCCCTCATGATCTATTGGGTGTTGGAGGCAGCATGTGCTTAATGGGAGCATTTTTCATTTCTGTGTCCATTTTTGAGCTTGGAAGTGCTCTAGCTGATTACAAGGTAAGTATCAAATATGTGGATACCTTTTTAAAATCATAGTTGCAGATTATATCAGTCCAGGAAAAATAGAAGTAGCACTGGAGATCTGGAGCAAAGCAGAGAAGCTCTCACCTCGACCGAGTCATCACAGGAAGTCCATCAGAATCCTTAAAGCTGCTCACCAACCAGCTTTACCACTAAAAGGCCCAGACAGCACCCCGAGGACCAGCATCCCCCAATCCACACAATTAAAAGAAGCAGCACCCATCTCCTTTTCCACCTCCCACTTTACCTCATAAGGTGCTGCAGATCTGCCCACCACTTCCAGTCTTCTCCATGCCATATGTCTAATTGTTCACTCTGTGTTTGCTTTAGTTAGGCATTCTTTTTTGTTGCTCCAAATCAATGTCCACTCCTGAGTCCTGTTCCCTTGACACTGGTGCTGCCTGTAATCAATTAGTGCCCATTGCTAATAATCTTTGGCATGTCAGTTTGCCCAGTGCCCTCCCCACTAGCTAGTCGTATGAGGCAGAATGGATATTATTAGTTACAAAAATGCTGTATGCTATGGATGACCAGTACAAATCCTCTAGTCATCTGCACAGTATTATAATTTATTTTGGGGAGTAATAATACTACCAGCTCTGTATCTTACAAAATAGCTTTTGGGCAGGGCATTGGGCAAGTATGTGCTTTGGCACTAGACCAAGGCTCTCTAAATTCCTGTCCCACCCTTCCTTCCATACCCTAGATGGTATCCCAGTTGATGACATAACTGCCTCCAAATACCTTGGTGTCTGGCTTGACCGTCACCTCTCCCAGCACATAGACGCCATTCATGAAAAGCTCCACCCTAAACTGGGTGCCCTCTTTAGGCATAAGAGCTGAATCCCCCACCCTGCTTGCTAAGACATCCTTGCCAAGATGATTCTCCCCATCTTTGACTATGGCAATATTGTCTATGGGGCTGCCCCTAAATCCACCCTGGACAGACTGGATCCCCTCTTCCACTCCTTCTTCTGCTTTGCTCTCAACTGCCCTACCTGCACCCACCACTGTACTCTCTACTCTGCTCGTTCCCTCCCATCCCTGGAGGATCACCATCTGTCCCATTGTGCCTCCTTTACTTCAAGCTCTGGCTATCCTTCCTACCCCCATATCTCAACTCCCTACTCTCTTCATCCACCTCCTCCTCCTACTCCCTCTGAAACTTTGAGTATTGCTCCCTCAGGCTGCCTTCCCATAACATTCTCACTGGTCAATCACCCTTCTCTTTCTGCTTTCCTAAACTCTGGAATTCTTTCCCCCTAAACATTCACGCAACCTATTCAAAACCCTCTCTAATCTCTCTTCTCCGCTCCCACACCTTTCCCTCCTACCACTGTCCTTAAGTGTACGCTGACCCTCCTTCAGTGCCACTGGGGTCCAAACTACTGTGACTGTATTTTGCACTTATTGTATTCATCTACTTGAACATTGTATGAATTCAGGTTACCTAACTGCTACCACTGTATATTGCACTTATTATATATACCTATGTATTTCTGCTACATTTTGTATATTTAATCCTCCTCTGGACTCATTATATTTCTCTGCATGTCAGCCTGTGCAATTGTATATATCTTTTTAGAATGTTCTTATGCTGGGCCAGCCTGGTGGTGCTGAGGGTGAGGTGCTAGATGCCACACCTCGCACCATGCTGGCAATCCTGGTTCGGGAATATGCCAGGGCTGTCAGGGGTCGGCAGGGATAGGATTGAGCATCTAGAGGACTGCACTCCTATCCTGGGGAGGGCTGAGGGCTTCCACCACTTTGCAGCAGCCCCTGGTGATGACCGGGGGGCACTACAAGGGCTGGTGCAACAAAGGGGTGGAGTATGGTGGATGTCGGCATGCTGTGCCTCAGGACGTCATTGCACATGCATACTCCAGAGGAACTAAGGGAGGAAAAGGCTGGGTGCGATCATGCAGCTTGATGGCCACGCTCTACTCTGCCTGGAGGACTGTCATGGAATCGCACTGGGGGGGTCCAGGGCCGGCTCGGCTCGGAGTGGCATGGGGAGGCCCTCCAGTGGGTTGGCGGATGGCTGCACTGGATCCGCCATCATGCGAGTGAGCCTGCTGCTCTCTGGGCAGGCAGAGCCGGCGGCTGGATGTCCCCGCTGGTAACGTGCAGCAGCAGGCAGAAAAATAGAAATATAATAAAAAAGAATGTTCTTATGCTTTCCCTCTCCCCTTTTCCCCAAGACAGGTCTGGAAACGAACCATTTTGTGCTCAGTATGTTTTTTTTCCGGTGAAACATTTTAATAAAGAAATAAAGTAGCATGCCTAACATTTTTGTCAATGGCCATTGTTTGGGCATGGGTGGCACCAGCCACACAGGACTCCTGAGTGGACTTGGACCTGGAGTGATATGGAGAAATGCCAAACCAAAGTAGACACAGGGCTGTGCCAATGACTGTATGGGGCCCCCTACAAAATATTTTGTGGGGCCCTACCAATAAGCCTCAAATAACTATTAGCGCATATAAAATATTTATTGCATAGGTTCTTTTGGTATTTCATATTAGTCCTGCTGAGCATCTATAATTTGTCCATGTTACCCCCCTTTCCCTTGCTGGCACCATCAGCAAGGAACTAACAATGTAATTTTCCCTGCTTCCCCTGAGGACGTCGGTATCCAGATCAGATGTTGTGAGTAACGGGCCCTATTGCTTCTTTGTTCTATACCTCCCCCATCCCATGAAACTGGAGTTCTAATCAGCAGCACAGAACTCACAGCTGCCACTACTGACAGCCCCAGTTTCAACTAGATAAGCAATGTACACAGAAAAATAAAGTTGCAGTCTTGTCTGTGACAATAATAGGTTTTCATAATGCTGACCTCTGAGGCAGTGGGCTCCCTGACAATGTGGGCCCTCCTGCAACTGCATCTCTTGCACCCCCTTGGCCATGGACAGTCAATGGACAACTGAACAATAGACATATAGCATGGTGAATTCTGGAAGTGGCAGGCAGCACCATATGAAGTAAAATGGGAAGGGGAGAAGGAAATGGGTGCTATTTCAAATAATTCTGAGGGCCAGGACTCAGGGTGATGCAGGGGCTTTAGTGTTGTAGTTGGTTGGGGCACTTGTAGATACTGTAGTCAGATGCAGAATCAGAAATTCCAGTTCTGACTCCAAAACCGATTCCGAGGTCTTAGTGGGATTGTAATGGAATCAGAATTTCTGAAATGCAATGGCTGTGCAACAGAAAAGAACTAGATGATTCCAAGCTACCCTAGTTGATGCACCTTTGTTGTTTCGATATGCTGGAAATGCACTTTTACTTTATAGATATATTAATAATACATTCCTACTAGATTGACAGAAAGAAGTAGTTTCAGCATATGGATTACAGTGGAAACATATAAACAGAGAAACATAGAAGGTGATGGTTAGACATACTATGACTAACGTGTTATAACTCTTTACTCCTCTGTTGTATTATCTTTTATACAGTCTTTGATACCATGACATGGAGCCTTTGCAAAGGAGTCTTTGACTCAAAGATTAATTCCGATATGTTCAAATAAATAAAAAAAATAAATAAATAAGGACCGTGTGGCCCATCTAGTCTGCCCCTTTTTCCTACCTAATGCAATATTGCAGAACCTAGTTGATCTGCGGCTTACCCTCTCTTCCCTGTTGCTAGCGTACTCTTATGTCTATCCCATGCATTATTGAATTCCTCTACTGTTTTGGCCCCCACCACCTCTGCAGGGAGGCTGTTCCAAGCATCCACTACTGTTTCTGTAAAAAAGTACTTCTCACGTAGCCCCTGCGCCTACCCCCTCCTAGCCTCATATCATGCCCCCTTGTTCTTGTACACCTTCTTTTATGAAAGATGCTACCCTCCTGTACCTTGTTTATACCCTGATGTACCTGAATGCCTCTATCATATCCCCCTCTCTCCTCTCCTCTCCTCTCCTCCAGAGAATACATAGTGAGGTCCTCTAGTCTTTCCTCATATGATGTTTGGTGCAGTCCTTGCACCATTTTTGTTGCCCTTCTCTGGACTACCTATATTTTGTCTATGGCCTTCCAGAGATGTGGCCTCCAGAACTGGACACCATACTTCAGATGAGGTCTCACTAATGATCTGTGCAGCGGCCTAACCACCTCCTTTTTTCTGCTGGTGATACATCTCCCTATGCAACCTAGCATCCCACTGGCTCTCCGCATAGCCTTCTCACATTGTTTGGTTATCTTTAGGTTATCAGATATGATTATCCCCAGGTCCCTTTCATGGAAATATACTTATTTCAATGTACTAATAATACACAAGCACCATATCAACAGAAAGACTTTTAAAAAAAAAAGAACATTTTCAAACATTTTTCAGATTTTGTCATACCAATTACTGATATTGTAAAGATTGTACTTTTTCACATTGTGTGCATATATTGCCATAAAGCGTAGGAATTTAATTACATATAAAGAAAGTGTTTGTTTGACATACGGTATCGAAAGATACTAGTGGTATTCCATCAAAGGGAATCATGGCCATTTTCTTCTAGTTCTATGTTAAAGTGCCTTTTTTCTCTGTCATGTAAGATGCCCTTTCTTCCTCATTTTGAGTCTGCCTTAGCATTTGTTGAGGAGCTCACCTTTAAACATGTCTGTCTTTGACGTTTCATCATTATTCTCTATTGTTTTTGAACACCCATTGCTCCATCAGTTCAGAGAGAACTGTAGTGTCTGCTGCACCAAGTTGCCTTAGTTCAAATACAGTAGAGACTTCAGGTGAAAAGCTGGAGATAACTATATTTAAATCAGCACTCTTTTCATTATTTCAGATGTATAGAAAAATGCTAAAGCAAACTCAAAACAGAGAAAAGGGCAGTGATACAGAATAAGAAGTTATACTTCCAACCTTTTCACCAGAACAGGCACTGCTGCTTTAATGCAGAAATGCAGTACTTAAATGAGGACACTAGGTGGCGCAAAGCCATCAGTTGCTGGATGCTTCATTAGAAACATAAACTAATGGGTGCAGTTTTTTGTAGAACAAAATGTAAACGAATGTTGTTTCACTTTTTTCAGTCTGTGTTACAAAATAGCTCAAAACTGCTGGATAGCAGTAAAACACAGATTTCTAATTAAAGTTGATTAGCTATGCCCTGCCTATTGGCAGTACTGTTGCTCTGTGTCTTTTCTTGCCATTCAACTTTTTCTCCTCGCCATGGTGCAGGATTTGTCCTATACCAGCTCCCAGCCCCATCACCTGGCATCCTAGGGACTTACTTCTTTCTGGTGCTTCCCCCACAGCTTCCCCCCTCCCGTGTTGGGGGTCGATGGTAGGTGCCTTACTACCGATGTAACTGACCCGGTTCCGGAAGAGGGCCCTGTAGCCCCGTGAGGATCCTGTGAGAGGTCGGTGTCATCCTGCACTGCACCCGGACATTTTTCCTGTTCTGTTCTTGAGGAATGTATGTGCAATGCTGTCCAGATGTATCACACACGCTACCGTGTGTGGGACATCAACGGCTGCCATCCCTCCATCCCCCAGTGTGTCAGCACTGGTGGCTTGTCCCTGAGCCTCCGCCAAGGGCCAGATGAGTGTTGGGATCCACAACCCTCCCTCTACAGAGAAGCAGAGCTGTCCTCTGGATGCTTAATCCTCCTCGCCATAGCCAGCCCCAGGCAAACCGAGTCCATCCCCGAAGCCGGGCCACTGGCATGGTGGAACGTGGCTGAACGTGAGGCATGGATGCCTCTGCCCTCTGCACCACTGGGCTGGTTTTCTGTTTCTTTTCAAATACCTCTGTACCTGTCATAAAGTGAAAAAGTACATCCTCACGTTGCTAACTGATGAAACTTCAGTGGTCAGTGTCTCCTTTTTTTTTTTTAGGACTGGGTAAGGCCACTAGGCACAATGCCTGTTTTCAGGGGAGACCCAGGAGCACTGGGAAGGTTAAGGCTTTCCAACTCTCTGGAACTTGATCCCCTCATCCCTTTATAATTCTTACACCTCAGGCTCCTTCAGGTACCAACTAAAACTCCTCCCACCTCCGACCTGCTCCTGCTTCCCATAAGAGGTCTTCCCTGTTTACACTGGCATCACAGGGTTTTGGTTTTATCTCTATTTACTTGTACATAAGCTTGCACTTTAATCTACTCCATGATGTACCGGTTGAAGTATTATACACTGTATTGTGCCTGCACTTTAATTCTGTATCTTGTAATGCACTGGATTTTGTTTTGTTGCTCCTAAAGGGGGTAGGAAGAAATAGGCTGTTGGTTAAATAGGATCTGCAGCTTATCCTCTAGGTAGGGAAATGGGAAGACTAGGTGGGCCAGGTGGTCCTTATCTGCCGTCAAAGTCTATGTTTCTACCATTCCCTCCCCCAGAGAGTCGTGATCTGGGAATTAGCTTCACCTTATTGTGCCTTTCTGGGTTACCAATTGTCAAAAAAATAAATAAATAAGTGACTTGCTCTAGGTCACACAGTATGAAAGTGGTGGCTATGGGAGTCAAACCCAGATCTGCTGGATATACCTAGCTCATTTACAGCTTGTTACCCTAACCGGTAGGCTATATGGCCTAAAAACCATCAATGGCCGATAAAAATGATGCTGCACTGGCTATAAGGCCCATAGGGTTCGGGCACCTACCCTGTACAATTGCATGAAATAGCCACCAGTCCTGAAGCATTGACCACTAAGTAATGGCTACAGGGTCACCAAATGTAATGATTTTTTTACAGTCGGGATGCAAGACCACAATCTTGTAGCATTTTTTACATTAAGCCAAAATCATCGCCCTTTATCCTTATGAAGAAACAATGTTCCTGCAAGCCATACGTAACCTTTTTTTGTTACATTTTTATTTTTTTAATTATCTAACAACTTATTTACACAGGAGAACCTAGCTGAGATACAGCATATTTTTTCCAGAGGGGTTTTGCTTGTTCTCATTTTCTCTTCTGGGGGGAACTTGAGAAGTGGGAGGCACATTTGTACTCAGATTTACATGGCCCATTATCTCCTTGTATTGTAAGGAGCACTTGTCCTCGTTTTCAGTCTGCTCTAGCATATTCTCAAACATCTGAAATAATAAAAGGAGCACTGCTATCGCCGCATCAAAAGATATCAATAAGGGTCTCCACAAAATCCCTTATTCTGCTGTTCTCCTTGGGTGGATACTGTCATGACCGTAGGATTTTCCTGGAGTTACACCCTCAATATATTTACCAACTAATTCTGATATCATCAGCATTGTCTCCTGTTTGGCTTGTACCTCTCCCATGACTTCCACTCCCAGCTGGCCATGCCCTTGACTTCCTGGTGGAATACTGCTTGATGAGAAGTAGTTATTCAGTGCCTCGGCTATTCCCTGGTGTTATTCAATGGCTCCTTCCCCACTGATGTTCAGCAGCCCCACCTTATCTCTGACTCTCTGTTTGTTCCCTATGTATTAAAAAAGGATTTATTATTTCCCTTGATCCCCTGCACAGTCCTGTCTTCCAAACCAGCTTCAGCCTGGGCAGTCTTGGCCCTGCATTCCTTCTGTAATGTCCTATATTCTACCTCCATCGCTGTATCAATAGAATCTTGCCACTTATTGTTATACCTTTCTTCTCTCCTAACCTCCCCTGAAGGTCTTTGGACAGGCACGGAGGCCTCCACATAACCCTCTCAGCCTTGCTGCATATGGGGATTCACAGTGGGTATTTGGCTGTGGTGGGGACTGAACCTGTGATGTCTTGGTTTCCAAGTCGATGGTCTATCCATTAGACCTCACTGTCTCCATAATAGTTTTTTTGGCATGCATCATCATATACTAAGTTTAAAATGAAAAATATTTTCACAGCACATCCAAAGTATTTACATCATATTTCTCAATTTAATTCCATACTCTAAAGTAAGTAACTTTTAAAAGGCACCTAAACAAGGATATTAAGCTGTACCCATTTAGTAAATAGCTCCAAGGGCACTATAGACAGGGGACTGAGATTCTGGCACATACTATATGTAAAGTTTCCTGAAAATCTAGGTCTTACTGTTGTTAAATCACATCTAAAAGTCTATAAATGGACGGAGGAGCATCTGAATCTGGAGCCACAATCCAAACATGAAATGATGCCGGATGTCAAACTCGATGATGTTATCAGAGTAAGAGTGCTCAAGGTTTATTACTACCTTGTAATAGTGCACTGCATGCCTTGCCTGTAATTACCCCCATGTCTTATTTATTGTATTTATTCATTTGCTCCACAGGTAGGCTCACTGGCACAAAGTTCCTTTTTACAGAAGGGGCACCCAATAGCCCAGTGAGTAGCATGTTGCACTTCCCTGCAGGTGACTCCAGTTCAGGAATAAGCTCGGGGAGCTGGCTGGATGGTCCAGGTCTGGGGGATGGTGCTGCTGCATGACAGGGCTCCCAGCTTGGGGAGGGATGACATAGTGTTCCATCTCATAGATGGCACCTTGTGGTGGGCTGGGCAGTTTAACCTCACAAGGTGCACTGCATGTGTTAAGGCCAGGTTCAGGGCTATGGAATGCATCAGGCGAGATGGCTGGTCAGAAAAGTAGGAAACGCAGAAGCTGGCATCAGGATGAAATCTCCAGTTGCCGCAGTCTCTACATCACTTACTGGGTCCTGGTGAATGTTCTGGATTGTGCTTCGGGGGGCAGAGGAGAACACCCACTCCGACCCCACCACAAAGGGAAAAATCCAAGGAGGATGTGAACTCCATGGTGAATCCCTGAGATGGTGGGTGCCTGGGTGGGTGACTGCAGGAAAGAAGGGGGTTGGTGGCAAGGAGGATAAAATCCACTATTGAAAAAATACTTCTTTTTCCACTTTCTTATGTTAATGGATGCTTAACTTGTGTAGTAGACTTTCTACAAATTAAGTATTGGTAAGTGTAAGGAAGTGGAAAGGTAAATTTAAAGGGAAAGTCCTCACAACCTTTTTTCTGTTTGCCAGTGTAGTGTGTAGGCATGAACAATGATTCCCTCTCCTGCATCCCCCTAATTTCATCTTAATTTAAAGAGGGTCTCCAGCCAAAAGTACTACATTGCAGAATTAGAATAAGCATACCCCCAATAAATCTTGTACCAAAAATTAGATTCCTATGTTACTTTATCTTAAAGTTATGAGCTGTTTTGTAACCTTGATTTCACTGCCTGTTCAAAAAAGCCAGTTTCGGTGAAGATCTGCTGATGTCATCTCCTGAACTCACAGTCTAGTTCTCCCTGTCAGCAAGTTTATAGGACCTGTCTCTTCAAAGTTTGAAGATTATGTGCAATAGTTTTTGCAAGTGAAACAGGCAGCACCATTCAAAAAACATTGCTACAAAAATTATGTGTGTTTCAGGTTTTGTAACAAAGTTGACAAATTTGTATTTTTTAATTCCTTTTTGGTGTGGTTCATTTCTCCAAGGTTGCTGGATGCTGAGTCAGCATGCCTCCAGGCTGCTGATACCATTGGGGTGCTAGTCTACTGTGCCTATTAGGAAGTTGTATTGCTACTAGTATCGCATAATGTTAGTAACTTCACTGCTGTTTGTCAGTCTGCTTTGCAATAAGTTTTAATAGGGGCCTATATGTGTTAATTCCTTCTGGGCTGGCTTCTGCATGGAAACTTGCAGTAAGGTTTCAAAACAGCATTACCTCTCCCACTCCCATTCACAGGGAGATGCAATGATTGTTTTAAAGTGCAATCCTGAGAAGTCACTTCCATTGAATAACAGGTGTGAATGATCACAGCCTTTCACCACATCAGAGTTATCCAGTCTGTAAACCTCACAGCAGTGCACTATGAATCAGCATCCAACAACCATGGAGAAAAGGACCACAACAAAAAGGCACCCCCCAAAAAACAAACAAACAAATTTGTCAACTTTTTTACAAAACCTGAAACACACATAGTTTTTAAAGCACTGCTTATTGAACAGTGCTGCCTATTTTACTTGTGAAAACCATTGCACGTGATCTTTAAACTTTGGAGAAACAGATCCTATAAGCTTGCTGACAGGGAGGACTACATTGTGAGTTCAGGATAAGACATCATTAGAAACTCTTCACTGAAAGAATACAGGACCTTCAGAAGACATACAACAGAACTGATTGACAGTAGTACTTCTGCTGACATGTTCATGTACGCATCAACTCCCATGATGCCTTGTATGAGTGTGGTCATGACCTTTACAATGGTGACAAACAGGTTTTCACACCAGGGCAGAACAGAGTTAAACAACTTCATTTAAATTTAAATAAGGGTGAAGTTATGGGCTTGTAAGAGAGGGAATCACTGTTCATGCCTACAAACTACGCAGGAATACAGAAAAATATGTTGAGGGGACCTTCCCTTTAAATAGGTGACACTATCTTAATCCCTTGTTTACAGTGCCCTGGCATATGTTTACTAAAATTGCCACGGCATGATATTCTCATATAAGTGCCCATTCTAATACCATAAACATAACGGTTGAAGCATTTGGTTGCAGTCAATGGCTTGCACTGGTTTTACAGTTCTTAAAAGTCTTGCTGAAGACCAGCAACTACGGCACACAGCTACTGAACGGGTACAAGGACTGTGGGGTACTTGTGGCACACAAGCTGCTGCACAGTTTTGTTTCAGCAAAGCTCAGCATTTCTTCAGATTTTACACTGTTGTTGATGTCCCCCCCCCCCAATTACAAGAGTCCTATAGAGGTAAAGAAGGGGTCTGGCCAAAAGTACTGTACTAAATTAAAAATTATTTATCTATTTTGATAACTAGGTAGAGTCACTGAGACGAAGTCCCTTTTACAGGAGAAACGGGCATAAAACAAACAAAAACTGAAGGTATGATTTTTTTTCTGGTTCCAGAATGATGGAGTCTCTGCTGCTGGAGACGAGGACTTTGAATAGCCAACTCACTGAGCATGTTGACAAGTTTAAGTATCTTGAGTTTATTCTAGATGGTTCTTTGTCTTGTGTTAGGCATATTGATGCTTAGTTAAGTCTGTATATGCTAGACTGGGTGTATTATACCCTATTAAAACTTGCTTTGTTCAAGGATCTGGGAAATTTGTCAGTTCTTAGTTTGGTAGTATCTCTTATAGATTATGCCTCACTAATTTACTCTGTGGCTACTGAAACTTGTTTACATCGGGTTACAGTGTCACTTGTAGTATTGCTTGTTGCTTTGTTCTGCATGCTGGCAGGCTAAAACATCACCATTTTCACATCACATATGGTTATTGTTGGGAGAGTACTATTATTTCAGCCTATCTATTATTACACGGAAACTCCTGAGGGGTACAGGGCCTAATTCCCTGGCAGGTTTATTTAATGTCTCACTGCCAGTGCATCCAACTAATAACTCTAACTACTGTATGTACTGTTGAAATTTCCTTTTAGGAGAACAAAACTGGGACAAAGCTCTTTTTCCTACTCCATGGCTGAAGTGTGGTATTCTACCCCTGATCACGTGTTGGATGTATAAAGGATATACAATGACCTGTGTTCAAATATGCCATTTATTTCCACAAGGGAGGAGGTCATGAGGAGCAAAGCCACGAGTAAGGTATGAAAGATCCACTCCCTCCTGAATAGAAATTAATGGCATATTTGAACATAGGACATTGTATGTTCTGTGTATACAGGATGTGTTGTACTCCCCCCCCCTCAAAAAAAGTGCTGTGCTTCTCTCTCCCCCCCTCCCCAATACAGCTGCTTACCTGAAAAGGGTCCACGGTTGTGGAGAAAGATTGCGGGTAATCCATAGATGACAAGCATCCCTCCAACCGTTTGACCTCGTGAGCGTGAAGTGCTTCTGGTAAGTTTGTACTCCTGAGCAAGTGCAAAGTGCAACCAGCCACATAATGTAGGAAATGCTGAGATATTGGGGTGAGAAAGTGTTAAAGTACTGCTGCCATGCAGTACTGCAAATTATACAATGGCAAGAAAATTTCCAGGGCTTTGATTGGTCAGTGTGTTCCTGAGACAGTGAGGTTATCCAAGCATAACCTCACTGTATCAAGTGCAGGCACACACATGACCGCACGACAAATGGAATCATACCTCTCTCCAAAAGTTACAGCAGATCAAAGCTGGTGCTGTAAAACATTTCAGCCTGCTCCCCACAATGTCACCACTACTCCAAATAACAATCCATAAATAAGTGAATGCTCCCCCCTCACTGAAAAAACAACACACACAACAGTTTCGGACACAACCTAAATGTAATTTTGATGCTTGTTTTTTTTTTGTAAGCGAGACACAAGCAGCTTCAGTGAACCACGCTCACAGTATCTGCTGATTGCGCGGTTTACTGATGCCTCTCAGTCGGTGGCAAAAAGGTGTCATAAAACTAATCTTTTGTGTCTGTCAACACCGTTAGATATTCTGTAAAAGCAAAAGTTTTCAACTCAGCTTCCACTCCCAATACCACTTGTTCCTTAGCTGCTACGGTAGTCTGGGATACCAGCTGATGTCCTGATTGCACCGGAAGTTTAATTCTCTGACTCAGTCCCTGCTCCAAAATGGCCATGGTAAAACCAAAATGCCAAAAAAAAACAACACAAAATGAAAGCAAACTGCCAAATAAAAGTAAAATGAAACCAACAAGTTGGTCGGCTTCTTGGTCCCCGGGTCAATTCCGCAGCTCATGAAAGAGCATGCACACTCCAAATAACACTTTCTTAACACAGAAGAAACAGATGCGCTATTGCTACAGGGTGAAAACACACGTTAGCGTGAGTAGACACCGAGAGTGGGGAGTGGGGGGCACCATATACTGGGATACACACACAACAAACAGCCTGCAGAGGGTGGTGGTAGAAATCCTGACGGAGGGAAACAGAGAGATAACTGCAGTGCCACCTACTGTCCAAAAGCAGTGACAGATGATTTTTTTTCATAAACGTACACCTACTCATCTAAAAAACCCCGGCTAAAAATACTTCTAAATCAGTAGTTTTATCTTTTTAACAAAACAGCCATTGTATAATAGCAGTAATGCACTCCAGGGTGTGGGTTGTGCTGGGATAACCTCACTTCTGGGGTGTTGGATGCACTCGGCCTTGTTCCCAACCACCCCAGGCATTAGGTTATCACAGCATAACCCACACCCTGTCATGCATTATTGCTTAATTTGACCATGATTTTTATTCAGTGCATTTTTTTGTTTTAAAAATATCTAATGACTGCATTAAAGCAAGGAAATAAAAGACAGTGGCAGCAGCGGGGTTTACAATTGTAAAGCAGCATCACTACTGGTTGCAGTTGAGAGGTTGCTTCAGCATGGGTTTGGCTAGATTAGCATGTCAAATCAAGTTGATTGACAGTTTATATGAAACATAACGTAGGCAAGTGAAAAACAAACAACTGTAATATAGACAAGTGAAAAATAAATTGTGCTTATTCCCTTGCTGTTATTTCTTATATGTTATGTAACTTGTCAGATGATCCCTGTGTATTGGGGAGGGGTTATTTGGGCTTGTTGGGCTGTATTCGTGGACTTGTGTTTGAGCCCTTGAACTACTATTGACAATCTTTCTTGGGCTTTTCTGACTGCAGTGTTCTTCTGCCAAGTGCTTGCCTCCATTGGGAGCCTGTGAACTAAAAGGGAATGTGGCTTAATCACTGCGTGCATTTAAAACAGGGGTGCTTGGATGCTCTGGAAACCATTCTGAGAGCAGAAAGTCAGAAATTCAGTCATTCCAATTCCAGCTTTTGTCTGCTTCCATTTATACAATCGGAATGGAATCAGAATTTACAGTTTTGTATCTGACTCCGCAGATACACCCACAGTGCACAGAAATGAGTTAAAAGTTCAACACCGCCACCAATACTTCGGAGACATAACCAATTCCCTTCCCCCTACAGTACCTGCCTGAATGGGGTCCTCCTACCTCTTCCTTTGACCCCGGGTGCATTGAGGACTGGTCTGGAGGAGCTGGTCAGTGTGGTGATGATCACTCAGGGTGGTGTTTGTGACTGGTGTTGGTTGATCCGCTGGCAGCTCTGTTCCTTCTCCCTTCTGTTCTTTGTTCCCCAACCCTGATCAAGACCAGAGAATCCAACCATGCTGCCACTGGCCCACCACTACCTCTTGCTCTCAACCCAAGTCTCTCTATTGACTTCTTCTGCCTGGGAATCTGCAGCAACCCCTGGTCCTGGTGGTCTAACCCGCTGCATCCCACCCCTACCTTTCCCTGCTGCCGACACCTGACCCAACCAGCTATAGGTGCATGGTGTGCTGCTGCTGGTCTTAACTTGATTTCTTCCTTCTGTGTGAGTCTGGTGGAGACCACCGTACTGTCTTCTTGGGAAATTTGTGGTGGCCAACCTGGATCAAACCCTGGGTTCCCAGCAGACCCAGTTCAGTGTGATTTAGTCTGTACAGACTGCCAGGAACCTAGCAATTGGTGCTGGTAGGCCACTCACAGCATTTTTGTGTAGCTTCTAGTCTGCTAGAAATTGAGATTCCAGGAGAAGGACCAGTCACTCACTACCGACCAAGTGGTACCTATGGCTCAGATTGGACAACAAGACAACAAGTACTGTTGTATATACAGCAGCAGAAGGACAACATGGGGTGGGAGTGGACTGGGAAGTGGCACTGGGAGTCATTTGTCAGACTCACATCATGCTGGATTGCTGCTGTGTGTTTGGCATGGTAACTGGTGGGGTCAGTCAGTGGCATGCCATGGCAGTGTTATTAGGTTGGATGGGCCACAGAAGAAAAAAGGTGACCTGTCCACCTGCAGAGTCTCTGACTAGTCGACTTGGGAGTCAGAACAGTGGAGGGATGATAGAGTGGGTGGAGTCTGGGCTCAGGAGAGATGGCCCAACCACATCAGACAGCAACACCAGCACTCAGGTAAGGCGGACAAAGGGTGGTTGAAGGGGGGTTTAACAAACATGTTTCTATTGCTGTCAGATGTGGAATCTGATCTTGCATCTGACTTCTTTTTGGAATTTGGAGTTTGGCCTTCAGTACTGAAATACCAAATTCTGAAAAAAGCCAGAAATCTTAAGTATCCAGTTTTGCAGATGAATTCCATGAACCCTAATTTCAAATAGCACTTACGCTCCTCTGCTAACTTGTCATCCAGTCAATGTGTTTATGGGGGTTAGTTTGGGTAAATCAGGCCATGCTTATGGACTTGTGCTTGAGCCCTTGTATTACTGTGGACTGTCTGTTGTGGGCTCTTTTGACTGCTTTGTCCTGCTGCTGGGTGCTTGCTTCAATCTGGAGCTTTTGAACTTAAAGGGGTGTGGCTTAACACTATTTTGTGCTGCATTCAAGCGGACCTCCGCTGTGGTCCATAGCTAAAGGGCTGTATCTTAAGGGTGTCACACTGGGGGAGTCGGCATGGAACATCAGTCAACAGGAGGTGCTGCACCCCTAGTGCGACAGGCAAGTTACATTTAGGGTCCTCTGCTGCCATGCTGTCTCAAAGTTACATGCATGGTTGGTACTCAGGTTGGTTATCTGCTTTATTATCTGTATGCTTTTTATATTGTTCTATTATTTAACTTAATTCTTTTGGTGTTATCTACTGCAGTGTATTTGTGGTTAGCTGCTGTTTGTTTTGAATTCTCCTTGCATACTGTCTAATGAATAGGGGAGTATGTATTTAAAGCTATTTCTACTAAAAGCTTTTAATCCTGTCATATAGCTGACCCTTACCATTTGGTTTATTTAACTGTCAGTTTCCCTTTTGGGTGAGGGTTATTTCCCCTTTTATTTAATTAATGTTAATATTCTCACTCTCGTATGGCTAGGCCTTTTTCCCTGTTTCCCTCCATTCTGCTAACTGGTGAGGCCCATACTCTCTATTAACTCCCTATTTGGATTATGCCGTATACTCCAGTTGCCTCCACATGTTAGGCCTATATTCCCTATAGTCTCTTCTAGTGGGTAATCTTATGCCCTCCTCCCCTGTAGCTTCCCCAACTGCGTTGACCTTACAACCTTAACTACTGTGCTTTTCATAGCATTTTACCTCCTTAGTGTGTAATTTTTAACCTCACTGTTATTCCACTATGCTTTTTCCTACACTGTCTCCTCCCTCTGCTTTTCATGCTCCTCTCTCCCTCCTTCCAGTGCTCCTTCCCTTCCCCTGTCTTACTTCCTACCCTCCTCTTCGTCTTTTCTTCCTTCCTTCCTCCTCTCTCCTCCCCAACCCATTCATCTGAGCCTTCCAGGTGCTCTCTTCAACCTGCCCCTTGACTCCACCTTGAAGCCCACTGGCGCCTTCTTTCCACTTGCTTTACTTATGCTCCCCTCTTCCCTTCTCCACTCTCCTCTTCTTCCAAGTTGCTTGCTGGTTCCATACAGCTCACTGTCTCTCTGCTGCTTTGGTAGCATGGGACACTGAACTTAATCCAGGCCCATTCTGGTTCCACCTTTGCAGCTCCTGGAAAAAAATACAGGAGAGCTGTGTTATATGTGAGGGAAGAAATGAGGGCCACAGATATACAGTGTCACCGGGGGAGAAGGAGGGACTAGAGGTACTATGGGTCAGCTTAGAAACAGGATCAGGGGCCTTTATTTGAATAGAAGTGGTATACAGACCACTGACACAGTGGGAGGAATAGGAGGGAGCCTTGGGGGAGACCATTAGTAAAATGGCAAGCAAGTGAGAAGTACTGGATTGGGGAGGGATTTAACTAGCCGGATGTAGACTCGGGCATTCTGGCCACAGCTTCAACAAGAAGCAGCGCCATCCTTGACTCCCTACACTGGGTGTTTCTGAGGCAACTGGTCACAGAATCCACTAAAGATGGGGCAGTACTACACCTGGTACTTACAAACAGGAACAGCATTGCATACATTACAGTGGGCAGTCCCTTGGGTATTACTGATCACTGTACTGTGTGGTTTGGTGTACAGATTGGGATGGAGAGAAACCACTCAAATATGAGGGTCCTAGACTTCAGGAGGGCAGATTTTAGAGAAATGTGCAACTGTCTCAGAGTTTATGTCGAAGGGATTGCTGGGGGTGTGTGGAGACCCTATGGAGTAGGATTAAGGAGGGCATAACTAAGGCATTGGCATGCTGCTTAAAGGAAGTTTGTAAGGGAAAGAAGAGGAAGAGGATGCTATGGTTCTCCAAGGAGATGGCAAAGACAATGAAGGAGAAAAAAAACAACCTTCAGGAAATATGGGGGGACACAGATGGAAGAGGACCGGGAGGTATACCTGCCAAGGCAAAGAGAGGCAGGAAAGAGGGTGTGAACAGCAAAAGTGCAAGCAGAATGGAAAAATAGACAGGGAGGATAAGAAGGGGACAAGACCTTTTTTAGATACATGGGAAGAATAGGAAGATGATCGAAAGGATAGTGAGAATCAGAAGGGCAGGATGAGGGGGGACTGTGTACAAGAGGTTCAGGAGAAGGCTGAAATTTTAAATGATTACTTCTGCTCAGTCTTCACAATGGAGAGTTGGGGGATAGACCTGCATATAGTAGAAAGCTCCAGGGCATGGGAGAAGTGAACATTAGTCCCTTTACAGAAGACAGAGAGTGAAAGGGGTTGGAAGCCCTTAATGTGAATAAGGCGATGGTGCCAGATGAGCGATGTGCTATCTGTCCCTCTGGAAACACTATTCAGTACCTCTTTAGAGACAGGGGTAGTACCAGAGGACCTACCTCTCCTTTCTCCTCTTCTCCCCCATAGTACCTCCAACCCTCTCCGTAGCACTGTTCCCATTCACTTTCTATCCCCCACAGGAAATCTATTGCTGGCCAGAATGCCTTCTCACATAGCTTCCCTAAACTATAGCCATCTTTCCCCTAGCCTATCCATTCTGTCTCTTCCACCTTCTCCATTAAGTATCTTTTTCATGACTCTATATCTCCCTCCTGCAAACGTCTCTGACCAATACCTAGTGACTGCCCCCCTTCCCACACCACTAGTTCTACTGCTCTGTTTTGCTTTGGTGTCCCCCACCCTCCTTATATGCCCCTGTTGAAATTGTTTACTGCTCATGTCTATGTGCAGTTCTACCTACCACATGCACTTTGAGGTCTGTGCACAAAAAGGGTGGGTACCATGTATCTGCGGTGCGTAGGCAACTGTGTAAGTTGTAGTGTCACACACCAGGGGTTCCACGGACCCCCAGTGGTATTCATGGAAGGGGTGTGCCACTTTTGCACTCAATTCCCTGACCATGCAGATACACATAAGAATGGTCAGGGGGCATGACTGCACTCCATGCCATTCATGAAGACACAGAGTGCCTGGCAAGGGGGTGTAGGATATGGCAGCAGGGACCCTGCCATATCCATTGCATGCCCTAACCCCCCGATTACACCTGCTGGCTGCAGTGGGATGAATACCCCCTATGCTGTCTCAGCCCTCCGGGCAAGTAAGGAGAGCTGAGGGCAGCCGTTCAGGCACTCACCCATCAACTGTCAAAAATTGCTTTATCTCTTCTCATTCTAAAGATGCATAATACTGCCACATTCCACATGTCATTGTCCTGGCCACATTCCAAAACTGTGTGTTCCTGCTGCTTTCTGAGGTTGTGCTCTTGCTGCATTCCAAAACTGCAGCCAGGTGGCATTTTGAAATCTCATCCCTGCAGTATTCTGAACTTGCTCATAACCTTGACATTCAAAAGCCACGCTTGCTGCTTCATTCAACCCCCCACCACACACATTTAAGTGCCATGCATCCACATGTTCTGGAAATACATGTTCCATTCTCACCCAATGTAACTTGGGAGAAATAAGACATAATATGTATGCTGGCATGAAGGATTAGGCCGTGAGTTCTGGAACTGACATCATTCGTAGCTCTTCAATGAAACCAACTTTCTTGAACAGGCAGTGAAGTCAAGGTTCCTAAATGGCTTGTAACTTTGAAACAAAGTAACTTAGAGATCACATTGTTGATATAAGGCTTAGTAACAGGGATATGCAAATCCTAATTCTGAATTTATTGATATAAATCATTTTGGACGGGCCCCCTCTTTAAGAAATTGCAACAGCAGAGCCTTCTAGTTGTAGGAGGCTGAAATAACAAGGAAAATTAATATAGTAGTCTAATCTTAGGGCTGGCCTGGTGGCATACAGGGCTGAGGCACCGGCGCCTTACCTCCAACCACGCTGATGATCCGGGGTTGGGAGTGGCTTCAGGAGCCAGAGGGTTGGCTGGGAGGATCGAGCATCCCATGGACTGCTCTCCTGCTCTGGGGAGGTGGTGGGGACGACCGCTGAGGCACTGGCTCTGGTGGTGGCCAGGGCTGGTGCCAGCTCAGGGTCAAAAGAGTGGGTCAGTGCGGGTGACATCAGATGTGCAGTGTGGTACCGTACTGCAGCTTCCCTGATGTCATTGCACACCTGCGCCATGGGGGGTACTCACGAGTTTCGTCAGTCCTCTGGTGTTTTCGAAGGCCGGCCCCAATGGCACTGCCATGGATGCACCAAAGTCAGCTCCTCCCAAGCCTGGCCTCCAGGTCTCCGCAATGGTGGGGAAAGTACCCACTATGAAGTGGTCTGTGAGGGCTAGGGGAGAGGGGGGTTCGAGCTCTGAGTGTGGGCGGGGGACCTTGAGGGCTGGAAGGGGGAACCGATGGTACAACCCCCAGCCGAGGAGGTACAAATACCATAAAAAAATATATTGCAGTCTAATCTCCCAGATCTTAGGCATTTCTCTTTAAGTGATTGGTTAATTTTGCTGCCTTCAGGACCCAGGGTCCCTGGTTTGGATTCCTATCAAGGGCTTTTGGAGACTCTGCCAAATGGAAGGGACAGACATAACAGACAGGATTATGGTGGCTCACCTGAGGCTTTGTAGAGCTCTTTCAGGGTCCCCTGAGGCTGCTCAATCTGGTGGACAGTGAGATCCACAGTTCCTCCTCCGCAGTCTGCAACAATGTAACGGTCACCTGTACAGAATAAAAAACACAGGACAACTGCTTACAACACAATGGCAATATTGTCTGATTACATGTTATGCTGACTGTGAAGCATTTGGGAAGGCTTGTGTTTGCATGACAGTGCTACATAACTACTGACTGGCATTTGTGGCGTGTCAGCCATTAAACACAGAAGTAAATCCTATTATTGTGTTTGATCAAGATAGTAGTTTGATATACTGTTGTACAAGTAGCACTATATAGTGTGTAATTATGAATCATGTACAGTATTTGGCCAAGCTATATCAAAAATACAACTCCTGATATGTCCAAACCACCCTTCAGCATAAGTAACTATAGAGGCCCTCACTTAGAAGATAGTCTAAACCAGGTTGCCTGATGGCCTAGTGGTTCGGCAGTGAATTCGGGAGCTTAGTCAGGCTGATCAGAGGGTTGGGAGGTGCTGCCATGTGGCTGTGTGGTTCACCCCTATCGGAGCTACAGTCATTTTTTCAACGCTGATATGGGCGAAGGCAACACTCTGCCTGGCATTACGGTGCCAGGCATTGTGGCTCCTGGGATGTATAGTGCCAAACTGCTGTCCTGAGAAACAATCCTGTTTTGTGGGGAGCTTTGCCCACCACACTTCAAAAACTAAAGATAATCTCCTCCAGGGCGGGCATGCCCTGGAGGGGCAGAAATTATGTGGGTGCAAAGGACTGCATGAGTAAGGGGCGATCTAAAATCAAGCTTGCCCCGTCACTGTCGCCCTTGTTGTGGCACCCTTATTTAGTCGCTGTGCTAATGGTCTACCTGGCTGTGCTCTCAGGTGCTCATTGGGATCTGCCGCTCTGGTGACCTCTGCGCTAGGCCAGGGAGAGCTTGCTCTTCCGCAGGATCATGTCAGCGTGTGAGGCCATCATCAGCTGTATCTAACTTCAGGGGAGTGGGTCAGGCAAAAATGGGAGAAAAAAATGAAGCAGGTTTATGACACCTGGCCAGTTCCTCTGGCAACGCTGCCACCCAGGCAATGTAGATATGTGCTCCTGGTCCCACCACAGGAGGCAATCTGTGGGGGACTTAGATGATAAGTTCCAGAGGAAGTGGTGGGGACTGAAACAATCACGGGATTTAAGAATGCATGGGATAGACATAAAGGAATTCTAGAGGTCAGGGGTAAGGGGAAATAGACTTCTAGGAAAACAAACTGAACTTACAAGCTCAAATGGGCAGACTAGGTGGGCCATAGGCCCTTATCTGCCGACACTGTCTATGTATCTATGTATCTATGTATGTGCTGACAAGGGAAGGGCTGTGGTTGACAGCTGGCCAGATCCAGGAGCATAAAATACTTGTGAAAAAAAAGACCATCTAATTCACAAAACAAAAATTAAAACTGCTGACTTCGTAACTTTTTTTTGAAAAGGAGTAAACTTTATCGAGTTTTATTTAAAAAAATAAAATAAAATAACAGCAGAAGACAAATATAGTAGTGTATGTAGCCTTTGTGTCCCGTCAACATTCAGGGAGCAGGGGGAGTTGTCTTGGATGATACAATACATAAAACAAGGTACAATGTAAAATCCTCACGTGCACTTCCCTTGGGTGTCACTTTGAGACTTAAAAGAATACCATTTATTAATGTAACCAGCCAGACCTATGACCTTGCTATCAGTAGGGTGTCACTTTATCATTATTGAAATCGTCAGATTTATTTAGAAAAGGAAATTTTATTTATATGGTGCCCTAGCCTGATGGCGTGGGGCACCTCACTAGGAAGTAGTTAACTAATTAAATACATGATAAAATACATCATAAATATTTAAAGCAGCAACAAGCCAGCCTTGGCTGAATGATGAGGGCAGACAGGTGTAAAAGGAAAGAAGATCCTTCAGATAGCCAGGGACAGCTTGTTCAGGGCCTTGTATGTAACAAGTTAGTCTTGAAGCTGAGGCATCATCAAACAGGCAGCCAGTGTTGGTCATGCAACGCCTGCATGATATGTTCATTTTAAATCCCTGACCGGGTTGTTCCTCCTCCCTGCAGTTGCCTGCCACCCACCCTCCATGGAAGGAAAGGCGGACTGCCACCACTGACCAGGCTGTTTCTCCTCCCTGCTGTTCTTTGCAGCCACCCGCCACCCACCCTCCATGGAAGAAAAGGCGGACTGCCCCCCCCCCGACTGGGTTGTTCCTCCTCCCTGCTGTACTCTGCAGCTGCCCACCACCTGCCCTCCACGGAAGGAAAGGTGGACCGCCGCCCCTGACTGGGCTGTTCCTCCTCCCTGCTGTGCTCTGCAGCTGCCCGCCAACCTCTCTCCATGGAATGAAAGGCGGACTGCTGCCTCTGACTGGGCTGTTCCTCCTCCCTGCTGTGCTCTGCAGCCACTCGCCCTCCACGGAAGGAAAGGCGGACTGCTGCCCCTGACTGTGCTGTTCCTCCTCCCTGCTGTGCTCTGAAGCTGCCTACCACCCACCCTCCATGGAAGCAAAGGCAGACTGCTGCCTCTGACTGGGGTGTTCCTCCTCCCTGCTGTGCTCTGCAGCTGCCTGTCACCCACCCTCCACAGAAGGAAAGGTACATCGTAGTGGAAAAATCCAGCTCCGATTTTAAATCTTGGTGCCTTTTTTACTATTTGTGGACTGGCTCCTGCTTTTTCTCCCTTTGTCTGTGCTTGGAAAATTTATTTTACTAGTTCTGGCTCCTACCCTGGATATTTCCTGTATGTGCTTGTGGAGACCATTGCAATTTAGAGTTCAATTGCTGTGGTGTTTTTTTTTTTTATCACAATATTATTTGTCCACTGTCGTGGACCGGGCAGGGTCTACGACCCTCCCCAGTGGGGTACATCCTCTGGCCCATCAGGGCCATCATGGGTCCTGCCGGGTCCAGGTATTTTTTCTCCATTTTCTCCCCCACGCCCACGCCTGTGCAATGGGTGCAGCAGCTGTCTCCACCTCCGCGGAGGCAGCTAAGCAACCTGGGCATGGGCCGAATCCCTCTTGTGCTGATGCACGCAGCACAAACCCCCCACCCCAAGGAAGGAGAGCAGTCTGGACACTCCATCCTTACCTCCCTGGCTGATCCCCAAATGACCCGAGTCCATTCCCAAACCTAGGTCGCTGGTGTGGTGCGAGGTATGGCATCCAGTGTCTCAATCCTCGGTACCACCGGGCTGGCAATTGCTATGTTTTTTACTTAAAGTGCCAGATTTAAGTTTTGCATCCTGCTTCTGATTTCTCTCCTTTGTTCTGCCTCCCATCTGCTAAATCTGATCCCACTGCCAGCTAGCCTTTCCCCCTTTGCTAAACCCGCCCTCCAATCCCAGAATCTTTAAAATCTAACCCTGCTTGCCTTTTTTCCTTAGGCAGACTGCTGCCCCTGACTGGGCTGTTCCTCCTTCCTGCTGTGCTCTGCAACTGCCCACCACCCGCCCTCCACGGAAGGAAAGGTATGCCGCAGCGGAAAAGAAAAACCCGCCGGTGCTTCAGCTGACTGCCCCCACCCCCCCCACAACTTAGTCTGACATCTAGCTTTACAGAGTGTCATAGTGTCTGGTGCCCATACCCAAGAGCTCCACCTTTGGTGGGCAGGTACAGATCAACCTCGGCTACTCAGCCAACTCAGGCGGTGTTATGTAATGCCAGGTCGATTTGGGACAAGACAGCAGTAGTTGATGATCTTGTTGGGTCATCTGACCTGGCTTGCATCACTGAGACCTGGCTGGATGAGAATGCTGGTCCCATTCTGGAGATGGAGTCAGCTGTTCCAGCCGGGTACTCGGTGATACACCACCCAAGATTGGATCATAGTGGCGGGGGGGGGGTAGCCATCAGTTTCAAGATGGAGTTGGGCCTTGTAGATGTGCCAGTTGGGATCACTAGATCCTTTGAATGTATCATGGGCGCAGGTGTGGGCTGTAGGATACTTCTTATCTATCGTCCACCCAGTGATGGGAAGGATTTCCTACAGGAAGTCACGGACTTCATCATCAAGATGGTGTTGGAGTCCTCCAGGTGGTTGGTACTGGGGGACTTCAGTGCTTGGATCAATGATGAACTCTCGTGTTTTGGACAAGACTTCCTCCAACTGATGGTTTCATTGGGCTTCACACAGGTGATTACCTCTGCAACCCATATACAGGGTAATTTGTTGGACCTAGTGTTTCTGCTGGGGATGGAAATCTCAGATGTGGTGGTGGAGCCCATCGGATGGTCCGATCATCATACTATAGGGTTCAGCTTTGCGGCCCCCCCCAATAGACCTGCCCCTACAGAGATGGTCAGGTACTGCCCTTTGCGGGTTTCACCCCTGATGGTCTTATGGCAGTGCTAGACCTATTGGGGAGTTCGAGTGTTAGCATGGATCAAGAGGGTCTTCTGCTAGCCTATAATAAGGTGATGGGGGCTGCTCTGGATTCTATTGCTCCTGTCCGGGTTTGCCTCCTTTCCCTTCGTCCTCAGTCCCCTTGGTTTGATGGGTCTTTGAGGGAGTTGAGGAGTGTAGGGAGAAGGTTGGAGTGATGCTGGAGAAAATCAGGCCTAGATGGTGACAGGCTTAGATTGGTATCCCATTATAGGGATTATCAATCAGCAGTTTCCCATACGAAGGCAGAGTTCCTGTCCAGGGAGACTGTTGCTGTGAAGAATCAACCGGCTCAGCTCTTCCGTACTGTGGACAGGTTGTGCAATCCAACCTGTCTCCAGAATTGGGGAGCTTTTTCACAGAAGAAGAGTGATGAGTTTGCGCGATTCTTCACAGATAAGATTGACACCATCAGGTCTGAGATCTGCATAGCTCGCTCAAATGGGCAGAACAGAAATCGGTGCGAGGTTGCAAACATCCAGTTTGTCTGGTCAGATTTTAGCCAGCTGGCGATCAAGGATGTCATGAAGATGATCAGGGGCTTGTGACCGACTTACTGTAGTTTAGACCCTGGTCCAACATGCCTCCTTGAGGGGTGCGTGAAGGAAATCGGACCAGTCTTTGCTGAGATAGGTGTTCGTTAGAGACCAGGGTGTTCCTGGACACCCTGGTGAAGGAGGCGGTGGTTCACCCCCTTCTAAAAAAACCTTCTATAGACCCTGACTGTCTCACAACTACAGGCCTATCTCTAACCTGCCTTTCATGGGTAAGGTTATTGAGAAGGCAATCACGTTGCAGCTCAAGGAGCATCTGACCACCCACAACATTTATGATTCTCTCCAGTCCAGTTTCAGGAAATGGCATAGTACTGAGACTGCGCTGGTTTGGGTACTCAATGATCTCCTGACAGTGAGAGATCGGAGGAGCCGTTCCGTCTTGGTCTTCCTTGATCTCTCTCTGCAGCATTTGATACCGTGGACCATGGGTGTTGCTAGGGCACTTGTGGCTATTTTGTGGACTGTCTGGTACAGTCGTCAGATGGTTTCATTCATTTCTCACTGGCAGGATGCAGAGCTGAGTTGGGAGTTTTCTCCTCAGCTTCTCTCTCCCTGCCTTGTGGGGCACCACAGGGCTCAGTGCTTTCCCCATGTTGTTCGCGGTGTGTATGCTGCAGTTAGGGGAGATTATTAGGTGGTATGCTGCTACACAGATGATACTCAACTGTACATCTTTTATGCCTGAACAAAGTGATGTTGTTTCGGTTTTTGACAACTGCCTCTCTGAGATTCAGGACTGGATAAGTGCCAACTGGTTGAGACTGAAGCTAGATAAGACTGAGGTGTTGGTTGTGGACCCAGGTCATCAGGCCGAGAGGTTACCGACTGGGCAGCCATCTGGATTATGGCTGGGTGGCAACCAGCTGATGACCTCTGACTGGGTGCAGAATCTGGGCATTATGATTGATAGCGAACTGATGCTTAAGTCTCAGGTGTCAGCCATTGTCAAGACCTCATTTTACCATCTGAAGAATATCGCCTGGATAAAGCACCTGGTCCCACCTAATGATCTTCCTACATTGGTCCACACCTTTGTGACCATGCTCCTTGATTACTCAATGCCCTATTGTTAGGGCTGCCAGGGGTGGACCTTTGCCGCCTGCAGTTGGTGCAGAATGCAGCTGCTAGGTTGTTGACTGGCTTATGAAGATCTTGTCTTGTCACACTGGTGCTCCGTGGACTGCACTGGCTGCCAGTATGGTGTAGGGTCACCTTCAAGGTCGGATTACTGACCTATAAAGCCATACATGGACAGGGACCGTGGTATCTGCAAGACCTCCTCTGTCCCTACAGTCCCCTTCGTCCTCTCCATTTCATTGATGAGGGATTGCTAGAGATTCCCAGAGTCCGTTTAACAACTTCAGGTGTGAGATCATTTGCCTTTGTAGCTCTGATCCTGTGGAACTCTCTTCCTTGGTGGGTTAGGGAGCGCCCATCCGTTGAGGCATTTAAGTCTGCCTTGAAAACGTATTTATTTGAATTGGCATTTTGTGATACCTAGTCCTGCTGTTTATATATGTTTTTAATGTTTGCCTTACTAAATTGAATGTTTTTTATGATCTGTGATTTTCGTAAAACACTATGATCTATTGGAATAGTGTTTCATAAATAAAATATTGCTTGCTTGCTTGCATAGTCACATGACAGTTCCTCTTTGATTGGCCAAAAACCTAAGTATCAACTTCACCATTTGCTCCCTATATGTCTCACCCACTAGGGGCATCATGCCCTGACATTTTTATGTTGGCTCGGCCTTGTGCGCCAGCCAACATCTTGCGGTAGTAGCAGATTTGGAGGCTTCGTCACTGTTGGGCGAATGCTGAGCATGCATCAGAAGGTGCATCCCTCATTCCCCAATCAGCCAGCAGCAGGCGCTGACCTCATGCATACCTAATGTGGCCACCAGAACAAAGAAAAGGTCCACTGCAATGAGAGCAAAGCAGTGAGAGAGCCCAATCCCCCTTGGCTCATGTCTCCCCCCTTCAGTATGTGCCGATGGGGGTACCCAATCCCCCATAGGCTACAGGATCCCCCCAAAAAAAACACTTAGGGAGCACGCTGGGAGCCCACCCCAGTGTGCCAAATCTCCTGCAAAAGAACACCCATCTCGCAATGTTTTTTTTTGTTTTTAAACCTGTAAAAAAGAAAACGGTCCCTTGCGGTCTCCCTGCCCCCTCCCACAACCCGCACCCACCCTCTGCGCACCCTGCCTCCCCACATCCTCCATTCCATACTTACCTCCTGAGTCCGGAGAGGTCCCGTGGACGGGAACACGCTGCATCTTTCAAAGCCGATCGTGAACTGAAGAAATGCTGTAAGCTGTATAATGGCATAAATAGGGTTTTCCAACTTTGCTGCATATTTCAGCCATTTTTGGAACTTTGGCACCAAATTTTCAACATGGGTTATTGGGACCCCTCCTCATGAATTCAGGCACTGTCATTGTGTTATTCAGTCCTGAAAGGTGATTTCACAGTCACTGTGCAGAATCACCTTTTGGGATCGATTAACAAAACAGTGCCACTGTTCATGGGGAACTCTCAAAAGCCTATGTTGCAATTTGGTGGGAAAAATCCAAAACATGGCTGTTTTATGAGCATGCGTTGAGCAGTTTCCACGCATGCGTGTAACTTTGTGAATTTGTAATATTTTCACTCCAGATTTTCAAAATTGCCATTTTTCCACACCTCCTTATGAACAGTACAGCTGTCATTTTACATAACCTGACCGAAATGTGTTTTAGCACATCTGGCGCAGAATAGTGCGGTCACTGTGCGAAATCAGTTTTTGGGACAGTTTGAGGAAATGATGGTGACACTGTTCATGAGCAGAGATCCTGAAATGCCTATGTTGAAAATCTGGTGCTGAAAGTCCATAAAATGACTGTGTTACAAGCATGCGTTGTGCAGTTTCCACACATCCTTGTACAGTAACTTCGCAAATTTGCAATATTTTCGTGCCAGATTTTCAACACTGGCATTTTTTCACACCTCCTTATGAACAGTAAAGCTGTCATTTTTCACATCCTGCCCAAAATGTGTTGCCACACATGTGGCACACAATGGCATGGTCGCTGTGGGAAATCAACTTTTGGGACAGATTAACAAAATCACAGCACCACTGTTCATGAGGGGAGGTCCCAAAATGCCTATGTTGAAAATGTGGCTAACAAACTCCCAAAAATAATTGGGTTACAGACATGTGTTGCATAGTTCCTATGCATGCTCATAATTTCACCAACTTTTCATATTTTCACTCCAGATTTTCAATGTTGCCATTTTTTCACACCTCCTCATGAACAATACAGTTGTCATTTTCCACATCCTGCCCAAAATGTGTTTTCGTCCCTGTGTCACCAATGGCATAGCCATTCTGCAAAACCACCTTTCAGCTAACAAACTGATTGTGCCGCTTTTCATGAGGTGGGTTCACAAAACAACCCATGTTGAAATTTGGGTAGAAAATATAACACCTGCGCCCTACGATGTTAGGTTTCCAACCTTGGCACCCCACCCTGTACAGGCAGGAGAGGCTCAGGGGTGACTTGGAATCATCGGCTGTAATGCTCATGCCATTCCACCCCCACCCCCACCCTGTAGCCAGTGACAGACATCATGGTGTGCCTCACACTGTTTGGCCACAAAGTTCACCCCATTCTCCTATACTGCACCCACCTCAGCGTATTTCCTTATGGAATGGTGTATGTATAATGTCTAAAGACCCCAAAGCACATGATGACACTTGTCAGTGTCTACAGGGTAGGGTGAGGTACAATGGCATAAGCGTTATAGCTGACGACCCAAATGCACACCCCAATGCCCGTTGCTCTCTACAGGTTGGGGGTGGGGTTCACGTCACTTCAATACTTCACTGCCATTCCTATTCTGCGTCTCTGCCTCTGGCACTACCAATGCCAGTGAGACAACATTCGGCATTAACAAATGCTTGTTTAACTTAATTTGATCCTGAACCTATTAAGCCTATTGTACTCTAGTAAGCTTACTCTAATAAGCTTATTTAGCAAATCAGTTTCCTTCTCTACAAAGATCAGTTAATCAGAAAATATCCTGCAGCTTATTGTGGATCTCTTATCTATATTTATTTCTTGAACAGCAAACACTTCCCTAGCTCACTTTACAGCCCTTTACTTTTAGTAACATTATTTACCCATCCTACTTAACTCAATTTCAGTGCAACTATGTTTCTCTCCCTCTTGTTATTACTCGCATCTCCATCAACCCTTATCACAGTTGGAGGGCATAGAAACATGGAAACATAGAATTTGACGGCAGATAAGGACCGCTTGGCCCACCCAGTCTGCCCATGTCCCTGCCTACTGGATAAGCTGCAGATCCTAGTTAACCAGCAGCCTACTTCTTCCTACCCCCACCCCCTAGAATTGCCTTATGACTGTCCCATGCATGCTTGAATTCCACCACTGTTTTTGACTCCACGACCTCCTCCAGAAGGCCGTTCCATGCATCCACAACCCTCTCTGTGAAAAATACTTCCTTAAATTACCTCTGAGCCGCCCCCCCTCTATCTTCAAATTGTGCCCCCTTGTTCTTGCACACCTCTTTTTTTGAAAGATGCTACCCTCTTGGACTTTGTTGATTCACTTGAGGTACTTGAAAGTTTCTATCATGTCCTCTACTCTCCCTCATTTCCTTGAGGCTATACATATTAAGCTCCTTAAGTCTCTCTTCATATGTCTTCCGGTGCAGACCCTGCACCATTTTAGTTGCCCTCCTCTGGACAGCTTCCATCCTGTCTATGTCTTTGTGAAGACTGGGTCTCCAGAACTGCACGCAGTACTCCAGATGGGGTCTGACCAGCTGTCTGTACAGAGGGATAATAACTTCCTGTTTTCTACTGGTGATGCCTCTCCCTATGCATCCCAGTATCCCCCAGCCCTCCTTGCTGCCCTCTCACATTGCTTGCCCACCTTTAGGTCATCTGATATGACTACCCCCAGGTCCCTTTCCATTTTTGTTGTTGTTAGTATCTCACCCCCCATTGTGTACTCTTCCTGGGTTTTGTTTCCCAGGTGCATTACCTTGCACTTCTTAGCATTGAATCTAAGCTGCCATACATTTGACCATTCCTCTAACCTTGCCAAGTCCCTTTTCATCCTTTCCACCCCACCTTGTGCATTAACTCAGTTGCAGATCTTTGTGTCATCTGCAAAGAGACATACTTTTCCTTCCAGTCCCTCTGCAATGTCGCTTATAAAGACATTGAAGAGGTGGTCCTAATACTGAACCCTGTGGTACCCCACTAGTAACCCCCCTTTCTTCAGAGTGGACTCCATTTACTATTACTCTCTGTGTCCTATTCTCCAGCCAATTTTACCCAGGCTGTCATCTTGGGACCCACCCCAGGCTAGCTAACTTGTATATTAATCTTTGTTAGGGACTGTGTCAAATGCCTTGCTAAAGTCTAGGTAGGCCATGTCCACAGCCCCTCCCTGATCTACTACTTTGGTCACCCAGTCAAATAAATCTATCAGATTTGTCTGGCATGACCTTCCGCTGTGAATCCATGCTGCCTTGGGTCCTGTGCCCCTCTGGCCTCTAGATACTGGACAATTCTTTCCTTCAGAAGTGATTCCATCATTTTCCCTACCACTGAGGTTAAACTAACAGGTCTGTAGTTTCCTGCTTCTGCCTTGCTCCACTTTTGTGAAGGGAATCACATCTGTCCTCCTCCAGTCCTCGGGTACCACCCCATCCTCCCATGATTTGTTAAACAGGGTAGTCAGTGGTGTCACTAATTCTACCCTTAGTTCTTTTAGAATTCTGGGATGATTCCCATCAGACCCATTGCTTTGTCCACCTTCAGTTTTAGAGTTCTTTCAGAACCCTTTCTTCTGTAAATGGGCTGGTATCAACTTCTGTATCCAGAGTGTTTCTACTGTTTGTTTTAGGTACCTCCCTCTTCCTTTGTAAATACTGGAGCAAAATATTTGTTTAGTATCTCTGCCTTTTCACAGTTACCTCTGCCCACCCTCCCCTTTATTAAGCCTCACTATCCCTCCCTTGGTCTTCCTTCGCTACCTGATGTACCTATAAAAGGTTTTATCCCCCTTCTTAACTGAGTTGGCTATCTTTTCCTCGGTTTGGGCCTTTGCTGTTCTGACTGCCTTCCCAGCTTCCTTTTGCTTTAACTGATACAGTTCTCTGTCCTGCTCCTTCTGTGATTCCTTGTACTTCCTGAAAGCTTTCTTTTTCTCTTGAACCTTCACTGCCACTTCCTTTGAGAGCCATAGTGGTTTCTTACATCGTTTAGTTTTGTTTATTTGCTTCACACAAAGGCTTGTTACCTCTGTAACCATGTCCATGCAACAAATTCAGGTTTGAAGCTATCTATTAGCATTAATCCACATCCCCAGTGGGACCATCATACAAGGGTGTATGCACTACTACTTCTCTCCAGCAGACTATCAACCTTCCATGCCTTCTTTCTCTTTCGTGCATTATTACACTAACTGCTTTCTACTGGTCATAAATGCTTAGCCTCACTGTGCCTCCCACACGAGTACCAATGAAAGGTGTATAACATCTCCATGAAACTTTCATTATGGCAAATTATCTTTATGCTTCTCCTCTGCTCAGGTAACATAGAGCTTAACCCAGGACCCATCTCCCCAGTAGCATTACCTACTGATTTTGCCTCTGCTAATGGATTAAAATTCATGCTTATCAATATTTGTAGTCTTCAAAAGGTACTGTATGATGTACAAGCCTGGGATGCCCACACCACCCCAGATGTTCTGGTATTAGCAGCAACCTGGCTAAAGGCATCCATCCCAGATCAAGCTGTAACCCTTCCATCCTACTCCCTACATTGTATCGACAGATCTTCAAGGGGGGTCATCTATGTCAATGATAGGTTATCCGCTACTACCCTTCATGCTCTCTCGATACCAAATGAATTCTAATGCTTGGCATTAAAACTATCCATGTCATTCACTGAATCAGTTAACATTCTAGGATAATACAGACCACCTTCAGGGGTACTAGATTTTTTACCCCATTTAAAACACTTTTTAGACTCTAGCTCAAATGAAACAATAATACTGGGTGTCTTTAATCTAGAATGGCTCATTTCCAGATCTGAACCTTTAAAATATCTCTGTGATGAGTTGGGTCTGACTCAAATAGTCACAGGAATCACTAGGCCAAATCTAAAGAAATCATATTACCAGTACTCTTATTGACCTTATCATCACAAACAGACCTCATAAAATTCAACAAGAAACTGTTTTCCACAATGATCTCAGTGATCATAATATATCAGTGTGTATAAGGAACCTTCAAAATCTTTCCATACAGTCAAAACTATTACTAAGACAAGTTTTAGGAAGTTTAATCCAGCAGAATTCCTAGCTGATCCGAGGGATAGCAACTGGCAGTCATTCTACTTAGCATCCACTATTAATGAGGCCATACACATATTCAACTCAACCCTTAGCAGGGACATAAATAAACATGCCCCGTTGATTACTTGTAGAGTGAAAAAAAGCATCCTCTCCTTGGTTTAATGGAGAAATTAAAAAAGCCTTACTAAAAAAGAGACCAGCTTTGGGCAACTGTGAGTTGCAGTAAATCTCCCGAGGACTGGTCAGTATTCAGGGCTTGCCACAATGCCCTTACCAAATTAGTAAGACACACCAAAGAGGTATACTATCTGAACATCATTGAATTAGCTAAAGGTAACCCAGCAAAAATCTGGTGCACTTTTAAGTCGGTAGAAGGTTGTTCAATTCCCCTGTCCTTACCTGACAAACTTAATATCCATGGTGCATCCATTACTGATAAATCTATAATACTAGATACATTTAATGAACATTTTGCAGCAGCAGGACTTGTTTTTAATTCATCTCAGGCAGCTTCACTATGCCCCTTTATTTCACAATTAGCTCCTGTCCATAGGTCTGTCACTTATGCAACCTTTACCTTCTCCACCATCACATTCAAACAAGTTGAGGATCAATTACTTGAACTTGATGCTAAAAAGAGTGCTGGAGCAGATAACTTAGACCCTTTCTTCTTGAAACTTGGCTATCATTACCTAACAGCCCCATTACCCACCTATTTCATTTGTCCCTAACAGAGGGCACTGTACCTCCTAACTGGAAAGTAGCACATATACTTACCATCTTTAAGTCCGGAGATCCATGCAACTTGAACAACTACAGGCCAGTCTCGATCTTACCAGTTCTCTTGAAACATCTGGAAAAACTGGTCAGTGTACAGTTCCGGGATTTCCTAGAGATGCATAATTTGATCAACCCCCTAGAGTCTATGTTCAGACAACATCACAGTACTATATCAGCCCTGTCAAAAGTAACAAATGATTGGCTAGAGGCCGTTGATAATAAACTGGTCACAGGGGCCGTATTTTTGGACCTTAGTAAGGCCTTCGATACAGTTGATCATGGCCTTCTTCTGGGTAATCTCAAGGAACATGGGTTTGGCAGATCAGTAACGTAATGGTTTGCCAGTTATCTGGTGGAAAGACAGCAACAAATTAAGGCCAACGGGATTCTCTCTTCCTTGCTCCCCCTGACAAGAGGGGTTCCCCAAGGCTCGATACTGGGTTCATCGCTTTTTCTATTATATGTTAACAATATAAGCAACATTATTACTGATTCCAAAATTTGCTGATGCTCTTTGCTGATGACACTGTACTATATATCTCTCTCTCTCTACCCTCCTTCTTTGTTTGTAGTGGCTGCTTGTCTGTGCCTGTAGCTTAGTTTTTGTGGATTTACATGGTTTTCTGCTTGGAGTAACTACACCATTCTTGCTCATTACATCCGTGAAAGTCTCCTGAATTGGATTTCTGCAAAACATCACAACCAGGTATCTGCATTTTTCATTTAAAAATCAACTTTTTGGAAGCTATCCCAAGCAAAACATAAGTCAAGCAATTAAGTCTGACAAACTCAGTGACTCTAGGTCTGCTTGAATCCACATTTTTATCTGACCTGCTCCATGATCTGTATGTGGACTTTTCAACAACCTCTTTGAATGACAAAGAAGCATGCAGACAAAAGGATTTCACATCCTGCATATGCGAAGGCACAGTTCATCACCTTCAGGAATTCTATCTGTGACTCTGGACCTCAGCTGTTGATAATTTCTTTTGGCTTATGATTTAACCACCAGGTATCTACAAGATGCTGAAATCCTTTCTCCTACAAATTCTCCTTATGCTGCTCCTGCTCTCAGGAAATGTTCACCCCAACCCAGGACCACCTGGGCAGCCAGCAGTGGCACCAAGCAGAAGGACAGGGACACTCACCATGGCATCCATCAATGCCTGCAGCATCCTCAACAAACTTGACTCCCTCCAAACATGGATCCTACAGCACAACCCTGATGTCCTCTCAGTTGTGGAAACATGGCTAAACCCTAAATCCCTGATATCTCAGTCTCTATCCTGGCTACTGCATTTTCCAGGCAAGACAGGATTGCTAAACGGGGCGGGGGCTGCGCCATCTATCTTAAGGATACCCTTATGGGTCACATCATCCCATCCCCTAGCCTGAGCAACTCCTCTCAGATCCTCACAATCAAAATCCTCCTTGGTGCACATAACAAGGAACTCACTGTCATCTCAGTTTACCTACCCCCAAGAGGCCAGGCTGCTGGCTTCCATAGCATCATGGAATATCTAAGGGTCCAGCAACATAATTCTGAATCCATAATCATGGGTGATTTTAACATTAACTGGCTCTCCACTGAGGCCACTACCTATAAGGATGCAGCCGCGGCGCATCACCTCACTCAACTGGTCAATGTCTCCACTAGGTGTAACTATAGGACAGGCTCCCTTACGCTTCTAGACTGGATTCTATCTAACCACCCTGAACGCATCTCCAATGTTTCTGTACTCCTGGATACAATAAGTGACCACTCGCCTGTCATCTGCTCCTGGTCAAAGAAATACCACAAGCCCCCTCCCAAGCTTATCTATGCCAGGGTTATCAAACAAGGGCACCTCCAGCTGTTAAAATCCCATCTAACCAAGCTGAACTGGGCAGTGCATGACTCCCTCAATGACACCAACAAAGCTCTGGACCTATTTATCAAACGTTTCAACGAAGACTGTGACATCTATGCACCAGTGAAAAAGATGAAGGTCAAAGGACAGACCAACCCCTGGGTTACTACTGACCTTTAACTCTGCTCAAGCACGAGACCACTCTGGCATTGTGCTCGTGCAACTCTGACCTTAAGTAAACATACAATTATACAAAGCAGCCAGAAATGATTGCACTGAAGAATGCTGAATGCTAAACGCAGCTATTACAAAGGGGCTCTGATCAACTCTTGGAGCCAGGGAAACAAATTCTGGAACAACATGAAAGAACTCACAGGCAAGGATCCTAAAGCACCACCCACTATGCTCAAGCTTGATGGCACTCCTACACTCGACCTAGGTATCATCACCAGCACTTTTAATAATGCATTTACAAACCTGGACAGTGTCCTTCCATCAAATTTTTTCGATGACCTCCCCTCCAGCTCCTCCCTAGTTACCCCCCAACTAGAATGTACAACCCCAAAGTTTTTTTTAAGGAGGTCCCACCACAAGTAGCTAGAAAATACATTCAAAAGGCCATCGGCAAACAAGGGTACAGTGGTGACACTCTTGACCTGAAACTGCTGGCACAAGTCCTCGATGAAATCTTAGAACCACTTACAAAGATCTTTAATCTCTCACTTAGATTGGGCCATTTCCCCCTCTCTCTGGAAGAAAGCCACTGTCACACCAGTTCACAAAAGCGGAGATAGGACACTACACACCAATTACAGACCTATTTCACTCCTCCCCCCACTATCCAAAGCGCTGGAGCGAATAGTGTCGGACCAACTAGTTGAATTCCTGGATAAGTACAATGTACAGTGCCCAGAGCAGCATGGCTTCAGAAAGGGCACAGCACCACCACTGCACTATTGGAATTTACAACCTTCATCCATGCCACGCTTGACAAAGGGAATGTGGAGGGGCAGTATTTATAGACCTTACCAAGGCATTCGACACAGTTAACCACCCCTCACTGCTCAAGCAACTGTCCTCCATTGGGATCTCCAGTGATGCCCTTCCATGGTTCACCAGCTACCTTGATAATCGGATCCAATGTGTAAGGATTGCAGGATCTCTTCGGATGAGAAACCGGTCTGCTCCGGAGTCCCCCAGGGGTCTATTCTGGGCCCTCTATTCTTCTCCCTCTTCATCAACAATCTCCCCAGTGCCTGCCACCAAAAAATATTACTATACACAGATGATGCAGTCCTGTTTTCCAGCCACCATGACATTACAGTCCTTGGATCCCAGCTGCAGCTCGACTTCAATCGCATCGAAGACTGGTTCAATTCTCATAAACTTGTTCTGAACCACAGCAAGACTAAAGCCATGTGCTTCTGTAACCGACAGAGCAGGCACAACTCTCTGTCCCTCACCATCAAGAACCATGCTGGGAACCCACTCAAACATGTCAAGGAGTTCAAGTACCTTGGTATTACCCTGGATAGTACCCTCTCCTACATTCGGCATATTGACACTGTTGCCAAGACCGCCAATATACGGATTGGACTACTACACAAACACAAGCACTGTATGCTCGGATGCCCTTAAACTAGCCATCTACAGCTCTGTCACCTCTATCATTGACTATGGCCTTGCCATCTATGGCTCTGCCTCAACAAGTGCCCTCCGCAGGATCTCAGTTGCTCTCAACAAAGCCTGTAGACTACTGACGGGTGCAGCCCGACAAACTCACACCTGTGACCTCTATGCACAGGCCTGCTGGCTACCCCTACGCAGCAGAATACAATACCAGACCTGCTTACTTACCAAAAAGATTCTCCTTGGTCTCATGCCACCTGGTGTTAGCTCACTCCTTACTACCTACAGTGGCACTCAACAAACACATGGTGCCCAATCTCTAACCTTTCAGGTTCCCAGATGTCGTACCTCCATGGGTCAGCTGTCCTTTATCTATAGAGCCGCTCAATGGTTCAATTCCCTCAATAAAGAAGCACTTTCCTCTACTACACTTGGACCCTTCAAAGGAATCTCAAACTTTACCTCACCTCTACCACTCAATGTGACTGCTTCTCTGAACAGAGATCTCTCTAAACACCTCCCAGCTCACTCATGTCTCACAGCCCGCCCTTTCCCAATCTCATTCCCTCTGGCACTGGGCCTTCCTTGTGACTCCTTTCCTGCTTCACATCTCCACTGGTACAAGACATTTTCCACCACCATCGGACAGTGGCCCATTAGCCTGCCAACTTCCTCTCCCAGTCGCATGCCTTCAATACTAACTGTCTATGGTGCCCTCTATCTCTTATTGTTACCGCAGCCAGCTGCCTACTCAAGCTGCTCGTTTTATGAATATTAGCTCAAAGTATGTTATAACTGAGTATCTTTATTTTTTCTTTTAGTTGTTTTGGTTGTTTATTGTGCATTCTTTTACTACCTCTGTATGTATGTTGACCCTCATCCTTTGACGTGGAACCTTTGTAAATGAGCAGTTTCTGCTCAAAGGTATTTGTAATCCGAGAATTTAATAAATAAATAAAATAAATAAATATATCTCCAAACCTTCACTTTCTCAAGCCTGCACTGCCCTCCAGGTCAACTTCAGTCCGCTTCAGAATAACCTAATCTACTCAAAGTTATTACTCAGTGCCAAGAAAACTAAAGTAATGTTTTTCTATCCATCTAGCTCATCTAATGCTCCCTCCAACTCCTGCCTCCCACCACCTATTATCACCCTACAGGGTGATGCACTTGAAGTAGTGGACAGGTTCAAATACTTGGGTTTCCTGCTCTATTCTCATCTCACCTTTGCTCCTCGCATTAAAGCGCTGGTAAAAAAATTGAGACTGAGGCTAGTATTTTTTTTTTTAAATAAAACTCTTTTCTCCCAGACCTCTAGAATGACATTAGTACAAGCTATTTTGGCCCCTGCTAGATTATGTGGTATTCTATACATCAACAGCGCTTCTATCTATTTGCATAAACTGGATCTATTATATCATCGTGCCATTCGTTTTATCACCAATGCCCCAGCCAGAACCCATCACTGCACCCTTTACAATGAGGTGAACTGGACTTCACTGGCTAATGGGAGACTAGATCTCTCCTGTGTCTGGGTTTATAAAGCTCTATCAAACAAGCTGCCTAATTATATTACCATTCTCAAGCACTTGCACAGTTCTTATGCCTTGAGGAAGTGTGCTTACAACTCCCTAGAGGTACCAAAAATACAGTACTAGGTGATATCATGCAGAAAAGCTTCATAAGCATGACTTCGTGTTGTGAGTGGTGCATATGCTTTGGCGTCAGGAATTACAGCGCGTCTGAAAGTATCGCTATCTCCTGATACTCACCATGAATGAGGAAGTTTATGAACACTGCCGGTCGGGTGCTCAGTCGAGCCTGCTCCCATGGTGGAGTGGCTAGAGCACCTGACCCTGCAGTGAATGGGGTTGGGGAACGGGGTTTCATTCCTGACTCGGGAATCTTTAACTTTTTTTTCTTGCCTCTAAGTCCACACCCCCTTGGAGTTATTTATAATAAGTCCGGGGGGTGCAGGCGCAAAGTCCTCCACAAAACAAACAGAAAATGGTTGAGCGTGTTTTCACGCTGTTTGCTGCTGCGTGATTGTGGTGTGTGCAGTGGCGTCTGCAACATTATGACCCCATCCCCAAAATATGCACTCACTATGGCAAAGCTGCTTTCAGTTATGCGCTCCCCGCAATTTGGAACAAACTTCAAACGATGCTTAAACTCCAAACCCTAATCCCACTAAATGTTTTCAAACCCTTATTAAGAAAAATCATTACTGAGACCTGCCACCGCTTCTGATCTTACATTTTACCTCTCTTCTCCCTTCTGCTTTTCTAGTTCTCTCTGCTTTCATATGACTTCATGGATGTAATGACTCTGTGAAGTCCATGCTTTGTATGATTGACCTGTGTCTCTTCCTGAATGTAAATATTGTAAATATATTTGTTGTATATACTGTACATATTGTAATTACCCTTGAATTCTTAACACTCTACTACTACTACTCGACCTTGTATCATACTATTGTATTATGATTTGTATTCTTGTTATTGTTTGTTTATGGGGTCTCCTTGCAAATGAGCTTGCTCAACGGATTGTATCCCTTCAGAATAAACTTGAATTTGAAGTGTTCCAGAAATCATCCAGGCCTCTGTGTTCTGAACCAGCTGCAAGCAATGCATCTAACACCCAGACAACCCATGGTAGAAAGTGCTATAGTACTCCAGTCTGAATGCGACAAAGGCATATAGTAAACAGGTCCCCTGGCATAAGGTACAGTTTAATCTGGGCGATGCTGCAAAGACAGAAAAAGCCAATGCCTGATGTTCTAGTGTCAGTTTGCAGTCCATAGTGACCACCAGATTTCTAATAATATCCACAGTTTGAAGCGTGATGCCATTAAAAGATGACTAGGTGGTATCATTACCCATCAGAGCTATCCCAAGAGAACCCAGTTCAACAGGCATGTTCTCCATCTTGCTGGGGTTAAGTTTCAGCCAGTTGGAGGCCACCCAGTCATAGATTTCACACAATGACCCAGTACAAAACCAACAATAATTCTACATGGTGTACAAGACAGGTGTAGTGGAATATCATCAGCATAACAATGAAACTCCAAGCTGCACCATTTTATAATCTCCTCCAGCGGCAGCATGTACATGGTGAACAACATGGGTACAGGTATTCAGCCTTAAGGCAATCCACTATTGAACACAGCAGTTCCAGACATTAAATTTCCTAGAACAACCTGATGTGCAAGGTAGTACTCAAACCAGTGCAATACTGTTCCTGTGAGTCCCACACAGAGCCTTAGGCAATCTGACACCCCCATAATCTACTGTGTCAAACCCTGATAAAAGACTAAGATGGACCAAGATGGGTAGAGGTTCCAAGATGGCCACTTGAGCAAACAAACTTTAAGACTGGTCTCTGAAGACCTATGGCATTTGGAAGTTTAAACTTATTTAAAGATGATTATTTAAAGGGTACATAAATGCTGTACTCTGATTGGCTATCAGCACTCTGAGAGCCATACGTTAATCTCCTTATTAACATACTTGTCAAGCCACATCACTTGAGTATTGATTTCCTCCCACTAACGCCTTACATATTTGAATAATTCTAGTTACATATATTCTTTTTACAAAATGTTGATCCACCATTAGCAGTACCGCTAATATGGAGAGACCCAAATCAACCAATAGAAGCACTCATACAAACACATTTCTCCCTCATTTTACATTTTCAATAGTGCTACAGTATCATGTTGTTCATTCGCTGTCTGGCCCTTCTGGTTCGTACTTCATTCACTCGGTCTTCAAGGCAAAAAAATACCTTGCTCCGCCAGTGTCACCGTGCCACTGCACCTTCCATCCACTTACCCAACATCTTCCCACTATGTCAGAAAGGGTTCCATGTGATAACGGTGACTGCATAATAGTGATTGCCGTTTGGGGAGTCTGCATCACCAAAAATGAATTTTGGCGATGTAGACTCGTGGCGAAGAGCAAGACAGTGCCCGAGGTGTAAATGTTCCATTGTTTATGCAGGGGGCTATGCCTCCCACATCCTCCTACTAAAGGCTAAGAGATTCTCAACTCCAGGGTGGTGCATGTCGTGGGGGGTTGCAAAAGTAAAAAAAAAATAAAACCCGACCTGGTGCAAAAACGAGCATGCCCAGAACCGAATCCAGCACCCTCCCAACCCCAGCCTGCCACCAACCCACCATGCCACATGGCCAGCGCGGTGGCCCATCACTGCACTACACCCCAAAAACCCTTCCTCCCCTCCCCTTCTGCCCATCGGACGGCATGGTCCCCCCCCACCCCCCTGCACGCGCGTGTATATATAGCGACATTCTGTTTCTGTAGTCGCCAAACCCCCATCCGGTCACCCTCCCTGCCAGGTAGCCCTGCAAAAGTGACGTGATTGAGTCGCCCTTTTTGAAAGTGCTCAATCGCAGTCGCCTTGTACATGGGATACCATCAGAAAGTGAGTGCCAACAGTCATTTGCCTGTTTCATGACCACAAGATTTAAACATAAACGGTTTTTTTTTTTTTTTTTTTTATTTGTTGGGTTTTCTAACTCACTGTCTTCAAGGCAAAAACATACCTCAGTCCACCGGCGTCATTGTGCCACCCCACCTCCCGTCTGCTTGTCCAACATCTTCCTACAATATCGTAAACTGAGTGAAAAAATGAACAAGATAAACCGCAGTACAGTCATTTGCTTGTTTTATGACCATGGGATTTAAACATAAACTGGCTTTTTTTTCTCATCTACTAGTGTAACCCAGAACCCAGGGTGTCAACTATCCAGTGCAGTAACATGGCCAACATTGTAACCGAAACCCCCACATATGCATATTGGTTTCTTAACAAAAAAAAAAAAGCTGTGTTTAAGGTTTCTGAGTTTTCTGACTCTGTGACCTCCGTTCTGAGTGATACTGGTTACCATGACAGCACTTTATTTTTCCAACTCCATGGCAACCACTTGCATACATGGGGATCGTGATTCCCACTTTGGGCGCCTTACCAGGCAACATTGAGGAAACAGTCAAGCAATGCTAGTGGTGCCAGTCAAGGTGGAAGAGCTGTTTTATGTTGTTTTTCTATCTGAAAATGAAAAGACAACAACATGTACGATCATGTTTACCTTTCTCCAATAGCAGTGAGGTACAACCAGGGGTTATGTTAATGCTCAAGTTAATCACCTCGTGGGGGGGGCGACATGGCACTCGGCTGTGCCTCGTGCCACATTACGCCCCCAGAGGGTGATTAATACATTAACATAACCCCTGATAATACCTTATTGCGACCACACACCTGCACTTTAACCCCCCTCTAAAACAATTTTGCCATTTTATAAGATAGATAACCCACTCTAGGATGTGTGGTCGTGCTCTGATATACGCACGCCTTGAGTGGTTGATGCACTCGGCCTGCGGCCTTGTGCGTAGCAACACATACCAAGACGTGCGTATATCAGAGCATGACCGCACACCTTAGAGTGGGTTATCTATTACATACACACACACATATATATATATATATATATATATATATATATATATATATATACACATACATACACACACGCTGGTGTAAGGAGACATAAAATCATAATAGCTTAATGGGACATTCTGCTTTTTATTAGGAATTTAAATTTATTCCGTCTACTTTTTTCCTTTCTTTCTTTCTTTGGAAACTGCAGTATTCTAACAGAGTATCCTTTTTTTTTTTTAACTCTCTTTATCTACACAGCTCTGGAACTCTCTCAGGCATCCTTGCTCACCACCACTACATATCACCTGCCTGAAGCCACCCCACTGGGAAATCAGGGACAGACACTCCCCTACCTACCCAGTCTGTCAGGCCCCAATGTCAGAACCAAGGCAGGCCAGGGATCAGGAGAGACAGCGGGGTAAGCCCGGCATTGGGTGTGTTGCGGCAGGACACGGTGGGGGGTGCTATGGCCTATCCAGGAAGTGGGGCTTTTTTCCATAGGTGTTGCTCCTGGAGCGCAGATGTGCAGTGGCATCTGCACAACTGATGTGCTGATGTCTGCCCCCACTCCACCCCTTGGTATGGAAATGCTGCTTCAATGCCCCCCGATCTCCATCAGAGGCCACTAGCAATCGATGCATGGCCCACTACCCACCCAGGGAGAGGAGAGCTGTCCTCTGAATGTTTGATCCTCTCCCTCCCCAGCTGATCCTCAGTGGCACAAGTCCATTCCTGAACCCGGGTCGCCAGCATGGCACGAGGTGTGGCATCCAGCACTTCAACCCTCAGCGCCACTGGGCCAGCCACAAAGTATCCGTTTTTAGCAATAATCAATCCATAATGTGGGATTGATACTTATTTTACCACCTCCTCCTTCATGACTCAATCCATGGGGAGTGAGCCAATACAAATAATAAATTGACTTAGCTGACCTCCTAGACCAGAATTGACCTCTCAGGTGCAGGGACATCTTCTTGGCTGCTGAGTGCTGTGAATCAACTGGTTAGCAGGTAAATATGTTGCAACTAATAACTGAATATCCAAATCATTAATAAAGTCCAACAGAATCCATTTTAATAAAAGTGAAAGTTCAAGAGCATAGTATTGCATGGAGGAAATCACAAGTCCCAGCCAGAAGGGTTTCAGATACTTCTTCCTACAGATATGACTGTGGTTAAGGAACTTCAGCATCCTACACCAGAAGGTATGTTGTCAGGGCACAGACCGTCTACCAGGAATAGTAATTTCGTTTGGGGCTGGGGGCAATCCTGGGACACTTAGCACATTAATGTGAGGGTGCCTAACCTTCTGAAGGATGTGGTCGCGAGGGCTGCCTGCTCGGCCTCCCTACCCCACCCCCACGAAGCAGCGCAAGGGTGCCTAACCTCTTGAAGGACGTGGTTGTGAGGGCTGCCTGCTCGGGCCCTCCCTACCCCCACCCTCCGAAGCCCGCAAGGTAATTTTATTGTCGGAGCGTGACTCCTGTGACTACAGCTCTCCTGAACATTTAAAGTGGACTGCAACCTAAATTGTGATTTCCCTGCAGTACCTGTTCAGCTCCCGCCTGGCCAAGTCGTTTTGCCTTGCTGCTAGCCTTGCTGCTCTCCTCCTCTCATGAGCTGCCGGACTGTGACCTTGTCGGTTTTTGGAAGTGTCGGCGTATGAATGAAGACTGTTTATTTAATTTCTGAGTTTTCCTCGATCTGCAAGCCAGTTGGTACTGTTACTTTAAGATAAGGGCATATGGTACACGCTTTTCCGGCAATATTCTGGCTGTAACTTTAATTGGGTATGTACTCAATATAATAGCTGTTGGTTGCCTTAGACGACTGTCTCCATGCTAGCCTTTTAGGAATTTTGGTTGCCTTGTCTAATTTGTGCTCTGTATTGTGCATTTATAATTCGCATCTGATTTTCACCATTTTTGAATGCCTATGGTCACTTTATACCGACTGACTAAAGCCTATGATTTTGCCCTTGTAGCTACAGCCATCTTGTGCAGACCCATAGTAGCCCCCTGAATGCTCGTGGTTGCCCTGATGCTGTGGAATCAGCCAGGTCTGCACAAAACTCCTTATGAGTGCATTCAACCTCAGTAAGCTTTATTACCTTGTGCTATACCGTTTCTCTGATTAGCCTCATAAAGGACCTTTTTTACAGTTCAGTACACTGAATTTGTTAACAGCCTTTACTAATGCCTGTGATTGCCTTTTTAGCAACGGCCATTTTGTACAGACCCACGATAGCCCCTGTATGCTCGCAGTTGCCCCGACGTTGTTGCAGCAGCCGTTTTGTGCACAATACTTCAGTAGCTTCATTACCTTGTGCCAGCTGTTTCTTTGATTAGCATCGTAAAGGAACGTTTACAGTTTTAAGAATATTGTAATCCCGTTTGATTAGCAGCGTAAAGGAACGTTTACAGTTTAAGGAATATTGTAATCCCATCATTGTGCTCTTCTCCCCACTACCAGGTTGATCACTCGTACCCCTTCTCCTATTTCCCCTCCCCCAGTGCCTACTGCTAAAAAATGCTCACCCCCGCTCTTTTTCTTCCCTAGGGTGCCTAACCTCCTGAAGGCGTGGTTGCGAGGGCTGCCTGCTCAGGCCCTCCCTACCCCCACCCCCGAGCCCGCGGGGTGCCTAGCCTCCTAGGGGCGTGAGTCGTGAGGGCTGCCTGCTCGGGCCTCCCTACCCCCACCCCCCGAAGCCCGCAAGGTAATTTTATTGTCGGAGCGTGACTCCTGTGACTACAGCTCTCCTGAACATTTAAAGTGGACTGCAACCTAAATTGTGATTTCCCTGCAGTACCTGTTCAGCTCCCGCCTGGCCAAGTCGTTTTGCCTTGCTGCTAGCCTTGCTGCTCTCCTCCTCTCATGAGCTGCCAGACTGTGACCTTGTCGGCAAGCTAGCCGCGGCCTCGCCGGCTTCCCGACTGCCCACCACCACCCTTGGTGGTGCATTATATATATAGTGGCTTGTGCTACCACGTGGGTTGTTTTATCCTATCAGCCCTCTTTCCCATATGCAGGCTATAGCTGCCTGCCACTAGAGGTCTTTTTCTCTCTCATCCTCCCCCCCCTCTCCCTCCATGCACTGTGCCTGCTAGCCTGCCATCAGTAGTGTCTCCTAGGCACTCTCTTTTTCTCACATTTTTTGATCTATTGTGGAACCAGGCTCTCCCTCCCTGCTTATGTTATTATGCCATATTAGAACTGTGGCTCTCCGGGTGCCACTATAAGACTCCAATCCCCTGACCCTGAGTTTGTCCCCTGTTTTCTCTCCTAGCCACTATCCCTGCCCCTGTACTTAGTCATCCCCTTGACCCCCTCCTCCTTGGGAGGTCCGCGGACCCTGTCAGGATCCCTCTCTTCAATACCCTGGCTCGCTGGACATTGCACCTTTTCTAGGGGCTCTGTTAGGCTCCTAAATTTCATTGGTTTCCCTGGACTGCTCTTGTGCCAGGGCTAGACCATGGCTCCCTCCGTGCCGCCGGCCTCCACTCCCTCCTACCCTGGGCATCATCCCCCCACACCCACCCCTGCTGCCCCCTGCCTGGCTGCTAAAAAGGGTTAAAAATTACTCATCTAAATATCCGCAGTATCCTCCATAACCTGGCTGAACTGACTGCTTGGGTGACCCTGTATGAGCCTGACATTCTGGGACTTACGGAAACCTGGTTGAAGCCTGGTATTCCTGACGCCGCATGTGCCATTCCGGGTTACAGCCTCATCAGGCGGGACAGAACTGGCACCAAACGTGGGGGGGGAGTATTTCTATACTTCAGGGGGAACCTAAATGCATCCTTGGTATCCCTATCCCTGCCCAACCCCACAGGTTGTGAGTTCATTCACTCCCTCTTGCTACTTGGCAGCTCCAAAAAGGTGCACCTAGTCTGTGCCTACAATCACCCAAAGGGTGGCATACCCGGACTATCCTTTCTGCTTGACCACCTAAAGGGCACTGTGGGGTCAAATGAGGTCCTTATCCTGGGGGATCTTAACCTCAACTGGTCGGAGCCCAATATCAAGCTATTTGAGCCGCTTCTGTCTGGTCTAGCCCTTTGTCAGACCATCTCCGGACCCACTCGTATCTCCTCCCGAGGGAACAAGGGCTCGCTTATTGACTGGTTACTTAGCAACCGTCCGGACAAAATCCTGCATTCTGGTACTCTCCCGGACGCGATAACGGATCACTCTCCCATCTACTGCGTATGGGGATCCTCTGCCCCAAAAATTCCCAGTCGAGGGATTCAGGTCAGGGATTACTCCAAACATTTCCTAAATGACTACCTGAATGACCTACGTTGTACTGACTGGGCTAGGGTACTTAGCTCCAGTAACCCGACCATTGCATTAGACCACTTTCTATCGATTCTCATCCCCCTGCAGGATAAGCATGCTCCCCTTACTAAAAGAAGAGTGAGGGGCACAGTCACCAAGTGGCTGCACAGTGGACTTCTTGCTCTCATGAAGCAGAGAGACAAGTGCTGGATCAACTACAAAATTTCTGGTGACCCACTTGTTCTCCTTGAATATCGGCGACTCCGGAACTCTTGCAAGGCTGCTATATGCGCTGCCAAGAGTGAATTCTGTAAATCACCGTTACTTAATTCGGCTTACAACCCCGGAGTTTCTGGAAAAACATCAAAAGTATGGTGGGTGTCCGCCACGCACTCGACCGCTGACATGAACATAGAGGGGCCAACTGCAAAACCACTAGCTATCGCCTCAAGTGCTCAACCGCTTGTTTTCTCGAATCACCGCCTCCTCACCTCTTTTCCCCCTTCACGGAACCTTGGGGCCACCCCCCCTGTACCCGGCCTCCTTTTTACCTGAGGCAAGTCTCTGCCATGGAAACTAAAACTCTTCTTGCCGGGCTCCCACACCACTCAGGGGCTGGCTATAATCACCTTGAGCCTAAGCTCCTGAGCCTTGGGGTGCCCTACCTCGCTCGGCCGATTACCCACATATTTAACTCTTCCCTCACCTCTGGAATCGTACCTGATATTTGGAAGGTGGCCAAGGTTGTCCCGGTGTTCAAGCACGGTGACCCCAAGGAGTTAAATAATTACCGTCCCATTGCCATTCTCCCTGCTACCAGCAAGCTACTTGAAAAAGCTGTGGCTGGACAAATCTCTCATTACCTGCAGGAGTATGCTGTGCTCTCCCCTGCCCAGCACGGCTTCAGGAAGGGGCATAGTACATCCACCGCTCTCGCTGTGGTCACCTTCCAGGTCAGAGCCGCCACAGATGCTGGAAAACTGACTGGGGCCATCTTTGTCGACCTCTCTAAGGCCTTCGACCGAGTTGACCATAATCTCCTAATCTCCACCCTCCTTGGGCAAGGTTTCTCCCCACGAGCTCTTGACTGGTTCACCAGCTATCTTGGGGGGAGACACCAATACACCTGCTTTCACCGTGCTCTTTCGGGCCTCTCCCCTGTTAGCTGTGGTGTACCCCAGGGGTCCGTTCTTGGGCTCATTCTGTTCTCCCTCTATGTAAATGAACTCCCTTCAGTCACAACCCTCGGGTCTGCCACGCTATATGCGGATGATCTGGTATTACTATCTAGCGCTCCGAACCCTGATACCATCAACTCGAAACTCAACTTCGACTTTGGGCGTATCCTAAACTGGCTTGCGGGACGCAAGCTTACCGTTAATCTAGCCAAAACTCACGCCATGTTATTTGGGTCGGCAGCCAAAATCACTTCTTGCCCTTCCCCCCTCGCTATAAATGGTGGGAACTGCTCTCTTTTGCCCGTCCTGAGCTCTGCAAGGTACCTAGGAGTGACCCTTGACCCCCAGCTTGGTTTCGCTGAGCATCTCCGGAACATATGCAAAGCGACAAACAGTAAGCTTGGCCTTGCCTACAGGGCCAAGGACTGCATCACCCAGGCGGCTCGGCTCGCCATAGCCAGGGGGATCCTCCTACCTACGCTCTGCTACGGGCTTGTTGGCTTCGTGCCCGTCCCGAATGCCTCCCTAACAAAATGGGACATGACTTATAACAATGTCTATCGATTGCCCTCTCTCCGCTCCTCGCCTTATGCATGGTGTGCCCTCTATGCCCGGCTGGGTGGCTTCCCCCTGATAAACACCGAGCCTTTGTCTTCGGGAGCTTTGTAGACAACATAGTCTGTCCGGCTTGCCCCCCAGCACTTGCCCTTCCCCTCCAACACTGCACACCAGCTTATCAGCTTAGGCCCGGCTCGACTCTCGCTTGCAAAGTCCCCAGGACCCGCTCCCGCACTGGGGATCGGGCCTTCTCCGCCTATGGCCCCAGTTTCTGGAACTGCCTCCCTGCTCCAGTTCGAGCCACCTCTTCCCACTCCGGCTTCAAAACGTCCCTCTGGAACTTCCTCAATGGGGCCTCCACCTGTCCTTGTGGAAACGTGTAGCTGCCACCCCCGGCTGCCTGTCCCTCTTCCACCCCGCTGGTTTTCGGCCTCAACCACTTCCACCCCGACTTAATTGCTCTCGTGGCTACCCTACTCCCACCCTCAAGCAGTTCTTGATCCCTACCCGCTCCCTCCGGTCTGCATGCTCCCTCCTCCCCACCCCATGCTGACTGGGATCCCCTTCTTTCTCCTTCTTGAGGCTTCTGTAGGTCCCTTCGATATCCCCCAACCTCTCTACTAGGGCCTGCTACTGGGACGGGGCAGTACTCCCCTGCTGCTCGTGCTTGCCGAGGTGGTCTTCCAAGGTGGATTCCTCACCTTCTTGCTAAGCTGCCCTCTGCTAAATCTTGACCCCCTTGCTTGTTTTTCTCGACCGCTTCGGGGGGAGTCAGCAGATTCTGCCCCTCCCTCCCTCTTACCCCCTGTACTTGTTGCTCTCCACACCCTGCCACAATTGTGAACTTATGTATTAACGAGCCTGTAGTTGTATTCTCGTTTGTTGCTCTGACCATGTACTTTTGTCTTCATGCTGTTACCCTGGCCCCACCTGTGTGTGGGTGTGTCTGTTCTATTGTCCACTCAATGTCCTGGGTACTGTTTTCCATTTTTGTCCACTTGTAGTTGTGGGCCTGTATGCTACCCTGTATTTGTACCTTGTTTCTCTGTACTGTAACCTCCCGGGTCGCTCCTGAAAATAGGCACTCGTTGTCTAGTGTGCTTACCTGGTTAACAAAAACAAATAAATAAATTAATGGTAGCAGTGGCTTTCATCCCAAAATTACTTGAGAGGACCCACCATGAGGCAGACCTACTGTAACTCAGACACCAAGCTGAGGATTCAAATCACCAGCAGTGAAATATAAATGTGATTAAGGGGTATTCCACCTGGAGGCTAACAGGGGATTCTATCCTTCCAACCGTTCCCTAGACTTGGTACCCACTTTGCTGCTACCTCCAAGGGAGAGTTCACCATAGTGCAAGGGTTCTGGTGCATCCTCCTCCCTGTGGAATTATGGCAGCCAACTTAGAGGCCCTGGAGCCCACATAATCTCCAGCTATGCCATGCTTTGGTCCCGGCTAGTCCTGGAACTATGTGGCACACCACACAATTTAGAAAGGGTTAAAGAGGAGCACTTCTCACTGGGGGACTGCGGTTGCCACAAGTTCAGCTTCCTCATCCTCTACTCCATCAGTCCCCATGGAGAAACGGATCCTGAGCCAAAGAGTAGCACCACTCCATTACAGAGTAGCCTCCCTGCTACCAAGCAGGGCGGAGGCACCGAGGTACCTTAACACATTTCTTCTTTACTGTGTCCAGAACAATCACATTTTACCTCTCAGAGGCTGCAAACTTAAAGAGCAGCTCATGCCTTTAGGAGAACTTTAAGAAAACATAATAATTAGACACAGTTCAGCTTATATTTCACATTACTTCTGTATTTCCCCTCACCATTACTTACTGAGGTATTTGCATGAAAACAGGATCTTTGTTCTTGAACAGTTCCTTTATTCCTATTGCTTATTCCCTACCTGAGGTCATAATGCATGGCTTGTGACATCACAGTTACTCCCATGGAAACAGATTGTGATGTCAGAACAGAGCATTATGATTTCAAGTAAGGAGTCAGCTATAGAGGCAGATGAACTCTGAGGGGATACAGATCATGTATTTATGCACATTTCCTCAGTAATAAATAATGGGGAGGAGAAATCTATAGAATATATATTGAATACAAGCTGAAGTGCACCTAAATATTATGTTTTTCAAAGTTTTCCTTGAGGCATCAGCAGCTCTTTAACAGTGTGTAAAGAAATAACTTCCATTGAGGATTAACATATTATGGGATGTCTACCTCATAGGGGGTTCCATGGTAGATGGCCACTGCCAAGAACCCAAGGCTTGGGTGAGTTTCACTTATTTCCAACAAAGTTCAGCTCCTTCAGCTGCAGACAGCAGCTCATCTCAGCACTTTTCCTGGAATTGAACTGAAATGGACTAAGTAAACAACCACGCCCAGTGACTCACCAGTTACTGGGAGTAAGCTACACCCACTGAAAACTCCCAGTCAATCCAGCAAGCAGAGAGTCTCCAGGATGGCTAGAGTTAACCCTTTGAGGTTCATGAGCCTACTGACTAGCCAGCACCAATCAGGACTTACACTTACTTATGCCTGCTACAGCTTCATTTTCTTTGAAATAGCTGTTTTATTATAGAACAGCCTGTAGTACTTAACCTTAATGACTTCAAACCCTCCTTCTGTTTATGGACTCATCTATCAATGGAATACTAATTCTTTCTGAATTCATTTAAAAATTTACTTCAGAATGCTACAATGTTGTAGAAATTGATCTCAATAAGAACAGTATGCATATATTATTCTGTGCTGACTGTATTATTTATTGTATTTCATTTTCTTTTCATGCGATTGTTCTTCCTAATGTTTTGACTCAAACTAATAAAATAATAGGTTTAAAAACATGAAGGACCACAATGGACTGGTACCCTCTGTCCCCTCACAGTGAGTAGATCATGGCTCATGGGACACCTTGACGAGAGTGGTCTCTGTGTTGTGTCGAGGTCTAAACCCCAACAAGTTAGGCTCATAGATGCTAAATTCTTCCAGGCGAGACTCCAACTGCACTGCCACCACCTTCTTGACAACCTTCCCATAAAGGAAAGTTTAATACAGGCCTTTATAACATGGGTTGACACAAAAGTGCAACCTGATTGGGTGAGTTGCTTTTCGAGGCCATGGATTAAGTTAGCATTAATTCACGGTGCCACAGAGCGACTCTAGAGATCTGCCAGTGGTGCTTTTCCTGCATAGGGAACAAGGCAGTATACTGACAGCCATTTACACTCCCCACTAAGCAATTGGGAGTCTGGGAGCCGCAGAGAAGGTTGTACACTGTACTGTCTGTTTTTCTAACTGTGGGTGTTATTAAAGATGTAAGGTGGTGATTAAGAAATAAAAAAACAGAGCAAGTTATGATGCTAAAGTATCATTATACGCAATGACCAATGCACTTTTGATTGGGTACTGACAGGATTCTTGTAGCGCACAGCTGCTCCTGAAGTGTGTTTTGAAGTTGGGTGTATGAAGTTGGGTATATATGAATGTACCACTGCCCTTGCAACTATGACCACTGCAAAGTGTTGGGACTGCAGGACAGCCAGATCCATGTGTGTATCGTACTTGGGAGCGTATGCCGATCCCGCAGCAAAACCTTTACAGCTATTGTATTGATGCTGACAACATCAACATATTGCTGTAAAGTCTGCCCAGTACTCCAGCACTCTTTCCCATGGTCCTGCACCCTCTCCCCAAATCAACTCTGACTCAGAGTTGATAACGGATTTGTGCCGACTGCAATTTGTGGTTGACATAAAGCCATCGCTGTAACATCGGCAGACAAACTTTCTGTCAAACCGGCATTGTAGGGCCACCTGGGAGCTGACTTGCAGAATGATCGTGTACAGTACAACAGGCAGAAGATGCATGTAACACATCTGGAGCTCCATCGGAGCACATATTGGTTCCAAGATACAAAGTTTTGAGCTCACGCCACGCGGTTTACTGTAAATAATTAAAAACACACAGTAATCAGTGTCCCAGTCCCTGTTACCAGCAATACAGGGTGTGTAGCAGGTAGTTTCCTAATTCCTCCATCCCCCTGACAGTTCCTGTACCGGCGTACTGGGTCCCCACCCACCCGACTTGTGGATCTCTGCTTACCGGGTGACACAGTGAAGCCCCCAGCACCCTCCCATTACTTGTCTGTCACATGTTTGCAAGACATTCAGAGTTTGGTCTCTCTCTCTCTCTCCCCCTCTCACTCTGTCTTCCAGAGCTGCACATCTGCTGCATTACATTGTATTATTGTACATTGTTCAATGCCACCTGTGCCACTGTTGGAAACAGAGGGAGAGCATGACCTGCGATCCTGATTGCCAGTGATCTCACCCAGAGACAGTGACACCAGCATTGTGACATGGTGACATGTAGTGTAGAAGTCCCACAGTGTCGTCTTGGGTGTGTACTGTATGTGTCTCACTGCGATCGCTGTAGCTGTGCCCCCTCCTCAATTGCAGATGGCATGCAAAAATGTGCAGAGAGAGAGCAGACTACAAGTAGGTGTCACCGAAGAAAGAGACAGAGACACAGAAGGAGCAAGTGACAGCACTGTATGTGTGTCTGTCAGCGATCGCTATAGTGGTTTCAAGGGGTCCTTTTGCAGTTTTGTCTCTGTTCGGGAGCAGGTGAGTTAACAGCCAATGTAGCAGTGGGAGAGAAAGACAGAGAGAGAGGGACACCAGAGAGAAGCACATCACCCTTACAAATATTTTGCTGTCTTGCAGCACGTCTCTGTGAAGGATTAGAGAAGCACAGCCCCATATGAAGACTTTGTATGCAGATGAATGTGTCAGTAGAAAGTAGAATGAGTGCTGTATCGTGTTCTTCAATCAATCAATCAATCAATCAAATCTTTATTTATTCAGGCGAACATCATTGAGCACAGCTCATTTGCAAGATGGACCTGATAAGGTCAAGGTTCAATAGTAATTACACATACAGGTATGTTAAGAACACTTATATACAATATACCAAAACATTGTTGCCTAAACACAAAGACAAGTAGGGACACATGGATGTTCACTATCTAACATAATATATATACATATCAACAAGGGATGTTCATTAGTAAGTCTCTTAAGTAAAGCATCCAATATTTCAATACTAAGGGGTTAGGGACCATAAGGGACAAGGAGACGCAGAGATAAGATGTAGGGGTGGCTTGGCAGGGCTGGGCTAGCCCCAGGCAATGTATAGTAGGGCTGAGGACTACGGTAAGAGCCAAGAAGTAATGGAGAGGACTATAGACAGGATGTATGGGACTATGGAATTGAATGATTAGAAGGTGTAATGTCATCTGTTGTTGGCTGCCTAAGGAGGGAAGGTTAGGAGTTTGAGTATACTAGTACTAGTGGTAGCAGTTGCGTATTTTCTTGGAAGAGACATAGGTATAGATGCTTAAAGGATGCTAATGATATAAAGTTGTTCAGCCTCAGGGTCTTCTGAATCATATTCCATGATGAGGCTAGTACGTGCTGATAGCAGATCTCCCGAGCTGGGTGTTGAATTTAGGCACATTAAGCATGATAAGATCATGGCTTTAGGGCATAGGTACTAGCTTTGGCCTGTGTGAAGCAGTCGATGATATAATTTGGGAGCATTCTGGTCAGTGCTCTGTAGGTCCATACTGCAGCAATTCTGTTTCTTCTGAACTGGAGAGATGTCCATCCGACTGCCGCATATAGAGAGCAGTGGTGAGTATTGAAGGGTAGGTCTGTTATAAACCTCAATGCTCTGTGGTATAGAGTGTCCAATTTGTTTAGATAGAAAACAGGGCAGCGACTGTAGAGGAAATCTGCATAGTCAAGTACTGAGAGAAAAGAAGCCTGGACCAACCTCTTCTTGGAGTCTCTGGTTAGGAAGTGCCTTATTCTGTAAAAGAGATCAAGCCTCTGTAGAAGTTTTTTTAGAAGCTCTTCAATGTGAACGATGTAGTTAAGTCTGCTGTCTATCCATACCCCCAGACACTTGAATTTTTCCACATATTCAATGCTGTTGTAGCAGCGAGCTACATAGCGTCCGGTGCTGTGGGCACAGTAGAATCTCACTGGCAAGCTTGAATTCTGATTATAAGGAGAGAGAGAGAGACAGACAGACAGACACACACACACACACACACACACACATACACACACATACACCTGGGCGGCAGCACAACAGACATGTGGATTGAAGGGGAGGGCCATAGTAAGGATCGTAGGCAATGTAACAGACCATGTTATGCACACAAAATGTCACAAATCATGTCAGTGGTGTCTGTGTGACATTTCTTTGTGCATAGCACCACTACAGTATGCATTATTTGTTAGGGACTATTTTGCAAGGTCGCAGGATACAGTACCTTTCTTGCTGTTTAAACAGCAAAAAAAAACACCTTTCTGGATATTTCTTTGTTGTTTAAATATAACCCATGTTATAAGTGCAATAACCCACTCTAGGGTGTGCCATTATTGAGGATTAATCAACACCCCAGTGCTGCGATGACACTCGGTCTGTGGCCTCATGCCTCACAACGCACTGGGGTGTTGATTAATCCCCAATAACCACACATCCTGTCGTGGGTTATTGCTTACATAATTTACAAGATTATCAAGGTCCAAAATGCCTTCTTTAGGAATGGCCTCACCACCGCCCTTTTTAAGGCAGAGGGGAAAACCTCTTCCTTCAGGGAACACCTGACAATCTCCATGACAACCAGACCTAGGGTTCCCCAGTGAACAACAAGCAGTCAAATGAGACCTGGATCCAACATACGGCAGGCAGAACACAACCCTGAGATCATGTGAAGCACCTCATAATCCAGAGAAAGGCTTTGGAGTCACAGGAAATGGTAGACTGATACAAGGTATAGAGTCAAAATGCTGCCACCCCCAGATGCAATTCCATGCAATTCCCTCGGGGGGGGGGTTGGGGAACAAAGAAATCACCAAATATGCAGTCTGATTCTTTCACAATGCAGTTTATTCTCTGTGTTTCACCTTTATTTATAGGCTTCCTCAGGAGATTGCCTAAATGTTCTAAGAAACATATATATGATTAATTAACCGCATATTGTGAGATTGTTTAAAACCAGGAAAATTGTTTCTTTAGGTAGTTATGTACTTACAGTTTGTTTGCTAAGATAAAGTTTCTCTAATAGCTTTCAGCTACATTCTTTGCCTGTAAAGTATGTGCAATAATTTAGGCTGTTTGAATATGATTTATTCACTTTTGTACAAGCTTAGTCAGCCAAATGAGTGAGGTACTCTCCTCCGCCATACAAGCTCACCCTGTGTCACAAATCACCAAGATATAATCCTTTCTCCCTTTAACATAGATTAATATATGACCAGCTCCTACCTGACCACTAGACAAACTCTGCTTATTCAAACTCTCAAAGGTCTTATAGACTTAAATCTGTCCAAATACATAAAAAAGACATTCCTTAAAATCTGTTACTGGACTAATTCATCTTGAACCAATGTGATGGACATACCAGTAATTTCCTAAGCACTTACAGCAATAAGATTGCAACTACATTAAATGTAGTTCACAGGCATGTTTGAGTAGTCATACAGAGCTTAGGTGTTCTGTTCCTCTTATACGCACCACCGTGGCTCTATGTCCACTATGTCACATGTGATGATCTTCGTGGGATGCGGAGAGCACTGAAATCAGTGCTAAGTGGTTGCTCTGCAACCAGGCACAAATCAGAGCTATAAGATACAGCTCTGGGAGTCACGGAGGTCAGCAACAGACTTGGGCTAAGAATGATCGGAGAGGTTCATGTAATTTTTTTAAAACAGTTATATGCATGATTGTACCAAGGTGTTATACAAGTGCAAGACATAACTTATTGAATCACATAGTACGCACCTACAGCTTCTAAGTGCTAATCTTGTTAATGTAGAACAGAAGTGTATAACAAGCCAAGTAAAAAAGGCAAAATGCATGCTTGTTCACAAACTTTTACACACAAGCAGGTTTTTGTCTCAGTGTTACAGACTGGCTTCCTAGAGACAGTCACAAGGGGGATTTCACAGTATCCCAGTCCAACATAGCTTATGTGGGGGGAATTGGGTGTGCTCTGGTGCCTTCCTGGGGTGAGTTTCAGGTCTGGCATTCAGACCATCAGGGAGACACTAGTGGACCTGATTTCTTGGGACTGGTTCAATGGTTCAACTGTGATTTATTCTGCGAGGAGTCAGTGGTGTTTGCCTGTGACGTTTGGATTGACTGGCACTTATATATATTTGTTCATGCTCTTCGAAGGCAGTGAGAGGGCCTCCTTCTTTTGATTTAACATTTTATGGAAGATATGCTGATGTGGCAATGAGAAGGCTACATCCATTTGCACAGATTTTTATGGTTAGGGGTGGTGAGAGCCCCCCCTTTCCAGCCTCAGACTTTTGTCAGGAAGCTATGGCGTGGCTTTATGGACGCTGTTAAGTATTTTTATTAGCTGTTCTGGATATTAATACTTGTAACCCCCCTGCAAATGGGGGTTCCCAAAAGACTTCCAGGAGCTTGCTGGAATGCGCCAAGCCTGAATGGTGTTTGGCGTTTAAGCCATTTATCAGAGAGTGTTTTTAGAGCCTCTGGTACTGTCTCTTTAAGAGCTGTCTGCTTGCAGACATAATTAGTTTGTATGGGGGGACTGTGTGCTTCTCTGCTTGAGTACCACTGAGCTGCTGCCAATTCACTCCATTTTGCAGTCACTAGGAGTGCAAAGGAACCTATTTGAAAGATGTAACTGTTTGCCAGAAATCATTTAGAGTAATAATGAAATTACAGTTTGTCTAACCTGCTTTCTTTGTAGTCAGAACTGTGTTTGCCTAGTTCCCCATTCTAGTTTTGAACTGCTGAACTGGACCAATCAGTGTGGGTTAAGGTAGCTCTAAAATGGTGCCTTGGACGAATCAGAACTTGGACTCATAATCTGAGCCAGCCACAAGAGGATTGTATGGGCAGTGACTCTGGGAGATGTAGTTTAGACTTCGGCGCCTTTTTGGACCAACAGGGGCAGTCTATTGTGAGTGACAGCCAATCCAGCCAAGAACTGGGAGGAACTCACAGAAGTGCCCGGTTTTGTCTGCTGGAGTTTCAGTTGAGCTCTGGCAGTGAAGAGGGAAGGAGCCCTGTGTTTTTTCGGTGTGCAGTTTTAGTCGGGAAACGTGTGTAAGGCCCTGAGTTCCGGTCTGCAGCTTGTGTAACTGCTTGTTAGGACTGAATCCGTCCCCAGAAGAGAATCAAAGGATATCTGAAGAGTAGAAACCAGGCTCACCCTGTAGAAGACTGGAGAAATTGCTGAATTGCACTCGGTCTGTCAGGAACTGAATCTGCTGTGTGTTCTCCCGGGTATTGTGCAGTAATTGCGATCGGGATAGAGAAGCAGCCTGCCTGGTATAGTACTTTCTTTTTACCATATAAATGTGTGAGGAGGCTTGTGTAGCTCAAGTGAATCCTGCTGCCATTAAAGGACTTTTACCTGTGACTGTTTACCATATAAAAGTGTGAGGAGGTTGTGTAGCTCGAGTGAATCCTGCTGCCATTAAAGGACTTTCGCCTGTTGCAGTTTGCCATATAAATGTGTGAGAGTCTCGTGGAGCTCAAGAGTAGCCCTGCTGACATTGAAGGACCCTATCTTGTTTGGAGGTCGTGAGTACTAATTCAGGGTCGCTTCCTGTTGAATTGCCACATTGAATCCAAATGGAATTACTGTACTGCTGACTGTTTAACTAATTTTTCTTTTCTCTGTGTGAAAGGGCCCCTACCAGCTGCCACGGTTTGGACTAGCCACTAGGGCTTGGGTACCCAGGGACAGTAACTGGTAGGGATAGGCCTGTGCACAGAGCCATAGGTAGATGAGTAAAGTGATAAGCTAATTAACCTGATTCCCCTGTCCTTGTTATATCCCCCTAAATAAATCAGAGCTGCTTGTTTCAGCAAAGTTATACTGCCTGAGGTATTTGTCTATGTTAAAGTATTGTACTGTGATTGTTGCACTGTATCTTATTTACAGGAGGTCCCAGTGCCTGAACCAGTCCTGGGGGTAAGTGTATACTGTGAAGGTAATTCTGCTGTATTGTGTGGGCCACTAGTGGGAAGAAAGGGGGGTTGCAGTGTCCCAGAGGGCTGTGACCAAGTTAGTTTAACTATTGCAAACCCTGACCTCTGGGTGGAGGCACCCGCCATCGGATCCAGGCCCCTCAACCTGTTAGTGGCAAATCAGGCAGGGGTAGTAGCCCTTGGGATAGCGCCATCTAGGGGTTACATCTTGGAGGCTCACCGCTGGGATTGTGTGTCCTCTAGTGGCCATATTTACGAACCACTGTTAAGAAAAAATGGGTACCCGACAGAAGTGGCGTGCAACGGCTGGTGGAGTGGTGTACTGGGGAGGAGATTGACCCCAAAATGCTATGCTTATCCTGACATCCCCTGGGTATCAATACGGACACTGTACAGGAGTACTTTCCAAGGTGGAAGGTTTACAAAACCCTGTGGTGGTGGGTCGGCATGCTAATCTGCTCACCCACACTTTCCTGGCCCTAGTAGAGTTTAAGGATCCCATAGATAGCTCCAAAGTGCCACAGACCATTATCCCAGAGGGAGTCCTCACTGCCTGGAGAGTGATAACTAAGTACAGTAAAGACCTGGGGAATGAGCCCCCACCACTGTCTGAAACTTTTGAGGAGAAATTTGCTAAATGGTTGCTGGGGGAAGGGAAAACTGTGGAGGACTTGAAGAAACTATTCTTGCCACCTGGGTGTTCCTCCCCAACACCCTCTCTGCTCCAGTACCCGTAATGGTGGCTGAACCAATGCAGACTCCTATTTCTGCACCTGCCATTAGTCACGACTCTTACCGAAGGTTGAGGATCTTCTCTGGCACCTCCCCACCCCAAGGGGAGGATGACTGGGAGACCTGGATAGACTATGTTGCCCCCCAAGTGCTAGAATGGCAATGCTCAGAAGCCGAAAAGCGAAAGAGGGTTAGTGAGAGCCTCTGAGGTCCTGCCCTGGCTACCATCCATGCTAAATGGGCCAATAACCCTGAAGTGACTGCACAGGCCTATCTTGAGGCCTTGGAGAATGTGTATGGGAGCCCAGATTCTGATGAGGATCTATGGTGGAGAGTAAGAAATGCACAACAGTACCAAGGGGAGTTGTTGTCTGTGTATGTATCTCGGCTGGAAAAATTGTTGCAAGAATGCCTCAGAAAGGGTAGTTTGCCAGCGATTGAACTGGACGAACCAGGCTGGACAGGATCCTTAAGTCTGCCCCTTCTCAGAACTGCTGTTGCTTCAGTTACGCCTGGCAAATCGACTGGAATCCCACCCTCCTATGAAGAGTTAATGAGAGAAATTCGAGGAGTTGAGAAAAGGCACTCGGGAGGACCTGACCAATAGCTGCGGCTATGACCCGAGTGACTGAGGGTGGCCCATCAAGTGAAGTTCAGGGGCAGAGGTTGGCAGTCAATGAGTGCTCTGACAAGGAAAAATATATGCCACAATGGGGCGAACTGTTGAGAGAGATCCGGGAATTCAAAAACAGTCCCTTTATGAAGGCCACGCCTGCAAGTACGGGATCCGACCTATATCCGACTGCATCTGCTATGGGGTTGGGGGTACCCACCCATGTATCTCCTGCTGATAACAGCTCCAAACTCAATTCCTTGACCATGGAAGTGGAGAAACTATCGAGATGTCTCCAAATGCTTATCACGCCGCAGACAGAGATGGCACCAAGGTTTCCAGTTAGTAGTACCCCCGCCCTGGCTCCCAGTGTGGCGCCTCGGCCAGCTCAAACTCCAGAAAGTATGTTTTGCTATAATTGCAGGAAGGATGGGCACATGAAGAGGGAATGCCGTCCCCAAAAGACACTGACAAAGTTGCATATAGGCTACAAGGAGCTCGGAGAACAAATCAGTGGTTAAGAGGTGCACAAAATGATCCCAGTGAGGGCACCAAAATGCTAACTCACGCTCTTTTGTGGCAGGTCAGTTGCCCAGGCCCCCTACCGCCTCTCCAGACTGGTCCAGAATAGTGGGTCCCTCCATGGAGACCACTGTAAAGGTGAATGGAGTGTCTACAAGAGCTGTATTAGACAGTGGCTCCCAAGTGACAATTATGTTCCAGGATTGGTATCAGAAGCATTTGTCAGACGATCTTTACAACCATTAGAAGGACTGCATGTATGGGGGTTAAGTGGGAAGGCCTACCCCTATTCCGGTATATCCGAATTTGGCTGTCTTTCCCCACCTCCGTGGCTGGAGTGGCCGAACAAGTAGAGACCCTAGCCTTAGTGTGTCCCCACTGGACTGTATGATGGTGTCCCTTTGTTGATTGGAACAAATGCTCATATGTTCGGAAGGCTGGACAGTTGTGTTATGAAAAACAGGGTCAAAGACTAGTAGAGCTTTAAGAGTTCTGGCTTTAATTAAGAAGGCCTATGAGGCACAGAGATGCTGAAAAATAGAACCAGAGGAACTGGTCGGAATTGTATGGAAGAAGGATCCTGAGTCTCTGATCCTGGCGCCAAATGCCCAGTGTACCTTACAGGAGAGGTCCGTATCAGAAAGGATGTTAAGAATAAAATATTAATGTTGGATGCAGGCGATGGAAAATTGCCAGAGGGACTGCTGGTCAAGCCTAGTATTTTGCCCGCTAGAGCCCATGCTTATACCAGAAGGGTAATGGTCCAAGTTCATAGTGTGTCTGAAAGAGTCATTCGAGTAAATAGAGGTTGCATCCTGGCTAATGTGCATTGTGCAGACACTGCAGTGCTACCCAGCAGCAAGAGTTCGAGGAAGAATGACAGAGTAACGCCTGACTTGTTTGATTTCGGCGACTCCCCGTTGCCAGCTGAATGGAAAATGAGGATCAGTGAGAAGCTTACCCAGAGAGACCAGGTGTTTTCTTTAAAGGAATGGGACGTAGGATGCATGCAAGGAGCTGCGCACAATATCCGGCTGCATGACGAAAGACCATTTCGTGAGAGGTCTCGACGCCTGGCACCTGCTGATATAGATGATGTGAGACGGCATCTGCAAGAGATGTTAGCTGCTGGTGTAATACAAGAATCCAGAAGTCCTTATGTTCCCCATTGTGGTAGTGAGGAAAAAGAATGGGACAGTAAGGATGTGCGTGGATTATCGCACCTAAACCGCAGACTATCCCTGATCAGTACACAATGCCCCGCATTCAGGATGCTTTGGACTGCCTAAACGGGAGCAAGTGGTTCTCTGTGCTGGATCTCCGTGAGGGTACTACAGATCCCGATGGCCCCAGAGGACCGTGAGAAGACAGCCTTTATCTGTCCGGCTATTTCTATGAATTCATGAGGATGCCTCAAGGATTTCAGGTGCCCCAGCCACTTTTCAACGATTGATGGAGTGTGCAGTGGGGACATGAACTTACTAGAGTGCCTGGTATACCTAGATGATGTTATTGTGTTTGGCAGCTCACTGGAGGAACATGAGGCAGATTATTTAAGGTATTGGACCGACTGGAGGACTTTGGCCTTAAACTGTCCATTGATAAGTGTCAATTCTTTCAAACATCAGTAAAGTATGTGGGACACATAGTATCCACCGAGGGAATAGAGACCAACCCAAGTAAAGTTTAGGCCTTGACCACCTGGCCACAGCCCAAAAATCTAAAAGAACTGCAAAGATTCCTGGGATTCTGTGGTTATTATCGGCGTTTCATCAAGAACTATTCAAGAGTGATCCACCCTTTACTTAACCTTACTCAAGGGTATCCCCCAATCCACAAAAAATACCAAAAGTCAGTGTCCTCAAGACTGAAAGAGTGTATTTTCATCCGAGTGAAGTATTTGGGGCCCGCTGGACTCCTGATTGTGAGACTGCTTTTCATGAGATCATATATCAACTTACCCATGCTCCAGTGCTGGTCTATGCCGATCCAAGAAAACCTTACGTCCTGCACACTGGATGCTAGCTTGCAAGGGTTGGGGCTGTTGTACCAAGAGCACGAGAATGGCCTGAGACCTGTGGCCTTTGCCAGTAGAAGCCTGACCCCATCCGAAAAGAACTATCCTGTACATAAGCTAGAGTTCCTAGCTTTGAAACAGGCTATTGTTGACCAATTCCATGAGTACTTGTATGGGGCTAAAATACTAGTAAAAACTGACAATAATCCTTTGACCTATGTGCAGACCTCAGCTAAGTTGGATGCCACTGGCCATAGGTGGCTTTTCTGCATTATCTACATATGACTATGCTCTCATACTGAGCAGGTCTGAACCACATAGATGCTGATGCTCTCTCCCGGAGGCCTGTTCCCCAGAATGATTGGGTCTGATTGGCAGAACCTGACATTCGGCACTCTGCCGGAAGTTTGACAGGGAGGAACAAATGTCCACGGACGAGCGGACTGCATGGTGGATTGCTTGGGACCCTCTGAGAATTGCATACCTGCTGCTTATTGCCACTTTTCTGCAATAGACATTGGTGCACCTGCCTCAGCTGGACAATGACAGTATTCGCGGCTCAATCCGCGATCCCATGATCAAAGCAGCTTTAGAAGCCCTCTATGCAGGAAAAGATGTGTCCAAATTATGCTCCACTGATTTGAGAACTGCACTGTTATACAAAGAAGGTCCTAAGTTGAAACTGATCAATAAACTGTTATACCGAGAAACAGTAGACAGGGGACAAGTAGACAAACAACAACTAGTGCTGCCCACTGCCTTCGAGACTCAGTACTGATGTCCTGCACAACCACATGGGGCACCTCGGTATAGACAGAACACTTGACTTGGTGAGATCCAGATTCTATTGGCCTAAGATGGGGGCTGATGTGGGTAACACATTCTGAACTTGTAGTCGCTGCTACAGAGGAAAGCTTGCCCCAGAGGGCTGCCCCTTGTTAACATCACCACCAGTGCACCCATGGAGCTGGTCTGTATTGATTTTCTGAGTTTGGAGTCAGATCAAAGAAATATCAGTAATGTGCTGGTGGTCACTGACCATTTCACGAGATATGCCCAAGCTTTCCCACCAAAGACCAGAAAGCATCCACTGTGGCCAAAGTACTTGTAGAAAACTTTTTGTTCACTATGGGGCTCACAAAGAATCCATTCTGATCAAGGGAGAGACTTTGAGAGTCGCCTGATCAAAGAGATGCTTTCTCTGTGGGAGTGCGAAGTCCAGAACCACTCCTTACCACCCCAGGGGACCCACAGCCTGAACGTTTCAACCGCACTTTGCTAGATATGCTAGGCACCCTGCACCCAAAGGACAAGCCTAGATGGAGCCAACAAATTAGCATCCTGGTACATGCTTATAACTGCACCAAAAGTGATGCCACTGGGTTCTCCCTACCGCCTGATGTTTGGAAGAGAAGCTGACTACCGTAGATGTGTGTTTGGGGTCTCTCCTGATGGGGTTCAAGCTGACAACTATTTACAGTATGTGCAAAAGTTAAAGGCCCAGCTAACTCATGCGTACCAACTGGCTCAAACCATGGCTGCCAAAAGAAATCTGGCCAACAAAGAAAGGTATGATAAAAAGGTGAAAGCACAGGAACTTCAGGAGGGAGATCTGGTATTGCTAAGAAATCTGGGACTGCATGGCAAACACAAGATTGCTGACAGATGGCACCATCTCCCTCACATTGTAGTGGGCAAACTAGATGATCTGCCAGTGTACAAAGTAAGGCCTGAGAATAATTCAAAAGATGTAAAAACAATGCATAGAAATCATTTACTGCCCATTGGACAAAGCTTGATTGAGTCTGAGCCCCAGAAGATGCCCCTCTGGACCAGTGACTAGAGCTGTTGCTAAGAAAAGATCAAGAAAGTCTGCACCTACAGAAGCAGAGTTAAAGTGTTCCCTCCACAAGTCCCAGTTGAGCATGACTGTCAGTCCATATCAGAAGAAAGTGAGAGTGACTTTGAATACTATCCTTCTTATGAACTGAGTCAATTGTTTCGGGCAATCCCTAGTCAATACTGGAGACGAGCTGGGCCTTCTGGACTGTCTAAGCCCCCAGCTTGTCCCTGGAGCCAATGCTCCCAGAAAGTGAAGTGCAAGCATCAGATCAGATGAAATGGAATCATTGTGCATGGTTGAACTGTTTGAGCTTTCAGGGAGGAAATGATGGATTGGGGCAGACTGGTGATACACCAAAACAAGAAGAGTATTTTGAGTGCCCTGACAGTCCACTGCCAGTGTCCGAAAGCTCTCCATGCGAGCCAAATGTTGTGGACTCAGAAACTGTAACTCCTGGAGCTGAAAGTGCCCCAAGTTCTAGCCTCTCTACCCCCATGGAGACTCCCTTGACAAGTGAGGACAATGCTGAAAATGAGGCTCAGAGGGCAGAGACTGTAACAGTTCCCCCTAGAAAGACTGGTCAAGCTGTAAAACCTGTGGTGCACCTCAGTTATGATTCCCTTGGGAGGCCTGTGGACTTGCCTCTCAATGTTGTCCATAAAGGGGTGTATGTGTCCCCGAGCTCATTGCCCAAACTGAGTGTCCGTGCTAACGCCAAGTTACTTGTGTTGCCCTCTAAGTATGGTACCCTTGCCCCATCCAGCCCCAAGGTAACTGATAGGAAGGGCCCTCTCTTCAGGTTTCATGTACAAGAGGTAATAACTTGAGTTATGGTACAATGTGTGATACTGTGTAAAGAGTGACGTACTGCAATGTTTCAGAAATGTGTTCTTGGTAAAATGATGTATTGACTGATGATTACATGTGTGAGCCTAATGCAAATGTATATGGTTGCAGTTGAAACTTATGGGGTACTTGCTTGATGCGGACGTCAAGCTTCCCCAGGCCAGGAAGGGTGTAACCCCCCTGCAAATGGGGGTTCCCAAAAGACTTCCAGGAGCTTGCTTGAATGCTCCAAGCCTGAATGGTGTTTGGCGTTTAAGCCATTTATCAGAGAGTGTTTTTAGAGCCTCTGGTACTGTCTCTTTAAGAGCTGTCTGCTTGCAGACATAATTAGTTTGTATGGGGGGACTGTGTGCTTCTCTGCTTGAGTACCACTTGAGCTGCTGCCAATTCACTTCATTTTTGCAGTCACTAGGAGTGCAAAGGGAACCTACCTGAAAGATGTAACTGTTTGCCAGAAATCAGTTAGAGTAATAATGAAATTACAGTTTGTCTAACCTGCTTTCTTTGCAGTCAGAACTGTGTTTGCCTAGTTCCCCATTCTAGTTTTGAACTGCTGAACTGGACCAATCAGTGTGGGTTAAGGTAGCTCTAAAATGGTGCCTTGGACGAATCAGAACTTGGACTCATAATCTGAGCCAGCCACAAGAGGATTGTATGGGCAGTGACTCTGGGAGATGTAGTTTAGACTTCGGCGCCTTTTTGGACCAACAGGGGCAGTCTATTGTGAGTGACAGCCAATCCAGCCAAGAACTGGGAGGAACTCAAAGGAAGTGCCCGGTTTGTCTGCTGGCGTTTAGTTGAGCTCTGGCAGTGAAGAGGAAGGAGCCCTGTGCTTTTTGGTGTGCAGTTTTAGTCGGAAACGTGTGTAGGCCCAGAGTTCGGTCTGCAGCTTGTGTAACTGCTTGTTAGGACTGAATCTGTCCTGTGAAGAGAATCAAAGGATATCTGAAGAGTAGAAACCAGGCTCACCCTGTAGAAGACTGGAGAAATTGCTGAATTGCACTTGGTCTGTCAGGAACTGAATCTGCTGTGTGTTCTCCCGGGTATTGTGCAGTAATTGCGATCGGGATAGAGAAGCAGCCTGCCTGGTATAGTACTTTCTTTTTACCATATAAATGTGTGAGGAGGCTTGTGTAGCTCAAGTGAATCCTGCTGCCATTAAAGGACTTTTGCCTGTGACTGTTTACCATATAAAAGTGTGAGGAGGCTTGTGTAGCTCGAGTGAATCCTGCTGCCATTAAAGGACTTTCGCCTGTTGCAGTTTGCCATATAAATGTGTGAGGAGTCTCGTGGAGCTCAAGAGTAGCCCTGCTGACATTGAAGGACCCTATCTTGTTTGGAGGTCGTGAGTACTAATTCAGGGTCGCTCCCTGTTGAATTGCCACATTGAATCCAAATGGAATTACTGTACTGCTGACTGTTTAACTAATTTTTCTTTTCTCTGTGTGAAAGAGCCCCTACCAGCTGCCATGGTTTGGACTAGCCACTAGGGCTTGGGTACCCAGGGACAGTAACTGGTAGATAGGCCTGTGCACAGAGCCATAGGCTAGATGAGTAAAGTGATAAGCTAATTAACCTGATTCCCCCCGTCCTTGTTATATCCCCTAAATAAATCAGAGCTGCTTGTTTCAGCAAAGTTATACTGCCTGAGGTATTTTTCTATGTTAAAGTATTGTACTGTGATTGTTGCACTGTATCTTATTTTACAGGAGGTCCCAGTGCCTGAACCAGTCCTGGGGGTAAGTGTATACTGTGAAGGTAATTCTGATATTTTGTGTGGGCCACTAGTGGGAAGAAAGGGGGGTTGCAGTGTCCCAGAGGGCTGTGACCAAGTTAGTTTAACTATTGCAAATCCTGACCTCTGGGTGGAGGCACCCGCCATCGGATCCAGGCCCCTCAACCTGTTAGTGGCAAATCAGGCAGGGGTAGTAGCCCCTGGGATAGCGCCATCTAGGGGTTACACACTGTTGGACAATAACAAACCTATGCACTACTGCTGCTTTGACTGTTGTTTTTGGTTGTTGTTTTATTTATTTTATGTTATTTTATTATTTAATTTTTTTTGTTTTCTTTTTGGGTTGTATGTTTTGGTTGGGGGGTTAATTTGTATCTGTGGGATATTTGCTGCATGCTGAGAAGATGTGCTGGGAAGGTGCAGCGACAGTCAGGCACTAGTCCCCCTCCAGGCTCCGGGACCTCTGTCCTTTTAATTGTCCTCCGCTGTCCCCAGAAGTGTACAGGTGGTGTCAGGCTCTGGGGATAGTTAGGAGGAGGAGGGTGGGGTCTGGGTCTGGAGGGGGAATGGAAAGGAGTGGGTGGATTGGGATAGTGGGATCAAGGAGATGCCCTGGGGTGAAATGGGTCCAGGAAAGGGGTCCTCCCTGCCTGGTTCCCATACCCAAGGGCTCTGCCTCTGGCAGGCACAAAACACAGTCTTCCTTGGTCACTTATCCTACTCGGGTGGTGTTATACAATGCCAGGTCTGTTAAGACCTGGCTTGCATCACCGAGACCTGGCTGGATGAAAATGCTGGTCCACTGTTGGCTTCAGCAATTCCAGCCGGGTACTTGATGATAAACCGCCCAAGGATGGATCATAGGGCCGGGGGAGTAGCCATCTGTTTTAGATTGAAACTGAACCTTGTGGAGGTTCCAGTGGGGAACACCAACTCCTCTGAATATATCTTGGGCAAGGGTGTAGGGTGCAGGATTTTTCTCATCTACCATCCAGGTGATGGGAAAGTTTTCCTGCAGGAAGTCGTGGACTTCATTGTTGACCTGGCATTGGTATCCCCAGATGGATGATCCTGGGGGATTTCAATGTCTGGGTCAACGATGAACTTTCGCAGTTTGGTCAAGACTTCCTCCAGCTAATGAGTTTGCTGGGCCTTACACAGGTTGTTACCTCCTCGACCCGTATTGGTGGTCATTCATTGGACTTGGTGTTCCTCCTGGGGATGGACATTTCTGATTTGGTGGTGGAGCTAGTTGGGTGGTCTGACCATTACACCATTGAGTTCAATTTTGTGGCTCCCCCCCAGTAGGTCTGCCCCTTCAGAAATGGTCCGGTACCGCCCTTTGAGGGGTGTTACCCCAGATGGCCTAATGGTGGTACTGGATCTATCGAGTGTACCAAGTGAATGCATGGATCCTGGGGATCTAGTACTTGTCTACAATAAGGCTGTATTAGTGGCCCTGGATTCCATAGCGCCTGTTCATGTTTGCCCCCTCACCCTCCATTCAAGGTCTCCTTGGTCTGATGAGACCTTGAAGGAGCTGAGGAGAGTGGGACGAAGGCTAGAGTGGAGCTGGCAGAAATAAGGTCTGGAGTGTGACAGACTTAGATTGGTGGACCATTATGTGGTCTATCAATCGGCAATCACCTGTAAGAAGGCATAATTCCTGTCCAGGGAGATTGCTGCTGCACAGAACCGACCAGCTCATCTCTTCCGGACTGTAGACAGATTGTGCAATCCAATCTGTCCCCAGCCTGGGGGAGCTTTTTCACAAGAACGGTGTGATGAGTTTGCTTGTTTCTTCACAGATAAGGTTGCCACAATCAGATCCAGCATCTGTCTGGCTCCCTCTAATGGGAGCTGTGGTGGTTGGCTGGGGATGTCGGGCACCCAGTTTACCTGGTCTGACTTTAGCCAACTCGCAATCGTTGACATTGTGATGATCATCCAGACGTTGCGACCAACCAGCTATAGTTTGGATCCAGGCCCTACACGCCTTCTGGTAGGATGCGTGAATGAGACTGGCCTGGTCCTAGTCGAGATAGTCTGGAGGTCATTGGAGAGGGGGATCTTCCCGGATCCCCTGAAGGAGGCAGTTGTTCAGCCCCTCCTTAAAAAGCCATCCCTTGACCTGGACTGCCTGGTGAACTACAGACCTGTCTCTAACCTACCCTTTGTGGGTAAGGTTATTGAGAAGGTGCTTGCGTCGCAACTGGATGATCATTTGACCAGCCACAGTGTCTATGATTCTCTCCAATCAGGACTTAGGAAGAGACATAGTACTGAGACAGCTCTTGTCCAGGTACTAAATGACCTCCTAATAGCGAGAGCTCAGAAGACCCGTTCCACCTTGGTCCTCCTTGATTTCTCTGCAGTGTTTGACACTGTAGACCAGGGTGTGCTGTTGTAGCACCTGCGGTTCATCTGTGGACTGTCTGGTACGGTCCTCAGATGATTTTGATTTTTCCTCGAGGGTAGGACTCAGAGTGGTGTCTGGGATTTATTCCTTGGCCCCCTCCCCCCTATCCTGCGGGGTGCTGCAGGGCTCCATCTTATCACCCATATTGTTTGTAGTGTATATGCTGTCATTAGGAGAGATTATTAGGCAGTACAGTCTGAGTTTTCACTGCTATGCAGATGATGCTCAGCTGTACATGTCTTTTGTACCCGGTCAGGATGTGTTTCTCTCGGTATTTAAGAACTGTCTAGCCAAGATCCAGGATTGGATGAGTGCGAGCTGGCTGTGGTTGGACCCAGCTAAAACTGAGGTGCTGGTTGTGGACCCAGATCATCGTTAGCAGGACTACCCTCCGAACTATGGCTTGGGAGTGTTCAGCTGACCACCTCAGACCGGGTGCAGAACCTGGGCATTATTTCTTAAATCTCAGGTGAAGGCAGTCATCAAAATCTCTTTTTACCATCTGAGAAATATCGCCTGGGTGAAACATCTGGTTTCTCCTGAAGATCTTCCAACATTGGTGCACGACTTCGTTACCTCCCGCCTTGACTACCGCAATGCCCTTTACCTAGGGCTACCGGGGGTTGATATCCGCTGCCTGCAGCTAGTGCAGAATTCAGCAGCCAGACTATTGACTGGTACTTCTAGGACCAGTCATATAATGCCTGTGCTCCGTTGACTGCACTAGCTGCCAGTTCACTGGTGGATCACCTTCAAAGTCGGTTTTCTGACCTATAAAGCCCTACATGATCAGGGACCTAGTTACTTGCAAGATCTCCTTTGCCCTTACTGTCCCCTCCACCCTCTCCGATCCACCGATGAGGGATTGCTAGAGATTCCCAGGGTCCGTTTAAAGACATTTGGGGCCTGGTCTTTTGGTTTTGTGGCCCTTACCCTGTGGAACTCGCTACCTCGTCAGGTGCGAGATTGCCTGACTGTCCAGGGCTTTAAAACCGCACTTAAAGCTTATTTGTTCGATCTGGCATATCCAGGTTTTTAGGCTGTCTCTGTAATTTACAGATTTTTAATTGTGGGATTTTATTAATTTGCTGTTTTGTTGTGATTATTTATTATATTTGTTTTAGGAATGTGCAGGCACCTTGGCTGTAAGAAGGCGCTTTTTATCAATAAAGATTGAATTGAATTGAACATAAAGGCAGATATACACCCATTGCTTAAATTCAGTCTTGTTAATCATGTTTTCTAAGGTTGCTAAAAAACATGTTATTCACAATTGAATGCCTTTCCCATAGAGGTCACCATGAGAAGGCAAAGGGGAAAAAGGGGAAAGGCAAAGATATGAAGGGGACAAGAATGGATACCATAACATATTTTTTGTCCAAACAATTTGGAGAATTTGATGGTGGTTGTAGCGGTGGTGGGGGGGGTTGAAGGGTAGGTACTAGAACATGGTTTGTCACACTTAAGTTGAGTTAGGTATGTCAAAGTGTTACATGTACTGTATGCATTACAGCATACAGTCCAGTTTGTGTCCTTTTTCATCTCTACTCTCTCATTTATGGTGTTCATCTCAAAGATCCAACGTATCTCTACTCAGTCTAAGGTTTTATTAAAGTCATCTCCCCTAGCAGGAGGGGTTAGCACTCCCAATCCCCCAAAATGTAGGCAGCCTCTGTGTGTCCCTCTGCGTTAAAATGCTCAGCTACTGGTGTTTGTGATTTGTTTCAAATATTGTTCTTATGCTCCTGTACGCATATTTATAATTGTCTCAAGGTTTTTCCCACATTGGCAATCTCCTGAGGAAGCCTGTAAATAAAGACGAAGCACAGAGGGTGATATTTATGCCTATTTCAAGTGCCAGAGAATAAACTGCACTGTGGAAGAATTAGACTGCATATTTAGTGGTTTATTTTTGTACCCCACCCCCCCGCGTTTGCCTGTTGCACCTCATAATCACCAACTGGATGAAATTGCCCAGGCTGGCGGTTCACATGAGCCCATCCCATGTACTGACAATCCATGACAGGCTTCTAGAAGAATCCTAGCTCAAACAGAGGACATCCTGTCAATACAAATTTAAACTCTTCACATTTTTCTGTGTAAAATAGTCTTTCAAACTGAATTGGGGGTGGGTGGAATAAGCAACCTGTCTACTGTGTAAAAATGTTGAGCTGGCCAATTTTTCTCATTAGCAATCATCCAAGACAGGAACACTGTCTTTTTCAGGGGGATTGCTCACTGATACTTGCTCTAATGAGTCCTCAGTGCCAATCTATCCTTTAAGGAGTGGGACCTCCACCAAGAATGCATCAACCTTTCATCCCTTGCTATTCAACCACCTTAGTTCTTCACCACACCATGATGATCTGCAGCAGTATGTCAAAGAATGGACATGGTAGAGTGCTTGAGAATCCAAGGCGGTTGTAAGAGCCATGCTGTTGCTCTCTACATCTTTCTCGGCTGTCTTAGCACAAGTTGTCTTTATACTCGCTGGCCTGTCGGCACAGCAGCAGTACTACCACTCAGGATGCTGGTAACCTGGGTTTGGGAATGAGCCTGGGTTGTCAGAGGCTGGCCAGAGGGAAGAGGATTAAATATCTCTGATGACATTCTCCTCCTCTAGGGAGGGAGAGCCACCAGCTCTGCTGCTATACTGCCACCTGGGTGACCACAGTTGGCAGTGCAGTTGGAGCAACACAGGGGGGGGGACACAGGCTAGTGCCATGCTATTCACATTAGCGTGAACGGGCACCCATGCTGCCTGCATCCAAAGGAATGGGACTAACAAGAACAAGAAAAATACACTGGCAGAAGGCAGGATGACTTCCTGGCTTCCCATGGGCCCTGCACCAGTGACATGGCTCTTCTCAAGTCTGGATCTGGTCTGAGTGGCATGATGACTTAGCCCACCGCCCCCTGTAGTGAAGGGTGTGTGACAAGTGGAGGATGGAATTGTAAGGTTAGCCCATAAGAAGCTGTGTGACAGGGCTGGGAAAGGCCGGCTTGAAAGGGGCCTAGCCAGAGAGGGGAGTATAAACAGAATAAAAAAATTGTCTTTATACTAAAGCTGTCCAGTACCACTAACAGCTTGCTAGACTTCAAATTCAGTTTATGATGGTAAAGGACTAGGTCAATGGGGGCAGGGGGGTAACATGGGGATGCCTGCAGAGGAACTGCATGCTATGATGATCTGAACACATGACTGGGTAAACCTTGACATCGCAAAGCTCAAAACCCATTGAGAATACCAGGTGCCAGACGTGGCCATATTGGTGGATACTGGAGGCAACCACCTGTGCAAGGTCCAGAGGTGACATCATATGCAGGAACTATTGTTCAAAGTGCGAGGCTTCACTCTCAGTCCAGACAATGAAGTCCCCCAGCACCAAAAGTCTGGGTGCATCCAAACCCAGGTCAAACCATGAAGTCCGCTAGTTCCAGAAGAATTCATTCCCATAGAAACATAGAAGCTGACAGCAGATAAGGGCTGCACGGCTAATCCAGTCTGCCCTTTTTTGTTGCGTTGCTTACACTGTAGACTCCTCCAGGTTTATGCTACTTTTTTTGCCACCCCTTACCTATCCCATGTGACTTTCTTGTGCTTATCCCAGACTTTTTTGAATCTCACCACTGTTTTTTGCCCCACAACCTCCGCTGGAAGACCGTTCCAAACATTCACCACCCTTTCTGTGAAGACATATTTCCTCACATCTTCACTAAACATACCCTCCTCCAGCTTCATATCATGGCCCCTTGTTCTGGAGTACCCTTTCCTCTGAAAAATACCTCCCACTTGTACCCTATTTGCCTCGTGAGGTATTTAAAGTTCTTAATCATATCCCCCCTCTCCCTCCTCTCCTCCAGGTTGTATATGTTTAATTCCTTTAGCCTCTCCTCACAGGACATTTGTGTAGACCCTGTACCATCTTGTTAGCCCTCCTTTGGATGGCCTTCATCCTGTCTGTGTCCCTCCTGAGATGTGGCCTTCAAAACTGGACAGTGCTCAAGGTGGGGTCTTACTAAAGACCTAATATAGCAACAAAACATCTGTCTTCCTGCTGATAATACCTCTACCTATACATCCCAGCATCCCACTAGCTCTCCTGATCACTTTCTCGCATTGTCTGGCCACCTTCAGGTCATCCAATATGATTACCCCAGGTCTCTTTCCTGCTTGGTTGCTGCTGGTATCTGTCCCTCTCCCCCTTTTGTACTGCACCCCCAGGTTTCTGTGACTCAAGTGCATTATTTTGCACTTTTTTGCATTGAACCTTAGCTGCCAAACATTTGACCACTTCTCCAGTCATTTCAAGTCTCTTTACATCCTTTTCATCCCCTCTGGAGTGTCCACCCTGTTGTAGATCTTGGTGTCATCTGCAAAGAAGCAGACCCTCCCTTCCAGTTCCTCTGCTATGTCACTAATGAAGACATAAAGTGGACTAGCCCCAGTACTGACTCCGGTGGTACTCCACTGGTTACTCTTCACTCCTCAGAGTGAACTCCATGTACCACCACCCTCTGCCTCCTAACACCTAACCAGATTCTTACCCAGTTTACCACCTTATTGCCCACCCCCATACTACCCAACTTGTTTACCAGCCTCCTATTTGGAACAGTGTCAAAGGCATTGCTGAAGTACAAGTAGGCCACGTCCCCCGCCCCCCGATCCAACACCCTGGTTACCCAGTCAAAAAAATTATCAGAATTGTTTGGCATGACCTCGCCTCCATAAAGCTATGCTGCCTCAGGTCCTGCAGCCCATTGGATTCCAGGTGTTCCATGATTCTTTCCTTTAATAGTGTTTCCATCAGTTTTCCCACTACAGATGTCAGGCTGACAGGCCTGTAATTTCCTGCCTCCTCCTTGCTACCACTTTTGTGATGTTGGACTACATTTGCCCTTCTCCAGTCCTTCAGGACCCGCTGATATCCAGTTAACTTTTAAACAAGTCTGTCAGGGATGCAGCTAGCACCTTCCTGAGTTCCTTTAGTGAACTTGGATGCACCCCATCTGGTACCATGGCTTTATGCACCCTCAGATTAGCTAGTGATTTCCGGACCCTCTCCTCAGAAAAGGGACTGGTGTTCATTTCCCTCTCCCCCTCCAATTTGTTGATGCTTATTTGTGGTCCTTCGCCATCCCCCTCAACTGTGAATACTGAACAGAAATATCGGTTTAAGACATCTGCCTTTTCCTGCTCCTCTTCAGTATGAGCCCATGACCTGGTGGATTGTACACAAGAATGATCTTGCACCCTGGCTGCCCAGCATATAAGTGAGCTGCTGTAGGTAGTCCAAGGAATAGATGTGCCTAGAAGGAGCATGTACAAAGTACATAATGCCTTCAGATAAAATAAATAAAACCCTTCAGTACACATACTGTAGCTTGCCACCGTTGCGCACCAACGCTTCTCCAGTGTGGTGGTCCTGTAATGCTATCATGTGCAAAGCCACTGATCCGAGTTCTGGAATGAGCCTGGATTGTCAGAGAGCTCACTTGGGGAGGAGGACTGAGCATTCCACAGGATACTCTGCTACTATGGAGGGGGTTGTCAGTTTCTGTTGTTATAAAGGTGACCACAGTTCATATTTGTTTTATTAAACCCCTTGCTATTAATGACAGATTTATACCCGCTATTTATGTTTCTTAAATGCAGCTTTCTGGTAACCAGCAGCTGCATTATATGAGCTCCAGGAATTTTCAAAGACCAGCAACAATGTTTAACAACTGGAGCTGTAGTGCAGCAACTTTTAATGAGCAGTAACAATGTTCAAGATCATCATCAGCTTTTAAATACAAGCAGCCAGGTTAAGGGGTGAACTGCTCATGCTCAGAAAAGTACTGACTGGCTTTGAGGCAATAGTTCAGACTATTGACTGCTGTCGTGGCAACAGAGCTACAGCACAAACAATGTTTGGTCATGTGACTGTGTCACTAATCAGATTGCAAGTCACTATCCAAAGGTTTATTACTGATTGGCGTGGATGTATATAGTGATAAAATATTACCCCCCCCCCCAGAATTAACTATTGACTTACGTAGTTCTAATGTCTGATGGCAATATGACTATTACAAGTCAATAGTTTATCTGAAGAGGTGAAGATCTTGTCACTATATCCCAAAAAAACTCTGGTCAGTATTTGTTATGAAAACCTAACTCAGTTACCTTGCTCCCCACCTGTACTATGACTTACCTCATTGTTTGGTGCCCGTGGTTGCTGGTGTCTGGTGGCTGCTCCATCCCTCATGATTTTTTTCTCTGGTGGTCCAGCAGCACACCCACCTGTCAGTCCAAGTGATTACTTCCTTGTTCTCTCCCCATCCAACTGCAAGATGGTGCAAGGCATATTTTTACTAGGCCTATGGGATACACAGCAAGTACCTTTGGAATAAATTATTTATTTTCACTAGTGCTGTTTGACCTAGGGTAGCCTCATGAGTGGCGTAAGCTATGAATGATGAGCCCAACGTCAAACAGCATGAGTGAAAACATTTTTTTTATTCTACTAGGTCCCTGTTGTGTATTTCATTTATGCAGTAGACAAGGACCTTGTGTGTTAGGTTTGTTTTTCTCAACTAGTTTATTTTTTTTAAATAACTGAAGTTTCAGGGTTTATTTTGTGAACAATGCTTTTACGCTTTCTTTGGTTTTAGTTTTTAAGGCCCTTGCTAGGGATGCACCGTCATGATAGTGTGGTGACATTCCAATGTCTCTGCTGATTGGCCATAAAGGTAGGGTAGGGGTGAATATTAGGGTTGCTATATACCAATTTTAATGTGTTGACTCTGTGTGAAGTACCCTACCATTGATATATGGCCTCATACCTGTAGACTGTCCTTGGGTCATAAAGGTAGGGAAAGTGGTAGGGTGTGTGGGAGTGAGGCATAAGAACCCTAATAGGACATTTCCAAACTTTGTGGGCATTGGGTTTGCAACCCTAATAGTTTATTTCCAACCTTTGTATGGTTTGCAATTTGTGTGGCAGCAACCCTAATGAACATTAATGTAGTTTTTTGTTATAAGTTTCCTTATTTTCTAAGAATGTTGTATAGTAACTTAATTTACTCACCCCTGTAATTTTTTTAAATATTCTTATTTTGGTTAAACAACCCATTTTTATACTGTAAGTAATAAAATATCATTTCAAAATCATATAACATTGTAGTAGTTCTTTTAATTATTCAAACATTATGCAACTTAAAAGTACAATACATACACAAGTGTTACGATGTGGTTGAAGCAGTAGATGGAGCAAGTATTCTAAACATAAAAATCAAGTTTACTGAAAGTATTCACAAAACACGAACACATTAACTCAATTAATATGCAAATCGTGTATATTTTCTAAATTAACATACAAAGCTCACACATTTAAACACAAAACAATTGTGCAGCATGAATATTTTTCACAAATACTTTTAACTGCAAGAAGATTTATATATTTTATAAATCTTTGCAAATACTTTTTACTGCATGAAGATTTTTGTCTTTTATAAATCATCACAAAGCACAGAAACTACCATAGAGTATGAACATTATGAGAAACGCTTTATAAATTCACGATCAGTTTGGAAATCTTTGCACAGCACAAAAAACGAAATTCAGAATGATTATTCTGGTTTTCAATATTTGTGCTATATGTAGATTTTACAGGAAAAAAATAATATTCATGAAGGATTGCTTTGCGAAAGACTTTCACTTTTAATCACATATAACTAATTACTGTTAATTAATAGTTTTAATAAAAGTACGTTTTGCAACTTGTTCTAACCCTCCCTCCCAAACATTACACCTTCAGATTAGAAAGTTAACTTACCTTGCTTTTTCTCTGATTTTTTTGAACACATATGTGTGAACAATTAATTGTAATTAACTTAAAACTCATTATTTTTCTTACCCCAAACCCCAAAATGACCTGTTCCCATGTGATACTGAGAAAACCTGTAAGTTTCATACCTCAGCACTTTACCATTTATTAGCTATCTGAGCTAAAAGATTGAGGTAGCAACTTGGGCAAAAATACACAATTTTAGCCCTTAATTCCTCAAAAGCTACAAAACCAATCTTTATAAAATTTGGGATTTTGATAAATTCTAGGGCTGAGAAGCTGCGTACCAAATTTTGCAGTCCTAGGGTCTATGTCAACTGAGATATAAGGCTCTGACAATGGCCATTTTAATGAAACCTCAATGCAATCCTACTATACAGGCACTATTGTGCCTGTACAATATATACACAAGATCAGTGGTGATATATTTGCCTTGATAAAATTGTTTATCACACCATCTACCTTCAGATTAACATTTATCTAGAGGTTACATATAGCACAGTGACTATCCTCAACCTAAAAACTAATCAGAAAGCAGCTTCACAACACTAATGACATCACAGTAGCCGTGTCCTTCCCTAACACTCTCTGTAGAAATCAAACAGAAACAGTTACATCTTTACACAAACAGCTGATTCAAAAGTTATAACTTTTAAACTAATGTTGTATAAATAAAATATACAATAGCTTCACTCAAAATACACAGTTTATTTTCATTTGTGAGGGGCATAACTTCAAAACGAACTTGATGCCGTGCCACTCATGAGTTATATTGTCCTGCCCCTCACTCATGAAGATAAATTGCATGTTTTGAGGTAGGCCATTATGTATCCCATATACTGGGTGTGTGTGTGTGTATATATACAGAGTATGTATCTATATAAACCTACAGAGTATTGGGGGGGTCTTGAGTATGAACACTCACTTAGTATTCTGGAGAAGGTACTTGCACACCTGTAGTGATGTACATATGCATAGCCTACCTGGTAAGGGTGTGACTAAGCAACCAATACTGAGGCTGTCAAAGGCGGACCTGACAGATTCCTTAGGGAGAATGGCATTTAGGGTTACACAGTATGAGTAGGGGCAACATTTTTGCTGAAATGGTTGCATGTCTGTCCATATTCTAACAGGGGACAGTCAACAGAAAGCAAACACAGTGTTGGAATGCATTAGGATAGGGGTAAGGAGCAAGTCAAGGGAGATGATCCTCCCCTAGTATGAGGCCTTGGTTTGACCACACCTGGAGTACTGTATCCAGTTCTGTTCACAGCAGAGCAAAAAGGACTCTGAAGAGATCAAGAAGGTCCAGCACATGGCCACCAAGCTGATTAGTTACTTCACAGACAACAGCTATGAGGAGAGACTAAGCCTGCTTAAATTATTCAGCCTAGAAAAGAGAAATGTGGCGAGGGTGCATAAGCATGGTTTTCTGAATACTAAAGGGGATGGGTAGGGTGGAGTATACTGATGTTTCAGCTGGTGAGTGCAAACAAAACTAGATGGAATGGACTTAATCTGAGGGAGAAGTGCAGAAGAAGAAGAAACATTAGAAAGTATTGCTTCCTACATAGGGTGGTTAACATGTGGAACAGTCAGGCCCATTGCCAGCTGGGGTTCATCTGGTTTGAATGAACCCCTTCCCCCAACCTCCTTTTTTGTTTATTCCGTTTTTGTGTTACTGTCCCTTTACAATGTTGATGGTGGTACTTTAAGAGTGTGCCCAATTGTCTTCCTGAATGCAAGACACACACCTCCACCCCCCGCCATCTGCCATTGTTAATAATTCTGTTGGGTCCCCGTTGTGAGCCAGTGACAAGCGGCACTCCCCCAAGCCTCCCCGATTTGCCAGTCAGCTCTCGATCCTTGTCTAACAGCTCGTGCCGCTGCCTTCCCCAGAGACCATTTGGCCAATTAGTAGTACAAGAGCACGTAAGCGTGCTCAAATGCATCTGTGTGCTCACCTGAATTTCATACTGCCGTGCACCACTAGCTGCATTACGATGGAGCGTGGAGGACACAAGGAGAGGGAAATTTCAGCCACTTTAAATCAAGAACAGCAATGCAGGAATGGCACTGATTTGGGCTAATTACTAAATATTTTAGTCAGTGCCAGTCAGGTAATAAATGCTGCTGGCGGCCGCCAGATCAGTTTGTTAACTTAAGTGGCTGGGACTGTGTTGGTCATTGAGGAGAGGTCTGAGGGAGCAGACTAGTGGGGCTAGCAGCAGCAAGTTCTGAGAGAAAATGAAAAAAATATTGAACTCCTCTGCCTCTTGTATAAAAAGTAATGATGTTTTGCGCTCTACAGAGCCTCATCATTTCTCTGTGGCTGCCTGAAATTTTCAGTCCAACTCCAACCTCTACAGCAAAAGGAGCTAGCAGCAAGAGTTCTGACGGGAATAAAAAAAAGAAAAAGATTGAACTCCTCCACTTTGGCTCCTATAAATCTGTGTTGAGCTGTCGAGAGCCTCATCACCCCATGGCTGCCAGAATTTTGTTCAGTCTCTGGGCAGTCCAACCTCTGCAGTAAGATGTCTGTTATATTTTTAATTCTGGCCAGTGTTGTGTGCAGATATTGTTTTCTACATTTTTTTACATTTCTGCAACTAGTCTGCCCATGTCCCTACCTATTGGATAAGCTGCAGATCCTAGTTAACCAATAGCCTACTTCTTCCTACCCCCCACTAGAATTGCTTTATGTCTGTTCCATGCATTCTTGAATTCCTCCACTGTTTTTGACCTCACAACTTCCTCAGGAAGGGCGTTCCATATGTCCACGACTCTCCGTGAAAAAATACTTCCTCACAAATGCTGTCTGGTCCATTTGGTTACTATCTTGAAAAATCTTTACTATCTTACTATCTTTACTATCTTTGAAAAAGGGCCTTGGCTCATATTGTTTACCCGGTAAACAAAAGTTTAAATAAATAAAATTAAATAAAAATATCTGATCTTCTATTTTTGTGTTTGAGGTCAGAGAATGTCACCCCAGGCTATGACCTAACCGATGCCCTATTTCAGTGTTAATCTCAGTTACATACAGGATTCATGTCCCTGGTAGGTGCTACTCCTATCTATATATACATGTTATGTGTATTCATTCTAACTGGGTGAAAGATTAAGTTATGGCAAGTCTTGTTCTCCGTATGTGAGACACTGTGGTCTTGTTATGCTTTGTAATGTGACTGTGATCTTGCATTTTGTATTATCTGTATGTTTGAAAATAATAAAAATTATTAAGTAAAAAAAAATACTTCCTCACGTTGCCCTTGAGCCGTCCCCTCTCTGTCTTCAAATTGTGCCCCCTTGTTCTTGCACATCTCTTTTTCTGAAAGATGCTACCCTCCTGTACCCTTCTGGACTTTGCTGATTCCCTTGAGGTACTATACTTGAAAGTTTCTATCTTGTCCCCCCTCTCCCTCCTTTCCTCAAGGGTATACATATTAAGCTCCTTTAGTCTCTCTTCATATGACTTCCGGTGCAGACCCTACACCTTTTTAGTTGCCTTCCTCTGTTGCTGTCATGACCCCCCCTTTCCTCGAGGGTATACATATTAAGCTCCTTTAGTCTCTCATCATATGGCTTCTGGTGCAGACCCTGCAACTTTTTAGTTGCCCTCCTCTGGACTGCCTCCATTCTGTTTATGTCCTTGTGGTGATGGGGTCTCCAGAACTCCATGCAGTACTCCAGATGGGGTCTTACCAACTGTCTGTACAGAGGCAGCTGCAGAATAAGGGGTGCTAGCTGCACATTCGAGCAGACTTGATAGACCTCTGGGCCTTTATCTGCTGGCAATTTTCGTATGCTCGTATGTTCGATAACACCTTCTTGTTTTCTACTGGTGATGCCTCTTCCTATACATCCCAGTATCACCCCAGCCCTCCTTACTGCCTTCTCACATTTCTTACTTTCCTTTAGTTCATCTGATATGACTACACCCAGGTCCCTTTCCATTGTTGTTGTTGTTAGTACCTTCGCATCCATTGTGTACTCTTCCCCTGGGTTTTTGTTTCCCAGGTGCATTATTTTGCACTTCTTTGCATTGAATGAAAGCTGCCATACTTTTGACCATTCCTCCAACCATACCTCTCAACCTCCTGCCTCAAAAATCAGGGACAAGTCTTAAAATAATCAGGGACAAAGGACTAAAATCAGGGACACATCTTCAAAATTTGCGTTATCCACTCAAGAAGCTGGTAGAATAAGGGGTTTTGTGTAAAATGCATTTTCTAAGGAAGAACAAGTCTGCGATTTTAATGTGTGACATAATTTTGTGCTTACAACCCCCGCCTCCCCCATTTGGTCATAGAAACATGATTTTTAGGAAGGACAGAGTAAAATTTTGAGGCAAAATCAGGGACATCCCTGAAAATCAGGGACAGTTGAGAGGTATGCCTCCAACATTGCCAAGTCCATTCTCATTCTTTCCAGCCCCCTTGAGTATCAACCCCGTTGCAGATCTTTGAGTTGTCTGCAAAGCGACATACTTTTCCTTCCAGTCCCTCCGCAATGTCACTTATAAAGATATTAAAAAGGACCAGACCCAGTACTGAATCCTGTGGTACCCCACTAGTAACCCCCCTTTCTTCAGAGTGGACTCCATTTATTATTACCCTCTGTGTCCTGTTGTCCAGATGATTTTTTATCCAGGCTACCACCCTGGGACCCACTCCCAGGCTGGCTAATTTGTTTATTAATCTTTTGTGTGGGACTGTGCCAAATGCCTTGCTAAAGTCTAGGTAGGCTATGACTGCAGCCCTTTTGTGGTCTACTACTTTGGTCACCCAGTCAAAGAAATCTATTAGATTTGTCTGACATGACCTTTCCGCTGTGAACTTCTGGGTCAAAATAGGTACATGGATGCAGAAGTAATATTTTGTCCCCTAAGATGTGCAGGTATTTTTCTGCACCTTAAGAGGTAAATTATAACAACTGTACATCCTCTTACAGTATTCTTTTGTCCAGTAATAGGTATTTTTCTGCATCTTAAGAGATGGGTTATTTAGCCTCAAAATAAGCCAGGAAATGCACCACAGAGCACCTAGAACCCCTGGGCTTCCATGGACTTGGCAGCCCCCGGATCCCTGACTGTTTTTTTTTAAGTAACAGTTTACAAAAAAAGAACACCCCTTGTAAAAATCCTGGCAACGACCCTGAACAGCCTACCTGGTGTGGTTGCGGATGCTAGCACCATTTAGGCTTTGAAAGATAGGCTAGATATATTTCTGAGGATAGACAGCACGAGTAAGATTAATACAGACTATTAAACTTGTGTGTATGTGTGTGTGTGTGTGTCCATACTCAAATTGTGTATAGTCACTGCCACATGGCCGGAGGGATGGACAAGATGGACCCCAAGTTCCTTCTGTCATCCCAATGCCATGTTACTGTGTACTGTGTTACTATACAATGAACACTGGAAAGCTATGATTTGAGTCAAAGTGTTGACTTACACAATTATAGTGTATAGAGGAACATTGTTGTGTCTGGTTTACTATCTGAAGCAAAACCTTGTTGTGCCACAGTGCAGATGTCATAGAATGTGGTTGTACCCTTCTGGAGTACAATCACGTTCCACGACAGAAAAAAATGAGCATGAGCCCACCTGACCATTCACTGCAGCTGAAGAGAACTGCATGGCCACCTTAGTCAAACTGTAACAGAATTGTTGAGATGACAGCCACAGTCTTTTTGAAACAGTGCAGTGAATGCCAAAAATTCATAGAAGAACACAAAAACAAAGAAGACTCCAAAAATGGTAAATAACTTCCGCAAAACAAACAAACAAACAAATGCAGTGCTGTTCATGGGACCTTGTAAATTGCTTCATGATTCATTAAAGAGCCACTGACACATCAAGAAGGACTTTGCAAAACATAATATTTGGACACAAAGCAGCTTTAAATTTTTCAATAACTTTGTATTTCTTATTCCGTTATTTATTACTGAGGTCATATGCATGAAAACAGGATTGTTGTTCCTTGAGGGTTCATCAGCTCCTATTGCTTCTTCACAACCTGATGTCATAATACTTTGCTTATGACATCACAGTTGTTTCCATAGTAACAGACTGTAATGTCGCAACAGAGCATTATGATTTCAAGTGGGGAATAAGCTATAGAGGAAGATGAACTCTAAGGGATACAGGTAACATATGATTGGCCTTTTGTACAGAGGATTTAGAGAACATGTTATGGATTTGACACAGGGAATTTTAGAAGCTTGGAATAGGGAGTTGCCGAATCTGGTTCCATATGATACTTAGCTTAAATATACATGCCTTTCAATGGAGATATCGGTCACTCCGTACTGGTTAGAATTTGCATAGAAAGTTCACTATTTTAACACATCGGCCAAGTTAGCAAAATTCCGTCCGAGCCCAGCTGGGCATTGCTGGAGGCTTTGCAGAGAAACTTTAGCTTATCATGTACATAGCTTTTGGACTTGCCTTCAGTTGAGAAGATTTTGGTAGGAGCTAGCCGATGCACTTAGGGAGCTGGTGGGAGAAGAAGCCGTTCTCACTCTGGAGCTGGTGCTTCTAACCATCCCCACTAATAGCCTACATCTATCTCAGGGCTTTATTCTCTCCACCTACATTTTGGCAGCCAAAAAAGTGATAACACGACTGTGGTGGCAGATGAGGCCTCCTTCCATTTTGGACTGCCAAAAGGTTATGATAGATTTATACTCCCTGGAAGATTGGTGGCCGGATGTAGGGGCAAAATCCCTCAATTTAAGATCAGGTGGAGGGCTTGGGATTTTTACATTTCGGAGCGGGACACCTCCTTTGTCCCATGAGGTCCAGTGGGACACATTGAACAATGGGGGAGCAATTGCTGGAGGAGTCTGCCTCCCACCCCTCAGTTTTGTTTAATAATGGAGAGTATGGTGACTTCCGGTGATGTCATCCCCTTGATGGCAGCACTTCTGTAGAGCTCTCCTATCTCCATAAACCAGTCCTCCTTTCTACAGCACAGAACAGCACAATACACCTTAAAATGGCCACAAAAGATAAAGGAGGGCACAGAGTGAATAAATCCAGAGGCAAAATGGACAGCAGGCTGCAGGCTGGCAACAGATTGTTAGAACAAGACCAGCCAAGTCTGAGCTCCTCGACGATAGGCCCAGAGGCCTGTGAAGTAGATATGGATCAGGAGACGGGGATACTGTCCGGATCATGGTTTGGAATCTTATTAGGTGAGTTAAGAGCATTCTGAACTGAGACTAAACAGGAATTTATTGCCCTGCTGAATCGTCTTACCGAGGTGGAAACAAGGGCTGAGGCATCTGAGCTGCAGATTTCAGACCTCGAGGATGGATCGCAAAGCTTACAAGCGGCGGTTGCTGTAATAGTATCCCACCAGGAGGCACTGAAAGAGAAATTAACTGACCTCAAAGTCAGTTCCAGATGTGAAAACATCAGAATTTATGGCCTTCCAGAAGGAGTGGAGTCTGGCCGCATGGAGGGATTCTCGGAAGGGTTTCTCAGAGAAGTCTTGGATTTGCCTGCTGACTTTTCTTTTAAAATAGAGAGGGCACATCAGGCTCTATCTCCCAAACCATCAAGCCCACGAGCCCGCCTGGTCAATCGTGTTGAAACTTTCCAGCTACCGAGACAAAGAGAGATTCTCCGTATAGCATGGGCACAAAAAATAGTGAAATATAAGGCGGCAAGACTATATTTTGATAATGACTACCTCGTAGACATAGCCAAACAACGGGTGTTGTACTCACCAATTCTACGGACCTTGAAAGAGCACAAGATTAGATTCCAGACCCCGTACCCTGCAAAGTTAAATGTTTTCTGGGAAGAAGGCCCCACAGTTTATAACACTCCACTAGAAATTCAAAGGGAAATAAAGAACAGGGGATGAAGTTCTGAACCGGACCATCCAATGAAACAACGTACCCGGTCGAACAGATCTGAATGGCGCATTTCGAGTAAATATTCACACAGGAATGCAGCTCGAGTGGTCGCACCAAAAACGATGGGGGACATCAAAACGCTCCTCAAACACATGAAAGCACACATCTCCCATGATACTGAATGGCAGAAAGAAGGAAATGTGAGTTTCTGAAGAAGCACTGAGCTCAGCTTGAAACTGTATTTTTGGTTTACTGCAATCCTCGGGGGGGGGGCATGCTTTATTTCACGTTGAATACGATCTTTGTAGATAGGATGGAGCGAGAGAATCCTGAATTCCACTTTATCGAAGGAATCTCAGGACTTATTATTATAGAGGCTAATATAAAAAGTTATTTTCTCTTATATGTTTGCTGGTTTTCTTAGAAGGGGAACGATTTCCTTACAAACGGGGCGATGGTTTATTATAATATTTAAGGCATATAAGTAGGACAATGCCTTGAGGTAAAGCTTCAAAGTTAAACAGCAGATAGCAAGACTGAGGCTGGGTATTGCCTAATGGGAAGGTCATCCCCATTTATTATAAAATACCCTCCCATTGTCCTAACAGCTGCATTCCCTCCCTTGATAACAGATGGGTATTCTCAGAGAAAAGTTTAAGGGTTGGAAGGGGAGGAAGGGAATTTACAAAACAGTTAAATGGATTATGTAACTGAATGCTTTTTTATGTTAATGGGGAGTGGATAGCTCTCACCATAGGGAGATGGCAGTTTCTCAGGATACTAACAACATCAATGTAGACCCCGATGACACTCGGGCCCAGGAGGACCTAGTGCATAGGGTGATCACTCTTCCTCCCACACAGGGGGTGGTCACTACAGGCCTTCCCCCCCATGTTTACAGGGGGCATTGTCATATACCCCCCTACCTTGGAAGCTTATTTGTAAATAGTTCATCTCAGGATTGTTGGGTTGTACTGGTCGGTTTGTTAATTGTTTGTTCATGATCAAAAAGCTGCAGCAGACTTATTTGCTTCACGGGTCAGCACTCCTAGGAATCTCAGATGGCGTTGTTTTTAAAATGCAAGAAAGGATGATGACTCTGGAATGGGGGATATTTATAGGGGAGGAGATATGGGCTGATATTAGTAACCCAGAGGAGGTCTCTGGTAGGAGCCTGGAAGAAAACATTCAGGAACATGGATAGTAGATGCCACATTACGTTGATTTCGCACAATGTCAACGGCTTGAACAATCCCATAAAAAGGTACTGGGTCCTTTCATCCATTAAGAAACAGGAACCAACATTTGTGATTCTCCAGGAAACTCATTTGTGTGAATTAGAGCATCAGAAATTGGCTACGTTTGGGTTTGCCACTGTGGTAGTCTCCTCCTTTAAGGGGGGAAATGTAGGGGAACAGCAGTATTAACACCCAATTTTGGCAGGAGATCTATTATGTAGATTCAGAGGGCCACTTAGCCATCACTGTGGGGCAATTAGAATGTAAACTGATAACTATTGTCTCCTTGTACATACCACCGGGCTCCACGGGGCAACCAGACGAGGACTTTGTCAAAAAAATAACAGAATTGCCGAAGGGAACTCTGATCATAGGGTAGAATCATAATCAGATTTATAGCCAAGAGGACACCACTAATCCCAGGGCCGTGAAGAGAGCTACTGCTCAAAAGATAACCATGAGATATGTTAAGGAGGTTCACTGGGTGCATGCATGGAGATCCCTCCACCCAGGGGGAAAGAGTATACTCATTACTCAGCCCCTCATGGGGTATACACCAAGATAGATTCTTTTTACATTACTAAGGAGTATTTGCACCTTGTGAAAGAGTGCAGACACTCCCCTTCTGTGCTGTCGGACCATTCACAGGTGACCCTTGTGATGGCCTGGATGTTGAATAGGGCTCTGAAATTATGGACGTTTAATGATTACCTGTTGAATTTATCAGAATTTAAGAAACTGGTGGACACCAGAGTCCCCCAGATTATACAAGATAACTATTCCCCAGAAATAAGCAAATCTACCATATGGGACACCATTAAGGTGGGTCTTCGGGGGGATATAATTAAATTTGCTTCTAATTATAAAAAGAAGCAGGAGCGACGCCTTGACACCCTGCAGCAACAACTTAAGACCCTACAAGGACAACACGCTGGGGGGGGGGACGAGGGAATGGCTCCATTATTGTCAGCTATGAAACAACAGATACAACATCTGCTGGACATCCGAACAGAGCAGGCACTGCAATATTTAAAACAAAGATACTATGAAAGTGGCCCTAGAGCTACCCGCTTATTGGCACACAGACTAAGACAATAAGTGGCCCGTTCAACAATTAACCAAGTTAGGGGCCCGGAATCGAAACAGATGGTTCGATCCCTACAGGAGATCACCCAAGCTTTTTGAAATTCTATCGAACCCTTTACACCCCAGAGCATACACATGGGGTCTGAGCAAATTCAGGCGTACCTGTCCCCTCTTCAGCTTCTGACTCTTTCCCAGACCCTCCAGCAAAAGTTAGATAAACCCATTACAGACCAAGAACTTCACCAGGCTATTTCAGCTTTGAAGACTGGTAAGGGCCCAGGCCCTGATGGGTTCACAGCAGATTTCAATAAGTTTTTCAGGACACATTTACAGGGCCCTCTACTGGAGGTCTGCAGGGAGGTACAAACAGGGAACCCTGTACCATTAAGCTGGAATTATGCCACTATTACTAGTATTCCTAAGCCGGGTAAAGATATAACCAACTGTGCCGCCTACCACCCAATCTCGGTATTAAATATTGATTGTAAAATTTTTGCCTTGATTTTGGCTGGTAGGTTGAGATAGATGCTACCTTTACTGGTTGTCCTGGACCAGATGGGCTTTGTTCCCGGCAGACAAACACAGGACAATATAAGAAGATCACTCCACATACTGCAGTGTGCCGCCCGGTCGAGGGCCCCTTTCCTAATACTGAGTCTGGATGCAGAGAAGGCCTTCGACCAGGTGGCATGGCCTTTCCTGAGGGCAGTACTGCGTAAAATGAGTTTTTCTAAAGACTTTATCACAATCATTAACAGTATATACATGTCCGCCTCTGCTTATACGAACATACAAAATTTGCCAGCAAATAAAGGCCTAGAGGTCTATCAAGTCTGCTCGAATGTGCAGCCAGCACCCCTTATTCTGCAACTGCCTCACCCTTAGACCCTTCCCCTTCATTAACCCTCCCCCTTGTCCTGTCCCATCCCCTTTTGAAGCAGTCCACTGTTCTACTGGATACCACTTCTGCAGGTAACACATTCCACCCAGCCACCACCCTCTCTGTAAAAAAGTGTCTCCTCATCTCCCTCCTGAACCTTCCTCCCTCCAGTCTCATATCATGGCCCCTGGTGTCCCTCCCTTCCCTTACTTTGAACAGCCCCTCTGTACCTGTCTTGTTTATTCCTTTCATGTACTTAAAGGTTTCAATCATGTCCACCCTGTCCCTCCTCTCCTCTCCTCCAGTGAGTACATATTCAACTCCCTCAGCCTCCTCTCATATGATAAGTCCCCCAGCCCCTTGATCATCTTTGTCACCCTGTGCTGCACTCCCTCCAGTAACTTAATGTCCCTCTTCAGATACGGGCACCAGTACTGCACGCAGTACTCCAGGTGTGGTCTAACTAATGACCTATACAGTGGCAGAATCACCTCCTCCCTCCTCGAGGATATACCCCATGCAATACAACCCAGCATTTTGTTGGCCTTTGCAATTGCCTTCCTACATTGTGCTGAGTTGTTCATTGACCCTGTAATGAGCACCCCCAGATCCTTCTCCTCCTCTGTCTGGGCTAGCTGCACTCCCCTCAGCTGATAACTCCTCCTTGGGTTCTTCATCCCAAAATGAAGCACCTTGCACGTTTTGGCATTAAACCCCAGTTGCCAGGTGTCTGACCAGGTTTCAAGCTTTGCCAGATCATCCTGCAACCCCGACCATCCCCCTAGGTCATCCACCACCGCGCCTACCTTGGTATCATCAGCAAACAGACTGATCTTGCTCTTGATGTCCCATGATATGTCTGCAGTGAATATCCCAAACAACACTGGTCCCAACACAGAGCCCTGTGGAACACCTCTCATCACTACCCTTGGGTGTGAAAGCTCCCCACCCACCACCACCCTCTGTTGCCTTCCCTGAAGCCAGTTTCCTACCCATCTCACCAGCTTTGCACCCCCCCGTGCCTACTAACTTCCTTCCCAGTCTTCCATGCAGCACCAAGTCAAATGCCTTACTGAAGCCCAGATACAGGACATCCACTGCATAGCCCCTGTCCAGTTGCCTAGTTACTCAGTCATAGAACTCCACCAGGTTGGTTTGGCAGGATCTGCCCCATATGAAGCCATGCTGTCTGCTGTCCTGTAGTCCTTTGGCCTCTAGGAGGGCCACTAGCCTCTCCTTCAGGATAGTCTCCATTAGTTTACCCACGATAGATGTGAGGCTCACCGCGGTCTGTAGTTTCCGTTCATCCTTGGGGCCACTCTTGTGGAGGGGCACCACATGAGCCATCCTCCAGTCCTGAGGTACACACCCCGAATGTAGTGAGGCATTAAATAGGTCTGCCAAAGGTCCTGCAAGGACCTCTGCCAGCTCCTTCAGTACCCTGGGGTGGATGCCATCTGGGCCTGGCACCTTGTCCACCCTCAGTGCCTTCAAGCTCTCCCGAACTCTGCCCTCCATGATTTCCCCATCTGTCACCCCTTTCTCCCCTGTTTCTGCCATTTCTCCCAGCTTGGGTGTCACCCCCTCTTCTCTTTAGTAAATACTGAGCAGAAGTACTCATTTAGTGCTTCTGCCTTATCCACCCTGCTTCCACCCAACCCCCTCCTTCCTAATCCTTACTATGGTCCTTACAGCTCCTTTTCTCCTGATGTACCTAAAGTCCTTCTCCCTTCTTAATGCCTTGTGCCAGCCTGAGTTCTGTAGATGCTTTGGCTCCCCTTACTGCCCTTGTCACCTCCTGCGATTCTGTCAAGTACTCCTCCTTGTCCTCCCCCTCGCTGTTTTTTTGTACTTCCTAAAGGCAGCTCTTTTCCTCCTTACCTTTTCCATGACCTCCTTGCTCAACCAGCTCGGTTTCTTAGCCCTAGCCTTTTTGCTGTGGGCCTTGCAGCAGGCTTTGGTTGCCCCACTATCCCCAGCTCTATGAGCTCTCACCTCTGGTTAGTGTCCATACTAGATTGAATTCTGGCCAGGTACCCTTTTACCACTTCCCCCATCCTCCCAAAATCAGCCCTCCTGAAGTCCAGCACTCTTGTGCCAGATTCCACTCCTTCCTTGTTCATATTCAATGTGAGCCATACTGAGTGGTGGTCACTCCCTGACAGCGGTTCCTCCACTGTAAGTTCTCTCACAAAGTCCCCATTTGCCAGCACAAGGTCAAGGGTATTCCCTAACCTGGTTGGTTCACTGACCATTTGCAGTAGGAAGCTTTCCTGGAAGGCATCCAGCAGTACCTGCTCCCTTCTGTTCCTGGTTGTTGGGGTACTCCAGTCCACTCCTGGCATTATTAAAATAAATGGAGGTGTATTGGCTCCATTGACTCTGAGGCAGGGCACGAGACAGGGCTGCCCCCTGTCTCCGCTCCTATTTGCTATGCACCTGGAGCCACTGGTGCAGGCTTTGTGACAGAATACGGCCATAATGGGGTTGTGGGGGGGGGGGAGATTCACAAGCTATCTTTATATGCAGATGATCTGCTTGTTTATTTGGCAAACCCAGAGGACTCTTTAAGACCACTGTGGCATGCCCTGGAGGAGTTTGGATCCATGGCAGGATACAGACTGAACCTCGACATAAAAGAGGTTCTTCAATTAAATTATATCCCTTCAACTAGAATCCGATGGTATACCATTTGGTGGGTGCATGGGGAAGGGCACTGTCCATAATGGTGACTCCTTCCTGGGGCAATCTCTCACAGTAATGGGAGGGTAGGGCGACCGGATGAGGGGGTGGGCGAACTGGGTGACAGGATGTCGCTATGTGTACGCGTGTGCACAGGGGAGGGAAGCGAGCATGGTGAGCATGGGCTGGGAGGGGGCAGAGGAACTGTAGGGGGTGGCACTGTGGTGGATTGTTGAGCTGCCTCATGGCATCTGGGGTTGGCTTGTGGTTGGGGTGGGTGAGGTACTGGGTTCGGGTCCAGACGCTGGTGCGATTTTATTGCGCCCAGCCTGAACCTTTATTTTAATGCTTCCTCAACATGCACCCCTGGAGTTGATACTCCTTTATTAGGGAGGTGTGGGGGCAAGTTTCTGTGTGGGGGTACTGCCCTCCACAGAAAGCGTTAAAATACATGTCCTGGCACCGTTGTCCTGTGTGCCGAGGGTGTCAGAGTACCAAAAATGTTTTCAGTACTCTGACTGCGTGATAACCATGATCGCCTTTAGGCTTTCATCGTTATCACATAGAACTGAATCTGAGTAGACCTCTCATTTAAATGAGACCATCAGAGTCTGAAATGTTTAGGGGGTAACTTAACCAATAATAGTACAGAAATGTTAAAACATAATTATTTTCCTCTATTAGAGAGCCTGAGTAGAGACCTAGATAATTGGTCTCTATACCACTCACACAAAGAGTGGAAGCGGTTTGAATGGTACTCCTCCTGAGGTTTCTCTACCTTGCACAGACTCTCCCCCTGCTGATTCTGCAGGAATTCTATGGAGATCTTAACAGAAGGGTTTCAGCATTTCTGTGGGGGCGTCACAGGCCAAGGATTAAGTATTCAGTGCTTCAGCTAACTAAATCCCGAGGGGGGGGCTTCCCCTCCCAGACTTAAGAAAATACCACAGGGCTGCCCAGCAGAGGACAGTGGTCCACTGGTATCAAAATAATTATATTGCATGATGGAAGGGTCTGGAGATGAGAGAGGAAGACCTCCTCCAAACAAATAAAAATTCTGTTGTCGCCACACAACCCCCAGGGACAGGAAAGAGAGCCCAATCCTTACACAGGAGCCACCCTCCAGATAATTGTGGGAACTTTTGCAAGAGAGGAAGTTAACCAACTGGAGACCCCTTCTTAGTTCTATTCCATATATGGAGTCTTTTATTCCGGCGAAGATGGACTTGGGTTTTAGAAGATGGGAGAGGAAGGGGCTTCATCTAGTGGCACATTTTATATGGGAGGGAAACTTGCTGTCACTATCTGAACTAACAGAACAAAATGGGCTTCTTCCTCAAGACAGATTCAGACACTTCCAAGTGAGGGACTTCATAAGTTTCCTTTCTCCAAGTCTTTGGTCCCTGACACCTATCCTTATAATAATTTCAACACTTGAAGCTATCATAGATGGTAAGGCCAGCTTAGAACATATCATCTCATATTTATATAAAGCTTTAATATCTCTCCAAGATGATTTTCTTATTAAAACTAGAAAGACATGGGAGTCAGATTTGGATATGCAGATAACCGGGGAAAAGTGGGACAGTTATCTGGCTCAGATAGACTGGGGAATTGGGGCCCCTACCTGGAAAGAACTCGCATGGAAGATCACTCTGAGATTTTTTAGGACCCCTATGGTCCAAGCGAAGTTACAGCATGGGATGACCCCTGAATGCTGGAGAGGATGTGAAGAATCCCCTTCGGTCTTAGCTCATATCATGTGGTCTTGCCCTAGACTAAAAGATTAAATAGAGGCGCTACAAGGGGAGCTGAGGAATATTTTCATGCAATCATTACTTCTGTCCCCGGATTTGTTCTTTTTCTCGGTGGTGCCCCCAGAATGTAGGGCCAGAAATACAAGAAAGCTATTAAAGATTTGCATTTTGGCAGCCCAGAAGGCCATTACACGAAAATGGCTAACACGGGATCAGATCATTTTAACACACTGGCAAGATGTAATGCTGGCCATTTATAGGATGGATTCCTTGACAGCTTTAATGAACAAGAAACAGGCAAAATTCAAATTAATTTGAAGAAAATTGGTGCTATATATCTCCCCTTTGAGACCGGAGTTTATCCCTTAATCACACTTGATAAAAGTTAATTTCTCCTGCATACAGGCTGACTTCTACCATAAGAAAATTTTAATTTTCCAGAGATTTAGATTTAAAGTAGTCAATGGATTAACAATACATAGTAATTAATGAACTGCACAGCTATATGTTCTTAAACTATTTACTTTCTGTTCCTTTTACATTTGTTGTCTGTTATTACTTGTATTGTCATACACTGTAAAGTTTGTCCTGTGTCTATGAAGATTAAAATAAAAATAAAGAAAGTTTGAAAAAAATGGAGAGTATGATTTGGAGTCCTGTCCTTATCCTAGTTGTAAAGACTTACCTTTGAGTGGGCCAATAGTAAATTAAATGACTTAACTCCTTAAGATGAACATATTTTCTGATACTGATGTAACTATGAATGTGTATCTTCTGGATGACATTATTTTAATGTCAATGTACCCCTGGAATGTTATCACTATTTACTATAATAAAAATAAAGTTTTAAAAAAAGAACTCTAAGGGATACAGGTCTTGTTTCTGTGGCAATTTCTTCACTAATAAATAATGAAGAGGAGAAATCTGTAGAAAAATATAGAATGTATATGAAATAACAGCTGAACTGTGTCTGAACATTACGTTTTTGAAGTTTTCCTGAAGGCGTCAGCTGCTCTTTAAATGTGTTTGATTGTAAGGGCAGCAGATTGAAATGGTCAATGAATTTCGCTATTTAGGAGTCATCCTCAATAATTCCCTGTCAGTTGAACCTCATATATTCTATGTCACGAAAAAACATTATCAACAGCTGCAAGTTTTATACACAGTTAAAAATTGTTTAACATCTGAGTCTAGGAAAATTCTATCTGATGGCTTACCATTTCCACTGATTGATTGTGGTTTGTTAGTTTATTCTTCAGTGAGTGAGTCGATGCTGTCTTAAGGGTTCTGTACAACTCTATATGTAGATTCCAAACAAATCTCCCTTACTGTACACATCATTGTCTTCTGCTCACTTCTGTTGCATGCCTTTCACTGGATTATTGTATTAAATTTTAGCACTGATTTTCCTTTTGAATGTGGTTTTGGGTTTGGCTCCTCAAAGCATTTAGATATTTTCATAGAATCGGTCAACAGCAGGTTCACTAGATCATTTAAAGGTCATGTTTTTCATACTCCAAAAATGGATAGCAATCTGGGTCAACTATCTTTGGTCTGTAGGGCCACAAGCTGGTATAACAAGTTACATACATCAATTACTGTACAAAAATCAATTTTTGGCTTCAAAAATGACGGTTTACATTATTTATCTTCTCAGTCCACTTGTACTTGTCATTAGTTAACTTGTTTTCTTTTTATACGTGTATATGTACTGTTTGTTTCTCTACTGTTGTTAATGCACTGGACAATTATGAAGAAGAATTTTTGCCCATTAAGGTTTTCTAGTATAATAAATAAAAATGAAATGAAATTGTATCCTCATTATTTTCACAATATCGGTGAACATGGACCAATTCATGACATTCCTGTAGGTGAGCTAGACCTGCTGCTCGCAGATTTTGTATTAAAAATAAAAGCAAATTGGTGGAACTGAATATGAGTCCATAACTCTCCATGGCTTCCTGAGCAGCTCTGATAAACATTTAATAAAACAGAGTTTCAAAAACAACATATTGGGCCGGCTCATTGCACTGAGGGTTGAGGTGCTGGACACCATACCTCGCGCCATGCCGGCGACCCAGGTTCAGGAAGGGACACAGGCCACTGGGGGTTGGCAGGGGAGAGAAGGGATTGAGCATTCAGAAGACTGCTCTCCCTTCCCTGGGGAGGGATCTGGGTCTTGCGCCACTCTCTAGCAGCTCCTGAGGGAACTTGGGGGCAGTGCAGGGATGCAGTGCTGTCACAGTGGGGAGGAGCATCGGCGGATGTCAGCACACAGTGCCATGACGTCATTGCATATCTGCGCTCCTATGGGGGAAACCAATGAGAAAATCCCCGGAGGACTGGGGAAGTGATGCAGGCTCCAGGGATCTGGCCTCACATCCCCAGTGCTGGACCACTACTCCAGCAGTTCCTAGGTGCCACCCACACAGGATGGACCCTCTAATTTCAGAAAGAGCCACCAAGGTAGGTGAGGCAGGCCCTCTCCCAAGGGGTGATCCAGTGGGGCTGGGAAGTCCTGGTGGGGGGAACCAATGGAAGAAGGGTCACAGTGGGGAGTAGAAGGTCTGGATTGAGCGGGCACCTCTGAGAGATGCCGAAGGTGTACAAATAGAGCGGACAAAAAAAACCCACTACATATTTCATGGGAACACCACTGAGTTTCAAGCAACCCACAAAACATTAGTAGTCAAGCAAAAGTACCTCAAGAAAATCTACAAAGGTAATGAGCCCAACAAAGTAGAGCCCCTTACAAATGAAGACATAGATCTTCTTTACAAAACAGGAACAATTAGTCTGCAAAATACTACATTATTGTTAAATATACTTTTTCAACATGGGGCTATACTTTGCCCTCAGAATGAGTGAACAGTATAACCTGAAATGGGATGATTTACAACTGGGAGAGGACTCTCAGACAAAAAATATCTACAATACAATGAGCTGCAAACAAAGACACGATGACGGGAAACCTCAGAGATGTGAGGCCTGCGCGGCCTCATATGTACCAAAATACAACCCAGAAAGGGACCCCCAAGCTACATATCTAAAATACAAAGCGCAAACACCTGCAAAAATGAAACTCCCTGACTCTCCTTCTACCTTGCCCCCAACCTAAACTATGTGCCAGGAAATGGTGTATCACTATGGTACCGATCAATGACCGTAGGGGAGAATAAACTACGCTCCTTAATGAAAAGCATGAAATAACAGCCTGCTTTCCAGAGCACAACAAATTATGAATCACCCCCCCAAAAAACATTAATGCAAAAACTAGTAGACAACAATGTGCCCCCTACTGAAGTAGTTCAAGTTTCAGGACACAGAAACTTGCAGTCCATCAACAATTAGTCTGTCTTACTGGAGGAAAAACAACCATGAAACTCGATGATCTTTTTCACCACCTTCTGCAGCCAGAACATCCCCATAACTTCCACAGTAATGGCTCCAGCACCATCGACCTCCTCCACAAGTGCAAACCTACAACACAACCTGCAAGGCTCCCTGAGATTGCTCACCTTGCTTGGTGATCATTGTGTATTCCACCAGGACATCAACACCACAATCATCCAAAGTCAGGCAAACCCCAAAAGAAGATGCATTCAAGTCCTAGAATCATCTGACAGTGACTAAGGTAGGTGGTCATGTCACACAGGCCTAATCTGGAAGGGCACACAATCCTAATCCAGAAGGCAGGTTCATCGTGATGTGTATTGAATAGAGAGAGAGATACATCACAGTAGAAAAACAAGCAGAGGGCAATGTTTAGCTGACGCAGCTATGGGGAAGGGCTATGCAAAACACAGCAGCAGTGCCAGATTTATTAAAAAAAAACAAATAAAACAGCAGGGCATATACTTTATACTTCACTGCACTCACTAAATATTCAGCAGCACAGGAACTGAAGGACTTTACAGATGAACTCAATTTATTTAGTTAAATTTTGGCTGAGAACAGCAGTTTAAATTGAAATGTTAGTGATTTAATTCACTGTTACAGTATTCTCAGTTTCCTCAGTGTTTATTTCTGTGTTGGAATGTCCACAAGAGGGAGAGGTTCTGCTTTACAGTTAATCAGTGGTAAACGTAAACAAAACAAAATGTTGTTTCTTGTCATTTCCTTTATTTCATATTTTGAAGGTGTTACCACTTCTAGCTCTGTACAATATAAAAACTACTGGTTGGGCAAAACCATGCCCAACCAGCCTGTGCTGCCACCTCGAGGCTCAGATTCCTGTTGACCTCTTGGTGGCAGCACAGGCTGGTTGTGCATGGTTGCCCAACCAGTATTCTCTATATTATTTATTTTGTTTATTGAAACTTTATGCATGGCACACAGTTAAGGCATACTATTCAACTCCCAGTAGATGATATGTACTTATTTTAACTGTAAATGTTATTAATATATCTGGTATCTAAGTCTGTATTACTGAAGCTGCCTAGGGTACTCATATGGAAGAGGTTATTTTACCTCATTGAGTCCTTCTCCTGGTAAAATAAAATAAATGCAAACACATTGCTAGCCAAAACTGGGAAACCCTCGTCAGTGGAGACTTCAACTTAAATTGGGCTGCCAAGTCTAATCATGAACATAGGAATCTGGGGCCTGATTCACAAAGGTTTACCCCAGTGCAAACTGGGTTTTGCGCCATAGTGTTATTCACAAAAGTCCAGTGTGCACCGTCCAAATAGGTTTGGGCTGGGCCAAAGATTCAAGGAGGCCACAATGCAAATCAGGGAGAGGGACCTCATGTCGGGGTAATCCTATTCACAAAGTATTTTCTCCACACAAAGGGCCTTTGCAGAGGTCCCTTGCATGGAGAAAATACTGCCGAGCCAGACCTGGTGGTATTCCCTGTAACCCTAGTGGCTGCTTGAGGTACTGTGGCAGCTCCCCAACACTGTGACCGTGATAGTCCAGTGGCCTCTTCCCCTTCCCCCGTTCACTGTCCTGTATTGAAATAAGTATTTCCCTGGTAGTATAGTGGTCCCACCCCCCCAATCTCCATTCACCGATTGCTGTCCTGTATTGAAAAAGTATTTCCCTGGGAGTCTAGTGGTTCCTTCACCCTCCCCATTCACTGATCCCTGTCCTGCACTGATGAAGTATTTCCCTGGTAGTCCAGTGGTCCCTCCCTCATTCACTGATCACTGTCCCATATTAAAATAAGTATTTCCCTGATGGTTCAGTGGTCCCTCCCCCTCCACCGATCGCTGTCCTGTACTGAAATAAGGATTTCCCTGGTAGTCTAGCGGTCCCTCCCCCCTCTCCTGTTCACTGATCACCATCCTGTATTGAAAAAGTATTTCCCTGGTAGTCCAGTGGTCCCTCCCCCAGTCACTGATCACTGTCCCATATTAAAATAAGTATTTCCCTGGTGGTCCAGTGGTCCCTCCCCTTCCCCATTCACTGATCGCTGTCCTGTATTAAAATAAGTATTTCCCTTGTAGTCTAGTGGTTCTTTCCCAGCCAATTGCCTGACAGAGAACTGAAAATAAATGATTCCCTGGTGCTAGTGGTCCCCCGATTGCCGGCTATGCGGCTATGCTATCCAACTGAACATAGGGCCAGGTCAAGTCAGTGCTAATCCCAGTAACGCTGCCCATCACAGAGCCATAAGTATGGCTTGGCAATGGATAGCGCAGGTGTGCTATTTCCTATAAACAAAAGCAGTCATGTAAATGAGCCCAATGGGCATGCAAGGCACTATGTGGCCGTTTGCATGCCCATTAAGGACCCATTTACATAGGCTACACCAAAGCTTAGCACGCCTTCCCCCCAGCCCCTGCCTGATATGCAGTCACAGTCCCTGGTGTCTAGTGGCCCATCCCCCCACCTGATGCCTGCTCGATGTACAAAAAGGATTTTCCCCGGTGTCCAGTGGTCCCTTCCCCCACCCGATCCCTCACCCAATGTAGTAAACTGTTGTCTCTGGTGTCCAGGGGTCCCTCCCCCACCCAACTCCTTGCCCAACATAGTACACCTTTGTCCCTGGTGTCCGGTGGTCCCTCACCCCACCCAGTCCCCTGTCCACTGTAGTATACCTTGTCCCTATGTCTAGTGGTCCCTCCCCCACCCAACTCCTTGCCCAATGGAGTAAACCATTGTCCTGGTGTTTAGTGGTCCCTCCCCCACCCAGTTCCTCATCCGATGTAGTACAACTTTGTCCCTGGTGTTCAGTGGTGCCCCCCACCCGATCCCTCACCTGACATAGTACACCTCTGTCCTGGTGTCCAGTAGTACCTTCCCCAACCTGATCCCTCACCTGATTCAGTACACCTTTGTTCCTAGTGTCTAGTGGTCCCTCCCCCCACCCAATCCCTCGCCCGATGTAGTAAACATTTGTCCGTGGTGTCCAGTGGTCCCTCCCACTACCTGATCCCTCATCTTATGCAGTACATCTCTGTCCTGGTATCCAGTGGTCCCTCCCCCAACTAATCCCTCGTCCAATGTAGTACACTTTTTTTCCCTGGTGTCTAGTGGTCCCTTCCCCACCTGATCCCTCACCAGATGTATTAAACCATCTCCCTGATGTCAAGCAGTCCCTCCCTCCTCCCACACTCATGCCCGATGTACACATAGCAATACCCTGGTGTATAGTGATCCCCCCACCCAATGCACAAAATGAATTTTCCCTGCTGTCCAGTGGTCCCTCTTCCTTGTTTGATCCCTGTCCCCCTAAGGTTCACAGCCCTCCCCTGTATGCTAGCTCTGTATGAAGCCTGGTGCAGGTATCATCCTCCCTCCACAACACAGCTCCTGCCTGTCCCTGAACAGTGCACTTTGGCAACTCCTGGTCTGACCCTCTTGGTGGTTAGTGGGCCCCTCTCACGGCGCTGACAACCCACCCCCTTGTTCCCCTTACCTGACTGTCAGTGCTGTCGTGAATGGACGGCAAGAAACACAGCCCTCCACTAACCCCCTCTGCTGCCCACCATCTGATAGGAGCAGGGAGCACCCTGCTTATTTTGCCCTGTAAATAAGCAGCACACTCCCTGCTCCTGCCAGACAGTGGGCGGCTGAGGTAGTGTGTTTGGAGGGCTGTGTTGCTCCTCGTTGATTCACTGCAGCACCGACAGCCAGGTGAGGGGGATGGGGAATTGTCAGTACTGCAGGGTGAAAGTAACCACAAATGCTGGGGGGGGCTGAAGTGCACTGTTCAGGGCCTGTTGTTGGGGGGGGCTGATATCTGCACCAGGCTTCACACTGGGTTGGCATATAGGGGAGGGCTGTCAACCCTACGGGGATTGGATGGGGAGAGGGACCATTGGACACCAGGGCAAACATCTCTTTACCTTGAGTGGGCATTGGGTGGGGGGACCATTAGATACCAGGGTATTGCTATGTGTGTATCAGGCATGGATGTAGGAGGGGGAAGAGACTGCTAGACACCAGGAACCCAGTTTAATACATTGGCATGGGATCGGATGGGGGAGAAGACCATTGTACATCAGGGACAAAGGTGTACTACATGCGATTGGGTTGGGGGAAGGACCTCTAGACACCAGGGACAACTGTGTTGGGGTCTGGGGGGGTTGTCACACTACCTCTGCCAACCACTAGGGTTGTGTGGATTATGGCAAGGTCTTGGTTGGCGGTATTTGTGCCACACAAGGGACTGCGCAAAAGGCCCTTGTGTGGTGCAAATGTTCTGTGAATCGGGCTGCACCAATATTCAGGTCTCCTCCCCTTCATTTGCACTGTGTCCCCCTCCACACTTTGTCAGAGTGCAAACCCAGTTTGAGCACACAAACCAGACTTCTGTGAATAGCAACTCCACACAAAGCCTTGTTTGCTAACGCAAACCCGGGTTTGTGCCCAGGCAATTTTTTGAGAATCGGGCCCCTCATGAGGTCTTGGATGCTAACCTTTGCTCCATGGTTCTCTTGCCCAAATATCATATGTTTACTCTGCTATACAGTGAGCAACTTCTCTCACTGGAGACACAATTACCTTATAGAAATGTATGCCAAGCAGTGTTGTGGCAGTAGTGGACTGTGTTGTCACCTGGAAAAGTGGAGCAAGCAAGCATGAGAGCCCCAGAATCCTTACAGGGGCTGGACAAAGACTGAGCATTTTGTGGAGGTGTGGCACTTTGCTCCTACGGAGGTAGGAATTCACAGACCCACTTTTTGCCAGCCAAGAAGGGACATTGGCATTGGATGTGAAGGCAGCTGCCCATCCACCCTTCCTGCTTAAGGAAGCATGCAGCCATGATGCACCCAGTTTTCAAGGTGGGGGTCCCAGAGAAAATAGAAAAAATTGGAGATTTTTTCCGAATTATGTTTATTCTTCCTCACCAATGGCCTCTCTCCAGCATAGTCTCTTGGTATGTTGGCTATACCTGTCCGACCTGAAGCCCAGACATCCTACTCCAGTGAAGGGCTCCCTTCCTCCAGTGTGGCCGACCCTATCCCCCTGGATCTGAGTCCCCCGAGAAAGGACCACCACACTCCCTCCAGGCTCTATCTACAGTACTGGAGGGTCACCGCATGAATGAGGGACCAAAGTGAACATGCTGGTGCCCGGCAATGGACGTGGGGCTGCATCACATGGACCCGCCTTCGCCTACCAATGGCAGGTGGTCTTTTCCTTGTATGGTGTTCCAGGTGGCATGGATGTACAATGATGTCCAGCGCAGCACAGGCAAGCTCCTGCACCCACCTGCAGGACATCCGCCATTACCACCATTCCCCACTGAGACGTGCACTGCGCAGCCAAGCCCCAATCTCCACTAGGGGCCACCAAAGTTGCACAGTGCATACCCACTCTCCCCAGAAAAGGAGAGCTGCCTGCCAGTATCTCGATCCAAGTCTGTGCCTCCCCCCGGTGGCCTGAGTCCGCTCCTGAACCCGAGTCGCCAGCGTGCCACAAGGTGTGGTGTCCAGCGCCTCAACCCTCAGCACCACCGGGTTGGTGAAAAAATGGGTGATAAAAACTAAAATAACAAGAAACACATCAGATGCAATGCATCCAGTGGAAATTCCAGTCTGGTACTATTTGAAAAACAAACATGTAATTAAACCTCCAGCCTATTTGCTAAACTCTAAAGTTCTGGACCGTGACTTCAGTCAATCTAGATATCATTTTCACAGGTCTGTCAATGCAAAGACATACTGTAATTCAGTTTTCACATGTGTTAAAAGCTTGATGTTTGAATGAACCTAAGTTGGAACTTGGCACTAGTGGCTGCTGCATGCAGTCAAATGTTCTGATATGCTGCCCCCCAACACACACAGATTGTACAGCTCTAAATCACAGAGTCAGATGCATGTTTAACATGGTGCCTAGAAATGTCAGGCACACATTATTAATGGATGGAATCTAAGCATTTCACAACTGATACAGGAGTCTCTGAGCCCAGACAGAATTCTCCTCTCCAGATTAATAGCCTGTCAGCATTGGTATTTTTTACTTATAATTGGTAGCTAATGGCAACCACAGAACCAAAAGTTCTCTCAAAAAACTTCTCAAACGGCCAGCCAAGTGGTGCAAGATAAGAATACTGGAAATTAGACAAACTAGGACCAAGATGCTATGTATTGTGTCTCTCTTTTTTTTCCATGAAGGACTTTTTAGGTGTTTTTTGACATTTTCTTCCCAGTCGCCGATCCCTCGGGTCCCCGATGTGATGCACATGGGTGGAGGCATGCACACGTCACACCCTATGGGACTCCCCACCAGGCAGCTGCAGCATTCAGTATTACCCCAAATTGTTGCAGCAACTGATTAACAGCCTACATAGTGCAGCAGAAGGCAGATAACTGCAGCAGGTGTAGCACTAAGCAAGCAATAATACCCAACAGAGTGGGCGGTATTGGGCAATACTGGACCACCCAGGAGCGTAATGAGGCCCGATGCCGCAGGCAGAGGGCCCTATGGCCCCTGTAATGTCCAGTATTGCCCATACCACCCACCCTGGAGGGTATTATTGCGCTTAGAAAAATGGCTCCCTGTTGCATTTTTTTGTGTGATTTTCAAAAGTTAAAGAAGCAATGTAAAAAAATAAAGTAAAAATGAAGCTTAACTGTTTGTGTTGTAAAGTAGTCCCTCTATTTTTGTTTTATTTTATGTCCTGTTGCCTGCTGCAGAGATCCATTCTGTTGCCCCCTCCCAACAAGAGACAGAATGTTTAAAATGCCCGATGAGCAGTCTGTCGGGATATGTTTTAGTAAATTCCCAAAAATGAAAGGGTTTTGTGCTGCTTGCATGGCTCTGTTTTTCCTTCTGATACATGTCACAGACACCGAAGCACTTGTTGTAAATAGCATGATTAATTTGAATGAATGGAGCATGAGCAGCTGTCACAGTCAACGGAGCTGGATTCTCATTAAACGAGACTGGGAAAATAGCAGCTGGAGGACGAGGGGGAGAGCGCTTGCAACGATAAGGCATTGTTTAAAAAAAATGTTGCTGGAAACTAAGCTGAAGTTGTCTCAAATGGTTAGAGACATCTTGTATTAGCTGGCAATACCTCTCGCTTTGCAATGCGACAGAAAAAAAATGGCAGCGATTTCATTTTGAAACGTGGTATTTCAGCCAATTAGAGAGGAGGATAGGGAAAATTCAGGATGCCCAAGGTTAACACAAGTAATAGGGCACACTGAATTGGACCTTGTTTTGGAGTGGGCATCTATTGAAACTTAATGTACCCCGCGCTGTGTTTCTCAGACAATCAAACAGCTCCTACAATCTTGCCCATTCTCTAAAAATGTACAATGCATAATAGGCTTGTTTTAAAGTGCAGTCCTTAGAAATCACCTCAATTGAATGATTGGTGTGAATGATCTCAGCCTTTCACCACATCAGAAACTTATTCAGTCTGCAAACCTCACAACACTGTGCTATGACCCAGCATCCAGCAACCCTGGAAAAAGGTTGACAACAAGAAGGCACTCCACAAAAAATTGTCAGCTTTGTTACAAAACCTGAAACACATAGTTTTTAAAGCAATGTTTATTGAATGGTGCTGCCAGTTTACTTGTGAAAAACATTGCATATGATCTTTACAACTTTGGAGAAACATGTCATAATAGCTTGCTTTTAGGGAGTGCTAGACTGTATGTTCCTGAGATACAGTAACATCAGCAGCAGCTCTTTACTGAAACAGGCTTTTTTGAAGAGGTAGTGAAATCAAGGTTACAAAATAGCTCATAACTTTAAAAAGAAGTAATGCAGAAATCTAGTTTTTGGTATGAGATTTATTGGGGGTATGCTTATTCTAATTCTGCAATGTAGCACTTTTGGCCAGAGTGGTGTCAGTTGCTGTTTAAACTCGCATCCTGGTGTAAGTTTCATCTTCCGTCTTAGAAACATAGAAACATAGAATTTGACGGCAGATAAGGACCGCTTGGCCCACCCAGTCTGCCATTTTCCCTACCTAATGGATAAGCTGCAGATCCTAGTTAACCAGCAGCCAGCTTCTTTCTACCCCAACCCCCTAGAATTGCCTTATGGCTGTCCCATGCATGCTTGAATTCAACCACTGTTCAAAATGTATAAGAACTTTGTCGATGTCTTTCCTGAGGCCATACTGAAGAGCATATCTAGTCTTTAGCAGGTGCAACAAAAGAGAAGATTCTGCCCAAGAGCTGGTCTCCAGTTGACAGTTCCTTAAACAAGCTTGTGGAGGTCAAAATACATCTCAAGGTCAACCCCCTGTATTACAGAATGTTATCTTTTTAAGAAACCCAAATAGCGTTCTGCAATCATTTCAACAATATAATTATATATATATGCAAATCAAAGGATTCCAGTTTTGCATAAAGATTCACATGTATTTTTTAATCACAGAGAAGCAAGGGCAGAAAGAAAGAATAGAAGCAGTAAGTGAAGGAAGGGAGATAACGGGGAAATTATGGGACCATTGGAGTGGCCAATTCCTAGGTGCCACAAGAAAAATTTGATTGTGCAATCAGACAGGCATGTGACAAAATAGCTGAAAACAAAATGGATCCTTGCTTTTAATGCTCTCTGCATAACAAATGGGACAACCCTATCACACATATGTACGTGACACCTGGATGTGATCTGTCCATGATTACCAATTCTGGGATCAGTCATGAAAGCAGTAAGATAGAGTATCCTAAATTTATTTTAAATAAAGTTCTAAATTTAAAACCAAAAAGTAGGTGAGAAAGGTGTTGAATAAGACTGGAATGGGGGCAGACTCCATCAATATGAAATTATTATCCTTAGTTTTGGATGAGTTGGTTTATCTACAGTAACTACCAAACCTTTCAATTTTATTTACAATTTCCCAGATTCCTGAGGTCTGAACAATAACCCATTTGACCCCAGTCTTCAATAAAAATGGTGACCCGACAAATGTTGGGGTAAGCAGTCATGGAGGGCGATTGATTCTGCACATGACACTTTAACTATTTAATAACAAGAAACAAATTCCAAGTTTCCTGAGTGCAGGTTACTTCCTCATTTTTGATTCTGACTTGCTTAGGAACCTGCATCATAGAACCAGTTATGCTTAGTTTTTTTGTCTCAAGACCCAGCAAATGTAGCCAACTGTAGCTCCATGTCCATCCTTTTCTTCACTGTCCAAGGCCCTTGAAATAATCGTGTGTGATCAGTTGGTTGCTTATTTGGATAAATACACTCTTCAGTGCATGCAGCAGCATGGATTTCATAAAGCACATGGCACTATTACTGTACTTGTTGAACTTACTGAATTCCTTCACGAGGCCTTGGGCATTGGAAATATGGTGGCAGTTTCTTTAACTGATTTGACAAAGGCTTTTGACTTTGTTTGTCAAGAACTATTAGAAAACCTTTTTAAGTTAGGACTATTTCTTCAAAACGGTCATTGATTTAAGGACTACTTATCCAACTACTTTCAGAGGGTGAGGAATTTGGGATTCAGTCTCTCATCTAAGGTCTGTCTTTGATGGAGTGCTCCAAGGTTCAGTTTTGGGCCCTTTATTATTTAATCTTGTTCAAAGTTTGTCACTTTGCAAATATTCTTCTTTATGCAAAGAGTTTTGGTTGTTTTTGCAAGGCACTCCAACTTTGATGCTTTGACCACACTTTTGCATTCATATTTTCAGAGTATTGAAGGATTGTTTACTGAAAATAGGCTTTTCCTTAACCAAAAGAAGAAGAAGAAGACAATACTTCAATACCTTTCAGTAGTAAGACTAGGGTCAGGATGCCCTTGCTTTGGATATATATATAATAAGCAGGGGATAAAGTCTGAGCATGTGAATGCCTTTAAGTACCCCCCACCCCTACTTTCCAAACCATTGATGGGACCCCATTGGAGGCCTGCATCTCTTTCAGATACCTCGGGGTCTGGCTTGACAAGCACCTTGACTTCTCAGCTCATATTGATGCGATCCCCAATAAACTGCACCCCACTGCACTCTAAGCTGGACACCCTATAACGCAACCATGGATGCATCCTCCTGCCAACCTACAAAGCAATTGTACAGAAAATGATCCTCCCTATATTTGACTATGCAGACATAGCATACAGTGCGGCTCCTAAGTCCTCCTTAGCCAGCCTTGACCCTCTCTTCCAGTCCTTCTACCGTTTTGCCCTGGACTGCCCTCTCACAACCCACCACTGTGACCTCTACAGATCTCTTGACCTACCCTCACTCCAGGATCAGAGGCATGCACACTGCACTAGGATAACAGTGAAATTCTGGGCCCAGTCCCTACCACCTTACCTCGCAACTACCCTTATAGCTCAACCTCCTCCCACATACTCTCTCTGGAACTCCAACTCCTGGCTTCTCTCTGTCCCACATATGTCCTTCTCTAAAGGACAAATGCTTTCAAGTACCATATGCCTAAAGCATGGAACTCCCTGCCAGTAGACAATAGATACTATGCCAACACTCAGTAGCTTAACTCCCTACTCAAGTTGCATTTCTCCTCCTCCTGCTCATGCACCTAGTTCTGCAGGATGGCCTAATGTCCCGACTTTGCCCTGACAAAGATTAGGTGTATGTTAGTTTATTCTGAATTTTCTTTGTTGCCACACTTAGTCACTATGCAACTCTAAGTCATTCCATGTATTATAATTGCATAATGTCTTTACCTAGTGTGTTCTCTGTAATGCAGCTTGTCTGTATATCCTGTGATATTGTATTTGCTTGTTTTCCACTCCCCCCACCCCCAGGATGCATCTGGAATTGAGCGTTGCACCGCTCAGTATGCCTTCCTGGTAAAACTTTTAAATAAATAAAGTACCTTTGTGTATACACTTAGATTGCACTTTATCATTTGTTTCACATTTGGGACATTTGTGCAATAGTTTTGGAAGGAGGGGATTCGGCGGCAGATCAAGGCACCCATAATTATATGAGAGGTGTGGGCTACGCACAATAAAACCTCGCACTGCACACTCAATTGCAATTCCAGCTAGATACGGAACATCTCGGCTGCAGGTGAGAGCTGCTGACTGCTGATATCTACTGAGATTGTGTAGATGTGCTTGTAAAAATCTGTCTGAATCTGCCAGTTATTCTACAATGCTGCTCCTATTACAGACTGTCAGAATCACCTTATTTGTTGTTTTGGGACACTTATGCAATAGTCTTGGAAGGAGGGGATCCAGCAGTGGATCAGTGCACCCATAATCTCATAATTATATGAGAGGCAGGGGGCTACATACTATAAAGCCTCGCACTGCACATGGGCATGAGCAGTGTGAGTGGCACGAGCGCCACTCGGGAGAAATTAAATTTGGTCGTAGTTCTAAACTGAGGATAAAGTTAGATAAGAAAATGAGTCCTGCACTTATTATGGGTGTATGGTTATTATTGGGGGGGGGTCTTGTGAACTACACTGTAAAAGATACTGATTGTAACAGTGTTAGTAAAGGTATAGGTTCAGTAGTTCTGGGGGGAATGTTTTACCCCAAAAATACAAGACTTGATTTAAGAAGAAACACATTTACAAATAAAAGGAGGAGTATTACAAAACAACTGGGACCTTTAGTAATATGTCATCAGATGAATAACCTGGGACCAGGATGTTTCTTCTGCTTATGTTTGTTAATGCAAAGCGGTGATATTGAAGTTAACCCTGGCCCAGGATTCACTGGTGAGATTACTTTAGTACATGAGAACGTGAGGAGCATAGTCCACAAAATCGATGATTACAGGGCCTGGGTTGCTAATAAAGATTTTGACCTATTGGCCTTGTCAGAAACTTGGATCCATTCAGAAATTTGTAACCAAGAAGTAAACCTTAATGGGTACAGAATAGGGAGAACTGATAGAATAAAAAAAGGGGTGGTGGAGTCTCAACATGCATTAAAGGCAACTTAGGCCCTTGTCAGATTTTGTTAACACCATGATTTTTAATTTTGTGGCAAAAATTGTTTGCTCAACTTGAAATTTGATTGCACATAATAATTTGTGGTTTTATGACTTTAATTGGTTTCTTACCATGAAACTTGATTGCTCATATAGTGAAGACAACTCTTCTCTTGGCATAGGGCCTTGCATGTCTGCACCTGTGGGCTGCAGAGGGCCCTGTGCATTGACTGACAGATGGACTCTTTTCCCTGTGCTTCTGTATATGCAGCTACATGGAAGCGCAGAGAACATACAGCCCTGTGCTTCCACAGCCCACCTGACAGCCCCATCAACTCTTTGCATCTGTCACTACATGGAACTACGGGGCATACAAGGATCCTGCACTGCCATAGGAGGACAGAGTCCTCCCTTTCTTCCTTTGGACCCTGCACACCTGCATGTCTTTGGGGCCTGTGTGAATGAGGATATGAGTCCGCTGTCTCAAAAAGAAAGGAAATTATTTGCAAAAAACTTCATTAATGCACCCGTTAGGGTTCAAGTTAACACCACAAAAGTACAGAAATGCGGTGTTAGGGTTTCCAACCCTAACTCCCCACCCCCACACCCCAGGCAGCGAAAGGAAAAAAATTAGGGTTTTGGGTCTCTGGATTCTTGGCTAATTAGTGGTGGGGTCTTCCTTGGAGTTGTCAACCTTAATGCTCATCCTGTTCCCTGAGGGAAGAAGGTCAGATGTGATCAAGCCCTGCATGGAGGAAGCTACAACACATTGTATTGGCAACATGTGGTGGGACATACTTCTCTACCTTTGAAGAGTGTATCAGTATGAGGCACTGGCTTGGAGCTGTATCTTGTACATTGGACAGGAGGCTGTGGGCTGGGGAATTGATGAACATTAGGGTTGACAACCCCAAGGAAGACCCTACCACTGATTTTGCATCATGCGCATGTCTGGCCTCATGACTTTACTTTTCAAAGCCAAGTTTCACTATCATATAGCCTTGTTTTGAAAAATCTTTTATTCTGGCCAGCTCAGTAAACATCCAAGTTCCAGTTAATGAATTAAAATCATATGGCTTGGTAAAAAACAAACTCATTTATGAGTGAGTTTACTGATGCTCTGGTGCCATATCCATCTGGAGATGTGCATGAGGAGTGGACCATGGGGGTTAAGGTCAGGACACAGAGTATGCAATTTAAAAAAAAATACAGCAATTCTGTTATTTTTAGGCTAGTCAATGATATTATATGCCATCAATGTACATACAGATGGCAAGAGGCACCAGGATATCGTACTTCAAAAAATAGTCAGCCAAGGCTGACAGTGTCACTTTAAGGATAAGGTACTACACCTGTCTGCTGAGTAAAAAAAAGTTTACTTGGCAGTACTCCAACTAATATTCAAAACATTTTTCAATTGAGTTAAAATCGATTTTTGCAGTCAAGTCAGTGCAACAAAGCCTATAGTAAGGCTAACAGGATGCTGGGATGTTTTGGGAGGGGTATTGATAGCAGAAGAAAGGAGTTAATACTTTCCCTCTACAGATCCCTGATGAGGCCTCACCTAGAGTACTGTGCCCAGTTCTGGAGTCCTCACCTCAGAAAGGATAAGAATAGGTTGGAAACAGTGCAGCACAGAGTAACAAAACTGATTCAGGGCCAGTAGGGCAAATCCTATGAGAAGCGCCTCAAGGCACTAAATATGTACTCACTGGAGACCAAAAGGAAGAGGGGAGATATGATAGAGACCTTCAAGTTCCTTAAAGGAATTAACAAAGTGAACTGTGGGAACTATTTAGCCTGAATACCAATTTGTGGTCACGTGACACGAATGGAAATTAGCAGGAGGTATGTTCCGGAGACAGGTGAAGAAGTACTACTTTATGGAAAGGGTGGTGGAACCTTGGAACAGTCTGTGGGCTGAAGTGGTGGATGCGAAAACAATCAGGGGAGTTAAGCAGGGCTGGGACATAATGAAGGGAATAGTGATTACTGGGGGTGACATGACAAGGATGAGAATAGAGAAAGGACAGGGATGGTTAGTACCCTAGAGGAACAGTAGATTCCAAGGGATTATAGGGAACTTGGGCAAATTAGATGGACCTCTGGTCTTTTTATGCCATTATTTTCTATGTTTCTAAATGAATACAGTACTAGAAGTACAGTATGGCCCAACTTAGTCTGGTTAAGCTTTGTTGTAAAACCACATTGGGCTTGTGATCCTTTTATTGTAAGGTAAATTGATGTTTTCTGAATTATTTACCAAATGACCTCCCTTAACCTGAATTCACTTAATGAATTTAAAAATAAACTATATGCTCTACTATTTGACTCAATCAACCCATTGCAATCGTAAATGAGTTGTGTAGCTAAGGGCTCTGTGTTTTATATGAAATGTTTTAAGTTTTGTATGCAATGACATGGAACCTTTGAAAATTAAAATTTTTGCTGAAAGGTATTTTCTGAATAAAACAAACAAAATGAAAAAAAAAAAAGAGACAATTTGTTAATGCGAAAATCAGTCTCCTGGTCAAGTGTCTACCTCTATGGAGAAGAGTGTTCATGAGACCCAGTTTGTAGTTAATGTAGTGTAATAATCTACAATATGAAGTCTTTACCTGATGGGGGAACAAAAAGAGGACACAAAATAGGAGAACAAAAATGGGGAAAAACAAGAAAAAGTAGCCAAAATGTTTAATTTTGCACCAGAGAACACTCGCTTATTCTGTTTCTCCCACCACTGCAGGCTGTCGTTTTGTACTGGGCCCCTGCATGCATTGCTGCCTTTTTCTGCCCAAAAAGAAATCTGCAGCAGTCCCAACAGAGCTCCGATGAGATCACTCACTCCCCCTCGCTCACTCGCTTATTCTGTGTCTCCCGCTGCTGCAGACTGCCCTTTTGTACTGTGCTTCTGCCTGCGTTGATGGCTTTTTCTGCCCACAAAGAAATCTACAGCAGTCCCAACACAGCTCTGTTGAGGTCGTTCACTCCCCCTCTCTCACGCGCTCATTCCGTTTCTGCCGGCGCTGCAGGCTGGCCTTTTGTACTGGGCTTCTGCCTGCGTAGCCACCTTTTTCTGCCCTCAAAGGAATCTGCAGCAGTCACGATAGAACTCCATTGAGATCACTCACTCCCCCATCTCACTCGCTCATTCTGTTTCTCCTGGTGCTGCAGGCTGCCCTTTTGTACTGGGCTCCTGCCTCTGGTGGCATCTTTTTCTGCTCACAAAGAAATCTGCAGCAGTGCCGACAGAGCTCCGCTGAGCTCGCTCACTCCCCCTCTCTCACTCGGTCGTTCTGTTTTTCCCACTGCTGCAGGCTGCCCTTTTGTACTGGGCTGTTGCATGCATTGGTGCCTTTTCCTGCCCACAAAGAAATCTGCAGCAGTCCCGACAGAGCTCATTTGAGATCGATCACTCCCCCCCTCACTTGCTCAAACCTAATTTGTCCCAAACACTGATTTCCGACAGCAACTGTGGTATTCTGCACCAGAAGCGCAAAAACACATTTCGGCCAGGATGTGAAAAATGACAGCTGTACTGTTCATAAGGAGGTGTGGAAAAATGCCAGTGTTGAAAAAGTGGCTTGAAAATATTACTAATATGCAAAGTTACAAGGGTGCATGGAAACTAACGCACGCTCATAACACAGTCATTTTATGGAGTTTCATCTCAAAATTTTCATCATGGGCATTTTAGGACCTCTGCTCATGAACAGTGTCAGTGTGATTTTCTTAATGTCTCCCAAACACTGAATTCTCACAGCGACTGTGCCATTGTGCGCCGGAAGAGTGAAAACACATTTCGACCAGGATGTGAAAAATGACAGCTGCACTGTCCATAAGGAGGTGTGGAAAAATGACAATGTTGAAAATCTAGAGTGAAAAATATTGCAAAGTTGTAAAGGTATGAGAGTGCGTGGAAACTGCGCAATGCACACTTGTAGCACACTCATTTTATGGACTTTCATCACCAAATTTTCATCATGGGCATTTTAGGACCTCTGCTCATGAACAGTGTCAGTGTGATTTTCTTAATGTGTCCCGAACACTGATTTCTCACAGCGACCTTGCTGTTGTGCGCTGGAAGAGCGAAAACAACTTCGGTCAGGATGTGAAAAATGATAGCTGCATTTTTCATAAGGAGGTGCTTAACAATAGCAATGTTGAAAATTTGGAGTGAAAATATTATAAATTTGCGAACTTATGAGTGTGCGTGCAAATTGCGCAATGCACGCTTGTAAAACAGTAATTTTTTAGATTTTTTCCACCAAATTTCCAATATAGGCTTTTTGAGAGCCCACCTCATGAACACTGGCACTGTCAATTTGTTAATTGGTCCCAAAAGGTGATTCCATGTAGTGACTGCAAAATCACCTTTCATGGCAGATTAATGCCATGACAGTGCCAGAATTCATGAAGAGGGGTCCCAAAAACCCCATGTTGAAAATTTGGTGCCAAAATTCCAAAAACTGCCTGAGATATGCATCAACATTGAAAAAAAACTGTTTATTCTATTATACAACTTACCTGCATTTCCTTAGTTCACGGTCGGCTTTGAAGAGTGCAGATGTGTTCCCGTTCCACCGAAGATCATCGTGCCAGACTCCGGAGGTAAGTATGGGGTGAGTTGGGGTGTGGGGAGGCAGGGTGAGCAGTGAGTGGGTGCGGGTTGTAGGAGGGGAAAAAATAATTGGGGACCATTTTTTTTTTTTAACAGAGGCATGTGACACGCTGGGGTGGGCTCCCAGCATGCCAATGGACTCTTTTTGGGGGGAGGGGCAGCTGAAGCCAACGAGGGATTGGGAACCCCCGTCGCCACACAACAAAAGTGGGGGGTGTTACATAATGCTGACGGGGAGTGGCTTCCCTGTCGGCAACATCACTTAGGCACTGAAGCCGATGGAGATTGGGGCCCCGTCGGCAAACAAACATGGTGGGAGTGGGGGGCACATGATGCTGAGGGATCGGGCACCCCTCAGCGGTGGGTGTAATGTGTTTGGAACACAGCGGCAAGCACGTGTTCACAAACAATATCACTGTTACAAGGTTCCGCCCAGCAATGATGGTCGCTTCCTCATTGCAGCGGAATGGCTTACGCTGCAATGATGAGGTGGACCGCTGATTGCAGCGGCCGAAACCTTACAAGGTTGTGGTATGCTGGATGAACTAGTGTGAGCAGCAGCATGCCACGGCATTGGGGAAAGTAGGCCAAGCCTTTAAAGGCTGTGGGGGCATTGGCCACAACAGTGCCATGCCGCCACATCCTGCTTCTGGCAACCTGCCGCAATATGTTTCTTGGGCATGTGCGCAATCAACATAAAAATGGTACCTGACTGTACATCGATAGCTTTTCAATACACTGTCGGGTGACTTCTCTCAGTCATGTATCTCCACACTTTTTCTTTGCCTATTTAGGCCCTGGTCATTCCTGAAAAAGGTCCCTTGGGTTAGTGTACTTCCTTGTTGGTTGTTTAACTAACTAACTAACTAACTAACTAACTAACTAACTAACTAACTAACTAACTAACTCACTACACTAAGGTTTGTGGATTGGACCTTGCCATTTTATAACTGTGTTTAGTAAACCCCTGCCACCAACATTCTGTTAAGGGTAAGACTTTGAGGCCACTGTTAGAAATTCATTGTGATCCACCCTATTTAAACAAAGTCTGACTGAGAGATACAGATAGAACCTTGTCCCACTAGTCGGGGATTAACTGTGGGCTCCTATCTGATGAAAGGTAAGCAGGATGAAAGCAATCAGAAGCAACAAGCTGAAGACCCTGTGGTACAATGTTGTAAAGCATACAGTTATGTTTTACTTTACTACAAGGAGGACCAGATTTAAAATGTGAATTGCATGTCACAGTAAAATCTAAAAACTGACAAACTAACACAGACAGTATACACTGTAAACAGCTGAAAAATGCAAAAAGGACCAGGTTTTTTTTTTTTTTTGCAATTAGTGCTTTTATCCCCCCTGAGCACCAGATGACTGTCTTTGTGCCAACCACCCTAGCCTTCTTATGCCAATATCCCCAGGGCTTACTCTGTCAGTGTGTTCCTCCAGGGTCCCGCCCAGCAGGGGCAGTGGGACTCCCCAACCCCTGCTGCAGAATGGATCTCATTCCACATCAGTGCCTGGTCATCAGCTGTGGGGCCTGCAGGTCAGAAGTCATTCTACCAACCAGAGATTTTTTTTTAGATCTGTCCCTCTCACTGGAGCTGCATGCAGTGTAGTCAATGATCACACCATGTGCGTTACTGTGTGTAGCATGCTGGACTCCTTCCACTCCATCCCTTACATAGTGGTCCCTGTGCCCTAATTCCCAGCCATTGCCAAGGGCCAGGCTGATGCCAAGCTCTGTGCCACCTCCTCCTCCCCTCCAAAGGAGTAGTGCAGTCTGCCGGATGCTCCTACAGCCTGAGTTCTCTTTCAAACTCAGGTTGTTGGTGCCACAAGCAGTAGTACTACCACTGCATCGGCAGAGCCAGTTCAAGAACCAGGGTCTTGATTCTTATTCACACCAGCTGACACATATGATCTTTGTTGCCACTTTGTGCCAGTTGGTGCTTTGCCGTGCCACTAAGCCATGCTCAGCGGATGTCACTAATGACCCCCTCTGCTCTAACATGCTTGCAAAGGTCTTTGTGGGTGGTCAGGAAAAGGGGCGGGGAATTCCATGTAAATGACCTGCAGTGTCTTTTCCAGATGAATATCAGCACATGCTGGCCTTGTTTACCAGGGGAGCAATGCTACACATAGGTGCAACAACTACTTGATGTCTTAGATATCAGGCCTGTTCATGGGGGATCTACCAGGACAGCAGTGGCAGTACATGGGTGGTCCACTAAACAACGACAAAGTAGAGATCTAGCTCATGAAATGGGGGAGGGGGTCACTGGATCACCTGAGCCCTTGAAAGCTGGGTGGGTTAAAGAGAGGGGGGATATGGCCAGGATGGGTGCCTGTTCACCAAGCACCACAACCATGGCTCAGCAGAGCACTGTGTCACAATGTCATGCTGAACTGTGGTCTTAGGTGCATTCTGGGGTGTTAGGAGGTACAAACCCTATTTTCACTCGCAAACACCTAGAAGGAAATTTGAGTTGTGTTAAATATGCCGGGTCTTGTGAACAGCAGTTTTGTGTGGCAGGGCAATGGTTTTTCCCCAGCTATGACTGAGAATCGGGCTCCAGGACTGAATTTGAATTTCACCTGAGAGAGTGATGTGGCAAATGAGAAACTAACACATGCAGTAAACTGAGTCATTCCACCACGTAAGGTGCTAGAGTAGTTATTGTCTTAACTGCAGTTATGAGAATACATGGTACTGAATAGGTGTTTGGAACCTGCTGGATGCACATGTGTGTGTGTAGTTCACTGTGGACTAAAAGTTAAACTGAAGAGGGAAATCTCTAGATCCTAAAATTATTATAATTATCTAGTTACAACAGTAATGCTGTTGACTTCAGTTTAAAAAGAAAAAAACATGTCTGTTTTTATATTTTTATGTCCTATACATGCATGTTGTTTTTCCAGATCAGACCTTGATGGGTGATTCCATTCCCCGATCATATAATTGCTTTGACAGGCACCACTCCCCTGCCCCTGCAGTGCTGTTTGGGAATAGTTGTCATTTTCCATTCCTCTCTATTTATATGACATGTCATCATAACTTTTTGTCAAAAAACATGACTTGCTTATCCTCTTTTGTTTTACTGGGTTGCATGTCTCCTTGATCTCTTTTTGCTCACAGAAGTAGATAGAGGTTGGCTGAATCCTACCCAGTTCAGTTCTGTTCTCAAGAAAATATTGATACCAATTCCAAGGAGCCTTTTGAATTCTGTAAACTATCTTCCTCTTGTGCAACCACATTTTACTGCAAAGAAATACAAAATCACACATACCCCCAATATGAAAAATCATGTGCTGTATATGCAAATCACCACAAAATATGTTTATATAAAATATTTTGTGGTGATTTGCATATACAGCCCATGATGCATTGCATTAGGGGGTATGTGTGATTTTGTATTTCTTTGAAACTTGGCTTCCCAGCCAGTGCCCTTTGAGGTAACCCTTGCCTTGGTGCTTGCACACTAGGGTTCTTTGTCTTTTCACATTTTACTGCAGCCTTGTACACCTCCAGTGGTGGTGAGGATGACCCAGCTGAATAACTGTCACAGAAGTTCAAAATCACTAACGTGATTTCAGTCAATCAGCGCTGGAAAGTGTAGGAACTCTTATTCTGGGCACAATTAAAGTGGAATGTTCCACTTCAGAGGAGGGGAGCATTACATTTTTTTTAAATATAGAATAATACATGGGGTAGTGTGTATAACAATAATTTTACACACATGGAGGTGTTGGATGTTACATAAACCCCGATAATGAAGTTCGAGGGGGTTATACAAGCATCCAAGACTGAGAGAGCGTGTGTGAAATTTAAGTTTTTACACACTACCCCATGTATTATTTTATATAATTGCTGGCACTGCATTGTTTTCACCTCAGCAATACCCTTCCCTGATGCTCAACCACTTGCTCCACCTGCCCACTGGCGGACTCGACTGGTCCACTCCTCTGGTCACTCATTGTTTATTTCCTGTTGCAGTGCAGAAACACACAGGCACAGGATTCACAAAGGTTGATGCAGTGCTTGTGCCAGACTCTGCTTCAAACCCATTGGCCAGCACAACTGTACCAAAAAATGTGCTGCAGAATGAGTCCAATTCAGGAAGTTCAGGTGCATTTACAACACTTTACACACTTTACGGCAACTAGTGCCAAATATTTGGCCAAGCCCCATAAAACGTACCCGAGAATGCTGCAAGCTAGACTGCAAAAAGCTGGTCTGACTTGCAGAAATCAGCACACAGGATTTAGAATCTCGACCGCTGGCCAGGGAATGCTGCAAGCCCTGTGCGTCATATGTTTGGTACACCTGGGGCTTGCCACATTATAGGGGTTTTTGTGAATGAACCTCACAGTGTTTCCACCCTCCCCATGCTCATCCATTAGGTCTGCCTGCTCACTCGTGCACCAGTTCTGCCCACTCGCTCCCCCGCCACTTCCTCATTCACACACCTGCTCAGCTGGTTGCACATATATTAGTATGGTATTATTTATTTTGTATTAAAACACCTTATGATCTTCGCAACAGCGGGACTATACCTGATGCAGATGATCACTGGCTCTTGTTGCCAGTAACCATGGCAACATGCTGGGCACACTCTTTACATCTGTTTTGCACGTCTCTCTCTCTCAGTCAGTCAGCAAGAAAGGAGTTGATGCTCGTGAGAGGTAGCAGACTAGTGTGACTTCAATCTGGCTCCTGGCTTTCCCATGGACAGAGCAGCATGTGTTCACAGTTATAATCAGCTGGTTATAATGGCACATTACACCCATTTTTATGTTGTCATATGCATGCGCAAGCAACATCTCGCGGTAGTAATGCACAGTGAGAGGTGTGTCAGTGTTGGCGAATGCAGGGCATGCTTTATTAGGTGCATCCCTCATTCCTCAATTAGTCAGCATGCTAGCGCTGAAGCCAGAATTATATAAAGTGCCACCGACTTGAAAGAAATGTGCCACTGCAACGAGAGACAAGCTCGTCATGCAGTGGAAGAGATGACGCGCCTCCTGTATGTGCCTTTCCTAGTGAAACATTTCAATAAACATGGCAGCGGCAGGATCTTCAAACAAAGCTCACACTGGTGGTGCAACCCCTGTGTCAGCATGTCCTCCACCCCCATTGTCGGTATGTCCCTCACCCCCCACATTGTTTGGCACACTGGGAGCCCACCCCAGTGTGTCTCCACTCACACAAAGCCGACCGTGTCGGCATGTTGCCCTACCCCAATTGTGTGGCACACTGGTAGCCCACCCCAGTGTGCCTAACAAACCTCACGATGTCTGTTTTTTTTTTTTGCCTGAAAAAAAGAAAACGGTCCCTTGTTGTGCATGGCGCCCCCTTCCCCAACCCACACCCACCTCTGCACACCCCCCTCATGCCATACTTGCCTTAGGAGGTTCAGTGCTGTGATCTGTGATGGAGCTGGAACACGTCCGGACTCTTCAAAGCCGAACTGCAAAATGAAGAAAGCTGTATAATGGCATCAATGGGGCGGGCGGGGGTTCACCGTAGGTGGATATCTCAGATATTTTTAGTTTGGCTCCAATTTTTCAACATAGAGTTTTGGGATCCACCATGAACACATGCACTGTCATCTCATTATTCAGTCCTGAAAAGTGATTTCACGGTCGCTGTGAGGTATCACCTTTTGGGACCGAGTAACAAAACAACAGTACTACTGTTCATGATGTGTGGTCCTAAAAAACCTGTGTTGCAAATTTGGTGAAACAATTCCCAAAAATGACTGTGTTATGAGTGTGCATTGCGCAGTTTCCATGCGTGCTCATAACTTCAACAATTGTTAACATTTTCACTCCAGATTTTCAACATTTCCATTTATTTACACCTCCTCAGGAACAGTACAACTGTTATTTTCCACATCCTGCTCAAAATGTGTTTTCGCACATCTGGCGCATAATGGTGTGGTCGCTGTGGGAAATCAAAATTTGGGACAAATTGACAAAATCACAGTGCCACTGTTCATGAGAAGAGGTCCCAAACTGCCTATGTTGAAACTCTGGTTAAAAAAATCCACAAAATAATTGCTTTATGGGCATGCGTTGCACAGTTTCTATGCACAATCTTGACTTCAATTTTTTATATTTTCACTCCAGATTTTCAACATTGCCATTTTGTTACACCTCCTCATGAACAGTACAGCTGTCATTTTTCACATCCTGCACAAAATGTGTTTTCAAACCTGTGATGCCAAATGGTGCAGTCACTGTGCAAAATCAACTTTTGGCTAATGAACTGACAGTGCCACTGTTCATGAGTTGGGGGTCATAAAAAGCCCATGTTGAAAATTTGGAGTGAAAATACCAACAAATGCCCGGCGTGTTAGGGTTTCCAACCATAACGCTCCACCCTGTAGAGACTGACAGGCGTCAAGGGTGTGACTTGGGAATGTCAGCTGTAATGCTCATGCCATTCTACCCCCACCCCTACTCTGCAGCCAGTGACAGGCATCGAGGTGTGCCTTGGACTCTTTGGCCTCAAAGTTCACCCCATTCTCCTATACTGCACCCATCTCAATGTATTTCCTATGGAATGGGTGATGTAAGCCTGAAGACTCACACACTGTGACACTTGTCGGTGTCTGCAGGTAGGGTGAGGTGAAATGTGTGGAGTGCTATGGCCAACTCCAAAGGCACACCCCAATGCCTGTCAGTCTCTGCAGGTGGGGTGGGGTGGGGTTACGCCAGTTCAATACTTCATTGCCATTCCTATTATGCATCTCTCTAACTTCTGCACTACCAATGCCAATGCCAGCAAGACAACATTTGGCATTGACAAATGCTTGTTTTCTATGGGAAAAAATTCAACCAGTTATTATAATACAGTAACAAGTAGAACTTCCAAATCGCTCAAGCTAATTTGAGTGGGTTATGACTGAGTTATAATAAATTTACAGCATATGTGTACTGGGTGATGTCTCTTATGGTAGAAGAGTGTCTTAGTTGGGCAGATATCACTGCTCAGCTTTGCTTTGCTGTCATCATGTTCAGACTGAATGACATAACATTTATACTGCTCAGTAAGAAAATTTCTTGGAGCAGATATTGCAGTACCAGTGGCTCAGTTCATTGCATGCTTGCCAGTGGGTCAAGGAGATGGGAAGGTTGTGAGTTCTAGTCCTCAACAGAAACATAGAAACATAGAGGTTGACGGCAGATAAGGACCGCAAGACCCATCCAGTCTGCTCATTTCTTTTTCTACCTTATAAATGTGCCATCAGCTTTTGCTCTGTCAGTGGCCTATCTATTCATACTCATCTGTATTGCTCCCTTATGCCTATCCCATGCTTGTTTGAAGCCCTGCACTGTATTGATAGCCACCACTTCCTGAGGTAGGCCGTTCCATGCATCCACCACTCTTTCTGTGAAAAAGAATTTCCTTACATTCCCCCTTAATCGGCCTCCCTCTAATCTCATGCTGTGTCCCCTTGTCCTGCTATTGTTCTTATATTTAAACATGTTAGACTCTTTCACCTTGTTAATGCCCTTAAGGTGTTTGAATGTTTCAATCATATCACCTCTCTCCCTTCTTTGTTCAAGGGTATACATATTGAACTCCGTTAACCTGTACTCATATGTCTTCTGATGCAGTCCCTGCACCATTTTGGTTGCCCTTCTCTGGACTGCCTCAATTTGGTTAATGTCCTTGTGAAGGTGTGGCCTCCAGTACTGCATACAGTACTCCAGATGGGGCCTAACCAGTGTCTTGTAAAGAGGGATTATTACCTCCCTCTTACGACTTGTGATACCCCTACTAGTACACCCTAACATCCCCCTAGCCTTACCTACTGCTTTAGAGGTCTGCTTGGATGATTTCAGGTCATCAGTGATGATGATGCCCAAGTCTCTTTCTTCCTTTGTGACTGCCAACAACTCCCCTCCCAGCCTATAGGTGGCTTCAGGGTTTCTCTTCCCTATGTGCATGATCTTGCACTTCTTTGCATTAAATCCCAGTTGCTTCTCCTCTGACCATTTTGCTAGTTTATCCAGATCTCTTCTCATTCTGCCCACCCCATCTGGATCACCTACTCTGTTGCAGATCTTGGTGTCATCTGCAAACAGACAAGCCTTACCCTCTAGTCCATCTGCAATGTCACTAATGAAGATATTGAAGAGGACTGGCCCCAGGACTGATCCTTGAGGTACCCCACTTATGACTTGCATCTCTTCTGACTGTATACCATTTACCACCACTCTCTGTTTTCTGCCTGTCAACAAGTTTGCCACCCAGTTGACCAACTTCTGACCCACCCTGAGCCTACCCAGCTTATTTATCAATCTTCTATGTGGAACAATGTCAAAAGCTTTGCTGAAGTCAAGCTAGGTGACATCAACTGCTACCCCTTGGTCCATCACTCTGGTTACCCAGTCAAAGAAATCTATGAGATTAGTTTGACAAGACCTTCCTTTTTGAAAATCCATGCTGTCTTGGTTCCTGTGCCCCTATGGATTCCAGGTGTTGCACTATCCTTTCCTTAAGGAATGCCTCCATAATATTGCCCACTACTGAGGTAAGACTGACTGGTCTGTAGTTCCCTGCCTCCTCCCTGCTACCACTCTTGTGGAGCAGAATCACATGAGCCATTCCCCAGTCTTCTGGGACCTCTCCTGTGCTCAGAGACTCACTAAACAGTTCTGCTAATGGCTCTGCTAGTTTCACCCTTAGCTTCTTAAGTACCCTGGGATGTATGCCATCAGGTTCCATAGCCTTGTCCACCCTAAGCTTAGCGAGCCCTTGTAGGATCCTTTCTTTTGTGAAGGGAGTAGTGCTCACCTCCCTCCCTCCTGTGTCCATGGTGCTGAGCTGTGGACCCTGCCCTACCTTGTCTTCAGTAAATACTGAGCAAAAGTATATATTTAGGATAGATGTTTTTACAGGGTCCTCCTCCTCACATGCCCCCTTTTCTCCTTTGAGCTTAGCAATACCCCCTCTGGACTTTCTCCTTTCACTAATGTGTCTATAGAAAGCCTTGTCACCTTCTTTTACTGTTTGTGCTAGTGTTTCCTCAGTTTGGGACTTTGCCTGCCTTTCTGCATTCTCTGCTTCCCTTAGGGTAGTTTGGTATGCCTCCCTATCTTCATCCTGCTCTGTTCCCTTATATTTCCTGAAGGCCAGCCTTTTGGCTCTGACCTTTTCTACTACTGTATTTGAGAACCAAAGTGGTTTCCTTCTTCTTTTGCACTTCCTTTTCAGTCTAACACAATGGGATGTTGCTTCAAGTATTGCATCCTTAATGCTTGCCGACTTTGCCTGTACTCCCTCACCTGTGTTTCTTTTTGCCAGGGCTAGCTTAACTCTGTTGGTCATCTTATCAAAGTCAGCTCCTCTGAAGTCCCATATTTTTGCCTTGGAATGGGATGATTTAGATGTAGTGGCCAAATTGAACCATACCATGTGATGGTCACTGGCCCCCAGGTGACCTTCTACCTGGTGATCTGTGATCCCTTCCCTGTTAGTCAGTACTAGATCTAGGATAGCTCTGTCTCTTCTAGGTTGTTGTACCAGTTGTTTGAGGCCCTCCCCCTACTTGAAATCCACCATGTGTCTAGTTCTGGCAGATGTTCCTGCTGGCATTGACCAATCTGTATCAGGCATGTTGAAGTCTCCCATTATCAGAACCTCCCCTTTAGCTGTCATGTTTTGTTTCAGGGACTTGGGCTACAGGATTTTATTTAACTCTAAAAATTGATTAGCGTTTTGCTTATAAAAGTTCTAAGACATTGTGAAAATGCATAGCACTTGCCTCACTGTGTTTAACAAACATAACACTTCCAGAAAACCTATATAAATGCTTTCTGTACAGTTAGTATTGTCCCAAGAAAAAAACTGCTAATCAATTATTTAAACCTCATTACTACCCAATACTGACAGTAAGGCAGCACTGGGGATATGAGAAAGATGTTAAACTGAGGCCCTTTTGACTGTTCCTGCTGGCTTTTCAGGTGAAAGATAAAGATCCATCTTATGGCACTTATTATTATTTTTTTTAAATTAAAATAGAATAATAGATAGAGGACTGTGTATTACAAGGCTATAATACAATCGAGAGGTTCTGGGACATGTGCACCTCAAGAGCAAAGCTTGAGAGGTTCCAACATGTCCCCAAAATCTCTCTATGGTATTTTAGCTGAGTAATCACAGTCCCCTATTTCTTATTTTTTGTAATATATGTATCTGAGCATATTAAATTAAATTAATTAATTACATTCTATGTTTAAGCCCATTTGGGCACTTTAAACTCAGCTGTGATGCTGCTTTCATCTGGTGGCTCCTACTGCCTGCCCCCAGACTTGCATATAAAGTGATGGTTCTTTCAGCTGTGGTGATGACTGGCTTTTACTGTACAGGATGGTTACATTAAAGGCAGTTGTGAAGAGTGTACATGTGGCATGAGAAAACAGCATTCTTGTGCCACTGTGTTAGGAAATCCATCAATGGTTTACTGGATCCTGTAATACTATTGCTAAATATCGAACAATAGTATTACAAGATCTCTTAATACTATTGATGGATTTCATCTATGGTATCATGGGGGAAAAAACATAAAACATAGAAAGTGATGGCAGAAGGGGACCTCATGGTCCATCTAGTCTGCCCATAACCCTAGCCCCCAACTGCTATTCAGTGTTATAAAAAACTGTATGGCTTTCAATAGTATTATTATGGACAGACATATATTACAATACACTAATCAGTACTTCCAGTAATTGATACAATCATTCATGACTTTCTAGCTAAATACCTCCACACTCAAGTAAAATAATATCACATAGCTCATACTATACTTTCAGACTGCAAATAAATGTGGGGCACATAGGGGTTGATGCATTGCAGTCTCACCCAAAATTTTCCCTCAAGTCAGTCAAATATCCAGGAACATATTACCTACAAACTCCACAAACTGTGATGTGTTTTTTCTTCCAGTTGTACTTCCCTAACTGCCCCAAGCTCTAACATCAGTAGATCTTCAAAAGTTGTTACCTTTTTTGAGTTGTCCATGCCATTCTGGATTTCCATAAATCAAATTTAAAACAGATGATGCGCCAGACATCTTTGGATCGAAGCTGAAGTCTTTGAGCAGTTCTTATAGTAGAGCAACTGGCCTATCAGTGCTTCCTCCCTCCCTCCCCCTTGAGGTTTACCTTACTGAATGCACAGGATGTTGTTAGAGCCCTCACAACCCTGAAGACATGCAAGGCCAATGGCATCCAAGGTACTGAAACAAAATTTCTGAAACTGGGAACAGATATTATGGCCCCCACTATAACCTTCTTTTTAACTGGAACCTGAGAAAGGAAATGTTTCCAGAATTCTGGGACATAGGCAACATTTTTCCCATCTTTAAAGATGGTAATATTTCCAGTCCCACAAATTACCAGCCCATTGTCTTACTGCCCATAGTGTGAAATGTTTTTAAGCACCTAGTTCACCATTAGCTGTATCAGTATGTTGAACAATGTGGTCTCCTAACTGAAGGCCAATATGGTTGCCATTCAATGAGGTTCAAGACACTGCCCTTGTTGACTTCAATTACATAGTATCCAAATCTTTGGATGCAGGTCTACATACTGGGGCAGTATTTATGGACATTAGCAAAGCTTTCGACCTGGCTAACCACTCCATCTTTCTAAAAAGGTTGCTAGAACTGGTGATCCATCCAGAACCAATTAATTGGTTTCGTTCATATCTGACTCAACTATAACAGTGCATATCCCAGGATAACATGATATCAGCCCCATATATTATAAAGAAATACCCCACATGGCTCAATCTTGGGACCATTACTTTTCATTATATAAGTAAATAATCTTCCTAGAGTTTTGGTAAATTGTGAAGTCCAGCTGTAAGCAGATCACATGATGTTGGTGGCCTCAGTTGACAGTGGAGATAAATTAGAGACCTTGAAAGAATGGGGGAGTGAAGCACTGGGTCAGACCTACTGCTGAATATGAAAAAGATGCAATGTCTTTTTGTTTGCCGTCACTCAAAGCAAAATAGTAAAATGTGCCTAAATTTTACTTTTAGATCTGTAAATACAAATTGCTACAAATATTTGGGTGTTCTTATTGATAACAGATTATTTTTTGTTGAACACATAAAACGTTTGTACAAAAAAAAAACCAACAATAAAATGGGAGCACTTTAAAGATTCTCATATTTTTGTCACAAGAAACCCAAATCAAATTTATCCAACAGTTGATAGTCCTAGTTTTGGTATACCAGAGTTTGCTCTACAGAAACTTGATTCAAAATGCTTTATCTAAAGCTCACAGAACCTTTAATGAAATTGCCAGGTATGGCCTGTCATGTAAATTTGACATGCACTATAACATTATGCTTTCACGTCTGAACTGGTTGCAACCCCAAACTGAAAGAGAAGTAAACTGGTTAAGCTGGATCATCAAATTGTCAAAATCTACAGTAGATAATCCTTTAAAAAAGTGTTCTAGCTCTCAAAAATCCAATTATATAGACATGGTCATTTAATCCTGCAGGCATGTGTTGTCAAATCTTGTAATTATCTACCAGCTGCTATTCGGGTAAATAACTCACTGCACACATTTTTTAAAGTACTCTCAAGGAAACATTTACACAGACCTGTGACTGTTTTACCTGAACTTTACTTTGCTAATTATGGTCTTTTCTATACTCTATGTATATAAGTAACTCAAGTTGCATGTGTAACATTTTTATGTGTATTTCATGTTTTTAGGTTCCAGTTGTCTGGGATGACTCTTGAAAATAGGGCTTGCCTATAACTGTATTTTCCTGAATAAGAATAAAATGTCTATCTATCTATCTATCTATCTATCTATCTATCTATCTATCTATCTGTCTATCTATCTACAAAGGTGAAATACTCACCTTCACAAAGCACCAGGGAGCAGCAAGTGCAAAGCGTTGAGGATCCGGGGTTCACCTAAGCTCACCTGTAAGCTCTCAACCTGTATGTGTTTGCTATTCTGAAATAAAACCTTAAAGCAGTGTGGAGGAGTCAGCAGCAGCTTTTCTTTATCTGACCAAGTGATGAATCCTGCAGGACACAAACTCCACGTGGGTGGAGACCTTTTCCAGTTTAGGCAATGCATAAAATTCAGGCTCACTTGAACTTCACCTGAGCAGGCTATGCATCTGATGGAGTGCACCTGCTGCTTGTCTTATGAGAACAGATGCCTGGCTCAGGAGTTCTTTTGCCTTCTCAGCTTTATGGCACCCAAAACATTCATCATTCCATGAGCCTGACTTCAGATGTACTTTCTGTAGTGGGAGCTCAAGCACAGTGGCCTCGGAGGGTGGCATCCCTGTATTATCTGATCATGGTCCCCCACATCATGATTGAGGCCATATCCTAATGGCTGGCTCTGAAGCACCTATTAGAAGGAATACCTTTAGCCCAGCCAAACCCAACACTGGTACTGATCAAAGATGCCTCCCTCCTGGGATGGGGAGCTCATTGGGGGGCCTGTAGGCCCACAGGCTGTGGATTCCCCAAGTGTGACAGCTGCACATCAGTGTTCTTGAGCTGAGGGCAGTGTGCCTTCTATTATAGACATTCTTCTCAACCATGGCCAATGGCTCAACATGAGAATTATGACATCCATGTTCTATATGAACAAACATGGGGGAGCCCATTCCTTCCAGACTATATGAAGAAGCTCTGGAAAATGGTCACTGGTGATGAGACTCAATACACAACTGTTTGCCTCCCATCTAACTGGTGTGGACAATGGGTTGGTGCACAACTTCAGCTGTAAAACATGTCACACAAGTGGCCCCTTCATCAAGTTGTTTGTGATATTTTATGATGCTTGGGAGCTCCCCATGCTCATCCTTGGAGAGCAGCAGCTGCCACTGTTCTGTGCCAGTAATAAGCACAGTTTGGGATGATGCATTGGACTAGCAAATCCCCATTCACCTTCCCACCCTTTCCCACCCTTTCTCCTGGTTCATCAAGTCCTGGTGAATGCAGCCGACACTGATAGCCTAAATTCAGCTTCTTCAGTTTTGATATCAGGATCTGCTTCACCTCAGCACTGAGTTTCCAATCAGGTTTCAGCTTGACAGGACCTTCTTAATGGGTCTAAGCTGAGACTTAAACACATGGACCCCAATCCCTTGCATCTAATTGCATGGTTCCTGATGGGATTAAGTCTGCATCCCTCAATCCATAGGAAGAGGTTCTCCTGGTGTTGGAGGCATCAAAAAGCCCTCAACTCAGTGGACCTGTGTATTAAGTGGAAGACAGTCTCAATATGGTGTCAGGAGTGTGGCTTGGAACTCTTAGAGTGTCCAGTTCCCAAATTTAGATGAAAAAGAAATTTAAATAAAGAATTGATGAAAGAATTCAACAAACTGAAAACTAATAAGTCTCCTGAACTTGACCAGATAGAAACAAAATCCTTAAAAATGTCTGCAAATATTCCCCAATATTGGTTAAACTGTTTAACAGAAGTCTTGCCAAGGGAAGATTCCTTGATCAGTGGAAAGGTGCTAAGGTAGTGTGCATATTTAAAGGGGGAAAAATGATCTGTCCAGCTATAGACCAATTGCCTTGCTGTCTGTCCTCTCTATAATGTTGGAGAGGATGGACAGCAAGCAATTAAGTGGATGCCTGGAACAATTCTCACTATTGGCAAATCAGCAGTTGGGATTCAGGGCAGGGAGGTTGGCAGACACTGTGCTTATAGAATTTGTTACTACAGTGGCTTGAGTCCAGATTACAAAATGTTGGCTGCAGTTCTGAGACCACCCAGCAGACCTCTTCCGTTGTCATCCTAAGACCACCTAATGCTTTCCTGGCCCACAGGCTGACCACAGCTGGACTCCTCATGCACTGGCCTCCAGGTCACAAGGGGGAGTTTCTGCAGGAAATTGTGTCCTTCATCACTGACCTGCTCTTGTAAACACTTAGATTGCCTATCTTGGGAAATTTCAATGCCTAGGTAGATGATGAAGGTTCCCAATTTGGTAAAGAATTCCTCCAGATTATGGAAGTTCAAGTCCTAGCACAGGTTATTACCACTGCAATACATCAACATGGCCATGCCTTGGACCAGATATTCTCCCTGGGGATCGAGGTGAATAGGCTTGAGATTGATCCGCTAAGTTGGTTGGATCATCGTGTTATCATTGCTGACCTGGTAAGCATTTGGAATGAGAAAAAAAAAACCTCGTGGTGTACAGCATAGGAGGCACCTAGAAAAGTAGATTTGACAGGTATGGTAATATTTGTATCAACTGTAGCTGAAACTAGCTTTTTGGAAACCCATTTTTGTAGCACTGCTGCTTTAATATCAAATTCCACATCTTCACTTTAAACTGCATGTAACTGAAAAGTATCATCATAAGTCAACATACTGACCAACACACGACAGAAACTTAAAAGGCATTTACATCCATGATTTGACTATAATCATGATGCCAACATGTTATTCATTTATTGTGCAGCGTATTGCTTCCTCTTTGCATTAAACAACTTCCGCCCATGAAAACTGAGTTGTGCTTTCATACCTGTCTGCATTTCTGACCAGAGCTCTCCCATGCCAGTCTCCACTAGGAATGTTCGGCTATGGCGGGAACGATGAAGCTGCTCTCTTGCTGCATGAAAAACACAGAAGGAGGGAACACATCATTGGTTATATAATAAGTCTATTTAGAATGGCCACAGAGCATGGAAAGCATGAACAATATAAGGCTGCCAGAGTTTCTGGTGAGTAAAGAAAATGGTAGAGTATTTAAATTACAGAATGGATAAGATAAACCAAGGAATGTGATGGGTCTAAACATCACAAGATTGTGTTTTATTCCAGCAAAACAGCACAGGTTAGAACCAATTCATTTTCTGAACCTGATACCTCACTTTTAAAATACAGAATTGGGGGGAGTAATTTTATAATTGAAATAAAGTATTCTAGGGTGTAACTGTGGGCATTCTTAACTGGAATTATGGCTTTTCATGGATATCTCATTCCCTGATGCATTATTTTATCCCCTAGTAATGCACACATATGCATGTATTATATAGAGAATTATGGCTATGCAACTGTGTGTTATGGATTTTTTTACACATTACACACATTAATACTAATGCTCACATGTAAACTAAGTGAAACACTACATGTGGAAAATACAAGTGTGCACTAGCAAGCTTGCCATGGACTACACAATTCTGTAGAAATTTGTTCTATTTTTAATCAATAGCAGAATAACTGTGTGTAACACTTTTCCTAACATATTAACTTGCTTCCTGGAGTATGTGAGTAGTGTCGTTTATTTATATTGTAATGACCAACATACTTTAATATTTTTTTTGTGTGTTCAAAACACAGGAGTGCAAAATAACACAGCTCCTTTCCTAAAGTAATCAATAAAAACATGTCACAATATCTGTTTTACTTGCTTTTTACCATGTATGAGAATGCATTACTTCCATGAGTTGCAAGCATTGCATTATAGGTATGTAAATAATATGCATTATGCAGTAGCGCTGGCTGAACAGTTAATACTGACAGTAAGTTAGGAAAAAAGTACTATATTGGTAAATGTAAAGCAGATGTGTATAGAATTACTTAAAATGTCTGTAAAGTAGAAAAGCATAGTAAACACAATACTGCTAATGGCCACATCTAAACTAAGTAAAATATATTGTGTGGAAGATACAACTGAGCACACCCAAACTTGCTAGGATTGCATAATTCCATGGGAATTTGTTCTATTTTTAATCAGCAGAATACTTACGTAATAGTTTTCCTAAAAAAAGTCATTTGACTCCTGGAGTATATGTGTAGACTGTTGTTTATTTATACTGTAATGACATAAATACTTTACTACTTCTTTTTAGTAATCAAAACACAGGAAAGCAAAGTAACACAGATCCTTTCCTATAGTACTCAATTCAATATGTTAGAACATCTGTTTTACTTGCTTTTTGCCAAATATGAGAATACATTACTTCCATGAGTTGCAAGCACTGCATTATGGGTATGTAAATAGCCTAGCCAGTAGAGAGTTTCTGACTTCATAATGCAAGGATTCAATTAAATTATTTTCAACTAGCAGTAAGCAAAATACAAGGTAAATAAAACAAACAAACAAACAAAAAAAACATTGTAGACACATTACTGCTAATGATCACATGTAACTATGTAAACAGAAGCCACAAAGGAACAGGAGCACTGAGAAAAATGGTGGTGCTATTTTAATTAAAATATAACAAAGCACAACAAAAGCACCCGTCACACGCACTATATGAGGACACAAAAATGTGTCTAAAAACTTTATTCGTTACACTAGTGGCAAAATCAACCAGCAGCTAGAGCTGAAAAGCTGGTGCTTTAAACGGACAAAACCTTACGTTTCATCCAGGTAACTGCTGGGCTTCCTCAGAGTGATTTGAATGCCCTCTAACATTTCTATTTATACACCCATGTGTGCTAATCAGTCTGTTAACTCTTATCAATTGATGACCTGTCTGATTCTATTTAAATAATAAGTATTCTAATAATATCATTATATCATTCACCTATCAGTTTAATAAACAGAAGAATGAAAAACACACAACCACTTGCTATCAAATAATTAAAATCAGTACCCAACATGAAATATACATTTAGGTACTTGTCTGAACCTGTAGCTACCTCTTATTAGCCTTAAATAGAAGCTAAATACCCATCCAGTTTCTTTATTATTATCAATCATTATGACTAAGCAAACTGCTTATGTATGTGTGTGTGTGTATATATATATAGTTAACGGGCTCAGTCTCTTAAAATAAGGGGCTAATAACAAACTGGAGACACTTAAGAACATACCAAAAGCATACATCCTACCATCAATAATCAAGAAACTAAATCATTCCAATAAGATACATGCTTTAAATATGTATACAAACAAGAAAGAGCTGTCATGTACATATATATGTACAAGATATCATAACATTTGAAAACATGTGTTAGATATATCATGTTGGCCTCAGAGAGAGGGGTTACTTTAGGAAGAGGGAGAGCACATTCTGATTCCATCAAATTATAAAAAAAATCAGCTAATTCCAATTAGCACCTGAATTTATTCAAAAAGGCTGACAGAGCTATGTTCTCATTCAGCCCTTGATGTTTTCTGGCTCCCAATTCAAAGATCCAGAAGCTCTCCCTCTGTCCAATCAATTTTTTTAATATCCCCTCCTCTGGGTCCAAGCTTGACCAATTCTAAGCCCACAAAGTGGAAATTATGTCCACACTGTGGACTAGACTTCAGATGTTTCACAATAGCTTAACTATCATCCATTCTCTGGACAGCTCGTACATGTTCCCCCATCCTTATTTTAAACTGTCTGGTGGTTCTCCCCACATAGTAAGCACCACATTCACATTGTAATAAATATACTACTCCACTGCTACTACAGGTGATGACATCCTTGATCTCTATATCCTTCCCTGTAATGGGATGTTCAAAATGTTTACATGTGTATACAAACTTACAATATAAACATCTACCACACCTATGTGTGCCAATGGGTGGAGGAGGGGTAACTACTGTCTGTTTCAGGAGTTCAGGACCGGGGATAATATGTTTAACTACCATGTCTTTTATGTTTTTATTTCATCTAAATACCACTCTAGGTCCAAATTCTACAATCTCCTTAAGTTTCGGCTCCAATTCCAAAATTGACCAGTTACTGGTTATGATCTCCCTAACTTTCTCTGCTCTACAGGAAAAGGTGGTTACAAATGGACATTCTTGCTTTCCAATATTCCCCGTTTCTCTAGCAGTATATGCAAGGGTTGTAGCTCTGTCCATACTATCAACCTTTTGTACTGCTGTGACTATACTGTGGGTGCTGTAGCCACGCTCTATAAATATTTTTAGCTGTGTTGCATTTTTCTGTTTAAACTGCTGTGTTTCAGTGCAGTTCTGCAGGGTCCGAACCAATTGGCCCTTTGGGATATTGAACCTGACATGCGGTGGATGGCAGCTCTCATACCTCAAGAGACTATTCCTATCTGTCTCTTTTTGAAACAAAGTAGTACAAATATCCTCATTTACATTCTGGTAAATGCTAAGGTCCAAATAGTTGATATGTGTGTGTTACTAAGTTCATACTTGAATCTCAAGCATGAGCTAGTACTCTCCATCCACTGTACAAAGTCATCAAATTCAGACATTGTGCCCTTCCAAACAACTATGATATCATCAATAAAGCACCGCCACAAATCCACTCTATGATAAAATGGATTTGTGGTGGCACTGTAGAGATGTTCCAGTTCCCATCTGCCAACAGACAACTTGGCGAAACTGGGGCCATTGTTGCCCCCATAGTTGTCCCTCGAGTCTGCAGCTATGATTGATCCTGAAACATGAAGACATTTTATGTCAGAACTCCTTAGCCAGGTCTATCAAAAATGAGGTTGGTGAAGAGACCAGCTCCTCCTCTGCTCTGGTATCCCAAAAAAATTTAAGTGTATCTAAACCCTCTTGATGGAGGATGACTGTATATAACGTTGTCACATCAATGGTAGCCAAAAAACAATCAGAGTCCATATCCAAATCTTCCACGGAGTTAATTACCTCAGTGGAATCTTTCAAATACGATCTAAGCTGACTGACCAGAGGTTGTAAAAACTATCTTAATACATTGAAAGGGGCTCTGTGAGCCACCCTCGCCAGATATAATGGGTGGGTCGGGGGTCCAACCCTTTATGTATTTTGGGAAAATGTAAATGATGAGTATTACTTGATAATTAACCACCATTGTTCTGTACATAGACTCTGAAATATAGCCCTTAACATAGGCCATACTCAAAATGTTTTTATTTTTTTTATTTTATTTATTTATTTGAGTCTAGGATTACAAGTACCTTTGAGCCGAGGCTCTTTTACAAAGGTTCCACGTCAGTAGAAGTACAATACAAAAATCAGGACAATTAACTAACAAAGGCAGGATAACAGGTTAACAATCAGTTATAAGAATGTGCATACATACATTTTGATTAAACTGATGCAAGGGGCATTTTCAGGGAACACAGTGTTACAAGACAGGGAGGGACACAATCTAAGAGAGTAGCCAGAGGCATTTTCAGATTACACAGAGAAGTGCAGGTGAAGGAGGGGGTGCATAGGGGAAGGAAGGAAGGGAGAGAGGGTGAAGAAGGGTGTGTGTGGTGGGATAAGGGTGAAGAAATAAGTTCAATGTTGGAAGAGCTGTGACAGAGGATATGGCAATGGTAGGAGGGGTGATTAAAGGAGACAGTCACAGGTGCTAGAGGCAGAGAGGAGTAGTCGGAGCTTGGATTTGAAAGGGCCAAGCTTGGGTAGGGAGAAGATATCCCTGCTGAGACCAAATGTTGTCTATTTCACTCTTGAAAGTCTGTACTATTCCCTTTTGTATCTTTCTATAGAACATACTGTCCTTCACTTGCCATTCTGCTTCATCTATGTAATCTCTCTTATTCAGAATCACAATTGACCCTCCCTTGTCAGCTGGCCTGAAAATGATTTCACCATTCTCTTTCAGGTTTTTAAGCACTTGTTGCTCCTCTTTACTGCAGTTGTATTTCTCTATATTAGAGGGACAGGAACTGTTTCTCACTTTCTCTAAATCCAGTTCACACTTCTTGGTGAACATAGAAACAACTGGATTTAAAACCGGACAGTACTCAGACCTAGGACTGAGACCAGTGGTCTTCATTCTATTCTCATCTCTGTGCATCTACTGCATCATTAATGTTCACAGTAGTGGAGGTGGGTGTGGAAGTACATATGTATAGACTGCTGAAAATCTTTCCATATCTACTCATATTACAGTTATCAGCAACATTTTCTGTCTCACCACTATACTGCATCTATGGGTAGGGATATGATTTTTGGGGGATAATCACATCACTTGCTTTGAAGGTAGAAATGCAGGTCACCCAAGTGTGGATTGAAGAGGGTACTTAATCCACGGTCACCTGATGCTGCTTGACCAATTGGCTGCTCTCCTTCATGCAACCCATGTTATAAAAATCTTTAACCAGGGAAAGCTGTGTGGGATGAAGACATTCTGTTTTCAAGAGGGTCCTGGGAGGCAACAATAACACCAGTGGTGGCGAGCAGGTTTACATCTTGGGATATACTGTAGCACAACACACAAAATGCATTAAGGGACAACACACCACAGTGCATCCCTCACAGTAGATAAAAAACTAGAATCAGCTTCACATATACAGTAGTATTGGCCTAAAAACATTTCAGTAGAGATGTTTTAAAGAACTTTGGCCTTGTTGCAAGCCTGATGCTCAGTTCAGTTTAATTACTTGCTTTTGGATGTTGCTATGACAAAGCACACAATTTGAACATAATCAATGAGCAACTTGTACATTCAGGAAAAAGAACAGTAAAAACAAAATAGCACAATGTGTGAAAGTGAGCTGCAGTACTCAGCCATTCCATAGCAAAACACATTTTCAGAGTTTGCCGTACAGCCTGTTAATATTCTGTTTAAGGAAAATCTGAGTGTCTGTGTGCTTGATACTAAAGGAAGCCCCCTATGTTGATATCTTTTTACTATAGTATAGGTACTGATTTCTTAAAAATTCAATTATAAGTGTTCCTCTAAATTCAGTTCAATGGCCTATGCAGCCAGCATAGAGTTATGCTTGTGCAACTGTGTTAGTTAGGTTTTGGCCATTCGTACTCTCTATTCCAGAGGAATTACCACCCTGTAGGCCTACCAAAGGCAAGGAACCCTCAAAGAGGGTGCCACAGGATGATTCCCGTGGCTAAAGGTACCTTAAGAAGGATCCCAAGGAGAGAAATGCAGCTGCTGGAGGAGGAGGGGAGGATGGTGGGGCAAAGAAAAAGTGCTTCACAATGAGGCTAAGAGGAACTGCTTATATAGCTCAGGAAGTGGGAGTGGCTGGCTGCTTGTCAATTGAACTCCAGACTAAGCCTTCCAATTCAAGGGCCTATGCAGGCAGTATAGTGTTATGCTTGTGCAATTGTGTTACTTTGGTTTTGGCCATTCGCGCACTCTATTCCAGAGGAATTACCACCCTCTAGGGGTACCAAAGGCAAGGAACCCTCGAAGAAGGTTCCACCCCTAGAGGTGCCATGGGATGATTCCTGTGGCTAAAGGTACGTTAGGAAGGATCCCCAAAAAGAATGAAGTATGAAGCATATGAGCAAGCTGTAACTGCGACATAGTAGTAGTAGTAGGTAAACATCGGACAGTTTGATAACGTAATGAGATGCTCAGGTTGATAACGTGATGAAAGCCAGGTTTGCATGGCATGGTTCTGATGGTTTGCATGAGAATGAGGGGATCCTCTAAGGAGTGAGGGAATGGCAGGGACACCATCCACCTCCATACAACAGCGGAACCTACCCAAAGAAACTAGGGGACACTACTATGCTAACTAAAAGTTATGACCTGAGGCAATGGAGGAGAGAAAAAAAAAAAACCCTTTGAGGAGGAAATCTTTAGGGATCCAAGGCCTAGATCACCTTCCCTCCAGGCTTGGGATATTTTATTTAGTGATGGCTCTGCAGCTGCAATTTTGAAAACCCAATTAAAGGGAGGTGGACATATTCCAATTTGGAGGAAGGCTCTCACTCAAATCCCTCTAGTAGGAACACCATGGAAGGTTGTGTGCGTTCTCTGCAACACGACTAGACAACCAAGGTGGGAGGAGGAGAGCAACGACTGCTGAGGCACTCACCTGGCCTACTTGCCCTAAACTCAAACCAGGTGACCCAGAGGCAGTCATAGGGAGAAAGTGGTGAAGGTGCCTTGCTAGGGAAACCACTAAAGCCAATGGATAACCGTTATAGTGGAACACTAGTGCCAAAGGAGATTGGAGTAACCACCCTTCACAGCTAGTCTTAATTTCTACACAAGAAGCTGCTGTTGCATAGCGAATAGCTAAAGCCAAGCCTGGAGTGAGGACATTCCCAGCTATGGGCCAGGTGAGAAGGACCCCACCCCAAGTCAGACACGCTTCGAGATGAGGACTAAATGCAGAGTGAGACCATCGGCTGCAGGGAACCTGCACCAGAATGGTATGGCTGGCATGCCCCAAAAACTGATAGAGAGCTGAAACGCTGTTGATCAGCTGAATGAGCACTGGTATGCTGAAACGTAATTAATGGTGAGTGCTGAGACCTTGCAGGTTGAATGAAGATTGAGGGCAGCAGACAACCCAGAGGCTGAAGCTGAGGGGATGCAGTAGGCATGAAACAATGATTGCATAAGCAAGAGTGGACCTGCACGTAGGTCGGTAAACAGTAGTAGTGATAGGTGGACCTGCACATAGGTCTGCATAACATAGTAGCAATGAAACAGCACTGTGAATAATGGGGCAAGCCAGCTAGGCATCCAAAAGCAGTGGAGGTGACATATACTCAGAGGATTAGTCAGTGGCGGTGACAGGTTTGAAACTAGTAACAGCCTCAGCAGTAGCTTTAGCTGACCTCTGAGTGTAACAGGATGTATGAACATAGAGCATCTGTATTGAGTATACTGAGTTGTAAAGCTGCAATAAACATAAATAAAGAGACACAATGCTCTGAAAGCAAGTGTAACCAGTCAGTAAATGAAGCTACTGCAATGAGGCAAGTAAAATGAGATAATATGATTGAGCTGCATAGCTAGGTTCAGAGTAAGCCTGAGTCAGGGGAAAACAATTGAGTATGCAACATGGAAGCAGCTATGGTTGAGCTGAAACACACAGATAACGATTGCATTTGCATTGCAGTAGTTTAAGAGTTGTGAGCAACAGCGCAATAGTAGGAGCTCAGGAGCGATATGCTAGGAGTTTGGAAACAAAAGCCCCCAGAAAAAACAAAACCAAAGACACACAAACACAGAAAACAGGAAACAAAGACAGAAGAAGCACACACAGCCGAAAGCAAAATACAAACCAGAAGCAGGAAAGAAACAGAATCCAGCAGACAAGCAGGAGCAGCAAAGTGGGGAGGGGGGTAGGCCCCAACCAGCTCAGAGGACAGACTGACAGAGCCTTCTGCTGCAAAGAAAAAGTGCTTCACAATGAGGCTAAGAGGAACTGCTTATATCGCTCAGGAAGTGGGAGTGGCTGGCTGCTTGTCCACTGAACTCCAGGCTAAGCCTTCGAATTATCGTAAGTGTCCCTCTAGCTCACAAATGAGCTTTTTTTTAGTGAAAAGAACTTGTGTTTACTGAAGACTTGAAGAACTCACCATAGAATCCTGTAGAGTACTATAAATTGACTTTAATTTTTTTTATTATGCTGTTTAAACAAATTGTAATGTGTTTTTATTTTAAAAGTTTTATGTCTGTAAAGTGCTCTGAGCCCCTGAGAGTGACACCCCAGCTCCACTTCTCCATTCCTACATGGATTAGGAAGGAGTTTGGATATACATTGGTTAATTTTTCTGTCCTGTCCCAGCTGGACCTTGCGTATGGCAGAAATGACAGATTCATGTTAAACTGCCATGATGACCCTCTTCACAGTTCTACAGAAGAATTTGCACTGGCTGTTGCTGGAACAACACTGAGAAATGTACCAGCTGATGTCAGAGACCTCCAACAAAAAGCAAAACTATCTGACCAAGTTCACCTGTGCCATGCTAGATACAACTAGAGATGTCCTGATATTTGTTTTTTGGGTGCATGATATTTGTGCAAATGTTTCTCATAAGTAGTTATGGCATTTCTAAATTTAAGGGGGGGGGCAGGGAACATATTGTAAAGAATTCTCTTACAATGCACCTTGCCCTTCCATTTCATCGTTCTCTTATTAATTTAGCCTAACCTGGTGACATAGCTAGAGGTCTTCCAGAACACCGCACCTAAAACTGCAGATACCAAGCAATGTGCCATTTGCAATGGCACCAGAAATTAGCAGAAGAGACTCAATGGTAAATCACAGACTGTATGATGAATTTGTCTGCACTTAGGTGTATGCAAATAAAACCCATTACAAGCCCAGCAGAACAACTTAGCCAATGTGTTTTTTCTCCTTGTAACTGTAATAAATGCTGTTAATTCTACAGTATATGTTTTGCTTATATTAACTTCAGTCCAGTTTTTATTCTTAAATGCAGTGAATGAATACATTATTATTATTATGGCAAATATGTACCTGCAATTAGCTCATACATTGTGATGTTTATATGTGGAACAGAGGGCCATGGTTTTCTTCAGTTCAAACAAATTCACCTGATCATGTTTAATAGCACAAAATGCTTACATCCTCATTTACAGAGAATTTCCACTTGTCCTGTTTCACTCAAGACAGCCCCAGTTTGTCTGTCCTAATTTAAATACTGTAAGTATCTCAAGGTATCAGGAAGGAAGGAAGGAATGAATTAAGTTTTATGTATCACCATAGAAGCCAACTTTTAATTTTCACAGTGGGAGATGAGGGCTGAACCAATCAGTTGTTGTCCATGGACCACCTAGGCCACTGGAAATTCTAGGGTTTTGGATACCCATGGTGCATTTTTAGGGCAATATTAAAACCAAAAACAAACAAGCAAAAAAAAACAAAACAACCAACACCATACCTAGTGAGCAGCTACACTACTACTCATCAATCCTTCCCCCGAGACAGCCCCATGATCCCAATCCCCTACATAAAGAATGTACCCTACTGTCATTTGCTCACTATGTGACTTTGTGACCAGGTTGTTGTAACACTCCCTGTTCATTTAAATAGCAGTTTATCCAGAAGAATAAACACATCACCTCCAGTATTCTCCTTCCATCCTCTCAGGCTGTAAAGCATTTCGGACACAGAAAGCAGTAACTGAACACTCCCCTTCTCTAACCTGAGTCCAGCAAAATAAATAACAACATCCTGAAACCAACCTTGGCCGAGGCTCATGCTGCCACACAGATTGTGCTAGTAATTCTATATTCCTTACCCTCAGTCACCACCAGCCAGCCACCTCCTTCCAAACTTAAAACTAGGTGGCCTTGATAAGTTGGTACCATCACGCTTAATCTGTCTCTGACTAATAAAATAAAACTGGCTTGTACCACCTTCACTCTCTGCCTCCGACACGTCTTCACAGACTCAGTGTGCAACTGTGCCACAACCAGGCATCCAGCCTGCCACCACTCACTGATTGCTCCCCTGCTCTCTACCAATTTTAGGCTCATGTCTGTTAGAGTGCATTGGAGGTGTCACATCTCGGTGGAAGGAAGGTTGTTGCTCAGTGGAAATAGAGACAAGTTGGAGACACTGTTGTTCCACTGTGCAGAAGGGAAGGAAAGGAAGGGCCAAAATTGGTATTCAATGGACATTTAATATAAAATATAGAAACTTTTCCCTGATAATACTTTTGGGGGAAGGCTTTTTCTGCTCTGCAGTCATAACTGGGCAAATCCCAGCGAACAGGGTGATGGAAGACCTATAAGCCCTGCGAGTAGATAAGGCACCTGGCCCAGATGGCATGTACCTCGGGGTTCTGAATGAATTGGAAGAAGTCCTGGTAGAGCCACTAACAGACTTATTCAATATCTCACTGGGAACTGGATGTATCCCCAAGACTGGAGGATGGTGCACGTGGTGCCCCTACACAAGAGTGGTCCCAAGGATGAACCAGGCAACTATAGACCAGTCAGCCTTACATCCATTGTGGGGAAGTTAATGGAGACTATTCTTCAGGAAAGGCTAGTATCCTTTCTGGAGGTGAATGGTCTCTAGGACAAAAGAGACCATGGGGTTGTCTTGGGAAGATTTTGTCAGACCAACATGGTGGACTTTTATGACTGGGTGACTGGGGCACTTGACAGAGGCCAAGTGGTGGATGTCTTGTATCTAGACATCAGCAAGGCCTTTGATTCAGTGCCATATGGGAAACTGATTAGCAAGTTGAGATACCAGGGAGCAGGGGTGAAAATGGTGGCGTGGATCAGGAACTGGCTGAATGACAGGAAGCAGAGGGTAGTCATAAGGGTGGAACTCTCCGCTCCAAGAGCTGTAACAAGTGGGGTACCACAGGGCTTGGTACTGGGTCCAGCAGAGTTTGGCATTTTCATTGCTGACATCTCGTATGGGAATAAGATCAGTCTTTTTGTGGATGACACAAAGTTAGGTACAGTGGTGGATGACACAGAGGGGTGGCAGGGGCTACAGGATGATCTGGCTGGACTCAAGCACAAGTCAGAAACATGGCAGCTGGGGTTCAATGCAAAGACATGCAAAGTCATACACTTGGGAGCAAGAAACTCAAGGAATCATTACCGACTGGGAGGGGGGGTACAGTTATCCCTTACAGAGGAGGAAAAAGATCTTGGGGTAATAATAACATGGAAAATGAACCATTTAGTGCAGTGCAGAAAAGAAGCAGCTAAAGCTAATAAGATGCTGGGGTGTATTGCCAGAGGAATCACGTCCAGGAAAGGGGAGGTCATCCTGCCACTGTACAGGTTATTGATGAGGCTGCAACTGGAGTACAGTGTGCAGTTCTGGTGCCCCTACTTAAAGAAAGATGTTAAATTGCTGTAGGGGGTCCAACGCGGAGCAACCAGGTGATCCTCGGTATGGATGACAAACCCTACGAGGAGAGACTGAGAGAGCTTGACATGTATTCCATGGAGGAATGGAGGGATAGAGAGGACATGATAGAAACCTTCAAATATATGAAAGGCTTAAATAAAGATTGCACAGAGGGGAGCTGGCCTGATGGCATTGAGTGCTGAGGTGCTGGACACCACATCTCATGCCATGCTGGTGAGCCAGATTCAGGAATGGACTCATGTCACTCGGGGGTTGGCAGGGGTGAGGAAGGATTGAGCATCCATGGACAGCTCTCCTTCCTCGGGGGGGGGACAGTATGGCACGCTGTTTGCCTGACACCCAGTGATGGCTGGGTGTCAACACATTTGTGCCATCAGAAAGGGAGGTGTATGGCTGCCTCCATGGAGGTGGAGTCCAGCCATCTCTGCCCATTGCACGTATGGAGGCCCAGGAGGAAATGCAGCAGAAAATACTGGGAGCCGGCAGGCTCCATGACGGCACGATGCACCACCGCACCAGTGAGCCCCAAATCTGGATTGTGCTCAGGTTGGGGAGTAAAGTCAGTGCTCCTCTTCCTGACCCCACCATGGGGGCAATCCACAGGGGAACTCTGGGGCATGGCTGGTGCATGGCAATCGGGGCCAGAGAATGAGTCCCTCCGAGGGAGGGATGGAGCCACCTGCCTAGCTCTTTGGAGGAAAAAGTAAATAGAGAAGATGGTACAGAGGGAATTTTAACATTAAGGAGAGGGAGGGACACTAGGGGGCATAATCTAAAGTTGGAGGGTGGTAGATTCAGAAGGGAAATGAGAAAGCACTGTTTCACAGAGAGAGTAGTGACAGGGTGGAACACACTGCCTGAGGAGGTGGTATGCTTGAAGATGGTGGACAGTTTTAAGAGGGAATGAGACAAAGTCAGGGGGAAGGTCACCGATGAGGCATGGGGAAGGGGTAACAGCTACTAGGGGCATGAAATTGGATATGAGGGTGGGGGGGAGAAGCTGTAGTGTAACAGACTGCTAGCTGCACACCTGAGCAGACTAGACAGACCATCAGGCCTGTATCTGCTGGCATACGTAAAAGGTGCTCTATTAAATAAAGTTATTATTATTATTATTAGTTCGTATGTTTGTATAATTCTGTACGTGACATTAACATAATTTCCATGGCAACTGGTTATGATGTCATAAGCAAAGGATTAGGACTTCAAAGAATCCCTGGGTCCCTCCACGGCCACTTTTTTTCTTCAGAGAATTTATTTACTAGTCAGGCTTGACTAGTGAGTGAGACTTGTCAGCTCACTGGCATTGCTGAAGTGAATGACTGTATTTCATAAGGCTATAATTTAAATTTAATTTCATCTTCCTTTGAGGAATACAGCTATGGCAGACAGAGGACACAGTACAGAAGTATTGTCAGGGACAAAGTTGCTGTATTTTATATTAAATGTCCATTGAATACCAAAACTGGCAATCACCAAATAGGAAAAGGACCTTGGGGTAATCATTTCTGATGACCTGAAGGTAGCCAAGCAGTTTGATAAGGCAGTGGGGAAGGCTAGCCAGATGCTCGCGTGCATAGTGAGAGGTATCACCAGTAGGAAGAAGGAGGTAATATTACCCCATACAGATCAGTAGTAAGACCCCACCATGAGTACTGTGTCCAGTTCTGGAGGCCCCACCTTTCAAAAGATATTGATAAAAACATATAGAAACATAGAAGCTGATGGCAGATAAGGACCGCAAGGCCCATCCAGTCTCCCCATAAGGTGGAGGCAGTACAAAAGAGGGCTACCAAAATGGTGCAGTGCATGCCTGCATCAAAAGCCATATGAGGAGAGACTCAAGGAACTGAATATGAACTCTCTGGAGGAGAGGAAGGAAATGGGGAATATAATAGAAACATTCAAATACCTAATGGTATTAATAAGGTACAGCAAGGTAGCATTTCCATATAAAAAGAAGCTTGAGGACAAGGGGTCATGCTATGACGTTGGAGGGGTGGAGGCTCAGAGGAAATGTGAGGAAATACTTTTCACAGAGAGGGTGGTGGACACATGGAACAGCTTTCCATCGAAGGTGGTGGGTGCCAAAATGGTGACAGGATTCAAGCATGCATGGGAGAGATACAAGGGGACCTTGGTAGTAAGGCAAGGGGAGGAGACAACCAGAGATCAAGTAGGGTCTGCGGTGGCATAGTAGGCAGGGTAAACTGGGCAGACTAGGTGGGCCAAGAGGTCCTTATTGGCCAACAAATTCTATGTTTCTGTGTAAAACGTAATTGGTCTGGCAGCCCCAGCAAAGCTGCAGTAGGTGGAAAGCAACAAGCAACACTTGAGGGTAAGTGCACTGCTGAGCAACGCTCAGGGTGTATTCGCCACATTCAATTATTTTATTACCCTGTCAAAGCCTACTGCCTCTAGCACCAGTACCGTGACAGTTGACACCAAGGAAAAAATAACTTGGTACCATAAATAGGGGATGCTGTTTCAATAAAGCTGTGTTCAATAAAATAAAGGAAGGTCCTGGATTTTAAATTTTGTGGGAATTTTGCATAGTTGCCTTTTTCTAATGCCATCTGTGAATGTTTGGCTGGAAACCAAGACATCTGTTTAAGTTATTTGCTTAATGGTATATATACAGTGACGAGTAAAATGTGTAGATAGTAATAATAGAATTCAAAACCTGAGTCTCCTGGTTCACAGCTCTACACTTTTTTTTCATTTTTAACTGGAGCATATGTATTGGTTGAGTTCTTGCAGTGGTATAAAGATTCCCTAGCATCCTTCTTTTGTATCCCAGAATTTACAAGCTAATGATGATTTCTTGGCAGTCAATCAAAACTCAGCACTGTGCCATGGTCTAAGCTGGGAACTAAGTCAAATTTCTGCAAACTGAGACAAACTGTGAACATGACAGACACACTAAATTGTTCAAGCAGACTACAGCCTCATTCTCAGCTGTATTTGTGAGATGCATTCTAGTTTATTCAGGAGCTGTAGCAGTTACATAGGACTGTAGCATCTGAGACGTTTCCATGTTCACAGCTGTGCAAAATGATTTCTGATGCACTGTCCATAGACTCCACACACACCTGCCTCTAGGGGGTGTGAATAATGAATAGTATTTCCAGATTACCATGAATAATAGATTATTTATTACTCGCAAAGAAAAACAATTAAACGGCGCTATTCAGCACTACTCAGTGTTTTGCCATTCAGAGGAATTTCAAGATTTCCTGAGACTTCCTGTCCAAGCAGAATGGAAGGTCACTTAAAGGGAACAGTCCCCTCATCCTATTTTCTGTATACCTGTGTAGTGTGTAGTCATGGACAATGATTCCCTCTCTTGCATCCCCCTAATTTTTGCCTAATTTAAATGTAAATAAGGCTGCTTCACTCTGTTTTGCCCTGGTATAAAAACCTGTTTGTCTCCATTGCAGAGCTCATTACTCCACTCATGCAAGTCATCATGGGAGTTGATTATGCATACCTGCACAAGTCAGAGGAAGTTATACACACATTCAGTTCTGTTACATGTCATGTGAAGTCCCTGTATTCTCTAAAAGCATTTTTTCCTCAAACTGAGATACCCTTTAAACTATAGAAAACAGCAGAGCACTTAATATGCCTTGAAATGTTTCATGGCCAGCATAAGACAAGAACATAGGGACTGCAAAGGACAGCAACAGCACTGTTTAATACAGTATAACTCCTGCAGGCTTTAGCACTAAAACATCATACACTTCCATGATGCCTTACATGAATCGGGTCATGGCCTTTGCAATGGAGTCAAGCAGAGTTTCACAACAGGGCAGATCAGAGTGAAACAACTGCATTAATATTTAAATTAGGGTGACATTAGGGGGATGCAAGAGAGGGAATTATTGTTCATGCCTACAAACTGAAGAGGTAAACAGAAAATAGACTGAGTGACCTTTCCCTTTATGATAGCTCATGTGACCTGGCACTCACAGAAGCTAAAGGCAAGAGAGACAGACATCTCAGCTGCTGTAAAAGCACCATCAGCTTCATTACACTTGTTAAAATTTACCAAAAAAGAGAAATCTTGACAGATCCCTTTCTACAGTCCATATTAGACAGGGCTGTTTTTTACCCTGCACTGTGTAAATCAGGCTTTTTTTCAGGAAAACTGCTAGAGGAGGAAGAAGAAAATAAAACTAAAGAAGGGCTATTTGCTGAGAGAGACAGGAAGGTCCCCAGCCCAGTAGATATGCACAGCCTGTGCATGTATATGAAAATAAAACCAGATTGAAAGCTATAGTATTTCAGACAGCTAAAGGGAGTAAGAGAGATTTTGTAGAAGATTATCTAATGAAAAGAAATTTAAGGATTTTTTTGTAACTTAGTTATATTTGTCTGCAGCAAAGAGAAAAGTAAACTAAGCATTTTGATTCATAGTAGTCTAACTGAAGTACGGTGAAAAGCACAACTATGCTGAATAATTGTATGTATGTATTTATTTTGCGTCCAGAGTCAGCTGACTTAAACCACTGCTTCTGGGCTGCTGCCATCTTGTACTGTGCTCATGTGCAGTAGTGTGTACTGTGCACATGGTTCATGTGCACTCAGCTTAGCTGTTAGGGGACTTTTTTTTATATTGTTGTTCATGGGTTCATTGTCACAAAATGTTAAAACACAATATTTTAGTCAGGCTTGACTATTAGTGAGTGGCATTTGTTGGCTCACTGGCCTTGCAGCAATGAGTGACTATATTTCATATTAATATAACTTAAATTTAATATCAGATAAAACAGGCATTCTTCTGTAAGGAACCCATGTTGGGTCCCTCCATGGCCACTTGTGCAACTGCGAGTGCACAACTGTATAGCTGTTGGCTGGTAGGGTGGGGCTAATCAACTTACTCCTACTGCTTTAGGACAGCTAGCTGCCATTTTGTTCTGTGTGTATACAGTGTGTACTCAAGAAAGTTGTTGTTCTAAGTTTGTGACTTTGTGCCTAACAAAAAATTTTAAACTTTTTTTCTTCAGAGAATTTATTTACTAGTTAAGCTTGACTAGTGAGTGAGACTTGTCAGCTCACTGCCATTGCTGCAGTGAGTGACTAGATTTCATAATAATCTAATTTACATTTAATTTTATCTTCCTGTGAGGAAGCTGGATTGAGGTCTCTCGATGGCCACTTATGCAACTGTGAGTGTACCATCATATAGCTGTTAGCTGATAGGGTGAAACTAGTCATATGACTCCCACTGTGTGTGTGTGTATACAGTGCACACTCAAAAAATACATTGATCTAAGTTTGTGGCTTTGTACCTAAGAAGAGATTTAAAACAAAAATATTTATTTCTTCAGAGAAACTATTTAGTGGTTAGTCTTGACTAGTGAGTAAGGTTTGTCAGCTCACTGACATTGCTGCAGTGAGTGACTATGTATCATAATAATATATTTTAAATTTAACTTAATCTTTCTGTGAGGAATCCAACAATGGCAGACAGAGGACATACAGTACTAGAAAACGTAGTTGTTCTGGCAGCCCCAGCAAAGTTGCAGTAGGCGGAGAGCAGCAAGCAGGTGAGGATGAGCATACTGCAGAGCGATGCTCAGGGCACATTAGCCACATGAAATTATATTTTACCCCATCAAAGGCTACTGCCTCCAGCATCAGTATGGCACTGGCTGACAAGAGAGGGAAAAAAGTACTATTCAAACTAGTAGTGCTGCTAGGAGGACATTGTCATCAACTGCCACTGATACCACCAATATGAATGTGTCCTCTTCATCCCTTGCCCCTGCCACTAGCACCACCATTGCCTCAGTGTTACTAGCCACCACTGCTCTGATCTACCACCCATCCTCTGAGGCTGCTAGCATCCCAATGCCTACTACAACAATGGCCCTGCCAGCCACTCCTGTCACTGTGACTAAGACCACTCTTGCCATTGTGACTGAGACCACTCCTGCCATTGTAACCATAATGACCAGTAATGTGTATGGTGACCACTGTAGCCCCAGACAGCTATACAACTATGTCCAGTACTGTGCACCCCCCCCACTATGACACCTCTTGTTTCTTGGTCTGTCTCCAGTACTGTAGAACTTGATAGTACAGATGAAGAGAAATACTCATCCAGGTCTGAGTACTTTCCACCAGCAGAGTAATTGCCCCCCACTGACATGTCATCTTAGGAGGCTATACTAAGCAGCTTTGATGACGAGGCAGAGTATGGAGATTACCTTGAGAGCCATTAAGCAAGAAAGTCGTCCTTGGAGGTAGCTAGATTGTCTACTAGGATTTGCTGACAGTTAAACTATTTTTAAATTTCAGGTGTCTGAGGAGTTGAAAAAGAAACTTGCAAACTCTGCTTATCTTGGAAGTAACCTCATAAGTGTTTGAATACTGCATTCTGGTTGTCCCTTGGGGGTAGCTGGATTGACTACTAGGCTTTTGGGGCTGAAACTATTTTTAAATAATTTACTGGTGCGTAGGAGTTTGTGATAGTTAAACTCTTTTTAAACAGAGTTACTGGGGTTAAGGAGTGGTCACAGAAAAACCTGCAGTGTGAATTGAAACACAGACAGCCTTAGGGGGCAGGACATTGTTTCAGACCAAACAGGTTGTATTGGAACAGGAAGGGCTACATATAACCATTGGCAAAAAATTGCCCTGGGTGGAGATATCCAGACTAGATCAGATTACTGTAAGTCACTAGAGGCTGCAATTTTCAAAGACACAAAGCACATTTGCTGGAGCTGGAAGGATACTGCTTTCTTCAACTGCGAGCTGTGTGAGAAATTCTATATTGCACTTGATATCTGCAACAAACGTGCACTTTTGCTTAATTCTGTGGGAGGTGAAACTAACTACCCTTGGTAATTGCATTTTATTCACATATTTATTTAGTGTTTAACCAAGAAGGGGCTTGTAAACTCTGTTTATCTTGTTAGTAACTTCAGAAGGATTTAAATACTGCATTTGGGTAGGTCCTTGGAGGTAGCTAGATTGTCTACTAGGATTTGCTGACAGTTAAACTATTTTTAATTTCAGGTGGCTGAGGAGTTGAAAAAGAAACTTGCAAACTCTGCTTATCTTGGAAGTAACCTCATAAGTGTTTGAATACTGCGTTCTGGTTGTCCCTTGGGGTAGCTGGATTGACTACTAGGCTTTTGGGGCTGAAACTATTTTTAAATAATTTACTGGTGCGTAGGAGTTTGTGATAGTTAAACTCTTTTTAAACAGAGTTACTGGGGTTAAGGAGCTGTCACAGGAAAAACCTGCAGTGTGAAACAGGAAAAGACAGTCTTTCAAGCAACAGAGGGTGGTGGATTAAGGTTTATGTTTGTTACAATTCTTAAGATTTTCAGTGCAGGAAGAGTTTAAAGCACAGCTGACTTATTTTGGGGTGGACAGCTCTCATAGCACAAACCACCAGGCCTGTTTTGGGGCTGGGAAGGTTTACCTGTGTCTGACTTGGATGTGTGGATTTTTTCTCTGATTGATTAGCAGGGTATTTCTCTATCAAATTGTTGTGTAGGGCATCTTGCTGACAGGAAGGCACTCATTGCAGCAGTGGGTCAGAGCTTCTAGCTGATTGTTTTGCGAGGGCACAGTTTAGGCCCAACCCCTTCCCACCCTCACCCCACCCACCCCTGGAAATAGTTCCTTTATACCTGGGGTTCTGACATCATTTCTCAAGAGTGCAAGGTGCATGTCACTGTCATATCCTCTCTAGCACACTGCACTGACAATATAAGCATAAACATTGTATAATATAAATATATATTTCTACATTACAAACCAATCACACACAAAAAAAAAAATGTGGGGAGTAGTGCAATGTAATGGCTGTGGGGCAGCAGTCTTCCGGAGTCTTTCTGGAGGCTGAGATGCTGCCCTATTTGCAGACAACTATCTGCCCTGAGGAGGAAGTTGTCCGCTTTCAGGCCACACTGGACAGTAGTACGGGGACCTTCCCCCAGGCCACAATGGACAGTAGGAAGGGAACCTCCCCCATCCAGGGAGCACCAGAACCACCACCACTACCTCAGAGGTTGCAAAGAAAGCACAGCAGTTGGACCACAGTGGGCTCAGGGAGGATGAGGATGGTGGAACAGAGGCACACCCAGTCAGATGTTACACACCACAATCCATACACCATTCTGGGGGAGCATAGCTCCCCTATGGATACACCCGCAGAGGAGACTAAGGAGGCTGAGGACAACTGTCACAAGGGAGGCCCACAGGAAGGAGGCAGAGGACACCACAAGGAAAGGAAGCAGCTCCTGGTGGGGGACTCAATTATTAGGGGGATAGAACTGGGAGGAGCTGGGAAATCTGAAGTAAGGTGCCTGCCTGGTGCCATGGCTTGGAGGGACAGGAAGCGCATCCTCAGGATCACGACAACAGCTGCAAGGGATTCTGAGCTGGACGTAATTGTCCACCTAGGGACAAATGACTTGGCTCATCATGAGGTTAGAGCAGTGCAGGAGGACATTGCAGAGTTGGGGGGCCTAAGACAAGTAGCACACACAGTATCCTTCTCAGAGGTGCTGCCTGTCAAAGGCATGGGGGAGGCGAGGTAATTGGCACCATGCAGTTTAATGAATGGTTGAAAAAATGGTGCGGAGCACAGGGTTTAGCTTCATTGGGGACTGGGGTTCCACCTGGAGGACACCAGCCTATACTGGCAGGATGGTCTGCATCTGTCCAGGAAGGAACAAGTCTTTTGAGCAATCGGTTTAAATGCTTCATTGACAAGCTTTTAAACTAGTCAATGGGGAGGCACTGACAAGCAGCAGAAAATCCCAGCCTCTCCCTACAAAACAGGGTACTAAATGAGAAAAAGACCAAGGTAGAACGGTCAGTGGGGATGCTGCAACAGAAGGTAAGGCCATCAAAAATGGAGAGCAATGAGTACCAATGCCCGTAGTCTAGTAACAAGCTTCCTGAATTAGTGGCCTTGATGGAGGAGGAACATCTGGATATCGTGGCAGTCACAGAAACATGGTACACATAAACCATGACTGGGATGTAAACATACCAGGATACACTATCTACAGGAGGGACAGGGAGGGTAAAAGAGGGGAGGAGTAGTTCTTTACATAAGGGAAGGAATAAAAGCAACAGAACAAAAGGGTAAACAGGGAGGAGAAGAAGCACTGTGGGTAAATTGGAGGCAGGCAATGGCACCACAATCCGCACAGGGTTGTATACAGACTCCTTCTCAGGGGAGGAATGGACAAGGAAATGATAGAAAGTATACTTAGAATGGCAGAAAAAGGGAGATATTGCTGATGGGTGATCTGAATATGCCAGATGTTAACTGGAGTGCAGTTGCAGCTGCCACTTCAAGAATGCAGTTATTCTAGATGCCCTACAGGGGCATGCCTTAGACAACTAGTACTGGAGCCCACTCGAGAGGGAGCAATATTAGACTTGATACTCTCAAATGGAGATGGAGAGAGGATCACAGATGTAGAAGTGGGTAGCCATCTGGGAACTAGCGACCATCGAACAGTATGGTTCAATAAACACAGCAATAGAGTCAAGCCATACAAAGAACAAAGTACTGGACTTTAGGAGGCTGACTTTGCCAAAATGGGTGAGTGCCTAAGGAATGCACTAGCAAATGGGCGGGAAGGAGGGGTGGAAGAACAATGGGGAATAATAAAAACTGCCATCACAGAGGTAACGAGCCTTTGTGTGAAGCAAATAAACAAAACAAGACGATGTAAGAAACCACTATGGTTCTCAAAAGAAGTGGCAGTGAAGGTTCAAGAGAAAAAGAAAGCATTCAGGAAGTACAAGGAATCGCAGCAGGAGCAGGACAGAGAACTGTATCAGTTAAAGCAAAAGGAGGCTGGGAAGGCAGTCAGAACAGCAAAGGCCCAAACCGAGGAAAAGATAGCCAACTCAGTTAAGAAGGGGGATAAAACCTTTTATAGGTACATCAGGGAGCAAAGGATGACCAAGGGAGGGATAGTGAGGCTTAATAAAGGGGAGGAGGGTGGGCAGAGGGAGACTGTGAAAGGCAGATACTAAACAAATATTTTTGCTCAGTATTTACAAAGGAAGGGGGAGGTACATAAAACAAACAGTAGTAACACTCTGGATACAGAAGTTGATACCAGCCATTTACAGAAGAAAGGGTTCTGAAAGAACTCTAAAACTGAAGGTGGACAAAGCAATGGGGCCTGATGGGATTCATCCCAGAATTCTAAAAGAATTAAGGGTAGAACTAGTGACACCACTGACTACCCTCTTTAACAAATCATGGGAGGATGGGGTGGTACCCGAGGACTGGAGGAGGGCAGATGTGATTCCCCTTCACAAAAGTGGGAGCAAGGCAGAAGCAGGAAACTATAGACCTGTTAGTTTAACCTCAGTGATAGGGAAAATGATGGAATCACTTCTAAAGGAAAGAATTGTCGAGTATCTAGCTGCCAGAGGGGCACAGGACCCTAGGCAGCATGGATTCACAGCGGGAAGGTCATGCCAGACGAATCTGATAGATTTCTTTGACTGGGTGACCAAAGTAGTAGATCAGGGAGGGGCTGTGGACATGGCCTACCTAGACTTTAGCAAGGCATTTGACACAGTCCCACACAAAAGATTAATATATAAGTTAGCCAGCCTGGGAGTGGGTCCCAAGATGACAGCCTGGGTAAAGAATTGGCTGGAGAATAGGACACAGAGAGTAATAGTAAATGGAGTCCACTCAGAAGAAAGGAGGGTTACTAGTGGGTGCACAGGGGGTTCAGATATTAGGACAGTCCTCTTCAATGTCTTTATAAGTGACATTGCAGAAGGACTGGAAGGAAAAGTATGTCTCTTTGCAGATGACACTAAGATCTGCAACAGAGTTGATGCACAGGGTGGGGTGGAAAGGATGAGAAGGGACTTGGCAAGGTTAGAGGAATGGTCAAATGTATGGCAGCTTAGATTCAATGCTAAGAAGTGCAAGGTAATGCACCTGGGAAACAAAAATCCAGGGGAAGAGTACACAATGGGGGGTGAGATACTAACAACAACAAAAATGGAAAGGGACCTGGGGTAGTCATATCAGATGACCTAAAGGTGGGCAAGCAATGTGAGAAGGCAGCAAGGAGGGTTGGGGGATACTGGGATGCATAGGGAGAGGCATCACCAGTAGAAAACAGGAAGTTATTATCCCTCTGTACAGACAGCTGGTGAGACCCCATCTGGAGTACTGTGTGCAGTTCTGGAGACCCAATCTCCGCAAAGACATAGACAGGATGGAAGCTGTCCAGAGGAGGGCAACTAAAATGGTGCAGGGTCTGCACCGGAGGATATATGAAGAGAGACTTAAGGAGCTTAATATGTATAGCCTCGAGGAAAGGAGGGAGAGGGGGGACATGATAGAAACTTTCAAGTACCTCAAGGGAATCAACAAAGTCCAAGAGGGTAGCATCTTTCAAAAAAAGAGGTGTGCAAGAACAAGAGGGCACAATTTGAAGATAGAGGGGGGGTGCTCAGAGGTAATTTAAGGAAGTATTTTTTCACAGAGAGGGTTGTGGATGCATGGAATGGCCTTCCGGAGGAGGTTGTGGAGTCAAAATCAGTGGTGGAATTCAAGCATGCATGGGATAGTCATAAGGCAATTCTGGGGGGTGGGGGTAGGAAGAAGTAAGGCTGCTGGTAAACTAGGATCTGCAGCTTATCCAGTAGGTAGGGAAATGGGCAGACTGGGTGGGCCGAGCGGTCCTTATCTGCCATCAAATTCTATGTTTCTATGTTCTATGTTTCTATGTTTCTATGTCATGGCAAAAGAAACTTAACCTGTTGTGGTCACACTGGCAGGAGAAAGAAAGATATAACTCCTCCCCCAAAAATAACCCAGCAAGCTACCCTTCAGCACTTTGTTTAGCAGGCTTCATTCAGGCTGACCAGCCAAGTGGAGCAGGTGCAGGGGCACCAGTGGTACCAGGGGAAACCTGCAGCAGCAAGTCTAAACAAGAATGGCTAGTGTCGGCCAAAATAATTGTGGTGGTACTGGCGTGACACTAGCCAAATGTGTGGTATTAGGAGCAGTAAGAGCATGGTATGGCTGCATTTCACATTACTGAAAGAAGATAACAGAAAGGCAGTGTGCACATTGTTCAGAATGACTATCGGCAAGGAAAAATCTCTGGCAAAATTTAACGGCCACTTCCTTAATGAACCACCTGAAGGTTAAAAAGCATGTGCAGGTGTTTAAAACTTCACCAGGGTCTGTGCCTGTGGTTCCATCAGACCCATCCCATGGGGATGATGTAGGCAGTGGTGCTGGTAGACCATTCTGCCCCTGAAAAAATGCTGGTGCTAGCATGCCTTCCCCCTCAACAACATAGAGTCTACTTACCCTCTGAAATACTGAGGTAAGCACCCCCTCCAGGCAGTCTCCTACTATTTGCACACCATCTGCCAAGCGTGGAACATCCCCCCCCATCCTCGGTCAATGCCAATAGTGGAAGCCTTCCAGGCCAGAGCTAAGTACAAGTCTTCCTATCCAACATCTCAGCGCATCACACAGCTCATAGCAGAAATTATGGCTTGGATCTGGAACCCTTTTCACTTGTGGAAGACATTGGCATTTGAAGACTTGTGCTGTATGTGCTGCCATGGAATCGTATCCCCTCCATGTTCTACATTTTCATTGACTGTGGTGCAAAATATATATGAGCGTGTAAGAATGTCAGTTGCCACACAACTCACAGAGGCTGTGGGGGGAGTTTACCACTGTAGTTCAGACATCTGGAACAGTGCAAACTCCATGTATACATATCACTCCATGATGGCACACAGGTACTGTATGTGCACTAGCCCATGATTCCTCCTTTTCTATCTGCCAGTGGCTCTGCCTTCATCCCTTTACAATCTAGCAGTCACTCCAGGTCTGATTTTCTGAATGTGGGGCTAATGGAGAAAGACCACACATCACTAAACATGCTGGCATTCATTCAAGAGAGGCTTCAGCCTCAGACAGTTGGTACCAATCGACATGTTTTTTTATCATGGATAATGGGGCAAACATAGTGAAGCACTCAGTGATGGGAATTTCATCAGCATTCATTGCTTTACGCATACCTTAAATCTAGTACTTGTTTTTGTGCTATGTCATAGTTCTGAGGCTAGCAAGGCTGTCTCCATAGCACCCTCCATCTGTGCTCATTTTCATCACTTGGTAAAGGCAACTAACCAACCAAGAGAAGTGCAACAATGCCTTGCTCTGTCTTAACATTGATTGATACAGGATGGGAGATCGAATTCATCCTACCTGATGCTCTGTGGACTGCTAGTACAGAAGTGGGCACTTCATGACATGTCAGTGTAGTGCAATGTTGAGATAGTCCTAGGCCAACTTGAGTGGTCACTGATTGATGCCATAGTGAAAGTACTTGGGCCATTTGAGATGAGCACTGGTAATTCATCATGCTGAGTCAGGTGATGACAGCAGTGCGTATCCTGAAAACATCCATGGAAAAATATCTACAGGAACACAGGTGATTCCAGATGGAGCAGCTGTGTTCATTGAGCACCTGCAAGCTGAACTGAATGCAACGCTTGTGAAAATGCTGGGTATTTGCAGTTACATTTTTGCAACCATGCTGGATCCCTCATTCAAATGTGAGATTCTTCGCATAACTATGGATAGCCACATAGTGAGTCACTTTTGGTAAGATCTGTGTAATGAGCTGACTGGTTGTATGTAGGGCCTAGTGTAACTGGCTGGAAAAGAAGCACATGAGAGAGAGGGAGAGGGAGTGACATTTGGCAGGTTTGGTTCTGGGTCCGCTGGTGAAGATGGGGAAGAAATTCCTGGTACTGGCGGCAGCACTCTTGAGGGGGAGTGGGCACTGCTCAGCACGTCCTCAAGTGAAGAGCAACAGAAGAGGACACTTTTACAGCCTTATTCTGTGGAAAATATATTGAATGGCTTTCAGGTCAATCCATTAGGCTACTGGGCTCAGAAGATGCATTCATCCACTCTCTTGGCACAACTGGCTGAGAGATACATCAATTGCCTCCCTATAGGTGTGACATCTGAGCGAATGTTTAGCACAACTGGTGATGTTAAAGGCTCATTGATCAATGCTAGACCCTGAACACATCCATCAGTTTGTTTTCTTCAGGCTTAAATTGCCATTACTTGGGTCCAAATATGAGTTACTCCCATGAAACAGAAATAGTCTGCTTTTGCTGACTGTTTTCCTCCATAACGTTCAGCTGCGTATTTTCTCCTATGCTTCCTTCTTGCAGTGTTGCACCTTTATGAATACATTAATGTTTTCTGAACCAAACATAACTTCTCTTCTTGTTGTTAATACATGTCATTATTTCTGTCCAGGTGGAAGTAAAAGATCTCATGGCACTCATCTAAGAAGGGTAGGGGAGTTTTCCTGGTGTCATGGCCAGCATTCCTCATCAATAAAACAGGTCTATACAACCTATTCCCCAGAATGCAACTAAAAACAAGTGATATTAGCTTCATGTGCATTTCCTGGCCAAAACATTACAACTAAATAACTAACTAAAGAAATAAAATAAATATCATGAATGTTAGAAACAGCAAAGATGCTGAACAAAACACAGATATACCAGCCCCAAAGCAAAGTCAAAATCCTGTGGGGGCTTCTCATGTTTTGACTTCCTAATAATGAGGTTGTGAAACTGGATGCACTGCACAGTGCACTCACCCACTCTGCTTCTGCATAAAGCCTACAAAAACAATACAGTATTCCCCAAATCGTCTTGTTCTATGTAAAGACACACACAGCCCCAACGTTTCGCTGATGGGACTTGTTTAGGAGACTAAAAGGCAGAGAAGAGCAGTACACACATGATCTTAAACAAATCTGTAATAACACCCCACGTATGCCATATTGTAACTTGTCTAGAAGTGAGAGAAAGAAGCAATAGATAGCCTAGCCTCAGACCCAGCCATCACGATCAAACCGGCAGAAAAATGCGGTGGCATCATGATGTGGGATACAGTGGCCTATAAAACGGAGGTGCTTAGGCAATTGTCAGATGGGGAATTTTATGGAAGTCTGAGTTTTGACCCTACAAGTACAATACAGAGGGGTATTGAAATATATCTTTTAGAATTGTTTGAAAATGGTATGATAGATACTGACGAAATGTGATATCTGTCAGTACAGCATCCTATCAAGCCAGCATTCTATGTACTTCCTAAAGTGCATAAAAAATCCTGACACACCACCTGGTCACCCAATAGTATCTGGGATAGGTTGGCTTATTGAGCCAGTTTCAAGATACATGGACAGTTTCCTTAACCCACTTGTGGAACACACGAGAAGTTACTTATAAGATACCACCCACATGCTGAATATAGTAGGTGAACTGCCGTTGGAACCAGATTGGCATTTAGTCACTATGGATTTGAATGCCCTATACACAAATACGCCTAAGGAGGGGGGGCCTACATGCAGCAGAATATTCACTACTCAAATACACATCCATGTCACAGCCTAGGATAAACATGATGGTAGAGTTTACTAATATTGTGATGAACAACAATATTTTTATGTTTAAGGACAGACTGTACAAACAGTCCAAGGGAACAGTGATGGGTGCCACACTGGCACCTAGCCTTGCTAACCTATACCTTGCAGAATGGGAAGACAGAGTGATTTATGACAGAAACAACAACAACCCTTACTACAAGAAAACAGACGTCTATAAATGCTTTATAGTCTATATATTCCTTGTATGGAAAGGGTCACCAAGTGAACTCACAGACTTTGGGAATTTTTTATAAAGTTCGAATTTAAATCTTAAATTCACAACCCCATCTGACAGACAAGTGATTAACTTTCTGGATTTGTTAATCACTAAGACACCTGATGGCACATTAGACACAGATCTTTATACCAAGCCCACTGACTGCAACAGTTTGTTGCGGGCAGACAATTGTCACCCTCTACATTTGATCCATAACCTTCCCAAGGGACAGTTCATGAGAATGAAAAGGAACTGCTCACATCTTGAAAAATATGAGACACGTTCCAGTGAACTGATTGAGAAATTCTTGGTGAGTGAATACAAGGAACATGATCTAGCTGTTGCTAAAATCCAAGTGGACAATGCGAGAATGGAATCACTACTTTTACCAAAAAATAGAAGAAAGAAAACAGTAGGTCAGCCCCTCACATTTGTCACCAATGTTGGACGGGATACCAGAGAAGTGATCAATATAGTGCAGCATAATCTTACCACTCTCAGATGTGTCCCAGAATTGAGGAACACGGTCAATCAGCCCATACGGGTGTCCTATAGGCGTGCCAGAAACTTGAAAAGACCGCTTGGCAAACAGTTATCAGATAGCCTATAGGACAAAGCCCAACAAAGAAAAATGGGGTAATAAACCCTGTGGATTTTGTCATGCATGCCAGTATATGCAAAAACAGTCTTGTTTTATGAATCCATTAACTGGCAATATGGAACAAATCAAGGGAAACATTGACTGTAATACTGAGAGAGTCATTTACAGTGTACATGTGGGTGTTTCTACACAGGGAGAACAAAATGGAAGCTAAGGTACAGAACCTATGAACATGTAAATGCCATCAAAAATAAGAATCTCACATATGCTATGGCAATGCATATACATAGTCAACCCACTGGTACACATAACATTTCAATTACTGGCATTGAGAGCATTGCAAAAAATGTTAGGGGTAGGAATCTCAACAATATTCTTAACTGTCGAGAACAGGAATGGATATATAAGACAGGAGCCTTGCAATTTCCAAGACTAAATAGAAAGTTTGAAATTTCACCATTCCTTCTTAGGGGGAGAAAGTAATCATAAACATTACATGATAATGTATATTGGTACTTTAGCCCCACCCCCATCCATTGCTCAGTAATATGTACTGTATTGTGCTGTACAACATAACCTCCTGACCTTCCAGTGCAACAACTGTGGATAGGGAAACAAAGGGTGCATCTCTTAATGAATTTGTAAATAGATATCAATGATACTTTTTCAAATTTCTGTTTTGTATGTATCAGGTTACAGGATATTGTTTCTAACTGTCCTGCTTTTTTCTGTTTTACCTTACAGGATCTCCTCAGAAACTTAAGCCCGGACGTACGAGGATAATCTTAAGATACACAAAACAATTACTAATAAGCAGAATATAGCTTATTTTCTAAATAAATCTATGAGAAGATATTATGTTAAGACACTCATTTTATTGAATGACTAAGTTGTACCAATCACTGGGTTATTTGATTTTGCTGCCTATACACTTGTTTTGCTTTGTGCAATTGCAGTTGGTTCAATGAATCACATGTGATTGATTATGTTTGGTACTTAGGCACCTGTGTTAGTGATGTTTCACTAGCTCTGAGGAAGCCCTAAGAGTGGTGCGATACGTATAGTAGTAGCCACAGACATCGCCAGCTATTTCCAGATATTTCGCCAAAGTTCTGAAGAGTTTCTCTCTGCTGCCCCTACTGTGGAAATGCAGAAAGCAGGAGATATTCTTGGAAATAGCACAGAAATTTCGGGAAATAGCTGTCAGTGTAAGCAAGCAGTGACAGTGTACTTTCACTGCTGTCTGTCTATCCTGTTGGATGCATGTCTGCAAGCCTAATAAAAAGACAGGTGATGGAGTAATCCTGCTTCTTTTCTTTGATTTTGGTCCAGTGTGATTGGTGTGTGCTGCTGTTCTCTGCCTTTTGGATTATCGAATTTATCAGCAAGCATCACCGCTCCAGTGCTTACCCCCACTGGACAAACTGTTTAGAAGACTGTTTTTACTGTTTTCATCATTTTCCTATCCCTTTCTTACCTGCAATTATTTATCTCACAAATAAAAAAGGCTGCCTGCTTTTATTGCTCTTTTAAAATCTTTTCATTTTATGTTTTCACACATCCACTTTGCTGCCACCCAGATAACACTAGGAGGTAGTCCCACAGGGACACTGTCTCTGCCCTCACTTTCCGAGAGGGGACCTATCCATGGGATGCTCAATCCTCCCACCCTAGCTGACCTGTGAGTGACCAAGGTCCATTTGGAAACTCAGTTCGTCAGAGTAGTCAGCAGTACTGACACTACTGTAGTGCTATGCGACTGACTCTTTCTTTTCATTTTAAGAAACCAAAACATTTGTTTTTCTTTTTCCTTTTTCTTTAATCTATAATTTTTCTCCTCCATGCTTTCCACCAGGGATATACCCTGTAATCAGACAGGGATGTACCCTCAAATCAGACAGGGATGTACACTTCCCTGTAATCAGACAGGAATGTACCCTCAAATCAGACTGGGATATACACTTCCCTGTAATCAGACAGGGATGTACCCTCAAATCAGACAGGGATATAAACTTCCCTGTAATCAGACAGGGATGTACCCTCAAATCAGACAGGGATATACACTTCCCTGACAGGGTATGGGGTATGCTCTGTTCAGGCAGTATGAACCTTCACTGAGACAGCAAGGAGGATTTTTTTAGTCAAACCTGTACCCCAACACACAACCAAACCTGTCTTCTGAACCTGCCCCATCAGGGCAGCTACACAACCAAAACATTCTGACAGTGCCATGTTGGTCTTCTGTGGTTTGGGATCTCTGTAGGTAGTCCAGCATGGCACTTTATTAAACATATTCTGTGAGCCCTTGCCCTTGGCCCTCCTTGAAAATGAAATGAAAGGATGCAGACAGCTTTTTTATTTGTGTAATAAATAACTGTAAGCAAGAAAGGGATAGCAAAATGATTAAAACAGTAAAACTCTCCCGTAAACAAGACCTATAGGTGAAATGTTGGGGTTAATGTGTGTATGTGTGTTTCCTACAGTATTTATTGTCCTTGGGCTCCGACAGGGGAGGCTCTCTTCTGCCAGTCCTCACTGCCTCCCTCCACCATCCACAATTTCCCAGAGGCTAACCTGGTGACTCAGTCCCCCACGGATTTCTCCCTGTGGCGAGTTCAGGAGGGGAAGACCCCCTGATGCCTGAAATTCAGTTGTTGCCACAGGTTGTCCCCATGACATGGAGGGTGGGGTGTAATGGACAAGTGTTATACGCCCTTAGCGTGCCTTCCATTTTCCTCCTGGATTTCCACCCTCCACTTCCCAGCCATGGTATACTCGGGCAGTGCATGCATGTGGAAGCATACATAAGTCCAAACACTGCAGCTCCCTCCCCTTCCCTCTGACTGTTGTCTGTCTCCTGGCTCTCCTATGGGCTACCACCAGGCCTCCCACTGGTGGCAGGCAAGGGCTGGTATGGCTAACCTCCCTGATCCAGGAGAGGAGAGCTGCCTTGAGGCTGCTCCATCCTCTCCCAGCCCTCAGCGGCCAACCACCGGCAACCCACATTTGTTTCCGAACTCGGGTTGCCGTTGTGGTAGGAGGTAAGGCACTCAGCACGTTAGCCCTCCATGCCACTGGGTTGGCTATATGTGTGGTTCTAATGGAAAAAATTAAACAACTTGATATTGAAAATGTTCTCAGTTTTTTGGCTTTGCGCAAACTGGAACTGCTGAGTGAGTGTCCTACACTGCTACTACACCTAATGAGATCTTCTTTATCATTATGTCAAAATAATAAGGAGAATTTTGCAAATCTAGCTTGCCTTATTTATACCGATGTCTGGCTTCTTCATGTACTGTGTCTTGCAGTCGTTAACTCTTGTCCAAATAGCCTTTTTGTGTGCTACCTGACCTGTGACTTTTCTGCAGCTAGGCATTATTATATTATTGTCACATAATACTCCTTTTTGACACAGGCTGACCTGGCCTGCCATACTCAACATTGTCACTGTGCACATTTTTGTGCATTACAGTATTATTATTAATATATGCCCCAATATTAAATAGTATAAAAAAAAGCAGAGTTCATGGGCTGGACAAGGGAAAGGAAAGCAGCAATTCTGATAGCTTCAAGGGAATTTGTACCATTGCATTCTGCTTAACATATAGCTGACCTTTACCCCTCCCCGATCCAGCCACAGAACATAAAAGGCTGGTGCTACAAGAACCACACAATACAGCTTTATAAACTTTTTCAGCCCCCCAGTTCCCTGAAGCACCCCGTCGTCTTTTCATAGTGCTGTCACACATTCCCACATAAATCCCTACTGATGATGCCCTTACCTCACCGTCTGGTGAGAGCATGGACATCTAGCTACTAGAAACCTTTTGTATTTCAGTGGACAATGTGCACCTATGACAACTTACATCCTGATAACAAATGCACACATTACAGAGTAAAATGCTGAATGGCTGTTTCTCCAAGATCCACCAGTAGTGTAATGTTTATACCGGTTATAGAAAGCTCACAGCCCAGTTCACTTCTATTGTAGCAGCGCTGCGTTCATACGCTGCCATGACACTCTGAAGTGTGTGCAAATGCCTGCATAAGATAGGCTGCCAGGGTCCCATGCCATTACTGTTGAATGGGGCAAAATATAAATAATGTCTATTTCCTGCATGTCGTAGTAAAAGACGTGTACAGGAACTGCTAGAAAGGGGGTGGGAAGTAAAAAACAGCATGGAATATGTTAAATTAGCTATTTGAAACTGATTACCACAACCGTGCATCAGTGACACATGCTCACGGTAATTAGTTTCAAATAGCTAAATTAACTTATCCAATTTAATTTTTATATTCAACAGTAATAGCAGAGGATCCTGGCAACCTGTCTTATGCAGTCACTTGTACTCTCTTCAGTGCAGCGTGGTGTGTGTATGCTGTGCTGCTACATAAGAAGTGAACTGGGCAGTTGTGCTGGTATTAGCATTACGCTACCAGTGGACTTTGGAAAAACGAGCATTCATGTATTTATGTTTGCCTTGTTATCTCATGTACACATTCCCAGGTCCATCTTGCAAGTGAGTCTTACTCAATGATGTTCCACCTGGTAAAATAAAGATTGATTGATTGATTTTACTCTGATATGTGTGCATTTGTTGTCAGGATGTAAGTTGTCATAGGTGCACATTGTGCACTGAAATACACAAGGTTTCTGGTGAGTAGACATCCATGTTCTTACCAGATGGTGAAGCATGGATGTCATCAGTAGGGATATTATGTGGGAATGTGCAATGGCACTAGGGAAAGGTGGCATGGTACTGGGGATCTGTAACAGTTTATAAAACTCTGTTTTGTGGTTCTTATAGCTCCAGCCTTTTATGTTCTATGACTGGATCAGGTGGTAAGGGTCAGTCATATATATAGTAGAATGCAATGGTATAGATTCCCTTTAAAGTACTCTTCTCCTTCGATACAGTCTCCTCAAATGACATGCTACAAACCCTCCTCACTATTAGCCCCTCAAAAGGTTCCACCCCAGATGGCCTAGACCCCAAACTTCTCTCTCTCTCTCTCTGGCTCGGCCATTGCCTACCCCTTTCTCTAATTCTAAACCTCTCATTTTCTACTGCCTCAGTCCCTACCCCATGGAAACATGCTGTGGTCCTCCCTATTCCTAAAGGCGGTGACCCATCTTCCCTTGGAAATCACCACCCTATCTCCCTCCTCCATACCCTAGCTGAATTACAAGAACACCTTGTCCTCTCCCGCATACCTCATTCCTAACTGACACCTCCTTCTTCACCCCTTTCCAATCTGGTTTCAGGAAAAATCACTCTACCACTACCTCCCTACTTCAGTTCACTGACTATTCTTACCGGGATGGACATTGGCCAAATTACCTCAGCCATCTTTGTCAACCTTGCCAAGGCTTTCGACACTGTTTCCCACTCCCTTCTCCTTGACTCCCTCTCCCTCTCCTTCAGCTATTAGCTGGTTCAAGGCCTACCTCACTGGTAGAACCCAATCAATCAGGATCTCTGATGTCATTTTCCCTTTCCTCCCAATTAATACTGGAGTCCCTCAGGGTTCAGTGCTAGGGCCCCTATTATTCTCCATCTTCCTAAATGATCTTCTATCTATCAACTCCTCCATCACTGCCATACACATGTATGCCAACAATACAGTCCTGCATGCATCTGGCTCTTGCCCAGCTGAGGTTACAACCAACTTGCAACAAGACTTTGACAAGGTTCAGCTCTGGTTTGCTAACCACCAACTTTTTCTCAGGACCAAGAAGACTGTCTGCATGAACTTTGGCACAAGGCAGAGACTCTCTAGGCTTCCCTCCCTGCCCACTCTCCACACCCTTGATGGGACTTTACTTGAGGACACATCCTCCTTCCGGTACCTAGGAGTCTGACTGGATCAACACCTAAACTTCTCAAGACATATTGACGGCATTCAAAAATAATTGCATCCCAAGCTCTGTCCTTCCAACCCGGCACTACTAAATGACATCCTGCCGGGTGGGAAGGACAGAGAATTTCAGCAGTAACAGCCTGCTCTCTCTCTCTCTCTCTTACAAAGGATTCAGTATAGGACTGTGAAGGGTGGTGTTTCTTCTGGAACTGGCATAACTACATATCTGGCACCTGAATTGTAGCACAGTGGACACAAGGCAGTGTGTGTGTCGGGGAGCGGGCAGCGGAGCGGTCGAGCGAGACAGCAGGCTGATGGCGGGGGTGTCACATTGAGGGAAAAAAAAACTTTACTAAGAATGGATTTTGTTATTTAGGGGGATAACATAATACATGTAACTAGGTCTTCTAATGGAGTGGACGAACGTCGGACTGTGTGACAGCGGGTAAATGAGTCGACTTATGATCAGGGGTGGGGATTCATATCAGGATGAAAATGGACTGTATAATGGATTTATTTCTTAGCAACAGCATACTACAAACAGCAAAGGACTACAGCTTTGGCATTGGACCTGACTGGCACTTCCGCAAAACCACTGAACCACCAGGTATCTGAAACGTTTTACTGTACTACTGGTTGCACTCTTTGATTATACAAGCTGTCAGATTAAATGTGAATTTCTACAAGTTTCAAGAGGCAAAATCAAAAAAGCAATGGCTTAACGTGTATTGATCAAAATAATACACGTTAAGCCATGGTTTTGTTCACTTTTGTGAGAAAACGCTAAAAGAATGGACATAAACAGAGCTTGTTGACACTACAGTGCAATGTAGCTGACTGCATTGACTCCCATGACATCACACAGCACCTCTGGCGGCCATTTTATGGAGCTCACAGAGCGGGAGTTTTGAAATGGGAAGACTGATGTTTACATTTTTTCAAATGCTACGAAACTGCATTTATGTTACTTCCATAAATGCAGTTTTAGCATCAATGTAAACAGCAGCTCTTTCTTTACCTTTCTATCAAGCCAGATTGTTTTGTTTATTGTGAAAACAGGGTGTTTAGTTGTCCTTTGATTGTACAGTCTGTCAGTCTCTTAAAAAGCTAGCAGAACCATAAATGGCAGACAGGAAAATGTTACACATTTTAAAAAGACATCAGCCATGGTTTTATATTTTTGGAATATTTTCCTTTTCATTTTTTCATGTAATAGTATTGAGTTGGTTGTGTGAAACAGTACTCTGCCTAGCAGCTGACATATCTAGTTCTGTTCCTTCCACTACATTATCAGCACTGTGACCTCACTGGCAGTGACATCTCAGGAGACTGACCTGGCAGCTGAACAGTTGCTCTTTCTGATTAGGCTGGTGGTATAGCCTAGAGGTTAGAGTAACACGCTGTGAATGAGCTTGGAACATCCAGCAGACCTGGGTGATTCCCACAACCTCCACTTGTGTACTGTGTGACTCTGAACAAGTCATTTAACCTCACCAGTGCTCCCGGGTCGCCCCTGAAAACAGGCACTTGTGCCTAGTGGGCTTTACCCTGTTATCAAAGACTAAAATAAAAAATAAAATGTTACAGAGATTGAGGTCACAATGCTGATGATGTAATGGGAGGAACAGAATCAGATATGTCAGTTGTCAGGCAGAGTGCTGTTCCACATATCACACCTACTGATATTGGATAAAAAAATATTTGAATTAACCAAAGGGAAAATAGAAAGTACCTCAGATATAAAAGGTAACGGCTGCCTGATTTTAAAAACTAATATCTGTTTTAGGCAGTACACTAGCTCTTGAAACATGCGTGTTCTTCTGTTTTAACTGCCCTAATCTCTAACTCATTGTATCCTCAACCTCTGACGTTCACTCACAAGGTCTTTCTCTCTGACTGCTAATACTAAGTGTAAATTAACTGTAACCCTGTAACTCATGTAATCTAGCAGCACTTACTATGTACTGTATGTAATCTGTATGTGTATCATGCATTATTTGTAAATTGCACACTCATTTGCCCTTGTACCATGTAAACCGCCCCTTTGTTCCCTCTTTCCTTGATGTGGAGCCTTTGCAAATGAGCCCCTGGCTCAAAGGTGTTGTAATTCCGAGACTTCAATAAATAAATAAATAAAATTATTCTTGCAGGTAAAGGTCATATGGGTGATGACTAATCCTGTTGGTGTGTAGTTCTGGCTCAGATCAGAAATGACGTGGATAATATCATGATGTGATGGAGAAAGCAAACACTGCAGCATATTAAACATAACCAAATCCAAACAACACACTGCAAGGGAACCAAGAAAGAACTCAGGAATTTGAGAGAGAGAACTCAGGAATGAGAGCGACAGATACGGTGGTGGAAAATTGCAACCACCTCCCCTGCCTTGTGTCAGAAAAATGAAAAAGAAGAATGTGGTCAGTAGAAGAAGACCTAACTGAACCTTCGGTCTGTCCAGCAATGGTCTGTCCTTTTTTATTTATTTATCCATTTTTGTCCAGGAAAGGCACACTGAGCTGAAACTAGTTTCAGGTCTGTCCCAGGATCACAGGGCAGTTAACTGACCTGCTCTGCTCAGGGTCATGCAGTATGCAAGTTATTTATCATACTACAGCATTATGTTTCCAGACCAGCACCTTACTGTTGTCACTGCCCTGCACACTCTTGTCCACTTTTTCTACCCCGCCACCCCCAACTGGCTGTAGCTGCTCATCCTTGTATACTGCACCACATGGAGAAGACCAGGAGTTCAGAGAAAAAACAGCACCCTCCCAGCAGGCTCTCGCTTGACCAACACAGCTGGCCAGTGACCACCCACCACACAGTGGTCCAAGATAACTGTAATGGATAACCTGTAAGGCTGTGAGAAGGTCAGTTACAGGGCTGGGTGGTGGGATGCCACCACACTGGCACTTGCCACTAAATAGGAAAGTACACAAAAAACTGTCAAAATCTGAATTTTTTTAATGTGCACCTGTGACTGACTGCTTGCAGAACAGAAACAGGCCTAGTAGCATTAGTTCTTTTCACTTTTAAGAAACAAACCGCTCATAACAGTTCTCCTGAGAAACAGTGAAAATGATTGCTACTAAACAAGGTAACTGACTACTGACAAGGTAACTTGACAAATCTAATTGAAATTGCCACAGAGATCAATGCCACTTTTTGTGGAGATCCAAAGATTGCTCTGTTGGTTGAGCTCCTCAGTGACTCAATGGATAGTATATGTGTCTTTCGGATCATGGCTATGTATTGACTGCTGGTTCCATTCCCACTTCAGACTGTATCTCAGTCATCATTATTTGTGAGTCAGGCAACTTGATCTTTGCCAGACGGGGTGGAGACAATGAGAAGGGACCTGGGGAAGCTTAAAAAATGTTCTGAAGAGTGGCAACTAAAGTTTAACTCTAAGAAGTGCAAGATCATGCATCTGGCACAGAGAAACCCTGGAGAGAGCTACAGGATGGGAAGGGGGGGGGTGGTGGTGCTGACAATCACCAGGGAAGAAAGGGACCTAGATGTTATTATTTCAGATGGCCTGAAAATATCAGAGCAGAGTACTAAGGCTGCAGGGAGGGCCAGTGGCATGCTGGGGTACATAGACAAAGGTATCCCTAGCAGAAGGTGGGAGGTTATGATGCCTTTGTATAAAACAATGGTCAGGCCTCACCTGGAGTACTGTGTGCAGTTCTCGAGGCAGCATCTTTGTAAGAACATTAACAGGGTGGAGGCAGTCCAGAGAAGGGCAACCAAGATGGTACAGGGCTTGTACCACAAGACTTATGAGGAGAGATTAAAGGACCTCAATATGTACTCACTGGAGGAGAGAAAGGAGAGGAGGGACATGATAGAAGCATTTGTAACCCCTAGGTGGTGCTATCCCAAGGGCTACTACCCCTGCCTGCTTGGCTAGTTGCAGGTTAAGGGGCCTTAGTTCTGATACGGGTGCCTCCACCCGGAGGTCAGGGTTGGTAGTGGTCAAGCTGACATGGGCACAGCCCTCCAGGACACGGTAACCTCCTTTTCTCCTTGTAGTGGCCTGAACAGTACACAATAATCACTTTCACAATGACCCTTATTCACCAGGCAATTACCCACACTGTTTGCACTTACCACCAGGGCTGGTTTCTCTTGCTTGACCCTGGAGATCCCCTCTAAAATAAGGTTAAGCACAGCAAATAGCAACTCTTGGCACAAAATGGAACCACAGCCAGGTTAAATGCAAACAAAGTTAAATCTGATTTATTCAGGGGACTTGAACAAGGGAGGGGCGTAATCAGGTTATTAATCGGACAGTTATGCATGCAGTTCAGAGTCCCTACACAGTCACACACTCTGGGTACCCAGGTAGGAAAATGGTGGGCTAGCCAGGAACATTGCAGCTGGTTGGGGCCCTATGATGGAAGAAAGCAACATGCAGAACACACACTATTTGTAATCTGGAGCTGGAGGGCTCAGTTTACGAAAGAAAAGGCAACAAGACAATCAGATGACAACACTTTTAGATTTAGCTGTTGTTGCAGGGAGCTACCCTGATGTTTACTCATGATACCCAATACTGGACACAGGCAAGACGAAATTGAGACTGCAGGCTGTTGAGCTGGAGTGCCCGGAGAAGCAGGATCCACATGAATCACCAAGGCGTCGTTCCTGTTCAAGGCGTTGAGCAGGGGGGCTGATCCCCAGGCCGGTCTCTCGTCAATGACTTTCTCTGCGTAGCAGGTATTCTGGCTGGGCCAGTGTTGCAGGGCCCAGGCAAATGGAAATGGATATGGATTCAGTCCATGGAGCTGGATACAGCCTCTAGCAAGCAAAACACAGTTCAGACACACAGTGGGGAACCAAATCACGACCCACTATAAGCACACAGCACATTCACATGTAAGAAAATTCCACTGTACCAGGCAAATGGCTCTCCGGTCACAATTACAGAGTCTCTGCACAATCCGGGAGTTCAGAGGTAGCTGGAAGTCCTGACAGGCTGATCGCATTCAGCAGATCTTCAGTCACAAAAAAGACGAAAGTCATGCTATTCGCCCACCCACAACACAAGCACAGCTCTGCAAAATTAACTATACACAATGTGATGGGCACCACACTGGAACCAGTTTCCTACTTTAAATATCTAGGAGTTACCCTAGACTCCGCCCTCACCTATCTTGAGCATATCGCTTCGACTTGCAGAACTAACAAAGGTGGTCTCCTCTACAGGCTTAGACCATACTCCTGAGGCTATGCGGCTATTATCTCCAGCTCCATTCTTTCACTGGTAGACTATGGCATAATCATATACGGGGCCACCTCTGACACAGCACTGTCTAGCATCAAACATGCCCTAAACAAAGCCTGCAGATTGGCCATAGCATGTGATCGTCTCACACACACCTGTGACCTCTATCTACACTCATCATGGCTAAACTTCCAGGGGCAACTAGTTTATCAGACCTGCCTAATGGCCAAAAAAAATCCAGTTGGGCCTAGCCCCCCCCCAGGCTGTCAAAAGCTCCTCCTAAAGAATCTTCTGGCTCACTCCGCAAGACACTCTGACACCACCACATTCCGTGTCCCCTTTGTAAATACCACTGCCGGCCAAAGGTCCTTTTGCTACAGGACCCCACTCTGGATGAACTCAATCCCTGACTCTATCTTAACAATCCCCAGGCTTGGGCCTTTTAAACATGAGTTACTTAACCACATTATGTCAAACTCCCACTGTGACTGCAGATGAAACCTGAAAAAATATTAATGTACCATTGCTTCACAATTGCTGATGTTCCATGTCTGTGTATATTGCATCTTTCTTTCTAAAGGTTACTGTCATTCTCTATACTTGAATTGTGTCTATATTGCGTATTCCATGTTATACTGTGTTCTAACCCATTTATGTACGACGTGGAGCCTTTGCAAATGAGTCTCTGACTCAAAGGGTTGTAATTCCTAGACCTTCAATAAATAAATAAATAAATACAGTAAGTCTTCTTCAGGTTAAAAGTCTGGTCACAATTCAGTGGTTTAATTTGCTCTCCAAGTTCGGATTCAGTCCGAAAAAAAAGCACACGTTCCCTCTCAGGAACAGCAGGCATGCAGGCCAAACTCAGGCCTTTCCACAGTTCTCCCACGTGAATCCTCTATGGATTGCTGCTCAAACTATCTCGAGCTGTTACTTCTTCACTTCCCAATTCTGATCTAACTGAAATTGCAAGCAGTGTGGGACTTTCCCCAAGATCCAAACGGTTCGGTTGGCTGATCTGTCTGTCAGACACAACAAGGGCTCCCCCTCCAGGTTATTTTAGGTGCCAAAAGCCCAAAACTACAATTCCTACAAGTTTTGGCCCCACCAAGCCCCTGTAGGCAGGCTGCATTTTAGAGTCCCAAATGTACTGATTGGCCCATTCTGCAGTCCAGGATCAAGATGATAGAAACAAACAAAACTGTCCATGCTGCAAAGAAGGCAGGTTAGAATAAACTGCAGTATTATTACTACTCTTAACAAATGATCAGCAAACAAGTACATCTTCTAACAGTGCTCCCTCTCAGATTAATTATGACTGCAGTCCAAGCAGCTCTTAAAGAGACAGTTCACAGAGGCTATATAGGCACTCTCTGGCAATCACATTTAAACTGCTAAAATGCAGAACACCAGCCTGGCAGTGAGCATTTAAGCAAGCTCAAGGAAGACTTTTCGAGAACCCCCATTTGTAGGGGGGTTACACATTCAAGTACCTAAAAGGCATTAATAAGGTGCAGGGGGCAGAAATCTTCCAGTACAGGAGAAGTACAAGAACGAGGGGGCATTCTATGAAATTAGAGGGGGTAGGAAGGTTGACAGGGAATGTGAGAAAGTTTTTCTTCACCTAGAGAGTAGTGGACACATGGAATAGTCTGCCACAGGAGGTGGTGTAAGCAAGCATTGTGGAGAGATCTAAACATTCCTGGGACAAACATAAGGAAGCCTTAGAGGTGGGGTGGAGGGAGGGGATGCCACAAACCAGATATGGTCAGAGGCCGACATCAGGTATCGGGCTTAGGGACAGACTGGATGGGCCAGGCGGTTCTTACCTGCTGAGAGGTTTTATGTTTCTGTCTTTCTACCTATCAGATATTGTGCAGATTGGGAATAGCTATGGTGGTTCTGATGCTGGTTTTAAGTTTAGATCACTAACTGTAGATGACACTTTAGACTCCCTTATGCATATGAACTTAAAAACTTAACTGGGACTGGACAATATTGATAAAAAAACTATTTTCTTTGGTTATTGATGTACTTGCTAATCCTCTGTGCGCTTTGTACAACCACTCATTAGCTACTGGTGAGGTCCCGAGATTGTGGAAGAAGGAAACCATGGTCCCTATTTTTAAATCGGTCAATATCTCTCCTTGGCCTATTGTCCAAGGTCCTTGAGAGGATTGTTTATGACTGATTTAAGAAGCTTCTGGATACTGGCAATTTGCTAACACCGTGCCACCATGGGTTTTGAGATAATCACAGCACACTCACAGCTATGCTTGAAGTCACTAATGATCTTCATAGGATCTTGTATGAAGGGGACAAAGTCGATGCACTCTTCTTGGATCTCTCCAAAGCATTTGATCTGGTGCACCACGGTCACCTGCCTGCCAAACTTTGGGCCTTTGGTCTATCTGTATCTGCAGTATCCTGGTTCCAGAATTACTTGACTGATGAATCTCATCCAGTCTCTTTAAATTCTTTTTCTTCTCCACTCATCAAAATCATTACCGGAGTACCCCAGAGATTAGTCCTGAGGCCTATTTTGTTTAATGTTTTCTTCAATGATCGTGTGAATATTTTGCATGTTTTGCATAAATCTGAATCCCATATTATCATGTACAGGGATGAGATTACTTTTACAGAAGGGTATCTAATGTTAATGACATAACCATATTTGCAGCCTAACTTTGAATTGGTACAAAAATGGTTATTAAAAAAATGGCCTTCTGCTGAATCTTGGTAAAACCAAGTATGTGCACTTTGGAAACAAAACAAAAATTACACATTTGGCTCCCTCTGACTTAATTGAAAATGTCAGTGGCGCCTTTGTTGAGAGAGTGGACAGTTTCAAGTATCTCAGTTTTACCACTGACCAGACTCTCTTTTAAAGAACGCATCTCCAACTGGTTAAGTTAGTGCACACTCTCCTTGGTTAGTTTTTTAGGCTAAAAATGTGTTTGCCAGTCACTCTAAGATAGTCTTGGCTCAGTCCCTACTGCTGTCATTAGTAGACTATGGGCTTCCAGTCTATGCCAAGCTAGTGTAACTGACTTGCAAAGAGTTACAAATTCTAAACAATTCCATTGGTAGATTTGCTGCCTCCAGCCCCAGATTTTCTTATCACTGCACTCTTCACAAACACCTTGACTGGCCATGTTTTGACTCACATGTTACTTTTTTTAGCCTCATCAGTTGTAGTGTTTCCTAAAAGGCCCAATTAGATTTTGTTTGTGGCTGGTGCTAGCCTCAACGTTGGGTTCCTGCGTGCTAGAAACATAGAAACATAGACTTTGATGGCAGATAAGGACCACTTGGCCCACCCATTCTGCCCATTTCCCTACCTACTGGATAAGCTGCAGATTCTAGTTAACCAACAGCCTATTTCCTGCAACCCCCCACTATAATTGCCTTATGTCTGTCCCATGCATGTTTGAATTCCTCCACTGTTTTAGACCCCACAACCTCTCCAGGAAGGCGGTTCCATGCATCCACCACTCTCTCAGTGAAAAAGAATTTCTTCACATTACCCCTGAGCCGTCCCCCCTCTAACTTTAAATTGTGCCCCCTTGTTGTGCTAGATTTGCTTATACCCATTTCAGAAGACCCCCAAATCTTCCATTCCTTTCTGGGCCAATATTCTTTTATTTATCAAGCTATTATATTCTGGAATAATTTACTTGCTTCATTACACTCTATCAAGTCACAGAATGTGATTAAAATAGTGTTAACAATACTGTTTGGACTTGTCTCTATGCACGTGTAATGTCACTTGATTACTGTGTACACAGATGTATTGCATATTTATTCCGTATTGTTGCTCTTGTTTACATCTCCAGGTCCCCCTTGGAAATGGGCATCTAATGCTCTTGTGTCCTGTCCGGTTACGCACTACAAATAAATAAAATTAAAAACAAAATTGCACAAAGGTGTGAAAAAATGAACCTCTCTAGCTTGGGACTCGTAAAGGAAACACAAACTGTCAATATTTCTGCTTTTTAGCAACTTTTAACAAGTGGATGAAAGTAGACTGCTCGTTCACAGCAGCTCAGACATCTGTCTTTCCTGCCTATAGTTTTTGCAAGTGCTGGCTCACATGGGCTGCCTTCAGTGAGCTTCCAAAGTGGCCTCTAATTGGACAGGAAGTCTCTGGAGGTCTTGAACTGTCACACACTGCTCCAGTGGCTGAATAATGAATAAAAAAACACAAATAATGAATAATTGGGCCCCTGAATATGAATACTTGGCTGAATATTCAAAATAAGGTATTTGCACACTCTACCTCCCTCCCTCCTCCCTGCCCCAGAAGGGAGTCCTATACAGATACACAGACCCTCAGCAGCAACAGGAAACTCCCTCCTATGTCCATGCAAAGCTAAAAAACTTTGCACTTTGTGTAATTCACCACAAAGTGTGCAATTTCGCAAAGCATATCACTACATGAAGTTCACCCTTTGCATACCCATGAAGTGGGAAGTTTGAACTTCATGTTGAATAAACTATGTGTGATGCACTATTATACAATGGCAAGAAAGAATGCTAGGCTCTGATTGGTCAGTCTGGGACTGGACCCGTGATGTTATCCCAGCCTAACATCACAGATCAAGTCTCAGCACACAAATGACCAAATAAAAAAAAAAAATCACTGCCCACTGCCCATTCGATGCCGCTGCCACCCACCTGCTTTCAAACAGCAGCACGATTGTACCCCAGACTGTCAGTTACTCCCTACGTGTTCAAGTCACACACACAGCTCCCATCAAGTTAAAAATTAAATTCTAAGTTAAAAAAAGTAAAAGAAAATTAAACCTTTACTGCAGCATTTTTTTTATCACTTCTCACTCTTGGCAGCATGGTCATGCGAGCACATGCAGACTAAAGTAACATTAAGTGCTGTGCTCGCTCCTCAGATACTGTGCCCAGCTCAGTGAAGGCACCCACTTGGTCAGCTAAGGAGGACCCCCCAAAAAAACAACAACAAAACCCAACAGATTTAAGCGAAACTGGACTGTGAACTGGCACTGTTCAATAATGAAAGCACTTGCCATCACGCATCTTCCCTTCGCGCTTCACTTGCTACCGTCCTCTAGTCCATTTACTGAATGAGCAACCATAGATTTAAATTTGAATACACCTTCTCCTGGTAAACGCCAACAGTGATAAAAAAAAATGGAGCATCAGAGAGAGAGAGAGAGAGAAGACAGAGAGAGAGAGAGAGAGACCTAGCAGCAGCACAGGGATACAGGGAAGCCATATAGCTGCACTACCACCTGCTGGACATGAGAGAAACCAGGGACTCATTTTTCAAAAGATATACCTTTCCAACGTTTTTAATTTGAAAAATTTATAAAATATTTAACTGTAAAAAAGAAAAAAGATATACCTCCCGTAAGAAAAGCTAAAAAAAGGTATTTTTAACATCTTTTTTTTCCATTTTCTTTTTTTCTTAACTAAAGCAACTATTGTATAATAGGAATAATGCACTCTAGGATGTGTGTCGTGCTGGGATACTATCACTTATTGGGTATTGGATGCACTAGGCCTGTGGCCTCGTGCACAACCACTCGAGGTGTGACGCTATCCCAGCATAACACACACTCTGTTGTGCCTTATTCCTTTAATTCACCACTTCACAGCTATATTTTATCGAGAAGTTGCGAAGTCTACTTTGTGTAAGTGTGGCGAAGTGTGAAGTGACCATTTTATGAAAACTATACAGCATTGCAACATTGTAATTTAAGGCTGCAAGAGATTCTAGGTCTGTCATGTCAGCAGCCCCACCCCCTCCCCAAATTTATATGTTGGGATGAATAAATATGCTGAGCAAACATTTACTAAATTATAGGGATTTCCCTACACACAGTCTGTTAACTACAGCAGTCTGTAAACTCCTTCTTTCCTGTTGGTACTGTGCCACACAGCACAGTCTGTTAAAAATTCTTTCCCTCTTGATCACATTCCAAGCTACTGCCAAAAAGCAACAACCTCCATCTCTCTGAGGAACACCTACCCATAGTAGTTTATAAAATGGGTATGGAATTTGCCATGTCCTGATTGACCGAGATGTACCCTAACCTGTGTCCTCACAAAGTCATAAACTGTACATCAGGTACTTTTGTGGCAGCCAAGATGCTGTGCTTCCAGATATCCATGCCTCCTAGATAGTTTGGTAAAACAAAAATTCTGACATCTCTGTTGAAAAAGTTAAAAAGCTTTACACCCATTACTTCTCCTTACATTTTAAGTAACATTAGAATTACTTTCCACCCCACACCTAACAAATACGTAATATATTAAAAAATGATTTAAACCCATCATCTGACCCATTGTATGTTTTCTTTTTTATACTCTTTTTGTAGGCCTGTAATCCTCCATCACCAAGTTAATATTGTTCCTGCTCTGACATGATCAACACTGCCAGTATATCACCTCTCTGCCCCCCTCGGGGCCCGTCTCCTACTCAGTTAATACTGTCTCTGTCTTCAGCTATGAAAGCATAGTCATTCTCAAGTTCTCCAGGCACTCCTTGGTTGAACAAACAACTATGCGACCATGACACCACTCATGCTCACAGTGTTCATTCACAGCACTCAGTGTACCCATTTCTCTTGTTATCAGTTTTAAGTGTGCAGTGACAAACTGCAGAGTGAGAGCGGCCTGAGCTGATGAAAGTGAAAACCACACATCGACAAACATTAATCTCTGCAAAAAAGCTAAGCAAACTAATAAATACTGTGGGCTGGGAGGACAACGGTACCCAAACCTCTACACTTTTCTGTTTAGAACCAAATCCTTACTGCCCCAAGATGACACAGAAAGAATAATCCAGTCTGTGATATTTCCTTTTTTGATTATGTAGATAGCTTCCTCTGTGGTGCCTCCAAGGCCATAATAACATAGAAACATAGACAATGACGGCAGAAAAAGACCAAAGATCCATCTAGTTTGTCCAGAGTTCCCTATCTGCCTCAGGACGTATTGCCCATACAGGGTTTTATACTTCCTGGTCCACTCTCTTGCTCCCCCCCACTGCTAATGACCTGAACAACCACTAAACCCATCAGTCTGTCCAATCCATGCTTGAAACCATTTATAGTTTGGCGCCTACTACCTCCACTGGCAGACTGTTCCATGGCTCCACTGCCCTTTCCATAAAGCAGAACTTCCCCATATCCATCTTAAACCTTTCTCCCACTAGTTTCCACTAATGACCTTGGGTTCTTGACTCTGTACTCCTGCTAAATAGTTCCCCATAGTTCACCTTGTTTATTCTCTTCAGGAACTTGAAGGTCTCTGTCATATCTCCCCTCTCTTATCTGGTTTCCAGTAAGTGCATGGTCAGTGCCTTGAGACAATCTTAGTAAGAGCTGCCCTGTTGGCCCTGAATCTTCTTGGTCACCCTGCATGGAACTGTCTCCAACCTGTCCCTGTCCTTCCTTAGGTGAGGACTCCAGAAATTAGCACAGTATTCCAGGTGTTACCTCTACAGTGACCTACAGTATGTAGAGGTAGTAGTACATCCTTTTTCCTGCTGTCAGTACCTTTCTGATACACCCAGCATCCTATTAGCCTTACTATAGGCCTTGTTACACTGGCTTGATTGTTTGAGGTGGTCACTAATGATGACTCCGGGCTCCCTTTCCTCTTCTGTAGTGCTCAGTGCCCAGCTTGGCTGGACTAGATGTGCTATACAACAGACTAGCCAGACTGATTCTCGACTGCCCATATGACACATACTACTGTAAACTGTATCGAGAGTTAAATTGGCTGTCCCTGGGAGATAGAAGGGAACTGCATTTTATCCTTTTCTATCTGAAGTGCATTGAAGGAAAACTACACCCTCTCAGACCGTACATTTTATCTGTTTACTGGTCACCAGTGGCCTCCATTGCTGTAGCTGTTCTGAACAGAAAATGTTGTTTTAGTTTACTTTTACTAGAAGTAGCACCCAGCAACGACCATGGGTGACTCCATTTTCAGATTATTGACATCTCATTTGATCCTGATCTCTGCATTCGCAGTGAGAACATCTCAGCACCCATTTACACTGTTTAACTTGATGGTAGAAGTACAAATAACCTGAAAAAAACTTGCAGGAAACACACAAACTGAATGCAATATAAAAGAAAAAACCCTGCACTACACCTCCTATCAAATTTTAAAGCTAACTGAAGGTAAATGTGGCATGTCACACCTCGCTGCAACTTATTTTTTTGAACTCATAGTAAGCAGACAGGCATACTGTAGAGCCTAAAGGGTGCTTACACATCAGATTCTTCTTATTTGCTAGTGAAGCTCTCAGGCACAATGAGATTTCAACAGCCAGAAAATGGAGTCGCCAGGATAGTTAGAGGGGAGTAGCATGAACAGTGAAAATCAACTAAAACATTCTGCAATTTGGCAAACTCCCAAGCTATGGTAGGGAGGGACTGAAGGGGATTCAGAGAGGTAGAAGACAGTAGTTAGTAGAAGGGGTTTGTTTGTAACCTCTAGGTGGTGCTATCCAAGGGCTACTACCCCTGCCTGCTTGGCTAGTAGCAGGTTAAGGGGCCTGAGTTCTGAGACGGGTGCCTCCACTCAGAGGTCAGGGTTGGTAGTGGTCAAGCTAACCTGGGCACAGCCCTCCGGGACACTGTAACCCCTCTCTTTCCTTACTAGTGGCCAGAACAATACAAAATAATCACTTTCACAATACCCCTGATACACCACACAAGTACCCACACTGTTTGCACTTACCACCAGGGCTTTCCTCTGGCTCGGCCATGGGGACCCCCTGTAAAACAAGGTTATACACAGAAAATAACAGCAGTACAGTACTCTTGCACAAACTGGAACCACAGTCAGGGTAAATGCAAAAAAGAGTTAGATCTGATTTATTTAAGGGACTTGAACAAGGGAGGGGCGTAATCAGGTTAATTTGCTTAAAGGCTGTATCAATCGAATAGTTACGCATGCACTTCAGGGTCTATAAACAGTCACACACTCTGGGTACCCAGATGGAGAATGGTGGGCTAGCCAGGAATGTTGTAGCTGGTTGGGCCCTGTGATGGAAGAAAACAACATGCACAACACACGTTATCTGTAATCCGGAGCCGGGGGGCTCAGTTTGTGAAAAGAAAACAACAAGACAATTAGATGACACTCTTTTAAATTAGGCTGTTGTTACAGGGATCTACCCTGATGATTACTCAAGATACCCAAGACTGAACACAGGCTGGACGAAAATCAAGATAGCAGGTGATTAATCTGGAGTGCCAGGGGAAGCAAGGCCCACACGAATCACCGAGGTGTCATTCCTGTTCAAGCATGGAGCAGGGGGCTGATCCCCAGGCAGGTATCTCGCTGGTGGCTTTCTCTGTGCAGTGGGGTGGTCTAGCAGGGCCAGCGTGGCATGGCCCAGGCCGAATGGAGATGAACGCGGATTTAGTCTGATTAGGCTGGATAAATCTTCCAGCAAGCAGAACACAGTTCACACAGTGGGGAACCAAATCACGACCCACTTTCAATACAAAGCACATTTACATGTAAAGGATTCTACGGTACCAGCAAGCAGAACACAGTTCACAGTGTGGGGAACCAAATCATGACCCACTTTCAATACACAGCACATTTACATGTAAGGAAATTCTACTGTACCAGGCAAACCGCTCTCTGGTCATGATCGCAAAGTCTCTGCACAAACCGGGAATTCAAAAGCAGCTGGAAATCCTGACAAGCCGATCGCACTCAGCAAAATTTTCGATCTTCTTCAGGTATGAGCCCGGTAAAAAATCAGTGGCTTACTTCATTCTCACAAACTTGGATTTAGTCTGAAATAATTCTCTTCTATCCCTCTCAGGGGCAGCAGGCAGACATGCAGGCCACAACTCAGGCCTTTCCACAGTTCTTCTGCATGAAACTACTCAGACGGCTGCTTGACTGTCTCAAGCTGTTGCTTCTTCAGCTCCCAACTGAGATCTGACTCAACTGCCAGCAAGCCTGGGACTTTCCTCAGAATCCAAAAGGTTTGGTTGGCTGATCTGTCTGTCAGTCACAACAAAGGCTCCCCCTTCAGGTGCAAAGAGGCGCCAAAAGCCCAAAACTACAATTCCTACAGATTTTGACTCCAGACAGTTCCTGTAGTCTGGCTCCATTTTAGGTCCCACCAGTACTGATTGGTCCAATTCACAGTCCCGGGCCAAATGGTGGGGATAAACAAAACAGTCCTTGCTGCAAAGAAGGCAGGTTAGACAAACTACATTATCATTATCACTCTAATAGGTTTTCAGCAAACAGTTACATCTTCTAACAGAGCTCCCTCTGCGCAATTAGTGATGGTAGACACGGAGCGATTACCAGGCAGCCCAGGCGGGACTCGAGCATGACAACACTCAGCCCCCTCCCAGATTAATCACCACTGCAAATCTAGGCAGCCCTTAAAGAGGCAGTACACAGGCACTCTCTGGCAATAACGTTTAACTGTTAAACGCAGGACACCAGCCTGGCAGTGAGCATTTAGGCAAGCTCGAGGAAGACTTTTCGGGAATCCCCATTTGTAGGGGGGGTTACAAGTTCATTGTAGGTAGGGTTACCACCTTTTAAGAAGTCCAAAGTGGGACATTTCTTACTGAAACTGGATTTTTCGCATGACAATATGTCATCTCGACCAATGCAATAGACATGTTTTCACTAAATAATCAGAATTGAGACTATATGTTGTAGTTTTTCAGTTGTTTCTTGTGTTTTGTATTATTTTAAGGTATTTTAGTTAAGGTATTATAGTTTTTTGCAACATTTAGAGGAAAATTAGAAAATATTTTCTCTACTATAATGTCAGGACATTTAGCATTTTTCATGTTTTTCTGCAGGACGCAGCTGCCCAAATCAGGACTGTCCTGCGAAAATAGGGACAGGTGGTAACCCTAATTGTAGGAAGGAATCCAAAGGTAGTGCAAGAGGGGAAATGTCAGGCCATGTGGAGGACAGGTACAGCAGGGAGATAGCTGCAAGGACTGTGGGGCACTCATCTTCTGCGTTATGCTTTGAAGGGTGGAACACTGCCCCATATATAGGAGCATCATTGTGGACTGCAGGTTGACACTGGAATATCAAGTGTCGGTGGTAGTCTGCAATTTTTTTTCCATCTGTGTAGCATTGCTCAGGTTAAACCATATCAAGCAGCAACTGACTTGGAGACACTGAACTATGCCTTTATGACTTCAAGATTGGATTACTGGTATGCTCTTTACCTTAGGCTATCTGTGGGGGTTGATATGCCACCTGCAGCCAGTGCAAAATGCCACAGTGCATCTGATTGCTGGGACCTCGTGATCTGAACAAATCACGCCGGTGCTGCATACGCTGCACTGACTGTATGCCAGTTCAGTGGTGTATCTACTTCAAGATATGTTTGTTCACCTACAAAGCCCTGAACAGTCTGAGTCCTGGCTACTTAAAAGACCCCCTGTCCAAATGCTATCCTGTCCACCTCCAGCATTTATCTGAGGAGGTTCTTTTAAGAGTTTGGGAGTGAGTATCTCATGTTCTGATCATTTTTTTTTTTAGTTTACTGTTTTTTCTCCCCTGAACTCCGACTGGCCCCCATCGCCCCCATGCCCTGCCCAGCCTCATCACCCCAACCCTAGGAATTACCTTGCTCCCTGTGTCCCAGTGGATGGTCCCCTCATGGGAAGGACTGCCTGGGGGCCACTCCTTATCCCCCAAAATAGCTACAGTGTCTGTGGGAGAGTGAGAGCATCAGTCAATGGTGTGGGAAATGTGGCAGGGCGACGGATGGCATACTGCTCGGTTGAGGATTTTTGTGTTTTCCATCCTGCCCCAGAACATTATGGAGATGGTATGTCTGGTGTCAAGACATTGGAAGGATGAAGCTCCTTTACCTGTGTTCTGGCTCCAGCCTGCACTACCACCTGTGGTTACCCTGGTGGTAGTGTTGCAGCAGAGACTAGAATCCCACCCGCTCCTGGGGAGGCGAGGATCCATGGAATGCTTAACCATACTCCCCCTGCCTGCCCTCCAGCAACCCAGGCCTGTTCCCAAACCCAGGTCACTGGCATCGCTGGTGGTAGCGCTACTGCTGCATTGGTGAGCCAATGTTTCCATGTGTTTTGCGCTATTGGAATTTTTTTTAGATATTTCGTAATGCAATATTAATTGTGCTTTTATTCAGTTAAGGGCATGCTTGTAAGCATTTTTTTATTCCATTATTAGGAACCATCTTCCCCTAAAGAAGCCAGACTGGGGCAAAACCTAGGGCATGGAGTAGGAGCCACTTGTGGATAAAAAGTAGAAGGTACCTGAGAAGTCCGTGTGGTTGATTTTCTTTGCGGTACTGGAACGGTTGGCAATAGCAGTCCCATCCAAACTGACCATTGAACTTGGTTATATTGAGGGTACCCAGCAGAGTTCTGTGCTTTGATTCTACTTGGTTCAGTCCACTCAGTACATCATAAACCCTTACCCACCCTAACCCATACTCTTCCCATGCCCCTTCCCTTACCAGAATGAAGTCCTCAGATGCCCAGCATAACACAACAGCATTGTGAGCCCCCATCTTCTGCCCTCCTCCTCCTCTGTGTCCTGGGTGGGGGACAGTGGCTTAACTTTCAGCCACTACTGGTCTGTAATCTGACCTCCACTCTCTGCTTTCTGGTTCTAGGGGTGTCTGATGAACTATTAAAAAAAAACAACTTTTGTCCCAATCCTCAGGGGGCACAGCCATGATTGCCCCCATCCTTCATCCCCTTGCCCTAATTGTGCAAACTAGGCTAACCTGATGTGGCTCCATTATGTGATGGAAGGAGAAATGTGATCTGTAGTGTGAGACCACTGTTTGCATATGCCATGCTGAGTGTGAGTGACAGTGCCATTTGGGGCAGGATTTGCACTGGCTTGTCCAGTCGCAAGGATGCCTTGACACAAGTTCCACCCCAAACTGTCTTGTCTACACACACACACACACACACACACACACACCTACCTAGCAAGCATGGCATACAGAAACAGAGGATACCGTGCTTCTTCCTCCACATAATGGGGCACATCGGGCCAGCCTAGTTTGGACAGTTAGGGTGGTAGGAAGAAGGGATGGGGCACACACACACAGCTCTGCCCCCTGAAGATGGGACCAGAAGATTTTTTTTATTGTCCAGTAACTCCAGGAAGTGGGTAGGAAATCAAAAGGCAACATGACTGGGAGGAGCATATCTGTTGGATCAAGTTACCGACAACAAGTAAGTGTAGTCCACTTTTGCATCAGTGGCATGGTTCATTAATAAATGGAGTGAACCAAATTCCTACAAAATAATAGGAAGTTTGTGGGTATTTGCACCCTTGTGAAGAGCTGGAGTTTGATGTTTATGGGATAAGGTTCAACTGAACTTGTAGCCCTATATACAGAAACATAGAAATTTGCCAGCAGAAAAGGACCTCTTGGCTCATCCAGCCTGCCTAAGCCCGCTCCCTTTCTGGCATATTTTACTCCCTTTGCTCCCTGGCCTTGTTACTTCTGTTTAGCCCCATGTAGTTACACACTAACATACTAAAATGCCAACAGAATAGGCCTAATGGTCTTTCGTGTCTGCTCGTTTGGTCAGCCCCCACCCTGGGAGCTGACCTTGCTCCCCCCCCTTGCCCTCTCTGGTTTCTCCCTTCCCAGTCCTGGATATTCTTGCTGCACAGTACTTTGCTTCCAGAATCCTTCCCCTATACCTGTCCCACCCCCTCTTGAACCCCTCCACTGTCTCTGCCTCCACCAGTCCCTGGGCAGCGCACTCCATGGCTCCACCACCCTCTCTGTGAAGTAGCACCTCCTCCTTTCTCCCCTGAATCTCCTCCCTCCAGCTTCCACCCATGCCCTCTAGTTGCCCCTCCTTCCTTCAGAGCACCCCTGACTGCTCCTCCCTATTTACCCCTTCATGTACCTGAACACCTCTATCATGTCCCCTGGTCCTTCTCTCTTCCAATGTGTACATATTTAGCTCTTGAGCCTCTCCCATAAGTCCTGTCCCCAAGCCCCAGATCATTTTGTTGCCCTCCTCTGGACCCTCTCCAGGAGTTCAATGTCCCTCTTTAAGTGTGGTCTCCAAAACTGCATGCGGTACTTGAGGTGCGGCCTCACCAAGCAGTTATACAGAGGGAGTATCACTTCCCTCCTTCTGGAGATGATCCCCCTAGCAATGCATCCCAGCATCCTGCTGGCCTTAGCCACTGCCCTCCTATAAGTCTCAGAGTTGTTCATCTTGACATTCACCACCACCCCCAGGTCCCTCTCAGCCATTGAGACTTATAGCATTCCCCCCCCAGGGTGTACACTTGGCCTGGGTTTCTGGCTCCCAGGTGCAGTACCTTGCATTTCACTGCATTGAACCTCAGCTTCCACTTTCTAGACCACCTTTCCAGAGCCTCCAGATCCTCCTGTAGGGCCACCTTCCCCTCCTCCCCATCCACCACCGCCCCCAGTTTTGAGTCATCTGCAAAGAGACTCATTTCACTCCTGATACCCTTCCTTATGTCAGAGACATAGACGTTGAACAGGAGGGGCACAAGGACCGATCCTTGAGGGACCCCATTAATGACCCTTGTTGGGGATGAGACTATCCCGCCAACCATGACCCTCTGGGCTCAGTCCTGGAGCCAATTTCCTATCCATCTGATCATCTGGTTCCCCACCCCCATTTCTACTAGCTTATCCAACAGGCCCCCATGAGGAACAGAGTCAAACGCCTTGCTGAAGTCAAGAAAGAGGACGTCCACCGGTCTACCCAGGTCCAAGGCACTTGTGACCCAGTCATAGAACTCCACAAGGTTTGTCTGACATGATTTCCTCGTGATGAATCCATGCTGCCTATCGTCCAGGCACCCTGACTTTTCCAGGTCCCCCTAGCCTCTCCTTGACTTTGTTTCAAGCCCTCTTGAATTTGCTCACTGAGTCTACCCCCACCACCCATTCTGACAGCTTATTCCAAGGACCTATCACTCTCTTAGTGAAGAACTGTCCCCTCATATTTCCCCTAAATCTACCCCCTCTAGCTTGAGTGCATGTCCCCTAGTTGATTTGTTTTCACTCTTCCTGAATATGCTTCCATCCTGCACCTTGTTTATTCCTTTCAGATATTTGAATGTTTCCACCATATCCCCCCTTTCCCTCCTTGTCTCCAGCATGTACAAATTTAGTTCTTCTAGTCATTCTTTGTAAGACCTCTGTGCAGTCCTTGAACCATCTAGGTTGCCCTTCTCTGCACCCTCTCCACCCTGTCCCTGTTACCCTGTCGGTGTTGCATCCAGAACTTCACCCCGTATTCCAGATGCGGTCTGACTATAGTTTTGCATAGTGACATGATCACCTCCCTCCTCCTACTTGTAATGCCCCTTCCTATGCATGCAAGCATTCTGCTTGCCCTTCACACCACCTTGTTGCATTGGTTACTCACCTTCAGGCTATCTGAAATGATCATCCCCAGGTCCCTTTCTTGCTCTGTTTCCTTGAGATCTTCCCCTCCCAGCCAGTATCTTGCCCTTGTGTTCTTATGCCCTATGTGCATAATTTTGCATTTTTTTGAGTTAAACTGCAGTTGCCATTTCCCTGACCACTCCTCCAGCCTGGACAGATCTTCCCTCATTTTTTCCACCCCCTCCTGGCATGTCCCACTGCTACAGATCTTTGTATCATCTGCAAATAAACACACCTTCCCATTCAGGCCCTCTGAAATGTCACCAATGTATATGTTAAACAGTATGGAACCCAATACTGACCCCTGGGGAGCCCCACTTATCACCCCCACTTCCTTGGAGTGCAATCCATTAACCACCATCCTCTGAGTTCTATCTACCAGCCAATTCTCCACTCAGTTTGTTAGTTTGCTGCCTACCACTAAGCTGCCTAACTTGTTTATTAGTCTCCTGTGATGGATAGTGTTAAAGGCCTTTCTGAAATCAGATATGCCACATCCACTGCCCCTCCCTGATCACATATTTCTGTTACCCCATCAAAAATTCAATTAGGTTGGACTGACATGACCTTCCACCTGTGAACCCATGCTGATTTTCGTCAGTGAGTCCCCACTCCCCCAGATATTGCACTAAGTGCCTCCATCAGCTTACCCACCACAGAGGTAAGGCTGACCGGTCGATAGTTGCCTGGCTCTTCCTTCCCTCCCCCTTTGAGCAATGGTACCACATCAGCCCGTTTCCAATCCCCGGGACCCTTTCCTTGTCTAGGGACAGATTAAATAACTTGATGAGTGGTGCCGCAAGTTCCTCTCTTAACTCCCTGAGCACCCTGGGGTGGATTGCATCGGGGCCAATTACCTTGTCCCTCCACAATTTTTCTAATTCCTCTAATACCCTACCCTCTGAAAAGGGGCTTGTGTCCCTTCCCCTGCTTCTTAGCTCTGGCCCCCTTCCTTCTTCCTCAACCGTAAAGACTGAGGTAAAGTATTTGTTCAGTAGATTTGCCTTATCCTCACCCCCATCCATTAGCGCTCCCCCTCCCCTCTGAGTCTCATAACCCCCTGCCTGCTTTTCTGTCTCTCACGTATATAACGGAAACATTTCTTGTCCCCCCATATATGGCACCACTTAGTAAGTACTAAATGCACAGTACAAGATGAGGCTTAAGTTATAGCCCCCACCATGAAATATTCTGTACATTTCAGTAATTTCATCCATGCATTCTCCACTTTTTCCATACAGCTATGCTAACTGGTTTACTGTTCTTCCCTTGTCACAAAGAAAAACCTTCAATAAAAAGATCACTCAGTAAGATGCCCCCCCAGTTCATGTTTAGGTAATGATTGCTGCAGCTGATTAACCCTTTTTTGTATTAATCTCAAATATATCTCAGCTGCTGTTGCCCTGAATCTTTTGTAGTGGGGCTGCAATATGAAACACATGGGCATACTTCTGTTGGTATTATTTTTTTGATATGAGACTTCAGGAAAGCATATTCTATTTCCATGACTAATTTCCCGAGGGGCCCTTCTTTTGTAACTTTGTTTGAGCTTGTCAGAGACACCCTTTCCAGTGCCACATGGTTTAAATATGTCTCTCTCCGTAAAAAACGAATAGGCTGCCAGTCAGCCCATTGTTCCACAGGTTCAAAGCCTGATGTGTCTGAAGATAAGAGGCATGGAAGAAATCTTTATCAACAGGCAATCTGTAAATCAGAGTACACAACTACAGTTCAGGAAAATGTTGATGCCCATGTAGCAATTCTAGCTCTGCAGTACACGTATCGTATTTCTTTCCCCGGGCCTGATTTATAATTCCATAGTCCATCTCCATACCTCAGTGGTTTAGATTGTGTAGCCTTTAGCATAGGAGGAAATCACAAGCAGCCAGTGAAAACCAATCAAATTCCCTCCCTGTCTATCTGGATATGCTCTGCAGTAACACATGTAATGGCATATGTAACATCTCAGTGGATTTGCAGTGGCACCCCCTCCCCCAGAGGTTGAGAGACATTTATAGGACCAGGAAAAAAAACACATTAAACATGATTTCTGGAAGATACAAAGCTTCCTTGATATTAAAAGCAGGTCTGTTTCTCAGAGAGCAAGAGAAAGACATTTTACGTGGTCTTCACAAACATTTTACGGAACTCAGTTTTGTCTCATGGTTAGAGCAGAGAACTGCGAACTGGAGCCCTAGGTAAGCATAGGGATGTTAAGTGACTTAGGGTCACACAGTGAGTCAGTGGTGGTTGTGAGACTAAACCTAGGGCAGGTTTTGTTTGAATTTCAATTTTACAAGAGGCCCTTAGATGTTCTTTAGTTTCTATATTCGCAAATGTGGTTTAAAATGATGCCATTAACCTGAACTTCTTGGTCCAGCATGCCATGGGTTCTAGGCTTGTCCCTGACTTACAGAAAAAAACAAAACAAAACTCTTCATTGCTCTGATGAACTTTTAAATGCCGGATGAATATTTTTCCTTTCTGTTATAACAGCACTGGACTCAATATCATCTAAGACTTTGATTTTCCTGATTGCTCTGCTATAAGGGAAACTGGTGGTATTGTATTACTGTAATTCTCCTCTCTAATTCAGCCTTAGATTTATTAATGTTCTGGATGGCAACTTCCAGCTGTGTGTTATAGCTAGTTGCACAAGTACTAGTTAATACAGTTTGGATTTGTGCTCATTTCAGTCAGAATTTTAGTATTCTGTAGGGGTCTGGAAGGGAGTGAGAAATTCTTTCCTTTGCGAACACCCTGGTTAGTCGTGAATAAGAATAAATTAGTTAATATGACGACATATAACTTGATGTATTTGATTACCTATAAATATTCTTGTTCTTAGCAGAAGATACTACTTGCAATACGCTGGTCACAATACCGGGTAACCCTCTCTATGAAATATCAAAGCTGGGGTGTCATTTCTTTATTCTGCCATAACATGCTTTAAAACCAGCTGTTGAGTGTATCCAATTTTTTTTAAATTATATTTTACTGAATTTTTTACTTTCACATAACAGGATAAATGGTTATATTATTAAAGAACAGATCATATCACTCACTCAAAATTAAATTAATTAGCACCATTATTATAATGTATGGTGTGTCTAGACCAAAACATTTGTGGAACAGGGGAGAGTTTATATAAACCACAGTTTGTTTATATCACAGTTCTAGAAACTAACTGTAATACATAATCAGGAATTTACATGTATCTCTCAAGCATGGTTATTCAATACCAGATACCTGCATATATTCCAATTTTACAATAAGTTGAAAGAGCGTACCCTATTATCAATAAGCCATAATGATTAAAAAAAACTCCTCCCTCATTTCATCCACCAACCATTATGTATATCAGACTTACAGCATCTCATCTTGGAATGCAGAATAATCAGTTATGAAACTTCTCATATTGAAATTACCATCATGTCATATAAATCAGATTAATTTATCAAATAGCATAACCTTCTTCCATGCCATTGTATCAAACAAACTAAAATTTAATTATGAACAATGTCCCCACTTTGCTTCTCCTCTATGTTGCATTGTACTGATCATTACTTCTTCAGAGGCGGTCAGTGAATCTGTTTCACCATTTCCATGGGTATCCTGGTCATATTATGTTTGGATGAAAGCAGACACCTGGGGAAAAGCATCAGGAATGATGCAAGGTGCTTGCAACAGAGAAACATGGTGCAAGGAGCCCGCTGCACCACACCTTGCATCATTCCCAATTCTACATTGCCACTTTTGCCAGTTCAGGGACTATAGGCACCAGCTGGGCTTGCACTGTCCTTGCAATGGATGTACTGGTGCACCATGTAGGGAGGGGACTTGCACCTGGGCAGTGCTGCAGTAGCCCCTTAAACGTGATTCTGCAAGCACCCCCCCAATGGGCACAGGGTCCGCATGAGTTAGATCAGTCAGAGCTGGTCTATCAGTCCCTGTGCCAGCACTATCCCACAGAGAACCCTGGAGTGGGATGACCGAGTGTCTGCGGCTGCCACAGGGACCATGTGAATGCTGACCCAGTTCAATATGTGGCATTGCACTGTGTGAAAAACAAGGTTGCTCACGATGCCACAGGTCAGTGTTTAACCACTGCATCCTGCAGCAGCCCAACTGTCAGCACAAGACCGGCACCAAGTCCTGCCGTCATTAGCACACCAGTCATGTTTCCACACTGCAACCCCACTGCATCTCTAACAACTTCAGTACCCCCCTGTGGCACCACAAACCTCTCCATGAGCCTCCCCTGTGCTGTACAAGTGTCATGGACAACAGTTGCTGGATCCCTCACACTGGTTGAGGTGCCGGAGGGCAATCCCACAGCTTGTGACATTCTCCACTCGTGCGTCTTGACTTTGGCACCTGGCAGCAGTTTCCGCAAGCTGTGGAACTTTGGCGCCAGGACCCTTCCCGATACAAGATCAGGTACAGGGTCCCTGGTGAATCAGAGATCGATGTAAGCTGTTGTTTGCCGCAACATGTGTCGATCTCTGGGCCACTTTCAGAATCAGGCCCCTGGTCTACATCATAAAAGAGATGTTGCACCCCTTTGTACTTAATTTGCAATTTAGTGGGGGTAAGGAGCAGAAATTCTGCCCCCATCTCCATTAGCTCCTGTCTGTGCTCCAAAAAACTGTCTTCTTTGTTGAGTGGCAAACAAGTGATCATAAAAATTAAAAACTTGTTAGATTTGTAAGTCACTGATGATTGTAATCTAGATAGTCGAATAATCAAGTCTCAATCTGACTCAAATGCAAAAGTTAACATGATGGTGGATTTTGCATGGGTAGTTAATTCCGAATTAGAGTGTGTTGCAGGTAAATTTAGAGCTGGCTTCTGAGCTGCTGATTTAGGTGGAATTCTGTAAGCACGTATTATAAAAGGCAAGTTGCGTTCCGTTAACTCAAACATGTTTATGAAAACACCCTTCACCATTTCTCCAGTGGTCTGGAATTCTTGTTCGATAGAAGTTGGTAGTCCCACTACTCGCAGAGTTTTATAGCGTTGCTGATTTTCAAGTAGCTCAATTTAGTGTGCCGTAGCAACATTATTGCAAATTAAATTAGCCGTAGTAGCTTCCACATCTACAATTTTGTTTGAAGATTTTTCAATATCGTTGTATTTGTTTCTGCCTCTTTGGCTACTGCTTCAGTCTTTTCACAGCCGTGCTTTGCACCATGCTGCAAAAAATCTACCTTCTCCAACAAAGCATGAAATTTACAATCAAAGCACTGTGTCCTTTGCAGCAGTTTCTCCAGTGCTTCACCCAAAGAATCAATTGTGTGTCTGACATCTGCTGCACCTGCAGCCATGCTTGGGCCTGTTAACTCCATTTGTTTGGCAATTGCTACTGACTGAAGCCACCTGCTCCTTATTACCACGTCAGCGGTGAGTAAGATCGAGGTAGCTGATTTGGTCAAATACCTTGGGGAAATACTCGACCAAGGCTTCATGTACAAGGCCCAGGTGGACCAAACAACCTGTGCTATCCACCAGAAACTGCGTCTCCTATTTTGGCTAAACAAACAACTCACCACTGACTCTAGACTTGCAACTGCAAAAAATATCCTACTGCCTAAACTTATTTATGCTGCTCCTATCCTCCAGTCATAGGAAAAGCTGGAGCTGCAACACTACAAAATAGGACATTTCACTGCAATGTTCCCTCCTAGGAAGCACCACTGTGACATGTTGGTCTCCTTAAACTGACCTTCATTGCCTAGTAGGCTCCAGTACCCCCTACTAACTGTAGCATACAAATTAATCAATGGATCAGCTCCCCCAAGCCATGAAAGCCTCCTCGTTCCCAAGCGCTCCTGCAGAACAGTCCACACTTATGGGATGACATTACTCAAGGTACCCAGGACAAGGACTATGCTTGGAAGTAAATTCGTTGTGCACTCAGCACCTAAATTCTGGAATACACTACTAGATGACCTACACTTAGGTGGTTCCTTAGCCACTTTTCGCAAGGGTCTAAAAACACACCTCTATGTGCAGTGCCAATGTACCTGCTAGTTGTTGCATGTAGTGCTAGTACTTGCTCCCTAACACTCTTCTGTACTTAGCATCCCCAAACATTTAGTCTAGCCCTACCCTACCCTATGAGGTTGCTCAGCCCTGCTTGCTTCCACTGTACGAAAAGTAACCTGCTGTGAATAACAACTGTTTATTGATTGCCACTGTTATGAACTTACCTTTCAACTGTATTCTCCTTCTGTACCACTTGTTATGATATCTACTCTACCTACAAGTAACTAATTCTGGGTCGCCCTTGAAAAAAGGACCTCTGGTTCTAGTGGGCCTACCCGGTTACCAAAATGAAATGAATAAATTTAAGTCTGTATTGGAGAAACTGAAAATGCTGTGGGAGGCAAGAGCTTTTGCTTGCACCCTCTTTCAATTTTTGATTCAATGAACTCTGTACTATGTACAGTCATCGCTGCAGCTATCTCCTCAGCTAACAACACAGTATTTATTGGTGATGGCAGCTTTTTATGATCAGACAGTACTGTAGTATATACTCTCAGTTTTGTATCAGTGATTTAACAGCAGTAATGGCTGTGGAGTCAGATGGAGTGACTTGTTTTTTGGTGAGCTCTTTTCAGCTGGACCTTCTGCATGCTTTTGTGGGTCATAGTTGTCACTGCTAACCCAGAGCTGGAGCTTTCTTCTCTGACTCTCCTGACACCCTCCATGGTGATCTCCAACCTGAAGTTTATTCCAGTGGTCCAATTTTCAGAGATACAAATTCTTTATTTTTTTCTCGAATCTTTTCTGCTGTGGTCACCACCACCTGGGGCCCCTTCGCTCTGACTACCATATCCCATCTGACGAGACCCTCCCTGCCAGTAGACCTGCTCTCCCAATCCACCTGTGGTACACCATCAGGGTACCCATGGGGGCAGGGCCACCTTCTGCTTCACGGTGCTTACCTTCTTAATCAGACCCCTAGATAGAGGTGAAGATTGTGAGTTGGCAGGTCCTTGGAGAGCAGAATCTGGACTTGGAGGCAGTCGACGTCTACCTCCCAGGCAACAGGGTTTTTCCTGCTAGTTTCTCCCCAGGGGTGTGGACACGCAATGATGTCCAGCATGGGGTGGGTGCGCTCCTCCTCCACTGTTGCCCCCACCTTTTCCATGGTGGCCCCTATTGTAGCACACCCAGTCTCCACTAAGAGAGTTGCTGATAGGGATGCCATGACCCATGCTCCCGGAAAGAAGAAAGCATGTCCTCCGTATGCTCGATCCTCTCTCCCCCGGCCGACCTCTGGTGACCCAAGCTCACTCCCGACCCCAGGTCGCCAGTGTGGTACAAGGTGTGGTGTCCAGTGTCTCAACCCTCAGTGCCACTGGGCTGGCAGAGATACAGATTCTTTAGATGATACAGAGGATACTGCTTTCCTCTTGTCAGCCATCAACAAAAACTCAAAGAATCAGTACTTTAAAGCCAAACATGCCATTTAGTTGAGGCCGCTAATGTGGAGCTCACTCTAAGAGCCTACCTGCAGCCATGTTGACTCCTCCCAGCCATATTGCAATTTTCTGTGTGAATGTATGGGTTTGGTTGTGCTACAGTTTGTTGTTCTGCCATGTGTGTAAAGCCTATGCTCAGGAGCTTCCTGGGGGTGCTAGCTCTATTCCGCCAGCATGGTGCCTAAAAGCATTACATATATCCCAGTGTTCCTGGGATCCTTGAGGGAGGACCCCCAACTTCACTCAGTACCATATGTTCCTAGGAGCCCTTCAGTATTGCACCTCACACAGTACTGGTCGCTTTCTGTTGCTTCCTCGAACAGCTAGGATGCTGAACTAAGTTACATGAGACTGGGTGATCCACTTTCTAGCCCCCGAGTGGCTACTGGTTACAACTTTTGCCCGTTCCAGCCTTGAGCTGTTTTGGCTCAGCCTCTGAGTTGGGAAAATGAGCAAGCTGTGGGATGCCTGCTGCCTTCTGTGTAGACGCACAGGCCTGCAGTTTCAGATCCACTCTTGGAGCTGGTCTGCACTGGACTGAACTCAGCAGACAAATGGCTTCACCTGCTGTTGTTACCGACATGCAATTCTATCTGCCTGGAGCCAGCGGGGACTAAACCACAAACTCACAATTCATATGGGGGTTACATATATAAATGTTCTGGTGGCCAGTAAAAAAATCACAGCTGACATCAGCATAACTTAAAATTCCCCCCAAATTTGAATTTCAGGACCTTCTATTTATTATTTCTGTAACCCCCCCATGGAGGCTTTCCTTTTATGCGCCATGTAGTTTTGCACATTAAAGGCACCAGCAGCTGTCAAAAGAACTACTTCCTCTGTGCTTCTGACTAAGTTGGCATCCCCCGATTGTAGCTCCAACTGAAATGAACATATAAGGCACCCACCAGGACTGGTTTGAGGTGTGAAACATTGTTGAACTGCAGAACTATGCATAAATAAGGACATTGTGGAGAGACTTCCTTTGGTACAGCAAAGTGGTAGCCATCCTTGTCATCTCTCACTAATGCTGGTATGATAACAAGGTCAGAGGGTGATTGACTAACCAATCAGGGTTAGACTGCATGAGGAGAAAGTCTAGATGGGCTTGCGGAATTGTAATAGAGTTAGTTAATTCAGGCACTTTTGTAGCACCCAGTTGCTTGTCATGAGAAAGACCTCCAGACCTGCTAACTTTGATTGACTGCTGTACACAGTCAATCAGGAGCTGCTACTCCCCAGTGAACAACAAGGGTTGTTTTAGAACTGTGTTAGTCTGAAGTTGAGTGTGAGAGTGAGAGGCGCCTGTATACGGTTGGAAGAGGCAGCTGCTGCACAGACCAACCATGCATCTGCCAGAGAGAGAGTGAGAAGCAGATCTACTGCTGAGAAATTAGGTAGTTGTGTGCTACGGCAGCTCAACACCAACTGGAGCTGAAGATTGCAGCAACTGACTGTGAGACACTTGCTGTTCTGCAGTCCAGAATCGGAACTGTGGTTGCAGGGCAGCTAGTTTGGGAAGCTGCCTGGTTGCAGCCTGGTGCTAGTTACCACCACCACTCACTAGGGACTGGATGCCAGGATATGGTGTGTTGCGCAGGTAGTATCAGGTTTGCACAGGCTGAGCTGCTCTGTGTACATCAAGGATAGTGTGCGTAAGGTACAGGTCAGGAGAGGCCTGACTGGAGCTTGAAACAGCTGTTTGCACCAGTGAACAAAAGAGGCCTCAGGAGGAAAGACAGAACCAGCAAGAGAAGGGACTTGCTGCAAACTGTTCCATCACCCCTGTGCACTGAGGTGAATCCCCTGATCTGGGAGAACTGTGAGTAAACTCAGGGCTTGGGCTGGAGCAACACTGCTGATATCATAGCTTCAAAAAGCATTTACTAGTCAAGGCCATCCAGCTGGAATTTATAAGTATTCCTTGCTGGTTAAGAGCATTTGGGTTTTGGGGTTCAAGCTGAAAAGCATTGCTTACCATTTGTTTAAATGCACCACCATCGACCAACCACAGGCAACGTCATTGGGCCTGCTATGTTTCCATGGCTGCATACCCAGAGAAGCATCAGGAGTTTCCTAATAATATTTAAGGGTTTTACACTGGTACCAGTGAGGAGAGGGTAGTGCTTTCCAGTACAGCTGGACAACAGCTGAAAGTACTGTGGATGCATAGTGTGGGGGTAGATACTTTTACTGGGCTGAGACAGCAAGGTTTGAACCACAGCCCTGGGTTAACTAAATTTGGATGCACCTAGACGAGCATGTGAAAAGCAGTCATGTGATTATAGGCTGGGCCTGGAAGGATGCGAAAGAACTGGTGGGGGCTGCACATACTACTTCTTTGGCTAATACTCCCTTTACCTCTATTAGAGCCTTGCTGCAGCCCTAACAAAGCTATTGTTATTTTGCTTGTAATCACTGTCTGAGTGCTGGGTCACAGCTGGTTTGATCCTGTGGGGAGGTGGGTAGAAACATAGAAACATAGTCTCTGTCTGCAGAGAAGGACTGCTTGGCCTGCCAAGTCTGCCTAAATGTTAACTGCCTGTTCTACTGCCACAGACAGTGCCTGCTTTCTTGTGACCCTACGCTCTCCCAGCTTTTGATCTAATATACTCCTATGTTTATCCCATGCATGCTTGAAGTGCTCCACCATTTCTAGCATCCACCACTTTGTCTGGCAGTTAGTTTCATGCATCTACCACCCTGTCAGTACATGGATACATAAATAGTGTCGGCAGATAAGGGCCTATGGCCCACCCAGTCTGCCCATTTGAGCTTGTAAGTTCAGTTTATGTTTTCCTAGAAGTCTGTTGCTCCTTACCCCTGACCTTCAGAATTCCTTTATGTCTATCCCATGCATTCTTAAATCCCGTGATTGTTTCAGCCCACACCACTTCCTCTGGCAGGGTGTTCCACTTGTCCACCACCCGTTCTGTGAAGAAATTCTTCCTCACGTTTCCTCTGAATCATCCTCCCTCCAACTTCATCCCATGCCCTCTAGTCCTGGAACATCTTTTTTGCTTAAAAATAGTGTATTCCTGCACCCTGTTCCTCCCTGTAAGATATTTGTATGTCTCTATCATATCCCCTCTCTCCCTCCTCTCCTCCAGGGAGTACATATTCAGTTCCTTCAACCTGTTCTCATAGGACTTGTGATGCAATCCATGTACCATCTTTGTTGCCCTCCTCTGAACCTCCTCTACCCTGTCTGTGTCCTTACGTAGGTAAGGTCTCCAGAACTGTACACTGTACTCCAGGTGGGGTCTCACTAGTGTCTTGTATAGTGGAATTATGACCTCCCTTTTCCTGTTGGTGATGCCCCTGCCTATGCATCCCAGCATCCTATTTGCTTTACCTGCTGCCTTGTCACACTGTTTCCCTACCTTGAGGTCATCAGAGATGATAACCCCAAGATCCCTTTTCTGCTTCGTGCATGCTATATCCTCACCCCCTAACTGATATATTGTGCCAGGGTTTTTGTGCCCCATATGCATTATCTTGCACTTCTTTGCATTGAATTTCAACTGCCAAACCCCTGACCATTCTTCAAGTTTCTGCAGGTCCCTTCTCATTCTGTCTACACCCTCTGGTGTGTTTACTCTGTTACAGAGCTTTGTGTCATCAGCGAACAGTGAAATTCTGCCTTCTAGGTCCTGCGCAATGTCACTGATGAAGATGTTGAATAGAACCGATCCCAGCACTGATCCCTGTGGTACCCCACTGGTCACTCTTCCCTCTGTGGAATGACAGCCATTTACCACCACCTCTGTGTCCTGCTGCCCAGCCACTACCTACCCACCACACTACTGTCCTGCCCACACCCATATTCCCCAGTTTGTGTAATAGTCTCTATGTGGCACAGTGTCAAAGGCCTTGCTGAAGTCCAGATAGCCATGTACACTGCCCTCCCTGATCCACCTCCTAGTCACCCACTCAAAAATTCAACGAGGTTGGTCTGACATGACCTCCCCCTGGTGAAACCATGCTGCCTTGGGTCCTGTAGTCCATTGACAACCAGGTGTTCCACCAATCTCTCCTTCAGTGGTGCTTCCATGATCTTCCCCACTACTGAGGTGAGGCTGACTGGTCTGTAGTTCCCCGCTTCCTCTTTGTTCCCACTTTTGTATAAGGGGACTATATCTGCTGAAGAACTATTTCCTCACATCCCTCCTGAGCTCCCCCCTCCAGCTTAACTGCATGCCCATCAAATTCAGGAGCACGTCCTCACTTGGAAAAGGTTCATCTCCTGCACTCTGTTCACCCCTGTGAGGTACTTGTAGGTCTCGATCATGTCACCTCTTGCCCTCCTTGCTTCCAGTTTGTACATGTTGAGATCCTTCAGTTTCTCTTCGTAGGGCTTCCCTTGCAATCCCTGCACCATTTTGGTTGTCCTCCTCTGGACCACCTCCATCCTGTCTATGTCCTGTCTAATTACCGGGTCGTGCCTGAAAATAGTCATTTTATGGCTAGTGCACTTACCCAGTTAACAAAAGCTAAATAAAAAATAAAAATAAAGATGTTGCCTCCAGAACTGGATATGGTACTCCAGCTGGGGGTGTATTAGAGAGTGATACAGCAGCAGCACCACCTCTCTCCTCCTGCTGGTGATGCCCCGCCTTCTGCAGCCCAGTATCCCACTAGCCCTGCCTATGGCCAACGCTGATACTGCCTGTGGGGTAGGTACTGCATCCCAGAGGGTGATACTATGCTTTCACCAGGATGCCGTAAACTTTTTTCTGGGTGGAGGCACCATGCTATTTAATTCTAACCTTTAATTAAATAAAAATATCAGGAGTTTAATGGACCCGTGCCCCTCAACCATGTTGATCCCACAAGGCAGTAGCTATTACAACATCAACGGTGACCCAGTGGCATCACTACTAAGGACATTTTCTTTAAAACAGGACCTTTCCTTTTCATTTCACCTGCTCACATTGCTTATTTCTGCTGTAAAGTCACAATCCTCTGCTAATGACATCACACCATGTTGCCATGGAAACAGTTCCCATGTCACAAGCAGAGGATTATAATTTCAGACAGGAGAAACAGCAGGATGAAAACTAAGGATCACAGAAGACTTAAGTAATAAAGAATGGAAAATCCTGAAATTCATTTTTTTTATTTCATGGGTGTTGAGGGTTAATGATGTCAATAGTAGTAGATTAGTAGCAAACTGGAAAATCACTCTAAACCCAACTGGACTGGTAACAGTCTATGGTGGCAAGATAAACATGTACTTAGCTCACCCCTTCTGTCTATAACTGCTTACTCATTAAGTTGTGTGCCGAGATGAGTGGCTTGCTCAGTTCCTCAAAGCATAGTACCATAGAAGGATTTTCTTGAAGAGTATAATGTTCCTTTTGTGAATTTGGATAATTCACTGTTATAAAACAATCTTCAGAAATTATGCATTCCGAACGATTGGCAGCATTTTCTAAAAAGGTTAGTTTAAAGGCTGCAAACCCTCAAGTACGATAAAACAATTAGAATTGAACTATGACAACTTTCATTTAAAAGAAAATGGAAAATGTTTATGTAATATCAGCTTTCGAGCACTCCAGGGGTCGAGTTACCTTTGTTAATTTTGTGCTAGGGGTATGGCCTTCAGCTGTGCCCCATACCTCATGATTCCCCAAGGTTTAAACAAACTGATTTACATAACCCATTCCCTGGTCCTGCTATAATGAATAATTAGCATACCTTGCCTGAAGTTGGAGTTTATAGGGCTGCCTGGCTCGAAACCATTGGCCAGGGGATTACTGCCGAGTTCAATCAGTTGGTGGAGACGGAGCTTCCTGCAGTAGATTGAGGCAGCTTCTGGCTCCAGAGCAATCAACAGCTGCTCAGAGTTTTCGGGAGAAACTAAGCCAGCCTGTGAAAAAAGGACATATTTGAAAAATTATTAACTTCAGATTATACTGTGTCTTTCTCTGCTCAATTTGTGCTACTCCCTAATTTTATTTTTTTCACTGACCAGGCACCTCAATGCCTACTGGTAGTAACTGGGATGTAACCACTGCAGAATCCTGACATGTTTCCACATGAGCAACGCCTTGCCAAAGTCAGTCATGACCATGATGGTGTATTGTAGCTCTGCTGTGCTGAGGCTCCCTGCATGTCAATCCCTGCAGAGCCTTCTCTGCAACAGTGCCATGAACAGGGCTGGCCTTAGGCATCTTGAGTCTCAATGGTCGCTGGGGGCCCCTACTCATAGGAACTCAAGATAGCAAAGCAGGTCATCAGTCTTTAAAATTTCATGCTTGTTTTAATATATGTATTTCATTCTCCGTACACTGTTAAAAGATCACACAAGAGACATCACTGGGCTGGGAAAAGCCTTCCAGCTATGTATCATAATACATATATTGGAAACCAGGGGGGCCCAGGATCCAAGACAACATGGATTCATGGCAGGAAGGTCATGTCAAATGAATCTGATAGATTTATTCAACTGAGTGACAAGGGAGAATAATCTAGGGGGGCCCATAGACGTCGCCTACCTAGATTTTAGCAAGGCCTTCAACACCGTCCCACACAGTAGACTGGTAAACAAAATGGGTAGTCTGGGTATGGGACAAAAAGTGGTAAGCTGGGTTAGAATCTGGCTAACAGACAGGATGCAGAGGGTGGTGGTAAACAGGATCCAGTCAGGGGAAAGGGGGCGGACCAGTTGGGTACCTCAGGGTTCAGTTCTGGGACCAGTCCTGTTTAATTTCTTCATTTGACATTGCAGCAGAGTTGGAGGGAAAGGTCTGCCTATTTGCAGATGACACCAAGATCTGCAACAGGGTGGATACTCCAGAAGGGGTGGAGAGGATGAGGAAGGACCTGGAAAACTTGAGAGATGGTCTGAGGTATGGCAACTGAGGTTCAGTTCCACAAAGTGCAAAATAATGAACCTGGGAAGAGGAAATCCTGAGGTAAGCTACAAAATGGGGGGAGGGGGGGATTTGTTGATGATCACCAAGGAAGAAAGAGACCTGGGAGTCATCATTTATAATGACCTGAAGATGCCAAAACAGAGTACAAAGACTGTAGGGAGGGCCAGTGGCATGCTGGGGTGTATAGGCAGAACTATCTCTAGCAGAAGGAGGGAGGTAGTAGTGATACCTTTGTACCAAATGCTGATGAAGCCTCACCTGGAGTACTGTGTGCAGTTCTGGAGGCCATACCTTCATAAGGACATTGGCAGGTTGGAGGTGGTCCAGAGAAGAGTGACTAAGATGGTGCAGGGATTGCAAAATAAAACATATGAGGAGAGGCTCAAGGACCTCATTATGTACTGTACTTGCTGAAGGAGAGGAGGGATCAGGGGGACAGGATAGAAACACTGAAGTACCTAAAAGGTACAAACAAGGTGCAGGCAGGTGACATCTTCCAATACAAGAGTTGTACACGTACAAGTGGAGCATGACATTAAACTGGAAGGAGGCAGGTTAAGGGAGAATGTGAGGAAGTTTTTCTTCACAGAGAGGGTGGTGAACCCATGGAACAAACTGCCACAGGAGGTTGTGGGAGCAAGCACAGTAGTGGGTTTTAAGTATGTTTGGGACAGGCACAGGGAAACCTTAGAGGTAGGAAGAAGAGGGAAGAAGCCATTGACCACTTAGAGTCAAAGGACACAAACTATTGTAGGGTTAGGGCAGACAGGATGGGCCTAGTGGTCCTTATCTGCTGACAATTTCTATGTTTCTATAATGCTGTAAGAATATTTGCTAGTCTATTCTCAAAGGCCCCCCTATGAATAACCCCGCTGGGGGTCCCCAGAACACAAAGCTGGCTTTGTCCATGAAGGATCAATTAAAATGTGATAAGTTTAAAGGGCATAAGTAAATTCTTAGTAGTACCATTTACTGCTGTCACGCATATTTTCCAGCAAGTAGGCTAGTAACTACTGCACACCCTATGCCACTTGTGCTAGCCAGCTGGTTGTGCACTGGGTAGTAATTAACTCCCTACCCCAAGGAATGACCCCACCTCTTTTGCAACACCCACAGCCTCCACAGGAGATTTTTGGTAATCAATTTCTAATTCTAGACATACCACTTTTGACGGTGGCATTGGCCTTCAACATCTCACCCTACACTCTATTGTGCTTTGGACTGAGGCAACTCCAGCCCTGGCCTTCCTTGAGTTTATGCCTATCCTCTGATAATAACTCTGGTTGTTCTGGTGGCCACGACCATCCATTTCCTTTGACTTAGGGTCTAGCACATTTCTGTCCATGGCTAGGGCCCTAGAATAAACAAGCATTTGTCAATGCCTAATGTTTGTCGTGGTGCACTGGTGTCATGGGAGGGGGCGGAGGGGATGTTTGAAAATTGCTTCAGTGAAGGTGTTTAGAGGTGGGGTCCCAAAAACATATGTTGAAAATTTGGGGCAAAAATATATAAAAATGGCCAAGTTATGCCACTATGTTGAAAACCCTACTGAAATACATTGACGCCGAAAACCCCATTGAAATACACTGAAGTGCTCCTCTCAGTTTGTGGTTGGTCTTTGAAGAGTGAAGACATGCCTGCAGTCCAAGGTAGATTATGGCGTCGGACCTCCGGTGAGTAAGTATGGAGTATGGGGGTATGTGGGGTGGGGTGGTAGGTCCTGAGTGGGAGGGTAGGGGGTTGGGTAATGGTGGAACGGACAACGATGGACGGTTTTCTTTTCTACAGGGAAAAAAAAAACGAGAGTCAGTTTTCTTTTTTTCAGGGAGTTAGCTGAACATATGAGGACACTGGGGGATTGCGCACCCCCAATGTCTGTATACTGTTTGGGGGGTTACACAGCAGAAACAATGGACGGACAGATGACACGGGGGATTGGGCACCCCCAGTGTCAGCATACTGTTTGGGGGGGTTACACAGCGCACAACAATGGACCGACAGATGACACGGGGGATTGGGCACCCCCAGTGTCAGCATACTGTCTGGGCGGGTTACACAGCGCACAACAATGGATAGACAGATGAGGACACTGGGGGATTGGGCACCCCCAGTGTCTGTATACAGTTTAGGGGAGGGGGGTTACACAGTGGACAATGATGGATGATTTTCTTTTTTTAGGATAAAAAACAAGCATTTGTCAATGCCGAACGTTTGATGTATTGAAAGATGTCCACCTCTGCACCTTGTTTATGCCCTTCAGGTACTTTGAACATATCTATCATGTTCCCCCACTCCCCGCTTTCCTCCAATAAGTACTGTACATATTGAGGTCATTTTAATCTCTCCTGATACGTTCTGTGTTGCAAGCCATGTACCATCTTGGTTGCCTTTCTGTAGACTGCCTCCATCCTGCCAATGCCCTTGTGCATTTGCAACCTCCAGAACTGCACACAGTACTGTAGGTGAGGCCTCACTAGTGCATTATACAATGGTATCACCACCTCGTGCCTGCTGCTAGTGATACCTCTCCTATGCACCCCAGCATGCCACTGGCTGTCCTTGCAACATTTGTGCTCTGCTTTGATACCTTTTCATCATCAGAACTAACTCCTAGGTCCCTTTCTTTCTTGGTAATCATCAGTGCCTCCACCCCATCCTGTAACTCTCCCCAGGTTTCCCTCTTCTCAGGTGCATTATTTGGGCTTCTTTGCATTGAACCTCAGTTGCCACTCCTCAGACCATTTTTCAAGCCCTCTCTATGTCCTTGCTCATTTTCTCCACCCCTTCTGGAGTATTCACTCTGTTGCAGATGTTGGTGTCCTCTGCAAACAGGCAGACAGACCTTTCCTTCTAGCCCTTCCACAATATCTGTAATGAAGACATTGAACAGGACTGGTCCCAGGACTTATCCCTGAGGTACCCTACTGGTCACTCCCTCTCCCTGGATTGGATCCCATTACCATCACCCTCTGCCTCCTGTCTATCAGCCAGTTTCTAACCCAGTTTATCAGCTTGTGCCTCATTGCCAGACTACTCATCTTGTTAATCAGCCTTCTTTGTTGGACGTTGTCAAAAGCTTTGCTGAAATCAAGGTAGGTGACATAAAACGTCCCTCCCTGATTTACTTCCTTAATGAGGGATTAAGGTTTCCAACCCTAACACCACACCCCCACCCTGCAGAGACTGACAGGCATTGAGGGTGTCCTTTTGGGTAGTCAGCCGTATCGCTCATGCCATTCCACCCCCACTCTCAGACACTGATAGGTGTCGTGGTGTGCCTTGAGGTCTTCGGGCCTAAAGCTTACCCCATTCCATAATGAAATAAGCTGAGATGGGTGCAGTATAGGAGAATGAGGTGAACATTTGGGCCAAAGGCTCCAAGGCACATCCTGATGCCTGTCACTGGCTGCAGGGTGGGTGTGGAATGGTGTGAGCATTACGGCCAATGACCCCAAGGGACATGCCTGATGCCTGTCAGTCTCTACAGGGTAGGGGTGGGGTGTTACAGTTGGCAACCCTAATGCCCCAGATGTTTGTTGGTATTTTAACTTCAAATTTTGAACGTGGGCTTTTTGGGACACCACCTCATGAACAGTGGCACTATCATTTCGTTGCTCAATCCCAAAAGGTGATTTCATGCAGCAACTGTGCCATTTGGTGCCACAGGTGCTAAAACACATTTTGGGCAGAATGTGAAAAATGACAGTTGTACTGTTCATGAGGAGGTGTGAAAAAATGGCAATGTTGAAAATCTGGAGTGAAAATATGAGAAATTGGCAGTTATGAGTGTGCATAGAAACTGTGCATTGCATGGCCGTAACGTGGTCATTCTTATGTTTGCTAGTGCGCATGTGCAAGAAACATCATGTGACAGCTTAGGAGAGAAGTGGGTCCGGGAGGCGCGGCAATGTGGCAGCCAACGGAGGCATTGCATTTGGGGGCTTGGCTGTGGTGAACCAATGGAGGCACAGTATGCTGATGACACTGGCTTCAAGAAGTGCCACCAACTTGTAACGTTTTCGCTGCAGCAATCACGGGCCGCCTGGTCATTGCAGCATCAGCGATTCGCTGTAATCAGGGAGCAACCCGTCATTGCTGGGTGGAATGTAGCGACTGTAATAATGATTGTGAACACGGTGGCACCTTGCCGCTGTGTTCACAAACAATATTAATCTGGCCCCAGTGCTGAGGGGGTGCCCAATCCCCCTCGGCAGCATGTGCCCCTCCCCACAGCAGCGTGTTTTTGCCGACGGGGGCCCCAATCTCCGTCAGCTTCCATTCCTGGTGCTAGTTGACTTGCCGAAGTGGGATCCCACTCCCCATTGGCATTATGTCCCCCCTCCCTGTTTGATGTGCCGACAGGGGAGCCTACTCCCTGTTGGCATCAGGTCCTCCCCCAAAAGAGTAGCGGAAGAGTTGTGCTGAGGGGGTGCCCAATTCCCCTCGGCTCTTGTGCCCACCCACTTTTGTGCCGACGGGGGTGCCCAATCCCCTGTCAGCTAAACCCCCCCAAAACATTCAGTTGGCATGCTGGGAGCCCACCCCAATGTGCCCAATGCCTATACATAGAAAAAAAGTCCCTCAATTATTTTTAAACCTGTGAAAAAAAAAAAAGGTCCCTCGTGGTCTCCTTGCCCCCACAACCGCGCCCACCCACTGCGCACCCTGCCTCCCCACACCCCCACCCCATATTTACCTCTGGAGTCTGGTGCGACGCCTTCAGTGGACCAGGAACATGTTTGCACTCTTCAAAGCCGACCTCGAACTGAGGAAATGCCGGTAAGCTGTATAATGGCATAAATAGGGTTTTTCAACTTTTGCATTCTCAGGAATTTTTTGGAATTTTGGCACCAAATTTTCAACATGGGTGTTTTGGGACCCTCCTCATGAATTCAGTCACTGTTATGGCGTTAATCGTCCCGAAGGTGATTTCTGCAGTCACTGCGCAGAATCACATTTTGGGACCGATTAACAAAAACGACAGTGCCAGTGTTCATGAGGTGGGCTCTCAAAAAGTGTATGTTGCAAATTTGGTGGAAAATCTAAAATGACTGTTTTATGAGCGTGCATTGCATAGCTGCTATGCACGCCCTTAACTTCGTGAATTTGCAATATTTTCAATCCAGATTTTCAACATTCCCATTTTTCCGCACCTCCTTATGAACAGTGCAGCTGTCATTTTTCACATCCTGGGCAAAATGTGTTTTCACACTTCTGGCACAGAATAGCACGGTCGCTGTGGGAAATCTGTGTTCAGGACACATTACGAAAATGACAGTGACACTGTTCATTAGCAGAGGTCCTAAAATGTCTATGTTGAAAATTTGGTGACAAAAGTCTATAAAATGAATGTGTCATGAGCATGCGTTTCGCAGTTTGCACGCATGTTCATAACTTCGCACATTTGCAATATTTTCACTCCAGATTTTCAGCACTGCCATTTTTCCACACCTCCTTATGAACGGTATAGCTGTCATTTTTCACATCCTGGCTGAAATGTGTTTTCACACTTCTGGCACAGAATAGCATGGCCACTGTGGGAAATCAGTGTTCGGGATGCATGAAGAAAATCACAGTGATACTGTTCATTAGCAGAGGTCCTAAAATGCCTATGTTGAAAATTTGGTGACAAAAGTCTATAAAATGACTGTGTGCGTGGACACTGCGCATTGCATGCTCGTAACTTCGCACATTTACAATATTTTCACTCCAAATTTTCAACATTGCCATTTTTCCACACCTCCTTATGAACAGTACAGCTGTCATTTTTCACATCCTGGACGAAATGTGCTTTTGCACTAGCACCACATAATAGCATGGTCGCTGTGGGAAATCAGTGTTGGGGGCACATTAAGAAAATCAGTGACACTGTTCATTAGCAGAGGCCGTAAAATGCCTATGTTAAAAATTTGGTGATGAAACTTCATAAAATGACTGTGTTATGAGCGTGCATTGTGCAGTTTCCAGTCACACTCATAACTTCGCACATTTGTAATATGTTCCCTCCAGCTTTTCAACATTGCCATTTTTCCACACCTCCTTATGAACAGTACAGCTGTCATTTTTCACATCCTGAATGAAATGTGTTTTTGCACTTCTGACGCAGAATAGTGTGGTTGCTGTGGGAAATCAGTGTTCGGGACGCATTAAGAAAATCACAGTGACACTGTTCACGAGCAGAGGTTCTACAATGCCTATGTTGAAAATTTGGTGACGAACATCCATAAAATGACTGTGTAATGCGCATGTGTTGCACAGTTTCCACATACTGTATGCTCAGACGTGCAAGCATTTTTAATGTTCCCAGTACAGATTTTCAACATTGCCATCTCTTCACACCTCCCTGTGGATGGTACAGCTGTCATTCTTCACATCCTACCCGATCTGTGTTTTCGTTCACGTGGCGCAGAATGGCACTGTCGCTGTTGGATGTCAATGTTCAGGACACATTGACATAATCACACAGCCACTCTTCATGAGATGAGGTCCCACATGCTTTTATGAGGTAGGGTCACAAAAAGGCCATGTTGAAAATTTGTAGTGTAAATACCAACAAACGCCTGAGGCGTTAGGGTTTCTAACCATAACGTCCTACTCTGTACTGACTGACAGGCATCGGGGTGTGCCTTTGGATTGCCGACTGTACTGTTCATGCCATCCCACCCCCACCTCCACCCACTGACAGGCATCAATGTGTATCTTGGACTCTCCGGCCCCAGACTTCACCCCATTCTCCTATGCTGCACCCATTTCTGTGTATGTCCTTATGGAATGCGGTGACTGTAAAGCCAAACACCCTAAGGCACACCTCAACATGTGTCGCTGTCTGCAGAATAGGCTGACGTGACATGGCATGCCCGTCATGGGCGATGACCCAAATACTTACCTCAATGTCTGTCCATCTCTATAGGATGGAGGTGGGGTTGGTGTGAACTTCAGTACTTCACGGCCATTCCTATTCTGCATCTAACTCCTGCATTTCCAATGCTAATACCAGCAAGCAAACATTCGGCATTGACAAATGCTTGTTTGGAATGTTTTCACCAAATTTTCAACATGGACTTTTTGGAACCTCCCCTCATGAACAGTGTCACTGTGATTTTGTTACTCCATCCTGAAAGTTGATTTCACAGCACCATGCCATTCTGCTGTAACTGGTGCAAAACACATTTCAGGCAGGATATGAAAATGACAGCTGTACTGTTCATAAGGAGGTGTAAAAATGACAACGCTGACAATCTGGAATGAAAATATTAAAACTGATGAAGTTACAAGCATGTGTAGAAAATGAATCGTAGTAATGCAGTCATTTTTGAATTTTTTCAATTAATTTGTAACATGGGATTTTTAGACTCACCGCAAGAGGGTACTGTCATTTCGCTACTTGGTCCCAAAAGGTGATTCCAGCAGTGACTGAAATAACCTTTCAGGATCAAGGAACACAATGACAGTGACATGTTCATGAGGAGGGGTCCCAAGAACCCCATGTTGAAAATCTGGGGCCAAAATTCTTAAAAATAGCTGCGATAGCAACATAAGTTGAAACCCCCATTATACAGCTTTCTTTTCATTCTTTCAGTTTGCCGGTCAGCTTTGAAGAGTGCAGACGTGTCCAGCTCCACAGAAGATTGTGTCCGCCGACCTCGGAGGGTAACTATGGGATAAGGGGGGTGTGGGAGTTAGGTGCGCAGAGGGAGGGTCGGGATGGGGGAGGGAGACAACAAGGGACGGTTTTCATTTTTACAGGTGAAAAAAAAAAAGACCATGAGGGAAGTTTTTTTCATTTACAGGTAAAAAAATAATGAAATATAAAATTAGGCACACTGGGGTGGGCTCCCAGTGTGCCACAATAATGGTGGGGAGGGGGCGATGCCGACACAGGAATTGGGCACCTCGATGTTGGCTAGGGATATAGATGGGTTGGAGAGGCACATCCAACACTGGGAGTGGGCATCCCATTGTTGGAATGGGAAAGGGGAAATTGTTTAACCAGGGAAGACACACTAAGCGACAGCAGGGAAACGGGACATTGTTTAAAAGGAAAGACACACTAAGCTGCAGCTGAAGGGCTCTCATCTCAAAGGACAGAGCCCCCTGAGCAAACCAGTGTCATCAGGACACTGCCTGCTGATTTGCTGGCCACAGACCGGCCCCTGCAGCACCGTTGGCCATTGGGCTGGCACCCTTCACACCTCTCTCTAGTAACTCCCATATCAACATGTTCGTCTTCGCTTGCATGCATGACGAACATAAAAATTATGTGACACTAGAAATACCAATACCGCTGGCACAGGTAGTGCCATGTCATGCCATAACTGTACTGGAACTATACTTCCTCTGAATTTAAACCTGGCCCTTTATTGCCCCACTCACTCAGACCATCTGTCTGCACCTGCCTCCCATTCTAAACATTTTGTTTTGCCTCTAGGTCTGGCTCTGATGCTTGCTGATCTTCTTCCTTTATTTCCTTAACATTTCCTCTTGCACCTACTCTGGTTAATAGTGGCAAACGCCCTACAGGTGGAGGAGGACTATGTTCTGACCATCTTAGTTATTTCTGCCTATAAACTCTGTTACATAGGAACGTATGAACATATGAAGAAGCCAGCAGAAGAAGGCCATTTGGCCTATCAAGTCTGCTTGTATTGCAGGGTCCACAGCTTGAGCTAATGTCCCTGCCCTCCCTCCTCCCTCCCTCTCCACTCCTCCCATCCTCCCTACCCATGATCCTTACTTTCCCTTATGTCTATCCCAGCCTCTCTTAAAGCTGCCCACTGTCTTCAACGAGATGACCTCTTCTGGCAGTGCATTCCAAGTGTCCACCGCCCTCTCTGTGAAGAAGTGCTTCCTGACCTCCCTCTTAAACCTCTCACCCTCCATCTTAAGACTGTGCCCCCTTGTGTTGTGGTTGCCACTCAGCTTAAAGAGACTCTCCTTATCAACCTTATTTATCCCTTTCAAGTATTTGAAGGTTCCAATCATGTTCCCTCTCTCTGTCCTGTTACATATGATATGACCAGCACTCAAACACTAGCTCAAGTGAGGCAGTCTTGTTGACCACATGGAACCAACAACACCCTTAAAGGGCAAGTTCTGTCACACATAAAAAAAAGCCACCACTGCACAGATCAGGGCTTCAGTACCCCGCTTCCCCCAGCGCAATTCTTATACTGCAGCACCAGTTTATTTGTGGTGGTGAGTGCCTGGTTTGTTTTGCTCTAATGTCATAAGAAAACTGCTTGAAAATTTGGGGTCAAAATATTCAAAAACAAAGTTATGAAGGTACTTTGAAATTGTTCAGTGCTGTCTGATATTGTTAGTAATTTTCAATATTTTGACCTCACATTTTCAACATAGCTATTTTTTCATACCACCTCATGAATGCGACAGATGTCATTGTTCAAATCCTGGTCAAAATGTGTTTTCACGCTGTGGCGTGACATGATGTTTCAGACAGGATTTGATCATTTTCACTGACTGGGTTCATGAGGTGGGGTCATAAGAAGACTGTTGACAATTTGGGGTAAAAATATTTAAAAACAACAATGTTACAAAGGTAAGTTGCAATTTTTCAGCACTTGTTAATATCTTAATTTTTAGTATTTTGACAGCAAATTTCCAACATAGCCATTTTTTCACACCATCCCATAAATGTGATGGGTGGTTTTTTTCAAATCCTGGCCAAAATGTGTTTTTGCACTAATGGTGCAAAATGATGTTACGTCCAGTATTTTATAAATGACACCTGTCATGTTCAAAAGGGGTCAGGGGCTTAAAAGAATATGTTGAAAATTTGAGGTCACACTTTCCCCCAAATTTATGAAGTGACATTGTCTGCAGGGGTAGTCACTGTTCCAGTGGGGACCACCTTGCCTTCCTGTGCCAGTGACCTGAGTTCAGGTGTGAGCTCAGTGAGCCAACTGATTGGGCCGATGCTGGAGGGAAGATGCTGCAGCATGTGTCACTGTCTCCCCTGAGCAGGGACAGAGCAGTGTTCTGCTGCACAGATAACACCTTGTGGCAGGCTGGGGAGTCTTCCCTCACAAGAGGTTGATGTGCGTGTTAAGGCCTGATGGGCCCATGCACTGCATTAAATACCCCTTATCAGGTTAATGTGCTAGCAGCCGTTTGACTCCGATCAGAATTTGTTAATGTATTACCAGAACTCAATGTTTGTGGCACTTTTTGATGTAAAGCACAGTTATGTGCTTCACAGGCTTGGACAGTTTAAAAGAGAATTGTTCAATATGTAAGTAATTTTTCCAGTAAAACCCTATGTTCAAATACTGGTTTACATTCTTTTACTGTTCTGTCTTTGCTGAACTTTTAGGAAATTCAGTTGGTGTTTCTGACATATACACTACTGGTAAGGGCCATTTTAGAACTGTATGATGTAATTTACGTCCCTTTCGATCACAGAGTTCTATCATAGAACAAAGATGCATTGTGACAACAATGTAAGAGCTAAACAATGACATTAACTGCATTGCACAGTTCTAAAATGGCACTTACCACCTGTGTGTGACTCAGAAACACCAACTGGTTTACCAGAATGCCAGTAAAGATGGAACCATAACAGAATGGGAATCAATATTTGAAAAGCAGCTTCTACTGAAAATATTGACTTGTTGGTTGAACACAAGTTTCATTTAAAGAGCTGGTGACATGTTCAGAAGAACTTTAACAAAACATAATATTTAGGCATTGTCTAGCTTGTATTTTCCATTAGTTCTGTATTCCTCTTCCCTATTATTTAGTAATGAGGTAATTTACATAGATACATAGATACATAGACAGTGTCGGCAGATAAAGGCCTATGGCCCACCTAGTCTGCCCATTTGAGCTTGTAAGTTCAGTTTGTTTTCCTAGAAGTCTATTTCCCCTTATCCCTGACCTCTAGAATTCCTTTATGTCTATCCCATGCATTCTTAAATCCCGTGATTGTTTCAGCCCCCACCACTTCCTCTGGCAGGGTGTTCCACTTGTCCACCACCCGTTCTGTGAAGAAATTCTTTCTCATGTTTCCTCTGAATCGTCCCTCCTCCAACTTCATCCCATGCCCTCTAGTCCTGAAACATCTTTTCGCTAAAATAGTGTTTTCCTGCACCCTGTTCCTCCCTGTAAGATACTTGTATATCTCTATCATATCCCCTCTCCCTCCTCTCCTCCAGGGAGTACATGTTCAGTTCCTTCAACCCTGTCTTCATAGGACTTGTGATGCAACCCATGCACCATCTTTGTTGCCCTCCTCTGAACCTTCTCTACCCTGTCTATGTCCTCATGAGGTATGGTCTCCAGAACTGTACACTGTACTCCAGGTGGGGCCTCACTAGTGTCTTGTATAGCGGAATTATGACCTCCTTTTCCTGCTGGTGATGCCCCTGCCATACATCCCAGCATCCTATTTGCTTTACCTGATGCCTTGTCACACTGTTTCCCTACCTTGGGGTCATCAGAGATGACAACCCCAAGATCCCTTTCCTGCTTGGTGCATGCTATATCCTCACCCCCAACTGATATATTGTGCCAGGGTTTTTGTCCCCATATGCATTATCTTGCACTTCTTTGCATTGAATTTCAACTGCCAAACCCTTGACCATTCTTCAAGTTTCTGCAGGTCCTTCTCATTCTGTCTACACCCTCTGGTGTGTCTACTCTGTTACAGAGCTTTGTGTCATCAGCAAACAGTGAAATTCTGCCTTCTATATCCTGTGCAATGTCACTGATGAAGATGTTGAATAGGACGGTCCCAGCACTGATCCCTGTGGTACCCCACTGGTCACTCTTCCCTCTGTGGAGTGACAGCCATTTACCACCACCCTCTGTGTCCTGCCACCCAGCCAGTTACCTACCCACCACACTACTGTCCTGCCCACACCCATATTCCCCAGTTTGTGTAATAGTCTTCTATGTGGCACAGTGTCAAGGCCTTGCTGAAGTCCAGATAGGCCATGTCCACTGCCCTCCCCTGATCCACCTCCCTAGTCACCCAGTCAAAAATTCAATGAGGTTGGTCTGACATGACCTCCCCTGGTGAAACCATGCTGCCTTGGGTCCCATGTAGTCCATTGACAACCAGATGTTCCACCAATCTCTCCTTCAGTAGTGCTTCCATGATCTTTCCCACTACCGAGGTGAGGCTGACTGGTCTGTAGTTCTCTGCTTCCTCTTTGTTCCCACTTTTGTATAAGGGGACTACATCTGCTGTCCTCCAGTCTTTGGGTACCTCCCCTGTTTCCAGTGATTGGCTGAACAGGATAGCCAGAGGTTCAGCCACCACCTCTCTTAGTTCTTTAAGGACCCTGGGGTGCACCCCATCTGGCCCCATTGCTTTATCAGCTCTTATTACTTCCAGTTCCTTCAGGACCCTTTCTCGTGTAAAGGGACTTGTGTCCATTTCTGCACCATTCTCACCCTTGTACTCCCTTCAGACCCATTCCCCCTCTTCCTTAGTAAAGACTGAGCATAAATACCTGTTCAATATGTCAGCTTTACTGTTGTCATCCTCACGCGGCTCCCATCTTCCCCTTCAGTCTCACTATCCTCCCTTTGTCCTTCTTTTTCACTTATGTACCTGTAAAGGTTTTGTCCCCTTTAACCACTGATTTTGCAATGTGTTCTTCTGTCTGAGCTTTGGCTTCCCTTACTGACTTCCCTGCCTCCCTTTGTTTCTCCTGGTACTTCTCCCTATCCCTTCTGCCTGTGTCTTTTGTATTGCCTGAATGCAATCTTTTTTGGCTTTCACTTTCTTTGCTACCTCTTTGGAAAACCATAATGGTCTCCTCTTTCTTTCCTCTTGCTAACCTGCTTAATGCATAATTCTGTTGTTCTTATAATCCCCATTTTAAATACTGCCACTGTCCTCAATCCCTGATTCCTGTCCATTCCCTTAATGCCTCTTTCAAGCATCTCCCCATTTTCCCAAAGTCTGCCCCCTAAAATCCAGGATACGTGTTTTGTGTGGTTTGGTTCTGCTCTTTCTGTGATTTCAAACCACAATGACTGGTGGTCACTGTTACCCAGGTGCTCCCCACTGTTACACCCCATCACACTGTCCCTGTTTGTGAGCACAAGTCCAGTATTGCCTTCTGCCGAGTTGGTTCCATGACCAGTTGCTTGAGGAAGGCACCTGAAGGGAGTCCAGGATAAATCTGCTCCTAGTTGATGCTGCTGCTGGATGCTCCAGTCCACGTCTGGTATATTGAAGTCTCCAACCAGTACTACCTCACTCTTGTCTGCCATCCTTTGGATGGCTAGCATCAACTCCCTATCTCTTTCTTCCTCCTGCTGGTGGTCTGTAGACCACACCTGTGCGGATGGCTGGCCCCATTTTCCTTTCCAGCTTAACCCACAGCATCTCTCCCCATTTTGTTCCTCCTGGATCTGTGTGGCCCTTATGTCATTTTTCACATACAGTGCCAATCCTCCTCCCTTCCTGCCTGCTCTGTCTCTTCTGAATATGTTGTAGCCAGGTATGGCCATCTCCCAGTCATGCTTATCATTACACCAGGTTTCAGTGATGGCCACAATGTCCAGGTCTGACTGTACCATGACAGCCTCCAGATCTTCCATCTTGTTGCTGCTGTTTGCATGAAAACAGGATCTTTGCTCCTGAAGAGTTCATCTATTCCTGCTTCTTTCTCCCTACCTGAGATCTTAATGCACTGCTTATGACTCCACAGTTACTTCCATGGCAGCAGATTGTGATATCACAACAGAGGATTATGACTCGGAGTAGGGAATAAGCTATAGAGGCAGATAAGCTCAAAATAAACTCTAAGGGACAACAATCATATATTCATACACATTTTTTAGTAATAAATTATGTGGAGAAGAAATATGTAAAATATAAATGGAATGTAAGCAGAATTGTACCTAATTATTATGATTTTTTAAAGTTTTCTTTGAGGCTTTAGTAGCTCTTTAAGGTTTGAACATCTGAATGTGAACAGCTGATGTTTATATTTGTTCAGCTCTGCAGAAAGCTCAGTGTCTATCTCAACATAAAATTAAGCAGGTTTCTCCAAAACTGGCTTTCTCATGCTATATGACTCTGTTCTCTGTACCCATCCATACAGTAGATACATAGAATTTGGCAGCAGAAAAAAGTGCCAGTGGCATATCTAGTCTTAGCTGATAGCCCTAGTGTTTTTTTTCAACAACCCTTTCCCTAGAATACCACTGTTCCCTTTTCCAGAAGTTTGTACTATTCCATTGTGCCTGCCCTACCAGTGTCTGAACCCAGTCACAGGCTTTGTGTGGCCCACCTTACTGGGCAATCTATTTCAATTGTCCATCACCCTTTCTGCAAAAACAAACAAACAAAAAAAACAAAACAAATGTCATTATGCCCTTCTAGAACTTTTCAATAAATTTCCATATGTGACCTCTCGCCACAGTGTCCTCATACCACATGAACATTTTATTGCATTCCAACCTGTTGATTCCCTGCAATTACTTAAACGTCTGTATCATGTCACCCCATTTCTCTCTGGCCTTCTACAAGATCCTCCTTGTGTGGGTCAGGGGGAGATTGGTGGAAAAATAAGGAATGAGGTGATAGAGGAGTTTATGGGTGGCTGAGGAGTTGGTGTCAGGAGAAGGGGTACCGCTTTGTGGGTGACAGGGAAGACTTCTGCGACAGAAGGTTTTTCATGGATGACAGTCTTCACCTGACAAAAGAGGGGGCCAGTGTGCTGGGCTAGAAGTCTGATGCGTTTATCAGACAGTCAATCTGACTGAGGGTGGAGACTGGACCTAGGGAAACCAAGATGGTAGGAGAGAGAGAAAAGGGAACCTAGCCAGTACTCCTCCTAATCTTGGGGCTTGTAGTAACACAGCCAGCAGAAATGGGGTGGAGGTCCAAATTGGGCTGGGGAAGGGACTAAGGAGGAAGAACCACACAGCCTGCAATCAACAAGAAGGGAAGGAGATGAAGGAGGAAAAAGGAAAAAGAACAAGTAAGTGGCTAAAGAGGGTCAAGGATCAGATGGAAGGGGGTCAGCCTCAACACCAAGTGAGTTCCAGACGATGATGGTTGACACTGAGGTTGACCTTATAGTCATCACAGAGACTTGGACCTTGGGCAATAACATCTGGGAACTGGCAGTCCCAGGCTGCATCATGTTTAGGAGGGATAAAGAAAAAAGTAAAGGGGGAGGTTTAGTCCTCTGTGTCAGGGAGGACATTGAGGCTGTGGAGGATGCAGCTCAAAGTAGCCTCAGGCTAGAAAATATAGGTGGAGGTGATCAATAGACCATCAGGACAGGCAGAGGAAAGGGATAGGTACTGTGGGAAAAAACTAGTCAGGAGAATGGCAAAGGGAGAGGTGGTGGCAGTGAGTGACCTGAACCTGCCAGACGTCGACTGGGAGGTTCTGGTTGCCAGACGTGCCAGAAGTCTGCCTTTGCAAGATACAGCCCAGGACTGTCTGCTGACACTACTAGTTAGAGAACCCACAAGGCAGGCTGTCACCCTTAATGTGTTGTTCACCAACTTGGAGATGGTAGAAGCAGTTCGGGTAGGGTAGCCACTAGAGAACGACCACCATAACTCAATCTGGTTTGAGTTAGCCCTTGGGATGAGCAAACCCCAGCTGAAAGCTGAGGTAGTTTATTTTAGAAGGGCAGACTTCAACAGGATGAGGGAGGTGGTTAGGGACAAGTTAGTCAGGGTAACAGCATAGGAGGAGTGGAGGAAAGATGACAATAAATGGAGCCATTCTTGGAGCATCAGAGATATGCTTGAAGATGGTAACCAAGAGAAACAGGTACAAGTGGCCAATGTGGTTCTTGGAAAGGGTCAGAGTAGCTGTGCATGCCAAAAAAAAGACCTTCATAAAATACAAAGATGAGCACGGGGAGGCAGAATGGGAAGAATAACAGCTGAGAACAAGGGAGGCTAGGAGGGCAGTTAAGGATCATCCTCTTCTCCAGAGAAAACTATTGGAGTTGGTTTAATCTCTCCTCATAGGGCATACTACTCAACCTTGGTACCCTTCTCATAGCCCTTCTCTGTACCCTCTATACTGAATTTATAGCCCCCCTTTTGTATGGGTTCCATAACTGTGAGTGGTAATCTAAATGTTTTCTGATGTAAACTTTGTAGACTGGGATTATGTGCTGTTTACTTTTGGATGTAAATGTCCTATTAATATTTTTCAGTAGCCTGTTAGAGGTTGTAGCTATTTGGTTACAGTGTTTGGTGAAATTAAGTTCCTCATCAATTAATATTCCTAGGTCTTTTTCTGAATCAGATTTTCTTAATTCTCTTTCATTTAACTTGTACTTTTGTTCTGAGTTTATTTTCCCCATATGGAGTACAACACATTTGTCTGTGTTGAGTTGCATCCTATTGTTGAAAGACCATTTTTTGATTTCTTTAATATCCTTACATATTTTACGGTAGTTCTGTTTTCAGCAGTGTTGACCCTTTCCTCAATTTTAGTGTCATCAGCAAACTTTGATGCCCAACTTCTACTTTTTGTTGACATGTGCGAAGAAAAGAGTGAATAGCATGGGTCCCAGCACCAATCTTTGTGGCGCACCACTGGTGACTTTTCCTTTGTCTAATATCTTGCCCCTGATTCTTATTTCTTGAACCCTATCATACAACCAATGTCTTACCCAGGTCATTATTTTACTTTTAGTGCCTTTATTTGTTAATTTTTCAATTAAAATATTGTGTGATACAGCCTCAAAAGCTTTCCAAAACTCTATATAGATGATGTAAACTGTATATTGGTATTTATACTACAGTTCACTTTTTCATAGTATAAGGTACTGCTGTATAGGTACTGCTGCATACTGCTGTGTTATGCATTATGTTCCAATACTTGATGGCCAAAGTGAAGTGTATGAAAGGTTCATGGAAGGTTCAGAGTAAGGTTCATATAAAGTACAAGCCTCGTGGTCAGGAGCTAGTTGAAACTGACATCATTCTGAATTGACATTATTTTGACCTGACATTATTCTGACCTATTCTCACCTGATGTTGAGTACGTGATGAAAAGAATGTACTAAATTTGCAAGTTTTCAATAAGCCTATGTGTCTGTTCAACAGGCTATTCATTAGCCCTATTCATTAGTTATCTGTACATCTTCCAATGGGCCATTTATTAGCGCTTAGCTCTATTCATTCACTCTCATTTGAATATTTGCATACCTTCTCTGGAAGCAGCTATAAGGCAGAGTGTAAAATGTATATAAACTGGCTGAATTAGCCAGAGTTGAGCTGCAAATTCTGACATCTTAAGAACCTGCCGTTAGCTTCCAGGAGAATGGGTAATATCCATGCTCTATTATCTTGTAAACTATTGCCAGCTATATTTTTATTATAGTGCCTGTAATGCTAATGCTTATATGCTGAAATAAATCTCCTCCAGGCGAGGAAACAAGAACTCACGGTGTTGAGTGGCATTTATACTATTCTCAGTACTGGGATCCCAGGGTCATAAGTCCAAATCCTGCAAGAATCTTACAATAGAATATTAATATGTTAGTTGTACATGATCTATTTTTCATTAAATCCATGCAGTTTTATATCTTTCAAATCCAGCTGTATTATAGTTTCCTCTGACTTTTGTTTTATCAGATTTTTCATCAACTTGCTTGGTTGTTGATGTTGAACTAATTAGCTGATAATTGTTAACACTTGATCTGTTTCCCTTTCTATGTAAGGGACAACTATTGCTCGTGTCCAATCCCTAAGTACTTCGTCCTTATTGTAGAATCTGTTGAAAATATAAGTTAGCAGCCCAGCAATCATTTCTGCTGTTTCCTTCAGTAGTTTAGGATGCACGTTATCTGGCCCTGCAAATTGCTTAAGTTCCTTCATTAATTTATAGGTTTCAGAGCTATGGAAGGTGTTCCAAATCACACAGTTTTCTTTTGTAGTCATAGAATCAGCAATTGCCTTACCTTTGCTAAACACCAAACAAAAATAATCATTAAAACAAGTTGACAATTTCTTTAGAGTGATTTACTTTTTTCTGTCCATTTAAAATGGGTCCAAGTGTTCTGTCATTTCCTTTGCTGTTGTTAATGTACAGTATGAATAACATGTTTTTTTTCTGTTGTCTTTAACATGGGCTACTTTAACTTCCACTTTTGATCATTCTTGCCTAATTTGTCGTTTAGCTGATTTTAATGCTGATTTGTACTGGGTAATGTTTTCTTCATAAGGGTCAGTTTTCATTTGTTATGCTCTAGCTTTATGTCTGAGATGTTTCTGGATTTTCCTTGTGTACCACATTGATTTTTCTCCCTTTTTTATTATAGAGTGTTTTACTTGGTATATATTTGGATTCTTATTCCAGTTATTTGTTCCTCAAAATGTTCCAACGCGTTTCAATAGATTTATCAAAACCAATTCCCAACTCCCAATTCCATTTCCTCAGTTCTTCACTTGTTTTAATAAAATCTCCCTTACCATAGTTTTTTCCCTCAGTTGTGTCCATAACTTTCTTGGTTTTGCTGTTGATCTCAAACACTACCATATTGTGATCACTTCTCCCTAAAGTCTCCTTGACCCTTACGATGCCTATAGGATTAAGCTGGTCTGTAATAACTACATTTAAGATGTTATTACCTCTTGTAGGTGATTCCAGTAATTGCGATATTCGCAGTTGGATAAACAAGTCCAAAAATGAGTTTTCGTGGGCTGGGTCTGAGGTCATATATTTCCAGTCTATACTGGGTCAGTTTAGATCATGTACAAGTAGTAATTACCCGCTGTCCAGTATTAATTCTATTGTTAGGATCATTTCCTCATTGTATGCTTTGTTATTATTTGGAGGTCTATAACAGCTCCCAGTGTCCATAACTTTATTGGTTTTGCTGTTGATCTCAAATGCTACCATATTGTGATCACTTCTCCCTAAGGTCTCCTTGACCCTTACGATGCCTATAAGATTAAGCTAGTCAGTACATTTAAGATGTTATTACCTTGTAGGTCATTCCAGTAATTGCGATATTCGCAGTTGGATAAACAAGTCCAAAAATGAGTTTTCGTGGGTTGGGTCTGAGGTCATATATTTCCAGTCTATACCGGGTCAGTTTAGATCTTGTACAAGTAGTAATTTCCTGCTGTCCAGTATTAATTCTATTGTTAGAATAATTTTTTTTTTTATTTTATTGAAATTTTGGAATTACAATCCTTTGAGTCGAAGCCTCCTTTGCAAAGGCTCCACGTCAATACAAAACAGAAACATTACTTAAAGACAAATTGTACATTGCTTACTAAGCAAAACATTACATTAAGACAAATTTCACATGGTTACTCCGTACAGGATAATTTACATAGCTTGGGTAGTATCTCTAGGGTTGTTAAAGGACCCTGGGTCATTGCGGTGAAGTGGGACTGGTTACCGATTCAGAGGCCAGAACCAAACCGGGAGTTAGTGTTTTAGGTACCGTTAGTTATGTTGGCCTTGGTTTGGAGTTATGGGAAACGCTAGCTTTCTATCACCTACGGAGTTAGGGAGGACTGGTGGTAACAGCCACTTTTCAACGAGTAAAGGAGAAATCTCTTGATACCATTTTTAAATAGTCCAAGGCTAGGGGCCAGGGAGATGTAGGAAGGAAGTTTATTTAGCCAGAGGGGAGCACGATACCGGAAGGACCTTTGCCCTAGAGTAGTCCTACAGTGGAGGATTAGGAGTGGGGTGTTAGCCAGGTGCCTAAGGGTGCTCCTGTGAGGGGTTGGTTGGATGAGGGGGTGAAGGCCCATGGGTGCAAGATTCATTAGGATCTTTTTGGCTTGGAGGCAAGTGTGGTACATTAGTCTCCCTTCAAAGGTCAGTCAGTCAGTCTGCTCGCTTATAGAGCTCACACGTATGGGTTAATCTATCACTGCTTGTGACCAGTTGGCAGGCTTTGTTGAGAGTTAGATTGATGCTGTTTAGGGCTGTGTTGTCAGCCGTGCCATAAATTATTATGCCATAATTGACCACAGATAGGACTGAGCAGGTTAAAGCCAGCCTTAGTGCCGGGGGGGGGGCAGTGTTTGTGTCTGTATAGAATCCCAAATCGGGTATTTGGAGAGGTGCTTAATATGTATGTGGTAGGTGAGGGGTGTATCCAGAGTGATGCCTAGATATTTAAAGTTAGGGACCTGTTCAATATGGATGCCCTGAGAATATGAGATAGATAGCAGGGCATTACTGTTGGGGTTTTAGCGGTGTGCAAAGATCATAGATTTAGTCTTGTTGTAGTTGACTAATAATTGATGATCAGTGAACCAGGATTCTAGTTCTCTAAAGCAGCCTTGCAGGGTATTTTGAAGAGAGTTTGGATTGGAGTGTTTCCAGTATACTACGGCATCATCTGCATAGAGCAATAGTTTACCATTGCAGGCCTGTGGGAGGGAGTTTAGAAAGAGAGTGAATAGTAGAGGGCCTAAAATCGACCCTTGGGGGACACCCGCAAGAACTGCTTGCTTGGCGGAGAGGGTGGTGTTGATTTTGACTTGTTGTATCCGGTCAGTAAGATAGTTTTTGAACCAGGAGATTGCTTCAGGGGTGAGATGGAGGGAGGGGAGAGAGTGGAAAAGTGGTGCGTGACTGACGGTGTCAAACACTTTGGTCAGATCAACAAAGATTGCTCCTGCTAATGACCCCTGTTCCAACGCCTCATGTATGTAAGAGGTAAATTCGAGAAGGGCAGTGGTAGTGCTGTGTTCTGCTCTGAACCCATGTGGTTTGTGACACAGCAGATTGTGTTTGTCCAGGTATTCGGTGAGCTGGTCTGACACAATTCTTTCGAGCGCCTTGCGGGGGGGGGATTGTGATGGGCCTATAGTTACCAGGGTCAGTTGGATCACCCTTTTTTAGGATGGGTGTAATAATTCCCCTTTTACAGAGTGTAGGAAATTGACCAAGGTGCAGGGAGCAGTTTAATATTTTGGTGAGGTGAGGCAGGGTCTTGTCAAGAGTTAGTCTGAGAATTTTAAGGTCTAGGGAGTCACTACTGAACCGTGAGTTGCACAAGGCTTTGGATAGGTAGTGTTTAGCCTCATTGCAGGAGATGATTCTTATCCAGAAGGGAGGGAGTGTAATAGTAGGGGAGGTAATAGAGGGGCCATTGGGGATAGGGTCAAAGAAGTTTTGTGGTAGGCTGTGGCTAAGATCGGAGAAGGAATTGTTCAGGGCATTAGCTATGGTGGTAGGGTCCTGGGAGAGGGCTTCATGGTCAAGAATTTGTGATGGGGTAGGAGAAATGGTTTTCCCACAGAGTTCCTTGACATTGTTCCAGAATTTATTCCCAGAGCACCATGAGGAGGTGAGTGCTTGCTTATAGTAGGTAGACTTAGCTAGCCGAATAGCCCAGGCGCACTTGTTTCTTCCCTCTCTATAGAGATGCCTGTCATGGGGAAGTTGGAAGTTCAGTGTCCTATGCCAGAGGTTATTTCTGTGTTGCATCTGTTCAAGGAGGGTCTGCGAGATCCATGGAGTTTTCCTGTTTTTTATAACCTGTTTTGTGAAAGGGGCAAATATGTCACAGGCAGTGTTAAAGATTTTAATAAAGGAGGTGAGGGCAGTGTCAATGGACTTGGCAGTGTGTATAGGTGCCCAGTCACGGGAGAAGAGATAGAATTTGAGGTGAGAGAGGGTACCTTTTTTGAGGTGCCTCTGGATGGAAATTTTAGGTTGGCTGGGAGTGATTTTATTCGACCAGCAGCAGGAGATGGGCAAGTGGTCACTTAGCACGTCAGAGAGCACTTTAACTTTGGAGAGGTGGTTGGGAAGATTTGTAAAGATGAGGTCAATAAGGGTGGAAGTCCCTGACCTGGGATCTTGCCTGGTGGGAGACTGGACAACCTGTGCAAGGTCATAGGCATGGACTGCATCTTTGAACATGGCAGATGCAGGGGATAACCAATTCACATTAAAGTCACCCATAACAATCAGTTCGCTCCTGGGGGGGAGATGGGTGATACTGGCCAAGATAGAGTCAAAGGCTTGTTTCTGGTTGGGGGGTGGTGTAGACTGCCATAATGTACAGCGGTTTACCCGGAGTGCCCAGGGTGGCTTTGATTGCAATGGCTTGGGCACCATGAGCCGGCGAGGGCAGGGGGACAGAAAGGGGCTGTAGATAGGTTCTGGTGTATATGGCACATCCACCTCCTCTCTTGCCTGTTCTATCTGCTCTGAAGATGGAGTAGTCAATGAGGGAGACAGAGGCATCTGGGATATTGCTAGAGAGCCAGGTTTCAGATAAGGCCAGGATGTCAGGGGAGTGTTGGGCGATCCATCCCTGCAGCTGCATGAACTTCCTAGGTAGGCTACAGATATTAAGGGAGGCCAGTAGTAGGCCACCCTGCCTGTGCCCCTTGGGAACACTAGTCAATGTTGGTCCAGGATTAGGGTGTACATTACCTGAGATCAGAAGGAGGAGGAGGAGAGCATGCCGGAGAGCAGCTTTCCGGAGCAATTTAGAGAGAGAGGTATGGAAGCGTGGATTAGTGGGAAATCTGGTGAGCCCGACTGGTATGGGGATGGTGCGGACTAGTTGGGCTAATAGGGCTTGAGATAGAGAACTATGGGGGCAATTTACTGGGTGTTTGCCTGTGGGGGGTGGAGCTAGCACCACTAAGGACCTGCTAATGGTGCAGCTTAAGCTAGAGGTAAAATTAGTGCTGAGTAGAACAGGGGAGATTGGAGTTAGGTGATATGATGGGGTTGTGTTTCTGAGGGAGTGAGTGGTGAGGCAGATGTAAGGGTCCCTGGAGAGGGATTTTTCCACAGGGAGAGTGGGGTGGGAATGAGAAAAAAGTGCCAGAATTATAATGGTATGGTTTAGGGTCCAAAAGATGCAAGTCATGCTGCTAGTGTAGGGAGTTTATAAGTGTAAAAGTAATGAGAGGGAGCCCTCTAGTGTTTAATAAGTATAGGCTGCAGATGGCAAAGTGGGTTGATTGGATTCAGATGATCATGTGATCATCACTATAAAGCTCGATGTTGACCAAGGGTGGTGGTGGGGAGCCGGCGCACAGCGCCAGCGGGGACCAATTTGAGCAGCAACACTGTGAGAGCAGCACTGGATCTGGCAGACTCCATGCGTACCTGATGATCAGTCTCTTTTGTTGCTTTCGGTGTGGAGGAGGGTTGCAAACAGACCCTCACAACCTCCCTGCACTTGGTTTCTTTAGGCTTCGTTGTGGGGGAGGGCTGCAAAATAGACCCTCTTCACCTCCTGGTAGGTGGCCCAGCTGTGGACAAGGAACAGGGAGAAGGAGTTGATTATTTATAGTTGCAGGCTACAGTGGACGTCACAACAGGATTAAGGTTTCAAGCCACAATGAAATGGGAACAGGCATTATAATTCAGATTAGAGCCCAATTTACACTACGCAGCCTGACCAGGATTTCAGTGTTAGCGCTGGTAGAATTACTTTAACTTTAGCTGGTAGTAATTTAATTAATTAAGGCAGCAGGATTAAACACATTAATTAATGTACCTTAGTTAAGGCAGATGGCTATAATCACTCCGCTCACAGTCCGGCTGGTTACTTTCTTTTCTTATTTTTTCAAATAGAGCTTTGGCGCCAAAACCCAAACAAAAGTTCATGGGAGAAGCAGATGATGGATTCTCTGCTAACATGCGATTTTGGGCACAAAAAAACTATCTCCACAAGTGTGGGGACATAAAAAGGATTTTAGCCAGTACTGCAGAAACTGAGTTCCTCATTGTATGCTTCATTATTATTTGGAGGTCTATAACAGCTCCCAGTGATGAGACCATTTTCCCTGTTAGGATTAATTTTGTCCCATACTGATTCTGTATTATCTCCTTCAACCTCATACTCACAGCTCTCAATAGTATTTTTGATATAAATTGCTACCCCAGCTCCTTTTTTGCCTACACTGTCTTTGCTGTATACCTTATACCTGTATATTTCCCTATCCTATAACACAATCCTCACTCCACCATGTTTCAGAAACTGCTGCTATATCCACATTGTTAATCTTAAGCAAGATTTCAGTTTCACTTTTCTTAATTATGTTAAAGGTCCTAATATTTGTTACAAGCACTTTAAGCTTACTGCTTTTGGCATAATATTTTATGATTTATACCTGTAACTGACTGTTTATTTACAGTGTTTTTCTTTTGGAGCCCCCAGTTTTATTTGTTTAAACCTTTGTCAATTGGTTGTTTGATGTGATTACCTAGGACCTTGCTCCCTTTTTATGTTGTCTTGTGCTCATGTGCAAGCAACATTCAAACAACAAGTTGCAGGAGAGGGCTGGTATACTTTTTAATAGCTGTCTAGGCAAAGAGTGTAGCTGTAAATATCAGCGCTGAAAGCTAATCCTTTTAAGGGCTGTTTAACAGTGTCTGAACAGGCTTGTGTTGTAGGGCATTAGCAACCGTACTGTTTTTGTGCATGTCTGACATTGGAAGGATTAGGGGCTAACTCCTTTTGGCTGCTTTATTTCCTGGTACAGCGATTGTAGTCAGGGACACCTGGTTGCTAGTCATGTGACCTGTGACTCCAGGGTCTCGACTACAGAAAGCTTGCAGTAGCGAGTATTTCCGTGCGCGAGCACGCGGAGATGCGCCTGTCAAGCGTGTCTAGCAGGGACTAGCAGGATATCAGGTTAGTTGAACTAGTAGTGTGGCAAGGTTTATACTTTGAAGCATAAGGCACATAAATAGATGTACAAACTTGTGTAAAATGAATATCGGTATGTCACAGACAGAAATCTTTACACTCCACACAGGATATGTTTTACAAGTAAGTTCTGCCTGTAGGCATGTGTTATGTAGCGAGCCTGATATCACGTATTTGCCAGCCACTATAAATTGTTCAAATTGCATGCAATTGGACGCTATGAAAAAAGATTTAGCAGTTCTAACAGGAGAACTACAAGCAGCCAAAGATATTAAAGAGCTGGAAAATTTTTTAGACAACATGGTCAGAAATCTTCCTAGCTCACAGCTAGCTCAAGATTCGGTTCAAATTACAAAACACTCAGAAGTACCCGTTGATAGCATTGACACTAATCTCTGAATCCTGGGTGGAAATTCAGGTGTACCAGTAAATTCTAATTGTAATGATGTATTACATTTTGGAAATAGTCCATCTATGACTTCCCAGGCTAATTGTCCTCCAAATCTATCAGCTTCTAATAAAAGAAAAAGAGACCTATATTTTGACTCACATGAGGAAGTATGGGAAGCAGTTCCTAAGCGAAAATACAAAAAGGGGAGACGAGCGGATTATATCCATTCTATACCATCTAATGACTCACCCGATGTAAATTTAAGTAGAGAGGACTACATTGCTAATAATAGAAATAATAGTCTATCACGTGAACAAATTGATTCAGTTCCACCTCCTATATCTCTTACTGCAAATCTTCCTACCATAATTATCGGAGATTCAATTGTGAAATATTTAAATTCTTATTTGTCAAATTCTGATAATAAAGTTTCTGTGTTTTGTTTTCCAGGTGCCAGAATTGAAGACATATCAGCTAGGGTGGACTCTCTTATTATTGGCCCTTCTAATGTAATCATTCATGTGGGCACAAACAGTGTGGGTCACACACATGAGAAAGATATGTTTTCTGAACTAATTCAGTTAGGTGAGAAGATTAAATCAAAGAACGGTAATGTCTTTATTTCTGGTATACTTCCCATTTTTAGGGCTAGGATAGAGAAGAATCACACTATTGAAAGAATCAATGCCAGACTGTCAAATTGGTGTCCTTTAGGTAGTTTAGTCTTTATTGATCATTGGAAATATTTCACCTGTAATCCTAAAGGCTTTGCTAAAGATGGTTTGCACTTAAATCGGTTGGGTGCTATCAGTCTATGCAAAACATTTTGCACCTGGGTACCCTCAATAAATTCAAACAAGCTAAAAAGGGGGAAATAATAGAATCTAGTGTCTTCTCTTTATCTCATGTCTAATTTAAATCAAGAAAAAAATCAAGAAATAAAGTTTATGTTGTTAAATGCTCGCAGTTTAGGTAATAAAAAGGACGAATTAATCTTAAGAGCAAGTATTGATAAACCTGACAGTATAGGCATTACAGAAACTTGGTGGTCCAGCGAGCAGGCTTAGGAAATATGTATCCCAGGTTATACATTATTCCATCATAGTAGGTCAAATCATAAAGGAGGTGGCGTGGCTTTCTTTATCTCTCACTATATTTGATATCTCCTCCAAGATTAAAAAAAATCCTCCCCGGTAGAATCTGTATGGCTTCATATTAAACACCATAATAAAATAAACTTAGTTTTGGGACTTTGTTATAGGCCACCTGACTCTAAACCGGTGATATTAAATGATATCATCTTAGAAATGTCTTCAGCTGCTGAGTTAGGGAATATTCTTTTTATGGGTGATCTAAATCTAGGTGACATAAATTGGACAAATAAATCTGCTAGAACTAGCTTGTCCAAAGACTTTTTGAATACTTGTGTAGAGTTGAATCTAATTCAACATGTTACATTTCCAACTTGTGGTTCCAATATTTTGGATATTGTTTTGGGTAGTGAACCAATAAATATCAGTGAATGTTTGCCATCAGCTTCACTGGGAAAAAGTAACCACTGCACTATTAGCTGTAAATCTTACAATGTCTACTTGGAATCTGACAATGTAACAGAAGTATTTGCCTTCCATAAAACAGATATTATTGCACTTAATAAACATCTGGCAGATATTGACAGGTCAACTCAGTTAAATAATGACAGTATTGATGAAATGTGGAAATCTTTAACCACTATTATTATAGATGCTGCAAATAAATTCATTCCCAAAGTACTTAAAAAGAAGTTAAATTCTCAACCAAAATGGCTTAATTACAAATTTTGAAAATTGATAAATAAAAATAAATCTTACAAAAAATATCACTTAATTTTTTTTTTATTTATTTGCTTTTGTTAACTGGGTAAGCACACTAAACAGCCAAGTGCCTATTTTCAGGTGCGACCCGGGAGATTACAAGGTACATACATGAACATCAGGCAAAAACAAGTGAAGTATTACATTAAAGAGAATTAGCACATAGGGTCAATACAAGTAACAGTACCAATAGGGGTTTACATTGCAGGCAGTAGGAAGAAGTACAGTATGGTTTCCTTGTTCCAGGCAGCAATGCTGTAAGGCTTGCAGGTAGGCAAAGAGGAGTCACATTGGGATAGAGTGGGCCCAGAGCAAGATAAGGGAGTGCACAGTAATAATGCTCACCCTGTTGGGCAGGTGGGCCTAAGTGAAAGAACCTTTTCTGCATTTAAAAGGATTCAAAAACTCTGTAAAAAGGAGATCAAAAAGGCAAAAATCTCCATGGAGAGATCATTGGCTAAACAAGCACAAAAAGGGAACTACAAAGTGATATTTAGTTACATTAACTCTTTAAAAAAACAAGAATGCAAGGTTGGCCCAATTAGTTCTGATAATAAGGCTTAGTATCACCCTAGAGATATGGCTAAATTTTTTAATACACAGTTCTGTAAAGTTTTTTTCAGATAATAATGTTCCGTGTAATGCTGCATTAGGAGATCAATCTTTTCACAATGTGGATATACATATTGAAATTATTAAAACTAAATTAATGTCTATAAAAAAAGGTTCCTCTGCTGGCCCTGATGGCATTTCCATAGACTTAATTACTTTAATGAAGGACCATCTCTGTGTGCCACTAAAAATACTTTTTGACAACAGCTTAAATACAGGCCAGATTCCATCTGGATGGAAACATGCAAATGTTATTCCCTTGTTTAAAAAGGGATCTAAAAGTGTTTCAGACAATTATCGACCTATCAGTTTAACACCTATCTTTTGTAAAATACTAGAACGGATCATTAAAGATGATTTAACCCCAGCTGTTACAAGTTTAGACCAAACTCAACATGGATTTATTAAAGGCCATTCGTGTACAACAAACTTAATACGTTTTTATAACTTTATCAGTGAAAATCTGGACAGAGGTAATACCTGTGATGTTATTTTTTTGGACTTTAAAAAGGCCTTTGATTCTGCACCCCATTGGGCCTTGATCCAGAAGCTACAACTCAACAATACAGAGCCAATATATATCAGATGGATCATTAACTGGTTGTCTGAAAGGAAGCAGAGGGTTATAATAGAAGGCCATGTAAGTAGCTGGAAAGATGTGAAGAGTGGCATACCGCAGGTATCAGTTTTGGCCCCACTTATTTTCCAGGTTTTTTTATCTGATCTATCAATAAACATCCAAAGCAAGATAATTAAATATGCAGATGATTGCAAAATAGGCAACATCTGCAAGAGTGCAACTGATTACATGGTCATTTGGGAAGATCTGAAGTTATTGCAGTCCTGGTCCAAAAAATGGAATCTATATTCTAACATTTCTAAGTGTTGTGTCTTGCATTTTGAGAAAAAAAATCCCAACTACCAATATTATCTTTATGACAGTATTTTAGCAAGTAAGGATAGTGAAAAGGATTTGGGGATTCCAATCGATTCATGTTTGTCATTTGATTCCCATATATCAAATACTATTATTAAAGCTAACAAGATATGGTGGCCAATCTGCCATAATATAACATCAAAAAACCCAGATATCTTGATGCTTCTATACAGAGCATATGTGAGACCTCACTTTGATTTTGTTTAACAATTATGGAGTCCATATAAAAAGAAGGATATAGCTAGAATTGAGAGAGTTCAGAGAAGGGTGAAGAAATATTTTGTGTCCTCTAAATCACTTTCATATTCAGACAGACTTTATAAATTTGACTTGATGTCCCTAGAAGATAGAAGGGCAAAGGGTGATCTCTTGCTCACATGGGACATCATTTATGAGCAACACCTATCTGTAGAATGTGGTTTGGACTTTAAACAAATTAGGGTCAATACCAGAAGTCACCCACTGCAACTTGCTAGGAACAAGTGTAAAACCAAAAAAATGGCTTACTTCATTTCACAAAGGGTTGTAAGGCCCTGGAACATGTTGCCTTTAAATGTCATTGTCAGTGACAGTAAGGATATTTTTAAGAACAGACTTGACAGTTATATGAAATCTAATAAGCTATGAAAACACTATATGTAGGTCTGAAGCATTGTGGGTATTTCAGCCTTCTGCATCATACAGTTTCTTAGTATGATTATTAGTAAGTCCTAATGTATTCTGACATATGTAATAAGACCTTGCTGTTGTACTGCCTTGGAGAGGAAAGAGTTAAAGCCTACATTCTAAGTAGGCATGTGCTCGGTTTCAAATCACTGTCCCTTGGTACATTCTAGTCAACCGTCAGATTCTTTACTCCGCCTTACTGTGAAGACGCCCCGGAGATTCTCCTCAGCATCTCATCAGTTAAAGTGGCATTTTTCACTTCGAATTGTTCACTGATTAAAAAATATTAAGCGTTTCTAGTTTCTTTTCGCTGTCCTTCAATAAAGTGACAATTGTCACTAGTTTTTTGTCTACTTGGGGGTAAGTCTCGGTCCTTTAGCGGTGGCGTCCAACCATTAGGGTACCAAGTTTTTTTTCTATCACTCTCTAGTTCTGTAAAATTTAACAGCGGTTCACTCTGGTTAATAAAAAAACTAGTTTGTCGTTTTTTTTCTGGACTGCAAATACCGGTTTATTAACCAGAACGATTTTGGTTCTTATCTGGCCTAACCGTCTTTGAGATAAGTTTAAGATGGAATCACAAAAATCTAAAAGGAAAACCGGGCCTACCAGTCTTCAACAGTGTGTTGCGTGTGGGGAAACTTTTGCCAAGGCCGATCCCCACACCACTTGTGTTTTCTGCCTGGGGTTGGAATACTTGCAGGCAGACTGTGACATATGTAAAAATGTCCCTCAGTCAACACTTGACAGGTGCCTTAACTGACTGAATGAGAAATTGGCAAAAAAATCCTCTAACTCGATGGCTGAACTGGTTCAGGTTCGAACGAACCGGACGGGGGCCCTTCTAACCAAGGTGATACCCTTCCTCCTAAATGGACCACGGATTCAGTCCTTGAACCGGCTTCTGCTAAGAGTAAAAAGAAAGAAAAACACACTGAGCCGGCTATTAAGTCATGTGCGGTTGCAGTTCCGACCGCAGAGGAGATTGCTAATGCTATACGCATTATACAATCCTTGCAGACAACCAAACTGGTGATCCCTTCGGTGATTCCTCAGCTGGTTCCAATTCCTTCAGACCCCTCAGAAAGTAATTATTTCTGGGACCCAGAATGTGAGCAGGAAGATGAAGTTCCTCTTCAAGTTCCGGTCCAATTGGACCTTTATGGTCCAATTGAACCGGAGGTTTCTCCTGAACATGAAGGAGGCATCTCTCCACCTAAACAGTTGGAGGAAGATCGCACTCATTTTCCATTCATGAAGAAGGTGGCAGAAACCCTCCTGTTACTGGTTCATGAATCTTCAGAAGAAGAGGAAGAACCAGATTATGTGGAGATGATGGATGTCCCGGCCTCTAAAGGGGTGGTGATACCCATTCATAAGTCTCTGAAGAGACAGACTTTAAAAATTTTGAGTACCCCTACTTCTGTTCCTCCTGTGGATAAGAGTACAGAGAGGAAGTACCCAGTGGCCAGAGATGGCACAGAATTTCTGTCAGGGCACCCCAGTCATGAAGGGGTGGTTCAGGCTGCTGCCTTTTAAAGGCAAGCATCCCACTAGCTTCCCACCCTCCAGAAAAAGACTTTAGAAGGATTGACTCCATGGCTAAAAAGTCTTACCTGGGGCCTTCCCTCATTGCCAGGCAGGCCTCTTAAATGGCCTATGTGGCAAGATATCAAAAGAAACTGTGGGAAGCAGTGTCCTCTCTGGCAGCCAAACTCCCAGCTGAGGCGGCTACTGATCTGGGTGAAATGGCAAGGAGTGGAATAGAGGCTTCCACGCTCCAAGCAGCAATTCCACATGGCAGTGGATGCCAATGATTCAGCATCCAGAATTTTGGCTACCTCCATTTCCCTGAGAAGGTTTTCCTGGCTTAGAACCACAAACCTCTCTCAGGACACACAAACCAAGGCCTTGGATTTTCTTCTGGTCCAGAACTCCCTTTTTGGAGAGCAAACTGAGGCCTATATGAGGAAAATGGATGAATATAGAACCTCATATAGGAGTGCTGCAGCCAAGGAAAAATCTTCCACCCCTCAGAAACAGCAGGGTAGGGGAAGCAGGGGTAGGCCTTACCAGAGACCCTTCTACCAGGCCCAGGCCTTCCCTGTTTATCAGCAACAGCATGGCTATTTTAGAGGAAGGAGCAGGAGAGGTGCCACTCATTCCAACTCAGCTTCCCAGACCAGGACTTCAGCTAAACAGACTCCCTGAGGAGTCTTGGGTCACCTCCTCACTTCCAGTAGGGGGTGGGCTTGCTCATTACCTCCAGAATTGGCAGTCTATAACATCAGACAAATGGGTTCTGGAGGTGGTGGGCAAAGGCCTTGCTCTACATTTCAAATAATTTCCCAGATTGAGAGCAAGGCTGTTCAAACCTGCCTCCACAGCAGAAATCTCCCTGCTGGAAACAGAAGTTACAACCCTTCTTCAGGACAGGGCAGTGGAGCCTGTCCCTCTGTCCCAAACAGGAAAAGGATTGTAGTCAAGGTACTTCTTGACCTTTAAGAAAAATGGGGATTGGTGACCCATTCTGGATTTAAGGTTCCTGAACAAACATTTAACAAAACCAAAATTCAAGATGGCCACTTTGGCAATGATACTGCCCTCTCTCAGGCAAGGAGACTGGCTATCATCCATAGACCTCAAGGATGCATATTTTCATATTTCTATCAGACAGACACACAGAAAATACCTAAGATTCAGACTGCCATCAGGTCCCTGCCAATTCAGGTCCCTTATCTTCGGTCTGACCTCAGCTCCCAGAGTGTTTACAAAATACCTGGCAGTGGTGGTGACACACTTAAGGCATTTAGGAATTTCAGTTTTTCCCTACCTGGACTGGCTGTTGGTGGGACAGTCTTAACAGCAAGTAGTAGAGGCCTTGGCAGTCACTCAGACTACTTTTCACTCATTGGGCATCTAATAAATACAAAAAAGTCAGTCCTGGAGCCAGTCCAGCTCCCACAATTCATAGAGGCAGAGCTGGACATAGTTCTTGGAAAAGCAAGACTCCCACCAGACAGGGTGGAAAGCTTGGTGCAACTAGCAGTCTTTCAAGCTCCAGTCTCCAAAGCCAGCCAGGTACTTTCTGCGGTTGCTGGGGCATATGGCAGCTACAACAGCAGTGCTAACAGGAGCAAGGTTTCAGGTGAGAGATATTCAGTTCCATCTGAAGTCCTGTTGGTCCCAGAGCAGAGAATCCTTGTCCAAACTGATTCCAGTAACTTCCACACTTCTCCTAGCTCTGCAGTGGTGGCAGGACAGAGATAACCTCAGAGTGGGTATTCCCTTTCTTCAGGAAAATCCCATGATAGTACTCACCACAGATGCATCCCTCTTGGGGTGGGGAGCACCTAGGGGAGCATACAGCTCAGGGTACTTGGTCTCCTCAAGAGTCTCTCCTGCACATACATCTCCTGGAAATCAGAGCAGTGTTGCTGGCTCTCCAGTCCTTTTCACCCATGGTTTAAGGGAAGGTGTTGCAAGTCAGGACAGACAACACCACAATGTTTTACATCAACAAGCAGGGTGGCACAAAGTACACACTGTTGTGCACAGAAGCCATGAAGATATGGAATTTGGCTTACTCTCTGGAAGTGAATCTGTCAGCAGTTCACCTTCCTGGGAAGGACAATGTTCTGGCAGACACTCTCAGCAGGATCAACCAGAACCATCACGAGTGGTCTCTGAATCACTTAGTTCTCAAGTGCATCTTCAAACTGTGGGGCACTCCAGAGATAGACCTCTTTGCAGCCCCAGACAATCACCAGTTGCCTCACTATTGCTGCAGGCCTCCAGTTCTGGGCACAATCCCAGTGAATACTTTTCTGCTGAACTGGTCAGGGAAATTCCTGTATGCCTTCCCCCCATTTTCCTTGTTACTCAGGTTACTGACCAAACTCAGTGGTCAGTCTGTGATGATGATCCTGATAGCCCCAGACAGGGCCAGGCAGCCTTGGTACTCAATTCTGGTGAATCTGGTATTGATAAGCCTGATTTGCCTCCCCATGAGGTACAACCTGCTGACCTCATCCCAAGGGAGGATCATGTACCCTAGCTTGGGGTCCCTCAGACTGAAGGCTTGGCTCTTGCAGAGTTAGAGTATGCTGGATTGCATCTTTCTGACTCTGTCATGGATATTCTACAGGTTTCCAGGAAACCAGCTACTAGGAAAACATATTCATCCAATGGAAGATGTTCACTATTTGGTGCAATCAGCTAGGTGTGGAACCACAGGAGGTGGGCATTCCATTGCTACTAGATTATTTGGCTCATCTGCATCCTCTAAGCCTTAGGCCCTCCACCCTAAGGGTACATTTGGCTGCAGTTTCTGCTTACTTGTTGGCAGGGAAATCTTCTTTCCTGGCTTCTGACCCTATATTCAAACTTCTTTTAAAGGGCTATTGCATTTACATCCACCTTATAGGAAGCCTACTGCTTCATGGGATCTAAATATTTGTATAGCTCAGTTGATGCAACCCTCATTCGAACCTGTGTTCTCAGCAGAGTTAAAGTATGTGACATGGAAAACAGTGTTTCCAGTAGCTATCACTTCAGCAAGACGTATCAGTGAGCTACAGGCCTTATCAGTGGAACCCAATTATTGTATATCTCTTTTCACAATGATAAAGTGGTTCTTTGAGCAAATACGAAGTTTCTTCCCAAGGTGGTCTCAAAATTCCACCTTAACCATTCCATGAACTTGCCTGTCTTTTTCACTGAACACTCCAGTTCAGGGGAACATAGACTTCATAGCCTGGATGTTAAAAGGGCTATCAGCTAGTATCTGGATCTCACTGGAGGCCATAGGGGGTCACTCTAGCCGGTTGTTCCTTACCTATAGAGAAGTGGGCAGGAGCAAGCCTGCCACTAAAAGGACCATTGCAAGATGGATAGTGTCTTGCATTCAGTTTTGCTATCAGAAACTAGGGAAGGATCTCCCTGTAGGCCTCAGGGCTCATTCTACTAGAGGCACAGCTGCCACTATAGCAGCTATGAGAGACATTCTCTTGTCAGAAATCTGTAAAGCAGCTACCTGGAAAACTGTACCTATATTCACCAAGCATTATAACCTAGATGTACAGGCAAGAAGTGATGCCAGGTTTGGAACAGCAGTATTTCACAGCCTCCTTCCTAAGTAGGTTCTGTGCCCTCCTCCAAGGGAACTGCTTGGTAGTCTGCATATGTCAGAATACATTAGGACTTCTTCTTGTTTGAAGAAAAAATTACCACAGTAATGTTGTTTCTTCTAAAGGAGTCCTAGTGTATTCTGACCTCCCACCCTGCCTCCCCTTTCAGAACCTGGGGTTTCTGCACTCCAGCTTATGTGTTGTTACTATTTTACTGGAAGTTAGTGTTCTTACAGGGCATCTGAGACTTGAGTCTTTTAGCCCATTTTGGGGTTGGTAGGGTCTTGAATAAGTTCCTATTTAAATGCTGGAAGCATTTTAAAATTGTTTCAATCTATTATATGTCTTTTTCTTTTTGAGTTGCGCGTAAGAATCTGATGGTTGACTAGAATGTACCAGGGGATAGTGATTTGAAACTGCGCCTGTCTACTTAGAATGTAGGCTTTAACTCTTTTCTCTCTGGGGCAGTACAAAAGCAAGGTCTTACTGCATATGTCAGAATACATTAGGACTCCTTTAGAAGAAACAACATTACTGTGGTAAGTAATTTTTGTGTTGCTTGCACGCATGTGCAAAAAACACATTGCATCAGCAGTTAAGGAGCATGCCACAATGCGTAAAGAAATTCAGCCACTTCACCATGCAATCAGCTGTTTTGGTGCATTACAAGCTACCAAAACAGCTGATTGCGTGGTGTTCCCATGGCAACGGCTTCTCTGTCGGCCTCTCACAGTCCCCAGGAAGCTGACAGATAGTCGCTGCCCACTGTCCAGTGTACCTTCCTGGTATAACATTTCAATAAATTAAAAAAAAAAAAAATGACAGGGTGCCCAGTCCCCCTGTCAGCATGACCCCCTCCCCAGTTCATTTGCTTACGGGGTAACCCAATCCCCGTCGGCATAATTCACCTCCCCATTTGTTATTTACCGAGGGGATGCCAATTCCCCCTCGGCTCATGCATCCCTACCCCAGCACACTGTGTGGCCGAGTGGGAGTGCCCAATCCCGTTGACTCCGCTGTCCCCCAAACAAACTTCCATCTGCCGCTGGGGCCACCCCAGCCTGGCAAAAGTCTCTTTATTGAGAGGGTGCCCAATCCCCATCAGCTCTGCTTCCCCCCAAACAAACTGCCTGGTGCCATGCTGGAGCCCACCCGGCATGACAAAGTCCCATCGTCCGTGTAAAAAAAAAACGAGAAGAAAAAACGGTCCCTCGTTGATTCTCTTGCCCCCTCCCCAACCTGCACCCACCCTCTGTGTACCCCACCTCCCACACCCCACCTCACCCCACACTTACCTCTGGAGCCCAGTGCGATGATCTTTGGTGGACTGGGAACACGTCTGTACTCTTCAAAGCCGACCACGAACTGAAGAAATGCCGGTAAGCTGTATAATGGCATAAATGTTTTTTTTTTTTCAACTTTAGTGCATATTTCGGCCATTTTTGGGAATTTGTTCACCAAATTTTCAACATGGGGTTCTTGGGACCCCACCTCATATACTCACTGTCATTTTGTTATTCGGTCCCAAAAGGTGATTTCGGGTCATATTGCGGAACCACCTTTTGGGACTGATTAACGAAATGACAGTGTCACAGTTCATGAGGTAGGCCCCAAAAACCCTATATTGAAAATTTGGTGAAAAAATTCCCCAAAATTACTGTTTTACTAGCATGCATTGTGCAGTTCCTACGCATGCTCGTAACTTCGAGCATTTTTAATATTTTCACTCCAGATTTTCAACATTGCCATTTACCACACCTTCTTAAGAACAGTATAGCTGTCATTTTTCACATCTTGCCGAAATGTGTTTTCGCACACGTAGCGCACAATGGCGCGGTCGGTGTGCGAAATCAATGTTTGGGACAGATTAAGAAAATCACAGTGACACTGTTCATGAGGTAGTCCCCCAAAAACCCTATGTTGAAAATTCGGTGAAAAAATTCCCAAACATTACTGTTTTACGAGCGTATGTTGCACAGTTCCTATGCATGCTCATAACTGAGCATTTTTAATATTTTCACTCCAGATTTCCAACATTGCCATTTTACCACACCTCCTTATGAACAGTACAGCTGTCATTTTTCACATCTTGCCCAAAATGTGTTTTCGCACATGTAGCACACAGTGGCGCGGTCGGTGTGTGAAATCAAAGCTCAGGACAGATTAAGAAAATCACAGTGACACTGTTCATGAGCAGTGGTCTTAAACTGGCTATGTTGAAAATTTGGTGACAAACGTCCATAAAATGACTGTGTTACGAGCGTGTGTTGTACAATTTCCACGCACCCTCATAAGTTCACAAATCCGTAATATTTTCAGTGCAGATTTTCAACATTGGCATTTTTCCACACCTCCTTTTGAACAGTACAGCTGTCATTTTTCACACCCTGGCTGAAATGTGTTTCACACTTCTGGCGCAGAATAGCACAGTTGTTGTGGGAAATCAGTGTTCGGGACAGATTAAGAAAATCACAGTGACAGTGTTCATGAGCGGAGGTCTTAAAATGCCTGTGTTGAAAATCTGCTGTAAAATATCCCCAAACTAATTACATTATGGGTGTGCGGTGTGCAGTTTCTATGCACACTCGCGACTTCATCAGTTTTTTTATATTTTCTCTCCAGATTTTCAACATTGCTATTTTTTACACCTCTTCATGAACAGTACAGGTGTCATTGTTCACATCCTGCCCAAAATGTGTTTCTGTACCTGTGGTGCCAAATGGCACAGTCACTGTGCAAAATCACCTTTTGGCTAACAAACTGATAGTGTCACTGTTCATGCGGTGGGGTTACAAAAAGCCCATGTTGAAAACTTGGAGTAAAAATACCAATAAAAGCCCAGGGTGTTAGGGTTTTCAACCATAACACCCTACTCTGTAGGGACTGACAGGCATCGGGGGTGTGATTTGGGATTGTCAACAGTAATGCTCATGCCATTCCACCCCCACCCTGCAGCCAGTGGCAGGCATCGAGGTGCGCCTTGGACCCTTTGGCCCCAGAGTTCACCCCATTCTCCTATACTGCACCCATTTCAGTGTTTTTCCTTATGGAATGAGGTGAGTGTAAAGCCCGAACACTCCAAAGCACACCTTGACACTTGTAAGTGTCTGCAGGGTAGGGTGAGGTGAATGTTGTGACCGTTATTGGTGATGACCCAAAGGCACACCCCAATGCCTGTCCACCTCTGCAGGGTGGGGGTGGAGTTGACATCAGTTCAGTACTTCACTGCAATTCCTATCCTGCATCTGTCTAACTCCTGCACTTCCACTGCTAATGACAGCAAGCAACACTTGGCACTGACAAATGCTTGTTTCTTTTGCGACAGCTTAGTGGAGTAGTAGGATTTGGAGGTGTGGTTGTGTTGTGGCCAATGGCACCACTGCTTTTTTGGGCTGGGCTCTGTGGCACCAATAAATGAGCACACTGTCTATGACAGCTGCTCAGAAGTGTGCCACCAGCCTGAAACAATTTTGCTGCTGCAATGGTGGAGCGACCCGTCATTGTAGGGCGTGCCTTGCCTGGTGTAACATTTCAATAAACATGGTGGCGGCATTCGCCATCCATCTCTCACAGTCCCGCCTGAAAGCTGACATTGGGGGTGCCCAATCCCCCTGCTGGCATGCCCCCTCCCCAGTTTATTTGCCAACAGGGGAGCCCAATCACCATCAGCATAATGTCCCCCTATTTTATTTTGTCTGCTGGGGTGCCCAATCCCTCTCAGCATCACCCTCAAAAACACAGACACATTTTCTGTGCTGACTGAGCCCAATCTCCATCTGCTTCAGTCCCCCTCCCCAAAAACACGTAAACTGGGAGCCCACCCAGTGTGCCAAGATAAACTCTGTAAAAAAAAAAAACCTTCCTGTGATGTCTTTTGTTTGTTTTAACCTGTAAAGAGAAAATGATCCCTCGTTGTCTCTGGTGCCCGCTCCCCAACCCACACCCACCCTCTGTGCATCCCACCTCCCCACCCCCTCACCCCATACTTACCTCAGAGCCTGGCGTGATGATCTTTGGTGGAGCGGGAACATGTCTGCACTCTTCAAGCCGATCGTGAACTGAACAAATGCTGATAAGCTGTATAATGCCATCAATGGGGGGGGGGGTTCAACTTAGATGGATATCTTGGCCATTTGTGTGAGTTTTGGCTCCAAATTTTCAACATGGGGGTACCTACAGATATCAGGCTCACCTCTAACCTAAGACTCCTTAACCCACTTCTCCAAGCACACTTCTCAGACACATGCAACTGCTACCACCAGCCCTGAATCTATAAACATGTGCCCCTGCTAGTGTTGCACTGTTTACTCCCTTCAGCAGCTCCACAGGTTCGGAAATATTCTAATGCATTTGCTGATTTGTTTAGCTTCCTTGTGCCTAGTCGAGTGTTTGTACACTACCTGAGTACCTACATGTTCTCTGCCTTGTTATACTCTGAACCTATGTCAAAACTTTGAAAATACATGTGTACCTAAATGCTCTCTGCTTGTATATACTCTCCACCTATGTAAATTATCTTTTAAATACCTGCCCTGGTTTGTACTCCTGTAACTCCCCAGGTCACATCTGGAAACGAGTGGTCCCCCGCTCAGTATGCCTGCCTGGTAAATCTCTTAAATAAATAAATAAATGTCGTTATTCAGTCCTGAAAGGTGATTTTGTGGTCACTGTGCGTAATCACCTTTTGGGACTGAATAACAAAACAACAGTGTTACTGTTCATGAGGTGGGCTCCCAAAAAGCCTATGTTGTAAATTTAGTGAAGAAATTCCCAAAAATGACTACGTTACGAGCGTGCATTGCACAGTTTCCACGCACGCTCACAACTTTGAGACTTTTTAATATTTTCACTCCAGATTTTCAACATTGCCATTTTTGCACACCTCCTTATGAACAGTACAGCTGTCATTTTTCACATCCTGGCCAAAATGTGTTTTTGCACATCTGGCACACAATGGCTCTGTTGCTGTGGGAAATCAAGATTCGGGACAGATTAAGAAAATTATAGTGACACTGTTCATGAGCAGAGATCCGAAAATGCCTATGTTGAAAATTTAGTGAAAGAATTCTACAAAATGACTGTGTTATGATTGTGCATTGCGCAGTTTCCACGCATGTGTGTAACATCAAGAATTTTTAATATTTTCACTCCAGATTTTCAACATTGCTATTTCTTCACACCTCCTTATGAATCGTACAGCTGTCATTTTTCACATTCTGCTGGAAATGTGTTTTTGCACATCTGGCACAGAATGGCACGGTCTCTGTGGAAATCAACGTTCGAGACAGATTAACAAAATCACAGTGCCACTGTTCATGAGCAGAGGTTCCAAATGCTTTCATGAGGTGGGGTCACAAAAGGCCATATTGAAAATTTGGAGTGCAAATACCAACAAACGCCGGGCATTAGGGTTTCTAACCATAACATCCCACCCTGTAGAGACAGACAGGCATCAGGGGTGTGCCTTTGGATTGTCAGCTGTAATGCTCATGCGATTTTACCCCCACCCCCATCCTGCAGCCAGTGACAGGCATCGAGGTGTGCCTTGGACTCTTCAGCCCCAAAGTTCACCCCATTCTCCTATACTGCACCCATCTCAATGTATTTCCTTATGGAATGGGGTGAGCGTAAGGCCAGATGATCCCAAGACACAACGTGACACTTGTTAGAGTCTGCAGGGTAGGGTGAGGTGACATGGCATGAGTGTTATGCCCGATGACCCAAAGGCACACCTCAATGCCTGTCAGTTTCTGCAGGTTGGGGTGGGGTTGACGTCAGTTCCATACTTCATTGCCATTCCTATTATGCATCTCTCTAACTCCTGCACTACCAATGCCAATGCCAGCAAGACACTATTTGGCATTGACAAATGCTTGTTTAATATGTGGAGTCCATTCTGACTCAGCAGGTTGTATCTCCCTTAAAGTTTCTCCCAATGTGGCATGCATTTAATCTTTTCCTGAATGGTTCATCGCCGTAACCAGTTATTTATTTTTTTTATTTTGTTATTTCTATTAATACCAGCCTTAGGTACAGGGAGAATTTCTGAAAAAGAAATCACTTCGCAGTTACGGGTCTCCAAAGTTTTTTTTTATATTCTTGAATTTTTTAATTATCTCATGCTTCTCTTGTTTCCCTAAATGGATAGTTCCCACATGTATTACTACTAGAGGTTTGTGATTGTTTCCCTTAATTCTCTATACCAGATATTAGCTGATCTGAGTTTAGCTCCTGGAAAGTAGCAAGTGGCGGTATTTTTTATTGTCTCTTGAAGTTTAGCTGTCTGTATATTTTAATACAGTCTCTGCGCACATATATTTGCTGAGATACAGTTGTGACTTGGTTAGTTTCATTATTTACTTGGGTTATTTGTTCATTGCCACCCTCCTTCCCTGCTCCCACTGGTTCATCATTGTCAGTGATATCTACCAGTGGAAGAAATTTTTTGACAGTTCCACATCAAAGTTCATGACCCTTCTGCCTTTCTTGTTTCTAAGACTCCTGCTGAACATGCATCACTCCTCATCCTCTTCCACTTCGTGTTCTCTAGGCCTTTTCGTCACTTGGTTAGGTGCCTCTTTTGCTGTACCAGTGCTCATTTCATTATGGTTCTTTTTTTTTTTGTATAGAGCTATTTGGTCCCCGTTGCCTCCTCCTGCTAACTGGTGATGGGGACACATAGGAGTTTTACAGGTTTTCTCTCCTGCCCCCCCCCCAAGGCCCAGGCACACAGCTGTGCAAGCATGTGGAAGCACGCTATGCACCCTGTGACACCAGCTTAGCCCCTTCCACAACTGTTTGCCGTCCCCTCTCCACCTGTGCTACCCACCAGACCTCTACCCAGTGGGAGTGGAACTACGGGGGGGTGCCAACCCACCCTCAGGAAAGGAGATCTTCTCATCGGCGTGCTCGATCCTGCTCTGCCCCCCCACACTGGCACCCCGACAACCCAAGGTTGTACCCGAACCTGGGTCACCGGTGTAATGTGAGGTGTGGCGTCCAGCGCCTCAGCCCTCAGTACCACCGGGCCGGCTATTATGGTTCTTTTAACCACTTTGTTAACTAGGCATTTACACTTAAGTGTTTCTATCTCCATTTCTAGTTCTAGTTGCTTAATCTTTATTTCTTTGATTTCAGCAAATTGCCAGCAAATAAATGTTTTGAAATCACCTACAGATTCTTTACTGAATTTCCTACATAGGATGCAGTTTATGCCCAGCTCCCTACTAACCAGTTTTCTCAATCCGCTCAGTGTTTATTTTGATCCAGACAGACCTGGAATGGACTTTGCCTTAACTCAATCACAGTGTGAGCAAATTATGCTGTTAAGTGTCTGCAATATGGGAAAAAATGGCATTGTTCCTTAAGTAGCACTTAACACTTCAGGTAATAGTAACTAGTTTGTCCTAAACAGGTTTTATAGCCCTTGTAAATATCAGTCCTGGCTTTTCCAAAGCTCTTCCCTGTAAACAATGCTTAAGATAGGCAGGGGTGGCATGATAAAGTTTTATGTTTCAACTTTCTTATCACAGGAATAGTATTGGGACGAAGGGCAATACCACAAAACAATGTACAGTCCTTGCAATAAGAGTGGTGGTTATGGGCTTACCAAGATACAAAGTTCCTAGCCCGACTCTCTGGCTGACACAGCAGACACTTACTCTGCTCGTGCTCGGCTCTACTTGCAAAGAGCCAAGCTTTATCCCCGTGTTACCAAAAGTTAGCAGAGCAGGTACGATATATGCAAATTTTGTTGGACTGTGTTGCAGGCAAATATGTTAAATAGCACCAGTCTTACGACCACTCCTTGTGGTACCTCACTTGTTACTTCTCTGACCCTTGAGTACTCCCTGTTCATGACCACCATCTGAGTTCTTACCCCAGTCAGTATCTTATCCACCTGACCACTTTGTCCTTCACCCCAAGTTACTCAGATTTGTTACAAGCCTTCTGTGGGTTACAGAATCGAAGACTTTGCTGAAGTTCAGGTATTCTATATTTGCTACCTGGCTCCTATCCACTGCTTTCATAACTCAGTCAAAAAAGTCTGATTTATGTGCCACAATCTGCCCAGTACAAACCCATGTTGCCTTTTGTCCTGAAGACCATTTGGCCTCCAGAAAAATTCCAGTATACTCTCTTTTATAATGATCTCCAGTAGTTTGCCAGTGATCAAGGTCAGGCTGACTGGCCCACGATTTCCTGGATCATCCCTATCCCTGCTCTTGTGGAATGGCACCACTTTGCCATCTTGCAGTACACTGGATCAACCCCTGTTTCCAGGAAGCAGTTAGAGGTCAGCCAGTGGTGCTGCTCAACTTCCTTGAGCACCACAGAGTTCAATTAGGGCTTGTTGACTTGAGCTCTTTCTGGGCTCTGAGCCCCATGAGCACCTCTCTACTGTGACAACCTCATCTGCAGGCTCCCACCCTCTTCCCTCTGGTCTGCATTCCACATTCTTGAAGCAGTCTTCCTTCCTCTACTGTGAAGGCCAAACAGAACTCACTCAGGATATCTGCCTTCCTTCTGTCCTCTTCCTCCCAATCCTCTCCTCTCCTTTCTCAATCTATTTCTTTTCTTGTCTTCCTCTTTCCCTTATGTATTAAAAGAAGGTTTTGTCCTCTTACTAACCCCCTCTGCTATTCTTAGCTCTACCCTGACCTTCACTTTCCTCACCACTCAATTGGCTTCTTTCAATTTCTCAATACACTGTGGACCTCCCTGTATTTCTCATGTTGCCCCCCCTACTTTATTATTGTTGCTTGTTTCACCCTTATTGTCTCCACCACCTCCCCAGAGAATCAGAATGGTCTTTTATGTTTTTTTCATCTGCCTCATACAGTAGTTGGTTACTTACATTAACCCCTTCTTGATGATGTACCATTTAGCATCTGTGCCTACTACTTCCCTTACCACTGCTAGTTTTGCATTTAGCATAGCCATAACTTCTTAAAACCCACCCTTCCAAAGTCCAGGACCAATGTCCTTGAGGTAGATTATTGTCTTTTTTTTTAGTGCTATACTAAACCACACTGGGTTGTGGTCATTAGTCTCTGGGGGATTCCCCATCCTGATATTCCTGGTGATGTCTCTGCTTGAGAGCACCAAATCAAGAATTGCCCCCTCCCTGGTAGGTTCCTTAAATCACTGTTCGAGGAAGCACTCCTGCATCACATCGACCAGAGCCTGACTCTTTGCACTTTTGCCCACTGGTATTATTCCACAGTCTATATCAAGCAGGTTTAGATTACCCATTAGCACAATCTCCACTTTTGTGATTGCTTTAATGATTTCCTCCCTAGCACCCGTCCATGTCCTCCTTCTGATTTGGCAGTCTATACAGCCTCCATAATCTGTTATTCATCCTACTCTACTTGTTGTTGTTAGCTGTATCCAGATTGATTCTGTCCTACTCTCCTCCCAATGGCCATGTCCTGTGTAGCCTATATGCTGTTTCTTACATAAGGACCATCCCTCCCCTTCTGTCATGTAACCTGTCCTTTCTGCTGAGGTTGTAAACAGGGATAGCTAGTTCCTCAATCATGGTGTTGTGCCATCTGTGTTTTAGTTATGGCCGTGATATAAGGTACACTTTCTACTGCTACAGCCTGTAGGTCCTCCATTTTGTTACCAAGACTCCTGGAAGAGGTGAGTGGCTTCATGGACACACGTTACGTGCTAGAAAGACACTGGGTGGAAGGGGTAAGTAATGTTAAAGGTTTGCACCAGAGATTACCCAAAACCAAAGTCCTCCACATTGTATATTAGTGCAGCAGCAAATTAACTCTAGCCCTGTTACCCTTGTCTATCTAGGGAGTCCCTCTATCTTCCAAGGACCTAGGTTGCAGATTACCAACATCTCAGCAAACCATTCTTGAATCTCTGGTGTCCCCCCTGGAGAAGGCTCCTGTGTGCTGTGTCTGGGGACAAGAACAAAGAGTCCCTAGATAGCCAACCACACAGGAGCAAGGGACAAAAGAAAATAGCTAAAGTACCATCATGGCAGACCTTACTGGCCCCCAAAACAAAACAGTTGCTTGCATGGCATGTGGTGTGTTGACTGTCCACTGCAGATGGAGTACTGTGATAGGCAGAAGTTGGCCTCAGAGGGATCCTGTTCAACATTAGTGAGTTGGGGGGGGGGATACAGACACAAATGCGTTTTATCCATCAAAGGGTCAAGTCCAGAGCGTTTGAAGTTTCCTGTTGGCACAGTCACAAACAAAGATGAATATTATTTTAGGTGAGAATTATTCTCATAAAACACACTGCATTTATTAGCTTATCCTTATTATTTAGAATAGTGTTGTATAACTAAATACCCATCTGCTTAGTTAACCCATAGCTTGAAGAAAGATGAACCCAGGTCGCCAGCGTGGTGCGAGGTGTGGTGTCCAGCGCCCCAACCCTCAGCACCACCAGGCTGGCCTTTTATTTATTTTTCAGTAAAATAGTTCTTCTACCTGCATTATAATGCTGTGGTTTTAGACTTATTGGAGCCTCTACAGTTCCCCCCACACACACAGACAACGCGGTCATGGTGCTGAAGCAGGTAGCCAGCACTAATGGATTGCTACATTGTGTGTACAGTTAAGGGCATTTAGGGGTATCTAGAGTGAAGTACTGTGAAGAATGTGATTCAGATGAGAGTGACTGCGTGGCAGTGAAGAGACTGCAGAGCACTAAGTTAACTTTCGTTGTTTCTGAAATTAGTTTGTAGCATTGCTTTTCTTCATGATTTGTTTACCAGCACAGTAGTGATTGGTGAGAGAGGGAAGGAATAGCATGTTGCAAGCTTGCTGGACAGTGAGATGCTGAGAAGAGTACGTGGAACGCTTTGTTTTAGTTTCATTTTTCTTTTCTTTGATTTTTTGTTTAGAATAGATCAGTGAGCCTGTGAGAGTAAGGGGAAAGACAGTGAAGTGATCTGGGCAAAGTGTGTGTATTTGGGGGGGGGGCTCTCACTAAATGAGTGGAAGAAATGACTGTCTTTAAAAGATATAACATTCTGTTCTAACGGCCAACTGACTTGATTGTAAGAGAGAGAGAGAGAGAGACAGCCCTACCTCCAGTAGTGATTCTGTGTGTGAATGGAGCGGTACTTTCTTAATTCCCTGTACTGCAGATAGACATTTATTTGCGGCACAGAAAACTAACAAAGTACCGGTGCTGTCATACACAGTTGAGTTACCGCAGCTAGCGGTCTCGCTGTCGCTGAACTCAGTTAAGAATCTTGCAGCCCAGGTTCATTTTGGCTGCAACTGAGTGCGATTTTTACTTTTATTTTTCCACTGTATGACACAGATGATCTTGAAGGAGGAAGATAAGGAGATTGGCCAACAGTCTGGGGCACCATTAAGCGAGGCAACAAACATGGCAGCAGTTGCCTTTTTAGACATTCCACTCTGGCCCATTAATAGTGAGGCAACAGGGAGTGTGACCAGTTATTTACCCATCTCTGTTGAGAGATAAAGAGCAACTGAGCATCAAAGGAATGGAGTGAATAGAATGATGGGATAGAGGGGAAGAGGAGTGTGGCGAGGTACATAGGGAGGAAGGGAGGAGTACCAGTGTTTAGAAAGGAATGAATAACAGTGAAAAGATGCTGAGACTGAAGTGAGGAAAAGGCCTGGGCCTCGACTTTCCTTATAGTGGTAAGAGATCAACTGCAGTAAATCCTTCACTTTCCAAGCCTTGGTAGTACCACAGTATTTCAGCATTTAGAGAGAATAGCGACATAAAGCTTGTGCATCTGAAACTGATTGTTGTTTACAGCTTAAAACTCATTACTTCAGATAGCTTCATATGAAGTCTGAACTATCCATTGTTTACCTGACACAAAATGGCCACCCAGGTAATAATGAGTTAACATAGCCATAAACTGGGGCTCTGAAAAAAACAGCGCCTTGCTGCTTGTGAAAGTTTGTGAATCCTGTGTTTAATGCTACAAACTGCTCTTACTTTTGCCCACAAAAATCCTTCTGTCTCTGTTCTCTCTAAATGGTGAAAGACTGTGTCACTTACAACAAACATTTTGTCAATGCTGAAAGTTCACTGTTGGTATTGCTGTTGTACATGCCTCCCATATTTTTCTGTGTCTATTCCTCTGCCTTGAATTTTAAGGCATCACTCTCAACACAAATTTCTTATGTTCTTCCAGCACTGGTTTACTTTATTAGAAAAACAAGCATTTGTCAATGCTGAATGTTTGCTTGCTGGTATTGGCATTGGTAGTGCAGGAGTTAGAGAGATGCATAATAAGAATGGCAGTGAAGTATTGAAGTAATGCCAACCCCCACCCCCACCCTGAAGAGACTGACAGGTGTTGGGGGTGTGCCTTTGGGTCACTGGCCATAACACTCACGCCATTCCACCTCACCCCACCCTGCAGACACTGACCAGTGTCGCAGTGTGCCTTGAGGTCTTCGGCCCTTATGCTCACCCCATTTCATAAGGAAATAAGCTGAGATGGGTGCAGTACAGGAGAATGGGGTGAACGTTAGGGTCAAAGACCCCATGGCACACCTTGATGCCCGTCAGTGGCTGCAGGGTGGTGGTGGGGTGGAATGGGATGAGAATTACGGCCGACGACCCCAAGTCACAGCCCTGATGCCTGTCAGTCTGTACAGGGTGGGTGTTATGGTTGGAAACCCTAATGACCTGGGTATTTGTTGGTATTTTTGCTCCAAATTTTCAACATGGGCTTTTTGGGACCCCACCTGATGAACAGTGGGAGTATCATTTCGTCACTCAATACCGAAAGGTGATTTCGCACAGCAAGTGTGCCATTCAGCCCCACAGGTGTGAAAACACATTTTGGGCAGGATGTGAAAAATTACAGCTGTACTTTTCATGAGGAGGTGTGAAGAAATGACAATGTTGAAAATCTGGAGTGAAAATATGAAAAGTGGCGAAGTTACGAGTGTGCGTAGAAACTGTGCAACATACGCCAGAACGCCTATTTTTTGAATAGCCACCACATTTTCAACATGGCTTTTTTGGGACCTCCCCCCATGAACAGTGGCACTGGAATTTTATTAATCTGTCCCAAAAGTTGATTTTGCACAGTGACTGTGCCATTCTGCACCACAGGTGCAAAAACACATTTTGGGAAGGATGCAAAGAATGACAGCTATACTGTTCATAAGGGGGTATAAAAATATGGCAATGTTGAAAATATGGAGTGAAAAATCTTAAAAATTGATGATGTTACGGGCGTGTGTAGAAACTGCGCAGCAGATGCTCGTAACACAGTCATTTTTGAGATTTTTTTCACCAAATTTGCAAGAAGGACTTTTTGGGACTCTACCTCATGAACAGTGGCACTGTCATTTCATTAATTGGTCCAGAAAGGTGATTCCGCACAGTGATCGTGAAATCACCTTTTGGGACCGAGAAACGAAATGACAGTGACAGTGTATTCATGAGGTGGGGTCCCAAGAATCCCATATTGAAAATTTGGGACCAAAACTCCAAAAAGTGTCAGAGATATCAACGTAAGTTGGAACCCCCATTGATTGCCATCATAGGACTCACGGTGATTTCCTTCGGTTTGGTTTCTGAAGAGTGCAGACATGTTCCTGGTCCACAGAAGATTGCTGCTCCCAACCTCCAGAGGTAAGTATGGGTGAGGGGGGTGCAGTGGGGTGCACAGAGGGAGGGTGCAAGTTGGGAGAGGGGGCTGGCAGGAACAACGAGGGACTTTCTTTTTTTCAGGTTTAAAAAAAAAAGACATTGTGGGACTATTTTCTGTTTTACAGGTAAAATATTAATAACACGGATTTCAGCACACTGGGTTGGGCTCCTAGTGTGCCAGAATACTGGGGGGGGGATCAATGCCAACCCGCGGATTGGGCACCCCAAGGTCAGCTGAGAATATAGGGGCATGGGGGGTGCATTTGACACTGGGAGTGGGCATCCCAGTGTCAGAAACACCACAGGTAGTTTTTGGCACACTGGGGTGGGCTCCCAGTGTGCCATATTAAAGGGGGAGGGGGATACAAGCTGATACGGGGATTGAGTACCCCGATGTCGGCAGGGGGGAAGGCCACTAGTGCGATTGCACGGGCACTGTATACTCCCAGCCAGTACACAGCTTAGGCTGTGGCCTACTTCACATGGGTAGCAGACAATAAACAAACAGAGACAGCGGGATGTCGAGGAGGCAGGCAAGGAAAGCACCTCCTCGCACCTTCCAGAAAGGGACCAGTGGGATTGCGAGGGGGGAGTGGAGACATCAGCCAGGCTGATCATGACACAGACAGCTGTTTGCTACGTGGTGACCTGCAGATAAAAGGAAAAAGCCGCCACATGATTGGTGCAGCTTTTTCTTTTTAGTGTAGACCACTTCAGGCAAAACAGTATCATGACCAGCCTGGCTGATGATTGGCGTGATACTGTCAAGCCCCTTGCAGAGCACTCTGCATTGAAAAGATAGTGTCACACCCCTCAAAAGTCACTGTCCCAAGGAGTTCACAGCACATTCGCGAACTCAACAAGCATTTGTCAATGCCGAATGTTTGCTTGCTGGCATTGGCACTGGTAGTGTAGAAGTTACAGAGCTGCGTAATAGGAATGGCAGTGAAGTATTGAACTGAAGCCAACCCCACCACCACCCTGCAGAGAGTGACAGGCATCGGGGTGTGCCTTTGGGTCATCAGGCATAACAACCACGCCATTTCACCACACCCCACCCTGCAGACACTGACAAGTGTCACGGTGTTCCTTGGGGTCTTTGGCCCTTATGCGCACCCCATTCCATTAGGAAATATGGTGAGATGGGTGCGATATAGGAGAATGGGGTGAACTTTGGGGCCAAAAAGTCGAAGGCATACCTCGATGCCTCTCACTGGCTGCAGGGTGTGGAATGGTATGAGCATTACAGGCAAGAATCCCAAGTCACATCCTTGATGCCTGTCATTCTCTACAGGGTTGGGCGTTATGGTTGGAAACCCTAATACCTCAGGCATTCGTTGGTATTTTCACTCCAAATGTTCAACATGGTTTTTTTGTGACCCCACCTCATGAACAGGGGGAATATCAGTTTGTTAGCTGAAAGCTGCTTATGCACAGTGACTATGGCATTTAGCTCCACAGGTGCAAAAACATTCCGAACAGGATGTAAAAAATGACAGCTGTACTGTTCATGGGGAGGTGTAAAACTGGCAATGTTGCAAATCTGCAGTAAAAATATTTAAAAAAATGGTGAAGTCATGAGCGTACATAGAAACTGTGCAATGCACACCCGTAATATAATTAGGTTGGGGATTTTTACAGCAGATTGTCAACTCAGGCATTTTGGTGCCTCCGATCATGAACAGTGTCACTGTGATTTTCTTTATCTGTCCCGAACAATGATTTCCCACAGCGACCACGCATCTCTGGGCTGACAGTGTGAAAACACACTTCGGCCATGTTGTGAAAAATGACGGCTGTACCGTAAATAAGGAAGTGTGGAAAAATGACACTGGTGAAAATCTGGACTTAAAATATTACAAAGTCATGAACTTACGAGGATGCGTGGAAACTGTGCAATGCTCACTCGTAACACAGTCATTTTATGGACTTTTGTCACTAAATTTTCAACATAGCCATTTTAAGACCTCTGCTCATGAACAGTGTAACTGTGATTTTCTAATCTGTCCCAAACATTGCTTCGCACACCAACAGCACCATTAAGCTACATGTCGAAAACACATTTGGGCGGCATATAAAAAATGGCAGCTGTATTGTTCATAAGGAAGTGTAATAAAATGGCAATGTTGAAAATCTGGAGTGAAAATATTAAATTTGCAAACTTATGAGCATGCATAGGAACTGCGCAACGCACGTTAGTAAAACAGTCATTTTTAGGAATTTTTTCACCAAATTTTCAACATAGCCATTTTAAGACCTCTGCTCATGAACAGTGTCACGGTGATTTTCTTAATGTGTCCCATACATTGATTTCGCATATCGACTGCGCCATTGGTAGAAGACTTGGTTTGCTGGCCAAGGCACCTAGTTTCACCTGAGCTCTTTCCTTCTAAGACTGCTTGAAAAGCAGAGTAGAGAAACTTACCAGAGCAAGGGAAAAGGATTAAGACTTATTTTGGCTAAACAGATTTACTGTGTGGTGTTGTTTTAATTTTTTACTCACAGGGATTGCTACTGTTTGTTGATAACATTTCATTGCTTTATTTTTCTCTGTAGCAAAGTGTTTTTTACAGCGTACATCTTCTCTGAAATTATTACAGGTGGTGCTTTACAGGTTTTACAATTTTATCTAACATTAGGATAAACTTTCAGGGTTACTGCATTTGTTGTTGACTGTTTCTGCTCTTACCTCTTTGTTCTTTCGTCCGTGGTTCTTCTTTTTCGGCAGGGGAAGGGCCCAGCCACCCACCCCCATCCCCAACCACCCCACACTACACTCCTTTTATAGGGTACCACAGCTGTGACATTTCTTGTGGCAGAGCAGGAAGGGGTGGATCAGTGGGGCCTCCACAAGATGAGCTCATTTACAGGGGCACTAGTAATTTAACTTGTTATAACAAGTTAAACAAAAACAAAACACAATCAAACCATTACTTGCATTTTTTTTTTCCTTTTTTTCCCTTCTAATTACTCTGACTAGGTTATAAACCCAGCAACTTATCTGGAATGGATATCATTAACTGCAGGTACTGTGGAACAATTTTCAGAAGGACAGTCTTACAGGATTTAGGACACTGTCCTACATGCTGGGCCTTTGGAGATCTTAGGGCTCAGCTCCGGGCAGCATGGGCAGAGATTGCACGCCTCAAATTTCATATTCAAGAGGAAATACATTATAAGAACCACCCGCCATTTCCCCAGCATCCAACAGAAAAACCTCGACCGCAGAGGGTAGTTGGTCCAGGAGGTTGGCAGGTGGTTAGGAGGGGCAAATCGGGTGCCCCATCACTCTCTGCTCTCCAACATATTACCTCCAAAAACCATATAAACACTACAAACAGGTATCTGCCTCTATCTCTGAAATCAAACAAAGAGGCAGAAGACACTGCAGAGCAGGACACTGCAGCACAGGAGCTAGCACAACAAAACTCACCCAAATCAGGAACCAAACAAAAAAGCAAAAGGAAATCCAAAACTTCTGATCATAGGAGACTCCATGATTGGGAGTTGATACCCATCTCAAGCCAGGGTAATGGTCAGATGTCTCCCAGGTACATCAGCATGGAGAGACACTGACCGCATTACTAAAATTGTTCACAAAGCAGGAGAAAACATTGATGTCTTACTACACATAGGGACTAATGATCTCGCCAGCCGGTCAGTTGTGGAGACCAAGGAACACCTGACCAGGCTGGGTGACAAACTATCATCTATTTTGTCTGCCATCTCCTTCTCTGAGATCCTGCCAGTCTGGGAGAGGGGAGCAGATGGACGGAAGGTCAGAGAAGGGGAGATAGGGGAGCTAAACACGTGGCTCAAGGGCTGGTGCCAGGAAAAAGGACACAGATTTGTAGGGAACTGGCAACAGTTCTGGGAGCGAAAGTTCTTTAAATTTGATGGACTGCGTCTGACTAAGGAGGGAGTCAGTGCATTGGGGCAGAAGTTTGACGTCTTTGCAGAATATTTAAACTAGCAAAATGGGAGAGGGGTGCAGCACCCCATACGTCGAATGGGAAGAACACCCTTCCCCCCTCAGCTAGTGGTCAAACAGGGATTCAGCATGTTTGCAGTTCATTTGCATCACCAGGTAAGAAAAAAGGTTTGTCTCCCCATACGACGCACAGGGGTAATGCCAAACCTCACCCAACAACTAACACACCAAAATCTGGCCAATGGAAAATCATGTACACAAATGCTCACAGCCTGGGAAATAAGATCCCAGACCTGCAGACAATAATGTCAGAGGCTAAACTGGACATAGTAGCAATTAGTGAGATGTGGTTTACCAGTAACCACACTTGGGAGACTTCAGTACCTGGCTATGTATTGTTCAGAAGAGACCGAGGTGCAAAAAGGGGGGGAGGAGTGGCCCTGTATGTCAATGAAAATATCAAAGCTACAGAAATTCAGAATACACATAAGGAGCCAGAAGAACTGTGGGTCACCCTGGAAACAGGAAATGGGACAGCCATAAGAACTGGGGTTGTCTACAGGACCCCAGACCAGGGGAGGACATAGACACATTACTGTTAGAAGATATACAAAACATGACAGCTAAAGGGGAGGTTCTGATAATGGGAGACTTCAACATGCTGGATACAGATTGGTCAATACCAGCAGGAACATCTGCCAGAACTAGACACATAGTGGATTCCCTGCAGGGGGAGGGCCTCAAACAACTGGTACAGCAACCCACAAGAGACAGGGCTATCCTAGATCTAGTACTGACCAACAAGGAAGGGATCACAGATCTCCAGGTAGAAGGTCACCTGGGGCCAGTGACCAACACATGGTATGGTTCAGTTTGGCTACTACATCTAAATCAACCCATTCCAAGGCAAAAATATTGGACTTCAGAGGAGCTGACTTTGATAAGATGGCCAACAGAGTTAAGCTAGCCCTGGCAAAAAGAAACACAGGTGAGGGGGTACAGGCAAAGTGGGCAAGCATTAAGGATGCAATACTTGAAGCAACATCCCATTGTGTTAGACAGAAAAGGAAGTGCAAAGAAGAAGGAAACCACTTTGGTTCTCAATACAGTAGCAGAAAAGGTCCGAGCCAAAAGGCTGGCCTTCAGGAATATAAGGAACACAGCGGATGAAGATAGGGAGGCATACCAAACTGCCCTAAGGGAAGCAGGAAGGCAGTAAGGCATGCAAAGTCCCAAACTGAGGAAACACTAGCATGAACAGTAAAAGAAGGTGACAAGACTTTCTATAGATACATTAGTGAAAGGAGAAAGTCCAGAGGTATTGCTAAGCTTAATGGAGAAAAGGAGCATGAGGAGGAGGACCCTGTAAAGGCATCTATCCTAAATAGATACTTTTGCTCAGTATTTACTGAAGAGAAGGTAGGGCAGGGCCCACAGCTCAGCATCATGGACAAGGGAGAGGGAGGTGAGCACTACTCCCTTCACAAAGAAGGGTCCTACAAGAGCTTGCTAAGCTCAGGGTGGATAAGGCAATGGGACCTGATGGCATACATCCCAGGGTACTTAAGGAGCTAAAGGTGGAACTAGCAGAGCCATTAGCAGAACTGTTTAGTGAGTCTCTGAGCACAGGAGAGGTCCCAGAAGACTGGAGAAGGGCTCATGTGATCCAGCTCCACAAGAGTGGTAGCAGAGAGGAGGCGGGAACTACAGACCAGTCAGTCTTACCTCTGTAGTAGGCAGATTATGGAGGCACTCCTTAAGGAAAGGATAGTGCAACATCTGGAATCCATAGGGCACAGGATCCAAGACAGCATGGGTTTACAAAGGAAGGTCCTGTCAAACTAATCTCATAGATTTCTTTGACTGGGTAACCAGAGTGGTGGACCAGGGGGGCAGTTGATGTTGCCTACCTTGACTTCAGCAAAGCTTTTGACACTGTTCCACATAGAAGATTGATAAATAAGCTGGGTAGGCTCGGGTGGGTCAGAAGATGGTCAACTGGGTGGCAAACTGGTTGACGGGCAGAAAACAGAGTGGTGGTAAATGGTATACAGTCAGAAGAGATGCAAGTCACAAGTGGGGTACCTCAGGGATCAGTCCTGGGGCCAGTCCTCTTCAACATCTTCATTAGTGACCTTGCAGATGGACTAGAGTAAGGCATGTCTGTTTGCAGATGACACAAGATCTGCAACAGAGTAGATGATCCAGATGGGTGGGCAGAATGAGAAGAGATCTGGATAAACTAGCAAAATGGTCAGAAGAGTGGCAACTGGGATTTAATGCAAAGAAGTGCAAAATCATGCACATAGGAAGAGAAACCCTGAAGCCACATATAGGCTGGGAGGGAGTTGCTAGCAGTCACAAAGGAAGAAAGAGACTTGGGCATCATCATCACTGATGACCTGAAATCATCCAAACAGACCTCTAAAGCAGTAGGTAAGGCTAGGGGTGTTAGGGTGTATTAGTAGGGGTATCACAAGTCGTAAGAGGAGTATAATCCTCTTTCAAACAACATGAAGTCTTGCTATATTATAGACATTAGCAGTTTGATCCAGCTCTAGAACTGCCCCGAGTGCAATGGTTAAAACCATTCCAAAATAGAATTTTGGCACGAGCAGCTCTATCTGTGTCATTTCAAACTTGAACTGTCAGATTCTTTACTCCGCCTCAGTGAACAGTCGCTCCGAGATTTCTCCTTCTGCTCGGTTCATTTCTCGGTTTAAAAAGTGTTTTCTCGGTTGGATTTAACCGAGAATAGTTTTATTTTAACCGCAAAACCGTTCGGTTCAAGCTCTATCTGTGGTAACCGTAAGTAAATGAAGGTTTTGTCTGTGTGGAACTTGTAAGTTATCGGTTCAGTTTTGAACCGATCAGTGGTTTAAAACTCATTTAAAACTAAAAGTTACTATTTTAGAGTGCGGTTCCTGGTTCTTATCGGTTCTAAAAAAAACGGATTTATTACGTTTTCAATACCCGTGACACGGTTAGGAACCGATAAGGTGTCTTGCCTGGCGCCTGTTAAAAGGGCAAGTTTTTGGTTAGCTGGCATTATGTCTGAGAAACCCAAAGAAAACCGGCCCACTGGGTTTCAACACTGTGATATTTGTGGGGAAGTCTTTGCCAAGGCTGACCCACACACCCATGTGTTTATTGCCTGGGTTTGACACCTCCAGTCAGACTGCCAGGTATGTAAATTTCCTGCAGCCACCCTGGAAAAAGATTGGGCAGGCTCAGGGAATGAGAGGCAAAAGTCCGCTGACCCGGATGGACAGCCGGTTCGGTGCCAACCGAACCAGAGAGTGCCCTCTGACCAGGGCCAGACTTCCTCGGCAAAGAAAAGCTAGTTCTGAGGAACCAATTCCAGTAAAAAACAAGAAAATCAGCAGGTCTGGAGTCCAAAATTCCTTCTCCAACTGCTGCAGAGATAGCAAAGCCATACAAATTGTCCAGTCACTGTTCAGGGTCCGTCCGAACCACCACTATCTGGTAAAAGGTCGGTTCGTCCGGTCCCAGTGGTTCAGGATTATGATATTGAGGAATTTTATGAACCAGAGGTGGGGGAGGAGGATTATGAACAGTATGAATGTGGCTGTGAAGGTCTGGGTGTGCCCATTGAACGGACATCTCCCAGACAGACCTTTAGAATCTCCCCTATGCTGTCTGAGTCCCCATCTCATTTTATGTTTTATAAAAGTTGCTGAAACCCTCCAGCTTCCTTTAGAAGAGGCTGTGGATGAGCAAGAGGAGCCTGATTTTGTAGAAATGATGGATATTCCAGAGTCTAGGAGATTGTCTATTCCTTTACATAAGTCTTTAGGAAACAAACAATTAAAATTTTAAAAGCTCCTAATTCTGTGCCTCCTGTAGATAAAAGATGGACAAAGGTATACATTGTCAGGCCCTGATACAGAATTCCTTTCTCAGCAATGCAGTCATGTTGGGGTAGTTCAGGCTGCTGCCTGTGATAAAGCTAATATTCCTTGGCTTCACATCCTCCTGACAAGATTCCAGGAAGATTGATGCCATGTGGCAAAAAAAAAAAAAAAAACAGTATATGGCAGCCCTCTGGGACTCAGGCAAGCAAATTATATGGCTTATGTAGCTAGGTATCAGAAATCTAGATGGGATACTGTTATACAATTGGCCAAAGGCCCATGGCCAGCTGGCTAGTGAACTAGAACAGGTGGCTGCTGATGGCATTGAAGCCTCTAAGGTTCAGTTTCATGCTGCTGTGGATGTTAATGATGTTTCCTCTAGGGTCATGGCCACATCTGTAGCCGTAGGTTGGCCTGGCTCAGGTGTACTAGTTTGTCACAGGATACCCAGACTAAGGCTATGGATTTTCCTGTGGTGGAAATTCTCTGTTTGGAGAGCAGACAGAGAATTACATGAAGAAGATGGATGAATATAGGACTAGGGCGGCAAGCCACTCCTCAAAGGCATGCCCCAGGGGTAGGCGTGAGCCTTTCACAGGCCTTTCTACCAGACTCAGGCCTCCTCTGCCTATGCTCAGAGGGGCTTCTTCAGAGGCAGGGGCAGATGAGGGGTGGGCAGACCTGCTCCCACCCCCAGCCTAAAGCTCCTAAGAACAGGCACCCTGATGGGGTGCCCAGGGCTGATTCTCCTGTACCAGTGGGGTGCAGGCTGGCTACTTCAGTCAGAATTGGGCTTCTTTAACCTCAGACAAGTGGGTTCTGGAAGTAGTAAGCCAGGGTCTGGTTCTCAGCTTCAAAAGTTTCCCAAGTTGAGAAGCAGACTTTCTACCTGCAAGTGCTTCAGAGACCCTCGCTCTGGAAACAGAGGTCTCATCCCTGTTAGCTCTCAGAGCAGTAGAAAGGGTTCCTCCCCTGCATCAGGGCAGGGGTCTGTATTCCAGATAAAGTTCAAAATGGTAACTCTGGCAATGATTTTACCTTCCCTAAGGCCAGGGGACTGCTAGCCTCCCTGGACCTCAAGGATGCCTATTTCCATGTCCTAATCAGACGATCCCATCGAAAGTACCTCAGATTCGAACTGCCCTCAGGTCATTACCAGTTCAGAGCAATGCCCTTCGGCCTTACCTCCGCTCCAAAGGTATTCACAAAGTGTCTAGCAGTGGCAGTGGTCCACTTAAGGAGGCAGAGGATTGCTGTTTTTCCCTATCTAGACAACTGGCTCATTGTAGGCCAGTCCCCAGAACAGGTAAAATCTCACCTGCAGGTCACCCAGCAGCTTCTCACCTCCCTGGGTTTTCTGCTAAACCTACCAAAGTCGGTTCTGGAACCAGTCCAGGTACTCACCTTTATAGGGGCAGAATTGGACACAAAGCTAGCCAGAGCCTTTCTTCCCCCAGAAAGGGTAAGGAATTTAGTGGCTCTGGCCTCTTCCTTCACTCTGCAGGTCTCTCGACCAGCAAGACACTTTCTGCAGCTCCTGGGGCACATGGCTGCATCCACAGCTGTTGTGCAGGGAGCCAGATTTCAGATGAGAGACATTCAGTTTCACTTGAGAACCTTTTGGTCTCAGAGAAGAGACCCCCTTTCCAAGTTGGTCCCTGTGACTCGAACCTTGATCCTAGCTCTCCAGTGGTGGAAGGATCAGAGCAATTTAAGAGCGGGGTTCCCCTTCATTTCCCCTTCTCACGACTTGACTCTCACTACAGATGCTTCCCTTCTGGGTTGGGGAGCCCACATGGGCGACCTTTCCACTCAGGGAGTTTGGTCCCCCCAGGAATCTCTGCTCCACATCAATTTGCTGGAACTCAGAGCTGCCTTTTAGCTCTTCAAGCTTTTCTGCATCTGTCCACGACAAGGTGATACAAGTCAGAATAGACAACACCACAACAATGTGGTACATCAACAAACAGGGGCACTTGGTCTTGAGCCTTGTGCACCGAGGCAATGAAGTTGTGGTCTCTGGTCTATTCCTGAACACTTCCCTCATAGCAGTTCATCTTCCAGGGAAGGACAATGTCCTAGCAGATGCCCTCAGCAGGATTTCCCAGGGCCATCACGAATGGTCCCTGGATCCTCAAGTGCTGAGGATAGTTTTTGCCAGGTGGGGCATCCCTCAGATAGATCTTTTGCAGCCCCAGACAATCACAAACTTCCTCTGTTCTGTTGCAGGCCTCCAGTGCTGGGCTCAGTTCCCTGGATGCCCTTCTTCTGGATTGGGAGGGAAGTTCCTCTCATCCCCCCTTTCCTCTCCTATTCAAAGTACTAGTCAAAATCAGATCTCAGCCTTGCAGGGTGATTCTGATTGCCCAGATTGGCCAGACAGCCCTGGTACCCACTCCTTCTGTCTCTGACAGTCCATCTTCCCTGTGCCTCCCCAGGAATCACAATCTGTTGACTTGTGCCCAGGAAGGGTTTGGTATCGGACCTCAAATCCCTCAACCTCAAGGCCTGGCTCTTGAGGAGTTAGAGTTTGCTGATTTACACCTCTCTCAGGGTGTTCTTGAGATCTAAAGGCTTCAGAAAGCCTTCCACTAGGACTACTTATAGTTCTAAATGGAAAAGGTTTTCCATTTGGTGTGCTGGGAAAAATATTTCCCAGAATCTACTGAATTGCCCATTTTGTTAGATTACATGGTACATCTTAATTCCTTGGGTCTCAGACCAGCTACCCTGAGAGTTCATTTGGCAGCTGTGTCTGCTTTTTGTGTCAACAGGAAAGTCATCCCTCTTTCCTCTCATCCTGTGTTTTCCAAGTTTTTAAGGATTACTCCATACTAATCCTCCCTTTCAGGAACCGGCCCCTGCTTGGGACCTTAATGTTTGCATTGCCCAGTTAATGCAACCTTTTGAACCTCTGTCTTCTGCAGAGCTCAAGTACCTAACTTGGAAAACTGTTTTTCTAGTGGCTATCACTTCTGCCAGGCCATAAGTGAATTGCAAGCCTTGTCAGTGGAGACTGACTTTATTTCTTTCCACAGGGATAAGGTAGTCCTTAGGACTAATAGGAAGTTTTGCCTAAGGTGGTTTCAGATTTCCATCTTAATCAATCTATCTCCCTTCCAGTATTTTTCACTGATCCTCCTCTTCAGGTGAGAGGAGGTTGCATAGCCTGGATGTTAAGAGGCTCTTAGTTATTATATAGGCGTACCAAAGGTCACAGGTTGAATCCCTCCAATTTTTCCTTACCTATGGTGAAGTTGGGAAAGGCAAACCTGCCACTAAGAGATCAATAGCCAGGTGGATTGTCTCTTGTATCCAATTTGTTATCAGAAAGTAGGCAGACCCCGGTTTGAGGCTCATTCTACCAGGGTACAGCTGCGTCTCTAGCTGCTGCCAGAGATATCCTTTATTAGAGATTTGCCAGGCTGCTACTTGGAAAGCAGTACACACTTTACCAAGCATTACTCCCTGGATGTCCATGCCAGGAGAGATGCTCGGTTTGGCACAGCTGTTCTTAGAGCCTATTCCCTAAGTAGGTTCTGCCCTCCTCCATGGAGGTACTGCTTGTATTCTGCTAATGTCTATAATATAGCAAGACTTCATGTTGTTTGAAGAAAAATTACTCACCTTAGTAATGTTGTTTCTAATGGAGTCTTGCTATATTATAGACCTCCCCAACCTGCCCTCTCAGAACCTCTACTTGGTGGGGTGCAGGCAACTTAGTGTGGGCACTACTATGTCCTGTTAGCATTTTGTCCCTTTGGGACTTTGGGGTGTATGTATGTGGTGTGTGTGTTTTATTATACTTATGTTCCATTTTCATATTATTAGAATGGTGTTAGTATTTCTGGTCCCCTGACTTGAGTCTTGGGTGTTGGGACCATCAATGGTTGTTATTATTTAGGTAGTCATTTGGCTAGTGTAGGTTACAGCTCCCACACAGACCTTAGTGAGTTTGGCTCGTAAAGATCTGACAGTTCAAGTTTGAAATGACACAGATAGAGCTGCTCTCGTGCCAAAATTCTATTTTGGAATGGTTTTAACCATTGCACTCCGGGGCAGCTCTAGAGCTGGATCAAACTGCTAATGTCTATAATATAGCAAGACTCCATTAGAAGAAACAACATTACTAAGGTGAGTAATTTTTTCTTACAAGACACTGGTTAGGCCCCACCTGGAGTACTGCGTGCAGTATTGGAGGCCACACCTTCACAAGGACATTAACCAAATTGAGGCAGTCCAGAGAAGGGCAATCAAAATGGTGCAGGGACTGCATCAGAAGACATATGAGGACAGATTAACAGAGTTCAATATGTATACCCTTGAGCAAAGGAGGGAGAGAGGTGATATGATCGAGGCATTCAAACACCTTAAGGGCATTAACAAGGTGAAAGAGTCTAACATGTTTAAATATAAGAAAATAGCAGGACAAGAGGACACAGCATGAGATTAGAGGGGCCGATTAAGGGGACTGTGAGGAAATTCTTTTCACAGAAAGGGTGGTGGATGCATGGAATGGCTTACCACAGAAGTGGTGGCTATGAATACAGTGCAGGGCTTCAAACAGGCATGGGATAGGCATAAGGAGCAATACAAATGACTATGAATAGATAGGCCACTGACAGAGCAAAGGCCGATGGCAATTTATAAGGTAGAAAAAGAAATGGGCAGACTGGATGGGCCTGCTGGTCCTATCTCCAAATCAACTTCTATGTTTCTATGTTTCTATTATAAGCTACATGGGGAAACACATTTTGGGCAAGATATGAAAAATGACAGCTGTACTGCTCATAAGGAGGTGTGGTAAAATGGAAATGTTGAAAATCTGGAGTGAAAATATTGAAAATTATGAACTTACTATGAGGGAACCATGCAATTCCATTTAAAACAGTCATTTTTAGGAATTTTTCACCAAATTTTCAACATAGCCATTTTAAGACCTCTGCTCATGAACAGTGTCACTGTGATTTTCTTAATTTGTCCTGTACATTGATTTCGCACACCGACTGCGCCATTGTGTGCTACATGGGTGGAAACACGTTTTGTGTGAGATGTGAAAAATGACAGCTGTACTACTCATAAGAAGGTGTGGTAAAATGGCAATGTTGAAAATCTGGAGTGAAAATATTGAAAATTTGCGAACTTACAAGCGTGCGTAGGAACTGCACAATGCACGCTCGTAAAACAGTCATTTTTTGGAATTTTTCCACCAAATTTTCAAAATAGGCTTCTTGAGAGCCCACCTTATGAACACTGGCAGTGTCATTTCATTAATTGGTCCCAAAAGGTGATTTCACGCAGTGACTGCAAAATCACCCTTCGGGCCTGGATAACGCCATGACAGTGACAGCATTCATGAGAAGGGGTCCCAAAAACCCTACATTGAAAATTTGGTGCAAAAATTCCAAAAAATGCCTGAGATATGCAACAAAGTTGAAAAACCCCTATCTATCCCATTATACAGCTTACAGGCATTTCCTCAGTTCACGGTCGGCTTTGAAGAGTGCAGACGTGTTCCCGGTCCGCGAAGATCATCGTGCCGAGCTCCAGAAGTAAGTGTGGGGTGGGGGTGTGGGGAGGCAGGGTGCGCAGTGGGTGGAGTGCGGGTTGTGGGAGGGCAGAAAAGACTGCGTGGGACTGTTTTTCTTTACAGGTATTTAAAAAAGAAAAAGCGGCAGGGATGTTTGCCACACTGGGGTGGGCTCCCAGCGTGACAGAAGGATGACTGGAGGCGTGGAGCCGACAGGGATTGGCACCCCTCGGCCATGGCGTTTGTTGCCACGTGGGTGGGCTCAGCGTGGCACCCTGCAACCTTTCGGGGGGACAGTGAAGCTGACGGGGATTGGGCACCCCTGTTGGCTATACCATTGAGTTGCCACGCTGGGGTGGGCACCCAGTGGCATTTGGAAGGCTTTGGGAGAGTGTTACCAGCTGACAGGGGGATTGGGCACTCTGCCGGCTAAGTAGAGTGTGTACGTTAGGGGAGTACGAGTATGCGTATGTGTGTGTGTGTGTCTCTGTGTGTGTGTGTGTGTGTGTGTGTGTGTGTGTGTGGGTGTGTGTGTAGGGGGAGCTGCGCGTGAGCAGGCAATATCTTATCGCTGCTCACTGGAGCGTAGCTCCGCCTTTCAACTGTATGCCACTGCATTTTGGAGCTTGTCATAGGCAGCTCCAGCATGCATTGGCGGACAGGGGCCGCTCCTGCCAACACACTGACAGAATTGGAAGAGGGGGTGACACACCTCCGAAAACTCGGATGATGGCACTATGTTTCTTGCACATGTGTGCAAGCAAACATAAAAATTGGAAAACAAAGGATTTATTGCATTTATTCTTCTTACATCAATACAGACAAGAAAACAAAACAGCCAACCTATTAAAAACTGAAAAGGCAAACCTACTCTACCTGGACTGGGTGTGCACCCTGCTGTGTCTGGCCCTTGTGGGTTTGCATTCCAGAGGGACAAAGGTTTGCCTCTCCTTCTTTACCTCCTCCCCTTCCCTTCTCCTGCCACCTTAGTTCTCTACTCTCCTTTCCTTTCTCCCTTCTGTTTCTGTCCTAAGGGGACATGCCTCCCATGCCTAGTTTTGGAATATCACTATTTGTTTCATATATATTGGTCTTGAACACATAATTCCAGCTGTACATACCTGTTCATTGTTATTTTAAATCACTGTATGAAAATACAAAATCACACATGCCCACACAATGCAAAGCATCATGGGCTGCATATGCAAATCACCACAGAATGTTATGCTGGTCCAACTTAAAGCAGAATTGTATGGTGCCAAAAGGCCTCTCACACAGTTTGCAAAGGGTGCTAACAGATGCCATAGACACGTGTTTTGTCCTACCAGGACTCATCAGTATGCCTCGTCTGTTTGACACCCCAGTGGAATGGACCAGCTACCCTAAGACAGTGTGTCTTGGATATGTTGTGGTGAAAGTTGTATTTTACTGTATCTTTGTTATGTATACATCACTTGTACGTACTCTTACCCTCCCTGCAGGACCCATCTGGAAATGAGCTATTTTAGCTCAGCATGCCTTTCCTGGTGAAACATCTCAAATAAATAAATAACTAAATAATAAGTTTGAAAATCAAACTATTATCAGAGGTTTGGTCACCTCTGTATTTTGTTGGCAAGATTTCTCCCAGTGCCTTGTACAGATGGTCCGAATCTGCATTTAAAATGACTAAAATCAATTATACTATACAATATATTGTCTATTTTGGCAGCACACATCTAAGATTCTCTCCCTGTTTTTCTTGTCACTACTTTGGTACCATAATTCTCCAGGATTTTGTTTTTTTTTTGGGGGGGGGCTCCCCTGCAGTGTTTCATTATTTTACTACCTGATGCTTTTTTTTTTTTAGTTCTTTGATACAGTAATCAGGTAAGGCCCACTAGGCACACTGCCTGTTTTCAGGGGTGACTTGGGAGCACTGGGGAGGTTTAATGACTTGCTCAGTCACACAGTCTGTAAGTGGATGTTGTGGGAATCAAACCAAGCTCTGCTGGATGTTCTATGCTCTTTCACAGCTCGTTACTCTAACCTCTAGGCTATACATCCAGCTTTAGATATGTACATTGCTCATAGCTCATGATAATAAACCTCTGTGAGTATTTATTTATTTATTTCAAGTTCAGATTAATAATCTTTGAGCCGGGGGCTCGTTTACAAAGGCTCCAAGACAACAAGGAATACAAGACATTTACAGGTGACGAAACACTGCAGAACAGAAAGAATATCAACTAACATGTAATATTAGTGTGCAGTTACAACGTTAAGCAGGGTTACAACAAGTGAGGAGAAACAGGACCACACTTGTGGAGAAACATATTAATGCAGCACTAATTAAGTGTGGTACAGTGTTTAACAAACATGTTACAGTTCAGATGGGGCGCTCCCAGGAGTATGCCCTGTGTGAGTGGATGGTGACTGTATTTCTCTCCAAATTGGGTCAGTGTTCATGGAGACGAGGTTAGGGCCAGGCCACTGAACACCAGAGAGTGCTTGACATGGGACAAGGTGAGGGTGAGGGGGTCATACACTGAACAGCACTGGATGCACCCAGCTGCAGTTTCACAGCAGACTATTATTATTTTTTTTTAATTAAAGTCTAATTGAAGTCTTGCTTGAATTATATAGTTAATTAAAAAAAATGCTGACTGCTCCATACTGTCATTGTGTACTATCTGGATTAAGCATAACAAATAACAGATGAGTACACATAATGTTAAATCACAGATGACATCATGTGGTATGTGTATGTGTGGGGTGTGAAGGGTTGTTGGGAAATGGTACTCTTTAAATATATGGGATATTGGGGGGGGGGGGTCATGGCTAGCAGTGCACCAGGACTGTTGTGCTTTCTGGGAGTGCTGTAGTCTTCAGTTCAGAAAACTGAGTTGCTATCCGTTAAAAACAGCAGTACCAATGTCCTATACTGTAACTTCAGATACGTTCCTTGTTGTGGGCAACAGCTCAACATAAACTAAAGTGGTAAAAGAAGTATGGGGAAGGCATTTTTGCAGGCCTCCAGACCATGAGACCACATCGATGTTCTGAACTGACTGATTACAATGTAGTAATTAATATTTATATTTATCACCAATGCACACCGATTAATAAGAGGTTAGAAAAAATAAAAGAATTGCAAAGGTTATATTTTAATTGTAGTCATTTGTTTATCGGATCAAGACCTTGAAAAAGTGATGTGTTTCACAAAATGCTGAGCTGCCATTTGTTGGTCATATTCATCACAAAAATAAACAATAAAATGAACAAAGAATTCTGGATTAGTGTGTGGCCATTTTCTCCCCCACAGTGAAATAGCTATAGTGGACAGGGACCTCCCCACAAGAAATTAGACCTGTCAGTTCCCAGCAGGTTCCTGGACCCTTGCAATCACTACCTTTTTCTTTCTGTCTACTCGCTTTTCATCTGTCCAAAAAAGATCCACCCGCTGCCCCTGTACCACATCTACTTTCCTGACAGAGCCACCAGCCAGATCCACTGCATCATCGGAGGATCCCATGGCCTCCCATTTCCCCCGTGATGGAGTGCCAGCCGAAAAAACGCACATCTTTCTGTCCCACGTTGGGGGGCACATCATGGGCAGATCATGTTGTGGTGGGACTCCAGGGCTTTCGAAGACCCTGAGGTGAGTGGAGTGATGCTTGGCATCACAATCTGCAGTGGGGTGATTAACATAGAAACATAGAAGTTGACGGCAGATAAGGACCGCAAGGCCCATCCAGTCTGCCCATTTCTTTTTCTACCTTATAAATGTGCCATCGGCCTTTGCTCTGTCAGTGACCTATCTATTCATAGTCATTTGTATTGCTCCCTTATGCCTATCCCATGCCTGTTTGAAGCCCTGCACTGTATTCATAGCCACCACTTCTTGTGGCAAGCCATTCCATGCATCTACCACCCTTTCTGTGAAAAAGAATTCTCACATTCCCCTTAATCGCCTCCCTCTAATCTCATGCTGTGTCCTCTTGTCCTGCTATTTTCTTATATTTAAACATGTTAGACTCTTTCACCTTGTTTATGCCCTTAAGGTGTTTAAATGTCTGATCATATCACCTCTCTCCCTCCTTTGCTCAGGGTATACATATTGAGCTCCGTTAATCTGTCCTCATATGTCTTCTGATGCAGTCCCTGCACCATTTTGGTTGCCCTTCTCTGGACTGCCTCAATTTGGTTAATGTCCTTGTGAAGGTGTGGCCTCCAATACTGCCGCAGTACTCCAGATGGGGCCTAACCAATGTCTTGTACAGAGGATTATTACCTCCTCTTACTACTTCAGATACCCTACTAATACACCCTAACACCCCCTAGCCTTACCTACTGCTTTAGAGGTCTGCTTGGATGATTTTAGGTCATCAGTGATGATGATGCCCAAGTCTCTTTCTTCCTTTGTGACTGCTAGCAACTCCTCCAGCCTATAAGTGGCTTCAGGGTTTCTCTTCCCTATGTGCATGATTTTACTTTTGCATTAAATCCCAGTTGCCACTCTTCTGACCATTCTGCTAGTTTATCCAGATCTCTTCTCATTCTGCCCACCCCATCTGGATCATCTACTCTGTTGCAGATCTTGGTGTCATCTGCAAACAGACAAGCCTTACCCTCTAGTCCATCTGCGAGGTCACTAATGAAGATGTTGAATAGGATCATTTAGGACTGATCCTAGGTACCCACTTGTGACTTGCATCTCTTCTGACTGTATACCATTTACCACCACTCTCTGTTTTCTGCCAGTCAACCAGTTTGCCACCCAGTTGACCAACTTCTGACCCACCCCGAGCCTACCTAGCTTATTTATCAATCTTCTATGTGGAACAGTGTCAAAGCTTTGCTGAAGTCAAGGTAGGCGACATCAACTGCTCCCCTTGGTCCACCACTCTGGTTACCCAGTCAAAGAAATCATGAGATTAGTTTGACAGGACCTTCCTTTGTAAATCCATGCTGTCTTGGATCCTGTGCCCCTATGGATTCCAGGTGTTGCACTATCCTTTCCTTAAGGAGTGCCTCCATAATCTTGCCCACTACTGAGGTAAGACTGACCGGTCTGTAGTTCCTCGCCTCCTCCCTGCTACCACTCTTGTGGGGGGATCACATGAGCCCTTCTCCAGTCTTCTGGGACCTCTCCTGTGCTCAGAGATTCACTAAACAATTCTGCTAATGGCTCTGCTAGTTCCTCCTTTAGCTCCTTAAGTACCCTGGGATGTATGCCATCAGGTCCCATTGCCTTATCCACCCTGAGCTTAGAAGCTCTTCTAGGACCCTTTCTTTTTGGAAGGAGTAGTGCCCACCTCCTCCCACTGTGTCCATGATGTTGAGCTGTGGCCCTGCCTTACCTTCTCTTCAGTAAATACTGAGCAAAGTATCTATTTAGGATAGATGCCTTTACAGGGTCCTCCTCCTCACATGCTCCTTTCTCATTAAGTTAGCAATACCCCTCTGGACTTTCTCCTTTCACTAATGTATCTATAGAAAGTCTTGTCACCTTCTTTACTGTTCGTGCTAGTGTTTCCTCAGTTTGGGACTTTGCCTGCCTTACTGCCTTTACCTGCTTCCCTTAGGGCAGTTTGGTATGCCTCCCTATCTTCATCCCGCTGTGTTCCCTTATATTTTCTGAAGGCCAGCCTTTTGGCTCTGACCTTTTCTGCTACTGTATTTGAGAACCAAAGTGGTTTCCTTCTTCTTGCACTTCCTTTCTGTCTAACACAATGGGATGTTGCTTCAAGTATTGTATCCTTAATGCTTGCCCACTTTGCCTGTACCTCCTCACCTGTGTTTCTTTTGCCAGGGCTAGCTTAACTCTGTTGGCCATCTTATCAAAGTCAGCTCCTCTGAAGTCCCATATTTTTGCCTTGGAATGGGATGATTTAGATGTAGTAGCCAAATTGAACCATACCATGTGATGGTCACTGGCCCCCAGGTGACCTTCTACCTGGAGATCTGTGATCCCTTCTTTGTTAGTCAGTACTAGATCTAGGATAGCCCTGTCTCTTGTGGGACAAACAAACTTTTTCTGTTCTTCCCTCTGTCTTCCCTAGCTAGAGCGCTGAGTATAACCTCATGCTGTGGGTGGGGATGTGGCTGATGTCATGTAGTCCCCTGTGACATCTATGACACCTTCCACTCCTGCCATAGGAGGTGCTGTCATAGTGCATTAACCTGAGCCCCCCCCCCCCTCGGGGCCAGAGAGTCAGAGAGTGACACTTTGGTATCACTGTGCAGCATTTTGGCCCAGGCATGGGAGTCAAGATCAAGACTCGATCGCAGGTCTCCTGAGTGGTTGTGCAGTACACTACCAGCCAGTGCCATATATTTTAAGTTTTACATTTACTTTACAATTATAGGACTGTAAAACAAAAACATAATGATAGAACTATCAATGTTAGCTAGCAGAGAAAGTATGAACTCTTATTCATTTCTTTCACATGATCTCTTTATCCAGTTGGCTACAAGACTTGAGGCAGCACGGGTTCACGGGAGGAGGTGGGGGGAGGTCATGTCCACTGAATCGGATAGATTTCTTTGACTGGGTGACAAAGGAATTAGATCAGGGTGGAGTGGTGGACGTGGCTTTCCTAGATTTCAGTAAGGCTTTTTATACCATTCCACATCTATCTGGTAAAGAAGCTGGGTAGCTTAGAAGTGGGTCCAAAGGTTGTAAACTGGATATGAAATTGGTTAGGGGATAGATGACAGAAGGTGGTGGCAAATGGAGCTCACTCTAAGAAACAGAGGGCGACCAGTGGGGTGTCTCAGGGATCAGTGCAGGGACCTCTCTTTGTTTTTTCTATATTCATTTTATCCCCTTATCACCACTGGCTTGCCACCTTCTGTCCAGTTTCCCTAGCCCAGTCACCTGGTTTCTCCAGGACTTACCTTCACGCCAACGTCCTGACTTTTCTGGACTGTGGCAGGGTGTCCAGTCAATGGTGCAGGGCGGAGTACAAAATGGGTGGAGTAGTACTGGTGACTACCAAGCAGGAAAGAGACCTGGGAGTAATCATATCTGATGACCTAAAAGTAGCTGGATAATGCAACAAGGCAGTTGGGAGAGCTAGAGGGATGCTGAGGTGCACAGGAAGGGGTATCACCTTTAGATAGAAGGAGGTGGTGCTGCCCTCTGCATAGATCACTGGTAAGACCCCATCTAGAGTACTGTGTCCAGTTCTGGAGACCATATCTCAGGAAGGACACAGACAGAGTGGAAGCAGTCCAGAGGAGGGCTATTAAAATGGTGCCGGGTCTGCATGAAAGCCCTATGAGGAGGGACTAAAGGACCTTAATATGTGCACCCTGGAAGAAAGGAGAGAGAGGATATTATAGACACCTGTAAATACCTCACCGGGGTAAATAAAGTGCAAGAGGGAAGTAGTTTTCAGACAAAAAGATGCTCAGGAACAAGGTGACATACTGTGAAGCTGCAGGGGGGTAGATTCAGGAGAGATGTGAGGAAGTAAGTACTTCTTCACAGAAAGAGTGGTGGATTCCTGGAACAGCCTCCCAGTGGAGGTGACAAGGAAGAAAACAGTAGTGGGGTTCAAGAATGCATGGGACAGGCACAAGGGAGTCATAGTGGAAAGGAAGAGGGGAGAGAAAAGCTGTAGATCAAATATGGTCTGGGTAATAATGTACTTAGGGAAAGAAGGGCAGATTGGGTGAGCCAAGCAGTCCTTATCAGCCATCAGATTCTATGTTTCTGTGTTTATTGACTTTGCTCCAGTCCCCAGTATTTAACTTCTTCAAGCTGTCCAAGGAGTTCCCTTGCTGCCTGCTGGGTTCGGGCTGTGCTTCTGAACCTCATATCCTGCTCCTTCGGGGTCTCCGTCAATCCTACAACTACAGTGTATTCATGCTGGTCTCTTTCCTGCTATCACCAGGAAGGAAGCAGGTTCTGGTTGTGGAACCAATGACGAGGTGGTGGAGCCAGTCTGTATGAGGGTTGGTGGCATGGTAAAGCTCTGGAGGGGTTGTCATCTCATGTGCAAGGGGCAATTTTCCTTTTCAGTGGTCCTTCCTACCTCAGTGCCTGTGCATGCACACAATGCCATCTTGGGGGGTGCCTGATAGAACATGGTTATTCACATCTCAAAAGGCACCACAACCATGCCTCCAGCAGGAGTATCAACTACAGTGGAATGCCGTGACTTCCTCTCTCTCTCTCTCTCTCTCTCTCTCTCTCTCTCTCTCTCTCTCTCCCAGGGAGGAGAGCTTCTAAAAGATTCTCCTCAATCCTCCCTGTTGGCCTCTGCTCCTGACACCAACTTAGGTCACCAGCAAAGAACAAAAGAAGACATACCAAATGCAGTATCTAAATAGGATATATCTATCTATCTGTATCTGTGCCATATCTATATCTATATCTGTGTCCGTGTCCCTGTCCGTATCTGTATCTATAGCTATAGCTGTATCTATGCTCATACTCATTTCAGAAGACCCCCACTCTTCTATTCCTCCCTAGGCCAACATTCTTTTATTTATAAAGTCATTACATTGTGGTATAATTCACCTCCATTATTACACTCTATTGATTTGTGGAATACATTTAAAATGGTGTTACAAAAGACTGTTTGGACTTGTCTAAGTGCAAAACAGTGGGAAAGTTGCTCTTTAAAATATGCCGTTTATCACCACTTGTGAGGGGGCAGGACTTTAATAACTCATTTGTGGCTCATTTGTGGAGGTTGTGGAGTCAAAATCAGTGGGGGAATTCAAGCATGCATGGGATAGTCATAAGGCAATTCTGGGGGGTGGGAGTAGGAAGAAGTAGGCTGCTGGTTAACTAGGATCTGCAGCTTATCCAGTAGGTAGGGAAATGGGCAGACTGGGTGGGCCAAGCGGTCCTTATCTGCCGTCAAATTCTATGTTTCTATGTTTCTATGTTAAGTGCGATGTGATCTGATTACTGTGTACATGGATGTATTGCATATTTATTCTGTATTGTTGCTCCTGTGTACATCTCCATGTCCCCCTTAAAATGGGCATCTAATTCTCCTGGGCCCTACCCAGTTCACAAATTATGAATCAATAAATACATACATGGGATATACAATAGCCTGACTCCATGTGTGAGGGGCAGGACCATAAATCATGAGTGGTGGAGCCACAAATGAGTTATTAAAGTCCTGCCCCCTCACAAGTGGTGATAAACGGCATATTTTAAAGAGCAACTTTCCCACTGTTTTGTAACTTTCCCCCCAGAAACACTATAGGAGCCTTACCAGCCCCAAAGTCTGCTAGTGTAAAAATTACAATACTTCTGTGGCCCTATTTTTGGACGGAAGGGATCATAATTTGGCTCCATGGAGCTGAGAGCCTGATCCCTTCCACTTCCCAATTTGGAGCCACACCCCATTTAGTGATGTAATAGTATGGAGATGGTGGGGGCGCACTCCACTGAGTTGTATAGAGACCCGTTTCCTATGTCCTTTTTTGAACATTTAAGAGTGCAGATGCCAACAAATCAGGACCACCACTCAATTAACAAGGCCCTTGTTAGATGAGTGGTGGCCTTGATTTTTTAAAATCGTCACTCTAAAATGTTCAAAAAAAGGATGTAAAAATGTATCCTTATAGAACTCAATGGAGCATGCCACCCTTGCTCTCTGTACTATTACATCACAAAATTTGAGAGTGTGGGAGCATGTCTCTACATCGGGAAGTGGAAGGGATCGAGCTGTCAGCTCTACAGAGCCAAATTATGATCCCTTCCCTCCTGAGGTACAGCCACAGAAAAAACTGTATATTATACACCAGCAGACTTTGAGGCAGGTAGGTCTTCTATAGTGAGGTTCAACAGAGCACCAGTAAAGTTGCTCTTTAAGTCAGACTAGTGCATAGCCAATTTATACAACATCAGGGGCTAGATCTGCAAAACCTTGCCCCATTGCAAACCCAGTTTGTGCTATGCAAACTGGGTTTTGTCTCAACGTGGTATCCACAAAGGCCTAGTTTGCACTCGCAAACTGGATTTGCAATGGGGCAATGTTTTGAGGGGGCCACAAAGCAAATTAGGTGGAGGGGATCTGCATATCCATGCAGTCCCATTCACAACCCATTTTCTCCATGCAAGGGCCTTTTGCAAAGGTGTCTTGCATGGAGAAAATATTGCCAAGCCAGACCTCGTGGTAAGTCTGTGCAACCCTTGTGGCAGCGTGAGGTATTGTGATCCCCCCTCCTCTCGCCCTCCCTGTATTAAAAAATGTAACCCTTTCATTGGTGGTATAGTGGTCCCTCCCGTCAACCCAGAACTGATCACCGTCCCTATAGTTTACAAAAAAAAGGTACATTGTTCCCTGGTGGTAGTGGTTCCAACCCCCCCCCAACCCTGTTCTTCAATCACCGTCCTGACAGTTTAAAAAACATTTTCCTGGTGGTGTAGTGGTCCCCCCCACCCTGTTCTCTGATTGCTGTCCAGCAGTTTTAAAAAATGTTTCAATGGCAGTCTGTTGGTTCCCTCTTCCCACCCCAATCTCCGATCGCCATCCTGACAGTTGGAAAACTGTTTCCCTGGCAGTCTAATAGTCCCTCCCTCCACCCTTGATCCCTGAGTGCCATGCCCATAGCATAATAAAAATCCACCTGGTAGCCTGGTGGTCCCCCCATCCTATCCCCGATCCCTCCCTGCCATAAGTGTCACATTACCCTGGTGGTCTAGTGGTCTCCCCACCCATCCCCAGTCTGCCTGTATAGGGCACCATATGCTTTTCCCTGGTGTATAATGGACCCCCCACCCACCCTGTGAGGGGTTGCCTACCACCCCGCTCCCCCATCAGATCCCCAGCTGGCGACCAGCACAGCCCTCCTCTCACCTCCACAGCTGACTGCCAACTGAGCTCTCAGTGAGCACGTACTGTCTACAATAAGTGCTCATTGACAGTGATTGACAGCTCACTGTCAATGAGCGTGTACTGTAGACAGTCTGCTGATGTATAAAACTGTCATGATGGTGATTGGGGAATGGGAAGGGGGGAAGGAACCACTTGACTACCAGGAATAATTTTTTTAACTACTGGGACGGCAGTCGGAGAGCGGGGAGGGTCCACTAGACTACCAGGGTAGCTATTTTCTTTTATAAGGGAATGGCGATTGGGGACAGGGGAGGGATCATTAGATCGCCAGTGACTATGGCTGCATCAGACAGTGGCTGGGGGGCAGTGCTAGAACACCTGCAGCTCATGTAAATGAGCCCATAATGGACATGCAGATGGTCAGCTAGTGCCTTGCATGCCCAATGGGCTTATTTGCAGGGCTGCTTTTGTGAATATCAAATAGCGCACCAGCACTATTCATTCTGAGGCCATTTCAGGGAATGCATTCCAGGGCAGCGCTAGTGGGGTTAGAAGTAGCAGTAATGGGGTTACCGCTGCCTCTATCTACTCCTATTCACAGTTGGATAGCGCCCTATGCTATTTGTCTCTGAATAGCATTTCTTACCACCTTGACAATGGCAAAGTGCAATGCAAACTTTGGTGCTGCACTGTGCGATTATTTGTGAATCTAGCTCCAGTTTACTTCCTATAACTTTTAAATCTGATTGTGTGAAGATTAAATTGTTTATCTTTCATTAGAAAATGGGCAAAGAAAATTCTCACTTCTGATTGGCTGAGACACTTATTTAGGTGGGCATCTATCAGACAATAGATGCCCACCAAATAAAAAGCCCCAGCCCAAACCTTCCTGATAGCCAGCAAAGTATCCTTGTGCCCAGCACCCTGCTTCCTCATTGGCTGAAGCGCTGGGCACACAATCTCAAACTGTGGCCCTTTTTTTTAGCACTTAGCGAGCGACTTATGCCCCCCACTACCATTGCCACCACCATAGAAAAGAAAGTAAACATTAGCGCAACATTTAAAAAATTCATTATAAATAATCAGCTGTCAAACTTCCCCACACCACGCTGATCTCCAGCGCTCTGTCTGTAGTCAAAAAAAAAAAGGCAACACGGTTCTCAATGAAATAAACATTGCCGCCGGAGCAAAAATTAATTTCAGGAGACATGCCAGAGTTATAGAGTGCTATTGCTCCTGTCAAACACTGGCGGTACCAAAGGCTGCATGCTCCGTCTGTGTCTATCTTATTCTCTCCCGGTCCCTGCTGCAGAAAAATATCACAGTACCCCATATAACAAACATCCCTTACAAAACGTTTTCCAAAAGCAGAACAGTGTGAGTAAGTGATGCGGACAGACCCATTTCACTGCAACTACCAGCCCCTCAAAAACCAGCTGCTGTAGTACTGGCACCTACCCGGGATTGACGCCGCATGTCTGGGCAGCCAAATAGATCGGTGCTGCCTCCGCGCCTCACTCTGTGCTCCTCTCATGCCACTAAGGTACGTCGCTTTTTCATTTATCTCCTTGGTCCACACAAACCATCAGCTGAGCAACAGAAAAAAAAAGCAAATTTCCCCACACATCTCAGCACAAGACGAAATTACTTCTGTTTTTTTTTTTTTAAACGAATAACTTCCCGGTCTTGCAGTCTCACAAACAGCGATCTGCCACTTGTGCTGACAGCCCCTATCTCTCTATCCTCCAGCAACAGCTGCCACTTACAAAAACAAACTTCTGTTGCCAGTGGCGATGGGGGGGGGGGCATGAACAAAAAAATGAAACAAAAAAAAATTGAACAGATAAGCAAAGGTGCCTCATCCTAACAGGTTGGGGAAGGGGTGCTTTCTACTCATTCTGATCCAGGTGGAGGAACTATTTTATTTCAAAACTTACATGAAACTACTATTTTATTAGCAGTTTTTATTAAACTTATTTTTTACAGTGCCCATTTCTAAGCGCCAATAATACCCTTCAGGGTGGTGGTGTGTGCTATCCGGACCTTCAGGGGCTATAAAGCTCTCTGCCTGTGGCGTTGAGCCTCATTACGCCTCTGGAGGTCCGGTATAGCACAATACCGCCCACCCTGTTGGGTATTATTGCTTACTTTGAACTGCTGGGTTCAGAACTTCATATGGCTTTGTGATGTCATCAGCATTGTGAAAGCTGCTCACTGATCAGTTCAGCATTCCACTATGATGTATCCAACTTTGCCAGATATCAGTTTTAACATAACCTAAAATAATGTAAGGTATCATGACATTGTGCAAAGTGGGTCCAACGATAAAGTTTTTTTTCTGTGGCGTTTCTCTATACACCTTTTGTAAAAAGTGTAATACTTATTTCACTGTTATTTCTTTCTTACAACCACAGTGGATACCAAAAAGCAGAACATCAGCAAATTGTCAATGGAAGCACTTGAATTAAGACTGAAAGCATATCTTGCTGGTAGGAAATGTTGGAGCCATTGCTAAGCATTTGAAACATGCAGTGCAATAAGAAAAATAGTGCGACCTAATTGGGAATTAGACCTTCTCTCCTAGAGTACCAACCCTGCATTCGACCAGCTAAGCTTCATCTTAGTTGCTTAGCTGGAGTTTCCAGCAGTCACTTTTTTTTCAAAATGTTCTTAGAAGGCTGTGCCAACCTCACAACAGAAACAGTTCTCTCTTCATCCTGCTCCTCCCCCATGTTCTGACCTCCATATATAATCATATACACAGAAGGTGAAAAATGACTACCTACAGACTCATAACTCAGCTGCAATTTACCTAGGGGAATTACACCAGCATTTAGCTTGATTTAACATTGTTTTCCTTCCTATTTAGAAAGTGATCCAAGGGTCACCAGTCCTCATTTCTGAACCAGTCACATCAGTTATCTTGGCAGTTTACCCTTACAAGATCCCCTGTGCTATTCAATAACAGAAAAATCTATACTTCTACTTAACCTTATTCCATCCGCAAAGAATCTGAAGTGTCTGCTTGCTTCATCTGTGATTCAGTTGAACACAAATCCTGTCTAACCTTGCAGATTCCTTTATGTTTCCCTGTTGCTGTTTAATCCCAGGCCTCTATCTGCTTTTGAGAGTTTGAGACAGATGGTACTTCTGCTCACTAAACAGGAATTTCTTACTCTATGTCTAAATGTTATGCTTCTACATATTTAATTTTGAAGAGTGCTTACTTTTTGTTTTCTTCCCATGTGACCTGTTCTGGAATGTTTCTGCTGTGTCTGAAAGCACTGATGAGATTTTTAGAAACATTGTATGTTAGCCCAGTTGAGATGGAAAAAAACATTTTCAGTGGAGGGCTGCTTCCCCCCTTTTTATGTTTGCTTGCACATGCACAAGAAACATTTTGTTACACTTAATGGCATTTGAGAGGTGTGTCTCTGCCAAGCCCATTGCAGCTCAAACTGGAAGGGGTTTGACAGTCCTGACCAATGACCACGCACTATGATCGTGAAGGCACTCACTGCTTGCTGGGCAGAAACATCTGTATTAGAAAGGACTGAAGCCACTCCAATTAGAGGGGGCTTTGCAACTTTCTTTTGCATGAAGCTGGTCAGCAAGCAGCTGATTGGCATTCAGCATCAGTGATTGCACCATCCATCCATTCATCCATCCATCCATCCATCCATTCATCCCTCTATCCATCCATCTATCTATCTATCTATCTATCTATCTATCTATCTATCTATCTATCTATCTATCTATCTATCTGTCTGTCTATTGAAAGTTTTACCAGGAGAACATACTGAGCAGCAAGTGCTCTTTTCCAGATGCATCCTGGGAGGAGGGGGAAACAAGAGGGGAGAATACAGGCAATATACATATATACAGTAAAGAGCAGTTAATAATACAAAGTGAAGTAGCAGTGAGTAATTAGGAAGGAAGGATTGCTATATCTATCTATCTATCTATCTATCTATCTATCTATCTATCTATCTATCTATCAATCTGCCTATCTATCGATCTGCCTATCTATGAAGCGAAGCGGGGTGCCCACCCTCGCTACCACTTTTTTCTCCCCATCCCTTCCAAGTTGCTCACCCGCCCTTCCCAGTCTTTGTAAATATTTAAAAAATATGAGCAGATCAGGGAGCCCATTGCTTCTTTTGACCCACCCTCCCCTCCAGGTCACTCGCGCTGTTCCCAATAAGCCTGACACTGGGATACCCAATTCAGAATGTCCCTAAAATAAAGAAAACCATACCTTAATTTTTTTTCCTGTAAAACAGAAAACCGTCACTCGTCAATCTGCCCCCCACACATGTACCAACCCCAACCTCCCACTCAGCAGTCACCACCCAACACCTCTCACACATGCCCCACACACCCTTACTCACCTGAACATCTCCCAGGGTGAAGAGTCACTCTCCGATCAAAGACATGTCTTGCTGCTGGAACTGCCGACTATAATATGAGAAACTAAGGTAAGTGCGGTTCAATGTATTTCAATGGAATTTTGAAGTATGATGCATAACTTTGTCATTTTTGCATATTTTGGCCCCAGTATACCATGTACAAGGCGACCATGATTGAGTCCTTTTAAAAAGGGTGACTCAATCACGGTGCTTGTGTGCAGGGCTACCTGGCAGGGTAGCGACTGGATAACTGGGTGGGCGAGGTTGGGCGTCAGGAAGTGTACACATGTGGGGGGAGAGGGAGGGAAGGGGAGGCATGTGGGAGGGAGTGTGCTGGGCAGCTGCCGAGGTGGTCGTCTAGCATGGTGGGGAGAGTGGCCAGTTGGGGTGTGCAGGGTGCAGGGTTTGGGTCTGGAGCGTCACGATTTCTTTTGTGCTGGCAGGTGGCTTGTTATTTTTTTAAGAACTGTACCCCCCCCGACATGCACCCCCTGGAGTTAAGAATCCTTAAGTAGGGGTGTGCGGGAGGCCCCTTATAACATAGAAAACCAGTGGCGGTTTTCTAGTCGCTGCAAGTGTACATCGCCATAATTAATTTTTGGCGATGTACACTAGCCCAAATGGCGATCGCTATTCCACGATCGCCACTGTGACATAGAACCTTTGGCCCCAGGTTTTCAACATGACCTTTTTGGGCCCCATCTCATGACCAATGGTGTTTGAATGATGTAAATCATGCCTGAAAGATGATTTCATGGTCACATTGTGAAATCACCTTTCGGGCAGGATTTGAAAATTTTCAGCACCCTTGTTCATTAGGTGGGGTCATAAGAAGGTCATGTTGAAAATTCAGGGTCAAAATATGTAAAAATGGCAAAGTTATGCACACGTTTATCTATTTTTTCACACTACCTCACGAATGTGACAGCTGTCATTTTTCAAATCAAGGTCAAAATAGGTTTTCGTACCTGTGGCATACAATTATGTTGTGGTGGCATGGAATGACATTTTGACGGTGATTTGAAAATTTTCACTTACCAGGTTCATGAGGTGGGGTAATAAGAAGGCTATGCTGAAAAGTAGGTGTACAAATTTGGTAAAATGCCCAGGTTTTGACTGAACTTTACACTGTTTCAACGTTCACTCATAAATTAGCTAATTTTCCATATTTTGACTCCGAACATTCAGCATAGCCATTTTTCCACAGCACCTCATAAACATGACATGTGTCATTTTTTAAATCCTGGATGAGATGTGTTTTTGCACCACTGGTGCGAAATGAGGGTTACTCATCTATAACCATAGTTGTAGGAGTGGTATATGGTGTACATCCACACTTTGGCAGAATCCTTTCCCCTTTAAATTCAGCCGGAAGATCTTCAAGCTGGCTCATTCCACCCACTCAAGTGGTATCCTCCTTGGCACCACCCTGTGACATCAGATCTTACACGCTGGAAGCAAGACCTGAGTGCCACTTGCCAGGGTGACGTCGGTTGGGTTGTGTGGATGTACACCATATGCCACTCCTACAATTATGGTTACAGGTGAGTAACCCTCATTTGTAGGGATGTGAATATGGTGTACTATCCACACTTTGGCAGACTCCTAACAGTTCTCTGGAAGGAAGGGGCTAGGCACACACCTCCATTTAGGAAACAGAGACTGGAGAACCGAGGCCCCAAAACCAGCATCCCTGCATGACTCAAGGTTGATGTGGTTGTGGGAGATGAAGGTGTGTGATGACTTCCAGGTAGCAGCCCTGCAGATCTCCTGGATAGGGTCAACCCTGGAAGCAGCCACTGAGGCAGCAGTATGTCTGGTGGCATGAGCCCTAAGCCCAACGGGAGGCTCTCTAGCAGCCAAGCTATAGCAGTGATCGATGCAGGAGACGATACACCTGCCAATCATCCACTTAGCTGCCGGTGTGCCAAGTGCAGCTTCAGCATAGGTGACAAAGAGCTGGCGAACCTCTCCCAGAACTCCAGCCATGCACGCCTTATAGTATGCGAGCGCTTGCCTCAGGTCCAACGAATGCAGCCTGTGCTTGACCTTCGAGGTTGGGTTAGAGAAGTACACCAGGAGGTTAATCACCTGGTTAAGGTGAAACTCCGAAACAACTTTCTGGAGGAACTTTGAGTTGGGGCTGAGGACAACCTTATCCTTGTGGAAGACCAAATAAGGAAACTCCACTGAGGGTGCCTGGAACTCACTGATCTTTCTGGTGGAGGTGATAGCCACCAAGAAAGCAGTCTTCCACGACAGGTGTGACATCTCACAGTGGTGCATGGGTTTGAATGGCTTGCCCATAAGCATAGCCAACACCAGCAGCAAGTCTCAAGGTGATGGGTTATGCATCAGTGGGGTCAAGTGGTCAAGGCCTTTGAAGAGTGCCTGACCACCTTCTGTGCCCTCAGGCAAACCAGCCCATAACCGGTATTCAGAGATGGCTGCCAGGTGCACCTTGACCAGAGGCTTGACTGTGAGAGGGACCACAGGTAATCCACAATGCTCGCCACTGGGTAGGACAAGGGGTCCAACTCCTTGCCCTGATACCAAATGAAAAACCTCTTCCACTTGAAGGTGTAGCACTGGCGAGTCAACTCCTTCCAAGAAACCTCGACAACATGGAGGACCTTGTCAGAGAGGCCCAAAGCCTGGAACTCTAGCTGCTCAGGAACCAGGCTATCAGGTGCAGGGGCTGAAGGTCAGGATGGAGGACCTTCCCCTGACAGCAGGAAATCAGGTCTGGGCAGACAGGTAGATGCCACAGAGGCCTGCGGCTGAGGCTGAGGAGATCGGGGTACGAGAACTGACATAGCCAGTCCGGAGCCACCAGGATCACCTGCACCTTGTTCCTCCACATCACGTTCAGGACCTTGTGGATCAGGGGAAAAGAAGGGAAGGTATACATGAGGCCAGGGGTCCAGGGCCTCATGAAGGCATCCCCCATCAGTGGGGGGGTGGGCACAAAACAGCCTCAGCTTTGTGTTCTCCTGGGAGGCACCCCAGCCCAGCAGAGAGGCATTGGCTGTGAGAGCGACTGTCAGCTCTGGGTGGACAAACAGGACTCCTTCCTGAAGATGATCTGGGACAAACCACCACTGGATGGCATGCCACATCTGCAGTGTCATGCTGACCGCCTGGTCGAGGTGACCGCAATGTTGAGACCACTGCTGAGCCAACATCCACTGCAGAGGGTGCATCCTCCAGCGGGCCCAATGGACCACCCTGGTGCAAGCCACCATCTATCCCAGAAGATGCAGGGAGTCCCAGACAGGGCGCAGATACTCAACTTGAAATGATCGGGCAAAGGAGGTAAGGTTCTCCACCCTGTCTGCTAGGATTCAGGCCTGGGCTTGATAGGAGTTGAGCTCCATCCTGAAGAAACTGAATCACTTGTAAAGGACTGAGTTCTGACTAGGCCTCACTGACAAGGAGGCTAAGAGCTGAACAGGTTTGGAGGGTCATATCCCTTTACCGCTCTACCTCTGCCATGGAGGAACCTGCAATCAGCCAGTCATCCAGGTATGGATACACCCGGGCCCCTCAGTGCTACAGAAATTCTGCCACCACTGTAATGCACTTGGTGAAGCCTGGGGGCTGAGGAGAGGCTGAATGGCATGGCCTGGAACACATACACAGTTTTTTCTGAGCTGAACTGCAGGAACTGCCAGTGGGATGGATGGATGGGGATGTGAAAGAAGGCATCCTGGAGGTCCAGGGAGCAGAACCACGTATTCTGCTCCAGGGACGGAATGATCTGGTTGGGAGTGACCATCAGGAATTTGTGCGGCTGTAGATACTGATTATGGTTGCACAGATCCAGCATGGGGCCCCAGCCTCCCATCTGTTTTGGGACCCAAAAGTATCTGGAGACAAACCCCGGACCAGTCACAGCACCTTGGACACGAACTGCTGCCTTCTTCTGGAGGAACTGGGTGATGTCCTCCCAAAGGGTGGACAACATGTCCATGGACACTATGTCCTCCCATGGGGCACAGGCTCAACTGAGCGGGAGAGCCTCGAGCTCCAGAGGCAGACCTTGGCTGATCAGCTCAAGCATCCACCTGTCTGAGGTAATGTCAGACCAGGCGGAAGAGAAGTGGCAGAGACGACCCCTACGGGAGGTCCCGGGGTGGGCAGGATGGGTGGAAAGAGAGCACCCCCCAACCTGTCACTGCTCAGGCTTAGAGGCAGTGGCAGGGATAGCTGAGGAAGCAGCCGACCTGCACCTGACAGACTTCCTGGAGGCAGAGGAAGAGGGCTTTGGCCAAGGCAGCCAAGTTTGCTTTTGCCCCACTGGAGGCAGAGGTGGCCAGACTGCAGGCATGGAGGAGGGCCAAAACTGAAAGGGCTTTTTCTTCTGCTTCTGTTCCTTAACCTCCCTCTAGGTGGAGGAGATGGAGTCCAGGGTGGCACTGGACTTCTTGATACAGGTGAGATGGCCATCCACCCCAGGCCCCAACAAATCGGTGCCTAAAAAAGTGACATCTGACAGTTTGTGCTGGGTATCGGCTGTAAAAGTCAAAATCCACAGCCACACCCTGCAGTGAATAGCCACCACAGAGGCCACAGACCTGGCACAGGAATCACCAATGTCCAGGGCCATTTGGAGCTGCTATTTAGTGACAGCAGGGCCTTGATCACAGAACAGCTAGAACAGCAGCTTCAGGTCAGCCAGGAGCTGAGGGATAACCTTATTTAGGGTACCCAAAAGGCCATGGGCAAAATTGGCCATCACAATGGTCAAACTAGCCTGCTGAAGGCAGAGAGATGAGGCCGCATAGATCTTCTTGACTGTGTGGTCCAATTTCTTTGACACCCTGTTGGGAAGTTAGTTGACATCCCTGACATTACCCAAATGCCAAAAAACAGAGTCAGCAATCAATTCTTTGGCTGAAGGATGGTCAGTAATCCCAGACAGGGACCCAGTGGGAACCATGTATTTGCAGACCATATGAGCTGATGGCGCAGGGCAGAAGGCAAGATGCTGCCACAGCTCCAAAGTGGGGCCAAGGATGGCCTCTGCAACGGGGAAGGTGACCCAAGGGGAGTCATCCCTGTCAGGGATCTCCATCAAGGAGTACTTCACCCACTTCTAGACATGCTCCAGTGGGATCCCTGTAGACTCAGAGATCAAGCGGAGCAGGGCCCCGAATGAATTAGGCCCCTGCTCCACTGGTAGGTCCTCCCTGGACTCATGGTCAAAACCTGGGGTCTAGTGAGAATGCATCAAGGAATCCTCTGAGTCTGAGGATGCCCCGAACACTAGCTGAGCCCCTGTATCCTTGCTGACTCAGCAACGTTCATTGGTGTGAGTCACCATGACTGACAGCTAGTGAGGAAGCCCGGTGGCAGGACGCACAGGCTTAGAAGGGGGTCCCTCCTTGGGCTGTGGAGGTGGAGACTCCACCTGAATGGGTGGAGAAGCCGGCGTCAGCCTACCCGGGGGTGTGGCATCCACAAAAGCACTAGTGGGGGCTGAGGCACAGCCATTGGCTTGTTGCATGTGCTGAACAGCAGCTGTTGCTATATGAACTCCTCGTAGAGGCACTGCATCTTGTGGTGGAGCTGATCCTCCACCAAAATGGGGGAAGAATTGGAGTAGCAGTGGTGTCTCTTGCCTGAGTGTCAAGTGTGGGACCGATGACCACACCGGGAACTGCTCAACCTTGAGCTATGAGATCTCAACCTGGACACTGACTGCTGGGGTGTCCGATGGTGAGGAGAAGCGGGGACAGGTGAAGGATGCCTTGGATGCCCGGAAAGGTTGGGCTCCCATGGAGGAGGGTCCGGTTTAGCATGCTGATCTGGCCCACCCTGGGAGAGATCAGGCAGGACCAGAGTCCTGGAGAGGGAATCTTCCCCCATGTCCGCCAAAAACAGGTTGATCAGTTCAAGAAATGTCTTGACAGGTTGTCTACCCAAGTCTTGGCAACAAGCCCGATGGGGACGCTGTGGGACCAGCAGTCTGGGCAGAATCATCAGCTGAAGACAACAACTTGACAGCCATTGAGCTGGCAGAAGCCCAGGAACCAAGACCCATGAGCACTCATGATCCCATGACCTGCAGCAGGAATTCTTGCATTTGAAGTCCCGCTTTGAAGATTTTGACCCATGGGAAGAGCCCTCCCCAAGGTTCAGGAGGGACTGGCAAAGATCCGTAAATGCCCAGGTAAATGAGGTGTCAATGCCCACCGAGACAAGGGTGAAGATGGATGAGGCACCCATGGCAGTCTGGACCGTGGGTCTTTTCAAAGACAGCAAGTTGCTCAGTTGAGCCCACTGCAGAGGATCCTGCCTATGGGCACCTTTGGATTTCACAGGAGGGTCCCATTCATCTGTATGACTCAGGAGGTGTATGCAACAGTCCTCTAAGGTGGAGGGATGGAAGGTACAACACAAGCCGGAAGTCTGCAGGTCATGCTATGTACCAAAACAGTAAATACATGAGGTGTGTGGTTCAGTGAGCCAATCTCCATCCTTCCTCACTTATGCAAACTCCTGGAAAAGGTAGTCCACCAACAGATCACTGAATACATCAATAAATACAACCTGCTATGCCCACAACAACACAGCTTCAGGAAGCATCATAGCACAACACCTGCACTGGCACATTTAACCAACCACATCCTCAGAAACATGGACACTGGGAACACCATGGATGCCGTGTTAGTAGACCTGACAAAGGCCTTCAACTTGGTTGACCACAATATTCTCCACACCAGCTGCTTCACCTTGGTTGCTCAGTTGGCACTGCAACATGGTTCCGGAGCTATCTCTCAGGTAGATCCCAATCAGTGACCATAGGGGCAGTCACCTCTTTGGCCATGGCAGTATCCACTGGAGTTCCCCAGGGCTCCATTCTGGATCCCCTGCTATTTTCTCTCTTTATTAATGCCCTACCTGCTGATAGCCTCTCATGTCAGGCCCTACATTATGCTGATGATCTAGTACTATATCACATTGAGAAATCCCTAGCAAACATATCCGCCACTCTCACCCATAACTACGGGGCAGCCCACAAATGGTTCCTGTCCAATTGGCTCCTAGTTAATGAGAAATAAACTAAGACCATGTTACTGGGATCCAAACCCAACCTCTTAAAACATGCTAGAACAAATTCCTCCCTCACAGTTCTCACACCTGATGGCCCTCCTGCAAAATGTACCCTATTTTAAATACCTGGGTATCAAACTTGACCCCTCCCTAATTTTCTTGGAGCATATCAGCATCACTGTAAGAAGGATCAACCAGAGACTTGGGGCTGGTTTCAGACTCAAGCACTGCCTTTCCCCTGAGGCTTGCCTAGTCATAGTCCAAGGGAATCTTCTCCCCCTTTTAGACTACTGTGCCCCATCTACTCTCATGCTTCCACCTCCCTGCGTGCAAGCCTACACATGGCCTATAATAGCATCTGTAGGTTTGCACTACTGACACCTTACTCCACCCACCACTGTACCTTTTATCAGTCATTAGGCTGGCTCCCCCTGCAACTAAGGTACAACTATGCCTTTGGATGTGTTGTAGACAATGCCATTAGAAGTGGTAACCTGTCTCCCTACTTGTCCCTGCTCACACACGAAACCACGTCCAGGTGCCTCCGACAATCCTCAGTCCCACTTCCCGAGGTTCCAAGGATTTCCACCTGGCTAGGTAGCAAGACCTTGTCCGTTGCAGCTCCCTCACTTTGGAATACTATCCCTGCCTCCCTTAACTCACACCTTGCTTTCAAGACACATTATAAAGCCTGTCTGCTGGCAGAAGCCAAGTGTACATGTTTTGTTAAGCCAGACAAGCCCAGGCTATGAGCCCTTCATAAAATGGGGTTTCCATGCCTAACCAACCAACATGCCCTGTGCTTATTTTCCAGGACTGGATGGTCTGTCCCTTCCTTCATCCTGCACTTGCCCCCTGCTTGTACTGTGCTGTATTCAAGTTGTCTATTCTGTATCCTAATTGCTGTGCTTGTATCGATTTATGCTTTTTTTTCTGTATCTGAAGCATGTATTCTAATTGCACTGCTTCACCAATTTTCTGCATTTGTCACTATATCTGAAGCATTCCATGTATTTCCCGGTTGCTTTTATCACCTGTTGACACTTTCTAAATTAATGTAAATGTATCTGTACGTTCTATAGACTTGCATAGTTAATGTAACTGTATTGTATTGTGTTGTACATTCAGTGTGCCATCTTCATGGCCCGGGTCATGCCTGAAAATGGTCCACTGGATCAGTGTACCCACCCGTTGAACAAATAAATAAATAAAAATGTTATGGCTGCAAGGGCACCATTTGAACCTGGGACCGTATTTCAGGTCTCCTGATTCCACGTTAGAAGCAAAGTCCAAAAGCACAAAGCTTGAAGACAAAGTGAATGATTTTAGAAAAGCTAGGGCCTACACCGAACACAAAGCAGTGATGGAGAGAACCTGATGCTTCCAGCAAAAAGGAAGATCTGATGTCACGGGGTGGTGTAGAGGAGGATACCACCGGGGTGGGTGGGAGGAAACAGCTTAAAGACCTTCTGGCTAAATTTAAAGGGGAAAGGATTCTGCCAAAGTGTGGATAATACACCATATCCATGTTCCTACAAATGACATTTTGGACAATATACTATAAATGGTACATGTAATGTTTATAAGGTGAAATATAAAACAAGTATCTTGAAAAGTTGGGTTCAAAATTAAAAAAAAATTATAATTGTTTAACAACCTGTGTGTACTTTGCCAGTCTTCACCCCAGTGACCATGCTTTGTGATCCCTTCCCAGTGAGCTGAGTTTGGGGTGAGTTCAGTGACCCAGCTGGATGGGGGAGGGTGGGGAATGGCGCTGTTATATGACAACCCCCAGCCAGGGAATGAACGGTGCATGGTTGTTCGTATGGGCCAGGATACCATATAGTGAAGACAACTATTCTCTTGGTATAGGGCCCTGCATCTCTCCACCTGTGGGTGGCAGAGTGCCTTGTGCATTGGCTGACAGATGCACTCTTTGCCCTGTGCATCTGTATCTGTGGCCACATGGAAATGCAGGGACCAAAGGGCCCTGCGCTTCCACAGCCCATGAGATAGCCCCATGAATTCTTCACATCCGTTGCTGCACTGAAGTGCAGGACCCTTGGATGGAGTCTTCCTTGGTGGAGGGCATCTGCATCCATGCACTATCAGTACCAAAAACCTGCACAGCACATACGTGCGAGCAAACATTCGGCATTGGCAAATGCTTGTTCTAGCTTGGTGGAACCAAGTACAGTGTGGCTGAATGTCTTGTTCAGGATCACAGCATGAGTATGTTGAGTGGCTGTCCACCAGAGAGCCATCCACAGTGTGGAGCTGGGCCAAGGAGTTAATGTACTGAAGTGGTTTGTGTCTTATTTTGAGAAAGGAAACCTGAACTGTGGTTGATAGGAAAACATCTCAAGAATTAGTAATATCAAAAGGAGTTCCTTGTGGATAATTTCTTGAGCCACTTTTGTTTAACATTTACCTTAGAGGGTTGGGGAATCACCTCAAAGGCATAGATTACCATTTATATGCTGATGACACAATCTGTGCTTTCAATGCATCCCTCCGGAGGTGCAAAAAAAACTGCAGAAGGGTTTTAGTGGACTCCAAAATCTTTTCACTGGTTCTAAATTAAACACAGGGAAAATTAAACTTGTGGTATTTGGATTGCCCCCAAAACTGAGATGTTTCACTATTTCAATGTTAAAAATCATTACAGGTGTTGGTACCCTTTTAGAACAGATCAGTACCTATATTTGGGCTATTTGCCAGAGCCTACTGGTTCTGGCAATCCCCATGTCAATGCCTTAATAAAGAAGTCTGGGGCCTATGTAGGATTACTATATTAATTGGGCTGGTAGTATAGCCTAGAGGTTAGAGGAACGAGGTATGAACGAGCTGATACATCCAGCAGACCAGACCCGAGTTTGATTCTCACAACCTCCACTTGCATACTGTATGACTCTGAGCAAGTCACTTAGCCACCCAGTGCTGCCAGGTCACCCCTGAAAACAGGCACTTGTGCCTAGTGGGCCTTACCTGGTTACCAAAGACTAAAATAAAAAATAAATTAAAATTAATACTGGGGACTGTCTTTACCCCTAATTATGTATAAATATTATCATGGCACACGTTTTACCCTTATTTGATTATGAGGATGTACTTAATGATCATTCTTCTAAAGAAAGGTTGACCTGTCTAAGATGTGCTGTATAACTGACTAGCTCACCTGGTATTAGAGTGCCCAAAAACATGTACATCACTGTGACCTTTACAAAAGACTGGGGTGGTTTTCACTACCTAATGGGAGAAAATTGCACAAAACAATTGGGGGGGCTACTAAAGGTGCCTATGACTTAGTGCCAGAATATTTGTATTGAAGTTTGTGCTGTAAAATCCTGTTTACGGAGTGCTAAAGCCCTGGAACTGGCTCTTCCTATGAGTACAAACAACTAAAGCAATATAATATTTTAATAACTTGGTCACACAATGCTGGAATCAATTGCAACGAAACCTAAGTGAAATATCAAACAAAAAATGTCAAATAAACAGGGTGAAGTCATGTTTTTTTCCAGACAATCCCTGAGGTGAATGTCTGTTGCCCAGGATACATGAAGGTAAAATGAAATTTGTTGACAAAGCCTTCCATGTGTTTGTATTAGCTGTCTATATTTACAGTGTAGGTAGGAAACTCACTGGTCAGATAATCAGTTATTTCCCTAGGCATCTGACCCAAGTGAAAAATAAAACAGTGTTTTTTGACCCAGTGGGTAAATAACACTGTTTAGTTTTCACTTGCCTACATCATCCTGTAACTCAAAAATGTCAGTAAGCTTGATTGACACCCTTTTCTGACCAATCCCATGACAAGTTTGTTAACAACGATAGACAAGTTATACATTTAAAACTGAAACCCCCTCTTGCCTTCATTTTGTTTCCCCACTTCCCAACTATTCTGAATTTCTGACTCTGGCAAACTTCTTTTAAAATGCATTATGTAGCTTTAACCACATTGCTACACTATGTACTCCTTTTATTTTTTTATTAATCTATTCCCCAGTGCCAGAATTTAGTTCCCTGCAGTTCACACTCACTTCCCACTTCACGTCTGCTCGCTCGCAACTGCCCACTTGCTTTAAATCACAAACGTGCTGGGACATTTTCATTGCACATGCTCTGTTTCAGACTTGATGCTGTAGAAACAAAAAAAAGGTATTTTCTGGGATGTGGGTGAGCACAGTATTTTTAGAGGGGCAGGTCCAGCCAGCACAGCACTTTGGATGCTGGGGGTTGCAGACTTAAACAGTTTTAAAAAGTGAGAAATAAAACGGAAGGGACAGTTACTCTCTTTTTCACTGTTCCCCTTCAGTTCTCTGACTTACTGCTCATCCGTATTACTTTGGAAATAGAGAATTGTACTTTTGGAGACAGAAAGAGCAGTTTAGGGACAGGCACCTGTGATAAGGGAACACGTTTGTGTAGCTCCAGAAAATCTCCCTTGGACAGTGTTTATCCTCACAAAAGTGCACTTCTTTATTATAAGGTGCAAACAACAGATAAAACACTCACATATTAGAAGCCCATAGTTGCATAAGTCCATATGTTCAATAAAAATAAACAGTCTGTAGCAAGACCGGTCTAGAGCTTGCAGCAATAGTCCAGTACAGAGTCCTGCCCACTGACGTTGTGAGTGTCTTATCTGTTGTTTGCACCTTATAGTAAAGAAGTGCGCCTTTGTGAGGCTAGACACTGCTCTAAACACTGTCCAAGAGAGTTTTTTGGAGCTACACAAACGTGTTCCTTTATCACAGGTGGCTGCCCCGGAACTGCTCTTTCCTGTTACATTTTTACTGTGCCACTGTGACTCCCTGGCTGCGATCATAACTGCCTGCTTACGGTTTCGCTATTCCTGAGTTATGGTTCCACCCTCTCACTCATGGAAATAAATGACATATTTGAACACAGGCCACAGTATAATATATATATATATATATATATATATATTCTGTATACTATGAGATTATATTTATTACTGTATTATTATGTGTTTCATAACTATGTAATTCAAGTGGCCTACGGGACCCAATCTCGAATGAGCTCTGCTCAATGGTTTTTATCCCACAATAAAAACTGAATTGAATTGAATTCAGTACCTCGGTGGGAGGTGGTATAGACTATAGGTCAGAGCATTAAGCTGCAAACCTTGAGATCCAGCAGACCTGCATTTTAATTCTACAGCCACCACTTGTACACTGTGTGACTCTAAGCAAGCCACTTAGCCTCCTCGTGTACCCGGGTCACATTTGGAAATGAGCTACAGCTCAGTGTGCCTTTCCCAGCTACAAAAATTCAAAATAAATAAATAAAATAAAACAATCAGGGAAGTGGAGGTGACTTCTGACCCAGACTGGGAAGTGACTTTCAGGATGAAGACAAAAGGTGCTGTTCAATGGACTGTGGTGGTCAGGGGCCAGCAGGACAGGGTGCGGCCCCCAAACCTGTCTCTATTCAGCAAACTAACACAAAGAATGTAAGCTCCGCAAGTTTTGTTGGGTGCCAGTGCCACGAAGATACAAAGAACTGGCAACAAACAGCTGCCACTTAAGGGCTTAGTTTGATACAAAATGTATTAACTTAACAGTGCAAAGCAATGCAGTGCTGTGTAAAAGTACAAAAAACAAACTGGAGATACACGTACCAAATGAACACACAACTCCCCTTATGCATTCCATGCTATAAGCATCTTCCTCAGTGGGCCAGTCCCTTTGTTGCTAGTTTTTTCTCTCTCTCTCTGTTCAGTTCTTTCATTTGTTATCTCTATGTGGGCATAAGTAGCTTGGTGTCACATTTTACAGATGACACCAAGACGGAAAGAGTGGTGGGCACAATTAAGGGCAGAGTTAAGGTTCAAGAAGATCTGTATATGGTGGGCATGTCAGCTGAGACATGGCAGACAAGGCCCAGGGTAGATCAATGCATGGTAATGTACCTTGCATACCAAAATGACAGGCTTAGCTATAGGTTAAAGGTCTAGAATCTGACAACTTGAGCACAAGAAAGCAATATTGGTGAGATCATTTCTGATGACCTTAAAGGAATGAGAAGTGTACTAGGTCTTCAAATTCTGAAGGCCCACTAAAAGATCTTTGAAACAAGATATTGGGCTTACTTGTAGGTGTCAACAGTCTGAAGATATAAATATTTAAATTATCTGTAAGTCAAATAAAGGGAGCAGCCATGGTGCACCTTTTGCGGCTAAGCTGTATGCTAAACACAGCCATTATGCACGATTGCACCTTGTGAACAGTTTGCAGATATTACAGCTGAATGTTATGCCTGTGCCTTGTGTGCCTGTGTAGTATACTACACACTGTCTCATAATGTACATTTGCACCTTGTTTTATGTTTTGCTGATACTGAATTTGTTTGCACCTTATGTACCTTTGTTGTACCGTATGCTACAGACTGTCTCATAAGGCACAATCTGCACCTTGTGAACAGTTTGCAGATATTACAGCTGAATGTTATGCCTGTCCCTTGTGTGCCTGTGTAGTATACTACACACTGTCTCATAATGTACATTTGCACCTTGTTTTATGTTTTGCTGATACTGAATTTGTTTGCACCTTGTGTACCTTTGTTGTACCGTATGCTACAGACTGTCTCATAAGGCACAATCTGTACCTTGCATAATGTTTGCTAATATTATTGATATTAATATATTATTATTGATGGCATAATGGTTGCTAATATTAATGATGATTATTTGTGTAACTCTCCTTCCTGTTGCCTCTCTCCTGGCATGCACCTGGAAGCAAGCTTTGGCTCAATGTGCCTTTCCTAGACAATCCTAGACACCACATTTTCAATCAGTCAATCAATATACATTTCATAGAATTGTGAGACAGAAAGCAATATCATTGAGGGGGAAGCTGTATGTTGTTGAACTAAATGGTTAGATGGTAACTGCTGTCTTTAGGACTCTTGGGCCGTGGTTTGATAAAATACAGACTGGTATTCGGGTGTTTTTTGAATCTGTGGATTGACAGAACGATATACAAAGGTAGAGTGATTTAACTGTCAAAATAATGTACAGTGAAAGAAGTAAAATCAGTGCACACCAGTCAAGAACATGTAAGCCCCACCCCACGATCTAAGGGGATTTCTGGTGGTGGCACATTGCCCTCAGGGAAGGATGCACATCACCAATACTTGCAGTATATTTTTCCTAAACACCACAGGTCTGAAAATTAGGGCACTCACTGGATGCTGCGCCATGCAGCCAGATTCTGATTCTGGAGATTCCTCCATTTCGATTCGGTCTCCTCCAGGCAACTCTTCTTCCCCTGGCCCAGCTGTGGGTGGCTTCAAGGCACAGCCAGCCAGGACTCACAACACAGTGTGATCCTGTGAAGTAACTTGTTATCATCAGGCAATGGTTAGTTCAGTCACTAAATGATTAGGCCAGGCACACATAGCTGGGTGCATCAATGGTTCTTTGCTATTGCTTTTTCAAAAGGATTACATTCGGTGCGTGCAGCACCCCTCCACGCTTACAGTGATGCTCTTCTAAACCTGGAGGCCCAACGTTAGTTTAAAAGTTCAGTTCAGATTCATTCAAAGGAGCACCTAATTCTTCCCTCACTAATTATCATCTGGTTCCGGGTGCCTCTACCCCATGATAGACATCTGTTCAGGGGGCTTACCCCATTTCCAGTCTGCGTGGACCTCTAATTCACAGTTTCTCTTTGTGGTACTTCACTGGCCCCCTTCATCTGTGGTGCCCTGGGCCTCCCAGAAAGGATGAGCACTCTCTGATGGCTCCCTGGGCAACTTCCCTATCCAGGAGCCCTCCAGTGACTACCCTCCTAAAAAGGCTGGCCCCCTCTGTTTATACCTCTAAGCTCCTCCTCCTCTTCCTGAGGTGCACGAACTATTGACATCTTACTATCTTTTCTGCTCTATAAACTAAGTATATACAGTCTCCAAGGATTAGTAATGTCCTACTCCAGCTGGAGAGAGGTGGAGGGAATTACAAACAGATACAAAAATGCAAATACAAAATGAGCAAATAAGACAGTTAGTGAGATAAACAAATAAGCTGGGGTTAGATGCTAATTAGGATGGGGACACCAGCCAGAGGAAGATCTGTCCAGTTCCCTGACCTAGCTGTCAGCATTTGCTGGGATACTAATCCTCCTCCTCCTGATGACTAACAGGGGCAAACCCAGGTTCGTAAAGTGAGCCCAAGTCACCTGCACACCAAGTGGGGCCTATCTCCACTATGCAGTTGGGTTGTCTAACCCCTTATTTTTATGCTAGCGATAATACTCAACAGGGTGGGCAGTATGAGCTATACCGGATGGCCTCAGGGTGTAATGAGGCCCGACACAGCAGGCAGAGAGTCTTGTAACCCCTGGAAGGTCTGATATAGCCTATATCTATCACCCTGGAGGGTATTATTGCACATAGAAAATGGATTTTGGGTGGCATTTTAGATTAAATATTTCAAATACTTAAAAAAAAAATTTAAAAAGTTAATGGAAATAAATAAAAACAATTTTGTATCAAGCAATCCTCTGCTGCAGGCATTGGCAGTAGAGGGTGCTATTGTGTTTAAACAGTCTATTGAACGTAGTCACAGAATGAAGCAGTACTTTTCTCTTTATTTTTAATTCCTTCCTGCCCTCCTTTCGCCAGTAGCAGTCTGGTTTTGATTTTTTTTTTAAGGTTTTGATTTTTCCTCTGTCCCCAAGTACTGGTACACTTTTGATTTCACGGTCAGGGATGACATCACGGTTGGGGATGAGAGTAGTTGGAGTTTTGTGAATGACTGTCTCACAGATGGAGAGATGGTGCCAGTTTGCAACACCACTGAAAGTGGGTGGCAGAAGTCTGGAGCTGCTAAGGAAGCACAGTCAGGAGTTGCAGAGCAAGGGAGGTGGAGCGAGCTGGCACAGATGAGAATATTAAATATGTGAAAACAGGTAAATAATAGTACATTAAAGTGCGCTTGATGTCCACTTGCATTGGAGGTAGCGAATGGGGTAGCAAGCTGCATCTAGCTAAGCGAGGGAAAAAAACATGGCAGCAGAAACAATTGAAAAATTGACTTGGCACATTGATTTTTTTTGTGCTGGGGCTGGCAGGCACAAGGACTTGTTATTTCCCAGTCTCTATTGGCACATACTGTAAATGTACACCTTGGCAAGAGATTCAGCCAGTCAGAGGCTAAGAAATCTCCCTACTCATTTTCTAAAGATGAATAATACGGGAAGAGAAAGACAGTGGGTGGAAATCTGTTTTCACTCGATAACAATCAATTGTTGAAGTTATGTTAAGATTTCCATAATTCATCTGTGAATTGTGCATTTAGTACACTTTTACTGGAAGAAACCAAAGACTGTTAGGCTATGTTTCTTCTTTCATCTTTATCCTTTTTTTTTTTTTTTTTATAGTTTATGCAACTTCTCCAGTGCTGCCTCTTAGGTAGCTATCGTCCAGCCCTGTGCCCAGACTTCTCCAGCACTTACCTCTCTTGTAACTGCCCCCCTCAGCTTATCCGCCATGGCAGGGCTCATCTGGATAGGGTGAGTAATCCAGGCAAGGACTTGATCCTCTGATGAGGACTTCAGCTTACAGAGTGGCTAGTTGGTCAGGCTGGGACCCGATAGTCCCCCATCATTATGCTGTGCTCCTGGGTTTTCCTATTTTCATGGTCCTTTCCTTACTGGAGGATGCCGACACACTAGAAGGAATCAATGTGCAACATGGTGCCCTGCCTGCACTACCACATGTGGTCACCTAGGCGGCAATATTGCAGTGAGGGCAGCATCCCTCCCTACAAGAGAATGGCATCAGCTGGTATGCACTAGTCTTCTCTCCACTGCTGGCCCCGATGATCAGAGCTTGTTTCTAAACCCAGGTCACCAACGTTGCAAGCAGTAGACCTACTGCTGTGTGGACAGGCCATCTTTTTCATCTTCATTTTTAAAATTCTTTCATTACTGACTTACTACTTGCCAGCAAATACAGGCCATATATATGGTCTATCAAGTCTGCTCGAGAGTGCAGCTAGCACCCCACTTTGCAGATGCCCCTCCCCCCCATATAGATGACTGCCAAGTGAGATTGAACCAGATTAAGCTGTTTGTGGTCTTTCTAGTGAATGGGGGAAATTTGACCAGGACACCAGGGAAATTCCCTATCTCTTTTCGATAAGTGCCATGGGATCTTTAACATCCCCCTGAATTACCACCAATCCAGGCAGATGGGACCTCAGTTTAATGTCTCATCCAAAAGACAGCACCTCAGAAAAGCAGCACCCCCCATCATGCTGCACTAAAGTGTCAGTATTGGGATATTAACCCAAGTGCCAGATGTGGGAACTGAACCCACTGCCCTCTAATCTCCCAGCCTCAGAGGCGAGTGTGCTATCTACTGAGCCACTGACACTGTTATGATATTGCAAATTTTTTTTACTCCCTGAACCCTACCTTCAGTCTAGCACTTGCTCCTTACTTTCCAGCCCCCTGCTTTTGCCTGTTTCTCTCCAAGCCAAGGCCAAACTTCTGCACTTCCCACTGTCTACCCCATAGCTGAACACCACTGCGGTGGGCTCACTTTGGACAATGGATATTCCTGAGATAGACTCAGGGCATGTCAGTTGGGGACAGTCAGTGGGGATGGCTCCTGGCTTGACATCATGTGTGACAATGGGTATCTTGGAGAGAGACTCAGGGCATGTCCATTGTGAACAGTCAGTGGGGATGGCTCCTGGCAAGTCAGGTGTGATTGTACACCGTGGTCATGTACAGCACTAATGCTGCAAGCTGAGAAGTAACTTGTTATCATCAGGCAATGGTTAGTTCAGTCACTAAATGATTAGGCCAGGCACACATGGAGGGTCCACATGCATGACTCCCCCTTCCTCTGGGCCACCAAAAGGTAGACATGCAGTGGCAGGTAATGCAAACAATAGCATCATTCTCACCAAAATCATAGGGTTTCCAAAGGCCCAAGTCAGCAGTCTCTTACAGGTTGCGAAGCTCCCCTGTCCACTAATTTTATATAAGAAAATAATAGGAATACATTATTGTAGGGGTTTTAGTGGACATCATAGGGTTTGTAAAGAAATCATATGGGTCTTGACCACAACCCCTGGCTACCCCTAAGTGATGCCCATGAAGGCAAACCCTCCCCAGACGCATAATTTATTTTTATTTGTAATTTTTGATCAGAAAAGTCACACTGAGATGTGACAGCTCATTTCCAGGTGTACCTGTGGGGTGGATCACATGGACCTGTTTTATTGACAGGGGGAATGTTGGCCATGACACTGAGAAACTCCCCTACTCATCTTTGGTATGTGCCATGGGATCGCTAGCTTCCACCTGAACGATGACCAGGGATGGGAAAATGGGACCTTGGTTTAATGTCTCATCTGAAGGCTGACACCTCAATGGTGCAACAGTGCAGTACTGCCTCATGCTGCACTACAGTGTCACTTATGGGTATTACCCCAAGTATAGGACTAGAACCCATGACCTTCTGACCTTCTAGCCCCACAAACAAGCATGCTACATACAGACCTGCTGACACTGACAATCATAAGGCCAGAAGCAAAAAAAGGTTTCAGTGCTCATCTATTTTCAGGATGATGACTTGGGTATAGAGCGAGAGTGAAAAGCCAAAGCTGACCTTTTGTGAACCAGCACAACTAAAAATCTCACAATGTCTCAATGGATAAAGTGGTAGCAGCACCAGGTGTAGGTGTTGTGAAACTGGGTGCATTGCACAGTGCACCACTCGCCACTCCGTTTTTGCATGAAGCCTGCAAAAACAACATTCCCCATATCTTCTTGCTTCCCAGTTCCCACATCGCCCCAAGGGTTCACAGTTACAAATTGTTTAAGGAAATGTTCTTGCTGCTGATATCATTTTGCTATCCCTTTCTTGCTTGCAACTGCTGCATATATCTGCCAAATAAAAAAGGCTGCCTGCTTTCATTGCTCTTCTAAAATCCTTTAATTTCAATTTGTTTTTTCACACATCCATTTTTCTCATCTGCAAGCCGGTACACAGCTTACGCTAGGGCACTGTGGCAGTCCCACAGGGGGACATTGTCTGTGCCCCCACTTCCCAAGAGGATACTCAGTCCTCCCTCCCCTGGCAGACCCCCAAGTGAATAAGGTCCAGTTGGGAACTCAGTTCATCGAAGTAGTTTGCAATGCTGACGATACTGTAGTGCTATGGTGCTGGCTCTATGTTTTCATTTTAAAAAAACAAAACATTATTTTTTTTCTATTATTTTCCCTGCCTCTTAACCACCAGGGATATACCCTCTAATCAGATAAGGTTGTACCCTCAAAACAGACAGAGCTACACCCTGTCCTGTAATCAGACAGGGCATGGGATATACTCTGTTCAGGCCCTAAGAGTCATCACTTGAGACAGCAGAGAGCTTTTCAGTCAAGGGTTCTACCTGGCCCATTTGAGTCAGCTACATGACCCAAACATTTTGACTGTGCCATGCTGGTCTTCCTAGTAGTTTGAGTATCCCTGCAAAGAGACCAGCACGGTGCTTTATAAAAAAATTTCTGTGAGGCCTTACCCTGGTGCCCTGCTTCAAAATGAAATGAAAGGATGTAAAAAAAAGAGCCATAAAGGCAGGCAGCCTTTTTAATTTGTGTGATAGAATACATTATTTATTTTGTTGACCAGGAAAGGAAGACTAGACAATTCTGCCTATTTTCAGGTTCATACTGGGGAAGGGGGGATACAGATGGATGTCAACTGACATTGAACCTGATTAAGCTGTTGGTGGTATTTTTAGTGAATGGGGAATATTTGGCCTCCCCAGAACAGGACCTCAGTTTAACGTCTCATCTGAAAGATAGTACCTCAGAGTGCAGCAGCCCCCTTGTGCTACACTATAGTGTCAATATTGGCATTTAACCCAAGTGCAATAAAAACTGATAAGGAGTAAAGCAGCTGAACTTAATAAATAGAGTCAAAGCAGTGAATTGGTTTTATTAGTGGAGAAAGCTGGAATAGCGTTCAGGGGGAAGAAAGTAAGGGATTATGCAAATGCCATAGAAATACAATACGTTGATGATAATATGCACACAGAAAACCTTCCGCAGTCCCATGTAACCTTTTGCCAAAATTATCTCACATAGAGTTACTAAGCTAAACTGATGCTCCAATATTAAATAAACCCTAACACCTAGGGAGCCCCCTTCAGACAGTTTATTGTGGTGCCAATCAGACTCCATCAACACATGCTGCGGATCTGATACAGGATGGTGTAGCAAGACAGTCACTGTTAGTGCACAATGCTAACAAACTAAAGATGCAGACAAATTGTAATCCACCACAAAGGGTTAAACTTGTAGGTCTTCTGGCTGAACCATGCCCCCCCCCCCGCACTACTTGCCCAGCTCACTGTTTCTGATGAACTTACAAGCCGTAATCTAACTAATTAGCTGACTATAAACTGCTGCAGAGTCTGATCTCTGATATTTTCACTTAGGGTTCATGAGATTTAGGCACCACCGGGCGAGACAGGCTAGAAATGCTGTTCTCTAGCCTGCCCGTCAGTGCAGTGGTTGGATTTCTGCTCACAACGCTGGTGACCCAGGTTCAGAAGTAGACTTGGGTCGCTGGAGGGCCAGTCGGGGGAGAAGACTTGAGCATCCCAGGGCTGCTCACCTTCTCCTGGGGAAGGGAGGGGGATCAAGGTCCGCAGCTTGCATGACCCCAGGCAGAGCCCCAAGGTACAGCAAGTCCTGCAGCTTGCAGGAGGGACCAGTGGGAGCCATGTGGTGGATGTCAGTGCATAGCACCTTGAAATCAGGGCACACACCACATAGGAAGGAAATGAGGGAAAAATGGCTGGCGGCACCTCTGGTAGACGGAACACCAGCCCTGATCCCCAATGCCTCCTGCCTGGCTCAGAACCGGCATCCCGACGAAATGAAGGCAGTACGGGGTGTTCAGGCCCCACCTTGACCCTGCCTGGGGGGTAGAACCAAGGCTCCATGGGGGATGGACTGCTCCAGGGAACAGGTAGGAGAGCAAGGACTAATAAGGCAGATGGTGTCTCCTGAAGAGTGGAGTGCCGCGGGGCCCGGGGGGTGGGGGAGTATAAAAAAAAATAAAATGATGTTCTCTCATTTTCAGTTTCTGCAAACCTCTTAAGTAGATATACAAGCTGAAGTCAGGAAAATGCAATCACAGTCGGCCTGTGCATGCAGTCACTGCGCAAGTTGGGCTTGTGCAGAAATGAGCTATGCAACCACCTTGCAGCCGCATTCTTCTGCTCCATTTGGGGTATTCAGTCTTCACTGTTTTGGAATGGACTTTTCTTCCTCTTCTCTCCTCTTTTTCCACAGAGTGTGTAGAGGTTTTCAGTGACAACAGCTTTTGTCTGGTTGACTGGCTGCAAGGTGCACAGTAGAGAAATACCTCACCTGTGAAAGCAATCGGTCATTGGCTCCACTTTGAACACAGTAGCACTCAGAGGCAGTTTCTTGTCACTATTTGAAGTCTTGACTGTAGTGGCTCGTACTGTTTCCATGCAGGAGTTAAACCCTGGGCATCTACAGGCCACAGACCAAGCACAAAGGTCTGCTTTCACACCTGCAGCTCCAGGGGCTGGCTCCTCTCATGTCTAAACTTGGAATAACTCTCCCCAGAACACAGTCCAAATGCAGTGTGAACATGCTGGGGCTGGGTAAGCTCTCCCAGTCACAAACTCAGCTCTTCATTGATTTAATCACAAAGGAGACTGAGCTGGATTGCAACATCTCTGCCCTGATTTTCTGGATCACTTGCACCAATTTCAAGTTCCAGTATGTCGCACAACTCTTCAACTTGTGCCAGTGTTGGAACTCCTGGCACCTTAGCAGCCAATTGGCTCTCAAATTTGCTGTCTCACCCTCTGCAGGGCATTGTGGATCAAAAATGTCTGGGTCCAAGAGCTTTGTTTACATTTGCACAGTGTCTTTTTTTTATTTCCATATAGGTTTTTCCTCCATGTCTGGTAACTCGTCTCAGGAATATATCCTATTTGCAGAGATAGATCCTGATCAGCTGGAATCCGGCTGTCATTCAGATGGCTACTAGGTTTCTCTCCCATGGTTTTTCCTCCCAACCTCCCCTGGTGCAGGGTTGCCCCTGTTGGCCTCTCACTGCCACAGCTTGCCCTGTGGCAGTAGCAAGCTCTGTGGCCCAGCTGCAAGGATTGCTGTGGTGGGGGTGGAACCCACTGCCAGCCCTCCCCAGCAGAGACATAACGCTAAGCAACAGCTGTTTCGGCCTTGGCCTTCCTCCCAAAGGGACTTTCCCAACTCACTTCTGAACCCAGGTCATTGGCATGGCAGTGCAGCACACTGCTGCTGGGCCATCAGGGAGGCCCTGGCACAGTGTCTTTTAAAATCAGCTCTGTCTGTATGCCATACCGTCTGAGACCCTGCTGCCTGCCTTGAGGTCCATTGGTATATTCTCTGGTCCTTTGCAGAAACCAGTCAGGTCATCAGCTTGTAGTTGAGCAGATGGCAAAAACTCCTGTATCTGTTGTTATATACTTTGACAGCAACATGCACTGAAAGTCAAAACAACTGAAGGAGCATATCAGTAAGTCCCAAGAATGTGAGGATTGGGGGCTTATGTAAGTATTACCAAGAATGCAATTCTTGGATAAATACTCAGATTTGCTGTTCAAGTGAACTGAATATTGTTGCTGTATTTACTTATCCAGTGTTCCCCATTCATTTTTTTAGTGCGGTGGGTGTGGTGGGCCACCACCCTGTAAGCAATAAGACATGGCTGGGTGTTGGTAGTACTGAAATACCCACACACCCAGAGGTGTAGTGAGGCGGCCTCGTGCCTTCAGCCTCTGGGCGTGCGGGTATCTCAGTACTACCAACACCCAGTCATGTCTTATTGTTTATATAAAATGAGTCCATAGGTAAGTTTTAAAAAAATAAAATTCTAAGTTTTCAAAGCCACAAAAATATACTAAAATGTTGCTAAATAATGTAAAATAGTCCCTCCACAGATGTTTTCACCTGTCAGTCATCTGTCTTTCTTCACACTCAATACATTGTGTGATTGTTTACTATGGAGTAGAAGAATTCGAAGTTCTTATTATTCCAGTAGTAGAATGCCCCCCCCCCACACACACAGAATGGACATACACACAAAGACACACACACACACACACACATACCTCAAGTAGTGCTAGCACCTCAGTGTTATTTGTTGCCAGGTAAGGAGCAGGGAGTTCTTTGACAAAGCGGTAGGGATAGGAGGGGGATTTTTCATGGTCATCAAAGAAACACCAACAATGGAAACTCTGAATAACAGTTGATTTTTAAAATGTGTGTGTGTGTTGGGCTCATGAGTGTAAATAACATTAAATTATTTACTTACTTTATTTAATTTAATGGACTTTTATTTTTAGGGCCTAGTTGAGGTTTTTTATATACGAGTAAAGGCTGCAGCCATGTTTGTGATGGAAATTAGGAATTAAGTGGCTTATGAATTCTATGAGGTGCCCTGGTTGGCAGGGACTTGTTTTTAGCCATTGGTGGTACTCTCTTACTGCTACAGCTAGAAATAATTCTCAACCAATCAGGACGCAGGGATTTCCTTGCCTATTTTATATTCATTTTTCTACCACCACTCAATATCACCACCCTATATTTTTTGACCTCTCTCCATATTTTTTGCCATCGCTTTCATTTTTTAATAGAATCTTCCAAAAATGTGTTTTACTACAATCATTTTTACACTACTACCCATGTTTTGATATGAGTGCTCTACACCTTACTAGTAATATAGTGCGTATAGGGGATCTGAGGAATAATGCGCCACCAGCCCCGATTACAGCAACTGCCCTGTATTCCCAGGGAGTGGAGAGCCATGTTATCTCATTCAGTAGTATACTAAGGAGGTAAATCATGGAAGATGACCTCACTGGTGAGCCCCCACCTGGAGTAATACGCCCAGTTCTGGACACTGCACCTCTGCAAGGACATTGACAAGGTGGATCTGGTTTAGAGAAGGGCTACCAGAATGGTGTGGGGGTTACAAGGGCAGCCATACAAGAAGACACTGTGGAATCTCAACACGAACTCCTTGGAAAAGAGGAGCATGACAGTGCACATGATTGAGACCTACAAGTATCTCACAGGGGTGAACAAGGTGCAGGTGGGGAGTCTCTTTCAGAGGAGAAAAATCAATAGAACACGGGGGTATGGAACGAAGTTGGGTGGGAGAGTTTAATAGGGATGTGAGGAAATATTTCTTCACACAAAGGGTGGAGGACACCCTGGAACAGCCTGTCAGTAGAAAGTGGTGGGGGCACACTTGTTTGTAATTGTCTTTTCACACAAGGAGCTCCCTGTGAATGAACCCGCTCAATGGAGCCAATCGTGTAATAAAAGTGAAATGAAATTGAACTGAAAAACAGCAGGGAGCTTCAAGCATGCGTAGAATAGGTGCATAGGTATAATAAGTGGTGGAGAGGAAAGTGGGAGGGACACCAATGACCAAATAGGGTTTGAGGTATTGAAGTAGGCAGGGAAAAATAGGGCAGACTGGATGGGCCTACTGGTCTTTTTCTGCTGACAAATTTTATGTTTCTATGATGGCAAATCTTTTATGGCTTGCTTCCGCCCATGGTTCACTCTTTCAACCCACTTGACCACGTTTTTAAATAAACAATATAAGACAGATTTATTGCTAACCAATACTGATCCATCAACACTGAGGAACTTCGGGTTCTTTTTCCTGTACTTTTCAATGATACTGCCTACCAATACGAGCATAATTCCACTTCTAAATGGATGTTGCATTGGGGTTCCAATGTGGTGCCTGGTTGAGATTATGACAACAGTACACTGAGGAGTACCAAAGAAGCTGAAACACATGTCTGTACAGTATGTTGCCATTCTCAGCCTATACTGAGTCAAATGTACAAGCCTGTTTAAAAGGTAAAGGGGGCCAATTCTCAAAGGTTGTCACAGGGCTCGCAGAAGCCTGTGTCAAACTCTGCACTGCTCTGAACACATTGGCATACCCATGATGATTTACCCTTTTTACGGCAGCTTCCACCAAATATTTGGCACATACCCTATAAAATGGTCAGCAAAGTTAGACCAGAAAAAGCTGGTCGCACTTGGGGCAAGTGGTGCATGGGATCAAGAATCCTGGTTGCCGACTGGGGAATGCCACATGCCCCATGCGCCGAATGTTCGGACCACCCAAGGCTTGCGGTATTCTATATCCTTTGAGAATTGGGCTCAATGTCTGTTCTGTCAAGGCCTTGTCAGCCTGACTTACACAAGGATTTGTATGCCCATTATGCCTTGCTCTAGGAAAGAGGCACAAGAGTACTGTGTGTGTGTGTGTGTGTGTGTGTGTGTGTGTGTGGGGTATCCAGTGAACGAGGTGACCAAAATTGGATGCCTACAAAAATGTCAACTCAATTATGGTGCCTGTGTTCATGGCTACTTAGCAGGGGCAACTGGATACTGGGGTAGGCGACATACTGCGATGGGAAGTACGTGCGTATACATGCACGCAGTCACACGCGGGGGGAGAGGCAGGGGAGGAATGGTATGTGGGAGGGGGCGTATCAGGCAGCTGCCGAGCTGGTCCACTAGCGTGGTGGGGAGGGTGGTCAGCTGGGAGGTGCAGAGTGCAGGGTTCGGGTCCGGCATGACGCGTTTTTGTTTTTTGCTGGTAGCCAGCTTTCAATTTTTTTAAGTTTTTCACCCCCCCGACATGCACCTCCCTGGAGCTGAGAATCCGTAAGTGGGGGGGGGTGTGTGCAGTGGGGGGCACAGCCCTCTGCATTAAAAACAAGACCTGTAGGTCTCGAGCACTGTTTTTCTCCTCACTGCGAGTGTGCGTTGCTGAAATTAATTTTCGGCGAGGTACGCTCGCTGTAACAGCGATCGTTATTCCGTGATCACCGTTATGACACGGAACCATGTGTGTGTGTATATGGTTTGGAGAGAAGTACAAAAAACAACTTGCCATAAATGAGGGTAACAGAATGAATCTTACTCTTGCTTTCCTGAGGCATTGCAATAAGTGTTCTAAAGTGTGATATCATACAGAAACATTTTATTTTATATAACGTATTTCATACAGACATATCCCAGAATGCTTTACATGGGGAAAGATGCAGTAACACCAGGAAGAATAGATACAATTATTGTATGTAATATAAGAACAATTAATATAAGGTGGTAGAGGTGACAGAGAGAAACACATGGGTACTCAGGTCGCAGATGACCAGGGTTTGGGAGTGGACTTGGATGTTTGCAGCTGGCCAGCAAGAACTGGGAAGAATACAGGTTATGGCAGTGCATTCCAGCCCCAGAGAGGGCTGGTGCCACAGTGACCCTTTGTGGTGAGCTGGGGAGTGAGCTCCCTTGGGAGGGCAGGCATCCTGCTGTTGCTGGGTGCATGGGGATCTGCAAGAAAGTATGCACAGTGTTGCATGAGAGAAGAGAAGAGAAGAGAAGAGAAGAGAAGAGAAGAGAAGAGAAGAGAAGAGAAGAGAAGAGAGGGTTGCACAGAGGTTACCCCTGCCATAGCATTGATAAACTCATAGTGAGATGACCAGGGTAAAATTCCAGAATGCCATTTGCATAGTGGCTGGCATACTTATATCCCATGTCATGAGCCCTCTTCCTACACTAACAATTAGGTTAATACTTGTGTATAAGGACAGAAGCAGGCATTAGCTATTGAGACTGATCCCTTCTCATTAGTGGTGATAGTCTGTCAGGTTACCTTCTGACATACACTTGTCCAACCTATGCTTGAAGAAGTTAAAGTTCCCAGCTGAGACCACACTCTCAGGTAGACTATTACAGACTCCTTACATTCAGGCATAGAAGAATCTCCCAATATCCTTTTTATTCTTTCTAGTTATAAGGTGCAGTTTATATTTCCTAAGGTTGTGATATTTAGTTTTGAATTCTAATCCACACTAGATATGGATATCTGGAGGGGTGTAGATGGCAGGCCTTGAAGATCTTAACATGTGGGGAAAGTCACGGAGGACAACCAGAGGTGAGGTAATTGGGGTTGGGACTGGCTGCTTCATGAGGGGATGAATGTGAGGAGCAATTAAAAAGCTCAATGAAAAGGAAAAAAACTGCAGAGTGACCTCAGAATAAGTAATAGTATTGGTACTACTAATGGCATTCGTTCACCTTCATACTCTTGACCATGACTGTCCATATATACCCGCACCACCATTGCCTCTCAGTAAAGAAGTACCTAATGTAATTCTCTATGACAGTGTGTGTTTTTGCATGGTTTATGGATGCTGCATATTTCGTCTTTAAACTCCAGTGCTACCAGCATCTAACTCATAGCTTTGCAAACTTCTTAGAAATCCTTCATGTATAAAAAGTGCTATATGAAACCCCATTCCATTCCTTTCCTTTCCATTCCATTCCTTGGTTCTGCCCAGCTTAGACTCTGCTTTGAAGAGACTACCCCAGAACTAAATTCAAAGGCTCCAGCTGATACAGAATACTGCTGCTGAGGTTCTTTGTTGTAGATGAAGGCATACCACATCGCAATCTCAAAGACACTCCTCTTATACCTCATATGGAATTATTTACCCCTACATTATGTTTACTGTATGTGCCTTCCACTGATTTTAATGTATTCATTCAGAACTTGGCTTTAATTTAATAATTCAGGTGGTATAATGCTGCATAAGAGAATGTATGTTTGAAAATGTGTCCAAATAGCAACAGTGAAACATATGTAATTTTTAACACATGTTCCATATTTCAAATAGTTTCTTGGAAAAGATCTTCCTAAACATCAAACCTTAATGAAAGCAGTGCAACTTAATGTTTAAAGTGCTGACTATCAATGTAGAGACCTAGGCTTAGTTCACATCAGAGCCATGGCACTTACTCACTGTGTGATTTTAAGCAAATCATGTGATTTCCCTGTGCTTAACTTTCTCCATCTCTTCCATCTCTCTCTCTCTCTCTCTCTCTCTCTCTATATATATATATATATATACCTTCTCTGCAAAAAAAAAAATCATTAATGCGCCACTAGGGATCCAGTGACAAAAGTTTGGAAATGTAGTCTTAGAGTTTCCAACCCTAACACCTCATCCCCACCCTGGGTTTCCAATCCTAACACCCCATCCCCACCCAGCAGGCAGTAACAGGTGTGGGATGTGCCATGGGGTTGTCAACCATAATGCTCACCCATTCCATGGGTAAGTAAGCTGACATGGGTACAGTGTATGAGAATGGGTTGAGCATTAGGGTTGACAACCCCATGGCACCCACCATGCCTGTTCCCGCCTGAAAGGTGGGGGTGGGTTGTTAGGGTTGGAAACCCAGAATGGGGTTGGGGTGTTAGGATAGGAAACCCCAAGAATGCATTTCCAAACTTTTGTCACTGAAACCCTAATGGTGAATTAACAAAGTTTTTTTTCAGAGATTTTCCTTACTTTTTGAGAAAGTATAATCATAGGCTTATTTACTTGAGGAAGTGCATGACTCCCAACCATCCATCATTTTTGAGAGATTGTAATTGTATCCTTATTTCTCTTTGGGAGTGCAGGGCCCTATGGGTTCTGCACTCCCATCACTCCATAATCCTCTGCATATTTGCATGTTGGAGCACAAGGCCCTCTGGGCTCTGTGCTGCCATCTATGCATAAGGCCTGTGGTCCCATCGCTCCATAATGGTATTGAGATATGAGACAGAGAGAGAGGGAAAGCAGCCACAGCTTCCTTAAATCAAGGAGGTTATTTTCTAGACTACACTGAATTGAATTATTACTTTTTGGACCTGTGTAAGTAACTAGTATTGATTCTGTTTTTGGGGTTGACTTTTCTTAGTTTTAACTTAAATTTGCCAGGGAGGAACTGTAGCTGGGAGATATTTGCAGTCATTTGTGACTAGACCTGTTACTTAACCTCTGTGAAATAGGTGTCTGAAAGGAAGGAAGGCACTCCCCGGGGTTGAGGGTCAGAGTTGTAGTTGATTGTTTCTGGATGGCATAGGTTTACTCCCTCCCACCCTTCCCTCGCCCACCCACCCCAAGCGATAACTTCCTTTATAGCAGGGGTTCTGACATCACTTCCCCAAAACTGCTAACAACATACACCTGTTCATATCCCAAAGGCACAAAGCACACTGAATAGGGGTAAAGACACCTACAAGCTTGCACACACTAAAACAAGAACAAAACAAAAACAAAAGAAAAGCATCTGTAACAGGAAGGACACAGACATGTGGGGAGTGGTGCAATGCACTGGCTGTGGAGCAGCAGTCTTCCAGGAGACATCCTGGAGACTATGTTGCTGCCCTATTTGCAGGCACCTCTCTGGTCTGAGGAAGGAGGTTGTTCATCTCCATGCTGACCTGGCAAAGATTCAGGAAACCTTCTCCCCCACCCAGGGACCACCCAGGCCATCACCACTACCTCAGAGGTTGCCAAGAAAGAGGAGTGGTTGGACCACGGTGGGCTCAGGGAGGGTGAGGGTGATGGAACAGAGGTGCATCCCTCCAGTTGTGCCTCCCCACAATTCATTTGCAAATCTCTGGCAGAGCATGGTTCCTCTATGGAGGCACTCACAGTGGAGACCAAGGAGGATGCTGGGAACCTCCACAATGGAGACCCACAGGAGGGTGACACAGGACCCCACAGGGGAAGAAAACAACTCCTGGTGGGGGACTCAATTGTTAGGGGGTAGAACTGGGGAGGGAGGGAAAGGGAGGTGAAAGTGCTTGCCTGGTGCCATGGCTTGGAGGGACAAGAAACGAATCCTCAGGATTGTGGGAGCAGCTGCAAGGGGGAGTGAGCTGGACATCATTATCCACCTAGGGATGAATGACCTGGCTGAGAATGGGATCTGAGCAGTGCAACAGGAGTTTGTAGAGTTGGGGAGGGGCCTTAGACAAGTAACACACACAGTAACTTTCTCAGAAGTGCTACCTGTCTATGGCATGGATGAGGCTAGCGAACTCCGCACCATGGGATTCAATGACTGGTTGAAAAACTGGTGCAGAGTTCAGGGATTTGGTTTCATTGGGTACTGGGGCTCCACCAGGAAGAATGCAGGCCTATACAGGCACAATGGTCTGCATCTATCCAGGAGGGGAACCAGGATCCTAGGTGATAGGTTTAAATGCTTCATTGGCAAGCATTTAAACTAGCCAAGGGGGGGGGGAGGCACTGAAAAGGAGAAATGAAATCCTAGCTCCCACCCAAAAATCAGGGTAGTTAGTGAGGTAAACACCAAGATAGAGCAGTCAATAGGGAGAAGGGCAGGGGTAAATGGAGAAAAAGACAAAGGCAGTAGGACAGGGATGGGGCAAGAAGAAAAAAAGCCAGAAAAACATGTCGGGTAATGAGTACCAATGCCCATAGTCTAGGTAAAAAGCTCCCCAAAATGGTGGCCTTGATGGAAGAGGGATGCCTGGATATCATGGCAGTCACAGAAACATGGTACACAGAGAACCATGACTGGGATATCAACATACCAGTGTACACAATCTACAGGAGGGACAGGGAGGGAAGAAGAGGAGGAGGAGTAGCTCTCTATGTAAGGGAAGGGATCAAAGCAACAGAACTAAATGGTAAACAGGGATGAGAGGAGGCACTGTTGGTCACCCTGGAGACTGAAATGGCTCCAAAATCTGCACAGGGGTTGTATACAGACCCCCATCTCAGGGGGAGGTAATGGACAAGGAAATGATAGAAGGCATCCTTGGGATGGAAGAGAAAGGGGAGATATTGCTGATGGGGGACCTGGATATGCCAGATGTTAACAGGAGCACCTTTGCTGCAGCCACATCCAAGAGCAGGGCCATTCTTGATGCCCTACAGGGGGCATGCCTCAGACAGCTAGTGTTGGAACCCACTTGGGAGGGAGCAATCTTAGACCTGGTACTCTCAAATGGGGATGAAGAAAGGATCTCTGATCTTGAAGTGGGTAGCCATCTGCTGCTTCCTCCATGCCGCTGAAGCTGACAGCCACCACACTACCACGCCGTGCCTCACAACCCCCCCTTTATGTTCAGATGATAAAAAACTCATATTAATTCAGCATTAAAAAACTACTATTAACTCAGCAGAAAGTAACAAAATTAGTGAGCAGTTGATGGTGTGCCTAGAAACTGATTTCTAAACTACATCATTTATACTAAAAAGAAAAAAAAAACACCATGTTTGGCAGTGCTTGGCAATGTGGTACAGGCACAATGCTGTCATACAAAATACGTCAAACTAAGGTAAAATAAGCGCATAAAATGAATGGAATTGCTGAATAACATGAGGTTTAAGTGAACAACTGTTTACATTTCTTTTATTTAACAAAACATAAAAGTGGAAGAACTGGGACCATAATTCTTAATGGCAGAGACATTGGAGTGACAACAGCATGGTGAACATGGTGGAACAAAGAGTAAGAATAACACAACATTTAACGGACTCAGTGCACACAGAATGAGTGGAAGATGGCGGACATAGAGGTTAGTGGTTTAACTAGGGAAAATGCATTACAGAAAAATGGTGCACAAGATAAAGAAGATGGCAATGGAGAGTGGTGGATAGTGGTGGATAATCAAGAGGTATGAATCCCGAGCTTGGGCAATCACATAGTCATTAATTTATGATTAGGCAGTAACTAAATTCATAATAAATAAAAAATGCACCACATGACATGTTTCTAGATCCTTCAGTCCTTTCTTCGAGAAAGGATCAAAAGATCTGAAACCCATCAGGTGGGCACATTTTATTATTTTATTATGAATAAATAGTTTGCTGCCTAATCTGGAGTTGGTGCAATATGTGGTGGTGAGTGCCCAAGCTAGGGATTCATGTTTGACTGTTTCATCTGGAGAGCACCACTGTCCTTGTGCGCACTTTTTGTGTTCTGAACCTGGTACTCAAGGGGTTTTTAATCGATGAAGCACTGTAGTTTTATAAAATGCATTTCCATCAAAATAAAAGACCAGTTACTTATGCAAGAAGGCATGACAGGACATGTGTTATTTGATCAATAATACATGTCATGGTGTGGCATATCATGGGATATCACCATGCCACAAGTGCATTCTGAGGCCAGAGTATAACTGTGTGCCTCATGCACCCAAGAAGTGTCTGTCACTATCCTGCAGTATGTCTCAGCCTTGGGTGTATTATTGCTGTTATGAAATAGATACGTTTTTGTAAGTAATAAAAAAAATCACTTTTTAAGATATTTTTATAATGGTTTTTAAAGTTGCATAAGTCATTTTAAATTTGACTTGTTGGGCAACCTTCACGGAGTGCGGACGTACTAAGCTACTTTCCTGAGCTGCATCCATAATTATTAAGCAAATGATAGACATAGTAGCGAATCTAGTATAAGTAACTGGAGGGCAATTTCTGATTGAACTAGATGCTCTCGGTGGTCTTAGCTTAATGTGAAGGGTTTACAGAGAAATAAGAAAGTTTAAATCAAGGGTCAGTAGGAGTAACAGATCTGATATTGAAAACTTCTACTTTCTGCCTTCACAAAGAACGTAAGTAAAGTCAATTGAATTTTAGTACATATGTCTTGAGTTTTTTTTTTTCCTGCTTTTAGGACTGGTAAATAACATTTTTAAAAATTGATAATTTGTGCAAATTGTGCAAACTGTTTTAGTATTAGTATCAGTATATCATAAGGATTATAAATATAGGGTTTCTAGATATTTTTATTAGTGTATTTTCTTTCATTAGTGGTGTTTGAAGTTCCCAGAGGGAGTGAGTCGAGGAGAAGGGAGCAAATTTGGAAATGCTGTGGGAACTTTAAAACGGCAAGTTGGAACTCTAGAATGGCAAGTTGGTATAGAAGAGACCTTGAAGTTATCTTTCCAACTAGTGACAATACAGACAGAGTATGCACTTGTGACCACTATAAAGAACTTTTTTGGAACTTGGATTAAGGGACTGAGAGGTTGAGAGTCTAAGAGACTTGTATCTATAGAGGAAGAGAAGGAGGACAGAAATCAAGGAAACAAAAGAAGGCCTAGAGGTCTATTACATTTTTCCCTTACTTCTTCTTATTTTGGGATTATATGTTGTTTTTTTTTTCCTTTTGTATTTTGCTCAATTTGCACATTTTTATAGGGCAATTAGTTAATATCTAGCCAACATTTAGTTAGTATTCAGTATTTAGTATTTACCCAAGAATATTATTGCTGTTTTGGAATTTTTTATTGTTTTTATAAGTGAAGAGTAATATTTTACTTGCAAAATAGGAGCACATAGGAGCATTAATTAGATTTGGTATTCTACGGAAGATTATTTTTGTAGGGTAAAGGTATATATAATTGGTGCTCAAACCATTTTGTTTTTTATCACAAGTTACTCAATTTATAAATATTGAATGTTATAGAATATTTTAGAAATATATAAAGGTTTAAAAGGAATTGATACCCTCAAGTCACCAAGTCATTAGTTGGGCAGAATAGTATCAGTTTGTGATAATTGAGCTAATTGTGTCAATTGTGTCAATCGTGTTAATTGGGTTAATAGAGTTAATTGGGTAACTAGTGTGGATTTAAGCAATAAGGCATGACAGGGTGTGTGTTATCATGTAATAACGTCACTCCTGGGGTGGGTTGAAGCACGAGGTGAAGCCGAGTGTTTCCACCACCCCAGGAGTGACGTTATTACACGATAACACACATCCTGGAGTGCCTTATTGCTATTATACAATGGCTGCTTTGTAAAAAAAAAAATAGAAAATATGTGTAAATTATTGTTATTTTTTAAGATTTTTGCTGGGGTAGGTGCACCTATTAAAAAAAGAGTTCCCAGTTCCTATGTTGTCCAGCAGATAGTGCTATTGCTTTGTGGTTCATTTTGTGTCTGTGTTTCTGGCCATTTTTCTATGTCCATGACCCCTGAGTGTGACCTCTCATTTGTCTTTTTGTTTTGTTTTTACGATACACACATACTTTTTTAAAAATGTATTTTGTTGTATTTAATACTGCAGCCATTGCTTTCAGGTGCTGGGTAGTGTGAGGAGTGTTCAAGCATTTTCATGAGGCAAGCAGTGAGTGGTGCGGGAGGCAGAGAGGATCGCGGGTGCAGAGAAGGAGAGTGAGATGGAATATTTAGCAGCAGAGGTAAGTTTTTTAGCAGGGAACCATGTTTGGAGAAACAAAACTTTGTATGTTGACTGTCAATACCGAGTGCAGCTTTTCGGCAAAAGGGACAGGAGGTAGGGGCTTTTGTAACTTCTGGTCGCTCGCTTCAAAAGTTAGTTATTTCATTGTTGTGGTTTAGTGAAGCCACTTGAATTCGGGGATGGTAAATAAAATGAGAGCAGACAAAAAAAAAGAAAGCTGTCCTGTGTTTTGTGCGAGTTGTCTTGCTTGCTGTTGGAAGTGCATTTTGCCGTGGTGATTTAAATGTGAACTGTTAGGCAGGAAGGTGGATTTTTGTAGACGCAGAGACGAGCCGTGACAGTTAGAGGGAGGGATTCTTTTCTGCACTGCGGTTACCTTTCTGCTTGACCTAGGTACAGTGATGTTATAGAGTAATATCATCACTGTGTCTGGGGCTGATTAGCCAATCAGTATGCTAGATTCTTTCTTGCCATTGTATAATTGAAAATAGGGTGCTATAATATAGGGGGTCTTTAAGATACAGTATTGTAGTTATAATGCCACCGACAACGAGACGAGGGAAAAAATGTTGGAAGGAAATAAAACAACAGGAAATGCAAAAGGTACATCTAGAATGAATGAATTAAGAGTGAAAAAAGGTCAAAATAATTATAAGAAAATAGGAACTAAAGATAAAAAACACATGAGGAAATGGATGGGAAAAAAGAGATGGATAAAACAACAATGAGGGAGGGGGTTTAAGAATTTACCTCAACTCCAACAATAGATATAGGTAAAAAATATATGAAACAACTCTCCTTGAAATCTATTTTCTATCCAAAAAAATTAGAGTTTAAAGAACCACAAAGTGAGATGTTGATAGATCTAGAAGGTTCAGATATTCTAGACCTAATCTATAAAGAAGTGAGTAAAATGGTGGAGGACATTAGAGAAACTAGAGAAACAATTAAAAGGATTGAACAAAAAAATTAAAGATTTTAGATCAAGTATGATTCAAACAGAAGTAGGGAGGAATGGGTTACATGGAAATATGGATTCTAAAGAAGAGGAATTAATCAATGAAGAACCAACAGAGGATAAAGAGGTTGAAAGAAAAGATTGGAGTGGTAATTTAGATAATGTGGATTACAAAGGAGATGGAACCCAATTTATGAGTCCTATTTCAATGGATTCTTTCTCTTTCAATACTCTATCTTTTTTTTTTTGTGTAATATTTTTATTTGCTTTTTCCAACAAACTTCTACAAACAAATAGATGTATAGCTTATTCTGCTACTGTCCTCATACAATACATAAATCATCCTTTCCATTTCACCCCAAATCTTGCAATATGCAAATTTAAACATTTTAAACTGGGTTAAATAAACAGCACCCCAGTAGCATAGTCCATTTTCCCGATCCTATAAAAAAAAAAAAGAGGATTTTAATTTTTCCCCATATCCCCTCCTAACAAGTACAAATTTGATCATGAAGATTATTAAAAAACTATTTACAGATATCCACATCCACTCAGTTGTTCAAACAGAGACAGTTAATTATAGTCACATCTAGGTCACTCATTCATTATAGGTTGTAGGCACAATTTACTCTCCCCTTACACGATACCCCCTTCTTCAACAGATCCAACCTCTCCACCATTCACATAGTGTTCCAGTTATTCGACTTAGGGCTGGGATTTGAAATACGAACATTTATTGCTCTATTCCCCTTCATCAAAACAACCTAGCTTAGGGCCACTAGATCCTCCTGCGGTAAAGCCAAGAGGAGTGGGCCCCATATGATTCCGAACATCTCTGCTCTCTCCTGAAACTGATAGACCCTTCTCTCCATAGCCAGAGCAGAGACTATCATTGCTTTCCAATGGTCAAGAGAGGGGTTTCTTGCTGAAATCCAAGTATTCAGGATACATTGCCTGGCAATTGCCAAGGCCACCCTCAGCCACTTCCTATGCAAACTCCATTCCTCTTCCTCCTCCCACTCAAGTTCCAAAAAGGAGCTCTATCGGTTGAAGGGAGACCCTGGCCTCTGTCTTCCCGTTTAAGAACTCTATGATATCCCTCCAAAAGCTCTGTATCCGGGAACACTTCCAAAAGCAGTGTATGTATGTACCCACCTCATTTTTACATCGGGGACATGTTTCTGGTATCTCTGGGTGGCTTTTATGGACCACTACTGGGGGGTAAAAAAGTCTATGGACAAACTTATAGGCCGACTTATATCTGTTTGATAATAGTAGGCCCATGTGTGTTCCCAACATCAGCTCCCAATTTAGCTCTGAGATCGAGATCCCCAGGTCCCTCTCCCATAGTGCTCTCCTCCTACCGAGCTTTTCTATCAGGGCCTCTCTGATTCGCACCGCCTGCCTATTACCCCTTAGGATTGTGCCGGCTCTACAAATTGTCAATTCCAAACTTTGCTGAGGCATAGTCTCATGAGCCTGGTCCTCCCAGACTGCGGGCTAAATCTCTAGCCTGCAGGAATCTAAACATGTGGTTACCCAGGATTCCTCCTTTCCCTAACTCCTTTAGGGAGGAGATATGCAGACCATCATACAAACTTCACGCAATGTATACCTCTCTTCCCATTCCTTAAATCCATGGTCCTCCAAACCAGGGAGAAAGAGAGGGTTACCACCAGGGGGAGGAGCAACGCCTCCTCTTACCATCACTTACTCCTTGCCCTGATCTGTTCCCACCCCTCCAGGGTCCATATTACCAACGGGTTGGGATTCAAGTGATGCTGATATGCCCTTCTACCTCCCTTCCTCAGATAGGCTGAAAGCCTACCCTGCACCCCTTCCCCTTCCAGGTCCAGCCAGCTTGTTGCCTCTGGGTGCGCCACCCAGTCTTTGATTACCCTATCACCTGCAAGGCTAAAAAGTAACTTTTAACATCTGGGAAGCTTAATCCCCCTCTCCTCGCCCCCAGTTTTAATCTTTGTAGGCTAATTCTGGGCTTCTTCCCTTGCCAGAGATAATCAGAAAACCCCCTTTCCAGTCTCTTCGTATCCTTCTTAGTGAGGCCCATTGGGAGCATCTGTAGAAGATACAAAATTCTGGGTAGGATATTCATTTTTATGATATTCATACAGCCTAGCCAGGACACAGGGTATGCCCTCCACATTTTCATATCTCTCAGCACGCCTTCAATCATTGGCGTATAGTTTATCCTGTATAAATCAGCCAGAGATCTTCCCAAACCTACCCCCAGATATTGCAAAGACTTCTCCACCTCCCGTAGCCCCCATTTCTGTAGGTCCACTAACTTCCCCCCTCCTAAACACATTACCTCCGATTTAGCTAGGTTTATTTTATAGCCAGAGAACAGTAGAAACCCTCGATCAGGTCCAGAACAGCAGGGAGGGAGTCTTCTATCTGACTCAAATATAAAATCATATCGTCAGCATATAAGGATAATTTATGCTGTCGCCCCCCCACTCCCATCACTCCTTTCACCCTCTCACACTGTCTGATAGTTGTAGCTAGGGGTTCCAGGGCAAGATCAAACAGAAGAGGAGAAAGGGGGCAGCCCTGTCTTGTCCTTCTGTATAGTCCGAAGACCTGTGATAGGCCTCCATTAACCACCACTGCAGCCTTTGGTGATCGATATAGGGCCCCCACCATATTGAGAAACCTCTGTCCAATCCCGTATCACCCCAAGGCCTCCATCATATATTCACATTCGATACGGTCAAAAGCCTTCTCGGCGTCCAGTGCCAGTACAAGAGTAGCTCCTGGACGCCGAGAAGAAACCTGTATCACATTCAGAAATCTCCGTATATTGTGATAGGAGTGCCTCCCTTTTATAAACCTAGTTTGATCTGGGTTTATAAGACTAGGCATTAAACTCTCAAGCCTGCCAGCCAGTATCTTCGCATAGATCTTCACGTCCACATTCAGCAGTGAGATAGGGCGATAGGCAGCACAGTCCCTGGGATCTTTACCCTGCTTGGGAATCACACATATGGTCGCCATTTCCATTGAAGGTGGAAGAGCATCCCTCCCTAGTACCTCTATACACTTCCACAATAAATCCACCACCTGGTGCCCTACTACTTTATAGAATTCAATAGGAATCCATCTGGTCCGGCTGCCTTGCCAGCTCTAAGTCCCCAATGGCCTTCTTTATTTCATCCTTGTGATGCTGGTCTCCAAAGCTGCCCTTTGCTGCTCACTTAGCTCCTTCAACCTAATCCCATCCAGAAACTGCCTCATCCTGCCCTGGGCCCCCAGCTTCCTCTGATATAGTGCGCTATAAAATTTCTAAATCTTTCCCTGATAGCCTGAGGGTCTTCGTTAGCCCCTGTCTGTTCTTATTTCCAGCACCCTAGCTTTCCCTCTTCTGCCTCTAATCAGGTTGACTAATAGGGGCCAGGCTTATTACCCCATTCATAAAACCTCTGCTTCACCATCCACAATTGCCCTTGCTTGCTCCTCCAGCATGCTATTTAGCGCTCCTCTAGTTGCCGCCAGCAGTGGACCACAAGCTGCGTCCCCTCTGAGCACTTGCCCCTCCAGCCTTTTGACCCTTTGGAGTAGATTCTCATATTCCTTGTTTTTTTCTTTTTTATACCCCAACACGTACCCAATAATGACCCCCCTTAGATAAGCCTTCCCTGCATCCCATAATATCTGTGAGGATGGAGCCGTTTCCTTATTTGTCTCTACATATCTCTGCAACTGCTCATCCAGAAATGCCCTAAAGTTCTCATTCCCCATCAGGTATGAAGGAAAGCACCACACATTGAGCCTCTCCCTCTCTCTGTCCAATTCTACCGACTGCTAGTACCATTGCATGATCGGATATATGGATAGGCTCATGCTGCACCCCCACCACCCTTTGATACCAACCTCCTTCAATGTAAATGTGATCTATCCTCGACCAGCTGTTATGAGGGTTAGAGAAAAAAGTATATTCTCTCAGTTTCGGGTTCGCCGTCCTCCATGCATCAATTAGATCTAAATCTAATAGCCCTTCCCTCCATTCCTTCAGATATCTACCCCCCTTTCCCCTCCCCTCAGAATGGTCCATCACCGTGTCCGGAGTGCAATTGAAATCTCCACCCAGTATCAATCCCTTGAACTGTTCCTTCATCATTACTTCTATTATGTGCCTATAAAACTGGGGTTCAGGGACTGCAGGGGCGTACACACAGCCGAAAGTAATCGGGATCTCCCAGAGTACGCCTTCTACAAACACAAATCTACCCTCCTTCTTGTCTAGCACTACTCTGGTTGCCTGGAATGGGAGATTCTTATGAATAAGAACTGCGACCCCCCTCTTATGCGAGGAGAAGGAAGATGCATGCACCTCTCCTACCCAGTTCCTAATCAATTTCCGGTGCTTAGCTGGGGTCAGATGGGTCTCTTGTAAGAGGGCGACCTGCGCACCGACCCTCCTTAGGGCAGTAAGCAATGAGGTTCTCTTAATTGGAGATGACACCCCTCTAACGTTCCATGACACCACTTTCAGTCTTTCTTTTAGCGCCATCTACCTTTTAAACTCCTTCTTCTTACTCCTCCTTCCCTTGCTCAGCTCTTTCCATATCCCACTGTGCCTAACAACCTGGTGACTTTTCTCTTTGAATGTGGATCCATAGTAACAACCTTTAACGTAACAAACCCCCCAACAATCAACTATCCCCAACTTATGTACAAAGTACCCCATAACATTCCCATACAAGGCATACATAATCACACACTGGTATGTTCCTCCCAGTAAAGTAAAGCAGGGTTTGAACCATAGATATGTCTCTACATTCAACCTTCCCCACTCCCTCAGGCAGGTTAGAGGCTTCTTACCACCATCGCTAGCCACTTCCCACATTTAATCACATTACCCTCTGAGTACCCCCCTCCCTCCTGTGGTGCAAAACAGAGCCTGGCGCGTACCATTAAATCCCCCCTTCCAAGAAAAGGAGCTAGGCAAAAAGACTTCCCTAAGAGTCCCCAACACACACCATATTACATTTTTCCCCCTCCTGTAAATATTGCTCCACGAATATCCCCCCCACCCTTTGCATTTTAGAATGGGAGTTCCACAAGTCCTCCATCATCCCAAATGTCCACAAGAACCCCCGAGCATTTCCAGTGCCAAACTTCACAATTAATCAGCGAGATGGAGCCATCCCACGAGGCCCCCCAGGTTAGGCCGCGCAGCTTAACATTCATGCGCCAGCCCCCCCAGGGCCCGTGAGCTCCATCCCATCCACCCAGCGTACACCCACATGTTAACGAACCCCAAAGTCACTGAAAAAAACCTTGTGGGTGGAAGCTGAACGCTGTCTTGACCCTCTGGTCTATGAGCCGAGAGCCACAGTTTCCAGTCTCAATCCATTGATGTGGGGTAGGACAGAGGATCAAACCACAGATGCAGCACTGACTGTCCCATCTGTACTTATTGTGAAAGAAATCAAAAAAAAGGGCCAGTTAATCTTCTGTGTCAGACTACACAGCTACCCAGACACTGTGTCACCTCGATCACTTCAGCAGCATAGGCAGCCTCCTTCACCAGCTACCCAATTTTCTTTTGCAGCTCCGTAACAAAACTCTGCACCTCCTCCACCTCCCAGAAACTATATGTAGATCCTTCATGCTTGATCTTTAGTATGGCTGGGAAAACTATAAACCACTCCACTCCCATCTTCTGGCAGGTCGCTATGACTTCATTGAACTCTCTTCTTTTTTTCCTGATCTGAGATGAATAACCTTGGGATAGGAATAGTCGGACCCCCTCGTACTTAAGCTCTGAGAGAGATTTGTAGGCCCTCCACATCTCCTGCCTGTCTTGGTAGTTATGGAACCGAAAGATGATTTGTCTGGGCGGCTGACCACTCTGCGGTTTGGGCTGGACTGCCCGGTGTGCTCTTTCCAGCTTCAGCTTCCTCCTTCAACTGCATCCCGAGGAGTGTAGGCAGTGTTTCGCACAGAAACCAAGGTGTCAGATCCTTCTCCCTCCGTAGACCTCTCAGCCTCAAATTGTTTCTCCTCAAATAATTCTCCCGATAATCTATCACCTCTCTCATGTCCGCCATTTGCCTCTCCAGCTCAGCTACTCACCTGCCAAGGGGGCTTAGTGTGTCTTCCACGGTCGAGATTCAACCCTCCAACTCTTCCACCCTTTCATTTTGCCTCTCGGCTTGTGCCTCCATTAAAGCAAGTCTCCCCTCGATCTTGTTCTCCAAGCTCTCTAGCTTCAGTGCGAGTGCCGCCATGAGCTGATCTTTTAGCTCGCGCCCCAAAGCCAACATCTCGGCCACCAAGAAGGAGATGGGGCCTGTACAATTCATCGTCGAGCCCGACGGAGCCTTTTTACTGTTTTTGGCCATCATTCTCTGCGATTTGCTCGCCGTGGTGACCACATACTCGTCCATTATGGCCTCTTAGACACACCAGCAGCACAGTTCGGGTATTCAGTGGTATTTTAAAGTGGATTTTACTTAATAATTTGAGCCTGAGGGAAGGAGCACTGAAAGGCACGTCTCTACTCCATCTTGCGGTCACGTGACCCCCCCAATACTCTATCCAATAGAATACTTAAGGCCTTGCGGGATCCACGTCAGGCTAATATTCTGTTATATGAACAGCTAATTTCAATCAAACAGGATTTACAATTTTTAAAAGCGGTATGTTTAGAAAATAGAAATTTTATATTACAAGGTAGAGACCTAGATTGTAAGGGGGGAGAAAGAGTGGTTATGATGCTTGGAAAAATGCAAAGGAGTTAAATAAGATCTCATTAGAGAAAGGGAAGAAAGATCATATAAACAACAGGGAAGCAATAACTCCTGAGATTAAGGAAAGGGAAAATGTGAGAAGTGCTATAACTATAGAAAATTATTCAGAACAAACCCAATTTGAGGTGGGTTCTGAATTTATTATGCTACCACAGGAAGAATGGAGGGATGGAAGTATTGTAAGAGAGAGAGATGAGAAAAGGTAATGAAATTATATGGAAAAAAGGAATAGAGCAAGAAAAAAATGAAGGAGAAAGGGGAAGTTAAAACTATAGGATCTATTATTGACCAGAAGGAAGACAAGACAAGTATGATAACAGAAACAAGTAAACAAGGAAAGGGCAGTGGGGGATCCACTAACTCTATTGTCAAAAAATTACAAGCTAAGAAACACAAAGTAAAGAATAAAAAAGAAAAGAAAAAGAGAGATTCAGACAATGACAAGAACTATAGACAAAAAAAGCGGGGAATAATAAGATTGAGATAAAGGAAAAGTTAGAGGATGATATAAAAAGGGAGAGGGAGATAGAAGAAATAATAGATTCAGATGAGGAAAGATGGATACATTTGAAAGAGAATCAAAAAGAGCTGGAAGATAAAACAAATAAAGAGAGGCAAAACATGATTTTGGATAAAATATTGAAAAGAACATTAGAAACTGATTATGTGCTTCCTATTCATAAAGTTGGCATTTTACCAAATGAGACAGAGGAACAATTACAGAGACATATGAAATCTTGTATACAAATGATTTTTTATGAAAATGATTACCAACTTCCAATGTTGAACTACATGAGTGTTATTCAACCCCTAGAAGACAAATAAATGATTTTATTAGTCTCAGATCAGTACTTTGTGTTGAAGATGGTCGAAAATCAAAGGCATAGATTTAGGAATGTAGGATTTTTAGTTGAAAGTATTGTTAACATAAAGCCATTATTTCCAGACTATTATGAAAGAAAGAACAAAGATAAAGAAGAACAGAGCTGGATAATATCTATTTTTGGTATAAACAACTTTCTTAATGATAATAAAAGGAATGTGAGAAGCAAGGTGGCAGAATTGCTTCAGATCATATTAAAGAGGGGTGATTTGAATAATAAAATTAAAAAAGTGGTAAGATGGGAAGATAATGGACAATTAACACTCTGGGTAAATAACAGATGGGATTTTGACTTAATGTTATCTAAAAAAGAGATTTTGGATGATCTAGAGATTAACATAAAGGGAGAAACCATTATGGATGAAGTTAAACCAGTATACTTTGATTCTGAACATTGGTTAAACCTCATACAGGTGACAAATCATTTCCAGATGTTACAAGATCTAAATAATGATTGAAGGTTAAAAGATAATATATTCGAGGAACAAATAATGAGAGTAAAGGCAAACAAAGATAAGCTTGGGACAATGCTTTCCTGGAATGTGTCAGGAATTAGGGATAAGATAGATGACCCTTCTTTATTGAGTTAAGTAATGGATTTTGAGATTATATGCCTTCAGGAGACATGGAGTGTAGATGAGATACAGCTTGATGGATATAAAGTTTGTAGGAAACAGGTTAACAAGCAAAAAAAATATGGGAGATTAATAGGGAGACTGGTAATTTGGCTAACGATCGCAAAAAAATTAGAACTGAAGAAATCGTTATAGACTCAGATTGCATTTTGGGGGTAACAATTGAAAATAATGAAAACATGTTGTTACTGCTAAATGTTTATTTGCCACCAACAAATACAAAGTATACTAATATTACTATCTTGTCCTTGCTAATTAAAATAATAGACAGTTGGGAGAAGGAAAAACCTTACTGTGGAATAGTAATAGTGGGAGATTTGAATGCTAGGGTAGGTTCTAATATTAATATGGCAAAAGACATGAGAGAATTATGTATAGCAATTAATAAAAAGGATATAAATATGATTAGATCAATGAAGAATAAGAAGGTATCTGCTAGGGGGAAGGATAAATGTAGAAAGTTGCAACAAAGAAATTTCACACTAGTTAATGGCAGGATTAAAGGAGACATAGAAGGAGAATATACGTATACGAGAAAAAGAGGGTCATCAACAATAGACTTATGTTGGGTAAATATGAATGCCCTAATGAGAATTAAAGATCTTCAAGTTGGAGAAAGGGCAGAGGGAGAACATAATCCACTAGAAATTAAGTTGGATTTATTAAATAAGATAGACCTACCAAGAGTGAGAAAAGAGTTAAGGACAAAAATAGGAATACAATGGGATTTGATAGATAATTTAAACTCTGACAATTTCATAATGGAAAGTGGTATAAGAGAAAAGTTGATTGAGATATCTAAGACTATTGAAGGGAAGGATATTATTAGGGAATTTGAGGAAGCTATGAAACATCTAGCACAAATAAAGAAAGTAATAAGTGTGAAAAAAAGAGAAGGAAGTCAGTGGTTTGATAAAGATTGTAAAGAGAGAAAAAGGGGAGTTAACAAATTGGCAAGATTATTTAGGAAGACAAATGATCAAAAATATAGGATAAAACTGGTCAAAGCTTGAAAAGAGTATAAACTATTGTTGTCAAGTAAGAGAGAGCAACATGGAATGAGGCTATGGAAAGAACTAGAAGATGCTGTTGACCGAAACGACCAGAAAACATTTTGGAGGATGGTGGTAAGAGGCTGTAGTTCTTTTAGTGAAGATATAGAATGCCATATTGAACCCCATATGTGGGAATGTACTATAAATCATTATTCTTTCATACTTTCATACAAGAACAAAAATGAAAGCGGGTAAGTGGAATATTGTTAAACAGGAAATACGGGAATATGAAATCTATAATGCTTTGATGGAAGCAAAAAAGCATAAAGCACCTGGGCCAGATGGTATACCAGTGGATATTATAATAAGCAATATATACTTATGGATTCCTGTATTAAAAAAGCTGTTTGACCATATAATTAAGACAGGTGAAATAATTGACACATGGAAACAAAATATAGTAATACCTATTTTAAGAAGGGGACAGAAATAACCCAAAAGACTATAGACCAATAAGCCTGATTGACAATACTCAAAAGATCTTAACAAAGATAATACAAAAAAGGATTATGGCATGGGTAAAGGAGTTTAAAATAAAAGGTGAGGCTCAGGCAGGATTTATGGCAGGTCACTCAACAGTTGACCAATGCTTTGTTCTATCCCATATAATCAATAAATACATTAATATAAAAACATAAAAGTTGTATTGTGTCTTTATCGATTTAAGAGCAGCTTTTGATAAAATTAAGAGAGATAAACTTTGGAGGGTATTGGGAGAATATGGGATGGAACAGGCCTTGATTGACTTAATAAAAAGACTTTACACAGATAACTGGACATGTATAAGATATAATAATGAGGGTGATAAGACCAAAAAAAAAATAGCACAAATATGGGATTAAGACAAGGATGTGTGCTTTCCTCATATTGTTTAATTTGTATTTAAATAAAATACTTATGAATTTGTATGATAAGGAACTACATATGCCAAAGATAGGGGAAAGATGCTGCCCATATTTGGCATTTGTGGATGATGTAGTATTGTTGTCAACAAGCTATTTGGGAATAAAAAGAAGTATAGAAAAATTTGGGAATAAATGTAAAGCAATGGCATTGGAGATTAATTACACAAAAGCAAAATACATGGTCTGTAATCGAACCCTACTAAGGAAAGGAAATTATTTGAATTTAAGACATGATTCTAACATCATAGATAGGGTTCTTAGTTTTTGTTATTTGGGTGTAACCATTACATGGAATTTAAAATGGAAATTTCATAGAAGATATATAATGGAGAAAATGAAGAGATTTGTACCGATGGTAGAAAATTTGCTTTTCAGTATGCAGGTCAGTCTGTTAAAGGATTTCTTAAGGTCCTCAATGTAAAACTAAGAAGCCAAATCTTATAGGGGGCTGAAATTTGGGGTGGGGATGAGATGGAATCTATGAGTTTTGAAGTGATATCAAATAAAATCTACAAGAGAATATTGGGACTGCCAAAAGGGGCATCTAGTGCCCTGACGAGATTAAGAGTTCAGCCAACTGCCTGTCAGGTGTAATATTGCACAGAGATTGGCATGCTATTGGATTAAGGTTTATGGAATGAACGAAGAGAGACTCCCTAGAATTTGCCTAGAAGAATCCCTAGTATATAACAATAAAGGGTGTGTTTGTCCAGGTTTATATGCTCTAGAAAAAATTATAAAACCTTATGACCTTCTGGACTGCTTGGCTAATAGCCTCACAACATCTAGAAAAGACTTAGAAATATATATAAAAAGAAGAATTAAGGATATATGCATACAATATGAGATGGAAATTAGTAGACAAGTGAAAATTAGTAAGTGGTTGGCAAAAAATAAAAAGAGAAATTTTGTATTAGAATCATATTTAACAATCATTAAAGATCCCATAAAAAGAAAATCTTTAACAAAATTTCGATTTGAATATTTTGACTCTCAAAAATTGAGAGCCATATTTGCCAAACATAAAGAAGGCTTTTGTGAATGTAAATTAGAAGATGACAATTTATTACATATTCTGATACTATGCCCATTATATGCATAAGAGAGACAGTTCTTTTGGGGAAATATATTGGGGAACATGGATATGTCTCCAAATCTCCAATTGAATAGTCTTCTTAAAAGTACTGATATTTGGCAATTAGAGAACCTAACAAAGTTTTTAGATCTTATTGACAGAAAAAAAAAACATTTAACAAAAATTGTGGGTGAGACCAAATGATATAACTCATGAATAAAGACAATGACTTGGTTACTTGTTGAGGTGGATTAATCAGATGAAGATGTGAAAGAATTAGCAATAACATTAATCTTGATATAGAGAAAGATTGTATAACCTAATTGAGTGATATTTGTGAAGAATGTTGAGGGTATTTTTACAAAATACTTCTATTTTTGTATAGGTAATTTATCACACTGAGTATGTATAGGCAAAGTGTATGTATGTGTTACAAATGTTTTAATTGTATTGACAATTTTGTTTGTTACAACAATAAATTTTACTACAACTACTTAATAAGAAAAATCAGTAAGTGCACCACCTTCACTTAACATTTTCATTCTGTCTTCGAGACTGCAACTGCATTTCGGGTCTCACACATCCCAATGCCGACTTGCCTCGCAAAAGACGGAACTGCTCAAAAAGCTTCTGGCAAATACCCTGTCTCTCCCATTATGAATTAACATCTAAAACATTGTTAACGTTAGAAGCACTGCTCCTCATAAATAAAAAAAAAAAATTTTAAACTGCTGCCATCCCAGATAGCTCTTCTCTTCCAGGTTTAAGGGCGCACGGTCCCGCAAGGTCACGTGCCAAACTGCCTCGACTGTGGACTAAGCAAAGGAAAAAAAACAATCAGAACTGTTTGAAATAAATAAAAAACAATGCCATGAGGCTCCCTGAGGTGCAACTTCAATACCGCGTTCATCTGTACTTCCAGAAGGTGTGCTGTGGGGGAGGGGGAGGATAACTTCAAGAGAATGGCTCTCATGGGGGGGCAGCAACACAAGAAGCAACAGCATAAAAAAAATCAGAGGGACTACTTTACCAACAATAACTTTTCTATTAATTTTAAACTCATTTCCTCTGTTATTTTAATATTTAATTAAACTTGACGCAGATGCCCATTTTCTAAGTGCAATAATACCCTCCAGGGTGGGTGGTATGGGCAATACCGGACCTTCCAGGGGCTATAAGGCCCTCCTTCTGCGGCGATGGGCCTCATTATGCCACTGAGCAGTCTGGTATTGCCCAATACTGCCCACCCTGTCAGTTATTATTGCTTGCATACATAAGCATTGTTGCTATTGGAAATCTTTTCCACTAAAGACATTATTTTGCTGAGAGTACTGGTGACATTATTTCTTGTTTTTGTGTCATTGATACAAATTTCCTCCCCATGCTTAATGGTACATGGGGCACACAGTTGCAACTGTGGCAAAACCTGGACCTCTGGGCAATGGCAGGCAATGAGGGACAGGAATTGAAAAGTGGGTGGGTACAGGGTGAACATTAGCATAAAGAATCAATAGGGTTCACGCTGTGCCACATAGGCATTGCTCAATGTGGAGTTTTTTTTTCCAAAAAAAACCAAACTAGCGTAAGGTGTAAATTATGGCACACATTTACCACAGTCAACACATTATGCTGCTTGAGGAATTTAAAATATTTTGTTTTTGTAAGAATTTTCTTTCCCAACCAGTGAAAAATGGAGGTCACTTTGTGTGTGCTCACTGTTAAACTCTACAGTTTCTCTCACTGTTCCTGCACTCTGTTTGACCTTTGTATTCTGATTCAGTATAAGCTGTGCTGCACTATGATATCCATTTTTGTACTTGTCCATTATGTTATATTTTACAGTGTAATGCTTGTGCTGTCTCCAATGTATACTATCCTGACGCAAAACCTTTGTAAAAGAGCACTTGCGCTTCAAAGGTATTTTCCTAGTAAATATAAATAAAAAAAAAGTATATAAAAAGTATATAAAATGGGGATGAAAAACCCTGCATCCTGATTGTTCGAGGCTTGGATTTGGCCATTGCCTTAAGAGAGCACCGCCTGCTGGCCTGGTGGCGCTGAGGGTTGAGGCACTGGGTGACACACCTCATGCCATGCTGGCAATGCAAGTTTGGGAACAGACTCGGGTTGCTCGGGGGTTGGCAGGGGTGGGGAAGGATCAAGCGTCCGCAGACAGCTCTCCTTCCCTAGGGGAGGGGGGGTTAGCCCAGTGTGCTGTTGCCTGATACCCAGCGGTGGCTGGGTGTCAGCACAGGCACGCTGCCAGAATGGGAGGGCCAAGTTCAGGGCATATGACTGCCTCCGTGGAGGCAGAGCTCAGCCGCTCCACCCATTGAACAATCGTGGGCCCGGGGGAAGACATCGGAAAAATGGAGCTGGCAGACTCCATGACAGACTGGCTGCCTCCATGCTGGGACTGGAGAAACAAGCCCCTCAATGGGAGCCACCTGCCAGATCAAAAAAAAAAAGAAAAAGAGAGCATTATCAATGGCAAAAAACAAGTCCCTGCCAACCAGGGTGCAGTGCATTCCATATCTATGTGCAACTTCAGAATTTTGGTTTTTTAAATGGTAGCCATTTTTCTTTACCCAGTACACATATGATAAATCACACACATACCTACATTTTGTGTTCTCCACAATAACTGTAGGGTATTTTCTTTTTTTATACACGATAGCCTGGACTCATTCCCACCCATCCACTCACTGTGTCTTTCCAGAATCTACCTGCATGATTGCAGGCAACTCCATCTGCCCGATCACTTCCTCCGGTGGTTGCCTGTTAACAGTGTGCCTCCCTGTGTAGGCTCAGCAAGTAGGAAAGTACTGATCACTATTCTTTATAAGGCACATTCCCCCTACATAGCATGTCTGCTAAACCCTCACTCTTAAAATGCAAAAATGTATGTGTTTTCCTCGACTGCTCAATCAGATCGATGTTTTGTTAATTAAAGGGGACCAGCTCAGTACATCACCCACAACCGCCAAACACATCACTGTAACAGGCCACAGCCTGTAGTGTAACCGGTGTGGTTCAGGACTCAGCCAGCAGCATGCATCTCTCTATTGTAGTGGGATTTAGGCAAGTCCCACTATTATCATGACATGCAGTTTCCACCTCAGCATCAGACATCTGAAGAAGAAATGAACAATGAAAACCACAAGCCTAATTGGCTGCTCCACATACTGTGCCCTTGATCACTTCATAGCCAGAATGCAGTTATACAAGCACAATAAAGGTCATACACAAAAAAATAATGAATAAAACAGCCGAGTACAATAAAGGTCTTACAAAAAATAATAAATAAACAGCCCCATAGGTCTTTTAAAATGTATGTTGCCAATATACTGAGTAAATAAATATTAATTCACAGAGCACCATATAGAAAATATAGTGATCCCCTGGTGGTACCTAATGCGGAGAAACTATTTTACATACTTTTTTGCCACTTTTTAATGATTTTTCATATATTTCTAAATCTTTCTCTTTCCATTTTTTTTTTATTCCAGAACATACTCGTTTTATATACACAAGAAGACACTTCAGGGTGTGGATAATGTGTGGTCACCGTACTTCCAGATGCAGTAAGACACTCGGCCTGCAGCCATCTGCTTCATTATGCCTCTGGGCGTGCAGTGATCACACTACCACCCACACTGTGTTGTGTATTATTGCTTACATTTTCAAAGCCTAAAGTGTCCCTAATATAGAAGTTTAAGTCTACAGTCTCATTAATAGTGTGATTTAATACAATTTCAATTCCCAGTCCCTTAACTGGGGATGAGTAGACTCCTTTTTTTTTTTTTTTTTTTAACATTAAAGTCAAAACACTACTTACAAGTTGACCCAGTGCTGTGATGGCAATACCCTATGCTGCCACATATGAACATACAGTACGAACATACAAAATAATCAGCCGAAGAAGGCCTTAGGGTCTGTCGAGTCTACTTGATTGTGGAGCCCCTAATCTAGAGATTACAGTGGGTCCCACCCCCCATCCCTGACCCTCTCCTTCACCCTGTCCCACCGTCTTTTGTGTGATGACCTCAGCTGGGAGTTTATTACACCTTGACTCCACTCTTTCTGTGAAAAAGTGCCTCCTGACCTCCCTCCTGAACCTTTCCCCCTCCTGCTTATAACAGTGCCAACACTGCCCCTGGTGTTCTGGTGGTCTTGTTTTCACTGAGACAAGGGAAACAAACAAGAACAGGGCACACACCAAACTCAGAAAAATAAATTTGATAAAGCATAATGGAATGTTGGTCAGAGTGCCTCTGTGTATTTATTTATTTTGTTTTTTGTTTACCAGGTAAGTGCACTAGCCATAGGGATGACTATTTTCAGGCACGACCCAGGAGAATCACAGAGCAAATTACAGGGAAGTTTCAGACAGTGGCAAATACAGAAAAAGGTACAAAAGCAAGGTAAGATAACATCAGGATTTCCATTAACATATAGGGTACAGAGTTTAGGAGAAGATTACAAAACAGAGGTAGCACTGGTTTGCACAGTAGGTTCAAAACTGTCTTTGAAGTTAAATAGTTAGATAATTAGCATTAATATGCCAGGTAAGGGCCCTGTTGGAGAAACTGGATTAATTCTTCACACACCCCGAGAGGTTGAGGTGAGACGGAGGTAAAACTATGAAAAACATAATATTTTCTGAGGGAGAGACAAAATACAGAGGTAATCAAGAATAGGCAGTATAGGGTACATATACAAAGCTGAAAAAAAATAGTAAAATACAACACAACATGCAAACAACAGAATCAGTTTCAGGGCATTGAACATTAGCCATTTAGAGCTTAAGTGTCTGGAGTGAGGAGATCAAAGTTACCACAGGGGAAAAAGTGGCAGCAGATGCAGGGTGCCATGTTTGGGGGGGGTTGAAGCAGGTACAGGAGACCTGGCTAAAGAGGAAGGAAGAATATTTGATTTTAAAATTGACATGACTAGGAGCTAGATGGACATCCAGAGGTAGGGAGTTCCAGAGTTTGACTGCCGAGTGTGAGAAAGCTAGGGTTCCTTTCTTAGATTTGCATCTAGTTAATAGCAGCAAGGTTTTATCAGATGATCAAAGACTATGAGAGGAAGACAATGGGGTAAGCAGTGAGGCAAGTGAGGCAGGAGTACCTACTCTGAGAATATTATCAGTCAGGCAGCCAAGAGCGAGATCTCGAACAGAAGTAGGGGGTAGCCAGTTTAGGTCAGCATAGAGCTGACAGTGTTGTTTTGACCAGGGGTAGGCAGAGGCATACCTGCAGATGCTATTATATGTGGTTTCCCATTTTCTGAGGAGCGGGTGGGGTGCATAGAGGTAAGTGACTACGCCATAAGTTAGCGATGGAAGCAGTATACCACGAGCAATGGCTAATCTAGCTGACTGTGTGAGGACATAACTTTTTGTAGGCTACCCAATTTTAGCATTGCCTGCTTTACAGGTAGCTGTTATGTGCTTGTCAGAATTGAGATTTTTCTCTAGGAGGACACCAAGATACTTGAAAGAGCGTACTGATTCAAGGACCAGCCCTCCCTGACCAGATACTTAAATAAGTCACAATTTTGTTTTAGTTTGGCTGGAGTTCCAAACAGAATGGATTGAGTTTTATAAGCATTAAGGATTAACTTGTGAAGGGAGAGCCAGGATTGAATAGACGTGAAAGCAGATGAGAGAGTTTGGATTATGTGGTCTACGTTCTTGTCACAGCAGTACAGTACCAGGTCATCGGCATAGAGGATCGCGGAACAATTTGGGATAGCTGATGAGATGCTATTTATAAAAATGGAGAAAAGAAGGGGGCCTAATATCGACCCCTGAGGAACACCTAGGTTAACTGGTAAGGCACTTGACTCAGATGAATTGATTCTGACAAGCTGGTTCTGTTAGATAGATAGCTATTAAACCAGGCCACTGAATTACAAGAGAAACCAAGGGCTTGGAGGCTTTCAAGTAGAAGAGGGTGGTCGACAAGATCAAAAGCCTTGGTGAGGTCAATAAATTGTGCTCCTGTGAGATGTCCATTATCCACAGCAGTTAGGATATCATTTGTTAGATACAGCAAAGCAGTTGTGGTGCTATGGTCTTTCCTAAATCCATGCTGAATCGGTGAGAGGAGGTTATATTTGGTCAGAAATTCAGTTACTTGGATAGAGACTAATTTTTCCAAAATTTTGCATAGGACAGATAGTACGGCTATTGGCCGATAGTTAGCCATAACCCTTTTGTCACCTTGCTTTGGGACCGGGGTGACTTTGACAACTTTCCAGATCGATGGGACTTTTCCAGTGCAAAGCGAGAGAGTGAAAATTCTAGATAGAGGTTGGGCAATGAATGGTGCTGCCAGTTTTAAGAGATTGGGCTCGATGCAATCAGATCCCACACTGGTTTTGTCAAAGATAGAGTTCAGTAAGCCGAGTACTTCAGATTTAGTCACTACAGGCTATGACTTCCATGGGTAGGGGTGGTGGGTGGCTGACGAAAAATGCTCCCATTTTTATACCCCAAAGCAGTGCTTAGTCAATTAACAATCGAATATCAGGTGTAAATTATAATTCAAGCAGTGTTAATCAAGTGCATTAAATATCCAAACAACAAAAGTAAAGATTCATAACAAATTAACAATTAAATATCAGATGTAAAATAGAAGTAATTTGTTAATCACATTCATTAAATATCCCAACAATAGTAAAGATTCATAACATTAACTGAAACAAATTTCCATAATTTTTCAATCAATAAATAGGCTAGTGGTAAAAGCAGCAGCATAACTAAAGTTCAAGATAAGTAATTTTGTGAACTCAAGGTTGCAGCTGTTACAAGAAAGTTTGAGGGGTGGGGACTATGAAAAGTAACAAATGTTAATATCCTATTAATCTTATGCTGACATTTTATTTAGTAAAATTATTTACGTTATGAACATGTACTTGCCCCCAGATCCCAGTAGCCTGTGAAGATAATGACTCCCAAACAACAAGGAGTCAAAACTGCATTGAATAATAACGAGTGCCGTATCGGTGAACTTTCTGTCCCCCCCCGAGGTCCACCTCTCCCTGGAGTTGGTATACTAAATAAAGGGGGGGGTGTAGGGTTGCAGGGGGCACAGCCCCCCACAAACAGAAAGTTCACCGATAATGGCACTCGCTATTATTCTGTGCCGTTTTGACTCCTCTCCATACAGGAATCACAATTTTGGCATGGAACACTGGATCCCCAGTTTGAAAAGATGCATTATTAACCCAAGGTCATTGGTATTACAAGATGGTTTAGGAGAGGAGTGTATTTATATTAGCTTTAAACTGTCTTTCCATAATTGATTTAATAAGGGGCTCAAATAGGGTAAATAAATAGTTTTCATCCATGTACAATATTATAGGAGTGGGGTAGCTCCCCTAGAGTTAGGGCTGAGTAGGGTGTTTAATGTTAAATCCCTAACTATGCACCTTAATAGGTTTGGCACCTTTTGATGGAATAGACTACAAATTTGCATGCATGGTCAGGATGGCAAAGTCTCAAGACTTGAAAAGTTTCATGGTGGCATCTTTTGTGGTTTCTGAGATCTGGAATGCTGATTTTTGGAAAAGTGAAGATTTTTTTTGCCCCATTGGTTAACCTGTTTTTTGTTTTGCTTTCATACATAGCCTAGATTGTACAGAATTTTTTCACATAACTTTCTGGATAGAAGGGACCTGTGGCAAGGTTATGCCTTTCGAAGTTTTCATGAAGAAATATTAAATGGTTCTAGAGTTATAAGGATTAAAAGTTGTTTTTTTTGGATAACCCTCTGATACAAATGGTAAAAAAACATAAATTTTGAGGGCTTCTATTTGATGATTTACTTGTCATGAGAAATTATTTACTTGTCGTGAGAAAAAAATACCAGTTGTGACAGCTTCCATCTTGTTTTTTAAACTAGAAAATGCTGAAAATATATATAGAATAATATATGGGATAGTGTGTTTAACGAGATTTGACACCCCCTAAGGGTTGGATGCTACATAAACCCCAAGAGCCAAGCTCAAGGGGTTTATTTAAGCATCCAGCACTGAGGGGTGTGTGTAAAATCTCTAGTTAAACATGCCATTCCATGTTTTATTTTATAAAATTGCTGGGGATCATTTTTTCACAGCAATTGTATAAAATAAAAATATGTCTCTCTGCTGCTGCTGCTGTCCGCTGTGGTTTCAGCACTGTCTGAGGTCAGAAGCAGCAGCTGGAGAAAGGATAATTTTCCTTTGTTTTTTTTAGCACAGCCATTTATAAGTTTTTTCCCCCTTTGGCCATTAATTTATTTATTTTAGCCAGCAGGCAGGGAAGCAGGACTGAGCGGTGGCTAGCACATTCACACAAGGGAAATCAGGTGCGTGTTCACCGTTATAACCCATGGGTTATAACGACAAATTATAACCCAGTTGCCCTTAGGGAAAAAATGATCACCAGATATTATATAAAAAATATGTACTGTATCCCCCCCCCCACCCCAAAAAAAAACAGCTGAACCTAGGTAAAAAGAATCCATTTAGCTAGATTCTGGTGTTAGTTTTTTAAAAATATATCTGGAAGTAAGGTTCTGGGCACCCAAAAATCTTGAATGCCCAGCTTAGCGAGAGGAGCTATTCACCTGCATTTGCGGTGTGTGAACAGTGGGATATTCTTGAATTGTAAAGCCACTGTTAGAGTTGTGCTGCTGGCTTCAGCTGGAGCAGTGAGACAGCAATTCCTTGGTTTCTCTCATATCTATCTATCTATCTATCTATCTATCTATCTATCTATCTATCTATCCATTTATCTAGCTATCTATCTACTTACCCACCTACCTATTCTAAGTATATTAAGTGGATCAGGCTGCCCACCCCGGTACCACTACTCTCTACCTAGCTCTCCTCCAGGTCACCCACTCTCTATACTGTAATACAATAGCAGACTGGGGTGCCCACCCCCTGTACCACTTCTTTCAAGCCCCCCTTACCTTTGGTTTATCCTCTCCCCCCAAAAAAATAGGTGGCAGCACTGGGGTGTTCACCTCTGATGTGCCAAAGATCATTCCAACACTGGGGTGCCCAGTCCCCAATGCCAGCTTCCCAGTAAAATAAAGAAACCATTCCTCACGATCTTTCTATTTTAAAGTTAAGTCTGTAAAAGAGAAAATGTTCCTTCACTTATCTGCCCCCACTCACCCCCACCCACCCCACCCTGACCCTCCACTCAGCACCCACCACCCCACATCCCTCTCACTCACATCTTAGATCCACTCTCTGATCAAAAACACATCTTGCTGCTATAACTGGTGACTGCAATATGAGGAAACAGTGTGTCTGGTTTAATATATTTCAATGGGTTTCAACTTTTATCCATAACTTTATTTGTTAATATTTTTTACACCAAATTTTGAACATTGCCTTTTAAGTCCCCACCTCATGAACAAGAGCAGTGGGATTTTTCAAATCCAGCCCAAAAGGTGATGTCTCAGTTGTTGTGCAAAATAACCTTTCGGGTGGGATTTGAACATTTTTACCTACCGGGTTCATGAGGTGATGTCTTAAGAAGGCTATGTTGAAAGGTTTGTGTCAAAATATTGAAAAATACAAAGTTATGAGCACATGCAATAAAAATGCTCATAGCTTTGGTAATTTTCAATATTTTGACCCCAAATTTTCAACATAGCCATTTTTTCACACCACGTCATGAACATAACAGCTGTCATTTTTCTATTCCTGGCCAAAATGTCTTTTCACACCAATGGAATGAAATGATGTTCCAGTGGGGATTTGAAAATGTTCATCTATTGGGTTCATGAAGTGGGGTCATAAGAAGTCTGTGTCAAACATTTAGTGGAAAAATATGCTAAAATGACCAAGTTATGAGTGAAAGTTGAAATATAAATGCTTTTTAATATTTTTCCACAAAACTTTCAACATGGCCTTTTTGGGACCGCACCTCATGAACAGTGCAGGTGAATTTTTTTTTTAAATCTGGGTCAAAAGGCAATTTTGCATTCACTCCACAAAACCAAGTTGTGGGCAGTATTCAAAAATTTTCACCTAGCTTGGTCATCAGGCGGGGTCATAAGAAAACTATGTTGAAACTTTGGTGTAACAATTTGGGAAAATGTCTACTGTAAGTTATGAGTGTTCATTGAAATATTTCAACATTCACTTATAACTTCATTAATTTTTAATATTTTGACTCCCACCTTTCAACATAGCCATTTTTTTCACACCAGCTTATAAACGTGACAGGTGTCATTTTCCAGACCCTGGCCAAAATGAGTTTTTTCACTTGTGGGGTGAAATAACATTTCGGCCAATATGCTATAAAAGCCATATATCATGTTTATAAGGGCATACACTATGTATAGCACCAGCCTTTACCCCTGTGGGTAGTGCTTTGTGATCACATGCTGGTGAGCTGAGTTTGGAGGAGAACTCAATGAGCCAGCTGGATGGGGCAACACTGGGGGGTATGGCGCTCTTACAGTATGTGACACCACCCCCCATCCAATGCAGGAATATAGCAGGGTTGCCCACGCAGGCCTAGGTACAATATAGTGAAGACAACTCATCTCTTGGCACATAACCCTGCACCTGTGCTACTGTGGGGGGAAGAGGACCCTGTGCATTGGCTGCGAGATGGACTCTTTGCCCCATGCAGCTGTATCTGTGGCCACATGGAAGCACTTGGCTAAAGGGCCCAGCACTTCTGTAGCCCACCAGACAGACCCATGAATTCTTGACATCTGTCACTGCACGCAAGTGCAGCGGGCCCTTCACTTCCATAGGCAGACAGAGTATTCCCTTGGCACAAGGCCCTGTGCACCTGGTAGGAAGTACAAAAAACAATGTGTCTCAGAGAAGGTGAAGTGGTGCAGTACTTAGTGGCTAGCCTAAATCCCAATGGAATAAACAAAGCTCATGTAGATACCTTTGGGACCTGTGTAAATGACAACATGATTTCACTATCTCAAAAAGAAAGGAAGTTCTTTGCAAAAAAAACTGTGTTAATGCAGCAGCTAGGGTTCAACTTAAGACAACAAAAGTATGAACAAAAGTATGAAAAAATAGTTTTAGGGTTTGCAACCTGACAGGGTTGAATAAGACCCTGTCCCATTTGTTACACAGGAAGAGTTAAACGCAAGGATCTGTTCTGTCCTCTCCTTTTCTGTCTCTTGTCTGTCTGGTTGGCCAACCAAATGTTCTTGGGAGACAGTTTATTGGGTGGCCAGCACCTGCCCCAGGCTTATAGCAAACACAGTTGCTCCTGTGCTCCGTATGTACAGATAAGAAAATGATGGAATCACCACACAAGCTGTCACTCGATATAGTGCTCTTCTTTATTATAAGTGTAGAAATCCTTGCAATTCACAAAAAAGTGGTCCAAAAAGTTAAAAGAACTCCCCGCTTCCTCACTCGTCAACTCCTCATTACTTCCTGGTATGGGCCGTACGCCTGGGGCAGGTGCCAGCCACCCGAGAAACTGTACTGCACTATTGAATTGACTGAGCACTGCCGACCCTGGTGTGGTTGCACCCAACCACAAATAAACTGTTCTTGTGAGACCTAGGAACTGAACACTCCAATGGTCTTGTGATTCTCCACCTCTTGCTATCTCTCTGCCTTCACTTGCTGTTTCTGTCTTTTCTTTCCCCTTGTGTATTTGCATTCATAAAAATATATGTGAATTTTTGTGTGAAACTGTAAGTGATACTGGGATCCCTTAGTATGAAACTGTATATAGTTACACTGTTGAAATGATTGCAAAAAGCTAGTTGGAATTTAGGGGGTTAACCTCGACATGCAGCACAAACTCTTTTACAAAGTTGTCAACAGGAGGCTAGTTCTGGGATATGATGTGCAATTTTGTTGCACCTGCAAGGAAAGAAACTTACAAAGTTCTTGTCTCTTAACAAGCTCAGGAGGCAGAAATAAGAGCAGGAATGCTTTCTAGAGGAAGTGAGAGACTGAGAAACTGAAATTTGGAATTAGAGATTCCCTCAGATGAAGGATTTGTTTTCTCTGTTTGTACTGCCTTTGTAGTTATATTGAATAATTTCTATTTTTATTTTGCTGTTATTGATAATAATAAAATGTTACTTGGGAATTTTACAACTGCTCCTGGTTTTGGTATGCTTCTTGACCTATGCCTCGACGACACAACCCTAACTTCTCACCCTCACCCCCAAAAAACAAAAGGAAAAAACATTAGGGTTTTGGGTCTCTTGAGTCTTGGCAAATCAGTAGTAGGATCTTCCTTATTTATTTATTTAAAATTTGTTAACCAGGTACACAGCACTGGGCCACATGGCTCTTTTACAGGCTTGACCAGGATTATTTAAAAAACACACAGGACATACAGTACATCTTCAAAACGGGTATACATCTTACATATGACGTACAAATTGCCAGCGCATACACCCCACATATAATATGCAAATCGTTAGAATATACATAAACTACATACAGCATTCTATCAGGAATTAGTAAGTTCTCTAGCTACACCAAAGGCATAATAAACAAAACAAAGGCAAATAAGAAACATGTATCCTAATTCTCAAAACCTATAAAAGTTAATGGTCAACTGCATGTACATTGTGTGTCTTTTTTGAGTTGCTCTTTTAATGATATCTTGAAATTATGACCATTGTTCAAGATATGTAGGTTATCTGGTAAACCATTCCATGTTCTGATGGCAATTTGATTAAAAGCTTTTTTTTGGATGATTTTCACCACTGACTAGTGAGAGTAAGTGTATCCTGTGATCTTACAGCTCTATTACTTATTTTTTTCTCAAAAAAGGTTAACATGGGATTATTTGGTGCACAGTGTAATAGATTAAATACAGAACACGATATCTGAAGTTTCTCTCTCTGTTCCACCGATAACCAATCCAGTCTACTATACAGGTTACAATGGTGTTCTCTGTGTTTCGCTCTTAGGGCAAATCTACATATGGTGTTGTTATACAAACAAATCCTTTGCTGTTTAATTTTTTCTGATGTTCCCTCCATACTAAATTCATATATTTCTTGGGGTTGCCAACCCAAGTGCCCCCCACCTCCCCTCAAAAAACAGGGTCAGATGTGATCTGTTTTTTCCGTGCAGGGCCTGCAGGTCCTTACATGAAGAAAGCTACAATAGATTTTGTTGGCAACATGTGGTGAGACATATTTTTCTACCTTTAAAGAGTGTATCACTATGAGGCACTGGCTTGGAGCTGTACCTTGTCCTTCGGACAGGAGGCTACGAGCTGTAGGGGGAGGGGTGAGCATTAGGGTCGACAACCTCAGCGAAGACCCCACCACTGATCTGCCAAGCCTCTGGAGACCCAAAACCCTAATTTTTTTTTCTTTTGCTGCTTGGGAGTGGGGTGGGGACTTAGGTCTGGAATCCTTAACACCACATTCCCATACTTTTGTTGTGTTAAGTTGAAGTCTAACTGGTGCATTAATACAGTTTTTTTGCAAAGAATATTTATTATAAAAGATGAATGTAGTATAGTTAATATTATAAATACCTTCTGGCTCCTAATCTTGCAGTTACTTTTACTATTACATTTTAGATTCTGAATTGCCACTACAGTAATAATACTGTATGTGTTTTCAGACTGGGGATTAAGGGACAATTGCATGTTCATAAGATAAATAATTTTACCAGATCAAATTTAATCATAAGAATAATGCAACACTGATATTTGCTACTTTTCATAGTCCCTTCCCCTGAACCATCTTGTAATAGCTGTGTCCTTGGGTTCACTGAATTACTTACCTTGAACTTTAGTGATGCTGCTGCCTTTACAATTAGCCTATTTATTGATTGAAAAATTATGTTTTTTTTTAAATTAATAGCATAAATCTTCACCGTTGCTATTTGGATATTTGATGCACTTGATTAACACTTCTAGAATTATAGTTAATTGACTAATTACTGCTTTGGCGTATAAAAATGGAAGTGTTTATTGTCAGCTACACCCCCCTTAAGGAAGCCATTATGATACGTAGGGACAGCCTGTTCAGCTTTCCTTTATGCACTACTAAATTTGTTTTGTTTCTGAGTTTGGCATGAACACTGTCCTTGTTTGTTTCACTAGCCTACTACTGCACAGCAGCACCTCTGGTAGACAGGTGCACTCACCCTTTCTCTATTACTACATTTTCACCGAGACAAAAAAGGTCCTTGACAGCCACCTTGTTTAGGGCTTTCAGGTACCTGAAAGTTTCAATCATATCCCCTCTCGCCTTCCTATCTTCCACTAAGTACGTGTTCATTTTTCTTAGCCTGTCCTTACATGCCCTGCCTGGCTGTCCCTGAACCATCTTTGTTGTCCTCCTTTGAACTGTCTCAAACTGCTTGATATTCTTTTTCAGGTAGGGGCTCCAATATTGCATGCCATACTCCAGGTGCAGTTGCACTAGGAACCTCTACAGTGGCAGTATAATCTCCACAGAATTCCCAAAAACCCGCACTCCAAAGCACACCAGGTACACAGCTCCTTTTAAGTTTTAAATGGGCACACTGGGTGGGCTAAGTGGTCCTTTTCTGCCGTCAAAGTCTATGTTTCTATGTTACTTTTTAATTTGCTTCCCACCTGTAGGTCCTCCAATTTCCTGATCAACCTTGTGTGGGGTACCAAGTCAAAGGCTTTGCTGAAATCTAAGTATAGAATATCAACTGCTTGGCCCTTGCCTTCTGCCTTTGTTAGCCAGTCAAAGAAGCTAATCATGTTGGTTTGCTAGGCTCTCCCGGACATGACCCCATGTTGTCTCTTGTCTTGAAGCCCGTTTGCTTTAAGGAACCCGAGTGCCCTTTCCATCAAAATTATCTCCATCAGCTTATAGACGATGGAGGTCAGACTGACTGACCTATAGTTCTCAGGGTCATCCCTAGGTCCACTCTTGTGCAGTGGTACCACATATGCAGTTCTCCACTCCTACGGTACCATCAATGTAGCTAATGAGCTGTTGAACAGATCTGCCAGCAGATCTGCCTCTTCTACTGTCACTCTTGGGAGCATGCCATCTGGTTTGAGGGACTTGTTTACCTTCAGAGACTGGAGCATTTTCCTGTCCCTCTTTTCTGTTATCCTGTCATCATCCATGTTTCCTCTTCCTCTTACACTCCTGGCATGGGGTCATAATGTCATGGGCGAAACTGCGCAAAACAAAATGCTGCAGGCAAAATGGTGTGCACTGAAATAAGGTCAGGAAAAAACACCAACCACAACAGAAAGAGCGCACACTGTTTAAACAAATAGCACTATCTGTTTTTTTTTTCATGGGGGGCTCTGCCCTAGACATGGGAGACTTTGCTCCCCACAATCCCCGGACTAAGTATAGCTAACTTCAAGGGGGTGTGGACTTCATGAATGGGGCAAAACACTGGAGGGAGGAAAAGTAATTTTTAATGTAAAAAAAAAAGCCGCAACACTATGGAACTGGGGTGGGGGGAACTGAACTGTGGCCCCAGGTCCCCTACACCACCGGGTGCCGGTGCCCTATCCACTCCACCACAGGAGCGGCTCAACCAGACACTGCACCGACAGCCTCCTTGACACTCCTCCATCAGAGTGTACAGCGTCAGGGGTAGCGGTTACTACCGTATGCTGAAAAATCCCTGTTGCTGTACAAAGTGTAGCACTTTCTGCAGCCTGGTTATTCCTGCACTGTTTTGGCAGCGCTATATTGACCCCGTACCTTCCCTCCCTTCATCCTCCCATGAGGCCCTGGTCCCTCCTTTTCCCTAGAAAATACAGGGCAGAAGTATTCATTCAAAACCTCTGCTTTCTCTTTAATGAGTTCCACCCACTCCTCGCCCCTTTTTAACTTTACTATGCTCACTTTCATTTCCCTCTTTTTACTGATACACTGGAAGAAGGCTTTTCTTCCTCCTTGATTCCCTCTGCAGTTGGCAGCTCCTTTATAACCTTGGACTACCTGGCCACTCTACTAGCCTCCCTGTGTTTCTCCAGGTAGTCCCTGTCCCTCTCATCCTCATCCCTTCAGGACTTTCTAAACTTCCTGTATGTGGCTGCCTATCCCTCACAGCCTGGTCTACCTTCCTATTGAACCAGCTTGGTCTTCTGATTTTGAAGGTTTTTTCCTTCTGGTTAATGTAGGTATTAGTGGCAGTCATGATCCCTTCTGTGATCACTGTCCACTTTTGAGCCACCCTATGTCATTTTTAGTACTAGCCAAGTGTCCCTTCAGTATCTCTCCCATCTTCCTATAGCTGGCCATTTTGAAACCCTGCACTTTTGTCCAAGTGCTTGCTGTTTCCTTCTTCATATCAACTAGGAACCACACCATGCGGTGGCCACTGCTCCCAAAGGGCTTCTCTACCTTGATGTCCCTGACATGTTCACTATTTTTAATACCAGATCATTGATGTCAGACCTTATCTCAGGATCCTACTTGGGGTTCCCATGCAGGGGCTGTTGACAGTCTGGTCCTTTCACAGAGACAAAGCACTTAGCTTCAAGGGGAGGGAGATGGGGCTGAACCTTTTTGTATTTGCACGCCACCTTCTTGCTGACCATGCCATGGTGTCAGCTGCAAAGCTAGCTGCTTCAAAATGTGCGCCCTAAGGACAAAGTGCAACCACAATGCTGCTAGTGAACGAAGTAGGAGATAGGGTTAAAAACAATAGAAAAAAAGGCCTGCACAGTGGCCTAGTGGGTAGTGCTATTGTGCCCATACTGGTGACCCAAATGTGGCAGCACTCCCAGTCATGAAGGGATGGCATCAGGTCCTTCTGCACTAGTGACCCTTGCGGTGAGCCAGGGAGTTTGCCTTTTCTGCAGGGGTACCCTTCTATGTGCAAGGTCTGATGGGACAAGGAGCAATGTCAGGGAAGCAGACAGGGCACAAGGAGAGAAATGAAAACAGAGCTCTGCCAGCAGGATAACACTACCACCTGTCGCTGGCCCGGAACCTCCAACTGGGCCCTGGCCCACTACCTGGATGTGGACACTGGGTGGGTGTGACAGACCCCCCTCCCCCAGCCCCACTACGAGGGGCAATCTGTTGGAGAGGCAGATCCAAGTAAGACCTGGAGATGGTGGGTCATGAGGCTGGATGTTCAGGAAGCAGAATGGGGGTCAGTGGGGAAGAAAGAATAAACATAGGTTGAAAAAAAAACAACAGAAAAATGGTCTTTGTTCTCAGACAAAAAAATTTCATTAATGTTTATGTTCGTAAAAAAGTTATCTTAGCTTCCATAGTTCACCTTGTATCTCACAATATCCTTCGGGTTGACTAATTTGTGTTAAACCAACCCCTGCCTTAATTCTTCACTGTCTACTCTCTAATATTCCTCTGGCTACATTCAACACAGTGCCTATTTGTGTAGGACTCTAGTTTACTGATATATTTGCTACCACACCATATTTCTTCATTTGTGTGTAGGTTTTATTAAATTTTAGAATTCTATAATGATACATACAGCTCATTCCTGGCCAGTGGAGTCATAAAATCCCTCTTTGGTGTTACAATTCTAAGACACTATATCACAAAGATGACAAACCATTTAGTAAAACTGCGCTGTATAACACCTTGCCCTTCATGATAGTACATTTAAGCAGTTTAGAAAATGTTCAAATGGTCACCAGTTCTGTTACACAATTATAACTGACAATTTAATATCCTTTAAGGTGTACATCTCAGAGAGGAAGGAGATATTTGTTTCCGGATGTCTTATGCCACCTTCTACAGAACAAAGTAATTATCTACTCCCATAATGTAATAGATGCACAGGGTCCCCCTAATGCATGGGGTCCATTTGATCAAAAAAAATCTGATTTATCATTAAGACTATGTGTGATTTTTTCATTGTATAGGCCTGATTTACATGGGAGTGTCAGATACCTTGTTTGGGAGGTTCTACCTGCAAGTTTTAGTTAGGGCCTTATTAGCCACTGTAATCAGGATACGTAGCAGACATTTTATTTTTGAGTTTTGTATTGTAGTGCAGAGAATAAGCAAGAGAGATATTTGACTGCCCCATAGCACTATGAGGGAGAGAATGGCCATGGCAGGATGGTGGATATCCTGCCAATAAGGTTAGAGAATTAGACAGGACCAGAAGATATTGTTCAAAGGGTCATCAGGCTCATAAGTAGGTTAGGATTGAGTGATACTGAATAGTATGTAATGCTTCTGCAACTGTGAACTTTGTGTTATGCTCTCTCTGTCCCAGCTATGGGGACTACTGTACCATCTGTTGGGGTGTCACAAGGATGTGAACCCAGACAAAGGGTTCTACCCCCTTGAAGTGTCACAGGGACCGGGTGCCAGGATCAAGGGCACCTTAGGGAAGAAGGCCCAACCCCAAGAAGTGAGAGAGAGAGAGGGAGGCACCACAGGAGGAGGAGGGGAGGAAGGTGGTGACAAAAATTCGGAGTGTCTGAAGGATGTTTGGACATGTGCAGTTTTAACTGCATGGAGGGGGCGTGGTATGATCACCTGCTACCCCCTTTTAAATATGGGCAGATCCCTTCAGTTCAAAGGGTAGCAGATTCTTAAGTAGGTTAGGATTGTTTGACAGTGAATAGTATGTGATGCTTGCACAGCTCTGAATTTTGTCTTATGCTGTCTTTGTCCCAGCTATGGTGACTACCACCCTGTTGAGGTGTCACAAGGATGTGGAACCCTGATGAAGGGTTCCAACCCCCTCAATGTGTTGCAGGGATGGGGTCCCAGGAGCAAGGGCACCTTAGGGAAGAAGGCCCAAAGTAAAATGGAATACAGACAAGCACAGTGTTGTCTGGGTGGGAGGAGGTCATAGACCAGGTAGGGTTTTCAGTAACAGAATAGGCAAGGAAAAGAGGGGCAGACTAGGTGGGCCAAGCAGTCCCTATCTGATGATAAATTCTGTGATTATATGTAAGGAGGAGAAAAACAGTTAGACTGAGACCCAGACCCAGGAGTGCCACCAACCTATTCCAACTCCTGTGGAGACTACCTAACTTTTATGACCTTCAGCATGCAGGAAATGAAAATCCCTCCATGAGGAGGAAATCTCTGGGGATCGAAGGCCTTGGCTTCCTTCCCTCCAGCCTAGGGACAGAATTAATGACAGCTCAGTTACTGCAATTTAGAAACCCAGTTCAGAGGAAGAATTTTTGAGGATGGGCGCTCCCCTCCATCCCTCTCATGAGAACACCGTGAGGGTACTGGGAGTCAGTCTTAGCCAAAGAAGGTTCCCACCAAAGGAGTCCCACCCTCAAAAGTGGAAAGAAGGAGAGGAATGACTGCTGAAAGGCACTCACCAATTCTCTGACCAAAGGGAGGCATAGAGACAAAGCCAAACCCTTGAGGGGTGTGGCATGAAGGTGAGCCCTTGAGGGGCAGAGAGTTGACAGTTGTAGATCTCCACCCTTGAGAGACAGAGGAAGGGAAATAGGTGGAAACGATGAATGTTAGGTGACCATAGGGAGGAATATTTTTTGAAGATGCTGCCAGTGAATCTGCACAGCTGAAGAAGTCCTCAAGGACATGGGTGTCCCACCCTCTAGTAGCTGAAGATTTTTGTCTTGTATAATGTTAAACACTATTTATTAGTTGTTTTATGTAGTCTGAATTTTGTATGTTATATTGAATGTAATTTGTTCTCGAGACAGGACAACTTTGAAAATAGGTCTATGACCTAAAGTTTGCTATCCTGTATAAAAATAAACATTTTTACTACTACTACTACTATGTACTACATCAAGAGGTGCCAATTAAGTTGATCTACAGGGCTAAAGTTTCCCCTGGAGCACAGGACATTCTCATCCAAAGGGTAGAAAGAGAAGGATCCTGCCTGAGTTAAGGGACCCACCCTCAAAATGTGGACTTCATGGAAGCAGAGCAAGACTGCCGGCCATCAGGGCATGCCCTGGAAGCCATGGGTGATTATGAGAGGCATGCGTCCAGAGCCAATAGGAGAGCAAAATGAGTAGGAGGCTGATGGCAGAGTTTGATGACCATGACACACGGAGACAGAATGACGAAACGCTGGGCTGACTGAACAAAGTAAGTGACTGAGTATTGTCTCAGGTTTGCATGAGAAAAAACAAAACAACAGATATGGCAGATATTCCAAACAGTTGCAAGGGACTGTGGTTAGTGCTAGTTAGGCTGAGAAAGGGAAGTAACCCATGTAAACTGTAGTACTGGCAGGGAAGCTCTGACTTGAAACTGAGTAATGGAACTACTCTACAAAGACTATAGAAACTGAGGTGGAAGCATTGAAGCCCTGGTTAAATGTGCCTAGCTGCTTGGTTGTGATCCTTAGGATGCTCTGGCAGAATGGCAGAAAATAAAGGGAACAAATTAGCAGAGCACTGGATCTGAACTCGCTATGAGCAAGCCCGTCGGGGGACACTAGGACCATGGGGCAGCAGAGGTAGAAGAGAAGCCTCCGTTTTAGCTTACCTACCTCTCTTAAATGTGGGATCCAGCTTCAGCCTTGAGAAAGAAAGGGAAGCCCAAAAGCCAGAGCAAAAGGGCTAAACAGTGTGGCAGAGAACCACTGTAAACAGCAGGAGAAGCCGGCAGCAGGGATGGCCAAAAATGGCCATGTGGCATTAAATGTAGGAGGAGAGCAGGAAGAAAAAGCAGCCACATGGTCACAACAAACATTCTGAGCACTTGAAGGTTGCTTGGACATGTGTGATTTCAACCGTGTGGAGGGGGGCGTGGCGTGGTCACCTGCTACCCTTCCAAATTGTGGGCAAAGCCTTTCGAGCATCATGAGCTCTGTGTTCTCTGCACTTCCTCCAACAGGCTGCTGAGATTTGCATCAGATGCTTTGCTTGAATTACTGGTGTTTTTAAATATCATACCATATTTCTTAACCACATTGTTTTAATCAAATCATTCAGTGCTGTAGGGACTGCCTGTAGCACATCACATAATGTAAGACTTGAAAAATCAAACCTGTTTGTTTGAAATTATGCTACAGCTGTTTGTTATTAAAAAGGGAAGGCAAAATTGCTCCTGAAAATGTACTTAGTACATGGACCACACCGCCCAGTTATTGCCATTTACCCCACTGCCACCTATACCTGGGATGTTAGGGCAGTTGCTACAAACCAGCAACATTTTTAACATGTTGTTTAGATATATAAGATTTAGAGGCCGTCTCCCTTCATTTGGGTGCATTCTGGCACATCAGTTGATACGGAGGCTATCCAAAGCAAATTTAAGCCAAGCCTTTATCTCTACTGGAGTTTTCATAAGCTTATTTTGGACTGCCTCCATTTTCCTGATGTGTCAGACTGCACCATGACAAACACTGATGTGCTTTAACTAGTGACAGTGCTGATTTAGTTACACTCCCAAGAGGGCCATACAGTCTTGACCCTTCACCCTGATGGATAGCACTGAAGACTGAAAATATTCAGCTTGTTGGGACTACACATTATGAAGTGTTTCAACAGGAACTGAATTTAAAAAAAAATAAACATCTTTTTTTCAAACTGCAGAAAACCAGAAGCTCATTATAATGTGCCTTCCGAAAGAGCTTAGCTAATCAGTAGAAAGGGGAGGGAGAGTTGAGGTTCTTTATTTACACAGTGTGTCAGAGAATGTGACACTGTTGATGACTGTAGCTCCCATTCGGCAGGAACATTTAAGAAAAACACAACTCACTAATTAAACTAAACACTGAATCTGACTGAACAGTCGGACACACCTTCTATCCTACGTGCCCGCCAACCAAGACAATCTGCTCTGTTTTCTTGGGGAATGCTTGTTGAATAAAGTAACACTTCCATCCAATGATGCAATTAGACTTTTTTTTAAAGCTGATATCATCTGGGCTGTTTGGTTTTCTGGCCAAGGGTGTATGAGAAGAGGAAGCAGAAACAGATACAAGAGGGAGATTGTAATACGTGGATCATGCAATGAAAGCTGCAGAAGGAGTGAGACAAGCAATTATAAAGAGTATTTAAAAAAATACTGTGCGAGAAACATTATGCCATTAGAATGATGAAAAAGTGAGAATGTTCCTCTACATGAGCGCTATCCTAGCTGTTGAAAGCTCAAGTCTACCATGTGCAGTAATAAAAAGGGGACAATGGAGATGATTCATTGACAATTATCAGTGCGGCCATCAATGATTTACTTAATGATAGAGCCGTGACTAAAATGTGGATGGATCTGTGGGCACTGGCGCGTCACAAAATATGTCTTTTAAGAGCCTCTGAAACCACAGGGATAACATTGAAAAAGATTAAGTGCACACAGTCTAGGTCATATTTTATACATTCACCTGCCAGTTATCATTTTTCATTATTTATGACATTTTTATGAAAACAGTATCTATTACTTGATCTGCTTGTCTACAAATGGTGTCATAATCCTCTGCTTGTGACATCACAATTGGTTGCTGCTGTAGAAATGATTACAGTATCACACACAGAGAATTACGGTATCACAAAGAGAGGATTAACATGTCACTTGCTGACGATGTCACAAGCAAAGGATTAGAACTAGGCTTTCTGGTTTGGGGTTTTAACCGAAAAAGCCTGAAAAACACCACTGATTGTGTTTTTGGGAAAATCACTAGGAATCTGCTTTTTTTTTGAAGTTTCATATCAAGTCTTAGCCCCTGTTACAGATAACCCTTATCCCAAGCACTGTCCATGACCATAGAAGCTGATCAGTGAAGCCACCGGTTGTCCTGGTTACCCTAGTTTTCCCTTGGTTTGAGAAGCAAGGTGCAAACAGACACTAAAGTGCTATTGACTGCTCTCTCCTTTATGCTGTAGCTAGGAACAGAAAAGGAGAGTCTAAACAGATACTGTTTCCCTGTCTTTCCTGAGTGCAACAGGCAATTCTGCAACATCAAGGGAGTTTTTCGGGCTGCCCTCAGCAAAAATGCGAACAAGACTCTGAAATTGATTTGATATTCTTTTTATAAATGCATCTTTTATACTAGTTTTAAAAAGCATTATAAACTTCCACGGGAAAATGTTGTTCAGAACTGAGGTATGAGACCATGCATACAGTACCTCTCAAGTGATAGGCTAACAACTAATTTCATTCTTATTCTCTAAAATAACACATGTGCTACACATACTGGTCATTTGAACTGTATTGTAAAATTACCATATATTTTACTGCTGCCAGGTTGTAACAGGTGTGTATGGGACAATGAAGATATATGTTTTGTTAAGCAATCCAGAGGCTCTTGAGTAATTTTTGTTAAAGTTCTCACAAATTAGAGCCAACCCAGTGGTGCAGTGATAATGCTATCACCCATCACACTGGCAGCTTGGGATCTAGAGCAGTCTTGGGTTGCTGGGGAGCTAGCTGGCAGGGGAGAGGATAGAGTGTTCAGTGGACTGCTTTCCTGTTGTGGGAATGGGAGACTGCCATCTCCGCTGTGTGACTGCCACCAGATGGAAGCCCAGTGTTAGGATGGTTAGGGAGCAGTAAGAACGGGCAGTAGCTGCTAGACTTCTGCAGCATGTGCATGCCTCTACACGCACATGTCGATATATGCACCCCAGCAATGAGGAAAGAACTCTAGAGGCCTGGGCTATGTGAAGCCATACCTGTGTCTTGGCAATCCACCTTCCTGCTCCAGTCCAGAAGTGATCTGAATGTGTGTCTTGGGGAAGGGAGAGGACAGCCTTTCCCCTCCTGCCCCACTGTGGGTGGAAATCCAGAGGGGAAGTAGCTCTGGGACTAGGACTGAGGTAAGGGATGGATGCCAAGCATGGGGATAGGGCTGATAGCTGCCTAGGTCTGCTAGGGAGAATAAAATCCTTTATAACAAAAAAAAAGGTTCTCACACATTGAATTTTAAGGGGCTAGTAATAGCATATACTTTTAATGCTGTTCCCAGAATAAGAGTGTTTGTCTTATATATGTTATATTATATATCATATGCTTGTCCATATAGTGTTTAGGCCAGTCTGCTTTCTCACATTGTTTCCCTAAACTTTGGAATGCTCTTCCCCACCAAATACACCACTCCTCCTCCCCCTTCTCCATCTCCTTAGCTCTTTACAACTACTTCTCTGTAAATTGTTCTTGCCACTGACCTCTTACAGCTTCTCCTCACCCTACTGCCCTATGGTCATCTATTCTATATCCCTGTCTTCTCCTCAACATAGGTCCCTCTTTTCCCCTTAGCACCTCACTACTTGTTCTCACTATTTTCATGTTCTCAGCACTATATGTATGTTCCTATGTGTAATTTATCCCTAATGCAGGGAGTTGTTATCCTATGTTTAGATTTTCTATGTTGTACTTTCACCCAAAGCACTTCTCCTCTTCTTGTTAATTTTTGCTAAGTGTTTAATTTTATTAACATTGTATTTTGTTATTGAACTTCCGTTGATTTTGTTTAATTGGTAATTCTGTATTTGCTACTATGTCCCTCCTCATACCCTCTCCCCCAGGATGCACTGGGAGATGAGTAACTTGTTGCTCAGTGTGCTTTTTTGGTGAAACTCTTCAATGAATAAATAAATAAGTTTGTCCTTTGCCATGGCTTAGTAGTATTATATATGAACTAATTGGAAAAACTCCATTTTCTGGTAATTTCATTTTTGAAAAATTTCACCCAAAATAAACACCGGAATTTGAAAAAAAAAATAAACACTGAAAACCAGAAAGCCTAATTATAATGTCACTTGTAGGCAAGCAGGTGATGACAAAGTGGTTGAGAATCCTGATTTCATGCAAATCTACAGTGGCTCTGGAGTGCAAAACACAAACAAAAAAACTAATTTGCATTCAAATAAGTACACCAATAACCAAAAAATAAAATGCAAACAAAAAAGTAAAATAATAATTAAAAAAATGAAATGCAAACAAAAAGCTATAGCACAGCTATAAAATGAATACAAAACAAAAATTAACAAAATACATAGCAAACCTAAAAAATGCAAACTGCAAACAAGTACAGAAAAACTAAGTAATAAAAAGAAACAAAAAAGCAGTATTCAACAACATGAATGCACACAAGAAAGCAAGTAAAATATGAATGCAGACCAGTTGGAAAAAAATAAAGCAACTGCAAAATACAAGTCTAACTAAACAACAAAAAGATGGAGGGTACAAAATATGAAAGCAACTAACTAGATGAAGCACCAAATAAAACAGAAAAACAACCCAAACAAGAAAACTGCAAACCAAAAAACAGTTGAACATCAAAAATGCTGAACAAGCAAAAAAAGCAGACAGAAAAAAAAGATATGTCAAAAAAAAAAAAAAAAAATGCAAACAGAAGTTGGTTCCACAACAGAAATGACATCTTACACAACAATGAGCACAAGAGGGCATGCAAAAAAAAATATGTAAACAGATGTTAGTTCCACAACAAAAATGAAATTGTAGTACAACCACAAGGATAGGAGAGGAGCAGGACAGACCTTTTCTTTTTCCAGTTTTTTTCCCCTTGCTGAAATCTTTATTTTATTAAGGTAAATGCAACCTCCTGTTCTACATCCATCTATGTAAAATGCTGACTATGCTTTGGGGATAAGCAACCCATCAGAATGCCTTTTTTTTCTATATACATTTTTGGCCCCTCTGAGCCCTGGCAGGCGGCTTCAGCCCTCTGAATGGAGGGACTCTCTCTCCGGCTCTGCTGCTCCCATACTAGGTGGCCCTGGAAATTCCCCCACAGGTTTCCCCCTGTGGTGGGGCTGGGGGGAGGTTGCCAGCTTCTCCCTCCCCCCCGGAGACCCAATCCAGACTTTGGGACTGCTGCCAGGGGTGACAGGCCATCATCAAGCCTACCCCCACACCGACTCATGTATCGGCTTGAGCTTCCTGACCCATATCTCCCTCCAGCCATTGCAAGAGGGCGACCAGTGGGTGGGACAGCTATCCCTTTCCTCCCCAAGATAGGAGAGCAGTCCTCCGGATGCTCAATCCTCTCTCTCCCCTCCTGACCCCAGATGACTTGGGCTTATTCCCAAACCCGGGTCACCAGCATGGCTTGAGGTGTGGCGTCCCGGAATGCTTTTTTTTAACACATCCGATCCTTTGTATGGCAACTTTTCAGATTGCCTGCCCTCTTCTTGGCTCTGCCTCCTGCACACATTTATATTAATGAAGCCCTATCGGGCCCTTCAAAACTTAGTCTTTGTGGTTTTAATTGATGCCACCTGCCCCTGTACCTGCTTCAACACTTCCCCCCTCCAATGGTAGGCATCACCCCCTCCCTGAACCTGTATCTAAAGCCCCCCAAGGGCTATTTAGCTAGAAGCCATGTGCGTCTCAGCTGCCTAGTTCACCTTCTGCTCCCCACTGGGAGCTTTTAAATCAGCAGTATTGATACTAAAATGTATCATCTAGTATATTTCTGATATAGATTCTGTGTATTTGTAACAAATCGTCTATTTTTTTTTTACAAAATTCTGTTTAGTCTTTGTTTCTATTTTAGTGTTTTATACCTTGCCATTCAACATACAACTTTGCCTGGTCCACCATTATGCTTTGAAGACTGCAGGGGGGGCAGGATCAGGCTTGGGCATCACACATGATTGACTACAATTGGGTTCTCTTTTTTGTCCTGCGTGTTCCCATTCACAATCCTTGATTTCTAAGAGATTAGGGAAGGGAGGGGCAACACTGTTTAACCAGGAAAGGCACACTAAGCTGAAGCTTATTTCCAGGTGCGACCTGGGAGCACAAGGAAGTTAAGTGACTTTCTCAGGGTCATACAGTATTCAAGTGGGGGCTGTGGGATTCAAACCCAGGTCTTCAGGTTTGCAGCTCAGTGCCCTGAACTACTGCACTATACTGCCTCCATATTAGTAACCATGGAGGCTGACAGCTGTTCATCTAACTCTGTAGTATCTTCAAGCTATAGGTGCTGTTTCTTATTTTTTTATCACCCCTTTCTCTCATTCACGTCTATTGTCTTTTAAGAGAATAGGCTTTGGTGTTTGGCATATAGGCGTAAACTTGTTTATGATAAATGAACTCTTTTGTTTGATTAGTTACCAGTCACAATATGTTCTATTAGCCTAGACTTAACACAAAGCTCCATGAAATGGATTTTGGCTCTGCACCACTGAAAGGAAAAAAATGGACCGTAGCCGCCAATTGTACTAATAAAGTGCAGGAGTTATTGTATTAATTTGTATCCAAACAGCTAATTCACATCAGCAAACATGACCAGCGACAACTGCTGAACAAATTCAGCTACCGTCTTCTTAGCTCAGCAACTCATATGCGCCAGAAATAACTTCATATTCAAGCTGGTACAGGTATCTAGCATTCCATGGTATATTTTAGCCAAGGAGCCAGAAACCAAGAAAAAATAAATAAATAAATGGTAACACCAGCGCTCATTGGTCATGCCGTCCAGGTGGTTGCATAGGCGCTTACATATTATCTAGTTCGTCTTCCTCACAGTGCCTTATTTTTCTTTCTTGGTTTCTGGCTTCTTGGCTAAAATATACCATGGAATGCTATATGCCTGTACCGGCTTGAATATGAAGTTATTTCTGGTGCATATGAGCTGCTGAGCTAAGAAGACTGTAGCTGAATTTGTTCAGCAGTTGATGATCATGTTTGCTGATGTGAATTAACTGTTTGGATACAAATTAATACAATAACTGCTGCGCTTTAGTAGTACAATTGATGGCTATGTCTGGTTTTTTTTTTCCTTTAAGTGGTGCGGACCTGAAACCCACTTCATGGAGCTTTGGTGTTCATTTTAGCATTTTACACTCTGGGCATAGTTGTATGTTGAATGGCAAGGAATAAAACACTAAAACAGAAACAAAGACTAAACAGAATTTTGTAAAAAAAAATAGATGATTTACACTCCTGGGTATGTGCACTCAAATTGACTGATTGTTATATTAAAGTGTGAGCCCTATTCTTGTGTTTCAATGAGCCTTGTACAGTTCTTCATGTTTCAGGCACAGTTTGTGAAAGGTGTAAATTATATCAATAAAAGCAGCAGTTTGCAAGCAAAGTCCCATATTGTTATTTACATTAGAAACATTTATGCAGTGTGGCTGCAGCAGTTTAGAAATGATGTAAATGTAGAAAACTTTGTACAGAAGCCACTTCTGCGTTGATCTCTCTTCATCCCCATAAAAATGTATGTGAAAAGGAGCTGCTACATCTGCTGAGATTGATGCAGAAGTAGTTTCTGTACAAAGTTTCTACATTTGCATGGTGTCTAAAAGGTTACACAATGCAGTTGTTTCTCCCATGGTTCCCTTTCTATATACTGGTTGTAATGGGGAGTGTACCAAAATCGGATATTGAAAAGCAAATAGAAAGGGGGGACACTCAACCCTTATTCTGTTATTGTGGCCCAATCATTAGACTGCTGAAAATAAATCAAATCTTGACGTCCTAAAATCCTATCCTTGGTATTTTATTTGCACTCTGTATTAATGTTCACACTTAATAACGTTTTGAAACGCTCCTGTTTTTTCATCAGAATATTGTAGAGCTGCATAGAAACATCCAAAAACCAAATCTTACTAGCTCATATTTTTTTAAGACAACTTAATGTAAAAAACTCAAATCTCACCATTGCCAGTGGAAACAATAAATACATAGATATGTAACAATATATAGTAGGGGGAACACACCTGCTAGTTCAAAATCCATATTCCATTTATTTTTTTTATAATATTCTTTGTGGCTTGCTTATGTTGACTTTGATCTGCAAAGGATATAAGATTAATAATTTTAAAGGGTCTAATTTAGGCAATGGGGGGGGCTAAATGAACTTATTAAGCCCCAAACTGCAAAATCTTCTATATGTAAAGACATTTTTCATTTCTTGTGTGTTAAACATATGTAATAAAGCATACCTCATGTCTATTATCAGGACTCTAAAACGTAAAAATAACTCGGGAGACCTGCAGGTATAAATAAAGTTTCAATCTTTTCTGTCTGTCATTTGTCATTATATTTAATTGAGACAGTATTTATAACCGAATCGTTCTTTGATAAAATAAAGTATACCCCAAGATAGTAACTTGCTCCTCCTAATCAATCAAAATAATAGTTCAAAAGCTCGCCACCATCACACGATTTGCCAGTGCAGCCCCTTCTGCACCTGAAGAGAAAGCTGTAATCTTGTGGCTGCACTGGCGTTTCTTGTAATGGCGGTGAGCTTTTGCACTTTTTGGATTAGTGGCAGAACCGCAAAGTAAACTGCTAATGCTATAATTTTGAATACAAGGAGCAAGTTACTATCTTGGAATATGTTTTGTTTTATCAAAGTAAGATTCAGTTATAAATTCTGCCTCAATTAAATATAATGAAAAAAGGGCGGATTGAAAAGATTCTCCCGAGTTTATTTTTACATTTCAGATACATGATAACAAAGATGAGGTATGTTTACTACGTATGCTTAACACACAATAAATGAAAAATTTCTTTACATACCGAAGTGTCAGCAATTTGGAGCTTAATAGGGTCATTTAGTGCCCCCCCCATCGCCTACATTAGACCCTTTAAAATTATTGATCTTATTATATCCTTTGCAGGTCAAACTCAGCATAAGCAAGCCACACAGAATACTATACTAAAAAAATGGAATATGGATTTTGAACTAGCAGGTTTGTTCCCCCTGCTATGTATTGTTATATATCTATACATTTATTGTTTCCACTGGCAACAGTGAGGTTTGAGTTTTTTACTTTGTCATCTTAAAAAATATGAAATAGTAAGATTTATTTTGGGGTTTTTATGCAGCTCTGCAAAAATCTGATGCATAAACAGGAGCATTTCGAAATATTATGTGTGAACATTAATACAGAGTGCAAATAAACTATCAAGGATAGAATTTGAGGACTTCAAGAATTTTTTTCACAATAATAGAATAAGTGTTGTGTGCCCCCCTCTCTATTTGGTCTAAAATGCTGCAGCCACACAGCATAAATGTTCCCAATGTAAATAACATTCTTATTAAGCAATGGTCAGAACTCTGAAATTAAGACAAAAAAAACAACAAACGTGTATCAAGTTGTTGGTGCCTCTGCTTTTATTGTGAATGAATAAATGCAGTTTAAGCCAGTGGAAAATATTGTAACAAGCTGAATTATTAGCATAAAACTTCAGTCTTGGCTTTTTCACATCAGGTATCTACCAAATTTAGTGCACTCATGAACATATGTCACAGTAAAGCTGATTTTGTGCTGTTTCTTTACCACTCAAGTGCACCTATGACTGTGTAAACTGTAGGCTTGTCAATCAAACAAGCATCATCGAGAATGTGCATTTGCTAATTGTGGGTATCTGATGTCATGGCATAAACTCTGCACCTATTTCAAATCTGGGAGGCATCCTGAAACAGTTGGTTAGTGTACCTACTAAGCTAAAAAACACTTCAGATCTGGTATTGTTGAATAGGGGAGGCAGTAAGGGAAATAAAGGTGGAGGACCCACTAGCTGACAGCGATCACCAAATAGTGTGGTTTAATATCATGATGTGTGGGGAGCCAGAGAAATCAGTTACTCAGGTGGTAAACTTCAGGGGGCAGACTTTGGCAGGAAGTACTGAAAGGGAAACTGGAGGGCATAAGGCAGGAGATGGATGTGGAGCAGAAATGGGATATTATTAAATGGGATTACAGAAGCAACAGAGGCCTGCACCAAGACACAGAGTAAGAGGAGCAGAGCAAGAAAACCATGCTGGTTGAACAGCGAGGTTGTGGAGGTGGTGAGGCCAAAACGAGTGGTGCACCAGAGGTATAGGAGGACAGGGAAGGAAGTGGACAGGGAGGAATATGCAAGATGGTCCAAGGAGGTGACCAGAAAAGTGAGAGAAGCCAAGGCCCAGAGGGAACTGAGATTAGCGCAGGGAATTAACAGGGGAAGGTGGGGGAGAAAGACTTTTTCAGATACATCAGGGAGAAAAGGAAGTGCAAGGAGACAATAGTGAGGATAAAAAGGAGTGGGGAGTGGGGAGTGGATGGAAAAGGGGAAGGAGCAGGCAGAAGTACTGAATGAATACTTTTGCTCAGTGTTCATGGAATAAAAGGGGGAACCACTACCACCATGGGCTGGGAGGGTGGGGACAGGGGGAGAGGAGGTGACAGATGGAAGAATTGAGGCAAGTAGAGTCCTAGAGGGACTGAGGGCACTGGAGGTAGACAAGGCACCAGGGCCAGATGGCATCCACCCCAGGGTGCTGAGGGAGATGGCGGAGGTGTTTGCAGAGCTGCTGGTGGATCTGTACAGCACCTCACTGGAGTCAGGATGTGTGCCACTGGACTGGAGGATGGCACATGTAGTACCATTACACAAGAGCAGGCCAAGGGATGAACCGGGTAATTATCATCCGGTAAGTCTCACCTCCATAGTGTGCAAACTCATGGAAACAATACTAAAGGAAAGACTGGTGTCATACCTGGAGTACAATGGCCTCCAGAATGTGAGGCAGCATGGGCTCTTTTCAGGGAAATCTTGTCAAACCAACTTGATACAATATTATGACTGGGTGACAGGTAAGCTGGATAAGGGTCATGAGGTGGATGTTCTTTTCTTGGACTTCAGCAAGACCTTTGATTCGGTGCCTCATGGGAGGCTTGGGGGGAAGCAAACTGGAGTAGGGGTAGGGCAAAAATGATGAACTGGATTACAAGCTGGCTGAGTGGGAGTCTGCAATGGGTGGTGGTGAGAGGGGAGCTCTCAACTCCAAAGCCAGTGATGGGTGGGGTGCCACAGGACTCTGTGCTGGGGCCCGTATTATTTGGGCTCTTCATATCAGACATTGCACACGGGATGGCGAGCTGATGACACCAAAATCAGAGCAGTGGTGGATGGAGGGAAGGGGAGGGATGGAAGCAGCTGCAGGGGGACATAAGCAAGCTAGGGGAGTGGTCAGAGAGGTGGCAGCAGGGGTTCAATGCAAAGCAGTGTAAGGTTATGCACTTTGGGGTGAAGAACCCAAGGAGAGAATACTGGCTGTGGGGGTTAAGCTGGGGATCACTGAGGAGGAGAAGGACCTAGGGGTAATGATAGCAGGGACCATGAACAACACTGCCCAGTGCAGGAGAGTGGCTGTAAAAGTGAACAAAATGCTGGTGTGCATAGCGAGGGGGTTTTCATCCAGGTGAAGAAAGGTGATCTTGCCCCTCTACAGGTTGCTGGTAAGGCTGCACTTAGAGTATTGTGTGCAGTTTTGGAGGCCATACCTAAAGCGTGATATCAGGCTACTGGAGCAGAAGAAGAGGAGGACAACAAAGATGATATGTGGAATGGAAGGGAGAGACTATGAGAGCAGGTTGGAAGACTTGAATATGTACACTGTGTAGGATAGAAGGGACGGGGGACATGATAGAGACATTCAAGTTTCTGAGGGGGATCAAGTAAGGATGGGGCAGATGGGGTCTTTAAGCTAAGAAGGAGAAGGGACACTAGGGAGCATGGGCTAAGAATAGAGGGGGGAAGATTTAGGAGGGAAATGAGGAGACACTATTTCACAGAGAGGGTTGTAGCAAAATGGAAAGCACTACCAGAATGGGTGGTATCATGTAAATCTGTGAACAGTTTCAAAAGGGCATGGGACAGGGAATAGGGGAGAGTGAGGGTGGGGAAGGTGGGTTGTGGCAGTGGGATGACAAAGGGAAGGGGGTGGGGCAGCTGCAAACTAGGGGAGCAAGCTGCATACTCGAGCGGACTTAGACAGACTGGATGGTCTGTTTCTGCTGGCACATTCGTATATACTATATATATGTATGTTTGTATAAATCTCCGCAAATTAGATACTTGCTTCCACTGTGCTATCTACTTTATAACCAATGCTCCAGCCAGAACCCACCACTGCATCCTATATAAGGAGGTGAACTGGACCTCAGTGACAACCAGGAGACTACTTCACACCTACTGTACACCTGGATTTACAAAGTGCTCCAAAATAAGTTACCTCCTTACATCACCTCCATCCTCAATTGACTGCACAGCATTTATGCACTTAGGATGTATACATGTATCACCTTGAAAGTGCCCAACTTTCACACACACTTTAGCAGAGCATCCATGAGCTTTGTACTCCCCACAGTTTGGAACAAGCTTCAAGCTACCTTAAAGTTCCAGAGTATAATACCCCTAAGGGCATTCAAAAGGATCGTAAATGAAACTGAAACTGAATCCTGCCATTGCTTCTAAATACTACCATATGCCCCTCACTCCCACCTACTATATTCTATTTTAGTACTCTTGCCAGATTTTTGGCCTACTCAATATATCATGCACTTACATTTTTGTGTTGTCTCCTCATCCATTGACAGATGTCTCTCTCTTTCTTTTTCCTTTTTGTATTACACATTAAGTCTTTTAACTTTTTAATTCCTTTACACCATATGTTATTGCCATTATTTGTATATTACTGTATGTGACTCTTATATCATATGCTATATACTGTTGTATCTTGTATGGGTTTTTTTACCCTGTGTATTTTGGACTTTTGTTACATTATGTTGTATAAGGGACCTCCTTGCAAATGAGTTTGCTCAATGGATTTTATCCCTTCACAATAAATCTGAACTTGAACCCCATCTGGAGTACTGTGTCCAGTTCTAGAGGCCGCATCTCTGTAAGGACATAGACAGGGTAGAATCAGTTCAGAGAAGGGCACCAAAAGTCATATGAGGAGAGACTGGAGGACATCAATATGTATACCCTGTAGGAGAGGAGCGAGAGGAGGGGTATGCTAGAGACCTTCAAATGTCTCAAGGGCATAAATAAGGTACAGGAGGGTAGCATCTTTCAGAAAAAGAGATATTCTAGAACAAGGGGACATGACATGAGGCTGAAAGGGGGTAGACTAAAGGGTAACGTGAGAAAGTATTTCTTCAGAGGAAGGGTGATGGATGCATGAAACAGCCTCCCAGCAGAGGTGGTGGGGGCTAACTTGGTAAGGGAATTCAAAAATGCATGGGATAGGCATAGGGGAACCCAAGCAATAGGAAAGAGAATAAAGCCAGAGATCAAGTAAGGTCTATGGTTTTTGCAGCAGGTAGGGAAAATGGGCAGCCTGATTGTGCCTAGCTGTCCTTATCTGCCGTCAATTTCTATGTTTCTATGTAGTGTTTAAAAATTAATGGTAATGAATACTGCTGCTTTAACAGCTGCGGTTGCGCCTTGCTATCTGTCAGCCTTCTGATGTCTGTCCTGCTCCCTAGTCCCTCAGGGCAGTTATGTTTGCAGCTGGAGTGATGGCTCGGGTAGATGGAGGGAGGCGCTCTTGCACTGGCCTCCTTCACCTCCTGACAAGTTCCTGTCTCCCCATCTCCTGTCTGTATGGAGAAGGCCACAGCCTGAGCTCCGTAGGGGCTGGGAGTAGAAAGTGCCCCAATGGCACTTTTACTTTTAGAGCAGTTGCTCACACTACCTGCCGCAGCAGCCCTAGCTCATCCTCTTACACTCCCAGCTAACACTCCACCTCCAAGCTGCCTGCCAAAATGATATTGGGACCCAGCAACCACCCTACCACCAGACCCCAGGGAACAGATTCTTAACTTGTTTAAATACATTGGCCACTGGCCACCAGGAAAACTAGCCCACTATGGGTATTATAAAAATCCCTGACTTTCTTCAGACAACTCTGCCCCCCAACCACAAATGCTACATTATTTTAATAATGCCTGACCACTAGCCCAAAAGAGTTCCCAGTAGCCCTTCTGGGCTACAGTTTTGTTTTTCTTAGAGATGTTTCTTTCCAGCCGGTAGCTCATTAGTGCAAAGATATACCCTGGTCAGGTCAAACCTGGTCGTCATTCAGACAACTACTGTTCTTTTCTTCCCCTTTAATTTCTTCCTTCCACCCATTTTGGGAATGAGTGCCTGTAATGGCTGCACCCTGCTGCAGTGTCCGCTGTGCAGCAGGAGCAAGCTCCCTGGCCCAGCCACAGGGGACACGAAGTGAGCCGCCAACCCTCCCCGACAGATGCACTGCCGAGTGGCAGCTGTCTCAGTTATGGCCTTCCGACATGACTTCCTGGGCTTGTTTCTGAATCTGTGCCATCAGCACGGCAGCTGAGCTACTAGTTTACTGGCCCCTAGGCCATCTGGGGGAGTGATAAGTGGTTTTGCTGTGCCTCACCAACAACACTTTCTCTTTTCCTTTCCTGTCTATTAATTTTATTTCTTTCTCCATATCTCTGTCTCGTTCTCTATATCTGTATCTTCCTGTTTTGCCCTGACTAACTTTTCATCTAAAACTCCCTTTTATTTATACTCTTATGCTGTCTTATACCCCTTTTACGCTCTCTGTTTCTGGTCTTGCTACTGTATTTTCTCCATATTACCTATTTTTCGCTTTAAAAGGTCTGACAGGATGCTGACTCCTTCCCCATCAGATAAGTATTACTCTGCATCTAACCTGTCCTCTCCTTCCTATTTACTCACTAAGAACTACAGATCCTTTGTGATCCCGGTCCTATATTTTATTTTACTGGTCTGAAGGACATCATCCCTACAAGACTCCTACATCAGGATCCCTATTACCCAGGTAAGACACGATTTACATATTTTCTACACTTGTTGGGTTTACTGTAATGGTGCAACTGCACCTGTTACTGTCTGTGTGTGTGTGTGTGTGTGTGTGTGTGTGTGTGTGTGTGTGTGTGTGTATTAAGGTGACATGTGCTGCAACATTATTTTTTTTTAATAAAGCTGTTTTTCTTGGAGGTTGATGCAGGCGTGCCATCAGCCCTATTCCCACCTCCCCTGGAACCACAGAACACGAAGTCCCCCACAGATTGCACCCTCATGGTGGACCCGGGAAGGAAAGGGCCATCCTTCCCAGCTTCCGGTGACTCACAGCCAGAATTGGGGTGGTGGTGGGGAATGGATGTAGGTGAGGAGGGCTTCATGAAGCTTGTGTGAACCATGGTTCCATTTTCTTCTCTTGAATCCACTGCCATGGTGGCACATAACCATGCATGCATGGTGGTGCCCACATACCACGGAACTGCGCTCACTCCCTTCAGTGTTGCTCAGACTTCCTAAGATACTCCCAGGCCTCCACCTGGGGGCAGCCAAAGGCCGAGTCAACATGCCTCCCCACAGCACCTCCTCTACCACTGCTCTCTGATGTTTTGTGATGTCAGAGTTTGGAAAGTGCAGAGGTTCCTCATACAAAATGCTAGGTGTGTCTTTTAAATAGGTATTTTTAATATTTTAGCAGCTAATTTAAGTCATGTCAAAGCCATGGCTTAACTAACAAGGCCTTTGCTTAGCTTGCTGGTATGCAGTTGAGTATGCATACATACAGTGGAGACTCATCCACCATTGTCTTGGGCAGGAAAGAAAAAGTGGGAAAAGCATGGTCTACAGGATGGCACCCACCATACTTGCTCTATATAGCCTCCTGTTGCCTCTACTTGCCTGTGCTCTGAAAGTACCCCTTTCCCTTCAAGCCCCACCATGAAGAGGAGGAGGGAGGGGGCAAGCTGTGGTGATGGAAATGGTGCTGCAGGAAACAGGTGGTAGCCAAGGGCAGATGGGTAAGGCCAGTAAGGTAGTGGGGGTCAAAACTGGCACAAACCCACCAGCCATGTGTGTTTTTTTTTTTTTTTATTGGGCTAGTAATACATGAGATCTGGCAAAGGACCTATAAGGAAGCTCCAAGCAGTTAGCAGACCATGCAGTGAGGGACCTGGGGCAAGGAATAGGAGTTGTACTGTACTAGAGGTAGTTCTTAGGATATTGGAAGTGGGGTAGTAATGGGCTAACTGTGAAGATCACAGGGCCACCAGAAAAAGTATTTGAGCAACAGCCAAGAAGCAATTCTGAGGAGAGCTGGTGAGTGAGAACTTCAGTGGCACTGCCAGTCCCTGAGAAGTTATTGTATGGCATGGTTTCACGCAGCTATATAATGCCATAATATATTTTGTGGAATTGATGCCCTTTCATTATTATTTTTCCTCCTTCTCCTGGCATTGGGTGCTTCTCTCTTTCCAGCCTTGTATGGGTCCATACACTTGCTCACTCGGCTCACTGCAGACACCGGTGCATGCCACCTGACTCCCGGTGTTATCCTTGGTCAGGCTATATCCCTTCCTGGGGGTCCCCAACCCCTCTGTGGCACCAAAGATACAGGAGGTGCTTCTTGAGTTCTGCGAGACCAGGACTGGTGAGCATGTGCGTTGCCAAGCAGGGTTTGGTGGCTTGGGTGCACGGAGACAGGCATCCAGAAAAGCTGAGCCAGCCATTTTCCCACTTTATTATAACACTGCATTCCTCCCTAAGACACATCTACAATTGCACCCTGGGGAGTGAGTGTGCTCAACGTGTGGTGACTCACATTATGCACACTACCTCATGCAATGACCAGGAGCCACTTCAAGAGTGGACAGCACTATGACCCTCCCCTGGAAGGAGAACATCTGCATAGGTGCTCTGTCACCCACCCTGCTAGCATCTGCTTCTGATGTCCTGGGATTGGGTGCAAACTAGACACTGCAGACTGCTTGTCTCAGGGTGGGTTGAGGAAGGAGGTGGCACTGGAAACTATATAATGCTTAGCAAGGTATTGGGTGAGCAAAGGCAGTGTCTCTTGACACCACAGACTGTTTGGCTTAGAGTGGGTAACAGAGGGGGCTTCCACCAGACACCAAGGTGTGTTTGGCATGGAACAGGCTGAGGGAGGAGGCCTAGGACCCAAGGGCATACTTTACAGAGAATAGGAAGAGGGAGGTGGCACTACTGAATGCCAGGAACTGATTGATACAGGACTGAAATGTGGTAGGAGTATGCCACTGGGCATCAGAAATTGCTTGGCATGGAGTTGGGGTGATGAAAGGTGGTGCCACTGGACACCAGGGAATGATTGGCCTAGGAGAGGAACAGATTGCCTTTGGATACTACAGAGTTCTTGGTATTAGGAAGTCCTTGGCAAAGGATCAGGTAAGGGAGGAGGTTGCCAATGGACACCAGGGAATGATTGGTGCTGGATGCATTCATTTGCAATTACCCTTCAAACAACATCAAGTCTTGCTGTATTCTGACTATTGCAGTTAGCCCCAGCACTCAAACTACCCCGGAGAGTGGAGGGTTAATTTTCTATGCAGAGCATAGAACGTTGAGCTCGAGCTCGGTTCAAACCTCTGTCTGCTGCACTTTGAAGTGCAACTGTAAGATTCTTTACTCTGCCTAACTGAACGGCCGCTCCGGAGAGTTCTCCTTTGCTCACGGTTCATAAGATGGTTAGAGTCCTCGGTTTTACAGATTATTTTTCGCAAGTTTCGGTTCAGATCTCTGTCTATGGTACAGTAAGTACTAGGTAGTGAACTAGACATAGTAAACTTGTGGAAATTGTGAAAATTGATTTTTCGACCGGTTCGCCTGAACCATCTGTTTAGTGATTTATATATTCTGTCTTTGTTTTTAAACTTAGAGTGTGGTTACCGGTCCTTATTGGTTTTAAAAAAACTGCATTTTCTTGTGTTTTTTTTCCAATACCCGTGACACGGTTAGAAACCGACAAGGATGTCTCGCCTGGTTGTTTTCCATAAAAAGGGTAAGTCTGTGGTTAGGATGGCTATGTCTGACAAACCCAAAAGAAAAACCGGGCCCACTGGGTTTCAATACTGCAGTGTGTGTGGGGAGGTCTTTGGTAAGGCTGATCCCCATACCACCTGTGTTTATTGTCTGGGGTTTGACCACCTCGATTCAGACTGCCAAATCTGTAAAGATGTCCCTAAAAAAGATTAGGTAGGCTCAGGGATAAGGAGGCTGTGAAGTCCGCTGACCTGGATGGCCAGCCCGGTTCGGTTCCGACTGAACCTGAGGGAGTGCCGTCTGACCAGGGTGATACTTCTTCAGGCAAGAGGAGAGCCGATCCTGAGGGATCAGTTCCTACAAAAAGAAAAAGAAAAGAAAAATCGGCCGGTTCAGATTCAGAGACCCATTTTCCGACCACTGAAGAGATTGCCAATGCGATAAGGATTGTAGAATTGCTTCGTCCGGTTCCGTCTGATCCGGCGCCTTCTGGCAGGCGCTCAGTTCGGTTGGTTCCTGCGGTTACAAGATTATGCCCCTGAAGATTTCTATGAACTGGATTTGGAGGGGGATGAAGATTATGTTAATGATGATGACGCTGATGATGGTGTGGGAGGTCTGGTTGAGCCCATTGAACCGGACATCTCCCCAGACAGGCATAGAAACATAGAAACATAGAAGTTGATGGCAGATAAGGACCGCAAGACCCATCCAGTCTGCCCATTTCTTTTCTACCTTATAAATGTGCCATCGGCCTTTGCTCTGTCAGTGACCTATCTATTCATAGTCATTTATATTGCTCCCTTATGCATATCCATGCCTGTTTGAAGCCCTGCACTGTATTCATAGCCACCACTTCTTGTGGTAAGCCATTCCATGCATCCACCACCCTTTCTGTGAAAAGAATTTCCTCACATTCCCCTTAATCGGCCTCCCTCTAATCTCATGTTGTGTCCTCTTGTCCTGCTATTTTCTTATATTTAAACATGTTAGACTCTTTCACCTTGTTTATGCCCTTAAGGTGTTTGAATGCCTCGATCATATCACTCTCTCCCTCCTTTGCTCAAGGGTATACATATTGAGCTCCGTTAATCTGTCCTCATATGTCTTCTGATGCAGTCCCTGCACCATTTTGGTTGCCCTTCTCTGGACTGCCTCAATTTGGTTAATGTCCTTGTGAAGGTGTGGCCTCCAATACTGCACGCAGTACTCCAGATGGGGCCTAACCAGTGTCTTGTACAGAGGGATTATTACCTCCCTCTTACGACTTGTGATACCCCTACTAATACACCCTAACACCCCCCTAGCCTTACCTACTGCTTTAGAGGTCTGCTTGGATGATTTTAGGTCATCAGTGATGATGATGCCCAAGAACTCCAAATTCTGTACCTCCTGTTGACAGAAGGATGGACAAAAGGTATACCTTATCAGGTTCTGGTACAGAGTACTTGTATCAACAATGCAGCCATGTTGGGGATGTGCAGGCTGCAGCCTGTGATAAGGCTAATATACCCTTGGCTTCACCCCCCCAGATAAAGATTCTAGGAAGCTGGATGCCATGGCAAAGAAACAGTACATGGCATCCGCCTTGGGACTCAGGCAGGCTAATTTTATGGGCTATGCAGCCAGGTACCAGAAGTCCAGGTGGAACACTGTCCTGGCACTGGCTAAGCAGGCCTCCCCCCAGCTAGCCTCGGAGCTGGAGGGGGTGGCTGCTGATGGGATTGAGGCATCTAAGGTACAGTTCCATGCTGCTGTGGACTCCAATGATGTGTCTCTAGAGTCATGGCTACATCTGTGGCTCTTCGGAGAATGGCTTGGCTCAGATGTACTAGTCTCTCACAGGACACCCAGGCTAAGGCCATGGATTTCCCTGTGGTGGGTAATTCTCTGTTTGGGGAGCAGACAGAGAATTACATGAAAAAGATGGATGAGTATAGGACCACCTATAGGAGTGCACAGGCCAAGGAAAGGCAGGCAACTCCTCAAAGGCAGCAGGCTAGGGGCAGGGGCAGGCCTTTTCATAGGCCTTTCTACCAAGCACAGGCCTCTTCTCCCTTTCTTCAGAGGGGGTTCTTCAGAGGGAGAGGCAGAAGGTGGATGAGCAGGGCTGCATCCATCCCTCAACCTAAGGCTCCTGCCAAGCAGACACCCTGATGTGTCAGCCCGGGTCGACTCCCCCACTCCTGTAGGAGGCAGGCTGGCTTACTTCGTCCAGGACTGGATGTTTGTTACTTCAGACAAGTGGGTCCTAGAGGTGGTAAGCCAGGGGCTGGTTCTCAGCTTCAAGAAATTTCCAAAGCTGAAGGCCAGATCTTTTCCACCTGCAAGCATCTCCGAAACCATTGCCCTAGAGGCAGAGGTTTCATCTCTACTGGCTCTAAAGGCTGTAGAGAGAATTCCTACATTGCACAGGGCCAAAAGTCGGTACTCCAGGTACTTCCTTACCCCAAAAAAGACAGGGACGTGGTGACCCATCCTAGACTTAAGATATCTGAACAAACATCTTTTAAAACCAAAATTCAAAATGGTGACTCTGGGAATAATCCTTCCCTCTCTAAGACCAGGGGACTGGCTAGCATCTCTGGACTTAACAGATGCCTACTTTCACATTCCCATCAGGTGCTCCCACAGAAAGTACCTCAGGTTCGAATTGCCTTCAGGCCATTATCAGTTCAAAGCTATGCCCTTTGGCCTGACATCAGCTCCAAGGGTATTCACAAATTGCCTAGCAGTAGTAGTGGCCTTTTTAAGAAGGAAAAATATTTCCATATTTCCATACCAGGACGACTGGCTCATTGTGGGTCAGTCCCCAGACCAAGTCAAGTCAGACCTTCAAGTGACTCAGCAAGTGCTCACTTCCCTAGGATTCCTTCTCAGTCTTCCCAAGTCAGTTCTCGAGCCTGTACAGCTCCTCACCTTCATAGGGGCAGAGTTGGATACAATCAAAGCAAGAGCTTTTCTTTCCCTGGAAAGGGCAAGGGCTATTGTGGAGCTGGCTTCTTCATTCCACCTTCTGGTCTCTTGGCCAGCAAGGCACTTCCTTCAACTTCTGGGCCACATGGCAGCTTCTACAGCAGTGGTCCAAGGGGACAGATTTCAGATGAGGGACATTCAGTTTCACCTGAGGGCCTTTTGGTCTCAAAAGAAAGATTCTCTAACTAAACTAGTTCCAGTGACCCAGACTCTGATCCAGGCTGTCCAATGGTGGCAGGATCAGGGCAACCTCAGGCAAGGAATCCCATTTGTCAATCAATCTCACTCTGTGGTCCTAACCACGGATGCTTCTCTATTGGGGTGGGGAGCCCATCTAGGGACTCTCAGGCCCAGGGACTGTGGTCTCCTCAGGAATCCCTTCTTCATATCAATCTCTTGGAACTCAGGGTGGTCTTTCTGGCCCTGCAAGCTTTCTGTCAGTCAATGCAGAACAAGGTGGTTCAGGTCAGGACAGACAACACCACCACCATGTGGTACATCAACAAGCAGGGAGGCACTCGGTCCACAGCCTTGTGCACAGAAGCCATGAAATTGTGGTCCCTAGCTTATTATCTGCAGACCTCTCTGATAGCAGTCCACCTTCCAGGGAAGGACAATGTGCTAGTAAATGCATTGAGCAGGATCTCCCAGGGCCATCGCGAATGGTCCCTGGACCCTCTGGTGTTGAAAATGATTTTTTCAAGGTGGGGCGCTCCAGAGATAGATCTCTTTGCAGCCCCAGACAATCACCAACTTCCTCTGTTTTGTTGCAGACACCCAGTATTGGGCTCAGTCCCTCTGGATGCTCTGATTTTGAACTGGGAAGGGAAATTTCTATATGCCTTCCCTCCCTTTCCTCTACTGTTCAAGGTTCTGGTCAAGGTAAGGTCACAACCTTGCAAAGTGATTCTGATTGCTCCAGACTGGGCCCGGCAGCCTTGGTACCTCCTGTTGCTGTCCCTAGCAGTCCATCTTCCCCTGTCTTTTCCCAGGAATTACAACCTGTTAACCTCCTCTCAGGGGAGGATTTGGTACCCCAATCTTCGGTCTCTCAATCTCAAGGCATGGCTCTTGAAGAGTTAGAGTATGCAGATTTGCATCTGCCCCAAGGGGTTCTGGATATTCTCAAAGCCTCTTGAAAGCCTGCCACCAGAAAAACTTACAACTCCAAATGGCAAAGATTCAGCATTTGGTGTTCCAAGAAGCATATATCCCCAGACACTGCTGAATTGTCTACAGTTCTGGATTATATGGTTCATCTTAATGGCCTAGGCCTCAGACCAGCTACTATCAAAGTAAGTACATTTGTCAGCTGTTTCTGCTTTTCTGTCAGCGGGAAAGCCTTCCTCACTGTCATCTCACCCTGTATTCTGTACATTTTTAAAGGGATTGCTTCATACCAATCCCCCCTTTAATGATCCTACCCCTGCTTGGGATCTTAATGTTTGCATTGCTCAGCTTATGCAACCCCGTTTTGAGCCTTTGTCTTCAGCAGAGCTTAAGTACTTGACTTGGAAAACTGTGTTCCTGGTAGCTATTACCTCTGCCAGGCGTATCAGTGAATTGCAAGCTCTGTCAGTGGAGCCTGATTTTATCTCATTCTATAGCGATAAGGTGGTCCTTAGAACTAATAGGAGGTTTTTACCTAAAGTGGTTTCAGATATTCATCTGAACCAATCTATGTCTCTCCCTGTGTTCTTCACTGATCATTCTTCTTCAGGAGAAAGGAGTTTACACAATTTGGATGTTAAAAGAGCCCTTAGTTACTACATTGAGCGTACTAAGGCTAACAGGTTTGACTCCCTTCAGTTGTTCCTCACTTATGGGGAAGTGGGTAAGGGTAAACCTGCCACTAAGAGAACTATTGCCAGATGGATTGTCTCTTATATTCAATTCTGCTATGAGAAGCTAGCCGAAATACCTCCCTCAGGCCTGAGGGCTCATTCGACTAGAGGTACAGCTGCTTCCCTGGCTGCGGCCAGGGATAATCCTTTGCTAGAGATATGTAAAGCAGCCACCTGGGAAACAGTCCATACATTTACCAAGCATTACTCCCTGGACATCCAGGCTAGGAGTGATGCTCAGTTTAGTACAGCAGTACTGCAGAGTCTATTCCCAAGGTAGGTTCGATTCCCTCCTCCATGGAGGTACTGCTTGGTAGTCTGCAATAGTCAGAATACAGCAAGACTTCATGTTGTTTGAAGAAAAAAATTACTCACCTTAGTAATTATGTTTCTTCTAATGGAGTCTTGCTGTATTCTGACCTCCCACCCTACCTCCCCTTTCAGAACCTGTTTTTGGGAAGTGGGCTGGCAGGTGCAGTGTTGCACCCTAGGGGTGCACTTGGGTACTCCCTCCTTTTAGAGAGGAGGAGTGGTTTATATTATTAATTTAATAGTCTTAAGTTGTTCACTACCTGGTTTTTGATTTTGGATTTATTGACTTGAGTCTTTTGGGGATCCAAAATATTTGGTTGCCATTTGGCTAGTAAAAATTTTACAATTTCCACATCTGACAGTTGCGCTTCAAAGTGCAGCAGACAGAGGTCTGAACTGAGCTCGAGCTCAACGTTCTATGCTCTGCATAGAAAATTAACCCCCTACTCTCCGGGGCAGTTTGAGTGCTGGGGCTAACTGCAATAGTCAGAGTACAGCAAGACTCCATTAGAAGAAACATAATTACTAAGGTGAGTAATTTTTTCTTTTGGCCCAGCTATTTATGGCACCAGCCAATACCTGGATTTTAAGTGTTTCACTTTTTTGTGTGTATTCACTTTTTTGCTGTGTTGTGGTTTTTTGTTTGCATTTAATTTTTTGTTGTGTTGTGTTTTTTAATTACATTCACTTTTTTGCTTGTGTTTGTTGTGTTGTAGTTTTTTGTTTGCAGTCACTCTTAAATTATTTGCATTTATTTTTGTTTTGTTACTTTTTTTGTGGCATGACACTTCACATTTGTTGCTTTATTTTTTGCTTGCATTTCATTCTTTTGGTTGTGCTCTACTTATTAGATTGCATTTTACTTTTTTGTTGTGTGTTTTGCACTTTGGGACCACTGTAGACATCCCTTTAGTAATTAAGTAATAAGGAATGACAGGGTGTGCATTATTCTGGGATAACAGCACTCCACAGGAAGTGAGGCATGAGGCAACACTGAGTGCCTCATGAACTTGTGAAGTGCCATTACCCAAAATTATGCACACCCTGGAGTACCCGATTATGATTATACAATGGTTCCTCGGATCTGTATTTTAAAAACTGAGTAATGAGGTTCAGAAAGTATTTCTGACCTCTGATTTAGAGCTGGAATAATGCAATCATATGATCACATCTGACCAATCAGAAGTCTTGGTTTATGTTACTCATATTTAATTAAGCAATACTCCACAACAGGGGGTGCTTTGTCATAGTATATTGGCATACCTCGGAGTGCATAATTGAAGTTATACACTAGACCCCCACAGTAAAGTAGAAAAGACATGAACACGGGTCTAACAATTGCTTTACTGTTTTTAACTGTGGAAGTACATTTGTACAGAAAATAGTCCAATGCTGGAGTCATTAATCAGGATAACTGTAGTAACTTTTAACTGGCTACAATAAATATTTCATACATATCTCTGTAAAGATTGTGTATTTACTTCTCACTTAATGTATGTAATTAATTCTGGGTCACTGCTGAAAAAGGGACAGTCTTCTTTCAGTGGACCTACTTGGTCATCGAAATTTAATTAAACATTTTTTTTTTTTAGTCTTTGGTAACAGGGTAAGGCCCACTAGGCACAAGTGCCCATTTTCAGGGGCGACCCGGGAGCACTGGGGAGGTTAAGTGACTTGCTCAGAGTCACACAGTGTGCAAGTAGAGGTTGTAGGAATAAAACCCAGGTCTGCTGGATGTGCCAGAGTAATTTGTTGCTTGTTACTCTAACCTCTAGACTATACTGCCAGCCCCAATAAATACATCAACAAACAATTAAATAAATAAATCAATAAACAAATAAATAACACATTACAAGCAGTCAGTTTAGTGTAGCATCAATAAATATTAGAAACTATTTTTTTTATTTTGTTAATGTTAAGTGAGCAGCATTTTGTAATGCAGCAAGTCAATAATGGTAAGTAAGGCTTTGTAAATGTTGAACTGGACAGTCTTCAAAAGATTTCCTCTCAAGAAAGTCAAAAGTCACCCCAGGAAGCTGATCCATCAGAAGGTGAGTGGTTTCTGTGATGAAGGGTTTTGACAGGGTGTAGAGATATTGCTGTATATTAACAGGGTCTGCTCAGGGTTCTTTTATTACCCATTCCTTTATGAATGAATATAAGTATGGGCGTAGAATGCTGCCAACCAATCAGCTTTCATGATTTTTCCTGCCCAGTGCATAATAAAGAATATGGGGAAAGTAAGTGCTGGACATATTGGAATTATAAGTTGAATTCTGTCTAAATATTATTTTTCTCAGTGTTCCCTGTGAAGCCAGAGGTTCTTTAAGGTTTCTGATTTGATGTCATCACGCAAAACATTGCTGGTCAGATCATGTACATGAGGTGCTGACAGTGAATGCTACCCCAAAAGTCAGGCACTTTTTTAAGAGCATACAGTACATCTTCAGTGCTCTTTCAACTGATCCATGTTGATCAGTCACTTGTGCATGATTTTGATGAATTTTGTTTTAATTTTGGGGAGCCCTAAATTCTCACTGTAGGCCCTAACTGAAGTTGCATTTGAGGGATGGGGAAGTAGAGGACTCTCCTGACGGTACAGTGTAAGAATGTTGGCTTTTGTGTCTGGAGGGTGTCAGAACTGTCCATCTTTGGTCTGAGATTCTTTCATCAAAGGAAGACACAAGGTAACACTCTTACAGTTTCAAGAGTCTGTGCCCCTACTAATCTCTCTCAATATACTGTATATAAATATATGTATAATAATTATACAACCCCGCTCGCTGTACCTTAATAACCCTACTCCTATTCAACTGATTTACCTGAAATGTGGTAGTCATGGAGTCAGTATCAGGATCTCTGCATCATATATATGTTGCAATGATCGGTTTAACAGGGGCAAAATAACAGAGGTGGAAAAACACTAAAATTCACAAAAAATTTAGTTTTATTTTTCTCACCTTTAACAAAAAAATGGTGTTAAAGCAGCAGTGCAACAAAAAAATGTTTTTTTGCAAAAGGCTAGTTTCAGATACTATTAATAAAAATCATAGCATGTCTGTCAAATCTACATGTCCAGGTACTTCCTGTTTACCATGTGTTTTTGTTATGTTCTCAACTCCCTAACCTGTACTAGGTCCACAGTGGTATTACTAAGTCAAATGTGGTAGGATTGGTTTTTTCTTGAGAAAAAACTAAACTGAAACATTAATAAAATACTCAAAGTTTTGGGGAACTACAACATTTTACCACCAAATGGAACTGGGAGACGGCCGGAAACTTTTGTTGTAAAAAAAAATGCAAGGTCAAATTTTTGGCCCAATTTTATTGCATTGCGGCTTTAATTTAGAGCTGAAACTTACAGGTTTGGTAAGCTCTGGCTCAAGGTTCACAACTGGCAAGTGTTTAACTTAATATTTATTTTATTTGAAAAGTTTTATAAGGAAAGGCATACTAAGCCAAAACTAGCTCGTTTCCAGATGTGTCCCGGGGGAAGGGGAACAGAAGAATACAATCTGAGTATGTATAAGACAAAATATAATGGTCCAGATATTCAAAAGAGCTGAGCCATGCGCAATAGGGTTGTGCCTGAACAAGTCCAAAATTGCACCATTCAGCGATATTCAGCAGTAGGCAGCTGGGCCCCCCCAAATCATGCTGAGCAACAGCACAATGCTAATGAAGGCGTGCTCAACCGAAGGGGGAGGAACCATGCATAAACTGCACAGCCCGATAGTCAGCCAGGCCATGCAGAGTTATGCAGGTGCAACCCCCTACCTGCGCCTGCACAACTTTAAGCCAAAAAAAAAGGATCAAGTCGAGGGCCACCCACAGGTGAGCTGCTGTATTGCAGGGCGCAACATAGCAGCTGCCACCTATGGGTGGCCCTCCACCGTTCCAGTGCCCCGCAGCCCGATCGTGGGCATAATAGTAACCCCCATAGTCCGATCGTGGGCAGCAGGTATTCCCCATCAGCAGCCCGATCGCGCATACAGGAATTCAACCCCCTGCAGCAGCCCGATTGTGGGCATAAAGACTTCAACCCCCACTAGCCCGATCGCGGGCACAAGGACTTCAACCCCGACTAGCCCGATCGTGGGCATAATGTGATTTAAACCCCCAACTAGCCCGATCGTGGGCATAATGTAGTTCAACCCTCCCGACTAGTCCGATCACGGGCATAATGTAGTTCAACCCCCAAGACCAATATTCCTGGTGGTCCAGTGGACCCACGAAGCCCGATGCGGGCATAAGGTCAAACCCACCCCCAAAGTCCAACACCCTGGTGATCTAGTGGCCCTCCACCCCACCCACCCACGGAGCCCCACCACCCGCTCCCCCGTCAGCTGGCGAGCGGCAGACACCACCGCCTGCCGCCCACACGCGCCGACTGACAGCTCAGTAAGGCTGCCACACTAGGTTCAAAGCAAAAACCAATGAGCGCCAACACACACAAAAACAAAACGATAGACGAATGAATGAATTCATTCACACATATCAATTCCTTGCTCTGTTATCGACTTCACACCGATGGCTCTTTAACAAACCAATGGCCTTCCTGACTTCCCAGCCAACACAACGACAAGTGGGTAAGTGCCACAACCCGCCAACTAACGGATAGGGGAGCGGGTGGTGGGGCTCCCATGGGTGGTGGGGTGGGGGGCCACCAGATCACCAGGGATATTGGACTTGTGGGGGCGGGTTTGACCCTATGCCCGCGATCGGGCCGCGCAGTCCACTGACCACTAGGGATATTGTTCTTTGGGGGTTGAACCTACGCTATGCCCGCTGATTGGGCTAGTCGGGGTAGAACTACGTTATGCCCGCGATCGAGGTAGTCAGGGGGGTTGGACTATGTTATGCCCGCGATCTGGCTGCAGGAGGCGTCGGTCCCCGACGGCTGCTGCCTGGCAGGGCGCCAGGCGCAAGTCGTCGGGGATCGGCGCACCTGCATGCTAATGGCATGCAAATGGGGCCGTAATTAGATGCAAATGACCCCCTGTGTGCCTTGCATAAAATATGGCCCCATTTGCATGTCATCTTTTGAATATCGCAGGTTTGCGCATGGTGCAATGGAACTTGCGCCACCGCATCTGAATGCTCCACTCTGACCACTTGCGGTGGCGCAAGTTCCACTGCGCCATGCACAGTGGCTGTGGCCAGGGGGCGATATTCAAAGGAGTTGCTCAATAGCGCAACTCCGTTGAATATCGCCCTGGCCACACCCCTGCACAACTTTTTTGAGCAGTGCAAGGGCTTGCGCCACAGAATGGCGCAGTTTGAATATCTGGCCCAATAAATAATAAAAAACGTAAGATAACAACACTAACAAACAGAAACATAGTAGAGAACAGCTATGATGAGCAAGGATAATATGACTTTAAGATACAGTAATTGCACATTTAAAACTTAGAACAAAACATGGGTTTGTTGGCCTGACTCCAGCAGTGGACAGAATAGTTTAGGGGAGAGAGAAAATATAACTTGCATAACTATAGTCTTTAGGTGAAGGGAAAGAGAGATGAAGAAAGGAAGAGGAATATGGCTGGAAGTAATTAATAGAAAAATAAGAGTGGGGTGAGTAATTAGGGTCAGAAGCAGTTGCAGGAAGGAAAAATATAATTATGAAGAAGGGAGGATAACAAACGAGTGAACTGTGCAGAGCGGATAGCTAAGGAAAGGGAGTTCCAAATCTTAGGAAAATGATAGGAGAAAGGAGCCTATTCTGAGGAGGATGGAGGGACAGGAAGTGTTAGGGTCCTGAAACCAGAGTTATGGAATGAAGAGGTGGGTGGAGGAGGGTTAGAGAGAAGGTTGATGAGGTGGGGGGGGGGAGGGAGCTGAGCCAGAACTTCCTGATAAGGGAGGAACAGTGGGTGAGTCGTCTGGTCCCAAGAGAAGGGAGTGATAGGGCAGTATACAGGTCTTAATGATGTGTGCGGGGTGGACAGCTAAGAGCAAACCTACAAAAATAGTTGAAAAGTGTGTTCAGTCTGGATAGGGTGGTCTTTGGGGCTGCAATGTAGACTGTGTCACCATAATCGAAAATAGGGGGAGCATTTTCTGGACAGTTTCACAGTGGGCCTGTTGGGGGATATACCCACAGCGTCTGTACAGTGCACCAAATTTGGAATGCACTTTTTTATGGATGGCATCCATATGGCCAGAGAAGTCAAGGTGCTGGTCAAGCCAGAGCTCCAGGTATTTGGTAAGAGGTGACATCCTCTAGGATAGAACCCTCAAGGAGTACAAGTTAAAGCTGTGCCATTTTTCATGCATAATCAGTTAAAATAATGAATGTTCCAAAGTTAGCTGGATTCTGTTGAAAGCATTTTGATCAAAAGTGATTTCCTTCACACTGCTTTTGTCAACCATGAATGGCAGCTGGCATTCATGGATGATGACAGCAGTGTGAAATAAATCACTCTTGATCACGCTGTTTTCAGTGGAAAGTCACAGATATTTTTAGAACATCGTCGGTGGGTGCTCCCCCATTACCAGTATCCCCTCCCACCCGAATCATGTTTAATTAGAACCAGATGGTGGATGCCCAATCCTGCTACCAATATCCCCTTCGCCTCCTGACCCACATTTCACTTTGACCTGGATGGCTGTTTCCAGATCCCACTGCCAGTATCCATCCTCCCCCCCAACCCTGGTTGTCTATAGAGATAGTAGGTGCCCACCCTGCCACCATATCTACTATTAATTTATGTATGTATCTATTTGAAAATTGATAACCAGGAAAGGCATATTGACACAAAGCTCATTTCCAGGTGCAACCCGGGGGATGGGGTACAGAGGAAGAACTGCTGCACAATACATAATTGTAAAAACTGTCGAACAACATTAGATAAAACACTTGTACAAATCTGGAATAAATACAAAACTTAAATATGCAGGGAATAAAGTGCAGCACAGCTCAAGAAGAACACCTAACAAGTGCACATTCAGGAGTGGCAGTAGTACTCGGTGAACAAGCACAATGTTGACAACTTGCAACTGATTGTCAAGAGGAACGGTAACAAGAACAGGTGGGAAGGGGGTTGGAGTTTTGTCTGGTTCCTGAGAGAGCCAGGGGATGGGGAGAGTCAGATGGAGAAGGGGCAGTGGTTCCAGAGTGAAGGAAGCCAAGAAGAGAAGGCGGATTGCCCAGCAGAGGAGAGGGGGTGAGGGGTGGCAATAGTGCGATGGTCCCTTGAGTGAAGGGAACAGGAAGTAGGGGGTAATTGGGAGAGGGGAGGAGAGGTAAGAAGGAACGGAACCAAACCAGTGTTTGAATACGAAGGAGGTACAGTACAGTGAGCCTGGTAATGTGAAGGTAGAGGGAAGATGGAAAGGGATGAATACAGTGAACAATGGTGTATGTGAGTGGGGGGAGTTTGTAGCAAAATATCAGATAGAGTTGCAGAGGGTGTCCAGTCTTGCTAGGGAAGTGGAAGGGGCAGTGCAATAGGCGACATCTGCATAGTCGAAGACAGCGAGCACCATTCTGGTAACAAGCTCCCTGTGGACATGTGGAGAGAAGCAGTCTTTGTTACGATACATATTATACTATAAACATAAATGTTCTGACACTGCAGTGCCCCACACCTGGTGTCGACTAACATCCCCCTTCGAATAGTGAGCGACCAACCCCAGGTTGCCCACCACTCAGTGCTGCAGAAACAGCCCACCATCACTGAGGTACTCAATTCCTTGCATCTGTAACCTGAAAAAAAGAAAACAGTCCCTTGAAAATCTTTTTTATCTTTCTTGTGTACCTGTAAAGAAGAAACCAGGCCCTTGTCAATGTCTGACCTCCAACCTCCCTGCTCTTTTACCACCCCACCATGACTCCACTCAACACCCACCCTTCAACACCCCCACATTCACCTAAAGCATTCCATTGCTTGCTGTAAATCCACTATCTGTGATGAAACTCATCCTGCTGCTTTAACGCCGACCGGGAACTGACTAAAACAAGGTAAGTGCAGTCAATGGCTTTTTAATATGTTTTGAACTTTTGTTCATAACTTGATCTTTCTAACATATTTTTTCACCAAATTTCCAACATGACCTTTTTGGGACCTCACCTCGTGAACAAGAGAGGTGAAATTTTTCAAATCCAGCCCAACAGGGGAATTTGCATTTGCTCTGCAAAATCACCTTTTAGAATGGATTTGAAAAATGTCACCTCTCTGGTTCGGAGATGGGCATGGGGTGGGGTCATAAAGATACGTTGAAAATTTGGTGAAAAAAGTATGCTAAAATGACTAAGTTGTGAGTGAAAACTGACATTTTTTTAAAATATTTTGACTCCAGATTTTCAGCATAAGTCTTTTTATACCCTTCCTCATGAACTTAACAGGTGTTGTGTTTCAAATCTTGCTTCAAAGTGGCTTCCCTCACATGGGTTGATGTGTGTGTGTCGAAGCCTGATGAAGCCATGCAGTACATTGGATGACATTGGTCAGCATGAAAAATGGGGAAAACAGCAGATGGGAGGGTGAAGGTCCACTTGCTACTGGATCCACATCACTGTCAAGTACCCTACTGCTGCCTCCCATCCAGCCCTGTCACCCACAATCCCAGGGACTTATCTCATACCTTTGCTACTCCCATGGATTCCACCATGGCAGGGCCAGGGTGGATGAGGACCATCTGCTTCCCTTGACTCTCAGCCAGTTTGGCAGTCCAGCACCTTGTCAATGTTGCAGGGTATGCCACAGCTGGTGAATTCATCCTGCCTCATGGCAGTTGATGAACGGAGCAACACGTTCCCCTCTGGGAAAGGAGAGTTGTCTCAGGGTTGGGCCAAGGTACTGGTATACCCCTCCCAGGCAACCCACTTTAAATATAAAAAAAAAATTCTGGAAGCCCATCCCACCAGACCCAGCTGATTGTTGTATTTATTACTCATACTAACTCATTTTCCCCTTTATGTCTACAGGTCCAATGGAACAGTGACTACGCTGTGGCAGGACACTAATCACAGTGTAGCAGGACACTGACCACGTGATTCAGATAAATATTGTTTTACAGTTATACTATCTTGTTTTCCCTAGCTAGTTACTAAAGAGCTGCAGATCCTTTGTGACCCCATCGCTATTTTTATTTTACAGGTACGACTGGATCATCCCTCAAGACCCCCATTCCAGGATCCCCAGGACCCAGGTAAGAGATCTCTTACTTATAATCTATGCTAGGATGGTAAGGTGTGTCTCAGCCCCCAGGCACAACAGTGGTGTTACTGCTTGCGGCTCTAATGACTCAGGGTCGGGAATGTCCTCGGGAGTCGGAGGATTGGTCGGGGGGGGATCGAGCATCCCAAGGACTGCTCTCCTCCTCCTCCATGGGGAGGGTGGGGATGAGTTCAGTGCTGTACTTGCCCTTGGTGGAAGCCAGGGGAAAGACAGCCCAAGCTCAAGGAAGTGGGTGGGTGGGGGACATGGCAGACAACATGCATGCCTTGATATCAGCTCACACCATGTTCCCAAGGAGGAAAACCGGAAAATGGTCCTGGTTGCACTGGATGACTGCCAGTCTCCACAGGCCTTGCACCTGATGACTCAGGCACCCCCAGACTCTGGAATTGAAGTCCTGGAGGGTAGAGGGACTCCCCACCACCCCTGCCATTGAGGGGTACAATGCAGCACTTCAGGAGAGAGGTAAGACCTGGGAAAAGTCAGGTGATGGGGCTGAGAGGACCGGCGAGAATATGGGCTGACCAGGACAGGGAGAGCACAAGAGTAAGTGAAAAACAAATGATGGTAAGGTGTAACGGTGCAACTCCAAGCATTAAGACACTGTTGGGTCTCACTTGTTAGGTGGTTGGTGACACAGGGCTTGAAATACCTCCACTATTCTGTTTTTTCCATTTGCACAGGTCTGGAAGGGATCTGCTTGAAAGAGGGTACAGTTCCACTATCATAACAAGCATTTGTCAATGTTGAATGTTGTCTTGCTGGCTTTGGCATTGGTAGTGAAGGAGTTAGAGAGATGCATAATAGGAATGGCAGTGAAGTATTGAACTGATGCTAACCCCACCCCCACCCTGCAGAGACTGACAGGCATTGGGGTGTGCCTTTGGGTCGTCGGCCATAATGCTCACACCATTTCACCTCACCCTACCCTGCAGACACCGACAAGTGTCACGGTGTGCCTTGGGGTCTTCAGGCCTTATGCTCACCCCATTCCATAAGGAAAAATACACTGAGATGGGTGCAGTATAGGAGAGTGGGGTGAACTTTGGGGCCAAAGAGTCCAAGGCACACCTCGATGCCTGTCACTGGCTGCAGGGTGGGGGTTGGGATGGAATGACGTGAGCATTACAGCTGACAATCCCAAGTCACACCCCTGATGCCTGTCAGTCTCTACAGGATGGGGTGTTATGATTGGAAACCCTAACACTCTGGGTGTTTGTTGGTATTTTCACTTCAAATTTTCAACATGGGCTTTTTGTGACCCCCCCTTATGAACAGTGGCACTATCAGTTCATTAGCCTAAAGATGATTTTGCACAGCGACTGCGCCATTTGGCGCCAGAGGTGTGAAACACATTTTGGGCAGGATGTGAAAAATGACAACTGTACTGCTCATGAGAAGGTGTAAAAAATGGCAATGTTGAAAATCTGGAGTGAAAATATGAAAAATTGGTGAAGTCACGAGAGTGCGTAGAAACTGCACAATGCACGTCTGTAATGCAATTATTTTGGGGATTATTTTAACTAGATTTTCAACATAGGCATTTTGGGACCTCTGCTCATGAACAGTGGCACTGTGATTTTGTTAATCTGTCCTGAGAGTTGATTTCCCACAGTGACCGCACCAGTTACTAGCGTGTGTGGAAACTGTGCAATGCACACTCATAACACAGTCATTTTTTTGGAATTGTTTCACCAAATTTGCAACATAGGCTTTTTGGGACCCCACCTCATGAACAGTTGTACTGTTGTTTTGTTAATTGGTCTTGAAAGGTGATTCCATGCAGTGACCGTGAAATTACCTTTTGGGACTGAATAACGAGATGACAATTCATGTGTTCATGAGGTGGGGTCCCAAGAACCCCATGTTGAAAATCTGGAGCAAAAATTCTCCAAAATGGCTGAGATGTCCGCTAAGTTGAACCCCCATTTATGCCATTATACAGCTTACCGGCGTTTCTTCATTTTGCAGTTCAGCTTTGAAGAGTCCGGACATGTTCCCGCTCCACTGAAGATAGCAGCGCTGGACCTCTAGAGGTAAGTATGGGGTGAGGGAGATGTGTGGGGAGGAGGGGGGTGCACAGAGGGTGGATGCGGGTTGGGGGGATGCGTTATGCACAATGAGGGTCCGTTTTCGGTTTTTCAGGTACAGAAAAACAAAACAAACATTGTGGATGGTTTTCTTTCTTTACAGGTGAAATAAAACAAATGTTGGGCATGCTGGGACTGGGGTGGTCTCCCAGTGTGCCCCATGACTTTCAGGGGGAGGATGTTGGCCACATTGGGGTGGGCTCCCAAGGTGCCACACAATGGGTGTGGGGGGAAGAACATGCCAACACGGTCGACTTTCTGTGAGCAGTGGCACACTGGGATGGGCTCCCAGTATGCCACACAATGTGGGGGTGGGGGGTGGGGACATGCCAACATGGGGATTGCACTCCTGATGTTGGCTGTGTTTGGGGATCATGTCACTGCCATATTTATTGAAATGTTTCACTAGGACAGGCACATACTGGAGGCATGTCATCTGTGCCGCTGCATAACGAGCTTGTCTCTGATTGCAGTGGCACATTTCTTTCAAGTTGGTGGCACTTTACATAATTCTTGTATCAGCACTAACATGCTGGCTAATTGGGGAATGAGGGATGCACCTACTAAAGCATGCCCTGCATTCGCCAACACTCACACACCTCTGCATTTCTGCTACTACCACAAAATGCTGCTTGCGCATGTGCAAGACAACATAAAAAGAAGCAAAAGTCATTGCAAAAAAAACTACATTAATACAGACATTAGGGTTGAAGAATGCAAAATGCACAAAGTAAGGAAATGAAAAACATTATGTTTTGAGTCTTAGGTGTCTTGGTGAATCAGTGTTGTAGCATTCCTTGGAGTTGTCAGCCCTAATACCGTCCCCATCCTGTGAGCAAACAAGGTTATACATGATCTCTTACTTCACACAGGGCCAACAGGGCCATGTGTGAAGAAAGCTATCTGATTCTGTTGGCCACATGTGGCAAGCCATATTTTTCTACTTCCAAAAAGTATATGACTATGAAGCACTGACCTGGAGCCATACCTCATGCTTTGGACAGGAGGCTATGGGTTAGGGGATGGGGTAGGCATTAGGGGTTGACAATTCCAAGGAACACCACACCACCAATTCACCATGGCTCCTAAAACTCAGTACCCTAATGTTTTTCATTTCCTCACTTTATTCGCTTTGTATTCTTAAACTCTAATGTCTGTATTAACATAGTTTTTTTGCAATGAATATCTATCTATCTATCTATGGTTACAAATGCATTCCTACAGTTAAACCCCTCTTTTTGCAATTTAATAATATGGCAGTTTGTGTACAGAATAGCCTGTAACTTGCATGTTCTTGGGTTGAAGATCTCTGGTCATGAAATTTGGTAGTGATCAGTTAAGCGGTATAAAGGGGCCTTCCGAAAACTTCAAATATTATACAAAAGCAAAATGCAAAAAAATAAATAAATAAATAAATAAATCACACAAAAATGTTAGGCATTGTATTAAAGACATAGGTCTGTCTGTCTGTCTATCTATCTATCTATCTATCTATCTATCTATCTATCTATCTATCTATCTGTCTATCTATCTATTTATCTATCTATCTATGGATTTTTTTCCCATTGAAACCTCCATAAATGTGTTTACCCATATACCATGCCAATTAAAGTCATATGCCATAGCAACTAAAGTCATATACTGTACCACACTTTTAGAGTCATATACCCCCAGTTCAGTAAGTAAAATCCTATTTATGCTGCCACACCAACTGCAACTAATTACTCACCAGTTAACATATCAATTAACATACCAGACCAACCAAGACATTTAACAAAATCACAGAACACTACGTCACCTAAAAAACAGTCTCCTAAAAACAAAAAAAACTTTCAGACCCACCAACTAAATTACACCCTAACACTAACCTACAAATCCTCTCCCTGTCTGTTACCATAACAATCCCTCACTGCTCCAGCTCTAGCCCACCCTCCAGAAGTACACTTGTGTCATGCCAGTTCAAAGGGGAATCCAGTTCGACCTCCAGGGACCCCATCGTTATCAATTTACTAAGTGAATCTGTTTCCCTTTTTTGAAAAAGCTAAGTTTGATCCAACTCACTACACACCTTCCCTGCTCAGTGGTCAATGGCAGATTATAGACAACTACTCCTTATGTGAAGTCAAGAGGGCTTGTGCATTTTCCATGCATAGTACATTGCTTCATGTAGAGGAAGGCATGGAGAAGAGCTGAACGTCAAAGTTAAAGTCTTACAGATGATCGCAGGCCAAGCAGAACAGCCCATCTGCTGTGATTTCATTTTATTGACTGGAGAACTTCCAAAGGATTAATCATATGTTTGTTTTGGACACACCTCATACACCATGCCTCTCAACCTCTCAGCATTAAAAATCAAAGCACTGGCCTTTAAACTTCATAGCAAATGGCCAGAATGTGTGGCACTTTCTTATTGTAAAGAATAATATGTTTACAAATAGTGGCCCCCGTATAGTTAGTGTTAAGGAATGTTTCTGTCAGGTTAGTTCAATGATTTCATAGTCCGTGTGTCCAGAAATAGGTCTAACATCATTAAGAACATCAGTAAACCTTTGAGGAGTTAGGGTAACTTTGAGTGTAAAAATCATAGCCCTATGTGAAAGTCATAGCAGTTGAGAGGTATGTCATACACTTATGGGAAATCTAAATAATATTATTTGTTTGCTTTCAAACCCCAGGGAACCCTCATTAAGTTTAACAAGTCCAGTCATTCCCCTGGAATAAGCAGCCCCTAAGCTTTTAGAATTGTGTGTAAATTATGGAATTTAGAATTAAATTCAAACTCTGCTGTGTGGTCACGCTCACCCCTGCACTCTAACATCAGATTTATTTTTCAACCTGAAGAGAGCAGTCACCCCGAAGTATTCTCTACACTTCTGGCCAGTTTATGGTTTATTGCTTCAATTTTTTATAGTGTAATAGTTTATCTTTTCAGTACTCTGCGTTAGTTAGGGTTAGGGCTGTATGAATACCTTTTTTCGAATATTCGGTTGAATATCCATATCTGGCAGTGAAATATTCAGGTATTTATATTTGGCAGCCCATTTAAAACAAAGTTAAAAAAAAACTCTACCCCTCCCCCAGCCTAAAACTCTGTAAAATAAATGTAACCCCATCCCCCAACTTTGGCAGCAAATCAATGCCACCCTCCCCTTTCCAAGCACCCACATCTGTTATATTTTAATTATTTATTTTACACTGTATATGATATATCTCCTGATGGACAATGGCACAACTCACCCACATTCACAACTGGCCACCATCTTTCTTAGCACTCATTTGTGCATCAAACTATGTCCCCACCTCTCTCACTTTGGCAGCACCCTAACATCAGCACCCAACTCAGATGGCCATGGAGGAGGACAGTCTGTGCCCGTTGCCTTCTCTCTCCATATTAACAATTGGGTAATCAATAAATAATATCTGGAGCCTGCACAGCCCTACTTAGGGTTTTTTGTATTTTATTGTGTAATTTGTTATTTTTCTCCTGTACCTGATTGGTTCTCAGGGAACAGAAAAGGCAATTCTTAGTGCTGTTCCCACTTTAAGGGAACTTCTATTTAATTTTTTAAATGTTAAATAAATCAAACTTTTATTTAACCACTTTGCAGTTTTACTGTAAATTATTTTTGGTTACCTGTTTTGGGGAACTGAGATCATTTATTTGCTTTTTCTATGGTAGAAACCTCTTTTGAGGGGAAAATGTACTTGCTTTTTTTGAGGCACTGAACTGTATTATTTCATTTAAAGCCCTTTTTTAAAACGTCATGGGCTTCTTGAATGTTTGGTTATTTCTGTTGGAAATCAGAAGCATTTTCTCTGGGTCATCAGTGTTTAGTATGACTGACAGACCAAAAAAGAAGACAGGACCTACAGGCTTTAAAAATTTTAGAATTTGTTTTCAGCTCCTGGCAAAGGCAGACTGCCCTAAGCTATGTCTAAAGTGCCAGGTCCAGACTACAGTTTTGCCAGTTGCAATCTCTATATAAATGTTTAGCCATAAAATGCAAAAGAAAAGGCTAAAGAAAGTAGAAGATTTTATGGCTTCTCAGTCTGTCTCCACATCACCAAAAAGCTCAGAGGAGGGTTCAGTCTTCAAAGTAAGTAGCAGTCCCTGCCAAATGGGACAGACAAGAAAGATAAAGCTGCTAAAGATGGTTCAAAACTCAGGGTATCTGAAAGAGGGAAACCTGAATCCAGTAAAAATAAAAGAGCCTCTGAGCAGACACTGGAAACAGTGCCAGCCAAGAAAAAAACAAAAAGAAAAACATGTCATTGCCCTTCCTCCTGAAGAAGGAAAGGTGCCGCCACGGGACACAAATAAAATTTCCTCAATAGAGGATATGACAAGGGCATGGCAATTCCTCCTGGCTTTCCAGGTTATGGAGAATTTCCCAAATATTTCTGCCATCCCTCCCAAGGTTCCATTTCCATTCCCAGTGCCTGTGGAGGAGAGGCTGCAATTTACTACGAAGATGACATAGAAGGAGGATCAACTGAACTGGGTGGTTCTGCTGAGCAAGAATTTGGCTCCCCTCCTAGTCCTTCAAGGACTACACTTCTCACTATACTTTTGTAAGGCATATGGTAAATACCCTCAACATCTACTCCAATGAGACTAAGATGAAGATGAGGTAGAATTCATGGATATGATGGGGATGGCACCCACAAGAAGCTTGATGCTACCCATCCACAAATCCCCCAGGAAAGCCACATGCACAATTATGTTGGCACCTACCTTAGCTGCTGGACTAGACAAGAACACTGAGAAGAAATATCAGGTGGACAAACAGGATGTGGAGTACCTGTACTCCAATCCTGATCACGATGGGGTGATCCAGACTGCTGCATTTGATAAGGATAAAGTTCCCCTTTCCTCCTAGCTTCCTGAGAAATATTCCAGGAAACTAGATAATACAAGCAAAAAAGTCTATACATCAGCTTCCCTGCTACTAAGGCAAGCAGCTTACTTGGCTTACACAGCCCAGTACCAGAAAGCCCTATGGAATTCTAGCACTGAGTGAAAAGGCTACTGGAGACTTGGCGGAGGACATGGCTGACACAGCAACAAAAGCAATGCATTTCCTCTGTGAGGGAAATTCTTTATTTGGTGACAAGACAGAGGCTTACATGAAAAATGTGGATGAGTACAAAACCACGTACAAGAGCAATACTGAGAAAGAAAAGGCCTCCACTTCCTACAGACATTATGGAAAGGGAGGTAGGAGTAGGGGATACTACCCTTGTGCTTATGTTTCCTATGAGGACCCTCCACAAATGGATTACTATGGGGCAGGGGTAGAAGGGGCATTAGGTGTTCAGCTGCAACACTAGCCCTCAAACCTCAGACAAAGCAAAACATGTGACAAGTCTGCCCAGGTCACCCATCAATTGCCAGTTGGGGGAAGACTGTCTCCTTACTTCCAGGCATGGACAAAAGTCACAACAGACAAGTGGGTTTTGGAAATAGTAAGCCAGGGTCTGTCTGTACAGTTCAGAAAATTCCCCAAACTGCAGAACCCAAAGGTTTTTCAGCCTCACACCCCAGCAGAAAAAATTCTGTTGGAGATGGAGGTGAAGAAATTATTTTAAACAGATGCATTTGAAAAAGTACCTGCCTCACAGTGGGGCAATGGACTTTATTCCAAATACTTCCTGACCCACAAGAAAATTGGGGAGTGGTGACCTATTTTAAACCTGAGATATCTGAACAAATATTTAAAGAAAGAAAAGTTCAGAATGATAACACTGGGTTCTGTAAATAGGAGACTGTCTGGGATCACTGGATCTGAAAGACACTTTCTTTAACATACCAGCCAGGCCAAGCCACAGAAAATACCTCAGGTTCAGATTGGGGAACTGCCAGTACTAGTTCACAGCCTTTCCATTCAGTCTCACCCAGGGGTTCAGTTAATTACTTTTAGTGGAAGTCTAAAACTTCCATGTGTCAAAATCTGGAAGTCATTCTGATTTTTGGGATGTCAAAATACTTCTAGGATCCCACGTTTTGGAGCCAGTATTCTAAGAAAGACCAGTTTGTGGATATTAATATAATATATTAGTGGTAAAAATACAGTTTCTTTCAGGAAAAGCCATGATTTCTGACTTCCATGCCTGCAATTTTGGAAGTCATCTAATTTTTGGATCTACATCTGAAAGTCAATGACTTCCTCCCTCTTTATTTTGGAAGTAGTGCCTTATTTTTGGAAGTCAAATACTCTAAAATGGAGTTAACTGAATCCCTGGTCTCACCTCAGCTCCAAGAGTATTCACAAAATTCCTAGTTTTGGTGGCAGCACTTTAGAGGAGGAAAGGGTGGAGGTTTTTCCCTACCTGGACGGCTGGCTGATCTCAGAAAAAACACAGCAGGAAGCAAAGTCCTCCATACCACTGACACAGGACACATTGGATGACCTGGGCTTCCTCAACAACATTCAAGAGTCACAAACAGAATCATTTTAAGTTCTGAACTTTACACTGCAGAGCTAGATACCCTGCAAGGGAAGGCATTCCTCCCTTAAGTGAGGGAAACAAATCTGATTACAACTGCGGAATTCTTCAAGGTAGGTCAGCCAAGTCCTGCAAGGGACTTTGTTCAATCACTGGGTCACATACCCTCAGCTACTGCAGTGGTGCCAGGGGCCAGCTTCCAAATGAGGGACATTCAGTATCGCCTAGGGTACCATTGGTCCCAGAGATTGGACACTTTGTCCAAGCTGGCGCCTGTTACAAAAACATTATTACAGCACTGGAATGATGGAGGTAAGAAGATAACCTCAGAGAGGGAATTCTTTTCCTCCAGCAATTCCCCACAGTCCCACTCACAACAAATGCCTCCCTCCTAGGATGGAGCATCCACCTAGAGGACCTTACTGTGAGTGGCACCTGGAGCACACAGGAAACTTTAGAGTACATAAATCTCCCGGAAGTCAGAGCAGTTTACTTAGCAACATAGACTTTCTCCTCACATATTCAGGGTCAGTCTATTCAAATCAGAACAGACAACACCACAACGATGTATTACATAAACAAGCAGGGAAGAACAAGATATTCAAAATTGTGCACAGAAGCTATGATGATCTGGAACCTAGCCTACCCCCTGGAAGTTCAACTATCTGTAGTACCCCTGCCAGAGAAAGACAATGTACTGATGGACTCCTTGAGTAGGATCAACCTGGGCAATCATAAATGGACTCCAACCAGCAGGAGTTGGCATCAGTGTTCCGATAGTGGGGTACACCAGAAATAGACCTGTTTTTCCTCCTGGGAGAACAACCAGCTTCCATTATTTTGATGCAGACCCCCAACTGTGGGCTCAGTCCCAGAGGATGCCCTAGTCCTCAGCTGGTCAGGGAAGTTTGTCTATGTCTTCCCTCCAGTCCCACTTTTACAGAGAGTTCTGATAAAACTGAGAAGGAGGTAAACAACAATGATTCTCATAGTTCCAGACTGGGTCAGGCAGACCTGGTATTCCATGCTCCTCTCTCTCTCTCTCTCTCTCTCCAACAGAGCACCAATCAACCTGCTTCTGCAATACAATCTGTTGACAGTGTCCCAGGGTAGGATAATATTCCCTGATCTGAGAACTCTACACCTCAGAGCATGGTTCTTGAAGAGCTGAAGTTCTCTGGACTAAATCTTTCTTAAAAGTAATGGAAGTGCTGAAGGTTTCTGGAAAACCAGAAACAAGTAGAACTTATGTTTCAAAGTGTAACAAATTCTCCTTCTGGTGTTCTCCTGGACAGATCAGTCCCCCTCTAGGTAGGCCTGTTTACAATCCTGGACTAACTAGTCCACCTCCATTCTTTTGGGTCTAAGTCCTTCAAGTGTTAAGGTCCATTTGGCAGCAGTATCAGCTTACACATCAGCAGGCAAAGACAGGTCACTGGTCTCAAAGTCCATTTTCAAAATGTTTTTCAAGGGCCTTAAGGAGCTGCTGACACCTCAAAGAAAACTTTGAAAAACATAATATTTAGGTACAATTCAGCTTGCATTTCATATGTATTCTGTAGATTTCTCCTCCCCATTATTTACTGCTGAGGAACTTCTTGGCATGAAAATGTGCACTTTATCCTACCTGCCTCTATAGCTTACTCCCCACACCATGTCATAATCCTCTGTTGTGACATCACAATATGTTGCCATGGGATTAACTGTGATGTCACAGGCAGTGCATTATGACCTCGGATAGGGAGAAAGTAACAGGAATAGATGAACTCTTCAGGAGCAAAGATCATGTTTTCATGCAAATGACCTCAGTAATAAATAAAGGCAAGGAGAAAAACAGAGGTAATGTGAAATACAAGCTGAACTGTGGCTAAATATTATGTTTTGTTAAAGTTCCCCTAATGGTGTTGGCTGCTCTTTAATCACCTGTACCTTCCAGTGTGGGGACCCTGTTCCTCCTTGGGATTTGAATGTGTGCATTGCCAAGCTGATGGAGGCCCCTTTCCAGCCCATGGCAACTACTGCACTGAAGGATATCACCTGGAAAACAGTTTTCCTGGTGACAGTGACATCTACCAGAAGGATAAGCGAGCTACAAGCCCTCTGCACAGATCTTAACTACATAATTTTCCATAGGGACAAGATGGTCCTAAGGACAGACAGGAAATTTCGCCTAAAAGTGTAATGGTATTCCATCTGAATCAAGCAATTGTCCTTCCAGTTTTCTTCACAGGAAAATCCAGCTCAGGTGAGCAAAAGCTCCACAATCTGGATGAGAAAAAGGCACCAAGTTACCACCTGGATCACACAAAGGATGTCAGGTCCACTAGCGCTCAACTGTTTGTTACCTATAAAGAAGTACAGAAAGGCAAAACAGCATCAAAAAGAATAATTTATTGTTGGATAATCTCCTGCATACAGTTCTATTATGACAAAGCTGGTATCCCCCTGCAAAGAGATTTGTAAAGAAGCTACCTGGAAAACAGTGCACACTTGCACAAAACACTGCTGTCTGGACGTTCGGTTCAGAAGGGTTGCCAGTTTTGGCACTTCTGTCCTGCAGAACCTTTTCCCTAAATAGGTTCTGTACCCAGTCTCCCAGGGTACTGCTATGGAGTCTGCACTTGTGGGGACTACACTTAGAACCAAGCATAGTACTATCTCTGCACTGGCTAAAGTAACAAACGACTGGCAAACCGAACTGGGTAAAAAAAATAGTGTTTGTGCTGTATTCCTAGACCTAAGCAAGGCGTTTGATATGGTGGACCACGAACTGCTCCTCTCTTCCTTACATTCCATAGGTTTAGATCCTTCCTCCCTTAGATGGTTCAGATGTTACCTCACGGGAAGGACACAGCAAGTGAAAGCTGAAGGAGACCTATCTCCACTCAAACCGCTGCTAAGAGGAGTTCCACAAGGATCTATCCTGGGCCCTATCCTCTTTGCCATTTATATCAATAACATTGACTCAAACCTTACCAAAGCCACTGTACACTTGTTTGCAGATGACACTGTTTTATATGTCAGCAACCCTTCGCCTGCTACAGCTTGTGAAGTTCTACAAGTGGAATTCCACATACTACAACATCAACTATTGGAAAAAAAGCTTCTTCTAAATGCAAAAAAAAACAAAAGCAAAGTTTTTCTCCACCCAAAGTCAGACAAGTCCCTCCTCACTAAACAATCTCCCCCAGCTATCCACTATCCTTGATGAAAGCCTTGAATATGTAGAAAAATTCAAGTATTTGGGGGTTTGGATAGATAGCAGGCTTGACTACACAGTTCATATTGAAGAACTTCTAAAAAAAACTTCGCCAGAGGCTTGGTCTCTTTTACAGTATAAGGCACTTTCTAACCAGAGACTCCAAGAAGAGGTTGGTCCAGCCCACATTTCTCTCAGTGTTTGACTATGCAGATTTCCTTTACAGTCGCTGCCCTATCTTCTACCTAAACAAATTGGACACACTATACCACAGAGCATTGAGGTTTATAACAGATCTACCATTTAGCACTCACCATTGCTCTCTCTATGCTGCAGTCGGATGGACATCTCTACATCTCAGAAGAAACAGAAATGCCGCAGTATGGACGTACAGAGCACTGACTAAGATGCTCCCAAATTATATCTTAGACTGCTTCACACAGGCCACAGCTAGTATCTATGCCCTAAGAAGCCATAATTTCATCATGCTCAAAGTGCCTAAATTCAACACCCGGCATGGGAGATCTGCTATCAGCTATGTACTAGCTACATCATGGAATACAATACAGAAGACCCTGAAGCTAAACAACTTTATATCATTAGCATCCTTTAAGCATCTATACCTAAGTCTCTTCCAAGAAAAATGCAATTGCTTCTACAAGTTCTACTATATTCGTATTCCTAACCTTCCCCTCCTCAGGCAGCCAACATAAGATGGCAATACACCTCCCTATAACTTCAACCCCACAGACTCAGTACATCCTGTCTATAGTCTTCTCCCATTACTTCCTGGCACATACCTTAGCCCTTATCCCTACCATACATCTCCTAGTGCTAGCCCCAGCCCCTGTTCAAGTCACTCTTACACTTTCCTACCAAGACACAACACAGTCTATGACCACCATCATTCAGTCATTCAATCACTGCGTCTCCTTGTCCACTATGACTTACCCTTGAACATTGAAATGTTGGTTGTTTTATTTGGGATATATAGCGAGATAATTCCAATGTTGATATGTATATATTAGATTAGATAGTGTGCATTCATATGATCCTACCTTGTCTTGTTATGTTTTAGGCAATTTTTGCTTTTGAATACTGTATCTAAGTGTTTTAAATATACCTGTATATGTACCAAATATTGAACCTTGATCTTATCAGGTCCATCTTGTAAATGAGCTGTGCTCAATGATGTTCACCTGAATAAATAAAGATTTGATTGATTGATTGATTGATTGATTGACTTGTTAAACTTAACTGAGGGATTTCTGAGATTTGAAGAAAAACTTACTCACTGTAAAAATGTTGTTTCTTCCAAAGGAATCCCTCACTAAGTTTAAAATTCCCTAATCTCTGCTTCCACTTCCAGGACTTGGAAAAAGGTTCAGACAAGAATCAGTATTCTTTTCTATTTGCTTGAGTGCTACTTGTTATAGTGACTTTACAATTGTTGCCAAGTGGTCTGAGTAACTTTGTTTTTTCATTGCAATTCATGTTTAAACCAATTTTAAAAATGTTTTTGAAAAAATGTTAGAATTTCTGGTAGCTATTTAGCTAGTTTTAGTAGTCACAGCTCACCCTAGTTTCAGAAATAAATCTGATGGTAGAGTGTAGGGATGAGCATGATACAGTTTGAATTTCATTATAAATTCCATAACTTACATAAAATTTGAAAAGCTCCAGGGCTGCTCATTGCCGTGGAATGATTGCACTTGTTAAACTTCATGAGGGATCCCTTTGGAAGAAACAGCATTACTACAGTGAGCATTTTTTCCTTTTTGCATATGCACAGACATGTTTCAATTACTGACTTTAATTGGATTGCTTGAAATCCAAGTAATCTAATGTACATGACATTAGGAATGATTAAGCATAGTGCCTTTGTTCCTGCATATCAGATTGTTTTCGTTTCCCCTCTTTTCACCCTTAACATGACTGCTATATACTCATAATGGTATAATATAAAACTTATTTCAATCATTTTGTTCCAAATGTGCTAAATGTAAGTGTAGAAAGAGACAAAGAAATAGCCAGTCATCAGTAAAGAAGCTTGGGTATATTTGCCTTAACAGGAGTATCTGGCAGTCTGATTCTGAATAAGGTTCACAATTTAAAACAGCACCATACATCAGTGCAGGGGATATGGTAAGAATACTACCATACTCTATAATTCCTCAGATCATGACCCTGAATATCCACTAAGAGTGGCAGTTAAACTTCCTTTGGAAGCATGCTGTCTTATTTGGCTACTCCCCTAGAATTGCTCTTCTAGAACTGCTCTTTTTTATATTCTTATGGTGAGAATGCTGGGGGTGTATGTGTGGATAAATCCATTCTAGTATCAGGGGATACAAGGGGTTCAGAAGAGGTCATTACTGAGGCTATTGTACAGCACGGTTTTATATTATGGCATATTCATACAAAAGCTGGGCTGCACAAAAACAAAACAAAGTCCTCATTTTGGACAGTGGCCAGCACCTGAACCTGGTGCTGCCACCACTCACCCTGACATCCTCTTCCCTCGGGGCTGGGGCTGCTGCTGGGCTCCATGGGGAAGCCTGAATCTGCCTCCTCCCACTGGCCTCCACAGAAACTGATGCTGGTTCTGCTGGTGGAGGGGATGGCCTCCTTCTGTTGGTGCTGCCCCTTGCAATGAACCTCAAGCTGCTGGGCTATATGGGGAAGGCCTGGATCCGCCTCCTCCCACTAACCTCCTTGGATCTGCTGGGCTACTGCTGGAGACTGGAGGGGATGGCCTGGACCTGCCATCTCTTCTGATAGGACCGCAGCAGGGCTTGCTGCTAGAGGGGTTGGCCATTTACCATTGCCACCGTGCCTGCCAATGAAATCTGCTGCTGCTGAAGAGGACTGGAGGTGATGGTCTGGACCTGCCACCCCTCCTGATGAGACATCTACTCACCGCCGTGGCACCGGGACAACTGCTGGGGAGCAGGGAGGAGGATCTGCCAACATGCTTGACTGGCCGGGACTCAGGAGGGATGCAGGAACTTAAGGTAAGTCCCTTTCTACTGTGCTCCCCCTCTCGCTGCTGCTGTTCCCTTTTCCTCCTCCACAAACGGAATGAACAGCTGTCCCCATTCAAAATGGCTGAGGATTCCAGTTGGAATTCTCTCAAGCTCATCCTTGCTGCCTGACCTCACAACTGGGCAAACAAGAGCAGGTGTCCCGTGCGAGGTAACTTCGTTGGGGGTGGGGGGGGTCTGTGAAGCAGGAGCTGCAGGCAGGGAAAACAAATGGAGCAGCAATAATCTTTCTTTTTTTTTAAACATAAGCCCAGCTGGGGCTTGCATTTGGAGGGGTCCTAACTTACAAGTTGGGGTATAGAACAGGGGCACCTCCTAATGCTGGGGCACCTAACCTGCTCACCCATTCCCCTTGAGCATACCTATCCTGGGGCACAAATTGGGGGGGCACCTCCCTCACCTGGGCACCTAACCCCTAGCAAGCCCCTAACCTGCCTAGCCAGCCCTGGAGCACCTGGATGCCCATTTTTGGAGGGCACCAGGAACTCTGGGGCACCACAATTGGGCCACATCTTTGAAACTTTAGCTGTCGACATCAGGACTACTCATTAACTTTGGGAGCTGGGGGCTGCTCATGATGACATGCAACATCGGCGCCTTTATAACATATATGGCCTCTTGCTCCTCAGTTCTTTCTTCTGCCAACTGCATATTGGACCTAAAGAGAAACAATGCTGTTGTTTTTCTGCTTAACTTTATTTAGATTTTGTACCTGTGGTCACAAGATCTACAAGGATGATGCTCACAACATGTATGCTTACTGTTTATGCTTGTCCCAGAACATGAGAGCCTGTAAAATCTGCAAGAAATTTAACCACGCCTCAAAGAGATGCCATAAGAAGGCTCTGGAAACCTTCACTGCACTCAAGATCATGGAAGCTCAGTCCACAGATCACAGCAGCACTTTTTATGTTGGCATGTGCGCATGCGCAAGCAACATTTTGTGGTAGTAGCACTGTACTAGCACTTTCAAAGGTGTGTCAGTGTTGTGGCGAATCCAGGGGATGCTTTAGTGGGTGTGTCCCTCAGCCACCAACCAGTGAGCATGCTGCCAATGACAGCAGTTTCAGAGAGTGCCACCAACTTGAACCAAATCCACCGCTGCAATGAGAGACAGGCTGGTCATTGCAGCGGCAGATCTGACATGCCTCCATTATGTACCATTGCTGGTGAAACATTTCAATAAACATGGTGGCGGCTCTCACTGTCCACCTTTTGCAAGCCCTAGAAAGCCAACTTCCAGGGGGTGCCCAATCCCCCTGTTGGCATGCCCCCTCCCCAGTTCAATTTGTTTGCTGACAGGGGTGCTCAATCCCTGTCAGCATAATGCCCTCCCCAGTTTTATTTGTCTGCCAATGGGGGTGCCCAATCCCCCTCGGCATCAGGCCCCCCCAACACAGGCACACTTTATTTGCTGACGGGGTGCCCAATCCCCATCAGCTCCAGTCCCCCCAAAAAAAGAAATCCAGGTGGCACCATGGGAGCCCACTCCAGTGTGCCTAAATGTCTTAGTGTCACCTGTAAAAGCAAAAACTTTCCACAAAGTCCCCCATAAAAACAAGAACGGTCCCTCGTCCATGGTGCCCCTCCCCAACCTGCACCCACCCACCCTCTAAGCACCCCACCTCCACACCCTCACCCCATACTTACCTCTGGGGTCAGCACTGTGATCTTTGGTGGAGCAGGAACACATCTGCACTCTTCAAAGCTGCATGAAACTGAAGAAGTGCCGTAAGCTGTATAATGGCATCAATGGGGGTCAACTTAGGTGGCTATCTCAGCCATTTTTTTGACTTTTGGCTCCAAATTTTCAACATGGGTTCTTGAGACCCCACCTCCATGAAATCAGTCACTGTCATCCCGTTATTCAGTCCAAAGGTGATTTCACGGTCACTGTAGTGGAATCACCTTTTGGGACCGAAATGCTTGAAAGGACAGTGCCATTATTCATGGTGGGCTCTAAAAGATTATGTTGCAAATTTGGTGAAAAATCCCAAAATGACTGTTACGAGCATGCATTATGCAGTTTCCATGCATGCTCGTAACTTCGAGAATTTTTAATATTTTCACTCCAGATTTTCAACATTGCCATTTTTTCACACTTTCTTATGAACAGTACAGCCATCATTTTTCACATCCTGCCCGAAATGTATTTTCACACATGTGGTGCACAATGGCACAATCGCTGTGGGAAATTAATGTTCGGGACAGATTAAGAAAATCACAGTGACACTGTTCGTGAGTGGAGGTCCCAAAATGCCTATGTTGAAAATTTGGTGGATAAATTCCAAAAAATGACTATGTCACGAGCGTGCATTGTGCAGTTTCCACGCACGCTCATAACTTCAAGCATTTTTAATATTTTCACTCTAGATTTTCAACATTGCCATTTTTGCACACCTCCTTATGAACAGTACAGCTGTCATTTTTCATGTCCTGCCCAAAACATGTTTTCGCACCTGTGGCGCACACTGGGCGCGGTCACTGTGTGAAATCAACTTTGGGACAGAGTAACAAAATCACACAACCACTGTTCATGAGGAGAGGTCCCAAAATGCCCATGTTGAAAATTTGGCAAAACAAATCCCCAAAATGATCACATTAAGGGAGTGCATTGCGCAGTATCTACGCACGCTTGTAAGTTTGCAAAACTTTCATATTTTCTTTCCAGATTTTCAACATTGCCATTGCTTTACACCTCCTCATGAACAGTATAGCTGTCATTTTTCTCATCCTGCCTGAAATGTGTTTCCACACCTGTGGCTCCCAATGGCGCAGTTGCTGTGCAAAATCACCTTTCAGGATTGAGTAACAAAATGATAGCACTACTGTTCATGAGGTGGGGTCCCAGAAAGCCAATGTTGAAAATTTGGAGTGAAAATAACAACAAACACTCCGGGCATTAAGGTTTCCAACCATACACCCACTCTGTAGAGACTGACAGGCGTCGGGGACGTAATTTGGGTTTGTCGGCCATAATGTTCACAGAATTCTGCCCCACCCCCCCCTACAGCCACTGACAGGCATTGAGGTGTGCCTTGGTTTCTGTCACCCTAACGTTCACCCCATTCTCCTATATTGCACCCATCTCAGCTTATTTCCTTATGGTATGGGGTGAGCATAAAGGCCAAAGACCCCAATGCACACCCCAACACCTGTCGCTCTCTGCAGGGTGGGGTGAGGTGGAATGGTGTCAGCATTATGGCTGACCCAAAGTCACACTCCCAACGCCTTTCAGTCTCTGCGGGGAAGTGTGTGTGTGGCGTTACTTCAATACTTCACTGCCATTCCTATTTTGCATTTCTAACTCCTGCACTACCAATGCCAGCAAGCCAACATTTGGCATTGACAGATGTTTGTTTACAATCTCTCATAATGTTTTGAAGTGCCTGTCATATTATCATTCACTATTGTGCTTCGTTTGTGCTGTTTTAGCTCATCTCTGTTATTATCCACTGTTTTTCGTAACATTTTTTATGCCTTGAATTAACTTATATTGCTTGTTATTCAACATGGTGTGTAATACGTTTACTGAGTGGTGGTCTAAGTGAGTTGTATTTTAATGATAAAGTGCAGTTGTTGCTAATTTATTGTATGTTTTTTTTGTTTTGTTTTGTTTAACCAGGAGAGACACATTAAGCTGAAGCTTGTTTCCAGGTGCGACCTGGGAGCACAAGGAAGTTAAGTGACTTGCTCAGGGTCACACAGTATGGAAGTGGGGCTGTGGGATTCAAACCCAGGTCTCCAGATTTGCAGCTCAGAGCCTTAAACCTCTGCAATATAATGCCTCCTCCTGTAACAGAAGACACGTACGTGTGGTGTCATTTATTTACTGGGGTGGAGGGTGCTTAAGCAGCTCATTCATTCCAAAATTGTACTGTAGCTCCACTGTGAAGAGGCAGTGCAACTTAAGGTGCTAGGAGCATTTTCCTAGTCTGTGTGCAATAAATTGCTTGAGCATGCACTGTACTTCAGTGTGTACAGCTTCTTTTCGGACTTTGTTTCATTGCTGTATTACAATATGCACCTGACGAGCAGTGAGAGTATGAGCTTCTGGAGGAATTACAAGTGAAAGTGTGGTAGCTGGTCTACTGGAGCAGTTCCTGTAATGCCTTAATTTACATGGTAAAATATCAGCTTTGGCTAACAATTTGTCTGAAAGAAATAAAGCAGTAATTTCAAAAGGCACATTTGTATGCAGACTGTTAGGGCTTAAAATCCCGTTACTCCTCGGTGGGTCATATATCCATGCTGTTAATATTACAGTGTTAGGTCTTAACCATGTGTTCATTCCACCCAGTATGAGTTCACCAGTAAGCAACAGCACAGAAATAAATGAAGAATCCAGTGGTGAGGAGCTGAGGGTTTCTTGCCTGGAAAATATTGAAAGGCTAGCTGAACAGAGATGTTTGCTACAGCAAAAACAACAAACTAAATAAGCAGGGTGCACAGACTGATACTATGAATTTAAAATCATTATTTGTCTCCCTGGAACATCTAATGTTACAAGAGATTAATGTTTGGCATGGCATAGAAAACTTGGAAGATTGTCTTAAAGTCAGAAGAGTGCCAGGAGGATTGTGAATAGATAAGAGACCATCAGTGGGAACTGATGAACTCAAGCACAAGGCAGAGAAGAAGGAGGCGTTACAGGAGTGTTTGGTTAAACTAATTAAAATCCTAATTAAAGAAGATAGAGCAAATTACACACAGGTGCACAAGGAAATCTGCAATGTGCAACAAGAACTCAGAGTCCTAAATAATCATCCAGAATTCACAAAGAGAGAACAGGAACTTAAAGCAGCAGTCCTACCAAATCAGGAAGTGATTTTATCAAAATTCTACTTTTTGGCTGTAAGCATGCAGCCATAGTTCCAGTTTCCATATCTGTAAATATTTTGTTTAAGCCATCTTTACTTTTTTACATATTTACAATTTACTTGATTTGTTGTAGCGCTACAATAAATATTGCTGCTGTCTAAATTTGAGCTGCGCTCCCCCATTCTGTTGCATCAAGTCTTTTGGTTACCGTAGTGGGACCCTGTGCTGAACTGTCCCGATGTCCTGTGTAGTATTGCCAGTCATACACATGTGCAGTTGGCAGCAGAGGGGGTTCCAGTTCAACATGCCGGGTGGCAGAAATATAAACAAAAGCAAAGGAAAACTGAGCAAATTACTCTGTGATAGTACAGTGCAGGCGGGAAAGAGTACCAGGGAAATGCTCAGCAGAGCACAGGGAATAAACAGTTTTTTTTTTTTTGCGTTGTACTGCTGCTTTAATAAACTATTGGAGAAAAAAGAAGCTGAGGTTACTGAAAGAAAAAGAGAACAAAAAAGCAAGGGATGAATGAGACTACTTAACTGGTGTTATTTTTAACTGGGATAGAAGAACTAGATGACAAAATGGAGGAAGAACAAATAATAGATTTCACTCAAGAGGTAGTGTTAGTGATAATGACAGAGGTCTAAGCAGGAAGGTAACAAAGTAACATTTGTACAAACTAATAAATGGAGTAGAAGTAATTTCAGTACAATAATATCTGATGCAGAAAACTCTGAGTAAGGCAATCAAACAGCAGAAGCTCATTTTTTAGAGAAGAACAAGAACAAAAAAGTCAAAAACAGACATAAGCATTTAAACAAAGTACCCGAAGAAAGACCAGGGGCTAGATTCACAAAATCTTGCCCTGGTGCAAACCTGGTTTGCGTGCCAGAAACCCAGTTTTGCGCTGAAGTTGATATTCACAAAAGCTTGGTTTGCATGCTCAAACCGGGTTTGCGCTGGGGAAAAGTGTGGTTGTGCCACAATTCAGAGGAGGGGAAGGGGATATGAATATTGGCACTGTTCGATTCACAAAGCATTTGCTCTGCGCAATGCCCTCTTGTGGGCCCCCTTGTGTGGAGCAAATACTGCTGACCAAGACCTTGCCGTAAACCCGTACAACTCTAGTGGTTGGTGGAGGTACTGCGGCGGCACCCCTGATCGCTGTCCCGAGTACACAAAACATTCTCCCTGGTGGTAGTGGTCCTCCTCCCCCAATCGCCAGCATGTTATGAAAATAGTAGTTGCCCTGGTGGCTAGTGGTCTCCTCTCCCTTCCCCGCTGCCAATCACCATTCTGATCATTGACATAAAAACCATGGTCCCTCCACCCCACCTGATTCCCATCCTGTACAGAAATAAATGTCCCTGATGTCCAGTGGTCCCTCCACCCCACCCGATTCCCATCCTGTATAGAAATAAATGTCCCTGGTGTCCAGTGGTCCCTTCACCCCACCTGATTCCCATCCTGTATAGAAATAAATATCCCTTGTGTCCAGTGGTCCCTCCACCCCACCTGATTTCCATCCCATATAGAAATAAATGTCCCTGATGTCCAGTGGTCCCTCCACCCCACCCGATTACCATCCTGTATAGAAATAAATGTCCCTGGTGTCCAGTGGTCCCTCCACCCCACCCGATTCCCATCCTGTATAGAAATAAATGTCCCTGGTGTCCAGTGGTCCCTCCACCCCACCCAGTTCCCTTCCTGTATAGAAATAAATGTCCCTGGTGTCCAGTGGTCCCTTCACCCCACCTGATTCCCATCCTGTATAGAAATAAATGTCCCTGATGTCCAGTGGTCCCTCCACCCCACCCGATTCCCATCCTGTATAGAAATAAATGTCCCTGATGCCCAGTGGTCTCTCCACCCCACCCGATTCCCATACATGTATAGAAATAGATGTCCCTGTTGTCCAGCGGTCCCTCCACCCCACCCGATTCCCATCCTATATAGAAATAAATGTCCCTGATGTGCAGTGGTCCCTCCACTCCACCCAGTTCCCATCCTGTATAGAAATAAATGTCCCTGGTGTCTAGTGGTCCTCCACACCACCCAATTCCCATCCTCTATAGAAATAAATGTCCCTGGTGTCTAGTGGTCCCTCCTTCCACCTGATCCCAGTCCAAGGTGTGACATGACCAACCCATCCCGATCCACTGTATAGTGAACATAGACCTTTTTCTGGTGGTCTAGTGGACCCCCACACCCCAACCCAGCAAGTAGTGTCCCACCACCTCACTCCCCACATCCCAATCCCAAGCTGGTGACCAGTGCAGCCCTCCTCTCACCACCATGACTGGTGGCAGACTGAGCTGTCAGTGAGTGCGTACTGTATACAGCATGTGCCCATTGACACTGACTGACAGCTGAGAGTGAACTGTCATTACACGGGCACGTACTGCATACAGTATGTGCTCATAGACAGCTCAGTTGGTGGCCATCCGTGGTGGTGAGAGGAGGGTTGTGTTGGTTGCCAGCTTGAGGTCGGGATGGGGGGAGTGGGTGGTGGTACACTACCTGCTGGGGTGGAGGGGTGGGGGTCCTCTAGACCACCAGGGAAAGGTCTATGTTCACTATACAGGGGATGAGGATGTGGTGGGGGGGAATGTCACACCAGGACTGGGATTGAGTGGGGGGAGGGACCACTGGACACCAGGGAAAACAATTTTTATACACAGAGGGGGATCGGGTGGAGGAGGGACCACTGGACACCAGGGACATTTATTTCTATTCAGGATAGGGATCGGGTGGGGAGAGGGACCACTAGACACAGAGGGACATTTATTTCTACACACAGATGCGGATCGTGTGGAGGGAAGGACCACTGGACACCAGGGGCATTTATTTCTACACATGGATGGGGATTGGGTGTGGGAAGGAACTACTAGCCACCAGGGAAGATGGCAATTTATTTATTTCAGTGAATAAGACAGTGATTGGCAGGGGGAGAGACCATTAGCCACCAGGGAAGATGGTAGTTTTTTTCAGTGATTGGGACAGTGGTCACCATGGGAAGCGGGGAACCACTAACCACCAGGGTAACTATTATTTTCATCAGGGGCCAGTGATCTATGATTGGGGGAGTGAGGACCACTACCACCAGGAAGAATGTTTTGTGTATTTGGCATGGTGATCGGTGGGGAGGGGGGCCACTAGCACCTGGGACTGCGGCCCCTATGGGGCAGTGGCTGGGGGGAGCCACACTATGCTCCTTGCAGCCTATGCAAATAGACCCATAATGGACATGCAAATGGACACCTAGTGCCTTGCATGCCGAATTGGCTCATTTGCATGGCTGCCTTTGTGAACAGGAAATAGCACCCATGCGCTATTCTTTCTGGGACCATGCTCCTGGCTGTATGTCAGGGTGGTGGTACTGGGGTAGTGCTGGTGGTATTGGGATTACCGCTGCCTCAGACTAGCCCTTTTCACAGTTGGATTGCGCAGTGCACTATCCAACTTTGAATAGCACTTTTGGACACTTGGGCAATCACAAATCGAAATGCAAAACTTTGCATTGCTTTTGTGATATTTTGTGAATCTAGCCCCGGAGGCAAAAGAAGGGGCAAAAGGATCAAAAAGAATAACATGCATCACCAAGAAAAATCAATAGAAGATAAAAAAAAGTAGTGAATTTATCAGCACAAGTACTTACAGAAACTCAAATACAGTTACTTGAAAAGAGACTTAGTTTTATACCTCACCCCTGATAAATACCTTTAACATTAAAGTAGAATTGTTAAAATATTTCGGAAATTGAATCTGAAAAGCTTCTTTAGTTCTTCAAGAATGGGCCAGCAACTAGAAAATATAGAGATTGAATCAACAATGAGAGAAGATCTGCAATTCTTGATCAAAGCCATGGAGGCAAAAGCAGCCAATGAGAACAGAGATCCAGACTTCACATTGATGCCTGGGGATATGACTGAGAATTCACCATAGGGTGAAGTTTCCTAGTCCTCGGAGAAAACAGCTATTGTAAGTACAAGCGTTAACATTAGAGATGAACATGTTTATTTTAATACAGTATGTCACTAGCTGATGAAATTGCTACCGATTAGGAAAATATGACCATAGAGAACCAGATCACTGTCAATTAAAATAGATTATGCTTCCAAACAAAATCTCTGTTCTGTAGCACTACTAAAGATGCAGCCATTGTAACTGATTAAAAAATGGTTGAGAGAGAAGTCAATGAACTTCTAAGTAATGATTTACACTTAGGAAGACATAACTTAACAAAAGGGGAAAGACTAGCATTGGTTGAGATACAGGAAATAAATTACATAATTATCTATAAAACAGGGAATGTGGTGGTGTTAAACAAGATTACTTAAAATAAGCAGAAAGATTGCTACTGGGAAATAGAGAAACCTATGAGAAATTGAGATGTGATCCAACTAAACAATTTAATTCTGGGAGTAACTGACACTAAAGAAGTTTAATTTATGAAAAACCCAGATCCAAAAACAGCTAAATTTTACTATCTCCTTAAACTTCATAAATACCCCACCAACCAACCTGGAGGGCCTATCTTTTTTTGGACTCCAGCCCACTTGTGAAAACTTGTGTAAATTCACTGATTATTTTCTCCAACCTGTTGTACAGACATAGCCCTCCAAAATTTGTCACTTCTTCTTGAAAAATTTAAATCAATTACATGGAAACCAACATATAAATGGATAAGCATTGGCATGTGCTCTTTGTATACCAGCATACCACATCAACTAGGATTGGAAGCACTTAGTATCTGTGACAGTATGCTTTGGAACTGCCTCTGGGTATTGAGTAGCATAGTCACATAATACCAAAATGAATCGATTACCCTTTTTACTTTTGTGTAAGGGGTCAATCGCATCCATTGCAATTCTCTCAAAACGCACATCTATCAAGGGTAGGGGTACCAGGGGTACCTTGTCTTTTTTAGTCACTGGGCTACTTTCTGACACTCAGCACAAGAACCACAATAGGTAGCAACATCTTCATGAATCCCAGGCCAGTAAAATCTATACAGCAATCTGACAACGGTGCGATCCCTCCCTGAGTGACCAGCCATAGGACTACAGTATCATGTGCTATCTGTAACAACTCAGATCTATACTTTTGTGGTATAACCAATTATTCGATCTGTTTCTGAGTCTGAGGTTTAACTTAAACTCTGTAGAGTAACCCATTGCATTTTTTTAAACATTGGTTCACCATTTTGGTTTCACCTGCAGCTGCTTAAAATAACTCTGGAGAAAAACATTGTTCTTCTGAAACAGAATCACAATCAGTTATCAGTTTAATTTCAGCATTTTTGTATATTAACCCCTTATGTCCATCAGCCTTTTGTTGCTACTGTTTCTTCAGGCATCTTCTTTCTTTCCTGGACTTCCAGATCTTGGAGCTATGCTCATACTGGTCTGAATCAAAATCACCAAAAGGGAAAGAGTCCCCACCATCTGAGATTTTTTTACCTGTGCTGTTGTAATCACGGCTGCTGAAACGGCAGGATTTACTTCCTCTGTGATTAACTCACTAAATCCTGGAAAGTACTGCAGTTTCAAATAATCACAGGTACAGGTAACTTAGGTACTACCCCCACTTTTATTTAGCATGACACTCCATTGATATTTAGAGTCACTTGGCTGGTGGGATAGTATTGAGTGTCCCCGTGGATGCAGATGACACCAGTACCTGGTCCTTTGGCACAGTTCTTTTCGAGAGCTTCAACATGCACTAGGGTTTGTCTACTTCCTGAACCTGTAAGTCCCTTCACAGTCTTATCTACCACCTTGACATCTGTTAAGTACTTGGCCCAGTTTGCTAAGGACAAATCTGCTCCAGTGGTATTCTCCTTACTACAGCAATTTCTTGCAATATGGCCTGGCTTTTTACAATTACAGCAAATAAAGTCTTTGGGTGCAGATTTGTTACCCCCACCAGAGTTTTTATCTGACCTGGAGTTAAATTGGGAAAAAAGAGGGTCTTACTGGTGCTTGGCTTTTACCTCAATCTGTGGCATCTGACTGGCCATCTGGTAGTCTTCAGCCAAAGAAATAGCCTTTTCCCCACTTTCTGGTCAGTATTCTTTTACCCAGAGCTGCACGTCTGTAGGCAGGATGTTGATGACCTGCTCCACTGCAAGTGTGTCAATGATCTGTGGCACTGTTTTGCCCTCTGGTTGGAGCTATTTAATGAGGAATTCTCTTGAGTCAGGTAAAGGCCTCTTGAGCATTGTTGACTGAGTTGTACTTCAGAGATCAGAGTCTTTGCCTGTAGGTCTCTCCTGAGATGTCATACTTTTACCGGACTTCTCTTTTCACCAGGTCATAGATTTCTGACTGTGCAGTTTTCATATTATTATAGGCAAGTTGGGCTTTACCTATCAGGTAAGGTACCAGCCTGACTGCCCCCTGCTGCTTTAGCCACTGGCAGGCTGTTGCAACCCTTTCAAAAGCTGTCAGGTATACTTCAATATCATCTGAGGTGCACAACTTTGTAAGTTTAATGTCTTTTTAGTTGTTTGTTTTTTGTTGCTCTGCTGGACCTGTACCAGATCCTCCAGCTTTGATAGCTTGCAAGTCATCCAGCCATCGCTGCTCCTGTCACTGCATCTCTTCTCTGCGCTCCTGTTGCTGCATCTCTTCTTTTCTCTGTGCCTCGAAACATTGAATCTCTTTATCTCTCTGCTTCTCTGTCTCTTTTTGATGTATAGGCTACCATTTGAAAAAGGCAATCAGGTTTTCAGGTTGTGTCACTGCCTGTTCTACTTTTTCCATCAATGGTGCCGGCTGTAAAGTCTCAGCATGAATTTCTATCTCTGCTAGTTTGTCCACCATTCTTCTGGTAATCATTCCTGGGCTTGCTGCTGCAGAATCCATACCTTTCTTCTATGCGTCCTTGATACCAGGTCTAGTACCCACGCAGAAAACTGCTGGCTTTTAAGTCCCATCTCTCACACCATCTGTCATCGAGGCACAGGTTAGGAAGCACAGGAAAACCAGGAGCAGTTACAAAATTCACAAATAGCATTTTATTTTTATCAATAACAGTAAAATAAAAAAAACTGATCAGTATAACTATTTACAAAGGCAATACAAACAGAGAAAACAAAGTCCTTCTTCTGAGGGTATCTCTGATTCCAACTTTGTCTCTCCCTAGCAAAAATATTGCTGCTGTTTTTATAACAAGTCTTTGCCTGACAATTAACTTCTTCATCCTGAGCTCATTAAGGAGACATCCTGTTTCTCACAAAATGTATAAAAGTTCTTGTCAGTTTCTTTGTAAAGCAGACTTGCAAATAGAACAGTGTCCCAAGCTGGCCTCCTGCTGACAGCTCTGCAAAACAGTTTCAAACAAGCCTGAGAGGAGCTTAAATTGCATCTCAGGTTAACCCTCTAAATTCCAAATAGCTTTTTTCACAATCATTTTAACAGTATAACTACATACAGTTTCAAACAAAGGGATCCCAGTTTCACTTACAGTTTCACATATATTTTTATAACTGCAGATATGCAAGGGGGAAGAAAAGACACAAACAGCAAGTGAAGGTCGAGAGATGGTGAGAGGCAGAGAATTGCGAGGCAGTCAGAGTGATCAGTTTCTAGGTCTCATGAGAACATTTGGTTGCACAACCAGACAGATAAGAGACAGAAAAGGGGTGGATAGAACAGATACTTGCATTTAACTCTTTCTGTGCAATAAATGGGACAGGGCCTTATTCAACCCTGTCATAGTATCTAGCAAACAACACCAACAACAGAACACCCTCTGTTGAATTTTTGGTCCAATCAGTGGAATTCATACTAACACACAATTTTGTTATGTTTAATTGATGTCATTATTTGCAGATTTGTTTACTGAAAGAGACAATAGCATTGGGTCCAGAGGTTTTAGAGAAAAAAACTGTGGGGAATGCAGTACTCCATGGCATGTCTAGTGCTCATCCACCTAGTGTAATTAAAAGCATCCCTTACAGAGAGTTTATCTAGCTGAGATGCAATTGCACTATAGAAACTGAATTTGATCAACAAGCTAAAGAGCTTACTAACAGGCTGTTACTTTAGGGCATAATTAAAATATTGTAATTTAATCCAAACTAAAAGCAAATAACCTGAATAGGGACACAACCTTGAAACCAACACGGTTAACGGTATGTAATATGTTTACAGAGTGGTGGTCTAAGGGAGTTGTATTTTAATAATAAAGTGCAATTGTTGCTAATTTATTGTATGTAACTGAGGACACATACTTATGACAACATGTGGAGGGTACGTAAACAGATCATTCATTCCAAAATTGTAGTTCCCCTATGAAAAGTCAGTGAATCTTGAGGCACTAGGAGTGTTTTCCTGGCCTGTGTGCAATAAATCACTTGAGCATACTTCAGTCTGTGCTGGTTCTTTTTGGACTTTATATCATTGCTATATTACTGGCACCTGAAGAACCTAATGAGTGCAAAGAGCTTCTGGAGGAATTACAATGCCATGGGCTCCAAGCTGGCATCTCCCTCAGGTCTGGCTGTCATCGGGAAAGACACCCTTCCTGGCAGTCAGCAATGCTGTCACCGCCATGGTTGGTAAAACAGTTGGAGAAAAGTAAAGAAAAGGGAAAGGATAAGTAATCATCGAAGCCCTCCTGCTGTAGCCATCACCATAAGCCTTGGGAGAAAAATGCTTCAACCGTGAGGTCAAGATCTCCACTGAAGTAGGGTAAGTTCTCCTTGTCGACTGCTGTAATCCACCACTCTTTCTGTGAAGAAATACTTCCTCACATCTCTCCTGGCTCTACTCCCTTCCAGCTTCATAGCATGTCCCCTTGTTCTTGAGCTCCTTTTTTCTGAAAAAATACTTACTTTCTGTACCTGTTTTACCCCAGCGAGGTATTTAATGGTCAATGTCATATTCCTCCACTCACTCTTCCCTTCCAGAGTGTACATATTGAGGTCCTTTAGTCTCAATGCAAGATCCTGGGTGGGGGACTCAATTATTAAGGGGATAGAACTGGGGGGAGCAGGGAAAACTGAAGTAAGGTGCCTGCCTGGTGCCATGGCTTGGAGGGACAGGAAGCGCATCCTCAGAATCACGAGAACAGCTGCACGGGAGTCTGAGCTAGACGTCATTGTCCACATAGGGACAAATGACTTGGCTCTTCATGAGATTAGAGCAGTGCAGGAGGACTTTGTAGAGTTGGGGAGGGGCCTAAGACAAGTAGCACACACAGTATCCTTCTCAGAGGTGCTGCCTGTCAGTGGCATGGGTGAGGCGAGGGTACTTTGCACCATGCAGCTTATTGAATGGTTGAAAAAATGGTGTGGAGCACAGGGGTTTGGCTTCATTGGTGACTGGGGTTCCACCTGGAGGGACAGCAACCTATACTGGCAGGATGGTCTGCATCTGTCCAGGAAGGGAACAAGTCTTTTGAGCAACTGGTTTAAATGCTTCATTGGCAAGCTTTTAAACTAGTCAAGGGGGGAGGCACTGATAAGCAGCAGGAAAATCCCAGCCTCTCCCTACAAAACAGGGTACTAAATGAGAAAAAGACCGAGGTAGAAAGGTCAGTGGGGGATGCTGCAACAAAAGGTAAAGCCATCAAAAAATGGAGAGCAATGAGTACCAATGCCCGTAGTCTGGGTAACAAGCTTCCTGAATTAGTGGCCTTGATGAAGGAGGAACATCTGGATATCGTGGCAGTCACAGAAACATGGTACACACAAAACCATGACTGGGACTGAAACATACTAGGATACACTATCTACAGGAGGGACAGGGAGGGTAAAAGAGGAGGAGGAGTAGCTTTCACATAAGGGAAGGAATCAAAGCAACAGAACAAAAGGGTAAACAGGGAGGAGAAGAAGCACTGTGGGTCAATTTGGAGACAGGCAATGGCACCACAATCCGCAAAGGGTTAGACACAGACCTCTCAGGGGAGGAAATGGACAAGGAATGATAGAAAGTATACTTAGAATGGCAGAAAAAGGGAGATATTGCTGATGGGTGATCTAAATATGCCAGATGTTAACTGGAGTGCAGTTGCAGCCACTTCGAAGAGTGGGGTTATTCTAGATGCCCTACAGGGGGCATGCCTTAGACAACTAGTATTGGAACCCACTCGAGAGGGAGCAATCTTAGACCTGGTTCTCTCAAATGGAGATGGAGAGAGGATCACAAATGTAGAAGTGGGTAGCCATCTGGGAACTAGCGACCATCGAACAGTATGGCTCACAATAAACACAGCAATAGAGTCAAGCCATACAAAGGCAAAAGTAGTGGACTTTAGGAGGGCTGACTTTGCCAAAATGGGTGAGTGCCTAAGGAATGCACTAGCAAATGGGCAGGAAGGAGGGGTGGAAGAACAATGGGGAATAATAAAAACTTCCATCACAGAGGTAACAAGCCTTTGTGTGAAGCAAATAAACAAAACAAAATGATGTAAGAAACCACTATGGTTCTCAAAGGAAGTGGCAGTGAAGGTTCAAGAGAAAAGGAAAGCATTCAGGAAGTACAAGGAATCACAGAAGGAGCAGGACAGATAATTGTATCAGTTAAAGGAAAAGGAAGCTGGGAAGGCAGTCAGAGCAGCAAAGGCCCAAACTGAGGAAAAGATTGCCAACTCAGTTAAGAAGGGGGATAAAACCTTTTATAGGTACATAAGGGAGTGAAGGAAGACCAAGGGAGGGATAGTGAGGCTTAATAAAGGGGAGGGAGGAGGGGTGGGCAGAGGGTGACTGTGAAAAGGCAGAGACGCTAAACAAATAGTTTTGCTCAGTATTTACAAAGGAAGAGGGGGAGGTACCTAAAACAAACAATAGAAACACTCTGGATACAGAAGCTGATACCAGCCCATTTACAGAAGAAAGGGTTCTGAAAGAACTCTTAAAACTGAAGGTGGACAAAGCAATGGGGCCTGATGGGATTCATCCCAGAATTCTAAAAGAACTAAGGGTAGAACTAGAGACACCACTGACTACCCTCTTTAACAAATCATGGGAGGATGGGGTGGTACCCGAGGACTGGAGGGGGGCAGATGTGATTCCCCTTCACAAAAGAGGCAGCAAGACAGAAGCAGGAAACTACAGACCTGTTAGTTTAACCTCAGTGATAGGGAAAATGATGGAATCACTTCTGAAGGAAAGAATTGTCAGGTATCTAGAGGCCAGAGGGGCACAGGACCCAAGGCAGCATGGATTCACAGTGGGAAGGTCATGCCAGACGAATCTGATAGATTTCTTTGACTGGGTGACCAAAGTAGTAGATCAGGGAGGGGCTGTGGACATGGCCTATCTAGACTTTAGCAAGGCATTTGACATAGTCCCACACAAAAGATTAATATACAAGTTAGCCAGCCTGGGAGTGGGTCCCAAGATGACAGCCTGGGTAAAGAATTGGCTGGAGAATAGGACACAGAGACTAATAGTAAATGGAGTTCACTCTGAAGAAAGGGGGGCTATTAGTGGGGTACCGCAGGGATCAGTATTAGGACCGGTCCTCTTCAATGTCTTTATAAGCGACATTGCAGAGGGACTGGAAGGAAAAGTATGTCTCTTTGCAGATGACACAAAGATCTGCAACAGAGTTGATGCACAAGGTGGGGTGGAAAGGATGAGAAGGGACTAGGCAAGGTTAGAGGAATGGTCAAATGTATGGCAGCTTAGATTCAATGCTAAGAAGTGCTAGAAATCTAGATTTAGTAGTTGCCGTATTGGTCCTTGCAAGAATAGATCCAGAAGCAAATGATTTGATACCTTTTAATGGACCAACATAGATGTAACAACAAGAACAAAGTGCTCTAGCTTTTGGACCAAACAGTCCTTCTTCAGAAGCTCAAGTCCATTAAAAGGTATCAAATCATTTGCTTCTGGATCTAAGAAGTGCAAGGTAATGCACCTGGGAAACAAAAACCCAGGGGAAGAGTACACAGTGGGGGGGTGAGATATTAACAACAATAAAAATGGAAAGGGACCTGGGGGTAGTCCTATCAGATGACCTAAAGGTGGGCAAGCAATGTGAGAGGGCAGCAAGGAGGGCTGAGGGGATACTGGGATGCATAGGGAGAGGCATCACTAGTAGAAAACAGGAAGTTATTATTCCTCTGTACAGACAGCTGATGAGACCCCATCTGGAGTACTGCGTGCAGTTCTGGAGACCCAATCTCTGCAAAGACATAGACAGGATAGAAGTTGTCCAGAGGAGGGCAACTAAAATGGTGCAGGGTCTGCACCGGAAGACATATGAAGAGAGACTTAAGGATCTTAATATGTATAGCCTCGAGGAAAGGAGGGAGACGGGTGACATGATAGAAACTTTGAAGTACCTCAAGGGAATCAACAAAGTCCAAGAGGGTAGCATCTTCCAAAAAAAGAGGTATGCAAGAACAAGGGGACACAATTTGAAGATGAGGGGGGGGCTCAGAGGTAATTTAAGGAAGTATTTTTTCACAGAGAGGGTTGTGGATGCATAGAACGGCCTTCCGGAGGAGGTTGTGGGTCAAAAACAGTGGTGGAATTCAAGCATGCATGGGACAGTCATAAGGCAATTCCAGGGAGTGGGGGTAGGAAGAAGTAGGCTGCTGGTTAACTAGGATCTGCAGCTTATCCATTAGATAGGGAAATGGGCGGACTGGGTGGGCCAAGCGGTCCTTATCTGCCGTCAAATTCTATGTTTCTATGTTTCTGCAACATCAGGCCTGCAAGTGTATTTAAAGCATCTGGGTACCCACTATTCAAAACTAAGCTACAGTTACAGGAGAACTGTGCTAAACCTATAAGTCATTTTTGCCAGTAGATGCTGTTTTTAAGTACTGGTTAAAATTCTGTTTTAGTCCTATCTATACAAGCTTTTTAGTAACCTCAGTGGAGTTTCTGCTTTACAATCTAGTGGTAAGGACCACTTTAGAATGTTATGATGTAGTTTATGTCCCAAATAACCTTAGCATTCTATAGTAGAACAAGAAGCCTAGAACAGGGACATAAACTACTAAGCTATTGTTTTGTGTTCTTTTGCCCATTCCACAGTTTACTGTATGGTACTTCGGCTGTGTGTAATTTATTCTTCAATTGTACTAATACTGTATATTTTGACTTATTATTTCTATTTTTTGTATTATTCATGTACTGTACTTTGTATATCTTCTCTTCTCTTCCCCCTCCCCCAGGACACATCTGGAAATGAGCTGTTACCATCTCAGTATATCTTTCCTTGTGAAACTTTTGAAATAAATAAATGAATAAAAAACTACATCATACAGTTCTAAAATGGTTCTTACCAGCAGCATGTAAATCAGAAACACCCATTAAGATAACTAAAAAGCTTGGATTGCTAAAGTAGTAACGGAGTTTGAACTAGAATTTATAAAACAGCTTCTATTTTGAACACTGACTTGCAGATTCAGCGCAGTTCTCCTTTAAAGAAAGTGATTGCTGTGAAAGTCATTGTAAACTGTGGCATTTAACTGCTAAAGGTAGTCGGAGAGCCTATAGTACAGTAAGCCTGGGTTACCAGCCTGTGTGTGGGTGTGGGAGGCCCAGCAAGCCAGCTCCAAGAAGATGCCGGGACATCTGAGCACCTGTTGCCAAAGGTGATGCACTTGAAATACTAATAAGAGACAGTGTGCTGTTAATTACTCAAAGCCATTGTTCAACCCATTTGGTATAACCTCCCTTTCTTTCACAGGACCAAAGCTGTGAATAATAAAGTGATTAGCCTGTAACATCTGGTGTGTGGGATATTATTGTGTGACATATTGTTAACAATCTACTTTAAATGGTCCAAGGTGTTGAAATTGTACTTGAGGGAGGATACTAGTACTAGTGTGTGTTTCAGAGTGGGGACTGAAAGTTGGTAAGGAGGTGGGCTGGTACTACATCCCAGGGGGCAATATTCTATTGGTCAGCAGGCCCACTATTTCCTTTTTTGTTGGTGGAGGCATTGCACTATCTCCTTTATTTCCCATCCAAACCAAACCCCCCACGTGAGGAGTTTAATGAGCCCAGGCCCCTCAACCTTGCTTGGTCCCCATTGATGTAAGGCAGGGAAAGTAACTGAGGAAGTAACACATGCACCATCTGCACGGTGACCCGGTTATACATATAAATCCTTTTCTGGTGGTATAGTGCCCCCCCCGAATTGGTCCTCTCTCTACCTTCTCAAATAAATCTTAAAACCACTACCTTGGTTTTCCCCATCCCACCTCACTTATGCCACTGTGAGCCCAGTTGCTTGCTTGCCTATCCCCTTTTTCCTTTCAGTGTTTTAAATGTCTTCCCAGACAAAAATAAATAATATATTTTTATAAGCTGCTAAGCACTACGGTACAGTCTATTAGTGCCTAGTCTACTGCCTGCCTCCTGCGCTCTGCAGACTAGTTTTTTTTTGCCACAGATCGAGAATTCGAGATGGAAGTTTGGAACATGTCCTTCTTCTTTCCAGCTCTGCTAGGTGTGTTGTGCTGAATTCTGGCTGCACCACCAATCAAATCAGTGATGAGTCACATGACTTTTCTCCAAAAGTCACATGACTTTAGGGAACTCCAGGGGGGACAAAATAACAGACTGTTTAATCATATAGTCCCTCCCCCTCCCAGCTCTTGTCTCAGTCCCTCCCACTGACCTTGGAGTCCCGTTTGAGTCCTGCTTCCTCCCAGCTCTTTGTTCCCCCCACTGTCATCTGAGTTCTGTTTCAGCCCCTCCCTCCCAGTCCCACTGTTCTTAGGCTCTGACTGACTACTGTTTCTCACTGGACCACCGCACCCCTGAAGGTCTCCGAGACCACCCACCCATTACTGGTACAAGTCAGGCTGGCAACGCAGCACATATATGAGTGAGCTCACTGAGTTTTAAAGTGTTTCATGCTCAAATTGCACTGTGAACCCACTAGTGTTTGAGTTCTAAATTAGAACTTGAACACTAGAGTTCAATTACATTTCTAATCTTTCTTGAACTAGTTCTGACAATCCTTATAGCAATCATACAACCCCTTCCCTGGTGATATAGTGGCTGTGCACCCCCCCCCCCCGAGTGCCCCTGTCTCCATCATACAAATCCTTCCCTGGTGGTATAGTGGTCCCCTGAACACATGTTAGCACCCAACAACCCATCTGCTGCTGAACAATCCCCCAGCATCTCCTCTCACCCTGGTCACCTTTTCATCATACAAAGATGGCATAACCCACCGCTCACCTCCTCAGCTGGCCACCGTCTCAATGTGCAATCATGTGTACTGTACTACTGTAAAATGGCAGCCATCTGTATGACAGTGGTTCTGTATTCTGATTACAACAATGATTGGGAGGAAAGGAAACACTAGACTACATGGGCTGGGTGGCTGCAGTACAACTGTCCTTTCTTTGAGGGGTGGTGGTGCAGACTTAGTGGCCCAATAAGCTATGTTTTCTGGCAGGGGGTAAACAGTGCCTCTCTGGGGACTGTTTAGCATTGTCACACCTTTTGAATATACTGCTGTGCAATTATGAATGAGGGACCCCTCATTTGCATAGGTGAAGTGGTATGGGATAGTAGTGGTAGTTCTTGAAAAATACAATTTAGGGTCTCATCCTCACTAAATATTGAGTGGAGGACTTTAATAATCTTATGTAAAAGTTCAAGGTCAGGATGATATGCGCGACTACTAATGGTATTCTGTTGGTAGTGGTCCTTTCTTTACACTGAAGTAGTTGTTCTCTTGGTACCTGTGTTGCACGTTCTGTCAATTTCTCTGAAAGAGTGTCCCTGCCCAATAAAGGTTTTTTTCAATATAGCCAAATGTGTATCTCTGTCTTCCTCATTTGAACAGATACGGTGATACCGAAGTGTTTGACTGTATATGACAGATTTTTTTTGTGTGGGTCAGGTGATTACTATTCCCATGTAAGTACCTCTGTCTGTCTGTTGACTTTCTGTAAATACATGTATTTAGGGTTTCATCCTTGATGGTGACAGTGGTGTTCAGAATATTAACACTGGTGGCAGAATATTCCAGGGAAAGTTTTATGGTTGTGTGGAGGTTATTAAGTTCCTGATGAAACTCGTTAAGTGTGTCAGTGTCCTCTGTCCAGATTATAAACAAATCATCAGTGTGATGGAAATAAGTGAGCGGTTTGTGTGTACAGTGCCTTAAAAACTCCTCCTCCAATTTTGCCATAAAGAGATTAGCATACTGTGGAGTCATTCTGGTGCCCATTGCTGTTCCTATAATTTGAACATAATGTTAATCATTGAAGCTGAAGTTAAAGGCCTTGCTTTTAATTAAGAATGCATTCACATAACACACGCACTCATTCATAATTTAAGTTAGTGGGACTGTCTGCACGAGTAGTCATGTTATCTGCTCCTGATGCCATTTGACCTTGGAAGGTTTCTCAGCAGTAGCAGACTGGTAGAATCGGGTTCCTTCATTTCAATCTGTGTTATTTTTTAAAAAAAAGGTATTTTAAACCAGTGATAATAATTTCTGTTTTTTTGTGTATGATCTGGGTGTTAATAGAATGTGATTCTATTAACTGGCATAAGCTTTCGAGGAAGAACTTGGTTGGTCTGGAAGTTTAGGCACTGTTTTCTTTTTGTAACATCTATGTTGGTCCAATAAAAGGTATCAAACCATTTGCTTCTGGATCTATGTCTACTGTAAGGAATATGTGGACTAATTAAGTTATACGTCTTAAATTCTAGCCTGTAGTGATGTTCACATCCTATATGGTTTTTTTACTATAAATATTGTTTTTAAATGTGTAATAAAATGCAGGGCAATGTTGTAAATAGGGCTTACCCAGGTCCTAAAGATCTTATCCTGTTATTTTAAGTGTTACTTAACTACATTGTAGTTATAGTGTAAATACACTATAACTGCATTGCAATTGCAATGTAGTTGCATGCAACAAACATGTAACTACAGTGTAATTACCCTGTTGCATGTAATTAATGATTAGATACATTGAAATGGACACTTAAAATAAAATGTAACCACTTTTACTACTCACTGCTACACTGCCATGTAGCAGCGCTCCCGGATGAGGTGGGACTGCTGCTGAGTTCTGTCTCTGCAGCAACCTGTGTGTCAGGCTGGGGAGGTTGCCTCTTTCAAAAGGATGTTGCTGCATGTGTGCAAGACTTGGAAGGGTTGTGCTCAGTGCCATGGGAGGGTTTGTGGAAGAAAAAGCCAGATGGGCAAATGGTAGCCATCTATATGACAGTAGTGTCCCACTCGAGCCCTGCGCGGGACCCATAGAAATATAAAAAGTGACAGCAGATAAAAGCCCATCAACCAGTCCTATTTGCCCAGCTTGCCTAACTACACTATGTAGGCCCTTATGGCTCCCTAGTGCCTTACTGGATTGTACTGCTGGGTGAAGGTGAGAATGCCTGCCTTCCTTCTTGGCACCACCATGGGGTGGGGTGAATGATCCATGGGGGAACTGGAGTAGGGGGTTGTCTTGTGGTGAGTAGGTGGTTGCCTTCCAGAAAGTGAGGAAATGCATGAAGATGACTGACCAAAGAGGATAAACAAATGGTGAAAAAATGGATGTAATGTTGCTGTCCCTAAAGAGCTGTGATGTTAGGGGATGGAAGACTAAAGCAGATCTGCTAGAATGAGTTTTATTACTCTTTGGGGCTTTACCAGTGCACACAGCTCTGATTACTCAACCATGCAGCCAATAATCCTGCAAAAGCTTTGTGACATATGGGCCACATCGGGAGTAACATCTTGTTCAAGCTGTTACAGGCTTCTTTTCTTCAACTGTTACAAGGTGCAAATGTATATATTATTTTGTACTGATTTTCAGCCCTGTACAATTGCAATATAAAACTGACATACTGCAGATCAAGTGACTCGAAATAAAAAAATAAATGCTGGGTATTTAAAGAAACTATAAAAGGTTTTCCAAGTTATAAAGTACACAGCAAACATGCCCTTCATGGTAAAGCTGAAACAGAACTGACCAACTGACTAATCATATATTTAGAGTTCAGTACAGATTAGATGAAGCAAATGTGTTTGTTTTTTAAATACGTCAGTTAATTCAAGCTGTTCCAGATATTATTAAATGAAAATAATTTTATTTTATTTTCTAGATTATAAAATGTTGGAAGTGACCATAACATTGCAGAGCTATGCCATTTTTTGAATATTTAAGATATGTGGCCGTTGGTTTTTTGGCATCCTGCAGGGTATGGCTGGAATGCTGCAAGAAAGTGTAAACGCATCATAATGGTGTGCTTTTCTGGATTTTGGTCACAACCAAATGGTTGTTTGGCCGGTCTTTGGTGTTTTGTCAGGGTATATTGTTCAATGGCGAATGAAACGTGTGTGCTGTCTATGATGGTGCTCTCCATTTTGAATTTGTTGCGGGTTTGTGTTACATAAATATAATTACACAAAATGGCCACATTTGTGGAAGTCTGCTACTTATTTTCAAATAAGCACATATTCAGCGTACTTGACGCTGCTTTCAAGTTTGAGAGAGAGATGCTTCTGACTTTAAATAATGTATGGTAATGTGGAGTGGACCCTAAGGATTCGCTCAAAGAACTTGGTCAGCTCCTTATAGAAAAAGAATGCTGAAGCACGCCGAAGGAGGCTGACACTATGGTCGCACATTGTGCTTATTGGCTTTTCTTAAGCCTTTAACAGGTATGCCATGGTTGGCTGAGGGCTAGAGTGTTTAAAATGTATTTATTTGAAGTCTGTATTTACTACGCTTAGGGGAGTGCTATTTCTCTTTTGTCCCAACAGTGTTGCCACAGCTGAGAGAAATGGACCTGGACTGAACAGAGGAGGAACTGAGGAGGAACTGTGGCTGTTCCCAGCTGAACTCTGGAACTAGAATGATACCTCGGACCTTGGACCACCAGATAAAAGAAAAAGGGAGTAAAACTCTGTATGAAACCCATGATGGTGGTCTTTCCCGGCAAAGATGCTTTTTAAGTGATTACCAGAGGAGTGGTTTAAGGGGTGCCCCCAAGGTACTGATTTTGCCTTCCATTTCTTTGGTGATACTGACAGATCTGGAGTGAATTTCCCTGAAGTGGTATTTTCCTCGTTTCCCTCTTGGGTTTGAACTCTCATCAAATATTTTGAGAACCTACCTGGAGGTAATTATTGGGTCATAGGGAGGTAGGCAGTTATGGGAGTCCCTTTGTGAGATCCTCAGGGTGAGCACTGCCAGAATATCCCCCTGAGCTCCCTTATTTTTTGACTCTTTGGGAAATAAAGAAAGTAGTGGCACAAAATCAATGGACTCCCCATTACTAATAAACTTCGTAACTGTGAGACAGGAACTACGCTGTGTCTGAACATTTGCAAACTGCCTAAGGGGAAAGCCCATAGCATGGACATTTTGGGCTGGCAGTATAGCCTAGAGGTTAGAGAAACGAGCTGTAAATGAGCTTGGTATATCCAGCAGACCAGACCTGGGTTTGATTCTCTTAATCTCCACTTGCATATACTGTGTGACTCTGAGCAAGTCACTTAACCACCCCATGCTCTCAGGTCGCCCCTGAAAACAGGCACCTGTGCCTAGTGGGCCTTACCTGGTTGCCAAAGACTAAAATAAAAAAAATATATATTTACTAGTCACGATTTGGTGTAATATAAATGATCATTTAAGCCTTGGTCTTAAAAGGAAAAATATGCCTTTTTCTTTTCTGTTTTCCAAACATTTGGACCCCTGATTTTGAAATGCCATGGCTCTGAATGCATAGCACGCTAACGTTTTTTGGAGTGAAAAGATAAAACACTAGCAGCACCATTTGTTTCTACAGATGAACTCCTTTATTTTAAAGTGGTTGTTCTCTCATGTCCGTCCTGTCTGATTTTACATATTGAAAATAGGACTCCTATCAGGAGATGATTATTGTGGTGCATGGAATTAGGTTTGAGACCTGCAGCCACTGATTCTAATAACAGTATTGAATGACAAGGTTTTAGCTTACTATGCTCTTGACAAACTTGTGCGTTACTTAGTCTGATGTTGAGATGGACTCAGTTTGTATTCATTTGGGCATTAATCTAGCAAATCTTGTTTGAACTATTTTTATTTTAAGTCATTATGGACAGAGGACTCCAGGTAATGGAGCTGACTGCTGTGGTGACTGGTTTTACCTGACATAAATAATGCCATGAATTCCTTATAAATGCTCCTTTAAGTGACTCAAGTAAATACGAAATTTACCTTGGGGAATTACTCCTTTTAAAGGTGCTATTGTGTTGCATGTTTTAATATTTCAAAGTGTGTGCTTTGCTCCATATCTAATGGACTCCTGAATGCTACTAGAACCTTTGATTGTAATACTAACCAATGGACTCCTGAGTGAATAGAGCTTGGACTTCTGATTCTAAGTAGACGGGTTCCTTGGTGCAAACAATGTAACGTTTATGAAAGTGTTTGTACGTTTTAACACTTAATATACTTTTTAAAAACTGTAATTGCTTATGTCGAACAATGAAATCTTGAACTTGAACTTGTATTTCAGATACTTGACAGATAAATTCTTGATTACCAGATGTTGAGAGCTGTCCTTATTCCTGAATACATGGAGGCTTCTTGAGGCTTTGAACTTTCATGCTGCTAAATTTAGCACAACTTTACAGTTTTGACATACTGTACAGTAAAGTGAACTGTATTTACCCAGGATAGCCCAGCTGAGATGTGCTGTCTCATTTCCAGTAGGGTCCTGCTGTTTACCATTTCCACAGCTGGCTGGACTGGGGCACTGGGAGGTAAAGTGACTTACCCGAAGGTCAAAGTGGGTATTTGGCTCTAGTGGGATTTGAACCTGCAGTCTTGTTTCCCAAGCTGGCACTCTACCCATTAGACCATACTGTTTCCACTTGTGTTCTAAGTCTCCCTATCTTCTGCAAAACTCTGTGAGTTTACTAATTTGTTCACATCCCTATATCCTTACAACACAGTTACAAACCCTTCAAATCATCAGAATCGAAGAATCGAAAGACAAACTTTTTATTATCTTTAAATTGGTTGAGCACTGCATTTCTACCATAATATATGCTCTTTAGGAACAGCAATTAGGGGCCAAGTGAAACTCTGTCAAAGGAACATTGGTTTGGAAGCTCTGGAGACATACATTACATCAAGTTATTTTGATTGGGCTTTCTCCATTGCCTTTATTGCTTAATGTACTACTGACCTAACTGAAACATGTTGGCAAATTCTGCCCTGGGATAATTATAAATGACCAATTTACATACATGCCCTATGGTCACAATAAAGAAGCCAAACCATAACCAGTGCAAAAAAAAAGCAAACTTATTGCTAAATTACTGTATTGGTAAAACTGTGTTTCATTACAAACTCAACTTTTATTGCACATCAGCTGGAGGCAGTATTAGTTGTTTCCAGCTCAGGAAGGAAGCATCAGTCATTTTAAACATGATAGTTTTTGACTGAAGAGAATATGCAAGACACATTAATTGATTTTTATGTTTGCTTGAAGAATAAAAGCAAACATATTATTTATTTATATATTTATTGGAATCTCGGATTAATACCTTTGAGCTACAAGCTCATTTACAAAGGTTCAATGTCACAGTTGAGAAACAAAACAGGTAAACAGTTTTACAACAGAAAATGCATAACAGAACAATTTTACAATGGGAGACAATCAATACAATCATTCAGCAATTACTTAAGCAGAGGTGATAACATACGTTTCAGTGACAGGATAAGAAGAGAAGACATGGTATAGCAGGAAAATATTAGGAGCATCTGAATAAGAAAGGGGGCTGTGGTGGTATGTCAGGCTGTGAGTCAATAATGCATGTGCAAATTAACCTGCCCTCCTCTGCAGCCAATGTTGCTCTCCCTGGTAGATGATGCAGGTTTGCTTGCATGAATGCATGCACATTTTTCAAAGGGCAGTGCCTGTCCTTGCGCAGAACTAACAATTTCTGCCAATGCATTTTCTCTCAGATAATGGCTTTGCTCTGGTCAGGTCTCTCCTACTCCCCCAAATGCTGTTGATTGCCTGTGCACATGCTGTACATGCCTGCACTCTGTGCTGACTCACCCCTCCATGCCACTCATTGTCCAGCTGCTCTGTGGCCCTTGTGCCACCCCAAAACCAGCCTCACCAGTTACACCTGTGAACAGTCCACAAACAGTCCCTACCACTGCTCAGTTCCTGTCCACCTCCTGTCCCATTTCCCAGTCATGCAAGAAACCCCACTCACTGCTCAATTAAAACCTGCAAGCAAGCATTATTGGTATTCACCAATGCTCGTTTTATTTTAATTTTATGTTTATTGATTTAAATAAAACCAAGTACATAATACCTCATACAGGCACTTGACATACGTAGATTTAGCTCAGCAGCTAATCATCAAACATTTGATATACAATGCAACATCCCCTCTAATCTGTTATAATACAAAATGGGGGTTTCCATATTAATTATTTTAAAAGACCACACTTAACTAAATGCCAGCCATCTCAATGGCAATGTAGATATTCTGATTTAGGTAGAATTAAAAGATATGTTAACTGCAGTTACTGAGAACTGCTATTTATCCATTTAACAGTTTACTGTCCAAAAAATAGGAATATATGTGCTCCCAATGGGCAAACCTTCCAGCACATTGAATAAAACATTTCTATAATATTTCAAACTATTACACGAACTTTATATGGAATTAAACATCCTCCCTGAATAAATCCAGTAGCTACAGGTCAGTGCACAAGCAATCCAACTATGTACGGCTAGAGCCAAGTATCAGGGTTAAATATTTCCCCCCTAGGCTATAGCAGGCTGAGGAAATACCCAAAGACGGTGCTTACCACCACGAGGACCTAAGGGTCCTGCACTAAGGCCCCTCTTCTTTATTATATTCTAAGCCTCATACCATGCCACATAATGGGGAAAAAAGTAACCAGTTTCTCCAGTGAAAATCCCTAAAAATGAGCCTGAGCCCCTTTTTAGAGTCCCAACAGTCTTAGCCTGCTGCGATCATTTCAAAGAGCCACTCTGATTGTTCAATCAGTCAGTCCTCACCCGACCCTTCACCAATGCACACTTCTTCTAAATTAGGCCTCTCCCGAGAAAAGAACTCCTTTTCGGTCCTCTTTAACCATTGCCCAGCATCTTTCAGCTCTGAAAACTGCCATGGTTTTCCAGCATAGGTTATCCACTGACGCGCTGGCAATAAAAAAAGACTGTGTAATGCCATGCACTGTTAACTTCTGGTGAACTGCTTCAAATCTCTTTCTATGAGCCCGGGTCTGGAACGAGAGGTCTAGGTAACATTTAAAATCCACTTCATTGATGGAGAGTGGATAGGCTGCTCATACTGCTGACAGAATTAAGTCCCAAATCTCAGCTCCAGATGTCTTTACTAGGATAGTCTGGGGTATGTTGGTACCTATAGGCCTAACATGTGGATTGACCCAGTAAGCTTTCCTGAGGTTCCGCCACTCAAAGTCACTTGGGGTAGAAATTGAAGCTTGAAGCCACTGCACCATAAGGGATAGTAGATTAGGTCCCTCAGCTCCTTTGAGTATGCATACAAAGCATAGATTACCAGCCTGTACCTCATTTTCCAAGGCCTCCAGTCTGCCCCGGAGCTGTGTGTTTTCTTGCATCATGCTTGCCACAGTAGCTTGGGTAGCAAGAAATTGTTTGTCACATTCCATGACTGTGCTTGAAAGTTCTGTTAATGTGGCATCATGTTTTTCGAGTCTGGACAACATTTTTACCATTTTTGTAATCATGGATTTCATGGTTGCTAGCATCTGTTGCCATGGTGGGCCTGCTGAGGGCCCCATTGCAGAGTCTCATTCAGGACATGTGGTTTCATCAACTTTTCCTGCCTTTGCCACACTGGATTTTGAAGCTGCGGGGGTTGGGCCCCGTTTCTTCCTCATATTTAAGTTTGGGGTCGATTGAAAGCTGTGGAGCTCCTGTGATCAAAGCTCCAACTGGATTTAGAGTTTTCTAAGTTTGAAAAGGTATATTTTATGTTTATACAGTGCTGAAATGCTGAGCGCTCAAAGGAAGCTTCCAGCCTGGAAAACGTCTCTCTAGCGCCCCCCCCCCCCACCAATGCTTGTTTTAATTACTTACCAGTTCCAAAACTCAGTGACATAAATTGAGCAGAAGTTCTGTATGGAAATCTTCATGTGGGCTTCCACTCAACTGACATCACTGGGTTACAGAATGAATAAGCAATTAAAAAATGAATATTGTAAGGGAGAACAGCCTAACTAAGAGAAACACCACACTTTTCAACAAAAAATGCATTTACTGTATATATTTACATGTTTTAGCCAGGAAGGTAAACTGAGCTGAGGCTCATTTCTAGGTATTTATTTTTTGTTTACCTGGTAGAGTACACCAGGCAAGTAAATGCCTATTTACAGATACAACCTGGAAGAGTACAGAGAGTATAAACAATCACACACATAGGACAATAGGAGGAAGTGGACCTGGCTTGGGAAGGGGGATTACAGAGGGAGCATTACAATAAATATAACATCCATTACAATACCAAGTAAGATTAGAGAATTCAACCATAATAAGATAATACCTTCTAAGAATACAGAAATTCACTGCATTATTAAAAAGTTCTCAGGGAGACTCATCTCCTAGCAGGGGAGCATAGTGGCATACTGACTGCAGGGACAGAAGAACAGGAAAGAGGGTAGAGCAAGGAGAAATGAGGATTAATTACAAGTACAGGAGTGAGTACAGGAGTGAGACGTAAATTCATGGAGTTAGAGCTTTAAGAGAAAAGGGTGTGGATGAGAAATAGAGAGAGAGGAGATTGTTCCATAGGTGAGGGAACTGTCAGTAGAAGACAACCTGGTGAAGAGATAAAGGTTTTGGTTGCAGTGGATGTGAAGGAGACACAGAGGCAGTATTAAGGAATAAGGAGAAGTAGCCATGGGTTAGAGAGGAGACAGAAAAGCTGGCATATAGTAAGGGTGTTCATGCCCCAAATATTAGTTTTGCAATGCCACAAAGAATAGGATATATGGCTCTTTGATCTGAATACTAAGTATTTTCCCTATTTCATGGTAATTGGGGAATAATACAGGACTTCTTTTTGCAATAAAAAACTTCTATACCTCTCTTAGTGGTCATGGCTCCTCCCTTGGCAAACCCCTCCTCAACCCAACCATTTCCTACCACCTCACCCCCATCCGATCTATGACATTGATTTTAAAGACACCTTATTTAAAATTTATTTAAATTTTAGTTCAGGAAAAGTACTCAGGGCTGGAAAACGGCTTGTTTCCACACAGAGCCTGTGGCATGGTAACATAGATGATACAGACAAAGTAAAACACATTTAAACCCTACAATCTAGCATTATCAGAAATAATATATAAGTAAAACACATTTAAACCTCATAATCTAGCATTATCAGAAGTACTATATAGTGGAATACTTCCCCACTCCCCAGCCAGACTCCCCAATCCCCAGAAAGGTCTTTATTGAAGCATGGGCCAACTGTTCCCTGCTCCAAGATAGGGAGGGGGGCAACTGTATAAATCTCAACTAGTCCAGCTGCTACAGTACCTTCCCTAACATATAGACACATCTGTTAGCCCTATCTTGTATCTGATATAGCACAAAGTGCACATGACCAGAAGGGAGAGGTGGAGCACTGCACTCAATTGAAAATGCTAGGTAGACTGACCAATCAGGTACTTTATAGCTCCTTACTAACCTAACTACTAAGCATACTGCAGCAGAATAGTAATTTGAGGTCAGAAAGGACTCTGCAGTAGGTCCATCATGCCCCCCCCACCCGCTTCACAAAGCAGATTTGAATAAGTGTGTTGAACAAACATGTACTAATTCAGCCACTATGGAGGAAAACCAGATGAAAGCATAAAGCTGTGCTTTCAGCTTGGTGTTTTCCATTCTTTTAAGCTCAGACCCTTCTCTTATGAAATCTTTTTGATCAGATTGAATTTATTTGGTGTGTCAACACAAAGAGGCAAAAAAAGCAATGTTTACATAGAAGTGGTTATAAATTATAATAAAGTTAGTATTGTGCTGCCAGCATTGTGTAAGCATTTATATACAAACAGACATAGATACATAGACGTTGATGACAGAAAAAGGATTTTTGCCCATCCAGTTTGCCCACCCTGCCTAACTATTCTGCCTTGCCCTAGTGGCAGTCCCATTCTTTGTTACTGTTGCCTCCTTCTTTTCTAACTAAACCAACATGCCTGTCCCATGCCTACTAGAAGTTGTAGATTGAGCTGGCCTGTACCACTTCCTCTGGTGGTTCATTTGATTTGTTCACCATCCTCTCTGTGAAAAAGCAGTTATGGACATCCTTTTTAATCTCCCTTCCCCCACCAGCTTTAGTAATTTCCCTCCGATTCCTGTATTTGAACTTAAGTAGATGAGTTCCTTAATGTCCACCCTATTTATCTTGTGAAGGTAATAGATGCTTATATGTCTCAATCATGTCATGAATTTCCCACCTCTTTTCAAGGGTGTACATGTTTATGTCCTGTGGCCTCTCCTCGTATGACACTTCTCCAAGCCCATGGCATCTTAACTGCCCTGCACTGTACTGTTTCCACTTTGTTGCAGTTTTTCTTCAAGCATGGACTCCAGTACCTTATGCAGTAAGCCAGGTGTGGTCGCACCAATGACCTGTACAGTGTGACTTCTTTAAGAAGGATTTCAGAAAAGGACATCAACGATGTAACTGTCACTGTTTTTGGCCAGCATGTTTGCCTTATCCCTTATTTTTCAATCCCCCAACTCCTTCCATCCTGCCTCCTATCCCTTCCCCATTGCTTCCTTCTACTGTATGTTGGATTGCTGGTGTGCTGAAGGGCGCTGCCTACTGGAAGTTGCATGGAGCTGCAGCTCCCCTGCACCATGGTTCCTTGCAAATACCAGCCAACTCGACAGTGTCTGCTTAGTTCTAGAGCAAGTAACTGGTTCAAATGGTAGTTTACTCACCTGGTAAAGGTGATTATAAGAGCACCTTCTTACAGCACTCCGAGTCTCAACACATGGGTTATAAGTGCTCTTCTCATAGGCTGATGCACAAAAGGGATCCCAAATTTGAAATCCGATCCTTCTCCTTCCTTGTAGCTCCCAGAATCCCCAGTATGAAATCTTCCAGAGCTTATGCTACTCCTGAAAATCATAATATTAAAAAATCCAACCATACAGGACCCTTAGCCGGTCCCGTAGGTTAGCTGGTGGGTAGAAAAAAACACAACACAATCTGATGCTATGCAAGGGACAATTATTTACTTTCCATTGTATTCCAACCAACGTGGCAACATGTTCCACTGTTACTGGCAGTGTAGGACTGAATGTCCGCTACTATATATTTACTGATCAGTATTGTACATACATTCTTTAATATACAATCCCTCATTCTATTATCCCATTTCTTTGCCTGTTATGTTCCTCCTCAATGGGTGGGATACGGAGTGCTGTAAGAAGGTGCTCTTATAATCACCTTTACCAGGTGAGTAAACTACCATTATCTATCGCACCTTCTTACAGCACTCCGAGTCTCAACACATGGGTGATTATACAGCAGTATTGGACTTGTCTTGGGAGGGAGGAGGAATATGATTCAAAGCTGTCCGGAGAACCTTGCAACCAAACTCTGTTTCCTGTTAGTGTGGTATCCAACCGGTAATACACACCAGTGTTGTTATAAGTTCTGTTAGTGAACTCCCTACTGGCTTGGATCAGTGTGTCCGTCACCTTACTGGATACCCCTAAGATCAACAGTGTAGCCTTCTGCATGGCCATGCTGGTAGTTTCAGTGGTCGGGGGTCTATCTGCAAGGTCGGCCCCTAGAGGTCTTGATAGGAGTTGTCTACAGAACAGTATTGACCTGTGGTCACTGTGAGAGAGTCTATATAATCAGTGTAGACACTACAATAGGGGCTGAACTGAGAAACATACTGAACCACCCTGAATGCATAAGATTAAGTAATTGTAGCCTCTGGCCAAGTACGACTGTATTAGTGTAGCCACTGTAATAGGGGCTGACTTAAGGTGAATATGGTGGAGATGTCTCTTTAAAATGGAATAATGTTTCATGAATTAGAAGAGTAAATCCCTGCCAGGATCATAGCTGTGACACCTGCCCACTAGGAAAAGACCTGTAGACTGACACTAAGCTGTGGGCAGAGTATTATAGTTGTCTTGACCACTGCTTTGCAGACACAGTGCAAACCATAAGCAGGGAAGTACCAGGCTGTGTGATTATGAGTAGCTGTATTGGGCCTGCGTGTCATACCTGGTGAATTATAGTTTCTTGACCATTACTGTGCATACATTATGATAAACATAAGCAGGGGGAAAAGAGGATATGAGATTATGAGATATGCTGTACTTGGTCTGCATGTCATACCTGGGTTTAATGTTATGAAGGTCCTCTGTCCCTTTCTCCATGGTTTGGATTAATTAAGTGATGTGGAGAAGGGTTAGTGTCAGGACCCACTGCAGCAGGGGCTGCAAGGGGTTGCCAGCCATGACCGACTTTAGATTTACCAGTGGATCACTCTGCTGAAAGTACTACAAGGTCATACTTAGTGTGTTCCTCATTAGTGTATGTGCCGTCATATGGTTTCCCCTGGATGACCTTCTGGATCCAGCACTGTACCCTGGTGTAACAGGTGGGTGTGATGGTTCCCATCAGTACGGCTATGCATGTAGGTAGGTAGGTAGATAGATAGATAGATAGATAGCTAGATAGATAGATAGATAGATAGGTAGATAGATCGATTGATTTATATATTGGGAGGGGTCTTTACCTATAAATACGGAATGCATGCATGGGTAGGAGTCTATCTACTAGCACATATGGCAAGCCAATAGAGGTTGAATACCACCCACCTTTCTTTATTGAGATTGTCTGTGGGTCCATGAAATGGAAATTCAGCACCTTCTACATTAGGAGACCTATACTGTAATAAAACACGTCAAGTTCCTGCTTTCCCCAACCGTTTGGTTGTGATGCTGAGGTGGCTGCAAAGGTACTGTTAACAACAGTTTCTGGGTCATGCATTTTAGCTGGCATGGGCAAAATACAGCTAGCTGATGAGTTTTCACCCCCTTATAGTTTCCGCACTGCGGCCTGCTCATTTGAGGAGTGTGACTGCGTCCATATGCTGCCTGTGGCATGGATGTGTTGGTTGAGTGCTGTTGCAATGTATTGTACATGTGCCTCTTTTAGTCCCTTACCGACACGTCTTGGCTGAATGGCACATGCACAGCCTGTGGTGCTTTGCCCTTCCTTAGTCCCATTACATACCTTGTTCCTCAATTATATACATCCAGATCATTGACTGTATAGTTCTGTACTATCTAAATGGTTCTGGTCATAGGATGACCCATTATATGAAGCTTAGAAAACTTGCCAGCACACTAGGAGTTACTTAGCTTTGTACTTGTAATGAGAAATGGATGAGCCCATAGAAGGTAACCTCTCGAAGAGGGGCTGAGGTTGGTGAAACAGCAAGTCCAGACCACCAGTGTCAGAATTCCTGCTGAGGCATTCGGATGGTAGGCTAAGTATTTGGAGCAAGTGAGCATTCTGTAAGTGCTCTAGGTGCAGCTGCTGAGTGGGGGCTGTTTGGGCGTTAACACTGCTTCCAGTCAGAGGGCTACATGACTGAAGTGTGAAAGAGTTGTGCTGGGCACCAAGAATGAACAATATTTGTCATTACAGTAGTGTGTGCGTTTATAAGGAAATTAGTTAACAAGAAAACTGTAATGCTGATATACTGGGTGAGGGATAGAGGACCCAGTCTGTCTCACTAATAGATGGTACTCATTAATGATAAGCCAAGTGTTTAAGCTTACACCAGCTGAGCCACTGGAGTAATGCTTAAGTCTTCAGTTTCTTGACACTAGATTCATACAGCGAAACTGGTACTTAATAAGTTCCTGAGGACAGTCATTCCAATGTCTGATCTTTTGTCGTAACTGATGCTGTACACCATAGTGATAATATGAGGGGATGTTGCGTCTCCCCTACTAGGACTTCTAAGTTCTGAACCTCTCACCCTATGCTTGTAAGGCCAAAACACATCCACTGAGCCACCTGAGTCTGTGGTTCGCATATGATTTCCTCTTGTTTTCTGCTGTCCTTCTTTGGCCTACCAACTGACCTGCAACTCACTGGCTCTAAATAGTGACCAGGTATTTTTAAAGAGGCTCCTGCTTCAGAATGTCCCCCTCTCCGAGGGCAATCTTGGGTCCAACCCCCTTGTTGTAGTCTGCGAGGGATGTAAACTGTTAGGGCATTCACAGGGTGGAATAGCCCCCCCTAGGTATAAGATGGCTAGAATACAATGGCCACGTGTGTGCTGGTTATGCCCTGTTGAACTGAGCAGGGATAGACATCAATCAGCAGTGGGTGGGGGGAACTGGCCTCCATGCTCTATAACTGGAGGTGCAGAAGATGTGAAACCAGCCAATCCACAACCCTGCCAGCTGACATAGTGTTGGGTGCTCACAGACCGTCATTGATTACACTGGAGAAGGGTGATGCCAGTGTTGATTATCTGAGGGAGGACAGCTGCCCACTCTTAACATTTAGTGTTCAAGGTGAAACTAATGTCAACGGGGTGGAATTGCCATGAGCTGATCCTAGCTGGTTCTTGGGTGCCAGTAAGTTCTGTGTCATTTACATTACAAATAAACATGATGGGATGGCCGTTTGACATGGGCATAGCCTGCTAAGGAAAATATGACCCCCAGAGGGATTTTTAAGCAGCCAACGCCTACTGCTTCTATATGTCATTGTTATTTTCTGAACATTAAGTAAGCAGCCTTGGACATAGTCTGAGTCAGGTTGTGACTTACTGGGTGAAAATGGTACTGTAGCAATTGCTCCATCAAAATGAGGCCCTGAGGATATGCAACAGGCTTCTTTATTAGAAAAAACTGTCTTATTGCTGCAACAGGATTCAAATGCAATTTAAAATTAATAGCCCTTGAGGTATCACTGAAAAGTCATCCTTATCTTAGTAACCGAGCTCCCATGGGAAGGTGGTGTCACTCCCAATAGATGCACCTCGTGGCACGAAATGCAAAGGCCAGGCATACCACAGCACATGGAGATTCTAGTGTGGGAGATGAGGATGTCTCTGCCAACCCCGGGAATCTCAGGCACTCAGGCGAGGGGTCCCCGGACACCGGATGTACTCTCGGTTGTGGGGGGAGGGAGAACTCGCAATCCCAGTTCCAAAGTCCTGCTTGATGCAGGTAGGCCTCCCAAGTGATGGGCGGAAGGTAGGAAGAGATTCAATCTCCAACAGCAGGCTCGCCTTCGCGGTTGGACAGGGTGACTCGCGAGGCGATTGGGGGAGTGTCATGCTGCAGCCGGGAACATACGCTGTATCTAGCTCACTACCCCGGTTGAACAAGGTAAACTGGGGAGCAGAGCAAAGCACTGGTCGCTCCAACTGGGGGTATACGCTGTATCTAGCTCACTACCCCCAGTTGAACAAGGTAAACTGGGGAGTAGAGCAGGGTACTGGTCGCTCCAGCCGGGGACATACACTGTATCTAGCTCACTACCCCCAGTTGAACAAGGTAAACTGGGAAGTAGAGCAAGGCACTGGTCACTGCAGCCAGGTTACATATGCTGTATCTGTCTCACTACCCCCAGTTGAACAAGGTAAACTGGGGAGTAAAGCAAGGCACTGGTAGCTAGTTACCTACTGATCTGGACTAACTAATCCTGCTCCAATTCCCCTCCCTCAGCAGATTGAGGTAAACTGAGGCAGGGGGTGGATTACATAGGGCCCTAATACACAGTTTGCATAATAAGCTAGATGCAGTCATAGTCTCAGGCACTGACTGGCAAAAAACAAAGCGCTGAGGATGTACATCAGGCTTCGTAATTTTAATCATGCACCAACCTCTAGCCAGGCATATACAATCAGTCTTCATATTTCTTTTCCATGCCCAAACCTCTTGCCAGGCATACACAGGATAAATAACTTCCCCTTAGAATGCTGTCAACATTACTATAAAAAACAAGTCCATATTATAGTGCCATGGGTGATTTGCCCTTTAAACTGGGTAGAGTTCCTTTAAGGTAGCCGCCGTGGTTGCCAGAGCCATTTTGGAGGAGGATCCAGTGTATTGCGGTCTCCATCTTGCGAGAGGTATCCCCAGCCTGGTTTCTGGTGTGGTCCCCATGAGATCTCGGCTGGTACTGTCACGCGATGCTAGGCGCGAGGCAAGATGTCGGCCGTTAGACTAGTAGGGCTCCTCGTGGTTGAGATCCCCCATAGAGGGAAGTGGCCGTGGACTGGACAAAAGGAGGTACTCAGAAATGAGTCGCTACAAGGAGAGACGTTCCCTGTGCTGGCAGAGGTGAAAAAAAGGCGACTGTGAGTCGCGCTGCTCGGCTGCTAGGAGGTGCATAGTTCAGCAGGTAGGGGCTCTGGAGAAAGATTTTCTCCCCTGTGTTTCTTTACTCGAATGGAGGCATTACAGTAGTGCATCTTAAGTCAACTGGTGGGATGGTCCTGTGGTGGTCACAGCTGAGCAAGGTAAACCGCGACCCGTAGGATCAAAAGCACAATCGGGTGTGAAAAGGAATGTAGCACTCCCCTGTTAGAGTCACCTTCTCGGCTGAGTAAGATAAGCCGAGAGGGGGCTCAGAAGTTCCAACAGACATGGCCCTAGGCGATGGCCTTCCTCCACCTCCTCGGTTGAACAAGGTAAGCCGAGGGGGGGTTTTAATGAGCAGCAGTTCAGTAGGTAGCTAAATTTAATTGCTCACAACACACTATGCTAAGCCCTGACGTCAAACGTAGACTAGACTGTACTAAGCATAGATAGGTGTACTTGCACTACAAAGGTTAAACCTGCTGTATTCATGTTAGTTTGAGGGGCTGTAACCCCTACTAAGCAAAACATTTGTTGTTTTGAATTGTTACAAGTTAGCTTTCTGGGGCTAACGTCTACATTGTAGTAGATAAAAGGAGTTTTGTTCTTACCTTAGTTGGTTTGGCACAGAGCCAGAAAAAAATGTGACCAGCCTGGGAAGATGCACAAAAAGAACTGGGGATTCTGGGAGCTACAAGGAAGGAGAAGGATCGGATTTCAAATTTGGGATCCCTTTAGTGCATCAGCCTATGAGAAGAGCGCTTATAACCCATGTGTTGAGACTCGGAGTGCTGTAAGAAGGCGCCATAGATAATGTGTGTTTTCTATTATTGGGCAGTATTATCTCGTATTACAGCACTGGATGCCTGCCACGGTCTGCAGCATTGTAATATTTTAGCTGTCTCTACCCAGGAAACACTTGCAGAAAGCAGATTACATGAAAGCATTAGCATAAGCCTTTTCAAATAAATAAGATTTGACTGGTGCCAACCAGGCTGCTCTTGCATTTTAATGTTATCTTTATTTTTGTAGCAGACCTTACTGTCTCACCAGTCTCCCTTCAGTAATTATATGGGGACCACATTCAGTGTCAGTTTTATAGATTTTTTGCATATGGTGCCTGAAGGGAGGGTTTTGACAGAGCAGCACAACTTGTTAGTAATGCTCCTTACACAGTACTCAGTGGTTCAAGTTCACCCAACATCACGCAATTAGTCTGAAACTTCCAGCACCAAACTCACTTATAGCCCCCATCCATATAATCATGTTTTTTTCATTATTTTGTGATGGTCTGGATTGGGCACCAGACTTGTCAAGTAGGACGTGGTAGAGTGCCCAATGTTTTTTATTCCCTGATGGGCCAGGCTGGGCATCAGACCCATCAGGTTGTTTGAGGGAATGAGGCAGATATTTTTTTTATTCCCTGAAAGGCCAGGTTAAGCTTGGGATTTGTCAGGTTGTTGAGAGGAGGGTGACAGATTTTTTTTATTCTCTGATGGTCTGGGGTTGGCCCTGGACTCATCAGATAGTTGTGTAAAGGAGGGGACAGAGGTTTTTCATTCTCTAACTGATCTGTTGGGCACTGGACCCCTTAAGTAGTTGGGGACGGGTCAAGATTTATTATTATTCTGTAATGAGCCAGGCAGGGCGCTGGACCAATCAGATCCTTTGCTGGAGGGGGATGGATTTTGCTTTATTCCCAAATGGGTCAGGTTGGGCCTGGGACAATTCTGCTATGCAACAGGCTGGGTTGGAGCATGCATGGCAGTTAATGCAGCAGCAGCCCCAATCCTCCTGTGCAGTATTTGAACTCCACACTGTGACCTGAATGAATGGACTTAGGGAGTGCAGTGTTTTACTGTCCTGCCTATTCCACCTTCTGCTGACCGTTTTACTGCTGCTCCACTTTATCTCTGTTTGGCTTCATGCATGGGCCAGGTTGGGCATGGGACCCATCAGGTAGTTATAGGGATGGTGGGGCACATTTTTTTTAATCCCCGACTGACCAGGTTGGGCACCAGACCTGTCAGGTTGTTGGTGGAGGGGGACAGTTTTTTTTATTCCCTGATGGACTGGGTAGGGCACCGGATACGAGAGGTTGTTGGGAGAAGGGGACATATTTTTGTTATTTCCTAACTGGCTGGGTTGCATACCACACCCATCAGGTAGTTTGGGAGAGAGGGACATATTTATTTTTTATTACCTGATGGTCTGGGTTGAGAATCAGACCTGTCAGGTAGTTGGGGGGGGGCAACATTTTTTTTATTTCTTGATGGGTCAGGTTGAGCACTGGCTCTGTCTGGTTGTTGGAGGGGGGAGACAGATTTGTTTTACTCCCTGATGGGCTGTGTTGGACACTGGACCCATCAGGTGGTTGGAAGAGGGGGGGGCAGATTTTATTTTACTCTGTGTCTGGCCAGGTTGGGCACTGCAAATTCTCTTTTATTCTATATCCTCCACAGTACAAGTATGGAACTATTGGGCCTTTGTAAAACACTTTGGGATTCAATGTGTATGACATTCATGTGAGCCAAGTGTTGTTTTACAAATTGCCTCACCCTGGCCCCCTCTTGCTCCAGAAGCTGATCTCCCCCTTTCCCCTTTATTTTCACAGTCCCAGGCCAGGCTACTTGAATTGATGGAAACTCACCTGTTTTTCGTTATGCAGAGAGGCTGAGAGAGATAATTCCTAGGTAATACAAGCATCAGATGGTGCCACAGTTATGCTGTTCTTTGTTCTTTTGCATTGCATTAATTTAGTAGCACAAAAACTCTTAGTTTTATATAGTTGATTTTATTGTTTTCAGACAAAAAAGTTAGTTTTCTATTCATGATGTGCTGACAGAGGGTTAACTGTACCTCCTCTCTGAGCTCATTCATTGTCATTCTTGTCATCATAGTTGGGGGGGGGGGCTAGGTTAAACCTCTTCAGTGATATCACCTAAGTCACCTGCATATTCATGAGACTGCCACCTGCTCAGCAGTTTCTTATGCACTCTCCTCCTTGCAGCCACCAGAAAGTTAGCAAAACATTATGGACAGCTGTGAGGAGCTATAGCAAGGTACAACTCACTCCCTGACAGCCGCAAAAAGGCAAATTCCAGTTCTTTAATGCATTTCAATGGGACAGCTGCTAAACACTTTCTGACTGTGTTCCCAGCAGGAACTGGCCTGCTATGCAGACTAGCCCTAAACATCTGTCCCTTCAGTTTCTTCCTGCAGGAGGCTACTGGCCACTCTTCAATAATACCCCCATCCCCACTATTGTAACAAGTTTCAAAACTTCCCCCAATGTCTAGATTTCCATTTCTGAGCCCATGAGTTTACTATTTCTTCACAATATTCTTTTCACATTAAAATATGTGTTTTAGAAGCTTAGAAGGGGTTAATAATGCACCAGTAACTAGTCATCATCTCAGTTGTCTCTAGTTGCAGTGCAGCACAGGGTAAACAAGCATTTGTCAATGCTGAATGCTGTTGCGCTGGCATTGGCAGTGGTGGAGCTAGAGACACATAATAGGAATGGCAGTGAAGTATTGAAGTGACGCCAACCCCACCTCTACCCTGTAGAGAGTGACAGGCATTGGGGTGTGCCTTTGGGTCATCAGCTATAATGCTCATGACATTGTACCTCACCCTACCCTGTAGACACTGACAAGTGTCATGGTGTGCTGTGGGGTCTTTGGGCATTATACTTACCCCATTCCATAAGAAAATATGCTGATGTGGGTGCAGTATAGGAGTATGGGGTGAAGTTTGTGGCCAAACAGTGCAAGACACACCACGATGCCTGTCAGTGGCTGCAGGGTGGGCGTGGGGGGTGGAATGGCATGAGCATTACATCCGATGATCCCAAGTCACAGCCCTGATGCCTGTCAGTCCGTACCAGGTGGGGTGCTACAGTTGGAAACCCTAACACTGTAGTTTCACTCTACATTTTCAACATGGGCTGCTTATCAGGCCACCTCATGAAAAGCAGCACAATCACTTTGTTAGGTGAAAGGTGGTTTTGCACAGCTGCTGTGGCATTTGGTGACAGAGGGACGAAAACACAGTTTTGGGCAGGATGTGGTGAATAACAACTGTATTGTTCATGAGGAGGCTTAAAAAATGGCAACGTTGAAAATTTGGAATGGCAATATGAAACATTGGTGAAGCAATGAACATGCATACAAACTGCGCAGCAGATGTCCGCAACCCAATTATTTGTGGGAGTTTTTTAGGCACATTTTCAACATAGGTATTTTGGGACCACCTCTCATGAACAGTGGTGCTGTGATTTTGTTAATGTCTCCCAAAAGGTGATTTCCTACAGCGAGCACGCCATTATGCGCCGCAGTTGCGGAAACGTGTTTTGGGCAGGCTGTGAAAAATGGCAGCTGTACTATTGATAAGGAGGTGTGCACAAATGCCAGTGGTGAAAATCTGGCATGAAAATATTGCAAATGTATGAAGTTACAATGCTGCGTGGAAGCTGCGCAATGCACGCTTGCAGCACAGTCCTTTTATGGACTTTCGGCACCAAATTTTCAACACAGGCATTTTAGGACCTCTGCTTATGAACAGTGTCATCGTCATTTCCTCAAACTGCCCCGAAAACTGATTTTGCACAGCAACCATGCAATTCTGTGCCAGACGTGCGAAAACACATTTCAGCCAGGATATGTAAAATGACAGCTGTACTGTTCATAAGGAGGTGTGGGAAAGTGCCAATGTTGAACATGTGGAGTGAAAATATTACAGATGCATGAAGTCATGAGCGTGCATGCAAACAGCACAACGCACGCTCATAAAACACTAATTTTATGGACTTTCAGCCCCAAATTTTCAACATAGGCATTTTAGGACCTCTGCTAATGCACAGTGTCACTGTCATTTTCATAATGTGGACTTTCCACAGTGACCGTGCTATTCTGCGCCGGAACTGCGAAAACACATTTTGGTCAGGATATGAAAAATGACAGCTGTACTGTTCATAAGGAGGTGCAGAACAATGGCAATGTGGAAAATCTGGAGTGAAAATATTATAAATTTGCGAACTTACGAGCGTGCATGCAAACTGCGCAAAGTGCGCTCATAACGCAGTCATGTTATGGAGTATCATCACCAAATTTTCAGCATAGGCATTTTAAGACCTCTGCTCATGAACAGTGTAACTGTCATTTTTGTAATTTGTCCTGAACACTGATTTCCCACATCGACTGTGCTATTCTGCGCTGGGAGTGCGAAACACATTTTGGGCAGGATGTGAAAAATGACAGCTGTATGGTTCACAAGAAGGTGTGGAAAAATGCAAATGCTGAACATGTGGCATAAAAATATTGCAAATTCGCTAAGTTACGAGCATGTGTAGTAACTGCGCAACGCTCACTCATGAAACAGTCATTTTTTGGATTTTTCCCACCAAATTTGCAACATAGGCATTTTGAGAGCCCCACTCATGAACACTGGCACTGTCATTTCATTCCTCACTCCCAAAAGGTGATTCTGTGGAGTGACTTCGAAACCACCTTTCGGGACCAAATAACGCCATGACAGTGCAAGAATTCATGAGGAGGGGTCCCAAAAACCCCATGTTGAAAATTTGGTGCCAACATTTCAAAAAATGGCTCAGATATGCATCAAAATTGAAAAAACCCTATTTATTCCATTATACAGCTTACCGGCATTTCCTCAGTTCACAGTCGGCTTTGAAGAGTGCAGACATGTTCCCGGTCCACCGAAGATCATCGTGCAAGACTCCAGAGGTAAGTATGGGGTGAGGGGGGGTGGAGAGGCATGGTGTACAGTGGGTGAGTGCGGGTGGTGGGTAGGGAGACTATGAGGGACTGTTTTTGTGTTACAGGGTGAAAAAAAAAACATCATGGGACATTTTTTTTTCCTCAGGGGATTTGGCATGCTGGGGTAGTTCTCAGCATGCCACCTAACTGTTTGGGGGGGTTGCTGCAGCCAACGGGAGATTGGGCACCCTTGTTGGCACCCAACAAAAGGGGGGGTTAATTTATGCCGACGGGAATTGGGCACCCCCATCAGCACACAAGAAAAGTGGGGGGGGAAGAGCCAAGGGGGATTAGGCACCCCCCCTCGGCATATAACAAATGGGGAGTGCTTTATGCTGATGGGGAGTGGACTCTCCTGTCAGCATGTATATTGGGGCCACAGCAAGCTGGCAGGGGATTGGGCACCCCCAAAGTCGGCAGTTGGGCGGCCACCTGCCATGTGTACAATGTGGCTGAACGCGTCGGGAGGTCCACTGCATCTGATGAGCTTTGCTTGGATTGCAGCGGACCTTTCCTTGGATGTGCTTGCCACATTATGTATGCGTGGTGTGGCGCTGGCATGCAGGCTGATTGGGGAATGAGGGATGCACCTACTGATGCGTGCCCTGCATTCGTCCAACAGCAACCATGCCTCCAAATCTGCACTGCCACAAGATGTTGGCTGTGCAAGCGTGCCAACATAACAAAATGATTCAGAGCCAGCAAGGTAGATCCTACTGAGGAACAGCTCATATCATTGAACATGCGCCATTGGAGGCCTGAAGGGAGAGTTGAGACATGAGAGAGAACTTCAGCTTCATGAAAAGAAGCCTTCAGGTTTCCTAGAACAATAAAAGACAGCAGACTGAACACAATGGGACATAAGCTAGTAGAGTATTTAGCCTTATTTAATCTTGCACCTATTAATGGTAGGATCTATGGAGAAAGGGAAGGTAATTTTACTCATTTTTCTGTTAAAGGTCCTTCAATTATAGACTATTTTTTTTTGTAATGGGAATATGACAGATTGGGAAACTATGAAGATTCCAACTAGGGGCGAAAGTGATCACCTCCCTCTTGTTTTACAAGCAAAGGACATAGAATATATTACTGATGTCTCCTCTGAACTTACACAATTTGTGATTTGTAACAACAGTATCAAATGGCAGGATAACTTATCTCCTCTAATAAGAAATCTTCTGCAGGACTTGTGTATAAAGTTAAATGATGAGAATTTGAGATATGAGTTCCTGCATCAGCTTCTATTTTTAAGTCTTGAGAATATAAAAAAATTACTTCAGTCTACAAAGACTAAAAAAAGTGTAAAGATTAAAAATGATACTTGGTTTGATGACGGATGTTGTATAAACAAGAAAGAATTGAATAAAAAAATTAGAAATGTTAGACAATATAAAACCACACAAAACCTTATAGAATTAAATAGTTATTGTGAAAAGTATAAGAAGTTTCTTACACTTAAACGTGGAAAATATCAACAAAAGAAATGGGACTCTATGCTCAAAGCTATACATAACAAGGATTATCAATCCTATTGGTTGTTAGTAGCTAAGGGTACAAACAATATTAAATATGAAATTGGGATTTGTCAGGTTGTTGAGGGGAGGGAGGCAGATTTATTTTTATTCTCTGATGGTCTGGGGTTGGCCCTGTACTCATCAGATAGTTGGGTAAAGGAGGAGGGACAGATTTGTTTTATTCTCTAGCTGATCTCTTGGGCAATGGACCCATTATGTAGTTGGCGGAGAGGGGCAAGAATAATTCGTATTCCCTGATTAGCCATGTAGAGCACTATTTACTGCTGCAGAACTACACGGCTGGGTATGTTCAGTGCATAAATACCTGGCCCCGCATTACTGCATAGCCCCCATTATTAGCAGTCTACTTTAAATGGACCAAGCAAATAAATTGCCGAAAATGCACCAGTGCAAAATTTATTTTCGGCAAACCGCCTGAACAAACCAAGCCCTGCACTTCAACCCTGAAGTGAGTCTTCCTTAGGGGTGGATCTAAATCACCCATGAATGTGAACTCTTTTATATAAATTAAACCCTATTAATTAAATGAACAATGAAACTTAATGAAACACATACATGTAGACATATAACAAAGAAGAAGAAAATAGCTAGAAAAGTCTTACATAACTATCACTTATATACTGTATTATAGTACAAACACTTTGTATTTTTGTACAGGGCATATTACCCATTTAATTTAATTTTGCATTCACAGTACCCCCTAACTTTCAATAGGAAAACAGTTTCTAAACAAACTTCAAGCTTTTTATCTTTAATTGCAACAGAAAATCACTTAGAGAGCAAAAGCAATAGCAAACATTTATGATACTAAAATGTAATGATAAACATGGAAGGTCACTCCAAATTGCAAAAGGTAAAATTTTAGAAAATTGATTTAAATGAGAGTTCCTTATTAAAACAAAGGACCATTTTAAGAGCAGAAGCAATAACACACATTTATAATACTTAGATTTAATGATATACACAGAAGGTCAATCCTAACTGCAAAAGGTCAAATCTATGAAAATTAGTATTTATGACAGTTCCTTTCAGATGCATCAAAACCACAACAATATATATATAAAATAAACATTGAAAATAACAAAAGAAAAAGGAAAACGTTATTTCTAAATTTCTGCATAGGAAGGTCAATCTTATCTGCTAAAGGTCAAATAACTAAAAAGTTTTAAATTAAGTTATTTTATTATAAAACTTCCTAACATTAATAAACAAGGGAGTTTAATTTTTCAAAGTACTGTGTTAGCCTAAGTTGCAAAAATGTGTGTTCTGTAACTCTAAAAGATTTAAATGAACTATAAGGAATCCCATATAGTAAAGGATATCCATAGTGTCTTGTACACATAATATTATTTAAGTTCAAAATATTTAAGAGATTAAACAACACATTGAAAAACATTTTCCTCTTAAAAATTAAAAAAATAAGGGTGAAGGAAATCTGGGAAAGTTGCATTGAATTACTATAATTCAGATGTACTTATGGCACATCTAAAGATAGATATCAAAAAAGAAATAAATGAATTTTTTGAAAACTAAAAGGGGGAGGGTAGTTTCAGGAAGACCGTAGACAGTTCACTTCAGACCCATGTAAATCAATAATTCAGTTTCCTTAGGACCTACGTATTTCAAAATACACTTATAAAAAAGGTGTAAAATCCACTTCTTCATTCAATCCAAATGGAGCTGCTGTGTTTAAATCTACAATCCACTTTGTTTCTTTTTGTGACAGGGTAAGGACTCTATTCACCCCATGGGGTGTCTAGGAACATGTTCCAAAGCTGTGAAATGAAAACACTCAGGATTGCCCTGATGATATTCCAAAAAATGAGCTCCTATCGAGTTACATATATTGCCATTAATAATAGCTCTTACGTGCTCTTGAATTCTTTGCTTAGTTAGTCTAGTTGTTCTTCCTACATAATATTTAGAATAACTACACCAGCAGACATAAATCACAAAGGATGTTACGCATGCAATGAACTGTTTGATTTCTAATTTCCTCTCTCCTTTGGTAAAAGTATTACCTATCTGAGCATATATAAAATTTTACATCTTCCACTTTTGAAAAAAAAAACATTAGGTTTGTCCCTTATCCAATTCTGACTTAGCGTAGGTGAATTGTTTGATTCTATATAATGGCTATGTGTGATTCTCTCACCAATATTTCTCCCTTTGGAAAATGAAACCCTGGGTTTTGTCAAAACTTCATTTTGAAGTATTGGATCTGAAAGTATAATTGGCCAATGTTTGTGAATCAATGTTCCCACTCTCCCTGTCACTGGGTTGAATTCCATAGTGAATGTTACAAATTTTACTTTAAACTTCATTTTTAGATGTAGATCTTTCATTTTTTGGTTTCAACAGCTCATTTCTATTTAACATCCTTACTTTCTGGTGAACTTCTGTCAACTTTTCTGTAGAATAATCTCTTTTACTAAGTCTTAACTGGATAGTCCGGTTTAATAAATCCAGTGATTCCAACATTCTATATTTTACCAAAAATCCACAAGGACATAATTAACCCCTCTGGGAGGCCAATTATTTCGGGCATAGGATCCCTTACATAAAAGCTTGGCCTATCTGTTGACAGTTTTCTACAGCCGAAAGTTTTACAACTAGATTCTTACATAAGAGATAGCATGCATTTGTTAGATAAATTTAAAGACAAAATCTGGAATGCTGTCTATAGCTGGATTACAATTAATGCATGTAGTCTCTACACTTCTATAAAACACAATTTGGGAATTTCAGCAATAGAGTTTTTCTTTGGTAACCAAAATGAGATATCCACACAGTTTTTACACTGGGCAATAGACTTTGCTCTAAACCACAATTATTTTATTTTTAACAGTGAGTATTATTTACAGATCTGCAGGATTGCGATGGGGGCAGCTTCTGCCCCATCATATGCAAACCTGTTCATGGGATACTTTGAACATAAATGTCTCAATAGTACACAAAACAGATTTATTACATTTTTAGATACATGGCTTAGGTTTATTGATGATGTGATTGTTGTGTGGAATGGTCCAGAAAGTGAAATTTCAGAGTTCATGATATGTCTAAACCAAAATGATTTGGGTTTAACAGTCACACATTCTCATGACAGAGAAAAAGTGAAGTTTCTGGATTTGGAGCTTGAAGGGAAAGTTGGGAAAAAATCATTATGAGGGGATTTAGAAAAAGTACAGCAGCTAATAATATTCTGCACACTCAGAGCTCACACCCTAAAAAGCTTGTTGTTTCTATTCCTTATGGGGAGCTCATTAGATTAAATTGAAACTGTTCCTTTGAACCAAACTTTGAAAATCAAGCATTAGAATTAAAGTTAAGACTTAGTAAAAGATGTTATTCTATGGAAAAGTTGACAGAAGTTCACCAGAAAGTAAGGATGTTAAATAGAAATGAGTTGTTGAAACCAAAAAATGGAAGATCTACGTCTGAAAATGAAGTTTAAGTAAAATTGTAACATTCACTACGGAATTCAACCCTGTGGCAGGGAGAGTGGGAACGTTGATTCACAAACATTGGCCAATTATACTTTCAGATCCAATACTTCAAAATGAAGTTTTGACAAAACCCAGGGTTTCATTTTCCAAAGGGAGAAATATTGGTGAGAAAATCACACATAGCCATTATATAGAATCAAACAATTCACCTACACTAAGTCAAAATTGGATAAGGGACAAACCTAATGTTTTTTTCAAAAGTGGAAGATGTAACATTTGTAAATATGCTCAGATAGGTAATACCTTTACCAAAGGAGAGAGGAAATTAGAAATCAAACAGTTAATTACATGCGTAACATCTTTTGTGATTTATGTCTGCTGGTGTAGTTGTTCTAAATATTATGTAGGAAGAACAACTAGACTAACTAAGCAAAGAATTCAAGAGCATGTAAGAGCTATTATTAATGGCAATATATGTAACTCGATAGGAGCTCATTTTTTGGAATGTCATCAGGGCAATCCTGAGTGTTTTCATTTCACAGCTTTGGAACATGTTCCCAGACACCCCAGAGGGGGAAATAGAGTCCTTACCCTGTCGCAAAAAGAAACAAAGTGGATTATAGATTTAAACACAGCAGTTCCATTTGGATTGAATGAAGAAGTGGATTTTACACCTTTTTTATAAGTGTATTTTGAAATACGTAGGTCCTAAGGAAACTGGATTATTGATTTACATGGGTCCGAAGTGAACTGTCTACAGTCTTCCTGAATCTCCCTTCCCCCTTTTAGTTTTCTGAATATTAATTTATTTCTTTTTCGATATCTATCTTTAGATGTGCCATAAGTACATCTGAATTACAGTAATTCAAGGCAACTTTCCCAGATTTCCCTCACCCTTATTTTTTATTTTTTAAGAGGAAAACGTTTTTCAACATGTTGTTTAATCTCTTAAATATTTTGAACTTAAATAATATTATGTGTACAAGACACTATGGATATCCTTTACTATATGGGATTCCTTATAGTTCATCTAAATCTTTTAGAGTTACAGAACACAAATTTTTGCAACTAGGCTAACATAGTATTTTTAAAAATTAAACTCCCTTGTTTATTAATGTTAGGGAGTTTTATAATAAAATAACTTAATTAAAAACTTTTTAGTTATTTGACCTTTAGCAGATAGGATTCACCTTCCTATGCAGAAATTTAGAAATAATGTTTTCCTTTTCCTTTTGCTATTTTCAATGTTTATTTTATATATATTGTTGTGGTTTTGATGCATCTGAAAGGAACTGTCATATATATTAATTTTCACAGATTTGACCTTTTGTAGTTTGGATTGACCTTCTGTGTTGATCAATAATTCTAAGTATTATAAATGTGTATTATTGCTTCTGCTCTTAAAATGGTCCCTTGTTTTAATAAGGTACTGCCATTGAAATCAATTTTCTGAAATTTGACCTTTTACAATTTGGAGTGACTTTCCATGTTTATCATTACATTTTAGTATCATAAATGTTTGCTATTACTTTTGCTCTCTAAGTAATTTTCTGTTGTAATTAAAGATAAAAAGCTTAAAGTTTGTTTAGAAACTCTTTTCCTATTGAAAGTTAAGTGGTACTGTGAATGCAAAATTAAATTAAATGGGTAATATGCCTTGTACAAAAATACAAAGTGTTTGTTACTATAATACAGTATATAAGTGATAGTTATTTAAGACTTATCTAGCTATTTTCTTTATCTTTTTTATATGTCTACCTGTATGTATTTCTTTAAGTTTCAGTGTTTATTTAATTAATTAGGGTTTAATTTGTGCAAAAGAGTTCACATTTGTGTGTGATTTAGATCCGCCTCTAAGGAAGACCCACTTCAGGGTTAAAGTGCAGGGCTTGGTCTGTTCAGGCGGTTTGCTGAAAATAAATTTTGCACTGGTGCATTTTCAGCAACTTGTGTGCCTAGTTCTTTCTTTCATGTTAATATCTGAGTTGGCAAACTCTACTAGAGCACCACCAATTTCCATGAGTGCATGATATTTATTTCTTTTAAATGGACCAACCAAGGTGTTTGTGCTTGCAATAGTAACTAAAGTGTAGGTACTAATAGTAGATGTGTTTCAGAGTGGTGTCCAAAAATTGTTGGAGAAGTAGGCTGGTATTGTACCTTAGTGGACAATATTCTACTAGTCAGCAAGCTCACAATTTCCTTCTCTGGGTTGAGGCACTGCACTACCCCTTTACTCTTGTCTGCAACAACCCCCCCCCCACATAAGGATTTTAATGAGCCCAGGCCTCTCAACTTTACTTGGCCCCCAAGGGTGCAAGGCAGGGGTAATAACACAGAAAAGTAACACCAGAACCATTTTCATGGCGCTCCATTTACATCTTTGGAGGCACTGCTGGGATCTCTTTTTTAGCATTTGGACACATCTGGGATCATTGGAAGAGTGCCCACCACACCGTGTGAAATTTGGGAAAAAAGTTTGGAAACTTCAAAAAATTCAAAGCAGCCTTTAAAGAAGTAAAAAAAAAATGGTGTTTGGACCGAAAGAATGTGTTGCTGGTCAGTAATATTCTCGATGGAGGAAACCGCTCTAAAATGTTGGCTGTGATGGAGAATGAGTTAAGTGGTCTGGGTTGAATAAAAATACAGCATGTGGTATGTGAGCCTGAGAATAAGATTTTGAGCTTATTTGTGGAAACTGGTGAAAAAGATCTTACTGTTATTGAACTGCCTGCAACCTTTTCACACACTGAGTATGAAGTCTGGCACCTTTATAGTAAGGGGAACACTACAGTTAGTTTTCTTGTATAACCATCCTCAAGGGTCTCGGAGAAGAAAGTGAGGAAACTTCTAGAACAACAAGGCAAATCAGAGCAAGACTTAAAAGACTTTTTGAATGTGGCTGGACAGGAAAGCTCTCAAGCAACTGAGCTGTTCAATGCTGTAGGGAAATTAAAGGAAAAGATGCGACAGCCCACACCAGAATACAAAGAGTATAGCAGGCCTCGACTGTTTTCTGGTGTGAAACTGACTCCCATTGGGAAGGTTGACTTTGATACATGGATTGAACAAGCCACCAAAAATGGTACAAGACCTGCCATATTCAGATGCTGAGAAAAGAGCATGAATTTTCCTTATATTACATAAGCATTTTATAAGGGCCTGGTAACTTGTGGAGACCTGGGTTCAATTCCCAATTACAGTGGATCCCATTAATTCTTGCTTATTACTAAATGTGTTTCAAATACATAAAAGAAGCTAACTGCACCAATGTATAAATTATGGCCTGTGACTCTGTAACCATTGGGGCCTGACACAGAAATGGGAACAATCCATATTGAACATGGGCTGTTCTGGATTGTCCGGTCAGTGCTTGTGCCAGGGTATGAAGCGGTGGGCCTCTGAATAGGTTGCCTGCTTGATTGCATGGACGATGCTTAATGCAGCCATGAACCTATGTTCATACTGTGGCTCTGGATGGGGTGGGAAGTGTCCATGTGAATCATGAGCATTCACACCTATCTGCAACCAGAGACTGACAGAAAGACAGGACACCATGGATTACATTACCAAATATTACATCAGGGGAACAAAAGATGTTGTGGTGGGAAAATGTTTGTGCCTGGAGGTACTACTGTAGCTCAAGGATAAGCCATATTTTTAAATGCTTGTTTTGGGGCCAAAAACTTTAACCCACAACTGGAGTTTGTTGGCATGACCTGTACTTAACACGGGCCTTTGTGTGCGAGGGGGTAATCATAGGGTGATAGATTGGCCTAGTGGTTAGAGCACAGAGTTCTGAACTTAGAGACCCAGGTTTGAATCCCAGAATCACCACACTCACTGTGTGACCTTGAGCAAATCACTTAGTATGTACCTGTGCTCAACCTCTCTCTCACCCCCTCTCTCTTTGTTATCTGTATTGGTGCTGTTCGAATTGCCTTGTGTGCTGAATATGGCAGTAACATTCTCTGCCCTCTCTCTTCTCAATCCAAAATATTTTGGGATACAGCACTGCAGTGGAGACAGCAACCCTTTCACCCCGGAAGAGGAGAGCATCCTCTGGGATTCTCGATCCTTCTCCTGCAGCCAGCCTCCATTGGCCTGGCTCATTCCTGAAGCCAAGGGTATTGGCTGTTTTAAAATGCTTTCATTACCTGACCTGCCATCCATCCATCCTGCTGCCAGGGGTATCCAGGATAGCCCTTGGTCTCAATGCCTGGTATCCACTGCTCAATGACATCATCACAGAGGGACATGCAAGGCTGTGGATAGGCTCATGAATATTTATGAGCCAGCACATAGCAGAGTTCATGTCTAACCTAGTGCTACACCCTACCTTTGGGAGCTATTTACATGTACAGTATCCATCAGTAGTTTGGCAGCACTAGGTTTGTCATAACGTTAGTGATAAGGCCAAGAATCTTTACATTCAGTTCAGTAGGCCCAACTCATGAAGGCTTGTGTGTTGCTTTATGTGATTTGGTAGGTTTGCATGCTGTGGAGAAAGGCCTTGCAGCATGCACCACTCCTAACTCAGCTGCACAAGATTATTCCCTGTCCAGATCCCACTCTGCCCATATTGCTGCACCAGGTGCATGCTGGGAAACAGAATGGTGGTATTTATATACCTAGTGCAAAACCGGGCATTGTGTGTGTGTGTTGGGGGGGGGGGCTGCATGCAATGGTTATTCCAGGGGGCAATCAGTCATAACTGCTATGCACCTTCATATCACAGGACAGAAATTAAGGGGAACCTAACTGGACCCCCCCAAACACCATTCCCCATGCCTCTTCCTTGTCCAGAGGTTTGTGAGGGGCAGTGGGCATCGCTTAGATCTTCTATTTGAAAAAAATCCACTTTTGGAGCTGCCCCAGTGGTCCAGTGTCAGCGCATTGTGCTGTTGTTTTGATGACCCAGTTCAGAAAAGAGCCCAGAAAGTTATGTTAGGGGACTGACCATGGCCAAGACAGCTGCCACCCAGCAGTGTGTCTCAGCCAGGGAGGGTTGGTGGCAGACCCCACCACCACAGCAACCCCTGTAGCTGGGCCAGGGAGCTTGCTTGTGCCACATGGGGACTAGCTGTAGCTGTGCCAGGCTGATACAGGCATGGTTCATGCTAGGGGAAGTAGGAGGAGCAAAAAACAGGGGAAAATGGCAGAACTAAGGATTCATGATATTCTGCCCAATCTGACCTATGGGTACCATGTCAGTATAACACTACATAAGCAGTGCGACAATAATTGCGCTGTGTAAAGCACTAAAGCATTTAGAGCGACGGGTATAATAGCAGTAGGGAATTACCACTACCCCTTTCGCTGTGCGCTGTAACTGGTGAGGGATTAAGTTGCCATGTGTGTGGTGCCTGGTGGAGCTGCTCCTGTGGTAGAGTGGCTAAGGTACCAGCACACAGCAGTGTTGGAGACCTGGAACCATGGTTCGGTTCCCTCCAGGTCTTCTGATGTTGCTACTGTTTGTTTTTTTTTGAAAATTGAATTTTTCTCCCTCCTCGAGCTTGTCCTCATTCCTGACGTCGACACCCCTTTTGAGTTTGTTATTTAAAGTTCGGGGGGGTGGGTGGCGAAGCCCCCCATGTCAGGGGTACGGGGGGCAAAGCCCCCACCCCAAAATCCCATTATTTTCAATTGGGCACGCTGTTTGTGTTGTGGTCAGCATTTTGTTTTACCTTATTTCAGTGCACGCTGTGTTGCTTGCAGCATTTATTGCCGTGATGTTGTTGTTGGTGACATTATGACCCCTTGCCAACCCATGCTGTCAGCCGGACCACGAGCCACACTGGATTATCTGCTAGGTGGGGGAGAATGGCCTTCCCCTTCCTCACACTGCCACGGGGGAAACCATGGGGGTCTTTGGATTGGTTTCAGAGGAAATGGTAGCCATCGCAAGGGTGAGACGGAGCAGAGATAGCCATCTGAGTTTGGCTCCAGGGGAGAAAAAAACAATAGGAAAAAAATATTTTTTAACTGAGCCACATAGGTATGCAGAACTATGTGGATAGCCTGTATGTGATACAAGAATATGCAAGCCTGATACAAGAAACTGGTCTGAAAAGACAGGAAATATGTTACCACCACAATCTTTTTTTTATTTTATTTATTATGCTTTATTCCTCTACCTCCAGCTGCCCGGAACCTCAGCCTGGTCACGGACCTCAGACTTCCACCTCCAAATTGGCTGCGGCCCTCCAATATCCCCTGGCTTACCCCAAGCGCGGGGCTGTGGCACAAGCCCCCAACAGTGCCACAAATGATTGGATAGGTTGGAAGGGTTGGCCTAGAGGTTAGTTGAAGCAGAGACAGGCTTCATCGAGGGTCGTCAGCTGCTGAGATTTTTCCTTGTTTTTTTCTGAGGGCGGGGACGGGAAATGATGTCCGGCTTGTGCCCCCCTCCCCCAAATGTTCTGGCACCAGTTGCTGTGGTACCTCCAGCCTCCGCCAGGGGTTCATCAAGCACTGGTCGCACTCCCCCCTCCCCCCAGAGAAGGACACAAGTCCACAGGACGCTCCATCCTTCTCCCCCCAGCCTGCTCTCCAATGTCCCGGGTCCGTTCTTGAACGGAAATCTAACCGCTGTGCCCATTTGCTGGCTGACCACCAAAATCTTGATCTGTGAAAGAATAACCTATTTTATACTTTTGATTATTTTCATCCTTTGTTGGTTTTAACACCAGTCCACATACCTCCTGCCTGCATCCTTTTCCTTGACTTTTCTTAGTCATGCCAATGTCTGATGTCCTCAAGTGGAATGGATGCACTGAATGACCTCTTCTTGTCCCTTGTGGCCAGGATCCCCTCCTTATGGCTTGACCACGGCCTAGACAAGGATGTGTCTGGAGCACCAGCAGTTGGGAAGGGGTTGGCCTTCCTGAGCACCAATGAGTGTGATTGGTGATTGGTAGGTCATTCAGACTGCATCTAATGACAGGGCACCCCCCCACCTTGTTTTAGGGATCTACCACCACCACTCCAGTGACATGTGCATGCTCATGACTGCCTTGGGGGTACCAGATAATGAATGATCACCAGCAACTCCGCTAGGCCACTCTAGGTGTCACTTGATGAGCATCATCTTTGCCCACCCACACCAGGGGGAGATCATCATCTTGGTTGCTCTGAGTCCTCCCTGCCAGCATCCACTCCTGGACATCCTGCTGTAATAAACTATAGATCATTTGGTGTCTATCTTATCTGCCAAAAATATATTTGCTGGTTTGAAGGGATACCTGAGATTGTTTATGACATACTCACAAATACTGGAAAAAAGTGCTACTGAGGCAAGGCAGGTACTGTAATTGTGAATGGAAAACCCCCCTTGGAGGAGCATTGTCAACTTACCATGTATGCAGCCTCTCTCATAAACTGCTTAGCAGGCTGTTTCCAAATAGCAGGCACAGTTATCACCCATCGTATCTCATCGTTTTGCATGGAGGCAGGACACTGATCTTTTAGCTCCTGTGAGAAACAGCATAGAAGTTCAATGATAAAAATACATAAATTACCTTTTTGGTGTGTTTGGTATGTGTATATGTGTGTGTGTGTGTGTGTGTGTGTGTGTGTGTGTGTGTGTGTGTGTGTGTTGGTGGAAGCTAAGTTCAGCCTAGACAACCCTTCCTCTTTTCCAGATTTGTTCTTTTTCTCCCTAAGCCTGAAGCTCCTAGGTTAGGCAATCCTCTGGTTCACCGAGTTGTGCTAAACATTTGCAAATTTAGAAACACAGAAACAGAATTTGTCTGCAGAAAAGAACTGTTTGACCCACCCATTCTGTCCACATGTTCCCTGCCTCATCTGTCTCTGCAGACCCTAACTGGTCTATGGCAATCCTCCCTCCTCCATGTCTGTTGTCTAAAAGACCCTTATCTCTATGCCACATATTGCTGAAACCCCCACTTTTTGCCTACACCACTTCTGCTGGCAGTCTGCTATTAGGCATCTACCGCCCTTTTAGTGAAGAAATATTTCCTCCCGTCCTTAAACTCCTGCTTTCAGTTTCATAGCATGCCCTCTGGTCCTGGTGTTCCTTCTCATTTAAAAGCGACTTCTCTCCTGCGCCCTATTCACCACTGTGAGGTACTGTGCTTGCAGGTCTCTATTATATCACCTGTCACTCTTCTCTTTTCCAGGGGGTACATATTAAGATTCCTCAGTCTCTCTTTATAAGGATTCTAGTGTAACCCCAGCACCATTTTAGTTGCCCTACTCTGGACTACCTTCACCCTGTCTATGTCCTTTCTGAGGTGTGGCCTCCAAAACTGGACATGGTACTCAAGGTGGGGTATCACCAGTGACCAATACTGTGGCAACACCACCTTCCTCCACCTGCTGGATATACCCATCCTTATGCACCCCAGTATCCCACTAGCCCTGCCCACTGCTTTGTCACACTGCCCTGCCACCTTGAGGTCATCAGATATGATAACCCCATGGTCACTTTCCTGTTTAGTGACCGTCAGTACCTACCCCATCCTTTACTTAGTGCCTGGGTTCCTATGCCCTAGGTTCATGATCTTGCACTTTTTGGCATTTAACCCCAACTGCCAAGCTTTAGATTACTCTTCAAGTTTCCCCAGCTACCCGCTCATTCTCTCCACCACTCTTGGGTGTCCACCCCATTGCAGATGTTAGTATCATCTGCAAAAAGGCATATTTTGCCTTCCAGTTTCTCAGCAATGTCACTTATAAGGACATTGAAGAGGACCAGTCCCAGTACTAAGCCCTTTCTGTGCCATTTATTACCTCTTATCAGCTATCCCATTACCAGTTATTTTTCCCTGTAATGCCTCTTGAGAACTTGCCCACACAGAACAATGCACCCTCTGGACTACAGGACTTCAGTATCAAATTTGCAGATTCACGTCAGTCAGCAAAAGGGTCAGACCCTGGGTTACAAATTTTCTTCAAACAGTCGGACCCCGTTCTTTAGTGCAATGGTCTATTTGTCACTAAGTCTCCAAAGATGGATATGGATTACTCAATAACCCATTACCCATTCTTCACCTGAGTATAGTCACAAGCTGTTTTTTTAAATATTTATTTTGTATTACACAATGTAGATGCATCATCATCATCATCATGGCTCATGAATAAAACAAGCATGATACTGCTGTAAACAAGCATGCAAGCCTAATTTTTGACAAGTAAAAATGTAAATAAAAGAAACAGTAAACAGATACTGCTGTAGTTATGAAAGGGAAATGCAAAATAACTAATGACTGCACTCAGTTTCTTCCCACATTGGTATGATCAAACCACACAGATACACACAGAATGCTCCCAAATCAGAAACAGTTGTTGTAAGGTTAAAACAGAACCATGTGCTCTACCACTGGTGCCACTTCCAATTTCTAACTAACTACAGTATTTCTCTTGGAAAAAAAATGATTGTTTCCTGGGGCGTATTTGTAGCTATCCCACTTTTCAAATGCATGCTATGTCGAAATAGGGATGCCATGTGCCAAAGCCACCCTGTGTCACCCTTGTGGCAGGAGCATACGCTAGGCCGCAAGGGTGGTTGCGACATGCAAGGCTGCACCATCCCCTTTTTTGCAATTCCAGAAACCCTACCATAGTTGCAAGAGGGGGTGCCTTTAGACCAGAAAGGATGTTGTATATGGACCCTGTGTCACTGCCTGACAGGGTGGCAATTGGGGGGGGACTTGGAACAGGAGGACATGGGGCCAGTGTAGCCCTAGTAGTGCCATGGGGGTAAGAGGGGCACAGCAGCAGTCAGGGTGACATGAGGAAACATCTGGCAGTGGTGCCCTGCAAGTTGCCACACAGCAGCTTGGGCTAGGTGGGGGGGCACAGCTGGACATGTATGACCCAGACACCAGTTGGCAGCAGTCCTGGCACCAGCACTACAGGACCCACAGTCCCATAAATGTGGTGCACAGCAAAGGGTACTACTTGTGGGGTGCGTTTGGTGGCCAGGGATGCTCCCCAGGCACAGCAACATTTTCCAGGTACATAGCTCCCCATGTGGTGGTTGGTGGCTGCCTGACTACACTGCCTGGGACTGTGGGTCCTGTGGGGTCAGTGCCAGGGCTGCTGTCTGGCCTGATCTGCTGTGTGCCAACTTGATGGGCACCATGGCCAGGTGCCTTCTCATATCCCCTACTGCTGCCGTTTTCCCCTTGCCCCCATTTCACTACCAAGGCTACATCAGCCCCTGGCCCCCTCCTTCCGTGCATAGTTACTCTCCCCAACCTCCACAGATCATCTAGGGTTACATTGAGAGGGAGTGACAAATCCCTCTGTCAAACTCTGCAGGTGCACCCAATGTTTTGTGCAACCATGTGGCTGTGGCAATTCTCCAGCCTTTGGAGCAGGGACCCCCTGTTTTATAAAATAGGGCACAGAGTCCCTGACACACCTGGAGGTTGCTGCAGCTGTAGATTGGTGCAAATTGCAGCACTCTATGGCCACTGTGAAAACTGAGCTCCTGACCTCAAAGGAGAAAACCCTGTCAATATCACATGACATTCCTACCCCTCCCATTTGTCTGTGCCAAATAAGGGCATGCAACTGTAAGTAGTCATGTGACTTGGACCTCCCCATCATGACACTGTAATGGCTGATTACATGACAGGAGGGCTAGTTCAAACCAAGTCCTGCTTTATGGGAAAAGTCTCTTCTCTAAAACAGAAACACAGAATCTGATGGCAGAAGAGAATGATGGTCCATCAAGTCTCCCCTTACTATAGTACCTGTAATGGTACCCTGCGATTCGCTGCCTCCAATCTAATGAATCAGTACTTCTGAGGTCTGCTCGCTCCAGTCTTTCTTTTGTCTTACTTTGCTGCTGCCATTAAAGGTATTCCCCTGGCTGTTTGTTTTAGGTTACCCCTGGAAGTGCAGGGTGATTTCTGAAAGCCTCTGAATTTATATTCAGCAAAATCCAGAGTCTGTCTGTCTGCCTGTCAATCTGTCTACAGTATCCACAGTATCTATCTATCTATCTATCTATCTATCTATCTATCTATCTATCTATCTATTATCTGTATCTTTATTTCTTTCAGGAGGGAAACAAAAATAGGGCCCAATTCTATAAAGGTTACGCATGGCGCAAAGTGACTTGAACCGACGAGAATGACACAAGTAACACTTTGAGCCATGAGTTGTGACAAGTGGTATTCTGCAAAGCAACCTGCAACATGTCACAGGCCGCTTATGCCAAAGTGAACTTATGCCACTAGTTACGCCAGAACCCCCCCACGACATGGTGCAAGGGGGTTTACGGCAGCAGTTGCACCCCATTCAGGAAGGGCGTCTGCCACAGCCCCAATGTCGGGATTCCACAACATCCCCCCCAAGGACATCTGCCAAAGTACATTTACACCCGCTATTAGCAGGTGTAATTGTACTTAGCATCCACTGGGGGTTGGCAGCCCATTCCCCAGTACATGTAACCCCCGCAGCCCCATTCACCAATGAGGCAGTAAAAGCCCTGCAGGGTTGACATAACCAATGTCCTGATCCCCCAATATGCTGAAAGAAAAGCCATGCAGGGCTGACATAATTCCCCAAGCCCCCAGTATGCTGAATAATAAGCCCCACAGGGCTAGCGGAACCCCCCCAGGTATGATCCCCAAACCCCAATTACCCATCGGCAATGTAAATGTCACTGTTTAAAAACAGAAAAACTTCCCATATCCCAGCCCTGATAGTCTAGTGGCTCCCCCACCCAGTAGTGCCTTTCCACCCCCCACCCGTACCCAGCTGGTGACTGGCACAACCCAACTCTCACCACCGTGGCCCGCTGCCAACTGAGCTCAATATGAGCGCATGCTACTGTAACTAGTATGTGCTCTTTCGAATGACAGCAGCAGTCATTCACTGAGCTCATCCTAGCTACAGTAGATGCGTGTATTCTGGGCTCAGTTGGTGGCTGGCCACAGTGGTGAGAGGTGTGGTTGTGCCTGTCACTGGCTGGGTGCGGTGGGCTGGGGCAGTGCCGGGTGTGGGGGGGCATTAGACTACCAGGGCTGGGATGTGGGAAGTTTTTCTGCTCTTAAACAGTGACATTTACATTGCTGATGAGTCAGTGGGGTTCAGGGATTGTGCCTGGCTGGGGGTTCCGCTAGCCCTGTGGGGCTTATTATTTGGCATATCAGGGGATCAGGGCATTAGGGATATGTCAGCCATGCAGGGCTTTTTTTCAGCATATTGGGGGATTGGGGCATGGGGAGGTTATGTCAGCCCTGTGGGGCTTTCATACATAGTACATGGGGATTGGGACATGGAGGTTATGTCATCCCTGCGGGGCTTGGGGGCTTGGGGCTGGGGGAGAGCGCTTGTGTTAACATTGCCACAGGCTTGCGGCAACCTGTACAGTTGTGCCCACTATTTGGCATACCATTCAGGTTAGTGCAAGTCACAGAACTTAGCCACAGGGACCCTGCCCAATAGAGAATCGGGTGCAGGGTCCTTGGAGCACTAGCATTTGGTGTAAGTCTCCTTTGGTGCAACTTGTGCCAGCCCTTCTAGAATTGAGCCCATAGTTTTTTGCCAGGTATAGATAATACCTTCATTAGGCTAACAAAAAGTTAAAGATACAAGCATTTGGGCTGCCCGGTGGTGCTGAGGGCTGAGGCGCTGGATGCCACACCTCGCGCTGTGCCGGCGACCTGTGTTCGGGAGCAAGCATGGCCACCGGAGGTCAACAGGGGAGGAGAGGGATCAAGTATCATAGGGACAGATCTCCTTTTCTGGGGAGGGATGTTTCCAGATGTCGGTGCGTGCCTGGCCCCTAGCGGCGGCTGGGGGCTGGCACACCAATGCTGCACCTAGAGGGGTAGAGATCGCGCAGATACTTGATGGTGTGCACATATGGGATTCTGCACAGTGTGTTTGCTGGCATCATTGCATGCTCCACCTCTGGGGACTACAGGAACAAGGAAAATTGGCTCCTGGTTGGGCAGCATGAGCTTCCGACCTCCGCAGTCCTACCCCGAATGGTGCTTCCTCTGTCTGGATCCATTCAAAGGTGAGTTGAGCTTGGAGAGGGGCTGCTCACCACCCCACCATGGGGGGGGGTAAGCCATGGGGAACCGAGGAAGTCGGCCTGATATCGGGGTGTGAGCCATGAGGTTGGTCAGGATGTACAACTGACTGGGAGCAACGGGAGAAAAAGGATAGCAAAAAAAAAAAAGATACAAGCATTTGAGGCCTATAAGCCTCTTCTTCAGGTATGTTACAATGAATTTGTTTATTTATTTCAAATTGATTTTCCCACTGTCAAATATACACACACAAACTTGTATACATGGGTGGCAGAGTTCATCACACCAGTGGTTACTTCAGTGGATAATCCAGAAGTTTTGTAACCTCTCATTTAATGGTACTGTAGTATGCTTCAAAGAACGTACTGTAGGAAGTCCAACACAGGAAATGCTAGATGAGGAAAGACCAAGGACAACAGGATGTGATGTCATAAGCAGAGGATATGACTTTATGTCAGGTATACGTAACAGGAAAATATTCAGTCTTTGAGCAGCAGAGCATGTGACTGTGACATTTTCCACCTATACCTTTTTATTCTATGTTAGATTGCTCTTTTTCTTCTGTGTTGTAAACAGACATTTCCCACACATTTTGAGTCTACATTAGCATATGACTTAAATTTGAAATAATTAAAGGAGTATTCCTTTTATTATGGCTATCCTCAGATTTTCATCAGTGTTCCTGGCTGTTTCTGAACACCCATTGTCCCATTGAGTGAGGGAGCAGGATCTGTTTCATGCTACTGTAGTGTACTTTAGTCTCAAGAAAAATGGTATTAAACAATGGGGACTCTTGATTTTCAAAAGACTGGGAATGATGCAAGGGGCTTGCATCAAGGAGACATGACGCAAAGGGCTCATTGCACCACACTTTATGTCATTTCCAATTTTTGTTGGGGGCTTGCATCATACTGGGGGCCGCTTGTGCCAGAGCAGCGGTACGCTATGCTTGCACCAGGCAGCTGGCTGCACTATGGTGCTAGGGGCTGTGCATCATCATCCTGCTGCAATATCCCCTGAAACAGGATTGTGGAAGCCTGTGGGTACCACTCCTGCTTACACCAGCCAGGGCTGATCTAACGGCCACTGCGGCAGTGGACACTATACTGACAGTGGTGGGAGTTAGACCAGTGTGCAGACTATGTGGGAAATTGTGAGGACTGCATAAACTGATATTTACAAGATTATGATATTCAGTGAAAGAAACTGAATCCCGATGCTGTGACAATAGACTCAAACAATACCAATCCCGCCAACAGTCTGCAGACGCTAACAGTCTGAACAATACGTATGACATATATATGTATTACCTATGCATGTCAGATATGAAAAGAGTGGTATTGCCCCCACATATAGCTTGTATATCACAGATATATGGACATACATACAGACACGCTCGCATGCATACACATACATACAGGTGTGCATACATATGGCAATACAGTACAGATGAGGTGTATGACTTTGTTCCAGAAGTATGCGTGCATGCCATCGATAGCTGATCGTGTGCCACCAAGCATAGCTGCTGTGTCCATGGCATTATGTCCACCGGATGATTGGATGTCTGAGTCATGGACAATAGGAAGGGTGAGACTCTGTAGTGTCACTGGGCAACTCTACAAATGTAGGCTGTAATCGGGACAGACGGTAGTCATGAGATTGGTAAATATCAATGCCTGCCATCAAATGGGTGCAGAAAACAGCATGCCAGACAGGAAGTTATTATCCCTCTGTACAGACAGCTGGTGAGACCCCATCTGGAGTACTGCATGCAGTTCTGGAGACCCAATCTCCGCAAAGACATAGACAGGATGGAAGCTGTCCAGAGGAGGGCAACTAAATGGTGCAGGGTCTGCACAGGAAGACATATGAAGAGAGAGACTTAAGGAGCTTAATATGTATAGCCTCGAGGAAAGGGGGCATGATAGAAACTTTCAGGACCTCAAAGGAACTAACAAAGTCAAGAGGTAGCATCTTTCAAAAAGAGGTGTCAAGAACAAGGGGCACAATTTGAAGATAGAGGCGGCAGCTCAGAGGTAATTTAAGAAGTATTTTTCACACAGAGAGTTGTGGATGTATGGAACAGCCTTCCGGAGGAGGTTGTGGAGTCAAAAACAGTGGTGGAATTCAAGCATGCATGGGACAGTCATAAGGCAATTCTAGGGGTTGGGGGTAGGAAGAACTAGGCTGCTGGTTAACTAGGATCTGCAGCTTATCCATTAGGTAGGGAAATGGGCAGACTGGGTGGGCCATGCGGCCCTTATCTGCCGTCAAATTCTATGTTTCTATGTTTCCACCTTTTCCACCCTTTCTCATGACTCCTATGCCTGAGTGTATACCATGCCATGGATCACAACAAGCATGTAGTAGATGTCTCACAACAGAGTACATGCTACACTGTATGTATATAATTATATGCTGCATTTTTGTAAGACTCTCATCTATCAGTCATGCCAGGTGAACATTGCCACTCTGTATAATATTTATAGATACTGTAGTAACTCTACACAGATTGTGTTTGCAGACCGTCCTGCCCACCTGGCCAGTATTGAGTTGCACTTGCCTGATGGAGTGGTGCTCCTTGGGATGGCATCTGTTTTCCCTGGGACACTGCCAGGGCTGCTGCCTGCCTCAGATAAACTCCCATGCACCAGTAGTTTGGTGTACAGGTTCAGTTGCAGCACTTGTGGGAAGTTTGGGTCCGGGACCCCTCCTGTACCAAAATCTGGTGCAGTCTTCCTGGTACACTAAGCTTCGGAGCAAGCTGCCTTATGTTGCAGTATGCATCAATCTACCAGGCTCTTTGAAAATCAAGTCCAGGTGTTTAAAAACAACTGAAAATACTGAAAGAAACCAGAGGATAGCCAGATTAAAATGTCAACTCCTTTTAATAATTTAAAATATAATAAAATACTAAAGTAGACTCACAATGAGAAAAAAAGGACAACTCAGAAAGCAAGAGATAAAAGGCAATCTTAAATAGCATAAAAATAATACAGGTCAAACATTTACAGTGTAACATGCTCTGCTGCTTTCAGTGATAAAATTAGAAGGTCCGGAAATTCACATTTTGGGGAATTTTGTATGGCTTAGTGTTGATGATGCCAGCTGGAAATATTTTTTATTGGAAACCAGAAAAATTAGTCAAAATAATTTTTTTTTTGTCTTCTGATGCCTTTACAGGCATAGCTTGCCACATGGGAGGCTGGTGGAAAAAATAGGGGGGGTTGGGTCTGGACGTGAAATTGGTAAGATGGACTAGTGAGTGGTTAATGGGAAAAACTCCGGTAGTTAAAATCGGTGACTCTCTGTCAAATGTCACAAAGGTGACCAGTGGAGTACTCCAGGGATTGGTCTTAGGACTGACATTATTTCAGTTATATGTGTTTTATTTACAGATTGCCATTAACAGCAATATTCCAAAGTTTGCTGATGATGAGAGTATACCAGTGCTACAAAATGACCTAAATAATATTTATAATTGGTCAAATGTGTGGGGTATGGCATTTAACACAGATAAATGCTACATCATGCATTTCAGAAAGATGAATAGGAAACATCAGTATTATCTAGGCAATACTGTCTTATCCAGTGTAGATCAAGAAATCAGGAAAGGAACCTTGGAGTGATTGTTGAATCTGATTGGTCTTTCCCAGTGCATATAAAGTCCATCTGCAACAAAGCCTATGGAATAATAGGAACTATAAAAAGGATTATTAGTATTAGAAACAGAGATGCTATGTTCCCTCTGTATCAGACGCTGGTAAGACCTCACCTGGACTACTGCTTGCAGTTTTGGTCACTAGCTTGCTAGGGGCAAATTATGACACTGGAAAGGAGTGCAGCAAAAATTTACAAAGTGTATTTATGGCATGGAAGTCCATGATTACAACAGTAGATTGATATCTTTAGGACTGCATAGTCTCAAATAAAGGAAGCAGCAGGGAGATCTATTAGTACTTTATAACATCTTAGAGGATTCACACCTTTGTATGCATATGGGTCTGGAATATAAAGAGAACTTGTACAACTCAAGGGGACATGACATACGATTAATTGGCAGAAGGTATAGAACAAACCACAGAGGGTCATATTTCACTTAAAGAGTGGTGACATATTGGAATGCATTGCCTGACATAGTGGTTCAGGCTACAAACATTACTGTCTTCAAAAAGTTATTGGATAGTCACATGTTAAACAAGAATTAATAGTCCACTGAGCAGTGGGGAAATAGACAAGAACGACCATTGGTCTGTTCCTGTTCCTACTTTCCTTAGTAACCTTAGCATGCAAAAGCATAGGAAGATTTTTGAGTTACCCAAAAGGGAAATGAGGATTTTATGTAACATGGTTAAATTACTTTAGCAACACATTTTACAAAACAAAAAAGTACCCTCATTATATGTTTAGCCTCAATATGAATCAGAAATCTGAAATTTAAAAATGTGTTTGAAATTAAAGTTTTTCTGTGAATTCAGTTCAAGAATATCAATATACTGAAAGTTAAAATGGTTGTATTGATGATTAATCGTCTAAATATAATTTCCTTAAAAAGGCTAAATTTGAACTGTTAGTGATAGAAACATATTTATTTTTTAAATGTAAGCTTGTAGTCTGGACTAAGTAGTTACACCATGTCAATACACTTTCTTTTTTTGCAGTTAATCTTTTTATTTATTAATAAAGTATATACACAAGAAACAACAAAAATCCTCCAGTACATTGCTATATATATGTGCATAAAAGAAAGTACTAGAAATAGCATTTTACCTGAAACAATGTTCAAATAGTATAACAATAAATGGTTAAAGATTAAAATAGGTTATAAATGCAATGCAATAAAATGAGATTTAGCAATTTATAATTAAGAGAAAAAGTAAAAAAATAGGTAAATTAACATTAGTATTATATATATCCATGGTTATACTTTGTTGCTGTATAAAAAGCTATTACAATGTGACAGCTATGTATGATGGAGGAAAGTTTTAAAGTAAAAAAGAGTCAAAAGAGATATAGAAGAAGAATAAATGGAGAAAGAGGTGTAGAGTGATAAAGAGAAGAAAAGAAAGGGAGAAAGAGAAGAGAGGGTAAGGGGTAGAAAAAGAAAGAAGTGAGACCACTACAAACTAACAAATTAGTATATCTGTAAGAGGGAGAATTATTATGTATACTAAACCATACATTAGTTATCAGGTGGATTGCATGATGCCAGATAATTAAAAAAGCCCTGCCAGCAATTGTTGTATATGGTGAGTCGGTCAAAAGATATAAGTGTCATGCGGTCAAGAGTGGCATAAAGAGATAGTTGTTTGAGAATGTTAGGAAGTGAAGGGATAACACTGGATCTCCAATGTGTAAGAATACAGCGCTTAACTTGAAGAAACAATATATTTAACCATCTATTCATAGAATGGGATATTTTATGGGAGCGAAAATTAAAGATACCCAGTAAGCAGTGTTTGGGGTCCAATGAAAAGGACTGACCAATCACTTTCATTGCAAAAGTATGAATGTAATGCCAGAGTTTTAGAATGGGAGGACAACTCCACAGAATATGTAATAAATCACCGTTAGGTGAATTACAGCGCCAACAGTTACTATTGCCCATAAAACTCATTTTATGTAATATAGCTGGAGTTCTGTACCACAAATGGAGAATTTTGGTTTGAATAAGAGAACTGCATTTATCCTTGAAAGTTCTGTGGCAAGATTGCCAACATCTGTACCATTGAGTATCAGTAATATTATGATGTAGTAGCCTACTCCATTTATTTTTTGCATTGATGGATTGATCTGGAAGTGTTTCTCTAATGGCTTTATAAATAACACTGTTTAAACTAGAAGTTATATTAGTCCATTTAGAGGTGTGCTTGTTATACAGAGATTGGTTGGAAAGAAAGAAAAAATAGGAGTTGCATGCCGTATGAAGTTGTAGATATTTCCAAAAGTCCTGGCGGGGAAGATTCCATACAGTTTGCAGGTCAGAATAAGATTTTAGTTTTAAAACATGGGGTTCAAGTATATCTTTCAAGAAGAAAATACCCTTATTTTTCCAGGTTCAACAGAAGATTGGATGATTATCTAAAGATATGCCATTGTTGCCCCAGATAGGGGTATAAGCAAGAGGGGTTGGGTATGATTTTAGAAGTTTATGAGTTTTTTTTCCAGTAAAACGTGGATGATGCAATGGTGGGGTAAGATTTTAATTTGGGAGGGAGGGGATTATAAATAAAGGTTGTAGCAACATTACCTGGACACAGGGAAGATTCCATGTTAACCCATAACGGTGATTTGGAATTTGGTTTACTAAACCACTTAATAGTTTGAGCTGATCAGAAGGCCCAATAATAGGCTTGAAACCAAGAAAGTCCGAAACCCTCTCTTGTCCAGTGGGATCTAAGTTTATTGCAGCTAAATCTAGGGATTTTGCCATTCCAAATTAAATTACCTATGATTTTGCCAATTTTGATGAAAAAAAACTAGAGGGAATTATTAGCGGAATATTAGAGAATAGATATAGTATTTTAGGGGCTATTGACATTTTAATAGCAGAAATTTTCCCATTGTAGGATAGATTAAGTAATTTCCATCTATCAAGTGTGGATTTAATATTAGTTAGTAATGGAGAAAGGTTGGCATCCCATATTTTATCTAGTGTCGGGGAGATCTGAATACCAAGATAAGGGATGTTTTGGGGGGCCCAATGGAAGCATAGCGGGGTATTCATAAAGGGTTTACAGAGGTTATTCAATGGTAGTGTTTCAGATTTGTTAAGGTTCAGAGCTAGTCCAGAGAACGAGGTGAATTCATTAAGTAATTGTATTAGAGGATGTCCGGAGATTTTGAGATTTTCTAATAGGATGAGAAAGTCATCTGCATAAGAAAGTGAGGTATAATGACTGTTACCAATAGGGATACTGTTAATTTTGCAAGATTGATGGAGGGATGCAGATAGGGGTTCCATGGCAAGTATAAACAAAAAAGGTGATAAGGGGCAACCTTGTCTAGTGCCTCTTGCTAGATAAAAAGAGGAGGAAAGAGTAGAGTTAGTGAGGACACGAGCAGAGAGGAAGGTATACAGTAGTTGAATCCAGGTGCAGAATTTGTTAGTAATACCAAAATGGGATAGTACCCGATATAAATACTTCCAATTAAGGGCGTCAAATGCTTTCTTGAAGTCGATGGCAATAGCTGCGGCAGGGGTGTTAAGGGATTTTGCTTTATGGATTAAATTGAATAAAGAACAGAGATAATCAGAGCCATTTCTATTTTTGATAACTCCTACTTGAGATGCATGGACAAGTTTTGGAATTAATGATTCTAAGCAAAGGGTTAGCACTTTTGCAAATATTTTCCCGTCTGTATTAAGTAACGATATCGGTCTATAACTAGAGGGAAGGGAGAAATCGTTATCTTTTTTTGGTAAAACAGTAATAATAGTTTTGGTTAAAGTATGAGGTAGTTTGCCTGTAGAGATTGCTTCTTGAAAAACATTAAAAAGTAAAGGGCAGAGAGTGGCGGTTAAGGATTTATAGAATTCAACAGGGAAGCCATCAGATCTAGATGACTTGCCGGGTTTTAGGGAGGCTAGTGCTGATAGGATCTCTTGTAAGGTAAGGGGTTCATCCAACATAGCCATATGTTGGTGAGAGAGGTGAGATAATTGCAATTTATTCAAAAATTGCATGATATGGTTGATTGAAGGGTTATCCATATGAAGTTGGCCTGAGGAGTCTTTCAGGTCAGCAATGTGTCTTTCCATCTGCTATGATTTGAGATGATATGAGAGTAATTTACCACATCTGTCACCTTGTTCCCAATAGCGGTGTTTGAGCCTTAAAAGTGCGAGTTCTGCTTTCCTGGCTATTAATTCATTGATTTTAATTCTTAATTGTAGGATTTCCTGATGGAGTTGTGAGTTATGGTTAGGTTTATTTGTTTTGTAATATAACATTTCTTTTTCTTTAAGGGATTTCTCTAAGTTGGATAGTTGTTGTTCTCTCTGTTTCTTTCTGTGAGAAGCATAACTAATAATTTTGCCTCTAATTGTAGCTTTTAATGCTTCCCAGATAGTGCCATGTGATACATCCATAGTATTGTTAAAAGAGAGAAAGTCTTGAATTTGGGTGTAATCCAGGGTATAAATTCTGGGTCCCTCAGTAAAAGTGGATCTAGACGCCATGAAGGGGATTTAGTTGAATGTGGACCCCAGAGTAAATGTAAACTTATAGGAGAATGATCTGATATGCTAATCAGGAGAATATTTGTATTAACTATTTTTTCAGTGATGGAAGGGGATGTGAACCAATAGTCAATTCGACTGTAAGATTTGTATAAAGGGCAGTAGAATGTATAGTGATGCTGTCTAGGATGGTGAAGTCTCCATATGTCAGAAAGATCCTGATCTTTCATTAACATAGACAGAGCATTGATACTATGGGGGTGAGCCTCTTATGATGAATTGCTTCTGTCTACTTGCGCCTCAAGTGGTAGGTTAAAGTCTCCGCCCATAAGTATTGGTAAATTATTGTTGTTATTACTAATAATTTGTTGAGCCAAATTGTTAAAAAATTCAGGGGAGTCTGAGTTAGGGGCATAAACATTTACTAACATAAGGGGACCTGTCATAGAATTCAATATAGCTATAACCCATTTGCCATCTGAATTGGTGATGGTGTTAATGGGAGACCAGTGGAGGGATTTGTGAATTAAAATTGCAACCCCGTGTTTTTTTGAAGGGGAGGAGGATGCATACACTTGACTGACTCAATCCTTTTTAAGCCTATCAACATCTTCTGATAAAAGATTAGTTTCTTGTAAGAAAGCAATATGCATTTTATGTTTTTTAAGATATGTGAATATTTGCTTACGCTTACAAGGAGAATTGAGTCCCTTAACATTCCATGAATGAAAAATTAAATTACTCATGACAATAGCAAGTAAAGTAAAAGGTTATAAATACGAATGAGGGACTTTCCATGAAAAAGATAGAGACTGTCATAGGCTTAAAAGGGATATCCATAAAATGGATATATGCATGCAGGGCTACGAAATTGTACGGTTTCAGAAATCTTAAATAATTATGGTTATCGGGTCTCACTGAAAAGTAATATAAGAGGTATAGTGTGGAGAGTACAAACATTAATACAAACAAAAACTTATATACTACAATAAAGGAAGAAAGCTGATTAAAGAACATCTATGAAATAGAGAGATAAGAGTCAGTGAGAGCACCAAGACTCTCGCGCTACACTACTAGGCGTGTATAGAAGTAAGTAAAGCTTAAGAGAAAGCAACGTGCTCTAATCTTAAGCTAAAAACTATATTCACAATATTAATAACTCTTAATTGTGACTAGAATTCCGGTAACTAGAATGAGTCCCTGGGAGGAACCTTCAACATCTTACCAATTATATAATAAAATTATTGAATTATTGATAAATCCCAGACATAATAATATTGCATGAACACATAATTACCAACATAGTTCAAACAGATCTGAATTATGTAAGCCAAAATAGGGCCCACAATTAAACAAACTTGTCCACATAGTTGTATTTATAGCTAGGGATTAAGTAATGTGTGGAGATTAGTTAAATAACATAAACATTTAGAGAAAAGATAACCTGGACTGTATAATATGAATTTTATATATATATTTATATATATATATATATATATATATAGGCCACAGTGATACGAGGTTCATTTTGGCAGAATAATATTATTGAAGGTAATGGAATAAGTTTATAAAACAATAAATGTAGTCATCTTGGATTAATATAATTATAATGTTAAAGAAAGCGTCAGGCTTCAAGGATCTTGGATTATCACATAAAGGTGACAGTATACTTGTTAATGGCACATGTCTCGAATATTGCCAAAAAGTGAATAGTTATTTATTTATAGTAAGGTAGCCAGGTCTTCTGAAAGGCCTAGCAAGCCCCTACATTGAGAGAATTCACAGAGCTTGAATACGCTGTGGAAAATTGGCTTTGAGTATGCATATGCTATTATTATTATTATTTTTTTTTTTATAAAATTAGGAAATCTTGACTATTGCCTGCATATGAGTGAAGAGTCTTAGTAGGGATAGAAAAGGAGTGATATGGTGAGGGATAAGGGGGTGATTAAGATAGAGCACCACAAATTTACATTAAAGCATTAATGGTTCCATGGTGCCTATAAGAAAGTTTTAATAGGAAAACAAAATTAAAAAATAAAACACTAAAGCCCTATATATCAGCAGCTAAATAAGCTAATATTGAGTGAGCACATGCACATTTGAATAGTTTCCACACAAAGAATAATCCATGTGGTAGGCACTTAAATTGTTAACAGGGACAAAAAGCCTGCTAAATATATGGGAGAAAGAAAATAATTTCCATATAAAAAGTATATGCAGGAATAGATATCATAATAGTGGTGTGATTATAGAGTTGCTGCACTTATGTAGCGCTAATTGAACTAGCACTGTATCTGGCAATACATCAACTACGTGTAAAAGACCCTGCCTTAATCATTTCAACAGAAAAGAAAATGTTAACCTTGCGTGAAATGCACAAAACGTTAAATAGCAGAATGTCTCTTAAGCCTATTGAGAGATTATAGAAAAGTACTACCCCTGAGCTTGCAACCACGTTTTACAGCTTTGCACGTTCCAAACCAGTTGTGTGCGATGGTGGTGCACACTTTAGGAACGTGCTGTGAGGTTGAAGCGAAATACGGTCTAGATAATTAACTAGACAAATGGGGTAGAAATTACATTAACTTCGGTTTCTCAAAAGATGGAGAGAGTCAATGATTCTTGTGTTTGTGCGAATTGGCAGAAGCAGCAGTTGCTCTATTTTTCAGTTTAGCTTTTCTCTTCTTTTTAGGGGGTTCAGCTGACTTGTATGGAGAGCAGGACACCAGTTCAGCCCATGAAGAATCAGGAGAGTTGTTAATAGGCAATGACTCTTTCGAAACTTGAATATAATGTTCCAGATCGTCTTCACGTAGTTCCTCCTGCGATGAATGTGAGTCTTCTTGTAGGAGGGAGAATTTATTAGAGAGGGCAAGAGGCACGGAAAAAGTAATGTGTCTCTTGGGTTGAGAAGGGGAGACTGAAGGAATATCATCCAAGCAGCATGAGTGACCAACATGAGGTGAACTGGAGGATCTTTTTTCTTTCAGGCGAGCTGAAATACGCAGAGAAGGTGCATCTGTAGAAGTGGATGGTACAGGCTTCTCTTGCCTTTTAGGACTGAATTCGGCAGAAGGAGCAATGCGGTCCGAATGTGGGGTGCCCAAATTGGAGGGATGGAGAACTGTAGTGTTACAATCCGGTGGGGTGAGTATGGATTGAGGTGCACTAAGAAATGCTGATAGTGCTTCAAGAGTGCAAAAGTCTCCGATAGAGTCTCCTAAAAATAGACACACTGTAGCTGGGTATCGTAATGCGAACTTAATGCCCTGCTGATGTAGTATTGTTTAGATAGGATTGTAGGCTTTGCGTTTGTTTGAAAGATCTTTTCAAAAGTCTCTAAAGATTAAGATTTTATGATCTTGCCACATAAGTGTTCCAACTTGCCTTGCTCTATTAAGTATTAGTTCCGTATGTGCATAGTTTAGGAGTTTAGCAATGATGGGCTGAGCTTTCTGGTCTGGATTAGGCCTCGGACCTAGAGTGCGATGAGATCTTTCAATAATGAGATCTTGACCGGCTGGTAACTTGAGCAGAGTAGGCAGTACATGTATTAAGAGTGCATTGGTGTCACAAAGCTCTACACCTTCAGGGAAACCTAGGAACCGGAGGTTATTACGTCTGTTTCTATTTTCGATATCATCAATTTTGTCTTGTAAGCTTCTAATAACTCTGTCCTGTTCCCTGATAGTAGCTTGCAGATCATTAATTGAGTTTTCATTATGGTTTGTTTTAGTTTCTGTAGCATTGATTTTTTTGGTCGAGGATTTGCATATTAGTGGCATTCTGCTGTGAAGTTATTTTTAGATCATTTATCTCATTAATTTGCTGCTGAAACATTGACTCCACTCTGTTAAGGGAGCTATTTGGAATAGGTTGGTTAGCCATTGTTGTAGGCCCTCACAGAGAATCACTGTCAATATTGTTGTAGGTTCAAGAAGTAGATAACTGTGAAAATACTTTACCAAAGCCAATCTATGTAGCAGGCAAAATAAAGATTCAATAGTTGGTGAAGGTTTGATGTCTAGGAGCAGATGGATGGATGTTGATAGTTGGTGTTCCCAGGGAGAAGCAAAATTAGGCAGCCATCTTCAGGACAGCCAGGCCACGCCCCCACGTCAATACACTTTCAATGTATCAATGCACAAAAATACAGTATAGTAATATTCATTGTGGATATGCTGATATGGTAAAAGGTAACTTTCAATATATCAATTCATTGAATGTGTGTTGACATCGTGTAACTATATTGACCTGATTCCAAACCTTCATTAATGAAAAAAAAAGAAAACTACATTTCTGGCCCTAATGCTTCAAATGTTCTTCCCTTTTAGGGGTGATTTCTTTTAAAAGGGATACATTTTTAAACTATAAGGACTTAAAACTTAATTTTTTTAAAGGAAAGCTTGGAGTCAGGTTGCTATAGTTAAACTATGTCAACACACTGAGTGTATTGTTATCCAGAAAATACAATTTTACAAAACTGATGTGTTAAAAATGAATTTTACCATATTGATGAGCATGTCTGTACCTATACACTGAAAATACATCCTTATGGAGTAACTGCCATGCATTGACCTGATTCTACTCTTTTGTTTAAAACATAATTACCTTTTTAACCTTAACCATTCAAACATTAGCCATTTTTAAAGCCAGTTAATTTAAAAAAGGGCTAATTTTGAACCAAACCACCAAGATACAGAATCCTCGCATTCACTTGCTTGACATGGGTACAGCCACTACAAGACAACACTAACAGGAAAAACACATGGGGCGGCACATCCAAAAAACCTGCACAAATGCCCAAAAGATGCTGCAAAAATGTTTAATTCAAGGAAGGCATATCTCAAAAAGTACAGCATCAAAACCTCAGTGCTTTGGGTCCATAATGTGACCCACTGTGTTTTTCCTAATATTTGAATCCTAAGGACTAAAAATCAGTGGGGCTACTAGTCTACTAGGTACAGTAGTAATAGTTAAAGCATAGCAATAGGATATGGCCACCAGAGTATCAGGGACAGTAGAAATAATTTAAACTGCTGGCAAAGGGATGAGGTGTGTGTGTGTGTGTGTGTGTGTGTCTGTGGGAGGGGGAGACTAGGCGGGGGGGGATGTTACATGTAGGTTTCAGCATTAAGTAGTGTGGCACTTTCAGCCAGTTAGTGCTGCCAAAAATAGTTTCATACAGCAGCACACCCATATGTTATTCGCTACCATACATTAGTTTATGTGCTAGGAAACAGTAAGCATACATGCCCAAACAGCTTTGCTCTGTGCTAACTGTGCCTTAGAATATATCACTTGACACAATAACATGGTTTGGAATGCACAAAGGGCTTTTTGTGCAGCCCCAAATCTGCTAGCACTGCACCAAATATTTGAATATCTGGTCTCCTGTCTAGGCCTTTTTTGGACAGCATCTGCTTAAGTAGTGAAAGGGCTAGTTGGTTAATGGAGAACACATCAATCCACTGCCATGTTCACCTAGCCTCTGCCTGTTGAGAAATGAATGATGTTCCCAACAGCCTTTCCCTGTCCCCATTCTCTCTCCATTACCTGCACAGCATGATGCTTGAAGAATCCAAGAGCATGTGCAAACACATCCAGCGCTTTGACCTTCTTCGCATTCACAGCTTCTAATTCTGTATCCATTGTAAGGTCCTGTGAAAAAAAGACATCATTAACAACCAAGAAAGCAACTTCATATATATTTATTTATTTATTTATTGGATTTTGTTGACCTGGTAAGCCCACTGGGCTTAGAAGTCCCTTTTTCAGGGCGACCGGGGGGGGAGGGGGGATACAGATGGTAACCAACTGAAATTGAACCAGATTAAGCTGTTGGTGGTATTTTTAGTGAATGGGAGAAATTTGGCTAGGACACCGGGGAAATTCCCCTACTCTTTTTTTCAATAAATGCCATAGGATCTTTAGCATCCACCTGAACTACCACCAATCCAGGCAGATGGGACCTTGGTTTAACGTCTCATCCGAAAGACAGAAACAACAAAAACTTTTTAAAATCTGATATGGTTGCCCATGTTCTATTTTCATTATATTTGTACAGTATGTTTACATTTCCACAAGGTATGCGTGCTGTAACAATATGCAGTAAAATTAATACAGTTGCAGGCTGACAAGAAGGTGGGTAAGACACTTTCTTTTAGGGTGAGCAATGTTGTATAACACAACTGGAGCACAGGAGGGAAGTGTGTGGACTGAATGATTTAAGGTGTATTTGTGAACAGGTCATGCGACTGCTGGACCTTGATACAGTGATATTGTACTTGGATACCATCACTGTTCAAGATGGCCACTGACCAATCACAGGACAGGATTTTTCATGCTATTGTGTAATTGTTGTAGGCAATGACTCCACATGCTATACAACAACCAACAGAACAAAGCGTTGGGGAGAGAGCAAACAGAATGTTGGGGTGAATAGGGAGGGGCATAAGAAGCAGGAGGAAAGAGGTGGTGATACCACTGTACAGATCACTGGTGAGGCCTCAGCTGGAGTACTGTGTCCAGTTCTGGAGACCACATCTCCAGAAGGACATTGATGAAATAGAGGCAGTCCAGAGAAGGGCAACAAAGATGGTACATGGACTGTACCAGAAGTCCTACGAGGAAAGACTTAAGGACCTTAATATTTAGTCACTGGAGGAAAGGGAGAGGGGAGATATAATAGAGACTTTCAAGAACTGTAGGGGAATAGACAGGGTACATGTGGAAAGCATATTTCAGAGAAAACTCTGCAGAAGAACAAGTGGGCATGATATGAGGATGAAGGGTGGAAGGCTCAGGGGTAATGTTAGGAAGTACTTTTTCACTGAGAGGGCAGTGGAGCCATGGAACAGCCTTCCAGTAGAAATGGTGGGTGTGAAAACAATATGAGGGTTCAAGAGTGCATGGGATAGACATAAGGGTACCCTGGAGATGTGCAGAGCAGAACAGCTGCAGATCAAATAGGATCTGGGGCTGCAGCAGTGAGTAGGGAAATGGGCAGACTAGGTTGGCCGTATGGTCCTTATCTGCCGACAGATTATATGTTTCTATATTACAGGGCCCCCAAATTACTTAGGAAAGGTTAGAGTCTGATTTCTCTATTTATTTATTTAGTTTTTGTTTATCAGGTAGGGTGTGTGACGTAGACAGCCAGCTCTGATTACTGTATCAATTTTTTATTTACATATAAAATATGTGATGGGAAGGTCAGTTTGAGGAAACTACTGTCTTACTGGAACTGACACATCAAGACCCCCCCTAGGGATAAGTTCAAAGGACAGGACATAGCTAAACTGAAGATATCTGGGGTGCAATTACCTTGTCAGTTTGCTTTCATCCCAGGAAATAAGATTAGCCATTCATAATTCCCCAAGGGAAAATCCTTTGATTTACAATTGCTGCCAGGAAGAACTTGAGAGGGAGGGGTGTCAGAGGGAAGCCAGAATGGACATTGAAGAGAGGTTGATGTCTGAGCCAGGGAGGACCCAGATGAATTTGGAAGGTCCAATATACTTTCCAGGAGAACCCTTGAATTACATCAGAGAGACCTTTGAGGTGTAGATTCCAAGGTCCAGATGGTATTAAAGAGGCAAATACACTTTTGCTTGAATACAGTGACTTAGATCTAAGAAACGTTTGAGATGTATGTGTAGCAGAGCACAAACTGGTTTGGTCTGGTTAACCTGAGGGAGGAAAGGCAGTGAGGTCACCTATTATGTTTTTTTAAATATTTTATTTGGACATCCTGTGAGATAAAATATAGATGTTGTTACACCAAGGCGGAGTTAGTGACCTCTACAAGAAGGCCGGCTCAGAACTGTGTTTAATTGCTGAGAGAACCTGGACAGAGACACACAAGACAATATTTCTGACTGAGAGAAGAGAGACCCTCAAAGCACTGAAAGAAAGTAAGCATTAGATTAGACCAGTCTGAATGTATGTATTGTAGGAACTGAACTTTTACCTGTTTGTTTTAAGGCTGTATGTGTTGGGATATATTTTGTTCTGTATTTATTGTTCTGTTTTGATATTTTAAAGTAAAGATATATTTTTACAACGGAAACTGCTTGGAGGGCCTTGACATTTCTTTTTATTTAAGTAGAGCTTAAAGTGGTTATACGTGACACTGCATTTTAAGCTTATTGATATACCAAACTGGGAAACAGATAGAGTTTTCTAAAGTTTTGCATAGAGTTCTAAGGGTTCATTTGAAAGACCTGGTTGGGTGCCCATAGGCAAAGATATCTGGCCCCCAATAGACAGAATTATCTGAGCCTGATAATTGGGTATGCTAACAAGAGGTTATCAGTTTGAATCACTCCAGAGCTTGAGACTAAGGTGACTTGAACCCACAAAACAGACTAGAGGGTTACCTTGTTCTGTTCACTGTACACAAATTATACACTCAGAGGTTGGCACTTTGGGAGTAGAGGGCTGACCAGCTGAACGAGTTTGTGACAGGGTGCACTAGACAAACATTTGCCCATTTTCAGGTACGACCCGGAACAGTACTTATAGGACAGCAGAGTATGAAAAAATTTCCTACATACAAAGGTATGCTGGGTTAGAAGTAGCAAAGAACAACTGAATTAGACTTTTGAAAAACCTGTTCTAGTGTTTCCCAGCCACCTGAACAAGTACTGTCTTTAGTTACATAGATGCTGTGGATAGAAACTTAGACATTTTGGAGGCAGAAAAAGGCATGTAGTTCACTGCATCTGCCAGGTTCCACATAGACAGTTAAAGACAGAAAATGACTACAAGTATGCCCTGAAAAGGGGGTGGGGGGGGGGCAAAGCCTTATTTAATCAGAGAAAGTATGTTCCAGCATATAAAGGTATTAAATGATGAAGGATGGTAGGTGATACTTTTATTATGTAGCGATCAGGATGTTTATTTTAAGACTTACATGTTTGGATGTCCTGTCTGAAAAGTTCTCAAATATGGAACAACCCAAGTAGTTCCCAAATGAAAAGACAGAGTTGATAAGTAATGAAATAATGTATTATGTGCTCTCATAGTGTGATCATTAAGTGGTTCTAACAATTATGAAGAGAGAGATGTTGGAAATTCATTTTATGCTCCTTTGAGGGGCACTGTTCATTATGATTGGACAATACCCATGCAAAGAATGCTTTCAGGAAGGTAGGTACCCCGACTTGAACCCTTGCATTGGGTTTACATGCTGTCAGAGTGTGGCATTTCCTAATAGTCTTTGACTAACCCCCTTTCTCCATATCAAAATAATTGTACATTGCACTTTATATTATTATTGTCTATATGTCCTTAATCATTTATGATGTGAGCATAACATGTTTTGTGGAATATATATGCTTTTAAAACTTGAAATAGTGTTTTGGCTGAACATACTGTATAAGGTGATTTCAATTGAATTGTAATAGCTTGTTGTATTTACTAACATTTTTCTACTACTTGTGCTGCCTAATTTACAGTGTAATGCATCAAGTCTTTACTGTGAGTTGACTGCAGCTTCATGGTACAGTACCACCCATCAACGGAACTAAGAGAGCTCCTTGATATACTGGTGCATCAGATTTGTTTAGTGACTCCATGTGGGTCATTTTGTTGGGAGATTACTGAGGGTTTAAAAGGGGGTTACCTGAGAGAATATTACTTATGTGTTATTGCAGTACCTTACTGTTTACATAACCCCTGCCTTCCTTCCCCAGAGCTTTGTTTCCACACTTCTCCCTCATAAATCCATCACTGATTTGACTGTATTTACCATGTTTCATTATTCTGTTATTTGTTGTCTTATTACTGCTATTGATTTATTGTAAATTGTGAGTTCTATTGGGAGGGTTTGTTGGGGATCACGTATTTCCCCAGATGAGGTATCATCCTGCTTGTTGTATTGGCAAGTCAAGGACCCCCTGAGTGGGGTCACCACCATTTTAAACTCTGTGATAGCTCAACCTATACCACCGAACCCAGGGCCCACTACCTGGACGTCCAATGAGCACACCCCAGGAGCAACCAGTGGCTGAGTCACAAAGCTGGTGGTTAAGGGACGGCATCAGTGGTAAGAGTGCATTGTAGCCTCGTATTAACACACAACCCTGGCCTCCAGTACTTTTGGTGACAACACAAGGGACCACAAACAAAAGACATAAAAATATGGAAGAGATGTAAAGAAAAGTATTGAGAAAGAAAAAGGGAGCACAATTAATGAATTAAGAAGGAGAAACTGCGTGTAATGCCTTTTACAAAACTAACACAGCCCTGTTGACATTTTTCTGTGGAATCAGTGGGATAAGAAACACAATCCAAGTCATAAAGCTCTTGTTTTAAAGGCAACATACCAATTGGACAGTCATAAAGCAATTCTCAGTTTCCATAGAAATCCATTGGGACATCAGATTGTGATGATTTTCTAGCCAGCCTTGGCACATTTCTAAAGAATGAAAACTCTTGCGGTAAAAGCAAAAGCAAAAAGCAAGTCACCATACAGTACACCAGTTCCACTAATGTTAAACTCCAGAAATAAAATATGGAACTTCCTGCCTAACTCCAAGTAAAAGACAGCAGTGTGCATGGTATTGAAGTTTTCCTTAGAAAAAAACCCTATTAATGTTTCTGCTATTCCAATTATTGGGATAATAAATATAATCAGATTTATAGTTGGTACTGCACTATCATTTTATTAGGTTCTGTCTCCTATAAAACTTGGAATGTGGTTTTACTTTCTTATAAAATGGTTAGGCAATTTCCTGCATCCTTATTGGCTGAGAAGTTTCTGAAGCCAGGTGGTTTAGGAAAATAAGCCTGTGGCTTTGGACTTCATCTGGCAAGCAGGATGCAACACATCTTAATAGTGATTGCTCTAATTATCGTTTCCAAAACTTTTTCTTGGCAGTTATGTTTGTAAAATAAAAACAGACGCTGCCTTTGCTTTACAAAGCAACATACTGTGACATTATCTTATCCCACCACTCCAATTTCCCTTAAATAAAACCTCAAAACAGTGATCTGTTAGCAAGTCCTGACTTTCTTTGTTTTTCATGATATTGTTGTCCAGCCCTCCTCATTAGATTTTAAATCAAGTCCCGACCGTCTGCTAGCTACTGCCTTGCACAAAAGGCACACTTTTACTTTTCTGCGATTCCAAGCTGCACTTGAATTGATGGTGGCAGCTTTGCCAGCAGTACCACTCTCTTCCATCTAGCCAACCAGCAGTTTACATTCTGTAATACTATTTTACTCCATCAGATTGGAGTGAACAAAATCACCAGGCAGGCTGTTTTAATATCGCAATCTCACTCCCTCGAACAGGAGCACACAAGGCAGCTACTGTAAGTGCAATATTTAACACTGGGGGTGGGGGGAGCTACTGCTGAAACGGCAGTTTCTTAAAAAAGCAGAATGTGCAGGAGGTGCACTCCTAAAATGTCAGCTTTTTTTTTTTTAAAGGAGTTGCATGAGGGAAAGGTGAGGTGAAAGATAAAAACAGAGTTTAGTACAGATTGCCCTCAATTCCAATTTTCTGACCAAGTGTTCTGCATTACTGCCCTGCTCCCTCTCACCGTGGCCATGCGCACACAGAGCCACCTAGTGGCATACATGTGTCTTTTTTAACTTTATTTTTACTGTAGTTTGGCGGTACAAAGATTAATATAGCATATATATATATATATTAAGCTTTCTTCACAATTTTACAGTAGGCAAGTTCTACAAAATATATCCTTCTGACTCCAGATTCAATTCAATCTGCAGCTATAGGGAGGGTATACTTAAAAAATAATAAACTGTTAAATAAATATGGGGAGTCGGGGGTAGGTGAACCTGTATCTACATTAATTCACATGCTGGGATATCCCAACCAAGTAGGGAATGAAACAGGCTGACTGGAAAATACAGAATTTAACATCTGTTCCAGTGTTCTAAGGTATAAAGTCTGGTCTGTATGGGGCTATATAAGTAAACAAAATAGTCCATCTATTCATAAGAATGGGAGTTCTGTCTTGTAATTTTGCCATCATACTCTCCATTCTGTATATGCCATATATTGTATCTTCCCAACTCTTAATCATCGGGGAGATGGCTGAGGCCATAATCTTGTGATAACCTTCTTAGCTGCTGCAATGAAGATGCTAATTAGATATACCTGATGTCTCTATTTCATCTGTTTAGGCAGATGTAGCAATATAGTGATCTCTGGTGTTAGACAACAAAGCGCAGGGAAGATGTCTCTCAAGACAAGACAAATGGAGGGCAATGAGTACCAATGCCTGTAGTCTGGGTAACAAGCTCTCTGAACTAGTGGCCTTGATGGAAGAGGGAAGCCTGCATATTGTGGCAGTCACAGAAACATGGTACACAGAGAACCATGACTGGGATGTCAACATACCAGGGTACACAATCTACAGGAGGGACAGGGAGGGTAGAAGAGGAGGAGGAGTAGCTCTCTATGTAAGGGAAGGGATCAAAGTAATGGAACTAAAGGGTAAACAGGGAGGGGAGGAGAGGAGGCACTGTGGGTCACCCTGGAGACAGGAAATGGCATCCGCACGGGGTTGTATACAGACCCCCATCTCAGGGGGAGGAAATGTACAAGGAAATGATAGAAAGCATCCTTAGGATGGCAGAAAAAGGGGAGATATTGTTGATGGGGGACCTGAATATGCCAGGTGTTAACTGGAGCACCTTTGCTGGAGCCACATCCAAGAGTAGGGTCATTATTGATACCCTACAGGGGGCATGCCTCAGACAGCTAGTGTTGGAACCCACTCGGGAGGGAGCAATCTTAGACCTGGTACTCTTAAATAGGGATGGAGAAAGGATCTTAGATTTAGAAGTGGGTAGCCATCTGAGAACAAGTGACCACCAAACAGTGTCGTTCATGATAAACACAGCCGTAGAGTCAAGCCATACAAATGTGAGGGTACTGGACTTTAGGAGGGCTGACTTTGTCAAAATGTGAGAGTGCCTCAGAAAAGCACTAGCAAACAGGAAAGAAGGAGGGGTAGAGGAACAATGGGGAAACATCAAAACTGCCGTCACAGAGGCAACAAGCCTTTGTGTGAAGCAAATAAATCAAAACAAAGGAAAGAAAACACTACGGTTCTCAAAAGAGGTGGCAGGAAAGGTTAGGGAGAAAAAGATAGCATTCAGGAAGTATAAGGAAACACAGAAGGAGCAGGACAAAGAACTGTACCAGTTAAAGCAGAAGGAAGTGGGGAAGACAGTCAGAATAGCAAAGGCCCAAACCGAGGAAAAGATAGCCAACTCGGTTAAGAAGGGGGATAAAACCTTTTATAGGTACATTAGGGAGGGAAAAAAGACCAAGAGAAGGATAGTGATGCTTAATAAAGGGAAGGATGGGTGGGCAGAGGGTGACAGTGAAAAAGCAGGAATACTGAACAAATGATTCTGCTCAGTATTCACAAAAGAAGAGGAGGGGGTAGCTAAACCAAACAATAGAAGCACTCTGGATAAGAGGGTCGATACCAGTCCATTCACATAAGAACGGGTCCTAAAAGAACTCCTGAAACTGAAGGTGGACAAAGCGATGGGACCTGACAGGGTTCACCCCAGAATTTTAAAAGAACTAAAGGGAGAACTAGTGACACCACTGACTACACTTTTTAACACATCATGGGAGGATGGTGTGGTACCTGAGGACTGGAGGAGGGCAGTTGTGATTCCCCTTCACAAAAGTGGGAGTAAAGCAGAGGCAGGAAACTACAGACCTGTTAATTTGACCTCAGTGGTAGGGAAAATGATGGAATCACTTCTGAAAAAAAGAACTGTTGAATACCTAGAGGCCAGTGAGGCACAGGACCCAATGCAGCATGGATTCACAGCAGGAAGGTAATGTCAAACGAATCTAATAGATTTCTTTGAATGGGTGACCAAAGTAGTAGAGCAGGGAGGGGCTGTGGACATGACCTACCTAGACTTTAGCAAGGCATTTGACACAGTTACACACACAAAATTAATAAACAAGTTAGCTAGCCTGGGAGTGGATCCCAGGGTGGTAGCCTGGGCAAAAAATTGGCTGGACAATGGGACACAGAGGATAATAGTAAACGGAGTCCACTCCGAAGAAAGGGGGGGTTACTAACAGGGTACAGCAGGGTTCAGTACTGGGACCGGTCCTTTTTAATGTCTTATAAGTGACATTGCAGAGGGACTGGAAGGAAATGTATGCCTCTTTGCAGATGACACAAAGATCTGCAACAGGGTTGATACACAAGGGGAGGTGGAAAGGATGATGGTTGGAGGAATGGTCAAAAGTATGGCAGCTTAAATTCAATGCAAAGAAGTGCAAAGTAATGTACCTTGGAAACAAAAACCCATGGGAGGAGTACACAGTGTGGGGGTGGGTGGGTTACTAACAACAACAAAAATGGAAAGGGACCTGGGGGCACTCATATCAGATGACCTAAAGGTCAAGCAATGTGAGAAGGCAGTAAGGAGGGCTGGAAGGATACTGGGATGTATAGGGAGAGGCATCACCAGTAGAAAACAAAAAGTTGTTATCCCTCTGTACAGAAGTTGGTGAGACCCCATCTGGAGTACTGCATGCAGTTCTGGAGACCCTATCTCTGCAAGGACATAGACAGGATGGAGGCAGTCCAGAAGAGGGCAACTAAAATGGTGAAGGGTCTGCACCAGAAGCCATAGGAAGAGACACCAAAGGAGCTTAATATGTATACTCAAGGAAAGGAGAGAGAGGTTGGGCATGATAGAAACTTTCAAGTACCTCAAGGGAATCAACAAAGTCCAAGAAGGTAGCATCTTTCAGAAAAAGAGATGTGCAAGAACAAGGGGGCACAATTTGAAAATAGAGGGTGGACGGCTCAGGGGCAATGTGAGGATGTATTTTTTGCCGAGAGGGTGGTGGACACATGGAAGGGCCTTCTTGAGGAGGTCTTGGGGTCAAAAACAGTGGGGGAATTCAAGAATGCATGGGACAGACATAAGGCAATTCTGGTGGGAGTTAGGAAGAAGTAGGCTGTTGGTTACCTAGGATCTGCAGCTTATCCAATAGGTAGGGAACTGGGCAGACTGGGTGGGCAAGCGGTACTTATCTGCCATCAAAGTCGATGTTTCTATGTTTCTATGACTCTCACCACCTCCCCCACGAAAGTCTGAGAGCACTGGGCAAAACCAGAAGACATGAGCATGTGTAGAGACTTCATATCCACAATGTCACCAACAAGAAGAATCCCCTGTTGTCATGTATTTAGCAGTAATTTGTGGGGTGAGAAAGAATCTCACAACTACTTTCCACCTGAACTCCCGCCAACTGTATGAGCTTGTTGTGCAGTGTTGTCTTTGCCAGATCCTAAGCCAGTCCTCTGGTGTAAACTCTACCATCAGTTCTGCCTCCCAGTTGATCTGGATGCTGTCCATCAGGGTTGTTGGGAGATGTGTCATGGCTTTATAAAAATGGGATACCAGATGTCATGGGGATGATTCCCCTTGTATTTGCACAAGCAGTGGAAACAATGGGGGGATGGGCTTAGAGGATATGTCCAGACCCAGGACTGTGTTTAAATAATGGCGTATTTGTAAGTATCTAGAAAAGTCATTTTGGGGGTGGGCGTATTCAGTTTGGAGTTGTAAGAAAGATTTAAAAATATCATTGTTAAAGAAATGAAACATATGAGTTAAGCCCTTCCTATGCCACCCCCTAAACTCATGGTCCAGTCTGGTTGGGACAAATATCCAATCAGAGGCCGGATTCCCCACCCATTTAGCCCCCAACCAGTTTTCTGTCCGTCATAAGTGTGTTGTCCAGTATTTTATTATTTCCCGTGTATATGGGGATTTAACCCTGGAAAGCTCCTTGAAGCTAGCTTGGAATATTATTAAGTTAGCCAAGGAGACGGGTGAGAGAGACAGCTCCACCTGCACCCACGACGAGGGTGGTGCAGAATGCTTAAACTAATGAGACATATGAGTGAGTACTGCTGATAAGGTGTAATTATAGATATTGGGTAGGGCAAAGCCCCCCTTTATCTCTGGGCAACTGTAATTTTCTCAGAACCACCTGTGGTCTACCTTCCTGCCATAGGTATGATGCAATGATTATGTTCCACCTGGTTACCTCCTGCTCAGGTGGAGGTAGTGGAATATTTTGCATTAAATATAATAGTCTTGGGAGGATATTCATTTAGATTGACTGAATCCTACTAAGTAGCAATATTGGGAGATGGTGTCAGCTCTGTAAATTTGTTTTAACTTGCAGGTAAAGAGAGTTATAGTTTTCAGTGAATGTGTTATGTGGGTCAGGGGTAATGATAGGTAATATGAGACTGATTCCATTTAAATGGATATTTTCCCATCAAAGTTGTAGGAAGAGGATTCCGTGTCAACAACACCTCCTTTTTGCTTTGGTTGATTTTATAGCCTATGGCCTGCTCTATGATAGTTTACCTGCCAATGATGTTTCTGGGCTAGTTATGTATAACAAAAGGTCATCCACATACAGTAATATGCAAGTTTATGCAAATGGACGGCTATGGAATATCCATGGATCTCATCTGACTGAAACAGGTATTGAGCTATGGGTTCGGCATATAATGCAAAAAGGTAAGGGGAAAGGGGACACCCCAGCCAGGCCACACGGGATAGAGGAAAGCGGTCTGAGTGAGACCCAATAACCTTAACCGTAGTCTCAGGATTAGTATATATTCCTGTAATATTATCTAAACATTCTTGGAGGAAACCAAACTTTTAAAGAGCGGAATGGAGAAATGACCAGGGGACCCTGTTAAAAGCTTTTGGGGCATCTAAAGTTAGAATAGTTAATGGGGTCTTAAAAGAATGAGTATGGTTAATTATATATAAAGTTCTTTTTTTTTTTTTTTTGCTGCCTCCCACTTCTCACTGTTGGCCTCTCCTTTGGGCCATCTATGGTCTTCCACCACCCCGCTCACTTGTGCTCCCCGCCCATTGCCACCATCCACCACCCCAAATGGCGGCCACTCTTGGGGTAACCTGGTGTAACCCTTCACTGGATGAGGTCTCTGCCTCCATGGAGAAAGGTGCCGATGGGGGCCATCCAGCGCAACTTCTTTGCCCCTCGGGTGCTGCTGAGGTGGTCTCTGGGGCCCAACTAAGGCATTTCGTGGTGGCGGGGGGGGGGGACTGGATAGCTGTCATCTTGTCTAGCAGAGGAGAGTTTTTTCTCTTTCCTCCTGGGGGCATGGCATGCCATGACGTCTAGGAGCACGTCGACATCTGCCACACCCCCCCTTGTAAGTTGGTCGGTGTGCTTGCTATACCCCCGATTTCCACTGGGAGTCAGCAGGCGCCGGACCACATCCTCACCTCCTCCCCCACCCCAGAGAAGGTAAGCAGTCATCGGATGCGCAAGCCTTCTGCCCTGGCTGGCCCTTCAGCGACCCAGGTCCGTTCTTGAACCTGGGTCGCTGACGTCGCAAGAGGAAATCCAACCGCTGTGCCAACGGTCTGGCCCTTAAATTTCTTTTAATATTATCTTTCATTTGTCTGGACTTAATAAAGCCAGATTGACCTGGGGGAATTAAGAGGGGCAAGATGTCATCATGCTGATGTACCAAGATTCTCGTATAGATTTTGTAGTCTTGATTTAGGACAGACATTGATCAATATGAATTGCAGTGTTGGGGAGGTTTGTTTGGTTCCAAAATAGCAGATGTCGTGGCCTGCCTACATAAATGTGTCTTTAATTAATAAAGATGCAACATCACCTAGTTCTTCACAGCACAGAAACAAACTGATTTTTTTATTCTTAACTTCTTTAATTTAAACTATATATATATATATATATATATATATATATTTATAAAATATGTTTCTAAGTTTTTGACAGGGGCCCCATCCTATAAGCACAAGATACTCCAGGGTGTGTGGGTTTCTTTTTGTAAACTGTGCTTCCAGTTGGTAGAAGGCACTTGGCACAAGTGCCTTGTTCCCCACAATGTACCTGAGCATGCACTTTATTGAATGAAATCCACACCTTGTTGAGCCATTGCTTACTTAGCCATGCCAAATGCAGCATTTGATGAGCTATAATAAATAAACAGAAGATTTTTGATTAACTTGATATGCTACCTGGTTTTGTAAGTTTTCCTACTGATCCCTGGTGACCCAGTGGATGCAGGGGGTGTAAATATCCATGGACATGTGGACCCCCACTCCATGGCTGCAACATGGACTAGTGCTTGCACCCACTTTAATCTTAACCTGCAGAAGCAAGGAAATCTAGGTTGTGCAACTTTCTTTCTGGCACAAAATCATGTTGATTAAGCTAGGGAAGCAGAAGAAATCCATTTCCAATATAGGTTGTTCTCTTTCTTTTTCTCTCGGTCCCTCTCTTTCTCTACCTCTCTAACTCTTCATCTCTTCCTCTCAACCAGTCTCTCCATTTCCATCCATCCATCTGTACATCAATCCATCCATCCATCCATCCATCCATCCATCCATCCATCCATCCATTTATCACTCCATTTATGTCTGTCTATCTGTGTCTGTCTGTCTATCTATGTATTCCATAATGGGGGAAGCAGAGAGTAGTGGTCAACGGGGTTAAATCAGAAGAGAGGGAGGTCACGAGCAAGGTTCTACAGGGATCACTCCTGGTTCGATCTTCAGTGATATTGGTGAGGAGATCCAGGGCTGGCTGTATCTCTTTACAGATGACACTGTAGACCATGGTGTGCTGTTGGAGTGCCTGCAGCGCTTTGTGGGCTGTCTGGTACAGTCCTCAAATGGTTTCATTTGTTCCTCGTGGGCAGGTCTGAGAGAGTTGCCACTGGGATTTATTCCTCTGGTGCTCGCTCCCTGCCCTGTGGGGTGTCGCAGGGCTCCATTTTGGCCCCCATGTTGTTTGCAGTGTACATGCTGCCATTGGGAGATATCATCAGGCAATACAGTCTGAGCTTTCACTGCTATGCAGATGATACTCAGCTGTATATGTCCTTTCTACCCAGACAGAATGATGCACTCTCCGTGCTAAATAATTGCCTTACTGAGATCAGAACTTGGATGAGTACCAGCTGGCTGAGACTGAATCCAGATAAGACTGAAGTGTTGGCAGTGGACACTGGTCACCCGGGGGTGGGTTTGGGGGCTGGACAGCCATCAGGTTTATTGCTTGATGGCATACCCCTCACTACCTCAGACCAGGTGCGTAAACTGGACATTATTTTTGATGATGGTCTGACACTAAAATCTCAGGTGTCAGCTGTCGTCAAATTCTCTTTTTATCATCTGAGGAATATTGCCTGGGTGAAACACTCAGTTCCCCCTGATGATCTTCCAACATTGGTCCATGCCTTTGTCACTACCCACATTGACTACTGCAATTCCCTCTACCTAGGGCTACCAGGGGTTAACATCCGCTGCTTGCAGCTGGTGCAGAACGCGGTGGCTAGGATTTTGACAGGGACCTCCAGGTCCAGTCATATTACGCCTGTACTCCGTGAGCTGCACTGGCTGCCCGCTCAGTGGCAGATCACCTTTAAGTTTGGCTTGTTAACCTTTAAAGCCCTACATGATCAGGGAACCAGTTATCTGCAAGACCTCCTGGTACCCTACTACCCCTTCCGTCCTCTCCGATCCACCGATGAGGGATTGCTAGAGATTCCCAGGGTGCGATTGAAGATATCTGGTGCTCATGCTTTTTCTTTTTCGGCTCCAACCCTGTGGAATTCTCTACCTCATTGGTTAAGAGAATGCCTGACTGTCAACAGGTTTAAAATTGAGCTAAAAATGTATTTATTTACTTTGGCCTTCCCTAATTATGGTTAATTTGTTTTATTGTCTCTGTTTTTTTTTTTTTCATTTGCTATGCTTTTTCGTGGCAGAACCTCTGTCAGGCTTCTGCCCTGGTCATGGCCCCCAGACTTCCACCTGCTGTTACTGCCATCACTCTCCCGGTCACCCCAGCTTTCCCCCCCAGAGGTTGGGGCCATGGGACTGGTCCCCTCTTAGCCAGCCCACGGAACCAGTAACTTATTGGAAGAGCCGGCGATGGAGGCTAATTGAAGCCCAGGGAGGGCTTCATAGAGACAGAGGCCCCACCTGTTTTTTTTCCCCTGTAAGTAGGGGCGGGGATGTGCAATGATAACCAGCATCCACCCCGCCCCTGAGTTCTGATTGGCATCGGTGCATAGTGGTGAACCGGCCTCTGCTGGGTGTTGCCACTGCACCGAACACTCGGTCCCCCCTCCCCCCAGAGAAGGAGAGCAGTCTTGGGATGCTCGGTCCTTCCTTCGGCCGGGCTCCGGATGACCTGGATCCATTCCTCAACTCGAAAGTTGCATCGCAAGAGGAAATCTCACTGCTGTGCCAACGGGCCTATTGTCTCTGTTTTAACTTATATTTATATTTGTCTATATTCAATTGTATGTACCGCGCGGTTCTGAAAGGCGCAATAAAAATAAAGCTTGATTTGATTTGAGTTGATCTGATGACTCTAAGCTCTGTGGGAGGGTGGACAGTAATGAAGGAATAAAGGAAATGCAGAGAGAGACTTGCAAAAACTGGAGAGGTGACCAAGTTTGGCAGTTGAAATTCAACACCAAAAAGTACAAGGTGATACATCTGGGAAACAAGTAATGGATGGGAGGGGTGAGACTTGGTACCACAGCTGAGGAACGAGACCTTGGAGTTATCATTAGCAATTCCCTAAAGCAATCAGGTCTGTGCAACAAGGCTTATAGCAAGGGAAATAGGATGCTTTGATGTATTGGGAGGGGTACTGATAGCAGAAAAAGGGAGGTAATACTTCCTCTGTGTAGATCCTTGGTGAGGCCATACCTGGAGTACTGCATCCAGTTCTGGGGTCCTCACCTCAGGAAGGACAGGGATAGGGTCAAGATGGTGCAGCACAGGGTAACAAAAATGACTCAGGGCCAGCAATGCATGTCCATGAGGAGCACCTCAAGGCACTGAACATGTACTCGCTGGAGACCAGAAAGGAGAGGGGAGATATGATAGAGGCCTTCAAATTCCTACAAGGAATTAACATGATTAACTGTGGGAAACTGTTCAACTTGAATACCAGCTTGTGGTCATGTGGTCAACAGTGGAAGCTAACAGGAAGGAGGTCTGGGGGGACATGAGGAAATATTATTTTACAGAAAGGGTGGTGAACCATGGAACAGGCTTCCAGCCGAGGTGGTTAGTGCAAAAAACATTAGTGGTTTTAAAGATCATGTGCAAAGGTTTTTGCATATTGTTAATAAAGCTTGAATTCAAGTCCCTGTGTCATGATTAGTGTTTCCTGGAAATGTTATGCTGTTTGGTTTGGTAGTTTTTCTTAAGTCAGCGTTTGTTAACTTGCTCTACAGTGGCTGAAAACAGTGGACTTATTTATGTCTCTCTCAGTCAGGCTTGGAAAGCGATGACATCATCTTGGAGTACTGTAGCTTGCTGCTTCAGATTCCCAGTCACAGCAGACTGTAAAGTTAATGGTTTGCTCATCAGGTTTCTTACAAACTCAGTCTGTGGTTTGTGTTTAGATAGATTAGCTTAAAATCTATTATTCTCTTCTTATAAAAAGTGGATCATTTGAGTTTCAGTGCTGAATTGAAGTAGTGGAAATCTTTCTTTATGAGAGATCAGGTTGTCTGTATCACAGCTCTCTGTTCTTTCTCATCAAAACTCTGATTTTTTTCTAGCTATATAACACAGGGTTGTTTAATGAATATAAAATAAATCTAAATTTTGTTCATTCATAGAAATAGTTTGTCTTTGATGTAGCCTTCATAAATACATTCATGTAAGAACATTTTTTATGTCAGACTGACAAACAGGTGCCTGTCACACTCTACTATTTCTAGCACATGTACTGTCTGAACTCACAGACTTCATTTATTTTGTGATTTCTGTGTGAAAATACATCCTGTATGTGTACAAAGAGAAACACTATATGGCATCCCAATGCACCATGTCTCTTCCCCACAGCTGAGGCAGCTGCACTCTGCTGCCACCTGTCCCCTGCCCCACAAGCTACCTGCATTCTGCTCCACATTCAAGGCTGCTGCACCATGCTGACCAATGTCTTCTCCCACACAGTCAGGGATTGTGCACCCTACTGCCTCCATCCCAGCCTAAAGAATCAGGACTGCTGCATGCTGCTGCACCTTGCCCAAACAGTTGGGGTGGCTGCACCCTGTTGCCCTCTCCCCTCCCATAGTCAGGGATGCTGCATCTGTTACCCCTGATCCTGTCTCCACAGTTAGGGCTGCTGTGCCCACTTCCATTGCCCCAAATGGACAGGGCTGCTGCACCACGCACACCCTGTCTCACAGTCAGGGCTGCTGCACCCTGATGTCCTCTTGTGTCCTGAGCCACAATTGGGGCTTCTTCACCATGCTGTCCTCTGTCCCCTGTCACCACAGCCAGGGCTGCTGCACCCTGATCTTGTCCACACAGTTGGGGTTGCTGTGGCCTGCTGTGCCCTAAGGCCCCATGCCTCCACAGTTAGGGCAGCTGCACTATGCTACCACTTGCCACAAGAGTCAGGGCATCTGCTGCACCCTGCTATGTGCCTCCACAGTTGAGGCAGTTGCACCCTGCTGCCCCCCTGCCACCTGAGTCTGATCCTTTGCTACACCCTGCTACACCCTGCTGCCCACATTTCTTGTCACAAACAGGCATGGCTGCTGCACCCTATCCCACAGTTTGAGCTGCTGTACCATGACACCCCTATCTCCTAGCCAAATAGAGCTGCTATGCCTTGCTGCCCTCTTTCTCACCCCCACAGTCATGGTCACAGTACTCTGTTGCCCCCTGTTCCTGTAGGAGGGAGGGAGCAGCATAGTGCAATAACCCTAAATGTGGAGGCAAGGGGCTCCACAGTGCAGCAGGGCACAGTGGTGGCAGGGGAAAGAGGACAGCATGGTGCAGAAGCCTTGAATGTGGGGCAGGACACAGGTGGGCATCAGGGTACAGCACCCTTGACTGTGGCACAGGGTCCACATGATGCAGCAGCCCAGCCCATTTGGGGCAATGCAAGTGTGTAGCAGGGTTCAGCAGCTCCAACTTTGGAGGTAGGAGCATGTAACTCTAGGATGTAGCACAGCATAGCAGCCCTTACTGTGGAGATAGGAACAGGGGGCAGCAGGGTGCTGTGGCCCTGGCTGTGGGTGTGGGTATAGAGGGCAACAGGGTGCAGCAGCCCCTAAGATAGGGGTGGCATCAGGGTACAGAACTCCAAAATGAGGGACAGGGTGCAGCAGCAATGCCCTTTTGTGACAACAGATGTGAGTGGCAGGGTGTAGCAAAGGATTTGACTCTGATGACAAGGGGGGCAGGAGGGTACAACTGCCTCAGCTGTGGAGGCATTCAACAAGGTAAAGCAAATTCCCTGACTCTTGTGGTAAGTGACAGCATGGTGCAGCAGCCCTAACTTCTTTGGCATGAGGCTAGAGGGCACATCAGGCCACAGCAACCCCAACTGTGTAGACAGCAGCAGGGTGCAGCAGCCCTGGCTGTGGTGACAGGAGACAGAGGACAGCATGGTGCAGATGCCTCAACTTTAGGATGGACACAGGAGGGCATCAGAGTACAGCAGCCCTGACTGTGAGACAGGGTGTGTGTGGTGCAGCAGCCCTGCCCATTTGGGGCAATGGAAGTTGCTAGCAGGGTGCAGCAAAAGCCCCACCTCAGGTGGTCTAGGGTAGCATGGTACAGCAGCCCCAACTGTGGAGGCAGAGGGACCTGGGACTCTAGGGCTTTGCAGACCACAGCTGCCCTGACTGTGGAGACAGGAACAGGGTGCAACAGGTGCAGCATCCCTGATTGTGGGGTTGGGGGAAGAGAGGGCAGCAGGGTACAGCAACCCCAACAGCTTGGGCAGGGGGCAGCAGGGTGCAGCAAACCTGATTCTTTAGGCAGTGGATGGAGGCAGCAGGGTGCACAATCCATGTCTGTGTGGGAGAAGACAGTGGGCAGCATGGTGCAGCAACCTTGAATGTGGAGCAGAATGCAGGTAGCTTGTGGGGCAGGGGACAGGTGGCAGCAGAGTGCAGCTGACTCAACTGTGTGGAAGAGACATGGTGCATTGGGATGCCATTAAGTGTTTCTATTTGTACACATGCATGATGTATTTTCACACAGAAACCACCAAAGAACTGACATTTGTGAGTTCAGACAATACATGTGCTTGAAACAGTAGAGTGTGACAGGCACCTGTTGGTCAACCTGACATGAAAAAAAAAGTTCTTACATGAATGTATTTACGACGGCTACATCAAGGACAGACTATTTCTATGAATGAACACAATTCTGATTTTTTTTTATATTCATTAAACAACCCTGTATTATATAGTTAGAAAAAATCAGGGTTTTGATGAGAAAGAACTGAAAGCCATGATACAGACAAGCTGATCTCTCATAGAGAAAGATTTCCACTACTTCAATTCAGCACTGAAACGCAAGTGATCAACTCTTAGAAGAAGAGAATGATAGATTTTAAGCTAATCTATCGAAACACAAACCACAGACTGAGTTTATAGGAAACCTGATGAGCAAACCATTAACTTTACAGCCTGCAGTGACTGGAAATCTGAAGCAGCAAGCTACAGTACTCCAAGATGATGTCATCGCTTTCCAAGCCTGACTGAGAGAGACATAAATAAGTCCACTGTTTTCAGCCACTGTAGAGCAAGTTAACAAATGCTGACTTAAGAAAGACTACCAAACCAAACAGCATGACATTTCCAGGAAACACTAATCATGACACAAGGACTTGAATTCAAGCTTTATTAACAGTATGCAAAAACCTTTGCACATGATCTTTAGGCATGGCTGGGACAGAAGGAAGGGTATAGTGGTTGCTTAGGGTGTCAGAATAAGGAAGGGGGATGGAGGGGGTTGGGAGGGCTAGGACCCTGAAGGAACAGTAGGCCCCAGGGCTAAATAGGAAACTTGGGCAGGCTGAATGGACCTTTGATCTTTTTCTTCCATCACTGTCTATTTTTCTATTCCTCTGTTAATCTGTGTATTAGAACATTTTTAGGATAGTAGGGGTAGGTGCCACTCTGGTGTATGAAGTAACTGATAAAATACAGTCAGGATTTGTTGCAGATTTCTTTTTTATTTCTTTGACCTCATTTGAATATGCAGTATGTGCACTACACACTAGCTGGGCATTTTTTTTTATCTCACAAAGACCTGTTGGTTGAAACCTAACGGAGGCCCTTTACCTATTCCTGCTTTGTTCTGAGTAACATTTTTTATGCATTTTTATATAGTGCATCTGCATGATTTATGGCTTTGTGGTCTCTGTGGGGACCTTTTAACTTCAGCCTTATCCCAATCCACTGCTCTCACATTATTAACTTTTTCCTGGTAACTGCTGGTTCTCTGTTTGTGATTTCCCCATTATTTATTTGGTACTGGAGAGAATTAAAACCTACCTAACCTTTCGAGGCTTCAAAGCTGAATTCCTGGAGTGCATTCTGGGTAAGAGATGGACTCTGAACTAAAAGAAGTAGTTCAGTCCCGCCAGACCTGACAAGCAGACAAACTCCAAACAGATAAAAAAATGAAATCCAAAGACAAAAATTGAATGGGATGGCCTGAGGGTCCCAAGGGTTGTAAAGAGTTTTAGAGAGACAAAATACAGTTGGTGCCAATATAAACAAATACAGATCCAAATATGGAGCCACTGGAAAACACTGTCAGCAACAAAAATAAAAAGCAGTCTGAAAAACGTGCCAATAACAGCCACGTGCCCCTGGGACCCTTTACAACCCAGGGAAACATATTGGGGCCATCCCAGTCTATTCCTGGGATTGACTTTATTCTGAGTTCAGTTTGGAGTCACATTCAGTTCCTGTCACTGTACATGGGACCACCCAGTAGACACACCCGAGCAGTAAAAAGCAACTATTGTTTTCTGATTGTATTTTTCCCTCTCCCTCTATATTCCTCACTGATTTGCACTGACCCCCACCCTCAACAATGTGGACCACTGGGGCTACATTCTTCCTCCTGCTTAGAGGGGGTGAGACAGTGTAAGCAGCTGCCTGTCCAGCTGATGCCAGTACTGCTCTTTCATTGACAGGTGGCCCCACCCTGGGGGGGGGCCTGGGCATGGTGGGAATGGCATGGCAGTGGGGGCTGAGCTTCTGGGTCAGGGAATCCTGGATCAAAAAAAAAAGAAAGGGGCGGGGGTTACCCATTAGAGATGATCCAATACTCCATCACCACTTTCAAATGTACCTGGATTTCATGAGTCCCTTTTATTGTGACTGAGAATGTCATTATTAGATTTAGATTTATTAATATGCAGTTGCAACCAAACTGCAACCAGGATGGTTGACATGCAATACAATGATTTCAAATATATAAACCATTTCACATCGATACACAGTTTAGGCTTAAAAACAATGCATTAAAAACACATACATACTGTATTACAACTCTATCTATACATTTCTAGTACTGCATATGAAGACAGCAATGTCCCAGATAGGGGGCTTCCGGTGACGTCATGCGCCGGTGCAGAGCCTAGCCTGAGAGCTCTAGCTGAGACTATACATAAACCTCCTAATTACTGCTTCAAATAAAAGAATCATGGTAAAATAACGCAGTGGGAGGTTATAACATGCCAAGAGGAAGGGAAAGAGCCAGAATGAAGCAGCTGGAGATTCCAGATGAAGGTGGATTATCGGGGCAGCTCGGAGAGCAGGGGCTTATAGGCCTCCTCGACTACGTGATGTAGTGCAGAGGCCTATAACAGAATCCCAGTAGAAAACCTGCAAAGGCAAATGACCCAGATTCTAACTGAGCTCCGAGATTTCCACAAGGAGAAGCGCTCCACCACCACTGCTCTCTGTACCAACATAGGCAAATTGAAGACGCAATAGGAGGCCCTGGAATCTCAGACCACCGACACCGATGGCCGGGTAGACTGCGCTGAGCAGGCAATTGTACAACTACATCAAAACCTCAAGCAGTTACAGAAGATGGCGGAGGACGTAGAGAGCAGAAACCGATGGAATAACAGACGGATCGCTGGCATTCCAGAAGGGACAGAGGGTCAGAATATCTAAACCACCCTCCGGGAGATCCTCGACCTACCTGCCCATCTCCCTCTCTCGAATTTGAGAAGGCTCACCACACACTAGGCCCAAAGCCAGCCCCTGGGGCTCGTCCTTGAGCAATGCTGTTCAAATTCTTGCGTTTCCAGGAGAAAGAGAGTGTCCTACATGCGGCATGGAAGAAGGGAACAGTGTTATTTCAAAATCAGCGACTATACTTTGAAAAAAACTATGCTCCCGAAATAATGGAAAAATGAAAGGCATACATCCCTATTATGATAATACTTAAAGCAGCTGGTGTTCGATTCAGGACCCCATACCCAATGAGAATGACGATTTTCTTCAAGGAGGGCAACCTTACATTTGACATTGCTGCAGCCGCCCTGGAGGAGCTTAAAGCCAGGAAGATGGATATCCCCCCTCTAAGTGGAGGTCTCAGACTGCCCGTTTCCTCGCTTGCTTCCAGGCTCTCCTCAGAAGACGTGGAACAGTGGCCAGCGTGAGGCAAGGCACCGACAAGGGGTGGAAGTGATATAGAACATAGTAAGCACTCTGAAGGCCCGTCAGACATCATCACAGCCTGAATAACAGCTCTCCACTCAGCGCCTGGGATGAGAACTGCAAGTATATTGTACTGCACGGCATCTTTGATCTAGCCAATAGATTAAACTGACTCTTTCTTGGTGGACTAAAATTTGTTTTCCCGTCAGTAGAGACTATAGATGCTGAATTCCTTCTAAAAATATAGGACCTAACTTGTATTGCCTGGAATGGCCATTTTGAGCCCTCCCCCACGTTTCATGCTCTCCCTTGTGGTGATCCCCTAAGCTCCTACTGAGTCAGACCAGGACATTGGGGCTGAGGGAGGGCCTCACTATTGATTCCTTTTAGTCCTGATCCTCCCATTGGACCACCTCCCCACAGACTGGTTGGGGGTCTCCATTTCTCACCACCCAATTTCCCTGCCATTGTAGGCTTCTGTACATAAGGCCTCCTAAACATTCCTGTGATTACGCCCTATGGTATGGTGTCTGGTAATGACTGACCTTATGGTTTGACCTTTCCCTCCAACACCCTTTCAAGCTCCTCTTGAGCGACCTGAGAGAACTGGTGAGTGGCAGACTTCTCTCCACCAGTGTCCAGTGTGGGGGTCGTGGCTCCCCCGGGGGGGGAGGGGGGGGGGCATCACTATCCTACCTAGAAGGGCGCTGGGGAGCTAGAATCCTCATGGGGAATTTTGCATCCTCTGAGCCCCAAAGTGTTTTCTAACTATCTCCTGGTCTTCAGGGGCTCTAGAACAGACAGCACTTATTTCCCTATGGGGACACTGAGGATCTGGAATTGGGGGGATGCCTGACACCCCCTATTGTCGATGAGGGTGAGTGGAGGAGATGCAAATCCACCCAGACACCGCCCACCCCCCACCTCACTGACAGCATCAAAGTTTACGTGAGGGCCTCTTCCGAGACCCCGAACTGGGCTGGCACAGAGCACTACAGTAAAGGGAACATTTGCGGTTCCTTCCTCTGACCTCCGAGGAGCAGAACACTGCACTCAAGCAAAAACAGCGGTTGGCGCTGGCTCCAGAACTGCTCGGTCAGAGGTGAGAGATGTTCTGTGTCCTTGCAATGGAGGTGGGGGTGGGATGGAAGGGGGGAAAAAGGGGGGTTAGCTAAATAGCTAAAACAACTGGACAGTTTACTTGGACCCTGCTCGAGAGAATTCCTCGGTATGTTCTTGAGCTTTCCATCAGGCACAAATTTACGCTGTTCAGGATAATATCAGTGCTGGGAGAGGGTTTGAGTGTTAACGCCAGATTTGAGCTAACATGAGACTAGAGGTATGGATGCCTTTGGAGGGGGGACGAGGGAGCAGGGGGTCAGAGACATGCTGCACACTGACTCTGTGCCTGGGTCTACCGCGCTCCCCCTCCCACTCCCTTCCTCCTCTTCCCACCATGCCGTGGCTGTGAGGGGCTGCTTTCTTGCACCCAAATTAGATGGTGGGGCAGTACTTCTGGTGGCTGTCACCTAATTGAACTACTGGCTTGCTTGGAACTGGTGCAGAGCAGTTCGCTCTACATCCACCCTCCATTCCCATGGTTGATTTTTAATGGGGAGGACTTCCATTTCCATTTATATTCAGCTGGAACTCTCATCACTACCCCACAACTGCATTCATCCCTTCACAGCACAACCCCTGCTCAGAAGGTCTCGGCTTTTCAGCTTGACATCCCATACACCACTCTCTCACCTATTCCCTTGGACACTATATGTGTCAGGAGGTCCCCTGCATTTGGGAAGCTGCCTCACAGTAAGGATTTAACCTTACTTCAGGGTCAGGAATTGACCCTGTTGTATGGAGGCACCAGCTATAGTTCCTCTGCTGAAGGTGCCCAGTTGGCCCCACAGTAGAACATGTCATTGGTTAACTGTTTAGTTGAACTGTATGTTGTGACAGGTTTATACATATGTATGATGTTCTATTCTCTTAACAAACAAGTTGATAACAAATCTGACAAATGAACTAGAAAACTAAGAGTGAATGGGTTAATGAGGGACAGAATCTATCTGGGTTGGGGGCTTCCCTAGCAGCACTTCATCCCGATAAGGATAATGACTGCTCCAGACCTCAAACTACTCTTCCAAAACATAAATGGCCTGACCTCTCCAATTAAAAGATCTAGAGTCTTAGCACATCTGAAGAAAAGTAAATTGGATCTGATTTACTTACAGGAAACCCACTTAAACTGTACAGAGCATGCTAAACTTTCCCGGCTAAGTCGTAGTGAGGTTTTTTACTTCTGTAGTACCAGGGATAGACGCAAGGGAGTGGTAGTTATAGCACCACCTCACACCCCTCTCTCCCCAGGATTGAGCTGGGCTGACCCTGAGGGTAGACCAATTCTGGTAGAGGGTACAATTGGTTCTAGACAAGTCACCCTGGTGAATGTGTATTTTCCCCCAGGCCTCCCTGTCCCTCAGCTTAAAGCACTCCTGGACAAGCTACCTCAGTTGACCGTAGGGACCCTCCTAATGGCAGGAGATTTTAATCTCCTTCCAGACAATAGGCTGGACTCCTCTAACCCACGCCCCACTAGACAAATGGCAAGCCACAAACTCTTTAAGAAGTTTATACAGGAGGTGGGTTGGTGTGATGTCTGGTGCCACACACACACCCAGACACGAAACTACTCTCACTATTCCGAAGTTCACCGCACCTACTCCCACATAGATCAAACCTACACCCAACTTGAGAACTTATTAATATTGCAAGAAGCCCGAATGGGTGATATAACCCTATCAGACCACTCCCCCCTAGTTACTCTCTGGGATATGGGTTTACAACCCAAAAACACTTGGAGACTCAACCCGTATTATCTGTGCTCAAAACAATTTCAGGAATTCCTTCTAGATAAAATCATGGAAATTATAGGAAATAACCACCAGAAAATACATCCCTTGCAATTCACTGGGATACAGTGAAGTCAGTCCTCTGGGGGCACATAATCCAACATGCTGCAGAACTAAATAGGCAGCATAGGGCACAGGATGCCAGCCTAGAAGACACCTTGCATTTTCTACAAATGGCCCACAAACAGGGGAACACCTCTGTTTTCCCTCAAATGCAACAAACTAAATCAGAACTTGATTGCATAGCCCTACAACAAACTGAGATTGCTTTAACATTTCTAAGACAAAGATGTTATGAGTTGGGCCTGAGAGCGACTAGGATCCTGGCTTATCAAATCAAAAAACAAAGGAAATCTGCAGTTATAGCTACTGTTAACCACCCTTTGCTTGGCCATCCCCTGACTAAACTCTATTACTTTAATCTATATACCCTGGCGCAATCCCCTACTCCACAACAGATAGCTAAGTATCTCTGACAAATTAACTTGCCCAGGCTGACAGAATCCCAGAGGGAAATTTTAACCACTCCGATAACATTGTCTGAACTAGCCCTGGCCTTAGCCTGAGCGAAAACCCTCAAATCCCCAGGCCCCGATGGGTACGGAGTAGAATTCTACAAGGTAACTAGACCCCAGACCTTTAACAAACTTCGCCGACTCTTTAATATGATCCTAGAAGGTGACTCCCCCCCCCAACATGGTCATATGCGACCATCTCAGTAATTCCTAAACCCGGGAAAAAAGAACAATTATTTAGCTTCTATAGACCAATCTCAGTCCTTAATGTGGATTGCAAATTATTCATGAATATTCTAGCACATCGCCTGGATACCTATCTCCCCCAACTCGTAGACAGAGATCAGACAGGTTTTGTAAGAACCTGTTCTACTACAGATAACATAAGATGCACTCTCCACTTATCACATCAAATGTATACCACTAACTCACCCTCAGTTTTAGTAAGCCTCGACACGGAAAAAGCATTTGATAGGGTGGCTTGGCCATTTCTGTACCAAGTTTTACATAAGATAGGGATCCCACTGACATTGATCAGGGTTATTCAGGACACATATTCCGCCCCCTCCCCCAGGCATGTGTAAAGATAGATGGGCATCACTCCAAATATATATGACTGGCGTGAGGAACTAGGCAGGGCTGGCCTCTTTCCCCACTCTTATTCTCAACCTTTATTGAACCGCTTGCACAAAGCATATGCAATTCACAGAACATTGCTGGGGTCTCCTTGGGAGGCACAGAACACTGCATTGCACTGTATGCAGATGATGTACTGCTTTACCTCCAGGATCCTGAAAGGTCATTACCAGCAATAAGACAACTACTGGATGATTTTGGCCAGGTTTCTGGATACAAACTTCACTTATCCAAGACTGAGATCCTCACAAACCACTACACCCCCTCCCCCAGAATACAAGAGCTACTCCCCTGTAACTGGTCCTTGACTAAGTTGAAATACTTAGGTATTTACCTCTCCCAATCACTGACAGATTATTTTTAAAACAACTATATCCCATTCTCCACCCAGTTTAAAACCAACCTAGCCACTTGGAACACTACCATTAAGCCTCTCAAGGCAAATAGAATTACTTAGAATGGTGGTTCTCCCCAGAGCCCTTTATATATATATATATATATATATTCCAGAATGTCCCCACCCTTCTAGCTGAGAAAACATTTCAAGCATGGATCAGTTTCATCTCCAGATTCATTTGGTCGGGGCAGAGACCTAGGGTTTGTATGAAGGTTCCTACTCTTCCTAAAGCAGAAGGGGGCCTATCACTCCCTGATCTACGCTGTTATTACAATGCGGCCATCCTAATGCACCTGATGGCAAGGCAGAACATTATCACCAAACCACACTGGGTAGAAATGGAGTGTTCCCTTATTAGTAACAAGGATTATTTTGGGAAGATATACGGGCAACACAATGACCCCCTCCCTCCCCACCTTACAGACCCCTGGGTAATTCATACTTTGAATGCCTGGAGTGCTATCAGGCGCTCACAACACCTAGAACCATATCTCCCTCTCATATGCCCTATTGTAAGCTTAGCTCAGTTCTTACTCAATAGGATGGATCATGGCTTCTCTATATGGGAACAACTGGGCCTACGATATCTTCCACAGATACTGTGGCAAGGAACCCTGTGGGCTTTCACTGAAATTCAAACCAAATACAACATAGGCCATGGGGATTTTTATAGATACTTGCAACTATGTCATTACTATGAAAACTTACCAACCCCTACTCGAACCCCTGCACAACTCACCCCTTTGATTAGCCTCCAGATATGCCTGAATACCTCCCATGAGCAAAAAGACCGACTGTCAATGTATTATCAAGCTCAGAAATCCCAGCATACTCCCCTTACTGACAATATAAGGCTTCAATGGCAAGAGGAGCTTGAGATTCCTATCCCCCAAGAGAAATGGCAAAAAGCGTGCCAGTGTATCTCTAAAGTAACCAGCTTTTATCAATGGCGTGAGTACGCCTGGAAAAATCTTATCAGATATTTCCGAACTCCTATAATCACCAGCCACTATACCCCCAATAGCACAGCTTCATGCTGGCATCATTGTGGAGAGGCCAGAGCCACTCACACACTCATATCATGTGGACTTGCCCCAAACTTCAGCCCTTTACTTTGGCACTGCAAACTTACCTACAAGAACTCTTTGGTCCTCAGTTGCAATTAACAAGTGAAATGTTCATTCTGTTGTTAACCCCCAGAGAATTCAGAGACCCCACCACTAGGTATCTTCTCTACCTCCTCCTTACAGCAGCCAAGAAGGCAATAACCAAGCTGTGGCTGACTACAAAACTTCCAACTATCCAAGACTGGTGGTGCATCACAAAGCAGATATACTATATGGAACAGATAACTCATAACCTAAATGACCAAAGAGACAAATTTTCCACCAGATGTACTAGGTGGCAGCTATACTACATGCTGCGAGACAACACCTTTGTCCCAAGTTGGACCCTACTGTCCCTTTGGTTCTGCACTGGGCTGGGGCACTGTTGGGTCCATCTCCCCCTCTCACCTACCCTCTCATACTACCCTTTAGTCTGCCTTGCCCTCCTGTGATATGGAAAGGGCCTCAGATCTTGGCTTACCTCTGGGTTCAAGGGGATAGGAGGATGAACCCTGACTACGTTGCACTATGCCTGTGGGTCTGCTCAGTCTTCCAGGTTTGTCAGGACAATAAGGAATCTGAGTGCTCCCCGCTCAATGTTTGTGACCAGCATGTACCAATTACTATGCCTAAGTAAGTGTTACTCATGACTCCCTGATTAAATAGTCATTTACACATTTGTATAAGACAGCCCAAGCTGTTGTTTCCTAATGAAATACTTCCAAGTTTGTGTGAAATACTTGATCACCTGTAAGTAATGAAAACTGTCAACTATGTATGTCTGTTGAAAATTTAATAAAAATTAAATAAAAAAAATAATAATGTCCCAGATAGACCTTAATACTGCCTTAAATACATAAAGTCAAAACCCTGAAATTTTTAAAAATTTGTATCTCGACGTGCATTCAGTGATTGCAGAGAAGTTTCAACAGGGTTTTGCAGAGCCTGCTATAAATAATTGCAGTATTGCATTGAGTTAATTCTACCTCTTTTTTTCCAGCAGCACTAACAGCACTCAGGGGCATGAATTGGTAACAGCATTGGGACAGAAAACGGGACCAGGACATGAAACTGACCAGTCGGGGCTTCAGAAGAACATTTCAGTTTGGATATGGACAGATTCTCAGCACCCATTCATTGACCAGGGAGAAGCACCAACAGGGTTTTGCAGCATAGCAAAAGCCATTAAGGCTGTATTACACACTGTCTATTATATGTTCCAAGCCCTGTCTGTGACATAACTACTCTGTGTCTCTCTGCTGTATAGCGAAGGTCATTTAGGCTGTATTACACTGTCTGTTAGCCTGTTAGGTGCCCTGACCACTGTCATAACTACACTGTGTGTAATGTCTCTCTCTGCAGCATAACAGAAGCCATTTAAGCTATATTACTGTATACGTTAGGTGCCCTGAGCCCTGTCATAGCTATACTGTGTGTGATGTCTCTCTGCAGCATAGCGAAAGCCATGGCTGTGTCTACTATGTCTTGTATTTCCCAGTCTGTCTACTAAAAGGAAACAAAGTGCATTCGCAGCTGAAAATGATATGGCTAATGAATTCTAGCACTAATGAAGAACATAATGACAATAATAATATCACCAGGACTGGCACTAAATGTCCTCCTGAACCAAAAAAAACATTTTAGCAATTAAATGATACGAGACTTTTGAAAAGAACTGACTGGAGTTACTCATAGAGGTACTGAATGTTTTGCCACATATGCCAGGATACTTCCAGTTGTTGAAGCAGCATGCAAGAACAAGGAGTCATCCTCTTCTAATATAAGCTCAGATTCTGAGGCAGTAAATGCTGATAAAGATGGTGGTAATATTGGAGATTGAACAGGATAGCCCAGGCTATGCCCAAACCTGATGATGTCGGCACTTCCAAATCTTCTGAATCTTGTGATGATGAGGTCTGTATTTTTGATGAGGGGCTGGAAAGGATGCTGCTGTAAGGCAAGAGAGGCAAGTGCAGAAAAAAAAAAAATCATGCAAAATAAAAGAATAACAAGATTCATTTATTTTATTTATTTATTAAAAATTGATAACCGGGAAAGGCACACTGAGCTGAAGCTCGTTTCCTGGTGCGATCCAAGTGCAGAGCATACACAGAGGGGAGAAGAGTTTCACAAGGTAATTTCAAAAAGGCACAGTATACACAACCACAAAAATGTTTACATTCATAATGGAGTCAGCCAGTATATGGAAATAGTGTTCAGGACTGCTGCAGGAGATTTATCATTAAGGTAGTGGGGCTTAAGGGACGTTCTGGGAAATATTTGGTCAATTGGAGCAGAGTGGGGTAGGGAGGAGCCTGAGGAGTTTTTTTATGGCTGAAAGAGAGGAGGCCTGGTGCAGGTCAGAGGGAAGGCTTTTCCAGAGAAGAGGGAGCTAGTGTGAAAAGGTGGCTTTGCTGGAGACATTTTGTGGGTGAGGGATGTGAAAGGAGCGCAAGTCCCTGTGTCGGAGAGGGTAATCAAGGGAGTTTGCTGGGGTCAGACTGGAAGTGAGGTGGGGAGAGGGAGTGTAACCAGTATTTTGCTATGAGGGAGATGCTGTGGATGGTTCTTCTGTGGGAGAGTGGGACAAGGGAGAGTGGAGCATAGAGGGTGCAGTGGTGAGTGCATGTGGGGGGGAGGGCAGTGACAAAATGGCAGAAAGAGTTGAGTAGAATGTCCAGTTTGGAGAGAGATGAGGTTGGGGCTGTTCCATAAACAATATTGGTGTAATCCAACACTGGCAAGATTGTTTTATGTACAAGCTCGCACCGGGAGGGAAGGGGTAGGCTGGCTTTGTGCAGATATTGGACGGCAAGTTTAGGCCAGAGTTTGGCACAGATAGACTCAATGTGAGCGGCGGTGAGAGAGATGACCATGAATGAGAACAATTCATGTCAACAAGGAAATGGCAATGTAGGGTTTCCTCCAGGTCTCACTGTACAATAAATAATTCCAGGCACCGTAGTACAAAGCACAAAAGGTAAATCTTTAGTTTGGAATTTATTTTGTATTGACCCTGCAGACAACTCTCAAGCTGTATGCAGTCTGTGCAAAAAGAGTATCAGTCATAGTGGCAAAGCAGGACATTTGGAACATCAGTAATGATAGGACATGCAATGGCAAAACACCCAATTGAGTGGGGCAAGGCAAGGAACAGTGTGGTTGGTATGGGCGGTAGTGGAGGTGGTGGTAGGGGTGACCATAGTGACAATGAACTGGAAGCAGGAACTGGCATTGAATCACTTGATGTGTCCTTGCAGTCTTCTCAGACAAACATAGATTGTTTTCTTTTGACACCATCAAGTACTGCAAAATCCCAAAGTAGTACTCCACATGAAAAAGGTGTGAAAAATACAACCCCTCCCCCCAAAAATTAAAATGATCTCATCAGTCTCATCAACTAACATTAAAGTACAGTGTTGCAAGGACATCAGCATTTAACAGCTAGCATTCAACATGCCTGCTGTTAAATACAGCCATGGCAGAGCTATAAGCAGATTGTTAATTCCCTTTTGCTTTTGTTGCCCAAAAAGGTTTCCTCAAGTTCATGAACTAGATTGGACCACAGGACACTGTTCCCTGCCAAACATATTTTTCAAAAAAGCTGTTCCATAGCTGTATGACTTGGTGTGTAGTGCAGTCACTAAGCAGTTGAAACTCTCTGAGGTAAAGGAGGTTCACATACAGTAACCACAGCTATATCGACCAGCAATCAAACAATTGACTACATGACTGTTACAGCTCATTGGGCAAGTTTTAAGTCAGAAAGTAATAATCCCCACTCTACTGTAAGTAGTAGGAAGCAGCTGTATTATGTGTCACCACTTTTGAGGAAAACCACACTGCAGTGAATATTTTGCAGGAGCTGCTAAATCAATTCCAGAAATGACTTACTCTGCATTCCTTATCTCCAGGTTCATAGTATCAGATAATGGTGCCAACATAGTCAAAGCTGTTAGAGATGGCAATTGCCAACACAAACCTTGTTTTGCACATTGTTTAAATCTTCTCATCCATAGTTTCTTAAATGGAAACAGAAATGTTGAAAACCTGTTAGGTCTTGCTAGGAAAATATGTAGGCATTTCAGCAACTCTGTGAAAGCACAAAACATCCTAAAGGGGATGCAGAGGTCAAACAACTTACCATGCATACATTAAGGTAGGAAGTTCCAACTCACTGAAATTCAACATTTTATGTGTTAGAAAGGCTTCTTGAACAGAAAAATGCTGTACATGACTACACCATGCAGAATCAAATAGGTAAAGTAGACATCATGCTCAGTTCCTGCAGTTGGACTCTACTTGAATCTTTGGTCACCTTGATGGAGCCATTTGAAGCTGCTACTTGTGATGTCAGTGCGGATAGTGCAACTGAGTAAAATTCTTCCTCAAATCAGATTTCTTCACATTTTTCTTGATGACATAAGGAAAGACTTTCAGTCAGAAGAAGACACCACTGTTGTTCTGCTGGCAGATGACTTGAGTCTCAGAGTGCTGACTGATCAGAAAATAAATGGCATGTTTAAGAATGACACCTATGTGTTGACTACATTGCTAGATCCCCGCTTTAAGTGGAACATTGAAGCCATCCTTCCTGCAGGGGAACATATTGAGTACTGGAAAGATCTTCTGCTAACCAAATGCGACATTGCTCTACCAACACCATTATCTGATGTACAGCAGTCAAACTCTGCTGAACCATAAGAGTGCGCCTCTGGCACAGACAATAGCACATCTCTCAATTCTTCACAATCACCAGTGTCATCAGCAAGGGAAAGGACATCTACAGCTACTTCTTGGGCATTCTATGTTCATGGTCAGAAAGCAAATCCCTTCTGTGTCCCCTGCAACAACATGGACAAGTATCCTGTAAAGAAAGTGCAACTGGTTCATCTGCCAGACTGGTAACTGTCTCACGCAGCACAATGATCCTGGAGTATTTTGCAGACCACACTGTGATAGGTCTCAAGGAAGATCCATTACTGTATTGGAAACAAAAGAGAACTATATAGCCAGATGTAGCCAATCTTGCAATAATGTACCTCAGTTGGCTACCTTCAAGTGTATATTTAGAATGCATATTTAGTGCAACTGGAGTAATAGTCACTGACCACAGAACACTGCTAGTCCTGCAAATGTGAAATGGCATACATTTCTCAGAATGAATGCTGACCATTTCACAATTGTCCCAAACACTGAATTATGCAAATCTGACCCTGAACATGAACAATAGCCTGCAAACAGTGATACTGAATATGATGACTAGGTTGTGTACAAAATGAATAGAACCATCACCACTGCCACAATGCCAGCCACATGTGCCATACTAGTACTGTACTACTCTTAGTTTTCTTTTGTCAGTCATCAGTTTATTTTTTGTACATTTGATTGATGCCCACCATAGGTATAATTTCTGGAAACAGAGCAACTGCGCCTCTCATAGGTACCTCATCAATGCCTGCCATTGGTAACATTTTTGAAAACAGCAGCAGGCTCAATCAGAGCAGCTGCACCTCTCATACCTACCTCAGAAATGCCCACGATGGGTATAGTTTTTGGACACAGCAGCGGGCTCGCTAAAAGCAGCTGTGCCTCTTGTACCTGCCTGAGCAATGCCTGCCATGGGTATAATTTTTGGAAACAAAAGCAGGCTGCACCTCTCATACCTACCTCAGCAATGCCTCCCATGGGTATGACGGCTCCGGGAACCTAACAAACAGTGTAATAGCCCAAAGAAAAAACAGTCTTTCACATGATTTTTGTTATGGTCTGGGCTGGGTAATCAGGTAGGAGAATGGGTCAGGTAGTAACTATCCAACCTGACTACTCGGTTTTCATCTGGGTATTTTTAGGGTAATTTTGAGTTACCTGTGGGTAGTCTTGGGGGTTAGGTATTTTAGTAACCACCCATCCCTAATTCTGCCCCATCTGCACGCACGTCTCTGGGCTGAAGGAGGAGGTTGCTAGACTCCAGACAGAGTTGGACAGGATTCAGGGGACCTCTTTCCCCACCCTGGGGCCATCCAAATCTACAACTGTAGCCCCAGAGGATGCCTAAGAAGAGACCTGGCTGGACTGTGGTGAACTCTGGGTGGGTAGGGAGTGGGTTGTGGGCACATTCCTCAGTCTGTGCCACTACAAAACTCATTTGCCACTCTGGTGGGATGGGGCTTTCAAGAGGAGGCACCCATGGTACTAGCCAGGGAGGATATGGGAGTCCTCTGTAGAGGAGGCCCCAAGGTAGGAGGTAGAGGATCCCAGCAGAAGACAAAGCAACTTCTGGTGGGGAGGTGCTCATTAGGGGACAGATTTTGGAACAGGAAGGGAGTGAAAGATGGAGGTGAGGTGCATACCTGGCATCTCAGCTCGGAGGGATGGAAAGTGGATCCTAAGGATTGCTAAGGCAGCAGGGTAGGTGGAGGAGCTGGATGTTATTGTCCACCTGGGGACTAATGAATTGGCTAGGGGATGGGTCCACTTGGGGAGTAATGACCTGGCTAGGGATGGGGTTGAGACTTTGCAGGGAGATTTTAGGAGCTGGGGAGGGGGTTTAGGTAGGTAGCATGCTGAGTGGCTTTCACTGATGTACTGCCTCTCTACATCCGGGGCAGGACAGAGTTCAGCACACCAGGAGCTTCAACTCATGGTTGAAGGAATGGTGTAGAGAAGAGGGGTTCAGCAACATTGGGGAACCACTCTGGAGGATAAGTGCCTATACGGGGTGATGGCCTGCATCCATCTGGGAAGGAAATCATAGTCCTCAGTGGATGGATTAAATGTTACTTTGATGAACATTTAAACAGCTGAGGAGGGTGGCAGAAGAAATCAGGGAGGCATAAACTGTACCCCCCCACACACAGACTGAAGGAGAGAGAGGGGAAGACTTGAGTGGAGTTAAATCTCCTGGCTACAAAATAATGAAAAAAGTAGAGTTGCAGAAATGAAAGAGGATGGGAACATGAGTTGTAAAAAGAGAGGGAAAAGAAGGCAGTGCAAAAAGAAAAGGGGGAGCAGGCAGAATGGAAACAAAGTGTGGGAGACTACATGTGCAAATGCAAGAAGTTTAGGAAATGAGATTTTGGACCTAGAGGTCATCATGGCAGGGACAGATCTGGATATTGTGGCCAGTACTGAGTCATGGTGCACAGAAAACAACAACTGGGACATAGCCATACAAGGCTATACTTATGTGTGCAAATGCAAGAAGTCTGGGAAATAAACTTCTGGACTTAGAGGCCATCACTGTGGAGACACACATGGATTTTGTGTCTATTACTGAGTGGTGATGCATAGGAAACCATGACTGGGACATGGTTAAACAAGGCTATGATCAGTTCAGGAAAGATGGGGGGAAGGGGGGAGGGTTGGTGCTGTATGTAAGGGAGGGTATCAAAGCGATGGAGACACAGGGAATCGGGGGGGAATGGAGGGGTTGAAGGTACTGTGGGTCACCTTTGAGATGGAAAATGGAGCCATTTGCACTGACATGATCTATAGACCTCCAGCACAGGGGAAGAAACTTGATAAGGCACTGGTGGTAGCCATTAGCAAAATGGCATTAAAAGGAGAGGTGCTGCTGGTGGGGGACCACAATCTGCTGGACATTGGATCCTCCCAGCTGCAGTTTTAGCTAGAAATAGGGACATCCTGGACTCCCTACAGGGGGTGATTCTCAGGCATCTAGTCAAGGAGCCCATTTATGATGGGGCAATACTGGACCTGGTGCTCACTAACAAGGATGGTATTGCAGACATCAAGGTGGGAGTCCACCTGGAGTCTAATGATTACCACACAGTGCGATTTAACATAAGGATGGCAGTGGAAGTGAAACATGAAAGGATGTGGGTCCTGGACTTCAGGAGGGGAGATTTAAAAAATGGTTGAATAACCCTGGGACAACCTAGTGGGGGGGATGACTTGGGTGGGGTGGAAGAACAGTGGGCTAAGTTAACGGAAGGCATAGTGAAGGCAACAAACCTCTGTACAAAGGAAGTGAGCTAAAATAAGGGAAAAAGAGACCGCTATGGTTCTCAAAGAAATTGACTGAAAAGGTTGAGGCTGAAAGGGTAGCATTCAGGAGGTATCGAAAGATGCAGAGAGAAGTAGACAGGGAGGTGTATCAGGAGAAGCAGAAGGAGGCAGAGAAAGCAGTGAGGAACACACAGGGGCAAGCTGAGGTAAGAATAATTCAGGTGATAAGACATTTTTAAGGTACATAAGTGGAAAGAGGATGACTAGGGAAGAGATTGTGAGGTTAAGAAGGGCAGGTGGGAACTGTGCAGAGGAGGATCAGGAAAAAGCAGATATCCTGGCTGTCTTTAAGAGGAAGGGGAAGGGGATGAGGCTGCTGGTTAACTAGAATCTGTAGCTTATCCAGTAGGTAGGGAAATGGGCAGACTGGGTGGGCCAAGTGGTCCTTATCTGCCGTCAAAGTCTATGTTTCTATGTTTCTATGATGGGCCACATAAAAGCAGCAGGAGCACTGGGGGAAAGGAAGTGGACATAAGTCCTTATAGAAAGGAGAGAGTCCTGAAGGGACTTGCAAATCTGAAAGTGGACAAAGCTATGAGGCTGGATGGGGTACAGCCATGGGTATTGAGGGAGCTCACAGAGATACTGGCTGCGCCTCTGACTGCCCTATTCAACAACTCACTGGAATCAGGAAGGTTTCACAGGATTGGAGGAGGGCAGATGTAGTCCTTCTTTATAAAAGCGGTAGCAGGGAGGAGACTGGCAACTATAGGCCAGTCAATTTTACATTGATGGTGGGCAAATTAGTGGAGACATGGTTGAAGGAAAAGATTGTGGAATATCTTGAATTATGTGGATTACAAGAACCTAGGCTACATGGATTCATGGGGAGAGGGTGGAGTGGGGGTGGATCAGGTTGGGGAGGCGGATGCAGCCTAATTGGATTTCAATAAGGCTTTCGATACCATTCCACATAGGAGACTCACAAGGAAACTGGGCAGCTTAGGGCTGGGGTAGGTCCTAAGGTGGTACATAGGTAAGAAACTGGTTAAGGGATAGGTGACAGAGGGTGGTGGTAAATGGAGTTCATGCCAGGGAAGGAAGGGTGACCAACGAGGTGCCTCAGGGCTCAGTACTGGAACCAGACCTCTTTAATGTATTTATAAGTGACACTGCAAATGAGTTGGATGGGAAGGCATGCCTCTTTGCAGATGACATAAAAATCTGCAATAGGGTGGACACTCTAGAGGGTATGGAAAGAATGTCCAGAGACCTGAGAAAACCCAGGACTGATCAAGTGCATGGCAGCTGGGTTTCAATGCAGTAAAGTGCAAAATCATGCACTTAGGGCACAGAAACCTGGAGGTGGAGTACAAAATGGCAGATGAGGTATTGACAGTCAAACAGGAAAGGGACCTAGGAGTAATCATATCTGATGGTGTCAAGGTGGCGAGACAGTGTGACAAGGAAGTTGGTAGGGTCAGTGGGATGTTGGGGTGCATAGGGAGGGGTATCACCAGCAGAAGGAAGGAGGTCATTTTGCCGCACTGTAATAATAGATCGATGGTGAGACCCCCAGCTGGAGTACTGCATCCAGTTCTGGAGACTACATCTTAGGAAGGACATGGACAGAGTGGAGCCTGTCCAGAGTAGGGCAACTAAAATGATGCAGGGTCTGCATCAGAAGCCCTATGAGGAGAGACTGAATGACCTCAATATGTAAACCCTGGAAGGGAGGGGACATGACAGAAACCTATAAGTACCTCACTGGGGTAAATAAGGTACAGATGGGGAGTATTTTTCAGAAGAAAAGATGCACAAGAACAAGGGGCATGCAAAGAAGCTGGAGGGGGTAAATTCAAGAGAGATGTGAGAAAGTATTTCTTCACCAAAAAAGTTTTGGATGCTTAGCACAATCTTGCAGTGGAGGTGGTGGGGGTGAAAACAGTGGTGGGATTCAAGAGTGCATGGGGTTTGAGTAAGGGAATTTTAGTGGAAAGCAAGGAGGAGGGGAAGGAGCATGAGTAGGGTCTGTGGTGTCAGTATAGACAGGCAAAACAATGAGGAGACTGGGTGGGCCAAGTAGTTTGCTTTCAGAGTCTGTTTTTGTATGTTTCTATCTCATAAACAATAATTTTGTATACATTTTTGTTTGTACCAGGGATTTCTTCCATCTCATTTGTTTGCACAGCCCAGTATTATTATTAATAATAATTAATTCTAAATATTTATATATTATTTATTTATTTAGTGATTTGGAAAAGACCTTTGAGCACAAGCTCTTTTACAAAGATTCCACATCATAGATTGCAAAACTAAGAACAATAGGAGAAAGCAAAAGTACAGTAGGATGAACGATACAGCTTGGATTTAGAACTTACAGAATAACTCAAAACATAGGTACAAGTTAAAATTACAAGTTAAAATAACAAGAAAGACACTTTGGGACGGGGATAGCTGGCAGCGGGGTGAAGAAAGGAGGTACGAGAAAGAGGTATGTACAGTAATGCGGTGGAGGTGAAGAGTGGGGGAAGAAGGGCGATAAGGTATAGGGATAAATGGTGGGGTGAGGGGAGGCTGAGTGGAGAAGACATGCTAAAGTAAATGGTGGGGTGTGAAGGGTCATGGTCAGGCAGCCTGCATTAGTAGTGACTGTTAGGGAAACTCACGGGACTGTGAGTTGGGGGACGGGGGAGGGTGGGGTGGTATATGATAAAATATGGTAAAAGCTATCCAGACAATATGCCCCAGAGAAGACCTACCCCAGATAAAGATAACTGCAAATAGCAGAGCTATCAATTGGAACACGAATGACACAGTCACGGTACTATCCAGTCATCAGCTTGGCACCTTATGCCATCCTCCCTGGAAGCCATGCACCTTCCCACCTTTATTTTTCTTTGATAGAGATTTTTTTCCCCTCCTGGCCACATCCATCATTCTGGGATTATGTTGTTCCCAGGGATATACCCTGTTTATGCCTGTGTTTCCTGGCTCCCCCACCCTAGCAGACCACCAGCTACCCCCACGGCTCTAACTCATGTCGCATGGGCTCCAGGTGGAGGGCCATCCTCCTCCCAAGGCTTGTCCACCATGTGAACCAGGGCCAGTACTGGCAGGCACCAGGACCCAGGGTAGCCAGGCTCCCAGGCTGTCATTCAGATGGCTGTGGGTTGTTCTCCCCTTTTCATAACCCTCCCACCTCCCTGATGTGAGAGCAGCCTCTGTCGGCCTTGCACACATGCAGCACATCCCCTGTGGCAGGAGCAAGCTCCCTGGCCCAGCTTCAGTGGTTGCTATGGCACGTGAGCTCATTGTTAACCTTCCCCAGCCGAGGTATGCTGCTACACAACAGCTACCTCAGCTTGGCCTGCCCCCTGACGTGACTACACAGGTTCCCTCCTGAACTCTGATCATCTGCACAGCAGCATGTCATGCTGCCTCAGGGCCACTGGGGTGGCCTGCACCTTCCCTCCTTGATGTGCTTGCTTGCCCCACAGATGGCCCTAGACTAAACTTAGCTAACTATTTGACAGAAAACATCTTATCTGAGGAAAGGAATCAGCACTTTTCCCTCTGTTTCTTTCTCTGTCTCTTTCTCATTCATATTTTGTGGAGCCAAATATCTGAAGGGGCATTGCTGCAGCTGGGCTCCAATCCTGATTACTTGTTTTTTTTTTATTATTATTATTCGCAGACCATCTGCTTTGATTGTTCCTTCTCTTTCCCCCTCCACAGGTTGGTGTAGAACTACTGTGGGAGCTGGGTGGCAAGAGAAGGGCTAACTAATTGACTTTATTTCTGTTTTGTCAGTGCAAACTGAGGAGCGGGGAGCACTAACCTGATTCATTGCAGTTCTCACCAAAGGGCTGATTGTTTTTCGCAGCAGGCACTGGTAGGTCCACCCTCCCTCATCCCACCCACCGAGCTACACCCTTTATGGGGAGGACAGGAGGGGCACAGGTGGGATGAAGGTGTTCAGAAGGTAAAGGGAAAAAAATATATATATACTCTTGAACAGGACAAAGGGCTTGGAGGTACAGCTATAACAGGCAGTAGTCAGGCTATTGTTCACAGTAGTGTCACGAGAGGAGCAACAGGCTGAGAAGAAAGGGACAATAATGAGAGTGGTGCAGTGGCTGTGAGGTAGCAGTCTTCATAAGAACCTTCTGGACACTGCGGTGCTGCCCCATCTGCAGGCACCTCTCTGGGCCAAGGGTGGAGGTTTCCAGTCTCCAGGTCAGCTGGCAAGGATTCAGGAGGCCTCCACCCTCACTCAGAGTCCACCTTATCTGCACTTACTACCTCAAAGGTTGCCCAGCATTAGGAGAGGTTGGACTATGGTGGGTTCCATCAGGGTAAGGGAGGTGTGTCAGAGGCACATCCCCCAGCTGGTACAACTAAGGAACTCCTACGCTGTGTTGGAGGAATGGGGAGGCCCCACAGAGTCGGAACCCAGAGTTGGGACCAATGAGAATGTGAGGTCACCCAGAAGGGGGACCAGGAGGGGGGTAAAAGGGAACCCAAGTTGAGGAGGGAGCAACTCCTAGTGGGGGACTCAATCATCTGGGGGAATGGATCTGGGCACCAGAGCAGAGGAGGAGGAGAAAGAAAAGTGCCTTCCAGGAGGCACTGCTAGAAGGGACAGGGAGTGGATTCTATAGATCGCTAAGACAGTGGCCAGGAGAGGGGGCTGCAGGTAGTTGTCTACCTAGGGACAAATGACCTATCTAGTGAGACAGTTAACACTGAGGAGGTTAAGGAGGAATTCAGGCAGTTGGGAGGAAGCCATGGACAGATGTCAGACTCCATAACTTTTTCTGAGGCACTACTAGTCCACAGCAGCAGGGAGGCTAAGAATCTCCGCATTAGTACCTTCAACAAGTGGTTGAAGGGCTGGCACAGTGAGAAGGGATATGGCTTCATTGGGGACTGAGGTCCCGCCTAGAATGATGTGGCCCTGTACTCAATCTGCCCGGAGAGGGGAAATCAGTACTGAATGAATGGTTTAAGTGCTTCATAGCTGAGCATTTAAACTAGCTGGGGGTGGGGGCAGCAGGGGCAGAGGCTCTAGCAACCACTCCCACAATGCAGAGTAGACAGCAAGAACAAACAGGGAGGCATAAAGAAGGCAGACACACCTAAAACAGACTCAAAGAACAAAGCAGCAGTAAGTAAGCAGCAGAATAAGGGGTTCAATGAGGAGGGAAGAAAGCAGAAAAGGGTAGACAAGAATCGCGGGAAAACATGCAGTAAACCTTGAAAAGCCATGGTGACAAATGCTCGTAGCCTGGGAAATAAAGTCCCAGACCTGGAGGCCTTGTTAGTGGATGCAGAACTGGACATAGCAACAGTAACAGAGACATGGCACACTGCTAATCATGGATGGGACATCAATATACCAAGTTATGCTCTGTTCAGGAGGGATAGGGAGGATAAAAAAGGTGGAGGGGCTGTATGTCAGAGAGGGTATAAAGCTACAGAAGTGCAGGGAAGAAATGGGGATGCCGAGGCACTGTGTCTCACCCTTGAATTGGGCAATGCCACATCGATATGCACAGGAGTGATCTACAGACCTCTGGCACAGGGGGATAAAGAGGACAGGGAAGTTGTGGATGAAAGTTGTGACATGGCATCAAAAGGCAAAGTCGTTCTGCTGGGGGATTTCAATATGCCGGACATGGATTGGACCACCCAAGCAGCTGCTTCAGCCAGAAGCAGAGCCTTCCTAGATTCACTTCAGGGGGCAGACCTCTGGCAGCTGGTGCTTGATCCCACCAGGGACAAGAGGATTCTGGACCTGGTAATGACAAATGGGAACAGAGTCCCAGAAGTCTAGGTAAGAGGGCAGCTGGGGTCCAGTGACCACCACATAGCGTGATTTGACATGGAGACAAGGACCCAATCGAGTCACACTAAGGTAAAGGTATTAGTTTCAAGAGGGTGGACTTTGCTAAAATGGCTAGATGTGTCAGAGTAACCCTGGGAAAGGGGAGGTAAGGGGGGGATTAAGGAGCAGTGGGGGGAGCTGAAAGATGTCATAGTGGAAGCAATGAACCAATGCATCAGGTTGGTTTCCAAAGGGAAGAGAAGGAAGAAGCCACTATGGTTCTCTAAAGAGATAGCAGACAAAGTACTAGCTTAGAGGGTGAGCTTCAGGAAGTATAAGGAGACCCAAAGGGAGGAAGACAGGGAGGTGTACCTTGGATGTCTAAGGGAAGCAGGGAAGTCTGTTAGGAGTGCAAAGGTGTGGATTGAGGAGGGATTAGCACAGACAGTAAAGAAAGGGGACAGGCCATTCTTTAGGTACATCAGCAAACAAAGAAAAACCAGGGGAGGGATTGTAAGACTCAAAGGGGAGGAGGAAGAGTGTAAGGAGGTAGACTAAGACAAGACAGAAATACTGAATAAATACAGTACTTCTGTTCAGTATTCACAGAGGAGGGGGAGGGTCAGGGACCACAGCTGGACAGCAGGTGCAAAGGGGGGAGCGGTGTACGCCTCTCCATTCAGAGAGGAGAGAGTCCTAGAAGAGCTCTTAAAACTGAGGTGGACAAAGCTATGGGACTGGATGGCATACACCCAAGGATATTAAGGGAGCCGTGAAGTGAACTAGCAGCACCTCTGGCAGCCATGTTCACAGAGTCACTCAACACAGGAGTGGTACCAGAGGACTGGAAGAGAGTACATGTAGTCCCTTTGCACAAAGCTGTAGTAGGGAGGAGGTGTGAACTACGGGCCAGTCAGCCTCACCTCAGTAGTGGGGAAGATCATGGAGGCACTGCTGAAAGAAAGGATAGTGGCACACTTGGAATTCAATGGGGTCCAGGATCTGAGGATTCACAACAGGAAGGTCATGTCAAACAAATGTTATGGAGTTTTTTGATTGGGTGACCAGGGAAGCAAATCAGAGAAGGGCAGTGGACATCGCCTACCTCGATTTCAGCAAGGCCTTCAACAACGTCCCTCATAGAAGGCTGGTTAACAAGATGGGTAGTCTGGGCATGAGACACAAGGTGATAAACTGCATTAGAAACTGGCTGATGAACAGGAGACAGAGGGTGGTGGTAAATGGGATCCAATCCTGGGAGAGGCATGTGACTAGCGAGGTACCTCAGGGATCAGTCCTTGGGCCAGTCCTGTTCAATGTCTTCATTGGTGATTTTGCAGAAGGGCTGGAAGGAAAGGTCTGCCTGTTTCAGATGACATCAAGATCTGCAACAGAGTGGATACTCCAGAAGGGGTGGAGAAAATGAGGAGGGACCTGGAGAAGCTTGAAAAATGGTGAGGCATGGCAACTGAGGTTCAATGCAAAGAAGTGCAAAATAATGCACCTAGGGAGAGAGAACCCTGGAGTCAGCTGCAGGATGGGAGGGGAGGTGCTGACAGTCACTAAGGAATAAAGCAACTTGGGGGTCATCATTACTGATGACCTAAAGGTATCAAAGCAGAGGACAAAGGCTGCAGGGAGGGCCAGTGGCATGCTGGGTGCATAAGCAGAGGCATCACTAGCAGAAGGTGGGAGGTGGTGATGTCATTGTATAAAACACTAGTGGGGCCTCACCTAGAGTACTGTGTGCCATTCTGGAGGCCACACATGCGCAAGGACATTGACAGGGTGGAGGCAGTCCAGAGAAGGGTGACCAAGATGGTACTGGGCTTGCACCACAAAACATATGAGGAGAGATTAAAGGACCTCAATATATACTCACTGGAGGAAAGGAGGAGGCAGGATGACATGATAGAAACCTTCAAGTACTGAAAGGGCAAAAAAAAGGTGCAGGGGAGAGACATCTTTCAGTGCAGAAGGAGTACAAGAATGAGGGGCATGATATGAAACTGGAGGGAGGCAGACTAAGAGGAAATGTGAGGAAGGTTTCTTCACAGAGAGGGTGGTCGATGCATGGAATAGTCTGCCACAGGAAGTGGTGGGGCAGCCACAGTTGGGGGTTTTAAACATGCTTGGGACAGGCGTAAAGGAACCTTGAGGTGTGAGGGAGTGATGAAAAGCCACTGACCAAATAGGGTCAGAGGCAACATACATGCATAGGACTTATGGGCAGACTGGATGGACTGAGTGGCCCTTATCTGCGGACATTTTCTATGTTTCTATGGAGAGGTTGTATACAGGCCATGTTACACTGCAGTTGTTCAGTGAGGAGTTGGCACAGGATAATGAACTTCTCAGACTGGGAAGCAGGTGCCACCAAAACTGAAAATTCAAGACAAACTACATACAACAACACATGCAGGGAACTATTATTAGGAAAATCCTCATAAAGTAAATGCAAAAAACTTTGATTTGAGCTAAAAAAATTAAAGTGCAGCACATAAATGCAGTGCTTCTTGTCACAGGCATGATGCTTTTCACAAGCATAAGAAGTTGCTCAAGGAGGTAAAAAAGTTGGAGTCATAGTACGGCACTTACTGATGCCAAGGAAAGCTCGGCTCACAAGTAACACACCCCAACAGAGCTTGGTTGCAGGATGAATAAAGATTTAATTCCATAAACCTGAAGATGGCAAACACCCTGGAACTTGACTAGAAAGATTAGAATGGCAGCATGTAATCATGAGGCATATAAATCATGTCGCCATATTGTGGATGTTAAGGACGCAGCCCATTGACATCAACATGTTTCAGGCAGTGTGCTCAGTCTCCATGGTGTTTTTTAAATTAAACAAAAAAAAAAACTGCAATGTTGCTGGCTGCCAACAGAGCACACTTGGTCTGGCCTCAAGAACTCTGTGAGGAGGGTTGGGGGTGTCTTGTCTATGGGGTTTGGGTGTCATAGAGGCATAGATCAGGAAGCATAGGCAGACCAGAAGAAGTTACAAAATTCACAAGTAGCATTTTGTTATTATCAGTAGCAATAACATAGAAAAAATAAATTGTACAGGATAGCTCTTCTTAACGGCAATACGGACAAAAAAAATCCTTCATCTGAGTCTCTCTCTCTCTCAATTTAAATCTCAAGCTCTCTCTCTATATCCCTAAACAAAACATTACTCTCTTTTCACAATATGTCTTTTCCTGGCAGTTTAAACTCTGCATCCTGATCGTTGTAAGTTACATCTCCTGTTTCTCACAAAATATACCAAAGCTTCTGTCCGTTTCTTTCCTGAGGTCAGCCTGAAGAGCACATCCACAGTAGTCTTAACAGGTGTAACAAAATAGAACACTCTGTCCCAGAGCTGGTCTCATGTTAAACAGGCTTATGGAGGTCATACGCATCTCAAGATCAACCCCCTGTATTACAGATTGCTATTTTTTTTTCAAGAAACCCAACTAGCTTTCTGCAGGCATTTCAACAAGATAATTAGATGCAGTTGCTAACCAAGGGATCCTGGTTTCACATAAAAATTAACAAATGAGAAAAACATATCAAGGGCCTAATGAAGAAATCAGTAAGTCACAAGGCCCATGCTGAGTTGTAAAGAATGGAAAAATAGAAAATAAGCTGAAAAGAGAAAAAGACCAGTGACAATGTGCAGTGCCCTAGAGTTCCTGGTGCCCTTCAGAAATGGGCATAAAGGTACCCCAGGGTAGGTGTCCTAGAATAGGTGCCCCAGAAAAGATTCCCCATAATAGAAAGCCCCAGTCAGGCTATTAAAAAAATATTTTTTCTCTCTGTTTTCTCCCTGTATGCTCCATTTCTTTTAGAACCCCTGCCCCAATTGCCAAGCACCGGGAACCTGGGTTTGAATCCCACAGCCCCCACTTGCATGCTGAGTGACCCTGAGCAAGTCACTTAACTTCCTTATGCTCCCAGGTTGCACCTGTAAACAAGCTGTCAACTTAGTGTGTCTCACCTGGATAAACAATTGGAAAAAACCCCACAAAACTCAATATTCAAATGACAGCATTGACTATACGCCCATAATTTCCTTCCACTCCCCCACCCTCCCCAAACAGGTATAATAATGGATAAAGCCTCTTACTGAATAGATATTTCAGATATAACATTTCTAATCAAAGGGAATGTACTGTATACATTTTTAATTTTTTGTTCTATAAGAAGGCAGTCAGGGACACAAAATCCAACACAGAACTACATATTGCATAGGGGGTCAAGGGAGGGGGAAATCAGGTATACAGCAGGCAAAAAAAGGAAGATGAAAGGGGGAAATTAGGCTGACGGAGGGGGCAGGATAACAGAGGAGGACGAGCAGAAGGCAGTCGTTCTTAATGATTACTTCTGCTCAGCAGTCACAGTGGAGAACTGTAGACCTCTGCCATGAAGCAACACAACGTCTACTGCAAGGGGATCCCAGAAATGGTACAAGTGGTACTTACAAATGAAAGTGTTAGTAAAAGACTTGCAACACTGTAACTAGATAAGGCTGCAGGGCCAGATGGGATGGAGCCAAGGGTGCTCAGGAAATTGGCATCAGAAGTGGTTGAACCCCTGTCAGTGCCTGCTCAAATCTTCCACAGTATGGACAGATTGTTGCATTCTGCCTGTCTACAGTCCAGTGGAGGGTTAACCACAGAAAAGAGTGAGGAGTTTGGTCAGTTTTTCCCTTGGTAGGGTATCCTCGATCAGATCGGGAATCTCTGCAAGTAGGCTATCACGATCCGGCATGACTCGGCCTAAGTCGAAAGTGGGCACTCTGTATGCCTGGAGTTAATTTCAACCACTTCAGGCTGGACAGGGGATCCATTTGGTCTCTGAGCTACATCCCACTTGCTGTATGCTGGACCTGGGTCCTACCAGGCTGTTAGTGGACTGCTGCAAGATCCTAGACCCAGCCATTATGGAGACAGTCAGGAGTTCCTTAATGGAGGGTGTTTCTCAGCTGCCTCTTTTGAGGAAGGTGGTTAAGGAGGTGGTGGCTGTGACACTTGTACAGCTGGTTCTGATTAATCTAACGCTTTTTGTAATATAAAAATGTGTTATTGAGTGTCTCTGATGAGACATGCTGTTTCAGCTAAAAGATAAAAGCCAGGAGATAATTAAAGGCTAGAAGAGACCTAAATTAAGGATCTCCTGTTTATCTGGCTTAATTGTAGCTACCAGCTGCTAGGCTGGAAATCATAAACTTTTATGGCGTTTAGAGGACGACTACAGGTTATGTCATTTAGCTGCTACGTCATAAATGCTCTTTGATGTCTGTGAAAGAGCAGGATGCTGCTCATGGATGAAAGAAAGAACTTGGAAAATTACAGACTTAATTGGGAAGTCATATGGGGAAACACGTTTTTTTTTTGCTGATGTCACCTATTAATTTACCTCCTGACACAAGACATCCTGTTTGTATGATTTTTAATAAACAGAGGAGGAGCTGGGTGACATCAATTCATGGAGAAGACAGGCTCAAGACAGTTGTTTTAATTATGCTGTGCCTGTCCTTTAGACACATGTTTGGACTCTGAAACTACAACATCTTTCAGCACTGTAAGAATATAAGAATACATAAGCTAGGCAAGTCTAAGTGTATTATTGGTAGGAATTTGCACTTTTAACCTTATTCTTTTAAAAGACTGTATGGCTTTGTGATATGTTCTGTATTTACATTTTACATTTTTATCTATTTTTAAGTAAATATCTCATTTTAAGAGACTACTTGGTGAGCCTTTGAAATTCTTTCTTTGACAAGTGAAGCATATATGGTTAAAGCTGACAATGTGCAAAGCTTACTGTTTTTACCAAACTGGGAAAAGGCAAGAGTTTATTCTGAGGTCTTTCATAGAGTTTTTAAGGGTTCATTTTGTACACCTGATTAGGTGCCCATAGGCGAAAGATATCTGGCATCCCTCAAAGAGCAGAATTATCTGAGCCTGTACATTGTGTATGCTAGCAAGAGGTTCACAGTTTGAATCCCTCCAAGAACTTGAGACCAAAGGTTGATTCAAACCCACAAAACAGACAGGATGGTTACCCTGTTCTGTTAACTGTTCTCAATACTGCACTCGGAGATTGGCACTGTGGGAGGAGAGGGCCTGACCTGCTGAGTGGGGTTGTGACAGATTGGTTAGCAGCGGTGTACATACGTTTGTTATTACAAGCTTTTATTGTTAAGTGTGTTAGCTTGAGACTGTCAGCTCACTTGCAAAGAACGAAAAAGGCAATGATTTGTTTTTAGAAGGAAACAGAACTGTATCACTTGGCTTACAGTTGAGTTCCTACCCATTTAATTTTTTTTTCTAAAGTGCAAGTCAGAGTAGCTGTAGTTAGGGAAGAAGATGGCTTCCAACCACAGCGGGCACACTGTAGACTACTTAAAGCAGTTGTGCAGCGACAGAGAAGTCCCGTTCGAGGTGAAAGCCACCAAGCAGAACATACTAACATTCTAAAATGCCAGCAGAATAGGCCTAATGATCTCTCAAGTCTGCTTGATTTTCAGCACCCACACTGAGGGTGTCCCCCCCTTCCCTTTGGGTTATACTTTCCCCAGTCCCAGATGTTCTACCTGTATTATGCATGGTCAGACTTACCCTCCCCAGTACCTGTCCCATCCCCTCTTAAACCTGTTCACAGTCTCCATCTCTGCTAACTCCCTGGACAGTGCATTCCATGGCTCTACCACCCTTTCAGTGAAATAACATCTCCTTCTCTTCTCCCCTCTGAGCCTGCCCCCTTCCAGCTTACACCCGTGACCTCTTGTTATCCCACCCTCCTTCCTTTAGAGCACCCTGCATGGGCCTCCTTTATTGATCCCTTTCATGTACTTAAAGACCTCTATCATGCCCCCCTGTACCTCCTCTCCTTCAGGGTGTACATGACGAGCTCCTTGAGCCTTTCCTCATAGGTCCTCTACCCCAGGCCCCAGATCATTTTGTTTGTTCTCCTTTGGACCCTCTCTAGGAGTGTAATGTCCCTCTTTAAATGTGGTCTCCAAAACTGTACACAATGCTCGAGGAGTGGCCTAACCAAGCAGTTGTACAGTGGAAGGATCACTTCTGCCTTTCTGGAGGTAATTCCCCTGGCGATGCTTCCCAGCATCCTATTTGCCCTTGCTGCTGCCCTCCTACAGATCTCTGAGTTGTTCATTTTGTCATCTACCACTACCCCCAGGTCTCTCTCACCCTCTGTAACTTGAATCATGTCTCCTCCCAGGGTATACCCCTGGCCTGGATTTCTGACTCCCAGGTGCAGAACTTTGCACTTCCCCACACTAAATTTTAGTTTCCATTTTCCCGACCACCTTTCCAGAGCCTGCAGATCCTCCTGCAAGCCTGCAAGGCCACCCTCCCCTCCTCCCCATCCACCACTGCACCTAGCTTTGAGTCTTCTGCAAAGAGACTCATCTCACTCCTAATCTCCCTCCTGATGTCTGAGATATAGGTGTTGAACAGGAGTGGCCCCAGCACTGACCCCTGGGGAACCCCATTAGTAACCCACCTTGGGGTTGAGGCTAACCCTCCAACCACCACCTTCTGAGTACCCTCAGAGAGCCAATTTCCTATCCATCTTAGCAACTGCCTCCCTACCCCCATTTCCTTCAGTTTAGCCAGCAGGCCACTGTGGGGTACCGAATCAAATGCCTTGCTAAAATCCAGAAAGAGGATGTCCACTGGCCTACTCTGGTCCAGGGCCCTTGTCACCAAGTCATAGAACTCAACAAGATTTGTCTGGCATGATCTTCCCATGACAAAGCCATGATGCCTATCATCCAAGTACCCAGTTTGCTCCAGTAACCCCCCAAGCCTTTCCTTGACAACACCCTCTATCACCTTGCTGACCACTGATGTCAGGCTAATGGGCCTGTAATTTCCCACCTCCTCTCTTGATCCCCCCTTGTGGATCAGCATGACATGGGCCACCCTCCAGTCTTGGGGCACCCACCCAGAACCTCGTGGATGTCCTGGTGGTAGCAGATACCCAGAGCACTGAGTCACAGACAGTGACATAAGGGACCGAACCTTAAATGTGGAAGGGCTAGTGGCCAGTGTGGTGTCCAGATCCGATGGGGAGGGCAGCAGGGCCACTGTCAGTGAAGGGCCACAGCAACAGGGAAAGGTCACCAGTATCCTGCAGCCAGAAGTACTCAGGCTGCAGATTGAGTTGCGCCAAATGGAGCTGGAATTCCAGGAGAAGAGAGAGTGAGAACAGCGAGAGGTGGAATGAGAGAGATGAGAGGCAGAGCAGGAACAGTGGGAGGCTGAGCGTGAGGAGCATAAGTGCCAGCGAGCTGCAGAGGAGAAGAGGAAACAAGAACAGAGGGAGGCAGAGCGAGAACGCCAGGAGGCAGAGCGAGAATGCCGAGAGGCAGATCGAGAACAGTGAGACGCTGACCATGAGGAGCATGAGCACCAGAGGCAACATGAACTGGAGAAGCTACATCTGCAACCAGTGGCACCAGAGCAGGTAAGCGGCTTGGGTTTAACTGGGACTACAGGACTGGGTTACAAATTGAATTCCCAACTGATAGCCAGATTTAAAGAGGGGGAGGATGTGGATGACTTTTTAAATTCTTTTGAAAAAGTTTGTATTCAGGCTAAAATTCCTAGAGAGTCCTGGAGCTTCCAGCTATCCCCGCTACTTACCGGGAAAGCTCGGGATGCATTGGGTCAAATGGATAATGAAGACAGTGATGATTACAGCAAACTTAAAGCTGCACTGTGAAAGAAATTTGAATTAACTGCTGAATCATACAGAGCTAAATTCTGTAAGCTCTGGAGAAGCCCAGACATGGACTACGAGGAGCTAGCCATGAAACAACGTCAGTTTTTAAAATGTTGGTGAGAAGGAATTGAAGCAAACTCTGGTGATAAAATTGAAAATGTGATTTTGTTAGAACAGTTTTTCTGGGCATGCCCAGCAGAGCTGAAAACCTGGCTGGAGGATTGAGATCCCAAAATGGTGCAAGAGGCTGCTGAACTCTCGGACCGCTATGCCAAGAGCAGACCTGCTCTTAGAGCGAATGGGACGGGGCAGCACAGAAAGGGAAAAGCGCACCTTCAGGGCAGCTAAAACCCTCACTGCCTCCACCAAAGCCAGTTAGCCCCAGGTTTCAGAGAAAAGATTTCTCTGAGAAAAGAAATGAATGTTGGTTGTGTAAAGAAACTGGGCATATTGCCAGACAGTGTCCTAAAAAGGTGAGCAATACACAACAGGGGGCTAGGAAGGAAGTGGGTTGTTTGTGTGTCCCTGGAAGCATGCCAGTGAACATGAGGGAACACGTGCACCCAGTCATGGTGAATGGTGTACAGACACAAGGGTTAAGGGACACAGGGGCATCTTTGACCTTGGTAAAGAGGGATCTGGTACAGACTGGTCAGCTTATACCCAATAAATACGTCACTGTACAGGGGTTCACTGGTGAAGAGAAAACATTGCCACTCATCAGTGTTCTCTGAGACTGGGGTGAAACAGGGGGAACTGTGCAACAGGTGGCTGTAGCCAAAACCTTAGCAGTGGATGTGATCCTGGGCAACAATCTCAAACAAGGGATGGTGTGTGTAGTTACCCATAGCCAAGTGGCAAGGGAACACTGTAGTTCCCTGGACCCCACAGAAGCCATTGTGGAAACCACTAGGAGGCTGGTTCCTCAGCCTGTGTCTTCTGATATGGAGACTAATGAAAAGGGGGTAGAAATTTCCCCAGTAGCAGTTAACCACACAGCTACAGAGGGTTGCTCTGAGGAGGGAGGGGTGACCCATTGTCAGATGGTTGGGATTGACAGTGATCCTGAGTGCTCTGACGCTAGTGCTAGGGACCCTAGTTTAGCGACTGAAGGGGACCTGTCCCACGCCTTGGGAATGTTTGAGGGGTTTGCAGCTGCTCAGAGAAGTGACCCTACTCTAGAGAAGCTGAGGGCTTGAGCAGACTCTGACAGGGCACAGGGAGGTGACGGTAAACATAAGGTTTATTGATAAAATGGACTGATGTATACTGAGGCTGTGCAGACAGAGGGAGGGATGCTAGGCAGGCAGCTTGTCATTCCCCAGGGGTATCATGAGCAGTTACTCAAGATTGCACATGATATTCCCTTGTCTGGCCTTCTGGGATCACGCGCACTATGCAGCGGTTGGCCTAGAATTTCTACTGGCCTAACTTCACAGAGCAGGTGAAGGAATATTGCAGGTCTTGTCACTGGTGCCAAGAAATAGGGAAGGCGGGCAAGACAACCCAAGCCGCCCTGATTCCATTGCCCATAGTTGAGGAGCCATTCCAGAGGGTGGGAATGGATATTGTGGGGCCTTTAAATACCCCAAGCACCTCAGGGAAGAGATTCATCCTGACTGTGGTGGATCATGCCACCCGCTATCCAGAGGAAGTCACCCTATTCTCACTGAGGACAGACAAAGTGGCAGATGCCTTACTTGGGATTTTCTCCCATGTTGGGTTTCTGCAGGAGGTTATCACTGATCAGTGGGTTCCTTCATGTCGGACCTGATGAAATGTTTATGGGAGAAATGTGGGGTTGTGCAGAGATGCAGTACACCGTATCACTCACAAGCCAATGGGCTTGTGGAATGATTCAATGGTACCTTGAAGTCAATGCTCCAGGTGTTTGCTGAACATCATGGGAGGGACTGGGAGAAATACCTTCCCCACCTGTTGTTTGCATACAGGGAGGTGCCCCAAGAGTCAATGGGATATTCTCCCTTTGAACTCTTATATGGACGCTGGGTATGTGGGCCCCTAGACTTGATCCAAGAGGAGTGGGAAGGCAAGCACACCACCCAGGGGACTCCCATAGTGGATTACGTCCTTAAGTTTAGGGAAAGGTTGAAGGAGCTTATGGGGACAGCCCAGAGCAACCTGGTAGCTGCCCAACAGAAACAAAAAGTGTGGTACGACCAAAGAGCCAGAGCTCACTCGTACATGGTGGGTCAGGAGGTCATGGTCCTTATTCCGGTCAGGAAAGACAAGCTGCAGGCTGAGTGGGCAGGACCATACAAAGTGGTTAGGAAGGTAAATGACGTGAACTATATTATAGAGTTGCCTGACAGAAGACAGACAGAAAGGATGGACCATGTCAACATGATGAAGCCATATGCAAATAAGGATGACATGGTGTTTGCAGTGTGTAGTCCACGGGAGAGGATGGCTGAAGGAGACCCCCTTCTGGACTTGCTGGAAGAAAGTAAGCGGGAGTCCTCTGTGGAGGCAGTTAAATTGTCTCCCCAACTGACCCCGGATAAAATCCAGAAAGTATGGGAGGTTTTAGCAGACTTTACCACATTGTTTAGCACCAAGCCTGGACTAACCCCCTTAGTGACGCAGGATGTGGAGACAGGGACACAGACGCCCATACGGTGGACAGCGTATTGGGAGTCAGAAGCTGTCCAAAAGGACATTAGGAGGAAAGTGAAAGAGATGCTGGATTTAGGAGTAATCCAGAGATCTCACAGCCCCTGGGCCTCACCTGTAGTCCTAGTGCCCAAGCCAGATTGCTCTACTCATTTCTGTGTGGACTATCGTGGACTGAATGCAGTCACAAAGTCAGATGCCCACCTGATGCCATGGACAGATGAACTCCTGGACAAGTTGGGAGGGGTGACCTACCTTACGACCATCGACCTGACCAAGGAGTATTAGCAGGTAGAGTTGATGGACAGAACTAGGGAGAGGTCGGCCTTCATCACTCTGATAGGCTTATTTGAATTTAAAGTAATTTCTTTCAGAATGAAGAATGCCCTGGCCACTTTCCAAAGGTTGGTGAACTAGGTGTTAAATGGTGCTGAGGAGTAAGCTGTGGCGTTCCTGGATGACATTGCCATCTTTAGTGCCAGCTGGGAGGAACACCTATCCCACCTTAGGGAAGTGCTGGGCAGGATACAGAAGGCCAAGCTCTCTGTCAAAGCAGAGAAGTGGCAGGTGGCCATGGGAAAAGTGGCATACCTTGGGCATGTGGTAGGCTGAGGACAGATCTGTCTTAACCAAATAAAAACAGAAGTAATCTGGGCATGGCCCAGACCAGAAATGCAGAAGCAGGTCAGGACTTTCCTCGGGACAGCAGGGTACTATAGAAAATTTGTACCTAATTATAGTGCCCTGGCTGCTCCCCTATCTGACCTGGTAAAGAAAAGGATGCCAAAGAAAATTACCTGGGGGCCAGCCTGTGAAGAAGCCTTTACCAGATTGAAGGAGGCACTGTGCAGTGCTCCTGTTTTGACAAGTCTTGACTATAGCAGACCCTTTAATTCAGACTGACGCCTCAGACATGGGTATTGGGGCAGTACTGAGTCAGACATCCAACCAAGGGAAAGATCACCCTGTAGCATATCTGAGTAAAAAGTTACTTCCCAGGGAGCAGGCGTACTCCACTGTGGAAAAGGAGTGTCTTGCCATAGTGTGGGCCCTAAAGAAGTTGGAGCCATACTTGTATGGGCAGCATTTTGTGGTACATTGCAGAGGGACTGGAAGGAAAAGTATGTCTCTTTGCAGATGACACAAAGATCTGCAACAGAGTTGATGCACAAGGTGGGGTGGAAAGGATGAGAAGGGACTTGACAAGGTTAGAGGAATGGTCAAATGTATGGCAGCTTAGATTCAATGCTAAGAAGTGCAAGGTAATGCACCTGGGAAACAAAAACCCGGGGGAAGAGTACACAATGGGGGGTGAGATACTAACAACAACAAAAATGGAAAGGGACCTGGGGGTAGTCATATCAGATGACCTAAAGGTGGGCAAACAATGTGAGAGGGCAGCAAGGAGGGCTGGGGGGATACTGGGATGCATAGGGAGAGGCATCACCAGTAGAAAACAGGAAGTTATCATCCCTCTGTACAGACAGCTGGTCAGACCCCATCTGGAGTACTGCGTGCAGTTCTGGAGACCCAATCTTTGCAAAGACATACACAGGATGGAAGCTGTCCAGAGGAGGGCAACTAAAATGGCGCAGGGTCTGCACCGGAAGACATATGAAGAGAGACTTAAGGAGCTTAATATGTATAGCCTCGAGGAAAGGAGGGAGAGGGGGGACATGATAGAAACTTTCAAGTATTTTTATTTTATTTTATTTAAACAGCAGTTTGGAAAACCTTTGAGCCATAGGTTCATTTACAAAGGTACCTTGTCACAGTAAGACAAACCAAAATACAGTATAGCAGTACAACACATAAGTATAACAGTAAAATTAAGACATAGATACAAACAAGCTGGTACAGGTAGGATGGATGCAAACAATACCAGAGTTATGTCATCCGTAGCAGCTTAGTAATAAACTTTGTCATAAGTATTGAGCACGGCTTTGACTAGTGGCAGTTACAGCATCGGTGTTAATAAGGTGGTTATGTAAGAAAGTTTTGAAGCACCATATAGTTGGAGCTTTGGAGATGGAGGAGGCAGTGTGTTGAACCAGGAGGGGGCCTAAAGCTGAAGGCTCTTTGGCCGTGAGAGGTCCTAGCTCTAGGGATAACAAGAGGTTTTCCCAGAGGTCCGGTATGAACTAGTGGGACAGTGCGCGTATGGTGGTGGTCCAATCCTGGTGAGGAAAGCCCAGGAGGGTCTTTTTGTGAAGTACAGGTAGATATTTGAAGTGCATGAGATCAAGTACCAGCGCTTTAGCATACAGTAGACAGGTGTGTGTCATCCTAGGTGCTCCAGTAATTAACCTGCAGGCCTTATTCAGAGATAGCGAATTTTATGGTGTGGTCTGATCAGCAGCACCATACCCGGCAGTCCATAGTCCACTAGGGACAGGATAGAGGAGGTGATCATGAGTCGAAGAGCCTCCGGAGGAGGCAGTGTTTATACCGATGTAAGATGCCCAATCGGATATTAGTGGCAGTGGCTAGGCAGCGATGTGTCCATGGAAGGAGAGGAGGGGTCAAAATGGATCCCTAGGTATTTATAGGAGCAAACTTGTTTGAGTGGGAATGAGGACCCAGAGTGAATGAGGAGTTTGAAGTTGCAGGATTTGTTTTGGGGATGAGTGAAGAACATGGTTTTGGTTTTTTTAAGATTTATCACCGATCTATGTTACTTGAACCAGCCCTCGGCTTCAGTGAAGGACTTCTGCAGCGAGTCCTGGAGGGCAGTAGGGTTACGACTTGAGGCAAAGATGATTGCATCATCAGCATACAATAGAATGTTCCCTGAGCAAGAGCGTGGAAGGGTGTTAAGGTAAAGGGAGAACCTCAAGGGAATCAACAAAGTCCAAGAGGGTAGCATCTTTCAAAAAAAGAGGTGTGCAAGAACAAGAGGGCACAATTTGAAGATAGAGGAGGGGTGGCTCAGAGGTAATTTAAGGAAGTATTTTTTCACAGAGAGGGATGTGGATGCATGGAACGGCCTTCCGGAGGAGGTTGTGGAGTCAAAAACAGTGGTGGAATTCAAGCATGCATGGGACAGTCATAAGGCAATTCTAGGGGTTGGGGGTAGGAAGAAGTAGGCTGCTGGTTAACTAGGATCTACAGCTTATCCATTAGGTAGGGAAATGGGCAGACTGGGTGGGCCAAGCGGTCCTTATCTGCCGTTAAATTCTATGTTTCTATGTTTTTATGTACAGACTGACCACAACCCCATGGTTTGGTTGATGCAAATGGGAATAAAATGGTAGATTGCTAAGATGGAGTCTTGCTCTGCAAGGGTATGACATGACAATTCTACATAGGGCTGCAGTGACCAATCAGAACTCAGATGGGTTGTCTCATGTCTATGAGAAGTGAACTGATGTGGGAAGCTTACCCCATGCAGGGGATAGTGCCCCCAAATTCAGTCTAGGTAGGGAGGATTGTGACGCTTGTACAGCTGGTTCTGATTAATCTATGCTTTTTGTAATATAAAAATGTGTTATTGAGTGTCTCTCATCATGAGACATGCTGTTTCAGCTAAAAGATAAAAGCCAGGAAATAATTAAAGGCTAGAGAAGACCTAAATTAAGGATCTCCTGTTTATCTGGCCTAATTGTAGCTGCCAGCTGCTAAGCTGGATATCATAAACTTTTATGGCGTTTAGAGGAAGACTACAGGTTATGTAATTTAGGTGCTATGTCATAAATGCTCTTTGATGTCTGTGAAAGAGCAGGATGCTGCTCATGGATGAAAGAAAGACCTTGGAAAATTACAGACTTAATTGGGAAGTCACATGGGGAAACACATTTTTTTTTGCTGATGTTACCTATTAATTTGCCTCCTGACACAAGACATCCTGTTTTTTATTATTTTTAATAAACAGAAGAGGAGCTGGGTGACATCATGGAGAAGGCAGACTCAAGACAGCTGTTTTAATTATGCTGTGCCTGTCCTTTAGACACACGTTTGGACTCTGAAACTACAACATCTTTCAGCACTGTAAGAATATAAGAATAAATTAGCTAGGTAAGTCTAAGTGTATTATTGGTAGGAATTTGCACTTTTAACCTTACTCTTTTAAAAGATTGGCTTTGTAATATAGTGTTCTGTATTTACATTTGACATTTTTATCTATTTTTAAGTAAACATCTCATTTTAAGAGACTACTTGGTGTGCCTTTTAAATTCTTTCTTTGACAATTGAAGCATATATGGTTAAAGCTGACACTGTGCAAAGCTTACTGATTTTACCAAACTGGGAAAAGGTAAGAGTTTATTCTGAGGTCTTTCATAGAGTTTTTAAGGGTTCATTTTGTACACCTGGTTAGGTGCCCGTAGGCGAAAGATATCTGGCATCCCCCGAAGAGCAGAATTATCTGAGCCTGTACATTGGGTACGCTAGCAAGAAGTTCCCAATTTGAATCCCTCCAAGAACTTGAGACCAAAGGTTGATTCGAACCCACAAAACAGACAAGAGGGTTACCCTGTTCTGTTAACTGTTCACAATACTGCACTTGGAGGTTGGCGCTGTGGGAGCAGAGGGCCTGACCTGCTGAGTGGGGTTGTGACAGTGGCAACTTAGCTTGAGGCACATCTGGAAAAATATACCATCTGTAAGTCTTTCCAGCTGGGATTTAGATGACAACACAGCACAAAGACAGCACTCGTGTGGGTGCAAAATGACCTCCCTCCAGCTAGAGATAGAGGGGAATGAAATATTCTTGTTCTACCCGACCTCTCATCAGTTTTTGATACTATAGACTATAGGACTTTATTGGATCACCTGAAGCACTTTAAAGGATTCACAGCTACTGTTTTGAAGTGTTTAGAGTTCTTTCTGACCATCAGGGTGGGTGCAGCATGTTGCACTGTGCAATGTTTCCTTGCATCCTGCTGTCCTTGACTGTGGAGTGCCTAAAGGCTCAATTCTATCTCCCAGGTTGTTTGCAGTGTACGTACTGCTCCTAGAAGAGGTCAGTCGATGATATAGCCTGTGATTTAATTGCCATGCAGAGGATACCCAACTACAGTATACTTGTTGTTTGTTCCATGGAGGGAAATGCTGTCAACATGCTGAACTGTTGTCTGTCTAGTGTCAATGATTGCCTGGCCTCCAGCTGGTTGAGGTTGAATCCAGACACGGCGAAGATGTTCCTGGTAGATGCAGGTTCCCAGTGGATGGCAGAAGTGGGAGGAAAGATTGCTGAGTTAAATCTGCATGCTACCCAGCTCTCATGGACATTGTTAAGACTAGGAATCTGGGTATCATCATGTATTACAAGCTGACACTAGGACATCAGGTGTCAACTGTGGTAATTGGTGGCTTTTTCCATTTTAGCAACATCACCTGGCTCAAAACTTGTCTGGAACCTGGGGAACTGACTATACTGGTATATATCTTTATTATGTCAAGGCTGGATTACGCTAATGCGTTATACCTTGGGCTGTTGGGAAATTTGATGTGCCACTTGCAGCTGTTGCAGAATGCTGCAGTCATTTTGATTGCCAGAGTGTCTCGTTTCAAGCATATCTCACCAGTGTTGTGGGCATTGCACTGGGTGATGGTGAGGTAGCATGTCTCCTTCAAGATAGCTAAAAAAGGCAAATGACCTCTGTACAAAAGTGCTGAGGCAAAGGTTACTCAGAAAGGGCATTGGCAACAAAGCTAGGTTTCAGAGAAATACAACGCATCATGTGATATATATGCAAAATGCCATGATAGCTTGTACTTGTAATAGCTTAGCAGAAGACACCAGGAGAAGGACTGCTGTGTGACTGAACTTCTCTGCTGGAACTAAAGTAGAAGAACTTTTGTGTTTGACCTCTAATTTAGGGTTAAAAAACTAACATACCAAAAAAAAAAAAAAAAAGTGTGTGTTTGGGTTAACTGAACTGAATGGGTAACTGAAAAGTCATCTAGGTGTAAATCTCAGGTGACTGAAAGGACTTAACTGCTGTGAGGTTTAAATTACTTGTAGAAAGATCTGGTAAGTAGGGGGAGTGGCTTAGCTAGAAGGAAGCTACATTTAAAGACTGCCTTAGAAAGATTCTGCTAATAGCGTGGCAGAAGACACCAGGAGAAGGACTGCTGTGTGACTGAACTTCTCTGCTGGGACTATATTGCCCTCCTTCCTCCCTCCACCCCACCCAAAGCTAGTTCTATTTTTATAGGCACAAGATTTGACTGACAACAGGAACTTCCTGTTAGGGGCAGGAAGTGAGTGATCACAGAACCACCAAGGACCCACCATCCTAGAAGGGCAAGAGTAGCTCTCCGGCCCCCTCTAGCTGCTGAAGGTCTGCCTCTGAACAATAAGTGGTCTACTGAGAAATATAGGATATTCTTGTCTCAGAACAGGACAATCAGGAGCTTAAAGGCACACAGGCAGAAAGTAAGGAGAGAGAGAAAAAAAAACAGAGGAAAGAGTAAGGATTGGAAACAGTTAAGGGGCCAGAAATAAGACATGATTGGAGTGGTGCAGTGCAGTGGCTGTGGAGCAGCAGTCTTCCGGGAGATGTTCTGGAGGATGCGGTGTTGTCCCATCTCAGCGCCTCTCTGGGCTGAGGAGGAGGTTGCTCATCTCCAGGCTGAGTTGGCCAGGATTTGTGGGACCTCCTCTTCCATCCAGGGACCACCAGTGCCACTGCTGTTGCCTCAGAGGTTGCCAAGAAGAAGGCGGTTGGACCACAGTGGGCTCAGGGAGGGTGAGGTGGTGGAACAGAGGTGCATCCCTCCAGTTGTACCTCTCCACAATTCCTATGCCATTCTGGCAAAGTGTGGTTCCTCTATGGAGGCACCCACAGTGGAGACCAAGGAGGATGCTGGGAACCTCCACAAGGAGACCCACAGGAGGGTGGCAGGGACCCTGCAGGGGAAGAAAACAACCCTGGTGGGGACTCCATTGTTAGGAAGGTAGAACTTGGCAAGGAAGGAGACGGAGGTAAGGTGCCTGCCTGGCGCCATGGCTTGAGGGACAGGGAGCGAATCCTCAGGGATTGCTGTGGAGCAGCTGCACAGGGAGGGAGCTGGATGTCATTGTCCACCTAGGGACAAATGACCTGGCTAAGAAAGGGATTAGAAGTGCAGGAAGAGTTTGTGGAATTGGGGAGGGGCCTTAGTCAAGTAGCAGCACGTAACCTTCTCGGAGGTGCTACCCAATTCATGGCATAGGAGAGGCTAGGTGTTCCTGCACCATGGGATTCAATCAGTGGTTGAAAAACTGGTGTGGAGCTCAGGGATTTGGCTTCATTGGGGACTGGGGGTCCACCTGGAGTGATGCAAGCCTATACTGGCATGATGGGCTGCATCTGTCCGGGAGGGAACCAGGATCCTAGGTGATAGGTTTAAATGCTTCATTGGCAAGCTTTTAAACTAGCCAAGGGTGGAGGCACTGAAAAGGAGCAGGAAAATCCTAGCCCCCCCCAAACAATCACGGTAGTAAGTGTGGTAAACACTAACATGGAGGTGTCGATAGGAGAAGGGCTGGGGTAAATGGAAAAAGTGACAAAGGCAAGAAGGTCAGGGATGGGGCAAAAGGTGGTAAGGCCATCAGGAAATGGAGGGTAATGAGTACCAATGCCCATAGTCTGGGCAACAAGCTCCCTGAGCTGGTGGCCTTAATGGAAGAGGGATGTCTGGATATCGTAGCAGTCACAGAAACATGGTACACAGAAAACCATGACTGGGATGTTAACATACCAGGGTACATAACCTACAGGAGAGACAGGCAGGGGAGAAGAGGGGGAGGAGTAGCTCTCTATGTAAAGGAAGGGATAAAAGCAACTGAACAAAAGAGTAAACAGGGAGGAGAGGAGGCACTGTGGGTCACCTTGGAGACTGGAAAGGGCACCACAATCCGCACAGGGGTTGTGTACAGACCCCCATGTCAGGGGGAAGAAATGGACAAGGATATGATGGAAGGCATTCTTAGAATGGCAGAGAAAGGGGATATACTGTTGATGGGAGACCTGAATATGCCAGATGTTAACTGGAGCACATTTGCTGCAGCCACATCCAGGAGCAGGGCCATTCTTGATGCCCTACAGGTGGCAGGCATTAGACAGCTAGTTTCGGAACCCACTCGTGAGGGAGCAATCTTAGACCTCATGCTCTCAAACGGGGGCAGTGAGAGGATCTCAGATCTAGAAGTGGGTTGCCATCTGGGGACAAGTGACCATCAAACAGTGTGGTTCACGTTAAACTCAGCTACAGAGTCAAGTCATACAAAAGGGGGCATACAAACGGGGGCAGTGAGAGGATCTCAGATCTAGAAGTGGGTTGCCATCTGGGGACAAGTGACCATCAAACAGTGTGGTTCACGTTAAACTCAGCTACAGAGTCAAGTCATACAAAAGTGAGGGTACTGGACTTTAGGAGGGCTGACTTTGGCAAGATGGCAGAGTGCCTCAGAAAAGCACTAGCAAACAGGCTAGAAGGAGGTGTGGAGCAACAATGGGGAATTATCAAAACTGCCATCACAGACGCAACAAGCCTTTGTGTGAAGCAAATAAACAAATCAAAATGAAAGAAAAAGCCACTATGGTTCTCCAAGAGAGGTGGCTGTGAAAGTCAGGAAGAAAAAGATAGCATTCTGGAAGTATAAGGAAACACAGAAGGAGCAGGACAGAGAGCTGTACCAGTTAAGACAGAAAGAAGCAGGGAGGGAAGTCAGAATAGCAAAGGCCCAAACTGAGGAAAAGATAGCCAACTCAGTTAAGAAGGGGGATAAAACCTTTTATAGGTACATCAGCGAGCGTAGAAAGACAAAGGGAGGGATAGTGAGGCTGAATAGAATGAACGGTGGGTGGGCAGAGGGGGACAGTGAAAAAGCAGGAATACTGAACGAATATTTCTGTTCAGTATTCACAAAAGGAGGAGAAGTACCTAATCAAATTAACAGAAGCACTCTTGATAGGGGGTTCGATCCCAGTCCTTTCACAGAAGAAAGAGTTCTGCAAGAACTCCTAAAACTGAAGGTGGACAAAGCAATGGGTCCTGATGGAATTCACCCCAGAATTCTAAAATAATTAAGGAAGGAACTAGTGAAACCAATGGCTACTCTTTTTAATAAATCATGGGAGGATGGTGTGGTACCCGAGGACTGGAGGAAGGCGGATGTGATTCCCTTTCACAAAAGTGGGACCAAGACAGAGGCAGGAAACTACAGACCTGTCAGTCTGACCTCTGTGGTAGGGAAAGTGATGGAGTCACTTGAAGGAAAGAATAGTTGAGTACCTAGAGGTCAGTGGAGCACAGGATCCAAGGCAGCATGGGTTCTAGCGGGAAGGTCATGTCAGACGAATCTAATAGATTTCTTTGACTGGGTGACCAAAGTAGTAGACCAGGGAGGGCTGTGGACATGGCCTACCTAGACTTTAGCAAGGCATTTGACACAGTCCCACACAAAAGATTATTAGTCAAATTAACCAGCCTGGGAGTGGGTCCCAGGGTGGTAGCCTGGGTAAAACATTGGCTGGACAACAGGACACAAGGTAATTGTAAATGGAGTCCACTCTGAAGAAAGGGCGGTTACTAGTGGGGTACCGCAGGGTTCAGTATTGGGTCCAGTCCTTTTTAATGTCTTCATCAGTGACATTGCAGAGGGACTGGAAGGAAAAGTATGCCTTTTTGCAGATGACACAAAGATCTGCAACAGGGTTGATACACAAGGAGGCGTGGAAAGGATGAAAAGGGACTTGGCAAGGTTGGAGGAATGGTCAGACATATGGCAGCTAGGATTCAATGCAAAAAAGTGCAAAATAATGCACCTTGGAAACAAGAACCCAGGGGAAGAATACACAATGGGTGGGGAGATAGTAACAACAACAAAACAGGAAAGGGACCTGGGGATAATCATATCAGATGACCTTAAGGTTAGCAAGCAATGTGAGAAGGCAGTAGGGAGGCCCGGGGGGTATACTGGGATGTATAGGGAGAGGCATCAGCAGCAGAAAACAGGAAGTTGTTATCCCTCTGTACAGACAGTTGGTGAGACCCCATCTGGAATACTCTGTTCAGTTCTGGAGACCCCATCTCCGCAAGGACATAGACAGGATAGGGGCAGTCCAGAGGAGGGCAACTAAAATGGTGCAGGGTCTGCAAGAGAAGCCGTATGAAGAGAGACTAAAGGAGCTTAATATGTATACGCTTGAGGAAAGAAGGGAGAGGGGGGACATGATAGAAACTTTCAAGTACCTCAAGGGAATCAACAAAGTCCAAGAGGGTAGCATCTTTCAGAAAAGAGACTTGCAAGAACAAGGGACACAATTTAAAGATAGAAGGAGGGCAGTTCAGGGGCAATGTGAGGAAGTATTATTTCACAGAGAGGGTAGTGGATGCATGGAACAGCCTTCAGAGGAAGTTGTGGGTCTAAAACTGTGGGAGAATTCAAGAATGGGACAGACATAAGGCAATTCTTGTGGGGGCAGGAAGATATAGGCTGTTGGTTAACTAGGATCTGCGGCCTATCCTGTAGTTAGGGAAATGGGCAGACTAGATGGGCCTAGCGGTCCTTATCTGCCGTCAAAGTCTATGTTTCTATGCTTCTATGACAATTTAGGATGGTTTTGCTTTAAGCAGGAATGCATGGTGTGAAAGGCCCTCTTACACAATCTGAAGGTGAGAACAGAAGACACACATACATGTTTCGTCCTACACAGTACAAAAGCACTGAGGTAAGGGTTAACAAAAAATGTGCATTGGTGGGGGTACAGCATGTGTGATTCTGGCACGATGCATTCCTGCTTAAAGCAGAACCAACCTAAATTTGTGTGGTATAAAATGGGTTTCAAAAATCGTGAACCCTGATTGGTTGAGGGCCATCTTTACCCATGTTATTATCTTCATACAACAGCACTGGGCAAAGATCCAGCGGCCTTTTCATAATATAATTATTTACTAACCACATATGCCTGCTTACCATCACAGACATGGCTGCCACCTTTACTCACTAAAAGCCTTCAACTAGGCCCTAAAAGTAAAACTGCCTTAAAAGAAAAGAATAATAATTAAATACTAGTTTCCCTCATATCCTCTTCTTATGCACACAAACATAAATTTAAAAAATAAAGTACTATAGTACTTACAGTTTTAATTTTTGGCGTTTTTTTGTTGACCATGAAAAAACAGCCTCCTAGCCTTACCTGATGTTTAACCTGCTACAGATAAAACAGAAGCCTTAGTTTCATCTGAGGCCTTCTGTTGTGTATAGGGTGAACATTCCACTAGTAGACCTGAGCAGAAATTTTGATTTTTGTATTCCACCCATAGTACACATTCCATGTAATGGATTGAGTTTAGGAAAGATAGAAAAGAAACAATGTAGGGAACAGGGAGGAAGTAAAATAAAGAAGGAGAAAAGGTCAGGAAACACAAATGAGTTGGACTGGAGGGTTTAAAGGGCTAATTAAAAAAAATGTATTTTGCTGTGAATAATATTTGAAACTGAGATGACAAGCCAATGCTGGGATGTGCTGGGAGACTTTTGTTGGAGTGGATGAACTTAAAAAAAAATCATTAAAATGTTTAACATAATTTATATCCAGATCAGATAGCAACTATGAGGTGGGCGAAGGATAGTTTACTGTTGCATACTGTTTTGCAAAGTTTACTCATCTGAAAGCCACCTAAAAACCAATTAGAGCTGAGGCTGACTTGATGTGCAGTCCCGTTGGTGGGGGTATAGGCAGACATCATGTATTCATTCCAACTATGCCACCTCATTTCACTATAGAAAGTGCTACAGGAGTGATCCTGCTTGTATTCCCCCTCACCCGGGCCAGCACAAGAGGCCTCCACATTATGATTTGTACCTCTCCAGCCTGGGCATGCGAGTCAAGAGGAGAATGTTAATACTTCCTAACTATTCAAGTGATCATGTAATTTAAATTGTGGGTACGTGGTATTTGTGAATAGCTACAGCACCAACAGTTTGACCACTGGCTGACTCCCTGTTACAAATTTCAGAGATTTGTGACGTATTTTTGATGAACATGACATCACAGTAGCTTTTCAGCAGATATGGACCTCAGTCAAAATCTTGTCAGGTGTTTTGTGAATCATGCAAGAGGCATGAAATGGAGAATCCACTATTAGGTAAAAAAAAGTATTTAACATACTGAGAAACATAGAAACAGAGAAAATGACCACTGTTCCATCCAGCCTGCCCATAGATCTTAGTGAACCCAGGAACTATAGTCCAAACAGGTTCTAACTCACACTATCCACCCCATGCTCCCCCCTACTGCCACCTCCTGAGCAACCACTAAGCCCTTTACTCTGTCCCGGCCGTATTTGAAACCATAGATAGTTCTGGCATCCACTACACCAGCTGGCAGATTGTTCCACTGCTCCACGACTCTTTCTGTAAAATAAAACTTCCTCATTTCCCTTTTGAACCTCTCCCCATCAGTGTACACTCATGCCCCCATGTTCATGATCCGCTACTTATGCAAAATACTTCCTCAGTTGTAGTTCACCTTGCTCATTCCTTTCAGAAATTTGTAGGTCTTTGTCATATCTCCCCTTTCTCTTCTGGCCTCCAGTGAGTACATGTTTGGTGCCTTGAGCTGATCCTCGTAAAATCTATCCTACTGGCATGAATTATTTTGGTCACCCTATGTTGGACTGTCTCCAGTCTGTCCATTTCTCAGGTGAGGATTCCAGAACTGGGCAAGGTGGGGTATCACCAGTGATCTATAGAGAGGTAGTAATATCTCCTTCTTTCTGCTGTCAATACCCCTTCCTATAAACACAGCATCCTGTTTGCCTTATTGTAGGCCTTGTTACACGGGTTTGTTTTTTTAGGAAATCACTGATGATGATTCCTAGGTTTCTTTCCTCAGAGGTCATGCCCAGCTTTACCCCCTACCCCATCCAGCACTCTGTCCTTAGGTTCTTGTTCCCTATGTGCATCACTTTGCATTTTTTGGCATTGAATTTTAACTGCCAAATCTCTGACCATTTCTGCAGCCTTTGTAAGTCTCCCTGTAAATCTGTAACCTCCTCCTCACTGTCTACATTGCCACAGAGCTTAGTATCATCTGCAAAGAGAAAAATCTTGCATGGATTACTTCTCCTATGTCACTGATGAACATATTGAAAAGGACTTAACACAGAACTGATTTTTGTGGTGTGGCACCCTACTGGTGACTTCTTTCTCTTCTGATTTGCCTCCATTAACCACATACCTTGGCTGTTTCCCTTCCAACCAGTTTCTCACCCATCAAATGACATCCTTCACTGCACCCGGACCCTCTGGCTTCTTCAGCAACCTTGTGTGAGGCACCAGGTTGAAAGCCTTGCTGAAATCAAAGTGGAGTAAATCCACAGCACGTCCCTTATCCATTGCCCTCATTACCCAGTTAAGGAATACTGTTAGGTTGGTCTTACAAGACCTTCATACCATGAACCCATGCTGTTTACTATCTTGGTGACCACTGCTCTCCAGGTAGTTCATAAGGTCCTCTTTGACTAATGTCTCCATCAGTTTACTCACAACAGAGAGAATATTGTTATCAGATTGCTCCTTATCCCCACTTATGGAGCTGGACTATGTCCACTCTCCTCTAGTCTTTGGACACTACCCTTGTCTGAACTGAGCTATTGAATAGCTCTAACAGGGGTTCGGTTAGCTTGTTGCCAATTTCTTAAGCACACTCAGATGCATCCCATCTGGCCCCAGGGCCTTATTTATCTTTAGAGCTACTAGCCCCTCCCAAACCCTTTCACTGGTTAAAACTTGCTCCTTCATCTCAGGCATCCCCCTTATAGCTGTCTTAATGCCACTGTCTGGCAGATGCCCTCTGCCTTCTCTTGTGAATACTGAGCAGGAAGTAGTAAAGAATGACTGCTTTCTGCCCATCCTCCTCAGTTACCATACTTATCTCTTTTAGTCTAACAATTCTTCTTCCCTTCTTTCTTTTTCCCCTACTACATCTAACGAACTGTTTTTTCCCTCTCTTGACCCCTCTGCAATGCACAGCTCTATGTCTGTCATTTCTTCTCTGACCACCCTCTTCATTTCCCTTGTTCTCATTTGGTACTGTCCCCACGCTTCATTCCCTTGTTTTTCCTTGTACCAGGTGAAGACCTTCTTTTTGGCCCCTCCTGCTTCCCTAACCTTTCCAGAGAACCATAGTGGCAGTGATGAAAGTGAACAGGAATGCACAGAAACTCAGTTCCTGTACCTTTTTTGCAGCAGGAATGGAGTTCATATACTTCTTCCCATTGACACTAGAAATGGAATTCTTAAATCAGCAATGTAATGACAGTTTATTGGCCTGTGATCTGAAATCAGGGTTTGTATAACAACATTTGACTTGTACAACAATTCTGTTTTCCTAGAAATGCTTCAATATCTCTAACTGAATCTATTCGTGTCTAAACAGATAGATGTGTCTTGACACAGTTATCCTTCAGATTGAGGATGTTCATTCTGCATGTCATATTTGCCAGTGTCTGAGTTCCTGTACTTCTTGTCTACCACTTGCACCACTGCATACTGATCTCTTGTACCTGTTTCTTTTGGTTACCATTCTCATGTAAGACTGTGTTGCCTAGAGAAAGGAACATCTAGGAGCATGTTTTTTTTTTATTCATCTTAATTGAACATATGGGTGCATTACGTGAAAGTCAGTAAGAACATCTTCTGCAACTGTTATTTAATGCAATAATTAACTTAAATACAGTTTCAGGAAAGAAAGAAGACCATTGGGCCATCAAGTTCCTTCCTACTTTTGACTCAGTGGGACTACCTTGGCACCCATTTTCTAACTACCTCTGAAGTCAGAACTGCATTTTAAAAGTAAATAAAAAGTAAGGCCTGCAGGGGGATATGGCAGAACTATCAATCTCCACAACCCTCTTGGCCCCTTCCCTGCACTGTTGGGATTCACTTTGGCCAGGACACAGGTTGTTTCCGACTGGTAGATTGATTCTAAACACACAGTGCTGCTCTTCAATATACTTGGACCTTCCTCTACCTCTGTAAAGGGTCATGGATTTGATGCTAGATAAGATGCAGCATTGTGAGTAAATGTCAATGTCATTTTCACACAGAAGCATCATAAATGTTTCCTTTAGAGTGCAGAGTCATTGCTCACAATTATTTGGATGGTATGTAGCACCCAAACTGAGACTTTCTGAGATAGGTAAATGAATGGGCCACTCTGATATGTGTAAGGAAGTCCCCAGCAAGAACCTTCAAAGCAAAGCAACAAGCACCACTAAAATCAAGTAGACAGCAAAGCAACAAGCGCCACTAAAATCAAGTAGACAGCAAAGCAACAAGCACCGCAAAAATCAAGTAGACTTTCGATTGCATAACTATTGGGTGACAGCATGGTTGAGCTCAAATGCAGTTTTTTTCATCATAGCAATGTAGAAACTTCACAATAATTGTGACATGAGCCACTAAATGTGTATCCTCATTGAAGTCACATAGGAAAGGAAGGAAGGACATTTGGTTGTATATTGCATTTCATACAAAATGTATCCAAAGTGCTTTATAATCCAAGAGTGGGACGGGAGTGAATGTTTCTATCATTAGCTGCAAAGGACATTCATACAGGACAGAGATTAGAGAGAGATTAAACACACAGAAGTTATGTGACTTGCTTAAGATCATAACAGCAAGTGGCAGTGCTGGGAATCAAACCTGGGTCTTTAGGGTCACAACTCAAAACTCTACAGGTGAATAATTAAGAAACGTTTTGCTTACACTTGTGCTATGGATCTTCATTTTAAACTTTTCGAAGTACAGCCACTCCCTTGCTTCCTCAGGATCCAGGTCATGGTAGTAATCTCTGGCTGTGAACCCAAAACTGTGGAACTTCCCCTCTGGAGTCAACAGTAGGCTGGTGGGAGTTTTTTGGTTAGCTACTCCAGGGTCTCCTCCCTCCCACTTCCTAGAAGAACAAATTAAAGCATAAACTTTAGTTTATCAACAATTGTTATACACATGTTTGTGTATTAAAGAGAACTACTATACTGAGTGACAGTCAATAAAATCTCCTCTTACTTCTACCCCATTTTGGAAACTTAGTTTTTACTCTCATACCTCATCCCTCCATTGATTTCCTTCTCTCAAATGAATTTTCCTTCTTCCATTCAAGAAGCCCTCATGTCCACAACTTCATGTCCAGTGCTAGCACAGCCCCACATCTTTCTTCATGATGAGCCCTGTTGTCTGATCGAATGGTCCCCCAACTCTGTTGAAAGACTAAATCTAGCTGTGGGCGCAGACAAGGCACATGTGAAACAGCATCGGTGACCTGATGGATGTGTGTGTTGGGGAGGTGGTGGAAGAGGAAAGAAGGGCTGAGTGGATACTTCATTCTGCAATGGGGCCATTTTCAACCTCCCCCTGGTAATACTGACAGTGAACTCAGAACATCATGCCTGACATAGTAGCTCTCCAGTGTTACTCCCTACCTTTTTCATGCCACCAGCAGCAGCACATGAGCCTTCCTGGACAACAAGGGGCAGTCATGCAATGGAAACTGAAACCCTTCCTCCCCGGAGATATTGATTGTTCAGTGGGATGTTTTCTCTACTCCTACCAGCCAGCAGTGATGTCTCCTGGTTGGAGATGTGAACCTGTGTCATAGGCCAGCAAACCATGGCTGAGCTACAGCACTATTGGGCCTGCCCTCTGCACCATTTTTAATGTAAATGTATGTTGCGTTGCTTCAAACTGCCATTAATAGTAGATGCCATGTTCCTCAGTAGCCACCTCTTTGGGCTTGAAGTTTGTCTCAGCAGTGTGTTCCCATCAATTGTAAACATGGTCTAAACTCAGTTTTAATTTACAGCTTCTTGCACTCAACTCTTTGTAGCATTTGTAAACCCAGTTCCAGTTGAAAAGGCTAGGATGTATGTGGGATAAATGAGCATCAGTTTAGGGGGAGAAAATGTAACTGCTTCTTGGGGGCATGAGACTGAAGACATGAAATTTATAAATAAAGAAAAGACACCATGGAGCTGAAGAGAGACTCCACTCGATCAGACTAGTTACACCAGGAATGGTAACCCTGTCACCAAAGTTGGGGGCTTATTAACTCTTTTACTGCCAGATCCACTGTCTGGACAGTTGCCTGTGGATCTGTTGGGCACCAGAATTTTCTTAGCAAAGATTAAGACAGTATTGCTTTAAGAACTTTGCAGGTTGGCTGCTGCCATGTGAATCTTAGTTCTGCAGCCTGAATTGGTTGTTCTTGGGGAAAAACCTACAAGTCTGCACCGAATCAGGCACTTCAGTTTGCAAAATACCATGCTTGTAGTCTTGCCCAGGCTCAGGATATGGTAACCATGTAGATAAGAGGACCAATCATCTCCAAGTTCATTGGATCAAAAAAAAAAAAAAAAAAGAATGGCTCACATTATTCATTGTTTGTTGGTAGCAGTTGTGTAGCCTGAGACTATTAGCCTACTCATCTTGGAATTGGAGTGAGACTGGGACAGTTTCCACCCAAGGACTACTTTGACTCTGCAGGCCAGGTACTGTAGTTTCTTTTTTTTTTTTTGACTTTATTTCCCTCCGGTCATGGCCCATGGACCTCTCTCAGGCATCCGAGTCCGTGTCCTGCCTGCCAGAGGCCCCTATGAGCTGTACCTCCTCTCTCCCCCTCTTCCCTGCAGCCAGTACCCCTGGTCTAACCCTCCCAGGGTGGGTCACCCTACTCCTCTCGGGTGCTCTTACAGACAGACTCTGGCTGCAGGGTAGGATGGCCATGGAGGACTTGGAAGATCAGTCAGGGTTGGCCCAGCAATGGGCATGGGGGACTGGTGCCGTCGCCTATTCATGGTGCCCTTGTTTTCCCTGTTCTTGTGTGTCCTTGGAGCTCAGACATGCAATGACATTCAACTCGGCTGGTGCATGCTCTCGCACTCCTCCAAATGATGTCCGCTGTAGCTCCAATCCCCAGCATCTTGTGGACATGCACTGTAGTGCCTCCAGCCTCTGCTAGAGGTCACCAGTGCATCGGCAGGTGGATCCCCCCCTCCCCGAGGAAGGACAGCAGTCCTAGGGACGCTCAATCCTTTCCCTTCCCTGCTGACCCCTGATGATCCGGGCTTGTTCCTGAACCTGGGTCGTCATTGTGGCATGAGGTGTGGCATCCAGTGCCTCAACCATCAGTGCCACCAGACCAGCCAGGTACTGTAGTTTCTTGATGAATCACAAAGCTTGGATTTAGATTATGCTTTCCTACAATCATCACAGCAGTTATTTTTGCAACAGAAACTTAGAGGCATTTGGAGAAAGCACCTGCTCTGTGCGTCCTGGGAGAGAGCCTTTCCAGAACCTTTAGACCAATCCATCTCAGTCCCTTACCTACACCAATGACCCTGTCAGGTATATTCCCTGGGGAACATTGCCTGTTGTTCACTTTGACTGTGTCCATCAGCAAACAGAACACTACTGACTTCATGAGAGGATAGAAACTGCTCTAGAGTAAAGTCTAGGCATACCACCAGGGCAGGGAGTTTTGGGGGCACTAACAAAGTCTTAAGAAGAGAAACAGAGACTGAGGAGAGAGAAGCTATGAGAGATTACTTTTGCAGTAGATATTGAGAGCTTGTGAGGAGCAAGGATCCAGCCAGACAAGACTGCATCCTGTCCACTGTCTCAGATAAGTCCTTCTCTGCAGTGCAGTACAGACTTCCATATACTGAGTTCATCAAAATCAATAGAATGAGAGTAGCTCAGAGTTCAGGCAAGAGATGTTAGGAAATCCGTTTTGTAACTGTTTCATGACAAGTGCATTGATTACTGTTTGCGTGCCAACGGGACCTATTCCATTGCTAGCCAATGTTTTTCCCAATGTGGTATCCACTGCACTGAGAGGAAAGTTCTCCAGTATATGGCATTTGGGGGGTAAAGTCAGGTGCACCCACTCAAAGGGAGAACAGACTTTTGGGGGAGTGCTCCACAGGCTATTATCAATACCTTATTTGCATAAAGTATAAGACACCTTTTCCCTCTTTCTATTGCATTACTCGTCTTTCCAGCTTTGCTTCAGTTACTGCGTACTCTGTTACTGGTAATGAAAATGGCACAAGAGGTTGGTGGGTTAGATGCCTGTTACTGCCGCTCCCACTGGTGGTAACAATTATCTTGTTGACTGGGCCTCCCTCATCAGCACATCATCGGTTGGATCCAAAAGCACATCTCTTATCAATCTGTTTTCAGCTGTTGCCTCTGTCAATTGCCCCCCTGTCATCGTTCCAGAAGAGGAGGTAGAATAGAATCCTAATTTCCTTAATATGGGACAGGATTTGGAGGATGAAGAAAGGGATAATGATCACTGTGAGGAGGGTTTGCCCTCTAGCTCTGCCCTGTCATCTTGCAATGAGGTCTCTGTGATTTATACTCCCAGGTCTTCTCCTCCCAAGGATCCATCCTTTCAGGCTTTGCTCAGACAAATCCGAACTGGTATAGGATTTGAGACTGATTAGGAGGAATCCAGGAAGAGAAATGTAATGTAGCTTTGGAGGTTCCCACTGCACCCTCTATTGTAGTGTCTCCTGTATAGCCTGCCTTAGAAGATACTATCTTTTCTGCCTGGCATAGGCCTAAGACCCTGTCTGCAGTGCCAATAAAGGTTGACAAACAGTATCCTGCACCATCTGTTAAGCCTTATTATGCTTCCCAGCCAGAAACTAATTCAGTGGTTACCATGGCTGTTTATGCTCGCTCTAGAGCCCCTAGACACATGGGCACTTTGCCTCCTGACAAGGAATCCAGGAGGCTGAATGTTATGGGCAAATTAACTTATGCCTTTGCATCTTTGGGCTTAATAATCACTCACTACCAAGTGTACATGATTACATATGAGAATAGCCTGTGGAAATCTGCTGTCTACTATTCAGGTTCTGCCTGATGGTCCTACCCAGGCTGACTTACTTAAAGCTGCCTCAGTTGGTGTGGATACTGGCTAGCATCTGTTATGCTTTGTATATGATGCTTCTGCCAGGGTGGCTGCCTCTGGCATATGCCTTCGGAGATATTTGTGGCTTAGGGTGGCTGGATTTGCTGCTGGTGTTCAACAGACTGTACTGAATGTCCCTTTTAGAGGCTGCAGATTATTTGGGAGTAATGTTGGAAATACTGTAAATGAGCTTCAATTCTCCATGAAGACTTCAACATCACTCAAATCAGGAGGCATGGTGGGGGCTCATTTCATAGTCCTGTAGCCATGCTGGCTGTGATTCCCACCAACAGCCCAGTGGGCATAGAAGTGGCCCACTTCTGGATCTCCTCCCTCTTGGTGCCCATGCAAAGGCACCCAAAGGTACCAGTCAAGCTGGTGTCCCTGCTACCCCCACACCTTCTGACTCCTCACTTTCTCCCTCTCCACTGTTGCCTGCTGGGGTGCAAGTGGAGGAAAGGATCTCCCTTCATCTGTGAAAATTGAGGGAGATTGTGACAGATGAGTAGGTCCTGGAAGTGGTGGAAAATGGGCATGCTCTGGAGTTGCTGTGTACCCTTTCCAGTTCATACTCCACCTACTTCTCATTATCCTCCAGGTCACTTGTCCCTTCTGCTAGAAGAGGTTCAGTCACTCCTTCACAAGTGAGCTGTCAAGCCCATTCCTCCTCAAGAAAGGAACAAAGGTTTCTATTTCAGATACTTCTTGGTTGCCAAATGAACAGGAATTCTGTGTTCTGTATTGGACATGGGAGGCCTAAACCTGTTCATCAAATACAAAAAGTTTTGAATAGCACCCATTCATGCTCTCATCCCCTTGATACAAAAGGGGGGATTGGCTCTGTGCTCTGGACATGAAGGACACATACCTTCTTATCAAGATCCATAAGAGCCACAGGTAGTACCCCTACTGTTTGCTGGAGGGCAGTCATTATCAGTTCTGAGTCTTGCTCTTTGGCTTATCCTCAGAACTGCATGTATTCACTAAATGCTTAGCAGTTGTGGCAGTAGCCCCTTCAGAAGGAAGGGCTTTATGTCTTCCCATATCTAGATGACTGGCTCCTGAAGGCTTTGTACAGGGAAATGGTTCTGTATACATTTTCCAGAATGAGGCAGTTGTTGAAGGAACTGGATGTTATGGTAAATGTACTGAAGTCCATCCCGTTTCCTTGTCAGTGCCTCCAATACATTGCTGAAGCGACGGATACGATGGTGGGTAGTGCCTTTCTGCCTGCAGACAGGGTGGAGGCTCTTGTTGCCCAGGCCTGGCTTATACAAAGGAGTCATTCTGTGCCCACTCAGACAGTGTTACATCTCCTGGGACTTCTAGCTGCTGCTATAGTAGCAGCTCCCATTGCCAGTCTCCATATGCACATACTGTATTGGATACTTTGGGTTAGCTGATAGACGAGTTGGAACAAATGGGCTTTGTCACGTTCCCTTCTTTGCCAAGATCTGATTTGGTAGATGGACAGCCAATACCTTTTGCAGGGCACTCCATTCTCCTCAACTCCTGCAGATGGCTCAGGGTCAGACTGGGGTGCCATTCCAGGTTCCTCTTAGACCCAAAGATTCTGGATGGATCTGGAAGAGAGTCGCCACATCAATATCCTGGAAATGCGGGCTGTTCTCCTTGGTCTCCAGGCCTTTGAAGAACATCACAGCCTCCTGTCCATTGCTGATTTAGACAGACAATGTCAGTGTCATGCACTAGATAAATAATCAAGGGGGCACTTACTCTTATCCACTGTTCAGGGAGGCAATGAGAGTGTGGTACTGGGCTATGTTTCATGGACTCTAGCTATCGGCTGTATTTTTCCCAGGTGTACAAAACATCTTGACAGACAGACTAAGCCAGTTTCAGTTCCTAGTACACAAATAGAACCTTCTGACCTTCATGGTAAACAACCTGTTCTCAAGAGGGGGTCTTCCCAAGTTGGACTTTTTTGTGTCCCCCAAACAACACAAAACTGCAAAATGGCTTCTGAGGATGTAGGCATTGCCTGTTTTATGGTTTGCCTACAGGTGACTGATGTCTTGCTTGTGGCTAGAAAGTCCTCCACTAGACATACATATTCTCTGAAATGGAAGCATGTCTCCATATAGTGTGCTTCCTGTTCCAATGACCCATTTATGTGTCCTATCAATATTATACTGGATTTCCTTCTGTCCTTACTGGGCTCCAGTCTCCAGTACTCATCCATTAAGATGCACTTGACTGCCATTTCAGCTTTCCATGCTGCTATGATGGGTGTACGCTGGTACAACTAGAGGTGTCCTGTACATTTATAAAGTGTATTCTGTGCATGCTTCTCCTGATTTATAAACCTGTTCCAACTTGGGAGTTGAAATCCATATTTGAGGAATTTACTGTGGTTTTGTTTCAGCCTGCCACCTATGAGATGCATTTCTTTCTAAGAAAATTATGTTTTTGGTGGCAATGACTTTGGCTCATAGGACTTCTGAGCTTCACGCTTTGATGCATAATCCTTCTTATTTAATTTTCCACATGGTCAGGGTGTCTTGGCAGACCAATCTACCTTCAAGGCATCAGGGAAGCACCCCTCTTACAGCAAGCACTGGACTATCCTGGTGAACACAAGATCAATGGTCTCAGCCCCTCCCATTAGGAGATGGGTCAGACCAGGGTCCAGTTCACAGCATGTGGACCGCAGCTTCAAAATCACAGCAACAACCTCAGCCACCTCAACCAGCCCAAACTACCCTCAGACAATAGGAGTGCCTCTGCTCAGACAAGGTCAGCCACTGTGGGACAAAATTATATCATATTGTGGAGATTCCTGCCCAAATGGAGGCACCCTGTCTGAAAAGAAAAGAGCAAACTCTTTGCACAACGCAATTGAAAATGCTTTTTTTGGCTGTAGACAGACTGGATGTAACAGTCTATCTACAGTCCAAAATAGTTGAGCTGGTCTGTTCTTCCCTGCAACAATCTCCCTGGACAGGAATTCTGCCTTCTTATGGTGATGGCCCCCTGATAATCATTGTAATAATTTCTCAGGGCCAGTCTGTCCTCCATGGACTTGGTCCTCCACTAACAACATTCCAACTTCCGATGCCTGGTCTTCACCTCCTTGAGAGCCCCATCAAACCATGGGGGTTTCAAGCAGGAAGATCTGGGTCGTATACAGATCTGTGCAATGGCATCAAGTGCCTTGGTAATGGCCCCATTAAAGGCAGCCACTGCCTCACCAATGCCAACTGCATGCAGCACTTATATGAGAAAATCTACCATAAAAAGTCCCTCTGGGGACAATACCCTTAATGGGTGGTAGTGGATCATCTCAATGGGGGACTCTCGGGGCCCAAACAAGAACTCCACCATGCAATGATCGGACCAAGCAACCTGATCAATCTTGATGTCAATCACATCACGCCTCAGTGAGAATACGAGGTCTAAGGTGTGACCTTGTTGGTGAGGTGCTAGATCTCTCACTGAGAGTGCATAGGCCCCTGGGGCTCAATCAGTGGTACTACCACTGGCTGTAAAGGCAGCCACACCTCTGCTGCTGAAGAAAACCAGAGATGTGGACTCATGTTTTACTCCAGAGATTTTTTTTTTTGCTCCCCCTCCACTGGTGTGCCCTTTTGGCCCTCGCGGCTCCCCCAACCCTATCAACCACCACCTCTGGGACTTACCTGGTAGGGCCACTGGGTGCTCCACAGATTGCCCCATGTGGTGGTGCCACTGGGGGTGCTGCACTCAGATCGGTGATCCTTGTTCCCAGTAGGCAGTGTGGTGTCTGCATGACTCCACAGGGCAGCATCCTATCACCAGCCATGATTTTCCATATTCTTTGGTCCTGGACCCTCAGACACTCTGTGGAGGTGACCATCGGACATGTGTACATTGGAGGATGTGCTTTATGTTTTCCATCAGGGAGCGTCCCCCGCTCAGAAATGGTACTCCAGACTGCATCTCCACCCATGGTCACCTGGATGGTGATTATTTGGCAGAACAGTCTGCCTTCCTTCACTGGAGGAGGAGGAGGAGAGCATCTGCTGGGAGACTCAGCCCCCCTTCCCTCGGACAACCCTGAGCAGCACAGGGTCATTTCTGAACCCAGGTTACTAGCGTGATGGCAGGTGAGGCATGAGTGCCTCTGCACTCTGCACCACCGGGCCAGCTGAGAATAATTTTTTAAAGCTGGCAATGCTAATTTTATTTATTGATTGCTATCCTCTTAACTGAACATTCACACACTGTAACTGGGTCTCTCACCAGTCTCCCTAGGGACTCCCAAATATTGGAGAGCCTAGAGGTTGGCAGGTCTGGAAAGGTTGACCACCCAAGAGATAATGAGGGTGGAAAAGCCTAGGAAAGAATGAGGCAAAAGCAAAAAGACAGAGATTTAATGTAAAAGGACTAAATCGTTCATTATTAGAAAATGATCCTCCCGATATTTGACTACGGGGACGTAGTCTACAGCACGGCCACTAAGTCAACCTTAACCAGACTAGATCCTCTCTACCATTCTTTCTACCATTTTGCCCTGGACTGTCCACCCATGACGCACCACTGCACCCTCTATAAGTCACTTGGCCTGATGTCTTTACAGGATCACAGACAGACCCACTGTGCTAGGGTCACAGCTAAATTTGGGGCACAATCCCTTCCCTCATACCTCCAGTCGGTCCTCTCTGTCCAGCCCCCCACTGCGTATGCACTCAGAAACTCAGACTCCAGGCTCTTCTTTGTCCCACGCATGTCCTCATATAAAGGACAAGCTGCTTTCAGCTTCCGTATGCCCAAACTGTGGAACACCTTACTGGCCGAAATTCGACACATAGACAGCAGCCAGCATCTAAACCGTCTCCTCAAGGCACACTTCTCCTCCACTTGCACATGCTCCTAGCTTATTTCCCTCCCTACCATGCCCAGATACTGCTCTCTTGGGGCTTCTAGGCCTCTCAAAATAGTTAGTATATGTCTAAGTATGCTAGGCATCTTTTTTTGGTCTATATTATTGCATTGTGCATTTTCACTAGCCTGCTTATTACTCCGGTATCCCACCCACTGTGTAACCTCTTGGGATATCAGCTCTGTAGCGAAATGTATTGTAGCTGCTTGAGTATCTGCTTGCTGCTCTGTATTTTCCTGTGTGTTACTGTATTTGTATATATTCCTGCTCCCCTTTCCCCAGGACGCATTTGGAATCGAGCGGTCCCCGCTCAGCATGCCTTTCCTGGTAATACTCCTAAATAAATAAATAAATTATATGGTGTTTTTCTCTTCAGAGAGGAGTTCTTCATCAAGGAACATGACACATATTATTCTGGTAAGGGAACCTTGTACCTGCCCCTGCTCAATTTAGTGTGATTCTTCTAACTTTGTCGTATGTTAGTTATTATAATTAGTATAATTTTATATTATAAATGATGGCAAGTGTATCATAAACACTGTAGTAACAAGTACACCAATGTGTGTTTCAAAATGTACAGTACTTGCTTCCAGGATCCTCTTGAAAACCTGTATTTCACTTAAAGGGACACTATCAAAGGGCTTATTTCCTTTCTAGTTTATAAAGTACATTTCATGATCAGTCAGATTCCTTTTTCTTCAAGTATAAAAAAAAGCTATTGATGTGATCGGAGGAAAATGCATTTTTCTTTAAATCTCACTGTATCCTGCCCTTAGAGATGCCCACACACAGACCAGCTACTCATGACCCATTAGTCCTCTGCCACTGCACCATGAGTAGTGAGACTGGGTTGAGGGTGTTCAGGAATATGCAGTATGAGTAGTTCATGGACTGCAATATAGTAATACAGTAACGTAGTTGGGCAATGAGATATTGACAAGCACCAGTGAAGAAAGAGACTTGGGAGTCATCATCTCGGATGACCTAAAGGTGGCCAAACAGTGCACAAGGGCAGTAAAGAGAGCAGGGGGATGCTGAGCTACATAGGGAGGGGGATCACGAGCAGGAAAAGAGAAGTAGTGTTACCACTGTACAAAACGCTGGCCTCTTCTGGAATACAGTGTACAGTTCTGGAGACCTCACCTCTGTAAGGACATAGGGTGGAGGCAGTTCAAAGAAGAGCAATGAAAATGGTACAGGGTTTGCAGGAGAAGTCACATGAGGAAAGGCTGAGGGATGTTAACATGTATACACTGGAAGAGAGGAGGGAAAGGGGTGCTATGATAGAGACCTTCAAGTATCTGAAAGGTATAAACAAAGTGCAGGTGGGGGACTTATTTCAATACAAAAGGGAAGCAAGAACAAGAGGGCACGATATTAGGCTAGAGGGTGCCGGACTCAGGGAACTGTGAGGAAGTACTTCTTCACCAAAAGGGTGGTGGAGGCATGGAACAGGCTGTCACAGGAGGTGGTAGTAGCAAGCACAGTGGCAGGGTTCAAACATGCATGGGGTAGGCACAGGGGTACCCTAGATGTGGAAAGAAGAGGCTAAGCTGATGACCATTCAGGGTCAACAGCAGCTGATATGCATAGCTGGGATGCATAGCTAGGGGGATCAGTAGTAGGAGAGAGGAGGTTATATTGCTCTTGTACAGGTCACTGGTAAGGCCGCATCTAGAGTATGGAGTTCAGTACCGGTGCCCACACCTCCAAAAGGACATTAACCTGCTGGAGAAGGTACAGAGGAGGGCTACAAAGATGATTGCCAGTCAACAAGGCAAGGCATACGAGGAGAGATTGAGGGCACTGAACATATACTCCCTGGAAGACAGGAGAGAGAGAGAGACAGGAGACATGTTTGGGACATTCAAGTACTTGAAAGGGATAAATAAGGTTGATAAGGAGTCTCTTTAAGCTGAGTGACAATCATATCACAAGGGGGCACAGTCTTAAGCTGGAGGGTGGAAGGTTTAGGAGGGAGATCAGGAAGCACTTCTTCACAGAGCAGGTGGTGGACACTTGGAATGCACTGCTGGAAGAGGTCACCTCATTGAATACAGTGGGCAGCATTAAGAGGGGCTGGGACAGACATGGGGGAAGGTAAGAATCATGGGGAGGGAGAATGGGAGCAGTGGGGAGGGAGGACAGGGACATTAGCTCAAGCTGTGGACCCTACAATACAAGCAAACTTGATAGACCAAATGGCCTTCTTCTGCCGACTTCTTCGTGTGTTCGTATGATAAAGGCAAGGAACATGGGCAGACTAGATGGGCTTGGCAGTCCTTATCTGCCGACAAAGTTTCTATGTTTCTATAGTAAATGAAGACCAGAAGGGACTTCCAAGTTTATCACATCTCATCTACTTACTTCATAAGCAGGGAACGACAGGTATGCTTAGCAAACATGTAACAGTTTATAGGGATACCCAGCTCACACTTTTGCAAACAGGCAGGTTTAAGTGTGGTAAAACAAATGTGGAGAACAGCCAATTTTTCACTTTTTAAGACAAAGAAAACAACTAGAACCAATCAGCTACATCAAGGAATACTGTGCAGGGTGAGCAATCACAAAATGTGTTTTAAAGTAGGGTCAGTTTGTGACTGGGGTAGGGTGACATTGTCTATTCAAACAAGGCTAACCTTGCTTGGAAATCTTAAATAAAATGTAACACAAAGTTTATGCTTTTACACAAATGCTCACGAGGACAGTACTGTATTAATATCTGCAATATAGTTCACTGTGGTAATGTTATAGTTCTTATGGATGCTGTTTGCTGTAACATGTACTGATGCCTCGTCTCAGGACCCACTTGTCAAATGGTTATTATCTGAAGTTGTTACCATTATTGGTTATGACAACAATCACATTTTTGCTCCTTATTTTTCCAGTGAGGAGGGGCCACTACTTGCATTTCTGTAGTGGTCAGTCAGTCAGTCTGTCATAAGGCCTAAAAGGTACAGAGCTCGCTAACTGTTCTTCTGCTAAGATTTACCCCCTGCAGGAAACAAGGGCCCCGGCATGACTGATGTTTCTCATTAAAGTCATTTAAATGTCAGTACTTCTATTTCAGATTCATAATGTGGGGGAGACTGGGAGCCTAAGGCTGTCAGGGTACATTCAGACTGAAGCAACTCAAAAACTGTTTAGTCTGAGTAGCTGTGACCATAACAGTCTGCCAGCACTTTGATATATAAGTCAGGGAACGTATAGTCACATAGGGCTGCTACCTGTTCAACTTTGGACTGGATCATCCAGTTTTTAGGGTCCTGATCTGATCCTCTTGTTTTCTACAGAGGTACTCTAATTTTTGAGCTGTTCAGAATGACTACAATTAAAACAAATAGTATCAATTGAAATCTTTCATTGTTTTAACTGCACACCCAGATGGCACACAGGTGGTTGATGTCATACAGACAGTTACTTGCCATATCAGCCAACCAGGTAAGTGAACAGTACAGCCATTAAAAACTTTTATACTACATAACCATATATTTTCCATTTTGAATTTTAAAGCAGCAATATTTGGTGCAAACATTTTCATCAAATAGTTTTCAGTAAAAATGCTTTTCTGACATCCTTAAGTTCATCCTCAGTGTATTTTTTTTATTTCTCAGACATTTTTAAAACAGCTTTTATAATTAATTTTGTAATTTATAGCTCAAATCATTAAAGATGGCTGCCTTTCACAATTAAGTTACTTGTTAAAGATACATGCTAGATTTCTACTGTGGCTGTTTTATTTATTTATTTATCGAATTTTGGTAACCAGGTAAGCCCTCGAAGACAAGAGAGTCCCTTTCTCAGGGGCGACCCGGGAAGTGCAGTACATTGATAGTGCATTCATTGATACAAGAAATTAGACAAGGAGTAGTCATACAGTAAGAGAGTACATCAATTACTTTCAGTTATGCAAAATAAGCAATTTAAAGCACAGTCAACAAAACCTTATATACAGACATCAGCCAAGTTTTAGGATGGTGCTACTGCATGTTTTTGATGGTAAACAGCACAGTACTGTACCAATATATTTAATTATTTCATGGTGGGCATGGCACTGAACCAGAATCTTTTGAAAATTTCAAAATCCTGGATCTTCATTCCAGAATGAAATAAAAGAAAAGAAAAGAAAAATGTGTGTATTCATGTTTTTGCTAGAGAAATATTATAGCTGAAAAAATACTTGGTGAGAAATATTATTGCTGAAAAACTAGTTAGTGGCTAAAGAATACTGCTGCTTTAAGAACCGTCTTTAACTGATATGCGACTGTCTTCTCTTATATGACAAATAAAATTCGTGGAGGGGCATTTGGGCTGACAATATACATTAGAGGTTGGAGCAATGAGCTGTAATCCAACTTGTTGCATCCAATACACCTGGGCTTGATTCCCACAACCTACACTTGCATACTGTATGACCCTGAGCCAGTCACTTGACCTGCCTGTGTAAATGGGCCCTGTGCCCAGTGAACCTTACCCAAGTTACCAAAAAATTAAAATAAAAAACATAAAATTTACTCAGTAGTTTTGAAAAAATCTGTGAGGCATGGCTACAGGTTGAATTGGAGGCGTGGTTTGCTAGTGATGGTACTCAAAGTATAAAGTGGCACCCATGTCTGTCTGTACATTTTAAAAATAAGTACCCCTGTTCTTTATTATTACCTATTTATTCTATATTGCTGGTAACCATCTCTATATCATTTGGGACAAGGCAAAGACTCGCTAGGCTAAGTTCCCTACCCACATTCCACACCCTGGATGGGACTGTACTCAATGACTCCTCCTCATTTAGGTGTCTTGGTGTCTGGCTGGATAGACACCTAAACTACTCAGTACACATTGAGGCCATTCTGAAAAAACTTAAGCCCAAGCTTGGTGCCCTATACAGAAATTGCAGCTGTATCCCACTCGCTGCCAGGCACGAGCTAGTACTGAAGATGATCTTGCCTATATTCGACTACTGCAACATAGTCTATGGTGTTGCCCTGCAGTCCTCCCTAGCCAAATTGGACTGTGTCTACAATTCCTTCTGTCACTTTGCTCTAGATGCCCCCCACCTCACTCATCACTGTGACCTCTACTGGTCTCTAAACTTCCTCACGCTCCCCGATCGTCATATGTTACATGCTACCAAGTTCATCTCTAAATTCTGGCTTGGTTCTCTCCCCTCCTACCTCTCCTCCTCCGTTGGTACCCCTCCACCTACCCATTACGCTCTGAGATCTGATGACCTATGCACCTTCTTTATCCCCAACAGATCTACATCCTCTGGCCAAAAAGCTTTTTCACACCATCTGCCAAAACTGTGGAATGCTCTCCTTCCACAAATTCACCACTCCTCCTCCTCCTCCCTGAACTCCCTCACTTCTTCTCTACTCAACTACCTGACCACAAACTGTTCATGCTCTTGACTCCCTCTTTGCCTACTTGTTCTCCACTCTCCACACCTCCTCTTCATCCCTTCACTGATTGCTCTTAATTACCTAGCACTTACTATGTGCGTTTTGTTACTCATGCTACCCTCCCTTGCTGTTATTGAGTCATCATGAATCCCCTGTATGATTACACTGTGATACTATTGCATGCATTGATTATCATGTATCTTATGTTCCTGTCTCTGTACTGTTTTGTAACATTTAAATATGCTGTATATCCCACTCCCCCTTCCCCCAGGACGTGCCGTGAGATGAGCATTAATTTGCTCAGTGTACCGTTCCTGGTGAAACATTTCAATAAATAAAATAAATAAATAAACTTTAAATACCCCTGTTACAGTACTTGATTCAATGGATAAGGAGGACTGTCATTTATTAGTGAAAGTTATGCAGCCTGTCCTGCTTCCATGGGGACAGCCGGATCAGGTTTTTTAATTTCCCCTCAGGAGTACTGTCTGTCCTGCTCCTAATGGAACAGCTGCAGTACAGGTGTTTTAATTTCCCATCAGGAGTACTGCCTGTCCTGCTCCTAATGGAATAGCTGCAGTACAGGTGTTTTAATATCTCCTCAGGAGTACTGCCTGTCCAGCTCCTAATGGAATAGCTGCAGTACAGGTGTTTTAATATCTCCTCAGGAGTACTGCCTGTCCTGCTCCTAATGGAAAAGCTGCAGTACAGGTGTTTTAATATCTCCTCAGGAGTACTGCCTGTCCTGCTCCTAAGGGGAAAACTAAAGATCACAAAGTTTGTTCCCCTTGGGAGAGTTGCATGCCATGCTCCTAATGGGACAGCTGGATCACAAAGGTTCGTTTTTAAATTTACCCTTGGCAGAGTTGTCTGCCCTGCTCCTGAGAAGATGGATGGGTCACCCATTTTTTTGTTTCACTTTTTAGAGCACTGTCTGCCTTATACCAAGGGGAAAGCAATATCATTCTTTTTTTTATTTGCCCTTGGAGTACTTCCTGCCCTGCTCCCAAGAAGACAGCTGTATCACAGTGTTATTTCAGTTCAGGAGTGCTGTGTTCTCTTCTCTTCTCCTGAAGGGACAACTGCACTGTAAATGCTAGCAGTACTAGAAGAGAGTGACGGGTTTGAGCCAGCCTCCATCTGGGTGTGTGTGTGTGTGGGGGGGGGGTACTAGGGAATGGGATACCACTAGATGTCAGGGATTATACTAGGACAGGGTGAGGAAGGTGGAACCCTTGGATCACACAATTAGTTTTTTAAATGTATATTTTTTAATCTATTGGCTTTACCAGGAAGTCTCCATTAAGCTATGCTAATTTATAAGGAGGTCCTGGTAAAGACAGACAAAAAGATAACAGCAGTATCTACAGAGCAGGATATTCAACATACAGGTCATAGCTGTATAGAAGATACACAATAGCTTGATTCAAAATATGCACTTTATCTCCAAATATGAGGGGGCAATACCATAACTCATGAGTGGCAAAGCCACAAGTGACTTTTAAAAGTCTTGTTCCCTCACAAGTGGATATAAATTGTGTATTTTGTGTCAGGCTATTGTGTATTCAATTTATATCACATTGGTTTAACAGTTATAACTTTTTAAATCAGATTTTTGTGTGAAGAGTTTACTGTTGTTCTATGATTTGAACTGCTGCCTTCAGTGATGCACAGGCCTGTTATAATGTCATCAGCATTGTGATTACTTTCTGATTGGTTCTATTCTGCCAAGGTCATGGAAAGTGACTGTAATATATTTAACCTCTAGATAAATGTTTATCTGGAGGTTAGAGAGTGTGCTAATCACATTTATGCAACAGGTGTGGACCGAAAAGCTATGTGATAAATTTGTTTGTCAGAGCTACGTAGAATCTTTTGTTTATACACATAGTAAGTATGTCACAACACATTTATACATGTAGAAAGTGTGACATGATCTAACCTGCCCAGCCACCCACCCGCCAACATTTCTTCATGCAGCTTTCACTTTTAGTTTGCCTTATGCTAACCACCTGTAGTCTCACTGTTCCACATACTGTATATAATTACTAGCATAGTAGCCTTGCCTGTCTATTTTTTTTTTTTGCTCCTTCCACACCCCCAGCTGGCCACTCCTTAGGGCCCCAATGGACCCCCATCCCACCAGACCTTTCCTCTCAGTGCCATCCATGTCCCTCATGAGTCATGCTGTGGTCGACCCAGCATATCCCTTCACTGGGGTGGTCCCCCTCCATGGACCCACAAGAGAGGAGATAGGGCCTGAATCTGTGCCGGGCACACAATGGGGGATTGGCTCTGGAGGCTACTCCCAGGGCTTTGTGGTGAGAGGGGATCTGGGTGACCGTCATCCAGATGGCTGAGCAATGACTTTCAGTTTTTCTCCCTGACCCACCCACCTTCACACACTGGTCTGGCCGCAGCAGTGTCCTGGGGGTGGGGGAGTCCAGAAGCATGTCGAGGCTCATGTCATCAAGACTGCCTGCTGTTTGGCCCCATAGTGCTGAGCAACGGGTGTTCACTTGGCACGCTAGTGACCTGGGTTCATGACCCAAGCCCAGGATGTCAGGAGCGGGTGCTGGTAGGGAGGGAATTCAGGGCATCCCTCAGATGCTTCCCTCCTGGGGGAGCAAAGGTGCTTTGCCACCTGTCTAGTTGCTCCTGGTGGCTGCAGGGTGGTGTCACAGGCAGTGTGGGTGACCACACACTGCTGGACATGCCCATTCAGGATGCACTGTGGTGCACCTATGGTGGGTGGGTGGGCAGGGCCAGAAAGCAGAAAAAAGCCCCTTGACTGACCAGATTATGGCCACCGGTCCCCAGCACCACGGTAGCCTGGGATAGCCCCATGATGACCCCCTGCCAGCCCCTGGGCTAACTGGATGTGCCTCAGGGCACTTCTCCCCCAGAAAGGGGGGGGACCCGTCCAACGGAAGGGATATGTTGAGTCATCCAGGGACAACCAGCAGTACCGGGGCCAGCGGATGGTGACTGGGGGAGAAATGGTGGCCGGGGGTCCTGTGTGTGTGATACAAAAGAATTGGCTGATCGGGGGGGCGGGAGGCACAAAAAAAAAAAGAACGCTTGCTGCAAGCCACTGCCAGGAGCCACCTAACAAGCAGTCCAGTACCGTCTCACCCCTCAGGGAGGGAAGTGTCCAAGGGACACCTCCCCACTGGTCTCCACACCTAACATCAGGGCATGGGGCGAGAACCTGGGTCACCAGCATGCCAAGTGAACACCCATCGCTTGGCAGCACTGAGCCAGCCACCTGTCTATCTTAAAACAAAATAACAGCTGCATTCCCACTGTTTTTTTAAGTAACACATTTACCTTTTCTACATTCTTTCACACTGCTGCTTCAGCTCACTGCAACCTAGATATCCTTCATGTTCCACTTATAGTAGTGCAGTCTGACTACACAACATGCCAACACCCGACATACCAAGAGAATAATTTTGATAAACACCCAAACCTCCACACACTGATCCTGATTGCAGATGCTTCGTACTTCCATACTTCCAGCTGCAAAACTCTCCCAGATCCCAGCTTGCTAAAAGCCGCCACCATATTGCCCAGAAATTTTCTGCTTACCACTCAAGCCACCAATGAGATGCAATGTTGCAGCATAATTGCCAGCATCATGATGATGTGTCCATGGCAACAGCCATGGCAACGGGAATAAAACATGGAGAGGCACTGCTTTACAACAACAAAAAACACAAACTGTTAGAAATATATAAAACAAAAATAAACAGCTAAAAAACCACAGACAGAAGGTCTTGCCTCTTGCATCACTGGACTACATAACAGGGACCTTGTGTGATAAATGTTTAATCTGTACTCATGCTTTTGATCTTGGACACCTCACCTGTGGCTTACACCACTCATGAGGTTACTTGAGGTCAAACAGCACTTGTACAGATAACATATGTATTACACTTGTCCCCAACGCATATCCCTTATTTATCAGGGACAGTTTTGCACCACTGTTGTTGCATAAAAGAGCATTAAACAGAGCAGCATATGCAGAATGTGAGCAATCATAAGTACAATATACATCGTATCACTAAGATCAGCCACGAATTACGTATTATAAGTGGCGTGAAACATAAGCACAATTAAGACAGATGAAGGAACAGCTCATAGAAACATAGAAACATAGACTTTGACGGCAGATAAGGACCACTTGGCCCACCCAGTCTGCCCATTTCCCTACCTACTGGTTAAGCTGCAGATTCTAGTTAACCAACAGCCTACTTCCTGCAACCCCCAACTATAATTGCCTTGTGTCTGTCCCATGTATGTTTGAATTCCCCCACTGTTTTAGACCCAACGACCTCCTCAGGAAGGCTGTTCCATGTATCCACCACTCTCTCCGTGAAAAAAAATTTCCTCACATTACCCCTGAGCTGTCCCCCCTCTTTCTTTAAATTGTGCTCCCTTGTTCTTACACATCTCTTTTTCTGAAAGATGCTACCCTCCTGGACTTTGTTGATTCCCTTGAGGTACTTGAACGTTTCAATCATGTCCCACCTGTCCCTCCTTTCATCAAGAGTATACATATTAAGCTCTCTCAGTTTCTCTTCATATGGCTTGCTGCAGACCCTGCACCATTTTAGTTGCCCTCCTCTGGACTGTTTCCATCCTGTCTATGTCCTTGCGTAGATGAGGTCTCCAAAACTGCCATGATACTCCAGATGGGGTCTCACCAACTGTCTGTACAGAGGGATAACAACTTCCCTTTTCTACCTGTGATGCCCTTCCTATGCATCCCAGTATCCCCCTAGCTCTCCTTACTGACTTTTCACATTGCTTACCCACCTTTAGGTCATCTGATATGCTACCCCTAGGTCCCTTTCCATTTTTGTTGTTGTTAGTACCTCCCCTGCTCTTGTGTACTCTTCTCCTGGGTTTTTGTTTCCCAGGTGCATTACTTTGCACTTCTTTGTATTGAATCTAAGTTGCCACATGTCTGACCATTCCTCCAACCTTGCCAAGTCCCTTCTCATCTTTTCTACCCCCCCTTGTGTATCAACTCTGTTACAGATCTTTGTGTCATCTGCAAAGAGGCATACCTTTCCCTCCAGACTTTCAGCTCATTTATAATCATACCAAGGACATGATATGATGGCAAATACAAGTTTCTGTACAGACTAAGGGCATTTACAACTGTCTATACAGTGGCTATTGAGTAACGATTAAAACGCATTATGTTAACCAAGGATCCTAGTTTTGAGAGTGTTTTGTAATTCATTCCGGAGTGCAGTGGCAAGCCAACTGAAAGCTGATTTGCTGAATAAGGTTAGATTAGATACCTTGGGACATCAACAAGCATGACATTATTACTTCTCAGGGCATTAAGGCTGGAGAATCTTTGGAAAAAGACCGAACTGTGTGTGTGTGTGTGTGGGGGGTCATTCAGCAGGTATAGGGCCAAAGATAGAGTGTTTTTAACCTTCTTGTGTTTAGACATGGGTGGCCTACAGCTGATTAAAGAGTGAAGTGATGGTTCCTTGGAGTTAAGAAGGTTATAAAGCAGATAGCCCAGCGATAGAGCACATCTAACTTGGCAAGGAACAAAGCAGTACAGACTCTGTATGTCAGGTCACCATGATCCAGATAAGGCAGGTATGTGACTTGCACTAACTTTTTCTGTGCATTGGCTGTGAAACTTCCCATTGAGAGGGCCGCCTGCCTTGCTACTGAGGGAACAGATGGACTGCATTTTTTTTAAAATTTTCCCTTGAGAACATTGATTGCCCAACAACTGAAGGGATACTGTATTCAGACTTTTTTATTTGCCCTCGGGAGTACTGCCTGCCCTACTCCTGACTGGACATCTGAATTACACATTTGCTTTATTTCCCCTTGGGAGTGCTGCCTGCTGTACTCCCAATGGGCAGCAGGATCACAATCTTTTTTCCTTAGGATCACTGCCTCCCTTGCTCCTGAGGGAACAGCAGGATCACAACCTTTTTTTTTATTTTCCCTCGAGAGCTATGCCTGCCTTACTTCAGAGCAGACAGCTGAATCAATTTTGTTTTCCATCCACCAGAACCTTATCTCCAATAGCCCTGTTAGTTCCCCCTCCATCAGCCCAGAGGGTGGCCATTTAAAGCAGTGTCAGTGGTTCAGAAGGTTGCAAACTTGACTCTGAGGCTGGAAAATTGGAAGGCTGTGGGTTCCATCCCCACACCAGGAACTTGGGTTAAATTCCAGTACTGGTGCTGTAGTGCAGCATGAGGGGGTACTGCACTCCTGAGGTGCCGTTTTTCAGATGAGATGTTAAACCGAGTTCCCATCCATCTGTTCTGGTGGTTGTTCAGGTGGATGTAAAAGATCCTTGGTACTTCTTAGAAAGAGTGGGGGAAGTTTATTAGCAAAAATGAACAAACAAGGCAAAAACAAAACCAGCACACAAATAGAATGAGGCATAAGTAATAAAAACAAAAAAAATTGTAAGTAATACAGTCAGGTCAGTAATGTAAGATCAAAGGGAACATGGAAGAAATAAAAAAAGGAGAAAGAAAAAGTAGGAAAGAAAAGAAATATAGTATCAAACCCTGATACATGTTAACTAAGTAAACAATAATAACACATGAAATAAAACACATTGGGCCCGATTCTAAGACACATGGCGCAAGTCACCGGCACTTGCAACTTGCACCATATGCCGATATGCCGGGGACCCTGCACCCAGTCCCAGAACAGGCAGAGTCCTCAGTGGCTATGTCCTGTGACTTGCGGCACCCCAGGTGGTATGCCAAAAGGAGGACGCATCTACACAGGGTGCTGCAGGCCGCAGTAATGCCCTCCGACAGGGTGCAAGTGTCCCCACCTGGATCTCTGAATGACAAGGCCCTCTCAAAGCCCCACTCCCCAACACCATGTCAATGCCCTGCAGAACTATTCAAGCACCCCTCTGTCCCCCACCCCGATGGCAGCCACCCAGAATCCCAACAGTACTATGATATCCCTGGTAGTCTAGTGGCCCCCTACCCCCCACTCGGCAGTGCCAGTCCACCCCCCTACCACACCTGGTCCCGGTCGGCGACTGGAATACCCACCTCTCATCTCCATGGCCAGCCGCCCGACTGAGGCTCTCTCAGGTGTGTACTACTGTGTATAGTATGCACTCAATGATCATTCATTAGCGTGTACTGTATACAGTAGTATACACTTGGAGAGTGCTCAGTCAATGGCCCGGCTGTGGAGGTGAGACTAGGTATGCCAGTTGCCCTCACAGGGACCAGTTGTGGGGTGGGGGTGGACTAGCACTGCCGGGTGGGGGTGGGGCCACTAGACTACCAGGGATATTGGGGTACTGTTGGGATTCTGGGTGAGCTGCCATCAGGAAGGGGCTTGAATAGCCCTGCAGGGCATTGGTATAGATCTGGGGAGTGGGGATTTGGGGGGACATGCAGAGCCCTGTGGGGCTTGGGGGTGCCAGCAGCCCACAAAGAGCATCATGGGGTTGCACATGGGGGATGGATGGTTGGGATTTTGTAAGCTTATGGGGGGGTAGCTGTAGGGAGCACAGTGGGGCACCCTGGTGAATGCAAAGTACACATAGACCAGCTATTAGCTGGTCTAACTGTACTTTGACTGATGTCCTCTGGGGTTTCTCTCGGAATAGCAACTGTGCTGTTCCGTCAGTCACCCTCCCGGAATAAGGCACAACTGCTGGCATAAACCCCTTAGCACCATGTCGCAATGGGTTTATGGGGTAACTGTTGGCGTAATGCAGCTCTGTCTTTCAGAATATGGAATGGCATAACTCACAGCGCAAAGTGCTACTTGCACTATTTTCTCCGGCGCAAGTCACTTTGCGCCATGTGTAAGCCTTCTGGAATTGGGCCCATCACATCCAAGTTAATGAAAAATAATATTATTTAAATGTTTCCATTTAGTAGCTAAACTCAAGAGAGGTAGCCTCTGACTCTCCATCATGTATATGGAGGCAAGCTCCCTGATAATTAACTGGAGCAGGGAATCAGGCAATATGTATTTTTTTGCTGAAACAAAACAGTGCATCTGGACCTCCAGAGGTAATATTTAATAGGAGTAAAGATCAGCCTGATCGTGCTGGGATCATATTGTATAGTGGATGGTAGGTGACCTAAAATATTGTCTAGATAGGTCAGCCTGGTCCATATAAGGTCCTTCCAGAGTCTAGCCAATGCAGTCCAAAATGGTTGTGTATAAGAACAGTCCAGGAAAATGTTCCGTTATCTCCAACAGTTGGAAATGACAGTGTCATAATGAGATTAGAGCAGTGCAGGAGGACTTTGTAGAGTTGGGGAGGGGCCTAAGACAAGTAGCACACACAGTATCCTTCTCAGAGGTGCTGCGTGTCAATGGCATGGGTGAGGCGAGGGTACTTTGCACCATGCAGTTTAATGAATGGTTGAAAAAATGGTGTGGAGCACAGGGGTTTGGCTTCATTGGGGACTGGGGTTCCACCTGGAAGGACACCAGCCTATACTGGCAGGATGGTCTGCATCTGTCCAGGAAGGGAACAAGTCTTTTGAGCAATCGGTTTAAATGCTTCATTGGCAAGCTTTTAAACTAGTCAAGGGGGGAGGCACTGATAAGCAGCAGGAAAATCTCAGCCTCTCCCTACAAAACAGGGTACTAAATGAGAAAAAGACTGAGGTAGAAAGGTCAGTGGGGGATGCTGCAACAGAAGGTAAAGCCATCAAAAAATGGAGAGCAATGAGTACCAATGCCTGTAGTCTGAGTAACAAGCTTCCTGAATTAGTGGCCTTGATGGAGGAGGAACATCTGGATATCGTGGCAGTCACAGAAACATGGTACACACAAAACCATGACTGGGACATAAACATACCAGGATACACTATCTACAGGAGGGACAGGGAGGGTAAAAGAGGAGGAGGAGGAGTAGCTCTTTACTTAAGGGAAGGAATCAAAGCAACAGAACATAAGGGTAAACAGGGAGGAGAAGAAGCACTGTGCGTACATTTGGAGACAGGCAATGGCACCACAATCCGCACAGGGGTTTATACAGACTCCTTCTCAGGGAGGAAATGGACAAGGAAATGATAGAAAGTATACTTAGAATGGCAGAAAAGGGAGATATTGCTGATGGGTGATCTGAATATGCCAGATGTTAACTGGAGTGCAGTTGCAGCAGCCACTTCGAAGAGCGGGGTTATTCTAGATGCTCTACAGGGGGCATGACTTAGACAACTAGTATTGGAGCCTACTCAAGAGGGAGCAATCTTAGACCTGGTTCTTTCAAATGGAGATGGAGAGAGGATCACAGATGTAGAAGTGGGAAGCCATCTGGGAACTACGACCATCGAACAGTATGGTTCACAGTAAACACAGCAATAGAGTCAAGCCATACAAAGGCAAAAGTACTGGACTTTAGGAGGGCTGACTTTGCCAAAATGGGTGAGTGCCTAAGGAATGCACTAGCAAATGGGCAGGAAGGAGGGGTGGAAGAACAATGGGGAATAATAAAAACTGCCATCATAGAGGTAACAAGCCTTTGTGTGAAGCAAATAAACAAAACAAAACAATGTAAGAAACCACTATGGTTCTCAAAGGAAGTGGCATTGAAGGTTCAAGAGAAAAAGAAAGCATTCAGGAAGTACAAGGAATCACAGAAGGAGCAGGACAGAGAACTGTATCAGTTAAAGCAAAAGGAAGCTGGGAAGGCAGTCAGAACAGCAAAGGCCAGAACTGAGGAAAAGATAGCCAACTCAGTTAAGAAGGGAGATAAAACCTTTTATAGGTACATCAGGGAGCGAAGGAAGACCAACGGAGGGATAGTGAGGCTTAATAAAGGGGATGGAGGGTGGGCAGAGGGTGACTGTGAAAAGGCAGAGATACTAAACAAATATTTTTGCTCAGTATTTACAAATGAAGAGGGGGAGGTACCTAAAACAAACAGAAACACTCTGGATACAGAAGTTGATACCAGCCCATTTACAGAAGAAAGGGTTCTGAAAGAACTCCTAAAACTGAAGGTGGACAAAGCAATGGGGCCTGATGGGATTCATCCCAGAATTCTAAAAGAACTAAGGGTAGAACTAGTGACACCACTGACTACCCTCTTTAACAAATCATGGGAGGATGGGGTGGTACCCAAGGACTGGAGGAGGGCAGATGTGATTCCCCTTCACAAAAGTGGGAGCAAGGCAGAAGCAGGAAACTACAGACCTGTTAGTTTAACCTCAGTGATAGGGAAAATGATGGAATCACTTCTGAAGGAAAGAACTGTCTAGTATCTAGAGGCCAGAGGGGCACAGGACCCAAGGCAGCATGGATTCACAGCGGGAAGGTCATGCCAGACGAATCTGATAGATTTCTTTGACTGGGTGACCAAAGTAGGAGATCAGGGAGGGGCTGTGGACATGGCCTACCTAGACTTTAGCAAGGCATTTGACACAGTCCCACACAAAAGATTAATATACAAGTTAGCCAGCCTGGGAGTGGGTCCCAAGATGACAGCCTGGGTAAAGAATTGGCTGGAGAATAGGACACAGAGAGTAATAGTAAATGGAGTCCACTCTGAAGAAAGGGGGGTTACTAGTGGGGTACCACAGGGTTCAGTATTAGGACCGGTCCTCTTCAATGTCTTTATGTTTACATTGCAGAGGGACTGGAAGGAAAGTATGTCTCTTTGCAGATGACACAAAGATCTGCAACAGAGTTGATGCACAAGGTGGGGTGGAAAGGATGAGAAGGGTTGGCAAGGTGTAGAGGAATGGTCAAATGTATGGCAGCTTAGATTCAATGCTAAGAAGTGCAAGGTAATGCACCTGGGAAACAAAAACCCAGGGGAAGAGTACACAATGGGGGGTGAGATACTAACAACAACAAAAATGGAAAGGGACCTGGGTGTAGTCATAGCAGATGACCTAAAGGTGGGCAAGCAATGTGAGAGGGCAGCAAGGAGGGCTGGGGGGATACTGGGATGCATAGGGAGAGGCATCACCAGCAGAAAACAGGAAGTTATTATCCCTCTGTACAGACAGCTGGTTAGACCTCATCTGGAGTACTGCACGAGTTCTGGAGACAATCTTCATAAAGACATAGACAGGATGGAAGCTGTCCAGAGGAGGGCACTAAAATGGTGCAGGGTCTGCATCGGAAGACATATGAAGAGAGACTTAAAGAGCTTAATATGTATAGCCTCGAGGAAAGGAGGGAGAGGGGGACATGATAGAAACTTTCAAGTACCTCAAGGAATCAACAAAGTCCAAGAGGGTAGCATCTTTCAAAAAGAGGTGTGCAAGAACAAGGGGCACAATTTGAAGATGGGGGCGGCTCAGAGGTAATTTAGAAATATTTTTCACAGAGAGGGTTGTGGATGCATGGAACGGCCTTCTGGAGGAGGTTGTGGAGTCAAAAACAGTGGTGGAATTCTAGCATGCATGGGACAGTCATAAGGCAATTCTAGGGGGTGGGAGTAGGAAGAAGTAGGCTGCTGGTTAACTAGGATCTGCAGCTTATCCATTAGGTAGGGAAATGGGCAGACTGGGTGGGCCAAGCGGTCCTTATCTGCCATCAAATTCTATGTTTCTATGTTTCTATGTCTAGGACAATGCCTTTCTGTAAGACTTTTGTGCTTCACATTAGCTTTAACACTAAGGTGCCCATGGCAATTAAGCCAAAGCATGTCCCACATTTTAGGTGGTGTTCTAGTGTCAGTTAAAGAAATACCAGTTGAGGTGTAGGCCAAAACAGGTATGCCCTTATATATATGACTGGATCAGTGAAACTGGTAGCCATAATCAATTTGTACCAACCTGCTCTACTTTCCACAGCTAAGAGGGTCAAACCAATTTGCCATTGTCTCACCTTTTCTATCACTGGGTAAAAGTAACCAGGGGCGGTATTAAGTTTTTTAAAGATGCCACATTACGAGACCAAACCAAAAATAAGGGAATCCCCTCTGTGCAAACTTTAATTGTTTGACCCATGTGACCATTGATATTAGGAAGCAGAAAAGCAATGTCATACAGCTTCTGAATCCAAGAACAAAAGACCTTCGGTATACCATAGTGTTCCAGAACCTCAAACAGGTATCCATGTGATACTTTGTCGAAGGCCTTCTTTTGGTCTATGGACAATAAGTACCTGACATCCATAGCCCGGCTACCTAAATCTACTATCTCTCTAATAAGAATTAAGTTGTCGTGTATGCTGCAACCCTTCATGGAGCAAGTTTGATAATCAGAAATCACAGTTTGTTCCTCTGTGGCCAATCTGCTATTCAAGATCTTCATTAAAATCTTTAAGTCAGTATTCAGGAAACTTAACAGCCCTCCAATTTTTCAAATCTGCGGGCTCACCTTTTTTATGCAACAATATTTGTATGGCCATTCCAAAAGAATCTGTCGGCAACTCTCGCAGAATCCAATTAAAAAGCAATGTTAATATGTCTGTCAAGGGGGATGCAAAGGCCTTATAAAATTCTGAAGTTAAGCCATATGATCCTGGGGCTGTACCATTCCTTAACTGTTGAATGGTCGACTTTACTTCTACCAAAGTGAGTGGACAAGTGAGGGAGGCCAAATCTAGAGGAGGTAATGACGGGATGTGCACCACAGCTAAGAAGGTGCAGGCTGAAGAGGTCTTGTCTCTGTCACCAAACATAGTGGTCAAGTAACACTGTACTTCAGAAAGGACATTAACTTTCTCAGTAACCACCTGTCCTGTACCATCTAACACTCCAGGAAGGTTCCTGCGCTTGACCTTGTCTTTGCAACTGTCAAAGATATTACCTTTTCCTAGCTCGCCCTGAGTTTTACATTCATGTTCCATGAGAAGAGAGCTCCCCCTGTCATATGGAAGCATTTTCATTTGTTCTTTAAGACAAGTAATTTGGGCAGCATAATCCCCATCCCAGAGTACATCAGAGTTAGTGTTTTAGTCAGCTGGGTTTGCAGAACCAAATACACCAAGAATTTCATCCTCTGCGATTTAATAGAGATGTTCTGGAAAAGTCTGGTTATGTTTTTCTTGGTGGTATCCCACCTGACACCCAAGTCATCCTCCAAGCCATACCGGGTCAAAACATAGAAACCACAATAGCGCGGGTCAAAACCACACTGTGAAAACAGTGAAATGTACAACAGCTACAGTGACAGAATAGCTCAAGTAAAGTTAACACTCTCCCTGTAGCTGTTGGCCATTGGGGGGACAGGGAGAAATCGTCTGCTGTGGTGTGTGCTGCCGAGCAGTTATCGTGGCGTGGAGGGTAGGGCACAAGCAGCAGAGGTTGGTGGAACGTCATGGGACTGTGTTTCGAATCACAGTCCCACAACAGATGATTCTTTTTTGTTTTTTATTTTATTCTGTGGGGAAAGCATTATTTAGTTTATTTTATATCCCCCCTCCTGACTGAGGTGCTGCCTGTGTCTGCCCCTACCCTGCACTATTTGCCCCCCACCCCTGGTGTTCCTGCTGGGTTTCACCTCCCATCCCTAAAGGCTCCCCCCTCTCTGCAGTTCCTTACTATCCCCAAGTTGCCTCTCCCTGGAGGTGATTATATTTAGATGAGGGTAGGGGCGCATAGCCCCCCCCACCGCATACACACAGTGTAGCCATTTACTTTTGTGTGGCACTGTGGTACTGGATGGTGTTTTTGCCAGGTGCTATTATTGTTTCCGGCATCTGTGCTTCACAGTTTTTGACCACGCTGTTAAGATGACCTAGTACCCCTCCAAGCAAGCCATGAATTGACAAGCTAAGAGCAAGTCCTGTATTTTAGCAGTAATGAGCTGACTGTCCAGTAAAGAGTTAAGTCTGCACAACCCCGAGCCATGTTTAATAAGATCCATCCCACCAAAAGTGCCATCCACCAGAAGGTAGTCAGAGGTCTGTATTGGAAGTACAGTGATGTCATGGGTTTAAAGGGACATAGAAGTAAAGATAAAGTAAATTCTGGTGGCTAACAAACTCTTGTAGTATGTAAAGCCCCCAGTTTGGTGTTTTGATCTGTACGCATCACACACAGATTTGCATCTAGGATCAATTTATTAAGAAAATTAGTGTCACAAAACAGTTTGGTAGTTTTGGGCCCCTATCTGCAAGAGATAGTCCACAATTAAAATCCCCACCAAATAGTAAGTGATGACTTGTGTATAAGTAAGGTTGAATATATTTTAGCAGATCAATTCTGCCTTTTTTATTTGTAGTGTGTAAATGGTAACAATCCTGTATCATTAAATGGTAATGATCATATATCGATCCCCTTGAAATAACACATCGATCAACATGGCTCTTCCAGGGTCAATATCAACCAGTGTTTGGAGAGTAAAAGACAAGCCCCGGAAAAGAATGCCTACTCCATCACAGGCGCCAGTCCCAAAGGACCAAAAGGATGGGCCCCAACACCACATCTTATGCGCCAGCTATATATCTCTAGAGCTAGTCATCCTCGTTTTCTGTACCAGATAAACATCAAAAGGCAGTTCTCGCAGTACAGAAAAGAGGAGGCTGTGTCTAGTAACATTCTTAACACTGTTTACATTAAATGGTTGCCAATTTGATTGATGGATCCATTTAAAGAGATAAGGGAGGTGCCAACCAAACCCACTCTTAAGAGCCAATATCCAGTCTACCGCTGCTTCTGGTAGCCATTTTAAACTTTTTATGCTATGCTTTAGTCTTATTATGTGAAGATAAATCATCCTCAGTGTCCACAGACGCCTGGTGTTGGGAGGACACAATAGAAGAGGGCTCAGATTCCAGGCTGCCATCAGAGTCCATATGGTCAGTGTCCTGCACGTTGTATCAGACCCCTAAATGAATGGCAGGGGGCTTAGGAGCAGGTTTCAAAAGTCTTATATTTTCCTTTAATTGTCTCAGAGATCTTTTCTGAGTTACCAAAATCATGTTGGGAAGGGGGAGGGCATGGCAGCATCTTCTTGTAGGTGCTGCAGAGAAGTATTCATGTGTAGAGCAGACTCAGGTAGGTTGGGTTTCAGCAAGGCCTCTGAGTCTGAAGGTATCCTATCAGTGATAGCCAGAGGTGGAACAGTGGGCAAGAAAGGAGCAGGTGGAGGAGGAGGAACAGAAACTGGCACAACAGGGGTAGAGGTGGAGGTATCACCCTGGTGAGCCAGATGTTTTGCCATCTCCTGATGTAAGTTTTGAAGTAGCATCCGTTGAGCAGAATTCAAACTAGATTCCTGTGGAAGCCTGTCATCTCTGTTATGTGTAGTCCACTGACAGGTGCTTAGGAATGTCCGGCTTCTTTGCACATGTTACATCTGACTTCATTCTTGCAGTGGTAACCAGTGTGACCAAATTTCAGACAGAGAGAACACTGAATCTTATCACAGACATTGCTGAGGTGGCTTTCCGAGCGAGCCGCACTTAAAACATGTCTTTGGCTGTCCCGGGTAGAAGCCTTGTCCTCTATCTCGACCACGACAAAAGACACTGGGGAGGTGTTGCAATCCTGATAGGTTATGACAAAGTTTCACCTTAAATCTTCAATTACCAGTCCAGAATTGCTCAGAATCAATTGTGGGTTCAGGGTCACTCATAACGTTGCACCACTGAGCAAGCCAATATTGTACATCATGTACACTGATCCCTTCATTCCTAAGGAGAATAGTCACAGTATGTAAGGTCAGGTTGGTCAGAGGGGTGGCCTTAAAAGGCAACCACAATGGTGTCAGCTTTAAAGCACTGTAACATGACCAAAATCTGTCCAGGTTAGCAGGAGTTTTGAAACTGATACAAAAAAAAAACATCGCTGGGAGTATGAATCAGAACATAGATTTCATTAGGACGGTACAGTAGAGAGTTCTTTAGCAAAAGCTTTCCAACATAAGCCCTGTCTGGAAGCAGTTCCAAACTTCATGTATACAATAGGTGAACTGCGTTTCTATGCTGAGCAGATGCAGGAGATTGTGGAAAAACATCCGATTTCTGAAAGGTAGACCATTTTTGTACTGATTCCTGCTGTGCCTGTCATGTAGTATCAAAATTGGCAAGAAGATCAGCATCTTGTTCAGCACCGGCAACCTTGTCAGCCCAGGAGGTAGAAACCACATCCCCTGACCCAGGTCCATCTGAGGACTCAATGGCAGGAGCTTACTGAGGTACACTTGTACATGAGTCTTAAGCCAAAGAAGCAGAAATGACTTCAGTAGCTGGTAAATCTTGTTATCTTGTTTCTGGGTAAAGAGTCGTGCAAGGTGGGATAAAGTATCCATTTCATCAGCACAAATATTAGTCACAGGAGCAATAGGTGCAGCATACAGGGTTGAAACAGGAGAGACAGTAGTGGTACAAGTAGGAAACTGACCCGACAGGATGGGGGCAATGGTTCTAGAGGTTGATGAGTGGTCGTCCAATGTACTGGGAAGGTGAAAAAGCTCATCTTTAACTAAGGCAGTAGGACTTAAAGAAGAAAATAGGAAACCTGCAGTAGCAGTTGATGGGCACGGCTCCTTTGGAACCTGAGGTGCCATTGCCCAATAGCATCCTGTGTCCAGCCGGCTTTATGTAGAGCTGATACTGATGACCAATCTTCAAGGGGAAGTGAGAAGTAGCAGCTGACCCCCTACCCTTCTGGAGTCCAAGTGATTTCTCCGATGCCAGGTGTTGCGGAGGGGACATGATAGTCTGTTCTGCAGTCGGGGCAGCATGAAACATAATGTCAACAGACTGCAAGCCTATAGCCATAGGGGAAGCAGTCGGGGATGGTGAAACACAAGGCTTTGGAACTGAGAGAAAGGCAGATAAATCAGTAGAAACTCCGTGGGGAGTCACAGATCCAGCAGAAACAGAGACATCAGTATTCAGAGCAAGTTTACCATCTGCAAATATGACAGTATCCAGTATAGGTGTAGCTGATACATCCAACAAAACAAAAAACCTTCGGAGTGGCCACTAATTTGATTCTGCCACATCACAACCCCTCACAATAGGCAAACCAGAGTTACTCACAGTGGACTCAGTTGGCAGAGCAGCAACAGATTGATGAAGCACAACAAGCATGTCCTTTTCCCAGAGGTAAGAGGTATCTTCCTCCGCTATTAAAGCCAGGATGTGTTTCTTCCTCAAATTCATTGCAGAATGTAAGCAAAATTCATCTTTCAGAAATCCATGGTTTTCACAAAGCAGGGTTTCTGTCTGATGAGCACTCCCAGGAGACGGTACATGCAAGGGTTCCACACACTGCGGTACATCTGGAGTAAGTAGCACAGATTCACAAGGAGTCTCAGTAGGATCGGTATTGGGGAGGGAGGCAAACTGCCTCAAACCAGGAGCTCCAGCTCCGATGTCCTCTTGGTCCTCCATCATTGCAAATCAGTCAGCAGTTCCCCCTACTGCAAGAATAGGGGAATTTCCCCTGGTGTCCCGACCAAATTTCTCCCATTGACTAAAAATACCACCAACAGCTTAATCTGGTTCAATGTCAGTTGCTTTCCAAAGCTGGAAACCATTCAGGGAGAAGATGCACTTGTAGAAACCTCAAGTAGAGATGAGCCCAAAGGGCCAGTTGCATTGTCACCATTATGAGCCCCAATGACTGAAGGCATACAAACATACAAAACTGCCAGCAGAACCAGACCTTATAGTCTATCAAAGTCTGCTCGAGTGTGCAGCTAGCACCCCTAGATTGCAACTGCTCCAACCCCCTCCCGCATCTTCAGGATGTTCTCAGCACTATTCACCCAGATCCTCCCTCATTCCCTGTCCCATGCCCTTTTAAAACTTCCCACCATCTTACATGATATCACCCCCTCTGGTAGGGTGTTCCACTTTGACACCACCCTCTCCATGAAGTAATGTCTCCTCATCTCTCTCCTAAATATTCCACCCTCTAATCTTAGCCTGTACTCCCTTGTGTCCCTACCTTTCCTCAGCTTGAACAACCCATCAGCACTGGCTTTGTTTATCCCTTTCAAATACTTGAATGTTTCAATCACATCCCCCATCCCTCCTTTCTTCCAGGGTGTACATATTTAGCTCACATAGCCTGTCCTCGTAGGCTTTGCCCTCCATCCCCCCTAACATTTTTGTTGCCCTCTGCTGCACCCCCTCCAGCAGTTTAATGTCTTTCTTCAGATAAGGACGCCAGTACTGCACACAGTACTCCAAGTGCAGCCTGACCAATGACCTGTAGAGGGGCAGGATCACTTCCCTATGCCTGGATGAGAATCCCCTTACAATACACCCCAACATCTTGTTAGCCTTAGCTGCAGCTTTCCTGCATTGAGCAGAGTTGTTCATGCTCCCTGTTATAAACACCCCATGGTCCTTCTCTTCCTCAGTGTCCCCCAGCCTCACCCCACCCAACCTATAGTCCCTATTCGGGTTCTTTGCCCTGAAGTGCAAAACCTTGATTTCTTCACATTGAAGCCCAGATGCCACCTCTTCAACCACTCTTCCAGTTTGGTTAGGTCCCCTTGTAGTTGTTTCCACCAGTCCACTTCATCAACTACCACCCCCATTTTAGTATCATCTGCGAACAGACTAATCCTGCTCCCAACTCCAAGTGAGATATCCGAAATAAATAACCCAAACAGCACTGGACCCTGCACAGAGCCCTGAAGTACTCCACTCATCACTGAAACATTGGTAGGCTAACGCTATTGTCTGTAATCTAAGTTGTCAGATGTTATATCAGAGATTGTCTGCCCTGGATGGAACATGCACCAAGGTGTTCCAGGCTCTGGGAAGGCTGGAGAAAATTCTTGTCCTTATTTACTGTCCAGTTGAACTTCTCCAGAACTAGAACCATCTGGAGAATTGAGGTTCTTGCTGACTGTTCTGATGATGCTGTGATCAGGGGTTTATCTAGAAATGAGTACACAGGGTGACCCTACCACCTCAAGGCAGCCACGATCACTGCTAGTAAATTTGCAAAAACCTTTGGCGGCTGAACCAAAAATAAAGCAAAGGGTCTGGTGCTGCAAATGCAGGTCATGAATAGCCGTGCTCCTGAAATTCTGAATGAGCAATGGATCAAAACATGGAGACAGGCATCAGATATTCCTTCCCCTTCCACCTGTGAACCTTTGCAGGGGTTTTATTACCAAGATAATCATCACTGTTTTATGGCTGCAGTAAGGTACCAAGTCATAACAAAATCTGGAGCAGTCTGCAAATCTGAAAGAGCATCCTCATCAGGCTCTGCTTTCTGTACATCTGCACATGCCTGTTGCAAGCCCCGTTAGTATGAGGGATCCACCTGAGGTTCGGGTGTCTTTGCAGGTGGGCCCTGTAATTCTTTGTCATGAAAAACATCTCATTTAAAAGATGAAATAGGGGTTGGTGTAATTAAAATTTGCCACTGCAAAATAATAAGCCAGGTGTTCCTTCCCCTTAGATGCCATCAGGCTGCGTGTTGGGTGTTGAAATTCTTGCATTTGCTTTGCTAGAGCAGAAGGGAAGAAGCACTAAAAGCAGGCTGCATTATACTTCTGATCCTTACTTTGACCTTTTAAAAGAGAAGGGTCTGCTAAAAAAACATGGCGCCAAATCAAATATATTGTTTCCAGTAATAGTCCCTGTCATAACCTGTCCCGACTCAGGAAGCAGTCTGCAACAGGTTGCCAAGTTTCTCAGCCCTCAACACCTGTAAGGGTGCCTCAGTAACTAACACCAGTCAGAAGTGATTCTCTTACCTGGGGACTTTCTTGGTCCAAATCTCACCAGAGCCACCGCTTACATGGTGCAGTGCTCCTTTACCTAACGGCAAATGGCGTTCCCATGTCACTCACTCCTAAGGAACACTTTACTTCTAGAACATGAAAACTGTTGCTGTCATCTCCCTCTTTAGAGACAGATTCTGGATTTGTCAATACCAGCAGCTAATTATTCCCCTCAAAAGATTTAATTAAAGAAGCATGAAGTACATAAAAAGAATATTTACTACTTCACAATATTTACATGATCTACAGGGTATCACAATACACAAGAATATGAGAATTACAGGGTTACTACAGAAATTAAAAATAAATGGTTTGCACATAGCAGAATTATCACAGAGAAACTTTCATATGATTTCTTAAATCTAACAGAGTATTAAGACTCATACTACACAGGAACTTTAAGGAGTTGTGGGGAGACTTCAACTCTTATATGATGCAGGTATGAAGCCCCAGCACAGACTGACTTGCTAGGGTCTAACACAAATCTCAAAAGCCTTCAGCTGCCAGCCCCCCCCCCCCATGCGGCATCATCTAATATGTCACTCTGACATCATGGATTCAATGCTTTCTTTGTATCCTGGGGTACCACCTCTCTGAATAGCTGCAATAAACCTGAACCTTGAGTTTTGTGGAATCACAGATCCCTTTCATTGTTATGAGCCATATCTGCCTCTGCAGTTTGTGGCTGCATAGCTGGGACAGTTTCCTGACATGAAGGACCTTGTGTTCTTTGAAGCTCCCTTGTTAACTAAGATCTGCAGTTGTTACAGAGCAAAGTGGTTGTAATTACCTCTGGCAACAGTTTTAATCTAATTTCCCCAGCTCATTTCTGTCCTCTCAGCAGATAGACATAATAAAAAAAAAAGAAACAAAAGTACAACATTATTGTTACAGTCACCATTCTAATAAAACTATGAGAAAATGATTCACAAGAATTTGGAAGTTTGAGTGACTGTGATGTAGACTGCACAAAAAACTGCAGCAAAAGTGATGCAAAACTCCATGTTTGCATTGAAAACCCCAGTTCTAGCATAGATTGCAGTATATCAATGATGCAAATGGGGGTGCTAGACAGCCAAGCTCCAGGCAAGATGTGCCTTGCTTCCACTCCTGCAGAGCAGCATCATTTAACCTAAAAATATGTAATTTATACGCAAAAGACAAACTTTCAATAGATTTTGATACTTTGTGGCCAGAGGAGCATTTTGGTGTCAATTCTGGCAAAATGGCATCCCAGGGGAATAGCCAACAGATCTGTCCAGAAGCTGCAACAGGCACAGCAGCAGGCCTCTATGCAAGCGTTTGGGAGCACTGGAGAAAGAAACCCTGATGGTGCAGGAGAACCCACCGCCCTGGGGCAGTGTTTTGAAGGTGGTCCAGGACATGAACTGGAACACTTAGCAAATATTGGGCCAAATGGAGTCCCAGAATGCTAAAATGGAGGGAGTGGTAACCACTACAAAGGATGCCGAGGACAGATCTATGAAGTCGCAAGCTACAGTGGCAAAACTGACAATGGAAAAAACCCACCTCAGGGCTTGGTTGGAAACTATGGAAAACGGTGACACAGAGCTGAATGTCCATGTAGTGGGGGCTGTGGGATTCAAACCCAGGTCTCCAGCTCACAGCCTTAAACCACTGAGCTATGGTTGGCAGAGCCATTACCCAGAGAGTTTGGACTGGAAGCTACAGACATTAAAAAAGCATACAGAATAAACTTTTGAACCTCACCAATGAATAGAGACATTCCCAGGAACAGTCCTGCTAGTTATCGCAGGACTGGAGGTTTGGGACCTAATGCTACAAGGGCTTGAGAACACCACCCTTTGCAGATAGATGACCAGGATATAAAAATCGTACTGGACTGGTCATATGCTATGTGTTTTCACCGCATGCTTTTTGATATTCTCTGGCAGCAGCTGCAAGTATTCGGGGTGGTTCACTCCCTTCTAGCACCGGACCACTCAGGATCACGTACACAAGACGTCTCAGTTTAATGATCCTCATGAGGTATTGGTCCAAGCAGACAAAACTGTGAAACACTTTAAGGGTGCATCCTTACCCCAACTGGAGGAAGATGCCTCTTAGGAAGATGGAGAGTTCCTGGGTTTCCTAATTAAGTTTACTGTTTTTGTCTGAGTGGACTCTGGACTTTTCTTTTTTTTTTTACCAGGAGAGACAAGCTAAGCTGAAGCTTGTTTACAGGTGTGGCCTGGGAGTATAAATGAGTTAAGTGACTTACTCAGGGTCACACAGTATGCAAGTGGGGGCTGTGGGATTCAAACCTCAGTCTCCAGGTTTGTAGCTCAGAGCCTTAAACCACTGCGCTATACTGCCTACTAAGATGGGGAGGTTGAGGAGGGTATGTAAGGTAAATGATCATGTTGTTTTAGTAAAGGAGCAATTATTTATGGCCCACTCCTTCTGGAACCAGGAGTGAGTGCTAATTTTTCAAATGTGTAACAGTTTCCAGGCTTAAACTTAAGTGAAGTACCACAGTTTGCAAAAGTGTACTGGCCACAAGACTGGGACATGTGCCAGTGTCTAATTGGCATGAATGGTGGTTTCGCTGATTCAGTTAGATAGAAGTGATTTGTGTATTAGTACATATGTTATAAAATACATAGCTTGATGATGCCCGTTTCTTATGATTTACAGTTTTTTGCCTTTCAAAAATGTTTTTAATGTTGTTTGCAACACTCTATGAAACTGGAAGCAGTCTGTTTCACCTGTTGATACTATTTACTGGACTGTGGGAATCATTACTGTGAAGGCCATGTTTACTAAAATGGTATAGCAAGCTTTTTCTCTGTTTTTCCCACAGGTCAAGGGTTGGTGAAACCATAGAGAAAATACTTTGGATTTTATAATAATATTATGGACACACATCATATATGTGATATCACAATTAATATATCTGAAAATCCTGTCACTGAATTTTCAATGTACTGAAATGGTATATTAAATGTGCTTTTTTTTTCGAGTAGCTGTCAGACATATTCAGTTAAAAAAATGAAAAAAGTATCAGTTAAAAAACAATAAACAATGCAGCTAGCAAAGGAAAAAAAGTAATAGTGTCTGCAATAATGGTTCAATTGCAACCTGTGGGTAAAGGAGAAATGAGCAAAACTTTAGTTTGCTTTGGCAAAAAATGCTGCAAACGCAGTGGCAAAAATAAACAAACATACACATACAGTGCAGGGTGTGTGTGTGTGTGTATACAGCATGTGTGCGTGCAGCAGCATCACAGAATAATAAATATGCATTGTGCTTGCTCTAGCAGTTAAAAAGAGTGTGAAACACAATGCTTCACACTTGCAAACTGCTCTGATAACCTTTGAAGTTTAAAACAGCCCAAAAAGGACAAAACTGCCCTAAACCAGTTATCACCACAGAAAACTAAGCAAATAACAGTACCCTATGCAAGGCTGAACAGTAAAGGAACACACAGAGCTGCAGGTTAACGCAAGGGAAGGAAACTGACTGTCTAAAAATGAAGCAATTCTCCAGACCTGTCTGAGACACCAGGCTAACGATAGATCAAATATAGCATAAAAGACTCTTATACTTTTCTTGCACTCTGTTTTAGTTAACAGAAGCAGAGTGGCATCTAACACAGACCTTCACCAATGAAGCCACTTGTGAGGAAAACAAGCAGGCTTGTCAACTAATATTTAAAACAGACCCGACTGACTTTAGAAAAAAATGCTTGTGGAAGCAAAAAGTATCTACAGTACAATAAAAACTGTGAAGATTCATATTAAGTTAAGGACCTACTTGAAAAGTGCTGCTGTCTCTTCACACTGCCACTAAAAGAGTAAGGACTGTTAGGCTGTTGAATTTTGGGATAATATTAAGGAGCGAAATGGGAAATCCAAATCCCTTCCCCCAACTCAAATCAGTGTCAATGGCTCTATCTCCATGGACCCCCAGTACATTGCTGACAGCCTTAATGCTGCTTTCTCGGATCTTAGCACAGTGCTCCCCCAAAATTTCTTCGACCCTGCCCCCCCCACTCACCATACCACCCCCTCTTCTACTTTCGTGCCCTCTCCCCTAATGAAGCCAAGCCCTACCTCCTCAATGCCCTGAAGGGTTCCAGCCACAGTTATGACTCTTTAGACCCGAAGCTTCTCCGCATGGTCCTGGATGCTGTCCTTTCCCCTTTTACCAACCTTCTCAATCACTCCCTCTGCCTTAGCCAATTCCCCCTCACCTGGAAAACCACGGTTATCTCTCCCATTCATAAAAGTGGTGACTGTATCTCACCCCAGAATTACAGGTCAATTTCAATACTACCCCCTCTCTCCAAGGCCTTAGAAAACATTGTAGCGGATCAGCTCAATGACTTTCTCTCCTCTCACAACCTTCTCTGCTGGGAGCAACACGGCTTCCACCATGGGCATAGTACCACCACCGCCCTCATTGAATTCTCTAGTTTCTTAAACTCTACCCTGGATAAAGGGCACCTTGCAGGTGCAGTCTTCTTTGACCTCTTGAAAGCATTCAATACCATCAACCATCCCCTACTCCTATCCTCCCTCCTTCAGCTAGGCTTCTCACAATGCGTCCATGCTTGGTTGTCCAGCTACCTCTCTTCCCACTCACAGTGCATTAAGATTGACAGTGCCCTCTATGGCAACCACTCTGTTCAATCAGGGGTCCCCTAAGGTTCTATCCTGGGGCCCCTACTCTTTAGCCTGTACCTAAACTCTCTCCCCAGTGCTTGTACAGAAAATATTCTTCTCTATGCTGATGATGCAGTCCTGTTCTCTGCCCATGCTGACCTCCTCCACCTTCAATCCACCCTCCAAAACTCCTTCTCCCAGGCTGAAAGCTGGTTTTCTGACTGTAGACTTGTGCTCAACCTGAAGAAGACAAAAGTCATGCTCTTCACCGACAACCAAAATAAGCACAGAGGCTCCCCACTTAGTGTCCTATCCAGCCAACGTCTCCCCATTGACCAGGTGAACTCCTTTAAATACCTCGGTGTAATGTTTGACCCCACACTCTCCTTCCATGACCATATCCACACCCATGCCCAGGTTGCGCCTGTAAAAAAAGCTTTCAGCTTAGTGTGCTAATCCTGGTTAAACAACTAAAAAAACAAAACAAAACAAAACAAAAAAAACACTCTACTCTGCTGTCAACTCTCGTGTCGGCCTACTTTACCACCACAGAAGTTGTCTCTCCCCTGATGCCCTAAGGCTGGCCATCTCCTCTTCTGTTCTATCCTTCATTGATTATGGACTCCTGATATATGGTGCCGTGGACAACACTGCCCTTTATAAAATTAAACTCTCACTTAACAAGGCCTGCTGGCTACTCACAGGGTCCAACAGACTAACCCATACTTGCACTCTGTACTCCTTGGCAAATGTTCTTAACTTTGATGACAGGCTACTGCCCTGAAAATCACTACCAGCCTAGCCCCCCTGGCCTGGACACCATCATTTGTGCCTCTCCTCCCACTCTCTCCACTCAAAGCTTCACCAAGCCCTCCCTTTTTGTGCCCAGAGTCAGAACCCCCCTTACCCAGCGGTCCTTTCATTACAGAGCCCCCTCCTTGTTTAATGCCCTCCCAGCTACCATCTCCTCTGAATGAAGGATTGGGCCCTTCAAAATAGCCCTATGGCTACGTATCGTCAACTCCCGTAGCTGTAATTGCCTGTAGCAGAGACACCTCCCTGGGGCCTCCCATAATATGTTTCTGCTCCTCCAATGTTTGATATTCCTGACCCTGACTACTACTTGTAACACTTTGATAAATTCTAAGTGACATAATTTTAGCTAGCACCCTGTATAGATATTTCTTTCTTTTCTACCATGATTTATATAGTTCTCTGTACAGTCTTAAGTGTCATAACCTTAGCTACCACCCTGTATAGGAATTTCTTCTACCTGTATTTATATTCACTGTATATTATGTTATTTTGTCTTGTCCACCTTGTTTAATGTTCCTTGACATGGAGGCTTTGTAAATGAATCTCTGACTCAAAGGGTTGCAATTCCGATACCATTAAAATAAAATAAATAAAATAAAGAATGCTCATGTCCACAGCATTACCAACACTCTGTGATGATGTCACAGGTTTGCACTGTGCCACTGTCCCTAGCAAGGGAGCATCTCACCCATTTGTCAATTCCCAGTGACAATGTGCAGCTCTTAAATTATTTAGAAAAATAGTTCTTTATTTGTTCTTTCTTTTATTGCATTTCTATAATTTTAAAAATAGTCTGTGTGTTATCCTGTGTGTTGACTGGGGTTCTTGTGAACCACATCAAACTGCTTCGTGAGCCACACGTGACTTGTGAGCTACAGGTTGGGCATCCTGACATAAGGGCTGGTTCATTTGTCCCTGAGTTAAGATACAGATGAGGCAAATGATGAGTCCTGAAAAGGATGAAACACAAGTCCGTGTCCTCTATTCTCAGGCTTTGCAGATTGTAGGAGAGGCCATTTGGCACCCTACACTCCTGTTTACAAATGTTCATGTTGATTTGTATATAAATCCCATGATGCCATGCATTATTGGGGTATGTGTGATTTTGTATTTCTTTGAAACCTGGCTTTGTTGAGAGCGCCCTTATTTCACAAATATTCTACACAAACATTTACAAGGGAAAATGTCGCCATGTCCTCATTTCTTTGATTCACTTTTCTTACACAGAATCTCCCACAGCACTTTGCAGGACATGCACATTAGTGAGAACTTAAAGGTGTGCATGGAGAAGTTAGATGAGACTGAGAGAGGTTAAAGGCAAAGAGAAGAGAGGTGTTTAAGTGCGGGGAGGTTAAGTGACTTGCTCAAAATCACATGAGCCATGGTGGTAGTAGGGTTTAAGCCAAGACACCAGGCTCTGCACATGTATTTAGTTAGTTTTTGTTTACCAGGTAAGTGCACTGGGCATATAATGGCTATTTCCAGGTACAGTCTAGGAGAATGGAAGCAGAAACCACATACAATATGAAAGGTAGTAAAGCAAAATAATGGTACATAATGCAGCTTAGGTATACTGTCAAAATATTGTTTCAATAATAGCACAGTAAAATGTGTGCTGTGGAAGTAGCATGGATGAAAACAGCTACATGGACATAATGGTGTGGGGATATTACAGTGCTTCACCCCCCCTCCTGACTTTTTCCCTTCGAGGGTTGGAAATCCTAAATCGCTCCCCCAAGTTGCCTCCCCCCCAGAGTTGTAATAGTAAATCACCCCCCAACCCCCGAGTTGCCTCTCCCCTGGAGCTGGACTAGTAAATTGATGCGCTGTCATTACTGTGCACAGTATTTATGAAGCGCAGTTTTTGCTGTAGGCCTTTTGTCTGCGCTGTTATCAATCACTCTGCATTTGTTTTAGCGGTCATGTTGTGGACTCTGCAACCCCTGGTGCCAGAACGTTTTGAAAAGTGGTAGGGCCAAGGATGTAAGGGGTAAAATTTCCTCTATTAAATATATTACTGTGATAGCAAAAAGTGATAGGGCCACTTATGAAAGTGGTAGGGCCATGGCCCTAGTGGTCCCCCCTGTTCCGGTACCTTGACTGCAACTAACAAGAAACAAGATCTGGTCAGAGCCAAAACATCTGCAGGATTTGACCTGATAAGGAATAAATTTAGTGTGCATGACCCATGCTACTAGATGTGTTCAGACCTGCTGCTGGCTGCGACACCCTCTGGGCTGCAGCTGTGGTGCTGTCAGGTTCATGTCAAGGTGCAAAGTAAACAGCAGCACCTCTGAGCTATTTGGCACACTGTTAGCAAGGCAGGCAAAGCAAGCAGTACCAACTAATACCAGGCCTCACGTTCCCATTGTCCCCCCTCCACTCACCTGCGGAGCAACAAAACCAAGACCTTGTCTAGCTGATGAGAGAAAATTCCCCATTAGTGACATGCAAGTTGCCAGGCTCCCTGCTGCACCTATTTCATCTGTCTCCACAGAAACACAACCGGACAGCCAGTGAGTAAACCAGCTTGTGTGGTGTATGGCAGCTGAGACATTGCGAGACCTGGGGAAAGGGGATGGACTGAGCCTAGTGAGCAGTCCCGTGCCAGTGACTAGGGAATTTCTTCTTTGAAGCACCGACAAAGAAGAACTTTCACTTCCTCTGATCTGGTCAAATTTCAGACCTGATTAAGAGGTTTTACTGTGCAGTGCCAGTAACAGCAGCAGTGCGGATGTGTGACTTGTCAGGCAGGCAAGTACCCAGGCTCGGAGCATTCACACAGGGGTAATTGTTAACTCTGCAGCACGAATGGACTGATCGGTAATACTTCAGATAATTAAGGATGAGAGCGTGGGATCACAAGGGGTTAATTGACCCCCACATTTTGCTGCAGGAACCTGGGAGGAGAAAGAGGCGGAGGCTGGCTTGGGTCCGAGGGGAAGCCCCTCGATTTCCAGCTTTCGAGTTTGGGGACTCTCCGGTTTCCTAAATCACAGATGCATTGTTATAATGCTCTCCTAATTGCTTCGGAACTGAAACACTAACAGTTCGCAAAGACTACAGACGGTGTTGGACTTTCTTGCTGCCTTTCTATTGCCAGTGCTGCCTATAGGGGCTGTAAAAGATCCGCTCTCTCTGGAGCTGCATCTGATTTTTTACTTCAGAACTGAAGTTGTGTGTGCCATTTCTGGCATGCACTGGAAGCCATCGGTTAAGTTGGAAGATAATTAGTATGTGGGAAGGGGACAGAAATGGCAGGGATACAGAAATGCACAAAAAAAAAAACGCCCATAAGAAAAAAAAATGCCCACAGTGATATAGTGCAGTGCTGCAGTCCATAGGGACAATATGGGCGGATTACTTCTTGGGGGAGGGTCAGGTGGAGGAAAAACAGTTCCACAGATGAAAAACATGACGTAGGTCCTTTTCTGATGCAAAACATCTGCAGGCTCTGCCCACTGCAGACGTAAAAATAAAACTAACTTATTGATTGTGTTCTATGTACGTGCATGGGAGGTACTCTCCTCACTCAGTTTATTAGCTCACAACTACATGACAATAAAAGCTTGTAATGACTTGCAGCTACGACCTACAACCACTTAGCATACCACTCAAAAAGTGCTTTAAGCACTTTAAGCTGAAAGCGGGAAGCCTTGGCCTTCGCAGCAAAAATTAAAATAGAGCCAAATCTTTCATGGCAAGCTACGGCGTTCACTCCATAATAGGCTTACAAAAAAATGACGACTCTGAAGAAACAACGCCACGCATGAGTGTCATAAGGTCTCAGGGAGAATCACGTGACCCAGTGAGACCAACTAGAGAGAAAGACCCACTAAATCGGGAATTTCAAATGTAAACCTTCCCACATATATATAGTAAGTAATATATGCTATGTGTCTCACAAGTACCAAATAATGAAATTACAACTCTGAACAGTAGAAATACTTTCCCTTTTTTTTCCCTTGAGTGTGGAAATGAATGTGGAAGTCCAAACCCAGGATCGTTTAAAATGCCACAAAAGATTGCTTACTCAACTGACAATACTATTATAAGCAAACTTTAATTCTGTGACTCTGTCTGCCGTAAAAATCAAGTCATACAACCCAATCTCCAACTCAAGCTCCCAGTCTTCTTTAGTTCTGACAGGATTCCAGGAGACTGAGGCTATGGCTCAAGCTGCTTGCAGTCCTCTCCGTCAGCTCCTCCCATGAGGGTTTCTCCACAACCTCTTTCTGGCTCGGCTACACCACCGTTTGCACTCCAAACCTGCTAGAAAGACAGAGATGTGGAACGGACTGGAAGCAGAATAAACAAGCCGCCACAGGACAACCTGGAAAGGCTGTGCACTTAGACAGGTATGTTTAACTCTTAATTTAGTTTACAACAATGGTGGCATACCTTTTCTAGAAAAAAGAAAGCCTTGTACAGATCCTGCTTCCCATGCTTCTCCTCAACCAGGTAGCGTACAGCCGCTCTGTGGATCTGCGTCAACCTCAATATTTGTCGCTCAATACGGTGGTCGGAGATCGGCCACAATTTAATGGCAACTATTATTCCATACAGCTTTTCCCGATATAGCTGGATTTAATAAAAGTGAATAAGAAAAAAAATAACAGTCATGGTGATTTTTTTCTTTGCAGATTTTCTAGATCATAATCCCTAGCGTAACTGAGTTAAACAAAGTTCCAGTTAGACTCTTCTGATTTCCTCCTCCTCAGTTTTAGTTAAACGCCCACTGTGATATAGTGCAGTGCTGCAGTCCATAGGGACAACATGGGCGGATTGCTTCTTGGGGGAGGGTCAGGTGGAGGAAAAACAGTTCCATGGACAGAAAACATGACGTCAGCCCCAACTACCAAAACAAGTGACAGCTCATAGAGCACAAGCGCACGTCCCGTTTTATAAAAAGGTTGCAATGCCTATTAAAACTTCACAAAGATATTGAACGGCGTCAGAAGACAAATGCAATCACTACCAAACTTGAATAAGTTCCTTTGCTTCATTAACTTTCACAGCTGGAGTACGACATTGAACTTAGGCAAAGAACAGGCTTTCAACAAAATACTGGGATGGACTGATCGATCTGTCATGTCTGTCTGTCTGTCTATCCATCCATCCATCTCCTCATGTTAGAATAGTCCCCGTACCAAGTTTTTTGTTATTTTGTTCACCTGGGAGCTTCACTTCTTTAATAGATAATATTGAATTGCAGCCTTTAGAACTATAGAGCAGAGCTCTAAGAACACATATGACCCAGAAAGCATCGGAAGACAATGGTTGTTTGGCAAAATAAATAAAAAGGGTAACTGCTGTAGGCTAATGTAGTACTAATCCTAATGGAAGCACTGCGTTTCCATTTATGCCCCTTAAATAGTATTTAATCAGCGCTTGCAGAAAACTCTTATGGAAATGGTTAGCAATCCTACCCTTATTTGCCTCACAACATGAAATGTTAAGCACACTGATATGCCAACAGAACAAGTAGAATATCCTAAGCGGGGAATAGGGTTCCATCCATGGAAATGCCGAAGACCCCTGGAATACAACGTAATAACTGTATCTCAGTTCCGCAGTGCACAGTCATACTTCTGTAAATACAAGCTCCACCATAAAAATACCTAGTATTGCTGATTGGACAGTACAAGGACGCGGAAGCCGCAGGACTGGTGTGCCAAATCCTAAGAGAACTGCAACGCTTGCTACAAACATTGTTTTACCTTGCAGAAATACAGTCTTATGTGTAGGTCAGTTTGCCATGAATAGGTCTGTCATTTTTTCACGGCAAAAAAAGTCGTATTTCACGGGTCTCACATGATAAAATTTCATGGAAATAGTGATGCAATAAAAGCGCCAAATATGTATGTAACATCTCACATTTTAATATCAAAATCAATAAGATTTGCTAAAACATTTTAAAAACATTACAGAGCAGGTAATATAAATGCACATAGTAGTAAAGAATGCAATAATTTATATCTAGCATGTTATAAAAATGCACAAAACAATGTATTTTGCTGCAACAGTGAGTACATTTTTAAATTATCAGACTTAATACTTTATCTGTCAGCAAAGCACTATACTTTGAAAATGAGCACTCAACACTGGCGCTATGAACAGCGACACTCAGACAACTAAGTGCTATTGAAGCGAGATTTGTAAAGTGCACTCAAGTGTCCTGCCAATATTGCACAATAGTCCGGTCATTTAGTGTTACATGGTTCAATGTCCTGTATGTACAGTAGCTTTTAAGCTCTGATTCAGCATGAATGTTGTCCTATTGGGCTGTTCACTGCCTCGCCTCAACATTTCCAGTCTTGGAAGCAGGAGACGGCTTTGAGTAGACAGACATGGATCAGGATCAAAATGCAGCAGGAGTACTAGGTCAGAGCAACCAGAATATTACGCTGCAGACATAGTCAACTAATATATCGATGTATTAATGTTAACAAGTGCAAGCTGTGTCTGATCAATCAGGTCAATCAAGTAACAGGGGCAGTTTAGTGTAGTTAGAAAAGACAAAAAAGTGTGTGGGTACTAAAACACTACTTAATCACTGACTACTTTGCGAGTGATTAATGAGTGATTAACGCGGCGTGTCCAACAGAAAGGTAAGAATTAATGACAGTGTAGAGATCAGAGGACAATTACACCCCTCTGTCAGACTAGGACCACAAGTTGAAAACAACAGCCAAGCAATCTCTTTTTCTATGTAATGTTTAATTTAAAGAGATATGCACATTTATGCGGTGCATCTGCATGTTGCACGTAGCTCATAGTGGCATTACGTTTTCATTGGAATCGTGAAATCCCTGCATGCCATGATTTACTTACAGCCCTAGCCTTGAATCACGTATATTGCTGATCGGACAGTACAAGGACGCAGAAGCCGCAGGGCTGGTGTGCCAAATCCTAAGAGAACTGCAACACTTGCTACAAACATTGTTTTACCTTGCAGAAATATGGTCTTATGTGTAGGTCAGTTTGCCATGAATCATGTAAGCGAAAGACAGCTCATGTGGCCCTTGCTGTTAAGGGGAAGGGGCAGAAATGGCAGGGATGCAAAAATGAAAAAAAAAAAAGCCCATTAAAAAAATGCCCACTTTGATATAATGCAGTGCTGTGGTCCATAGGGACAACATGGGCGGATTGCTTCTTGGGGGAGGGTCAGGCGGAGGAAAAACAGTTCCACGGATGGAAAACATGATGTAGGTCCTTTTCTGATGCAAAACGTCTGCAGGCTCCACCCACTGCAGACGAAAAAAGCAACACATGGTAAATAACAATAAAATAAGGGGAACATAAACCTTGTTTTTTTCATTTTTTAATGTAATCAGAAATGTGGGATCCTATATAGTCTGTTTAATCTCCCCAGTGTTTGTTTTGCAGATGCCTTATGAGAATATCATTCTGGAGCTCTGTGATCTAAACTGGCTGGCAGTTCCGTAGTGCATCAGCTTAATGGTATGCTTATTAACTTACAAGACCCTGCATGGTTTGTGTCCTGGCTACCTGCAAGACCTCCTGACATGTACACCACTGTCAGCCCTCTCTGTTTTTCTGAGGTGGGTTTCCTGTGTGTTCCCCAGTCTTGATTAAAAGCTTCAGGAGTAGTACCTCTACTTTGGAATGTCTTGTCTCTCTCTGCATGTACGAGTGGCCCTCTAAGTGGACTGTTTTAAACTTGTTTTGAGCTTGAATAACAAAATTGTTATTATTTACATCTCCTGAATTAGTTAACTTTGTTTACTTAAGCCATGTAATGCCAAGAGCCCCTGGGAATGAGCATCCTATAAACAAAGATATACAAAATCACAAACATCCCCATAATGCAAAGCATCACGGGATATAGTGCAAATCACCATGACATTTTAGGCTGGTTCAGCTTTAATCAGGAATGCATGGTGCCAAAGGGCATCTCATGAATCTGCAAAGGGTGCAAACAGAAGACAGCCACGTATTTCGTCCTACCCAGGACTCATCAGTGTGTTTCATCTGTATCACACCCCAGAGGAAATGAACCAGCCCTAAGTTGGTCTTATGGGTTTGGGTCATGGTGAGCCCCCCAGCAAACAAACAAACAAACAAAAAAATAAACAAGCTAAAGACACAGAACCTCAGTGCAAAAGCACTGAAGCAAGGGTTACCCCAAAGGGCATTGGCAATAAAGACAAGTTTCAAAGAAATGCAAAATCATGCATACCCCCATAATGCAAAGCATCATGGGATGTATATGCAACTCACCATGATATTTTAGGCTGGTCCAGCTTTAAGCAGGGATGTTTGGTGCCAAAAGGCCTCTCATACAATCTCCTATAAACAAAGGTTGCCTAGTCTTGTCTTGTCAGTTGATATAACCTTTTTTTGTTTACCTAGGGCCTCTTGTTAATGCTGTTTGTTTATGTTTATTGTTGTTCAGGTATTGTCTCACAATCTTTACATAGGTAGAGGACTGTCAGTTTATGACACTGTACTGATGTATATATATCTTGAATCTGTCATGCATGCCTGTCTTGTTTTGATTGTAAGAAATCAATAAAAATCTTAATGATAAGAAAAATACAATTAACAAGGTGTTTGTTCCCTTTAAATCACCACTAGATGATCTTACTTCCACTAATGGCTTGTAAGAATTTTTTAGTCACTCAAACAAAGTATTTCATAATATTCTGAAATTTACAATGGGCACAGAAGATAGCAGTAGTATACATAGCTCATTAAATCTGATCAGACTAAACAAAACAGATCCTAGGATGTCTCCACATGTCTGCTCATCAGTTACCTCATCATATGTATTGCCTCGGGGTCTCTGGTGAAGCTGAAGGCATAGCCGCTGGAAGTTGTCCCAAAGTCAATGGCTACCACCACTGAGAATGAGTGGGAATGCTGGGTCTTTGTCTCATTTCTCTGAAAATAAACACATGTACACATCATCCTTTAAAATAAGCTAATAAAGTCACCGCAGAGCTGGGTGTCCACTGACAACATTTCAAGAAGAAATCCGACAACCTAAAAGCAAACAGTCACTTCATGTACTTTTCTGGAAAAGGGGCCCCTGCCCCAGATTTTTTTCGATAAAACTTTTTATCCTCTGGTAATGCTGTGTCTGTATTTTAGGTCCCTGGTACTTCACTGACTTCCCAGTCTGGTTATCCATTATCCCTGCCATTCTCCCAGTCAAGGTCCTCTTGGAGCAGTGCTCAAGAATGCCTGCAACCATCATTTAGATGGATCATGGATTTGTCTTCATCTTTATTTCTTCTCTCCCCACCATCCATTTACTTGATGGTACTGCCACTGCTGGCCTCAGACACTGCAATGGAGCCTCGGGGGTACAGCAAGCTTCCTGACCCTCCATAGGGGTTGCTGCGGGACAGGAAGCAGCACCATCTCCTCACTGGGTTAGGAAGAGCTGCCACTGTCTCATAGCCGCTTGGCCACCCACTCAACTGCCCAAAGCCACTTCTGAACCAAGGTTACCAGCACAATACCACACTGGACTAATGGGTGGCTCCTCCATGGCCCAGACTGTTTTATTTTATTTATTTATTTAGCTTTTGTTGATCGGGTAAGTACACTAGACAAATTCTGCCTATTTTCAGACACGACCCGGGGAGAGGGGGATACAGATGAATGCCAACTGACCTTGAACCAGAGTAAGCTATTGGTGGTATTTTTGTGAATTATGATCTCGCGGTTGTGGCGATAGATACTTGTATAAAATCTGGGCCTCCATGAACAGGAGACGGTAGTTCCTGGTACCAAAGTATTTGATTATAAGGTGCCTTTTCAGTATAGTAGTTAAGGGTAGAAGCTCTTAGTGTCAAGGGACCCAGTGTGGCCTTCTACTTACAACTAGGTTGCAGCTTCTGTTATCCCTTTCTTATCTTACTGGTGAAACCTGGTGCCCACAACTGGTAGAATTACAGAAGTAGAGATGCACTTTGGTAAAGCACAACTTGTAGCCTCTGCATTTACCTGGGCAGGCACTGCACCCTTCAGACAAACCTGGAAAAGTTGATGTTAACATTCGCAGTTACAGCAGATCACACAGCCATAGACAGTTGTCATCATTTAGCAAGAAACAGTTGTAGAAGTTACTGATGATGGCAACTTCACAGATTTTCAAAGGTACCTCAAGCAGATGTAATGCCCCCATGGGCAGGTGGGGACTAATAAATCCAGTGTTGTTGTACACAGAAATATGTTGCTGTGCTGTACACAGGAAATGTGATACTGTCAATCATTCTCGAACATTGCAAGCCTTTCCTGCAATTCCTGTAAACAGCTTAATTGCCTAGGGTAAAATAGCTGAGGGAATCTAGAGATCAGTAAGATTCTGTAAGTCCACCCCTTCAGGAGATGGCTTAGAAGTGAATAGTCCTGAAGCCAAAATTGCCTGGGCCCTTCTGTAAGTCCACAATTTTGGAGGATGGCTGGACGCAGGTCATCAGGAAGTTAGTTTAAGCGCTGCTTCAGTTAACAGTCAAGAAATGGAGTCTAGACTTCCAAGAAAGTCTCCTGCTGTTGGCTGTGGTTGTGTCTGACTGCCAGAGGCTTGCCTAGCTGAAGGGGTGGCAATGACCTTTGAGTCTGGGGAGTGGGCATGAGCACATGGAGGTTTGGTCTTAAGTGGCCTGCAAGACATCTGCAGTGAGAACCTCTGGTGAACTATGCATGGTAGAAAAAAGACATGTGCATATTTCCAGGCTGTTTTGCAGTTGGGGTTTTATACACAGCCTGGCTCTCAGTGGGACTTCATTGTCATCTTGGGGAGGGGGGGCATTTTTAAGTGAGTGACATGGAGTATACCAGGTTGGGGTACAGTTCTTTGTCTTAGAGACCAGAAGGGGGTTTCATATAAAGGAAAAGGACACAAAGGCAACATTGACTATGGAAGGACATAGTGTAGGTGGCCCCTGGGGCAACTGCCAAAGCCCAATAGTCTTCATTGCCACAGAACATTAAATTTCTCTGTACAGCACCACTGGGGAAAGGGTGCGAGCATCAAGAAAGCCCAATTTTTTCATCTGGGATTGAGTCCTATGCTATAGGAGATTGCAGCTCTAATCCCCTAAACTGTGCATATATTAAGACATCTAGTGGTGTATGTGGGAGTTCTTGATGGTTATGACCATTGAAGGTAAGTTAAATGAGGTATACCAGGTGAGACTGGAAGCCACGTGTGGGGTACATCCTCACTGCCAAACGGCCAATATAGCAGAATGGAATCCTGGGGTTTGGATACATCTGTGAGATAAATCCTCACTTGAACTGCAGTGGTAAATCAGACTTGCCTTACAACCTAAAGTGACACTGTAAGGAGTAAGACGCACACCTTTAGTCAGTCACTAGTAAGTCTGTCAGTTTAGGAACACAAAATAAGTAGCAATTATATCAGAGCTAGGAGATGGGATAGCAGGTACCCCTGACCAATACTATTTAATGTGTGCTACCTTAAAATCCTAAAAACTAGACCATTGCCCACATACAGTTGTTTATCCTGAATTCCAAAGTGTGTTTTGCAAGGTCACTAATCCATTGACATCTCTGGACATGCAAAATGGTAACAGTCAAGGAAAGTGTATTCCATCAGGGATATGTCTACAGTTTGCTGCATACTATCATAAAGGTATGTGCACATTATATGAATATACATACGGGCATACAAATGTGCCAGCAGGTAAAGACATTACAGTCTATCTTGTCTGCTTAAGTGTGCAGTTCCCACTATCTTTACAGTGGGAGCTGTGCCCCCATATTCTCCTTGACCCCTTTCAAATACCTTCTCCCACCCACTACTTGCAACTTCCCCCTCACCCTGTCCCACCTCTCTTGAAGCTGCTGTCCACCATTTTTAGGGACACCATCTCTCCCGGCAACTCATTCTACTTATCCACCACCCTCTCGGTGAAAAAGTGCCTCCTCTCCTCACTCCTGAACCTTCTCGCTACCAGCTTTAGACCATTACCCCTGTTGTCTTGTTTCCACTAAGGCTGAAGAGGCCCTATGTGCTCACCCTATTTATACCTTTAAGGTAGAATGTAAATAAAGCAACCTGTTGAAATTGAAGTCAGGAGTTATAGCCTGTTTATTCTTGTCTGTTGCTGAAGCAGAGATGGAGTTACCCACACAGTGAAGTGGATGACAAGAAACAGTAGTTTCTTAGGGGTGGCAAAAAGTAAGTGAAGCCAATTAGAAATGCCTCGTGTCCAACCACTGTGAACACTGTTGGTTCACGGAAGTTATCAGCTCAGTTCTCCAGTAAGTATCTAAGCCCTAGAAAAAGCAAGGCAAGGAACATTTATTTGTTAGGTGCCCATCTTAGGCTCTGAGCACCCTACAATCAAAATAAATATTTAAAATATATCACACCATAATATGCAACAGGTCAAGAGACAAAATGTGGCAGAGATTCGGAATATATACCACCCTAACATTTTCATTTAACAAAGCAATCCCAAAAGCAAAATTAAATAAGAGAGTTTTTTAACAAACCCTTAAAAAGTTCCATTGGAGGAAAACCATCCAGCCATGTCTGTCAGTGTTCAGCTCAGTTGCTTCTGAGCTTGGAGTGTCCTTGCCCACTCTCCTATTACCCTAGGTGGAGGCAAGGTGTTATGTATGTTACTTTTACCCATTCCCTGTCAAATGAATAAAAGAACCCAGGCTGACTCCCTCAAAGAGACTGATAGAAGTACCCAAGGGTCCTGGTATGGCACCATGGACTGCCCGTTACCCCCACCATGAGGCACCGTATTACAGAGACATAGCCCGTACCTCAGATTGTCCAAACAAACAGTATTTGCCTAAAGAATGTCTATAATTGCTCAGTCTGTACTGGAACAGTATGATGTTACATGACAGAAGCCTATTAACAAAAACACCAACATCCCACACTGTGGGGCCAGTTTATGGGTGGCTTCATCCAACACAAATATGTGGCCCCCTTCTGTCAGGGTCTGCTAAATTCACTGAAGGCTAGATAAATCCTGGAAAACAATTACATACAGGTTATTCATTTTGTAGAACCTTACAACCTTGGGACATGTCAGCATGGCACAGTTGGTAGCACATCCATCTCTGGGTCAGGAGGTCATGGGTTCTAGTCTCACACCAGAACTGGGCTCGTACTTTAAACACTGGTACCCATGCGCAGTATAAGGGAGATGCTGTACTACTGTGATCTGCCAGTCTTTAGATAAGACATTAAACTAAGGTTCTTTCAGCCTGACTTTGATGTTGTCTTGGTGGAAGTGAAAGAACCCAAGTCACTTTTTGCAAGAGTAGAAGATCTTCCTTGGTGCCTTAGTAGACATTCCCCTTACCATAAAACTAGTTCATACAATTGTCCAAGGTTGTGTGTGGGTGTTGTGTGAAATGGCAGCCACTACACGCTTACAGTTGCTTCACTAACAGTCTCTCATTGCTTGTAAAGTGCTTTGGGATACAATGTGTATGAAAAGAGCTATATAAATGCTGATTATTCTTGAGAACCAAAATTGGAATGGCAGGGGGCTCGATACCCTCCAGGCTTGTGGGCTGGGCATAAGTTACAAGGCCTACTAAGTAGCTGCCTGGCTATTGTGGAGAAGGAATACCTGTATCCCTGTGTTGTCAGTGAAGACCATGGCATGATTTCCATTGTGCCAAATGAGGTTGACTGCTTCATAGCCTGTTGCTCTCATTCTGAGACCTGTGCCTGTGCTGGGGCCCTTGATGTCAGACTTTGATGGCACTGCCAGTCGCAGTTGAGTAGAGACCACCCCCTCTCTGAGGTCTCTCTCTCTCTCTTTATACCATAAGCTTGTGCTGCCTTGGGGAGACTTCCCCTTTTCCTCTCTCATCTGGGACCCCAGGCTTTTTTATACATTTTCCTACTGTATCACTTCCTGTGCTAAAGGTCAAACATGGTCAAGAACCTATCCTTAAGGGGTCTCTGTGACTGAAAGTGGGTTACTCTTGGGAGCCCTCCTTTCAATCACAGTGATTGAAGGAATGATGGTCATGCTATTTATTGGCATTTTGGTTGCCATGGAAATATAACTAGAGCAGCCCATATTTGCATACTGGCCTGAACTCACTATGTTTAGTCTTCCATTTTTATTGACATTGCACAGAGTGAAGTCTTATCAGGATGGTGATTTTTCTCTCTGTCTCTCTGCTATGGGCTTATTTTGCTAAAAGTAGTTCCTATCTTCACTGCAAATCAATGTCAGTAGCTCAGTAGGTAGCATGCTCATGTCTGTGGCCAGAAGATCAGAAAGTCATGGGTCCTAGTCCCACACCAGCTACTTGGGTTAATAGCCATAACTCACACTGTAGGGCAGTATGGGGTGGGTGTTGCACTCTTGAAGAGCCATCCTTCTGCAGAGGTGTTAAACCGAGGTCCCTTCTGCAAATCTCTGGCCACTGTCTAAGTGGAAGATAAATATCCCATGGCACTTATTATAGAGTAGGGGAATGTTATTAAAAAATAAAGTATCACATGAAAAATCATACATCCATTTCACAAATAAAGCAATATATACAGAAAACACACAAAACTATTATGCAGAGCATAAGCTTAGTAGAAACATAGAAACATAGAACATAGAAGTTGACAGTATATAAGGACTGCAAGGCCCATCCAGTCTGCCCATTTCTTTTTCTACCTTATGAATGTGCCATAGGCCTTTACTTTGTCAATGGCCTATCTATTCATACTCATCTGTATTGCTCCCTTATGCCTATCCCATGCCTGTTTCAAGCCCTGCACTATATTCATATCCACCACTTCCTGAATAGTCATAGTATACAGAATCAAATAAACAGCAGACAGATAAAGTAAAGATAAGGGGACAAACTAATAATTACGGCAAAGAAAATAAAAATACATTCTATACCTACTAAAATTACAGCTCAAATATACAGTGATTAGGAAAAAAGGAAACCTGCACCTAGCATACCCTGTATGTTTATGCAACCCGTACTCTAGCCAAGATCAGCGGCTGGCAACCGGGACCCCACTAACTTGTACCACAGACAAGGCATCAAATCACAAGTTGGCATACATAAGGCATCATCACTGGCACTGAGGCGAATACCTGGCTCGGCATCTAAACAGTTGAAGTTAGGCAAAAAATAGCTATATTTACTCCAAGTTCTGGGAGTGAGGTGTTAGATTTATGCTAGATCTAACTTCTGAGGGGGCCCATAAATAAGATCACGCAGAAAGCATAGATGGAATATCCACAACTAGAACTGGGATTGTGCAGTATGGCTTTATTAACACAAGATGATAAAAAAATGCAGAACAGGGTGGTCCCCCAGGTTGGAACTGGTACATGCAGGCTCACCAGTACTTTTCTTTTCCAGAACAACAAAAGTGGGCAATTAGAACATTTCTCTTACACAAACATCGAACTGTCCATCCCTCTGGATTAGGCTCTCAAAGACATTACATTTCCCGCAAACTTCTACCCATCCGCCCCTCTTTCCTAGGGGGTTTGTCATGGACTTAAATTCTTCCATAAGTGTCTATAACGTGGTGGGTTGCCACACACTGAAATACATCCTCCTGACCCAATGGGCTTCATTAATATCCACATGGTAACTTTGTGCCCCTCCAGTGACCAGTTAGCCCTGACTGAAATTTCAGGTGAGGGTCTTCCCATCCTAGCCTTAGCCAGCCTCTGCCATTCCTTTGGGGTTACACAAATTGATCCTTCACCCTCTAACAGGGTGCTAAAGGCACCCACAGTAACATTAAACATTCGGCACATATTTGTGGTGAGACTGGAGCCCTGACTGGTCTACTCTAGCCTTATCTCTGTGCACACACACCATCAGACAGCTACCCAAGAATTGTTAGTTTCTGTTTCTGTACTCACAGTTTTGTTTAACCTTGGCATACAGACAACTAACTGAAGAAACCTTTTCCATAGCTCTTCCACAGCTTTCACAATTGATAAACTCTTTGTTTCCTCACAAGGTAGCTGACACTGTCTTGGTCTCTCAGGGGGTTGCCCCTTGGATCCACAGAACTGCAGCCCCTTTTCACTTTCTGACAGGAATGACCCACTGGGCCCTGGAATCAACGGTCTCCACCACTTCTGGCTGGCACTGCTGTATACTCACTCACTAGGGTGAGAAATCGACCAGAGGTCCTTCACCCAGCCTCAGAGCAGGCCAGCAGGCACCTCTCACTCTGAGCACTGCTGCTTATTCAGAGCTCCACTAGTAGACAGACTGACTGAACTACTCTGACTCCCATCTAAACATTATAAACTGTACTCCAAGTAGCTGATTCCAACGTGGCTTATACTGCTGTGAGAATTCTAAATGATATAATCCATTCTTCAATCAGGCTAGCTGAGTAAACAATGATGTCATGTTATACTAAGAGTTATACCAAGAAGGTATAGACATGCAGAAGGCCGAAACCCATATGAGCATGTCTCCAGCCAAGCTGGTACATCAGTTTATTTTAAGATTAAATTATCAAGGTAGTGTTTAAATTTTACATGGTCTGTAATTTCCAATAATGAACTTGGGAGATAATTCCATAGAGGGATTATTCTTTGAGTAAAATAAAATCTCCTTTTATTTGTTCTTGGGTAAGTCAATGAAAACTGATGTTTGTGACTTCTAAGGTTACAATTACGCATATTATAGGACATATCCAACTGGGATAGTAAGGAGCTTTTAACAACTCCCTACAGTCTGCCCAGGAATCTTCCTAGTCTAACACTGATGGGATTATAGTAACCCAAGGGGACTGGGTGGTTACATTTATGTTAAAAAATAATGTTGTTTCCACAAGTCACAAATCTGAGACCTTGAGAACATTTTTTCATCCATCAAATAAGCATTGTTTAGGGTTGATGGAAGTACTCTTCACAATATCCTGATAAGATGTTTTTTTTGTTGGTGTACCCAAGCATGGTAGGATAGTAAAAGTATCACAAGATTTTCCTGTCAGGAAATTGTCCTATCAGGAATGAGATTTCCTGTCAGGAAATCTGAGCCTGCAACAACTAGGATTTCAACTGCAAGAACTACTTGCAATATACTTGTGTGGTATTTTAGCCAAGGACCATAAAAATGCCTAATACCAATTCTTTATAAGAAAGGGAGGTATACAGGGCCCCCACCATTCTGATGCAAGAAATGAGCTGCATAGAGACGCTAATGCAAGTAGGCCTAGGGCAAAACCTTTCACACAATTGCTTATGTTTATGGGTATTGTTTACACCAAGTCTCCCACAACTGGTAAACCATAAAACATCCCAGACAAATGTAGGCCCACATGGGGTTCATTAATTGGGCGAGAACCACAGATGTGCTACCTGCTGGTCATGAAGGGAAACAAAGATCTATCTGATAAGCAGAACCTATAATAGACTGATACAGCATATGTCTAAAAAGGAAAAAAAAAATTGGTTTTGGACCAAATCCTGTCTCCTTATTTTCAAGAAGGAGAGCCTTATAAAATCCAGAATGTGGGTTTTGACAGAGGGGGCTTGAGGTGTGTTCCATTGCCAGGATGGGCATTCTGGAGGCTACCACTCTAACATTAGTAAAGACCAAATTTTCTCTCTAGGTCTCATACCCTACAGATGTTATTACATATGAAAATACAAGGGGGTGAACCATACCCTACCATCCTTTTTCTATTTGACCATATTTTATTTCTCTTTTCAAGGGACTGAGATGGCTGCCTCATACAGCTTGGAAAAAAGTGCTGTATAATCTCACCTGCAGCATCTGAAGTGGAGTTAATATGTAACTTACATATCGACAGCATGGGATTAAAAGAGTTTTAATCCACATGACACTTTTTCAATTTTGAAATCCTTTTATTTTTCTAAACAGATACTTTGTTTGCTGCAGCCTGTAAGCAAGTCTCCTAACTGTGCAGTGCCAAATAACCCTTAACAAAAACAAACTCTGGCCAGAGCCGATAGGGCTGCAGGTGAAGAATTTAGGCCAGATTGGTTCCATTGTAGGATGGTGGTCCCCTGTGAAGCACCACAACAAGCAAGTTGCAAACCTGAGTGATAGGAAAGAACAAAGCCAGAAATCATGTAGGGTCTGTGGTTTCTGCAGCAGGTAGAGAAAATGGGCAGACTGGATGGGCCTAGTGGTCCTTATCTGCCGTAAATTTCTATGTTTAAAGTGTGGCTCTTATGATATGCAAAACGCAAGGATCCTGATAAAAAAGTGAGATGCACTCATATGGTTAAGTCTGACTGTGTGACTATAATTGAAAGCAAACTTAATGCATAAAACCTGATTAAACAGTACTATCCAGTAGCCTCCTTTGTAAAGCAAAGCAACATAATAAAGAACTTACTCTTAGAATGCTCCTTTACTCACAGCATTGGGGCTATGTTTTAAGGGTTTTAAGGGAGCCTTTTTTGTGCAACCTCAGGATGGATGGATGGATGGATTGTTTACAGCCTAAACTCCCTTCCACAAGGGAAGTGTGAGGCGGGAATGCAACTGTTGGTGTTCATCTTCAAATATTTTCTGTGGCAAGCACAGTGCCAAGTATCTCTTATACTAACCAGGAAGTGGCACCTAAAATCATGGTTGGACAATTTTAAGTCTAAATTAGGTTGCTACATTCAGTGGAATTGGTAATAATGGAGAATAAAACTTTCCATAACTAATGGAAAAAACCTTTCGATACCCCCATAATGATGTCACTAGAAATACTGAGTAGCAGAAATTGTGTAAAAGAAGTACATGTAATAAGGGGGTGGGTCCTAGGGGTAGGGAATAATGACATGATATATTTATGAATATTGTATTATAATTTGCTAACTGATTTCAAAATAAAAAGTTCTTTGACTTTTGCATTAGGTTCCATGGGATCTTTTAACTTCCACCTGGACAACCAGAAAAGATGGACAGAAGGGACCTTGGTTTAATATCTCATACAAAGACTAGCACCTCAACATCAGTATACATCCCATACCCAGATGCTACTCTACAGTATCAATACTGGGTATTAGCCCAATTTCCTGGTGTGGGGCACCAGCCTATGTCCTTCGGCCCCAGAGGCAAGCATGCAACCTATTGAGTCAATAACACTAAATATCTAACATGTTCAGAGAAACAAAGAATTGGATATTGATGAGGATTGGATGGCCCCTCAAGACCTACCCCTTTCACTAATCCAAAGCCAGTATTCATTATCTCTGCATAGGTGAGAGTAATGACTATTAACCACTCACTCCAGAGCAAGAAACAAATTCAAGTTACAAAAGAGGTTTCATTGTTCCTTCATTAAGGGTCTTGATCACAGCCATGAAAGAAAATGGAGGAGTGGAGGCACTGAGGTTTGGCATTGGGTTACAGAGCTAGGATTTGAATCTGCCTCAAATTAGTAAGTGTCTAAAATGTGTATTTTCTTGATTTTTATTATGAATGTAGAGTCTATGAAAGAGATCAGATTGACAGCACCAAAGCATTGAATGGTCATTGAGTATGAATGATCCCCTCAACCACTAGAGGTGGTATCTCCCACAAAAGATTAAATGCTGGCACCAGACTCTGGGCTGCTGGAGGTACCCCACTGGATGGCAACTGGTGGTGGCTACAGGGTGGTGGGTGGTGGCTACTTACTGCAAGCCTCTTGTACATGGATCTTCAAGTCTCCCTCACCCTGCCAGCCCCCAAGCAACCTGAGTCCATTCCCGACCCTGGGTCACCAGTGTGGCAGGAAGAAGGTGCCCAATGCCTCAGCCCTCCATGCCACTGGGCTAGCATGCTAAGTGCACCTTGAGGATCATCGACCTTAGGCTCAATTGAGAGATGGACCACAAGTAATCCAGAATGCTAGCCACAGGAGGGGTCGAGCTCCCTGCCCTGGCACCAAATGGAAAAATCACTCCCATTTGAAGGCAAAGCACTGACAAGTTGACTCCTTTTGAGAGGTCTCTACAACATGGAGGGCCTTGTCAGAGAGACCCAAAGACTGGAACTCTAGCCACTCAGGAACCAGTACAAATGGCAAAAATGGCAGACTGCTGGTAATTGCAAAAGATGCAAATCATGTGATATACTCCTATCATCACCGTTATGTTCCTTTGTTGTCAATAACAAGAAAAACTAGTGATATTTGGTGTGTATGTTCCCTTTAACTAAATTATCTTTGTTTTAATGTGGCTCTGTAATTTGCAAGCAGTAGTAAATCATAGCACTCACTATCAGAACAAAAGTGGTTACAAACGCTTACATCTTCTGTTATTGAAAATTCCAGAATCTCCTGCAGTTGGCCTTAAAACAGTATGCAGCAGTGAGAGGTTCAGTAGCCTGCACTGTACAGTATGTTAGAGTTTATATACGTTCATGGAGTGGGTTCAGCCCAGCCAACCTCGGTATACAGGAAATGTAGTTTAAATGGGAGAAGCCAAGTACCAATCAAGGCAACCTGGAGGTGGATCCAGAATTAAAGGAGCGAGCAATAATGGTGGGTCAGGCCACAGCCATAGATTGCCACAAGTTATGGTGATCTAAGAGCCCTCTGAAAATTGAGCCCAGGATCTGTAAATACTGATACATATAATGACAACTCACCCAGAAACAGTTCAGACTTTTGATGCACATACAAAAAATTCCACTCCAGAGTCCAACCAGGGCCCTTGAGAGGGTGGGGGAACAGGGGATAATTCCTGGGGTCCAGTGCCTAGAGGGGCCCAGACCACCCAGCATACTGTATGCAGGAAAAGGGCTGCAAGCTGGTAGGGTCCCCAGAGTCTGTACTTTTCCTGGGGCCCAGAAATCCTCTTAAAGGGCCTGCTAAAAACAGTCCCTTTTACAGAATAAGGTTGTGTAAGTGTATAAATGAATGGGAACTAAATCATTTGGAGAAGACATGATACAAGTTGTAGCCAAAGACATGGTTAGATATTTCACAATACTTCTAAAGAAATTCTATCTGCTGCCCCTACTGTGGAATTGAAGAAAGCAGGAGATTTCTCTAAAAATATCACAGAAATTTCAGGAAATATCTGACCATGTCTTTGGCTGTGACTGTACACCAAAGTGAAAGGCTTGCAAATTCAAGGGATGCAAGCTTATACTAGGGAGTAAACAGAAACTCACCTAAGTCTGGTCCCATTAGGATCAGCTAATAATTTCAAAATTTGTTGTAAAAGTTGCTTACCGGTGACTGGGATGGGGTGAGAGGTGCGATGTTACAGCTCTCGTTGTGTTGAGGAGAATTCGGAGGGGATGGAGTCACTGACCTTTCTCCATTTGTACCTGGAAAAGAAAAGGTTTGTGTTAAAGGAATCTCTAACAGTACAACTGAATCTTCCTTGATTAAACAGAAGAATTCTACAGCATATCCCTAGATGAACTGAAACTGGGGGAGTCAATTAAATGCACTTATTTTCTAAGGAAATAAGACCCTTGAGGTACACATCTTATTTACTGTACATGACAATCCTTGCAAACTGGTAGCAGCAAGTCACCTGTAAATATTATTATGAACAGTGCAGTAGAGCAATAATAAAACCATTTCAAATGTAAACAGGGATTACAATCTGCTTCAGAACTTCAAAATGCGGGCCCAGTGACTCGGCGGTGGCTCTACCGCCCTCCATGCAGGCGACCCGGGTTCAGAAGTGGACTCAGGTTGCAGGGGGTTGGCTAGGAGGTAGAGATACTGTAATTGAGCATCCAGAGGACTGCTCTTCTGTCCTGGGAAGGGGTGTCTTGCTGCTCCATTGTCGACTGCCACCAGGAAGTGATCCTTTTCCATTCTCTATCATGTCACAAAACCTGCCTTCCCTGTGGGTTGATCCACATAATACAGACTAGCCCCTCATCTCAGCATCCTCAGATGTTGCTGATGCGCTGGCTCATTTCCTGTCCAAATTTACATCTGTCTGCACAAGTCTGCTCCTTTTTTGGAGCATCACCGTGAAAGTCTCCCACATCCCTTGAGTCTCAGCAGAGTTGGTTTGCAGCCTCAAGGCTCAAGATGCTATTTGGCATTTACATAAAACCTCTGGCTGACAGGAGGATTCATCTTAGTGCAGACAGCTCTGGAATGTCTGCACCTAGTCCACCAATCAAGCCAGGTCAGATTACTTTGCTTCCGCATTTGAGAACAAGTAATAGTGCATCACAATCCTGGCTTTTCCACTGCCATTATATTTCTTGTTTCTGCTATTGTACCTTTTAGCACCTGCAGCACTAGAAGTTCTGAGCATGTTGCATTTCTGCATACTGACTATTTGTGTTTCTTCTTATTGCCTAATTTATATCTGCATATTGCCACAACTGTAGTTGTGATTATGTGCATACCATTTCTGTCATTTGTGTCCCATCCCCCTTTCCCCAAGCTTGTACCTGGCAAAGAGCATTGGCTCAGTGTATTTTTCTTGACCAACAGTTTCCTAAATAATTATAAATAAATGAAATAAACATACCCTGACAATAAATGCCTGAATTGTGCCTGTGGTGTTTAGTATAACAGCCTAATTGCCTTTACCTTGTGAAAAGTTCATCAAGCAGTCATGTAAGGAAGAGGTACAATCACACATGTGAAGGTAAGGAGTGAAAGAAAAATTGCATAACTGTGATCATAATGGCAGTGATATCAAACAAGCATTTGTCAATGCCGAATGTTTGCTTGCTGATATTAGCATTGGACGTGCAGGAGTTAGACAGATGCAGAATAGGAATGGCAGTGAAGTATTGAACTCGCGCCAACCCTTCCTCCACCCTGCAGAGACTGACAGGCATTGGGGTGTGCCTTTGGGTCATCGGCCATAACGCTCACAGCATTTCACCTCACCCTATCCTGCAGACACCAACAAGTGTTGACGTGTGCCTTGGGGTGTTTGGCTTTACAGTCACCTCATTTCATAAGGACATACACTGAAATGGGTGCAGTATAGGAGAATGGGGTGAGCTCTGGGGCCGAAGAGTCCAAGGCACACCTCAATGCCTGTCACTGACTTCAGGGTGGGGGTGGGGGTGGAATGGTGTGAGCATTGCAGCTGGCAATCCAAAGGCACACCCCTGACACCTGTCAGTCTGTACAGGGTGGGACGTTATGGTTAGAAACCCTAATGCCACAGGCATTTGTTGGTATTTGCACTACAAATTTTCAACATGGTCTTTTTGTGACCCCCACCTCTTGAAAGTATTTGGGACCTCTGCTCATGAACAGTGGCACTGTGATTTTTGTTAATCTGTCCCAAACGTTGATTTCCCACAGTGACTACGCCATCCTGCGCCAGATGTGTGAAGGATGTGAAAAATGACTGCTGTACCATTCATAGGGAGGTATGAAGAGATGTCAATCTTGAAAATCTGAAGTGAAAATATTAAAAATGCTTGAACTTACGAGTGTACGTGGAAACTGCGCAATGCAAGCTCGTAACAGTCATTTAGAAGAATTATTTCACCAAATATTCAACTTCAAGAATTTTTAATATTTTCACTCAAGATTTTCAGCATTGTCAATTTTGCACACCCCCTTATGAACAGTACAGCTGTCATTTTTCACATCCTGCCCAAAATGTGTTTTCTCACATCTGGCGCACAATGGCGCGGTCGCTGTGGGAAATCAACATTCAGGACAGATTAAGAAAATCATAGTGATACTGTTCATGAACAGTGGTCACAAAATGGACTGTGAGAGGCGGCCAGTGACAGCCACCACCATGTTTATTGAAATGGGACACCAGACAAGGCAAGCTGTGATTCGCCGCTGGAATCAGGGACCACCCCAGCAGCAAAAATAACTGATTGTTAAATGATGGGGTGCTCCCTGATTGCAGCAGCAAATTTCTTTCAAATTGGTGGCACACTACAATACTGCTGTCATCGACAGCGTGCTCCTCTATTGGCGCCACAGAGTCCAGCCCCAAAATGGACTGCTGACACTGGCCACAACACTGCCACACCTCCACAACTCACTACCACAGCAAGCTGCCACAATATGTTTCTTGCACATGTGAGCAAACAAACATAAAAATGGTAATTCCTTCCACCACTGTTTATTATAATTGCCATAAAAGGGAGCATAGTAAAGGCAACAAACCTCGGCATCAAACAAGTGAACAAAGGCAAGAGGAAAAAGAGATTGCTATAGTTTTTGAAAGAGGTGGCTGGAAAAGTAAAGGCAAAAAAGGGTAGCATTCAGAAGGTAAAAGTAGATGCAGAGTGGGAAAGATAGGGAGGTATATCAGGGGAAATAGAGGAAAGCAGGGAAAGCAGCAAGGAGCACAAAGGCACAAACTGAAGAGAGAATAGTCCAGGAGGGAATAAAAGGAGACATGACATTTTTTAGGTATGTAAGTGAAATGAGGAAGATGAGGGATGGGATTGTAAGGTTAAAAAGGAAAGGGTGGGACTGTGCAGAGGGAGACCAGGAAAAGGCAGATATCCTGAAAAAATACTTGTGTTCAGTGTTCCCAGAGAAAGGAGAAGGGGCTGCAAAGTAAAAGAAGCTGTGGAGGGAGGGAAGTGTATGCTAGCCCTTTTTTAGTGGTGAGAGTCTTGAAGGGATTTGTTAAGCTGAAGGTGGACAAAGCAATGGAGCCAGATGGAGTGCATCCAAGGGTGCTGAGTAAGTGCAGGGAAATACTGGCTGCACCTCTGACAGTTCTATTTAACAGCTCAGTGGAAACAGGAGTAGTCCTGGAGGAGGGTGGATGTAGTCCCACTGCACAAAAGTGGTACAGTAGCAAGGAGGAGGCAGACAGTTATAGGCCAGTCTGCCTGATATCGGTGGTGGGAAAGTTAATGGAATCACTGCTGAAGGAAAGGATTGTGGAATATATTGAATCTAGTGGGTTACAATACCTGAGGCATCATGGTCTCATAGATAAGGTCACGTCAAATTAATCTGATAGATTTATTTGACTGGGTGGATGTGACCTACCTAGATTTCAGTAAGGCTTTCAACACCATTCCACATATTAGGCTGGTAAGCACGCTGGGTAGTTTAGGAGTGGGTCTAAATGTGGTAAACTGGATAAGAAATTGGTTAGGGGATATGTGACATACTGTAGGGTGGTGGTAAACGGAGTTCATTCTGAGGGAGGGAGTATGACCAATGGGGTGCCTCTGGGATTAGTGCTGGGACAGGTACTCTTTAATGTCTTTGTATTATAAGTGACATTGTAGAGGAACTGAAAGGGAAGGTCTGCCTCTTTGCAGAAGACACCAAAGTCTGCAACAGGCTGGACACTGGGGGGGGGGAGGAGGATGAGCACAGACCTGAGAAAACTAGAGGAGCGGTCAAGGATATGGCAGCTGGGTTTCAATGAGAAAGTGCAAAAGAATGCACTTACGGCACAGAAAGAAACCCGGGGCAGAGTACAAATGGGTGGAGTGGTATTGACAACCACCAAGCAGGAATAAGACCTGGGAGTAATCATAGCAGATGACCTAAAAGTGGCCAGGCAGTGCAACAAGGCAGTAGCAAGGGCTAGTGGGATACTGGGGTGCACAGGAAGGGGTATCACTGGCAGAAAGAGGGAAATGGTGTTGCCTCTGTATAGATCAATGGTAAGACCCCACCTCAAGTACTGTGTTCAGTTCAGGAGACCACGTCTCTGGAAGGACATAGACAGAGTGGAGGCAGTCCAGAGGAGGGCAAGTAAAATGGTGCATGGTGTGCACCAGAGACCATATGAGAGAGACTAAAGGACCTCAACATGCACACCCTGGAGGAGAAGTGAAAGAAGGAGGATATGACAGAGACCTTTAAATACCTCATGGGGGTAAATAGGGTACAGGAGAGAAGTATTTTTTAGAAGAAAGGGTACTCAAGAACAAGGGAACATGCTATGAAGCTGGAGAGGGGTAGATTCAGGAGAGATGTGAGGAAGCACTTCTTCACAGAAAGATTTGTTGGATTCCTGGCACTGCATTCCAGCAGAGGTGGTGGAGATGAAAACAGTAGTGGAGTTTGTTATGTGCAGTGCAGCTTTAAGAAATGTTAGACAGTACAGCTTTAAGAAATGTACTTCCTGTAAATCTTCCTGTGTATGTTGAGTTCAGTTTTCCCCTTGTGTCTGTGCTGAATAGAAGTAAACAAGGAAGGCTTAAATTTCTGTGGTGCATGTCTTCCTTGTTACCAAGACCCTGATGTGTTTAAGGTACTTATTTTCAGCCGCCAAATACAACAAACTGGCAACAAGGATGGTGAAAATTTTCATAGCTCCAGCTTACTGAATTGCACCATTTTGTGACTTTCTGCATTGGAGGCAAGTACGCAAGTTGGAACTGTGCTATATCATGGAAACTTCAGCCAGCTTTGAGATTTCTACAGGAACAGACTGGGATACATGGTCCAGACGGTTTGATCAGTGGTTATTACTTAATCCTGCCATGCAATCTGCTACTGATGAGCTACAGGATAAACTTATTCAAACTGCTTTTTGTACTTTCTTGGGGAGATTTTAGACATGTATCCAGAGCCGTGGAAAAGCCTTGCATGTTGCACAACAGCTAAAGCAAAGCTAGTTACAAAGCCTAATGCAGTCCCTAAGTTTTGTAAACCACGGAAACTTCCTTTTGCCTTAAAACTGGTGGTTGGGGCAGAATTGGACAGACTGGAAAAAGTGGGTGTGCTGGAAAAGGTTTCAAGTTCAGACTGGGCTACCCCAATTGTGGTGGTATCTAAACCAGGTGGTAAGGTTCGAATATGTGGATTTTAAGGTGATACTTAATCCAGTACTTAGCAAAGATGTATTTCCTTTACCCTTACCAGAGGAACTTTTTTTCATAGACTGAATGGTGGTGTGGGGTTCTCTAAAATGGACCTCGCTGATGCATACCTTCAAGTGGAGTTGGATACAGACTCTCAGAAATTGGTAGTGATTAATACATACCAAGGACTGTACAAGTACAAACGGTTATGTGTTGGCCTTAGTTCACCACCTGCTATTTTTCAAAAAGTGATTGAGCAAATGGTGGGTGATATAACAGGTGTTGCTTGTTATTTGGATGACATCATTATCACAGGCAAGGCAGAAGCAGAACATTTTTAACTTACAAAAGACTTTAGAGAGATTGCAGCAGAGTGGAGTCAGACTCAGGAGAGAAAAATGCCAATTTTGTCAACCAAGTGTCATGTACTTAGGTCACACTATTGATAAAGATGGAATTCGTCCAAATGATGAAAAGGTGAAAGCCATTGCGCACATGCCTGAACTGCAGAATGTTTCAGAGTTGCGCTCATTCTTGGGTATGGTGCGCTACTATGACGTGTCATACCTGGCTTAGCCACTAAATGTGCTATCCTAAATGAACTGTTACATAAAGGTACTCCGTTGAAGTGGACCAAGGGCCACAGTAAGGCAGTTCAAGCCATCAAGCTCTCTCTAACTGATGTGAATAATTTAACTCATTATGACCCTAACTTACCTAACACATTGGCCTGTGATGCTAGTCCTGTGGGTATAGGAGCTGTCCTTTTCCATACAGATCCAGAAGGAGTGGAGAAGCCGATAGCCCATGCTTCACACAAACTTACTGCAGCTGAAAGAAATTATGCCCAGATTCAGAGAGAGGCATTAGTAATTGTGTTTGGAGTTCAGAAATGTCGCCAATACTTGCTAGGTTGCAAGTTTCACCTGAAGACTGATCACAAGCCACTAGTGATAATTTTCAGTCCAGAAAAAGGAATTCCAGAGACAGCCACTAGGCAACTTCAATGATGGGCATTAATTCTGTCTGCCTATAATTTTGAGCATACATATCAACCAACAGACCAGCAAAGAAATGCAGATGCCTTGTCGAGGTTACCAATATCCAGAGAAATGGAGTTTGATGTGGTACTTAAAGAGGAGCCATTAGTATGCCAGGTGGGGCCAGATAGTTTTACGGTGCAATTCAAAGATATGGAGGACTCTACTGTTGTGTGTGCAATGGAGCTACAACAGTTAGATCAGCTTCCTGTACTAGCCAAGGACATTGCAAAAGCAACTAGTCAAGATGTAATTTTGAAACAAGTGCATCAGTATACGCTTGAGGGTTGGCCGCAAAGCACTGCTTGTTCGACTGCACTACAACTCTACTACTCAAAGAGACAGCAGTTGTCAATTGCTGAGGGGTGTCTTCTATGGGGACTGTGTGTCATAGTACCCCAATGTTATCACTTAAATGTGTTAACTATTTTGCATGCAGGCCATCCAGGCATTGCTAAAATGAAATCCCTAGCCAGACTTCACGTATGGTGGCCTTCTATTCACAGAGACATATACCAGGTTATGCAAAGATGCAAAGGTTGTGCTGTATCGATGGGAAATCCGGCAAGAGTCCCAGTTCACCATTGGGAATGAACTGAAAAACCCTGGCAAAGGTTGCATATTGATTTCGCAGGACCTTATTTAAATTCCTTGTGGTTACTCTTAACTGATGCTTATACTAAATGGCCAGAAATTCATCAAATGTCTTCAACAACTACTGAGAGTACCATCAAAGTGTTGAAATCTATCTGTGCTACCCATGGTTTTCCGCAACTGATTGTCTCGGATAATGGACCACAGTTCACGTCTGTTGAATTTCAAGCATTTTGCCAGCAACATGGTATCCACCATATTTTCTCACCTCCCTACCATCCAAGTTCAAATTGTGAAGTGGAACACCTGGTTCAGACTTAAAAAGAGTATGGACAAAGCTAATCCTACACCGACGGCAATGTAAATAGCCTTTTTGGACTTTTTTACAATGTATTGAACAACACCACATTGAGTCATGGGAATATCCCCTGCAGAATTGTTGTTTGGATGTCAGATTCAAACTCAATTGGACCTTCCTCACCCTCTAGGTTATAAGTCAGTAACTGAAATACTTTCTAAGCCCAGATCCTTCAAACCCAATGATCTCATGTGGGTCAGGATGTATGCAGGCCCGAAGAGATGGATAGAAAGCGTGGTAGAAAAAAAGTTTGGAAATGTTGTCTATAGTGTTCAACTGACTAACCAGAGAAGAGTGAAAAAACGTGGACCAATTACGTACTAGAATTGAGATAGAACAAAAAAGGGATACCCAAAGTCGGGGTAGTTATCCAGCATTATTTCTTCCAGAACAAGAACAGGAAGTGACAGTGGAACCACAGCAACTGAGACAAGATGAGGCTGATGCTAATCAGATTTCAGAGCAACAGCCTCCAGTCCTACTACGTCGGTCAGGGTGTATAAGATGTCCACCAAAGAGGATGGACTTGTAGAGATATAGCCTAATGACATGACTAACTAAAAGGGACATTGCAGTAATAACTTTAATAGCTTCATACTACTTCTGAATTATTGACTTACGTATGTTCTAGCTAAGTCAGGAGGGATTGTTATGTGTAGTGTCGCTTTAAGAAATGTTAGACAGTACAGCTTTAAGAAATGTACTTCCTGTAAATCTTCCTGTGTGTGTTGAGTTCAGTTTTCCCCTTGTGTCTCTGCTGAACAGAAGTAAACAGAGAATGCCTAGATTTCAGTGTGATGTGTTTTCTTATACCAAGACTGATGTGTTTAAAGTACTTATTTTTGGCCACCAAATACAACAGGGTTCAAAAATGCATGGGGATAAGCACAAGGGAATCATATGGTGAGATTACGCCTCGAATATGGTGTCAAGTTCTGGAGGCCATACCTGCGCCAAGACATAGAGTTGATTGACAGGGTCCAGAGAAGAGTGACCAAAATGGTGCTGGGGATGAAAGACAAGACGTATGAACAGATATGTAGGGAATTGGGGCTCTACACACTGGAGACTAGAAGGGAGAGAGGGGACATGATAGAGAACTTTAAATACATTAAAGGGATCAATGAAGTGAATGTGGGGTGTTTATTCCACAGGAAGGTGGGCACCATAACAAGAGGGCACAGTCTGAGACTACGGGGAGGGGGGACTACAGAGGTAACATGAGAGGACAGTTCTCCATTGAGAGGGTAGTGGAGCTCTGGAACAGGCTTCCAGAGGAGGTGGTGGGGTCAGAGACCATGTCAGGCTTCAAGAGAGCATGGGACAGGCACATGGGGATACAGGGAGATGGGGTGGGAGCCTTAATGGGGGGAGGGAGGATTAGTGGGGGGAGGGACAGACTCGATGGGCCCAGGTGTCTCTTTCTGCCATCAAATTTTGTGATTCTATGATTCTATAGTGGAAAGGAAGAGGGGAGGGAGAAAGAACTGTAGATCTGGCACTGTCTGCAGTAATAAGGTAGGAAGGGAGAAATGAGCAGACTGGATGGGCCAAGTGGTCCTTATCGGTCATCAAATTCTATGTCTCTATGTTTCTATGTTTTTTGTCCAATATGGACACAGCTACCAGCTTTGTTGATATCAGTTATCTGCACCAAACATCAATATTAAAATTATCCCTTTTAATGCTAGTAGAACCCTTGATAGTACCCTCTCCAAAAGTAGAGGGCAACTCAGTGGCAGAACAGAAGAGGCTGTGTATGCATGTTCTTGCTTTGACATTGCATTAAGTGAGAGCAGGAGAGAAACAAAAAGAGATTTTCTTTGCTGAGTAAAGATAATATCATTATTAGGCTAACAAAAAATCTAATAGAGGTAATATCTTTACCCAGCAAAAAGTCTTTTTTGGTTTTTTTCTCCTGCTTGTGTGAGCTAACATAGCATAACCCTATATTCAAGGAATTAAATTCATCAGAGGATGAGGTATATGACCATGACATTATGATAAATAATACTATGCTAACGATATAATAGCAGTTTGATAATTGTTATTACTTGTTGTTTTTATTTATAGCTTTGTATGTATTTATTTATTGCTGAGAAAACATGATTCATGAAATAGGGGCGAGGAAGATAAAAAGGATGAGTTGTTTTCAGAACCAATTGACTTCTATGGTTTTTATTTTACTGTAATTATTATTTGTTATTACTGCTATTATTACATTTTGTTTTATTTCTGTGCTGAGAAAATGAGATTCCTGATGGAGGGAGGATGATGATGAAATGGATGTGCTGTTTCAGAAGCCAGATTCAAGACAAGATGTCTTTGAAACTACAAGCACTTGAAGGAGCAGGAGGAAAGCTTGGCAGTTTAGTGTGAGAATGTAATGACTTAGACAGTGAACTTTTTTTTTTTTTACAAAGAAATCAGCACCTGCTGGGTCATGTAGTTGACTTGGCTTCGGCTACTGGATGTTGAACCCTAATCTGAAGCAGTGCCAGTCCAGTACCAAGGGATGCATCAGTTGCCTTAGGCTACTGCCATGGTGGCTGGATTACTTGATGAACCATTGAATCCCACCCCTCCCATACCTAACCTAACCGGACTGTCCCTGCTGTTGCTGCTCATCTGTTTGACCTGAGTGGGGATTGGAGTGGACGTGGCTGTCAAGAAGGTACCATGCTCACATTTTAAATCATTGGCCAGAAGATTGTTTCCCAGTGTTTGAGGAGACTTTACTGATTCCAGATGATCAGCTTACCACATTGATTGCAACATGCTTTTGGTGCATTTGTGGTGTCACCTGAAAAATAGTCCCACACTGTAGAGGATCCTTTTTTTTTTTAGGTACAGAGTACAGGTGGTGGTGGTGGGGGCCAGGTGTACCTCTGAAGGAAATGGATGGCATTTGTGGGATAATATATCTTTTGGACACTGTTGAATAACATGACTGGAGATGGTACTGGGCAGAGAGGCAGCGTAGCAGATATGATATACAGTATTATAGATCATGGGAGCATGTCCAACCAATTACAGCCCTATCTTCAGTTGCCTGTGAGGTACTCTTATTACTGCAAGAGTACCTCATGTGCTGAGCCACTGTAATAGGCTTCTTGGTGACTGCTCATGCCATCAGCATTTTAAAAAAATATATTTTTTTTTAATTTTATAGTTAGCCATAATTTTTTTTATCAATTTGGAGGACTTCATAGGGATCTCCGTATTTACATGGCGGCAGCGCTGTAGAATGTGCACCACTCCCTTCCCGATTGCCGGCTGCATTCAGATTTACATAGCCCGCCCTCACAGTGCTGCAAGTCACTCTGAGAAGGGTATAAGAATGCACTGAAGGCTGAAGAATAAACAGCCTTTGTAGCGGAGAAAGCGCTGCAAAGCATTCACAGTGCCATTTAATGCGCATGCTCTGCTACTGATCCCACACCTGAGTCGGATCAAATAAATGATCCGCTGAGCACTTAAAGTGCTCCTGGCAGTGTTTACACTGCTTACTTTGCAGTGCATCTATCCATGCACATGGGTTGATGTGCTGCAAAGTTGGCAGTGTAAACAGGGCTTAAGAGTGTCGCCTCTTGCATCCTTTAGGATCACAGAACTACTCACCTTCGACTTGCAATCCTCTGGCCCTAAGAACATGCGAGTGGACACTCATATCCATTAGAGGCCCTCCAAACAGGCCCATAAACTTATATAAGACAATAATATAATGTAATATAATGTGAAATGAAATAGGAGAAGATAATCTGATATGCTATGAGAATATGATATAAGAATATAATGTAATATAATATAATAATATAGTATAATAAGCTGGTCCAGTCATGTGGGGGGCTGAGATGCTAGTGCCTTACCTCCTGTCACACTGGCAACCCACATTTGGGAACAGAGTTCGGTCGTTCGGTGGCTGGCCATGGTGGGAGGATTGAGCATTCCATTAGACTGCTCTCCTCCCTTGGGGAGGGGGTTGTGTGACCTGCTGCTTTCCTGCCACCTGGAGGTGTCCAGGCAGTCCTGCAGCTTCAGGCGCACATATAACCAGCTAACACAGGCGTTTGAAGATGTCTCTGCAGAGGTGGTACGCAACCATTATGCCATTGCACATGGATGGCTGTGGGGGAAACAGGGGAAGAAAAACTGAGAAAAAAACTCTGGCTGCAGGATGATGATGGAACTCCTGGCCCTGTATCGATGACCAAGAACACCCTGCCATGAAGATGAAAGGATAAGTCCCGGAATGGGTGGTGTGGTGCTCGGGGGGGGGGGCATTTAGAAAGGGGATGGTCAGGGGCATAGGACAACAAAGTACTAATGGAAAAAAAGAATATAATATAACCTGACTGAATCCGAGATGATATAATAGTAATATATGGTCATCTTTATTAATTTTACATTTTTCTTTATTTTATACAAGTGGCAAGAAAACATGAATTATGAAATTAAAGTTATGATTTGGGCTTGTTGCTTGATTCCCTTCATTCGTGCTGTTGTGAAAAATTGCTAGTGATGGGAGGTTGAAAAGAACTGGGCAGTGAAGGCCAGCTGACTTTTCTCAGAACTAGACTTCACATTCCTAGATTTATTTATTTTTTATTTATTTAGAAGTTTCACCAGGAAAGGCATAGTTAGCATGCTGCCTATATCCAAATGCATCCTGGGGGAAGAGGGAGGTGAATAACAACAAAAAACATGGTATATAGGTACATAATAGGTACATAATCAAATGACACAATAGTACATGGTGAAGCATTACAAAGTTGCAAGTGATTAGCTGATTTGTAACATACAACAGAAAATAGCAGAAACGTTAATGCAAGGGATTCAGAAGTCAGGCTATGACTAGTGTTTGGAAGGCAGTTGGTAGAGGGTAGAGAGAAGGGAGGGAGGAGGACAAATTAAGAACTAAGAAATTAAGAAAATTTGGAATGGTTGCTGGTGGGGGAGGTGAGGTCACGAAGGAGGGAGGAGAGGACGTGAGAGGCGGAGGCATTACGGATGGTATAGGGGAGGGAATTCCAGAGTTTGAGGAAATGGTGGAAGAAAGCAACTTGGTCAGTGGAAGTCAAAGTGAAGGGTAAAGCCAAGGTATGAGAGTGTGAGCCCCTGAGGGAGTGGGAGGAGGGAAGAGGTAGAGAGAGAGACAGGCTGAGAGAAGGGGGGGGGAGCCAAAGCAGAATTTACTTATGAGACTGACACCGTAGGCCTGCCATTGGTCCTTGAGAAAGGGAAAGGGGAGAGAGACTGATACAGAGTACAGAGGTGAGTGCAAGCACAGCAAAGTGGCAGAAAGAATGGAAGAATGTGTCCAATCTGGCTAAGTAGGTACTAGTGGTGGCACTGTACTAGATTGATCACTTCTATCCTGACAGGGGAACCAAAAGCGCTTGAAGGAGGAAAAGGGGCAACTGGTGTGCTTCTGGATTGGGCAAGATGGTTTTATATCAACTCCCCTTTGATGAATATTTAATGTGTAATCACTGGCCCCAAGGGGGAATAAATGAAGAAATTGATTTCTCCCAATATTAGTAAATAAATTAGTAACGGCAGTTGTCCTCTATGCCATAAATTCTGAGACATATTCTAATTTTAGCACAAAAGGATGTACTGTATAAGTACATAGTGACTTGAGGTTTTTTTGGGGAAGAGAAGTTACCATGATTCAATGTATGCTGTACCATTTGAATGCAAGGAAAGCAATATGAATTTAGAGGAGCAGAAATTAAGAACTTGACGTTTGTTGACATTAGTTATTTTTTTTGCGGTGTTTTTATGAATATGGTGATGGGAGTTTTTGTAGATTCACTATCTGCTTGAAATGATCATGTGGTAAACTATGGTCTTAGCGAAATAGGTGTCAAAGATTTCAAGACCTAGTACATTGAGTCACAGGTAAATAGATATTGGTTTGGTGCTAATGAAGTATTCATTTAGCAGAGGGAATGTTACGGTGCAAAGTGCGTATTTAAAATGTATGTGGTGGAGTACATTAAATCTGTGCAATAAAAGGCCACCACAATGCAGCAGCAGCTCTACCACCCGACAAAGGACCTGGGTGGTCTGAAGTGCTGTGGAACCTTGCCAGCAGGCCCCTAACCAACAGGCACCTGTGTAGTTAATTTCAAATACATGTTATCGATGCAGCACAGTAAGTACTCTTTATTTTGTGCCATTTGCCCTTTATGGAGCACCAGTCCGTGACGAAAGTGAAGAGCGCAAGCTGTGGGGTGACTACCCTGACCTGGTAATACAGCACGAATAGTGAGCATTTGTTAAACTGTTTTCTGTTTAAATTAAGCTCATGTACAATGGTGTCCCTATGTGCAAATGTATGCTCAGACAGTCACCAATACAAAATATTAAAACATAAAAATCATGCTACATTACTTATACAGTAGATAATCTGTTCAGTTACATATCCATCTTAACACTCACGTAATGCCACTGGTCTCTATGCAGCAAGTATCATGCAAATGAAGCATTCAAACTTTTTAAGAGAAGACAGGCAGGGCGCCTAACTTTTCTTATTCTAGCACAAATACTGTATACTTATCTGACTCCGTCTTAATTTCAGATCAAAACAGTATAAAAGTAATTGACCTGTATTTTATCAAGTAGCTCCACCGAAGGAACTAAAGATAAGATATTCCTTTAGTGTATTATCACAGTGACATTTCTGCTATCCTGATTTAAGCCAGAAGAATAATATTAATCCTCAATTTTTTTCTGTTTTAACCTCTCCTGTGTCAGTTCACTTCCAGACCTCCTTCAGTCCATCAACAGATATAGGACCCAACACCATTTCTGGAGAGCCTCCTGCAGCTCTGTTGACTCCTCCCAAACTCCTCAGTATAACACCACCCAGCCACGGTCTCCATTCCCTGATTGGAAGGGGCTTCCTCCAGGTTGAACTTTCTTTTCCTCAGATACCTCCTTTATGTTGGAGTAATAATGAGGGAGAGAGGCTAGGAGCCTTGGCAACTCAAGTGGGTGTGTGGGAGGCACTGTGACATCATCTGAGAAGAGCCATTTTTTTTTATTTCACTGGAATCCATTCCACAATGATGCAGGGATACACTTGCACATCACAGGCTGATGCACTGCTCATATGTCATCCTTTCACCCTCTAACACTTTTCCGTGCACCCTGTAGACACACAGGCGACAGTATTGTAACAATAGCTGCTATTCTCAGTCTCTTCCTTCCTCCCTCAACAAATCTTTCCAGTACCCCAGGCTCAGTAAAGAAATCTGTATCACACCTGCCGCTGTTATGGCACTATGTCTGGCCATCGTCAGAATTTTCCTGGCATTTTTCAGGAACAGAAACAATTTCTCCCCTTCAGATTTATATGTCCTAGTAATAACAATAAAAAGCAACTTTTTCAGGGACCAGACTTTCCAGACAAATGCAGGGTCTCCAGAGCCTGCTGTGAACTTTAACTTCTTGGGTCTTCATTTGTAAAGGAATCTCGTATCCCTTTTCAAACTAGGCCACAACTGGCCATAAAAGTCACGCTGCAAAGTGACTTATGAGGAAACGTTTCCAGCAAGCAGTCATCTTTGTTAAACACTGGATAACACAGTAATCTAAAACCTGCATAACCAAAAAATATTAAATACTATACATTTCTTTATAATATATTACTATTAAATCTTAAAGATGATTGGTAACTCAGAATATACGTAGTTTCATTTTTACTGGTACGGTGTACTAAGTATAAGAATTGCGGGGGGGGGGGTGGCCTGACCAGGCAGAAGATGGCACCATAGTTCAGAATCTCTGCAGGAATGACTGTAATCTAACCTCATCCAGCCTTCACCAGACCTTTCTTTGGTACCAACTCCTGTGACCATCCTGTAATCTTACTGCCTGACACAGTTTGTAAGTCATTTTTGATCCATCATCTACTTATATTCAATTATTCTACACTGTACTGCTGCATACTAGGCCTCATCCTTCAGCATTATGGCAGATCTCCAAGTACAGCAAAGCTCACTTGTTAGAGTGGAAGTAATGTTTTCTAAACTGATGGCTGAGATTAATGATCTAAAAACCCTCCACCCAACAGAATGCGACCACTCTTGATACTTTTAGTCAGAAAATTGCATTTAATGAGAAAGCAATGGTCTGTAACACCACTACTATTCATGACTTCCAGGCTACTGTCCGCAATCAAGATCAAACTATTAAATCCCTACAAGCCAAAAGTGACGATATTGAAAATCGTAATCGTCATAACAATTTACGATTTTTTGGCTTCCCTGAAGGTGTAGAATTAGGAGACACTACTGTGCTTTTATTACATGTACTGCCTGCAATGCTTAAACTGCCTCCTGACCTAATGTTAATCATTGAGTGGTCTCACCGCACTCTGGGTCCCAGGCCAACATCAGACCAGCGACCAAGGCCTATTATTGCTTGCTTCTTGAACTATTCCCATACAGAATTAATACTGAAACGAGCCAGAGAAATGGGGAAACTTCAGTGGCAAGAGTTTAATATTTCCATCTACAGAGACTTTTCAAAAGATTTAACCATCAGAAGGAAGGCCTACAATCCACTTAAACAAATCCTCCACCAAAGAAGCATTAAATTTGCTCTACGTTACCCCACGACACTACGCCTTTTCTCAAGCTCTTCCTTCAAGGATTTTGAAACCCCTGACTACTTTAGCCAACTATCTGGAGGTCTCCTCTCTGTAATTTACCCTGGGAGGCTCAGCAGCAATTAGCAACCCGGACATAGCTTTGGTATCCGCACAGAGGGTAGACGACGAGGTACAGGAACATCGGGAAAGTGTTGCTGAACTCACAGCCCCATGCAGCAATGCCGCAACTGATTTGACCCCAAGGCAATCAACACGGCTGCAAGAGAAGCTTCTGTCAGGGCATTATTCTTCAAGACTTTCATGCTGTTCTAGTGAGGTTTCACCCCAAACACCCCAAGCTGCAGCCTCTCACCTTCAAATCAACCCCTCTATTCCCTTGAGCAATAAGTTTGCTCTCTTGGAGGATGACATGCGCTCCTCGCAGGAGGATCTTTCCCAGCAAATTTCAGATGAATATCCCTCTAATTTGGGTCCTGTGCCTCCGGGATGTATTTTTGCTGATACTTTATGGGCAGAAGTTGTTGCAAGTTCCCCCCTCAAATCTTTAGAACAGCCCAAAAAGAAATGTAGGGCAAAGACCAAAAGCAAGAGCAACAATAGTCACAATTCTGCTAATAAATCTAAGGTGTCATGAGCTTATATGGTCAGTAATATGGTCACAGTTGCTATATCTTGGTAGGTTTTGCTTCCAGGATACTTAAAGGGAGTGCCGGTACACTTTTTCTGCCTAGCCGCCTGCTCTACAGTCTATGCTACCTGGCTGCTTTTGCTCCCAGCGGGTGCAGAAAGTAAAGGCTGTACATCGCTGCGCAATCAATTTACTTTTTGTTGCAGTGTTTAAACGAGCTGCTTAAAGGTCTTCAAGGGAACTTTGGTATATCAGCAATGCTTTTCTAACCCATTATTTTAGTGTTAGATCTTATACATTACCTCACTAAACAGACTGTCTGTATCTAGCCTTTTACTCTCCAGTTTAGCAGTGCATCTGGTTTATAGTCTTTTGGCTGTTCAGTTGCATATCTTCAATCGGTATGTATCCTGATTATTGCCTTTTCTTTTTTTCATATGTGAATTATTATATATTACAAGGCAACTTACCCCTTCCCTCTCCTGATGACAGGTTTTTAAGTACTATTGGCAACTACATTTAATCTATCTCCTTCCCTACACTCCATTATTCTTATTACCTCCTGTTTACAATATTGAACTATCATTAGCACTCAAAGAGGTGGGCTATGTTTGGTGTACTGTTGCAAAGAATTGTCAATCTACATCTTCCTTATGCTCCTTATTTTACTCGAAGCCTACAGATATTATAGAAATCCACTGCTGTGTGGTCTCTCCTGTTTTGGGGCTCTCTGGACCTAGTCTTCTAGACCTAGTCACCCCATATAACACCTATTTAGGCATTTTTCGGGTAATCGGAGCTGATCTTTACTATGACTATCTCTTCTGTCTACAGTTATCACCGAAGCCTATACCTTTCCACATAATCCTAATTTGCATTTGGCTCAGAGTGTAAGGGCTTAAATTGACCTCCCCTTTCTTCCTTCCCCCTCAATATTGTATTTATTATGTACTTATTCTGTTGCACTGTAAAGTATACTCAGAGTCACTCTAATGTGGTAATGATCTGCTTTTCCTTTTATATTTGTTCATTTGCATTCCACCTGGCTCCCTGAATTCCTTGCTCTATGTCTAGGCTGTACTGGCATCTCGTACATGATTCTCTAATTTACTGTTATTTCGAGTTGGTATATCTTGTACTATTACTACTAATGTTTATAAATCGGTTCTGGTGTTTAGCTTTATCCTTATACCTTGTCCTGTTAGCTTAGAATTAAGCTGAGGTTATTATAGTCCCCTGCCTTTCTTGGTATTATTCCCTTTCAGTTTAGCTTATCAGGAATACTTACTTCATTATATTACTGGGATCAGACTTAGGTTTGGGCCAATATTTATAACCGGTCCTCCCTAGTCTCCTCCCTACATCGATGCCCCAGAGTGTGGTGAGAGAGTCTCTTAGCCAGTTGGCTGACTCATATCTCCTCACACCCATAAAACGTTTTCTTTGTTATTTAGCTTACTAGTATTGTTGTTGTTGTTAATGACTTTTCTCCTTCCCCATCTCTATTCTAACTTTAATAACATATCTGTGCCACTCATGTATCATACATCTCACTTTTTTGACTTGAATGTTTCTGCCACTCTCTGCATATATGTAAGCTCTCTATATTGTATTCTAATCATCCTCTGCTTCATTTATTTGTCCCTTCACACTCCAGCGATTGTTCCCTTTCTTTAACACTAACAATGTGAGTGACATACTTTTATATACATGGAATGTGAAGGGACTTAATTCTCCTTGTAAGCAGAAGCAAATTCTTTCACATCTCAAAAAACATAAAACACAAATTGCTTTCCTTCAAGAAACAAAATTATTAGCAGAGGATGTTCATAGACTTAAAAAAGATTGGGTCGGTCAGATCTACGGATCATCCTATACCTCAAAAAAAAGAGGGGCTGCTATTCTTATTCATAAATGTCTCAAATGGTCTCTTGTAAACTCCGTTTCCGATACTGACGGCAGATGGATGATGGTCAAACTGAATACCAACTCTGGTCCTCTTCTGCTTGTTAATGTCTATGCACCCAACTCCGATTCCCCGGAGTTTTTTCATAATTTAGCTCAACAGATTCTATCCTTTAACACTGATAATACACCAGTTACTCTTGAAGGGGATCTTAACTTAGCTTTGAAAGCCAGCATTGACAGAAGTAGCCCCACTGCAGAGGCCCACCCTAGAAGTATTAAAGCCCTCTCATTACTAATGCAAGATGTTGGATTAGCTGATGTATGGTGCCTCCTTCACCCCTGTGATCGAGAATTTATTTTTTACTCCTCTCTACATGAGACATAAAGTAGAATTGACTACTGGTTAGCCTCTCCTTTATAATGGAAAAAACTATCGATTCGTCCATCTCTCCCATCATAATCTCGGATGATTCCCCTGTCAAATTGCAACTTTTGTGGGGCTTATTAACACCTAAATCTTCTTACTGGTGGCTGGACCCTCTCCTTCTCAAGGATCCCAATTTCTTACCCATGATCAAAGCACAAATTCAGGACTTTCTCTTTCACAATACCCCAACCGAATCTTCTATGTCCTCTGTATGGGAAGCTCTTAAAGCTACGATTCAAGGGAAAATTATCAGTTATGCTGCACATAGGAAAAGAGCAAGGGAACAACAGCTGGCTGACTTGGAAAAATATCAACGCTAAAGAGAATTTATATTTTTCTTCTAATAAGCACTGTCCCGATTCTCAACTTCATCTTGAAATTCTGCAACTTAGAGTTAAAATTAATGAATTCATTTCTCGTAAAACCGAACTAGCCTTGTTTAAACTTAAATATAAGTTTTGGGAACACGGCGATAAAATTGGGAAACTCCTCTCTTACCAGCTCAAAGCACAACAAATGGAATGACACATCCTAAGCCTAAAAGATGAAAAGGGTACGATTCACTCTGACAACCTCTCTATAAACCGTATCTGAAAACCTTTTATCAAAAACTATACTCTAACACAAATCCTCCATCTACTTTACAAATTCAACAGTTCCTTAAATCGTTACATCTTCCTCATCTTTCTACTCTTGAAACAAATTCTTTAGATGAACCCTTCTCACTTCAGGAAATCCAGAAAGCTTTGTCTTCCTTGAAATCCGGAAAATCCCCTGGGGGTGACGGATTCTCTGTCAATTTCTATAAAATGTTTTCTGACACCTTATGTCCCCTTCTTCTTAATGTTTATCAAGAAGCTTCCAATACTGGCAAGCTTCCCCCATTTTGCACCAAAGCAATCATAACCCTAATCCTTAAGAAAGAAAAAGACCCTACTCACCCCACAAGTTACAGGCCCATCTCTTTATTAAACATGGATGGGAAGAGATTTGCTAAACTACTAACTTCTCGACTTGAATCCTTGATTCCCAAGCTAACTCATTGTTTGCAAGCTGGTTTTATTAAACATAGATCTGGTTCTGATCACCTACGTTCCTTATTTAATTTAATTCACGAAGCCAAATCCCTCAAGACACCGGCTGCAGCCATAGCTATTGATTTCAAGAAGGCCTTTGATTCCTTAAACTGGGACTACCTTCATCAAGTTTTATCTTATTTTACTCTTTTTCATACTTTTTGCTCCTGGATCAAGCTATTATATAACTCCCCTGTTGCTAAAGTACTTACTAATTCCACCCTTTCCTCTTACTTTCATCTAGCAAGGGGAACTAGACAAGGCTGTCCCCTGTCACTTTCCCTGTTTATTTTAGCAATGGAACCCGTGACTGCTTGTTTACGTCAATCTTCTGGCATTATGGGTATACCTGTGAGTAATTCAAGATATGTTTCTCTCTCCTATGGGGATGACCTCTTAATTTTACTCGAAAACCTGAATGAGAATGGGCCCCTGTTGGTTGATTTGCTTAATAATTTTACTAAAATTTCTGGCCTTGCTTTGAATTATGGCAAATCACAAACTATGCCCCTTAATGACCACTGTAAAGCCTTTAGGAACATACCTCTTGGATTCTGCTGGTCACCAAAGGGTATAACATATCTAGGAATCAAAATTACTAGTAACTTAGGGAAGATATGGGACATTAACTTTAACCCCTTATTTGATAACATCAAAACAATTCTGGACAGATTTAAGCTTCTTAATCTCTCTTTCATGGGAAAAATTGCAGCCATTAAGATGTTCATTTCTCCCAAGATTCTTTACCTCTTTGCCAATATTCCTTTAGTCTTACCATCCTCCTTTTTTGCTAAAATTGATAAATTAATAGGTAAATTTATCTGGGATGGGAAACCACCGAGATTTAACCACAACAAACTTCGATCACATTGGAAAAAAGGGGGATTCGGACTCCCCTAGTTCAAAGGCTACCTTTGGGCTTTCCGAATGGCCCAAACCATTAAATGGTTTCAGAAAACCTCCCCTCACTCACCACTATGGGTTGCAATGGAATCCGCATTGTGCCCGGGAGGAGTTCCCACTTTCTTCATTTTTAATCCCATTTCCTCTAAACTAAAATCTCACCCAACTAGATCATCCTCTGTTCTTTACTGGAAACTAACCCACAAATTCCTGAAATCCAATCCAACACCCTGGTTTTATGCCCCCTTATGGGGCAATCCACTGCTCACTCTAGAAGATCACCCAATTTTCTGTTGTACATGGAGGAACAAAGGCATTTTCTTTCTTAGAGATATCTTGGACCAGAATTCACTCACTCTTAGATCATTCTCAGACTTGCAGGTCACATGGAAACTTCCTAAACAAGACTTCTGGAAGTTTTTACAGATTCGGGCAGCTTATAACTCTTTCTCTAGCTTAGTATATAGGCACACTCTTCTAAACCCATACATCTCGCACTGGACTAATTTATCAGTAAAATTAAATAGCTCCATTTACAAAGACACTATTGATAATCTACCTGATCAGTCTATACAGTCCAAAAATAAATGGAGTACTCTTCTTAACTACAATATTTCAGATGCACAATGGAGTCCTACATCTTTGGTATAGAACCCACTCTGTGCTTCAACGAATGGGCCTATTAAATAATAATAATTTGCTGGTGCTGCAATTTGGCCAACGGGGATCTACTTCATATCTTGTGGTCTTGTGCTCCCATTAATAAGCTCTGGCATAAAGTATGTTTACTTGCCTCTAGAGTTACAGGGCAAAAACTACCTTTTGACCCCAAGCTATTCCTTCTAGGCATCCTTATCCCCAATAGCTCTCTCCTCTCACATGCACATTTTAGATGGCTAAACATACTTTCTCTTCTGGTCAAATGTCTGATTCTTACAAAATGGAAATCAATTCTGGTGCCTTCTCTTTCAGATGTTCTTCAAAGCCTCTCTCAGTATACCTCTCTAGACCGATTATCTCATGTTACTCATAACCGACTCACTGTATATAACAGATGTTGGCAGGATTACTTCAAGTACATGAACCTAGTTCTTCTAGATCTAGACCCTAATTCTTAGGGATATTTAGCCCTCCTTCTTACTTTGCTCTCAGATTAGGTTTTCTCAAAACTTTTGTGCACAGATTTCTCCTCTTTTTTCCCTTCTTCCCTGTTTTCTCCCTCTCTCCTTCCCTTCTTCCTTGCTTTTTTCTCTCTTCTTCCTTTCCTTGCACACTTTTCTCTTATTTTCACCTCTCCATCACTGAACACTGTTCATATTACCACATTTATCACTTTTTGAAATTCACGGAATGCCTTGCCATAGCCTGCCCTAGCATGTATTTCGTACATGGTTGCTGTTTCTGATCCTATAATACCCTATTGATTGTAACCCTTCTGCTCTCCACTTACATCCTGTCTAGGTTTGTGTTTTATTATCAATACATGTATATAAGGCATCTCCAATATGTTTACCCTAAACACTGTGTTTTGTTAAGTGATATTTTATACCTTACATGGAGGATAGTCTTCTATTGTATAAGATGTGTGCTTTCTTATATACTCGAATTTCAATAAAAAGATAGTGAAAAAAAAAAGAATAAGAATTGCACTGTATTGTATAACAAAGAGACAATTTGCAGAAAAAGCCATGTGTAGGATGCTTAAATGGACGATAGAAGAAATATTCAGTTTCTGTTTGGTTTCTGTGCATTTATTTATTTATTTTATTTAACTTTTGTTAACCGGGTAAGTGTACTAGCCATAAAATGACTATTTTCAGGCACGACCCAGGAGAGTACAGACATGCAGAAACTTAACAGGATAACAATTTATAAGTGCTTTACATACAATGAGTTAAAGAGGATACAATATATCGGAACATACAAAGTAAAGCGCTTTACATACAATGAGTTAAAGTGGATACAATATATCAGAGACATACAGAGTAGACCATTCATAAGTTCATAGGTGCCTACCTATGTAATGAATAGAAAGGACCTTGGACCATAAATTATCAGGTGACATCAGATAAACAGAACAAGGTACACAAAAACAAAAACAGGTAATACAAAAGGAAGAAATAACCATTGAGAGCATGGGGTGTCATTAAGAAAAAGGTTGGTAAGTGAGGAAAAGGGGAGCAAGCCATGAAATTAGATCATATGAGTATATGTAAGTGTAAGGGAGATGCCTGCAGTGCAAGAATGTATATGGGCAGGGAAAGGGAGCAAGGACAGGCTAAGGCAGTAAGAGGGTTATATAGAGGTGAGGAAATACTATTGTATGGCAAGAGACATCAGTCATTAGATAGGGTGAAAGCAGGAACAGGTATCAGCAATCAGCAGATTTGAGCGCAGTTTTCTCTTAAAGCATGTGTGGGAGCTAGAAAGTCTAATGTCGAGGGGAAGGGAATTCCACAGCTGTGAAGCCGCATGCTCAAATGCAACAGTTCCTTTCCTAGTGCGGCACCTCGGCAAATTCAGAAAGGATTTATCAGCTGATCGTAGACCATGGAGTGTGTCCTAAGGAACAAGCATAGCTGCAAGACACCTAGGGGTTTGATTTCGAATTATCGAATCAATAAGAGAGCCAAGGTAGTATTTCCTACTAGCTAATGGAGAGAGCCAACCAAGATCATTATAAAGTTGACAGTGGTATTTAAGCCGAGGAGCAGAAGAGGCATAGCGACATATGTTGTTATACGTAATATCCCATCTGAGTAGGTCAGTTTTATGAGCAGCCCCAAATAAGGGAGCCCCATAGGTTAGGGTGGGGAGTAGAATCCTCCTCACAATGGCCATTTTAGCCGATGGCATGAGCATATAACTAGTCTTATATGCAACACCCAGTTTGGAGTTGACAGCTCTGCAAACAGACTGTATATGAAGATTAAGATCAAAAGATTGATCTAGCAGGATACCCAGGTACTTGAAAGAGGTCACATATTCCAGTAATTGACCTTCTAAGTCCTGCACCGTCAGTGCTGTTGTGCAAGCCCAGAGCTTTGGGGCCGATCCAAGCAGCATGGCTTTAGTTTTGCTAGTGTTGACAGCCAGTTTGTGGTCATATAGACAGCTTTGGATATTGTTAAAGTCAGAGGAAAGGGTTGTATTGATAGTGTCTATATTAGTAGAACTTGTATAGATGACAAGATCATTACATATAGAATAGTAGAGCAGGATTTTAGAGCAGCTCCAATGTTATTTATATAAAGAGAGAATAGGAGGGGCACTAGGATGGAGCCCTGAGGTACACCAATGTTAATGGTGGTACTGTTGCATCTCTCCAAACCACACACAATCACATACACTCAAGAACCTTAAATGCAGTGCAAAGTATTATGGGTATGAAAATCCTTATGCGGAGAAGGCTGATTAGTCTTCAACAGAATGGAATCTGCCTTTTATACTGTATATCAAAGGCTATGACTGCAGTTCAATGGCTGGCAGCAACTAGCCCTGCCCCCCTGCTCGAGCTATTTAAGTCAGCTTCCTACAGTCTCATTCAGATGCATTCTTTCTTTGCCCCACCCTCCTCCCCTCTTCCTCCTCCAGTGGCACGCCTCTCTCCCTAGGGGCTCCTTTCTAAGGTATCTTTAGTCTAAAGAAATTATCTTCCCACAGCACCCTCTAGGGGTGAAACCCCTCCTCAAGTGGGTTCCTTTGCCTTCACGGTACCCCGACAGGGTGGTAGTTCTCAGCAGGACAGAGTGTGAAAGGCCTAAGTATCTATTTATCACAGTCAGCAACATAAGAAGTCAAATACTATCAGTCTATCAATGAAGTTGCACAAGCATACACTCATCACTAAGTTGTGTACACACATTGAAACACTTTTACATCTGATACAGTATAGAAACATAGAAACATAGAATTTGACAGCAGATAAGGACCGCTTGGCCCACCTAGTCTGCCCATTTTCCTACCTAACAGATAAGCTGCAGATCCTAGTTAATCAACAGCTTACTTCCTCTTACCCACCCTTAGGACTGCCTTATGCCTGTCCCATGCATTCTTGAAGTCCCCCACTGTTCTTGACTCCACGACCTCCTCAGGGAGGCTATTCCATGCATCCACAACCCTCTCAGTGAAAAAATACTTCCTCACATTACCCCCTGCCGCCCCCTCTATCTTCAAATTGTGCCCCTTGTTCTTGCACATCTCTTTTTCTCAAAGATGCTACCCTCTTGGACTTTGTTAATCCCTTGAGGTACTTGAAAGTTTCTATCATGTCCCTCTCCCTTCTTTCCTCAAGAGTATACATATTAAGCTCCTTTAGTCTTTCTTCATATGTCTTCTGGTGCAGACCCTGCACCATTTTGTTGCCCTCCTCTGGACAGCCTCCACTCTGTCTATGTCTTTGCAGAGATGGGGTCTCCAGAACTGCACACAGTACTCCAGATGGGGTCTCACCAACTGTCTGTACAGAGGGATAACAACTTCCTGTTTTCTACTATTGATGCCTCTTCCTATGCATCCCAGTATCCCTCCAGCCTTCCTTACTGCCTTCTTACATTGCTTGCCCACCTTTAGGTCATCTAATATAATTACCCCCGGGTCCCTTTCTATTTTTACTGTTGTCAGTATCTCACCCCCCATTGTGTACGCTTCCCCTGGGTTTTTGTTTCCCATGTGCATTATCTTGCACTTCTTTGCATTAAATCTGAGCTGCCATACATATAGACTGAGGATGACAAACTACAGACATGTTTTATCCTGTTGGGACTCCTCAGTATAATGCAGTCACTGTCTCAGCCAAGTACCTCGTCAGCCACCAAGAAAGTTAATCATTTAGTCCACTCTAAGGTAACACACTGTAGAGGCAGTTTGCAAGATGATCAGTGTGTGTTGGATCCATAAAGGGATCCAAGCAGAGAGGAAATATTCACTTTGTTTCTATCTTGCGAGTCTCACCAAATCAAATGCATGCCCTTTAAATTCTCAAACCCAGTAGAAGACAATGGGCATGTATCTACTTGTGTGGGGCAGGCTGACAAAGCTTCACAAGAACAGAAAGACAGGCTTTCCTCTAATGTTAAAAAGTCCTCCTCCCACCCCAGCAACATATACTCCCCGCACACTCCAGTTAAGTAAACCCCCACCCTACCCAGCCTCTACCGAACCTCCCTCCTCCCCTCAAGTCCCCACTAAAGTTATTTTTATGTTTGCTTGCACGCGTGCGCAAAGTTAACATATTGTTACTGTTGTGTAGGGGCTGTGTAGGTGCGTACTGTGTGAGCCAATGGATGTAGAAATGCAGGATGCTTGCCTCTCAAAAGCCAATGCTGAGAAGGCTGACAATGGCAATGACAGGCTTCATCTGGCTGATGGGTGTAAACTTTGTGTAGTTCAAAAGAGAAAAGCCCCACCAATAACATTGGTTTTCTTCCCATTAGCAAGCTAGCAGACATCATCAGGCTTTGAAGATAAACATCAAGCCTCACACTGTGTGTGTGTGTGTGTGTGTGTGTGCGCGTGTTTCCCCCCCTAATTGTACACATTAGGTGCCTATGTGAAAGCACTAAACAGAGCTGGGAACAGCATGCAGAATGTCAGTAAAATAACTGGTGAGCAATTTTTCCTATGGACTCATCCAGTTATTATATGCTATAATAACCAACTGGTTATTAGGGCAGACATGAACTGAATCTGAAAATGTGAGCACAAGCCCTGTTCTCACAGCAATGCAGCTACTGTCAATGAATATTTGTGCTGTGGCTGTGAGAGGCTTCGTGCTCACTATGTGACTGTCTCATTCAGTCTGAAAATGGAACTGCTGATAAAGCAAATGCCATTTCTTTTTTTTAAACAGTAAGCGTTTTTGATAATTTTTCAGGACAAACTGACATACAAGTTTACACAACCATTATAGCTATACACTACACATCTACATATTACACAGCATGCTGTGCGCAAAAGCCGTGCCTGGTCTCCATCAACATTCTGGAGTTGCCTACACCAGGTCTTCTAACACAGTGACAGTGATATACCCATTGGAGACAGGGGTGTCTTGTGGTTGGTGGATTGTCTGGGGGGGTGGGCCCTCTGGGTGGGTACCAGAGTCATTGTGACCCCTCCCTGGGGGAGAGAGGCAGAGCCACAACTAGCATTGCGTCTATCTTTACAGGATTATGGGTTGAGTACGAGAGCTTTGAGGGAGCCCCATCTTCTCAGGTATGTGTTTGGCATGTGTCGTAGGTAGTTGATAATTTTCTCCATGCAGAGGGCATCAAGTATTGTTCTGTGCCACTCTTGGTAGGTTGGGATGGTTTCATCCTTCCAGTGCCTAAGAATCAGTTTCTTCACTATGGCCGAAATAAAGGTTATGTGGTACCTCCTGACCCCCACTATCCCTTCCATGCTAGACCCTAGAAGACAAGTTCGTGGGGTGAAGGCATCATCCAGGCCTAGCAGTGGATCCAGCCTTGTTCTAATCTCCTCCCAGAGTGGTTTTGCTTTGAGGCAGTCCCATAGGACATGTTTGAGGGAACCTCTGTCCTTCCTGCAGCATGTGCAATGTCTGAGTCTAGCTTGCCCATTTTAAAGAGTTTGGTTGGTGTGTAGTACATGTTGTGGTTGATTTTATATTGCATGAGTATGAGACCATCAAACTTTAGTAGGTTGTGTGTGTTCCTTCAGGGGGTTCTGATGTTTTCTGGGGATTCCAGTTCTGGGAATTCTGTCTGCCAGTAGCGACAGCGGCGGTTGTCTGGGTTGGTTGTGAGATACAGAAAATGTTTGTAAATCTGAGAGATAGCATGCCTCTGGTTTGCCAGGGAACACAGCTCGTCCCATTTGTTAAAGGCTTCATCTTTCTGTGGTATGAGTCCCAGTGTCGATGCTAGCATGTGTTGCAGCTGCATGAATGGGAAAGCAGGGATTTTTAGGGGAGCATTTCGCACTTGAAAGTCATGGTAGGAGATCAGGAACTCCCCCTCTAATAGTGAGCCCAGGGTCTGAGCTCTTGCTGGCCCTAGGATGCCTTCGGGAATTCTCTTGTTTTGTATCTTGAAGTTTGGATTCCCTGCCAGGGGTTGGGCTGGGTCTCGTATGGTGGTTGTGTTGAGTAGGTCATGTAGTTGCTTACTGACCCAGACTGATATCCCCAGGAGAGAGTCTTTCAGTAGCATAGGGAGGGTTTTGTGCGGAACACTGGCCAGAGCCTGGACATTGAACTTAGCTTTTCTGCACAGGTCCAGTTCCATTCTTTTCCATTGTGGAGTGTATTCTGAGCTCTCTGTGAGTGTCTCATATTTTCTCCACCAGAGGAATTGCACAGAGTGCGCTGCAAGATAGTATAACAGTATGTCTGGGAGTTGTAAACCTCCCAGCTCTTTGGCTAGTGTAAGTTTTGGGTACGCCCTGTGTGGCAGCTTACCTGCCCAGAGAAAGGTAGATATTAAGGATTTCAGAGCTCCGAACCATATATTGGGGAGGAAGCAGCCTGTCATGCTGATTGAGTATAACAGTCTGGGGAGAATATTCATCTTAATAATGTTTATGCATGCTCAAACGGTGAAGGGGAGTGAGGACCATTGCTCAAGGTCTTGTTTTACTTTGGCATGTATGTCTGTCGCAGTCTGGTATTTTGTGTGACTACAATTCTGAGATAACTCAGTTGTTCTGGGCACCACGTTCCTCCTGACAGTGCCGTATGAGTGTGAAATGTGTGAAGCCATATGAGGAGAGACTAAAGGAGCTTAATATGTATACCCTTGAGGAAAGGAGAGAGAGGGGGGACATGATTGAAACTTTTAAGTACCTCAGTGGAATCAACAAAGTCCAAGAGGGTAGCATCTTTCAGAAAAAGAGATGTGCAAGAACAAGGGGACACAATTTGAAGATAGAGGGGGGACGGCTCAGGGGCAATGTGAGGAAGTATTTTTTCACAGAGAGGGTGGTGGACACATCGAGCCACCTCCCTGAGGAGGTTGTGGGGGTATAAAACTATGGAAAAATTCAAGAATGCATGGGACAGACATAAGGCAATTCTTGTGGGGGTAGGAAGAAATAGGCTGTTGGTTAAATAGGATCTGCAGCTTATCCTCTATGTAGGGAAATGGGCAGACTAAGTGGGCCAAGCAGTTCTTATCTGCCGTCAAAGTCTATGTTTCTATGTTTCTATGGAATTCTTGATGTCCTGGTATGCTCTTTGCTTATCTCTAACTGCAGGCGTTACATCACTAAAAGTATGGAAATGGTGCCCATTCCAGGTTAGCAATCCTTTTTCCCGTGCTTTCACTTAGATGTAGTTTTTGTCCTGCAAATTAGTGCATCTGGCTATGATTGCTCATGGTTTATCAGTTGATTTGGTTTGTGCCCGGTAAGATCTGTGGGCGAATTCTAGCTGGTATGTGGGGCCGGTGGTTGGCGGTCCTGCTACTTCTTGAAGAATTTTTTGTACGAAGTTTATCAAGTTAGCTCCTTCAGATTTCTCTAGTGAACCCACTAGAACAATGTTGTTTCTCCTCAGTCAATTTTCTGGGTCCTCCAGTCTATCCTCCAGTTTCCCCATTTTTTTTCACATTTCCATCACAGTTTTCTCCTCTGCAGCCTGTTTATCTTCCATGGAGCTAATTCTTGCTTCCGCATCTGTGACCCTGGAGGAGAGCGAGTCCATTGTGTTTTTCAATGTTTTGACATCCAAAGCCATGTCACATATGGTGATTTTAATCGAAGCTAGCTCGGAGAAGAAGCTGTCCAGATTATCTGTTAATATTTTCAGGGGGTTAGTTGCTGAAGATTGTTCCCCTGGAGAGTCTGTTTTTTTTGCTGTTTTGCTGGCAATCTCGTCGGCTGGGAATGAGTGTTCTGAGATGTGTCCATATTCTGCATTTCTTCTTATTCCAAGCAATTTAGATCTGTCATATTTCATTTTATGTGGTCATGGAACACATTCTCTTTTTTGTGACTTTTTTGACTAGGAAAAGTATCTTAAGAGCCGCGTTTTTGAAGTTATGATCACGGAGCTCCGTGGCAAGCTGCTTCTCAGGCTGAGTTCATCAAGCGACTCCCCCACATATGCCCTTTCTACACACCAGCTCTATAAAGGATATTTACCCTCTTAAAACACTTTAAGTGCCTTAATCTCTGCACTTTTTTCCTATCCCTTAGTTCCCTCTAAGAGCATTCAATAGGCATAACTAGAATCTCTGTAGTGATCAGATCTTGTGACAATAGTGTGCAACTGAAGAAAACCAGAAGACAAAAAAAAGAGTAAAACTATTCATTTTTTATTCTTGTTAATGCATTTTTGAGACTTTTTTCAAAGAATCTAAATATAAGCTGCACTGTGCCAAATATAATACATTTCAATGGTTGTTTTTCTCACATTTAGAAAAACACAATTTTTGAGTGTTGGAAACCTGATTTTTACTGTTTCTCAGTGTGCCATTGTTGCAAGTCTGATTCCTTCTGTGTTCTTGACTTTGCCATTTATTTTAAACAACCATTCCCTGCAATTCATAAAGTATTTCTAATAACTTCATAACTGTTTTCCTGTTAAATTCCTCTTTTTTAGCCCATGCATCCAACAGCCTGCATAAAGTCAGTAATGTAGTGGGAAAAAATGACTCCCCAGTAATTATAAATGTAGCCCCTCTCTGGCACCATCCTAGACAGGGCCAATGCTCCTGCCTTGCTGGCCAGACAAAAGATAAGGGGCCAGGGTTCCCATAGCTGACCTATGGGGGTCCTTTCCCAAAAGATAAAAATAAAATGGTAGTGCCTCCACACAGAGTACAAATTAGTGGGTCTGATTGCTTGCAGTACAACCCCCTGGGATGTTGTACCAACCCACCTCCCCAACAGTTACTCCAGACATGAGCTTACCAGGTTCGAACATCCCCACATTCCGTTACACCATTTACCTTTTCCATTTCAGTCAATAACCTGTTCACTAAAACTAAGCTCTGGATCCATTTTCTGCTGCAAAACAATGACTCCATGATTTATTTACAGGGGTAGAGGGGTTCAGATGGGATAAAAGGAATAGAGTTCAAGCATTTTGAAGAGTTGCATTTCCCCAAGTTTACATTTCCCTTTGATTCAAACCCAGATCTCAACCAATGCAACCATCTGATCTGTCTAACTAATCAACTGCTGCGGGAGTGCCCAAACCCAGACCCTCAGGGCCCAGTCCAACTGAAACCCCAAAGTCCTTCACTGGGTACCCAGATTCTAGTTGCAGGCCTGAGGTGCAGCTGGTAGCTGGTGTTAGTGCACTTGGAGAATTAAACAACCTTTTTACGTTCCTTTCTTTTATTTAGAGTTACACCTTTATCTTTTTCCTGCTAGTCCTTAGCTCTATCTCCTGCCGTAGTGGGCAAACATATTTACAGTCCCCAGGTGCAGGACAATTCCTGCAATTTACTCATGGTTCTGCAGAATCAGTCCTTAGATGGCACAGTTCACTGAATTCCTGGGGACTGATGGATCACAGGCAGAACCAGGCACAATGCTTGAACAGGGGGCACAGAGGCTGCAGCTTGCTCTCTATTTTTCTTGCTAGCAGATCTTGCAGCTTGTCCGCTTTGGCCCATTACAGGCCGGTTGCAGGACACGTGCGCAAGGCCTGCCAACTACAGAAGACCCAGACCTGGGAGTGGCCCCACGGCTTGGCTCCCTCTGATCAGAACGCCCTAACACTTGGGTACAAGACCCGTGATCCCCTGCAGTGGCAGACCCCACTTGATGGGAGTTAGCGAGTTCCCCACCTGGCCCTGGGTGTCAGCAGAAACATTCAGCACGTTCTCTTCTGCTTCTCTGTCTTTCTCTTTCCTGCCATGGTGTGTAGCCACAGCAATCTGTTTCTCTCTTTTCCTTGCTGTATCTCAGGAGCAGACAACAAGCACCCAACCCAGAAAGGCACCTGTCCATCCTTCTGCTTTCACAGTCTCTCGACTTTAACACAGTCACATTCTCGCTCTGGCTCACACATATCACCTGCACACTCAAAGTCCCATTTTTCACCATGCAGATACTTAGCAATTCTCCGATTGAAGAGGCTCACTTTTCCTTTTCTTCTCTCAGCACATTTACTTTCTCTTGTTTCTCATCATTCCTCTGCATTCCCGTCTTTTCCCAGGCTTAGACGCAACCTTTGTCCTTTTACCCAGCTCAGGAGACAACCATTGTTCTTTTTCCAGGCTTAGAATGCAACCTTTGTCTTTTGCAGGATCAAGACACAACCTTTGCTATTTTTCTCCAGGTTCAGGACACAACCTCTTGTCTTCTGCTTCATCTCACCACTGTGGTGCAATTTCAGAGCAACACAGAACATTCAGCATCCTGCAGCTTTCTTTTTCTCTCTGCCAACTGCTTCTTTATTCTCTTTCTCTCTCCAGCTTCTCCTTTCCCAATGGGGCAGGCACTACCTGCCCTGGGGACAAATTGCTTGCAGCCCCCAGGCAGGCCCATCCTGCAGCCCCATTCTCTGCAGGAGCAGAAGCTCCCCTCCTCCTGGAGGAGCTCCCACCAAACTGTCGCAAGGTCTAACTGTCCTTGCCTTTTGGGAGCCCTTTCCTTGCTCCCCATTGGCTGGAGCTAATGTTCTTCAGAAACATTAATATGTATGAGGCTCCCTCATTGCCTCATTGGTGCAAAAAAGGTGCCTAAACATTGCCCAGAATTTTTCTCCAAAAGTTCTTTCACACAGTCCAAGAGTCCCTGGCAAGATTCCTGACTCGGTGGTTGGCTGGATGGTGTTACATGGCTGCAAAACATAGTGGCCATTGTAAACAGTGTTCACAGTTTATACAGTGTCCCTTCTTTAAATCATTCCTGTAGCCAAACAGTAATCATTTATTTAATCATTTCCCCACCATTTGGTAGCCGCCCCTGTGCCCTGCACAGCAACTGCATTCATTAACTTGTCAGCTCATCCCTCATTCAGTCACTGCTGCCATTATACCTTGCCCCTAGGCAGTCCAGTATAATCCCAGTGCACAGCTACACTCTATTTCTTTCTGCTGCTGTCTGTGGAATCCTTTTTATTTATTTACACCCCCATGGACTGGAAGCCTCTCCTTTACTTTATTTATTTAATCTTTTTCCTCTCCTGTCTGCCGTAGCTCCATTCTACATAGCCCCTAGGTGCTAGGCAGACCCACTACTTCTAAGGGATGCAGTCTCATTAATATTCATGAGGTGGCTCCCATATTCTCGAGCGCAACTGGCACTCACAAAATTTTCTTTGGCCACTTCCTTGCCACCTGTCTGGTTGCCCCAAGGTCTCTTGTCCCTCTCTTATTGCCCAATGGGAAGAGGCACACTGAAAGGCCAACAAACTGCCAAATGAAAATGTGTTTCTGCATATGCGCGGAACTTGCTGGCACCGCACTGCCATTTCCAAAACCAGTGGCTCCACAACTTTGCCACTCCAGCCCCACTCTCTCTCTAAAACCATGTGAGGGCTGGAAGGAGAGACAGAAAACACAGGATGCGAGCCAGGACCTGGACAAAAAAAGGAGGGTATGTGTGGAAGCAAAACCCTGGGGAAACTAGCCTTTTTAAGGGGATCACAGGCAAGCCCCCAACAGAGGGGTTACATAAAAAATAACCATGGGGTTGTGTGCGTACTCAAATTCAATGCACACCCTTGGTATGGGATGCTTTTATAAACCCCTCAAGCTTTGCTCTCAGTTGTAGCATCCCACACTTCAGGTGTGCATTAAATTCTCATAATACATGTCTCTCCATACATTATAGCTTCAAATATTTTTTTTTTTTTTGTTGTTTAACCAGGAGTAACACACTAGGCTGAAAGCTTTTTTACAGGAGCAACCTGGGAGCACAGGGAAGTTAAGTGACTTGCTCAGGGTCACACAGTATGCAAGTGGAAGCTGTGGGATTCAAACCCAGGTCTGACCTGCTGGATGTCACTAGATTTGCAGCTCAAAGCCTTAAACCACTGCGCTATACTGCCTCCCTAAATATGTAAACAACATGTCAATAATGAACAGAAAACACCAGTAATATCTGATTTAAATTACATATTGTTTATGTTCCCTTTAAAGAGCCCCTGATACCAGTTAGATAACTTTGAAAAATGTAAAAGTTAGACACAATTCTGTTCACAGTTCATATATTTTTGTAATCCTTTTTCTCATATGGACTTTATCCTCCTGTCCATGCCCATCGGCTCCCTTCTGCTGTCAAACCCGGCCCCTTCACCACACATTGAAGACTTACCCCATCTACTTCTTATCTCATTGTGAGAGTGAGTGCCATGGATGGTGGTGGCGCAGTACATTCAGGGCTGCAGCATTATCCTGCAGACAAGAGCTCTTTTACTCCTGTAACTCCCCTTGAGACAGAGCCAGCAGCATGCAATGGAGCACACATAGACTGTGAAGACGGTGCACACTTTCAGTACCCGCTTCTGATTTTCAATACTGGTGGCTGCTTCTCTGCCACCTACCCTCCACTAGGTGGCAGCCAAGCAGCAGTACACACTGTCCCCCCAACCCGAAGAAGGAGATCCCTTGATGGACGCTATATCCTCCTTGCTCCCGAGAAACCTCAGTCCATTCCGGAACCCATGTCATTGGTGTGGCGGGAGGTGGTGGTGCGTCCAGTACCTCAGCTCTCCACACCACTCTCCTGGCTAATAGTTTACTGTAGCTCGTATTTTCTTAGACAGCATTGTCTGTGGCCCTTAGGAGGGCTGTACCTGCAATCTACTGTTTTACATTTCTGTGCTTTTTACCTTCTGTACCACTTCAGTTAGAACTATATTTTATCTTCGATAAAGACAATGTTTTGTTGAAACGTTAGAAGCAACTATCGCAGACTTCTAAGCCTTGGCTGTACACAGATGTGGTGAGAATTAAAAGAACTGGTTAAGTCATTTGAAGCAAATCTTGTTGACTGCCTGGTGTTCTTGTATGTGTGGGGTGTGCCGTGACTGTTTTTCTTTGCTGTAGTAGATTGTCACTGAGCACCCATACCTTGTGTGGCTCTACTTCCTGCTTTCTGGGATGCAAAAAAAACTCAACATTTCACACCCAGATGTGGCACTTTGACAAAGTAAATAAGCGGGATACAAAAAGACTTAGCGTTTCGCACTCAGAAATTTCACATCTGGGTGCGAATGTTGAGCCTTTTTGTATCCCACTTAGTTACAAGTGACACTTTAAATTTTTGATTAATTGAATGAATATTTGTCACTTTCTACAAAAAACTTATGGTCAAGTGATGATTTTTCAACTGAGTAGTTGCAGTGCAGGGCTTTTTCTATTTCAAACGTGGCTGAGTGGAGGCCAGCACGCCTCTGAACTGCGTCACCCACATAGATGTACTGGGACAGACGGAGTGAGAGAGTGTGAAAGTGCGTTATTGAGGAGACCATCTGTTCATCAGAGAGGGATTGACTCCAGCTGCACACTGGACCCTTCACAGAGTGGGAGATTTGTGAGCCCGTGAACCATGAGTAAAATTAGGGTGTGCCCCTGCTACAAGGGAAATGTGAAATAGTCTGGAAAACTGCTTACTGAATTCTGCCAGCCACACAGGGGGTTGCAAATGCCTGCATTTGAGGTTTAGCTATTTCTTTAGTTGCATGGCCTTGATGTTTAATTGTGATCACTGAGCATTCCTGATATTTATTTAAAGTACACTGGTGTCGGCCAACCATGTACAACAAAAATGGGCCTACAATGATTCCATTCCACAGCTGGGATCCCAGTAACTTTGCTTGGGAGCTCCCTGTTGTTACAGATGGTAAAAGCACTGTTACTAGTGGGAGAGAGCAGTGCTTCATTATAGGACAGTGAGAGAACTAGCAACTGACAATGGTGCATGTGTGTGTGTGTGTGTGGGGGGGGGGATACATATGAGGTCTGTGCCTGGACGGAAATTTTTAGGGACATATTAAGGAAGTGCTTAATTACTTTGTTCAGTGGATATGAACTCCATTTGTTGAGAGAGTCCTAACAAGCCCAGAAGCCACTATGACTGCTGCAGCAACCCTTTGGCACATAAGGTTGTTGAGACCCCTGTGCTGCAGTCATCTGGGAGGGCACCCACCTTACACATACCTGTAATCCATTTGGTAATAACAGTAATACATTCCAGAAAGTGTGTTATCATTTGGGGTACTGCCACTTCTCAGGTGGCTGATGTCACCTGGTTACGCCTCATGCCACACAACACACCTGAGGTGTGGCGTTATTCCATGATGACAGACACACCCTGTCATGTATTATTGCTTGATTAGGTACTGACTTAGATGCTCAGCTCAGGCTCTGCCAATAGCTACATTGGGGTCTAACTGCTTTCAAATTAGTTCTAAAATAGGTTACAAACCAGGCGCACCCCACCATGTGGAGGGTTTTATTGATTAAATATTTTATTTGATTGTATCTCTTATCAATTTGTCATACTGTATTTTTCTTTTTGCTGCTTGCATCCTTACTGTTTTCCTCATCCCCTCTCTACCAGGACACATCTTGAAATGAGCATTCACTGCTCAGTATGCCTTTCCTGGTGAAACTTTTAAATAAATAAAGTAAATAAATATATGGAATAAGGTGAGGAAGTTTGTGTGACCCTTTGATATCCTTTCAGCATGGGCCTGCTCATAAGATCCTCAGGACAGCACCTTGGCCACGGTACAATAAAGGCAAACTATTTCTACAACATACTGTATACTGCTACTTACCTTCTTCTGATTAAAGTGATGTTCAGATATACAGAGGTTGTAGCTTGGTACTTAACTTTAAACAATTTTATGAGCCATGCCATTTGGGGTAGTGTTTTATGATATTCACAAGACATATGGTACAGGATATTAGGCAGTAAATTCTGATTTTATGTGTTGTATGCGTCACTTGTACATAATAGGTATCTACTTGATTGCAGAACAATGTAAATTTTTATCCCCCCCCTTTGTCTCTATAAGTGATCGATGGTGCTTTGGCAGCTCCATTAGTATGGAATTTCCTGCTGTTTAATTGTCTTTACTGTCTGCCTTGTCCAGATGTCTTAGAAGGGCCTACTGTGGGGGTTAACCTTATCCCATGGCAAGCCATCCAGCTGAGATTTCTGAAGTGATGCTTTTCTCTTTGGAAGAAATCAAAGCCATCAGCTGTTTTTTTGTAAAAATTAAAACTCCAGTTGTTGCTGGCCCACCAGCGCAGTGGTAGCACTGCCGCCTGTGATGCTGATGACGCAAGCTTGGTAGTGAGCTTAGGAGCTGGACAGCCAGCCATGGGGATGAGGATCGAATGTCCGATGGTCTGCTCTCCTCCTCCGGGGGTGGACACAGATCCCAGTGCTTGCCTGAACTTGGTGAAGACCAGGATCAGGCACGCTGTTCTGTCAGGATGTATGGGGGGGGGGCGGCAGCCATTGATTCAGGAGTGTGCGATGTGTGTCATGATGGCATTACACATCTTCACCTCTCTAAGGTCATAGAGCAGGGAAAAACACAACACTGACTAGTAGGATGAGTCCCGTCTCCCACAGGCCCTGCACCCAGCTATCCCAGTGCCTTCCAAGCTAACCAGATCCTGTATCAGGTAGGGTTTTAGGACCCTGCTAGGGGGATAAGTCCTGAGGGAACAAGCCATGCAAAGGTATGCCCTGAAGAATAGTGGGACAACAGGGTTGGGAAGACCACAAGATGAGGACCAGTCAGTGCATGGAGAAAAAGAAAAGTTGTCATAAAGAAGATACACTTAATTAAGTGTATCTGAATAAGTGGGGTGGCATGAGTCAGGATGGGGATATGCTACCGTTATCATCGAATTGCTTGAGGCAAAACTGTAGTGGTGGAATTGGTGTGTGTGTCTGTGTGGTAATTACAGTAAGGTAATGTACCACCTAGAGTGCAATAATTGTAGCACTGTATGACCAAGGCCCTACACACACTTATAAGGTGGGTTTTAAACCATTTTTTAAAACAGTTTAACTCTTACCATGTTAGTGCAGCCGCATTGCTGCCTTAACCTGGTTTTTCAAGTGTTTTAAAACCCGCATCCTGTACACACTCTGGAACCTCACAGAGAGATGCCTGCAACCATGCTGTGCATCTGAGGGCTGTGCATAGTGGAGGACCAGCAAAGAACGGGATAAACATGGCAGCATGTAAACACTGGTAAGTGCAACCGAGTTAAGTTTAAACCGTTTTTAAAACTGGGCTAAAGGCTAGGTACTGTACAAGTCACACTAAACTATTCCTCCAACTCACTGGTTTAGCATTTAGCAATGAGTTGCTTAATATGTGCAGTCTTCACTGCAATGTATTAATAAAAGTTTCCTAATGGTTTGCTTTTAGCTGCTATTCAGTTTCAGCTTACTTTGCAGCTCTCAGGAAACTTTTATCAGTGCAGTACAACACATTAAGCAACCCATACAAAATACTAAACCACTGAGTTGAAACCCAATTTCACTACTGCAGTGTGCAGCACAACTTGATTGACATGTCATTCTACCCAATCCCAGGACAAAGCTCACACCCAATTCCAGCCAATAGCAATCCTTCATTTGGATTGAAAACCCCACCCCCATAGCCATGTTGTTTTCCTTGCTTATGAGGACTCCACTCTTGCCATGTTATTTCTGCCCTTTTATTCTTTTATCCCCCCAAATACCACAGTTTCTGGCTCCAACTGTACTGTAGCAGCTCAAGAAAACTGCTGCTGTTTGCTGAATTCAGGAACAGTGGAATTTCACCTACAAATGGAGGACCTTTTGCCTCGAACAGCAGAATTTCGCCGGGCGAAATTCCACCATTCATGAATTCAGCAAACAGCAGCAGTTTCCTTCTGCTTTTACAGTCCAGTTGGAGCCAAAAACTGTAGCACTGGGGGAGATAAAAGAATAAAAGGGAAGAAAGAAAGAATGAAAAGCAGGGACAAGGCCTGGATCTCTGCTGAAAGGTCGCAGAGTCAAGAAGACTGGGTTAGATACAGGACTTTGAGAAATTCATGCAAAAAAGGCATTCGGAAAGCAAAACAGTCCTATTGCAATAAACTTCTCCAGTCCTCTGCCAGAGATGCTCATGGATTCTGGAACCACATACAAAATTTTATGGGCCTATTCTGCAAGCCATCCATAAATGAGATGACTCTTAATGTCATTAAGCTGCTTACTGTAACTCCCTTTACCTAGGACTTCCTGGGGTTGATATCCGCCGCTTGCAGCTAGTGCAGAACGCAGCAGCACGTTTGTTGACTGGGGCATCTAGAAGTTCTCATACTACCCCTGTGCTGCACGCTCTGCACTGGCTGCCAATACAGTGGCAGATCACCTTTAAAGTGGGTCTTTTGACCTACAAAGCCCTACATGGTCTGGGTCCCGACTACTTGAAAGAGCTCCTGGTTTCACCCCCTAGGACAGCTCAGCTCGTTTGTGAGGGTTTCTGAAGATTCGAGGTAAATTTGAAGTCATTTGGTGCCCGTGCATTTGGATTTGCTGCACCTACCCTCTGGAATTTTCTGCCCCGTCAGCTCCGGGAGTGTAGGACGGTGGGGAGCTTTAAGCAAGCACTAAAGACTTTTTTATGGGAGAAGGCGTTTCCTTCTTTGTTCTAATTTTACATTGCAGTATTGGAATATATGGTTATATTTGTTTTATTGAATGTATTGAATATGTTTTATGTTTGCTCTTGATGTACAGCACTTTGACATTTTGAAAGGTGCTCAATTAAATAAATTTTATTATTATTATTGTTATTATTAATGGAGCCAGCTGCAACAACTTAACTACGATTGCAAATGCATTCAATGCCCATTTCTCTGATCTCTCTGCTTCTACAGACAACTCAGGCAGGGCCCCTACTAGCGTTCATCCCCCAAGCAGGCCCTCCAACTTTCACCTTAGGCAGATCTCTTCTGAAGAGATCCTACATCTTCTTAAAGCCATCTCACCCTATGGATCTGCAGGGCCTGATGGATTACTGCCTAGATTCATTAAATCTGCAGCCCCTGCTTCTCGTAGTCCCTGTCTCTCAGATAATCAACCTTTCTATCATAACCCAAACTGTGCCATCCCTCTGAAAAACAGGCCGGGTGGTTATGGTGCACAAAAAAGGGGACACAAAGATTATGAACAACTATCGTCCAATAGCCACCCTCCCTACTCTCTCAGAAATACTTGAGACGGTTGTGACCACCCAGATCACTGAGTACCTACACCTCAACAACCTCATATCTCCTGCTCAGCATGGTTTATAAGCAGGGCATAGTACTACCACTGCTCTTCAACTGACTAATGATATCCTAACTGCAGTGGACAAGGGCCTGTTTACAGGAGCCATTTTAATAGACCTCACAAAAGCCTTAAATCTTGTTAATCGCCCCTCTTCTGCTATCCAAGCTGCCTTTCTTGGGATTCTCACAGTCTGCTGCTTCCTGGTTTAATAGTTACCTATCAAGCAGGAAGCAATTTGTTCAAATTGAATCCATCTCCTCCGATCTTGTATCCAATAATCTCGGATTCTCCCAGGGATCTATACTAGGCCCCCTCCTTTTCTTTCTCTTTATTAATAACACACCATTCCTGCCTTGCTCCTCTTCCATGATCATATACACTGATGACATGGTGCTCTACTCAAGTGCCGGAGACCTGCTCTCCATAAACTCCAATCTCCAAGCTGACTTTGATGAATTATATGCCTGACTACTTCAAAATAAACGGATACTAAACTCCAAAAAAACTGTGGCCATGCTGTTTGGTTCCCTCCCTAGACTCAAGTCATGTTCCTCCACACTCTATCCATGGTCCAGATGGCTCTCTGTTGGAAATGGTCTCCTCTTTCAAGTATCTAGGTGTAACTCTCGACCCATCCCTTGATATTAACTTACATATAGTGGTGAGTACCAAATTGGGGTTGGTTTATAAAATTAGGTCCTCCTTTAATGATACTGCCAGACTGGCTATTGCACAAAGATATCTTCACCCCTATTTGACCTATGGCTCCCTCGCCTATCTCACTGTTAGCAAAGGTGCCTTCCTAAAATGGAGCACTTGCTATAACAACATTTGTAGATTTGCCCTCTCTGCAACCAGACTCACCCACTGCTGTCATCTTTATTCCTGACTTGGCTGGCTTTCTCCTTCAGCGTACCGTCTCTTTGCCGCTGGCTGTCTGATTGACAAAATAATCAGAACTGGAACCCCTAAGACTCTATTCGCTTTGTTAGACCCTTCGGACCCAGTTTATCCCCTCAGATCCTCTGAACAATCCACCCTGGGCATTCCCAGATGATCTACGAAAATGGGATACTTTCCTTCGCGGTATCTGCTCCAAAAACTTGGAACTCCCTCCCTTGCTATGTTAAACTCATGGTCTCCCACCAGGGCTTCAAAAATAGTCTTCAATCCTATCTAACTGACAATAACACCTGCTCCTGCTCTGCCTCTATTACATCTCTCTCCTAACAACCATGCTAACTCCCTCTCAGCACTTATTCCTTTCTGAAATTGCTATACTTATCTGTGTATTTAGCACCTAACCCATATACCTTGTAATTCCCCCCTTCTTATTCTGCCCTATCAGCCCCCAGAGGTCCTCTATATTGTGTTGCTCCAACCTGCCCTCGTTACTGCACCTACTGATCCCCATGTACTACTGGATGTTTTGCTTGCATTTTGTATAAACTGCACTTAATTTAATTGTAACCTGTTTCTGTTCATAATGTCCTTGTTATCAGTTTTTACTCTCTGCTTTGTTATCAAAACCTTGCTGTAACATGCCTGTTTGTACATTTGTGTTCCACTGTCATGTTATGTAACTCTCCTGGGCCTTGCCTGAATATAGACAACACTCTTGTCTAGTGCACCTACACAGTTAACAAAAACTAAATAAATAAATAAATAATAGGGAAGAAATAATATGGCATGAGTGGAGTCCTCATAAGCAGGGAAAATAAGATGGATGCGGGGGTGGGATTTTCAGTCCAAATTCAGGATTACTATTGGCTAGAATTGGGTATAAGCTTCTTCTTGGGATTGGGTAGAATGACATGTCAAACAAGCTGTACTTAGATGAATGGAGTGAATGCCAGTAACTACTGCACTGCAAATGCATTGCACGGACATTGGATGGGAGCTAACAGGAGTTTACAGTGACTGAAAGTGCATATGCATGTGGATTGCATGTGAGTTGATGATTAGTTGAAAAAGAGATTGCATTTTAAGTATTTAGAAATCCCACTGCATTGTCAGCACAAAAACATAATGAAAGAGCAGTGAGTTGGAGGAACAGTTTAATGTGACTTGTACTGTACCTAGCAAGGTTTTAGCACAATTTTTAAAAATGGTTTAAATGACGCTGTAATGTTTCTGCAAACTGTAACATCATGGGCCATAAAAGAAAAATACAGATTGTAAGTGATTCAAATAATATTATACAATGGCAAGAAAGAATGCTGGACTGTGATTAGTGTGTCTTGGACTGGATCCAGGATGTTATCCCAGCATAACATCCCAGCTCAACTCCCAGCACACTCTTGACCGCAATAAATGTTAACAACAAAATCAGTCTGCAGCCATCCCTGTGACTGGCTTCAGCATTTCCCGATCAGCTTGGCACCAGCACTCCCCATCCCCTAAACATACTGTCTGAGCATGCGTGTTCAAATGCACGCTCGAAGACTGTTTCCTGCATATTTTTATTTTATTTAAAAAGATCTCACAATGAAAGCTGCCACACAGAGATTACAAATCAATCCCTCCCGCTGTTTACACCCTCCCAACTGTAAAGCCGTCCTTGCCGTTGGCTTCACAACAGTCCCTCCCACTCACCTCACACTCTCAGCTAGCATAGAAACTGAGCACGTGATCACCTTCATAACACAATGCTTTAGTTCCTTATCCACTGTCGCCCTTCAGTTCTTTCATCAGTGTTCTCTCTCCCTGTGTGCAACTGCTATAGTAACACAGGGGAGAGGCGCATACCCTGTGCACAGCAAAAACCCGGCTGCAAGTGTGACACCATGCGTGGGGGTGCAGGGGCAGGGGCATGATGCCACAGTTTCCCAGAAATAAAGAACGACAGAGGCAAAAAACACAAACTGTGGTTAACACAGACAAAGCTTAGTGTGGGGCACTCCAATGCCACCATAACAGCAGCTCCACCTACTGTCCAAAACAATGAATCAGCACTACTTTTTCAGAAAGTAAACCTACGCATTAAAAAAAAAAGAAAAAATGTACTTTTAAATGTACTTTTCCATCTTTTTTGTATTATGAGCCATTGTATAATAGGAATAATGCCCTCCAGAGTGTGTGTTATGCTGGGATAACATTCCTTCTTGGGTGCTGGACGCCCTCGGCCTGCGGCCTTGGGCCCAACCACCCAATGTGGGATGTTATCCCAGCATAACACCCACCCTGGAGGGCATTTTTCCTTTAAAATCACTCAATTTTACATGAGAAGTAGTACAAAGAAAAACAAGTAGTACATCGAGCATAGAATAGAACACACAACACGATGGAAGGCAGACAGCTAGCTCTGCTCCACCACATTCATGCACTGTGTCCACTGCTGCATCTCTGGAACTGCATGCTGCCCCATCAGTGACCAAAACCCTAGCATTAATAGAAATTATATCTGACCAACCTTATGCATCAACCACTGTTTCAAAAACTGTAGCATCTCTCAAGTATCAAGTACCAGGGCATCTGCTCCACCTGAAAGTATTGTACATCTTGAAACAACTACCGACCAGACTCAGTCCAAAAGTGTTGCTCCCCTTGGAGTTGCTTCTGGCTGGGTTCACGCCATTGTAGCTTCATTTGTTTTTTTCCTTTTCATTTTTTTATTTTTAACCAGGAAGTGAACTGGGCACAGCCCTTTTTTTAGTCACTCCTGACAATAAATAATAATACTAAACAATACAATACAATAAACAACATATAAGACTAAACAAAATCAATGAACGTTACAGGTACAAGAGTTAATATTCTCATAAAATGTCTTCAGCAAGGTTTTAAAGAGCTTAACACTGTTTTCAGTTTTGACCAATGCTGACAAACTGTTCAGAATGGAAGGAGCATACCAGGTGAAATACCTTTTGCTTAAGGCCAGCTTTGCAGTGTAAAGAGAAAAAAAACAGTATCTATTTTGTTCCTTGCCTGATAAGAACATACATTTTGTGTAATTATTTTACAGAGGGAATGCAGAGTTTAACTTTTAAAAACCCTAAATGTAAAAACAGCAGCTTCGTATTTGATTCTTAACTGCAGAGGTAAAATGTTCATCCTTTCATATAGTAAACAATGATGAGACCTTTGGGGAGCCCTTAGTGCAAATCAACATATGTTGTGTAAGGTCATTTGGTATTTTGAAATAAATAAACTACTCTGGTTCATAGATAGTACAATACCATAATCTAGAATCGGCAACAGTATTTGCTTAGTTATCTACATTTGAGCCTCATCAGTCAAAGAAATAATATTTCTATATAAGAAACCCAAGATGTGAGTTATTTTTTGCCAGTTTTATCCAAGTGCCCAGGTAGACTCAAAGTAGAGTCCCAATGGACTCCTAAATATCTAAAAGAAGGCACTCTAGAGAGCTCCTTCCCATTAGTCCCCAAAATACATAAATCCTCTCCGACCCGGACCAGTCTCTGTGTTGTGCCAAACAGCATCACTTTTGTCTTATTTTCATTTAATTTTTATTTGCTTTGATTCAGCCACCCAGTTAATTTCATATAAGCTGCCTGTAGGGCCTCTTGTATCCCCTGAACAGAGAGGCCCGAGTTGAAAAAGACTGTGTTGTCTGCATACAGCACACATTCTGACTTTGAAAAAAACTCTTTACAAGCCATTCACAAAAACTGAAAACAACAAGGGTCCCAATACTGATCCTTGAGGAACTCCTGCTCTTACTCTCAATGGTTCTGACAGAGAATTCCCAGTCTTCACCCTTTGTACCTGAGCACTGAAATAACTTTTAAATCATCCTAAGCTGGATCCTGAGACACCAAGTCTGTCCAATTTCTTTAACAATATTTCATGTTCCACCATGTTGAAGGCCCTGGTCAGGTTGACCAACACTGCACGTGTCAATAATCTGGCATCACAGGCTTCAAGAATAGTGCTCGTCAACCCAACCAGCGTCGTCTCCATGCTGTGCCCTTGTCTAAATCCATGCTGTTGTTCAACCAGTCAAGCAAGTCTGTTTGGATAGGACACTGTCTAGACACACATTTCTTTAATAATTTTCCTAATATTGGCAATATCGAAATGGGTCTATAGTTTACAACATTTATCATGTCCCCAGATTTAAATATCATAATTACCATGGATTCTTTCCAAACTGAGGGTACTGTCCCTGTATGGATGGTTAGATTAAACAAATAAATTAATAATTTATAAATATCAGAAGCTGCCAGTCTTAGTATCTTAGGATGAAGTAAATCAGGGCCACTTCCTTTCCCTTCATCAAGCTCCTTCAATAAACTTAGTATCTCCTCTTCCTTGAGTGGGATGAAATTAAACTTCATCTCACTACCCTTTCTTCCAGGCAATGCGCAGACTGGTGATTCATGCTGCTCGAATCTCTGATCCCTTATGTCGTCGATTCTTATCTGATTTACTAAAAATGTGTTAACAAAATCAGCAATTTCTTTGTCTCCTATCTTCATTGTATTTCCATCACTCAAACAGGTAATTCCTGATATAGATTAGAGACAGATTACAGAGAGCAATGACTCTGAACCAACTGAAAAATCTGGGGATCTAAAGACTGGCAACTAGGAGATACAACAGTACATGATTCTTCTGAATCAGATTCAAGATTTGGGGTTCATCATTGCAGGGACCAATGTGACCATTACAAAATTTAAAGACGGCAGACCACAGGAAGCTGGTTCTGAGTTTGAGTTTTCTGATACCATACTGAAAGACAGTGATGAACAAAGGACAAAAGCCACAGCATGTAAGTCATTTGTTCAGAAACTTGACCAGTCCATAGGTTCAGAGACACAGACAGTTCAAAACTTCTGAGGGTTCTTAATGAGGTTTTCATGCCAAAGTTCATCTTGCTAAATCATTCTTCATTATGTCATGATTGTCACGATTCTCACTCGGAATGAGGTGGCGTGACAATGGGCAAATGCTTATGCATATTCATTAACAAGCAGAATGCCCAGTGTCATGCCCCCTCATTCCAAGTGATTTGAAACCATTTTTTAGTCCCCGTTTTTAGAAACTGAACACTTACCCAAGTTCAGCTTTCTTTCTTGTATCATAAATATAAGTAGCTGAACTTTGGAAGAATACTGCTCACTCCAGCAGTGGGCATGGAGAGACAACTGGGATCCCGGAGGGTCACGCAAGACTCTCTCTGGGATCGATTTCAACAGCGGTGTGTAAAAGCACACCACTTAAGGGTGCAAGAATGTGGACGGAGTGCAACAAATCAGTTGCGTTGCAGTGGGGTGCCATGTAAAAGCGTCTTTATATACTACAGTATACCACACTTACAAAACAAGGTCCTGCACTACCGGCCACTCTACCTGACATATCCTTTTAGCACTGATCCCACTCTTCCAAAGCATTTGGCTGCCATGTTTTTTTTCCTAGTGAGCCACTTGCTTTAAAATTTCTCAAAGAACAAACAGACTTACAGCACTTAAACCATGTTGTGTCTCTTTGAAAATACCTGATGATCTCTCTCCCTACCTGCTCACTTCCCCTTTTGACCTGAAAAGCACACATAGTTATTGCAGTCTCTTGGACTCCCTCCTGACCCGCAGTGACTATGACAGCACTGTGACTTTTTGAAAATGTCCTATTTAAAATGTAGCAAGCTGCCTATAAGACCTTAAGAAAACCATAGTCATGTGGGAGATCTAAGATAGAGACCCGGTGGGTCTCTGAAACATACTGTGTCACAGCATAGTGTCACCAGTGACACCACACAATAGTACAGCACCCCTAGTAACATGTGAGAAGCGGAGGGACTATTTACAATAAAATTAGACATTTAAATTTTTTTTAGAGGATATATCAGTTTCGGAATATATATTCATTTTATAAATGCAATAACGGACTCCGGAATGTGTGTTAGCCTGGATAAATGCACTTCAATGGGAAGTGAGGCACTCTGTCTGCAGCTTCATGCCTGACTGTGCCCCTAGGCATGCATTTGTCCAGACTAACACTCACCCTAGTCATATGTTATTGCTTACTTAAACATCATAGAAAAGTAACAGTAAAAAAAATTCAGGTTTGCCAATAGAGGCAAGCATGAAAAGCGTATGAAATATTTAATGACAGTAACAAACTGAAACCATGGACTTAGCTAATTCAGATTTAAATTCAGATAGCGTTGGTATAGTAGATTTTTCATAATGGTCAAAGGAACTTTAGCATCATTAAATTAACTACAATTATTTTGGTCTTTCTGTTATGGAGCAGGGACAGAATGAACTGTTAAGGCAGAAAGAAGTGTACAGTACTGTGGTATCATGTCTTCCAGGAGTAAAAACGAATGATATTAGGATAATGATGAATGTCGTACACAAAGGAGTGGGGGAGAAATCAGTGGTGGCTATACATGTACTATAGGGGCAAAGAGTGTTAATAGCGCATACCCAAGGTGGGTTAAAAACAACTTTAAGCATTATGGAGAAGGTTAAGAGTTGTCAAGGTACACCAAGTCTGAATTGGTTACCCCTAGCTGTAAGGGATAAAAGAAGATTGCAGGAAGAGAGAAGGGCAATCAACAATTGGCTTAAAGAGGAGCACTCAGAACGAGTAATGTCTGTATGGATAATTCAGAAGCATTGATGGGGAGGAGAGGATTGTATAAGACAGATGGGGTGCACATAAGTAAAAGGTGGACAACACTGCTAGCAAAGAGATTAGAGGAAACAATTAGAAATATCATTTAAACTAGGCACGTGGAGGGTAAGGTGACTGAAGGGTCCTGTCTATGGAAACCACATAGTAGCAGATATAAGATACGAACATTTTCTCAGAAAAAGGGAAAGACATCGTAACTGGAATATGAAAAAGGAGGGTTGAAAATTTTCTTAACTAATTCAAAGAGGCTGGGTAATAAACTTGATGAGTTAAGATCACTAACGAGTGAAGTTGGATATGATTTAGTGGCCATAACCAAGATTTGGTGAAAAGAGAAAGTTGACTGGGGATGTATGCAAATGAATCAGTACAATTTGTTTAGGAGAGATGGGGAAGATAGGAGGGGCGGTGGAGTTGCAGTATTTGTGAAAGAAAGTAAACCCGCAGTGAAATGTTTGAGTAATGAAAGTGAGTTGTGTTGTTTTTGTATTGAGATTGGTGGGAACCAGATAGGGATGTTGTTAGGGGTCATTTACAGACCACCTGCATGTGATAAACAACACAGCAAGGAGATATGTGCTATGCTAAGGGGTAACTGCGGCATGAGACAGGTAATAGTAATGGGAGATTTTAATTATTGAGACACTGAATTGAAGGAATGCATGCAGAGAATGGGGCAAGCAAGGGAATTTGTGGAAGTTGTGCAAAACTGACACTTGGAGCAAAAAAGCAGAGGCACCCACAAGAGGTGAATGATATTTAGATTTAATATTAACTAATAGACTACAGTGGGTGGAAGAAGCAAAAGTAAGGATAGAATCTGATGGAGAATGATCATACAATTATTGAATTAAAAGTTAATGTCCAAGGTAGAAAGAAGAGAAAGGGAATAAGAATATGAAATTTCAGGAGGGCCAATTGTCTGAAAAATGATTGAGGAATTGAGACAGGTGAAATGGACTGATTGATTAAGAAGACTAAGCATGAATAATAAAATTCATGTAGTTGGTGAAGCAGACCTGAAGAAATATCTTCCATTAGGACATAAACTGGGGCCAGAAAGAATCCAAAGTGGATGAGCAGCAAGTTGAGAAATTTGGTAAGGGATAAAAGAAGAGCACACAGGAGGAAACTGAAGAATGTGGAGAAATGAGAGGAGTACACTTAGTACAGGACCCTGCAGAAACAGTGTAAGACTGATGTTTGCAAAGGAAAAGCTGCACTGAAAGAAAGAATTGCAGGCACTAAAGGCAGAAACAGGAAGACATTTTTTTAAAATGTAAAAGGCCTGGGGGCAGGAAGGTAGGGAGAAGACCTGTGGTTTAACTTAGGTTATGATAGGAAGTTAGGTTGTTATATGTTAGTTATTTAAGTTAGTAATTTGGTATTTTGGGGTATTTAGTTGGGGACGGGAGGTGAATCTCAAGAGTGGTTGATTTTTAGGGGATACGTTATTATAGTTTTAGATTGTTTAGTTATGAGTGCAGGGCTAGGTTGTGGGCCTGGGACATGTGTTTGCCTGTTGCTCCTCCGGTCATGCGCTATTCAGCCTCCGCTCTTCGCTCCCTCCACCCTTTTCATCCCCCTCCTCTGGTTTTTTCCACCTATCAATGTTGCCGGGCTTTAGGTATTGCCCGTAGGAGGGGGGGAAGGGGTGGGGGGAGTGAACAGTGGAGGCTGGAGGAGCGGGGCGCTCCCATTAGAGTGGTTAAGCCCCGGAGACGCCCTGGGGCAAAGTGGAACTTGGAGCGTGGACCATCTTTTTTGGTCCCCATACCCAAGGGCACCATCATTGGTGATGGGCAAGTAGCCAGGGCAGCCCAGGAGTTTTGTCCAACCCGGGTGCTGTTGTGCAATGCTAGATCAGTCCGGAACAAGACCACTGTGATTTTCGATCTTGTTGGTGCGACAGATCTGGCTTGTATCACCGAGATCTGGCTGGACGATAATGCAGGCCCAATACTTGAGGCCGCAATTCCAGCCGGGTATACGTTGATACATCGCCCGAGGTTGGACCCCGGGGGGCGGGTTTGCGGTCTGTTTCAAGACCGAATTGGCACTCACTAGTGTTCCAGTTGTGGAGACCAGCTCCTTTGAATGTGCTGTTGTAGCAGGTGTGGGCTATTGAATTGCTCTCATCTACCATCCACCCAGAGATGGGAAGCTATTCCTTAAGGAAGTAACAGACTTTGTCATCAACATGGCCTTTGAGTCTCCCAGGCTGATGGTCCTGGGTGATTTTAATGCCTGGATCGACGACGAACTTTCGCAATTTGGACAACATTTCCTCCAGTTAATGGATTCACTGGGCCTAACACAGGTGGTTACCACTGCTACACACATAGGTGGCCATTCTCTTGATTTGGTCTTCCTTCCGGGGATCGAGGCTTCTGACATGGGGGTGGAACCAGTCAGCTGGTCCAATCACTACACTGTGAGATTCAATTTTGGCACCCCACCTTGTAGGCCGACCCTTGTGGAGATGGTCAAGTTCCGCCCTCTACGGAATATTACTTCCGATGACCTTGCTGTGGTCCTTGACCTATCACAATTTCCTGTGCATTGCAATGATCCAGAGGCATTGGTTTTGGCTTATAATAACATCATCACTTCTACCCTGGATTCTATTGCTCCAGTTCGTGTGCGTCCTCTCTCTCTTCAACCTCGGGCTCCATGGTTTGATGAAGGCTTGAGGGAGTTGCGGCGATTAGAACACAGGTTAGAACGTTGTTGGTGGAAATCTGGCTTATATGATGACCATCTTAGACTGTTAGAACACTATCAATTCTATCAGTCAGAAATTTCCCGTAAGAAGGCAGAGTTCCTGTCCGGGGAAATTTCTGCCGCCCAGAACCGACCAGCTCAGCTCTTCAGAACTGTGGACAGATTGTGCAACCCAACCTGTCTACAGCTCTGAAGAGTGTTTTCACAATTACAGTGTGATGAGCTAGCTTGGTTCTTTGCTGATAAGGTGATGGACATTAGGTCAGAGTTCCACTCGACACATTCTAAGCATGTTGCTGGTGACCAGGGCTTGGTTGCCACCCCTTCATTTTCCTGGAGTACCTTCGACCGCCCAGAAATCGTGGATGTTATGCAGATTTTCCAAGGGTTGCACCCTACACGCTGTAGTTTAGATCCGGGTCCGACATCCCTGATTATGGGGTGTGGGGAGTCTATTCTCCCGGTTCTAGCACAGATAGTCTGGTGCTCCCTTGAGTCAGGTGAATATCCCTGCTCCTTGAAAGAGGCGGTGGTGACACCCTTGTTGAAGAAAGCTTCTTTGGACCCAGACTCTCTTGCTAATTACAGGCCGATCTCGAATCTCCCCTTGTGGGGAAGGTGATCGAGAAAGTAGTGGTGGCCCAGTTGGAGAACCACCTGACCATCCATAGCATCTATGAGCCTCTCCAACCAGGTTTTGGAAAAAGGCATAGTACCGAGACCACGCTGGTTCGGGTGCACAATGATGTCCTGATGGTGAAAGACCAGAGAAAACAGTCCATTTTGGTACTATTAGATCTGCCATCAGCATTTGACACCATTGACCATGGGGTACTACTTGAGCGACTGAGATGTATTTGTGGGCTTTCTGGGGTGGTCCTCAGATGGTTTACCTCATACCGCACCGGAAGAACTCAGAGGGTGGTTTCAGGTTTTTTTCCTCTGATCCCATCTCTCTGCTTTGTGGGGTTCCTCAGGGCTCTATATTGTCCCCCATGTTGTTTGCAGTGTATATACGTCCCCTCGGAGACATTGTGAGATGGTATGGGCTGAGGTTTCATTGCTATGCCGATGATACCCAGCTATACCTGCCTTTTGCTCCCAACCAGGAAGGAGCCGTCTCAGTATTTAATAGCTGTCTCAATGAAATCCAGGACTGGATGAGGTCCAGTTGGCTGAAGTTGAACTCTGGGAAGACGGAGGTGTTGGTTTTGGATTTGGATCACTGGATAGGGGGACCTGGGGCCAGCTCCCCATCTGGATTGTTCCTTGGGGATGCCGAGCTACAGGTCTCTGAACAGGTGCAAGACCTAGAGGTGATTTTGGTTGTGGGGCTGACACTTCGGTCTCAGGTGTCAGCTGTGGTTAAGTCATCTTTCTACCATCTAAGAAACATTGCTAGGATCAAGAACCTTGTTCCGTCCAGTGATCTGCCAACTTTAATCCATGCCTTTGTGACCTCGCGCCTAGACCATTGCAACTCGCTATACTTTGGGCTTCTGGGGGTTGATATCCGCCGCTTGCAGTTGGTGCAGAATTCCGCAGCACGGTTGTTGGTGGGTACTCCTAGATCTGCCCATATTACACCGGTGCTGCGGGAACTGCATTGGCTGCCAGTCCAGTGGCAGATCACCTTCAGGGTTGGATTACTGACTTTCAAAGCCCTGCATGAACTGGGCCCTGATTACTTGAAAGAACTCCTGATTCCTTACTACCCTGTGAGACCGCTCCGCTCAGCTGATGAGGAGTTGCTAGAGATTCCAAGGGTATTTTTAAAATCTGCTGGGGCCCCATGCTTTTATGTCTGTGGCCCCTTCCCTTTGGAATTCTCTATTCTGCCAGATTAGGGAGTGCACAACTGTGGGGAGTTTTAAACAGGCTTTGAAATCTTTCCTCTGGGTAAAAGCATATGGCTGTATCGATTGCTGATTTGTACTGTTTTATGATGTTGATTTTGTTGTATTTTATTGTCTTATTGTACTGCGCCTTGATGTCTGAGAGGCACACAACAAATAAAGTATTATTATTATTATTACACTCACATGGTGGAGGTACACTCAACAAAAATATTAAAAAGGCACAGGAGCTAAACAGGTATTTTCTCAGTATATAAAGCAAGGGAGATGGGGGGAGAAAATGGAGCACATAGTGTATAATTTTTTTTGTCTGATTCCCCCTATCCTCAGACCCGCTCTGCCCGCAGCCCCCCATGCCCAGGCTTGCCCTCCTGGGCAGTGCCGCTGGGGGACTTCCCCCCAATGGACACTGTTGGCAAGCTCCAGCTTGACCCCCAGTTCAGGGCCATGGGAGTGGGACCCCCTGGCAGATGTCAGAGGCAGTGGATGGTGGGGCAGAGTGGGTCAGAGTGGGTCATCATGCTGGGGGGGCCATTTTTTTTCCATGCTTGCTCCCTGAGGGTGGGGATGGGCAATGATGTCCAGTGTCTGCCCCACCCCCTAATGTGATGGCACTGGTCACGGTGGCACCCCAAGCCTCCGCCAGGGGTCCATAAAGCACTGGACACTCTTCCCCTCCCTCCCCCCAGAGAAGGAGAGCAGTCCCCAAGATGCTCGATCCTTCTCCCCCGGCTGGCATTCTGATTCCTGGGTCCATTCCTGAACCTGGGTCATCGGCGCCACAAGAGGAAATCCAACTGCTGCACTGGTGGGCTGACTTCGCACATAGTGGATAATAATATGCAGGTGTAGATGACTACAGATCACACTATATTAAGAGAGGAAGTAAAGGAGGAATTGTTCAGGCTGAGAATGGACTGGTTGCTGGGACTGCATTACAGGGTGATTAGGAGGTGGTGGAGGTGATAGTTGAACTGTTAGCAGATATTTTCAACACAGCTCAATGGAGGCAACGGTGCCTGCTGTTTGAAAACAGGCAAATGTGACTGCACTGTATAAAGGTGGGGGGAGAACAGAGCTTTGCAATTATAGACCTTTGAGCTTAATGTCCAAGGTGGGCATGGTGTTGAAGAGACTTTTAAAAAACAGGATTGTGTATTATCCAGAAAGGCCATGTTTGGAGGAGGATAGCCAACATAATTTAAGGGAAGGGTAGTAATGCTGGCAAACATCTTGACCTTTGAGTGACTGACAGGGATAAACTATGGATGTTGTTCATCCTGATTTCTATAAGGACTCTGATAAATTGTCACATGCAAAGTAGAATGCCGGACTGAGAGGTCAGGGATTGAATGTAAGAATAGTAAACTGGGTGGAATGTTGACAGCTGGGAAGTACATAGAGGGTATGTGTTAACAAGGAGTGTCAGTATTAGCAGTGGAGTGGCTCAGGAGTGGAGTGGAGTTAGCAGTGGAGTGGCAGAAGAGTTAGCAGTGTCAGTGGCTCAGTAGGTAGCACACTCGCCTCTGAGGCCAGGAGATCAGAGGGCTGTGGGTTCAGTTCCCACATCTGGCACTTGCATTAATATCCCAGTACTGACACTGTAGTGCAGCATGAGAGGGGTGCTGCACTTCTTGAGGTGCCGTCTTTCGGATGAGATGTTAAACCGAGGTCCCATCTGCCTGGATTGGTGGTAGTTCAGGCGGATGTTAAAGATCCCATGGCACTTATCGAAAAGAATAGGGGAATTTCCCTGGTGTCCTGGCCAAATTTCCCTCGTTCACTAAAAATACCACCAACAGCTTAATCTGGTTCAAGGTCAGTTGGCATTCGTCTGTATCCCCCTCCCCCGGGTCGTACCTGAAAATAGGCAGGATTTGTCTAGTGCACTCACCCGGTCAACAAAAACTAAATAAATAAATAAAAGGAGGTGTCAAACTGAGGAGGTGATGAGTGGAATGCTACCAGGCTTGGTATGGGGCTCAGTGCTATTCAGAATTTATATTAGAGATCTGGGGAAGGGCAAGATCATGGGTCAAAAAGTTTGCAGATGGCACAATGATTGGTTGGAAGGTAGCATCAGAGGTAGTGAAGAAATTGCAGAATGACAAATATACTCTGGGGTTAGGCAATGGAATGGGGGAAGGATATTTAATACAAAGAACTGCAAAGTCATGCACTTCGACTATTGAAACAACAAACACACTTTGGATGGTGTAGTTCTGGGAATGGTGGAGGAAAAGAAGTATTTGGGGGTGATAACATTATTGGATCTGAAAAGTACATGGCAGTGTGCAATGGGTGGCAGCAATAGCTAATAGAGTGTTAGGTAATAGTAAGATGTCATTTGTTGGTCGGGCAAGTGGGGTGATGATTCATCTGTACCAAACCTAAAATATGTGAGGCTGCATATGGAATATTGTGTCCAGGTGTGGTTACCCAATACAAAAGAGATGTGAAGCTGTTGGAGAGGGTGTAGAGGATGGCCATGAGGATGTCAGAAGGAATGAGCAGGTGCAAATATGAGTAAAGATTGGAAATGATGGGGGTAAATTGATCACAGCAGAGGACGGAATGGCTGTGATGTTCAATGAGCAGTTCTGCAATGTGTTAAGAGTAGTCACAATATGGATCCAACACAATCAGATGACACAAATAGTACTGACATAACCATGCTAAAACTATTGTAATTGATCAGAAGTACTGACTAAACTATAAACAATTAAAGAGCTTGTAGAACCAAAAATAGCAGACATGAAAATGTTACAAATTTTAAAAAGTAGTCAGTTGTAATTTTTTATTTCTGAAGTATCTTTATAACTTTTGCTTATTAGAAAGTTTTCAGTGAGATAGTATTACATTGGAAGTGTGTATAACACTCTGGCAGCCAAAATGTCTAGTTCTATTCCTTCCACTACATCAGTGGCACTGTGACCTTACAGGGAGTGACACCACAGGTGACTGATCTAGCAGCCACTGAGTGGCTCTTCTGAGCAGCTGTGATGTCACAGTCAGTGTGGTTGCAATGTTGATGATGTAATGGGAGGTACAGAGGTAGACATGTCAGCAGCCAGGCAGAGTGCTGTTCCACAAATCACACCTACTAGTATCAGTTAAAATATCTTCTAATTTTATTTAATTTATTTAAAAGTTGATAACTGGGAAAGGCACACTGAGCCGGGGCTCATTTCCAGGAGTGACACGGGGAAATGGGGTACAGGAGAATAAATAACATTCACATCATATAAGCAATTAAAGACAGTAGAGACATCACTATAATAGATAGCAGTAGCGAGGGCTAATGCAATACTAATGTACTAAGTTTGATCTATATACAATGAGGATCTAAGCAGGGGTGAATCAATACAGCTATACAGGTATGTACAAAGCAGCTGGACTGGACAGAAACAGCTTCAGAATGCGGGGGAGTCAGGAGTAGGGTAAATAACCAAAGGAAAAATAAAAAGTAGATAGATATTTTATTTATAGAGCGCCCAATTCCTGGGACTCTGAACGCCGTACAAAACACCCATACAGGTATCCAACAGTAAAATCATACAAATGAACTTGGATACATATAATAATCATAATATAAAATCATACAAATTATCATTCCATAATCAAAAATCTGAGAACACCTGTTGGAACAGATGGCTTTTTAACCCTTTTATGAAGGCTTCTACCGAGGGGGCCCTTCTTAAATATTCTGGTAGGGAATTCCACAGGGTAGGTGCTGCCACCATGAATGCTCTAATTCCAGAATGCTGCAACCTAACCCTGGGAACTCCAAGGAGGCCTCCCTTGGCAGAACGGAGTGCCCGAGCTGGACAGTAAGGTACCTCAGATATAAAAGGTAATGGCTGACTGCTTTTAAAAACTAATATTAGTTTTAGGCAGTACTCTAGCTCTTTTTTTTTAATTTAGTCTTTTCCCCTTCACCTAAATCGGCCCCCTTTGGCATGACCACCACCCCCAGCCCCATCATCTGTCCCCTCGGACTTATCTCTCTGGCTTACTTGCCAGGGTGGGGACTTCATGGGGTGGAGGGCCACCATTGGATTTTGAGCTCAGTGTTTGGAGAGGCACCATGGAGAGATGGCACAGGACCTGTGGAGCAAGGCTGGTGGCATACTGAGCAGTCCGGCATTTTCCCTTTTTCTGTCCCCAGGAGTTGTGGTGTGCAGTGATGGTAGTGGTGCAAACACCAGCATCTGCCCCACCAGCCGTTGGATCTCCAGCTTCCACCAGGGGTCTGTCAAGCACTGGCAGCTGACCCATCCTCCCCCTGGAGGAGAGCAGTCCTTAGGATGCTTGATCCTCCTCCCCCTGGCCAGCCCTCTGACTCCTGGGCTCATTTCCAAACTCTGGTTGTCAGTGTCACAAGTAGTAGCTCTATCGCAGCACTGGCAGGCCGGTGTACACTAGCACTTTAAAGGTAACACATCTGCAGGCCCTGATAGCATCGCATCAACCTTTATCAACCTTATAAGGGAACCCCTTATTAAACTATTAATGCATTATCTTTAACTTATGCAAGCAATAACATACAATGAGGTGTGGGTTATCGTCTGATAAGAGCATGCCCAGGGGTGTACTAAGGCATGAGGCGTTTCGCGCCATGCCTTGCCCCCTGGGCTTGTTTTTACTGTACGGATACAACCCACACTGAGTATGTTATTGCGCTTATAAATGGGCTCTCAAGTAATTATTGAATTGTAAAAAAAAAAAAAAGTCAAAATATAAAAAGGAAAAAGATTTTAATACTTCAAATATTAAAAAATAGTCCCCAATTAAGTTACTTTCTAATGTGTTTCATTGGAAGCAGAGGGTCCTTATATGTTCCATCCTGAGGTTATGTCCATCATTGTTATTTAGTACTATAAAATGCCTGTGTCAGATTGTTTTTGCGGTGTTTTTTCTTTGTTGATATGGTGAGAGTTTTTTTTTTCCTGAGACCGAGCATTCGCTTTAAGTCATAGCTGCGACTGTCTCCGCCAGTGTTGCTGTCTCTAAGTGTCCTGACCTCAATAGAGTCTGAAATAAATGGTGGCAGAAATAAAGAATGCTTACTTTGTTTAATTTTTTTATGGAGTTTTATCTTTTTTTTTTAAAGCACAGGTTGTGAAGTCTTAGGCGAGCGTTTCCCTTAGTGGCTGCTGTATGCAGCGGCTTACTCCTTCGCGGTTCACTAATGCGTCATACCACGGGGTGGGAAGTTATCGTACTTAGTGATACAGGATTAAGAAGAACTACGATTATGAAGGACTGTAGAAGAACAGATCGAGGGGGACTACTGGACATAAGTATGGAAATGAAATGAACAGTTTGTAGCATCTGCAGCGGAAATATCGGGAAGGAGATGTGAGGAATTCAGGTGGTCTCCTTGAGTACTGCATATCGTGAGAAACAGCACTTCCTAGATTGCACTTGTAATGGCTGGCTGATCGGTCTTACAGGATTTAAATTTTTTTTACAGTTTTGGATATAAACACTGGCAGAGGAGCAGGTCTGAATTTCTGTGTGTGAATGCAGTTGGCAGTCTGGGTCTGTAGCTGCATTTGAAAAGTCGCGGGCAGCTTCAAGCGTTGTCGAGAACTGCAGAACAGGTCAGGCGACTTCAATTAGAAAGAAATGTTTTAGGGAAGAGAGGTCTCGTTAGTGTGTGTGTGTGGGGGGGGTCATGTCTCAGTCAGTCAGCAGTTGTTTCAGCACTGTTGTGTAGTCGTCTGCTTCAGTGAGCTCTGGCAGTTAGCGTTTCTGTTTATGCTTGGCAGAGCTCACTGATTCATCATTGTCATGTGGCATCTTGGTGGGCAGTAGTCCCGGTTGGCTAGTATATCATTTGATAAGGACACGGCTCAGATAATGTACTAGCCAATCAGAGGCTTGGATTTGAAAAGCCCATTTTATAAACTACAGTAAAAACCATTTAATGCTAAGGGATCAGGGGTGGGGGTGGAGCAGCAAGATAACTGCACTGCTGCTCTGCTCCACACTACACCAGGAGAGTGCTCTCTGCTTGTTGATCCTTAACTTTTTTGGGCTCCTTTTTTTGCTAACCTGTGAATGAAACTTATATTACTTTTTAACATTTGGTCCTGTGAGGTGAATTTAGTGCTGATCTCTTTGCTGCCTACCGAACTGTCAGTTTATTTTACAGAGAGCACGATACTTGGGGACTGCATTTTGTAAAGTGTGGTGGTTTGGCAAAGAAACTAAAAATGGTGGAGGAGCCCTTAAAACAAAAATTAATGGCTGGTACCATTGAGGTATAATTTAAATTTATGAAAGGGACTCATACTATTTTGATACACAGTTTTTTGGACAAGTATTTTTCATAGTTCTAAAGCTGAGACTGCCACCAACAGATTTTAGCCCCTGAATAGGCATGCTGAATGAACAACCATTGATTCCTGGCATTTGGTTAACATTTACTGACTTGTAGCAAATGAAGCCCCAGTGGATTGGTAATAATATATATTTATGATGGCATGCATGATCTGCTGAAATATTAATTGATATTTGGAGCAGAACCTTTAAAGAGCTTCTTGAGGGGATTCGGACCATGGAGTGCTCTTGGCTCTACCATGCCGGTTCGACATTCTTTTATGTCGACCGGCATTTCACCGACAGGAATCATGTCGACTGCAAGTTGTGGTCTACATGATTCCTGTGTGTCTCCCAGTCCTGCATTTTTTTATCGGGGGGGCTTCGCCCTTGAACCCCCCCCATGCAGGGGGCTCAGACCCCCACCCCCCAGCTTTTAAATTCTCAACTTCAGTCGGAGTTGATTTGGGTGGGGGTGCAGGACCGGGAAACAGCATGCCCTGTCTCGGGCACACCAACACAGCGACCTGTCGGCAAAGTGCCGATTTTGACGACAGGTGTGTATTTCGCTGTGTTGGTGTCACTGTAAGGGGGGCATACCAGTGCTCTTGATTTGAAGGTTGGACTTCTGAAAAACACAGTGGCACTTTGTGCCGAGAGGCTGGATTAACCCTATAACAGGTATGCTAGCATTACCTAAGGGTTGGGGCTATAACGTCTATTCTATTTATTATTTTAAATTTATTGCACTTGGTGGAGCACTCTTTTTGCCATTTTGCAGGTGTCCTCATTAATGGGAGCCAAAGAAGAGAGATGGGAGTGTGAAAGGAACAGCCAACTTAATAAAAAGGAGCCCTGAAAAGCTGCATGGATGCTTAGTGTAGAGAGCAGAAGGGAGCTGAATTCCTCTTTTGTGAAAAAATTGAGACTCCATTGCTACGGAAATAAATCTGATGCTACCTATTGTGGTTTGGCTAGCTCTGAAGACCTTGCTGGGACACTGATATGGAGACCTCTGGCCATCCACTAAGAGGCATTTCCTTCCATGAGGTACTGTTTTTACCTTTTAACTTGGGGCAAACTATTTATTCTTAAGAGACTGCAAGTCAAATATCTCATTGCCACTATAGAGATTTAACTATGGGCCTTGAACTGTGCCTTTAAGGTATACATTTAAAATGATAATTCACCCTCTTTCTCTGCTCCTTTAAGATATGCTATCTTAATGACTCAAAAGCTGTTAGTTTGGTCAAAAAGGTAAATTATAAAATATTGAAGATCTTTTTGAACTGCATGAATTGTTCGAATTCCTGAACATGGATGAGTTTTTACTCACAAAAAATTGATTCGCAGACTTCAGTTAACGGAGCCTTGAATGTTGTTTAAAATGAACGGACTCCAGATCATAGAGGAGCCACACTTTTGCTTAGGTGACTTTTTATATAAATATATGGAACAGCTGGCAGTTTAAGGAATATAATTTTTTTTTCCACAGATTGATTTTATAGTAGGATGCATACTGTGTGACCCTGAGCAAGTCATTTAACTTCCTTGTACTCCCAGGTCGCACCTGGAAACAAGTTTTGGCTTAGTGTGCCTTTCCTGGTTAAACAATTTCCCCCTTTCCTTTCTCTTAAATGAGACAGCCTATTTTATTTTATTCTATCTGAATGTGTTTATATTTGTTTCATGCAATTTTGGTTACGTTTGATATATACCTGAAATGTTGTTTTGTTTTGAGGTGTTAAATAATATAGTTGATTAATTTTGCCTTTTTACACGCTGAACAATATCAGGTTATCCCTGTTTCAGTAACAGGGTTATACAGGGTTTTATAGAACCAAGGCAAATGAGTGCTCCAAGGATGGTTAGAGAGGGGAGATTTTTTTTTTTTTGGTTAAGTTAATTTAAGCAAGGGGATGCCCTGAAGTGGACCTATTAAACATTAGACACTGATTACTTAATATGGATCTTCAAGATGGAATTCAATTGTTTGTGATATAGTTATGCAGTGCTAGGATAGGACTGGGCATTTGCTGATGCTTAGAAGGCTGTATAGTTGGATGTAATTCCCACTAAGCAATGTACCTGTTGTGATGCTTGGCCAGCTGGTTATGATTGTTGTATGATATTTGTAATATAAAAATATAGTATGTGAGTCTGTGCTCCATGGGTGCCCCCCCCCCAGGTTTCAGCGAAGCAGGAACCATTTCATTAACTTATTTCAGAGAGGCATTTTATTACCTTTTTTATGATTTGCCTAGGCTCTTTGAAGTGGAAACGAAATGTGACTTTATGAGTCTGCCAGAGGATGAGTCTAATAAACTTTTATGATGTCTTAAGAGGAAGAACATGTTATACCACCATGGTGCTAAAAGTTATAAAACCCTTTGATATGCCTTGGGAATAGGAACTGCTCAAGATCAAAGAGAAAATGTTTGATTAAGGAGTCATATTTAGGAAGTGGAATTTTTGCTGATGTCACATTTAATATAACTCCTGATAGGACATCCTGTTTGTATTTTTTTATATTCTAAAAGGAGGAGCTAGATGACTCACAGAAGGGGTGTGGAGAGACACAGTTTAAACTAATGCTGGTGTCTTATCTTTTTGACATTCCATCTTGGGACTCTAGAAAGACACACAGGTCTGATACACAGTTAAAGAGGAAATACATTAGATAGAAAAGATCTAAACTGTATGTTGGTAGGAGTTTGTCTGTAGATTTCTTTTCTTTTCTTTTAAGTGATTGTATACTCTTTGATATATTGTTCTATGTTTACATTGTTCATATTTTTATCCATTTTTAGTAAATATATTATTTGAAAGACTGCCTTGGGTTGCCTGCCAGTTCTTTTTGCATGTGACCTATAGATGGTTAAGTCTGACAACTGTTCAAAAGCTTGATGGTGTTACTAAACTGGGAAAAGGTAAGAATATACCTAAGGTCTTTTATAGAGTTTTAAGGGTTCATTTTGGATACCTGGTTAGGGGCCATAGGCGAAAGATATATTGCATCCCCCCGAAGAGAATATTACTTGAGCCTGTACATTTGGGTATGCTAGCATAAGATTCACAGTTCAAATCCCCCCAGAACTTGAGACTAAAGGTGATTTGGACCCACACGCAGACAGGAGGGTTACCCTGTCTGTTACCTGTTCACACTATTGCGCTCAGAGGTTGTCACTGTGGGAGCAGAGGGCCTGACCTGCTGAGTGCATTTGTGACAGATTTGGTTGGCAGCAGTGCGGATAAATTTGGTAACACAAGCTTTAACTGTTCAGTGTGTCAGCTTAATACTGTACAGCTCACTTGCAAAATAAGGCAGTGATTTATTTTTAAAAAGGAAACAGAACTATATCATTTTGCTTACAGTCAAGCTCGTACCCATTTTATTTTTTTTTTTAAAGTGCAAGTTAGAGTAGCCATAGTTAGGGAAGAAGATGGCTTCCAACTACAGTGGGTACACTGCAGACTACTTGAGGCAGTTGTGCTAGGAGAGAGGAGTCCTGCATGAGGTGAGAGCCACCAAGCAAAACCTCATGGATGCCCCGATGGCAGCAGATGCCCAAAGCATTGAGTCACAAACTGTGACTGTAAAGGACCAAACTTTGGACATGGAGGGCTAGCAGTCAGTGCAGTGTCCAGATCCAGTGAGGAGGGCAGCAGGGCCAGTGCAAGTGAAGGGCCACAGCAGCGGGGAAGGTCACCAGCATGCTGGAGCTAGAAGCAATCAGGCTGTAGATTGAGTTGCACAGAACGAAGCTGGAGTTCCAGAGAGATGCTGAGCAAGAGAAATGAGCCACAGAGGAGAAGAGGGAGCAAGAACAACGAGAAGCTGACCGTGAAGAGTGTGAGTGCCAGCAAGCTGCAGAGGAGAAGAGGGAGCAAGAAGAGCAAAAGGCTGACCATGAGGAGTGTGAGCACCAGAGGCGACATGAACTGGAGAAGCTACGACTCCAACCACCAGCAACAGAGCAGGTAAGTGGCTCGGGTTTAACTGGAACTACAGGACTGAGTTACAAATTGAATTCCAAATTGATAGCTGAATTTAAAGAGGGGGAGGATATGGATGCCTTTTTAAATTCCTTTGAAAAAGTTTATATTCAGGCAAAAATTCCTAGAGGATCCTGGAGCTTCCAGCTATCCCCGCTACTTACCGGGAAAGCTCGGGATGCATTGGGTCAAATGGACAATGAGAACAGTAATGATTACAGCAAACTTAAAGCTGCACCTTTAAAAAAGTTTGATTTAACTGCAGAAGCATACAGAGCTAAATTCTGTAAGCTCAGGAGAAACCCTGACATGAGCTACGAGGAGCTAGTCATGAAACAATGTCAATGCTTAAAACGTTGGTGGGAGGGAATTGAAGCAAACTCTGTAGATAAAATTGAAAATGCTATTTTGTTAGAACAGTTTTTCTGGGCATGTCCAGCAGAGATGAAAATCTGGCTGGAGGACCAAGATCCCAAAACAGTGCAAGAGGCTGCTGAACCCTCAGACCACTATGCCAAGGGCAGACCTGCTCTGAGAGTGAATGGGGGGTGTGGCAGTGCAGAAAGAGAAAAGCACACTTTCATGGCAGCTAAAACCCTCACTGCCTCCACCAAAACCAGTTAGCCTCAGGTTTCAAAGAAAAGATTTCTCTGAGAAAAGAAATGAATGTTGGGTTTGTAAAGAAACTGGGCATATTGCCAGACAGTGTCCCAAAAGGATGAGCAATTTGCAACATGGGGCTAGGAAAGAAGTGGGTTGTTTATGTGTCCCTGGAAGCATGCCTGTGAACATGAAGGAACACATGCACCCAGTCATGGTGAATGGTGTACAGACACAAGGGTTAAGGGACACAGGGGCATCCCTGACATTGGTAAAAGGGGATCTGATAGAGCCCGGTCAGCTTATACCCAATGAATTTGTAACTGTACAAGACTTCACTGGTGAGGAGAAAACATTGCCATTCACTAGTGTTCTCCTAGACTGGGGTGAAACAGGTGGAACTGTGCAACAGGTGGCTGTAGCCCAGACTTTAGCCATTAACATCATCCTTGGCAACAATCACAAACAGGGAATGGTGTGTGCAGTTACCCATAGCCAAGTGGGAATGAGAAATTGTAGTTCCCTGGACCCCACAGAAGCCAGTGTGGAAATCGCTGGGAGGTTGATTCCTCAGCCTGTGTCTCCTGATATGGAGACTAATGAAAAGGGGTAGAAATTTCCCCAGTAGCAGTTAACCCCACAGCTACGGAGGGTAACTCCGAAGAAGGAGCAGTGACCAATTGTCAGAGGGTTAGGGATGACAGTGATCCTGAGTGCCCTGATGCTAGTGCTAGGGACCCTAGTTTAGAGACTGAAGGGGACCTGTCCCATGCATTGGGAATGTGTAAGGAGTTTGCAGCTGCTCAGAACAGTGACCCTAGTCTAGAGAAGCTGAGGGCTTGGGCAGACTCTGACGGAGCACAGGGAGGTGATGGTAAACAAAAAGTTTACTGGGAAAATGGACTGATATATACTCAGGCTGTAAAGACAGAGGGAGGGGTGATAGGCAGGCAGCTTGTCGTTCCCCAGGGGTATCATGAGCAGTTGCTCAAGATTGCACATGATATTCCCTTGTCTGGTCATCTGGGAATTGCGCGCACTATGCAGCGGTTGGCCCAGAATTTATATTGACCCAACTTCACCCAGCAGGTGAAGGAGTATTGCAGGTCTTGTCACCGGTGCCAAGAAATAGGGAAGGCAGGTAAGAAGATCCAAGCTGCCCTAATTCCATTGTCCATAGTGGAGGAGCCATTCCAGAGGGTGGGAATGGATATTGTGGGGCCTTTAAATACCCCCAGCTCCTCCAGGAAGAGGTTCATCCTGACTGTGGTGGATTATGCCACCCGGTACCCAGAGGCAGTCGCCCTATCCTCACTGAGGACAGACGAAGTGGCAGATGCCTTGCTTGGGATTTTCTCCTGTGTTAGGTTTCCACAGGAGGTTATCACTGATCGAGGGGTTTCCTTCATGTTGGACCTGATAAAATGTTTATGGGAGACGTGTGGGGTGGTGCAGAGGCACACAACACCTTATCACCCACAAGCCAATGGGCTTGTGGAAAGATTTAATGGTACCCTGAAGTCAATGCTCCAAGTGTTTGCTGAACAGCATGGGAGGGACTGGGAGAAATACCTTCCCTACCTGTTGTTTGCATACAGGGAGGTGCCCCAAGAGTCAACAGGATTTTCTCCCTTCGAGCTCTTATATGGACGCCGGGTAGGTGGGCCCCTAGACTTCATCTGGGAGGACTCGGAAGGCAAGCACACCACGCAGGGCACTCCCATAGTGGATTACATCCTTAGGTTTAGGGGAAAGGCTGAAGCCTGAAGGAGCTTATGGGGACAGCCCAGAGCAACCTGGCAGCTGCCCAACAGAAACAAAAAGTGTGGTATGACTGCAGAGCCAGAGCTCACTCATACACGGTGGATCAGGAAGTCATGGTCCTTATTCTGGTCTTGAAAGACAAGCTGCAGGCTTAGTGGGCAGGACCGTACTAAGTAGTTAGGAAGGCAAATGACATGAACTATATCATAGAGTTGCCTGACAGAAGACATACAGAAAGAATATATCATGTCAACATGATGAAGCCATATGCTAATAGGGCTGACATAGTGTTTGCAGTATGTAGTCCTGGGAAGGGGACGGATGAAGGAGACCCCCTTCTGGACTTGCTGGAAGAAAGCTAGTGGGAGTCCTCTGTGGAGGCAGTGAAACTGTCACCCCAGCTGGCCCCAGACAAGATCCAGGAAGTAAGGGAGGTTCTAGCAGACTTTGCCCCACTGTTTAGTGCCAAGCCTGGACTAACCCTCTTAGCAACGCATGATGTGGTGACAGGGACACAGACACCCATATGGCAGACAGCATATCGGGTGTCAGAGGCTGTCCAAAAGGACATTAGGAGGGAGGTGGAGGAAATGCTGGATTTAGGGGTAATCCATAGATCCCACAGCCCCTGGGCCTCACCCATAGTCCTTGTGCCCAAGCCAGATGGCTCTATTCATTTCTGTGTGGACTATCATGGACTGAATGCAGTCACGGAGTCAGAACGCCCACCCAATGCCCTGGACGGATGAATTCCTGGACAAGTTGGGAGGGGTGACCTACCTTACAACTATTGACCTAACAAAGGGGTACTGGCAGGTAGAGTTAACTGACAGAGCTAGGGAGATGTCATCCTTCATCACTCCGATAGGCTTATTTGAATTTAAAGTAATGTCTTTTGGAATGAAGAACACCCTGGCCACTTTCCAAAGGTTGGTAAACCAGGTGTTAAATGGTGCTGAGGAGTACACCGTGGCATACCTGGATGACATTGCCATCTTTAGTTCCCGCTGGGAGGAACACATGTCCCACCTTAGGGAAGTGCTGGGAAGGATACAGAGGGCTGGGCTCACTGTCAAAGCTGAGAGTTGCCAGGTGGCCATGGCTGAAGTGGCATACATTGGGCATGTTGTAGGCTGGGGACAGCTCCTTCCTAACCAAGTAAAAATAGAGGTGATCAAGGCATGGCCCAGACCAGAAATGCAGAAGCAGGTCAGGAGTTTTCTTGGGACAGCAGGGTACTATAGGAAATTTGTACCCAATTACAGTACCCTGGCTGCTCCCCTATCTGACCTGGTAAAGAAAAAGATGCCTAAAAAAAATTACCTGGGAGCCAGCCTGTGAAAAAGCCTTTACCAGACTGAAGGAGGCACTGTGCAGTGCTCCTGTATTGACAAGTCCTGACTATAGCAGACCCTTTATAGTCCAGACTGATGCCTCAGACGGGGGTATTGGGGCAGTACTGAGTCAGATATCCAGCCAAGGGAAAGATCACCCCGTAGTGTACCTGAGTAAAAAGTTACTTTCCAGGGAGCAGGCTTATTGTACTGTGGAAAAAGAGTGTCATGCCATAGTGTGAGCCCTAAAAAAGTTAGAGCCATACTTATATGGGCAGCATTCTGAGGTACACACTGACCACAACCCCCTGGTTTGGCTGACACAAATGGGAAAAACTAATGGTAGACTACTAAGATGGAGTCTTACCTTGCAAGGGTATGACATGACAATCTTACATAGGGCTGGAGCGACCAATCAGAGCACAGATGGCTTGTCACATCTATATGAGGAGTGAACTGACTTGGGAAGCTCATCCCATGCAGGGGATAGAGCCCCTACATTCAGTCTAGGTGGGAAGGATTGTGATGCTTGGCCAGCTGGTTATGATTGCTGTATGATATTTGTACAGTAATATAAAAATATAGTATGTGAGTCTGTGCTCCATGGGTGCTCCCCCCAGGTTTCAGTGAAGCAGGAACCATTTAATTAACTGACTTACTTCAGAATGGCATTTTATTACCTTTTTGTGATATGCCTAGGCTCTTTGAAGTGGAAACGAAATGTGACTTTATGAGTCTGCCAGGGGATGAGTCTAATAAACTTTTATGTCCTCTTAAGAGGAAGAACATGTTATACTACCATGGTGTTAAAAGTTATAAAACCCTTTGCTATGCCTTGGGAATAGGAACTGCTTAAGATCAAAGAGAAAATGTTTAATTAAGGAGTCATATTTATGAAGTGGAATTTTTGCCGATGTCACATTATTTAATATACCTCCTGATAGGACATCCTGTTTATATTTTTTTTTATATTCTAAAAGAAGGAGCAAGATGACTCACAGAAGGGGTGTGGAGAGACACAGTGTAAACTAATACTGGTGTCTGATCTTTTTGACATTACATCTTGGGACTGTAGAAAGACACACAGGTCTGATAAGCACTTAAAGAGGAAATACATTAGATAGAAAACATCTAAACTGTATGTTGGTAGGAGTTTGTCTGTAGTTTTCTTTGCTTTTCTTTTAAGTGATTGTATGCTCGTGGATATATTGTTCTGTGTTAACATTTTTCATATTTTTATCCATTTTTAGTAAATATATTATTTAAAAGACTGCCTTGGGTTGTCTGCCAGTTCTTTTTGCATGTGACGTATAGATGGTTAAGTCTGACAACAGTTCAAAAGCTTGATGGTGTTATTAAACTGGGAAAAGGTAAGAATATACCTAAGGTCTTTCATTGAGTTTTAAGGGTTCATTTTGGATACCTGGTTAGGTGCCCTTAGGCGAAAGATATATTGCATCCCCCGAAGAAAATATTATCTGAGCCTGTACATTTGGGTACGCTAGCATAAGGTTCACAGTTTGAATCCCCTCAGAACTTGAGACTAAAGGTGATTCAGACCCACAAGCAGACAGGAGGGTTACCCTGTCTGTTACCTGTTCACACTTATTGTGTTCGGAGGTTGGCACCGTGGGAGCAGAGGGCCTGACCTGCTGAGTATGTTTGTGATACCTGTGATAAGATAAGGGACTGTTATAGGCAAAGAAGCCTGTTTATGGGCTCTAGGGAAAGTGCATCCAATTAAAGGAATGGCAAGTACGAGGGCCTAGTCTCATATGTCACTATAGGTGGAGCTTGGAGGGGGGTTCAGAACTCTAGCCCTCTTATACTGTAGTTGGCTCCTATGTCTGGTAGAATCCTTGAGCTGTGTATAAAGGTATTACATCATGGACTTCCCAGTAGGATTATATGACAGTTTTCTGTTGTCTGATGGATCTGAGAAGATCTGGAGTACTCCCAGAAAAAATGGCTTTTTCATTTTAGCCTATCCTCTTTTTGGGTATCCTTATAGCATTGATTTACTATCCTGGTTTTGTCATTTCTGTCACTAGCTGCTGTCACTAGCCCTGATGCTAACACTAACTAGTGTTATTCTACCACCTTCAGCTTCCGACCTGTTACCTTCAAGCAAGTAGAGGACCTCCTCTTGGTGCTGGATATAAAAAAGAGTACTGGCACAGACAATATTGAACCCTACTTCCTAAAAATTGCCCACTACTACCTGACCGCTCTCATTACCCACTTATTCAACTCCTCCCTAATGCAAGGTATGTTACCCAACTTATGGAAAACTGCACACATCATCCTCTTGTTCAAGTCTAGGGACCCGAGCAATATGAACAACTACCGGCCAATCTCTCTACTACCTACTCTCTCTAAATTACTTGAAAAAATTGTTAACACGCAAGTCAGGGAGCAGCTGGACTCACAGAATATTCTAAACGCCACCCAATCGGGTTTGAGAGCTAAGCACAGCACAGTCTCCACCCTTGCTAAAGTAACCACAGACAGGCAAATAGCCCTAGATTCTAAGAAACATGTGTTTGCTACATTCCTTGACCTCAGTAAGGCCTTTGACACTGTGGACCACAACATTATGCTTAGTGCCTTGAGTGACATCGGTTTTGACAGTACCACCATTAAATGGTTCACCTGCTACCTTACTAACAGATTTCAGCAAATTAAAGCATCAGGAGATCTCTCTCCCCTAAAGCCATGGTTACGAGGTGTCCCCCAAGGCTCCATTTTGGGCCCAAACTTATTTGCAATCTACATCAATGACCTTGACTCTCACCTGCGCACAGCTAATGTACACCTCTTTGCTGATGATACTGTTCTCTACACCATTAACTCTTCTCTAGTTCCGTATGCAAGGACCTAGAGTATGACTTTATCTTTCTCCAGCACAATCTAATTAAACATAAGCTCCTACTTAACGCTAAAAAGACCAAAGCTATGATCATCTCCCCAAAGGCAGCCTCCGGCCCTGTGTGCGACCTAAAGATCCTAACACTACTGGGTGAGCCACTTGAAATGGTGGATAACTTTAAATACCTAGGGTTCTGGCTGGACAACAAACTGAACTTTCTATACCATCTGAATGAGGTCTCCAAAAAACTGAGACAGTGCTTAGGCATATTCTACTGCATCAAATATCTCCTCACCAAAGAAGCCAGAAAAAGGCTTGTGCAAACCACATTCATGCCACTCTTGGACTATGTCGACTTCCTGTACAATAACTGCCCCTCCTCAGTGCTTAGTAAGCTGGACACCCTCTATCACAGGGCTTTGAGGTTCATCTGCAACCTACCTTCCCTCACCCACCATTGCCTGCTATACCACGAGCTGGGGTGGTCCTCCCTTCCTATAAGGAGGAAAAGAAATGCTCTTCTCTGGTTCTACAGAGCACTGCCTGATAAGCTTCTGGCGTACATTTCAAGCCTCTTCGAGCATGCAAAGGGTACCTACAGCTTGAGGCGCTTCTCCATACTTTGCTTTCAGATACCTAGAATAAAAACATCTCATGGCTTGGCTGCAATCAGCTACTCCTTCCCTTCCCTTTGGAATACCATGCAAAGCTCCCTAAAACTTTATACCCTTACTGGACCAATCACCTTCAAAGCAATGTTAACTGACTACCTGATTGAAACCTGCAACTGCTTTAGGTGACCAAGCTCCTTAACCACCAACACTTCATTTGAGCTATTAGGGTCTTAGCTATGCTTAGCCCCCAAGTTATGGGGCACCCAACACTTTTACTTTCCTTCTCATTCTTTCTCTCTCTCTCTTTCTCTTTCTCTCCCACCTCCTTTACACAGGTCTGATCCATAATACATATGTTGATGATGCCTGACTCTCCCAATCTGCTTGTAATATTGTCATCTGGTATATTTTGACCTGTCTGATATCCCACATGTATTTTTGTACACGTTACTGATTTACTGTCTCTTCCAAACTGCTGTAATACTGTCATCTGTTGTGATACCCCGCATGTATTTTTGTGCTTTGTTTACTCTTGCCTGTAACCTGTCATTGTCCAGGACCACCTTGAAAATGAGCTTGCTCAATGGTGTATATGCCTGGTTAAATAAAGTTTGATTGATTTCACTTTAATTATTTGTGTACTCTGTCACAGAGTGGAGTAAATATCTACCAACTTAATTCTGGTCTGTGGTTAATTGAAAAATTATTAATTATATACTTCACTGCACATTTTGCATTTTTGCACAAGTTATATGTTATAATTAACCAACAGGAATTAATTCCATGGAATGTTATTGTAAGATGCAATATTATGTTGGTTATAAAGCATTCAAAAATGACAGTGGCACTTTAACATGTGCATTTTCTGGGCTAATACTGTAAAACTGTTAATGTTCACTTTCAATTAATATTGCGGATCTGATTTACCACACCACAGGCTGTTAAATAAAGATCACAGGTCGATCTTCTGGTACTGCCATCATACAATATGACACTGATAAAAAAAGATCATGGTTCACTAGCAGGCAATAAGAGATGTGCACTAGATGTAAAGGGCATATAGAATACTGCTTGGGGAACGAAACAGAGGGCAGCCCAGTAAATTAAAAAGAGAGTGTGAGCTAGGTTCTTGGTGTAATGGATCTTTAAAAAAAAAAAACACCATAGCAGGCAATAGTAGATGTGCTGTGAACTAGGTGTAAGCTCGGTGGTCACAAAAGCTTAGTGCTTACAGCTTGGTCCTTGATGTTACTGCTATGTGGGGCAGCCTTGTAATTGGTTGCAAAAGCTTACTGATTACAGCTCAGTGATTGATGTTACTTGACGTTATTGTTATGGAGGGCAGCCCTTGTAATTGGCCTCAATCCCAACCCCCCATCCGGAACAACTAACAGTAGAACTCCAAAGGGACTTCTCATCCACACAGAAATGGTTTAAGGAGCATAGACTAATCATGAACTGTAAAAAAACAAAGACAATGTTGTACTCCAGCACCCCGAGTAAGTTCAAAACATTACCCCTTGCGATCAGAAATGAAAGCAGTGACACCCTGGAGCATGTCCAGTTTTTCAGATACCTGGGTATCACAATAGACTCTGTCTTATGTCCAACACATTGATGACACTGCAAAGGCTATCAACACAAGAATAGGGATTCTTTACTGCCACAAGCACTGCTTAACTTATGAGGCATTGAGTCTGGCCATCAACAGCTCAATAGTCTCCCTTGTCAATTATGGACTGGATACCTATGGATCAGCAACCGACACCACCCTACTACGCATTTCCATCATGCTTAATAAGGCGTGTTGCCTTCTCACAGGTGCTACAAGGCTCAGGCACACCTGTGACCTCTACTCACAGGCCAGTTGGCTCCAACTAAAGGAAAGAATAAGATTCCAATCTTGCCTCCTTCCCAAGAAATGCTCTCTCAAGCTGCTAATGGCAGGGGTCCAGAAACTCCTAATGATGCACTCAAGCTCCCATTTCACAAGGAACTGCGCCACCCAGCTCTACAAAATTCCTAGACTCCACACTGCTTTGACACAATGCATATTCTGTTACTGTGCTCCTCACTGGACCAATGTCTTACCACCTGACATTTTTGGTGATGCAACTATTGGTGTTTTCCAAACTAAGACAGCACCTTATCTCAACCAGCAGCTGTGGCTGCCTCTACTAACACTCTTCCTGTACCTCAGGGGCACCCTAGCACTCTTATATCATGTCTAACCTACTCATATGATGTGACCTATCCTTAGCACTTCAGGTCACCACCCTACCTCACAACCTTTGCCACCCCACCCATTCTGTATACTCCCTCCTCTCCCTAGCCACCCTCTAGCACCCTTACCACTATCCTCCTACTATTATATCCTCTCATGCAACCCAGTAGGGTGCCCTAACTTTGACTCAGGCAAATTACTTGCTGCCCATGTTCCTGCCTATGATCCTAAATTTGGTGTGATCACTACAGGAAATCTGTCTAAAAATGTACTACTGTATTACTGTATCTTACTGTTACCCTGTCTAAAACATGTGCTACTGTTTTGATGTATCTTTGTCCTTGTAACTGACACAGAACCCATAAATGAGCAACCGCTCATGGGTGTAATCCAAGAACTCAATAAAAAAAAGTAAATAAAAATGAAAAACAATTGCATACTGCTCCTTGCTCAGCTCACCTGGTACTTACCACAGGTTACCATAGGTCAAGTACTAATTAATTCTGCACACTTAAGAACACCGTAGCACTCTATGCCCATGCTGCATTCTGCTATGTTTTCAGGATGTCTCTGTATTCTTGGTTACAGTGCTCCAAGCAAGTTAAGAGAGACCTCACAGTACTAGCAGAGGTAGCCCCTGATGGTTTGAGTGAATGCACAGGGATTTCACTAAAAGTGGCAGAAAGTGTGGTGCAGGAACTACAAAGTGCCACACCTCCAGCCAAACACAGATGAACTGAGTACACCACCTACTCAGCAGATGTCCATTTTGAAGTAGGACGCTGTGCTGCTGTTCATGATGTAATGAATGCTGTGAGGTACTGTGGTTACAAGTACTCAAAGACTATCGATGAGAACACAGTAAGACAATTTAAAAAGGATTATTACGAGAAGTTAAAGAGTGTGCCAGACCTCACCAGCATGTCACCCTCCCTCCCTACAAAGCATAGGGGAAGATCTACTCTCCTTGTACAGGATGTAGAAAACGAATTGAAAACCATAATAAAAAGCTTACATTGTGAGGGGGCCATTATTAATGCATGAGTTGTGGTTGCTGTGGCAGTTTTAGTGGTTAAAGCTACAAACCCTCAACTGCTAGTGATGTATGGGGGCCACTTACGTTTCACAGACAGTAGGTATGACAGTTATTAAATTGACTTGGGTATTGTAAATGAAAGGGTACCAAAGCAGGGAGAAAGGCACCTGATGATTTTCCTGTGTTGAAAAAGGCTTTCTTAGACAGTATAGCAAATGCGTCCATGCAGGAATTGATTCCTGCTGAGCTTATCATTAACATGGATGAAAGAGGTGTAAATCTAGTTCCCTGTGCATCCTGGACTATGGAAGTCAGTGGGCCCAGGCAGGTTGAGGTGACTGGCATTAATGACAAAAGACAAGTCACCATGGCAACGTCTGTTACACTTTCAGGTCACTATCTGCTGCCCCAAGTGATTTATGCTGGAAAAATATCTAACTGCCATCCCAATTTTGACTTCCTCACTGACTGGCACATCATGTACAGTGAAAATCACTGGGCAAATGAAACAACAATGCTGGAGTACATTGATAGTATCCTGATGCCCTATGTTGTGAAGATTAAAGAACTGAATCAGCTTCCAGATGAGCAGCGAGCAATGCTGATTCTGGATCTTTATAGAGCGCACACCAACAAGCCTGTACTTGAAAAGCTGGAACAGTGCAACATTATCCCCATATGTGTTCCAGCATCGTGCACTGACCAACTGCAGCCCCTCGATTTGGCAATCAACAAAATCTATAAAGATGAACTTAAGAGGCTGTTCACTGAATGGTATGCCACTCTAATAACTGATCAGTTAAACAAGGGAACACCATCACCCTCATTTTCAGCGGACTTGAGAATGACTACCTTGAACGTAAAACACTCCCAATGGCTTGTTACTGCCTTCCAGAGGTTAAGGGGAAGAAAAAAAGGATGCTGTACGTGGTTTTGACCAGGCGGGATATTGCAGGCACATGATGAGTCTTTAAACATGGCAAGTACTGTATATGTCCCCCTGTGTCTTGGCTAAAGTTAAGGTAAACTGTATCCAGTATTGTAATGGGCTTTTTTTGTTTGTTTTTTTAACAGCCCCTTCTTCTACTGCCTGCAACACTATGAAAAAACTTGTGGACACTACTGTACTTTTCCTTTCTGAGCACCCTGATTGCCAAGTTCAGAAGCAGGAGGACACTGAATTGGGGTTTACTGTCTTTTAATGGACTAGATGTTTATCTAATGTTTTTCTGTGTTTTGACATCGCTGATTGCCAAGCTCTAAGTGGTAGATTACTGTGCAAAGCATAGCTGAACTGAAGAGCCGGGACAGCAGTGTAGTGTGGGAGGCGCGGGAGGGATGGTAATCCTGGTTTGTGAGAAAATATTTTTTTCAGAGAGCCGTGCCGTAGCAAACTGAGCAGAAGCAAGGTGCCATAACCTAGCCTAGCAGAAGCAAGGTGCTGTAACCTAGTCTAGCAGAAGCAAGGTAGTGTGGTGGAAGGTAGGGAATGTATCTCACTGTGGGGAATGTAGGGAGTGTATCTCGCCGTGGTTTTTGGCAATTTGTGATTGAGCTAAGTGTTTGGTGGAGGGGCCATGCAACTGCACCTCACGCAACTGGTACTGCAATGTAGCAGTACCTTTTACTGGTTTCTGTCTAAAAAAATAAAGATTACGTTTTTATAACACAAACAAAAGTGTGTCTACATATTTTATAAGCTGATTAGAAATGATGCTGTCTGTTAATGTTTGTGCATGAGTAAAAAAATGCAAACATAGCAAGATTTATTTGGCAACATTATTTACCTGTTTTACAGTAGTTTTTATATGTTATCTGCAAGTCCTGAAATTTTAGGACAAGGTATATCTCTGCTTATACCATTAAGAAGTGAAATGAGATTTTATAAAAACTTAAATGTAGAACTTGAGAACAATAGGCTATCCCAATTAACTTATTGCCATGTTATGTGTATGTGTATGGAATATGCACAAAATGTCATATAAATATGGAATTTTTATTTTTTTTATTGTAAAGACTTATGTTGAACAATAAAACTCATCTATATACCATTTAAAGCTAATAGGCCCTATGCACGAACAGGCAGGTTATACGTGCCTGAGGCTCATACCCCACCTATGTACCTGCGCAGCCCCAGACAGGTGAATGGTGTGCATGAAAAAATGCATCCATGGGGTGCCTGTCCACAGCCATGCCCCCTCCGTGCACAGGGTTGTGCAGGCAGTTGGGGATGGAGCCGTAGATTCAGGCAGGCATCCGATCAGATGCCCATACTTGGTCCCTCTGTGGATCCCTTGCACCCATGCGGCAGGCACACCAGATAGAAGCCAGCTGTGTAAGGCAGCATCTTATGGACAACTGCTGGGCACTCACCCGAGATGCTGCCCCTGTCCTCCCCTGCAGCATAGTGGGTTGCGGCAGCATGGAGGTCCAAATGATGGTGCCACCATGCCCGGTGACCAGAGAACATGGAGGCGTATACCGGGTTATGCCTGGTCTCGGCTGACATACCCAGCACCCCCTGAGCCTAGCACTATGTGGTTTTGTGAATGCTGCTTAGTGCTGGCACACCCTGACATGCCCCAGCATGGTGTTCCTTGGGTGGTGTGGGCAGTGGGTATATAAGTGCCTTGCGTGCCCTTGTTGAATGCCACCAGGGGTCCGTAGGATCCATGCTGCATGGCATTCACACTTAAGGTTGCCTATGCACCTCAGATATGAGGCATTTAGGCAACTTCTCCGTTAGTGCATAGGGCCCATTGCTGTTATTTTAGAATCATCATGGGCTCTGAAAGAAGAAATAACAGGAATGAGAGTGAACATAATGAAAAAAATATTTATGATAAAACATCTGGTTAAGGATAATTTTAAATTGTGTGATGAAAAGTATGAGAATGGGTATTTTGTATTTAAAGATCATAACAAAGTAACTGATATGAAAAATCTGTTAACGTGTGCAGTTCAAAATCCCTCCACCTTTCTAAAAAAAAGGAAGTAGTTGACCTGACTAACATACAGATCAGTTTGACTTATAATAATTTGAAATCAAAAGTAAAAATAAAAAAGGAATAAGAAAGACACAGACACACAAAACTAAAAAGCAGAAGGGGATGAATTCTAGAAAAAAAAGGAAAGACGATAATTCATAATTAACAATCAGAACAGAAATTAAAAATAACATTTTCACAGGATCTGACTCTCGGAGATAGACTCCGAAGAGACTTTACAGAAAAGGATTAATGACTCACTGCCATTATCTGCAGTGCAGCAACTACTTGATAATCAAGAATATATTGTCACAACATTAGCATCCTCACAAGAAGTAGCTGTTCATTGGAACAAGTAGCAATAATAATAATAATACAGTAGTACTATGCAGATTAGGAGTATTAGACAATGAAAATTTAGAGATTCTTACAAAACAGATTTAATACTTGTTTCATTTAAGTAAAACTGGGGGATGGGGGTCTGAGGACGATCAGAGCAGAAAATGAGGCTCAGTCGTTATCTCATGCAATGGAATTATGGAATCAGAAAGGATATGTGAATGGACTAGGCATCAGTCTTTTATACCCAATAACTTTGAGTACATTATGTTCTGAGATACCATTATGGGAATACAGATCCTCTGGAAAATTTGTATTTCAGGTTAATGACATTCCCTGGAGTAAATGTGAATCTAACGGCACACTTAAGAGAAAGATTAAATACGTATTAAGATTTGACTGTTCTGATAACCAGTTTGAAGTTAAACGGTTGACTCATTTTGAAGGAAGACAATCATTAAGCATGTTTCTATGCTGCTGTTAGAACTTTACTACTCTACTGGACTAAAGAACTGGAATTCTACTACTGGGAACTTATATTTAGGGTAAAAACAAACAAAAAACAAAAAAAAGTGTGTTTTTCTGAGGTGGGTGAAGGAATTGTCATCTGTGCAGTTAGCTAGGTGAAGAAATAAACTGTGAATTATAGGGAGTGGCTTAGAGAGAAGAAAGCTAGGTGTTTGCATTTAAAAACTGACCTAGATAGCTTGTGGCAGAGAACAGCAAGAGGAAGGAGCTGCTGTTAGAACTTCACTACTCTACTGGACTGAAGAACTAGAACCCTACTACTGGGAACTTCAATTTGGGGTAAAAACAAACAAATGAAAAAAAGAGTGTGTTTGTCTGAGTTGGGTGAAGAAATTGTTATCTGTGCAGTTAGCTAGGCAAAGGAAGAAACTGTGAATTGGGGGAGAGGGGGAGTGGCTTAAAGAGAAGGAAGCCAGGTGTTTGCATTTAAAAACTGACCTAGATAGCTTGTGGCAGAGAACAGCAAGAGAAAGGAGCTGCTGTTAGAACTTTACTGGGACTATATTGCCCTCCATCCCTCCCCTCCACCCCCCAACATTTAGCCAGTTCTACTTTTATAGGCACAGGATTTGACTGACAAAAGGAACTTCCTGTTTGGCGGCAGGAAGGGAGTGATCACAGAGGCACAAAGGATTCACCACCCTAGAAGGAAAAGAGTAGCTCTCCATCCTCCCCCCAGCTGCTGGAGGGCTGACTCTGAACAAGTAAGATGGAGACTACTGAGGAATATAGGAACTTACTGTCCCAGAACAGCAAGATCAGGAGCTTTAAGGGCATGGAGGCAGTAGGAAAGTAGGGAGAAATAAAAAAAATATATAAATAAAATAAAATAAAGAGAGAGAGGAAAGAGTAAGTATACAAAACAACAGTTAAGGGGCCACAAATAAGACATGATGGGAGTGGTGTAGTGCAGAGGCTGTGGAGCAGCAGTCTTCCAGGAGACATTCTGGAGGATGCAGTGTTGTCACAATTGCAGGCACCTCTCTGGGCTGAGGGAGGAGGTTGCTCATCTCCAGGCTGACTTGGCCAGGATTTGGGGGACCTTCTTTCCCACCCAGGGACCACCAGGGCCACTGCTGCTGCCCCAGAGGTTGCCAAGAAAGAGGAGCAGTTGGACCACAGTGGGCTCAGGGAGGGTGAGGGTGGTGGAACAGAGGCGCATCCCTCCACTTGTACCTCTCCACACTTCATATGCCATTCTGGCAGAGTGTGGTTCCTCTATGGAGGCACCTGCAGTGGAGACCAAGGAGGATACTGGGAACCTCCACAAAGGAGACCCATAGGAGGGTGGCATGGGACCCCACAGGGGAAGGAAACAACTCCTGGTGGGAGGGTAGAACTGGGGGAGGGAGGGGAAAGGGAGGTAAGGTGCCTGCCTGGCGCCAAGATTTGGAGGGACAGGGAACGAATCCTCAGGATCGTGGGAGCAGCTGCATGGAGGAGGGAAATGGATGTCATTGTCCACCTAGGGACAAATGGCCTGGCTGGAAAAGGGATCAGAACAGGGCAAGAGCAGTTTGTGGAGTTGGGAAGGAGCCTTAGACAAGTAGCACACACGGTAACCTTCTCAGAGGTGCTGCCTGTCTATGGTATGGGTGACGCTAAGGTGCTCTGCACCATAGGATTCAATCAGTAGTTGAAAAACTGGTGCAGAGCTCAGGGTTTTGGCTTCATTGGGGACTGGGGGTCCACCTGGAGTGATGCAGGCCTATACTGGCATGATGGTCTGCATCTGTCCAGAAGGGGAACCTGGATCCTAGGTGATAGGTTTAAATGTTTCATTGGCAAGCATTTAAACTAGCCAAGGGGGAGGCACAGAAAAGGAGAAGGGAAATCCTAGCCCCCCCAAAAGAAAATCAGAGTAGGTAGTGAGGTAAACACCAAGATAAAGAAGTCAATAGGGAGAAGGGCAGGGGCAAATGGAGAAAAAGACAAAGGCAGTAAGGACAGGGATGGGGCAAAAAGCGGTAAGGCCATCAAAAATGGAGGGTAATGAGTACCAATGCCCATAGTCTAGGTAACAAGCTCCCTGAACTGATGGCCTTGATAGAAGAGGGATGCCTGGATATCATGGCAGTCACAGAAACATGGTACACAGAGAACCATGACTGGGATGTCAACATACCAGGCTACACAATGTACAGGAGGGACAGTGAGGGTAGAAAAGGAGGAGGAGCTCTCTATGTAAGGGAAGGGATCAAAGCAACAGAATTAAAGGGTAAACAGGGAGGAAAGAAGGCACTGTGGGTCACTCTGGAGACTGGAAATGGCACCGCAATCTGCACAGGGCTTGTATACAGACCCCAGTCTGAGGTGGAGGAAATAGACAAGAGAATGATAGAAGGCATCCTTAGTATGGCAGAGAAAGGGGAGATATTGCTAATGGGGGACCTGAATATGCCAGATATTAACTGGAGCACCTTTGCTGCAGCTACATCCAAGAGCAGGGCCATTCTCGATGCCCTACAGGGGGCATGTCTCAGACAGCTAGTGCTGGAACCCACTCAGGAGGGAGTAATCTTAGACTTGGTACTCTCAAATGAGGATGGAGAGAGGATCTCAGATCTAGAAGTGGATAGCCATCTGGGAATAAGTGACCACCAAACAGTGTGGTTTATGATAAACTCGGCTGTAGAGTCAAGCCATACAAAAGTGAAGGTACTGGAGCTCAGGAGGGCTGATTTTGTCAAAATGGGAGAGTGCCTCAGAAAAGCACTAGAAAACAGGCAAGAAGGAGGAGTGGAGCAACAATGGGGACACATCAGAACTGCCATCACAGAGGCAACAAGCATTTGTGTGAAGCAAATAAATAAATGAAAGAAAAAAACGCTATTGTTCTCAAAAGAGGTGGCGGGGAAGGATAGGGAGAAAAAGATAGCATTCAAGGAAGTATGAGGAAACAGAGAAGGAGCAGAACAGAGAACTGCACCGATTAAAGCAGACAGAAGTGGGGAAGGCAGTCAGAATAGCGAAGGCCCAGACTGAGGAAAAGATAGCCAACTCAGTTAAGAAGGAGGATAAAACCTTTTATAGGTACATTAGGGAGTGAAGAAAGACAAAGGGGGAGGGATACTGAGGCTGAATAAAGAGAAGAGTGGATGGACAGAGAGGTACAGTGAAAAAGCAGGGATACTGAATGGATATTTCTGCTCAGTATTCACAAAGGAAGAGGAGGGGGAGGTACCTAATCCAGTCAATAGAAGCACTCTGGATGGGGGGGGGGGGTCGATATCAGTCCTTTCACAGAAGAAAGGGTTCTAAAAGAACTCCTAAAACTGAAGGTGGACAAAGCAATGGGGCCTGATGGGCTTCACCCCAGAATTCTAAAAGAACTAAAGGGAGAACTAGTAACACCACTGACTACCCTTTTTAACAAATCATGGGAGGATGGTGTGGTACCTGAGGATTGGAGGAGGGTGGATGTGATTCTTCTTCACAAAAGTGGAAGCAAGACAGAGGCAGGAAACTACAGACTTGTCAGTTTGACAATCAGTGGTAGGGAAAATGATGGAATCACTTCTGAAGGAAAGAACTGTTGAGTACCTAGAGGCCAGTGGGGCACAGAACCCAAAGCAGCATTGATTCACAGAGGGAAGGTCATGTCAGACGAATCTAATTGATTTCTTTGACTGGGTGACCAAAGTAGTAGACTAGGGAGGGTCTGTGGACGTGGCCTACCTAGACTTTAGCAAGGCATCTGACACAGTCCTGCACAAAAGATTAATAAACTGCCTGCCCGGTGGTGCTGAGGGTTGAAGCGCTGGACACTACACCTCACTCCACACTGGTGACCTGGGTTCGGGAGCAAGCACGGGTCGACAGGGGCTGGCAGGAAGGGAGAGGGATTAAGCGTCTGATAGACTGCTCTCCCTCTCCGGGCTGGGGGGTTCATAATGGTGGGTGTCCTACTGCCCCCTGGCGGAGGCTGGTGGTCGGGGATGCATGCCGTACAAGGGGCAGAGTTGGGGGCAGACACCTGGGTGAGGCGTGTGAGGACGCGTATGTGCATATGCCCACTAGCGTCATTGCACGCTGCCAACTCAGGGGAAATAGGACAGGGAAAATGGTGGTACCTGACGCGGCTTGATGGCCATCCATGAGTTCACCGGGTGCTGGCACCTGAAATGGATCCATTGGGGTGGGGAGTTAGGGGGCTCCCTGCCACCCCACTGTGGGGGTAAGCCACAGGGGTTACTGGGTACCAGCGGTCCCGCTAGAAATGGACGGTGAATGGATCCCCATAGGTAGGGGCAGCGAAGCTACAGGGAAGCATCTGGGTGGCCACAGGAGAATAAAGAACATAGAAAAAAAAAAAGATTAATAAACAAATTAGCCAGCCTGGGAGTGGGTTCCAGGGTGGTAGCCTGGGTAAAACATTGGCTGGACAACAGGATGCAGAGGGTAATAGCAAATGGAGTCCACAGCGAAGAAAGGGGGGGTTACTAGTGGGGTACCACAGGGTTCAGTACTGGGACAGGTCCTTTTTAATGTCTTTATAAGTGACATTGCAGAGGGACTGGAAGGAAAAGTATGTCTGTTTGCAGACGACACAAAGATCTGCAACAGGGTTGACACACAAGATGGGGTGGAAAGGTTGAGAAGGGACTTGGCAAGGTTGGAGGAGTGGTCAAATGTATGGCAGCTTAGATTCAGTGCAAAGAAGTACAAAGTAATGCACCTGGGAAACAAAACCCCAGGGGAAGAGTACACAATGGGGGGTGAGATACTGACAACAACAAAAATGGAAAGGGACCTGGGGGTAGTTATATCAGATGATCTAAAGGTGGGCAAGCAATGTGAGAATGCACTAAGGAGGGCTGGGGGGATACTGGGATGCATAGGGAGAGGCATCACCAGTAGAAAACAGGAAGTTGTTATCCCTCTGTACAGACAGTTGGTGAGACCCCAGCTGGAGTACTGCATGCAGTTCCGGAGACTCCATCTCCGCAAAGACATAGACAGGGTGGAGGCTGTACAGAGGAGGGCAACCAAAATGGTGCAGGGTCTGCACAAGAAGACATACGAAGAGAGGCTAAATGAGCTTAATATATATACCCTTGAGGAAAGGAGGGAGAGGGGGGACATGATAGAAAGTTTCAAGTACCTCAAGGGAATCAACAAAGTCCAAGAGGGTAGCATCTTTCAGAAAAAGAGATGTGTAAGAACAAGGGGGCACAATTTGAAGATAGAGGGGGGTGGTTCAGAGGTAATGTGAAGAAGTATTCTTTTCATGGAGAGGGCTGTGGATGCATGGAACAGCCTTCCTGAGGAGATCATGGAATCAAAAACAGTGGCGGAATTCAAGAATGCATGGGACAGACATAATGTAATTCTAGTGGGGGGGTAGGAGGAGGTAGGCTGTTGGTTAACCAGCATCTGCAGCTTATCCATCAGGTAGGGAAATGGGCAGACTAGGTGGGCCAAGCGGTCCTTATCTGCCATCAAATTCTATGTTTCTATGTTGTCACTCTCTTTTTGGTAGAGTGAAGCAGCCACATTTTGGAAAATGCAGCACTCTCTAGTCAAACAAGGATACAAGATGCCCTCCATAAACCAAATGAAGCATAAATATTAAACTCAGAAGGGTTTGTTTCCTCTTCATTATGTATTACGAAATACATATTTATATGTAGATAGACCCATCATAAATTTGCGCAATAAAATGTTGGTTCAGTCAAATTCGCCTGGCTCGCCGTGGTGGGGTGAAGCGAATTTCGGGGCTAATCTATGAGGAGACCCGGGGAGTGCTGAAGGTTTTCCTGGAGAATGTGAACCGGGACGCCGTGACTTACACCGAGCACGCCAAGAGAAAGACTGTCACCGCCATGGACGTTGTGTATGCACTCAAACGACAAGGCAGGACTCTGTATGGCTTTGGGGGATAAAATTGCTGGTTTGGCGATCAGAAGTGGAAAAAAACAAAAGATGGGATCCAGCGTGCCTTGACTAGGCCACGGACCCCTCAATTTCTGGAACCTAAACAGTTTTTCAGAAATCCTCTATGTTGCAAGGTACTAGCCCTGACTTTTGGATTTGGTACCAGTGGAAGCTGATTTCCAAGTGGCCCACACTATCTCCTGCTGAACACATCTCTAACTACTGTATCTCCCCTCTGTGTCTCTAGTTGAATTTATGTGCCAGGGTTTAATAATTTGTTTAATCCTTACAGTCATTTTAAGTTCTGAGTTGATATTAGAAGTGAATTTTGACCTTTTGACTGTTGACTTTTCCATTAGCAGATTATATCCTCTCACCACTAGAGGGCTATATCTCTGTTAGCAGCTCCTATCCTATCTGGCACACCACACACTGTTCTTTTGTCATCACAATGCTCCCTTCTCAGTGGGCCCTCCTTTTCCTCTCTCTCTCTCTCTCTCTCCCTCCCTTCTTAAAAACTAGATAAGCCTGCCATCCACTCTCACCTCTAACCACTTGTGCTTCTAACTACAGTCTACCTACTGGGGTTAAACACAGATGCTCTCCCACCATCTGTAAGCACACCTCTCGAACAGCAGCTGATTGGCTGGACTTGTCTTTACTGCCTTGCTTTGCTCTCCGGGCGCTGCTCCCATTGACTTTGCATTAGTTTTGCAGCAAAATTTTGCCCACCCCCCCACCTTACTTAAATAGACCTCTAAGCCCACTCTCCCTCTTATATACCCCACCTCCCACTGCCTATTGGCCAACACTTATAGCTTCCTCTGCTCTGGCTACGTCTCCCATCCACCTTCTCTCATCCCACGTAGTGCTTACTGATTGAGTTGCTCTCTTTCTCAATCTCTCTTTCTATCTGCCTCCTGCTAGCCAAGTTACTCCCTCCTGTTCAGCTTGCTTCCCCACCCCTACTGTGCTAGTACGCAAGCCATGCGGGTTCTCTCTGACTTTCTCTCGCCTCTCCTCCTCCTCCTTGCCCTGCCCCCTCTTCTCTCTCCCTGGTCCTGGCCACCCCCACCCCACCCCCGCCACCCTCTACTCTGGTTTCCACTGCTGCTCCAAGGGAAATCTCCACTTCCACTTAAGGCTTGTGCTTGGTGCACCGTTTGGATATTCCTGGTTACTTATGCCGGCCACTACTCTCAACAATTGTGGCCACCTCTCTACATTGTACCACCTTGCAGTCCTTATGGGATGCCGCCTGGAACCTTGCAACCTCTACTCCCGGAAACAAAGATTAAAACTATCTCTCAAAGAGCTGCGACTCTGCTCCTTAAAACTCCTACTCCTCCTTCTCATCTCAGGTAGCGTCCATCCCAATCCTGGCCCCTAGAAGCTCAGGCCACACACAAACTCCAGGTGCCCTTACCCTTGCAACCATTAATATCTGCAACCTACTACCAAAGCTGGATGCACTCCAAGCCTTCATATGCCAACACAACTCTGACATCCTGGCAGTGGTGGAAACTTGGCTGACACCTAAAGTTCCTGACTCAGTAGTAACAATACAGGGCTACAATGTCCACAGGCTGGACCGGTTATCCAAAAAAGGCGGTGGTTGTACAATCTATATCAATGACTCCCTGTCATGGCACCCTGTAGAAACTCCATCACTTTCTGCCTCTGCACAGATTCTGCCACTAAAAATTATCCTATGTCCCACCATAAAGCCCTGACTATTGTCTCCATATACATCCCACCCAGGGACCTTAATCATGGCTTCAATGACGTACTAAACTTTATCAACTCTCATCCTTCTGAAGCTGAACTTATTCTACTAGGGGATTTCAACATAAACTGGTTAGCATCGAGCGCCAGTGCCTATAAAGACTCCATCTCAGCTGTTAACCTCACGCAAATGGTAAACTCCCCTACTAGGATTAACTACAAGACTGGCACCAGTACCCTCCTGGATTGGGTCCTCACACCACCCCACAAGGATTTCTCATACGACTGCTCTCCCATACTCTTCAGTGACCACTCCCCAGTCATGTGTGCATGGTCTAACAAATTCCTTAAGCCCCCTCCCAAAATTATCACTAGCAGAGTCCTTCCTCGTGGAAAACTTCCACATCTCAAACAATACCTGCTTCTACAAGACTGACTACCCATCTATGAAGCAACAGATGTTAACTTGGCTCTTGATCACTTCATCTCAATTTTCAACAAAGCCTGCAACCTCTTTGCTCCTGCTAAAAGGTGCAAAACAAAATCTCTCTCTAACCCATGGCTCATGGTGGCTCTTCTCTCACAGCTGAAACTAAGGGACCACCTCTGGGCAGTTGCCAGGGCTACTGGCAAACAACTGGATATCCAAAATTACAAACAAGCATGAAATGCCTGCACTAAAGCCATCCGGCTAATCAAATCCAGCTATTACAAAGATGCTCTCACCAATACATGGGGAAATGGTCGTGCTTTCTGGGACAATATCAAGGATGTCACAGGGAAGCAGCCAAAAATATCTCCGGCCATGTTAATGGTTGATGGATCCTCAACCTTCAACCCCAAGGTGATCGCAAACATCTTTAACACAGCTTTTTCAGACCTTAGTGCTGTCCTACTCCATGACTTTTTCGAAAACAGGGCCTACTCCCCAAATACCTCTGCCCCTCAGTCTAACCATCCACTCTTCTACTTCAGGGAGGTAAGGCTGAATGAAGCCCACTGCTATATTACTGGAGCTATCTCTAAATCTAGATCTAGTAGTGACACCCTGGACCTTAAGCTTCTGTTGCTCACCCTCGATGAGGTAATTCATCCATTAACAAAAATCCTATACCTCTCTCAGCTGTGGAAAATTCCCAGGCTTATGGAAAACAGCCACTGTGACACCTGTCCATAAAAGTGGGGATAAGGCGAATCACTCAAATTATTGCCTTATCTCCATACTGCCCCCACTCTCTAAGGCACTTGAGCGCATAGTGGCTGATCAACTTACCGACCACTTGGATAAATACAATATACCTTGTCCACAACAAAACGTTTTCCGGAAAGGTCACAGCACCACCACAGCCCTTCTTGAGTTTACTGGAGCTTTGCACAAATCCCTTGACAACAGCCTTCTCACAGGGGCCATTTTAGTCGACCTCTCCAAGGCCTTCAATACAGTACACCATGGACTACTAATTGACCAACTACTGAATGCTGGGCTATCACCTGGCTCTTCTCTCTGGCTACTTAGAAAACCGGTCGCAGAGAGTAAAAATTGCTGATGCTCTTTCTGACACCCTGCCTGTTCACTCAGTGTCCCACAGGGATCCATACTGGGCCCCCTCCTTTTTAGTCTTTTCTTAAACTCCCTCCTTTACCACTGCTCTGAGCAGATCATACTATATGCCAATGATGCTGTTGTATACTCCACTCACAAAGATCCTGCAACTCTTTACACAACCTTCAACTTGGTTTGATTTCTGTAGAGACATGGTTTCTTAATCATAAACTGGTCCTCAATGACAAGAAAACTAAATGTATGCTCTTCTGCAGCTCTCATGACCCACACAAGCTACACCACTTGGCTATCTCCACCACCTAGGAGAACACTCTAGATCAGGTGGGGTCCTTCAAATACTTAGGGATACAGCTTGACTCTAATCTCTCCTATGGACCTCACGTAGATAATGTAGCTGGAGCTGCTAATACATAGCTTGGTCTCCTCTACAAACACAGACAACACCTCACACCAGAAGCTTTGAAGGTTGCAGTCCTGAGCTCTGTGATCTCTGTAATAGACTATGGTCTCATCATTTATGGCTCGGCCACAACCACAACCCTTAGATGCCGCTCAACTGCCTTAAATAAGGCATGTTGGCTCATCACAGGTGCTCACTGTCTCACCCACACATGTGACCTGTACACCCAGACTGGCTGGCTCCAACTATCAAACCGCATAAAGTTTCTCACTTGCTCCATGGTGAAAAATATCTACCTTGGCCTTGCACCTTCTGGGGTCTCAACTCTGTTACAACACCGAACCAACAAACGGTGCCTTTGGAGATCCACGCTACAGCTACTGAAAGTCCCCCACTGTCACACCTCACAGGGACAATGCTCTTTTGCTTATCGAGTGCCACTCTGGTTCAATGACCTCAGCCCCATCATCTCCTCTGCCCCAACAATTGGGATGTTTAAAACTAGGCTATCTCACTACCAACAGCTCCTGTGACTGCCCAACTTAACCTTGTTTCTCCACTTCCCTGCCTGCTCTAGTGCCCCCCCCCCACTGGATTCTACCCTCACATCTTGGTACCCCAATGCTGCACTTTTCACCCTCTCCTCACCCTACCAACATTCCTTCCCCCCCCTTCCTCTCCCTATGACTCTGGCACCTCTTATCTCTTGTCTGTTTTCTCTGACAAATGCCACTGGCTGCCTTGCTTACAGTGCTACCCTTGAATTGTATTAGTCTGAAATCTGTTTACAATGTCCACATTGCTGTAATATCTGTCTTGATGTTCCCCAGAATTTGTATTTCTCTGACGTGGAACCTTTGTAAAAGAGCCTTGGCTCAAAGGTATTTGTAATCCTAGACTTAATAAAATAAAAAATAAAAAGTCAATACCAGAAGATAAGTCACTAACACTTTATGGTTGGCATGTTCCCCAAAGAGAACCAATAGGAAAGATCAAAAACTCAATCTGCAAGTTTATGGAAAGCGTGGAAAACAGGCAAAGTGGGCAGGCATTAAGGATGCAATACTTGAAGCAACATCCCATTGTGTTAGCGAGAAAAGGAAGTGCAAAAGAAGAAGGAAACCACTTTGGTTCTCAAAAACAGTGGCAGAAAAGGTCACAGACAGAAGGCTGGCCTTCAGGAAATATAAGGGAATGCAGCAGGATGAAGATAGGGAGGCATACCAAACTTCCCTAAGGGAAGCAGGGAAGGCAGTAAGGCAGGCAAAGGCCCAAACCAAGGAAACACTGGCACAAACAGTAAAAGAAGGTGACAAGACTTCTATAGATACATTAGTGAAAGGAGAAAGTCCAGAGGGGTATTGCTAAGATCAAAGGGATAAGGGGCATGTGAGGGAGGACCATGTAAAGCATCTATCCTAAACAGATACTTCTGCTCAGTATTTACTGAAGAAAAGGTAGGGCAGAGGCCCACAGCTCAGCACCATGGACACAGGGGGGAGGAAGGTGTGCACTAGTCCCATCACAAAAGAAACGTTCCTACAAGAGCTCGATAAGCTTAGGGTGGATAAGGCAATGGGACCTGATGGCATACATGCCAGGGTACTAAAGGAGCTAAGGGTGGAACTAGCAGAGCCATTATCAGAACTGTCTAGTGAGTCTCTGAGCACAGGAGAGTTCCCACAGGACTGGAGAAGGGCTCATGTGATCCCGCTCCACAAGAGTGGTAGGAGGGAGGAGGCAGGGAACTACAGACCACTCAGTCTTACCTCAGTAGTGGGTAAGATTACGGATACACTCCTTAAGGAAAGGATAGTGCAACACCTGGAATCCTTAAGGAGCACAGGATCCAAGACAGCATGGGTTTACAAAAGGAAGGTTCTGTCAAACTAATCTCATAGATTTCTTTGACTGGGTTAACAGAGTGGTGGACCAAGGGGGAGCAGTTGATGTTGCCTACCTTGACTTCATCAAAGCTTTTGATACTGTTCCACATAGAAGATTGATTAATAAGCTGGGTAGGTTCGAGGTGGGTCAGAAGTTGGTCAACTGGGTGGCAAATTGGTTGACTGGCAGAAAACAGAGAGTGGTGGTAAATGGTATACAGTCAGAAGAGATGCAAGTCACAAGTGGGGTACCTCAGGGATCAGTCCTGGGGCCAGTCCTCTTCAATATCTTTATCAGTGACATTGCAGATGGACTGGCTGGTAAGGTTTGTCTGTTTACAGATGACACCAAGATCTGCAACAGAGTAGATGATCCAGATGGGGTGGGCAGAATGAGAAGAGATCTGGATAAACTAGCAAAATGTTCGGAAGAGTGGCAACTGGGGTTTAATGCAAAGAAGTGCAAGATCATGCACATAGGGAAGAGAAACCCTGAAGCCACCTATAGGCTGGGAGGGGAGTTGCTGGCAGTCACAAGGGAAGAAAGAGACTTGGGCATCATCATCACGATGACCTGAAATCATCCAAGCAGACCACTAAAGTAGTAGGTAAGGCTAGGGGATGTTGGGGTGTATTAGTAGGGGTATCACAAGTCGGAAGAGGGAGGTAATAATCCCTCTTTACAAGACACTGGTTAGGCCCCATCTGGAGTACTGCGTGCAGTACTGGAGGCCACACCTTCATGAGGATATTAACCAAATTGAGGCAGTCCAGAGAAGGACAACCAAAATGGTGCAGGGACTGCATCAGAAAACATATGAGGACAGATTAACGGTGCTTAATTTGTATACCCTAGAGCAAAGGAGGGAGAGAGGTGATATGATTGAAACATTCAAACACCTTAAGGGCATTAACAAGGTGAAAGAGTCTAACATGTTTCAATATAAGAAAAATTGAAGGACAAGAGGACACAGCATGAGAATAGAGGGAGGCAAATTAAGGCTAATGTGAAGAAATTATTTTTCACAAAGAGGGTGGTGGATGTATGGAATGGCCTTCCTCAGGAAGTGGTGACTATGAATACAGTGCAGGGCTTCAAACAGGCACGGGATAGGCATAAGGGAGCAATACAGATGAGTATAAATAGATAGGCCATTTACAGAGCAAAGGCCTATGGCACATTCATAAGGTAGAAAAAGAAATGGGCAGACTGAATGGGCCTTGCGGTTCTTATCTGCTGTCAACTTCTATGTTTCTATGCATACTACTCTTAAAAATAATGGAACCTTTAGGTCCACTACTATCCATAAATAGGTATCTATCTTACAGTCCTTAGAAAATATTGTCCTAGACTATTAATGGTTTATATATTTATATTACAGATGTACAGTGTTCTCCATTCATGCAGACATATGAGACATGCCCAGTGAGTGAGTGGAGCAGTAAAGGAGTGGAAGAGGTGTAAGACTGGCATCTTGGTTGTCAGCAGGCATCTGCAGAAGGGAGCAGAGAAGTGGAGGAATCTGCTGGTCAGCTAAGGTAAGGCACCTGTTCACTCTCATTGTTGCATTCACTGCTGGGAAGGGTGCAAGGTAAAGGGTAGGCCTAAACTGGGAATAGGAGCAACACCATAGCTTGGGTAACAGTATAAGGGGAAGTATAACAGGTACAGAGGGAACACAAGTACTAACACACATACACAAAAAAGGGAAGACAGAAACACTGTATCAGTGATAAGGGTACATAAGTATTTCCAGGCAACACAGGAAGCATAGAATCTAGGAATTCTAGGAGCGCTGCAGTGCAGTGGCTGTGGGGTGGCAGTAGAGACATTCTGGAGACTGTGCTGCCCTCCCATCTGCATGCAGCTCTCTGGGTTGAAGGAGGAGGTTGCTGGACTCCTGGCTGAGTTGGCTAGGAGTCAGGGGACTGCTTCCCTCACCCAGGAGCTGCCAAATCTGACACCATTACTCCAGAGGATGTCAGGAAGGGGGAATGGCTGGACTATGGTGGGCTCTGGAAGAGTGGGATGGGTGGGTCAGAGGAACGTTCCTCAATCAGTACCACTTCCTACGCTGCTCTAGAAAGGCAACTGCCAGGAGGAGGTACCCATGGTAGTGGCTGGGGAGGATGTGTGTGGGTTCTCTGGAGTGGAGACCCCAAGGAGGGAGGAAGAGAACCCAGAAGAGGAAGAAACAATGTTTGGTGGGGGACTTGATTGTGAGGGTGATAGATCTGGTAATAGGAAAGGTGGGGATAGGGAAGTTAGCTGCCAACATGGCACTATGGCTTGGAGGGTTTGGAATCCGATCCAGAGGATTGTAAGTGCAGCAGGACATGAGACAGAGCTGGATGTCATTGTCCACCTGGAGGCTGATGACCTGGCTAGGGATGGGGCTGGGATAGTTCAGAGGGAGTTTAGGGAGCTGGGGTGGGGTCTTAGACAAGTAACTTGCTCAGTGGCTTTTGCTGAGGTACTGCCTGTCTATGATAGGTGAAGGAGAGGGATTTCTGTACAAAGACCTTCAACTCATGGTTGAAGGAATGGTGCTGAGGGGTTTGGCTATTTTGGTGACTGGGGATCCACCTGGAGAGATAAGGACCTTTACAGGGGTGATGGTCTGCATCCATCTGGGAGGGGACCCACAATCCTTAGTGGACAGCTTAGATGTTACTTTGATGAACAATAAAACTAGCTGAAGGGGGTGGTGAAAGAAATAATGGGGCAGTAATTACTCCACTGGCTGAAGTGGAAATTAGGGAGAACCCGAGGAGAGTGGAATCCTCCAGGGTAGAAATTAATAAAGGAATCAGGGTAGTAGAAATGAAATGAAGCATTAAAAATAGAGGGGGGAAGGAGAGAGGGCAAAAAGGAAAGAAAGGGGATAATACGCAGAGTGGTAACAAGCAGGTAACTGGCAACTGGTAACTTGCAGGGTTCTCAACATCTTGAAGGGGGAAATCAGGAAATGGCTACCCCTTCTCATATTCAGTTCTTGCCTCTCCCCCCTCTCTTCTCCACTTGCCCTTCTGGGTCACCAGTGTGTACAACCTAATCCTATCTTTTTTACTACAAAAGCACTTGTGTACTACCTCGAGCCTGCTCCTGGTACACTCATGCACTATAAATGGTTCTAAAGCATTATTACTGTTTTGTACGTTCATATGTTATTTTGTTTGATTTTGGACATGTATTGTAATTTACCCAATGTTCCACTACTGTTTATGTACAATACCTTGTGTTCCAATTGTTGCACAATCTTACAACGTTGTATTGTTCCTACTGCCCACAAACTATTGTAACTGATCATCCTTCACAACCTTATGTAACCCCTCCCCCCAGGCCACACCATAAGACGAGCAACTTATTGTTCAGTGTGCCCTCCTGGTGAAACATTTCAATAAATAAATAAATAAATAAATAAAAAATCTGGAGGGGCATGTGTGTGAATGTTAGAAGTCTAGGAAATAAGATTTCAGACCTAGAGGCTATAATGACAGAGGCAGACCTGGATAGACTGGCCATTACAGAGCCATCGTGCACTGAAAACTATGACTGTGATATGTCCATACCAAGCTATACTCAGTTTTGGAAGGATAGGCTGGGAAAGAAAGGAGGGGGTGTTGTGCTTTATGTGAGGGAAGGCATAAAGCAACAGAGATACAGGGAATACAAGGGGGAGCAGAGGTACTGTGGGTCACCCTAGAGATGGGGAATGGAGCCTCTGTTTGCACTGGTGTGATATACAGACCTCCAGCACTGTGGGAGGAGGAGATAAAGTACTGGTGGAAGCTACTGGCAAGATGGCAGAAAAGATGGAGGTGCTGCTTGTGGGGCACCTCACTCTGTCAGAGGTAGATTGGAACCTCCCAGCTGTGGCTTCTGCTAGAAGTAGGGACATCCTGGACTCCCTGCGGTGGGTGTTCCTCAGGCAACTAGTCAGTGAACCCATTCGTGATGAGGTAATACTGGTTCTGGTACTCACTAACAGGGACAGTGTTGCAGACGTCAAAGTAGGGGGCCACTTTGGGTCCAGCAATCACTATACAATGTGGTTCGGTATAAGTGAACAAAGGCAAGAGGAAAGAGAGACCACTACGGTTCTTGAAAGAGGTGGCAGAAAAGGTAAAGGCTGAAAAGAGCAGGGTTCAGAAGGTATAAGGAAACATAGAAGGAGGAGGATAGGGAGGGTATCGGGGAAAACAGAAGGAGGCAAAGAGAATAGTAAGGAGCGCAAAGGTGCAGACTGAACAGAGAATAGCCTAGGCAGTGATGAAGGTGGACAAGACATTTTTAGGTATGTAAAGGAGGAAGACAAGGCATGGGATTTGTAAGATTACAAAGAGAAGGGGGACTGTGCAGAGGGGGACCAAGAAAAGGAAGACATCATGAAGAATACTTTTATTCAGTGCTCAAAGAGGAAGAAGAGGAAAGGCCACCAAAAAGTAACAGGAGCATTGGAAGGAGGGAGGTGGGCACTAGTCTGTTTTCAGATGAGAGTGTCCTAATTGGACTCACTAGTCTGAAAGTGGACAAAGCAATAAGGCCAGGTGGGATTTATCCAAGGGTATTGAGTGAGCTCAGGAAGGTACTGGCTACACCTCTGACAGTCCTATTTAAGAGCTTCCTGGAAACAGGAGTGATTCCAGAGGACTGGAGAAGGGCAGATGTAGTCCCACTTCACAAAAGTGGTAGCAGGGAAGAGGCCTGAATTATAGGCCAGTCAGCCTGACTCTGGTGGTGGGAAAGTTAATGGAGTCACTGCTGAAGGAAAAGATTGTGGAAGATCTTGAATCCACGGGTTAGAAGACCTGAGACAGCATGGCTTCATATGGGGGGTTCATATCAAACAAATCTGATAGAGTTATTTGGCTGGGTTACCAAGGAATCTTATCAGGGTGGAGCAGTGGACATGGCCTACCTAGATTTCAATAAGGATTTTGACAATGTTTCACATAGAAGGCTAGTAAGCCAGCTGGGTAGCTTAGGAGTGGATTCAAAGGGTATAAACTTGTAAGAAATTGGCTAGGGGATAGGCAATAGAGGGTGGGGGTAAACGGAGTTCACTCAGAGGACGGGAGTGTGACCAGCAGGGTGCCTCAAAGATCAGTGCTGGGACCAGTCTTCTTTAATGTCTTTATAAGTGACATTGCAGAGAAGCTAGAAGGGAAGGTCTGCCTCTTTTTGGATGAAAAATCTGCAATAAATTTAACACTTGTGTGTGTGTGTGTGTGTGTGTGTGTGGTGTGTGTGTAAGGATGAGCAGAGACTTGGAAAACTGAAGGAGTGGTCAAGGGTACGGTAGCTGGGTTTCAATGTGAAACAGTAAAGTAACGCACTTGTGCGGGTATAAACCCAGGGCAGAGTACAAATGGGAGAGTGGTACTGATGGACCACCAAGTTGAAAAAGACCTGGGGTTACCATATAAGATGACCTAAAGGTGGCCAGGCAGTGTGACAAGGCAGTTGGGAGAGCTAGTAGGATACTGGGATGCATAGGGACAGGTATCACCGGCAGAAAGAGGGAGGTGGTATTGCTTCTGTATAAATCGCTAATAAACCCCACCTAGAGTACTATGTCTAGTTCTGGAGACCTCATCTCAAGAAGGACATAGACAGAATGGAAGTGGTCCAGAGGAGGGCAACTAAAATGATGTAGGTTCTGCATCAGAAGCCCTATGAGGAGAGACTTAAGGACCCCCTCCCTCCATCACTCTTACCCCAGCCTTCTCCCTTCCTCCCTCCCTCCCTAATCTCCCTACCCCAGGCCACACTTCAACTTTCTGTTCTCTCCTCCCTCCCCCCACTGCAGACAACTCTAGGTTTCATTTTCCTCACCCTGTCCTGTCTGAAAGTTTGAAAATATGGCAACAGTCATTCATGCAGAGCTAACATACTGGACTTGCAAGGATGACAGGTCTTTTGGCAGACGTCGTGGATGCTTGCTCTTCCCAGTAAGTAGCATGGCAGTTTTTTCTGTGCCAAGCATGTTTGCACAGCACATAAGCAAAACCCTATCTTTGGCCTTTTTTCCCCCTCCCAGATCTAGATCTCGTTGAATGTGTCCTCTGTCTGGGTAACCCAGATAAAAAAAAACCTGTCTCATCTGCATTAAAAATATCGACAGGAACATAATCTGTGATCAGAGCAGGCAAAACAGTGGCGACCCATTGAGACGCTGACTGCTCATCAGCATCCATTCATTCACCTGTTCCTTCTTACAGACTATGTTCCTGTGACCCTTCTAGCATGATAGCCACCCATCAGTTGCTGTAAAATACTCATGCTGCAGATGGGTGGCTATTTTGGTTGCTTTTTTTAGCACTGGTCCTGAAATGCGGGCGCCCTTACTAACCGCATTTGCAAACCACATGTGGAGTGCATCCTCAACTTATGTGTCTTTACCTTCATGCTTCCTTTTTCTGTTGGGGTTCAGGTTCGACTACTACTCCTGAACAAGCTCTGTTTTTTTTAAGCTTATTCGACTAACTTAGCTTTTGGAAATGTTAACGCGCTTGGCAACCTTGGCTATAAAGGATCCCAGCTCCTGTAAGGCATCTAAAACTTTTATTTTATCCTCCAGAGATAGATCAACATGTTTGGCTTCCATTAAGAGTGGTGTGAGCAGCAACTAGAGACACAGCATAATGACCAAAGCTGTGCCAGAATTATTTTAAGTAAGCGCGAACAGGTGTTGAGTGTTTTTAATGAGCCGCTAATGAGGGGGAAACTCGCTTGCACTGGGACATGATCGTCCCAATTAAAAGGAGCCATAGTTCCCTTTAAAGGATTGCTGACATAATGAAAAACATAGCCACTTAATCGGTGCCCTGGGGATCGTCCCATTAAAGCGAACGTCCTCTTTAAGCGCATCCCGATTAAGTGGCTTTTACTGTATATGAGATTCATAGAACTTCACCTATAATCATAGAGGAACATATTAGACATGAAAGCACAGATACAGCATCACACCAGGTCATATAAAAAAAATCCACACCTCTAAAATCCACATAGTATATAAGCACCTTAAAAGGGTTTCCAGATCAAACCTTACCTGATTAAAATACTTGACAGGGATAAAAGAAATCTAATCACACTTCCGTTTGGAAATGTTTGACTCTAATCAACTTTTTTATAAAGACTAGAGGGAATTCTCTCACCATTTTGTAATGGCAGTCAAAGTAATTTAGATAATCTTGAACCCATTATATTTACATGCTCAAGTTTTGACAAAGGACGTAAATGTTACCTGGAAAACACCAGTATGAAGAATACTATCTCAAATAACGATGTGTTATATGCTTTATTTACTTGTGGACATAATAACAAATGTAGAAAATCTGTTGGCTTTTTGTCTAATATAAAACTGCTCTGACTGTTGTTGGCACCCCTTCTGTACGTAAATACTCAAACTTTGGGATTCGTTTTTTTGTGATATTTTCTTTTATGTTAAGGATGGAAGTCACAAACGTTGCTTTTTATAGCTAATTAAACTTTCTTTTCCATTTAGGAATAAGATATTGTAAGTTCCAATACACTGAGTAGAGAATGTAAGTAACCAGATCAGAATCCTACAGTGTCTTGTTTACATTTCAGAATAACATAGTTTGAAATAATCTAAAGGAAAATCAATGAGTTCCACCTAATTTTTAATACTGTAAAGAAGATAAATTGATGTTTTATTATTTTCACCATTAATGGTTATCATATACAGTACTTGGGGCCAGATATTCAAAACTTTGTGCTGGGCAAAAACCGTTTGCACAGGTTTAGCGCGGGATTAGCACAGGTCTGCTATATTCAAAAGGCCAGATAGCACGGGCAAACTGCATTAGCGCCGGGCAAAACTATAATGTATGAAAGGGGCAAACTGACATAAATACAGGTGCAATGCTATATTCAGCGACTAGCGCCACACTAAGTGGTTTTGCGTGACTTAGCGTGACACTTAGCACAGTGCAAATTACCGCACAAGAAAAGCTTGTCTTAACCCTGGGCGATTAACTTTAGCTGATAATTTTGGCTTTATGCTGTGTTTAGCGGGTTTAGCCGGGTTTTGCGCGACCCTAACAAATAAATATGACACATAGATAAAGCCAAACATAGAGGAAGCATGCTTAACCGATGGCATCACAATGATGCCATCATCTGCCACCAGTCCCAGCCATGCCAGGCAGTAGGCAGACCCTGCCGCCAGTGGACAGCATGGCAGTGTGGCCATACAGCACACACCTGTGGACCACACATCTGTGGACACGAACAGATGCCAGCACACACATGCAGCACTGTGGGCATGGAGGATGTTGAGGGGAGCGTGTATAAGTGGCAAGGCTGTGCCACAGACCAGGTGTGGCCACAAGGCTGGGACACATCATGCAGTGCACATGGGCCAGTATTGGGAATACCCCAACACTAGTGTGCCTTTTGGATAATATATGCCCCCCCCGGCCACATACCACACAGCTGTACAACTGCCACAGCACACAAAGCCAGAAATTTACATGTCACTGTGAGCATCCCATGCCACAGGTACAGCATCTGTGGGTCACACAACAGTGTAACAGTAATGTCCACTGTCAGTAAACACCTGCAGGTTGGGCCTGTCACTGTGTACAGTGCAGTCATCACCACTGCCCTACACACCATAGGCAGTGCTGTGTCCCTCACACTACTGGCCCCCTTGCTACTGTAGTGTCTGCTGTGCACTGTAGCATGCCCTACAGTGTGACAGTTGTATACAGCACCACCACCACCTATGCAGTCATGTCCCCTGGGGTACAGTATGCTATGCTATGCTGTACTGTTTACATGTAGCCTGCAGCTATCATCGTGCATTGCCAGACTGACCTACAGGTGGAGCTGCTGTTGAACCTGGTCAGCCCCTGTACTTCCAGACTGACCTACAGGTGGCTCTGTGGGACCCTGCGGTAACGCTGGGCAAACTGCATGCAAATCAGGGTATAATGAGATACTAATCCAGTTGTTTGCCCAGAGACTACCTAAGTAGGCTAATTTGCATGGCACTTTTGAATATGGCACATTTTAGCTTCGGGCAAACATGTTTGCACCGGGCTAACTGCTTAGTCCGCGCTAATGTCGCGCTAATGTGTTAGCGCGGAGCTAACGGTACGGGGAATAATATACAGTTTGGATCACTGTTCTTTCACATCTGCTGCTTTCTGCAGCTGTACTGAGTCCATGCATTTGCTGGCACACACATTGGCCATGTAGTTCATCTGTACCTGCCCTCATGTTGCTGTGCACTGTGTTGTTGTTGTTGTGGGTTGCACTTCCTGGTTGCTTTATTCAGTGCTGTCTTATTCCTGGGCTATTTTTGCACTGCACTCCCAGACCAGTTTGCCCGGCTTCCTTAGACTGCAATATTCAGCAGGATTAGCACTGGGCTATTTCCATTTCAATATAGCTTGCTCTGTGCTCCAAGCTAAGTTTGCCTGCTGGGCAGTGCTAATTTAGCCCCTGGGCAAAGTTTTGAATATCTGGCCCTTGGTGTTTTATACTGTCTAAAGTTTTAAAGACATTCAGCAAGGAGTGAATGTTTTTCTCTTGTTTTTGTAATCTGCACATACTGCAAATGAATTATGATATTCATTGGTCACAACAATGGATGTTGTACAATAATTCCTTCTGGTCATCTTTTTAATATGTAACTCTGAAAAGTATTCTATAAAAGGATGGCTTTTTAAAGAATTTGTATAGAATTGTCATTAATGTTTTTATATTGCAAAGATAGTATGTAGATCGATAAAATGAAGCCGAAGTTGAAGTAACTGGATCACTGAAACCCCTACGCTTGCACTTTTTATTCTTTAAAGCCTTTTCATCCTGCTGGCAATGCAGGCAGATATTAGACTTGTCCCTGCCACCCACAACCAGCCACCATCTCCCCATGGCATATATGACCTGTGAAGTCCTCCACAAATTGCCGGGGGGGGCTATCCTCTCCCTCTCCCAGAGACACATCCAGAGTCTGGGTGTAGCTTCCTGGGAAATCTCTTTTCAAATTTTTCCATTTTCTCCCCAGTCCGCCGCTGTGGTGCAGAGATCAGTACATGCCATGAGGAGGCATACACGCACTGTGTCAAACCTTCCTTCCAAAAGCTCCCTTCCTTCATGCTACTCATGTCTGCAGTAAACCCAGGCCTCCATTTGGTGTCAGTCAAGAGCCGAGCCAACAAGCCTCCTGTCCCTGCGATGCTGAGTCCTTTCCCCCCACATGACCCCAAGCAATCGGAGTCCACTTCTGAACTTTGATCACTGGTGTGGTGGGCAGTAGTGCTACCACAGAGCCTCTTAGCTTGCCCCTAGTGTTAATACTTAACTGCTGCATTTAGTGACTGCCTGGTGTCGGGCTGCACAGTAACTGACTTATACTGTGAGAGCATTAATTTTTCTTTTCCGTTGTTTCTTGCACTATATTCCCTCATATTTATCCCTGTCCCCACCCAGAAATGCATGATGGCACTCCATTTACTTGATTGGAGCATCTTTGTATAAAGCTAGTTTCTCGATTTTAAATCAAGTTTTTGTACTGAGTGATGCCAGGGTTGAACTAACAAGGCTCTTGTTAGCTGAACCCTGGCATCAGTTAGTATCAAAACCCAATTTAAAATCAGCTTTAAAAAAGAGGCTCCATTCATGTGAATAAAGCACACCCTGCACTCTCCCTATAAAGAAGTCACATAACATTCTAGCATGGGGGAGGAGTAGAAAGTCAGGAAGTGGAAAAGGATCAAGTGGTCAACCCCTTGGGGGCAAATTATGATCCCTTCCCTACTGGCCTGGTGGCACTGAGGGTTGAGGTGCTGGATGCCACACCATGTGCCACGCTGATGACCCGGGGTCGGAAGTGACCTCGGGTGCCGGATGGTCAGCCAAAGGGAGGAAGACTGAGCATTCCATGGACTACTGTCCTCCTCTGGGGAGAGTGGGGAGGTACAACCATGGTCATGCTGGCTCCTAGCAGTGGCTGGAGGTCAGTAAAATCTGCAGTTCGATGAGGGGTCAGCGCAAGGAAACGTTGGACATGCAATGTGCAGAAGCGTGCATGGCAGCTTCATTGATGTCCTTGTATGCCTATGCCATGGGGGGAACCAGTAAAAAATAGCCCCAGTTCTCTAGTGCTTGTGATATTCAGCCCCTGCAGTGCTGCACTGGATGCTTCCGGTGCTCCCTCTGACCCTGACTCCCCAAAGGTCTTCCATGATATGGGGTGAGTGATGTGGCCTAGAAGGGTGAGAAGGGAGGAGAAGAGCTTGGGCATGGCATCCAGTGCAGGGGCCACTAGGGATGACTGGAAGGGGAACCATAGGACCACCACTGCTGAGGTTGTAAGGCAGCAAAATATGCAACAACAACAGCAAAAAAATTATCCCTTCCCTTCCTTTGGGGGCTGCTAGAAAATATTTTCAAACATCATGGAGGAGCTCCCATCGAGGTAAGAGAGATCCCCGTTTCTGCATTTCAGCACCAAGAAAGGTGCTCTGTAAACTGAAACAACAAAGATAAAAATGTAGGAAATTTACCCAGAAGGCGGGGGGGGGGGCTACAATATTGAAGGCCTTAGCCATGTTGATGAAAATGGTCACAGTGATTTGGTCATGATCCATTATCTTTCAGCACAAAGTCAGTGACATGGAGAAGGGAGCTGATGACACAGTGGCATTTGCAGAAGCCATAGAGGGAGGAATGGAAGAAGGAGAAAAAGTCAAAGAAGTAGAACAACTGAAAGAGAATGAATTTTTCCTCCACCTTAGCCAGCGAGAGGGTGAGGGAGGGGATGGGACGTAATTATCATGGAGGGGGGACTTTAGCCTGACTCTAGGTTTGGGGAACTGTCCCAAGTTGAAGAAAAATACTTAAAATGGAGGTAAGAGGCACAGCAATTGCCAGAGCAGAGAGTTAGTATTCAGTCCATTAGAGATCTGCCTTTTAGAGGAATGTAGAGAGAGAAAGGCAGCAAGGGTCATCTCAGAAGAGACGAGGGAGAAGGAAAGAGAAAAAGGAAGTAGAGAGTGGAAGGGAAGGGGGAGAGGAGATAACAAAGGGTGGTGTAAATAGATTGCGGGGGTGGGGATGAAGTAAGGAGGGAGAGAGCCCAGGAGGTGAAAAATTGATTTTAACAACGTGTGGCTTCATGTGGGTCAGAGATAGGAGAGTTCCTAGTTTGAGAATGGGAGTAAGATGACTGGTTAGTAAGGCTAAAAAGATAATATTTAACTTTCTATAACTATCAGGGGAGTTTAGGTTACTCTAAATGTTTGTGGCAGAGTTATTCAATTTGGCCTCCATGGTGGCCTTGGTGCTGGCATTTCATAGCTACTTGTATCTCAGAAAGTCTTTGGGGAGAACCTGAGGCCTTGTGGCAATGCCAGGCAGAAGTACAGGCTGTGCAAGTGTTAGTAAACTCTGCTGCAGTCCAGGGGAGGTGCAATCTATGTACGCAAGACCTTAGGGCAGGTTTGTCCCATGTAGCGATGAATTTAGAATGGAAGTAGGACAGACCATTATCTATATCGATGGTTACAGATAGCAGTGATTAGCCAGCATTCCAAACATCATCTAGCAGGGAGGAAGGGCTGAGAGACCTGTACAACCTAGACCAGACAACCTTTGGGGAGCGGGGGCTTTGGGTTGAAAATCCTTATGACACAGCAAACCATATGACTGAGACAGAGCGTTCTAAAGTGTACCAGCAGAAAAAAAAAGTGGTGGAGGTGGGAGGATAGGGTACAGCCAATAAAGGAGTGGTTTGATGAGTTAGGGTTATGATGGGTGGGTTCAATGATGATGAGCTGTGTGAGGCTGAGGGAACTGTAATTAAAAAACTGGAAAATTTTAAGTTTTAATATTTCTAAATGTATCATTAATTGGGTATATTACTTTTTGGAGGGGAGTTTTCAAAGGATTGAGGTAGACGGTAATACATCTGAGGAGGCATTGATTTGGGGAGGAGTCCCACAGGATACCAAATTGGGGCCACTGTTGTTTTTAGTTATAAAATATGCAGATAATACTACAGTTCTAGATGGTTCCATGTGATAACGGCGACCGTGAAATAGCGCTCACCGTTAGGGCTAGTCTACATTGCCAAAAATGAATTTTGGCTATGTAGATTCATGGCAAACAGCAAGAGGGTGCCTGAGATATGGTTTCTTGCCTTTATGCTTCACCCCCGTACCCCCCTACTAATGGATTTTCAACTCTAGGGGGTGCATGTCAGGGAGGGGAAGAAAAAAAAAACCCCAAACCCCGACCTGGTGCAGAAAACACCGGCGCACCCAGAACCAAACACGGCACCCTCCCAACCCCAGCCTGCCATCAACCTACCACGCCACATGGCCAGCTCAGCAGCCCACCACCGCACTACATCCCACAAACCCTCTCACCCCCTTCCAGCCATCGCATGGCGTGGTCCCTCTCCACCCCCGCATCGTGATACATAGTGACATCCTGTCACTATATTCGATGAACCCCCTATCCAGTCACCCCCCCGCGTAGCCCTGTGCACAGGCACCGTAATTGAGTTACCCTTTCAGAAAGTGCTCAATTGTGGTTGCACTGTACACAGGATACCATTCTGGATGCATGGGACAATGTGGAAGAGAGTACTATACAAATGATTTATATCATACAGCAAGATAGTCAAAAACTATTTTATGCAAATAAATCCAAGCAAAGCAAAGGAGATATGATTTTGGAGGCAGGGAAAATGGGAAGAAATCAAACAGTTACAATCTGGGGTGGTGGGGAAGAAGCTGAAGTGGTTAACAAAGTAAAATTATTTTATATTATTTTTCAAAATGATTTTAGCTGGACAGAGCAAGTTTGAACTATGGTAAAAAAAGCAAATAGTAGGCTATATTTTTGATTATTTTGAAAAGGGCTAGATGAAATATATCTGACTTAATATACTATTATTCTACAGTGGTCAGGCCGGTTTTGGAATATGGGGCACTGTGTGGGATGGTGGGCTTACAAAAGATAAAACAGAGGCTCTTGAAAGGATACAGAAAAGGGCACTTAGGATAGTGCCAGGGTGAAAAATGAGTTTTACTGAGGCATTAAGTGCAGGTTCGAAAGGCTGGAAGTAAAACAAAAAAAGATGGCAAGAGAAATGTTTAGACTGGCATGTGATCCAACACATAAACTTTACTTTATGCTTTTACCAAAAGAAGCTACTGGATATCAATCACATAAACAGACAAGGTGGAAGAAACCGATAGTGAGAACTCAGACTTACAGTGGGTTTTTGTTTGTGCCTTATTTAGATGTGATTTAAGGACTGGTTTTGATGCAGTAGGGGTAAACATGTACTAAGGCATTTATATATAAGAGATATTAAGCGATAGCTGTCAGATAAATGGTTTATCTACACAAGTGCTGTTTGACCTCGGGTAACCTCATAAGTGACGTATGCCACGAGTGAGGTGTCAGAGGTCAGACAGCACAAGTGTAGATGAATCATTTATCTGACAGATCTCTGTTGTTTATTTCATTTATGCAATAGGGATGCTTTCTGTCAATGCAGGGACATTTGCTTTTGATTGCTTATCTTTTTTTGCATAAGTTTGTCAAAAAAGTGAACATAAAATTGCATTTTCTGCTCATTTTTGCTAGTTATAAAAAAATCTATACCATATCTATAAACAAAACACCACTCATTTTGTAGATAATTTTGTGCTGAACAACTTTCCTGCTCACAGTACCATGCTATCTTTTTTTGTTTTAAAGTTATTGCATTTGAATATGAGTAGTACTGCTACTGAGGTTGAACATTCTAAATGAGTTTCAGAGTGATTGTGACATAGCTACTGTATGGATACATTTTATTATTCAATGGCTGTGAAGATAAATGGATTTACTCAACAGCTTCTGAGTCAATGCCAATTGCATAAATATGTATCTGCCATTTTTATTTTTTTGAAATCAAATTTTTTTTATTTTATAGTACATATAAAACAGACACACAAAATACATCCACATGTGTAATTCAACTTTGCCTCATATAAGCAGAGGGTACAGACAATATGAGAACATACTTTCCTGAGGCTCATATCAATTTATCCAATTTTACAAATACCACAAGTATCTAAAACATAAATTAAAAAAAAAATTAACAATAATAAAAAGTGCATTTGAATTCAATTAAGTTACATTCCAGAGTATAAGCAAAAGGTGAGGTCTTTTTCTATAAAAATATTTATCTTGAAGTAACAAAGATAAAGGAGAGGGAATGAGGAAAATCCTGTATTAGTTTCAGTCAAAAAAGGTTCAGGGATAACTTGTGTCTGTTCCACCCAAGGGCCCCATCCCACTACTTGACCCCCAGAGTTTGACCAAAACCAACTTCCGGGGTAATCCCCATTGAATGTATTGATTCAAGTGCCCCGTCCTAACCTTGATCTATCAGTATTTCCAAGATATCTCTGCTTTCTTTTACTGCCTGGAAGAAAGGCGGCCAACGGGCTATACATTTATCTTTAAGTTATCTTAGTTGGCTGTAAGCCCCTCCATCTCCAATACTCAGAGACACACATTGTACCAGGATTCTAATGTAGGTATCTCTGGGTTTAACCATTTTTGGGTGATAGTTTTCAGGGCAGTTGCTGCTAAGATATTGTAGAGGTATCTTTGGGCTTTGGATTTAATGCCTGAGGGGGCAATTCCAGCAGCCAGTGTTGAGGGTTGGTAATGGTTGGAGTATCAAGTATGCCCACCACCACTGCAACAGTCTGGTCCCAGTATCCCCTTCAGTTTGGGGCAGGCCCAAAATATATGAGTGTGCATGCCCTTCTCTCCACGTCCCCCTCCAGCATAGGTAAGAGGAGGTTTGTCCATGGTGTTTAGTGATAACAGGCATGCTGAAATAACATAACACCACTTTCCATCTAAATTCCCTCCAGAAGCTGGAGGCTGTGGTGGAATGGATGCCCCTCCAGACCTGTAGCCATTCCCCATCCCTCAGCTGAAATCCAGCTTTCGTATGCCAAGTTTGTCTAAGGTAATTTAACGGGTCTGAATCTAGACTCATCACACAAGATGTGATTTTGGAAACCATATCTCTCTGTCCCAGTTGGGTCTTCAAGAATTGAAGAAACTGCTAGGGGATTACTTTCTTCCATTAAGTGAAATTTTTTATCTTTTTCAGTTAAATAGTGTCTTGATCTGGAGAACTCTGAATAGATCACACAGGAGCAACCCAAATTCCTGTGCCAGTTGCTGAAATGTTTTAAATGTATTACCTGTGTAGAACTGTCCCACCTTCGAGAGTCCCTGCCTGGCCCATCTCTTATATCCTAAGTCCATCCTGTAGGGGGTTAAGCCTAAAAATATCAATGCTATGTTTTCTACATATTTTCTGCCAGACCTTTTATAGGGCCACTGACCAGGGGCTGCCCAAGACCAAACAGTGTAGGCCAGCCCCATCCATGAAGATTAAATCCCCAATCATGGAGCTAGAAGAGGATGGTTTCTCCACTTCAACCCATAATGGGATCTTCTTACTTGCCATTAGTGGTATTAAGGCTTGTAACTGAGCTGCCCAGAAATATTTATGCAAGTCTGGGAGTCCTAGCCCACCTTGATATTTGGTTCTAAACAGGGTCTGCCAACGGACCCTAGGTATCCTTTCAGCCCAGATAAATTTAGAGATTGTTGTCCTGAGGGTTTTCCAAAAAGAGCTTGGGGGTCTTATTGGCAATGAGAGAAAGAGAAAGGGAAACAGAAATTGTGGTAATACATTCATTCTAATACAGTATATTCGACCAGATAGGGATAATGGGAGTTCATTCCATCATGTACAATCCGCCTGGATAGCTTGCAAGAGTTTATCATGATTCATCTGATATAACCTACTCAAGTCTCTAGGAATCCAGATGCCCAAGTATTTAAACCCATCCCTTGCCCATTTGAATGACCCGTCACCAGTAGGGTCCCCACCGTGACCGGACCCAATGGAAGTATTTCTGTTTTTGATTCATTAATCTTGAACCCCACCACTTGACCAAAGTCCTTCAGTATGGAAGCAATGTCTGGGGCCAAGTGTACAGGGTCCTTTACATATAATAACATATCATCTGCATACATTGATACCCGAAGTTCAACCCCTCCCACACCGACTCCCTTATAAATATCTGATTGTCGGATAAATGTGGCCAGAGAATCCATACTGAGGGCAAATAGAAGGGGAGAGAAAGGGCAGCCTATCCTAGTACCCCTTTCTATTTTAAATCTGGCTGAAAGGATCCCATCTACCGCAACCTGTATGCCCACAGTTCCATATATAGGTTCCTGATCCAGATTCTAAATCTATCCCCAAAGCCCAATTTACCCAGGGTATGGTCCAAAAAGACCCAGTCCAGATGGTCGAATGCTTTCTCTGCATCCAGTGAAATCACTGTGTGTAACATTTGGGGGGAGGGAATGCATTCAGGAGAAGTCAGATATTGTCTTGGGTAGGACGCCCAGGAATGAACCCCGTCTGATCAGTGTGCACTGCAGATGAAATTATTGATTGGAGGTGCAAACTTAAGATTCTTGAGAAAATGTGTGCATCTTGGTTCAGAAGAGAAATTGGCCGGTAGCTCGAGCACTCAGGGGGGTCTTTCCCTGGCTTAGGTAGTACAGTGATCATAGCCACTCCCCATGTATCCGGCATGGTGCCTTCTTTGTGTGCCTCATTACATACCTTGGTAAGCAGGTGGGTTAAGTCTGCCACAAAGTGTTTAAAAAATTCTGCAGTAAATCTGTCTGGACCAGGGGCCATCCCTGTACTAAGGGATTTAATTACTGCCTTGACCTCTCCCTCTATGAATGGGGCCTCCAGAATATATTTTTGTGCCAGGGTAAGTGAGGGTAAGTCTACTCTGTCTAAAAAATTTGATACCCCTTGGATGTGATCTGGGCCCCTTTCTTTGATATATAATCGGGTATAGAATTCTGAAAACTCTAGCAAATTGGGATGGCTGCGAAACCACTCCCCTTGGGTCAGTTCTACTCCTGATTTTGGGGATATATCTATCAGCCTCCTGCTTCCGCAGGCGGAGGGCCAGCAGTCTACCCGCTCTCTCCCCCCATTCATAGTACTTTTGTCTGGTAAACCTTAGGGCATTTTTCATACGACGTTGCATCAAGTTGTTATATGCTGTTTGTGCTTTCTTAAGCTTGAGGAGTAAGTCTCTGTCCCTTGTCCTTTTGTGCTTCTGATCTATTTCACTAATCTCCTCTACGATTTTGCTAATTTTAAGGCGGTGTTGCTTGTTTTTAAAGGAGGTATGGGCAATGATGTGCCCACGATGGACCGCTTTCAAACCATCCCAAATAAATTTTGCTGAAGATTCGGATTCCAGATTCTCATTTAAGTAGTGTTTAATCACCTCCTTCTGAGAGTCCATGAAGGCCTTGTCAGGGAGGAGGTCTAAGTCAAATCTCCAACTTCCTCTCCCTCCCTCAGAGTCCCATCTGACCTCAGCCAGAATCATAGCGTGGTCAGAAAAGGTTACTGGTTGGATAGTCACCCCCCTAAAGGAATAGGCCCATACTTTCTGTGTATAGAATCTATCGATTCTGTAGTAAGAGTTTGATGCAGGAGAGTAAAACGTGAAGTCCTGCCCCTCAGGGTTCTGTATGTGCCAAGGGTCCACTAGGCCAGATTTTGAAATGAGTGTTCGCAGTAATCTTGAACTCCTCGTTTCCCTTCCCCTCCTGGGTAGATTTTTATCTAGGGCATTATTCTCTACACAGTTCCAGTCCCCTGAGAGAATAACTTGGCCTTCTGGAAGAGCAGAAATTACCTGAAATAAATATCTAAAAAATTTCCCTGTGGGAGAGGTGGGGGTGTAGATTGATGCTATATGTAAAGTGTGTCCTCTAAATTCCCCTGACAAGAGAACCATATGTCCTGTTTCCTCTACCTGCACTTTGCTAATGGAGAAAGGAAGCCCTTTTTTTTACCAATATTTCCACCTCGGATTTTGTAGATCCTGGGTGGGAGTCCAAATAAACCGATCGCACCCAGGACCTATGTAATTTACTGTGCTCCACTTCTGAAAGTCTGGTTTCTTGAATACATGCTATATCACAGTGTACCCTACTAAACTCTTGCAAGATTCTTGCTCTTTTATCTACATTGTTGATACCCTTCACATTGACTGAACATACTTTAAGAGATGCCATCGGTAAATATATTTAGTTCAATCCAGTTATGTCTTCCCCCTGCCTTCCCTCACCAAAACCCCAGGATGTATTCAACCAACAAAAATTAGAAACAAAAAATAATTTTCTACAGCACAACATATATAACATCAAGGGTGTTAGTGGAGTCCCACTAAGCCCTCATAACAGCAGCGATCAGGGTAAACCCTACCTCTGCTATGGAAGCCCAAGCCAAGAACAGGTATCTCACTAGATGGTGGTGAGAGACCGTACGAAGGAAAAAGCACTACTAATGTGCACAAGGTTGAGAGTCCTGGCCTATGCCAGAGCAATCAGACCCTGCCCTTCAGAAGAGTACTCCAAAGTTTTATGGTGCCTGAGCTGAGAGTCCCAGGTGCAACAGTTGGGAGGTCCACATCCCCAGAGAGAAACCGGCGAAATCTAACCCCGAGAATTATCAATGATTTAGAAAAAAGAACAGAGAACTTTACTTGTATCCCTGGAAGCTCCCCTGGGGGTGACCCAAAACGTGTGGGGTTCTGCGGACCAACCTACCATCCCAAAAAACCCCAAAAAGGACCAAGAAAAATCTCAGTCCCCATTTATATACGTCACCTGAGGGGGGGGAGGGGGGTCTATCCCTCCCTCCCCTCCATGTGAAAATCATTTTCATCACCTCGATGAACGCAAAAAGAAAACTGGAACAGCAATAGATTTATTTTAAACTTAAAAAGTTCTAAATAATTAGTCTTATAGAGGACAAATTAAATCATGTAAGCATCTGAAGTTTTCCAAAATTCCTGGATGCGCCTTCCCTTCTATGTTATATCATCACATAGTTAGGCATTAAACCCTGACCCATCCATTGCAGCAAGAATATGAACAGCATAAATTTGGTAAATGCTCTATGATGTAAAACTGAATACCAAGCATATAAAAAGTAAGTGTCCAGTGTTTAAAGTAAGCAATGCAGTCAAATGAAGAAACCGTTCTACAGGGATCTTACATTGGTTTAAGTCACCACTGAATACCTGATCCACATAACTCTGGACAAAGTGAGAGAGACCATCAGTCACCCCTTCAAATTAGATTTGAAAAGAATACTTGCAGCATTTCTTTAAATGTTCCTCTAAGATATGAGATATGAGATGCAGGGGGTCTCTCTAGGATGTGTCATAACATCCTTGTGGAAATTTCTCGGCCATCAGGGGAACAGGAAGTGTGCAACGCACTCAATGCGGTCCCACCAGGCAGGAAATATGCAGGAAACTCCCTCTATGGAAAGAACTGTTCCACCTCCAGAATGTCTGAGAATACAAACAAGAAGGTGAGACCCAAACACATGCATAGGACTGTAAAAGATATTGAGAGTCACAATCCAGGCAAGTCCCACTTACATGTCTCGGGGGTTCTAATGGACCGAGGTCCATTTGAGGAGCTAAGGCTCAAAATAAAGGTAGCGAGCCATACAGATCCACTAGGAAGAAAAATCACTCAGTCCTCTCAAGTCGCAGGTTTTGGCTGAATCCATCTGGTCAAATCAGCATGCAGTGGCAGTAAGCAGTCCGAGCGTTTTCTCATTGTTCGTCTGCTTCCTGGTGCAATTGACCATAACAGGTTCTCGATCTCTTGCTCCACCTGGTCTTCTCTATTATTCGGAATGGGAACACCAAGAGTTTCCAGATATGGCGTAGCGGCTTGGAGGGACTCAAAGTTTTTGACACCTTCTTTATCTTGTACCCATTATCCGGCAGGGTATTTTAGGTAAGCTTTAAGGCCCTTTTCCCTTAATGATTTAACTACCAGCAGAATCTTCTTCTATTTTGCCAACATGAGAGGAGGGTAGTCCTGGTCTACATACACCCTCTGCCCATCCAGGCTAAAATCTTTTTTACCCTACACCAGCCTTGGATTTTTTTATTTTATTGGGTAGCACAAGAATTTAATGAGGATTGATCGGGGGGGGGGGGCCTGTTTCGGTTTAAGGGCAACCGACCAGTCAGCCCTGTCAGTGTCGAGAGCAAAGTCCTCCTCAAGGACAAGCTCCTTCCGGAGCCAGCAATCCATATACTCCTCCATGTTGTCCTGCTCTGCTCCCCCTGGTATTCTAAATACCCCTATGTTGTTATGGAGAGCCGGCCTCTGAATTTTCTGCCTGCAAAGTCAAATCCTGTTCTTTCTTATGCAGGTAGGTCAAAGACCTGCAGAATGCCATATGTTAATTTGTTACCATGTCCATTTGGGATTCTACTGTGGTGGTAAGGGCTTCCAATTTTTTAAAGTCCTTCTGCAGCCCAGTTATTTTGACATCAATTCTATGTAGTATTTGTAGCATTCAATGCCCATCTGCATTGATAAAGTTGGTCGTAGTGTCCCACCCAGAGTCTTCCTCCTCATCTGCTGACACTGTAAAGGCCAAGGATCTGTATGGTGTGGGGCTGACAGGCTGAAGCTCCATCTGCATGCTGGGCCATCTGCATGTGCCAATAAAAGTAGTTTTTTTAGTTTTACCCATCTCTCTGGTGATAGCGTTAGATAGGATTTGAGAAATTACGAGGTGTTAAACCACTGATGGTGACTGATTGCTCAGAAAATTGCACTTGGGTACATGGAACTCTGCTTCAGGCAGCCATCTTGGTGCATGACGTCACTGGAAGTCAATATATGCCATTTTTATGTTTAAAATGTTGACTGTTGATGTATTAAGTTATAATAATGTATATAGTTTGTGATCTTATGCATAATGTGTGCTTATGTAAATGTGTGCAAACTTCAACCAACATTGAATGGTTGCAATATTCTACAGTTATTATAAGGGTCTTGGAAATGCGGCAGTTTTATTGGCTGTCAGCATTCCAACAGCCTTACGTTAATCTACTCATTAATATACCTCTGCAGCCGAATTACAGGAGCATTGATTTTAAAAAAGTAAGGTCCGACTTAGCTTCCAGCATTCTATGCCTGGAAGTTATGGGACATCATTACTTTTCAACAAATTTATGTTTTCTCCTGGTGAGTTTCTGTTGAATATTGTAATTTCTGCCAGTCAAAGCTTGCTGCATAACTCCCCCACAAGTGATTCTCTTTAGTCCCTGTACTTCTGTCAGTAACAGGATGCACACACTTATCTGGGACTCTCCACTGGCATGGCTAAACCTGATAAGTCATCAAGGTTGTTATACAGTAGGAGCCATGGGATAGAACTGGGAGTGCCACTCTTGAGAACAGGGTCACGGTCATGGGAACTATTGAGCAGGTGGGATCATTTAAAAGCCATGGTGAGGCTAACCAACAGAGAATGAGCAGCTGGCTGTTTACAGCAGGGTGACATAAATGGGATGATATGGCAGTAACGTAACAGTAAAAGTCACGGTGTAGCTCACAAATACAGAACGAGAGGCTTGGTGGGAGATGGGTTTAAACAGATGTTGTAAGCTGAATTATAGCTTTTTATTGTTCTTCATTTAAATGCAGTGTGTTGTGGCTTAAAATATTTACATGTGTTCCTTCTTTGTGGTTTTGTAGTAATTTTTTTCAAGAACTGTAAATAAGGTGTTTGCTTTTGTGAAAATTACTATAGAATGGCAGCTTCTACTGTTACACTGCTGCCCGATGGTCCCATTCATGCCACACTGCTGCAAACAGCCAGCTGCTCACTCTCTGTTGGTAAGCCACACCACAGCTTTTACTGTTACACTGGTGCCCGATGGTCCCATTCATGCCACACTGCTGCAAACAGCCAGCTGCTCACTCTCTGTTGGTAAGTCACGCCGCTGCTTTTACTGTTACACTGCTGCCCGATGGTCCCATTCATGCCACACTGCTGCAAACAGCCAGCTGCTCACTCTCTGTTGGTAAGTCACGCCGCAGCTTTTACTGTTACACTGGTGCCCGATGGTCCCATTCATGCCACACTGCTGCAAACAGCCAGCTGCTCACTCTCTGTTGGTAAGCCATGCCGCAGCTTTTAAATTATCCCAGATGCTCAATGGTTCCCACAAATGACACCCTGTTCTTAAGAGTGGCACTCCCTGTTCTTTTACTATAGCTGGAGCAGCTGGTATAAAAACAGGAGGAATGTTTTTTTTTTCACCAGCTGTAAGCTATAACCATCTCTGCTGGCATGAACGAGAGTGAGGAAGAAAGAAGGGGAGCAGGTGAGGGAGGGATCTTTATTGAACAGCCACTCTGTTGCTAATGCTTCTCACCAAATGTACAACTGACAACACATTAAGCCGTGGCCATCTGCTTGCCCGCTCTCCCACTCTCATTCTGAAGCGTGGACAAAATATAATTGGTGTCTGCAACTCTTCTGACTGCTTCCCCACTCAGTATTGTTGTAACTATCACGGGCACTGTGGTCTGCCGCAGTGACTGTTAAGTGTACAGCAGCTTCAACGTTAGCATGTTTACTGAGGGTGGGGGTGAATGTGCAGTAGCCAGCCACTCTGCAGTGTTTATGCCATGACAGGAGATGTATTTAAAGAAAGCGGTAGAAGAGGAGTGGGGTTTCAGCTTTCATATTGCCAGAAGTGAGCAATATAACTGGCGCTGTGAGGGGGCAGGGGTCCTGACATTCAAGTCTGAGCTGGGCTTCATAATAATACCCACCTACTGGTACACTACTAGTGCAAACCTTTGGTGGAGGGAAAATTTTATGTCAATGGTTAAGAATAACTAAAATAAATACAGAATGTCATTGGAAAACTACAAGAAAAACTGAACCCAATTATAATAATAGCATGAAGGTACTCCCAGGGGTTATGCTTATGTTACGTGGCTGCATCTCATGCCACATTATGCCCCCAGGTGGTGATTGACTAGAACATTAACATATAGAAACATAGAAACATAGAATCTGATGGCAGAGGACCACTTGGCCCACCCAGTCTGCCCATTTCCCTACCTAATGGATAAGCTGCAGATTCTAGTTAACCAGCAGCCTACTTCTTTCTACCTCCACCCCCTAGAATTGCCTTATGACTGTCCTATGCGTGCTTGAATTCAACCACTGTTTTTGACTCCACAACCTCCTCTGGAAGGCCGTTCCATGCATCCACAACCCTCTCTGTGAAAAAAATACTTCCTTACATTACCTCTGAGCCACCCCCCCATCTTCAACTTGTGCCCCCTTGTTCTTGCACACCTCTTTTTTTGAAAGATGCTACCCTCTTGGACTTTGTTGATTCCCTTGAAGTACTTGAAAGTTTCTATCATGTCCCCCCTCTCCCTCTTTTCCTCGAGGCTATACATATTAAGCTCCTTTAGTCTCTTTCCATGTGTCTTTTGGTGCAGACCCTGCACCATTTTAGTTGCACTCCTCTGGACAGCTTCCATCTTGTCTATGTCCTTGCGGAAATTGGGTCTCCAGAACTGCACACAGTACCCCAGATGGGGTCTCATCAGCTGTCTGTACAGAGGGATAACAACTTCCCGTTTTCCACTGGTGATGCCTCTCCCTATGCATCCCAATATCCCCCAGCCCTCCCTACTGCCCTCTCACATTGCTTGCCCACCTTTAAGTCATCTGATATGAGTACCCCCAGGTCCCTTTCCATTTTTGTTGTTGTTAGTATCTCACCCCCCATTGTGTACTCTTCCCTTGGGTTTTTGTTTCCCAGGCGCATTACCTTGCACTTCTTAGCATTGAATCTAAGCTGCCATACATTTGACCATTTCTCTAACCTTGCCAAGTCCCTTCTCATCCTTTCCACCCCACCTTGTGCATCAACTCTGTTGCAGATCTTTGTGTCATCTGCAAGGTGACATACCTTTCCTTCCAGTGCCTCTGAAATGTCGCTTATAAAGACATTGAAGAGGACCAGTCCTAATACTGAACCCTGCGGTACCCCACTAGTAACCCCCCCCTTTCTTCAGAGTGGACTCCATTTACTATTACCCTCTGTGTCCTATTCTCCAGCCAATTCTTTACCCAGGCTATCATCTTGGGACCCACTCCCAGGCTGGTTAACTTGTTTATTAATCTTTTGTGTGGGACTGAGTCAAATGCCTTGCTAAAGTCTAGGTAGACCATGTCCACAGCCCCTTCCTGATCTACTACTTTGGTCACCCAGTCAAAGAAATCTATTAGATTCGTCTGGCATGACCTTCCTGCTATGAATCCATGCTACCTTGGGTCCTGTGCCCCTCTGGCCTCTAGGTACTTGACAATTCTTTCCTTCAGAAGTTATTCCATCATTTTGCCTATCACTGAGGTTAAACTAACAGGTCTGTAGTTTTCTGCTTCTGCCCTGCTCCCACTTTTGTGAAGGGGAATCACATCTGCCCTCCTCCAGTTCTCAGGTACCACCCCATCCTCCCATGATTCATTAAAGAGGGTAGTCAGTGGTGTCACTAGTTCTTTCCTTTGTTCTTTTAGAATTCTGGGATGAATCCCATCAGGCCCCATTGCTTTGTCCACCTTCAGTTTTAAGAGTTCTTTCAGAACCCTTTCTTCTGTAAATGAGCTGGTATCAACTTCTGCATCCAGAGTGTTTCTATTGTTTGTTTAAGGTACCTCCCCCCCTCTTCATTTGTAAATACTGAGCAAAAATATTTGTTTAGTATCTCTGCCTCTTCACCGTCACCCTCTGCCCACCCCCTCCCCTTTATTAAGCCTCACTATCCCTCCCTTAGTCTTCCTTCGCTCCATGATGAACCTAAAAAAGGTTTTATCCCCATCTTAACTGAGTTAGCTATCTTTTCCTTGGTTAGGGCCTTTGCTGTTCTGACTGCCTTCCCAGCTTCGTTTTGTTTTAACTGATACAATTCTCTGTCCTGCTCCTTCTGTGATTCCTTGTACTTCCTGAATGCTTTCTTTTTCTCTTGAACCTTCACTGCCACTTCCTTTGAGAACCATAGTGGTTTCTTACATCGTTTTGTTTTGTTTATTTACTTCACACAAAGGCTTGTTACCTCTGTGATAGCAGTTTTAATTATTCCCCATTGTTCTTCCTCCTCTCCTTCCTGCCCATTTGCTAGTGCATCCCTTAGGCACTCACCCATTTTGGCAAAGTCAGCCCTCCTGAAGTCCAGTACTTTTGCCTTTGTATGGCTTGACTCTATTGCTGTGTTTATTGTGAACCATACTGTTCAATGGTCACTAGTTCCCAGATGGCTACCCACTTCTACATCTGTGATCCTCTCTCCATCTCCATTTGAGAGAACCAGGTCTAAGATTGCTCCCTCTCGAGTGGGTTCCAATACTAGTTGTCTAAGGCATGCCCCCCCTGTAGGGCATCTAGAATAACCCCACTCTTAGAAGTGGCTGCTGCAACTGCACTCCAGTTAACATCTGGCATATTCAGATCGCCCATCAGCAGTATCTCCCCTTTATCTGCCATTCTAAGTATACTTTCTATCATTTCCTTGTCCATTTCGTCCCCGTGAAAGGGGGTCTGTATACAACCCCTGTGTGGATTGTGGTGCCATTGCCTGCCTCCAAATTGACCCACGGTGCTTCTTCTCCTCCCTGTTTACCCTTTTGTTCTGTTGCTTTCATTCCTTCCCTTATGTAGAGAGCTACTCCTCCTCCTCTTTTACCCTCCCCTGTCCCTCCTGTAGATAGTGTATCCTGGTTTGTTTACGTCCCAGTCAGGGTTCTGTGTGTACCATGTTTCCATGACTGCCACAATATCCAGATGTTCCTCCTCCATCAAGGCCACTAATTCAGGAAGCTTGCTACCCAGACTACGGGCATTGGTACTCATTGCTCTCCATTTTTTGATGGCTTTACCTTCTGTATCAGTATCCCCCGATGACCTTTCTACCTTGGTCTTTTTTTCCCCTGGGAGTACCTTATTGCTTAATAAATCTGAATCTGAACCTGAATTAATAGAGTGGATGATATTTTTTGCTTGGGGGGGCATTTTACACTGAGCTCCTCAAGGACCAGAAGCTTACCTGATGTGAGAGGGAAGAAAGGAAAGAGAAGGTATCAAGAAAGGAGTCTAGCTTAGTTCTAAGTGGAGGAGTAGATGCCCCAATGAAAGCAATTAGGAGAGTGTACATAGGAGAAGCTCACGGACAAAGATGTCGGTAGACTTCAATAGGGTGTCACAGAAGAGGCAGAGACACACACGCACAGAACAGAACTCCCCTCACAGTCTTTCTGTTGACTGCATAACCCAAGATTTTGAATTCCACATCACTAATCTGGGCAGAGCGCAAGGTCTTGATAATGATTAGGATGTCAGATTTATCATACTGGGCCCACAGCTTCAGCTGATTGAGCTTACCGAGAAGGCTCTGGATGATTTCGTGTACACAAGGGCAATAAGGAGCTTTAGAAACCGAGATATAAGTTAGTGCATGAGCTTTGTGGTGGAACAGTGGTCAGGGGAAAGAGATAGAGCTCTGAAGAGATTTGAGGTTGAATGAAGCAGACGAGAGGATGTGAGACTGAGATGAATGGGGGAGGTAAGGGGAGAGAGGAGGAAAGGGGAGAGAGGAGGAGATCAGATGGAAAGACGGGAGGAGGAAGGGAGGAACTCATGACATGGAGAGCAGGGATGGGACAGGAGGAGAGGCAGGAGAAGCATGATAGGGAGAAGGGAGGGAGGGTAAGAATAATTGAGCAGGGATGTAGCAGGGAGCAAGTTACAATACAAGCTGCTAACCCAAGGAGAGGGGTTGGGGTGAGGGGTGAAGGCTGAAGGACAGGAAGGAAAGAGGTTAAGGTGTAGCTGGGAGCCATTTATCCCTCTGTCAGCCCCAGTGATGTATTCTGGGGGCTCTTGGCTCCAAGACAGCAGCACAATGCATGATCTGGGACCAGTGAGCCATTCAGAAAGCTTTATTTTTATTGCTGATAGAATCAGGGAAGGACCATGGCAGTCTGTTTCTTCTCTTTCTTTGCCAGCATGTTTTCAATTATCAATGTTATTTAGTCCTGGGACAGTTAGAGCAGTTGGTAACAGGCTGCAGCTGCCACTCCAGGATTGCTGAAGGAGATTTTTGTTAAACAGAACTTAATCAGCTGGCAGCCACCCAAGGAGAAAGGGGCCTGGGATGGGATTACAGATCAAATATACTGCCTATATAATATATAAACTAAGAACAAGAGAAAAATGAAGTGTGGCTGGAAAAGAAACCTAAGCTGAAACAGAGTTCTCTCTTTCATTCTGTTACGGGGTCCAAGACAAAAAAAGATCTGGTATATAGTAATGGGAAATTATTTTCTCAAGGAATGCTCAACATCTTTTCATTCACTGGGGTGTTTTTCCAATTAAACTTGACTGCTAGCACTTGACTGGCTTTAATAAGTTTTGGATTGACATTCATCTCAGTGGTGATGTGTGAGCTCCCATAGGAAACCTTGCAGTTGACCATGAGATGAAAAAAAAATTAAAAAACACACGGTAGCTGTTGAGCGTCAGTAGTAATTACTATATATGTTTATATGTACAGTTATTGTGTCTCTTTCAGTTAGAAGAGTACCTTCAATGTTTAAGAATAAAATATCCTAGTTGGATAAGAGTTATGTCATGATTTATAGTAGTCTAAAGAGAAATTTTGATTTCAGTAGTTGGAAAACAAAAACAGGCAGCTGGGCAGCAGGGGAAAGAAAAAGAAGACAGAAAAAAGGAAGGATGCAGTAAAAGGTAAGGAAAAAAGTTTAATGCAAAAGTCAGACACTCAGCCTAAATCCAACACAATTAGAACAGTGTGCATTTGTTACCTGAGTTGTCCAGGGAACTGGACACTGAACCGGGAGGGTACAATTGCTTTCCTCCTGGGGCTCTGCTTATCGGACCTCTTTTTACTGACATCACTGGCCTAATCCTTAACCATGGGGTCCCTGCCTGCCATTGCTCCTAATCAGTCGCCCTCAATTACACCAGTGACATTCCCCCAGGTTACCTCTTGGGCTGGGTCCCACCTACAGTATCAGTGCTATGGTGGGCATGCACCCCCACTTACCTGACCATCCTTTGTGTCAAAGGGACTGGATGGAACAGTGGAGGAGCATTGACTCCTGGTCACCTGTATTTTCTTCTCTGGTATTTTGTGACCCACCTGAGGGCATGTGCTGATAGCATCTGAAAGGCAAAGTCACCGCGTGATATGCCAGTGCTCATGTACTCTTCGCTCCAAGCACTAGCAGCCATCTCCCATTGCACTGCCACCTGTGGCCACTTTGGAGGCAGCAAAGCAGTGGAACATTGAGCCCTCCCCACCTAAGGAAAGAGAGTGTCCCTCTGGCTCTGGGTTTGTTCCAAAACCTTGGTCATTGGCATCGTGAGTGTCAGTGCTATGCTCACAGGCTGGCTGGCACAGTTTATGTGCAGATTCGTACTACTGAGTACACATTCTGTACTTTTGCACCTCATTGCCATTGACGGCAGTACACTACCCCTGCCTCATGAGCTGAAATAAGGTTGAGTAGCTTGTATAGGTAAATCTTGTAGGGATCTGATACCCAAAAATGTTGATTTAAAGTTCAGATGTTAAAGAGCTGCTGATGCCTTAAAAAAAAACCTTTGAAAAACATAATAATTAGGTACAATTCAGCTTCAATTCCAGATATATTTCAAATATTTCTCCTCCCCAGGTTTATTTACTAAGAACATTTGCATGAATGCATGATCTTTATCCCTCAGAGTTCATCTACCTCTATAGCTGACTCCCAACTTCAAGTCATAATCCTCTGTTGTGACATCACAGTCTGCTGCTATGGGAGTAACTGTGATATGACAAGCAGTGCATTATGACCTCAGGTAGGGAGAAAACAGAAGGAATAGATGAACTCTTCAGGAGCAAAGATCCTGTTTTCATGCAGATGACCTCAGAAATAAATAATGGGGAGGAGGGATACAAAACTAATGTGAAATACAAGCTGGACTGTGTCTAAATATTATGTTTTGGTAAAGTTCTCCTGAAGGCATCAGCTGCTTTTTAAAGGAGTAACGTTATGAAAATGGGCAAAATTCTGATCCACCTTTTTTTCATTATGAAAGTTTCCAGTGTCTTCCAGTTTTGTTTGGGGGTGAAATTTTCTAGTTCCACCAAAACTGGAGTATTGTATAAATGTTTTAAAACAAAAGCAGTATCTGTGGCTTAACTGACTTGTCTTCCGGTGCCCTCCTAGACACAACCAGAACACTAATGCAGCTCATCCCCAGTCAAACACAGTGCCCCTGGCAACCTGCACCGTTGGGACACTACCCCAATCCCCTCTAGTACCAGTGAGTTGCTCTTAATCCTAGGGAGCTCCCTGGTGAAGCCTGGGTACCCAGTTGTTGGATCATTGTAGGCCAAATGACATTGCATGTGATCAGCCTTCCTTTCCTTATTTTATAAATTGGTGACCAGCATACTGACTCGAGACTCATTTGGTGGTGTGACCCATGTGAAGGGCTACATGGGAGATAAATTGCGGGGGGGAGGGGGTATTTTCAAAGCCCTATGATGGATGCAAGGTGCTTGCATCAAACAATTTTGATGCAACTTGCACCTTGCATCTGAAGATGCAGCATTTCACGATTCTGAAACATGGTCTGCATCTGAATCGGGAGCTGCTGCATCATTGTGGGGGTGCACCACCCTTGTGGCCTAAATGAGGGTGTGCCATACCACAAGGGGGCTTGCACCATGGCGGGGCTGCAAGATCCAGTTTTCTGGGATGCAAGAGGCTCTGCTGTGTCTGCAGCAAGGGGCTGGAGATAGATCAGGGAAAACCTGGTCTAAGCCCCTTGCACAACTGCAGACAGTGTGGCAAGTTTTGTGGAGGGGGCCACAGCAGGCATGTGAAGGGGTGGCATAGGCATGGGGTGGCACATTGGTGACTAGGAAAGGGGTGGGCAATCAAATCAGAGCAGATGCACCCAGAGGGGGTACTGAGTATGGCACATTACTTGCACAGACACAGAATGGCGTATGGGGGTGTACAGAGACGCACAGTGCCATGGCGCCAGGTGGGCATGGCCCTGAGGACTGCTGCCAGGGCTGTGCCAACATGGGGTCATGGCACTGTGTGTCGTTATACCCCCTCATTCACCGTTCTGTGTCTGTGCAAGTATTGTGCCATATTTGGCACCCCTTCTGGGTGCAACTGTTCTGATTTGATTGCCCACCCCTTTCCCAATTGCCAGTTTGCCACCATGTGCCCATGCCACCACAGTTTCCTGCTTGCCAGGCATGTGTGTGCCCCCCACCCCCTCTTCAGTTGCACCAATGGGAGGGGGCAACCATATCCCTGCGGCATTACCTGCAGGTGCCCCACTTGCTTTGGCGCATGCCTGCGATTGCAGCATATCCAGGATTTCTGGCACAGGGACCCTGCTCTTCCTGAATATGGCGCAGGGTCCCTGATGCAGCCTGGATGCGGCAAAGCCCTGAGATCACAACAACTTTATTTATTTATTAAAAAATATCGAATAACATACCTTTGAGTCAAAGATTCCTTTAAAAGGTTCCACATCATAGAGAACAGAGACATCAAGGACAATAGCAACAATTAGACACAATAATTACAGAATTGGTTACAAAATGGTTACAGATAACACAGTAAAGCAGCTGGTGATACAACGATAAACATTGGTACATAGTACAGATGGTAGCAGGTAACAAAAACATGCACTGCAGGGCGGTGGTGCCAGCCATGCTCTGGTGGTTATTTCAATCGGTCAATCAATCAATCAAAATGTTTATTTATCCAGGCAGACACCATTGAACAAGCTCATCTGCAAGGTGGACCTGCGTCGCACAAGTCATAAACAATTATACATAGTCATACAGATATACATGCATTGTAACAGTATGAGAAACAAACAGAAAAAGCAGGCCTGGGCAGGACTGAGGTGTCCAGTGTCAAATATAGGCATGCCCTGGGGCAGCTGGACCAAAGTTTATTCCATAGTCATGGGGGGGTAGGGCTAGAGATCAGGAACAGTCAAAGAATGAATCATGTGAGATTAGGTCTCTTAGCTGGGACTTGAACTGACCAAGTTTGGGTTCTGTGATGAGGGAGTTTGATAGTGAGTTAAGCCAGCTAGGGGCCAGGTACCTAAAAGTTCTTTGACTCAAGGTGGTCTTGCAGCGAGGTATCTTGAAGTGGGTTGTCACTGATTGCTGAGTGAGGCAGGTGGGCAATGGTGCCTGGAATAGGGGGGTGAGAGCAGGTGGGAGTAGCCCTGATGTTATTTTTTTTGGCAAAGAGGCAGGTCTTATATTTGCGCCTTCTGTCAAAATTTAGCCAGTTGGTTGAGGTGTAAAGGGTGCAGGTATGTGTGAGTCTGGCACAGCCAGTAGCTAGTCTACAGGCCTTATTATAGGCTTGCTTAATTTTGTTTAGGTGTGTGTTGTTGGCTGCCCCATAAATAGTGATTCCGTAGTCTATGAGTGATAGTATTGATGCTGAGACAGCTAGGTGGAGAGCTTCTGATGGGAGGCAGTGCTTGTACCGGTGAAGTAAGCCAATACGCACATTGACAGCGGAACTCAGTTTTCGGATGTGGTCATGGTAGGTGAGCCCAGAGTCTAGGGTGATACCTAGGTATTTGAACGAGGTAACCTGCTCAAGGGGGTCATTTACAGAGTTCAATATGAGCAGGGGTTGTCCTATGTTCTTGTTTTGGGAGTGTGCAAATACCACAGATTCTGGTTTTTGTTATTTAAGACTAGCCTATGTCAAATGAACCAGGATTAAGCTTCTGTGAAAGATTTTTGGAGTGCAGAATGGAGGGCTGTGGGATTGGCATGGCAGCTGTAGAGGACAGCATTGTCCGTGTATAGGAGTAACTTCCCAGAGCAATCCTTGAGCAGGGAGTTGAGGAACAGGGAGAAAAGTAGGGGGCCAAGAATAGAGCCCTGCAGGACCCCAGACCTGACTTGGAGGGGGGAGGACAGGGTTTGGGCAAGCCTGACTGTCTGGGTTCTCTCAGAAAGGTAGCTGGCAAACCAGTCAGTGGTCTTTGGAGACAGGCCTATTTGTGTGAGGGAGTCTAGGAGTAGTGTATGGTGCACCATATCAAACGCTTTGGAAAGGTCTATAAAAACAGCACCTGCAATGTGGCCAGTGTCAAGAGATGTGTGAAGGGCATTTGTAAACTCCAAAAGGGCTGTTCTGGTACTGTGGTTAAGGCAGAAGCCATATTTCTCTGGACACCGGAGGCTATATTTGGTAAGGTAGTCCATAAGCTGGGTGACTATAATCTTCTCCAAGGTTTTGGATAGGGGAGGCAGGATTGAGATGGGGTGGTAGTTTCCATGCAGAGTGCAGTCACCGCTTTTAAGGATGGGTGTGATGAGGGCAGATTTCCATTTAGAGGGAAACTGGCCCAATGAGAGGGAGCAGTTCAGAAGCATGGTGAGAGGGGGGAGAACTTCGCTAAAGGTGAGCCTAAGCAGTTTAAGATCTAGTGTGTCGTTGCTGAAACGTGATTTGCTGAGGGTCTTGAGTAAAAGGGGGGCAACTTCATGCTGGGATATTGCTTTAACTCATTGCCTCCACAGGAGCTCTTTGAAGTTGCACCACTTGTCTCCTGTATACTGTTAACAGTAAATCCTGGGCCTTTCTAAGCAAAATCAAGCTATAGTCAGCATGCCACAAACAAATCCTAATAGCTCAAGAAATGAAAGTGCTAGACATAAAGTATGAGTGTCAAAGTTATTCAGCATAAAATTACCTTTCCAATGGCGGTATGTAAATAATAATATATATATTTTTTTCTGTGCTGGCTGAAACAGCAAAAAAAAAATGTTTTTTCACTTAAACAGGCAACATAAGCCATACACACCATACCATAAACAAATGTGAGTAACTCCTAAAGTATACATGATATATACATAGTATCAGTGGCAAAGTTGTTCAGCACAAAATTACATTTCCAATGGTGGTATGCAAATAATAATATGTATTTTTTTTTTCTGTGCTGGCTGAAACAGCAAAAAAAAATGTTTTTTCACTAAAACAGGCAACATAAGCCATACACACCATACCATAAACAAATGTGAGTAACTCCTAAAGTATACATGATATATACATAGTATCAGAGGCAAAGTTGTTCAGCATAAAATTACCTTTCCAACAGTGCTATGCAGTGAAATATATATTATATTCTGTTACACTATATATTAAAATATATAAGTGACTTCTACAGACGTTGCAAGGGCACACTGGGAGTCAGTAGCCGACTTCTGCAGACGTCCTCAGGACACACCAGTGAATTTTACTGATGACTACAGGCGTATGCTAGGAGACAATGAGTTAAAGCAGAATGGGGGATCGGAGAGGGAGCAAGGTGGTGCTGGGAAGGTGGGGGAGAAGAAATTTGGGGGGAGAACACTACTAAGGTCTGAGAAGGAGGCATTAAACGTATTTGCAGTCAGGGCAAACAGGTCTAGCAGGTCTTTGAAAATCTGGCCCCAGATGTCCAGCAGGCAGTAAACAGAATGGCAGAAAGAAGAGAGTACAATGTTCATAAATACAGGTAAGTAAATAGTCATTGTCGAAAGTGCCAGTGGTGCAAAAGGAATACATTACATAGTGCAAATAGCCAAATAAAATAGAGCACAAAGTACAATATGCTACAGAAGCAAATGGCCAGGTGTCAAAAGGGGAAGGACATTGGAGAAATGGGGTGAAAACAAAAAATACAGCAAACCATGGCACATACTCACACGAGGAGAAAATAGCATGATTAATTGGAAAGTGCTTAAATTCCTTTATTCGTATACATCGACAGCACCAAAACATCCGCCACACCATGAGGAAAAATTCTCAACGTTTCATGAGGGCGCACTGCACATTGTGAAGAGATACACCCTGAACATACATGCAATACTTAAATAGTGCAAATTAATTAAAATAAGGTGAAAACAATCATTAAAACACTTGTAACCATTATGGACATTCAAACTGCATAATACAGATTTACAATGTACTTATTTTTTAAACACAAAAATCTAAGTAGATTAAATAAGTTTATTCCAAAGTGCTAAATGCATTTTAAATATATACAAAATCCTTTGAGATATAAAGGCAATTACACATTAAAAGTGTGGAGGTAGTTCCACCTTATCATTAAGGCAGGGTAAATTGTAACCAGCATCTTAGATATCCAGAAGTTCTCCCTGCAAGCAAGCTTATTATTCAAATCCCCATCCCTATGTCCAATCTTGACTTTCTCAATACTAATACAACTCCATTCTTGTTGTATTTTTATTTTTGCTTCATGAATATGCCATGCCATGACATATTCTAAATCAACGATATTTATGTGCTCACCCACCCTTTCCTTAAATTTTCTTTTCGTACGCCCAATATAATAAACTCCACATTTGCATGAGGCTAAATAAATAATGTAAGTGGGTCACAGTTAATAAAACCATTAATGGACAAAATACTGCCATCTTTTGGATTTAAAAAATGTTTGGTAACCATAATGTTTTTGTAATATTTGCACCTTTGACATCTGAAGCAGCCCTGTGATAATGCAGGCAGCCAATTAGTTCCTTTAGTTAAAGGCTGCGATGTGCTAACATTACTATTTAATTGTGAATCCAAGCTCTGAGATACTGTTTGTAGTTGCTGGCAGCGGGGGCGGGGAGATACTCACACTGGTGGCTGGTAACTTTTCGTTAATCTGTTATCCAAATTACCAGCCCTCTTGTATACCATACAAGGAAAATCCTGGACATATTGTTGTAATTTAATTTCTGTTTGTAATATTGGCCAATGTCTTCTTATAATCTGCTCAATCTTATTGGCCTCAATGCTATAAGTGGTGACAAAATTAAGTCTGGACACATTCTGCCATGTTTCCATTCTATCTACTAGTAATGTGTCCCTAGAAATATTGGTAGCAATTCTTCTGACTTCTGGGACATCAGCACTTTTGTAACCATGCTGTAAAAATCTATTTTCTAAATCATTTGCCCAGTATGCAAACTCCTCTTGTGTGCTACAATTTCTATATGCTCGTATAAACTGGCTTTTTGGTATTGATCTGATCATATATCTGGGGTGGCATGAGCTTGCTAGGAGAACTGTAAGTTTTTTTATGATACAAAGTAGTGACTGTGATGCTTGGCCAGCTGGTTATGACTGCTGTATGATATGTGTAATATAAAAATATAGTAGGTGATTGTCTCACATGAGACAATCTGTGCTCCATGGGTGCTGTCCCCCAGGTTTCAGTGAAAACTACAGGTTGTATAATTGACCAGGAGATCTCTGTAACGTAATTAACTTCCTTGAGATATATAGAGAATAATGGATGGGGAAGTGTATGATACGAGAATTTAATGTACACCGGAGTGTGGGATGCTACATAAACCCTGAGGGCGGAGCCCGAGGGGTTTATTAAAGCATCCCACACTGAGGGTGTACATTAAATTCAAGTTTGACATACTTTCCCCTTCTTTTATTTTATATAATTGCTGGTCAGCAATTTTTTCCCAGTCAGCCTTCTGAACTGTCACTGTAAGCGCGCGCGCGCGCACACACACACACACACACACACACACTCACTCACTCACTCAGTCAGTCTCTGCTTTCCTACTTCCCCTTCTGTTAACCTTTTATTTATTATTGCCGTTTCTGCGCATGTTTGTTTTTACTTACAGTTTGCAGTCGGGATCCCCGAAGTCACCCATGGAACCGTTCTGGATTGCACTGGCTCTGTCCAATGCGGGCGAAGTGCAGGATCAACTGGATACATCGTTATTTTAAATGCAGAGGTAGCTACTGAGTAAAATTTAAAAAAACGCACACAAATTATCAAGCAAGATGCGTTTGGTGGGTACTGGTAGCAGCTTCTCGGTAACTGGGAGATGGAGCCACCATGTTTTTGAAATTTTTAAGCCTGCCCACATAGAGAGCAGACAGCCAATGAGGGAGTGCAACGTTCTGACAGACACAGCACATGAATGTCATAATAACCAGGGGGTTATTGCGGCAAATATCAACTCGGTCATCCCATTAAAAAAATCGATGACCAGTAATTATTGCATTTTATGGCCTATTTATGATATGCTTTGAAGTTGGGAAGCTAAATATACATTTTATGACTTCAGAAACAGGACATCATTCAGCTGATTCCTGCCAGATATCTTTCACCTAGGTGAGATAATTGCAGGGTTGTAAACTTAAAAGGAAACTGGTGGATCAAAAGACTCATAATTTGGGAAATTAGTTTTTGCTGATGTCACCTTATTTAATATACCTCCTGATAAGACATCCTGTTTGTATTTGTTTTATATTCTAAAAGGAGGAGCTAGATGACTCCCAGAAGGGGTGTGAAGAGACACAGTTTAAACTATACTGTGTCTGAACTGTTTGGTATCATATCATTTTGAGACTCAAGAAAGACAGATCTCTAATCTAACTATAAGCACTACAGAGGTAATACATTAGATAGAAAAAGTCTAACTGCATTGTGGTAGGAGTTTTGTTTTGTAATCTTCCCTTGTTCTTTTATTTGATTGTGAGCTCTTTGATATATTGTTCTGTGTTTACATTTTTCATATTTTTATCATCTTGTAGTAAAGTATCATTTTTTCAAAAGACTGCCTGGGGTGTCTGCAGTTCTTTTTGCATGTGACTTACAGAGGGTGAAGACTAACAAAAACTGTTCAGAAGTTTGATGGTGTTACCAAACTGGGAAAAGGTAAGAATATACCTAAGGTTTTTTATAGAGTTTTAAGGGTTCATTTTAGAAGCCTGGCTTGGTGCCCCTGGCGAAAGATTGTACCGCAATCCCTGAAGAGGTTACGTATCTGAGCCTGGGTACACTAGCATAAAGTTCATAGTTTGAATCCCCCTCGAACTTGAGACTAAAGGTGATTCAGACCCAAAAGCAGACAGAAGGGTTACCCTGTCTGTTACCTGTTCACATTACTGCACTCAGAGGTTGACACTGTGGGAGCAAAGGGCCTATCCTGCTGAGTGCATTTGTGACAGATTTTGTTAGCAGTGGTGCGATAAAAATTGGTAACACAAGCTTTAACTGTTCAGTGTGTTAGCTTAATACTGTACAGCTCACTTGCAAAATAAGGCAGTGATTTATTTTTTTTAAAAAGGAAACAGAACTATATAATTTTGCTTACAGTCAAATTCCTACCTGTTTTATTTTTTTTCTAAAGTGAAAGTTAGAGTAGCCATAGTTAGGGAAGAAGATGGCTTCCAACTACATTGGGTACACTGCAGACTGCTTGAGGCAGTTGTGCCAGGACAGAGGAGTCCTGCATGAGGCAAGAGCCACCAAGCAGAATCGTGGATGCCCTGATAGCAGCAGATGCCCAGAGTATTGAGTCACAGACCATGACTGTAAAGGACCAAACCTTGGGCATGGATGGGCCAGCAGCCAGTGCAGTGTCCAGATCTGGTGAGGATGACAGCAGGACCAGTGCCAGCGAAGGGCCACAGCAGCAGGGGAAGGTCACCAGCATTCTGGAGCTACAAGCAATCAAGCTGCAGATTGAGTTGTGCAGAATGGAACCAGAGTTCCAGAGAGAAGAGAAGCAAGACCAGCGAGCTGCAGGTGAGAAGAAGGAGTGAGAACAGTGAGAAGTGGACTGTGAACAGCGAGAGGTAGACCGTGAAGAGCATGAGCGCCAGAGGCGACATGAACTGGAGAAGTTACAACTCCAACCACCAGCACCAGAGCAGGTAAGTGGCTTGAGTTTAATTGGAACTACATGACTGGGTTACAAATTAAATTCCAAATTGATAGCTGAATTTAAAGAGGGGGAGAATGTGGATGCCTTTTTAAATTCATTTTAAAATGTTTGTATTCAGACAAATATTCCTAGAGGGTCCTGGAGCTTCCAGTTATCCCCACTACTTACCGGGAAAGCTTGGGATGCATTGGGTCAAATGGACAATGAGGACAGTAATGATTACAGCAAACTTAAAGCTGCACTTTTAAAAAAAGTTTGATTTAATTGCAGAAGCATACAGAGCTAAATTCCGTAAGCTCAGAAGAAGCCCTGACATGAGCTACAAGGAGCTAGCCATGAAACAACGTCAGTATTTAAAACGTTGGTGGGAAGTGAATTGAAACAAACTCTGTAGATAAAATTGAAAATGCTATATTGTTAGAACAGTTTTTTGGGGCATGCCCAGCAGAGCTGAAAACCTGGCTGGAGGCCCGCGATCCCAAAACAGTGCAAGAGGCTGCTGAACTCTCGGATCGCTATGCTAAGAGCAGACCTGTTCTGAGAGCGAATGGGGTTGGCGTAGTAGCGCAGAAAGGGAAAAGCACACCTTCAGGGCAGCTAAAACCCTCACTGCCTAAACCAAAATCAGTTAGCCCCAGGTTTCAAAGAAAAGAGTTCTCTGAGAAATGAAACGAATGTTGGGTTTGTAAATAAACTGGGCATATTGCCATACAGTGTCCCAAAAGAATGAGCAATACACAACATGGGACTAGGAAAGATGTGAGTTGTTTATGTGTCCCTGGAAGCATGCCTGTGGACATGAGGAACACATGCACCCAGTCGCAGTGAATGGTGTACAGACACAAGGGTCAAGGGACACAGGGGCATCCCTTACATTGGTAAAAGGGGATCTGGTAGAGCCTGGTCAGCTTATACCCAATGAATTTGTAACTGTACAAGACTTCACTGGGGAGGAGAAAACATTGCCACTCGCTAGTGTTCTCTTAGACTGGGGTGAAATAGGGGGAACTGTGCAACAGGTGACTGTAGCCAAAACATTAGCAGTTGATGTCATCGCTGGCAACAATCTCAAACAAGGGATGGTGTGTGCAGTTACCCGTAGCCAAGTGGCAAGGGAAAATTGTTCCCTGGACCCACAGAAGCCATTGTGAAACCACTGGGAGGCTGGTTCCCCAGCCTGTGTCTCCTGATATGGAGACTAATGAAAAGGGGGTAGAAATTTCCCCAGTAGCAGTTAACCACACAGCTATGGAGGGTTACTCCAAAGAAGAAGGGGTGACCCATTGTCAGAGGGTTAGGGATAACAGTGATCCTGAGTGCCCTGATGTTAGTGCTAGGGACCCTAGTTTAGAGACTGAAGGGGACCTGTCCCATGCCTTGGGAATATGTAAGGAGTTTGCAGCTGCTCAGAAAAGTGACCCTAGTCTAGAGAAACTGAGGGCTTGTGCAGACTCTGACGGAGCACAGGGAGGTGATGGTAAACATAAAGTTTATTGTGAAAATGGACTTATGTATACTCAGGCTGTGAAGTAAGAGTGAGAGGTGATAGGCAGGCAGCTTGTCATGCCCCAGGGGTACCGTGAGCAGTTGCCCAAGATTGCACACGATATTTCCTTGTCTGGTCATCTGGAAATTGCGCACACTATGCAGCGGTTGGCCCAGAATTTCTATTGGCCCAACTTCTCCCAGCAGGTGAAGGGGTACTGCAGGTCTTGTCACCAGTGCCAAAAGATAGGGAAGGCAGGTAAGAAGACCCAAGCTGCCTAATTCCATTGCCCATTAGAGAGGAGCCATTCAAGAGGGTGGGAATGGATATTGTGGGGCCTTTAAATACCCCCAGCACCTTTGGGAAGAGGTTCATCCTGACTGTGGTGGATTATGCCAGCCAGTATCCAGAGGCAGTCGCCCTATCCTCACTGAGGACAAACAAAGTGGCAGATGCCTTACCTGGGATTTTCACCTGTGTTGGGTTTCCACAGGAGGTTATCACTGATTGAGGGAGTTCCTTCATGTCGAACCTGATGAAGTGTTTGTGGGAGAAGTGTGGGGTGGTGCAGAGACGTACGACACCTTATCACCCACAAGCCAATGGGCTTGTGGAAAGATTTAATGGTACCCTGAAGTCAATGTTCCATGCATTTGCTGAACAGCATGGGAGGGACTGGGAGAAATACCTTCCCCACCTGTTCTTTGCATACAGGAAGGTGCCCCAAGAGTCAACAGGGTTTTCCCCCTTCGAGCTCTTATAAGGACACTGGGTACGTGGGCCCCCAAACTTGATCCAGGAGGACTGGGAAGGCAAGCATGCCACCCAGGGCACTCCCATAGTGGATTATGTCCTCAGGTTTAGGGAAACAGAAATATAGAAGTTGATGGCAAATAAGGACCGCAAGGCCCATCCAGTCTGCCCATTTCTTTTTCTACCTTATGAATGTGCCATCGGCTTTTGCTCTGTCAATGGCCTATCTATTCATACTCATCTGTATTGCTCCCTTATCCTTATCCCATGCCTGTTTGAAGTTCTGCACTATATTCATATCCACCACTTCCTGAGGTAGGCCATTCCATGCATCCACCACCCTTTCTGTGAAAAAGAACTTTCTCACATTACCCCTTAATCAACCTCCCTCTAATTTCATGCTGTGTTCTCTTGTCCTGATATTTTTCTTATATTGAAACATGTTAGACTCTTTCACCTTGTTAATACCCCTAAGGTGTTTGAATGTTTCGATCATATCACCTCTCTCCCCCTCCTTTGCTCAAGGGTATACAGTACATATTGAGCTCCGTTAATCTGTCCTGATATGTCTTCTGATGCAGTCCCTGCACCATTTTGGTTGCCCTTCTCTGGACTGCCTCAACTTGGTTAATGTCCTTGTGAAGGTGTGGCCTCAGTACTACACATACTATCCAGATGGGTCCTAATCAGTGTCTTGTAAAGAGGGATTATTACCTCCCTCTTCTGACTTGTGATACCCCTACTAATACACCCCAACATCCCCCTAGCCTTACCTACTGCTTTAGTGGTCTGCTTGGATGATTTCAGGTCATCTGTGATGATGATGCCCAAGTCTCTTTCTTCCCTCCCTTGTGACTGCCAGCAACTCCCCTCCCAGCCTATAGGTGGCTTCAGGTTTTCTCTTCCCTATGTGCATGATCTTGGAAGGCTGAAGGAGCTTATGGGGACAGCCCAGAGCAACCTGGCAGCTGCCCAACAGAAACAAAATGTGTGGTACAACCACAGAGCCAGAGCTCGCTTGTACACAGTGGGTCAGGAAGTCATGGTCCTTATTCAGGTTTGGAAAGACAAGCTGCAGGCTGAGTGGGCAGGACCACACAAAGTAGTTAGGAAGCTAAATGACGTGAACTATATCATAGAGTTACCTGACAGAAGACATACAGAAAGAATGTACCATGTCAACATGATGAAGCCATATGCTAATAGGGCTGACATAGGACTTGCAGTATGTAGTCCTGGGGAGGGGACGGATGAAGGAGACCCCTTTCTTGACTTGCTGGAAGAAAGCAAGATGGAGTCCTCTGTGGAGGCAATTAAATTGTCACCCCAGTTGGCTCCAAACAAGATCAAGGAAGTAAGGGAGGTTTTAGCAGTCTTTGTCCTACTGTTTAATGCCAAGCCTGTTTAATGCCAAGCCTTAGTGACACATGATGTGGAGACAGGAACACAGATGCCCCTATGGCAGACTGCATATCGGGTGTCAGAGGCTGTCCAAAAGGACATTTGGAGGGAGGTGGAGGAAATGCTGGATTTGGGGTAATCCAGAGATCCCACAGCCCCTGGGCATCACCTGTAGTCCTTGTGCCCAAGCCAGATGGCTCTTCTCATTTCTGTGTGGACTATCATGGACTGAATGCAGTCACGAAGTCAGATGCCCACCCAATGCCCCGGACGGACGAACTCCTGGATAAGTTGGGAGGGGCGACATACCATATAACTACTGACCTGACAAAAGGGGTATTGGCAGGTAGAGTTAACTGACAGAGCTAGGGAGAGGTCAGCCTTCATCACTCTGATAGGCTTATTTGAATTTAAAGTAATGCCTTTTGGAATGAAGAACACCCTGGCCACTTTCCAAAGGTTGGTGAACCAGATGTTAAATGGTGCTGAGGAAATCACCGTGGCATACCTGTATGACATTGCCATCTTTAGTGCCAGCTGGGAGGAACACTTGTCCCACCTTAGGGAAGTGCTGGGCAGGATACAGAGGGCTGGGCTCACTGTCAAAGCTGAGAAGTGCCAGGTGGCCATGGCTGAAGTGGCATACCTTGGGCATGTTGTAGATCGGGGACAGCTCCGTCCTAACCAAGTAAAAATAGAGGTGATCAAGGCATGGTCCAGACCAGAAATGTAGAAGCAGGTCAGGTGTTTTCTAGGGGCAGCAGGGTACTATTGGAAATTTGTACCCAATTACAGTGCCCTGGCTGCTCCCCTATCTGACCTGGTAAAGAAAAAGATGCCTAAGAAAATTACCTGGGAACCTGTCTGTGAAAATGCCAGACTGAAGGAGGCACTGTGCAGTGCTCCTGTATTGACAAGTCCTGACTATAGCAGACCCTTTATAGTCCAGACTGATTCCTCAGATGCGGGTATTGGGGCAGTACTGAGTCAGACATCCAACCAAGGGAAAGATCATCCTGTAGTGTACCTGAGTAAAAAGTTACTTCTCACAGAGCAGGCTTACTCTACTGTGGAAAAAGAGTGTCTTGCCATAGTGTGGGCCCTAAAGAAGTTAGAGCCATACTTACATGGGCAGCATTTTGAGGTACACACTGACCACAACCCTCTGGTTTGGCTGACACAAATGGGAAAAACTAATGGTAGACTATTAAGATGGAGTCTTGCCTTGCAAGGGTATGACACGACGATCTTACGTGGGGTGGAGTGACCAATCAGAACACAGATGGCTTGTTGCATCTATATGAGCAGTAAACTGATTTGGGAAGCTCATCCCATGCAGAGGATAGAGCCCCCAAATTCAGTCTAGCTGGGGAGGACTGTGATGCTTGGCCAGCTGGTTATGATTGCTGTATGATATGTGTAATATAAAAATATAGTAGGTGATTGTCTCACATGAGACAGTCTGTGCTCCACGGGTGGCCCCCCCCAGGTTTCAGTGAAAACTACAGGATGTATAATTGACCAGGAGATCTCTGTAATGTAATTAACTTCCTTTAGATATTGCATTTTATGGCCTGTTTATGACATGCTTTGAAGTTGGGAAGCTAAATATACATTTTATGACTTCAGAAACAGGACATCATTAAGCTGATTCCTGCCAGATATAATGCACCTAGTGAGAGAATTGTAGGGCTGTAAACTTAAAAGGAAACTGATGGGTCAAAAGACTCATAATTTGGGAAATTAGTTTTTGCTGATGTCACCTTATTTAATATACATCCTGATAGGACATCCTGTTTGTATTTTTTTTTTTTATATTCTAAAAGGAGGAGCTAGATGACTCCCAGAAGAGGTGTGGAGAGACACAGTTTAAACTATACTGTGTCTGAACTGTTTGGTGTCATATCATTTTGAGACTCAAGAAAGACAGATCTCTGATCTACTGTAGCTATAAGCACTACAAAGGTAATACGTTAAATAGAAAAAGTCTAATTGTACTGTGGTTGGAGTTTTTGTTTTGTAATCTTCCCTTCTTTTATGTGATTGTGAGCTCTTTGATATATTGTTCTATGTTTACATTTTTCATATTTTTATCATCTTGTAGTAAAGTATATTTTTTTCAAAAGACTGCCTGGGGTGTCTGCCAGCTCTTTTTGCATTTAACATATGGAGGGTTAAGACTGACAAAAACTGTTCAAAAGCTTGATGGTGTTACCAAACTGGGAAAAGGTAAGAATATACCTAAGGTCTTTTATAGAGTTTTAAGGGTTCATTTTGGAAGCCTGGCTTGGTGCCCCTGACGAAAGATTGTACCACATTCCCCGAAGAGGGTACATATCTGAGCCTGTACATTGAGTATGCTAGCATAAGGTTCACAGTTTGAATCCCCCAGAACTTGAGACTAAAGGTGATTCAGACCCAGAAGCAGACAGGAGGGTTACCCTGTCTGTTACCTGTTCACATTACTGCACTTGGAGGTTGGCACTGTGGGAGCAGAGGGCCTAACCTGCTGAGTGCGTTTGTGACAGTGGCTAGTCCATTATTTGAGTCCTTAGAAATATTAATATCAAGGAAGGGAATCTGACTTTGTTTCATGTTAACTGAAAAATGTAGATGTGGATTCATACTCTAAATAACTGGTAAATTCCATCAACTCTTCTCTTGTTCTTCATATGCATGCAAAAGTCCCACTCAGTAATGACCCCTCTGGCCTCATCTCCTCATGTGGTGAAACGGTCCTCATTGTCCCCATTGTCCCCATGCTTGCCTTGCTTCTGGTAGTTGTTCTGATGGCCATAATCGTTTGCCTCTCCTTGTGTGTTTATATTTTGATTGTCCCTGAAAGCAACTCTGGGACAGTGTCTCAATACCACAAGCTGTGTTTGGGGAGATGTTGTTTGTAACGGTTCCGGTCATTCTTCCAGAGTGTCCTCTAAAAAAAACTGAGGATGCTGATATGATTCACTGCCTGTGGTTTGTTGTTCTAAATTATTATCGTTGGATTTCTTTAAGATTGACCTTGGCTGCTTCTTCCGATTAAATACCTAGTTGTCAACATAGTCTCTTTCATCTCCCAAAAATTTATTTTCTTTTCTGTGCTTTTAATTTCTTATCTAGTTGTTCTTTTGATTTATTTAATGTCTGTTTTAATGTCTCATATTCAGGGTCAGATGAAAATTTATTAGGTATTTCTTTGTTTTTTAAAACGTAAGTCAGTTCAGTTTGTTTCTCAATCATCTCATTAATAATTCATTTAATCAAACATAATGACGAGGAGTGTATTTCCTCAAGCCAAGGTTCAAAAAATCTTTTCTTATCTTTTCCAAATGAAGGGAATTTTAATATACGCAGTCCCCTAGGAACTCTTTTCATTTGTAAGTATCTTTCCATGGTAACCTGAGTACAAACCAGTCTTCTGATTTTGAGTGCAACCTCTTGGAATTCTGTATAAGCAACTGTGTGGTAGGGACTGGATTAGCATCAGCTGTTGTGACTGGGGTAGTAGGGGATGTGAGGCATCTGCAGCTCATCTTGCTGTGGAGATCTGCACAAAGGCCTAAGGCACTGCCTGTTTCTTCTCTGCTCAAAGACGTCTGATCCATTTCTGGGAAAGTCTCTCTAGCTGCATGGTTAAGCTCAGCAGCAGGGCGGCTTACCCTTGCAGGTGGATACCTTAAGCTGCAGATTTGAGTACCTCTCTCTTCAGTATTATAAGCTGAAGTTTCCTCCTCAGCGGCTGTATAGGCACAATTCTTCCTCCATAATCTGCACAGATCCCTTTTCCCTCATACAGACAAGCGGTCTGCTTCTCTCCACACACGCCACAGCAGAGTGCTATAGCCTGAGTGTTGCTCTCTTCCACACCCTCTGGCCAACTGAGGATGTGCTGGCAGATTCCTCAGCCTTGCCCTGAGCTGGCTGCTTCCCAATTGGTCAAATCCTCCTGTCAGTAATTCTTTTTGTAGCCCCCTCTGCCTTGTACCTAGTTATTGCCTCCCCCTAAGAATATATTCTGTATATTTTGGTGATAGAAGGGAGTTGATACATCAGTTTCATTCACTGTACCTCACAGCTGATTGTATTATGTATTGCATAAAATGTTTTTAATAAAAACCTATACACAAAAACACCTACTGCCAGTCTACTAGGATGATATGTCAAGCCATCACTTAATAGCTGATAGGCTGTATTGCTTCTGAGTGAATAATGAAGTCTGTCAAAGTCCCTAGAACCTTTGTGGCTCCCTAGCAAGCTTCTAAACCTGACTGGTTGTTATGCTTTACTCTGATCCCATGGCTGGGAAGAGTGGAGTCAGAAGTGGCTAAGATGGCTGCCACATTTGTAGCCCATTGGAAACTGGTTCCAAAAGTTTGTTTTCAAAAGGCTCCTGCCCTGCAAACATATCTTTGCCCCAAGGCTGTGGTAGTATGGTCACACTTTGTATTCCTAGCAGGTTGGGGCAGTGATCAAGGCAAGACCCCATTCATCATGACCACCAATTTGCTGCTCCTTTGGTGGCAGAGTTGCCAGTTTTTATGTGCAGTAAGGGCCACTGTACAAAACGACTCAGGAGTTGCCGAAGAAATCTTGGGGCTACTCTTTGCTCCTGCTTCTGTTTCTGTCTCCAGACAGCAGTCCACGTCCCTAGGATGGAGGGAGCAATGGCTATGGTAAGGGCTGGGTTACATGGAGCCAAAAGGCAAGCTGCCACCATGGGGGAGAGGGGGTTATACTTTACAGTCAAGGCCCTCAGTTCAAAGACAGAGATACTCATGCCTTGCTTGTAATTGTGATGTATCTTTTATAAAGTGCTTCATTGTTGTCTTTAAATTTGATAAACTTAGGTACAATACTTCGGTGAAAAGGGGTGGAAGTGCACCAAAGGCACTTCTATTCCACCCCCCACACACACACTTTACAGTGCTGATCCAATGGGCTTCGCATGTATCTATTATTGCATCTTGCTGATTTTTTAAGCTACATAAGTTAGGTGACTCTACAGTATATTGGGGCAAGCTGTTTCAGTACTTGACCACTATCTATGTGAAGTAAGATCCTCTTCTGTTAGTTTTGTATAATCTACCAAGAAGTTGTTTGTTGTGAATTCTAGTGTTGTACACAGTGGGTGGGATATTCAGACTGCGCCAGGCAGGGGGCGCAAGCCTGGGTGCTGCACAACTGGGATGAGACAGGGAATGGACCAAGCGACATTCAACAGTGCTGTGCCATGGCTCAGCACCATTGAATATGGCACTGAGGGCACATGCACTGCACATGGAACAGTGACACTGCACCAGCGCAAGTGGTAACAGGGGAGCAGGGGGCTGCACCAGCGCAAGTGCAGTAGCACTAGGCATAGCAACAGCAATATTCAGCCGTGGGTATGCAAATGAGGCCATTATGCATGCAAGGCACAAATGGGGCCATTTATATGTCATTATGGCCCCATTTGCATGCGGTGCGCCGATCCACGGTGACTTGCGCCTGGCACCCTGCCAGGCTGCAGCCGTTGGTGGCAGATGCCCTGCTGCCCCTTTGGCAGGCACCACTTCTGTTCACCCAATCATGGGCATGTTTATAACTATTCCCTGGTGGTCCAGTGGGCCGCTATCCTTTGCCTGATCACGGGCATATGTACAAATGATCTCTGGTGGTCCAGTGGACTGCTATCCATTGCCCGATCATGGGCATGTGTAATAGTAATCCCTGGTGGTCCAGTGGACCGATCCCCTTTGCCCACTCGCGGGCATATGGCATTACTCCCTGGTGGTCCAGTGGACCAAACCCCAGCACCCGATCATGGACATAGGTTCCAAATCCCTGGTGGTCCAGCAGTACCCCCTTCCCCACTGGCCCACTGCGTCCCCCGCCACCCTGCACCCTCCCAGTCAGTGGCAGGTGGCAGCACCAGCCACAAGCCGCAGGCTGCCCCAACTGACCAGCGTGCAGGAGGCGCTCTCGCCTGGTCCACTACATGGGCCAATGGGCATGCAGATATAGTACTACACAGTCCCGAATTGTGAATGAGCATTCATTCGCATTTTGGGACTCTGTAGTACTGTATGGTCTGCACACCCATTGGCCCATGCAGTGGACCAATAGGCATATAGCCTCCTGTACGCTGTCAGTCGGTGGGCGGCCGGATGGATTGTGGCCAGGGTGCTGCCACTCACTGCTGACTGGGGTGCATGGTGGTGGGGGATGCAGTGGACGGGTGGGGAGGGGGTACCACTGGCCCACCAGAGATTTGGAACCTCTTCCCGTGACTGAGCGCTGGGGTTCAGTCCACTGGACCACCAGGGAGTATTGCCATATGCCCACGAGTGGGTGAAGGGGATGGGTCAACTGGACCACCAGGGATTACTATTACACATGCTTGTGATCAGGCAATGGATAGCGGTCCACTGGACCAGCAGGGATTACTATTATGCATGCCCACAAGCGGGCACTGGGGATTGGTCCACTGGAACACCAGGGATCATTTGTACATATGCCCACGATCGGGCAAGGGGGGGCACGTAGAGAAGGTTCAGAGGAGGGCAACAAAGATGGTGCATGGATTGCATAACAAGTCCTATGAAGACAGGTTGAAGGAACTGAACATGTACTCCCTGGAGGAGAGGAGGGAGAGAGGGGATATGATAGAGACATACAAGTATCTTACAGGAGGAACAGGGTGCAGGAATACACTATTTTTAAGCAAAAAAGATGTTCCAGGACTAGAGGGCATGGGATGAAGCTGGAGGGAGGACGATTCAGAGGAAACGTGAGGAAGAATTTCTTCACAGAACGGGAGGTGGGCAAGTGGAACACCCTGCCAGAGGAAGTGGTGGGGGCTGAAACAATCATGGGATTTAAGAATGCATGGGATAGACATAAAGGAATTCTAGAGGTCAGGAGTAAGGGGCAACAGACTTCTAAGAAAACATAAACTGAACTTACAAGCTCAAATGGGCAGACTGGGTAGGCCATAGGCCCTTATCTGCCGACACTGTCTATGTATCTATGTATCAAGGCCACCAGCTCAGGGAGCTTGTTGCCCAGACTACGGGCATTGGTACTCATTACCCTCCATTTCCTGATGGCCTTACTCCCTTTTGCCCCATCCCTGTCCTTCTTGCCTTTGTCACTTTCTCCATTTACCCCTGCCCTTCTCCCTATCGACACCTCTATGTTGGTGTTTGCCGCACTTACTGCCGTGATTATTTGGGGGGGCTAGGATTTCCCTGCTCCTTTCCAGTGCCTCCCCCCTTGGCTAGTTTAAAAGCTTGCCAATGAAGCATTTAAACCTATCACCTAGGATCCTGGTTCCCCTCCCAGACAGATGCAGCCCATCATATCAGTATAGGCTTGCATCACTCCAGGTGGACCCTCAGTCCCCAATGAAGCCAAATCCCTCAGCTCCACACCAATTTTTCAACCACTGATTGAATCCCATGGTGTGGAACACCTAGCCTCTCCTGTGCCATAGATGGGCAGCACCTCTGAGAAGGTTACCGTGCTTGCTACTTGACTAAGGCCCCTCCCCAATTCCACAAACTCTTCCTGCACTTCTCTAATCCCTTTCTTAGCCAGGTCATTTGTCCCTAGGTGGACAATGACATCCAGCTCCCTCCCCTGTGCAGCTGAACTGGCAATCCTGAGGATTCGCTCCCTGTCCCTCCAAGCCATGGCACCAGGCAGGCACCTTACCTCCCTCTCCCCTTCCTCCCCCAGTTCCACCTTCCTAACAATGGAGTCCCCCACCAGGAGTTGTTTTCTTCCCCTGCAGGGTCCCCTACCACCCTCCTGTGGGTCTCCTTGTGGAGGTTCCCAGCATCCTCCTTGGTCTCCACTGCGGTGCCTCCATAGAGGAACCACACTTTGCCAGAATGGCATAGGAATTGTGGAGAGGTACAACTGAAGGGATGCACCTCTGTTCCACCACCCTCACCCTCCCTGAGCCCACTGTGGTCCAACAGCTCCTCTTTCTTGGCAACCTCTGAGGCAACAGCAGTGGCACTGGTGGTCCCTGGATGGAAGAGGAGGTCCCACAAATCCTGGCCAACTCAGCCTGGAGATGAGCAACCTCCTCCCTCAGCCCAGAGAGGTGCCTGCAGATGGGACAACACCGCATCCTCCAGAACGTCTCCTGGAAGACTGCTGCTCCACAGCCACTGCACCACTCTAATCATATCTTATTTCTGGCCCCTTAACTGTTTGCAATCCTTACTTTTTCCTCTGTTTTTTTTCTCTCTCTCCTTACTTTCTGCCTGTGTGCCCTTTAAGCTCCTGATTGTCCTGTTCTGAGACAAGAATATCCTATATTTCTCAGTAGGCCACTTACTTGCTCAGAGACAGACCTCCAGCAGCTAGAGGGGGCCGGAGAGCTACTCTTGCCCTTCTAGGATGGTGGGTCTTTGGTGGTTCTGTGATCACTCACTTCCTGCTCCCAAACAGGAAGTTCCTGTTGTCAGTCAAATCCTATGCCTATAAAAATAGAACTAGCTTTGGGTGGGGGGAAGGAGGGCAATATAGTCCCAGTACAGAAGTTCAGTCACACAGCAGTCCTTTCTCCTGGTGTCTTCTGCCAAGCTATTAGCAGAATCTTTCTAAGGCAGTCTTTAAATGTAGCTTCCTTCTAGCTAAGCCACTCCCCCTACTTACTGGAGCTTTCTACAAGTAATTTAAACCTCACAGCTATTAAGTCCCTTCAATCACCTGAGATTTACACCTAGATAACTGTTCAGATACCCATTCAGTTCAGTTAACCCAGACAAACACACACTTTTTTTTGTTTTGTTTGTTAGTTTTTTTTTTTACCCTAAATTAAAGGTCCAAGTACAAAAGTTCTTCTTCTTTAGTCCCAGCAGAGAAGTCCAGTCACATAGCAGTCCTTTCTCCTGGTGTCTTCTGCCAAGCTGTCATGTCAGACCTTGATCTCCATCAGCTTATCACAGACCCCACCAGGACCAACTACAGAACTGGTACCCAGTCACTCATTGACTGAATAATTGTTTCTAACCCTGCTAGAATCCTGAATGCCAGGGCACTACCTGATTCCTTAGGTGACCATTGTTCTGCCTTCTGTCACTGGTCCTCCCACCTCAACAAGCACCCACCAAATGTCATCATCTCTAGATGACTAGATGCCATCACACTCTCAGGGATTAGGTACACCTTCAAACAAGTCAACTGGTCCTTCACCTCAATCGTGGATGACACTGATGTTATACTAGGCCACTTCATGGATATCTTTACAGGGATCTGTGATAAATTTGCTCGGCTAAAGAAGACTCGAATCTGCTGGCACATCAGTGAATGGATCTCTCCTGCCATACTTAAGCTTATGAGGGAGAGGGATAAGGCATGGAAAAAACACAGAAACCATGCAGATCCTGCCCAACTCTCACTTTATAAAACTCTACATAACAAATGTAAATCAGCTGTTAGGTTAGCCAAGGTAAATTTTCTCCATAACAAGCAACTAAGGGAAAACACTAACCCTATGCAACTTTGGGGAACCCTGAACAGCCTGCTAGGGAGGGTCAGGAAAACTGAACCAATCACTCTGGCCATAGGTGATCAGCTATTAACTCACCGAGGTTGCTGATATTTTCAACACATTTTTTGGGGACCTGGACAAATATAAACCCTCCCCTCCAAACTCTCACAATGGCCCTGCTGATACTATCCTCCCCCAGCCCACCCAACCTCAATGTGACTCTCTGCCAAAGTTCTACTTTCAAGCTTTTAAACCCTCTGACACTATCAGACTTATCCTCTCTAATAATCCATGCCCCCTCAAAGTTGTGGATGAGCTTGATTACAAAATTCTCAAACTCACTATTGTACCTCTTGCAATCCCTATCACAAATATCTTAAATCTTTCCCTCTGCTCCAGCATCTCCCTCACATTTGGAAAACTGCCATTGTTAAACCCCTGTTTAAATCTGGGTTCAGGACTGAGGTCTGTATACAGGCCTATCTCTCTCCTTGGCCCTCTCTCTAAGATACTGGAGAACGTGGTTCACTCCCAAGTTACCTCCTTCCTTAACAATCACAACATTCTCACTCATGCCCAACATGAGTTCAGAGACTCCCACAGCACTGAGACAGCCCTTGTCAAGTTCACCGCTGACATCTATGGAGCCATAGATAACAGGATGTGCACTGGCTCGGTTTTCGTCGACTTGACAAAAGCCTTTGACCTGGTTGACCATAATCTCCTTCTGCTTACCCTGACTGATCTGCAATTGTCCAATGATGCAGTCAGATGGTTTGAGAGCTATCTCTCCAGTAGATCACAAATAACCACCATTGATGGCCACCACTCCTCTGCATGCCCTATTAAATACGGGGTTCCTTAGGGCTCTACCTTGGTCCCCCTTCTTTTCACACTCTTCATTAATAACCTCCCTGAAATCTGCTCCAGCACTAAAATTGGTCCTTTATGCCGGTGATGTTGTGCTCCACTGTAGCAACATAAACCTAGATGTGATGATCACACACCTCCAAGCTGACTCTTCCAATCTACACACTTGGTTCGCTGAAAAAGACATGGTCCTCAACTCTAAAAAAAACAAATTCATGGTGTTTTCTGGTTCAAGAAAGCCTTCCTACCCTCACCTAACCCTCACAGATAACCTAGGGGTTAACATCGAACAAATAACAGAATTGAAATGCCTTGGCATCATTCTAAACCCACACCTGTCCTTTGGCAACCATGTCTCCAATGTTATTAACAGATTCCACCACAGGCTGGGGTTACTATATAGGATACGACGGTTCCTAATCTCTGACTCACAACTCTGTCTGGCTTGCTCCCTCCTCTTACCTATTTTGCTATATGGGTCCATCATTTAGGCTCCACCTGCTGCCTCTCAACTCTTTAGCAGACTACGTTCCTGCTACAACAGCGCTATCCATTTTGTCACTGGCCTCCCATGGAGGACTCACCATTGTACCCTCTACAAGGCCTTGGACTGGCTACCACTAGAAGAGCGCTTCAAAGTCAATAGACTCTCCTTTCTCCACAAAGTCCATCTGGACAAACTACCTCCTAGTGTCTCCAGTCTGTTCGCAAAAATTCACCCCCCCCGCATGACTAGAGGATCTGCGACCAGTGTTTTCACCACCCCTTTTTATTACACCACTCTGGTGAAAAACTCTATCACCTATGCCAGGACTATGCTATATAACCAGCTCCCCCCTCACTTCTGATGAGTACCTCTGTCAATGTCTTTCAGTGCTCCCTCAAAAGCTACCTGCTCTCTAAACTAAGCTGCAACTGTTCTCTCCCCTCTTAACAAGTGACTTAACAAGACAAGTCACTTCGACTCCAACTTGTCTTCACCCTGAATGATTACCTTCCCCCCTGCTCCCCACACCCACTCATTCCCCCGCTCCACCCCAAGTAACTTTCCACTCCTTGCAGATAGCCATATGTCTCCCTGCTTGAGTTCTCCTTACCTACCCCTGGCGACAGGTGCATCGGGGGTCACATGGGACCCTGCTTTACATAAATCATTATTTTACGGTATACTCCAGTTCTGTCTTCTTAGAAGGGGACTCAGCCTTCTACACCCTGTTGCTCAGATCTAATATTACCTGTATTAGTACAAATTGTTTGACCTAGTTGTCCGTATCATGTGTTAGTGATATCTCCTTGTATATAATAATACGGTATTTTTACTTGCAAGATGTCTCAATCTTTTACACCCTTATGCTTATATTTAATTGTTTCTGTATTTGTATGAATTGATTGACCTAGTTGTCCATATCTAATGTTTGATATGTCTCCCTGTATATAACTGTAAAATCCTGTATTTGTATTTGTATCTATTATTTGAAGTTCTCTGTTCAAAAACTGGATGTTTGTGAAAACGGGCATTTTTGCTTGCATATCTTTCCAGTATAAAATAAATAAACTTGAAACTTGAAAACTTGTACAAGGGCATCACCACCTACCTCCTTCTGCTTCTAATACCCCTGCCTATGCATCCCAGCATTCTACTGGCCCTTGCTACTGCCCTCTTGCATTGTTTAGCCACCTTGAGATCATTAGATATGATTACAACAAGGTCCCTCTCCTGCTCTATAGCTTCCACTATCTGACCACCCATCGTGTACTCTGCTTTTAGATTTCTACTCCCTAAGTGCATAACTTTGCACTTTTTGCTCAACTGCCACACCTTTGACCACTCTTCTAGTTTGTGCAAATCCCTTCTCATTTTTTCTACCCCATTAGCAGTGTCGGCTCTGTTGTAGAGCTTTGCATCATTTGCAAATAGACAGACCTTCACCTCAAGCCCTTCCACAATGTTCCCTATGAAAATATTGAACAGGATCAGACCTATCCCAATAGTCACCCTTCCCTCCCCTGATGGAACTACATTAATGATCACCCTTTGCCTTCTTCCCTCCAGCCAATTTTTCACCCATCACTCTACCTCTGTTCTCACCCCCAGAACTCTCATTTTGTGCAGATGCCTTCTGTGTGGCACAGTGTCAAGTGATTTACTGAAGTCTAGGCACACCACATTCACTGCCCTGCCCTGATCTGTCACTCTGGTCACCCAGTCAAAGAATTCAATTAAGTTCATTTGACATGACCTCCCTTCCATGAAACTGTGTTGTCTGTGATCCTTCAGGTCATTTGAATCAAGGTACTTAATAATTCTTTCTTTCAGTAATTTCTCCATCAACTTCCTCACCACTGATGTCAGGCTGACTGGCCTGTACATATTTGCCTCTTCCTTGTTTCCTACCTTATGGAGGGCGACTACGTTCGCTCCCTTCCAGTCATCTGGAATCACCCCAGTCTTTAATGATCTATTGAACAGGCAAGTTAATAGTTCCGCTAGCTCCTTCTTCAGCTACCTCAGTATTCCTGGGTGTATCCCATTTGGTCCCATGGATCTGTCAACTTTCAGTCCTGCTAGTTCCTTTAGGACCCCCTCCACTTTGAATAGACTGGTTTCCACCCCCTCCACAGCTGTCCCCCTCTCCTTAATCCACCCTTCTTCCCCCATCACCTCCACCATGAACACGGAGGAAAAGTAGCTATTTAGGAAGCTGCCTATGAATGTATAGTATATTCCTGATTGCTACCTGGTGGCCTGTAACAAGTTCCAATGATTATGGGTTTTGGTTTTCCATCAGTCTCTATCCAAATGCTTTCGCTATTTATGTCCCCCTCCTCCTCTGATGTGGTAGGAAGTCTACTACTCAATTTATTACTCACATAAACTGCCACCTCTCCACCTCTCCTATTCTTGCAGTTAAGTTAAATCTGTAAATAAAAGGGCAATGGTGGAATTCTTCAGCCCTTCCCATGAAAGCCCGTGACATCTGCAAATGGCCTTTGAGCTATATACAGTATCCATTTCAGATGCAACAGGGGATTCTGATGAGAAAATGCAGACATTATACTGCTTTCTTGACAAACCCTAACACTAGGTGAATTAATTCCCCAATTTATGCCTCAGCACCTGTGTACTGTGGTGCCACTGGGCATTCCCTGTTTGTTTAGAGACATAGATGCACAGATGTTGTCAGCAGATAAGGGCCTTCGTCCCACCTAGTCTGCTCATTTTCACACATACCTGTGCTTCTTCAAGCTTCCCCTGAACCAGGTAGTCCTAGAGTGTGCAAAAAAAAAAAAAAAATTCCACTGGCAGAATTTCTGCAAAAGTGTGACTTTCACTTCTGTGAAAGTTTGGAAATTTTCGCAACTTTCATGGAAATTCTGCCTTAAAATGGCAGAATAAATATTCCGGCTATAGGTTAATGTATTAAACTGAGGCAAAAAAAAAAATCCACAGAACTGATTGTGACACTCTGCCCATCTAATTGTCAATATTGTATATTGTTTGGGATATAAAAATATGTTATGTGAATGTCTGCTTAGGGAATAGCAGCCAGCAAGTGCAAGAAGGCTTGACCTTTGACCTCAGCACCACACTACAGTAGCAGATAGCTGGTTTTCTGCTCTGTTTTAACATATAGTAGCTGGTATTCCAAAGTGACAGTTTATAACACCTTACAAAATATTTCTGCTTTGAAGATCTGGGAGAAGTATGCATTTTATCACCCATGCAGAACAAGGACATTTAACAGATTCCTGTTAACTCATAAACCTGAAATTACTTGGAAAGCCAGGAAGTTGATAGAGAGAAATCAAAGGAGCTGCTTTGATCAAATAGACTGTCATATTTTAAAATTGCTAACTGCTGATTTCCAGCTAGCAGTAAAATAACATCCTTTTGGATATACTTGGTCAGGTTACAAATTTAATTACAAGACTAACAGTGATCTCATGCTGTGACATCACAAGGAAGTGGAGAGATTAACTTGCAATATTGCCAAGCATCTGAGGAGATTGGTACACTTTATCTCTGGACTCTTAAATGACACACTTCATCTCTGAAACTACAAAGAGGCACTTCTATTAAAAATAGGTAACACCCAACTGGAACTTAGCTAAGCTAGAATTTTAAGTAATCAGGCATTTTATTTTCTGTAACATTCTAGTTTATTTTCAGACTGTAAGTACTCAGGTTACATGTTCTGTTTTGTATGTATTTGATATTGTTTTTAATTCCAATAAACCTTTTGGTTTCCTTAATCCTGCCTGAGTCTTTTCTTTTACATGTGGAGGCTGAAAACAGTATTGGGTAGTTCTGACAAGAACTGTCAAGGGCTTGAATGTGTTACTATCTTGCTAAGGAAAGAATATACCTAGGTCTCAAATTGAGTCATAAGGGTAGACATTTGAACCTGGCTGGGTGCACACAGGGTGAAGTATTGTACTGCACTCCCCGAAGAGAGTACATATCTGAGCCTGTTGACTAGGTGTGCTAGCAGAAAAGGTTCATATTTGACAACAGGACTCAAGGCTAGTAGGTAATTCAGACCCAAAACAGATAGGAGGGTTACCCTGTTTGTAGCCTATTCACATATTGCACTTTGAGGTTTGGCACTGTGGGAGCAGAGGGCCTGACCTGTGGGGTGCGTTTGTGACACTGATCACTGTCAGTGGTCAGTTCTGAGGCTTTTTTGCCCACAGTTGAGTACCTTAATCCAGCCCCCCACTCATTGATCATGGGTCCCAGTGAACAAAAAAGAACTCTGATCCCTCCCTGGTGTCTAGTGGCCCCCCCACCTGCTGATCGTGGGTCCCATGTAAAAAATCCTGGTGTCTAGTGGTCCCCCGCACACGCTGATCACAGGTTACAGTGAAAAGAAAAACTCTGATCCCTCCCTGGTGTCTAGTGGCCCCTCACCTGCTGATCATGGGTCCCATGTAAAAACCCCTGATCCCTGGTATCTAGTGGCCCCCTACATGCCCCAATCATGGGTCCTAGTAAAAAAAAACACAACAAAACCCTCTGTTCCCTGGTGTCTAGTGGTTTGCCCACCTGCCAATCGTGGCCCCCCCAAAAGTTATACTGTAATTATCTGGTGTCTAGTGGACCCCCTCCCTATCCAGGATCTCCTTAATAAAGGAAAAAACAGCTGGCAGTACATCAACTCCAGTCCACTCTATCACAGTATACCTTGGTGACTAGTGGACTCCCCTCCCTAGCCCCGATCCCCTGTAAAAAAAAGTAATCCCAATTCCCTGGTGTCTAGTGAACCCCACCCCCACCCTGACAGTTAGTCTGTCACCACCCCACTCCCTCCACCCGATCCTGAGTGGGCCACCAGCATAGCCCTCCTATCTCCATGGCCAGTGGCCCACTAAACTGTCAATGAAAGAGTGCATGGTTTTACAAGTCTCAGTGTGGCTTCCGCACCTCCTACAGTATTGACTCAGTTCCTGGTTGGTTTATGATTCCCCTTTGAAATATTTACAGTTCTAGCTGTGCCAATTATGCCTTTGTCACCATGCCATCATGTCTCCAGTAATTCTATTAACTCATTCCTGACTTCATTTGGTGCTAATTTTCATGTTATTTCATCATGTGTTTGTTCCATCTGCTTTGTGTCCCATTGTTGTCTAGTCATGCGAACCCTGAATTCATCACACTGTGTTCATCTCCTTTCATTGCTCAGCTTAAAGCTATATAAGCTCATTATTTGGTTCTCATACTCTTGACTCATTTGGTACTGCTTTACAATGTGATTTAATTGTGCACTGGTCTGACTCCTTCTCTGCTCTCTGTTGCTTGACTCATCCCTGAACTAGGATCTGTTGCATTAAGCTTATCTGCTCTCCTTGTAGCTTACAGCTCTACCAGACCTAATTTGTCCTCCTGGTACTTTTGTGTTACATGCATTCAGTATGTTTAATTTGCCTCTCTTTCAGCTGTGTACTTGTTGTCCTCCTCCTCTTCTGTTCCCTATCCACCTGCCTTGTTACTACCCACTCCTCCTGCTCCTTATTTCTGATTATTTTTTTAGATGGGACCTGTGATCGATGGGTGGGTGGACCACTAGAAACCAGGGTGTTATTGGACAGGGGGCCGGGGGACTGTTTTATGATTTAGGATATGAAATATATATTAAACTGTGGATGGAATAAATTCTGCAGTTTATATGTACAGTATTATTCCACAGTTCAGCAATAAAGGCAGCGGAACTGGGCGAAAATCCGCAGAAGATCCCAATTTCGCCAATGGCTGAAGTTCCAAATATTTTCTGCAAAATTTCCAAACATTTTTGGAAGTTCCACGAAAGCAGAATTTGCAGCTTTTGCCCACCCCCTTGGTCATCCCCTTCCCCCCTGACTACCAGGATCCCCTTATGCCTATCCTATGCATTCTTAAATCCTGTAGTCATTTCTGTTCCCACCACCTTTTCTGGCAGGCTGTTCCATTTGTTGACCACCCTCTCTGTGAAGAAGTACTTCCTCATATTCCCTCTGAACCTTTCTCCCTTCAGTTTCATCCCATGCCCCTTGTCCTGAAGCATCTATTTCTTTGAAAAATTTAGTTTTCCTGCACCTTGTTTCTCCCCATGAGGTACTTATATGTCTCTATCATATCCCCCTCTCCCTCCTCTCTTTCAGCCTGTCCTCATAGGGTTCGGGATGCAATTCTTGCACCATCCTGATTGCCCTTCTCTGAACCACTGATTGCTTCCCATTCACACTCGCAACACTGGGCGGCACTTCTTCATTCTCACAATGCACCCTGCAGCTCTGTCCACAGTGCTGAGCATCAGCCACTCACAGCTTGCATAAAGTTGTCACACTGGACAGGTGGATACTGCTGCTGTAAAAAAAAAAAACAACTACAAAAAACAAAAACAGCTGCCTATCAATGTCTATCTGCTGTTCACAGGGGTGGGTGGGGGATGCTCACACCAGCAGGCAGCACTTTCTCATTCTCACACTGCACCCTGTAGCTCCCTTTATGCACTGAATGGGAAGCATCAAACAGGAGGACTAACAGCTTGCACAAAGTTGTTATGTTGGACAGATGGTAGTACTGATTTAAAAAAATAAAAAATAAAAAAAAGAAGCTGCCTATGAAAGCGTATGTGTAGGTCACAGGGGTGACAAAAGCTTGTCCCATGTTCTACCTAGCAACCCAGGACTATTTCTCTATGGAGGAAGAATATTACTGTAAGAATCCTTTAAAAAAATGTGTTTTTTAAGTGTAAACTGCTTAATATTTTTTACGTAGACTTTCACTCATTACCAATTTTATAATCGCAATAATCCACTCTAGGGTGGGGGTTATGATGGTATCTACCCACCTTTGCCATGGTTAAGGCACTTGGCCTGCAGCCTCGTGACTGAACCACACCAGGCATAAGTAGATCCCACCATAATCCACACTCCATCATGGGTTATGGCTTAAGTATGCTATGTGATGTTTTTATACTGATTCTAATTTTCCAACTTAGATATCCATATTTGTTTGCTTCAGCCTCCATGTGTCTGATCCTTCTGTGGACCATGACTGAAAGCAGGATGAATACCCTAGCTTACAAATGAATGAATGAAATAAATGAAGGAATACATAAACAAACAAATAAATAAATAAATTACTAGGAAAATGTTATGGTTTATGTAATTTTCTGTACGTGTTCTACTCCTGCTTTCTTTCCCAGGGACCCATTTGGAAATGGAGTTCTATAGCCAAATGAGACTAAGCTGGACTGGAAACAGATGCACAACAGTGCCACATTCTCCCAATGGCAAACCTATGCAGTCTGGATGGAATGGGGTAGGATTAGAGGTTAAGCCTGAGAACAGCATGATAAAATACTGGAACTGGAGCACACACAGACATATTCACAAAAAAAACAAGTTACTATGAAAATATGTACTTTAATTCTGCTCAGTAATTATAGAAAAGTGTCTGTGCTGCCATTTCTGTTCTTCCTGAGCAGAATTAAAATACATGTGTTTGCCATAACATGGTGTTTTAGTGAACATGCCTGTGTGTGCGCACCAGTCCTTGTGTTTTGTCATCCTGGTCTGGAACCAATTGTTTATTTTAATTAGCAAATAAAGACCCTTACTGACCAGCTTTGCTGTGCCCCAGCACCATCCTCTCCACCTCCCAGCTCTTTTGCAGGTGCACTGGGGCCAAAGAAGTTACGAAAAATGCAGGAATCAAAGGATTGCAGAGGAGGTAAGTATTTTTTCAGGCCGTTCCTTGACATGACCCAAGTTCTTCAGTACAGACTGGAGCACAGAACTGTGTACCAGGAGATTCCAGGACCCATGTTCAAATGCCAGTAGAGACACTGACTCATGAAGTGACTCGGAGACTCTCACACATGACCTCTCTCACTTTCATTCCTCCTTTATTTAAAATGAGGTTGAACAGGACCTCTCCCTCCCCACTGAAATGCTGAAATGAAATGTTACACCTGATCATGGCCTAGGTAAATAAATGAAAAACAAAAATGTGTTTCTCCATGTGCTTGCAGATATTGGAACTTCCACAGTGTGAACGCTCTAAGCTATAGAGGAATGTTAGCTCACTCCCTTTCACATAGCAGTAGACAGTGCCAAGGCACTGAGTTATAAAACTTTCCATTTCCAGCAAATATATCACAGTTGGCATTGACAGGATTCACATCTCATAGTAGTTCCACAAATATAAATTTCAGAACATTCCACCCTTTTTCACTAAAGACATTTGCAATAGAACAGGTTCTTTTCCTCTTAGATTTGAGCTACCCTTGTTGATTTTGCTGCCCTGAACACATAATCCTCTGCTTGTGTGACCCCTCCCTTCAGCCTGTACTGGTAAGTGTTACTTCTGCCCTGAATCTTGGTGGTGGGCATGGCAAAGGGTGACTTCCTTGTCTAGGGGTACATAATGGCATGACTTGCGGGGAACACCCCCTAGCGAATAATATGAAATATATAGCCCTCTTCTCCTTTAAGTTCATATCTTAGAAATAGGTTGTCACCAAATAATCAGACAGCATGCCCAAATGGCAGGTCGTATGCATTCCTTTTTACTGAGGGAAATAAAGTTTGAAGTTTAAAGGTAGCACACATCTGCGCTCTTAAGTCATTTAATTCTTTTTAAGGGTCAGAGCCACAGATACAGTTCATTAAGCTTTGTGCTTATTACACGTGCAAATACTCCTCATGTACAGACCTTTTTTTCCTTTTTTGGTTTCAGTCCCCCCCCCATTTTTTTTATACTGTATATATAAATAATCCTTACTGTTATTTATTATTTTCATTGTGTTAACTTACATTGTTATTTTTATTGCAGTAGATACACTACTACTAATTAATAGTTCTATATTCACATTTTTCATATTCCCTTTTTTGTATTTTCAATTTGTATTATTACACTTCCATTATCTTCCTTGCCATATGTACACCCACTCCTCCCTTGTTTCTGTTCCTTCTCCCTTTCTACCTCATTTAGGTGGTTTTCAGAGATTTTTTCCATAATATATTTGTGTGAATATTTTTACATGTTCTGTGTCAGCAGAGAACAGTGTTTAATGGCAAGAAAACCACCATAAATAAATTGCCAGACATGTATCTGGTTTGCTATTAGGTCCTTCTGTTTGCAACCACAATATGTGGCCTTATGACATAGTATTTACATGTTTTTTGTGGTGTCCATCATCTGGTTTTATTTCATTTTTTTTAATTAATTTATTCTGTAATTTTAGTTTTGTTGCTGTTCATTAGTCTCCTATCTTTCACGTTAGACTTGAGGCTGGCAGTATAGCCTAGAGGTTAGAGTAACGCGCTGTGAATGAGCTTGGTACATCCAGCAGCCCTGGGTTTGAGTCTCACAATCTCCACTTGCATACTGTGTGGCTCTGAACAAGTTGCTTAACCTCCCCAGTGCTCCCAGGTCGCCCTTGAAAACAGGCACCTGTGCCAAGTGGGCCTTACCCAGTTACCAAAGACTGAAATAAAAAAAAAAATAAAGACGTTTCTGTAGTGATGAGCACTTTCCATCAGCTTTTCAACATTCCTCACCCTCCACTTTTTTCTTGTCTTACATTTTGGTCTACTGTATGTTGCTATTTACTTTTGTATTTCAACTTTTTTATTCTTCATCCATGCTTTGGGTCTGTCCATTCCATGGGTATTTTTTATTTACGTAAAAATTTGCTTTCATGTTTTGTACTTGCTTGTTAGCATTCAGTTTATTGACAGTGTATAATTCCAAAAGATCCCTCTTTGTGAAATTGCAAAATAGTAAAATTTGTTATCATAAACTGCAGCATTGAGCTTGTATGGAGAAATGTACAAGCTACAATTATTTTGACAGTGCACCACTTTATTCTGCTCATCTATGACAAAACACTATTGCATCATTCATAGACTATTAAAATAAAATGTATGACTTAATTATTATTTATTGTTTCCTGATTAGTTAGAATAATTGTTTTCAATGGTGTCTTTGATTGATGAGTACGAACATTTCCTGGCAATGACCATTACTTTTAGTGTGAGGAATTTCACTCATTGGGGGGGAGCAATACTGGACCTGGTACTGACAAAGGGGACAGTGTTGCTGACATTACGGTGGTTAGCCACCTGGGGACCAGTGATGATCATAAAGTGTGGTTCAATATAAGAACTGGGCCAGAATCAAACCACACTAAAATGAGGGTTCTGGACTTCAGGAGGGCTGATTTTAAGAAAATTGGAGAATGCCTCAGGGATGCCCTGGCAGGGACAGGGACATTGGTTGGAGTCGAGGACCAGTGGGCAAAAATAAAGGAGGGCATTGAGAAGTCAACAAACCTCTGTTGTCAGGCAGGTTAACAAGGGCAAGAGAAAAAAGAGACCGCCATGGCTGCCTAAAGAAGTAGTGGAGAAAGTAAGGGCAAAAAAGCTAGCATATAGAAGGTACAAGACGACACAGAAGGAGGAAGATAGAGAGAGATATCAGGGGAAACAAAGGGAGGCATGGAAAGCAGTTAGGAACAGAAAGGGACAAACAGAGAAGAATATTGCCAAGCCAGCAAAAAAGGGGGGGGGGAGTGAAACATTCTTTAGTTATATAAGCAAAAAGAGGTCAACCAAAGGAGGGATAAAATGGCTAAAAGGGGAAAGAGGGGTTTGTGTGGAAGAGGACAAAAAAAAAAAGCAGACATATTGAATAAATATTTTTGTTCGGTATTTACAGAGGAAGGGGTAGGTGATGGGCCACAGATAAAGGACAAGGGCATTAAAGGAAGGGAAGTCAACACTGGTCCTTTTACAGAGGAGAGAGTCTTCAAGGAACATGCACAGCTAAAAGTGGACAAGGCAATGGGGCCTGACTAGGTACACCCTAAGATACTGCACCTCTGACAGCCTGTTCAACCTATCACTAGATACGGGGGAAGTTTCAGGGGACTGGAGGAGGGAAGATGTGGTCCCACTTTACAAACGTGGTAACAGGGAGGAGGCAGGAAATTACAGACCTGTCAGCCTGGCTTTGGTGGTGGATAAAGTAATGGAATCACTACTGAAGGAAAGGATTGGAGAATACCTTGTGACCAGTGGATTACAGGATCCTAGGCAGCATGGTTTCACGGGGAGGGGGCATCTTGCCAGACAAACCTGATCAAGTTCTTTGACTGGATGACCAGGGAAGTGGATCAGGGCAGAGCAGTGGATGTGGCCTACTTGGATTTCAATAAAACCTTCAACACCGTTCCACACGGAAAAGTGGTGAACAAGCTGAGCAGCCTAGGAGTCGGTCCGAAAGTAGTAAAATGGGTAAGAAGTTGGCTAAGCAAGAGGACTCAGAGGGTAGTGATAAATGGTACTCACTCTGAAGGAGGTGACCTGGGGGGGTGCCACAGGGATCAGTACTAGGCCCAGTCCTCTTCAGTGTCTTTATTAGCAACATTGCAGGAGGGTTGGATGGGAATGTATGGTTGTTTGTGGATGACACAAAATTCTGCAACAGAGGGGACTTACCGGGAGGAGGGGGGAATGAGGGATGATCTGAAAAAGCTGGAAGACTGGTCAAAGGTTTGGCAACTGGGCTTCAATGCAAAAAAGGGCAAAATCATGCACTAGGGGCACAGAAACCTGTGGGCAAAGGCGGGGAGGTATTGGCAACCACAAAACAGGTAAGGGACCGGGGGGTAATCATTTCTGATGATCTGAAGATAGCAAAGCACTGTGATAAGGAAGTGGGGAAACTCTGCAGGATGCTTCAGTGCATAGGGAGGGGTGTCACCAGCAGAACGCGGGAGATCGTGTTACCCCTATATAGATAGATGGTGCGGCCTCACCTGGAGTACTGTGTCCAGTTCTGGAGGCCCGATCTCTAAAAGGACATAGATAGGGTGGAGATGGTACAGAAGAGGGCAACCAAAATAGTGCAGGGCCTGCAATAAAAGCCCTACAAGAAAAGACTCCAGGAATTAAATATGTACTCTCTAGAGGAAAGAAAGGAAAGGGGGGACATGACAGAAAAGCTCAAATACCTCACAGGTGTTAATAAGGTACAGGAGGGTAGAAGTTTACAAAGAAAATGATGCTCAAGGACAAGGGGTCACGCTATGAAGCTGGGAGGTGAGGCTCAGAGATGTGAGGAAATACTGCTTCACGAAAGGGTGGTGGACGCCTGGAACAACCTTCCAATTGAGGTGGTGGGTGCTAAAATGATAACAGGATTCAAGCATGCATGGGATAGACACAAGGGGACCTTAGAAATAAGGCAAAGGGGGGGGACTGGAGATCAGGTAGGGTCTGCGGTGGCACTGTAGGTAGGGAAACTAGGGCAGACTAGGTGAGCCAAGAGGTCCTTATCTGCCAACAACTTCTTTGTTTCTATGAATTTATATGTGTCATACAGGGACTTTTTATCAGAGTGTAATAAATAGTCAATATTCAATTTAATAGTTCATTTGTTACATCTGTTAGTATGACCTTCTGATCCCCTAATAAATGATCAGTTTACTAGGACTGCCCCACCTCCTGACAAACTGGCACCTCTGGACTTGAAGCACTGAGGAATTTTTCTCCTGGTTCCAGCCCTGTACATCAGCTGCTATAAAAACACAGCTATAGACACACATTTTCTGTCCAGATATGGTTCATTGGTTGAGAATTGCAAAGGCTGATTATGCCAAACAGAATTTTTGCTGAAAATGATATCACAGGAAAGGGATACCCCTTATTCCAAAAAGAGTATATTTTATAAGAAGGTGATAGGAGAGATAAAGGAGGTTAAGGAATCCTATTTATAGAGAAAATAGAGAAAATGTTTTCTTTCTCAAGGAGTGGTGTGCGTGACAGGGTCAGAACTCTATCACATTTTTACTGGGAAAAATAACATTTAAAAAAACAAGCAGTTTGTTCAAGAATAAATCACAGAAACCAAGAAGGGGTAGATGTTTTCCAGCCTTAGCTAGGGCCGATTTCCATACTTGTTTGTTTATCTCAGGACACTCAGAAAGGATAGCTGATTGAGGGTGACATTTTAAGAACAGAAGGTCAGTGAGGTCAGATCAGAAAATCAATAAAAAACTATAGAAGGCTTCGGTGGGGGGCTCTGTCTTGACACTAAAAGCCAAGAAAAAGGTGAAGCCTGCCTAGGAAACTGAGAGGAAATAAGACCTAACCTAGTCAAACAGGTTAACCTGAAGCTGCAAGGTATTACTTTTGACTGCTTAGGAAGGGCATCTAGAATGTGCACACATTATACAGTACTGCACTGAATAACAGTTCAGTTAGTGCCGGCCGCGGAGGTAAGAGGAGGGCTGTGCCGGTACCGTCTGTGTCAAAGGGATGGGGGGGAGTGCGTGGTAGGCACTACCTGCTGGGGTGGGGGGGTGAGAGCCACTTGACCACCAATGATCGGGGCTTGGAGTATGTGCATTAATAATGGGAACATCAGGGTTCGGGAAGGGGGGAAAACTAAATCACCACTGTTATGGGATTAATATCATATCGGGGATATCGGGGTTCAGGGTGGGGGGAGCACTGAATCACCAATGATAGGGGCTAAATATATTAATATCATATCAGGGACATCAGGGTTCAGGGAGGGGGGGACACTGAATCACCAATGATAGGGGCTGAATATTTTATTATCATATCGGGGATGATGGGGATCAGGAACGGAGACCACGGCACAATGCCGCAAGCAATCTACTCTCCCAGAGGGGATTTCTAAGTACCCTTAGACCAGCCCTGACTGGTCTAAGGGTAATTAAAAATTCTCCCAATGGGAGAGTTATGAGAATTCCACATTAGGGATGTAACAGCTTGCATCTGCCACATGCCCCCTAACACCAGGTAGCAGCCCATACTTGGGCACATGGATGGCACATGTCCTGTTTGGGGCAGGCAGCCTGCAGCTGATGCAGGCTGCCTTTGAGAATTGCTCCAGGTGCATCTTTCAGCGCAAGGGGCACTTTGCACCATTCTTTGTGGGGCAAGCCCCATGCGTCCTGCTGGGAGCTTTGAGAGTTGGGCTCATAATTTTTTATTGTGCTTTGAATTAAACAATGCCACTTGCACTTTATACCTTTTTCTGTGGTCTGTCTGTACTTCCTGACTCACTTCTCTACCACACTGTGACATCAGAATCACTTCCGTAGAAACAGGTTCTGATGTCATGAAGAAAAGATTAATACTTCACAGCCAGTAAAAGCAATGTGAACTGATGAAGTCTAAAGAAAAATTAATCTTCTTTAATTAGTAATATGCAACACACTCCACTCACCCACTGCCAGAATACTGAGGAACGACTCCTTTGCTACCACCAGTCTGTTGCAAACTTGCACTGGGCTGTTCCCTCTTCTCATCCCACTTATGCCTTTGCTCTGGAGAGAAGAACCCCTATTCACTTAAGCCACATCTGGCCCTTTTTCTGTACTTGAAGTAGCCTCACTTTGAATTTTGTTTTTAAAATTTATTTATCCAGGACAGGTCAGCTAACATGTAACATCTCGTTTCCAGTGGGGTCCTACTTGCATCCATTTCTGCAGCTGCGAGGACTGAAGAATTTACAGAAGAAAGGGTTCTGAAAGAACTAATAAAATTGAAAGTGGACAAAGCAATGGGGCCTGATGAGATTCACCCAAGAATTCTAATAGAACTAAGGGTAGAACTAGTGACACTGCTGACTACTCTTTTTTAACAAATCATGGGAGGATGGGGTGGTACCTGAGGATTGGAGGAGGGCAGATGTGATTCCTCTTCACAAAAGTGGGAGCAGGACAGAGGCAGGAAACTACAGACCAGTTAGTTTGACCTCAGTGGTAGGGAAAATGATGGAATCACTTTCTGAAGGAAAGAATTGTTGAGTACCTAGAGGCCAGCGGGACACAGGACCCAAGGCAGCATGGATTCATGTTGGGAAGGTCGTGTCAGACAAATCTAATAGATTTCTTTGACTGGGTGACCAAAGTAGTAGACCAGGGAGGGGCTGTGGACATGGCCTACCTAGAGTTTAACAAGGCATTTGACACAGTCCCACAGAAAAGATTAATACACAAGTTAGCCAGCCTTGGAGTGGGTCCCAAGGTGGTAGACTAGATAAAAAATTGGCTAGACAACAGGATGCAAAGGGTAGTAGTAAACGGAGTCCACAGTGAAGAAAGGAGGGTTACTAGTGGGGTACCGCAGGGTTCAGTACTGGGACCAGTCCTTTTTTAATGTCTTTATAAGTGACATTGCAGAGGAACTAGAAGGAAAAGTATGTCTCTTTGCAGACGACACAAAGATCTGCAACAGGGTTGATACACAAGATGGAATGGAAAGGATGAGAAGGGACTTGGCAAGGTTGGAGGAATGGTCAAATGTATGGCAGTTCAGATTCAATGCAAAGAAGTGCCAGATAATGCACCTGGGAAACAAAAACCCAGGGGAAGAGTACACAATGGGGGGTGAGATACTGACAACAGTAAAAATGGAAAGGGACCTGGGGGTAATTATATCAGATGACCTAAAGGTGGGCAAGCAATGTGAGAAGGCAGTAAGGAAGGCTGGGGGGATACTGGGATGCATAGGGAGGCATCAATAGTAGAAAACAGGAGTTGTTATCCTCTGCACAGACAGTTGGTAAGACCCCATCTGAGTACTGTGTGCAGTTTGGAGACTCCATCTCTGCAAAGACATAGACAGAGTGGAGGCTGTCCAGAGGAGGGCAACCAAAATGGTACAGGGTCTGCACCAGAAGACATATGAAGAAAGACTAAAGGAGCTTAATATGTATACCCTTGAGGAAAGAAGGGGAGAGGGACATGATAGAAACTTTCAAGTACCTCAAGGAATCAACAATGTCCAACAGGGTAGCATCTTTCAGAAAAAGAGATGTGCAAGAACAAGGGGGCACAATTTGAAGATAGAGGGGGGGACGGCTCAGAGGTAATGTGAGGAAGTATTTTTTCACTGAGGGGGTTGTGGATGCATGGAACAGCCTCCCTGAGGAGGTTGTGGAGTCAAGAACAGTGGTGGAATTCAAGAATGCATGGGACAGACATAAGGCAGTCCTAGTGGGGGGTAGGAGGAAGTAAACTGTTGGTTAACTAGGATCTGCAGCTTGTTAGGTAGGAAAATGGGCAGACTGGGTGGGCCAAGCGGTTCTTATCTGCTGTCAAATTCTATGTTTCTATGTAAGTACTTGGAGGATAAGTGACTTGCTCAAGGTAGTATGGTGTGTATTTGTCCCTAGTGGGGTTTGAAAGTGGAAGTCAGCACAAAGGCACCCACACTCAAGTGTGGGTCTGGTCCCGATGTGCACTTTGTACCTAAATACAGTTTGATTTATTTACTTTTTGCTGTAGTATATTTGAGTGTATCAGACATTTTTCTATTACTACAAATCCCAGAATCCCCTGCAGCTGACAACAGAGTAGTAGGCAGCAGTGGGAGATTCAAATGCCTGCAGTGTATTTTTAGAGCTTTTATAATCTCTGATCAGATGTTTTCCAGGTCTGCTTTTCTCCAGAGGCTAAATGCAGTCCTCTTTGACTGTACTTAGCCAGGGAGGACAGTGGGACCAGCAAAAAAAAGATCAGAGCTTATTTAAACTCTAACATGCACTACAGACTACCGGGTTTCTCACTGCTGTCTACTGCTTTGATGTCAGCTGCTGATGATTCTATGGTTTGTAGAAACAGCAAATGTCGACCTAAAACTAAGCAAAATTAGTCTGATACAGAAGAGAAGGTGATATGATTGCAACATAGTAGTTCTTGCGAGGAATCAACAAGGTGGCTTTTAAGGTCTTGTTAACAAGGAACGAATATGCAGTAACTAGAGGCCCCGGGTGGAGACTGGTGTAGAATTCAGGAGGTAAGGGAGGAAGTGCTTCACAAAGCAGGAGGTGGATGAATGGAATAGACTGCTCAGAAAAGTGGTTGAGGCCTAGACTCTGAAAGGGTATAAACTTGGGAGGAAGGCAGATATATGGTAATACTGTAGTGGGACTTAGAGACAAGTGGCAGTCAAGCCACTAGGGCAATAAGATCTATAAATCCAGTCTGGTGTTAGGTCACACACGGAGTGGGCAGGGAAATGGGCAGACTAAATGAGCCACTCATTTTTTTCTGCTGACACAATCAATGTTTTTATGTTTCTATGCCTTGTGTATACCTTGCCATACCCTGCGAGAACAGGGCTCCCATGTGAGCCCCAGAGTCCCAGTCTGAGACTGATGGGGAAGGGGGCATGTATGTCAGGGAAATGAGGCACTTGATTGATCCTCTGTGGACAGAGGTATTGACCCCCCTGGCATTCATGTACCTTCTGCCAATCAGTTGTGGAGTGGCACTGGCCGAAAGATAGTCATGCCACTGTCCTTCTGGCTGGAGTAAGAGTGTGCCTGTGGTTGATCAATCCTTGTAGTTGGGTCTAGGGGGAAAACAAGGAAACATTTACAAGATTCTATGCTAGACTGGGCACTATGTGAGGCAATAATGTTATTGTTGAGTGAACAAAATACGAGGCCGGGGGATGGTGACCCAACTAGCACATTATAATTCTTCTTCATGTGTTTGCTGCTGTGAGTATAGACCAATTAGAATGCAAGAAAGAGAATGATGTCACTGCTGTCACTTTATTGACAATAAATTTACTGTTCTGAGCACTGAGCAGTCATCTTACTGACAATAAGGTGACTGGTGTGTTTGCTAAGGAATAAAGTGTGTGTAACCCTGGCTTCTGATTGAAGGAGAAGGTCCTCATGTAATATAATATAAAATAACAAAAAGGTTTACTTTAATTTATTTCTTCATTTATTTGACAATTGGTGACCAGAAAAGGTACACCGAGACAGACCTTGTTTCCATATGTGACCCTTTAAAACAGAATTATATAAAAACCCATTTCACGAGACATTCCAGGGGGTGAAAAGAATAATTTGATGGCTGGGATGGTTGATCGTATACAGGTTTCCCAAGTGCCTGATGGCACACCCTCAGTGTTATGATATTTAAGGATGTTATCACACCCCAGAGCATCTCACTGCTTAAACCAAGAAATACTGCAAGTTCAACAGTACGTCCCTATACTGTATTTGGTAAGCATGAGACAGCACATAATACTAAACTGTTACTCCAGATCATGCACTTGGGACACAGAAATTTGGGGAGGAGTACATGATGGGAAGGGGGAGTTACTGACAGCCACCAAACAGGAAAGGGAACTGGGAGTAATCATATCTGATGATCTAAGGGTTACCAAACAATGTGAGAAGGCTGTGGAATGCTGGGGTGCATAGGGAGCGGTATCTCCAGCAGAAAGATAGGAGGTGGTGATGCCACTGTACAGAACATTGGTGAGACCTCATCTAAAGTACTGTGTTTTGTTCTGGAGGCCGTATCTCCAGAAGGACATAGAGTAGAAGTGGTTCTGAGAAGGGTGCCAAAAATGGTGCAGGGGCTGCACCAAAAGTCATATGAGAGGAGACTGGAGGTTCTCAAAATGTATTCACTGGAGGAAAGGAGAGAGAGGGGGATATGATTGAGACTTTCAGATACCTCAAGGGCATAAATAAGATACAAGTGGGTGGCATCTTTCAAAAAAAAGGATGTTCAAGAACAAGGGGCCATTATATGAAAACAGAGGGGGTAGACTTAGGGGTAACGCGTAAAAGTATTTTTTTTTTCACAGAAAGGGTGGTGGAACCATGGAACAGCCTCCTGGCAGTGGTTGTAGGGGCAAAAACAGTAAGGGAATTCAAAAGTGCTTGGGACAGACATAAAGGAACTCTAGAGATAGGAAAGAGAGGGTAAGCTGCAGATCATTTAGGATCTGCGTTATATGAAACAGGTAAGGAAAATGGGCAGACTAGGTGGGCCAAGAGGTCCCTATCTGCTGTCAAATTCTATGTTTCTATGTTACACTTTAGAAAATGATAGCTACCCTTGGCAGGACACAGGCAAGGAATTTACAACAAATAGACTATATAAATTAGAATGTATTTGCACAACATACTTTTTTCATTCCTGCATTTGAAGGAGGGGGAAGACTTGATGGAAACCACCCCAAGAAAGAGCTGTGCTACAGTAATAGGGAAGGTGCAATTTCCAGGGTGGCTAGACCTTAAAGTACAGGAAAACAGCAAATGGAAGCACTCAACGTACCAAAAAAGAATTAGTGGCTGAGAAAAACAAATGCAAAAGGTACAACATTATTGCATCACAAAGCTTATGTCCACATTGGGTCATGATCTCAGTGACCTTCTTTGCACTGCCTTTATACCAGTTTGGTACTAATCTGACTTTTTGGAGACTCACTGTAATTGTATGTGGTCACTGAGATTTTGACACAATGTGGACAAAAGCTTTGTGATAATAATACATTTGTACCTTTTCATTTTTTTTTTTTTTTGCAGTTACTGCTTTTATTGAGGAATCAGAACTCCTGACACAGCAGGTAACATAAAACAGTGCAGTAAGAGCTTCCTTTATACACACTTACAAATAGACCATACGTAATTAATGGTTACAAAGAATATTGCGTAACAGAAAGACATTACGAACTAATATGTAGGAAGTTACATAAAACTAGAGGCCTTCTATATAGAAATGTTGTTAATTAGCATACCAATACCAGCAATACATTATATCCATCCTAAATCATGAGTCTAATAGGCTCACGGTGGCTTTAATAGCTATTTTGCATAAGATACCAGTGGTGAGACATGAGATTTGGTAACCTGACTCCTTTTGCATTTGTTTGTCTGGGCCACTGAATCTGTTTCCATTGGCAGACTTGATGGACCTTAAACTGCCACAGTATGGTACTATGTTAATTGAAGCGCACAAGTTATCGAACAGGGAATAACCTGTTTCTGGCAACATACTGATAGTGTTGTCAGTTACTGGCTGGAAGGATATTTCTTGATACTGCTGATACATTCATTCGTTTGTTTGTTGAGCAGGTAGGTGCACTAGGCTGTAATGGCCAATTTTCAGATATGACATGGGTATATTACAATGTACTGTACAATAGCAATGTGGTAAATTAACAGGTTGTGTAGTGATACACAGCTCCGTTACGCAGTGCTACAGCACAATGTACAAAAGCAGACTGTACAATGACAAGGAAAACATAAGGATTCTGATTGGCTAAGTAAGTCTTTTCAGCATGAATAAATCCCTGCATAACATATGCAGAAAGTCCCAATCAGCCTCTCCTCAAAAGAAAATGAAAAGTAAAAAATGAATCCAGTTCAGCAGTCTGCAGTGTAAACATTTCAGCCACCATTTTTGTTCTGCTTACTCGGTCCAGCTAAAGCCACTTCCTTTCAGCTGCTATAATGTTTGTAAAAGTCTAGCTTTGAAAATGTGCAGCATTTAATATAGTTTAATATGTTTAAAATCCCCATTCCATTTTTTAATGTTTAAATTACCCCCCTGTTCCATGCCCTCGATCACTACCCCCACAGAGAAAGTTTTTTCCTGCAAGCTGAGAGACAGTGAGAGCAAACAGCAAGTTTTAGTTTTCGATCCCCAGCTGTTAGTTTAACCTCAGTGGTAGGGGAAAATGATGGAATCACTTCTGAAGGAAAGAATTGTTGAGTATCTAGAGGCCAGAGGGGCTCAGGACCCAAGGCAGCATGGATTCACAGCGGGAAGGTCATGCCAGACAAATCTGATAGATTTCTTTGACTGGGTGACCAAAGTAGTAGATCAGGGAGGGGCTGTGGACATGGCCTACCTAGACTTTAGCAAGGCATTTGACACAGTCCCACACAAAAGATTAATATACAGTTAGCCAGCCTGGGAGTGGGTCCCAAGATGACAGCCTGGGTAAAGAATTGGCTGGAGAATAGGAACAGAGAGTAATAGTAAATGGAGTCCACTCTGAAGAAAGGGGCTACTAGTGGGCACCAAAGAGGTTCAGTATTAGGACCGGTCCTCTTCAATGTCTTTATATGTTTATATTGCAGAGGGACTGGAAGGAAAAGTATGTCTCTTTGCAGATGACACAAAGATCTGCAACAGAGTTGATGCACAAGGTGGGGTGGAAAGGATGAGAAGGACTTGGCAAGGTTAGAGGAATGGTCAAATGTATGGCAGCTTAGATTCAGTGCTAAGAAGTGCAAGGTAATGCACCTGGGAAACAAAAACTCAGGGAAGAGTACACAATGGGGGTGAGATACTAACAACAACAAAATGGAAAGGGACCTGGGGTAGTCATATCAGATGACCTAAAGGTGGGCAAGCAATGTGAGAGGGCAGCAAGGAGGGTTGGGGGATACTGGGATGCATAGGGAGAGGCATCACCAGCAGAAAACAGGAAGTTATTATCCCTCTGTACAGACAGTTGGTGAGACCCCATTTGGAGTACTGCGTGCAGTTCTGGAGACCCAATCTCCGCAAGGACATAGACAGGATGGAGGCTGTCCAGAGGAGGGCAACTAAAATGGTGCAGGGTCTGCACCAAAGACATATGAAGAGAGACTTAAGGAGCTGAATATGTATAGCCTCGAGGAAAGGAGAGAGAGGGGGGACATGATAGAAACTTTCAAGTATCTCAAGGGAATCAACAAAGTCCAAGAGGGTAGCATCTTTCAAAAAGAGAGGTGTGCAAGAACAAGTGAGCACAATTTGAAGATAGAAGGGGGGCAGCTCAGAGGTAATTTAAGGAAGTATTTTTTCACAGAGAGGGTTGTGGATGCATGGAATGGCCTTCCAGAGAAGGTTGTGGAGTCAAAAACAGTGGTGGAATTCCAGCATGCATGTGACAGTCATAAGGCAATTCTAGGGGTTGGGGGTAGGAAGAAGTAGGCTGCTGGTTAACTAGGATCTGCAGCTTATCCAGTAGGTAGGGAAATGGGCAGACTGGGTGGGCCAAGCGGTCCTTATCTGCCGTCAAAATCTATTTTTCTATGTTTCTATGTGTAGGACTGAAGGGCTCCATGGAACTAAACTGCTAACATAATTTCATTATTCATGATTTTTTTCTTAAATAACCCACTCTTTTCCCGATTGCTGCCCCTGAGGAGTCGCTTGTTTGGAACTGGGAGACAGAGCGAGAGAAAAGCTACGGATAAAGCAGTTCCTGAGTCCTCACCACTGAGCTGTTCCACAGGCTGCGAGAGTGTTTTATTAAACTACTTTACCTGCTCTCTCTCTCCCAGACAAAGTGACTGTGGCTACAGTACTCTATCTGCTAACACCTCGCAACAGACTTACTCTTTTACCAGAACAAACAGAACACCTCTCATCTGTCGCTCTCTCTTTCTCTTAAAATAAAAATATAAAACAAACATCCTGCAAACATATGTGCATGTCTGAGATGGGGAATGGGGGGAGGAGAGGATTATATTCTACCTAGCAACACAGAACTACTTAACATACAGAGGAAGGATATTCCATACAAAGTTATTACAAAACAGTTTTTATTTACAAATGAAAGTGTTTTAATATTTTTTTTTCTTAAACCTTTACTTACTAACAATTTTATAATCACAATAATCCATTCCAGAATGTGGCTTATGCTGGTACTTACCAAGTTCTGATGTGGATTTGGTCATGAGGGTGCACACCAGACATGGGTAAATCTCAGCAAAACCCGCACCCTGTCATGGATTATTGCTTAAGTAGTAAATGGTTTGATTCCTGCAACCTCCACTTGCATACTATGTGACACTGAACAAGTCACTTAACCTCCTCAGTGCTCCCAGGTCACCCCTGTAAACTGGCCCTGTGCCTAGTGGACTTTACCCACTAAACAAAGTACTAAAAAAAATAAACATACCCAAACAACCTCAAGACATACTGTTTAAGCTGAATCAACCATATTTTCCGGATGTCTTTGCGTTCCAACAACTCCCTCCCACTAAAATTCCCATGACAATGTCAGGGAGGCAGGCAGTGGGATCTTAGGGTTAGAATGCAATTGAATTAGTTGTGAAGCAGAAGATCCCAGTTTGAATCTTCTCACAGTCATTGGCTTCATGTGGAAAGTCCTTGGGGGCTTCACAGCACTCCTGTCACCACCCCAAGCTACAGTATAAAACTAGGAAGAAAGAAAGAAACAGGACCCAGGTGTGAAAGGGACAGTCCTTCATGCGTACATCGATTCTAAATTGAAAAAAGCTGGACTTCATAAGGCTGATTCTTCCTCAGAGGCTATGTCAATGTATCTCTTCACAGAATATATTGTTGAATTACTTGCATCTGGTGGGAGTAGGCTTACTCTCTTTACATTCTACCAGCCCCTTAATGTCAATGATGTCAACATGCCCACTCAACAGAACTGCAATTAAAGATTTTTACTGGGGGTGGATGATTAACATGTTGGCTGTCAGTCTTGCTTGCGGTGCATGAGAATGAAGTTTAAACTGTCAAACATGCCTGCTGTATAGGCATTGTGGGTAGTTAACGAACCTCATAATACCAGCGTGTTAGCCTGCTGGGGACTAAGTGCATTATCCCCTAAGGTTTACAAAGTCCTTTCTTAGTAAATACTGGAACTCCAAATAGTTTTAGTAAGCTAATGTGGGTTTCTTAGTCATCTGTTTCTAATGTTGTGTATACAGAGAGTTATCATACTGCATGTTCTTCTGTGTCTTACGTCTAAGTTGAAAGTACTTTTCTCATACTATCTTTTAACTTTATGAGCTTCTTGACCTCTTTTTCTCCAAGGAGAATGTCCTGTTCTATGAGCCAGTATGTGCATCACCCTCCCGGTTAAACTCTACTAGTTGCTATGCAGTTGTAGCTCTAGCTCAATGGAATGCCTTTTAACTGTCTGGCCCCCTCCCTGCAAATTTTAAAAAGAAGCTGCTCCAATACCTTTTTTATCAAAATTGCAGCATAAAAAATTCGATTTCAGCTTCAGTCTGTATATTTTAGAGGTTTTAGGCTCATAATTTATTTTCTTCTTTGCATACTTACATTTCCAGCTGTTTGTTGTCTGTTATATTAACTCCGTCTGTCTATCTATCCATATAAATACATACACTTTCAGTGCTCTGAGCTCAGGGAGGGTATTTAACAAATAAACTACTCAGCTTAATTTTATACTTACAGCAGCAGTATTTATCATCATATAGTTTTTTTGGGTAATTAGGGTCTTCTGGCAGAAAAAATAAATCTATATATGCCGTGGGTATAACAATAAGAAATGCTAATAAAAGCATTTATTTTGCAGCATGACACTCCGGGACTGAAAATGTACTTACACTACAGTTGTGTCAGCACCATTTATTTACTTCTGAGGCGCGTCATAAGTAATCCTGCATATCTTCATGTTCAGGCATTTTTCAGCCAACATGTGGGGACTAAATTAGATCATGCAGTGGGGTCAGAAATGTCACTATTTTGATTGGTCGGCTGCTACTTTATGCCATGGGTTAATTTTTACACAATCACTGCATAAAGTACCAGCTGACTGCACATTTAAATAAAAAAGTAAATTAGAAAATCACTCCATGGAGAATCCTTAGCGTTCCAATACACTCTCTCAAGGCTACCATATTTTTCTTCGGCTAACTGTGCTGTTCTGAAAAATCAAAAGCTGTTTAGGAAAAGTGAAAATAAAAAAAAGTCAGATCTAAGCTGCAACTGGCACTGCTAAATACAAACCACTGGCATTTTCGGTTATAATCAGCTCTCTCCCAGACTCAGCTCATTACATATGCCAGTAACACTTACTGTGAGTTTGAAGCCTGTGCACTTTCAGCTGCACCTTATTGTCTCTTTCCCACTGGCCCACTTGCAATTTCAGGGATACAGAGGGGTTTCTGCCTGGAACCCACAAACTATTTTGCATAGGAGGAACTTGGGGAATAATATTTTATTAAAATCAGCATTAAAAAAAAAGCTTTTCCTTCACTTTATTTGGGTAATTGTCATGTTTCCAAATTGTATAATTGGAATAATCCATGATAGGGTGTAAATTGGGCTGGGATTTACCCACACCTGGTGTTGTTGGTCACTCAGTCTGCATCCTTGTGACCGAACCCCACCAGGCATGGGTAAATCCCAGCCCAACCCAGACACCCTGTCACAGAATATTCTTTAAATGTCGACTTTTCCCGTTCCCTGAACTCAAGGTACTTTCAAACAGCAATAGAACTCAACCTAGATCAGCTGTTTAAGCACTGCACATTTACAGTATGTGTCACACTGCATAAACAAGGATTGCAACCACAAAATAAAATAAATCAGCTAAGTGGCACATGCCCCAACCGTCATTTTTGTGTAAGCCCTGAAACACAGTCCTACCAGAGCCATTTTCCTGCTCCACCACCTACTAAAAGAGAGAGTTCAACTGCAAATAGATAAATTCAGCACCACTGATGAGAAGTGGATACCTGTGCTGCAGGAACTTTGAGCATGGAAGTATGCTTGTCTGAACTGCCCATGGCAGCATGAACACCACCATCCAATAGTGGCCTCTTCTTGGCACTGATGCTGTGGCATCTATACCACATTACCAAGTACTTAGCACATTAATACTCAGTAGTGCACAAAAAAGGGCTCTATACTCAAAGCTCCCGGCGCAGCACAAGGGTCTTGCTCCACAATGAATGGTGCAAAGTGCCTCTTGTGCCAAACAATGTTCTGGGAGTGATTCTTAAAGGCAGCCTACATCAATCACTGCCTGCCTGCCCAAACAGGGCTTGCATCATCTGTGTGTCACAAAATGGGCTGCAGCATGGCGCAAGGGTGCAAACAGCAGATGCAAGCTGCCACATACCTAAATGTTGGATTCTCAAAACTCACCCAAAGGAAGAATTTCTAAGTAACCTTAGACCAGCCAGGGTGATCTGAGGGTACTTAGAAATCTCTCTCTGGAAGAGTTTGGCACAGTGCACCAATGTACGGCCATCCCCTTTCCCAAGCCCGATCCCCCGTCGGTAGATGTACACACACACGCCCTTCCCTGATCCCCGATGCCACTAATAGTTTAACTATACATATTTCCTGGTAGTCTAGTGGCCCTTTCTTCCTGATACTGATGTCACTAAAAGTTTAACTATACATATTTCCCGGTGGTCTAGTGGCCTTCACTTCCTGATCTTCCATTATGCAATATTACGATGGCCATGAGTGGTATAGGGGACCCCCACCCTAGCAGGCAGTGTTTCACCACCCTGCCCCCCCAGTCCTCAAACCAAGCTGGCAACTGGCACAGCCCACCTCTCACCACCAAGGCCAGTCACTGACTGAGTTGTCCATGAGCACCGTACTGTAGTCAGTACATGCCCATTGGGTGACAGCAATGGTCATGTACTGTTGTTCATTGAGAGCTCAGTCGGCAGCTGGCTGTGGTGGTGAGTGGTGGGCTGTGCCTGTTGCTGGCACAGTTTGGGGACTGGGGTGGGAGTGGGGTGGTGGAACACTGCCTGCTGGGGTGGGGGTCCACTATACCACCAATGACCATTGTAATATTGCATAACAAGGGAACGGAGAGGGAGGGCCACTAGACCACCAGGTAATATGTATATGTATAACACTTAGTAACATCAGGGATCGGGGGGGTGTTTACATCTACTGACAGGGGATCAGGACTGGGGGGGCTCACCACCAGGGATGTGGTAGAGCGGTGCACAGCCACCCACAGTTTGCAGCATACCCTGCAGATGTGCTGCCTGTTTGGCACATGGCCAGGTTTGCCACAAGCTGTGGAACTTTGCCACCGGGACCCTGCCTAATAGAGAATTGGGCACAGGGTCCCTGGCACACCAGGCTTTGATGCAAGCTACCATTTGCAGCAGCTTGCATCAGCCTAAGGGCTCTTTGAGAATCAAGCCCAAAAAGTCTAAAATGGAGCTGAGAAATGCAAGTTGTTTTTAACAAAATACAAATAATCTAGACTTATCTGGCCAGTATTTTTTTATTCTCATAACATGACATGAACAGCATATGCCATGGGATGCCAGGAAGTAAACCAATTATATACTTCCCAGGGTTTGACCTCTGTTGATCTCACTTGCATCTCCACCACTTGTGAGGTCAATAGAGGTCAAAACCTGAGAGACACACATGTTTTATTTCTCGGCAGCCCATGGCATATCCCCATATATCCATGTTTTCTTTGCATTGTATTGTGCTCCTGAATTGAGATATGGTGTTTCAAAGTTTTCAAGGTCCCTGTTCTCTAGCCATCCCCACTACGAATAAGTTAATCTTTTTGTGTGGTGCTGTGCTATTTACCACATGAAATGAATGCTAGCACCCTTCTAATATGTCCATAGTATTAATCTAGCATGTAAAGTCAAAATGTAACCTCGAAGGAAGGGATTTTTAAAAATTGACGTTGGTGGCCATTTTTAATGACTTAAGTCATACACTATAAAATAAAGAAAAAATGTATGACAGGATGTGTTGTGCTGGGATAACATCACATCTCAAGTGGTTGAGCACGAGGCTACAGGCAAACCTGAGGGTGTTTTATTCACTCAGTTCTTTTGTATTTACCAGTATTCATTTTTGATGGCTTTGAAAGAGGATTGGAAACTGCAGAGCACTTCAGCAACCGGGATCATACTTCCAGTACTTCGGAAGCGATCAGAGGTATCACTGAAAATATACACTTTCTGCAGTGTGGTATTCTGTTTATGCCTCTGCTTCTATTGATTTGATTTTTTATGTTGGCACACTTGCGCAGTCAACATCTTGCGACAGTGGGGATTTGGAGGCACGGTCGCTGTTGGGCGAATGCAGGGCACGCATCAGTAGGTGCGTCCCTCATTCCCCAATCAGCCTACATGCCGGTGCCACACCATGCATACTAATGTGGCGAGCACATCTAATGAAAGGTTCACTGCAATCCAAGCAAAGCTTGTCAGACGCAGCGGACCCTTCCTACGTGCTCGCCACATTGTCAGCATGGCTGGCGGCCGCCCAACTGACGACTTTGGGGTGCCCAACACTTCCTGCCGCTTACTCTGGCCGGCAGAATTTGTCGATGGGGAGCCCACCCCACGTACAAAGCAGTCCCCCCATTTCTTATATGCGGGGTGTGTGCCCAATCCCCCTCGGCTCTGCCTCCACTTTCCTTGTGTGCCGACAGAGGTGCCCAATCCTGTCGGCATGAAATAACCCTTTTTGTTGTGTGCTGGCGAGGGGTGCCCCAATCCCCGTCAGCTGCAGCAACCCCAAACAGTTAGGTGGCATGCTGAGAGCCCACCCCAGCGTGTCTAAGAATCTCGAAAACCGTCCCGCGATGTTAGTTTTTTTGCCCCTCAGAACATAAAAATGGTCCTCGTAGTCTCCTACCCACTACCCGCACTCCACCAACTGCAGCACCTGCCTCCCCACACCCCCCCACCTCATACTTACCTCTGGAGTCTGGTGCAACGATCTTCAGTGGACCAGAAACACATCTGCACTCTTCAAAGCCGACCGCGAACCGAGGGAATGCCGGTAAGCTGTATAATGGAATAAATAGGTTTTGTTCAACTTTGTTGCATACCGCGGGCATTTTTTAGAATTTTTGCACCAAATTTTCAACGTGGGTTTTTTGGGACCCCTCCTCATGAATTCTGTTATGATGTTAATCGGTCCTGAAAGATGATTTCACAGTCACCATGCAGAATCACCTTTTGGGACCGATTAATGCAAGGACAGTGGCAGTGTTCATGAGGTGGGCTGCCAAAAAGCCTATGTTGCAAATTTGGTGGAAAAAATCCAAAAAATGTCTATTTTACGAGTGTGTGTTGCGCAGTTGCTACGCACGCTCATAACTTCGCGAATTCACAATATTTTCATGCCAGATTTTCAACATTGTCATTTTTCTACACCTCCTTATGAACATTACAGCTGTCATTTTTCATATCCTGGCCGAAATTTGTTTTTGCACTTCCGGCACACAATACCGCAGTCGCTGTGGGAAATCAGTGTTCGGGGCAGATTATGAAAATGACAGTTACACTGTTCATGAGCAGAGTTCCTACAATGCCATGCTGAAAATTTTGTGACGATACTCCATAACATGACTGTGTCACTAGTGTGCGTTGCGCAGTTTGCATGCACGCTCGTAAGTTCACAAATTTATAATATTTTCACTCCAGATTTTCAACATTGTCATTCTTCTGTACCTCCTAATGAACAGTACAGCTGTCATTTTTCACATTCTGACCAAAATGTGTTTTCGCACTTCCGGCACAGAATAGTGCGGTCGTTGTGGAACATCCATGTTCGAGACACATTATGGAAATGACAGTGACACTGTTCATTAGCAGAGGTCCTAAAATGCCTATTTTGAAAATTTGGGGCCGACAGTCCATACAATTAGTGTTTGACGAACGTGCGTTGCGCAGTTTGCAGGCACGCTTGTGACTTCGTGCATTTGTAATATTTTCATTCCACAAGTTCAACATTGGCATTTTTCCACACCTCCTTATGAACAGTACAGCTGTCATTTTACATATCCTGCCTGAAATGTGTTTTAGTACGTCTGGCGCAGAATCGCATGGTCACTGTACGAAATCAGATTTTGGGGCAGTTTGAGGAAATGATGATGACACTGTTAATGAGCAGAGGTCCTAAAATGCCTATGTTGAAAATTTGGTGCTGAAAGTCCAGAAAATGACTGTGCTGCAAGCGTATGTTGCCCAGTTTCCATGCAGCCTTGTAACTTCGTATGTTTGCAATATTTTCATGCCACATTTTCACCACTGGCATTTGTGCACACCTCCTTATCAACAGTACAGCTGCCATTTTTCACAGCCTGCCCAAAACGCATTCCCACAACTGTGGTGCTCAATGGCGTGCTCGCTGTAGGAAATCACCTTTTGGAACACATTAACAAAATCACAGCACCATTGTTCATGAGGGGAGGTCCCAAAATACCTATGTTGAAAATGTGCCTAAAAAACACAAATTGGGTTGCGGACGTCTGCTGCGCAGTTTGTTTGCATGTTCATTGCTTCACCAACATTTCATATTGCCACTTCAGATTTTCAACGTTGCCATTTTTTACGCCTCCTCATGAACAATACAGTTGTCATTCTCCACATCCTGCCCAAAACTGTGTTTTCATCCCTCTGTCACCAAATGCCACAGCCGCTGTGCAAAACCACCTTTCAGCTAACATAGAGGATAATGGCTGGGGATCAGGTGATAACCACACTGTAATCACCTCGAGTGGTTGCTAGGGCAACATGGTAAATCTCGAGAGCGCAGCTCGAGAGGTTTATTGTAGTCCTAGCAACCACGAGAGGTGATTTCAGCGTGGTTGTCACCCGATCCTCAGCCATCATCTTTTATAGTGTATGGTCAAAAAAACACTTTGCATTCTATGTGTGAGAATTATGGAACTCTGGTGCATTCTTTTTTGTCCTGCCACTGTTTGGAAGTTCCGAAGTGTGTTAACAACTTTTATAAAATGGCTAAGACCAAACTTGCATCCTGATTGGCTAACAAGTACCAGTAGCTGTGTCCTTATCAGCTGATATACATGGCAGCTGGTACTTCTTATACCAAGCAGGACGCACTGCAGCCACAGATCTATGCATGCCATTTTACAAAAGCATTTTCTGCTGTTGTACTGTAATCCTGTTCCATACACCCGACTGTCCCTTCGCTCGCTAACTCGCTCACGCGTCTCATCATAGCAATGACCTCATTCCCAAAATGACTCTTTATCTGTTTACTCAACACATAAAATACAGCATTATATGCAACATATGCAAAATAACACTGATCCGTGTGTGTCAAAAAACAGCTTAATTCCAGACAACCTTATCGGGAGCCACACCACTCATTTCTCTTCTGTGCAACAGCTTTCTCCCGTCCCCGCGATGACTGCGATATTACCCCCGCCACTTCATACCACATCAAATCTTCCACTCCCTTTCAAACATGCCATAAAAAAACACACAGCTCCAATGAAAAATGGTCCTCACTACAGCTGTAAACTGAGACTCATTTATTTTTTTTACTGTTCGGGTCTGAGAAACGCAAAGCAGGAAGTGATTTTGTATGGTGCTCAGTGAGGGACATGCTTGCTCCAGGTCTACACAGCCATTTACGAGAGACTCATATAAAAAAGAAAATTACAAAAAAGTGCTTCCTGTATCTTCCAAGGGTACAAGAGCCAGAAACACAACACTACATACAAAATATATTGGAAACACTGCTCCCAGTTACTGCCATTGAAACTGCATGACGGCACGCTCAAACCATTGCTGTACTTCAGATTGCGTGATGAAAGTAAACAGATATATAGTACAGAAAACCACATTTTCTTTTTTCAATGTTTGAGTCTGGATGGCCTGGGAATAGAAACACATACAGACACCAACCTCCACTGATTTTAGAAATCCAACCAAAACAATGAGGACTATTTTTGGTTTTTTTTCTAGTAATCCTATTTTCTACTCTTTTTTTCCTCTACACTTTCTATGTCCATTTTTTGTAATGAACTTCTTTACTGAGAGACCATTTTATAAGCGCAATAAGACACTCCGAGGTGTGGGTTATCTCCTGATAAGAGCACGCCCAGGTGCATAAGGCACTCGGCGCAAGCGCCTTGTGCCTAACAACACACCTGGGCGTGCTCTTATCAGGAGATAACCCACATCTTGTCATGTCTTATTGCTGGCTTAAAATTCTAAATAATGCATAACAAAGCTGTGTGGCTGCTGATTATAGTGGCTAATAGGCACTTACCATACATTATAAAGTGATTGTGCCGCTTTTCATGAGGTGGCCTGACAAGCAGCCCATGTTGAACATGTAGAGTGAAACTACCACTACACGCCTACGGTGTTAGGGTTTCCAACTGCAGCACCCCAACAGGTACGGACTGACAGGCGTCAGGGCTGTGACTTGGGATCATCGAATGTAATGCTCACGCCATTCCACCCCCCCCACGCCCACCCTGCAGCCACTGACAGGCATCGTGGTGTGTCTTGCACTGTTCAGCCACAAACTTCACCCCACGTTCCTATACTGCACCCACGTCAGTGTATTTACCTGATGACCCAAAGGCACACCCCACTGCCTGTCGTTCTCTACAGGGTGGGGCTGGCACCACTACAATACTTCATTGCCATTCCTATTATGCGCCTCCAGCTCTGCCACTGCCAATGCCAATGCCAGCGCGACAACATTCGGCATTGACAAATGCTTGTTTAGTCTTGCTTTTGTTAAGTTAGCCATAAGCAGTGCGGCCTTTCTTTCAGGAAGTGAGCGGTCTATGGATCAAGCGACAAGCGTGGCTTTTGAAAGTGCTCGTATACAGCTGAGGGATCAAATGCATTCAGATGATGACTTACTTTCATTTAGAAAGATTTTTGTGCTTGGGGGAATACAGTGAGGGGTAGGAGGTTGTTTCGAGTGTGCGTGGCTGTGGTTGGTGGCGGCAAGTGAGCCAGCTTCACGACAAGTTTAGTGGGGAGGAATGTGAAGGTGTGGGTTAACGTCATGTTGGAAACAGGGTTGTAGTGATTTTCAACATGATTTGTTCATGTAAAATGTTCATGTGTGTATGCTGGGACAAGATCTGTGATGTTATGCTTGGATAACATTACGGGTCCAGCCCCAGACTGACCAGTCAGAGTCCAGCATTCTTTCTTGCCATTGTATAATAAAGGGGGAAATTGTTTAACCAGGAGAGGCACACTAAGCGGAAGCTTGTTTCCAGGTGCGACCTGGGAATGCAAGGAAGTTAAGTAACTTAGAAACATAGAAACGTACTGTAGACTTTGACGGCAGATAAGGACCGCTTGGCCCACTCAGTCTGCCCAGTTCCCCACCTATTGGATAAGCTGAAGATTCTAGTTTACCAACAGCCTACTTCCTCCTACCCCCCACTATAATTGCCTTACGGCTGTCCCATGCATTCTTGAATTCCCCACAGTTTTTGACCCCACAACCTCCTCAGGAAGGCAGTTCCATGCATCCACCACTCTCCGTGAAAAAATATTTCCTCACGTTGCCATTGAGCCATCCCCCTCTATCTTTAAATTGTGCCCCCTTTTCTTGCACATCTATGTTTCTGAAAGTTGCTACCTTCTTGGACTTTGTTGATTCCCTTGAAGTACTTGAAAGTTTCTATCATGTCCCTCCTTTCCTCAAGGGTACACATATTAAGCTCTCTTAGTCTGTCTTTATACGGCTTCTGATGCAGGCCCTGCACCATTTTAGTTGCCCTTCTCTGGACTGCCTCAATCCTGTCTATGTCCTTGCGAAGATGGGGTCTCCAAAACTGCACACAGTACTCCAGATGGGGTTTCAACAACTGTCTGTACAGAGGGATGACAACTTCCTGTTTTCTACTGGTGATGCCTCTCCCTATGCATCCCAGTATCCCCCAGCTCTCCTTACTGCCTTCTCACATTGCTTGCCTACCTTAAGATCATCTGATATGACTACCCCTAGGTCCCTTTCCCTTTTTGTTTTTGTTAGTACCCCCCCCCCATTGTGTACTCTTCCTCTGGGTTTTTGTTTCCCAGGTGCATTACTTTGCACTTCTTTGCATCGAATCTAAGCTGCCATACCTTTGACCATTCCTCCAACCTTGCCAAATCCCTTCTCATCCTTTCCACCCCCCTTGTGTATCAACTCTGTTGCAGATCTTTGTGTCATCTGCAAAGAGGCATACTTTTCCTTCTAGACCCTCTGCAATGTCTCCTACAAAGACATTAAAGAGGACTGGTCCCAGTACTGAACCCTGTGGTACCCCACTAGTAACTCCCCTTTATTCAGAGTGAGTTACATTTACTATTACCTTCTGCGTCCTGTTGTGCAGCCAGTTTGATACCCAGGCTACCACCCTGGGACCCTCTCCCAGGCTGGCTAACTTGTTTATTAATCTTTTGTGTGGGACTCTGTCAAATGTCTTGCAAAAATCTAGATAGACCATATCCATAGCCCCTTCCTGGTCTACTACTTTTGTCACCCAGTCAAAGAAATCGATTAGATTTGTCTTACATGACCTTCCTGCTGTGAATCCATGCTGCCTTGGGTCCTGTGCCCTGCTGGCCTCTAGGTACTCAACAATTCTTTCTTTCAGAAGTGATTCCATTATTTTTCCCACCAAGAGGTCAAACTAACAGGTTTGTAGTTTCCTGCCTCTGCCTTGCTCTCACTTTTGTGAAGGGGAATCACATCCGCCATCCTCAAGTCCTCAGGTACCACCCCATCCTCCCATGATTTGTTAAAAAGGGTAGTCAGTGGTGCCACTAGGTCTCCCCTTAATTCTTTTAGAATTCTGGGGTGATCCTGTCAGGCCTCATTGCTTTGCCCACCTTGAGTTTTAGTAGTTCTTCCAGGACGATTTCTTCTGTGATTGGACTGGTGTGCTGACCCCCCTGCCCAGAGTACTTCTATTGTTTGGTTTAGGTAACTCCTCTTCTTCTTTTGTTAATACTGAGCAAAAGTATTCGTTCAGTATCTCTGCCTTTTCACTGTCTCTCTCTGCTCACTCCCCCCCCATTAAGCTTCACTATCCCTCCCTTGACCTTTCTTTGCTCCCTAATGTACCTATAAAAAAAAAGGTTTTATCCCCCTTCTTAACTGAGTTGGCTATCTTTTCCTTGGTTTGGGCCTTTGCTATTCTGACTGCCTTCCTCGCTTCCTTCTGCTTTAACTGATACAGTTCCCTGTCCTGCTCCTTTTGTGATTCCTTATACTTCCTGAATGCTATCTTTTTTTCCCTAACCTTCCCCGCCACCTCTTTTGAGAACCATAGTGGCTTTTTACTCCATTTTATTTTCTTTATTTGTTTCACACAAAGGCTTGTTGCCTCTATGATGGCAGTTTTGATTTTTTTCCATTGTTCTTCCACCCCTTTCTGCCTATTTGCTAGTGCATTCCTTAGGTAGTCACCCATTTCGCTAAAGTCGGCCCTTCTAAAGTCCAATATCCTCGTTTTTGTATGGCTTGACTCCACGGTTGTGTTCATCATGAACCACACTGTATGGTGGTCCCTTGTTCCCAGATGGCTACCCACTTCTAAATCTGAGATCCTCTCTCCATTTGCTCTGGGTCACACAGTATGCAAGTGGGGGCTATGGGATTCAAACCCAGGTCTCCAAGTTTGCAGCGCAGAGCCTTATACCACTGCACTATACTGCTTACTTAATAAATACTATTTTAATAACATCTGTGAGAAATAAAAATATACTGATAATGAATTTAATTATGTCAAAAGTACTGTTTATTAATGCAAAAACACTATATGATGAACTGTTTTGCTAAAACCAACAAATACTGCTGCTTTAAAGGTGGAGTTTCCACCAATCAGAGCATAGCAATTTTGCAATAATACACACCAGGGCTCAGGTTTCTTTTCCAGAATCACATGCGCAGGTGCATTGTGAGGGATGAGGTACTTGTGTGGAGTGCCTTGAACCTCCTGAAAATGTAGTTCACCAAGAAAAGCCAACACCCTGCCTGGAGTGTCTTATTGTGCTTATAAAATGGGTAACTAATTAACAAAAAAGAAGGATAATTTAATAACATTAGGACTGTTAGACATTATTGAACACTATGAACCCCTTAAGAAGTAAAAAAAAAAGACCCTGGTGATAATTTACCTGTGTGTTGTTTTTAATGCCTTCTGCCACTAGAAGGAGCTACAGTATGTGGCTATGGTTGGAAACTGACATGAAATGTGAGGTTTCTGACAACCCCCTTCTTTCTCTCCCCCTGCTTTCCCTGCTTGTGTTTGCAAGGATGTACAAGGGTTGATGTGTAACCCCCGCCACTTGCTGCTGTAACGTGTTGCAAGTAAGATATCGGGAGCAAGTGTTCTCTAAAAATATCACAAACAGCTTAATCTGGGTCAATGTCAGTTAACATCCATCTGTATCCCCCTCCCCCAGGACGAGGCTGAAAATTGGCAGAATTATCTAGTCCTCCTTTCCCGGTCAACAAAAACTAAATAAAAATAAATAAACAAGATGTTGCTTTTCTTTGAACGCCCTGTTCCTGCCTCCCTCTAATGCTCACTTTGTCGGGGTCAGTAACACTTGTTTGCTCTCCCAGTATGGTTCAGTTTTGAAGAATCCATTTACTGGCCGAGGGAGAGCATAGCTGAGGAGCAAGAAGATGGACTGGGGCAGAGCTCTGTTGCACTGGATAACCACAATGGAGCTTGAAGGACCAGGAAGGGTTCTTAAAATTTACAGTGGGGAAAGTAAGGCCTTCATTATTAAAGGGTTCCATGTCATAATAGCAAAAATGGAACAGTGACTTGCATAACAGTGAGTACATTTCACTGATTGCAAAATCCGCCACATGCCAACCACTGCGATCCCATTTACAGTGATGGTGGCAGACAACAGAGGTCCAACACATGATACTCCAACAATTAATGTGGGGGACTAAGCCCCCCCACACCCCCCATAATAATATAATCCACTCCGGGGGGGGGCAGACACTGAGGGAAAAAAGAGTGCACGGCAGGGGGGCTACTGCCACTTGGGGCACCACCGTCGGGGGAACCAGGGGACAGCCAACACAAAAGTAAAATTAAAAAAAACCTTTTCCAACAAAAGACATACCTGCAGGCAGTCTTGTACCTGGGACCATCGGCATTCCGAGCGCTGGCCGTATCCACCACGCCAGATGACTGGCTCAGCAGCAGCACGCTTCTTTCCCTCGCTCAACCCACATCACTGCACTCTCCCTCGTGATTCGCCCTCACTGTTTTGTTCCTGTACAATCACTATTCCCTTTCATCAACATTCTAACAAACAAGCTATTCCAGCGGACGAGCAAATTGAGTCCCTCACATTTGAGTGACTCAGTTTGCTTCACCCATATCACTGGATACCTTATTAAAGTAAGGGAAACACACCAAAAAACCTCCAAGGCATTTTAAAAATAGATGTATTTTACTGCGTGCTGTTGGTGATGTGGGGAGTAGGGTGACTTTAAAAAAAAAAGGTGAATAATTTTGGTTTATAAAGCCAAGGCTAGTATTGCCGTTACTTTACAAACATGGCTGCCACAATTTTTTTTGAAAACTTAAGTGGAAGCATCAGTAATGAAATGTGCTGAGTCCGGGTTACCTGAAGAAGTGCAAAGCCATGGGTTTCTTTTCCAATCCTGAACCCAAGGCTTTGGAATGTTCTCAGCCAATTGAAATGCAGGAAAAATCCCTACCCATTTTGTAATACATAATAGGTCAAGCTAGAGTGCTATTTTCTGATTTAAAAACAAACAGAGATGTTCTAAATCAGTCTGTTCCCAGGGCAGCTGCACATAAGACCATCTTTGCTGAATAAGAAAGGTTCCTGTGCAGGGGCTTGGAGCACTCTGATTGGTCAGCAGTACTCCCTCTACCTAAAATAAGGTATAATAACTATTAGACTACAGTAGACTGCTGTAAACCAAACAAGCAAGTATCTGAGTAACATCTTACCCTTGTGCTAAACCCAAGTATTCAGCCAAAAGTATGAATGATTTGTGACAGCATTATGTGGCTCTCCAAACACAGCTCAAAAACCCTGGTGCCTCTGTAGAAAACTGTAAGACAGAAAAAGGCCCTTCAAACCAGATGATCCAGTTCCAAACTGTACAGGTGACAGCCCTGCAACTCAGAGGCCTGCTAACCTAACCATAAAACCATTCACTGTCTTTAATACATAAAACAGACAGCCACTCAGAATCACCCTCAGCACCACTCTGACACCTCCCACTGATCTAATTCCTCCAGACAGAATTATGAGCACCCCAAACCACTACACAGCAATATAACAGCACAACAGGAACTAGCTGGCTCCAATTAAGTGAAGGAACATACCAATGAGATGACATCAGTAATCTGACTGGCCCAGCCACTGAAAATTAAATCTTGCACATTTGACAAGCTTTAAAGTTTTGCTACAAATGTGTAGGCAAGGCAATTTATTTTGTTGAATGCCCATTCTACATAGGCTTTGAGCATGGTGCAGTTAGACAAAGGCTTTGAGCATGGTTCAGGTAGACAAAGGCTTTGAGCATGGTACAGGTAGTCAAAGGCTCTGAGCATGGCACAGGTAGACAAAGGCTTTGAGCATGGTGCAAGTAGATAAAGGCTTTGAGCATAGTTCAGGTAGACAAAGGCTCTGAGCATGGTACAGGTACACAGAGGCTTTGAGCATGGTACAGGTAGATAAAGTCTTTGAGCATGGTACAGGTAGACAAAGTCTTTGGGCATGGTTCAGGTAGACAAAGGCTCTGAACATGGTTCAGGTAGACAAAGGCTTTGAGCATGGTACAGGTAGTCAAAGGCTTTGAGCATGGTACAGGTAAACAAATGCTCTGAGCATGGTTCAGGTAGATAAAGGCTTTGAGCATGGTACAGGTAGTCAAAGGCTTTGAGCATGGTACAGGTAAACAAAGGCTCTGAGCATGATACAGATACACAGAGGCTCTGAGCATGGTACAGGTAGACAAAGGTTCTGAGCATGGTACAGGTAGACAGAGACTGAGTATGGTACAGGTAGGCAAAGGCTCTGAACATCGTATAGGTAGACAAAATCTCTGAGTCTGGTACAGGTAGAGAGAGGCTCTGAATGTGGTACAGGTAGAAAAAGGCTCGGAGTGTGGTACAGGTAGACAAAAGTTCTGAAAGATAGCAAAATCCTGGACTCAAGGAAAATGATTCAGTCTGGATACCAGATTACTGTGGACAAAGTGACTTTATTGGTACTCTAGACACCAAAGTTAGAGGACTACTGTACCTGGCGCTTTTGCCATTGGCAAACCTTCGTCAGGGGACAGTGTGACAAAGCAGTAGATAGGTCCAGTAGGATGCTGGGATGCATAGGGAGAGGTATTTCCAGCAGGAGGAGGGTGGTAGCATTGCCACTGTACTGCTTGCTGGTGGGACCCCACCTGGAGAATTGTGTCCAGTTCTGGAGGCTGCACCTCTGAAAGACCATAGACAGGGTGGAGGCAGCCAGAGAAAGGCAACATAAATGGGGTTGTCTCAAAAGCCTTACGAAAAGAAACAGAGGGTTCTCAACATTTACACCCTGGAAGAGAGGAGAGCAAGAAGGGACACGATAGACACCTACAAATATCTCATGGGGATGAACAGGGTGCAGGAGGGGAGTTTCTTTCAAATGAGAAAGAGCACAAGGACCAGAGGGCTTGCGATGAAGCTGGGGTGGCGGAGTTTAAGTGGGATGTGAGGAAGTACTACTTCACTGAAAAGGTGGTGGATGCCTGGAACAGGCTGCCAGTGGATGTGGTGGAGGCATAAACCATAGGGGGCTTCAAGCATGTATGGCATAGATATAGGGGAATATTACGAAATAGGCAGGGGTGAGGGAAAGAGCAGTTAAGAGTTTGTGGAGACAGACTAGGCAGGAACCATCTGGGCAGACTGAGTGGGCCAAGCAGTCCTTTTCTTCCAACAAATTCTATGTTTCTATATTTCTGCTCAGCTCTATAGTATATCTATTTTTCATTTAATTTCATTCCTGAAATGTGATATGTGCTTTTTATTTTAAGTTTCTGCTCACTTGCCATGCCCATTGTGAAGAAATTAAAAATCATGGTGTGATTCAGTGCTGTTTACCATTGGAAACTTGTGCTAGTACCATCTTAATACAGCCACAATATGAATGTAGTATGGACAGTCAAAATGTAACCGAAGAGATTTTTAACAACTGCTTGTGGTGGCCATACTGTATTGTTTAATAATTTTTTTGCCCCAGTTCTTTACATACCATTACTCTAGATCCTTCAGGAAACCATACAGCAATATTAAGTCACCTCTTAACCTCCATTGCTCTAAGCTAAACATATTAAGTATATCAAGTCTCCCCCCATATTCCATTCTACCACCACATACCATAAATCTGGTTGCTCTTCTTTGGACATATGCCCTATTTGGTGGTACCATTACTTCTCTTGACCTACTTACAAAGTTTCTCTTGTTGCAGCTTAATACTTGTTCTGCCTTTTTAGAAGTGGTCTCGCTCTTCCACCCTTGTTTAAAGTGTGCTGTTATAACACTCAAATCCCTCTCTTTGTTTTGGAAAGCACAACATTTGGACACAAACTAGCCTATATTTCTCATTAGCTCTTATTTTCTTATCCACAGTATTACTGAGGCCTCATGTATGAAAACAGGATAGGTGTTTCTTGAGGGCTCATCAGCTCCTATTGCTTCTTCATGTTACATAAGTGATTCCCATGGCAACAGATTGTGATGTTACTACAGAGCATTATAATTTCAGGTAGGGAATGAGCTATCGAGGCAGCTAAACTCTCAAGATCTTGTTTTTGTGGGTATTTTTTTCAGAAATAAATAATGGAGAGAAGTCGTCTACAGAAGATATATGAAATATAGGCTGAATTATGTCTAAATATTATGTTTTCTATTTTTTCCAGAAGTGTCAACTGCTTTTTAATTCAGTGGCATTCAAACAGTAGCCGACCTTACCATTGTTCTTTCCTAGAGGCACCACTGTGCATTTCCCTATATTAGACATTATTCTACCCATCTGCCCACTGTACTGTTTTATTCAAATTACTCTGGATATTTGTTGACTTGGAGTTACTCATTTCGAAACTAATAATGCAAGCTCTCTGATGATATTAATAATATACTGATTATCTATTTAATTGTTTATTTTTTGTTGACTGGCCAAAAATAAGGCTAGAAAATACTGCCCATTTTCAGACTTGTCGGGGGAGGTACAAGGGAACACAGCTGCAAACCAAGTGAAATAAAACTGATTAAGGTGTTACATAGAAACATAGACGTTGATGGCAGATAAAGACCACAAGGCCTATCCAGTCTGCCCATTTTTCTACCTTATGAATGTGCCATCAGCCTTTGCTCTGTCAATGGCCTATCTATTCATATTCATCTGTATTGCTCCCTTATGCCTATCCCATGCCTGTTTGAAGCCCTGCACTGTATTCATATCCACCACTACCTAAGGTAGGCTGTTCCATGCATCCACCACCTTTTCTGTGAAAAAGAACTTCCTCACATTACCCATTAATCGGTCTCCCTCTAACCTCATGCTGTGTCCTCTTGTTCTGCTATTTTTCTTATATTGGAACATGTTAGACTCTTTCACCTTGTTATCGCCCTTAAGGTGTTTGAGTGTTTCAATTGTATCACCTCTCTCCCTCCTTTGCTCTAGGATATACATATTAAGCTCTGTTAATCTGTCCTCATATGTTTTCTGATGCAGTCCTTGCACCATTTTGGTTGCAGTTCTTTGGACTGCCTCTATTTTGTTAATGTCCTTGCGTAGGTGCGGGCTACAGTACTGCACGCAGTACTCCAGATGGGGTCTAACCAGTGTCTTGTAAAGAGGGATTATTACCTCCCTCTTATGACTTGCGATACTCCTACTAATACATCCCAACATCCCTCTAGCCTAACTTGCTGCTTTAGTGGTCTGCTTGGATGATTTCAGTTGATCTGTGGTGATGATGCACAAGTCTCTTTCTTCCCTTGTGATTGCCAGCAACTCCCCTTCCAACCTATAGGTGGCTTCAGGGTTTCTCTTCCCTATGTGCATGATCTTGTACTTCTTTGCATTAAACCCCAGTTGACACTCTTCCGACCATTTTGCCAGTTTATCCAGATTTCTTCTTATTCTACTCACCCCATCTGGATCATCTACTCTGTTGCAGATCTTGATGTCATCTGCAAACAGACAAATCTTACCCTCCAGTCCATCTGCAATGTCTCTGATGAAGATATTGAAGAGGACTGGCCCCAGGACTGATCCCTGAGGTACCCCACTTGTGACTTGCATCTCTTCTGACTGTTTACCATTTACCACCACTCTCTGTTTTCTGTCCACCAACCAGTTTGCCACCCACTTGACCAACTTCTGACCCACCCTGAGCCCACCCAGCTTATTAACTAATCTTCTATGTGGAACAGCATCGAAAGCTTTGCTGAAGTCAAGGTAGGCGACATCAACTGCACCCCGTTGGTCCACCCAGCCAAATAAATCTATGAGATTAGTTTGAAAGGACCTTCCTGTTTTAAATCCATGCTGTCTTGGATCCTGTGCTCCTATGAATTCCAGGTGTTGCACTATCCTGTCCTTAAGGAGTGCCTCCATAATCTTGCCCACTACTGAGGTAAGACTGACTGGTCTGTAGTTCTTTGCCTCCTCCCTGCTACCACTCTTGTGGAGCAGGATCACATGAGCCCTTCTCCAGTCTTCTGGGACCTCTCCTGTGCTCAGAGACTCACTAAACAGTTCTGCTAATGGCTCTGCTAGTTCCACTCTTAGCTCCCTTAGTACCCTGGGATGTAAGCCATCAGGTCTCATTGCCTTGTCCACCCTAAGCTTAGCGAGCTCTTGTAGGATCCTTTCTTTTGTGAAGGGACTAGAGCACAGAGAGGGTTGTGGATGCATGGGACGGCCTTCCGGAGGAGGTTGTGGAGTCAAAATCAGTGGTGGAATTCAAGCATGCATGGGATAGTCATAAGGCCATTCTAGGGGGTGGGCGTAGGAAGAAGTAGGCTGCTGGTTAACTAGGATCTGCAGCTTATCCAGTAGGTAGGGAAATGGGCAGACTGGGTGGGCCAAGCGGTCCTTATCTGCCGTCAAATTCTATGTTTCTATGTTTCTATCCTCCCCTGTGTCCATGGTGCTGAGCTGTGGGCCCTGCCCTGCCTTCTCCTCAGTAAATACTGAGCAGAAGTATCTATTTAGGATAGATGCTTTTCCTTGGTCCTTCTCCACATACTCCCCCTTATTCCCTTTGATCTTAGTAATGCCCCCTCTGGACTTTCTCCTTTCACTAATGTATCTATAGAAAGTCTTGTCCCCTTCTTTTACTGTTTATGCTAGTGTTTCTTCGGTTTGGGTCTTTGCCTGGCTTACTGCCTTCCCTGCTTCCCTTTGGGAAGTTTGGTATGCTTCCTTAGCTTCATCCTGCTGTGTACTCTTATGTTTCCTGAGGCCAGCCTTTTGGCTCTGACCTTTTCTGCTACTGTTTTTGAGAATCAAAGTGATTTCCTCCTTCTTTTGCTCTTCCTTTTCTCTGTAACACAATGGGATGTTGCTTCAAGCATTGCATCCTTAATGCTTGCCCACTTTGCCTGTACCCCCTCTCCTGTATTTCTTCTTGCCAAGGCTAGCTTAACTCTGTTGGCCATTTTATCAGTCAGCTCCTCTGAAGTCCCACATTCTTGCTTTGGAATGGGATGATTTAGTTCTAGTGGCCAAATTGAACCATACCATGTGATGGCCACTGGCACCCAGTTGACGTTCTACCTGGAGATCTGTGATCCTTTCCCATTTAGTCAGTACTAGATCTAGGATAGCCCTGTTTCTTGTGGGTTGTTGTACCAGTTGTTTGAGGCCCTCCCCCTGCAGGGAATCCACCATGTGTCTAGTTCTGGCAGATGTTCCTGCTGGTATTGACCAATCTGTATCTGGCATGTTGAAGTTTCCCGCTATCAGAACCTCCCCTTTAGCTGCCATGTTTTATATATCTTCTAACAGTAATGTGTCTATGTCCTTCCCCTGGTCTGGAGGACTGTAGACAACCCCAGTTCGTCTGACTGTCCCATTTCCTGTTTCCAGGGTGACCCACAGTTCTTCTGGCTCCTTATGTGTATTCTGAATTTCTGTAGCTTTGATATTTTCATTGACATAAAGGGCCACTCCACCCCCCTTTTTGCACCTTGTCTCTTCTGAACAGTACACAGCCCAGTACTGAAGTCTCCCAAGTGTGATTACTGGTGAACCATGTCTCGCTAATGGCTACTATGTCCAGTTTAGCCTCTGTCATTGTTGCCTGCAGGTCAGGATCTTGTTTCCCAGACTGTGGGCATTTGTGTACATGATTTTCCATTGGCCAGATTTCAGTGTGTTAGTTGTTGGGCGAGGTTCGGCATTTCCCCTGTGCATCATATGGGGAGCCGGACCTTTTTCCTTACCTGGTGAAGCAAATGAACTATAAACATGCTGAATTCCTGTTTGATCACTAGCTGAGGGGGGAGAGGTGTTCTTCCCATTCAATATATTGGTTGAGTCACCCCTTTCCCCATTTGCTAGTTTAAATATTCTGCAAAGACGTCAGACTTCTGCCCCAATGCACTGACTCCCTCTTTAGTCAGATGCAGTCCATCGAATTTAAAGAACTTTCTCTCCCAAAACTGTTGCCAGTTACCTGCAAATTTGTGTCCTTTTTCCTGGCACCAGCCCTTGAGCCACATATTTAGCTCCCCTATCTCCTCTTCTCTGACCTTCTGTCCATCTGCCCCCCTCTCCCAGACCAGCAGGATCTCAGAGAAGGAGATGCCGGTCGAAATGGATGACAGTGTGTCTCCCAGCCTGGTCAGGTGTTCTTTGGTCTCCACAACTGGTTGGCTGGCGAGATCGTTAGTCCCTATGTGTACCAGGACATCGATGTTTTCTCCCGCTTCCTGCACAATTTTAGTAATGCGGTCAGTGTCTCTTCACGCTGATGTACCTGGGAGACATCTGACCATTATCCCTGGCTGGAGGTAGGTATCAACTCCCCGAATCATGGAGTCTCCTATGATCAGAAGTGTTTTGGATTTCCTTTTCGCTTTTTTTGTTTTGGACCCTGTTTTGGGTGAGTTTTGTTGTGCTAGTTCCTGTGCTGCAGTGTCCTGCTCTGCAGTGTCCTCTGTCCCTTTGTTTGATTTCAGAGATAGAGGCAGATACTTGTTTGTAGTTTTTTAATGATTTGTGGAGGTGAAACATTGGAGAGCATTGAGTGATGGGGCACCCAGCTTGCCCCTTCTAACCACCTGTCAATCTCCTGGACCAACTACCCTCTGCAGTCGAGGTGCTTCAGTTGGATGTTGGAGAAATGGCAGGCAGTTCTTATAATATATTTCCTCCTGAAAATGGGATTTGAGGCGTGCAATCTCTGCCCATGCTGCCTGGGGCTGAGCCCTTAGCTCTCCAATTGTCTAGTATATAGGACAGCGTCCTAAATTCTGTATAACTGCCCTTTTGAAAAGTGTCTCGCAGTGCTTGCAGTTAATAATATCCCTTCCAGATGAGTTGCTGGGTTTATAATCTGGTCTGAGTAATTAGAAGGAGGAAAATGAAAGCAACACTTTGAATTTTTGGTTTGTTTGTTTTTGTATAACTTGTTATAACAAGTTAAATTACTTGTGCCCCTGTGAGGTCACTGTGTGAATATCCCTCTGATCCTCCCCTTCCTGCTTGCTACAGGAAAGTCATGACTGTGTTACCCTATAAAAGGAGTGTAGCATGGGGTGGTTGGAGATGGGGGGTGGCTGGGCCCTTCCCCTGCCGAAAATGAAGAACCACGGATGAAAGAAACAAGGAGGTAAGAGCAGAAACAATCAACCAACAGCAAATGCAGTAGCCCTGAAAGCTTAGCCTAATGATAGATAAAACTGTAAAACCTGTAAAGCACCACCTGTAATAATTTCACAGAAGATATACCCTGCAAAAAACACTTTGCTGCAGAGAAAAATAAAGCAGTAACAGAAGATATACCTTGCAAAAACAATTTGAATCAGAGAAGATTACAGCAGTAATCTGTAAGCACAAAACAGTAACAAACCTCTAGGCACACCCTGTAATAATGCAGCAGAAAGTATACCATGCAACAGCAATTTGAATCAGAGAACAATAATGCTGTATAATGTTAGCAAAAGACAGTAACAAACCCTGTGAGTACAAAAGAAAATAATATCACACAGTAAATCTGCCTTGCCAAAAGAAGCCTTAATCTTTTTCCTTGCTCTGATAATGTTCCTTGCTCTGTCCTTACAAGCAAACCTAGAAGAAAAGAGCTCAGGTGAAGCTAGGTGCCTTTGCCAGCAAACCTAGTCTGTTGAGATTAATCTGAATATGCCAGATTTGCATTTTTGTTAAAAACAAAACAAAACTGTATGATGATATGCTGTTGATTTACAAGTATTGATACTTTAAGTCAATTGCCATAGGGGATGCTTTGCTTTCTTTTACCTTCTAACAGACACACAAACACACACACACGTCCCTTCACTAAGCTCCATAGGTCTCTGCTGCATGTGTTTACACTGTCGAGTCACATGTAAAGCCCTTGATAAGCCGAGCTAGCTGTCATAGCACTACTAACCCAGGGTGTGAGACCTGCAGCATAATTATGCATCCTCACAGTAAAGTCAGCTATTGTTACTCTCTGTACAAACTGTACCAGGGTCGCACCTGGAAATGAGCCTGGGCTCAGTGTGCCTTTCCCGGTCATCAAATTTTAAATAAAATAAATAAAAATAAAGTGCTGGCTACCATATTTTGCTGGCTTCTCACATTTACAAAAGCCCAAAAGGACAGTGTAGTTCAGTGGTTAGAGCACCCAGTTGTGAATCAAGAGCCCTCAGGTCGAAATCCCACCACAGCCCATATGGCTGTATAGCACAAATCTCTGGGGCTGTCCTATGAGCCATGTCCAAACATATTAAGTATCTACAGTAGTTTAGCCAGGGCAGGATCTTAGCTTGGCTACCACTATTTCAAGCAATTGTGGATAGAGCAGCACAGGTTTTGGTACAAGCAACTTTGTTTAGTAAGTAGAGAATCATTTACAAAGATCATCAACACCTATTTTTTTTTTTATTCTTTAAATCCTTGATTGTTTGAAATACTGTTAGCGGAGCTCCTTTCCTGAACTGTTGCAATTTATGCTGTGGCTTAGTTTTGCCATTACTCTGAGTGCCTTTCCTGCCTGTTTGCCATGGCAAAAACATCTAAATGAAAGCCTGCTGTCAATCTTCTTCATCCCTTAGCACCTTACGCTTTGCCTCACTGCCAGTGATGAAGAAGTTGGTTTAAACGTGGTACGTGCATAATACTGTGGAAGAGGTAACTGTTTAGTTATTCTGTGTTAATGGCTCAATGGAACAGCCCCTTTAGTGCTGTAAACCAAGACCAACTTGTACACTTACTGCAGCTCAGCTAATTCATTTTTTTTTTTTTGTAGACTTTATTTCTCTCCGGGACCGAGTAACTCTCTCCAGGTACCTTGCCAGCCTGACTCTACCTCCCCATCTGAAGCTCGATATTCCAGGCCGACCCCGCCCGGCAGTTCCCTCGGCTCTGAGCCCCCTGAGGTGGGACTGCCCGCCCTGGCGCTCTGTCCACAATCTAATGTGCTGGGCAGGTGTCGGTGAACCCTCCCCTGGAAATCAAGCCCGACAATGGGAGTGTGGCCAAGACTGGGGGCACCTTTGCCTATCCTCAGCCCCGGGGTTTTTCTTTACTTTTTAGGTTGCCCCCTGGAGCCAGACATGCAGTGACACCTGCACGAAGAAACCGTGAGCATCTGCCACGCTCCTCCCCTTACGTTCCAGGCACATATAGTACTCCCAGTCTCCACCGGGTGTCACTACAGTGTTGAGGATTCCCAGAGCCCACCCCAGGGAGAGGAGAGCTATCCTCCGGACACTCAATCCTCTCCCTCCTCTGCCAACCCCCAGCAGTCCGGACTCATTCCTGAACCCTGGTCGCCGGTGTGGCGTTCAGCGCCTCAACCCTCAATGCCACTGGGCCAGCAGCTCAGCTAATTCTTGAACAGCAAAAACAATTCTTTTGTAAGTCAACAACAAAACTCCTCATCTCCTCCAGCACTTAGTAACAGTGGTTAGCAGTCTGTGGTGAGAGCAACATTATGTAGGTATGGGGGAAGGAAGAGAATAAACTAATATAAGATATGGAAGGAGTAAGTGCATTAGTAGTGGCACCACCATACGGAGCTTATTATGTAGTATTATGAAGTGGCTAGTCCTATTCCTGCAATTTGATTGGTTCTTAGCCATGCGCTAGAGGTGTCTAATGCATGGCTAGAAATGTGTCCAGCAAGGGCCAGCTGGACATTGCTACAGGTATCTCTGCTTCCTCAGAACTTTCACACCTGAAAGGGAAGCCATCTTTGTTTCCACTAGCCATAGTAGCCAAAACGGAAAACTAGCCACTTACTTGCCACCCAGCAAAATGTCATCTCTACCAGAGCCCAATTTTGGCTTAGGACTGTGAGAAGAAGACCTGCAGCTGTTCTTACAGCCTGAAAAGAAGCCCACAGAACAACAAGAACAGCAGACTGCAACTTCTGGTTCAGACTGCCGAAATGCTCTCATTCGCTTGCAGACCTCCTCAACCGCCGATCTGCCAGCCACTCACTAGTTCCCTTCCTTGCCCTCACTATACACATTGTTTTCATTTTCTCACTAAATAAATAAGTTGGATGCAGATCATTAAAAAAAACAAACAACACAAAAAACAAACTCATGCCGGCTAGCCATGGTCTCCAACTCCTCACCCCCCCCAGCCCTCTCGCTCACTCTCCTCAGTAGTCAATCTATTTTAGGTTTTTTTTGTTGTTGTTGACTGGATAGGTGCACTAGACAAATTCTGCCTATTTTCAAGCACCACCCGGGGGAGGGGGATACAGATGAATGCCAACTGACTTTGAACCAGATTAAGCTGTTGGTGGTATTTTTAGTGAATGGGGGAGAATTTGGCCAGGGCACCGGGGAAATCCCCTTACTGTTTGGTAGGGGGAGCTGCTGTCCTTTTGACTTGCTGCCAAGATGACTGCCTGGGAGGCTGGAGGTGTGCAGGAGGAGATGGAGGTAGGGGAGTTGGTCTCCTCTCTTACCTCGCAACCCGTTGAGACCCAGGTAGGACATCCACCAGAACTTACAACTATTGAAAATATTGCTTCACTGATAAGGAATCTGACTACCATACAGTATGGTCTGGAACCTGAGGATGAACATGCGATGGCTGCATCGCTTAATGAGTCTGAGATGGAACTAGATAAATCCACAGACCATGATGAGTGTGAAATTGCTTGTTCAGAGATGAAGAATCTTGAGAAATTGCTTGAGGCTGAAGAATAACAGTATTTAAAAAAAAAAAATGAAGCTGCAGAAACAGCTTAGGGACCTTAAGGCTGACAGATGGAAACCCTCTGTCAGGCACACCCAGCTGACTGCAGCTAACATGGCAGCATCAAAGGAACTGCAGATCAGCTGGGCAGCAGTGGTTGAAAACAAGAAATTTAACTTACTAGACAAACAGACACTACAACCTGAAAATGATGCTATGAACTTGGAAAAAATATCAGGGGAAAAGTCAGGAATGACACAAACATGTCACCCAAGACTTGGCCTAAGATGCCCTGAAATAGACATGCCGAACGAAACTCAGGAATGGTCCGTAACTACTGCACTGCAAGCAGCTGGGTGGGAACAGGACCTGGTAACAGGACAATGGAAATCAGGAGACTCTTCCATTCACATCTCTACAGAAAATGGCACAAGTATTGTGAAACCTGTTTCAACCAGTTCTTATGGGTTGGATATTGAAGTTCCCTCAGAGTTAGCCCTTACACAGGATCCACACCTGCAATTGCATAACACCGAAAGGCCTATATCACTTTCAAATGAGTCATAGCCTGTGGGGTGCCCCAGTACTGATATGATCATTCCTGACCAACCTTTAAACATTATAAACAAAACCAACCCAGGACCATTTGCACCCTTATTTAAAACACCTGATCTGCCTGCCAAAAGACACAACGCAGTTCGACTGCCTTATACAGGGGGAATGTTAGAACCTCCTGATAGGATTTTTATCACCAGACAGTTACTAAAGGACTCCCTGAAATTTTTTGCGAATGAAATTTATGCACTTATCCATATTTCAGGGGAGACTACATTTGATATAAGCTTTAAAACTTTAAATGGCCTTGAGCGCTTCTGGATCAAGTATAATTCCCAGAAGAAATCTCCCTTGTGATCTCCCTTTATTGTGATACCTCTGACGAAACCAGCACAGAAAAATATTACAGTACTTTTTAGAAATGAAGGAGTGAGTGTGCATGATTTGACATATTGTCTTAAATGATGTACAATAATTGAAGACCCTAGTGCCATACTGGATTTTGAGAATATATGGACAAGGGGTGGAAAGTAAAAGTAATGCTAAAAGCAACAAACACAGGGGTTGTACACCTGCCTAACTCTTTTTTCTAGGAAGGGACAAGGGTGTATTATTTTACCCCAGACAGCCTAGAACTTGTTGCAGATGTGGTTCCACTGCTCATCTGAGCAGTGCATGTGATCAAATAAAATGTACGGTATGTGGGGAACTGGGTCATATGGGTCACAATGCATTAATGAATCTAAATGTAATTTGTGTGAGGAGCTGGGACACACATTTCAGAACTGCCAATGGGCAGCCCATAATATCATTGACCAGGCTGATGGGGAAGAACAAAGACTGATCATCACATTAGCACAGAAACAAAAACTAAGTGCTCAGAGACATCAACCACCGGTGGAAATGGCTGGGCCTAGTCACCCCCCACGCCCTACCACAGAAGCTCCCCAGACTAACAATGGGATCCAAGGCCAGAGATCGATCCCAGAGGTTCACTGTCCTAAAACTGGTACTGCTTCCACAATAGTCACTGTACAACAGCCAGCTCCTGACACTGTGGTTTCGCTACCAGATAATACTATGCCCCCCCCAGTCCCGTAATAGAATCAGACCTTATGCCCACAAGACATAAGTTGAGAAGTAATACCCTGAGAACAACACCTAAATCAGATACAATACCTGTATCTAATAGATATGGCATCCTACTCCCACAATCAGAACACACAGATGAGGAATCTGGTACTTCCTCAGTGGTCTCCTCCCTACCTGAAACACCTACTGACACTGAGCTACAGGCAAAACCTTCTGGGCCACAAAAAAGGAAGGCAAGAATGAAAACCAAGCACAAGGATCATACCATGAGGAAAGAGAAATATAAATGACTGTTTCAATAAATAAAAATGGATGGGGTTTATAACTTTTACACTGTTAATATTAACAGTATAAAGCACCCAGAGAAGAGAAAAGCAGTCTTTTCCTTTTTGACTTATTTGCAACTAGGTATAATATTTTTACACGATGTCCATCTACACACATTGCAGGAGGTTCAAGCTGCCAAAAAGGCTTGGTTTCTTGGGCCTTTGTTTTGGTCTCTGGGACAAGAACCCTGCTCAGGGGTTGGAATATTGCTTAGAATGCCAGAAGTTACTGTCATTAAGCTGTTTGATCTTATACCAGGCAGAGTGTTGATACTGGATGTCTGTATTAGTCACATGGTGTGATCATATCAAATGACCTAAAGACTAGCAAGCAATGTGGGAAGGCAGTAGGGATTGCAGGGGGGATACTGGGATGTATAGGGAGAGGCATCACCAGTAGAAAACAGGAAGTTGTCATCCCTCTGTACAGACAGTTGGTGAGACCCCATTTGGAGTACTGCGTCCAGTTCTGGAGACCCCATCGCCGCAAGAGCATAGACAGAATGGAGACAGTCTAGCGGAGGGCAACTAAAATTGTGCAGGGTCTGCAACAGGGGCTTTCATAATGAGCCGACTTGAAGTAGCTTGTTACTGTGATACTCCTTGAGGAAAGGGAGGGAGAGGGGGACATGATAGAAATGTTTAAGTACCTTCAAGGAATCAATAAAGTCCAAGAGGGTAGCATCTTTCAGAAAAGAGATGTGCCAGAGCAAGGAACACAATTTGAAGATGGGGGTGGGGTGGGGGGACGGCTCAGGGGTAATGTGAGTAAGTATGTTTTACAGAGAGGGTGATGGATGCATGGGCAGCTTTCCTGAGGAGATTGTGGGGTCCAAAACAGTGGGGAATTCAAGAATGCATGGGACAGACATAAAGCAATTCTTGTGGGGGGTAAGAAGAAATAGGCTGTTGGTTAACTAGAATCTGCAGCTTATCCAGTAGGTAGAGAAATGGGCAGACTGGGTGGGCCAATCAGTCCTTATCTGCCATCAAAGTCTATGTTTCTATGTTTCTTTTTTTTTTTGCATCATATGTTTATTGAGTTTTCCAACAACATCAAAAATAAAAACATACTTATACCAAAACAGTGACAACATTAATACATCTTATTCCTATACCCCTCTAATATCTCCCACTTATGTCAATTTATTGAATTACCCTCTTTCTCCCAAGCTCTACCCCCAATAATGACAAATCCCTCCAAAAAAAAAAAAAAACAATTAATTATACTGACTGATAATGCATTAACAAAACAGTTTGTCTGGCACTCAATCCCCCTCTACCTTATCCATCTCAGAACGCCCTCTCGTCATCCCAGCCCAGCCTCCTCCCCATCCACCTTCCTCGGCCATCCCCTTTTATCCTTGCAGCCCCTTTCCCAACATTTCCATCTCTCCTGGAGGTAACGAAGACATAAACATTCCCCAAACTCTCCAAAATTGGTCCTCCCTGTTTTTAGTCACATAATATAACTTTTCCAGGCCAAGGGCCTGCAGACACAGGTTTTTCCATTGCTGTATTGTTGGTGTCTCACTTGTAACCCATGTATTTAATATACAGTGCCTGGCCAAAACAACCAGAATCCGCACCCATCTAGGGAGAGGCCTCCAATCCTCCTCCTCTGAATCATCCACCCCGAACAGCATCGCCATTGGACTTCTCTCCATCTGCCTTCCCCATATCCTGCCTACTTCCTCGGCCACCCCCTCCCAAAACTGTCTCAAGGACAGACATTCCCAAAAACAATGTATGTATGTACCCTCCTCTTTTTTACATCTTCCACATTGGGGGGATATCTCGGGGCAGAACCCATGGACCATACTTGGTGGGCAATAAAGCCTATGTAGAAACTTATAATAAGATTCCTGATATTTACTACAAACCAGTACTCCCTTGTGCGTTCGTAACATTAATTCCTATCCCTGGTCTGGTATCTCCCTCTTTAAATCCCTGCTCCATAACCTCCTGGTTTTGCATGTGAGATCAGGCAGATACGGTCATCCCATTCTTGCCGCTCTGCCTATTATACCCCTCTCCTCCCCCCGAGTACTGAGCACCAAATGCTCAACCTGCTCTATGGGAGAGTCCACTATTCGGCTTTTGCCAATTGTTTTAGCATGATTTCTCACCTGAAGAATTCTGAACCTACCTGATCCCATGCGTTCCCCTAGCTCCTCCCCCGACATTAATTTCCCTTGTTTCCATAGGTCCTTTACACATTTAACGCCCCTTTCCTCCCAAAGTAGAAAGCCTGCATCCTCCAAGCCTACCACATACCCCGGATTTCCCCTTAATGGAAGTAGTAGCGTTTCTTCTCACGGTTTCACACCCACCCATTTTAGCAACTGCTCCCAGCCCTCTAATACTGATACTACTAGCAGGTTTGGTTTAACCTGCTTATTATAGGCTTTCTTCCCTCCTCTTCTCAGGAATGCCGAAATCCTCCCCCCTCCCTCTCCTTCCTCTAAATCTAACCATCCTGCCTCCAGTGGCCTATTCACCCAATCCCCCAAAATTCTATAATGCATAGCTAAGGCATAATTTCTTAGATCGGGCATATTTAGGCCTCCTTTGTCTCCATCTGCCTGCAGCCTGCGGAGGCTCGCTCTCGGCCATTTCCCTCTCCATAAAAAGCCAGCAAAGGCCCTATCCACTCTCTTCAAATCTTTTCTATTTAAGCCCATTGGCAACATTTGCATCACGTACAAGATCCGAGGTAGGGTATTCATTTTTATCAAGTTTATGTGCCCTAGCCATGATATAGGTAGGTCTCTCCACCGTCTCAGCTCCTCTTTTATATTCTGAACCATTGGGCCAAAATTTAATTTATATAATTGACTCAGCTCATGGCCAACTCGGATCCCCAAATATGTGAATTCCATCTTTGCCTTCTTAAGGCCCCAGGCCGTATCTCCAAACTCTTTTTCAGTTCCCCCCACAACATTATTTCTGACTGATGAATATTTATCTTGTACCCAGAGAATACTGCAAATTGCCTCATCACGGCCAATAATGGGGAAACAGATCTAGCCGTGTCTCAGACATATAACAACATGTCATCTGCATATAGTGTAACCTTGTGTTCTCTCCCTGACTTCCCCACCACCCCTTTAATTTCAGCTAGACTCCTAATTGCAATCGCCAATGGTTCTATAGCCAATGCAAATAAAAGCGGTGAAAGGGGACAGCCCTGCCTAGTGCCCCTATGAAGGGCGAATTTTTTAGTTAGGCTTCCATTCACTAGCACTCTTGCGTCTGGGGCTGTATACAGACTTTTAACCCATCCTATAAATCTCTCCCCTACCCATACCCTCAGAGAACCTCAAACAAGTATTCCCATTCTATACAGTCAAATGCTTTCTCAGCATCCATTGTTAAGACTGCTATATTCTTCTGACCATATGAAGCTCTCCACACTATGTTAAGAAGCTTTCTCATACTGTGGTATGAGCTCCTACCAGTGACAAATCCCGTCTGGTCTGGGTGAACCAAGCTTTGGAGGATCTGGTCCAGTCTCCTGGCCAGAACCTTAGCTAGTATCTTGGCATCACAATTTAATAGGGAGATCGGCCAGTATGACGATCACGCCTGGCCATCCTTCCCTGGCTTTGGGACCAAGCAAATGACTGCTTCCATGAATGAGACCGGAAGATCCCCCGCTGCCTAACCTCAGAGAACACCTGGAGCAGGGGATCCACTATCTGCCCCTGTAGTGTTTTATAAAATTCTATGGGGAACCCATCTGGTCCACTGGCCTTCCCCTGCTTCAAACATTGTATTGCTTGCCTAATTTCCAGTTGTGTGATCTTTTCCCCCAGCAGCCTTTGTTGTTGTTCTGTTACTTGAGAGATTTTGACTCCACTCAAGAATTGTTTTGCTATGTCTCCCGTGCCAGCACATTCAGCCTGGTAAAGCTGCTGATAGAATTGTTCAAATCTGTTCCTTATTGAGTCCTTATCCATCAACAGTTTCCCTTCTTTATCCCTAATTTCTGCAATGCGCATATATACACGCCTGCCCTTTATGAACCAAACCATTAGCGGGCCAGACCTGTTCCCCCACTCATACAGGTGACTTCTGGCTAACATCCCTGCCATTCTTGCTTCCCCCAGAAGGAAGGCATTCAATGCCTCCCTTGCAGCCTTCAAATTCTGCACCCTCTCCTCTGTTAACCTTTCCACAACTGCCCTTTCCCACCTTCTCACTTCATCCTCTAATTCCACCGGAGCGGTTTCTTTCTTTTTTTTTGTATTGTGCAACATATCTAATAATAGCTCCCCTTATGAAGGCTTTCCCAGCTTCCCAGTAAATTCCCGGGGATCCCACCGAGCCCTCATTAGTCTCTTTAAAAAACTGCCACTGTTGCTTAACGTATTCTGTAAATTCTTTTTTACCCAACAAATACCTTGGGAACTTCCAAGGTGGGGGTCCCTCTTTCTGTTCCTTTAATTCCAGCACCATCTGGACCATAGCATGGTCCGAGAGGAGTATGGGACTGTGATCAATTTTATATACCCTGCTCAACCAGGATCGAGGTATATACATATAGTCTATCCTGGACCAGGTTTTGTGCAGGTTTGAATAAAAGGTGAATTCCTTCTCTATTGGGTGTAATGCCCACCAGCAATCAATCATATCCAGGTCTAGCACTCCCTCCTGCCAGTGTTTCAACCTCCCTCCATGCCTACTCCTCCCCTCTGAATGGTCTGGTTCCCCTTGCATGACTGCATTAAAATCCCCACCCATGATTAGTCCTTCAAATTGCTCCCTAATCAGTACATCCAAAACCTCCTGGTAGAAGGTCGGACTAAAAACTGAAGGAGCGTACACACTCCCAAAAGTAACCTTCTCCTCCAGCAACATCCCTTCTACAAAAATATACCTTCCCTCACCCCTATCTGTAACTACCCTTGTGCAGGTGAATGGAATTGCCTTACTTATCAACACTGCTACTCCTCGTTTATGCGAGTTATAAGGTGATGCATAACATTTACCTACCCACCCTCTTTCCAACTTCCAATGTTCTTGACTAGTCAGGTGTGTTTCTTGTAAGAGGGCAACCTGGGTACCCTTTCAGCGAAGAGCCGTCAATATACTAGCTCATTTGACTGGAGATGAGATCCCCTTCACATTCTAGGAAGTAACTCCTAGTGTTGTTTGCTTAACCATTTGGCCAGAACACTGTTCCGTTTATCCTTTCTACAGCATTCATTTTAATCCACTCACCCCCCTCCCAGGATGGCAAACCCTTATCAAGTCATTCCCAGACATTGCACACTTTGCTGTTATTAGAGATGAGAGACATAGCATCCTCATAACAAAAATATACAAACTTAACTTCAATAACCCCCTTTCCCCACATGAACCCCCTCCCTCCTCCCCACCCCATCCAAAAGATAAACCCCCCCTACCCCATCTGCTATACCTATAAACCAACTGCATCCTTGCCATTCAACTCCTAGAATGGCCCTGCGTCATGCATTGCAGACGTTCCGTTACCCACCCCCCCGCTTCCCTACATTCGCACAGCATCCCGATTTTAAACAGATAACAGAGAACAGAGTAACATCCCTCCATCCTGCTATTTATTCAACAACCCTCCATTACCAACATTTCAACATTTTGTTCAGTTTAACAGTAATACCGACTACCCCCTCAGGGTGCTTTCCTCTCCATCTCCCTAACCTCCCTGGATTCCACCCCGCAGGCAACTCTCTTGCTCCCCCTTTCTCTAGAGCACATAGGAACAGTTCATGACAAAGTTGTAGAGGCCTCAGGGGTGCCGACGCCACCCTAGAAATCCACACAATGTCAGCCCACCCCCCAGACCCCCACTTACCAGACCTCAACGATGCCCCTGCTTTCACCAGCACAGTCCAGATACTTCTGCAATTATGAGGCCAATCGCACCTGAGTCCCATATCACCCCATAGTCCACCCTTCATGATGGTACATTTTCCCTGTTAGCCGTCTGCTTAATCAGCTATCCTCATATCACCGGGCTCACTTTAGTGTCCCATAGCCCTCCACATCTCAGCCTGTCACAGGATCATCAGCCTCTCCAGCGAGGTACCAAAGAGGGGGATCATAAAATGGATTAAATACAAGGGGGGGGAAGAAGGAACTCTCACTCCAAGTTCAGATATAAAACAGCCACGATTATTAAACTCCCTGCAACTTTAACTTCAGTCAGCGTTTGAACATTCTTCATGGCCACACCAAGCACCTCCTTAGCTTCTTCTCCCCGCTGATTGCATTCAGCCTGCCTTGTTTTTAAGATCCTTCACAAAGGCAGTTGCCCTCTCTGGCTCCCAAAATGAATATGTGGCCCCTTCATGCTTAATCTTCAGGATTGCAGGAAAAATCAGAAAGCATTCCACTTTGAGCTCTCTAAGTTGTGTCATCACAGGATTAAATGCCCTTCATTTCTTCAGTATGCGGTTTGAATAATCCTGCATCAGAAACAGCCTTTCACCCTGGTACCTCAACTCACTCATTCCCGGGTAGGCCCAAAGCATCTCTTCTCAATCCTGATAGTTGTGGAATCTGAAGATAATTTGTCTCGGGGGCTGCCCCACTGGCGGCCGTGCTGCTACCGCTCTATGGGCATGCTCCAGCTTCAGCTTTCCCCTTTTCAATTTCATGCCCAGCATGGACGGAAGCTTTTCTGAACAGAAAGACAGGATATCGGGACCTTCTTTTCCCTCTGGGAGCCCCCGAAGGCGGAGATTGAGGTGCCTGGCATAGTTCTCTTGATAATCGTGCTGCTCTACTAATTCTGCCAGCTCTTTTTCCAACTTGGCCACGCGAGCAGCCATAGGGTCCACTTCGTCCTTCAGCTTCGAGATCCGCTCCTCCGCCTCCATGATTCTAGACGCTTGTGCGGCTGTTTGCGCCACCAAACTTTGTAAACGGTTATCGATTTTATCCTCCAATTTACTCCACTTCCCTTCCAGTGCCTCCATTACCTGCTCTGATACCTCGCGGCCTAATACCACCATTTCCACAGCCGAGAGTGAGATCAGGCCCATAGCTTCAGAGGATTTTGCTGTCATCCTTTTCCCTTGGTTTTTAGCAGCCGAATGCTGATTTTTCCCGGGGGTTGGGAGCAGATACTCCTCCATTCTATGTTGCCTCTCGCTTCTTGTACTTTTGGAAGGTTTCCTCTGTTGGGTGCTGTTAAAATTAATGTTTTATTTAATGCAGGGTTGGGAGCAGCAGGAACCCACGTCTTCACTGCTGGCTGCTCATCAGTGCCCCATTTCTATGTTTCTAATGTGTATGCACCACAGACCCAGGCAGCAAGAACTGAGATAATGAAGCAAATCTGACCCTTTTTGTATGCTTCACAGAATGTAATCTTTGCAGAAGACTTTAATTGAAATATTTTCTTAAAAGATAAAAGTACTAACACTACAACAATTAAACTTTACTGTGATACAAATACCCTGCAGCAAATTCTTAGTAAAGCAAGGCTCAGGGATGCATATTTTCTACATACCAGACAGCATACACCCACTTTCCACAAGGACTATCTGGCCACTAGACTTGATTATATTTTTACAGCAATGGAAGTCCCAACACTTTCAGCTAAAGTACAACCTGTGGAATTTTCTGACCATGATTTATTGTCTATTAAGGTAGGAAAGACATCCCCCTTTAATAGGATCCAGGACTCTGGAAAATGAATGTCTCATTACTACATGAACAATTTGTATCAAAAACCTTGCAATATTTAATTCAAGCCAGAAAATTTGTATACATTCTGTTCAAAGATCCACTAATTTGGTGGGAGGATACCAAATCCGAATCATAAAAATTATTGAAACAGTTAAGCAAATCATTCAGTAATGGGAAATATTTGGTACATCTTCAAAATAGGAAAATATTCCAGCAACTACTGTCCATATCTCATGAAGCAGGACAGGATTTATCCATTTAATTACTAGAATAAAAAAATAATTGATGGGCTATCATGCACACTACAGCTTTATACTATCAGCAGCAATTTGGAAGACAGGGCTCCTCAGATACAGTATGCCAATTTGATAGCTGTTATACTAAAATATTAAAGAAAGACATGATGAGTATAAGGGATTCGAACGATCAGATATTTACAACAAAAGCAGAGATATTACGTAAAGTTTCTGAACATACAAGCAATATGTATATTCCATTGACAACAAATGTCAGTAGTCTGACTTCATTTTTTGATTTTTCCCTCCATACCTAACGTAGGTAAAGACATACTTGATAAAATCTCACAACGTATCTTACAAACAGAAGTACAAGAGGCTATTTCCTCATTAGCTAATGAGAAAACTCCAGGACCAGATGGGCTTCCAAATGAAATTTATAAAAGGTTGGGTACTGAATAAATAACTGAACTAACGGAAATGTATAATGCTACCCTAACTACTTCTCTCATGCCTCTGAATATGAATAAAGGTAATTTGATATATTTATATAAAAAGGGTGATAAAACTTGTTTACAAAATTGGAGGCCAATTAGCCTCTAAATACCGATGTCAAAATTCTATCCAAAATTATTGCAAAAAGACTGCTGCTTATTGCGCAAAAAGTAATATCTCCAGCTCAATCATGTTCAATACCTGGCAGACAAATTTCAGACGATTTAATTCTGCTACGAGAATTAGTGGAAAGAGGGAAGAATAGTACACTTGATGGTTTTTGGTCTCCTTGGACCAAAGGAAAGAGTTTGACTTAGTAAGTCATGAATTTTTATGGGAGGTCCTAGCTCAGTATAAAATTCCAGGTATTGTGATACAGTGGATAAAAACTATATTCAATACAGCTACAGTGGTACCACTGATACATGACTGGAGAGGGCCTATGATTAGAATTCAAAGAGGTGTGAGACAGGGATGTCCTCTTAGTCCCATTTTATATGTATTTTTTATAGACCCGCTATTACGCATAATTAATACCTGCCCTTGTATCTTGCCTTTACAATCAGCAGATCAGTGTCCTCATATAAAATTCTAGCGTATGCGGATGACATGAACTTGATAGTTACAGATGAAACCTCAATTAGTGAAGCTATTAAATTATGTAACTCTTTTGGAGAAATATCCAGAGCTTCCTTAAATCTACAGAAATGCATAGGTCAAAGATTAAATTAGGCTTTACGGTATACAACTGAAATTGAAGGAATTAAAATACAACCAGACACTCTTAATATTTTGGGTATACAATTTGGTCCAGGAGAGCTAGATGAACTTAATTGGGAACCTAAAATTAATATTAGCAAACAGAATGTGACACTATGGAACAGATGGAAATTGAGCAAAAAGAAATGTGTTTATTTGATAATGACCTTGATACCTGTATTTCTATATGTCAGTTACATTTTCCCTCCACCTAGGAAATTTGAAACGACTATTTTTAGCATTTTCTTTCAAGCACTATGGGGCAGCCAGCTGAACACAATAAAAAGAAATATCACATATGAAAGTCAGTGAAATGAGCACTCACCTCTGCTAGTTGAGCTTGAAAATAACAGGCACTTCACAAGTTCAGTGCTTTGCCAAAGTTTTTATTCATTCCATAGCAGTGACCAGAGGTACAGATGACTGAAGTGGTCAGGAGGACCACTGCCTTACGTTTCACTCACCCATGTGAGCTTTATCAGAGACTGAATAGTATAATACACCAATTAATTTATATAGTGCACAAAGTGTCACAAGTGTTCTCACAGCCAATCACAGAACATAAATTATTTAAACATCAAAGCAACACCTCAAGTGACAGGAAAAAAGGAAAATAAATCTCAGACATTTGTTCACTTGATTATACACATATATCAAAATATATCAAGTGTCCAGTAAATATTTCAGTATAGACACTTATTAGATATTTTAAAAAATTATTTCTTTTCTTTTACCTTTAGTCTTGTTTGTTATGCACATTTATATTATTCTAGCTCCTGGTTATCCCGCTCTCTGGAGTACATGTATTGAATGGAAAAATTACCATTTTACATGTCAGTAAAAAATATTTGTATTTTGAATGACAATTTCCATATATATATATATATATATATATACTGTGTGTGTGTATATATATATATATATATATATATATATATATATATATATATATGCACACACACAACACCACAGTATCTCTAAACACAGTCTCATTATTCAATCAAACCAAGGGGGAGAGGAAAGAAAGGGAAGAGGGAGAGAAGGGGAAGAACAAGGTTAAATTCTTGTATGTTCTATATATAAAACAATAGGAATGATAATCTCAGAGATGGATCTCAGTTCTTGAATTTTTTTTTTAAAGACTCAGGGTCTCCTGTTTTTGAGAAAATGTTTAATCTTGGGTGACTCCCTTTTGCCCGATACCCCAGCAGTGAAACGTGTAAAAATACCACTATAGTCACTGTAATGGTCAGTTTTCATTTTCATTTTCCCCCAGTGTTCTGCCCCCTCCGTGGACCAACTTCAACCTGGAGTTGAGAATCCTAAAGTCTTGGGGGGGTGGGGGGCAGAGCCCCCCGCATGGGATGTGTGGGCCTACCTCAGGAAGTGGTGGATATGAATACAGTGCAGGGCTTCAAACATGCATGGGATAGAAATAAGGGAGCAATACAGATGAGTATGAATAGATAGGCCATTGACAGAGCAAAGACTGATGGCACATTCATAAGGTAGAAAAAGAAATGGGCAGACTGGATGGGTCTTGCGGTCCTTATCTGCCGTCAACTTCTAAATGTTTCTGTATTCCAACAACTACTGTCCATATCTCATGAGGCAGGACAGGATTTATCCATTCAAATTACTAGAATAAAATAAGAATTGATGGACTAACATGCACAAAAATTTAGGGCTTTATACTATCAGCAGCAATTTGGAACACAGGGCTCCTCAGATAGAAACATAGAAACATAGAAGTTGACAGCAGATAAGGACTGCAAGGCCCATCCAGTCTGCCTATTTATTTTTCTACCTTATGAATATGCCATAGGCCATAGGCCTTTGTGCAGCCCCAACAGAAAACACTGGGGGATTGGGCAGCACTATACCTGCATCGGTATTGTGCCGTTACTGTGTAGGAGGTCGGCAGTTTTACTGTCTACCTAACTTGGTGCTTCCTTAATCTCAGTCTTTTCATTTAGACCAGGGTTATTCATTGCCCCCAGTTTATAAATCCATCTTTGTTCCTTTTCATTCAGGATGGACTAGAGATCTCCCCCCCCTAACATCTTTAGTCACAGTTTCTATACCATAAGCCCTGATCTTGTGGTTCCTACTGTCCTGGGATTGTTTAATGTGTAGTGCCATAGCATACTCACAGTTCTGATTCCCAATAGCTAATAGATGTTCATTCAACCTGAGTCTCAACTTGCATTTCGTCCTCCCCAAGTAGTATCTTCCACAGGTGCATTTCAGTAGGTATACTACTGCCTCAGTCTGGCAGCTGATTCTGCCCTTAACCTGTTCTAAAGCACCAGTATGAGGGTTCACAAACTTTGTGGTGGGTTTCATTATATGGCAAGTAGTACAAAACCTGCATGGTTTAGAGTCCCATTTGGCTCTGGAGATATTTAGTTTGCAGCTAGGATGATAGCTGCGCACCAATCTGTTCCTCAGATTAGGTCCCCCTCTGTACGAAATTCTAAGGAGCTTCTCAAACAATAGAACCCACCACAAAGTTTGTGTACCATGTGAGCCATCCTCCAGTCCTGAGGTACACTTCCTGAGACCAGAGAGGCATTGAACAGGTCTGCCAAGGCCCCCCCCCAGGACTTATGCCAACTCTCTCAGTACCCTGGGGTGAATGCCATCCAGCCCTGGTGCCTTGTTTGTTGAACTTTTTTAACTTTGTATCTTCTTTTATTAAAATTTCAACTATAAAAGTTAATAAAATATATGGAAAAGTCCCCTGCCTTGAAATCAGTGGGGTAAGCGCACACACAGCCTTTGCATTCTGACATCACAAAACGGGGCTGCATGTGCCTATGTGGGGGCATGTTGGTGGGTTAATGTCAGGAAGCGGCTCTGTTTTTAGCATTTGAGATTTAGCAGCATTGTAGTTTCATAAATGGGCAGAAACAAAAGGAATTATCTGTGCCCCTCAGCTCTGGGGCAGGTGAGGTATTGCATATGTTGGAGGGAGCAGCAACTAGTCAGCAGCAGCTAAGAAGCTGGCTGCTCTTTAAAATGCAACTACAGAGTACAGAGAAACACATCTACACACAGCAGGGACCCACTAAAGCACAATAACCAGTCAAAACAACAACAAAATATACTAAGCCCCTGAAAGTAACAAGATGAAACAGGGTAGTAAAACAGCATACGGTATAGAAAAATAAGCAGCAGTAATACTAGTTACTAGTTACTTAGAAAAAGAACTGTGAGTCTAAAATACAGTATAGGTAGGGCCTCTTAAACACCTCACAAAAGCTAGAAGGTACCCTTTTGCAAGCAGAGCTGGCCATCAATATATGTTAGTTTACTAGAATCTGCGAGACTAAAAACAGTTTGAGGGAGGACCCCAAGAAATACCTCCTGTATGGTGTACCAGAACTGAGATGCATCCATAGTTTAAATTTAAAGCTAAAACAACTCATGCATTTTCTGACACAGTTTCTGAACTTATTTTGGCTTTCAGCATGTACATTAATGTGTTTTGTAAAATGTTATTCATCTTGCCGTGAGGACTTTAATATTTAGTCTGATTCCTACAGTAAGCAGCAAACAACAACCATTTTGTCCATTGGACCCCACTGACCATGCTCTGCGCTTCGGCCTCCTATGGGTCCAGGAACTCACCAACTGACCATCTGCACTTGGCCTCCTCCTCAACCTCATGAGGAGTCTGACTTACTCACAATGCCACCACAGTCAGAGAGAGCCCAGCCATGCCACCAGCAGTAGATCGATGATGATCGATTGCCTTGGCTTCTGAAGTTTGTCCCCCCAGGCCCCACTGCTCCCAAGCCCTCAACCAGCCAGACAAACCAGCAAGGCATGCAGCAGACAGGCAGACTGAGTAGTCTGTGAGAGACCAACTTCCTCCTTCCTACTGCCCACTGCGCAGCCCTGGTGGGCTTTACATACACATCACATACAGTACCTTGCTCACTGTAGTAGCCTGTTGCCAGTTCGATCAGGTGTCGGGTGATGATTCGGTTGTCGTTGTTTGGTGGCTCCATGGCTCAGACTACCACTGCTGCTCTACTCGGTGGTGGTGCTGGTGTTTTTTTTAGTGCTGTGTGCTCCCTCCTCCCAACCCACACAGTCAGTCCCCGACACAGGCCCACGTCCCCACTCCAGTACTCCGCACAGTGGAACTAGTGCACCTACTACTACTCCTCCTCACTGACTCTGAAGACCTGACCAAGACTGAATGTGAGTTGCCTGATGGGCCCAGTCGATGGGGTCATGAGCTGATCCTGAACACGACCAGACCACATCACTGACTTGCTGTTTTCACACGATTGTTGTCTGGCTTTGCTGGAAGACAGAGTGGGAACTGAACAGCCACATACTAGTCTCTCTCTGGGCACTGGACACATCAGGACAGTGGACACAGTTAACTTATTTTTAAATTAAAGGCCGAACTGCCAGAATTTGTCCCTACAGAAAAACATTGCTCACTCCATTGCCAACACACCAACACAGATGCCTCCTCTCCTGATAGTCTCCTCTCCTACCTAGGCACACTCTCCTCATCACCTCATGCAGCCAATCACAGACACTCTCAAGCTCCTGGCAGTCTCCTCTCCTATCTAAGCATGCTCTCCCTGCCACCTTGTGCAGCCAGTCACAGACACTCTAAAGCTCCTGACAGTCTCCTCTCCTACCCAGGCATGTTCTCCCCATCACCTCCTGCAGCCAATCACAGACACTCTTAAGCTCCTGACAGTCCACTCTCCTACCCAGGCATGCTCTCCCCATCACCTCATGCAGCCAGTCACAGACACTCTCAAGCTCCTGGCTCCTCCTCCTTCTATCTCACCTAATTGGGGGATGCTTCATGCCCAGGAGCCAGGGGTGCATTTTAATGGCTGTAAGGCTTGGTGCTGGCAGTTGAGGACCGTTAGATATCCCCTTCCCCCGAACGAAAAAAAGAGAAAACACTGCAGTGCACCACAAAAACAAACCTGGATGGGTCATGGAATCATCAACTGCAGTGGATTTCAACTCCACTATTTTATGACTGCAATTCAATTGAATTGCAACTGCATTGAATTGCAACTGACTATTTCAACTGCCAATGACTGCTCCGGGGTCTACCGCATCCCTTTCTGGGTATGCTTTGCAATTAACAGTAAAGCAGATTGTCTTTTGATATTTTCTAGCTGAAATTTTGCAATAACCTTTCTTATTTTCATTGGCATGAAATGAAAAAAACTGCCACTGTGTGACAGGGAGATCCTGCCACTCTTGCGGACCAAACTTTTCTTAAATCTGTTGCAACAGTTGTTCTATTTCTTAGCCAATTCTATCCTTTACAATTTCTAGTCCATAAGGTTGGCCACCTATCGGCACCCCCTTCCCTTTCTTGACTGTCCTATAGTGTGCTCTTTAATTTTTCTTTTCCCTCTCAGGTCCTCATACAGGGAAGTTATTGTGGTGACATCCGAGCTGATGTAAAACAACAGGCTGTGTTCCTCGTTGTTGGATTTTGTATGAAATAGCACCATGTCATAAAATACATTGATGTATATACCTTATGTGTATGAAGCCTGTAAATGTTGAAAATACCATGGCACTAGGTGTTTTTGATAAAGGTAAAAATTTACTAGGGGACTGTATCATACAAATTAAGTTACCAGGGTAGGGATATATAGAAAGCCCCATTGTGTTACTTAAATGCATGTAAATCACAGATTGTTTGACAGGCCCTCATGGTGATTTGCATGTACATTTTTAATTTTTCATTTATTCTTTAGTAACCGGGTAAAGGCACTGGACCAAAGGTCCCTTTTCAGGCCCAAACCGGACAAAAAACATACAAAAATACACAAATACAATCAACAGCAATACAAAACCAAAAAATACAAATTGCAGTTACAAACAGATTTGTGTAATAAATAACTTTTCAACCTTTGTTTAAAAGTTAAAACAGAGGGAGCAATCCTAACATCAAGTGGGAGTGAATTCCAATACAATGGTGCTGATACTGAAAAAGCTCTAGAGCTTAATCTAAGCCAAGACCTGGGGACAAAATATAGGGGGCCATTAGCCGACTTCAGGCTGGGAAACAATTCTCTCATTACAACAAGATCAGAAAGGGGAAAAAGGGAGCCAAAGTAAAAACATTTATATATCAGACAGCCAACAAAATATTCTATTCTGCAGCTAGGGGGAAACCACCCCAACTGAGAACAAAGATTACACCGACGTGTCCTATTGGGGGCTCCTAAAATAAATCTACAAATATTATTATAGGCCACAGTTAGTGCTTGCATTTCTTTTGTACCTATGTTATAATATAGACAAGAACTGTAATCAAAATATGGAAGAAAAGAACCAATAGCAATTGCTAATCTAGTTGCTTGTGAGAAGAATGACTTGAATTTGAATAACACCCCCTATTCTTTGATTTACTTTCTTAACCATAGACTGAATCTGAGGTGAAAAGGTCAAACTGGGATCCAATAGTGTGCCCAAATACTTAAACTGACACACTTATTCAAGCAGACCACCCCGAAAATCAGATATCCTCAGTTCCGGGATGTCCACCAACATAAATTGCATGCCAAATAACATAACTTTTGTTTTAGCTGAGTTCAAAACCATAGCATTTAAAGTAAGCCAAGAACAAACGGCACCAAAATCCTTTTCTAGGGAGCAAGAAAGTTCAGACACAGAATCTGACTTGAGCACAGATTACAAGCTCATCTGCAAAAAGTAGTGATTCACTAAACTTGCAAACTCCAGGAAGCCGATTAATAAAAATAGAAAATAACAGGGGTCCCAAAATGGACCCCTGAGGCACACTACAACTAATTGGCAAGACATCAGAAACCACAGAACCTACCTGAACAAATTGACACCTATTATTCCGATAATCATAGAACCAAGAAACAACAACATCAGAAAACCCCAGATATTTCAATTTTGTGCAGGCCAAACTATGATTAATCAAATCAAAAGCCTTGGTTAGGTCCACGAACACTGCCCCGGGCATCCCATGATACTTAGCATTACAGGGGTATGTGTGATTTTGTATTTCTTTGAAATTTGGCTTAATTGCCAATGCCCTTTGGGGGTAACCCTTGCTTCAGTGCTTCTGCACTGACGTTCTTTGTCTTAAGCTTGTTTTTTTTTTTTTGAGCTTCCCATTACCCAAACACACAAGACCAACATAGGGAATTAATTAATTTCCACTGAAGAGATAGATCAGTAGATCAGTGGGTCAGTAGGTGCTGACTAAGTGCAGAGGAATGACATGCATATTGCTGCAAAGTGATGTATTGAAGAAAAGAAATGCCATTGCTTAAAGTTATCCCCTGTATTTTAAATAAACATTACACATAGATTGTGTATTGAACCTGAAGTTCTGTGTCTGGTCCGTCTGTTATCCCATAACCCCTCCACAGATTTGGTGTTAGCAGTGGGATAACTTGTCCGAACTGGGCTAGGGGAATGTTTTCTGGCGGATATTGCCCAGATATCCCAGGTGAACAGATGCACCAGGAGTCACCAAAGGAGAACCCGGGGAAGGCACGATGCCAAAAGAAGGGACATTGGGCCAGATATTCAAAACTTTGCCCCGGGGCTAAATTAGCACTGCCCAGTGGGCAATAACTAAGCCCGGAGCACAAAGCAAGCTATATTCAATAGGACTAGCCCGGTGCTAAATCTGCTGAATATAGCAGTCTAAGGAAACTGGTCAAAATGGGCTGGGAGTGCAGGGCAAAAATAGCCCGGGAATAAGACAGCACTGAATATAGCAACAGGGAAGTGCACACTGCAGCTGCAGCTCATTAGACTCAGTAGCAAGCCAGTGTTGCAGGTGGAGAACATTGTATGTGATTGCACAGAGATGTCTCACATGTACTGCAAAGAACAATGTAAGCTACACACTGCAAAACTGTGCTATGCTGAAGTAAGGTTTGCCCCGGGCTAACCTGATTCCACAGTGCTAACACATTAGCCCGGTGCAAACTGGTTAGCCTGGGGCAAACGGGAGCTATATTCAAAGCTCCAATGCAAATGAGCCTACTTAGGTAATCCGTGGGCAAACAGGTATATTTGCATCTCATTAGGTGCTGCTTAGCATACATTAATATGCAGTTTGCCCAGTGATACTGCATGGAGCACAAGGCTCCCCCCTATTGGCCGGAATGGAAGTACAGGCTGGATGCTGCAGGCCAAGGCATGCCCACAGTATCCCCTGTTGGTCGGAATAGAAGTACAGGCCAGAAGCAGCAGGAACTGTGTGCTGCCAGGCACAGTTGGTGTTCTGTCACATAAACACATTATATGAGGGACAGAGGAACATGTGGAAGCTAAATCAGGTACCTCCCTGAAAAGCAGGAACAGTCAGGAGGTATGGGTGCATACAATGCACCCATGCATATGTGTGCCTGATACACACAAGTGACCCTGGTAGTCTAGTGGTCCCCCCCATACCTCTCAACCTCCTGTCTCATAAATCAGGGACAAGGCTTACAAAACTCAGGGGCAAATGACCAAAATCAGGGACACATCTTCAAAATTAGTGATATCCACTCAGGAAGCTGATAGAATAAGGGGCTTAGTGTAAAATGCATTTGCTAATGAAGAGCAGGTCTGTAACTACCATGTTTGACATTAGTTTGTGCTTACAACCCCCCACTATATGGACATGGAAACACAATGTTTAGGAGGGACAGAGTAAAATCCTGATGCAAAATAAGGGACGTCCCTATAAATCAGGGACAGTTGAGAGGTATGACCCCCCCAGCACGTATCCTGATCTGTTTCACATAAGAACACACTCGTTTACCTGGTAGTCTAGTGCCCCCCCAGGCATGTATCCAGACCCCCGTTAGGAATTACATTACACCCAATTTCCCTGGTAGTCTAGTGGTCCCCCCCAGCATGTATCCTAACCCCCATATCAAATAACAGTAAACCATTGACCCTGGTAGTCTAGTGGTAACCCCACCTGGTAGCGCCGCCCCACTCAGCCCACCCATCTGCCACTAAGTGAGCTGGCAACCAGCTCAGCCCTCCTCACACCACCATGGCTGGCCGCCGACTGAGGAATAAATGAGCTGTACTGTAATGAATGCAGTGGGCTGAGCGGGGTGGCGCTACAGGATGGGGGTACCGTTAGACTGCCAGGGTCAATGGTTTACTGTTATTTGATAAGGGGATTGGGGTACATGCTGGGGGGACCACTAGACTACCAGGGAAATTGGTTTAATGTAATTCCTAATGGGGGTCAGGATACATGCTGGGGCAGGGGGGAGAGACCACTAGACTACCAGGGAATTTGGTTTAATATAATTCCTAACGGGGTGGGATACGTGCTGGGGGGGACCACTAGACTACCAGGGAAAATGGTTTAATTTAATTTGACATGGGGGTCGGGATACATGCCGGGGGGACCATTAGACTACCAGGGCTATTTATGCTATACACAGCTACAGGGGTCCACAATGGGGGGGCCACCGCCGCAGTACCACCAGCTTTTTTCTGGCGGTATCTAGTGCCATGCTACAGGTTGTGCTAATGCCTGTAACATGGCGCTATACATTTGAATATGCCCTGCTGCTTGCATGCATGGGCGCTCTTCTGTCCATGCCCCTGCATACCATTACCCATTAGTGTCGGTGCTACCACATGGCGCCGGCTCTAATAGTGCTTTTCAATATTTCAATCTCGCACAAATCCAGCACTATTGCAGCACTATGGATTTGCGCTAGGTGCAAAGGTTTGAATGTCTGGCCCATTATGTCCTAATATAAAAAAAGAGACAGCTGACCTAGCGTTAGTGAACCAGAGTCACTGTATGGCTACAGTGCAGATTGGATCACAGTGGATGATGGGACTGATTGATTCAGGGAGCCACCAGATTCTTGTGTGAGCAGATCTGGTAACTGGGAATAATAATGGGCTGGATACACCAGTCATTTGTTTGCATGGTGATACCGATTGCTACCCTACAGCCACCATACAAATGACTGTTCAAGAAAAGATACATGAGGTAGAAGTAGGGTTGGTACCTCGCCTACCCATGCCAGTTGTTATCGGGCATGAGCACCCAGACTTTGCTTCATTTATACATTGTCATGGTGCTCAGGACTCCTCTGTAGTAACCATAACCACCAGAGCTCAAGTGAAGCAGGAACATTTGCCATCTGTGTTCCCATTTGATGATGATCTTTTTGAGGACCCTGGCAAAGATTGTAAAACTAAGGTGGAGAAGAGGAAGTTAAAGAAGGACTGGATTGATACTCATGCTGGTGTACAGCCAGAACTGGGATACACTTTTAAATGTGATATGCAACATGAGCAAAATGCAGACCCTTCACTTAACCCTTTCTTTTCACAGGTGGGGAAGGGAGTGGAAAAAGGTGCCCCTCAGTTTGTTGTAAAACAGGGACTACTGTACAGAGAATGCACTAACCCCAGAACTGGAGAGATAGTAGACCAACTAATGGTTCCAGAAAAATTCCACTCCCAAATCATGTATCTAGTGCATGATATCTCTTTAGCAGGCCATGCAGGCAAAGATAGTACCCTGAACAGGATATTGCCCAGGTTTTATTGGCCCTCTATCCATGAGAACATAGCTGAGTATTGTAAAGCATGTGCTGAGTGTCAGAAGGTAGCTCAGGCAGGACAAAGGGATAGAGTACCACCACAGCTCATCCCCATTGGGACTAACCCCTTTGATAGGATAGCCATGGATGTAGTGGGCCCCCTGGAAAAGAGCTCTAAGGGTAACAGATTTGTACTGGTCATATGTGATTATGCTAAATGCTACCCAGAAGTTATCCCCATGAGAACTGTCACCACCCCAAGGATAGCAGAGGAGCTAGCAAAGGTATTTTGTCACATGGGAATCCACCAGGAAATACCTAATGATCAGGGGAGTAATTTTAATGCACACCTGCTAAAAGAATTGTACCGTTTACTGGGCATGGTAGTAGTGCATACTTCCCCATACCACCCACAGACTGACGGGTTCTTAGAGAGGTTTAATCAGACATTAAAGAGAATGTTGAGGAAGTATGCAAAAGAAGATGGTAGAGATTGGGATAGGTACCTCCCCTATTTACTTTTTGCTTACAGAGAAATCCCTCAAGCATCCACTGGTTTTTCTCTCTTTTCACTACTGTATGGGAGGAACCCAAGGGAGCCACTGGATGTGGTTAAAGAACACGGAGAAGAAGGGAAGGAGGTGGGACATCTTAATGTCACAGAGTACATAATTCGGTAATGCAAGCATCTGGTGAAGTATATCAACTTGGCACACCAGAGCTTAGAGCAGAAGCAAGACTTGCAGAAAGAAAGATACGGCCAGGGTTTGAAGATTAAAACATTTCAGTCAGGGGACAAAGTGTTGTTACTTATTCCCTCCACAGAGAACAAACTACTCATGAAATGGCAGGCCTCCTTCACCATTTTGAGGCAATCAGGAGCATGGAATTATGAGCTTAGCATGCCAGGAAAGAGACCCCCAAGAAAATTTACCATGTGAACCTCCTTAGGAAATGGTGTGAGAAGCCTAACCCTTCCCTTTATATCCATCCTGAAGTTAGGGAGTCAGAGCTGGAGGTTGCCTATAAAAGGCTAGAGCAGTCAGGACAGTTCAGGGAGACCCAGATAAACCCTGGATTGGAGCCTCAGCAACAGAAAGATTTGCAGGGGGTATTACAAAAATTTGAGCCCATATTCACAAACATCCCAGGGAGGGCCAAAGGAATTGTGCACACTACAACTGCCATGCAAGACATGCCCATACACCAAAAACCCTACAGATTGCCCATGAAGGCAAGGGATGAGGTGATTCAGGAAGTAAAAACAATGGAGCGGTTAGGCCTACTTGTGACCTCAGAGTGCATGGTCTTCACCCATGGTCATAGTGGACAAAAAGAGGGTGAAATACATCTATGCCTAGATTTTAGGAAGCTTAACAATGTGTCACTATTTGATGGCTATCCAGTACCCCAAATAGATGACATCATTGACAGGCTAGGCAATGCACAGTATATCTCCACCCTTGACCTTACTAAGGGATATTGACAAATCTCTTTGTCACCTGATTCACAAGATAAAACTACATTTAGCACCCAAATCAATTTATACGAGCTTGTCACGATGCCATTCGGACTACATGGGGCTCCAGCCACTTTTCAGCATTTTATGGACCACATACTAAGACCACACACTGAGTACTGTGTGGCTTATTTGGATGATGCGGTCATATTCAGCCCTGACTGGGAAATCCATGTTAGACACTTGTCCCAGGTATTGCAAGCAATAAAGGAGTCAGGAGTGACCATTAACTCTGCTAAGTGTGCAATAGTAAAGACCAAGACAAGATACCTAGGGTTCATTTTAGGCAATGGACAAGTGAAACCCAAGGTACAGAAGGTTACAGAAGTAGCAAACAGCCCAATATCTACCACAAAAAAAGCAAGTGAGATATTTCCTAGTCCTGGCTGGTTATTACTGGAGATGTATTCCTAATTTCTCAGCCATTGCCAGTCCTTTGACTGATTTCACTAACAGGTGCCCAAGTAAAGTTCTGTGGACCCCTATTTGTGATGAGGCTTTTAGGAATATCAAGGCCATTCTATTTACAGCTCCTGTATTGAAAAGCCCTGACTTCAACCAAGTGTTTGAGGTTCAAACCAATGCACCAGAGAATGGTATTGGGGCAGTCTTATCTCAGAAAATAGATGGGGAAGTACATCCGATCATGTATGTCAGCAGGAAGCTGCATGAGAGGGAGAGAAGATATGCTACCATAGAGAAAGAATGCTTAGCTCTGAAGTGGGCTATTGAGTCTCTGAAATATTACTTGTGGGGGGCTGAATTTAAGGTTGTAACTGATAATAACCCCTTTTGCTGGTTGCACCAAATGAGAGTAAAAAATCCCTGCATAATGCAATGGTACTTCACTCTTCAGCCCTATTGATTTACTGTGTCCCATAGGTCAGGGCCAAAACAGGTAAATGTTGGTTTCATGCCTAGATATGGTGCAGGAATTGATGTCAATGAAATATGGTGGACTTTCCCTAAAAGGAGATAGTGCAGGGGAAGGTACCATTAGACTCTGTTGAAAAATGTGATAATGCCTCAGGATAAAGAATGATGATATCCACTGTGTTTATGGTGGAAATAGAATGTTTAATGTTATTAGGGACCCAGAGGTGAAGCTTCTGAAGATGGATGGTGGAAGCTCCATCCCTTCTTGGGACAGGAAGGTGGTAGGCAGTCTGAAAAATCTGCTTCCCTCTTAAGGTGGGGGATACGTGACAAGGAGATCCTGCCACTCTTGAGGATTGACCTTTTCTTAAATCTGTTGCAACAGTTCTTCTGTTTCTTAGCCTAATCTATCCTTTACAATTTCTAGTCCATAAGGTTGGCCACCTATGGGCACCCCTTCCCCTTTCTTGACTATGCTATAGTTTGCTCTTTAATTTTCCTTTTCCCTCTCAGATTCTCATACAGGGAGCTCATTGTGGTGACCTCCAAGGTGATGTAAAACAACAGGCTGTGTTCCTTGTTGTTGAATTTAGTATGCAATAGCACTATGTCATAAAATACCTTGATGTATATGTCTTATGTTTATGAAACCTGTAAATGTTGCAAATACTACAGCACTAGGTGTTTTTGATAAAGGTAAAAAGTTACTAGGGGACTGTATTATAAAAATTAAGTTACCGGGGTAGAGATATCAGACCCCCCCCCTTTGTGTTATTTAAATGCATGTAAATTACAGATTGTTTGAGAGGTCCTTTGGTATCATGCATTCCTGCTTTAAGCTGAACCAGACTAAAATATCATGGTGATTTGCATATACATCCCATGATGCTTTGCATTACAGGGCTATGTGTGTTTTTGTATTTCTTTGAAACTTGGCTTTATTGCCAATTCCCTTTGGGGTAACTCTTGCTTTAGTACTTCTGCACTGAGGTTCTTTGTCTTTAGCTTGTTTTGGGGTTTTTCTTTTTTTTTGAGCTCCCCATCACCCAAACACACAAGACCAACATAGGAAATTAATTAATTTCCACTGAAGAGATAGATCAGTAGATCAGTGGGTCAGTAGGTGCTGACTAAGTGTAGAGGAGGGACATGCTTAGTCTGTTGCTGCAAAGTGATGTATTGAATAAGGGATATGCCATTGCTTAAGGTTATTCCCTGTGTTTTAAACAGAGTTGTGCAAAATTGGAAAATTTCGCTAGCGAAATAGTTTGCGAATTACTACGTTATGCAAAAATTTTTCCTAGGAAATGTACTACTTTGATGGCTATTTCACGAATTTGAAATTTTGCCAGCTTCCGCTTAATTTCATTAATTTCACCAATGTTTTCAATTTTGCCTTCAAATTTGCAATGCGATGAGGGTAAATAGCTGAAATATCATGTGCAGGCTGCTTCCTGCACCAAATATTGTCTGTTGAGTCGGACAGCAGTTCAGTGTGGTGCATCACAGCCAATAAACCCCTTCAAAAACCTCTTTATTTATAATTTTTGAGAGCCAGTTGCTCCCAAAATCTAAATTTAGTTCCTAGTGCTGCTAGTGAACATTTTTTTGTTTTGGTGTCTTTGGATAATACTTAGTTAAACTTAGGTAGTATTTTTAATTTTCTCTGTGTCTGTGACTGTAACATTTTTTGGGAAACATTGCTGGACTTCTGGGGCATGTTCAGCAGTGGCAGCATCAAGATTAGGCCTGAAAACTGTTGTAAACGATGCAGAAAACAGCAGATTTCCATCCTGGTGGTGGATGTGAACCATCTAACAGCATGACTGACACCAGATTTCTGTCTCAATTTACTGTAACCTTTTTTGGGAAACATTTCTGGACTTCTGGGGCATGTTCGGTAGTAGCAGCATTACGATTAGGCCTGATAACTGTTGTAAATGATGGAGAAAACAGCAGATTTCGGTCCTGGTGGTGAATGTGAACCATATAACAGTATGACTGACACCAGATTTCTATCTCAATTTACTTTAATGTTTTTTGGAAAACATTTCTGGACTTCTGGGGCATGTTTGGCAGTGGCAGCACCAGATGTGTTATATCTTCGGAATATTGCACACAACAATCACTAATGCATCATCACATAGCATTGTGAAACAATTTTTTTAATAGGCGCAATACTTGACATTTGTGGATAGGAGGAGGAAACATGTTGACCACTAATTCAGTTGCATTCTACATATATGGAGTTTGCAAAGGAAAGGCTGACACCTGTCAAAGGCTGTCGGACGTCAGGGCCCTGTGCACAGAGCCTGTATTTTTTGAATTCAAATACCTCATATGAGTTGCTTCATCTCAAAGTAAGAATTACTCACCACAGCAAATATTTATTAAGTGCTCTTTCTTTATTCCAGTGTGGCAAGTAAACAATGTAAAAAATGCTCCCATATAACTAAGATAAAAATGGCAGCTCCCTCAAGGCACCGTACTTCATGATACAAGTGGTACTAATGCCCTGTCTGTCTGGTCTACTGTTAGCCTGCCAGTAGTCATGGATATAACGAAAATCATCCAGACTCTGTGGCCAACCTGCTGTAATTTAGACCCAGGCCCAACCCACCTTTTGGTGGGTTGTGTTGAGATTATTGGCCCTGTTCTACCTCGGATAGTCTGGGTCTCCTTGGAGAGAGGGATCTTTCCTGATCCCTTAAAGGTAGCAGTGGTTAGACCACTACTAAAAAAGCTCTCCTTCGATCCAGACTGCCCTGTCAATTACAGACCAATCTCCAACCTGCCATTTGTAGGGAAGGTGATTGAGAAGGTAGTTGCTCTGCAGCTGGATGCACATTTAACTAGCCATAATATCCATGACCTTCTCCAGTCTGGTTTCTGGAAAAAGCACAGCACAGAGACTGCCCTGGTGCGAGTACTTAATGACGTCCTGGTAGCAAGAGATCGGAGATCCTATTCCATCTTGGTTCTCCTTGATCTCTCAGCAGCTTTTGACACTGTGGACCATGGGGTATTGCTGGAATGCCTGTGGTTCTTTTGTGGACTGGAGGGGACAGTCCTCAACTGGTTTTGAACTTTCCTGGAGGGCAGATCGCAGAGTGTAATATCGGGGATTTATTCCTCGACCCCTTGTGATCTTCCCTGTGGGGTACCACAGGGATCTGTACTCTCCCCCATGTTGTTCACAGTGTACATGCTGCCACGGTGGGGGGGGGGGCATTATTAGGCAGTACAAGCATAGTTTTCACTGCTATGCAGATGATACTCAGCTGTACATGTCCTTTGTGCCCGCCCAGGAGTATGATACTGTCTCTGTGTTTATTGACTGTCTGTAGGAGATACAAAATTGGATGAGTGCTAGCTGGCTGAGGCTAAACCCAGAGAAAACTGAGGTGTTGGTCATGGACCCAGATCTGAGGATGGTTAGATCTTGGGCAGGAACACCATCTGGCCTACAACTTGGTGATGACCCACTCATTGCCTCAAGCCAAGTGTGGAATTTAGGGGTGGTATTTGATGAAGGTTTGACTCTGAAAACTCAGGTGTTGACCGTAGTCAAATCCAGCTTCTATCACCTGAGAAATATTGCTAGGGCGAAGCACCTGGTTCGTCCAAAGATCTGCAAACATTGGTCCATGCCTTTGTCACCACGTGGTTGGACTGCTGTAATGCCCTTTACTTGGGGCTACTGGGAGTGGATATTTGCTGTCTGCAGCTAGTGCAGAATGCGGTGACCAGGTTGTTAACTGGAACCCCTAGATCCAGCCACATAACAACTGTGCTGCACAAACTACACTGGCTGCACATACAATGGCGTATCCCTTTCAAGGTCGCATTGCTGGCATATAAAGCCCTACATGAACCGGGACCCCAGTACCTGAAAGACCTCCTTTCTCCCTATTGTCCCCCCTGCTCAGTCCGATTCTCTGGCGAGTGATTGCTAGAGGTTCCCAGGATGAATTTGAAAACATTTGGTGGAAGATCTTTTGCCTTTATGGCACCAACCCAATGGAACTCTCTACCTCGTCAGATACATGAAAGCCTGACCATGGAAGGATTTAAATCTGCATTAAAAATACACTTGTTTGTGACAGCTTTTATGGGGACATAAGCTATCTATATGTTTTCATGCTTTTTATGAACTGTTTTAAACATGTTGAGGTTTTATTGAACAGGTGCTTTGAATGTAGGAAAAGCACCTTTTTATAAATAAAATTTGATCTGATTTGATTTGACCAAAGGTATGTTACACCTGACACATTTCACACATGCGTGTTTTCTCATATACTGTATGGAAACACTTTTTACATTGTTTACTTGCCACACTCGAATAAAGAATGAACTCTTTATGGACATGTTCTGTGGTGAGTACTTCTAACTTTGAGTTGAAGTAACTCATACGAGGTATCTGAATTAAAAAAGATATGCACTCTGTGCACAAGGCCCAGATGGCTGATAGACTTTGGCAGGAGCTGGCCTTTCATTTGCAAACTCCATATATATGGAATGCAACTGCATTACACATCATTATGCTGTTAAAAGTAATCTGGTAGGTGTAACCAGCTCTAAGAAGTAACACACACCACACATAATAAGGGAATAAGGTGTTTATTAGGGATGGGGTACACGGACACGGTACAGAATAAGTATAACAAATGATAGGCAGGATCAGGAGGACAAGGGTAATTTAACAATGAGAAGGGAGAAGTAATAGACAGAGAACAAGAAAAGGGACTGAATTATATAGGGAGCATAAGACAGTAACAAAGACAACAGCAATGATCAAACAAATTATTTTACATACAAAATAAAGAAACAAGAGGACTTAAGGATGTAGATTAAAAAGGAGAGAGCAGATTTTTTTGTTGTTTTAATTTTTTTTAGTGGGGAACATACAAACAGAATAGAGGATAGGAAAATAAAACCAAAAAAGACAAATTAATTTGTGCTGCTACATTAACTGCCAGTGGGGCCGCCACACAGTTCAGACAGAATGCCCATGATTTTGTTGACATCACCCTGGAGTTTAGCAATCTCCCCCCTGAGCATCATTAAATTCCTGTCTGAAATCATTTAACTCCTGTCGAAGCTGGTGGACTTCTGACAGGACAGCTGACAAGTTTGCATGCGTCACTGCTGGTGGGGCAGGGTCTGCCTGTGTTGCTGCTGGCTCTGGACAGGGGGACCCTGGCAGGGTCTTGATGCTACTTCAGACTGCTGCTGTTGTCTGGTCTGGTGAACATGGAGAGGATGATTAACAGGTTCAGCCATGCCTCCCTCCTACTCACCCCCTTCAATGCTCAAACCCACACTGCTTCCCACACCTGCAGTTGATGCTGCTGCCACCTCCTGCAGTTTGAGGTCCCATTAAAGTGGGTGGTGGTGCAGTATGTGACTCCACTGGCCGCTTGCCCTGAAGTGAGAACCAGATGTACTGCGATGCAGTTTCTGCCCGCATAGATTGCAGGTGACCACTGGGTCACCTGCCGAACTTGCATAAAAGAACTCCCAGGCAGGAGAACTTCAGGGATGATGGGGCTGTGGGGGGCAGCAGATGATGCCCCAGACACAGACTCCTCCTGCTGCTTGGGAGGGGGCATGGTCGCCTGCTGTTGGGGTGGAGGAACAGTATCCTGGTGCTGGGGAGGGGGCATGTCTCCTGCTGCAGCTGCAGCTGCAGTGGAGGGACCATGGTTGCCTCCTGGCATTGGGGAGGGGGGCACTGTCCCTGTCTCCTGCTTCTGCTGCAGTGGAGGGGCCACGGTTACCTTCTGCTGCTAGGGAGGGGGCACAGTTGTTTGCTGCTGGGTGCTGGGGTCAACAGCCTTCTGCTGCCATGGGATTTCATTTTTAGTGGATGTATGAAACGCGTGCCTGTCAAGGCGGTGTACAGGTGCCCTACTGCCTCTACCCTTTTCCATTATGCCCAATGCCGCCACCACCAGCAATTCAAACAACCCCCCCCCAAAAAAAAGATCTAGAGATAAAGACTCTGAGAGAGAAAGAGAGAGCCGGGGGGGGGGGATCTCACACACACACACACACACACACACACGTGCTAAAATATGAAACAGGACAAAGACAAACAAGAAAAAGTTCAAAAAAATAGTACAATAAAGTAGTTTATGGATCAAAGTGCATTCTGCGTTGACGGGGCTCTGACTCTGGGTCTAGATGCTACCTGCTTCCTCGAGATATGTAGCACAGGAAATGAACCACTCACTTCTTACCTGTGTAGACTCCACCATATGACCACCAGCAGAGAGAAAAGCCCAGTTTCGCCTAATTTCACCTTATGGAAGTACAAGTTGAAATTCGTGGTGAAATTTCACCAAAAGGTCATAATCATGCAAAATGCTTTGCTAGGCGAAATTGGCAATTTGACTGGAATTTAGCCAGTGAAATAAAATTTTGCTGCATCTCTAGTTTTAAATAAACACCACATATAGATTGTGTGTTGAACTTGAAGTTCTATGTCTGGTCCATCTGTTATTCCATAATCCCTCCACACCCTGACACTAAATCATTTTAAAAATGTTTTTCCAATACAGGCAGCAATCAGGATCTTTGTTTTTCCAGAACCATAGGAGCTGTGGTAATTTCCAAAGCAGATATCCACTTTGTTAATTCACAAATGCAACTCAGCTGTTTCAATTTGCCACAAAATATTTTTTTTTTAGTTTCAGTTGTCCTCCCAGCTACAAGACATTCTTGATAGCTTATTATCCATGATATCCATAAAGCAAGTGTTAATCAAGATTGTCTAACCTCAGTAGTTCCATCGTTTATGGCAACCCAGTTTTCTCCATAATAATCCTGTAATAACTGAAATAAGAGCACTTTAATCTGAAGAACAGCAATGTAAGTGAGACCACTCTTACAACTGTAAGAGTGGCCGCCATGGTTGTATTAACATATAATTGATCAAGATCAAGCAATATTTTATAAAAACAGTTTAAGCCCCTCCCCTGAACAAGCCAGTACAAGAGTACCAGCTTGTGAGACAATAAATAATAGTGTCCCATGGAAATGGAAAAGGAGTACTCTGATTGACTGAGAGCACCCCTCACTCTATAATGGCCTATACATGATTAACGTGGCCGATAGCATTAGAATCACACCTGCAGTATCACTGCTCTTAATGCGGGCCACCCTCAAATTGTGTTCCCTAAATCAAACTCCCCCACACAAACAATCTGGCTAATATCTAGAGATGAGACCCAATTGCTGAAGCCTCTGTGTTCCAGCTCTTTCATGTTCTAAATTACTGGTGTTGCTCTCCTTTGAATCTTGTCCAATTCCACAGTGTCTGCGTTATACAGCAGTGCACTATCCAGACCAGGATGCAGTACTCCAAGAGAGATCTCACTGTTTCCTGCCTTATATGATGACATATCATTTCCCTTATTAGTTTTATTCACTCTGTTTTTATTCATGTGATTCTTACTGGTTAGCACACCTTTGACTTTCTGCCAGTGCTTTCATCCCATGGGGGGATACTGGGATGCATAGGGAGAGGCATCACCAGTAGAAAACAGGAAGTTATTATCCCTCTATACAGACAGCTGGTGAGACCCCATCTGGAGTACTGTGTGCAGTTCTGGAGACCCAATCTCCGCAAAGACATAGACAGGATGGAAGCTGTCCAGAGGAGGGCAACTAAAATGGTGCAGGGTCTGCACCGGAAGACATTTGAAGAGAGAGATAAGGAGCTTAATATGTATAGCCTCGAGGAAAGGAGGGAGAGGGGGGACATGATAGAAACTTCCAAGTACCTCAAGGGGATCAACAAAGTCCAAGAGGGTAGCATCTTTCAAAAAAGAGGTGTGCAAGAACAAGGGGCATAATTTGAAGATAGAGGTGCGGCTCAGGCGTAATTTGAGAGTATTTTCTAGAGAGGGTTGTGGATGCATGGAATGGCCTTCCGGAGGAGGTTGTGGAGTCAAAAACAGTGGTGGAATTCAAGCATGCATTGGACAGTCATAAGGCAATTCTAGGGGTTGGGTTAGGAAGAAGTAGGCTGCTGGTTAACTAGGTTCTGCAGCTTATCCATTAGGTAGGGAAATGGGCAGACTGGGTGGGCCAAGCAGTCCTTATCTGCCATCAAATTCTATGTTTCTATGTTTCTATGTCCAGAAGTCTCTGGGATGGCTGCCTGACCCTGCTGGGAGATAGCATGACCAGGTTGTTACTACGTTGGCTCCCTCCATCCCCCTGTAGTAGGACATGCCTCTCCCCACGTTGGCAGTTAACCCCCTCCAAGATTCCAGCCACACACAATGAATGAATCAAGGAGATACCCATCAGTGTTGGCCTAGAGGCAGGGGGTGGTACCCTTACTGGATATAGGGGCAGACAGGGCATTATCTGCTCAACCTGAACCACCCATTTTCCTTTGCCCCTCCTCCATAGTGACAGAAGGACATAATATGTCAGCATGCTGATCTCACCATGTATGTGTCTCCTCAACCACCACAATCCCCTACTCTGCATCACCATCTGTTCATCCTGATCCTCATCCTGTTCATTTCATTCCTCAGCTGACAGCTTATATACATCCCCACCTACTACACCCCAGCTAGGAAGCCTGCTACAAGGTGCTGCTAAAAGGTATAGAGGTTCTCCCTCCATCATTATTCATCTGCAGACTTGCAGTAACCCACCTCCCTCCCCAGCCACCCCCCCACCCAGGACTGGTGCTTTCTTTATTAACTGTTTAACCAATCAGGACAGTTTCCCATCTGCTTCTCATATAGCTTTTCCACTAGGTGGCGCTGTTAAACTCTGGACACCTTCGGTCTAGAGAGGCATACTAAGAGAGGCTTTGAAGAACATCTGAAAGAGAAGGCACCAGAATTGATTTCCATTTTATAAGAATCAGACGTTTGACCAGAAGAGAAAGTATGTTTAGCCATCTAAAATGTGCATGTGAGAGGAGAGAACTATTGGGGATAAGAATGCCTAGAAGGAATAGCTTGGGGTCAAAAGGTAGTTTTTGTCCTGTAACTCTGGAGGCAAATAAACAGACTTTATGCCAGAGCTTATTAATGGGAGTGCAAGACCACAAGATATGAGGTAGATCCCCGTTGGCCAAATTGCGGCGCCAGCAGTTATTATTATTTAATAGGCCCATTCATTGAAGCACAGAGGGGGTTCTATACCAAAGATGTAGGATTTTAGTTTGTATTAAAGAACTAGGGGCATCTTTAAACATATTATGTGCAGTACGGCAACAATTACTCCATTGTGCGTCTGAAATATTGTAGTTAAGAAGAGTACTCCATTTATTTTTGGCCTGTATAGACCGATCATGTAGATTATCAATAATGCCTTTGTAAATGGAGCTATTTTAATTTTACTGATAAATTAGTCCAGTGCGAGATGTATGGGTTTAGAAGAGTATGCCTATATGCTAAACTAGAGAGAGAGTTATAAGCTGCCCAAATTTGTAAAAGCTTCCAGAAGTCCTGTTTAGGAAGTTTTCATGTGACCTGCAAGTCTGAGAATGATCTAAGAGTGAGTGATTTCTGGTCCAAGATATCACCGAGAAAGAAAATGCCTTTGTTCCTCCATGTACAACAGAAAATTAGGTGATCTTCTAGAGTGAGCAGTGGATTGCCCCATAAGGGGGCATAAAACCAGGGTGTTGGATTGGATTTCAGGAATTTGTGGGTTAGTTTCCAATAAAGAACAGAGGATTATATAGTCAGGTGAGATTTTAGTTTAGAGGAAATGGGATTAAAAATGAAGGGAGTGGGAACTCCTCCTGGGCACAATGCAGATTCCATTGCAACCCATAGTGGTGAGTGAGGGGAGGGTTTCTGAAACCATTTAATGGTTTGGTCCATTCAGAAAGCCCAGAGGTAGCCTTTGAATCAGGGGAGTTAGAATCCCCCTTTTTTCCAATGTAATTGAAGTTTGTTGCAGTTAAATCTCGGTGGTTTCCCATCCCAGATAAAGTTACCTATTAATTTATCAATTTTAGCAAAAAAGGAGGATGGTAAGAATAAAGGAATATTGGCAAAGAGGTAAAGAATCTTGGGAGAAATGGACATCTTAATGGCTGCAATTTTTCCCATGAAAGAGAGATTAAGAAGCTTCCATCTGTTCAGAATTGTTTTGATGTCATCAAATAAAGGGTTAAAGTTAATGTCCCATATCTTCCCTAAGTTACTAGTAATTTTGATTCCTAGATATGTTATGCCTTGTGGTGACCAGCGGAATCCAAAAGGTATGTTCATAAAGGCGTTACAGTGGTCATTAAGGGACATAGTTTGTGATTTGCCATAATTCAAAGCAAGGCCAGAAATTTTAGTAAAATTATTAAGCAAATCAACCAACAGGGGCCCAGCCTCATTCAGGTTTTTGAGTAAGATTAAGAGGTCATCCATGTAGGAGAGAGAAACATATCTTGAATTGCTCACAGGTATGCCCATAATGCCAGCAAATTGATGTAAACAAGCAGTCAGGGGTTCCATAGCTAAAATTAACAGGGAAGGTGACAGGGGACAGCCTTGTCTAGTTCCCCCCTTGCTAGATGAAAGTAAGAGGAAAGGGTGGAATTAGTAAGTACTTTAGCAACTGGGGAGTTATATAATAACTTGATCCAGGAGCAAAAGGCATGAGAAAGACCGAAATAAGATAAAACTTGATGAAGGTAGTCCCAGTTTAAGGAATCAAAGACTTTCTCGAAATCAATAGCTATGGCTGCAGCTGATGTCTTGAGGGATTTGGCTTTGTGAATTAAATTAAATAAGGATCGTAGGTGATCAGAACCAGATCTATGTTTAATAAAACCAGCTTGCGAACAATGAGTTAGCTTGGGAATCAAGGATTTAAGTCGAGAAGTTAGTAGTTTAGTAGATATCTTCCCATCCGTGTTTAATAAAGAGATGGGCCTGTAACTTGCAGGGTGAGTAGGGTCTTTTTCTTGCTTAGGGATTAGGTTATGATTGCTTCGATGCAAGATGGGGGAAGCTTGCCAGTATTGGAAGCTTCTTGATAAACATTAAGAAGAAGGGGACATAAGGTGTCAGAAAACATTTTATAGACATCGACAGGGAATCCATCACCCCCAGGGGATTTGCCTGATTTCAAGGAAGACAAAGGTTTCTGGATTTCCTGAAGTGAGAAGGGTTCATCTAAAGAATTTGTTTCAAGAGCAGAAAGATGAGGAAGATGTAACGATTCAAGGAACTGTTGAATTTGTAAAGTAGAAGGAGGACTTGTGTTATAGTTTTTGATAAAAAGGTTTTCATGATACAGTTTATAGAGGGGTTGTCAGAGTGAATCGTACCCTGTTCGTCTTTTAGGCTTAGGATGTGTTTTTCCATTTGTTGTGCTTTGAGCTGGCAAGAGAGGAGTTTCCAATTTTTATCACCGTGTTCCCAAAACTTATATTTAAGTTTAAACAAGGCCAGTTCGGTTTTACGAGAAATTAATTAATTAATTTTAACTCTAAGATGAAGAATTTCAAGATGAAGTTGAGAATCAGGACAGTGCTTAGTAGAAGAAAAGTATAAATTCTCTTTAGCCTTAAGAGATTTTTCCAAGTCAGCCAGCTGTTGTTCCCTTACTCTTTTCCTATATGCAGCATAACTGATAATTTTCCCTCTAATTGTAGCTTTAAGAGCTTCCCATACAGAGGACATAGAAGATTGAGTTGGGGTATTGTGAAAGAGGAAGTACTGAATTTGTGCTTTGATCATGAGTAAGAAATTGGGATCCTTGAGAAGGCGAGGGTCCAGCCACCAGTAAAAAGATTTAGGTGCAAATGGGCCACACAAATATTGCAATTTGACAGGGGAATGGTCTGAGATTATGATGGGAGAGATGGATGAATTAATAATGTTTTCCATTATAACAGGAGAGGCTAACCACTAATTAATTCTATTGTATGTCTTATGTAGAGAGGAGTAAAAAGTAAATTCTGGATCATGGGGGTGAAGGAGGCGCCATACATCAGCTATTCCAACCTATTGCATTAGTAATGAGAGGGCTTTAATACTTCTAGGGTGGGCCTCTGTAGTGGGGCTACTTCTGTCAATGCTGGCTTCTAAAACTAAGTTAAGATCTCCTCCAAGAATAACTGGTGTATTATGGGTAAGGCTGTAATAAATTCACGGAAAGCATGGAATTCATGATTGCTGTGAAAATGGGATGTTGCCATGAATTTTGCAGAAACGGAGAGAAGTCAGTGAATTTGACTTTTTTTTTGTTTTTGTGAAAATGCACAATGTAAATTAAACTCTTCACAACAGCATATTGTTTCTTATCATCCTATTGCTGATATTGACAGTCAAACTGCAAACACTTTACCTAACAATGACATGGAGCTGTTTATTCTGACTGGAACACATGCCAGTGGAGCAGGGGCTGAAAAATGGCAGTTCAAAGAATGACCAAAACGAATGCTGCAGTACATGTCCATGCAAACAATACTAACTATTCTGAATATTCTTCCCCCTTCCAATACAAATACTACTGATGAACAGACGCCTGCTATAAAGAACTTGCTTCGGGGGGCAGGGCAGACTGATACACTGAAAGCAGCACTGGGGTCCTTGGCACTGACAGTGACAGAGCTATAGCATGGACCACGTCGCACCTTGCTGTCCTGCTCAGTAGGTTTGTCTACTTGTCTGCAATCGCTGTCTGTACTGCACTGAGCTACGTTGGGGAGCAGTATGAAGTGAAGCACAGTGCCATTAAATTTTGTTTGAACGGGGGGTGGTGGGGAGGGCAGCAGCATAGTCTGCCTCTAAATTATTTCCTGCAGTCCACTTTTTAATCCAGCCTGACTTACTATTGCAACAGCATTCAGATATTTATGCACCGTGCAGACATCATGAAAAATTGCGTTTTTTACTGTGAATTTATTACAGTCTTAATTATGGGAAACACTGGAAAAGGCACAGCTTTACCCAGGCACTGCAACAATTCCTGATTAGTGCTTTCAGACAGTAACATTTTTTTTAAATTACTCTAATTGATTTTTTAGTGATTTAAACAGTGGCCTTCAACTTTCACTTTCTAATGCTGGCAGCCACCATTTCATGAGTAGCAGAGAGTTTCCTGAGCTCACTTTATGCTAATATGTCCTGCCAACTAATAGTAGAGTTCAAACAGGCATATTAGCATACAGTGAGCTCAGGAAGCTCACTGCTGCTCATGAAATGGCTGCTGCCAGCAACAGGAAGTGGAAGTTGTGGGTAGCTGTTCTAAGTCATTAAAAAAAGTTGTTACTGTCTGACAGCACTAATTTTGAGTTTCTGTAGTGTCTGAGGAAAGCTTTGTCTTTTCCATTGTTTCCCTTTAAAGGATAGAATCTGTTGAGCTAAATTATGAAAAAAATCTAGGGAATCGGAGTTGGGTGCATAGACATTAAGAAGCAGAAGAGGACCAGAGTTGGTATTCAGTTTGACCATCACCCATCGAATAGCAACTCCTCTTTTTTTTGAGGTATAGGATGATTCATAGATCTGACCGACCCAATCTTTTTTAAGTCTATGAACATCCTCTGCAAATAATTTTGTTTCTTAAAGGAAAGCAATTTGTGTTTTATGCTTTTTGAGATGTGAAAGAATTTGCTTCCGCTTACAAGGAGAATTAAGTCCCTTCACATTCCATGTATATAAAAGTATGTCACTCATATTGTTAGTGTTAAAGAAAGGGAATAATCACTGGAGTGTGAAGGGACAAATACATGAGGCAGAGGATAATTAGAATACAAAATAGAGAGCTTACATATATGCAGAGAGTGGCAGGAACATTCAAGCCCAAAAAAGTGAGATGTATGATACATGAGTAGCACATATATCTTATTAAAGTTAGAACAGAGATGGGGAAGGAAAAAAGTCATTAACAACAACAATAATACTAGTAAGCTAAATAACAAAGAAAATGTTTTATGGGTGTGAGGAGATATGAGTCAGCCAACTGGATAAGAGACTCTCTCACCACACTCTGGGGCATCGATGTAGGGAGGAGACTAGGGAGGACCGGTTATAAATATCGGCCCAAACCTTAGTCTGATCCCAGTAATATAATAAAGTAAGTATTCCTGATAAGCTAAACTGAAAGGGAATAATACCAAGAAATGCAGGGGGACTGTAATAATCTCAGCTTAATTCTAAGCTAACAGGACAAGGTATAAGGATAAAGCTAAGCACCAGAACTTATTTATAAACATTAGTAGTAGTAGTACAAGATATACCAACTTGAAATAACAGTAAATTAAAGGACCATATATGAGATGCCAGTACAGCCTAGACATAGAGCAAGGAATTCAGGGAGCCAGGTGGAATGCAAATGAACAAATATAAAAGGAAAAGTAAATCATTACCACATTAGAGTGGCTCTGAGTATACTTTACAGTGCAACAGAATAAGTACATAATAAATACAGTATTGAGGGGGAAAGAAGAAAGGGGAGGTCAAATTAAGCCCTTACCCCCTGAGCCAAATGCAAATCGGGATTATGTGGAGCGGTATAGGCTTCGGTGATAACTGTAGACAGAAGAGATAGTCATAGTAAAAATCTGCTCCGATTACTCGAAAATTGCATAAATAGGTGTTATATGGGGTGACTAGGTCTAGAAGACTAGGCCCAGTGAGCCCCAAAACAGGAGGGACCACACAGCAGTGGATTTCTATAATATCTGTAGGCTTCAAGTAAAATAAGGAGCATAAGGAAGTTATAGATTGACAATCCTTTGCAACAGTACACCAAACATAGCCCACCTCTTTGAGTGCTAATGATAGTTCCATATTTTAAACAGGAGGTAGTAAGAATAATGGAGCGTAGGGAAGGAGATAGATTAAATGTAGTTGCCAATAGTACTTAAGAACCTGTCATCAGGAGAGGGAAGGGGTAAATTGCCTTGTAAAATATAATAATTCACATATGAAAAAAGAAAAGGCAATAATCAGGATGCATACTAATTGAAGATATGCAACTGAACTGCCAAAAGACTATAAACGTGATGCACTGCTAAATTGGAGAGTAAAAGGCTAGATACAGAGAGCCTGTTTAGTGAGGTAATGTACAAGATCTAACACTAAAATAATGGGTTAGAAAAGCATTGCTGATATACCAAAGTTCCCTTGAAGACCTTTAAGTTGCTCGTTTAAACACTGCAACAAAAAGTAAATTGATCGCACCGTGATGTACAGCCTTTGCTTTCTGCACCTGCTGGGAGTGAAAGCAACCAGATAGCATAGAACGTAGAGCAGGTGGCTAGGCAGAAAAAGTGTACTGGCACTCCTTTTAAGTACCATGGAAGCAACACCTACCAAGATATAGCAAGTGTTACCATATTACTGACCATATAAGCTCATGACACCTTAGATTTATTAGCAGGATTGTGACTATTGATGTTCTTGCTTTTAGTCTTTGCCCTGTGTTTCTTTTTGGGTGACTCTAATGATTTGAGGGGGGAACTTGTAACAACTTCTGCCCATGAAGCATCAGCAGAAATACATCCCTGAGGCACAGTACCCAAATTAGAGGGATGTTCGTCTGAAATTTGCTGGGAAAGATCCTCCTGTGAAGAGCGCATGTCATACTCCAAGAAAGCAAACTTATTGCTCAAGGGAATAGAGGGGTTGATTTGAAGGTGAGAGGCTGCAGCTTGGGGTGTTTGGGGTGAAACCTCACTAGAACAGCATGAAAGTCTTGAAGAATAATACCCTGACAGAAGCTTCTCTTGCAGCCGTGTTGATTGCCTTGGGGTCAAATCAATTGCGGCGTTGCTGCTTGGTGCTGCGAGTTCTGCAACACTTTCTCCACGTTCCTGTACCTCGTCATCCACCCTCCATACGGATACCAAAGCTGTGTTCGGGTTGCCAATTGCTGCTGAACCTCCCAGGGTAAGATTGCAGAGAGACAACTCCAGATAGTTGGCTAAGGCATCAGGGGTTTCAAAATCCTTGAAGGAAGAGCCTGAGAAAAGGTGCAGTGTCATGGGATAACATAGAGCAAATGTAATGCTTCTTTGGTGGAGGATTTGTTTAAGTGGATTGTAGTCCTTCCTTCTGATGGTTAAATCTTTTGAAAAGTCTCTGTAGATGGAAATATTAAACTCTTGCAACTCAAGTTTCCCTATTTTTCTGGCTCATTTCAGTATTAATTCTGTATGGGAATAGTTCAAGAAGCGAGCAATGATGGGCCTTGGTCGCTGATCTGATGTTGGCCTGGGACCCAGAGTGCGGTGAGACCACTCAATGATTAATGTTAGGTCAGGAGGCAGTTTAAGCATTGCAGGCAACACATGTAATAAAAGCGCAGTAGTGTCTCCTAATTCTACACCTTCAGGGAAGCCAAAAAAATCATAAATTGTTGCGACGATTACGATTTTCAATATCATCAGTTTTGGCTTGTAGGGATTTAATAGTTCGATCTTGATTGCGGGCAGTAGCCTGGAGGTCATGAATAGTAGTGGTGTTACAGGCCATTGCTTTCTGATTAAATGCAATTTTCTGGCTAAAAATTTCAAGAGTGGTCGCATTCTGTTGGGTGGAGGTTTTTAGATCATTATTCTCTGCCATCAGTTTAGAAAACATTACTTCCACTCTAGCAAGTGAGCTTTGCTGTGCCTGGAGATCTGCCATAATGCTGAAGGATGAGGCCTAGTATGCTGCAGTACAGTGTAGAATAATTGAATATAAGTAGATGATGGATCAAAAATTACTTACAAACTGTGTCAGGCAATAAGATTACAGGATGGTCACAGGAGTTGGTACCAAAGAAAGGCCTGGTGAAGGCTGGATGAGGTTAGATTACAGTAATTCCTGCAGAGATTCTGAACTATGGTGCCATCTTCTGCCTGGTCAGGCCATGCTCCCCCCCGATGCATCTTTAATAATCCCTGGGTACTTGCCCACCAAGATCAAGTTGGCTGGGGAGGGGTTATAGCTATCTACTCCCCTCCTGACTCCAAATCTCAATGTTCCTGTCCACTTCAGTCCCAGGTGCCGATGAAGCACTCATCCTTCAGTTATCCCTACCCTTTTCTGTGCCAATTTTTATAGCCGGGGTTTATTGCCGGCCAGGTTTTCACCACTCCACAGCCACTGACCTAGTTACCACAGTATGGTCCCTTTCTTCTTCTGGTGAGCTTTATGTGTTAGGTGACCTCAACCTGAAATGGCTGTTGCCTTCCCTAGGTAAACCACGTGCTGACATTACTGCCCTCAGCTTGTCCCAATTAATTACTAAACCCACCATTTAAATCACAAAACACTAAACCACATTCTCTTAGACTGGGCCCTCACCTCCCACCCCCACAGGATTGTCCAATCAGGCTTATTATCAGAGGCACTCAGTGAGCATCACATGATTTACCTAGTTAGAAAAGTCTATAAACCTAAGGCCCCCACAAACTCCTTACTATCCAATCCTACAACTCCCTGGACCTTGCTCCACTCCACCATGACCTCACCCATGGTAACTGGGCTCTGATAGCCTCTGCCCAGTCCATAGATCATGCTTTAGGATATTTCAAAGACACCCTCCTCTGTATCTGGAACAAACATGATCCATTAAGGCAAGTGAGAGTTCGGGGTTCTCACATCCCCCTGGATTACTCCTGAGCTACTGAACTGCCAACATACTTGAGACCAAGCCTGGAAGACCCATAAATCCACCAAACTTCCTTGAGATCTCTGTCTACCGCTCATTCAGAAACTCCTGCACTAAGTCCATCCAGTTTGCCAAAGCAGAATATTTCAAATTCACTTTCAACTCAAATATAAATAACCCCTGTAAGTTCTGGAAGGTGGTGCATTCCCTCTTCTCCCCCCAAAATAAACCACCACCTTCTGTCATCAAAATGAACAACCAGCTCATAGTCGAACACTCTGCTGTAGCGGCAGAGTTTAATTCCTATTTTACAATCTGTGCCTCAGCTCTGCTAACCTCCCTATCCTTGCCGCATACATCCCCGGCTACACCTACCCAATCTCCCCTACCAGAACTGCCAGCCATGAGTTTCTCCTTTTTTCCCATCTCTCCACATGACACCCTACATGTGCTACTCTCTCTAAACCCTACAAAAGGCAACTTGCCTGACAGCCTGGACCCCAAGCTACTCTACCTTTCTGCCCCTCCTACCTCCATCACCCTAACTGATCTACTCAACTTATCTTTCCTCACTGCCACTGTCCCTAATGCCTGGAAGCATGCCATTGTTCTTCCTCTATCTAAAGGTGGTGACCCCTCTGCTCCAGGGAACTATTGCCCCATCTGACTTCTACCTACCCTGGCTAAGCTTCAGGAACACATGGTTCTCTCTCAGCTATCCTCTTTCCTGGATGACGCCTCCTTTTTCACTCTATTCCAATCTGGATTTCGGAAGAACCACTTCACCAGCACCTCCCTGCTTAGGCTTACTGACTCTATCCTTTCTGCCATGGATAGTGGTCATATATCCGCTATCTTTGTTGACCTTGCCAAGGCATTTGACACTGTTTCCCACACCCTCCTTCTTGAGGCTCTCTCCTCAGCTGGCCTATCCCAGTTGGCCTCTAACTGGTTTAAAGTCTACCTATTCGGAAGAACTCAATCAGTTAAAATAGCTGATTCCACATCCTCACCACTGCCCATCTCAACTGGTGTGCCTCAAGGCTCCATACTTGGCCCACTTTTATTCTCTATTTTCCTAAATGACCTGCCATCAGTATGTTCCTCCTCCTCCTCTAACCATATGTAAGCTGATGACATGGCCTTGTTCACTTCTGATCACTCTCCCTCTGATGTATCCGCCAGCCTACTGCTCGACTTCAGTAATGTTCAGCACTGGTTTAAGTCACATCAGCTTTTCCTGAATGCCAAGAAAACAATCTCCAAGACCTCTGGCACAAGACAGAGACTCTCTAAGCTTCCCTCCCTACCTACCCACCTTCCACACCCTGGACAGGACCACACTCGAGGATACCACCTCTTTCAGATATTTAGGTGTTTGGCTAGACCGACACCTAAACTTTTCTGACCATGTCAACGCCATCCTGAAGAAACTGCACCCCAAGCTTGGTGCCTTGCATAGGAACCACAGCTTCTTACCTCTGTTGGCTAGGCGTGACCTTGTTTAGAAAATGATTCTCCCTATTTTTGATTATTTTGACATAGTCTGTTGTGCCGCTCCTAAGTCATCCCTATCCAGATTGGATTCCCTTTTCAATACTTTTTGTCGCTTTGCTCTTGACTCTTCCCCCCATTCCCACCACTGCTCTTTCTACCACTCCCTTGCTTTCCCCTCCCTGGAGTGCAGATGATTCTTGCACTGCATGAAATTTACCTCTAAATTCTGGATTGGTTCTCCCCCCTTATCTATCCTCCTCCTCCCTTTCCATTCCATCTCCCCCACACCATTCTCTCAGATCCACTGTGTCTTGCACACTGGCTAGTCCATGATGTATTACTACAAGCGGCCAAGGTGCTTTCGCTGACCACTTACCAATACTCTGGAACTCACTACCTATGCCCATCTGACACTCTGCATCCCCCTCTTCCATCTCCCAGGCCCTACACAACTTTTACTCCTCAAACTGCACTTGTCAATGAAGATTCTGCTGTATTTCACAATGTTTATTGCACTTCAGGTATATTGTGCTATGTTGTAGTACTTGTATAACCTTGTGAACATATTTGTTTTATTTCTACCTATGTTTATGTCTTATCCAACCATTTTTGCATATGTGCATTCACTTTATCTGCACTGTTTTGCTATGTATATGCCATACCAAACTGTTATTGAAAATGTACATTCGATTTATCTGTACTGTGGTGCCTGTGTTCCCCTCTTCCCTCTCCCCCAGGATGCACCATGAGACAAGCAACTTATTGCACAGCATGTTTTTTTCTGGTGAAACTCTTCAGTAATTAAATAAATAAATAAATATGTGTTCATCCAGCCAGTGGTAGTCCAGTAGAAATGGGAACCCTCCCTCTGTGGAGGAAGAGCGTGTGCTTGGGGATACTCACTCCACTCTCTGCTGACCAGTGTCTTCATTCCAGACTTAGCCATGAACTTACAATACCAGCATGACAAGCTCTGCCCTGGCCACTGCACTATCGATCTTACCCCTTAATTTGTTTTATATTCCTTACTTATTGCATCCAAGCAATCTTTTGGCCTTCTTTGATGACCTCTCAGTCGGTTTTCTGCTCTGCTGCCATACGTTTTATCCCCTTTATGCTATTGTATGCTCAGGCAATATTTTCCATACCCAAATGCATAACTTTGCATTGATCCTTTTTTGCAAAGTACTGCACACCCAGGAGGACACTCTGGAAGCATAATGTAATATTCATTTTTTCACTGTTTCTGAAGCTCTTAAAAAATGATTATGCCTAGCTCAAACAGTACAGAATGTAAGCCACAGCTACATTTCACAATGGCTACATTCACGTTAAACAATTTATTTGCTTAATAAATTCCACTCCAAGAAAGCAATTACTAGACAACATTTTTCAACAGAAAACCTCACGTGTGCAGGCAGTTCCCTTCTTTGCAATGAATTTACTGCATTTGTTTTCTGACTTTGGATAATAGCTTATGTCAGTGTTGGTTTGTGTTTCTATTTGTCTACATTTATGTGTTGATTGGTTTAACCAGGAAAGACTCCTCTGGCAGTGGAGCCTCTTCCACAAGCAGCAGCAGCAACAGCAACACAAAACAGCAACAGGCAAGGCCAAAGAGAATATTCAGCTCCAGTTCAGACATGCTAAAAACAAACAACTTTTACAAAATATATCGAACTACTTAGACTTAAAAGCAGACCATTATCCATCTCCATTCTGGGAAGGATTCAGGAAAGTGCTGTTATAAATTTCCCACAAGTGATTTTGCTTAAGGTTTAGCGGGTGAACACCAGAGAACACTTAAAAGAAAACAAAAATGTTTTTAAATGTTTCCGTTAGAGTGCCTTATGACTGGTTTAAAGAAATCGGAGTGGCAGATTTTCATATTCTGGTGCAAAGTTTTGGGATTATGTCCACAGAGATCATATATCAAAGGCTAACGTGCTGACTATGTCATTTTAGTGTAAGGGCAGCAGTCATCTTGCATCAAGGCAATAAATGTGAATTCCCATTGACATATGCTGAGTGGGGAAGGGGAAACTATACTTTTGGGAATTCCACAAAGTACGATAAAGAAAATCCTTTTATTGAACTCTATGGAGATGTTTCATTAATTACCTTAATCCAAGATGGTCACCATCCTTATATCAGGTAGGTCCATGGAAAATGTTATGTGGTTAGTACTCTAGGCTTTCTATAGGATCTCTATGTTCCACTACAGACTCCTGCTCCTGTATAACCACAGTTAGTGGCAGCAACAGAGATGCCTTCTGGCCACTTGTCAGAAAATAAACAACCATATTTGTTTGGTGTGGCCATTCATAACATCTAGAGGCATGGTACCACTGCAGAACCAAAATGATGAACCATCCAAGTTTCAAGTTAACCTTGTGGTACTTCTGGGGAAGGGGCTTGAGGCACACAATCTCTATGGAAAATCTTTTTCAGGGACTTAGTCTGCCAGCGAGGAAACCCCAGCTGGGTGTTGGCAGAACTCAATGACACAGCATTCCCAGGCAAACTAATTCATTTCAAGCTATCCTATTCTATATTGCCAAACAGTCAGGTGAAAGCAAGCCCTCTGTCCCCTAGAGATGACCTTCTATTGATTATTATATCTTAACTGAGGCCACAAAATGTGGACACACAAACATTCTTGCAGCAACAGATTGTGACGTTCTTGTAGGGGATCATGACATCAGTAAGAAATGTACAAATATAGAAGTTCTTGACAGAAAAAGGCCTTTTAGCCTATCATGTTTGACCAGTCCTACCTATTTAATGTGACGTATGAATGCTTTAATGACTCTTCACTACCTCTTACTCCTCCCCTTTTGATACTGTCTTTAACAAGCCCACATATCTGCCCTACCTGTGTTGGAATCCCACCACTGATTTCACACATATCACCTCTTTTTGGTAGCTTATTCCATCCCTCCACCACCCTCTTGATGAAATAAATTCTTCCTTTTATCCCACTTAAATTTCCCCCCTAACAGCTTCACAGAGGTACCCCTTTCACTTATATTCTCATTCAGTTGAAGACGTCCCCTCTCTCCGCCTTGTTTATGTCATGGAGGTGTTTGTCTCAATCATGTCACCTCTCTCTCCAGTTTCACCATCCAGGAGGTGTAGGGGGTGAAGCCCCCATGTCGGGGGTGGAGTCACCCTCAAAAACAAAGATAATCCTGCAGTGTGCACCATTTTAGTTACAGTCGGCATGTTGTGCCGATGTTATTTTGCTGCACATGCATTTGCTTATGTCTTCCAAGTTCTCCTTGAAAGTGCTGACCTACTGACCCCAGATCATCTTGGTTATCCTTTCCCTTACTGCCTCCATTCTGTGGTCTCCAAAACTGCACATAGTATTCCAGGGGAGGATGAACCAATGATCAATATAGAGGAAGATGCACCTCTCTTGTCCTACTGCTGATCCCCCTCCCTATGCACCACAGCATCCTATTTACCCTTCTTGCAGTCCTATTACCTTGTGTAGTTGTCTTCAAATTGTCTGAAGTTATTATCTCTAAGTCCCTTTCCTTAGTTGCAGTTTTCATTACTACCTCTCCCATGTTCTGTACTAAGTTTTTTTTGAAGTGTTACCTTTATGTGCATCACTCTGTCCTTCTTGGCATAACATTTTTAACTGCCATATTTTGAACACTTCTATAATCTACCCAGGTCCCCTTTCATAATTCTGGCCCATCTCACTAGGCAGCTGGCCACAGATCTTAGTATCGTCTGGAAAGATGCATATCTTGCCCTATATGCCCACCCCAATGCCATCGATGAAGGTGTTGAAGAGGACCCATCCCAAGACCTATCCCTGTAGCACACTACTAGTAAGCCCTTTACCACTGAGAATTCTCCATTATGTACTAGCCTCTGAGTCCTACTAATTAACCAGTTGCCCACTGAATGAGCATCAGATACAGACTTTAAAAAGCAAAACACAAAATGTGGAAAACTAAAGCACAGTCTATGGACTTCTTGTCTCTCGATGCAGGTGATGGTGGTGGTGAGGGTAGGCTGTATGTACATAATAGATTGTCTCCTACTTGTTATACTGTATGTGTTACTTGACCTGGGTTATCCTTAAAAAAGAGACTTGTGCTCAGAGGATTAACTAGGTTCACAAATACATAGAAAAAATACTCCGATCATACATAGATAATTTACTGCTCAAGTTGGCCATCCAATAGTCCAGGTCATGAAATCTGCATATGTTGAGGAAAATGGAGGTGTAAACTACAGGAAAATGCATTCCTTGCAAGCTCATCATTCTTAGCAAAGCTACCTCAGTGTATACGTCTGCATTCTTTATTCAGCTGTTGCAATTTATTTGAGACAAATTGTCCTGATCTAGAAAAATGCTGTGATGTATGAGATTGTCATGCAACCAGCTTGCCCAGTTGTATGCCATCCACACAGTCTCCAGAAGTTCCATTCTGTGAGTGCAGATCTCCACATAGACATAGAGGGTGGTCAAGTGCAGAGCTGGGCTGGACACCGGCTGCCCAATAAAATGCCCAGAGCTGATACAGAGTGGATTCCTGGTTTTGTGCAAACAGGATATTGTAGGATATCTCAGTGCTCCAAAGACTGAGAAAAAAATATGGAAATGTTCTCACCAGCCCTCCATGTTTGTTTGGGAAGGCAGCTGTTACGTGTGGTGGGGGACTGTTGAGGTCAGAAATGCTGGTGAGGGTCACAGTGGGAGGCTGCATAGGCCCTTTTCATTTGTTTACAATTTATTTACCCAGGATAGCTCAACTGAGATGCAACATCTCATTTCCAGTGGGATCCTGCTTCTACCCATTCCCACAGCTGGGTGACCTATAGCTCTGAGAGGTTAAATCACTTGCTCAAGGTCACACAGTGAGCTTTTGCTGTAGCAGAGTTTGAACCTGCAGTCTCCTGCTTTCCAAGCCACTGCTCTAACCTTTAGACCACCCTGCCTCAACTTACTGCAGAGTAGTGCCTCACATAGCCCATGCACTGTCCCAGAGGCCTTTGCAGTGCATAATTTGTACTATGGATGGCCGTGTAACCTGCCCATGCCCTCTTGTTGGTCATTGACCCAACCATCTGTAGAACTCAAAAGACTGGTTTAGCGCCACCCTCCTCAGGAGTGCCCTTTGGCCTTGTGGATGCTGAAGGCCTCAAAAAGTGTGAAAAAGGACCACCAAATAAAAGTTGGGTACTACGAAACTCTCCACATGGGAGTGGGCCAGACAGAGTCCATTATGAGGAAGTTAAAAGTTGGACAACAGATGGTCTGAGAGGTGCCATTAACACAGTAACTCAATAAAGTTAATTTCCACACAGGCATAAAGCCAAGTATTGAGGCACTTCATTGCGTCCCAAACTTGTACCCATAAAGCAATACACTGGCAAAGCACACAGCCCCAGCAGGACACTGCAAAGTTACCATAATTTGTATGCAATGAATTTATGCATTTACTTTTCATCCATCTATGTCTTATTCCAGGCAGCACACAATCTATTTAAGAACTAATTCATTAATACATCAACTTAAAAGTCCACTTACTAAATGGTTTAAAAATCACAAGTTTTAATGTAATCAGATGCCTAAAAAACACAAAAACAGAACTAGTAGAACTACTAATGTTTCAAGGATATAACCTCTTTCACAGTGTGAACAGTTACTGGTACTGTAGATCAGTTTTGCTGTTATCTGCTCTAAGTTCAAACACATTACTGCTTCTGTATTTGGAAACATTTGAAGGTCAAATCCTGGAAACAGCCTGAGTAGCAGCTCACACTGTTTTAAACAGCTCCAATGTGTACGATTACAGTGTAAGTGTGTAAGTCTATTTTCATGAGGGGCTCACAGAGAGAGAGCTGTAGCAGAGAGGAAACCTGAAGAAAAGAACAAAAAGAAAAACAAAGACAGCAAGAAAGGCAAGACAGGAAAACACAAGAGAGGGAGGAAGGGACTGGTGAGGCTTGTTGGATTGTCAGAGGGTCCTGTTTCTAGGTCCCACTAGATTATAGTTGTGCAGCCAATTTTTTGAAAATATAGAAAGGACAGGACAGGACAATACAGGACAGGTAAAGGATAGGGCAGGATGAAGCAGAATAGGTTTTTAGTCATTTTATTTTTCACTATATAAAATATGGCAAGGTCCTGATCCTGGTGCGCATACACACACACACACACACACACACACACACACACACACACACACACTGACCTCTTTAAAGGGGAATCTGTTTTCTCTCTTTTCCTCTACAGACAGGTTTCCTTAACCTCATTTTGTGTCTCCTAACAGCTTCTTATGAAACCTACTATTCTTGAACTAAAGAGGATCCATTTCTGTAATGCGTTTTTCAACAAAACTTCTGTTGGGCATAGACAATTTTTAATCAGCCTTCTGAATTCTCAGGCCCTGAACATACCTTAACAGAAAATGAATTTACATGCTGTGTTATTGCTCTGTTGACCACCCTGACTTTGAATGCCAGCATTACCAGGTACCATTTAGTGATTTTTTGAATTTTTGTCCAACATTTGGTTAATTCAACAGAGATGGTTGTGGTCCATCATCAGTGCAACTTCAGAACCCAACAGATAAAACTTCAAAACCTCCATTTCCCTATGCATTTCACGTCAGTGGTGGTATACGTCTTCACTCTGTCATGTGATTTCCTACTGATATGCAGTATGGGATGTTCTTCCCCATCTATATTCTGAGTCAGGACTGTACCTACAGTATGCCTACCTCAGACACTTCCATCTGTAATAGAAGTTGTTTTTCAAAATCTGGACCTTATAAAACTGAGGCATAACATAAGGTGGCCTTAATGGCTTGCAATGCTTTTCACATTCTGGGGACCACTTTACATTGTCTGAATAATGTTTTTTTTGTGAACTTAGTAAGGGGAGTAGCTGAGCAAAATGGGGAACAAATCATAGTAATATCCAACAAGCCCTAGGAAAGATCTATTATGCTTCTTTGTCTTGGAGACTGGACTGCTGGCTACAGCCTCACTTGTATACTTCAGGCTTCATCTCTCAGTTTCCCAGAACATAACTCAAATATCTGGTTTCTTGCATGCTTATTGTGCATTTGGTAGGATTAATTGTCAGACCAACTTTTTTAATGGTTGTATAACTGATCTTAGGTGCATCATTTGACTTTCCCAGTCACAACTGTGCAACACGACATCATCCAAATAAGCAGGGCAGTAACCCATGGTACCGGGTGAATATATTGCGGACAAAACTGCGCATGGAAAACTGAGCTGTAGGAAGTGCATATGGTTCTACAGTGATAGGGGTTCTTTTAGCGTACTGTAAGAAATGCTACCCCATCACTGTACCTTGCTAATATGGCACGTGAAGGATGCTGCCGGGGCAGTGTCTGGCCAGGCCACTCCCATGGTGGAGTGGCTAGAGCACCTGCCTCCAGAGTTGTCGGGGACCTGGGGATTCATTTTGGTTCTCCCCAGGTCCCACTGTAGGGAAGTTTTATTAAAAAAAAAACTTTTGCCTGCATCAACTTTTCACCTTGCCCCATGACCCCCTGAGTTGATTATTATAAATCCAGGGGTTGTGGGGGGTGAAGCCCCCATGTCGGGGGGGGTTTGGGGGGTGGAGTCCCCCACAAAAACAAAGATAATCCTGTGGTGTGCACCATTTTAGTTACAGTCCGCATGTTGTGCTAACATTATTTTGCTGCACATGCATTTGCATGCGGCATACTTGTGGTGCATGGTTGTGACTGTGACTTTATGACCCCGTGCCATAACCCATATGGGGAAGCCACAATTAGAGCTTGGTACCATTGGAATATATCAGGTGTACCACGTACACCAAGTGGCATTGTGGTAGAATCCAATGGTGTTGAAAAAGCAGTCTTATCTCTGGATTCTTTGACTATGGGAATTTACTAGTAACTCTTTGCGTGATCAAGGATGCCAATGTACTTAGTACCATCCAACCAAATCATGTATCCTGGGCATATGATAGCTGTCAAATATTGACACTTGATTAAGTTTCCCAAAATCAAGACAGATTCATACTCCTTCCTTTCTGTTGCAGTCACCATTGGTGATGACCTAGCACTTCTTGGTTCTTTAATGGATCCTAGATCTTTCATCTTGTGTATTTCCTTAACCATGTCTGCTCTTATCCACTCTGGTATGCTGTATGTTTTTGTCTGAAAGGATGGGCATTCTCCACCACTATCATGTGTAGGACCCCTTTTGCTAGGCCTGGCACTATGGTAACGGTATTGTCAAATGTCATCACAAAGTCTTGAATTTCTGTGGTTTGTTCTATGGATAAGGAAATATTTACCTTCACAGCCTCAGATGTTATAGTTTGTTCCAGTCTGTCATAACTTATGACTCATAAGCAGTATCACTATTATGATTCAGTTTCTTGCAATATCAGCAAAGCAACCTTTGGTGCCTTTTCAACCCATCTTTTCAGATGATTGGCAAGGTATATGCTGGAAGGATTTTTTTTATCTGGGGTCTCAACCTGATAGTCGAATGTACCTGTATGTCTCACCACTTTATAAGGCCTTTGCCACTTTATTAACAGGTTTTTTTTAGTAGGTAACAGCAACAGAGCCTTATTACATGGCTCAAAAAACAAAACTCTTACACCATGGTCATAAGACACCTTTTGGCGTTTTTGGCTTTGTCCTACTTACGGTGGACAATTTGTATGTGCAGTATTTTGCTAATTTTTTTTTTATCGGAGAACACATGTAAGATGTAATGATTTCATTCTGTGCTGCATTGTCTTCCCAAGATTCCATTATTACATTTAGGTCCCTCTTGACAAGCATCCATACAGCATTTCTTTTTTTTTAGTTCTCTTTTCCCCTCCGGTCATGGCACCATGCAGCCTCTCTCAGGCAACCTAGTCCTGTTACCTGCCCAGCCTAAAGCCTCCCCAAACTGAACCTCCTCTCTCCTCCCCCTCCACCGTAGCCAGTACCCCCGGTTTGACCCGCCCAGGGTGGGTCACCTTCTCCTCTTGGGCGTGCTTACTAGTCAGACTCTGACTCAGGGAAGGTCTGGGGAATGGAGGACCTGGAAGGCTAGTTGGGGTTTGGCCCGGCGAGGGGCATGGGGGACAGGTACCGTCGCCTGCCCATGGCGCTGTTGGTTTCCTTGTTCTGTGAGCCCTCCCACTCCCTCCCTGCGTGGTGCACATCGACGCTCTGGTGCTCAGCAACCCTGCCAGCGTTGTCCACGCTAGATGCGTGCATGTCTTGGCTGCTGTAGTGCCTCTGGCCACCACCAGGGGTCATCAGCATGCCGGGACAACCCACCGCATACTACCCAGGGAGGAGAGCACCAGAAGGCACTTGTCCTTAACCCTTCCTCGGCTGACCCCCGGTGGCCCGAGCTCACTCCCGAACCTGGGTTGCTGGTGCGTGCGAGGTGTGGCATCCAGCGCCTCAACCCTCAGCGCCACCGGGCCAGCACTCATACAGCATTTCAAAGGGAGAAAAGTCTGTAGATGCTTTTGGTACTTCCCAGCAAGCAAAGAGGAGATACAACAAGTAATGGTTCCAATCTTTTCCTTCTTCTTACAAAAGTGAAATTTCTGGCTATACTACTGTAAGCTGGCTATATATAGTGCTGATGGTTTAAGTGCCCTGTATAGCACCATAAATAAATGACTGCACTGCTTTGACCATGATTTCAAGTAGTGGACAATGAACATTGCTACTGTTTCTACTAGACTTGCTGTTTAATGGGATACTGAAGTGTTGTGCCTCTGTCCCATGGAAAGCCAGCTCCAGATCTGAACCCTCCTGGACTGGTCTCCTTACAAGTCAGGGTAGTCTCCTGTGAGAACTGGGTCACAAGGACAATGAACTTCTTTACTTGGTATAGTCATTGTTATATGTGAAGCCTGATTCTTGAACTCCCCGGCCCCCAAGCCCAGAGCTTTCTGAGACCTGATCCCACCCACCAATTAACCTCACAGTAAATAAGCATGTGTCAATGCCAAATGTTGTCTTGTTGGCATTGACATTGGTAGTGCAGGAGTTGGAGAGATGCATAATAGGAATGGCAGTGAAGTATTGAACTGGCACCAACCCACCCCCACCCTGCAGAGACTGACAGGCATTGGGGTATGCCTTTGGGTCATCAGCCACAACGCTCATGCCATTTCACCTCACCCTACCTTGCAGACACCGACAAGTATCATGGTGTGCCTTGGGTTCTTCAAGCTTTACGCTCACCCCATTCCATAAGGAAATAATACACTGAGATGGGTGCAGTATAGGAGAATGGGGTGAACTTTGGGGCTGAAGAGTCCAAGACACACCTCGATGCCAGTCACTGGCTGCAGGGTGGGGGTGGTTGTGGAATGGCATGAGCATTACAGCCAACAATCCCAAGTCACACCCTGACACCAGTCAGTCTCTATGGGGGGGGGGGGTGTTACGGTTGGAAACCCTAATGCCCTGGGTGTTTGTTGGTGCCACAGGTGTGAAAACACATTTTGGGCAGGATGTGAAAAGTGACAGCTGTACTGTTCATGAGAAGGTGTAAGAAAATGGCAATGTTGAAAATCTGGAATGAAAATATGATAAATTGGTGAAGTCACGAGTGTGCACAGAAACTGCACAATGCATGTCTGTAACACCATTATTTTGAGGATTTTGTTTAACAAAATATTCAACATATGCATTTTGGGGCCTCCGCTCATGAACAGTGGCACTGTGATTTTGTTAATCTGCCCCAAAAGTTGATTTCCCACAGCGACAGGGCCATTGTGCACCAGATGTGCAAAAACAAACTTCCAGCAGGATGTGAAAAATGACAGCTGTACCATTCATAAGGAGGTGTGAAAAAATGACAATGTTGAAAATCTGGAGTGAAAATATTAAAAATTGTCAAAGTTACGAGCGTGCGTGGAAACTGCACAGTGCATGCTCATAACACAGTCATTGTTTGGAATTTTTTCACCAAATTTGCAACATAGGCTTTTTGGGACCCCATCTCATGGACAGTGGCAGTGTCATTTTGTTAATCAGTCCTGAAAGGTGATTCCATGCAGTGACCATGAAAGCACCTTTTGGGAACGAATAACGAGAAGACAGTGCATGTGTTCATGAGGTGAGGTCCCAAGAATCCCATATTGAAAATTTGGAGCCAAAATTAAAAAAAAAATGGCTGTGATATCCACCTAAGTTGAACCCCCATTGATGCCATTATACAGCTTGCTGGCATTTCTTCATTTTGCAGTTTGGCTTTGAAGAGTTCAGATGTGTTCCCGCTCAACCGAAGATCGCAGTGCCAGACTTCCAGAGGTAACTATGGGGTGAGGGTGTGTGTGGGTAAGTGGGGTACACAGATGGTGGGTGCAGGTTGGGGGAGGGGGCACTGAGGACAATGAGGGCCCTATTCTCTTTTTTCAGGTAAAAAAAAAACGGACAGTGCGAGATGGTTTGTTGGGCACACTGGGGTGGGCTCCCAGTGTGCCACACAAGGGGGTATGGGGAGGAACATGCTAACATGGTTGGCTTTGTGTGTGCCACACAATGTGGGGGGTGGGGTACATGCCAACACAGGGACTGCACCCCCAATGTTGGCTTTGTTTGGGGATTGTGTGGCCATGTTTATTGAAATGTTTCACCAGGAAAGGCACATATGGGAGGTGCGTCATCTCTGCCGCTGCATGACAAGCTTGTCTCTGATTGCAGCGGCAGATTACTTTCAAGTTGGTGGCACTTTACATAATTTTTGCATCAGCACTAGCAGGCTGGCTGGGAGGCAGTATAGTGTAGTGGTTTAAGGCTCTGAGCTGCAAACCTGGAGACCTGGGTTTGAATTCCACAGCTCCCACTTGCATACTGTGTGACCCTGAGCAAGTCACTTAACTTCCTTGTGCTCCCAGGTCGCACCTGGAAACAAGCTTCAGCTTAGTTTGCCTTTCCTGGTTAAACAATTTCCCCTTTCCCTAATTGGGGAATGAGGGTCACACCTACTAAGGCATGCCCTGCATTTGCCAACACTGACACACCTCTCACTGTACTACTACCGCAAGATGTTGCTTGCTCATGTGCAAGACAACATAAAAAGGCTACTCCTAGAGACACCTGGTTACAGAATCTTATTTTGCATGAGATTTGGTATTCATCTAGCTTTGCAACCTGGAAGACGGCGAAAGAGGGAAGTCAATGTACATGACCAGTCACTCAAAGAGTCAGTCAGTGTGGTTGGATCTGAATGTGGGAGTTCCTGGTTCACAATTCTGTGTCCTAACCATTTGGCAATCATGTCTTTGTATGCTGGGCTGGACTCAGACTACTGGCCTGTAACAAAGTCAGGACCCTGTTCCACTGTTATTGGGAAAATGAAATGACTAAAAATCTATTCTGTTCTATTCTGCCCTATCCTTTGCCTTCCCAGTCCATACTTTTTCAAAAGTTTATTGGCAACCATATTCCCATGGGACCCAAAGCTGGCACCTCCATCAGTTTGATGGCCTTCCCCATCCCTTGCATCCTCTCTTGTACTTTACTGTCTTGCTTTTCATGCTGTTTCTTTATTTTTTTGTTTTCTTCCCTTCTCATCTCTGCCACAGTACATGGTGAACCCTCATGAAATTAGACTTACTGGATTTGTAATCATACATTTATGCATTTTTAAAATGAATATAAGCTGCTCAAAAGGCTGTAAAAAGGAGCCAAGTTTCCTCTAAAACTACGGGCCCAGTTCTAATGGTGGCTGCTAACGCAGCAGGGTACTTGTGGCAGGCTTTTTGACGCAAGTGCTGACTTGCTTCAAACTTGGTATTCTAGAAGCTGATGCCACAAGTCCCTGACACCACAAAGTTAGACTATCTCCCCTGATGGCCTACCTTTGCATCCGTGGGGGCATCCTTACTACGGGGCTTGCACCAAGCGTTTGGCACAAGCTGCCGTAAAGTGAGAAAATTGTTGCAACTGCGTCATCCTTCTGGAATGGAGCACAGTTGCATCAAAGTTCTTTGATGTAGTTGCGTCAAACTTTGTGGTGGATGCAGGGCTTGGTGCAAGCCCTGTGCCCATCTTCTGGAATCGGGCCCCAGAAGTTTGTTAAAATAATGGATTCGCTCTGAAGACAGGAAGAGGTTAATGTTTGCAAACCTGAGCCAGAGTGTGTATTTGTTTTTTGGGCTTATTTATTTATCTCAGGAAGGACAGCTATTTGAGTGTGGTGTGCTGAGAAGAAAAGATTACAGGAAGGTCAGATCAGAAAACAATAAATAGCCATTAGAAGACTGCAGAAATGGGGCTCTTGACACACCTTGAGCTCTTTGAGAAGAAGGTAGAGATTGCCTAAGAAGATGAGAGCAAAAAATATGTAACATCATCAAACAGGTTCACCTAAAGCTTCAGTGCAGTTTTCCTACTGCTTAGAAAAGGGGTCAACAATTTTGATACAAGCAAAACCTTTTAGAAGTGATACTGAGTACAAAAGACTTTGCTGAACTATTTTGTGTATACCTGATGTAAAGCAGCTGCCAAGTCAGGTTTCCAAATCTGTTTGCCATTTTAAAGCCATCCAGCAATATATATGGCTGGGCTCAAACTGCAGCCCTGTGTCAAGGTCAGGACCATGCCCCATTTTCATTGAGAAAAATAAAAATACTAAAACATATTCTATTCTATCCTGCTATAACCTTTACCTGTCCCAACCTATCTTTTCAAAACTTGGTTGTGTAACCATATTCCCATGGGACTTAGGATCTGAACCCTCTAGTGATCCAGTGGCCCTCCCCATCCTTTGCTTCATCTCTTGTACTTTCATGTTGCTATTTTTTTCTTTCATTTGTGTTCTTCCCTTCTTCTCTCTGCAACAGTACATGGTGAACCCCTCATGAAAATAGACTTACAGAGTCTGTAATCACAAATTTAGGAATTGTTCAAAATGAATGTGAGCTGCTCTTCAGGCTGTAAAAAGAAACTATTTCCTCCTGAAAACTAGTAGTTTGTTAAAATAATGAATTAACTCTGAAAGCAGGAATGGGTTAATATTGACTAGCCTGAGCTAGAGTTGTTTTATGGCTTGTTTGTTTATCTCAGGAAGAACAGCTGTTTGAGTGTGGTGTGCTGAGAACAAAAGGTTACAAGGTGGTCAGAGAAGAAAAATAGTAACTAACCATAAGAAGGTTGCAGAAAGGTGGCTCTTGATACACTCTGAGCTCTTTGAGAAAAAGGTGCAGATTGAGTGGCAACCATAACATGAGGGGGCACAGTCTTAAACTGAAGGGTGGGAGGTTTAGGAAGCAGGTCAGGAAGCAATTCTTCATAGAGAGGGTGGTGGACATTTGGAATACGCTGCCAGAAAAGGTGATCTCATTGAAGGCAGTGGGCAGCTTTAAGAGAGGCTGGCATAGGCATAGGGGGAAGATAAGGATCATGGGTAGGGAGGACGGGAGGCGTGGGGAGGGAGGGCAGGGACAGTAGCTCATGCTGTGTACCCTGCATTATGAGCAGACCAGATAGATCAAATGGCCTTCTTCTGCTGGCTTCTTCGTATGTTCGTATTGCCTAAGAAGATGAAAGAAAGAAAGACCTAACCAAGTCATACAGGTTACCCTAAAGCTGAAAAGGTATTCTTCTTACTGTTTAGAAAGAGGGTCTACAATTTTGATACAAACAAGAACTTTTAGAGCAGATATGCAGATATGGAGTGCAAAAGACTATATATGTATATATCTATACACTATATATATATAGTTATTGCAAAAAATGTTGTTAATGCATCAGCTAGGGTTGTTACTACAGCGACAAAAGCATGGAAATGTGATGTTAGGGTTTCCAACCCTAACACCCCACCCCCACCCCACTGAGACTGACAGGTATTTGGGGGGTCAGGGGGTGCCTTGGAGTCATCAACCTTAATGCTCGCAATATTCCACAAGTAAATAAGCTGAGATAGGTACAATATAGGAGAATGGGGTGAAAAGTTTCAAATCCGTGCCAAAACGCCATTCTGCACCACAGGTGCAAAATATTTTTCATGCAGGGTGTGAAAAATGACAACTGTACTGTTCATGAGGTGGTACGAAAAAATGGCTATGTTGAAAATTTGGACTCAAACTAGAAATAATTAACAAAGTTATTTGCATACGCAGAAAAATGTCAATGCATGCTCATAACACAGCCATTTTTAGGAATTTTTCCACCAAGTTTTCATCATGGCCTTTTTGGGCCCACACCTCATGAACACTGGTGGTGAAATTTCATTACTCGGTCTCGAAAGGTGATTTTGCACAGCGACTGTGAAATCACCTTCTGGGCCCGACTAACAAAACAACAATGGCAGTGCTCATGAGTTGGGATCCCAAAAATCCCATGCTGAAAATCTGGTGAAAAAAAGTCCCTAAAAATGGCAAAGTTATGAATATAAGTTCAAAATGCCATTGAAATACATTATATGGCTTTTATCTTGATTTCTCAGTTTGTGGTTCGGCTTTGAAAAGTGCAGATGTGTCCTGGTCCACAGAAGATGACAGATTTTGACCCCCAGACGTAAGTATAGGGTAAGGGTGTGTGTATGGGGGAGGGTGCTCAGTGGGAGGGGAACGGTGGGGATGACAAGGGACTTTTTCCTTTTTTTAGTTTAAAAAAGACATTGGGGGACTGTTTTCTTTTTAATTAAATACATATTTTGGGGCATTGGGAGTGGGTTCTCTAGTATCCCACACTGCTAGGGGGGATACATATCTCGGGACACTGGGAGTGGGCTTTCCAGTGTCCCACACTGCTGGGGGGGCTTCTAGTGCCGACACGGGGATTGGGCACCCCTGATGTCAGCAAATATATGCAATTGGCATGCTTCAGCCCCATTCCCCTTAGAGGTTTTAAAACCCTAAAACAATACTTGAATTAGGTAAACACCAACAGGTGTTTCCCTAATCGAGAGCTGAGGAATCAGGTTCTGGGGTCAGTTTGCTCCAAAAATGCCCTGAAAGAGTTTAATTTTGTCCAGACATATTTGTGCTGCAAATTACGGCAGCAGTTTTGCAACACACCCTTCCTTGTTCTGCAAAACAATGTGATTTTGCTGCAATTTGCGGCACAAACTCTCCTTGTTTCATGAGACAACTGCTTCAATTTGTGTTGCAATATGTCCAAGGACAAAACTAACATATTTCTGAGCATTTTGGGGTAAAACTGACTCCAGAACCTGATTCCTCAGGCCCTGATTAGGTACACATAACTGCTGGTGTTTGCCAAGTAGCAATACTTTTTAAATTATTTAAGTTTTTCTACCTCTCTAACTGAAAACAAGATGGTGGAACCTCAAAAGAGAATTCCACTTTTGTGAAAGAGAATGGCACTTTCGCGAAAGAGAAACACATTTTTGAACGGGACATCTCATTTTTCCCAAGAGGTGGATAGGCAGAAAAGGGGCAAAATTCAGAGAAGGGCAGACAGTAAGGAGAACCAGGGATAAAGGACAACCATGGAAGAGGCTGGAGTAGAACAGCAAAACAGTCTAGGGAGGTCAGATCATGGAAAGCCATGTATGCAAATGCCAGGAGCCTTAGCAACAAGATGGAAGATCTGGAGGCTGTCATGGTGCAGTCAGAGCTGGACATTGTGGCCATCACTGAAACCTGGTGTAATGGTAACCACGACTGGGAGATGGCCATACCTGGCTACATCATATTCAGAAGAGACAGAGCAGGCAGGAAGGGAGGAAGAGTGGCACTGTATGTGAAAAATGACATAAGAGCCACAGAGATCCAGGAGGAACAAAATGGGGGAGAGATACTGTGGGTTAAGCTGGAAAGGAAAATGGGGACAGCCATCCACACAGGTGTGGTCTATAGACCACCAGCCTAGGAGGAAGAAACAGATAGGGACCTAATGCTAGCCATCCAAAGGATTGCAGACAAGGGTGAGGTAGTACTGGTTGGAGACTTCAATATTCCAGACGTGGACTGGAGCATCCCAGCAGCAGCATCAACTAGGAGCAGATTTATCCCGGACTCCCTTCAGGGTGCCTTCCTCAAGCAACAGGTCATGGAACCAACTCAGCAGAAGGCAATATTGGACCTTGTGCTCACAAACAGGGACAGTGTGATGGGGGTAACAGTGGGGGAGCACCTGGGGAACAGTGACCACCAGTCATTGTGGTTTGAAATCACAGAAAGAGCAGAACCAAACACACACAAAACACGTATCCTGGATTTTAGGGGCAGACTTTGGGAAAATGGGAGATACTTGAAAGAGGCATTAAGGGAATGGGACAGGAATCAGGGGTTGAGGAACAGTGGGCAGTATTTAAAATGGGATTACAAGAACAACAGAATTATGCATTAAGCAGGTTAGCAAGAGGAAACGGAAGAGGAGACCATTATGGTTTCCAAAGAGGTAGCAAAGAAAGTGAAAGCAAAAAGATTGCATTCAGGCAATAAAAGACACAGGCAGAAGGGGATAGGAGAAGTACCAGGAGAAGCAAAGGAGGCAGGGAGGTCAGTAAGGGAAGCCAAAGCTCAGAGAGAAGAACACATTGCAAAATCAGTGGGTAGAGGGGACAAAACCTTTTACAGGTACATAAGTGAAAAAAGAAAGACAAAGGGAGGGATAGTGAGACTGAAGGGGGAGGATGGGGGCCGCATGGAGGATGACAACAGTAAAGCTGACATATTGAACAGGTATTTCTGCTCAGTCTTTACTGAGGAAGAGGAGGGTAATGGGTCTGAAGGGAGTACAAGGGGTGAGAATGGTGCAGAAATGGACACAAGTCCCTTTACAGGAGAAAGGGTCCTGAAGGAATTGGAAGTAATAAGATTTGATAAAGCAATGGGGCCAAATGGGGTGCACAGGGTCCTTAAAGAACTAAGAGAGGTGGTGGCTGAACCTCTGGCTATCCTGTTTAGCCGATCACTGGAAACAGGGGAGGTACCCAAAGACTGGAGGACAGCAGATGTAGTCCCCTTGTACAAAAGTGGAAACAAAGAGGAAGCAGGGAACTACAGACCAATCAGCCTCACCTCAGTAGTGGGAAGATCATGGAAGCACTACTGAAGGAGAGATTGGTGGAACATCTGGTTGTCAATGGACTACAGGACCCAAGACAGCATGGTTTCCCAGGGGAGGTCATGTCAGACCAACCTCATTGAATTTTTGACTGGGTGACTAGGAGGTGGATCGGGAGGGCAGTGGACATGGCCTATTTGGACTTCAGCAAGGCCTTTGACACTGTGCCACATAGAAGACTATTACACAAACTGGGGAATATGGGTGTGGGCAGGACAGTAGTGTGGTGGGTAGGTAACTGGCTGGGTGGCAGGACACAGAGGGTTGTGGTAATGGCTGTCACTCCACAGAGGAAGAGTGACCAGTGGGGTACCACAGGGATCAGTGCTGGGACCGGTCCTATTCAACATCTTCATCAGTGACATTACTTGGGACCTAGAAGGCAGAATTTCACTGTTCACTGATGACACAAAGCTCTGTAACAGAGTAGACACACCAGCGGGTGTAGACAGAATGAGAAGGGACCTGCAGAAACTTGAAGAATGGTCAGGGGTTTGGCAGTTGAAATTCAATGCAAGGAAGTGCAAGATAATGCATATGGGCACAAAACCCTGGCACACTATATCAGTTGGGGGTGAGGATATAGCATGCGAAGCAGGAAAGGGATCTTGGGGTTATCATCTCTGATGACCTCAAGGTAGGGAAACAGTGTGACAAGGCAGCAGGTAAAGCAAATAGGATGCTGGGATGCATAGGCAGGGGCATCACCAGCAGGAAAAGGGAGGTCATAATTCCACTATACAAGACACTGGTGAGGCCCCACCTGGAGTACAGTGTACAGTTCTGGAGACCATACCTACATAAGGACATAGACAGGGTAGAGAAGGTTCAGAGGAGGGCAACAAAGATGGTGCATGGATTGCATCACAAGTCCTATGAAGACAGGTTGAAGGAACTGAACATGTACTCCCTGGAGGAGAGGAGGGAGAGGGGATATGATAGAGACATACAAGTATCTTACAGGGAGGAACAGGGTGCAGGAATACACAATTTTTAAGCGAAAAAGATGTTCCAGGACTAAAGGACATGGGATGAAGTTGGAGGGAGGATGATTCAGAGGAAACATGAGGAAGAATTTCTTCACAGAATGGGTGGTGGACAAGTGGAACACCCTGCCAGAGGAAGTGGTGGGGGCTGAAACAATCACGGGATTTAAGAATGCATGGGATAGACCTAAAGGAACTCTGGAGGTCAAGGGTAAGGGGCAACAGACTTCTAGGAAAACATAAACTGAACTTACGAGCTCAAATGGGCAGACTGGGTAGGCCATAGGCCCTTATCTGCCGACACTGTCTATGTATCTATGTATCTATATCAAATAATGGGAAACTTTGAAATATAATAACTTTTGAATGGACTGATATTTTTTCACCAAACCTTCAAAAAGCACATCTGGAACTCAAGCTGATACACTCTAAAAAGTTCAGACCAAATGCCCAAGCCATTTCTGAGAAACGGCGTGACAAAAATTTACACAAAAATGGTAATTTTCACATTTTGTGACACTCCGCATCTCCACACCCACACATCCTACTGGGACAAAGCTATTAAAGTGCAAATGTTTGAGTTTAACATAGAAGTGACCGCTGAACCCTAACTATTGTGGTGCTACCGCACCACTATTATATATATATATATATATATATATATATATGTAATAGATATACCACTCTGAGGTGCGGTCGGCGCTACAGTATCATGCGCCTTGGTGTGCGTTGTCGCGGACGCAAGGCCGAGTCGTCAACCAAAGCGTGCGTGTATCAAGCAGCGCGCCGACACCTCAGAGTGGTATATCTATCTATAAAATGTCAATTGTTTTTGGGGTAAAAGTGCAGGTGTGCGGTCGCGCTCTGATATCACTGCGGTCATGTGATGCTCAGCAGCCAATAAGTTCAATAAATTTCCCTACCCATTTATAAATATATATATATATATATATATATATATATATATAATATATAAAATGAGTACAGTCGTGCCACTATAGTTAGGGTTGAGCGACCAGTTACATACTAAAGTCAAAGTTTGGACATTAATAACTTTGGTCCCATTCAATGGATTTGCCTGAAATTTGGTACATGTGTTGGGGCATGCTAGGTCTCTTGACTTGCCAAATTGTGTTTGTGTTGGAGTGCTGGTCTTCGTGTACGAAAGCACTGAAAAATGCAAAATTATCCAATTTTGGAGGCACCTTTTGGCATTCTTAATGTGGTCCTGCATGGCTGTTGTGTGGTGTGCCACTCTGCAAGATGGCTTTTTTGAAAGAGCTTTGGTGGCCGAACATGCCGCTTTTTGTTTGGTGAAAAAATATTAAGGCATTCAAAAGTTATGGCTCTTTTAAGTTCCCATTATAAGTCAATGGGAAAATTTATATGTACAGTATATCTTGTGACCAAAGAATGGGGTTCTGTCCATCTGGTCTCGCCTGGTGATCAAAGAATTTGCAGCCTCACAGTTCAGGAATCTTTGTTCCCGAGGAATTTTCAAAATTCTTTGACCGTGAGGTCCACCATCTTGTTTTCAGTTTTCCAATCACACAAACACAAATATCTCAGCTCACGGGTCACGTCTGAAGTAAAACTTTGATGGGTTTTACTCAGGGGACCCTGCTCTATCAAGCCATGGCTTTGGTTCCATCCAAATCAGTCAAAAAATAGAGTTACAAACTTTTAAAATCTTAATTCGCTGCTTGCTAATGATCTTTGATCGCGAGCCTGCAAATTCTTTGATTGCGAGATTCCTTGATCGTGATGTTGCATCGTGACCTAAAACACTAATATCTCAGCTCAGGGGTGGGCTAGGGACACAAATGAGGGCTTGTTTTGCTCAGGAGGGTCCGTGCTGTCGAACCATGCCATTGGTTTTGTTCAAATCAGTGAATAAATCACTTTTCACCATTTTTTATTCTTTCATGAGGCTGCAAATTCTTTGATCGTGAGATTTCTTTGATCGCGATCTTGCATCGTGAGCGAGGGATGAGATGGCCATATTTAAAAATAATTTTTCTCAGCCCATGGGTGCCCTAGGAAGTCAAATGAGGGTGGGTTTTACTCAGGGGGCTTTGTTCTGTCGAACCATGGTGGTGGTTTACTGTAATTCCTTCAATTGTTTATTACATTTTTTATTTTTTGTTCATGAGCCTGCAAATTCTTTGATTGTGAGGCTGCACATTCTTTGATCGTGAGATTCTTTGACCGCGATCTTGCATCGCGACGAGGGACAAGATGGCCCAATTAAAAATTACATTTTCTCAGCCCAGGGGTGTCCTAGGAAGTCAAATGAGGGTAGGTTTTACTTAGGGGGCTTTGTTCTGTTGAACCATGGTGGGGGTTTACTGCAATTTCTTCTATTATTTGATTTATTACAATTTTTATTCTTTGTTCATGAGCCTGCAAATTCTTTGATCGTGAGGCTGCAAATTCTTTGATTGTGAGATTCTTTGATTGTGATCTTTGATCGCAAAATAGGGACAAGATGGACAGATTTTTTATAATGGAATAGATAGGGAAATTTTGCCAATCTTTGACATTGAATATCTCGGAAATGGTTTGGTCTTTTTACTTGAAATTTGGAAGGAAGAAAGACAACATCCCATAGATGTGCCTTTCAGTGGCTTGGTCAAAAATGTTATAGGGCAGCAAAGTTACAGCACTATGAAGTTGGTGCTTTTTCCCATAGGATAACATTACAGCGTCCGCCATATTATAGGAATTCTTTGCCGCTCTGCTGGAAAATAACGGTTTGGTCTTTTGGGCTGAAATTTGGAGGGAAGAAAGCCAACATCCTACAAATGTGCTTTTTGGTAGATTGGAGAAAAAATATTACAGGGTGGCAAAGTGACAGCACTCCGAAGTTGACAGTTTTTCCCATCGGATAACATTATGGCATCCATTGCATCTTTCAGGGCCCCTATCTCAGAAACAGTGTGAGATACAGACTTTTTGTCAAGAAAATGCTTAGCCCTCCAAATGGCCCAAAACTAGCCAGGAAAGCAACAAGTCATACAAAATTTTAATTTTTTTCCCTACATCGTACAGTTCCTGAGGTATAAGCAATTTAGTATTCCAAGTCTTACTTTTCTGCTCCGAAGTCAATTATAATGCATACATTCTTTGTTTTCAATTTGTTTTTTAATGCAGTTTTTGGGGAAAAAAAGGATGTGCCCTTTTGTTACTGTGACAGTTAACGTTTCCAGTTGCACCTCTGTTGCCATTCAAATCACCGTTCCCGTCTACGTCACCATGTGCGTAACGGTTTGCGTTTTCGTATGTGCTTGCATTTCTGTTTATGTTGGCTTTACTATTACTGTTACCATTTATGTTTACTATTGCAGTACTATGACCTTATGTGTAACAGTTTGTGTTTTCATGTGTGCTTGCATTTCTGTTTTTATTGGCTTTACTGTTGCTGTTACCATAACTATTTGCATTTACAATTGTGGTTCCATGAGTGTGTGCATTATGGTTTGCGTTTTCGTACGTGCTTGTGTTTCTGTTTACTTTGCTGTTATTGTTGGTGTTACTGTTACCATTTGTGTTTACAATTGTGGTACCTTGAATGTGTGTGTTACCAGTTGTGTTCTGTATGCACTTCTGTTTGATGTCTCCGTTTACGTAATTGTTTGCTTCGGTGTCACTTTACACTTATGTTTATATTAACGTTTGCTTTGCCAATTAAGTTTGCTTGCCATGTGTATTACTGTTGCAGTTTGCATTTGCTTTGCAGTTCCTGTTATTGTGTAAGAAGACATCATGTGGTGGGAGCGCTGGGCCCAAAGGGCCCAGTGCTGCCGCCACTGCATTCCTTTTATAATTTATCATCCTTATTCTCAAAAAGAAGGGGAATTAGAGGCAAAAAACTCTGTTTAATGCATCAATTAGGGTGGTTCCACAGTGAAAAAAGCTAGGAAATTTGGGGTTATGGTTGTAAGCCCCCTTTGCACCCCCCAGTCCACCCCCACAACTGGTATAAGGGTGTGCGTTGGGGTCATCGGTCCTAACTCTCACCGCATTCTCCTATACCTCAGCTTCTTTACATGTGATGGGGTGAGAGTTGAGCATGACCCCCAGCGCACTCCCGATGCTGGTTGTGGGGTGGGCTGGTGGGTCCAAGGGGCTCAACCCAACCCCAAATTTCCTAGCTTTTTTTTATGTAGAACAACCTAACTGATGCATTAAACAGAGTTTTTGCCCTAATTATATATGTGTGTGTGTGTATGTATGTGTGTGTATATATATATATATATATATATATATATATATACCCAGTCTGCCCATAAACCCAGACAGAGCTGGAACTTGTTGTCCATACTGGGTTCTAACCCCACAGTCCACCCCTATTCTCCCTGCCCTACAAATAGCACCCTGAACAACCACTAAGCCCTTCACTCTGTCCTAGCCGTGTTTGAAACCATTGATCGTTTTGGCACTATCACATCAGCAAGCAGATTGTTCCATGGCTCCACCATCCTTTCTGTAAAATAAAACATTCTCACTTCCCTCTTGTATCTACTCCATCAGTTTTCACTTTTCCCCCTTGTTCTTGATCCACTAGTTGCAGTATGTTAAATATATATATATATATATATATCTGTAGCGTGTGTATGTGTGTGTGTGTGTATATATATATATATATATATATATACATAAAGGAAACCTTGACTGTAAATCCTTCTCTGATCTCTGGCCTGCACTCTGTGTCTACCCCAACCCCAAACAGTCTGCTGTGCTCTCTGTCCCTGCCCACTTCTTTTGTTCTCTTTGTTCTGATGTAACAAGCCTCATCTTCCAGCCTTTAAAAAGCCTGTTTTTCTACTTTATTTCAGGGATCCAGTGAGCCTTGACCAGGCTAGGGACCCTTCAATTTATTGAACCTAAACAGTCATTCAGAAATCCTCCATGAGATACAGCTCAGCTGATACTGCAAGGTACTAGCCCTGACTTTTGGATTTGGTACCAGTGGAAGCTGATTTCCAAGTGGCCCACACTGTCTCCTGCTGAACACATCTCTAACTACTGTATCTCCCTCTGTCTCTCTAGTTGAATGTATGTGCCAGGGTTTAATAATTATTTTAATCCTTACAGTCATTTTAAGTTCTGAATTGATATAAGAAGTGCATTTTGATACTTTTTTTTAGCAGATTATATCCTCTCACCACTGGAGGGTTATATCTCTGGTAGCAATTACATTTTCTGTGTCTACTCCTCTATTAGCAGGTTATATGCAGCTGCCACTAGGAGTTCCTATCCTATCTGTCACATCACACACTCTGTTCCTCAGATTTTATCATCACAATGCTCCTTCCTCAGTGGGGCTCTCCTTTCCTCTCTCTCTCCCTCCTTAAAAACTAGATAAGCCAGCCATCCACTCTCACCTCTAACCACTTGCTTCTAGCTACAATCTACCTACAGGGGTTAAATGCAGACACTAACCCACCACCTGTAAACACACTGAGGGAATTCTTTCCCTGCAGTATCCCACAATATGTTCCTCCTTAGAACCCTCTGTCTATTTCTATCAGTTCTGATACTGGCCCCCTCTACAGGACAGGGCCATGCAAAATGCTTGCCAATATACAAATATGACTCCATCAAGGACGTATTGCAAAATATGAGGAGGACATTAATTCCTCCACCTCCAGACTGTAGTGCTACAATATCACCACCTGGATAACATAAAAACCACAAATGCGCAGCTGTCAGTAACACGGCACATCATACCCAATACTACATGGGTTTATATGAGCAATGGACAGGCTGGCTATCCCTTCCCTCCACCTGGTAGTGATGTACCCCTAACCTACCCCTGTACCATGCCAAAAACATCACATTGCATTACACAATCGCAGGCCCTAACATATCTAAAATGGCAAGCTGTAAGGAACACATGGCTGCTTCTACTGATCTCAGGTAATATTCATCCCAACCCAGGCCCGATGACATACACTGCAACAGTTCATAAGAAACAGAATGGACTAACAATAGCATCAATAAATATCTGCAGCCTGCTAGAAAAAATGGACAGTCTACAAGTCTGGGTCCAGCAGCACCAGCCCGACATTCTTGCGATAGTAGAGTCCTGGCTATCACCTAGGGTGCCAGACTCTGCTATACAACTCACTGGGTATGCTGCATTCAGACTAGATAGACTCAGTAAAAAGGGAGGTGGTTGTATTATATATGTTAAAGACCACATTCAGGGCCAAATGCTTAACCCATATGACACCAAATGTGGGGCTCAATTGATGGCCATAAAAGTAATACTTGGCAAGAATGGGAAAATCCTAACAATAGTCTTGGTGTACATCCCTCCCAAGGAACAAGTGAATGGTTTCAATTTTGTCATCAACTACTTCTCTGAAGGGGGACCAAACACAGAGCTGATAATGGTTGGAGACTTTAATATCAACTGGTTCTCCGCTGAAGCTGTACACTACAAGGACTCATTAGCCACTCTCAACCTTGTGCAATTGGTAGACTCTCCCACTCGGTATAACAGCAGAACAGGCACGGGGTCAGTAATCGACTGGGTGGTCACAAATCAGCCAGAAAGGATATTCTCCATCATGGTTCTCCCAGACTCCCTCAGTGACCACTCCCCGGTAATCCGAAAATGGTCAAATAAGGCCCCAAAGGCACCAGCGAGTACTATTACTACTAGATTTCTGAAGAAAGGTAAGTTGGGAGCTCTAAGAGCAAACCTCAGCCTCCAAGACTGGAGCTCTATTGACCACAAAACAGATGTCAACACTGCCCTAGAATGCTTTATAAGCAAATTCAATGAAGTGTGCAATATCTACGCCCCCTACACCAAAAGAAGGATCTGTGACTATGACAGATCCTGGATCACAGCACAGCTACTAGCCCTCATGAAAAATAGAGATGACTTGTGGTACAAAGCAAGAAACTCCGGTACCCAGAGAGACTACCAGCACTATTTAGTTGTACAGAATAAATGCACCTGAGCTATTCGTAACGCCAAAAACACTCACTTTAAAATGAGCTGACAAACTCATGGGATGACAGTAGACAGTTCTGGGAGAACATCAAGTCCCTAACCGGTAAACCTAATAAAATTCCCCCCACCTTCCTGAACATTGAGGGCCAACCTATGCAGGATCACAGTTGCATTGCAAATGTCTTCAACAAAGCTTTTAGTGACCTCAGTGGAGTGTTGTCCCCTAGCTTCCTTCAACACCAATCAGATACTTGCAGTGAACGAAACCTGGAGACCCAATCAAACTCCTATCTGCCTTTCTACTTCAGAGCTATCACCTTTATGGAAGCAAAAAAGTACATCCTAAAAGTGCTAGGTAATTCCAGAACTAGCTCTGATCAACTTGACCTAAAACTAGTTAGGCTCACCCTGGACATAACTCTCAAACCCCTCACCAAAATCTGAAATCTCTCCTTGGTATCAGGCGAACTCCCATGGATCTGGAAGGTGGTTGTGGTTACCTCTGTTCACAAAAGTGGTGACAGGGTCAACTCTACAAATTACCGCCCAATATCTATTCTTCCTCCACTCTCCAAGGCCCTGGAGCGAATCGTAAGCAACCAACCGACGGAATATCTAGACAAGTATCATTTACAATGTCAGCAACAACATGGATTTCAAAAACAACACAGTACCACAACCACTCTAGTGGAGTTTACCAGCTTTATCCATAATGCACTAGACAGAGGGCTCTTGGTGGGGGCAACATATATTGATCTTACTAAGGCCTTCAACACCGCCAATCACAATCTGCTCCTGGATCAGCTCTCCAATACCGGCCTCTCCCCTGCAACAGTAGCATGGTTCAGAAGCTACCTCTCTGGGAGGGTCCAAAAAGTGAAAATCCTGGACACCTTCTCTGACAACCTTAGTGTTAACACAGGCATTCCTTAAGGCTCTATCCTTGGCCCTCTACTGTTCAGCCTGTTCTTAAACAACCTCCCTCAATTGGTAAATGACCAGCTACTACTTTATGCAGACGATGCAGTCCTATATTCATGTAATTCTGATCCCTACATACTAGAAAAGCAAATGCAGGCTAATTTCACTGCGGCTGAGTGCTGGTTCCTTCAATTAAGACTGCTCCTCAATTATAAAAAAACTAAGACTATGTTATTCGCATCATCACATAACAAACACCGCACTCACCAACTTTGCACTCACAACAGTCAGAACACTTCCTTGGAAATGGTTAAAACATTTAAATACCTAGGATTGACACTGGACCACACCCTCATGTTTAACCAACACATAGACACAGTCGAAAAGTCGTCAGATGCAAAACTAGGATTACTGTACAGACACAGAAAAGGCCCGACTTCTGAGGCACTCAGAACTGCTGTAAATAGCTCAGTCCTCGCAGTGATAGACAATGGTCTAGCAGTACTGTATATGGGGCTGGCTCCCAAACTGCTTTGAAACGTATCAAAAGAACAATAAACAAAGTGTGTCGTTTAGTCCTAGGTGTACCCCATCTCACTCACACCTGCGAGCTGTACACTCAAACAAAATGGCTCAACCTTGACAGTTGCCTCCAGTATCAAGTATGCATGCTTGCCAAGAAGTATATGCTAGAACTTACCACCCCAGGCCTGCAAAGCCTCCTTAGCCAACCTAATTCCATCAGATGCACTAGTGGCACAAACAACTTAGCCCTCTGCGTCCCTTTCCACAGAACCACACAAGGCCAATGGTCCTACGAATACCGGGCATCACTTTGGCTTAACGCGCTTGACCTAGGCATCACAAAACAGGAAAAAATAGGCCCCTTTAAAGATAAACTCTGAGTGGCCCTCACCACAAACAGGAACTGTGACTGTGAGACCTGGACTCCCCCATACTCTTCCCTCTTCTTTCCTGCTACCCTCATTCTAACCTGCACCCTTGCCTTCTCCTCTCTTCTTGCTAACTAACACTCCCCTAGTAGGCTCCAGGTCCCTGCCTCAGCACTTCCCTCCAGTGAGTCTAGCCATCCTTTATGACTACCCTCTTTAGCACTGAAGACAAAAGAACTGCTGCCCATCAAGTTCTCGCCTCCTTGCTTTTAGTATTAGTTATATATTTTACAGACTATATCATCCTCTGTTCCCTACCTAATTTGCTCTATATCCTGTAGATTCTCAAGTTGTTCACTTAACAACCTGTCAACCTAGCCTGCTTTAAATTATGTGTCTGTATATTTTTACTTATGCAATCCCTGTTATTGTAATTATGTAACCTCTGTAACCTGATGTACTCATGTCTTTCTAGGCATGGAACCTTTTTGTATCTGATTATGTACTTGTAGTCATTGTAAATGATGTTATGCCCATGTATTACTATGATGTGGAACCTCTGTAAAAGAGCCTTTGGCTCAATGGTACTTCCTATAAATAAATAAATAAATAAATAAATAGTTCCTCTCAGTTTACCTTGTTAATTTCTGTCAGGAACTTGAAGGTCTGTATCATATCTCCCCTTCATTTGTCTGGCCTGCAGCGAGTACATGTTCAGTGCCTTGAGTCAATCCTCATAAGATCTGCCCTGCTGGCCCTGAATCTTTTGGTCACCCTATATTGTATGGTCACCCTATATTGTACTGTCTCCAGCCTGTCCTTATCTTTCCTTAGGTGAGGACTCTAGAACTGTGCATAGTACTCCAGGTGGGACCTCACCAATGAGCTATAGAGCAGTAGTAATATCTCCTCCTTTCTGCTGTAAATATCTGTTTCTTTACACCCCAGCATCCTATTTGTCTTACTGTAGGCCTTGTTACACTGGTTTGATTGTTTCAGGGAGTCACTGTTGATGACCCCTAAGTCTCTTTCCTCAGAGGTTGTGCACAGCTTTACCCCCCGTCTAGTACTCTGTCTTTGGGTTCTTGTTCCCTGTGTGTATCACCTTGCACTTTTTGGAACTGAATTTCTATCTCACCTCAAAAATTGAATTTCAACTGCCAAACCAGTTGACCATCTCTTTAGCTTTTGCAAGTCTCTTTGCCTCTCCCTAACCCCCTGTTTTCTGTCTACCTTGCCACAGAGCTTAGTGTCAACTGCAAGGAGACACATCTTGCCCTAGCTTCCTTCTCCCATGTTGCTAATAAATATACTGAAAAGGACTGGGCCCAGAACCTATCCTTTTTGACACCCCACTAGTAACCTCCTTCTCTTCTGACTTGACTCTAACTACAGCCCTGTGCTGTCTCCCTTGTAACCAGTTCCTCACCCATCTAACTGCGTCTTTTCCTGTACCCAGATCCTTTAGTTTCTTCAGAAACCTGTGATGCACCGAGTCGAAAGCCTTGCTGAAATCAATGTAAAGTAAATCCACAGAATGGCCCTTATCCACTACCCTCATTATACAGACAAAGAATACTATCAGGTTGGTGTGACAAGACCTTCCTGCCATGAACCCATGCTGTTTACTACTTGGAGTCCCTTGTTCTCCAGCTAGTTTATGAGGTTCTGTTTGGCTAGTGTCTCCATCAGTTTACCCACAACAGAGGTAAGACTGACAGGTCTATAGTTACACAGTTGCTCTTATCCCCCCATGGATCACGACTACCTCTTCTACTCTCCAGTCTTTTGGAACTGCCCCTGTCTGAACTGAGCTATTGAATAGCTCACCAGGGGTTCCGTTAGTTCCATTGCCAATTCCTTGAGCACCCTCAAATGCATCCCATCTGATCTAGGGAGATTATCTATAGGGCTGCTAGCCCATTTCAAACCCCTTAACTGGTAAATACTTGCTGCCTCATCTGAGGGATCTCCCTTACATTTAATTTAATTTTCTATTTTGGTAACCAGATAAGGCCCACTAGGCACAAGTGCCTGTTTTCAGGGGTGACCCAGGAACCCTGTGGTGGTTAAGTGACTTGCTCAGAGTCACACAGTATGCAAGTAGAGGTTGTGGGAATGAAACCCAAGCCTGCTGGATGTACCAAGCTCATTCGCAGCTCGTTACTCTAACCTCTAGGCTATACTGCCAGGTAGCTGGGTGGGCTATTTAATTTGCATTTTTTATTTAATTTAATTTTAATTTCATTTAATTTAAATTTAATATAATTTACAGCTGCATTAATGCCACTCTCTGGCAGAGGCCCTATGTCTTCTCTTGTGAACACAGAGCAAAAGTAGTCGTTAAGAATGGCTGCTTTCTACTCATCCCCCTCAATTACTCTACCACACTCTGTTAGCCTAACAATTCCTCCTCACACTTCCTTCTTTTCTCCTAAAATAACTAAAGAACTGTTTTCCCAACTCTTGGCTATCTCACCAGTATGCAGCTCTGTATCTGACCCCATTTTGGTTACCTTTATACTCATTTGGTACTCTTCCCCATTCTTCCTTCCCTTGTTTTCTACTTGTAATATGGTGAACATGTTCTTTTTGGCTTTCACTTCTTCCCTGACCTTTCCAGAGAACCATATTGGTCTCTTGTACATTTTCTTTTGATTACCGTTCTCATGCAAGACTTTTTTGCCTCAAGAATGGCCCCTTGATTGCCCCATCTTTCCTCCACATCCCTGATGATGTCAACTCTGACTAACTTGTCCTGGACCACCTCCCTCATCTGGTTGAAGTCTGCCCTTCTGAAATCTAGGACTTCAGCCTTTGAAGTGGGCTTACTTGTCACAAGGGCCAGATTAAACCATATAGAATTATGGTCGCTGGACCCAACTGGCTCCACTACCCTCACTCCTCCTACCACTTCCTAGTTGATGAGCACTGCAGTGAGAATAGCAGCCTGCCTAGTGGGTTCCTTAAATAGCTGCACCAGCAAGCAGTCCTGCAGTGTATCTAGTAGCTCCAGACTTCTGGAACTCCTGGCCACTGGAATGATCCAATCAATATTTGGCAGATTTAGATCTGTCACCACCACCACAATTTACCCCTTTGCCACCCCCTTTCTAGTTCTGCCCCTAGCTCCTTCTCTCTCTCTCTCTCTCTTTTTCTCTTCTTCCCATCCTGGAGGTCTATAAATCATCACCACTCATAGTTTATTGCCTGAGGATGCTGGGAGTTGAAACTGCAGCGATTCTGTTCCCGCCTTACCTCTGTTGAAGTTTCCATCCTGCGCTGCCTCTATGCTCTCTCTGGCATATAGAGCTATGCCTCCTCCTTTATCTTTTCCTCTATCCTGACTAAACATGGTGTAGCTAGGGACTGTCAGGTTCAAGTCATTTCTAGCATATATATATATATATATATATATATATATATATATATATATATATATATATATATAAATATATATATGTTGTATATAAATATATATATATATATATATATATATATATATATATATATATATACACACACATATTTATACAATAGGGGTATGCTGTATTAATTGACAATAACATCATGTATTCTCACCCCAGTGAGATAAATGGTTGATGATATAGCTACAGTGACAATATTTACATTTACACATACTGTAGCTATGTCAGCAGCCAATATTCTCACTCCAGCAGCATGTCCCCAATCAAGTTAGAACTTCTTTCAAATGTGAAAGTGAAATGTTTGCGGTACCCAATTAAGCAGCTGGTCTGCATTCTTCATTCTTTGCTTGCAGTTTCACAAATGCCAGAAGCCTGCAGCAGTACAGTTCTCACTGCACCAAATGGCACACACCTAAAACAGCACATTTCTGTACTACAAGCTGCTGAATGCTCATGCAGTCTCTCACACTGCATCCAAACTGTAAACCTATTGGGTCCCATTTATGATCTCTGCAATAACAAACATAAAGAAAATCTGTCTACAGACTCCGACTCTGACTAACATACCAGTGAACTACACAGCACACATATTTCCATACTGAAGCCTTCAGTTCTTAATTTCATTTCTTCACATGTTACAGCAACCTAAACATGACCTCTTTAAACTGGTATTACTTACATGGTACATACTGTGAAACTGTATAATTCTTACTGTCGGTCTCAGTAAGAAGTAAAGCTGTGCGTCTCAATGACAACTTAAGCACCTCACACAATCGAAACTGCTCTCTTACCTGTAGTTCCCATGGAGCTTCTCACAGACATTCCAAAACAAATAACATATAAGCCAACCACAAATAACAAAGTTACGGACAGCAGCACACAACTAAAATTAAACACTACACATTATAAAATATAGGGAAAAAGGAAAATCACACACAGTATCTACAGGAAACCTCCCAGACATGTCCCGCCTACCAAAACACACCATTCAACCATGGATCACACTCATACACTCATCAACCTATTACCACTCACTCACAAACACAACGACCAATCACACAACATATACAAACCCCATTCATACCCATTCGCTCACAGCAGCAACTCACAGCAACAGAATGACATAAGATAAAACAAAACAAATTAAAGCTTCCACACCTATTGTATACATCGCACACATGATGTGCAGATCATGGGATATGGCAAATATTCTCACTCCTGTATCATGAGGCAAAGATATCTCACTCTGCAGGAGTGAGAATATTTTCCATATCCCACTCCTGCCCATCATGTATCCCCTATGTGTATATATATATATATATATATATATATATATATATATAACACACACACACACACACAACAGGTGTGAAAATATATTTGCCAAGATAAACATGTTATCTTGGGCAACATGAGCAAGATAAATGAAGCTGGTTACTGAGAATGCTCAGAAATTTATCTCACTCATTGTGGCCAAACTGAGCGTGCTCAGAAATGTATTCTCACATGTGAAGATAATTTTCTGAGCATACTCAGTGACCAATTCCACTTATTTTCCCCAGGAACACCACTGGGAATGGGTTGTGTGTATAAGTGCAGTAGGCCTTTCCTGGTAAAACTCTTCCAATAAAAAAAAAAATGTGAGATGCAATTTTTATTTATTTATTTTTTGATTGAATATACAGTAGTCTAGGCAGTTTACATTGCTTTTTTTCTTTTGTAGCTTTTTACCATTTCTATCACAAAACCACCCAAACACCTAAATAAAATATGACATGGACTGACTTAAGATATGGGCTCTATTTTAGAAGCCGCCTGCGCCAGATGCAAATTGCAGCAAATGCAAGTTGTGCTATTCCAGAAAGTTTACGATTTGTGGCAAACAATCTGGAATAGCCACAACTTGTGGCCTATGCTAGAAATAGTGGTACAGTCAGAGGGCTTGGTGCAAGCTGGTGATGTATCAGCAGACACAAGTGCAGGGGGCAGCACAGGTGCCCCAAGGAGTACCATGCACAGACCCTGGAGGTGAGGGGGCACAGCTGTACATCAGCCTTAGTGCAGTGTGCCAAAATTACAGTTCTGTTTTAAAAACATGCCAGTACTTCAAGGCCCATGCTTCCAGTAAGTGTAGCCCCCCTGATTCCCAGTAGCATGTAGAAGCTGTGGCAGTATAATGGAACCCCACGCAGTCCTGATCTCCCCAAGAATAATGCAAGATTTGCCTGTGGTATAAAAGCATCTCCAATCCCGACCCCAAAAAAAATCTGATCATACTTCTTGGTGGTCTAGTGGTTCCCACCCTCCTCCCCATCAGGCATTGCCCAACCACCCTTCTCTCCATTCCCTGCCCCTATCCTGTGACAAGCACTGTCCTCTGCTTACTGCCATAGCTGGCCACAGAGTGCACTATCAAGGAGCATGTGGACAGCCATGGTGGTGAACAGAGGGCAGTGCCAGTCATAGGATTGGGGCAGGGAATGGGTGGGGAGCAGGCTACTTGGGCAATGGCTGATGGAGAGGGGATGATGGGTGACCACTAGACAACCAAGGACCATGACCAGATTTCTTTTTTGAGAGATTGGGGACAAGGGGGATGCTATACCACAGGGGCAAATCTTGCATTATTATCTGGGGAGATAGGGGATTGTGGGGGGGTATCCACTGTACTGCCACGGCTTCTACATAAGCATTGGGAATTGGAGGGGGGCCGTGCACTACCAGGGAACATGTTTTTAAAGTACCTGCAAGATTTTAATGCTGACTGACAGCTCTGCCCCAACACCCCCATGGCTCCTCCCCTGCCTTAGTGCACCTCACTTCCCACTGACCTCCCAATTTCCCATGGTGCAACCAGTTAGACCACCTCCTAACTGGTCTAAGTGGTGCCCCCCACTGTGCCCATTGTGGGGCTTTGAAAATCCAAAAAAGGGGGATGTGGTAGCCCTGCCATGGTGCAAGCCCCCTTGCAACCTCACACACTGGGTTGTTGGGCACAACTCTGATGCAAGGGGGCTTTGGCACAGCTGTGCTTAGGTCAGACACAGGCTGCTGTACAAAATTTCAGTTTGATATAAGTTGTGATGCAAATCACCACTTGGGTCAAACTCTTTTGATGCAAATCCCTTGCGTCATTTTAACACGATTGAAAATTGGACCCATTATTTTATCTTCATTTGAAAATATAAGTCTATTGCTACACCACTCATGGCTTTGGTACTCATGAGATATCAACAGACCAGTCCCTGTCATGAAGATAAAAATACCTTAAGTCAGCTCACATCATATCCCCATCATACTGTATGTGTGCATATATGTATGTACTGTATATATGTATGTGTGTGTGTGGTGTGTGTGTGTGTGTGTGTATATATATATATATATATATACATGGAAAAAAACTCTGTTTAATGTATCAGTTAGGGTTGTTTCACAGCGACAAAAGCAAGGAAATTCGGTGTTAGGGTTGCCACCCCTTGCATCCCAAGCCCACCCCATCCCCTCCAACAGGCATCGAGGTGTGCTTTGGGCTCATCGGTCCTAACTCTCACCCTATCCCATGTGTAAACAAGCTGAGGTGGTTATATATGTATATAGACACACATACATCTATATAAATTATCTATCTGTCTATCTGTCTATCTATCTATCTATCTGTCTGTCTATCTATCTATCTATCTATCTATCTATCTATCTATCTATCTATCTATCTATCTACTGTATCTGAGGCCGGGAGATCACAGGGCTGTGGGTTCAGTTCCCACATCTGGCACTTGGGTTAATATCCCAGTACTGACACTGGTAGTGCAGCATGAGAGGGTGCTGCATTTCTGAGGTGCCGCTTTGGATGAGACGTTAAACTGAGGTCCCATCTGCCTGGATTGGTGGTAGTTCAGGTGGATGTTAAAGATCACATGGCACTTATCAAAAAGAGTAGGGGATTTCCCCGGTGTCCTGGCCAAATTTCCCTCATTCAGTAAAAATACCACCAACAGCTTAATCTGGTTCAAGGTCAGTTGGCATTCATCTGTATCCCCTCCCCCGGGTCGTGCCTGAAAATAGGCAGGATTTGTCTAGTGCACTTACCCGGTCAACAAAAGCTAAATAAAATAAACAAATAAATAAATAAATCTTTCTATCTCTCTGTCTGTATATTTATACATGCCATGGCCCAAGTGGGAATATCAGAGATATTTTTCCTGAGTGCGGCTTGACCCTATGACATCTCGCATGATGGAGTCACAAGTGATGTCAAAGGTCAGTGTGCACAAGGGGGAATATCTTTGATGTCTCACTAGGGCCATGACACACCTCATTAATGAAAGGCCTATATTGTTTTCATGCCATTTTATGTATTTCTTTTTCTATTCTTTTGTTATAAAAGTTTTTTTTCAGATGATCGAATGCTCACTAGGCCCTTGCTTCATCTCTTGTACTTTCCTGTCATGCTTTTATGCTTTTTTCCCCTTTTTTTCCCCTTTTCTTCTCCTCTCTGCCACAGTACATGGCAAGCCCTTCATGAAACTAGACTTACAGTGCCTGTAATCACAAACCTAGGTGTTGTTAAAAATGAATGTGAATTACTCCTCAGGCTGTGAAGAAGAGCAATTTACCCCTAAAACTACTGTAGGAGTTTAGTAAAATAATGAATTAACTTTGAAGGCAGGAATGGGTTAATGTTTGCAAACCTGAGCTACAGTTGCTTTGTTGCTTGTTTGCTTATCTCAGGAAGGACTTCTATTTGAGTGTGGTGTACCGAGAACAAAAGGTCATAGGAAGATCAGATCAGAAAAAAACAAAACAATAAATAGCCATAAGAAGGCTGCAGCAAGGGAGCCCTTGACACAAAGAACTGGGGTTGGTCACTCACAGGTATAGTGGTGCATGGGGTAAGGCTCATGCAATTTAATTGTATTGTTACCTTCAGTAACACAATAACTCAATAAAATCTTTAAAGCAAAAAAAAAGAAAAGAAATCTGGAAATCCTTGCACACAGTCAGATAAGACTCTGACAAAAGTCAGTAAGTTTTTAAAAAAGTTATATTTTACAAAACAAAACAAACTAACAAAACCCCCCTACAAATTACATAAGCATTACCTGTCCACCAGAGAGGATCATCTGTGGCAACAATATAAAATCAATTTAAAAGCATGAAAAAAAGGAAATTAAAAATGCAAAACAACATATAGAACAAAAACTTGCTGAAAAAGCTACTAAATTCAACAGTAAAGAGTTTTATAGTTATATAAACTCATAAAAAACAACATTGGGCCTCTTGGTATTGTTAATATGCCGATTAGTGATAAGAAAGAAATGGCTAATACTCTTAAAATGCCTTTCTGTTTGGTCTATGCACAAAAAATAAGGACATTTCTGAAATTTAAATAACTACAGATAATAACATCGAAGTAACAACACAGGATATAGAAGACCTGATAACAAAACTCAAACATCATTCTTCTCCATGCCTTGATAAAATGAATGGAAAAACATTAAAAATCTTTATAAATGAGATAGCTACACCACTTAAAATATTATTTGAAAGATCATTATATACCAGTGAGATCCCTGGTGACTGCAAAACTGCTGAAGTGATGGCAGTACACAAAAAGGGAAATAAAAGCAATCCCAACAACTACAGACCCTTTAGTTCTACATCAGTAATGGGTAAAATGTAATATATTATGTTTTTATGAAAAGATCAGTGAAAGCCCTACATAATTAAATACTGTGTGATTTCACTTTTCTGGATTTCAGCAAATCATTCAATCCAGTTCCACACTGGATAGTTATAACTAAGAGGAAAGACAATAACATTGATAATAGACTGATAAATTGGTCAATAAACTGGCTAAGCAATGGTACACAGATAGTAGTTGTTAACAGACATAAATCCAAATTTGGACATGTCAGCAGTGGTGTCCCCAGGGGCTCAGTGTTGGACCCAATTTTGTTTCAGATATTTATTTCTGCCCTCAGTAAAGATTTCAGTAACTGGTCATCTAAATATGTGGATGACACTGAAGTAGGAGGCCAGTGTGCTACACCAGAACAAAGAAACATTATACAATCAGGCCTAGGTAATATATCCAACTGGGCTCAGAAGTGGAAAATTAAATTTAATATAGACATGTAAAATCATGCACATAGGGAAAAAATAATACTAATCATCAATATATACTACGTGGGAAGCAATTAATAAAAGCTACTTATGCAAAGGACTTAGGAGTTTTAGTAACAGATGATTCTCTGTGTCAGTGGCTCAGTAGCTAGCACACTTGCCTCTGAGGCTGGGAGATCAGAGGGCTGTGGGTTTAGTTCCCACATCTGCCACTTGGGTTAATTTCCCAGAACTGACACTGTATTGCAGCATGAGAGGGGTGCTGCACTTCTGAGTTGCCGTCTTTCAGATGAGACTTTAAACTGAGGTCCCATCTGCCTGGATTGGTGGTAGTTCAGGTGGATGTTAATGATCCCATGGCACTTATTGAAAAGAGTAGGGGAATTTCTCCGGTGTCCTGGCCAAATTTCCCTCTTTCATTAAAAATACCACCAACAGCTTAATCTGGTTCAATTTCAGTTGCTAACCATCTGTATCGCCCCCCCCCCCGGTCGCCCCTGAAAAAGGGACTTCTAGGCCCAGTAGGCTAACCAGGTCAACAAAATAAAAAAAAAACAAATATTCTGAATATTTTGAGGCTGGGAAATACAGCTACAGCTAAGGCAAATAGGGTCATCTGGTCTATTAAAAAGAGTATTAGATCAAGAAACAAATAAGGTTTCTCCTCTCTGTATCAGGCATATGTTAGGCTGCACCTCGACTATGCTCCCAAGTTTGATGCCCATACAAAAATAAATAGCACAGCTGGAGAGGGTTCAGAGAAGGGCCACAAAGATTATTACTGAACTTAAAAATATGAAATATGAGGAACGTTGAGCAAATCTTAAACTTATGTCTCTAGAAACCTGCCGTATTAGAAGAGGTTTCCTAATGATGTTTGATATCATGAAAGATCCTTATCTAACAATGGAGGTGAATTTTGAATTTAAACAACCAGAAATAAACACCAGGGGTCATCCACTACAATTACTAGGACAAAGGCTCAACTCTTTTAAGTGCAACTTCTTCTGCACTAACATAATTATTAACCCTTGGAATATTCTCCCTATAGATATCATAATTAGTGCAAACAAAGAAGAGTTCAAGTCTAGATTAACTAAGTACACTTCCTCAGATGGACATCTAAGTTTTATTTATTTATTTCTCAGATTACAATACATTTGAGCTAGAGGCTCTTTTACAAAGTTCCACACCAGGTAAAAGACAAACACAGTTACATAGTAATTTACAAAAAACAGGTAAGGTGAACAGTGCATGACAGACAAAATAAAGCGCAAACTTAAGGAGAGTACAGAATAACAATGCAGCCAGGCAAAGGCTATGTCATGATGAAGGGGGAGGTAGAATGGGGGTATGGGAAGGAATAAGATGGATAGAATAGGGAAGTTTAGATCACTGGGAATGGGGATAAAGGGGGAAACAGAGGTCTAGAGGAGTCAGTTTCATGATAAATGGAGGAAGCTTAGGTCAGTCAATTACACCTGCACTGTGTTGCCAGGTGCTGGTGAAGTTTGTACTTAAAGGGGCTAATCTTGGACTGGTCACAGAGTGATGATGAGAGATCATTTAGCCAGCTTGGTGCCCTGAACTTGAAGGAGCACTGCCATTGAGGTGCGACAAAAAGGGACTTGGTAGGCCAAGTTAGACATTCCACGGGCATGGTGAGGGTTACTTACCTGGTTAAAAAGCTTTAGGAAGACAGGAAGGCTTAGACCAAGATGGATTTTTTTTGCAGACAGACAGGTCTGATACTTTATATGGCCCTTAACCCATTGTACCCATTAGCGCCATAAGGCATCAGAACCATCCATTGATTAACTTGACCCAAAATGGCGGCATCAGATAGAATGAGTTAAGGTGTAGCCAGTTAGATCTAGCATACTGTACAACTCACAAGTATGAGTGAGTCTTCGTACCCCAGTAGCTAGTCTGCAGGTTTTATTAAGGGCTATGCTGATTCTTTTAAGCGTGGTATCCATGGCAGTACCATAAATAATTAGCCCGTAGTCAATAAAGGAGAATATTGAACTACTGATTACTATACAGAGGACATCAAGGGTGAGACAGTGCCTATACCTATGTAAGAGCCCAGTCCTGGTGTTTACTGCCTTAGCTAAATGGTCCATGTGGGTGACAAATGACATGGAGGTATCTAGGGTTATACCAATGTATTTGAACTGCTGGACCTGTTCAAGGGGTGAGTTAAGATTGTCAAGGATGGTGAACTGGTATAGTTTGTTACTGTTGTGAGGATTGGTGAAAAGCATAGATTGAATTTTTTTGTAATTAAGAGGGAGCTTGTGGTCAGAGAACCATTCCTAAACAGAAGAGAAGTTGTCATGTTGTTGTTGTTCAAGAGGGAGGGGGTCAGGGTGATGAGAAAACATTGGCATCATCTGCATAGAGAAGTAGATTAGATGAGCAAGCCCGATGGAGGGTGTTGAGGAATAGACTAAAGAGCAGAGGTCATAGGATTGATCCTTGTGGGACCCCAGATCACACATGGTGGCTGTCGGAGAGTGCATTACTTATTTTGGCTTTCTGTGATCGGCCACCAAGGTAGCTCTCAAACCAACCCTTTTCCTCAGCCAAGAGTCCCAGGAAATGGAGAATTATTAGGCAGAATGGAGCAATTTGGGTTAACACTTTCTGTCTCCTTGTCTCCTTAGTATGAACCTTAGTTTGCTGATGTGCTGGAAATATGGCCAAATGGTGCTCACAAATCCACAAAGATTGCCACTAGTCCCCAATGATGTTTGTGCCTAAATGGCACTTTATGAAGTGTAATCAGTAACATTACAAGTGTTGCTTAATTACGTCCTTTGGGAATGGTATCATCAATACCCCAACACTGGCTCTCATCAAACTCCCTAATCCTCAATCTACCTAAGACTCAGGCCATGCTCTTCAGTTCTGCAAGAAAAGTCAATGCTGAGACCCCTGAGCTTCATGTGCTTTGTCGTGATGGCTCTGCAGTCATGTCCACTGACCCCTTCAAATACCTTGGAGTGACATTGGATCCCACAGTTGACTTCTCTTTCCACATTAATGAGGTATGCAGATCCATCAACTGTAAGATTGGTGCCGCCTACCTTGTGCATCACTCCCTCACCCCTGCTGCCAGGATCTCCATGGCTAGAGGTGTCTTGCTCCCTAAGCTACAGTATTCCCTCCCTATCCGTTCCCATGCCAATACTTGTATTCTTCATAAATGGGACACTACTTACAACAACATCTGTAGATTCGTTCTATCTGCCCCTCGCCTTACTCATCACTGCCTCTTGTACTCCTCCCTACACTGGCTGTCCCCCAAAACTCTGTGCTCCTACTCTCTGGGCTGCTTCATCGACTCCATGACTAGAAATCCATGTCCTGACAGTCTTGGGGCTATGTTCACATCTGTGCCTCACTCCCACCCACTGAGGTCCTCTAACTCCTTGCTGCTCTCTGTCCCGCACTGTTCAACAAGAATGGGTGAGCAAACTTTCTCTCATTTTGCCCCTAAATTCTGGAACTCTCTGCCTCTCCATTTTAAGTGCTCCTTTTCTCACTCCTCCTTCAAGACTGCACTTTTCTCCTACCTCTATGCACTTGATTCTTATGACTGTATCTAACCTCCCCTGGCCCTCTTTTCCACCTCTTTATGCCTAATACTACTTAGTTTCTGAAATATGAGTGTATTGCCTGGATCATCACCTGTCCCAGCCATCCCTGTGAGGATGGGTACCACCTGTATGTTTAATCCCATTACTATCCCTGAGTGGATATCTGTTGTAAGCACTCTGAAACTGTTTGTCTTCACCTGTCCCTTCCATCCTTGCGAGGACGGTTACAATATGTATGTTAAAATTCTCTGACTATTCCTGTGAGGATATCTGTGTTAATAATTTAATATCTGCTTATATTCCTTCTCTGTTGTACTATTAGACTGTATCCTGCACCCTCCTGGGTCGTGCTTGAAAATAGGCAAGTTATTGTCTAATGTACCTACTCTGTCAACAAAAGCTAATAAATAAATAAATAAAATGACCATGTGCAAGTGTTAAAAGTGATACATATTAATACAAATAAACATTATTGTATACATCTAAATATCATAAATATATTAACTCAACCGCTTTAAGAATTAAAAAGTCCATGTATAGATTTCATTGAGATTGTTGATGACATCCAGCTAAAACTGAAGTTTTTTTCACACCACATAAGATGCAGTGGTGGGATTCAAACTTGTAGTTTCAAATTCATTTCAATCTTCTGATCTTGCTGGTGCTCCCATTTCTCACATGAACTGGTCACACACAAGGGAAGTCCTAATATATAAATAAACAACTAATACAATATTATAGTGTATGGTGAGGGCTTGTTCTGGATAGAAATCCATCTTAGCTGAAATTTTGTTGTACCACAGTTCAAAGGTCATAGAATGCAATAATACCGTACTGTGGTACACCAACATTTCAGCCATTTGTAGAAGCGCACAAGCCACAGAAACAGCAGGATCAATCAGATTGACATTCACAGCAGCTGCAAGATTACCCAACCCCACAACTCGAACAGGATCAACCAGCTACAAGAAAAAAATACAGGATCAACCAGATATTTTCACTTATTAATTAAAAAATACAACTGCAGGATCAATCAGACATTTATAATTACTCACAAAATCGAAGACAATTCCTCACAATCACAATCCTCTTGCTTAATGAGAAATATGGTTGCCATGTTTTTTTTTCCTGAAAATCTCTCCCAAACGAAACTGACAACGTATGGAAGCCCATGCTATAGATGTAGGGATGTCTGGTCACTACCAACCCCAGCAACCAACCTTAAAACACGGAATATGATGCAGCAGCAAAAATTTATTTTTCTAATGAAAAAAGGCAAACTGTTTTCATATTATTAGTAGGGGCATCATACACTATGAGCAATACTGGATGTGCAACTCTACTCCATGGACCCCTTGAGCTTTGCCCTTGAGGTCAGAGGGAATCAGAACCCCTTTGTAGCAGAACACACTGGTTGTGTATAGTTGACCATCCCGTATTCTCTATATATTCTATAATGGTAAATAGACCATCCTTTATAAAAAGAACATAGATATCCTGATTTGAATACCCCCCTTGCATCCCTTAGTTATAGCAGATTGTTAGAAGAAAAGACATACAAATATACAACTCTACAATATATCTCACTGCTTCATGGGAGGAGAATATTCAGAACAGAAACCTATACTTCTTACAACAAGCATTTGTCAATGCCGAACGTTCACTTGCTGGTACTTGCATTGGTGTTTGGCATTTGTGCAGGCCCCCCCCCCCGGTTGTATCCATGTCCCTTCAGCATCCTTATCCCAACAGAGTACCTCTCTGCAACTCCTCTTACATCTGAGTAACATTTCACCCTCATACTTCTTAAGTGTATGTCTTAGGAACCCTAACGCCCTGGTTGTGCTCAAGGGAACGAGCCCGTGTGGAAACTGCATAACCCGCACTTGTAACACAGTCATTCAGTGGAATTATTTCACCAAATTTTCAACATAGGCATTTTGTCACCTCTGTTCATGAACAGTGCCACAATGATTTTCTTACTGTGTACCGAACCCTGATTTCCCACAGCTACTGCGCTATTCTGCAATGGAAGTGTGAAAACAGATTTTGGCCAGGATGTGAAACATGACAGCTGTACTGTTCATAAGGAGGTGTGGGAAAATACAAATGTTGAAAATCTGGAGTGAAAATATGACAAATTCACGAAGTTACGAGTGAGTGTGTAAACTGCACAACGCACGCTCGTAAAACGGTCATTTTTGGGAATTTTTGCATTAAATTTTCAACATAGGCATTTTAGGATGTCTGCTCATGAACAATGTCACTGTGATTTTCTTACTCTGTACTGAACATGATTTCCCACAGCCGCTGCGCTATTGCATGCCGGAAGTGCGAAAACACATTTCAGTCAGGACGTGAAAAATGACAGCTGTACTGGTCATAAGGAGATGTGGGAAAATGGCAATCTTGAAAATCTGGAGTGGAAATATAAATTCACGAACTTAATAGTGTGCGTAGGAACTGCACAATGCACGCTCGTAACAGACATTTTATGGACTTTTGCCACCATATTTTTAACATAGGCGTTTTAGGACCTCTGCTTATGAACAGTGTCACCGAGATTGTCTTACTTTGTAGTGAACATTGATTTCCAGCAGTGACCGTGCTATTTTGTGCTGAAAGCATGAAAACACATTTCGGCCAGGATGTGAAAACTGACAGCTGCACTGTTCATAAGAAGGTGTGGAAATATGCCTATGTTGAAAATCTGGAGTGAAAATATTACAAATTTGTGAACTTATGAGTGCGTGTGGAAACTGCGCAACGCATGCTCGTAAAAGTCATTTTCTGGAATTTTTTCACCAAATTTGCAACATAGGTTTTTTGAGAGCCCAGCTCATGAGGACCGACACTGTCGTTTTGTTTCTCAGTCCCAAAAGGTGATTCCACACTGTGACCGCGCAATCACCTTTTGGGAATGAATAATGCCATGACAGTGACTGAATTCATGAGAAGGGGAGTCAAGAACCCCATGTTGAAAATTTGGTATCAAAAGTCAAAACAATGGGTGAGATATCCACCTAAGTTGGAAAATCCCTATTTATGCCATTATACAGCTTACTGGCATTTCCTCAGTTCGCGGTTGGCTTTGAAGAGTGCAGACGTGTTCCTGGTCCACCAAAGATCATTGTGCCGGGCTTCAGAGGTAAGTATGGGGTGAGGAGGGTGTGGGGAGGTGGGTGTGCAGAGGTGGGTGCGGGGTGGTGGGGTAGGGACTCACCAAGGGACTGTTTTCTTCTTTCACAGGATTTAAAAAAAAAAAGGACGCCTTTTGGCATGCCGGTGGGCTCCCATGCCACCCACCTGTCTGTGGGGACTGAGCCGGTGGGGACTGGGCACCCCACCAGCCATACAGTGTGCATGGGTGGGAGACATGAGCATGCTGGGGTGGGCTCCCAGTGTGCCAACTGGGTGTGTGTTTGTTTGGGGGCAGGCTGCAGCCAACGGGGGATTGGGCACCCCGGGCCGCACTGTGCTGGGGGCTCATGGGCAGGGGATTGGGCACCCCTCAGCACACAATGTCAGAGTGGGAGCACACCAATGGGGGGAGATATTAGCAGAGGGAGGAAGCAGGAGTGTTTTTTAATGCCGAGCTGTGCATGACAGCAGTTCAGCTGATGTGTATGCTAATTGCATACACGCTACCACCACTGATTGCAGCTGACCTTTTGTTTGAAGTGAAGACCAACACAGCCGAACTGCTGTCATACACAGCTCAGCATGTATTGGTCTGGTAGGGGTCACACCTGCTACACTGAGCACTGGATTTGGGAGGAGGGTCACACACCTCCAAATGTCATACTGCTGCAAGACGATCCTTGTGCATGCGCGCAAGCGAACGTAAAAATGGAGTTATCTCAAAGCTCTCATTCAATCCAGAAGCCACCAGACTCCTCAGCATGTACATCCAAAAAAAACCTCCCTTTTGAGAAGTGTTACATCTAGATTCCTACCCCTCGGTCCCAAGGGGACTTTTTCTATACCAAGAAATTTCCAGAAGTGTATGCTATGTTCCTTTGTGAATTTAGAATGAGCTGCTATAATGTTTATTATATTCTTTGTATCCTCTGGGTTGAAGCCTCTGACATGTTTTCCCACCTCTTGCTTTGGCGGTCTTATTGTTTTCCCAATATAATTGGCACCACAAATGTATTCTGCTACATAAACAAACCCTACCATGTCACATGTAATCTATTGTCTGGTTGTATATTCTTTTCCTGATGTCTTGCTGGTAAAGGTTTACAATTTTTTTTGTATATTTGCAATGTTTACAGTGACCACAGGGGAAACTGCCGATTGCCAGCAGTCTCAACCAAGTACTGACTTCTTGTTTATCTTCAGGCTGGAGTGAATGCACTAATAAATCTCCCACGTTCTTGGCCCTCTTATATACAATCATGGGTGGATCCTTTGTGTATCTCTACAACACAGGATCCACTTGTATGATTTGCCAGTTGTAGCATAAAATATCAAAAACTTGTTCTGATTATGTGGTATACAGTGTGTGGTAATTAATTTTATTCTGCTTTCAGTTCCCTCATTTTGTTGATGTTCGCTTGGACTGAATAGTACTGTATGACCTTGTTGTTTAGCCCAATGTGCTGCTTCAACAATGTGGCTCTCTTTGTATCCTCTCTCTCTAAATTTACCTGTAATTTATTCTGCTCTTTCTTCATATGTTACATCTGCACTACAATTACAGCAGACTCTTAACAATTGGCCTTGAGGTATGCTTTTTTTTTTATAAATTTGATCATTACATATTGAAAAGTTACATATTAGTATGTTTCTCCTCCTAACAATCTGGTATAACTATGTGCTGAAAGGGGTATTCAAATTGGGATATCTATGTTCTTTTTTTAAGGATTGTTTATTTATCTTTATAGAATATTGTATGTGTTGTTTATTTATGTATTAGGACTTCCCTTGCGTGCAACCAATCAATGTAAGAAATGGGAGTACTAGCAAGACTAGAAGGTTGAAATGAATTTGAAACCAAAAGTTTGAATCCTACACACTGCATCTTCTGTGGATCTAAGAAACTTGAATTTTAGCTGGATGGTTCCCAACAACCTCAAACAATGGGATCTATACATGGACTTTTTAATTCTCAGTGGTTGCTTTATAATATTTACAGGTATAAACTAATGTTTATTTGTATTAGTATGTATCACCTTAATATAACAATTGCACAGGGTCACTTTAGCTTGAACATGTGGGGGTATGAATGATGACATATTCCAAGAATGTATTTAACAATCACCTGTAATGTCACTGATTACCCTTCATAAAGTGTCATTTAGGTACAAAATGTTGTTGGAGACTAGTGTCAATCTGTGTGTGTTTATGAGCACCTTTTGGCTATATGTTTGGCAGCATGCTTTTTTTAAGTAAAAGAAACCTATTTTAAAACTTACTCACTTGAGAGAGCCTTATTATGCCTTGGGCATAGTGAGGGGGTGTCATAGAGGTGGGGGTCATAAGCCCAGTGGGGAAGGGGAGTGGGATGGACAAATTGGGGTTGTGGGGTCAAGGAGACACCCTGAGGCAAAATGGTTCCCATACCCAAGGGCTCCACTTTATGTGAGCAAGTAGCACGATCGACCTCGGCTGCTCATCCGACTTGGGCAGTGTTATGCAATGCCAGGTCAATTAGAAACAAGACAGTGGTTATCGCTGATCTCGTTGGAACATCTGACCTGGCATGCATCACCAAGACCATGCTGGGCGAGAATGCATGTTCCATTCTGGAGTCAGCTGTTCTGGCCTGGTACTCGGTGATACACTGCCTGAGGTTGGATCGTGGGGGGGGGGTAACTGTATGTTCTAAGTCAGAACTGGGCCTTGTAGATGTGCCAGTTGGAGCCACTAGATCCTTTGAATGTATTGTGGGTGCAGGTGTGGGTTGTAGGATACTTCTCATATACCGTCCACCCTGGAGCAAGAAGGATGTCCTACAGGAAGTTTGGACCTCATCATCAAGATGGTGTTGGAGGTGCACAGATGGTTGGTCCTGGGTGATTTCAATGCCTGGGTGGTTGATGAACTCTTGCATTTTGGACAGGATGTCCTACAATTGATTATATCATTGGGCTTTACATGGGTGATTACCTCTGCGACCCACTCACAAGGTCATTTGTTGGACCTGGTGTTTCTACTGGGAATGGAGATCTCCAACGTGGTGGTGGAACCTATTGGATGGTCGGATCACCACACTATTGGGTTCAGTTTTGCAGCTCCCCCAATAGGTCTGCCCCTACGGAGATGGTCGGATGCCGGTCTTTGTGGGGTCTGTCCCCTGATGGTCTTATGGTGGTCTTGAAACTATCAGGCAGTCCGAGTGTTGCCAGGGATCCAGAGGGGTTACTACTACCCTATAATAAGATTGTGGTGACTGCTCTGGATTCCATAGCTCCTGTTTGAGTTTTCCACCTCACTCTTCACCGTCAGTCCCCTTGGTTTGATGGGACCTTGAGGGAGTTGAGGAGAGTGGAGAAGGTTGGACAGATGCTGGCGGAAATCTGGTCTGAGTGATGACAAACTTAGATTGATTTCCCATTATAAGGACTATCAATACGTGGTCTCCCATAAGAAAGCTTCTGTCAAGGGAGATTGCAGCTGAGTGAAATTGACTGGCTCAGCTCTTCCGTACTGTGGACAGGCTGTGCAATCCAGTCTGTCTCCAGAACTGGGGAGCCTTGTCACAGAAGAAGTGTGATGAGTTTGCTCGATTTTTCACAGATAAGATTGCCAAGATAGGACTGGAGATTGGTACAGCTCATTCAAATGGGCAGAGTCATGATCGGTGGGGGATTAAAGTCACCCAGTCTGTCTGGTCTGACTGACCAGTTGGAAGATCATGGATGTTGTGAAAATCCTAGATAAGGGCTTGCGACTGACTTACTGTAGTTTGGACCCAGGTCCAACACGCCTCCTGGTGGGGTGCGTAGAGGTCATTGGATTGGTCCTGGTTAAGATTGTTTGGTGTTCGTTACAGACCGGGGTGTTTCTGGACACCCTGAAGGAGGCAGTGGCATGCCCTCTTCTGAAGAAATCTTTTCTTTTCCCTGACTGTCTCACCAACTACAGGCCTGTCTCTAACCTGCCTTTCATGGGTAAGGTTACTGAGAAGGCAGTCATGTTGCAGCTCAAGAAGCATCTTACCACCCATGATGTCTATGATCCTCTCCAGACCAGGACCGGCATAGTACTGAGATGGCGTTGGTTTGGGTACTTAATGATCTCCTGCTAGCAAGAGATTGGAGGAGTCATTCAAACATAGTCCTCCTTGATCTCTCTGCAGCATTTGACATCATGGACCATGAGGTGTAGCTCAAGAACCTGCGATTACTCTTTGGACTGTCTGGTACAGTCCTCAGATGGTTTAGATCCTTTCTCACTGGCAGGATGCAGAGAGTTGAGTTCGGGGTTTTTTCCTCAGCCCTTCATGCCCTGCCATGTAGAGTACTGCAAGGTTCTGTGCTTTCACCCATGTTATTTGTAGTGTATATGCTGCCATTGGGAGACATTATAAGGTGGTAAGAGCTGAGTTCTTATTACTATGCAGATGATACTCAGCTGTACATGTCCTTTGTAACTGAACAAAATGATACTGTCTCAGTCTTTAATAACTGCCTCTCTGAGATTCAAGAGTGGATGAGTGCCAATTGATTCAGGTTAAACCAGGGTAAGACTGAGGTGTTGGTTGTGGACCCAGGTCATTGAGTAGAGGGGTCATTTGCTGGGCAACCCTCTGGGCTTTGGCTTGGTGGTAGCCAGCTGTTGACCTCCAACTGGGTGCAGAATCTATGCGTTGTGCTTGATGATGAACTGATACTTAAGTCTCAGGTGTCGGCCATCATCAAGACCTCTTTTTACCATCTGATTAACATCTCTCGGATAAAGCACCTAGTCCCACCTGACGATCTTCCAACTCTGGTCCACACGCCTTGGTTACTGCAATGCCCTATACTTAGGGCTGCCAGGGGTTGACCTTCGCTGCCTGCAGCTGGTGCAGAATGCAGCTGCTAGGTTGTTGACTTGTTTGTCAAGATCTTGCCATGTCACACCTGTGCTTCGTGGCCTTCACTGGCTGCCAGTGTGGTGGAGGATCACCTTCAAGGTTCGTTTGCTGACCTATGATGCCCTACATAGACAGAGACCACATTATTTGCAAGATCTCCTATGCCCCTACCACCCCCTTTGCCCACTCTGTTCACCGATGAGGGATCTCTAGAGATTCCCAGGGTCTCTTTGACCATGTCTGGAGCTAGATATTTTGCTTTTGTAGCACTGACCCTGTGGAAGTCTCTACCTCATCGGATCAGAGAGTGCCCATCCGTTGAGGCCTTTAAATCTGCCTTGAAGACCTATCTTTTTAATTTTACTTTCCCTGAGGTTTAATTCCTGCTGATTTTAATTATGTGTTTTTATGACAGCTGTGTTTCATAGTTATGTTTCTGTACAATGCCATGGTCTTTTGGAATGGCATTTTAGAAATAAAATTTGCTTTGCTTTGCTTGCTTTGTCTGACCTATTGGGTAATGTTTCCGAGGGTTCCCAGATTTATGGCTCTTGACACACTGTGAATTCTTTGAGAGAAAAGCTGCAGGTTGACTAAAATGAGAGAAAGAAAGACCTAACCTAGTCAGACAGGTTAACCTGAAGCTGCAAAGTACTACTGCTTACAAAGGTGGTCTACAATTTTGATACAAGTAAGAACATTTAGAGCAGATATGCAGATAGTGCAAAAGACTATATATGAGAGAAAGACTATATATGAGAGAGAGAGAGACCAGATATAGAGTATATATATATATATATAAAAATATCTATCTAATATATATATTGATCTAAAAGTAGAATACACATACTGTTGGCTCAATTTTTAAAGCCCTGTAAATGCCACAAGTTCCTGGTGAACCGATAGCTTGGCACATGGGGCCAGCGGCATTCTTCTTGACAGCAATTGGGATTTTCAGTCCCAAGTGCCAAATGCCAGAAGTAGATCAGCTTTTCCCTGGTCTAACTTGCAACATGTGGGGGACCCTTTTCACAGGGCTTGTGCCAAATCTTTGGCACAAGCTGCCATAAATTGAGGAAACTGCTGCAACTGTGCACAATGTACTGAAATTGGGTACAGTTGCATCAAAGGAGTTTGGTGCAATTGTACCAAAAAAAATGGGTTTGATTAACGGAAGCCCTGCATCACCCTTTGAAAATTGAGCCCTGTACATATGTATATATCTGTATCTGTATCTGCTGTATAGCTATATCTATATCTGTAGCCATATCTATATCTACAGTAAATCTATATATATATCTACATCTATATCTATATCTATCTATATCTATCACTACAATACAAATTCAGGCAGTTACCACCAATTAAAAGGATACCAGGCAGCTTTAAAACACTTTTTTCCTTTTTTAAGTCTTTCTGTTCATAGAAACATAGACTTCGATGGCAGATAAGGACTGGCTTGTCCCACCTAGTCTACCCATTCCCCTACGTACAGGATAAGCTGCAGATCCTAGTTAACCAACAACCTATTTCTTCCTACCCCCCACAAGAATTGCCTTATGTCTGTCCCATGCATTCTTGAATTCTCCCACAGTTTTAGACCCCACAACCTCCTCAGGAAGGCTGTTCCATGCATTCATTACCCTCGCTATGAAAAAATACTTCCTCACATTGCCCCTGAGCCGTCCCCTCTCTATCTTCAAATTGTGTCCCCTTGTTCTTGCACATATTTTTCTGAAAGATGCTACCCTCTTAGACTTTGTTGATTCCACTGAGGTACATTTCTATCATGTCCCCCTCTCCCTCCTTTCCTCAAGGGTATACATATTTAGCTCCTTTAGTCTCTCCTCATATGGCTTTTCTTGCAGACCCTGCACTATTTTAGTTTCCCTCCTCTGGACTGCCTTCTTCCTGTCTATGTCCTTGTGGAGATGGGGTCTCCAAACCTAGACGCAGTACTTCAGATGGGGTCTCATCAACTGCCTGTACAGGGGGATAACAACTTCCTGTTTTCTGCTGGCGATGTCTCTCCCTATACATCCCAGTATCCCCCAGCCCTCCCTACTGCCTTCTCACATTGCTTGCCAACCTTAAGGTCATCTGATATGATTAACAACAGGCCTCTTTCCATTTGTGTTGTTGTTACTACCTCCCCACCCATTGTGTACTCTTCCCGTGGATTTTTGTTTCCCAGGTGCATTATTTTGCACTTCTTTGCATTGAATCTAAGCTGCCATACTTCTGACCATTCCTCCAACCTTGCCAAGTCCCTTGTTGTCCTTTCCACACCTCCTTGTGTATCAACCCTGTTACAGATCTCTGTGTCATCTGAAAAGAGGCATACTTTTCCTTCCAGTCCCTCTGCAGTGTCACTTATAAAGACATTAAAAAGTACTGGACCCAGTACTGAACCCTGCGGTACCCCACTAGTAACCCCCCTTTCTTCAGAGTGGACTCCATTTACAATTACCTTCTCTGTCTTGTTGTCCAGCCAATGTTTTACCCAGGCTACCACCATTGGACCCACTCCCAGGCTGGTTAATTTGTTTATTAATCTTTTGTGTGGGACTGTGTCAAATGCCTTGCTAAAGTCTAGGTAGGCCTTGTCCACAGCCCCTCCCTGGTCTACTACTTTGGTCACCCAGTCAAAGAAATCAATTAGATTTGTCTGACATGACCTTCCCACTGTGAACCCATGCTGCCTTGGGTTCTGTGCCCCACTGGCCTCTAGGTACTCAACAGTTCTTTCCTTCAGAAGTGATTCCTTCACTTTCCCTACCACAGAGGTCAAACTGACAGGTCTATAGTTTTCTGCCTCTGTCTTGCTCCTACTTTTGTGAAGGGGAATCACATCCACCTTCCTTTAGTCCTCAGGTACCACACCATTCTCCCATAATTTGTTAAAAAGGGAAGTCAGTGGTGTCACTAGTTCTCCCCGAATTCTTTTAGAATTCTGGGGTGAATCCCATCAGGCCCCATTGCTTTGCCCACCTTCAGTTTTAGGAGTACTTTCAGAACCCTTTCTTCTGTGAAAGGACTGGGATCAACCCCCCTATCCAGAGTGCTTCTGTTAATTGGATTAGGTACCTCCCCCTCCTCCTCTTTTGTGAATACTGAGCAGAAGTATTCATTTAGTATCCCTGCTTTTTCACTGTCCCTCTCTGCCTACTCACAGTCCATTCTATTCAGCCTCACTATCCCTCCCTCCTTTTGTCTTTCTACGGTCCCTGATGTACCTATAAAAGGTTTTATCCCTCTTCTTAACCGAGTTGGCTATCTTTTCCTCAGTTTGGGCCTTTGCTATTCTGACTTCCCTCCCTGCTTCCTTCTGCCTTAACTGGTACAGTTCTCTGTCCTGCTCCTTCTGTGTTTCCTTATATTTCCTAAATGCAATCTTTTTCTTCCTAACCTTGCCCACCACCTCTTTTGAGAACCATAGTGGCTTTTTCTTTTGTTTTGATTTGTTTGTTTGCTTCACACAAAGGCTTGTTGCCTCTGTGATGGCAGTTTTGATGATTCCCCATTGTTTCTCCTCCCCTCCTTCTTGCCTGCTTGCTAGTGCTTTTCTAAGGCACTCTCCCATCTTGCCAAAGTCAGTCCTCCTGAAGTCCAGTACCTTCACTTTTGTATAGCTTGACTCTGTAGCTGAATTTATCGAGAACCGCACTGTTTGGTGGTTACTTGTTTCCAGATGGTTACCCACTTTTAGCTCTGACAGCCTCTCACTGTCCCCATTTGAGAGTATGAGGTCTAAGATTGCTCTCTCACGAGTGGGTTCCAAAACTAGCTGTCTAAAGCATGCCCCCTGTAGGGCATTGAGAATGGCCCTGCTCTTGGATGTGGCTGCAGCAAAAAGCAACATCAAGAGTGTGTACCGACACCTGTAACAGTGCCTACTGATAAAATAACAGTGCCCGCTGATAAAGGACAGAAATCCAAAATGCATCAGGCTGGCACTGTTATTGTTACAGAATTTGTATTGTACCTGCACTGGACTTTTTCTGAGCACCATCGACTCTGTGCGCACTTTCTTGTTTTCATCTGTTGTATAACTATAGCTGTCTGTCTGTCTGTCTGTATCTCTATCTACTGTATCTATTTATCTATCCATCTGTATATATATATATATATATATATATATATATATATATATATTATAATGTATTAGCGCCACCATAGTTAGAGTTGAGCAGGCACTTTACCCTCAAAGTTTGCCCTTTAATAACTTTACAGCTGTTCACTGGATTTGTACAAAGGCTTGCATGTGCATTCTGATGGGATAGGTCTCTTGATGTGCCAAGATTTTTTTCAGTCAGATAGGTGGATTTTGTGCTGCGGATAGTGAAAAAACATTAACGTTAGCCTTTTGTTGCAGTTTTTTTGACATTGCACTGTGGCCAAACAGTTTGGAATTGTGGTCTGAAATTTTCAGAGTAGAAAGTGCATGCCTCACAGAGCTTGACTGCATTAGTTTGGTGAAAGAATATTAATCTGTTCCAACATTATTTCATTTTAAAATTGGGGGTTCTGAGCATGCTCAGTTCACTCTTTTGGATAGATTCCTGGAATGAAAAAGGACTTTGCTCTGACAAAAAAGGTTATTTTTTCTTGAGGGGCCAATTCTTTTTCATCAGAATAAAATCTGTTTTCATTAGCAGGCCATCTTGTTTTTTATTTCTGGCCAAAACAAACTATTGTATTTGTGCCCAAGGATGTATTTTACAGACATCAAAGCATGTATCTTGCTCATCGGGAGTTGATGAGCTGTTCTGTTGGTTTTTTTTAATGTTTTGTATGTCCTCTGTAATTTTTTTTAAAGATTTAATTTGTTTTTCACCACTCACTAAGTTCCTTTTTCATAAGTCCTTTTTCGTCATGGCACAAAAGGAAATCATCTGGCAAAAAAGGACCTTTTACGCCAAACAATTTCCTTTTGTGCCATGACAAAAAAGGATAGCGAAAAAGGATTAAATGGGATGGCCATCTGGTCAGAAAGATTGATTCCTTTTTCACCATGGTGAAAAAGGATAAAAAGAATTGCTGTGGCAAAAAAGGATTATATTGCATGGTCGTCTGGTCATGAAAATGGATTCAGAGCCATCTGGTCCCAAAAAAGACAGCCATCTGGACGTGAAAAAGCATGCTTTTCACCACCACAGCATAGGATTGGCAGAAAAGAATTTGTCCTGGCAAAAAAGGATGTTTTTGTTTGTTTTTTTAATGGGTTCTCTTTGGAACCCTGTATAAACATTCCTGGTGTCTAGTGGTAAGCCCCATCCTGACTCTTCATATCCCCATATCTTTCTTTTTTGTTATTTTGTTTTTTTTTATTATTTTAAATTTTTGTGACAGTCTGCCACTATGCCCCTTTCTTCCTGGTGTCTAGTAGTACCCCACACCCTCTGATGCTCATCTGAAGTTATTGTTGGTGGTTAGTGCCATCCTCCCACCCTACCATGTGGTTTTCTGCTTGAAGATAAGAAAACCATACCTCAGAGTTTGTTTTTATTATTTTAAACCTGTAAAAAAAAGTCCATCACCGATCACACCCACAGCCCCCACCCGATCTGCTACTCTGCACCCACCTCCCAACACCCCCTTAACACCTCTACATACCCTCACTCACCTGAAGAGTTTGAGGTTTGAGATCTGCTCTCCCAATTAAAGATACGTCCTGCTGCTAGAACCATACAGGTAACTGTGCTTCAATGTATTTCAATGGGGATGAACTTTTATGCATAACTCAGCTGTTTGAGATTTTGATCCTAAATTTTCAACATGGCCTTTTGGAGAAACCACCTCATGAACATTATGGCTGTTGTTTTGCAGCTCTTGCCCAAAAAGTGATTTAATAGTTGCTTGGTGAATTCACCTTTCAGGCGGGATTTGTATAATGACAGTCATATTATTCATAAGGTGGGGTCCCCAAAAGGCCATTTTGAAAATTTGGGATCAAAATCTCAAACAGCTGAGTTATGCATAAAAGTTTATTGCAATTTTGCTATGCATGTTCGGAACTTTGTAAATGTAAAATATTTTAACCCTAGATTTTGAATATAGATTTGTTATTACAAAACCAAATGTATGACATAACTGCCATTTTTCAAATCCTGGCCAAATGTGTTTTTGCACCCGCTGTGTGGAAATGGCATTGTAGTTGTTTTGGTGGGGATTTAAATATTTCCTGCACTGGGTACATCAGGTGGGGTAATAACATGCTTATGCTGACAATTTCATCATGCTTGTGCTATAAGTGAAAGCAGGGCCCCGTGCTTACACAGCTAAGTACATATATACAGCTACGCTCTCACAACCTAATAGGATATGAGTATACTATCTCAAACAGTAAGGAAATAAATTGCAAAAAAACTTTGTTAATGCATCAGTTAGGGTTGCTGCAACAGAAATAGGGAAACATGGCATTTGGGTTTCCAACCCTAACACCCCATCCCCACTGTGGACACACCAAGAGGCATTGTGGGGGGGGGGTGGCATTTGGGTTGTCAGCCCTAACCGTCATCCATGTCTCCTATTCTGTACCTACCCAACTTATTTTGCACAGGAATGGGGTAAGTGTTAGGGCTGACAATTCCAATGCTGCCCCCGATGGGTGGGGTGTTAAGGTTTGAAACCCTAACACCACATTTCCCTACGTTTGTTGTGGCAACCTTAACTGATGCATTAATGAATATTTTTGCACTATATACAGTATATAGAATGCACTCAACCAATGAGTGCATCCTATATTTAGTGAGCTTCCTGGTACCAATCAGTCAGGCTTACAGTGGCTGGGTGCAGACTGTTGTGCCAGTTGTCAGCTCCAGTGAGGTTGTGGGGGGAGCAGGGTGGGGGAACAATGACTACTGGGATGGGGTTGGGGGACTTTCATCTACTGGTGGGGTTCACATGTGTTTGTACTATGGTTCAAGGCTTGGGGAGGGGGATATTACACTGTGGAAAGGGTTGTGATTACTCTTCTTGTACAGGGATCAGGCAGTGGGAGGGGGACACTACAATATGGAAAAGCATGAGTTTCCTATCATTTTATGGGGCTTGGGCAGCAGGAGGGGTGACACTTCATTACAGAAACAGAGTACAGTCAATTCTGCTTGTATGCCCATCAACTGGATTGTGGAAACTATGGCATACAAGCGGAATGGCATACAAGCGGGAGACGTTATTGCACATTGAAATGTGGTTGCAGTGAAGAAACTGGCATGACTCAGATACAGAAATTCTGAAAAAAAGTTGTTTAATAATGAAACTTTAAAAATTGCATGGTAATTATTGCAGTATAACACAAAATATTGTAATAAATTCAATTTTAAAAGTCCAGCTTTAACATTTCAGTCACAGTCACTGATAGGAGTGTCAGCTTCAGTTGTAGTGAGCATTAATGTAAAACCTTGACTGGTAGCATCATCATTTTGAAATAAAATGTCTGGCAAAGTTTCTGTTTCAGTGGAAAAACTTTCATAATAAAAACTTTGACTCCCATTATTTTCAGATTGTCCCCTCGCCCCATTCTCCTGTGTTAACCAGCTCTCAAGTGTAAGCTGCTTTTTTCCACAACATGCTAACAGTTCAACCTGCTTTTCAAATGCATAGAACCAGTTGTACTCTTTAAGTTCCCTTGCTGCCACATAACGCCTGATTTTTCCCATCATGTTCCATACCTCTGAAGTGAAAGGGACAGGCTCCTCTTCATCCTCATCATCCTCTGCACCCGTGTTTCGATTCAGGATGTCCTCACAGATCTCAGCTTCTGTTAAACCGCCTGACATCGGCTCCTCAGTGTCCACACTGACGTAGCTGGCAAATTCAGTTTCCTGCATTCCTACTGGTGGGGCAACACTTTCCACTGTGTCCACTTCCTCCCCTGCTATGATACCGGCTTTAATGTAACAGTTCACTATTTTTTGTGGCTTTACCTCTTCCCAAGCGTAATGGACTAAGTGGATGCCATCCAAAATTGTTTTCTTTTTTTCCTTCTCATTAAACTTTTCGTTTGAGCCATCAATGTCATCCAGAAACCTACTGTACTAACAACTGGTTTTCGATAGTGCACTTTTAAACTGTGTATGACCCCCTGATCCATGGGTTGAATCAGGGCAGTGCAACTGGGGGGAGGAAAATGAGTTTATTGTGTGAAAGTGTGATTGGCTTGTGAGCGGGGCAGTTGTCAACCAACATTGCAGATTTTCATTTCTGAATTCTCATTCACTTATTGAGATCTTTTAACCATTCATAAAAAAGTTCTGCTGTCATCCAGGCATTGGAATTGCTATGGTACTGGACTGGTAGTGCATCAATGTTAATGTTTTTAAAACATCTAGGCTTCTTGGATTTATCAATCACTAGCAGAGGTAACTTTTCATTTCCAGTGGCATTAGCACAAACCATTATTAATACCCTGTCTTTTGCTTTCTTGTAATCAGCGGGTGTCTGGCTTCAGAATAATAGGGTCTCGTCTGGGGTGGCTCAAAAAAGCAAGGCAGTTTCATCTCCAATAATGATATCGGGTGGTGCATAGTCATTTAACATTGTGGGCAGTACACTTCTTAGCCACTCCTCAGCTGCAGTGGTGTCATTTTCTGCCTTCTCGCCATGAATCTGTCAGTAGCATATGCTATTGTGCTCTTTTCACCTTGACAGCCAGATGGCTGTTGGCTCAAAACTCACACTGAGGGGCTGCGAGAGGCTTCGGGCTTTCTCCTTCAAGATGTTTCCCAATATTGGAAATCCTCGCTCTCTGGAGGCAGAGAACCACCGGAGTACAGCCTCCTTACCTGTGGGTCTTTATCCTCCCTTTTTCTTTTCCTGCTCATGTTCCCACTCATGCTCCATTCGTGCAGGATCTTTTCCTGGCTTCTCAGAAATCTGCCGACACTCGAGATGTCAACCCGGAATTCTAAGGCGAGTTCTTTTTAGGACATACCTGGAACACTAGCCTTTTCGATCAGCTCAACTTTTTTAGCTAGAGACAGCACATTCCTCTTGCTTTTGTTCATTTTGAAGCATTCAGAGCTGACCAAGCTTACTGAGGATCGAGGAACTAATGTGCAGGTGTCAGGCAATGCTATTTAATAGGCACAAGCTATCAATTAGCACCTCGTTATACCAACCGCACATAGCTAACAATCACTTAAATGCTCAATTTGGGATTGATAAAAAAGGCATACAACTGAAAAACACAAGGCATACAAATGGAATGAATAACATTACTCAGATATGGGGAAAATCGGGACTGGGGAGAATAAGGCATATAAATGAAAAAGGCATGCATCCGAAAGGCATACAAGTGGAATTAACTGTATTTGATGTACAGTACTACTGACAGTGATCAGGGAGTGGATGAGGGCACTACTCTATGGAAATGGGGTTCTGATGGACATTACTACTGACAGGAATCAGGGTGCAGGTGGGGGGCACTACTCCACGGAAAATGGGAATCAATGTCATGCTTCACTGCACAGTGACCGGGCTGGGGAGGGTGGGCATGCTACACCATGGCAGACAGTGCTGGGTTTCATTCTGGGTCTGGGATGGTTGGGGGCTGCACTGGCACAGTATTGCCAGTGCAGCCACACAAATGAGCTCATAATGGACATGCATGAGGCCCCTTTGTGCCATGCAGACCCAGTGAGCTCATTTGCACGTGTAGGCTGGATATCACCCATGGAGGACTCGGTGCATCCTGGTATGAACCGTGCATTCCCCTATGGGCATTCTTCAGACCTGCACCCTAGATGTGCCACACCCAATATGGCGGCTGCCTGCTCTGTGCCACACATCCAGTGTCCAATATTCAAACAGAGTGTGGGGTCTGTTCAGAATGCGCATTCTGTTTGAATATCACAATAGAGCTGGCTGGCGCTTCATATTTGCATGATGCAATGTTTTGCGTGGGCATCCAGCCAGCTCTGAATATGTCCCCCTAAATGAAATGTACTCTAAAATGTGCCCAAACTTCTCTTTTTTTCATGTTTCCTCTGCCACACCAGGTCTCTTTTAATTAAATTGACTTGCAACTTCACATTACTATATTTGAGATGCAGATATTCACTCCCCTGTAAACTCAAGCTGGTGAAACTTGTTGCAAGACCTTAAGTGACACATTGCAATAAGTAGGGGCTGACAACTTGTCTGGCTGCAGCTTATTCCTCTAAAAATGAAAGCTCTCCCACAGTGTATTTTCAGTCAAAGTACAGCAGCTGATATAGAGCAATCATACAGAGCTTGCTTCATTTAGACCTCAACATATTAAATATTGATAAATGACTGCTGTCAAAAGGAACTAAACATGTCCCTCAAAGGCTTTAAAAAATGGCAAAAGAAGAAAGATGCAACTGTGCAAAGCAGTACCGTAGGAAGGGTGGGACGGGTGGTGCACTGGCACCGGGCGCAAACCCTCAGGGGGGCGCAATTTTCAACTGAAGCTCATTTGTTTATTAACTTGCGCTACTGCTTTTTAAAATTTATTTTGGATTGGTAAACTGTAATTATGTCTGGCTGTCAGTAGGGGAGCATCTGCGGACCAAGGACCAGCAGGTTGGGTTTGGGGGGGAGTCACATGAGCTGCAGACAAATAATCATGTGGTGTGGTGTTGCTGCAATGAGAAAGAAAGAGAAACTGTGGGCGGGCCAGCGCCACCCACTAGTATAAAAGGTATGGGTGGTGAACGTAGCATGGAGAGGTAGTTAAATTTGGAGTCTGAGACAATGTTATTGTTGAGAGTAGAGCCTAGAAATAGTGACAAGCAGGCAGCAAAAAAAGTGATAGAGTGTATGTAGAGAGAGAAGATTGGGAGAGATGATAGAGAGGACAAGAAAAATCCATCTTGAATATTTTTAAGCAAAGCAATGTAGCGCATCACTGTAGTAGTCCGTCTACAGTATGTACAAGTCCGTCCCGGCCGTCTCCCATGTATCTGTGTGATTCTGCATTCCGTATTGTTTTAAAATGAAAATGAATTCTTCAAATTTGTTTACTGTTTAGTTTGTTGTGTCTGTGTGACAGTGTCAATGAATGAGGTGTGAGTGTGTTGTATGTGGTGCGTGGCAGTGGCACTGCCGCTGGGGGATTCTTGATTGGAATTTGAAAAATGCACTGCACTTTAGTGATCGGGAGTAAGGATTGGATCTGATTTTTAATTTGATTGTGGGACTGGGCCGAGGGACCCGCGGCCCAGGCCTGACTCAGGTGTGACAAGACAACTTAGTAGTTCACGGGACTGGGATGGGAGTGAAGACGTTCACGCCTTCCAGTCTGCTGCTTGTGTGCTGACTGATTGCCATGGTGTGGGTGGGCCACAGGCACCCTCAGTCCAGCCCACCACATTGTTTTCTCTCATCTTGACCCAGATTCCTCCTGCACTCCAATTCCACACCAGGGAGGCTCCCCAGTCCCACCCCATGTTGTTTCCTTCTACTCCATGCAGGCGGATGGTGGAGGGACAGCACAGACAGTCCCAGTCAGAGCAGAGCCTGCAGTCAGACCAAAGTCATACTGTGACTCCATTGCACTGCACTGACAAGTCTCTCTCAAGTTGGTTGGTACATGCTTTTTTTCTTTATTGTACATCCGGTAGGACTGGGTGCCAGGTTACAGACACTGTGCAGACTGTGGTCTCTGAATGGCTGGTCGCATGACCCCTGGAGATGGAGATGGGTCAGAAATCATCTCTAGCAACAGTCACATACAGAAGTAGCTGTGTTGTAATATTCAGTTTTCAGAGGATTCCTCAGTAAGTGCATGTGTATTTCCTTATGTCTCAGTTTTGAAGATAGAGGAAATTCCTATATCTTCAAAACTGAGACATAAGAAAATATGTGTACTGTGTTTTCCTAAGCCCAATTATCCTATTCAAATGTTTAGTATGCAGAAAAATAGTTTGTCACTCATACCCATGAATGCAACAAGAATCATCCATCTGCAGTACATTGCTTTTAATAAAGAATCAGACTACCCTCCCCAATAGATTGACACATTTCCAGGGACCACGCCCCAACCTAGACCTCAAAAACATAGCTGCAATGCCCCCTACTTAAAGTAAACTGTAAAGAAAATAAAAAAATACTGCCTGTCTAAATGTGCTTCTAGCCAACCAGAGTCTCCTGGCTCAGTTGGTAGCACATCCAACTATGGACCAGAAGGTTGTGGATTCTCTGCCCACACCGGGGATTGGACTTGCACCTAAAATGCTGGCATCAGAGTGCAGTAGTAGGGGGTGCTGAACTGCTGGGGTGTGCCGTTCTTCGGATGAGACGTTAAACCGAGGTCCCTTCTACCCATCCTGGTGTTATCCTGGTGGGTGTCCAGGTGGAAGTAAAAGAACCGAGGGGTACTCTTCGCAAAGAGTAGGGGACATTCCCGGTGTCCTGGCCAACATTCCCCTTCCCATAAACTGGTTCATGCAATTGTCCAGGCTGTGTGTGGGTGTTGATGTGCGATATGGCCGCCACCACACATTTAGTCACTTCACTACCAGTCTAGCATTGTGTGTAAAGCGCTTTGGGATACACTGTATATGAAAAGTGCTATATAAATGCTGATTCTTCTTCCCACACCTCAGATTCATGGCAGCAAAATTTTCCCTTAAATAAGGGGTAGGGACTGACCATGTAGCAAAAGTGTTTTTTTTTTCTTCAAGAAAAGCCCCAAACCTCACCACAGAGCTGGAGCATGTAAACCCTCCAGAGCTTCTGGCTCTTTTCGGGGGGGGGGGGCGCAAAATTTGTCTCTGCTCAGGGCACCCAGATGCCTTCATACGGCTCTGGTGCAAAGGAAGTTTCTTTCATTAGCGCAGTGGCTTATTAAAATGCAAATACAATGCATGTCAAATATATTCCCTGGTGTCTAGTGGCACTCCACCTGCCAATTGCCATTCCCGATTTTCCTGGGGTCTAGTGGTACCCACTCACCGCCGATCGCTGTCCCCATTATAAAATTATATCTTCCCTGGTGTCTAGTAGCACCCCCCACCCTCCCATGTGAGGCACAACCATGAAATGAAGAAAATGGTCCCTCAATGTTTTGTTTTACTAATCTGTAAAAAAAAGAAAATGGTTCCTCACTGATTAGCCCCACACTTCCACCTCTCATTCAGTACCCACCACCCCACATCACCCAGTATAACCCCACACACCCTCAATCACCTGAACTGGTCCCAGGTTCGAGAGCCACTCTCCAATCGAAGACACATCTTGCTGCTGGAACCAGCGATTGCAATATGAGACACTAAGGCAAATACAGTTCAATGTTCAAATATGGACAGGGTCCACGCTATCTGCAAGAACTCCTGCATCCTTAATGCCCTCTCCATCCACTTTGCTCCACTGACGAGGGATTGCTGGAGATTCCCAGGGTCTGTTTGAAGACATCTGGTACAAGGGCTTTTTTGTTTGCTGCCCCAACCCTGTGGAATTCTGTATCTTGTTCAGTAAGGTCGTGCCCCACTGTGGAGAGCTTTAAGTCGGCATTGAAGACTTATCTTTTCAGACTTGCCTTTCTGGAATTCTGATAATTTATTCTAATGAATTTTGCTGGTTTTTTACATTTTATTTTGTGAGATGTATGATCCTGCTATGTTTTATCTTCTCTGCAAGTGCTTAGATAATTTGATTTGCACTTTTAAAGAAATAAAGACAAGTTGAGTAGAGCTGAATATATTTCAATAGGGGTTTCAACTTTTATGCATAACTTAGCCACTTTTTGACATTGTGACCCCAAATTTTCAATATGACCTTTTGGGAACTCCACATCATGAACAAGATGACTGTCATTATGCAACTCCCGCCTGAAAGGTGATTTTGCAGTTGCATGGTGAATTCACCTTGGCAGTTGGGTCATAAAAAGGCTATGTTGAAAATTTGGGGCAAAAATATGTAAAAATGGCAACGTTATGACCATTCATTGCCATTTCCCTAAGCACACTCATAACTTTGGAAATGTTAAATATTTTGACCCAGAATTTTCAACATAGCCTTCTTATTACCCCACCTCATGTATGTCACATCTATCATTTTTCAAATCCTGGCCAAAAATGTGTTTTCACACCTGTGGCATGGAATGGCATTGCAGTTGCACAGAATTTCGTTTTGACAGGGATTTGAACATTTTCTTTACCGGGTATATAAGGTGGGGTAATAAGATGGCTATGCTGACAATTTGGTCACTGTTGTCCTATTAATGGAAATGCAAGGCATGGAGGGCACTGTACTTCCACAGCTACATACATATATGCATCTATAGAGGGATTGAAATGCAGGGCCAGTGGGCCATGCGCTCCCACAGGCAGATAAGAATATGATTATACGATCTCAAAAAGTAAGGAACTAAACTGCAAAACACTTTGTTAATGCTCTAGTTAGGGTTAAAGTGACAAAAGTAGGGAAATGTGGCATTATGATTTCCAACCCTAACACCCTACCCCCACCCTGTTCACACCAACAGGTGTCAGGGTGTGCCTTGGGGTTGTCAACCCTAATGTTCACCCCATTGTCCTATACAGTACCCATCTCAGCTTATTTACTTATGGAATATGTTGAGCATTAGGGCTGATGATCCCAAGGCACCCCCCTGATGCCTTTTGGTGTGTGCAGGGTGGGGGTGGGGAATTAGGGTTGGAAACCCTAATGCCACATTTCCTTACTTTTGTCACTTTAACCCTAATTAGAATGCCATGGTACAAGTGGGAATATTACATATATTTTTCCCTAGTGCAGAGTGACATAGAAACGTAGAAGGACCACTTGGCCCACCCAGTCTGCCCAGTTTTACCCTGCCTGTTCTGTCCCAGCACACCCTAACTGGTCTCCAGTGACCCTCCCACCCTTCTTTTTACTAGTATTTCCTTATGATTGCTCCCATGAATGATTGAAACCTCCCACAGTTTTCTTCTACTACCTCTGGTAGCAGGCTGTTCCAGGTGTCCAGCAATCTTTCAGTGAAATAGTATTTCCTCACATCCTTCCTAAATTTCCCCCCCTTCCAGTTTCATTGTGTGCCACCTTGGTTTGCTGCACTTCTTCATTTGAAACAAGCTCCCCACCTGTACCTTGTTCACTCCTGTGAGGTACTTGTAGGTAACTATCATGTCACTTCTCTCTTCCTGTCCTCCAGTGTACATATCGATATCCCTCAGTCTCTCCTTGTATGGTTTCTCAAGCAACCCATGTACAATTTTAGTTGCCCTCCACTGGACTGCCTCTACCATGTCCATGTCTTTTCTGAGATGCGTCCTCCAGAACTGTACATAATATTCCTGGTGTAGTCTCAGTAATGATCTATAAACTTTCTTTTCACATGGTTTCCATTAATTTCCCTACAACTGATGTGAGACTGACTAGTCTGTAGTTTCTAGCCTTCTCCCTGTTGCAGCTTTTATGAAGCAGAACTACAACAACTCTCCTCCAGTCTCCTGGAACCTTTCCTGTTTCCTGCGATATGCTGAATAGGGCTGCCTGTGGTGCAGCAAGCTCCTCCTTGTTTTCCCTTAGTACCCTTGGATGTATCTGATTTGGTCCCATTGCCTTGTCCACTTTCAGGCTTGCAAATCCCTCCAAGGCTGTTTCTTCTGCAAATGGCAGTATAGCCTAGAGGTTAGAGGAACGAGGTGTGAATGAACTTGGTACATCCAACAGAGCAGACCTGAATTTGATTCTCACAACCTCCACTTGCATACTGTGTGACTCTGAGCAAGTCACTTATCCACCCAGTGCTCCCAGGTTGCCCCTGAAAACAGGCACTTGTGCCTAGTGGGCCTTACCTGGTTACTGAAGACTAAAAATAAAAGAAAAAAAATGGACTTGTGTTTACCTTCTTTCCTTCTGTGTTCCTCCTGCTCCCTGCTTGTTCATTACCCTTCCTGTCCATCGTGAAGACCAAGCAGAAGTCACTGTTCACAATATCAGATTTTTCCTCATCATCCTCTGCACAGTCACCATTTACTTATTTCCTTATACTTACTATCCCTCCCCTTGCCTTTCTCTTCTCACTTATGTACCTGAAGAAAATTGTGTCCCCTTCTTCCACTCCTTTGGTTAACCTTTCTGTCATTTATGCTTTGCTTGCCTCACTGCCCTCCCTGCTCTTCACTGTTTTACCTGCTACTTCCCCCTATCGTCCTCCCTCTGTGTTTCTTTGTACCTCCTGAATGTCACCTTTTTTCCTTCACATTTGTGGTCACATCCCCACAGTATCATAGTGGTCTTTATTTTATTCCTCCTGATTTTTACTCATTTCTTTCACACAGAGACCTTATGACATCATGAGTAGTGGAACCACGAGTGATGTCAAAAGTCAAGGTGCATGAAAGGAAAATATAATTGATAGTCCTACTGGGGCCATGGCATATCTCATTTGTGCAAGGCCTATATTGCTTTCATACAATTTTATTGTTTTATCTATAAATTTCATTGTCTTAAAAGTTTTCTTCAGATGACTGAATGCTCACAAGTGCTGAAAGTGAGCAGTTGCTTTTGTGCACTGATGCTGGCATTGCGTGTCAGTGTGTCAGCCCATCATTGAGTGCTCAGACTGAGGGAGCAAGCAGTGGAGAATGTGGCTTTGGGGCACAGCAAAGCTTTGTGTGGTGTTTGGCCACTAAAGACAGCATGTTCATGGCCAGGGAAGACTTAAGTGCTGGTCACAGGTAGGGTGATTATCCATAAGGGCCATGAAGGGAGAGAGGGAGGGTCTGGATGGAACATTTGTTACAGTGATTTTAGAAAGGTAGGGAAATAAGTAACTTCTGTGTGAAAAATTAGTAGTTTGATGTAGTTTTGGGTGCAGTTTACAAAAATATAGGGAGAGAACCTTTTAGTGTGATTGATGGTTTCACACCTAGAAGTGCAGAGTCGAAGTTGGCATACCAGTCAGCTGAGGGCTGTAAAAGTGTGCTGCTCCTGCTGCTGCTGGCTCCAATAAATCAGCACCTACAGTGAGAATATATTTGCCTATGGGGCATTGAATATTGTGATATTGTCACTGTAGGTATGAAGGGAACAAAAATATCACTGATAAGAGACATTTTTTTATCCTCACAGGCATTACACACACACACACACACACACACACACACAGACACACACACACGTATATTCCTTGAAAACAAAAACTCCATTAATGCAACATTTAAGGTTCAGGCTAAAGTGACAACAGTAAGGGAATGTGGCTTTAGGGTTTCCAAGCCTAAAGTCCTACCCCATTCATAAAACAAATCAGGGGTGCAGTCTTCCTTGGGGTTGTCAACCTTAAAACTCACCCCATTAGGTGCGCATGTTTCTGGAGTGTATAGAATGGGGTGAGCTTTAGGGTTGACAACCCCAAGGAAGACTGCACCTCTGATTTATTTTATGGATGGGGTGTTAGGGTTGGAAACCCTAAAACCACATTTCCCTACTTTTGTCGCTTTAGCCTGAGCCTTAAATATTGCATTAATGGAGTTTTTGGCAAACAATTTCCTAACTTTTTGAGATGCTATAATCGTATTGTTATTTGCCTGTGGGTGTGCAGATGTTCTGATGCAAGGTCGGCTCCTCCACCGCGAACACCAGCACAGCAACAGAATTCGCCTGTGTGTGGTGAGTTGCTGTGCTGGTGCAAGGAAGACACTGGTGGTGCGACTCCCAGTGTTGTGCCCCCTCCCCGGTCCAACTCCAAGTCATAGTTAGATATTTAGAGACTGGGGTGTGTGTGGGGGAGGAGCTCCCCACATGGGGGGTTCAGGGACATGTACCTCCTATGGAAACACACCGACATCCCCGATGGCACAATGCTGATACTTGGCATTGTGTCTATTGCTGTGGGGGGATGTTGGTGTGAGAGCTGTCACAGCTCTATAGTAAAACTGGGTGCGCTGGGCCATCTGGGCCTTACACTCCCATCCCTCCATAGACGTGTATATGTAGTTGACAAGAGGGTCCTGAACTTCCATTTGAAGGACAACAGCAACCAAACTGTCAGCATAGCCTTCTTATTAACGCACCCCATGAACCCGCTACTAAAAACTGTCAGCCACTCCACCAAAACATCATTCTACACCACTGCAATATCATTCCATGCCAGAGGTATGAAAAGACATTTTACTGAGATTTGAAAAATGACAGCTGACACATTCATGAGATGGTGCAAAGAAATGGCTATGCTGAAAATTTGAAGGGAAGATACTGAAAATGACAAAAGTTACAAGGTAGCATAGCGAAATGTTAACAGATGCACATAACTCTGCCATTTTAGCATACTGTATTTTGACCCCAGATCCTCAAGAACAAGGGTGGTGCAAATTGTTAAATCCTGCCCGAAAGGTGATTTTACCAAGCAACTGCAAAATCGCCTTCAGGCCAGATTTGCATGCTTGCACAGCCATTGTTCATGAGGTGGGGTCTCAGAAAGGGTATGTTGAAAATTTGGTGTAAAAATATGCCATTCTTTAATGATGTGGATTCTTTGTACACCAGCATCCTATATCATTTGGGAATCCATGCTGTTGATTAATTTCTGAATGATTTGGATTCCCATCTATTATCTTCAGACATTTTATTTTGGAACCTTTTGGTCTGATTTTGGAACATATACTTTATTTTTGGTTCTAGGTTTTATTTACATGCTTAAGGGACTGTAATGATGTGCATGGCATCCTTGTATGCCAGCCTCTTTTTGGGTTGGTGGGAGGAGGGTGCTCTCTATGACCCCAGAAGCAACCCCTTTTTTTTTTTTTACAGAATACTGTCCTGTGGACACTATATTGAGTATACCTTGGAGTCTGGCTTTATTAATTTTTTGAACAATGGTAATTTTAATTTCCAGTTCATTTATTCATTTCATACCATTTCAGTCACTCTTTTAGGTCTCGTTCTCAGTATCATTCCAGACCACATGATAATTGCAGCTGGCTATAGAAAACCCACTGATGGTAATTCCTTCTTTAGGACTGACATTTGTCACCCTAAGCACCACACTAGAGATATTCCAGAAGGGCATGTCATGCATTTTCACAGAAACTACATCATGGATAGTACATTTGAGGATCAAGCAGAGAAACTAGAATTGCCCCTTATGACTGTTGAGTATATTCCTACTGTTTTAGAGGAAGCCTATCAAAAAGTGAAAAATGCACATAACTCTACTTTGTTGCACCCCAAGCCAAGGAAACCAGATAGTTTATTGTAGTACTGACTTAAACTCTGTGTCACCACTGGTTGCTGATGTTGTCAAGAAACATTGGAATGTTCTAAATGCTAATCCTGACAATTAAGCAACAGAATAGTATATCATAGGGGGAAAAGCACAAGGGATATGCTTGCGTACAGTTTCTTTAAACATACCCCAAATTCTGCCCTTTTAGGCAAATGAGGGGTAGGATTTCAAAGATGTGGAGGCGGCAACATCTGCCAGTATGTTCTCACTAAAAATTCCTTTACAAGTCTCACCAATCAGTTCCAGTTAACCATAAATCAATTTATAAATTACAGAACTTCCCATGCTGTCTATGCCCCCATGTGCGATTGTTTAGAAACGTAATGCTGGACAGGCCAATTACTCATTAAAACATGAACATGGAAACAAAAACCCAGGGCAAGAGTACACAATGGGGGGTGAGATACTGACAACAGTAAAAATGGAAAGGGACCTGGGGGTAATTATATCAGATGACCTAAAGGTGGGCAAGCAATGTGAGAAGGCAGTAAGGAAGGCTGGAGGGATACTAGGATGCATAGGGAGTGGCATCAACAGTAGAAAACAGGAAGTTGTTATTCCTCTGTACAGACAGTTGGTGAGACCCCATCTGGAGTACTGTGTACAGTTCTGGAGACCCCATCTCCGCAAAGACATAGACAGAGTGGAGGCTGTCCAAAGGAGGGCAACTAAAATGGTGCAGGGTCTGCACCAGAAGACATAAGAAGAAAGACTAAAAGAGCTTAATATGTATACCCTTGAGGAAAGGAGGGAGAGAGGGGACATGATAGAAACTTTCAAGTACCTCAAGGGAATCAACAAAGTCCAAGAGGGTAGCATCTTTCAGAAAAAGAGATGTGCAAGAACAAGGGGGCACAATTTGAAGATAGAGCGGGGACGGCTCAGAGGTAATGTGAGGAAGTAATTTTTCACAGAGAGGGTTGTGGATGCATGGAACAGCCTCCCTGAGGAGGTCATGGAGTCAAGGACAGTGGAGGAATTCAAGAATGCATGGGACAGACATAAGGCAGTTCTACTGGGGGGTAGGAGGAAGTAAGCTGTCAGTTAATTTGGATCTGCAGCTTATCTGTTAGGTAGGAAAATGGGCAGACTAGGTGGGCCAAGCGGTCCTTATCTGCCATCAAATTCTATGTTTCTATGTTTCTATGAATACAATAGCATACTGTATGTACTCTTTTTTTCAGTAATGGGGAGGGGGGGGGGTTCCTGTAGGAATGCACTGGAAACAACATCACAATTCAGACCCTACTAAACTATCACTGCTGTACCTATATACAATACCCTGGAAACCTATAGATCATAATCATTACAAAATACTGTTACAACATGAAGGCCACATGATCTATACATTAAATTCTGTGAAACCATGAAATTTAAATAAAGTTTAGAACTTGCAGTCATTTTTATAACTGGATAGACAAAAGATTTTTAACATAGTCATTCTGTCCATTTTCTTTTTCTTTTCTATTACAAGTTAAAACTATTTGATTTGGATGAACTGCCTCTGCTGATAATTTTTTTATACTGTATTTAAATGTATTTGGCAGTTCTGAGTGCCTTGATTGAATATCAAATAATGTATAGAGGTATTTATAACACTGTATTAATAATTGTTATTCTACATTGTAATGCATTTATCCATTATAATGCAGCTGGCTCCTTTCTCTCTTTCTTTCTCTTTTCTTCACTTTGCACTTTTTTTTCCATATACTACAGTGTTTGTATACGTTTTGCAGGAATGTAGTAAACTGCTAGTTATAAGAGTGTAAAGATGTGTTGTAATGATAACACTGAGTATGTAGATTATCTGCCTGGGACCAGATGCTCTCAATGCTTTTTTGTAGGACACAGTCCCTTAAAATCATATTTTGCACTATAAATTGCCTGTAGCTTTTGCAAGTCTCCCCCCAATGATGGATCACTCAGATCTGAAGTGACGGGATTCTCAGTGCCAGTCTCTGTTGCAGTTAATCTACACTACTTTTTTTGCATTTCAATCAATCTGGTCAGCAGCTATTTGCTGCCTCAGTTATATGCTGTTCTAGCTATGTGCTGACGTGTCATGCTGTTTCTGTTTGCTGGGGTGCCTCACTTCTCTTGTTTTGTTTGTCTTCAGTTTTTCTTATTGACAGTGCCTGGTGCTTTATTGTGTATGTGAATCCCCTGGTTGATTTACATTAAATATAGGTTTGCCATTTAGATGCAGTTCTCTTTTAAAATGGGTGTAAAAAAAGGTAGATGCCCTTGATTGGTGTCATACACTATATCTTGTAGTGACCACTTTACTTTCTTCAGTTTTCATATATACTGTCATTCAGAGTGAGGTGAAGCATGCAGGTTACTCACCTAACTGGAGACTGTTCATACTGGAGTCCAGAGCTGTTGACATGTTACAGTATCTTATCAGCTGAAAAACAAGGACATACGGTTGTCACAGTTGAAATATATTGCTGGAATGCCACAGCAATATGGACTATTTTCAGATCTCTGTTTCAACAGTTTGAATTTGTGAAATGTTTCATTGGTAAATTGCATTTCTCTGACTTATTTTTGTTTCAAAGCTGCCTGATTCCAGTTCCAGTTGTTAAGAAGGATTTGCCAAATTCTTCACTGAGGACAAATATTACTTTCCTACAGTACAGCACAGTCAGCCATGTTGCAGTACAGTACTTTGCAGTACTTCTGCAGAGTACTGCAGCATGCTGTAAGGAACGGTACAATTCAAAGGCATTTACGCCCTTTTGTCCTGCTGGGATTTGTGAGATGACTTTTATAGTGCTACATCTTTGCTGACTCCATTGCATGTGGTCAGTGTGGGTTCAGGGCATCAAACATGAGTCTACAGACAGCTGCACACACAGGAATTATCCATGTTTTTTTCTGTAGACACTGGTGCATGGTTTTCTGGTTTTCTAGATATTGAAAATTGGTGATATAACTAGAGAAGATGTGTTGTTCCTTGTTGGAACATGCACTGCATGTCTCAATACTGAAAAGGCCCATTCCTATATTTATTACCTGCACAATGAAATCACCAATACAGCCAGTTGTTGCTCCTTTATGCACTGCATTAGCACAATAAACAGTTCACATACATTTGGACCACCTTTGCCTCCTCTTATGCATGTGCCACACTGTGTGTGCTTGTTGCATTATTTTTTGTGCCTCCCAGTACCACAAGCACCTCTGTGTCTCTTCCATCTTAACGATTAATACCATTAAAAAAATAAAAAAGACCCTAACATGAAGTTTGTAAAAGGGGTCCTCTGACTATTGTGGTAAGTTTTACAAAAGTGCAAACCTTTGGTGCAGTTTATGTAAGATGATATTTGTATTCCCTTAGTCCTTTATACTGGAAGTATGGCATTAAGTAGACTGGGTAATAAGCTAGTACTGCACCCTGGGAAGCTATACCAACTCACGAGGGTCCTCACTAACACAATCCACCCAACTCCCACATAATGCAATCAACAGTTTAGCAAAAATAAACACTTTGTAAATGACAAATAATATGCTCTCAATTCAGGAATTAAAAAAAAAAAACAATAATAGGGTTAGATTGGGAGATAAGGAGTAAGGTCCAAGGAAAGGAAAGGGGTTAAATGATCAAATAATAACTAGAAAATAATACTTTTATTCTTAGACAAAACAACCACTAGTATCTTCTGACCATTTCCAAAAAATAATCTCCAACGATATATTATGATGCCTGAAATTATATTTCTAAAGTTGTAGCACTTGAACTGTTAGGCATAGAAACATAAGTTTTTTTTTTTTTTTATGAAAAATTGGCATCTGATCAACATGACTAGATCCTTACAATACAATTCTCCTGCATGGCTACATGTCTATACAGTACACGTCACTATACTACATTGTTCAAAGTAACTAGACTTTAAAAACTTAGTGAATCAGTTTATACTTTTACTCATTGCTACATGGTAGCCAAAACTATATTTTTTAATGTTACAGACTCCTAACTTTCATTAAAAATATGTTTCTAGACCTAATGGTTCCAAAGTTATCCAGTTTTAAGGAAATTATCTTTTGAAAGTTCTAACTTTGGAACAGTTTGGTCTAGAAACTTCATGTTATTAAATGAAAGTTTGGAAGTCCTACTGTTAAGAATTAGCCCTTTGTCGATACTCTTTGTATGTGTCCATACTACGAATCACATAATGACTGAAAAAAAAGTAGAAAAAATTAAAAAATATATTTTTTTTTACTTTTTCTGAACTTTGGTAATGCCACACATTATTTAATTAGCAACTTTGTAGTATACCACTTAATTTTCATTTATCTTTTGCTCTTAATCATTTTGTGAACATTTCGCTCTGTGAAAGCAATCCCACCTACTGTTATAGCCCACCCACCTACTGATCCCTTCCCCAACCTGAAAGGAATAATCTGGAACAACGACGACTTCTGTGCCCCAACGTCCCACCCCAACCCCCCAACCCCCACCACTCCCCACCTCTCCACCCCTCACTTACCTGCCTGGTCCACCAGCATGTTCTGCTGCTTCCAGTGGCACATCCTGCTGCTGCAGAGCCCAATAGGGAACTGAGAAAACATGGTAAGTGCAGGTAATGGCTTTTTAATATGTTTTAAACTTTCACTGATAACTTTGTTATGTTTTAATATTTTTGGCCAAAATTTTCAGCATAGCCTTTTTTTTTTTTTGCCTCATCTCACGAACCAGGTAGGTGAAACATTTTCAGATTCTCCCCAAATGTGTTTTTGCTGTCTCTCTGTGAACTGTTGTTTTGGATGGGATTTAAACAATTCCTCCTGTCTTGATCATAACATGGGGTAATAAAAAGACTTTGTTGAAACATTTGGGCAAAAATCTCAAAATAACAATGATGTTATGAAGAAACTATTGAATTCTTCAATGTTTACTCATAAACTTTGCAATTTTTCCAGGTCTTGACCCCAGTTTTACAACACTGCCTTTTTTGCCCCACCTCATGAACCAAGTAGGTAAATGTTTTCAAACCCCCCAAATGAGTTTTCTCAGTCACTCTGTGACATTATGGTTTGGATGGAATTTAAAAAGTTCCACCTGTCTTGATCATAAGATGGGGATAATAATAAAGACTATGTTGAAAATCTGGAGTCAAAATCTCAAAAAACAAGAAAGTTATTAAGGCGGGGGTAATAAAGAGACTATGTTGAAAATGTGGGGTCAAAATCTCAAAAAACAAGAAAGTCATGAAGAAATACTGACATTCTGCAACATTTACTCATAACTTTGCTACTTCTCCAAATTCTGATCCCAAATTTTCAATATAGCCTTTGCTTACCCCACTTCATGATCAAGTCAAGTGCAATATTTCAACTTCTCTCTGAAACATGCTTTCCTAGTTGCTCCACAAAATCACCTTTGGAATGCGATTTATAACATTTCACCTACTGTATGTTAATCATACAGTGGGGTAATAAAAAGACTGTGTTAATCTGGAGTCGAAATCTCAAAAAACGACTACGTTATGAAGAAACACTAAAATTCTGCAATGTTTACTCCTACCTTTGCTATTTTATTTATTTATTTATTGACTCTAGAATTACAAGTACCTCTGAGCCAAGGCTCTTTTACAAAGGTTCCGTGTCAGAGATTGAACAATACAGTAGTACACAGTGGAGCAAATGCAATATTCAATAAAGCAAGTGCAAATTTAGGGAGGATAAAATAGATTTAACATACAGTTGTAAAATCATACAAAGAAAACAAATAGGAATAGTTTGGGTAGAGGTCACAGAGGAGAGGGGGGTGCTGGAAGGGGAGGGGGAGCTTGCCAGAGGCAGTTGTCAACTAGAACAGAAATGCAGGTAGTGGGGCAGGGTGGCAGGATAGGGGGGAAGGGTGGATAGAGGAGAGGGAAGGGAAGGGAAAGAGGAGAGAAGTGCAAGAGTGGGGCACAGCGGCTAGGACTGTGGTAATTAGGTGAGAGGGCTGGCTAGGTATGGCAGTCGCAGGTGCTGGAGGCAGAGAGGTGGAACCGGATTTTGACCCTGTATTTTCAACATAAGCATTTTTGTACTCCACCTCATGAGGATGATGTCTTATTTTTCAAATCCTACTCATAAGGCTACAATATTGTTTCTTTTTGGACCCACATTTTCAACATACTCATGTTTTTTATCCCCATCAAATAAATGTGGCAGATGTCATTATCAAATTTTCCTCCAAAACCTGTTTTCATGGTCATTCAGTGTAACAGTGTTTCAGGTCACATTTCATAAATGAGGTGTCATGTTCATATACTGGGGTAATAAAAATTACTATTTTGAAAATTCATTGTCACAGTCTAAGAAAACAACAATGTTATGTATGGACCTCTTCATTTCCAAATCATTACAGTTTCACTATTATAACTTGTGTTATTCACTTGTTAATTTTAGTCTCTGCACTAACAATGCCCAACATATACACAGTAAGTGCAAGCAAGCAAACATTCAGCAGTGACAAATTCTTGTTTGAGATGTGAACATGAACATGGAGTGTTGTTCATAATATGCACAAGTTTGCAAGTGGCAATATGAAGAAAAGAAAAAGAGAAAGCGCTTGATTCAATTATTTGTTTAGATATTTATCACTGCCAGCAAAGCTGAGCAACAATTTACATACAGTAGGACATGCCAGGGAGAAAAGGCAGGGGGTGTTATACTTGAAAGAGGGCATAATAGCTACTTAGATAAAGGGGCAACATGGGGACAAAGAAGGGCTTGAGGCATTATGAGCTGGCCTAGAGACAGGGTTGGAGGCTGTTATTTAAATTGCAAAAGGCTGGTTTACAGGCCTCTAACACAGGGGTAGGATTTAGACAGATCCCTGGGGGAAGCCATTAGCAAAATGACCAACAAGGGGGATGTTTTAATAATGGGGGACTTTAATTTGCTGGATGTAGATTGGGGTATTCTTGCCACTGCTACATCAAGAGGCAAGGCATCCATGACTCCATACAAGGGGCATTTCTTTGACAGCTGGTTTTGGAACCCACTAGGGATAGGGCAGTGCTGGACCAGGTACTTACAAACAGAGACAGCATTGCTGATGTCACAGTGGGTAGTCCCTTGGGTACAAGTGATCACTGTACAGAATGGTTTGGAATATGGATAGGATGGGTAAAAACACAGTAAGATAGGGGTCCTGCACCCCAGGAGGCAGATTTAAAAATAATGGGAAAATGCATCCGAGAATACCTCGGGGGGGGGGGGAGCAGAGGTGGAGTGGAGACTCAATGGAGAAAAATTAAGCAGGATATAGCCCAGGCAATGGCATGGTGTTTGAAGGAAATGAACAAGGGAAAGAGGAAGAAAAGGCTGCTACGGTTCTCTGAAGAGGTGGCAAAGGCAGTGAAGGAGAAGAAAACAGCAGTTAGAAAGTACAAGAAGACCCTGAAGTTCAAAGACAGGATGGTATATCTAACAAAGCAAAGAGAGGTAGGAAGGAGGGTGAGGGCAGCCAAAATGTTAACAGTGAAGAGGATAGCTAAGGAGGTCAAAAAAAGGGACAAGACCTTCTTTAGGTATGTGGGGGGGAAGGGAGACAAGGGGAGGGATAGTGAGGATCAGGAGGGTGGGGAGGACTGTGCAGAGGAAGATCAGAGAAAGTGGAAATACTGTAGGATTACTTCGCTCAGTCTTCACAGTAGAGGTGGGAGGATGGACCAGCATGCTACAGTAAACAACGGGGGGGGGAGTGGACACAAGTCCATTCTCGTCGGAGAGGGTTCAGAAGAAACTGGAAGCCTTAAAGGATAATAAGGCGATAGGGCCAGATGGGATTCATCCATGGATTGTAAAGGAACTGAGCATGGTGCTTGCTGGTCCACTGGTAGTGCTTTTTAGCTCCTCACTGAAGGTCGGGGAAGTTCCAGAAGACTGGAGGAGGTCTGATGTGGTTCCTCTGCACAAAAGAAGAGTAGGGAGGATGCTAGGAACTACAGGCCAGTCAGTCTACATTGGTAGTGGGGAAGTTAACGGACACTACCAAAGGAGAGTCGCATGGAGCACCTGGAGGCAAAAAGGATGCAGAAATTCCATCAGCATGGTTTCACGGGGGAGGTCATGTCAAACTAGTCTCATAGATTTCTTGGACTGGGTTATCCAGGAGGTGGATCAAGGGTGGGAAATGGACATGGCCTATTTGGACTTCAGTAAGGCTTTTGACACTGTGCCGTACAGGAAGCTAGTTAAGAAAGTAAGCAGTCTGGTGGTGAGGGGGAGAAAGTGACAAACTGGGCATCAAACTGGTTAAGGGATAGGAGGCAAAGGGTGGTAATAAGTGGTAGCCACTCAGGTGATAGGAGAGCAACTAGTGAGGTGTCCAAATGTCCCTCCCTTGGTTTATTTAAACTCAGGCTTAAACAATACCTCCTGGACAGTACTGTGTGTGATTGCGTTTAACAAATGTTATTGCACCCTAGACATTTCAGGTTTTATAGCACTTATTAATGTTACTGTAACCATGGCTGTCTTTCTGTGAAACCCTGACCTGCTTTTCACTAGTCCGTATTACTTCTGCCCTCTCTGTACTCTTGTGAAAATGTGCAGTTTTGCTCAAATGATCTTCCAGTATAAAAAATAAAAATGAAGTAAAACTGAAATGAAAATGTCGCAGGTTTCTGTGCTGGGACAGGTCCTCTTCATTGTCTTCATAAAGGACACTGTGGAGGAGCTTGGAGCTTGAGGATAAGTTGTGTCTCTTTGTGGATGATACAAAATCTGCGACAGGGTTGAAAGGAAGGGGTAGAGACAATGCAAAGGGATCTGAGGAAACTAAAGGAATGGCCTGGGGGCAACAGCTGGGTTTCAATGCTAAAAAGTGCAAGATTATGCATGTACGGCTGTGGAAACCAGGGGCTGTGTATGAGATGGGGGCAGTGGAACTTACAGTCACCAAGCAAGAAAAAGACCTGGGGTCATCATATCTGATGACCTCAGGATAGTTGGGTAGTGTGACAAAGTAGTGGGAAAGGCTAGCAGGTTGCTGGTGTGCATTGGGAGAGGGGTTTCTAGCAGGAAGAGGGATGTGGTGATGCCGTTGTATCGCTCTCTGGTGAGGCCCCAGCTGGAGTACTGTGTCCAGTTCTGGAGGTTCCACCTCTGCAAGAACATTGAAAGAATGGAAACGGTATGGAGGAGGGCAACCAAAATGGTGAGGAGGTTGCATGAGAGGCCATATGAGAAAAGGCTGTGGGAACTCAACGTGTACTCCCTGGAAGAGAGGAGAGTGAGAAGAGACATGATTGAAACCTACAAGTACCTCTCAGGAATGAACAAGGTGCAAGTGAAAGGGTCTATTTTAGAGAAAGGAAGGCACTAGAACGAGGGAGCATGCAAGTTAAGAGGGGGACATTTAAGAGAGATTCGGGGAAATACTTCTTCACAGAAATAGTGGTGGCCGACTGGAACATCCTGCTAGAGGAGGTAGTAGGGGCAAAGACTGTGGGGAGCTTCAAGCATGCATGGGATAGGCACAGGGGCATATTAAGTAGAGGAACGGGGGAAGCAGTGACACCTATGACCAACTAGGGCTCAATGGTGATGGAATAGATAGGGACAAGGGGTCCTTTTCTGCTGACAAAATCTATGTTTCTACATTTTCTGTGTATTCCTAAGTTATGTTATGAATGCACTTTGCTCTGTAAAAGAATGAGGTTAGATTGCAAATGACTGGGATTGCAGTCCTTGAAAAATGGAGCTTGTAAGATTCATAATACTGTGTATTAATTCTTATACAATATCTTGACCATATGATGAAGTGGATTTGAAGTAAACAGTAATGAGGTCCTTTACTTGAGAATGGGACAAGAAAATGGGAGAATGCCTGAGGGAGAACCTAGTAGGGTTAAAGAAAATGGGGGGAGTAGAGGAACAGTGGGCATAAATAAAAAAGGGCATTGAAAAGGCTATAAATCTCGGTATCAGACAGGTTAGCAAGGGTAAAAGGAAGAGAAGAGACTGCTATGGTTCTCCAAGGAGGTAGCAGGGAAAGTAAGAGCAAATAAATGGCGCTTAGAAGATACAAGACAACGCAGAGAGAGGGGGACAGGGTGAGATACCCGGAGAAGCAAAGGGAGGCAGGGAAGGCAGTTAGGAGCACAAAGGCTCAAACAGAGGAAAAGATTGCCAAATCAGTGAAAATAGTTGATAAAACATTCTTTAGATATATAAGCAAAAAGAGAGAGACAAAGGGAGGGATAATACGGCTAAAAGATGGAGGGGCAGCCTAGATGAGGATCACCAAAAGACAAACATATTAAACAATTACATCTGTTCAGTGTTTACACAGGAGAGGGCAGGTGAAGGGCCAAGAATTAAGGACAAAGGCATTGGGGGCAGGGAAGTGGACACAAGTCCATTTACAGTGGAAAGGGTCCTTAGGGAACTAACAACACTAAAAGTGGAAAAGGCAATGGGACTAGACAGGGTGCACCCCAGGATGCTGAGGGAAGTCAGACAGGAGCCGGCAGCACCTCTGACATCCCTGTTCAACTTGTCATTGGAAACAGTGGTGGTACTGGGGGAATGGCAGAGGGCAGATGTGGTCCCTCTCTACAAAAGTGGTAATAGGGAGGAGCCGGGGAACTACAGGCCTGTCAGCATGACACCAGTGGTGGGTAAGGTAATGGAATCATTGTTAAGAGAAAGGATTGGTGAATATGTTATTGCCAATAGTCTGCAATATCGAAGGCAACATGTTTTCATGGGAAGGGGGTCATGCCAGACAAATCTGATTGAGTTCTTTCACTGGGTAACCAAGGAAGTGGATCAGGGAGGGCTGGTGGACGTTGCCTACCTGGATTTCAGCAAGGCCTTTCTGACACCGTTACACATAGAAGACTGTTAAACAAGCTGGGGAGGCTAGGAGTGGGTACTAAGGTTGTGAAATGGTAGAGGGTTGGCTGAGCAGCAAGTCTCAGACGGTGGTGATGAATGGAACCTACTCTGGAATAGGCAAAGTGACCAGTGGGGTGCCACAGGGATCAGTAATGAGCCCAGTCCTCTTCAATGTCTTTATTAGTGACATTGACGAAGGACTGGAAGGAAAGGTATGCCACTTCACGGATGACATGAAACTCTGCAACAGAGTGGACATACCAGGAGGGGTGGATAGAATGAAGGGCGATCTGCAAAAACTGGAAGAATGGTCAAAGAACTGGCAGCTTGGTTTCAACACTAAAAAGTGCAAAATAATGCATATGGGGCACAAAAACCTGAGGGCAACATATAAACTGGGGGGAAGGCACTAACATTCATGGAACAGGAAAATGACCTAGGGGTGATTATTGAAGATGATCTAAAGGTTTCAAAACAGTGTGACAAGGGAATGGAGAAGGCTAGCAGGATGCTGGGATTTATAGGCAGAGGCATCACCAGCAGAAGGAGGGAGGTGATAATGCCACTGAGCAGATCACTGGTGAGACCATACCTCGAATACTGTCTCCAGTTCTAGAGGCCCTAACTTAAAAGGACATAATTAGGGCGGAGGCGATTCAGAGAAGGGCAACCAAAATGGTGTAGGGTATGCATCAGAAAGACTTAAGGAACTGAACATGTACTCCCTGGAGGATAGGAGGAGGAGGAGGAGGGGGAATATGATAGAAATAGACAAACACATCACAGGGAAGAACAAGGTACAGGAAGGTAGCATTTTCCAAAGGAAAAGATGCTCAAGAACGAGGGGTCATGCTATGAAATTAGAAGGGAGGAGGTTCAGAGGAAATGTGAGAAAACACTTCTTCACTGAAAGAGTGGTGGATGAGTGGAACAGCCTTCCGGCAGAGGTGTTGGGGTCAGAAGCAATTACAGGATTCAAGAAAGCATAAGGTAGGCACATAGGGTTCTTAGAAGTAAAAGGGGGTGGGGCAGAGACAGAATAGATCAAAGTGATGGAGTAGATAGTAGAAAGGGAGTGGATGGGCTAAATAGGGTAGACTAGGTAGGCCAAGAGGCTATCTGCCGACACCTTCAATATTTCTGTGTTTAATGGTGTAAATGAGCACAAAGGAGTGTATATATTTTGCTAGTGACTGCATATTCCTTTTCCTTGGAAGTTTTGAGGTGGAAATAAAGAGAGTAAAATCAAATAAGGAGACCAACAGAATTTTCATGTAAGTACACTGATATTTATTATAAAATACAATCATTTTTTATTAAGATTAGAAAAAGTACTGGAAACCAGTCTATTCCAATATTATTATGTTTTAGAGAAAGGAATCCATAAAGGCTATTATATAGGACTAGACTTTGTCCTCATGCACTTAAATGGGGAATATAGTTATTTGGTCAGTATTTTTTAATATCTTACAGTAGAGCCACTGTGAAATGCTCAAGTTGTAGATATGACACTTTTATTAATTTTATACATGCATATTTTTTCACATTTGTCCCAAAGAAGTGCTTAGCATAAAACATTGATATGTATATCCAGATGTGGAATGTTGAATAAAATATAAAATACACCATACTAGCTAAACTGAGTCTGGTTCCTATTCTCATTTCTTGTCATTTTTTCAGACACAAGGGGCTCTTCTCATTGCTTCTGTTTCCTTTATAGTAATTCACAGAACCCCACTGACTCAGGTTCATGCTTTCTCATTATTGTTGAAATACATTTTCTTTTGCTTCCTTATTTTGTTTTTAAGTGTTTGCCACATTTTCTCAACTCCATCCCATCAAGGCCCCTTCCTCAGTTCCATTTTGTTAATTCCCTCCTCATACCTTTAAAGTTCACCCTTTTGAAGTTGCTGCATGTCATAGTTCCCTTTTTAACAGTGCCTTTCCTTTTTTATATTGCTTGTGCACATGCGCAAGAAACATGTTGCGGCAGCTTGCTGCAGAAGCAGGTTGTGGAGGTGCGGCACTGTTGTGGCCAATGTCCCCACTGCCTTTGGAGGCTTGGCCCGCATTCCCCAATGTGGTGGCACTGCTGCTGACACTAGCTCAGCCAGTGTACCACCACCTTGAAACATTTTAGCTACTGCAATCATGGGCCGCCTTGTCATTGCAGCATCATCTGCTGCAATGAGGGAGTGACCCCTCATTCCAGGGCTTGCAGACAGGGCGCCCAATCCCCATCAGCTTCAGTCCTCCCCTTCCCCTTGCCGATGGGGGAGCCCACTCCCCCATCAACTCAGTCCCCCCCGCTTCCGTTCTGTGTGAAAGGTGTCCAATCCCCTTGGATCTTGTGTTTCCCCTCCGGTATGCAGCGATGGGTGCCCAATCCCGTCGGCTACAGATTCCCCAAAAACACTGCTAAATGCCCTGAAAGAAAAACCATCCAGCAATGTGTTTTTTAAACCTGTTAAAAAGAAAATGGTCCCTCACAGTCTCCCTGCCCCCTCCCCAACCTGTACCCACCTTCTGCGTGCCCTACCTCCCCACACCCCCCACACCATACTTACCTCTGGAGCCCGGCACGATGAGCTTTGGTGGCCCGGGAACACATCTGCACTCTTCAAAGCTGACCCTGAACTGAGGAAATGCCGGTAAGCTGTATAATGGCATAAATAGGGTTTTTTCAACTTTGGTGCATATCTCACACATTTTGAGGAATTTTGGCACCAAATTTTCAACTTCGGATTATTGGGACTCCTCCTCATGAATTCAGCCACTGTCATGGTGTTATTCAGTCCCGAAAGGTGATTTCGTGGTCATTGCATGGAATCACCTTTCGGGACTGATTAACGAAATGACAGTGCCAGTGTTCATGAGGTGGGCTCTCAAGAAGCCTGTGTAAATTTGTGGAAATCAAAAATTATTGTTTTACAAGCGCCATTATGCAGCTGCACATGCTGGTAACTTCATAATTTGCAATATTTTCACTCCAGATTTTCCACATTGGCATTTTGCCACACCTCCTTATGAACAGTATAGCTGTCATTTTTCACATTCTGGCCAAAATGTGGTTTTGCACTTGTGGCACAGAGTAGCGCGGTCGCTGTTGGAAATCAGTGTTCGGGGCACATTAAGAAAATCACAGTGACACTGTTCATGAGCAGAGGTCTGAAAATGGCTACGTTGAAAATTTTGTGATGAAAGTCCATAAAATGACTGTGTTACAAGTGTGTGTTGCACAGTTTCCACGCACTCTTGTAACTTCGCAAATTAGTAATATTTTCACGCCAGATTTTCAGCACTGGCATTTTTTCACACCTCCTTATGAACAGTACAGCTGTCATTTTTCACATCCTGGACAAAATAAGGTTTCACGCTTCCAGCACAGAATAACGCAGTCGCTTTGGGAAATCAGTGTTTGGGACAGATTAAGATCGAGTGAGAGAGGGCGAGTGACCAAGCTCAACTGAGCTCTGTTGGGACTGCTGCAGATTTCATTGTGGGTAGAAAAAGGCACCAATGCAGGCAGGAGCCCAGTACAAAAGGGCAGCCTGCAGCGCCAAGAGAAACAATGAGCGAGTGAGGGAGGGGGAGTGAGGGACCTCAATGGAGCTCTGTCGGGACTGCTGCAGATTTCTTTGTGGGCAGAAAAAGGCATCAGTGCAGGCAGGGGCCCAGTACAAAAGGGCAGCCTGCAGCAGCGGGAGAAACAGAATGAGCGAGTGAGAGCGGGGGAGTGAGCAAGCTCAACGGAGCTCTATTGGGACTGCTGCAGATTTCTTTGTGGGCAGAAAAAGGGCACCAATGGAGGCAGGAGCCCAGTACAAAAGAGCAGCCTGCAGCACTGGGAGAAATGGAACGAGCAAGTGAGAGAGGGAGAGTGAGTGAGCTCAGCGGAGCTCTGTCGGAAGTGCTGCAGATTTCTTTGTGGGCAGAAAAATGCGCCAATGCAGGCTCCAGCCCAGTACAAAAGGGCAGCCTGCAGCACTGGGAGAAACAGAATGAGCGACTGAGAGAGGGGGAGTGAGCGAGCTCAACGGAGCTCTGTCAGGACTGCTGCAGATTTCTTCGTGGGCAGAAAAAGGCACCAACGGCGGCAGGAGCCTGGTACAAAAAGGCAGCCTACAACACCAGGAGAAACAGAATGAGCAAGTGAGAGAGGGGGAGTGAGCGACCTCAACGGAGCTCTGTTGGGACAGCAGTGAATGACTTTGTGGGCAGCAAAAGGCGCCAACACAGGCAGGAGTCCAGTACAAAAGGGCAGCCTGCAGCGCTGGGAGAAACAGAATGACCAAGTGACAGAGGGGTAGTAAAGAGAGCTTAATGGAGCTCTGTCGGGACTGCTGCAAATTTCTGTGTGGGCAGAAAAAGGCACCAATGCAAGCAGGAGCCCAGTACAAAAGGGCAGCCTGCAGCATCGGGAGAAATAGAATGAGCAAGTGAGAGAGGGGGAGTGAGCGAGCTCAGTGGAGCTCTGCCGGGACTTTAGAGTTGCACAACCTCCCGCCCAGGGTCCTCTGTGGTTCTATATTACAGCAGGGTCTCTGGAGTGGACACAAAGCAACGATTGGATACTTTTAGGATTGCTGTAATAGTACAGATTTAGTTGTTCTGTTTATTTCTCTGACTTAGCTAAGTACTGAGCTATGCTATTGTGCTTGCTGTAATAATACAATGGATGTCTGAGGGGGGGGGGGGGTTCCTTAGTTCTTAGGCATAGTACTTTCACTTTCAAATACCTAAACAGCACATATAAGCAAGCAACATTCAGCATTGACAAATGCTTGTTTAGTATGAACTCCAGCATATTGCGGTCACTGTTAGCAAGGGACTCTCTGGTACCAAAGCCAGCAACTGTTTCTGATAGATTGTTTACTACTACAGTACATCTAGCATTGCCCATCCCTGATTGTTAGTCACGTGCTGATCTTGGTTATTGTCATCTAAAACCTGAAATGAGCTTCTCTGCTTTTGTTTTGGCCTCCTTTTTTCCCCCAGTCAATTTCTGGCAGGTCAAGATCTCCCATACAGACCCTATCTCCTTAAGGAAGAAGTCCACCCAAAACTTGAAAAAAATATATGTTGTGCGGAGTGTTTTAATTTGTATGTGAATTTCTAGTGTTTCCTTTCCTCTGACTGGTATTAGGAGTTTTTCCTAAATTAGCCTGCTAGCTTTAGGGTAGTTTTTCGACCCCTGGAGATCTCCATATGAAACAGCTTAATTGTATTCCTTTGTCCTACAATGCACCTTGTTTCATGTGATGGTGATGTAGCTGAGACCATAAATCCAGCAGAAAGCATTGCCTTACAATCAGTTCACAACAGTAGAGATGGCTATATTTTAAAATCTGTAGAATTCAGCTTGGTGACCACCCTCATCATAAAGGTCTTACTGTCCTGAAAAACGTTGCTGCTGGTAATTTCTGTACAGCTTGTAAAGCTTCCAAGATATTTAGCTTGTTTGGCATGTGTGTGCTGAATGTTGGGTCTCTCTTACATCACTGTCACATGAGACAAGATGTACTGTGGGAACAATAAATACAATTAAGCTGTCAGGGATGAAGATCCCCAGGGGTCATAAAACTAGTATAAAGCTAGCAAAAAGTCAGAGGGAAGGAAACACTAGAACTTCACATACAAATTAAAACACTCTGCACAACATATATTTTTTTAAGTTTTGGGTGGACTTCTCCTTTAACTGCTAACACAAGAAGTTTCATCTAGCAAATTGTATCTTAAAATGTTCTGATAAGGTGGTCTGTGACATTTTCCCCGATGCAGCTTACACCCTCTCTTGTCTTTTATGTTTAGCCATAGTAACTCCAGTTCACTATTATCATGTTTTGCCATATTAATAATAGTTTATGTTAATTGTTTCTGAACTTTTTAAAGAGTTCCAGAGACAAATAAGAGTTTGTGCAGGTGGGTGGTGTGTGATTTGAGGACAACTCTATCTAAAATAGACTAGAGATAGGTTAATGGGTGGGGTAAGGTAACATTAGCTATGGGGCAGAAAAGGGTCTAATTTACAGTAATTTCATGGGGAAAGTGAGTCATTTTAAACTGAAGGAGCCAGACAATTACAGCTCACTCTAGGGCAGAAGGTCAAGTGTCTGTAAAGTAGTCTGGGATTAAGGAAGCAGTCGAAACATGTTGCGTAATCAAGGGTTCTTTTTCTGAGGAAACTAGCTTCTAGATAGTGTTAACTGAGAGATGGGGTTCTTAACTGTGAGGTGGAGGCAGGAGAGATTAGTGTGCCTCCTTAAACTAAATACAAATGATTCTTCAGGAAGGCACCTGAAGTAGAGGACCACATGAAAAAGACTGTGTGTTGGCCTACTGTATGAGTCTGCAGTGAATAACAGAGTTCCAGAGACAAACAGGAGTTATTTCAATGAGTGGTGTGTGATTTAAAGATAAGTGCGATTATTTAAAATGGGTCAGAAATATGTGACTGTTTGGTATAAAATACTGTAAGACCAAGCAAAATAATGTGACTTGGGCAGAAAAAGGGCTCATTTAATCTTGGGAGACAAGTGATTAATTTTAAATTTAAGGAACCAAGAAGCATAAATTCAATCTATGGGGAAAAGGCAGGGCAGAGCTGGAAAAGCCTGCTGACAAGATCTTTAGGCTGTCTTCTGCCTTCTTATCCTCCTCACAAGAGCTGGGAGTCGCAGGGTCACAAGGGTGAGTAAAGTGCCGGCTTCTACTCTTCCTCCTCTCCATGATCATCTCCACTTGCCAGGCCAGGGCCATTGGGAGTCTTCCAGCTAGCCATGCCTCCTCCCAATAGGAAGGTGGCATTCATAGCTCTTCCCACTTTGAATGAAATTCCTGCACCTAGCAGTCCTCTGCACTGTGGTCCAAAGTGCTAAGAGCTGCAGCGCAAAGGGTGTCAAACTCTAGCATCTGCCATGGGCATCAGCCGTGAAAGGCAGCCAGCAGCCAGTCACTATACTTTAATACCCAGTAAGTACTGAAACTTGTAATATTTACATACTACTTTGAGTACTGTTGGTATACCCTGGAAGGCTGACATGCTGTTTATGTTACTTGAGATTCATTAGTAACTGTATTGTAACTCTGTGTTGTTATGTGGTTCTACTAATTTTGTGTAGTAGACCTTGTACTGTAATGAGCTAGACTGTTGCACAATAAGCCTAGCCTTGCAACTACATATCTGAACATACATTATACTTGTGATTTCAACAGTAGTGTATACCTGTGTTCTCAAAATGTTATTCACTGAGTTAATATAGTAAATCGGGACACTCCTTGTCTGAGTGGCCATTACAATGTGGTTTCACTACAGCCTTTAGTAGTGTTCTGTTGTCTTGTCAGTGGCCTTACTATGGCGAGCCTTCTTACTCCCTATCTGGGTGACCACGCCAAAGCTTTATCCTGCTACATTTATAATGCAGTGCCTTGTGATCACTCCCTATTAGTGCGATCTAGTCCTGAATGCTCTAATTTGACCAAATTGCTCCTCTTTTTTTCATAATGGGCTTGTTACAGTGGGCCATGTCGCTTGTTGTATTTTTAGCCTGTGCACTGCAACTTATTGCCTCTTCTGAACCCTTATAGTACTGGGCCTGCTTTTTATTTGGATTTCTCCATGTCCAGTATCTTAGTTCAAAAACATTATGTTGCATCTGTGCATTACCTCCTTCCCCCTCACTGCATTATAAAGATATCAATATTCCTAAAGAGACTTCAGTTGGCCACAGAGCCATTTATATGCACCTGAGATGCTGGCTGTCGTTTTACCTTGCCCTCAGCCACCCACAGTCTGCTGGTGATATTGAGCTAAACCCAGGTCCTATGTTGATTCATTCATCTTTACTCCCCCCCCACCCCCACACACACACACAGAAATTATCAAGCATCTAAAAACAGCATACTTAAAACATTGGAAGCTTAATTCTGAAACTTGATGAACTGGCAGCTTGGGTCAATCATTATCAACTGGATGTACTAGTACATCTGAAACATGGCTAAAACCAGTTATTTCTGACAATCTTTGTGCCCTTCGAGATTAAAGTCTTATTTGTTGTGATAATACTGCTCCTAAGAAGAGGAGAGGCACTGTAATCTACTATAGACCATACCTTAAGGTCACAATACCAAGCCACCCTCTCTCTCCCTTGACCCTCCATTAGAATGCTGTCATGATGTGCTTACACTGGGCAATATGAAAAAAAAATGCATCTTTTCTGCATTTATATTTTATTAGCTGGTAGTAAAAACTTCCTTCCTTCACTACTTAAATAGGCAGGCTTCCTAGCTGAAAATAATGAATTCATTCTATTGGTGATCTCAACATTAATTGGCTTGGTGGTAGTGATAAAAGTGTGGAACTAGTCCTTACTGAACTTCATCTGTCACAAATTATTGCTGAGCCTACCAGATGTTCAAACAATGGGAACAGCCTACCCCTGATTGATTGGATCCTTACTCCCCAAGTAGACAGAATCAGATGCTCTGGAGTGCTTTTTGATGCCGTTAGTGACCACTCACCAGTATACTGTGTATGACGGGCTAAGAAACTACCCCCCCACCTGAATCCTTAAATTTAGAGAGTTTTCTAACCTTGATTCCAAACAATTCAGGCAAGTGGTGTCTGGTACTGATTGGTCCCACTTGTACGAGACACTGATGTTAATTCAGCTGTGAATTTTAGACTTCACTGTCTTCACACCTGCAGGATAAATTGGCCCCTCTCACCAGAAGAAGGATACATGGTCTTCTCACTTAATGGCAGGCTCATTCTCTCCTAACCATGATCATAACAAGAGACAAAAGGTGACCTGAGTTTAAGGCCTCCTCGTTGGCAACTACCTGAGGCAATTATAGGACACTCAGGAATGAGTGTAAAATAACAATAAGGCTCAGTAAGAGTCTTCACTGCAAACAGTTTTTTTCACTCTGCAGCCCCAAATACCAGGCTATTTTAAAAGTGCATTAAGCTGTTGCTGGGTCTTAAATGGGATAATTCATCCCAAGACATGGACTTGAATGGTGTCAACTGCAATAATAGCTACACCATAGCCAATGCTTTCAACTGCCACTTCTCAGATCTTACCTCTTACCTCTTACACTAAGGCCTTCCCTGTCTTGCCTCTGCCTTTATGTAGTTGGGACTCCCTGCCTGGGGCCTCCATCTCTTCTGTCCATCCCCCTTTTTATTTTAAATGTGTCCAAACTGCTGAGCCTCCTCAAGCAAGCACCGGAAATCTATATCTGCTGGCTCAGATGACATTGTGCCTAATCTATGTAACACTGCTGCTTACGAGTTTGCTTACGGGTGTTGTACCAGAGGTATGGAAATCCTTTCATGTAGTCCCTGTCTTTAAGAAATGTAACCCCAAACTCATCAGTAATTATAGACCCATGGCCATCCTTCCTGTCCTGAACAAACTGACAGAAATAATTTTTGCTATCCCAGCTAACCAGTTATCTCTCCTTCTGTGACCTTCTGTCCCCATGATGCATGGATTCAGAAAAGGACATAGCACTACCATTGGTCTCCTCCAACTCACAAACAGTATTGCCTCTGCCATGGATAGTGGCAGATACAGGCAGTCTTATTGGTGCAGTTTTTATAGACCTAATAAAGGCTGTTGACCAAATGGGCCACTCTGCTATGCTCCAAACTTTCTAGTCTGGAGATCTCATCCACTGCACTTTCATGGTTTAGTAACTATCTTTCAAACAGATTTCAGAGGGTCAAATCTGGGTCTTCCCTCTTTGAATCTGCTTCAGCTTTGGTGGAGGTTCCTCAGGGGTCCATATTAGGTCCTTTTCCATTTGCCCTGTACATAATCAACCAACCAACCAACCAACCAACCAACCAATCAACCAGTGTCTGTCCCACTACCCTTCTATGCTATATACAGACAACCTGATCATCTTCACTATTTATTTTATTTTTATTTATTTAAATTTTGTTAACCGGGTAGCACACTAAATACAAACACATAATCTTAAAGGTCACAAAAATAACAACAAAACAAAATTAGACAAAACATCCACAGACCTCCAAAGACTGTAAATATATCTTAAAATTGTGTTTAAAATGTTGCAATGAGGAGGAGGAATGTAAATCAACAGGTAATACATTCCAAAAATAAAGGAGCAGCAACTGAGAAAGAGCAAGCTCCAGCTCTAGAGTAAAATGGAGTATTTTGAAGGAAAACACCATTGGAGGAATGTATATTACAAGCAGGGGACCTTATGTTAATCAAATCTATAAGTGGATACTTAGTATTTAGAAAAATTGATTTAAATACTTGACAACCAAAAAAGTTCATGATTTTAGAGTATCTAGACAACCAACCCAAATTAGAGTACATATGACAATAATGAAAATAAGGACAATCCAATATGAAGCAACAAACATTATTGTAAGTAACAGATAATATACTGATCTCTTTAGCAGATAACTTGAAACAGAGACTTGCAACATAATCCATATGTGTTTAACGCCCCACCCAAATGGGGCTTACCTTAAAAAATACCATTGGGTGTTCTTCCGCAGCTGCTGGCATCCCTGCTACTTGAATACTTCCTGGCACCTACTGCCACTTAGCCATTGTTCTCTGGTTCCTTGAGTTTATCCCTGTTCCCCTCAAGCAGCCCAGTACTTAATTCAGCCCATTTTTGGGCTTAAAATGCAGTCGCGAGCTGCCGGTATGTTTTTGTCCGGCCAGCACTCGTGCATACACACAGGAGCGTTAGGTTGTTGTCAACCACTGTTTGCAGTCAAAACCGAAGGAGTTTTCTTGGTCCCAGTGCCCCGCTATTCTATATCGGGACTGGTGACCTGAGAAAAGTTGGGGGAAGCTCCAAAGAAAAAAAAAGAAAAAAGTTTAACAGTGGGCCATAAGCAGGGCTCATGCATATTAATGAGCCCCGCATGACTATGGATGAGGAGCTGCCTGCTGCCTAGGGGGTACATGTATCGGCTGCAGCAACAGCGTAAATGGGCAAAGTAAAAATAAAACAACAAATCTGTGCAAGAGAGCACTGTTGGGGCTACTAGAAAGTGGGAATTCAAATTAATGAAAGTTAATTTATCTGGCTGCAGCCAAACTTTAAAATTGAAGACTTGAAATAGACTGCCACAGACTGTATCAGCAGCCACCATCTTTGTTCCTATCACCAATCAGCAACCAGGATTAAGCAAGGGGACTTCTGGAATAGTGCCAGAGACTTGTGGGGAAAAATCAGGGACAAAATCTAGGTGCCAAAATACTGTCCATTTAAAGGACTGGGCCTGTGATTTTCAGCCTGCACAGCCAATAGAATTACAGAAATGTTACTCTTGATAGAAGAAGGGTCTGTTTGAATCCAGTCAGTTCTGGCCAGTTCATGGAGTAGTTTGAGTTAGTTTGAGTCGAGCCTTTGAACTGTCAGGAGGCTCCCTGCAGCTTGGGGAATTTGGGGAGTGGCCTGCCTTACCTCTTCTCGGCCAAAACATGGACATGGGTATGACCACAGGTGCAGTGTTTGCAGATCTATCAAAGGCCTTTGACCTTGTTGGCCACCACCACCTTCTCCAATCCACCCTGCTAAACCTAGGCTGCTCCCCGGATGCCACCTCTTGATTTATCAGCTACCTCGCTAACAGATCCCTGTCTGTTCTGATAGGCAAATACACCTCTGCTGCATTACCCGTTCATACTGGTGTCCCCCAGGGCTCCATACTGGGGCTTCTATTATTTTCACTGTTCATAAATGATCTTCCCACAGAAAGCATAAACTGTAATGCGCTCACGCTGATGACCTCATCATCTACCATAGTTGTAAGTCCTGCGAATCTATATCTTCTACACTCACTACAAACTATGGATCAGCTCAACATTGGTTCCTCTCCAAAAAACATCTTGTAAATGAAAACAAAATGAAGGCCATGCTCTTTGGCTCAAAGCCATACCTTGCAAAGGCCACCAAATCAAAAAAACTCATTACACATAGTCACCCCTGCAGGCCCTCCTCTTGACACTGTACTCTCCTTCAAATACTTAGGAGTGACTCTTGATCCCTTCCTTACCTACAATGACCACATTTCTAACACCATGAAGAGGGTCCACCAGAAGCTGGGGGCAGCCTACTGTGTTAACCACCTCCTGACCCCAGAGGCTTGTCTTGCAATTGCCCAGGAAAATCTACTGCCCTTACTTGAGTATTGCTCCCCAGTGTTCTCCTCCATGTCCTCCTCACTTCTTTCTCCTCTAAATATCACATACTGTACAACTCTATCTGTTGCTTTGCCTTTCAGGTCCCTTCCTCCACTCATCACTGCTGTCTATATCAGTCCTTAGGCTGGCTCTCTGCAGGGGCTGTTTTGAATATGCTATGGGCTGTATAGTCAACACGTCTCTCAGGAACTCACATAAGTCCCCATACTCCTTGCTTCTCACCAACAGGGTGGTAACTCAGTGTCTCTTCTGTTCTCCCCCCCCCCCGAGTAGTCCCCTGTGTATCTACTGTCATGGGGAGCAAGGCTTTCTCTGTCTCTGCCTCCTACCTCTGGAACAGAATACCACCTGCAATCTGTATGTTACCCTCTCATCAGTCCTTCAAATTGAAGCTAAGAGATTGGCTCATGTCTCAGGCCACCTGTGCCTGCTCCCTTGGAAACACCCTCGCCAGAAATCTGCCTTAGGGGCCCAGTGTACCATTTGCCTTACTTCCCCAAGTACTGGCTCCTACATATACAATTGACACATTTTTTGACTCCATTGTAAAAATGTTGATTGCTATAGTGTAATCCCTTATGCACTTTATTGTAAACCTTGGACTGGCTGAATAGTGTCTTGATTTGCTGTAAGTGTATGTCCTAGTTCTCTGTAAGCAGGGAAGCATTGATGTTTGTAATGAACTTGTTTTTTATGTCCTTAACCCCTATTTTAAGATATGATGTTTATGTATCACTGTTTCTGACACCACTGTACTCACTGTATTATATGTATCTACTGTATTATAAATTGTACCTATTATCTGTGCCATGGTATGGCCTGGGTCACAACTAAAAATGGTCCTTTGGATCAGTTTGCTCACCCAGTTACCAAAAACATAAATAAATAAATAAAAATGCCTGCCGAGTAACTGGGACAGCCAAAATCTGCAGAACTAGCTGCAATTTATTCCCAGAGGGAGAGACAGGAAAAGGTTATTTCCCAGAGTGAACTTCCAGACCTAAGGTGGGATCAAAGCTACTGGAGGATCCCCACCTGCATTCGGTGAGAAGCTGTTTTTGTCTCAGGAACTACACCTGAAATTGATGCCTTTGGTCACCGAAACTGTTTCCAGTCAATTTGTCAGAGGGAGATCTGAACAACTGTGTGTCAGCTTGAATTTCCAGGACTGCCATGTGCAAGTGAGTAAGATGTGTGGCCTACCACTGAACTATATCCTAGGTGAACTAGTGATGCCAAGCAATTTGCCTGATAGACTACTGCTGCCTGTAAAAGCCAAGCTGCCAGATGACTAGAGAAGGGAATCAGCTCCTGCAGAGAAGTTCATCACCGGTTGAGGCCACTCTTGGGGGCTACACCTGGACAAGGGGGTGAGTTGTGCTAGCTCCGGTCCCTGTATCCTGGTCCTTGCCAGAAAGGACGAAGTCCTGTATCCTGCAGCCACATCCTGCCTCAAGGAGAGCCATCCTGGAAATCAGCAGAGATCCCAAGGTTCAAAGTTCAGTGAGTAACTCAGGGTTTTATCCTGCAACACGAATTAACCTGTTTGTTCCAACTGATTTGCCTTTCAAGTCTACATTTTGGGTTAGACTTTCTTTGCAGGCCATCAGGCCTGGGGATTACAAATTTCTGGGTTTTTACAAGTAATTTATGGTTTTACAGATGAGTACAAGTTAAAGCCTTAACTAATTCTTTATTTAAGGGCCCCAACCAGCTGTGACGCCGGCCCACCTGTGGCACCACTTCAGGCCTGCAATGTAGTTTATCCTGGGTACCTAGTGAGGTCATTTGGACATTCAAAAAGGGTTAATGTACTGCTTTAAATGTTATGCAAAGTTGAAATACTGCTAAAATCAATAGTGCCAATTGATTTAATTTTAATTTGCACCCCCTGCCCCTTATTTTAATCACTAAATAAATCTGTTTGTTGTTTAAATGTTAATCTGGTCCATGGGCATATCATTACTGAGTGCTCCGTTAATGCAAATAGCTGAAAGGTACTGTGTTATTACTGGTAGCCATTTTCTTACTGGTGCTCAGGGTGCATGCCAAGTTGGACCCTGAGGGTAAGTGGTCACATGAGCATATTATTAGCACTGTCCCTTAATTGTAAATTGAATGCACAACAAGGTAGTTATTGTAATTTTAAGTGTGGGGCCACTAGGTGGATTGGTGGGTGGTTACAGTGTCCCAGAGGGCTATACAAAAACAGTTAAACTACTCCAATATCATTCCTCTGGGTGGAGGCACCCATTCATAGAACTCAGGCCCCTCAACCTGTGCATAGCCACACAGGCAGGGGTAGTAGCCCATAGGATAGCACCACCTAGGGGTTACATATGGTAATAATGTCTAGATTGCATTTGATCTACGAGTATCTAAAGCAAAATATTTCTTAAATTTAAAAAGTAAACCTAGCTTTTGATTCACATTTTTACAAACTGTTTTGATCTGTAAAGAAAAATTTAATCCTGAGTCTAAAAGGGCACCAAGATATACAAACTCATCAACAAACTCAATTGCTGCCTCCTATTATCATGTATCAAAAGAGCAGGGTCATTTTTCAAGGAGTGAGGTATTCCAAACATCATTGTCTTAGTTTTTTTAACATTAAGAATCAAACGATTTTCAGAGAACCAATTACAAACACATGGAAATCCAGATTCCAAAAACAACGTAATCTAAGAATTAGATTTAGCTTGAGAATAAATTATAAGGTCATCTGCATATAATAAACAAATACAGGACTTAAAAATGGAAGGTAAAGTATTAATAAACAATGAAAATAATTGGGGTCCCAATATTGACCCCTGTGGGACTCCAAGATTCAATACCCTAACAGATGATACAGCTAACCCTAGACTTACCACCTGTGACCTACAGGTCAAATAATCTGTGCTCCAGGCCACAACATTCTCACAAAAACCAAGGTAATCCAATTTTAAACACAAAGGATAATTAAATGAGATTGAATGCCTTGGTCAGGTCCTCGAAAACCACCCTGTTAAAAGACCATTTTCAAAGCCCTGGAGGACAGCATTTTGTGAACCTGACAAAGGCAATCTCTTTATCATGATTCTTCTGAAAACCATGTTGTTCTGAACACATCAGACTGTATTGTTCTAGATATTCAGTAGTTTGACCTGCTACAACTTTCTCTAATAACTTACTTAAGAGGTTGAGAATTGATATAGGCCTAAAATCATCAAGACAGTCAGCATTATGTTTTTTTTGGGTATAGGAACAACCCTTGCAAGCTTCCAGGCTGGTGGAAACTGACCAGAAATAAGTCAAAAATTGAATATGGAACACAAAGGACTTACAATTTGAGGGGTAATTAACTTAAAAAAATGACCATCCAGGCCTTCACCACAATTGCTAAACTTATTTGGGATAGTCGCAATTAGTTTTAATAAAACAAACTCTGTTATCCTACGAAAATAAAATCTAAGCCTATTTCCCTGAACATTTATTTATTTATTTAGTTTTTGTTGACCAGGTAAGGTGCACTAGCCATGGAAATGATTATTTTTCAGGCACAACCCGGGAGGGTCCAGAACAATACAAAGAGAAATAAATAATACATCATGACATTACATAAATTTGACAATTTTCAAAGATGGTAATACATTGCAAGTAGGAGTAAATAAATACAGGCAGGGTAAGAAATACAATACAGTGTAAATAACTAAAAGTGAGGGAAAGCAATACATTAACTAAGGTAACTTAAGCAGCAGACCAGACAATTCAGATAGGATAATACAATGAAGGTTGTAATACTTCAATACATCATTAGGACTGTTATTATTTGGTAGTTTGACAGAGTTGCACCCATAACTTGAATGATCAGAAAATTTATCATTAAACATCTCCATGATTACACTATGATCTGATTTTATCCCATCTGGAGTTTTGACCTTATCAACAGTTGATTTTTCCCTTGGGGCAATCAGATTATTGACATAATCCCAAAATTTCTTTGGATCAGCCCAATTATCACACAGTTGTTTTTTTATAAAAAAATTTATTTGCACAGCCCACTAAATAACTAACCTTATTGCTAAGAAAATGATATCTATTGAGTAATGCAACCAAGGGAAATAGCTTATATTCAGACCAGGCAAAATTTCTAGCACCAAGCCATTCTTTTAACTCCTCTGTAAACCACCTATTGAAAGTACCCTGTACCCTTACCTTGTGGAAAGGAAAAAACTTAGCCTGAACTGGCAGTAACTGTTAACAAAAATGATCAACTGCACAGTCAGGGTAAGGGATTAAATCTAGTACTGACCAATCAGTTCATGGAAGATGTTGTATAAGCTTTCCATAATCAAATGTCTTAAAGCTACAAAGCTGAATAAGCCAATGTGAAATATTAGCCCTCTTAAAATTCAGAACCCAGTAAACAGCTTGATGATCACTGATTGATTCAGCAAGCGCCACTCACTGAAAATATAATATCTACCAAATTGGTAGCAATTCAGTCCAATATAGAATGAGTCCCTGCATGGTGATTAAGCCTGATTGGTTCATTAATCATTTGAGATGAATTATAGGAATGTAATTGTGATTCCAGACTCAAGCTTTCTGACTGCATCCAATTCAAATTTGTAACCCCCACTAAAACAAAATCAGATACAGAAAACTATCTGGAACTAGTATCTAAAAGCTCCCTTGACCTAGTTAATCCACAGGTTGGTGGGTTATAGAGACAACCAAGAATTACATATGTATACATATATATTAATCTTTTAATCTAATTATATTAATCTTAAAAGCAGTCAATCATTTAATGAATCTGTATCAACACTATTACCCAATAAACATATCTCTAAACACTCCTTAAATAGCACTGCAACCCCCACCTTCTTATTACTTTTTCTATCAGCATGAATAACATTATACCTTGGGATTTGACATGTATTATCTGGAAAGGTTTGCTTCAACCAAGATTCAGTTAAAACAATTACGTCAGGATTATAAGATTGTGAAATAATTTCAACCTTAGCTAACTTAGGCAAAAAGCTTCAAACATTCAAATGCATTACCATCAGCCCACGTACAGTGTACCATGCTTTGCTACCAGCAACAGGGCCTAAATCACCAGGGGGCCCAGGGTCCAATTCAATATCCCCTGATAATAAAATTAATTTAAGTAACACTAACACTTTAATGTTAGCCCAAATTCCACATAGCCCCTTTCGATAATAGAACAGTGATGCTGGCAGCAAACAAGACCCACATGCCCTCAAGACATCTCTCTACAATAATAACAACCCATGGGTACCAATGATTTTAAGCCTTTGTACCAATAAATTGAATATAGAATAATCAAACTGAACATTTTCCCCTCCTTCCTCATATGGAACATAACCTACAAATAAATTATAAAATAATAATAAACTTAAAAGCAACACATAGTTAAAACTGATGAGCCCAACATCATTTTATCCTAAATACACACAAATAAACAATAAAAGAACAAACTTTGGAAGAGTAACGTGTCCCAGTCTCCTACGGCTCCCTTGGACTTCCTGAAACTCCACACTTCGCTGCACTTTGCAGCAGAGAGCCGCCACTCAAGATGCTGCCATGTTTTGCAAGCAGCAACTTTTAAATCCCCATAATGCGCCAAGTACTAGCTCCAACTATATTGAAAATATCAATCAAAATCTGTCCAAGGACCTTCATTCTGTTCATAACTGTCTCACTGTTAACAAATTGCTTTTGAACACGACTAAAACACAACCAGTCCTTTTTGGACCAGCCTCTAGATAAAACCTCTGCCTATTCCTCCTTTCTGTTGCTTACCAGGATGGAGCTGTAGTTCCCACTGTCACCTCCTTCCCCTACCGTGTACCAGCCTTGACCACTCACTTGACTTCACATCCCATGTGATGGGTGTCTGCAAAGCAATTAATTCCATGCTGGGTGTTTCTCACCAAGCTAGTCATAACCTTACTCCCCAGGCTCGTCTGTCCATTGCCCATAGAATTATACTCCCTAAACTCCTCTATGGGGCCTCTGTATTCTTAGCTGCTTCCAAATCCACCCTTTATAGGTGGGATGTCACTTACAATAACATTTTCTGATTTGCATTGTCATCCCACCAACTTTTCCACCATTGCTCTCAATATGCCAGGCTTGGTTGGCTTTCCCCGTCATCATTGCATGACTATACATTTGGTGGTGTAATTTACAGTATCTTACATAATCATCTGCCCTCATCCCTGGCCTCACTCTTTAACCCAGCTTATACTCCCTGAAATCTGGTGAGCATGCCCTCTTGTCTGTCCTGAAACTCAGAATGAAGATAGGTGAGACCTAATTTGCTAATACTGCTTCGTGTTCATGGAACTCAGTCCATTCTGAACTTTGTCATTGCTTTTTGCTGCCTGATTCTGCAGCAGATATCACAAACATCTGCTTAATGTGGTAACCTTCTCCTGCCCTTAGATATCATACCCACTGTCTCACATACTGTACAACTATTGTGACTTAAATACCTATGTTTTTCATGTGAGCTTTGTGAAATTTTATTAAGTATTGTTTTATGACATTCCTGATGCTTTTTGTGACTGTTATGCTGGCATTTATCTACTGTACATATCTCGCATTTATTGTATAATTGTGATATTTTATTTTCAACCATTTGTCATTTCCAAGTCAGGACTAAAATAAGCATTTGATTGTCTAGTTCACTTACCTGGTAAATACAAAATAAATATATAAAAAAATAAATTTCTGTAAAGTAGTCTGGGATTAAGGAGGCAGATGAAAATTGTTGTTAAATCACAAAATAAAGGCATACCGTTCCTTATAAGTGAGACAGCAGGGAACAGGAGTTAGCAAAGTGGGAGTTGGGCTGAGTTGGCATGGTTCAGTGGGTGAATTACTTCTTTGCAAATAAGGTACAGTGGACATTAGTCTAGAATTGTGGCAGTGCACCTGGTGCTTTGTAGGGGTTGTGGATTATATGCTGTGGCTGAGGAAGAGTTTTTCTGTGGCTACTACAGGCTGGTTGCAGCATTGAAGGCCGGCGTTGGCATACATGAGGGGCAACTAGTAGTGCTTCAAGATGTGGGGGTGTCATGGGCTGGGACAGAGGTTTGCAAAGTTCGGGGCATGTTTCAGGAAAGCCCTAGCAGGGAAGGAGGACTGAGGAGGAGTTGAGGAACAGTGGGCCCTTCTACAAGGACCCATAGTGGAGGCAACACACCTTTGCATTAGGCAAATAAATAAAGACAAGAAAAAAAGAAAACCACCATAGTTCTCAAAGGAATTGGCTGGGAAAGCAAGAGTGCAAAAGTTGGCATTCAGGAAGTACAAGAAAACACAGAAGGAGGAGGAGGAGGAGGAGACCAGGGTAGTGTATCTGCATAAGCAGAGGGAGGGAGGCAGGGAAGGCAGTCAGGAGTGCAAAGGCACAAACAAGGAAAAAATAGCCCAGGCAGTGTAGAAAGGGGATAAGATGCTTTATAGGTATGCTAGTGAAAGGAGAAAGACAAGGGGATGGATTGTAAGACTTAAGGGAGGAGAAGAAGGGGAGTGTGCAGAAGGGGACTTGGAAAAAGCAACAGTCCTGAGCAAATATTTTTGTTCAGTGTTCACAGAAGAGGGGGAAGGTGAGGGACCACAATTAAGTGGCAGGAGCAATAAGAGGAGGGAGGTGGACACCAGTCCATTTATGGAGGAGAGAGTTCTAAAGTAACTCACGAAACTAAAAGTGGACAAAGCTATGGGACGAGATGGCATACATCCTAGAATATTAAAGGAACTTAGGGTGGTGCTGGCAGCTCTCTTCCTTGAATCACTGGAAACAGGAGTGGTTTCGGAGGACTGGAGGATAGCAGATGTAGTGCTACTATACAAAAGTGGCAGCATGGAGGAACCTGGAAACTATAGACCAGTCAGCTTGACCTCAGTGGTGGGGAAAATAATGGAATCACTGCTAAAAGAAAGGATTGTGGGACATCGAAGCCAGCAGAGCACAGGATCTGAACCAGCATGGATTCACAGTGGGAAGGTCATGTCAAACAAATCTGATAGATTTCTTTGACTGGGTGACCAGGGAAGTGGATCGGGGGAGCAGTGGATTTGGCCTACCTGGATTTCAGCAAGGCTTTCAAATTCGTTTCAAATATGAGGCTCGTAAACAAGTTAGGCCACCTTAGAATGTGTCCCAAGGTGGTAAACTGGGTTAGAAACTGGTTGAGGGATAGAACACAGAGGGTGGTAGTAAATGAAGCTCAATTCGAAGAAAGGAGGGTGACCGGTGGGGTGCCACAGGGATCCATTCTGGGTCCAGTCCTATTCAATGTCTTCATAATTGACATTACGGAGGGGCTGAAAGGAAAGGTATACCTCTTTGCAGATGACACTAAGATCTGCAACAGGGTAGACTCTCCAGGAGGGGTAGAAAAAATGAGGAGGGACCTATGCAAACTAGAGAAATGGTCAACAGTGTGGCAGCTAAGATTCAGTGCAAAAAAGTGCAAATTCGTGCACTTGGGACACAAGAACCCAGGAGAGGTTTACATGATGGGGGGAGAGATACTGACGGCCATCAATCAGGAAAGGGATCTGGGAATAATCATATCAGATGACAGAAAGATAGCCAAGCAATGTACGAAGACTGTGTGGAGAGCCAGTGGGGTGCTGGGGAGCATAGGGAGAGGTATCACCAGCAGGAGAAAGGAGGTGTTGATGCCTCTGTACAAACCTTTAGTGAGAGACCTCGTCTGGAGTACTGTGTCCAGTTCTGGAGGCCACATCTCCATAAGGACATAGACAGGGTAGAGGCAGTTCAGAGAAGGGCAACAAAAATAGTGCAGGGCCTGCACTAAAAGTCATATGAGGAGAGAGTGGAGGACTTCAATATATATACCCTGGAGAGAAGGAAGGGGGGGATATAAGTGAAACCTTCAGATATCTCAAGGGTCTATATTAGGCCTGCTTATTATATAAGGAACTTCTGTATATTTTAATTTGAATGATGGGAATGTTTATGTAAATTGTGAATTTTTAAGTATTTTATTGATTGTAATGGCACCCTGAGCCTTGGAAGGGCACTTTTTAGAAATAAAAATATGATGATGATGATGTTGATGATGATAAAGGGCATAAATAAGGTACACAATGGTAGCATCTTTCAGAAAAAGAGATGTTCTAGAACAAGGGGTCATGACATGAGGCTGGAAGGGGTAGACTAAGGGGTAACATGAGGAAGTATTTCTTCACAGAAAGGGTGGTGGGTGCATGAAACAGCCTCCCAGCAGAGGTGGTGGAGGCAATTTTGGTAGGGGAATTTAAAAATGCATGGGACTGGCAAAGCTGAACCATAGAGACAGGAAAGAAAACAATGCTGGAGATCAAGTAGAGTCTGTGGTTTTTGCAGCAGGTATAGATAATGGGCAGAAGTAGTGGGCCTAGTGGGCCTTATCTGCCATCAGTTTTTATGTTTCTATATTATAGGGAGCTAGGAAGATAGGGCTAGGTGTTAGAGATACAGACCGTGCTGCAGAAGGCTGAAGGGGACAGCGGTAGGCTTAAGAGGTGAAGCAGGGGCCACAGCTGGTGGAAGTTCAAAACCTGTTTCAGCCCCTGGCTGGGAATATGGAGTGTGACCACAGAACTGTGAGGGTTACTGCTGGGTGCCCAAGTGTAGGGGCTTCCACAGTACAGAAGGGTACATAGATGGTAGCAAGTCAGAGTAACGGGTAGGTATTAGTAATGAGGACTCTAGTGAGATATGTTAGCAAGGTGAAGGGAGTGCTGGGATATCACAGAGGTGTGAACTGCTTAGTGACTTGCATACCTGGTGTGCAGGTTGAAGACACCATGGTGAGGGTGAACAGACTTGTGCTGGGGGGAGAGAAACCAGCAACTGTGGTGCATGTTGGCACCAATGATGCAGACCAAGGCAGACCAGAAGTCCTGCAATATAGATTTAGGGAAATAGGCAGTAGCCCTAGGATCAGGACCTCCAAGGTAATATTCTACGAGATACTGCCAGTGCTGTGCACAGAGCCAGCAAGGCAGTAGAATGTGTAGCTAAGGGTTTGGTGTAGGGAGCAAGGATTTACAGTAGGCTACATGCATGTGGAAAGGCATTCTGAGGCAGGAACAGCTTGTACACTGTGGACAAGCTTCACCTGAACTCAGAAGGGGTGGGAGCTGGCACACAGGATAGACAGAGTGTCTGGGGAGGCTATAAACTAGGACAGGATTGGGTGAGAGTAGGTGTAGGTGAGCACCCATGCCCCAGTCAATAAATGGAGGTAAAAAAGCTGTAAGAGGCATAAATCAAGGAGTGAGAGAAACCCAGACTTTTGCTGCATGACAGAGGAAATGTGAGGGGGCAGTTCTTCACTGAGAGAGTGGTGGGTCCTTGGAATAGGCTGCCAGAATGGGTGGTGGGGGTAGATTCGGTGAGCAAATTCAAGAGGGCTTGGGACAACTATATGGGACTAAATAGAAGTAACAATGGCATGGAACAAAGAGGGTAAGATAAATCAGACAGGGAGGGGGTAATGGGAAGACTAGATGGGTCAAGGGGTCCTTTTCTGACAGCAAGTTTCTATGTTTCTATAATAACAAATGTGTGGAGTGCAACAAACTCAGTGGATGTGGTGGAGGGTGAACTTCTCAAGGCAAGCTATGATGGAGAAGGACTCACAGAGACCTGATATAAGGGGGGAACAAGCTGGGATACAAAGGTAGAGGGGTGCAGTCTCTTCTGGTGGGACCGAGAGAGTCAGGAGGGTGAAGGGGTTGATTGCTATGTCAAGGATGGGATTAAAGCAAGCAAGAAAGAGGGAATGAGGAGGGATTAGCCTTACAGAAAACCTGTGCTGGAATTAGGATCCTTAGGAGGCAAAAAGACAATTCTGGGAGTATTTAAATTTGACTTTTATTAGGTGAAAGATTGCTCAGGCAAAAACCTATAGTATTTTCCAAGGATCTAGAGTGATACATAAATTATGTAGGTTACATAAGAGTAAAAAAAAATTACAATTAATACAGGACATCCAGTGCTGTGTAAGTGATACATTGTTAAGATTAATATACTTTAAAAGCAATTCCAGGTTTTTGAGGCAGTAAATAGGACTGAGTCACAGTTCTTTAAGAAATCAGATGAGGCATTGCAGGGTTTAGAAAATCTATAGGTGAACAAATTCTGTGCAAGTGTAACCCCCTTGTTCCCAGGGGTTACTAGAGACCCAGTTAGAAATAGTGGTAGGCAGGGAAGGCAGCTAGTGAAATGCCAGTTAAATGGATTTCACTCTGTCTCCCTCTCTGCTGTCAGTCACAGCTGAGAACTGGGGAGGTGATGTCATTTGGAACTCTTGCAGCTGCATAAGCCACACTCCAGCAGCTGTGAATGAGGGAGATAGAATGTTCACAGTAGTCTTGTAGTGGAGTTCATGGAGGAGGCTGAAGAGTGCAGCTGCAGCTCCTCAAGCAGCTCTGAGATAGAGCCGCAGTGTTTCCTGTTAGTTTTAGTTCTCACCCTAGTGGATGACAACTTCTCCTGCCTGTGGAAGTGGTGGAAACCAGTGACAGTGGGGTTCCCTTTGCTCCATCCCAGGAGGGATAGAGCAGGTCTCTTGGATGCAGGGACAATCTCCTGATCCTGCCTTAGAAATCTGAAGCTGCTGTTTGATGGCAACTTTCTGTGAGTACATTTGTTGTTTGAAGTTTGCCCAGGAGTACCTGCAGTGCTTAAAGGTGGATTCTCTGACAAAGGGACCCTGTCACCTAGCATTTCTTTAAAAGTTGTCTGCCTACATTGGAGTCCAGTATGTGACCGTCCATGTGACAGAACTTTTACTTCTGACATCCCTGAGGTGTTCAGTAGTATGTTAAGTGTGATATATATTTCAAGACAGCATCTACAGTTTCTACAGTGTGTGAGGTGTATTTACCAGATGAATGGCCGAGTATGAACTAGGAACAAAAGGTGGGAGACTCCCATCTGGAGGGACCAGTTTACCTCTCCAGGTTCTGAAGGGCACCTGTGTTTTTCTCTCAGTGCATGTGGCCAATGCCTGAAGAAACAGTTTACCCCAGTGAGTGGAATTTTCTACAGTTTTGCCCCAGTGATTGGGATTTTCTTCGGTTACCCCTAGTATGTGGGTCCCACAGTGTTGAGCCTCTAGTGCTCTGTGTGGTCTAGTACCGCATCATATCCTATGCAATATGGGAAGTGTCCAAGTACTGGCCGGATGTGTCTAGTCAATGGAAAGTGTCCAAGTACTGGCCGGATATGCTAGTCAAGGGAAAGTGTGTTCTTCTAGTGGTTAGTCCACAAATTTCGATAACTGTCCTGTGATAAATGAGAATTCTTGAAGTTCTTTACCCTAAATGTCTGCAAATACCCTGGGTGTAACCCTTGGGGGCCCATCTCTGCTTTGTGTTGTTCCTTCCTGTGTTATGGAATAAAGCCACACTCTAGAATCCCAACCTGGTATGGACATTCTTTGTTATTGCTTCCCGTGTGGAATTACTTTGGGTACCCCTGTCAGAAGTGCAAACCTAGCATAGCCCTGAGCAAGCGTTTTCTCCTTGGGACCTGGGTTGTTGGCCATGCATTGGTCCCACCAGGTGCGTGCCAGGTATTTAGTGCCACACCTGGTTGTGTTCTGCATTGTTCCCATCTTGTCTATGGTGGGCAATTAGACACAGTTTTTCTAGTTTTGTTGTATCAGCTGTCTGTCTGATTACAAAATGCATATGTAACCCCCACCCCTCTTTGTTTCTACTCCTAGACTTGCCATGATGTGGTGAGAGGTGTGCCCTTCTAGTTAAATAAGGGGGCTGGTGGGGGGTTACACAAGTGTTTGGTTTCTAAATGGCAACAATAAATAGTTATGCACCATACCTCATGCAGACTGTTTATTTTCCATAAATCTAAATTTGGATAGCAGCCCTAGGGTAAGTAACCCAAGTATAGCTTTTTTGTCCATAATCATTGAGTGACAGTGCTCTCATAAGTTAAAAGGTAGCCATCCTGTGCCATCATTGAGAATACTGGTGTGAGTTTCCAGTACGAGATCCAATGCAAAACAGCAAGCCCAATTTAATAGATTTTTTACAGTAGACAGGTAGTGCTAAACTTCAGACCAGATGAGCTGCTTGAAGTAGAATTTTGGTAGATTGTTCTCACAGGGTTAGTCACTAGTTTGATCTAGTTTAAGTATGTAACAGGCTGCCAAATAGTACAACAAGTGTAGGCTTGGAGTTCACAAATGAAATTAAAAGGGCAACAACTATGGGGCCCATGGTTCTCATGGGGATTTTAACCAACAAGGCATTCACTGGGATAGAAAGTGACAAGGGAATTGTAATAAGGAATTTCTTGTCAGTCATGAACAATTGTTTCCTTATTTAGCATGTCAGTCATGGGACAATAGGGGATGCGGTTCTTGATCTGCTGCTGAGTAGGGGGGATGACATGGTTAGAGCAGTAAAAACTGGGGAGCTGGTGGGTAACAGTGACGATAACAGAACTAGATATAAAGTGAAAGGGATAAGCTACTTCATCAAAAAATAAGACCAAGATACTGAACTTAAGGAGAGCTAATTTTAATAAGTTGAGTGAGATGGTTGTGGCTAATTTGAATACCCTACTGTGTGGGAGTGCTAATGCTAAATAGGATGGGCTGAAGCAGAATATGATGGAGGTAGTGACTAGCTGTACCCCCTGTGTAACTAGGGCAAAAGGGCTAGGCAGAGGCCTCTATGGTTGTCCAAACAACTTCAGCTGAGTGGAAGTTAAGGGATTAAAAAAAAAAAAAAAAAAAGAGTATGATATATGAAAACATTCTGGTGAAAGACCACTGGAACTAAAGTATATAGGGCATGACAGAAGGAATGCAGGGCCAAAATTGCTCAGGCCAAGGCTGGTTTGGAAGACAGGAATGTGCAGGGGATTAAGGGAAATAATAAATCCTTTTTTTAAAAAACATGGGGAGCAAAAGAAAAATCTGTGATATGGTGGGACTGCTTATCATTTGGGAGGGGACAAACCACCAAGTAAGAGAAGGGGTACAGCAGAGGCACTGAATAACTACTTTGTGACAGTGTTCAGCTAGAAGGTTAGGAGGTAGGGTGAACTGATGTAGAAGTTATTGGATAGGTGCAGGCCAAATAGGAGGTAATTATTTTCTTAGGGCTCAGACAGTTGATATTCGCTGTAATAACCCATGGGTTATTACAGTGAACACGCACTCTGTCAGTCAGAAGGGAGTGCTCCATTATTGGCTCTCATCCTTTTTGTGGGCAGGCTAAATAGCTCCTCAAACATGGCGGCTCCATATCTTCGTTAGCAAGGAGCCACCACGGAGCCACCATGGAGCCACCATAACAACACTCTGCACCTTCCCAAACCCCCCTACATTCATCTATCTGGTTGAGCCTGCCTTTAAATAATAATATTAATAAAATCTTGTCTTATTGCTCCTGCCATTCCTCGGCTATAAGTGATCTGCACTGCAAGCGCGAACCCCTCAGTGCCTGACTCAGGGCCTGACTGCATGCCATACAAGCAATCACAATTGTGATATCAACTGGCAGTCTTAAAAAAAAAAAATTAATAAACAAATGCAGTTAAAAGGTGCAACAGACTCTGTGTGTGTGTGTGTGTGTGTGTGTGTGTGTTTGTGTGTGTGTGTGTATCACACACAGACACAGAAGTCAGGCTGGAAAAAATTGTTCCCCAGATGTTATATAAAATAAAAGATGGGGAAGTGTATGACTCAAATTTAATGCACATCCTCAGTGTGGGATGCTTTAATAAATCCCTTGGGCTTCGCCCTCTGGGTTTATGTAGCATCACACACCTCGGGTGTACATTAAATTCTTGTATCACATGCTTCTTCATCCTTTATTTTATATATTATGGTAGCACGGTAGTGCTACCATAGTTAGGGTTGAGGAGCCATGTCTATGTTAAACCCAAAATTTTGCACCTTAATAACTTTGCAACCGTTTGACAGATATGGCTGAAATTTGGAATACACAAGCAAGAACCATAGGCCTTGGGATCTGCTAAGTTTCGTACTGGTCAGATACACAGCTGCGGAGTTATTAAGCGTGATCTGCGCACGCGTTTACACTTTTTCTGGAATTCTCGATTGCGCATACAGGTTGCACGGTTTTGCTGACCCGTCAAAATCTTCAGGAAATGTGGCCAGGGTCCCCAATGTGCCTTTCGAAGATTTGGTGAAAAAATATTAAACGGTTCAAAAGTTATTCAAAAAACAATTTCCCATTATAAGTCAATGGGAAAAGTTAACAAAAAGTTCGACAGTGTCGCAAATGCATTTTTACTTTCGCAAATGGCCCTGTTACTTTCGCAAATCTGCCATTTTGTTTTCAGTTAGTGATCAGAAAAATGCTTGGCATTTAAATTTGGGACCCTCTAGCAACCTAATTCTTTTTGTATTCACCTAGTCGGACCCTGAGGATGCTAGCCATGTCTTTCTTTTGGGGTAAAACACCCCAGAAATATGTTTTTCAAATTTCTGGAAAAAGTACTTTCGCAAAGTACTTTCGTGCTCACGAAAGTGTCATAAATTTTTGTGAAAGCTTTTGCAAATTGCGACAGTAGTTTTCAAGTTTGTAGGAAAATGACAGCAATTCTTTGGCGCTGCGCTGCAAAAGAACGGTTGGGAGTTTTGGGCTGAAATTTGAAGGGAACGCAGCCAACATCTCACAGATGTGCCTTTCAGTGTTGTGTTGAAAAAATATTACATGGCGGCAAAGTTACAGCACTCCAAAGTTGACAGTTTTTCCCATAGGATAACATTACGGTGCCCGACGCATTACAGGAATCCTTTGGCACCCTGCTGCAAAATAACGGTTTGGTCTTTTTTCCTGAAATTTGAAGGGAAGACAGCCAACAGCCCACAGATGTGCCTTTCAGTGGTTTGGTGAAAAAATATTACAGGGAGGCAAAGTTATGGTGCTCTGAACTTCTCTTTTTTCCCATAGGATAACATTACGGCGTTCGTCGCGCCTTTCAGGGCCCGTATCTCGGAAACAGTGCGAGATACGGACTTTTCGTCGGAAAAATGCTTAGCCCTTGTACTCATTGTTTTTCTTATGCAGCTTTTGGGGAAAACCAGCCTGTGCCCTTACATTACTGTTATCATGTTCTTTACGCTTATGGTTCCAGCATCTGCTTCACTTTCTCGCTGACGCTCACGCCACCATGTGCGTTATCCTTTGCGTTTTCATTTGCGCTTGTGTTTCTGTTATTTTTTGCCATTTGTGTCTACAGTACTGTTTCTCTTTCTGTTTCACTTTGCGTCACCATGCCCATTGACATTTCCGTTTGCAGGCACCATGTTACTATGTGACAACAAATCACGTGGCAGACCATTCCTGTCTACGCCACTCTGTGCGTTACCCTTTCTGTTCTCATTCGCCCTTGCATTACCATGTGCGCCACTGTTAGCACTTCTGTTTGCATTGCTGTTCCTGTTACTATGCCACAAGACGTCATGTGGCGGGAGCGCGGGGCCCGCCACATTACATTCACTATTTCTTGTTATCATTCTCAAAAAGAAGGGAAATTAGAGGCAAAAAACTCCATTTAATGCATTAGTTAGGGTTGTTCCACAGCGACAAAAGTGAGGAAATTCGGTGTTAGTGTTGAAAACTCCCTTGGACCCCCCCACCCCCAACTGGCATTGGGGTGCGCATTGGGATCATCGGTCCTAACTCTCACCCCATTCTCCTATACTTTGCTGCTTTACATGTCATGGGGTGAGAGTTAGGGCTGACGATCCCAATGCGCACCCCAATGCCAGTTGGGGGTGGGTGGGTCCAGGGGTTTTCAACCCAACAATCGAATTTCCTCACTTTTGTCGCTGTGGAACAACCCTAACTAATGCATTAAATGGAGTTTTTTGCCTCTATATATATATATATATATATACATATATATCACATAAAATGACATTTGTTTCAATGGGATTTCCTATGATATCTTGTGACATATCTGTGTAACCCCTCCCAAAGAGGTGGGGCTTACCTTAGGTTATCTCCCCAGGCACCCCTTTTGCCCTCCGTTTGGCCTTCATCCAGCCCTGGTGTTCAATCCCCTTGAGACTGGGCTAAATCCAGTTTGTAGCCAAATCTATGTTAAGCAACTGCATCCCGTATAGATAGTCTGTACACATTCAAGAAGCTGCTATGGGGATGTGCAAGCTGGTACCACTGCGCTATACATTTAAGAGCTCTGTATCTGCATGTAGTGGCAATAGCCTGTGCTGGAAAGTGCTTCAGCGCTTTCGAGTGACCAGGTAATGGTCTTTCAGGCTCTGCTCTTGCACCAGATAATAGTGCAGAGGGATCACTGTTGAATGTTGCTAATGTTTAATTTGAAAACTGAGCAGATTGTTTATAAAATGGGACTTTAAAGTTGGACATTTAGCTGTCTGCTCTTTGTTACTTTGACCCTTTGTTTTAGCCAATGGGAACTCAAGGGGTCCTAAGCTATGGCTGCTGGGAAGAATAGAGGACTGTGTGTTTGGTGCCTTCTGAATAGCCAGTTGGAAAACTAGCACTGTGACTGACAGCCTCAATGACCAATCGGATTACAATATTGTGCTTCTTCAGCAGAGAAGGAACCATTGAACCGGACAGTTGCCAGAAACTCTCCAGAAGAGAGGGAGCTTCTCTGTGTGTTTCTTGGCTCATGGCTCGGGGCCTACCAGCTAAGCCAAACCAGCCCTTCAGCCTGAATAGGACAGAGAAGGACTTTTTTCAAGCCAGAGCAAAATTGTCAGAACTGATACCCTAAGCAAAGCTGTTGGAGTCAGAACTCAGGAGCGAATTTGCCCAAGCCCTTTTCCAGAGCCAAAAGTTTTAGAGACTGCATCCAGAGCCTAAAGTTGCATCTATGCCCAGGTCAGCTTAGGGAGACATGTTGACCCTGGCCCCTTATGTTGGTACCTGCTTCAGAAGCCTGAAGCCTGGATCTGAGGCTCCGGAGGTTCGAACCCACCCAAGGGAGCAATCATCCTAATGCTACCCCAGAGACTGAGGTCCTTCAGACTATGAGTAATTTCAGGTCTTGTCCTGCAACAGTGTTTTCCAAATTGCATTTGAAATGTACTGTTGGCCATTGGACCTCGGATTACCATTACCAGTTTGCCTGAGAATTCAGCCATTAAGTTCTTTTCTTAAATGTTCAGTCACAATTGCATGGCTAAAGGGATAAATCCAATCATCCTGTTTATGTGCACCAGTGTTGGCCAACCAGCTGCATCGTGCATCAGGCCTGCAACAGTACAAGTCCGTGTACCCAGTGAAGCTAACTGGGAGTGCCTAACTGGACTGTCGTTTTGGGAACTGTGGGCCAGATATTCAAAAGAGTTGAGCCATGCGCAATAGGGTTGCGCTGCGCAAGTCCGAATTTGCGCCATTCTGCGATATTCAGCAGGAGGCAGTTGCACCCCTGAAATCATGCTGAGCAACAGTGCAATGATAATGAAGGCATGTGCAACTGAAGGGGGAGGAACCATGCATAAATGGTGCAGTGTGATATTCAAAGACTTGCGCAATGCGCAACAGTGGAGCAAGCGGAAGTTGTGCCATAGCGGAAATGAGCCAAAATAAAAGGAGCAAGGAAGAGGTGCAAGAATGCTACATGGAAGCCACATGAGACAGAGGCAGAGGCGCAGACAGGGCAAGTGGCAGGAACAGGGCAGGCCAGGGAAAGGCCACAGCAACAGACAGGCACAGGGAAGGTGTGCGGAGCCACAGAGCTCAGAGGCCAGCACAGGCAGGTGTACCCGGTGCAGGGGAGGTAGCAACCAGGACAGCGGGGGGAATAAAGTAACAGCTGTCGGGGGGGGTGAACGCAAGCCAGAGACATGGCCAGTGCCACCTTCCACATGGAGGCCGTAATGAGGGGGGTGAGAAGGCGGGCAGCAGGGGGACGTGGCCGTGGAAGGGCCCGTCGGTGGTATGCCCCCAACAGGCAGTACCGAGCCCGCACCAGCTTTGAGCTGTACAGTGATACCGAGATTGTGGGCTGGTAACACCTGAACAGGGCAATACTGAGGCCGCTCTGTGAGCTGTGCAGTGATGTGATGCAGGCACCCACACGACGGAGCCGTGCCCTGTCAGTGGAGACAAAGGTAACAGCCTGCATGTGCTTTCTCACCACGGGTACCTTCCAGAGACCAACTGGGGACACCACAGGCATAACCCAGTTGGCCACGTCATGCCACCTCACCCAATTCCTCAGCGCACTGCTGCCACATGCTAAGGAGTACATCCATTTCCCCAGCACAGCGGCGGAGCGCACAGCAAACATACAGGAGTTCCACAGGGTATCACGTATGCCTGGTGTGCTAGGGGCAATAGACTGCACCCATGGGGCCATACGCACACCACCTGGCCACGAAGGGGCCGCATACATGAATCGCAAGGGCTATTCCAGCATCAACTGCCAGGTGGTGTGCGATGCCAGGGGGTGCATCATCAATGTCTGTGCCACGCACGCTGGGGGAGAACACGATTCATTCATCTGGCACCAGTCGGCACTGTGCCACAGATTTGAGAGTGGGAACATCCCCACTGGACACCTAGTGGGTGAGTATGCAAACCAAATGGACAAATCTAGGGCCTGGGGGGCATGACCAGAGGTGCCATGGGTAGTGGCCTACATGGATTGGGGCAGGATGATGCTGATCACCAAACTAACCTCCACCCTTTACACACAGGTGACAGTGGATACCCACTCCATCCCTGGCTGCTCACACCCTACCGGCGGCCCACGACTCCATCGCAGCAACGCTACAATGAGGCACACGCCACCACATGCAATGTCATCGAGCGGGTGTTCGGGATGCTGAAGGCACGTTTCCATTGCCTGGACATCTCTGGTGGTGCCCTACAGTACAGCCCCTCAAAGGCCTGTGGGATATTCCTGGCCTGTTGCATCCTGCACAACATGGCCAACGCATGTGGGATAGTCGTACAGGTCGAAGAGGGGGACAGCGATGGGGACGATGAGAACGCCGGTGACGATGGTGATGGGCAGCCCCCCCTTGGCCGACGGGACCCACAACTGATCCAGCTGGTACAGCTGCACCAGGACACCATCACAGAGGAGCACTTCAGCCAACCCAGATAAGTCATGGGGACATGTGCAACCACGAGTGGCTAAGGCACAACCCACAAACATGCATGGACACACACCAGGGGTGCATGCCATCCAGGGAAGTGGCAGGGAAAAGAAGCACACACACAACCAGGGATGGGTGAGGATTAACACGCCACATGGATGGACACACACACACACACACACACACACACACACACACACACACACATGCACCAAATGTGCACAGAGGGCAGGAGGCACACCGACCCTGAATGCCAACCCTAGCAACACACATGTCCACAGGCCACCACGCCCACTGCCTGTCCATGTGCGTGTGTCAGATGCTGGGCACCATTGCACTTTGGTGTACAGTGCAATGCAGGCATCATCATGCACATGTAACTGTGGACAGCAGCCGGGAGGGTATGCAGGTGGACTGTGTCCGTGTGCAGGGCTGGGTACCCACCCGTGCACTTCCCACCGAAACACACAATGCACACAGGGCAGCACCAGACCGTAGCTGCACTGGGAGACTGGTCAGTCTCGCGACACAGTGCCACGGCCACCACGGATGTGTGGGCGGCCCCGCTGAGACCTGCCAGCACTGGCAGGCTGACCACTGGCCTCATGGGGTGGCACCAATGGTCTCCCAGGGGTTCCACTGTGTGAACACGACCGTGCCTGTGCAGGGGTCTGCAGCACACCGAACATGTCTGCACCAGGAGTGCCCGGGATGCCCACAGCTGAACCCGGCATCGACAGGGTGGGAGTCACACGACACCAGGAACGGGGGGTGGAGAGTGCACTGTGTGGTGTGAGTGATGCATGGGCACCTGACTGTGTGCCCATTGTGGCCATGACAGCAATTAACGCCTGTGCATGCCGATCAATGGCAGTGGTCGCATCCTCCCACAAACGGTCCATCCGTGCCAGGATCCATTCGGTGTCCCTGCTATGACGCTCCTCTGCCCACTCCAGAGCCACACACAGTGCTTCCATGGACATTGCAAGCCGCATCTGCTGCTGGACCGATGCTTGTAGTAGTGTGCTTGTCCAAGAGGTCATCAGCCTCCTTGGCATCCTGGCCCTCAGGGTGTGCAAGGGCCTGATGTTCAGCACCCCTTAAGGGTGGGCGCTACGCACCAGGACCAGGTCTGGGCATGTCCACAGGCAGTGCACAGATGCTGACACTGAACCCTGTACCCCCAGGCCCCGTGGGTGACTGTTGATGCTGCTCCTCCAGCTGCCGCACACCAGGGCTCAGTGGTGCTGCCGCAGTGGCTGCAACAGTCCCACTGTCCTGAACAGACACCAGTGCTGCCCCACTGGTGCTGACAGGCACAGCCTGGGACTGTGCTGACAACCAGGCCCCCACGGCGGCACCAGCCACAGCCATGGGCGTGAATTGCCCTGCTGTGTGTCCATCCTGTGGCACACATGTGTCACTGCCCATGACGGTCGTGTCATCATCACTGGTGCCGGACTCTGCCCCGGCCACAGTCACAGCGTGCTGGCATCCATGGATGCCAGCACGCTGGGACACAGGCAGGGCTTCCTCCACACCTGTCTCAATGACATCAGTGTGGACAGACAGGCAGCCCCACTGTCGTACAGACCCACACATATCTGTGGAGGTGGATGGTCCCACCTCCGACTCCATCCCACTGTCCACAGTGGACAGGCCCACCACCGCTGACCCATGCAGATGCTCAGGATCTGTAAGGGAAAGCAAAGTCATATTACTGCGTATGACCTACCCGGCCCCCCCCGAGGCAGACCATGACTTACCATGCAGAGATGGGCCACCACCTGTCTGGAAGCCACCGCCCGAAACTCCCTCTATGGCACTTCGGTGCATGCTTGCAGCAAGCCTGTCCTCCACTGGGGTGAGCTGTACCACCTCCGGCTGTCCCCCACCTGTTGCAGCACGTGCCGCCCTGATGGCAGCCACCTTCTCCTTTACCCTCTCCTGTCTGTACCCATCTTCTTCTTACACTCCTGCATGGAGCGCTGGTGGCTGCCATGCAGGTTCACGGCACATGCCACCTCCTCCCATGCAGCAGCATGGGCCTGAGGGGTGCCCCGCCATCCACTGAGCAGTGGCTCCTGATCCAGGTAGGCATCGAATAGGGCCTCTGTTTCGGCCTTAGTAAAATTCGCCTCCTCCTCCCACCACTGTTGTCCTCCTCTCCAAGAACGTGCTCGGTCATTATTTAGCCTGTAAGGATGGCAGTTGTTATCTGTGACTGTGCAGTCCCATGCATGTCCTTGAATCCACAGTCCACACTCCCACACAGCATGCAACTCACCAATAATGCAGTAACTGACCATGGCCACTGCAGCACTTTGTTGCACAGTTATAGCGTAATCCATGCGAGAAGCAACTTTAATTAGATGCAAATCGCGTTGCTGTGCCATTGAATGGCTGATCGGATGATTAGCATATGACGGCTGAATATCGCGCTGTTGCGCTTTGCGCAATTGTGTTGAATGTGCTAAGCCAATGGTGCAGTTCTGTGGCATGCGTAGTACACCTCACTGCGCATGCCCAGGTTGCTGACGCAGGCGTCTGCTGCGCTGATGACGTGCTGTGCATGGTAGGCAATGCAGGGCATGGCCACCATTGTGCCAGTGGCGCTATAGCGAAGGTCACTACATGGCGCTGTGGCAATGGGCCTTCATAGGCGCAATGGCACAACTGCCCGATAGCCTGCTATGGTGCTGGCACACAGGCAGCCAATCGCGCTACACGCATTGTCGTCCGATGGCACTGTGCATGGCCTTGCGCCAGGGACCCTTGACCCTGTGCCCAACATTTGCCCCCTTGGCGCCATGCATCAGGCATAGGTGCACCTCTATCGCACTGTTCGGTAACAGCACGATAGGGAATGGCAGCGCTGTACCGCACAGCATCTGCACGTGGGGTACCGCGCTGCATAGTGCCATATTGCCTACTATAGCATTCGCAATGGCACGGAGAAGGGCTGCTCCCTGGTCTGCAATTGAGTTGGCCAACCTGGTGGCCACAGTGGAGCCACACCATGGGCATCTCTTTGGGGAGGCCCCCCTGGATAGGCCTAGGTCCCAGGTGTGGCAAGAGGTGGCCACAGCCCTAGAGGCAGTGACCGGCAGGGGCAGGATGGCAGAGCAGTGCAGGCACTGATATGGTGACCTTCAGAGGAGGGAGCCAGAGTTATTGGCCAGACTACGGTCACGTGCCAGGAGGGGCATGGTACCACGACCAGGTAGGGGTTCTGTCAACACACTGTTATTGTTCATATGAGTCACATTGTTGTTTGTGTCCAGCACATAGGGGAGGGACTGTATGGGGTTGGCCGTGGCAGTGTTCACAGGTGTGGGGTGGGTGGGTCTGCCTGGGTGGGGGGGCACACTCCTTGGGGCAGGGGGACTTTGCTTCGGGAGTGCACTGATGTTCTTCTCTCCTTTTTGTCCCCACAGGTCCGGAAGAGGTACGCCGCTTGAGGGCGGAGTGGAGGGCGGTGGAAGCCACAGCCAGGCAGGCTGAGGGTCCACAATGGCCACCCGACCATCCCAATGAGGGTGAGTGACAGACATCCATGATTAATATTGCATGCTGCGTGACAAGGTGGGCAGCGGGGCATGGCCACCATTCATTGACATCACTGCCATGCACGCCACTGGTTACGGTCAACACTGTCCAGTGGCAATGCATGCCTGGGTGTGCGCCACTGGTGGTGCATGCGTGCACCAGGTGCATGGCTGTGCCACTGCCTTTGCACCACATAGCCACGTCACTGGACGGCCACAGTGGTGCTGTGCATGACTTAGCTGGTGGGTGTGTGCAGCATTCTGCATGGCTGTATGCGCCTGGGTGGGCATGTCCTGTGGACGTGATCACTGCGGCTGGTCACACACCATCACAGTGGTATGTCCCATGGCTGTATGCCATGCACAGTGGGTGGGCTGTATGGGGCTGTGCATTTACACCTATTGACTGTGCTCCCTTGTCCTAGGTGCGAGACATCTGAGGGAGATTAGAGACACCCTGAGGGAGCTACTCGCCCTGGCCCAGGAAATGGTGACCATCCTTCAGAGGATCGATGAGGCGGGGGTCCTGAGGAGCCGCAGAGTGAGGGAGAGCCAGAGCCTGGACCAGCATGGCCAACATTAGTCCCTTGCCCTGACCTCCCATCCTCCCTGGACCCACCCTCCCACCCTCCTATCCCATCCCATTTGTCCACCCTTCCCTTGACCACCCCACCCTTTTGTGTCCCCAACCATGTATATAGTTGTTCTTATCGTAAATAGTTGATTTATTTATTTTTATAATACACTTAACTTTTCTATGAATACCGTGGTGGTCTCTGATTTGCAGCGGGTTATAGGTGCTCAGCTGCAGTGGTGTGCATGGCATCAGGGGTGGTGCAGTCATGGGTATGTGTGTGTGTGTCTGTGTGGAGGTGTCTATTGTGTGGGGGTAGATATCAGTCAGTGTCTGTGTTGTGTGTGTTGTTCCCCGTGCACTGGATGACTGTGTGCAGTGGTCCATGGCGCGTGCTCTGTGTCCATAGTGCACCCATCGGCCAGTCCATGGCCTGTGCAGCCGACACCCATGCCTGTCTGTGACCTGCATGATCTGCTGGCATGTCAGTGGTGGCATTCCCTGCATGGCGGACACTGTACCTGTCGCTTTGCAAGGGTTGCCCATGTCACTGGTGTGGTGCATGCCTGGCTCAGGTGGCACTGTGGGCAACACGGTCATTGTCCCACCTCCATGCTGTGGCTTGTGCGTGTTGCAGGGGATGTGCCCCACTGTCTGTGGCTTGTGCTCCGGGTGACTCATGGTGGGGTATTGGTCCATGGTGCCGGTGCAGGGTGGTTGGTACTCCAGTGCCATGGTGGACTGCAGGTTGTGTGTACATGGCTTACATGGGCCCATGATGGGGGCTTGGTTGCCCCACCACTGCGTCCCTGTGTTGTTGTGCCTTTGGGTATGGGTGGGTGTCTGTCCAGACCCTGTGTGGCATCTGGTGTGGTGCATGCTTCCACGCAGCACTGTGGGTGTCTGTGCTGGCTGTTGTGGCCAGTGGTGGGCTGCGGTGTGTTACTGGAATATTGTGCGGAGCGCTGTACCACTGGGGGAGGTGTCACTTACATGACCATCCAATATGGGGTCACTCTTGTGCCAACGCATGGTCGGTCTCTCAGCAGTACATTGGGGGACTGTGCATGGTGGCACTTTGTCTACCGTTGTTGCATTGCCGTGTGCTGCAACCTGCTGATGGGTGCTCATGGTGGGGCTGGCTTGCATGGTTCTGTGGTGCACAGGGTTGCATTGCCACTGTGGGGGTGGTGGCATGCATGGGGATTCCTGCAGTGCTGGTCACTGCTCATGGGGGGTTGTCTGGGGGTCATGGTGCAGGGTGTGCTGTGCACTGGGGGGGGATGGTGTGGCACAGGGTGGTCCGCCCTCCTTGTGTGCCAGTCACAGCTTGCCGGTAGGTGTGATGGGGCACCATGGCCAGGCTGTGGGTTGGTTGCTGGACTCCATGGACCAGTGGTTATTCCAGCCCTCCCCTGGTTGTGCAGTGCTTGGGGTGTGGGGGGGCAATGTCTGTTCCGCTGTGTGTTCCTGTGCCCATCTGTGGCATGGGTGGTGGGCTCCTACCTCCCTGATTGTGCTGTTACATTACTCTCTGCAGCTGGGGGCTCCTGCTTGCCCCTATGGCGCCTCTGGACTGCTCAGCTGAACATCCCTTGTTGCGCCATAACGCATCATATCTGCTTAGCTTCTCCTCCCTAGTTGCGCTATGGCGCAGGTTGTGCGATATTCAGATGTTGGTTGTAGGCGCAATTTGCCCTGCTCCTTTTTTGAATATCGCGTCTGTTGCGCATGGGTGCAATAGACTTGCGCTTGCTCCTGCTATTGCGCACTTTTTGGGCGCAGTTTGAATATCTGGGCCTGTATCTAAATTTTGCCATGCTGGTGGGAGGTGGGATTTTTGTTGTTAATGTGTTTCAAAGTCAAGAGTAAACTGCATAGCCAAGTTTTTAATTTGCACTCCCTTATTCCCCTAAATAACCCCATAATAAAATGGGTTTATTGTTATTTTAACACTGTCCGTGAGCATATTATTATTGGCTGTATCCTTATTGTGTCTTCCCTTAAAGTGTATTGCTGTTGTTGCCTGCTGTTCTCCGCAGGTACTGTAAATGGGGATCTCAGCAATAGCCAGAACCTGTTTGGTAAGTGCAGCCAATATGAGCATAGTATTAGCTATAGCTTTTAATTGTATGACTTTAACCTTTTTGAACTACTCTGTGTTAATCCATGTGTGGGACCACTGGGTGGGGAAGTGGGTAGGTACAGCATTCCAGGTGATTGTACTAGCTTATCTGACCCACCTATTCTTTTACTCTGGGTGGAGGCACTGTGCCATTGTTGTTATCTTTGGGGAAGAACCCCCCCATCACCATCAAAACAGAGCCCAGGCCCTTCAACCTGTATTGTGGCAATCAGGCAGGGGTAGCAGCCCATTGGTACATGGCGCTCAGGTTACATCTGGATATACTGCAACTTGTCACTAGCTACAACTGTAAGCATCTGGAGAATGTAAATCTGGGAAAATCCAAGGGCCACAATTGCATCTACTCAAAGCTAATAATGGAGCCAAAACGTGTTCTGGTTGGGCCACTTGCTGATGTCTTTCAGGATTCCTTACAATCAAGCATAGTGCCAGAGAACTGGAGAAGAGAAAATGACATCCCCATATTCAAGAATAGGGCAAGGTTAGACCCAGATAACTAGTACAGACCTGTGAGTCTTACCTTAGTGCTTGGTAAAGTGTTTGAGTCAATCATAAAGGATGTGGTGGTTCACTACGTGGATGAAAATGTGCTGTTCTGTAGCACACAGCATTGTTTTGATGAACTTGTCTTTCTTAAGAAATGTTAAGTTTCTTACAAGTACTCAGTCACCAGGCAAAAGTCCATGTGCCTTCATTTTCCCTTCACACCTAATTTTGTTAGCTTGTTTCCATCCCAGCCACCTCTGAGGTCAAATGACATGTAGTGTCCAACTGATCCTTCAAATGGTGTACATAGTGAATGTACATCTCAGGATGGGCTCTATCCACTGAGACTCCAAAACTCAAGTAGACGGGCAATCTGACTTCTCTGCCAAACATAAAATAGTATGGAGAAGGCTTTTGGTGCAGTTGTAGATGTGCATGAGTGCACCGACGTGCTGACTGGATTTCACTTTGTCTTTCCTTTTCAAGCTATCCAGCATATTGAGCAATGTTCAGTTGAAGTGCTCTGGTTGGGGCACCCTGATGATTATATGGAGTTGTACAAGACTTCTGAATTCCCCATAGAGACAGCAATTCCTTTGGTGGACAACTTTCAAAAGATTATCCCTGATCCGAGTGGATCTGCTTCAGCTCTCCATAATGTGTAATGAAATTGTTCATTAAGATGTGGGTGACTGTGGTGGCCTTTTGGTCCTTGGTTAGAGATGCCTACAGCAATTGTGAGAAATGGTCCATAGCCACGAAAATTTTAACAATATTTTGGGAATCTGACTTCAGACTGACAGCATCCATGCACCTGAACCCCTTAGGTGTGTTAGTCCCCATGTTCACTAGACACGCAGCCCTCTCTGGCAAAGTCTTTCTTTAGATGCACCAGCTGCACTATCTGTAGCACCATTCTATATCACTTCCATTATGTGGCCAGCTGAAATGAGAGTGGACAAGGTCCACAGTCCACTCATTTCCTAATTGTTCTATACTTTCATGCAAAGCTTGGATCACCATCCTCCTTATTTATTTTATTTATTTATTTATTAATTCTTGGATTACAATACCTCTGAGCACAGACAGCTAATTACAAAAGTTCCGCATTAGTGGGGAGGGGAAACAAAACATATAAAGGAGGTAAAGTACAATATTTCCAAAAACAGTAAAATAAAGTGAGTATATATATATATATATATATATATACACACACAGTTTTATCATTCTAATAGGGGAAAGCACAGATGAGAGAGGGAAGAATAAAGATGGGAGAAAGAAAGGTAGGAAGTGGCAGCCATAGGCCTTGTGAAGCTGGTGTGGGAGGGGTAGGGGCAGGGGGGGTGAGGTGAGGTGGATGGAGGGTAGTCAAGGGCCTTGTCAAAGTGTGAAAAGGGGGTAGCCTTGGAATTATTGAGGTAACAGCTGAGACACAGGGTTATCCAGCTGTGAGGAGAAGATTGAATGGTAGTAGATGGGAGTCTCAGATGAAGTAGTCACAAGAACTATTGGCGGTGAGATGTTGACGTAACTTCAGCTTGAATAGTCCCAATTTAGGTAGGGTAGTTATATCGCTATGAAGAGTATTAAATCAGTGAGGTGCTATATAGGCAAATGAGCATTGCCCCTGGGCTGTCTGGCATCTAGGAACATGGAGGTGATGGTTGTTCGAGCATTGCGTATGCTGTGAACTACAATGGGGGCTTAGCAGGTTTGCAGTGCCTGGTGGCAGGAGGCCAAGAAGTGCTTTTTTAGCCAAAAGACAGGTTTGGTATTGAATCCTCCAGGAAAGCTGTAGCCAACCAGTCTCAATGTAAAGATCACAGGTGTGGGTGAAATGTGTGAACCCCTTGAGTAGTCTGCATGCCTTATTCAGAGCAATGGATATCATACACAATGAATGCATGGGGGCTGCTCCATAGATTACAAGACCATAGTCTACATTGGATATGATGGAACTATATATAGCAAGTCGGAGGGCTTCTGGAGTAAGGCATTGTTTATGTCTATGTAGGAGACCAGTCTTGACATTGACAGCCCTGGCTACATTATCTATATGTTTATCATAGGATAAACAACTGTCTAAGATGACCCCCAGGTATTTGAAATGTGGTATTTGTTCAAAAGAAACTCCAAGACAGTTTCTGATGGTAAGTGTATGGGACGTGTGCTTGTTTTGGGTGCTGCTGAACATCATTACTTTGGTTTTCTTGTAGTTGAGGATCAGTTTATATTTAGAGAACCAGTCCCCCACTTCCGAAAACCCACTCTGAAGGTGACATTCCAGTTGCTTCAGATCGTGGCTGCAGGAGTAGATGACCGCATCATCTGCATAGATGAGGATCCTTTGATGGTAGAAATGAGGGAGGTTATTAAGGAAGAGGCTCAATAGGAGTGACCCCAGGATTGAGCCCTGTGGCACACCAGAGCGGATGGGCTGTCGGTCAGATACGACATTGGCTATTTTCACCCATTGAGAGCAGTCTTCAAGATAGTTTTTGAACCAAAGTGTTGTGTCAAAGGAGAGTCCAGTAGCGGTAAGCTGTTGGAAGAGTAGTGAGTGATGGCCAGTATCGAACGTCTTAGTGAGGTCTATGAAGGCAGCTCCTACTAAGGGGCCCTGATCCAGAGATTGATGAATAAAGCCAGTGAATTCCATCAGGGCTAAGGTGGTGCTGTGCCCCTTTTGGAACCCATGTTGCTGCAGGCATTTGATAGAGTATTTTTCAAGATAGTCCACCAGTTGTTCAGCAACAATGCACTCAAGTGCCTTGGATATTGGTGGGAGGATAGATATAGGTCTGTAATTTGTGTGATGGGTCCTGTCTCCACTCTTGTGCACCTGGGTGACTAGTGCTGATTTCCAAACTTGAGGAAATTGCCAGAGTTGTAGCGATAGATTGATGATCTTAGTGAGAGGCATCAGTACTTCCTCATGAGAGAGTGCTATGAACTTAAGATCCAGCGAGTCACCGCTATGCCGTGATTTACCTAACACTTTGGTAATGTATTTCTTGGCCATTCGTGCTGAGACCATTTTGAAGTAAAAAGGAGGTGGTTCAAGGGGGTTATTAGCAGGACAGTAGGTACTGGGTGAGTCATTATCCATGAAGAAGTCTGAAGGGAGGGAGGACACTGGATAGGTCTGTGAATGTGTTGTTGAATGTGTTTGCTATGGTTAGTGGGTCCAGGGTTGGAATTCCATCGATACTGAGCATGGAGGGTGAGACCTTAGAGTCTTTCCTGGTGACATCTTTTATGTTGCTCCAGAAGTTTTTGCTGTTTCCCCAGGTATTGGTGAGCATTTCCCTATGATGTTTGGATTTCATGATACGGATTTCACATGTACAGCCATTCCTTGCCTTCTTGTATTCTTGAACATCTGCTTGTTTGCCTGCCGCCCTGGCACAGTTCCAGAGGTGATCTCTGTGCTTCATCATAGCAATGAGTTCTGGTGTAATCCAGGGGTTTACAGTGCTGTGAACTTTCATTTTCTTAATGGGAGCATGGGTATTACAGGCATTGTTGAATTGTTTTTCTAAAATAATCCAGTGCCAGGTTGACATCATCAAAGGCATCAAGAGGGGACCAGTCAATGTTGTTGAGGTCATTTTTTAGGTCATTCCAGATGTCCATGTTTTAACAATCTACTGTAGATTGTCAGAGATGGGGCTTGCAGAATTTATTGGCCAACTACAGGAAACAGGGGAGTGGTCACTCATAGAATCTGGATGTACTGCCATGTTGGAGATTCATTGTGAGTGGCTGGAGAGTATCAGGTCCAGAAGGGTACTTATTCCTGTCTTATAGTTAGTCATTTTTGGGGATGTAACAAGTTTGGCAAGGTGGAACAATGAGATAGCATCTTTGTATGGAGAAGCACTAGAGGATAACCAGTTGACATTTAGTTCACCCAGTACTAAAGTTTCAGATTTGTGGTTGAGGCTTCAAACATTGTCCATTAAGCTCACGGACGTCGGCAGGCATACACAGTGTACGCTACTGCGTACATTTAATTTTTTCAAATTCCTCCTAGTTCTTTACTGCATGTCCTGAATTTATACACACCGGTGCCTGCACACTGTGCCTGTGCCAGTGCCAGCATTAATATGCTATTTCCGATGGGGGGGTGGGGGGAGCAGGAGCATGACTAGCAACATTTGGGATGTGTAGTTTCCGGTAGTTAGGATCCTCCAACCTGCATGCACCATCAGCGGTAAGACTCCAAGATCCCTACCAAACCCAGAACCATAGGGTCGGTAGGGATTTACAAGTTACAGCGCTAGCATCACCCCGAGCGCAGGGGAGGGGTAGTAGAATAAAGGACACCACCGGAAGTAGTTTAAACACACCACATGCCAAGCCAGCATGGGAGATAATGATGGTAGAGGAGCTGGCTTGGCAAACAACCACGGTGGCACCTTTTTCTGGCTTTTTCAGTCTAATCGGTGTGGCAGTAAGCAATACAGAAATCCCGATGACACCACAAGCAGATTGAATCACCAAATGGAGGGCCTAAAAACTGAGTGATCAGGTAAAAATTTGGGTAGGTGGTGGAATACTACTGGCTTGCTCTTCTTGGGGGGAGCTCCGCAGGTGCGGGCCTTTTTTTTAAATAGTGGGAGTACTAACACATTTGTTTCTGCTAGGTGGCTATGCTTCCTTTTCTTTACTTCAAGAACAGATGGGCAGCAATTCTGAAACCAATTACTAAGGCGAGATCATGTGTACTGTGGGATGTGGGGATTTGCTGCAGACTGACCAGACAAGTGATTCAGCACAACAGAGCACCACAGAATCTGAATACCCTCTGGCAGCATAGGGTAGCATGTACAGTATTGTCACCACAGCCCCGAGAACAGCAGAATCTCCACTGCATCCACATGTGTTGCCAGTGTCTTCCTCTTTTCTTGCCCTTTCCAACTGACATCTGACCTAACAAGGTATGGGATCTTGATTTCAAACAAAATGAGGGGACAGCAGTGAAGAGTGAGAGTGATCAGCAGTTCTGATACAGGTCAGGGGGGCTGGACTAAGGCATGCCAGGCAACATATGCCTTTAATTCAGTTGATCTGAGCAATGTGTCCATGTATGTGTGTGCTAAATAATCCATTGCTCACACAGGAAAGTGTGGTGTAGTTTGCCTCATTATAGAAAAAAAGGTATCTGGAGTTAGCACAGAATGCATATGGAAAAATTATCATACAGCATAGAAATTGTCAGTAGATAAGGACCGTCAGGCTCATTCAGTCTGCCCGTAAACTCTACACTTGTTTGTGGCCTTTGACCCTGATCCCTGGGTAAATGTAAAATAAATGCCAAAACAATGATAAGCAGTTCTTAGTTTAATTACTAGCCAATCATTTGGATTATTTTGTCATTATGCCATGGATATCCTTAGTTTGTGTTTTGGTTCTCACTTTACAGTATTTCACTTGTCCTTTGTTTTGGCCCTTTTGAGTGACCCTTTTTTCTCCTTCAGCTATATACTTCAACTTAGACACCACTTCTTGGTATCACAGTTTTGTGGTTCGACTTCAGAGTCTGAGAAATGTGCAGTGTTATACATTATTAGGCTCACCCTCTTGAGACAGCTAATTCACTGCAGTACTTCTGCTGAAGAGCAGTGGTCAGGGGTTTGGGCATTAGATACCACAGAGGGCGGGCAGACAGAGAGGTGGTTAGGGTTTATAACTTGTGTCTAGCTCATGGAGCCATCAATAATTTGTTAGGTTGTGTGTGTGTAAGCAGTTGGGTTATGGACTGACTCCAAGAGTTTAAGGTAAACCCCCAACATCCATGCCATAGCCTGTGCTAAATTATTCTGACATACACATTCCAGCAAGGCGCCACAGAAAGTTGTAGACAGGTAGGTTTTAATCTCTTGTATTAACATGGAGGGGTTAACAATGTTAATTAAAATGGTCATGTGTGGCATTCCTTCTAATGAGGGTTAGATGAGAGGTACGATTCATATTTCCCTCACTAGTGTGCTTTGGTGCTGGATACCTGCTCCTTAGATCCCCTTATGCAACTTTTTATGATTGTTATTCCCCACTTCCAGTCCCCACCTCTGCCCTACCCCCTCTTAGTTTGCCTTCAGTCTTCACTGTCTCCCTCAGCCCCCCCACACACACTTGGCCTGAGTAGGTTGCTTTCTGTTGGTGGTGGTGGTGGTGTATATGTGTGTGTGTGTGTGTGTGTGTGTCTCTGTTTCCCAGTCACCTACACACAGTTGCTCACTGGATCCCATGGTCATGTCGTAGTTGCAGTGCCCCAGATGCATCGTGGGTCACAATGAAGGAAAGTGGACTGTGAAGCAGCGCAGACAGTAATTAAATAACTAAATCAGTTATGGGAGGAAAAAGTAACATAAGCTTACCACTGGATAAATGAGAAGAGAGAGAGAGAACACGGAAGTGCCACACTCACAGGAGCTGGACAGGGTGCTGGTCCAGGGCTACCGGTCAACCCTTTCAAGTAGCGAACAACAACTAGGAAGACCCGCCATGTGGGAGGCAGCCAGACAATGGAGACACACTCCAGTATGCTGTGCACAGAAAATGTAATGCTGGAATTATTTAGCAGTTCAAACAACGATTAACAAACAAAACAATCCAATCGGCTTAGACCAGAAACTAGGTACGTACTTTGGTAGAGTGTTGTTTGAACTGCTAATTAATGTAAGCACTACATTTTCTGTGAACGGCATACTGGAATGTGTCTCTGTTATTTGGCAGCCTCTCACACTGACCCCATCAGTGTCCCGGAGTGTGGTTCTTCCTAGTTGTTTGGGTAAATAAGAAAGCAAGAAACCTGATCCCCAGTTGGTTTTTAAACAAGGCATGTTTTAGCCCCAAGTGATGTTTTTTAATAAATAAAGAAGTATTTCTGTAGAGGTGGTGGCCTGGTGTAACACCGACAAAGGTGGATAAAGTGGGCTCTCAAAGGGAAAGGTTTGCAGTGTGGTCTTGGCATTGTCTCTTTAAAAATTGTTCGGGGGGGAGGTACTGCCTACTTCAATATCCAGAATACAATTTCAGGGATGTGTGTGCCTTGCTAATAAGCCATTATTATTATGATTTTTTTTAACTGTATTAGCTAGTTTCAGTCTCTCCCCACCAAAAAGCAGATTAGATGTTTTGTGTGTTGCTCCAAGTTTCCTCATCATGGCACTAGTAACTCCCAAATTTATCTTGTACTTCCAAAATATTTAGGCAAGGGTACAGTGTACCTGCAGGGCTGAGGTCTTGGTAGGAACACTGGAAGGAGGGTAACCAGAGATCAGTTAGGGTCTGAGGATATGTACTTGGCAAGGAACACTGGACAGCCTAGGTGTGCCAAGCAGCCCCTTTCTTCCAACAGAGTCTATGTTTCTATGTCAGTCTGAAAAAGGAAAAAGTTTAATAAAATATTAACAAAAAAGTCTGTGGGAGAAAATTGAACCATTAACTGGGCTCAATGCTTGTGTGTGTGTTTGTCCGGGGGTAGCACAGTATATTTTTATTTTGAGTGTATGCCACTGATGAAATGCAGTGGGGTGGAAAAACAGCAACATGGGTGGGGGGGGGTAGCAGAGTGGGCAGCACTGAGTACAAATTTGAAATTGCTGGCTACACCCCTGATTAATCTGTGGAAGCCTGTCCCATTGTCTTTTGGAGGAACACAGGCAGAGATTACTGTCAAAGCTTTATTTTGGGCCACAAGCAGTACTTTAATGGTTAACGCCTGGGCCATGCAGCCCAGATTGGCCACAGGTAGGGCATATTCTTTAAGTGTCTCTTTCAGGTAGATGGCACAGCCACCACCTCGCTTGGTGAGCCTATACAGATGGTAAAGGGTATACCCGGGGTAGAGCAACTGCAGAGTCAGGAACCTTTGAGGAAAGCCACGTTTCCACCACTGACAGAATGTCAGGGCTATGTTGCGAGACCCATACCTGGAGGTTATCCTATTTAGTTTACAAGCTGCAGATGCTGACAGTTGCCAACTTAATAGTTCCTTTTTAAGGGTGATCATGTGTAGACTTAGGTACAGCAGGGCCAAGGTTAGGGTAACATAAGCAGTAAAAGTAGGATGATTCTGAGCAAACTTCCTTTAAGTTGTTTGTAGAAAAGCTTATTGGATCTTCTGGGGCTGAGGCACCTTCTGTGTTCTAAGCACAGTACTGTGAACTTAAGTGACGTAATACCCCAGCGCTACGCCACCCCTGTGGAGGCAGCAGGAGCCAGTGGAAGGACCAGTGACCCTTAGCTAACAATTTAAAATTACATGTGATAAAACAGGGGTCATAATGGAGATTATGCTCGATAGTGGTATGGGATAGGGAAGTGCCATTGCTTAGAATCAACAGCAGTATGAAAGAGAAGGATTGGAGGAGGTGGATGTACTGTAGCCCATGTTCGTAGGAGGAAGAGATTGCATGTAGCCTTGGTTTCAAAGGCGGTAGAGGAAGCAGGCAAATGTACACAGAGTTGTGATGATAACAATGGGGAACAGAATGTGTGATATGCCAGATAGGATAGGAGCCCCTAGTGGCAGCTGCTTATAACCTGCTAATGGTGGAGAGGACACTTCGCAAATTTCGCTTCTACCTGAACTTAGTAAATTTCACTTCTACCAGAGATATAGCCCTCTAGTGGCCTTTGGTCTCTCAATAGAGCAGGTTCTTTTTAAGTCACAGCTTGGATCACTCCTTGAACTCTTGCTGCAAGTCAGACTGATTCAGGTGTGGCAATGCCATCTAGTTCAAGGCAAGGAAACTGCAGTAAGCAAGTGGTAAACAATCACACGAGGCTCCAAGATATCCACAAGCTGCTGTTTATTTTGGGGCAAGGGTTGTTCATCAGTACTGAACTTGAACAATGTGTTCACAGTAGCATCCTAATCTAGTTTCAGTGCTCTGCAGCAGTCATGACCGGAGATCGAGACAAAGCAGCCACATCCACATGATTCAGTCTAGTCTATACTTCACACAGTAGTTGTAAGTTGACCTGTCTACAACCACTGGTGTCCACTGGCATCCAGCTTCACTGTGATCTTTATGTACAACAATGAATTGTTGGTTATCTTGATGGTTATCTGTGCCTCATAAAGATATTCATGGAACTGGCCCAGAATGGCCCACTTAAGTGCTAGAAACTTCAGTTTATAATTTTGTTCCACTAACATTAAGCTCCTACTGGTGAAAGCTAATGGTCTCAATTCTCCCTGGCAGGCATGGTGAAGGACAGCTTCTAGTCCACCATGGCTAGCATCTATATACAGAGTGTATGGTTTAGCTGGATCTTCATATGTCAAAAAAGGAAAGTGGGTCAATCAAGAAATTATTTAATGGAATGCTCTTAGGTGACATCCCATCAGGATCCAAAGGGATTATAGGACATAAAACAGGCCTTGTGTTCTATCCCCTTTTTCGGGCTGACTTTCTGAGTTTGATTCATTGTTGGATGCTCCAAGTCAAGTTCAGTAAGGGACTCACCATATGGATATCGTGCACACATTCATTCATATTTCAGTGGGCTGCCAGCCATGAAGGAGGGTGGAGGGCTGTACTGGTGGCCTGCTCTGTTTCAGGAAGGGGGAGTGAGCGGGGTAGGACAGCTGCCAGGGTGGTGGGCAGGGGGCCACTAGACCACCAGGGAATATGCTAAAAAACAAACAAAAAAAACCAACAACACACATACTGGGGGATCGACTGGGGATAGGAAGGGGGGTTCACTAGACCACCAGGGGAAATTATTTACTATAAAGGGGAAAAGGATGTGGGGTCGGGCAGTACTGGACATGGGGGGTAATTGGGTGGGGGGAGGGACAGCTAGCCACCAGAGTTGTATTATTTTTAAAATTTTGTTAATTCATATGGGGCGGGTGATCGCGGAGGGTGCTAGCCGACTTTCTTTTTTTGATTAATACACATCGGGCGGATGGTGATCTGGTGGAGGGAGGAGCCACTAGCAACAAAGGCTTTAATTATATAAAAATTGGATGCAGGTCATAGTCTTTCCTTTCCTAACAGTAATGCTTTGCTCCATCAAGTTCATGACTTGCATGGTATTTCTGCCCACCGTGGCATGTGTGGTACAGGTAGCACAGTGAGTTTCATGAGCAGTCCATCAGGCAGATCATGCTAGTCTGGGGCATTGATTACTAAGATCTGGTTGACTACATCCTTTTAATCTGACTACACTGTTGAGAACACATTCAGCAATAAGAGACAGGGTAACTTCTCTGTCCTGGTGCCACACTATCCTAACCTCATCCTCACTGTCTCTGTGCTTTGGCTGGTTCTGCCACTGATACACCATTCCCTGCATAAGCAGGGTACTCTCTCATTGCTGGGTTTCTCTTTCTTCACATAGTTGCTTTAGCCATCCAAATATATAGATGTTGGTCCCAAGAAACACAGGGATATGGTTATACTGTACATTTCCACCTCTAGGCATACTGAAGCCATGGTTTCCATGAGTCTTCCAACTACACCCACTTTAATCAGGAAATCAATGTCAATGGTGATGATATGGTACCAGTCAGGATAGGTCTTGTCATTTAACGCTCACACATCCAGGCTTTGCAAGGCCAAAAAGGGGTGATGAGTAAAATACTTGTCATAGCAATTTTTGAAAATCAGGGCAACTTGGGACCAAGTGTCCAAGACTGCATATGTGAGCCTTCCTTTTACTTTGATCTGTATCTCTGAAAAAGGTCCCACTAACTTGTCCATGGCAAAATGCTGTTTCCTGTCAATCCTAATGATGGACCTAGTAATGGTCCGAGGTAGGTATCTTGCTTCCAGCGTTCCAGTGTACTCTTTAACTAATCCCCACTGGTGATTCTCTGCTGCATCTCTTTCCAGATAATCTGTTTGTTAACTTTTTAAAGGCCTTCTGAACTTGACAATCCCATCCAGAATGACTAACCTTTCCCCATCCGTAATATGTATAATATTCTCCTTTCACTTGGAACTTGGTCACCTTGCATTGCTTATCCTAATCTCCTTCTTTCCTGTAAGCAAAATCTGTACCAGATTGTACCACAATTACTTGCACGGAAGGCTCTTCACCATCCATGCATCCATCCTTCTGTTGCTGTTATCAGTTGGGTCAGTTTCTCAAGCCATGTAATTAATTCCATCATCCCAGGGACTTCTGGTTTCACTACCAGAGCACTCCCTGCCACAAAAGCTTTTGCCTTCTGGGTAGTAGTTGGAGGGGAATGCACAGAAAGTAAGCACTGCCCATCTAATTTACACCTGTGACCTATATGCCCAAGCTGGGTGGCTTCCCCTCCTCAGCAGGATCCAATATCAGACCTGCCTGTTAACCAGAAAGGTGCTCCTTGGTCTCATGTCACCAGGTGTCGAAAAGCTCCTAAACGTCCACTGTAACTATCAGTGTACCCGAAGTGCTAGCTATCAAACCTTACAGGTCCCCAGATGTCGTACCTCCATGGGACAGAGGTTGTTTTCCTATAGGCAAGGCCCCTGGAATTCTGTGATTCTGTGGTTGCGGAATTTGCCGCAGAATTTGCATCATGCTGCAGAATATATATAGTGCCACAGAATTCATTGTTTTTGGTGAATTTTCATTTAAATATACTGTTTTTCCATAGTGTCAGGCTTTCTTTCCCACCTTGTTTATCTTAAAGCCCCTCCTCTATGCTCAGCATATGATGTCATCGATGACATCACATCATATTTAGCCAATGACAGGACTGCATTCTGCCAGAGAAATGAATAAATCATGCCTCAGAAATCAGAAAATGCTGCTGCAGAAGTCAAGGAGCCCTGCCACAGAAATCAGAAAATTCTGCCACAGAACACCAGGGGCCCTGCCTACAGGGCACCTCATTGGTATAATGTGCTCGACAGAGATATCCTGACAACTCCCAAACTCGGTTTCTTCAAATGGCTGCTTCGGCAGTACCTTACCTCTACCAGTAGTTGTGACTGTTTCACCTAAGGGGACCACCTCCCTATGTTCACCATCCTAAGCTGACTTACAATTTTCTTTCACAACTAAATCCTAGCTTCTGCAACCCCCTCAGTTTGCCCCTTCCCATCCCTTCCTCCCTCACCCATCTTCTCCCCCATCCCTATCATGCATACCCACCCGTACCATGCTTACCCTCATCCCCACCCCCACTCTGGCATTTCTCTTACCCCTGTCCACTATTCTGCTACCTACTTTAGCACTTCTTCCTCCCTCCTTCCTCTTTGACAATGGCTCTCCAGCCTGCCTTCTCCTCCGGGGTCCTCCCCATACTGTCCTCTCACTACCTGTGCTCTTCTCAATAGTTCACCTTTAACTCTGCTTAGTTCACAGTCATATGTAGTCTCTGCTTATGAATTATTGTTACTAGTTATACTTCTGCCCTCTCTGCATTACTGGATATTGTGTAACTATGCTGACTTTTGTAGGTTTGTTACCTTCCATAATGATGTGGAACCTTTGTAAATGAGCTTTTCTTGCTCAAAGGTAATGTAATCCGAGAGTTTAATAAATAATAAAATAAAGAAAGAGGTGGCATGTCCAACTGTTCCCTCAACTGTAAGTTGGTAAATATCCAGCCTGCACAGAATCCCAATCCACATCAGTGACACAACATGAGGTTACATAAAAAGGCAGTTTCTTCATCAGTTCCAGAGGACTATGGTCTAGTCAAAGTACACAATGCGTAGATACACAGATGATTTTAAGCAGATACAGTAGCAAGTACTGTACATTGTCAGGTTACAGAGCTAGTCATGCCATCAGTCAGGCAGTAATACAGATTAGTTACTGCAGGTACAATTGAGGCTAGAGGTGAAAGTTAAGCACAGGGATCTTTTGAGTCAAGCAGTAGTGGAAATCTTAGCAGGGATATGTGCAATTTATTCAGCCAGCCTACTGCCCTAACAGCGTAGGCACATTTACCCCAGTTGGTTCTTTGGAAAGGCAGTTCAAGGGTGTTCCGAGTTATGCTGCTAGTATTATACTGCTTGGTGACAGGGTAGGAGGGGTAACACCCAGAAGCAAGTCAGGCAGGTGGTTAAATCGGTTAAACAAATGGCTCTCAAGGGGGAGCTACTGCCAGTGGGGGAGCCAAACCTCCCTGATGTAGACTGGGAAATCCCAGCAGTAGCATCAGCCAAGAGCAGAGAGATCCTAGTGTCACTACAAGGTGCTTTCATACAACAGCTGGTTAGGGAGCCCACTAGGGGTGATAACATACTGGACGTGGTCCTCACCAACGGGGAAAGTGTGGAAGAGGTGGTGGTGGGGGACAGCCTAAGTACAAGTGACCACAATACAGTGAGATTCAGAGTGAAGATAGGGAAGGAGTCAAATTGGACCAGCATGAGGGTAAGATAATTAGGGAAAAAATGGTGGAGAAGAGGAATATAGGAGACATGGAAGAATTATGGGAATCTGTTAAATGGGGTTACTGAAAGCCACTGAGCTTTGCATAAAGAAAGAACAAAAAAAGGAGGCCACTCTGGTTTACTAGAGAGGTGTTAGAGGCAATTAGGGAAAGGAAAAGAGCATTCAAAACATATAAGAATGGCCGTAACCTGCTCATTCCTATCTGTGGTTGACTATGGGATTACAATTTATGGCATGGCTGATAACACTGCCCTAAACAGTATCAAACTAGTCCTCAACAAAGCCTGACGATTGTTCACTAACAGTGATAGATTAACACATACATGTGAACTCTACAATCTAGCTGACTGGTTGACCTTTGAAGGTAGACTAATGTACCACACCTGCCTCCAAACTAAAAAGATCCTGATGAAACTTGCACCTTTGGGTCTTAACTCCCTCATCCATCCAACCCCTCATAGGAGCACCCCTAGGCACCCGGCTAACACCATACTCCTGATCCCCCACTGTAGAACCTCACTAAGGCAAAGGTCTTTCAGGTATCGTGCTCCACTCTGGCTAAATTAACTTCCTTCCTCCATCTCCCAGGTCCCCAGCCTTAGCCTATTTAAAAAAGGCATCAAGCGATTTCTCCTAGACTCAGAGACCTGTGGCTGCTTCAACCTGTCCTCCCATACTAGGTTGGAGACAGAACACCTGCGTCTCCCACACCTACAAACTAAATCAATATAGTGCTTGGTACCTAAAGCTCTATCGCTCAACTAGCTTGCTACCTTCTGAATTTGGCAACCAACCCCGATTCACCACAGCAACCCAGGGTCCCCATATAACCCTAAGAGAAACCTAGAGAAACTAACCCAGCAAGTGAAATATTCTGTATGGAGTAACCTTGTAAATATTTGTCTTAATGTAATGTCTGACTAGAAAGCTATGTACTATTTGTTCCCAAGTGATTTTCTGTTTGTACTGACGTGGAGCCATTGCAAAGGAGTCCTCAACTCAAAGGTTTGTAATTCTTTAATTTCAGTAAATAAATAAATAAATAAATAAATAAAATAAGAAGACCCAGAGGAAGGAGGACAGGGAGGCTTACAGGGAGAAGCTGAGGGTGGCAGGGCAGAAGATAAGGAGGGCTAAAGCTGACACAGAGGAGAGAACTGCTAGGCAGGCCAAACGGGGGGATAAAACTTCTTTAGGTACATGGGGGAAAAGAAGAAGGTGAGGCAGGGGATTGTACAGGTGAGGGGGTAGGGGGAATACAAGTGGAGGGGGACTTTGAGAAAGTAGAGGTGCTTAATAGCTACTCTTGCTCGGTCTTCATGGTGGAGGGGGAGGGAAGAGGACCTGAGTTGAGAGGGAGGGGTAGGAAAGACAAAAGGGTGGATCCTAGCCTGTTCAGCGAAGATAGAGTAAAAATAGGGAACTAGGTAGGTTAAAGGTGGACAAGGCAATGGAGCTGGATGGCTTGCACCCGAGGGTACTCTGGAAACTGAAGGAAGAGTTGGAAGCATCTCTGATGAGGTTGTTTAACTTGTCTCTGGATTCAGGGTGGGTGCCAAGCAACTGGAAAAAGGCTAATGTGGTGCCACTGCATAAGGGGGGGCAACAAGGAGGAGGCAGAGAATTATCACTCGGTCAGCCTCACCTCGGTGGTGGGTAAGGTGATGGAGGTACTAATAAAGGAAAGGGTGGTAAACTACCTTGTGGATGGTGGACTGCAGAATGACAGGCAGCATGGCTTCACAAATGGGAGGTTATGTCAGATGAACCTAATAGAGTTTTTTGATTGGGTGATGAAGGTGGTCGATCAGGGAGGGCCGATTGACATGGCCTATCTGGACATCAGAAAGGCCTTCGACATAGTCCCTCACAAAAGGCTGGCAAATAAGCTGGACAGCTTAGGGGTGGGACAGAAAATAACTACGTGGGTGAAAAACTGGTTGAATGACAGAAGCCAGAGAGTGGTGGTTAATGAGGTATATTTCAGGGAGATGGGGTAATGAGCGGGGTGCCCCAGGGGTTGGTACTGGGACACCTCCTTTTTAATATCTATGTCAGTAATATAGTGGAGGGGCTGGGGGGAGGGTGTGGCTGTTTGCAGATGATACCAAGATCTGCATTAGGGTGGACACCATGGGGGGGGCCATGACAGAGGACGGGTGGTCAGGAACTTGGCAGCTGAAATTCAATGCCAAAAAGTGGATAGTAATGCACATGGGGCATAAAACCCGCAAGCCACTTACACTCTAGTAGGGAGGATATTAAGCCAATTGAGCAGGAGAGGAATCTGGGGATTATAATATCAAACAACCTTAAGGTAGGTAACCAATACAGCAAAGTGGTGGGCAGGGCAAATAGAATGTTGGTGTGTACAGGAAGGGGCAAAACTAGCAGAAGGAGGGAGGTACTGATGTCTGTTTATAAAACCATGGTGAGGCCTCACCTGGAGTACGGGGTCCAGTTCTGGAGACCACACCTATGCAAGGACATAGATGGGATTGAGAGGGTTCAGAGAAGGGCAAACAAGATGGTGCATGGTATGTATGGGAAGCCATACGAGGAGAGGTGGAGGGAATTGGATCTGTACCCATTGGAGACTAGAAGGGAGAAGGGGGACTTAATAGAAACATTTAAGTATGTGAAGGGAATTAATAAGGTGAGGGGGTGGAGCTTATTTACAAGGAAAGTGGGTGCTAAAACTAGAGATCATAGTCAAAGATTAGAAAGAGGAAGATTCAGAGGCAATGTGAGGGACATTACTTCATGGAGAGGGTGGTGGAGGCCTGGAACAAACTACCTGAGGAAGTGATGGGGGCCAAAACGGTGGAAGGATTCAAGAGGGCATGGGACAGACTTAAGGGGTTGACCACTGGAGGGGAAGGTGATGAATGCGGGGAGGTAAGGGGCAGGTTCAATGGGCCAGAGAGGTCCTTTTCTGTTGTCAGATTTCTATGATTCTATGATTCACTCTTTTGGCAAGCTGATAGGTTTGGTACTTTAGCTTCCCATGTAAGGGTAACCAGTTGGGGGAGTTGTACGGGGGGCAGTTGTGGGTGAGCTTGTCTGCCCCCAGTACAAGACGGCAGGTCTTGCTGCATATCACCATGACTCTGTTTAATACAGTGTCACATGCAGCAGCATCTACAGGGAGGCTACAGCCAATTAGTAATAGGACATTGCTAAATACAACAAGATGTCTGGTTGCAGCAGTAAGGTTGAGATGGTTCCTATATAGAGTGCCCAGTCTTCTGTTGGCCATACTAACAATGTTGCCCACATGTGAAGCAAATGATTGGGTGTCATCTAGAGTGACACCAAGGTACTTAAAGGTTTCTACCTGTTCTAGACTTTGACCCTTGGGATTCAGGATAACTTGGGGGGGGGGGGGGAGACGACAACCTGTTTTGTATATTTTGGCCAGTGAACAGCATGGTTTATCTTTTTTTTTTTTGTTGTTGTAGTTCGGCACCAATTTGTTGCTAGTTAACCAGTTTTCTAGTGTTTTGAAATTGACCTGAAGGTCAGCGGAGATAATACCATGGTCTACATTGCTGGTGAAAATGATGCATCATCAGCATATAGGAGTACCTTTGCTGACTGGCAGGCCACTTGTAGGCTGTTGATGAACAGGCCAAATAGGAGAGGGCCATGTACTGACCCCTGGGGCACCCCCATGAAAACACACAGGTTCTTGGCTCTAGCGGAATTTGAACTTGTGATCTTTTTTTGTTCTTACGCCAGTACTCTAATCACTGGACCACATTGTCCGAAATTGTTTTTTGCTGATTGCATGCTACTGGAGCACCATTTTGTTGTTCTAATTAAAGAAAATAGATTTACTTTATAATAATTTCTCCCCCTTATTTTGCCAAATGAATATCAGATAGTTGAACACAGACATGTTATGGTTCCACACGGACTCATTGTTTTAATATCATACTGACGGAAACTGGTATGGGCCAAACCTATGTGTTCACCTATTGTATTCTGCCTGCTTTTCTGACATCATCAAGGGGAACAGACCATTATGCATTAAAACTAGTGTTTCCTTTTCTGGAGAGTGTTTACAGTTTGAATATGCAGACCCTTACTTTCTGTTTTCCTGCTTGCCTAGGTGAACAGAAAAATAACAGTAAACCATAGAAACACAGAATTTGTCTGGCAGAAAAGGCCTACTTGGCCCACTCAGTCTGCCCAGATGGTCCCTCCCTAGTCTGTCTCTGTAGAACCTCACTGGTCTCTGGCAAACCATACTGGTGAGAAATATCCTTGAACTGCTTAAGAAAAGGTGGAGAACCCAGCTGTCAGGAAATGACTGTAATATCCAGTTGGAGCATGATAGCATGCTACGGTATGACGCTTGCTGTAATCTGTCTTTTCATAGATCACTATTCTTTTGAAAAGTTGCATGTCTTCATATCCTTTCTTAAAGGACTGATGTTATGGGTTATGCACTGCTTTTGCATTGATGTTTGGGTGAGGTACAGAACAAATTCTGAATTGTGTCTGTACATGTAACAAACCATTTCAGCCAGGTTACAAAAGAGAGCTATCTAAATGGAATATAACCTTAAAAAAATATATATATATATATATATATATATATATATATATATATATATATATAGTTTTTGCTTGGTGCACTGTTGGAAAACAACACCAAGCTTGTTTGTAATCTTATTGTAGGAGCACTGAATGCTGCATGTAAGGAAAGACTGGTCAAAGTAGTGCCATCTAGTAGTGAAAGCTGTGAACACCCTTCAGAGCTGTGCTGGGTAATTGCAAAGAATGACATCTAGTGGTAGTCCATGAGGCACCATGCATATGAAGTTGAAGGAGCATTCTAACATCCGGCTAGGAGGAATTGCCCTTTAACTGAATGGTTAGAGCTGCTGCCTGTAAGAACTCAGGGTACCAGATCTATTTCTTAATAAGGGCTGGAAGTTTGTCTGCCCAGGTACAGATATAATACCTCTGTGAATCATACAAACAGCGTTAACACTACATTTATGTGCGTGTAGATGGGAATGCTGCCACCACAGTGAAAACTTTACAGTGATGTCATTGACAGCGACAACAATGACGGATTGCTGGAAAGTCCGCTTGGGACCCTGGCACTGCTTCCCTGTGTCTTACACCCCCTCCCTGAATCAGCTCCTACTCGGAGTTGATTATAATAAAATATGGGGGGTGCAAGGGACAAAGCCCCCTGCAAAAAACAACCTTTTTGTCTGACGGCTTTATGCCAACCATGATTGTGGTCAGCATAAAGCCATTGATGTAACGTCAGTTGGCAAATTTTTTGTCGACTGGCTGGCGTGGAACTGTGTAGATGTACAGAAGGACAGATGTAACACTGACTGTAAATAGTGTGTGTGTGTGCAATATTTGTTAACACTCACAGGAGTAAAACAGATATGCTGGGCTTCTTGGCTGTGCTAGTTAACAAAAATGTGGCATCAAATCTGTTTTCATGTCTGGTGCTTGATGGGTATTTTAATGAGAGACGCACAGCTTGTAGCTTTTTCTCCTTTTATCGCTGCTTGCAGGAAAGATTTTTCTTTCTACAAATAACTGAAATGGGCACAAAGGGGAAAGTTATCGCATGTATTTTTTTTTTTTTTGTAAATACAGTTTTTATTAAAAAGTCTGGCTGGTAAAATGATGAGCGGTGGAATCGATACATTACAAAATCCTCATACAGTGCATAATAACACGTATGTACCTTAAAGGCTTGAAATCACTGAGCTAAGAAACAATTGCATGATATTTGCACCTACCCCTTTTGGTACAGCGCTGGGGAGGAGATTGTAGGCGACTACAAACTGGTCACCTGTAACTTTCTGGTTTGCTGATGAGGGGAGGAGGAGGATATCTCTTTGTGGGACCTGAGAGTGAAAAGCTGGTTGAGTAGCTGACAGGGTTGGCTTGCAAAACATTTTATTTTAAACACAACTTTTATCACATCATGTTACACAGCTTTGTTCATACAGAAAGTCCAATAGTCTTCGTGTGAAACCTCCAGACAACATAGACTTGCACATTCCTTAATATATTCATAGGTCACCCACTCTTTACTCCAAAATAATTATATTTTGAAAAAAAAAATCTCCCTCCAGAAGGCAACCAACTACATTTAGGAGGCCAAGATTTAAGTCAGTTATGCTGTTGTGACCACTTATACATCCAGGGTAAAACTATCCATTGATAGACAACACTTGTACAAAGTATATGAAAACTGTTAAAGGAGAGAACCTTAAAATACTGAGAACAAACAACTGGAAGCAACCAATAACCAGTTTAAACTTTTGACTGCGCACTTCACCCCCCATGTCCCAAAGGACTGCATCCAACATGAAATCCTTTGACCTGCAAAACTTTGTTACATTATTTCTAATACAAAGCCTGCAGCCTCAACTAGTTTCAACCTAGGGTGGTGTTTGCCCTAGTCACTCATGTTACTGTAGTGATGTTAGAGGGGAGCCACAGTCGAGTAGCACCTTTTTATCAAACAGATGTATTATATTTAAGAGATGATATGTGTGTTTATCATGGGGACCAGCGGGAAACAGTGAAAAAAGGTAGAATTCCACAATTAGTGGCACTGGTTGCTGAAGGATGTCTTGAACTTCTTATGCCAAATGCCTGAAAAATAGGCCAGGTTTGGGACAAGCCCATATAACGTGTGAATGCATAGCTTGAAGTTCCCTACACTCTCTGTAACACTCAACCAATCTAATCACTGCAGTAATTATCAGAGTTCAAAAATAAAGGATCAGGTGTTTCCATGTGTATCCTCACCAAATGTGTGAACTAGTAACATTTGGGCCTATGCTTGAATATGAAGAGTGCCTACTTACCACAGATTCGTGACACATAGCCACTTCGTTCTGATTGCACCCCCCCACATGAGATGCATGAAATGGGGTGCACAGCCCCTATGTACCCAATCCCCTGACTGCACAGACAGCAATGTGCCGGGGGCGGGTGGGGGGCATGCCAGCACTATGCACCATTCACAAATGGGTGTAGTGCATTTCATAGGGGGGTGAAGGGCTAAGCGGGATATGCAAGGGGGGAACCCTGCCATAACCACAATATGAGGCCTGGCCCACGCACCCACGGAGTCTCCCCCAGCCCAGTGGCATACCGGAGTGACACCAGCAACTTGTGTGCTGCATGTCAGCCCTGTCCCTGGGGTATGCCCAGCACCCACCCCAGAAACATGTCATCCCCTAAAGGTGTTGGGATAGAACCCCTCACCATGGCACCGACAACACCCCCATCCCACCCCATATCTGCAATGCTGGTGCCACGGTGCTTGTTGGCAAGTGGCACAGCCCTCCACACACCTCCTCAGTCACCTGCCATACAACCAAATGCAGGGAGCATGTACTCTAAAAATAGGCTGAGCGCTCGTTGCATCACTTGTATGGTGAGCAGCTGTGGAGGTGTGTGAAGGGCTGTGCCACTCGCCAGCAATCAGCGCGGCACTGGTATGCAGGTACAGGATTGAGGTGGGGGTATTGTTAGTGCCATGGGGGGAGACCTCTGTCCACCAATGACTGTGCCAGCGTACTGGGGCACTGGGGCCAGGTATGTGTGGGTGTTTTCCACTGAGTGTCAGGGGTTGGGGTACCACTGACCACCATTGTTAGTGTTGGGGTTCTGCGTCAGGATCAGGGGGAAGACTCTGGTTTGCGGTTGGTAGCTGGGGCAGTGACAGGCATGGAGGGGGAGCTCACTGCTGGGGATGGGGAGCTGTTGGTGTGTGTGTTGGGGGGTACCAGTTGGGGTCGGGAACAGCTGGGTGTGTGGTGGGGTCCCTGTCTGGTGGGGGCTGGGTTGCTGCTGGAGGGGGACACCAGGCCTTGGGGTGGGTATTGTGTGTGTGTGTGTGGGGGCTCTGGACAGAGTAGCATGGCCGCATGGGTCTGGGTGCCTGCAGGTGCAATTCACACACCCTGGACCTGCACTGCTATGTGCAAGGGATCCACCCCTGGACCCAATATGAGCATCGGATTGGATACCTCCATGGGTACCCTATTCCACCCCCGACCACTCTGTGTGGACCTCTGTGCCGGGGGGCAGAGAAGTGGACATGTGTTGGCCATTTGTGAATACCAGCCGGGGTGCACCTGTCTGAAGGTGCAGCACTACGTGGGTGGGATACGTGCCTCCAGTGCATAATTCCCACCCATTCATGTATAGGCCACATTGGAAGTGGCTATGGAGGCTTGGGACCACTGCTTTCCAGAAATGGGAATGTTAAGTTCATCTGCCCATTTTCCGGTGATTTCAACTATATCCATTCCCTGTGTCTTGAGGAATTCTCAATATAGTTGGTAAATCAGATGAGCTGAGTAGTGGATCTTGAAACACATTATAAAATACTGCATTAAGGCAGAGAGGGTATTTGGTTATCTAGATGCCAAAGGGTGGGTGGCGACATAATGGTGTATCTGCAGATAGTGGAAACATTTCATTTATAATACGCCAACTATTTGTTGTACTTCAGCAAATGATAAGAATGTTGACCCCATCCCCAAAATAGCAGCTATAAGTACTGTAATGTTAATATTTGTCAATTTCTGAAACTAGGGTCTATCTTATTTGGCAGGAAGTTTTCAAATTCTGAGATCAGACATAGGAATGAGAGAAACAGAGAGAAAGCTGGAGATGCTCGCAGATCTGCTGCCAGGCTAGATACTATGCTTGTAGTTATGAAATCAACCAGTTAATAATATTTTGGTCTCCATTTGCACAGAATATGAGCCTGACCAAGTTTGTGGGGGTGGAGCAGTTCTCGCTCAATTTGTACCCAGTGTGGAGAGGAGTCAGCCAAGTGCCTTAGTAGTAAGAAGCAAATGTAGGCTGCTCAGTAATAAATGCTGAGGTTCTTATCTCATGGGAGGTACAGGGTTTGGAGCTTAATCCGTGGTAACCTGTCTGCCCCTAAAAAGCATGGAGGTAAGCAGATGCCATTTCCTCCAGAGTAGTTCCAAAAAGAGTCAGTGGGAGGTTGGAGAAGAGATATAGGACCCAAGAGAGGACCGTCATGCTAATGGAATCTATTTTGTGTGTTAGACTAAGGGATAAATTGGGCCAGTGCATTAGGTCTTGCAGGAGCTAGATGGTAAAGGGGTGGTAGTTATACATAAAGAAAGAAGATGGATCTTGGAGTAGCTGAATTTCTAAATATTTCAGTCCCATTAATTTCCAGTGGAACAGGTATTGTGCAACTATATATGGTGGTACGATGTAGTTATATAGTAGTGGCTCTGTTTTTCTTTTATTTAACTGGTATCAAGAAATGTGGCCAAAATGGTTTAGTATCTCAAAGGCTGCAGGGAGGGAGAGAGAGAGAGAGAGAGAGAGGAGACAGTGGGTCTTGCAGATAAAAAAAACCATCATTATCGGCTAGAGAGCTATCCAGTGCTCCCTGTTTGCCATTTGCATCCCCTGAATCTCCACAGATTCCCGAAATGCCTGTGACAGTGGCTTAGTATATATGACAAACACTAGTAGAGATAGTGGAAAATCCTGATGGGTTCCATGAAGGAAAGGGAATACAGGAGAGTGGTGGTCATTAACTTTAACAAAAGCCTGTGGTGAGTGGTATACATGTTGTAATAGGCAAATAAAGGGGAATTCCAGCCTCCCCAGCAACAAGTACAGGAAAGGCCAGGAGACCCATTAGAAGGCCTTTTCAGCATCAAGGCTTAAGACAATTGCCAGGGTATAAAATAGGTGAAGATGATGAGGGATATGTAGTGTCTGTCTTGTACTGTCCATTGTAGTGTAGTTGCAGATTAAATCAGTCTGGTCAGTGCCAATTAGTGAAGATAGCATGAGCCAGTAGGCAAGAATAGCATGCCATCCACTCTTTTGACCATGATGTACATAAACATTTTATAGTTGGCATTAAGAAATGAGATCAGGTGATGTAAGCCACAATTCAGGGACTTCCTACTTGGCTTTAAAATGACTTAGATAGCTTTATAAGCCCAAGATGGAGGTGGGGGTTCTCCTTTCAAGATAGTATTATAGACTTGATATAGAAATGGGAGTACTTGTTCCTTACTTGATTTGTAATATTTAGAACCAAAGCCATCTGGGTCTAGAGTTTTCATGGTTTCAAGATTCCAAGTGGCCAGGTCGATTTCTTTTAGAGAAATTGTGACATTGGTCTGTCTTTTGCCAGGCTGGCAAGCTAAGGTAAAGAAACAAACTGGAGAAAAGTGCAGATCTCATCTGAAGAAGCCTCAGACTCTGGAGAATAAAGGGTTTGGTTGTAGGTCCTTAAGATATCCATTGTACCATGTAGAAGGGTGTGTTTGTCTCCAGCACAAAGGTGTATACTCGTTGGCACTGTGGCCCTTTAATACTGGTGTTACACTGGTAGTTTCATCTCCCTGCTGGTGTAACATAGCTTCTGGAAGAAATGTAGAATTTCCTCCACCTGAACTTTGCATTGGTGATGCCCCCATTGTTTAAGGTGGTGTACTGAATAATGTGATTCTGCAGCACTGCCTTCTGACTATCCTAGTGAATTGAATCCAAGACCTCCAAGTGAGCATTATCCTGTAGGATTTCATCCATCTTATCTGTCCAGAAGGTAAATAAATCTTTAGAAGGAAGATAATAGGTGTTCAGATGCCATCTGGTATCTTTGTATTCCAGTCTGAGGTCCCAGTAACTATGGACTGAGGGGGACAGGAGTGGAGAGGCGAATAGCACCTAGTTTGCAATCCACCACTCAGCTGAGGTTCTCCTTCTATGTAAAACAGTAGTCTAGGTGAGAGTAGGTCCCACAGACTGTGGAAAAGTATGAGTATTGCTCATCCGTGGGCGGTGATAGCTCCAAATAGGTGTCTACTCTACCTCTGCCAACAATTGCTTGCAGAAATTGTAGGAGGTTGCTTACCTAGGTGGGGATACATTATGTGAGTCTAGGTTTGGGCCAAAGTCATATTAAAATCCCTCACTAGCATTAGGAGGCCAGAGGTGTTAAGCAGGACTAGGCTGAGGATTTTTTTTTTTTACTCCAGTGGTATTGAGACCAGGAGGAACTTATAGGTTAGCAAGTGCAACTTGGACTCCATGGAGTTCACCTTTGGATCAACACTAAGCAGCCTTTACAGTCTGTAACAACCTTGTGCTCTAAGAATATTATATTATGTGGAACAAGAATAGCCATGTCCCAGTGCACCCCGTTAGGCATAGAAGAAGAATGAACCACTGCAAAACCAAAGTTTTTTCAGTTTGTCATGCTCAGCAGAGGTCAAGTGTGACTCCTGTAAGGTAAACAAGTTGGGCCTAGATTTCTTTAGTTGAGACAGAATCTTTGTATATTTAACAGGATTGTTGAGACCATTTATATTAATGGAGCTCAAGGCAACTACTGGAGGAGGCCGCACTTGTGCTATGCTGCACATCTGAGCCCCACACAGTGCCTGTTGCAAAACAATTCAGAAGCCTCTTGGCTGGTGGAAGAGTAGTTCCAAACTCAGGCAGTGGTGTTTTAAATGCAGGGTGATTTTGGCTCAATAGGAGTTCACTAAGTCGCACATATCTTCAGGTAATGCAATCGGAATCAGGAGGGGAAGGGATTAAGGGGAAGAGACCTACCAGCGGAAGAGGCAGTTATCAGGGGGACAAATAAAGCCTAAGCAGTATCGCAAAGGTCCATTTAGGTATCACACAGGTATCATGGAGGTAATAGCTGGGGAATCATCTAGCTAATTTTGGAACACCATCTGGTGGTGTACAGTTTGTTGCAGTGTCTCTGCTGCATGCTTCTGTCTTTGTTCTTTCAGGTCCTGCATTTTCTAATCTTGCTGTGCTATCTTGGAGGCAATGGACTCAGATGCTGGCTGGCCCTGAGGAGTCAGAAGAAGTATGCCTTGTGACTGTAGTTCTTTTTGAGTGCCTGTGCCTTACAGAAGGATTTTTTGCCATCTGGAAAATAAATAGAAATGTTTGCTGGATGGGGTGTACAGAACTCGATCTGTTGACTCTCATGATAGGAATGTATGCTCAACACTGGGTCATGAGAGCTGGGGGTAGTCATTATCAAAATAGAGTGGTGTGGAAGAGTGAAATACTTCTTTCTTCCTACAGGCCACATGTAGGATATCTTCCTTGTCCTGCCTCCATGACAAATGGACTACCACTGAAGGGGAATGGGCATTAGTTGTTGGCTTCAGGATGAGGGTCCTGTCCCTGATTTCCAGGGAGCACTTGGGAGGAAAGTCCAGGGATGTATGGAGAAGGTAATGTAGGAAGGGAACCAGAGCTTTACCTTCTGCATCATCAGTTATTTCATATATGCAGAAATTATTGTGTTATTTTCTGCACTCCACATACTCCAGTTTACTTGGGGACATCGACCTGACCATTGGTGGCAGTAAGCTGGGTTTACTATGTGTCCTGCAATTTCTCTAGTTTAGTGTTGTTGGTTCACAAGGCAACCATGGTTAACCTGATTTCCTTGTGAAAGTCTCGTAGTTCTGATAAAATTATATCCCTCTGCCTTTGAAGCATGCTAGCATTTTCTGCGGCTTTCATGCATCTTCTCTGGTGCATGGTGCCCGAGGCCTAGGAGCCATCGCTGTTGGTACATGTCTCAAAATCTGTCTTTATCTGTAGTGTCTGCTTTAGAGTGGCTGCGTGCAGAGTGCCCCATGAGCACTGGCCACCTCCTGGTGGAGTTTAGTAGTGATAGTTCTGAAGTTTGATTGTTTGGAAGGTGATTTCTCAGTTGGTCAAGATGAAGCTCTGGAATCAGGCTGTTGGCTGGTTCATGACATCACTGAAGTTTGTCTCATACATTTTAACCAGGGGTCTGCATATATCTTGAATATTCATTGAATGTGCCTGTTTGGGTTCCTTATTCATATTCATCATTTGGCCCAAACTGTGTTTTGAAGCAAATCTGCTGCAAAACAGTTACAGCCCCCAGGACATCTGAGTTGGTCCCATGGCCATCCACACCAACCTCAATAATCTTTCACTCCCTCCTCTCCCTAATTGTCCATAACGTAGAATGAATGTACAGTATGTCCTCTGTCCAGCTTCTTCCCCCACATCGTACTTTATTGAACTTCTTTGCTATTTGTACTATCTGGTATTCTGCAAGTCCCCACCTAAAATTATTTTTTGTTTGTCTCCTATATGTACTCAGGTAGAGGCCCAGTGGAGGTAGTCTTTGCCCACCTCACCCCTGTTGGAAAGGGATCAGTGCAATAACTGAAGTTCTGGCAGCTGAGTCAGCACCCTCCCTGCAGCAATAACTCCCATAGCTTGTTGAAAGCTATTATGGGAGAGAAAGAGAGGGGAAGCATTCTGCCAAGCATTAATGAGTGATGCTAGGCACACTGTAATATAAGATTAGATCAGAGTACATTAATGTAATGTTAGGAAGGTGGAGGGACTCTAATGGATGTTGTCATCAGAGTGGTGGCTGGCAGAACCCCAGCTAGGATATTCAATGGTATGCCCACTGGGCACTGGACCACCTACCCACCCAATCCCAGACTGGGACTGGGAGGTTGAAGACTTTTTTCCCATTGAAAAGTTTTTATTAACAAAGTCAGAGAGTACAACAAAAGGAAATATAGATTCACGGTTACAATTTGAATACAAAAATACATAAAGTAGATATGGTACATATCAAGTATTTCCAGAGCATTGGAGGTACAGCAAAGAAGAAAGTCAAAACCGAAAATAACATCAGTTCATACCAGTTCTAAATCTTAACTATAAATTAAAAAAGTGGCTTTAATTCTTTCAGAATTGTAAAAAGGTATTCCATATTTCATTAAAGTATTCAGATTTATTAAGCATGTTAAAGCTAATTCTTTTGTTGTTGGCCAGTGTACTCATAGATTCAAACCATTGTCTTAGAGAAGGGACCCCTTTTGTCTTCCAGTTTTGTAAAGTGCCTTATGTGTACCAGTGTAGCAGCTAAGGGCCAAAATAACTGAGAGGTGTCTCCTAAAATGAACACTATCGGGTAAAAGGTATGGAAGTTTTCAAAATGTCTTGACAGATCAAATGAATAGCTCTCTATCCTTTCAAAATTTCAGGACTGTCCCAGAACAAATGTCATGGACTAGCATTCTTGCCATCACATTTCCAGCAGTAATCCTGCTTATAATAACTCATCTTTTTTAACTGCTGAGGGGAGTAATAGTAACAATGTAAAAGTTTAAATTAGGTTAATCCATCCTGCACTTCTCTACAACTAACATAAGCATTTTCCTATAATTTAGACCACACTTCAGAAACATAATGCTGAAGCCTTGTTCCCATTTATTTTTAGCACTGAAAACAATATGCCTTTCAGAATCTTACACGGTTTCATAAACAAGGCTTGCTCCTTTCCTTAGCTGCCCTATTTTAATAAAACTATCTCATTCTGAATAGTTGAATACCTTATAATCTGAATTCTGAATTTTCTTGGATAGAACTTCTCTTTCTTGTAGGTATAACCAAAGATGCAGGTTGCTAAGTTTATATTTTCTTTTTCATTCATCAAATGATAGAAGAGTGTTACTGGTACTGTTTAATAGGTCTTTAAACTTATAGATGCCCTTTTTCTTCCATCCTATATCTTTGAGAGTTTTACCACCAGAAGGGAGATAAGGATTGTTCCAAATAGGCATATTACTGAGAGGTAAGGAATTACAACTTAGAAAACTGGACTTTTTTTGCATAAGGAGATAATGATTGAGATAATGGGGTGAGATGAAATGCATCTGTGTGTAATTAGAAAAAGAAGATCTAAGATGTGTAGGGGCTTTGCATTCTGGTTTTCTACTGTCACCCATAAAGGTGAGTTTGAATGAGAATAATCAGAGAACCAGTGGGTTTGCTTGTTTGAGACAAAAGGCCCAATAATATCTGTGCCATCTGGGTAGGCCCATTCAGCCTTTTTTCATAGGTCAAGCCATGATACTGGGCTTATGGGCAGACTAGATGGACCTAGTGGTCCTTATCTGCTGACAATTTCTATGTATATATATATATCTATCTATGTGCATATGTATATGTATAAGCATACAGTATGTATGCATATAATGTTTATGCGCATGCCAAGCACCACAACATGACTTTCAGACCATGATTTATCTAAGTTTGAGTGCCTCATTTCAAAAAAGAAATACCTTCTTGAGTTCAGCTATCTTTCTCCTGTTAGAAACTGTTTAGCTGAACTCTGGTAGAAGAGTCAGTTCATAAGCCTTGCGGCACTTCAGCACCATTTCCAAATGCTACCACGCTTTGGCATCAGACATGGAAATTAGGAGCAGACTGACAGGGTTTCACTTTTTAGTAAAAAATAGTGAAAATAAATATTTTGAGGGTGAATACATTTTTGCTATCTATATTTTATCATAAGAGGGACTGCTGCAGACAGTGCAAGCATGTTTAGGATACCTGCAAAAAAAAAAAAAAAAAGTAACAGGCTGACAGTGTCCCTTATGACATCATCAACATACAGCATTTTAAAATTGCAGTATGTGACCTTTCACAATTCACTTAACTTCCCAGTGCTCTCTAGTCCATCCAGCTGAAGAAATGGGGGGAAAACACAAGCCCAGGTAAAAACATGTTTCCTCTCAACTAAAAACTACATCCTAGTTAATAAGAAAATAACACTGTAAAATTCATGATCACACATATTACAAACATGTCATATTCTGGTCCCCACTAAACTTCAAATTGCAGCTACTCAACGTCACATAAAACACACACAGAACTTTGTAGAATAAATGTGAATCACCACAAAAAAGGTAATTTGAGAGAAAGAAACTAACTGAAAGATAGGTGCATGACAACTGAACTAGCAAGGCATCTTGAAACAACCTCGACCAAACATCATATTGCAGCTAGTCCATGTCAGATGAAATACTGGAACTATGCAGCATGTTGAATTCTGCCAGTAGAATTCAGGCAGAATGGCCATTCCATTTCTGACATGTTTTTTGGAATATTTGGCTTAATTCTGCAGGACTCTTTAAGTCATATACCTTAAACTGCAGATTTCTTTTTCTGTGGTTTATGTAAACCGTGGATTAGATTGCAACAGTTTGTGGAACCCCAATCCATGAATTATGTAAACCACTACATACATATCATGCGGTTTATGAAACCCATGAATTACTAATCCACCATAGATTGTAGTGAGAAAGAAAAAAAGTACGTGGCCTACTGGGAATTGAACCCAGGCCCCCAGAATGCCATCCTGTTGCTCTAACCACTGAGCTACTGAATCAGATGTTTGGATCTGTGGTTCCCAGACATACTTTCTTCCTTTGGTATTGCATAGCCAGCAACTATGAAATAATCAAGATGAAAATTAGATGTGTGTGTGTGTGTGTGTGTGCAGAAAACATCTAATTGTCATCTTGATTATTTCCTAGTGTCAGGATATGCAATACCAATGAAAATAAGTGCATCTAAGAACCACAAGCCCAATCATGTGAGCCTGTAGCTCAGTGGTTAGACCACTTGGGGGGGGGGTATTCTGGGGACCTGGGTTCAATTCCCAGTAGGTCCTGTTATTTCTTTCTCACCATAATTTGTAATCCACTATACAAATGAAATGAAGAAAACTGCTTTCTGGTGGAATTATGCAGCATTAGGTGGAATTTCCAAAAGTCCATGAGTTCTATCAGAGACAGAATTTAAAAATTATGCACAGCTATACAGAACACAAAGAGAACTAAGTAGAATAAATGTAACTCACCACAGAAAAAAAGGTTTGACAGAAAATAGACACAAACCTGAAAATGGATGCTGGAATACTGAACTAGCAAAGTAGTTTACATCTACAGCAAGCCTAGATACTTCATTTTGTTGCCCTCTTGCTCACACAGGCCCACTAAAGCACCTCATTTCAGGCTTATTAAACACGACAGGAATACTCACACGAAACAAAAATTCTTACTTAAGGAGAGCTAACTAACCATTCCACAAGTATGAAGTCACAAAAATCAAGCCATTTTTGTGTTCACTAGCAAAGCATGCAAACATATTGGTATCAATCTGTGGTGTGATATGGCATTTGGTGTGTGCCCCTCCTTTACTTATCACAGCTTCTGAATGCTACATCTTCTCTCTAATTCTGCCCGCCCTCCTCCTTTTTCCTTTGAAGTCCTTGCACAATCATAAGGCTGGAAATGCAAGGTGAAGTGGTTTTATTTTTGTGCAACTTCTAATTCCTGCTTGAATTCTTACCTCTGCTTCTCATTCCACATATGCTACAGTTTACTACTTTCATATGTGCTACTAATACAATACATTGTTTGTCAGGGAATGACAGAGATTTTGCACAACCCATTGTATTTTCATACCCATGATGCAGTGCTTGCAACTCATGAAATTAATGTATTATCATACTGTGGTAACTAGCAAGTGAAACAGGGGTTACAACATGCTTCTACAACCATTCGTCAGTTTAGCTAAGGAGCTGTGTTACTGTGCTTAGCTGCATTTTGAACATAGAAAGTAAAGCATCTTGGACCATATAACATAAATAAACATGGCATGGCTCACCACTTTACTCTATTTCTCCTAGGAGTCAGGCTGATTATGTCCACTTGCAAAGCACATCAACATATTGGTATCAGTCTGAGCTGTGAGAGGGCTTTTGGGGTGTGCCCCTCCTCCACCTATCACAGCTGCAGAATACTTCCCTCCCTAACTGCAATGGCACAGATGTTGCACAATGGCCAAAGCATTTTCCTGTCTGTGGCCACTATGTCAACATCCACCAACCCTTCAACAAACCTGGTGGTGGGTGCTGAATCCCACCACTGGCATCTCCCACCCAGCCTAGCCACTATACAAAACCAGTGGAGGGCTCTCAACCCTGCTGCCAGTATTCATCTTACTGCCTGCTCCAACCAGTACAGAAAACAAGCAGTGGATGCTGAACTCTGTCACTGGTATCCCATCTCCTGCCCAACCCAGCTTCTAACTAAAACCAGTGGTGGGTGTTCAGTTCCACTGGCAGTATCACTGTCTCCCGTCTTCACACATTTTCAATAAAACCAATGGTGGGTGCTTAATCCTCCTGCTGGTATATCATCACCCCCTGCTTGACCCATTTCTTAAGTCTGACCATGAGGTGCCAAACACCTAGTGCTAGCTAACACCACCTTGCTACTGCATGCAGCACTGAGGTGCCCACCCCTCTGGTGCTGCCAAACAACCCCCGACATTGGGGTGCCCAATTCCATGGCAGAAACAAATAAAAAGTCCCTCTTTTTTGTTTAAAACCTTGTTCCTTTGAATATTGGGCTCCATTACTGTTAAGCTCCCTCGATGTGGCCCTGCAGAAGGAAGAAATGCTGGGTCCTTTTAAAACTCTGCTTCATACAACCCTTGTCCAGTCCAGTGTCTGTGACTGTGGTACCTAACCCTCCTCCAACCCCTCCTTCCTCTCTCTCTCTCTCTCTCTCTCTCCCTACCCTTTGTAACAAACGCACTCAGTAGGTCAGGCCCTCTGCTCCCACAGTACCAACCTCCGAGCACAGTATTGTGAACAGGTAACAGACAGGGTAACCCTCCTGTCTGAGTGTGGGTCTGAATCACCTTTAGTCTCAAGTTCTGGGGGGATTCAAACTGTGAACCTTATGCTAGCATACCCAAATGTAGAGGCTCAGATAATCTGCTCTTTGGGGCGATGCCAGATATCTTTCGCCTAAGGGCACCTAACCAGGTATCCAAAATGAACCCTTAAAACTCTATAAAAGACCTTAGGTATATTCTTACCTTTTTCCAGTTTAGTAACACCATCAAGCTTTGAACAGTTTTTGTCAGTCTTAACCCTCTATACGTTACATGCAAAAAAGAACTTTGAAGACACACCCAGGCAGTCTTTCAAAATAAAAGGATTACTTAAAAATGGATAAAAATATGTAAAATGTAAACACAGAACAATATATCAAAGAGCATCCAATCACATAAAGAAAAACAAGAAAAACTACAAACTCCTACCAACATACAATTACATCTATTCTATCTAATCTATTACCTCTGTACAGTGCTTAAGTTAGATCAGAGATCTTGTTTCTTAAGAGTCCAAAAGATATGTCACAAAGATCAGACACAAGTCCTAGGTTAAACTGTGTTTCTCTCACACACCCCTTCTATGATGTCATCTAGTCCCTCCTTTTAGAATATAAAAATTATACAAACAATGATCTTCCTGTCAGTAGACATTTTAAATACTGTGACTTCAGCAAAAACTAATTTCCCAAATTATGACAGTCTTTAATCAAGCCTTTCCTTTGATTTTGTGTGGTTTCCTGATTCCATGCAGGTCAAAGATTTTACAACTTTTCATACCAGTATAACATGTTTTTTCTCTAGGACGTCATAAGGTTTTCGAGCCCTATATCCTGGCAGCTGGGTCAGTTCTAATTAAGACAGAAAAACAGGAGACCCTTAATTAAGTCTCTCTAGTCTTTTAATTACCTCCTAATCTCAGGTCACTTGGCACTTCACTGACCTGGGGGGGGGGCACCCATAGCACAGGATGTCTCATGTGAGACACTCATATACCACATTCTATATTACAAATATTATAGAACAATCATAATCAGCTGGCCAAGCATCACAATCCTCCCCACCTAGACTGAATTTGGGGTCTCTATCCCAAGCATGGGATGAGCTTCCCAAATCAGTTCACTCCTCATACAGATGCGAAAGGCCATTGGCGTTCTGATTTGTCACTGTAGCCCTATGTAAGATTGTCATGTCATACCCTTGCAAGGCAAGACTCCATCTTAACAGTCTACCATTAGTTTTTCCCATTTGGGTCAGCCAAACCAGAGGGCTGTGGTCAGTTTGTACCTCAAAATGCTGCCCATATAAGTATGGCTCTAACTTCTTTAGGGCCCACACTATGGCAAGACAATCTTTTTCCACAGTAGAGTAAGCCTGCTCCCTGGGAAGTAACTTTTTACTCAGGAACACTACAGGGTGATCCTTCCCTTGGTTGGATGTTTGACTCAGTACTGCCCCAATACTCACATCTGAGGCATTAGGCTAGACTATAAAGGGTCTGCTATAGTCAGGACTTGTCAATACAGGAGCACTGCACAGTGCCTCCTTCAGTCTGGTAAAGGCTTTTTCACAGGCTGGTTTCCAGGTAATTTTCCTAGGCATCTTTTTCTTTACCAGGTCAGATAGGGGAGCAGCCAGGACACTGTAATTGGGTACAAATTTCCTATAGTACCCTGCTGTCCCTAGAAAACTCCTTACCTGCTTCTGTGTTCTGGTCTGGGCCATGCCTTGATCACCTCTATTTTTACTTGATTAGGATGGAGATGTCCCTGGCCTACAACATGCCCGAGGTATGCCACTTCAGCCATGGCCACCTGGCACTTCTCAGCTTTGACAGTGAGCCCGGCCCTCTCTATCCTGCCCAGCACTTCCCCAAGGTGGGACAGGTGTTCCACCCAGCTGGCACTAAAGATGGCAATGTCATCCATGTATACCATGGCATACTGCTCAGCACCATTTAACACCTGGTTCACCAATCTTTGGAAAGTGGCCATGGCGTTCTTCATTCCGAAAGGCATTACTTTAAATTCAAATAAGCATATTGGAGTGATGAAGGCTGACCTCTCCCTAGCTCTGTCAGTTAACTCTACCTGCCAATACCCCTTTGTCAGGTCAATAGTTATGGTAGGTTGCCCCTCCCAACTTGTTCAGGAGTTCATCCGTCTGGGGCATTGGGTGGGGATCTGACTTTGTGACTGCATTCAGTCCATGATAGTCCACACAGAAATATGCAGAGCCATCTGGCTTGGGCACATGGACTGCGGGTGAGGCCCAGGGGCTGTGGGATCTCTGGATTACCCCTAAATCCAGCATTTCCTCCACCTCCCTTCTAATGTCCTTTTGGACAGCCTCTGACACCCGATGTGCTGTCCGCTGTATGGGCGTCTGTGTCCCTGTCTCTACATAATGCGTCGCTAAGGGGGTTAGTCCAGGCTTGGTGCTAAACAGGGGAGAAAAGTCTGCTAAAACCTCTCTTACTTCCTGTATCTTGTCCAGGACCTGCTGGGGAGACAATCTAACTGCCTTCACAGAGGACTTCCACTTTCTTTCTTCCAGCAAGTCCAGAAGGGGGTCTCCTTCATCCGTCCCCTCCCCAGGACTACATACTGCAAACACCATGTCAACCCTATTAACATATGGCTTCATCATGTTGACATGGTACATCTTTTCTGTCAGGTAACTCTATGTTATAGTTCACGTCATTTACCTTCCTAGCTACTTTGTACGGTCCTGCCCACTCAGCCTGCAGCTTGTCTTTCCAGACTGGGATAAGGACCATGACTTCCTGACCCACTGTGTAAAAACGAGCTCCGGCTCTGCAGTCATACCACACTTTTTGTTTCTGTTGGGCAGTTGCCAGGTTGCTCTGGGCTGTCCCCATAAGCTCCTTCAGTCTTTCCCTAAACCTAAGGACATAATCCACTACGGGAGTTCCCTGGGTGGCATGCTTGCCTTTCCAGTCCTCCCAGATCAAGTGTAGGGGGCCCACTTACCCGGTGTCCATATAAGAGTTTGAAGGGGGAAAATCCTGTTGACTCTTGGGGCACCTCCTTGTATGCAAACAACAGGTGGGGAAGGTATTTCTCCCAGTCCCTCCCATGCTGTTCAGCAAACGCTTGGAGCATTGACTTCAGGGTATCATTAAATCTTTCCACAAACCCATCGTCTTGTGGGAGATAAGGTGTCATGTGCCTCTGCACCAAACCACACTTCTCCCACAAACATTTCATCAGGTCCTACATGAAGGAACCCCCTTGATCGGTGATAACCTCCTGCTGAAACCCAACACGGGAGAAAATCCCAAGTAAGGCATTTGCCACTTTGTCTGTCCTCAGTGAGGATAGGGTGGAGAATAATTCCAGCTCGAGTTAAAGAAGTTGATAATGCCACTCGCCCTCAAGGCTTGTGTCTTATTGCCTATTTAAACCCCTCATAGGAATTAATTTCCTTATAAACCCCATCCTTCCCTATCATTTATTCTATTTGTAAGGGGGAATACCAGGGAGGGAGTGATGGTGTGAGATGACTGAGGGTGGTGGGTACTATGGAACTACCTCTGACCCCCTGGCTTTTTTTTTTTTTTTTTACAGAGTTACACCAAATGAAGAATATCTGAGTTGATATTTCTTAATGAAATATGAATAATGATTAGTTTATTATTAGTGCAATGTACCAATTAATATTTGTTACTTTCAGAGCCCTAGGGCTAGATTCTTTTAGAATCTTGTATAATGTTTGTAGGCAATTGCATTACTTGTTACATAACTTAAAACACAGAACAGGTGTCTAACATTCTGTCTCAAGTACCACGAGTCACACAAAAAACAGACAGTTGTCAAAATAATGATGCATGTGTTTGTTTTTTTGCCCTAAAGTGCAGAAATTGTCACAAATACATGAAAATCTTTGAAAATTGCCAACAAAATATTGATGTATTTGACATGATGCAAACTGCATCCAAAATTGGGAAATGCACCTGTGTCATGTGTTTTGAAAATCCATCTCATATTATCAGTGCTGAAGTGCCATCTCGGAATGAAAATGTGAGTGTCCCATGAGCTACAAATGGAGATACAAGACTCTTTATTAAGTGGAGACAAAGTCCCAAGATCAGAGGGCTATGGAGAAAATGTTTCAGCGATAATTAGGTTTCAGCCCTGTTTATGTATACAGGCCCAGGAGCTGTGACTACCAGGTTCACACATGCAGTGGATGTTTACACCCTCTCCTGTAAATCCACTGGACCATCAAAGAATAATGAAAATAAAACATTAGAGCACAAAGAAGGGTTGGATTACTGTCAGTTACTATAACCTCACAAGGTTCAAGCAGAAACTAAGCTCCTTGTTCCCATAGGCCTTGATTAAAAAATGTACCCCAACCACTGCAGTGTTTCAATGATTTTACTAAACTAAAATATTTTACTTTTTTTTAAAATATTTTGTTGCAGTACTTTAAACTCTAAGGGTATGATCCACATAGATTGCCTGGATACATGTAAAGTGCCTCTATCCAGGCATGGCTGCCCCGTGCCCCCAGGCTCAGCTACACATGACTGAATCCACAGCCCCATGCCTCCTGACACCATGAGCGAAGAGGAATGGACAGAAGCTGAGAGGCATTCCGAGGCCAGAGAAGGTACAAGACACCGGACATCCATTGGATGCTTGAGTCAATGCTATAGTGAATCCTCTTCTCTGCATGGAACAGGGGATTGTGAATTCTCCAGCTGAGTAAATGAACAGCTTACCTGATATTGGCATTTGAGAAACTTGTCAGTAGTATTAAACTATGAAACTAACTGATAAATGCAATAACAGCTTTACATAATACTGTCATTGTCGAGGCGATATAGTATACTAACCCTAAACAATGACCTTTAAGTATACTGTTGTTGTAGTAATCAGACTCAGGAATAGGAAGAACACAAATGCAGGACTGTTTTTTAAGCTGCCATCAACTACCCTAAACAGGACAACTCATAGCAGGAACCACATAAGTGGACTACACATGTATAAGGTAAGGGACTACAACTGTAATGGCATCCCTTGACCTGCTAGTAAGGTGAGCCAGATATGATATTTACCACACTCCTCCCTTTTAGTGAACAAATTGTCAACCATTTCACATTACTAATTTCATGGCCAAAGTAGACTGTTTGGTACCAAAAACATGTTGGGAATTATACTGCCCCTTTGGTAGAATGTGTTACTATGCAGCCAAAAATAATAGAATCCAGAAACACCATAAGCATTAGTTAAAGGTCTAGGTGCTGGGTAGCATGAGATTACAGCACTAAGGAATGGGCGTCGACAATAACGGGGACCCAATCCCCAGCTCATGTCTCAAGGGCTACCGTAGGGTAGGGTAGGGCGGCCTGATGGGGGTGTTGGCGAATATAGCGACAGGATGTCACTATACATATGCCCGGGGGGAGGAGCGAGCATGCACAGAGAGGGGTGGGAGGGAATGTGAGGGTTGGTGCCACAGTGGGTTGCCAAGCTGACCCCGTGGCATGGTGGGTGGGTTGGTGGCACTGATCAGCAGGGTACTGGGTTCAGATACAGGCGCTGGAGTGTTTTTGTTGCACCTGGCTTGAACTCTTTTTTTAAGTTTTCACCACCCTCAACATGCACCCCCCTGGAGTTGAGAATCCTTAAGTAGGGGGGGGGGGGGGTACAACCTCCTGCATAAAACATTAAAAAACTAAGTCCCCGGTGCCATTTTGCTGTGCGCTGGGGTGTCAGAGTGGCAAACATTTTTTTTGGCACTCTTGACTTTTCGATAACAGCGATCGCCTTCAGGCTTTCACTGTTATCACATGTAGCCCAGGTGCTGCGGTGCTGTGCTATGCTGCAAAGGGTGTTTCTAGTCTGCAAAGACTGAAGCTGCGTGTGGAGCTTCTTGACTTCCTGGCACTTCATCAGGTAATTTAAAAGATAAAGAACCTCAGTACAAAAGCACTGAATCAAGGGGCACCCAGAAAGGGCATTGGCAATAAAGCCAAGTTTCAAAGAAATGTAAATTTATTTATTAATTTATTATTTCAGACAAACACACCTTTGAGTTCAGAAGCTCACTTACAAACGTTCCATATCATTTGAGGTAGTACAACACGGTCAATACAATAATTTACAAGCAAGAGCAGAGTGCAGGAGGCGGCTCTGGGGAGCGTTGTCATGGAGCTACAAGGTTCAAAATGGTAGCCACATATAATAGGCAGCTCCAGTGGAGCATTGTCTAGGTAATACATAGGTATTCAGTTAATACAATGAACAATTACTATTTAGGAATAATATGCAGTTTTCAACAAGCAAGGTAGTTGCTGGCTGGGATGAAGTGAAACCAGGGGTACGGGAGTGGTACAGAACCTGCATAATAATCAGAGGTGGTAGTCACAGCTGGGTCTGAGTGTGAGTGTTTTTATTAATTCTCTTTTAAACTTACACATATCTGCATAGTGCAAAGCATTATGGGAAGTACATGAAAATCACTATGAAAGAATTTAGGGAGTATATGAAAATCACTATGAAAGAATTTAGACTGGCTCTGCTTTAAGCATGAGAGTATAGAGCCAAATAGCCTCTCATACACTCTGCAAAGGCTGAAAACAGAAGACACAGACACGTATTTCATCCAGCACATAACTCAACAGTGTGCTTTATCTGTAACAGCCCAGGAGAAGGATGAACCAGCTGTATTAACAATGTTAAAAAATGTTGCTTAGAAAAATCATCCTGTACTTGTACCTAACATAATTCTATAATTGTCGTACTTTGTTAATTGTCTTGTTCTTTGTGTGTTTTATGTTTAGGTCATCCATGAAAATGGGCATTTAATGCTCATGGAGCTAACATGGTTAACAAATTTTTTGGAAGGCTCTGCCTGTATTTCAATGGGGGGGGGGAATAGCTCATCCCCCATCCTCTTCTTAAACTTTTAGCTTCCACTCCCTCTTCTTAGAGCGAGTCAGACTGGCTCCGGTTCTGCGGGCTGGTGGGGCTGGGACCTTCCTCTCTCCCCACTGTGCCTCCTCTGGTGCCCCCCCTTTCCACCTTTCCTGGCCTTTGTTTGTTGCATTTTGCCCCCCTTTCCCCTTGTTTTGCTGTGTCTTGCCCCTTGTTCTCTCCTTGCCCCCCATTATGTTCGTACCTTTCTCTTCTTGTCCTTCTGTTCTCTTGTTTTCTTTTGGGCTTCCTTCCTTCCTCGCCAGCCTCCATGTCCTTTCGTGCATGCCTGCACACAGATTACAGCTGCTCACTCCCGGACTGACTGTCCAGACTGACTGTTGCTCAGACAGATGTTATCCCTCACCTCCTGCTTACAGATTCCTGCAACGCCCTTGTACTACCTCCTCGCGGTCGGCTTTGCTCCCCTAGTCTGCTCCTGTACTCCTGCTTAAGCCAGGGAGCAATTCCTGCTTCGATGCCTCTCAACTTGCGGCCAGCGAGGCGCCACCATACTGTGCTTTCCCACCCCTTTACCCTGCTACTCAGTGAGGCTGGGAATCCTAGATTCTCTGTTTTCCTTGGCGCCTATGCACCTGCTGGCTGCATGGCCGTGCACCGCTTTTGCCCTGATATCCTCAGCCCACAAGTCACCTTCGGGCTGGGAGTTCCACTCCTGCATAATAGCTGTGTGTTATGGGCGAACCACTCTTCTGGAAGTTGGGCTTAATATTGTTCCTCACTTTGTGCCATATTAGCATGGAATTCCAGGTCAGTGGACTCTATCTCACATCGATGGGGGATCCTCCCCTCACATGCTTGCCATTGCTCTACTGTTAAGATGACCAAGCCACGATTTGATACGCTAGGACTCATTCGCTTCCACTAGACACTTCATTAGGAACACTATGTACAACATACTTGATCCTTCAACTGTTCATTACTGTCGACTGATTAGACAATTCAGTACCATCTATATAATATATCAGGCATGATGGTGCATACTACCAAAGGCCGCTCTTCATTAGTCCTTATTGTACTCAGCCCTTTTGGGCCACTGTACCCACAACTCCTGCACAGCTATGCTTATTGCAGCATGGTACTACTCACAGGAGTGCCCAGGATGTCTCACTTTACGTGATTCAGGCACCTTAACCCTGATGTTGCAGGATATATATACATCCCCTACTGACATTTACCAACTACCTCATTGCATTTTCCTTTAAGATCCACTCCTGCAGCATCCTTTCTCCAGCCGGCCTAGATGGAGGCTGCTATACTGCCATCCTGACTTTGTCAGTCCAGCCAGCCTACGTGGAGGCAGGCTCGACTCACTCACTCACTTCTACTCCTCTTCAGGCGGACCTACGTGGTGGTCTCACTGGTCCAGCTAGCCTATGTGGGGGCCTAGCTTGACTCACTCACTTCTACTCCTCTTCAGGCAGACCTATGTGGGAGTTCTGCTGGTCCAGCTAGCCTACGTGGAGGCTTAGCCTGACTCACTCACTTTTACTCTTCCTCAGGCAGACCTATGTGGGGTTCTGCTGTTCCAGCTCACCTACATCGGGCCTAGCTCGCTACTCGATCACCTTACACATTGTCCTCTGTTGAACCTCCATGGGGTTCCTCTGGTGTACCACCTCAGGAACTTCATATTGCCTTGACAAGTGCAACCTTTGAATCATGCTCTCCTGCTGCCATGCCAGTCAACTGTACGTTAATATTCTATACCTTCCTCGCTACACCTCGTGAGGTTTTCAGCTTCAGTCTGGCTATATTATGGCCTCTTGGCATTCCATTCAACTCTGTGGGGACCTTGGAAAGCTCACATTTCAACCACCGCTAACTACAGCAACGGCAGACCCGCGGGGGTCCCGTCATCCCAAACATCCGTGCCCACAAGAGGGCATCGCCTCATTGCTCATACTTTTCCATATTACAGGTGAACTCATTTGGGTCTTGTCCTCCTTATATTGGACCATGTGCTACTACCGCAATGGTGGACCATGGGGGGTCCCGCCATCCTTTACTCGGAAAGAGCAATACTATGGTGATGGCGGACCATGTGGGGTCCCACCTTCTCAAACATACATGCCCCATGATGGGCCTTTCTTCTTAGCTCAAATATACTTAAGTCACTTCAGGCAGACTCATGCAGGGGTTTCACACCCTTACTTTGGAACATGTCTTATAATGGCGATATTGAACCCACATGGCGGTTTCGCCATCCCGAATCCATTGTGCCCACAGGGGAATTTCTCCATGCTCAAACATCTTTCCATCTTCATAAAAGCAGACCCACATGGGGGTCTCATCTTCCATAAGCTGACCACCTGAGACCTACCTGATCACTTGAGCATTCGAACACTGCTACTCTGGACCTACAGGGAGTCTATGCTCTGGCTTGCCCACCCGGGCCTCCCTACTGCATCATTCATGTACTTCTTCTATTGCAATCCAGCTCCAATTCTGGTCCAGTTCCTACCAAATATCTATGCTGCAAATCTCCGTAGAGTATTCCTCAATCCTTGGACATCTTAGGACAATTCTCCTTTCAGATAAAGTACTCGATTGTAACCTAATGTCTCACTGGATTTCCAGCTCCATGCAAGCCTCCCATTCACATAGACTCCTACCTCATCCGTTCCCTGCTGGGCAACACTGCTGATCATTTCATCTTCTAAGATTTCTACATTCTCAAATATTTATACGATGGCACTCATCTTCAACCATGCTGGCTGTTCATGTACATTTTGCAGCTGTTTCACTCACAGCTACCTCGTTCATGGATTAACCATCGCCCCTTGTCCAGACATCACTCCTAGCTGGGTCTGTTCATCTGCTGGAACTTTCATCTTCCGTGCTGATTTCCTGATCATCATCGACGTCGACAACAGGACTTGGAATTCTACCTGGGAAGTCTAGCCTTCACCTGCCTTTATACTTACTGTGCAGGGACAGCTGTCTTACCTTCTTTCCAGAATGTACCTCGTTCTGCTCCCCATCAAGGAAAGCATTTGCTGATCCTACCTCTGCTTCCCTCCTGACAGTGTTGGAGGACATCCGTCTCCATATGGGTCTCCACCTCAATGGCCTACCACTCCGGCCTATGGTCTCAGCGTTATCTGGGAGATCTTTCCAATTAATGTTTCACCCCACTGGAGGGGGGCCCTGGTTCTTGTTCAGTGCATTCCATTTTACCTAGGCTGACCTATGTGGGGTTTCACCTTTGTACTGTAACCTATGCACTGGCAGACCACATAGGATTCCACCATGTCTCTGACTTTGCCCTGCAATAGGGCCTGGCTGCTTGCTCATCTGCATTCTGTCTCATCTCGGCTGACCCACATGGGGGTCTTGCTGTCTCTACAGGAACCTGTGCAGTGGCGGATAACATGGGGTCTGCCATGTCTCCTTCTTCACCCCACAAGGGGGCCTGGCTACCTGCTCACGCACTCCTACTTCACCCGCAAAAAGGGGACTAGCTGCTTGCTCTACAGATTCCTGCTTCACCCCCAGAAAGGGGGTCTGGAGGTTTATTTCCACTTTGCCCCACAAGAGAGCCTGGCGGCCTGCACACCGTATTCCCTCTTCACCCTGCAAGGGGGCCTGGCTGCTGCTCAGTGCATTCCATCTTACCTTGGCCGACCCATGTAAGGGTCTCACCTTCTCTACTGGAACTATGTAATGTCAGATCACATGGGATCTGCCATTTTCTCCTACTCTGCCCTACAAAAGGGGGGGCCTAGCTGCATGCTCATCATCCTCCATTACATCTTCTAGAACGGACTTCTTCCTTTATCGCATTCAAGGATCGACCATCAACTAGTTCTACATTCTCACCCCTCCAAGATATGATTCAGCAAACAGCCGCTTGCCAAGCTGCCTGACTGTGGACAATTTCTCACTTCTACACCTATAAATATTATGGACTTGGATTCGCTACCCTCTTAAGCTACTGTCTCTCCATGGTGGACTCTCATTTGCCAGTACCCCATCTTCCAGGATTACCTGCTTGCAGTCGAACTCAGGATATGCCTCTTTGACCAACACTCTGGATCTAGTTATAAGACAACTTATCAATACTTGCCTAACTTAGGATTACTCTCCTTTTAGTATGCCCAGAGGACAGGCAGGTCAATAGCCATGGGTCCTTGGAGGTTCCTCCTAAGGGGTTTTTTTCCTCTCCTGCATGCTACTGACCACACTCTCTGGAGTTGGAGGAGGTAATCACATTGGTAGTTACATTCTTTTGGCGCCTTCAATCCTACACTTACCTAGCATCCCACCAAGGTGTGATATAGAGAAAGGCCAAAAGATCAAGTTCTAACATTACCATATCTCATTCAGTTCCTACATACTACAAGCACTGACTTATGTACCAGTCCAACTTTAATGTATCTAAGCACCAACCATATCATACCCAGCTCTTATGTATCACAAGCACTGAGCTATGTACCACACATTGAAAAAAAAAAAAATGAAAGTAAATATTTTGGTTTTACTGGTTTGGGATGCGGTGAGCCCAAAATAGGAATGTAATCTAAAAGACAAAGAATCTCGGCACAAAAGCAGTGAAGCAAGGATTACTAGGAAAGGGCATTGGCAATAAAGCCAGGTTTCAAAGAAATGAAAAATTACACATATCTCTATATTGTGGAAAGTATATGCAAATTATCATGAAGGAATTCAGGCTGGTTCTCTTTTAAGCCTCACCATACGAATGACGATAGGCTCATAGGTTCATAGGTTTTTATGAGCAAAATTAGACCATTTGTCCTTAAAGTGCTTGACTAGACTTAAACATGATGGCCCCGCTATGCAAAAGTCCCCTGCAAATTAGCGCAAGTACCTGCGCCGCGTGTCTGAGATCTGCTGGCACAAAATAATGAGATTTTCAGAAGATGCGCTGTGAGATGAGCTTGCACATGTCCAGCTTAATATCCTGAAGATGTGTGATCACACAGTGGGAAATGCGCAGCTCAGCAAGTGACATGAGTCCCATGCAGATCATGAGGAAATGCACAATGCAAAGCCACTTGCGCAGTGTACAAAGTTGCAGCATTCAGCCTGGATATGCAAATGACCTCATGCACATTCCAAGCACAACTCCCACATGCACAGCTCATTACAGGAATGTATTCAGGCAATTTGCATACCCCGGGCATGCTCAATTCCAGCTTTGCAGGGCTACCCCACCACTCCACAAAGGTGAACAGGAGGTACTGCAGCATATCAGGCAGGTGTGGTGGACTATTTGTGTGTGGATGGGTGGACTGCATTGGCCTAGGCACAGTGCTATTACCCATAGCCAAATATAGGGTCAGACTAGGGTACAGGGGGACCCACCTAGACAGTGGCCACAGGGGCTCACCTAGACATGCAACATGGGAGGGCACAGAGTGATACAGTCTGATCAGTACACCACATGCATGTGATACACCAGCTCCATATACAGTGTAAGTCACCTGCAGTGCCCCACCCCCCACCCCTATATGAGTGGAACATGGTGATGACTGCAAGGAATGTCAGTGTGCAGAGGGTGACCAGTTACACTAGTGGGTGGGTCCCACATGTGTGCACCTATGGTGTACTGTCATGGGTGTTTACCACAGGTCAGTCCCTGGCCTGTGCCAGTCTGCCACCCATTCATCAGGCTACCTGGGCACCATTGCCCCAGATGGCACCCTGGGTACATGCCACTGCCAGGTGGCACCCTGCAGGCCGCATGGGTGCAGGCCATGGCCCCTGGTACATTTACTGCATTGTGGCTGTCTGCTCCTCTGGTGTGTCCAGGGGGCAGCTGACAGCATTGGCATGTGGCTGCTGGGTGTCTTTGTCCAGGGTGTGATGTGGGGGGGGATGATCCCTGGAAGGTGCTGGTGGTGACATGGCACCTTTGGCTCAGGGCTCATCCATCCCAGCATGCCTGCTGTGTGTGGGTGCCAGGAAAATGTCCTGGTGCACCTCCAAGGGCTGTCTTTAGATGGTTTGCCTGCAATTCTGCAGCCTGCCTGTGGGTGGTTGGCCAATTAGGCATGCTTTTTCCATGCCTAACTTTGGGCGGCTCATCTTTGAGATAGGCAGCAAATGCTCCGCACATTTTTGCTGAATATAGAGATGCACAGCACATTCATGGGAACGCCCCCTCTACATGCGCTGCATACATCATAGATGCACGATGGTGCATCTGGAGTTGCACAACTCATCTCTCCCTTTTGCATATCTTGGTTCTGCTCATTTTCTGAGATGTGCAGCCATCTCCACTTTGTGCCATGCATCTCCTTTGAAAATGTGGACCAATATCCTTTGATGTTATTCTTACTGCAGTAATTATCAAGTTTAGTTTTTAATTCATCAATTGTGCTACTACCCACTATTTCCAATGGTAGGCTGTTCCATACTGACACTACCCTTTCATAAAACCACATTACTCGTGTATTTTTTTATTTTGGTGTGGCTTAGGGTATCCTTGAATTGCAGTGAATGTGACCTAGTATTGTACTGTAAATCCCTAGTTTCAATGCCAATACTATTCCATAAATCGGGATTATTAAAGGTTCGAAAAACCAAGCATAGGTCCCCTCTCAGCCTACTGTATTCCAGTGTATACAAATCTAAGTTAATTAATTTGTCCTTGTACTCCAGGTGTTGCAGACCAGCGATCATCTTTTCATTGTACTCGCTCTAATGACTTAACCCTTGCATGGCTGCGGATTGATATATTTGTCCAGAACTAAAATACATTCTAATTCTCTTGTCAGTCTAAGGGTTAATCTCTGTTTTTGTACAGGGAGCCTAAAACTGAGTATTGTAGTCCAGGTATGGCCCAACCACAGGCAGAAGCAAAGTTCCTAGTATTGCACTCCCTTCAGAAGTGACATTATCAGTTGTAATGGAGGATTTGACCTTTGAGACTCATGTGATACATGTAGATATGAAACAAATGCTGACTTATGTGTACTCTGTGCGATAAAGGTCCATGAGTCTCATGCACAATATCTGGAATCCACAGATGTTTGGGATTTGAAACTCCCAAGCCATCACTCTCTCCCTTGGAGAGAAACTAAGAAACATAGAGGCATATCATTTGTCTGCAGATAAGGACTGCCTGGCCCACTTGTCTGCCCCTCTTTTCCCTGCCTATTCTTCCACTGCAGTCCCTACCTGGTCTCTGGCCATCTCCCCCTGCCTTGATACCAGTTTTCATTTATACGTATCTCATACACACTTAAAGCCCACCACTGTTTTCACCCCCACCACCCCATCTAGAAGATTGTTCTAGGCACCCACCACACTCTCGGTGAAGAAATACTTTCTTACATCCCTTCTGAACTTCCCCCTTAAACTTCACTGCATGCCCCCTAGTTCTTGTACACCTTCTTTTCTGAAAAATACTCCCTTCCTGTACCTTATTGACCCCTGCGAGGTAGCTAAATGTCTCTTTCATGCCCCCCCTTGCAGGGTGTACATGTTTAGATACCTTGGTCTCTTCTCGTGGGGCATTTGATGCAGCCCCTGTACCATTTTTGTTGCCCTTCTTTAAATGGCCTCTACCTTGTTTATGTCCTTTCTGAGGTGTGTTCTCCAGAACTGGACACAATACTGCAGGTGTGGTCTCACCAATAACTGATACAAAACACCAGCTTCCTCCTGCTAGTGATACCCCACCTTATGCACCCAAGCATCTCATTGGCTTTCCCCACTGCTTTGCTACTTTGCCTTGCCACCTTAAGGTCATCCATTATGATTATGTCTAGGTCCTTTTCCTGTTTAATTACCAACAGTGCCTCCCCCATTCTACACTGTGCCTCTAGATTTCTGTGCCCAAGGTGTATGATTTGACACTTTTTTAATTGAAACCCAGTTGTCATACCCTTGACCATTCCTTGAGCTTTTTCAAGTCTCTACTTATTCTCTCCAACCCCTCTGGAGTGTCCACCCTATTGCAGATCTTGGTGTCATCTGCAAACTAGCACATCTTTGTGTGATGTTTATTCAAAATGCAGTAAATAACCTTCAGCAGTGACATATCTCTTCTTCAGTACATCAGTTTGTAGCAACAGACTATACACGTTTTTCCTCTACACTTAGCCAGCACCTATTGACTCACTGATCTCTGATCTAACTTATCTGTTCTTATTTAGCCTCCCATATGCGGGCCTTGTTTGCTTGGATGGTGGGGGCTCAAAAAAAATTAAAAAGCTAAAGACAAAGTGCCTCAGTGCAGAAGCACTGAAACAAGGATAACCCCAAAGGGCATTAACAATAAGCCAAGTTTCAAAGAAACACAACATCACACATACTTCCATAATGCAAAGCAGCATGGAATATATGCAAATCACCATGACATTTTAGACTTGTTCAGTTTGCAACAATTTACATGCATTTTAAATAGCACAACTAACTTAATTTTTATCATCCAGACCCCTAGTAACTTTTTGCCTTTATCAGAAACACCTAGTGCCATGGTATTTTCAACATTTACAGGTTTCGTACACCTAAGGTATATACATCAATGCATTTTATGGCATAGTGCCATTGCATACTAAATTCAACAATAAGGAACACAGACTGCTGTTTTGTATCAGCTTGGAGGTCACCACAATAACCCCCCTGTATGAGGACCTGAGAAAGAAAAGGAAAATTAAAGAGGACACTATAGCATAGTCAAGAAACATGGAAACATAGAAACATAGAAGTTGACAGGAAATAAGGACCGCAAGGCCCATCCAGTCTGCCCATTTCTTTTTCTACTTTATGAATGTACCATTGGCATTTGCTCTGTCAATAGCCTATCTATTCATACTCATCTGTATTGCTCCCTTATGCCTATCCTATACCTGTTTGAAGACCTGCACTGTATTCATATCCACCACTTCCTGAGGTAGGCAGTTCCATGCATCCACCACCCTTTCTGTGAAAAAGAACTTCCTCACATTACTCCTTAATCGGCCTCCCTCTAATCTCATGCTGTGTCCTCTTGTCCTGCTATTTTTCTTATATTGAAACATGTTAGACTCTTTCACCTTTTTAATGCCCTTAAGGTGTTTGAATGTTTCGATCATATCACCTCTCTCCTTCCTTTGATCTAGGGTAAACATATTGAGCTCCATTAATCTGTCCTCATATGTTTTCTGATGCAGTCCCTGCACCATTTTGGTTGCCCTTCTCTGGACTGCCTCAATTTGGTTAATGTCTCTGTGAAGGTGTGGCCTCCAGTGCTGCACGCAGTACTCCAGATGGGGCCTAACCAGTGTCTTGTAAAGAGGGATTATTACCTCCCTCTTCCAACATGTGATACCCCTACTAATACATGCCAACATCCCCCTAGCCTTACCTACTGCTTTAGTGGTCTGCTTGGATGATTTCAGGTCATCGGTGATGATGATGCCGAAACCTCTTTCTTTCCTTGTGACTGCCAGCAACTCCCCTCCCAACCTATAGGTGGCTTCAGGGTTTCTCTTCCCTATTTGCATGATCTTGCACTTCTTTGCATTAAACCCCAATTGCCATTTCATTCTGCCCACTCCATCTGGATCATCTACTCTGTTGCAGATCTTGGTATCATCTGCAAACAGACAAACCTTACCCTTCAGTCCATCTGCAATGTCACTGATGAAGATATTGAAGAGGACTGGCCCCAGGACTGATCCCTGAGGTACCCCACTTGTGACTTGCATCTCTTCTGACTGTATACCATTTACCACCACTCTCTGTTTTCTGCCCGTCAACCAGTTTGCCACCCAGTTGACCAACTTCTGACCAACCCCAAGCCTACCCAGCTTACTAATCAATCTTCTATGTGGAACAGTATTGAAAGCTTTGCTGAAGTCAAGGTAGGTGACATCAACTGCTCCCCCTTGGTCCACCACTCTGGTTACCGAGTCAAAGAAATCAATGAGATTAGTTTGACAGAACCTTCCTTTTGTATACCCATGCTGTCTTGGATCCTGTGCTCCTATGAATTCCAGGTGTTGCACTATCATTTCCTTAAGGAGTGCCTCCATAATCTTGCCCACTACTGAGGTAAGACTGACTGGTCTGTAGTTCCCTGCCTCCACCCTGCTACCACTCTTGTGGAGTGGGATCACATGAGCCCTTCTCCAGTTTTCTGGGACCTCTCCTTTGCTCAGAGACTCACTAAACAGTTCTGATAATGGCTCTACTAGTTGCATGCTTAGCTCCTTTAGTACCCTGGATGTATGCCATTGGGTCCCATTGCCTTGTCCACCTTGAGCTTATTGACCTCTTGTAGGACCCTTTCTTTTGTGAAGGAACTAGTGCCCACCTCCCTCCCCCCTGTGTCCATGGTGCTGAGCTGTGGGCCCTGCCCTACCTTCTCTTCAATAAATACTGAGCAGAAGTATCTATTTAGGATACATGTTTTTTCACGGTCCTCCTCCTTGCATGCCCCTTTATTCCCTTTGATCTTAGCAATACCCCCTCTGGACTTTCTCCTTTCACTAATGTATCTATAGAAAGTCTTGTCAACTTCTTTTACTGTTTGTGCTAGTGTTTCCTCTGTTTGGGCCTTTGCCTGCCTTACTGCCTTTCCTGCTTCCCTTAGGGAAGTTTGGTATGCCTACCTATCTTCATCCTGCTGCATTCCCTTTAATTTCCTGAAGGCCAGCCTTATTGGCTCTGACCTTTTCTGCTACTGTTTTTGAGAAACAAAATGGTTTCCTTCTTCTTTTGCACTTCCTTTTCTCTCTAACACAGTGGGATGTTGCTTCAAGTATTGCATCCTTAATGCTTGCCCACTTTGCCTTTACCCCCTCACCTGTATTTCTTTTTGCCAGGGCTAGCATAACTCTGTTGGCCATCCTATCAAAGTCAGCTCCTCTGAAGTCCCATATTTTTGCCTTGAACTGGGATGATTTTCATTCTAGTGGCCAAATTGAACCATACCATGTGATGGTCACTGGCCCCCAGGTGACCTTCTACCTGGAGATCTGAGATCCTTTCCCTGTTAGTCAGTACTAGATCTAGGATAGCCCTGTCATTTGTGGGTTGTTGTTCCAGTTGATTGAGGCCCCCCCGCAGGGAATCCACCATGTGTCTAGTTCTGGTAGATGTTCCTGCTGGTATTGACCAATCTTTATCTGGCATGTTGAAGTCTCCCATTATCAGAACCTCCCCTTTAGCTGTCATGTTTTGTATAACTTCTATCAGTAATGTGTCTATGTCCTCCCCCTGGTCTGGAGGCCTGTACACGACCCCAGTTTGCATGGCTGTCCCATTTCTTGTTTCCAGGGTGACCCACAGTTCTTCTGGCTCCTTATGTGTATTCTGAATTTCTGTAGCTTTGATATTTTCATTGACATAAAAGGCCACTCCACCCCCCACCCTTTTTGTACCTTGGTCTCTTCTGAACAGTACATAGCCAGGTACTGAGGTCTCCCAAGTATGGTTACTGGTAAACCATGTCTCGCTAATGGCTACTATGTCCAGTTTAGCCTCTGTCATTATTGCCTGCAGGTCTGGGATCTTGTTTCCCAGACTGCGAGCATTTGTGTACATGATTTTCCATTGGCCATATTTCAGTGTGTTAGTTGTTGGGCGAGGTCTGGTGTTTCCTAATGCATCATATGGGAGCCAGACCTTTTCCATACCTGGTGATGCAAATGAACTACAAACATAGGAACTCCTGTTTGACCACTAGCTGAGGGAGGGTGTTCTTCCCATTTGACGATAGGGTGCTGCACCTCTCCCCATTTGCTAGTTTAAATATTCTGCAAAGACATCAAACCTCTGCCCCAATGCACTGACTCCTCCTTAGTCAGATGCAGTCCATCAAATTAAAGAACTTTTGCTCCCAAAACTGCTGCCAGTTCCTACAAATTTTGTGTCCTTTTTCCTGGCACGAGCCCTTGAGCCACATGTTTAGCTTCCCTATCTCCCCTTCTCTGACCTTCCATCCATCTGCCCCCCTCTCCCAGACTGGCAGGATCTCAGAGAAGGAGATGCTGGATGAAATAGATGATAGTTTGTCACCCAGCCTGGTCAGGTGTTCCTTGATCTCCACAACTGACTGGCTGACGAGATCGTTAGTCTCTATGTGTACCAGGACGTCATTGTTTTCTCCTGCTTCCTGAACAATTTTAGCAATGTGGTCAGTGTCTCTCCATGCTGATGTACCTGGGAGACATCTGAACATTACCCCTAGCTGGAGATAGGTATCAACTCCCCGAATCACGGAGTCTCCTATGATCAGAAGTTTTTACGATTTCCTTTTTGCTTTTTTTGTTTTGGTTCCTGTTTTGGGTGAGTTGTGTTGTGTTAGCTCCTGTGCTAGAGTGTCCTGCTCTGCAGTGTCCTCTGCCCCTTTGTTTGATTTCAGAGATAGAGGCAGATACCTGTTTGTAATTTTTATATGGTTTGTGGAGGTGATATGTTGGAGAGCACCGAGTGATGGGGCACCCAATTTTCCCCCCCTAACCACCTGCCAACCTCCCAGACCAACTACTCTCTGTGGTCAAGGTGCTTCTTTTGGATGTTGGGGAAATGGTGGGCAGTTCTTATACTATATTTCCTCTTGAATATGCAGTTAGAGGTGTGCAATCTCTGCCCATGCTGCCTGGAGCTGAGCCCTTAGATCTCCAATGGCCCAGCATGTAGGACAGTGTCCTAAATCCTGCAAAACTTCCCTTCTGAAAAGTGTTCCACAGTACCTGTAGTTAATAATATCCATTCCAGATAAGTTGCTGGGTTTATAACCTGATCAGAGTAATTAGAAGAAGAAAATGAAAGCAAAAGTTTGATTTTGTGTTTTGTTTGTTTGTTTTTGTATAACTTATTATAACAAGTGAAATTACTAGTGCCCCTGTAAATGAGGTCACTGTGTGGATACCCCTCTGATCTGCCCCTTCCTGCTTTGCTACAGGAAATGTCATGACTGTGCTACCCTATAAAAGGAGTGTAGTGTGGAGTGGTTGGGGATGGGGGTGGGTGGCTGGGTCCTTCCCCTCCCGAAAAAGAAGAACTACTACGGACGAAAGAAACAAGGAGGTAAGAGATGAAACAATCAGCCAGAAACAAATGCAGTAGCCCCGAAAGCTTATCCTAATGATAGATAAAACTGTAAAACCTGTAAAGCACCACCGGTAATAATTTCACAGAAGATATACCCTGTAAGAAACACTTTGCTATAGAGAAAAATAAAGTAGTTACAGAAGATAGACCTTGCAAAAGACAATTTGAATCAGAAGATTACAGCAGTAATCTGTAAGCACACACCTGTAGGCACACCCTGTAATAATGCAGCAGAAGGTATACCCAGCAGCAACAATCTGAATCAGAGAAAAATAAAGCAATAACATGTTAGCAACAAATGATAACAATCCATGTGAGTACAAAATAAAAATAACAACACACAGTAAATCTGCCTAGCCAAAAGAAGCCTTAATCCTTTTCCTTGCTGTGGTAAGGTTCTTTGATCTGTCCTTTCAAGCAACCTAGAAGAAAAGAGCTCAGGTGAAGCTAGGTGCCTTGTCCAGCAAGCCTAGTCTTCCACCTAAAGAAAGAAAGGGAAGGGGTGCCCATAGGTGGCTAACCTGATGGACTAGAAATTGTAAAGAATAGATTAGGCTAAGAAATAGAAGAAATGTTGCAACAGATTTAAGAAAAGGTCAGTTCTCAAGAGTGGCATGAGCTCCCTGTCACAATCTTGCTTATTCTAGATCTTTATCAGTGTCACTTATAAAGACATTAAAGAGGACTGGACACAGCACTGAGCCCTGAGGAACCCTGCTGGTCATTCTCCCTTCCCCAGAGTGAGAGCTGTTAACCACCACCCTCCGTTGCCTATCCATTAGCCAATTTCATACCCAGTGTACCACCTTGGTTCCCACTCCCAATAAGATTTTGACTGGCTTCATAAAATTGTCAGGTCCCCTCTGCTGCTGCTGCAGTTGATACTTCCCCATGTTGTGGGACAAGGCCAGTTTATGTAGGGAGGAAAGGATCCATTTTCACTGGTGTCCTCTCAGTGACTGTATGAGGAGTGTTGCAGTAGGCAAGCAAGAATGTTCCCAACTGATAAGTTGCAACTTGCAGGTACTGTTTGGTTTCCCTGAGAATAAACTTGCCTAATTTGTCTAGACCTTTGGGAGCACAGGAACCACCTTCAGGGCTGGCACAGGCTTAGACTCTAAGAGTTGATCCACATTCAAGGTGGCCCAGCTTTACATGGGTCACACAGATATAAGGAAGTCACATCTTCCCCTCCCAACAGCACAGTGCACATGCAGGAAACCACCCAATCATTTTGCATTATAGGGGGATCTCCAGCACTCTTTCTCTCACTGACTGCTGGTGGCTTGGGCAACCCTGTTTTGGAACTACTCTCTCACCCTGTCTCAGTGCTAGTTGAATGCCACCCACATATCTGCATCATCAGCCATGGTGCATCAGAAGATGTGGGGAAAACTCCAAGTGTAGGATTGACATTGCTTGGTTCAATAAAGTTTATTAATTAAAACCAAAAATGGATTGACATTGCTTGGAATATTGCCTGGAATGCTGCATTGAATCTGTGGTAAAATCAGCACTGTTTCTCCCCTTCAGGTTAGCTGGGTTGGAGGCTATACATTAACTGGTGCTGTGTTGTCATTGTTGGCACCTTTGGTGTGCAGTAGTCAGAGTTCATTGTTGGGGCAGTCATTGGAGATCTCTAAGAGCTGCATTTTAACTATAAAGTCTTATTATTCTGTTTTAGGCAGCAACAGAGTTTTTTTGTTACAACTTACTGTATTTATCCAGGGTAGTGTAGCTGAGATGCCAGGCCTCAATTTCAGTGGGCTCCTGCTTTTATCAGTTTCCACAGCTGGGTGTATTAGAGCACTGTGATGTTAAGTGACTTGCTCAGGATTACGCGAAAAGTATTTGGCTCTGCTGAAGTTTGAACTCATGATCTCCCAGTTCTCAAGCTGGTACTGTAACCATCAGACCATGCTGCCTCTTACGATTACCTGCTGTTGGACTAAGGGTGTTGTCTTGTTCTATCTCTCCAGACTTACATTTGGTTCATACGCTGTGGAGTTTTCTCATGCACGGAACACTTCACTTGCTTGACAACATTCTTTTTACCTCACTAGGCAGTCAGGGTGGCCTCATTCTCACTACTGTGGCCAAGAAGAAATCCAGATGCCAATTTATTTGGAGGAATACTCCCACTCTTAAATCCCTCACATGTAATGATCAGTCTCAGTGGCATCAAGAAAATCTCAGCTACACCAAATGGCTTTCTCACTCTTTCCAGCCTAAACTCAAGTTTTAAGCACTGTTTCAGTAACTTTGGCTGCATGCTGTCATGAATCTCAGATTTGCACTTCCCTGTTTGGGCACCATTGTGTTACTGGTTAATTTACTATGGGCCCAAAGCTGTGTGAGGGGGATAGCCAGGGGTTATCTGTTAATTTTGGGAGCACAGGGCATACAGAGGTGGTTGGGCACTATGCAAATAGTCTTGCTGTCTAAAAACACATTGCTCACAACAAACATTAAAGTCAAGCAGCTTTAGGTATATTTGGGCACATGATACAGCACTGCTGCTCTCTCTTGTGAGCAGAACATGTGTAGCATACAGTACATTTCATATAGACAGGTCCCAGAGGGGACCTCAGCACGTTGACTGTAGTGTGAACTCATTTTCAACACAAACAAAATAGAGTGGTCTTGACAGTGACCACTGAGATGAGTGAAACTTGATGGTACAGTGGAAGTTTTACTAGCTATGAGTGCAAGGGATCAGAGGTTCGATTCCTGCTGGGAATCTTACATCTAAGCTAGTCATGATTGTTCACTTAGGGGCCAACAATATGGCAAGGTATGGTAGGGTACACAAGAACAGGTAGCGCAAACCAGTCCCGCAGATAAAAAAAACCTTTATTGCACCATGTGCACAATCAGTGCAAGTACTTGTGCAAAACTACAAAAATAAAGTGCTCAGATGGGTTGTATCGGTGCCAAACAACTCCCCTACATTTTGGAGTGCTCTACTCCTTTTACTGGGGGGTATAGTAGGATAAAGGATAGATTTCATGTTCTAGGTAGGAAGGTGAAGGTAGAAATGCTAACCTTCTCTGAGGTGCTACAGTAAGAAAGAGAGAAGACAAGATAAAAATTCAAGAGTTCAACATATGGCTAAAGGAAGGTAAGAATGGTTTCACCTAAAAGGGACTGGGGATCTTTCTGGAAGGGTATTTTATTCAGGGATGATGGACTTCATATTAACAGAGAAAGAACCACTGCGCTGTGCCAGAAGATAGATGTAGCTATCAAAAGGTATTTAAACTGGGAGAGGGAGGGCAGTGCTAGGTCTCATCATTGCAGCAAGACATGAGGGGTGCCAAGTTGACTCTCCTCCAACTCATATAAATTTTGGAAAGTCAGAGGGCAGAAAGGAAAAACGGGACAAGAAGAGACAAAAGGAAGCAGAGGGAAGCTGGGGAACAGCAGGGTAGACAGCAAACAACAGCGATAGGAAAGGAAAGGAAAGAAAAGGAAAAGGCAAGGAAAGTGAGGAACTGAAAGATTCTCTATGCAGTTGCCAGGCTCTTAGGGGATAAGATGAAGGACTTTCTGGCAACAGTAGTTGCAGATGATCTAGATGTAATAGCTGTCACTAAGACATGGGCATCACAGAATATTAGCTGTGATCTTGCAGCCCCTAGCTATACCCTGTTCAGGAGGGTTAAGGAAAATAAAAGTGGAGATGGTGGCAGTAGTAAATGTCAAGGATTCCATCAGAGTAACAGTGGATAGGGATGTAAAAGATGGGGAGGGAGAGTTCGTATGACTGTAGGTGTCAGGAGGAAGGGGTAGGAGCCAGAGAATTAGCATGGTCTATAGACCCCAGTAAATCCATGGAGTTAGACCTACTGTTGGAGGGAGAAAGTAGAAAGACAGCCAGAATGAGCACTAAGGATAACTGTATCCTCCTAGATATTGATTGGCAAATTCAGGAGGCCAAAAGTCAGATTAGTCAGCGATTCTTGGAAGGACTGTAGGGCTGCTTCCCGAGTCAATTGGTGAATGATGCAACTAGTGGAATGAAATCCTGTAACTTGAAATGTCTAATCAGGACATTATAAGTGATTTGAGTGTAGAGGACCACCTTTGGGAAAAGCAACCTTAACACCTTGGGCTCAGTTTTCAAAGGTCAGAGAATGGAGCAATGTGCTTGCACCAGAAAAGAATGATGCAAGGAGCAAGCTGTATCAAAACATGCATCAAGTCTGATTTTGTAACACTGCTTGTGTCAAAAGTAGAAGTGTCTGTGCCAAAGCGGCTTTTGTCAAAAAAATGGGCGCACCATTCCACAGTATGGCTTGCACCAAAAAAATGATGCATCATCCCATTTTTGGGGGAGTTTCAAAGGTGGGAGCTGTCAACACTGACCCAAAGATGCATACTGCTGATAGACCAGCCAGAGCTGGTCTAACTGACACTGGAGCACATAAAGGAGAGGGCAGAATATGTAGCAGGTTGATTGTAGAGCCAATATTTCCCTGTGGGACTAGTGTAGAGCTTTTTGAGGACTTAACATGTTATTGTCTTGGGCATTTCATCTGACATTTTTTGACTCAGCTTGAGTCATTCTCACCACATGCTTCATCTTTTTGACACAGCTTGAGTCAAATTCTTACCTCATGCAATGGACTTGATTCCCATGTGTTTTAAACTGCCGCAGACCCCAGGTGCACCGAACACAGGGTGCATAGGACTAGCAGCAGTGTGTGGCCAATACTTGGGATTCTCAGTCCTGGAGCCCCCTCCACCGCATGCCATGAGTTAGACCACGTTTTGCTGGTCTAACTTTGCAGACTCATTTTCACGGGGCTATGCCGTATGTTGGTGCAAACCACGTAAAACAGGTAAAGTGTTGCAAAGGCGCACGACCTTTGAGAATCAGGCCCATTGTCTTTTTGATGCAGCTTGTGTCATTCTTGCTGCATGCATCACTCATCTTTTTGACTCAGCTTGAGTCATTCTCACCCCTGCATCATCTTTTTGATTTACCGTGAGTCATCCTCACCCCATACATTTTTAACTCCGCTTGTCATTCTCTCCACATCAACATATTTTTGATGCAGTGGACCTCTTGTGTCATTTTGGGAGATTTTGCCACAGAGAACACTGTTCTTGCAAAATACACTGTACAGTATTTGGTGCACCTGGATTTGATGCAAGGTGGTTGCGTGATGCACCTTGTATCGGTCTAAGGGCCCTTTGAAAATCCAGCCCCATGGGTTTTAGCATTGCTCTGGAGGTTCAATGCTTAAACTCCAACACCATGGTCCCTAACTGCAGGATAACAGATTTTACCAGATTTGAGGAGATATTGGAGGATAGGTTGAAGGGAATAAAAGAAGTGGCAGAAGTAAAGAATGAATGGGCAGTAATCAAAAATGTGGTATTAGAGGCCATATGGGAGTGTGTCAGGTAAGTTACAATGGGCAAGAGAAATAGGAAGACCATTTGGTTCAGTGAACATGTGAGGACAGCAATCAGGAAAAAGAAAAATGATTTTAGGAGATATAAGGAGGGCAAGCTGGAAGATAGTATAAATGTTTAAAAGGGGGAACATGATTTGAAAAAAGTATAAGGAGGAAAAGTTTGAAATGAAATGGAGAATCATGAAAGGGATTAAGGAGAATGATACAACCTTTTTCAGGAACATAAGGGAGAAAACAATGAGGGAGATGGCATTAAAACGATGAGGAAGGATGGATATGTGACTTATTCAGTTCTCTGTTCACAGTAAAGGCCTCATGCCCTGTGCTTGAAAGCAGAATAAAATTGGGCCTTCATTGGGACTAAGGTTAGAGATGGAGGAAATTTCTGTGGAAAAACTGAGGAAAGGGTTTTAAAATCTGAACATACACAAATCCATTGGGCCAGATGGTATTCCCAAGGGTGCTGATGGAGACTAGCTGGGTTTTGGCAGTAGCCCTAACAGAAATATTCAATCATTTCTTAGAAACAGGGGAAGTTCTAAGAGATTGGAGAGCAACAGATATGGTGTGACTTTACGGAGGTGGAGGATAGGGAGGACCTGGAGAACTGCAGATCAGTCATCCTAACTTCCATTGTGAGGAAGTTATTGGAAACTAGGAGCTCATTGCAGATTACCTGGAAGCAAATGGATTGCAGGACAGGAGGCACATAAGTTTGTGAGAAGCAGGTCATGTCAGGTGAATCAGATTTATTGGTATTTCTTCAGTTCGGTAACAAACTGTGTACATTAGCCAGACAGTACATATGTAATAGATAACCCACTCTAAGGTGTGCAGTCACGCTGTGATATATGCATGCCTTGGCGTGCATTGTTACACACAAGGTCACAGGCCGAGTGTGTCAACCACTCAAGGCGTGCATATATCGGAGCATGATTGTACACTAAGTGGGTTATCTAGCTTATAAAATGGCAAAATTCTTTTGGAGGAGGGTTGAAAGTGCAGATGTGAGGTCACGCCATATACACACTGTCATGTGATGTGTTACTGTATATATATATATATATATATATATATATATATATATATATTTTTGTTTTAGTTGATGTATTGTGTTATGTGTGAGATATTGCTATGTATTCTATTTTATAGTGTATAGTATTTATATTTTTAAATGATCAGTGCCCAGAGCCTCCGGGATAGGCATCTCTTAAATAAAATTTGCCTTGCCTTGCCTTGCCTTGCCGTGTTTCAACCAACCAGCAGAGAGAATTTATCTACCCATTTATATATATATATATATATATACTGTATATACAGTGCTCCCTTGCTATAGTGAATCCCTCTATAAGGAATTTCTATTATAGTGAGCACTTTTATTGGCTCCCATTGTTACATAATTAGGCATATTAACACCTCGTTATATGGAACGATAGCTATATGAACAAATTTGTTGGCTCCAGAGATGTTTCTTATAAAGAGGGACCACTATATATATCTATATATATATTATTCTTTGGTAACTGGGTAAGGCTCACTAGGCACAATGTCTGTTTTTAAGGGGCAACTGGAAGCACTGGGGAGGTTAAGTGACTTGTTCAGAGTCACACAGTATGCAAGTGGAGGTTGTGGGAAACAGACCCAGGTCTGCTGGACGTACCAAGCTCATTTACAGCTCATTACGCTAACCTCTAGGTGGTACCGGTAGCCTGAAAGATATCCGTACCTGGATTTCAGAAAAGCTATTGATAATTTGCCACACAAGAGGTTGGTAAAGAAGGTGAGAGATTTGGTGCTAGGAGCTAAACTAACTAAGCAGATAGGGAAGTGGTTGTAGGGCAGGACCCAGATGGTGGTCCTTAATGATACATTCTCGGCAGTAAAGTCAGTTACCAGTAACATAATGCAGGAGCAGGTTCCGGGCCTCACTCTCTTTAACATGCACATTAGTGATGTACTGTAGGTAAAGGGTTACAAGGCAAGATATCTTTTTGTGAACCATACCAAATTTTGTGGTAGGGTGCATAGCACAGAAGGGGTAAGTGGAATATGAAAGGAGATGTAAAGAGGTAGGAAGAATGGTCTGGTGTATGGCAATTAAAATTCAATGCCAATAAGTGCAAGGTCATGCACATTGGTAACAAATTCAAAAACTGAAAACTGGATCAATGTTATGAAAGTAGAGTATTCTAGGGAAGAAAAAGCCCTAGAGATAATCATCAGTGTCACTATATAGGCCACCTCCCAATGCAACAAGGCAATGGGAAAACCAGTAGAATGCTGAATGTATAGGACAGACCTTTACCAGCTGCAGGAAGGAGGTGAATTTTGTACTTTCTAGGTCTCTGGTGAGGCCTCACCTGGGAACTTTGTTCAGTTCTGGAGTCCATACCCAAATAAGGGCAGGGATAGACTGGAGAGCATCCAACAGAGGTCCACTAAAATGATCCCAGGACAACAGGGAAAATCATCTGAGGAAATACTGGAGAGCCGTAAAGAGCAAGTGCTTACTAAGGACATACAGTATATCTTAAGGAATGAAGCTTTGGTGCCTTTAAATTCCTCTGCAATCATTCAGTTTGCTTTTATCTGTTTGTTTATTTGTTGTTTCATTATTTTATTTGCATTTTGCCAACAGCTAGAGAAAAAAGAATCCAGCAGAATCCTTGTAATATGAAGTCAAAAACTATTTACTGGAAAGACTGGCAGTGTATTTCAATTGGAAACTGCAAATCTGGTTTCAGATTTGTATGGAGAATTAACAGGTGACATTTTCTTCATAACCAGATTTAGAAACATAGACAATGATGGCAGAAAAAGACCAAAGGTCCATCCAGTCTGCCCAAGTTCCCTATTTAGTGCTGGGACCTACTGTTCCTCTAGGATGCTAGCCCTAGTCCCCATCCCTTCCTCTATTCTCCATCCTGATTCTGATACCCTGAGCAACAACTATACCCTTCATTCTGTCCCAGCCATGCTTAAAACCACTAAGGTTTTTTGCATCCATCATCTCAGCTGGCAGCTTGTTCCGTGGCTCCACCACCCTTTCTGCAAAATAATATTTCCTTACATCACTCCTGAGCCTCTCTCCTGTTAGCTTCTACTCATGACCACCTGACTGTGAGCTAGTATTCAAGTTAAACAGTTCTCTGCAGTTCACTGATAATTCCTTTTAGGAATTTGGAAGTCTCTATCACATCTTCCCTCTGCCTTCTGGTCCCCAGGATGTTCAGTGCCTTGAGATGTTCCTCATAGGACATGCCCTGCTGGCCATGAGTAATATGTTTTACCTCGCACTGCACCATCTCAAGCCTATCCCTATCCTTCCTGAGGTGAAGACCAATGTGTGACCTCACCAAGGCTCTAGGTAGGAGAAGTGTTACCTCCCTTTTTCTACTATCAATACCCCTTCCTATACATCCAAGCATCCTGTTTGCCTTACTATAAGCCTTGTTGCACTGATTCAGTTGCTTTAGGGAGTCAGTCACTGATGATAACGCCATGGTCCCATTCCTCATCCATGGTACTAAGTCTCACCCCTCCCATTCAGTACTTCATTCTGTGGTTACTTGGGAAGATGAAAAGAGAAGCCAATTATTGTTTAAAAAAATGTAAACTCATACAGATGGACTACAATAGTGCAAAGATGTGTAAGGAAAAGTTTACTGCTGAAAGAAGTATCTATTTCTTTTGAAAAAGATAGAAAAAATATATTTAGTTTCTCATTGAAATACATTGGACTGCTACATAGCTGGCACTTTCTGATATCACAATACCAGAATTCTATTGAATTATTTTTCATTAGCAGTGTGAAGAGCAAAGATGTTTTTTAATGTGCACTCTATGGAGGAAAGAAGGGGGAATATGATAGAGACCTTCAAGTTTTTGCTAGGATAAAATAAGGTTGATTACTTCAATCTTTTCCAAGTGAATAGAAAGTTGACCATGAGGGCCATAACCTTAAGTTAGTGGGGGGCAAATTCACAAATAACGTGAGGGAGTACTTAATTGAGAGAGTGGTAGATAAGTATAGAAGGTGTTTAGTGTGGGCACCAATGTTGGGTTGAAAACTTGCTGGGATGGCTTCAAAGGGCTTACTAAAGGGAAGAATAATGGGGGGGTGGGGGTATAAAAGGGCAGTAGATCAAAGTAAAGTTTGAGAGCAGACTGCATAGTCACAGTGTATTTATCTGCTCACACCTTTCTACATTTCTAAGCAGAATTGGAGAATTCCTTACTACATTGCAGATGCGCTACCCTTCTCATTTGGATCAGCAATAACATGATGCTACCTTGGCATTGATGAACTTCAGATGGATTGATCTTTTTTTAATTGGCCAATTGCCAAATGAATAAAATGTATGCATAGAAGATAATTGATATATTGTATGTTTATATACACAAACTTTCCCCAGTCATCTGAAACTGACCTTCACCACCTTCACCATCTAAATAAGAACAACTGACTACCTGAAAAAGCCTTGTTCTGGGTTCAAGGTTTGACCCTGCCCTGATATCCACTACCCATGCATATACTGTTCTATGATGTAAAAATATATTTTCAATACTTGCTGATTACATAGGAAATTCTAAATGAAATAAGACATTTGTGTTTGTCTAGTGCCATCCCAGCCACTGCAGTGCTCAATATTATGTAAAATATCATAAAGTATGTTTATGTCCCTTTGCAGACTGTTTTGGTGGCAAGCCAGTGGATTGGCCAGTTACAAGGGAGATGGGCGGGGCTGACCACTTCAAAAGCCTGTGCCAACCCAAACGCACGAGCCTCAGTGGCTGCGCTACTCCTAAGAAAAATTCACCTCTGTAAAATGTGTTATCCTTTCCTGGTAAGTGACCGTATGACTGCTTATTACCTGGGACATCTGAGGTTTAAACATTGGGATATAAGTTATTATATATACATTTTATTGGTTGCATTCATAATGGCTGCTGGTACTATTGGTACTATTTAAGTGATTCTTTTTTTATTTGGTACTGTTAATTCTTATCCCACACCATATATTTATTTAGGGCAATCAATTGATCTAAAAGTTTGACCATCTACTGATTTAAATAATATTGTATCAAGACAGACAGTTAAAATTTGTGCTGAAATTTTATCTAAGGGTTGTTTTAATGCCTTTCTCTAGGCTTTCCCCTGTTAGAGTTGTAAACTTAATTTCTTCTGCTCTAAGATTTAGTGTACCTAAATGGTTAGCCTGTTTGTCATCTAGAACATGGAAATTAAACTAAAGGGATATTTTAATATCCTTCTTTATCTATTGTTTAGTAGTTTGCAGAGATATTCATCCAAATCCTGGTCCCTTTGAAACATCTGAGCTGGTACTTAAGATTTTGGATTCTTGCTCTCCCTTTGAACTGGCTCAGATGTTCTAAAATTGAAGCAGAATGGTATAAATATTGTCCAATCTAATGTTAGGAGTCTTAGGAGAAAATCTGATGATATAAGAGATTGGACAAAAGAATTTAAGCCCGAGATTTTAATCTTGACTGAAACATGGCTAGATGGAAAAGTTTCTGATACTTCCATAAATTTATAGGACTTTCAGCTGCATAGGAAGGATAGAAACAAAAATGGAGGGCGGATAATTATTTATGTTGATCGTAAGTTAACTACCCACAAAGTTCAGTGCTCCTCTATAGGAAATGGGTTAGACATTTTGACTATAGAAATAGAGGTGCCATATAGAAAACCTGTCTTATTATTAGGAATATACAAACCCCCAAAGTTCCTGCTAAAGTTTTTCGGGGCCTTACAGGAATTATTTTATGATTATAGATATTCCAATGAATTTCTCATTATCGGAGATTTTAATGTTAATTGGGTCTATATCGATCTAAATCATGATTTAATTGATTTTCAAATTGAATTGGGCTTGACTCAGCTGATCCATGACCCTACTAGAATTAACCTTAGAAACCCTGAAAAATCTACCATATTGGATTTGATATTTACAAATTTTCCCAAAATGTATCAGACAGCCGGCGTTCTTCCAGAATCTTTCTCAGACCATCAAGTAATATATACTGTGAGAAATAAAATCTCTAAGCCTGACCTCGGAGCTAGGATTACATGGAAATGTTTTAGACAGTTTGATTATATTGCGTTTATGCTTGATGTTGAAAATATAAACTGGGATAGATTGGATTTGATCCCTATGGCTACTGCAGCTTGAGAGTATTTTTTAAATGAATTTATACAAACATGTGATAAACATGCCCCATTAAAATCCAGGAAATCTAAACATAAAGGGAATGTTTGGTTCTCTCCTGAACTCTTTAAAGCAAGGAAAAACAGAGATAAGAAATGGGTCAAGGCCAAAAAATCTGTGGTGAACCAAGATTGGGTCCTCTATAGGCAGGCCAGAAATTTGTACACTAAGAAGGTGGGAGTAGCAAAACAGGAATTTGTACAATCTAAACTGGATGATAATCAAAGGCAAAATCCAAGAAGATTCTGGTGGATTATCTCTAATCTAATGGGGAAGCATAAACACTCTTCAGTGAACAAGGTTGTCATAGATGGGTCACTGTTGCCATTAGGAGAAGGTCCTGTTAATGCCTTTAATGATTATTTCATTAAGGTGAGCTATCAAGATTCAGATGTTGGGACCTCACAGGACTTAAACCTTGATAAGGAAGAGGATTTGTTGAGAACTAACTCTGATGTGATTGAGCTGGGAGGGTTTGAGTTTGAATATATTACCCCAGAGGAAGTCCATATGGAACTCCTAAAATTAAATATTTCTAAGACAATGGGCCCTGATGAGATTCCATCTAGACTTCTGAAGTATGTGGCTTCTTGTATAGCCTTTCCCTTGGCTCATATTTTTAACTTATCCTGCAAGTTTCAGGAATTTCCAGAGGGGTTGAAGATTGCTAAAGTAAGACCAGTATTCAAGTCTGGGAACAAGAACAAGCTGGGCAATTACTGGCCCATCTCGTTGTTGCCACAGATTTCAAAAATATTTGAGAAAATAATGTCACGACAATTGAAGGTTTTTTTTAGAAAATAATAATATGTTGTCTTCTTTCCAATCAGGTTTCAGGTCCTTTCGTAGCACTCAAACTGCCCTTACAAAAGTTGAATGTGATCTCCAACTGAGTCTGGACAGGAGGTTTATGCTGGGGGCAATTTTGTATTGATCTTTCAAAAGTCTTTGACACCCTGAACCATCGGATGCTCCTGTCCACACTCAATGAGATCGGTTTGTCCCCCCTTTCAGTGTAATGGTTTTCTTCCTATCTGTTAGGACATTGACAGTTTGTGGAAATTGGCTCCTTTAAATCTGGATTCTTGGAATTGAGAAATGGGGTTCCCCAGGGATCAATTTTGGGGCCCCTACTTTTTAATATTTATATAAATGAACTTAAGTTCCAGTCCTTGGATGTTCGGTGTCATCTGTACACAGATGATACCATTTTGTACATGGAAGGGGAACCATTAGATTTAATTAGTTCCAAGTTGCAATTTGCCTTTGATGAGGTCCATGACTTTTTTAAGAAGCATCACCTAGTTTTAAACTCTTGTAAAATGCAGATACTTTTGTTCAGAAATAACATTATAATATATCTGATCCCAAATTGGTGATCATTTCTTTGGATGGCACAACTACTGTATTAAACAGGTTGAACAATATAAGTATGTGGGCCATGGCTTGATTCCTATCTAAGCTGGGCTTTCACTTAGACTCTCTAACTGGAAGTTTGAATAAAAAGATAGGTGTCCTCTACCGATATAAAAAGTACATGTCCAGAGAGGTTCATCGGAATGTTGTTAATTCCTTACTAATGCCAGTCCTTGACTATGGTGATACACTTTACGGAGGTGCCTCTGTAACTCTCTTAATGAAGGTGGACCAGGTCTTTAATAGACTGGCTTGTTTTATTTTGGATGCCCCCTATAGAACCCATCGGTGCACCCTATTTAATGAGTTAGAAGGGGTATACCATCCATGAGAAGAAATCTATATTTACTCCATTTTATGCTTAAGGTCTGTAGACAAAAGGTTCCAGACTATGTTATTGATTTATTTGAATTTAGGGAGCCTAGTAGGATCCTGAGGTCTTCTCAAGGAGTTCAGTTTGTAATCCATAAATGTAATCTATCCATTGGGAGATCATCTATCCCTTTTAGGAGAGCCACTCTATGGAATCACTCCCCTTTGAATTTACGATGTCCAGGGACTGGAATTAATATACAGGAGTTTGATATCTGGTGTACAACTTGGTCTAACAAATGTGTTATTTGTAATCTTTGTAAAGCACCTTAAAAATAGCTGTGAGACTTAAGTGTGTCCTTGTTTATAGTATTTATAGTGACTGTTACCTGTTTATGATATTTTGTTGATGTATACTTAGTTCATGAATGTTTAAGTGTATATGTGTTTGTGTGTATATGTGTAACTTGCACACTTTACTTGGCCTGGAACTTCACTGAAAATTAGTTTTACTCAGTTGAATGTATTCCATTATTCTTATGAATAAAAAATGATTTACTACTTACTACTACTACTACTATAGTATATCACCCCTCATCCCCTCCTTTGTAACACCCCCTGACCCTCCATTCCCTTTGATCAACCGACTCCCGTACTCTTGCTGTCCCCTGCAGATCCACCTAAATCAGCCAATCCAGTTACTCTCATTGCCTCCCAATAATGTGAAATTCCCTCCCCCCAAATCTGGCACTCATCCTCTGCCTACTCCATCAGCTCTGCGCTCAATAATTACCTTGCACCTAGCTGCTCCTGCCATGTCCCTTCCTAATTCCCTCCTCTAAGACCTCCTAGACAAAATCTACCCCCTACAGTCACTTTCGATTTACCCTGTGCACACCCACATCCCTTCTCCCCTTCTCCCCTTCCCCCTAATTGCTCCCCTTATTGGCCTCCCTTGATCTCTTACAGAATGTAAAGGATTCTGAATGCTCTCCATGGGTCCCTCTTCTGCTGCCCCAAGGGGCTTGTATCTCTCATCTACTTCCCCCCCACCATCTTAAAGGGGTCTCTCTGGGACACTGTTTTTCCCCTTCTCTCTGGTCCCCCCAGTTCCCTTGCAGGGTTACCCAAATCCTGAAGAGGTCTCCAGGGGCATGACTCTTCCTCCTCCCCCACCTCACCCCTACCTCCCCTTCCCCCTTTTTCATGTAAGCACTTGTTTACTTATTAACTAGAACTTATTATTGTCCCCTCTTTCAACATGTTATGCACAACACTTGTAACACTGTTTGTAACACCTGCCTTACAACTGTATGTTAATGTTGATCCTGTAACTTGAATGCATAATGTCTCATTCCAGTTGTACCCCTTCCCCCCAGGTTGCTCCGGGAGATGAGCAACTTGCTGCTCAGTGTGCCTTCCTGGTGAAACATTTCAATAAATAAATAAAATACATGGTTAAGTCTTATTAAGCATAGCAATCACGTACTTCCAAATTCTTGTTGTGCACATTCTTAGTTGTTGTGCACATTCTAAAATAGTTGTTGTTCACATTACATACTCAACTTACACAAAATGGGCTGGATATTCAAACTGCACCATTCTGTGGCACAAGCCCTTGCGCTGCACAAAAAAGTTGCACAGGGGTGTAGCCGGGGTGATATTCAATGGAGTTGCGCTATTGAGCAACTCCTTTGAATATCGCCCCCCCGGCCACAGCCACTGTGCATGGCGTAGTGGAACTTACGCCACCACAAGTGGTCAGAGTGGAGCATTCAGATGCGGTGGCGCAAGTTCCATTGCGCCATGCGCAAATTTCCGATATTCAAAAGGTGACATGCAAATTGGGCCATAATTTATGCAAGGCACACAGGAGGCCATTTGCATCTAATTATGGCCCCATGTGCATGCCATTAGCATGCAGGTGTGCTGATCCCCAAGGACTTGCACCTGGTGCCCTGCCAGGCAGCAGCCATCGGGGACTGAAGCACCCTGCAGCCTGATCGCGGGCATGATGTAAATCCCCCCCCCGACTGGCCCGATCGCGGGCATAATGTAAAAGAACCCCCCCCGACTGACCCGATCGCGGGCATAATGTAAATGAACCCCCCCGACTAGCCCGATCGCGGGTAGAACGGAGTTCACCCTCCCCCCGACTAGCCCGATTGTGGGCAGAATGGAGTTCAACCCCTCCCAAAGACCAATATCCCTGGTGGTCCAGTGGACCGCAAAGCCCGATCGCGGGAATAAGAGTCAAACCCACCCCCTCCCAAAGTCCAATATCCCTGGTGGTCCAGTGGACCATGAAGCCCGATCGTGGGCATAAGAGTCAAACCCACCCCAAAGTCCAATATCCCTGGTGGTCCAGTGGACATGAGCTGTCAGCGGGCATAAGAGTCAAACCAACTCCCCATCAAGTCCAATGTCCCTGGTGGTCCAGTGGTCCCCCACCCACCACCCATGGAGCCACCACCCGCTCCCCGTCAGCGGTGCGGCAGCACCCACCCGCCTGCTTGCCTCGTCACCCGTGACTGATAGCTTGGTAGATGCATGCCCGTGGTTCAGGCAGAGCCAATGGGCATGCAGCCCATCCTCACTAGGCAGTCCAGATATGTGAATGAATGAATTCATTCACATATCTGGACTGCCTTGTATGGTATGGAGCTGCACGCCCATTGGCTCTTGCTTTGAACCAATGGGCATGCAGCCCTACTGAGCTGTCAATCGGCAGGCGGCGGGGTAGCAGGCAGGTGGGGTGCTGCTGCCCGCCGGCTGACGGGGGAAGCGGGGTGGTGGGGCTCCATGGGTGGGTGGAATGGGTGGCCACTGGACCACCAGGGAAATTGGACTTGGGGGTGGGGTTTGACTTCTGATGCCCGCGATTGGGCTTCACGGTCCACTGACCACCAGGATATTGGTCTTTGGGGGTTGAACCTCGCTCTGCCCGCGATCGGGCTAGTCGGGGGTGAACTCCGCCTGCCCGATTGGGCTAGTCTGGGGGGTAAAGTCCATTTCTGCCAGTGATCAGGCTAGTCGGGGGTTCATTTACGCTATGCCCGTGATAGGCTAGTGGGGAATGTGTTCTGCCCGTGATCGGGCTAAGGGGTTACTATTATGCCTGCAATCGGGCTGCGGGGGCACAGGGAATAGGGAGGGCCACCCACAGGTGGCAGCTGCTGTGTTGCGCCTGCAATGTGGCAGCTCACCTGTGAGTGGCCCTCAACTTGATCCTTTTATTTTGGCTCAAAGTTGTGCAGGCGCAGGTAGGGGTTGCCATGACAACCTCTGCACAGCCGGCTGAATATCGGGCTGTGCAGTTTATGCATGGTTCCTCCCCCTCCGGTTGAGCATGCCTTCATTAGCATTGCGCTGTTGCTCAGCATGACTTGGGGGGGTGCAACTGCTTCCTGCTGAATATGGCAGAATGGCGCATTTCAGACTTGCGCAGGCGCAACCCTATTGCACATGGCGCAACCCTTTTGAATATCCAGCCCAATATGTACACCACTGAAGAGAGAAGGGGGAATATGATAAAGACCTTTAAATATCTCATGGGGTAAATAGGTTACAGAAGGAAAGTATTTTTCAGAAGAAAAGGTGCTCAACAACAAAGGGACATGCCATGAAGCTGGAGGGGGTAGATTCAGAAGAGATGTGAGGAAGTACTTCTTCACAGAAAGAGTAGTGGATTCCTGGAACAGCCTTCCGGCAGAGGTGGTGGGGTAAAAAATACTGGTGGGTTTCAAACATGCATAGGATAGGCATAAAGGAATCTTAGTGGAAAGGAAGAGGGGAGAAAGAAAGAGTTGTAGATCAAGTAGGGTCTGTGGTGATACCATAGGAAGGGAAAAAAGTGGTCAGACTGGGTGGGACAAGTGGTCCTTATCTGCTGACAACTTTCATGTTTCTATGTTTAACTTTACTTGTGCCTTCGCTGACGCTGACTCCTGCCAGCTTTCATTTTCTCTCAGTGCTCCTGTTACAGCACTAACGTTAAATGCGGTTTTAAAAATCTCTGTGTTTCTCCAAAGAAATAGCCCATTGAGAAAAAAATCATACTTCATACAAGTCTATATCAGTCACATCCAGCATCTCACTTGTTTTGACAGCTTTCAAGTAGGATTTATCTTTTTTCTCTGAAAACAGAACTGAACTACACAACTTACTAACTGAATATAAAAAAGACTATAAATGTTAGTTTCTCCTATTTGAAAAAAAAGTTTTATAAATTTTAAACAGTTGTTGGAACTTGTTAGTTTGACAAACTCCGCAGTTCTTTTTTGCTATTGTTGAATGAATTATTAAACTCATACAATATAACAACTTCTTTCTTTGTCTTTGTCATTTATTATTATAATCATATACTATAAAACATATTGCTAAAATCATATACTATGAAAAATAAAATTTGGGCAACCACACACAATGAACCATGTGTTTGCATCTCAGGCTTGAGATAATAACATGGACTATGGCTTTGCCCTTGAGGTTCATTGTGGTCCGTATTGTGGTAAATTGCTGTGGGCTTGTACTGCACTGTTTCTGCTCGTGTGCTAATATTCTGTGACTATATTGCTAAAAGTGCTAAAATTTGCTTATTGTAGTCCTTTCATCCCCTCTGCTGTAGCCTCTCAAATCTCTTCTCCTTAGCTCCAATTCTCCCCCACATTCACTACCTTGCACTCTGCTTATTCCCTCCCCCTCCTCCTCCCTACCTTTTTTAATACAAAAACTGCTAATGCAGAGTTTTCCACTACTGACTGTTTAGTAGAACAGGATTGTTAAAGTTATAGTTTCCCATTTGCAAATTATACTGCAAAGCCACTAAACAGCAACAACTCACGGAGGTTGCAATCCTCTTCCCACTGCTCTCCCCTAACACTTCTAGTCCTGGGTCCTTCAAAATCTTGACTGCTCCATGGTGGCTGTATGCTGCAGTTTTAACTGAACTTCCTTCAGATTGTTGCAATATTGTTCTCAGCCTAAAATCACCCCGTACTATTGGTGACAAGAACTCTGTGATCACCACAATGCCCCTCAAGTCCAAGGGGATTTCTGTGAGCCTTGTCCTGCTCACTATAATATCATTTGCAGGTCCACCCAACAGGCTGCGCCCTCAACCCACACAATGGATCTCCCAACTAGCAGTGCTAAATGCTTATGGGACCATCACATCCTACAGCATGGGTGCTCTATGCCCTGGTCGTGAGAATACCAACTTAATGGTCCATACATGCTGTCACTCTTCCCTGGGATGGTGACACAATTCAACATTGTGAAAGACTGACCATCTAGGAAAAGGATACGAGGAAGGATGCTCTTTGCCCACCCCCAAAACAAAGCCAGCAACTTCCCACTCCATATCCTCCCTGGGTCCAAACAGCCTCTTGAGCAGGTCCACTCCTATAAGTACCTTGGGGTCTCCTTTGATTCAGCACTCACCTACCACACCCACATTGATGCACTTGCCTCAGCCACTAATGTGCGACTTGGCATCTTATACCGACATAAAAACTGTCTCCCCCCGACTGCCCTCCGTTTAGCGGTCACTTCCTCTATACTATCCCTGGTCGACTATGGCCTCCCAGTATACGGTGCTGCTGACACAACCGCCCTCAATAAAATTAGCCTCATCTTAAATAAAGCATGCAGGCTAATCACTGGGGCCCCCAGGATGACGCACTCTTGCCAGCTCTATGACATGGCGAAACTGTTGAATCTGGATGAACGTCTTTGCTACCAAACTTGCCTAATAACAAAAAAACCTTCTAGGACTTTCCCCACCTGGGCTGACAGCCTTGCTCCGACAAGCCCAACCCTTGGTCTGCACATGGTCCTCCTGCAAGGCCACTCTTCTGGTCCCAAGATCCAGAACATCCCATGGACAGAGATCCTTTTGCTTTAGAGCTCCGTCCTGGTATAACTCGCTCCTGCCCCATCTCAGATGCCCCACAATTTCCAAATTCAAATTAGCATCGCAGCTGCCAACTATTTAACAGGCAAAGCTGCACCTGTATATAACTGAGTTGCTGCGCACAGTGCCCTGACAATGCCCACTGGGCAGCATCCACTCCACATTGCACTAATCCTCATCCATTGCTGTTTATACTGCTTTGACCTTGCTACATCTTGCAAACTTGCTTATCTGCTGACCGGATGTAGTCACTGGTGCTTGCTACCATTAATCCAAATGCTGTAACCAAAATTCAGTTGTCTCCTGTGCTTGCTACCATTAATCCAAATGCTGTAACCAAAATTCAGTTGTTTTTCTGCATCATATGTAAGTCTGTTATGTATTGTCCTCATTGTGATGAGGTACCTTTGGAAATGAGCCTCTGGCTCAAAGGTTGTAAACCAATTTCTCAAATAAATAAAAGGAATCTAAAACTTCTACTGTGCCATCTTGCTAGACTGCTTATGCTCCTTCTCTTACTATCAGGCAATGTGCACCCCAACCCAGGCCCACCAGCACAACAGGTGAATCAAACTACCAAGCCAGCTGGACTTGCTCTTGCCTCTATTGACATATGCAGCCTGCTCCCCTAAATTGGATAACCTGAAAGCATGGGTTACCCAACATAGTCCGGATGTTCTCTCAGTGGTGGAGTCTCGGCTCTCTCCCAAAGTACCGGACTCCGCTATCCTTTTACCAGGTTACACTTCATTCAGATTGGATTGTCTCTCAAAAAAGAGGTGGGGGCTGCATCCTGTACATCAGGGATTCCCTTCAGGGCCACGTCCTCCCTTCCCCCAGTAGTAGTGATAACCTGCAGGTCCTGACCGTAAAACTCCTGGGGTCACATAGCAGGGCTCTCACCTTACTCTCTGTATACATCCCGCCCAAACTCACTGGGGCTGGTACCAGGGACCTGATGGACTATGTCAGCACCCTTATTCTTAATACTGAAATCGTGATGCTTGGAGATTTCAACATCAACTGGCTCTCCTCTACTGCCAAAACAAATGAAAGCCGCCCCATGACTGGTGTGCACAGTTAAATGCAACCAAAGAACAATGAAAAAACTAGTACTATCCACCAACACATAAAAGAACAGGCAAACATCAAAACTGGTGCATAAATATATTTATTTAACATATGTAGGCAAAATACCTCTCAACAGGAACTCCAGCAGGAGCTCCTCACACTCAAAACCTCTGACTGGTTTCGCTCAGGGCATCATCAGGGAGTAGCAACAGAAAAAATGTTGCTTGTTTTAAAGTACCTTCTTAAATTGACGCAAACATGCAAAAAGTGTAAAGTGCACTTAGTACCAATTCATTGAAACATCATATACAAAAAACACAAAGGGTGGGATATTCAAAAGGGTTGCGCCATGCGCGATAGGGTTGCGCCTGCGCAAGACCAAAAGTGCGCCATTCTGCGATATTCAGCAGGAGGCAGATGCGCCCCGAAAACATGCTGAGCAACAGCGCAATGCAAAGGAAGGCATGCGCAACCGATGTGGGTGGAGCCATGCATAAAGAGCGCAATGCGAAATTGAAAGACTTGTGCATTGCGCAAGAGCGGAACTGCCGGAAATTGTGCACTAGCGGAAATGAGCCAAAATAAAAAGGCTCAAGGAAGCGGCGCAAGAACGCTACAAGGATGCCAAGTGGGGTAGAGAGAGAGAGAGACAGACAGTCAGACAGACAGTGACAGGCTAGGGCAGACAAGGCAAGCATTGTGGGCCATAGGCTGCAGAGGCCAGCGGGGGATGCCTGGTGCAGTGGAAGTAGCAGTCAGGACAGCGGGGGTAACACAGCAACACCAGCGGGGGCAGAAGCCAGGGAGATGGACAGTGCCAGCTTCCACATGGAAGCTGTAATGAGGGGGGTGAGAATGCAAGCTGCAGGGGGACGAGGCCGTGGAAGGGCCCGTCGTCGGTACGCCCCCAACAGACAGTACCGTGCCCGCATCAGCTATGAGCTGTATACAGATGTAGAGATCGTGGGCCGGTACCGCCTGAACAGGGCAATACTGAGGCGGCTTTGTGAGCTGTGCAGTGATGTGATGCAGGCACCCTCACGACGGAGTCACGCTCTGTCAGTGGAGACCAAGGTCACAGCCTGCATGTGCCTGCTCACCACGGGCACCTTCCAGAGGCCGACAGGGGACACCACAGGCATCACACAGTCGGCCACGTCACGCATCCTCACCCAATTCCTCAGCACACTGCTGCCACATGCTGTGGAGCACATCCATTTCCCCAGCACCGCAGCAGAGCGTACAGCAAACATGTGGGAGTTCCACAGGGTAGCACGTATGCCTGGCGTACTAGGAGCCATAGACTGCACCCATGTGGCCATTCGCACGCCACCTGGCCGATGGGGCAGCCGTATAGAACCAAAGGGCTACCCAGTGTCAACTGCCAGGTGGTGTGTGATGCCACTGGGCGAATAATCAATGTCTGTGCCACACACCCTGGTGGAGCACATGATGCCTTCATATGGCATCAGTCCACACTGTGCCATCGATTTGAGTGAGGACATCCCCACAGGACATCTAGTGGGTGAATGCGCATGTATGGAATGCAAACTTGGGGCAAGGGTGGAATGCCACAGGTGCCATGGTAGTGGCACACACAGGATATGGGCAAAATGGACCTGAACATGACACTGATCTCCACTATCTCCACACAGGTGACAGCGGTACCCACTCTGTCCCTGGCTGCTCACACCGTACTGGTGCCCCATGACCCCATCGCCAGCAATGCTATAATGAGGCACATGCTGCCACACGCAACATCATAGAGCGGGTGTTTGGGATGCTCAAGGCACGCTTCCGATGCCTAGACACCTTCGGCGGTGCCCTACAGTACAGCCCCCCAAAGACCTGTGGGATATTCCTGGCCTGTTGCATCCTGCACAACATGGCCAAGGACTGTGGGATAGCCGTACAGGTTGAAGAGGGGGACAGCGATGGGGACGCCAGTGGCGCCGGTGTTGATATCGATGAGCAGCCCCCCCTAGGACGGCGGGACACCCGACTGATCCGGCAGGCCCAGCTGCACCGGGACACCATCACAGAGGAGCACTATGCACAACACAGGTAAGTCAAGGGGACATGTGCAACCAACACTGTCCATGCGCAAACCACAGGCACACAGGGTAACACACCAGGGGTGCATGACGGCCAGGGGAGTGGAAGGGTCCAGGCATACAAACACACCATCAGGGAGGGGTGAGCACTCATATGAACACACACACATCAGGCACAGAGTGTACATGGGCAGATGCATAGCACAGCAGAACCGACAGTGCTAACACACAGCACCACTGACCACCCCCACCACCTGTACTGTCCAAGTACATATGTCAGATGCTGGGCACCCTTGCACCTTGGTGTACAGTACAATGCAGGCATCATCATGCACACGCACCTGTGGGCATCAGTTGGGAGGGTGTGCAGGTGGTCCGTGTGTCGGCGTGTTGAGTAGAGCACCCAGCAGTGCACTGCTCACCATGACACACATTGCACACAGGGCAGCACCAGACAGGGCCCGCACTGGGAGACAGGTCAGTCATGTAGCACTGTCCCATGACCACTGCAGATGCATGGGCGGCCCTGCCGTGACCCAACAGCACTGGCAGGCTGAGCAGGGGTCACATGGGGTGGCACTGTTGGACCACCAGGGGTCCCACTGCGCGAACGCGACCTTGCCCGCACAGGGGTCTGCAACATGCCAAACACACCTGCACCAGGGGTGCTCAGGATGCCCACAGCAGAACCCGGCGTCGACAGGCCTGGTGTCGCACAACGCCAGGAACGGGGAGTGGAGCGTGAACTGTGTGGGGTGTGCGGTACAGGGTCACCTGACTGTGTGCCCATTGCGTCCACGACAGAGACCACTGCCTGGGTCAGCCTGTCAATGGTGGCGGTCACATCCATCCGCATGTGGACCATCTCTGCATGGTCCAGAGCACACTCCCTGCTGTGCCACTCCACAGCCACACACAGTGCCTCCACGGACATTGCAACCCGCCTCTGCTGCTGTACTGATTCCCGCAGCAGGCGGGTGTGCTGTCAATGGGTACTCTGCCACAACGGCAGCCTGTCCCCCAGGGTGTTGAAGGCCCTGATGCACAACACCCCTTGAGGGTGGGCGCTGTTCACCAGGACCAGGAATGGGCGTATCACAGGGCGGCGGGCACGTGCCACCGCTGGACACTGTACCCCAGACCTGGTGGGTGACTGCTGTTGCTGCCCTTCCAACCGCTGTGCCACAGAGTCCACTTGTTCCACCGCTGTGGCTACAACAGTGTCAGACACCTGCACAGCCACCAGTGCTGCCCAACCGGTGCTGACAGGCACAGCCTGGGACTGTGCCGACATGCTGGCACACAAGTTGGAACCAGCAAGGCCCAGGGGCACGTGATGGCCTGCTGTGTGTCCGTCATGGGACACACACATGTCACTGCCCATTGCAGTCCTTGCATCATCAATGGTGCAGGGACGTGCTACAGCCACAGTCACAGTGTGATGGCATGCTTGCATGCCAGACTGCTGAGACACAGGCTGTGCACCCCCCACACCCGAATCACCGACACCAGGGTTGACAGCCCTGCGTGCATGCTGGTGTAGTGCATGCTGGCTGGCGACAGAGGTGGATGGACCCTCCTCCATGTCCAGCAGGTCATCCTCACTGCCTGGTCCCACCACCACCATCTCCTGGAGATGAACAGGATCTGCAACAGAAAGAGAGGACATGTGAGTGCATGTGACCAACCTTCCTCCCCCAACACCACCACCATGTCATACTGTGCAGTGATGGGCTTCCACCTGTCTGGAATCCACCTCCTGATGCGCCCTCAATCGCTGCATGCAGGTTGCAGCCAGTCGGTCCTCAGCGGGGTCAGCTCCACCACCGCTGGCTGGCCCCCACCAGTGCCAGCGCATGCCGCCCTGAGGCCGCCACCTTCTCCTTCACCCTCCTGCGGTCTGTCCCAATCTTTTCTTGCATTCCTGCATGGGCGCTGGTGGCTTCTGTGCAGGTTCACTGCCAGGCTACCCCTCCCATGCAGCTGCATGGGCCTGAGGGTGCCCGGCTTCCCACTTGTAGTGCCTCATCCTCCAGGTAGGCCTGGAAGAGGGCCTCAGTCTCTGCCGTGGTGAAGTTGGGCCTCCTCCTCCTTCACCCACCATCCTCACCTCACCTTGTCTCTGCTCGGTCATGGCGATCTGTATGGGTGTAAGTGGACACCTGTCACTGTGCAGTCTACAGCATTATCCCATGCCCATTGTCCAGAACATCCCACAGCATGCAACTCACCTCTCACCTGCAGTAACCAACTCTGTCCAGCACAGCCCACTGTCGCACTTTTATAGCGCAATGCATGCAAATTAGGAGAGGAGCAACTGTAATGAGATGCAAATCGCGCCACTGCGCCCTTGAATGGCTGATCAGATGATTTGCATGTGTCGGCTGAATATCGCGCCATTGCACTTTTCTCAAGACGGTTGATCCAGCTGAGCCAATAGCGCAGATCTGTGACTGTGTGGTACACTGCATTGCGCATGCCCAGGTAGCTTACGCAGGCGTCTGCCGCGCTGATGACGTGCTGTGCGCGATCGGCAATTCAGGCCATGGCCACCATTGTGCCAGTGGCGCTACAGCACTGGGCACTATATGGCGCTGTGGCACTACTGCACAATAGTCCACTGTGGCACTGGTACGCAGGTGGTCGGTCGCGCAGGATGCGTATACGTCAGATGGCGCTGTGCGTGGCCTTGCGTCATAGACCCCTGACCTGGTGTCCGACCTTTGCCCCCTGCCGCTGTTTGGCTGCCATGTGTAGGGCCCTATTGTGCTGTCTGGTGACAGCGCTATGTGGACTGATGGCGCTGTTCGAACAGCGCGATTGGAACCTATGGTGGTCTATTGCGCAACATCTCCACCTGGGGTTGCTGCGCAGCGGGGCGCCATATTGCCTGCTGTAAACCTGGTAGCATGGCACGCAGGAGGGCAGTGCAATGGAGCCCATGTAGGTGGCCAACTTGGTGGCCCTGGTGGAGCCCCACTATGGGGCACTGTATGGTGAGGTGCCCCTCACCATGGCTAGGACCCAGGTCTGGCAGCAAGTGGCCAGTGACCTGGTGGGGGTCACTGGGCAGCGCCGGTCTGCTGAGTAGTGCCGGCACAGATACAGTGACCTCTGCAGGAGGGAGCCTGAGCTGCATGAGCAGCTGCATTCACGTGCCAGGAGGGGCGTGGTGCCTAGGCCAGGTGGGTGTACCGTCTATGCACCTGTATTCTCTGTAGGGGTGTGAGTGTGTTTTGGTGGATGTGCATAGGTGATGGCTCTGACATGGTTGGCTGTGTCAGTGTGTGCAGGTGTGAGATGCATGGGGCTGGCTGTATGGGCAGGCACTCTCACTGGGGCAGGGGGCAGTCAGCTTTGGAGTCACACTGATGTTTTTCTCAACATATGTCTCCCACAGGCCAGGATGTGAGGATGCAGGCACATGCTGCGGAGGGCCGTGACAGGGCCCCGGTGCCAGTCGGTGGTGCAGCAGGAGGTGGGCCACAACAACAGCGGCAGCAGCAGCAGCAGACACACCTTCTTGCGGAATGTGAGTATCATTACATCATGGATGCTATTGCATGCTGGAGGGGGTAGGCATGACCACCAGCCATGCACAACACAGTCATGGATGACACAGGCGACATTCATCACTGTCCAGTGTCACTGCACGTCTGTGTCTGCATCACTGGTGGTCCATGCATGCACTGGGCATATGGCTGTGTAACTGGCATCGCACCACATTGCCACGTCACTTGACAGCCTTGTTTGTGCTGTGATGGACATGGGCAGTGTGTGTGTGCAGTGGTGCACATAGCTGTTGCCGCCTGTTTGTGATGGCCATGTGCATGTTCACTGTGGGTGGGTGCATGCCATCACAGGTGTGGGACATTGGCCTATATGGCTTGCTGGTTGGGTGGTGTTCAGGGTTGTGGTCAGTCACAGCCATTGACTGTGTTCCCATTTTCCTAGGCCTCAGTGTTCTCAGGAGGATACAGCGGGAACTGCATGGGTTGACGCAAGTGTCCTTGGACAACCAGGCCATCCTCAGGGACATCCATTGACATGGTCTGCGGAGAAGGCATCGCCAGGCACAGCGGCACCGGGCAGAGGAGGACCAGCCTGCTGGGCCTTAGGCCAGATTCCCCTTCCCACTTCACCCATCCCTCCCACCCTACCTTCCCTCTCCAAGTTGTTCATCCCTACCCCTTGCCCACCCCTACCTTGTACCCCTACCCCCTTGTAAATAGTTATGGTGTTGATAGTTTTGTGATTTACATTTTTAGAATACATTTATATTTTGTTATGAATACTGTGTTGGTCTCTGATTTGCAGCTGGCTATGGTTGCTCAGTTGCAGTGGTGTGCATGCCATCTGGGGTGGTATGGTCCTGGGTATATGTGTGTGTGTGTGTGTGTGTGTGTGTGTGTGTGTGCGTGTGTGTGTGTGCATGGGGTATCTCCAGCATGGCAGTGACTTTCTGTTGGTCTTGCCGTCTGCTGCCACCCACTGCTGGGTGCACAGGGTGGGTCTGGCTTGTATGCTTCTCTGCTGCACGGGGTTGATGTGTGTCGGGGGGGATGCATGGTGTTTCCTGCAGTGCCAGTCACTGCACATGGGTGGTGTCTTGGGGTCACGGTGCAGGGTGTGCTGTGCGTATGGGGGGCTGATGTGCACTGTGGTTGTCAACCCCCTGTGTGTGGCACTCTCAGCCTGCCAGTGGTTGTGCTGGGGCGTCATGGTTCTGCTGTGCTTTGTTGGCTTGTCCCCATGGGCCAGTAGATCATCCATCCCACCCCCAGTGATGCTGTGCTTGGGGTGTGCAGGTGTCTTGTTGGTTCTGCAGTGTGTTCCTGTGCCCATGTGTGGCATGGCTGGCGGTGAGCCCCAGCCTGCCTCCTGGTTAATGCACTTCCATTGCTCTGCTGGGGGCGCTGTGCTGCAGCTATGGCACCTCTGGACTGCTCAGCTGGGCTGCCCTTGTTGCGTTATGGCGCAACCTTACTGCCTCAGCTTCCCTTCCTGGTTAGCTATGGCGCAGTTAGTGCGATATTCAGGCGTTGGCTGCTTGCGCAATTTGTTCTGCTCCATGTTTGAATATCGCATCTGTTGCGCATATGCGCAATTGATTTGTGCTTGCTCCTGCTGTTGCGCACATTTTAAGCGCAGTTTGAATATCTGGCCCAAAGTGTGTATGTATGTGTATCAAAGAAATCGTCAATAAGAACAATAGATACATATATATGTATATGTATATACATAATACAATTAATACACCTGCCTAACTAATCTAAGGGCTTTTTCCACTATAATATATTAAATATTTAGAAGTTAGAAGTTACTAAAAAATCAAATTAATTCAACATTTAAGTATTTAAATATTCAAACATACAGATATTTATAAATAATGGAGTATGAGGTAAACTACTTTCCCCTTTTCTCCTAAAAGGTTTGTTTATTATTATTATTATACATACAGCAAACCATAAATGTATACTTATAAATCCCTTTTAAGGTTTTTCCTAGACACCGAAATATTTCACTTCTGCAGAAATACTGATGAATCAATAGCATCCTTGAGTCCAGGAAATCTCAGACCCCCAAGGGTGTATATCCAGAATGTTTCTCTTCTGGATAGAAGTAAATCCAGGTCACCTCCACGAGGACCCCTTGTAACTTTCTCAACTCCTGTGAAAGTAAAATTATGCTCGCCCTCATTTCTCTGTCTTGAAATATGATTATAGAGAGCATTCCCTGAATCCAAACTGCGTATCTCACTACAATGTTCACCAATCCTTATTTTAAAAGAATTACTTGTTTTCCCCACATAAAAGGCATTGCATTGACAAGTTGCCTGGACTCAATGATGCTATTGATTTATCAGCATTTCTGCAGAAGTAATATATTTTGGTGTCTAGGAAAATCCTTAAAAGGGAGTACTAAGTGCATTTTACACTTTTTTGTATGTATTAATATGGGTGTATCACTTTAAGAAGGCACTTTAAAACAAGCAACATTTTTTTGTGTTGCTACTCCCTGGTAACACCCTGAGTGAAACTCGTCAGAGGTTTTGAGTGTGAGGAGTTCTTCCTGCCGTTTCTGTTGAGAGGTATTTTGCCTACAAACCTTAAATAAATATATTTATGCACCAATTTTGGTGTTTGCCTGTTGTTTTACGTGTTGGTGGATGGTGCTGTTTTTTTCATTGTTCTCCTCTACTGCCACCTCAAGCAAAGATGCCTTAACAGCCATCTATTTCTCACAAATGGCTGAGACTCCAACCCCTATCAACTTCAAAACTGGGACCAGAATGCTCCTTAACTGGGTTCTATCCAATCGGCCTGCCTGCATCCACAACAGTACTGTTCTCCCTGATTGCCTGAGTGACCACTCTCCGGTGACATGTACCTGGTCCTTCAATTATTGTAAACCACCCACCAGAACAATTACAAACTGAGTCTTACTAAAAGGGCATCAGGAGCTGCTAAAAATGGACCTCAAGAGCACAGATTGGACAGCACTCTATAATGCCAATAATGTGGACACAGCCCTGGACCACTTCATAAAAACCTTCAATGCCATCTGTGACAAGCATGTCCCAATAAAAAACAGAAATATAAGAGGGCACAGTAACCCCTGGATCACCCCTGACCTCCTACAGCAACTACAAGCCAGAGATCACTTACGGCAGATAGCGAGAGCACATGGTACCACCGCTAACATACAGAGGTATAAGAAAGCTCGGAATAAGTGCTCTAAAGCCATCCAACTTGCCAAAAGCAAATACTACAAAGAAGCCCCCTCCAGCACCTGGAATGACAGCAAGTCATTCTGGGATAACCTCAACCAACTAACCGGCAAAGACCCCAGATCTGCATCAGCCATGCTCTTGATTGATGGCGTACTGTCCTTGGACCACATGCACATTGCTAACGCACTTAACATCACATTCACGGACCTAAGCAGTGTGCTACCAGCAGACTACTTCAACTCCCCACCACTGACTGATCCTAATACAGCCAAACAACCATCACTTAACTGCCCGCTCTTCTACTTTAAAGAAGTTTCTCAAGCCAAAACTAAAAAGTACCTGGAGAAGGCGCTGGGGAAAACTAGACATAGCAGGGACACTCTGGACCTAAAATTCATCAGGCTGGCCCTGGCTGAAGTCCTAGGCCCACTCACCAAACTAATCAACCTCTCCCTCTGCCACTCACAGTTCCGCCAGAGATGGAAATCAGCCACAGTAACTCCAGTGCACAAAGGTGGTGACAGGACCCTACATAACAACTACAAACCTATCTCCATACTCCCCCCTCTCTCCAAAGCCCTTGAGATGATAGTGGCGGACCAGTTAGTTGAACACCTGAACCAATTCTAACTTCTCTGTCCTGAGCAATACGGCTTCCGATCAGGTCACAGTACTATCATGGCCTTGCTCGAATTCACCAGACACATTCACCATTCAATTGATCAAGGTCTCCTGGTTGGGGCAATTTTCATCGACCTTTCAAAAGAATTTGATATGGTACATCACAAGCTCCTACTGGACCAACTGTCAGCTACAGGACTCTCCTCAGAATCAGTACACTGGTTCAGCAGCTACCTTCACAATCGTTCACAAAAGGTAAAATGGGGGCTCACCTCTGATAACAGATCAGTCCACTTAGGGGTCCCACAAGGATCAGTTCTGGGACCCCTACTGTTCAGTTTATTCCTCAACAAACTGCCATCCGCATGCCTGGGCCGAATGCTCCTATATGCAGATGTTGCGGTCATATTCAACAACAACCCTAATCCTGAGCAACTGGTGGTGGATCTCCAAAAGGGGTTCTCAGCCACTGAAAAATGATTTATGGACCACATACTAGTCATGAACTGCAATCAAACTAAGACTATGATGTTCACCAGCACACAGAGCAAGCATAAGGTCTCCCCCCCTTGCAATCAGGAACGCCATTGGGGACCCACTGGAACACATCCAGCAGTTTAGGTACCTGGGCATCATACTCGACTCTACACTTTTGTACGCCCAACACATTGACAATACAGCAAGGGCGATTAATACAAGAATAGGGATCCTATACAGGCATAGACACTGCCTAACACATGAGGCATTGAACCTGGCCATCAACAGCTCGATAGTCTCCCTCATTGACTATGACCTGGCAATCTATGGGTCGGTGTCAGACATAGCCCTAAACCACATCACCACTGCACTAAACAAGGCAGGCTGACTGCTCACAGGTGCAGAAAGACTAACGCACACCTGTGAGCTCTACACCTGGGCAGGTTGGCTACAACTAAAGGGTAGAATAAACTACCAAACCTGCCTCATCGCCTAGAAATGCTCCCTTAACCAACTACCCACAGGAGTCCAGAACCTCCTAACTCCACACTCAAGTACCCAACCCACAAGGAATTGCTTCACTCAGACCTACAAAGTTCCAAGGTGCCGCACAGCCCTGGCACAACATGCCTTTCACTATCGTGCTCCACTTTGGACCAATGACTTACCTCCTGATGTTATCAATGCCACATCTATTGGATCGTACAAATGCAGACTTCGGCAGCACTTAGTAAAATCTAGTAAATGTGACTCCTACCATTAGCACCCTCCTGGAGCATCGACCAACTACCTGCACTTACCTCCTGACAACTCACTGGGTGGAGGGACCCCAATCCCAGCACTTTAGGTTACAGCTACCCCCCCAATCATGACATCACTCCCACTTATTTACCCTCTCAGATGCTCCCAACTACCTTACTCCTTTCACTCATGTTTGCAACCCCTCCTTCTTCTCGCCTCTGAGAGCTTCCAAGTAGGGTGTTAACCTTTGATGCCGGCTAGCTGCTATACCACCTAAGCTGTTTAATGCTGTTGTACCCTGTAACTTACCTGTACTATATGTAACCCTGTCATCTGTATTGTGTTGTCTATGTAACTGATGTGGAACCTATAAATGAGCATCTGCTCACTGGTATAATCTAAGACCTCAACAAATAAATAAATACAAAATAAAAAGTTATCTCAACTCCTTGATTGAAAATAAGCTTGTTGTGTATAGTCACCAATACATTATTATCTTGTATGTATTACTTCTTGGAGCCATGGCTATGTACCTGCCTGTAGTGATTGTACTCTACCTTATTTATGTTTACTCTATGCTTATCATGTAATTGACAATACTGTATATGTTTGTATGCGCTCCTATTCTTTGAAGCACATCATGTAAATGGACCTTACTGCTTATGTTTGTATGCTCTCCTATGTCCTCCTTCCCCCCCGGATGCATCTGGAATCAAGCAGTAGTCTGTTCAGCATGCCTCCATGGTTAAATGCTTAAATAAATAAAATTATCTATATGGTATATTCTATGGTTGTAGTGACTTGTAGAAGGCAATTTGTCAGTATTAACCCTCAAAAAACTTCTCAGTGATACAAGTAATACTTGTTTAGGTTACTCTTGGTCAAGACTATATCTAGCCCATGTCTGAAGATTACCCCATCACAGTTTTTCACTGATTCAGTCTGTAGTGATTCCAGATTCCCACTTGTTGTGCGAAGAAATATTGCTTCTGTTGTATTCATTTTATATTGCAGTTTCATACTGCAGTTTCATCTGTGTTACAATTACACCTTTCCTCTTTTTCCTGACATTATTATTATATGTATTAATGTGCCTCACTGGGCCTTCTAAAGTCATAACGTAATCATAGCCTGAAACCCAGGCAAGTAAAACATTCAGTATTTGCAGTTGTGAAGTCATGTAAGATGGCCATTTGGTATTGTTTTCCAGGCACACTTAACCTGTATATTAGTTTACTGAGCAGTTTCATCTACTAGATAAACCACAGGCATGATGCATAATATTTGAGAACATTAAACTGATGCAGAATTGCATGCTGGGTTTGGCATGGGGTTACCAACAGTCAGTCATTTTCATTGTTGCAAATGGAGTCCACATGTCCCTGCACAGCAACTGAAACTGGATACTTCTAATAGCATGGCTACAAATTATTTGTCTTTATAAATGCAAATGTAGAGGCCACAGATCATGTCACACACAAAAATTCTAAGCTCACGGGATGTGTATAAATTGCAGCAAGCAACAGCATCCTAACTGGGCAAGAAGAATAAAAGACCAAAAAAGTCATAAATGAATCCTGAGGTGATGCAATTTGCATTAACATATGCAGGAACTGGAGGACCAAGAGGTTAGACTGCATTGATTCAAATTTATGACTTTCAGAATTCGAGATGAGAGCTGTACCACTTCCCTATAGCACCACTTCCTTGACAATTTGTATGTTTAATAAACTAACAGACATTTATATATAAACAAAGGGCTGATTTGCCTATGACGTAATCTGACTGACAATTCTTGGTTTCTGTCACAGTGTCTGTTCTTAATTATACATGGGCCAAAGGGTATCAATGTTTCTGTGCTGCAAAAAAGTTGCAATCTTGCATAACACGTTAGAAAGAACCAGTTGGATGCATTCCAGTACCTAATGAAACTGAAACCTTTTTTTCTCATGCTTGTTTGACAACTAAGATGCTGGAAAACATACTTTCATCACACTTTTCCAGATGAAATTACTTCAAATAACATCATAAGTAAAACTGTTAGCATGCACATTACACACCTGAGTATTTATCTACATAACCAGGAGAAGCTACTATGTACTAAACATTTAGCAAAATACTTATATTCATTTAGAATGTATTTATCCAGGATTGAGCAACCAGATAGCTACATAGAAGGATTTGCGGTGATTTGCTGAAGGTCAATCAGTCAATCAATCAATCAATCAATCAATCAAATCTTTATTTATTCAGGTGAACATCATTGAGCAAAGCTCATTTACAAGATGGACCTGATAAGGTCAAGGTTCAATAGTTGGTACACAAACAGATACATCAATGCACTTATATATGCATAACAGATACAGGAAAGAACACTTAAAAATACAATAATCAAGGGTAAGAAGTTAATTAAGATATACATGACAAGGTAGGTTATAAGAAAATTACACTAGTAAATAAAGTATATACATGTCCCAATAGAGTCAAGGCATACACACAGATAATATAATACTAGGATGAATGGGGAGTATTTAGGATTGGTATAAGGGCCAGGAGTTAGTTGGAGAAGGTTTAGGTAGGTGGTAGGTAGATAGGTAGAGTTAAATGGAACTGAGGTACTATAATAAGGGTGGCTGTCTGGGAGGGAGAACTGTGGAGAAAAATTATGCCATATATGGTGGATGACTGGAAAGGGAGGGTTATGAAATGGCTAGACTAGCTCTTGTTGTAGCAGTTGCATTTCTCTGCGAAGAAACCTGTGCAAAGCTGTTTAAAGGATGCTAGAGGTATAAGATTGGTCAGCTTTAGGGATTTCTGAAGAGTATTCCATGTCATAGCTAGAGAATAGCTGATTGCAGACTTCCCTAGCCGGGTGTTGACTTTAGGTATCTTGAGCATGATGAGGTTGTTGCTTCTTAGGGCATAGGAGCCCAAAATGACTAGGATTTCCTGGCTCCCAGGTTTTTGGTCACTGCACTAGCCAATACTACTTCATAACAGAGAGAGAGACTACTCAAGGCAAAGGGTGTGGTCATGATATAATCAGTCAGCTCCATATAGATTAGGGCACACAGGTCTGCCTCATACCATATAATGCCATGTGGATATGTGAATATCTTCTGATAACCACCCACACCTCATGTCATACTGCTTAAAGGGACACAGTGATGTCCAGTGCCCATCATAATTTGAAAGCCAATAAAAGCTCATTCAAATGAGGGGATAGGGCTCATCTGTAGCTGGAAGCACTCTAGAGATATAGACAACTGAGTCTGTTCAACATTAGTATTACAGCAGAACTTTAATGAGGATACTGTTTCTCAGATAACATACTGATAGGAAAGTTGCCATTGTCCTTACTCTACTTCTTGGTTATAAATTGGCCTAGAAGTCTCTGATCTACTCTGATTAAACATAGGTCGGTACAATTTTTTTTTATGAGAGTGTTCAGAGAGAGAGAGAGAGAGTTATGACTCAGAATCATGATTGTTCATAGTAGTGTTGGGTCTTCAGCTTGCAACAAGTCATAATAGTTCAGTGGTGGGTTATTCATACTGTATTAGATCATGACTGTTTGGGGGGAGGTGATATTTGCATCTAGATCCAAATTGGTCCCATAGGAACATACAATTCAAAAGACAGAAGACCAAGTGGTCTATCTTGCCAATCCCCTTGACTTCTTGATGTATGTATTCATCATGTGACTTGTGATACTCAGGTCCCATCATGACTAAAGATAGCTTATTGCTTTTATCATGATGTCCTCCTCAGTCACAACTAGTTGTAATGTTTGCAGTCACTAGGCATCACTGTTTTTGTACATTGTCCTCTGTAGGGCTGTTAAAGAGTCAGTAGGTGGTGGTGTGCAGAAAAAGTGCTGCAAACTGTATGCATGCCTCCACATGCCATTAAGTCTGAGGGCTGTGATGGTCAGCTTGCTAATTGCAAGAATACAGGCAAGCGCAAAATGACGGCCTTGATTATTCTCCATGATTCTCACTCAAGATGCTGACTGACATTATGCTGACTGACATGAAATAAAACTATATGAGGGAACCTGATGCCAGGCACCACTGCAGCTGGAAATGTATGAGTTGCTCACAACCTACTAGAACTTATACTTGTTTCTTCATTATGATCCTGATTCCTGGCACTGGAGAGAGGGTAAACTGACTGAGGCAAAAACCTCATGGAACCTCAGGCTCAGTGGCTCTGTCTTGTTCCCCCCAGGCATATAACATTATCGTTCATAAGTGTTGTTAAAAACTACACTCAATTAGTTTGCTCAGTTCTCATAACCTGTAATACTAAGTTCCTTAAAGTAAAACACTGGATAATAGAAAAAGGGCAGTAGCTGCTGCAGAAATTCTTGACTAGGTTTTTTAATTGACTTTTACATATGTTATTTAGTGTCAAAGAATCACGCTGACTGTCATGTCAGCTGAGCCGCCAAGGGCCATATTGCACAGACCAGGCAGTTTCTGGTGCATGTGGCATGCTAATTAGGGCTACCAACTCATGATAAAAGCTACCTGGTGTACGTGAAATGGCCGTGGGTGGCTAGCCAACATGACAGTTGGTGTGGTTCTTTAAAGCTTATTAACATATGTAAAAGGCAAGTAAACATTTTCCTTTACTGCTAAAATCCCTAGTTGGGTGTTTCTGCAGCAGCTGCTGTCCTTTTTCTATTATAGAAACAGAAACATTGAATTTGATGGCAGATAAGGACCACTTGGCCCACCCAGTCTTCCAAGTTCTGCCTGCTTACAGTATCACGGCAGATCCTGCTTGATCTCTGGATCTGAAAGTCTCTATTCTGCTTGATCCCACAGAACTGTCAGGCAAATTGTTCTGTATACTTACTACTCTCGGAGTTAAAAAAAAGGTTTTCTTACATTTCCATGCATCCTCCCACTCCCTATTTTTGGCTATGACCCTTTGTCTGGTACTCTATACCATTTAAAACACATTACTTTGTTATACCTTATCATATAGTTTTGAAATGTTAAACACTATGAGGTCCCACATTTAAAGGTTCTCAGTGTGCTTCTGGCAAAATCCCTATCCTGAGTACAAATTAATGCAACGTCATAAATTTGTTATATTCAAATAGTTTAGAGGAAAGTGTGAGTGCACTAAATATGTTTGACTATAGCCCCCCAGAACAAAGCCCTAATGGAGGTACTAATGGGTGCTCTTGGCACAAACCACATCCCCATTCTGGCCAAATATGGTGTGGGGCCACTGAAAATATAGACCATGAAGAAGCAAACTCAGGTCATCCCATATCTGTTAGTGCTTTGCACTAAATTACTAGTCCTCATGCAAATTACCTGTGCTCATGATCAAGGCCCTAACAGGTCATTTGCGTCTCATTATGTATTTACCTGACAAGTAATCCTTAGCTACTTGGATTGCATGGATGCTCTGGGCTCTACAATGCAGTCAGTCACCTGTGGCACCATATGTGTAGACAAAAGCAAATAGCACTCAGGTCTCCCCTCCTTCACCACTTTCTATCGTCAGTTAAACACTTATACTTGGTGCCAGTGGTACCCCTTCAACTCCCACCCTCATTTTAAAACAAAACAGTTATCCCTGGTGACAGTGGTACCTTCATCCACTCACACCCTCATTTTAAAACAAAACACTTATCTCCACTATTAGTAGTACCACCTTCTACTCCCGTCCTCATTAGAAAGCAAAACACTTATCCCTGGTGCCAGTGGTACCCTCTTCCACTCCCATCCTCCTTTTAAAACAAAACACTTATTCCTGGTGCCAGTGGTACCACCTACCATGCCCACCCTTATTGTAAAACAAACACATATCCCTTGTGCCAGTGGTATCCCCCTCCCATTTCTACTTTCATTGTAAAACAAAACACTTATCCCTGGTGCTAGTGGTAACCCCTTCAACTCCTGTCTTCATTGCAAAACAAAACACTTACCCCTGGTGCCAGTGGTACCTCCTTCCACATCCCATCCTCATTGTAAAACAAAGCACTTATTCCTGGTGCCAGTGGCACCCCCTTTAACTTCTGTCCTCATTGTAACACAAGGGGAGTGCCAGTGATACCCCCTTCCTCTCCCATCCTCATCACAAAACAAAGCACTCATTGCTGCAATCAGTGCTACCCCCTTTCACTCCTGCCCTCATTGTAAAACAAAACACTTACACCTGGTGCCAGTGATAGTCATTTCCACTCCCACCCTCATTGTAAAACAAAGCACTTATCCCTGATGTTAGTGCTACCCTGCTTTCACTCTTGCCCTCATTGTAAAGCAAAACACTTATCCCTGGTGCCAGTGGTACCCCCTTCCATTCCTGTCCTCATTGTAAAACAAAACTGTTAGCCCTGATGCCAATGGTACCTTCTCCCAATCCCATCCCCAGTATAAAACAAAACACTTGTCCCCGGTGCATGCTATTGGTACTCCACTTCCTCATCTGATCCTGGTCCCAGAGGCAAACTTAATAACCTCTGTAGCTCTGTGGTAGTCTTGTTGTCCCCTTCTGATCACCCCCGTCCCAGTCTCAGTGACACAACTGGCACAAACCCACTTTCTGCCTATGTGTGGTTGGTTATTTTCACACACAATAAGTAACTGTATTGCTTAATCACTTGTATAGTGATACATTACTTACGTGATGTCAGTTATTTGTGTGTGGTAGATGGCAGCTGGCCACAGAGAGTGAAAGAGGGTTCAGTGCCAAGTTGTCATCACTGGGACCAGCCTGGGGCGGGTTAATTGGTAGGGGGGATTACTAGACCATGGAGCTACAGAAGCTATGTACTGTAAGTTTACATTGGGAATGGGATCAGATGATTGCCATTTTATAAATATAAATATACATATAGAATAAATAATGGGTAAGTGTGGTATACAAGGATGTATACCCATTGAGGGGCTAAATAGGGCTATAAGGCCATGAGCCCAAAGGGCGAGTTGATCTATTTGCCTAATTAGCCCCTGAGATGAGCATACTTCTGAGTGTTCCACCCTTCAACTATTGTTTGTTGAAAATAATACATTTGGGTGGTTATTGAAATGGGGATCGCATTTGTGATCGTGTTATGGCACCCAATCTCTTGCAGCAAGTAGATAATTGTGTGTATTGGGTGCAGGTAGGCGTTTGGAAGATTGCTGGGTTTGGGAGGGTTTTGTACATTATGACATTTTTCCAGGTTCTATTGCAGTTTGTAACATGGCAAAAATGTTAGAAGGTTGAGAAGGAATGCAGATAGGACAAAAGTCGTCAGCTGGTGCAGGAGCAACACGGCATTATGAGACAATAATGCCGTGTTGCTTCTGAAGTACACAAAGCAGCCAAGATAATAAGAGGAGCAGTGTCCAGAGTTCTAAATGAGTAAAAATGTGAGTCAGACAGTGTATAAAGAGCAAGACAGTAGTATAGACGGGGAGGGGGAGAAATGGTAGAGAGGGACATCGTGAATAGGAGAGAGACGGATGTAGTAAACGGAGAGATGGAGAAAATGCGTGTAGTGTTTAGCATGTGTGCAGGAATGGAAATGGATGAATGAATGCAGAAGGAGTTTGGCAATGGTATAGAAATGAGAGAATGTACAGTGGGAGGTGTAAGCACAGTATATGAAGCAGCAGGAGATAGAGACGGGAGGAAAAAGTAGCGAAAGTGAAGAATTTGGAAGTAGTAGTGGAGGATAGCGAGGAGGCAGAGGCATGGAAAGAAGTAGTGGAGAGCTGTGGAGAACAGAGATCACAGAGCAAGAGACATATAAAGACATCAGCAGCACAGCTGGATGAGCTGGAGAGGAAGAAAGTAGAGGCAAACACTGCAAAGAACACACAGTGGTCGTGTAATGTGTTCTCAGACTGGTTAAGATCAAAGAATATGTCTGTAGATATAGCGATTGTGACAGCTGGAAAATTGAGTGAAATTTTGAGACAGTTTTATGGATCAGTGAGAGCTGAGGATGGCAAGCAGTATAGTATCAGCTCTTTTTTCGGCAAAAGAGCAGGGCTCAATAGATATATCAATAGTCTTGAGGTGAGATGAAATATGAATATAATAAGTGATGTAGAGTTTCAACCTGCAAATAATGTCTTTGAGGCAGTGATTAAACAATACAGAAGGCATTGGAAAGATACGGCAAAACACCACCCTGCAATAACAGAGGAAGACTTGTTGAAAATAAGAAATAGTGAAAAATTGAACCCAGAGACAGCTCAAGGCTTGGTAAAGAGGCTGTGGTTCAAGTTGCAATTAGGCTTGGCAAGAAGAGGAAGGGAAGGCTTAAGAGAGCTGAAACAGAATTCGTTTGAGGTAGTACAGGATAAAAGAGGGGTAGAATATATGTTTGACGTTTAAAGAGGCCATGAAAAACCATGCCAGAGGAGATGAAAGCAATAGAGAATCACTTAGAGGCATTCTCTATGCACATAGCGAATCAAAGGATTGCCCTGTCGCGATTTTCAAAGAATACATTAGCAGGTGTCCTAAGAGAGCTCCTGCTTTCTATCTCCACTCCATAAAGCAGGCACAGAGAGTATTAGACCACAAAGATATCTGGTTCTTGAGACAGCCAATGGGGAGGAATTTTCTGGTGGAGATGATGGTGAAAATTTCGGAGGAGGTAGGGCTGACCAGGCGCTATACTAACCACAGCATGAGGAGTACAGCTGTGCAGATGCTGTCACAGGCTGGGCTAGCTACTAGAGAGATTATGTCAGTAACAGGGCATTGGTGCGAAACAAGCATTCACAGTTATTGGGTGCCCACCAAAGGGGACAGACAGAAATAGTCTGAGATATTATCCGCACCGAAACCAGCATATGACAGTTGAGTAGCAGCGAGCAGTAGAAGGGGAGAGAAATGAAGCAGTCTGGAAGGTGAACAAAAATTAGGAAGAGACAAGAGGTCGGAGAGTAGAATGTTGGAGTGTTGTAAAAGACAAAGACAAGAAGACCAGCTGACAGCACAGGGAAGAGCACCAGAAGAGCAGCAAATGGAACAGGGAGGAGAGAGAAGCCAAGGGACGAAAGTGTTCAGTAGAAAGGGACCATGAGAGGCAGAAGTTGGAGAGAAGATGAGAGCCACAGAAGATAATGAGAGAGCTGGGGGACAGCAAGGGAACACTGAAGCGAATGTGAGTGAGAGAAACCCAAATGTCGACGACCCACATCCAGAAATGTCAGATCCAGAAAATCTTACCAGAAGCAGCGACAAAGAAGTATGCAAACGCAGAGAAGAGACAGCAGTGCAGACATAAATGATCAACTACCCCGGATCAGTAGTGAGAGAGAGAGAAAGCAGTGCAGTGGAACAGGGAGCCACAGCCGGGACATCCGGCAACACATTTCAGTTCCACAGTTTCACGGTATAAGGGACGGTAAACTTCAACTCTGCAGGAGGAATCACACACCCACACCATACCACAGACACTGGATAACTCTGACAAGGTAAAGAAACGAATCGGGGGGAAAGAGAGTGCGAGCAGGATAGTATCAGAAATGTAACGCAGGAAATGACGCTGCCGATATGCAAATCAGACACGGACAGAGTCTGGAAACTGGAAAAGATGCAGTATCACAGTCATCCTAGGTGAAATATCGAATGAACAGCCATGCAGAAATCGCTGAAATGTGTAGTAATCGTTAACAATAATAGAAGTACTCACTCCATCCGAAAACAAAAATAACCATATCTGTATGTAACAGAGTTGTATGAAAAAATCTGAAAGTAACAGTAAAAATTAGAGCACAGCTTATCAGTCTCCTAGTCTTTTGTCTTCTATCACTACTAACATGTATAGTGCATAATCAGCATGCTGATCTCCATGTTACAAACGCATTAATCTCCTCCAAAGGTGGCATCTAATGGGGAGTTAAGACATGGTTGGTCCGTTGTAGGCACTTGGTCGCCCAACAGCCCCAACCATACATTAACTCCCCATTAGATGCCACCTTCATTGTGGATTAATGTTCACTTGTTAATTGGTTTGATTTGCTTCCTAATGAGGTGCCGTCTTTCGGATGAGACGTTAAACCGAGGTCCCATCTGCCTGGATTGGTGGTAGTTCAGATGGATATTAAAGATCCCATGGCACTTATCAAAAAGAAGAGGGGAATTTCCCCGGTGTCCTGGCCAAATTTCCCTCATTCACTAAAAAATACCACCAACAGCTTAATCTGGTTCAAGGTCAGTTGGCATTCATCTGTGCCCCAGTCATGCCTGAAAATAGGCAGGATTTGTCTAGTGCACTTACCGGTCAACAAAAGCTAAATAAATAAATAAATTACGTGTTCATACTGGGTTTAGAATGGAAAAGGATTCAACAGCCCATTATAACCGTTCCCCACATTAGAGGGATCATTTTTGCCTATTTTGTGTTAACCAGATAGCAACACCTTTTTTAAAACATAACAATGATGTACTGCACACTAGTTCACTTAGTAATGTATTCCATATTCTGCTTGTTCTATTTATAAATGTGTAATGCCTGCTATTATTTCTGACTGTCTCTGTTTTAATTTGTTTATTATGCCCTCTCAGGTGTGATGGTTTCTCTTATGTGATTATTCCTATCTCCTCCATTAATTTGGAGTCTCCCATTATTTTATACATGGTCAAAGAGTCTCCTCTCACTCTTCTTTGCTGCAGTGAGAATAGTCCCAATTTAGATAATCTCTCCTCATAATTATATTGTTTCAGTGATCCAATCATTCTTGTAAACTTCCTCTGGGTTATTTCCATTCTGTTGGTTTCACCTGACATATACGGACTCCATAATGATGAGCCATAATCTAAATGTGGCCTCACGTATGTTCTGTAGAGTGGGACCATACAGCCTATAGATTTATATATAAAACTCCTATTTATGTTTCTTTTTGTGTAATTCATCTTTCGTATTACTGTAGGTTTGTCCTATGTTGTTTAAAGTTTAATTTATTGTCAATTGTAATGCCACAATCTTTTTCATGTGTGGATATTTTCAGTTAGTTTCCATTTAGCATATATGACTGTGATGAACCCTGCCTCCCCAGGTGTATCACTGTGCATTTCTCCACACTGAAGGGCATTCTATTCCTGACAGACCAATCTTTGATTTTGGTCAGATCGTCTCTAATCCTTTGTTTTTTTTCATCAGTTTCTACTGGTTCCCCTAGCTTGATGTCATCAGGGAACTTTACCAGCATGCTGTTTATATTAAGGTGGAGATTGCTTATGTATAGTACAAACAAGACTGGTCCCAGCACGGAATCCTGTGGCACTCCGCTGGTCACCTCAACTTTCTCCAAACACTCCCCTCTAATATGCACTGTTTTCTACCGTTTAACCAATTCTTGACCCACATTATTATTCTGTTATCTGTCTTTATTTTATTAAGTTTCTTTACTAAGTTGTCATATGGGACCTTCTCAAAGGCCTTAGAGAAGTTCAGAAACATAGAAACATAGAAGTTGATGGCAGATAAGGACTGCAAGGCCCATCCAGTCTGCCCATTTGTTTTTCTACCTTATAAATGTGCCATCGGCCTTTGCTCTGTCAGTGGCCTATCTATTCATAGTCATTTGTATTGCTCCCTTATGCCTATCCCATGCCTGTTTGAAGTCCTGCACTGTATTCATAGCCACCACTTCTTGTGGTAAGCCATTCCATGCATCCACCACCCTTTCTGTGAAAAATAATTTCCTCACATTCCCCCTTAATCGGCCCCCCTCTAATCTCATGCTGTGTCCTCTTGTCCTGCTATTTTTCTTATATTTAAACATGTTAGACTCTTTCACCTTGTTAATGCCCTTAAGGTGCTTGAATGCCTCGATCATATCACCTCTCTCCCTCCTTTGCTCAAGGGTATACATATTGAGCTCTGTTAATCTGTCCTCATACGTCTTCTGATGCAGTCCCTGCATCATTTTGGTTGCCCTTCTCTGGACTGCCTCAATTTGGTTAATGTTCTTGTGAAGGTGTGGCCTCCAATACTGCACGCAGTACTCCAGATGGGGCCTAACCAGTGTCTTGTAAAGAGGGATTATTACCTCCCTCTTATGACTTGTGATACCCCTACTAATACACCCTAACACCCCCTAGCCTTACCTACTGCTTTAGAGGTCTGCTTGGATGATTTCAGGTCATCAGTGATGATGATACCCAAGTCTCTTTCTTCCTTTGTGACTGCTAGCAACTCCCCTCCCAGCCTATAGGTGGCTTCAGGGTTTCTCTTCCCTATGTGCATGATTTTGCACTTCTTTGCATTAAATCCCAGTTGCCACTCTTCTGACCATTTTGTCAGTTTATCCAGATCTCTTCTCATTCTGCCCACCCCATCTGGATCATCTACTCTGTTGCAGATCTTGGTGTCATCTGCAAACAGACAAGCCTTACCCTCTAGTCCATCTGCAAGGTCACTAATGAAGATGTTGAAGAGGACTGGCCCCAGGACTGATCCCTGAGGTACCCCACTTGTGACTTGCATCTCTTCTGACTGTATACCATTTACCACCACTCTCTGTTTTCTGCCCGTCAACCAGTTTGCCACCCAGTTGACCAACTTCTGACCCACCCTGAGCCTACCCAGCTTATTTATCAATCTTCTATGTGGAACAGTGTCAAAAGCTTTGCTGACCTCAAGGTAGGCGACATCAACTGCTCCCCCTTGTTCCACCACTCTGGTTACCCAGTCAAAGAAATCTATGAGATTAGTTTGACAGGACCTTCCTTTTGCAAACCCATGCTGTCTTGGATCCTGTGCCCCTATGGATTCCAGCTGTTGCACTATCCTTTCCTTAAGGAGTGCCTCCATAATCTTGCCCACTACTGAGGTAAGACTGACTGGTCTGTAGTTTTCCGCCTCCTCCCTGCTACCACTCTTGTGGAGCGGGATCACATGAGCCCTTCTCCAGTCTTCTGGGACCTCTCCTGTGCTCAGAGACTCACTAAACAGTTCTGCTAATGACTGCTAGTTCCACCTTTAGCTCCTTACAAGATGTCCATTGCTATACTGTTGTTTAAATTTTTATTTGTATATTCATAAAAACTAAGTTGATTTGTGGTACAACTCCTATTTGTTTTTAATCCATGCTGTCTTTTATCTTCATATCCTAAACAGATAAGATTTCCTTCCAATTTTTCTTTAAGAAAACGTTCTGAAGTTTTGCACAGTATTGCCATCAGGCTGATAGGTCTATAATTTGAGGTCTCGGCTCTGTTTCCCTTTTTATGCAAGGGTATAACTGTTGCTAACCTCCAGTCGTCAGGTATTTCCCCTGTATTAAAGGATGCATTAAAGATATTTACCAATGGTATGCCTAGATAATCTTTTGTTTCTTTCAATAGTCAAGGATTTAATGCATCCGGCCCTGCTGACTTATGATGTTTTAACTTGTTTAACTTGTCCAATATCTTGCTTATATCAATGGTCAAATTAAGCTCAGGCTATATCTCTGATTCTATCTCATTGCTTTGTTGGATCCCACATTCATACACTGAACAAAAATATCTGTTGAATTTCTCTGCCATCTCTCTTGGATCTGTTATTTCTCCTTCATTAACCTTGATTGGGCCTACTTGATTATTGCTCCAGCTCTGTTTATTCATAGATGCATAAAAACTTTTTCTGCTCTCATTTCTATGCAGGAGGTTAAATTCCAGTTTGCTTCTTTCAGTCTGTATTGCAGTTTTTACTTTTTTTAACTGATTTTTATACTTATGTATGTCCTCAACTATTCTGTTTTCATTTTATCTTTATATATGCTCTTTTTTTGTTTGCTATCATCTTGCACACTCTATTGGTGCACCACCCTGGTCTTTTCCCCCTCTTTGTATACATTTTTTTCGTTGGGGACATGGTTATCCTCTAACTGCCTTGATTTTGTTTTTAATATGACCCATTTCTCACCTACACTCTTTCTTTCAAAATCCTGTTCCCACTTCTATTCACTCAGTTTTTGTTTAATTTTTTTTAAATCAGCTTTATTGTAATTTTTTTGCTATAGTGGAACCCTTTGTATGTAACAGACATTTTTTACCATAAACTCAGTAATGTTGTGATCGCTGTTGTTTAGCATTTCCCTTATTTTAATTTTGCTAACCATTTCCTCTCTGTTTGTTATAATAAGGTCTGGGATATTATCTCCCTGAGTAGCTTTATAAATTAGTTGGGATAGGTTAGCGATTTGTAACATTATCTTGAAATGAGATTGATTTGTGATTGTGGGTCTGGGGCTACTGGAGGACTGACTGAGCTACCACTCCTGCAGTTGTGGAGTAATCATTTGAAGCAGGACCATACAGCGTGTTTTATATTTATTAATGGTAAGACACCTATGCTAGTATGGTCTTACCAGAATAGCTTTCTGCTTTTTCAAGTCTGCTGGGTCTTGTCCCTTCCCTTTTCCCAGCACAGACGCTGAAAACAAGCAAGGAGTGGAGAGCGGAGAAGAAGAGGCTGATTCAGTGGTGGCATGTGGTGGCATTTGGGACAGCAAGAGGAAAGAGGAAGAAAAGCCAAGCCTGAAAAGAAGAGTGTGGTGCAACGTGTTTTTCCAGAGTTTCCTCGACAAGGTGGTAGTGGAGTGGGGCAGTAGAACAGCACACCAGAAAGGAACTGGAGAGAAGTTGCAAAGTTGCAAATAAGCTGTAAAGCTGCGAAATGTGTAAAGTGTCAAAAGGAGTGGTGAACTGAGATTTTAAAACTGTATTGGGTGCAGTTACTTATTTTATTTATTTATTTGTTTTTATTTAGTTTTTTTTTTTTGTTGACCGGGTAAGTGCACTAGGCAAATCCTGCCTATTTTCAGGCACGACCCGGGGGAGGGGGATACAGATGAATGCCAACTGAACTTGAACCAGATTAAGCTGTTGGTGGTATTTTTTTAGTGAATGAGGGAAATTTGGCCACCTGAACTACCACCAATCCAGGCAGATGGGACCTCGGTTTAACGTCTCATCCGAAAGACGGCACCTCAGAAGTGCAGCACCCCTCTCATGCTGCACTACAGTGTCAGTACTGGGATATTAACCCAAGTGCCAGATGTGGGAACTGAACCCACAGCCTTCTGATCTCCCGGCCTCAGAGGCGAGTATGCTACCTACTGAGCCACTGACACTGATTATGGCTGTAGGCTGCGTGGTATTAAAGTGAATTGTAAATCATGACTGCAATTCAGTTATATTCTATTAGCTTGATGAAATCCATATAGGCAACTGTCTTATAGATTAAAATATAAAGTATTTGCCTTGTGTCCAGTGCCGCTTAGTCTGGCAGCAAGACATTTGTGACTGAAACGTGTGTCAAAGTATATTGTAGCCTGGATCCTGGAGAGAACAGCACTGAGAGAAAACATGGATTTTTAGCATTTTTTAGTATTTTTTATGTAAAGTAAATAGGCTCGTCATAATCTTGTCTTATTTTGATTTTATTGGGGTACTAGTGAATTTGTTTTTAATTCTTTTAATTCTTTAATTCTCTCTTGGCAGGATAAGGGTTGCTTAAGCATTTTGCCTTTTATTTGTATGGTAGTAACTAATTGATATTACTTTAATTCCTACTGTTGTTGGACATTTGTGGCAAGTCATTGCACTTCATTGCACCTCATTAAGATAGAGATCCCTAGCAGGTGGAAATTAGTTTATTACTGATGCCTGCTTGTATTGCTCAGTGCCAGCAAAGACATATAGAAATAAGCTATATAGGGCTAATAATTAGATTTCGAGCTAATATGCTAGACCCCCAGACAGATTATTAGATAAATCCATGGTACCTGAGCAGAGACCCACAGAGTTTGACAATACATAAAGACAAATAAAAAATACTATAAATTACAGTTGATCTATTGTATTACTCATTAAACCTATATAACAGCTGATTGTGTGATAGCTGTTACGTGGTTTGGTTCACAAAATTACCGACAAAGGAGATGAATGAGAGCAAGATTAAGATCAAGTTAATTGATTAATTAATCAATTGATTAATAGACTGAGATAAAGGCATGTGGAGGGTTGCAACGTAAGATACCAGACTTAAAAGCACTTGGTTGAGAGAGGTGCAGGGAAGATGCTTGGTGGTGCAGAAACACGCTTGGGTGCTCGGAGCATGTTAGATGGTCTTTCCTTTGAATGCAGCAGAAACTGCAGCAAGCAAAAATGGCAACTATTGTAGATATACAAGCCATATAGCCATAGTAACCAAAGCAAGCAGTTTTAAGACATTAAAAGTAGCGGCTAAAGTAAAAGTATCTATGGTATTATACCGCAACATACCATCGTTTCCTGAACTGTGTGCTTTTATCAGTCACCAACATCAAGGTAAGAGTAATGGGAAATGGAGGGAGTGACAGCGATAGAGGAATTTGGTGGACTAAAATGCAGAAGAAGCTGGTAGAGAAGGCTGAAATGGGGAGCTGTAACACTCGCTAAAATTTACTACAGAAAGTAAGTACTTGAAGTACTTGAATATTAAGTAATTTGAAAATATTTTAGGGGCTAGCAAGTAAGGGGAATATCAGAAAAGAACAAACAATTGTTGATATTAAGACAAGGGAGTTACTTAAGCTTCGCTCTTATTTTTAGTGAAAACCAAGCAGAGTCACAGGATACGGGGAAGTTTTCTACACCCCTAGCCAAGAAAACCTTTGGACTACAGACATTTATGCAAGTGAAGAAGTAACCTAGAAGGATATAGTAAGAATATCTGAAGTGTGAAGAACATGTGGAAAAGACCTCTGAAGTGGTGAAGTTTGTTGTATCAGACCAAGGGACTAAAAGTGTCATATGACACATAAGATACCCATTGAACTACGAACAAAGTCCTAAGGAAAGGGTTTGATTTATAAGGGGAATTTGTACCTTTTATAAGAGAGTACCAGAGAATGCCTGTTTTAGCCTTATATTTTTTATCCTGAATAGAGTTTTGAATATTGAGAACTTATTTATGAGTAAATAACTTACTGTGAACTATCTGGAATCACCTGTTATTAGAAGTAAAATGCAATAGACATTTAGGTTGATCCTTAGGTAAAGCAAACCCATTTGTGCAAAACTACTGGCTACAGAGGATTTATAGAAATATTGTGGATATTGTCAACAACATAAATTATAGTCTGTTAGACTTCTAAGGTGTTAAGACCAATGGAGGTGCATATTATAGGTGTATAAATATATATGACTTTACCATTTGGATTATAGAATACATATCTGGGGACGTCTGCTTGAACTAGATTCACTTGATATAAGTAAAATCTGTACAGAAAAGATTGACAGTAGTGAATTAATATATTTTTTTGATAAAGATGCCAGCACATACAAGGAGCAGTAGAACACAGTTGGTTACACCAGTTTCAAAGGAGTTGGTAAAACCCCCCAAGCAAAAGAGGGGGGTGGTTAGAAAACATGGTAACAAAAAAAGAGGAAGAGAAAGGAGGTAACGAACATGAATGAAGAAGTCACTTTAACCCAAAAATAGATAGTGGCAATCAATATATAAAGGACCTCAAGCAGAAACATATGTTTGAAATATCTTTTGAAGAAAGGGGATATCGAGAATGAAGGCAGTATATCAAGAGCATCAACTCCTAAAATTATAGATATAGGAAGAGTCACCAATAACAATAAAGTAGCTAATAGTAGGAGCTATGAACATGAGTACAGGAAATATAAAAGAGAACAAATGTGGGAGGAACAAAAGGGGGGATGGGAAAGGTGGAGTTAATATAGAGAAAACAAGTAGTCTAATTGAGGGAAATGAGAAGACTAGGAGAGCAAGTAGAAAGGAGATGGCTAGAGAATCTGAAATCAATATAGTTTTGGGACAGTTGGAAAATACAATTCAAGGATTGAAGAGATTAGAGAAGGAAACAACTATAGCTACAGAGAGGTAGATAGAGGATTGGAAGACAAAATAAGAGGTGAGCAAGTAGAACAAGAGGATGGGATAGGGAGGAATGAAGAAATATTGAGTCAGATATTTGAATCTTATGACTCAGTATATACTCCGGCACAGAGTACAGAACAATACTTCAACAAAGAGCTGATTATTAAAGGCCTAACAAAGGGATAAGCATACATAATAACATCAACATGGATAACCTCAAAAAGGTGTTACCAACTAAGGAAATAAATGTGTATTTGGATATAAATAACACAGTGGAGCAAGAAGACATAAGTAGCATGGAGCTAGTTATGCTACCATTGCCAAGACACCAGAATGATAGTATTTGCAAGAAACTTAAACAGGCTAGCATACAATTATGGATGAAGTGGAAGACAACCAGCACAGGATAAGACTAAGAAAGGAAACTAGAACAAAGGAAGTTAGATAAAAGTAAAGATATGAAGAACAATGAAGACGTAATAGCACAGGTATAGAAAAATGAAGCGGCAATACCTGAAAAGAAGAAAAAAGGGGTAAAGTGGAAAGAGAGATGAGAGAACAGTACAAAGACAAAAACTCAAAAGGGAGGAAAAAAAATAAAAATAAATGGAAAAAAGAGTGAGAAAGTAGAGGCCAGGAATAAAAAGGATAACAGTAAAGAGAAAAAAAAGTAGGGTAACATTAAAGGAAAAGGGACAAAGACACGAATTAAGAATGAAGGGGGTTGGTGAAAAAGTATTAGAGGATAGAAAAGAAAAAGAAGAAAAGGAGAGATCAAAGAATAGTAGTCAGACAAGGGAAGATACTACAATGGAAAAAATGGAAGACGTAAATAGTTACCTAGAAGAGGAAACTAGATTATTCATGAAAAAGACAAAGGATACGGACTTTGTTGTGAAATATAATGTTGAGGTGATTCCAACCGAATCCAAGGAGTGTTTGAATAAAGATGTAAAGATGCCAATCAACACTGCACTGGGAGAGGAAAATAACCTAACAGTGTTTATTAGCATATTCAGACAAAATAAGCAGCAAAAACAGATATGGGTGATATCAGAATATTATCATATTATTAGGACAATAAAGTACAATCAGGAGCGATGGACAAAAATAGGTATTAACTGTGGGGAATTAACCATGTTAGGTGCATTGCACCCAGAGTTTTATAAGAACGGGGGTGATATTGCCCCAGAAGAGAAACAAATAGATATATTTGGACTCCAGAAATTCATTAGAGAATCAAAAAATAACTTGAGATTCAAGCTTGGAGAATTTTTGGAATCAGTATCAAAAATTCCCCAGATTAGTAAACTGATTATTAAAGCAATAAGATGGGAAGTGAATGACCAAATTCTGTTTTGGGGAAGGGTAAAGAGTGGTATAAGAAGTTATTGGAGAAACAAACTGAACTGGATACACTTGGAATATATACGTCCGAAAGTAAAGAAAGAAGTCTGGAAGAACAAAAAAGTGAAGGTGATCAAAATTGGGTGAAAGAACTGGAAACCAGAAACATGTTTTCTAATTTGAAGGAACAACCTGCAGATTGACAAACAAAGGGAAACCTGAATCAGGGAAGAGAATTTCAACCAAATATACTATCTTGGAATGTGTCAGGGGTCAGAAATAAGATAACGGATTCTGATGTTATAGGATATATAACCACATTTGAAATTATCAATCTACAAGAGACATGGACAGAGAAAATGTTCATTTGGATGGATATAAAAGCTATAACAAAAATAGCATCAAGAACAAACAGATACAGTAGATTATCCAGGGGATTATGCACCTTGTGTAAATGTAACTTGAATTACACAACTAAAAAATTGAGATTGATGATGAGAATGTACTGATAGTGGAAACAGAAGTACAGGATACCAGACAAGTATGGATGATAATAATGAATGTGTACATACCCCTGAATAAGAAAAAGAGAGATGGTGACATAAAAACAATAGAGAATATCCAAAACTATCTAGAAAAAGAAATGGGCATGAATAACTCTAACAAAGGCATTGTTATATTAGGAGATGTCAATGCTAGGGTGGGGTCCAACATCAAGTTATCGAAAGATGTTGGAGATATATTAGCAATGATTGGAAATCAACATCTGGCATACAAGAGGAGTGGTTTGGACAAAAGGACTAACCTAAGGGGTAGACAAATAAATAGTCTAATGAATAACTGGAATTTTACATTATTGAATGGCAGGACCTTAAGTGATAAAGATGGGGCCTATACTTTCATGAATAAAAATGTGAATTCTTGTATTGATTTGGTTTGGATAAATGCAAATATAATCATAGAATATAGTGATTTGAAAATAGGAGATAGAGGGGAAAGTGAATATCTACCATTGGAATTACAGCTAATGTTGTCAAAAAAGGGTAACAATCAAATATTATAACAAAAACAGTTTAAAGGATGAAAAAATGATAATTGGTTAGATATAAGAAGGGGATAGGATGGGAGTTAATTACTAGCAAAGAATATGGGGAATTGCTAAGTTATAGAGGTATAACAGATAAAATGGTTAAATATGATGAAGAAACATCTGAGATAAATTATGTAGAGAGGTTTAATGAGATAATAAAAGATATAGCTGAATGAGTGAGTAGAGTAACAAAAAATCTATGATAGAAAACAGGAAGTGCCATGGTATAATGAAGAATGCAGAAGGAAAAAAAAGAGAACTAAATAGATAAGCTAGATTAAGTAAAAAGGTACCATCAAAAGAGAATAAAAATAAGTTACAGGCATCAAGAAGAGGGTATATAAGAATATTTAAGAAATATAGAGAACTATATAGAGAAAAGATCTGGAAGAAACTGGAAATAATAATACAGGATAAAGACAACAGAAAACTTTGGCAGATAGTAAGTGAAGGTACATCAGATCATGAAAGACAAATAGAAAATGGGATAGAATCAGCTGAGTAGATGGATTATTTTAAGAATATATTTAATAGGGATAAAAAAGAAAGGTTGGAAAAATTAGAAAGTTTAGGATGGAAAAAAATTCAAAGATATAATCAAAGAAAAAGAAGTAGAAGAGGCAATAATGGCATTTAAAAAACATAAAGCACCCGGACCAGACGGAGTACCAATAGACGCAATACTATGTTCTTGGGATAGCTGGATAACAATGCTTATAAAATTATTTAATTGAATAGGAAAAACAGGTATCATTCCAGAATCATGGAAAAAAGCAATCATAATACCTCTATTCAAACAAGCATTTGTTAATGCTGAATGTTGTCTCTCTGGCATTGGCAGTGGGAGTGGCGGAGCTAGAGACGCATAGTGCTGTGATTTTGTGAATGTGTCTGAAAAGGTGATTTTGCACAGCGAGCACGCCATTGTGTGCCACAGCTGTGGAAACACATTTTGGGCAGGCTGTGAAAAATGACAGCTGGACTGTTGATAAGGAGATGTGCACAAATGCCAGTGGTGAAAATGTGGCATGAAAATATTGCAGATTGACGAAGTTACAAGGGTGTGTGGAAACTGCACAATGCACGCTTGCAGCACAGTCATTGTATGGAATTTCGGCACCAAATTTTCAACATAGGCATTTTAGGACCTCTACTCATGAGTAGTGTCACCATCATTTCCTCAAACTGTCCCAAAAACTGATTTCGCACAGTGGCCGTGCAATTCTGTGCCGGACATGCAAAAACACATTTCAGGCAGCTGTAGTGTTCATAAGGAGGTATGAAAAAATGCCAATGATGAACAGCTAGAGTGAAAGTATTACAAATTCACAAAGTCATGAGTGTGCCTGCAAACTGTGCAACGCACGCTCACAAAACACTCATTTGATTGACTTTCGTTCCCAAATTTTTAACATAGGCATTTTAGGTCATCTGCTAATGTACAGTGTCACTGTCATTTTCATCATGTGTCTCGAACATGGGCTTTCCACAGAGACCATGCTATTCTGCGCTGGAACTTCGAAAACAGATTTTGGTCAGGATGTGGAAAATGACAGCTGTACTGTTCATTAGGACATGCAGAACAATGGCACTTTTGAAAATCTGGAGTGAAAATATTAGAAGTTTGCGAACGAGCGTGTGTGCAAACTGCGCAACGCACACTCATAACACAGTCACTTTATGGAGTATTGTCACCAAATTTTCAACACAGGCATTTTAGGACCTCTGCTCACGAACAGTGTCACTGTCATTTTCGTAATGTGTCCTGAACACTGATTGCGCACAGCAAACGCGCTATTCTGCACTGAAAGTGCAAAAACAATTGTGGCAAGGATGTGAAAAATGACAGCTATATGGTTCACAAGAAGGTGTAGTAAAATGCCAATGTTGAGAATCTGGCATAAAAATCTTGCAAATTCGCTAACGTATGAGCGTGCATTGTGCAGTTGCTACGCACACTCGTAAAACAGTCATTTTATGGAGTATTGTCACCAAATTTACAACACAGGTATTGTAGGACCTCTGCTCATGAACAGTATCACTGTTATTTTTGTAATGTGTCCCAAACACTGATTTCGCATAGCGACCACGCTATTCTTCGCTGGAAGTGCGAAAACACATTTTGGCTAGGATGAGAAAAATGACAGCTATACAGTTCACAAGAAGGTGTGGTAAAATGCCAATGTTGAGAATCTGGCATGAAAATAGTGCAAATGTGCTAACTTATGAGCGTGCGTTGCACAGTTGCTACGCACACTCGTAAAACAGTCAAATTTTGGATTTTTCCGACCAAATTTGCAACACAGGGTTTTTGAGAGCCCCCCTCATGAACAGTGGCACTGTCATTTCATTATGCAGTCCCAAAAGGTGATTCCATGCAGTGACTGCAAAATCACCTTTTGGGACTGAATAACGCCAGGACAGTGCAAGAATTCATGAGAAGGGGTCCCAAAAACCCCATGTTGAAAATTTGGGGCCAAAATTTGCAAAAATGCCTGAGATATGTAGCAAAGTTGAAAAAAGTATTTATTCCATTTTACAGCTTACTCATTTCCTCAGTTAAGTAGGTCGGCTTTGAACAGTGCAGGCGCTGTTCCCAGTCCACCAAAGATCGTCATGTTGGACTCCAGAGGTAAGTATGGGGTGAGGGTGTGGGGAGGCAGGGTGCGCGGTGGGTGGGTGCGGGTGGGGAGGGGTCACGGAGACTACGAGGGACCGTTTTCCTTTTACAGGTTCAAAATGGAAAAAAAAAACATCGCAGGACAGGTTTTTTTTTGCAGGGGATTTGGCAAGCTGCGGTGGGCTCCCAGCATGCCACCTAACTGTTTTGGAGGGGTGTCTGTAGCTGACAGGGGATTGGGCACCCTCGTCATCAAACAACACGTGGGAGTTATTGGTTATTTCTGCCGATGGGGAGTGGGCTCCCCCATCAGCTCACAAGGAAAGGGGGGTTGGGGTAAGAACTGAGGGAGATTGGGCACCCCCTCAGCATATTACAAATGGGGGGAAGCTTTATGCTGACGGGGAGCAGGCTCCCACGTTAGCAGATTCACAGGGGGCAGGGGCAGCCGACAGGGGGATTGGGCACCCCTGAAGTTGGCAGTTTGGTGGCCAGTGTGCTGCCATGTACATAATGGCAGTGAGCATGGCAAGAAAAGGACCACTACATCTGATGAGCTTTGCTCGGATTGCAGCAGACCTTTTCTTAGATGTGCTCGCCACATTATGTATGCATGGTGTGGCACCAGCATGCAGGCTGATTGGAGAATGCAGGACGCACCTAATGGTGCATGCCCTGCATTCACCAAACAGCGACCGCACCTCTAAAGCTGCACTGTCCCAAGATGTTGGCTGTGCAAGCGCGCTAACATAAAAGGGAAATAGGGAAGACCCCTTGTGCTATCGTCCCATAAGCCTGATTGATACTACACAAAAAATATTTGCAAAAATCCTGAACAAAAGGATAAGCCAATGGGTACAAAAATATCATAAAATAGCTGAAGCCCAGGTAGGGTTCCTTCCACACCACTCAACCATAGATCAATGTTATGTTTCATGTAATTTATTTTATTAATATACAAAAATAAAAAACAAATTTTATTGTGTATTTATTGATATAAAAGCAGCATTTGACAGCATCAATAGATGATTACTAAGGCAATGTTTAGACAAGATAGGGATGGAAAGAGCTATGTTGTGCCATCTAATGATGCTGTATAGAGAAAATAGCTGTAGGATTAGATACAATAATCAAGGGGATCTACAGGGGAAATCAAGAACGACAGAGGGTTGCGTCAAGGCTGTGTTCTGTCCCCCATCTTATTTAATTTGTTTATAAACTCAGTACTAATAGAACTTTATAAAGATCGTTACCACATGCCAAAGATTGGGAATAGACCAAATCCATATCTAGCTTTCGCGGATGACATAGTATTAATATCTACTAATCTGTTAGGGATAACAAGATTAGTAAAAGATTTTCAAGAAAAGTGTAATAAAGTGGATCTAGTTATAAATTATAACAAAACAAAAAAGATGATATTTGGACAAAAAGGAAAAAATGGGAAAGCATTAAGAATTCTGAATGAAACTATAGACCAAGTAAGAGAATTTAAATATTTAGGTTTAATTATGACCAATAATTTGACATGGAAGGTACATATTAAAGAAATAGAGATAAAATTTAAAAACTCTATTCTGGTTAGTTTAAGATTTGCATGAAATTATGGAGGTAGCTCAACAGAGAGCAGTCTTAGAGTGATTAATGCAAAAATCAAAGCACAAATCTTATATTGTTGTGAAATATGGGGACCAGATAGTAACAATGACTTTTAATGTGTAAATATATTTTACACAAAATTATGGGTTTACCAAAAGGTGCACCATCAGCACTTGTTCGAGCTGAATTAGGACAATTGCCATGGAAAAGCCTAATCGAACAGAGAGTAATAACATACTGGCTTTAAGTGTACAAAATGGAAGCTGAAAGACTACCAAGATTGTGTCTCGATGAAGTATTAGAATATCATAATTGAAAAATTAGCTTTCCAGCAATGAAAGTAGTACAGAATAAACAAAACCTTATGGGCTACTGCAAATAATAGTGGATTCACTGAGACAGCCATCTGAGGAAACCAAATGGCATGTTAAAGGCAAAATTAGAGACATGGCATAGCAAAATAATCTAGAAAGATGTACGAAATATAAAATAAGCAAATGGTTAACATGGAATAAAAAGGTATTTGGTCTAGAAAAGTACTTGAAACTGATTAAAGCACCAAGAAGAAGGCAAGCGTTTATAAAATATAATTTCAAATACTTAAAAACTGCAAGATTAGAGAAACTGATTGGGGGAGAAGTTACTAACTCCAGTGGTAGGTGTAGCTGTAATCTAGGAGAAGATGATATAAAACATGTATTGCTTGTTTGCCCTATGTTTGAAAAAATGAGAAAAAAGATTTTTGGGAGAAATTATTGACCAATGGTATTTATCCTTGGATGAAATTGTGTATCGGTTGTTGAACTCACACTCTGTGCAAACTTTGGAAAAAGTGACTTTCTTTTTTATATGGGTAGAAAGCAAAAAGGAACATTTAAAGAACTGAATGTATAGAACATATTCTGGAAAATTAAGAATTGTTAGTTGTCTATACTCTATCTAGTTTAAATGTGCAATATAAGTATGTATAAGATTACTGAAGGTATTTATGCAAAAGGTGATTGCGATGTGAATGTTATTTGAAATTTTTGTATTGTAAAGACGTAACTTGTCAACACTTAAAATTTTACCTACCATTTGTAACATTTCCACAAAGTGAAGTGTACTTGTATTATGTGCAGTCTGGTCTTTCCAGTCAATCTCTGTTAATTAATTGCTGTCAAAGAGTTAGTCTCTCCAGTAGCAAAACTAATCAACCTATCTGGCACCACAGCTGTAGTGCCTGATGCATGAAAAATATAATGTGCTGTCCCAGTTTTTAAGAAGGGAGACCACATAATCCTAAATAACTATGGGTCCATTGCTATTATACCTGTTCTAAATAAAATACTGGAGATGGTAGTGGCCTCACACCTTACTAGTTACCTCTCTGCTCATGACCTGGTATCCCATACCCACCATGGTTTCATAAAGGTCACAGCACCACCACTGCCCTCCTCACCCTCACCAACAGTATCGTCTCTGCTATGGACATTGGTAGCCTCACATGTGCTGTTTTTTATTGATCTGATGAAAGCCTTTGATCTTGTCGATCACACCTTGCTCACTATCAAACTTGCAAACCTGGGTATCTCCCAAACTGCTCTCTCCTGGTTTTGTAACTATTTGGCAAACAGAACTCAAAGGGTCATATATGCATCATCCCTCTTGGACCCTGCACCTACTCTTACAGGTGTTCCCTAAGGCTAAATACTAGGCCTACTGCTGTTTGCCCTGCATGTTAACTCTGTTACTCACAGTCTGACCCATTGCTCAGCCATAGTCTATGGCAATGATCTGGTTTACTATACATGCTGGGGAGAACACTGATCAGATCAACCAGTGCCAACAGCTGACCTACAGTCAGTTTGCACCTGGCTATCTGAAAACAAACTAATTCTAGATACCTCCAAAATTCAATCCATGCTCTTTGGCACATCCTCCAAACTCAAAGAATGCCCATCACCTCTGTCTGTAGCATACCAAGATGGCACCTTGGTCTGCACTACTTCCTCCTTTACGTACCTCAGAATAACTTTTGACCCTACTCTTGATTACACATCTCATGTTATGCTTGGTGTTTCATATAAAGAGGTCTGAGACATGACACCACTTGCCATTGCCAGAAAGACGCTACTCCCCAAGCTTCTCTATTGAGCCCCAGAGTACTCAACAGCCTCAAAAGCCACCCTTCTCAAATGGGATGTTACCTACAATAATATTTGCTGCTTTGTGTCAATGTCACCTAAACACACTCACCACTACTCCCTCTATAATAAGCTGGGTTGGCTCTCCCATCTCTCCTGCATGACCATAGCTATGGCGGTGTCATATTTAACATATTACTAAATGGTCAGCCTCGATTCCTTGCCTTCTCACTCCAGATGTTTGAAAATGGCTACCCCTGAGATCTACTGAAAATGCCCTACTTACGGTCCCTAGACTTAAAATTTGTGCTGGTGAAGCATCCTTTGCCTGCTCTGCCCCACAACTATGGAACTCCATTCCTCCTGACATCCAAGGATGTTCCTCTGTACATTCCTTATGTCTAAAATATCATGAACATCTCCTTGGCCAGGCACTCTGCTCCTGTTATGGTACTTGAGCATTTTCCCTATTTGCACTTTTTCCTAGTGGAAATTTTCTGACTCATCAGCTTGTCAGCAGCATCCTACTGAAGTAATCACCATGAATATGAATTTTAACTTCCTCCCATCTCCCCAGTGTTCTTGTGTTTCTCTATACTGAATGCCGGGTTTATTATGATTTTTATTACTGACACATCTACATATATCTATTTTTGTTCTTCTCTCTCCACAGCATACTGAATGCACTGCATATTTATGTATGTCCCTTATTGATGCAGCCACCTCATTTCAGTACTTGTCTCTGCACTGCAAACAATGTACTTTCTTAACAGATGTAACCTGTTCTACTTAATGTTCATTTCTTGCCAATGTATGTTATGATATAATGCATTTGCACTGTCTGTATTCTTGGTTGTAACCTCCTGGGTCACATCTAAATGTAGGCATTCCATTGCCTATTGTGCTTTACCTGGTAAACAAAAGCTAAATAAATAAATTGTTTCATTAATTGTTTGATTAGTGTAGGTATATAGCTTTAATTAGTGCAGGTATATACTTTGAATTGATAGATTAGTCATGGGTATACAGGGAAATAAATTATAGCCTTTTCTTTAGGGAAAAGTTCCCATCCATGTATTTTATATGTTCTTTGCAAAAAAACTTCATTAATGCACCAGTTGGGGTAACTTAACTCTGTGAAACTAGGGAAATGTGGCATTAGGGTTTTGGGTCTCCAGAGACTTAGCAGATCAGTGGTGGGGTCTTCCTTGGGTTGTCAGCCCTAATGCCTATCCCATTCTGGGAACAAACAATGTCACACATGATCTCCTTTCTTTATGCAGCACCCACAGGGCCCTGCATTAAGAAAGATTCAACAAATTATGTTGGCAACCTGTGGCTAGACATACTTCTCTACCTTTGCTGAGTGTATCATTATGAGGTAGTGGCTTGGAGCTTTACCTTGTGCTTCAGATTTCAGGCTATGGGCTGAGGTAAGGGGTGAGCATTAGGGTTGATAACCCCAAGGAAAACCCCACCACTAATTTGCCAAGACTTTGGAGACCCTAAACCCTAATGTTGTTTTCCTTTTTCTGCTTGGGGGCTGGGGTAGGGAGTTAGGGTTGGAAACCCTAATGCCACATTTCCCTACTTCGGTGGCATTATGTTACCCTAACTGGTGCAGTAACCAAATTTTTTGCAAAGAATTTCCCATCTTTTTGAGACAGTGGAATCATTTTGCAAAGAATTTCCTTTCTTTTTGAGATAGTGGAATCATATCTTCATTCACGTAGATCCCTTCGGGACCTGCATGAGCAGGTGCAAAAATACAGGTTCTACAGAAGTGCAGGGCCCTGCTGACCCTGCCATTCTGTGCAGCATCAGATGTCATGTTAGCAAACTTCAGAATGTGCATAGAAAAAAGTCAATGTACCTTCATAACTGTGCTGCTTTTCAGTATTTTGACCCCAAATGTTCAATATCGCTTTGTTACGAACCCACCTCATGAACCAGGCATGTGACAATTTTCAAATCTTGGCCAAATCATCATTCCATGGTAATGCAGAAACACATTTTGGCCAGGTTTTGAAAAAATGACAGTTATTGCATTCATGAGGCGATGTGAAAAAATGGCAATATTGAAAATCTGGGGTGAAAATATTTAAATTTACCAATGTTATGAGCAGGCATTGTAAAATTTCAATTACGATCATAACTTTGTTGTTTTGTAATATTTGCACCCCAAATTTTCAACATAGCCTTCTTATGACCCCACCTTATTAACAAGGGTGGAGAAAAGTTTAAAAATCTGCACAAAAGGTGACTTCACACATTGACAATGTCATTCTGCACCACGTAAGAGAAAACACATTTTGGCCAGGATTTGAAAAATGGCAGTGGTCACATTCATGAGGTGATGTGAAAATATGGCTATGTTAAAAATTTGGGGTCAGAATATGTAAAATTACCAAAGTTATGAGGGTGCACTATGAAATTTCAATGTTCGCTTAACTTGCCATTTGTAAATATTTTGGCCCCAAATGTTCAGCACAGCCTTCTTATGATCCCACCTCTTGAACAGAGGCAGTGAAAATGTTCAAATCCTGTCCAAAAAGTGATCTTGCCAAGCAACTGTGAAATCACCTTTCAGGCTCAATTTTCATAATTCCATTGCCATTGATTGTGAGGTGGGGTCCCAAAAAAGGAGATGTTGAAAATTTGGGGTCAAAATATGCAAAAATGACAAAGTTATGCATCAAAGTTCAAAACTCCTTGAGGTGCTGAATGCCACACCTCATGCTATGCTGGCAACCCAGGTTCGGGAATGGACTTGGGCCGCTGGTGGATCGGTCAGAGGAGGTAGGATTGAGCATCCCCATGAACGCTTTCCTCTTCTGGGGGATGGGTTCCAGGGCAGCAATGCCCACAAGCGCTACCGCCAATGGAAGCATGGGCAGTGGGGTGAGAAATGGCTCTCTACAAGGAGCCAGAGGTAGGGAGGGTGCTGTGGATGCTTGACAGCAACATGCATAAGCATGCCACCTGTCTGGACATCATTTCTCTGCATCGGCACCCTCAGGGATGGGATCAGGAGAAAACCAAAGGCAAAAATCTCCTGGTCCTGCATAAAATAACTCTGGGTCCTTGCTATGTCAGGACCCAGCTGAAGAGACCCATGGAGTAGATTCCTTGGGGCAGGGAATGGGGGAAAAGTAAAAATAAAAAAGTTTAAAACCCCATTGAAATACATTGAATTGCAGTTACCTTAGTTTCTTATATTGCTGTCAGTGGTTCCAGCAGCTAGACGTGTCTTCGATAAGAGACAGCATTTTTGCCTTGGGATCCGCTTAGATGACTGAAGATGTGTGGGGGTTGTGGGGAGGAGCAGTGTGCTGGATGCTCAGTGGGAGGCTGGGATGGGGGGTTGGATAGGCGAGGGACCATTTTCTTTTTTACAGGTTAAAAAGAATATCAAGGGACGGTTTTTGTTACTACTGCAAATATTAATGTAGAGATGGGGATTTGAAGGTGGGGGATGCCACTAGATGCCAGGGAAACAAGAAACATAAGGGGACTGCAACCAGAGGGTGGTGAGTGCCACTAGATACCAGGGAAACAAGAATCATAAAGGGATAGTGATTGGAGGGTGGGGGGTGCCACTAGACACCAGGGAAACAGAAGACATAAGGGGATACCAATCAGAGGGTGGTTGGGTGATGCCACTAGACACCAGAGAAACAAGAAACATAAGGTAGACAGCAAAAAACTACATTAATGTAGACATTAGGGTTGAAGAATGCAAAGCATGCAAAGTAGGGAAATGAAAAATATTAGGATTTTGGGTCTCCAGAGTATGGCGAATCAGTGGCGAGGTCTTCTTTGGGGTTGTCAACCCTAATACCCACCCCCTGCTCTGAGCAAACAAGATCAGACATGATACCTTTTCTTCATGCAGGGTCCTACGTAAAAAAAGCAATGACAGATTCTGTTGGCAACATGTGGTGAGCCATACTTCTCCACCTTTGAAGAGTGTATCACCATTTGGCACTGGTTTGGGGCTGTACCTTGTGCTTCAGACAGGAGGCTACAGGCAGGGTGGGGTGGGTATTAGGGTTGACAGCCCCAAGGAAGACCCCACCATTGATTCATCAATACTCTGGAGACCCAAATCCCTAATGTTTTTCATTTTCATAATTTGTGCGCTTTACGTTCATCAGTCCTAATGTCTGCATTAACCTAGTTTTTTGCAATTAATGTCCTTCTTTTTCTGACAGTGGAATCATACCCTCATTTGCATAGCTCTCTTTGTGACATACCCAAAATGAAATAAATAGAATACTGGAGATAGTCCTGAGCCAGTGCATGGGGAAATCAGGTTTCAACATGCATGTCAATGTCTTGTGAGACAAGGCTCCCTGGTCCACCACAAGGTGTTGTATGTGCACCAGAACACTGCTCCATCCCTCTCCAGGCTGGAATCAGTGCTGCATAGTGCAGCACCCCCCTCACCTTTGCCAATTATGCTGGCTCACTGAGATCGAACCTGAACTCAGGTCACTGGCATGGGAAGGCAATGTGGTCCACACTGGGCAAGCGGATGTCCCTGCAAACAACATTACCTCATAATTTTCTTTGTGACATTTTAATCCCAAAATTTCAAGAGAATGACCCCTCCTTCTGAAAATGACATGTGCCATTTAATAACATACTGAATAAAATGTAATTTTGCACCAGAAGTGTGAAATCACATGTTGTCCAGGATTTGAAAAACAGCGGCTGTCTTGTTCAAGAGATGGTGTGAAACATGGCTACTGTATGTTGAAAATTTGGGGTTCAAAGACTGAAAATTACAAAAGTTATGAGCGCGTGTACAAAAGTTACAACATACCTTTATAATTTTGTTTTTTTCTAATATTTTGACCCCAAATTTTCAACATAGTAATTTTATGACTTCACCTTATGAATCCGGTAAGTGAACATTTTCAAATCCCTGTAGAAATGTCATTTTGCACCACAGGTGCAAAAATACATTTCAGCCAGGATTTGAAAAATGACAGCTGTACCGTTCATGAGGTGGTGTGGACATATGGCTATGCTGAAAATTTGGAGTCAAAATGTTGAAAAATTACCAATGTTACAAGTGGGTGTAGAAAAATTTCAACATACGCTCATAACTTGGTCATTTTTACATATTGTTTGCCCAAATTTTCAACATGGCCTTCTTGGGACCCCATCCCATGAACAAGGGCAGTGAAATTATTCAAATTCAGCCCAAAAGGTGATTTTGCACAGCAACAACAAAATCACCTTTCAGGCTAGATTTACATAATTTCTCCATACATGTTCATGAAGTTGGGTCCCAAAAAGGCCAGGTTGAAAATTTGGGCAAAAAATATATAACAAGCATTTGTCAATGCCGAATGTTGTCTCGTTGGCATTGGCATTGGCATTGGTAGTGCAGGAGTTAGAGATGCATAATAGGACTGGCAGTGAAGTACTAAACTGACACAAACCCCACCCCCACCCTGCAGAGAATGACAGGCGTTGGGGTGTGCCTTTGGGGTGTCAGCTATAACGCTCATGTCATTTTACCTCACCCTACCCTGTAGACACTGACAAGTGTCGTGGTGTGCTTTGGGGTTTTTGGGCCTTATACTTACCCCATTCCATAAGGAAATATGCTGAAATGGGTGCAGTGTAGGAGAATGGGCCTCACCCTACCCTGTAGACACTGACAAGTGTTGTGGTGTGCTTTGGGGTCTTTGGGCCTTATACTTACCCCATTCCATAAGGAAATATGCTGAAATGGGTGTAGTTTAGGAGAATGGGGTGAACTTTAGGGCCAAACACTCCAAGGCACACCTTGATGCCTGTCACTGGCTGCAGGGTGGGGGTGGGGGTGGAATGGCGTGAACATTACAGCCAATGATCCCAAGCCACACCCCTGACACCTGGCAGTCTCTACAGAGTAGGGTGTTACAGTTGGAAACCCTCACATCGAAGGTGTTTGTTGGTATTTTCACTCCAAATTTTCAACATAGGCTTTTTGTGACCCCACCTCATGAAGAGTGGCACAATCAATTTGTTAGCTGAAAGGTGGCTTTTCACAGTGGCTATGCCATTTGGCGACAAAGGGATGAAAACACATTTTGGGCAGGATGTGAAAAATGACAACTGTATTGTTCATGAGGCGGTGTTAAAAAATGGCAACATTGAAAATCTGGAGTGAAAATATGAAAAATTGGTGAAGTCATGAGCATGCATAGAAACTGCGCAACACACATCCGTAACACAATTAATTTTGGAATTTTTTAGCCACATTTTCAACATAGGCATTTTGGGACCTCCCCCATGAACAGTGGCACTGCGAGTTTGTTAATCTGTCCCAAAAGTTGATTTCCCACAGTGACCACGTCATTGTGTGCCACAGGTGTGAAACACATTTTGGACAGGCTGTGAAAAATGACAGCTGTGCTGTTCATAAGGAGGTGTGAAAAATTGCCACTGTTGAAAATCTGGCATGAAAATATTGCAAATTTGCCAAGTTACAAGGGTGCATGGAAACTGCGCAACGCATGCTTGTAACACAGTCATTTTATGGACGTTCATCACCAAATTTTCAACATAGGCATTTTAGGACCTCTGTTCATGAATAGTGTCACTATCATTTTCTCAAACTGTCCTGAAAACTGATTTTGCACAGCGAAAGCGCAATCCTGCGCCGGATGTGTGAAAACACATTTTGGCCAGGATATGTAAAATGACAGCTGTACTGTTCATGAGGAGGTGTGGAAAAATGCCAATTTTGAAAATCTGGAGTGAAAATATTACAAATTCATGAAATTACAAGCGTGCGTGGAAACTGCTCAACGCACGCACGTAAAACAGCCATTTTTGGGATTTTTTTTCAGCAAATCTGCAACATAGGCTTTTTGAGAGCCCCCCTCATGAACAATGGCACTGTCATTTCATTAATTGGCCCCAAAAGGTGATTCCACACAGTCACTGCGAAATCACCTTCCGGGACAGAATAACACCATGGCAGTGACTGAATTCATGAGGAGGGGTCCCAATAACCCCATGTTGAAAATGTGGTGCCAAAATTCCGCCAAATGCCTGAGATATGCATCAATGTTTGAAAAACCCTATTTATACCATTATACAGCTTACTGACATTTCTTCAGTTCACGGTCGGCTTTAAAGAGTGCAGACGTGTTCTTGGTCCACAGTTAACGCGCTATGCCAGAGGTAAGTATGGGGTGAGGGGTGTGGGGAGGCAGGGTGCGCAGAGGGTGGGCACAGGTTGGGGAGGCCACCAGACTCAAAGAGGAACGTTTTCTGCTTTGCAGGTTTAAAAAAAAAACATTGCAGGACTGTTTTTCTTTTACAGGTGCATTTAGCACACTGGGGTGAGCTCCCAGTGTGCCACCTGAGTATTTTTTTGGGGGGGGCTCTGTAGCCAAAGGGGGATTGGGCACCCCCATCAGCAAATTAAACTGGGAAGGAGGGACATGATGCTGAGGGGGATTAGGCACCCCATCTGCACACACTTGAAATTGGGGGGTGCATTATGCTGACAGGGAGTGGGCTCCCCCGTCGGTAAATGATGTGGGTTGGGGCATGCTGACAGGAGCATTGGGCACCCCTGAAGTTGGCTCTCTGTGCGGCAGCAGTCAGCGCCACCATGTTTATTGAAGGGCTTCACCAGGAAAGGCAGATAGGGAGGGCGTGTTTCGGTGCCACTGCATGACAAGCTTGGCTGTCATTGAAGCAGACCTTTTCTTAGATGTGCTCACCACATTATGTATTCCTGGTGTGGTGCCTGCATGCTGGCTTATTGGGGAATGAGGGATGCACCTACTGATGTGTGCCCTGCATTCGCTCAACAGTGACCGTGCCTCCATATCTGCTACTAATGCAATATGTTGGCTGCGCAAGCGTGAGCCAACATAAAAATGACCAAGTTATGAAGAAAAGTTCAAAATGCATTGAAATATATTATACCACACTTATCTGTTTTTCTCTGTTCCTGATCAAGCACTGAAGAGTTAAGACATGTCTCCAGTCCAGAGAGGATTACAGTGTTGGACCTCAGCTGGGTAAGTATTGGGCAAGGGGGTTGTGGGGTTCTGGGTTGTGAGTGGAGGAGCCAGGGTATGGGTGGGGATGGTGGCAGATAAAGAGTGGCTGTTTTCTTTATTTTAATATAAAAAAGCATAAAAAGCAAATGACATTGTGGGATGGCTTTCTTTTCCACAGCTAGCTCTGACACTGGGGATTTGGCACCCCAGTGTTGGCATGACATTTGGGGCACTGAGATGGACACCTCGGTGTCCCATACTGCTGGGTGTGGAGGAGGGAGGTTGTCTACTTCAACATCAGGGATTGGGCACACCGGTGTCAAAAACTATAAATTACAGGTGCTGGGGGAAGACATAGAGGAGGGGAAGGGGAAAGTACCTCTGACACTGGGGATTAGTTCAACCAATATCAGCAAGTATACACTATGGGCATTGGGGGGACCATTATGGAGGAGAGGGGGAATGTCTGTTATCCACCCGCCCCTCCTAAATATATCTGAACCAGGTCCCTCTGGTCACTCTACACCTCTGCTTTCTTGAGTGACCTTGCTGCTGCAGATCGGACAGCCATACCCTCCACCACTGATACTGACATTGCCTTCTTCCTCTGTCACTCCAAATTTTCCTCAGTTACCTGGCATTTTACCAGATTTGTGCACCAAATTTTAAGCATAGCCTTATTACCCTACCTCATGAACCCAGTAGGTGAAAATGTTCAAATCCTTGCCGAAATGACATTCCATGCCACAGCAGTGAAAACACATTTTGGCCAGGATTTGAAAAATGACAGCTGTCAAGTTCATGAGGTGGTATGAAAAAATGGCTATGTTGAAAATTTGGGGTCAAACTATTGTAAGTCACCAAAGTTATGAGAGAGCATAGAACATTTTCCATGTACGCTCACAACTTTGTTGTTTGCATATTCTGACCACAAATTTTCAACATGGCTTTCTTATGACAACACATTCCCACAGCTCCACTCAGAAAGCTCATGCATGGAACAAACCTAATAATCCTCCACAGAACAGAAACAGCACTGAACAGCAGGCTTCCAAAGAGACATGATACTTTATTTATACAAAGTACTTAAATATACTTACTAGTCCATATTTCAAATAGTCAGTACAATTTGGATAAAGAGTGCTGGAAGAGTCACCAGTGGCATTTCCAGCACTCTCTCTACACAAATTGCACTGCTTATTTGAAATATGCACCAGTAAGTGTATTTTTTTTACTTTGTATGAATAAAGTATCACATGTTTTTGCAAGTTTACTGCTCAGTGCTGGTTCTGTTCTGTTGAGCATAGTCACCTTATGACCCCATCTCAGGATCAAGGGTGGTGAAATTTTTTGCATCCTGCCTGAAAGATGATTTCACAAAGTGACTGCAAAATCACCTTTTGGACCAGATGTGCATAATTCCATTGCCTTTGGTCATGAGGTGGGGTCCCAAAAAGGTCATATTGACAATTTTTTGTAAAAATATTCAAAAATGACATAGTTATGAATAAATGTTCAAACCCTAATAAAACACATTAAGCCACATTAACCTTATTTTCTCATATCACAGTGGTCAGTTCCAGCAGCAAGACGTGTCTTCGATTGGAGTGGATCTATGCTGTGGAACATGTTCATGTGAGTGAGGGTGTCTGGGGTGTGTGGGAGGTTGTGGGAGGTCAGGGTGGGTGTGTGTGTGTGTGTGTGCGTGTGCGTGCGTGCATGTGTATGTGTGTGTGATTAGCAAAAGACCATTTTCTTTTTTTAGAGGTAAAAAAATCATTGAAGGATGGCTTTCTTTATTTCAGGGGACAGTCACATTCCAACACTGGTGGTTGGGCACCCCAGTGTCAAGCTGCTGTTTAGCAGCACTGGGAGTGGGTACCCTGGTGCTGCCATGTACATAATAGGAATGGGGATGGGTGACCTGGAGGGGAGGGGGGTCGACAGAAGTGGTACCATGGATGGGCACCCTTGTCCACTAACTTAAACACTGGAAAGGTGTGGGGGGGGGCAAGTGACCTGGAGAGGAGGGGGAAGAAAGAAGCTGTAGCAGAGGTGGGCAAAGGCATCCTGATTCACTTGAGGAAAATTTGAATTAGCTAGGTAGGTAGGTAGCTAGCTATCTAGATAGATAAATGGATGGATAGCTAGAAGATAGATAGATAGATAGATAGATAGATAGATAGATAGATAGATAGATAGATAGATAGATAGACAGATTGATAGTTAGAAGCTGTGGCTTCAACATTCAAGGAAATCCCACTGTTCTCATGCAGAGAATGTGGGCCAATGGCTCCTCTTGCTAAGCTGGGCACCCTGGAATTTGGGGTGACCAGAAAAATATATTTCTGGCCTTTACTTTACAAAACAAACACCAGAGTCTAGCTAAACAGATTCCATTTAGCTAGGTTCAGATGTTGTTGTTTTTTTAAATTACACAATTGTTATGTTTTTTTTTCCATTTTTTTAGTTTGGGGTAATAAGATGGTGGCCATCATGATACAATATTTTTTGTGCTGTGAGATGCAGGTGGTGAGAAAACAAAAATGGTCTGTGACATGGATTTTTTTTGCGTTGTATCAGAATGTTATCTAAAAAAACCTACTAAACATACTCAGAACACACAAAAAACATGTTAAATCCTTATAAGTCTGGAACCATTTAATATTTTTTTATGAAACAGTTCAAAGGCACTACCTTGGCATAGCATGCTTCTATCCTGACAATTTATTTATTTTTTTAATTTTATTTACATTTTTACTTCCTCCCTGTGGCAGCCCCCATCCCCAGCCCTGTCACCTGGCTCCTCCAGGATTTTACCTTAGCCGTCCATGGTTTGGAACGGCTGCCTGGCCACCTGTGCAGAGCCTGCAAGGGTTGGGGTCGGTCACCATCTTACCGCCGCAAAGTGTTTTTCTTCTGGTTTTCTCCCTGGACTCATGCATGTGCAATCAGCAGGGTGACTGCCTATGCCTCCATGTAGGCAGTCTTACACCCTGTATGTGGGTCTACCCCATACTAAGCAGTGCACCTGTGCCAACCTCCAGCTTCCGCTGGGTGTCAGTCTACAGCGTGCTGCATTGTCTCCTCTCCCCTGAGGAAGGAGAGCTGTTGTTGGATACACAATCCTTCCTCACCCCAGCTGATCCATGAATGACCCGAGTCCATTCCTGAAAACTGGGCCACCAGCATGGCGTGAGATGTGGCATCCAGCACCTCAACCCTCAACATCACCGGGCCGGCTTTCTAGCCTGAAAGTTTCGGGGAATATAAATACCAATATACCAATGGTATATTTCCCTATAACCAGGTGTGTTGTATAGTGAAATATACCATTGAGGGGGTTTAATTTGCTCCATAACACAAAAGCCTGAAGGGGTAGTGGGATTATAAGCTAATTAGCCCCAAAGATGGTATATTTCCCCATACACCACACTTACCTAGCATTTATATAATATATTAAGATGGGGTTCTTCTATTTAGTTCACATTTGCGATCATTTCTGGGTTTGCCTTGCTTTATTTTGTCCCTCTTGCTTTTCCACAGTATAGGGTCCTCCTATATAAGGAAATGTGGCTAGGGCAGTTGCTCCCTTAGTGTGTTCTGTTGAAGATGGGAATGGCACGTGGTTTGGGTCAGCGTGGTGATCAGGAGTGCAGTTCAGGTTGGCATGGCAGTCAGGAGTGTGGTTTGAGTTGGTGTAGCATTCAGGAGTGCCATGTGGTTGTGGGCTTGAGTCAGTAAAGGTGTTATGTTGTGTTCAGCATTAGCAGCGGTTGCATGGAAGGCTTGTATGAGTATGTTACATCCACACATTTTCTGTTTAGTTTTAGCCTTGCACTGTTGTGTAACATGATTTTCCAGAGCCCCCCCCCAACATTTAAAAAAAAAATACAGCTCACAACAGTTCTTTGGGGCAGAAGGAAGACTGGAGATTCAGTGGCAAAGTCATGTGTCATGCCAATTAAAGTCATGTACCATGGCCACCTGTGGTATATGAATTTAACTGGCGTGATATATGGGGAAAAAGTTGATGGGATTTTCAGTGGGGCACAAGTCCCATCCCTGTATTACGAAGGCACAGTAGCACCCCTATAGTTAAGGTTGAGTAGGCTGTTTAATGTTAAACCCCAATTTTTGCACCTTAATATGTTTAGCATCATTTGACGAAATAATACAAAATCTGGCATGTGCAGTTAGGCTGTCAGAGTCTCAAGACTTGAAAAGTTTTGTGATGGCATCTTGTTTGGTTTTCAAGATATGATATGCCAAAGAATGGAAAAAATAAACTTGACTAGACTTGAATAGCAGCAGAGTTGGGAGGTGGGGGGCATCATTTGCAGTTGAATTTTTCAAGTTTCAGTAAACAGTTGTACCCCAGTGAAAAACAGAGCTGCGAAGCAACCACAGCTATTATAGCTTCCAATCACTGGGTTGCTTGCGCTCCATTCACATGATGCTGCGATGCTAATATTGACATTCAGGTGTTTCAGGATTAGTCATTCTCTTCATTCTAATCTTGTGCACCAGAGAAAATGGGCACTGGGTTGCTCCTGGTAACAGAGGGATCTTTGGGCTTTGGGGCTGAGTTGGTGGGGCCACAAACTGCTTTTTGGGCTGATTCGGGGCAGTGGGAGGTTCATTAGCAGTAGCATTTGTCTATCACATAATAGACCAGAAAAGATTACACAAGACTGATTTGAATAGTAGCACTAATTCCTTTTGCCTACGTAACACTTTTTTTCAAGTTTCAGTAGAAAGTTGTACCCCAGAAAAAAAAAGGAGCTGTGAGGCAGCCAGGGCTAGCTGGCTATCCTGGGTAGTATTCATTCAGTCAGTGGTCTATTCACAAGATACAAGATGCACCGTTTGTACAGGGGAATGGGTTGTCTCCACTGGGACTTTTTGACTTTGGACTGAGTTTCCAGGTGGGGTGGGGGCACTGGGCTGCATACACTAACATAGCGACTTTGAGCCTTTAATGGGGCTTGAACTTGCAAAAGCACCTGCTCGGAAACACTGGACATTTAGGTTTTCATTTGTCAGCAGACAGGAGACCAGAAATGACTGCACATTAGAGGCAACACTTGGAAAGGGCACACGCTGCAACAATATTGTGAACAGTTCCCATGGATTGCAAGGTGTTTCATTCCAGCTACAGGGAGATGGGGTGACTCTGCTGGAGTGTTGTGACTTTAGACTGAATTCCGAGGTGGAGTGGGGGCAATAGGTTGCTCATGCTAACATAGCGAGTTTGTATGTTTTAGTGAGACTTGAACCTGCAACCTCGAGTCTCACTTCCCTCCGAATTCCCTTAGGGAACAGAAAACTTTTATTTTTTTGTTAATGTGTAACAAAGGGAATAAAGTGATGTCTGTGAGCCTCCAGTTGGGTTTGTATTACCTGAGACACATAAACTACATTATAATAACTGGTTAGTTATAATTACCATGGGTAGAAACTGTCAAACTCTGTTATACATAGGTGATTATACATGGACATGTATAACGGAGTTTAATTATACACATTTGTGTACAGTATAATCACCCGTGCATAACAGAGTTTGATTAGGCACCTTTTGCAAAAAATTCTAAAATCACTCTCGTGCCAGTGCTGCTGACTCTTTGTGCTGTCAACTTGATTGTGCTAACCTCACTGAAATGACTGAATGGAAATCTAACTTACGTGTGGCTGAAGAAAGACACATTTCTCACAGAAATGAAAAATAACCAGTGATCTACTAATGTCTGTCTATCCACCTAAAAAATGGCACATTGATCATCATTTCAGCAACCTAGTGACCTAGAAAGACAAAAATTCAAAGAGCAGCAAGAAAAAAGAAACACTCTAAGAAAAACCAAGACCGACATTAGGCTGTTCAACAATCACCTGTCCAACAAAAAAATGAAAGGAATCAGTTATAAAAAATAAAACATGGGGCGGTGGAGAACCTGACATAGCTTGACTTACAGTATTGGTGGTGGCTGAAGACCAAAAGAACTAATCATCCTGGTAGAGTTTATGGTGCAGACAGCATGAGAATGGACCCATGAACTGAAGCGCTAAAATGTTCGAGTCAATGTGAAAAATGAGAGCACTACCAATTGCTTGTAAAAGCAGGAGGTGAAAAAAACGAAGGCCAGCTAATTATATAAAATAAAAGCTGGGTAGGTGTGTAAAACTCCAATTCTGCACACACCATTGGCATGGAATGCCTTTATAAACCCCTCAAGCTTCTCTCTTAGGGTTTACATGGCATCTGACACCTCAGGTGTATGTAAAATTCTCATTATACATGCCTACCCAGCCATTATTCTATATTTGTGTATTTCATTTTGTGTACCTGGCACTAAATTCTTTGAAAAGAGGCACATGCCTAAAGGGTTTTATGTGAAATAAAATCTAAATTAAACCAGTATTCCCAGCCAAATACCTGATCATTCCCAGAGTAAACCAAACATTTAGTCTATGCAGAGGTAGTATTCTCAGCCAAGCAGCAGGTCAGCCCTTGAACAAAAAAGACATTTTGTATGTACACTCAGAGCTAGTATTCTTAGTCAAGTACTAGGCTGGTGCCTGAAGAAACTGGACATTTACTGTACTCAGAAGCAGTATTTTCAGCCGTCTACCAGGAGAGCCCCTGAGAAAACCAGACATTTAGTACATACAGAGGTAGCATTACCAGCCAAGTACCAGGTTACCCCTGAGAAAAACAGACATATTTAATACACACAGTGCAGTATTCTAAGCTAAGTACCACATCAGCACCCTTGAAAAATAGACATTTAGTATATGCAGAGGTAGTGTTCTGAGGTAGGTGCCACATTAGCACCTGAGGAAACAGAAATTTAGTACACACAGAGGTTGCATTCTCATTGAAGAACCATGTCAGCCCCTAATAAATTCAAAGATTAAGAACACACATACGTGGTATTCACAGACATGTATCAGGTAAGCCCCTAATGTAACCAGACATCAAATGCATTCATAGGTAATAGTCCCAGCAAAGTAACAGGCCAGCCTTTGAGGAAACCACAGATTTAGTACATGCAGAGGTAGTATTCTCAGTCTAATACCAGGTCAACCCCTGAGGAAATACATTTATTAAATTCAGAGGTGATATACACTGTCAAGTACCAGGTTAACCTCTGAGGAAAACAGACATTTAGAACACACAGATGTAGTATTCCTCACTAACAACATTGTCAGCCCCTAAGAAAAACAGACATTTAGTGCACATAGAGGTATTCCCTGCCATGTGCCTTGTCAGCCCATCAGAAGACCAAACATTCAGTACATGCAGAGGTACTATTCACAGCAAAGAACCAGGTCATTCCACGAGGAAACAAAACATTAAGTGCATAGTGCACAAAGAAGTAATATTTACTGTCAAGTACCAGGTCAGCCCTTAAGGAAACCAGACATTAAGAACTGTACACTCAGAGGTAGTATTCCCAGTCAAGTGCCAGGTAAGTCCCTGAGGAAACCAGACATTTAGTACATGCAGAGGTAGTATTCCCAGTTAAGTGCCAGGACAGCCCGTGAAAAGACTAGACATTTATTAAATGCAGATGTAATATACACTCTCAAGTACCAGGTTAACCCTCGAGAAAAAAAGGCAGTTAGTACAGGCAGAGGTAGTATTCCCTGTCAAGAACCAGGTCAGCCCCTCAGGAAAATAGACATTTAGTACACACAGAGGTAGTATTCTCAGCTAATAAACAGGTCAGGCCCTAAGGAAAACAGACATTAAGTACACTCAGAGATAATATTCCCAGTAAAGTATCAGGTCAGTCCCAGCCTCTGAGGAAACCAGAAATGTAGTACATGCAGAGGTAGTGTTGCTAGCTAAGTACCAGATCAAACCCCGAGGATACCAGACATGTATACTCAGAGATAGTAGTCTCAGCCATGTACTATGCCAGCCCTCAAGGAAACCAGACATGTGGTACATGCAGAAGTACTAGTTCTAGCCAAGTATCAGATCAGCCCTGAGGCAACTAGATATTTAATACACTCAGAGGTAGAATTTCATGCCATATACCAGGCTAGTCTCTGAGGAAATCAGACAGTTACTACATGCAGATTTTTTATTCCCAAGCAAGTACCAAGTCAGTCCCTAAGGAAAACAGGCATTTAGTACATTCAGATGTTGTATTTCTAACAATGTACCAGATCAGTTGCTGAGAAAACCAGACATTTAGTACAAAAAGAGGTAGTATTTGCAGTCAAGTACCACCTCAGCCTTTGTGGAAACCAGGCATTGTGTACATTTTGGTACTATTAGATCTGTCATCAGCTTTTGACACCATTGACCATGAGGTCCTATTGGAGTACCTGAGATGTATTTGTGGGCTCTCTGGGATTGTTCTCAGATGGTTCACTTCATACCTCACTGGAAGAATTCAGAGGGTGGTGTCAATTTTTTTTTCCTCTGATCCCATCTCCCTATTTTGTGGGGTTCCTCAGGGCTCTATATTGTCCCCCATGTTGTTTGCAGTGTACATGCTTCCCCTCGGAGACATTGTGAGATGGTATGGGCTGAGGTTTCATTGTAATGCGGATGATACCCAGCTATACCTGTCCTTTGCACCCAACCAGGAAGGAGCTATCTCGGTTTTCAACAGCTGTCTAAATGAAATCCAGGATTGGTGAAGTCCAGTTGGCTGAAGTTGAACTCTGGAAAGACGGAGGTGTTGGTATTGGATCCAGATCGCCGGATAGGGGGACCTACGGCCAGCACCCCATCTGGATTGTTTTTTGGGGATATCGAGCTACGGGTCTCTGAATGGGTGCGAGATCTAGGGGTGATATTAGATGCGGGACTGACTCTTCAATCTCAGGTGTCAGTGGTGGTAAAGTCATCCTTTTATCATCTGAGAAACATCACCAGAATCAAGCACCTTGTTCCATCCGGTGATCTGCCAACTTTGACCCATGCTTTTGTGACCTCTCACCTGGACTACTGCAACTCGCTTTACTTTGGGCTTCCGGGGATTGATATCCGCCACTTGCAGCTAGTGCAGAATTCCGCAGCCCGAGTATTGATGGGTACCCCTAGATCTTCCCAAATCACTCCTGTGCTGCGGGAACTGCACTGGCTGCTAGTTCAGTGGCGGATCACCTTCAAAGTCAGATTACTGACTTTTAAAGCACTGCATGATCTGGGTACTGATTACCTGAAAGAACTCCTGATTCCTTACTGCCCTGTAAGATCGCTCCGCTCAGCTGACGAGGGGTTGCTAGAGATTCCTAGGATGATGTTAAAATCTGCTGGGGCTCGGGCCTTTATGTTTGTGGCCCCTTCCCTTGGGATTCTCTGCCCCATCGGACTAGGGAGTGTATGACCGTGGGGAGTTTTAAACAGGCTCTTAAGTCCTTTTTGTGGGGAAAGGCATGTGGTTTTACTGTCCATTAATTTAGTCTGTGTGTTTTTATAATATTATGTTTGTATCTCTGTTTCTGTATTCTGTATTTTATCTTATTTTATTGGAACGAGCCTTGACACTTGAAAGGCGCAATATACTGTAAATAAAAATATTATTATTATTACATACAGAGGTAGTATTACTAGCCAAATGCAAGATCATCCCCCAAGGTAAATAGAATTTTAATGCAGTGATGGTAGTCCTAGCCAAGTGCCAGGTCAGCCCATGAGAAGACCAAATAATCAGTATATGCAGAGGTCATAATCTTGGCCAAGAATCAGGTCCTCTCCTGCAGAAACAAGACATTTAGTGCACTCAGAGGTAATAGTCCTAGCCAAGCAACAAGTCAGTCCCAGCGGGAGCCAAGTATTTAGTACATGCAGAAGTAGTATTCCTAGCCAAATGTCAGGTCAGCCCCTAAGAAAACCAAACATTTAGTAGAATCAAAGGAAGTATTTTCAGCCATATGTCTGATGAGCAACTGATGAAACCAGACATTTAGTACATACACAGGTAGAATTCCAAGACAAGTAGCTAGTCAGACCCAAGGAAAGTAGACAGTTATTACATGCAGATGTAGTATTCTCAGCAAAGTACCAGCTCAACTCATGAGGAAACCAGACATCTAGCACATGTAAAGGTAGTATTCCCAGTGAAGTACCAGGTCAGACCATGAAGAAACCAGCTATTTCGTACATGCAGAGGTACTACTCCTACCCAAGTACCAATACAATCCCTGTGGAAACCAGATATTTAGTATACACTCAGAGGTAGTATTCCCTTCCTAGTATCAGGTTATCCCCTGAGGACACTAGACATTTACTACATTAAAAGGTAGTTTTGACTACCAAGTATCAGGTTATCTCCTGAGGAAACCAGACATTTACTACATTAAGAGGTAGTTTTAACTACCAAATATCAGGTCATACCCTGAGGAAACCAGACATTTAGTACACTCAGAGGTTGTATTCCCAGCCAAGTATGAGGTTGGTCCCTGAGAAAATCAGACATTTTGTACACTCAGAGGTAGTGTCCCCAGCCAAGTGCCAGGTCTGTCCCTTAAGAAACCAGACATTTAGTACATATGACTATATGAACATATGAAGTTGTCAGCAGATAAAGGCCTTATGGTCTATCGAGTCTGCTTGAGTGTGCAGCTAGCAACCCTTATACTGCAGCTTCCCCTCCCTCTTACCCTATCCCATCCCCCTTTGAAGCAGTCCACTGTTCTACAGGATACCACTTCTGAAGGCAACGTGTTCCACCCAGATACCACTCTGTCCATAAAAAAGTGTCTTCTCATTTCCCTCCTGAACCTTCCCTCCAATCTGAGATTGTGACCTTTAGTGTCCCTACCCCCCTTAACTTGAATAGCCCCTCTCTGCCTGTCTTGTTTATTCCCTTCATGTACTTGAAGGTTTCAATCATATTCCTCCCCGTCTCTCCTCTCCTCCAGTGAGTACGTTCAACTCCCTCAGCCTGCTCACGTAGGGTATGTCCCCTAGTCCCTGGATCATCTTTGTTGCCCTACGCTGCACCCCCTCCAGTAACTTAATGTCCCTCTTCAGGTATGGTTGCCAGTACTGCACGCAATACTCCAGGTGTGGCCTAACCAGTGACCTATGTAATGGTAGGATCACCTCCCCTCTCCTTGAAGATATACCCCAGGCAATACAACCCAGCATTTTGTTGGCCTTTGCAGCTGCTTTCTTGCATTGTGCTGAGTTGTTCACTGAGCCCGTTATAATCGCCCCCAGATCCTTCTCCTCCTCTGTCATGGCTAGCTGACCCCCCCCCCCCAAGCTGGTAGCTCCTTTTTGTTTTTTTTGCCTCTAAATGTAGCACCTTGCACTTTTTGGCATTGAACCCCAATTGCCAGGTGTCTGACTGGGTCTCCAATTTAGATAGATCATCCTGCACATTGAGAGGTAGCATGCATAGCCAATGATCAGGTCAACCTCTGAGGAAACCAGACATTTTAATTAGCACATGCAAAGGTAGTAATCCCAGATAAGTACCAGGCCAGCCCCTGAGGAAACCAGACATTTAGTATATGCAGAGGTAGTATTCCCAGCCAAATACAGTGCTAGGACAGCCCGTGAGGGAACCAAACATTTAATACACTCTGCAGTAATAGTCACATCCATGTTCCAGGCCAGATCCTGAGGAATCCAGACATTTAGTACATGTAGAGGTAGTATTCTCAGTCCAGTACCAGATTAGTTCCTGAGGTACCCAGACATTTAGTACATGCAGAGGTAGTATACTGAGCCAAGTTCCAGGTACCAGGTCAAGCCCTGAGGAAACTAGACATTTAGTACACTCACAGGTAGTATACTTAGCCAAGTATTAGGTTGGACTCTGAGGAAACCAGACATCTAGTACTGTACTGTGCATGCAGTGGTAGTATTCTCAGCTAAGTATGAATTCAGTCCCTGAGGAAACCAGATATTTAGTAAATATAGAGATAGTATTCCCAGACAAGTAGCAGGTTATCACCTTAGGAGTTCAGATAATCAGTAGAGGTAGGCAACCTAAGGCAGGCTTGGGCCTGGTGCCTGACTCTGACTTGGCTTGATCAATACGAACAACTGACAGCCAAACTCAAACCAAGACAGTTATGACCAAAGCAGGCTTTTTTGTCATTCTGAGCAGTTAGAGCAGTGGTGGAAAACTTCAGCTCGTCTTGTACAACTCATGAAGGACACTGTCAGTATTAAACAGGGCAGCCAGAAACAGCCACGGCTCAGCTTGTGATTTGGCTTTCAGAGTCAAGCCAGATCCCAGGCTTGACACTAGGGGAAAAATTCTCGCCTTTTCCCCCTTTAACATTTAGTACACTCAGAGGAGGTATTCTCAGCCAAGTACAAGATCAGACCCTAAGAAAAACAAACATCTAATATATGCAGAAGTACTAGCCCCAATCAAGTACCATGTCAGACCTGGAGGAAACCAGGCATTTATTTACTTATTGTATTTATTGGGAACTCAGAATTACAAACCTTTGAGCTAAGAGCTCATTTACAAAGGATACTTGTCAACACTTAAGGAGATACATTTTGTTACAACAGCATAATTATAGCAGACAAATTGACACTGCTGTTGTACTACTAACATAGAGTTTACATAGGAAGGGGTAGCAAATACATTTACAGTTTACACAAGTCTAAACATGAATGAAGCAGCTGGTAGCATTGTCAGTTTCCCAGTGGAGGTACGCAACGTTCAGCCATCTGAGAGAAGTTAAGTGCAGAGAGACAAGTTGGGGTTTGGCAAGAGCAGGTAGGTGCGGGGGGGGGGGAGTGGGAGCAGGGAGGAAGAGGTCAGGAAAATGGGCTAGAGGTAGTGTGGGTGTACTGGACAGTGAGCAGGTGGAGGGGAGGAGAAGGTGGGGCAAAGGAAGTGGACAGGGGACAGGGCAGGAGGTAGTGTGGGTGTACTGGACAGTGAGCAGGTGGAGGGGAGGAGAAGGTGGGGCAAAGGAAGTGGACAGGGCAGGAGGCAGTGTGGGTGAACTGGACGGAGGGCAGGTGGAGGGGAGGAGAAGGTGGGGCAAAGGAAGTGGACAGGGGACAGGGCAGGAGGTAGTGTGGGTGTACTGGACAGTGAGCAGGTGGAGGGGAGGAGAAGGTGGGGCAAAGGAAGTGGACAGGGGACAGGGCAGGAGGTAGTGTGGGTGAACTGGACAGTGAGCAGGTGGAGGGGAGGAGAAGGTGGGGCAAAGGAAGTGGACAGGGGACAGGGCAGGAGGTAGTGTGGGTGTACTGGACGGTGAGCAGGTGGAGGGGAGGAGAAGGTGGGGCAAAGGAAGTGGACAGGGGACCGGGCAGGAGGTAGTGTGGGTGTACTGGACGGTGAGCAGGTGGAGGGGAGGAGAAGGTGGGGCAAAGGAAGTGGACAGGGGACAGGCAGGAGGTAGGTGTGGTGTACTGGACAGTGAGCAGGTGGAGGGAGGAGAAGGTGGGGCAAAGGAAGTGGACAGGGGACCGGCAGGAGGTAGTGGGTGTACTGGACAGTGAGCAGGTGGAGGGAGGAGAGGTGGGGCAAAGGAAGTGGACAGGGGACAGGGCAGGAGGTAGTGTGGGTGTACTGGACAGTGAGCAGGTGGAGGGAGGAGAAGGTGGGGGCAAAGGAAGTGGACAGGGACAGGGCAGGAGAGTGTGGGTGTACTGGACAGTGAGCAGGTGGAGGGAGGAGAAGGTGGGGCAAAGGGAAGTGGACAGGGGACAGGGAAGGAGGTGGTGTGGTGTACTGGACAGTGAGCAGGTGGAGGAGAGAAGGTGGGGCAAAGGAAGTGGACAGGGGACAGGGCAGGAGGTAGTGTGGGTGTACTGGACGGTGAGCAGGTGGAGGGAGAGGAGGGCAAAGAAGAAGTGGACAGGGGACAGGGCAGGAGGTAGTGTGGGTGTACTGGACAGTGAGCAGGTGGAGGGGAGGAAGGTGGGGCAAAGGAAGTGGACAGGGACAGGCAGGAGGTAGGGGTGTGTACTGGACAGTGAGCAGGTGGAGGGAGGAGAAGGTGGGGCAAAGGAAGTGGACAGGGGACAGGCAGGGAGGTGTGTGGGTGTACTGGACAGTGAGCAGGTGGAGGGGAGGAGAAGGTGGGGCAAAGGAAGTGGACAGGGGACAGGGCAGGAGGTAGTGTGGGTGTACTGGACGGTGAGCAGGTGGAGGGGAGGAGAAGGTGGGGCAAAGGAAGTGGACAGGGGACCGGCAGGAGGTAGGTGGGTGTACTGGACGGTGAGCAGGTGGAGGGAGGAGAAGGTGGGGCAAGAAGTGGACGGGGACAGGGCAGGAGGTAGTGTGGGTGTACTGGACGGTGAGCAGGTGGAGGGGAGGAGAAGGTGGGGCAAAGGAAGTGGACAGGGGACCGGGCAGGAGGTAGTGTGGGTGTACTGGACGGTGAGCAGGTGGAGGGGAGGAGAAGGTGGGGCAAAGGAAGTGGACAGGGGACAGGGCAGGAGGTAGTGTGGGTGTACTGGACAGTGAGCAGGTGGAGGGGAGGAGAAGGTGGGGCAAAGGAAGTGGACAGGGGACCGGGCAGGAGGTAGTGTGGGTGTACTGGACAGTGAGCAGGTGGAGGGGAGGAGAAGGTGGGGCAAAGGAAGTGGACAGGGGACAGGGCAGGAGGTAGTGTGGGTGTACTGACAGTGAGCAGGTGGAGGGAGGAGAAGGTGGGGCAAGGAAGTGGACAGGGACAGGGCAGGAGGTAGTGTGGGTGTACTGGACAGTGAGCAGGTGGAGGGGAGGAGAAGGTGGGGCAAAGGAAGTGGACAGGGGACAGGGCAGGAGGTAGTGTGGGTGTACTGGACAGTGAGCAGGTGGAGGGGAGGAGAAGGTGGGGCAAGGAAGTGGACAGGGACCGGCAGGAGGTAGTGGGTGTACTGGACAGTGAGCAGGTGGAGGGGAGGAGAAGGTGGGGCAAAGGAAGTGGACAGGGGACCGGGCAGGAGGTAGTGTGGGTGTACTGGACAGTGAGCAGGTGGAGGGAGGAGAGGTGGGGCAAGGAAGTGGACAGGGACAGGGCAGGAGGTAGTGTGGGTGAACTGGACAGTGAGCAGGTGGAGGGAGGAGAAGGTGGGGCAAGGAAGTGGACAGGGGACAGGGCAGGAGGTAGTGTGGGTGAACTGGACGGAGGGCAGGTGGGGGGGTAGTGAGGGGGTACTGGGCAAAGGACAAGTGGGAGTTGGTAGGGAGGGGGGAAGGGGTGGGGCGGGGAGTAGGTGCAACCTGGCTAGAGCAAGCAGGCAGTTGAGTGGTGGTCCGGATGCTGGGATTATGTTTGACATAGGCAGCGGACTGGAGGAGAGATGGACATTTAGTACATGCCGAGATAATATTCTCAGCTAAGTATGAATTCAGCCCCTGCAGAGACCAGCCATTTAGTATATGCAAAGATAGTATTCTCAGTCAAGTACTAGGTCAGCCCCTGAGGAAAACTGTCATTTAGTACAGTGTGGGGCTGCATTCAAGAGAGGCAGTTTGCAGGAAGAGAAGTGTCTAATGTAAAAAATGAATACTGTATACAGTGAAAAAGTCCAAATATTTTTGGTTTCTGGGTCTCTCTCCCAACCACATGCACATACTCTAAATCATAGAGATCCTATGACAAGATTAGGCTTCTTGGAAAGAATAAAATAATCTTGTCCATAAAACCCCACTCTTTCTTTGTTGCTTTCTTTGCCCTCCCACACTCCCTGCACTGCACTCCTTTCAGTTACTCAAGTCCTGGTGCCTGCCATAGGAATCTCTTGCTACCACCCGTTGTCACCAGGCTCCGTGGGTATTCCAGCGCTGCAGGTCCAACATATCTCTTCCACCACCTGCACCCACCAGATGTAAGCTAGCAGCAGCAATGGGGGGCAGGGAAAAGGTGGTGTACTAAGGGGTCAGATGGCATGGAGGTTAGAAGGATGCCAACTTTTGGCATGCTTAGGTCAGGTTTTTCCCTGTTTCCATATTTTCCTTGCTTGCTCTCTGCAAAGTAGCAGACTTGCTATGGCATCCTGGTGGGGGGGGTACATGGTGACATGTAGCCACCTATGTCTGCTAGTAGAGCTCTACTCAGCCCCCATCAGGAGCTGCTCAAGAGCAGTGATCAGCTCAGCCATCCCCTTGGGCTGAGCAATATTTGAGCAGATGCTGTGTTGTCTTCAGTGCTGGCCTCCACTCCCGGCATCCTGGGCTTTGTGTCCGATCCAGTGCCATCAGCAAGTCAGAGCCATCCCATTGCCTGGCATCATGGAGCCCACTTTTTAGCTATTTTTGAACACAACAGCATTAATAGCTCTTTTAGCAGCCTTTGCTCACCTCTTTCTGTCCTATTTAAAGGGAACTTAAACCTGGCTTTTCCTTTCTTACGATAATTGTAAATTTGGATAAGAATGTTTTGCCTGTTCACTCTTCCTGCTGTAGTGCTTCTCATGTTCATTTTGAACTAAAGATATTTTTTTCCTTTTATTGGGACACTTGCTGATGTTACCTTTTTCCTGCCCAATATTCATTTTTTTAATTTCCAGTTCTTGAACCCAGTGACCTCAGCTGAGTGAAAGACCACTGTGCACATAAATTAAAAAATGACTCATATTAACAGTGTATCCATTCATCATGTTATACTGGATTTATTCACCGCTTTCCTGCAGAACAAAACGGGAACAGAAAGAGGCTCATAAATCATAAGGTGCTAGAGGTTAGGTTCCTAGAATATTTCCACTTGAGGCTTTTAGACTAATCTGGCTTTTATGTGTTCAGTGATGCAAAACAGTCGCAATGTCAATGATTCATTGACACCCTAGTTATAATTTGTATACACCAATGCATGAATATCCATCATTTTCTGAGGGTTTAGTTGTGCAAAATGATATCTCAATTGCTATATGGGGTAGCAGTATAGCCTGGAGGTTAGAGCAACGAGCTGTGAATGAGCTTGTGAATGGTACATCCAGCAGACCTGGGTTTGATTCCCACAACATCCACTTGTGTACTGTGTGACTCTGAGCAAGTCACTCAACCCCTCAGTGCTCCCAGGTCGCACCTGAAAACAGGCACTTGTGCCTAGTGGGCCCTACCTGGGTACCAAAGACTAAAATAAAAATAAGTGGGATTATATAGTAGGTAGTGTAGCCTAATGATCAGAGCACAAAACTGTGAACCTGAGGACCCAGTTTGAATCCCAGCACCACCAATAACTCACTGTGGAATTTAAGCAAGTTGCTTAACCTTCTCTTTGTGTCTCTCTTTCTATGTACCTGCCCCAAGCTTGCCTTAATCTCTGCCCATCTCAATGCCTATCAGCTGCTGACACCTGCCCATGGATTTTAAAGCACTATGTGATACAGTGTGCATAAAGGCACTACATAAAACCAGATTCCTTTCTTCCTTTATTTATCTTCAGTGAGCAGTCTCACACATTTGGTTAGTGGTGAGCTATGAGCAATGTAGACTTTTCTGAACATAAACAAAACATTTAACTGGTTTCTAGATGGTTGTTAGTATACAGGATAAGGAGGAAGAAATAAACAATTATTAGGGATAAACAAGGAGGTCATATACATTGTCTGCTTGACTCTGTGGTTAATCCAGCAATAAACTACTGAGCATATCTTCATGGTTGGGTGATCCTGTCAGCACTAGATAACACAGCATAAACCCTTGGCCTTAGTACTAGAAAGTACAGTCATTGTGGGAAAGGTGTTACACTGATGCATGAGGATGGCCACTCGTTTGTGCCTACAGTCTATGTTGCATCCCATCCAAATGTAAAGGGAATGCCATCATGTGACAGCAAACATAGCTTAAGAGCACTTCATGAACACACAATGGTCCCTCCCTTCCTTCCTTCGCCTCCACCGCTACTCCCAAAGGTCTTAGCATCTTCCATCTGAATGCTAGAAGCCTTCTCCCTAAGCTCAACCTCCACCTCCTCTCTGTCTGGATTTAGCTGCACTCTCCTGATGTTCTTGTTCTCTGTACTTCTGAATCAATCCTGGCTCTCGTCCAGGACTCCTGACTCAAGCCTGCCGCTTCCTGACTACCATCTTCTCAAGCAGAATTGGGAAAATGTGGAGGAAGTGTCGCTATTTTTGCCAGAGCCTCTCATGCACTAGGGCCATCAGTGAATCCATACCTTACTCCCACAAAGTTTTCCTAGTCATGCTCTCATTCCCCTCCTCTGTACCCATTTTCATTGAAATTTTTTTATGCCGCTCCTAAAATTTCACACTCCTCCCTGGTTGACTCCTTGTCCACCATTTCCTCTCATTCCTCCACAGCTAAAGTCATTCTTCCTGGGTATTTCAAGATAAACTGGCTCTCCCCATCTTCCAAATCTACCATTCATCGAACTGAGTCTTTTGATCTTTTCTAGATCTTTTCAGAATCCACTTGGCTCAATCCCCACTCCACCAATAACACCCTCTTGGACTGGGTACTAACCATTCACTTTCACTATATTGCTGCAGCAGGTGTATTGCTGGATTCATTTCATTTTTATTTATTTAATTCATAATTCGGATTTACAACCTTTGAGTCAAAGACTCATTTACAAAGGCACCTCATCGCAGGGAGGGTAGACAACAATTGGTGGTGGAGTACAACAATGGAGAACATTACAGGTGAGATACAATAAAAGAACACACAAAGCAATTCCAGTAATACAAAGGTGTACAAAGGCTTCAATTAGTTGCAATTAGTCTAGTATATAAATAATAAGGTACCACTAGGGGTTCTAGGGAGCGATACCTGGGGTGGAGGGGTGGTTGCTGGTGGAGAAGGCAGTCCAGAAGGACGTTGTCTGTAAATTTGGGCCAGGTGGAGCTCTAGGTAATGACCACTGCATGTTGTTGTTCTGCATCACCAAAATCCAGCATCCCACTCCCCCAAAATACATCTGGTCTAGGTCTCTCTGGATGCTAAACATCAATGCTGTACTGAGTGATCTAGCAGCAATAGACTAGTCAGCTATCATCTGTGCCTCTGATATTGACATGGCCATTACCTTATTTCACTCCAAATTCTCATCTGTCTGGGACAAGTATGCTCCCTCAGGAGAGTAAAACTTCCCAGCACCCCTGGATTACCTCTGAAATTATTGACCTGTGCAAGTCCCATGATCTTGCTTGGGCCACATACAAATTATCCCACTCCCCTCCTGACCTCATCTCTTACAGGGTTCTAAGGAACAACTGTATGAAGACTGTCTGGGTTGCGAAATCAGACTATTTCAAAACCAACCTCCAGAGAAACCTTAACATACCAGCTAAATTCTGGAAAGTTATCCATTCTCTTTTTGACCCCCTGCCCAGTCTACTCCTCCGTTCCTCATGGTTAATGGTTCACCTGTGTCTGACCTTACCTTGGCTGCTACTCACTTCAGTGAGTTCTTCACAACCTGCACCTTCCCCATCTTCTCTCCCTTCTGGCTCCTCTTCCTCCCTTCCTGTTCCCTTTTCCTTCCCTACCAACTCCTCCCTGGATATCTACTCCCATCCTGTCACCATCCAGAAAACCCTGCTTGCTCTCTCCTCCCTCAACCCATCTATGTCCAGCCCTAACAGACTGGACACCAAACTGCTCCACTTCTCAGCTCCTGCCACTTCAGCTCCTCTTATTTTCCTGATCAACCTTTTCTTCTCTCTCTGTGCTGTTCCTTAATCCTGGAAGTTGGCCAGCATTATTCCATTTCATAAAGAGGGTGACCCCTCTTCCTTTGGCAACATCCATCCCATCTCCCTCCTCCCCATGTCAAGTCTGCAAGAGAAACTGGTCCATTCCAGACTCCTCCACTTCCTCTCATCCTCCATCTTCCTCTCCCCCTTCCAGTCCGGCTTCCAGAAGCACCATTCCAACGTCTCCTCCCTGCTGTGTGTCACTGATTCCATCTTCTCCATGATGGATCAGGTGCACATTGAGGCCACCATTTCCATTATCTGGCCAAAGCCTTTGATTTAGAGCCTGATCATCTCCTCCTGGACAAGCTGAGCTCACTGGCCTCTCAGCTTCTGCTGTTGATTGGTTTCCCTCCTACCTCATAGACCACTAAGAATCAGTACAGGTAGGAGGTGTCCTGTTACCTCCTGTACCCATCCAGGCTGGAGTCCCAAAGGGCTCTAGCCTGAGTCCCATCCTCTTCTCCATCATCTTGAATGACCACCCCTCTGCTTGTGCCAACTCACATATTCACATGTATGCTGATGGCACAGTCATCTTTGTCTCCAGTCCTTCTACCACAGCTCACAAAGATCTGCTCCAGCAGGACTTCAGCAGTGTTCTAGAAACATAAAAACATAGACTTTGATGGAAGATAAGGACCACTTGGCCCACCTAGTTTGCCCATTTTCCTATCTACTAGATAAGATGCAGATCCCACTTAGCCAACAGCCTACTTCCTCCTACCCCTCACTATAATTGCCTTATGCCTCTCCCATGCATTCTAGAATCCCCTCACTGTTTTTGACCCCATGACCTCTTCAGGAAGACCATTTCATGTGTCCACCACCCTCTCCATGAACAAATACTTCCTCACATTGCCCCTAAGCCATCCCCCATCTTCAAATTGTGCCCCCTTGTTCTTGCACATCTCTTTTTCTGAAAGATGCTACCCTCTTGGACTTTGTTGATTCCCTTGAGATACTTGATAGTTTCTATCATATCTCCCTTCTCCCTACTTTCCTTAATGGTATACATATTAAGATCTTTTAGTCTCTCTTCATATGGCCTCTAGTGCAGACTGCATTGGTTCCAATCAAACCAACTCCGGGTCAACACTAAAAAAAAGGTGTCCATAAATTTTGGAACCAGTCAGAACCTGGCCAGACTATTGTTCCCCCCAAACAGTTTTCGCCACACTGGATGGCACCCCCCCTTGAAGTAGTGCAGTCCTTCAAGTACCTCAGTGTGTGGCTTGACAGTAAGCTTGAGTTGGCAAGGCAAACAGAGCTGCACAAGACGTGTGTGCTCTATGACAATTAAAGTACCAGTCCCAAAGTCATGGCACTCCAGCACATTCACAAAAAAAGTCTTTAAGCAAAAATGTTGCAAAAATTAAGTCTTTTATTTCTCTCACCAAGCGGTTCCCAGGACAAAATCACAGTACAGCTTCTAAGAACCTCTTGGTGACAGAAATAAAAGACTTAATTTTTGCAACATTTTTGCTTAAAGTCTTTTTTTTGTGAATGTGCTGGAGTGCCATGACTTTGGGACTAGTAAGTATGAGTTCTCAGCCCACATTGATGCCATCCGTGCAAAACTCCGTCCCAAGCTTGGTGCCCTGTACTGCATCAAAGTCTGCTTAACTCTGCAGCTCTGCAGGGAACTTGTTAACAAAATGGTGCTCCTTGTCTTCTACTATGCAGATGTAGTCTATGGCACCACCCCCTCTACTTCCCTTGCCAGTCTGGATGCCCTCTGTAACTCCTTTTGCCACTTTGCTACAAACTACCCCCCCCATACTCACCACTACACCCTCTACTCCTCTTTTTCCATCTTCCCTCTGCCCTCACATCACTGGGTTCACTGCATCACGTTCATTTCTAAATACTGGTTTACATAGAAACATAGACTTTGACGGCAGATAAGGACCACTTGGCCCACCTAGTCTGCCCATTTCCCTACCTAGAGGATAAGCTGCAGATCCTGTTTAACCAACAGCCTATTTCTTCCTACCCCCCACAAAAATTGCCTTATGTCTGTCCCATGCATTCTTGAATTCTCCTACAGTTTTAGAACCCAGAACCTTCTCAGGAAGGCTGTTCCATGCGTCCACCACCCTCTCTGTGAAAAAATACTTCTTCACATTGCCCCTGAGCCATCCCCCCTCTATCTTCAAATTGTGTCCCCTTGTTCTTGCACATCTCTTTTTCTGAAAGATGCTACCCTCTTGGATGTTGTTGATTCCACTGAGGTACTTAAACATTTCTATCATGTCCCCCCTCTCCCTCCTTTCCTCAAGGGTATACATATTAGGCTTCTTTAGCCTCTCCTCGTATGGCTTCTCTTGCAGACCCTGCACCATTTTAGTTGCCCTCCTCTGAATTGCCTCTGTCCTGTCTATATCCTTGTGGAGATGGGATCTCCAGAACGGGACGCAGTACTCCAGATAGGGTCTTACCAACTGTCTGTACAGAGGGATAACAACTTCCTGTTTTCTGCTGGTCATGCCTCTTCCTATACATCCCAGTATCCCCCAGCCCTCCCTACCACCTTCCCATATTGCTTGCCAACCTTAAGGTCATCTGATATGATTACCCCCAGGTCCCTTTCCTTTTTTGTTGTTGTTACTACCTCCACCCCCATTCTGTAATCTTCCCCTGGGTTTTTGTTTCCCAGGTGCATTACTTTGCACTTCATTGCACTGAATCCAAGCTGCCATACTTCTGGCCATTCCTCCAACCTTGCCAAGTCCCTTCTCATCCTTTCCATGCCTCCTTGTGTATCAACCCTGTTGCAGATCTTTGTGTCATCTGCAAAGAAGCATACTTTTCCTTCCAGTCCCTCTGTAATGTCACTTATAAAGACATTAAAAAGGACTGAACCCAGTACTGAATCCTGCAGTACCCCACTAGTAACCCCTCTTTCTTCAGAGTGGACTCCATCTACAATTACCTTCTGTGTCCTGTTGTTCAGCCAATATTTTACCCAGGCTACCACTCTGGGACCCACTCCCAGGCTGGTTAATTTGACTACTAATCTTTTGTGTGGGACTGTGTCAAATGCCTTGCTAAAGTCTAGGTAGGCCCTGTCCACAGCCCCTCCCTGGTCTTCTACTTTGGTCACCCAGTCAAAGAAATCAAATAGATTCATCTGACATGACCTTCCTGCTGTGAACCCATGCTGTCTTGGGGCCTGTGCCCCACTGGCCTCTAGGTACTCAACAATTCTTTCCTTCAGAAGTGATTCCATCACTTTCCGTATCACAGTGGTCAAACTGACAGGTCTGTAGTTTCCTGCCTCTGTCTTGCTCCCACTTTTGTGAAGGGGAATCACATCAGCCTTCTTCCAGTCCTCAGGTACCATACCATCCTCTCATGATTTGTTATAAAGGGTAGTCAGTGGTGTCACTAGTTCTCTACTTAATTCTTTTAGAATTCTGGGGTGAATTCCTTCTGGCCCCATTGCTTTGTCCACCTTCAGTTTTAGGAGTTCTTTTAGAACCCTTTCTTCTGTGAAAGGACTGGGATCAACCCCCCTCTCCAGAGTGGTTCTGTTAATTGGATTAGGCACCTCCCCCACTTCCTCTTTTGTGAATACTGAACAAAAGTATTCATTCAGTATCCCTGCTTTTTCACTGTCACTCTCTGCCCACTCACCATCCGTTCTATTCAGCCTCACTATCCCTCCCTTTGTCTTTCTACATTCCCTGATAAACCTATAAAAGATTTTATCCCCCTTCTTAACGGAGTTGGCTATCTTTTCCTCAGTTTTGGCCTTTGCTATTCTGACTACCCTCCCTGATTCCTTCTGCCTTAACTGGTACAGTTCTCTGTCCTGCTCCTTCTCTGTTTCCTTATACTTCCTAAATGCTATCTTTTTCTCCCTAACCTTCACCGCCACTTCTTTTGAGAACCATAGTGGCTTTTTCTTTCATTTTGATTTGTTTATTTGCTTCACACAAAGGCTTGTTGCCTCTGTGATGGCAGTTTTGATATTTCTCCATTGTTGCTCCACCCCTCCTTCTAGCCTGTTTGCTAGTGCTTTTCTAAGGCACTCTCCCATCTTGCCAAATTCAGCCCTCCTGAAGTCCAGAACCCTCACCTTTGTATGGCTTGACTCTGTAGCTGAGTTTATCATGAACCACACTGTTTGGTGGTCACTTGTTCCCAAATGGCTACCCACTTCTAGATCTGAGATCCTCTTACTGTCCCCATTTGAGAGTACAAGGTTTAAGATTGCTCCCTCACGAGTAGGTTCCAAAACTAGCTGTCTGAGGTAACCACCTGAAGGGCATCAAGAATGGCCCTGCTTTTGGATGTGGCTGCAGCAAAGGTGATCCAGTTAACATCTGGCATATTAAGGTCCCCCATCAACAGTATCTCCCCTTTCTCTGCCATCCTAAGTATGCCTTCTATCATATCCTTGTCTATTCCCTCCCCTTGACATGGGGGTCTGTATACAACCCCTGTGCGGATTGTGGTGCCATTTCCAGTCTCTAAGGTGACCCACAGTGCCTCCTCTCCTCTCCTCCCTGTTTACTCTTTTGTTCAGTTGCTTTTATCCCTTCCCTTACATAGAGAACTACTCCCCCCTTCTGCCCTCCCTGTCTCTCCTGTAGGTTTTGTACCCTGATATGTTAACATCCCAGTCATGATTCTCTGTGTACCATGTTTCTGTGACTGCTATGATATCCAGGCATCCATCTTCCATCAAGGCCACCAGTTCAGGGAGCTTGTTGCTCAGACTATGGGCATTGGTACTCATTACCCTCCATTTCTTGATGGCCTTACCCCTTTTTGCCCAATCCCTGTCCTTATTGCATTTGTCACTTTCTCCATTTACCCCTGTGCTTCTCCCTATTGACATCTCTATGTTGGTGTCTACCTCACTTAGTACCCTGATTTTTGGCGGCTAGGATTTCCCTGTTCCTTTCCAGTGCCTCCCCCCTTGGCTAGTTTAAATGCTTGCCAATGAAGTATTTAAACCTATCACCTAGGATCCTGGTTCACCTCCTGGACAGATGCAGACCATCATGCCAGTATAGGCCTGCATCCATCCAGATGGACCCCCAGTCCCAAATGAAGCCAACTCCCTGAGCTCTGCACCAGGTTTTTCAACCACTGATTGAATCCCATGGTGTGGAGCACCCTAGCCTCATTCGTGCCATAGACAGGCAGCACCTCTGAGAAGGCTACCATGTGTGCTATTTGTCTAAGGCCCCTCTCCATCTCCACAAATGCTTCTTGCACTGCTCTGATTCCTTTCTTAGCCAGGTCATCTGTCCCTAGGTGGACAATGACATCCAGCTCCCTCCCCTGTGCAGCTGCTCCTGTGATCCTGATCCTGGTTCCCTTCCCTCCTACCTCTCCTCCCTCCTCTCCCAACTCCTCCTGCCTCCTGTTCCCTCCATTCCAGGAATCACTGCACTTTATCCACTCACCAACCTCGCTCCTCTGCCAGTCAGTCTGCCTTCTCTTATTGACTTCCTTCACTCCGGAACAAACTCCCCTCTTCCCTCCACCTCTCCTCCTCTTATATCTCTCTCAGGCACCTGTTGAAACTCCAACCCTACACACCTACTTCTCTTACCCTTCCTCCTGAAACCTCACTGACCTTAACCTCAAATGTCCTTGAGTGGGCTTCCAGCTGGATCTCCACTATCTGCCTACTGGTTGCACTTCCTCACCACCGGTACTCTCCCCTCTACCACTGGGTTAGGCTTAAAGTAGCAGCATTTGTTAGTAACCATACACATTGTTCAGTAATTAGGTTTGTCTGGCAAAAATATTAAGATATACATTTTTCTTTTCATTTTCTTTCATTCCTGAACCAAGATATGGGGTCTTGAAGTTTTAAAAGTTCTTGTGCCAATGCCACACACCCAGAAAAGAAAATTTAATATTTTAAGCTGTTTGCTATTGGAAACATGTGGAAGAACCATCCTAATTCAACTATAGTGTGAATCTACCATGTACATTCAACAAGGAACACCAGGGGGACGAGATTTTTAAACATGGCAAATGGTGGCCATCTTTAGTGTCGTGAGTCATTAATTACAAAATCATCTGTAAAAAAAAGTTTCAATAACATCTGAGAAAACAAAAAATATACTGAGCATGAATATTATCAGAAATAAATTTTTCCTAAACAAAAAATATGATGATTTTTTTTTCTGAATAACAAATACTGTGTTTGTCTACAGGTCTATCACCTGTTGTCGGTTTAGTAACTGCATGCTGTATACTACCATTTTACCTTGCACCTGAACTGGCATCTCATATTGAGCTCTAACCACACTTTATTCTTCCGTAATAACTTATTTTTGTAACTACTCATTCTTCTACCAACTTTTTTACAAAATGTTGTTCTATTGACTTCTTTAGTGTCTTGTACTGCTGTTTTTCCTGCTGTCCTGCTCTGGCTTACGCCTGAAAATGACCCTTGGCTCTGTGTGCCTCTCCCTGTTACCAATTTTCAAATAAATACATAGACACACAGTTTACATTGTTCCTAGTACTGCTGCTGTGATGTACACACCAACATTCCTCAGTTTCCTAAATCCATTGTCTGAAAGAAATCTGCTGGGTGTGTGTGTGTGTGTGTGTGTGTGTGTGTGTAGAAGCTTGTGGCTTGTGTGGGGGAGGATTGTTGATATTAGCTGGATTTTGACAGGAACCAGATTAGCACGACTCATTTGCTATGCTTTTGCTCCTGGTCTATAATTTTCCAATTACCATTTACATCGTTTTTAATTGTACAACTTTATATTTGGAAAGGGGATTCCAGAGTGCATGGCTTTTAAAGAAGACTTGAGATTGCTGGCTAACCTATCACTGAGTTTCCAGTTGATCTTTAATACTAGTTTCAGATGCTATACTGGCAGTTTGTGAACAACAGAGGGGACCACAAGCATTCTGGTTTAGCTTCTATTGAGCTAACTGCACCCAGTTCATACTTTCTTTGTTGGCTTTTGGAAATCTTAATCACAGAAAAAAGGAGCTGACTGACACCCTGCACTTCTTTTCCCTCCTGTTAACATGGTAGTTTAAAACTCTTCTTTCTCCTAAACTCCAATCAGACCTACTGTTAAAAGAATCTCCTACACTGGCTATTCACATATGTCAGGAAAATAGGGTTTCCTGGAACATCAGGTCACACATCCCTACTGGGATGACTCAGATGCCTTTTAACTGAGGATTCCTGATTAATTCATGATAATATTACCAGTGTATTGGAAAACCCAATTAAATATAGATATATGATTTATTTTTTTACCAATTAACCAGGAATATTTTCCCATTCCATATGTAAACATAAACATTGACTTGGTGTTCCACTACTGAACTGAACTCTGACAGTAAGCTAAAAAAATGTAACTGTGGTCTTTAACACTATGATGTCAGATGTTCCACATTTTATTTTTTTGTTTTAATTTTTCCACAAGTGCCATCATGGTTCTGAAGATACAATATCTTTCGCATTGCCAATGCTGTGGTTTGGATTTCTTCTTTATCACACTCTTTTCTTGGTGTGTCCCTGGGAATAAATATTATACTGTTGTTACGCAGCACTGGATCCAGAGTCCATAAAGCTGTAGAGGCTGTCTATTTTGAACAGCAGTAGCTACAGTGCATATACTGGTTTGGGTAGCACATGTTGCTTTGTGTGTGCATGATGGCCTTGCCTTGCATCCACTGGTAATATTATTTAAATATGAAATGAGAAAGTGATGGCAACTACTGCCGGGTGAATCTTGCCGTGACAACCTGCTCACCATACAGACAAGTCTAATATCATAGTACTGAGATGCAGCATCTTTAATTTCCACTGCTTGGTGTGAACCAGTAAATCCTGTCACAATATGGTGCAGCACCATTAAAAGAAAATCACTTAAAACGATATTGTTTTCACTACTGGTCTGACAGGTGGCAATGACAGACATTGATGAGCTGCTGAATGGCAGAAGGGATCTTATCACAGGTCATCAGCACTATGGGCCGGATTTTCAAGAGGATCCATCCTAAATCCACCTGCTGCTGTTTTCAAAATAGAAATGTATTCAGGCTGTTAGGCCATCTTTTGGCTGGTCTAACAGCATTTGAATTTTGTGACAAAAAAAGACAACTGTGGCATGATGCCAACCGCATTTGGGTAATTCAATGATTGCAAATACGGATTTTACGTTGCAGATGGCTGCATCTTTTGAAAGTTACAACAGGCCTACTTGGGTGCATATGGACAGACATAGTTGCAGGTGCAATACAGTCGTTTGAAACTCCTGCTCTATATTATCTATAAGGCAGTTCCACCATTCAGTGCATTTTTCAGTGCATTTGAATTTTATTTGGCAAATATACCCTGTTGGAAGAAGGAGCCTGACATGTGTACTGACAATAAATGGTGGTTACTTACCCTCTGAGCTCCCCACACATGATGGCGTGGTTATGGTTATACTACTGTTTTAACCTGAAATGACTACTGTATATGCTAGAGCTTTTCAGCTACTGACCTTGTCAGCAATATTGCAATTAAAGGGAAGGGAGGCCACACACCTGTGTGCCCCCCCACCCCAACCCCCATGATGCAGGAAAGCATACTTTTCTAGAATGCTCTGAGCATTCATCTCAAAGATGTGACAAGGTGTCCCTCATGTTGTCTCCCTTATTTTGAAGGAGAGTACCCCAGATTTGGGTGATGAATGGGTGTCAAATATGTAAACCATATATTTTTTAATCAGGTAACTTATTTACCCAGGAGAGTTCAGCTGAGTAACAACTGATTTTTAGTGGGGTCCTACTTCTGTCAATTTTATAGCTGAGTAGGCTGAAACACTTAGATCATGTGCTACTCTTAGTGGCTCTGGTGGGATATGAACCTAGATTTGCTGCTTTGCAGGTTTGCACTTTAACCACTTCACTGTGCTGCTTTGTTCATCCTGACTAGTCTACTGCCCTGACTATCCTACTCACTTTCAAGCCTATAATATTCATCTTTTTTTCTCAATATAGTATAGACCTTTAAGGTAAGTCTGGACAAATTTCCATTCACCAAGGTGAAGGGAATCACAGAATACCATAGGTACTGTAGTAGAGTAGGTGGGGTATCCCTATAAATCAGTTCATGTTTGCACAGCCTACTTATTGGAGACCTGATAGACCTAGAGTCCCTTTAAACATTTAATTACCATGTTACTATATTTCTCTGTGGGACAGCATGCAACAAATAGTGTGAAGGAATCCCTTTAAAGTTTGAATTTTGTCTACAGGGTACCTAGCAGCCAATGAATGGATAGTAGGTGACCATTTCCCAGTATGAACCATTTGATCTACTGTTAGAATTCAACAACAACAAATAAAACACATTGACAATACCTCAGTTAAGTCTTCAAATTATCCTGTGTAGTCTCCTTACTACAAATCTCAGTCTATCTGCGAAGCAAGAGCCTTGGGGACCCCCGTCGGTGAGATCCAGCCTGCACACACGTTACAGAAAGTGCCTGCACAGATGCTATCAGAAAGTATATTCCAAAATTGAGGCAGTTTTTTTTTATTCCTACTTCTTCGAAAGAGGACAGAACAAAGTATTGCATTCACAGCACTTTCTCTTGCTTTTGTTCGCTGCCTTAAGTCCAGATGTTTCTCTTCTCTTTTTCTTAAATTACAAAGGCACTCCTCCCAGCTCTGGGACTGTGTCAAATTGCAATCCCAGATGCAGATGTTAGAGGAGGAGGAGCGCAGGGCTGGCTGTTCATGAGAGAGTGTAATATAAACTCAGCACTCCTTCACAATCATTTAATCAGATCTGCTTACATTGTGCCCCTCTGATTTTTTTTCTTATAATTCTTTCTTTACATTTTTTGGAGGTGGGGCCATACATCTTGACTGTCCTTGGTTTTCAGGTATTTCCCTGATTCTGCCTCAAAATGTTCCTTAATACCTCATAAGCTGGGCATTTTTGTCAGCGAAAAGTTGTTGTTGTAAAAGTTTATTGCTTACAAGTACAAGGAAAGGGATATCCCTTTGAGTGGTTAAACTCGTTGACAATGGGGTTCGTAACAGTAGGGACTTGAATTATAATGCATTATCAGACATTAAAGCTACAGTGTTTTTTGCCTTCAGAAAATGCCTTTCACTCTAAGCCATACAATACAACAAGCTTTCTGAGCTGCTATTTCTATTTTGGAACAAGTGTCCCAAATTTGATAATTTTTCCCTGATTTTTTTTGTATAGTTTAATTATTAATTTCGTGAAAGACACAAACATTACACAGCACTGTCAGACAACAACAGACAAATGAATAACAAACAGGAAAAATAAACCAATTCATTCTACAATGTTTCATATACTCTAGTAAGTAACAAAAGCAATCTGCAATATAGCTGTTTCAAATGCCTTTATCCAACTGGGTATGGTCCCACTCCACCTGAACCAGTTAATCCTTACCCCTAAGGGCATTAGATTATGCCTTCCTGCAATATTAGTGTAACCCCTTTGTTACCCGGGGTTACTAGAATCCCAGTAAGACCTAGTGGTAGGCAGGGAAGGCAGCTTGTGAAACTCCAGTTAAATGGGTTTCACACTGTCTCACTCTGTCCTCAGTCACAGCTGAGACTTGAGAGATGACATCACTATAGAACTGTCGCAGCTGCATGAGCCACTTTGGAATCTACAGCTCAGAGAGTGAGCTTAGAACTTTGGGAAATTCAAAGTCAGTCTTCCGTTTGTCCTTAAGCAAGAAGGAAGCATCAGTCTGCTGTTTGATCTCTCACTAAGAAAAAGGAAGTGTTCCTGTGTTTACCTTTTTTTAAATGGTGGAGACTGCTCCCCCGGTCTCAGTGCCCCCTCCCTCCGGGGGGGGGGGAGGAAAAGTTCTCTGTGGGTTCCAGGGGCAATCCCCTTCTCCCACCATGGAAGGAAGCTGCCTGGTTTTATTTTAGTCTGTTCTTGTATAACAACAAAGGTTACAATACTTCGCCTGTGGGGCACCTGCAACAAATGGGTGAGTGTTTGGCTCCATTTGAAGGGGCAAACAAATTGTTTTCTTCAGTTGGGAAATGAATGTGGACTGCTATTTGGGAGGACTATGTCAACTAGGACAAACAAATGGAGCAGTCAAACAGTTTAAAGTTTTAAATGGATTTAAAGTTCGCTGTAGAGGGGGTGCTTCAGGTCATCCACAGTTCAATCTACATTTAAAGTCCTAAGGTTTTCTGTGTGTATCCAGAGAAATGGCCGGGTATGGGCTGTGGGAGCTGGAGGTGGGAAAACCCCCCATCTTTAGTAACCAGGTCCACCTCTACAGATTTCTTCTGTGTTTTTTCTACTTGCCTCATGCACTTGGCCAGTGATAGGGTGGGTACCCAGACGTGGGTCGCAACTTGAAAATCTCTCTAGGAGTCGCAGACTCTAAGTGGTGTGGGGAGCCACAGTTTGGGAGTCTCCTTGTTTGATGGGATGTCTTTCCAAGTAAAGTTTGGGTTCATTCTTCAAGTGGACCATCATTCGAGTGGCCGGCAGGGGAGCCGGGCCAGTCGGGCTATGTATCCAAAGCGCATGCAAAGTCCGGGCTGAGTGCCTAGTGGGTCCAAAGCCAGACAACTGTAGTAATGTGTTCATTCCTCAAATGGACCACTGTGTTAACCTCTAATCTGCACATACAGTAACGTAGCCCTATGGGGGACCATGCAATGCTTTGTTTATGTTCAGTTAGTTAATAAATAAAGCCACACTGAAAAATCCCAATTCTGGTTCTGGACATTGCAGTAATTGCTTCCTGTAGTTGGATTTACTTGGGTGCCCCTGTGCAGAGTAGCCAAACCTAGGTCCCTTGTGCCAGGTAACCTCATCCTTCCCCGAACCCAGGTCCCCCACCAGGTATTGCTGCCAAACGCCAACAGCATGCCACTTGTCGTTTTAGTAAAAAGGCGGGGTGGGGACCCCCCTGGTTACATTAGGGCATCAGCTCATGGAAGAGACTCCAGAAGCCCACCTCAGGTAGCAATAAAACATTGCTCTCTCCCTTTCACAATGTAGGAGAGATGTTCCAGTGCCAAGGCCTAGATGGCAAGTGTCTTCCATTGCCCCAGAGTAAGCTTATTGTAAGACACCCAGGTATTCTGAATGCACTGTCTTACTAGAGCGAGCAGCAGTTTCACCAATCAAGGGTAGGGATCCCACCCCGTGGACCCCAAATCCTCCATTCCAAGATGCAACAAAGGAGGTGTATTTGCCACTGGATTACCCCACATCCTAGCCAGCTCTTGAGATATAGCTAACCAAAATGCTTTCAATGTGGGGCAGTCCCCAAAACAGTGGATATACATGCCCACTGCCTCTGACACCTGCCACACATTGGGGAAACCAGTAGATTACATTTATCTACTGTGCTAGGTGGGCAATGTAGTCGATGAAGGAATTTATATTGAGATTCTTTATGCTTACTGCATAACAGCAGTCCCATATAGGAGCTGAGTACTGTGATTTCCATACTCAAATCCTGTTATTAATGTGTCCTCACCTTTCTTGAGAGGTTAGGAAAAAACTGCCTGTCCTGCCTAGCTATTTTTCCTGTCAGTCATTTATCATCCAGTCTGGCTCAATACACCTCCTGTTGTAAGGGTGCCAGGTTGGAGGTCTCCACTGGTTCTCTGTACATTCCCCTCCCATAAGCCCAGATTTGTAAATACCTAAGGTGATGAGAATTCGGGAGCCCTCCTCTTCCCTGAATATTTAAGAACACAAACATCCCAGAACCGGTATACAGGTCCCCCAAACACCTCACTCCTCTATCCTCCCACATCTGAAATCTGGGGTCCTCCAGTCTTGGTAAGAATCCCAGACTGTGAGCCACTGGAACCAGCAAGGTATTATCACTGTCATCCTATCCAAAAAAAGATGGGGGCTGTGTATGTTGTGCCTGAGCTACAAGTATAGCCACGCTCCGTTTTTATTCATTTTATTTAAAAATGTGTACTTTTTTTCTGTTTTTTAGTAGTTATTTAGGGTTCAAGAAGTGAAGAAGATTCGATTTAACCGCACTATCTTCAGGTCTGGATGTTTTGCCATCTGGTCCGTGATGCTAATTTAAACTGTTTTATTGCCAGACTGTTAGCGGTAAATTGAACATTATACAATGGCAAGAAAGAATTCTACAATGTGATTGGTCCGTTTGGAACTGCACCCGGGATGTTATCCCAGCATAACATCCCAGCTCCAGTTCCAGCAAAGTTATGACTGCATGAAGTCTTAAACTAAAAATCACTCCACAGCTACACCTCTGATCCTATTTGCCGTTTCTTGCTGCCAAGTGAAGAGAAAGCTGCGTTTCCACGGCTACACGACACAGTAAATCCCTATCTAACACGGAATGCACCTAAAACCCAGCCGAAAACCAAGAAACCTTTATTCAAAATCCCCAGTTATTTATTAATTTTTTTAAACACACCTATGGCAGCGCACTGACAGATTTTTCAACCAAGCGAGAAAGCTGGACCTTAAACAATTACCGCGCGCCTTATTTCGTAACGCTCTCTCGCTGTTGTAACCGCTTCTGCATTTTTGTTTTGAAACTTGAGCACCTAAAATCAAACCAGCATAAATAATTCACTGTATACCATCTCTTTACCTCCTTTCCTGTAGCTCTCTGGCAGATCACAGCAGCGCATCGGGCAGATGACATCAGCGGAATGGGGTAAATCCAAACAATGGTTGCTGTTGCTGTATAAAAATATTATCCCATTATTAAAATCTCACCACACAAGTTTTAAACGTAATACAATACTGCCAGAAAAGTCTCAACTACAACATGGGGGGGCATACAAAACGAAAACCACATGCCAAAAAAGCAAGCAGATACAGAACCCAAGAAAATCCAGCTACTGGCCACCCAGCTCCACCTACAGGATAAACAGGGGAAAGGAACTTATTTTCACATAAGTACACTTCCACACACAAAAATCAAGTAAAAAGACTATTTAAAAAAAATAGTTATTTTTATGTTTTCCTTCTGTTTAATGATTAGCCATTGTATAATAGGAGTAATGCCCTCCAGGGTGGGCGTTATGCTGGGATAACATCCCGCCTCAGGTGTTGGACGCCCTCGGCCGTTGGCCTCGGGCCCAACCACCTGAGGTGGGATGTTATCCCAGCATAACACCCACCCTGTCGGGCATTATTCCTTTATCATTTTGACCGCTAACAGGTTTTGTTATTTTTTGTATTTTATTGCAGTGACCTTTCAGCATATGTGGTTTTGGAACCCCCAGAGCTGTTGTGGGAGTTTCTTCTTTTCTCCCCTTTGGAGCCCGGTGGTGATGGGAAATCTGGCAGTGATTGGGATTTGAGCTGCAATGAGGATATTGTTTGCCCTACTGTCCTAACCTGGATTGATTTACTGCTGAGTCTCCTGCCTTGAATTACCATCGGACTCTGGTGAGAGCACCGGGGCAGTAGTCCGATCTCTGTCTGTGGTAAGAGAGCAGTCAGGAGAGAATACGGCCTCTGCTTAGTGGTGAAGAGTGCAACGGAGAGGAAACAACCGCCTGAAGGGACTTCTGCCACTTTGCAGTGGGGATTTGGGGCCATCTATTCGTGGAGTTGGAAGACTTTTCAGTGACTGGGTAATATTTGAGTGTGGCCGTGGAGTGTGGAGCTTGCTGCCTTTTTCGCTTGTCTTCGTAAATGGAGCAGGTGCTGGTGTGTTGAGAGCATATTCAGCATGCTGAAAGAATATCTGAGAGCGGTGGTGTCTACTCCGCTGGACCTCCGGTATTTGCCCCCGGGAGAGACGACTGACAGGTTTTGGGTTGTTTAGGTTTCTGCAGAGGCAATAGCAGGGGTTTGAACTGGAGGGTTTATTCTAACTGCTGTTGTTTAGGAAAAGGGACTCTTGCGGCCGGGTCTCCAGTTCCCCTCTGATCGGGCCCTTTTCAGCCTATAAATTATTGTGGGTCTGTCTCTCCAAAAAAGGGTAAGGTGGCAAGGAGACTGGAAAGAAGGAAACTTGATTTGGTTACCTGGGGATTTGTTTGGTGGTTTATTTACCTATGCGAACTCTATGATTGCTTGGTGAGACAGTGAGAGTATCTTAAACGGACTAAATATATGTCAAATGTTCAGTGGATGTTACCGGAAGAGAGGAGACTAACCCCGGTTTTGTTCGCTTTTTGGATTGATAGGGGGTGAGAGCCCTCCTTGCCTAAAAATAACTGTTAAAGTTTTGGTGTGCTTCATGAATCTGGATGCTAATCCTGTGATTACTTCTGGACCTTTTAACTACTTAATTTTATATTTTGGGATTGATTGTAATTTAATTGAATTATAGATTTTGCTTTGGGGGGGTATGTTAATTTTGCTTCCCTGAGTCTCTCTTCTCGGTGTGAGCATGTGGGGAGTTTCAGGGGTTATAATTTTGTAATTTTATTTTATAAATTTATGTTGGGGGAGAGGTTTGTTAATTTGCTTCCCTGAATCTCTCCTCCTGGTGTGAGCATGTGGGGAGTCTCAGAGAAATTATTGAGGTTTGTTTTAAATTGAGAATTTATTGGGGGTTTAGTTAAGAATTTATTCAGGAGTGTTCTAACATTATTGGTCTTAATATGTGTAGGAGGCCTGCCCCCACAGTCATACGCTATTCGTCCTCCGCTCTTCATGCCCTCCGCCCTTGCTCCCCCCTTCCATTACACTTATCGACATACCAATACTGTAGAGCATTGGGTATTGTACATAGGGGAGGAGGGGAGTTGGGGGGTGCAAACAGTGGAGGTCGAATGAATGGGGCCATCATATTCGGGTAATGAGATCTAGAAGACACCCTGGGGCGAAATGGAATCTGTAGCGGGGTCCCTTCTATCTGGTTTTCATACCCATGGGCCCCAGCAGTATTGGTGGGCAAGTAGTCCATGCAGCTGCAGAGTACCATCCTACCCAGGTGGTGTTGTGCAATGCCAGGTCCATGAGGAACAAGACTACAGTTATTGCAGATCTTGTTGGGTCAGTGGACCTGGCATGCATTACCGAGACCTGGCTGGATGAGAATGCGGGCCCTATATTAGAGGCCACTATTCCAGCTGGGTACTTGGTATTGCACTGCCTGAGGTTGGACCGAAGGGGGGGGGTTGCAGTCTGTTTCAAGACCGAACTGGGCCTCACAAATGTACCAGTTGAGGGGGCTGAGTCATTTGAGTGTACTGTAGTGGCAGGTGTGGGTTGCAGAATCGCTCTCATCTACCGTCCACCAGGTGATGAGAAGCGGTTTCTGCAGGAAGTAGCAGACTTTGTGGTCGACGTGGCATTTCAGTCACCCAGGCTGATGGTCCTGGGCAACTTCAATGCCTGGGTCGATGACGAACTCTCACAGTTTGGACAACACTTCTTCCAATTGATGACATCATTGGGCTTTACACAAGTTGTTACTTCTGCCACTCATAAAGATGATCACTCTTTGGACTTAATTTTCCTCCTGGGGATCAAAGCCTTCGATTTGGGGGTGGAACCTGTTGGATGATCCGATCACTACACTGTAGAGTTCAGTTTTCACACACCCCCTTTGTAGGTCCGCCCCTGTGGAGATGGTTAGGTACCGCTCTTTATGAGATGTAAGTTCTGAGGGCCTAGCAGCAGTGCTTGACCTATCGGAGCTTCCTGGAGTGAGCAGTGACCCGGATGCCTTAGTTTTGGCCTATAATAAAGCCATTTCCTTGGCTCTGGATTCAATTGCTTCCATCCATGTTTGTCCTCTTCCCCCTTCACCCTCAGTCACCATGGTTTGATGGGACTTTGAGGGAGACGCGGTGATATGGATGAAGATTAGAGTGCTGCTGGCAGAGATCCATCCTTGATGCCGGCCATCTTAGATTGATGGAACATTATCAACTCTGTCATTCCGCAATCGCCCCTAAGAAGGCAGAGTTCCTGTCCGGGGAGATTGCAGCTGCTCAGAACTGACCAGCTCAGCTCTTTTATTTATTTATTTATTTGCTTTTGTTAACCAGGTAAGGCACACTAGACAGCCAAGTGCCTATTTTCACGTGCAACCCGGGAGGGTTACATAAGTAGATGCATACAAGAACAGTGAAGGAGTCAATTAACATACAGTGAGATAACAGGCTTAACAGGGATTGGGTAGGTAGCTGACAGCATGAGTCAAATTTAACATATAGAAAAATAACAGACTTAACAGGGAATGAATAGGTAGCAAAACAGCATTAGAGACGATTAGCACATGATAAATACAGCTGTGGTACATACAGGGTGAACTCGGCAGTGAGCAGCAAAATACATAAACAGGTTCGATTAATGCAAACAGAAGTAAGTGCCAACAGAGGGGGTGGGGCAAAAAGGGGTTACACTGGGGTGGGGAGGGTCTAGATGTACAGGTGAACCCTTAGGGAAGGAGCGCAGGGAGTGAGCATGGTGAGAGGATATCCAGTACTAGTTTCACTACCAGTTACAGGAGGATAAGTGCAGTGGATGCTGAGACGCCCCAGCGTACTAGTCCCTAGTGCACTGCGAGGTACAGGGACATGTGGATGATATTTTCAGGAAGTTCCAAAGGGAGACTTTGAAGCTGGGATGGAAGGGGGAGGACCAGGTGAGGGCTGGGAGCGAGTTCCATATTTTTTGGGCATAGGTGGTAAAGGCCCAATCCCCTGCAAGGGAGCGAGTTCTAGGAATCAGGCGATCCAGTGTTGCCCTCGACCTAAGATGGTAGGATGGGGTTTCAGGGTTGAGAGGAAGGGCGAGGACAGAAGGGGTGGCTGATCTGACAATGTTGTCGACGATGTTCCCAAGTACCAAAGTGCGGTGCTTCTCTGAAGGGAGCCACTCCAGGCGTGTGTAGAGATCACAGCGGTGCATGAGGGGAGGGGCGGAAAGCGTGAAGCGGCAGATGTTGTTGTAGGCAGTGTCCCATTTCAAGAGACTAGATTTAGGTACTGGGGCAAAGGTTACTAGCCCATAGCAGAGCATAGGGGGAAGGACCCCTCTGGCTAGGGCCATACGAGCTGCTGGAGTCAAGCAGTTTTTGGCTCTGTAAGCGAGACCAAGCTTACCATTAGTTGCCTTACAGATGTTCCGAATGTGTAGGGAAAGATCAAGCTGCAGGTCCAGAGTGACTCCCAGATACTTGACAGCAGCCACTGTCTGCAGGGGGGAGCCGTCAGCCCCATAGATTTGAAGGGGAGCAGTGCAGGATTTTGTCTTGTTCTGGGAACCAAAAAGCATGGCTTGGGTTTTCTTGAGATTGATGGTAAGTCTATGTTCCACCAGCCAGGACTGAATGCACTTGAAGTCGACATTTAGTTGGGAGTTAATGGTGGCGATGTCCCGGGCACTGGCCAAGATGACAAGGTCATCTGCATAAAGGGTGGTATGCCCATGGGCAGTGACGGATGGTAGTTCGCTAATGAAGAGGGAGAAGAGGGTAGGACCAAGGACAGAACCCTGAGGGACCCCTCAACGGACTGAAGAGAGGTTTGAAAGTGTCCGATTAAAGTTGGTGTACTGCTGCATGCCAGAGAGGTAGTTGAGGAACCACGCATGGGCAGGGGGGAGAGACCAAGGGACAGAAGAGTAGAGCTGAGGAGTGAGTGATCGACCCTATCAAAGGCTTTGGAGAGATCCACAAAGATGGCTCCAGTAAGGTTGCCCTGGTCAGCAGCAGTTCTGATCAACAAGGTGACTACAGCGAGGGCGGTGGATGTGCTATACCCTTTCCTAAACCCTTGTTATGCCGGAGAGAGGAGATTGCGGTTCGGTATATCCTGGGATAGCTGAGAGGCCACAACTTTCTCAAGAATCTTGGAGGTAGCAGACAGAATGGCAGTGGGTCGATAGTTCAGGGGATCCTTGGGGTTTCCTTGTTTTAGGACAGGGACAACCTTGGCCACTTTCCAAATGTCTGAGATGATCCCGGAGTTAAGGGAGATATTGAAGATGTGTGTGATGGGCCTGGCAAGGAGGTGGACCCCTATCCTGAGCAGTTTCAGCTCAAGGCTATCGTGCCCTGCCCCGCTAAGAGGGAAGAAGCTGGCGAGCAGCTGCTGGGTCGTGTTGACCGACACTTGTAGGTAGAAGGGGGGTCGGGAGTTGGGTCCGAGTGGGGGGTGTCAGGGGACTTGGGGGCAGTGGACGGGGAAGGTGGGGCCGACAATTTTGAAAACATGGAGTTAAGGGCATTTGAGATAGTATGGGGGTTATTGCAGCTGACCTCGCCAATGAGTAAGTCAGTGACTTGCACTCTAGTGGACCCACCAACAGCACTTCTGATACTCTGCCAGAAACTCCTCGGGTTGCTGGCTGAGGAGAGCAGGGCAGATTGGCAGAACTCACTTTTTGCTGAGCGGATGGCTTTTTTACAGGAGTTTCTGAGGGACCTGTAAGCAAGGAGATCAGTGTTGCTTTGGGAGGCCTTTTAGGTCTCCTAGCATTTGTCCCTGAGTTTCATAAGGGAGAATAGGCCCCCATGAAGCCATTTGGTAATGGCCCCCCTCACTCGCCTTCTAGTGAGGGGGGCATGTTTGTTCTGCACGGGGATAAACTTAGTTAAGAATTCATCCAGGGCTCACGCCGGGTCATTTAGGGCAGTGACCTCTGACCAGTCAACTAGTATGAGGTCAGAGAGGAAGTCATGTATGTTAAATTTTGAGTAATCCCTCATCTGGATCACTTTACTGGGAATTTTAGTCTGTGAGATGCCCCATGTGCAGTAGATAGGCGAGTGGTCAGAGATGGCATCAGGGAGAATACCTGAGGATGTGATCCTGTCAGGTCTGTTGGTCAAGATTGAGTCGATTAGCGACCCTTTGTCCCCCCAGGAGGAGGGCCTTGTAGGTTCAGTGATAATTTGGCTTAGGGCAAGGCCTGAGAGCAGTGGCTCATATAATTTGCAGTTGGATCAGTTAAGGTTGAAATCACCTATGACGAGGATTTCATTGGGGCCCACTTTGTCGCTTATACCATGGAGAAGTGAGGATAGTCCTGGCAGTCCGCCCTTAGGTGGGTTGTAGGTACATATCAGGATGTAATTTCTTTGTGTGCCCAAGAAAGAGAAGGGCGTGCAAGAACTCACTTGAGGGGAAGGTATTTCGTGAGTGATCGATGGTGGACACGTTTAGGTGCACTTTATAATAGAGTAGCACCCCGCCACCTTGTTTGTTCCCCACGCGATCACGTCTGATGTGGCTGTACCCCGGGAGGGTGCACATGGCATCAGGAATATGAGGCTTCAGCCAAGTTTCCGAGATACCCATGATATCCGGCTTGTAGTGGGCGACCCAGGCAGTAAACTCTGCTAGGCTGGGTAAGAGGCTACAAACGTTTAGGTGGGCAATTTTTAGCCCTTTTGAAGAGAGCCATGCGGGGGGGGACTTGAGAGAAGGCAGGCTGGCTGGTTAGGGTGGCCGTGCCCCTAGAGGGTCCAGGGGGGAGGGGGAACAGTCATGATGACTGAGGGTAAAAAGAACTGCCTGATAGGACAGGGGGCAAGGAACTACCTGATAGGATTGCCAAGGGATGAGAGCTAAGGGAGAGCAGGGAGCAAAGCATAGGCAGGGATATAGCAATAATAGGAATACCAGAGGGAGAGAAAACAGTACAAGGTGCTGTAGACATGTTACAGAGTGGCAGCTGAATCAGAAAGAAAAGAAGAAAAAAACATGAAATGAGAAACTGCAGAGTAGCAAGCCAGAAAGCAGCTAAGAGGGAGTGGAATATGCTGTGCTGGAAGGGCGGCCACTAGTGGTGGGAAAAGATAACCTACAAATGGGAAACAGGGCTGTTCTCAGCCTCACGTGATGTCCACCAGCCTATTTAAGGGAGAGCCGACCAAGGATGGTGGTGGGGGCGGCGGGGCTAGACCGTCTGCAGCGATAGAAAACCGCAGCTGCAGCACGAAATTACAGATTCCAGCTGGATTAGGTAGGTTTGTGGCTTTGAATTACAGTCCTGATACTGACTGCACCACGGAGAACTTTTTAAATGGTAAAGGCACCAAAGAGCAAGGAGCAGTCTTTTTTCAAATCGCTGGCATGCAGGGCTGGGCTGTTACCTGGGCTAACACTGTGGGGATCCGTCCGTTGCTTTTGAACTGTAGACAGATTGTACAACCCACCCTGTCTGCAGGTTCAAAGAGCTTTTTCACAAGTCGAGTGTGACGAGCTTGCTCACTTCTTTGCGGCTAGGGTGGCCGACATCAGGGTGGCACTCCAGCCTGCATCCTCTATGGGAGAAGCTGTGGATTGGCACTCAGTCACAGTCCCTAGCCTCTCCTGGAGTTCCTTTGACCGGCTAGAGTTCACTGATGTCATGAGGTTTGTCCAGGGTATGCATCCTACATGCTATAGTTTGGATCCTGGCCCAAATTCCCTGATAAAGGGTTGCTGTGTTACTATCAGTCCAGTCCTAGCACGGATAGTCTGGTGCTCCTTGGAGATGGGTGAGTTTCCTGGCTCCCTGAAGGAGGCGGTGGTAACACCCCTCCTGAAGAAAGCTTCTCTGGACTCAGACTGTCATGCTAACAACAGACCAATCTCTAACCTTCCCACTGTGGGGAAGGTGATTAAGAAAGTAGTGGCCATACAACTGGAGACCCATTTGACCATCCATGACATCTATGAACCACCCAAGTCTGGCTTTCGAAAGAGGCATAGTACTGAGACAGCGCTGGTTCGGGTGAGCAATGATCTCCTGATGGCAAGAGATCGAAAGAGGCACTCCATCTTGATTCTTTTCTATCTCTCTTCAGCTTTTGACACTGTGGATCATGGGGTACTTCTCGAATGCCTGAGGTTCATCTGTGGCCTATCTGGTACAGTCCTCAGGTGGTTTAGATCTTTCCTCACAGGCATAACCCAGAGGGTGGTATCTGGGATTAATTCCTCCCATCCAGTCTCTCTGTTTTGTGGGGTTCCCGAGGGTTCGGTGTTATCCCCCATGTTGTTCACAGTGTACGTGCTACCCCTCGGAGACACTGTAAGAAGATATGGGCTGAGGTTTCACTGCTATGCTGATGATATCCAGCTCTACCTATCTTTTGCACCCGACCAGGATAGAACTCTCTCAGTGTTTAACAACTGCCTCACTGAAATCCAGGACTGGATGAATTCAAGCTGGCTGACGTTGAACTCTGATAAGACGGAGGTGATGGTTGTGGACCCAGGTCGCCGGATAGAGGGGACGGGAGCTGGTTTACCCTCTGGACTTTTCCTGAGATGTGTTCAGCTCCCAACCTTTGAACGGGTGCGGAACCTTGGGGTGATATTTGACGACAAGCTGACACTACGATTGCAGGTGTCAGTAGTCATTAAATCATCCTTTTACCATCTGAGGAACATCTCCAGAGTTCTGTCCGGTGATCTGCCTACATTGGTCCATGTCTTTGTGATCTTGCATCTTGATTATTGCAACTGCCTATATCTAGGGCTTCCTGGGGTTGATATCCAGCCCTTACAGCTAGTGCAAAATGCTGCGGCCCAGTTATTGATGGGTACTCCCCGTACCTGTCATAGAACATAGAAACATAGACTTTGATGGCAGATAAGGACCACTTGGCCCACCCAGTCTGCCCATTTCCCTACCTACTGGATAAGCTGCAGATTCTAGTTAACCAACAGCATATTTCTCTGGTGCTGCTTGATCTTCACTGGCTGCCAATACAGTGGTGGATCACCTTTAAAGTTGGTCTTCTGACTTACAGAGCCCTAGAAGGACTGGGCCCGGACTATTTGCAAGAGCTTCTGGTACCTTACTGCCCTAGGTGATGGCTCCGCTCGGTGGACGAGGGGTTGCTAGAGATTCTGAGGGTTTTTCTAAAATCTTCGGGGGCCCGTGCTTTTATGTACGTGGCCCCTGCCCTCTAGAATTCTCTACCTCATCCACTTCGGCTGTGTGCGTCCGTGGAGGAATTTAAAAAGGTCTTCAAGACCTATCTATGGTTAAAGGCATATACTTGATGATATTTTATGGTATTTTATGAATTCAGAAGTTTTAGATTTGTGTATATTTTGTCCTATGTGTGATTTTTGTAAGGCGCCTTGGTTATAAGAAAAGCGTAATATAAATAATGATTTATTATATTTTATTATTATTATCTCCTTTGGCACCCTCATTGATTTCCAAGACAAAAGGTTGAGAGCTATGGATGCGGTGGAATTTGATGTGTGACTTTAGAAAATGAAAAAGTTAGGGACTCGGCCTTTGCCAATTATTTAAAAAAAAGTTTCTCAGAAATATTCCATGCTTTAGAAATGTCATGAACTTACCAGTGTCTCATGTACTGCAGATCAATGTGGTTGCTGATTTTAAATAGTTCTGATGGCAGTAAACTGCATTTATGAATTTTGAGGGCTCCAGTGACCTTGATCATTAGGGAATCTTATACTTACTGTGACCCATTGATTAGTTGGACAGTTCCTTGGTGACTAATGTGTCAAGACAGAGTTTTTCAGTGGCTAGAGTATGAAACTGCGACCCAAGGAGCCCTGGGTTCAAATCCTGCCATAGCCATGTTTGTAAATTCTGTATATCAATGTTTTTTTTTACTATGCACACTGCACATATAGAATAGATCACACTAAACAAATCCTTATATATGTAAGAACTGACACATGGCAGACAGTGGGCTAACTAAACAAGAAGACATATCAGTGTGTGTATTTTATGGACTATTATACAATGGCAAGAAAGAATCCTGGGCTCTGATTGGTCAGTTGGCCATCACAGCAGGGATGTTATCCTGGCATAACATCCCTGCTGTTCACAGGTCTACTGTCACCATTATGGCCACTACTCTTTGTCCCTTTTTTTGCATCTCCTCTTAAAAAACAAAAATATTTTCCACACTAATAAAAACATTCTTTAAAATTATTTTTTTATTTTATATATAACAGTGAGCCATTGTATAATATCAATAATGCCCTCCAGCGTGGGTGTTATGCTGGGATAATATCCCTTCTCGGGTGTTGGACGCCCTCGGCCGGTGGCCTCGGGCCCAACCACTGGAGGTGGGATGTTATCCCAGCATAACACCCACCCTGTCAGGCATTATTCCTTTAATATCTCATATTCAACTACTTATTTATATCTTTGTCTATATGAGTGTCAACCTTTCCCTGCCCATTCCCTATCTGCTCAGGCATCTCCTAAGGTTCTGTTTTGGGCCCCATACTCGTCTTCATATTCCTAAATGGCCTCTCTTCTGCCTGTTCCTCTGTGTCCATTCACATGTACACATATGACACTTTGCTGTTTGCCTCTGGCTTCTCTGCTGCTGATCTTGCTTTTTGTCTCCAACCGGATTTCAACAGTATTCGGCATTGGTTGTGTTCCAACGTCTATCCATCAGTGACATGAAAATGGTCTTTATGACCTTTAGCTACTGACAAAGTCTTGCCAGGCTGTCTCCCCCACCCTTCCACAACTTTGATGGTACTGCTCTCAAGGATATCTCCTCCTTTAAGTACCTGGGCAGGGTCACACCAAGACTGTCATTTCAGGGAAGGGGGAGGTTGGAGTATGCAAAGAAGTCATGTCAAGACAAACTTTATAAAGTAAAGCAAATAATCTGGAGGAACCAAACATTAAAATGAGACAAAATAAATGTATGTACTTGAATGACAAAATTAAGTCTTCTACTTTTTACAATAAATCTCTCCAGGACATCATCAACCGATAAAGGGATGTCACGATGATTAGTAAGTAAAGCAAGGTCATTCAGTCTGTCTTCTCTGGTGTGATTTCTTCTCTTGCTCTTGATGCGATTGAGCATAGAAAATGAATGTTCAACTTTGGAAGTAGTAACAGGCAGTGTCACAAGGATTTTTAAGAAATTGAAAATGTTCGGGTAAACGTTTTTGCCACAGCTAGTCAGAGCATCACTAGCAGTATTTGGAATTGATTCTTTCTTGTCTTTTGCATCAATCCACTTGTCCTGCCAATGATGGAATTCACTTTGAACAAAAAGAATATTAAAACAGACATCACTAGAAATTTTTCAGGTCGGGCAGAAATTCCTCTTCCATGTCACTATTCAAGGAGCAAGCAGGGATGACTTTTTCAAGAGAAGTCAGGATATTTCTATATGTGAGATACCTTTCTGTCATTTGCTGTTCAAAAAAATTTGAGTGACAGGATGAAAACCGTCATTCTGTAGTACTTTTCTACTTCTTCCAAACTCAGTCCAGTGTGTTAATTTCTTGGTTGTGTAATTTCAGAATTCGTCTCTTGAGTTAATGCTTTGGCTTTTGAAAAAGTTGAGAAAACTGTGTAGCAAAACTGTGTATCTGCATCATGCCTCATCATACGAATCTGTTTCAAAGCATTGTTGGCCGTATGAACACACATGGAGAGATCTGTCTGAACCCTTCTGCAGACTTACTGACAGTATGTAGGTAACTGAAAGCAGCTTTTTGGAAACAACTAAAGCAAGTACAACATTTAATTTCTCAGATGTGTTCAGGAGCTGTTCAGCTGTAGATGAAGCATCAGAATCTCTCCGCATTGTAAATATGTCTTCAAGAGCTGCAACTACTGCAGGGAACAGTTCTAGGAAGATAAACACTGCTTCATGACATTCTACTCATCGTGTTTCACAAAGGCTGGCAAGCTTTTTCTCAATTGGTAACAGGCTCAATATTTTGTTCTTAAGAACTTTGCTCTATTTTGCAGAACACAAAAAAAAAACATGCAGCAGTCAGATATCATTGCAAAACACTTTCTAATGGAGCTCACTGAACAGGTTTTAGAAACCACCAGATTCAGAGAGTGGTTTTCGCTGTGTACATAAATTGTTGTTGTACAGTGAGCAGAAATTTTAGCCTGTACTCCATTTAGCCCACCACTAAATGCTCAGCTCTGTCATAGCCCTGTCCTCTCAGATTGTTAAAATCGAATCCCAAATCTCTTACAGTTCAGCCCGGTGGCATTGAGGGTTAAGGCATTATTTGCCTCACCTCGTGCCATGTCGGCAATCCAGGTTCGGGAATGAGCTTGGGCCGTCGGGGGTTGCAGTGGTAGGAAAGGAATCAAGCATCCATAGGATGGCTCTTCCTTCCCATGGAGGGTGGAGGGTATTGTGTAACTCTTGTGTGACCCCTGGCAGCTGTCAGGGGGGTAGCCTAGAACAAGTGTTGCCACTGTATGGCATCAGGGGTGGAGCTTGGTGTACGCTGGTTGTCATTGCACAACTGAGCTCCATGGGAGGGAGGAGGGAGGGGACAAAACAAGCAAAAATTCCCCCCGGCCCTGATAGGTGACAGCTCCTACAGTGCTGGCACCACATGCTCAACACTGGATCCTTGCCTCCACCCCTTCGGTCTCCTTGTAGACTCTGGCCAGGTGCTCTCGAGCACCTTGTCCTGGGGGGTGCTCAGAGCTTGGGTCCACCTGGCAGAGAGCCGCAAATGTGAGGAGGCAGTAATATAGTTGAGAAGATAGGATCACGCTGGGCAGTAGAAGCAACCAGGTGAGTTGGGAAGCCTGAGAGAGTTCAGGGCTAGGGGAGCAAAAATAGAGTTTAAAAAAAAAATCTCTTAAAGTTGACATGATCGTATTTGCCAGACTTTCACAAGTCAAGTCTGTAACAGTGAGGAAAGTGAGGAAGTCTCTGATTTCTGGTTTGGAACCTTCAGTGTCAACCTATCACATACAGATACTCAGCGGCTCTCTATTGTTAATGTCTGTTTCGTCAGCTAAAACTGCAAAGGGACCGCACATTTTTACACCTTTGATAATTTTTCTATCATGATATCTCGAATATCAATGATTTCATTCTGAATTTTAGGTCTAATATACTTGAAGTTGGTATTATTAGTTTCTAATGATATTTGGAGTGCTTCATCTCCATGCTTTGCTCTATATTGCAACAGAGCTCTGAAATTTTCATCCTTTTTTACTGGTTCTTCAAGCTTCAGTGGCCCTGAATCTTCATTTCCTCAGAGTCTGAACTTCTGGTGACCACAAAAAATTGTCTGTATCACAGCAAGTAGCTTCTTATGATTCTCCATCGCTAGACTTGTTCAATAGGTGTCTATTTGTTCTGTAATTGGTAATGATCCACCTCTTGAGATGAGAAAAATTCTCAGCTTTCATTAAGCTAGTTTTATGATAATGAGTATGAGAATGCAAGTAAACAGCCTCTTTAGCTTTTTTTCAAATTCCCTAAAGGCTCACATACTATCTGTCCAATATGCTGATGACTTCCTTTACCTGTCTCATCATTACAGAAAGCGACACATACCTTACAGTAAGTACCATCTGAGATCAAGGAATATACAAGCTAATTGTACTGCAATAACCAGTGGTATTGGAAACAGATTTCTCTTGCCAGTTGTGGGAAACTTGTAATCCCTCTTGAGTTTATGCAATGCATTAAGGGTTAAATAGCTTTCCTCATCACTAAGTCATTTCCCACAATATTCACAACTATCGTTCCTGACATGAGCACTAGGTGGTTTGCCCATGGTCGTGGACAAAGCTTCGTTTATCACTTCAACAGAGGAACTGCTTGCTGAATTTACAGCAGTTCCAACTGTTGTAGAAACACTGCTACCACACCTTCACTTTCCACATTCTCACTTCTCATTGCTTTCTTTCCACTTAGTTTTGTTACATAAAAAGACAACATACAATATGATACACAAGACAAACAAGCCCACTACCCACCCACACCATGGTATCAGCATTTTTAAAAAAGAGAGAGTAAGAAAAACACAAAGACTGGTATGTCCCACAAACTTAGAAGGTGCCATTTATATAGAATACAGAGTTTGTAATCTGCTCCAGTATTTGTCAAACTTAGGCAAACGATTATGCACACTAGCAATTACTTTTTCCACTGAAAGATTAGGCAAAAGCTCCTGCAACCACTCTGAATAGGTTATGATTTCACTATCCAGCCAATGCCAGAATACTAGCTTCTTAACTGATATTGCCATCACGGCTAAGTGGTACTTCCTGTCCGTGACCGATATGAGGGAGTAGTCCCCCACAAGGCATGCAGCCAGCTGTATGTGATCCGTTAATCCCAACAAGGGATCTGCCTGCTGTTTAACGAGGGACCAAAGTGGGGCAACTTGTGGGCAGTCCCAAAAAATGTGATCTAGGGAGCCTACATCCTGCATGCAACGCATGCAGGTTGGGGAAGGGGACCTGTTCATCTTAGCTATTTTAGTTGGGGTATAATACATGTTATTGAGAATCTGGAATTGCATCAATCTCAGCCTATCCTGAGAAATAAACTTGTGAGTGTCCTTCCAGATCCTTGCCCATTTAAGTGTTATCCCTGGGAATTGAGTATTCCAATAGGTGGCAGATCCATCCAGTTTTGGAAAGGCCTTATCTAGCAACATAGTGTAAATGCTCGAGACAGCATGTGGTTCTGAGGCAATTATGCACAGTGGTTGCAGGAACCTTCCCCCACCTTCTGCCGCTTAGTCTAAGTGTGAATTAACTAACATATGTCTAAGTTGAAACACTTTGAAACTTGATTGGGTCCCCAGGTTATGGCGTCTGATGATATTGCCTGATGTCAGAACCTGTCTGTTATCCCACAGGTCAGTTACAGAGATTCCTGCCAGCCGTGGTAACCAGGATGCTTTAACCACATCCCCCCCAATCTTAAAATTTGGGTTACCAACTAAGGGTTGTCCAGCATCCTGAATATGCCTATAGGACAAACAAGTGTACGGTTGAGTGTGGACCTTTACCGAGACCCTGATCGGTGTGTCTGCCAGTAGTAATGGGAGCAGTTTGGAGGGTATATGCAGAAGTTTGAGGGGTGAAAGGCCCTGAGCCTCAATAAGAGCCTGTTCTAATGTGAGCTACAAGACTCTGTACTGAGCTGGCTTACATTCTCCGTTCCTACCAACCATCTCAGATATTTTGCAGCATGACTTGCCCAATAATAAAGTTTAAAATGGGGGAGCCTCAACCCTCCCTTGATCTTTGGGGTGATCAACTTACTATAAGTCCTTTGGGCTTACTTGGCCTTCCAGATAAAATTAGCAATAGGGGAATGTATCTTAGAGAGTCAGGTCTGTGGTAGTCATAAATTTAGCAAGTTAAGGGGTAGAAAATACGAGGAAATATATTCATTTTTATTAAACATATTCTACCCCAAAGTGACAATGGCAACATTGTCCATCTATTTAAGTCCAGCTGAATTACCTGCACCAGGGCCTCCCAGTTACATTCCCTCAGGGATTTGGGATCACCAGTAAGAAAGATACCCAGATATTTGAGCTTCTTATGTTCCTATCATAGGCCTAAGCCCTCTACCTCCCTCTTGTGGGTGACCATGTTGAGGGGGAAAAATATAGTTTTTTTCCAGATTCAACTTATAATTTGATAACACTCCAAATTCCTGGATCTGGCTCAAGGTCTTGTTAATCGAGGCCCTCAGGTTTGCTAGATGGAGAAGTATATCATCAGCATATGCTGACATCTTGAATTCTTGAGAGCCTATTGTTATCCCCTGACTCTTCAGATCCATTTTAAGCCATGCCAGGAGGGGTTCCAGATATAAACTGAATAAAAGAGGGGATGGGGACAACCCTGTCTGGTGCCAGAGAAGAGGGGGAAGTAAGAAGAGAAGGTTCTGTTGCAATATATGTGGGCACTAGGTTTAGTATATAGAGCTTTGATACATTGCACAAAGAGGGGAGGGAGACTTCCGGTGACATCACCCACCCGAATGACTGCATAGAGGGGAAGCTCCTACTCATTCCACCAAATATTTCTCCCCGACTCAGTCAACATAACTCAAAAATTAGCATTTTCAATAGCGTGAATGAAGGGGAGCAAAAATCAGTCGAAACCTCGCTCAGAGAGACTACGAGAAAGGGCAGATGTAAAAGGATCTGGTAAGAGGCCTTCTTCCAGTCGCAGCACCTCTCCCCCAGACAGCATGGCTGAGGACCACGACCCGGACACAGATAGAGAGAGTGAAAGGCTCTCGCGGTTCAGATATGAGACCCTTCTCACAGAAATCAGAGCATTCCGAGCAGAAAATAAGAAGGAATTTACTGCGTTTCAGAACAGACTGTCCGAGGTGGAGGGAAGGCTCGACCGATCAGAGAAAGCCACGGGAGAGGTAGCTGAAGAGACCCAGTGCCTACATCAAGCAGTCGATTTCTTGATCGACCAACATGACAAATTTCAAGAAAAAATAATAGACCTGGAAGCGAGGTCCCGGACAGATAACCTCTGCATATACGGCCTGCCAGAGGACTTTGAGACCGGTAAGATGGAGGACTTCATAACGGATCTCCTTAGAGATGTTCTTGACCTCCCCCCATCGTTTCAGTTCAAAATCGAAAGAGCTCACAGAGCCCTGTCAAGAAAACCCACTGATCAAGCTGCCAGACCTCGCTCAATAGTTTTAAAATTTTCCAGTTTCAAGGATAAGGAAACGATCTTAAAAACAGCGTGGACAAAAGGAAATATTACATATAATTCAATTAGACTATTTCTCGACAACGACTACCCAGCGGAAATTCTGAAAAAAAGAGTAGCCTATGTGCCAATCCTCAAAATTTTAAAAGAGAAAGGTATAAGGTTTCATACCCCTTACCCGGGGAAGCTGAGGATCTGCTGGGACACTGGAAATGAAACATACTCGAGTCCAGAGGAAGCCATCATGGAACTGGAAAAAGAGGATGGAGTTTCAAGTCAGAGTCAGTCCTTCGCGAAAAGCGTCTCCCCCGCTCGCAGTGGCAAAGCAATTCAAACTCACGTTCAGGAACAGGCCACCGAGGAGGTTTCCGTTCACTTCAGGAGGTGAAGGACTTTATTGGAAAAACTTGCTATTCCCCTATTGCTACAGCGATCGACAACCGAGAAACCAACACTTGAATTAAATCGGTCCAGGCATATGGTATGAGAACTTTCAAGGGCGCTCTACTTATGCTTTAGACTGTCTGAAACTCTGACAAAGCAAAGCTGAGGGGAGACTTTAAGTTAATCAGTTCTTTTTTTTCCTGCACTTACTGCTAAAGCTTCGTTCTTCCCCTCTCTCATTTATCCCCTTTTTTGATGATTAAGATGTTTAACTGAGCTAGAGAGGGAAACATCAGTAATGCTATTTCTTTAAAATAGTAATTTGATTTATTAGAGAATTGATGTGGGATTATAATGTTTCTTAAAGATGCGCTCAGTTGAGTAAACAGCGGTGGACGGTAGAGAATGTTACATCTATCCCCAATCTCTGTGCAGCTGCCCTCTCTATGATTCATTAGGGCTTGTTGTGAGAAGAGGTGTGTACTTCTCACAGGCCCATATTACCTTAGTGGGGGACGTCCCTACTACCCGACCCCGAGTTTCTCTCCTTGGGGTCTGGGAGGCCTGACCGATGGAGGTCACAATTCCTCCCTTAGAGGCCCAATCCGATTAAAGGCTTGGGCCCCTTCTGAATAGAGGGGGAGAGCTTATCTCCTTCTGTTTTGGAAGTACCATTGTAAATAGGTTCCTAAGGTTATATTGTTTACCTTTTGAAAGTGCACATGAATGTATGTTATTTACTATGTTTGTGGGGGGTTTTACCTCACGCTCAATCAAGCTCTATGGGAACTATCTTACAGGAACTTACTGTTACTGTACTTAATAGACGCGGATCCTTGCTGTCTGCAGAATGGGGTTACCTAAGGTTCTGGTCAATAGCCGGCTCAGTCTCACTCCCAGGTGATAATTGCTCACAGCTCAATGAATAAGGCCCACACAGTCAGAGTGTGCTCCCTTAACGTGAACGGGTTAAATAACCCCATTAAAAGGTACAGGGTGATCTCCTCCTTCAAAAAACTAAGACCCACTGCTCTCTTATTACAGGAGACACATCTAAACAAACAGGAGCATAAAAAGCTCTCCAAATTTGGCTTTTCTACAATAGTAGCCTCGACATACCGCAATGGGAAAAGAAGGGGAGCAGTAGTCATGATCCCAAAAAATGTTTCTTTTAGGTTAGTGAACTCCTACGCATATCCAGAGGGAAGACTGGCAATCGCAGTGGAGCAGCTGGAGGGGCAGGAGGTCACCCTGGTCTCTATATATATCCCCCCCCCGGGGAAGGTCCAGATATTAGGAAGCTGCTACTCCAAAGGGTTACAGAATGGACCCAAAGGGTTCTAGTGATGGGTGGGGACCACAACCTGGCTATGACCCACTTGGACATCTCTAGTAAGAGGCATGCGAAAAAGACTCCAGCGCATTGAGTCACACAGGCCTGCTTAAAGGGAGCACAATGGATTGATATTTGGTGAAACCTCCACCCCAATAAAAGGGAGTATACACATTACTCTCCCCCCATAAAATATACACTCGTATAGATCATTTACATGTTTCCAAGGAACACCTATACAAAATGCAAAGCTGTACACAGACTCCGACTGTACTATCGGATCATTCAATCCTTACGTTAGACATAGTTTGGGAGAGAAGGAAAATTAATACCCTATGGAGATTCAATGACTTTTTATTGAACCTCAAAGACTTTAGGGAAACAATGCAACAAAAAATTAAACAGATCCTTGAAGATAACAAGAGACAGGGCATTAAAGCAGGTGTTCTCTGGGATACACTTAAGGTAGTTCTCAGGGGGGAAATAATTAAATATGCGTCGCACTACAAGAAAAAACAAGCACGGCTTGACCAATTACAGCAGCAACTTAGTGAGTTGCAGGCATTACATGCTGCCGGTGATGAGGGAGACCTTCCTTTCCTCCAAGCAACTAAAGAACAGATACAGTCTATTCTAGACATTCGCACTGAACAAGCTTTGCAGAGCATTAAGCAAAAATACTACAAATGGGGTCCCAGAGCTACACGTCTGCTGGCCCACAGAATCAGACAACATAAAACTAGATCTAATGTTACCCAAATACGAGATTCAGACTCCAAGAGAATAGTTAGTCACCCCAAAGAAATTGAACACGCTTTTTTGAAATACTACAGCACCCTTTACAGTACTGAATCAGATGGAAATGCTCGGGGAATGGAAATTTTTTTGGAACATCTGCAGCTACCAAAGATCTCAGATAGACAGAAACAATTAGAGAAAACAATCACCCAGCCGGAATTAGACAAGGCCATGTTAACCCTCAAATCACATAAGAGCCCTGGCCCGGACGGGTACACAGGGGATTTTTACAAGGTGTTTAGAGCTGAGTTGGCCCCTACCCTTCTGCAGGCATGCAGGGGAGTACAGACAGACCAAACAACGCCTGACTCCTGGAGATATGCCTTCATAACTAGCATATTAAAACCTGAAAAAGATAGCACGTCCTGTTCCTCATATTGACCTATTTCTGTGCTTAATATAGATTATAAAATTTTTGCATCCATAATATCCAAAAGATTTGAGTCCTTTCTCCCGGAAATAATTGACCTAGACCAAACGGGGTTTATTCCAGGCCATCAGGCACAGGACAACATAAAAAGAACCTTGCACCTCCTGCAGAGGGCAAAGGAGGCCGGTTCTTCATTTCTTCTCTTATCACTTGACGCAGAGAAAGCGTTCGACCGGGTCGAATGGGCTTTCTTGTGGAAGGTACTAGGAAAAGTAGGGATACCACAGTCAGTGATTGGACTAATAAAATTAATGTATATGAACCCCAAAGCATATATTCGGATAAATAGCTCTTTTTCTAACTCTATAACATTGTCCCGTGGAACAAGACAGGGCTGCCCCCTATCACCTCTCCTATTCGCGATTTACCTAGAGCCTTTAGCTCAGACCCTACGGCAAGATGAGGGAATTACTAGAATAGAGGTGGCCTCTACACCCCACAAACTAGCTTTATATGCGGACGACCTTTTGGTGTACCTCACTGATCCGAAAGCCTCCTTACCTCCTCTTTGGGATAGATTAAGGAGGTTCAGAGAGATCTCAGGCTATAAAATTAATGAAACAAAAACTGAAGTGCTGGCATGGAACTTCATCCCAAACACTGAACTGTGGAAAACCTATAATTTCCGTTGGGATCTGAAGAGCATTAAACATCTGGGAGTGCGGATTGGCCTTTCATATGAGGACATATTCTCCCTAAATTATACCCCCTTAATCACTAAAATGACTGCAGACCTAGACAGATGGAGAGTCCTTCCCTTGTCTATGCATCAACGGGTAGAATCAGTCAGGATGGTGATTCTCCCCAATTTTATATATCTGACCCAGACCCTGCCAACTCATAGAAACATAGAAACATAGATTTTGACGGCAGATAAGGACCGCTTGGCCCACCCAGTCTGCCCATTTCCCTACCTATTGGATAAGCTGCAGATCCTAGTTAACCAGCAGCCTACTTCTTCCTACCCCAACCCCCTAGAATTGCCTTATGACTGTCCCATGCATGCTTGAATTCCACCACTGTTTTTGACTCCACAACCTCCTCCGGAAGTCCGTTCCATGCATCCACAACCCTCTCTGTGAAAAAGTACTTCCTTAAATTACCTCTGAGCCGTGCCCTTTCTATCTTCAAATTGTGCCCCCTTGTTCTTGCACACCTCTTTTTTTGAAAGATGCTACCCTCTTGGACTTTGTTGATTCCCTTGAGATACTTGAAAGTTTCTATCATGTCCCCCCTCCCTCCTTTCCTCGAGGCTACACATATTCAGCTCCTTAAGTCTCTCTTCATATGTCTTCCGGTGCAGACCCTGCACCATTTTAATTGCCCTCCTCTGGACAGCCTCAATCCTGTCTATGTCCTTGCGGAGATTGGGTCTCCAGAACTGCATGCAGTACTCCAGATGGGGTCTCACCAACTGTCTGTACAGAGGGATAATAGCTTCCTGTTTTCTACTGGTGATGCCTCTCCCTATGCATCCCAGTATCCCCCAACCCTCCTTGCTGCCCTCTCACATTGCTTGCCCACCTTTAGGTCATCTGATATGACTACCCCCAGGTCCCTTTCCGTTTTTGTTGTTGTTAGTATCTCACTCCCCATTGTGTACTCTTCCCCTGGGTTTTTGTTTCCCAGGTGCATTACCTTGCACTTCTTAGCATTGAATCTAAGCTGCCATACATTTGACCATTCCTCTAACCTTGTCAAGTCCCTTCTCCTCCTTTCCACCCCACCTTGTGCATCAACTCTTTTGCAGATCTTTGTGTCATCTGCAAAAAGTCGTACTTTTCCTTCCATTCCCTCTGCAATGTCGCTTATAAAGACATTGAAGAGGACCGGTCCTAATACTGAACCCTGTAGTACCCCACTAGTAACCCCCCTTTCTTCAGAGTGGACTCCATTTACTATTACTCTCTGTGTCCTATTCTCCAGCCAATTCTTTACCCAGGCTGTCATCTTGGGACCCACTCCCAGGCTGGCTAACTTGTATATTAATCTTTTGTGTGGGACTGTATCAAATGCCTTGCTAAATTCAGATCCCTAACATTTTCTACAGAACACTGCAAAGGAAAATCTCAGCATTCATCTGGGCCAATCAAAAACCCAGGATTAATCTTCCAACATTACAATTAACTAGACAAAAAGGAGGTGTGTCCTTACCCAATTTCAAATTTTACCACCTAGCTGCCCAAATTAGAATTCCTATATTTTGGTTGGACAGATCCTATAAGGCAAAATGGAAATCGGTGGAAATACAGGGGAAAAGTCTGGAAGAGGTGAATCGAATCCTATTGTCCACCCCTTCTATAATGAGAGTGGGAGATATATCCAACCCCTATACTCACTCAACCCTGCACTGCTGGCAGAAACTACTGGTATCACGGGAGCTTATATCCTGGAGATCGGCACTACTCTCCTTGTCTTTCATGGACGCCTATGTCCCTGCTAAACTGGACAGGGGATATCTTTTTTGGCAAAGGAGAGGGCTACACTTAGTCTACCATTTCATGTCTCAGGGAATGGTTCTTTCCTTGACAGAACTAGTTCAAAAATATGACATTCCTTTTTCAGATAGATTTAGATATTTCCAGACAAGGAACAACCTTAACTCCTTGGGTAAAGTGAAGTGGAGTGACTCTCCTCTTCACGGAATTCTCTTAATTATACTAGGAATTATAGATGGTGGGCCAACCCCACCTCACATAATTTCATCCATCTATAAAGGTTTATGCTCTCAATACAGTAAACCCTTAGACAGCATTAGACAGGCATGGGAGAGGGACCTGGGAGTGGAGATAGCTTCCTCTAAATGGGAGGCATATTTAAAGACAATGTATAGGGGCATAGACTCAGGTTTCTGCAAAGAGTTTGCTTGGAGGGTATTTATCAGATACTTCAGGGCTCCTATGGTGATGTCAAAATACAATGTTAATTATAAATCAGAGTGTTGGAGGCAGTGTGGATTTTCCCCGGCATCCCTGGGCCACATTTTTTGGACTGGTAACAAATTGCATTCTTTTCTTGATCAGTTGCATAAGGCACTCCAGCAATTAATATCCTCTAATATAATACTAGGCCCCCATTTGTTCTTATTTGGGGACATTTCACAGGAACCTTTGAATAGCTCATCCAAAAAATTTCTCAATTTGGCCTTATTGGCCGCTAAAAAGGCCATCACGAAAAGTTGGGGTTCCCCTCAGCCTCCTACACTAGATACCTGGCATCGGATAATGATAGATATTTATAAGATGGAGAGATTAACTGCTAATATTAACAAAACTTATGAGGCATTTGAGAATATGTGGAGAGGATGGGTCCTATATATTTTACCCTTAAGGCCAAATTTTCAACCATGACCCAAGTTGCCCCATAAAGTATCTGTCTATTGTAAAAAAGAATCAATTGTATCCTTATATTTTTATTATACTGTATGTTCCCAGCCATGACAGCAAATGAAATATGATAATCTATAGGTTGGCAGTGCACTTATATGTTGTTTGTCTATGTCTATATGTTACTGTATATGTAAATGTGCTAAAGTACAAATAAAAAAAAATAAAGAATGAAAGTTAAAAAAAAAAAAAAAGAGGGAAGGGAAACCAAACCTGTGTAGTGTTCTAAAAGAAATTTCCATTCCGCCCTATCAAATGCTTTCTCTGTGTCCAGAGACATCAACACTTCCATGGAAGTGCTGTCTCAGGACGCAGAGAAAATGTGGTCCAGTTTTCTCAAGTGGTCCAGGGATGACTTGCCAGCCATGAAGCCCACCTGTTCCACACGGATCAGAGAGGGCATAACCTGACCCAGTTGATTTGCCAAGATTTTTGCAGGATTTTGATATCCTAGTTCAGGAGTGAGATTGGTCTATAGTTTGAGACTTGTTCCAGGTCCCTCCCCTCTTTGTGCAAAAGACCTATCAGAGCCTCAAAAAGGTGAGGGTCTTGACATTCTCCTGCCAGGATAGGTTGAAACAGTCAAATTAACCAAGGGGCTAGGTCTTCCTCCAATTCTTTATAAAAATTGGGAGAGAAGCTGTCCAGTCCGGGGGCTTCGCCCAGCGGTAAATTACAGATCGCCGATCTTATCTCAGCTTCCACAAATGGAGAAATCAACAAGATTGCTGTTCTGAAGAAAGACTTGGTAGGGGCAGCCCCTCCAAATATGTGTCAACCCATTCCTCTGAGGGGGAGTCAGGCCTGGCACTATATAGACATTTATAAAATTCAGCTACAATATCACTAGGGTTTGTTTTGAGGGAGCCATCCTCGGCTGATCAGATTGCATTAACCAGTCTAGAAGTCTCCTGTTGCTTAACCCTCAGCACTAACAAATGCCCCACCTTCTCCTCCTACTCAATATAGGTGGAATTCATTTTAAGGATAGCGTACTCAGCTTTTTCGCCCAGCAGATCATTATATTGTGCCCTTAAGTGGATAAGTGTCTGGCATTGTGATTCCGTGGAAGAAGGAGAGATATTCTTTTCCAAATTCCTAATTCGCTTCAATAACTCTTTGGTTTGAAATTCCCTCTTGTGTTTCCGCATGGAGGCAATCCTGATGAGCTCCCCTCCTAAGAAAGCACTTCAGGCCACCCCATTCCATCTCTGCCCAGCCAGCAGTGTTGAGGTTGTCCTCAGTATAATGTGTAATACAGGACTTCAGTTTATCCACAACCCTTTTGTCTTTTAGTAATCTATTGTTAATTTTCCAGGTTGTCTCTACCCGCTGAGTAGGTGATAATGATAGAGTACAGATCACCAAAGAGTGGTCCAAGATGTCCTCTGGAGAGATCTGACATGCCATGAGTCCTGGAAGAAGCTGTTTACTTATTAAAAAGTAATCTATTCTGGAGGAGGACCCATGCACTGGAGACCGGAAAGTGTATTCCCATTGGTCGGGGTGTAGTACTCTCCAGGGGTTGCATAGTCCCAATTTGTCTATCAAATCCCTAATGTCTCTTTGAGCTGGGGACAGACCTGCCCCTTGTCTTGCCTGTCCTGTCTGCATCTGGAGAAAAGGGTACGTTCCAGTCACCTCCTAACAAAAGTGGTGCAGACAGGAAGGTCAGTAGGAGGTTAAGCAATTTCATGAAAAAAGAGGGGTGTCCATGTTAGGACCATAAATGGACCCAAGGACTATATCAGATCTCTCCAAAGTGCCAGTCACAAAAACGTATCTACCCAACGGATCTCGTATACATTGATTGCATTTAAACCCCAAGGCCCTGGTTAACAAAATAGCCACCCCTTTACTCTGTGTGCTTGTACGTGCTGCATAGGTCTCCGTCTCAAGTAGGTGGGTCTCCTGCAAAAAGGATATTTGCCCTTTGACCACTTGCAAATGTTTAAGTACTCTGTATCTCTTGTTTTTATTGTGCACCCCTTTGACATTTCAAGAATGAACTCTTATGCAATTAGCTATGTCTCATTAACTCAACTATTAGTGGAATCCTAGACATTGAGTAAAAGAGGAGAAATCCCCTTGCTGATACCATGGAACCCACCCTCCCCCAGTTGCTGTCCCCAAAACACAACACACTCCCATCAATTCCCGACCCCCCCAGCACCCCTACCTCCCACTTAATGCAACTGCATGGAATACTTAGGAGTGCCCCTGCCAAACCACCAATAAACACCCAGCTAGGTTTAAGCCACTCACTAGATTGAATGGTGGTGAGGTCCCCTCCCCTCGATACAGTGCATGATGCTGCCAGGTACGGCATATCAAGACCCCCCCACCCCTCCATTAAACTATGAAATATAAGAACCTCTATCGTAACTACCATCCAAACACCCTAAAACACTAGGGAAATCACTAACTGCTATAAGTAACACAATTGGGTTTAATTAAGAAGAACCCAACCCGAAAACAAAACATTGGGGCTGTCACTCCAGGCCCCAGATTGATTGCAGTTTGAAATTCCTGCTGATTTGAATAAACAGCAGGGCCAGACTGGTGCTAAAGTATGAGCATACAGTCTCCCTGTTATAGTCCCAAAAGTCATCGAGACCTCCCCTTCCCCCCAAAGAGAGATTGTAATAAAGATTGCTATGCCAGCCCAACTCTCAAAACATATTCTAATATTTCTTACATTATTTAGGTGGAGAGGATCTTTAATCAGTTAGTGCCCTGAAGGAGTGAAAGTCAGAAAAATAACAATACCCCCACAAGAACAGGCATATGGAATTGCATTCAAATTAACTCCATGGAGAGGAGCACTTGACTACCGTGCTCTCAACCTCTGTGAATGCTGATTTCCTTGTGCTCACATTCGAGGCGCAAGGATAACTGCAAGATGCCCCAACTGCAGCAGAGCAATTGTGCACATGATTGAGCAGTCAGAATGACTGCTAAATGTCTTGGCTGCAGCCGGGCAATTGTGTGCACAATTGAGCAGCAAGGGTATCTGCAAAATTACTAAACTGCTGCTAGTCCACATCATGTTACGCAAGCACTGGAAATCAGCTGCTCGTATTAACACAGCTGGTGTAAGAAGGCCATTAATACCATGGGAAAAACTGAAAATCCCAGCCTAAACCATGTACTTGAGTCTGTTGCAATGACCATCTTGCAATAAACATAAATCCAGACCTCTCATCACTGGGTAGGGAAAATCAACACACAGGCCAAAGCTAAATCAGACAACAGTGGGCCACAAGGAGCCCCACTGTGGAGTTATGTGCAGGCCAGTGTCTGGGGGCACATATTTACTCTCAGAAATGAATCAGTCTGAGTACCCCATGTCCCCTGATGTCACTTCTTCACAAATTCCATAACTCCAGCTTTCACATAAGCAAACGCCCCCGTCAAGAGGGAGCTCACTTCTTAAACATTTCTGGCAACAGATGCTGAAGTTCTTGCACAGGCTGTTCATTGGATTCAAATGAATGCCATTCTCCTGCACCCTGACTTGTAACTGGGCAGGGTACACCATGTAAAAACGCACCCCAGCGGGGATCAGTCGAAAGACCGTAGAGTGAAATGTGCCCCATTTTTGTTGTACAGATGCTGGTAAATCCTGAGAGATGTAAATTTTGTGACCTTTCCACATCACAGCTTGTATGTCTCGCAGCTTGGAAAGAATACGTTGTTTATCCAAGAAATTCAGTAATCTCAGGATAAATGGTCTAGCGGTGATCCTGGGGTAGGCATGGGGCACAACACTCAGTGGGTATGCTCCATGATGTATGAAGGCCCATTGGGAGAAGATCCTGCCACTTTCTCTAACAGCTTCTCTGCAAAGATGATGGGGGGGGGGATCCTTCTTCATCCTCAGAAAGACTGATCACCACTAAATTGTTGCGATGACTACAGCCCTCAAGCTCTTTCAGTTTCAGCTCCATTTTGCTCATCTGTCTCTTAAGAGCTGTGATTTCAGGGTACATAGTCACCTTCCACTTCTCCAGCGAGATGGCTCATGCTTCAGTGTCCCTCACTTGCCGTGAAACGTCTACCAGGTCCTTTTTCAGAGAAGCGACGTCTGAGGTGAGTAAAATAAGTGCGTCCTGGAGTGGCTTCATTTCCATCAGGAAGCTCTCCTCTATTAGCGGCATGGCAGCAGTTTTGCTTGGGGGAGTGGAGGAAGACTTGATGGGTTGCTGCTTAACTTTTATTGCAGCCATGTCTGGGGAAGGTGGAGGAGTATGGTGCGGGGGCTCCTGTCTCATAACAACCTCCATAGCAGGAATTGGTGTGTTTTTCCATGATCGGCACCCAGGTATTGCTGTCCAGCATTGCTTCCATAGCTGATGAAAGCTTTCAAAGTAGTATATGTAGATATTTTAGCCCAAATAAGGAGCGGGAGAGCATGAGAAATCTAGGCGCGCTGCTTTCTCTAGCCAGACATCATGTGACTCCCCTGGATAGTCCTTCTGGTTGTGTATAGTTTGATGAAATTAAAAGTTTTAAAATCAAAACACTCCTGCTAGCTAGACCTGACACACATAGAAAACAAAATAGTGAATTAGAGCTATTTAGTAGCTGTTTTCTTAGAGAAACCCCAGTTAGCTAGCTCTCGGGTATCTGCTAAAGTGTAACAGCAGCCATTTGTGCTCACTGGATAAGAACAGTTTCACTGGATAAGAACAGTTACACAGCTCTGCTGTTGTGAACTGATTTTAAAGCAGTGCATATGCTAAATCTATGGGATCTGCTACGTCACTATCACATGAGACAGGGTGCATCGTAGGACCAAGAAAGGCAATAAACCTATTTGTGATGGAAATCCCCAGGTGGTCATAAAACTACCATAAAGCTAGCAGGCTAATTTAGGAAAAATGTCTAACAGCAGACAGAGGGAAGGACACACTAGGACTTAACATACAAATCAAAGCACTCTGCATAGTGGGAAGGCTGTAAGCCTGAGGTTCGATTGAGTCAAGCAACTATGTCACTCCCCCATCAAGCTTTATAAGGTAACTCACCCTGGGCCTTCCTAGGATTTGTTTCTCTTTGTGATCGGAGGCATTGATCCTCTTACTCTTCCTCTGTGTCTTCTACCTCTTTGTTGTCTCTGCATTTTGTCACATCTCCAGCCACCAGCTTGCTCCTTCTCTCCTGTTCTTTGTCTCATGGCTAGCTGCCATGTGCCCTCCTACACCCACTGGCTCTCTTTCCTCACCCCCATCTTGCCTGCTGCCCTGTCTTTGTTTTGCCGCCCTACTCCTGCGGCCATCCTCTGCCTCTGCTCCCCGGGCATACATGCCCGCACTGTCCTTTCTATTTCCTGGTTTGCTGCCCCTTCCCCTCTTCTGCAGCTGCCACTCTGTTTTTTCTCTGCCAGTGCTCTGGGGTGCTGTCACCCACCCGGCTCAGCTTCTCTCTCTTCCGTTGCTGCATGTCCTGAATGTTTGTTTGGCTCCAGCCTTCTCATCCCTGTTTCATTATCTCGTTCCCTTCTCACCTACAGATCAAGCATATCACTGCATCACCCGCAGAGCTGTCCAGGATCACTATCAAGGTAACTACTGCGCAATACTCACTTAATGGTGTATCTGTCGGGGCAGTTTGCCGGTTATGTCTGTGCAGCAGTCCTTATCAAGTGCCTGCCATCTTCTGAGCAACTCACGTTGGGGCTACCTATGCAGAAATCCGCCTCACATGTATCAGCAGCTGCTCCAGTGTGCAAACCTGTTCAAATTTAATCTACAGTGACGTACCTCAGTCAGGTTTCAGGAGCACAGTATGTATGTCCAGAGCTTTCTTCTCATACTGCATGCACCCCTCAACCGGTTGCGCTAGTGGTTCTGGTGGATCATCTGAGTGGTGCTTCTTCATATCTTTGCTTGTTTCTTCTGGTGAGTACAACCACATTGTTCCCACAGCAGACAAGCTAAGAGACTGTCAGAAAACCCAGTATTACTTTTCAGCTCTCCAAATTTTGCCATGTGTTTGACCCACATGAAAGATTTCTGGTCATATGTACTTTTCTTTCGAATGCTCCTTCATAATATACCACTTTTTCAAGCTGCTTAGAGGACTGTTTATTTTGTAGAGTTTCTGAGAACTTTTCTGAGGATCACCCTTGATTGCTTAGGATTTTTAGGCTTTTTGGATTAAATTTTGATCTCTTCAGTTCTATTCTTATTCCCTCCTGGGATCTAAAATTCTGAACTGCACCAGATTAATGATAGCATTCATATTTCCTCCCTTCACTTCCTCTGGGACACTTCTTATCTGTGTATTCCTTATCTCCCCCCAAAAATGGCCTCCCATTGGTAGCACTCGCCCACCAATTCTACCTTGGTGCTTCGTTTCCTTTCAGAGCACTCATTTCAACATGCTTTTGAGTGCACTCGTTCTGCTCCCTATCCTCAGCCCTTTGCTGTGTTTTTGTTGGATGAACTCTCATTTCATTACCCTCCCATTTCATCCTCCCTTCCTTGCTCCATGTCAGCTGCCGTTGCCCGCTTGCTCTGCCATCCACTTCATTGGCTGTCTCTAGCTGCCTCAGTCTGGCCCTGCAGTTCTCATCCCGTACTGGCCATTGTGGATTCACTCCATTCAAGTCCAATCAGTATGCCTCGGCTGACTCCATATGGCCTGCAATCGATATTTCTTTTGGCATACTTATCATGACTCTTATGCCACCTCATTGACCCACGGCCCTCTTGCCGCATGTCTCAGGTTCATGACTCCGGTCATCATTCACCGTGCCTTATCTCATACCAGCCATCAAGGATTCCATCCAATCATGGCTTGACTCCATCATCATCCCAGTCCCTGTTCTTCATCAACACACTGCTGTCCTGCGTTTATTATCACCATATGTCTTTTCACGCCCACCTGGGTACCTACCACTTGGTTCCAAGCATGCCTTCTTGGCCTCAGAGTCTGCTTCCTCACATTGCTCAAATTGCTCTCATCGATCATTTGAGCTCATCAACCTGCTGCGCTCCTGCAGCGATCCTCATTCCTCTCGATCGCTCGACCAGAGCGTGCCCTCTGGTTCCAGGCCTGCCTTCTTGGTATTTGGGCCTCCTTAATCACATCGCTCTATCAAGCATACCTATCTTTGAGTCTTATGCTACCTCATTGAACTGCTGCACTCATGTGGTGATCATCATCAGTCTTCATCATCCTCAGTTTTCTCATGAGTGCATGTGGATATCTTTGCTCCTCTGACTTCTATATGAATCCATTTCTTCATTTTGTCTACTCGAGCATTTCCCTGTAAGGTCCATGCTACCTCATGTTTCTTCGATTTGTGCTGCTCGCCACCATCGTTCAATTTCAGTTTCAGGTTCATTTTCTGTCTCCTCTTCAACCTTTAATGCCTTTACGGCTTCTCTCCGTCATCGTCCGTGCTTCCTTTTTGGGGGGATTTCTCCCTATCCCATCATCATCTTCCCTACTCATATCCTTCTCTTTAGTGACATACGTCCTTAAATCAAACATCATCAGCCTGGAGGGAAGGTGACCTAGGCCTTGTATCCCCAGAGGTGTCTTCCTCAAAGAGGGTTTTTCCTTTCCTCTGTGCCAATGGTCATAATATTAGTTAGGGCTAGTGCCTTTTTTTGTTGGCCAGGTTCCACTGTTGGATGGAGGCGGATGGTGGCCCCAGCTTTCCTCTCTCTCCTTAGGAAGTCTGCCCCTAATCATCTTCTCAGAATTCATTCATTCATTCATTCATTCATCATCCTCACCTTTTTGATGCTAGACACCTGATTGGGTATTCTTTTTGGGCTTCTTCCTAAGCTATCTTTAGCCGACGGAATCATTCCTGCAGCACCTATGGGGGGAACCTTCCTCTAGGGTTCCTTGCGTCATACCCCTAATAGGGTGAGATATCCCACGGATAGAGAGGCAGAAAGCCACAATGTAAATTAAATCACACAAGCATCATCTTATCCAGTTGCGTAAGCACAATCAAATGGGAAGGTTGTAAGCCTGAGGTTCAATTGCGCGGAGCAACTATGTCACTCCCTTATCAGGCTTTATTACGTAACTCACCCTGGGCCTTCCCAGAATTCATTTCTATTTGCCCCACCATCCACCCCTGCTCTTCCTTCAGCGGCTCATCTCTCTTACCCATGGACTTCTTCCTAAGCTACCTTTAGCCGATGGAATCATTCCTGCGGCACCTATAAGGGGGGAACCCTCCTCTAGGGTTCCTTGTGTTGTTCTCCTAATAGGGTGGTATATCCCATGGATAGAGAGGTGGAAAGCCACAATGTAAATCAAGTCACACAAGCATCATCTTATCCAGTTGCGTAAGCACCATCGAACATATGTTTTTGCAAATTCTGGGTAGACTACTCCTTTAAGACAAGTTTTCTTTGCAGGTCGCTGCAGCACCAGCTCTCTCCCAGTCCCTCCTCTCTCTCCTGCCTTGCTTGCTACTGCTCTGTCAGTCTGAGTCTATTAAATGTATTTTTTTATTTAGTGATAAGTGGTGAATAAATACTGTAGCTCTTAAAAGAGCTTTCTGTTTAAGCACCCTCTCACATAGTTCTCTTCTCTCCTGCCTGGGCCACTGGTTAGCACTCTCTCTCTCACAGGCTAGTCAAGCCAGGTGTTTTGATGTTTGATCAATTATCAATTCAGCTGTTCAACCCACACACTATAAGCACATTAGTTGACTAACTGACAGCTCTTAAGAGTTTCTTTGCAGGTCCTTGCTCCTCCCCCATTCAGCACCAGCCAGCTCTCCTCCCACTCTCTTGTGCTCTCTCTCTTTCTCTGTCTCTCTCCTGCCTGGTACTGCTACAATCCACTGCCTGAGTCTCACTATATAAGTGCCTTAAGTTGGCAGCAAACTCTGACATGAATTCAACACACAGTCCACTTTAATAAAAGTTAGTTGATGATTGCCAGCTCTTTTTTTTTTTTTTCAATTTAAAGTTTATTAAAAGTTTTTCCTTTACGGAGAATAGACCTAAAGCATGATATACAGGTACAAAGATACAATCGGACAAATACATGATCTTTTCTCTTCCATTTAACCCACCCCCTTCCCTCCTTTTCCAAGCTCCCCACCTCCCAATCCTGCCACACAGAGCTCTATGATGAAGCTAGTGCTTGCAATGAAAGGAATGACTCTGACAAAAGGTTACAATGAGTATAGGGATTGTAATGGGCCCCATATTCTATTAAATTTCTTATGTCTATTACAGAGACTAGCAATGGATTTTTCTGTTTTCAAATTTGCTAGGAGCTCCTGTAACCATTCAGAAAAGATGTCTAAGTTGTCTTTCCAGTGCTTCAATACCATTTTTTTAACAGAAGAAGAAATCTTCGCTATATGATATTTATGGGTCATTATTGAAATAGAAGAGAGATCCCCTAGTATGCATATATCTGGTGAAAATAATTCAAACAGACTGAGTGGGGATTTGCCTTGTTCTTAATCAGGGCCCACAATGGGGCTACTTTTGGACAGGGCCAAAAAATGTGAAGCAGATAACCTTCTTTTTGTAAATATTGAGTGCAAATAGAGGATGGGGCACATCCCAGTTTGGCTAGTTTTTTGGGGGAGTAATAGAGATTATGTTATATGTGAAACTGCATAAGACTAAGTCTGTCCTGGGAAAGGAATTTATGGCAACGTTTCCATAACAGGGGCCAGTTTAGAGTTTTATCAGGAAGAAGAGGGGACCAATATGAAGAGGGCCAAGACTCTCAGGGCAAATTCAGTCAAATAAGGTACTGTAGATTTTAAATGATGCATGCAGGAGACCTGCCAAGGTACTTAGATCAGGAAGGAAAAAGATTTTCTGGGCTTGCAGAGGGGTGGTTCCAATAACCTTAACCAGCAAATGACGCAACTGAAAAACTTGAAAGATCAGTGTATTAGGAATATTTGCTTTATGCAAAATTTCTGGGGAGGAGAGCCAATTCCCCTCTTCAGAAATGAAGTAAGAGAGTTGGCAATTTCCTAACTGGGGGAGCCACCCAGCAGGGAGAGGTTTACCCTCTATCTTAAATCTGGGATTATGCCTCAAGGTTTGGGTAAGGTCACAGGTGTGGGTATATTTTGGAAAGAAACATAGCTGAGTGACTTTTAGTTGAGTGGGTAAGGAGTTTATTTTGGTGAAAAGAAGCGCAGAAGGGGAGAGGCCCTGTTGCTTAATCAGATGTAACTCTATAAGCCATGCAGGATAATAGAAGGGGTCTTGGGTCGATTCAGTGGTCGCCCACCTCAGATATTTGCTGACATGACTTGCCCAATAATAAAGACCTATGTAGGGTAATCTCAGTTCGCCCTTCAATTTGGGGGCTGCCAGTTTATAGTCTTGGCTTTTTGCCAGCCCAAATAAAATGGGTCAATAAGACTGTGGATCTTTCTGAACCAGGTTTGGGGGAGCCAGACATTCAGGAGGTTAGGGGGATAGAAGAGGCGAGGGAAAATATTAATTTTGACTAAATGAATTCTTCCCCAAAGGGAAACAGGTAAAAGAGATAATCTTTTTAGATCTTGACTGATCGTGTGAACTAGGGAATCCAAATTTAATTGTTGAAGATGGGCTGGACTCCTCAAATGGATAAAGCCTACATATTGCAGGTTATCAGGTTTCCACATGAGTCCAAGATCAGTAATAGCAGATTTCTGTATTCTGTGATTAGAGGAAAAACTAATGTCTTTTCCACATTTAATTTATAGTTAGATATTTTATTAAACTTGTCAATAATCCTGAGCATTGGAGGAATCGACTCCTCAGGGTAAGAAAGTTGAAGGAGCAAGTCATCCGCATAAGCGGAAACTTTGACAAGCTGGTCTTGTATACTAATACCTTGTACTTCCTGGGAATCTGTCAGCCTACATATCAAGGGTTCTAGATAGAAGTTAAAAAGAAGGGGAGATAAGGGGCAGCCTTGTCTTGTTCCTGATTACAGAGGGAATCGATCTGATATTACTTCATTACTGGACACCCGAGCAGCTGGAGATTTGTATAGGGACCCAATCCAGTTTTTAAATTCTGGGGGAAAGCCGAACATCTTTAAGGTGTGTAATAAGTAACTCCAATTGACTCTATCAAAGGCCTTCTCAGTGTCCAGGGAAACCAAAACCGCAGGAAAATTGGCCTCCCTGGAAGCCGAGAAGACATGAGCCAGTGTCCGTAGATGGTCCTCTGAGGACTGCCCCTTCATAAAGCCAACCTGCTCCTGATCTATTAGTAAAGGGAGGACTTTAGTCATTCGATCAGCCAGTATTTTGGAAAGGATTTTTATATCCTGATTTAAGAGTGAAATTGGTCTGTAGCTTTAAACTAATTCTGGGCTTTTATCGGGCTTGGGAAGAAGAACAATCAGTGCTTCAAACAGGGATATGTCTACATCAGTTCCTAAGAGTATATGCTGGAAAAGAGGTAATAGGATTGGGGCTAATTGTTTTATAAATAATTTGTGAAAGTTAGGGGAAAATCCATCTGGCCCAGGTGTCTTATCAGAAGGGAGGTCTTTGACGATTCTCTCCAATTCAACCTGGGAGATAGGGGTAGTCAGAAGGGTGTGTTGATCTACCGGAAGAGTAGACAGATGGGAATTAGATAAATATCTGTCCAAATCTGACTCTGCTGGGGGGTTTGTCATGGGGCCATACAATTAGGTGTAATAAAGGGTAAATTCTTTGACAATATCCTGTGGGGTTGTCTTTACGGTATTATCACCCAGTGAGCGAATGGATGAAATTAAGTGGCAAGAGTCCTGCTGTTTGACTCTGAGGGCTAGCATATGGCCAGCCTTGTCACCCTGATCAGTGTATGATGCTTTAGTTTTCAGGATTGAAAATTCTGCTCTCTCTCTCTCAATAGTTCAAGGTAGGAATTTTTCACTTTTACTAGTTCTAACCTGAGATGTTCGGGTGATTGAGGTGAAAGTTGAGATTCCATCGCATGAATCTGAGACAAGAGAGCTAGAAGTTGAGTATCCCATTGTTTTTTTCTTTGGGAAGCCAAACTAATTAGTAATCCTTGTAAAAAGGCTTTCAAGGCAAACCAGACCAGATCCGGTTTGCTGGAAGGGGAGCAGTTGACTGAGCGGAAGAATGTGATTTGGTCAGAAATGTATGTGACTGTCTTGGGGTCTTTTAATAACTGGTTATTAACCTTCCATTACCATCCCATTTTAGGGAGAGAAGAAAAAGAGACCTGGCAGACAATCAGAGCATGATCTGAGGGGGGACCAGATTGGATTGAGTAGTCGAGGACCCCTGGGATAAGGGATTGGGAGATTAGCAGATAATATGTGAGGAGGTCCCATGTACCGGGGAAAATAAAAGTATACTCACTTTCAGAGGGGTGCAGAACCCTCCAGATGTCGCAGAGCCCTGCCTGGTCAATCAGATCCCAGAGTGCTTGTTGAGCCAGTGAAAGGCCCTTGTGAGAGGCGCCAAATCTGTCCATGGATGGGTCAAAGGCTAGGTTGAGATCCCCACCTAAAATTATTGGGATGGCCAAAAAAGTGATCAGTTCACATAGAAGTCGGGTAAAAAATTCAGGGGAATCAGTATTTGGGCCATACAAACAGCCCTGGAGAACTTCAGAGGTGTGGAGTCTGCCATGTACCAAAAAAAATCTGCCCTGTGGGTTGCAAATGGATTGGATCAGGGAGAATGGGAGAGATTTATTGATTAAGAGCAGAACATCACAACTCTGAGAGCTTCCTGCTGCTGTGTAGACCTGTCCTATTTGTTGCCTCCTCAGTTGGGCTGCCTCAGTGTCCAGCAAATGGGATTCTTGTATGAACATATCTGCTTTCAGGAGCCCCAGATGTTTCAAAATTTTATATTGCTTTAGTTTTTGTCTAGCACCCTTCACATTCCAGGTGGCAATCATGATGTCCCTAGCCATCATCCTTTACTTGATGGGAACCATAAAAATTCTGTCGGTTCAAATGAACACAGGGTGGAAACAGCACCAATACAAATTCAGTCTCTGTGTAGTCCTCCTTCCCTCCCTCCCATATCCCTTTTCCCTGTAAACTAACGCAAAAAAGAAAGTGTTTAAACATGACCGTAACAACATAACAAACCACCATTCCCTGTAGTCCCCCCCCCCACTGTTAAGGCCCATGAATAACAGTACACCAAGCCCAGTATAAGGCTATACTGGAAGGTTTATGTGAATTGGGCATTCAGTATGTACCTCTAAGGTAGCTGAAATCATATTGGTCAGATCGGAGACAATGTGTGGTTTTGGGGGATATTGTCTCAGATCAGGGCGACCCACAAGGATCAATTTTGGGTCCCCTCATGTTCAATGTATATGTGAACAATCTCCCAAATCAGATAAAACACTGTGATATTAGAATGCATGCTGATGACCCAGTAATTGTGGCATCAGCAGACAGTCTTGAATAATTGGATTATAAATCGCAACAAGACATATATTTAAAAGAGACTTTATTTAATAATTTAGGTTTACTTTTAAATTCAAAAAAGACACAATGTGTTTGTTTTTAGAGGAATTAGAACAAGAGGGGAACCAAAATTGCAAATAAAACTCAGTGTGAACAGTCAGATTGAAAATGTTAACATCTACAGATATTTAGGTGTACAAGTTGATTCTGGTTTAACCTATACAGAACATGTTTCTATACAGGTTAAAAAGGTAACCCAAAGACTAGGGATGTTGAGAAGGGTGGCAGGAAGTCTATCTACCAAAAACAAGGGGAAAAAGTGGTAGGACAGCTGCTGGTTCCAGTCTTGGAATATGGTTCGATACTATACATGCATTCTAATAAAACAGTGTTAAGTAAAGTAAATCAGGTTATTACAAAATGAGTAAATTTATAACTGGAAGCAGGCATGGAGTGCATCATTGCAATTTGTATAATAAATTAGGTTGGTTAAATCCAAAAGAAAAAAAGGGATTACATTTGATACATATATTGTTATGAAATATTAAAAGGGAAACTAAAACATTGTTTATTGGATTATATTATAATTAAATGTGACACTGAGCTAACAATTCAAACTAGATCTCTTGTTCAGGAAATCCCAACGTCTAGATCATATAACAGATATGGTGACATTATGCTTCAGAATACTACTGCACTTTTTTTGAAACAAACTGTCTCAAAGATTGAAATCTATTGACAACCTACCTACTTTTAAGAACCAAATAAGGGACTACTTGAAGTCAATGTGTATTTGTTTAAAGTAATTGTAACCTGTATTACTTATGTTTTGTATTGTTGTATTGTCTTTTTTAGTTTGTATTACAGGACTTTGTTGAAAATGGGACTTTTGTCTCAACAAATATATTTCCTGTATAAAAATACATTTAATCAAATCAAAATCCCCCCCAGCCGCCCTTCCTGCTCATTAAACAATTTGGCTTTGCTAATCCAAATTTAACAAATCACATGTCTAACTTCCTTAAATATGCCTCAGATTAGTGCACAACTAGTCGTTATTATAAATATTGTCCCTCTAGTAACAGACCTCCATCAAAACAACCTCTTCTGAGGATGTTGCTGAACTAGAAAAAAATATTACAATACGGGAATGGGAGTAAGTAAATCGAAGAAGCACTTTTTAAAAAAACTCACACTGTAACTGATTCAGCACCTGTTTAAATGAAACAAATGAGACAACTGCACCCCCTTTTAAAACACCAGAAGGACTGTCCGTTAACCAAAAGCCTTAAGTAAATATAAACAGAGAGCAAGTCAACCCAGGGTACAGGATAGCGAGCACTAATAAAATTGCTGTAAAGAGAACGTTGTGCAGTCGAGGAAAGGAAAATATGTTAGGAATGAAAAGCAGGCAACTTCAGCATTTTTAGGGTTAAAATGCTCCTTAGTTAAACCTCCGGTTACAACACACTTAGTATTTAATATGGCTATTGTTACTCTGATAACAAACCTTCAGATGAACAACCTTTTCAGAGTGTGTAGCTAAATTAGGGAAAGGTGTTGCAGTGAAGGACTGTGAGTTAATAAAGCGAGGGAGTGCTTTTTTCACTCCTCATACTGTACTTGTTTCAGTGTTGTATTTAAATGGAACTGAAGAGACAACAGCTCCTCCCCTTTTTAAAGCTCCAGGGGGACTGCCTGTTAACCAAAAGCTCTGGGTAATCTTAAACAAAAAGCCAGTCAACCCAGGAAACAGGACAGCAAGCGTTAAGGAACTTGCAGTTGCGGCAGTTTCAATCTCCTGTCTCAGCAGAATGAAAAGGGCAGTGTAGGAGATATAGATTTTTAACAGACTGCTGTGCCCTCTTGTGGAATAGAATGGGAAATGCACCAGTTGCAAGGATGTTCAGAACTTCACGACCGTGCGTGTGGTGCAAAGGGGGGACTTTGATTGCTGCATCAGGAAGAGGGAATGTCTCCATTCATTAAGCATTTCTGAAGCTGTGCTAAATAAGTCTTAGTCCAACATTAGATTGCAGCCAAAGGGAAAGGGAAGATGATTAATACTGCTACTATGAAGTCCTCCCCGAAGGGTCTGATTGCTGCTACTCTACAGAGTTTAAGAAGGCATGCTTTTGCTTCTTCCACCTATACGGCTTTTGCAGGTATGGCGAAAATATGAAAGAAATTAACTTTATTTGTATACTCATTCTGGAGTAGAAATGTCCAAAATACTGCAATCCTGTGCTCACGGGTCCCGGAACAAATCAGGAAAAGATAGCTTAAGGCCTACAGATGCTGCTTCCACATCCTCGTAAGTAGCCCAGGAGCCCAAAATAAGAACTTGTAGCCTGGCCGGGTACCCCATTCTGAACATAAACCCTACAGCGATTAGTTTGGTCACTAGTTGGTGGAAAGTCGCCCGCCTTTGTTGTACTGAGAGTGGGAGGTTTTGTGCAACCCTAATTGTAGCACCTTCCCATTTTATCTCTTGGATATCCTTAACTTTGGTAATAAAGTGTTGGCGCTCTTGGTAGTTAAGGAGACAAAAGATGAAGGTACGAGGGGGTGCGCCCAGTGCTGGAGGTGGGCGGAAGACACAGTGGGCTCTCTCTATGATATATTTAGAGCCATGTGGGGATAAACTGACCACCTTTTTGACAAATTTTTGGGTAAAGCTGATGGGATCAGGCCCCTCTTCTCTCTCTGGTAGTCCGATTTAGGACAGCATTATTATGGCAGCTGTGGCCCTCTAGATTCTTGACTTTGTTCTCTAACTTAGTGATCCGCTGGCAGGCCACTATCAAGTCTGAATCCAGCTTGGTTTGTTTCCATTCTGTGGAGTGAATATGGGCTTCATTATCGGAGGTGCGGGTGGAGACATCCTCCAAGGCTTGGGCAAGTGTTTTAATTTCTCCCATACTTTTCCATAATTCTGCTTGGAAAGGCTTGAATTCTTCAAGGAAACAAGCCAGGGTAAGAGGTTCCATATTGGAGCTAGAGGAAGATGAGCCTTGAGAATTTGCAGCAGCCGCAGCCTTCATTTCTTTAGAGGCCTTCTCGGGCGTGGAAGGCGGGGTATACTTTGGCAGCGATTTTCTCATCTCCACCTCCATAAACTGCTCTTGACCCTTAATGTGACTAGCGATGGTAATTAGGCACTGTGTCATTCCCACACGTCACTAGAAAAGATAACTATAAGAGGTTTTTAAGTGAAATGAGCAGTCGGGCAGCTGGAGCTAGTGAGGAAAGCTGTTAGCTGGTGCTCTGCATCACGTGATCTTCCAAAGATTGCCAGGTCTTAAGAGCTTTATTTGTAGGACCTCACTCCCTCCCTACCATCCAGCACCAGCCCCCCCCCCCGCCTGCTAGTGCTACTGTGACTATCTGAGTCTCAGACTTTCACTGTTTTCCTTGTTTTTTTTTATTCAGGTTTAAGTGCCAGTGAGTTTGATTAGCTCTTAAAAGAGCTTTTTAAGTTGGTGGTGTAAACTCTGACATGAATTCAACACACATAGTAAGCACTTTAGTTAAAGTTGATTTAATTACCAGCCCTTAAAGGAGCAGTCCACCCAAAACTTGCAAAAAACATATGTTGTGCGGAGGGTTTTGATTTGTATGTTAAGTTGTTGTGTGTCCTTCCCTCCATCTACTATTAAGAGTTTTTCCTAAATTAGCCTGCTAGCTTTAGGATAGTTTTATGATCCCTGGAGATCTCCGTATGAGACAGCTTAACTGTATTCCTTTGTTCTACAATGCACCTTGTTTCATGTGACAGTGATGTAGCAAAGACCATACATCAGCAGAAAGCATTGCTTTATAATCAGTTCACAGCATTAGAGATGGCTATATTTTAAAATCTATAGAATTCAGCTTAGTGACTACCCTTATCGTAAACGTCTTACTGTCCTGAAGAACTTTGCTGCTGGTAATTTTTGTGCAGCTTGTAAAGCTTCCAAGATAGTTAGTTTGTTTGGCATGTGTGTGCTGAATGTTGGGTCTCTGCTACATCACTGTCACATGAGACAAGATGCACTGTGGGAACAAGGAATACAATTAAGCTGTCAGGGATGAAGCTCCCAAGGGGTCATAAAACTAGCATAAAGCTAGCAGGCTAATTTAGGAAAAACTCCTAATAGCAGTCAGAGGGAAGAAAACACTAGAACTTCACATACAAATTAAAATACTCTGCACAACATATATTTTTTGCAAGTTTTGGGTGGACTACACCTTTAAGAGCTTTCTTTGCAGGTTGTCGCTCCCTCCCTCCCTCTCTCCCATCCAACACCAGCTCCCCCCACCACCTGCTAATGTTACCATGACTGTCTGACTGTCACACTCTCACCTTTTTTTTTTTATTCAGGGATAAGTGCAAGTCAACTCTTACAATAGGTTTTAAGTTGGTGCAGCTTGGGTAAATTGCGATGATTAAGACTGGAATCAGAATCCTGGCCCGATCTCTGTAGCAGTGAGCACACAACCATCCTGACTGAAGTTTGATCAGGCTATGACCGACTGTGCATGCTGTTCAGGTCTCACATGTGCCTACAGTAGAGAGGAGGAAGGCTGGAGGACAGAGGAAAAGGACACCATTGAGTCTGCAGTACTACGGCTCCTGACTCCTGCAATTATTGGTCACCCAGAATGTCAATCTTGGGGACTTTGAGGTTGAGGGTTTGTGAGTTGCACATCTTGCCATGCAACTTCCATCCATCCATCCCTGTGTGGGTTGACCTGCAGTCTTCATCCTTAGTGACCCATGTGATCCAGCAGCATGCCACAACTCCCAATTGCCCACCTCTCCCCAGCAGCAGGTATGAAGAGTTGCACAAGCATGGGCAGTCAGGCATGAGCACAGAGCTAACAGCTGGTTAGAAAAAAATATATGGCACTCACACATATGCGGCACAGTCTGTCACCAGTGTGTTCAATTTTTTTTTTAATTGTGCTGAAAATGTTTTTTTTTGGGGGGGGGTCAACCCACAACCCATCCCCTCTGCATGAACCTGTATCTGGGGGTCTAGCTGGACCATCACGTTGACTTCTCGCTGCATATTAATGCCATACATTGTGAGCTCTATCCCAAACTGAGTGTCTTTTATAGAAACAAAGCCAGAGTCCCTCTCCCTGCCTGCCAGGAGCTAGTTATGAATATGATTTTCCCTATCTTTTATTATGGTGACATTTTCTACAGTGCTGATCCCACTTTCACCTTGGTCAGACTAGATCCCCTCTTTCACTCATTCTGCCATTTTGCATTGGACTGCCCCCCCCCATGCTCACCACTGCTCGATGTGCTCCTTCCTCTCCCTTCCTTCTCTTGTTGCCAGATATCTCACCCACTACTTCCTTGACCTCCAAATTCTTGTTTGGTTCCTCTCTCCCTCCCTTTCTGCCATCCTATCTTCCCCCCACTCCCACCTCCTACAGTCTTGCACAAGTACTTCTCATTCCCTCTCCCGCCCCTCTAGGAAAAGTTCAGTGGGCCAAGCTGCCTTTTCATATCACTTTCTTTAGCTTTCATCCTCCCTTCCCCATCTCTCCTCTCAGCCTCATCCTTCTCCTTCCATAGGTACCTTCTCTGTGACTTGACTGGCCCTACTTGCAGTTGTACCTGACCCTTGACCCTTGTTTTCCTTCCTACCACCCTCTGTTGATCTGTCTCTTATATCCCCCCCTGCTGTGAGCAGTTTCTTCCCCCTTAAGGCCTTTGTCTGCATGGCCTTGTATTGCTCCTTCTCACTTACTCACCTTGGCAATGTTTAGCTCCTGTGCCTACTTTCATGCACTGACACTGATAACCCCAGCACCTGCACAGGTTAGGTGGTATTATATTTAAGCAATAAGGCATGATGGGGTGTTGGTTGTACTAGGTTTACCCCCCCAGACAGGAATGTAGTAAAGCCTTAAGTGAAACTGAGTGCCTTCAGATCCTGACCGTGGGGGTAAACCTAGTACAACCAACACCACTGTCGTGCCTTATTGTTTACAGTATATAAAATGAGCATTCGCTAAATTATTAAAAAAAACAATAAAAAAATTTGAAATATATGAAAAATGTATTCAAAACTTGTAAAAATATGTTAAATAGTTCCTCTGCCTGCACAATATACTAATAAAAGCTTTGTATAAAAAACACTTTTGTGTCCTGTTTAATTTTTATGTTGAGGGCATCTTTGTTTTTTTTCAGCTGCTTCCTTTGCTTATGATGAATTAGAGAATGAGCAATGGACCTGGAGTGAGTTAACAGGTAATGCCGGGTCAGATTCGGGAACTCTGTCTCAATAACAACACTGGTACCTTTTTGACAAGGGATCCCACAGATGAAAGCATGCTGCGGGGTAAGGTCTACTGCCACACAGTTTGCTACTACTGGTTTTGGAAGAGAGCGACTGTGACTGCCATGTATATTTATGAATAAATAAGGTAAAATGTGCTGTGGATGTTAAGGATACCATCAATGCTACAGAAATGAAGCAGGCACTAGGGGAAACAGAGGACCTATGGATCATAATAGAGGCCAGAAGCCAGAAACCCATTCTGGTAGGAATAATCTACAGACCCCCAAATCAGAAGGAAACCAGGGGATAAGGAAATTCTGGAAACCATCCTCCAGATGTCAGGCAAAAGGGACATGGTGCTGGTGGGGGATTTCAATCTGCTGGACATAGATTGGAATACCCACACAGCGGCATCACAGAAGATCAGGGAATTCCTAGTCACACTACAGGAAGCAGGCCTAAGTCAACTAGCGATGTCACCCACAAGGGGTAACGTGGTTCTAGATCTGATATTCATAAATAGCGATATGGTTACTGGCTTCAAAGTAGGGAACCACCTGGGTGACAGTGATCATAACACGGTATGGTTTAGGGTAAAAAAGGACTGCAGACTTTACACACTCCAAACTGAAGGTCCTTGACTTCAGGAGGGCAGACTTCACCAACATGAAGGCCTGCCTAAGAGACAACCTTAGTAACTTGACAGAAGGGAACACTGAGGAATACTGAACAAGGTTGAAGGCTGCAATAACCATGGTCACATCACAGTGTGCCTGTCAGGTTAGTAAAAACAAAAGGAGGAAAAACCCACCATGGTTTTCCAAGGAGGTAGCAACCATGGTGAGAGAAAAGTGCATAGCCTTCAGAAATTACAAGGAGTCAGGGAATGAGATGGACAAAACAGAATATTAACAGAAACTAAAAGAGACAGGGAAAGTGATAAGAAATGCAAAGGCTCAATCAGAGGTTAGGATAGCTAAGGAAGTAAAAAAGGGTAACAAAACCTTCAACAGGTACATACGTGGAAAAAGGAAGACCAAAAGGGGGCATTGTTAGAATCACAGAAAAAGAAAAACTACAGAGCAAGATGGGGAGAAGGCAGAGGCACTCATTGAGTACTTCTGCTCAGTCTTTACACAGGAAGCAGATGGTAACGGACCAACAATAGGCATAAAGAAGTGTCCGATTGAAGGACTAGACATGGGTCCCTTTATAGGGGAAAGGGTCCTGGAAGAAATAGACAAATTAAAAGTAGATAAAGGTATGGGGCCTGATGGGATATACCCAAGAATACTGCAAGAACTAGGGAGGGAACCGGCAGCTCCTTTAGCAGTGCTCTTCAACAAATCATTAAGGAGCGGTGAGGTGCTGGAGGATTGGAAGAGAGCAACAGTAATACCACTCCACAAGAGTGGAAGCAAGGAACAGCCAGGTGACTACTGACTGGTTAGTCTAACATCAGTCATGGGAAAATTGATGGAGTCCCTGCTGAAGGAAAGAATCACAGCTTCTTTGGAGCAAACTGGTCAGCTTGACAAAAATCAACATGGTTTCACGGCTGGGAGGTTCTGCCAGACAAACCTGGTTGATTTTTTTCAGTTGGGTCACCAAAACAGTGGATCAGGATGGGGCAGTGGATGTGGTTTAGATTCTGGACTTCAGCCAAGCTTTTGACTCCGTTCTGCACAGCATACTTGTACTAGTCAAAAAACTGGAGAACATGGGAATTGGGCCCGCGGTTACAAACGGGATCAGAAACTGGTTACAAGGGAGAACTCAGAGAGTATTAGTAAATGGCACTCTGTCTGTGGAGGGGAGGGTGACTAGCAGGGTCCCACAGGGCTCAGTTCTGGGGCCAATCCTCTTCAACAAATTCATCAGCGACATTGCAGATGAACTGGAGGGAAAGGTGTGCCTGTTTGCAGATGACACCAAAATCGGCACCAGGGTATACATGACAGAGGGACAGCAAAGCATGGAAGCTGATCTCCAAAAACTGAAGGAGTGGTCCAAGACCTGGCAATTGAAATTCAATGCCAAAAAATGCAAGGTCATGCACCTGGGAAAGCATAACACAGGGAAACTGCACTCAATGGGTGGGGAGCAGCTCTTGGCTACAAGGCAGGAGCAAGACCTAGGGGTGATCATAACAGATGACCTCAAGGTCAGTAGACAATGTGAAAAGGCAGCACTAAAGACTAGTGGTGTTCTGGGATGCATAGAGAGGGGCATCACGATCAGAAGGCATGAAGTAATCATGTCCCTCTATCGGTCCCTGGTCAGGTCTCACCTGGAGTACTGTGTTCAGTTCTGGAGGCCACACCTCAGGAAGGACATGGATAGGCTGGGAATGGTACTGAGAAGAGCAACAAAGATGATGCAATGCTTGCATCAGAAACCGTATGAGGCAAGACTGGATGACCTCATATTATACTCCCTAGAACAATGCAGGAATCGTGGGGTCATGATAGAAACATTCAAATACCTTAAAGGCAACAACAGGGTGCACATGTCGAACCACTTTCAGGTAAAGGACTACAGCAGGACTAGAGGGCACAACCTTCGATTTAAGGGAGGAAAGTTCAGAAGCAATACAAGGAAATTCTTCTTCACAGAGTGCATTGTGGAACCATGGAATAGCCTGTCGGAGGGGGTAGTGGGAGCCAAGACAGTGGGGGAATTCAAGCGGGCATGGAAGAGACACTGTGGGATATACAAGCAGGCAGCTAATAAGGGGGGTAGGAAACCAAGGGCAGATTTGTTGCATTGTATGGTCTCCATCTGCTGACAACTTCTATGTTTCTAAAACTGAACAAATACAATTACAGTTTTAATTACTGTAAAAGAAGTGAGCTGGCCATAAGGGAAGCATGAGCTTGAGTGGGTGGTAGCATTAATAATGGCAGGCAGTGGAGTAAGACAGAGTGAATAATCAGACAGGGAAACAAAAGTGGCACTTTTGGCTGTTAAGTGGAAACATTTCACACGTGAAAGGGAGAGGTACAGTCAGTTCATGTTCGGTATCCTGTCAAAAGGGTGACTGAGAGTGAACGACTCAAATATGAACAACTCAGTCTCAGCACTTGTGTTGTAGGCTACCCTGAAAGGGTAGTGACAGGCGAAAAGGAAGCCGATGAGGGTGACCCGATCTACACTGCGGGGGATGGAAGAGGAAGGAAGGTATGTGGGAGGCAGTACAGTGGAAGGCTGCTGAGCCTGCTGTGTAGTGTGGTGGTTTGGGTGACTGTCTACAGTTAGGATGGTGCAGTGTTCAGGTCTGGGAATGTGCGAGTGTTTTTTGTGGTCGAGGCAGTTTCTATTTTTTTTTTTTTACAAGTCCCCCCCATCATGCACCCCTGGAGTTGTGAATCTTTAGTTAGGGATGGGGGGCGCCTCCACATAAATAGAGATTCTTGTCTGTGCCGTTGTTTTTACCGTGAGTGTACATCACTGCTTTTATTTTTGGCGATGTACACTCACTCACCCTAACGGAGATTGCCGCTATGACATAGAACCTGTTCATGTTCAGATTGTGTGGCTGTGACAGCGAGAATATGACAGTTTGCAGGCTGATGTGAATGGGATCAAGGGCGGTTGGGCAAGCAGTGCTCAGCAGACTGAGCAAATAAAAAATATGCTGTGTACAGTTAAAAACTGAGAAGTGATACATGTATGAGGTAGAAATTTAAAACTACAAGCCTGTTTGAAACAAGTCTATGAGGTTTTTGACAGTTTTGCCAAGTAACTGCCCTGTTAACTGCATATAATAAAATGGCTGCTTTTTGAATAATGAAAATTCTATCTGGCACATTGATATAGAACACCCTTTGTCCTGGTTGGCAGGGACTTATTTTTATCCACTGATAGTGCTCTCTTAAGGCCATGGCTGGAACCAAGCCTCAGACAATCAGTATGCAAGAATTTCTTCTCATTTTATATTGCTCCTTTCTGGATTTGCATCCAGCACTTTATTTTGTACTTGTCTTGTACCTAAATACATTTGTTTACATTGTCATCTTGTGCTAGCACTTTCTGCCTGTACATTGTGGCTGCATAACTGCTATACATTTTCCACTATTTTATTTTACTGTTTTTTTTTTCAGTTCTGTTTATGCCTCTCAGGCTATGGGCAGGGATGTACCTCCTTCGTAGGCACCTGACACCCCCCCAGGCTGCCCAGTGTGAGAGGCCCACAGCTTACCCCATGGAGTGGGGCTCCCTGAGGGGAGAGATCGAGATCTACCTGAGGTTCCTGCTGAGGCTTACACCAGGGACATCATTTGGGTGGAAGTCCAGGGGCTTCACTGTACTGCCAGCCCAAGGGTTTTCCCTTAAATTTCCCAAGGGGACACAAATGTGAAATGACATGCAGGTCATGCGTGCTCCTGCATCCGATCCACAGATGTCTGCTGCCATCTCTGGCCACTACTTTGGTGGTCCTGGTCAGTGTACACCCAGTCACCACTGGGTGTCGCTAGCATGCTGGGATAACACAACCCCCCTACCCCCAAGTAGGAGAGTTGTCCATTGGGCACTCATCCTACTTCCTCCCAAGCCAACCCTCTGATTCTCTGTCCTCATTCCCGAACATGGGTCATCAGTGCTGCAGGTCAGGCAAAGTCAAATTGGTTTTGTTGTTCGGCTAATTAGCAATTACAATATAAAGAAAAAATGATGCATAACATACAAGTATAAATGCACATTGGAGATTCAGTTTCTAACAGGCCGCGTTCTCCTAACCATTCTCTCGTAAAAAAAAAAAAAATTCTGGAAATATTTACATACAGCAATGAGATAAAAAAGTTTAAACATTCATGGTCCAGTAATCTTATAAGGATACATGTGTTTTGAATTTTTGGAAGCTTTGCTAAACCAGCCAGACTTCATTATTTCACCGCCAAGGGCTCATGACAACTTTACCTGAGGTAATGCTTAAGACAAATAGTGACCAGGTTCATAAGTCCTGACATAGACTCCCCACATGTTAATAAACTGTACTTGGCTATACTTAAACCTGCATACTAGCATGACACTTTCTGCATCGACTATAAGCCATAAAACGTACTTATGTATCATTTTCTGCTTTAGCCGCATCCTGTGTTTGCATACTAATATGCATTTTCTGTATTGGCTATAAACCATCTAGCATACTAGTGTAGCATGTTCTGCTTTAGCTTCATCCAGCTTTGCATACTAACATAACACTTTCTGTATTAGTTTTAAGCCAATAACTTACTTATGTAACATCTTCTGCTTTGGCTGGCTCCAGCTTCTACCTACTAACATAGCACTTTCTATTCTGGCTATAAGCCAACTAGCTTACTTGTGAGATGTCTTCTGCTTAAAGCAGCAGTGCAACGAAAATGGGTTAAAATTTGACCCCACCTTTTTTTTCTTCCTAATTGATGCCAGATGTCTTCTAGTTTATTTTGGTGGTGACATTTTCAGTTTTCATTATCATTTAAGAATTTTATGAAAGTTTTAAAGTAATTATTTCTCAAGAAAAAAGATGGCTGCCTCATTTTCCCATAGAAATAATACTGAGGACCCGAGGAGGATAAGAGTCAAAACAAAAATGCAGATGTACAGTACACAGCATAGGAAGCATTCAGAAAACCCAAATCAACAGTTCTGCCAATATTTTTTATAGCCATAGCAGAAAACTGGCTTTTTGGAATAACTTGTTTCATTGCACTGCTGCTTTAAGCTATTTCCAGCAACTGACAGTTTTAATCAACAAGAAGGGGACAATTAGCCAAAGTCATCTAGATTACTGGTACACAATTTTGCTTATATTCTCATCAACACAATCGGTGCCTGAGCTTTCTTTAGGGATTAGATTAATGGCTGTCCAACATAGGATATTACTCCACTCAATAGCTTTTTTAGCACAAAATCCTCTGTATCTTTATATTGCTATATAAACATCTTATAATCTGTACAACATATTTAGTAACTAATCAAAATATCTTATAAAAATCACTGTCACATGGAAATCACCAGCAACCAAAGACTGGCTGGTACAAATTTATGAAACTTATTAATAATGATATAATGAAACTAAACACTATGTTTTGTAAGCTCCAAACATCTGGGAGCCCTGAAGCCCAAAGGCTCCAACCAAGTTCAAGGTCCATGAATTATGAAATACAGCAAACATTTTAGATATTAAAACAGAGTTTTCACAGTCAATAAATTACAACCAGTGATTCCTACAGCTTAAACCACAGCACACAAACTGTATTAATAAAGTAAAATAGAAGTCAACGGGAGCAAATAGGCAGTTGACCAACTTCTGTAATTCTAGCCGCCTTAAATTGCTGGCGGATTGAACAGGTACACTCATGAAATCTAGTTGTTTTATTAAGCATTTGGAGCATTCAGGATTTCAATTTCAGTCTGAAAAACACTATTAGGACCCCCATTTAACCGAGCATGGAAACAGTTTCCATAAACGTATAGTTGCAGCATTCGGCTCCACTAAAAGTGTTCCTTGTTCAATGTGCCCTTGTAATAAAATCGGACATTTATTCAAACAGGAGTCAGTTTACTCACATTCCAGCTCCATATTTAGGAGTTCCACTGCACAAGAGATCAGTACTTTCAAATTTTGGTAGCCGGAAGTCTTACTAGTTGTGCTGAATAGTAGATATATCAGTACATAAAGGCTCTAGCATTGTACCTATTAAAGCACATTTGTCATGATCTTCTGAAGGGGTTACCTTGAGAGAAGTACCTTAGGAATTATGAGCACCTTGTGCTGGAACAGCATCTGTTTTATCCAGACAGAAAATGGGGATACCTTATTCCAATATGCAAGCATGGCTCCTATTTCATCCAGGAGTCCCTTCAGCTTAAAAAAGCTCACTTTGTACCTCCACTTCTAAGTGCCCAATATTTAGTTGGCTTTTGATCAGTTTCTATCTGTTTCACTTGTCATCAAATCATTTTTGAATTGCAGGCACCTAGGAGAAAGGGAACAAAAACGATCCTCTGAGCGCAGTAAACTTAAAACTCTCAATAAAAAAAAAAACAGGACCCCTGAACCCTAGGCAAAGGTAGCATACCTCTTCAAGGTAATTTTCAGTCATTTTAGCACATATTGTGTTACTGCTGTGCACTTCTCCCTGAAGGCTTTCGCTGCTGGGTACCTCTTCCTAGGGAGCCTCCTCAAACAACTTCCCAATGGTCTCTGAGTGCTCCTCAAGTCCAAATCCAGAGCCTTTACAACCACCAATTGCTCTATCAGCTCACTACAGCAGGCCCTGTCTCCACAATCAAATCGCAACAATTCAGAGCGCATTGAAAAACGCCAGTCACTCCGGACATCGGTAACAAGCTCCAAATTGAAATATAGATAGAGTAGGGCACAAATAGAGCATACAATCATGAGGGAGCTGATGATTATGACCCACTGAGTTCAATGTGCTAAAGCTGACGGCTTACCTTGCTCAAAGGATCAGACTCCCATCGATGGACAGTTTTTACCAAAAGTATATTGAGATAACCCCCGTTTTATTCATCAGCCGATCAGGTTTGGAGTAGAAATAGCCGTTGAATGCCACTACAAGAAAGGAGCTGTGAGGAGCGGAGCAGCATAGCAGCCATCTTCAGTGCTGTAGGTGGTAGCGTTACCACTGCACCTGTGGACTGGCGACTATTATTTTTTATTGTAATAGATTTTTTTTATTGTATTTTATTTTACTATTGTTCCTTCATTATTGTTATACCCACCTTCCCCCAAGGACCCATCTGGAAACAGGCTGCTATCAGCTCACTACAGCATGATTTTCCAAATACAACTTTTAAAATAAATAAATAAATAAAATCTAAGGCTCTTAATGGCAATAATCAACTGACCAACACTGCCTGCAAATGTTTCCCCTGACCTCAGGATTTCCCCTGCTGTTTTTTTTTAATATGATTGGTATGTATTATTGTACAATTTGTGACTCATAGGCAAGCAATAACACATGATGAGATGTGGGTTATCTCCTGATAAGAGCATGCTCAGATGCTTTGTTAGGCATGAAGTGCTTGCGCCGAGTGCCTTAGGCACCTGGGCATGCTCTTATCAGGAGATAACCCACACCTCGGAGTGTGTTATTGCATTTATAAAATGGGTCCTGTAACTAAATATTGAAAAAAAAAAAAAGGAAGAAAGACAATGTCCAAAATGTTTTTAAAAATAGTTTTTTAATACTAGTTGTAGGAAAAATATTCCCCTATTACTGTAGTGTCCTGTATCTGAGATTGGCTAGCTGACCAGTAGGGGCTCCTCCTTCCCCCAAAAGATTCAGTGCTTCTGTTGTTGCACACCAGACAGACATTCGCTATTTTCATTTTGCTGTCATTTTTTTCCTTCATGTTTCTGTGGTTGTCATTGTGTTACACAACCAGATTTGCCTTGCTGTTTCTAGTAGCAAGTGTGTTCGTTGGCAGCCAGCACAATACCCATTTTTTTTCCCAGCACATTGTTGTATGGGTGGAAGCCAGCATCTCTCTCTCTGGGTAACATAAACTGTGAACGCTACCTATCTGGTGAGCACATTTACTAGCAACAGTTTTTTTTTGTTATTCTCCATTTCAGTAATGGGAACACATTTGATGGGAGCGAGCATGTCCCTTTCCAGTCACCGTTGTATGATAATTCTCACAATGCTTTATCGGTAAAATCCTTGAAGTGCTTACAAGGTTGGTCTCTCACAAATATAAGCTTTATTGATGCTCCTAATTATGCCCACTACATGTTTTAACCCCCCCCCCAAAGGAGGACAAGGTCTCTGGTTGTGATTTAAAGCCGCCTTCCAGCGGCATGCGCGATGCTGGTTTGATCATGGTGGGTTTCTGAACCTCTGCAACACAGTTCAGATTTTTATAAACCTTTTCAGTGAGAGGCGATTATTTTGATAAAGTGAGAGGACTAACTGAGAGTTTGTTTGTTGAGCTGTGACAGCTGTCACAGTGATGATACATGTCACGTTGGTCCATTACAGTGTGTGCCCACCTGTGGAAACAGTTTCAGCTCCTGGAAGGTCAGTGATCTTTTGGTGTTGTGGGGTCACTCACGGAAGGCTAGTGCCAGTTAGCATCATTATCGTGCGGTAAGAACATGGCGCAGTGGCTCTTTTAGCCAATCAGCATGCAGATTTTTTTTACCCCATTTTATAAAAGTATTTATAGTATTTACTGTCTGCATATCAAATCTTTCTGCTGTCACCATTGTGTTTATTTTATTTTTGTATAGAAGCTTGATCTTGACTAGTTATTGTGTCTTGTACTTTGCTTATCTATCTCATATAATTTTTCTGTATGCGATTCTACTCATATTGTATGTTTTTGTCATCTTTATGGCTCTGGTCATGCCTGAAAATTGTCCCTGGGGCCAGTGTACCCACCTAGTGAATGCATGAATAAATAAATAAATAAATATTGCACCCCATGTGTTGTTGTGACTCAAGTTTTTAGTTGTACTCAAGAAGTGTGATTGTTGCTGGCCATAATTTCACACACCTGAAGTGTCTTATTGTTTTTATAAAATGGCTTTGAGAAATAAAAAATTGTGACAGTCAGTGACAGTCATGTTTGCTCTAAAGTCTTGGAAAAACACTGTTAATCCACCACCATAGGACTTCACCAGGGAAACAACAGGCTTTCGTCCCTGGCTTGTTGTATGTATGCTAACTTGTGTGCACTCCCTCATGGGTATGCTGCCTCGCTACTTCACTATTCAGGATGTACCAGACTGCCTTTTGTAGTCATAGCTTCAGAAAGTGGCATCACTGCCTGGAGTATGGTATTCAATCCCTACACATATGATATTACAGTAAAATAGTATTTTTTCATTGACTATTTACAGAGGTGGATTCTAGTACATGTATGATGCTTGCAAAAGAATATTCTGCACTGATAAGATGGTTAAAAGCACAGCACCTAATTTCTATGGTTACTCTTTTAGCTGAGCTCCACTCATGTTGATATATGATGTATGAGAACTGACCAGAAGAAGTATGACAGGCAGGAACAGAGAGACTGTGATAGTCAGAGGAATGGAGACAGTAGGTAGAAGGAGGTAAATGTGATAGAAAATGGCTAAGGTAGGGAGGGAGAGAGGAGTAATAGAATTTAGAAAGTCGCTGTACCACTGCAGAATTCCTTCACCATACTGATGGAATGGGACAGCCGAGAAGAGCTACTTGTTGCAGGAAGTGAGGGTCCACACAAGTGGAGCCCCCAAGGAGGCAGGAGGAGGCCCCAGCTGAACAGGAAGCAGATGCTGAAGGGACTCTATTATTGGGGGGGGGGAGACTTGGGCATGGGGGAGTAAGGGAGAAGGAGGTGATGTGTCCAAGAGGTACTTGGTTCTATGTGATAACTGCGATTGAGGATTAGCAATCGCCATTGGGTGATGTACATTGCCAAAAATGAATTATGGCAATGTGCGCCATCATAATGACTAAAAGGCAGTGATGGATTTTACATTTATGTAGGGGGTCTCGCTCTGACGCCTCCAAGAGACTTCCTACTTAAGGATTCTCAGCCCAGGGGGCGTATGTCGGGGCTGTGAAAAATCTTTAAAAAAGAACCTTGCCAAGTAGCCCTGAACACAGGAGTCATGGCCGAGTCACCCTTTTTGAAAGCACTCAATCTTGGTCGCTGTGTTTACTGGATACCGAGATACTTTGGGTTGGGGGATGGAGAGCATATCCAGAGGATCACTAGGGCAGTAGGAGATGGAAGGGAGCTGGACATCATTGTCCACCTGATGACTGAGGACCTGGCATGGGACAGGGTAGAGAAAGTGTAGGGTAACTTCAGGGAATTGGGGAGGGGCCTTAAGCAGATAGCACATATGGTGTCTTTTTCCAAGGTGTAACTGTGTACAGCTGGGGAGATGCAAGGGTACTCCACACCAGGGCATTTAATAACTTATTGAAAGCATGGTGCATGGAGGAGGGCTTCAGCTACATCAGGGACTGTGGACCAGTTTGGGAGAATATGGGCTTTTATAAGAGAGGCTGCCTGCATCCTTTTGGGAAGGGAACTGCAGTCTTAATGGAAGGTTTAACTGCTACTTGGATGAGCATTTAAACTAGTTGGGGGGAGGCAGTAAAAAAGGAGGCAACAATTGCCTCCCCAGATGATGCAGTAGCAGAGGAGGAGGGCCAGGGGGAAAGAGAAAACTCCCCTAGGATACAGGGATGGGGACAAAACAGAAGAAAAAGGGGGTAAACCTTGGGTAACATAGGGTAGAGGATTGAAAGAGACAAGGAATGAGGACATTGAAAAGGTAGGAGGAAAGTCAGGGGGAGCTTCAGGGAAAAACAGTCATGTATGGGATGGGGAAGCAGGGCAGTGGGCAGGAGGAGAGTATGGTGTGGAGTCGTGGAGAGTCATGTGTGCCAGTGCAAGGAGTCTTGGAAACAAAATTCCAGACCTGAAAACCATCATGATGGAGGCTGCCCTGGATTTAGTCACCATTACGGAGTTGTGGTGCCTTGAACACCATGACTGGAACATGTTCATAGAGACCTACTCTATGTTCAGGAGAGACAATCCATGGAGGAAGAGAGGAGGGAGGGAGAGGTTGTTTTATATGTGAGGGAGATAAGGCCATGGACATAAAGTGGTACTGGGAGGAAAAGGAAGGACTTGAAGTGCTGTTGGTCAGCCTGGAGACAAGTTGTGGGGTAGCCATTGGCATCGCGGTAGTGTTCAAGCCTCCAGCATAGGGAAAGGGGTTGGATATGGCACTTGGGAAGCCATCATCAAAATAATGGATAAGCAGGAGGTGCTGCTAGTTGCTGACTTCAAACTGCTGGGTGTGGAGTGGAGCCTTCCAACTGTAGCTTCCACAAGGAGTAGGGCCACCTTTGACTTCTTACAAGGAGAGTTTCTAGACAGTTAATTATTTAACTCACTAGGAGTGGGGCAGTGCTGGACCTGGTGCTTGCAAACAGGGACATTGTTGCAGATGTTGCAGTGAGCTGTCCCCTGGGTACCAGTGATCATGGTATGGTGTGGTTTAACATTAAGACAGGAAAAGAGGATAAACACACAAGGACGAGGCTCCTGAACTTACGGAGGTTGGAGTTTAAAGAAATGGTGAACTACCTCAAAAACTGCCTTGAAGGGGGGATTGCCAGGCAGGGGTGGAGGCACAGAGGACCAACATAACAAAGGATATAAATAAAGCAACTAACCACTGTGTCAAGGAAGTGAGTAAAAGCATGGTTCTCTAAGGAAGTGACAAAGGTGGTGAGGGAAAAAGGGTGGCATTCAGGAGGTATAAGGAAACAGAGGAAGGAAGACAGAGAAGTATATCTAGTAAAGCAGGAGGAAGCAGGCAAGGTGGCAAGGGCAGCAAATGCACTTACAGAGGAAAGAATCAACAAAGGGGTCCTTAAGGGGGTTAAGACTGTCTTCAGATACATAAGGGAGATGAGAAAACAAGCAGAGGGATAGTGAGGATTAGAAGGGCAGCAGAGGGAGACTGCTCAGAAGGGGACCAGTTTTCAGTTCAGTTTCAGTTTTATTGATCTGTCAAAGAGCATTTCAAGTACAAAATGCATAAAAGCATATAAAGTGCAGTAGATAGAAGCATAAGTGACTGAATACAAATACATCATACATAAATAAGTGCACAATAAAGACATAATTCAATCAGTTATAGGTAGGCTCTAAATACATCATTTAAAGGCAGAGACAGTAGGTACAATAATATAAAATCATATCTCATTAATGCATAGGACAGAACTCAACCAAAGTGATTGAATCTTATCTCAATATTATATATTTTAGATTTCTACACAAACTAATCTAGTAGCACCTTTAAATCTGAGACAAATTCTGTAGATATTTTCTAGATAACGGGCGACTGTCCTAATTATAATTTCATTTTTCATAGTAAAAAATATCTTCAACAAAAGATTCTGATCTGAAGTTTGAATAGTATTACATAGTGGTATTAGCCATTTGTTTCTTGGAACATTGTACCAGAGGCATACAAATATAACACGATTTAAATCTTCAGGGAAAAGGGAAGTGCAGGAACAGCATCTGGCCTGAGTTGTTAAATCTTTATTGTATCTAGCATCCAAGATGCTGCTTGGGAACAACTCTAGTTTGCATTTAGTATATTCAGCTCTTTGGTTAAAATCAGTAAGGATATCTAAATAATATCTATAGTAATGAAAATTATCATTAGACTGTAACCATAGTGATATATGTAGTCTTGAGTTATGCTCCAGATCTTTAATCTTGAAATGTTCAGTTATTCTACGTGTGACATGAGCTTCATATTTCAGGCTACTTGAAATGCCTCTGATGTCATAACTTTTTAAATATTCAAAACCCATGTCCCGAAGTAATCTAAATATTATGGCAAGCCACTCTGATTGCAGATGACCCAGATTAAGCCATGTGTATTTTCCCTTATACACAGGTAGGTTAATTTGTTATGTTTACAGTATGTTAAAGTATTTTAATCCAGTAATTAACCTTTCTAGCACAAAAGTACATCCTAAGGCTAGAAAGCCTGAGTTCAGCTCTAATTAAAGATGCTGGCCCAGATTTTCAAACTGCGCCAGGCTGTGGTGCAAGCTTGGGCACAGCTCAACTTGGCTGTGCAGGGTGTGGACTGGGCGATATTCAACGGAGCTGCGCCATGGCACAGCATCGTTGAATATCGCACCCTGGCCACCTGCAGTGTGCATGGTGCAGTGGCACTGCGCCAGTGCAAGTGGGCCAGAGGGGCATGGGGATGCGCTAGCGCAAGTTCCATTGCGATATGCACAGCAACCGCAATATTCAAAACTTGACATGCAAATGGGGTCATAATGTATGCAAGGTGCACATGGGGCCATTTGCATGCAGGTGTGCCCATCCCCGATGACTTGTGCCTGGCGCCCTGCCAGGCAGCAGCCGTTGGGGACCGACACCCCCTGCAGCCAGAAATGTGCTCCACAGCCTGATCACGGGCTAAGTAAATATATAACATCCCTATCATTCCTAGTGGTCTAGTGGACCTGCCCGCCTGGTTGCGGGCTAGGTACATAAATAGGAATTATCAATATCCCTGGTGGTCCAGTGGAACACTATCTGCCTGATCACGGGCATTTGTAATAAATAGAGATAAATGTCCAGTATCCCTGGTGGTCAGGGTACCCCACCCACCCACTGAGCTCCACCGCCCCTCCCCTGGTCAGCCAGTGGGGCAGCACCTCACCTGCCTGCCGCACCGCCGCCCACCGACTGACACCGTCGGTGGGGCTGTACGTCCATTGGTCCACAGCGTGAGACAATGGGCATGCAGCCCATACCGTACTACACATTCCAGATATGTGAATGGGATCATAAGACAATTCTAGGGGGTGGGGTAGGAAGAAGTAGGCTGCTGGTTAACTAGAATCTGCAGCTTATCCATTAGGTAGGGAAATGGGCAGACTGGGTGGGCCAAGCGGTCCTTATCTGCTGTCAAATTCTATGTTTCTATGCAGGTAGGGGTTGCGCATGCATGGATCTGCACATCCCGGGCTGAATATCGGGCTGTGCAGGGTAATGCATGAAACCCTCCCCTGCGCCTGCCTACATTACTGATGCGCCTGGCGATCGTAGTTTTGTGACGCGCACTTTTCCTTTTGAATATCGCACTAGGCAAGATTAGTGGGTTGCGCATGGCGCAACACTGTTGCGCCATGTGCAACCCTTTTGAATATCTGGGCCGCTGTGTACAGAATTATTCAGTCCCATACTAGATCTAAGTAGCTTGTTCAGCAGTACCTCAGGCCTATCCATATTATGTGAATCCCAAATGTCACCATTCTAAAGCATCTGAGCATTATATTTTGCCTTTATAGCTGTTATGAGAGGTCCAATAGTGTTTCATCCAAATTTCTTATTAAAAATATTAAGTGAGGTAGCCATCTGTTTGAGATTTATTAGTAAGGATTGTATATGTTTGGTCCATATACCATCATTTGAGAGTTGTAGGCCCAAGTGGGTACAGTTTTTCACAGACTTTAGTCTGTTGTTTCCTAATTTCCAAGTTTTCTTAACAGCTTTTGTTCCAAAGGTTAAGGCCTGACTCTTATGCTCATTGACCTTTAAATTGTATTTAGTTGCATAGCAGTCCAAAATGTTTAATTTGGATTGCAGACCAGACTGAGTTAAAAACAGCAATACCTGGTCATCAGCATAGGCTAGAACAGCACAATGCATATCCATGATATTAGGAGAATCAGTCTGAGAGCATTCCAATTCCAGCAATAATTTGTCAATATAAATGCAAAAAATCAAAGGGGCAAGGACACAGCCTTGCCTGACACCAGTATTAGCTGGAAAAGTGGAAGAAAACTGACCTGTAGGGCCCAACCTTACTTGCACCCAGGTACTTGTGTATAATTCTCTTGTAACAGCTATAATATCATGCCTAAAGCCCTTTTCCTTCATATGGCTCCATTACAAATTACGAGAAATGTCAAAAGTTGAGCTGAAATCAATGAAAGCAGCATACAATTTTTGATTCAGTACAGTTACATATTTTTCAAAAAGGTACCTGATTATAAAACAATAATATATTTACAGTATCTGGGACGAAATCCTGCCCGTGATTCTCATATTCCCCCTAGTTTAGCAAGTTGTTCGTTAAGTCTGTTAAGAATTAATTTTGCCCAAATTCGCAAGAAGTGAGATGGGCCTATATATAGTTGGGTCAGCTTTATTCCCCTTCTAAATATTGATATTATTATTATTGCACCTTTCCGTGAGGATGAGAAGGCTAACCTGTTACAAGAAAGATTAAAATATATTGTAAGTAATGTAGCCCATAATGATGGGGATGTTAAATACACCTCTGCAGGTACTGAGTCCGGGCACGGTGCCTTTTTTCATTTTAAAGATACAATTGTGAAGCAAACTTCAGTTCTTGTAAATGGAGTGAATTGCACCATATTGATAGTTAATATGACATATGGCATCATTGGTCCAGAGCAAAAAACACTTTTTAGACTAATAAGCTGTCCATGTATCAAGAGAGATATGAGAATCAATTTTGAATTTAAAATTATTTGTTCCCTTAGCCACAAGTAGCCAATAGGATTGGTGATCTCTGTTATTAATAATGTTTAACATATTATTCCATTGCTTTTGTTGAAACTCTTTTTGCTTCTTTGTTAAAACTGTTTTATTTTCCTCTAGTTTTCTTTAACTCTCTATGTAAGTTATGTTGTTTCTGAGATTTGGCCACCCTGATTTTGCGATAAAGTTCTTTTTTGGCCTTACGGCACTCATAGAAACATAGAAGTTGACAGCAGATAAGGACCGCAAGGCCCATTCAGTCTGCCCATTTCTTTTTCTATCTTATGAATGAGCCATTGGCCTTTGCTCTGTAAATGGCCTATCTATTCATACTCATCTGTATTACTCCCTTATGCCTCTTGTCCTGCTATTTTTCTTATATCGAAACATGTTGGACTCTTTCACCTTGTTAATGCCCTTAAGGTGTTTGAATGTTTCGATCACATATCAAAGTGAAACGAGATTTAGACAATAGTGGGACCAAGGCATGTAGTGTGTATTATACAGATAGAAGTTAAGTGCCCATGGGTAACAATTATGGTAATATCACATTTAATATCACATTTAAAGTGCAGAAATGTCACAGGGTATCATAATGGTGTATTAGTATTATACAATCAGCTGGCAGAAAAAAGTTTTATTTGGGGAGGGGTTAGGGAGAAAGGTAAGTGAGAGAGGGGAGGGGAGAGAGAGGGAAAGGGGAATGGGAAGAAGGGGGTAGGATAGAAATTGTGGGGGGAAAAACAGAGAGGGGCAGCATGCCAGCTAGCATCACAGAAAATGGAGGGTAAGTTACGAGGCAACACAAGGAGAGGAGTCAAGATCTATGGAGGGTTGAAACAGGTGCCCCAGCATGTGCAGCAAGGAGGGCACTGTGCCTCTTTTTAAATAAAGCATGACTTGGGGCCAGGCGTACATCAAGGGGGAAGTAATTCCAGTATGTGGGAGCCACGTGAGAGAAACCTGATTTCCCTTTGATAGTTCTAGATCTGGGAATGCTAAGCAAGGAAAGGTTTGAAGATTGGAGGCCGTATGACATGGGCTGATGGGTCAGCATGGAAGCAAGGTAGATAGGCATACAGGACCGCAGTATACTGTCCAGGAGTTTCCCAAGAGAGAGGAGCCAGTGTGCAATAGGGAAGGGCCAATTTAGGTCTGAGTACAGTAGGCAGTGATGTCTTAACCTGGAGGATGCAGAGGCGTAATGGCATATATTGTTATTAGTTGTGTCCCACCTCTGGAGAGTCTTAGATGCATTAGCATAGATAACGGATCCATATGAGAGTGATGGTATTAGGATACCTCTAGAAATGGCCAACCTTGCAGAAAGGGTTATATTACGGCTTGTTTTGTAGGCTAAGCTCAGTTTGGCATTTACAGCCTTGCATGTTGTGGTTATATGGGTATCGTAAGTGAGGGATTCATCAAGCCAGACACCCAGGTATTTAAATGAAGTTACCATCTCCAGTGGGGAACCATCAGCCCAGGAGACCCGGAAAAAGTCTCTGCTCTGTTTTAGTTTAATGGAAGACTCAAAGAGCATGGCCTGTGTCTTGCTGACATTGAGAATGAGTTTATTTCTGGTGATCCAGGACTGAATATTTAGTAGGTCCATAGAGAGCTTATGGTTAATAGACTGAACACTATTTGAGCTGGTGTAAAGAACAAGGTTGTCGGTGTATAGCAATGTTGAACAGGAGGATATGTTTTGTGTTACATTATTAATGAAGATTGAGAAAAGAAGGGGTCCAAGGACAGATTCCTGCAGTACCCCAACACTGATAACTGCTTTTTCTGAGATGGCCAAGTTGAATTTTACTGTTTGAGTTCTGTTTGATAGGTAGCTACGAAACCAGGTTACAACGCTAGTCGAGAAACCCAGGGTTTGGAGATTTGCAAGCAGGAGAGGGTCATTAACGAGATCGAAAGCTTTTGTCAGATCGATAAATGATGCACCAGTTTGAAGACCCTGATCCATGGCCTGAAGAACATCATTTGTTAGCTGTAATAAAGCAGTTCGAGTACTATGGCCTTTTCTGAAGCCATGCTGGTTTGTGTCCAGGAGGTTATACTTGGAGAGATGTTCAGAGATCTGTGCAGTGTCGAGCTTTTCGAGGACTTTATTTAACACTGACAGTATAGCTATTGGCCTATAGTTAGCTGTATCTTTTTTGTTGCCTTTTTTAAAAACTGGTGTGACTGTGGCTAATTTCCATATATCGAGCATCACTCCTTTGTACAGGGACAAGTTGAGTATTCTGGATAGCGGACCTGCAATGGACGGGGCCGCTAGCTTTAGGAGTTTTGGTTCAAGGCAGTCAGACCCAACAGCAGTACTGTCTGATATAGAATTGAGATGTTTAAGAACATCCTTCTTTGAGATAGCTTTAAAGTAGAATGAAGGTGTCGTTTTCATGCTCTCTCAGGTGGGGGATCCAGAGGGTAAGTTATCAGGAGAGAGAGCAGTGGTATATCCGGAGAGGTCAGAGAAGTGAGTATTGAATGCATTGGCAATTGTGCATGAGTCATTACAGTGAACTCCTTTCAGTATCATGTCACTATTGTGGTGAATTTGTTTAGAACCGAGGAAGGTTTTGATATGAAACCAAAATTTCTTTGGGTCACCAGCTGCATCTATCAGAAGGCCCTTACAGTATTGGCTTTTTGCGTGTCTAATTTGTGTTTCTCACTTCGATCGCTGTTCTCTGTAGATGTTAAAGTCAGCTTTGAGACCAGAAATGTTAAACTTTCTCCAGCATTTGTCCCGATTTTTGAGTGACGCAAGGAGGTCTTTATGCAGCCATCTGGTTTGTTTACCATGAACTCGCAGAGTATGTTTACCTTGAAGGGGCACAAATTTACTCAGGAAGACATGGAGGGCAGCATCCGTGTTTGGTGATTGGTAAACAGGGGACCAGTCAGTGTGAGACACATCATAGAGAAAATGAGGCTGGTTTAAGTTGACGTAATTCCTGAAGCATGTAGAGTGTTGAGGGGATGGATGTAGAGATTTTAGATGGACTCCATATACAGAAGACAGGGGAATGATCACTGATGGTGTCCAGTAGTGTACCTGTTCCTGCAATTCTATCCAAGTGATTCGTTAAGACCCAATCGATAAGGGTGCTGGAATCAGCAATAACAGATACTCTTGTAGGATCAGTAATGATTTGGTGTAAGTTGTAGCTCTGCATCAGGGATTGTAGAGTATCTTGGGATTTGCCAAGCCAGTTTGAATTTAAGTCTCCAAGAATGACAAGTTCATTTTTCCCTATATATGCTGCTGTATGATCCAGTAACTCCACTAGGCCTTTTAGACCACTTGGGGGGGTTATAGGCACAGACAATGTGAAGTTTCTTAGCTCCTAGTCAGAGTATAGCATGGATGTATTTGCACAAGGAGTTTTACTTGTCAGTTATCATAGTGAGGTTTAGATTATTTTTGTAATAGATAGCGACACCCCCACCACACTTAGGAGGTGGCCTATCGCACATAAGAAGGTTGTAGTTTGGGAGTATGCAGTAGGTATCAGGGATAGAGGGTTTTAGCCACATCTTGGATATACAGAGCACGTCAGGGTGGTAGTTGGCCACCCAGGCTTCAAGTTCCGCACGATTGTGGAGAAGACGCCTGACATTAAGATGGGTCATGTGTAGACCTTTGATATCATAGCTGGTATAATTTAGGGGTAATTGACTCAGCATTGGTCCTGGGTTCAATTCAATGTCCCCAGACAATAATAGGATCAGCAATATAATGTACCTTAACTTATTCAGTGCAATTTGAGGGATTTCACAGCTATGGATACGCCACCATTTAGTAACAGAGGCAGTAACGTAGTAGATGAGTAGTCTAGGAAGGAGGGCAGGGGTCACATCAAGGCCTCTGTCTGAAAGGATTAAGATGTTAGAGTAGGTGAAATCATTTGTATCCATGTCCCCACTGTGGGAGTGATTTTCGGGATTGATAGCTGTAAAGATATTCAGTAGTCAGAAACAGGATAAGGGAGGGATATGTGGATGACACAGTCATCTACTGCTCCTTGGACAAGCTGGCAGATCTTGGTCCCCTCCTCCTTGCCGATCTAACGTCACTAGAGGCTTGGCTAAAAATGAATAGAATGGTCCTGAATGCATGCAAAACTAAAGCCATGCTGTTCGGACCCAGATCCCTTGGACAAGATAGGACCAAATCCTTACAGCTTAACTCACTGTCAGGCAATAGCACTGAAGTAGTGGCCTCCCTAAAATACCTAGGGCTCACACCAGGCCAAGGTCTCACCTTTAAGAACCACATCAACCTAGTGACCAAGACTATCCACTGTAAACTTAGTACTCTATATCGATTAAAGGACCAGCTTATCCCAGAAGCTAGGCTCTCAATTGCCTCCAGTGTCCTGTTCCCCACACTGACCTACGCTGCCCCTGTAATACAGGGCATGGCCAAGCAGGAGGTCAACTGGCTGTAGATACTGTACAACAAGGTAGCTCAGTTTGCTACTCAGGATCACTCCAGAAGCCACCACTGTGGCACACTAGCCAGTTACAGTGGCCTTCATTTGCTGCTCACCTCCAGCACACCCTGCTTTGCCTGACATTTAAGTTACTCAGCCCATCTGCTCCACCCAGCCTAGAAGGAACTATTGCCATCAAGCACAACCCTCAAAGTCTGAGGACTCCAGACCAGACTCTGCTGGAAGTCCCCAGGGTCAGGACAAATGCGGGCAACAAGTCTTTTTCCTACACCACCCCCTACCTGTGGAACAAACTTCCACCCTCAGTACAGGAAGCCCCCTCACTTTTGAATTTCTGCACCAGACTCAAGGCCCATATGATTGAAGCCAGCACTTGCCATTGTCATGCACCTGATAGTCCACCCCTCTTACTTATGCCAACCCTCTCACTTGTCCAACCTTAGTACAGCATTGTCTCTAATCACTCTAATTAACCATTGTACTAGGTTTTGCCATACCATTATAGCTTTTATACCATAATGTACTGTAAAATGCTACTTATGACTGTAACCTGTCAATTATCTGTGTGTACTCTGTAACCATTTCCCTCTCTGTATTTCACCATGTAATGTTATTCTGGGTCACCCCTGAAAAAGGGACCTTCGGGGCTCAGTGGGCCTACCCAGTCATCAAAATTTAATAAATAAAAAAATAAATAAATACTTACAGTCTATAATCCTTCAGTCCTAGTATCATTAGTAGTCACAACAGTGTGACAATGACTCGGATCTGCTGGGACTATATAAAGTCAGGCAGTTTGAGGCAGTATAGCGCAGTGGTCTAAGGCTCTGAGCTGCAAATCTGGTGACATCCAGCAGACCAGACCTGGGTTTGAATCCCACAGCTTCCACTTGCATACTGTGTGACCCCGAGCAAGTCACTTAACCTCCTTGTGCTCCCAGGTCGCTCCTGTAAAAAAGCTTTCAGCTTAGTGTGCTATACCTGGTTAAACAACTAAATAAAAATTAAAAAAAAAAAGTCCCATTGCATTCAATAAACCAACCTTGTCTAAAATATTTTTGTAAAGGTTCAAAAAGCCCACCTTAATATAGACTAGAAGGGACCAAGAAAAAATATACATCCTGAACAGTCACTTCTGCTTGATTTTCAGTGTGTGTGTGTGTGTGGGGGGGATAGACTTCCATGCTGCATCAGGAACGGGAGGTGGGCATGGGTCCATTTTCAGAGAAAAGAGTCCAGAAGAAACTTGTAGCACTAAAGTTGGGCAAAGCTATGGGGCTGAGCAGGATACACTCAAGGGTTCAAAAAGAACTCATGGAGGTGCTAGCTGTCCTACTGACAGCCTCGGTAAACAGCTCTCTGGAAACAGGCATGGTTCTGGAGGACAGCAGAAGAGCTGATGTGGTCCCTCTACATAAAAGCGGCACCAGGGAGGAGGCTAGCAACTATAGGCTGATCAGTCTTACATCAGTGGTGGGGAAATTAACGGTAACTCTGTTAAAGGAAAGATTAGTTGAATATCTTAAACCTAATCTGTTGCAAGACCACAGGTAGCATGGATTCATGTGGGGAGGTCATGCTAAATGAATCTGATGGATTTCTTTTACTGGGTGACCATGGACAGATGCAGGTGGCTGTAGAAAAGTGTTAAAGAAAAGACTTAAGAGAAAGGGAGAAGAGGCACAGTGGATTGACAAGGGAAAGGTTGACCAGAATTTAGGAAAGAGATATGAGAAGGCACCTTGATCAACAGTAGAGTTCCTAGGTGGAACTGAAAGGGAATGGGAAGAACTGCTGTGGAGATGATAGGAGGGAGGTAAGGTAGGAGGGAAGGAAACCAAACCAGAATTTGGATATAAAGGAGACACAATGGGAAAGGCACCTGGCATCAAGGGAGTGGAGGGAAAGGGCAGAGTAGAGTGAACAGTGGTTCCTCTGAGGTGTAGAGACTAAAGCAGAATGACCAAAAGAGAGGTTCAGACTGGCAATGGAAGATTTGGTAACTCCACTGTAAATTATGTCACCACAGTCAGAAATATGGAGAATCATCTCTAAAACAATCTCATGGCAGGCAGGAAGTGGGGATACTCACTTTGTTCCTCTATAGTGCACCAGGCTTGGGGTGGATGTCATCAGTGTGCACTGAGAAATCAAGATGATGGTCCAGCCAGACCCTCAGGTACTTAAAGGAGGAAATATGATCAATCAATGTACCATCAAGGGTAAGGAATAATGGGGGGGAGGTGGAGGTGAGTCTGTTAAGCCTCTGTCAGGTGCCAAAAGTCATGGAAGCTTTTTTGTCATTGAGGGACAGTTCGTTAGACCAGAACCAGTGCTGAATATTGTCAAACTCCATTTGCAGCTGGGAAGTAAGGTCATGGGAAAAGGAGCCAGATGCAAAGAGCACTGTATCATCAGCCTACATATGAATGGATACAGAGAAACAGGGAGAGGAGAGAGGAGAGGTCATACAAGAACATGAAAAAGAGAATGTAGCTAGGGACAGATGCTTGAGGGATTCCTGGAGAGATGGGGAATGAGGGATAGGGATCTTCTGATCTGGAAGCTTGAGATGTGTCCTCAGGGTAGGATCAGATTCAACTGACTGAGGAGGCCATAAGGCCTGTTGTTTTAAGCTTGTCCAGAAGGAGGGTGTGTGTCACAGAGTCAGAAGCTTTAGCAAGATCAGCAAAGATGGCAGAGGAGATCTCATCAATGGTCCATATCTAAAAGGATGGAGTCAGTAAGCCAGAGGAGAGAGGCGGAAGTGGAGTGGGATTTCCTAAATCCAAACTGGAAAGGGATAAAGAAGAAGGAGGAGGAGTCAAAGAAGGAAGAGAGCTAAGAAAAGACAATGCGTTCCTGTAATTTAGCCAGAGTGGGAAGGAGACAAACAGGTTGGAAGTTACCAGATGAAGGATCACCGCCTTTAGGAAGAGGGATAACAGTAGCCTTCTTCGGGCTTCAGGGACAAAGAGAGATTAAGGAGTTGGGTAATAGGCATAGCAATGGCAAGAGCTGACAGAATCAATAGCTTAGGATTGAGACCATCAGGGTTACCTCCCTTCCAAGGATCAGGGGCAAGCAGGGCCTTAATGGAATCAAAGGGAAAGGTATGAGACAAGGAGAAAAAGTGAAGGAGGAAGGCAGAGGAAGGGATGAGATTGTGAGCACAGGTGATGAAACAGGTATTAAAGGAAGAAGCAACAGAAGGTGGGTCAGAGATGAGGGAATAACAGAGGAGGGAAACTGGGTTGGTGAGGAGAAAAGGGAATTGATAACCTTCCGGAAGTTGGAGAGGTGACCAATGTTTCAAGTTTGTTTATTGTTGATTGGTTAAATAACCATTACAACATTAGAAAAAACTACACCAGGTTTATTACAATACATCGCCGGCAATACAAAGATAATACAATCACATATACTTTAACTTTCATCAATACAATAAACGAATTATGATCAGTTATCTTAAAATCAGGTCTATTGAGAATCTTAATTAATATGTAAACATTTATACTAAAAGTCAAACCATTTTGTGGAGAGACAATTAATTTAAACCCTATTAGTAATAGGATGCTGCAAATAAGAAAATGAGTGCATTATCCCTAAAATCGTAATTAAACTAGCCATCCAAATTTTATAGCACCAGCGGTCATCATTCTGAATCTTGGACAAAGAAAATAGGGCCATTATAAGACCCTCTATAGGTATCCAGATGTCCTACAGAAATACTGTGACATTACAGAGTAAGAGCACTTAGTCTCTGAGCTTACTATTAGGATCTCTATGATATCAGTGACACCATCCCCTTTTAGGTAAGACTTCAGGTGCACCCCACAGCTCATGCTGCCCCGTGCTCCTTATCCCCAGATATGGGAGGATTTATACACCAATTACAGTGAGAATCACTTAAAGGTATACCCTGACCATAGCAATCACTCTGTCCATTCTTTTCTTTCTATGTCTGGACATCAAACAACCATTTAAAGGACATTTATGACCATCAGATCCGATCCAGAAAACAGGCTCCTTCCACCATAGTTGGGACCCATTTGGGACTCCAGGACCACCTGTTAAAGTACTCTGTTCCAAACAAAGTGGTAAGATTCCGTCTCCAGACCAACATTCAGAAATTGTATGTTATCGGTAATATCTTCCCCTTTTTGGTACACATGCTGCTCCGTGCTCCTGGTATTTGCCAGGAATGGGAGGATTTATAAACCAATTGCAAATTAGAAATCATATGCTGGTTTCCAAGGACCCTATCTAGTTCCACCTGTCTACAATTTCCTCATCACAATTAGGCCCCCAGAGCCCATTATTGGGCCCAGCATGGCTACCCATTTCAAGCGCAAATTTAAGCCATCAACTGGTTACTGGATGCCAATTTAAGTTGTTTAGGCATGCCTCATTAAGCAATCTAGTAGACCTTCCATTTAACGATTTAACATTAAAACCTTAAGGTATCACAGCAAATAAGAAGAATGTGACACAATTTAGCACATATTCCATAATATACATTTTAACCAATCTATTACTATGCACTCACAAATATTGATTTTATCCCAAACATTTAAAACTCCTTTAGTCTGGAATTCATCATTTACATCAAAATTTAGGGACACTGAAAAGCAAAAATAAATGAAAAAAGTTCAGAACTCAACCAGGCGTTAAGAGTATACTTGCAGTTCGACTGTCCCTTAGTTTGCATCCGACTTGAAACCTGTTTTTTTTAGCGGTCTGCTTTCCATTCTACCAGCACACCATCACTTAATCACTCTTAAGAAGCTAGCACACATAAGCCCGCAATACTTTCGGCAAAGTTACTGGAGTACTTCAGATCCCGGCTCATTTCTCAGCTCTCAGCTTCTCACTCTAGCTTCACAGACCAGTTTTTAATCGACACACACACACACACCGGTCATTAATGTAGCATCCTCCATTTCTCCATTTCTCCATACTTATTAGTATGTCTTTCAGCAGAAATCTAAGTGGGCTAGATCAATCTTACACCACAGACACTTAGAAGGAAAATAAAAAAAACAAACAATGCGCTCCTCTAAGCATGGGCAACTTTATACACCTCTATAAAAAGACCCCAAGCCCTAGGCAAGGATTGGCATACCTTTTCAAGGCATTTTACAAGCCTTTCAACATATTATTCTCCACAGGTCTCCTCATTGCACATCCTAGCAGGCAAACGAAGCTACGAATTTCTCCAGCAGAGCTTTTCTCCAAGAGTCTCCTCCATGCTTCCTTCTTCTTTTTGAAGAAGTTGAAATCCAGCCATTTCTCCTCCAAATACTGGTAAATAATTCCCGTCACTCACAAAGGCAAACACCGGCTCAGAGCAGGTGGGATAGCAAAACAGCACACATGAGGCAGACACAAGCGCAACGCCAAAGTGCCAAACTGTCGACCGAGTATGCAGCCAGCACAAAAGGAACCATCAAATAAATCAATAGTGAAATCCCAATAAAAATTCAGCCAAAGTTTCTTTCATAAAAAAACATATAAAGAAGCTAAATAACAAATGAAGCCCAGACACTACTGAAAGCACAGCGAGGAGTGGGACAACGTTGCAGCCATTTTGCTACCCCTCAAAATTCCAGATAAACAGAACTATTGGCAGCAAATGGAATTTTCTGCTTGAGCCCAATTTGTTCATACAGCACGGCTCCAATGTCATGAACTGTGCAATCCCAAATGCCTCACACTGAAAAGATATTTCTGATCTCCAACTTTCTGAATGGCAGTTATACAGATGTCAACAAGTTGGCAAAAGCTTAAATGATTAGAGTGGTCCGATTCTGCAGTGTTTAGCTTTTTTTGAAATTGAATATTTGTTATTGCTAAAGCTTTTCCTTAAAGAATTATTTGTTCAACCCACATAGTGCAATCCACATCACATACCACTAATACAGTAAGTCCCTTGTTTTGTCCCACTGTCCATGCTTTCTTTGATCTTGTAGCAAGCTACTATGGAGTGGCTCTGGAAACTGTCATTTTCTCTCGGGTACTAACAAATGGAGCATCTCTTAGATTTGCATTTCAAGCAACTGGGAGTATAAGCTGTGACACTGAGGGGAAAATAATTGCTCAGACCAGTAGATTTTTACTAGCTTTGCATTCACAGAATGCAAGAAAAGTGGCAGAGTTGAAAGCCATTCCAATTAGTGTGTGCTGTTGAGAAGGGAATGATTTTTCTTAATTATGCACTGTGGAGGTGGTAATCTAGGATAGTATGTTGCCACCAGTGGTAGTCTATTACAATTGTTCTGGTTCCTGGTTTTGAGGGAATCCTCTCTTGAGATATATTTTGATTGGTCCATCTGTTGTTAAACCTCCCTTTTCCAGTACCCCTTCTGAACTAGGAACTTGCTCAGTTCTTCATGCCATCTATTAAAAGTAAAAGAGCCTGTGTAGTCTGAGTGCTGATAGTATGGAAGGCTTTTAACAGTGTGCTTGGGATGACAGAACTTGGGCGAGGGATTCATATGTTTGTCAGTTGGTTTGGTGCACAGGTCTGTTTGAGCTCTCTCATTTCGTATAAGTACCATAACATTTGAAATGTTTATTTGTGTTTTCAAATGATTAATTGTGAATTTGCTAGAGGAGAGAAGGGTGGTAGACAGTTGTAGAATATATAGGCTCTCCTCTCTACATGTCCAGATCATGAAGATATCATCAGAAGGTGTCAGTCACTGGAGAGGCTGGACTGCTATGTTTCTAAGTGTGTATTCTTCACATTTTGCCATGAAGAGGTTAGAAAAGCTAGGTGGCACTGTAGGCTCCATAGCTGTGCCATAAACCCGTAGGTGCCCTTGTCAATGGATAAATAAGAGCATCTACTGTGGGACCCACAGTGCAGTACTTTTAGATGAATTGACACCAACTGGGGTGGTGTTGGATTCACTGGGAGGAGAAAATCCTTGTGATCAGTTGTGGTTGTGTTTCAGGTCCACAGTGAGTTACCTTGTCATTTTATAAGTTCTGCATGTGACAGGGTGGGGTCCAAAGTCAATTCCTTATAGTGTAATGCATTATGTTGCCTTTAAACTTCATCTGTGTATTATTTTCTCCGGCTGGAGGACCCGGGAGTCACTTTCCATGTCAGTAACCCGCATTCATATCATAAGAAGCTGAAGCCAGCATACCACTGCAAGCTGCTAGGAGACTGTTTCCATCTATTCAGATGCTTTCCATATCTAGGAAGAGAGAGACAGTAGCCCTCAGCATTTGCCACTTCCTGGTGACCCAAGAGGCAAAGTAACAGGTGGGAAACCTGTCGAGGAATGGAGGGATACAGGCTGTTTCTGTTGTATTAGATCAATCGGTGCCAGCACCCCTGCAATTGAGTAGGGTGAGAAAGGGTTGAAAAACAATGCTGGGGTTCAGGGTTTTGGCAAAATACACTTGGGACCCACATCTGTCCTATCCTGGCAATGGATGTTGACCCCCTACGTTCCTACCCTGCAATATCCACAACAGAGGGTAAGCTGTGGAAGTACCAGAAAGTAATGGGTGTTAAGACATAGAGGTTGTATAAACAGGGGAGGCTCAAGTCGAAAACATGTAAATAGCAAAATAAGCTCACAAATTAAACAAATCCCCATGTAGCTCAGAAAGCCATGATGAATGCTGAGGTTTTCATGGATGCACAATTACAGACAGTATACTACGTACATCTTGATGTAGAAGACCTTGTTTGAGGGGCACCATTGTTCTCTGCCTTCTGACATTATAAAATGATTTTTGTGTGCTGCATGAGTTAAACAGTACAGCTTAGAGGTTAGAGTAATGAGCTGTGAATGAGCTTCGTGCATCCAGTAGACCTGGGTTTGATTCCCTCAGCTTCCACTTGCATACTGTGTGACTCTGAACAAGTCACTTAACTGCCCAGTGCTCGCAGGTTGCCCCTGAAAACAGGCACTTGTGTCTAGTGGGCCTTACCTGATTACCAAAGAATAAAAATAAAATAAACAAAGAGCAAATACACAAAACAAGTGCTCCAATGGTGTTCTCCTTGTGTGTGTGTGTGTGTGTGTGTGTGTGTGTCTGTGGTGGGCAAACAGGGTTTATGTACAAAATGGGTGTACAGATTTTATTTTCTTGGCTACAGCCCTGCTGGAAACAAACACAAATATGAAAAATAGACTAAATGTAACCAGAAAAGGAAACTAATCTACAGTTTCATCTCTTCCTACTGTTTCTATTTTGAGAAGACCTACTATTGTTCTGTTAACAGTGAAACCTTTCTGTGAGTAGCAGGGTGGTGTTGTCAGGCTTGTTATCTTTTTATATCAGGAGAACGGGCTTTACCATCTGAGGCAGAGCTGGATTTTCATTTCAGACCCTGGCCATAGATCTCCTTGTAGCCAATGGTGGAAAAAAAGTCTTCGGCAGTGGCAGCAGTGAAAGAGTTTGTAGCAGCAGTAATCAACCATGGGTAAATGTACATCATTTCCAGTTGCAGGTTTTTCTCATTTCCTGAACAAGACTCAGAGGAAATCTATCCCAAAACCTCTTAAGTCTCTATGAAAACAAAACCTGGTCTGTGTTCCAAACTTTGTGTGCATTGGAATTTTACTGGGTTTTTTCCTTATCCACATTTTATTATTAGATGCAGCTCACTTTCCATTTTGTTCAGTCTGAATTTTCTTTAACACTTACTTTTAAGAACATCACAGTGGAAAATAGAAATGATGTATTGAAACCAATGATACAAGAGGTTTCATGGAGCTCCTTTGGCAAATGCTGTTCACTGGAACATCCGGTCGGCAACAGCCGATGGCTACAGCATACAGTCAGAAAAGAGTGCAATGCTTAACACCTGCAGTTGCATGTAGACACACAGAGAACACAAACTATTAACGCTCGAGGACATGAAGTCAAATGAATGAATACATTTAATAGTAAACCTGTTACTTATACACAGACACCTACAGGCATATGGTCATCTACATGTGAGCAACAGATTTGCCAATAAATTAATTTATTCATTTGATGACATCTCTTCAAGTGCTGTAAAATGCTATGTTTCAGAGTTGATTTTCCTGAATTAGGAGCACCAGTCACTGGCTGAGTGCATTCACAAACTTGCAGAGCTGCACATACTCCCTGGGCAGATTCACAAAGCAACTGGATGCAAGGCTGACCTGCATCCAAATGTGTGGGTGCAGACTAATTTTTTGTCTGTGCCTCACTGGGGTTTTATTCTCAAACCACCCTGCATCCCTCTAGCAGACCCCCACCCCTTGCATCTTCAGCCCTCTATGTCCACTCTCTACATGTAGGCAGGACACTGCATCCACACTGTAGACAAGGACAGCTACACCATCCCATACTGTGAGGTTCACATTCAAAGTTATGTTTAAATTAAGTGTTGACCTAGATACAACACCCAACACATTGTGTTCTATTCTAAGAGGGCACAGAGCTGCAGATATCCTCCTGCTTCCTTCACTCTATATGCCTACCCTGCACCTTCTGCCCACCCTACTCAGTACTCGGCATTACTCGTTTAAACAAAAAGTGGAAGTAGGCACTAGGCCCATCGAGACCACTTTCCCCACTGCAGTGGGGGGTATCTACATAAAGTGATCCAAAAGAAATTTGTCCAGCTCAGTTTTAAACTGCTTACATGATGACAGCCCCACTATATATTGGGGTAAGGTGTTCCAAAGTTCAGCTGCCTAAGAGTAAAATAATAGTTTCTTTTATTTGTAAAGGCCCTCGGGATTTGAATTTGCCTGTTGCTACATCATAGTCCATGCTTTTTATCTGAGAATTGTAAGCTGCAGACATTCTTAAGATCCTCATCATTTAAGATATTAAATAACAATAGTAGATCTCCCCTATCTCGTCTCATTTGTAAATCATATAATCCTAGGAAAGTCACCCTTTCTTGATAGGGTAAACCCCTTATTTCTGGTATTTGTTTTGTTACCCTCCTCTGTAAACTCTCAACCATGTTTTTTTATCTTGTTCCAGGTATGGGTCTCAGAAGGAGACTGCGTAGTCTGTGTAAGGTCTGATATAAGACCTATACAATTTAGTAATACATTCTTTATTATGTGTTATGAGTGATTTTTTAATAGCAGATATGATGCGATTACCCACTTGGGAGACTTTATTACATCGATTACTCCAACTGAATTTATTTACCATAACACCCAAGTCTTTTTCATGGTACACTGTCTTGATATGAAAGTTGCATAAGGTATACTCAGTATTAATTATTACTCTAAATGTGTTTAAATTCCCCACTTGCATCACCAACACTCAGCAAGCCCTCCCACACCCTCAAAGTGCCCTCTATATTTGTTGCTATCTGTCAGCTATGTCTCCATCACTCAACAAATCCACATACATAATATCCCCCTTAATAATGTCAAATGCTCCACCCATATCAAGTCTCTAAACAAGCACAGCATGAGTCTGGAATCCCATAAGTAACCCAGCTTTCTGTTTGGTTTAACATGTTTAACAAGGAGGACATACCCTTGAACTCAGTGCCCAGGGCCTGCTGTCAACTGATGTACTAGAGGAGATATCAGAACATACAGCACATCAATTGGCAGCAGGTTTGGGCAGTGAAGACAGGGTGGTGTTAGCCTTACTGAAGACAATAGATCAAACAGAAAGGTTTTAAATAAATTAAAGTGGGTGACACTTGTTTTACCAGTGTGCAGGGTGAGTTTACTTAGAAGACGGGATGCAGTTCAGCGATATGATGGTATTGCCAATGTTGTTTTCTATGTTATATGCTGTTGTATACAGTCTAGCATTGTACTGAATATTGGGAAAACATTATTGATATTGATGCAGCAAAGTCTGAAGTTGCCACAAAGCAGCTAAAATTCACCTTCATGAAGTTTTCAGTGTTCTCAGCAACTTCGACTTCACCAAAAGTAGCGATGTTTTCACCACAAAGTGTGAAATTTACCTGTGAAGTGCAGAATTCAAGGTACATTCTGCAGTTCGCAAACACCTTATGAAGTGCACAAAATTTGCAAAGAAAATTTCACCAACTTTGCAGTCTCTAATTATGGGGTATCCCCCTCCCCTTCTTCCTATCAGATCTACTTTATTAATGAATCTAAGGTTGTGGCACTTTTTTCTGTGCCACCCCTGCAGCTGGAATACTGCTGCTGACTACACACAATACTTAACATAACAGGGGCAGGTGCAAGTGACTGAAGAAGAATTTTATTATCAACAAATACAGATCTGACATAGCAGAAACATTTTGTACCTCCATAGTACTGAGAGGACAGACAAATGGTGGAGAGGATGAGACAAGAACAGGCAGCCATTTTGCTGTTAATGGCTCCAATTTACATAGGTATGCAGAGAATAGCAATGAAATCTGAAGCCTCACTGACTTTGTACCTAAGGTTGATCAGTTAGAACTGTGAATGAAGCATGTCAGATCCCTATTAAGAAACTGTGCCAAATTCAAGACCATAATACAAGAATTACACTGTTTTGCATCAGAATAGATGACAAAACCATAGAAGCAGAGCAAACCCCAGTTTAACCTGTTGCAAAATACTGTATAATTCTTGATGTCTCATGAACCTTGCTCTTGCACTTAGAGCTACTGTAGTGTGCTCATGGTAACAGTGTGTAGGTGTAGCTGGTGGGATTTGAACCTGAACTTGCTGATCCTTAAGCCTGTGATCTAACCACTAGGCCCCAATATCACCCCTCTGTCACATTTATAATTCTCATTAGCGAAGCTTAATGCAAACAGCAGTGGAATGGAATTAACTCATTTCCAGGAGTGAAATTAAAAGTCTGACTCAGTACCAAGACTTAAATGAGGAAGGACTGCCTCTTTGTAAAATTTATACCCCTAAAGCATAAAACTGACTTAGTAAAGTGTAAAAATTCAACATACTGTATGATGACGAAACATATCCCCACACCCTGTTAGATCTGTTTGATACTTGATCAAAGACAATGTTTCCCGTAGTGGATTCTTCCCATTTTCAACACTGAAAGCAGACTTCTTGTTAGCAGTTCACAGGGTGTGGCCAAAATTGGAAAAGGTGAGCTTTGCTATTTTAACCCTTTCAAGGGAAAAAGTCAGTGGGGTACCACCTACAGCACAGCTGTAATGCAGTGCTATAGATTGTGTAGGACTCTAAAGCATTGCATACCAGCTGCTTGATCCCTTGTTTCAAGTAGTTGTGCTAGGCATTATGGAGACTTGACTTAAACACACTTGCCCTGATTCGCTCTGTGAAATAAATGGGTACTATTTTTTCCAGAATGACAGACAGGGTAAAAAAAAAAGTGAGGGACAGAATGCTCCTCCATGTCAAGGAATATCTAACCGCTTCTATCATATCCTCCAGTAGGAAGGTCGATGCATTCTCAGAGTGGCTCATACTGGAAATGGTTATAAGGTCAGCAAAGAAACTTTACAAAGGATGCATCTACAAACCCCAACAGGGGGTAAACTCGATCTCACCAACATTGTTAAAATCTAGATTTAGTATTTGCCATATTGGTCCTTGTAAGAACTGATCCAGAAGCAAATGATTTGATACTTTTTACTGGACCAACATAGATGTAACAAAAAGAACAAAGTGTTTTAGTTTTCGGACTGAGTCCTTCATCAGAAGCATAATGACACTTATTTAGAAAAGTCAATACTTTTAACACCCAGATCATGCAGAGGTGCTTCTGACGAAGGCCTTGTTGGTCCGAAAGCTAAAGCACTTTCTTCTTTTTGTTACATCTATGTTGGTCCAATAAAAGGTATCAAATCCTTTGTTTCTGGATCCAACATTGTCAAAGAAATTGCTGGCCTCTCACCAACTAGGGACACTGTGTTAAAAGGAGATTTTAACCTAAATTGGCCTGATGCTAAAAAGTCTGAATACCTGGAACTCCTTAAGCAAATAAATCTTGCCCAAATCATTCACTCCCCCACACAATTTAACATAGAATCACAAAAGCACACCCTCCTGGATTGGATCCTGACAAATGGAGAGGACAGAATTACATAAGCAGGGGTCCAGTCTGACTCAATAAGCGACTACTACCTCATTTTCTGTACCTGGTCCTGTCATAGGACATGCCTACCACCCAGACTTATCTCGTTCAAGTACTTCTTTCAAGTCAGCAGGTCTGAATTACATGCTGACCTCATGGGGTAACCTGCACTGCTCTATACTCACTCTCAAACATGGACACGGCACTTAACTACCCTACCATTGTGTTGTCCTCTATCCAGGATAAGCACTTTCTGTTAGTCACCCATCGCACCAGAGGGGGTAACATGCCTAATGGCTCAATAAAGAACTACTGTCACAGATGAAGATGAGGGATAAATCCTGGGTCACCTACAAGACGTCCCGTACTCCTCGGAACTGGAATAACTGCCACCCACTCAGAAATAGCTGCAAACAGGACATTAAAAGACAAAAATCCTTTTTCTTTAAAAATCATCAGGTACAGAATCTAGGCAATCCATGCAGGTTTTGGGACTCGATAAACTCGGTTCTGAAACTTTCCTTTAAGCCCATCAATTTGCTCCTCAACATTGAGACTGGGTTACAGTCTGACCCAGGTATAGTGGCTGACATTCTAAACAATAAATTCACCCATCTGTATGCCTACTTTACCAAACTTCCACCCAAATCCATGGACATGCAGCATCAGCTGGCACACAGTACACTACCAGACTGCACAAATTTCTATTTTAAAACCACATCCCCCTCGGAGGTTATGCACCTCCTACGGGTACTACTCAACTCGGCAAGTGAAGAAAGTGATAGTTTATGCCCTCAGTTTCTGAGAATGGTGGTCGATGTCATTGCAAAACCCATCACATACATTATTAACCTCTCATTAACCATGTCCACCATACCAGTCCTATGGAAGCAGGCCAGAGTCATTCCCATCTTTAAATCTGGCGACTCCAGTCTCTCAGACAGTTATAGACCAGTGTCCATCTTATCCCACATCAGCAAGGTTCTGGAAAAGGTTGTTTTCCAGCAAATGATAGATCACTTAGCAAAGTATAATTTATTATCCCCAGACCAACATGGTTTCCGGAAGTGTTTCAGCATGATAACAGCCCTAGCTCAATTAACGGACAATGTACTTAGAGAGGTGGACAAGGGGCAATTCACAGGAGCAATATTTGTCAGTCTCTCTAAAGCCTTGACATGGTGGATCATGCCCTTCTCCTTCGAGTGCTTCCCTCATATAGCTTTTCCATAAAGCTCCTTGGGCTGGATCATAAACTACCTAGTTAACAGGTCCCAATTGGTTTATGTTGGGAGAGCTCTATCTAGCCAGCAAAAGGTTAAAACAGGAGTACTGCAAGGATCCTTCCTTGGTCCACTACTGTACTCATTTGTCAACCCTCTACTAACTGAATCCACGAACTGTGGCAGGATCATGTATGCAGATGACCTCATCCTGTTCAGCAGTCATGAACGTCCAGATCAGCTTGCCCAAACTCTCAACAAAGATTTCTCTTCTATGGCTCATTGGTTCTCCTCCCATAGACTTGTCATGAATGAGAAGAAAATAAAAGCAATGCTATTTGGCTTGAAGCACCAGTTCACAAGATGCTCCTCTACCCATCCACCTCCACTATGCATTCACACTCCTGAAGGTAATACACTCAAGCAAGTTACAGTTTTCAAGTACATGGGTGTTACCCTTGGCCCACACCTCACCTTCACAAACCACATTGGTCAGTTGGTGAGCAGGGTGAACCAATACCTAGGGGTTTGCTCTCCCTTAAAATATGTTATGTCATCCAAGGTTGCAATCACCATAGGGAGAGGTACACTTTTACCTCTCTTGTATTATTGCTAACCTATCATCTCTCTCTCACCTCACCCCAACTTCTCGCTCATCTAAACACAGCATACAACAGTATCTGCAGATTTGTTACCCTTGCCCCTTACTGCACACACCACTGCAACCTCTATGCAACACTGGGCTGGCTATCCCCACAGGCCCTTAGAGACCTCAGGATGGGCTCACTTATCTTTACTGCCCTATCAGATGGTCCTAACTCACCATTATCTAGCCTGTTCAGAATTAAAAAAGGTCCATGCCTCCTTAGAACCTCACACCTCAGATTACTGGACAGCAATAAATCTAATACTGATATGGGTATGAGAGCTTTCTCTTGCACTGTACCCAGACTGTGGAATGCCCTACCGGAGGAGCTCCATGCCCTGGAGTGCCCTTCAAATTTCAAAAAAGCACTTATACAAAACCCACTGTCCAGAATGTCCTGCTGCTGCTGGTCTACGTTGAACACCACATGAGCTTCCCTAACAAGTTGTCGGGTATTCCTCTCCTTTGTACCAGGCCTCTAAAAGCAGATACAGTATATGTGTGACTGATGTAAACTACTGGCTCATAATGACTGTCTGAATATGGTACGTAACTAATATAAACTATAAAGTGCTGCCACTGTATGTGATCTCTGAACAGCTATTTGTTGAATGTTAACTGGATACTTTCAATGTAATCTGGAAGGTACTGTCTTCCCATTCTATATTTGTCCCACTCCTCTCTTACTGTCTTGTACTGTATGTGCCATCTAGATGGCTCAGGTCATGCCTGAAAACAGTCCCTGAGACCAGTGTACTCACACTGTAAACAAATACATTAATAAATAAAATAAATAATATTTCCCAGAAAATAGCTGAATCCATGCCCTATAAACTGTTTTCCCCATAAACTTTTTCTCTGTTGCCCAGTAAATGTGGAATTTTTACAATACATTGGTACCAGGTCAATACCACTCATGAAACTCAGTGCGGTATTAACTGCTCTGTACAGAGAGTGCATGTAAGAAGAGCGACAGGAGCAGAACAGCATAGGAAATATTGCTACCCCTGTCATTGTGCGCACATTCTTGGAAAGGATCAAGTTTCTGTGTGCTGGGTGCCTGGTTGCACTGCTCCCGTGGTAGCGTGGCTAAGGCACTAACACATGGAGGAAATGGAGATCTGGTATCCTGGTTTGAGTCTCATGAGGTCTTTGTGTGCTGCTACTTTTTGTGGCATTCTTTTGTTTTTTTTGCCAAACAAACTTTCCCCCTCCTGACTTACTCCCAATCCTCGAAGTCCACAACCCCCGGAGCTTGTTATATTAATTCCAGGGGTTGTGGGGGGGATGAAGCCCCTCGTAACAAAACACGGAAGCCCATTGTTTCAAAGGGTGTGTGCTGTTTCTGTCGGGTCAGTGTTTTGCCCAACGAGATTCCGGCACGTGCCCTTTTGATTGCGGCATTTGTTGCCGTGTGGTTTTGACATTCAGCAATATGATCCTGTGCCCATCACAATAATACAACAAGTAAATTACAGCTAAGCCACACATTATTCTAGATCCCTTATTAAGCTAATGCATTAGTAGCCATATTGGCTCTCACCACAGCCTTTAGACACCAGCAGTCATATCTTGTAAGCACCTCTTGTGGTCATGCCCATTCTTTTCTGCATTGGGTAAAGTTTAAGGTTATGCTCATTCTGAGTTATTTGGCTGCATAATGTTATTGCTGATGTCAGTAATAAGGCTTTAGGTCTTGGCACAGGGTTTTAGAACTACACAAGCCTAGGTTCGATCCCTAGCTTGACACATTTTTTCTTTCTCACTGGCCAGCAGTATGGCCTAGAGGTTAGAGTAATGAGCTTTTAATAAGCTTGGTACATATAGGAGACATGGGGTTGAGTCCCACAACCTCCGCTTGCATACTGTGTGACCCTGAGCAAGTCACTTAACTTTCCAAGTGCTCTTGATTGCCCCTGAAAACAGGCGTTGTGCCTAATGGGCCTTGCCTGGTTACCAAACAAAAAAAAATTATGCTGAATGGGAGAAATTGTTAGATGTCGATGTTGAATTCAGTGATAGGGTTTCAACAGGGCTTCAGGCAGGAACAAAGACTGTAGAACTGTTAGTTCTATGTTGCAGGCAATGTGATTAGTTCCAGCTGAGGCTTCAAGTCTTGTGTAGGTTTGAATGTAACTTGGTGGGAAGCATTCCTTCCAGTTGTCAGAGAGTTCATAAGTAAACTCCACTGGAGCTGTGTATGGGGGCAGGGATCTGCACTCGGTGCAGTATATGCATTGCCATAGCATGTATCATTGTCTAGAAAACCTATGTCCAACCATCTGTAATGACAGGACAATGGCAGACCACAGGACAGGATTTGGGGAACCTTAGTTTGATTCCCCATTGGGCACTTTTTTCTTTTTCACTACAATTTATATATTGTGAGATAAATTGCTAGATGTCATTACTGATATCACTGAAATGGTTTTCAGATCATGTACCTATTAGTTTAATGTTGCAATAAACTTAACTAGTTCCATCTGAGACTTTGATGCTTCTGTATGTTTGAATGCAACTTGCTCAAATGCATTTCTTCCAGTTGTCAGATAGTTAATTACCAAACTCCACTTCAGCTGTGTATGGGGGGGGTGGGGTGGATCTGCACTCAGTGAGGATATGCATTCTCATCTCTGTCTAGAAACCCTACCGTATGTCCAACCATCTGGAATGAATACACAGTAACAGAGCACCAGGACAGTGTTTTTTTTGGGTGGAGGGGGGCTGGGTTTGATCTCCAGTTTACACATTTTTTCTTTCTCACTATAATTTACAGAATGTCGCATGAGAGAAATTTTTAGATGTTATGTCTGATATCAGTGATAGGATTTCAGCAGGGCTTGAAGTAGGGTTTCAGACCATGGAACTGTTAGTTCTATGCTGCAGTCAGCTAAATTAGTTCTGGCTGAGGCTTTGAGACTTGTGTAGGTTGGAATGCAACTTGGTGGGATGCATTCCTTTCAGCTGATAAAGAGTTAATGACTAGACTCCACTACAGCTCTGTATGTGGGGCATCTGCACTAAGTGTAGGATATGAATTTCCAGAGCATGCATCTCTTTGGCTACAAACCCTATGTCTATCTGGAATGATAGCACAGTGGCAGAGCACTAGGACAGGATTTGGGGAGCCTGGGTTCGATTCCCAGGATGGAACATTTTTTTCTTTCTCACTACAATATATGTTGTTTGACAGAAATTGTTAGATGTCATTGTTGATATCAGTGATAAGGCTTTCAGGGCTTGGTTGGAGCAGGGTTTTAGACCATGAAACTGTTGCTGATCCAGGAACCAAGAACATAGAAATGTACCTGTCCCACTCAATCAAGATTAATCAATCACAAGGGGGAGTAGTGGCGGCTCATAAATCACAGGTCATGAGACTTTTTTTTTATTACAAAAGATCATGCTGACTCCAGAGGCCCTAGTGCAGTAACTGATCAGGTTGAAATGTCAGAGTGTGTGTATTGTGTGGGTTATGCTTGGTTATTCTGTGAGGGGTATGTGTGTGCTTGCATGCATATTTGTTTCTGTATTGTGTAGCATCTGCATGTACACAGTTTATAATGTATATGTGGCTTTTACCATAAACAAATGACACATCTATACCTTGGCTCTGCTCAGTACCATTGATATTTTTATTTACATATTGCCATAGTAATGCCATTCATTCTCCTTCATTTTTATGTTGGTGCGCTTGTGCAGCCAACATCTTGCGGTAGTGCAGATTTGGAGGCGCAGTCACTGTTGGGCGAATGCAGGGCAGGCACCAGTAGGTGTGTCCTGCATTCCCCAATCAGCCAGCAGCAGGGGCCAACACTCTGCCTAGCTAATGGGGTGAAACATCACAGAAATGGTCCGCTGCAATGAGGCAAAGCTCTCATGCAGTGTGACCACAGAACCCCTCCTCTACATGCAGGCAACATGGCGGCAGTGACTGCCGCTATTGCCTGTCAACCCCCTATTGTGTGTGCCGATGGGGTGCCCAGTCCCGTTGACATCATGTAACCCCCTTTTTGATTGCCGAAGTTTCAATCCCCCGTATCATGCACCCCAACAGTTTCTCTTTGCCGACGGGGCCCAACCCCATTGGCATGTATCCCTCCTCCCTGAATTTTGCTGATGGGAGCCCACCCCCATTGGCATAATGTCTCCCCTTTTTGCTTACCAGGAGGTGCCCAATCCCCTCGGCTCCTGCGTTGCCCCTTTCCTTGTTTGCCAATGGGGGTGCCCAATCCCCCGTCAGCTAAAGCACCCACCCACCCACACACACACACTCTGAGGTGGCATGCTGGGAGCCCACCCTAGCATGCCAAAGCACCTATTAAAATGAAAACGGTCCCCCGATGTCTTTTATTTATTTATTTTAACCTACAAAGCAAAAACGGTCCCTCGTAGTCTTCCAACCCCCCTCCCACAACCCGCACTCACCCACTGCGCACCCTGCCTCCCCACACACACCCTCACCCCATACTTCTTCGGTGGACCGGGAACACGTCTGCACTCTTCAAAGCCGACCGCGAACTAAGAAAATGCCAGTAAGCTGTATAATGGAATAAACAGAGGTTTTTCAACTTTAATGCATATCTCAGGCATTTTTGGGAATTTTTACACCAAATTTTCAACATGGGGTTTTTGGGACCTCTCCTCATGAATTTTGGCACTGTCATATTGTTAATCGATCCTGAAAAGTGATTTTGCAGTCACTGCATGGAATCACCTTTTGGGACTGATTAACAAGATGACAGTGCCGCTGTTCATGAGGGTGGCTCTCAAAAAGCCTATGTTGCAAATTTGGTGGAAACAATCCAAAAAATGGCTGTTTTACAAGCATGCATTGCGCAGCTGCTACGCAGGCTCGTAACTTCACAAATTCATAATATTTTCATGCCAGATTTTCCATATTGTCATTTCTGTACACCTGCTTGTGAATAGTACAGCTGTCATTTTTCACATCTTGGCCGAAATGTGTTTCCGCACTTCCGGCGCACAATAGCGTGGTCACTGTGGGAAATCAGTGTTTGGGCCAGATTATGAAAATCACAGTGACACTGATCATGAGCAGAGGTCCTAAAATGTCTATGTTGAAAACTTGGTGATGATACTCCATAAAATGATTGTGTTACGAGCGTGCATTGGCAGATTGCACGCACGCTCATAACGTCGTACATTTGTAATATTTTTACTCTGGATTTTTACCATTGGCATTTTTCCACACCTCTTGATGAACAGTACAGCTGTCATTCCATATATCCTGCCCAAAATGTGTTTTCGCACGTCGGGCGCAGAATAGCACAGTTACTGTGCGAAATCAATTTTTGGGACAGTTTGAGGAAATAACAGTGACACTGTACATGAGCAGAGGTGCTAAAATGCCTATGTTGAAAATTTGGTGCCAAACGTCCATTAAATGACTGTGTTACAAGCGTGCGTTGTGCATTTCCCATGCACCCTTGTAACTTTGCAAATTTGCAGTATTTGCATGCCACATTTTCAACACTGGCATTTTTTTACACCTCCTTATGAAATGTACAGCTGTCATTTTTCACATCCTGCCCAAAATGTTTTCCCACACTGCACTACTAAAGCCAATGCCAGCGCGACAACATTCGGCATTGACAAATGCTTGTTTCCATTAGGAACTCCAGTCCCACAATCATTTTTGTAGTAAATTCCAATAAAATATTCCGTGTTTGATCATTTATTCTGTGTTTGATCAAACAGTAAGAAGTAGTGGAGAATATGGAATGGTGTCAGTGGAATTAATCTGAAATGGCAGTTTCACTGACAGAATGACCCTCGGCCTTTCAACTTCAGATACTCACTAATAGTGACTGTGACTGCCCTGGTGTCCTGATTGCAATACAACTAAAGAAAAAAAATCTGCTAAGTCAACTTTTCACCCAACTGCAAAACTCTTTGCCACACTTACCTCCACCCACACACTAAACTACGGCAGCCGCTCAGCACTGGCATCTCACTCTCTTGCCTAGCCTCAGCTACAAGAATCACTTGCAACTTGCATGCTGGCTCTCTCTTTCTTAAAAAAATGTGAGAAAACATTAAAAGCAGCATTACTAGATAGCCCTCTTTCTATCACTGTAATAAAATAAATGCAAATGGAAAAAAGCGAATACAGGTATTGCACTATTAGTGTATGTGTGGCAAAGTGTGAGGGCCTAGGTGAAGTCTCCAACAACCATAATCTACATAGCAACTGGTTACTATTTAATTTACAGAGGAAGGATATTGCACTAAAAATCAATAAATAAGTAGTTGTTTTTATGTTTTTAAACATATTTTTTAAAATCCTTTACTTCCTACCCATTGTATAATCGCAATAATCTACTCCAGAATGTGGGTTATGCTGGTGTTTACCCACTTCAGTTATGGATCTGGTCACTCGGCCTGTGGCCTCATGACCAAACCACAACAGGTGTGGGTAAATCCCAACATGACCCACATCCTGTCATTGATTATTGCTTGAATAATCCTATGGTATCAGTTCAGATAACCCCATTTTTGAAGTCAGGATGGACTCACTGCTCTGCAGGGTCCATTCTAACCCCAGCCAGAGAATCCATAGGCAGCACATCCACCCCTGCATAAACTTGATAAGGTCATAGGGCCCGATTCTAGAAGGGTGGCACAAGTTGCGGCTGAACATAACTTGTGCCACTCGCACCCGCGACATTGACCCTGCACCCTATTCTATTAGGGGCTGGGGCATCTCAGCTAAGTCCCGCGACTTGCGAAGGTGACCAGGTAACGCCTGAACTGCAGGGCATACCTGGCAAGCATGTCACAAGCCGCAACAGCAGGGTGGCACGGTCAACCCTCCCCACCCATGCCCCAACCTCTTAGTCACCAGCCGCAAATGTGGCGGATAGGTAGCCCTGGTAGTCTAGCAACCCCCCCAACTATAAATTAATATAAGTGAATCCCCATTGCCCTGGTAGGCTAGTGCCCCCCTGAACTGTACAAAATAAAAAAAATGAATCCCTGTTTCCTGGTAGGCTGGTGCCCCAAACTGTACATAAAGAAGAAAAATCCCATTTTCCTGGTAGTCTAGTGGCCCCCCACCCCAAACTATACATTAATAAAAAAGAATCCCATTTCCTGGTAGTCTAATTGCCCCCACCCCAGATTGTACACAAATAAAGAAAGAATCTACGTTTCCCTGGTAGTCTAGTATTTACCCCACCCAGCCGTGCCAGCCCACCCAGCACCCCACCACCCATCTCCAGCGGCGACTGGCTGACCCACCTCTCACCTCCACGACCAGCTGCCGACTGGTGCAGTGTGCACTACTGCACAGACACACTCAGAAATTAATTTCTAGTGCGGTCAATGCTGTAATACTGGTTAGTGGCTGGCTGTGGAAGTGCGGGCTGTGCCAGTGCCTGGCTGGTGATGGCTGGGGGAGCTGGATGGACTGACACGGCTGGGCGAAGAACTAGACCACCAGGAAACATGATTCTTGTCTTCATTGTGTACAGTTCAGGGTGAGGCCTACGGACTACCAGGGAAATGGGATTCTTCTTTATGTACAGTCTGGGGGTGGGGGGGCTACCAGACTAAGGAAGGAAAACAGATTCTTCTTTAGTTATGTACAGTTCGGGTGGGGGGTATTAGTCTACCAGAGAAACAGGGAGTCATTTCTTATTTATGTACAGTTTGGAGGAGGCAACTACACTACCAGAGCTTAATATTGCTGCATATGCGGTGGGCGACTAAGCGGTTTGGGAACGCGGGTGGGTGATGGCAGCACCGCCCTGCGGGACTTCTGTCAACGGCTGTTTCGGGAGGCTAGGGGTATGAGTAGCCCTGTGGGGCCATGCTGGGGTGTGCTGGGTATGGGGGGAGGGAAACTGTGCACTGTCCACTGGACAGCTGACAGGTCTACAGGACCCCCAGGGGAGTCTGTAATTTATACCAGCCAAATACTGGCACAACTTACGTTGACGGATCTCCTCTGGGGGTTCTTGTAGAATCCTGATGTGGGCACTTTATGGCTGCCCTTCTAGAATGGGGCACAACTGCTGCCGTAAACCCCATAGCGCCATGTCCCTGGGGGTTTATGCGGTGTAACTGCTGTTTGGCGCAAGCGGCCTGCATCATGTTGCAGGCCACTATGTAGAATTGCACATATCGCAACTGCTGGCGTAAGTTGCTACATGCACCATTCTACTTGACGCAACTGCAGTTACATTGGGCGTAATCCTTCTAGAATTGGGCCCATTGTCTTTAGTGTGAAATTTCTTCACAGTGCAGAGAATTAGAAACACTTCAGACTGCAATCTGGCTTGAGCACTGGGCACTGAGATGAAGACAGAGGACACTGAAATATCACAGTATTCAGTGGGAAACAACAAATGCCTGAAATCCAAGATGGGAGCATTTTACACTGATCAAACCTGTCTACAAGTTGGAGTGTCTATCTTTGTTTGCTAAATATATTGTCCCGTGGAGAAGTGCTTATATCCTTACCTTGTGTTATATGACAGGTTTCTATTGTATGCCAATCAGAAAAGAGGAAATCCATCATTTAATAACCCACAAGCTGCTATAACTACTTCTTTAGTTGATTATCCACATTTTAGTCATGCCCACAGTAGTTTTTCTACATTTATGTTGTGCTCATGATAGTTTAGCCACATCTCAGATATGCCCACAATAGTATCCACATTAAGATATGTTCATGATAGCCCACAGAAAAAAGGGGAAAAGGCACCTTCCATGTCAATAACCACAGGGCATTTAAAATTGTGGTTTCAGAACTCATGGTCCTATGATAATGATCCCATTCAGTTAGCCAGAGTATACTTGTAATAAGTTTCTGCTGTTGAATAAACATCTCAGCTTTTTGCCTTAGATTTTTAATCACCCACATCAGCCACTTTCTCCTCATACTGGGACTCCATTCCGAACGTCTGGCACCCCGGGGTCACTGATGTTTCCATTTTGGAAGTATTTGTCTCCCGCAAGTAAAGTAAAAACTTGTGAAATAAGAAAGGGAGGATGCATTTAACACACAAAAGGAAAAATCAAAATGAGGTGACGTGACATCCAGTTTTGCAGGCATGGAAGTGAAAAGTGGTTGATTTTATTGAAAGAAAGGGTATCTTAACAGTAATATGTTATACTAGCTTTCAGAACTGGTCTGTCTTAGATGACTGGCTTTCACAGTTTTGGACATGGAAAGTATTTTCACATCCAAACAAACTGGAATGGCTTACTGATAGAAATTTCTAACTCCTACCAAAAACAAATTAACTGGACCCCTAGTTATCAGGGTAGACCCAGAAATGGGAAGGTGGTTATACTGTATCTGGGTTTGGTGGCCTCCATGGAATGTATTATGTCCTTCTCCACAAGACCTAATGGGACAGATGGTATGCTTCTACTCTGGGTTGTTTTGGTCACACTTCACTTATAAATGGATATCTGTGTAACCTTGCAGCTTGCAATTTCTTCTTATAAAACTACCAAAATGTGACTTTAGTAGATGGAAATCTTCGCTAATAATGAACAAAGACAGCCTTTTGAGTCTCAGGTCAAATTCCTTTTTAGCTAATACCTTAGTAAATATAATTAGAACAGGCACCTGATTGACCCACGGGGGTGGCTACCTCCAGTCCATTGACTTCCAGCAGAATCAGATTTCAGAATCACAAGTCTTAAAGGATTATAGTCCACACAATTACAATTGCACATATGCTCTGCACATGGGGCATTGCTAATTGACTTGATAGATATTCAGGGATTAGTAAACTTTGATTATTAAGAATTTGTTAAGATTTTGCAGCTTTATTTGCTATATACAGTTAAAGGCAAGAAATAAGATTAGGTATAATATATATGATTTATATATATTGAATTTTAAATCACTGTAGAGCTGGATGGACTTTTAGAGATATTTGAAAATCTGTCCTTGGGAGTACAGAAGTTTTTGTGGCCCTTTCAGATAGCAACTATTTTGTTATCATCTGCCTTTTGCACCCACTGGCACCACAAGTAGCTTGCAAAGTGGCTAAAACTATCACAGAGGCTTTGATCCCTTTAAAGGGCACCCATTTCCCTCATTGAAAAGATCCCCAAAAACCAGCAGACAAAGTTTTACTTTGAGGTAAGACAGTACATGTTTTAATTTTTTTATTTTTGTGCTGTGGGTAAAAGGGGATCATATTGTAGCTCAATGGAGCCAGCAACCCAATTGCTTTCACCTCCTGATGTGGTGAGTCACCACTCACATTCAGACATATTGTGACATCTATGTTTGCACAGCTCTTCAGAGCACTCCACGTGCTTCAGTTGGGGTGGCTTGTCAGTTTTAGCAATCTTCAAAATATTTGACATGCTTTTCTGTTTCAAATCAAAGCCACATCTCAATAAAAAGAAATCTTGCTGGTTAAATGGTGGTTTTTTTTTAAACAAAGGCCACTGTAAATTATTAAAAAGTAATACTAAAACTGACAACCAGAATTGATGACTGTGGAGCACTCTGTAACACTGTCCAAACTGAAAGGTCATAAAACATCTACATGCTGCAAGATGCTACATCGGGAAACGGGAATGATTCAGAAGCTGGCTCCAGGGAGTCAAAATCCAAATCATTCTCTCCTTTAAAATACTAAAATAACAGCCTGCCTTACCTTGAGGTACAGTAAGACTTTGTTTCAACATGGTTGGGGTTACCATAATTAGTGTTCTTTAAAACTGACGGTATACCCTAGAGGTTAGAGCAACAAGCTGTGACGGAGCTTGATACATCCAGCAGACCTGGGTTTGATTCCCACAACCTTAATTTGCATACTGCGTGACTCTGAGCAAGTCACTTAACCACTCCTGTGCTTCCAGGCTACCCCTGAAAACAGGCACTTGTGCCTAGTGGGCCTTCCCCTATTACCAAAGAATAAAAACAAACAAAAAAAAAATAGGGCTGTGAAGGTGACACATTAATTCATGAATTCCCCTTTGCAATCTGGCTGCAAAGCACAGTACCTCAACAGCACTTGTCAAAGTCACTAATGTTTGGCTGACCTCACTTGATTAGAAGTGCTTTTGTGGATCATTTTCCTAGACCTCGTTAAAGACTCTGATAAGATAAATCATGATGTGGTACTACCCAACCTCTAGCTAGGAATTAATCCCTGTTCTCTCCATTGGTTTGTGAATTACCTTACTGGGCATTATAAACTGTTAAAATCTGAAGGCTTTACTTCCCTTTTTTCTATTTCATGCAGTGGGGTACCTCAGGGGTCAGTGCTTTTCATAACCTAGAATATATAAATATTCTAGGCATAAACATAGAGGGCAGCTAAATGACATTGGTATGCTGATGATGCTGCCTTGCAAGTGACTAGTCCTGCCATTAATATGGTTTAATCTGATCTACTCACTGCTTTTGACATCTTCCTGTTCAGTCAACGTAGAAATAAATTGTTGCCTAATGCATCAGAAACTATCACTATACTATACCCAATGAAAGATAAATGTCTGAAACATTCTTCTGATTTCTCTATTTCCACAATAATGAGTGACAAACTGTAATTTTTTTTTTTTATTTAGTTGTTTAACCAGGTATAGCACACTAAGCTGAAAGCTTTTTTACTGGAGCGACCTGGGAGCACAAGGAGGTTAAGTGACTTGCTCAGGGTCACACAGTATTCAAGTGGAAGCTGTGGGATTCAAACCCCGGTATGGTCTGCTGGATATCACCAGATTTGCAGCTCAGAGCCTTAGACCACTGCACTATACTGCCTCCTAATTAGTGTGTACAAGTACTTGGAGCTGTGGATAGATAATAGACTGTCCTTTGCCAAACTGATTTATATCCTTTGCAATAAAATTGGTTCAAGACTAGGGGCAGGATTTTTCAAAGCCTTGCACAGGGTTTGTGTTCAGCCCTGTACCATGGCACTTAAGTTCTGGCAGTGCACCAAACTCTTCAGCACAACTGTGTCTGATTTTACAAGCCCTGGCACAGTTGTAACAGATCCCACGAATTATGGCAGCTTGCACCAAATATCTGGTGCAAGCTCTGTAAAAACAGCCCCCAGGATTGCTGCAAGTTAGACCTGAAAAGGTTGGTCTAACTTGCGGCAATTGCCACACGGGACAGAAAATCCTGTTAGACTGCCCCATGCACCAAATTGTCAGCGCACCAGGGCTTGTGGTGATATAAAGCTTTTGAAAATCCTGCCCTAGGTTTTTAATTTTATGAGCAAGAAGTGTTTTGCAGCTGATACCTTAAAAATGCTGGTACATGTGACAGTCTTATGACTTTTGGACTATGAAGATCCAATATACAGGGAGTGCCCCTCTGGCCATCCTGTTAAGATAAAAGCATTTTATCACAGGTCTCTGTACTTTGTAACAGAAGTAGGCCCTAGAACACATCATTCAGCTTCTATTCTGCTCTAGCCTGATCCTGTCTGAGTACAAGGAGGTTAAAAAATCTCTATCTGGCAGGCCTGGTAATGCAGTTGGATCACTAATGCCTACTGTGCTGGTGACCTTGATTTAGAAATGGACTTGGGGGCTCAGGGGTCGGCTGGGGGGGGGAGAGGATCAAGCATCCCAATGACAGCTCTTCTTTGTCAGAGGGTGCTGCATCCAGCTACATGACTGACACCTGGTCTCCACCAGGTGGCAGCACAGCAGGCTCACCTAAAAGGAAGAGGGGCAGCCTCCAAATGCCAAGCATGCATGGTTTCCATTGCATGCATGTGTGTGCATCATTGCACACCGCCTCCCTTGGGGACAAAAGCTGAAGGAGGAAATCCTCTGTCTGCTGGGTGATGCTGGCACCCTCTGCAGGCTCATGCATGATGACAAGGCAGACCACCAACCACACAGTGGTGGTGAACCTGTAAGGCCCTGAGAAGGTCGGTGATAGAGCTGGGGGGCATCCTGAGAAGGGCAGACTGGGGGCCAGAAAAAAGTTTCTATGGAAAATATGGAAAAACCTCTCCATCTGTGTCTTCTCTAAGCCTTGCTAAAATATTTACCATTATACTGTATATCATGGAATTCTTTGATGGATCTACATGATTATAAGGCCTGAGGAGCACATCTGTAATCTATGTAGAAACCACAAGATACCATACCTCTTATGGTAAATCCACATTTATTTGTTTTGCCCTGTGCTTTGGTATAAGTTGCCAGGTGCTCTTTGACTAGGAAACCAAGTTAGTTTCAGTGTATTTGTATCATTGATTAAACATCATTCAGACAGCTGCAGCTGTTATTGGGGTTTATTTAGGCTCACAGAGTGTTACAACCTCCCCAAGTACTTTTACTCCTACATAACCACCATGTAATGTCATGTAATTGCACAGTGTATTTATTACTGATATGGATCTGCCTACTAGTTCTGTTGAACTTGAGTTGTCTGTAATTGCCTTGATATATTTTTGCAAACTTGCCATGTAATTAGCTATTCCATCACTGATGACTTTGAATTGCCTTGCAGCTGCTTTGATATTTTTTGCAGAACTGAAATGCAACTAGATATGCCTTTTCTGTTCTAAAGTTCTGCTTAATGTATTTCTGTATCTTTTGTTTGTTCAGTTCAGATCCTCCTTCAAAATTAGAATTACTCAGGGAACCCCTTTTCTGGCAAAACAAATAAGATACAAACGCAAACCTACTGCTACTGCTAGCACTCTTTAGCACTTAAGCCAAAAGAACTGCTGCCCATCAAGTTCTTGTCTCCTTGCATATAGTATAAGTTAATTATTTTATAGAATATATCATCCTCTGTTCTCTACCTGATTTGTTCTATATTCTGTAGATTCTCAAGTTGTTCACTTAAACTTCTTGTCAACCTAGCCTGCTATAAACTATGTATCTGTATATTTTTACTTATGTAATCCCTGTTACTGTAATTATGTAACCTCTGTAACCTGATGTACTCATGTTTTTCTAAGGCATGGAACCGCCTTGTATCTGTTCATGTACTTGTAACCATTGTAAATGATGTTATGCTCATGTATCAGTTAAAGCAAAAGGAAGCTGGGAAGGCAGTCAGAACAGCAAAGGCCCAAACTGAGGAAAATATAGCCAACTCAGTTAAGAAGGGGGATAAAACCTTTAATAGGTACATCAGGGAGAGAAGGAAGACCAAGGGAGGGATAGTGAGGCTTAATAAAGGGGAAGGAGGGTGGGCAGAGTGAGACTGTGAAAAGGCAGAGATACTAAACAAATATTTTTGCTCAGTATTTACAAATGAAGAGGGGGAGGTACCTAAAACAAACAGTAGAAACACTCTGGATACAGAAGCTGATACCAGCCCATTTACAGAAGAAAGGGTTCTGAAAGAACTCTTAAAACTGAAGGTGGACAAAGCAATGGGGCCTGATGGGATTCATCCCAGAATTCTAAAAGAACTAAGAGTAGAACTAGTGACACCACTGACTACCCTCTTTAACGAATCATGGGAGGATGGGGTGGTACCCGAGGACTGGAGGAGGGCAGATGTGATTCCCCTTCACAAAAGTGGGAGCAAGGCAGAAGCAGGAAACTACAGACCTGTTAGTTTAACCTCAGTGATAGGGAAAATGATGGAATCACTTCTAAAGGAAAGAACTGTCGAGTATCTAGAGGCCAGAGGGGCACAGGACCCAAGGCAGCATGGATTCACAGCGGGAAGGTCACGTCAGTCGAATCTGATAGATTTCTTTGACTGGGTGACCAAAGTAGTAGATCAGAGAGGGGCTGTGGACATGGCCTACCTAGACTTTAGCAAGGCATTTGACACAGTCCCACACAAAAGATTAATATACAAGTTAGCCAGCCTGGGGTAGGTCCCAAGATGACAGCCTGGGTAAAGAATTGGCTGGAGAATAGGACACAGAGAGTAATAGTAAATGGAGTTCACTCTGAAGAAAGGGAGTTACTAGTGGGGTACCACAGGGTTCAGTATTAGGACCGGTCCTTTTCAATGTCTTTATAGCGACATTGCAGAGGACTGGAAGGAAAAGTATGTCTCTTTGCAGATGACACAAGGTCTGCAACAGAGTTGATGTACAAAGGTAGGGTGGAAAGGATGAAAAGGGTCTTGGCAAGGTTAGAGGAATGGTCAAATGTATGGCAGCTTAGATTCAATGCTAAGAAGTGCAAGGTAATGCACCTGGGAAACAAAAACCCAGGGGTAGAGTACACAATGGGGGGTGAGATGCTAACATCAACAAAAATGGAAAGGGACCTGGGGTAGTCATATCAGATGACCTAAATGTGGGCAAGCAATGTGAGAGGGAAGCAAGGAGGGCTGGGGGGATACTGGGATGCATAGGGACAGGCATCACCAGTAGAAAACAGGAAGTTATTATCCCTCTGTACAGACAGCTGGTGAGACCCCATCTGGAGTACTGCATGCAGTTCTGGAGACCCAATCTCTGCAAAGACATAGACAGGATGGAAGCTGTCCAGAGAAGGGCAACTAAAATGGTGCAGGGTCTGCACTGGAAGACATATGAAGAGACAGTAAAGGAGCTTAATATGTATAGCCTTGAGGAAAGGGGGGGGGCATGATAGAAACATTCAAGTACCTCAAGGGAATCAACAAAGTCCAAGAGGGTAGCATCTTTCAAAAAGAGAGGTTTGCAAGAACAAGGGGGCACGATTTTAAGATGGGGTGGCAGCTTAGAGGTAATTTAAGGAAGTATTTTTTCACAGAGAGGGTGTGGATGCATGGAACGGCCTTCCGGAGGAGGTTGTGGAGTCAAAAACAGTGGTGGAATTCAAGCATGCATGGGACAGTCATAAGGCCATTCTAGGGAGTGGGGGTAGGAAGAAGTAGGCTGCTGGTTAACTAGGATCTGCAGCTTATCCAGTAGGTAGGGAAATGGGCAGACTGGGTGGGCCAAGTGGTCCTTATCTGCCGTCAAATTCTATGTTTCTATGTTTCTATGTATTAGTATGACGTGGAAAATCTGTAAAATAGCCTTTGGCTCAAAGGTACTTCCTAGGAATAAATAAATAAATTATTCAGGACTGAATAAAAAAATACACTATTCAGACATATTTGGGAATTAATAAAAACAAGTTTGAAAATAGAGCTACCCCCTTTCCTCCAGGTTGCCAAGGCTAGTCCTACGGCTACCCCTCCCCATCAGTTATCTCTTGCTACCCCAACCCTCCATGGCCCTCCCAGGATAATAAAAGAAATCATTAAAAATATAGTAATTCAAATTTGTGTATCTCCAGGTTGTGCATTTGAGAAAGAATTAATGTCTCTGCTGGGAGTTCCAGGTTTCCAGTTAGGTGCAGCTGGTAGCACAGCAGAATGGTATACTGAGTGACCAGGGCTCAGGTCCCAGCTAGGGCACTTTCTCACTTTTGTCTGTTTGCATTCTATACACTGTATGTGCACATCACACCCTTGTGGATTTTTTTTTATTTATTTTTATTATTTTTTTAGTTGTTTAACCAGGAGTAGCACACTAAGCTGAAAGCTTTTTTACAGGTGCAACCTGGGAGCACAGGGAAGTTAAGTGACTTGCTCAGGGTCACACAGTATGCAAGTGGAAAATGTGGGATTCAAACCCAGGTCTAGTCTGCTGGATGTCACCAGATTTGCAGCTCAGAGCCTTAAATCACTGCGCTATACTGCCTCCCTAAAGGGATTGAAGGGACACTGTCCATCTCCTTAGGCCCCAGAGTGTCCCTAGTTTAAATAATGCCTGCTATTATTGTTAACATTCTGTAGAGACTGCTGATGCAGCTGGTAGTTTGATTCTCTTTCATTTTGTCTTTTAGAAAGTAAAAAACAGACTGCTCACCTTACTGGCGTTACCACACCAAAACATGCTTGTTCACATTCCTTGATCAACTCCCACTGCAATTTTCCTGGACTTAGGAACACCCCCAACACAGTCTAGCCAATAATTATACAGTGTGAGCAAAGGAGACAATTGAGGGTATTTCTAATGTTTAGGAAGTATGTAGTAAAAGCAGATTAAGGCTCTGAAACAAAACAAGGTTGGATATAGCTGTACATTAGCATGCATTTCAGTTCTGCTAAGCAAGAAGATAAGCAACACAACCAGCAACATCAATGGATTTTATGAATTCTATGAATTTTTGCTCCCAACAATTTAGATTACCATCTAAGCCACAAATAAATATTCTGAGCAAAATCAGGCCCATCACTGACTCTTGTAGCACTCCTCTCAACGCATCACCATCCTACCATCCTACGAGTACATTTATTCTTACTTTCTGTGTTTGCTGCATTAGCCAGTTATTAATCCATCTTATCTGCAATCCACTGATCCCTAGCTTTTTAAGATCACAGGTGTTTGCCTAGTACAAAACCTTGTCAAAGTTTTTGCTAAAATCTAGAAAGACACTATCCACCAGTTTTCCATTGTAGAGATGTTTGCTCACTAGTTCATACAAAGCTAATAAAGTTTTAACTCAAGATGGCTCTTTAGTAAACCCATGCTGCTTATCATCACACAACTCCCTTATTTTCTATGTATTCTAGAACCATATCCTCATGATATTACCAAGGAAACTAGGCAGGCCTACTGGATGATAATTATTAATACTGGATCTACCGCCATTGTTATGTAAGAGAACTACAATCACCTCTTTCCAATCCTCATGTACTGTTAAAAGTCTAATAGAACTATACATGACATGACATGAGCTAGTGGTGCCACTGAGTCCTTAACTATTAAGTTAATCATTCATACCGAAATATTATATTGTCTAGCTGCCTTGTCTATGTTCATTTTCTTTAGTTTATCTTATACCAGCTTCCAGGTTATGATAAAGGAATTCAAATTTTCCATTCCTATTATTATGCTCCCCATCTACTGAACTGAGACCAATATTCATAGTATAAACACTACAAAAAAAGGTGTTTCATTTTTCAATCATATCCAATGCCAAGATGATTTGCCCATCATCCTTTAATAATGCTACCATCTCATTATTTGTATTTCTTATTACATAGAAACATAGACTTTGATGGCAGATAAGGACCGCTTGGCCCACCTAGTCTGCCCATTCCCTACCTATTGGATAAGCTGCAGATCCTAGTTAACTAACAATCTACTTCTTCCTAGCCTCTACCAGAATTGCCTTATGTCTGTCTCATGCATTCTTGAATTCCCCCACTGTTTTTGACCCCACAACTTCCTCAGGAAGGCCATTCCATGTGTCCACCACCCTCTCTGTTGCCCCTGAGCCATCCCCCCATTATCTTCAAATTGTGCCCCTTGTTCTTGCACATCTCTTTTTCTGAAAGATGCTACCATCTTGGACTTTTTTTATTCCACTGAGGTACTTGAAAGTTTCTATCATGTCCACCCTCTCCCTCTTTTTCTTGAGGGTATACATATTATGCTCCTTTAGTCTCTCTTCGTATGGCTTCTGATGCAGACCCTGTACCATTTTAGTTGCCCTCCTCTGGACTGCCTCCATCCTGTCTTTGTCCTTGCAGAGATGGGTTCTCCAGAACTGCACACAGTACTCCAGATGGGGTCTCACCAACTGTCTGTACAGAGGGATAACTTTCTGTTTTCTACTTGTGATGTCTCTCCCTCTACATCCCAGTATCCCCCCAGCCCACTTTACTGCCTCTCACATTGCTTGCTTACCTTTAGGTCATCTGATATGACTACCCCCAGGTCCCTTTACAGTTTTGTTGTTGTTAGTACCTTGCTCCCCATTGTGTACTCTTCCCCTGGGATTTTGTTTCCCAGGTGCATTACTTTGCACTTCTTTGCATTAAATTTAAGCTGCCATACTTTTGACCATTCCTCTAACCTTGCCAAGTCCCTTCTCATCCTTTCTACCCCCCTTGTGTAGCAACCCTGTTGCAGATCTTTGTGTCATCTGCAAAGAGGCATACTTTTCCTTCCAGTCCCTCTACAATGTCACTTATAAAGACATTAAAAAGGACCCGTCCCAGTACTGAACCCTGCACCGGCCATGTAACCCCTTTCTTGAGTGGACTCCATTTACTATTACCCTCTGTGACCTGTTGTCCAGACAATTTTTTACCCAAGCTACCACCCTGGGATCCACTCCCTGGCTGGTTAACTTGTTTATTAATCTTTTGTGAGGGACTGTGTCAAATGCCTTGCTAAAGTCTAGGTAGGCCATGTCCACAGCCCTTCCCTGATCTACTACTTTGGTTACCCAGTCAAAGAAATCTATTAGATTCATCTGACATGACCTTCCCACTGTGAATCCATGCTGCCTTGGGTCCTGTGCCCCGCTGGCCTCTAGATACTCAACAATTCTTTCTTTCAGAAGTGATTTCATCATTTTCCCTACCACTGAGGTCAAACTAACAGGTTTGTAGTTTCCTGCCTCTGCTTTGCTCCCACTTTTGTGAAGGGGAATCACATCTGCCCTCCTCCGCTCCTCAGGTACCACACCCTCTTCCCATGATTTGTTAAAAAAGGTAGTCAGTGGTCTCACTAGTTCTCTCCTTATTTCTTTTAGAATTCTGGGTGAATCCCATGAGGTCCCATTGCTTTGTCCACTTTCAGTTCCAGGAGTTCTGTCAGAACCCTTTCTTCTGTAAATGGACAGGTATCAACCCCCCTATCCAGAGTGCTTCTATTGATTGGATTAGGTACCTCCCCTCCTCTTCTTTTGTGAATACTGAGCAGAAGTATTCATTCAGTATCCCTGCTTTTCACTTTCACCCTCTGCCCACCCACCCTCACCTTTATTAAGCCTCACTATCCCTCCCTTTGGTCTTTCTTCACTCCCTAATGTACCTATAAAATGTTTTATCCTCCTTCTTAACTGAGTTGGCTATCTTTTCCTCAGTTTGGGCCTTTGATATTCTGACTGCTTTCCTCTCTTCCTTCTGCTTTAACTGGTACAGTTCTCTGTCCTGTTTCTTCTGTGTTCCCTTATACTTCCTGAATGCTATCTTTTTCTCCCTAACCTTCCCCACCACCTCTGTTAAGAACCATATTATTTTTTTCCTTCATTTTGATTTGTTTATTTGTTTTTCATGTATCCCCATTGTTCCTCCACCCCACCTTCTTGCCTATTTGCTAGTGCTTTTCTGAGGCACTCACCCAGTTTGCCAGCATCAGCCCTCCTAAAGTCCAGTACCCTCACATTTGTATGGCTTGACTCTATGGCTGGATTTATTGTGAACCACACTGTTTTGTGGTCATTTGTTCCCCAAAGGCTACCAACTTCTAAATCTGAGGTCCTCTCTCTGTCCCCATTTGAGAGTACCGGGTCTAAGATTGCTCCCTTTCGAGTGGGTTCCAACACTAGCTGTCAGAGGCATGCCCCCTGTAGGGCATCAAGAATGACCCTGCTCTTGGATATGGCTGCAGCAAAGGTGCACCAGTTAACATCTGGCATATCCAGGTCCCCCATCAACAATATTTCCTCTTTTTCTGCCATCCTAAGGATGTCTTCTGTCATTTCCTTCTCCATTTTCTCCCCTGAGACAGGGGTCTCTATACAACCGCCATGCAGATTATGGTGCCATTTCCAGTCTCCAAGGTGGCCCACATTGCCTCCTCCCCTCCCTGTTTACCCTTTAGTTCCATTGCTTTGATCACTTCCCTTACAAAGAGAGCTACTCCTCTTCCTCTCCTACCCTCCCAGTCCTGCCTGTAGATTGTGTACCCTGGTATATTGACATCCCAGTCATAGTACTCTGTACCATGTTTCTGTGACTGCCATGATATCCAGGCTTCCCTCTTCCATCAAGACCACTAGTTCAGGGAGCATTTTACCCAGACTATGGGTGTTGGTACTCATTGCCCTTCATTTTTTGGTGGCCTTACCCCTTTTTGCCCCATCCCTGTCCTTACTACCTTTGCCTTTTTCTCCATTTACCCCTGCCCTTCTCCCTATCGACTTCTCTATTTTGGCGTTTACCTCACTAACTACCCTGCTTTGTGTGTGGGGGATTTTCCTGCTCCTTTTCAGTGCCTCCCCCCTTGGCTAGTTTAAATGCTTGAGCAAAAGCAAGAACACGGCTCAAGAGGTGTCCGCCGGAGTCATGCCACAACGTCATACAGGAAAACAAAAATGAAGGCTGGCTCAATGGCATAAAGAAAGGAGCCCCACACTGGGACACAATAAAAAATTTATATTTAATTATACAAAGCAAGTAAAATGGTAAACGAATTAGCCCAAAAGACAGTAGCACCCCCCAAAAAGTGTGTCAGCATTTCATGCCGCTGGTGTGGTTTATTTAGCCACCTGCACATGTAACTGTTTTTATGTTGGCATGACAGGACGTTAGTTCAAGAACATAATTTTGGAACACATGTCATGTATTCGATTGGGTAAAACTGAAAATGCCTTGGCTTTTCATGTCCAAAGAGGAGGATGGGCACATGTGTTCAGGTTCAGAGGTTTGGAATTAGTAACACTGGGCCCAAGAGGTGGAGACTTGAACAACAAGTTACTCTGCCATGAAACATATTGGCAGGATAAATTACGTGCAGGCATTTATCCAATCTTGAATGATGCCTTCCAGTTGTCACATTTTTTTAAAACAAGATTTGGCCAGATCCACCATGGCTGCATAATGAAGTTAGTGAAGTTGTGTGGAATTGTTAAAGAGGTATGGAAAAACAACACAATGATTTGTAAGTAGTAGGATTTGTTTTAGTTTCTGTTCTAAAGAAGGCATACACATTATTAGATGTACAATTTAATGGAAGGAATAGGAAGCAATATAGGTTTACAAAAGAACCCCAGAGCAAATGCCAATGAGGTATGTGTTATCCCAGATGATATTGGCCAGACAGCCAAATTTTAAGGAAAACACAATTGCACATACCACAATAATGCAACGCATCATGGGAAACATATGCAAATCCCCATGCTGGTACAGAAGGTGGCAGTACATGAAAAAGTAATGGCTGGCATATGTTCAGCCTTGGGATTATTATTTTTTTTTTTTTTTAGAGAAACAGGGTTTTTGTCCATGAGATGATGTAAGTTATATTTAAGCAATGTGTCAGGAAATCAGGTGTAATGATGGACTGTTAGCAGAGAAAATGTGATAGTAACTTTCAGAGGGGGTCACTTTTGATAAGGGTAAGGCTGTTATGCTTGTGATAATGGAAATATTAGGAAAGTATGAGGTCTATACAGAAGTAGAGTAAAGATATGTACAGCTTCATAAGTATGTGCTCAGACTGCAGGCAAATGTAATATGCAGGTTTGTTTTAGAAATAGGTAAAAATAGCAATACATGCAATTGATAGAAAGATAGATAATTACATACACATATAGGTAGAGAGAGAGAGAGGGAGAGAGACACAGACAGACAGGCAGAATAGGAATGGCATGAAGTATTGAAGTGATGCCAACCCCACCCCCACCATTCAGAGATGGACAGGCATTGGGGTGTACCTTTGGGTCATTGCCCATAATGCTCACGCTATTTCACCTAACCCTACCCTGCAGACACAGACAAGTGTTGAGGTGCGCCTTGAGGTGTTCAGGCTTTACACTCACCCCATTTCATAAGGAAATATGCTGATATGGGTAGAGTACTGTATAAGAAAATGGAGTGAACTTTGGGGCTGAAGAGTCAAAGGCACACCTCGATACCTGTCACTTGCTGCAGGGTGGGGATGGGGGTGGAATGGTGTGAGCATTACTGTTGATAATCCCAAGTCACACCCCTGATACCTGTCAGTCCCTACAGGGCAGGGTGTTATGGTCAGAAACTCTAATGCCCTGGATGTTGTTATGTGACTTCTTAACCTTGCAACAGCATTTAAAGTGACACTGTCAGCTTTGCCCCTTCATTTTTTTGGCAATAGCATGCAGTGTTCCTATTGCTCACACAACACTCATTACTGTACTCTAAACACACCAATATATTTAAAAGACTAGTATTTACCTGCTTTCCCTGTTTTTGTACATATATATATATATACTTTCTGTGGTCCTGATGATAAGTCCCCACAAACCGGAAGCACATTAAGGTCAGGACCGTGCATCTGCCACAAGCGTAGTCCTGAATATGATTTTTTATTAGTCATTTTCAGTCTTTACTTTCAGCCTTATATTATTTGTACAGTGTTCCGTTATCACTAGTGAATTGGTATTATTTATATTTAGCCACGGACCGAAATCTCGCCGCATGTCTAAAAGATCCATGAACAAAATATCTCGCGCATGCGTAAAAACATGCCATTGATGCGCATGCAAGGGATTTCGGCCGCGGCTTACAAATATAAATAGTGCCACTTCTAGTGCTCGTTTTGTGATGGCAGATAGCTGCAACCTATTAAGATAACATAAGGAACAGGGGCAATATGACTCCAAGGGCTGTTTGTGAAAAGATCATATTTCGGGACTGCGCTTGTGGCAGACGCGTGGTCCCGACCTTGATGTGCTTCCAGTTTGCAGGGACTTATCATCAGGACCACAGAAAGTATATATATATGTACAAAAACAGGGAAAGCAGGTAAAATACTAGTCTTTTAAATATATTGGGGTGTTTTGAGTGCAGTAATGAGTGTTGTGTGAGCAATAGCCTTGCTTGTAGAGCAGAAAGCAGCTACCTAAAAGAAGCTACATTTTCTTGTTAATTTAAAACTTATATCTCAGCAGGAGTCAGTGTCTGTTAAGATTAAGTATACAGATAACTTTATTAGAAGTAGAAGGGGTCTTATTTAGGGTTAAAAAAAGAAAGAAAAGAAAGAAAGTCAGTGTGTGTTCTGTGCTGGGAAGGGTACTGCATCAGCTGACTTTGCTAAACCAGTAGGAGGAAAGAGAGCTTATTTGGGGTGTGGTTTAGACACTATAAAAGCAGGTGAGTCAAATTACAACTTCCTGTTGCTAGCCTTGCTTGTAGAGCAGAAAGCAGCTAACTAAAAGAAGCTACATTTTCTTGTTAATTTAAAACTTATATTTCAGCAGGAGTCAGTGTCTGTTAAGATTAAGTAGACTGATAACTTTATTAGAAGTAGAAGGGGTCTTATTTAGGGTTAAAAAAAAAGAAAGTAAGCCTTTTTTCTTACTAATTGCACTCCATCCCACCCACTCACCCAAAGCCAGTTCTACTTTTATAGCCACTGGATTTGACTGCCAACAGGAACTTTCTGTTTGGCAGTAGGAAGGGAAGGATCATAGAGAAACATTGGTTTTGTCAACCCTAAAGGAAAAAAGTAGCTCACTCTCCCCTAGCTGCTGGTGGTCTGATATTGAGCAAGGAAGAAGGAGGCTACTGAAGAAGATAGGAAGTTGCTGTCCCAGAACAGGAAGGGTGAGAGTTGTAAGGAGAGGAGAGAGTAATCATCCAGAGAAACAGTAGAGGGGACACAAAATAAGACATGATAGGAGTGGTGCAGTGCAATGGCTGTGGGGCGGCAGTGTTCCGGGAGACATTCTGGAGGCTGCAATGCTTCCTATTTGCAGGCACCCTCTGGTCTGAGAGAGGAGGTTGCCCGCCTTCAGCTGACCTGGCTAGGATTCGTGACCTCCTCTCCCACCCAGGGACCACCAGGGCCAATGCCACTACCTCAGAGGTTGCCAAGAAAGAGGAGAGGCTGGACCAGGGTGGGCTCAGGGAGGGAGAGGGTGGTGGAACAGAGTTGCATCCCTCCAGCTGTACTTCTCCACAATTCATTTGCTGTTCTGGTGGATAGTGGTTCCTCTATGGAGGCACCTGCAGTGGAGACCAAGGAGGATGCTGGGAACCTTCACAAAGGAGACCCACAGGAGGGTGGCATGGGACCCCACAGGGGAAAGAAACAACTCCTGGTGGGGGACTCAATCATTAGGGGGGTAGAAATGAGGAAGGAAGGGGGAGAGGGAGGTAAGGTTTCTTCCTGGCACCACGGCTTGGAGGGACAGGAAGTGAATCCTCAGGATCGTGGGAGGAGCTGCACAAGGGAGGGAGCTGGATGTCATTGTCCACCTAGGGACAAATGACCTGGCTAGGAATGGGATCAGAGCAGTGCAAGAGGAGTTTGTAGAGTTGGGAAGGGGCCTTAGACAAGTAGCGCATACGGTAACCTTCTTGGAGGTGCTACCTGTCTATGACAAGGGAGATGCTAGGGCACTCCTCACCAGGGAATTCAATGAGTGGTTGAAAAACTGGTGTGGAGCTCAGAGTTTTGGCTTCACTGGGGACTGGGGAGCCACCTGGCGGGATGCAGACCTATACTGGTGCGATGATCTGCATCTGTCCAGTGGGGGAACCAGGATCCTAGGTGAGAGGTTTAAATGCTTCATTATCAAGCATTTGAACTAGACAAGGGGGGAGGCACTGAAAAGGAGCATGGAAATCCCAGCCTCCCCCCACAAAACATGGTGATTAGTGAGGTAAACACCAAGGTACAGAAGTTATTAGGGAGCAGAACAGATTTAAATGTAAAAAAAGCAAAGGCAGTAAGGACAGAAATGGGCCAAAAGGGGTAAGGCTATCAAAAAGTGGAGGGTGATGAGTACCAATGCCCGTGAGTCTGTGTAACAAGCTCCCTGAACTAGTGGCCTTGATGGAAGAGGGTTGCCTGGATATTGTGGCAGTCACAGAAACATGGTACACAGAGAACCATGACTGGGATGTCAACATACCAGGATACACAATCTACAGGAGGGACGGGGGTAAAAAGAGGAGGAGGAGGAGGAGTAGCTCTTGTAAAGGAGTAGTTCATGTAAAGGAAGAGATCAAAGAAACAGAACTAAAGAGTAAGCAGGGAGCAGATGAGGCACTTTGTGTCACCCTGGAGACAGGAAATGGCACCACAATCCGCATGGGGGTTGTATACAGACCCCCACCTCAGGGGGAGGGAATGGACAAGGAAATGATAGAAGGCTTTCTTAGAATGGCAGTAAAGGGGAGATATTGTTGATGGGGGACCTGAATATGCCAGATGTTAACTGGAGCACTTTTGCTGCAGGCACATCCAAGAGCAGGGTCATTCTTGATGCCCTACAGGGGGCATGCCTCAGACAGCTAGTATTGGAACCCACTTGGGAGGGAGCAATCTTAGATCTGGTACTCTCAAATGGGGACGGAGAAAGAATCTCAGATTTAGAAGTGGGTAGCCATCTGGGAACAAGCTACCACCAAACAGTGTGGTTCATGATAAACACAGTCATACAATCAAGCCATACAAAAGCAAGAGTACTGCACTTTGGTAGGGCTGACTTTGGGAAAATGAGAGAGTGCCTCAGAAAAGCACTAGCAAACAGGCAAGAAGGAGGGGTGGAGGAACAATGGGGAGTGATCAAAACAGCCATCACAGAGGCAACAAGCCTTTGTGTAAAGCAAATCAATAAAACACAATGAAGGAAAAAACCGTTATGGTTCTCAAAAGAGGAGGCAGGGAAGGTTAAGGAGAAAAGAACAGCATTCAGGAAATATAAGGAAACACAGAAGGAGCAGGACAGAGAACTTTATCAGTTAAAGCAGAAAGAGGCTGGGAAGGCAGTCAGAATAGCAAAGGCCCAAACTGAGGAAAGTATAGCCAATTCTGTTAAGAAGGGGGATAAGACCTTTTTTAGGTACACTGGGGAGTGAAGAAAGACCAAAGGAGGGATACTGAAGCTTAATAAAGGGGAGGGAATGTGGGTAGAGGGTGACAGTGAAAAAGCAGGGATACTGAACAAATATTTCTGCTCAGTATTCACCAAGGAAGAGGAGGGGAAGTTACCTAAACCAAACAAGAGAAACACTCTGAAGACAGGGGTAAATACCATCCATTTACAGAAGAAAGGGTTCTGAAAGAACTAATAAAATTGAAGGTGGACAAAGCAATGGGCCTGATGGGATTCACCCAAGAATTCTAAAAGAACTAAGGGTAGAACTAGTGACACCGCTGACTACTCCCTTTAACAAATCATGAGAGGATGGGGTGGTACCTGAGGACTGGAGGAGGGCAGATGTGATTCCTCTTCACAAAAGTGGGAGCAGGACAGAGGCAGGAAACTACAGACCAGTTAGTTTGACCTCAGTGGTAGGGAAAATGATGGAATCACTTCTGAAGGAAAGAATTGTTGAGTACCTAGAGGCCAGTGGGGCACAGGACCCAAGGCAGCATGGATTCATAATGGGAAGGTCGTGTCAGATGAATCTAATAGATTTCTTTGACTGGGTGACCAAAGTAGTAGACCAGGGAGGGGCTGTGGACATGGCCTACTAGATTTTAGCAAGGCATTTGATACAGTCCCACACAAAAGAGTAATACACAAGATAGCTAGCCTTGGAGTGGGTCCCAAGGTGGTAGCCTGGATACAAAATTGGCTAGACAACAGGACGCAAAGGGAAATAAATGTAAATGGAGTACACAGTGAAGAAAGGAGGGTTACTAGCAGGGTACTGCAGGATTCAGTACTGGGACTGGTCCTTTTTAATGTCTTTATAAGTGACATTGCAGAGGAACTGGAAGGAAAAGTATGTCTCTTTGCAGATGACACAAAGATCTGCAACAGTGTTGATACACAAGATGGAGTGGAAAGGATGAGAAGGGACTTGGCAAGGTTGGAGGAATGGTCAAATGTATGGCAGCTTAGATTCAATGCAAAGAAGTGCAAGGTAATGCACATGGGAAACAAAAACCCAGGGGAAGCGTACACAATGGGGGGTGAGATACTGACAACAGTAAAATAGAAAGGGACCTGGGGTAATTATATCAGATGACCTAAAGGTGGGCAAGCAATGTGAGAAGGCAGTAAGGAAGGCTGAGGGATACTGGGATGCATAGGAAGAGGCATCAATAGTAGAAAACAGGAAATTGTTATCCCTCTGTACAGACAGTTGGTGAGACCCCAACGGAGTACTCTGTGCAGTTCTGGAGACCCCATCTCTGCAAAGACATAGACAGAGTGGAGGCTGTCCAGAGGAGGGCAACCAAAATGGTGCAGGGTCTGCACCAGAAGACATACGAAGAAAGACTAAAAGAGCTTAATATGTATACCCTTGAGGAAAGAAGGGAGAGAGGGAACATGATAGAAACTTTCAAGTACCTCAAGGGAATCAACAAAGTCCAAGAGGGTAGCATTTTTCAGAAAAAGAGATGTGCAAGAACAAGGGGGCACAATTTGAAGATAGAGGGGGGACGGCTCAGAGGTAATGTGAGGAAGTATTTTTTCACAGAGAGGGTTGTGGATGCATGGAACAGCCTCCCTGAGGAGGTCGTGGAGTCAAGAACAGTGGGGGAATTCAAGAATGCATGGGACAGGCATAAGGCTGTCCTAGTTGGGGATAGGAGGAAGTAAGCTGTTGGTTAACTAGGATCTGCAGCTTATCTGTTAGGTAGGAAAATGGGCAGACTAGTTGGGCCAAGCGGTCCTTATCTGCCGTCAAATTCTATGTTTCTATGTTTCTATAGGAACACTGCATGCTATTGCCAAAAAAATGAAGGGGCAAAGCTGACAGTGTTGCTTTAATGCATTACATTATAAGGACAAGTAAATGTTTTTATTACATTTACAGACAGTTACATAAACTTAATTTTCTTCACAGAATAATTTAAATTTAGTAACAGTGGTAGTACAAAGCAATGACCCACAAACTTGAAAACTATAACTACTTTCTATTGTACATTGACACCCCACAAGGACCTCCTTGAAATTGAGATGCAAATGTCACACATTTATCAGTTTTCTAATAGAAATATTTTACTACCCTAAATACATTTCTTGCTTCAGTAACTGCTCAGCACATCTATTGCATGACCCACTTATTGCCATTTTACACCTGCTATGCAATGTGCTGCTGCTTACTACACCGACATCATGAACTATTAAACAGATGACTGCCATAACTAGGGAGGCAGTATAGCACATTGGTTTAAGGCTCTCAGCTGCACATCTGGAGATCTGGGTTTGAATCCCACAGCCTCTACTTGCATACTGGGTGACCCTGAGCAAGTCACTTAACTTCCATGTGCTCCTAGGTTGCCCCTGTAAACAAGCTTTCAGCTTGGTGTGCCACTCCTGGTTAAACAATTGAAAGAAAAAAAAAACACAATATATTATTTTTCTTGCTTTATTTTGCTACTACAAGCTTTGACTAATAACAGCCATCCTTAAATGTACTTTTTATAGCTTATGTGTCTGTGACCTAGGCAGAACTACACAAATTCTTACACATAAATAAATAAATCATCAGAATAACATTTATTTCAGTGGTATCTCTTTCCTTTTCAGGTGCCCATGACACTATGTATAATATATTTATATCTTTTAACTTCAAAGCACTAAACCTATTCAAATGCACAAAAAACAAGACTTTATTCTCTTCACACATTACTGCTAAACTTCAGGTCGCAGAGAGATAAAAATGTAGAGCTTCCCCTAGCTATTTGGGTGGGTGCTTCAGCTGTGCGTGTGCGTGTGTGGGAGTATAAAAAGCTTTTAAGAAACAGACACGGTAGTATCCAATATGGGATAGTCTTCTTTGGGTGACATATTTTACTCCTTTGTGGGATTATACCTTAATTGTCATTCTTGTGTTGCAAGTGCTTGCTTTCCTAAAGTACTGTAATTTCAGGATGCAGTTTCATAAGTGCTGTAATTTCAGGATGCAGTTTCAGGCACTCCTTAATTACTTTTTCTTTTCTTCTGAACCTTAAGCTCTGATGCCCCGGGCAGCTCTGATAATCAGTTATTCCAATGTGATAGATCCACCTCATGCCCCTCCCACATGAACCAAAAAAAAGATGGGGGTGGATCTTTAGGAGCTTCTCAGGTGGAGGTGGGCGTGGATCTTAGCCCTCCAAAAAACTAATGCTGCTTCCCACTACTCAGGTTCTAGTTCTTGTACCTCCCATTTAAGAAAGAAAATAGTACCCTGCAACCATTAACTAACATGAAAGCATATTTATTTGAGGGCAGAAAGCATTTCTTGGAGGAGGGTAAGGCAGAGGAAACACTTTACACCTTCAAGTCGGTTCCATGGACAGAAAACATAACATCAGCCCCGTTGCACATGCAAAATGTCTGCAGGCTCCACCCACTGCAGCCTAAAACTGAAGATAAATTGATTGTATAAAAAAACACAGCTGAATTGATTGACTAAGATGATGCTTTATTACCCTCCTTTTTTTCTTTCCCTCCCCCCTTTTCCCTTTTTCCTGTTTCCCATTCCTTGTGCCCTTTTTTCCTCTCTCAGCACTTTATTAGTAGGGTTCAGCTAATATTTATTATCAAGGTTCCATTAATAATAGTCATAAATTGATATGAATTGGAGAGAACGCGATTATAAGCTTCATGCTACAATAGTAACTGAGATATTTTTGTATAGGAATAGATATAATAATTTATGTATGTAAAAATAGCATTTATTTATTCACATATACTGTATGGATCAAGGTTATGGTTTCTATAAGTCGTTCACATTGGTGTTCGTTGGTATGGTATAAACTGAGTGAGTTTTGGTTGCTGCCGATGTCTTGAAAAAGCATCAGCGTGGAGTGAAAAGTTGGCACACTTTTTTTTGGGGTGGCATGATGAGAAATTTAAATAAGAGTATATTTCATTTTCACTCTATCCTATCTTCTTATTCTCTAGTCACTATCCTTAAATTCCTGTCAGGGTGGCCAACCTGACAGTTATATCCCTAGTCTGTACTATCTGTTTAATTAGCAGTCCTTTTAGTTTCAAAATGCCACATGAAGTTAAAAAAATAAAAGCAGATTCCCCCACATTAACAGAGCCTCCTGATATGCCAAACCTTTAGTTTTCCTTGAGAAATCCAGACACCAGAGAGTTGGCAAACCCCAGAGTAAATTGCCAGATATCCCCGTTTTTAATACGAGCAAGCATGCGCACGATCGCACTCCCGCACAATCGCACTATCGCGCATGAGTGTGTGCATGTTCATGAGGGCAGAGTGTGCACATCCATGTGGTATTGTTTCATTTTAGAGCCGTGGAGTCTTTTAAAAGCAGGACTGCTTGCCAGAAGTAGTTTATACATGCAAACGAGTCACTGCAAGGCTGAAAGCAGAGTGAGTTGGCTGTTGCTAGGGGAGAAAGTAAACACTCCCTGTAGCCGCTCACTGTAAATCTTGATCCGCTCCCTGAGAAGAAGAAAAATAGTTAATAAAAGTTAAATAAAGTGCTGCAGATATTGTGCAGGCTGTACCAATGTTCTAAAGCAGGATTTGGGGAGTTTGAAGAGTCATTTTGTTGCTTACCTACCAGGAAGTGAAGTACAGTATGTGGAGTGAAATATTGCAATGTTTGTGGACGGCTGAAATGGCAAAGCCATCAGGGGGATGTAAACCATGAAAGTATGTACAAATACAGTACTAGCCCAGTAAAGTAATAATGATAATAATGCTAGGCTGTTTCTGGATTGTTGTGAAGATGAGAAAAATGTATTATAAAAATTATTTTCAATATAAACATAAACCTGAGCATAAATTAAAAGCAAAGCAACCCAGGAAAAGGTTTTGTATTAAAAGAGCCACTCTGCCTTATAGCTTAGTATAGTGTACCAGAACAGAAAAATAAGGTTTCATGTATACTTGAAAAGTCACATGATCATGATGTCATACTTCTTGTGTTATATAACCTGGCCACTAGGGGCCCAAAAGAGGAAGGTTGGTCAGTACCTTCTGATCAAGCGAGGTGAGAGGAGGTGTGAGAGTTTACACACAGTACTGTAAGAGAAAGATATCGTAGATACAGAGAAGAACAGGGAGCCTGAAGGAAGACTCGCCTGAATTTTGAATTTATTTTGGTGTGGAAGTCTTAACATCCATTTATTTCTTTTCTGTAAATATCTTTATTTTTATTTTTATCCTTTTGAAAATAAAAGGATAAATGAAGCACTTGCATTTGTTATGCACTGAATTGGTTGACTGGAGTCTATTATTGAACCCATATGCTTACAGGGTGCTACTGTCATTTGGTGTAGTATGTTTACCACTTTACTTGCTTTGTATTATTAAATGTGAGTTTTTTATTGTGTCCCAGTGTGGGGCTCCTTTCTTGAAGCCATTGAGCCAGCCTTTGTTTTAGTTTAAATGCTTGCCAATGAAGCATTTAAACCTATCACCTAGAATCCTGGTTCCCTTCCAGGACAGATACAGACCATTGTTCCAGTATAGGCCTGCATTCCTCCAGGTGGACCCCAGTCCCCAGTAAAGCCAGAACCCTGAGTTCCACACCAGTTTTTCAACCATTCATTGAATCCCATGGTGTGTAGTACCCTAGCCTCACCCATGCCATAGACAGGCAGCACCTCTGAAAAGGTTACTGTGCATGCTATTTGTCTAAGGCCCCTCTCCAACTCCACAAACTCCCACTGCACTGCTCTGATCCCATTCCCAGCCAGGTCATTTGTCTCTAGGTGGACAATGATGTGCAGCTCCCTCTCCCATGCAGCTGCTCCAGCAATCCTGAGGATTCACTCCCTGTCCCTCCAAGCCATAGCACCAGGCAGGCAACTTATCTCCCTCTACCCTCCCTCCCCCAGTTCTACCCCTCTAACAATTGAGCTCCCCACCAGGAGTTGTTTCCTACCTCTGTGGGGCCCTGTGCAATCCTCCTGTGGGTCTTCTTTCTGGAGGTTCTCATCATCCTCCTTGGTCTCCACTGTGGGTGCCTCTATAGAGGAACCACGCTCTGCCATACTGGTGTATGAATTGTGGAGAGGTACAACTGGAGGGATGTGCCTCTGTTCCACCACCCTCACCCTCTCTGAGTCCACCTTGGTCCAACCACTCCTCTTTCTTGGTAACCTCTGAGGCAGCGGTGGTGGCTCTGGTGGTCCCTGGGTGGGAGGAGGTCCCCCAAATCCTGGCCAACTCAGCCTGGAGACAAGCAGCCTCCTCCCTCAGCCCAGAGAGGTGCCTGCAGATGGGACAACACTGCATCCTCCTGAATGTCTCTAAGAAGACTGCCACTCCACAGCAACTGCACTGCACCACTCACATCATGTGTTATTTGTGGCCCCTCAACTGTTGTTTTGTATGCTTACTCTTTCATCTCTCTTCTTTTTTTTTTTGTTTGTTTATTTTTTCTCACTACTTTCCTACTGACTCTGTGCCCTTACAGCTCCTGCCTTTCCTGTTCTGGGACAGAAAGTTCCTGTATTCCTCAGTAGTGTCCTTCTTACTTGCTCAGAGACAGACCTCCAGCAGCTAACCCTTTTTTCCCTTCTCCTTCTCTCCCTGTCTTTCTCTCTTTCTGTAGTGACTTACAGCTTCTCTCTCCTTCTCTTGTATGTGCCTTTGTGGACCTAATTGCTAGCTACACCCTTTGTAATTCTGCCTATATACCAGCTAGGCTATTGCTTGTGCTGTGCTGCCTAACTGTTCCTGTGCCTTTAAATAGGTGGAGCCTGGCCTTCCACCATAAAGATAGAGCAAGAAGGCTGCATGGTGCTCTGCCTGACTCCTGAGTTCATCTCCATTCTTGTTCAAAGATTAACTTTTATTTTACTTTAGATATGTCTGTGAGTTCATGAACTGAATCACTGAATTGCTGATCTATCCAACAGACTACTTTAAAACTTGAAATTAAGGGAAAACAGAGATTTAGAGTAGGTGAGAGGTAAAGAGGCCCTTCTCATTAGTTTATCTGGAGCAGGCTGCAATCCCTTTTTCGAGCATTCCACATGTGCAGTGGCAGTGCGCTTGGATAGCAGCAGTGCTGAGAGTGATGTCCCATGTATAGGGCTGATCTGGGGGCTGGCATGCTATGGAGGTGGATTCCAGAGTGACCAGAGCTGGAGGTTCAGGGAGAAGCACCTTCAGTGCTGAAAGGCTAACTTTTCCTTTGGAAATGTATGCAGTTGTTACCTGGAAGTTAGGGATTTGTCTTTCTATTCCGTGTGTAATACTACTTTGAGAAAGTGATGCTTTCTTACTGTTTTTATACATGAATCCTGCCTCTGGAGTGAGCATTAATAAGATGGACTGTAAAGAGACTCAGTGAGAAAGTGGAGAGCTAACTGAGCTGTTTGGTAGTAAACTTTTTCTTTTAATCTGAAGTGGCCAGTTTGGATACAGAAGGAATCTGCATGTTATGATATCCATGATATCGAGTGTAGTGAAGGAAAATGCCAAACTGTGGGGTCAGGAGGATCTGATGTTTCATTTAACAAGGTGCAGGCAAAAAATATATTGGCTTTTTATTTTGGCATTAACATTGAGCCTAGAAATATGCATTTCTGCACTTAGGTGTACTTGTAGATCTCAGACTAGCCATGCTAGAGATGACACCTGGAACTTCCAGAATTTTAAACAACACATTGTAATTGCTGTGCTATTCGCTTTTTTAGTCCTTTTTTGGGTTTGGAAACTGTCTCTTTCTCACTACAATTTGTGATTTAAATTGCTTAGCAGTGGCTAATACTGCAGCAAAAATACATGTAATTGTCATCTTGATTATTCCTACTTGCAGGATATGCAATACCAGAGAAAGGAAATGTGTCAGGGAACCCCAGGTCCAACCATATGAGTTTGTAGCTCAGTAGTTAGAGCACCGGAATGGTATTCTGGAGGCCTGGGTTCAATTTCCAGAAGGTCACATTATTTCTTTGTCACTACAATTTGTGATTTAAATTGCTAAGCAGTGGCTAATACTGCACCAAAAAAAATCTAATTGTGATCTTGAAGTGCCAAAAACATTTGAAAAGGGCACCAAGACCATGTGAGTGGCCTCAAAATGTATAGGTTATAATGTGTTAAATGCTATATTAGTCTATATGTTGTTTTTTTATGTGTCATTTCATTCTATTTTTCTTGACTTATACCTCACTTGAGCAATATCTAGGTTACGGATTTGTTTTGCCTGAACCTTTCATGCTATCAATCATCTATATAGTCCCTTTATTAACTCGTATACTCATAGAATTATCTCTGGCTTGGAATTTCCCTTTTCAGAGCTGGTGAGGACAGCTTTCTTGGAGGGTTAATAGGGGTCTCTCAAATGACCAGAATAGCTAACCCAGGGACCTAGTCCAGTAACATGAAACTAAATGGGGTTGTGGGTTTTCCTTGGAAAGCATCCATGCCTCTTGAGGGGATTACTTAACCTGACAGTTTCCTGATTAAAACACAGAGCAATACCTGTTACAGGGTGCTACCAGAATATGTTTGGGAGCAGTAACCTTTATTGATTCAATTGAACAAAGTTCATTTATGGCTCTTAAAAATGTGGAGTGTTTGATACCAGATGGTGGCCATAACAGAAAGTCAGTTTGGTTATGAAATTATTTATTATTTGATCTCTGAATTATACTGGTATGTAGGTCTTAGTCTAACAATATAACACTTGATGGGGTTGGGGAAGTTTACTGGATGAGCTCCATGATATCAAACAGGTGGTGCTACAATGGCACATTTTAGGTTTGGCATAGAGTAACAGGTTTGGCAAGGTATACATTGGGACAAGCTGGAGTGTTGAAATACCTCTGGATATCAATTAAGTGCTGACTGGGGATCTCTTTTCCCTACCATTGGGCATCCAGATTCTAGCAAATGGTACTTCTTGGGGTGGCTGCCTTGGATTACAAGGAATCTGACTGCCTTTGAAGAAGAGTAACCTAGTACAAGTAACATAATTATTAACTGTGGATAATCTTAAAGGTAAAGTTCCAATGAGGTGGATTTTATACAGGTTTGTATTACATGAGTACTATATGGAGGTGTTCTATACAAATAAGAAGCTGATCCTATGCTAGGGAATACTAAGATGTCAGGATGAACTGATAGAGAACCTAGCAGAAAGAAGAAACAGATTGTCTGCAGTGCAGTATATGGGACATTTTTAATTTCTGAATTGTGTTTGATTTATAGAATTATGTTATATATGCTATGCCAGAATATATAATAATTTGAAATGTTAATACCATTCAGTGAAACAGTTATTCATGATTGATTTTATTATGTACTGTCTGTACTGTGATATTTGTGAATGTTTCATAACCAAACAAATTAATTCAAACAAAAGAATGTTTAGCAGGCTAAGACACCACCTTAAAAAACTACTACTGCTTCTCCTACTATCTTCGGGAAATGTTGAATTAAACCCAGGTCCACCTATTTCTCTGGACGCCCCTGCGGACCTCCCTCAATAGAAAGGGATTAGCTTTCTCCATATCAATGTCAGTAGTTTGCTAAAGAAGATTGACTCTATACAGACCTGGTCTCTACATGCATCTCCTGATTTCTTCATGATAACTGAATCCTGGCTCACACCCTCGACCCTGGACAAATCTATCAACGTACCCGGATATTTCATCTACTGTTGTGATAGACTGACTAGAGAAGGAGGGGTTGCAATATATGGCAAAAGCAAATTCACAGTCACAGTCTTTGACTGTACCTCAAAGGCTAAGGAATTTGAATGCCTTGCTCTAAAATTATCACTTTCCAGTGAGAAATCACTCCTTATGGCAGCATGCTACCGACCACCGTCTGGTGGCTGGGCACTTCTGCCACACCTTCAAAACCTTCTTGACTCTGCTGATACTGAGTGTATTCTAATGGGGGATTTAAATCTAAATTGGAATGATGACAGCTCTAAGAAATTGAAGGATCTATGCGATGTTAATGGTCTGTTACAAATGGTGACTGCTATAACCAGACCTAACAGAAAAAACCCTGATCGCAGCACCCTCTTGGACCTTATCCTAGTAAACAAACCTCACATTATCTAGCATACTGGGTATTCTTCAACGATATAAGCAACCATTGCGCTACTGCCTGCATCAGACATCCTTCCCAAATAAAAATGGCCGCCAAATTCAAACTGAAGAGATGCCTAAAAAAGTTCTGCCAGTACACTTTCCTGAAAGATCTAAGCAACATTCGTTGGCAGGATTTCTACCTAACCCCCACCTTTAATGAGGCATTTAACATCTGTCACAGCCTCTTACTGGAGCTAATAGACAAATACGCCTCACTAAGACTTATTAAATCAAAAAATAAAACTCCTGGCTGGTTCTCTCCCATCCTGAAGAAAGCACTTAGGGATAGGGACTACTGGTGGAAAAAAGTGAGGAAATCCCACCTGGAGGCTGATTGGTTAGTATTCTGTACAACTAGGAATGCTTGTACCAAGCTAATTAGGTCAGAAGAAGCTAGGTACTTCCAAAAAGAACTAGAAGACAATAAAAACAACTCTGCCAAATTTTGGAACATCCTCAAAGAAGTCGAAGGTCAGTCCACTGCAACACCCCTTCCAAACAAAATTGTGTCTCATGGTACCACCTATACGGACAAAGCTGATATACTAGAAAAGCTTAATGATCACTTTGCTACTGCAGGGCTTGCCTTTGACACCTCACCTATCAGCAAACTTAGTCCAGCAAGAGACTACACTGTTGGCTTCACTGATAATCACAACCATAACCAATCGCATCCCACCCCCTTCAGCTTCCTCCCAATTACATTCAAGCAAGTGGAGGACCTCCTCCTTTCTCTGGATACAAAAAAGAGTGCGGGTGCAGATAATATTGAATCTTACTTCCTAAAACTTGGTCATACCTATCTGACCGCCCCCCTTACACACTTATTCAACACCTCTCTGATTCAAGGTGAGCTACCTGTCTTGTTGAAAACTGCCCACATCCTACCATTATTCAAGACTGGGGATCTGAGTGATCTGAACAATTACTGGCCTATTTCTATACTATCCGTCCTCTCTAAATTACTTGAAATAATTGTCAACATCCAACTTAGAGAACATTTGGATTCACAAAAGTTGCTAAACCCGGCTCAGTCCGGCTTCAGAGCCAAACACAGTACAATATTGGCTCTTGCCAAAGTAACTACAGACTGGCAAATGGCCTTGGACTCTAAGAAGCATGTATTTGCCCTCTTCCTTGATCTAAGTAAGGCCTTCAATACTGTGGATCATACCATCATGCTTACTGCACTGAGTAACATCGGACTTGATAGTTCTGTCATTAAATGGTTCACCAGCTACCTAACCAATAGGTTACAACAAGTCAAAGCCATAGGAGATCTGTCCCCACAAAGTCCTTGTTCTAGGAGTCCCACAAGGCTCCATCCTGGGCCCTATCCTCTTTGCAATATACATCAATAATCTGGACTCACAGCTGGGCACAGCAAATGTGCAATTTTTTGCAGATGATACTGTACTCTATACCACAAATTCATCCTTGGATCTGGCCCATGAGTACTTACAGAAAGACTTTGTCACCCTCCAATACAACCTTCTCACTAATAAGCTCTTCCTCAATGCCAAAAAGACTAAAGCAATGATTCTCTCACCAAAGTCTACTTCCGGATGTCCACATATCACACAGATCCGAACACTCTTAGATGAACCCCTTGAAGTAGTTGGTACCTTTAAATACCTAGGGTTCTGGCTGGATAACAAGCTCAACTTTCTGTGCCACTTAAATGAAACCTTGAAGAAACTAAGACAGCGACTAGGTTTATTCTATCGCATTAAACACCTACTCACGTTAGAAGCCAGAATGAGACTAGTACCAACTACATTCCTACCTATACTGGACTACGCTGACTTCCTTTACAGTCATTGCCCATCAATGATGCTAAACAAACTGGACACCCTTTACCACTGGGCTTTAAGATTTATCTTAAATCTACCCCGTAGTACACATCACTGTTATCTATACCAGGTTTCGGGATGGACCTCACTCTCAACTAGAAGAAAAAGGAATGCTCTCCTCTGTTTTTTTAGAGCACTATCTGATAATCACCCTGCATACATCTCGAACATCTTCAAATGGGCTAAAGGTTCCTATGGCCTGAGACGCTTCTCCTTAATCTGCTTCCAGATTCCTGGAGTGAAAACTACCCTTGGCTCAGCAGCAATCAACTTCTCACTTCCATCACTTTGGAACACTATGCAAGATTCATTAAAATTATCCTCACTTCCAAGCATTTTCACATTTAAAGCTCTATTAATGGATTATCTGAAGGAATCATACAACTGTTTCAGATGCCGATGACCCCTAAGCCTCGAGTGCCACTCTCAAATCCTACGCCTAAGTATCTCATTCACCCCACATTCCTAACAACAGAAACCTAGGACCTACAAGCCTAGTTCCCTTAATCCAAGATGACCCTGCCTATTATCTACCTTTTACCTATTCTGGCCTCCCTTTTGGCTGCCTACTCTTTCACCCCAATTTCTACCCTATTCCTTAATACCTCCTTATTTTTTATCATTTAGGTATGAGCTCTTACTCAGCGGAGACTATATGGGATTATTGTCTCTTCTCATTTCAGTAAAGCTTATCATTATGTACCTTTGCATGTTAATTATGTTGACTGGTGTGTATAGGCCCATATTGACCAGCACCTTCACAATGTTTTTTCTTTTTTTTTTTTTGCACCGTTGTCCACCGTAATTGTAATCTTATGAAGTGTACTGTATTGTATTTATGCCCAGGACCACCTTGAAAATGAGCTTGCTCAATGGTGTTTATGCCTGGTTAAATAAAGTGATTGATTGATTGAATTCAAACAGAATTAATAACAGACACATTGTTGCTCATAATAAGATCTAATAGCCAATCTTCCCTGGTACATTCATTCACAAACTGTAAATAACTATATTCCACCACTATCCCTTCAAATGATCCTTACAAATCTCTTCTCATAGATATTTTTCCCAGTCAAGTATATCCATCTAATACCAAGTAAATTCTTCTTCCAGTTTGTCCATTATGTTAAAGACCTCCTGACACCACTGGTAAACTTTGAAAAATTAAAAATTAAGATGCAATTCAGTTAATAGTTCACATATTTTCTGTAATTATTTCCATTTTTTTCTTTATTACTGAAGAATGTTACATGAGAAAAGGACAACTGTCTCCTAGACTTTATCTGCTCTGGCTGCTTGTCTACACATGACATCAAAATCCTCTGTTTATGACATCACAATTTTCTCCACAGCAACCAATTGTGATGTCAGTATCAGAACTGTGATATCAGGCATAGAAAATCAGCAAGAGCAGAAAGGACAGAAATCCTGTTTTCATGCACATGCGTTTAGTAATAAAGAAACAGGCATGGGAATTACTGAAAAAAAAAAATCAAAGCTGAAGTGTGCCTAAATATTAAATTTTTTCAAAGTTGTCCCAATAGAGTCAGGGGCACTTTAAAGGTGTAATTTGTATGTGTTTTATATTTTATGTTCAGCACCTTGGTCTTCTGGAAAGGCACTTTACAAATAAAGTTATTAATATTATAGTTTCACTTGAGTCTGGTAGTCTATAGTATTCACCATTAACCACTTGCTTATTTATTTATCTTATCACTAATGCACACCCAAAGGGACTTGAGTTCGTTGGTTTCTCTTTCATATGTTTTAGTTATATCACAGCTTAATACTTTTATGATAATGTATAGGGCTACTCCCCTACCTTTCCTGTTTTTCCTATTGCGTGTATATATAAACAGATAGATAGATAGATAGCGCTTGAATGCTTTCAGTTTTTTGCCCAAAGTGTCATGTTTCTCCCAACATGTTTCTGTTATTGCTATCACACCAGGTTTGCCCTAATTAATCCATAGTTGTAGATCTTCAGCTTTATTTAGATTTCTCATTTTAATTAAACTACCAACTGCTTAATTCCTTTTGTTGTGGTTGACCCGCTCCCTCTGTATTTATACTGACCTTGCTTGTATGCCACAAGTTAGAGTTTGGTTTTCACTCTTTTGTCCAAAGAAAGAATGAACCCCTCACACCCTTTGCCAGTTAGTTTAAACAATGTTCTTTTCAGTGCCTTATTCTCTCATCCAATATGTAAGCCCCTCTGTTATAAAGATGTATCCCATTGCTGACAATAGGTCCTTCCAGCTCCAAAATGAGTTCCAATTAGGAGTGAATACACATTTTTGTTCACCTGCCCAGGTTCTCAGACATTTTTTTTCTGATGCAGCTCTTTGACCTCCAACTGACACTCAAGGGACCAGAAGAATTTCCACAATTATGACATCCCTGATGACTTTTTTCAGTTTTTCCTGAGCACCTTGAAATCTGTCTTTACATCTTCTTCTGATTTACTACATTACCAATGTCATTTTTGCCAATGTGCAGATGTAGTTCTGGTTTATTAGTTTTATTTAGGATATTAGGGCATACCTATTGAAGTACTTTACCATAGTCCTTTCCTTTCTTAATCTACACATACTTTTATATCAGATTATAGAACCCCAAGTACAGCACTACAATTTCCATTTCTGAAGGTGTCGATGTAGCAACAACCAGTGTACTATTTTCATCACAGTTTTCCTCTGGATTTGTTGTAGACACATGGTTTAGTCCTTCTTCTGTTTCAACTGAGAGCACATCATATGTATTGGACTCAGAAATGCCCTAATTAACAGGGTGTTCAGCCCACCTCCTTCTTTTTAACCTGATGGTAGGTTTCACTCTTGATCACTCCGCTTCCTCATCACTCCCTCTTCTCTCTAGCCCTTTTTCTAGTTATAAGTAGAATATCACTTCCCATCTCTTTATGAACATTTTCCACATACTCCACAAGAGTTCTGATTTCTCTGAGACTGTTGTTCTCATCCTTTAATCTAGCTACCCCCAATTCTAATTCTGAGGTGTGTACACATCTGTTACACAACAAATTGGGACTCTTGGAAGCATCTAATTTAATGTTAAAAAGTCTACAGTTAACTCACATTGAGAGTTGTGTTCCCTTCTTCAGTGTTATGCTACACTGTGATGCTGCATGGGAATCCATTTTGGCACTACTAGCAAAGTACAGAGACAACAAACAAAATGATAAGAGAAGCACTCACCCCATCGGTGAATATGGGTCACACAGCAGTTCGTGGGCAGAAACAGCCTCTTTATTTCATCTTCACCCACAAAAATAAACACATTTTAAATTACAAACAACAGCTTCCATCAGATTTGGACCACTAACTGACACCACAGATGCCGACCAACTGACTGAATATTTCACACCAATCACATGGTGCTTCATCAAAAGTCCTTGGGTTGGTCATCTGAAGTTCAAAATTCGCGCCTTTTCTTCTGTGTCCTCCTGGAACTCATTACTCTCCTCAGTCCTGGCTTACTCTTTGCTCCCTCAATTTCAATGCTCGATGAAAGCTCATTTAGCTTCTGAAAGAAAGAATTGTTCAATACCTAGAGGCCAGCAGGGCACAGGACCCAAACCAGCATGGATTCACAGCAGGAAGGTCATGTCAGATGAATCTAATCAATTTCTTTGACTGGGTGACCAAAGTAATAGACCAGGAAGGGGCTGTGGATATGGCCTACCTAGACTTTAGCAAGGCATTTGACACAGTCCCACACAAAAGATTAATAAACAAGTTAGCTAGCCTGGGAGTGGGTCCCAGGGTGGTAGCCTGGGTAGCAAACTGGCTGCACAACAGGACACAGAAGGTAATAGTGAATGGAACACATTCTGAAGAAAGGGGGGTTACTAGTGGAGTACCTCAGGGTACAGTACTGGGTCCAGTCCCCTTTAATGTCTTTATAGGTGACATTGCAGAGGGTCTGGAAGGAAAGATATGCCTCTTTGCAGATGACACAAAGATCTGTACCAGAGTTGATACACAAGGGGGGTAGAAAGGATGAGAAGGGACTTGGCAAGGTTGGAGGGAATGGTCAGACATATGGCAACTTAGATTCATTGCAAAGAAGTGCAAGTAATGCACCTGGAAATAAAATCCAGGAGAAGAGGACACAATAGCAGGGGAGGTACTAACAACAACAATAATGGAAAGGGATCTGGGTGTAGTCATATCAGATGGCCTAAAGGTGGGTAAGCAATGTGAGAAGTCAGTAAAGAGAGCCAGGTGGATACTGGGATGCATAGGGAGGGGCATCACAAGTAGAAAAAGGGAAGTGGTTATCCCTCTAAACAGACAGTTGGTGAGACCCCATCTGGAGTACTGCGTGCAGTTTTGGAGACCTCATCTATGCAAGGACATAGACAGGATGGAAGCAGTCCAGAGGAGGGCAACTAAAATGGTGCATGGTCTACATCAGAAACCATATGAAGAGAGACTGAGAGTGCTTAATATGTATACCCTTGATGAAAGGAGGGATGGGGGGACATGATAGAAACTTTTTAGTACCTCAAGGGAATCAACAAAGTCCAGGAGGGTAGCATCGTTCAGAAAAAGAGATGTGTAAGAACAAGGGGGCACAATTTAAAGTTAGGGGGACGGCTCAGGGGTAATGTGAGGAAATTCTTTTTCATGGAGAGAGTGGCAGACACATGGAACCGCCTTCCTGGAGAGGTTGTAGGGTCTAAAACAGTGGGGGAATTCAAACATGCATGGGACAGACATAAGGCAATTATAGTGGGGGGTTTCAGGAAGTAGGCTGTTGGTTAACTAGAATCTGCATCTTATCCAATAGGTAGGGAAATGGGCAGACTGGGTGGGCCAAGTGGTCCTTATCTGCCATCAAAGTCTATGTTTCTATGTAGCTGCCCTGCCTTGCTTCTGCTGTTGATGGCTTCCAGGCTTTCTACCTCACCTCTGCCTGTGTGCTTAGCATCACTGGATTTCCCAGTTAGGTACAATGTTATCTGTACAATCTGAATTTCTGTACAATGTTATCTGTAAATAGGGATTGATGATTATGTTGCTGTCTGCCATAGTTTACTCTACGGTACTGTTATCTATACTAGTGGTTCTTACCTGTAGTAATTATGTTCTCTGTATATTTTTTATGCTAGTTGTAAATGTTTGTATGACATAATTGTGTTGTATTATGACATGTTCCTGTAACTATATTAAGTGATCTTGTTATTGCAATTTTCATATCTGTATAGTTTCCTGTATCATCTATTGCACTATCAATGTACTGCACTTACTGTGTTGCTACTGAAAAATGAACTGTTTTATCTCAGTGGGCCTACCTGGTTACCAAAATTCAATAAATAAATATATACATTTATATCATATATAGCATTTTAAAACATCATGTGATCCAAACCACCCACAAATATGCATACCCCATCAAAAGATTTTACAATACTTAATAGTTAATAGTAAAATTTAAAAGAGTCCATTTCAAGCTCTGCAGATCTTCTAACGAGCTGCATTTGATTCCATCAATGTTACTCTGTAATAAAAAACAGTAATAAATAAATTCTAAGTCTGTTTTTTATCCCAATTCAAAAGGGTTTTCACTATAACTTGATAATAATTATAAATACCCATTCACTCTGTCACCTATTGTACACATCCAGAAGTCATAGCTACTAAACCCTCTTTCCCTCCATTTTCAGACAGTCACTTTATTCTAAGTATGCAGTGATACAATAACATTAAAAGGTAATAGCAGTATAACATTATAAAATATCTGTTTAATTTCCTTATACTCTTCATTTCAGTGCCTTGCAAAAGGAGTAGTGCTACCTGCTCTCACATTACCTTTGTGTATAATAGCACACTAAATCAAATGTTTTTCTGTATTTCTTTTGGCCCTGTCATAAGTCCTAGATAGCATTTACTTGCAGCTCCAATAACAATATGGTGAATACAGTTCCTAAATGGATGTCTTTCCATCCTATCATATACTACATGCAACCTCAGGTCCTAAGATCAAATCCCCTTTCTGTGGATTTTAAGTTTTGAATTTGGAAGATTTTTTTTTTAGAAATTTCTTGGCAATATTTTAAAATGAACTTTTATCAAATGTATACAGTGATCAATAGGAATGTCACAATGATCCAGATCTGGGTGTCTGGTAGAGGAGCAGCACTACTCACTGATGTGTTGCTTAGCTGGCTCTACCAACTACAGTAGGTCATTTCCTAAATTCCCATAAGTCCTGTCACAATTCTTTGATCTAAATTAGGAAACAGCACTGGCAGAGCACTGGACATATTACCAAAAGAGGGTGTCCCAACCCCTTACATCTAGTGTCCATGATTCAGGCTTCACAACTAGCAAATGACCAGCTCTCTTATTTCTTCAAAAATGGGGCTACTTCAAATTTACCATTTAACCCTGGAAATCTTGGCTGCTCTAAGTTGGTATATCCATTACATTTTCATAATCAACTCCCCTTACATTTTTTCCATATCTTTTCAAGTTCCACTGCCGTCACAGAGCGCTGCCTTTTGTCCTCGCTCCTACTTACAAGATAAGCTATTGCATATTCTACATTATCATGTATTATCTTAAGATGTTCAGAGACCCAATCACTGACTCTCCTCTTAGTTCTGACAATATAGAAACATCCACAGGCACAGACCAGCATATAGATAATACCTTTGGTTTCACAATTTATAGAGCCATTTATCTTTTCAAAGCTATGACATCGTTTGTTCTCAAACTCTGTAGTCTTCACTGTTGTAGAGCAAATCTTACATTTACCACATGGGGTGCAACCATTCACCCCTTCCCTCTCTACAGATCTCTTCTTCAGTTGGTAACTATGTACCCATGAGTTCCTATATTCTTCCCCCTCCCCAATGATACTGTCAGTGGCTTTTGTATCATTTTTCTCAAACTTGACTCTGTTCCCAAAATGCACAAATTCTTTTTTACAATATCCACTACTTTATTTGAACCCTCACCATATGTCTTCACAAAAGTAAGATGTTCATTCTCTTTTCTTCTATTCCTCTCTTCGCATCTCTCCTCTATCCATCTCATTAACAGTCATGATTGCTTTGATTATATATTCCTCTTTATAATCTCTGCCTCATAATCTCTGTCAGGTCACTTGCTCACATGTCATATGATTCAGGAGTCCCACAATTCCTTTTCATTCACGTATATTGACCCTTCAGAAGATTTTTTACTACATGATTTGGATGGCAGCTACTAGCTAACAGCAGACTATTTCTATCAGTAAGTTTCATATATGGGTTTGTTAAAATGCTGCCATCAATCTGTTTTGTGAAGGTCATATCAAGAAAATGGACACTTCTTTTACTATAGTCCACTTGAAATTTCAAATTCAGATTTGAATTTTCTAAGAATGTCACAAATTCACTTAGCTCTGCCACAGACCCTTTTCATATGAGTAGTATATCGACCTTACTCAGTTATCAAAGACTAAAATAAAAAATAAATAAATCTTTTTCACAGATCTAGCTTGTGAAAAAGGGATTTCTAGATTCACTGAACACAGTCTTATCTTCCAATTTACCCATGAGCATATTTGCCAAACTGGGGGCTAAAGTCACCCCCATGGCCATGCTGTTTGCTTGAAGATACTTCTTGTTCTCAAACCTCCTCCCTCAGTCAGGGACCACTTGAGTCACTGCCGCTGCCTCAGAAGTTGCCAAGATAGAGGAGTGGTTGGACCACAGTGGGCTCAGGGAGGGTGAGGGTGGTGGATCAGAGGCACATCCCTCCAGTTGTAGCTCTCCACAATTCATATGTTGATCTGGCAGAGCATGGTTCCTCTATGGAGACGCCCACAGTGGTGAACAAGAAGGATGCTGGGAACCTTTACAATAGAGACCCAGAGGAGGGTGACACAAGACCCCACAGGGGAAGGAAACAACTCTTGGTGGGGGACTCAATTGTTAGGAGGGTAGAACTGGGGGAGGGAGGGGAGAGGGAGGTAAGGTACCTGCCCAGTGCTGTGGCTGGGAGGGATAGGAAGTGAATCCTTAGGATTATGGGAGCAACTGCACAGGAGAGGGAGCAACTGCACAGGAGAGGGAGCTGGACATCATTGCCTACCTAGGGACAAATGACCTGGCTGGGAATGGGATAACAGCAATGCAGGAGAATTTTCTGAGTTGGGAAGGGGCCTTAGACAAGTAGCATGCACGGTAACCTTTTCCGAGGTGCTGCCTGTTTATGGCATGGGTGAGGCTAGGGTACTACACACCATGGGATTCAATGAATGGTTAAAAAACTGGTGTGGAGCTCAGGGTTCTGGCTTTATTGGGGACTGGGGTCCACCTGGAAGAATGCAGGCCTATACTGGCATGATGATCTACATCTGTCCGGGTGGGGAACCAGGATCCTAGGTGATAGGTTTAAATGCTTCATTGGCAAGCATTTAAACTAGCCAAGGAGGAAGGCACTGAAAAGAAGCATGGAAATCCTAGCCTCCCTCAACAAAACAGGGTAGTTAGCAAGGTAAACACCGAGACAGAGAAGTTGATAGGGAGCAGGACAGGGGTAAATGGATAAAAAGGCAGTAAGGACAGGGAGGGGGCTAAAAGGGGTAAGGCCATCAAAAAATGGAAGGTGATGAGTACCAATGCCCATAGTCTGTGTAACAAGCTCCCTGAACTAGTGGCCTTGAAGGAAGAGGGATGCTTAGATATCGTGGCAGTCACAGAAACATGGTACACAGAGAACCATGACTGGGATGTTAACATACCAGAGTACACAATCTACAGGAGGGACAGGGAGGGTAAAAGAGGAGGAGGAGTAGCTCTCTACATAAGGGAAGGGATCATAGCAACAGAACTAAAGGGTAAACAGGGAGGAGAAGAGGCACTGTGGGTCACTCTGGAGACAGGAAATGGCAGCACAATCCGCATGGGGGTTATATACAGACCCCCATCTCAGGGGAGGAAATGGACAAGAAAATGATAGAAGACATCCTTAGAATGGCAGAAAAAGAGGAGATATTGTTGATGGGGACCTGAATATGCCAGATATTAACTGGAGCACCTTTGCTGCAGCCACATCCAAGAGCAGGGTCATTCTCGATGCCCTACAGGGCACATGCCTCAGACAGCTAGTGTTGGAACCCACTCCGGAGGGAGCAATCTTAGACCTGATACTCTCAAAGGGTGACAGAGAGAGGATCTCAGATCTAGAAGTGGGTAGCCATCTGGGAACAAGTGACCACCAAACAGCATGGTTCATGATAAACACAGCCATAGAGTCAAGCCATACAAAAGGAAGGGTACTGGACTTCAGGAGGGCTGACTTTGGCAAAATGGGAGAGTGTCTCAGAAAAGCACTAGCAAATGGACAAGAAGAAGGGGTGGAGGAACAATGAGGAAAGATCAAAACTGCCATCACAGAGACAACAAGCCTTTGTGTGAAGCAAATAAATCAAAGTGAAGGAAAAAACACTATGGTTCTCAAAAGAGATGGTGGGAAAGGTTAGGGAGAAAAAGATAGCATTCAGGAAGTACAGTAGCAGCCACAGACACTGCCAGCTATTTCCTGAAATTTCTGTGATATTTCCAGAGAAATCTCCTGATTTCTCCATTTCCAAAGTAGGGGCAGCAGAGAGAAACTCTTTAGAAATTTTATGAAATATCTGGAAATAGCTGGCAATTTCTGTGGCTACTACTGTTTAAAGAAATGCAGAAGAGGCAGGACAGAAAACTATACCAGTATAAGCAGAAGGAAGTGGGGAAAGCAGTCAGAAAAGCAAAGGCCCAAACCAAGGGAAAGATAGCCAACTCAAATAAGAAGGGGGATGAAACCTTTTATAGGTACATTAGGGAGCGAAGAAAGAGCAAGAGAGGGATAGTGAGGCTTAATAAAGGGGAGGGGGTGAGCAGAGGGAAACAGTGAAAAAGCAGGGATACTGAACAAATACTTCTGTTCAGTATTCACAAAAAAAGAGGAGGGGAGTTACCTAAACCAATCAAAAGAATCACTCTGGATAGGGGGTCAATATCAGCCCATTCACAGAAGAAAGAGTCCTGAAAGAACTCCTAAAATTGAAAGTAGACAAGGCAATGGGGCCTGATGGGATTCACTCCAGAATTCTAAAAGAACTAATGGGAGAACTAGTGACACCACTGACTACCCTTTTTAACAAATCATGGGAGGATGGTGTGGTACCTGAGGACTGGAGAATGGTGGATGTGATTCCCCTTCACAAAAGTGGGAGCAAGGCAGAGGCAGGAAACTATAGACCTGTTAGTTTGATCTTAGTGGTAGGGAAAATGATGGAATCACTTCTGAAAGAAAGAATTGTTAAGTATCTAGAGGCCATCAGGGCACAGGACCCAAGGCAGCATGGATTCACAGTGGGAAGGTAATGTCAGACGAATCTCATAGATTTCTTTGACTGGGTGACCAAAGTAGTAGAATAGAGAGGGCCTGTGTCCATGGCCTACCTAGTATTTAGCAAGGCATTTAACACAGTCCCACACAAAAGATTAATAAACAAGTTACCCAGCCTGGGAGTGGGATGCAGGGTGGTAGCCTGGGTAAAACATTGGCTGGACAACAGGCCATAGAGGGTAATAATAAACTGAGTCCACTCCAAAGAAAGGGGGGTTACTAGTGGGGTACCACAGGGTTCAGTACTAGGACTGGTCCTCTTTAATATCTTTATAAGTGACATTGTGGAGGAACTGGAAGGAAAAGTATTCATATTTGCAGATGACACAAAGATCTGCAACAGGGATGATACACAGAGGAGGTTGAAAGGATGAGAAGGAACTTTGCAAGGTTGGAGAAATGGTCAAAAGTATGGCAGCTTAGCTTCAATACAAAGAAGTGCAAAGTAATGCACCTGGGAAACAAAAACCAAGGGGAAGAGTACACAATGGGGGGTGGCACTAACAACAACAAAAATGGAAAGGGACCTGGGGTAGTCATATCAAATGACCTAAATGTAGGCAAGCAATGTGAGAAGGCAGTAAGGAGAGCTGGGGGGATACTGGGATGCATAGGGAGAGGCATCACCAGTAGAAAACAGGAGGTTGCTAGCCCTCTGTACAGACAATTGGTGAGACCCCATCTGGAGTGCTGCATGCAGTTCTGGAGACCCCATCTCCATAAGAACATAGACAGGATGGAGGCAGTCCAGAAGAGGGCAACTATATGAAGAGAGACTAAAGGAGCTTAATATGTATACCCTCGAGGAAAGCAGGGATGGGGGGGACATGATAGAAACTTTCAAGTACCTCAGTTGAATCAACAAAGTCCAAGAGGGTAGCATATTTCAGAAAAAGAGATGTGCAAGAACAAGAAGGCACAATTTGATGATAGAGGGGGGACAGCTCAGGGGCAATGTGAGGAAGTATTTTTTCATGGAGAGGGTGGTGGACACATGGAACGGCCTTCCTGAGGAGGCCATGGGGTCAGAAACAGTGGGGGAATTCAAGAATGCATGGGACAGATATAAGGCAAATCTGGTGAGGGGTAGGAGGAAGTAGGCTGTTGGTTAACTAGGATCTGCAGCTTATCCAATGGGTAGGGAAATGTGCAGACTGGGTGGGCCAAGTGGCCCTTATCTGCCATCAAAGTCTATTATGTTTCTATGTTTCAAACAAAAAGACATTGTGAATCTAACTGACCTGGTGTTGAAAAACAATCATATTGATTTTTCTTGGTGGCAGATCTGTTTCTTCAAGCAAAAAATATTCAGTCGCCTCCATACCATCCTCATAAGTGATGTTGGTGTACAGTGCTGCCATGTCCATTGTCACCAACATCCACTCATCTTGCATTTCCAAATTCTTCAACATGTTTAGAACCTTTGTAGCATTTTTTATGTGGCTCCAATTTTATTATTTTTTTTTTTTTTACCAAAGGTCGTAAATATTCATCAGAGAATTCAGAGAGGGGTTTGGTTAGCCAACCTATGCCAGATATTACTCGGTGCCCTGGGGAGTGCTGACTATTTTTATGAATTTTTGGTAGGATATAGATTACTGGTTTACTGGAAAATCAGTGGTTAAATACTCCAGTTCAGTTTCATTAATCAGGTGTTCCTGTAATAAAGAAAACAGATGTACATCAATCTTTTTTCTTAATTTGTGAAGTGGGGTCAGAAGTCAGCATTTTGAAAAATTCCCTGTCCTCAAGCATAGTTCTTAGTTCAGTCACATATTTAACAGTATCTTTAATAAGTACACTTCTGCCTTTATCTGCGGGTTTTATAGTTATCAAAGGGTTATTCATTACACTTGTCAATGCATCTCTTTCATTGTTACTGATGTTACATACCTTCTAGGGATTGTTGTTAAGCAGCACTTGCAGGTCATTGATATAACAATTCAAAAATGTTTCCACTGTAATTCAGAGGGGTCTACAAAGCATAGATGGCTTCTTTAAAAGCTCCGTCTTATCAGTTCTATCTGCATTCTATGAACCATCTTCTTCACCTTCTTCCAAATACATGTATTTAAAGTTCATATTCCTTGCAAATTTTTGTAGGTCTATGAAACAGTCAAATTATGTAATTACATGACTCAGTATGAAAGAATAACCTTTGGAAAGTACGTTTGTTTCTTGTTCAGTGAGAACATGATTGGAGATGCTTATCACCATTAGTAACCATTCCCTGGTCTCATTTGCTGATTGTGCCCCCTGCCTTGTGGTTTCTGTTTGCCATCTTGGCACTGGCCTTGGCCCTTTCCTCTGCCTTCTCCCTCTCATTGTTCTCCTTTTCTTGGCAGCTGTTGTAGTTTTTGTTGCTGTGTTTCAAAATCAGACCCTGGGTTTACTGGTACTCCTCCGGGGAGCAAACTCTGCTCCTGAGGGCCTATGCCTTAAAAAACATTCTTTGTTTTATCTATTTCTTCAACCTCTGAGTCACTTGAACCTGTGGGGTAGTTGAGGGGTTTTTATCACTGTCCTTTAAAAGAGGACATGTCTCTGCAGTTTTTTTTATTATTATGCTAGTCAGATTGTTTTTTCCAATTAAATATCTGACCTTCTGCATAATCTCTTGCATCCCATGCAAATTTACTGAGTTTTTGATTTTTAATTTTGGCGTCATATTGTGTTAAATAATCTTTACATTTTTTATTATAAGTTTCAAACTCCATGCTATTTTTAAAGGAATTCACCCTCTGTTCATTCTCTTTGATTTCAAACATCACCTCAGCTTCTACTGCACTCCCATCCTTCAAAATACTGTATAGCAGATTATATTAGCTTTCTGTTTATATTAGTTATATTAGCTGAAAGCAAAGATCCACTAATATAAACAGATCGCTAATATAATCTACTATGCTAACTGTACTCCAGCAGTAAGCACTGAGCGCTAATTATATCTGGTGCTAATATGTACAATTGGAGTTGTCGCACCAAATATATCAGAAGCTAGCATTAACTGCTATACAATATGTTTTATTAGTTTAATTGAGGCCTCTTGTATGGTTTCTTGCCAGCCGGTCATAAAATCCTCATGCTCACCACCACCAACAGTTGGCTGTTTTAATAGCCAAAGTCCATGTGGGACTCTATTAACTGATATGTAGGCTTCTAATGAAGCCATCTGCCAGTACAGTCAGCATGCTTTCATTGCTACTTTTTCCAAATCATAAAAGGCATCTTTGATGCAAGTTTTGGTTTGGGATGGGATCTGTCCTCCATTGGTAGTATCTAGAATTGGATTAGTATCCATGGCTTGAAACAGTTTATTATACAAACTCGGTGTTTGTGAGTATGCCTGTCCACTTGCTCCTTCTGGTTCTGACATTACCTCTATTATGATGGAACTGCTTTACTTTTCAAAAGTGTTAATTTTCAGTGGGGAATTTTTAAGTGAAACCTGGGCATCTTCACCTCTTCAGGACATGAGCACATTTATCAAGGTAATACCCCCCGGGAGGGGGGTGGGCCACAGTACAGAAAACCTTTTTGGTAAAAATAATAATTGAAAATGCTCTTGCTGCCATTGCACTATGTACCCCACTCACAACCCATCTGTCACACAGGACAGGATTGCACTATGCTGGCTATGACAGTGGCTTCACTTCAGAATATTATGTCTGTTGACATGCCTTCACAGCCCACAAATGCTGTTTGTCTCTCTGTCCCCTAGTAAACCTCAAAAACACAATAACTGACCCTTTAGCTTTCTTGCTTAAATAGGGCTCCTCTCCCTATGCTCTGCATTTTACCTGTCTACTTATTTCTTTTCCACAGTTTTTCAGATTTCAACATTATAATCCTGATGGTTAAAAAGGTAAGACACTTTTCCTTTAGAAGTACAAGTGTGGTTGCTTGCATGTATGGTGATGGTGTGGGGAGACAACATCTTAAAACCTGACCTCAAACATGGAATACTACTCCAGGTTCATCAGCTCACCCTTGTGACATGCCATTGGTGGAGGGATTTTTTTTACATTAAATTAATAACTTTTAATGACTTTTTCTCATATTTTCTAAAACTATCTCTGATTTTGTTTTTTGATTGACAAGATACCCATTTTCATAAGCCCAATAAGACCCTACGAGATGTGCATTATGCTGTGATCACTGTATTCCCAGTGGCTGAAGGCTCTCAGCCAGTGGCTTCATGCTTAACTACCCCCTGGGAGTGTGGTTATCACAGCATAATGCACACCCCTTCATGTCTTATTGCTTGCACAGTAATTAATAAGTGGTGCAGTATTAGTAGATGGCAGTTAGTTACTGGTGCAGTATTAGCACTTTAAATGTTAATTTGTAGTGGTGCAGTATTAGTAGACAGTAATTACAGGAGCAGTATTCATAAACGGTACTTAGTCGCTCATGCAGTGATAGTGGACAGTACTTAATTACTGTTGCACTATTAATAGATGGTAGTTATTTACTGGTGCAGCATTAGTGGATAGTAGTTAATTACTGATGTAATATTACTTGTAAATAATTACCGGTGCTGTATAGTAGACACTAATTGCTGGTTCAGTATTAGTAGAAGGTAAATAATTACTGTTTCCATATTAGTAGTTAGTAAATAATTACTATTGCAGGATTTGTATATGGTAAATATTTACTGGCGCAGTATTAGCAGATGGTAATTAATTACTGGAGCAGCATCAGTCACTTCTAAGCATTGAAATACATAAATTGTAGAGAAATAATAGGACCTAAATAAAAACTGAACATTTTCTCCCAGAATACCATGCCATATAGCTGGGCTATCAGATCATCTGGCCAACCCCAGCTTCCCACACCAACTTTCTTTTGTGAATACTGTTGATAGGCACAATTTCGATGGAACTGTTGATGCAGTTTTATCTGCTCAAATATCTGAAGCACAAATTGCAATAAGAAAGAATGTGGCCTGCCCATGGATTATATCTTACTGTCACTGTTATACAAAACCTGTAAAATGACTCCACTGTCACTCTGAGTGATTGCCAGTAAACTAAATTTAAATTTGAAAAAGTAATGGGGAAGCCAGAGGACCTCTCAAAGAAATTTGTTAGAGGAGGGGAACTGGATTCTTGTGTGACCTCTCACCTCTGGTCTTGGAGCCTGAAGATGTTATCATAGGAATAGCATTGTAAATGCTTCACCTGCTTTCAAGGCTGATAGTGTCTGATGGCAGTGGATTGAAACCATATTTTTTATGAAGTGCACTCAAAAGAAACTTAAGATTTGACCATTCACAGAAGGTTGCCATTAGTTCTTTTTATTCTTTGTAAATTACACCATTTCAGCTTGTCATATTTCCAAATCAGATCAACCATAGTCTGGTAACTATTACCTCAATGGGACTGTGCATTACACATTAATTAGAAGGCATGTGGACATTTCATTCAAGCAAGAAATGCCTCAAACATGTTTAATGTTACTGCAGTTCCATTTAATTTAGATTCTAGTGCTCTTGGAATGAAACATTTGTAAATATTTTAGTTTTTAGAGCATTCACCCCAGGGTTATGTTAAAAAGTTATAGAAAACTTTAAAATCTTCTGAGATACTTTGTCCAGCTTTCGTTTTAAAGTTAACACTTGAAAAAAACTGCATGATTCCTAAGTAATATGAATCAGAGATAGCAGTAGTGGTGTGCAGGGCCAGGCAGCAATACACATCTTTCCCTGAAAACAAACATCAAATTTATATTATTTTGCAGATGTTTGGCTTTGGTCATTTGTGTAAACTCTTTTGTTTAGGAACAAAACACTTTATTACTGTCTCCAAAAATGACATTCATGTTTAGAAAAAGTCTTGGACGCTCCACTTGGTTAGTAAACATCACTTCAGTGATCCCCTTAAAGAGCTACTGATGCTCAGGGAAGACTTTGAACAACATAATATTTAGGCACAGTTCAAGCCGTATTTCAGATATCTGCTGTAGATGTATCCTCTCCATTTTTTATTACTGAGGACATTTGCACAAAAACAGGATCCTTATTCCTTTGAGTTTCTCTATCTCAGCAGCTCATTCCCTACCTGAAGTCATAATCCTCTGTTGTGACATCACAATATGTTGCCATGAGTGGTGGTGGATGAAGTGGGCTCAATCTGCTCGGCAGAGTGATTCGCAGAGCAAAGGTGGATTCGCGGAGCGCTCCGCAATGCAAAGTGGAGTACTTCGCGTTATAATGAGGAACGTGAAGTGCATTGATAACAGCTACTTTGTGTTACTCCGCCTCCACTGGTCACTTCTCTTTCAATTTTTAAGTTGAAGTACATTGGTGGCAGTTCACTTTGCCTTGTTTTTGAGCTCCGAAGGAGGATTTTGCAGTGATTCATGGGAGTTCAGGTCACATGGGCTCTATATTAATCTGCACAGCCTCAGTTTGAGCTAGTATGAGTAGGAAGGAGTAGGAGACAGTGTGCTCTGACAGCTGTCTGTACGAATCTTTTAAAAGCTGTTCAAAAAGCATTTTTGCTTTTTTGGGGGGGGATTCAACTGTAGTTCATCGATTGTAGGAAACCCTCCTGTGCTAACATCATTGAGCATTTTTGTTTGTGTGTGGATTTTTAATGTAAATTTACAACACTGAGTGTGTGTGATGAAAGACAGTGAAGTGTGCTGTGTGGGGAAGGGGCGTATCTGTGTGTAGGTAGATTTAAGTTGGAGAACTAGTGATTTCTTTGTGTTTTGGCAATATTTTTGTTATATAACTGACTGTGTTACTGTACACATAGTAAAATTGTCAGTGATAGTATAACTTTTCTTGCTGCTTGTTGTGCGAATGTGGTGCAGCATTTCATAAGATCAGGTTGTTTAAATTACAAATTTACATTACGTGGCACTGAGTACACTGAACTTTTGCATTTGCATCGCATTCCTCATTCAGCATTGTACACAGAGGCCCAGATATTCAAAAGAGTTGAGCCATGTGCAATAGGTTTGTGCCTGCGCAAGTCCGAAATTGCGCCATTCTGCGATATTCAGCAGGAGGCAGTTGCGCCCCTGAAATCATGCTGAGCAACAGCACAATGATAATGAAGGCATGTGCAACTGAAGGGGGAGGAGCCATACATAAATGGAGCAGTGCGATATTCAACAACTTGCGCCATGCGCAATAGAGGAGCAAGCAGAAGTTGCACCATAGCGGAAATGAGCCAAAATAAAAAGGAGCAAGGGAGAGGTGCAAGAACGCTACAGGGAAGCCACATGAGGCAGAACTCTAGCCACATAGACAGGGCAGGAGGGACACACAGAGCAGGCCAGGGAAAGGGCACTCTGAACACACAGGCACAGGGAAGGTGTGGGGAGCCACAGCCAATGCAGAAGGGGGAAGTGCTACACAGCACAGAGGCCACCACAGGCAGGTGTTCCCGGTGCAGGGGAAGTAGCAGGGAGGACAGCGGGGGGAATACAGTAACAGCTGCCGGGGGGGTGAACACAAGCCAGGGACATGGCCAGTGCCACCTTCCAGATGGAGGCCGTAATGAGGGAGGTGAGAAGGTGGGTGGCAGGGGTGTGTGGCCATGGAAGGGCCTGTCGTCGGTATGCCCCCAACAGGCAGTACTGAGCCCACACCAGCTTTGAGCTGTATAGTGATACTGAGATTGTGGGCCAGTACTGCCTGAATAGGGCAATTCTGAGGCAGCTCTGTGATCTGTGCAGTGATGTGCTACAGGCACCCACATGACGGAGCCATGCCCTGTCAGTGGAGACTAAAGTAAAAGCCTGCATGTGCATGCTCGCTACAGGTACCTTCCAGAGACCAACTGGGGACACCACAGGCATAACAGCTGGTCACGTCATGCCACCTCACCCAATTCCTCAGCGCACTGCTGCCACATGCTGCGGAGTACATCCATTTCCCCAGTACACCGGCGGAGTGCACAGTAAACATACAGGAGTTCCACAGGGTAGCACGTATGCCTGGCATGCTAGGGGCAATAGACTGCACCCATGTGGCCATACACACACCACCTGGTCCCGAGGGGGCTGCATACATCAATCGCAAGGGCTATGCCAGCATCAACTGCCAGGTGGTGTGCGATGCCAGGGGCCGCATAATCAATGTCTGTGCCACGCACCCTGGGGCGAGCACACAATGCCTTCATCTGGCACCAGTCGGCATTGTGCCACAGATTCAAGAGTGGTGACATCCCCCACTGGCCACCTAGTGGGTGACTATGCAAACCACATGGACAATCATAGGGCCTGGGGGGGCATGGCCAGAGGTGACATGGGTAGTGGCCTACATGGCCTGGGGCAGGGCGATGCTGATCACCAAACTAACCTTCACCCTCTACACACAGGTGACAGTGGATACCCACTCCATCCCTGGCTGCTCACACCCTACCGGCGGCCCGCGACCCCATCGCAGCAACGCTATAATGAGGCACATGCCACCACACGTAATATCATCGAGCGGGTGTTCGAGATGCTGAAGGCATGTTTCCATTGCCTAGACACCTCCGGCGGTGCCCTACAGTACAGTCCCTCAAAGGCCTGTGGGCTATTCCTGGCCTGTTGCATCCTGCACAACATGGCCAATGAATGTGGGATAGCCGTACAGGTCGAAGAGGGGGACAGCAATGGGGATGATGAGGACGGCGGTTATGATGGTGATGGTCAGATCCCCCTTGGGCGATGGGACCCCCGACTGATCTGACTGGCACAGCTGCACTGGGACACCATCACGGAGGAGCACTTCAGCCAACCCAGGTTAGTCATGGGGCCATGTGTAACCACCAGTGGCTAAGGCACAACCCACAAACACGCATGGACACACACCAGGGGTGCATGCCATCAAGGGAAGTGGCAGGGCACAGAAGCACACACACAGCCAGGGATGGGTGAGGATTAACATGCCACATGGATGGACACACACACACGCACACACACAACATTCCAAATGTGCACAGAGGGCAGGAGGCACACCGACCCAGAAGCCAACCCTAGCCACACACATGTCCACAGGCCACCACGCCCACTGCCTGTCCATTGGCGTGTGTCAGATGATAAGCACCATTGCACATTGGTGTACAGTGCAGTGCAGGCATCATCATGCACATGCAACTGTGGACAGCAGCTGGGAGGGTGTGCCGGTGGACTATGTGTCCGCATGCAGGACTGGGTACCCACCCATGCACTGCCCACTGAAAGACACAATGCACACAGGGTAGCACCAGACAGTAGCCATGCTGGGAGACAGGTCAGTCATGCGACACAGTGCCCTGGCCACCACGGATGCGTGGGCGGCCCTGCCGAGACCCGACAGCACTGACAGGCTGACCACTGGCCTCATGGGGTGGCACCGATGGTCCCACAGGCGTTCCACTGTGTGAACGCAACTGTGCTCATGTAGGGGTCTGCAGCACACCGAACATGCCTGCACCAGGAGTGCTCGGGATGCCCACAGCTGAACCCGGTATCGACAGGGAGGGAGTCGCAAGATGCCTGGAACGGGGGTTGGACAGTGCACTGCGTGGTGTCCACAATGCATGGGAACCTGACTGTATGCCCATTGTGGCCATGACAGCAGTGAATGCCTGTGCATGCCTGTCAATGGCAGCGGTCACATCCTCCCGCAAATGGTCCATCCCTGCCAGGATAAGAGTGGTGTCCCTGCTGCGATGCTCCTCTGCCCACTCCAGAGCCACACGCAGTGCATCCACTGACATTGCAAGATGCATCTGCTGCTGGACTGATGCTTGCAGTAGGTGGGTGTGCTCATCCAAGAGGTCATCTGCCTCCTTGGCATCCTGTCCCTCAGGGTGTGCACGGCCCTGATGCTCAGCACCCCTTGAGGGTGGGCGCTGCGCACCAGGACCAGGTCTGGGAATGTCCACAGGTGGTACACAGATGCCGCCGCTGAACCCTGTACCCCCAGGCCCATTGGCTGATGGCTGATGCTGCCCCTCTGGCTGCCACTCCCCAGGGCTCAGTGGTGCTGCCGCAGTGGCTGCAACAGTTCCACTGTCCTGAACAAACACCAGTGCTGCCCCACTGGTGCTGACAGGCACAGGCTAGGACTGTGCTGACATGCAGGCCTCCACGGCAGCACCACCCACATCCATGGGCGTGATGTGTCCTGCTGTGTGGCCGTCCCGTGGCACACACATGTCACTGCCCATGATGTTAGCGACATCATCATTGGTGACGGACTCTGCACCGGCCCCAGTCACAGCATGCTGGCATCCGTGGATGCCGGCACACTGGGACACAGGCAGGGCTTCCTCCGCACCTGTTACAACAACATCAGTGTGGACAGCCAGGCGGCCACACTGTCGCATTGATCCACGTATACCTGTGGAGGTGGATGGGCCCTCCTCCATCTCCAGCTGACTGTCCTCAGTGGACAGGCCCACCACCGCTGACCCATGCAGATGCTCAGTATCTGTAAGGGAAAACAAAGTCGCATTATTGCATGTGACCTACCCTGCCCCCCATAGACAGACAATGACTTACCATGCAGGGATGGGCCACCACCCTTCTGGAAGCCACAACCCAGAACACCCTCAATGGCACTACACTGCATGCTTCCAGCAAGCCTCTCCTCCTGTGGGGTCAGCTGTACCACCTCCGGCTGTCCCCCACCTGTTGCAGCTCATGCTGCCCTGATGGCAGCCACCTTCTCCTTTATCCTCCTCCTGTCCGTGCCCATCTTTTTCTTACACTCCTGCATGGAGCGCTGATGGCTGCTATGCAGGTTCACAGCACGTGCCACCTCCTCCCATGCAGCAGCAAGGACTTGAGGTGTTCTCCGCCGTCCGCTGAGAAGTGGCTCCTGATCCAGGTAGGCCTCAAACAGGGCTTCGGTCTCGGCCTTGGTGAAGTTAGGCCTCCTCCTCCTCCCACCACTGTGTTTCTCCTCTCCCACAACTTGCTCAGTCATTATGTAGCCTGTAAGAATGGCAGTTGTTACCTGTGACTGTGCAGTGCCATGCATGTCCCTAAATCCACAGTCCACACTCCCAAACAGCATGCAACTCACCAATAGACTGCAGTAACCGACTATGGCCACTGCAGCCCAATATCGCACGTTTATAGCACAACCCATGCAAATGAGGTGAGGCGCAACTTTAAGTGGATACAAATTGCAGTGCTGTGCCATTGAAGGGCTGATTAGATGATTTGCATATGACAGCTGAATATCGTGCTGTTGCGCTTTGCGCAATTGTGTTGAATGTGCTGAGCCAATGGCGCAGTTCTGTGACATGCGTAGTACACACCTCACTGCGCATGCCTGGGTTGCTGACGCAGGTGTATGCCGCGCTGATGACGTGCTGTGCGTGGTAGGCAATGCAGGGCATGGCCACTATTGTGCCAGTGGTGCTATAGCGATGGTCCCTACATGGCACTGTGGCACTGGGCCATGATAGGCACACTGGGCCAACTGCGCGGTAGGCCGCTAATGGCGGTGGCACACAGGCAGCCAATTGTGCTACACGCATTGGGTTCCAATGGTGCTGTGCGTGTCCATGCACCAGAAACCCTTGACCCAGTGCCTGACCTTTGCCCCCTAGGCGCCATGCATCAGGCATGGGTGCACCTCTATCGCTCTGTTAGGTGACAGCGCGATAGGGAATGGCAGCGTTATATCATGCAGCATCTGCACGTGGGAAGCCACGCTGCAGAGTGCCACATTGCCAAATTGAGCAAAGAGCATAGCAGGGCAGCTCAGTGGTCAGCAATAGAGCTGGCCAACCTAGTGGCCATTGTGGAGCCACACCATGGGACACTGTTCAGGGAGGCGCCCCTGGACAGGTCCAGGACTCAGGTGTGGGAGGAGGTGGTCACTGCACTTGAGGAGGCCACAGGATGGGTTAGGAGCATTGAGCAGTGCCGCCACAGGTGAGGGAACCTGCGGCAGAGGGAGCCAGAGCTGTTAGCATGCCTGTGGGCATGTGCCAGGAGGGGCATGGTGCCACAGCCAGGCAGGGGTTACTTCAACACACTTTTATCTTCCATATGGGTAACACTGTTGTATGTGTCCAGCACATGGGGGAGGGACCATGCGGGGTTGGCTGTGGTGGTGTTATCAGGGTGTGGGGTGTGTGGGTCTGGCTGGGTGGGAGGGCACATACCTGGTGGCAGGAGGACTTTGCTATGGGATTATACTGATGTTCCTCTCTCCATGTTTGCACCACAGGCCCGGAGGAATGCTGCCGTGCCCGTGAACTTCGGCGGCAGGAGGAGCATGGTGCAGCAAGGTGGGGCGAGGGCCCTCACCGCCCACTGGACCGGCCCGATGAAGGTGAGTGCCATACCTCCATGATTACTATTGCATGCTGTGTAACAGGGTGGGCAGCAGAGCATGGCCACCATCCATCGACACCACTGCCATGCACGCGAATTGTTACAGTCAACACTGTCCAGTGGCACTGCATATCTGGGAGTGCATCAATGGTGGTCCATGCATGCACCAGGTACACGGTTGTGCCACTGCCTTTGCACCACATAGCCATGTCACTAAATGGCCACAGTGGTGCTGTGTGTGACTTGGCCGGTGGATGTGCGCAGCATTCTGCATGGCTGTATGCACCTGGGTGGGCAGGTCATGTGGACATGATCACTGCGGGTGGTCACACACCATCACAGAGCTATGTCCCACAGCCATATGCCATGCACAGTGGGCGGGCTGTATGGGGTTGTGCATTCACACCTATTGACTGTGCTCCCTTGTCCTAGGTACACGCCATCTATGGGAAATAAGGGAGGCACTGCGGGAGATACTCCAAGGTGGCGAGGGCTTTGCTGGACATCCTCCACAGGATTGACAACACCGGGGTCCTGCGGAGGCACAGAGCACCACGGAGTCAGAGTGGGGAGAGGCACTCCCGCTAGGGGTCCCTCAGTCCCTGTAATCCCTTACCCCCCTGAACCCACCCTCACACCCCTCCTTTCCCGTCCGTTTGTCACCCTGCCCCCTACCTACCCCCACCTTGTTTGTGGCTCTCCCCCTACCTTGTATATATTTTGTACATAGTATTGTAAATAGTTGAATTTTATATGTTTGTTCAATACAGTTATTTTGATATGAACACTGTGGTGGTCTCTGATTTGCAGCGGGCTATATGTGCTCAGCTGCAGTGGTGTGCATGGCGTCAGGGGTGGTGCAGTCATGGGTATGTGTGTGTGTCCGTGTGGAGGTGACTATGGTGTGGGGGTAGCTATCAGTCAGTGTCTCTGGTGTGTCTGTAGTGCCCTGTGCACTGGATGACTGTGTGCAGTGGTTCATGGTGCATGCTGTGTGTCCATGGCACACCTATCAGCCCGCCCATGGCCTGTGCAGCTGACACACATGCATTTCTGTGACCTGCACAGTCTACTGGCATGTCAGTGGTGGCAGTCCCTGCAGGGCTGCCACTGTACCAGTCACATTGTTGGGTTGCCTCCTGTCACTGGTGTGGTGCATGTCTGCCTCAGGTGACACTGTGGCCTCCACAGTTGTTGTCCCACCTCCATGCTGTGCCTTGTGTGTGTTGCAGGGGATGTGCACCACTATCCGTGACTTGTGCTCCGGGTGATTGATGGTGATGTATGGGTTCACAGTGCCTGTGCAGGGTGGCTGGCACTCCAGTGCCATGGAGGACTGCGGGTTGTGTTTACACAGTTTACATGGGCCCACGGGGGCTTGATTTTGCTGCGTCCCTGTGTTGTTGTGCCCTTGGGTATGGGTGGGTGTCTGTCCATGCACTGTGTGGCATCTGGTGTGGTGCATGCTTCCATGCACCACTATGAGTAGCTCTGTGCTGGCTGTTGTGGCCAGTGGTGGGTCAGGGTGTGTCATTGTAATACTGTGCAGGGTTCTGTACCACTGGTGGTGGTGTCCGGGGCAAGCCCTGTCCCGTGTGGGGTACCTCATGTGCCGACGCATGGTTGATCTCTCAGCAGTACCTCGGGGGGACTGTGTATGGTGGCACTGTGTCTGCCGTTGTAGCATTGCTGTGTGCTGCCACCCACTGATGGGTGCTCATGGTGGGGCTGGCTTGCATGGTTCTGGTTCTGTGGTGTACAGGGTTGCATTGTCACAGTGGGGGTGGTGGCATGCATGGGGTTTCCTGCAGTGGTGGTCACTGCTCATGGGGAGGTGTCTGGGGGTCACAGTGCAGGGTGTACTCTGCATTGGGGGGGGATGGTGTGGCACGGGGTGGTCAGCTCTCCTTGTGTGCCAGTCACAGCTTGCCGGGAGGTGTGATGGGGCACCATGGCCCGGCTGTGGGTTGTTTGCTTGTCTCCATGGGCCGGTGGTTATTCCAGCCCTCCCCTAGTTGCGTAGTGCATGGGGCATGGGATGACAATGTCTGTTCTGCTGTGTGTTTCTGTGCCCATCTGTGGCATGGGTGGTGGGCCCCTACCTCCCTGATTGTGCAGTTGCATTGCTCTGCTGCTGGGGGCATCCCTGGTTGCGCTATAGCACCTCTGGACTGCTCAGCTGCACATCTCTTGTTGCGCTATGGCGCATCAGATCTACTCAGCTTCCCCCCCCAGTTGCGCTATGGCACAGGTGGTGCGATATTCAGTCGTCGGCTGTAGGCGCAGTTTGGCCTGCTCTGTTTTTGAATATCTCGTCTCTTACGCATGTGCACAATGGACTTGCGCTTGCTTCTGCTATTGCGCACTTTTTGGGTGCAGTTTGAATATCTGGGCCAGAGCGTTCTGTGTTGTGTGTGCAGTGCTGTGTGCATCAAATATAATACACCTTTTAACATTTGTGACACAGATCAGTGTAAGTGCAACTAAACGCAGCAGTGTGAAACTGCTATCCACTGCAGCTGCCTGATTTTGTACTGTGATTGTGTTCTCTGTTCTTAGTGTTGCTGCTTGTAGTGCTGTAAAAATCAGCACTGTCTGCATTCAGTGCCCCCCCACATTGAAAAGATATTTTTTACCAGACTGAATTGTTTTTGTGACCCCATCAGCACCACTGGTTACTGAAGTTGTTTTAATTCCGTGACAGTGTCACAATGCAGTAGTCCCTTATCTGTTGCTGAAGCCACAGTTGTTTATTTTGCTTCACATCCAGCTAGCGATAGTAGCGGTAGCGACCCTCCAGTCGAGAAAGTGACTGTATCAAAATCTGAATTTGGTGATAATATTGTGGTTGATCCCCAAAATGCCTGCAAAGGGCGTGCAAGTAAAGCTGTTTCTGGCCATGGCAATGTTGGCAGTAAGAGGGTCTGTGGGTGTGGTAGTGATGCATGACGGACGGAGAACTGCAGTGGGTGATGTGAGGAAAGGTATTTCTCCTGCAATGTTTTTTACAGCCCAATCAGTAGCTTCACTGATAGTTGGAGGAGATGATGTTTTCCCAGCCAGTGGTGTTAGTGTTGCTGGTGTCAGTGGTGGTGGAGGTAGTATTAGCATTGTTGTGTCAAGTTCTAATTCCGACCAGTGTACCGTATCCAAACATATTGAGTGTGAAGCAGTGCAAGTGAGTGACAGCGTAGATGATGTCATACTTCCCAGTAACATCCCATTAACTGAACCTGATTCTGATGATCATGTCAACGATAGCATACAATGTGATATTCCATCCACCGTGGCACTTAATGGCACTCATTTTCCATGCAACAGTGATTCACAGTGTGGTGAAACAATATCAGGTGATGGTGGAGTAGATGCTGATGATGAATGTGACGATGCTGATGATGATGATGTTGCTGTTGTTGCAACATGCAGTCCACATGTTAGCATCCAAGCAGAAGATGTGGATGTGTGTGATAGTGACGTTGATGAATATATTGATATGAATATGATTTAATTGACCCCAGTTGGGAACCGGAGAAAAAGAAATTAAAAGTGGCTGTGTCTGAAATTTCTGAATCTGTTTGCAGGAATCCCCCCATAAAAACTTGTGATTTACTGGTTTTAGTGGATGATGATGATGATGATGACGACCCAGTACTCAATATGATAGGCAGTCGTGGTGGTCAGTTGCAGTCCAGATGTGCAGTGCCAGAAACATCACGTGCCCCCCCCCACTTCAGTGCTTAAAATAACAGACTTAAATAAGCCACATCATCGTGAACATGTTAAAAGCAGAGCATCACAATCCCTTGTTTGGGATTTTTTTGTTCAAGATGCAAATGATGATTCAGTTGCAGTCTGCCAGGTTTGCCATGTGCGTGTGAGTCGAGGTAAAAAGGGGAGCCATCTTGGTACAGGAGGACAGCATACGCTTCTTAAGATTAGGCACTTGGCTCTGTGGACCCAGCACAAGCTGGAAGCTAATACCAGACTTGGGCTTTCACTGTATCACTGGCAGCAACCACAGCCAGCATGTTATCCCCTTCCATAACTGTTAAGCCCAGTAGGAAATTAAACTTGTGCAGTAGTGCGGCAATAAGAGCAGAGGATTACTACAGGCGTGGTGATGATGAGGTGGAGGACCATAATGGCTTTGAAATCTTGTCCAGTGCTGGTGAGAGTAGCAGTTTTTGTGGTGGTGGTGGTGGTGAATGCAGTATGTTTAGTGCAAGTGGTACATCAACACCGACTGGCAAATCTGGAAAAATAACATCATTTCTAGGTGTGTCATCATCACATGTGCAACTGTCTTCATCAAATGTCCACACTCCACCCCCTGCCAATGCCATTCATCACAGAGCACAACCATTTGTGACCAACACACAACCTGTAAAATGTTTAAGTTAGCCCACGTTACAGAGTGTTTTTGCGTATAAGCTGAAGTACCCCCCCAATCATACGGTGTCATGTGAACTGAATGCTGCTGTAGTGCAAATGCTGGCAATCAATCTTTTGCCCTTCTCCTTTGTGGAGAATTCTGGGTTCCGGCGGTTTGCTGCCCGTGCCTGTCCAAAATGGAAAGTCCCATCCAGGACATACTTTTCTACCCATGCTGTTCCTGAGTTGTTTCACACTGTCTCAGACTCAGTAAGACATGCCCTTCAACATTCCTCCTCTCCATTCATCCATTTAAGTACGGATATGTGGACAAGTAGCAAAACAGCGGGGAGTTCATATCTGTGTATAACTGCACACTGGGCGCAGGTGCTGGGGGTTGTTTGTGTTGCTGGTAGTGTGAATAATCAGTGCAGGAAGGTGGATTGTCACGGTAGCAATCTTCCTGGAATTTGCCAGCATGCAACAATTGCTATGCACATTGTGACCTGTTCACACACTGGTGAGAACATGTTGGACATGGTACTGATTGAAATTGACAGATGGCTAACCCCTCTGTCCCTGACAGCTGGGTTCATAGCAAGTGACAATGGGTCAAATGTGGTGAAATGCATCACGAATGGTGTTTTTTTTCATGTTCCATGCATGGCCCACTGTTTAAATCTTGTGATTCATGAGTTTCTGCAGCACCCTGACATAGAGGAAATGCTGACCATTGCACAACGTATCTGCTCTCACTTTTCAAGATCTGAAAAGGTCTGTGACCAACTGCGGCAGTTGCAGATACAAAACAGCCTGCCTCAGCACTGCTCGAAGCTGGAAGTTGTCACCCGATGGAACTCCATGTTATACATGGCAGAGAGGTTGTATGAACAATACAAAGCCATCACAGAATATCTTGTTGTGCACACTAGCCATGACAGTTCTGGGGCCTCCATGTCTATGACAACTGAACAGTGGTGCCGCATGGACTCTGTAATAACAATTTTGCAGCCTTTTGAACATGCCACACAGGCAGTGAGTGGCGAGTCTGCCTCCATTAGCCAATCAATTCCACTGCTGCGGATGCTGAGGCAGACATTGGTGTATGTACAGCATAGCCTTGATGTTGCCGGAGATGGTGGTAGCAGTATGTTGCTGCAACACATGCTGACAGTATTCGACCAGAATCGTCACATTGTGAGCATTCAGTGTAGTGACAACTTTGCCATGGCAACAATGCTGGACCCACGATACAAAGGTGGAATTGCATCAGTACTGGAGGGAGGGCCTGAACAAGTAAAAAATATCAGTGGTCAACTGGTTCGCTTGGTTCATGGGGCACAGAAGTCACGTGCCAAGGTTTGCAAACCTTAGCAGCATAATCCAGCTGAAGGTGTAGCTGGAGGACCAGCAAGCATATCATGCAAGGGTAAGGGGACTGTAGTTCCTGGTGGTCTGTCATCCAAAGTGGTTGGCGTCAACCCGCTTTGGGAGGCTTTGTCTCAAGTGGGTATTTATGACATCAGTGATTCCGGGGAACAGGCTGATGCATCAACAATCGGACTTAGTGCGGCACAGGGAATGGTTGAGTCATATTTGTCTGAAAACAGGCATCTGACAATAAGTGAAGATCCTCTTTTGTACTGAAGTGGAAAGGTCAGTGAATGGCCAGAGCTGACTGCAGTGGCACTGAAGTACCTCACATGCCCACCCTCCAGTGTAAGTGTTGAGAGGGTATTCAGCTCAGCAGGTAGCAATAGTCAGGGATCGGCGGACAAACCTGTCTCCTACAAATGTTAGTTTGCTAACATTCATTAAAATGAATGAAAGGCACATACCAGCACAGACTGCAACCTCGGTATTCGTACCCTGGCCTAGTCATGGTGGTCTTGCTGATGTGGAAATAAAACATCCTGGTGGCACTGGCAGTGGCTGCCTGAAACGGCCTACCACTGATGTAGATGATGACACAATGGAGAAAGAATTTCCCAGTGGTCAGACTTCAGACATTGATGACTGTGAGGGCAGTTTTCTTTATGAGGATGATGATGTGGTTAATGTTGGCAGGTTTTAACTGCAGTATTTAAAAGGTGGTGTGCCCCCCCACCCCAGACCACCACCACCGGGACTGATATTATCCAAGTCTGCTGCCACCATGAGTCTGTCTGCCCACCCTGGACCACCACCACCGGGACTGATGTTTTTCAAGTCTGCTGCCACCATGAGTCTGTCTGCCCCCCATGGACCACCACCACCACCACTGGGACTGATGTTATCCAAGTCTGCTGCCACCATGAGTCTGTCTGCCCCCCATGGACCACCACCACCACTGGGACTGATGTTATCCAAGTCTGCTGCCACCATGAGTCTGTCTGTCTACCCCCCATGGACCACCACCACCACTGGGACTGATGTTATCCAAGTCTGCTGCCACCATGAGTCTGTCTGCCCCCCATGAACCACCACCACCACCACCAGGACTGATGTTATCCAAGTCTGCTGCCACCATGAGTCTGTCTGTCCATCACGGACCACCAGTCTACCAGTACACCACCACCACCACCAGCTTCTTAATATTTAAACCATAAAGTGAGTATGTGCACTCATGTTTGTTATGCTGCCTCACTTCCTTAAGTTGTCTGTTTTGTTTTCTGTAGCTTTTCAGAGCCGCAGTGGCAAAACACATACAGTACGCTTATTTTGTTTCTTTTAAAGGAGAACAAAAACAGGCTGCATTGGTAATATTACTCATTGGGAAAGATGCTGTAGCTATACCGTACAAACAGAGATCAAGCAATGTAATGTCCATGTGAAATCCATTCTGGTAAGTATGAAGATTTTATTTCATTTGTTTCATTGCTTTATAAAGACTGCTGCAATATTGCAAATAACAGGTTGTCTTAGTACTTGACTAGATGTGTCTCTGAAATGTAACTTAGTTGACAATAGGGATTGAGTTTGAAAACCAGGGAGGGACACATAACAATGAAGTTGTAACTTTTAAGAAGTCATTCATTTCTTTTTTTAGGAAAATTTGTGATACTTTGTTGTTCTGTCAAAGTGGCCTTATCCAAAGAAGTTCATCAACATGATCAAGCACACCCCTCCCCGACCCAAGCTTGGGCACACATGCAACATGCAGAAGTCATTTCATTCCATGACCATCATTAAGAACCGGACTCCAGAAGGATGCCGATGAAATCTGTGAAGAAATAAAAAAATAAGAAACCATTACAGACAAAACTGAAAATATGATCCCCCCCCCAAAAAAAACAGAAATACTTACCTCCATGTGCTTGAGAGTTATCCAGTTCCATTTAAGTGCAAATAATTCTCATTGAGCACTGGACGGTGCACAGCAACAGTTCGGAGACTGAGTCACCTGTGTGTGATGCAGAACAATAGCATGAATACATGTCCATGTCATGTTCAACCCCCCTCATCATCGCCTACAAAATACACGACCATATATCTATATATACAGTATATATTTATACATATATATCTACTCACCAAGGCTACTATTAATGTACATCCAAAGGGCACCTTTCAATCCAGTTGAGATGATCACTTTTCACTTCCCTGCACACAAGGAAGATGCATTCTGGACCTGCAGAAAAAAATCTGGGGACTCTGTGCCACTGTTGTGCGCATGACTGAGTGCGCCATAATTTCTGGGGGACTTCGTATGTGTTGAAACAGTCTCATTTCACTTTGTTACCACTTGTCAATTTTCTGGACACATGGAGGATGCATTCTGGGACTGCAAAAAAAATCTTGGGACTCTGTGCCACTGTTGCGCGCATGACTGACTACACCATAAATTCTGGGGGACTTTGCATGTGCTGAAACAGTCTCATTTCACTGTGTTACCACTTGTCAATTTTCTGGACACAAGATAGATGCCTTTTGCGGATGCGGAAAAATGATGCACCAAAACAGTGCACATACACAAAACACACAGACACTTAACAGAAGGAAGGGGCCCCAGAATACAAAGCGTAACACATACTGAAGACAACAAAAAAAGGGCATAATTACATACAAGGGTCAGGGATGGTGGAGGAATATATTTTATGGTACAGCAAGGAAGGTGGTGGGGGGGGCATGGTGTGAGGAAACAAAACTAATGTGGGATCCTATGGTGATCCAGCAGCAGTTTCAGCATGGATATAATTTGAAGCTGATGTTCCTTTATGTCATCCAGCCGCTGCTCCACAGCACTCATCCTCTCACTGTTCTCCTCAACAGCACTCCAGAGAACTGCCAAGTCAGACAGTGTTACACGCACTTCTCTGGCATCCACTCCTGCGACAGGCTGACCTGCTGGTGGTGGTGGTGGTGGTGAGGGTGCTGGTGGAGCAACAGGTGCTGCTGTGGCCCTCCTCTTCTTAAGGATGCTGCACCCGCTATGCACAGCGGCACCCTCTGCCACGGGATGGCCAGCAGGTGCAGACATGGTCCGTTCTGTGGCAGCCTGCCACTTCAACTGGTGGTGATTAAGCATATGGGTGTGCTGGCCCCCAGTCTCCAGGTGACTCCGCCGGGGGCCACAGCACACCTCCACCTCACATAGGCGACACTTAACCACACTGCTGTCCCCCCCGACACAGTCAAAAATTGCCAAACAACGGAGGTGCGGGGAGGACCAGGCACAGGCAGGGGAGGGCCAGATGAACTGGCAGTAGGCTGCTCACACTGCTCAACAGTTCTGATGGTGGGATCCACACCTGGGCCTGGGGGAACAGGCACATCCTGCTCCAAAGGACCTTGTGCTGGACTTGGTGGTGGTGGTTGAACTGCCTCAGAGTCAGGAGGCGGTGCTGGTCCTGCTTCCAGGGGTTGGACACTCAGAAGTTTAGAGTGGTCCAACACAAATGGGCACCCATGCCCCCCACGCATGCACACGGTACGACGACGCATACTACCACGCTCTCCCAGAGCTGCCCCCGCCCCAGACATTCCCTCACCCTGCTCCATCTCACCACACAAGCACAAAACACACACAGTCATACACACACAGACAAACAACTAAGTAGATGATAAAAATTAAATTTACAGAAAGAACAAATTAAGTAAAAAACAGTACAGAAAAGACAAAAAAAATGTAGCTTTTAAAAAAGCTGTTGGTTTAAGTATTAAATTTTAACTCTCTCTGCAATAAAAAAAAAAAAAAACTCCTCTCTCTAGTACACACACACTCCTCTCTCTTAGTCTGCACAGGAGAAAGTGAAACTGTCTGTGTGACTCACTTCCTTCCTGCCCAGCTAGAGAGCATGTGACTTACAGTACTGTAAGCCATGTGATCTGTGGGGGGCTGCCAAGTCTGAAACACCAAGTGGATCACTTAGAATCATAATGAGGAATGCAAAGTCCATTAAAAACAATGACTTCTCCTTACTTTGCGTTCTCATTATGCCAACGCGAAGTGGTAATGACAAGGCGAAGTGAGCACTTTGCATTGCCCATTCCGCATAGCGGAGTAGCAACGCGAAGTGCCCACTTCGCATGCACTTCACCAGCGAATTTTAAATTTGCTGCATCTCTAGCCATGAGGATAACTGTGATGTCACAATAAGCAGAGAATTGTGACATAAAGTGAGGAAAAAGGAATTGGCGCTGATGAGCTGTAAAAGTACAAAGATAATGCTTTCTTGCAAATCACCTCAGTAATACATAACTGGGAGGAGTAATTCTGAACTCTTAAGAAATATAAGCCGAATTGTGTCTAACATTTATGGTTTTTCAAAGTTTTCCTGAAGGTGTTGGTTGCTTTTTAAAGAGGACACATACCATAGTTGCTACCAGTATTGGCACCTTTCTTAGGCTGGTTCCACTTTCTGGCTGCTGCAGCATGTAGCACTGTAGCATCTATCATTTTTCTGTTACCCATATATTTAACTTATGTATTTATGTGTTGGTTTTCTTTGGTTTTACAATAATTGCAACTATCCCTTATATATCTACATGTTTGTAAAATTTGGTGATGTCTTGTAATCTTCTAGGTTACACCTGAAAATAGGCATGTATGTGTGCTTACCTGGTCAAAAACAACTAACTCGATCAATCCAGCCATCCATAAATCAAGATTTGGCAGGTGTCAACAAGGCTTGTCCTTCTGCCTTTTATGTTATCTTTGTTTATTTTTGTAGCAGGCCTTACTGTCTCACCAGTCTCATTGTTATATCTGTAGTCAGATGAGGACCACACTCAATGTCAGTTTTATAGTTTTTGTGTTTGTATGCAGTGCCCACCGGGAGCGCTTTGATGCAGCAGCACTGCTTTTCAGTAATGCTCCCTACACTGTGCTAAGTGGTTCAAGTTCGCCCAACACCAGGCAATTAGTTTCAATCCCCACACACCAAACTCATATAGCTCCCCTCCATATCACTGTTTTTTTTTTAATTCTCTGATGGTCTGGGTTAGACACCAGAACCATCAGGTAGTTTGGGGAAGAGGGTCTGATTTATTTCATTCCCTGAATGGCCATGTTGGGCATGGGATCTGTCAGGTAGTTGAGGGAGAGGGACAAATGTTTTTTTATTCTTTGGGCAACAGAACCATCAGGTAATTTGAGAAAGGGAAATAGATTTTTTTTATTCCCTTACAGGCTGGGTTATGCTTGGGATTTGTCAGGTTGTTGATGGTAGGGGAAATAGTTTCTTTTTATTCCCTGACAGTCCTGGTTTGCCCCTGGACTCATCAGGTAGGTGAGTGGTGGAGGAAGAGGAGGAGGAAAGACTGATTTTTTCTGTAACAGATCATGTTAGGCACTAGGCCAGTTAGGAAAGGGGAACAGAATATGTTTTATTTCTGGCTGGGTTAGGACTGGACATATTAGGTAGTTTGTGGTAAGGGAACAGATTTTGTTTTATTCTCTGATGGGCCAGGTTGGACACCAGACCATTCTGCTGTACTGCAGGCTGGGTTGGAGCATGCACTGCAGTGTGATCCTATATGTGTATTAGGAAGAGGGCAGAGCTGAAGTTAAGGACCAAGAGAAAAGGAAACTGTGAGAGAGGGAGAGTGGGGTGGTAGAACAGAGATCACTGGTGCTTGGGATTACAACCTCAGAAGTGTGTCTTTGGTTCCCCCTCCGTCTAGTCTTCCATGTTAATGTGGTGTGGGCTGGAGGAGGTGGAGATGCCTGAACAGGCTGGTAGCAGCAGTAGTACTGCAGCAAAAACCCCAAGCCTCCTGTGCAGTGATTGAGACCCGCACTGTGACCTGAGTGGATGGGCATGGGGAAAGCAATCTTTTACTACCCTGCCTATTACACCTTCTGCTCACCACTTTGCTACTGTTCTTCTTTATCTCTGTTTGTCTTAATACATGGCCAAGTTTGGGCATGGAACCCATCAGGAAGCTGGAGGGAAGGGACAATTGTTTTTATTCCCTGATTGGCCAGGTTGGACTGGTAAGATATCTGAGGAGGAAGATGGCCAGCTTTTTTTTTGTTCCCTGACAGGTGGGGTTGGGCATCATACCTGCCAGGTTGTTGGGAGGAGGGTCAGCTTTTTTTAAATTCCCTGATTGACCTGATTGAGCACAAGATCTGTCAGGTTGTTGAGGCAAGGTTTATTTTTTTTATACCCTGACAGGCCAAGTTGGGCATTGGACCTCTCAGGAATGCTCCCTACACTGTACACAGTGATTCAAGCCCACCCAATACCAGGCAATTAGTTTTATCCACCAGCACCAAACTTGTTTATAACCTCCCCTCCATATTACTAGTTTATTTTTTCTCTAATGGTTAGACACTGCACCCATCAGGTAATTCAGAGGAGAGGGCCATTTTTGTTTTAATTCCCTGATGGACCAGAGCCCGATATGCTGAGTCTCAACAGAATACCAGCAAAACAGAAAAAGACAGCTTCATCCACCACGTAGTAGCTCCTACAAAAGTTTATTACTAATACATTTTGCAAAAAGTGCAAAAATACTTAAGCAATAAGGCACAACAAGGTGCGTGTTATAATGTCCTCCTAGGGTAGGATTTGAAGTAAAGAGGCAAAGCAGGTACTTCCACCACCCCAGGATTGACGTTATTACACAATAACACACACCTTGGAGTGCCTTATTGCAATTGTACAATGGCTCAATGTTATACAAAATGAAACAAAAAATGACAAATGTTTTTAGTAGATTTTTAGTGAGGCAGTATATCTTTGTTTCTTAAGAGAAAAGAAAATAATGCTGTGGCAAATCAGTACAGTGATGTTATTGTGTAATGACATCACTGTCTCAGGCATACACTGACCAATCAGAGCCCTGGAAATTGTCTTGCCATTGTATAATTACAGTTAAGTACCTACACAGCCAGTGAGGATGCCAATATGTTTCTCAGAAAAAATGAGTGAAACAGATAAGGCCATTTTTTTCTGAACAGCATGTTGGTGTCCTCACTGGCTGTACAGACACTTTATTGTAGGTAGCTTTGCACTTTACAAAATGTATTACTAATGAAGGAGTCTGCAAGGCATCGCAGCAGGCAGGACTTTGTCTGGGGCATGACCAAGGCCACCTGGCAGACAGGCGGAGGGGGAGGCAGGTAGGTCCACCTAGAAGGGGCAGGGGAAGGGTTCCCGGGGGGAGGGAGCTTGTGGCCGGGATGGAGAGGAGCTAGGCCTTTTAGAGGGGCAGCTCAGGGGGAATTCCTTCTCATTCCTCCCTTTCTCAAGTCACATAAGCAAGCAAGTCATGGAAGGAAGCCAACAGGATTTTCAGGACACACCAGAAGGTAAGGCCTGGCCTGGACCTCTAGGCCGCATGGCCCAAAGCCTTGAGAGCCCATGGCTAGAGGCTGTACAGTTAGAATGTTTTTTTTTGTGCTGCTGGTGTTTCTCTGCTGGCTTGAACCAGAGGCCGCATGGCCAAAGAGGCAGGCGGTAGGGACTGGTGCACAAGGCTAGTTCTGTTTTTTTTTGTCCCTTCCTTTTTTTTAATTCAATAAGCTTTATTAGTTTTTTAAACAGGTTACAAGATTCAAAATCTCATACAAAACAAAAATGTGAATGAGTCAACAACATCATAGGTTTAACAATTGGGAATATATGTAGTACTGTATATCAGGTTTACTTATATCCAAAAAATAACCAAGTTAAATTTCAAAAACATTCTCAAATTAAATCCTAATAAACCCCCCCCTTAAAGACATCAAGCATATAAGAACAAGAGATAAAACAAGGAATGACAACCTCTATGAAAATTACATTTGTTAAAGTTTCCAAGCAGTTAATAATGCATCCATGACACCCCATGTATTAAGATAATGTGATAATCTATTGCTCATCCTAGCTATATGTTTTTCTAACTGTAGAGCTTGTAACATTTCTCTGTGCCATTCTAGTATAGTAGGCAAAGCATCATCCATCCAGTGCCACATAATTATGAGTTTAGCCACAGCAGCAATTAGGGCTATAAAGTGTTTCCTAACTTTCAGCGTTCCTGTGGGATAGTAATTAAGCAAACAAACTTCTGGTAGAAATAAGGGATCCAATTCCAACAGAGGATCTAATGATTTATTGATGTTGCACCAAAATATTTGGATTTTAGGACATAACCATAAGCTATGGTAGAGATCACCATTTACTTCTGAGCATTGGGGACATTGAGACGAGGGAAGCTTCCCAATCTTATGAAGTTTCTGTGGGGTAAAGTAGAGATTGTACATGATATTAAATTGTACAAGACATAGACGGTCTTGTTTAACAAATCTATATAAATTAAGCCATGCTCTCTGCCAGAAGTCCACCTCAGAAGGGTGAAGTAACCTATGAACCCAATAGTAACATATACCTTTGGGCAATTGGAGATCAAATATCTGTAATTCCTTATATACCTTGGAAATAGGGTGTGACTGAACAGCAACATTTAAAAGGGAGGAAGGATCAATGTTGGGAAAGTTGAGTGTTCCCATTTTAGCTAAAAAGGAAACTACAGCGTGCCTAATCTGCCAATATTTAAAAGGACATTTTCGTATAATAGGAAAAGTTTGTAAAAACTGGTTATATGAAAGCACTTTGCCATGGAGACGCAATATCTCTAAGTCTCAATCCTATCATAGAGGGCCAAAATAGTAATGGAATAGGCCTATGCCATATTATAAAATGAGGATTATTTAAAAGTGGCTGTTCCCCATCTATGTGCCAGTTTAAGTTCAGGTAATGTTGTATTTGGGGTAGGGCTCTCAATGACCAACCCATTGGGGTTTTCCAGAATTTTTTAGGGATGTATCTCGGGGAAGTATATGTAAGGGCTGACAGAGCTGAGAGAGTTTTAGATGCCAGGGTTCTTTCAATGTCTAGCCAAGAAGGAGAGTAGGAGTCTGTAACTTCCCGATGTGGTGAGGACATCCATTGTGCTATTTTAGTAATATGAATAGTGCTGTAATAGGTAAAAAAAGACGGTAAAGAGAGGCCACCCCTAGATTTTGGTGTGGCTAGTTTATTATAAGCCCTTCGAACTGTTCTACCTTTCCAGATGAATCTGTTAAGTAAACCTCGAAGAATGGAAAACCAGGATTTAGGGTAGTATGGAGCTATCATTGTAAAGGATATAAGATCCGGGGTAGAACATTCATCTTGATTGTGCTAATCCTTCCCCAAAGGGAGATTGGTAAAGCACTCCACCTCTCAAGATCTAATTTTATTGTCTGGATTAATTTGGTGAAGTTCTCTTTAATAAGCATGGGAAGCTCTTTGGAGATGGTAATACCCAAGTAGGTCAGAGTTTTGGGTTCCCAGTTTAAACCAAATTGGTCTACATCCGAGCGGAGTAATTTATTGTTCAAGGTGAAAATACTGGATTTGTCTAAATCACATTTGTAATATGATAGTTTGGAGAAAGATTCAATCTCCTTTAGTAGGACAGGTATGCAATCTACCAGATTTTCTATATGTAATAATAGGTCATCAGCGTAGGCCAATAAAAGGTGTTGATGTGTTCCAATACGAATTCCCTGTAGGTTCTGTGTGGTGAGTAGCCTTCATATAAGGGGCTCTAAGTAAAGGTTAAAAAGGAGGGGAGAAAGGGGGCAGCCTTGTCTGGTGCCCCCCCCAGAGAAGGGGGAATGGGCTGGATAGGAAGCCATTGCACCAAACACGGGCAGTGGGGGATGTGTATAACAGTTTGATCCAGTCGACAAATGACTGTGGAAAGCCAAAACAAAGTAAGGTGATAAACAGGAAGTTCCATTAAACACGATCGAAAGTCTTTTCCGCGTCTAAGGCAATAAGGGCAGATGGGACAGATGAGTTACTAGTTAAGGGGAGCAGGTCTAACAGTCGATGTATGTGATCTGCCGAGGATCTAACCGACATAAAACCAACCTGTTCCTTAGTGATTAGTGGATCTAAGAGGGGGTCCCATGCGGTTGGCCAATACTTTAGCCAAAATTTTGACGTCTACATTGAGTAGAGAGATGGGGGTGATAATTTCCAGTATAGTGAGGGTCTCTGCCCGGTTTGGGGATTATGATAATTAAAGCCTCCAGATATGTGCAATCAGTAATGCCATTGTCATACCAAAAGTTGAAGACTTTTGTCAGAAGAGGGGCAAGCTCCGTAATATATAATGTATATAAGTTAGCTGGGAAGCCATCTGGGCCAGGTGATTTATCAGAGAGGAGTTGTTTAATAACTTGTTCCACTTCCCATACTTGAATATATGAACTCAGGGGAGGGATCTGGTGTACGGGTAGAGTCGGGAGAGTCAGTTGGTCGAAGTAGTTTTGAATTTGCTGTTGTCCTGGAATCTCTTTTTTTGCTACATTGTAGAGTTCTCCATAGTATTGTGAAAAGCCTGTGACTATCTCTCTCAGATTAGTAGTTAGGGGGCCATTTTTTGTGAGATACAAGCCAGGGACATGTAGGCTAGACTCAACTTGTCTAATACGCATGGCTAGAAGCTTGCAGGCCCAGTCCCCAGATTCTAGATATTTAATCTTGGTTCTTTTCAAGGAAAGCTCAGCTTTTTGGGACATGAGATCTGAAAATTGAGAATGAAGCGAGTGTAGTTTGACCCAGTCAGATTCTGAGGAATGTCGGCTAATGGATAGTACCAGGAATTTGATGTCCTGCAATAATTTCTCAGTCTGACTTGTGAATTTCTTGACTCTAGTTGAAGCTAACCGAATACATTCCCCCCTCAAGGTGCATTTTAAGGCAGACCAAACTACATCAATGCGGGAAACTGATCCCATGTTATAATCTAGGAAGGAGGTGATGAAGTTTTTAAGATGGATCTTAATATAGGGATTTTGGAGTAACTGCGTATTAAGCCTCCACAGGGAATCTCTTTTGATCCCTGGTCCTAAAATACATGTAAAAGAGACAGGGGAGTGATCAGATATTTCACGTGGGTGAATTGTTGCATCCAATACTCCTGGTAAAATGTAAGAACTAATCAGGAAATAATCTATGCGCGAACATGTACGATGGGGAAATGAAAAAAAAAAATGTATAATGCTTAACAGCAGGATTCAGCACTCCCAGATATCAAGTAGGCCTAATCCCTCTATGAGCTCTTTTAGGGCCCTTTGAGCAGGCGAAAGACTGGATTGTTTAGTGGCTGATCTATCCAAAATAAGCTGAGGGGTAATATTCCAGTCACCGCCTAAAAAGATCGTATGGGGTGAGTTGGAGGAAATCAGTTCTATCAGGTTTGTAAAAAATTTCGGAGAGTCTATATTTGGTCCATATATAGAACCAAGTGTAATTTGGTAGGAGCCAAGGGTGCCATGAAGTATTAGTTAGTGTCCTTGGGGGTCCCAGAGTTCATGTTCTAGCTGAAAAAAAAGTCAGGTTAGTTGATATCTTGGAGGTAGAAGACTTGGTTTGCTGGCCAAGGCACCTAGCTTCACCTGAGCTCTTTCCTTCTAAGACTGCTTGAAAGGCAGAGTAGAGAAACTTACCAGAGCAAGGGAGAAGGATTAAGACTTAGTTTGGCTAAGCAGATTTACTGTGTGGTGGTGTTTTTATTTTTTACTCACAGGGATTGCTACTGTTTGTTGCTAACATTTCATTGCTTTATTTTTTCTCTGATTCAAATTGTTGTTGCTGGTATACGTTCTTCTGCATTATTACAAGGTGTGCCTACAGGTGTGTGCTAACAGATTACTGCTGTAATCTTCTGATTCAAATTGTCTTTTGCAAGGTATATCTTCTGTTACTGCTTTATTTTTCTCTGGAGCAAAGTGTTTCTTACAGGGTACATCTTCTCTGAAATTACTGTATTACAGGTGGAACTTACATTTGTGTGACTTGTTTATCATTGGGCTAAGCAAAATTACTGTTTGACACTGTGTTTTATTTTATTCTTGTTTGTTGAAAAGGTTTGTTGTCTCAGAGGTGTTTCAGTCTCCTTCTCACATTGAAGGAGCTAATTGCTTTTCCTCCCACAGCTCTTCCAAAGGATTAGGTGTGTATGTGGGAGTGGGGCTGGCAAACTGTCAGTAATTTCCAACAGAAAGAAGGGTTAAAAAGTCAGGTTAGTTGATATCTTGGAGGTAGAAGACTTGGTTTGCTGGCCAAGGCACCTAGCTTCACCTGAGCTCTTTCCTTCTAAGACTGCTTGAAAGGCAGAGTAGAGAAACTTACCAGAGCAAGGGAGAAGGATTAAGACTTAGTTTGGCTAAGCAGATTTACTGTGTGGTGGTGTTTTTATTTTTTACTCACAGGGATTGCTACTGTTTGTTGCTAACATTTCATTGCTTTATTTTTTCTCTGATTCAAATTGTTGTTGCTGGTATCGTTCTTCTGCATTATTACAAGGTGTGCCTACAGGTGTGTGCTAACAGATTACTGCTGTAATCTTCTGATTCAAATTGTCTTTGCAAGGTATATCTTCTGTTACTGCTTTATTTTCTCTGGAGCAAAGTGTTTCTTACAGGGTATATCTTCTCTGAAATTACTGTATTACAGGTGGAGCTTACATTTTTGTGACTTTTTTATCATTGGGCTAAGCAAAATTACTGTTTGACACTGTGTTTTATTTTATTCTTGTTTGTTGAAAAGGTTTGTTGTCTCAGAGGTGTTTCAGTCTCCTTCTCACATTAAAGGAGCTAATTGCTTTCCTCCCACAGCTCTTCCAAAGGATTAGGTGTGTATGTGAGAGTGGGGCTGGCAAACTGTCAGTAATTTCCAACAGAAAGAAGGGTTAAAAAGTCAGGTTAGTTGATATCTTGGAGGTAGAAGACTTGGTTTTGCTGGCCAAGGCACCTAGCTTCACCTGAGCTCTTTCCTTCTAAGACTGCTTGAAAGGCAGAGTAGAGAAACTTACCAGAGCAAGGGAGAGGATTAAGACTTAGTTTGGCTAAGCAGATTTACTGTGTGGTGGTGTTTTATTTTTACTCACAGGGATTGCACTGAATGTTGCTAACATTTCATTGCTTTATTTTTCTCTGATTCAAATTGTTGTTGCTGGTATCGTTCTTCTGCATTATTACAAGGTGTGCCTACAGGTGTGTGCTAACAGATTACTGCTGTAATCTTCTGATTCAAATTGTCTTTTGCAAGGTATATCTTCTGTTACTGCTTTATTTTTCTCTGGAGCAAAGTGTTTTCTTACAGGGTATATCTTCTCTGAAATTATTACAGGTGGTGCTTTACAGGTTTTACAGTTTTATCTAACATTAGGTTAAGCTTTCAGGGTTACTGCATTTGTTGTTGACTGATTGTTTCTGCTCTTACCTCCTTGTTCTTTCGTCCGTGGTTCTTCTTTTTAGGCGGGAAGGGCCCAGCCACCCACCCCATCCCCAACCACCCCATGCTACACTCCTTTATAGGGTACCACAGTTGTGACATTTCCTGTGGCAGAGCAGGAAGGGCGGATCAGTGGGCTCCACAAGGTGATCTCATTTACAGGGCACTAGTAATTTAACTTGTTATAACAAGTTAAACAAACACAATTAAACCATTACTTGCATTTTTTCTTCCTTTAATTACTCTGACTAGGTTTACAAACCCAGCAACTTATTTGGAATGGATTTCATTAACTGCAGGTACTGTGGAACAATTTTCAGAAGGACAGTCTTACAGGATTTAGGACACTGTCCTACATGCTGGGCCTTTGGAGATCTTAGGTCTCAGCTCTGGGCAGCATGGGCAGAGATTGCACGCCTCAAATTTCATATTGAAGAGGAAATACATTATAAGAACCACCCACCATTTCCCCAGCATCCAACAGAAAAACCTCGACTGAGAGGGTAGTTGGTCCAGGAGGTTGGCAGGTGGTTAGAGGAGCAAATCAGGTGCCCCATCACTCTCTGCTCTCCAACACATTACTCCAAAACCATATAAACACTACAAACAGGTATCTGCCTCTATCTCTGAAATCAAATAAAGAGGCAGAAGACACTGCAGAGCAGGACACTGCAGCACAGGAGCTAAGCACAACAATACTCACCCAAATCAGGAACCAAAACTAAACAAGCACAAAGGAAATCCAAAACTTCTGATCATAGGAGACTCCATGATTCGGGAGTTGATACCCATCTCAGCCAGGTGATGGTCAGATGTCTCCCAGGTACATCAGCATGGAGAGACACTGACCGCATTGCTAAAATTGTTCACAAAGCAGGAGAAAACATTGATGTCCTAGTACACATAGGGACTATCGATCTCGCCAGCCGTCAGTTGTGGAGACCAAGGAACACCTGACTAGGCTGGGTGACAAACTATCATCTATTTCATCGGCATCTCCTTCTCTGAGATCCTGCCAGTCTGGGAGAAGGGAGCAGATGGACGGAAGGTCAGAGAAGGGAGATAGGGGAGCTAAACACGTGGCTCAAGGACTGGTGCCAGGAAAAAGGACACAGATTTGTAGGAACTGGCAACAGTTCTGGGAGCGAAAGTTCTTTAAATTTGATGGACTGCATCTGACTAAAGAGGAGTCAGTGCATTGGGGCAGAAGTTTGACGTCTTTGCAGAATATTTAAACTAGCAATGGGGAGAGGGGTGCAGCACCTCATACGCCGAATGGGAAGAACACCCTCCCCTCAGCTAGTGGTCAAACAGGAATTCAGCGTGTTTGCCATTCATTTGCATCACCAGGTAAGAAAAAAGGTTTGTCTCCCCATACGATGCACAGGGGTAATGCCAAACTTCACCCAACAACTAACACACCAAAATCTGGCCAATGGAAAATCATGTACACAAATGCTCACAGCCTGGGAAATAAGATCCCAGACCTGCAGGCAATAATGTCAGAGGCTAAACTGGACATAGTAGCAATTAGTGAGACGTGGTTTACCAGTAACCACACTTGGGAGACTTCAGTACCTGGCTATGTATTGTTCAGAAGAGGCCGAGGTGCAAAAAGGGGGGGAGGAGTGGCCCTGTATGTTAATGAAAATATCAAAGCTACAGAAATTCAGAATACACATAAGGAGCCAGAAGAACTGTGGGTCACCCTGGAAACAGGAAATGGGACAGCCATAAGAACTGGGGTTGTCTACAGGCCCCAGACCAGGGGGAGGACATAGACACATTACTGTTAGAAGATATACAAAACATGACAGCTAAAGGGGAGGTTCTGATAATGGGAGACTTCAACATGGCAGATACAGATTGGTCAATACCAGCAGGAACATCTGCCAGAACTAGACTCATAGTGGATTCCCTGCAGGGGAGGGCCTCAAACAACTGGTACAGCAACCCACAAGAGACAGGGCTATCCTAGATCTAGTACTGACTAACAAAGAAGGGATCACAGATCTCCAGGTAGAAGGTCACCTGGGGCCAGTGACCATCACATGGTATGGTTCAATTTGGCACTACATCTAAATCATCCCATTCCAAGGCAAAAATATGGGACTTCAGAGGAGCTGACTTTGATAAGATGGCCAACAGAGTTAAGCTAGCCCTGGCAAAAGAAACACAGGTGAGGAGGTACAGGCAAAGTGGGCAAGCATTAAGGATACAATACTTGAAGCAACATCCCATTGTGTTAGACAGAAAAGGAAGTGCAAAGAAGAAGGAAACCACTTTGGTTCTCAAATACAGTAGCAGAAAAGGTCAGAGCCAAAAGGCTGGCCTTCAGAAAATATAAGGAACACAGCGGATGAAGATAGGAGGCATACCAAACTGCCCTAAGGGAAGCAGGTAAGGCAGTAAGGCAGGCAAAGTCCCAAACTGAGGAAACACTAGCACGTAACAGTAAAAGAAGGTGACAAGACTTTCTATAGATACATTAGTGAAAGGAGAAAGTCCAGAGGGGTATTGCTGTTTAATGGAGAAAAGGGAGCATGTGAGGAGGAGGACCCTGTAAAGGCATCTATCCTAAATAGATACTTTTGCTCAGTATTTACTGAAGAGAAGGTAGGCAGGGCCCACAGCTCAGCATCATGGACACAGGGGGGGGAGGTGAGCACTACTCCCTTCACAAAAGAAAGGGTCCTACAAGAGCTTGCTAAGCTCAGGGTGGATAAGGCAATGGGACCTGATGGCATACATCCCAGGGTACTTAAGGAGCTAAAGGAGGAACTAGCAGAGCCATTAGCAGAATTGTTTAGTGAGTCTCTGAGCACAGAAGAGGTCCCAGAAGACTGGAGAAGGGCTCATGTGATCCCACTCCACAAGAGTGGTAGCAGGGAGGAGGCGGGAACTACAGACCGGTCAGTCTTACCTCAGTAGTGGGCAAGATTATGGAGGCACTCCTAAGGAAAGGATAGTGCAACACCTGGAACCATAGGGCACAGGATCCAAGACAGCATGGGTTTACAAAGGAAGGTCCTGTCAAACTAATCTCATAGATTTCTTTGACTGGGTAACCAGAGTGGTGGACCAAGGGGAGCAGTTGATGTCGCCTACCTTGACTTCAGCAAAGCTTTTGACACTGTTCCACATAGAAGATTGATAAATAAGCTAGGTAGGCTCGTGGGTCAGAAGTTGGTCAACTGGGTGGCAAACTGGTTGACTGGCAGAAAACAGAGTGGTGGTAAATGGTATACAGTCAGAAGAGATGCAAGTCACAAGTGGGTACCTCAGGATCAGTCCTGGGGCCAGTCCTATTCAACATCTTCATTAGTGACCTCGAGATGGACTAGAGGGTAAGGTTTGTCTGTTTGCAGATGACACCAAGATCTGCAACAGAGTAGATGATCCAGATGGGGTGGGCAGAATGAGAAGAGATCTGGATAAACTAGCAGAATGGTCAGAAGAGTGGCAACTGGGATTTAATGCAAAGAAGTGCAAAATCATGCACATAGGGAAGAGAAACCCTGAAGCCACTTATAGGCTGGGAGGGAGTTGCTAGCAGTCACAAAGGAAGAAAGAGACTTGGGCATCATCATCACTGATGACCTAAAATCATCCAAGCAGACCTCTAAAGCAGTAGGTAAGGCTAGGGGGTGTTAGGGTGTATTAGTAGGGTATCACAAGTCGTAAGAGGGAGGTAATAATCCTCTGTACAAGACATTGGTTAGGCCCCATCTGGAGTACTGCGGCAGTATTGGAGGCCACACCTTCACAAGGACATTAACCAAATTGAGGCAGTCCAGAGAAGGGCAACCAAAATGGTGCAGGGACTGCATCAGAAGACATATGAGGACAGATTAACGGAGCTCAATATGTATACCTTGAGCAAAGGAGGGAGAGAGGTGATATGATCGAGACATTTAAACACCTTAAGGGCATAAACAAGTTGAAAGAGTCTAACATGTTTAAATATAAGAAAAATAGCAGGACAAGAGGACACAGCATGAGATTAGAGGGAGGCCGATTAAGGGGAATGTGAGGAAATTCTTTTCACAGAATGGGTGGTAGATGCATGGAATGGCTTACTACAAGAAGTGGTGGCTATGAATACAGTGCAGGACTTCAAACAGGCATGGATAGGCATAAGGAGCAATACAAATGACTATGAATAGATAGGTCACTGACAGAGCAAAGGCGATGGCACATTTATAAGGTAGAAAAAGAAATGGGCAGACTGGATGGGCCTTGTGGTCCTTATCTGCCGTCAACTTCTATGTTTCTATGTAAAAAGAACATTTTTGTGGAATAGGATAGCAACTCCCCCTTGTTTAGTGGACATCCCTGCTCCGAAAACTTGTCCTACCTACTTTATGTAGGAGGTGGGTTTCCTACAGGCAAACAATACTAACTTTGAGGTTCCATAAGTGCTTCAGGATGATCTGCTGTTTACATCTATCCCTGGCACCTTTCACATTCCAGCTTAAGATTGTATATGGGCCGATCATTCTTTAAAATCTAAATGGTGCTATGGGGCAAGTCAATAATGAGAAAGGTGTCAGCAGTAACCAAAATAAATGCTTGATGTCTTTGCTTATCTCAAGGGAAGAAAATGATCAAAAAAAACTGTAAAGTCCACCCCCAAAAACCCCAACAAATTCCCTATTAACTACCCCCAGTTCTAGCAACTGTACCACTAAATTCTATCTGTCAGGTGATGTTATAAAGCCAACCTAGGAGCAAAAATCACCACCGCAGCCCCCCCTTCACCCTTTATGTACATCCATATATATTGAAAAGAAAACAGGAAGAGTTGAGTTACCCAGTTATTATACATTTGGGAGATTAACTTAAATAAAGAGAAATACATCTCCTTGACACTAAAAATATCTCTCCTGCTAATACATTAGTACCTCTTATACTATCAGTTAATAAAGAAAAATGAACCTTAAGCAGAAGAATGATGAACTAATACCAAAATCTCCTAACTATGCTTGTTACTTCACAAGCAGGCTATAACATTAAGCAACGTCCCTTTTAAAAATTAACTGGACACAACGTCGGGTATAGAGTTGAGGAGGTAAAAGCTATGATCTAAAAGAAAAAGGCACATATCAAGGAGTTCCACGCACAGGAATACTTGCAGAGGGGGCGATCCATGCTCAGTGATAGAATGAACTGAAACGTAATGTCTGTCTTCTGCAAATTGCCACCATTCAAACACTTCCAACTACGAGAAGAGCTGTTTAAATCTCTGGTAGCATAGGCACAGAAAAGCTGCCCCTACCAAGTTTCAGGTGAGCAAATGCCTGGTTTTCAATGAGAAATTCATCTGAACAAGTCTGGAAGCGCAGTCTTTGGTTCACTGAGTGCCTGTTTGTGAGACTCATAGGCCTGCCATTGGACCCTTGGTTTAACTTGAAGAGTTGCAGGGTATTTAACATGGAAAGGCTTGCCAGCAGTGATCAACCTGGAAACTAGTGGATGTAATTCCTGGCATTTCAGCCTGACAGATTGAGGCAAATCTTGGGTTACTCTTACTCATCTGCCTTCCCATAAAACCTCTTGTAGAGCTTTCACCCGGGCCAAGATGTGTTGTTTGTCTAAAAAATTGAGAAGTTTGAAAATAATACATCTGGGTGGCGAGCCCGGTGGTGGGGGCAAGCAAAGCGTCCAATGAGCTCTCTCCACAACGTAGGTAGTACCGTTTGGTGATGGACCTGTTACTTTTTCACAGAATTTTTGAATGAAAAGAATAAAAGAGGCACCCTCTTCTTGCTCTGGGATGCTGAGCACCAGGAGATTATTCCTGTGGCTTCTCCCCTCCAGGTCTTCAAGCTTCTCCTCCATCATGCTTGGTTTCCAGAGAGATCAGACGAGCTTCTGAATCGCTGACTCAGGTGGCAAGAGTGTCTGTAGCTAGTTTAATTTCATGCAGCTCCTCTGTCATACTAGTTATAGACTCCTGCATGGGGCGCATAATTTCTAAAAAGTGCTCTTCCATTAGAGGAGTGATCCCAGTCACTGGTTTCAGCATCTGTAATTTAGACCGCTTCAGGGCCTTGTCTTTTTCGGGAGACGGCGGTGGAGAGTGCCATGGTGGTGCTTTCTGCATGTAAACCTCCATTTTTGGAGAATAACTGATAGTCGGGACAGATTTAGACACTGGATAAACCAAAATCCGTAATAAGATCTTCCTGCAAAGTAGTTTAGCAGTGGGATTTTGTGAGTTTAGAACGGAGCAAAGGGAGCTTGCGTTATGCTGTCTAGGCTGCCATCATGTGACCTCTTGTCCATTTATTTCTAAGTGCTGGGGTTCCTCTGCTGGCTTGTTCCAGAGGCTGCATGGACTGAGAGACAGGCAGGGGTAGGATTGAGAGTGGGCAAGCCAAGCCATAGCTTGGTGACCTGAAGTAGTGAGGCTTTGAGCAGCAAATCAGGAGGCTGGTGTTTGTGGCCCTCACTCCCCACTTGCATTACTGTGGTGATTAACTTTAGGAACTGTCCCCCCATCCAGGGGGGAGCTTACCTGTACTGACCCCCTTTCAGCTTGGTGGTTGAAGGCACTGGAATCCGGGGGCAGCTGGCCTGAAAATAGAAGGTGGCATATTCTGGTGCATTGTCTCTCCACCACTGTGGGTTGGGCCCCCCGGGTGGCTTTTCTTGACTGGTGTTGCTCCTGAGAGGGTGAGTTGTCCAGTGGACATGGTGCGCTGTGCGCCAGGATCTTGGGGTAATCCCCGGGAAGCAAGCGGGGTGGCATAGTGGCTCCCACGAGAATCGCTAGGCATGCAGAATGAAAAGCACTCTCATTACCCCAGTGATCCTCATGCTTATCTTTCTCTCTCCTGAGGCTGGCACGGTGACATAATTCACCTGCGCCAGTCTGGAAAGCATCCATGCCGAGGCATCAGCCGCACATGCAGGAGGCATTATGGCACTCACGTGTGCACGTAGTGGTGACAGCCATCATCTTTTGAATGGCACAGGGTGGCCGCTGGGCATGGAAGAAGCATGTATGCGCATTGGTTTCATTTTAAAGCCAAAGACCAAAGCATGGCTCTGGGGGAGAATTTATAATTGCAGTGTATATTGGCAGATTATGTTTAGTTTTCAAGCATTAGCTCCTTCAAATTTACTTGAAGTTTGATTCATTTGAGTGTCAGTGGCTCAATGGGTTAGATACCTGCCTTTAATATCAAGACTGTGGGTTTGATTCAATAAAAAGGATGACTTAGGGTATTTCACCCCCAGGTATTTTAAATTGTTGGATTCATTCATTTTAAGCCGTAGAGTAGCTAAAACAACAACCATTGATCTAAAATCAGGAAACTGTTTTGAGCCTTTGGATGTTTTAATTTATATCACATGTTTGATGGCATTGTCCAATCTAAGACCAATTAATAACTGAGTTGGGCCTGAGGAAATAACAGGGCATTTTGCCTCAATGCATTGTCAGTGGCTCATTGGGTAGTGCAGGCACCTATGAAGCCAGAAGTCTGGAAAGTTGACGGGTGTTAGCACTACAACACGTACTTGTGGGGCTATCCATCAGGAGCATTTGTCCAAAGTGTAAGCTGGGCCAGTCCTCTGGTCCATGCCCCCTTTAAGATACGCAACATTAGAATCATTCAGAAGATATAGCAAATGGATAGTATGGTTAAGGATGTTGGAGTCTGTTTAAAAAAAAATATATCAATTTTAGGATGAGGTATTAAGAACCTTCCATGGTCAATGACCCTGGATGTTGCTTGGCATGTTGAGAAGTGATATTAAGAATCTTCCACGGTCAATGACCCCTGTTGTGATGCGGCAGCATAAGCTTAAGCATCAGAAAGGGGAGTGTGGCCATTGTTGTGTTTTCTTTACAGATTACCGATCATCATAGCAAGATGAGCGGAGACTTAGAGCAGCAGTTGGTGGCCCTCATTTGAGGCAAGGGCAAGGCGAAGTGGGATGCACTTTTCAGGGATTGGGGTGAAAAGGGGGTCTGGGCCCTCCAGGCTGGTGTCCCTGCTTGAACCCAAGGACCCAGAGGAGGCCGTCCCAAGGAAGCAACCGGAAACCCGGCATTGCTGACTCTGCCACCGGAACCCGTAACCCCGATGTTGGTGCCTGGCAATCCAGGGCAAGTGCCAGAGAAGCCTATGTCCCTTCTGGATGAACTGCCAGCTCTTTCTGGCAGAAGAGAACTGGTCACAGAGCAAGTAACAGAAGTCCAGAACTACAGATTTTTTACTAATTAATCACTTCTGTCTCAGCAGGAGTAGTACCTGTTTGGATTACACAAACAGATACTTTATTAGAAGAAGGGGGTCTCATTTAAGCAAAAAAAAAAAGTGTTTTTTCTGAGGACGGAGACAGTATTAGCTTAATTTACTGAGAGCAGAGAGTGAATCTAATTGGGGGTGTGGCTTAGCAGCTTAGGTGTACAAAAGCACCTGTCTCCAATTACAGCTTCTGGCTCTTTCTGGCAAAAGAGAACTGGTTGCAGAGCAAGAAACAGAAGTCCAGAACTACAGATTTTTTACTAACTGCCCTCCTTCCCACCCAAAACCAGTTCTAGTTTTATAGCCACTGAATTTGACTGACAACAGGAACTTCCTGTTTGGCAGTAGGAAGGGAAGGATCACTGAGACACATTAGTTTCAGCAACCTTGAAGGAACCTAAAAAAATAAATAAATAAATAACTCTTTATCCCCTCCTGGCTGTTGGAGGTCTGACTCCAAGCATGGAAGAAGGAGACTACTGAAGACTACAGGAAGTTTTTGTCCCAGAACAGGAAGGGTGAGAGTTGTAAGGGCACATAGGCGGTAGGAAAGTAAGTGTAAAAATACATAGAGGGAGGAGACAATAAGCATACAAAGCAACAGGAGAGGGGACACAAAATAAGTCAAGATGGGAGTGGTGCAGTGCAATGGCTGTGGAGCAGCAGTGTTCCGGGAAACATTCTGGAGGCTGCGATGCTGCACTGTTTGCAGGCACCTCTCTGGTCTGAGGGAGAAGGTTGCTCGTCTCCAGGCTGACCTGGCTAGGATTCGTGAAACCTCTTCCCCCACCCAGGGACCACCAGGGCCACCACCATTACCTCAGAGGTTGCCAAGAAAAAGGAGCAGTTGGACCAGGGTGGGCTCAGGAAGGGAGAGGGTGGTGGAACAGAGGTGCATCCCTCCAGTTGTAGCTCTCCACAATTCATATGCTTTTCTGGCAAAGAGTGGTTCCTCTATAGAGGCACCTGCAGTGGAGACCAAGGAGGATGCTGGGAACCTCCACAAAGGAGACCCACAGGAGGGTGGCATGAGATCCCACAGGGGAAGGAAACAACTCCTGGTGGGGGTCTCAATCATTGGGGGGGTAGATGTGGGGGAGAAAGGGGACAGGGAGGTAAGGTGCCTGCCTGGCACCATGGCTTGAAGGGACAAGAAGCGAGTCCTCAAGATTGTGGGAGCAGCTGCATGAGGGAGGGAGCTGGATGTCATTGTCCACCTAGGGACAAATGGCCTGGCTATAAATGGGATCAGAGCAGTGCAAGAGGAGTTTGTGGAGTTGGGGAGGAGCCTTAGACAAGTAGCATGTACGGTAACCTTCTCAGAGGTGCTGCCTGTCTATGGCAAGGATGATGCTAGGGTATTCTGCACCATGGGATTCAATGAATGGTTGAAAAACTGGTGGGAGCTCAGGGTTTTGGCTTCACTGGGAACTGGGGAGCCACCTGGAGGGATGCAGGCCTATACTGGTGCGATGGTCTGCGTCTGTCCAGGGGGGGATCCAGGATCCTAGGTGAGAGGTTTAAATGCTTCATTGGCAAGCATTTAAACTAGCCAAGGGGGAGGCACTGAAAAGGAGCAGGGAAATTCCAGCCTCCCCCCACAATGCACAGTAGTTAGAGAGGTAAACATGAAGGCAGAGAAGTCAGTAGGGAGCAGGACAGGGATAAATGGAGAAAAAGGTGTTAAGGACAGGGATGGGGCTAAAAGGGGTAAGGCCATAAAAAATAAATGGAAGGTGATGAGTGCCAATGCCCTCAGTCTGTGCAACAAGCTCCCTGAACTAGTGGCCTTGATGGAAGAGGGATGCCTGGAAATTGTGGCAGTCGCTGAAACATGGTACACAGAGAACCATGAGTGGGAAGTCAACATACCAGGATACACAGTCTACAGGAGGGACAGGGTGGGTAAAAGAGGAGGAGGAGTAGCTCTCTATATAAGGGAAGGGATTAAAGCAACAGAACTAAAGAGTAAACAGGAAGTTGATAAGTCACTATGGGTCTCCCTGGAGACAGAAAATGGCACCACAATCCACATGGGGGTTGTGTACAGACCCCCATCTCAGGGGGAGGAAATGGACAAGGAAATAATAGAAGGCATCCTTAAAATGGCAGTAAAAGGGGAGATATTGTTGATGGGGGACCTGAATATGCCAGATGTTAACTGGAGCACCTTTGCTGCAGGCACATCCAAGAGCGGGGTCATTCTTGATGCCCTACAGGGAGCATGCCTCAGACAGCTAGTATTGGAACCCACTCGGGAGGGAGCAATCTTAGACCTGGTACTCTCAAATGGGGAAGGAGAAAGGATCTCAGATTTAGAAGTGGGTAGCTATTTGGGAACAAATGACCACTGAACAGTGTGGTTCACAATAAACACAGCCATAGAATAAAGTCATACAAAAACAAGAGTATTGGACTTTAGGAAAGCTGACTTTGGGAAAATGAGAGAGTGCCTTAGAAAAGCACTAGCAAATGGGCAAGAAGGAGGGGGTGGAGGAACAATGGGGAATAATCAAAACAGCCATCGCAGAGGCAACAAGCCTTTATGTGAAGCAAATCAATAAAAAAAAAAAACAAAGGAAAAAAACACTATGGTTCTCACTATGGTGGCAGGGATGGTTAAGGAGAAAAGGATAGCATTCAGGAAATATAAGGAAACACAGAAGGAGCAGGACAGAGAACTTTATCAGTTAAAGCAGAAGGAGGCAGGGAAGGCAGTCAGAATAGCAAAGGCACAAACTGAGGAAAAGATAGCCAACTCTGTTAAGAAGGGGGATAAAACCTTTTTATAGGTACATTAGGGAGCGAAGAAAGACCAAGGGAGGGATACAGAGACTTAATAAAGGGGAGGGAATGTGGGCAGAGGGTGACAGTGAAAAAGCAGGGATACTGAATGAATATTTCTGCTCAGTATTCACAACAGATGAGGAGGGGGAGGTGCCTAAACCAAACAAGGGAGAAACTCTGAATAGGGGGGTCAATACCAGTCCATTTATAGAAGAAAGGGTTTTGAAAGAACTGTTGAAACTGAGGGTAGACAAAGCAATGGGGCCTGATGGGATTCACCCAAGAATACTAAAAGAACTAAGGGTAGAACTAGTAACACCACTGACTACTCTCTTTAACAAATCATGGGCGGATGGAGTGGTACCTGAGGACTGGAGGAGGGCAAAATGTGATTCCACTTCACAAAAGTGGGAGCAGGGCAGAGGCAGGAAACTACAGACCAGTTAGTTTGACTTCAGTGGTAGGGAAAATGATAGAATCACTTCTGAAGTAAAGAATTGTTGAGTACCTAGAGGCCAGTGGGGCACAGGACCCAAGACAGCATGGTTTCACAGCAGGAAGGTCATGTCAAATGAACCTAATAGATTTCTTTGACTGAGTGACCAAAGTAGTAGACCAGGGAGGGGCTGTGGATATGGCCTACCTAGATTTTAGCAAGGCATTCAACACAGTCTCACACAAAAGATTAATATACAAGTTAGCCAGCCTTGGAGTGGGTCCCAGGGTGGTAGCCTGGATTAAAAAATGGCTGGACAACAGGATGCAAAGGGTAATAGTAAACGGAATCCACCGCGAAGAAAGGAGGGTAACTAGCGGGGTACCACAGGGTTCGGTACTGGGACCGGTCCTCTTTAACATCTTTATAAGTGACACTGGAGAGCACCTGGAAGGAAAGGTATACCTCTTTGCAGATGATACAAAGATTTGCAACAGAGTTGATACACAAAGTGGGGTGGAAAGAATGAAAAGGGACTTGGCAAGGTTGGAGGAATGGTCAAATACGTGGCAGCTCAGATTCAATGCAAAGAAGTGCAAGGTAATGCATCTGGGAAACAAAAACCCAGGGGAAGAGTACACAATTGGGGGTGAGTTAATAACAACAACAAAAATCGAAAGAGACCTAGGAGTAATTATATCAGATGACCTAAAGGTTGGCAAGCAATGTGAGAAGGCAGTAAGGAGGGCTGGGGGATACTGGGATGCATAGGGAGAGGCATCAACAGTAGAAAACAGGAAGTTGTTATCCCTCTCTACAGACAGTTAGTGAGACCCCATCTGGAGTACTGTGTGCAATTCTGGAGACCCTATCTCTGCAAAGACATAGACAGAGTGGAGGCTGTTCAGAGGAGGGCAACCAAAATGGTGCAAGGTCTGCACCAGAAGACATACGAGGAGAGACTAAAGCAGCTTAATATGTGTACCCTTGAGGAAAGGAGGGAGAGGGGGAACATGATAGAAACTTTCAAGTATCTCAAGGGAATTAACAAGGTACAAGAGGGTAGTATCTTTCAGAAGAAGAGATGTGCAAGAACAAGGGGGCACAATTTGAAGATAGAGGGGGGACGGCTCAGAGGTAATGTTAGAAAGTATTTTTTCACAGAGAGAGTTGTGGATGCATGGAACAGCCTTCCTGAGGAGGTTGTGGAGTCAGGAACAGTGGGAGAATTCAAGAATGCATGGGACAGGCATAAGGCAATTCTAGTGGGGGGACAGGAGGAAGTAAACTGTTGATTAACTAGAATCTGCAGCTTATCCATCAGGTAGGAAAATGGGCAGACTGGGTGGGCCAAGCAGTCCTTATCTGCTGTCAAATTCTATGTTTCTGTGTTTCTATGTTACCACCTCCACCCAAAAAAACATGCAGGAAGAGGGTTGATCAAGGAGCTACAGCAGTGGACCAAGGAACAGGTATACCTGAGTTAGACCAACTGTCGGCAGATGAACTGAGGGCTTTGCTGGGGAGTGGGGGCACCCCCAGCAAGTATTGCAGGTGGCATCAGAAAATATTATCTCTAAGCCTGGGACAGCAGGAGGGCCTGATGTAGGGCCAGCCAGTACTGCCACAGGCAAGCTTGGGGATCCCTGAACAGGCGGAGCCCAGCCGGGCTGTCCCACCTCAGGTGCTCACTCCATCTTGGGGCACAGGGATTTGGCTACTGCAACAACTCACACAGGGAGGTCAGGGGGCCCAGCCCATGGTAGTGCTCAGAAGCCCAGTTGGGGCAATACCACTGGGGGTGGGGGTTCCTGGCCCACAGACACATTCCGTTAGCAAGTACCAGTCTAGGGTAGAGCAAAAACATGGCCAGTTGTTAGCCTTGCTAGCTGACAGGAGAGTGCCCAGCCATGGGCAGTCCAGGTGCCCCCAACTCCAGAGGGGGAGTCTGGGAACAAAAGCCTTGGAGCGGCGTTGCCTCCACCCCAAACTCCAGGGCAGCAAGGGGGGGCAAGTTTCCTATCACTGGTACAACCTATTGGTTCGCACTTGCCAGACAATGGTGAGGCAACAAATCCTCAATGGGGAATACGTAAACATCTTCTCCCTGCTGAACTGGCCTAAGGAGCCAGAAAAGACAAGAAGGACAAGGACAGAGACAATGGGGTGGAGCAGAAGTCAAAACAACAGTGCACTGTACCTGGGAAAATTGGATGGCAGGCTTTGTGATTTATGTAGGTATCCTTACCCAAGGCAGCCCGGGTAAAGCTGATGGGCTGTGAGTTTACTTTAGTAGGATAATGATGATGCATGCTAGTAAGCAGGTTGGGGGGTGGTTAGAATATGTTGAGGAATACCAGAGGAGAAAGCATATGGATACGACAAGGTCATGGGCAGTCTTGGGCCTCCCACCTCTGTGGATGGTAGACCAAGGGGGTGAGGTGCAACATGCTGATAGTGGCTTCCTGGTGAGGCACCTTGTTTCAGCTATAACCAGGACTCATGTAAGACTGAGCGGTGCAAGTACAAGCACGAGTGCATGGCTTGCGGGAAACTACACCCTTTTCAGCAGTGTGGAAACGCTGCAGAGTCTGTGGCAGGAAAGGCCAGTCATTTTCATGCCTTTTGGAAAGGAGAGGTAAAGGCTACTAATCAAGGCAGAAAGTCAGAAAGTATTCAGGGGTGGTTGGTCAGCTATCCTGACAGGACAACTGCTTGCTCTTTGGCAGCAGGGTTCAGGGAGGGCTTTCATATACCATACCAAGGTCCAAGGAGGGTATGCAAGGCTGACAACCTGTGATCTGTCAAAGAGCAACCAGACATCATGTGATAAAAACTTCAGAAGGAGCTGGCCACAGGTTGGATCAGTGGTCCCTTTGCCTTCCCCCTGCCCACGCCTCAGGGTATCCCCTATCAGGTTGGTTCCCAAGAAGGTGCCGGGTGAGTTCCAGATGATAAATCACCTATCGTACCCAGAAGGTGAGTCAGTCAACTCCTACATTGACCCAGAAGATGCTGCAGTGTCCTATGTGTCATTTGACAGGGTGGTGTAAGTGGTTCGACAGACAGGCTGAGGTGCACTACTAGGCAAGACAGACATAGAGTCAGCTTTCCATTTGCTGATCATACACCCGGCAGGTAGAGAGCTATTGGGCATGAGATTTAAAGGGTGCTACTACATAGACAATTGCATGCCCATGGGGTGCACAGTGGCTTGTGCGGTCTTTGAGCAGTTTAGCACATTCCTTCACTGGGCCACTGCCCAATGAGCCCAGCTTGATCACATAGTGCACTATTTGGATGACTTCCTCTTTGTGGGGAAGGCCAGCTACAGGCAATGTGCTCAGCTCATGGCAGTTTTCCATGAGGTGTGTGCTGACCTGGGTGTACCATTAGCACAAGATAAGACAGAAGGGCCATGCATGTGGCTGTCCTTCCAGGAGATAGAAATTGACACAAAGGAGCAGATATTCCGGCTATCCCAGGATAAGTTGTCAGCCCTGTGCACCTGGCTGGAAGGGGTAATGAAAGCATGGAAAGTCACGCTGAGTGAGTTCCAGCAATTGGTAGGCCACCTGAACTTTGCTTGCTAGGTTCTCCCCATGGGCAGGACATTCATGAGGTGCCTGGCAGGGGTAGGAGCAGGCTGCACCAAACCACACCACAGAATCCATGTTACAGCAGCAATGCGGGATGATTTGGGCATCTGGCAGGCATTCTTGCAATGCTTTAACAGGGTATCGATGTGGCCAGTTCCAGTGACCAGTCAGGACTTGGAACTCTTCACAGATGTCTCACGGGACTGGGCTTAGGGGCCTATTTGCACAGTCGGTGGGGCACATGTCAGTGACCCCATGACTGGGTAAGACGAGGCATTACTAAGCAGATTATGGTCATGGAATTCTTTCCTATCATGGTGGCTTTGGTGATCTGGGGTGACCTGCTGAAGGACAAGTTCATCACTTTTAGGTCTGACAACACCGGGGTTGTACATGCCATAAACAGACAGTTGAATGGCAAAGGTCCGATGGGCAACGTGATGCGGGTGTTTGTCCTATACGCTTGTTGCTGAACATCAGTTTTAAGGCTGTGCATGTTCCAGGTATTGAAAATGACATTGCTGATGCTCTTTCTCATTCACAGTGGCAGAGAGTCTAGGAATTGGCACTAGCAGCAGACTCCCAGCCCTGGGAAGTCCCGGCATTCCTATGGGAATTGATAACCCAGAAGTCTGGGAGTTAATGAGAAATTCAATAGCACCTAGGACATAAACAGTGTACCAGAGGGGGGCTGAACAGTTTTTTAGAGGTGCAGCACATGCTAGGGTGGTCAGTAGAATGGCCTATTCCCATAGCACAGCTGTGTGAATACATATTGTACAAAAAATGTGGGGGGCTATGCTGGCGATGGTGGAACAGCACGTGGCTGGCATAGCCTGGTATCAGAAAGCCAGGGGCTATGTTGACACTACAAGGGCCTTCTCTCTCTGGAAGATGCTGAAGGGATGGGTGCACTTGGCTCCAAAGAGCTCAGACACCCACCATCCTATTAGCCTGACGATATTCAAACAAATCTGGAATGAGCTGCCGAAGGTATGCTCGTCCCTGGATGAAACGCGACTGTTCCGGACAGCTTACTTGGTGGCATTTTGTGAGGCATTTAGAGTATCTGAGCTCGTATAGCCCAGCAAGGCCAATGGGATCCCATTTGCACTGATAGACATTGATGTTGAGGTCACAATGTCGGGAGTGTTTGTCCATTTATGGAAGAGCAAGATGGACCAAGATGCCCGCAGGTGTTGGTGCAGCTTGACGGTGCCCCAGGTGCTCCAGTGGGATATCCAAGCATGGGTGTAGGATTATATTGCAAAGTGCCCTACAATTGGGGGGCATTCTTTAGACATGGGGATGGGGCGCCTCTAACAGCATACCAACTCAGGCATTTGTTACAGAAGACCCTGCACCAGTTGGGCTTCACAGCAGAACAATTTAACGCGCACTCCTTTAGGATTGGCACAGCATCATACATGAGGGCAGAGAGATTGTCAGATAGTCAGATACAGGCATTAGGTAGATGGAGGTCACAGGCATTTTGAAAGATATGTTAGATTGCATTTGCTATAACTGTCTCTTGCTTTGTTTTGCACAGCAGTGCAGATCTGGATTTGTGGCCACTCGTACATCCATTGGTCAGCCATTCGGGCCAGGCAGTACCAAGGAGGGGATAACCTGTTTTTGGCACCTGAACAGGAGAATGTGCTCTGGTTGGGGCAGTACAGAATGAGATGGGCCGAATTACTTGCAACATTGCTTTCGAAAGCCCGGCAGAGGGAACAACCCACAGTATTAGTCATTCACTTGGGAGGAGGGAATGATCTGGGAACTATAACTGTGAGAGAGTTAAAGGATAGGGTGCAGAAGGACCTGGCAATGCTGAAACAGTGGTGGCCATGGGTGCACATAACCTGGTCTGACATAGTTCAAAGAATGCAATGGTGGCAGGCCCGGAACATCAGGGCAATAGAGAAAGTGCACTGGCTGCAGAACTCATCAATGTGACCAGTTATGGACTCTGTGGGGGGGAGATCAATAGCCAGACACACAGAGTTGTTAATAAAAAGGCCAGGTCTGTATAGAGAGGATGGTGTACACCTGTCAGAAGAAAGGCTAGATCTGTTTTTGGAAGACATACAAAGGGCAGTGGAGGGAGCACTGGCATGAGGTGCTTGTGGACGGGTGAGTGGGGCAGCGCTCACCCTGTGGTGGCTTGGTAGTCTTGGAAGGCTGTTTGTAGGGGGTAACAGGGGATCACATGTCTTGACCAGCCAGATCTCCCTGATGCTGACAGAAGGGCAGGCCTGATTGCTGGAGTTCGGATGGCACCCTCCTTGGGCAGCTGCCCGCAGCATGGCGGGTCCTTGGACGGGGGAGGATTGAGCCGCAGCCAGTCATTGTAGCCATCCCTCATGCCCCAGAGGTTGTTGCCCTTGCAGGGTCCTGTTTGATGGTAAGGCGGCCCCTCCCTCCAGGTAAGGAGGGAGGGTCGACCATCAATTATTTATCTGCTCCATCATGAGCGAGATTGCTTCCAAGGCTACCTAGCTGCACATATCACGCTGAGGCTAATGTACATATTGATGATTCATTTAATTAACACATGGCTGTGGCCATTTTGCCAAAGCTTGTTGTTGTGTCAATCTGTTCAGGTGAACAAGGTATAAGCCCTCAAAGACAATAAACATTTTGTCAGTTACTATGTGGTGGATGGTGCTGTCTTCCTCTGCTGTGCTGGGCACCAGAACTGTCATTTATTGACAGCAATAAAAAGGCATATCCCAGCCCCAATGCATTTCAATGGGACAGTGCAAAACACTTCCTGAGTTTAATCCCAATAGGAATTGGTCTGCTATGCAGACCAGCCCTAATAATACTGTTTTGAGCAACACATCTACTCGGTGCTGAGTGATTTTTATGTATGTATGCATCTATCTGTCTGTCTGTCTCTCTCTCTCTCTCTCTGTTCATCTAGCTAGCAAATTTTTGTTAACCAGGTAAGTGTGCCAGACATACAATGCCTATTTCCAGGCATGACCCAAAAGAGGACTGACTACACAACATATAAAGGATTGTAAAATACAGAAAATACAGCATAAATATACAATAAAGAGAATTACAGAAAATGCATCAACGATATAGCAGTTAAACGTAATAGCAATGTATAGTCCTAACGAAAGGCCTGAATTATAAAAATATTTGCAAAAACAAGTTTTCATTGTATGTAAATAGTGTATTTGTTTATACGTGAAGAGCAGGAGAGGTGACATTATGCAATTCCAGACAGAGTTCCAAAAATCAGGAGCAAAGAAAGAGAAGACCTATAGCCCCATATAAGTATAGCACACTGGAACAAATAACAATGGCTTCCTATTGGATCTGAGAGGGTAGGTACACAAGGGGAACCAAAGCAGACTAGCAAAGGAAGCAGGCACTAATGATCTCACTAGTCTGTCAATAAAGTAACCAATGGCGAAAAAATGCTTAGCAGCAAGGTATAGCCAATGCAAATAGAGTGTAAAAGACAGTGATGAGTGAACAAGGGCAAAGTGACAGAATTATTTATTTATTTCAAGAGTTTTGCCAGAAAAAACATACAGAGCTAACATCTTATTTCCAGATGTGTTCTAGGGATATCAGGGGATGTGGAGTGCAGTAATAAGTTACATCAGTAATGTTACTATTATAATACAGTACTAATAATAAAAAGTAAAAATATGCATTATACAACTGAGAGGAAACACAAATAAGCAGTGTAAAACGCAGCATATCAAAAGCATATCAATAGTTCCTCAAAGCGAATCTGGCAGCAAAATGAGGGAGGGAAGGAAGAGTGCAAGTATAATGAGGGACTAGTCAAAGGGGAGCATGCACCACTAAACTGGGGTGTGGAGGGGAGAAGGATGAAAAGAGGTGCCATGGGTTTAGCCTATGACCAATGGCAACTGCTGGAGTGAGTAGTACAGTCATGGAGGAGGTGTTTTAGTGTCATGGAAGAGGAATGTCACATTTACTAAGTTTGTGGCTGGACTTCCCAGACCGGAGGGATGAGCTTTGTGCTGTGCTCTGTCCTAAAGAAACTGGTTCTGGATCTGTACAGTTGCAGCCATAGATACATTCAGATATTTCCAGATATTTCACGATACATCTAAAGAAACTCTCTCTGGTGGCCCATAGTGGTATTGCAGGCAGGCAGGGAATTTCTCCAGAGACATCACAGAAATTTCAGGAACTATCTGACCGTGTCTACAGCTGTAACTGTATCTTTATATTTTCTTTATCTACAGTACTAAGTTACTGCCTTAGATATTTTGGATATTGTCTGACTTAATTAACTAACTTTACTTTGTTCTATGTGGGGACTTTGGCTCCAGCCCAGCTTGCTTTGATTCACCTTTGGTTCACACCCCAGTGAGGATCAGAATCAGGGATTTTGACTCTGGTTTCCTGGGGAGCAGCTGGGCATTCCACCAGATAGAGAGATGCCGGATGCTCTATCCCTCACAGCATACTGTCTGCACCATTTGTACCAGGAGTGGAAGATGGGTTTGTTTGTTCGGCCAGGTGGGTGTGTTGCTCCATTGTGTATTTCTCTGTGCTGTATGGTGGAATACAATACAGGAGCAAACGGACCTTAGCAAAGGGGTTATGATTGCATGTAAAACAAAAAGTACATTATAGAGTGTAACATTACAACTACGACTAAGAGGAAATATATTGTGATTTGTGGATCAAGTATATATTTGTATGAACCAGAACTATAATAATTGTAAGAACACCACAATATTAAATTTTGGACAAATAAGAAACACCAGAGTGGTATTAAAACTCCAATTAAGTTTTTGTTTTCCCCTTTGAAGTCAAACAGACCTATTTAATCTAAACTACAGCTCTACATTTGTTGTGATTCAGATGAATGGAATTCAGTGAATACTTGAATTGTAGCAGCTTATTTTATAACTTAATTCAGCTGTTGCATGTTATAATTGATAACTGGCAAAAACTAAGACTTTCTGCCTGCTGGAAATTCCTCATGCAGAGTGAACTTGGCATTTCGCAAACAAGGCATTAGGCTTCGAAGAGCCAGACACCACTCTGAGGTGTTCTTAGGAGAGTTTAATAAATCTCACTGTGCTCAGCCTTTTACACTGAGCAGTCAGAAAGTGTGGTTCCTTGCATGCTTTAGGTAGTGGGACTGAACGAGGTTTTGGAGGCAACAGAATGCAGTGCTCCCAGATCGGCCAAAGCATTTTCTTGTAGCAGACCCTAATTTTTCCTGTATTTTCCCTGTAAAACTTGGGTGAAATTCTTGTAGATTTTCCTGTATGCTCAAGCCAATTTATTTTTGCAATTGGCATTATAGTTGTCATTTCCTCAACTTCCCCCAAGTTTTTAAACACTCTGTCCGATCAACATACTCATAGCTAAAGCAGCCAACAGTGATGCATGATTGTATTTACATTAATAAAAAAACCTAGGACAGGGAGCGAATCCTCAGGATTGCCGGAGCAGCTGCACAGGGGAGGAAGCTGGATGTCATTGTCCACCTAGGGACAAATGACCTGGCTAAGAAAGGGATTAGAGAAGTGCAGGAAGAGTTTGTGGAATTGGGGAGGGGCCTTAGTCAAGTAGCATGCACGGTAACCTTCTCGGAGGTGCTATCCATCTATGGCATAGGAGAGGCTAGGGTGTTCCGCACCATGGGATTCAATCAGTGGTTGAAAAACTGGTGTGGAGCTCAGGGATTTGGCTTCATTGGGGACTGGGGTTCCACCTGGAGTGATGCAAGCCTATACTGGCATGATGGGCTGCATCTGTCCGGGAGGGGAACCAGGATCCTAGGTGATAGGTTTAAATGCTTCATTGGCAAGCTTTTAAACTAGCCAAGGGGAGGCACTGGAAGGAGCAGGAAAATCCTAGCCCCCAAACAATCATAGTAGTAAGTGTGCAAACACCAACATAGAGGTGTCGATGGGGAGAAGGGCAGGGTAAATGGAGAAAGTGACAAAGGCAAGAAGGACAGGGATGGGGCAAAGGGAGTAAGGCCATCAGGAAATGGAGGGTAATGAGTACCAACGCCTGTAGTCTGGGCAACAAGCTCCCTGAGCTGATGGCCTTAATGGAAGAGGGATGCCTGGATATCATAGCAGTCACAGAAACATGGTACACAGAGAACCATGACTGGGATGTTAACATACCAAGGTACATAACCTACAGGAGAGACAGGCAGGGGAGAAGAGGGGGAGGAGTAGCTCTCATGTAAAGGAAGGGATAAAAGCAACTGAACAAAAGAGTAAACAGGGAGGAGAGGAGGCACTGTGGGTCACCTTGGAGACTGAAAGGGCACCACAATCCGCACAGGGTTAGTACAGACCCCATGTCAGGGGAAGGAATGGACAAGGATATGATAGAAGGCATTCTTAGAATGGCAGAGAAAGGGGAGATACTGTTGATGGGAGACCTGAATATGCCAGATGTTAACTGAGCACATTTGCTGCAGCCACATCCAAGAGCAGGGCCATTCTTGATGCCCTACAGGTGGCAGGCATTAGACAGCTAGTTTTGGAACCCACTCATGAGGAGCAATCTTAGACCACTACTCTCAAACGGGGGCAGTGAAAGGATCTCAGATCTAGAAGTGGGTTGTCATCTGGGGACAAGTGACCATCAAACAGTGTGGTTCATGTTAAACTCAGCTACAGAGTCAAGCCATACAAAAGTGAGGGTACTGGTCTTTAAGAGGGCTGACTTTGGCAAGATGGGAGAGTGCCTCAGAAAAGCACTAGCAAACAGACTAGAAGGAGGTGTGGAGCAACAATGGGGAATTATCAAAACTGCCATCACAGAGGCAACAAGCCTTTGTGTGAAGCAACTAAACAAATCAAAATGAAAGAAAAAGCCACTATGGTTCTCAAAAGAGGTGGCTGTGAAAGTCAGGAAGAAAAGATAGCATTCCAGAAGTATAAGGAAACACAGAAGGAGCAGGACAGAGAGCTGTACCAGTTAAGGCAGAAGGAAGCAGGAGAGAAGTCAGAATAGCAAAGTCCCAAACTGAGGAAAAGATAGCCAACTCAGTTAAGAAGGATAAAACCTTTATAGGTACATCAGCGAGTGTAGAAAGACAAAGGGAGGGATAGTGAGGCTGAATAGAATGAACGGTGGGTGGGCAGAGGGGGACAGTGAAAAAGCAGGAATACTGAACTAATATTTCTGCTCAGTATTCACAAAAGAGGAGGGGAAGTGCCTAATCCAATTAACAGAAGCACTCTTGATAGGGGGGTCGATCCCAGTCCTTTCACAGAAGAAAGGGTTCTGCAAGAACTCCTAAAACTGAAGGTGGACAAAGCAATGGGTCCTGATGGAATTCACCCCAGAATTCTAAAAAGAATTAAGGGAGGAACTAGTGAAACCACTGGCTACTCTTTTTAATAAATCATGGGAGGATGGTGTAGTACCCGAGGACTGGAGGAAGGTGGATGTGATTCCCCTTCACAAAAGTGGGACCAAGACAGAGGCAGGAAACTACAGACCTGTCAGTCTGACCTCTGTGGTAGGGAAAGTGATGGAGTCACTTCTGAAGGAAAGAATAGTTGAGTAGCTAGAGGCCAGTGGAGCACAGGACCCAAGGCAGCATGGGTTCACAGCGGGAAGGTCATGTCAGACGAATCTAATACATACATACATAGATACATAAACAGTGTCGGCAGATAAGGGCCTATGGCCCACCCAGATTTCTTTGACCGGGTGACCAAAGTAGTAGACCAGGGAGGGGCTGTGGACATGGCCTACCCAGACTTTAGCAAGGCATTTGACACAGTCCCACACAAAAGATTAATAGTCAAATTAACCAGCCTGGGAGTGGGACCCAGGGTGGTAGCCTGGTAAAACATTGGCTGGACAACAGGACACAGAAGGTAATTATAAATGGAGTCCACTCTGAAGAAAGGGGTTACTAGTGGGTACCGCAGGGTTCAGTATTGGGTCCAGTCCTTTTAATGTCTTCGCCAGTGACATTGCAGAGGGACTGGAAGGAAAAGTATGCCTTTTGCAGAAGACACAAAGATCTGCAACAGGGTTGATACACAAGGAGGTGTGGAAAGGATGAAAAGGGACTTGGCAAGGTTGGAGGAATGGTCAGAAGTATGGCAGCTAGGATTCAATGCAAAGAAGTGCAAAATAATGCACCTGGGAAACAAGAACCAAGGGGAAGAATACACAATGGGTGGGGAGGTAGTAACAACAACAAAAAAGGAAAGGGACCTGGGGGTAATCATATCAGATGACCTTAAGGTTAACAAGCAATGTGAGAAGGCAGTAGGGAGGGCTGGGGGTATACTGGGATGTATAGGGAGAGGCATCATCAGCAGAAAACAGGAAGTTGTTATCCCTCTGTACAGACAGTTGGTGAGACCCCATCTGGAGTACTGTATCCAGTTCTGGAGACCCCATCTCCGCAAGGACGTAGACAGGATAGAGGCAGTCCAGAGGAGGGCAACTAAAATGGTGCAGGGTCTGCAAGAGAAGCCATATGAGGAGAGACTAAAGGAGCTTAATATGTATACCCTTGAGGAAAGAAGGGAGAGGGGGACATGATAGAAACTTTTAAGTACCTCAGTGGAATCAACAAAATCCAAGAGGGTAGCATCTTTCAGAAAAAGAGACTTGCAAGAACAAGGGGACACAATTTAAAGATAGAAGGAGGGCAGTTCAGGGGCAATGTGAGGAAGTATTATTTCACAGACAGGGTAGTGGATGCATGGAACAGCCTTCCTGAGGAGGTTGTGGGGTCTAAAACTGTGGGAGAATTCAAGAATGCATGGGACAGACAGGCAATTCTTGTGGGGGGTAGGAAGAAATAGGCTGTTGGTTAACTAGGATCTGCGGCCTATCCTGTAGGTAGGGAAATGGGCAGACTAGATGGGCCTAGCAGTCCTTATCTGCCGTCAAAGTCTATGTTTCTATGTTAAAACTTATCTCCGCAACCTCCCCTGAGTTCATGTCCCATCCAAAGCAACACACAGATCAATGAATAATGCATGATTATTTGATTACCCCACAGACAGGTTTGGTACCTGAATCATTTTTTCATGCTCCAGTTAATGAAAGTTTTTATTTATTTATTTATTTTTTATTATGAAGACATTTAAAAAACTCAGAGATCATCCCCTCGACCTCCACCAAGTACATGTCCCAGCTAAAGCTGCACACATACCATTTATGCATGATTTATGATTACCCCAGAGACAGGTTTGGTACCTGAACTATATTCTTCCATCCTCCGGTGACTCGAGTTTTTTTTTTTTTAAATTAAATATTTAAAAAATATTAAATATTAAAAAAAACACCCTCTGTCCCAGCCAAAGCAGCACAGATTCATAGATGGTTCAGCTAACTAGCTTGATTATTTTATGCCAACCCAGAGACAGGTTATTAATGTTATTTTGTTTTACCTTTTTTCGCAGAGATGATTGTCCAAGAATGCTGCTCAGGGATTTTGTGACCACTTTTCTAATGCTGCAGTAAAGCCGACGAAATGGAACGGACCGGTGGCAGGTCAGGGTCTCGTCTCGATGCCGGCGATGTCCCGGGTGGTTTTTAAATTTATTTTGCAGATCTATCTGCAATTGGAAGGGCAGCTCTGAGGCAGGCTGGTCTCTCCTTTTCTTCTGAGCCAATGAAACAGAATGGACCGGCGGCGGCAGGTGTGTCGGTAGCTCTCTGGGATCCCGGGTCGATGAAATGGAAAAAACACATGGCAGACTGAGGTGGCGAGCAGCTGTGGATGGACAATATCCTCTGTGTTTTTGTCTACATCCCTCCCCCCTTCTCTCTCCAGTGGCAGCAAGTATGGCAAAGGAACACCGCACTCGACCGTAGCCATGCCAGTTTAAATATTCTCAGGGCAGTACCGTATCAAACATTATGCTAATCAGAGATCTTACAGTCAGTGCGTGATCAGAGCATGACTGGGTCTCTGAACCAATCAGGGGCAGGCTTGTGATAACCTCATCTGGGAACTAATCTGGGAATGAACTCAGACTCTCGCTCGCAACTACTTTCCCCTGATTTAAAGTGACGGCACCAATTTCTCCCGTATATTTTAGAAAATGAAGAATTCCTTCCCGTACCCCGTTTTGAGCTCTTAAACCCCATAAAATATGGGAATCCCCGTAGATCTGGGAGCACTGCAGAATGGCAACCCTGTTATGTTAGAAACACATGGTGTTGTCCTTTCAAAAGGTTTTTTTTGGTTGTTTAGCAGCCTACTTTAGATAGACTATTTGCTCCAGTAAATAGCCTGCCTGCTCTTGCTCTATAGAAGTTACAAGCCAAAGTGACTCCGAGATTCAAAGGATAGCCATCCTGTTTAATTAAGCTTTGAGAAACATAGATACCAATAAATCCCCTTGATCATGACTCTGGTATACTTGGAGCAGAATAAATCTCTTGAAGGGATGTGATCTTGTAGGATGCTATACAGATACTGCAGAGGTGTTATGGAACTTTACTCTTTAAACAAGCATTTGTCAATGCTGAATGTTGTCTCGCTGGTGTTGGCATTGGTAGTGCAGGAGTTAGAGATGCATAATAGGAATGGCAGTGAAGTATTGAACTGACGCCAACCCCACCCCCACCCTGCAGAGACTGACAGGTGTTGGGGTGTGCCTTTGGGGCATCAGCTATAACGCTCATGCCATTTTACCTCACCCTACCCTGTAGACACTGACATGTGTCGTGGTGTGCTTTGGGGTCTTTGGACCTTATACTTACCCCATTCCATAAGGAAATATGCTGAGATGGGTGCAGTATAGGAGAATGGCAGGAACTTTAGGGCTGAACACTCCAAGGCGCACCTCGATGTCTGTCACTGGCTACAGGGTGGGGGTGGGGGTGGTGTAACTTAGGGTTGTGGGTGACCCCCAGCTATGACGTTCACTATATAATACTTAGAGACAACACGGACACAGCCAGGAGAGTTAGCAGATTTAATCAGCGCCTTGCCTTGTGTTACAAATTGATGTTGGATCTCTCTCACAGTGCCTTGAGAGCACCCACTTATATACATTTAGTCACTACTAGATATGCAAACTTTGCAGTCAGCCAATCATAAAACAGAATAACAAGTTGATACCAATGTGTGGTGTACTTTTCCACAGCTTACTTAATTTTTTACACAATATTTTTTATTCATATACCAGTGGGTCAATTTGACCTAGGTGAAACAATAAGTTTCACTCACACCATAGCAACATACAACAATTTAAAGTGACTTACCAACTTCCCCCAATGTCATGTTTGCAGATCACCTTCCCTTCATTGAGCGATGCAAGGCTCAGCTGCCCTGAAGTTAAGTATTAAATATATTCAGATGCTTAGTCTTTTAACATTTTTATGCCACAGTCGTCTCTGCATGTTTTTTTTCTTTGTTTGAAGTTCGCTCATGAGCAGTGCATCCACATGTATGAGTGACATCAGCACAGGGAAGGTGTTCCCACTGCACCTTTCTCACTGCTCGTTCATTCATCTTTCCTGGAAATAGCCTCAGTGAGTGCAGATCCAAAACTGAACTGGCAAAAATTACAGCACTGATGACTGAAACTGTTTGTTATATTGACAGCTGAGGTGGATACTTGCTTTTGGGATTGCAGAAGTGGTAATTTCTCCTGATTTTCAATTTTACTCATCTGACTAAGCTCTGTGTCCTAGGTCCATCAGTACTAGGAACATCACAATCTACATTGCTTGAGTACAGTGTTACAGTTTTAGTAAGTGCTGCAAGTACATAATTATAACAAGTCTGTATAAAAAATAAATTTTTTTAACTGAGTGGAGCTGTAATCTGTAGCGTTTTGGGACACAAAAGGATGACTTTTGAACTGGGCAGATCTATGAATTGCAGTAAGCTTTTCAGTATTGGTACATAGAGGTCTATGTTAAATGGATGACTTTTTCAACAGTTCAGAATTGTAATGTGCAGTAAGAGTATAAGCACTGAGCTGCACAGTCCAATCCGAGGAGTACAGTGCAATAAACTGTGTATTTTTGGCAAGTGCTGCTTCCAGTGTGATTGCTTCAGTAAACTGCCTTTGCTATTGCATTTCTGATTGTCACCATCATTTTAGACAGTTTATATTTTTTCCTGTACTCCTGTATTTTCTTGGGCTCATTTGGTGTTCACATGCAAGCACCATAACACTGATCACCAAAGTATGCTTAGATGTGTATGAATAAAGGGACACAGTGCACTGAATTGTTCCTTCAGCTTGCCAGCTCCTCACTAAGTTTATAAATGAATGCAATAAAATCAGTTATATATTGTACATAGTTATACTTTACATAGTTTACAGTGTATCTCAAAACTAAACACTTAGGCTTAGATATTCAAACTGCGCCAGGCTGTGGCACAAGCCTGGGTGCAGCGCAACTTGGCTGCGCAGGGGTGTGGACTGGGCGATATTCAACGGAGCTGTGCCATGGCTCAGCAGCGTTGAATATCACACCCTGGCCACCTGTAGTGTGCATGGTGCAGTGGCACTGCGCCAGCACCAGTGGCGAGAGTGGAGCATGAGGATGCGCTAGCGCAAGTTCCATTGCACAAGGTGCAGCAACCGCGATATTCAAAAGTTGACATGCAAATGGGGCCATAATGTATGCAAGGTGCACATGGGGCCATTTGCATGTCATTATGGCCCCATTTTCATGCATGTGCGCCGATCCCCGACGACTTGCGCCTGGTGCCCTGCCAGGCAGCAGCCGTCGGGGACTGACTCCCCCTGCAGCACAGCAATGTGCCCTACAGCCTGATAGGGGGCTTCAGTAAAAGGAGATTAATCCTATATTCCTGGTGGTCCAGTGAAATGCTGTATGCCCGATCGCGGGCTAAGTTAAAAAAGTAACCTATATCCCTGGTGGTCCAGTGGACCTGTCTACCCAATCGCAGGCTGAAGTAGAATAGAAGGAAACCTCTAACCCTGGTGGTCCAGTGGACCTGTCTGCCCGATCGCAGGCTGAAGTAGAATAGATGAAACCTCTAACCCTGGTGGTCCAGTGGACCTGTTCGCTTGATCGCGGGCTGCAGATAGATGAAATTTTCTATCCGGTGGTCCAGTGATGTTCGCTCGATCGCGGCTGAAGTAGAACAGAAGAAAACTTATTCCTGTGGTCCAGTGGACCTGCCCTCCCACTGTGGGCTGAAGTAAAATAAAGGTACTATCTGGGGTCCAGTGACCCCAGTCCCACCCGCCACTCGATCTCACCGCCCGCCTCTTCTGGCCAGCGGTAGCAGCATCACCTGCTGTCTCGCTGCTCACCGACAGACATTGCCGTCAGCAGCGTTTATTGTTCAGCGTGAGCCAATGGGCATGCAGCCCATACCGTACTATACATTCCAGATATGTGAATGGATCCATTCACATATCTGGAATGTGTAGTATGGTATGGGCTGCATGCCCATTGGCTCACGCTATGGACCAATGGGCATACAGCCCTACTGACGGTGTCAGTCGATGGGCGGCGGGGTGGCAGGTGGGTGGGGTGCTGCTGCCCACCGCTGACCGGGGAAGTGGGGAAGTGGGGATTAGTGGGCAGGTGAGGAGGGGGGTCCACTGGACCACCAGGGATAATAGGTTTCTTTTATTTATACTTCAGCCCGTGATCAGGCAGACAGGTCCACTGGACCACCAGGGATACTAGGTTTCTTTTATTTTTACTTCAGCCAGCAATCGGGCGGACAGGTCCACTGGACCACCACGGATAGAGGTTTCCATCTTTTCTACTTAAGCCCGTGATCGGGTGAACAGGTCCACTGGACCACCAGGGATAGAGGTTTCCTTCTAATTTACTTCAACCCACGATCCGGCAGATAGGTCCACTGGACCACCAGGGATAATAGTTTTCTTTTATTTTTACTTCAGCCCGCGATCAGGTGGACAGGTCCACTGGACCACCAGGGATAGAGGTTTCCTTCTATTCTACTTAAGCCCGCAATTGGGTGGACAGGTCCACTGGACTGCCAGGGATAGAGGTTTCCTTCTATCCTACTTAAGCCCGTGATCGGGCAGACAGGTCCACTGGATCACCAGGGATAATAGGTTTCTTTTTTTTTTAATTCAGCCCGCGATTGGGCAGCAGTCCACGGGACCACCAGGGATATAGGATTAATCTCTTTCTTACTTAGCCTGCGATCGGTGGGCAGTGGTCCACTGGACCACCAGGGATTTAGGATTAATCCTTTTTTTACTGATGCCTGCAATCGGGCATGGGGGGGCGCCACCACGGAGGTGCAGCCGAGTTGAGTGGCACCTACAGTGTGCAGCTGCCGTGTTGCACCCTGCAATGGCAGCTCACCTGTGGGTGGCCATCTGTTCCTTTTTTTTGGATCAACTTTGTGCTGGTGCAGGTAGGAGTTGCACATGCATGGCTCCCACATCCCGGGCTGAAGTCGGGCTGTGCAGAGTATGCATGGGCTTCCTACCTGCACCTAGCACATTACTGATGCGCTCCGGCACATCAGGATTTGTGAGCGACTTTCCCTTTTGAATATCGCACCGCATCAGTGGGTTGTGCATGGTGTAACACTGTTGCGCCATGCGCAACCCTTTTGAATATCTGGGCCTTAGTTTTTTTAACATTTTAACATACAGTCTTTATTTATAATTAGGATTATAGCATCATTGTATGTGCTCCGGAGCATCAGCGAAAGAAGAGACTGCAGTTGCCATCCTCTCCCGACACTATGGTACCAATGTATGGCTTCTATGGTGTTATATTGCAAAGTGTGCTAGTCAGTTCGGCATACTTAGGAAATAATGCCTGAACCAAAATATGGGCTACACAGCAATGAATGCAGGGAGTCTACACAATGCACCATGACATCGGTAAGGCATGGGAGACAGTATAGTGCAGCATCTGTTGTATTTGCTGTACACTTTACGCATGTGCATCAGAGATCCACTGTAATGTAAAAAATGGGAAAACACAAACGGCTTGACACAGACCAAAGTGGTAATGAAGTATGATGACATAAGTGAGGAAGGTTGGTTCAAATACAGTCTAACACTTGAGTACCTACAGCAAAGATATGTCCCTTTTTGTAGTGGACTAATCAAACGGTACTTAGGCTATCTAAACATAAATGCTGTCTCTTTCTCCATGAGAAGGGTATTGACAGTGTCATTTTTAACCTTGGGGGCTGGGGGACGATCACTGACTACTGTGTATTTTTTGCTCAACTCATAATGCACCTGAAGGCACACATGTGGCGGCAATAAGCCAATGCCAGGATGGTATTACAGATGCTTATGCAGACACTAATGACAGCTGTGGTCTGTATAGTTCCTGAGCGCTTAGAGGTAACCCAAAGCTGGTGCAATAATTTGTAGTTTTAAATTTATAACATGCCATAAACAGGGGAACCAGTGACTTCAACACATTACTCAATCATTGATACCTCTAAAGGGGAAAGTACAAGCAGGCCCCCCACCCCCAAACACACACTTACAAAGAGAAGAAAGTTATAGCGTAGAACAATTGGCACTACGGCAAAGACAGACCCAAACAGTATAAACAATTTACAGATAAAAGTTCTTTGCTGCAGCATTTTTCTAAGTGTATGTGTGCAGCTGGGGAGTTTGGAGTGGTTTAGGTACAAGGTGCCTGCTTGTTATTTCCACCCTGTGCTCCATCAGAGTGAGTGACTGATAAATCAATTGGCAGGAGGTCACTACTAACTAGTACCAGGTGAGGAATTTGGACAAATTGAATTTGAACAAATTGTGAGCCATTTATCCTGCTCAAGCAATGCCACCAGATCGAGCCGTGCTCTCAGTGTCAAGCTGGAGTGGCCAACAACTCATTCGCATAGGGAAAGCAACCCCCTCCCCCAAAAAAGAAATATAAAAACCCAGGGTACTATCACTAGCATTTGTGTGTGCAGATCGATGCTGGGAGTAACAGAACACACACCATACCTCGATTTTGTACAGTAAAATGACAGCAATGACGGGAACCAAACCGTAGCACTAAGTAGCAAAATATAATATTAACAGTCTGTTTTGTTAAGTCTGCTCTCGTTGCTGTACTGGAATAGATCAGGACTACTGCTGTGACTGCCTGAGCTACTGCCCACATCATTCTCGCTGCTGTCATAGGGTCATCCCTATGGGGATCTACTATGCAGCAGCTGTCAAATTGTGGCACTATGTCAGTGTCCGAAAGATCACTGTTAGTGCAGGACAACATAATGCTTTCATCATCGGACCCTGAAAATGAACTGTTTGACATTGCCATTGTCGTGCTGCATGCTGCAACCAAGAGCTCTGTTATCAAGACAGAACTGCTTTGACCAAGAACTAATTTTAATTGCAGAGCACAGATCTCCTTATGATGACATTGCAAAGGTAATGCATGTCAAAGGTCACCAAATACAGGCTTCAATACACAAAATGACACTTCCTAGTTTGTGAGGGTGAAAACCTGATTTAATTTGATAAAATAGGCTATGCATCTATCAAAATACATTGTAAATCAGTTCAATATGCAGTCACCTTGCCGTATATGTGTTCATATATCCAAACTTAGTCAATCACTTTAAGGCTTACCCTTAATGCCTAAACATGCTGTTATCTTATACTTTGCCCAAGCATGCGGTCATTAGTTTGGAGCTGAGCTACTCAGCTTACATACAGTGCTTTTATAAACTAAATGTTACAATCCATCTTGGAAAATCAATTAGTACCGTTAGTACAAAACATATCAATAGTTGCTGTTATAGAAACACAGAAAAAGTCGTTGGTAGCCTTTATTTAACAAAGCAGAAGCTTATATTTGAATAGGCAGTTACAAATATACACTTGTGTTGGTCTCTCCCAGTAGCTTGGGGAGTCCCTTAACCCATACACTGCTGTGTCTCTCCATGAACTAACTGGTGATTTAAGGTCATATAATCTGTACATTGTCACAGCTCCCTGTGGCATACATTTACTGACTGACCTTTCCTGTTAGTTTTATTTAATTCAGTTATGGCATTTATTATGTTTACTGTATTAGTGCATGTAACTACATAAAACTACCAACATTTATATATTGTAGAAAGGGCAAAGCAGAATTATATTATAATAGACTAACATTTGCAACAAAAGCTGGCTTTCTATTACTATTTAGGCTGACAGTTGCCACCAAGTCACAAGACCCTTTAGCTAATAGTTGCAACATAAGCACACATATGGAAATACTCTTGCTTTTTAGCTTTTAGTCACAAGATGGAGAAAAAGGCAGAAGTGGAGACTATTACAGTATATATGCTATTTTACCAGTATTACATTTGTTTTGGTACTTATTAGATAGCAAATATAGCAGCACAAATGATTATATTATTGTTTGTAATAAAGAACAAAGAATATAAAACAGTTTGTTACAATGGTTGTGTTGTGGCCACACACTAAAAATTATTTCATTGTTACAGGTGGAATGGCGGGAGCATTACGGCCAATGATCCCAAATCACACCCCGACACCTAGCAGTCTCTACAGGGTGGGGTGTTACAGTTGGAAACCCTAACGTCATAGGCATTTGTTGGTATTGTCACTCCAAATTTTTAACATGGGCTTTTTGTGACCCCAGGTCATGAAGAGCAGCACAATCATTTTGTTAGCTAAAAGGTGGTGTTGCACAGCAGCTATGCCATTTGATGACACAGAGATGAAAACACATTTTGGGCAGGATGTGAAAAATGACAATTGTATTGTTCATGAGGAGGTGTAAAAAAATGGCAATGTTGAAAATCTGGAGTGAAAATATGAAAAATTGGTGTGAAGTCATGAGCATGCATAGAAACTGTGCAACACACATCCATAACCCAATTAATTTTGGGATCTTGTTAGCCACATTTTCAACATAGGCATTTTGGGACCTCCACTCATGAACATTGCTGCTGTGATTTTGTTAATCTGTCCCAAAAGTTGATTTCCCATAGCGACCACACCATTGTGCATCACAGGTGTAGAAACACATTTTGGGCAGGCTGTGAAAAATGACAGCTGTACTGTTCATAAGGAGGTGTGAAAAATTGCCAATGTTGAAAATATGGCATGAAAATATTGCAAATTTGCGAAGTTACAAGGGTGCATGGAAACTGCGCAATGCACGCTTGTAACACAGCCATTTCATGGATGTTCGTCACCAAATTTTCAACATAGGCATTTTAGGACCTCTGTTCATGAACAGTGTCACTGTCATTTTCTCAGACTGTCCCAAAAACTGATTTTGCACAGTGACCATGCTATTCTCTGCTGGATGTGCAAAACACTTTTTGGCCATGATATGTAAAATGACAGCTGTACTGTTCATAAGGAGGTATGGAAAATGCCAATTTTGAAAATCTGGAGTGAAAATATTACAGATTCACAAAGTTACGAGTGTGCATGGAAACTGCGTAATGCACGCTCATAAAACAGCCATTTTTTGGATTTTTTTTCACCAAATTTGCAACATAGGCTTTCTGAGAAACCCTCCTCATGAACAGTGGCACTGTTGTTTCATTAATCGGTCCCCAAAGGTAATTCCATGAAGTGGCAGTGAAATCACCTTTTGGGACAGAATAATGCCATGACAGTGACTGAATTCATGAGGAGGGGTCCCAATAACCTCATGTTGAAAATGTGGCACCAAAATTCCCAAAAATGCCTGAGATATGCACCAAAGTTGAAAAACCCTATTTATGCCATTATGCAGCTTACCGGCATTTCTTCAGTTTGCGGTTGGCTTTGAAAAGTTCAGGCGTGTTCCCGGTCCACCGACGATTGTCACATCATGCTCCAGAGGTAAGTATGGGGTGAGGTGGGTTGGGGAGGCAGGATACGCAGAGGGTGGGCATGGGTTGGGAGGGCCACCGAGTCAATGAGGGACTGTTTTCTGCTTTGTAGGTTTAAAAAAAAATTGTGGGATGGTTTTTCTTTTACAGGGTCATTTGGCATGTTGGGGTGGGCTCCCAGTGTGCCACCTGAGTGTTATTTTTTGGGGGTTCTGTAGCCAACAGGGGATTGGGCACCCCCATTGGCACACAACAAATGGTGGGGAGAGTATGATGATGGGGAGTGGGCTCCCCCATCAGCAAATGAAACCAGGAAGGGGGGACATGATGCCAAGAGGGATTGGGCACCCCTTGGCAGACACTTTAAATGGGAGAGGGGTTGCATTATGCAGATGGAGAGTGGGCGCCCCCCCGTCGGCAAAAGACGTGGGTTGGGGCATGTTGACAGGGGGATTGGCACCCCTGAAGTCAGCTCTCTGCACGGCAGCAGTTAGCGCCACCATGTTAGTGGAAGGGCTTCACCAGGAAAGGCACGTAGGGAGGGCGTGTTTTGGTGCCGCTGCATGATGAGCTTGGCTGTCATTGCAGCAGACCTTTCCTTAGATGTGCTCACCACATTATGTATTCCTGGTGTGGTGCCTGCATGTTGGCTTATTGGAGAATGAGAGATGCACCTACTGATGCGTGCCCAGCATTCGCTCAACAGTGACCACGCCCAAATCTGCTACTAATGCAATATATTGGCCGTGCAAGTGTGAGCCAACATTAAAAATTGATTCCACATACAAGTAAGTCTCTTGAACAAAATACCTAAATAAGTGAACTAAAATATAAATATTTTAATTTACTTATGCTTTAATTACAATTACCTGCATCCATGTGTAGCTATTTTAAGGCAATCTAATTAACACATATACAATCTGAGTACTGATTTGACAAAAGAATTTAGGGGAACTTGGAAACTTATTTAATTATATGTGAACAGGCAATACTTTGCCCATAATTTCTAATCAGATAATATATATTATTAGTTTTAATTAAGTAATGCAACACTATTTCTTTTGAATTTAAACCCACCTATTTAAACATTGTTTAAGCTATATGTGCCATATGAGTATTATGCATGTATCTTAAGAGCTTTCAAAAGAGTTTTATTAGGAGAGACAGTAGATATAATAAACAAATGATATTTATAAATCATAATTATTATGAACTCTCTATTATTTATAGTAGAACTTTTTTTGTTATTGCCATCTGCCAGAGATGAATTTGAAGTCCTGGTCCAATCTGAAGTGGCAACCTTCTTTAAGAGACTGTCCTGAAAATTTCAACGTGTCTATTCAAGACCTACAACTTCACGGAACAAGCAGAAGGAAGTATAGTCAGCCCTCAAACTACAATGTATTTCACTTCTGCTGAATCTGAAGACTGGTAGATTTCCATTATTTAATGATACCATACAATTACATAATTTGTGTAGTATTTTATTATATCTTAGTTGTTAAATTAAAAGTGTTTTAATAGTTTTACAAGAAAGCAATTTTTATCCTGCTTAGGTTAGCTTAGGATAAGGGACTATATGCCAAGGACAGGTTTCATCTTGCCCCATTAGGGAAGGAAGTCCTTAAACAGGGGATGGCTGACTACATACAAGAAAGGTGGGGTTTAAACTTGTGAGGGGGGGAAGTGATAAGGAAGGGGCTGACCAGAAGCCTTCCTCCAGATGAGGGAGTAGCCTCTGCCCAAGGGGGAAGGGGTAAACAGATTGGGGATGGAGGTTTCAGGAGGAGCAGAGGGAGGATGAAAGTATAAGGAATCTGGGTGGGTTCGACAAAGAGAATCAGGATAAGGGTGGGGTTGGTGTTAGTAAATGCCAGGAGCTTGGGAAACAAGTTGCCAGAGTTCCAGGCCATGCTGTTCGGGGTGGATGTGGCGTGGTCACGGAAACGTACAACAAAACCATGACTGGGACCTAAACGTACGGGGGTACACTATGCTCAGGAAGGATAGAAAGGAGGGCAGAGGGGGGTGGAGTGGCTATGTTCATTAGAGATGACATAGAAATTGCTAGGGTAGAAGAGGCAGAGGGAAACGTGGAGGCCTTATGGGTCACTTTACGATCCTCAGCAGGAAATAAAGTCAAGCTGGGTGTAGCATATAGGCCCCCCAGGATGAGTGAGGTTCTAGAGGATGGTTTGCTGGACAACATCATTGCCCAGTGTGGACCAAAAGGGGAAGGAGTGGTGTTGATGGGGGACCTTAATATGCCAGATACAAACTGGGGAACCATGTCCTCTAAGGTGGCCAAGGAGCAGAGGCTGCTGGATGGCTTCCAGGATGTTTTCTTAACACAGCCAGTGATGGAGCCCACAAGGGAGGGGCATGTCCTGGATGTGGTTCTGGCAGATGGGGATCTGGTAAGGGACATGGTTGTACAAGACCCCCTGACTGGGAGCGACCACAATACTGTCTGGTTTCAACTAAGCATGGGGGGAGGGGAGGTGAGATCTAGGACACTGGCAGTGGACTTCGGGGGCAGACTTCATGGGCACGGGAACATTCTCAAGGATCACTTGATGGGGATTACCTCAATGACAAGTGTGGAAAGGAGATGGGAGGTCATAAAACGGGACTTCATGAGGCAGTCAGGATCTGCGCTAAGTTGAAACGTAAGGGAGCAAGGTCACATAAACCATGCTGGTGGTCCAGTGAGGTACAGGTAGCAGTCAGAGAAAAGAAGTCGGCCTACAAAAAATATAAAACAACAAGAGGGGATAGGGATAAGGAAATGTACCAGCTTGCATCTAGAAAAGTCACCCGTGTGGTGAGGGGAGCAAAGTCCAGTAAAGAGCAGCGGCTGGCACAGGGGATACATGGAGGGGAAAAGGGGTTCTTCCGCTACATTGGGGAGCGGAGAAAAACTAAGGACCATCTCAGCAAATTGAGATCAGAAGGAGGGTGGGTGGAAGAGGCGAGGGACCAGGCAGAGGTATTTAACAAGTACTTTGCCTCTGTGTTCACTAGGGAGGGGGATGGGATATCTACAAAGCAAGGCACGAAGGGGATAGAAACATCAGTAAGTGGGATCAGGGGAGCAGCAAAAATGGAGCAAGAGGGAGAGAGAGGTACCCCAGGGGTGTCACATCTGGGTAAAGATAAAAAGGCCAGTAAGGTGGAGGGGACGGATGATGCTATCTCTGCCAAAAAGGTGTGGTTAGCCCTCAAGGCCCTAAAGAAAGACAAATCTCTGGGCCGGATGGCATTCATCCGAGAGTACTATGGAATTGGCGGACATACTGGCTGCACCCTGGTGGAGCTTTTCAGCAGGTCACTTGAGACAGGGAGGGCAACTAGGGATTGGCGAGGCATATATGTGGTACCAATCCATAAAGGGGGTCGAGGGAAGTACCAGGTAACTATAGACCCATCAGTTTGACCTCGTGGTGGGAAAATTAATGGAGAGTATACTAAAGGAACGATTGGGGTGTACTTGGAGGAGGTGGGAGGTCTGGATAGTCGGCAACATGGGTTTGTGCTAGTAGATCATGTCAAACCAACCTTGTGGAGTTCTATGAATGGGTAACATCAGAACTGGACGGGGTAAGCCTGTGGATGTATTATTCTTGGACTTCAGCAAGGCTTGACTCTGTCCCCACAATGGTCTGGTGGAGAAACTGATGGGTTAGGAATAGGCCCTTTGATGGTCAGATGGATTGAAAACTGGCTAGCTGGACGCACTCAGAGAGTAGTGGTCTGTGGGGAGCCTCGAACCTGAGAGGTTAGTAGTGGGTAACCGCAGGGCTCGGTCCTGGATCCGATCCTGTTTAATGGCATACATATTGGACATCAGGGAGGGTATAGTGTGAAATGAGTCTCTTCATGGATGACTCCAAGATGGGAGCAGTAGTTGAGGGAGAAGAGGGAGGTTGGCCCTGCAAGGGACCTGACACCCTGGAAAGCTGGGCTCACACATGGAAATTAATTCAATATCACCAAGTGCAAGGTGTTGCATCTTGGTCGGGGAAACCCTAAACACAGGTACACCCTGGGAGGGGAGGCGCTGGAGGCCTCAATAGGGGAAAAAGACCTAGGGGTCATGGTGGATGCATGTATGAATAACTCTGAGCAGTGCAGGAGAGCTGCTAGCAAGGCAAACAGGATGTTGGGATGCATCGTAAGGGGGATCACCTCTAGGAGCAAGGAAGTGATTCTGCCGCTGTACAATGGACTGGTTAGACCACACCTTGAGTACTGTGTACAGTACTGGAGGCCACACTTAAAGAGGGACATACAGCTCCTAGAGAGGGTACAGAGGAGGGCAACAAAGATGATACGAGGGCTAGGGGATTTGACGTATGAGGACAGACTTAAGGAGCTCTGCCTGTTTTCACTGGAGGAGAGGAGAGACAGGGGGGACATGATTGAGGTCTTCAAGTACCTCAAGGGAATACATAGGGTAAATATGGAGGGATCTTAGACTAAAGCAGGGAGGCATCACCAGAGGGCATGGTTTGAAGCTGGAAGGTGGAAGGGTAAGGGGAAAAAGGAGGAGGTTTTCACTGAGCGGGTGGTGGACCCTTGGAATGCACTGCCTGGTGAGCTAGTTCAGAGATCCACAGTGGAGGGCTTCAAGAGAGGAGGGGACAGACACAGAAAGTGGATGTATCAGATGATGTCCTGTCCCTGGGGGGTGGGGATGGATGATACGGGTTTCTGGAGCACAAGGGGTGGGAGGGTCTCGGCACCCAACTAAGGATCTAAAGTTCGAGCAGACTCGATAGACCGTAAGGCCTAATCTGCTGGCAAATAGTATGTTAGTATGTTAGTATGTTAGGTGATCATTCTACATAATATTATATTGATGACTAGAAATTCAAAACCATGTGATACACTTAGCCTCAACTGAGTTAGATAAGTTAATACAAAGAACAAAAGTTAGAAGTCTGCAATCCGAAAAGCCTTCTAAAAAAATGGAAATCCAAAACAGCATCAGGAAAAGAGGATATAGCTCAATCTAAAATTATTGATTGTGTAAATAAAATGGCTTTAACCCCTATTATATGGAAGAAGCAACTAGATGCAGATAGAGGAGTCAGTAGTTCATAGGGAATCACAGGGCTTGATTGTACACCCATTTTGAGAAATCCATTGATACAAGTAAATGTTGGGACTAAATGTATCTAGTCACTGCAAAGCTGACACTGATAGGAATGGATATCTTGATATTTTGTTCAGGAAGGGGAATGATGAGGAACAGCTATTATCTGAACCTTTAGAGTTAGCACAGGTGGTGACTGATTTAGGAACAACTATTAATGGTTTGAAAACACTTCTAACTGAGGACAAGCATAATTATTCTCAATTTGCTCATGTTTTTTGCCCTGACATTTCAGAGCAGGGTATTAATGATATCTCAGCTTCTCCTGAAATAAGAGTGTTGTCCTCCCCTAAATTCTGATGGGAACTTTTAAAACAAGTCACATTTTGAGCCTGTGTTTAATGATTCTCAGACTTAACAAGAAGTAGAGCCTCCAGTTTCAGGATATATTGTAAACTACATTATGAATGCTTACAAAGCAAATATAGTTATTCTTAAAACACTTTGAGCACTTAAAAAAGAAATTGTGAGCATTAGAGCAAAGGTCATGAAAAATCGGTATATAACACAATGGTTATTAAACAATAACTTCAAATTAAACTATGAAGAAGCAGCATATGGTTATTTTATCCTTAAGAAACAGTACAGGGAAGATTTGGCAAAAACTGAGAAGTTTAACAAATGTGTGAAGGTCAATCTGCTTCCATCTTTTGTGCATGAGGTGGTAGTGGCACACACACACACACACACACACACACACACACACACACACACACACACACACACACACACACCACTCAACAATGAAAAGGGACATTCCTGGAAAATGTTTAAAAATTATATCTAATCTAATACAAAAACTCAGAACCTGAAAAGAAAAACAATTAAGAACAAAAAAAAAAGAGAAATGTAACACTAATAATATTCAGACAGAGCTGGAGAAGCATAAACAGCAATAACAAGAGAAATCTGGATACAGTAACTCGGGGGGAACAGAAATTATGATTTCTTTAATTGTTTGGATACTACATTTTAGGCCTTTAAAATTGCATTAATTTCTATTAATCTCACATTATTATTGTGCAAATCCATTAATTTTCACCATTAAATCTTGTATCACCATTTTTAATGATTGATGCATCTTCTTATTAAATTGCCTTTAATTATTGATGGTTTTTGTGTGCAAAACATTAATTTATTCATGCATACCATTAATTAACTATGAAAGGTATCCATTAAATATTTAATGACTGTAGCACACCCCCTTAAATCTTATATCAGGCTTTTTTAATGTTGTGTTTAATAACCCTGAACATCATTTAATGAACATTTAATTGCCATGAAAGCTATGTTCATGTTGTGCCAATATATTAATGACCTTTAAAAATAAATGTTCACCATTAATTACTATAACTGTTGCCACCAGTAGAAATTCATTGTCCTTATGCCATTAATTTATTTATGTTTGATGCTCATACATTAATGACCATTAATGAATAAGTATGTACCATTAAAGTATCTGATTAGTGAAGTCTTTATAAATTAATGGCCCTAATAGACGTTAACAGCACAGGATTCCACATAAAGGACTTGTAACCATTAAAGTACTTTACATACATTTTTACAATATATAACAATTACCCCATCCCCCCTTTTTAACATATTATTGTAAAGGGTATTAACAAGCACTCACTTTTTTTTTCTTTTTATCTACATTTTTCCTCCTTCCGGGTCAAAAATTCCCATTCAACTGGTCCTCCCAGTCCCGTCACCCTGGCATCCATCAGAACTTTCTTGGATGGCACTGAGGTGCCCAGCTGGCCAGGTTTGGAGCCTGAGCAGGACCGGTGTCATCCTTCTGGTTGACCATTTTTTTCCATTCCCCCCTCCGCATTGCTGGGGCATGCTTCAACATGCATGCATGGAGGTGCACACATGTTGCAGAGTCCTGCAGCACCCTCCCTTCCATTGGTGTCGCCAACCCATTCTGTCCTCAGTCATTTGGTAGGACTACCAACCCACCCTTCCCGGGGAGAGGAGAGCTGTCCTCTGAATGCTGTATCCTCTCCTTCCCCAGCCGATGCCTGCTGACCCACTCACATCATGAACACAGGACACTGGTTTGGCAGGACGTAAGGCAGTGATGCCTCCATGCCACTGGGCCATGCCTGCTCATTTTTTTTTTAGATACAAGATTCACAAATGTATAACAGTTCGGCTATCAATATGTAGTTGGAATGTTTTTGGTGGGTCTGGATTTACTTAAGTTGGGTAAATATACACTTAATACCAAAACAAACTCTAGACCATTTTACCACCTGCCATTGACCTCCTCTATTACCCCCAATCTAGCGTTTGCACTTATCTGCTCCACTTTACTTGTACATTTTTTTTGTACAAGTAAAGATGGCCACCATGCTGGGCAGCAGTGGAGTAACCGCAGGATTATTTAAACTTTTTTGGTTTTATTCCTTAATTTAAACTCATTTATTTACACTGAAACGTTTGTTATTTGTTTTTCCCTCATTTACTTGTCTGTTCTGGTAAATTAAGTGTGGACTTGTTCCTACATCTGTATGCAATGTAATGAATTGGAGAAATAAGGAAATTACTATCCTACCACTTTTGTTTGGACCATCCCTAGATTCTGGTCACTGAAAGAAGTGCTGTTAGCGCTACTAGCAAGAACGAGCAAGAGCAAGAGTGAGACTTAAAATCTGGTAACAGAGTGAAATTTCTTGCCTCAGTAGCTGGGCTGTGGAGAGTGGAATGGAGTCGGAAGCTGGACTGTGTTGTGCTCGGATGTGTGGATGGAAAAAAGCAATTGGAGTTGCCGGCTTTCTCACTGGGCAGCAGATCTGTGGATACTTATTAGGAGGAATTTCTTCTCAGCCCTGACCCAACCTAGTGGTGTGCTGTGTGTCTGCCGCTGTCGGGGGGCCAGCTCTGTAGTACTTCCGTTCGGCTTGACGGTAGCTGGTGGGCGGCTGTGGTGCAGAATGGGTCTGGGGAAGGGTTCTATGGTTGGGCTGAGCCCTTGGAATATTATCTGTGGATTTAGTACTTGAGTTCTAGTATAACATTTTAACCCGACTCCAGCTGGAGTGAAGATTGTGAGGAGACGTGAAATTGATTCGGCTACTCTGAACCTGTGTGACCGGAGTGGGGAGTGGCAGTGGTGGGGTACGTAGTACTTGGAACGAATTTGGATTCTAAAGAGAATGTGATTACAGATTTGATGTTGGAACTTATCCCTGGGATTTGTGACTGCTTGTTGGTTCTTATGTGGAAGTGAGAGCTCACAGGAGAGACTGAATGGCATTCATGGCTCCTTGAGATGTGAGCTCTGTGGATAACTTTTCTACCTCTTGTTTCTTGGATGAAATGAGTGTGAAAGCTGATTAAAGAAGAAATACTGGATTGACTAGGACTGCAAAGTGAACTGAGATTATGTGCTGATTTAATAGTTTTTTATTTTTATTTTAGTTTGAATAAGTATTAATTTTGTAATTTTGTATTGTTTTCCCCTTCTGTGTGAGAGGCAGTGGGTGGATTTGTAGACCTTCCCTCTTTTCCCTCATTCTGTGACAGAGTGGAGGAGTTGTCATCTGAGTGTGGTATGGTTTTGGCTTTTGTTTTGTTTATGTATAAATTTGTTAATAGATGTTTATTTAGTATTAGGTTTTTGATTTGAATATTAAAGTAGGGAGTGGGGTAGTTTTTATTAAGGGGCGGTATAAAAGGGATAAGTAAAAATGTTGATTTGGTGGGGTTTTTTAATGATTGAGCATCATTTTAGAATCTGAATGTGTTGGGTTGGTAAGAATACAGTCAGGCGGTACTCCCCCTCAAGACTGAGGGATCTCCGACCATCTGAATGTCCTTCACTTCCTTCAGAAGTTTATAGGGAATGCTGAGTATTCGGCATTGTGAGATGAAGAAGTGCAGGGAATAGGAGATCCTGGAACTCTTGTGGTGGATGGGAAAGGAGTGGGTGGATAGGGACAGTTAGAACTAGGAGGCGCCCTGGGGCGAAATGGATACAGGAGCGAGGTCCATCATGCCTTGTACCCATACCCAAGGGCACTGACTTGGTCAGGCAGGAAGAGGAGTCTTCCTTGGAGTCCCGTCCCTCTTTTGGGCAGTGTTAAGCAATGCTAGGTCCATCAGAAACAAGACTGCATTGGTGGCAGATCTTGTTGCATCTGTGGACTTAGCTTGCATCACCGAGACCTGGCTTGATGAAAATGCGGGGCCCATTTTAGAGTCCGCAGTTCTGGCTGGCTTCTCGGTGATTCACCGCCCGAGAGTGGACCATAGTGGCGGGGGAGTTGCAGTCTGTTTTAGACAGGAACTGGACCTCAGGGAGGTGCCAGTTGGATGTACCAACTCCTTTGAGTGTATTGTGGGTGCAGGTGTAGGCTTCAGGATACTTCTCATTTATCATCCACCAGGTGATGGGAGGGAATTCCTGAGGGAGGTTGCAGACTTCATCACCAAGAGGGTACTGGAATCCCCCCCCAATGGTTAATTCTGGGATATTTCAATGCTTGGGTCGACGATGAACTCGTGCTTTTTGGACAAAATCTCCTCCAATTGATGGATTCATTGTGCCTGACATGGATTGTTACCTCTGCAACTCCCCAGAGGGGCACTCATTAGACTTGATATTCCATCTGGGGATGGAAGTCTCTGATGCGGAGGTGGAGCCTATCAGTTGGTCTGACCATTACGCCCTGAGGTTCAGTTTTGTGGCCCCCCGACAGAGGCCTGCCCCTAAGGAGATAGTACAGTTCTGTCCTTTGAGAGGAGTTACCTCAGAAGGCCTAATGACAGAGCTGGACTTCTCGGGATTGCAAATGGATAGCACTGACCCAGGGCCCTTAGTGCTGGCATATAATAGGGCAATTGTGGGGGCCCTGGATGCCATTGCTCCATTCCATGTTCATTCCTGTACTCTCCACCCAGGGGCTTCATGGTTTACCAGGGAGATCCGTGGGTTGAAGAGACAGGGCTGAAGATTGGAGAGATGCTGGTGGAAAACTCACCTGGAGGTGGACAGGCTTAGACTGGTAGAACATTATAAGATCTATCAGTTAGCAATTTCCCACAAGAAGGCAGAGTTCCTGTCCAGGGAAATTGCTACAGCGAAGAATAGACTGGCCCAGCCCTTCCGGACTGTGGACAGACTGTGCAATCCAGTCTGTCTCCAAGACGGTCGAGCTTTGTCACAGTTACAGTGTGAGGAGTTTGTGATGTTCTTCACCGATAAGGTGTCCGCTATCAGGGATGAGATCAGCCAGCGCCTCCCCATTGGGTCTTGCAGTGATTAACTGAGGGGCACTAATACCCAACTAACTTGGTTCACCTTTAGTCAACCAACAGTCATAGATATAGTGAGGATTATCCAGACTTTGTGTCCAACCTACTGTAGTTTGGATCCGGGCCCTATCACCTACTTGTGGGGTGTGTAGAGGTTATTGGCCCGATCCTTACTGGGATAGTGGTGGCATCATTGGAGAGAGGGATCTTTCAGATCCCTTGAAGGAGGCAGTAGTGAGCCCTTTCTGAAAAGGCCCTCCCTTGATCCTGACTGCCCAGAAAACTACAGACCGGTTTTGAACCTTCCCTTTTTGGGGAAGGTTATTGAGAAGGTGGTCGCCTTGCAGCTGGAAGATCATTTAACCAGCCACAGTATCTATGACCCTCTTCAGTTTGGCTTCAGGAAACGGCATAGTACTGAGACAGCTCTTGTATGGGTACTGAATGATCTCCTGATGGTGAGAGATCGGAGAACTCACTCTATCTTGGTTCTCCTTTATCTCTCAGCAGCATTTTACACTGTAGATCATGGGGTGCTGCTTGAATGCCTGTGGTTTCTCTGTGGACTAAGGGGGGTGGTCCACAGTTGGTTTCAATCTTTCCTGCAGGGTAGGACTCAGAGAGTAGTGTCGGGAATGTATTCCTCGACCTCTCACTGCCTGCACTGTGGGGTGCCACAGGGTTCGGTTTTGTCCCCCATGTTATTTGCAGTGTATATGCTTCCATTGGGGGACATTGTAAGACAGTATGGGTTGAATTTTCATTGCTATGCCGATGATTCTCAGCTCTACATGTCTTTTGTGCCTGGGCAGGAGTCTGAATCAAGTACATTGTTTAACAACTGCCTCCTGCAAGTATAGAACTGGATGAGTACCAATTGGCTAAAGTTGAACCCAGGAAAAACAGAGGTATTGGTGGTGGAACTGGGGGTGAGGATGTCAAGTCCATGGGTGGGAAAACCCTCAGGTCTATTTCAGAGGGAGACCCCGCTTATGGCATCTGGTCAGGTGCGTAACCTTGGTGTTATATTTGACGAGGGCTTGACCCTGAGGGTGCAGGTGTTGGCCGTAGTCAAATCATCCTTTTTCCATCTAAGGAATATAGCACGGGTAAAACACTTGGTTCCATCAGAGGACCTTCCTATCCTGGTCCATGCCTTAGTTGCCAGTCGTCTAGATTACTGCAATGCCCTCTATCTAGGGATGCTGGGAGTGGATATTCGCTGCTTGCAGCTGGTGCAAAATGCCACGGCTAGGTTGTTGACTGGAAGCCCGAGATCCAACCATATAACACCTGTGCTGCGTGAGTTACACTGGCTGCCTGTAGAGTGGTGGATCACTTTCAAGGTCATTTTAATGAACTATAAAGCCCTACACGGTTTGGGACCCCCCTCCCGTTCCCTCCGATCCTCTGGCGAGAGATTGCTAGAGATTCCCAGTGTAACCTTAAGAACATCTGGTGAAAGAACATTTGCATTTATGGCTCCTACCCTGTGGAATTCTGTACCTTGCCAGATACATAATTGCCTGACTGTGGAGGGGTTTAAAAAAGCTCTGAAGACCTTCCTATTTAAGCAAGCATTTTCGGATACATAAATTCTGCTATGGATAAGATGTTATTTATTATTGTGGTTTTAATGCTGTATGTGAAATTTTGTAAAGGCGCCCTGAGCTTAGGAAGGGTGCCTTAAAGAAATACATTTTTACTTACTTACCATCAGTCCTCTTTAGGCTCCATATAATACACCCACACTATAACATGTTCATGACCTTCCTTGCCCCTACTTGGCATACTTGATGTGTGCACTTAATACCAAAACAAACTCCAGACCATTTTACCACCTTCCCTTGACCTCCTCTGTTACCCCCATTCTAGCGTTTGCACTTCATCTGCTTTACTTTATAAATCCTCTTTAGGCTCCTCCACTTCCTCTTTCCTCTGTCTCCTCCCTAGCATCCACTTGCTGCTTCTACTTTTCCCCCAGGTATCATCCTAAGACCCGGATCTGTATTATGATTTCCTCCTCCCTCGTCTGTTATCCCTAGGCTTTTGTACCTGAGTAAATTTTTTACAATCAATGCATACATCACTGAAATGTCTTCTTCTTCTCTGTAAATATTGTCTACATTTTGCTGTACTATTAATCTGTTTACTGCAATTACTATGCCATTTTCAACTTTGAACTGTTGTCTGTTGTGCCTTATGTCTATGTATTCTGTCCAGATCCATCTTGAAAATGATCCTTGCTCAACGATGTTCACCTGGTAAAATAAAGATTTTGATTGACTGATTGATTGAAATAAGTTACTGAACACTAGTGGGAGAGCTGATAGGAATAAAATTAAAAAGTAGGCTCCGTGTTTGAGATAATTAAATATTCATATGATTAGTAGCCAGGAGTATGTAATGGAATCAGTTAGTGTTTCCATTCCCTACTGACTGCATCTCCTTGCCACTGAGACTGATGGCAGATGCACAGAGTGATCATGGTGGCGGCTGTTATGATTTAGCACCAGTTGTCTGACACCCTGTCTTGTGGTCACTCTCAGTAGCTGTAGCTCATGTGTGTGTGGAGGAGCTTGGGGTTGGAGTGGATTATGGAGTCAGCAGGAGATTGATGTGAACTGACTGATGGTGTTACTGTGGTTGAGAGAGAGAGAGAGAGAGAGGGAGCGAGAGAGACAGACAGACAGACAGAAGCTGTATCAAGGTAGGAGACAGAGTTGATGATGGGCAGGTGACATGGAACAGCATTCGGGTAACAGGCATTGTTGAATCCTCTGAGGACAGGCAGCAGGGTGGCCCTGGGACGTGGTGTGTGTCATGGGCCACAGCAAAGAATGGTGGTACTCAGCTTGTGATTGGAATGCTTTCGCAGGCTATGCACTTAGTACAAACATTTTATTAGGCAGTCGCACACTCGCAGTGATAAAGGAGCAGCAGGCTGGGGTGGTTAACTTGTTGCTGAGCCAGGACCTGTAGGCTGTTGTAGGTGGTGTTTTTGTCTCCGTTCACCACCCATGCATCAGTTTGACTATTTAAGGGGCTGAAAACTCACAATCTGTGGCAATGATCTGCAGTGCATGGCTGTGATGTTCCGGGTTATGTGTGACTAGCTGACAGAGCCATGTAAGTGGTAGACCGAGGAGCTGCTGTAGAGGTTAAAGAGTCATTATGTTAGGATTAGGAACAAAGCTTAGAATAAATTAACCGTAGTTAAGTTATGCAATAAAATCAGATATTAGAATAGCAACTCAATGTTGAGGCTTTTAAAACAATGCTTTTTATTTCTGACACTTGGTCTCAAATGGTTTAAAAAGTGGCTGCAGTAGTTTTCCACTTTGTGTCTTGTTTTTCTTTCTTTTTATGTTGTCTTGTGCATGAGCAAGCAATATCTTCTGGTAGCACAGTGAGAAGTGTGTTAGTGTTGGCGAATGCAGGGCATGCTTTAATAGATGCGTCCCTCATTCCCCAGTTAGCCAGAATGCTAGCACTGACACAAGAATCATGTAAAGTGCCACCAAATTGAAAGAAATGTGCCACTGCAATCAGAGACAAGCTCGTCATGCAGCAGCAGAGATGACATGCCTCCCGTACGTGCCTTTCCTGGTGAAACATTTCAATAAACATGGCAGCGGCTCCTGCCACTGCCACACAATCTGCAAACAAAGCTGATGTTGGGGGTGTAATCCCCGTGTTGGCATGTCCCCAACCCCCTCCATATGGCACACTGAGAGCCCACCCCAGTGTGCCACCACTCACACAAAGCCGACAATGTTGGCATGTTCCCTTACCCCCATTGTCAGCATGTCCCCAACCCCCCCACATTGTGTGGCACACTGGGAGCCCACCCCAGTGTGCTGTCACTCACACAAAGCTGACTGTGTTGACATGTTCCTCACCCCCATTGTGTGGCATACTGGTAGCCCACCCCAGTGTGCCTAACAAACCTCACGATGTCTGTTTTTTTTTTACCTAAAAAAAAGAAAACGGTCCCTCATTGTGCACGGCACCCCCTCCCCAAACCCGCACCCACCTTCTGTACATCCCACCTCCCCACACACCCTTCACTCTATACTTACCTCCGGAGGGCTGGCGCTGCAATCTTCGGTGGAGTGAGTTCAAGTCTGGACTCTTCAAAGCTGAACTGCAAATTGAAGAAATGATGGTACTCTGTAAAATGGCATCAATGGGGGGTTTCAACTTAGGTGGATGTCTCAGCCATTTTTTTGAATTTTGGCTCCAAATTTTCAACATGGGGTTCTTGGGACCCCACTTCATGAAAGCATGCACTGTCATCTCATTATTTGGTCCCAAAAGGTGATTTCATGGTCACTGCATGGAATCACCTTTCGTGACCAATTAATAAAACGACAGTGCCAGTGGTCATGGGTGGGGTGGGGGTCCCAAAAATCCTATGTTGCAAATTTGGTGAAAAAATTCCAAAAATGACTGTTACGAATGTACATTGCACAGTTTCCACACACACTTGTAACTTCAACAATTTTTAATATTTTCACTCCCGATTTTCAACATTGCCATTTTCTCACACCTCCTTATGAACAGTACAGGTGCCATTTTTCACATCCTGCCCAAAATGTGTTTTCGCACATCTGACACACAATGACGCGGTTGCTGTGGGAAATCAACTTTTGGGACAGATTAACAAAATCACAGTGCCACTGTTCATGAGCGGAGGTCCCAAAATGCCTATGTTGAAAATTTAGTTAATAAATCCCCAAAATAATTGTGTTACGGTGTGCTTTGTGTAGTTTCTATGCACGCTCATGACTGCACCAGTTTTTCATATTTTCACTCCATATTTTCGACATTGCCATTTTCTCACACCTCCTTATGAACAGTACAGGTGCCATTTTTCACATCCTTCCCAAAATGTGTTTTTGCACCTGTGGCGTGAAACAGCATAGTCACTGTGCAAAATCACCTTTCAGCTGATTAACTGATAGTGCCACTGTTCATGAGGTGGGGGTCACAAAAAGCCCATGTTGAAAATTTGGAGTAAAAATAGTAACAAATGACTGGGGCATTAGGGTTTCCAACCATAATGCCCAACCCTGTAGAGACTGACAGGCATCAGGGGTGTGACTTGGGACTGGCAACTGTAATGCTCACACCATTCCATCCCCACCCCCCACGCTGCAGTTAGCAACAAGCATCGAGGTGTGCCTTGGACTCTTTGGCCCCAAAGTTTACCCCATTCTCCTATACTGCACCCATCTCAGTGTATTTTCTTATGGAATGGGGTGAGCGTAAGGCACAAAGACCCCAAGGCAGACCACAGCACTTGTCAGTGTCTGCAGGGTAGGGTGAGGTGAAATGGCATGAACGTTATGGCCGACGACCCAAACGCACACCTCAATGCCTGTCAGTCTCTGTAGGTGGGGATGGGGTTGGTGTCAGTTCAATACTTCACTGCCATTCCTATTATACATCTCTCTCTAACTCCTGCACTACCAATGCAAATGCCATCAAGACAACATACGGCATTGACAAATGCTTGTTTAAGTTTGGTGTTACTGTACTACTATTTTCCAGTGTTTACTAACTTATCTAGATGGTTCAGTAACAAGTGACTGTTCTCCTCAGCTGGTTTATTTGTTAAGGAATGGGTAATCAAAAGTGAGAATGGGATGCAATCCTTTTCCTATGCAGGCATGGGGGGGGGATGTTTCTGATCCTTATAAACCCCTAAACGAGTGAAAACTAAATTGAGGAGGGGGCTATACCAGCTAACATGGCCATTTACTCTGAGCCAGTGGCTACATTCCTTTACATTCCTGCTGCTGGCAAGGGCAGATAGGTGGATTCATAACCACCCACACACAAGAGGTTGTTGTATCAAATCCTGATGTTAGAGCATCATGCTGTGAATGAAACAAGGTACATCCAGTAGTCCTGGGTTTAATTCCCCAAACCTTCACTTGCATACTGCGTGACCCTGAGCATGTCACTTAAAGGGACATGGTCAACTTCCTTTGGTCTCAAACTGTCCCTAATTAAACACACACACACACACACACACACACACACACACACACACACGCACACATACATTTTGTGACTGCTCACATTCTGTAAAGGTTGCTGATGTAGCTGTTGATTCTGATTCCTTTTTTCTTTTTAAAAGTGAAAAACAGACTGTCTGCCAGGAGCATGCACATTGGTCACCCCCCCTTGCGCACTGATGTCTCCAGGGGCATAATGGAAGAAAAAGTGCTCAACCCTAGTGTCGTCCCTCCAAGGGACCATGGTACATCCAAGACAGTACCCTCCACTGCATTCATTGTCTGATCCTGTGTGCTATCAGAGGTATATTCCCCAACCCCTGAAACCCACCTGTGGGGCACAGTCTGAAGCTACATGGGGGCTGACATTGAACAGGTAGGCCAGGACTAGCGGGTGGTGCTGGGAGGTTGCCCTTGTAGGAAGGGCTGGAGATTCAGGGAATTAAATGTGAACTATTACAAAAATAAATAAATAAAATGTATGCATTTGATGGAACATCTCAGTTGGCCCATTTCACCTTGCCACTTGGTCAGTTTCCAGCAGCCAGATTATGGAGTAGCTGCAGCGAAGAGTCTGGATGTTGCCACATGACAACTGAATGGGCCAGTCACCAGTCCCTACAAACCCTCTTAGGCATGGAAACCTGCAACTCTATGCCACTTCAGCTCATCTCAAGCATTCAGCTGAGCACCGATCAGCTAGTGCTACTGACTCAGGATCCCCATATTAACCCTTAGGCTACCAACAGAATGAGAATATATAGTAATTTTGGACTGATATATCAGTCCACGGCACAGCCATGGTTAACTTTAGAACTTATGAAATCTGGGGATTATGTAAAAATGATCAAGGGCAAGGAAAACAAACTGCTTCAATCAATCAGTTCACCGCAGAATTGCCACAGAATCAGTAGTTGTTCTGCTGCAGCAACCTTGAGGTCCTGCCGCAGAAGCTAGGCCAACTTTGCCACAGATTTTTTTCAAATTACAATAAAAGTCTTGTGAATTTATTTGTTTAAGGAAACTGCATGCAGATGGGTTCTGCTATACCGCTCATGTGCTGTTTAGGAAAACAATAATTAAGCTAATCCAAATGAAAGTTAATGGTGTCCTGGTACATGAGTCATGCTGGCATTGTGCATGATTAATTGGCCATTAAATACAAAAATGCATTAGAGGAAAATTGCCATTAAATGGGTAATCAAAATTTAATTACCATTATTTATGTACCAATTAAGGGGGAAAGTAATGATATGTTATATGTGGCATGCTATAGTAGGGCTGGCAGTATAGCCTAGAGGTTAGAGTAACAAGCTGTTGTGAATGAGCTTGCTATATCCAGCAGATCTGGGCTTGATTCCCACAACCTCCATTTGCACTGTGTGACTCTGAGCAAGTCAGTTAACTAGCCCAGTGCTCCCAGGTCACCCCTGAAAACAGGCACTTGTGCCTAGTGGGCCTTACTTGGTTACCAAAGAAGAAAAAGTAAAATAAATGTTTTTATGGGTCAGATGCCATTGATGTGGTGCAGTATTTTAATGGCCATTAATTAATCAATTAAACCATGTCTGAGTTTTCATTGGAGTTTTAATAGGCATTGTAATGGTGACCATTATTGTGATTTTTATGGCCATTAAGAGATATTAATGCCCAATCAGTTAATTGCTGTCTCTCCATTAAAATGACTATTAAAAGTTCATGCCCATTAAAAAATTAATGGGCAGAAGATGTACAATACCTCATTAAATGTAATGACAATTTAATGGTTAGAAGGACTTTAAAGTATTATTTGGACCATTGATTATGCACTGATTAATAGGAATTTAATGGCAGACATAATTAAAATTTAATGGCAATTTAATGGGTATGTTTAATGGCATTTTAATGGTCTAGTCACACAGTAGTATATCTTGAATATGGCTGTTAATCAAAGTTGCATTCCTTTATCTAAAACTCCGTCAGTAACCTAGTAATCCCTTGGAGTTGATAGCTTTAACAACAATCAAGGGGTTAAAAGTTTTAGATCAAGAAACCCCAGAAATGTTGGGAATTAGGATTATGTATTTGTTTCACTTGAATAAGGAGAAAATGGGATTATAAAAGCAGTCAGATCAAATAAAATGACATTGGATATTATGGTATTCACTCAAACTTTAACTTAAGCACTAAAAAGGTGGAACAAAGATGAAAATGTAAACGGACTGGGCATTTATGTTGAATATCCTGTTTTATTAAAATCTATGTTACCCATATCATTAAAATCTAATTACTTACTTCCTAACATGTTCTAATTTCTTGGGAAAGGCATTAAATGGAGTGTATACAGTATGAATCAGAAGATACTCTCAAAAGAAAGGTTAAATACCTGTTACGAGCAGACACAACTGAATCACAGTTAGATGTCAAAAGATTACACTGAGGCAGGGAAACCTAGGGATTTGTTGTTCAACATTCTTTGAAATCAGTAAAAGATGAAATTAGACTATGGGAGAGAAAATACCCCCTGACTACTTTGGGATTCAAGATTGATACCTTTCATATTTCTTTTGATACTGTATCAAATCATTTCAAAAATCATAGAAACATAGAAGCTGTCAGCAGAAAAGGACCTTCAAGCATACCTAGTCTGCCTTAAAATCCTTACCTACTGTTCTACCATAGACCCTCATTGATCTCTGGCCTTACCCCTCCCCTAGCCCTGTTACTATGATCCTCCTGTGTCTATCCCATGCGTGTTTGAAACCCATTACCATTTTGATTCTCACCACCTCTGCTGGAAGGCTGTTCCAAGTGTCCACCACTCTTTGCATGAAGAAATATTTCCTCACATCCTCTTTAAGCCTCCCTCCTTCCAGCTTCATATCATACCCCCTTGTCCTTGAGCATCTCTTTTTGCTCAATATGCCACCCTCCTGTTTCTTACTGATACACTTGAGGTATCTGAATGTCTTTATCATGTCTCCCCATTCTTTCCTTTCCTCCAGTGAGTACATATTTAACTCCCTGAGTCCTTTCTTGTAGGGCTTCTGATGCAGGCCATGCACCATTTTGGTTGCCCTTCTCTGTACCGCCTTCACTCTATGTCTTTCCTGAGATGGGGCCTCTAGAAATGGACACAGTACTCCAGGTGCGGACTCACCATTGATCTATACAGGGGTAACACTACCTTCCTTTTTCTGTTGGTGATACCTTCCCTCTATAATCCCAGCATCCTACTAACCTTTTCCACTGCCTTATCACACTGCTTTGCTATCTTCAGTAATGTAATATCTAATTTTACTATCAATGGAGTGCTTCATCATATCGATGACAGTACTTCAGGTCCTTTAGTGTTGTCTGGCTCAGAGACATCTAAATCATTATCTTTTTTTAGGCTGGCTTGTACCTCAACATGAACCTGTAGTTAAAACTAAACAAGTTATTGCTGAATTAAAAAAAAAGAATCTTACAGATTTAAATTGATAGAGAAGCACTCCTCTGTATAGATATTGCTCAAACATACAAATAGTTTTCCACAAACTGACAGCTTTTTCAGAGATAGTCATCTTGTTTTGAAAATAATGGATGAAGCTGACTTATTAGATAAAATGGGACTCAACATAGTTGCACTAGATAGATTATTTAAAGAACAGGTAAATAGCAGTATTAACGATCAGTTGACTGCTCAGACCAGTCCAGAGGATGAAGCTACTTTGTCAGCTATCTAATAGCCACTTCTAATAAGTTTCATATTTTAGACTCACATTCAAATAAAAGACTCTTAAATGTTGCATCTGTTAATAACTGCTTTTTTCTATCTCCCACGCTAGAATATTCTCACTTTGACTTTGATGATTTACATAATAAAATTACAGATTCCCAATGTGTAACATTTTTACAAAAAATTGATGTAATGCTTCAGAAGATCTGATAGTTAGCAGATACCCAGCTCTTAAAGGATATGATTTGTATCTAATTCAACATGAAACTCAAAAAGGAGTAGATCTCAAATGGGTTTACTAACTGCTTTTAAGCTGCAAAAAACCCCATAGAAATAATTAAGTTAAATCACAGTACAGATCATCTCTTACCATTAAGAATAACGGGCAAGACATCTGGAGCCCGATATTTAAAATGTTGCATGGGCATTAAGAGGTCTTTGCTCTCACAAACTGGGGTTTGTCCCAGATCCCCATATTCAGAAGAGACCTTTGCGTGGGCAAAGAGGGTTAGATCCCATGCAAAACGTAATGTATGAAGGTGGGCAAGGGTAGGGGGCATGGCCACGAATAGCCATGCTACCCCATATTCAGCAGATTTGGGCTGTGCAAAAGGGGGTTTGTGTGGTCCTCTTGCACAGCACAAATACTGCTGAACACAACCCTAACTTACTCTGGGAAACCCCAGCAGCTGCCAGAGGTAATGCCGCTACCCAGCTGGTTGTCCACTGGGGGAGAACACCCACCCCCTGTGGTCCATGGCCCCCCTTCGATAGCCAGCCAGTACTACATTTAAAACTTCCCTGGCACCTAGTGTTACCCTTCCCTCTGATCGCCAGCCCTACTACATTTAAAACTTCTCTGGTGCCTAATGGTGCCCCCCCTTTGATTTACAGCCCTTAATGTGTAAAATAAATCCCTGGTGCTAGTTGTCCCCCTCTCAGATCACCAGTCTGTACTAACAGGAAAACTTCTATGGGGCCTAGTGATTCTCCTCCCCCCCATTGCCCCCTCTGATCACCAGTCTGTACTACATTTAAAAAGTTCCCTGGTGGTAGTGTTCCCCCTTCCATCTGATTGCCAGCCCAAATGTGTAAAATAAATCCCTGGTGCTAGTGGTCCACCCCAATCGCTAACCCCAAAGTACCACTGACTACCCTCCCTGGTGACCACTGTTCCCTCCAACATTGATCTTTGGTACTGCCACTCACAATTACCAAATCCCTGGTGTCTATTTCCCCCCACTGAGGCACCAAGCACCCACTCCCCCAGTCACCTTACCTGTATCATCAGTGCTGGAGGTGCATACAGTGACCAGCACAGCCCTCCTCACACCTCCTCAGCTGTCTGCCATATGTCCGGGCAGGGAGCATGCCCCTTATATATAGGACAGAGTGGCATACCCTGTCCTATAAATAAGGTGTACTATTCAACTGAATATAACATCCTTAGGCTCCCAGGCAATCACAAGGCACAGTGAAAAGTCTTGTCCTCCTCTTTGCCCTGTTTTGAATGTCAGGCCCTTGATGTGATATTAATAAAAGTGTATCTTCCACCAAAAAACACAAGAAAGAACTATTCTGAAATATGGAATCATTTTAAAGAAACTATAGTTTATTTATTAGATATACATCTAGACTCAGATTTGTATTTGGGTGGCAATTTCAATGCCAGATGTCCAACTGAGCCAGAACTTGACCCACAAATGTTAAAGGAAATACATACTCTAAATTCATGTCTTAAAAATGAAAGGAAATAATCTGACTCCAAACAAAATATAACAGGTATCTCACTAAGTATTTTTTGGCAGAATTAAATCTTATCCTAACTGATGGATGAACACAAGGCAATAGGGAAGGACAGTAGACATATTTCTCTTCTTAAGGTACACCCCTAATAGCTCTTTTCATTAGTAATAATAAAACAATAAATAGTGCAGTTGATCTGGAAGTTTTGAAACGATCTGAGTCTCTACTCTTTCCTATTTATATATCGTTAAATTATGAGTCTCCAATTTTTTAAATATCAAATTATAAACAAACAACTTGTGATATAATAAGCTCTAAAAAGATCAAATGGACAACTTGTAATATTCAAGACATGAGAGAAATTAAGGCATTCAGACCTTAATATCTATAAGCAAGACCTACTTGAATCTATGGGTACAGCCATAAAGGACTTTCATAAATCTTATTTAAACATAACAACATATCTTACTCCAATGTTATACATTAATAAACCTTTAAAATTAAAAAAAACATTTATCTCAAGATGCAGGCAGAAGAATAAATACTGAATAAAAATGTCAGAATAGCAAAAAAAGGCTAAAATGCAAAGTTACCTGTCTTAATCAAAAAAAGAAAAGAATAAAATAATATATTGAAGAGAAAAAAGCTAAATTTCAGTTTTCTTTATGGTCACAATTAACAAAAGCCATATGAAATAAAAAATGAAAAGTGTTCTGGCTATTAGTGGCTAAAGGTACAAATACACATGTAGCTTCTGTTGATGTTTACATACAGCAAAACTGAGGGAAACAAACATTTTACAAATATATATTACAGTGATTTAGAGGAAAATCATAATACAATAATCATGCACATCAAACTGAATTACAGTCTGAATATGGTCATAAACCAATTATTCTTACAGAGGAAGAGATTTTGGATGTATTCTTTAGAACAAAACATAATAAGGTACCAGGTACAGGTAGAATTCCTAGTGATGTAAATAGATACTTTTCCAATTGGTGGATAACTTTGCTACATTTCTCATATAATTTTTATGATGTAACAAAACTCTTTCCCAGAATCCTGGTAAGGAAATATTATTTATCTGATTCATAAGAAAGGACACCTTAATGACCCATAAGTTTATGACCAATAATTTTTATTGATGTAACACAAAAAATTGTCATTAGAAAAGTACTGAATAGATTGGAGTTATGGATAGAGGAAAGTAATATTTAAGAAGAAGCTCAAAATAGCTTCAGAGAGGGACGTCCCACTATACAGAATGGTCAAGTATCATATCACCTTCTTTCAAAATATGTTATGGTCAAGAAGGGAAGGCTGTTTTGATGCTTTATGGATCTCAGCATTTTATTGGATAGCATTAGTAGAAGGATCCTGTGGTTCATATTATTGGTATACAGCTTGAAAAAACATCTGTTGGACATACTGATTAGACTTCATGAAAACACATGGTCGAAAGTCCAATATAATTTAATAGGGAATCTTATGGCCCCAATTAGAACTAACCTAGGAGTAAGACAGGGCTGTATCATGGCACCACTTTTTTCAATTTATGTATAAATACTATTGTGTAACAAATGTATAATCAGGACTTTCATGCACCAAAATCTTTTGATAGACTGATTTCTCTCTTAGCATATGCTGACAGTATAATCCTGATTTCAACATCTGTTTTGAGTTTGCAGCGGAAATTGAATGTGTTTTCAAATTTATGTGAAACTAAACATCTAAAAGTTAATAAGAATAAAACACAGGTGGTAGTATTTGGACCAAGACCCCTCAAAAGTATAAACTGAGGCTGTATCATTCAAGACTGGAAACCATTCATTATTATGACTCCATGGGTGTCTGTTTTGTGGCAAATACGTTATGGAGCATGCATATTAAATACATAAAATTAAGTTACAATTTTCAACAGCTGGCATGAAATGTTTTATGAAAGCATATGGAGGACACCTTGGCTTGGGATCCTTATTAGCAATAAAGGTGAAAATTACTAACACCATAACATGTGCTGCTGAAATTTGGGGTCTAACAGACTAGTCATCTCTTGAAATTATTTTAAACAAATTATAGTGTTACATATTGAATGTCCCAAACTCTATACCATTATTCATTCTAAGGTGTGAACTTGGTCAGTATACATTGGAATCATATATTATTTCAAAAATATAATTTACATTATGGATTTGCAAACAATGCATGAAGACCATTTGCCCAAAAATGCTTTGAGGAGCAAATTATATTTGCTTACTCAATGAGAGGAATTGTATCTCCACACATGAATTTTATGAAAGCTTATCTACAATCAATGGATCTTTAATATATACTTGCAAACTTATGGTATACAGAACTCCTCGCAGCATTTTGGTGGAACAGGTATGCTTAAGATGCAAGGATATTACCACTCAACAAAACATGGCCAAGATTCTGACCTCTTATTATCATATTGCATATACATTTCTTAAAAAGGCTTTTGGTAGGGAGATCTACCTCTCAGAAATTGAACAGGAGGATAAAAGGAACCTTTTTACCCATTTAAGATTCAAGCTTTACAGCTCCAATCAACAATTTTTCAAAACAAATGCAAGATGGGGCTCATTCACCCTACTATAATTGTGGTATGGGTAGGTTGGACGATCTATACTGATACATACTGTAATTCTCATATGTCCAATAGTTAATAAGGAAAGGAAATACTGGTTACACAACCTTCTATTAGAAATTCCTAGACCTAATCAACAAAAGTTATGTAGCTTATTCTCATCAAAAAATGTCAGGTAAAGCCCAGCCTGGTGGCACTGAGGGCTGAGGTGCTGGATGCCACACCTCAAGCTGCGTCGGTGACCCATGTTTGGGAACAAGCATGGGCCACCATGGGTTGGCAGGAGAAGTGATGGATTGAGCATCTGATGGACTGCTCTCCATCTCTGAGGAGGGGGGGACCAGCGGCTGGTACACACCTGACCCCTTGGTGGCTGGTGCACACCTGACCCCTTGTGGAGGCTAGAGCTTGGCAACATGGAGCCACAGCAGTGTGGATTGGGAGCATGGCAGACGTTTGATGTAGGTGAGTATGGGAGCATGCATCACCCTGTCAAAGGTGTCATTGCATGCTGTGCACCTGATAGGGGGCACAAAAATGGGAAAAGAGCAGAGCTGCAGGATGAAGGAGAATGCCATGCAGGCCCCATTCCTGGCTAGTCACAGTGCTGGCCACACTGGATCTGGTCTCCGGCAGGGTTTGGGGAACCCTGCCAGCCCCACCATGGGGGTCAAGCCCTGAGGGTAAGTGTCATCGCTGGCTAGTGGACACCGGGGTATGGGGCTGGGGGCACCCTTCAGATGGGGGACCACACTGAGGAGGATAGAAAATAATAGCAAAAAAAAAAAAGAAAAAATGACAGGTATACAGAAAATCTTTTGCACTTCCTGAAAGCAATAAGGATATTCCGACTTATTGTTAATAATAGTTAACAATCTGTACTAATCCTTTCTTTTCACTTACTGAGACTCACTGTGAACAATTTATTTATTTATTTATAATCACATCAGAATAACAACCCTTTGAGTCATGGACACATTTCCAAAGGATCTACATCATAATACATAAAGAAAAAAAAATACATACAGGGGAGAGAAATTAATGAGCAGATAATACATAATTCAGAGACATTGGTTACAATTAGCAGGGTGAAACAGTGTCATCAAGTAGATGAACTTCAGTCCTATAGAAACAGTAGCTAGGCAGTTGATAACGTGTAATCCATCAGAAAGAACTGCAATCCTAAACAAACATTAGCTAGGCAGATGTTAATGTTCAAGCACAGTAACTAATGGAGTAGGTGAAGAGGGTGCTGCCTCAATAAAGACGTTGTCAAGCTAGCTAGGCTCCGGCTCCTGAAGAGAGGCACCCAGAGGCCTAGAGTGGTGTCAAAAAAGTGCACTCACAGTAGCAGGTGGACAGAATGTGATTCTTGAGTGCAACCTTGAAGGGCCCTATTTTGGTGAGAGAGGTGATGGCAGGGGGAGAGGGCATTATATCAGGAAGGGGCTCTGAAGGGGAAGGATCTTTGGCCTAGTGTAGTCCTAACCCTAGGGACCTGCAATACAGTCTTTGAGGCTCTTCAAGTGGCAACTGTGGGGGTGGCAAGGAGAAGGGACATGGAGACCCCGGGGGGGTTATACCCAGTTGTATTTTTTTAGCAAGGAGGCAGGAGTGGTACTGCAGTCTCTCCTCAAGTGTGAGTACCTTGGTTAAGGCATAAAGGGTGCAGGTGTGATTCTGTTTATCTGCTCCGGACAGGAGTCGACATGCCTTGTTAATAGAGATTTGGATTTTGCTTAGAGCGGTGGCATCAGCTGCAGCATATACTGTGAGTCTGTAGTCCACTAGAGACAGGACAGATGGAGGGCTTCAGGTGTCCTTGTGTCTGTATAATAGGCCAATGCATGCATTTGTAGCAGAAGAGAGTGTGTTAATGTGAGAGTGACATGATAGGGTAGGGTCAAAAGTGATGCCCAGGTATTTGTAGGTGAGGACTTGGTCCAGTGGATGGAGCAAGCTGGATAGGATCTGGAGGGGAGAGTCCTTGGCCTTGCTTTGGCGATGGGTGAAAAGCATGGATTTGTTTTTTTTTAATATTAACAATAAGTCAGCGGTCCATGAACCAGTTCTCAATTTGACTGAAAGACTGCTGGAGGGAGGACTGTAGAGAAGAGGGGTCAGCGTGGGAGGTGAAGAGGACCACATCATCTGCATAAAGAAGGACCTTGCCTGAGCAGAAGCTGGGAAGGGCATTTAGGTAAAGACTAAAGAGTAATGGGCCCAGGATGGAGCCCTGGGGGACACCAGAGTGGACTGGCTGGGTGCTGGAGAGGGTGGTGTGAATTTTTACACATTGGGACCTTGAGGACAGGTAGCTAGAGAACCAGAAAAGGGGTCCATGAGAGAAGCCGAGTTGTTGGAGTGTGTTGAGTAAGAGGGGGTGGGAGACCATATCAAAGGCCTTGGAGAGGTTGATAAAAACATCACCGGCAAGGTGACCCTTGTCTAGGCAGAGTGGAGGAAGCTTAACATTGCCATTAAGCAACCCTTCAAGGGCAAAGCATCTTTAATATGGATGTACATTATTGGAAATCTTTTTTTATAGCTGATAAAGCTTTCGATTCCTTATAGGACTATGGGAATATAACTCAATTACACCGGTTGGGGAATGCTGGTAATCACTCCCAAACCCTCCAGTGTCTTATTTGCATTCTGAACAAATGTGTTTAGAATTTGCTAAAGAAAATCAGATAATACACACATACCCAAATGGTATAACTGATGCCTGTGTATGAATATGTCTATCATCTCTTTTAAAAGTAATGTATATTACAAGTAGTGATATTTATGAATAGAACTATACAACTATCAGTCTTTGTCTTATGTGATGTATTAATTTAAGTGTGATTTTCTCATTTTTGTTGTATGAATAAAACTTGGATTATAACTGTTAGTATCTAACCATTATGTACTCTTGGAACTTATGATACTGAAAAGATAAATTATGTATTGCCTTGTAGTGTTTATATGATGTAATTTGATAAATGACAATACCAAATGTGTATACTGAGTGGTTTTAAACTTTCTATGTATATTGAAATGACGTTCAGTTGATCAATATAAATTGAAATTGAATTGATAGAGAAAAGGGAGCATTGTGAATAGCAACAGGGAGGGTGCTCCAAAGTATAGGGAAGTGGAAGGAGAAGGCAGCCTGACCAGCAGATAATTTTACCTGGGGAAGGGTGTGAGAGGGAATAGGTGGTGGAAGGGGAGGAAGAGAGATAAGAGGAAGGGTAGAGGGGGAGGGAGCCCAGTCAGAATTTGGAGATGATGGAGGCACAATTAGAGAAGCAACAGGAATCAAGAGAGGGTAAGTAGAGGGAGGAACACAGGGAACAGTGGTGGATTCCAGGGAAGCAATCCAGGGCAAACTGGCAGAAGGAGTGACAGAGGGGTTCTAGCCTAGCAAGGGTTGACTTGGAAGTAGCGCTATATATAACTTTACCGCAATCGAAGATGGGTAGACTCATCTCTGTGGCAATCTCTCTACAATCAGGAAGCAGGATACTTGCTTTGTTCTTGTAAGAGTCCCAGGTTTAGGATGCACCTTCTTGTGCACCCGACGTGAGTAGAGAAGTCTAGATGACATTCCAACCACATCCCGAGGTATTTAAAGGAGATGACAGCCTCAGTCACGACATCATGAAGGATATTAAAGGAGGTGAGGAGAGCATGGCAAGTCTCTGGCTGGCACCAAAGGTCATGGAGGCCCTTTGTTTGGCATTGAGAGATAGCTATTTAGTCCAAAACCAGTGCTGGATGTTGTTGAATTCCAGCTAGAGATGGGTCTTGAGGTCTAAGGCAGAGGAACCAGAGGCATAGTGAACTGTGTCATCTGCATACATATCAATGGATGCAGAGAAGCAGACAAGTTGAAAGTTGTTTAATCTGTATTTCAAAACAAATAAGGCGGCACCTAGAACATGACTGGAGCCACAAAGTAGAAGCACAATAGTATAAAAAAGAAGTAAGGCATTACAGTCAAACCAATGCAAAGTTTAAATTCAATAGCTTGCAAATATATTCATTTATTGATAAAAGAGCTGGGACAGCAGCAACACTCCCACAACACCAGCATTTCATGTAATACTCTACGCTTTGTCAAGGCGGAGTCACACAGGTATGGCTATTACTTTTAAAGCACCTACTTTAAAGACACAGTACAATATTGTTAAAAACGCATACCAGTGACAAAAACCCTTGTACATATACACACACATAAAAAGTGCAGTAATAAACATCATCATAAATATTATATCCAAAACTCCCTAACAAAAGACATTACCTAAATCTAAACATTCATATCTAAACATTTGCATGCATCAGATAAGCACTCATTTTAGATAATACATATGTGCAAATTAATTTTTTTATCTTTGAGGAAAGGAACAAGACTGAAAACCTCATTCAGTTCCTCATCTCAGCTGGCCCCCAAAATATATTGCCAATGGCTTTCTGATTGCAAAAGTTTATTTTCAAGGTCACTCCCCTCCCCACTGAATACCCAGTCTGACTTTCTGAACACCTTGAAATTTAAAATAATGTCCAGCACCTACATCCTTTATATGCATAGCTAATGCATTTGTTTTATCTTGATGTGCTATGCTTCTGAAATGTTCACCAATCTGCAGCTTGAAATTTCTCTTGGTCTTACCAACATAGATTTTATCACATACACATTTCGCTGCATATACTACATGAGTAGTATTACAGTTCACAAAGTCTCTATTTGTGAAAACTTGATTGGTGATTGGATGCTGAAAGGCCCTACCTGTTGTGACCTGTTGGCAGAACATACAGTTGCCACATGTGTAGGTACCTGTCAGCAGATGATTAACTGCACTCTGTCCTGATGCCTTGTATAGGCTACTGGTAACACAGTCAGCTATATTTCTTCCTCAACGGTAGACCATTCTGGGGTGTCAGCAGTCTTTTGGAGTTTGGATTCAGTGGTTAGCACATGCCAGTGTTTTAGCAGAATTTCCTTCACCTTATACAGTATCTCTGTGGAGTAAAGTCAGAGACAAAATAATATGTTCAGCGTCATTAGTCCTGACTCTTTTTTTCCAGTAGTTCACTTCTCTCTATTGTGCTTACTGCTGTCTTTACTTGGTTGATACATTCTGAGTTGTATCCCTTATTTTTAAACCATTTAGTTAATTCTTCAGCCCCCTCAGCATGTGTCTCTACATCTAAGGTATTCCTACGTAGGCGCATGAATTGCCCCTTGGGGATATTTTTAATCAGATGTCTAGGGTGACAGCTCTCATAAGACAACAAAGTATTTCTCTTGATCTGTTTTCTATACAGACTGGTAACAACCCTGCCCCCTTCACCTCTTTCTACATGCAAGTCCAGAAAATCAATTTTATCCTTTGATTGCTGTCACTGTGAATCGCAAATTTACATTAGTTGATTTCAAATAAGTCTTGAACATGGACAATGATTCTGTGGGGCCCTGCCAGATTAATATAATGTCATCAATAAAATGATTGTATTTGATTATGTTTCAAAGAAAAACATTTCTTTCTGACATTACATATTCTCTATTCCAACTGGCTAGGTATATGTTCGCATAGTTGGGGGCAAATGCTGCCCCCATTACTGTCCCCTTGATCTGCAAAAAGAGCTCTCTATCAAAAATGAATGTGTTGTATTTAAGCACCTTTATGGTTAATGTCAGTATAAATTCAATAAAACCTGCTGTATACACAGATTGCTGATAAAGAGTATCACGAAGTGCCTCCAGACCCTGTGTGTTGGAGGGAATATTAGTATACAATGAGGCGATGTCCATAGTCACAAGGATGTCAGCTTCATCCAACACCATATTCTCTAAGATTTTTATGTTGCTTGCACGCATGTTCAAGAAACATAGTGCCATCATCCGAGTTTTCGGAGGTGTGGCACCGTCTTCCAATTCAGTCAGTGAGTTTGCAGATGCAGCCGCAGTTCTCCAATGACTGCTGCAGCTGTCTATGACAGCAGTCGAAAATGCAGTAGCATACAGTTGAAAGGGAGAGCTCTGCTTCAGTGAGCAGAGTTCTCCCCCCCAAACACACACGCAAGCACGCATATTGTGTGCTGATGCGCCCCTCCCCCACACACACACTGTGAGGGCCGACGGGGTGCCCAATTCCGCTGGCTCCACGCCCCCAACAAAAGTTGTCCAGGTGCCACGCTGGGAGCCCACCCCAGTGTGGCAAAATATGTTATAGCCGACGGGGGTGCCCAATCCCCCGTTGGCTCCATGGCTGCACGTCCCCCCCAAAGGCTTTCCAGGTGCCACGCTGGGAGCCCACCCCAGCATGGCAAATCTTGTTATAGCCAATGGGTGTGCCCAATCCACCGTCAGCTCCAGCCCCCCCAAACAGCCTTTCCAGCTGCCATGCTGGGAGCCCACCCCAGTGTGGCAAACATCCCGCATCATCTTAATTAAAAAACAAAATTATAAACAAGAAAACGTTCCCTCGCCGTCTCCCTGCTCCCCCCAAAACCCACACCTACCCACTGCACACCCTACCTCCCCACACCCCACCACCCCATACTTACCTCCGGAGCTCGGCGCGACATCATCGGTGGACCAGGAACACGCCTGCACTCTTCAAAGCCAACCATGAACTGAGGAAATGCCGTAAGCTGTATAATGGAATAAATAGGGTTTTTCAACTTTGTTGCATATCTCAGGCATTTTTGGGAATTTGGGGCCCAAATTTTCAACATGGCATTTTTGGGACCCCTCTTCATGAATTCTTGCACTGTCATGGCATTAATCGGGCCCGAAGGGTGATTTCACGGTCACTGGGTGAAATCACCTTTTCGGACTGATTAATGAAATGACACTGCCAGTGTTCATAAGGTGGACTCTCAAAAAGCCTATGTTGAAAATTTAGTGAAAAAATTCCTAAAAATGACTATTTTACGAGCGTGCATTGCGCAGTTTCTACGCATGCTCGTAAGTTCGTGAATTTTCAATATTTTCACTCCAGATTTTCAACATTGCCATTTTACCACACCTCCTTATGAGCAGTACAGCTGTCATTTTTCACATCCTGCCCAAACGTGTTTCCGCCCATGTAGTGCACAATGGCGCAGTCGGTGTGCGAAATCAATGTATGGGACACATTAAGAAAATCACAGTGACACTGTTCATGAGCAGAGGTCTTAAAATGGCTATGTTGAAAATTTGGTGAAAAAATTCCTAAAAATGACTGTTTTACGAGCGTGTGTTTGTGCAGTTCCTATGCACGCTCGTAAGTTTGCGAATTTTCAATATTTGCACTCCAATGACTTCCAAATACCTAAACAGCACATACAAGCAAGCAACATTCGGCTTTGACAAATGCTTATTAAGTAGTGTGTTGTGTCTTTAATGTGCACTGGCCACAAGGGAACAAGCATTTTTATATGCTTGTCTACGTATTTTGCTAGCGGCTCAGTGAGTGCACCAATGCTTGCCATAATGGGGCATGCTGGAGGATTTTGCTGGTCCTTATGGATTTTTGGAAGGTCATAGATAGTAGCCCTCACAAGATTCACAACAGTTAGAAATTCACAAGTCTGTCTAGTAATAATATAATTACACAGAGCTTCATTCAGGTATACATAAATATCCCTCTTGTAAGCATTTATAAAGTCTCTAGGCAATTTTATATAAAATTCATCATTTGAAAGCTGATTGTACATTTCCTTGTAATACTTATCTTTATCAAGATGGCGCTGCCCTTGGCAGCTTGTTTAATTTAAATTAGTTCATTAGCTGCCAGGTCTTTAAGGGCTTCTTTCTCTTCTCTTCTCTTGTGCAGTTATAAAATCTCGGCTGTTCCACTGTTGTGATAAAGTCCTGTATGTCTTTCTCACACAGTTTCTCAAAAACTGAAACTGCATTATTGCTAAGGGGGATATAAATAGAGGATTTTCTGAGGGGATTCAGGGGAATTGCTGAAGCAGAGTCATTTTTTGTAGGTTGACTTGATACTGTTGGACTTTCAAAACAAACTTTAAGATTCAGTTTCCTAGTGAACCTATGTAGGTCCACAATAGTATCAGATTTGTTTTTATGATTTGTAGGGACAAAATTAAATCACCTCTCCAACACACGTTGCTCTGTCAGTCAAAATGTAACTGGAAATAATACCAAGGGAATCAGTTATCTCCTTCAGCCTATGCCCTGTTGGAATCTCCCCATGCTCTGTAGTACCGGCCACTGGTTCCTCCTCTTCCTCTTCCCCTTCCCACAGGTACCCCTCCATGTTCATCTTCGAATCAGAGTATGTGCGGACTCCTCCTGAGAGGTCTCAGTTGCACCTCTGGTAGGCCGGGGTATATTCCCTCTGTTGTATCCCTCTGTGCGTTGTTCCTCAACACCCTGGGCTGCGTGCCTTCTATATGTGTTGATCACTACTGTTGATTCCATTGTACATGATTCACTTGTTATGGTCCCACTACTGCTAGTTGATTCAGCTGGGGTGGTAAAATCTCCTCCCCACCCCGCTCTAAAAAATAATTATTTTTCTCGTTTGTATCAGAGTCTGACCCACTCATGTAAACATCACAATTGTTTGCATCCCCTCTATTCCTCATTGATCTAGATGTAAGGCTTTCTGTAGTCTTGGCATTTTTACCCCAATGAAAAATACGACCCTCTAGATAGTCCCTGAGTATATTCACTACAGACAACAGTTGGAATGAACTATACAGATTAATAATGTAAAGATTAAAAAGGCAAAAGAGAAAAAGTTTGAGGGGGATAGAAGAGACTATCTAGAGGGTTGTATTAGGGCAAACTTAAGACAGCTTGTAGCAGAACCAACACACAAAGAGGCTATACTGGATTTGGTCCTGACCAACGGGGGCAGGATCACAGATGTGGAGGTGGGCAATCCCCTTGGTGCCAGCGACCACAGGACAGTATGGTTTAAGGTAACCACAGTGGAGGAGGCAAGCCATACAAGGATAAAAGTTTGAGATTTCAGGAAGGCTAACTTTAAGGAGATGTTTAGAAATCTCGAAAGAGCCCTAGCAGCAGAAGGTACAGGGAGAGATGTGGAAAAACAGTGTTCTAGACTCAAGAGAGTCATAACAGAAGTAATAGGTCACTTGTCAAAATGCATAGCAAGAGTAAAAGAAAGAAAAGGCCATTATGGTTCTCAAAGGTAATGGCCGAGAAAGTAAGGGAAAAGAAATGAGCCTTCAGAAGATACAAGGAAACACAAAAGGATGAGGACAGAGAACAATATCTGGAGAAGCAGATGGAATCTGGGAAAATAATTAGAAGAGCTAAAGCACAGACAGATGAAGGTATAGCCCAGGCTGTTAAGAAAGGCAATAAGACCTTCTTCAGATACTTTAGTGAAAAGAAAAAGACCAGTAATGGGATCGTTAGGCTGAAGATGGAAGGAGGAGAAAGGGTGGCGGACAACCTAGAAAAGGCTAAGATATTGAACAAATACGTTTGCTCAGTATTCACCAGGGAAGGTGGGGGTGAGGGACCAAGACTCATTAAAAGGCATATTCATGGGAGGGAGGTAGACACTAGCCCATTCACAGTGGAAAGAGTCCTAGAAGAACTAATGAAAATAAAAGCAGATAAGGCAATGGGGCCAGATAGGATCCACCCCAGAGTACTAAAAGAACTCAGGGAAGTGCTGGCAGAACCACTGTCTACCCTTTTCAAAACATCACTAGAGATGGGGGAGGTACCTGAGGAGTGGAGATGGGGAGATGTGGTCCCTCTCCACAAGAGTGGAAGCAGAGAGGAGGCAGGCAATTACAGGCCTGTTAGCCTGACCTCAGTAGTGGGGAAACTAATGGAGTCCTTATGTAAGGAGAGTATTGTGAAGTTTCTGGAGGATAGTGGGGCACAGGATCCAAGGCAGCATGGATTCTTAGTGAGAAGGTCATGTCAGACAAGTCTTATAGATTTCTTTGACTGGGTAACCAGGGTGGTAGATCAGGGAGGGGCAGTGGATGTGGCCTACCTGGATTTCAGCAAGGCCTTCGACACCGTCCCACACAGGAGATTGCTAAATAAATTGGGGAGCCTAGGAGTGGGTCCTACAGTAATAAAGTGGGTTGGGAACTGGCTAAGGGACAGGACTCAGTGGGTAGTGGTAAATGGCATGAAATCTGAGGAAAGGGAGGTGACCAGTGGGGTGCCACAGGGGTTGGTGCTGGGGCCAGTCCTATTCACTGTCTTCATTAGCAACATTGCAGAGCATCTGAAGGGAAAGGTGTGCCTCTTCGCAGATGACACCAAGATCTGCAACAGAGTGAACACACCGGAGGGGTGGAAAAAATGAGAAAGGACCTGAGCCTATTAGAGGAGCGGTCGGGTGTCTGGCAGTTGAGTTTCAATGCTAAAAAGTGCAAGAGCATGCACCTGGGTCACAGGAATCCAAGGGAGGAGTACAGGATGGGTGGGGAAATTCGGGCCACCACAAGTCAGGAGAAAGACCTGGGGGTCATCATATCTGATGACCTGAAGGTGACTAAACACTGTGAAAAGGCGGTGGGGAGAGAAAACATAATGTTGGGGTGCATAGGGAGGGGTATAAGAAACAGGAGGAAAGACGTGGTGATGCCACTGTACAGATCAACTGAAGTACTGTGTCCGGTTCTGGAGACCACATCTCTGAAAGGATACTGACAAAACAGAGGCAGTCCAGAGAAGGGTAATGAAGATGGTACATAGACTGCACCAGAAGCCCTATGAGGAAAGTCTATTTTTTTTTTAATTATTGTATTTTTCCACCTGGAGCCCTGGCAGGCAGCTATGGCCCTCCTAGTGGAGGGATTCACTCTCTGGTTCTGCAGCTCCCACTGCTGCCAACCCCAGAAATTCTCTTGTGGTTTCCCCCCATGGTGGGGCCAGGGAGGATAGAAATTGTGGCTACGCACATGGATGGGGGTAAGATACTCTCCAATAAGGATTCAGTGATCATGTCCTGAAGTGGGGCCTGGAGTTCCTGACAGAAGACGCTATAAAAGTCAATGGGATATCCGTCCAGACCAGGGTCTTTTCCTCCCTGGTAAGGCTGCATCTAGAGTATGGAGTTCAGTACTGGTGCCTACACCCCAAAATGGACATTAACCTGCTGGAGAAGGTCCAGAGGAGGGCTACAAAGATGATAGTGGGTCAGCAGGTTAAGGCACATGAGGAGAGGTTGAGGGCACTGAGCATGTGCTCCCTGGAAGACAGGAGAGAGAGAGGGGGACATGATTGTGACCTTTAAGTACTTGAATGGAATAAAAAAGGTTGATAAGGACAGTCTCTTTAAGCTGAATGGCAACCATAACACGAGGCAGCACAGTCTTAAGCAGGAGGGTGGAAGGTTTAGGAGGGAGGTCAGGAAGCACTTCTTCACAGAGAGGGTGGTGGACACTTGGAATGTGCTGCCAGAAGAGGTAATCTCATTGAAGACAGTGGGCAGCTTTAAGAGAGGCTGGGGCAGGTATGGGGGAGGGTAAGGGTCATGGGTAGGGAGGATGGGAGGAGTGGGGAGAGGGATCAAGGACAGTAGCTCAAGCTGTGGACCCTGCAACAGGAGCAGACCTGATGGACCAAATGGCCTCCTTCTGCTGGCTTTTTCGTATACTTGGATGTTCCCTTTAAGTGTTTGATTGCTTTAGAAATATCTTCCCAGGTTACAGGCCTCTCCATTACTTCCCTGTCCTGCTTACTAATAGTCTGGATCTGGGCTTTAGCAAAGAAGGTATCGTACTGGAGCTGCATCGGTGTCACTTCAGATGACTACAATTTTTCATAATAGGAGCAAAAGCAATCCCCTATTTCCCCTAGCCCCATGACATAACTCACCTTCAGTGCTTTGTACCTGCATTACATTCCTAGCTCCTTGCCTGTTTCTTAACTGCCACACCTGCCACCTACCACCTGCATCACCTTCAAAATAGTTGCCTGCCTGTGTGAGCAACAGATCCCTTTTTATTTTTGTATTGTGCGCTCTATTAAACTCCCACTTGAGCTTTTGCCACTTGTTATATCCCATTGCAGAGGGGTACTCCTTGTGCCTCTTCTTGACCGATGCAATCCTGGCCTCTAGCTGTACTAAGTGCTGGGTATCTAGGTTTTTTTTTTAGTAATTGTACCCCTCAAGACAGCTTTTAATGCTCCCCACCTTGTTGACACTGATGTACTGTAGCTCCAGGGGGATTATTTATTAGGAAGTCTCCAATATGGAGCCTAACGTGCTGCCTAAAATCCTTCTTTTTCAGCAGGGTTGGATCGAGTTTCCATGCCTGGGTAGTCGAGGGTGAACCTACACTTGCCAGTACTACCTGTAAAAGGGAGTGATCTGTGATCATGATTGGGTCTTATGCCACAGACTTTAAATTCAGTATCATATCTTGAGAGATAAGGGCCATATCAATCCACGAATATACTTTGACAGAGTGCAAGTAATGGGAGTAATCCCTTCCTGTGGGATTAAGGTGCTTCCATGAGTCTATCAGTCTGTGGTCCCTCATACATTCCCTGAGAGCTTTAGTACTCCTTGTTTCCATACCCCCAGCCCTATTTGACTGGTCAAGGCTGATACACATTACACAATTAAAATCCCCATGTAACAGCCAAGGCCCCAGGAAGCTGGTCATTTCTAAGGACAGATATGTGAAGAATTCCATGTTGCCCACATTTGGGGCATGCTCTGAGCCCACTGCAATGGATTGCCCAGTATTCAATTATATTTTCAGCAACACAGATCTTCCCCCTTTGTCAGCTGCAGCTTGCATGATGACCCCTGGAACCTGGGCCACAACCATATAGCTGTTCCTCTGGCCTTGGTTGTAAACTAGGAGCCCACCCATTCCTCTCCCCAGTTCTTGGCCATGTGCTCACCCTCCTTGATTGTCACATGCATCTCCTGCAGACAGGTGACAACAGCCTTCACAAATTTAAGCCTACCCAGTACTATTTTCAGCAACTGCTGTAGATGTACTTTGACCATTCCTAAAGCCATGCTGAGCATCATACAGAAGGCAGTGCTGGTGAATGTAGTCTGTGAGTTACGCAAAGATTAGTTTTTCAAGGATATTGCCATGACTGGATAAAACAGCTACAGAGTGATAAGAGGTAATTGCCAGTAATCCTAGGGTTACCCTTATAATGTTTAACAACTCTAGTTACTTTCCAAACAGCATTCCGAAGTCACATCTACGGTGAACTGCTGACTGCAGTTTTACTGGTAAAAGTACATATAGGCCCAGATATTCAAACTGCGCCAGTCTGAGGCGCAAGCCCTTGCGCTGCTCAAAATAGTTGCGCGCAGGGTGTGGCTGAGTGATATTCAAAGGAGTTGCGCTGTTGAGCAACTCCTTTGAATATGTTTAGCTCCACAACACTTGCGCATGCGCAGTGGAACTGCGCTTCCCCATGAAGTTGCAGAGATTGAGCATTCAACTTGCGGTGGCGCCAGTACCATTACTTCATCACGCCAAATTTCGATATTCAAAAGGTGACATGCAAATGGGGCCATAATTTATGCAAGGCACCAGGGGGCCATTTGCATCTCTTTATGGCCCCATTTGCATACCATTATGTAAGTGCGCCGATCCCGAGGACTTATATGGCCACCCTGCTGGTGGCAACCGTCGGGGGACAAGCCTTACACTACCTTTCCGATCAGCGGGCATCACAGTTACATGCCCCCACCTCCCAGCCCGATCGCGGGCATCACACTTCATGCCCCCACACCTCCCACAGCCCGATCGCGGGCAGAACACATACATGTCGCCCCCCCAACATCACCCACAGCCCGATCGTGAGGCAGAACCTGCTATAAACCTCCCCAGTGCCCGATCATTGGGCAGAACCTGTATAACCCCCAGTGCCCGATCGCGGGCCGAGATGTAACCCTCCCCAACCCGAATAACTCCCTGGTGGTCCAGTGGACCCGTAAAGCCCGATGCCGGGCAGAATGTCACAGCAGAACCCCCAAACATCTCCTGGTGTCTAGTGTCCCCCCACCCACCACGAAGCCCTCCACCCGCTCCCCCTGCGGCGGTGACGGCAACTCCACCCGCCTACCGCCCCGCCCGCCGCCCGACTGACTGTCCGGTAGGGCTGCCGCCCGGTTAGTGCAGAGCTACAGCCAATGGCGTGCGCCCGATACCGTACATGACAGTCCAGATTTGTGAATGATCATTCACAAATCTGGACTATCATGTGCAATATGGGCTACGCGTAGTGGCACAACTCTGCATCAACGATCGATCGGCCGAACAGCGAGCGACGAGCGGTGGGATGCTGTCGCCCGCCCGGCTGCGGGCGGGGGGTGGAGGAGCTTCGTGGGTGGGTGGGGGACACTGAACACCAGGGAGATGTTTGGGGAGTTGTGCTATATGATCATTCTGCCAGCGATCGAACTTACGTCCACTGGACCGGGGAGTTATTCGGGTTGGGGACGGGTTTATTCTGCCAGCGATCGGGCACTGGAGGTTTATACAGGTTCTGCCAGCGATCGGGCTGTGGGATGTGTGGGGACATGCGTCGTACTGCCCACGATCGGGCTGGTGGCGGGGAAGGGTTGGGGCCAGCCAGGGTGGCAGCTGCTGTGTTGCACCCTGCAATGCAGCTCACCTGTGGGTAGCCCTCGACTTAAACCTTTTTTTTGGCTCAAGCTTGTGCGGGCGCAGGTTGGGGGTTGCGCATGCACAACTCTGCGCAACCCACTGAATATCGGGTTGCGCAGGTTATGCATGGATCCTCCCCCTCCTGTTGAGCATGCATTCATTTGCATTGCTCTCTTGCGCAACCTGGTGCCAGTGGCGTAACTGCCTCCTGCTGAATATCGCAGAATGGCGCATTTTGGACTTGCGCATGGCGCAACCCTGTTGCGCATGGCACAACCCTTGTGAATATCTGGGCCATAGTATACAAGCACAATAGACAAAACACCTATGGAAAAGACAAAAGCTCTCAGTGAAAGAGAAATAATTTTATTAACTTTATTCTGCAATTTCTGTGCCAAATAAAGTGCTGGAGTGTTGAATATACACCTGTAAACAAGCTTTTGGCTAAGTGCGTCTCTCCTGGTTAAAAACAAAACAAAAATATATTCTGTGCCAGATAAAGTGCTGGAGTGTGGAATATGGAGCACATGCTTTCTAAAATCAAGGATTATGCTTGAGGTAAGGGATACATTTAATAAACTATTTTTGGGGAAGCCAAAAAGGGTGCTGTCAGTTTAATGAGCTTGGTCTTTTAACCATTTGAGCTTGTGCTATTACCTTTAAATAGAACTGAGAAAGGGCAAGGTTAGCATGGCCAGGATAAGAAGAAAGTAAACCAGGCACATAAGATGGACTAGAAGAGGGAGAAGTATAGGTAGGCAAATCAGAGAAATGATCATTAAAAGCATTAACAACAGTAACCAGGTTGGTACAATTTGCTCAGTTTATGATCATATATTTCATAGGCTGATTACTCTTTTACCAATAAGACCCTTGATATGACCCCAGAATCTATAGAAGTCACATGCAGAAGCTATAAGAAGATCCTTATAATAAGTGCTCCTCTTTACTGAAATGCCTTTCGTGACAGGTGTTCCTCATTTCTGTGTATTCCTCCAAATCAGGGGAAATGGAAGAGGCCTTAAATGTTTATAGTAAGAAAATGTGAAATGCGCAGTAATATAAAAACAAATGTATGCGCTAATGTGAGTGCAACTGTGCTGTCAGATAGGACCCTTAATAGTGGCATTTTATAATGTTAGTGAGGGTTCCTAATTGATTATTTAACATTATTGAAATATGTGCTCAATCCACAAAGCAAGCTAGCATATTACTGAAGAAGATCTGGGAAATTTCACTATAATTTTATTTTATTGTAATTGATGCACAAAACATTGCACAACACAAAATATGACAAGTACATCTAACAAGAAAAACAACACACATCAAAAGAAAAGGACAATGCCATCAAGAAAAGTACAGCACCTATCCTTTGCGTTAGCTCCCCAAAACTAAAGAAAAAATAATGAAAATATAACGATTAATTGCATGCTGGAAAAAAACAAAATATAACACCAAATAGAAAATACCCAAGGTTCTCTGTTTACATAAGGTCACCACTTGGACACCCAAGAGCATTTCTTTTTTTTTTTTCAAATTGAATATGCTTTATTAAAGAGAACAGAAAACCAGGTGGAAAAGACCTCATGCATATAAACATAAAATCAAAACAACATAGCAAGATACAGTACAAAAGAAGTAATTGAAAAAGCTAACTAGAAAACTCCATAGTCTCTTACATTTTACATAGTACAACAAAACAAAAACAAAAACATCCAACCCTCTCATGCCCCCACCCCCACCCACCCAGCAACCGGAGGAATTAACTAAAGCTACAAGGAAGAACCGTCAGGTCCCTGACCCAAAATACACCAGTCTGTCAAGAAAAAATGATGAGACAACAAAATACATAATTAGACAGTTAATAACACATATAACGGTTCCCAAATATGCTTATATCTAGACAACTTATCTGACAAACTTGCTATTAGGCGTTCAACCTGTAATGAAAACAGGATCTCCTTATACCATTCCAGGAAATGGGGGTGTCCTAATCCAGCCAGTGCCGAAGAATAACCTTATTCCCACATGTTGAGATCAACGCCATATGTGCCCTCTAGTTGCCAATCAGGGTATCTGTATAGTCAAGCAAGATACATATTTCAGGAAGAAATGCATCAGATAACCCCAACAATGGGTGTAGACAAGATCGAACTGAATTCCAAAAAGGAAAAACCTTCTGACAAGTCCATAGTATATGGAGCAATGTACCAGGCTCTTTACCACATCTGGAGCAAAGATTATTGGGGTAATCAACCCATCTTATGCAACTTAACTGGAGTGTAATAAAGGTTGTGAATAATCCAGAATTGCATAAAATGATATCGATTCCACTTTATCAACTTTTACAAATGCATCCAGATGATTGACCAGTCTCTATGGGATGTCAAGGTCAGAAGAGCCTGGTCTCACCCATAAAACCGTGGACCCTCATTAGCAACCAGATATTCCTGTAGGGATCGGTAATAATAAGATATAAGGTGAGCAGGAGGAGGTGAATGAAAAAAGGGAAAAATGGAGGTACTAAGAGGACTAAGCCATGGCCCTGTACCAAAAAACTTCATATGCATGTGCGATAATTGAAAAAATAGGAAACAAGACTCAACTCAACTCAATTTATTTTTTAAAACGCACAAGTCAGCATCTATTCAAGCACTTGCACAAATAATCAAAAAAGCAGCAATTTAAAAACACATACATACTATAAAACATATGTAACACAATACTCCACAACAGATCATTCATATTCCAAGAAGGCGAGGCTAAATAAGAGATAGTAGGCCAGTGATATTGGAAAGGCAACAATTTCTGATTAAGAGTGAGGCCTGTGACTTTCTCCACTCCTATATAGGGCCAAAATCGCTTAGAGAGCATCCATCCATCTATCTACAAATTAGGGTTCCTGAACAGAGGCTGGGAAATATCCCTATATAGATAAATCGTAAGCAGGGAGCAAAGTTGTAAATGAGCATGGAGGAATGCCCCAAGGGGTGTGTCCCATAATGGGCAGGGCAACTTCCCCTTGGAAAGGTAAGAAAGTGTCCGGATAACAAACCCATAATTGGAGCACAAGGAATGTTCTATAGCCACCCATTGTGGAACATATGATGTGTAAGAATTGCTCTCAGGTGGCCACAGCCAATAAGAGAGCCTGATGAGAAGCAGGTCCAGATAATATAGAAAAAAGTTAGGGACTTGTAGACCTCCATCCTGCTTAGTTCACTTTAATTTAGAAAAAGCTCGATGGGCTGCCTTACCTTGCCATAAAAATGAAGCAAAGAATCTGAGCACCAGGGCAAACCAAGATTCAGGAAGAACCAAATTATACATCTGAAGGGAGTACAATAAATGGGGTAAAACATTTATTTTAATAATGTTCAACAGGCCCCACAGGGAGAGAGGTAACACAGACCAGCAGTCCAGGTCCACTTTAAAATGGGACACAGTGGAGTCAAGATTAAATTGCTTCATCTTAAGGGAAGAAGTACTAAGACAAATACCCAAATATTTCAATTTGTCCTTCCTCCAGACAAGGCCAAGGTGCTCAACATCCGCCCTAAAGGTTGCACTATTAAGGGGTATTATCTCAGTTTTAGAGAGGTTATGTTTATAATTAGAAAAGCACCAAATTGAGAAATAATCTGTAGGCAGCAGGCAGGGAAGTAGCATGGGAAGAGACATGGAGCAGAATATCATCTGCATATACTGATAATTTATAGTCAACGGTACCAATAGAGACACCAGAACCCCGAGGAGAAGAATTAAGGTTACAAATCATGGGTTCTAAAAAGAGATTAAATAAATATGGGGAAAGGGTACATCCATGCCTGGTGCCCTGATGGAGAGAAAATGATGAAGATAACATGCCATTAAACAGTGTACGGGCAGTCTGGAAGGAATAAAGCACACTGACCCAGTGTATAAACATCCGGGGAATGCTATATTTGGGTAGTAAAGCAAACAAGTAGACCCATGAGACCCTATCAAAGGCCTTCTCGGTGTCTAGGGACACCAAAGCTGCAGGATCAGGCGAATCCCTGGACACCAAGAAAAGGTACGACAATTTCCTGAAGTAGTCAGCCGAGAGTCTACTCCTCACAAAGCCCACCTGTTCCCTGCTGATAAGCGAGTCCCATACTAGTCCCAATCTACAGGCCAGTATCTTAGAGAGTATTTTAAAATCCACATTAATAAGTGATATGGGTCTGTAGTTGGAGCCCAGCAATGGGTCCCGACTGGGTTTAGGAAGAACCACAATGGTGGCAGCAGTCAGAGAAGGATCAGACTCACTCTCTTCAAAAATGTAGTTATATGTATCTAAGAGAATAGGGGCCACCTGATCCTTAAAAGCCTTGTAGAAATTGGTGGTGAATGCATCCAGACCAGGAGCTTTATCTGAAGCAAGGGAATCAATAGCCTGGGAATCCTCAGGTGGGGTCAGAGAGCTTGTAGAATGGCCACATGGCAATCCGCCAATTGAGGGAGCGCTATATCCTGGAGGAAAGATTCAAACTGAACCGAAGAAAAAGAGAGGGAGGGCAGAGCATATAACTGCTGATAAAAAGCTTTTAAAGCATCAACAATATCCCGGGGAGAAGTAAGAAGATGACCAGAATTGGAACAGATTGAGGAAACAATCCTGTTCATTGCTTGAGAATGAAGACAAAGGGCCAACCACTTCCCAGCCTTCTCCCCCGGTCGAAATATTTTACCTTAGAGCATAGAAAAGACGGGAGAAAGACGTGGGTAGGAGATCTAGGGGTAATGGGCAGTAGGAGCAAATCAAGGGAGTCGAAACCTTTAGCACTTTAAACCTTAAACTGCCTATGTGGTTGCAGTCCTGGGTTGGACAGAACAAAGGCAGTTGGTGCACATGTAGCTAACACAAGGGTGAGGGGGCGGCTTAGTGGCAGCTACAGATATCTTTTATTTTAGATGAAGCTATTGCTTTGTAGAGATTAATTGAGACGATACTGGTTAGTTTCAGTACAGATTGGAGTTGGTTCCATAAAGTAGGAAGGGCAAATGAAATAGCTCATTGGCCAAAGGTAGTACGAGTTCTTGGGACATCAAGCAGGATATAGTTTGATTTCCTGAGAGAGTATGCACTGCGGGAGATGCAGATAAGAGATGTTATGCAGCTCGGCAGTTTGTGAAGGAGTATCTTAAGGGTCCAGATACCAGCATGGAGCAAGCGTCTAGTGGCAAGTGAGGTCCAACCAACAGCTGTGTACAGATCACAATGGTGAGTTCTGTAAGGGGAACTGGTGATGAACCATATAGCACGGTGGTAGAGAACGTCCGGCTTACTTAGGCTTGAGATTGCAGAGGAGGTGTAGATGAAATCTCCGTAATCAAGTAGGGGAAGAAATGTGGCCAGAACAAGCCTGGTTCAGGTTGCAAGAGGGATGAGCTTATTGTCTATCCAAAAGCCAAGATATTTAAATTTGGGAACAACTTCCAGGGGTTCACCCAGTGAGGTAACAACAAAGTCCTTTGGCAGCAAAGGGGGGGGGTGTGCCAATGGAGGTACTACATGTAAAGATCATTGCCTTGGTTTTCTTGGCATTTAAGAGAAGCTTAGCTTTAATAATATTAATTTCAAGCTGAGCAAAGCCAGCTTGCAAAACGTCACTAACTTCCGTTAGAGTTGTGCCAGAGGTATACAATACAGTGCCATTCTTATCCATTAAATAAGGGCTGGCAGCTTAGCCTAGAGGTTAGAGGAATGAGGTGTGAACGAGCTTGATACATCCAGCAGACCAGACCTGAGTTTGATTCTCGCAACCTCCACTTGCATACTGTGTGACTATGAGCAAGTCTCTTAACCGCCCAGTGCTCCCAGGTTGCCCCTGAAAACAGGCACTTGTGTCTAGTGGGCCTTCCCGGTTACCAAAGACTAAAATAAAAATAAATAAAAATAAAATAAGCAGTATTGTAAGTCTGTGATGTAAGGATTAAGCCACGAAAAAGATGGGTCTACTGTGGAATTAATCCATGAGGTGAAGAGTTTGAGCCATGCGGCCGAGGCAAAAGTGGGTCAACAACCAACCATGGATTAATTCCACCAGACCCATCCTTCGAGTGGCTTAATTCGCTTGTAACATGGCTAGCAATTTACTAGGTTACACTTAATGATTAGTATTACACAACAATATTATGAATAAGAAACAGGTGTCAAAATACCACATTTCTGTCTCTTACTACTTTCTCTATAACCTTCTATTCACTTCAAAACATGCACGTGCACATTCAACATTTGGTATCTATTCATATAGTGATGTGCTTTTCTGTACCTATACTGGAACTGGGTTAAATATGCACCCCGGAGATTCGCATTGCTCGCTGTATGCGCTTCTCTTTCTATGTGTGTTTCTCTCTTCGTTTCAGCTTGATTCTCTAACATTTTGCTGCTCTTTGCTGCTGCACTCTGGGTATTTCTCTGGATTTACATGTCCTGATGCACGCTGCGCCACAGCTAACACATGCGGACACTTCTGATGCAGCTCAGGCTACTTCACCGATTACAGGCACCTGATAGTATGCATCTTTACAGTAATGCTCTAATTATCTCCGGTTCTGCTGACTGTTCTACTAACACAGACTGCTCTGTCTGCAATTTCTTCTGCACATATTTTTTTTCTGACCCGCGGTTTTCCTACTGCTGTTTCGTGGTCTACCTCTACCACTCTCTGACTTCTGTGCCATTAGTTACTAGCTTGCCACTAGAGGGTGACGAAACACAGCATTTCCTATCCTGCACTCTACCGGTCCTCACCAAAGCTGTTAAGCTCCACCTCCATGCTAACCGTGGTCTAATTATTTTTGCGTGCACCCGCTCCCTACCATGATCTACTATGGTATTAGACCATGGTTTCTGCTGTACCACATGGTGTGTTTGCACCTATCTGAGTGCTTCATTTCGTTTTTGGTTTTTTTGCCATGTTACAAGAGAACATTATGTCCTTTTTTATGTTTCCCTTGATTTTTCCAGTTGCCCACTAGAACATAAGATAACTACTTTGACAGCATTATTCAACAAAAGAACACCACTGCAGATGTGGCATGTTCTGTGGTTATGTGCAACTGAGCATAAGAGCTTAGATGAAAGGTATTGTCCAATTCTAATGTGACAAACCAGTGGAAACACAGGAGTATTTATTTAAATAATGCTTCTATGCCAAAAGTATTGGGGAATTCCTGGAAGTCCAGTGGAAATGGCCTTTAGTTAAATCTGTTCCCTATGAATGCCTTATCTTTGGCTTTCCTTCTTTGAGTTTGGAGACAATAAGAAAAGGCACCTTAGGAGTGCCCTTTGCTATTTTTAAATTTTTCTTGTAACAAGCTCGTTATGCATTTTCACAACAATAAAAGCTAATAGCATTTTCTGAGGTAGTTAGTTGGTTGGTTGGACCCACTCGGCCTTCAGCATCATGGCCCAACCCCCCACCACCACCACCACGTATTAATTCCACAGTAGACCCATCCTTTCTGGTGGCTTATTCCTTACATATATCCCTTTCCATGCAGTATTTCCTATCTCATTCTGGCTTAGTTTTGTGGAGTACACTTACTGTATGTATGAGGCTAATGCCAGCTGCTGTCCCTTAAGTGCTCTCAGAATAATGTAGCTAATTTTATGCTAATTACTTAGCAGGAGCTAGAAACCCCTTTAGTTTCTGTCGGTCTTGTCAGTCTGGGGCTAGACCTCAGGAGAAGAACATCCTGCTGTACAGAATAAACCCTTTATTCACTTATTTTCTGCATCTGTCAGTTTGTTTGGATGGTCCAGCAAAGCATCTGCTTCCACAGCAACAGATGGGCCTGGCAGACCAGAAAGAAGGTAAGGGTCTTTAGTGGCTGACCAACACCAAAACGCCACAATTTCTACAGTATGGCTTTTGTAAGTACAAGCCTTATATATATTGGGGTATCAAAAAATCTGCATTTGGCCCACATAAGCGAAGTTTCCCAGACAGTCACTTTTCAGGATATAATTATAAATCATGTAGTTTGTAATACTGCAGCATATGGTTGCGGTGTTACTGCTCCACGTAATATTATAATTATTGCACATTGCCTGTAATGATACTGTTGCAGCATATTATTTGCATGTTGATCACTTTAATTTTGCACAATGCACGCTTGTCACTTAAAATTTCTCATTATTTAAATGAATGTGGTTGCAACATATGGGTTCCCCTCCGAAGAAGCCTTGGCAAAACCAGTCAGGGGACTCTGTCTGTTGGCAAACTCCTGTTATGCTGTGAAGACAGAATCGTGAGTTTGTGTTAAACTGCTTTTGCACTAATTGCACTTATGTCACAATAATAAATGCTTGTTACAGTAAGTTTTTGTGACTGGTGCCATTTTTCCTGGTTTTTGCTGTATTTTAACATGGCACAGTCAGGCTGTGGAATGACTTGTTTGTTTGTCCCTTCCTTTTTAAACACACTCCCAAAATTACAAAGCAAAAATATACCATAAAAGAAAGCCACAGGGCTGATCAAACCACTTTTTTGAACTGGTAAATAAATCATCCCTCTTTTCATTGGGTTTAAGTGACTTCCCAAGACAAGCATAAAGAAAAAGTCATAGAGATTGTCTTCCAAATTAGGTGACAGTGGAAAAACAAACCTAACATACAAATATCTTTGTATCCAAAGTGATTTTGCAAAAAAAAAAATCTTTCTTACACAATTACCAAGCTTTCCACTGTTTCGCCAAGATACCTGTTGAATAAATCCTAGATTTCTCAATTAAATGTAGCCATAAAAGGATGAGAGTGAGTTGGATGTCATTATCCACTTAGGTACTCATGACCTGGCAAATGGGGAGCCTACGGAAGTTCAGGAAGAGTTTAGGAAATTGGGGAGGGGTCTCAAGCAAGTAGCTGCTTCTGTCACATTCTCAGAAGTACTACCTGTGAGAGGCATGGGAGAGCATAGGAGCGCATGCACCAGGAACTTTAACTCATGGTTGAAGAACTAGTGCTGTGAGGAAGGGTTTGGATTCATTGGTGACTGGGGACCCGCCTGGAGGGATGGAGGCTTGTTCAAGCCTGACGGCCTGCATCCATCCTGGAGGGGAATCAAAGCACTCAATGATAAGTTTAAATGCTACATGGATAAGCATTTAAACTAGCCAAGGGGGGTGGCAGACCAGCAAGGAGGGTACCTAATTGCCCACCCTCCACAGTTAGCAGTGGAACCAGTGAAGAGGAGGTGTGGATATCTCTACAAAGCAGTGTGCAAAGATGGAGATAAGCACCCAAGAGGTGGCTAGGCAGAAAGGGGGCAAAATTCTACAGAACAGCAGACAGCAGAGAGAACCAGGGATAAAGGACAACCATGGAGGGTAGCTGGAGTAGAACGGCTAAACAGTCCAGGGAATTCAAATCATGGAAAGCCATGTGTGCCAATGCAAGGAGCCTTAGCAGCAAGATGGAGGATCTGGAGGCTGTCATGGTGCAGCCAGGCCTGGACAATGTGGCCATCACAGAGACCTGGTGTAATGATAAACATGACTGGGAGATGACCATACCTGGCTACGACATATTCAGAAGAGACAGGGCAGGTAGGAAGAGAGGAGGAGTGGCTCTTCAAGTGAAAGATGGCATAAATGGCACAAAGATCCAGGAGGAACAAAATGGGGGAGAGATACTGTTGGAAAGGAAAATGGGGCCAGACATCCACACAGGGGTGGTCTATAGACCACCAGCCCAGGAGGAAGAAACAGATAGGGAGCTGATGCTAGCTATCCAAAGGATGGCAGACAAGGGTGAGGTGGTGCTGGTTGGAGACCTCAATATTCCAGAGGTGGACTGGAGCCTCCCAGCAGCAGCATCAACCAGGAGCAGATTTATCCTAGACTCCCTTCAAGGTGCCTTCATCAAGCAACTGGTCACGGAACCAATTCGGCAAAAGGCAATACTGGACCTTGTACTCTCAAACGGGGACAGTACGATGGGGGTAACAGTGGGGGAGCAGCTGGTGAACAGTGACCACCAGTCACTGTGGTTTGAAATCACAGAAGGAACAGAGCCAAACCGCACAAAAACACATATCCTGGATTTTAGGGGTGCAGACTTTGGGAAAATGGGGAGGTGTTTGAAAGAGGCATTAATGGGAATGGGGCAGGAATCGGGAGTTGAGGAATAGTGGGCAATGTTTAAAATGGAGATTACAAGAGCAACAGAATTATGCATTGACACTGGAGGGCCAAATGATCTGATCTTTCCATAACTGCAGATTTTGCTTCTAGAACTTGGACCTGATGAGATATGAAGATATAACCAATTCTAGAAGTAATACTACCTTTAGAAAAGGTATATCTACTAGATCTACAGTAGGTACCTAATGGTATGCATCCTGTAGTCTGGCAGTGGTGACCATATCTATTAAAGAGACACTGTCAACCTGTTTTGCATCATATTATTTCTAGTTAAAACCCCACATTTTTGATTACTTACCTTCTCCAAAATTCATTGATGTTGCTATTTGTTTTGTCTGTCTGCTTGTTTAGTAGAACTGAAATGCATGCTAATGTATATTTACAAACAACTTTGTTTTGTTTCAGATCCTATAACTATTATTTTTGAACACTTCCTGAACATTTGAAACACCTCTAAAAAGCGTCGTCACTCATGGTCAAGGCCCCTGGAATTCTGTGATTCTGCGGTTGCAGAATTTTCTGCAAAATTTGCATCATGCCGCAGAATTCACTGTTTTCGGTGAGTCTTTATTCAAATATACTGTTTTCCATGGTGTCAGGCTTTCTTTCCCATCTTGTTTGTCCTGAAGCCCCTCCTCTATGCTTGGCATATGATGTAGATGATGACATCACATCATAGTTAACCAATGGCAGGACTGCGTTCTGCCAGAGAAATGAATAAATCATGCCGCAGAAATCAGAAAATTCTGCCGCAGAGCACTAGGGCCCTGACTCATTGTGCAATAGCCTCCTGAACTCCCACTGCATCATGAGTGGCTAGACTATGTTGGGGATGTTCCCAAGTCCATGAAAGATGCAATGGAAGTTGATCAAGGAATATAAACAAACCAGTTTTTGTGTGGTAACACCAGTATGGTAAGCAGTCTGTTTTTCACTTTTTAAAAGAAAAACAGAATCAGAATTAAACTACCAGCTACATCAGCAATCTTTACAGAAAGTTGACAATCGTTAAATGTGTTTTTTAAACTAGGGACACTATGAGGCCTAAGGGGGTTGACAGTGTCCCTTTAAAAAGAATCCCAATAAACCTTTTTATTCAATTCTCTTTTAGCAACATGGGGAGGAGGACAATTGAAATCCCCTGAGAGTTACTGTTCTTTCTATAAAGAAAAAAATAAAATGAATTTCTTCAGAATTATACATGGGACCTTATACTGTGGTGCACATATACTGAAAACTCTTAAGATATCCCTCCTTTTCTACATCTACAATCAAAGCCCTCCCCATGTGTACATCCCCTAATTGTGTAATATGCCAGTTGGAACCTTTTAATAAAATACCCACACAATTACAAAGCTCTTCCCTTAGAGACCAGCAAGATAGTCCTTTAGTCCAGAGTGCTATGGCCCTAATGATTTAAAATGTAGTTTTGAGTCTAGAATCTTGCAGTAAAATAATATCCCCAGGTTGCTTGGAGAGACATGGTCAGCAAACATTTTTATGTTTGCTTGCACGCATGTGCAAGAAACATAATGCCACCATACGAGTTTTCGTAGGTGTGGCACCCCCCCTTCCAATGCATTGAACGTTTCTGCAGGCACGGCCGCACTGCACCAATGAATGTCTCAGCTGTCTATGACAGCAGTTCAGATGCAGTGGCATACAGTTGAAAGCAAACAACCGCTACAATCAGCGCTGTTAATGTGTAGGCAATTTGCATACTGGAGCCCACCCCAGCATGGCAAAAGTCCAGCATCCTCATGTGTGCCTCCCCACACTGTATGGCCAACAGGGGTGCCCAATCCCCTGTTGGCTCCACTGCCCCCCAAACTTCCAGGTGCCATGCTGGGAGCCCACCCCAGTGTGACAAAGATCCCACCTCGTCTTTGTGAAAATAAACCTGTAACAAAAAAAACGGTCCTCGTTGACTATCTTGCCCCCTCCCCAACCCTTCCCTCTGCGTACCTCACCTCCCCACCCCTCACCCCATACTTACCTCTGAGGCTGACGTGACAATCTTCGGTGGAGTGGGAACACGTCTGCACTCTTCAAAGCTGACCACGAACTGAAGAAATGCCGGTAAGCTGTATAATGGCATAAATAGGGGGTTTTCAACTTTGTTGCATATTGTGGTCATTTTTTTGAATTTTTGCACCACATTTTTAATATGGGGTCCTTAGGACTCCACCTCATGAATTATGTTACTGTCATTTGGTTACTTAGTCCCGAAAGGTGATTTTTGTGGTCACTGCACGGAATCACCTTTTGGCACTGATGAACAAAACAACAGTGTCACTGCTCATGAGGTAGTCTCTCAAAAAGCCTATATTGCAAATTTGGTGAAAAAATTCCCCAAAATGACTGTGTTATGAGTTTGTGTTGCACAGTTTCCATGCACACTCACAAATTTGTGAATTTGTTACATTTTCATTCCAGATTTTCAACACTGGCATTTTTTCACACCTCCTTAAGAACAGTACAGCTGTCATTTTTCACATCCTGGCCAAAATGTGTTTTCGCACTTCCAGCACAGAATAGTGCGGGCACTGTGGGAAATCAGAGTTCAGGACAGATTGAGAAAATCACAGTGACACTGTTCATGAACAGAGGTCCTAAAATGCCTATGTTGAAAATCTGGTCACAAAATACCATAAAATGATTGTGTTATGAGCGTGCATTTCGCAGTTTCTATGCACCCTCATAACTTCAAAAATTTGTAATATTTTCACTCCAGATTTTCGTCATTGACATTTTTCCACACATCCTTATGAACAGTACAGCTGTCATTTTTCACATCCTGGCTGAAATATGTTTTCGCACTTCCGGCGCAGAATAGTGCAGTCTCTGTGGGAAATCAGTGTTCGGGACAGATTAAGAAAATCACAGTGACACTGTTCATGAGCTGAGGTCCCAAAATGCCTACATTGAAAATCTGGTGCAAAACATCCCCCAAATAATTGCACTACAGGTGTGCAGTTCACAGTTTCTATGCATTACCATTTTTTTTTATATTCTCACTCCAGATTTTCAACATTACCATTTTTTCACCTCCTCATGAACAGTACAGCTGTCATTTTTCACATCATGTTTGAAATGTGTTTTCGCACCTGTGGCGCCAAATGGCACAGGCACTGTGCAAAATCACCTTTCGGCTAACAAACTGATAGTGCCACTGTTCATGCGGTGGGGTCACAAAAAGCCCATGTTGAAAAGTTAGAGTAAAAATACCAAGAAACACCCAGGGCCTTAGGGTTTCTGACCATAACACCCTACCCTGTAGGGTCTGACAGGCGTCCGCCCTACCCTATAGGGACTGATAGGCATCGGGGTGTGACTTGGGATTGTCGACAGTAATGCTCATGCCATTCCACCCACACCCCAACCCTGCAGCCAGTGACAGGCATTGAGGTGCAACTTGGACTCTTTGGCCCCAGAATTCACACCATTCTCCTATACTGCACCCAGTTCAGCATATTTCCTTATGGAATGAGGTGAGTGTAAAGCACAGACACCCCAAGGCCCACCTCAACACTTGTCAGTGTCTGCAGGGTAGGGTGAGGTGAAATGTGACCATTATGGGTGACAACCCAAAGGCACACCCCAATGCCTGTCCATCTCTGCAGGGTGGGGGTGGAGTTGGCATCAGTTCAATACATCACTGCTATTCCTATACTGCATCTGTCTAACTCCTGCACGTCCACTGCTAATGCCAGCAAGCAAACATTTGGCATTGACAAATGCTTGTTTTAGAGTGACTTTATGCTGTTAACATTCCAGGAAGTCATTAAAAAGGAGCCCATGTAACAGACGAAAAGAAGAAACAAAACACCCTTCATAGTAAATTCCCTAACTCTCAAGGACTGGCACCTAGTCCTGTATCTCCTTTTTTTTTGAGGTAGAAACTTCTATCTGCAAATCTTCCTGTTCTGAGGATAAATTTATTTGAGAGGTTATTGATAAGACCTCATTCATCACCCTTCTTTTCTCTGTGTCTCCCCACGTTTTTTGTTCCTGAGAGCAGAAAACTGGTATGATACCGGAATAACTGGAGGTTTTGCCATCTTAGATTTATGGCTATGTCCTCTTCTCTCCTCTTATGTGGTAAAGAATGCATCTCAGTGTCCCCTGACTCAGAGGGGTGAGGAATTTCAAAAAGCAAGGGGTGGGGTGGGGGTGGCATTTCTGATGGGACATATTTTGTGATATCCTCTGAGGCCTTCAGTGGAACCACTGACTGTGGGCTCTGAAGAGGTGGGGGAGATGGTTCAACCATATTGTCTGAGGATGCAGCAAACCTCAGCAAAATCCACCTCTCCTTGTGCAGTCTCAGTGGGAAGCAATAGTCCCTTTTATTCCTCTAGTGTCTGGGATATATGGGGAGTCTGTGCAGGTAAAAGTGCTGGTCTCACAGAAAAATGGGTAGACTGATCAACTGGCCTCCCATGAGATCATGCTTGTTGGGCTTTACCTATCAGGTGATCCTGATCATACTTGTCTTCCCTGTTATGGGAAGCCCAAGGACAATTTCTAAAAGACCGGCCATGTTTCTCACAGAGGTTACAACAAAAGGGATTCAGCCAGGAAGGATAACTATGGCCGTAGGAGAGGCATAAGCTACCTCTCTGCTGGTCACACACTGAGCTATGATGTGCCACCAAACCACACTTAAAACAGGCATGGGGCTGTCACTGGTAAAAAAAAAAAAATCCTGCTGTCCCTTCCCAAGTAGAAACTGTTCAGGAGCTGCACAAGACCAGTACCTCTAAATTTCAGTTTTACATGTAACTTCCACCATCCTGTCCACATTTTTACCCATTCAATATTGGGGACGGAACATCAAATGCAGTGGTAACCACTGCCACTTTCAGTGGTGTCATAGAGTATGGTGCACCATGGCCCAATGCCATTGTAAAATGCCACATTCATTTGAATGTGGCATTTCCAATATCGGGACTTGACGTCTCGCACCATCAGGCACTATTTTTTGAATGTGGCAATGGCTACCACTCTACCTCTGACTAAGCCAGTAAGTAATGTCTGAATCATTCACTCCCTCATTATGAAAAAGTACCGTGACTACTTTAACTGCAGGTTTAGTCAAAAGTATGGCAACAACAGAAGCCCACAGTGGAGTGTCTTTCAAAGAATTTCACTGGGCCCAGAACTTATCTAATGATTTCACAGCCTTAAAGCTCACTTCATAAGTCTGTTCATTTACCACATGGATGAATACATACAAGTCCGATGCTGCAGACTGTATGGATTCTTTCAGGAGGGTTCTGTTAACAAAAGTTTTGTCTGTGGGGGGGGGTCTTCACCCCTAACATACCACTGAAAAACTGCATTTCTTCTTTGTGCAGGCTCCGGAGTATTAGAAAAAAGCTCAGAAATTTCAGGGGCCCTCCTTCCACACCATTTGTACCCAGTCTCGAGTCTGTTTGTACCTTCCCTGTGTATGCCCTAAGGGGAGCAGTGGAAGTGATACCAATTTACAGAATGGTCTAGAAGTATCATTACTACTGGGTAACATATTGTCCTGGAAGTCAGAGAGATGGGCCACCTTTGTCCCTGTAGCTACAGTTTAAGAACCTTATCAGTCTGCACAGGTGGTTCAGTTAAGACTTTTTCCTGAGCCCCAGTAGCAATCCTACCCTTCAATACATTATGCTCAGAGGACACAGTGGAGAGGATTAACAGGAAAGGAAAAACAGGCTCCTCACCCCCCTTTATCATGGTTGGAAGTAGAAAAGTTCACAGGGCTCTTACTAGGCTGTACTGTACCTTCAAGTGCATGTCAGACAAAACAGAATGCTCTGGTACTGTAGAATTCCTGTCTATGTCACAGTTTTCAGGGGACATACTGTATGTAGATCTGCTGCAGCATAAGAAATGGATGTTTGCATGAACTGAGGCTCCAGCTTACTCATCGTGGCAATATCAACAACCTGTGAAGTTGGAACAGCATTCAAATTTGCAGCAGATGGCACAGAAAATGGAACTGACATGCTGTCAGTAAAATCAATCACTTTTCCCGATTCGGTATTAATAGGGACATTATAAACTACCCAAGAAAGAAAATATTCCTGTGGGAAGTGGTCTCAGTAGATAGTTTGTAGCATCTCTGAGGTGCAAAAATATGCTCAGTATTCTGTTCAGATTGTAGGGATGCTAAACATCGAATAATTGTCACAAACTTCAATGTTTTTTTCATATATCTTGTTTTATTTCCTTGCCCCCAATGTTTCACTTGGTATTTGAGCTTTTTCAAGGGTTCTTTAATATCTATTGATTCATAAATGTACAGTATATAATGTTTGTAATTATATTTCTTTTTAAGAATTTTATAATATTGAAGAGCACTATCCATCATAGACTGTATGCCTCACCTTAAGTCTAAATACTCCTCATCTTATACATTCAGTTTGTACAAAACATCTCTTTGCTTCTCTTGTTCCAAAATGATCTATGTGTAAAAAAGTTGTTGTTATCACTTTAAACATTTCTATGCGCATTCATCTGGCTCATGGCTGGCCATCCTCCCACTATCAATCCTGTTCTTTTTATGTTGTCTTGTGCATGTGCAAGCAATGTCTTCTTGTAGCAATAGCACAGTGAGAGGTGTGTCAGTGTTGGCGAATGCAGGGCAAGCTTTAATAGGTGTGTCCCTCATTCCCCAATTAGACAGCATACTAGCGCTGATGCAAAATTTATGTAAAGTGCCATCAACTTGAAAGAAATGTGCTGCTGCAATCAGAGTCAAGCTCGTCATGCAGTGGCAGAGATGACACGCCTCCCGTACGTGCCTTTCCTGGTGAAACATTTCAATAAACATGACGGCGGTTAATCCGCAAACAAAGCCGACATCAGGGGTGTAATCCCAGTGTCAGCATGTCCCCCACCTCCCCCACATTGTGTGGCACACTGGGAGCCCACCCCAGTGTGCTGCCACTCACACAAAGCTAACTGCTTTTGGCATGTTCCCCCCACCCCCATTGTGTGGCACACTGGGAGGCCACCCCAGTGTGCCTAACAAACAGTCTCATGATGTCCTTTATTCACACTGTGTGGCACACTGGGAGCCCACCCCAGTGTGCTGCTGCTCACACAAAGCCAACAGAGTCAGCATGTTTCCCCAACCCCCATTGTGTGGCACACTCGGAGTCCACCCCAGTGTGCCTAACAAACCGTGTTGCAATGTTTGGTTTTTTTTTTACCTGAAAAAAAGAAAACGATCCCTTGTTGGGCTTGGTGCCCCCTCCCCCATCTCACACCCACCCTCTGTGCACTGCACCTCCCCACACCCCCCTTCACCCCATACTTACCTCTGGAAGGCCAGCACTGTGATCTGCGGTGGAGCAGGAACACGTCTGGACTCTTCAAAGCCGAACTGCAAAATGAAGAAATGCCGGTAAGCTGTATAATGACATCAATGGGGGGGTCAACTTAGGTGAATATATCAGCAATGTTTTTGAATTTTGGCTCCTAATTTTCAACATGGGGTTCTTGGGACCCCACCTCATGAACACATGCACTGTCATCTTGTTATTTGGTCCCGAAAGATGATTTTTCAGTCACTGCATGGAATCACCTTTCAGGACTGATTAATGAAACAACAGTGCCACTGTTAATGAGGAGGGGTCCCAAAAAGCCTATGTTGCAAATTTGGCGAAAAAAATCCAAAAAATGACTCTGTTATGTGCTTGCATTATGCAGTTTCCACGCATGCTCATAACGTCAACAATTTTTAATATTTTCACTCCAGATTTTCAACATATCATTTTTTCACACCTCCTTATGACCAGTACAGCTGTCATTTTTCACATCCTGCCCAAAATATGTTTTTTCATACATCTGGCGCACAATGGCACGATCACAGTGGGAAATCCATTTTTGGGACAGATTAACAAAATCACAGTGCCACTCTTCATGAGTGGGTCCCAATGCCTAAGTTGAAAATCTGGTTAAAAATCCCAAATAATTGTGTTATGGGTGTGTATTGCATGATTTCTATGCTGCCTCAGGACTTCACCAATTTTTCATATTTTCCTCCAGATTTTCAACATTGCCATTTTGTACACCTCCTTATGAACAGTACAGCTGTCATTTTCACATCCTGCCTGAAATGTGTTTTCGCACCTGTGGTGCCAAATGGCACAGTTGCTGTGCAAAATCACCTTTCTGCTAATGAACTGGTAGTGCCACTGATCATGAGGTGGGGTCACAAAAAGCCCATGTTGAAAATTTGGAGTGAAAAATGCCCATGGCATTAGGGTTTACAACCATAATGCCCCACCCTGTACAGATTGACAGGTGTCAGGGGTGTGACTTGGGATTGTTGGCTGTAATGCTCATGCCATTCCACCCCTACCCCCCACCCTGCAGCCAGTGACAGGCATCAAGGTGTACTCTGGACTCTTCAGCCCCAAAGTTCACCCCATTCTCCTGTACTGCATCCATCTCATTGTATTTCCTTATGGAATGGGGGTGAGCATAAGGCCTGAAGACCCCAAGGGACACTGCAACACTTGTCGGTGTCTGCAGGGTAGGGTGAGGTGAAATGATGTGAGCGTTATGGCTGATGACCGAAAGGCACATCCTAATGCCTGTCAGTCTCTGAAGGGTGGGAGTGGGGTTGGGGTCAGTTCAATACTTCACTGCCATTTCTATTATACATCTCTCTAACTCCTGCACTACCAGTGCCAGTGCCAGGAAGACAGTATTCGGCATTTACAAATGCTTGTTTCTTACTTGTGGTTACAAATCTTCAACTCTTTTAACTTATCACAACTTTTGTTAATACTCTGCTTTCCATTATAATATTTCATGGTAATCAATGTGTATTTATCACTTTAAATTAATTTGATTTATACTTAATCCATTATCTGTTAACTTGCATTACTTTTACATATCCATTTCTACCATTCTCCTATGGGTTTTTGTTAAATCGCACCATAAGTAATATTAAATACCTTAATAGCCTGATGCTTCCAATATACCAGTACTTCATACAACCATTTGGACAATACAATGATAGAATCTCTCTGGAATAACATTTTTTTAGCAGAACTGGGTAACGTTTATAACTATAAATTTAAATTTTATTCATTTACTAGCATTTTGAAAAATTAACTTTCTTTACCTAGTACTCTGTTAGGCAGCATTTTAAAAATGCCTGCTAGTCCTTCAGTTCTTTTCCTTTTTTCCTTTACAGTCTGTTCCTGAAATACAATCAAACATTTTCTGTTACCTCTCCTCCTTAATTTTTTTATATTTTATTCAAGTAAAGCATTAGTTAATGGCTTCCGTTACCTAGTGCTTCATGCAGCTATGTTAGAAAGGCCTGCTAGTCTTTCAATTCTATTGCTTTTTCTATGCAGTCTCCTTCTGTAATATATGCGAACATTTTCTGTTAACCTCCCTGCTAAGGTGTTATATTATATTCAAGTGAAATGTTTACAACTTTAAACTTAACTCATAGTTCACCTTGTGAAACACCACTGGAACTTTTATAAGAACTGTCATTCTCAGTCGATACTGGTGTGGCACCTTCCTGTAACAATATTTCTTTGGTTACTATTAAGTTCATTTAAGTTGGTGTCTCTCACTATATTCTCAGTGCAGATGTAAAGTACATGTGAAGGTTAACTTACTTTTCTTTCCAACTCTCCTTATCCTGGTGTGTTGATTGCAGAATGGTGCCCTGACTTGCGTTGTGAGTAAAGGGTTCTCTTGGACCCACATGTAGAGTCTCATTGTGTGACTGCACGTGTGATGTCATCTCAGTGTTCCCACCACTGGTGGTGGTGTTGCTAGACAACTCCTTAACACACCTCCATGGAAACAGAGGCAGAGCTCTTGGCCATATGGGTCCTTGAGCAGAACTGACTAGTGAGAAGTGACACTGTGCACCCCATTAGACTTTTAAAAATACTCTGTTTTTTTTTAATCTATTCACGTTTGCTAAAATCTACAGTTGTTTGTGCATTAAAGGGTTTTTAATGTTTGTTGTTAGCTCAGTTGACACTGATGTGTTCTGTGGGGTTTGTTTACATATATGAGATGGTGCGGGTGGGGTGGGGTGTTAGAGTTTCGATTTTCATTACTTAATACATTCATCATGTTTTTATTTATGGTCATGGACTGTATGGTAATTACTCCTGTTATATGCCTATTTCCAGCAGAAGAGAGATGCTGCATTATGCGCTGCTTGTGAGAAATGTAGGGCAACAAGGGACGTCTTGTCTCGGGTCCCTATGTCACTCTTGTGTTCCTGGAGCCTCAGTTTCAAGCTTCATGTAGTTTGTTCAACATATGTTCTGTCACACATATATTCTGTCACACAGGCACTGGAGGAGGTATATGACACCCTGTGTGTTACAGTTGATGTGTTGTTTAACCCAAAATTTTTCTCCTGTGTGCGGGTGTACATATTCCTGCTTTTTGCTGGCATGATTGCAGACCGAACACCTCCCACATTGCACCATCCCTGGTTTTAGGGGTCCTAGAAATAATTGTGGTGGTTTTGTTGGCAGTTTATACTGTGATCTTACAACCTTATCTTTCATGTTCTCTACCCTTTTAGCTGAAATCAATGGTCTACCATTGAAAGTAAAAATATGTGGGTTATCCTGTTGCACTAAATGCCAATTCCTGTTCACAATGTTTTTTATCTGGGGAAATTTGTGGTTATATTTGGTGCTCAAAACTAGTCTATCAAATTTCTGTGTTGTTGTCTCACCACCCTTTGGTTTAAGGAGAGTCATCCTCCCTGAGTCTCTGCGTGTGCTTTCTTACTGAGTTCTGGTTGTAAGACCTATTTCTGGATCTATCTATCATCATTTCACTGTCCATCATACAGTCTTCCTCACTTGTGCAATTGCTTTTCACCCTCACCAGCTGTGCATATGGTATACTGTTTTTCAATCTAGGTTCATGGTAGCTAGTACCATGAAGTAAGGTGTTTCTGTCTTTTGTTTTTTATACAATTTGGTTGCTAACTTGTTGTCTTTTTTCATTATCAGTAAGTCTAGATAAAGTATCTCTGTTTCACTGTATTGCATAACAAATTTGATGTTAACATTTTTTGTATTCAAACAGTCATAACATCGATTCAGTTCTTCTACAATGCCTAGCCACAAGAAAACCAAATTGCCAATGTATCATAGCCACATTTTCTCCTGTTCATAAAATGAGTTTTTCTGATGTTCTAACACATACTGTTCCTCGAAATTTTACATGAAAGCATTCGCATATACTGGTGCCGTGGTTGATCCCATGGCTGTTCCTCTGTTTTGTTTGTAATATTGTCCATGAAATTCAAAACAGTTCCTGTCTAGTATGAAATATGTTAGTTCTTGAAGTACCTCTTTCCTTGGTTGAGGATCTCTTTCCCTTTTGTCCAGTATTTTCCCATACACTCCACTCTTTCGAAGTGGGGGATATACATGTATAGGTCTGAAACATCCATAGTGACTGTGATGCAACCTTCAGGAAGTCCAAGGTTGGAAATCTCCTGCAGTTTTCTTATCACGTCTGATGAGTGTAGCACAAAAGTGGGCAATTTCTTTATAAGGGGCTGTAAATGATAATTCTAGATATGGGCTCAAAAATTGACTCATTCCCCAAAAGTATAGGTCTTCCCGGTGGTGTCTCTGGATTTTTATGTATCATAGGTATTCCATAGAAGGTTGTAATATGAAGATTCTTTTGACACAGTATTTCCCCCTCCCAAGGCAGCAGCTACCCCATGTCAACATATTGTGCTATCATGTCCTTAATTTCTGTCTGAAATTCAGGTGTGGGCTCTTCATTTAGTGGTTCATAGCTAGTTGTCACCCTTAACAGGTTCACACATATTCCCCAGTATTGTTCTCTGCTGTGTATTACTATCCCACCCTCCACCCCTTGTCAGCTTGCTTTATTATTATAGTTTCATCCTTACTGAGGTTGTGGAGTGCTGTTCTTTGTGGCTTTGTCATGTTATTGAATCTTGGTGTCGTCATTTTTGTGTTTAAATAGCCCCAGAACCTGTTATCTACAATCTTACAAAATGTTTCAATGCTGTGGCTGCACCCCTGTGGGAGATTAAACTGTGATTTAATCTGTAATGCCTGTTTAATTTTTTGTTGGTACCCCATTTCCTGTTTCTCTTGTCCAGCAAACATGTTTTTTAATCTGTTGTTGCTAAAGAATCTTTGTAGGTCAACCTCAAGTTCGAATAAATTGACAGGTTGTGTTGGGGCAAAGGTCAAGCCTAAACTAAGAACTTCTGTTTCAGTTTTAGTTAATAATTTGGAGCTTAGGTTAAAGATGGGTATTACCTCTGATATGTTGTTGATTTGCCCCTCCCTCCTGTTATTTTGCCTTCCCTTCCACCTTGACCTCCTCCCCCCCCTCCTCTTCCCCTCCCCATTTGGACCCCTGATGGTCCTGCCATTATTTCCCTGCCTGTTCCCCTGAATGTAACCATCTTCTTCCAGAGATCATATTGTCTCTCCTGGCCTGGCCCCCTGATTCTGTTTGTTGTGCTTATATTCTGTCTCAAAAAGGCTCACTTCTGGAGCTCTCCCTTTGTGGGTCCCTAGTGTAACTATTGTAACTTTCTGTTGATGTGTCTGTGCTATACCCTTGGGGATTGCTTGTTCTCTTTTTATTGAAGTTTGTTTGTATGAGTAAACCCTATTATCACGGTAATCATTAGTGTCTCATTGAAATTTCTTAATTTTGATTTGTTTGATTCTATCTTCATATTCCTGCAGTTTCTGTTTCAGTGTTGTCCAAATTTCTTTGGAATTCTTCTGCTTCTAGTTTTAATTTAAGCATGTCTTCAGTCTGTTTAGCTTAAACCTCATGTTTTTTTCTTTCATCTATCACTGCTTCTATAAGAGTGGAAATAAAATATGTACTTGCCCTATTTCTTATTCCATCCCAGGTATTTGTTAATTTAATTGAATTAATCCCTAAATTTGACTCTATGTTGATTCTCAATTCTCATGATATCCTGTTAAGTTTGATATATTACTTAAGGGTTAGGCCATGCAATTCAAGATGGCAATCTTTACACTTAAGATTCTCTACTTTAAATGCTATTTGTCTAGTGTTGTCTCCCATTTGACTACTAAAATCTTTGTCACCACTCATAGTGGTAAATATGCCTGCTAGTCTTTCAATGAATGTATAAGATGAGGAGTATGTAGACTTAAGGGGAGGCATACAGTCTAGGATGGATAATGAGCTTCAAAATGATAAAATTCTTAAAAAGAAATATAATTATATATAGATATAAACTGTACATTTATGTATCTATAGATATTAAAGAACCCTTGAAAAAGCTTGAATACCAAGTGAAACATTGGGGGCAAGGAAATAAAACAAGATATATGAAAAAACATTGACGTATGTGACAATTATTCGATGTTTAGCATCCCTACAATCTGAACAGAATACTGAGCATAATTTTGCACCTTAGGGATGCTACAAACTATCTGCTGGGACCATTTCCCACAGAAACATTTTCTTTCTCGGATACTTAAGGAGTCAACCTTGAGGGCAGGTTAACTAACTGTGGATGTTGGAACAATAACATTTAAACTTTATGAACTATTGAGCAGTTATCAGTCAAAAAATCCTTTTGAAGCCATTAGCTACCAAATTTGCTGTGCAAACTTGCCCATCTGAAACATGGCAGGGCCAGGCACTGAAGCCTTTGATGACATGATGAGTAAAGCCATAAAACATTATTTACCACTGTGAGAGGTTACAAAAATTTTAGTAGTCAAATGGGAGACAACACTAGATAAATAGCATTTAAAGTAGAGAATCTTAAGTGTAAAGATTGGCATCTTGAATGGCACAGCCTAACCCTTACAGAATATATCAAACATAAGAAGATACCATGAGGATTGAGAATCAGCATAGAGCCAGTTTCAGGGATTAATTCAATTAAATTAACAAATATCTGGGATGGAATAAGTCATAGGGCAAGTACAGATTTTATGTATGCTCTTATAAAAGCAGTGATAAATAAAAGAAAAAAAAAACTGACGTTGAAGCTAAACAGGCTGAAGATATGCTTAAATTAAAACTAGAAGCAGAAGAATTCCAAGGAAATCTGGACAGCATTAAACAGAAACTGCAGGAATATGAAGATAGAATCAAACAAATCAAAATTAAGAAATTTCAATGAGACACTAATGATTACCATGATAATAGAGTTTACTCATAAAAAAAAATCAATAAAAGGAGAACAGGCAATCCCCAGGGGTATAGCACAGACACGTCAAAAGAAAGTGACAATAGTTACACTAGGAAACCACAAAGGGAGAGCTCCAGAAGTGAACCATTTTGAGACAGAACACAAGCACAACAAACAGAACTGGGGGGCCAGATCAGGAGAGACAATATGATCTCTGGAACAAGATGGTTACATTCAGGGGAACAGGCAGGGAAATAATGGTAGGACCATCAGGGGTCCAAGTGGGGGGAAAGGGGAAGGGGGAGGAGGGCAAGGTGGAATAGGAGGCAAAATATCAGGAGGGAAGTGCAAATCAATAACATACCAGAGGTAATACCAATTTTTAACCTAAGCTCCAAAATAGTAACTAAAACTGAGTCAGAAGTTCTTAGTTTGGTTTGACCTTTGCCCCAAAACAATCTGTCAATTTATTCGAACTTGAGGTTGACCTACAAAGATTCTTTAGGGAAAATCAGATTAAAAAACATGTGTGCCGGACAAGAGGAACAGGAAATGTGGTACCAACAAAACATTAAACAGGCATTACAGATTAAATCACAGTTTAATCCCCCACGGGGGCACAGCCATGGCATTGAAACATTTTGTAAAACCTTAGAGAAACAGGTTCTGGGGCTATTTAAACACAAAAATGACTTGACACCAAGATTCAATAACATGATAAACCACAAAGAACAGCACTCCACAACCTCAGTAAGGATGAAACTATAATAATAAAGCAAGCTGACAAGGGGTGGGGGGTGGGGGTGGGATAGTAATACACAGCAGAGAACAATACTGGGGAATGTGTGTGAACCTGTTAAGGGTGACAACTAATAATGAATCACTAAATGAAGAACCCACACCTGAATTTCAGACAGCAATTAAGGACGTGATAGCAGAATATGTTGACATGGGGTGGCTGCTGCCTTGGGAGGGAGAAATACTGTGTCAAAAGAATACTCATATTGCAACCTTCTATGGAATACCTAAGATACATAAAAATCCAGAGACAAAACTGGGAAGACCTATAGTTTTTTGGGAATGAGTCAATTTTTGAGCCCATATCTAGAATTATCATTTACAGCCCCTTATAGAGAAATTGCCCACCTTTGTGCTACACTCATCAGACGTGATAAGAAAACTGCAGGAGATTTACAACCTTTGACTTCCTGAGGGTTGCATCACAGTCACTATGGATGTTTCAGACCTATATACGTCTATCCCCCACTTCGAAAGAGTGGAGTGTATGGGAAAATACTGGACAAAAGGGAAAGAGATCCTCAACCAAGGAAAGAGGTACTTCAAGAACTAACATATTTCATACTGGACAGGAACTGTTTTGAATTTCATGGACAATATTACAAACAAAACATAGAAACATAGAAACATAGATTTTGGTGGCAGATAAGGACCGCTTGGCCCACCCAGTCTGCCCATTTCCCTACCTAATGGATAAGCTGCAGATCCTAGTTAACCAGCAGCCTACTTCTTCCTACCTCCACCCCCTAGAATTGCCTTATGACTGTCCCATGCATGCTTGAATTCCACCACTGTTTTTGACTCCACAACCTCCTCCGGAAGGCCGTTCCATGCATCCACAACCCTCTCTGTGAAAAAATACTTCCTTAAATTACCTCTGAGCCCGCCCCCTTCTATCTTCAAAATTGTGCCCCCTTGTTCTTGCACACCTCTTTTTTTGAAAGATGCTACCCTCTTGGACTTTGTTGATTCCCTTGAGATACTTGAAAGTTTCTATCATGTCCCCCCTCTCCCTCCTTTCCTCGAGGCTATACATATTCAGCTTCTAAGTCTCTCTTCATATGTCTTCCGGTGCAGACCCTGCACCATTTTAGTTGCCCTCCCTGGACAGCCTCCATCCTGTCTATATCCTTGCAGAGATTGGGTCTCCAGAACTGCATGCAGTACTCAGATGGGGTCTCACCAACTGTCTGTACAGAGGGATAATAACTTCCTGTTTTCTACTGGTGATGCCTCTCCCTATGCATCCCAGTATCCCCACCCTCCTTGCTGCCCTCACATTGCTTGCCCACCTTTAGGTCATCTGATATGACTACCCACAGGTCCCTTTCCATTTTGTTGTTGTTATACTCACCCCCATTGTACTCTTCCCTGGGTTTTGTTTCCCAGGTGCATTACCTTGCACTTCTTAGCATTGAATCTAAGCTGCCATACATTTGACCATTCCTCTAACCTTGCCAAGTCCCTTCTCATCTTTTCCACCCCACCTTGTGCATCAACTCTGTTGCAGATCTTTGTGTCATCTGCAAAGAGACATACTTTTCCTTCAGTCCTCTGCAATGTCACTTATAAAGACATTGAAGAGGACTCGATACTGAACCCTGCGTTACCCCACTAGTAACCCCTTTCTTCAGAGTGGACTCCATTTACTATTACTCTCTGTGTCCTATTCTCCAGCCAATTCTTTGCAGGCTGTCATCTTGGGACCCACTCCCAGGCTGGCTAACTTGTATATTAATCTTTTGTGTGGGACTGTGTCAAATGCCTTGCTAAAGTCTAGGTAGGCCATGTCCACAGCCCCTCCTGATCTACTACTTTGGTCACCCAGTCAAAGAAATCTATCAGATTCGTCTGGCATGACCTTCCCGCTGTGAATCCATGCTGCCTTGGGTCCTGAGCCCTCTGGCCTCTAGATACTCAACAATTCTTTCCTTCAAGTGATTCCATCATTTCCCTATCACTGAGGTTAAACTAACAGGTCTGTAGTTTTCTGCTTCTGCCTTGCTCCACTTTTGTGAAGGGAATCACATCTGCCCTTCTCAGTCCTCAGGTACCACCCCATCCTCCCATGATTTGTTAAAGAGGGTAGTCAGTGGTGTCACTAGTTTCTACCCTTAGTTCTTTTAGAATTCTGGGATGAATCCCATCAGGCCCCATTGCTTTGTCCACCTTCAGTTTTAAGAGTCCTTTCAGAACCCTTTTCTTCTGTAAATGGGCTGGTATCAACTTCTGTATCCAGAGTGTTTCTACTGTTTGTTTTAGGTACCTCCCCACTTCCTTTGTAAATTCTGAGCAAAAATATTTGTTTAGTATCTCTGCCTTTTCACAGTCACCCTCTGCCCACCCTCCCTCCTCTTTATTAAGCCTCACTAGCCCTCCCTTGGTCTTCCTTTGCTCCCTGATGTACCTATAAAAGGTTTTATCCCCCTTCTTAACTGAGTTGGCTATCTTTTCCTCGGTTTGGACCTTTGCTGTTCTGACTGCCTTCACAGCTTCCTTTTGCTTTAACTGATACAGTTCTCTGTCCTGCTCCTTCTGTGATTCCTTGTGCTTCCAGAATGCTTTCTTTTTCTCTTGAACCTTCACTGCCACTTCCTTTGAGAACCATAGTAGTTTCTTACATCATTTTGTTTTGTTAATTTGCTTCACACAAAGGCTTGATACCTCTGTGATGGCAGTTTTTATTATTCCCCATTGTTCTTCCACCCCTCCTTCCTGCCCATTTGCTAGTGCATTCCTTAGGCACTCACCCATTTTGGCAAAGTCAGTCCTCCTAAAGTCCAGTACTTTTGCCTTTGTATGACTTGACTCTATGGCTGTGTTTATTGTGAACCATACTGTTCGATGGTCGCTAGTTCCCAGATGGCTACCCACTTCTACATCTGTGATCCTCTCTTCATCTCCATTTGAGAGAACCAGGTCTAAGATTACTCCTCTCGAGTGGGCTCCAATACTAGTTGTCTAAGGCCCTTGTAGGGCATCTAGAATAACCCTACTCTTTGAAGTGGCTGCTGCAACTGCACTCCAGTTAACATCTGGCATATTCAGATCACCCATCAGCAATATCTCCCTTTTTTGCCATTCTAAGTATACTTTCTATCATTCCTTATCCATTTCCTCCCCTGAGAAGGTCTGTATCTAACCCCTGTGCGGATTGTGGTGCCATTGCGGTCTCCAAATTTACCCACAGTGCTTCTTCTCCTCCTTGTTTTCCCTTTTGTTCTGTTGCTTTGATTCCTTCCCTTATGTAGAGAGCTCCTCCAGAGGAACAGCCATGGGATCAACCATGGCACCAGCATATGCGAATGCTTTCATGTAAAATTTCGAGGAACAGTATGTGTTAGAACATCAGAAAAACTCATTTTATGAACAGGAGAAAATGTGGCTATGATACATTGGCAATTTGTTTTTCTTGTGGCTAGGCACTGTAGAAGAACTGAGCAGGTTTTATGATTATTTGTATACAAGAAATATTAACATCAAATTTGTTATGCAATACAGTGAAACAGAGATACCTTATCTAGACTTACTGATAATGAAAAAAGACAACAAGTTAGCAACCAAATTATACAAAAAAAAAAAAAGACAGAAACACCTTACTTCATGGTACTAGTTACAATGAACCTAGATTGAAAAACAGTATACCATATGCACAGCTGATAAGGGTGAAAAGGAATTGCACAAGTGAGGAAGACTGTATGGTGGACAGTGAAATGATGATAGATAGATTCAGAAATAGGTCTTACAACTGGAATGCAATAAGAAAGGCTACACAGAGAATCAGGGGAGACCGATAGGATGACCCTCCTCACACCAAAGGGTGGTGAGACAACAACACAGAAATTTGCTAGACTAGTTTTTGAGCACCAAATATAACCACAAATTTCCCCAGAAAAATAAAACTGTGAACAGGAATTGGCATTTAGTGCAACAGGATAACCCACATATTTCTACTTTCAATAACAGACCATTGATTTCAGCTAAAATGATAGAGAACATAAAATATAAGGTTGTAAGAGCACAGTATAAGTTGCCAACAAAACCACCACAGTTACTTCTAGGACCCCTAAAATCAGGGACGGTGCCATGTGGGAGGTGTTCGGTCTGAATCACACCAGCAAAAAGCAGGAATATGTACACCCGCACACAGGAGGAAAAATTTTGGATTAAACAACACATCAACTGTAACACACAGGGTCACATATACCTCCTCCAGTGCCTGTGTGACAGAATATACATTAAGCAAACTACATGAAGCTTGAAACTGAGGATCCAGGAACACAAAAGTGACATAAGGACCCAGGACGAGACGTTTCATGCTGGCCTACATTTCTTACAAGCAGGGCACAATGGAGCATCACGCAGATTTTGGGGGCTGGAGATGGTAACTAAGCCAGAGAGAGGTGGCAGCTATGCAACGAAGCTAGACAGAACAGAGAGGAAATGGATATTTCTAATGCATACACTAGATGAATTAATAGGGATAAATGTTGAAACAAATTGGCCATCCTGCTGGCAATAGGCATATAACAGGAGTGATTACCATACAGTCCATGACCATAAATAAAAACATGATGAATGTATTAAGTAATAAAAATCAAAACGCTAACACCCAACCCCCTCCCCACACCATCTCATATATGTAAACAAACCTCACACAATGCATCAGTGTCAACTGAGCTAACAACAAACATTACAATCCTTTTAATACACAAACAACTATAGCTTTCAGCAAGCATGAATAGATTCAAAAAAAAAAAAGTATTTTTAAAAGTCTAATGAGGTGCACAGTATCACTTCTCACTAGTCAGTTCTGCTCAAGGACCCATATGGCCAAAAGTTCTGCCTCCATTTCCATGGAGGCGTGTTAAGGAGTTGCCTAGCAACACCCCCACCAGTGGTGGGAACAATGTAATGACATCATGTGTGTGGTCACACAAAGAGACTCTACATATGGGTCCAAGGGGACCCTTTACTCACTACGCAAGTGAGGACACCATTTTGCAGACAACACAGCAGGATAAGGAGAGTTGGAAAGAAAAGTAAGTAAACCTTCATATGTACTTTACATCTGCACTGAGAGACACCAACTTAAATGAACTTATTAGTAACCAAGGAAATATTGTTACAGGAAGACGCCACACCAGTATCGACTGAGAAAGATAGCTCTTATGAAGGTTCCAGTCATGTTTCACAAGGTGAACTAAGAGTTAAGTTTAAAGTCATAAATATTTCACTTGAATATAATATAACACCTTAGCAGAGTGGTTAACAGAAAATGTTTGCATATATTACGGAATTAGACTGCATAGAAAAAGCAATAGAACTGAAAGACTAGCAGGCATTTCTAACACAGTTTCATGAAGTACTAGGTAAAGAAAGCCATTAACTAATGCTTTACTTGAATAAAATATAAAAAATACTAAGAAGGAGAGGTAACAGAAAACATCTGAATGTATTTCAGGAACAGACTGTAAAGGAAACAAGCATTTGTCAATGCCGAATGTTTGCTTGCTGGCATTGGCTTTGGTAGTGTAGAAGTTAGAGGGCTTCATAATAGGAATGGCAGTGAAGTATTGAACTGAAGCCAACCCCACCACCACCTTGCAGAGACTGACAGGCATTGGGGTGTGCCTTTGGGTCATTAGGCATAATGGCCACTCTATTTCACCACACCCTACCCTGCAGACACTGACAAGTGTCACGGTGTGCCTTGGGGTCTTTGGCCCTTATGCTCACCCCATTCCATAAGGAAATACGGTGAGATGGGTCATGTATAGGAGAATGGGGTGAACTTTGGGGCCGAAGAGTCCAAGGCACACCTCGATGCCTCTCACTGGCTGCAGGATGTGGAATGGTATGAGCTTTGCAAGCGAGAATCCCAAGTCACACCCCTGATGCCTGTCAATCTCGACAGGGTGGGGCGTTATGGTCGGAAACACTAACGCCTCAGGCATTCATTAGCATTTTCACTCCAAATTTTCAACATGGGTTTTTTGTGACCCCCACCTTAGGAACAGTGGCAATATCAGTTCGTTAGCAGAAAGCTGATTTCACACAGTGACTACGCCATTTGGCACCACAGGTGTGAAAACACATTTCAAACAGGATGTGAAAAATGACAGCTGTACTGTTCATGGGGAGGTGCAAAAAATGGCAATGTTGAAAATCTGCAGTGAACATTTTCAAAAACTGGTGAAGTCATGAGTGTGCATAGAAAATGCGCAACACACACCCGTAATGCAATTAGTCTGGGAATTTTTTACAGCAGATTGTCAACACAGGGATTTTGGAACCTCCGCTCATGAACAGTGTCACTGTGATTTTCTTAATCTGTTCCAAACAGTGATTTCCCACAGCGACCACGCATTTCTGTGCTGGAAGTGCAAAAACACATTTTGACCATGGTGTGAAGAAGCTGTACTGTTCATAAGGAAATGTGGAAAAATGTCAGTGGTGAAAATCTGGACTGAAAATATTAGAAATCCATGAAGTTACAAGGGTGCATGGAAACTGCGCAATGGTCGCTCGTAACACAGTCATTTTATGGACTTTTTTCACCAAATTTTTAACATAGCCATTTTAACACCTCTGCTCATGAACAGTGTCACTGTGATTTTCTTAATCTGTCCCGAACATTGATTTTGCACATCGACTGTGCCATTATGTGCTACATGCGCGGAAACACATTTTGGGTGAGATGTGAGAAATGACAGTTGTACTGCTCATAAGGAGGTGTGGTAAAATGGCAATGCTGAAAATCTGGAGTGAACATATTGAAAATTCGCGAACTTCTGATAGCTGTAGAACAAGCTGAATGCGTACTCATAAAGCAATCATTTTGGGAATTTTTCACCAAATTTTCAACATAGGGTTTTGGGGCCCTACCTCATGAACTGTGACACTGTTGTTTCATAAACTGGTCCCACACAGTGACTCGAAATCACCTTTTGGGCCCGATTAACAAAATGACAGTGGCAGAATTCATGAGGTGGGGTCCAAAAACCCATGTTGAAATTGTACAAATTCAAAATGCCTGAGATATGCATCACAGTTGAAAAACCCTATTTATTTCATTATACAACTTACGGCATTTCTTTAGGTTGCGATCGGCTTTGAAAGAGTGCAGGCGTGTTCTCGATCCACCGAAGATCGTCGCGCCCGGACTCGGAGGTAAGTATGGGGTGAGATGGGGTGTAGAGAGTCAGGGTGTGCAGAAGGTGGGCGGGGTGGGAGAAGGGTCAGGACAGTCAGCGAGGAAGGTTTTCTTTCAGGTTTTTTTTTCTTTCTTGGTCGATGCAGGACTTGTGCCACGCTGGGGTGGGCTCCCACCGTGGCAGCTGGAAGGCTGTTTGGGGGGCAGTGGAGCGGATGAGGGATTGGGTACCCCCGTTGGCCATACAGAATGTTGCCATGCTGGGGTGGGCTTCCAGCATGGCACCCAGTAGTCTCTTGGGGGGGAAACAGTGGAGCCGACGGGGGATTGGGCACCCCTGTTGGCCATACAGACTGCTGCCACGCTGGGGTGGGCTCCCAGTGTGGCACCTGGAACTCTGTTGTGGGGAGGGCAGCAGAGCCAACGGGGGATTGGGCAACCCCATTGGCCATACAGTGTGTGCATGGGGGGGAGCATGAGCACGCAGTATGCGTGTGTGTGTGTGTGTGGGAGGAGCACATGAGCATGCGATATCTTATCGCTGCTCACTGAAGCGTAGCTCTCCCTTTGAACTGTACGGCATTGCATTTTCAACTGCTGTCATAGACAGCTGCAGCATTCATTGGCGAACTGTAGCCGTGCCTGCAAACACACTGACTGAATTGGAAGACAGTGTGCCAAACCTCCGAAAACTCGGGTGATGGCACTGTGTTTCTTGCACATGCGTGCAAGCAAACATGAAAAGGAAAAGAACTGAAGGACTAGCAGGCATTTTAAAACCCTGCCTAACAGAGTACTAGGTAAAGGAAGTTAATTTTTCAAAAGCTAGTAAATGAATGAAATTGAAATCTATAGTTAGAAACATTACCCAATTCTGCTAAAAAAAATGTATTCCAGAAAGATTCTATCATTGTGTTGTCCAAATGGCTGTATAACGTATACTGGAAGCATCAGGCTATTAAGGTATTTAATATTACTTATGGAGCGATTTAACAAAAAGCCATAGGAGAATGGTAGAAATGGATACGCAAAAGTAATGCAAGTTAACAGATAATGGATTAAGCATAAATTAAATTCATTTAAAGTGATAAATACGTATTGATAACCATGCAATATTATAATGGAAAGCAGAATATTAACAAAAGTTGTGAGAAGTTAAATGAGTTGAAGGTTTGTAACTGTAAGTAAGAAAAAAGGACAGGACTGATAGTGGGAGGATGGCCAGCCATGAACCAAATGAATGCACATAGAAATGTTTAAAGTGATAACAAAAACTTTTTTACACATAGATCATTTTGGAGCAAAAGAAACAAAGAGATGTTTTGAACAAAATGAATGTATAAGATGAGGAGTATTTAGACTCAAGGTGAGGCATATAGTCTAGGATGGGTAGTGAGCTTCAATATTATAAAATTCTTAAAAAAATATATAATTATACATTTTATATACTGTACATTTATGTATCTACAGATATTAAAGAACCTTTGAAAAAGCTTGAATACTGAGTGAAACATTGAGGGGAAGGAAACAAATCAAGATATATGAAAAAACATTGAAGTATGTGACAATTATTCGATGTTTAGCATCCCTACAATCTGAACAGAATACCGAGCATTATGAACTACCACAGCATACAGCAGCACAGTACTTGATGGCTGAATTGTCTCTGAGTAAAAAGGTTTCTCTGAGCAGTCAGATTTCTTTGATATGTGTCGACCTTATGCCGCTATGCTGAATAGCTATCATTGGCCCCTATGCACAAAGGGGCAGAGTGGCTGTGTGCTGCACATCTGTGGTGTGTAGCCACTCTGCACACACTGTGCCTCCCCCCATGTGGGATGCACAAAGGGGGGGGATGCAGACATTACGCGCCCCATCCTCCAGGTCTGTTGACTGCATCACTCGGGGAACATGCCAGCACTATGCACCATGCACAAAGGTATGTAGTGCTGTCTGCGGGGGTGCATAGGGGGTGCAAGGTATGCCAGGGTAAACCCTGCCATAAACCCCTTCTGTGCCCCATGCACACCTTGGGACATGCCATAGAACAAGAAGAACAGCCCACTGACCCTCCAGGGCCATGGCAAATGGCCGCCCGGTACCACCCACCCACCCCAGCACACAACGGTGAGTTCGGCCACCCCCCCACAATCCCAAACCCCTCACAGGGTCACCGGCACAAGGCTGTTGCCCCACACCAGTGGCACCACATGTCAACCCCCCTCCCCACTTCTGGCAGTACTGATCCATCCTCTTCCACCCAACATACCCTCCCTGGCCCTCTGCACCACTTTGGTGCCATCGGAGGGCTGGTGACATTGCCCTCCTCCCACCCGCCACAGCCACCAGCCCTCAGACATCCATGGGGTGCACTGCCAATGCGTGCCCCACCACATAAGGGATCTACTGTTGGACGCATGCCAGGCATCTGATTGGATGCCCGATTGGGTCTGCGACTCTGCCCGTGCTCGCCCTGCACGGACCTGCATGCTAGGGGGCTTGGGCCATGGACAATTGGCCTGCAGTCATGAATGCTGCCAGCATGCACCTGTCCGCAGGTGTGGAGCTGCACAAGCTGGTAATGCACCTTTGGCACGTAATCTGCCCCCATTCATGCATAGACACCATCGTCCTTCTGAACTTTGTTATTAACTCACCTTCATGTCCTGAGTCATGTGCCACCAGATGCTGTGTGCCACTGTCAGCTATCCTAAGCCTGTACAATATATAACCAAATTAATATTTATATTGGTAAACTGATGCATGGAAATTTCTGTAACTCTTCATTGCTCCTATTGTACGTTGTTTGCCTCACCCCAGGTTACTTTTCTGTACTGTGTATTATCTTGTGGGTTTTTTGTTCACACAGTTGTGTCCTTCCAGGTCACAAATGAAAATAGGCATTTCCTTGTCTAGTGTACCCTACTTGGTAAACAAAAAGCCTTAAATAAATAAATAAATAAACCTTCTCTGAGCTGCTACCATAGCCATGCCTGAATAACAATGAACAGTACCATGTGCTCCAATTCAATGAGTGGTTAAGGGGTTGGTGCAGGAAGAAAGGATTTTGGTTCCTCAGTAACTGGTTCTGATTTGAAGGGATTACAGGCTGTTCAAAAGGGATGGCCTGCAACCCAATGCAGAGGGCAGGTGAGTGATAGGGGAAATATGGGCCCAACACATAAGTTTAAACTAGGAAAGGAGGAATCACTGTGGTAAGGTACACATCTAATGTCATGGATCAGGGGGCTTTTCCAGCCTCCTCTCACCTTACTATCAAAAATGGAGTCAACCACACCTGCTGTCAAGGAAAGGGGGGGTTGTTGGGAAATGATGTGCACCAAGGCAAGGGTCCTTGGCAACAAAATGCCTGAACAGCAGGTGATGGTCATGGAAGAGAACCACTACCTGGAGGCAGTCAGAGATGTGAGCAACCACAGTTCATGAATTACATATGTCCGTAGCAGGATACTCATGTTCAGGAAGGACAGAACAACTGGCAGAGGAGGGGAAGTGGCACTGTATATAAAGAGGGGATAGAACAAATGGAGATATCCACCTGGGGGATTCAGAAAAACTAAAAAACAAGCAGGTGCTAGCAGCAACAGATAATGGGAGACAAATCAGGATTTGTGGTGGTCTAAAGATCAACAGATCAGGACAAAGAGGCAGATAAAGAACTGGGAGAGACAGTAAGGAAGGTGGACAGTTTAAGGAGGTGGTGGTAATAGGGGCTTTGATATACCAGATGTCAAATGAAATGTTCTGATCACCACAATTACTAGGAACCAGCTCCTGGTGAATGCATGCCAGGAGGTGATTCTAGCTTAACTAGTCCAGAGCCTGACAAGAGAAGGGGCTCTGCTGGATTGGGTGTTCGCCAACAGTGAGAGGACCCAAAATGTAGTAGTCCAGGAACTGCTAGGTTTAAGTGACAACAGGGTAGTGAGGTTGGAGGTCCAGATAGGGATCCCCCCAAAGTGATGAATACAGTAAAGTTGTGGGATTTTAAGGTGGAATTTGACAAGCTAAGGAATTGTTGGGAAAAAGCAGAGAGAATAGGGCAGCTCAAAGGGTTAGAGAGAAAATGGGAGGAATTTAAAATAGGAATGCAATGGCTGAGACACTGGCAACTTACCGCCTAGCATGCTGGTGACACAGGTTTGAGAATGGACTCGGGTCACCCAGGGGTTGGCCAGTGCAGGAGAGTATCGCACATCCGAGGGACTGCTGACCTCTTCCAGGATGGGAGGCATGTCAGCCCGGCCAATGACTGCCACCAGATGGAAGCCTGGTGGCAGTGCAGTTGACAAGAACAGGAGGGTGCCAAGGCAAGGTCGAGCATGTGCACATGACATCTACAGCAAGGGATGGGAGAAACAGGGGAAAAAGACATCAGGTGATTTGTGAAGACTTACCTGCTCATCCTGAGCTTGTACCATCACCCATGAGCTTGCCTGTGACCCACACTGGATTCAGGTACCTGGAAGGGGAGGACAGCCTTCATCCCTCTGGCCCTGCCATGATGTGAAGAATCGAGGGAGTAACTATGACTGCAGGTGAGTCCTGGGAGAGGCAATGGATGACTTGGGGGAAGAAGGGACAAGGCTGATAAGATGCCCTTGGATGTGAAGCATAAAAATCTTTATGACAAAAAAAAAGAAAAAAAGAAAAGAGGAATGACACAGGCAGCAGAAAGCTAATTTGGGAATGTGTTGAATGAAAAGGGGTCAATAGGTCCAATGTGGTTCATTGCTGAAGTCAATGTGGCACTACGAGTCAGAAGGAGAGCATTCATGAAATATAATGAAAACCAAAGAGAGGAAGGTAAGAAAAAGTACCTTGAGGCAACAAAGGTAGCCAGCCGGAAGATCAGAGAGGCCAAGGCAGAGACGGAACTTAGGCAAGCAATAGGGGTGCAGCATGAGGAACGGCATTCTTCAGGTACAGCCAAGAGCAGCATAAGGTTATAGGGGGAATAGTGAGACTTAGGAGAGAGGAAGGATGGGAGGAGGAGGAGGAGGAGAATGGGAAAACAGAGATTCTGAACAAATGCTCTCGATCATTATTTATTAGTGAGTAGGATGGCCCACTGCCAAAATGTGGAGCGAAGAGGGTATTGGAGGGGACAGCGTTTTTGCCAGGTAGGATTCTTATCCCTGTCTGAAGGTTTTGGGGGGATTTACAGTGTGCTTCCAGTGCCTGGTGTAATACTCTACTTTGCTTTCCATGTCATTGTAACAGCCAGGTTTTGAAGGCATCTTTTGGCTTCTCAGTGTCACTTGTCATGAAAAGATTTAATCATCGGACAAGCTTTGTCCTGCTGTGTGAAGCAGTTTAACAGTTTTATTATCATCCATCTGCACATCCCACCTCTAAACCTGGTGAGTTTCATGGAAAGTAAATTATTGTAAACACCTTTAACTTCAGAAGCAAAGACAGCAAGCAGATTTTATGTCCGGAATAAGTGCCAGCCTTTCCTAACTGATGTCTCCCAATTCTCTGCACAGCTTTAATATGCCTTAGGATTTATAACAGGGTCACACTTGCACTTCAGGCTCACCCCAGTCTATATTATTGTTCTTATTGACTTATTTGAACAGTCATGGCAGGAGGATTTAAGAGGGAGGGCTGACAAGAAACAAGTCAATGGAGATCTATGGTAGTAATTCCATACGAACATATGAATGTGCTAGCAGAAACAGACCACCAGGTCTATCTAAGTCTGCTTGACTGTGCAGCTAGCACCCCTAGTTTGCAGCTGCCCCACCTCCCTTCCCCTTTGTCATCCCACTGCCACCCCCCACCTCCCCAACCCTCACTCTTCCCAGTTCCCTGTTCCATGCCCTTTTGAAGCTGTTCACAGATTTACATGATATCAACCATTCTGGTAGTGCATTCCAATTTGCTACCACCCTCTCTGTGAAATAGTGTCTCCTCATTTCCTTCCTAAATCTTCCCCGTCTATTCTTAGCCCATGCCCCCTAGTGACCCTCCCCCTCCTTAACTTAAAGATCCCATCTGCCCCATCCTTATTGATTCCCCTCAGATACTTGAATGTCTCTGTCATGTCCCCCTGTCCCTTCTATCCTCCAGGGTGTACATATTCAGGTCTCCCAGCTTGCTGTCATAGTCTCCCCCCTCCATTCTATATATCATCTTTATTGCCCTCCTCGGCACCCCCTCCAGTAGCCTGATATCACACTTTAGGCATGGCCTACAAAACTGCACACAATACTCCAAGTGCGGACTTACCAGCGACCTGTAGGGGGCAAGATTACCTCTCTTCACCTGGATGAAACCCCCCCTTGCTATGCACCCCACCATTTTGTTCACTTTTGCAGCTGCTCTCCTGCCCTGGGTAGTGTTGTTCGTGGCCCCTGTTATTATTACCCCTAGGTCCTTCTCCTCCTCCTCAGTATTTCCCCAGCTTAAGCCCCTCAAGCCAGTATCCTCTCCTTGGGTTCTTCACCCCAAAGTGCATAACCTTACACTTCTTTGCATTGAACTCCAGCTGCCACCTCTCTGACCACTCCTATAGCTTGCTTATGTTCCCCTGCAGCTGCTTCTATCCCTCCCCTCCACCCACCACGGCTCCGATTTTGGTGCCGTCAGTGAACAGACTTACCTTGCTCACCACCCCGTGTGCAATGTCTGTTATGAAGAGCCCAAATAATACTGGCCCCAGCACAGAGCCCTGCGGCACCCCACTCGTCATTGGCCTTGGAGTTGAGAGCTCCCCTCTCACCACCACCCATTGCAGCCTCCCACTCAGCCAGCTTGTAATCCAGTTCATCATTTTGCCCCTACTCCTACACCAGTAAGCTTCCCCCCAAGCTGCCCATGAGGCACAGAATTGAAGGCCTTGCTGAAGTCCAAGTAAAGAACATCCACCGCATGACCCTTATCCAGCTCACCTGTCACCCAGTCATAATATTGTATCAGGTTGGTTTGACAAGACTTTCCTGAAACCCTAAAGTTCCCCAAAAGAAGCACAGTATTTCAGCTCTGAACAATGGAACTGTACTTTGGGTGGGAAAGGTTAAGGACCAGTCTAACCCCCTATAATGTGTTTTAATATATGTTTCACTGCCATTGTTTGGAACTTTCCTGGGTCATTCACTTCATCTGTCAAAGTTTTGAAGCTGCTTTTTTGCTTTGATCATTAAAGCAGAACTGTGCTGATCCTGTAAGTAATGTTTTCCTATAGAAGTTATTTTTAAAATACCAGTTCTAGTTTTGTTATTGTTCCATCTTTATTGTTGTTTTAGTATACTCAGTGGGTGTTTATGATTCACACATTGGAAAGAGTACCATTTTAGAAAAAGTATGATGACATTTATTTTCCTTTCAACCAGAGCATTCTAGTGTAGAACAAAGATGCACTGTAACAACAAAAGGACATGCACTACATCAGGCGGTTTAAAATGGTCTTTACTGTGGTGTTTTGATGTTAATCTGCCACTAGGACCCTTACCTTGTCTTCATGTCTGCTGTGCCCACCTCTTGCTATACTGTCTGGTGGTACCTTGCTGGACCCGGTTGAAAGAACTTAGTTAGACACAGAAAATAAAATTAGGAAAATGTCTCTATTCAGCACAGGGAACTTCAGCACCCCATGATGCTGTCAGTCAGACTGAGGGGTTTCCTACAGCCCTTTTTATGATAAGGCACTGTCAGGGATAAAATAATTGTAACAACATGAGTGTTTAGAGTGCTCTTAAAGGGGCAGCAGGTAACATTAAGCCCCATGCTTAAGTATACTTCAAATCACCTTTGTGATGGGGGTCATGAAAGTGAGTACCACTGAAAAAAAAAATAATAGTAAAAACATGAAACAGCTGAGAAATATCAAAAGCATTACAGTTAGCAACCTGACCATGGGTGGACACCAACGCTGGGGAAAGGGAGGGAGTGGGAATGGTCTGCATTAGTGACCAGTCAAAGTAGAACAGGAGAAGGGGGTACACCATAGTGACCCGACACTTAACCAGAGCAGCAAGTGCCACAGTGCAAGGAGGGGGGAAGGAAGAGAGGGGAAGGGGTAGCAGTTGGGGATTACTCAGAACTAAGATTTGCAGACATACATGGAACTGTTGTAGAACATGAAAACAGAGTACAAGAACTGTGAATCTGAAAACATCTCTGTGGCATGAACATGTTATAGAAGTTTATGTAGTATTTAGTACTCTGTAACAAGAAAGATTTATGCATAGAAATAGGTACAATAGGACATTTACTACAGAAGAGCAATTAAGCAAGTGACAATGAGGAATACCATGGGCAATTCAGCAATTAGTGTCAAGAACACTTAAGTTCAGTTGCATAAAAGTTCACAACTTTTGACGACTTTTCTGGTCAGCAGGAATAGTGTTATGTGGTGCCGGAACAAGTTCCTGACAAGAAGGTGTAAATTCCTCAAAAGCAGTCCAGGAGTTCTGCAAACTGTCAAAATCACACCGTTTGACTCAATGGTCTTGATTCTCAAAGGTTGACGCAAGCTGCACCAATGGAAGCTTGAGCTGATTGCCAGTGCTCCAGGGACCCTGCGCCTGATTCTCCTTTGGGTAGGGTCCTGGGGCAAAGTCCCGCAGCTTGCAGCAGCTGTGGCCATGCAACACACAGATGGTGTATCTGCAAGCTGTGGGGTGGTTGGACGGCAGCTGTGCCCATGGACAGCAACTCGTGTGTAGCAGTCCCCCAATCCCTGATGTCCCCTCTATGCCAATAACAGAACACCCTGGTGGTCTAGTGGACCCCCCCATCCCTGATCTCCCTGTAATAAAACAAATAACGATCCCTGGTGGTCTAGTAGACCCCCTTCCCTACATACAAGCAATTGGTGAGACCACACCTGGAGTATGGAGTCCAGTTCTGGAGGTCACACATTAGGAAGGATGTGGATATGTTAGAGAGGGCCCAGAGAAGGGCAACTAAAATGGTGAGGGATCTTGGTCAATTGTCATATGAGGACAGACTGAGGGACCTTAACATAGTTTCCTAGTTAGTTCAAGCGATAAGACTGTCCTCCATGGAGCTTTCCAATGAATGTTTAATATAATCAAAAGTCATATACAATGTCCCCAAAACGTGAGTCTAGATTTCCCTTAAACCGGTTCATAGTTGCACTGTTAACCACGAATGCTGGTAAGGTGTTCCAAGGTGTAACTACTCGTTGACTGAACCAGTGTTTTCTTAGATTATGCTTCCATTTGATTGGCATTATTTGTTTATTATGTCTTCTACTCCCGAATTAGTCAGTTCTTAGAGTAATACCCAAATCACCTAAACTGTCAATATCACTCGTAGCTCTGTAAAGTAGACACGTCTCCCCTGAATCTTCTGTATCTCAGTGAGTACAGTTTCAGAGCAATCAATCTATCCTGATATGCTAGTGTTCATAAACCAGCTATTGTTTTTGTGAATCTCCTTTGGACAGATTCCAGCCTATCTATGTATTCTCAGTTTTGAGGGGACCAAACCTGGACTGCATATTCCAAATGTGGCCTCACCAATACAATATACAAGGGAACCATCACCGCTGCGTCCCTGCTAGATATATATCTTAGTATGCAATTCAAGTTTTGATTAGCCTTTTTTATTTGTTGCTTACAATGAGAACTAAATTTAAGGTCAGAACTAATTATGATACCCAAGTCCCTTTCTTCGTCGGTAACTATTAGTTGTGATTTAGCAATCATATCATTGCTATGTTGGTTAGTTCTCCCCAAATGCATAACTTTGTACTTGTTGACATTAATTGTTAGTTTATTTTCAGTTGTCCAACTTGAGATATCATTTAGTGCAAGTTGTAGATCATTTGTTTCTTCCAAAGTATCTGCCAATGCCCCCACCCTGCAGTCATCCGCGAATTTATACAGCCATATACTCAGGTTTTTAAGTTGTAGGGAAGCTATGTAGATGTTAAACAAACAGGGTCCCAAGACGGAACCCTGGGGCACTCCACTAGTGATTTCTGACCATGTAGATAAAGTACCCATGATAGTGACGCTTTGTTGTCTGCCCTGTAACCATTCAGATATCCAGTTACAAATATTATGGTTTAAGTTGATGTCTTCTAGCATTTTAGTAGTTCTATATGAGGTAGTTTGTCAAATGCCTTTGCAAAGTCCAGGTAAATCACATCCACCAATTTACCCAAGTCCATTTCCCTATTAACCTTTTTGTAAAAGGCCAACAAGTTGGTCTGGCATGATCTGGCCTTGGTGAACCCATGTTGTGAGTGGTCCACCAAACCATTTTCTTCCAGATGGATGTGTACCTGATCCTTGATAACCCCTTCCAAGATCTTTCCCATCAAGGATGTCAAACTTACAGGTCTGAAATTTTCTGGTTTGTATCTGGCCCCCTTCTTTAGTATAGGGACCACTATGGCTTTTTTCCAATCACTGGGCACTTCTCCTTGATCTAATGAAATCTGAAAGATATAAGCAAGTGGTGGAGCCAAAACATGGGCCATTTCCCTTAACACCTTTGGATGAATGTCATCTGACCCTGGTGACTTAATTACTTCTAGTCTAGATAATCTATCCTGTATCTCATTAACATTAATTATAATTTGCCCTGGTTTTGAACTAGCTTTCTTGCCATGTGGATCTTTGTTGTCTTTATGGAAGACTGAACAGAAATAGTCCTTTTTGTATATTTGCCATTTCCAGATTGGTGGCTGTCTGTCCTTTGGTATTCATAAAAGGTCCTATGAAACTACTTCCCTTTCTTTTGTTATTTATATATGAATAAAATGATTTTTTGATGTCTTTCACCTTACATGTCAAAGTCAGTTTGTACTGTGCTTTTGCTTTCCTGATATTGTTGAGGCAGTCTCTGTACAGCTTATGGTGCACATGTACTCCCTGGAGCAAAGAAGGGAGAAAGGGGACATGATTGAAACCTTCAAATATCTCAGGGGCATAAACAGGGTACTGGTTAGCGATATTTTACATCTGAAGAGACACTCAAAAACTAGAGGTCATGTGCTATAGTTGGAGGGGGGGTGATTCAGAGGCAACATTAGGAAATATTACTTTACAGAAAGGGTGGGGGCAGCTGGAACAGACTCTCGGTGGAGGTGGTGGGGGGAAAAGACAGTGGGGGCTTTAAGACGGCATGGAATATACACAAGGGAATTATCAGAAGGATTAGTCAAGAAGGTTAGTTCCCCTAGAGCTAGCTTTTAGGTAGAGAGTTTGGGCAGACTGAGTGGGCCTGGTGGGCCTTTTCTGCTGACACATTCTATGTTTCTGTGTTTCTATGTTTCTATCCCTGATCTGCACATATAAGAAAATGTATAACTTTCCCTGGTGGTCTAGTGGACCCCTCCACCCTGACAGGCAGTGTTTCACCACCCCGCTCCCCTGTCTCATCCCTGAGCCAGCCACTGGCACAGCTCTCCACTCTCCACTACAGCTGGCAACCAACTGAGCTGTCAAGGAGTGTGTACTGTATATAGTACATGCTCCTAGACAGCTCAGTTCGTGGCCAGCCATGGTGGAAAGAGCAGTGTTGAGCCGGTCGCCGGCTTGGGGATGGGTCAAGGAAACGGGGTGGTGGGGCACTGCCTGCCAGAGTGGGGGGTCCATTAGACCACCAGGGAAAGTTATAGGTTTTCTTTTAAGGGCAGCTCAGGCACAGGGAGGGGGTCCGCAAGACCACCAGGGAATGCTATGTCAAGGGGAGTCTCACCACACACATGCGGTGGGGATGGCTCAAGGTCTCTAGTCTCCCAGAGGACACACTTCTAAGTACTTATAGACCAGTCCTGGCTGGTCTAAGGGTACTTAGACATTTACCTTCTGGGAGGGTTTAGAGAATCCCAAATTATGAGATATGGCAATCTGCGTCTGCCGCAAGCCCCCTAGTGCCATGCCACAGCCCATTTGTGACACAAGGATGGTGCAAGACACCTTTGGCACACTCAGCTTCTAGTGCATCTTTTGGCGCAGGCCACACCATGCTCTATTCCTTGTGGCACAAGCCCTTTGCACCATTCAGGGAGTTTTGAAAATCAGGCTCTACAAGTCCAAGATTCATTGACAAACTTCTTTCAATCAGTGTTCTAGATCTAATAAACAGGGGTATGCACAACAAAGTCATAAGAAGAATAGGTCTAATTAGTCCCAGGAAGTTCCTCTTAGTGAAGGCTAGGTGCAACAGAATCCAATTAGAAAGAGTCAGAAGAGTGAGGCTCTGAAGGTACTGGCTGCAGGTTTGTTTTTTTTTTCAATTCTGTTTGTAGCTCTCCAGGCACCAGAACTCTTTTGGGTTACTCAGCATCCCAACCACTTCTACCATCCACCATGACCCCACCTCCTCAAGGTCATTACTTCCTCCTTGGTGAACCCTCTCCGGCCAGGATCCCTGAGGAGATCGAAGGGGTGGAGGCGGAGATCCAGTGTTGGGTGTGTGGTGACAGGCATTGAGAGCCAGCACCTGTCTGGGCTGGAGGGTGTTTTTTCCTTGTGTTACACCCCCCCCAGACATGGGATGTGCAATGCAGCCAGCCCGTGATGTGGATGCTTCCACCCACATCTGGAAGGCAGCCGCCCAATGTCTTCCCACAGCTAGCAAGCCCCTGTGCATTGCAGCACTGCCGGTCTCCACCGGGGGGGTGCTGCTACACCAGGCTGTCCCTGCATCTCTCTCTCCCTGAGAGAGGAGAGCAGTCCTCTGGATGCTCGATCCTCTCTCTCTCTCTCTCTCTCTCTCTGTCTCCTGTTGACCCCTGGTGATCTGGGCTTGCTCCCAAATCCGGTTGCCAGCGTGGCACAAGGTGTGGCATTCAGCGCCTCAACCCTCAGCACCACCGGGCCAGCTAGATGGTTGCAGGTTAACAGGAGGAAGTTCTGATTCTAAATGAATAGAAGTCTTAAGTGCAGCTTCATTGCTGGGAGGACAGGGATAACCTGGGAGAGTTTTGCTCAGATACACGTGCTTCATACAATTGATGTTGTCTTTGTTGAACACAAGCTTTGCATCTGTCATGTCAAGTCAATTTTATTTATATGGCACTCAATCCACATGGCTCTGGGCGCCTTACAATAAACAGATAAAACAATTAAAACAACAAGTTAAAATTAGCATACAAGAGTTAAGAGGCCAGTCCAAAACATACAATAAATTAATGCATTTTCAATAACGATTTAAAAACAGTCAGTGAGGGCGCCTCCCTCATTTCATAGGGAAGGACATTCCACAGAATAGGTGCTGCTATATCAAATGCCCTATCCTCTGAAGATTTCAATCATGAACGAGGAACAAAGAGGTCTGCCTCTGCTAACCAGAGGGCATGAGCAGGAGCATAAGGAATCAGGTCTTTCAGATATCCCGGACCCAAGCCCGTGTAGGGCTTTGTGTCTCAGGTGACTTGTGTCACAGATGACAGGAACTGGATAACACTTTTCCACAATGTAGAATGGACCAGTCCAAGGACAGAGTAGTTTCTTTGTGGTGACTGGAACTAAGACAGATCAATTCAAGCAGACAGTGTCCCCCCATAGAAAATAGAGGATAAAGTACAGGCATCGATGAATAATCGCACTACGATAGTATTGAGTGGTTCCCTTGGCAACTCATGTAAATTTCGAGAGCACAGCTTGAGAGGTTTACAAAAGTTACCAAGGGAACCACAAGATGCTAGCATAGCACGATTATTCATCGATGCCCATACTTTGTCTTTTATAGTATATGGGCATCGGTGTCACCAGAGTAGGACAAATAAAGGCTGTTGAGGTTTTTACAGCTACGAAAATATGCCCTGCGAACGCAGTGAATACATAGAAAATCCTCTTACCTTGTGTTGCTAAAAATGAAAAGTCTTTGGTTGATTTGGATATAAATCTTTATTAACATTTTTGACAACAACAAAAAGAAAAAGGCTTAGCAATTGGAAACTGAGCTGGAGAACAAAACGATTAATTTAAACTCTTGCACACTTGTGCGTATCACCTAATGGAAATTAGAGCAGTAAAAACACATATGTGACTTAAAAAAGACCAATCCACTTTGTCATGAATTAGGAGACAGGATCAGGTTGTGACTTGCTACAAATGCTGTACTTTTCAGAGATTTGGGGCACAGATCTAAAAGGAAACAAAAGAGAAACAAAACCAAGCATTTGTCAATGCCGAATGTTGGCTTGCTGGCATTGGCATTGGTAGTGCAGGAGTTAGAGATGCATAACAGTAGTGGCAGTGAAGTATTGAACTAATGCCAACCCCCCACCCCCAGCAGAGACTGAAAGGTGTTGGGAGTGTGACTTTGGGTCATTGGCCATAATGCTTATGCCATTCCACCTTACCCCACCCTGCAGACACTGACAGGTGTCACGGTGTGCTTTGGGGTCTTCAGTCCTTATGCTCACCCCATTCCATAAGGAAATAAGCTGAGATGCATGCAATTCAGGAGAATGGGGTGAACATTAGGGCAACAGAACCCAAGGCACATGAATACCTGTCGGTGACTGTGAGATGAGATGAAATGCTGTGAACATTGCGGCCGAGGAACCCAAGTTACGCCCCTGACACCTGTCAGTCTCTACAGGGTGGGTGCATGGCTGAAAACCTTAACACCCCCAGCATTTGGTGGTGTTTTCATGTCAAATTTTCAACATTGGCTTTTTGGGACCCCACCTCATGAACATTTCGTTACTCAGTTCTGAACATTTCGTTACTCAATCCTGAAAGGTGATTTCGCACAGCAACTGCGCCTTTGGGAGCCACAGGTGCAGAAACACATTTCGGGCAGGATGCAAAAAATAAGTGTAAAAAAAATGGCAATGTTGAAAATCTGCAGAGAAAATATGAAAAATTTGCAAACTTACGAGTGTGTGTAGATACGGCGCTACGCACGCCCGTAACATGGTCATTTTGGGGAATTTTTTCACCAAATTTTCAACATGGCCATTTTGGGACCTCTTCTCATGAACAGCAGCACTGCAATTTTGTTAATCTGTCCCAAAAGTTGATTTCACACAGCAACCACGCCTATTGTGCGCCACAAGTGCAAAAACATGTTTTGGTCAAGATGTGAAAAATGACAGCTGCACTGTTCATAAGGAGGTGTGAAAAATGGCATTGCTGATTGATTGATTGATTAAAAGTTTTATTCATATGAACATATGAACTAGGATATACTCAACTAAGCCGAAGCTCATTTACAATGAGGTCCTAAACGCAAATTTTTAGAATGAGTACAAATTCCACACCATAGAAAGACATATACGTAACAAATTTAAGGTACATAAATTATACACTTAAGAAAACACACATTTAACAAATAAGTTAGTAATAAAATTAAAATAAAATAGAATAAACTGAGCAGCACTAAGAACAACGTTCCCTAGCCTTAACCTGCTGTCTGAACCATGCCCTAATATTCTGCCATGATAGTTTTTCCTTACAACTCTTGATATCTGATGGTATCTTATTCCAGGTTATAGGGCCTCTATAAAAAACAGAATGTCTGCTGATCTCTAACTGATATTGGGGCACAATATACTCAGGGGCGTGAGAGGCTCTCAGCGAACATAATTTAGTTTGTCTTGTAATCCTTGCATTAATGTATGGAGGCAGCATTCCCATCCAGCATCCATACATAAAAGCAAGCAGATGCTCATGTCTGTACTCAGATGGACTCATCCATTGAAGTCAATTAAAAAGAAAACACTTATGGGTAATCCTATCAGATTCCAAAATGAATCGGGCTAGTCTACTGTAACAGACATCTATTTTGTCCAAGTCAACTTTCTTAGCACTGGTATAGATAAAGTCTCCATAGTGTAGGGAGGGCAAGACCATCAAGCGCATAAATTTTTCCCTGGTCTCAGTGCTTATACAGTGCCTGATACGATAGAGAGCACCTAATTTTTTTCCTATGCTGGTTACCACACTATTAATATGTGCAGCCCAGTTTAAAGCCTCGTCAAGCCACATTCCCAGGTATTTGTAGGTTTGGGTTTGAAGCATCAGGGCTCCCTCCAGGGTCTGAATTTTTAAGGTCAAATCTTCCTGAGCTAAAGCAGAATGCGAAAATAAGATTGCCTGCGTTTTTTGGGGGCTCAGAATCAATTCATTCTCCTTCAGAAAACTCTGCTGTTCTTCAAATGCATTCTGCAGCTTTATTTAAACTCCTTTTACTAGATGATCCGATGTATGTATTATCGTATCATCAGCATATAGATGATAACAAATAGTTGGGTCTGAAAAGCTTAGCTCATTTACATATATATTGAATAATATTGGACCTAAAATTGAGCCCTGGGGGACCCCCGATTCAATTACCACACTACTCGATATCCAATCACCCAAAGTAAGTAATTGGGTTCTTTTAGACAAGTAAGAATACAGCCATTGCAGACTAGGTCCCACAAACCCCATAGAGGCTGCTCTGGATAGGAGGATCTCATGGTTCAGTGAGTGGAAAGCTTTAGATAAATCAACAAAAATCGCTCTGACTGGGGTCCTCCCATCCAGAGCAGCCTGCATGTCCCCCATGGCTCTGGCCAAGGCGGTCATGTTACTGAAGGACTTCCTAAACCCTGACTGATGTTGAAAATCTGGAGTGAAAATATTAAACACTGACAAAGTTACTAGCATGTGTAGAAACTGCTCAACGCACTCTGATAAGACAGTCATTTTTTGGAATGTTTTCACCAAATTTGCAACATAGGCTTTTTGAGACCTCCACTCATGAACAGTGACATTGTTGTTTTGTTAATCTGTCCCGAAAGGGGATTTCATGCAGCGATGGCAAAATCACCTTTCAGGACTGAGAAATGAAATGACAGTTACAAGTTCATGAGGCAGGGTCTCAAGAACCCCAGGTTGAAAATTTGGGGCCAAAATTCCTAAAAATGGCTGAGATATCAACCTACAGTAAGTTGAAACCCCCCATTATAAAGCTTACCGTCATTTCTTCAGTTCGCAGTTCGGCTTTGAAGAGTGCAGACGTGTCCCACATCAGAAAAGATCATAGCTACCAACCTCCAGAGGGTATGTATGGATAAGGAGAGGGGTGGAGACATGGGTGTTTGCAGCAGGAGGGTTTGGATGGGGAAGGGGGACGAGGGAGACATCAGTGGACCGTTTTCTGCTTTGCAGGGAAAAAAACAGACCGCAAGGGAAGTTTTTCTTTATTTACAGGTCTGGACAGCTTGGCACTTACACACAGAAAAAAAGGGGAGGGAGGATGCCTACACAGGGATTGGGCACCTGCACCCCAATGTCAGCAAGTCCCTAATGCACCCCAATGTTGGGTTGGGGGGGCCCACATTTGACACCAGGAGTGGGTATCCTGGTGGCGGAAAAGGGAAGCTGTTTAACCAGGAAAGACACACTAAGAGGGGGGATGCTGACATGGGAATTGGGTACCCCGATGTTGGGATTATGTAGCGGACAGCAGGAACTGCCATATGTATTTAAATGTTTCACCAGGAAAGGCATGTATTGGAGGTGTGTCAGATCTGCCTCTGCAATGATGAGCCTGTCTCTGATTGCAACTGCAGATTCATTTCAAGTTGGTGGCACTCTCTGAAACTGCTGCCATCGGCAGCATGTTTACTGGTTGGTGGCTGAGGGACACACTGGCTAAAGCATCCCCTGGATTCACCACAACACTGACACACCTCTGAAAATGCTTCTACCCCAATATGTTGTTTGTGCATGCATGCAAGCCAACATAAAAAGGACATGTTTATTATGCAAGCTGGGAAAGGAATCTCATTCTATCTACCACCCAAGAGGATGAGTGATAGCAGGTCTGAAGGGTTTCGGGATGAATAGGGGGAGGCGGGGTAGGGCGGTGGGAGCAGAGATAACAAAGTAAAAAGAATAACTTTAAGAATTAATTTTTCACATTCCTCACACACACACACGCTTTGAAAATGTACAGCAGATGCTGCCATTTTTATCCTGAGCGAGTTCGCGTGTGTGGTGTAACTGTCAGTTGACTTCAGGGTTCAAATTACTGTTTGGGCATTCCATCGGTTGTGCTGCCTAGGGAACTGCCACGCAAGTGAATTCCTTTTTGTTGTACCATCGAAGTGATGTACCATCGATGGTATAACAACATCATGACAACATATTGATGGTATAACAACTATAGGAAAAGATGAAAATGCCCTAATAACAACATTCTACCATACGCTATATGATGGTTCACATGACTTGGCTGCTGACATTTTCTGCACGGCAGATTTTCTCTGTCTCAGTGCGTTATTACAACATGTCTGCAAAGTTCAAGCTGTTCCAACATAGGTATGACTTCAGAGGATGCTAACTTTGGAACCTCTAGCAGTGAGCAAGCCATGTCCAACGGAGCTCTTGGATGGTGTCCACAGACCAATAAGAATGGAGTGTATGCTCTACTGTCAACAGGAGGACTAGTGGTTAGGCAAACTGATCAAAAGGAACACAGCAATGTTGTGATTTTCATCTAGGTACTTGGAGAGTATATTTATAATAGTAGATATCTTTCTTTTTGTTTGTCCACTGCATTGTGGATGACACCTCATTGTGTGAGTCTTTAATGTTGAGGATTTTGCAAGTCTCTCAAACAACAGTAGAAAGATAGTGCCTCTGAATGCAGGTATGATGGGGTACCGTAATGGCAAATAACTGTGTTAAGGAAGGCATTTGCCATGGTAGCAGCTTTAATGTCCTTTAATGGCATTAGCTCTAGGTATTGGTAAGGTAGCCCACAAAACCAAGAATATATTTATTACCAGAGTCACAGCATGTTGATAAAGGTCAAAGAATGTGCTGACTCGTTAAAATGGTTCTGTGGCTACAGGTACTATAATTAGTTATGCCTTTGTTGATTTGGCAAATGCTTTCTTTGGGAGCTAGGCTGGCAGGACTCAACAAAGTGGACAATTTCCTTGTTCATGTGAGGCCAGAATAGGTAGAGCCTTATCTTTTCAAGAGTTCTGTGGAATGCCATATGAGCTTCAGAAAGTGGAGACAGAGAAAAACTTTGTTGACTACAGAAGCAGGAATGACTAACTGTACATGAGCTCTACCCATGTGAGGACCCTTACCTTCATTAGTCCAGATGTAAAAAAAGCACACCATCATTGAGGAAGTATTGTGAATCAAGGAAAAATACATCCTGGTGATGTTACTTCTGTTGCAGAAGATTCCCAGACTCTAAGTAAGTGATGATTACTGATAATTAAAGGGGAACTCTCAGCTTCAGGATTTCTTAAAGTCTGAAAGCCCATAAAAAACCAATTTGAGTGAGCTATTGTGTTTATCTGTAAGTCTTTGCAGTCCAGAGTTATTCATATGTAAATCATCCTGTAATTAAAGGCTTGGGGAAGCAATGTGTTTAGGCTCCTGACAGGTAATGATGTCACCAAGAGATTTGACCCTGTTTTGACTGTAGATAATCCAACAGGTTAAATAGAAAATTGTCTGTTTTATTAAATGTGTTTCAATGTGTAATTACAACATTTATAATAATTGTTTTGTATGTGCATTGAAACTAGTGAGTTATCACCTTTACATTTCAAACTGTTAGTAAAAATAATCTGTCTTCAGGATTGCTTTGCCATCTAGGCTATACTGCCAGCTGATCGTCAAAAACTACACATCTCAAGGCTGGCTCTCTGGTGCCAACAGGTATTGGGACCCCATATCAGGATTTCTAAACCCTGGCTGTGTTGATGTCAGTACAGATTTCTGGGGCTGCCACAGCACCAACTTCTGTCTTTTTCCATTCCCTCTCTTACAGCCTTTTCTCTTACAATTTTGGTGTGAACGCCAGTCTACAAGATGCAAATGTGGCTACATATGTACTGGCCTGGCATCATGGCACCAGCCTTGAAATGTGTAGGTTTTGATTATCAGCTCATCCAGCAGAATGCATTTTGATTCCAACATGGTCTACTTGTATATTGTGTGACCAGAGTAGGACACTTAACCTCCCTGTGCTCCCAAAACACACCCAGGAACAAGCTGTAGCTCAGTGTGCCTTTACTGGACAAAGACAATAAAAACAATCTGAGCGTGTGTTATGATTCTGAAAATATTATGATCTTTCTATCCAGATTTGACTTGAAAAGAAAAAAAATAGGACCTCATTACTTGTTTATTAATTGCAAAAACACATAGATGGACAACATTGTTAAAACCTGCATAACCTGAAATGCATTATTGAAATAGTATTTTACTTATTTTGATAAAGTTAAAAGTATAACAGTTTCTTACTGAAATACTTTGGATTGAATGGGATTTTCTATTGTAACAATGCCAGCATTCCATTGGATTATTTCTGCTAACAGTTTGAAATGTAAAGGTGATAACTCACTAGTTTCAATTCACATACAAACAATTATTATAAATGTAGAAAGTGTTGTAATAACACATTAAAACACACTTAAAACAGACAATTTCCCATTTATCTGTTGGATTATCTACAGCCAAAGTAAGTCCAAGTCCTCGGTGACATCATTGCCTGTCAGGAGCCTAAAACACATGGCTGTTCCCAGCACTTAATAACAGGCTGATTTACATATGAGTAACTCTGGACTGCTACGACTCACAGGTAAGCACAATGGCTCACTTAAATTAGCTTTTATGGGCTTTCAGACACTAAGAAATCCTGAAGATGACAGTTCCCCTTTAAGGGCTTGATCTTTGCTGAGCTTTGACAGTAGCCATGTATAGTGCAGATGTGGAGGAGGTCAGAAGCTCTTTGGTGGATTGCAGTACCTGAGGATTGATGCTACTTTTTGAAGACGCATTTGGGAGCAGCAAAGCAACATGAGGTGCTGTAGGAGTACTCATAGGAAGCACCTCTGTGGCGTGGAAAGTAAGAGGTTCTAAGCAGGATTCCTCAACTGTTGAGGGTGATGCTGATTGGCTGATTCCATCTGCATTTGAGTAAACTTGACCTGGTCGGTATTGAATTTTGAAGTTGTAGGACTGGAGCATGGAAATCCATCAGGCAAACTTTCCTACTGGTTTCTTAATTTTGAACAACCATCTGAAGGAAAAGTGATCAACAACAGATGTGAATGAGAGTAGAGAAGATAGTCTAATTTCTTTACAGCAAATACCACAGCTAGACAGTGAGTGCTTGATGTAGGAAACAACCCATTCTGTTCTGTTTTGAACTTGACAGAGCACAGAGCTCATTGCTGAAGAACTAGTGTCTGTGTAGTTTGTTGGGTTGGTTGAACCAAAGATAAGCTAAGACAGGAGTGGATATCAGTTTGCCTTTAAGGTATCAAGGGCCTCTTTGCATTGGGAAGTCCATGCATATTTGCAACCCTTTTTGATGAGGGTGTACTGTGGAGCTACAATCTTTTTATAGTTACTGATGAACTTTCTGTAACAGCTAGATATGCCTAGGAAAGCTCTGAAGTCTCTGAGGTTGTTAAGTTTTGGATAGTGTGTGACTGCTGAGAGCTTGTCTGATTCAGAGAGACCTTGAGAACTAACAACATGTTCCAGGCAATGAATCTGATGCTTTGTGAAACAGCACTTTTTTGGGTGAAGCTTTAGGCTGGTTCATTGAAGGCATTCAAACACTTTTGAAGGGTTAGAGGTGTTCTGGAAAAGTTTTACTGAAGACAGTAACATCATCCAAGGAGACTAGACATGATTTCCAAGAGAATCTACATTGTATGGCTTCTATAGCACACTGGAATGTGGCTGGATTGTTCCAAAGTCCCATAGGCAGTCATTTCATTTGGAAAAAGTCCCAAGTGATAGCACCAAGCTGTGTATGAATGAGTAGCTGGATTAATAGAGAAGTAGTAAAACCCACTTTGAAGATCCAGTGTGATGAAGTAGGCTAGGTAGGCCACACTACGACTCGCTATGGAATCCTCTGTTGTAGGTAATGGATGAGTATTCAGCACAGTACAGGCATTGAGCTTCCTGTAGTCTACCACAAATTGATATTCCTTGTCCTTTTTTACCACCTTCAGGCATGGTACACCCCAAGGACTTGTAGATTCTTGAATTGTGTTTTGTTCCAGCACGTTCATAATCATGCCCTCTAAGATCAGTTTGTGTGTGTGTGTGTGTGTGTGTGTGTGTGTGTGTGTGTGTGTGTGTGTATGCTCCACTTTGTAGGCTTGCTGACAGATGTTTTTTGACTGGGCAGCACCCTGATAGTGTGTTGCAGGATATCACAACATCTGAGCTTGTTGTCTATACCAACAAAGGCATCTGAGTAGTCCTCCAAGAAATCCAAAAGCTGTTATTTCTCTTTCAGAGGTAATGGAAGCTTGGAAGAAGACAGTAACTGACTAGGGGATAAAACTGATGACACTGCTAAAGTGGTGGTAGCACTGACAGGTGTATACATGGTGAAGCTAGGCTGAGGTTCCTGCATGTCATGGAGCTCGTCCTCAGTAGATAGGCAGACAAACATTCCGATATTGACACTCTTAGAAATGATGACTGGGTCATCTGTAAAGTTGCAGCATTTCTGGAATATTGTACTATTGTTCATAGCAGACAAGGGAGAAGAGCTGAAAGAATGCAGATCAGGGTATCCCATGGTAAAGCCAACAACACCTTTTGGCCATGGTACACCTAGAATCTTGGCAGTTAAATACATCTATGTGTTCTAGGTTGCTTGAAAGGACAGAGCAAAGAACCTTACCAGAGCAAGGAAAAGGATTAAGGCTTCTTTTGGCTAGGCAGATTTACTGTATGTTGTTATTTTTATTTTGTACTCACAGGGGTTGTTACTGTTTGTTGCTAACATTTTATTACTTTGTTTTTCTCTGATTCAAATTGTTGTTGCTGGGTATACCTTCTGCTGCATTATTACAGGGTGTGCCGACAGGTGTGTGCTTACAGATTACTGCTGTAATCTTCTGATTCAAATTGTCTTTTGCAAGGTATATCTTCTGTTACTGCTTTATTTTTCTCTGTAGCAAAGTGTTTCTTACAGGGTGCATCTTCTGTGAAATTATTACAGGTGGTGCTTTACAGGTTTTATAGTTTTATCTATCATTAGGATAAGCTTTCAGGGCTACTGCATTTGTTGTTAGCTGATTGTTTCTGCTCTTACCTCCTTGTTTCTTTCATCCGTGGTTCTTTTTTGGCAGGGGAAGGGCACAGTCACCCACCCCATCCCCAACCACCCCACACTACACTCCTTTTATAGGGTAGCACAGTTGCGAGATTTCCTGTAGCAAAGCAGGAAGGGAAGGATCAGAGGGGTAGCCACACAGTGACCTCATTTACAGGGGCACAAGTAATTTAACTTGTTATAACAAGTTATAACAAAACAAACAAACAAAACACAAAATCAAACTTTTGCTTTTATTTTCTTCCTCCTAACTACTCTGACAAGGTTATAAACCCAGCAACTTATCTGGAATGGATATCATTAACTGCAGGTACTGAGGAACACTTTTCAGAAGGGCAGTTTTACAGGATTTAGGACACTGTCCTACATGGTGGGCCATTGGCTATCTAAGGGCTCAGCTCCAGGCAGCATGGGCAGAGATTGCATGCCTCAAATTATATATTCAAGAAGAAATATATTATAAGAACCACCTGCCACTTCCCCAACATCCAACAGAAGCACCTTGACCACTGAGGGTAGTTGGTCCAGGAGGTTGGCAGGTGGTTAGGAGGAGCAAATCGGGTGCCCCATCACTCGGTGCTGTCCAACATATCACCTCCACAAACCATATAAAAACTACAAACAGGTATCTGCCTCTATCTAAATCAAACAAAGGGGCAGAGGACACTGCAGAGCAGTACACTGCAGCACAGGAGCTAGCACAACAAAACTCACCCAAAACAGGAACCAAAACAAAAAAAGCAAAAAGGAAATCCAAAAAACTTCTGATCATGGGAGACTCCATGATTCGGGGCATTGATACCTATCTCCAGCCAGGGGTAATGGCGATGTCTCCCAGGTACATCAGCATGGAGAGACACGACACGCAAAATTCAGGTGCAAAACATCATTCATCCAGCATCTCCTTCTCTGAGATCCTGCCAGTCTGGAGAGGGGCAGATGGACAGGAAGGTCAGAGAAGGGAGATAGGGGAGCTAAACATGTGGCTCAAGGGCTGGTGCCAGGAAAAGGACACAAATTTGTAGGAACTGGCAACAGTTTTGGAGCGAAAGTTCTTTAAATTTGATGGACTGCATCTGACTAAGGAGGAGTCAGTGCATTGGGGCAGAAGTTTGATGTCTTTGCAGAATATTTAAACTAGCAAATGGGGAGAGGAGTGCAACACCCCATACGTCGAATGGGAAGAACACCCTTCCCCTCAGCTAGTGGTCAAACAGGAGTTCAGCATGTTTGTAGTTCATTTGCATCACCAGGTAAGGAAAAAGGTCAGCTCCCCATACGATGCACAGGGGAAATGCCAGACCTGACCCAACAACTAACACACTGAAATCTGGCCAATGGAAAATCATGTACACAAATGCCGCAGTCTGGGAAACAAGATCCAGACCTGCAGGCAATAATGACAGAGGCTAAACATGGACATAGTAGCCATTAGTGAGACATGGTTTACCAGTAACCACACTTGGGAGACTTCAGTACCTGGCTATGTACTGTTCAGAAGAGACCAAGGAGCAAAAAGGGGGGTGGAGTGGCCCTTTATGTCAATGAAAATATCAAAGCTACAGAAATTCAGAATACACATAAGGAGCCAGAAGAACTGTGGGTCACCCTGGAAACAAGAAATGGGACAGCCATACATACTGGGGTTGTGTACAGGCCTCCAGGCCAGGGGGAGGACATAGACACATTATTGTTAGAAGATATACAAAACATGACAGCTAAAGGGGAGGTTCTGATAATGGGAGACTTCAATATGCCAGATACAGATTGGTCAATACCAGCAGGAACATCTGCCAGAACTAGACACATAGGGCCAGATATTCAAACTGCACCCAAAATGTGCGCAATAGCAGGAGCAAGCACAAGTCAATTGTGCACATGTGCAATAGACGGGATATTCAAACATGGAGCAAGTCAAATTGCGCAACCAGCCAACGTCTGACTATCGCACAACCTTCACCATAGCGCAACCAGGAAGGGGAAGCTGAGCAGATATGATGCGCCATAGCGCAACAAGGCCAGCCCAGCTGAGCAGTCCAGAGGTGCCATAGCGCAAGCAGAAGAACCCCCAGCAGCAGAGCAATGGAACTGCACAACCAGGGAGGTAGGCAGGGGCCCACCACCCATGCCACAGATGGGCACAGGAACACACTGCAGAACAAACAATACACCCCCACACCCCAAGCACAGCATCACTGCTGGAGGGATGGAACATCCACCGGCCCATGGGGACAAGCCAACAAAGCAGCAGCTGGGCCATGGTGCCCCAGCACACCCACTGGCAAGCTGAGACTGCCACACAAAGGGGGCGGACAACCCAAGTGCACAACAGCACCCCCCTGTGCACAGCACACCCTGCACTGGTACCCCAAGACACCACCCAGGAGCAGTGACTGTCACTGTCACTGCAGGAATCCCCATGCCCCCACCACAATGCAACCTTGTGTACCACAGAACCCTACGACCCTGACCCACCAGGAGCACCCCAGCAGTGTGTGGCAGCACACGAGCCAGACCTGGCTGAAAGCCACTACCACACCAGGGACACCTCCCCACACACACACACACATTCCCAGGACAATACCACCCCAGATGCCATGCACACCACTGCAACTGAGCACCCATAGCCAGCTGCAAATCAGAGACCACCACAGTATTCATATCAAAATAGATTTATAGAAAATATATGAACAGGAACACGCAACTATTTACAGCTATATACAAGAAAGGGTTGGGGGTATGGGTACAAGGTAGGGGTGGGTAAGGGGCAGGGGTGAAGAACTGGGTGAGGGAAGGCAGGGTGTGAGGGATGGGTAAAGGGGGTAGATGTGGGGCAGCTACTGCCCGCCAGGCTGCACATCAGCAAGCTGCCCCTGGTACCGGGTCTACCTCCGACGCCTCACTCCCCTCCAGTGCATCTCTCTCAGTATGCCCAGGGACTCCAAGGACACTTCCAGCAGGTGGCGGACAGCCTGCTCGATCCTCCTCAGGACCCGGACACCTAGGACAAGGGACCAGAATCAATGGCTGTGACTGTCCACAACCCTGAAGCCCACCCAACATGCATGACATACAACCAAGTGCCCCGCCCCGTGATGGACTGCACCCACCCACAGTGACCGTGCACAAGACAAGCCCAACCAGGCAGCAACAGCCATGTGTGCCACTGCACACACACCCCACCCATGACCAGCACAGCACAACCAAGGCTGTACAGTGATGTGGCTACATGGTGGGAAATTAGTGCCACAGCCATGTGCCCAGTGCATGCATGGACCATCAGTGATGCACTCCAAGACATGCAGTGCCACTGGACGCATGCATGGCAGTGTTGTCCATGGATGGTGGCCATGCCCTGCCCCCCCCACAGCATGCAATAGCATCCATGATGTAATGACACTCACCCTCATCAAGCCGCTGTTGCTGCAGCTGCTGCTGCTGCTGCTGTGGCTCAACCCCACCACCACCTCGGCCAGCCACCTCTGCAACCCCTCTCCGTGCCTCATCCTGGGCCTGCCTCTGCTCCTCCATGCCTGTGGGAAACAAAAGTTGAGAAACACATCAGTGAAATCCCAAAGCAGACAGCCCCCTGCCCCAATGAGTGTGCCTGCCCACACAGCCAGACCCATACATCACACACCTGCAAACACCACCACAGCCAACCATAGACCAACCCTCCCCCATGTGCTGGTCACAATACACAGTGTTACCCATGCAGACAATAAAGGTGCATAGATGGCTCACCCACCTGGCCTAGGCACCATGCCCCTCCTGGCACATGACCGTAGGCGTGCCAGCAGTGCCCGCTCCCTCCTCGCGGGTCACTGTGCAGTGCCTGCACTGCTCAGCTGTTCTCCAGCTGCCCAGTGGCCTGCTCAAGATCAGTGGCCACCTGCTGCCACACATGGGTGCGGGCCACGTTCAGGGTTCCTCCCCAAACAGTGGCCCATGGTGAGGCTCCACCACAGCCACCAGGTTGGCCACCTTCAAAGCACTCCACTGTGGAGCTCTCCTGCATGGCATCCCTGCAGGTATATAGTAGGCAATATGGCGCTCCGCAGCGCGGTAACCCCACATGGAAATGTTGCGCAATACAACTCTGTCAGTCCCTATCACGCTGTTCGTATAGTGCCGTTGGTCCCTATCGCACTGTTACTGAACAGAGTGATAGAGCGGAAGACATGCCATACGTACAGCGCCAAGGGGGCAAAGGTCGGGCACAAGGTCAAGGGTCTCTGGCACAAGGCCACACACAGCGCCATCGGACGTCTACACGTCCAGTGCGATCGGTCGCCTACATGCCATTGCCACAGTGGACTATTGCGCAGTTGTGCCACAGCGCCATGTGGTGACTGGCGCTGTAGCACCACTGGCACAATGGTGGCCGTGTCCTGAATTGCTGATCATGCACAGCATGTCATCAGTGTGGCAGACACCTGCGTAAACTACCTGGGCATGCGCAGTGCAGTATACTATGCAGTCACAGAACTGCGCCATTGGCTCAGCCGGCTCAACCGTATTGTGCAAAGCGCAACAGCGCGATATTCAGCCTTCATATGCAAATCATCCGATCAGCCATTCAAAGGTGCAGCGGCGCGATTTGCATCTCATTAAAGTTGCTCCACTCCTAATTTACATGCATTGCGCTATAAATGTGCGACATTGATCTGCAGTGGCCATATTCGGTTACTGCAGCTGATAGGTGAGTTGCATGCTGTGTGATGTTCTGGACTATGGTCTTAGGGAATTGCTGTATACTGCACAGTCACAGGTGTCCATTTTCACCCATACAGACTGTGACATGGCCGAGTGAGGAATGGGTGAGGAGGATGATGGTGGGCGGAAGAGGAGGCCCAACTTCACGAAAGCGGAGACAGAGGCACTCTTCGAGGCCTACCTGGAGGAAGAGCCACTACTCAGTGGACAGCAGGGCACCCCTCAGGCCCATGCTGCTGCATGGGAGGGGGTGGCTTGTGCCGTAAACCTGCATGGAAGCCACCAGTGCTCCGTGCAGGAATATAAAAAGAAGATGGGGACCGACAGGAGGAGGGTGAAGGAGAAGGTGGCAGCCCTCAGGGCGGCATGTGCTTCTACAGGCGGGGGCCAGCCGGAGGTGGTGCAGCTGACCCCGGCAGAGGACCATCTTGCTGCATCCATGCAGCGCAGTGCCATCGAGGGCGTTCCTGGAGGTGGCTTCTAGACAGGTGGTAGGCCATCACTGCATGGTATGACATGGTCGGGGGGGAAGGTAGATCACATGCACTAACATGTTCTCACTTTCTGTTACAGATCCTGTGCATCTGCAGGGGACAGTGGTAGAGGGCCCATCCACTGTGGACATCCAGCCGGAGTTGGAGGAGGGTCCATCCACCTCCACTGGTAGCCGGCGTGCTTTGCACCAGAGTGCACGCCTGGCTGCCATCTCTGATGTCGGTGAGACAGGTGTGGTGGGTGCCCTTCCTGTGTCTCAGCAGTCTGGCATGCAAGCATGCCAGCACGCTGTGGCTGTGGCACAAAACCTGCACCATTGATGATGCAACGACCACTATGGGCATTGACACGTGTGTGTCACATGATGGACACACAGCAGGACAGCTCACGCCCATGGACCTAGCTGGTTCCAACGTCAGTCCCAGGCTGTGCCTGTCAGCACCAGTGGGGCAGCACCGGTAGCTGTACAGGTCACTGGCACTGTTGCAGCCACAGCAGTGGAACGACTGGTCCCTTGGACACAGCAGGTGGAGGGGCAGCAGCAGTCACCCACCGGGTCTGGGGGTACAGGGTTCAGCGGTGGCGTATGTACACCACCTGTTGACTTGCCCATACCTGGTCCTGGTGAGCAGTGCCCACCCTCAAGGGGTGATGAACATCAGGCCCTTCCATACCCTGAGGGACAGGTTGCCGATGTGGCAGACGACCCGTTTGACGAGCACACCCGCCTGCTGCGGGCATCAGTACAGCAGCAGATGCGGGTTGCAATGTCTGTGGAGGCACTGTATGTGGTTGTGGAGTGGCACAGCAGGGACAACGAGAGGATCCTTGCAGGGATTGACCATTTGCGGATGGATGTGACCACCGCCATTGACAGGCAGACTCAGGCATTGGTGCGCTGTCGTTGCCAGTGGGCACACAGTCAGGTGCCCTGTACCGCTGCGCGCGCAGTACGCTATCCACTCCCGTTCCCAGCGACCGTGCAACACCCAGCCTGCTCGATGCGGGTTCAGCTGTGGGCATCCTGAGCACCCTGGTGCGGTATGTTCGTATATGCTGCAGACCCCTGTGCGGACAAGGTCGCTCGGCGATGGGCCCCTGGTGGTCCATCGGTGCCACCCCAAGTAGCCATGCTCAGCCTGACAATGTGCTGCTGGGTCTCGGTGGGGCTGCCCGTGCATCAAGGTGGCCATGGCACAGTGCCACATGACTGACCTGTCTCCCAGTGTGGGCCCTGTCTGGTGCTGCCCTGTGTGCAATGTGTGTTATGGTGGGCAGTGCACCAGTGGGTGCACCCTGCCCAACTAGCCGACACATGGACCACCTGCACACCCTCCCGACTGCTGTCCACAGGTGCATGTGCATGATGATGCCTGCATTGCACCTGACACCAAGGTGCAAAGGTGCCCAGCGTCTGAACATGTACATGGACAGTACGGGTAGTGGAGGTGGCCTGTGGACGTGTGTGTTTCACATGTCTGTTCTGTCTGCTGTGCACCTGCCCCTGCACTTTGTGCCTGGTGTGTGTGTGTGTGTGTGTGTGTGTGTGTGTGTCTGTCCATGTGGCGTGTGACTGTTCACCCCTCCCTGGTTGTGTGTTTGTGCTCCTGTACCTTCCACTCCCACGCCCGTCATACACCCTGATGTGTTACCCTGTGTGTATGTGGGTTGCGCCCTGGACAGTGTTGGTTGCACATGGCCCAATGACTTGCCTGTGTTGTGCAAAGTGCTCCTCTGTGATGGTGCCCCAGTGCAGCTGAGCCAGCCCCGGATCAGTTGGGGTCACACCCGTCAAGGGGCTGCTCATCCCCATCATCACGGCGTCACTAGCATCCCCATCGCTGTCCCCCTCCTCGACCTGTACGGCTATCCCACAGTCTTTGGTCATGTTGTGCAGGATACAACAGGCCAGGAATATCCCACAGGCCTTTGAGGGGCTGTACTGTAGGGCACCACCGGAGGTGTCTAGGCATCAGAAGCGTGCCTTCAGCATCCCAAACACCCGCTCAATGATGTTGCATGTGACGGCATGTGCCTCATTGAAGCGTTGCTGCGATGGGGTCAATGGGCACCGGTAGGGTGTGAGCAGCAAGGACGGAGTGGGTATCCACTGTCACCTATGTGGTGATAGTAGAGGTTAGTGTCATGTTCAGGCCCATATTGCCCCTAGCCCTGTGTGCCACTACCATGGCACCTGTGGCTTACCCACCCTTGCCCCCACTTTGCCAATCCTACATGCATACTCACCCCTAGATGTCCTGTGGGGATGTCCCCACTCTCGAATCAATGGCACAGTGCAGACTGGTACCACATGAATGAATCATGTGCTCCACCAGGGTGCGTGGCACAGACATTGATGATGCGCCCACTGGCATCACACACCACCTGGCAGTTGACACTGGAGAACCCCTTCCAATTGCGATATGCGGCCCCATCGGGGCCAGGTGGCATGTGAATGGCCACATGGGTGCAGTCTATCACCCCTAGCACACCAGGCATATGTGCTACCCTGTGGAACTCCTGTATGTTTGCTGTACGTTCTGCCACGGTGCTGGGGAAATGGATGTACTCCGCAGCATGTGGCCTAGCAGTGCACTGAGGAATTGAGTGAGGATGCGTGACGTGGCTGACTGTGTTATACCTGTGGTGTCCCTTGTTGGCCTCTGGAAGGTACCCATGGCGAGCAAGCACATGCAGGCTGTTACCTTTGTCTCCACTGACAGAGCGTGACTCCGTCATGAGGGTACCTGCATCACATCACTGCACAGCTCACAGAGCCGCCTCAGTGTTGCCCTGTTCAGGTGGTACCGGCCCACAATCTCTATGTCTGAATACAGCTCAAAGCTGATGTGGGCACGGTACTGCCTGTTGGGGGCGTACCGCCGACGGGCCCTTCCACGGCCACGTCCCCCTGCAGCATGCCTTCTCGCCCCCCTCATTACAGCTTCCATGTGGAAGCTGGCACTGTCCATCTCCCTGGCTTGTGTCCCCCCCCGCCAGCTGTTGTTGATCTGTTCACCCCGCTGTCCTGACTGCTACCTCCACTGCACCGGGTACACCTACTGGCCTCTACACTCTGTGGCCCCACACACCTTCAGCTGCCCCTATTCTGTCCTCACCACTCCCTGGCCTGCACTGGTTACTGCTGTGGCCTGCTCTGTCTGGCTGCCTCATGTGTATTCCCTGTCACGTTCTTGCGCCTCTTCCTTGAGCCTTTTTATTTTGGCTCATTTCCGCCGTGGCGCAACTCCGGCTTGATCCACTGTTGGCAAGACAGCAAGCCTTTGAATATCGGATTGGGCACTTTATGCATGGTTCCACCCCCTTCAGTTGCACATACCTTCATTTGCATTGCGCTGTTGCTCAGCATGTTTTCTGTGGCGCAACAGCCTCCTGCTGAATATCGCACTATGGCGCAATTTCGGACTTACGCTGGCGTAACCCTATTGCGCATGGCGCAACCCTTTTGAATATCTGGCCCATAGTGGATTCTCTGCAGGGGGAGGGCCTCAAACAACTGGTACAACAACCCACAAGAGACAGGACTATCCTAGATCTAGTACTGGTTAACAGGGAAAGGATCAAAAGATCTCCAGGTAGGGGGACCACGTGATGCAGGGTACCGGGTAGAAGCTCCTCTGAATAGCTCCAGCCTCCCGACTTGATAAAAATGTTTTTTGGAGCATTTAACAAGCCTAAAACCCTGTATTTTTAAGGTCTACTGCCTTTCTAGCATTGAGTGTTCCTGCTGGGGGAATCTGAGAGAGAATGGAGGTTTATATGAAATGGGCGCCGCAAAAACATACCCCGCCAGTTACTCCGGAAAAGGTCCCGAAGAAATCACGGGCCTTGAGTGGAACTGATAAGCCAGAGGTCGCAAATCAGGGCACGGAGCAGGAGCCGCTCATGTTAAGCAGATTCTTAGAGGAATTCAAGCCCTTTTGGGAAGTAATAAAAGAAATGGCATCAGAGTTGAAATCTCTATCTAGAAAGCTTGAAGAGATCTCAGTCTTAACTACAGATAATATCGCCAGGATCTCCTCTTTGGAGAAACAAGCAGAGAGGTTCGAGCCTGGGATGGCTGCTATACGGCAGAAACTTGCACATTTTGAAGCTAAGCTGGAAGACCTTGAAGATCGTAGTCGTATAAATGATATTGTGATCCTGGGGCTGCTGGAGGGAGAAGAGGGTCAGAACACCATAGCATTTGTCCAGAAGTTGGTGGAGAAGATCACTGGCCCCTCGCCCTTTGGGGCTAAATACATAATCGAGAGAGCCCATAGATCCCTGAGGCTGAAGCCCCCCCCCCGGTGCCATGCCTTGCCTATAATATATCCGATTTTGAATTACTTGGAGAGGCAGCATTTGTTGTCCAAAGTTAGAGAATTCCAGGAAGTGAGATGGGAACAAGTCAAACTCAGGCTGGCGCAGGACTTGCTGGGCTCTGTCCATCTGAAACGCAAAGCATTTCATCCAGTCATCTCTAAAATTATTGCAGCTGGTCTGAAGTTTCGTATGGCATACCCGGCCAGGCTACAGGTGCAAGTAGCCGGTACCTGGGTTTCCTACGAGGATCCTGAGGCTGCGATTTCTGGTCTAAAGATGTCCCTACCTGATCTTTTCAGGGATACTTGAGAGGCCTCTTGCCAGATCAAGGGAAGAGTTCTAGGTCGAAGATATCTGGTTGCCACTTGGAGGATTCTTCGGGGATGAATATACATAGTTGCTGAATTTCCATCCAAGCCTGTTTAGTGGGCTTAAGGGACTCAATTTCTTTAAATATTTTCTGGACTTTATGTGGTTGCCTATGATTTAGCTTTATCTGGGACTCTGATCTCTTTTAAAATGACTGTTTAAATTAATCTTTTCAGGCATTGGGGAGAGTAATTTTGTAATGTTTTGGTTAGTACCTCCCTTGCAAGCATATGAAGGGGATTTGGTCCAGTTAAGGCCTCTGGTGTGTAACCCGTTGGGTTTTAATGCCCATCTTTCAGTGGGTTGCCTGGAGAGGCTCTCGGGGCATTCTTTTTACAGCGCCCTGCTATGCGCTTTCGTTCCTGTACCACCAGAGGGAGCGCGAACCTCTTTGTAATTGGCCCAATGATTTCAATGGCCCGTGGTGGGGGGTCTGCCCTGGTATAAGGGCACTATCATGAATGAGGCATGGCCGAATCTGTTTGGTGAGGCCAAGTGTTTCCTGTGCAGATGAGTCCCACGTGGGAACTGGATATATTGCCTGTGGTCTGGTTTTAATAACACTTATTGAGGTGCGTTCCTTTCAGCAGGCAAGGCTTGAGGGTTGGTAACTGTCACTAGTCCTAGCGCCCTAGTTCTATTATACAGTGTTACTCCCATGGGTCATCTGGAGTGAATCACCTGTGGACCTCATATATGGTTACTGTTACTTAGGTCATTTACCTCCTGTTGTTTTCATGTAGGAGGGCTCAAAGATCTCTCTTCTCTTTCCTTTTTTCTCAGGGTTTGGGAGGTAATGTCGGGGCTGGAGGGAGAAGGAAGCGGTAAGCTGTTGAGCGTTGGTGACAGTTGGGGTGGGGAGGGTGGGGCAGAAGCAATAGTTTGGGTTTATTAATGTTAGTTTGTGATTGGGTGTTACTTGAGGGGGTGGAAGGGTTAGTTTGGGCAGGATTGGGGGGTTTGGGGGCGGGAGGATGGCACAGCAGTTTTAGTGGAACAGGGGTACTTGGATTATAATAGTAGTAGCTGTCAAAGGTTAACCTCAGGTTTGTTTTGTCAACAAAGATGGCTAGTAGTATTAACCTAGCTAAGTGGAATGTGAAGGGGGTTAGGAGAAAACCTAAGCAATATCAGGTGCTTAAACACCTGAGCTTGCTCCGTGCGCAGATTACATTTTTACAAGAATCTCACCTGCTAGATACTTAGGCACTACAACTCAGGAGACAGCAGGTGGGGCAGGTCTTTAATGCCACAGGCTCAACCAGTAGTTGTGGTGTCATGATGCTGGTTAATAGAGATGGTCCATTTATTCCCACTCAGGTTTTTGGGGATTCAGAGGGAAGGTATGTTCTAGTTCAGGGTACTCTTTGGGCCATGCCACTCTTGCTTGGCAGCATTTACAGACCAAATGCGGATGATCCCACCTTTTTTGCGAAATTGACTTCCACTATTCTCCCCTTACTCCCTATTCCCATTATCTTGGGGGGAGACTTTAATCTGGTTTTGAACCCTAACATAGACAGGTCTGGGAATGTGTCGAGGGGACTGTCCCTGGGACAAAGAGCTTTCAAGGAATTTCTGGATCAATGCGGACTGTGTGACGTATGGCGAGTTTTGCATCCGAATTCCAGGGAATTTACTTTTAGTTCGCCGGTACACGGCTCACAGTCTCGCATTGATTACCTTCTGGTCTCTCATGAGCTCTTGCTGGGTGTGTCATCCGCCTCGATTTAACCTGGCTCTGTATCTGATCATTCTCTGGTGTTATGTAATCTGGCTTTCCCTAATATTCCCAAGAAAGAGACCCGATGGAAACTAAATGAGCGGCTATTGAAGAAGGAGAAATACTGCTGTCTAGTGAAAGATCAGATTGATTTTTTTTTTCTCTACCAACCCTTTAGAAAGTGCTACGCCGGACATTATATGAGGAGCTTTTAAGGCCTATATTAGGGGTATTCCCATTAGTTTAGCTACAAAAAGGAAGACGGCTCAGGAAGCAGAGTTATTATTATTATTGTCTCAAATTCGGGAACTAGAATCTAGACAGCCAAACAATATTTCCAAGGAGGAGAGGCAGAAATTATTAGTAGTTAAAGATAGATATTTAGAATTATTAAGGGAGAAAGTGGAGTCGGCAATCATTCGTACCAAAGCAAGTTTCATGGATCAAGGAGAAAAAGCGGGGCACCTGTTGGCCTTACATTTAAAACAGCAGGAGACTGCAAGGTTTATACCTCCTATTAGGGCACAAGCAGACGGTTCCTTGAGAGTAGCCCCTTCAGAGATTGTGCAGGAATTTGCTACTTATTACAAGCAGCTATATAGGGATATGGATAGCCCTCCTCCCATAGAGGAATTGGAAGAGTACCTTAGGGATTCTAGCCTGCCTTCTCTGGCAAATTCTTCCCCCAAATTTGTATCCTCTCCTCTTTCGCAGGAGGAAATTTCAGCTGTTATAATGGCCCTGCCCTTGGATAAAGCCCTAGGACTGGATGGGTTTTCCGCTTTATTTTATAAAGTATTCAGGGAGCAATTATTGCCTGTACTCCACCGGCTCTACCTTCACATTCTCTGTGGGGCTGCAGTAGACACTCACTTGTTTGAAGCCTTAATAGTCCTATTACCCAAACCAGACAAAGACCCCAAATTGGTTCAGAATTACAGGCCAATATCCCTATTGAATCAAGATGTCAAAATTCTTTTGAAGATATTAGCCGATGGGCTAACCCTGGTTCTCCCAGATCTGATTGGTATGTTTCAGGTTGGGTTTATGAGGGGACGTTCATCCTCAGACCATTTACGTACCCTCTTGCACGTCTTCTCGGAGTCCAGGGATGCCACCTTTCCCGTGGGTTTGGTCTCCCTGGACGCCGAGAAGGCATTTGACCGGGTAAACTGGAATTACTTATTCCAAGTTCTCAGAGCTTTTGGGTTTCCTGCCATTTTTATAGGCTGGATAAGGGCGCTTTATCGGTCTCCCTCTGCAAGGATTTCAGGTAATGGGGCTTTTTCAAAATCTTTCTTGCTACATTCAGGTACGAGACAGGGTTGTCCCCTTTCCCCCTATTATTTAATCTTTATTTAGAACCCCTTATTCAAAATATTCTTAATAACACGGGAATACAAGGTATTCTGATCTGGAATAATGTGGTGAAGATAACAGCATATGTTGATGATCTCCTCCTCCATTTGGCCCACCCGGTAACTTCTATCCCGAATATGCTAAGTGAGATAGTCAAATTTAGCCGTTTTTCGAATTATAAGTTGAATGCAAACAAGACGTCCTTTTTTTCCCTTAATCACAAGGTTTTAAGACAGACATTATCCCTTGGGATTGTGTTGGTCTCCTTGTGTTATCAAATACTTGGGTATCAAGTTAACACGTAACACTTCCTATGGTTTAAAGAAAACTTAGAACCTCTTTCTCAGATGATTGTGCAGGACCTAGAGAGATGGGATAAGCTTCCGATTTCACTATGGGGCTGCATTAATATAATAAAGATGAATGTATTTCCCGTATTTTTATCCCCTGTCGCATCTTCAACCGTTTGTTCCTGTATCCTGGTTTCAGAAAATACGTAAGCTTTTCACTAATTTTATATGGTCTAATAAACACTCCAGGCTGGCTTATCACAAATTAGCTGCTGCCAAAAACGAAGGGAGGTTATGGATTCCTCATTTGGCAATTTATTACTGGGCTAGTCATCTTGCTAAGTACCTGAAATGGGTAAGGCCGGGTCTGGAAAATCTGAGACCAGCCTGGCTTAATATTGAATTAGACTATGTTCAGGCTATGAACATGGATCCCTCGACCATGCTCTTTGTAATAGTCTCCCTTTTACAGAATGTTAGTAAATGCCCCACTCTCATGACCTCATTGAAGGTTCACTCACAGCTGTGTTCGTTTCTAAGATATAATCCGAGTACAGACCTGTCTCATTCCATCTGGAATTCTCCGGCTTTCACCATAAATAAGCAGGTAATTTCTCGTACATGGTTACCTCAGTTAGGTGAAGGGATATCCTCCTCTTTGTTGGACGGCTCAGGGGCTTGGCTCTCGGTAACCGAGATTCTCAGAAGGTACAACATTCCTGACTCCCAGTCATTTAGGGTTTGTCAATTGAAGCATTTGTTAATCATGGTGTTTGGTAAAGTCCTTCCCCGCCCATCAGTTTGTGCATTGGTACCTGAACTCTCTTCCCTTCTTGAATCCCCAGGGGTTATCTCTAAGATATATCAGGTATTGTATCTATGGTGGTTTGGCAGTGGCAACAGTCCCACTAGTTTTTGGAATCCATTTTTCCCGCAGTCCACTTTCAATTGGTTGGCTCTCTGGATGTTTTGTCACAAATACGTGTCCCAAGATAGATTACGTTCATGCAATTCCATATTTTGCACAATATGTATTACACGCCAATTAAACTGGCTAAATGGGGCCTTCTCGATATTGACAGGTGCACTAGATGCTCCCAGGAAGTTGGGACGTTTTTTCACATATTCTGGTCGTGCCCCAAGATAGCTTCGTTATGGGATTTAATTAAAACCCACCTGAACCCCTTATTGGGATTACAGGACTGTTTTACTCCGGATATTTGCCTTTTGGGAGATTTGTCTTCTATTAAGGTTAAGATTCGGAGATTTCACATTTCCATGATTGCACTCTTGGTCAAAAAAATTATTCTCAGGCATTGGAAAGATGGGAATTGTCCAACATATCAGGAATGGATACAGGAAATCCTTGCTAATCTCCACACAGAGAAGGCCATAGCAAGCCTTCAGAATAGGCTACATAAGTATAAGTCTATATGGGATCCCCTTCACACTTTAATTATTACTGCTAGGATTTAAAGTGTAATTGGTGCATATGCCATCATATTAAGTATGAGATCATCACGGTTAACTAGCTACTACAGTATTCGAGGGAACTGCTGTGCCGGGGGGGAAGTGGGGGGGATCGGGAGCAGTGTTGGATTGTACTGCTAACTGGCTGTTCATACTTGTTTCACTGCCTCCTGTATTGTGGAAATTTTGTGAATAAAGTGTGAATTGAAAAAAAAAAAAGATCTCCAGGTAGAAGGTCACCTGGGGGTTAGTGACCATCACATTGTATGGTTCAATTTGGCCACTAGAACTAAATCATCCCATTCCAAGGCAAAATTATGCTACTTCAGAGGAGTTGACTTTGATAAGATGGCCAACAAAGTTAATCTAGGCCTGGCAAAAAGAAATACAGGTGAGAGGGTACAGGCAAAGTGGGCAAGAATTAAGGATGCAATACATGAAGCAACATCCCATTGTGTTAGAGAGAAAATGAAGTGCAAAAGAAGAAGAAAACCACGTTGGTTCTCAAAAACGGTAGCAGAAAAGCTCAGAGTCAAAAGGCTGGCTTTCAGGAAATATAAGGGAGCACAGCGGGATGAAGATAGGGAGGCATACCAAACTTTCCTAAAGGAAGCAGGGAAGTAAGGCAGGCAAAGGCCCAAACCGAGGAAACACTAGCACAAACAGTAAAAGAAGGTGACAAGACTTTCTATAGATACATTAGTGAAAGGAGAAAGTCCAGAGGAGGTATTGTTAAGATCAAAGGGGATAAGGGGGCATGTGAGGAAGAGGACCATGTAAAAGCATCTATCCTAAATAGATACTTCTGCTCAGTATTTACTGAAGAGAAGGTAGGGCAGGGCCTATAGCTCAGCACCATGGACATGGGGGGAGGGAGGTGTGCACTAGTCCCTTCACAAAAGAAAGGGTCCTACAAGAGCTCAATAAGCTCAGGGAGGACAAGGCAATGGGACCTGATGGCATACATCCAGGGTACTAAAGGAGCTAAGGGTGTAACTAGCAGAGCCATTAACAGAACTGTTAAGTGAGTCTCTGAGCACAGAAGAGGTCCCAGAAGACTGGAGAAGGGCTCATGTGATCCTGCTCCACAAGAGTGGTAGCAGGGAGGAGGCAGGGAACTACAGACCAGTCAGTCTTACCTCAGTAGTGGGCAAGATTATGGAGGCACTCCTTAAGGAAGCATAGTGCAACACCTGGAACCCATAGGAGCACAGGATCCAAGACAGCATGGGTTTACAAAAGGAAAGTCCTGTCAAACTAATCTCATAGATTTCTTTGACTGGGTAACCAGAGTGGTAGACCAAGGGGGAGCAGCTCATGTCACCTACCTTGACGTCAGCAAAGCTTTCAATACTGTTCCACATAGAAGATTGATTAATAAGCTGGGTAGGCTTGGGGTGGGTCAGAAGTTAGTCAACTGGGTGGCAAACTGGTTGATGGATAGAAAACAGAGAGTGGTGGTAAACGGTATACAGTCAGATGAGATGCAAGTCACAAGTGGGGTATCTAAGGGATCAGTCCTGGGGCTAGTCCTCTTTAATATCTTCATCAGTGACATTACAGATGGACTGGAGGGTAAGGTTTGTCTGTTTGCAGATGAGACCAAGATCTGCAACAGAGTAGATGATCCAGATGGGGTGGGCAGAATGAGAAGAGATCTGGATAAACTAGCAAAATGGTCAGAAGAATGGCAACTGAGGTTTAATGCGAAGAAGTGCAAGATCATGCACATAGGTAAGAGAAACCCTGAAGCCACCTATAGGCTAGGAGGGGAGTTGCTGGCAGTCATAAGGGAAGGAAGAGACTAGGGCATCATCATCACAGATGACCTGAAATCATCCAAGCAGTCCACTAAAGCAGTAGGTAAGGCTAGGGGGATGTTGGGGTGTATGAGTAGGGGTATCACAAGTCATAAGAGGGAGGTAATAATCCCTCTTTACAAGACACTGGTTAGGCTCCATCTGGAGTACTGCATGCGGTACTGGAGGCCACACCTTCACAAGGACATTAACCAAATTGAGGCAGTCCAGAGAAGGGCAACCAAAATGGTGCAGGACTGCATCAGAAAACATATGAGGGCAGATTAACGGAGCTCAATATGTATACCCTAGAGCAAAGGAGGGAGAGAGGTGATATGATCGAAACCTTCAAACACCTTAAGGGCATTAACAAGGTGAAAGAGTCTTAACATGTTGCAATATAAAAAAAATAGCAGGACAAGAGGACATAGCATGAGTTTAGAGGGAGGCTGATTAAGGGGTAATGTGAGGAATTGCTTTTTCACAGAAAGGGTGGTGGATGCATGGAACGGCCTACCTCAGGAAGTGGTGGATATGAATACAGTGCAGGGCTCCAAACAGGCATGGGATAGGCATAAGGGAGCGATACAGATGAGTATGAATAGATAGGCTATTGACAGAGCAAAGGCCGATGGCACATTCATAAGTTAGAAAAAGAAATGGGCAGACTGGATGGGCCTTGCGGTCCTTATCTGTTGTCAACTTCTATTTTTCTATGTTTCAGGGTGACTGCACCTGTAGCTGCAAGTTGTCTGTCAGGGTCATGTGATAGTTTGTTTGAAGCAAAGCTCAAAATGACTTTGTGGTATTTGAAAAAAGTCTATGCCAAGAATCGCTAATGGTTGTAGATTAGGCACCAGGTAGAACTTGATAGTAGCTTGCTGTAAGCCAATGTGTAGCTTGAGGAGGACGACACCTTTGATTGATACTGCAAGCAAAACAAAAAAATTAGCACTCATCAAAAGCAATTAAGCAAAACACGTCAGGCAGTTCCTGTCTGAGGGGTCTTTTTAACTTTGCAGTCTGGCACTTGAATAAAGATGTACTTTTCACAGTAATATACCATGCTTCATGCCTTTCATTCAGGTAGTGAGTACACTACTGGTAGGTGGCAGGCTGTTGAGAAAGTGATGGTTGAGAAGGTGGTTGCCCAAGTGTTGCTGTGCTTTGATGGATGTAGCAGAGGAAGAAGCTGAGTGGAGTTATGAATTATTAATGGATGTGATGAGCTTGTCTATCGTTGCTTGTTGCTGCTGGAAACATGTTGGGAATGCAGCCATTTGTGATGAATGAGGTCCTTGCACATCGGTAGCCTGGAACATGGATATAGATTCCTGTGCAAGTCATGGAACTTGAGTAGTGTTCATCCAGGTTGTTGGTTTCTGTTGTACCACATCAGGATGAAGTTATGGGAGCAGTTCTCGGACAAAGGCTGTTATTTGATCCTTCTGCATTTTCTGCAGACATTTGCAGGATGACTGAATGTCCTCTATGAAGGCTTTCAGGGATATGGAGGGCTGCATGGTATGTTCTCACAGCTGTTGTTCCAGTAACCAGGGAGAATGAGATTGGATGAAGTGATCTTTGAAGGTTGCAAACAGTATGGAAGTGTTTCCTTTGACTTATTCTGGAAGTGCTTTGACCCAGGAAAAGGCAGTCCATCTCAGAAGCAAGTGTAAGGCATTGGCAATAAGCACAGGACTGATCCAAGTACTAAAGGCAATCCAGGCTTGAAACTGCTCAAGCCAGTCAACAACATCTTTCTGAGGCAAGGCTGAGAAGGACAGGAGTTGTATGCTGGTATGCACCATGGAATGTGGCGAGATCATTTTAATGTAGGCAAGGTAATCCTGAATGGCCTACATTGCTTGATGCTCCCTGAGATGAGATGGAAGACTGGAAGTCCTGCAAGAGGTTTTCTGTTTTGTAACTCCATGCCCTCAAGGTGGGTGATGGTAGTCCTTCAGATACTCCTGTGCCTATATTTCCTTCTTTGCTCAGCATGGTCATCATGAGAGATCTTCGCATGATAGAAGAGAGGTTGTAAGGATGAGATGGAGCTGCCACCATGCATAGGACAGGACTTTGTGAATTAGATGGAGCATTGCTGAGAAAATGTTCAAAGTATGAATGTTTGTAGGCAAGATCCATCAACTGACATCTTAACTAAACAACCCCAATCCTTTTTTGTCAGTGTCCATTCATTTTAATGTGGTTTCCTTTTTTAAAGATGGCCACCATTAATACCAATGGGGTGAAGCCATTCTGAAGCAATTTGGTGTCCTTAACAAAGATGGCTGCTGACAATTTGCATAATTTGGGGATTTCCTGTTTCAGTGCCCTTCCTAAGATGGCCACCATCAGAGGATGAGGGTCACTTCCTACCACTGTATTGTGTTTGCCCAAAGATGGCTGCTGCTACCACAAGGTAGCCTGGAGATACTGCAAAGCATGATATGGTGATTCCCACCATGGTGATTCTCCTTGAGCCAGCAGAGGGAAATGGTGGTCTTTGTTTTGGTGAGCAGCACAGTTCCTGGAGATTTATTTTATTTAATTTTTCTGAGAGCCTTGATTTCTTTGTTTGCTTTATAGTCCCTTACTGCCCCCATGGGCTCCTCAGCCTGTCCCTCATATTTATTTAGTTGCTTTTTATATTTTAAGGTGCTGTTTCTGGGCTAGAGGCTCTCTCCTTTATTTATTTAGCCATAGTTTGTTTATGGTGCAATGCTCTGACTGGGCTCAAGTGGCTCCTTCTTGTTGTATATGTATATGTATATTTTCATATTGCCTCTGAGAGATTACTGTGCCCTTTTGTGAGCTGTCAAGGCTCATTTGAATGTATGATTGTATGACCATTTGTAGTGTGGCTGAGTGGAGCAGAATAGCGGGTTCTCAGAAGCAGAACTGGCCAGGAGCAGGTGAGCATGAGGGGTAGAGTCTATGATGTAAGAGCCATGGTCTAGTGCAGCATTTGGAGGGAGTGGGACCACTATTATTCCTGGGTGCAGTATGACAGTGCACATGCTGGAGCTGAGGCATTTAGAGGGCCTACGATACAGAGGGACTGTGGGTAAATGTGGTGACCTCTGCAGATTGGAGCCCCTGAGTGGGAGGTAGCTGTAGTCTGGCTGAGGTTTCTGGTATGCTGGAGAGGTGGCAGGGAGGCATCAAAGTGGAACCACTGTTGTGAGTACCTTGGGGTAGGAATGAGCAATAATGCAGCTGTGCAGTTATTGTAAATGCTCCAGGAGTTTGGTTTCAGGGCATCTGGGTGCTCATCACAAAATGGAGCTGCATGTAGGAGAGAGCAGGGTCATTAGTGCAGCCAGATGGCTTCCTTTGCTTGGTTGATTTATTTATTTCATTGGGGGGGGGGCGCCAGGTCTGTGGTTGCTGCTTGAAGAGACAGAGACCATACTATTAAATGGAGCAGACTGGAGCTGGAAGGGAGTTTCATGCAGGTCTGACATGCCCCAAGATAAGTGATGCAACATGGGGATGGAGTGCAAGCTCTCTTCTGGAGCTCCACAGGCATTTAAAGGCCTGGACAGATTTTGCTGGCTGTGCTTTTGTTTGGGAGCAGGTCTAGTAATGTCCAACATTTTTTTTTCTTTCCACAGTCCAAAGTGCTGCAGGAGGTATGCAAACTGCTGCAGAGGGCAGGGGGACAAGTTGTTTTTTCTGCAGTCAGGGCTGTGCATGTTCCTGGAGGTGCAGAGTTTGAGGAGGTTGGAATAGGGAGGGTGACTGGGGACCCAACTACACACTTAGCGGTTGGGACCAGTGCAGGTGGTCAAGAGGGCAAGAGCAGGGAAAGCCCACATCCTCCATGTGTGGCATTTTGGTGTTGGCCTGCCACTAGGACTCTTACTTTCCCTTCATGTCTACTGTTCCCAACTGTCACTGTACCAGCAGACGGCATCTTGCTGGACTCAGCCAAAAGAGCTTAGTTGGGTGCAGAAAATGAAAGTAGAGAAATGTCTTTATCGAGCACTGGGAACTTCAGCACACCAGGAGGCTATGCCTCTGACTGAGTTTTTTTGTTATACTTTATTAGTAGAAATTATACAGACCAACTGACATATCATAGATCCAACTTTTACTGCTAGTAATAATGTCTTATCCATCAAGTAATTGCCCAGTAAATACATTTCCATATATCATAACATAACTCATATAGCTAGGGTCAAACAACTCATACCAAAAGTAAAACCAAAATTACTGAGATCAACAGGATCCCGTGGCTCTCTAAAACTGGGGGGGACCCACTTCAGAAAAGGAGACAGCAAAGTATTTCATTTTTTACAATGTACACTACTTTCAGTCCTCTCAATGCGCTAATCCCCACTGTGGCTTGGCAAATGTATGACCTCTCCCTCATACCATTAAACATCCGAGCATGTCCTCACTGCCCTCATCCCGCCATGAGCATTACCCATCTGGACCACCGTTCTGCAAACTTTTCCATTTTGTGTTGTATTTGATGAGTCAGGTGTTCCAGCTCCTGTATATCTGAAATAAGTTTCTTCCATTCTGTAGCCATTGGGTGCTCTGGTTTCAGCCATTTCCTAGTGATCACCTTGTTATATGCCACCACACATATGTACCATAAATAGAGAGAGAATGGGAACCCCTGACCCCAAGCGATGGCAACCCCAAAACCATATGATGGAGGGAGAACAGCTCAGAAGTGACAGATAATGTCATTATATCTCTAGTCACCTCTTGTTTGAAAGTGTCCAATACTGGGCAGAAATAGAAAATATGGGAGTGTGAAGCACTTTGTTCCCCGCAGTCTCTCCAACAATTAGGGGAAGTTGCAGGCTCCAATTTTGCTTGTATTCTAGCAGTAATACAAAATCTAACTTGCACCCTCCATAAATACTCCCACCATGTAGGGGAGGATGTTACCCTAAATGAATCCCTCCAAACTCTTAGCCATTCCTTTGCCATAAGGTGAAAATCAGCCTCCTCCTCCTCCTCCCAGCTGGCTATAAGGGAGGGGGGCCACAGAGTCTAATCTAGGAACATTCAGAAATGAGTAAATATGGGATATTGCTTTTTTAGGAGCTGACAAAGATAACACCTCTGACAGACATGGGCCCTGTGTATCAAGCAGGGGCATCTCTCCCTGCTGCCTTAGTTTAGTTTGTATATATGCCTAAATCTGAAGGTAGTGTAGTCTGTCACTATTTGTCCATCCAAAGACCTCTAAGCACTCTACAAATGAAAGTAGACCCTCTCCCTTCATTAGCTGTGCTGGATATTGAACACTTTGCCTGGCTCACCTACTATAGAAACATAGAAACATAGACTTTGACAACAGATAAGGACTGCTTGGCCCACCTAGTCTGCCCATTTCCCTACCTATTGGATAAGCTGCAGATCCTAGTTAACCAACAGCCTACTTCTTCCTAACCCCCCACAAGCATTGCCTTATGCCTGTCCCATGTATTCTTGAATTCCCCCACTGTTTTTGACCCTACGACACTCCTCAGGAAGGACATTCCATGCATCCACCACCCTCTCTGTGAAAAAATACTTCCTCACATTGCCCCTGAGCTGTCCCCCCTCTATCTTCAAATTATGTAATCTTGTTATTGCACATCTTTTTCTGAAAGATGCTACCCTCTTGGACTATGTCGATTCCCTTGAGGTACTTAAAAGTTTCTATCATGTCCCACTCTCCCTCCATTCCTCAAGGGTATACATATTAAGTTCCTTTGGTCTCTCTTTGTATGGCTTCTGTAGCAGACCCTGCACCATTTTAGTTGCCCTCCTCTGGACTGCCTCCATCCTGTCTATGTCCTTGCAGAGATGGGATCTTGTGAACTGCACACAGTACTCCAGATGGGGTCTCACCTACTGTCTGTGCAGAGGGATAACAACTTTCTGTTTTCTACTGGTGATGCCTCTCCCTATACATCCCAGTATCCCCCCTGCCATCCCTACTGCCTTCTCATATTGTTTGCTTACTTTAAGGTCATCTGATATGACTACCCCCAGGTTCTTTCTATTTTTATTGTTGTTACTACCTTCCCCCCTTCCATTGTGCACTCTTCCCCTGGGTTTTTTGTTTCCCAAGTGCATTACTTTGCACTTCTTTGCATTGAATCTAAGCTGCCATACTTTTGACCATTCCTCCAACCTTGCCAAGTCCCTTCTCATCCTTTCTACCTCCCTTGTGTATCAACCCTGTTGCAGATCTTTGTGTTATCTGCAAAGAGGCATACTTTTCCTTCCAGTCCCTCTGCAATGTAACTTATAAAGACATTAAAAAGGACCAGACCCAATACTGAACCCTGTGGTACCCCACTAGTAACCCCCCTTCTTTGGAGTGGACTCAATTTACTATTGCCCTCTGTGTTCTATTGTCCAGACAATATTTTACCCAAGCTTCCACCCTGGGACCCACTCCCAAGCTGCCTAATTTGTTTATTAATCTTTTGTGTGGGACTGTGTCAAATGCCTTGCTAAAGTCTAGGTAGGCCATATCCACAGCCCCTCCGTGGTCTACTACTTTGATCACCCAGTCAAAGAAATCTATTAGATTCATCTGACATGACCTTCCCGCTGTGAATCTGTGCTGCCTCGGGTCTTGTGCCCCCCTGGCCTCTAGGTACTCAACAGTTCTTTCTTTCAGAAGTGATTCCATCATTTTCCCTACCTCTGAGGTCAAGCTAATAGGTCTGTAGTTTCCTGCCTCTGCTTTGCTCCCACTTTTGTGAAGGGGAATCACATCTGCCCTCCTCTAGTTCTTAGGCACTACACCATCCTCCCATGATTTGTTAAAAAGGGTAGTCAGTGATGTCACTAGCTCTCCCCTTTGTTCTTTTAGAATTCTGGGGTGAGTCCCATCTGGTCCCATTGACCATACCATGGATCCTCAGTCCCTGGCGGGGGGAATCCTTTGCTCTAGTAAAGCACCTGTATTTCCACATCTCAGATCTCACCCTAGGATAGTTACTAAAATTGTCCAGGCTTGCAGTGTTACCTGCACCGTCATGTAAAGATTCTAGGTATTTGGTCTTGTCTGGGGATGGTCAAAGAATAATGACCGAATTGGATGGTTTGGAAGCAGGTCTTTCTCCATATCTTGCCAATGAACTCCCACCCCTGGTGAACCCCAAAGCAGAGCCCACTTAACCTGGGCTACTATCTAGTACTCATGTAAGTCCGGAAGGGCCCTCCCACCCCATTGTTTCCCTGCCAAGAGGAGTGTTTTCCTTGGTTTCTTGTTTGCTCACACAAACTTAAAAATCTTTCTCTGTGTCTCTACAACCCACCTTTGGGATAATGGGGCATGTCCACATTGAAATATGTGTAGGAATCTGGGGGGTAAATTCATTTTCACTGACTGTAAGTAAGCATGCATTGACAGAGGTAAAATTAGCCATCTTCTCATATCTTCCTCAGCTAGCTTAAGTATGGGGACATAATTTTATTTATTTATTAACTTTTGGTAACCGGGTAAGTGCATTAGGAATTAGTCCTGCCTATTATCAAGCATGACCCGGGAGGGTACAGTAACAATCAAAGACAATCATCACAAAAACAGATACAAACAGTTGTTAGTTGCAGGCCTACAAATAGCCAGGTGATTAAATTCATACAAGAAAATGAGCAATTGTCAGTGAACATCTGTTTATTGGTATCTAGGTAATGCCTAGGTATTTAAGGATGACCATGTCCCATCTCATCGGATATCTTAATTTAAAGGATGGGGTTGGGTTAAATTGGAATTTTAATATTTCTGTTTTAGTTGAATTGAGAGAGCATCCTGATAAGGCTGAAAATCATTCTATCACTTGCATTACTTTTGAGAATGAGGTTTTGGGGGTACCTAGGTAGAGCAAAATGTCATCCGCATACAAAGCAATTTTAAGCTCTTGTCTGCCCAATGTAACGCCTCATATGGTTGGGTCTAGTCTAATCTATTGGGCTAGGGGTTCTATGCATATTGCAAATAACAATGGTGACAGGTGACATCCCTGCCTAGTGCCTCTGCCCAGATTGATCACCCTCTAGAGGGCTCCGTTCGTACGAATGTATGCCTGGGAGCTCATATACAGTCTCTTGACTATGTCCACAGACCCCCCCTTGAAAACCCAAACCCAGCAAGGATCTGATATAAAAAATCTGAATCTACTTTATTAAAAGCCTTTTCAGCATCTAAACTCATCATTAAAGCTGGTGTCTCGGTGTTGTTAAGATGGTAAATAATATGCAGGGTACGGCGCACACTATCCGTCACCTGTTGTCCCATGACGAACCCTGTCTGATCCCTATGTACCACAAATTGCATTATATGTTCACTACCGAACAACAGCAGGGGGAGGAGAGGGTGGCTGGGGCTGCTTGATTCCCCCCCTCGTACCACACGGACTTCCTTTTTGTTATTCAAGCGCCTGTGCTGTATAGACTCACCGGCAAGCTGTTCAACCTCGGGGTCGAGGCACCGGCAAGCTAGCGCTAACCAGTTGGACCTCCCCCGACGCCCAGGACTCCAAAGTTTTAATCTCCGCTGCACCGACTGCTGGGGGCTTGTGGACTGGGACTGATTTTTGCTGTGACCCACTCGCCCACCTTTGTCTCCCACTCGCCAACCAGATCCTGCCAATCTCAGCGCCGTGCCTCTGCTGGGAACAATAGGAGGCGTGAAAATTCAAAAGCAAGCAATCCCTGCTTATTGGATGCCCAAGCCAGTGACTCTCAAGCAGCCTTGACAAAAGGCTGAGAGTTTGAGCGCCAGCTTTCTGCTACTGACCGACAGCAGGGGGAGGAGAGGGTGGCTGGGGCTGCTTGACTCCCCCCCCCTCATACCACATGGACTTCCTTTTTGTTATTCAAGTGCCTGTACTGTATAGACTCACCAGCAAGCTGTTCAACCTCAGGGTCGAGACACCGGCAAGCTAGCGCTAACCGGGTGGACCTCCCCTGATGACCAGGACTCCAAAGTTTTCATCTCTGCTGTACCGACTGCTGGGGGCTTGTGGACTGGGACTGATTTTCGGCCCTCCACCTGCCCTGTCCCTCCTCCTGCTAAATGCTCCTTCACGCCACTTCTTGAAGGGAGCAAACCAGGGCTGAGACAACTCAACTCAAGGGAACGCCTCCTCTCCCACTGCCTAGCTGGGTAAAACTGACAATCTGGTACACTATAATAATTGAGCGCTGCCCATACTGGATATAATCGTACTCTCTAGGCTCTTTTCATCCTGACTGCACACACTATCTAATCCCTTAATTAATTGCACAGCCTGTATGTTTGTCTATTTTCCCACCTGAAATATGTGCTATAGATTTCTATAGGGGGGCTGAAAGCAGCTAGCTGTTCCAGAATTTGCACCATCAACAAGATTGTTAAGCTGCTTAAGCTATCTAGTAATTACTTGCATAATCTGCCTGATATTCTATTTCCCCTCAATATGTATAAATGTGTAATAACTTTACCTTAGGGGCTAGGATTGCAACAAGCTGTTCCTTAAATTGCACCTGTAACTGCTTGATTACCTGTTAATACTGCATCTCCAGCTAGACAGGCTCCCTTCTATTGATCGATACGAGTTAGCCTGGTTATGGCTTCTCAGAAAGCTACTGGCTGACTCTGTTCAGGATATATTCCATGATAGTGGGGAGTCCCAGTGCTTGGGTGACCCCCTGCTAAAATCTGCACCCAACCCAACTGCCTGCTTAAAGGGTAGTGGCGTTAAAATCACTCTCAGGAGGACTACTCATCAGCAAGTGCTCCTAAGCTCACCTGCCCTCCACATTTCTGACACATCCATCCCAGGGTTAAAAGGCCTGGGACTCACTGTCCCCATAAGTTTGGGTACTGCAGAGTAGTGATGCCCCATTGAAATCTCAGCTACACCCCTGATCAGACCCGCCAGGGACTCAGTGCCCCTACGAGACTGGGTAGTACTCATAAGCGGAGCCCCTTTGATGCAGGGTAACTATTCCCTAGGGGCAAAACCACACCCTCCGCCCAGCTATCCCTCCTCTCCACCCTGCCTCCTCGACCAGCATGATACCCCCCAAGCTAGGACCTCCCTATCTTAGCTGCCCAAACAGAGGGCTCCTCCTGGCCGTCCTGTACCTTCTGTCCCTCCTCTGGGCAGACATGACTATTAGCTCAGGAGAACAGGACTCTAGAAGTCCTCCTCCATCTGACCCTCCCCCTCGACACTCCTGGCACTTCTACCCCCCCATAATAACATGGAGGCACTACTGATTGCCCATGTATTCTGCAGGAGAGGCATTTGGTACTCAACATTACTCACCGCCAAACAGAGACTCTGCACCAAGTCCTTACCCCTCAGAAGCCTCCCATCTCTTTGCCTTCTTACTACCCTCCTGCTCATGGCCGGGGACATACAACCTAATCCTGGACCCCCACCTTACAACCTCCTAGTGTCCACCCCACTGGACCCTCATTGGGTGTCCACTAAGGGCCTGCAGATCGTGCATATGAATATATGTAGCCTAAGACCAAAGATGCAGGAACTTCAAGCCTGGCTTGACCGGTACAACCCGGACTTCCTGGCTGTATCTGAAACCTGGCTCAAGCCTCATATTCTCTCCCATGAGGTTGCAGCCCTTGGTTACCTCTCCCACAGAAAAGACAGACTGAGCAAAAGGGGGGGAGGTGTTCTAATGTACACAAAAGACACCCTTAACTCAGTGCAGGTCAACCTGCAACAGCCCACTTGCACGGAAGGTGAATCGATCTTTGTACGCATCACTCTTGGCCCATGTAAGCATCTCAACATTGGATGTATATATAACCCCCCAACTAATGCACGCTCATCTCTCAAGGCGGTCCTAAGGGATATCTCCGAAGAGATAACCTCTGAGCTACTCATTCTGGGGGACTTTAACCTAAATTGGGCCCCACAAGACAACCACTTCCTAATAGGGCTGGTTCAGGAAGCTAACCTTGAACAGGTCATTGCTGGCCCACCCGAATGAACTACAAAATGGGAAATCATTCCATGCTTGATTGGGTGCTTACGAGCAAACCCTCCAACATACAGGTGGCAGGCACCTTAGTGGATGACCTGAGCGACCACTCCCCAATTTTTTGTACCTGGAAAAACAGGGCTCCCAGAGTCCGCCCACGAATCCTGGTGACAAGGAATTTCACAAACTTTCTACCCGAACACCTGATTGGCTGCCTAAACAGCATTGATTGGAGTCCAATCAAACTACTTCCCTCACTGGATGAGGTCGCTGCCTTCCTCCAGGGAGCCATCACTCTGGTGGCTGATTGCCTGGCCCCTATGAAGAAATTCCACAGCAAGGGGAGCTGCTATAAGTGGATCACCCCCCATGTGAAATCACTTATGAAAAACTGGGACACAGCTTGGAAGAAATACAAGCTCTCCTCCCTATTGGCTGACCTTATCTGCTATGAGTCGCTTGGAAATAGGTGTAAATTGGCCATTAAAGTGGCCAAACGAGAGTATGTCACACATCTACAGAAAAAGAACCCAGGCAACCCTAGACTCTTTTGGGCACATATAAATGGGCTAATAAAGGGGAGCAGCAAGACCGTACACTGCCCCATTGAGGTAAATGGTCAACTAACAAACAATGACACTAGCATTGTTATGGCTCTCAACCGCCAGTTCACAAACCTGGACCAGATCAAAGCGGGACTGCCACTCCACCTCACAGTCTCAAATGATCCCGTTCCCCACAGACTGGATGCCCAACCTTCCACATCAGGCTAGTAAAACCTAATGAAGTCCTCACTTTATTAAAGCCCCTCAAAAACATCAGGATCTGTGGGACCTGATGGCATTCCCCCCCAGATACTAAACGAAGGGGCCCTAGCACTCGCCAGGCCCCTAACCTGGCTCCTCAATCGATCCCTTATCGAAGGTGCCATCCCTGAACAATGGAAACTGACTCATGTAGTCGCTGTCCACAAGGGAGGTTTGAGGGAGTCTACCAACAACTACAGGCCAATCTCCCTACTCTGTAGCCTTGGTAAGATTCAAGAGAGATTGATATACAGACAACTCCTTGACTACCTAGAGCTCCATCAATTACTAGCTCCCTCCCAGCACGGATTCAGAACCAATCATGGGACTGATACTGCTCTTATCAAGTTCTCCACAGATGTTCTCAGAGAACTGGACAAGGGAACCCCCACTGGGGCAGTCTTCATAGATCTATCCAAGGCATTTGACCTCGTCAACCATAACCTGCTGCTTTCCCAAACTGAGCCATGTTGGGCTAGACAGCCACTCCCTGTCGTGGTTCAACAGCTACCTCACCGGGAGGTCACAGAGGGTAAAATGGAAAGACTCCCTGTCGGAGCCTCTCCCATTAACAGAGGGGGTGCCCCAAGGGTCTATCCTTGGCCCCCTTCTCTTCTCTCTATCTTCACCAATGATGTCAGTAAACACTGTGGGGGGGAGCGCAGTGGTACAGTACGTGGATGATGCAGTCATCTACCGCCCCCTCCTCTAATCTGGGAGACCTCAGTTCCAGGCTACAGGATGACCTGAGATCCCTATAGCAATGGCTTGTCACCAATAGAATGATCATAAATCCTAACAAGACCAAGGCCATGCTGTTTGGCCCAAGAACCCTCGGTCATGACAGAAGCCAACACCTCCGGCTGATGACCACGTCAGGCAAAGGGCTTGAGGTGGTTGAATCTATAAAATACCTTGGCCTTACCCTGGACCAGGGCTTCACCCTCAAGGAACACGTAGGCCAGGTAACCAAAAATATTAACGCCAAACTCAGGACCCTGTACAGGTTGAAAAGCCAGCTGATACCAGCGGCCAGGGCCTCCATTGCTACTGGCGTCCTGCTCCCGACCATTACCTATGTGGCCCTGGTGGTTCAGGGAGCAACCAGACAAGAGATGAACAGACTACAAGTTCTCTATCATAAGGTGGCTTGCTTCACCACACTATCCGGCCCCAGGACCCACCACTGCGACACTTTGTCCCAACTAAACTGGCCCTCCTGGGATGCCCAGCTCCAGTACCCCCTACTCTGCCATACCTATAAATTACTCAGTCCCTCCCCTCCTCCCAGCCTCACTGGGCTCATTGCCCAAAAGAGTAACCCTAGGCTCCTCCGAGTGATGGACCGGACTTTCCTCGCAGTGCCCAGGGTTAGAACCAAGGCAGGTGGCAAGTCGGTCGCCATCACGGCCCCCATGCTATGGAACTCCCTGCCCCCAGGTGTCCAGGAAGCTACCTCTACCAACACCTTCCACACAAGGCCGAAGGCTCATATGATGGTCACCTCCAAGTGCAATTGCTAAGGAAAGGGGCTCCTAAGCGTAAGCCTAATTCATCACAGCGCATTATGCACAAGGGCCATCCCCCCCTCGCCCCCAACCCCCCTAGAGAAATACCTACAATGACTACAGTGACCCATATAGCCTACCCAGCATATGTAACCTGCTGAAATGCTACTATGTATTACCCCATGTTATGTTTCGATGTGTCTTATGTAATGTACTTTTGCTGTATACAATCCCATGTAAAATTCCATGTAATCCCCGGGTCGCCCCTGAAAAACGGACCTTCGGGGCCCAGTGGGCTTACCCGGTTATCAAATTTAATAAATAAATAAAATAAAAATGTTTTAATCTCTTGGCTAATATTGTAGTCAGAAATTTGTAATCTACATTAAGCACTGAAATGGGTCTATAAGAGGCACTTAGGGTGGGATCCTTGCTGGGCTTGGGTATAACTGATATTATCGCCTGCCTCCAAGACGGAGGCAGCTTGGAATTCTCTGTCATGATCTCTTAGTAAGCTGACAACAATAAGGGTGCTACAGTTTCTTTTAATTTTTTGTAAAATTCTACCAGGTATCCATCGGTACCTGGACACTTCCCGGTTTTACTAGAACCAATTACTGCATTAATTTCTGCAGCTGAGATCGGGCTCATTAAGGTAAAATTCTGAGCTACTGATAATCTGGGAAGTCATAGTTGGTTTAAAAACTGTTGGATTTGTTCCTTCCCCCCCGCCTTGGCTGCTGGACATACAGTTTGTTGTAATACTCTGTGAAGGCTGTGGATATCTCCAAGAGGCAATTCGTTCTTTTCTTTGTATGGGGGTGGACAATTCGAGTTATCTGGGCCCTCACCCTTCTTGCCCGTAGGTGAAGAGCCAGCAACTTCAAAGATTGAGGGCCCCCCTCATAATATCTCTGATTTAAGAACTGCAAGTAGCATTCGACCTTCAAATCTAAAGGCTGGTTAAGCTCCTTTCTGAGCTGTACTAAATCATTTTCCCTTCTTTTGTCTAATTCTATCTGCTGTTGTATTTTTATGTCATTTATCTTGGCCTCCAAGTTCCTCTGGTTTTCCTGACTCTGCTGTTTCCAGGCTGTGGCAATAGCTATAAGTTTCCCCCTCAACATCGCTTTTATTGTGTCCCATAATATCCCCTGACTAACTTTTGTATCTGCATTTTCCTGTGCGGCCTGTCTTATGAATAAAAGGACCTGCTCTACTATCTCCAGGTCATTTAAGAGGAAGAGATTCAATCTCCTCAATGTCTGTTTTTGTGGTACTGCTAGATTTACCTGGAGTGTAAGGGGCGAATGGCCTGCTGGGCCAATTGGACCAATGGAGCATTTTTTCACTTATGCTAGTACTTCCCTTGATTAAAAAAAAAAATAAATAATCGAGTCTGGAGTAAATATGATGTGTAGTGGAGTAGTATGTATAACCCTGTGCAGGACCCTCTAGAAACCTCCAAGCATTTTGCTGGCCCAGCTTGCTAAGTAAGGTTTTAACCTGCCTTGCTATTTTATGTGACCTTCTAGGTATCTTGGAGGTGGTGTCTGCCTTTGAGTCCAAGGTCACATTCCAATCTTCTGCACATATAAGTAACTGTTTCACTTTTTCTGCAATCAGCAGTAATATTTTATGGTATAGATCATATGGGAAGTCCAGGGGGACATACACTGACACTAGAGTGAGTATCTGCCCATTTATAGTGCCTTAAGTAGGACGAATCTCCCTTCAATATCCTTTATCCTGTTTGTTACTTCAAACAGGAGATGGTTAGAATCGGTACCACTACCCCTTCCTTCTACCACCTCTATATAAGGAAAAGCAGACCTCCTTATAGCCAAATCTCCCTAGCTTCTGATGCTACCCCTCGGAAAGGTGGGTCTCTTATAAAAAAAATAAAATCTGCTCTTGCTTGTTTTATGTATGTTAATACCTTTTACCTTTTAATTGGATTTGTCAAAGCATTTACATTATTTGTTAATATTTTAGAATACATAATGTAGGATTTAAATTCTCACTCCATTGTACAGTGCATATTTCCGCCATCAGGGGTCCTTTCCCCTTCCCCTCCCCCCCAGTGGATCCCCGAGAGCAATGTACCAACTTGCTATCAACCTTAATAATACATATCATTTAATGTTAACCTTATTAAAATAGAAACTATGTTACAGTTGCCTCCAGGGTTGGGAATACCATTCTGTGTTCCCTGTCTCTCCGGGGAGTGATAAATACCACTTCTTGCCCCCAGAGTTGTAGTGCTGTATATACCCCTGTCTATAGGGGTCACAACAAGGACTTAAGTCTGCTGTGGAGTTGGAACAGGTAGCAGAATAGAGACAAGTAAAAATATTAACCACCACTGCCTGAGCAGCAACAACATCAATGCATATCTGTAACTTCTCTACCTCCCTCCCTTTCCCCACCAGGGCTCTTTGCAATAAGTCCTATCTGTTAGCCAGGTCTGTCTTGTCTTCCCCTGATCTCGGGCTTAATAAGCCAGTATTCCTATGCAGTGCCCTCGGGGAACAGGTCCTGGCATCTGATGCTAAAATTAAGCAACAAGCCTAAAGAGCTCTTCCTCATATTCTGTACCCTGAAGTCCCCTCTCATTTCATTTCTCATATTATTTAGAAGCTCTGGGTTCTCCATTTCTCCCAGGGGACACTTTCCTATTTTATTGTCCACCCCCCTTCCCCCACTGTTATTCATTATGAGCAGTTCATTTCCAAGCAGTTCTTTACTTCCCGTGGAAGTGCTCAGTACACCATCACTTTGTCCCTTCACTAAGTATGTCCATTGTATGAACCAGTCTATGTGTTTGTTCGCATATCCTGAGTCTTTATTCTGCCTCATACCAGTCTTCCAGGGTAGAGACCTGCAGCCTCTTGATGAAAGTGCCCCAAGTCCTGCATTCAATATCTTAAGTTCAGTTCTAGGGCCTTACCCATCAGAGATGAAATCCTCCACTGCTACCTTTGGTGCATCCAGAACAGTTTGATTTTATCTCTTTCTTTGTCAGATCATGAGGATGCATCCCGCTGTAATCCGCTACTATGCTGCACAGTGGTTGCTTGCAATCACTCCCGGATGTCTTCCAGTGTTTGGTGCTGCCCCCTACGTCATGTTTGCATATTGGACCCCCTACTAAACTGCCAGGTGGTGGGGAGGTTCCTCTCTTTGAGAGCTGCACTGGGCATCAACCTTTTCTTGAGGGGGACCACTCATTCCTTCAGAGCTTCTTCTACCTCTAGCAGTGATGCGTAGACCTGTGCACAGTCCTCCCAGAAGATTCTCATTCATGCTGGATATGGTGTCTGGTATTTTGTTTGCCCTTTAATGAAATCATAACAGGGCGATACTAAAGTCTGAGGTGCTGGATTTCAGGTGGATAGTCCTGATCCAGATAAAGACGTGCCCCATTATATGTAAGTTCTCCTTTTCTCCATGCCTGCCGCAAAATGTCTTCTTTTGTAATGTAGTTTGCAAACTTCATAATGAACTGGCGAGGACAGTTTGTTTTTTTTTTAATTTAATTTAGTTGTTTAACCAGGAGTAGCACACTAAGCTGATAGTTTTTTTACAGGAGCGACCTAGGAGCACAGGGAAGTTAAGTGACTTGCTCAGGGTCACACAGTATGCAAGTGGAAGCTGTGGGATTCAAACCCAGGTCTGGCCTGCTGAATGTCACCAGATTTGCAGCTCAGAGCATTAAACACTGCGCTATACTTGTTGGGTCCTGTGGTTTCACTTGTAGTGTACGATGTGCTCTCTCAATCCTGACCTCCATTGTAGCTGGTAGGTCCAGTATCTCTCGAAATAAATTTTGTAAGAAGAGGGCCATGTTGCCTGTCTCAGTTCCTTCAAGCAGCCCCGATAAGCGTAAGTTATCCCTCCTAGACCGTGCCTCCAAATCAGTGCATTTCTCCTGTAAGGCATCAGTGTAGTTCAGAAGCATGTTCAGAGCCACCCCAAAGGTCTCAGTTTCTGTTTCCAACTGTTCGACCCGGGTGTCCACTTGTTGCAATCGGGTATCAAAGTCAGCCAATTTATTGTGTATTTTTTTGAAAATATGCCTTATTTTCTTGTCACAGTGCTTTAAGCTCCTGTAAAAGAGTATCAAATTTGGATTTTGTGAGTCTCTCCTCACCTTTTTCAATGGTTCCCCTTGTGTACTCAGGTGTGTCTGGGAAGGGCTGCGGCTCCGCTCCTGGGACAAGATACGATATCTAGAGACATCCAGGGTTCTTTGGCCTTTTTCTGTACCAGACCTGACATATTTATTGTTCCCCTTTTCCTTCACTGTCATTTTGCTGATTCTGATGCGCCCAAAGTGTGAAAATTAGGGAACTGACGGCCTTGGCAAGGGGAGCGATCTCTCTTTAGGCTGCTGCTTGCTCCGTGGTGGAACTGGAAGTCCTCCCTGACTGAGGGGTTTCCCAGAGCCCCTTGTATAATGAGGAACTGCAGGCAGTGCAACTCATATAACAGCATGAGTGTTCCGAGTGCTCTTAAAGGTGTGGCAGCTAACATAAAGCCCCACGCTTAACTGTACTTCACATTATCATCAGTGTGTAAAAAATACCCATTTAATTTACTGAAAGGACAGTAAATATGGAATATTATAGAATGGCAGGGACATTTTCTGTCCTCTGATTCATCAGTGTGTGCCCAGGACAGTGGTGTTATTGAACAACAACATCACTGCATGATGTCCAGGCACACACATGACCATATGGCACTGTTAGAAATCATGCCAACCCTGCACGACATACCGCCACTTTGATACCACACTGAAACAGTAACAGTTGAACTCCCTCCCTCAATCTTCTCCCTCCACATTGAGTCACTTGTAATACACAACTACATCCCCCCCACCCCAGGGCCATTCACAATGAAAATAAAACATATCCTGTAAAAACACAGCAAAGCTGTAACTTCTGGCAGCTTTTTCTGTTCCCGCTCGACATCACGACTGACAGTGCATGCACAGCTTACCGCCACACTGTACAGTTGCTGACTAAAATTCATCCCATTCCTTTTCTAATACTAAACATTTTGTTTAGTCTTCCAGGCTACCAAGATTTACCAAATGTAATCCAGCAGATAATAACGTTTCTCCCCAATCTGCTCCAGCTTCCGATTGTACTTTCCCCCGCTCCAACTCCTGCAGTCTGACTATGAATCATAACAGTTCCGGCTTATAAGGGCAACCACAAACTGAAAACCAAAAGTGTGTGTGGGAGGGGGGAACGGCAACAAAAAGACGTGGTGTGTGTGTATGTATATGTGTGTGTGGGGGGTCACAGATACAGAAATGTAGAGAAAAGCAGTGACCTAAGATAGAACACATGCAAGCTGTGAAGCAGCAGCGCCATGTGCTGGACAACACATAAAGTAGCCAGAGACTCTTTTTGTTTATTTTTTTAAATAGATATACCTGCCCTAACAAAAATAAATAAATAAAAAAGAATTAAAATAAAGTATTTTAAACATATTTTCCCTTTTTCTTTTTTTTAAATAAACGAGCCATTGTATAATAGCAATAAGGCACTCCAGGGTGTGTGTTTTTGTGTAATAATGTTACTCCTGGAGTGGTGGAAGCACCCGGCTTCACCTCATACTTTAACCCACCCCAGGAGTGATATTATTACGCAGTAACACACACCCTGGAGTGCCTTATTGCTTAAATAACCAAGTGTGAACTAGTATTTGAAAGGCAGCTTCTACTGAATAAAAAAGTGACAGGTTCAGCTAATGTTCTCTTGTATTGTATGTTGACATTTATTGCCAGAAACCGTCAAATCTCCACTATTGTTCAGTTCATTGCCACTGCATCTTCATCTGTACAGTACATCTACTGTCACTGAGTCATGTTTGCCTTAGCTGATGCATATAAAATTGTCCTACACAACATCATCAGTTACTTTAATTTTATAATTACTGTATGTAATAAATTTTATTTTTAATTTTTTCCATAATGTGACCCACCGTGGCACCAGCCAGGATGCAATGCATTACAGTACCTTGCAATATTACTGCAAAATGCTACAGTATGCTACAGGGAACAGTGTGAATCCAGTGGCAATAATAGGCCCTTTTGCCATGCAGTAATTTGTGACAGTTCATTTACTACAAAGTATTGCATTGCATTCTGGCTGGTATCATTTTACAGAAGTGGTCATTTTTACATTTCTTGTGCATTCTCTGGGTGTATTTTAAACTCAGTTCATTCTACTTGCCAAACTGGAGTAGCTTTATCCACTATCATTCATTTCCCTGATCTCCTCCTTGAAATCTCTACATGAGACTGTCCGAGGTAGGGATGAGCCATTCAGTTTTGGATTGGTTTGTCGCCTATCTTTCTGACAGATGGCAGATAACAGCTATAAATGGAACTGTGTCGGCTATGCAGGTGGTACAGAGATGAGTGCCCCAAGGATCAGTTATGGGCCCTTTATTATTTTTAGTATATCTGAACGATCTTGGGCATTATGTGGGGGCCTCTCGTTACCACATGTATGCCGATGACACCATTTTATACTGTTCGGATGAATCAGTTTCAGTAATACAACGTACACTGCAGAAAAGTTTTAACAATATGGAAAAGTACTTTGTCAACTCGAAGTTAAAACTTAATTCCTCAAAAACTAAATATATGTTATTTGGGTCTTCTATGAAACGGAAAGATGACTTGACTTTGGAAATTGTGGCTAACAGAGGGGAGGGGTTATAGTTAGTTAAGCAATATAAATACTTGGGATTTTGGTAGATAATTATGGGTCAGGAAATTTGCATGTAGATAATTTGATCTCCCAGGTTAATATGTGGGTGGGTTTCCTGTTTTGGAACAAAAATTGCTTAGATTCTGTGACATTGGACCTGATAGTTAAGATGCAGATTTTCCCTTTAATCGATTATGGGGACGTTTTACATGACAGAGCCACTAGAGATTGAATAACAAAGTTAGATGTTCTAGTTAATCGTCTTGCCAGACTGAGTCTCAGGTGTCTAAAACTTACTCATCATTGCGAATTGTATGAAAGATTAGGTTGGTTATCATTAAGCAGGAGAAGAATGATACATAAACAGCTGTTTGCTTATAAATGTGGGCTGGGTTTCGACCCTATATATCTAAAGAATAGATTTTCCTTTAGAAGTGTTGAATTGACATTGAGAAATCAAGTTGTTACGGATATGGTTATCCCCCTTGTAAAATCAAAATGTTCCCAATATTTATTTAGTAATTATATTCCGATATGTTGGAATAGCCTTCCTCGTGAATATAAGCAAAAGATTGGTACGCCCTTATCAACATCCCATCTAAGAAGACACCTGATATCTATACAGGAACCTTGTAATTGTTATTGATGTTCTTTTTTCTTTTATGTTTTTGTATTGATGTTTGTTGTTTGATTGTATTTATTATGTTGAGGCTGATCTTTATTTTGTATTTTTGTAAAGGTTACCATTGCGAATGAGTTTTTACTCAATTGGTTTTTACCTTGAATAAACAAACAAACAAGTTTGACTTTTTATCACCTTTAATCTTCATCTTCAATGAAGCCAGCTGCCTTCTCAAGCTGACTTAAACATAGAAACATAGAAACATAGAATTTGACGGCAGATAAGGACCGCTTGGCCCACCCAGTCTGCCCATTTCCCTACCTACTGGATAAGCTGCAGATCCTAGTTAACCAGCAGCCTACTTCTTCCTACCCCAACCCCCCAGAATTGCCTTATGACTATCCCATGCATGCTTGAATTCCACCACTGATTTTGACTCCACAACCTCCTCCGGAAGGCCATTCCATGCATCCACAACTCTCTCTGTGAAAAAATACTTCCTTAAATTACCTCTGAGCCGCCCTCTATCTTCAAATTGTGCCCTCTTGTTCTTGCACACCTCTTTTTTTGAAAGATGCTACCCTCTTGGACTTTGTTGATTCCCTTGAGGTACTTGAAAGTTTCTATCATGTCCCCCTCTCCCTCCTTTCCTCGAGGCTATACATATTAAGCTCCTTAAGTCTCTCTTCATATGTCCTCCGGTGCAGACCCTGCACCATTTTAGTTGCCCTCTCTGGACAGCTTGGTTCCTGTCTATGTCTTTGGAGATTGGGTCTCCAGAACTGCACACAGTACTCCAGATGGGGCCTCACCAGCTGTCTGTACAGAGGATAATAACTTCCTGTTTTCTACTGGTGATGCCTCTCCTATGCATCCCAGTATCCCCCAACCCTCCTTGCTGCTTTCTCATTGCTTGCCCACCTTTAGGTCATCTGATATGACTACCCCAGGTCCCTTTCCATTTTGTTGTTGTTAGTATCTCACCCCCCATTGTGTACTCTTCCCTGGTTTTGTTTCCCAGGTGCATTACCTTGCACTTCTTAGCATTGAATCTAAGCTGCCATACATTTGACCATTCCTCTAACCTTGCCAAGTCCTTCTCATCCTTTTCCACCCCACCCTGTGCATCAACTCTGTTGCAGATCTTAGTGTCATCTGCAAAGAGACATACTTTTCCTTCCAGTCCTTCTGCAATGTCACGTATAAAGACATTGAAGAGGACTGGTCCTAATACTGAACCCTGCGATACCCCGCTAGTAACCCTCCTTTCTTCTGAGTGGACTCCATCTACTATTACTCTCTGTGTCCTATTCTCCAGCCAATTCTTTACCCAGGCTGTCATCTTTGGACCCACTCCCAGGCTGGCTAACTTATATATTAATCTTTTGTGTGGGACTGTGTCAAATGCCTTGCTAAAGTCTAGGTAGGCCATGTCCACAGCCCCTCCCTGATCTACTACTTTGGTCACCCAGTCAAAGAAATCTATCAGATTCATCTGGCATGACCTTCCCACTGTGAATCCATGCTGCCTAGGGTCCTGTGCCCCTCTGGCAGCTAGATACTCGACAATTCTTTCCTTTAGAAGTGATTCCATCATTTTCCCTATCACTGAGGTTAAACTAACAGGTCTATAGTTTCCTGCTTCTGCCTTGCTCCCACTTTTGTGAAGGGGAATCACATCTGCCCTCCTCCAGTCCTCGGGTACCACCCCATCCTCCTATGATTTGTTAAAGAGGGTAGTCAGTGGTGTCACTAGTTCTACCCTTAGTTCTTTTAGAATGACTAGTTCATTTCTTCAGGCATAGCCCACCACATATGTTCATAAAAGCAACTCTGAACTTTAGCATGTGTTTCATATTGTACATAAACACATTTCAGCAATTGCAAGCGGAAGTCCCATTTCTGGGGCCTTACCTGTGGGGCTGTTGGGCTCTCAGCTGCTAACTTCTAGCCAACTCTTTAAATTCCACCCTCTGGTATCCCAGAACTACAGTATGAGGAATGCCAGGGAATGCCACCAATTTCTCAACTGGGTCTGGTGGTAGTAGAGTCCTGGCTCCCCGTCAGACCACAGTGGTTGTAGCTACTCTGGTTTCCCATGATCCCAGCCCCTGAAAATCTGAAGTGGGGTCAGGACCATGACAGAAACTAAAAGCACCATCGGGTGCATATCTAATGCTCACTGACCCCTGAAGCAGCAGCGGGGTCAGGAACAATGTGCAATGATGCACCCAACGAATGTACACACACATGTGTAATGGAGCCAGAGCTCCTTATTTCAAGTTGTGCCACATGGACACACCAGCCTAATTGTCCCTAGCTCCAGGGAAGAATGCAGAGTTGGGACCCAAAGTAAACTGTACCAGTAGCAATTTTAAAACAAAAGTATTTCCCAGCCCCAGGGTAGGCAGCAGGGCCTAGAAAACAAAATAAACAACACTGCCATGTCATTGGGCCTCCGCACATGCACAGTAGGCCCTGCAAATGGAGCTGGAGCGCTGATATGGAAATGGGACCATGACTGCCCCTACCACCACTATCCTGGCCCCAGACCTGGCATCAGGGTTGGGATCTACACCCATCTGCCATGTGGGGCTTAAAGTAAAACTGCTAAAGGCTGCAAGAAAGAAGTATATTCCAGTGATAGTGCTACCATTTGTGATGCTGGCAACCCAGGTCAGAAATGAGCCTGGGTCATCAGAGGGGTAGCAGGGGGGAGGATGTCTGAGTGTCCTATGGGAGCTCACCTCCTCGGGGGGGTAGGAGGGAGTATGGATTCTACTGTAACACCACCACCTGGGTGGCCACAGGTGATGGTACAAGCTGGAGCCACAGCTTGAGGGAGGGGGAGGAATGTCAGCAACATGACAGACTGCATTGTCCTAAGTCTTCACTACATCTGAGTGCAGAAAAGCAGAAACACCTCCCAACTGTGCAGGATGCTATTCACCACCCACCACAGGCCCCACACCACCAGTTAGGTCCTCTGCTCCAAGACTGACACTGTAACTTTGCTTGGGAGAGTGAGAGTCTGGCCTCCGAGCAGCCCTTCCTGGGGAGATGGGGTCATCCATGGAGCACCATGGAATAGAGGCAGGGGATGGGGCTGGGCAGAGTGGCAGGACTGACAGGGGCCAGTTATGCTGCTGGGGAACAGTACAGTAAATTCTAATAACAAAAAAGAAAGAAGTAAGTACTTTTAAAGAATGTAAACAAACATGCTGGCCCCCATGATTGCAAGCTGCCAGCCATGCTTTGTGCGAATAACAGTCAATCAGATATCAGGTTTTAGCCCTGAGGGAGAGCTCTTCTCTCAAGGTCAGTCACAGATTCCAGATAGAGGCTGAAGATGTAGGTTGTGGGGTTGACAGCTACTTCAGAAACTGCCTTGACCAGGCTCTGAGGAGTCTGGTGGATGAAGTAAGTGTGCTTCAACCACAGAATCTTAGAGGAGGAGGGTGTTGAGTGAAACATCAAAAGAAGAAAAGGAGTTTATGTTGTAAAGGGGTAATCTGCCCTCACATCATTCCCAGACTGGTCCAATACTTCAGTTATTAGTCACCACAGGACCCATGCCTACTATTATTCCAGAGGAACCCAAAGGAAGAAAACGATGCAGAGGGGTAACTCCTACCTGAGTGTCAGTGCCTGCAGAAGAGAGAGGCACGGCAGTGGTGGCTATCCATCATCCACTGCCAGAGTGAGAGTATCTGATCTTTCCAAAGAGAGGGGTCTGGAGCACTTTTCCTCTGTGCTACAGCACCCATCCACCATGGGATGGGGTGTGACAAAAGGCCCTAAGGATGAAGCTGAAGAAAGGCTGGACGGGCAGGGCAAATAAAAGTCTTTAAAGGCAAAGGTGACTACAGCCAAGTCCAGCTAATGGCCTCTGCTAGGGTGAAGTCTCATCTCACATCTATGCTTGTAAAAGCTGAGGTGTCTCCAAGATTCAGTCTAGCAATTACTGTAAGTGCAGCAAGCATGGAGAACCATCAGTAAGAACACTTCTGAACTGTAAGTAACTCAGAGCTGCAGCTCTGGTGATTTCTTAAGGTAGTTAGATAGTTAGGAAAGTTTAGTTGAAGCCCTGGGCAGGGCTATGTTATCATCTGGATAGGCCAAGGCAGAAGACCTTCATGGCCATCGATTCCAGCCCATTTGTGGATTACAAAAAGAGGCTCCTTTGTTCATTTTCTACAATTTGTGTCAAAGTTGTTTAATTTTCTTCAAGTGTGACAACTCTTCATCACCCTGGTTAGCTATCAACAACCCAATGAGGTACCCACCACCATAAGAGGGCTTTCAATAAAGCCTTTGGGGAGCCCGATTTGATTGCACCTGCATTTGGGGGGACTGGGACTGCCAGGAAGCTGTGGAATTGCTTTACTAATACTATAGAGGATAAGCTTCCCTTTTTCCCTCATATCCCCTCGTTCTTTCCTTACCCCTCCCTTTTAAGTAAATTCTTCATTTATTAATTTTATTTTGGTGTACTGAGTATTGGTACTTAGTCCAGTGTCATTGTTTGGGGAGGATCTACGAATGTGCGGGAGGTTTAAACTAAAATTTCCAGGGGGTGGCGTATGCTTCAAGCTGGTTTCCTGTTACACTGCTATCCTAGGTGAAGGTACCAAATCATTACTTCATCATCCTGTTTGTGTCCTGCTATTGAAAGAACCCAGGCTGAACCCCTCACAGCTTAAGGGAGGAGTGGTGGACCCCGAGGGCCCTGGCTGGCCATGATCAGGGACACTGGTTTACCGGGATTGAGAAAGGACATATTCCATTTTGCACATTGTAAAAAACAGTATTGTCACCGGTGTCTACTAAGCCAAAATCTGGTTTGACCAGTGTTTGGTTTTGTGTACTTTATTTAACAATTTTTAACTCTGCTAACATGCATTTGTGCAATTTTGACCTCCACTATTACACATCCTTCCATCCTTGTACCAATTTAAAGTTATTTTAGGTACAAGATGTGATGGCAGCAGCAACACTACAGCCCCCATCCCTAAGGTGTGATGGAAGCAGCACTACGGCCCCATCCCTAAGGTGCAATGGCAGCACCAACACAGCACTATGGCCCCCATCCCTCTGATGTGATGGCAGCAGCAAAAGCACTATGACCTCCCTCCCTCAGGTGTGACAGAAGCAGCAGCCCTGTGGCCCCCATCCCTTATATGTGATGGCAGCAGTACTACGATCACCATTCCTCAGGTGTGATGGCAGTATCAGCACTATGGCCCCATCCCTCAGGTAGGATGGCAGCACCAACAGCACTATGACCTCCCTCCCTCAGGTGTGACAGAAGCAGCAGCACTGTGGCCCCCATCCCTTAGGTGTGATGGCAGCAGTACTATGTTCACCATTCCTCAGGTGTGATGGCAGTATCAGCACTATGGCCCATCCCTCAGGTAGGATGGCAGCACCAACAGCACTACGACCTCCCTCCCTCAGGTGTGTCAGAAGCAGCAGCACTGTGGCCCCCATCCCTTAGGTGTGATGGCAGCAGTACTACATTCACCATTCCTCAGGTGTGATGGCAGTATCAGCACTATGGCCCCCATCCCTCAGGTGGGACAGCAGCAGTACTACATTCCTCATCCACCAGTGGTGATGGCAGAAACACTACAGCCCCCACCCCTTCAGTGTGATGGCAGTAGCAACAATGCAGTCCACATCCCTCTGGGGGTGATGGCAGTAGTGACAGCACTATGATCCCCTTTCTTCAACACCCACATCCCACATGCTGAAGTTACAAATGACTTGGTCTCTTTGCTTGTTAGAATTCAGATGTGAATTAATCTGAACCATCACCGCTAAGGTGGACTACCTTTGTTTCTTCCTATCTATAATTGAACTGCCTGAACTGGATTTCTACCTGTGACACCGCTGACCAGGGTTAGGGAACAGACTTGGGTGTTGGAGGGCCAGCTGGTGGATGAAGGCTTGAGTGTCCAACGACCACTCACCTTCTCCTATGAGGGAGAATGGGTTCACTGCTCAGCATTTGCTGTCCCCTGGTGGAGGCCAGAGGCACGACAACATGTCAGCCCTCACTAGAGGAGGGAGCATGATGGACGTCCGCTTGTGCCTTGACATCATGTGGCCTGTCACGCTCCCAAGAAAATGGGAAAACACCCGCTGACCAACCGAAGAACAGCTGTTGGTCCCTCCATAAGCAGTTGGCCCCAGACATGTGTCTGTTTGGATCCCTGCCATGCCCAGGATACACAGGAAGCTCTTTAGGACAATTCTTCTCCCCTGGTAAACTCCCACAGGGGTAGGGGCCCACTCAATGAAGGGTTACTTTGGGTTACCTGGTAGCACAGCAGTAAGGGGCAGTGGATGGTGGTCGGGACTCAGCAGCAGTGGTAGGGGGCCTTGGCAGGCCTGAAAGAGTGAATTGCCAGTGGGTAGGAGGAGCAAAAAAAAATACTGCTTGAATTTGCTTCTTTGAAATAAAGTGTCTTCACCTAAAACTCACAAGTGATTAGTGAAGGATGTTCAAATGGATTTATGCATCTCCTAGACATGTGGATGTTTTTTTTCACTTGGCGTCCATGAAAAGGGTGTCTCCCAGTTTTCATGTCTTTGCTCAGATGTGAATTGAGCACTGCTCTTCCCACCAGCATCATACAGCCCCTGGGGTCTTACCTTCTGTATGTCATTGACTGTGCTTTCAAAATCCACTGGCCAAACATAAGTACACTTAAATACTTAACATTTGCTTTTTGTTGAAACAGTTTATCAGAAAACTTTGTGTTGTTACCGAGACTAAAACAGCAGGTGGGAGAACAGGTGCAAATTATCCAATTCACCTAAATGAGGTGCTAACTGTGAAGTCTTTTCATAAGTAGTAAGGCAGTTTCTTCTTTGTGAACATACTTTCATTCAGATTAGTTTTCATTCAAACAACTGAGGATTTTGGATGGCCCTACTGATTATAAACTTGAATAAGCTAGTTGGTAACAATGATCCTGCATTTACCAATCTACAACCTAGATGCTCATATGCAGAGAATACAATGAAAACCTGACTAAAGTCTAAAACTAGCTAATGACAACCAAGGAAGGGGCTGGAGTAGAACAGTGAAGCAGTCTAGGGAGGTCAAATCATGGAAAGCCATGTGTGCAAATGCCAGGAGCCTTAGCAACAAGATGGAAGATCTGGAGGCTGTCATGGTACAGTCAGACCTGGACATTGTGGCCATCACTGAAACCTGGTGTAATGATAACCATGACTGGGAGATGGCCATACCTGGCTACAACATATTCAGAAGAGACAGAGCAGGCAGGAAGGGAGGAGGAGTGGCACTGTATGTGAAAATGACATAAGGGCCACACAGATCCAGGAGGAACAAAATGGGGAGAGATACTGTGGGTTAAGCTGGAAAGGAAAATGGGGCCAGCCATCCCGACAGGTGTGGTCTATAGACCACCAGCCCAGGAGGAAGAAACAGATAGGGAGCTGATGCTAGCCATCCAAAGGATGGCAGACAAGGGTGAGGTAGTACTGGTTGGAGACTTCAATATACCAGACGTGGACTGGAGCATCCTAGCAGCAGCATCAACTAGGAGCAGATTTATCCTGGACTCCCTTCAAGGTGCCTTCCTCAAGCAACTGGTCATGGAACCAACTCGGCAGAAGGCAATACTGGACCTTGTGCTCACAAACAGGGACAGTGTGATGGGGGTAACAGTGGGGGAGCACCTGGGTAACAGTGACCACCAGTCATTGTGGTTTGAAATCACAGAAAGAGCAGAACCAAACCACACAAAAACACGTATCCTGGATTTTAGGGGGGCAGACTTTGGGAAAATGGGGAGATGCTTGAAAGAGGCATTAAGGGAATGGGACAGGAATCAGGGATTGAGGAACAGTGGGCAGTATTTAAAATGGGATTATAAGAACAACAGAATTATGCATTAAGCAGGTTAGCAAGAGGAAAGAAAAGAGGAGACCATTATGGTTTTCCAAAGAGGTACAAGAAAGTGAAAGCCAAAAAGATTGCATTCAGGCAATACAAAAGACACAGGCAGAAGAGGATAGGGAGAAGTACCAGGAGAAACAAAGGGAGGCAGGGAAGTCAGTAAGGAAGCCAAAGCTCAGACAGAAGAACACATTGCAAAATCAGTGGTTAAAGGGGACAAAACCTTTTACAGGTACATAAGTGAAAAAAAGAAGGACAAAGGGAGGGATAGTGGAGACTGAAGGGGAGGATGGGGGCCGCTGGAGATGACAACAGTAAAGCTGACATATTGAACAGGTATTTCTGCTCAGTCTTTACTAAGGAAGAGGGGGTAATGGGTCTGAAGGAGTACAAGGGGTGAGAATGGTGCAGAAATGGACACAAGTCCCTTTACACAGAAAGGGTGCTGAAGGAACTGGAAGTAAAAGAGCTGATAAAGCAATGGGGCCAGATGGGGTGCACCCAGGGTCCTTAAAGAACTAAGAGAGGTGGTGGCTGAACCTCTGGCTATCCTGTTCAGCCAATCACTGGAAACAGGGAGGTACCCAAAGACTGAGGACAGCAGATGTAGTCCCCTTATACAAAAGTGGGAACAAAGAGGAAGCAGAGAACTACAGACCAGTCAGCCTCACCTCGGTAGTGGGAAAGATCATGGAAACACTACTGAAGGAGAGATTGGTGGAACATCTGGTTGTCAATGGACTACAGGACCCAAGGCAGCATGGTTTCACCAGGGGGATCATGTCAGACCAACCTCATTGAATTTTGACTGGGTGACTAGGAGGTGGATCAGGGAGGGCAGTGGACATGGCCTATCTGGACTTCAGCAAGGCCTTTGACACTGTGCCACATAGAAGACTATTACACAAACTGGGGAATATGGGTGGGCAGGACAGTAGTGTGGTGGGTAGGTAACTGGCTGGTGGCAGCACACAGAGGGTGGTGGTAAATGGCTGTCACTCCACAGAGGAAGAGTGACCAGTGGGGTACCACAGGGATCAGTGCTGGGACCGGTCCTATTCAACATCTTCATCAGTGACATTGCACAGGATCTAGAAGGCAGAATTTCACTGTTCGCTGATGACACAAAGCTCTGTAACAGAGTAGACACACCAGAGGGTGTAGACAGAATGAGAAGGGACCTGCAGAAACTTGAAGAATGGTCAAGGGTTTGGCAGTTGAAATTCAATGCAAAGAAGTGCAAGATAATGCATATGGGGCACAAAAACCTGGCACAATATATCAGTTGGGGGTGAGGATATAGCATGCACCAAGCAGGAAAGGGATCTTGGGTTGTCATCTCTGATGACCTCAAGGTAGGGAAACAGTGTGACAAGGCATCAGGTAAAGCAAATAGGATGCTGGGATGTATAGGCAGGGGCATCACCAGCAGGAAAAGGGAGGTCATAATTCCGCTATACAAGACACTAGTGAGGCCCCACCTGGAGTACAGTGTACAGTTCTGGAGACCATACCACGTAAGGACATAGACAGGGTAGAGAAGGTTCAGAGGAGGGCAGCAAAGATTGTGCATGGTTGCATCACAAGTCCTATGAAGACAGGTTGAAGGAACTGAACATGTACTCCCTGGAGGAGAGGAGGAGAGAGGGATATGATAGAGACATACAAGTATCTTACAGGGAGGAACAGGGTGCAGGAAAACACTATTTTAAGCGAAAAAGATGTTTCAGGACTAGAGGCATGGGATGAAGTTGGAGAGAGGAGCGATTCAGAGGAAACATGAGAAAGAATTTCTTCACAGAACGGGTGGTGGACAAGTGGAACACCCTGCCAGAGGAAGTGGTGGGAGCTGAAACAATCACGGGATTTAAGAATGCATGGGATAGACATAAAGGAATTCTAGAGGTCAGGGGTAAGGGGAAATAGACTTCTAGGAAAACAAACTGAACTTACAAGCTCAAATGGGCAGACTAGGTGGGCCATAGGCCCTTATCTGCCGACACTGTCTATGTATCTATGTAAGCTTATAAAACACATAGAATATATCTGAACATTTATCTTTACTTATACAAAATCATTGCAGCCCATGTAAAACCCAGGTAAATTACATGGTACCCTGACTACTATTCTATGATGTAGTAAACTTATATTGGTATTTATTTTTATATTCTTTATAAAGCAGGTAAGGCCCACTAGGCAGAACTGTCTGTTTTCAGGGGTGACCTAGAAGCACTGGGGAGGTTAAGTGACTTGCTTGGAGTCACACAGTATGCAAGTGGAGGTTGTGGGAATCAAACCCAAGTCTGCTGGATGTACCCAGTTCATTCACTATTTGTTACTCTAACCACTAGGCATGGGTGGTTAAACTGAATGGCTGATTACAACAAAGCAGTGCGGGTGATTTCCTTACTGACTCTATATGTAGCAAAGCAGAAGGAATGCAAAGCACAGCAGCATTCATTTTAAGATGCTGAAATCTGGGTCAGCCCGCTGGCGATATGGTAGCTATGTAGCTTGCAATGCAAGCGACCCAGGGTCAGAAGTGAATCTGGGTTGCTGGAGGTCTGGCCGGGGAGTAGGATCGAGCACCTTGGGGACTGCTCTCCTCCTCCAGGGAGGGTGGGCTGCAGGTCCTGCTGCTTTACCACCACCTGTGTGACCACGGGTGGTGATGCAGTGGTGCTGCAGAGTGATCAGGAGGGGAGGATGCTAGCCAGGATCTGGAGCAGTGGTATGTTTCTATGTGACCTACCTCCTTGGATCTCCTCTAGTGCCAGAACCCTCAGGGACAGAGACCAGAAACCAGGAACAATCACCCCACATTGGCCACTGGCAGAAGGGCCCCAGGTGCCCCAGACTTCATAACCATGCTCCATGAGGGACCCACTGAGCTGCCCGACACACACTAAGGGAGTGTGGAGGGGTGATCTGGGGTCCCCTCCCTTCCCACCTGGGTGGGTACAATCCAGACAGCATGGGGCAGGACCACAGGAGCTCATGAGCGTTACCTGGGGGTGAAGCTAAAGGATACCCAGTCTAGGGATCTCTGAAAAGTGGAGACTGATGTTGTGAGAAGGGGACGTAGAAAAAGAAAACTAAAACAAATTAAAAAAGATGCTGAAATCTTAGAGATTCTGTGCAGTGACATGCAAGTTCTGTGAGGCACCGGTACAAAAATTCAAAATCTGCAAACCAAGCAGGATTCCGTGATTGTTACAGGTGTTACCGGTAAAAATGGAAAACCTGGGTCCCTGGCCATCATGAGAGCTGCAGCGAGTGCCCTACTACTGAGGCAAGGTAGGTTGAGCAATCACTTTACAGAAGTTACTAGAGAATACCATTTCATTTTTTATAAAATAGTCTGTGTTCTTTTCCAGGGTTTATACCACATCTTGGTAATCTACATAAAAAGGGTGGAATAAAAAGCCTTTGTCTGTTCTAGTGCGTTTGTTATGACTTGATAGTGTTCACCATGACTACAGACTGTGTTGTCACAAACAGCAATTTTGATGTTAATTGGAGTCAGTCAGAGGCATTTTGCAACACTCAGAAAATATGTACTCCATTATCAAAAATATTTAGTAAACAAACAAAAAACAAAAATCTAAAACACACTAAAATTAAACATTATTGTGAATGTAATGGTTTTAAGCTTTTTATTTTAGTAGATAGACCCTCTTTAAAATGCCTTCTTCTGTAAATGCGGTTGCCTCTAAAGGACAACCTAAATTGTCAGGAGGATTCCATAGGAAAAAAGGCACAAGGGGGCAGGACTGGCTGGTGTGGGTAGGACATGTTAGGTAGGCTCAGGTTGAGGCGGGGGGTGGTGGTTGGAAGGAGGGCACAGGTAAGAGGAAGGGGGGGTCATGATGTCATTCCCTCGATGACAAATATGGCAAGACAGGTAAGCAAGCAAGGACTGGGTGGGGGAAGGGGTGGCCTAGGCTTTTTTTAGGTGCCAGCAGAGAAGGGTGTCTCTCTCTTTTTTGCTGGGATCTGAAATTAGCAAAACTCAGCGCTTCGACTGGCAAGGATCAGATCTGAGGTAAAGTATAGTGGAAACAGTAGGCCTGGCAACATGGCTGGAAGGTTAGACATGGGGGCCTAGCTTGGTCTGCATGGGCCGGAAGGCTGTAGAGGGGGAGGGGGAATAAACTAATTAATGGTGATGCCATGTAGGGCCGAACAGCAGTGCCCTACTAACAGAAAGACACTAAACAATAGTATTTGTAGGTGAAATTGCTCTTGGTTTTGGTAGCAAGAAAGGGAAGAATGAAATTAGCAGGCTGGTGATCTTGGGACAACATGGTGAGGATATCGGTTAGTGAGGGACGAATAAGCATAGGAAAAGTGGAATTCAGCCTTCTAGGCAAAAAGTGTCCCAAGCAGGGACAAAGGATGGGGAATTAGAGAAATTTTATGCCATTTAAAAAAAAAAAAGGGAACATACCTGTGAAACAACCGGATCCTGGATGGCCCCTGCAGTCCATATCTTCCTCCGGCTAGGCATGCCACTGTGCTCCGGACTGCTACTATTACTTCAAGCTGTGGCTGCAGTGGGGCTCTTAGGTGTGGAAGTGCCCATTTTTGTGATTGGTACCTGTCACGGCAATGCAGGGAGTTGGGCAGGCATTTCCTCAGACAGCGGCGGTCATTTGGGGGGGTTGCTGGATGAGGGAGGGGGGCATTTGTTAAGCATTCCTTTCCAGCAGGGGAATGGGAGGTACTGGGGTTTTGCATGGGGGTTAGTGGTGTGAGGCCTGCTCCTCTATGCTGTCCAAGCGAGTGGGAATGGCGATGGGGGCTCCTGCAGGAAGCAGTCCGGCAGGTGATCCGCTGTGCTGGATGGTCTTGTTCTCCAGTTCAGGCAGCCTGCTACTGGAGGAAGTGGAAGTGGCCTGGCTTAGCAAGGAGCCTGTCATGGGGGCCATTAGGCTGGCACTGCGGCCTAAGGAAAAAGAGTGAGGGTGTTTTTTCAGTGAGTTCTTGGGGGCAACTCTGGGCTGAGGCGGGGGCAGAGTAGGGGTCGGCGACCGAGAAACAGCCATGAAGAGGCTTGGGATGGTGTTCCTAGGCCAAGGAGGCCACAGACTTGGCATTCAGCACCAGCAACGGGCCGAGCATGCTTGATAGTGGGAAGAACAGGTGTGCATGCGCATGCCAGCTGGCAGGCACCATGTTTGTAATCCCAGGCACAGGAAAGGGTGACACTTGGGCAAAATGGCCACTCATGCAATTACACGGGATGTGTGGCATATACAGGAACAGGTTTAAAAAGTAAATGAACAAAATAAATAAATAAAATAAATGAATAATTGGCTCTGCTGTGTACCAGCTGTGTTTCAAGGGTATAGGGACAGGAGAAACAATATACTAAGGGCACAGACAGTAGGGGCCAATTGGTTAACAGGCAAGGTTTTGAATCTCAGCTGCTCCCCATGGTTTCTTTAATAAAATCAGCTTTGAAGGTAATAAAGTGCTTATACTAAGCAGGTTGAGGGGCAAGTGTTGCGTTTTTGAATTACAAGGGAATGCACAATTACTAAACTACTGTGATACACAGTCTGGTTGGGAGATTCAAATGTGTAAGATATATAAAAAATCAAGTTGTGGGATGGAACTACAGCCACATTAATGTAGCTGGGACAGAGAGTGGTATGTTGCAAGCAGATGTTGGTACAAAGGCAGGCAGTATGGGTTGAAGTGCTTAAAGGCAGGTTGATTCTCAGCTGCTACCAAATGGTTTTCTCTCCTATAATTGCAACAGTAAAATGCATAAAGGTTATGCCACACAGACCTGGGGGGGCAGATGCCTTGATTTTGGATTCACAAGGAATGTGCACAATATTAAACTACTGCATATACTGTACAGGCTGGGTGTGGGGTTTTAAGTGTGTTAAAAAATATATATATAATAAATTAGAAGGAAATAAGATGCAACAAGAATGCCAGGGGCATGTGGGTAATTAAAAAAAAAAAAGAAAAGGACAGGTAAGCTAATAATACAGAAGCAGAATAAGATGCTAAGGACAATACAGCATGGATTAAGAAAAGGGTAGTTTCTGAGGGGTCATTAGACTGTAAAGACCTTGCAATACAAGGGGAGTGGGGAGGATTAGGACAGAGGATAACCATGTTTTGTTATATATCCCCCCAAGTATTTACTTATTCAGGATGGCAGGGAACGGAGAAGTTACAAGTGTCCAGATGATGGAGCAGGCGGCAGAAATGATGCTAAAGATCAATGAGATGCTGCAGATGGCTCAGAAGAAAGAGGCAGAAGAAAAGACAGCGAGGGCGAAATCCAAAAAAGGGCAAGGGAAAAGCTTGATGGAGAAAGTGAACGAGTTAAGAGAGGCAGTGAAACAGAAGGAGGCGACTGAAGGCACAGAGAAATGGAAGACACCTTTGGAGGGGGCCGAGAAGAGCCCAGCAGAAAAAAAGATGCCATGGAAGGGGACGGAACAGGGACAGATGGAGGAACTGGATGCTGAGGAGGGCACAAGTGGTAAGGATAAGGGACATCAGACCCTGGAGGGGATCTGACTGAGTATTTAGCAGGTATGCTGGGAGATATGGGGGAGAAGAGGATAGAGAAAATGGAAAGGATTTTAGAAGAACTAAAGGCAGCCGGGGAGAAAGGGAATGCAAAAACCAGAGTAGGCAACGATGATATACCAGGTATGACGCTGGGGGACCATGCACCCTTAGTTATTAAAGAGAAGATATGGAAAGGTGAATACATGGATATATTTGCATTAGTAGACAAAAAATCTGCAAAGAGGTATGCGCAAAAAGAAATGGTGGGGAAATCTGAGATGGCAGTGGCATTAGCGATAGCAGGAAATAAGGTGGAGGAAATCAGTTATAAGGGGAAACATATAGAAACATGGCAGGCAAGGTTCTCCATATTCAGTGCCATCCTGCTGGAAAAGAAGCTAGAGTTGGCCATTCCATTGCTCACATATGCCGCCCCAGTAAAGGAAGCCTGTAAGGCAAAGTCAGACCTGGCCTGGCTGAAATATGATGAGGACTTCAGGCAGAGGATGGCGGCCAGGGGAGATCTGAGTTACGAGCTATGGGTGAGGAGTCTGTCCGAACATGGGGGGGGGGCAGGGGAAGGAGGAAGACAATGGGGAAGTGGGCAGCAAGTGAAAACATGCTGGGGGTTCAACAAGGCATCGTGCTCTTGGACCAATTGCAAGTTCAGACACGTCTGCTTAAAATGCTCTGGACAACATTCAGTGATGCGCTGCAGAACAATAGGGGACACAACAAATGAGCAGAGGGGTGGTGGCCAGTTATTTCGGGGGGCAAAAGGGGGAGGTTACCAAAATGGGAGGGGATTCCAAGGGAGAGGGGGACACGGGTCTGGCGGGGGGGGCAGCCAATGAGTGATGGTTGGGAAACAAGAAAGGGAGGGGTTGGTTTAGAAGGGGATCTGTTGGGAGTTGGCTCCCAAGGGTCAAAACTTAAATTTAATTTGACAAAGTACGCCCATGGGGCAGCTTACTGGGATGGGGGGAGATGAAAACATGGGAGTTCAAACAGAACATATTGTGGGGGTGAAAAAAGACATAGCTGACAGCTTTTCCCGTTTACAGCTGGAGAATTTCAGGTCTGGGGTGCCACAAGCGGCAGCACAGAGAACACAGGTATCAGAGAGAGCTTGGGAACTTGGCTGGAGGGAGCCCAACTGCTATATAGGAGCTCCTGGTCTGCCAACACACTGAGGGCATATGAGGGCGCATGGGGGGCATTTCAGGAGTTCCAGAAGCAGAAGGGGTTCAAGGTAAGTGAGCCAGTTTCACAGGATCAGATAACAAAATACATGGTAAAAAAGTGGGAAGTGGGAATGGCTAGTGGGACAATAGGGGTACAATTAACAGGGATAGGATGGGCTTGCAGCACGAAAGGTTGGGCTGAACCGAATAAGTTTAAAGTGGTTCGGGGCATGTTGATGGGGTGGCAGCGATTAAAAGGAGGAAAGGCAGGTTTGAGAAAACCTGTGGCAGGGAAAATACTCAAAGAACTAGTAGGGGCACTGGGGGAGATATGTATATCAGACTTCGAAGCCTGCTTATTCAGGGCCAATTTTAGTTATGATAAAAGGCACATTCAGGGTCAGCGAGGTAGTGGTGGGCAAAAAAAAGGATGAGAGAGGAGGTTTGTGGGAAAAGGAAATACACTGGGAACAAGAGAAGGCGTCAATTTGGCTGAGGTGTTCTAAAACTGATCAGAGGGGGAAGGGGGCAGAGATTGCATTAGAGAGACAGGAGAAGAGAGGACATGCCCAGTCGCTTTCCTGTGGAAATACAAGGGGAGGAGGCAAAAGGGTGGCAGACAGTTCTTTACACATAGTGATGGCAAGTCGGTTACGTGCTTTCAAGTAACGACAGTTCTAAAGAAGGGAATAGCACATCTGGGAAAGAACCCACAGAGTTACTCCTCTCATTCATTTAGGATTGGAGCCGTGTCCATGCTGGCAGCAAAAGGGGGATCGAAGGAAGAAATTAATAAAGCAGGAAGGTGGCGGTCAAATTGCTATAAGAGATATGTGAGGAAACTGGTATAATATGTATATTTCTGTCTTCCACAGGACAGGGAAGGTGCAGGTGGGTTTGGATCCTTGGCAGTTCTTACATTTATTGGGCAGAGATGTGGGCCACCATCCATCAGGGAGGAAAACAGCTAGGGCAGGACCCCAACAAAGTGATGGTTTACTGGAAAGGGGTCCGGGGCATGAGGTGGGCACAGATCATGCCAACCTTGGAGGAGCTGAAGCAAAAGTGGCCACAACCAGACCTACTGATAATACATTTGGGGGGTAATGATTTGGGAGATTGACCATGGGGATTCTTGTGCAAGGAAATGCTAAGGGACCTAGGGGTAATTCAGCAGTTTTGGCCGCAGATGAGGATAGCATGGTCAGAAATGGCACCTAGGATGGTTTGGCGGCAGGCCAGAGACATAAAAGGGGTGGAGTGGGCTAGGAAGAGGATTAACAGGTAGATGGCAGCATGGTTAAGGGGGGTAGGGGAAACATACATAGCCCATAAAGACATCGCTTTTACCAACCAGGGATGTACAGACCAGACAGGGTGCACCTTTCGACAGTAGGGATGTCAGCATATGTGCTACAATTGGGAGATAGTATAGAAATTTTGGAAAAGAGGGGAGGGTGGGGAGAAGTCCATCATTCCATCGCATAAGCTGGAGATGGTCTAGTGGAAATTTTTGGAAAATAAAATGGTGGAGGGGGCTGGAAAGGGGTGGGGCAGGTAAGATCCACAGGCAGGCTTAGGCAGGCGTGGAGACAGACAATAAAGGAGGTATACGATTAAGGAAGTAACAATATGTGGGGGGGCAGTTACTGTCGGCAACCGGACGCAAAGAGAGGGCAGCAATGGGAATAGGAGAAGGGATATTAGGCTTTCAAGCATCCAGACCCCGAGAAGACGATGGACAACAGACTGCTTCAAGGGAAAGTGGATGAAGAGGTATTGGGCTTTACAAACATCCTGACCCTGAGAAGACGACAGGAGAAACGGAGACATTTACAAAAAGACTATTGAACTATGTAATTGAACAGAATATTAAATGTTGGACTTTCTGATGGATAACATAGGAAAAGATGAAGGAACGTTTGTAAATATGTAAATTTTAAAGTGACAAAGAAAAGGCAATGTTGTGATGTATAAAACAAATTAATTGCCAGTCGAGCACCCACTAAGAAATTGTGAGTTATTTTCTGGGGAATCTCCCTCTGACAATCACGGATTATTCCACTTCATTGCACTGTATCTGGTGCCTATCAGCTTTGCATGTTCTTTTTCAGTCAATGCTTTTTACTAAATTCACATGCCACACGGAATGCCTCTATACTTTCCAATCAAGGAGCACAATTTTGCCTTGTATGTGATAAACTTTTCTTAATGTATTCATTTTGGTCCTGTCCGCTGGTCCAAAATATATTCTGTATAGTAGCCATGCAAGTGCGGTGGGTCTACGCTGCCATTACCCTGTCCACTAGGGACTCTTGTATTTACAAGTGTACTAGTACAGGCTGCAGGATCCATGACAGGAGTCCGACAAAAATGTTGTTGAACGCCCCATCAGCGACACCGGCAGGTTGACCGCATTCTGCAGTCGGCTGCGGTTCGCTATTCATTCTTCCATTTTCTTTGGGAAGCCACTGAACACCCCGTGAGGGGCTGCGTAGCGCCTTCCATAAGGTTCTAACTCCAGTCGGAGCTGATTGGGGTGCAGGACCCCGGCAGACAGCTGCCGTTCCAGGGTCTCCACTGCCGCTAGACGCTTGTAGTCGCTTGTGGGGACCTCATTGGTGAAATGTCACTGTGGGGGGGGGGGTAACCACAGGCTGCATGACCATTTTATCCAGGGGGAAGTCTGACCAGTATCAATAATTAGTGACTGTTCTGTATTCATTGCGTTTGGTATGGTAAGATAATAGCTTAGGCGGGGACCAGTTCACCCAAGCAATGTTTCTATTTCTAGGAGGTTTAAGTCTATTAAAGGGGAATGAAAAAGTGATAGACTCCTCAAATTTTGATAGTCAATGAAAAAGGTCTTTCTTATGAGGTACTGAGTTTACCTGTGATGATAGCACCTAAATATATATATATATATATATATATATATATATATATATTACAAATCATCTATAAATTAAATCTAGGTAGCAGCCTGTTCAAGGAATCCTGTGACAGAAAATGATATCACTGTGGGGGTAAACTGGATGTTGCTAATTACAAATTGCCCCTTAGTGGCATTAATTTATTTCTTAATGTACTATAACATGACTGTTTCTTTAATTTAATGTACAGATCATTTCAATTGTAACCCTGGCACCAGATATCTAAGGGCTACACTACCCCTGCCTTGCTGGTTTACACAGGGTTGAGGGATCTGGGTTCCTATTTTAGATTTAAAACTGGTTCTTTCCCAAGATTGCATAAATGCGTAGTGCCCCCACCCACAGTATACTTTTACATGAGCTAGAATAAAAACCTGGTACAACCCCCTGGGATGCTGCCCCCACCCACTATACCACAGTGCCACCCCACACATGACCCAATAACCAAAACCCCACGTTTCAACATTCTCTAGGAATTATTGACTCTCACTAATAATATGCTCAAGACCACAGGGTTATGCAAAAGCAGCAAACAACAATTTATTTACACGGGGTGAGGGTTAGGATAGGGAGAATTGGTACAGAAGCTAAATATTTACATTTGATTTAGATTGGCATTTGAAACTGGTATTCTTACCATTGCAATCAAATAAGCATTTTTGCATTTTAACCTTAGACATTAATCACAGTTGCCACGCACCAACCTTTGATGTATTTAGATTATTTTCTGTCTATCGAGCTAGCTGCATTAGATGGCAGAAACTGTATTATATGCCCACACAAAGACCAGTCCCCCAGAATGCATTAGAACCCCTTAATTCTAAACCTGATCTGGGTACCCAGTACTAAAGTTCTTAAAGGTGCAGGCCTGGTAGATGAGGTGAACGGCGTTGCAGTTGAGTTGGGGCCCTTGAACAAAATCAGATTAATATTATCTTAATTCTGAGACACATCCTGGTAATATTGCGGATGTTAAACATTTTCCAGTTTAGATAACTTGGACTCTGGATACTGAACGTGACAACAACGTTAATTATTTACATGTCCCTCGAGATTGCACAAGGATGGACCCTGCATACTCACAATTTTGTGGTCATCATTGGCAAGATGAAATCAGGCTGTACAAGTTAAATTCAGGTGGTCACAGTGAGTGGGCTCTGACTATAGATGCTGGGCAAAGGCTTACAGTCAGGAACCTCCTTACAGACTGCAGAATCTTGCAGCTTTTGCAGCTGGAAAGCATCTCTAGTTTTTTTGGAGTCCCCATCTTTATAGGCTGAAATCACCTTCTGGTACAGACCAGGCCAGGACTGGGGCCCACATGCTTCAGTCCCCCCCATCTAGGCAATTCCCCAAGGGAGAAGCCCATATGGCAGTGCCTTAGGTGGTGGCACACTACCAGGCTGACTCCCAGGCCAATCTGGATATGGTCTTTATCATTTAGCACATTTACATTCAGCACATGTCACAATCTTTTCAGCCAAGTGGCCAGCGTGGCAGGCATGATCCTCTTAGCTTTCGATACTCAGTCTTTGGACATGGGTGATTTTTCCTAAGGCTAGGGCCGACCCAAAGTTCACACAGTCTCTTTAGACAAAATCTCTTTCTCTCTTGAAAATAGAACAGGAGCCCAAGGTGCAACTCCTAGGCAAAATAGTACTTTACTTGTAGGTAATTTACTCTTTCAGATGCTTCCCAAAGCACAAGACACAATATCAAAAGTCCCTCTGGGCTATGCTGGCATGTGCAGCTCCAACTGGACATTTAGACAGATAAACAAATTCCCTCTTGGCTATGCTGGTGTTTGCAGCTCCAATTGGACAGGTACTATCCTCACAGGCAATGTTAGGAAGAGCCACGCACTCTGGGTACTCCCCTTCCAGTCCTGTAGGCACTTTCCAAACAACCACATAGTCATTCTCATCACTGAACCCTTCTCTGATCACTTGCATAGATGCCCACCCATCTCTTAAGTGCTGGTTAAACGTAAAGTGCAGAAGGCAGTCACACTCTGGGCTTTCTGGGCTTCTCTGCCCCAAGCAGATTTTTAAACAGCTTAAATTTGCAAGTAGATGTTTACTCACTCAGAATGATTCAGAAAATTTTCTTTTCTGGAAGTTGCAGACTTCATCAGCACTCTCACTGCTGAGGCAGAAGCATTTCTTGCAGCTCTCTCACAACTGCAGGTGGATGCTGGCTTCTTTCTCACATTTTCCTAATGTGGTGAGGCAGATGCTAGCCTTGGAGGACAAATTCTGGCAACCCCCAGGCTAGTGATTTCAGTTACCTGCAGCCACTTTTATCTGGCAGGAGACAAGAGCCTCCCTCTCCTGTGGAGGGGCTCACACTGAACCACTAGGCTCATTCTCTTTAGCTGATGGCCAGAGCCCCATCCCTATGGAGGGGCTCACTGAAGAACTGAACTCAGCCTGCAATGTCCCTGAATTTTTGTGGAGCTCTTCTGGGGCACCCAATTGGCTGAAATCCTTTGTCAGTTGAAAAGCAAGGGGCTAAATCCACTTGTCAAGGCCAAAAATGAAAATTCATTAGCCTCCTTCCACGCTGGATAGGCTCCCTGATTTGGCACCTGAATTATGTCCCTGCATTTTCCCCACAAGCCTTTTGCATTGTCCCACAAGTCTCTGGTAAAATCCCAAGAATCTCTGCAATGAAAACCTGGCTTTCTGATTGGCTGCTGCTCCACAGAAATGACTGCTAAAATACACAGTCCCCTTACAATTTGTTGCAGTCACATCATTTAAGTTCTGGTGCAGCCAGGTTAATTATTTAATTCACTTCTTTGACCCAGAGTTCAATAGCCATATCTGTGCCCTTTTATTTTATTTAATTTTTTTAGTTAGTCCTTTTTACATTGGTTTCCTGGTCTGCCTCACACGTCCAGGCATCCTGTTCCTCTGGCTGCTGGCTGGTTCTCTCCCAGCCCACTGGAGCCCCCACTGCCAATTACCCCCGTGGCTTGCCCCCACGTTGGGACAGTGGAGAGTCCCCCTTACTTTCCTGGTCAGACCAGGATCCCAGCAATGCAGCGATGCCTCCAGACCGGAGCGTCCCATAAGCAGCCATCAACGCCAGAACCATTCCGCCTATATTTCTTTCTGGCAGTGGTGGCATGCAATGATGCCAAGGGGGAGCACACACACATCCATACGTGCTCCCACCAGGCATCGTGCTCCAACTCACTCCTCCAAGCTCAGTGCCAGTGCACCTACCCCCAGCCTCCGCTAGGGGCCACAAGTGCACCAGCAACTGAAAACCCCCTCCCTGGAGAGAGAGAGCAGACCCACAGATGCTCAATTCCTCTCCACCCCTGCTGACCCCCAGTGACCCGAGTCTATTCCCGAACCCGGGTCGCCAGCGTGGAGCTAGGTGTGGTGTCCAGTGCCTCAACCTTCAGTGCCACCGGGCCAGCACATCTGTGCTCTTTTAAATGCTGCTACTTCCAAATATTTATGTGCAGTCCTCAGTCTGTCACTGCTGCTGAAATATGCACTTCTCAAGCAGCAGACAGGCAGCTTATTAGAGACCCACCTTTCATAGTCTGGAGCAGCCAGAAATGTTATTTTATTTACATAGCCCTCTTTGTTGAGTAGCCCCCTTGAGTGCCCTAGAAAGCGCTGCTTTTGTTTCACATTTAGCTACACCTTTGTCCCTGCATCAACAGCCCGAACATGCAGCCGCTAGAAACAAAGCAGACCCACTCATGAATATTAATGTAGTGCTCATTAATATTCATAGAGCCAGGCCAGTTACCATCAGTGTGCATTGCACTTTTCATTTTAGATAGATGGAGGATTTTTTCTGGTCCTACCCGAGTCACCGGCCCCCACCCTGCACCTTACAGGGACTGGGACCACCAGAGAAGCCATCCTTTGACTGTGATTGTGGTCAGAACATGGAGTGCACCTCCACACATGTGCGAGCTTGCTAGCTGGCTGTGAAGAGTATGGAAATGGCCAGCGGCTTCTCCAAGCTCTGATTGCCCAAAGAGAGCAAAAATTGAACAAACGGCTGCCTGGGGCTTTGGGGCACTTGGGAACTCGGGCTAGTGGTGGTGAGATCGGGGGCAAACATCGGGTAACCTGCAGGCACCTGAGGAACACAGGAGCAAATGGGCAATTAAGGTAAACCCCCATGGGGGGGGGCATTACACACTGTTTATATATCAGAAATTCTGGCCGCACTGCAAGCACAGAAAATGATAGCGAGCATGAAAGATAAATTATCAGAATACAATAGGAGATAGGAACTACTATATATTTTGTTGTTATTAATGTAACCCTTTAAAGGAACAATCTTACCTTGTTGACTTGGTCCTGTACATATCGCTTGAGAAGACTTACTGAGGTCTTACTGGATGAATTCTATGATTGCTGGGGCTATTTTAAGTATGGTGTCAGTAAATGTACTTGTGGGGTTGGGGGGAAGGTGTTTTGTAGTTATGATGTTGTGCTGTTACTTGATGTTTTTTGTATATTTCTTTTCATGTGTGTTCATATTGAAAATTTATAAAAAAACCAAAAAAGAAACATACAATCATATATCAGGACTGCTGACACCTACAGGTAAACCCAATATCTTATTTACAAATAGATAGATAGATAGATAGATAGACAGATAGATAGATAGACAGACAGACAGACAGACAGACAGACAGATAGATGGATAGATACAGAAATATATTTTCAAGGGCTTCCAGAATTTGAGGCAACTGGCAAATATTCCTTCACTATTAAACATTATTAGTCAGAATAATCAGCATGAGTACATCAGGACCTCATTTACAGTTCTAAGGCATGATGGCACATACATTATAATATCAATTGATTATAAAATTATTACAAAAAATATACAGTATTGTTTCTCCCATGGATCCGGGGACATCCGGAGACATTATGTGGCTTTTGTTTATTTATTTTTATTTATTTAGCTTTTGTTAATGAGGTAAGCACACAAGATAAACATATACCTATTTTCAGGTGCGACCCAGGAGGTTACAAGGAAAATTACAAGCAGAAGCAGGTATTACAGAAATTCAGAGTAAAACAACAGCCAGGCACAGCATAAGGGAGGCACATAAAAATGTAACATGGCAAACTTAAACATTGATGGCAAGTTATACATAACTGGATACCATTTGACAGACATGTTTATATATTCATGAACACACTGATCACAAGGGAGGTGGCCGGACAGGCCAATAAAGGGCAGCACAGTGCAGAGAGGGAAGATAATACCTTAAGTCCCATGACAGCTTGAGGCAAGTTTCAGGAGGTCTCAGTAGAAACTTTTGAAGCAGCTATGGGAGGAGGAGGTACATGCAGGAGCAGGGAGGGAGTTCCATAGCCTGGGCACACAGACGATGAATGCCCAATCACCCATTAGAGTACTAGTTTTTGGAACTTTGAATACTTGGGAGCCACTAGACCTTAATAGGTAAGTAGGGTCTGCAGGCTTGAAAAGCTCAGGTAGAACTGGGGGAGTGGCCCGTTCTGATGACATTGTCAATGAAGTTACCCATTACAAAAGTTCGATGGTTGTTCGGTGATAGTCATTCAAGTTACCTGTATAGCTCACAGTGATGAGTGAGATGGGGGCCAGAGAGAGCAAAGCAATATATATTATTATATGCAACATCCCATTTTGTTAGACTGGCTTTTGAGACTTGAACAAATGATACAAGCCCATAGAAGAGCATGAGGAGAAGGACCCCCTTAGCCAAGGTGACGTGATTTTGGAGTAAGGTTGTTTTTGGCTCTATATGCCAGGCCCAGCTCATACCAGGCCAGAATAGAGTAACAAATATAGCGCATGAAAAGACAGTGTGGTCTGTAAAGTGCTACCACGGACAACGATAGGGGTTTAACAACGCTATGCAGTAGGCACTCCCAAGGCCACTGTCCATGGTGCTAGTAGACAGCACAAGGGAAGAGAAATTGAGGAAGCTGGTCAAGCTGCTCCAGTGATGGGGAGGGCTGAGGCATGGAGCACCTTGACAGAAAGGTGGTGGAGACCAGGGCTCTGATCCTGGGCTCCCTTTATTTCTTCTTGTGGGACTTGTTTTGTTTTACAAGGGCCATGGAAACAGTATTCCATGGCCCACTTACATTTCGTGTTTCCTTTGATCCGCCCAGTAGGAACCCTTTAGTTTGAGGGTGGAGCAGAGCCCCAAACATAAAAAATACATTTAAACAATGTGCTTGCGGTCTCTTGTGCCACGGCATTCTGTCCCACCACTGTAGTGGAGAGCACTGTCATTAAAGCGTTGTAGTGGACAGCTTGTTATTGACAGCACTCTTCTGACCTTGTGCCACCCAGCTTACCGTTTGCAGCCCTGTATACATTGCGTATGTGTAGGGAGAGGTCAAGCTGAGGGTCAAGGGTAACATTCAGGTATTTAAGGGAGTCAGCATCCCTCACAAGGGAACCATTGTCAGAGAGCAGTGGGAAATGAATGGACATGGACACAGGAATCAGGAGTAGCAAGGCTAAAAAAGCCAAGCCGATTCTTTTTTTGCAATAACAAAACAAAAGAGAGGACTTCTTTCAATAAAATAAAGAAAATAAACAAATAAAGCAAAATCAGCAATCTTCAGCAAAATCATAGTTCACCAAGACTGTTCAGCTCCAGAAAATGTGCTAGAGTTCCGTAAATTGGGTAAGCAGCCCAACTGTCCTTGAGGTCTGAATAGGCTTACAGACCTCCCCAACCTTGATCAGTACTAAGCTGATCCCACCACTGATATGCTCTGGACATCTAGATGAACTCTATTTAAACGTTGGGTTCAGCAGGTGGCCATTTCAGACTCCAGCTTCAGTTTTTGCTTAGCAGTAAAATTCCTTTAAATATGATTTCATTATCAGGCATACATTAATACATCCCATACATAATGATAACCTTACATTTGGGTGTCTGGAGGACAAAAAAACACACCTCTTTATGAGGAAAAAAGAATTTTCAGGTGCAGGCTCCTCCCATTGGGCTGTCCAGTGCATAAATATAGAAAGGAGAGGGCTGGCCAGCTCTTAAAAGAGCACTGGGCAGCTCAAGGACAGACCTCTGCAGTGAAAGTTTCTCCTGGTGAGTTTGGGATACAAAACCTTAAATAAATTACCACATAAAACCAGAGGTACATGAAATCAAACAATCTCAGTGCTGTTATTTATTTCTATAATTCTCATATTTGTTATCTTGTCTTAGTTTGCACAGGTATTTATTTCATTGCAGACAGCAAATAATAAGGGTGAGGAAAATGGTGCACAGAACAGCCAAACCACACGGAAAGTAAAAACCCAAACAACCTTTTTCTGTACTCTTGTGTGGTTTGGATTGAGACTTTAGGAATGTTTAACAAATGTTTATCTGCAGACCATGGGTTTAGGTACTATGCACACTATGCACACTATGCACATACAGCACAGTAATATTGCTCCCAGGGATTGGATGACTAGGTAGGGTAGTCAGCTCTGGAAACACTTCAATAGTCTACCTCAATCTCCACTGAATTAATTAAACTGAAACAGGCTGTAACAGTCAGGAGGTTCAGGTAAAAGTATAATTCTACTCCCCCATTATTTATAACTCTGTTCCCATTTCATGTCTTTTCACTTGCAACCTTTACAAGTTAACTGGGGATATGGAGTTGCAAAGGAAACAATGAGAGCGCTACCACTTAATGTGAACTCTGTCCTCGATGCGTCTCCTTGCTCTCAGTTCTTAATCTATTTATTCTAAAGTTATGCCTGCCGGACAGTGCGGCTGAAGTTTGAACGCTATATGCCTTATGGGGCTGGCAGAGTCACTTTTTTATTTATTGAGGAAATCGGAAAATACCTTTGAGTCAAAGACTCATTTACAAAGGTTCCACATCACAAAAAAACAGAACAGACAGACTTTACATAATAACTCAAATGGAGACAGAATTCAGCAAAGAAGACCATGACACAGTGAAGGCTAACAATCAGGAACTAGGGCAGTTAGTACAGTCGGAGATAAGTGGCAAGGCTCAGGGATGAAACTTGGGATTAAAAGCCTGGGGAGACAGACCAGTGCCTTTGTCCAGCTAGAGGGGGAGAGGATAGGGGTTAAGTGACAATCACAGGTATTTGAGGCCTGGAGGTGATCCCTAAGATGGGCTTTGAATGGGCCAATTCTATTTTCATTTACAAGCCAGGTAGGAAGGCTATTCATGAGGGAGGGGGCTCTAAAGCAAAAGGACCTTTGGAATTGTGAGGTACAGCAGGATGGAACCAAGAGGAGTGGCTTGGCAGAACGTACCGTGTGCTTGAGATTCCAGGCAGGGTGGATAATGGGGGGAGAGGCCGAGGGTAATTTTTTTAGCCATGAGGCAGGTATGAAACTTGATCCTATTGTTGAGATTGAGCCAGTTGTTGGAGTTATAGAGGGAGCAAGTATGAGTGAGACGATCATATCCCAATATGAGGCGACAGGCTTTATTTAGGGAGAGACGGAGGTGGCATAGGGCAGAGGTGTTAGCAGCACTATAAGTAAGTATGTATGCCATAGTCGAGCAGGGAGAGGACAGAGGAGGAGACGGCAAGCCTAAGTGCGTCTGGGATAAGGCAGTGCTTGAAGTGATACAGTAACTGCAGCCTAACACTGAGGGCTTTAGACAGGAGATGGATATGTTGGTGGAAGTTAAGCACAGGGTCTAGTGTGATACCTAGGTATTTGAAGGAGTCGACTAGCTCCAAGGGGGTCCGATTGGCAGTAAGAACTTGAGGGCACAGAGCCTTCTGGGTGTTAAGTGGATGAGAGAAAAGCATAAATTTAGTCTTTTTATAGTTGAGAATAAGGTGCTGTGAAGAGAACCAATTTTCAGCACAGCTAAAGGTAGATTGGTGGGAACGATGGAGTTGAGAGGGGTTAGGGTCGGAGGAGAATAGGACAGCATCATCCGCATACAGTAACAAGTTGCCAGGGCAGGTCAAGGGGAGGGAGTTAAGGAAGAGGCTAGAAAGTAGGGGTCCTAGTATTGACCCCCTTCGGGACACCTGAGAGGACAGGCAGTCTTTCGGATAAGATGTTACCAATTTTGACCTGCTGGAAATGGTTGGAGAGGGAATCAATCAGAGAACCAACCAAGGGCGTCCCAGGAGAAACCAATGTTGGATAGGGCAGATAGGAGGAGAGAGTGGTTGACAGTGTCAAATGCCTTAGTGAGGTTGATGAAAACAGCGCCAGTGATATGACCCCTGTCTAAGGCGGAGTGGATGTGTGTGGTAAACTGGAGGAGGGCAGTGGTAGTACTGTGGCCTTTCCAAAAGCCATGCTGTTGTTCGCAGAGTAGGTTGTATTTGTTCAGATGGTCAGTGAACTGATCAGAGACAATCCGCTCTAGTGCCTTGGATAGGGGAGGAAGGATGGAGATAGGGCGGTAGTTACTGGTGATAGCATGGTCCCCGCTTTTAAATATAGGGGTGATGGAGGATGATTTCCAACTAGTAGGAAATATACCCTGACATAGGGAGCGGTTCAGTATATGGGTGAGGGGGTAGAGAACCTCATGCAAGGTGAGCCGCAATAGTTTCAGGTCTAGGGTATCACTACTGTAACTGGAGTGACTTAGGGCCTTTTTAAGGTATGGTACAGCAGACTTGGGTGTAATACAGCATAGGTGAAAGGGGGGTGGCTGTAGCAGGTGAGGGGGTGCTGTCCGAGGGAGGGTCAAAGAAACTGGGGCGGACAACATGGTCAATGTTTGTGAAGGCATTGTTGAAAGCAGCAGCTATACGGGTAGGATCAGTCATCACGCACCCATCGACCATTATTTGGTTAGGGACAGGGTTGGGGTCTTTTCCGCAAATATCCTTGATATTGTTCCAGAATTTACATTCTGAGCCTCAGGTAGCAGTTAATGAGGGTTTATAATACTTAGCTTTTGTCTTGCATAGGGCCCACATACATTTGTTCTGGGCCTCTCTGTACTTTTGTCTATCAGCGGGCCGGCCAGTCTTACTGGAGAGGTGCCACAGTAAGTCTCTAGTCCGCATAAGGGCCAGGATGTGGTCAGAAATCCAAGGTACTGGGTTGCCTTTGACCATTCTTTTGGTAGTAGGGGCATATTTGTTGCATATGGAGCTGAATGAGAGGATGAATAGGTCCAAGGCCCTATCAGGGTTGAGGGTGTGCATTATGAAGGACCAATCCATGTATCTGAGGTGGGATTTCAGAAGGGCAAGTTTGCCAGGTTTGCGTTGCAAGGTTATTTTGGGAGGGGATCTGGGTGCCTTGCTGGTCCAGGAGCAGAGAACAGGGGAGTGGTCACTGAGAGCATTTGGGAGAACAGTTGTGCTTATGATTTTGTGGGGGCAATTGGTGAATACAAGGTCTAGCAAGGAGGATGACCCAGTAAGCTGGTTTAGGCGTGTGGGTGAAGTGACTAATTGAGTAAGGTCTTGGGCAGTGACAGCATCGGCTAGAGGCTTGGCGAACTTAAGTAACCAATTAATATTAAAGTCCCCGAGAATGAGTTTTTCCATACTAGATGGGAGGGTGGATAGGTAGGACAAAACTGAGTGGAAGGCCAGCTTCTGGTCCCTGGGAGGATGTACATGGCTCTGATAAGAAGGGGGGTTTGGGAGCATCCCAAAGTGAGTTTAAGAGTAAGGGCCTGGGGTCCTGGAATCAGCTGAGGGGTAGGGAGCAACTGCCCGCCTAACGTGTCCTTGGAGTAAATGGTGCAGTTGCCCTCATGCTTACCCAACCGGTCAGCACGGTATACATTGTAACCAGATAGTGTTATTGTTGAGTCAGGAATCCGAGGGGACAGCCAGGTTTCACCCACAGCTATAACATCGGGCTGATGTTGCTGTACCCAACCCTGGAAGTCGTCCCACTTTTTTAGTAGAATGCATACATTAAGAGTAGCAATACGCAGCCCACCAGCAGGGGGGTGAGTTGGTGCTGGGGAAGTAGGAGGTTCAGGGTTTAGGTGTATATTTCTTGACATGAGAAGAAGGAGGAGGAGGAGGAACCTAGATACTGGGTTCCAGTGCAACTTTTTGTGGAAACGGGACTTCAGTGCTAAGTGCCCTATTGGGACAGAGAAGGTAGGAATTGGGAGGTTTAGTATAATAGGGGTAGCAAGGAGGAGGAGTTGATGTGAGCAGCGGGGAGATTGAGTCAGGGGTTGCGGGTAGTATGGCGCCCAGGTGTGGCGTGGTAATCATAGGGTGATACCGCTAGATTGGCATTCATTAGAGCATATAGAGGGAGGGTAGGCCATAGGGATGGACTCAGCTAAAAAATCATAGGTAATAGATATGTTATTTGTATTAATCACAGGGGTAGGAGAAGAGAAAAGTAGATCATTATGGATTAAATGTACAAGGTAGACATGTATGTGCGTATGTAAGGATAGCAGAGTGCACAGCAGCAGAATTAAAGTGACCATCTTTATTGTTAATTGGAGGTCAGTGGACAATTAGGCACCAGTATTTGCTGTGGAAAGAATAAGCAGCCTCTGGTGCTAAGAGTGTTAAAGAGGACAAAATAAGTGTACAATTGGACTAGTTCAGAGGCAGTGTGGAGCAATAGAAAAAATACAGAGAGTAGAATAGGAAGGAGGTAGAGGCCCTCTGGTGGTGGAGAGAGATTAGCTGCAAAGGGAAAAGTGGGCTGATAGGCTCAGCGTACTCCATGTGATCATGCCAATAAATACAAGGGTTCACCAAGGGTGGTGGTGGGGGCGGCGGAGTGAACAAAGGCAGAGAGAGGGAAAGCCTCCTCGGGCTCAGACAGCGCCATCCGTACCTTGAATCGGGGAGATGCAGTTGGGGAAGGGCTTCTTCCATGTAGCCCTCGCAACCTCCTCGTGGTCCCGGTGCTTGGGAAACTGTGGAACAAGATAGAAAGAAGGACTTCAATTTATGCAGGACCTTCAAACAGGGTAAGACTGTCTGGCGTGGGGATTGGCGCTCTATAAATCGATTCTAACAGGGCTGCCTAATGAATACAGCAGAGCTATTTAATGAAATGCAGATAGAGAGAGGGGTTTCTTAAACAGGGAAAGATTTTTGTGCAGGTTTATCAATTGTGGCCTACAGTTCATCATAGCTGCTTAGGCAGTACAGAGCAAATAAGTGTTTTTTTTCTTCAAAAATGAGTTTCTTGTGCTGAGCTGTTTTGTCCCACCAATTAGCTATTCGGTTAAGTATTTCACAAAATCACAACTATTTCACCGATTACTACAATGCAGTGCAGGGGAACACATGAGATACTATTGAAGTAATAAGCTACCGCCTGCAGTAGCAGTTGAAATAGCCTGCTATAAGAAAAGCAGAGAAACGCTTCTACAGGAATCGTATCACATTTCTACTTTAAAGCTATGCAGAGAAACTGTTTTCATGCGAAATGGTAAAAAATCTAATGTTGAAAAAACTATCAGTGGGCCTATGCTGACAAGTATCACTATTACTTTAAATTAATTAATTAAGGGCTAACACTATAGCGGCAGCTACAGGAACGCTAGCCAGAAATAAGGACATTTGCTCATAGGCAAGGGTATCTGTTCACATTTACAGATTTAATGTTTCATAGTGACAGGAATAGCGTTCTTTTGTAGTAAAAATGCATAACCTCTGGCTAATATCAATAATGAGGAGGTTCCCTCTTCTGGGGGAAGTGGAGTGGACTGTAACTCCATATAGAAATCTGAGAAATGAAGGGTGCAGGGATAGATAAGAAGGGTCTTTTTCCAGGTGGCCTGCCTGGAGAAAGGGGATAAAAGAGAACAGAAAATAGAAAAGGAGAGGTGCTACTGCAAGAGTCTTAAAGGATCCAAGTTTTCTGAGGGGTCATCAGTAAACTTTGACAACCATCAGCTCCAGTGACTCTCAGGGGTACAGGGCAAGCTTTGAATTTGGCCAGGGATCCAGAAAGCAAAGCCTGGCTTTTTTTTTCAGATTAATGGCAAGCTTATTGGCCTTTAGCCAAGACTGCAAGTGCTCAAAGTCAACATTGAGCTGAGAGTTGATGGCACTGATGTCGTGGGAGTGGGATAAGATCACCAGGTCATATGTATATTGTGTAGCAATACCAGGGACTGGGACCAAGGGCACATCATTCACAAAAAGGGAGAAAAGAATGGGCCCTAGGACAGACCTCTAAGGGACCCCAGTTTTTACAGCAGTGGGCTCCAAATAAACCTTATTAAACTTTAGGAGTTGCTGCCTCCATTGCAGGTAATTATTAAGCCAGGCTAGGACAGGGGAAGACAGGCCAAGGAACCAGACAGCAGAACACAGGAGAGTGTGGTCAGCCAGATCTAAGGCTTTGGAGAGATCAACAAAGATTGCTCCAGTCAAATTGCCTTGATCAATAGCAACCCTGATCTCTGAGGTAACCTCGGCCAGGGCAGTGAAGTTACTATGACCCTTTCAAAAACCATGTTGCGCTGGGGTAAGTAGGTCATAGCTTTGGATATAGTCCATGAGCTGAGTAGCTACCACTTTTTAAAGCAGCTTGCTGATAGCTGATAGTATAGCTATTGGGCGGTAATTCTCAAGTTTATTTTGGATCACCTTGCTTAAACACTGGGACAATCCTAACCATCTTCCATATGTTATGGATGAGTCCAGTAATAAGAGATGTGTTGAAGATGTGGGTAATAGGCTCGGCAAGTAAAGGGGCCCCAATGTTGGTAAGTTTGGGCTCCATGTTGTCATGACCAGCACTGGTGTGGGGAAAAAGGCCAGCAAGAAGTCTCTGGATTTCACTGGCTGAGATGGCCTTGAAATAGAAAGGAGGACAGGAGGCTGACCCAGGCTGGAGACCGCAGGTGAGGCTCTGGTAGATTATGGTCAGGGAACTGGGAGGTGAAGACAGACAGGTCTGAAAACTGAGAGTTAGAAGTATTTGCAATTGTCAATGGTTATTGCAGTTTACACCTCCAACAAGCATATCAGTAACATAGGCTTTGGAGGAGCCACTAGCAATACTCCTAATGTTGCTCCAGAAGCTCCTCGAGTCTCTGGCTGAGGATAGCAGTGAAGATTCACAAAATTCGCTCTTGGCAGAATGAATGGCTTTTTTGCAAGCGTTTCTGAGTTGTTTATAGACACATCATGGGAGGCCTTAAATTTAGCCCAGCATTTGTCCCTTGACTTTATGAGGGCAAATAAGCTACCTTGGAGCTATCTGGTGACTGTGCCTCTCACTTTCTTTTTTGTAAGGGGAGCATACTTATCTTGCAGGGATGAGCATATAACAAGAAAGTTGCTGAGGACAACTGAGGTGTCATTAGATGCTAGGACAGGAGACCAGTCTGTGTGTTTCAGATCTGCATGGAAGGATTCTATCATAAACTTAAAGAAATCTCTCATTTGGATGACCTTGCAGGGAATTTTAGGCGGGGAGACTCTTCAGGCACAGTAGGTAGTGCTGTGGTCAGAGACAGAGTCAGGGAAAGTACCAGATAGAATGATCCGCTCAGACCTTTTAGTCAGGATCCAATCAAGGAGGATGCCTTCCCCCCAGTGGGTGAAAGCCTGGTTGGTTCAGCAATAAGTGGAGTGAGAACAAGACCTGCTAACAGGAGTTCATGTTGTTTGACGTTGCAACCTGTCCAGTTTAGGTTGAAGTCACCGAAGACTAGTAATTTATTGGAACACACTTTAGGACTTACACTGTCAAGAAGACAGGAAAGCCCTTGCATGCCCCCTTTTGGAGGATTGTATGCACAGACTAGGTGCAACTTTTTTGTGTTAACCAATAGGAGGAGGGCATGGAGGAATTCACAGTTAGGGGATGGCAGGGGCAGATGAGGTATGATGGACACGTTAAGGTGACTCTTGTAGTAAAGCAGCAGGCCTCCTCGCTTTTTCCCAACATGATCCTGCCTCACCATGTTATACCCCAGGAGGGCACACACAGAATCCGGGGTGACAGGCTTTAGCCACATTTTCGTGACCCCCAGTATGTCTGGGTTATAGTGGGCAACCCAAGCTGAGAGCTTGGCGAGATTAGGCAGAATGCTATGGGCATTCATGTGGGTAGGTTTTATGCCTTTTGAAGTAAGCCAAGTGGGGTGGGAAGTGGGCTGAAAGGTAGTCAAGGTAGTAGCAGGCCCAGGGTTAAGTTCAATATCTCCAGCCAGGATGATGACCAGAAGCAGCATTAAAAACAGGCAAGGCAGCATATATCACTTCTTATTAGACTTGGGTTTAAGAATGACAGATTTCATCAGACTGGTAGTATAGGAGAGAGTCTTATATTTCAGACACTAAGTAGGGCAAAGACTCAACTGCTTATTTATTTATTATTTAATTTTATTGAAATCTTGGATACACCTGTGAGCAGTGGCTCGTTGAGAGCTTCCACATCAAATACATTAAACAACAAGGCAAACAACTGAGGACAATATACAGGTAATACAACGAGAGTACAGCAACCAGATAATGAGAGTATTAAACATAACGGGTACATAAACTCCAGCCAGGAACAGGTAAGCTGTGGCATTGTACACAGTATGCCTGCATCAATAGGAGAAGCAGGAGGAGGAAGAGGGAAAGGGGGCAAGGTAAGCAGGACAGTGTGGGAAGAGACAGGGGTTCGACTGGGACATGATAGGGGTACAAGAGGTTGAGGGGGATTGCTAAGTGCCGAGGTTTGCCTATCCCAAATGATAAGGACTGGGAAGTGCTGGTGGTAGTCAGTCAGTGGGTGGGATGTCTCAGTGGTGGCACCTGCAGGTACTCATATCAATAAGGTGTTGGTGCAGTCTGAGTTTGAAGGATGCAAGAGTAGTGGCACCAGAGATATCAGGTGGTAGTGCGTTTGTCCAGAGTGATGCCTGGTAAGAGAAAGCACGTTGTGCCAAGGATGTGTGGTATCTGGGTACATGGAAGGTTTGTGTGGAGGAGCTCCTAGTTTATCTGGTGTTTAGTGGTAGAAACAGTAGGTTCTGTACTCCAGGAGGAAGCCAGCTTAGTGTAGCCTTTTTGGTGAGAAGGCAGGTTTAATTTGTATTTGTATTTGCGCATCAGACCAATTATATGTGATGTGGAACCTTTGTAAAGGATCTTTGACTCAAAGGTATTTCTGATTCTCTGAAATAAATAAATAAATAAATAAATAAATAAATAATCTTATTCTGTCATTAAGTTGGAGCCAGCCAGCATGGGTATAGAGTTCACAGGTATGGGTTAGTTTAGATGCATTTGTAAGCAAGTGGTAGGCTTTATTTAGGGCAACTGAAATGCATTGGAGTGCCATGTCATTTGCAGATCCATATATTACCAGTCCATAATCTATAAGAGATACAATCGAGCTGTTGATTGGCAGAGTCAGCGCTTCATGGGTGAGACAATGCCTGTGTCGGTAGAGGATGCTGATTCTGGTGTTGATGGCTTTAGCAGTGTTGTTGATGTGCTGTGTGAAGGATATGGAGGAGTCGATTGTAACCCCCAAGTATCTGAAGTGTGGGACGAGTTCCAGGGAGCTGCCACTGTCATTCTCTATCACTGTACAAAGGGGTAGTTTTTTAGTTTGTTTTGGGCTGTTGCGTACAGCATGGTTTTGGTCTTTTTATAATTCATGACCAGGTTTTCTTCTATGAACCATTTTTCAGCTGATGTGAAGCTGCTTTGGAGATCTTTTTCAAGGAGTTCAAGACATGGGCTGCTGGCAAAGATTACGGCACTGTCAGTGTATAAGAGCATACAGAATTGGCAAGTGGATGGTAGGTTGTCTAAGAAGACACTGAATAGCAGCAGTCCCAATATCAGTCCTTGTGATACACCAGATCTGACAGGTCGGCTATCAGATAGGACTTCCCCAATCCTGATTTGTTGGGAGCGGAGGCTCAGGTAGCTGCTAAACCAGTCCATGGTTTCTGTTGCAAGTCCAATTTCAGAAAGCTGCTTGAGGAGGAGGGCATGGTGAACTGTATCAAAAGCCTTTGATGAGTCAATGGAAGATGCCACTACCAGGGGGCCTTGGTCCAAGGTGTTATTGATGAACCCAGTGAATTCTAGAAGGGCTGTGATGGTACTGTGGCTGGCTCAGAACCCATGTTGCACTGGGCAGAGGAGCTTGTGTTGGATAACATACTCCATCATCTGGTCACCCACAATCCACTCCAGTGCCTTGGAGAGTGGTGGGAGCATGGAGATTGGTCTGTAATTGTTGTGTAATGTTCGGTCCCAACTTTTATGTACAGGAGTTATTGTGGCAGACTTCTGTCTTTGAGAGAATTGAGAGTGGCAGAGGGAGAGGTTAATTATTTTTGTCAGTGGTCCAATTATTTTGTCCAGTTTCAGGTGAACAAATTTGAGGTCCAGTGAGTCCCCACAATGCCTTGACTTTCCTAGGACCTTCTCTACGTATTTTCTTGCATCTGCCTCAGATACTACTGTAGCTGTAGATGTAGGTGAGAACCAGTTGATATTAAACTCTCTTAATAGTACTATTTCAGTGTTTAGGCTCAGTGTGTTGATAAAGTCCAGCAGGTTGCTGGCACTGGACAGAGATAGTTTTGGTAGAATATAAACTGAGAGCATGGTGAGCACCCTGTTGTGGGCCCCTAGTAGCAGTTTGATGGTCAGGGCTTGTAGGCTGCCACTTCTACACAGTGGGAGTATTACATGACCCTGGAGGTGGTCTTTGGTGTAGATGACACAGCCCCCCACCTCTTTTCGATTGTCGGTTCTGTCTGTATATGGTGTAGCCGAGCAGAGAGATGGCCATGTCAGGTATCTTCAAGGATAGTCAGGTTTCCATGACAGATAACACATCTGGGTTATGGTGAGTGACCCAGGCCTTCAGGCAGTCCAGTTTGGGGAACAAGCTGCAGATGTTTAGTGAGGGAAGCACAAGTCCAGGGGTTTTCTGTGGATGAGCATAGTGGTTGGGTGTAGGGCCAGGGTTGGGAGTCACATTGCCAGACATCAGTAGAAGAAGTAGTATAAGCAGATAGAGGAGATGCTCCAGAATTATTTTTTTATAGAGGAGTCACTGCCTTTTACTAGTCTCTTTGGCTTTAGTGCACTCTACATGGATTATGAGACCGCTGAGTAGTGGCACCTTGGCCAGATCATACGTTGGGGACTCATTCCCTGTTCTGTTGGATGGTGGCTGATGAAGGCTGTGGGAATCTTCAATTAGCAAAGAGGTCATAGTTCTGTACACATTTAGGACTACCTTCTCCTGAGTAGTCAGGTAGGATTTGTTGGGCCCTCTATAAATGCCTTGGGCGGCAATAATGGTGATTAAAATGAGTCTTTACAAGGCTCGGGTAGGAGTGGGTGCCATCACTGGAAACACAGCGATGCCGTGTATCTGTGTTTGGGTAGGCAGCAGGTAGGGCTTCCTTTCCTAGGTAGGGTTAAGCAGCTCTATTGCTGAAGGTGGTTCAGGCCGTAGGTCGTGACTGAGTTGAGGTGTCTCTAGGCAGTAGGTACAGATAGCTAAGATGCTCCTTGTGGTAGCTACATTTAGGATGCCAGTGGGGAAGCAGACACTGTCTTCTGTTGGGAGAGCCTAGTGAGGGCTTTCCTCAGGAGCCTTCAGGTGGCAACGGCCAAGGTTTGCAGTGGCTACGCTATAGGAGCGCTCAGCTGGAGGCAGCAGCCAAGGTTTGCAGTGGCCACACTACAGGGGCGCTCGGCTGGAAGACTCAGGCAGGTGAGTCCTGGAGGGGGAACCAAATCAAGGCTTCCTCGGGGATCTGGTGGCGGGAGAGGTGGCCGCTCTGCTGGAGATCCCAGACAGGCTAAGCTGTGGTCTGAGGAAATGGAAAGTGAAAATAAGACACATAAATGATACTGGATGGAATGGCCCACTCACCCCTACACAATAAACCAAAAAATCTGTGTAATTCAATCTTGTTTAATATTAGTAACCTCCAGTATAAACACTCATCATCGTCATTTACATAGAAACATAGAAACATAGAAGTTGACGGCAGATAAGGACCGCAAGGCCCATCCAGTCTGCCCATTTCTTTTTCTACCTTATAAATGTGCCATCGGCCTTTGCTCTGTCAGTGACCTATCTATTCATAGTCATTTGTATTGCTCCCTTATGCCTATCCCATGCCTGTTTGAAGCCCTGCACTGTATTCATAGCCACCACTTCTTGTGGTAAGTCATTCCATGCATCTACCACCCTTTCTGTGAAAAAGAATTTCCTCACATTCCCCTTAATCGCCTCCCTCTAATCTCATGCTGTGTCCTCTTGTCCTGCTATTTTTCTTATATTTAAACATGTTAGACTCTTTCACCTTGTTTATGCCCTTAAGGTGTTTAAATGTCTCGATCATATCACCTCTCCTCCTTTGCTCAAGGGTATACATATTGAGCTCGTTAATCTGTCCTCATATGTCTTCTGATGCAGTCCCTGCACCATTTTGTTGCCCTTCTGGACTGCCTCAATTTGTTAATGTCCTTGTGAAGGTGTGGCTCCAATACTGCACCTAGTACTCAGATGGGCCTAACCAATGTCTTGTACAGAGGGATTATTACCTCCCTCTTACGACTTGTGATACCCTCTACTAATACACCCTAACACCCCTAGCCTTACCTACTGCTTTAGAGGTCTGCTTGGATGATTTTAGGTCATCAGTGATGATGATGCCCAAGTCTCTTTCTTCCTTTGTGACTGCTAGCAACTCCCTCCCAGCCTATAAGTGGCTTCAGGGTTTCTTCCCTATGTGCATGATTTTGCACTTTTGCATTAAATCCCAGTTGCCACTCTTCTGACCATTATGCTAGTTTATCCAGATCTCTTCTCATTCTGCCCACCCCATCTGGATCATCTACTCTGTTGCAGATCTTGGTGTCATCTGCAAACAGACAAGCCTTACCCTCTAGTCCATCTTCGAGGTCACTAATGAAGATGTTGAATAGGACTGGCCCCAGGACTGATCCCTGAGGTACCCCACTTGTGACTTGCATCTCTTCTGACTGTATACCATTTACCACCACTCTCTGTTTTCTGCCAGTCAACCAGTTTGCCACCCAGTTGACCAACTTCTGACATTTCGGGTAAACCCTTCATTAGGAAAAATGTTTGCTCTAATTAATACAAAATATAATAAATAAAATGTCTTACAATTTTTCCTCTATATTTCTCAACTAAAAAATATCTGAACTGAAAAGTATACTCCAAAAAAGAGTGCAGTGTTCCCTTACATTTAATTTCAATTGGTATCATAATTCCATTCTTTACAAAAATCACATTGATGTTGGACTCCCACCACAGGCCACTGGTAAAACAAAAAGTGAGACAGTCATTATTTTAAACTTTTCTTTTTCAGCCATATTTCTATGTTACCAAAATATGTATTGATCCACAAGTTTAAAATAATGACTGTCTCACTTTTTGTTTACCAGTTCATATATTTTTTAGTTGAAAAATATAGAGGAAAAATAGTAAGAAACACAAATGTAACACAAGAGAAATTCTAGACAGCAACCTAAGTACAAGACAGTAACCTATGGTATAGGCCTACAGCACAGATACATAGATACATAGACACTGTCAGCAGATAAGGGCCTATGGCCCACCCAGTCTGCCGATTTGAGCTTGTAAGTTGTAAGTCCCACCTGCCAAGTTGGGCTAGCTCTGTGGAGTTTGATAGACCCACCTTGCACAAGTCTTTTTAGGAGAAGAGCTCCAAGGAGCGCCAGAGCAGAAATCGGTAGTTAGGCACATGTTTAGATGGTTTCCTCCACTTAATGAAGCCTCTCTGCTGTGGGAGTACATGGAGGCTGAGGCTGAGGGAGGTATCTTAGCATGCTTTTATTGTACTCCTCTCCCTCAGTGCAAGTCTGCAGTAATCCCTATATTCAAGCCTCTTGCAAAAACTGGGATATATTGGGGGAAGTTAACTACCTGAGTACTGACTCCACTGGTTAAGGCCCCTCTAAAGGACAACTCTGTGATCCTTGTTGACTGCTCCTATATGTTGGTCGGTCTGGAAAGAGAAGAATATCCTATTGGTTGAGGAGCTATTTGGCCCCAAGATTACTGTCCTGCATTTTTTGAAATCCTTAGCGATGTCATACATCACCTGCTCCAGGGTCCAGAAGGATTGCTAAAGACTTTTACAGTTGTGGACTTCCCTCAGATTAACTGGGGTTTCAATTACCTTATTCAGAGGAAGTGGAGCTCATATTCACATGGTCCCACATCCTTTTGGGTGGTGCAGAGTGATTCTATTTGACTGTGTAGGATAGCCTTCCATCTCAGTTGACTAATGTGGAAAAGGCATGAGAGAAGAAGCTGGATGTTGTGTTTTCCGAGCAGCACACAGTGTGCAGACACAATACAGCCATCTGATTCAGAACAGAATCTTGCACAGGTGGTACAAGACACCCAGGGTTCTCCATGCCCTGGGAATCCTGGATACCAGTAAATGTTGGCATTGTGCAACTCCAATAGCGCCAGTCTCCCAAATGTGTGTTCTTCAGTACTGTCCTTCCTCTCCATTCCTTCTTATGGAAGTTTCATAAACTACGGCAAACAGTGGGGGCTTCCTTGCCCCTCACATGTCAACTCTTTATTTTGAGAGACACCTTGCAGATGACCATCCTCAATCTCATCACCCTAACTGGACACTTGCAGTGGGGTCTATTCATGAAAGCAAGCTGGGTACATGCTATTCTTACATAACTCAGCCTGCATAGCTATGTGGCCCCAGACAGGTGCAGGGTGCATGGTATTCACTACCTTGAGCACCCAAAGGGCACCTGTCCATGGCCCTGCCCCAGCTGCGTGTGGGCTGATTATGGGACTCAGACAGGCATACAACTGGATGCCCATCCTGGGTCCCAAAGTAGATCTTCTGTTGTGTGCATGCAAGGGATCTTGGGAAGGCACAGACCACGGCAAGTGTAATGCATCAGGAAAATTCCCAAATGGCTGCCCCCAGCCCTCCCTGACAGCCCAATGGGCTGGGGCAGCAGTATGGAAGGGGTTCCCTTTGCCACTGCAGCTGGCAGGTGTCCATTGGGGGGCACATAAAAGTTATTGCAGGGTCCCCCCCACATAACATGCACCCCCCAGCCTGGCACTCCATGCCTTAGTGAATGGTACAGTGTCGCATGCCCATGGACTGCCTATGGTACATAGCTGCATGGGCAGCCAGGGGCTCCTGTGAGCAAGAGGCTGGCACTCCTGTAGTGAAAGGTTGCTGGGGGTCCACTGGACCACCGCTGTGTGGCATTCCAAAGTAGGGTTACCTACACACCTCATATATGCAGCACATAGGTAATCCGAACTTTCATGAACAGAGGCTAAATGGGTAATTCCTCATCACTGGAGGCCTACCAGGGTTCCCTTTCTCATATAGCAGATGTTGGCCCTAAATACACGGGCCAAGTACAAGAGGATAAGCCACCCAACACTATGGAAAATGGGATTGTTTCATAATACATGGGATGCCTACTTGCCCTCTGCTTTGTGTAATCCTCCAAGGTTTCTATGTCTGCATTTATCCCCCTGGGCTGCAGCCTTTCTTTGTCTGGTTGCTAACAGTGAGGAAGTTTCTGGAATTCTGTTACAGGCCATGGCTGCCAGCACTGATAATGCTGTACAACAAAAAATGTCATTGTACCTTCTCTTTTTCAGTGATATACTTGTGATGTTATTGCATATTATACATAGTTGTATATTTACTTTGTTTCATTTTGCTTAATAGGTCTGTTTAGTTCATTTGTTTGTTTCTCCAAGCATTTTTTTGCAGTGTAACTGAATCTTGTAACTAGTTGTTGCTTTTTGCCATTTTGCCTTTTAAACTGTTTTGTTAGTTAAGCAGTGGCCTTCGTTTCTCAAATTGGGCACTTAATTTGATAAAAATAGCTTTCACAAAATTGCCTCCATTGAAGTCTATGGAGTGCCACCTGCGCTGTTCTGGTATTGACATCACAAAATGTGCAAGCATGGGGGGCGCAGCTCCGAGTTGGCAAAAATGTGTGTTTTGGCTACCAGCTCCACGGAGCTGTTTTATGAGTATTTTTTTCAAGAAAATCGGCCGGAAAAAAATTTACTTTCTGGATAAATCTCTACCGGTGGGTAAGCTATTACATATGTTGGAGGGGGGAGAACTATTATCATTCAAACCTGCTCTTTAACTTTTCGTCCCATTTCCTCAGCACACTTTTTCTCTGAGTTGCACCTGGAAACAAGTCTTGGCTAAGTGTCCTTTTCCCAGTAACTCATTTACAAATAAATCACTGAAATACCTGGTCATTACTTCTGAGCTTGCTCATCTGTTATGTAACTGCATGTTTTGGCTACTATTGCACCATAACAAAGTCAACAGTTTCTTAAGAATAGATCACAATTCTCTTGGAGTAGCACTTACTGGATTTGTAATGTTGAATTTCTTTGACAGTTTCAGACACCGTGCTGTAAGGTAGCAATGCTGAGTTTTCATTAGATAATGATTATATGATTTGAAAGTGATTCGAAGGTCAATATTCTCAAGAATGTTAGAGGGCTACAGTAAACTGTATGTGCAGCAGGAATTATTGAAGTATAGAGGAAACAGATGTTTTACTGTATATAAGCAGTATGATGTATTTATAGTATAGCAGTAGTCCCACATATAGGGTAAACTCATGCCTATGTAATACTGGGACAATGTAATACAAAAAGTAAGGAAGGAAGGAAGGGAGGAGACAGCTTTGTCTCAAGCAATGCTGCTCATATTCTCTTGACTGAAACTTCAACTTCCTCTTTCATGGGTCTACTTTCTACACTGCTTTACTGAATAATAAGTTAATTTTCTTTCTGAGAATGTAAAGCTTCCAGTCAGAAAAAGAGCTGCTTCCACTTTGTCCCTATAACAAATATCTTTTGCCGATAAGATCCCATATTTCTCTTTTTTATTTAGATGTTTATTTTCCAGTTCTTGCTTTATTTTGGAGAGTCACTTGACTATTAATAAAAGCCACAGACATGCTGAAACCAGCTTTCGAACAGGGATATGTGTAACAGAAATTGTACTAGACACAAATTCACAAGTCTGCAAATTGGGCTTTCTGGAAACTTTTTGGGGGTATTCTGATTCCAGAGAGGAGACTAATTTGCCTTCTAAATCCAGATAGAATTCAGCTTATTCAATCCATTATCTTAACTGTGAGATTTTTTGGTCAAGGAGGCAGTATAGCGTAGTGGCTAAGGGCACTGGGCAGCAAACCTGGAGAACTGTGTTTTAATCCCACAACCCCCACTTGCATACTGTGTGACCCTGAGCAAGTCACTTAACTTTCTTGTGCTCTCAGGTCATACCTGGAAACAAGCTTCAGCTTAATGTGACTTTCCTGGTTAAACAATTCCCCCTTTTCTCTTTTATTTACTTTAAGAAGGGTTCTAACTTAAAAAACACACAAAACCAAAGATTATATTAAACACTGGTCATCCGGATTATTATTCCACAAGCCTAAAGTCCCTGTTGCCCCCAGTTTTAGATGCCAACATTTTAGCAGTCAATTGTCCTGGGAAATACTATCTCCTGAAGTTTCAGTCCACTGATGTATATGGTGGCCCAAAAAAAATAAAGCTTTCTGATTGACTGTGAGCTTTCTAGCAGCCTTTATGTTATTATTTTGCTAACATACATGTAAAACCTAATCCCATGCTGAACAAGTTACAACACTATTAAAAAAAAAAATATTGTAATAGCAATAAATAATTTCCAGGGGTTATACTGATGTTCAATTATAGTCTGCCATCATCGTCTATGTTTCTATCAGAATTGAGTAGGAGAATGGAGGGGGAGGGCTAGGACCCTGGAACAGTAGGCTGCAGGGTTAAATAGGGAACTTGGGCACACTGGATGAACTTTTTTTTTTTTTTTCTGCCATCATGTGGCACCCAGCTATGCTTCGTGCCAAACTGCATCACTAGCAGGTGAGTAACAGACCATTAACATAACCTCGATCATGCTTTATTGCTTAGTGAGGACCGGCTGCTGAAAAAGTTAGGAGTATCGCCTAAAGAACAAGGCATGTTGTGCATGCAGCCTCAGTGGTGACGAGGGCCACACTCAGCATGCCTTGCAGTCATTGTAACTGGAGGGAAGTAACAGTATTCAAGTACCTGGAACTTATTCTAGGAAACACTGCTGCCCTTTGAACTGTACAGCTACTGTTAATTTAATGTGCTCCCCTCTCTGTGTCACTTTCAGGGGACCAGGTGCTCACCTTACTCCTTGTGTTTGCTGTCTGTCCCCATCCCCCTCCCCGGGGAGGACCTGGAGTCAAGCAATTCTGGCAGACAACTTCAAAATATGCACCCCTCTTCTGAGGGGAACTAGGACCTCAACTTCTGCCATGCCAGCAGAAACCTTTATAATCTTTTTCACTCTTCTGAAGGGGAAACAAGCTCCTGCTGTGCAACAGACATCTTTGATATCTGCTTCCTCCCTGTGGGGCAACTTTTTAATTCTGCCCCCTCTGATGATGGGGACAGGATGGCAACCACACCAGAGACTTTTGTTTCACAGGTTTCACAGTGTGTTCTCCTCTCCCGAGGGGGACAGGAGGCTGCAGCAGCTTTTCAAGTTTTTCTCCCTCTCCAGAGGGACAAGTGATGCCTGCCATGTCGGCAGCGGTTTATGATTATCAGTTACAAAGAGAATTGCACAGAGATCCAGACTGTAAACTGTAACTTGCTTTAAAAATGCATTGGTAGTGCACTGCAGACAATTTCCTGTGCTGGGTGTAACATTGTTTTACCTTTCCCCTTAGAGCCTGTCTGAATATAAACTAGAAATTAAGGTGTTTTTTTTTTTAAAGCATAACAACCACTAATATCTTCCAAATATTTCCCAAAATATTTATTATGATATGTTATAGTACTTATAATTATGTTTTGAAAGCTGTAACTTTTTGGCTTCGAAATATAAGTTTGTTTTTAAATGAAAGCTTCGAGCCTTATCAACATGAATAGATCCTAATAATATTGGGTTCATGTGTTGATATACATTATGTCTACATATGATTGTTCATATATTGTTACAAATAACAGTATCTTAAAACAAATTTAAAACATTTTGTGTTTTTATGTATGGATATATGTAACATGTAGCAACATCATATATTGATATATCAACTTAGCTGTCTCCAAGCTTTTATTAAAAAGATAAAATACTAGGTTTCTAGCCCTAACAGCTCAAAAAATTATCCAGTTTTAAAGAAACTGGACTGATTTTCAGAATAAATGCTGCAGGTGCAATTCACAATTTTGGGCTATGCATGTGCATCCATATGACTAAACACTTGAATGCTGTTTTCAAATGTTTTGCGGCACTTACAAGTGTGCCTGTTTTACATTAATATAATGACACATGCATCATATCATGATGAATGAGTCATTATAAGGCACCTGCGCTGCTGTAAGTCATTTCAATCACACACATAAGCTAGACCTTTTTTCAGGTGGTCTAACCTACAGCCGCAAGCATGGGGGATGTGAGACGATCAAGCTGCAAATCCCCACTACTTGGTTACAAGCCAGCCCATTATCTTTTGAAAGGTTTAACTTTGGAACCATTGGAGCTAGAAACTTAATTTGTTTTTAAATGAAAGCTTGGAGTCAGGTTGTTAAGAATTAGTCCTATTTATACAGTTTTTATGTGTCAGTACTATTTTATATATGAACATACAAACATATGAATCTGCCAGCAGAAACAGGCCACATGGTCTATCAAGTCTGCTCGAATGTGCAGCTAGCACCCTTACATTGCAGCTGCCCTCCTCACAATTATCACCCCCTCTCACCCTATCCCATCCCCTTTTAAAACTACCCACTGTCTTACAGGATACCACCTCCTCGGGCAGAGTATTCCATTTAGCCACAACCCTCTCCATGAAAAAGTATCACCTCATTTCTCTCCTATATCTTCCCCCTCCAATCTCAGACCATGCCGTCTCATGTCCCTCCTCCTCCTTAACTTAAATACCCCTTCAGTACCTGTTTTGTTTATCCCCTTTAAGTACTTAAAGGCCTCAATCATATTCCCCCAGTCCCTCCTCTCCTCCAGGGAGTACATATTTAACTTCCTCCGCCTTTCCTCCTAGGGTTTGTCCTCAAATCCTAGGATCATCTTTGTTGATCTGTGCTGTACCTCTTCAAGTAATTTGACATCTTTCTTCAAATAGGGGCGCCAATATTGCATGCAGTACTCCAGGTGTGGCCTGACCAGTGACCTATACAGAGGCAGGATCACCTCCCTGCTCCTGGAGGAGATTCCTCTTGCAATACACCCCAGCATCCTGTTAGCTTTCACTGCTGCCTTCCTGCACTGCTTTGTACATATTCCCCATTATAACCATCCCAGGATCCTTCTCCTCCTCCTTAGTAGTACCTGGCTTAACTCCTCCCAAATGGCAGCTCCTCCCTGGGTTCTTTGCTCTGAAGTGCAGTACTTTGCACATTTTAGCAATGAACCCCAACTACCATGTTTCCAACCACTCCTCCAGCTTAGTCAGGTCATCCTGTAGCCCCTGCCATCTCTTCTATGTAATCCACCACTGCCCCCATCTTGGTATCATCAGCAAACAGACTGATCTTATTCCTGATGCCATGTGAGATGTCTGCTATGAAAATCCCAAACAGCATCAGTGCCAGTACTGAGACCTGTGGAACCCACTCATCACAGCACTCGGAGATGACAGTGCCCCTCCACCACCCTCTGCTGCCTCCCCTGCAGTCATTTCTTGATGCAGTTCACCATTTTAGTCTCCACTCCTGCATATTTCAACTCCCCCCATGCCTCCCATGCAGCACTGAATCAAAAATCTTGCTGAAGTCCAAATACCAGACATCCACTGCATTAGCCCTTGTCCAATTCCCTCATTACCCAGTCATAGTACTCAACTAGGTTGGTCTGGCAGGATCTTCCTGAGACAAACCCATATTGCTGACCATCCAGGAGCCCATTGACTTCCAGAAAGATCACCAGCCTCTCTTTCAGGATTGCTTTCATTAGCTTCCCCACACTGGATATGAGGCTTACTGGTCTGTAATTGCCTGATTCATCCTTTGGGACACTTTCATGGAGTGTAACCACGTGGGCCATCCTCCAGTCTTGTGGTATGCACGCTGTGTCCAGGGAGGTATTGAATAGGTCTGCCAGCAGCCCAGTCAGGATCTCTACCAGTTCTTTTAGCACCCTGGGGTGTATGCCATCTGGTCCTGGTGCCCTATCCACTCTCAGAACCTTTAGACCTTTCAGTAACCTACCCTCCATGATTACCTCATCTGTCCTCCCTCCCCCTTTGCCACCCCTCTCCATCCCTGAGGTAGCTGCCTGCCCTTCTCCCTCATGAATACAGAACAAAAGTACTCATTTAGTGCTTCTGCCTGACCCACTCTTTCTCTGCCCACCCCCTTCTTCCTAATCCTCACTATCTAGTCCTTGCAGCTCCTTCTGTCCCTTATGTACCTGAAGAAGTCCTTTTCCCCATCCTTGATGCCCTGTGCCAGCCTCAGCTCTCTGGAAGCCTTGGCTGCCCTGAGTACTCTGGTTACTTCTTTGGACTTCTTCATGTACTCCTCCCTGTCATCCCCCCTCCCAGATTTCCTGAATCTCCTGAATGCTGCCTTTTTTGTCCTCACTTTTTCCAAGACCTCCCTATTCAACCAGTTCAGTTTCTTGGCCCTTCCCTTCTTGCTCTGTGTTTTGTTACAGGACTCAGTAGCCTCCACAATCCCCAATTTGGTTATTTCCCATTTATGGCTTGCATCTAAGAGTGAATTAATTCCTGTCAGGTGCCTCTCTAAAATATCCCCTGTCCTTCCAAAGTCAGCCTGTCTGAAGTCAACCACCCTGGTTCCCGATCCCACAGCTTTCTTGCCCATGTTGAGCGTGAACCACGCCGAGTTGTGTTCACTCCCTGCCAATGGGTCCTCTACCCCTAGCTCTCTTACAGCCTCACTGTTAGTCAGTACTAGATTCAGCATTTTTCCCAACCTAGTTGGCTCATTAACCAGCTGTGTCAGGAAGCTGTCCTGGAAGGCTTCCCAGAGGACCTGTTCCCTTGCACTTGAGGTGGCTGGGGCACCCCAATCCATTCCTGGCAGATTGAAGTCCCCCACTATCACTGTGTTACCTTTCCTGCAAACTTCCTAACCTGCTCTGCTAGTTCCCAGTCTAAGTCCTCCGCCTGAGCCGGTGTCCTGTATACCACTCCCATCTTGACTGTCCTATTCTTTGAATCATGGAATTACATCCACAATGCCTCTGTTCCACCCTCCTTCCCTCTTCCCTTGCACGCTTTATCCCTACCTCACATAAATTGCCACCTCTTCCCTTTGCCCCTATCCCTTCTGTAAATCCTGTACCCTGGGGTCATCAGGTCCCAGTCCTGGTATTGGGTGGCTCATGTTTCAGTGATGGCCACTATGTCCACTACCCCTGCTGCCAAGAGAGCCTGTAGTTCAGCACCTTTGTTCCCCAGGCTTCTTGCATTCAGGGAGACAACCTTCCAAGTTGTTCCCTTCCCTTCCTTAACCTGTTTCCCATTATCCTTAACCCCCCCGTGTGACCCTTCCCTGATTCCATCCCTATATGAGGGGTAAGCCCATGTACTGATACTATTGAAACTACTTCTTGAGTATGAAAGTGATACATTTCTTTTAGTTACAACAGAGCTAATCAAGCTTTTGTCAATGCCGAAAGTTCGCTTGCAGGTATTTGCACTGGTATTTGGCACTTGGACATGGCTTAAAAAAACCAGTGACAAAGAAGTACAAGCATTTGTCAATGCCGAATGTTGCTTGCTTCTATGTGCTGTTTAGGTATTTGGAAGTCATTGGAGTGCAAATATTGAAAATTACAACTTATGAAAGCGTGCATAGAATCATGCGTTAACGACGCTCGTGAAACAGTCATTTTAGAATGTTTAACAAATTTTCAACATAGCCATTTTAAGACCTCTGCTCATGAATGGTGTCACTGTGATTTTGTTAATGTGCCCCATACATTGATTTCAAGACACCGACTGCACCATTGTGCGCTATATGGCGTAAACACGTTTTGGGCAGGATGTGAAAATGACAGCTGTACTGCTCATAAGGAGGTATGGTAAAATGGCAATGTTGAAAATCTGGAGTGAAATATTGAACATTCGTGAACTTCTGAGGCATAGGAACTGCGCAACTATTACTTTTAAAACAGTCATTTTAGAATTTTTCACCACATTTCAACACAGCTTATTTTAAGACCTCTGCTCATGAACAGTGTTACTGTGATTTTCTTAATGTGTCCCATACATTGAGTTTCAAGATACTGATTGCGCCATTGGCGCTTACAGGGGGTAAAACACATTTTGGGCAGGATGTGAAAATGACAGCTGTACTGCTCATAAGGAGGTATGGTAAAATGGCAATGTTGAAAATCTGGAGGAAAATATTTAAAAATTTATGAACTTACGAGCCCGCGTAGGAACTGCGCAATGCAAGCTCGAGTAATCATTATTTTATTTTGCCAATTTCAACATGGGATGTGGATTCTTCTCATGAATGATGTCACTGTCATGGCATTATTTAAGCCTGAAGGGTGATTTGCCATAGTGATCATAAATCACCCTTCGGGCCCGAATAACGCCATGACAGTGACATCATTCATGAGAAGGGTCCCAAAACCCCATGTTGAAAATTTGGTGCAAAATTCCAAAAATGCCTGAGATATGCAATAAGTTGAAACTCTTATCTAGCCCATTATACAGCTTACCAGCATTTCTCAGTTCGGCGTCGGCTTTGAAGAGTGCAGATGTGTTCCTGGTCCACCGATGATCATCCGGCTGAGCTCCGAGGTAAGTATGGGGTGAGGTGTGTGGGGAGGCAGGGTGCAGTGGGTGGGTGGGTTGTGGGGGGCTGAGTAGCGCGTGGGACCGCTTTTAATTTACAAGTTTTCCCAAAAGACGACGGGGACATTTGCCACGCTGGGGTGGGCTCCTAGCATGGCAGAAGGATGGCTGGGGTTCGTGGAGCCGACTGGGGATTGGGCACCCCGCTGGCAGACAAAGCGGGACATTTGCCTGTGGGGTGGGCTCAGCGTGGCAGAAGGATGGCTTGGGCTGTGGAGCCGAGTAGGGGATTGGGCACCCCATCGGGCAGACGACGACGGGACGCCACACGCTGGTGTACCCAGTGTGGCAACAAAGATTTGGTGAGCAGATGGTGTTGGGATGACAGTGGTTTTCAAGAGAAGACCACCGCTTATCATACACAGCACTGCTGGTCCGATTGGTGCAGGATTGCCACGCCTGCTCAATGGAGCAGGGGATTACAGAGGAGGGGCACACCTCCAAAGTGTCCCCATTCTCCCAAGACATTCCTTGCGCATGCGCGCAAGCGAACATAAAAATGGCAAACACATTATATCAATACTATTTTCTGTATCAACAGTTTGTATTGATACTATTTTTTTGTATTAATACAGAAAATGACATGATGGTTTCAAAAATTATTTTTAATTTTTTTTTTTACTTTTTCAGAGTTGTAGTAATAAAACTACACATTATTCTATTAGTAACTGAGTAGTTCACAACTTAACTTTGTTCCTCTTAAGCCATGAATCACACTGCCAACATTCCACTTTCCCCTCTAGCAACCACCTACTGGTTCTTGTTTGCACAGGCTTCACCTGCAAAAGCATTGGACGATAATTCTGAGACAGTAGCAAAATACCTATCTTCTAATTACTTTTATTAGAAAGGATGAAAGATGAAGACAGATTTCTAGTCTGCCTGCCCCTGGCTCTTCATATCAGTTCTGTTTGCTCAAATGTTTGCTAGAATCAAATAGGTCAGCGCTCTGTTACCGTCTGATTTTAGGGTAGCAGCACTGTATTGTAGAATGGAGGTAGGGAAGGAAAAATCATAAATTACCTTCAGAAGGTGTCTGCAGTAATGAGATAATCAGGATATTGTTTTTACAGAAGTGTGCATATAAATGAACTGGACACACACACTCACACACACACACACACACCCACACACACACAGAGGAGATCTAGGCAAAGAAAAGCAGGAAGCTTGCAATCCTGTTCCTAGGTGTCTTACACGCTGAGAAGAAAGACAGTGACACAGTAATATGCTGGGAAGGGGGGTGCTCATACACTCTATAAAAGTGTTGTTAAATTTTGTCCCCCATTAAAATGGAAGGAGACAGGAAGGAAAGAGGTCCAGTTGTGAAATCTGGAGATCCTGTTGTTGAAAATTGGATGGCACATCACCGCAGTGACCTTTGCCAGCCAGCTGTTGGGGTGGAGCCGAAACTGAATCTTTCAACTTTACTGTCATACCTTTCTTTTCTATAGCACCTTACTGTTATTTCCAGAAAAGGCACACTTACCACATGCTCACAGCTGCTGCAGATGCCAGCTGGAAAGTTGAAAGAAGCTGAAACATCATCCACAGCTGGTGGCACTCAAGTACTCATAATGAAGGACTAGGTGAAAAAAATGTTGCTGCTTAAAGGCTCAGATTTTATTTAACCAAGCATAAAAGCATTGACACAAAGAGCTCCAGCACTTTGGGTTTGCTTGTACTCTTCGTCAGGAGGTAGACTTCAAATGTAGTGCCTAACAATTTATACAAATTCATTAAAAATATTTGGACCATGTCATGCCTTATACAATTCAAAAGAATAAAGAACTCCTCTACCAAGTATAAATACAAAGCCGCAAAAGTGATACTCATATAATGAAAAAGTGAGTGAAGGAAAAATGTAAAGTAAAAAGGGAAGGTTTATTTAAAGTCAGCCACTTGGTGGAGCATGTAGCAATGGTATAATATTGAGAGTGGATTTATTAAAAGGTGCAAAATAGCCTGAACTCTAATACCTGTTGTGATGCTCTGCCATCTATCTACCTGTCATTATGTTGTATAATATTTGTGATATAAATATATGTTATGTGAATGTCTGCTTAGGGAATAGCTGCTAGCAGTTTGAAAAGGGGCAGGAACTTTGACCCCAACACATTCACTGCAGTAGCAGATGGCTAGTTTCCTTCTCTGTTGACAAATAGGGCTTCCTTCCAAATACCAGGTTATGACACATCATAAAATACGAACATATGAACATATGAAATTTGCCAGCAGATAAAGGCCTAGAGGTCTATCAAGTCTGCTCGAATGTGCAGCTAGCACCCCTTATTCTGCAGCTGCCCTTCCCTTCCACCCTTCCCCTTCATTAACCCTCCCCCTTGTCCTGTCCCATCCTCATTTGAAGCAGTCCACTGTTCTACTGCATACCACTTCAGCAGGTAATGCATTCCACCCAGCCACCACCCTCTCTGTAAAAAAGTGTCTCCTCATCTCCCTCCTGAACCTTCCTCGCTCCAGTCTCATCTCATGGCCCCTGGTGTCCCTCCCCTCCCTTACTTTGAACAGCCCCTCTGTACCTGTCTTGTTTATTCCTTTTATGTGTTTAAAGGTTTCAATCATGTCCCCCCTGTCTCTCCTCTCCTCTCCTCCAGTGAGTACATGTTCAACTCCTTCAACCTCCTCTCATATGATAAGTCCCCCAGCCCCTTGATCATCTTTGTCGCTCTGCACTGCACCCACCCAGCAACTTAATGTCCTCTTCAGATGGACGCCCAGTATCGCACAGTACCCAGGTGTGGTCTAACTAATGACCATACAATGGCAGAATCACCTCCTCCTCCTCGAGAATATACCCCTTGCAATACAACCCAGCATTTTGTTGGCCTTGCAGCCTGCCTTCCCACATTGTGCTGAGTTGTTCATTGACCCTGTAACGAGCACACCCAGATCCTTCTCCTCCTCCTCTGTCTGGGCTAGCTGCACTCCCCCTAGCAGGTAACTCCTCCTTGGGTTCTTCATCCCAAAATGCAGCACCTTGCACTTTTTGGCATTAAAGCCCAGTTGCCAGGTGTCTGACCAGGTTTCAAGCTTTGCCAGATCATCCTGCAACCCCTGCCATCCCCCTAGGTCATCTACCACTGTGCCTATCTTGGTATCATCAGCAAACAGACTGATCTTGCTCTTGATGTCCCATGATATGTCTGCAATGAATATCCCAAACAACACTGGTCCCAACACGAGCCCTGTGGAACACCGCTGTCACTGCCCTGGGTGTGAGAGCTCCCCACCACCACCACCCTCTGTTGCCTTCCCTGCAGCCAGTTTCCTACCCATCTCACCAGTTTTGCACCCGCCCCTGTGCCTACTAACTCCTTCCCAGCCTTCCATGTGGCACTGGAGTCGAATGCCTTACTGAAGTCCAGATACAGGACATCCACTGCATGGCACCTGTCCAGTTGCCTAGCTACCCAGTCATAGAACTCGACCAGGTTGGTTTGGAAGGATCTGCCACATATGAAGCCATGCTGTCTGCTGTCCTGTAGTCCTTTGGCCTCTAGGAGGGCCACCAGCTTCTCCTTCAGGATAGTCTCCATTAGCTTACCCACGATGGATGTGAGACTCACTGGTCTGTAGTTTCCCAGTTCATCCTTGGGGCCACTCTTGTGGAGGGGCACCACATGAGCCATCCTCCAGTCCTGAGGTACACACCCTGAATGTAGTGAGGCATTAAATAGGTCTGCCAAAGGTCCTGCAAGGACCTCTGCCAGCTCCTTCAGTACCCTGGGGTGGATGCCATCTGGGCCTGGCGCCTTGTCCACCCTCAGTGCCTTCAAACCCTCTCAGACTCTGCCTCCATGATTTCCCCATCTGTCACCACTTCCCACCCTGCTTCTGCCATTTCTCCCACCTTGGGTGTCACCCCCCTCTTCTCTTTAGTAAATACTGAGCAGAAGTACTCATTTAGTGCTTCCGCCTTATCGCACCCTGCTTCCACCCAACCCCCCTCCTTCCTAATCCTTACTATGTGGCCCTTACAGCTCCTTTTCTCCCTGATGTACTTAAAGAAGTCCTTCTCCCCCTTCTTAATGCCTTGTGCCAGCCTGAGTTCCGTAGCTGCTTTGGCTCCCCTTACTGCCCTTGTCACCTCCTTCGATTCTGTCAAGTACTCCTCCCTGTCCTCCCCCCTCCCTGTTTTCTTGTACTTCCTAAAGGCAGCTCTTTTCCTCCTTACCTTTTCCATGACCTCCTTGCTCAACCAGATCAGTTTCTTAGCCCCAGCCTTCTTGCTCTGGGCTTTGCAGCAGGTTTTGGTTGCCTCCACTATCCCCAGCTTTATGAGCTCCCACCTCTGGTTAGTGTCCATTATAGATTGAATTCTGGCCAGGTACCCTTTTATCACTTCCCCCATCCTCCCAAAGTCGGCCCTCCTGAAGTCCAGCACTATTGTGCCAGATTCCACTCCTTCCTTGCCCATATCCAATGTGAGCCATACTGAGTGGTGGTCACTCCCTGACAGCGGTTTCTCCACTGTAAGTTCTCTCACAAAGTCTCCATTTGCCAGCACAAGGTCAAGGGTATTCCCTAACCTGGTTAGTTCACTGACCATTTGCAGCAGGAAGCTGTCCTGGAAGGCATCCAGCATTTTAGTATTTTATAACGCCTGAGAAAAAGGACATTTTAACAGATTCCTGTTGACCTGTAAACTGGTAATCATTCTGTAGGCCAGGAAGCTGATAGATCAGAGACTGTCATATTTTAATATTGCTATCTTTCAGATTTCCAGCCAGCAGTAAAATAATATCCCTTTGGATATTCTTACTCAGGTTACAAATTAATTATGAGCTAACAGTGACATCATGAGCTGTGACCTCACAGGATAGGAGGCACAATTTAGGATTATTATCCCTCTGGCTGAAAGGAGTGAGACATTTCATCTCTGAACTTCAAAAAGGCACTTCTGATAAAAATAGATAACACCCAACTGGAACTTAGCTATGCTAGAAATTTAAGTATCCGGTGTCTTGTTTCTGTAAAATTCCAATTTAGTTCTGACTGTAAGTACTTATGTTATATGTTCTATGTTTTATATGTATTTACTATTTTTTTAATTCCAGTAAACTTTTTGGTTTTCTTAATCCTGCTTGAGTCTTTTCTTTTGCATGTGGAGGCTGAAACAGTATTTGATAGATCTGACAAAAACTGTTAAGGGCTTAAAAAGAGTGTCATTGTCTTCCTAAGTTAAGAAATTACTTAGGTCTCAAATTGAGTCATAAGGGTAAACTTGTGAACCAGGTTGGTGCCCACTGGGTGAAGTATCGTACTGCATTCCCGGAAAAGAGTACATAGCTGAGCCTGTTAACTGGGTATGTTATCGGAAAAAGGTTCACATTGGACCCCAGGATTCGAGGCTAGTAGGTGATTTTGGACCCAGAACAGACAGGAGGGTTACCCTGTTTGTCTCCTGTTCACATATTGCACTTTGAGGTTTGGCACTATGGGAGCAGAAGGCATGACCTGCAGGGTGCATTTGTGACACCTGTTCCTCAAAAAGAGCTAAGTATGAACGATTTCTTCTGATGTGTAGAAGCTGGTAATATTTGGGGTGGCCTGAATCAGGTACTGTGGGTGGGCACTTTGGGCCTGCAAAGCGTGTTACCTGCTGATGGTTTCCAATAGGATTTAGAAAGCAACTTGTCCCCTATGCCAATCAACTGTAAATCCAAAGATATACAGCACTGCCTATAATGCATTTATTGGTGCCTATGCACTAACTGGGTGGCAAATATGTGCCAAAGATGCATATCCCACCCACTTGGCTCCGCACCTGTGGACAGGTGCGCATAGGCTGGTATGCATGAATGCCCACCTCCTATCCATGGCCCACCCAGTGTGCAGGACTGTACAGGATGGTTGGAGTAGCAGACCCAGGTGGAAATCCAATTGGATGCCTGTCCTGGGTCCCAAAGTGGATCACCTATGCATGGAGGTGTGGGTTCGAGTATGTGATTAGCCAATGGAGGTACCCAGACCTGTGCAGCCATGCCTTGTTGGCCAGAGGATTCATGTCTGGGGCCCTGGTGCAATGCAGTATCCTGCAGCACAGCTGAATGGCCTCAAGTGGAACCCCACCCCAGGCCCTTATGCCATGCCCCCCACACACATCCACTCTGTCCCCGTATGTGCCAAGCATACCCCCAACACAGAGTAGCCCCATCCCTGTACATGCCAAGTGTACCCCAACACAGAGCAGCCCTGTCCCCATACATGTCAAGCATACCCCAACACAGAGCAGCCCCATCTCTGTACATGCCAAACATATCCCCAACACAGTGCATCCCCATCTCCATACATGCCAAGCATACCCCCAACACAGAGCAGTCCCATCCCTGTACATGCCAAGCATACCCCCAACACAGAGCAGTCCCATCCCTGTACATGCCAAGCATACCCACCAACAATGAGCATCCCCGTTCCTGTACATGCCAAGCATACCACCAACACAGTTCAGCCCATCCCCATATGTGCCAAGCATACCCCCAAACACATATCCTCTACGGCCCTGTAGTCCCAAAGCATACACCCCCAACACTTGTGGCCCCCATCTCTGGTGTTGAATAAGACCCCCACAGCACTCACTGAGGAGACCTGGTCCACACAGCCCCACTCCCAAAACCTGGTATCCAACCCCAGCAGCCACATTGGTGGCCAGTGGTCCCCAACCACCCGCAGCACTGGCGACCCCAATGCCTATACCTGACAGTTGGTGCGCCTGCAGGCCAGATGGCACAGCCTCTCCACACCTCCTGGCTACCGGCCATCCAAGTGATGATGGGAGCATGCTGCAATAATAGGCAGCAGGCTCCTAGCATCACTTGGATGGCTGGCAGCCATGGAGGTGTGGGGAGGGTTGTGCTGCTGACCATCTATGCCCTCGGCACTGACTGTCAGGTATGGGGATGGGGAGTTGTTGGTGCCATGGGTGGGTGGGTGGACCACTGGCCACCAATGTGTCTGCTGGAGTGGGATACCGGGTTAAGGGAGTTGGGTTGTGTGGACCGGGTCTCCTCCATGAGTGTGTTGGTGGGGGTTTGTTCAACACCGGGGACAGGGATGACAAGTGTTGGGGGGTGTATGCTTTGGGAATATAGGGATGGGACAGACATGTGCTGTGTGCAGGGGGGCTGCCATACTGCTACTGGTGCTGTGTGGAGGTCTTGTGTGTGCAGGGCTGGGTGCATACATTGATTATGGCAAGGTCCCCCTTGGTGTAACTGGTGCCTTCCTACATCCCCCGGGACACAGCACTGTGTGCCTTAGTGAATGATGCATAGTGCAACCACACCCCCGGCACCACCCCCCACCAACTCCCGCGCATTGCTGACTGCGCAGTCAGGGGATCCAGCACATACTGACTTGCGCGCTGTTCGTGAATGCCACCAGGGGTCTGCGGGATGCCCGTTGCATGGCATTCATACATATTTATGCCTACGTGCCCAGTTTCTGTGGCAAGTAGGCATCGTGCATAGTGTCCATTGCTATTTATTTTTGACTATGTATTAAAGTACAGTATTTGTCTTTTCTCTCTCCTTTTTTTTCTCTCTCCTTTCAGATGCTATTCTGCATGTCGGGGTCTTTTTCTTCAACTCAAAATAGGGTGCATGGATCTTCAAATTTACTACAACAGGAGCATAGATTTATTGTTTTAAAGCCACTGTGCTCTTCACTTTTTGTAGCTTTATGCCTCCCAATTTAGGCAGGTTGGCCTTGGGTTCTACTGGGATTTGACACCTTATAGTAAATGCACTCTCAACATTATACCATTGTACCTGCTTATGAATCTGATATGATTTGTAATATATATGGCAACACCTCCACCTTTACAATGTTTCCTATACCATATGCATAATGTAAAACCTTCAATTTATTTCCCCCAATAATCTTGCTCAGTCCAGCATGTTTTTGTTTCCCTCAATCTTTATTCATAAGCAAATTGAGGGGAGACCCTTCTTTTACAATTGCAACCAAACAGAAAGATACATAACGATTAACCCATGACAGAGTGTGGGTTACTGGGGAATCAATCCAAGGAGGGGGGGTTGTCGCAAGAGGCCGCTGGCAGAGTGCCGACAACCACCCAGCTGTGGATTAATTCTCCAAGTAACCCATGGGTTAACCGACTTATAACATGGCCAGGGAAAATGGGGAGTACATGATGCAACACACAGACAAGGGAGACTGTGATCGCGCAACCCACTTTTTTTTTTTTAGCAACATGCTGTACAACAGAATGGAGCAAACTTGGTAGAACAGACATGAAAACACTGTGTGGTGGGAGCGCCAGTGCTTCTTCAGCTCAACACAGTGTTAGAAGTAGATTAATGTTATAACTGGGGTCAATACAATAACTAGACAGGAACATACCTGTATCGCTGCAGCTTCGCATGACATTTCAAGACAGAGGGAGGGGTATCAGGACTGCAATCTGGTGAGTGTTTGAGTACTGCAGGTACACAATTCAGCTGCTAGGGATGTCTTGCCATTGTGGCTGCTTCTTCTGAGCTGACAATGAAAGCAGCAACTGTGGATTAATTGAGAATTAATCCATGGTCAGCTGATGGCCCCTGATGAATAGGAGCAGTCCATTTTCCCTGGCCATGTTATAAATTGTATTCGTTATTCCTACTGTCACTATGTCTTACCAGCAGGGGTGACTGAGGGGTCATGGGAACCACTGGACATCAGGGAATAATTAATAAATACCAGCAGGGGTATCTGAGGGGCAGAGGAGACCACTGGACACCAGGGCGAGTAAATGAATAACCAGTGGGGTGTTCGGGGGGAACACTAGACTACCAGTATAGGCAGCCCTGACAGGGACTTGGGGGTTACAAACTCTGTTTGCTCCTGGCCTGCAGTGAGGCTCTAATGAGATGCAAATGACCACATAGCACCTTGCTATTGCTGTGGCATCATTTGCATCTTGAGGTATGAATATGGCTCCTGAGGAGCAATCATCATTGGTGGGCCCTAACAGCCCGATTGTAATAGCAATCCCCATAGCATCCTGCCCACATGCCTCCTCTGGCCAGTAGGGGGCTGGGATTTGCGATCACATTTGGGATCATGCCTGACTGGTATATTGGAACATGCCTTTAGCGCTCATCAAGTGCTCTAGCATGTTCCAATATAGGGTTTGCTCAAGACACTAATTTGCTCCTAAAGCAAACATTTAGTGGGCCAAAATCTGGATCCATGAATATCCTGGCCCTTGTGTGCTCCTACATTTACTTCACAGCCCACTTAAACTATAGCACATGCCTCACATACAAATCTCTTCCTGCCATCCCTATCCCCCTTGTGTTTCAGTCCTCATAACACTATATGTTAGTTATGTATAACAAGATCAGTAAGAAACCTTTATATTTCTCAACTTCTTTTTATAACAGTTTTTCTAGGCTCACCTTGCCTCCTCTAGTGGAATTATGGGAGACACTGCCTCTGCTGTTGTCATCTCTGCCAGTGTTTGCTGACACTCACACTGCTGGCTGTTTTTCTACCCAAGGGACTGGAAGTGCCTTGCCACACCACTTCCGGTCTTAAGGTATCAGAGAAAGAATAGCTACCAGGTAACATCTAAAATATAACTGCTTACTTGACCATGAAAATAGCTCTTTTCTAAAATATACAACCCTCTAATTCAGGGCCCATTATCCTGCCTGTCACAGCTATCTGAGTAGGAGTTAGAGTAAGAGAGGAAGGAGATCAGTTTGAAAGTACAGTTTTTTTTTCTTTTATTGTTTCTTTTGCTGTAACAGAGGCAGATTTAGAGACTGAATAGACTGTCAGGATAATGTTGAGAATTCAGGGCTGAAATCCTCTCTTGCAGTGAGTTTAGTGCCGTTCACCACTACCAAACACCATCCCAACAAAACACAATTTGTATTGCCTCTAGTCACGTGTTCTAGCCAGTGAAAATAGTTTTTGAAGGGTATCAGAAATAAAACAGCAGTCCTAAATAAAATTAATTCACTGTCCACTCCATTTAATGACTCATTATTTATTCACTGCAAACAATGGATGATATGACAGATTCATTGATTCCTGTACAGGCAAATAATTCCACCCACCCTTCAGTCTGACTCCCTAAATAGTAGTCTCTACAGTTTGAGACACCTTACATCTAACTCCCAGAGAGAAGTATAAATCTTCCTTACCCACACCCTTGCGATGAGCCCATGCCTGGGACACCCAGTTTGAATAATTTTATTTCTCTAGCCCATACGCCATTGATAGGCTGGCCATGGGACACACCCCTGGAAAATTCTATGGTCTCTAGCCCCTGCAACCATGAATGACTGTTTCTGAGATCCACTGCAGATCCACTCCTCTGTCCCCAGCCCTCATGTCCATGGCTGACTGCTCAAGGTACACTCTGCAGACACATTTCTCCACATCCTCTTTCACTGACAATCCTTCCCCCTGAGCCATCCAAAAGGTGGCAAGCTTTGGGATCCTTCACCAATGGCTTTGAAGCAAAACAAAACTGTGTTCCCTCTGGTACCCCCCCGTGGCCACTGCACCTTACAGTTGAAAAATCAGGTGGGTTCTTTCCCCCCTGAGGCTTCCGAAAGCTCCTATGCTTTCCTCCCTGATGACTAGCTACAGCTCCAGTTACTACAGCAGAGAGGGACCCTTACCTGATGTCTAATGCAGTCTCATTACCAATGACTACTAACCAGGGCTCTGACATCCTCTTGTCCTAGGAACTTCCTAATCCAAAATCCATCAGGGCAGTCCATTCGGGAGGACCCCCGATCCACCTCTCCACACCTCCTCCTCTTCACTCCCCACTATTCTCTTTCCTCTTGACTGCTCCTCACTAAAAAACACTTCCCCGTTATAGGCTGGCCTTCTTAGAAACATAGAAACATAGAATTTGACGGCAGATAAGGACCGCTTGGCCCACCCAGTCTGCCCATTTCCCTACCTACTGGATAAGCTGCAGATCCTAGTTAACCAGCAGCCTACTTCTTCCTACCCCCATCCCCCAGAATTGCCTTATGACTATCCCATGCATGCTTGAATTCCCCCACTGATTTTGACTCCACAACTTCCTCGGAAAGGCCGTTCCATGCATCCACAACCTCTCTGTGAAAAATACTTCTTAAATTACCTCTCAGCCGCCCTCCTCTATCTTCAAATTGTGCCCTCTTGTTCTTGCACACCTCTTTTTTTGAAAGATGCTACCCTCTTGGACTTTGTTGATTCCCTTGAGGTACTTGAAAGTTTCTATCATGTCCCCCTCTCCCTCCTTTCCTCGAGGCTATACATATTAAGCTCCTTAAGTCTCTCTTCATACGACTTCCGGTGCAGACCCTGCACCATTTTAGTTGCCCTCCTCTGGACAGCTTCCATCCTGTCTATGTCTTTGCGGAGATTGGGTCTCCAGAACTGCACACAGTACTCCAGATGGGGTCTCACCAGCTGTCTGTACAGAGGGATAATAACTTCCTGTTTTCTACTGGTGATGCCTCTCCCTATGCATCCCAGTATCCCCCCAGCCCTCCTTGCTGCCCTCTCATATTGCTTGCCCATCTTTAGGTCATCTGATATGACTACCCCCAGGTCCCTTTCCATTCTTGTTGTTGTTAGTATCTCACCCCCCATTGTGTACTCTTCCCCTGGGTTTTTGTTTCCCAGGTGCATTACCTTGCACTTCTTAGCATTGAATCTAAGCTGCCATACATTTGACCATTCCTCTAACCTTGCCAAGTCCCTTCTCATCCTTTCCACCCCCCTGTGCATCAACTCTGTTGCAGATCTTTGTGTCATCTGCAAAGAGACATACTTTCCTTCCAGTCCTTCTGCAATGTCACTTATAAAGACATTGAAGAGGACCGGCCTAATACTGAACCTCATGTACCCCACTAGTAACCCTCCTTTCTTCTGAGTGGACTCCATTTACTATAACTCTCTGTGTCCTATTCTCCAGCCACTTCTTTACCCAGGCTGTCATCTTGGGACCCACTCTCAGGCTGGCTAACTTGTATATTAATCTTTTGTGTGGGACTGTGTCAAATGCCTTGCTAAAGTCTAGGTAGGCCATGTCCACAACCCTCCCTGATCTACTACTTTGGTCACCCAGTCAAAGAAATCTATCAGATTCGTCTGGCATGACCTTCCCACTGTGAATCCATGCTGCCTAGGGTCCTGTGCCCCTGTGGCCTCTAGATACTCGACAATTCTTTCCTTTAGAAGTGATTCCATCATTTTCCCTATCACTGAGGTTAAACTAACAGGTCTGTAGTTTCCTGCTTCTGCCTTGCTCCCACTTTTGTGAAGGGGAATCACATCTGCCCTCCTCCAGTCCTCTGGTACCACCCCATCCTCCCATGATTTGTTAAAAGGGTAGTAAGTGGTGTCACTAGTTCTACCCTTAGTTCTTTTAGAATTCTGGGATGAATCCCATCAGGCCCCATTGCTTGTCCATCTTCAGTTTTAAGAGCTCTTTCAGAACCCTTTCTTCTGTAAATGGGCTGGTATCAACTTCTGTATCCAGAGTGTTACTACTGTTTGTTTTATGTATCTCCCTCTTCCTTCGTAAATACTGAGCAAAAATATTTGTTTAGTATCTCTGCCTTTCACAGTCTCCTCTGCCCACCCTCCTCCCTTTATTAAGCCTCACTATCCCTCCCTTGGTCTTCCTTGGCTCCTGATGTACCTATAAAGGTTTTATCCCCTTCTTAACTGAGTTGGCTATCTTTTCCTCAGTTTGGACCTTTGCTGTTCTGGCTGCCTTCCCAGCCTCCTTTTGCTTTAACTGATACAGTTCTCTGTCCTGCTCCTTTTAGATTCCTTGTACTTCCTGAATGCTTTCTTTTTCTCTGAACCTTCACTGCCACTTCCTTTGAGAACCATAGTGGTTTTTACATCGTCTTGTTTTGTTTATTTGCTTCACACAAAGGCTTGTTACCTCTGTGAGCAGTTTTTATTATTCCCATTGTTCTTCCACCTCTCCTTCCTGCCCATTTGCTAGTGCATTCCTTAGGCACTCACCCATTATGGCAAAGTCAGCCTCCTAAAGTCCAGTACTTTTGTCTTTGTATGGCTTGACTCTATTACTGTGTTTATTGTGAACCATACTGTTCAATGGTCGCTAGTTCCCAGATGGCTACCCACTTCTACATCTGTGATCCTCTCTCCATCTCCATTTGAGAGTACCAAGTCTAATATTGCTCCATCTCGAGTGGGCTCCAGAACTAGTTGTCTAAGGCATGCCCCCTGTAGGGCATCTAGAATAACTGCACTCTTCGAAGTGGCAGCTGCAACTGCACTCCAGTTAACATCTGGCATATTCAGATCACCCATCAGCAGTATCTCCCTTTTTCTGCCATTCTAAGTATACTTTCTATCATTTCCTTGTCCATTTCTCCCCGAGAAGGGGTCGTATACAACCCCGTGTGATTGTGGTGCCATTGCCTGTCTCCAAATCTTACCCACAGTGCTTCTCTCCTCCCTGTTTACCCTTTGTTCTGTTGCTTTTATTCCTTCCTTTATGTAAAGAACTACTCCTCCTCCTCTTTTACCCTCCCTGTCCCTCCTGTAGATAGTGTATCCTGGTATGTTTACGTCCCAGTCATGGTTTTTGTGTACCATGTTTCTGTGACTGCCACGATATCCAGATGTTCCTCTCCATCAAGGCCGCTAATTCGGAAGCTTGTTACCTAGACTACGGCATTGGTACTCATTGCTCTCCATTTTTGATGGCTTTACCTTCTGTTGCAGCATCCCCACTGACCGCTTCTACCTTGGTCTTTTTCTCATTTAGTACCCTGTTTTGTAGGGAGAGGCTGGGGTTTTTCTGCTGCTTGTCAGTGCCTCCCCCTTTGACTAGTTTAAAAGCTTGCCAATGAAGCATTTAAACCGATTGCTCAAAATACTTGTTCCGTTCCTGGACAGATGCAGACCATCCTGCCAGTATAGGCTGTTGTCCCTCCAGGTGGAACCCCAGTCCCCAATGAAGCCAAACCCCTGTGCTCCGCACCATTTTTTCAACCATTCATTAAACTGCATGGTGCCAATTACCCTCGCCTCACCCATGCCTTTGACAGGCAGCACCTCTGAGAAGGATACTGTGTGTGCTACTTGTTACATGACAGCAGAGCCTGCTGTCCAAGCACCTAAGCCTATAAGGGCACATATTATAGTGCTGCCACTATCCCCCCCTCCTAGGAGGGTGAGAAGGTTACGCAATTACGGTAATTCCAAAACTGATCAGTTAATAGCAGGAGCACAGTAGAGTAATGATTTTGTAATCAGCAGTCAGATTGTCCTGATAGACTAGCAGATTGCCTACAAGTGAACAAGGCAAGACATGGTCTGAGGTACTCAGAGAGTTTAGAATGCCAGATTCCTAGAATTCACCAATCTTTGTAAAAATGTCTACAGATACTCTTGCCTGATGTTCTAATGCTCTGGTTAATTACTTAAAATTGCATCAGTTTTAAAAAGATAACCTTGCTAAAATCAAATCCTGAGATTGTGATAATAGATTAAATCAAAACAGTGCTGTCACGCTTTGCTGCATTTGATTAATTTACTGTGCAAGTGCTCTTAATATTTATTTTTTGTGGTCTGTAATATCTTACAATTTGCAACTTTTACTGCTGCCCTCAAGGCATCATTGGAAATTAACATTTGTTTAATGTGCTTGTCCTGATTAATACACAAATTAAATAAAATTAAGTACTTGGGAAGTGGTTTAGGTTAATGATGTTCTGTGCAATGAGTGGACATTTTCTTCTGAGTGCAAAGGTCTGAGCACCTGAAAGCCTTCTCTCTTACAGGTTGCTGACATAGATACATGTGTCGGCAGAAAAAGACCTGCTGGGCCATCCATGCTCCCCATCCTACCTCTCTCATCGCTCTGACTATAGTGGCCATTCCCCCCCAAGGTTTCTGCTCCCCCACACTTGTGGCTAAGCTGTATGCCTGTCCCATCTCTGCTACAAACTGCTGACTAATTGGCCCTTACCACTTCTTACAGTAGCTTGTTCCACTTGTCCACCACTCTTTCAGTAAAAACATTTTTTACAGACATCTTTCCCGAATCTCCCCCTGCTAATTTGAATGAGTTTCCCCCTCATCCCTGCAGTTGTGCTCAGGAAAACATTTCCTTGGCATCCACCCCCTTTGCCCCATGCAGGTACTTGAATGTTTCTATCGTATCACCCTGTTACCTTCTCTTCTCATGGGTGTACATATCCGAGACCTGCAGCCTCGCCTCGTCTGGCATGCCCCCAGTTTCTTAAACATCTTGGTTGCCTTGTGCTTTATTACTTCCACTCAACTTTATCATGTGCAGGATGTCTTGAAAGTGGGGCCTGAAATAATAAGCAGTCGAAGACAAATGTGGTCCACCGGCATTCTCTTCTGCTGGTAAGCGGAAATTCAACCTTCTGTGCAGATCACAGTGGTGTATTTTCTGCCACAGGCATGGGCTAATCTCAATATCTCAAAATCTAAGTAAATACCACAGTAACATTTTGTGGTGCCTTAGTCTGTTATTTATGTTCTAAGGCAGGAAACATGTATTGCCTTAGAAATTATTTTCTAGTTTCAGTGTTGAAAAAGTTGATGTGTCTGCATAAAGCTTATTAGTTTCTTTCGGTATGGACTTCACTAGGTTGTCCATCTAGGAGTTTGATAAAGGGCAGAGTCAAACCAGACTTCTAAATATTTAAAGCCAGCTACTCCCCCCCCAGGGAACACCAGGTTGAGCTCCCTCCTAGAAGGGCAAGAGTAGCTCTCCGGACCCCTCTAGCTGCTGGAGGTCTGCCTCTGAACAAGTAAGTGGTCTACTGAGAAATATAGGATATTCTTGTCTCAGAACAGGACAATCAGGAACTTAAAGGGCACACAGGCAGAAAGTAAGGAGAGAGAGAAAAAAAAAAAACAGAGGAAAGAGTAAGGATTGCAAACAGTTAAGGGGCCAGAAATAAGACATGATTGGAGTGGTGCAGTGCAGTGGCTGTGGAGCAGCAGTCTTCCGGGAGATGTTCTGGAGGATGCAGTGTTGTCCCATCTGCAGGCACCTCTCTGGGCTGAGGGAGGAGGTTGCTCATCTCCAGGCTGAGTTGGCCAGGATTTGTGGGATCTCCTCTTCCATCCAGGGACCACCAGTGCCACTGCCGTTGCCTCAGAGGTTGCCAAGAAAGAGGAGCGGTTGGACCACAGTGGGCTCAGGGAGGGTGAGGGTGGTGGAACAGAGGTGCATCCCTCCAGTTGTACCTCTCCACACCCCATGCCATTCTGGCAAAGTGTGGTTCTCTGTGGAGGCACCTACAGTGGAGACCAAGGAGGATGTTGGGAACCTCCACAAAGGAGACCCACAGGAGGGTGGCAGGGGACCTGCAGGGGAAGAAACAACTCTGGTGGGGACTCCATTGTTAGGAAGGTAGAACTGGGCAAGGAAGGGAGAGGAAGGTAGGTGCCTGCCTGCCGCTGGCTTGAGGGGACAGGGAGCGAATCCTCAGGATTGCTGGAGCAGCTGCACAGGGAGGGAGTAGATGTTATTGTCCACCTAGGGACAAATGACCTGGCTAAGAAAGGGATTAGAGAAGTGCAGGAAGAGTTTGTGGAATTGGGAGGGCCTTAGTCAAGTAGCATGCACGGTAACCTTCTTGGAGGCTACCCATCTATGGCATAGGAGAGGCTAGGGTGTTCCATCATGGGATTCAATCAGTGGTTGAAAAACTGGTGTGGAGCTCAGGGATTTGGCTTCATTGGGGACTGGGGGTCCACCTGGAGTGATGCAAGCCTATACTGGCATGATGGACTGCATCTGTCCAGGAGGGGAACCAGGATCCTAGGTGATAGGTTTAAATGCTTCATTGGCAAGCTTTTAAACTAGCCAAGGGGGGAGGCACTGGAAAGGAGCAGGAAAATCCTAGCCCCTCCCAAACAATCACGGTAGTAAGTGTGGCAAACACCAACATGGAGGTGTCGATAGGGAGAAGGGCAGGGGTAAATGGAGAAAGTGACAAAGGCAAGATGGACAGGGATGGGGCAAAAGGGGGTAAGGCCATCAGGAAATGGAGGGTAATGAGTACCAATGCCCGTAGTTTGGGCAACAAGCTCCCTGAGCTGGTGGCCTTAATGGAAGAGGGATGCGGGATATCGTAGAGTCACAGAAACATGGTACACAGAGAACCATGACTGGGATGTTAACATACCAGGGTACATAACCTACAGGAGAGACAGGCAGGGAGAAGAGGGAGGAGTAGCTTCTATGTAAAGGAAGGGATAAAAGCAACTGAACAAAAGAGTAAACAGGAGGAGAGGAGGCACTGTGGGTCACCTTGGAGACTGGAAAGGGCACCACAATCTGCTCAGGGGTTGTGTACAGACCCCCATGTCAGGGGGAAGGAATGGACAAGGATATGATGGAAGGCATTCTTAGAATGGCAGAGAAAGTGGAGATACTGTTGATGGGAGATCTGAATATGCCAGATGTTAACTGGAGCACATTTGCTGCAGCCACATCCAAGAGCAGGGCCATTCTTGATGCCCTACAGGTGGCAGGCATTAGACAGCTAGTTTCAGAACCCACTCGTGAGGGAGCAATCTTAGACCTCGTACTCTCAAACAGGGGCAGTGAGAGGATCTCAGATCTAGAAGTGGGTTGCCATCTGGGGACAAGTGACCATCAAACAGTGTGGTTCACGTTAAACTCAGCTACAGAGTCAAGCCTTACAAAAATGAGGGTACTGGACTTTAGGAGGGCTGACTTTGGCAAGATGGGAGAGTGCCTCAGAAAAGCACTAGCAAACAGGCTAGAAGGAGGTGTGGAGCAACAATGAGGAATTATCAAAACTGCCATCACAGAGGCAACAAGCCTTTGTGTGAAGCAAAGAAACAAATCAAAATGAAAGAAAAGCCACTATGGTTCTCAAGAGAGGTGGCTGTGAAAGTCAGGAAGAAAAGATAGCATTCCGGAAGTATAAAGAAACACAGAAGAGCAGGACAGACAGCTGTACTAGTTAAGGCAGAAAAGCAGAGAGGGAAGTCAGACTAGCAAAGGCCCAAACTGAGAAAAGATAGCCCAGTTAAGAAGGGGATAAAACTTCTATAGGTACATCAGCGAGCGAGAAGACAAAGGAGGGATAGTGAGGCTGAATAGAATGAGCGGTGGGCAGAGGGGACAGTGAAAGCAGGAATACTGAACGAATATTTCTGCTCAGTATTCATAAAGAGGAGGGGAAGTGCCTAATCCAATTAACAGAAGCACTCTTGATAGGGGGCGATCCCAGTCCTTTCACAGAAGAAAGGGTTCTGCAAGAACTCCTAAAACTGAAGGTGGACAAAGCAATGGGTCCTGATGGCATTCACCCCAGAATTCTAAAAGAATTAAGGAAGGAACTAGTGAAACCACTGCTACTCTTTTAATAAATCATGGGAGGATGGTGTGGTACCCGAGGACTGGAGGAAGGCGGATGTGATTCCCCTTCACAAAGTGGGACCAAGACAGAGGCAGGAAACTACAGACCTGTCAGTCTGACCTCTGTGGTAGGGAAAGTGATGGAGTCACTTCTGAAGGAAAGAATAGTTGAGTACCTGAGGGTCAGTGGAGCACAGGATCCAAGGCAGCATGGGTTCACTGCGGAAGGTCATGTGTGATCTAATAGATTTCTTTGACTGGGTGACCATAAGTAGTAGACCATGGAGGGGCTGTGGACATGGCCTACCTAGACTTTAGCAAGGCATTTGACACAGTCCCACACAAAAGATTATTAGTCAAATTAACCAGCCTAGGAGTGGGTCCCAGGCTGGTAGCCACAAATAAAACATTGGCTGCACAACAGGACACAGAAGGTAATTGTAAATGGAGTCCACTCTAAAGAAAAGGGCGGTTACTAGTGGGGTACTAGGTTCAGTATTGGGTCCAGTCCTTTAATGTCTTCACTCAGTGACATTGCAGAGGACTGGAAGAAAAAGTATGCCTTGTGCAGATGACACCAAGATCTGCAACAGGGTTGATACACAAGGAGGCGTGGAAAGGATGAAAAGGACTTGGCAAGGTTGGATGAATGGTCAGACGATGGCAGCTAGGATTCAATGCAAAAAGTGCAAAATAATGCACCTGGGAAACAAGAACCCAGGGGAAGAATACACAATGGGTGGGGAGGTAGTAACAACAACAAACAGGAAAGGGACCTGGGGGTAATCATATCAGATGACCTTAAGGTTAGCAAGCAATGTGAGAAGGCAGTAGGGAGGGTCGGGTATACTGGGATGTATAGGAGAGGCATCAGCAGCAGAAAACAGGAAGTTGTTATCCCTCTGTACAGACAGTTGGTGAGACCCCATCTGGAATACTGTGTCCAGTTCTGGAGACCCCATCTCCATAAGGACATAGACAGGATAGAGGCAGTCCAGAGGAGGGCAACTAAAGTGGTGCAGGGTCTGCAAGAGAAGCCGATGAGGAGAGACTAAAGGGCTTAATATGTATACCCTTGAGGAAAGAAGGGAGAGGGGACATGATAGAAACTTTCAAGTACCTCAAAGGATCAACAAGTCCAAGAGGTAGCATCTTTCAGAAAAAGAGACTTGCAGAACAAGGGGACACAATTTAAAAGATAGAAGGAGGGCGGTTCAGGGGCAATGTAGAGGCAGTATTATTTCACAGAGAGGGTAGTGGATGCATGGAATAGCCCTCCTGAGGAAGTTGTGGGGTCTAAAACTGTGGGAGAATTCAAGAATGCATGGGACAGACATAAGGCAATTCTTGTGGGGGGCAGGAAGATATAGGCTGTTGGTTAACTAGGATCTGTGGCCTATCCTGTAGGTAGGGAAATGGGCAGACTAGATTGGCCTAGCGGTCCTTCTCTGCCGTCAAAGTCTATGTTTCTATGTTTCAGTGTGGAGTTAATGATTAATTGGGAAGTTCTTGATTGTTAGCAGGGAGCACCTTTTCTGCACTGTGCTCTTTATTAAATAAATGTTGCAACTTTTAATAGCCACTCATGTCTGCATGCTCCCATTTTGTCTTGTGCTTAGTTTCTTTGGAGCAGTGCACATTTGGAGAAGCAGTGCTGGGTATTTTTAGTTTGAGGACTGATTAATTTTCATTGATTCTGAAGAGGTTTTAGTCGTTCTAATATGGAGTATTTATTTGTTTTGTGACATATAGTCTTGGATCCTGACAACAGGCTCACTATTCCCCAATTTTTTCTCAAACCTTGACTCTCAAGATTGTTTTTTGCATACATAATTTTGACATCCTGACTTCTAGCTTGTCCAGCTTGTATTACTGCCTGTACTTTCTGCTACCATAACCTACTAAGTTACCTGTTCAGAACCTACAGCAAACAGTCTCCTGTTGTGTACACTATAATTTATTATAAAATAGAGAAAGAAATTCTAGTGATCCAGTTGGCCAAAAGCATCACCTGACTGTCCGGTTATAAGAGCATGCTCTGACAGTTCAGAATTACATGTCTATCTGCACTTCAGAAATCAATTTTGGAATATTTTGTGAGAGGAATGACACCCTTCAATGTGTCCTGGCATGCTCTGATATACTATGAGTGGTTGAAGGCACTTGGCTTACACCATGTGTCTCAACTCATCAAGGTGTCTGTAATATCAGAGCATGCCCAGACACCTTGGCAGGTGTTATTCCTTATTTATGCTGCTCAGGGTGCTGTATATATTACATTCAGTAGAGAAAGTGCCAACAAACTAATAACAAAGTCAGCAGTATGACAGCAAGATCAAATGGTGCACTCTAAAATTAAAGCACCCTCTCAGGTCAGAGAAAGCTAAAGTAAAATGATGACACTTCAGTCCACCTCTAAATTCCTCCACTGAGCAGCAGAAATGCAGCTGCCACAGGAGGGAATTTACAGATGGAGTGCCATCACCACAAATGCCCCATGCTCTGATTACAGTACTTAAGGTGGGCATGTGGAACAAACAATAAATGCTGCCCAGCTAGACGTATATGGACTGATCAGAAAGAGTTTAGGAGGGCACATGGACTGATCAGAGGCTGTCAAGTTGAATTGAGGATTATGTATGAGTAGCCTCAAAAATTTCCAAGGGAATAGCAATTATGGGGACTGCAGTATATACTTTTGTGAATTTCCCAAATACATATGATAATATGGCACCAAAGAGACTGGTTGTGAAGATTAATGTCCATGATCTTAATGGGAAATAATAAAGAGACGTCTAAAAGGCAGCAGAGAGTGTCATAAAGATATGTTTTTTTGGCTGGCAGGTATATGTGGTATGTGCTTTATGAAGGAATATAGTTGGTCTTTTGTAATGAAAACAATATTTCATGTCTCATGAGGCTTTCTTGGTGATTAAAACTTGAACATATTAACCTTTGTGTGCCACAGACTGATGTATCATATTTGTACAAAGCTTCATCAAATGCTGTTTCAACTGATTATTAATATGTATTGTGCTGCACTTTTCTCACTGTTCCCCTCTTCTGGGTCATACCTGGAAACAAGCCTTGACTCTCTTGGTTACCAATATTCAAATAAATAAATAATTCTAGTACTTCCTAATTGTTTTGGCAGCTCAAGGGTTAAGAACAAATCAGGAAGATACTAGTATAAATCACCATAGGGTTCTGTGCTTTAATATTTATAATATTTTTTATTAACTGACCATTATAAATTAGCATTAATTTATGCTTTAAAGCCTACAAAAGTATGTCATTCTGTGCTTGTGGTAAAACTCTGCTGAGAATAGGGCCTGTTCACAACCTTTATGCAATGTGACTGGGTTGCTCATGCAAATTTTCAAACACTGTTTTGGAAGAAAGGTGCCTTCCCATGGTTTTATGGGCATCACTACAATCCTATTGTAAATCCTGGTGATGAGACTATCAATTATTGGAGGCATTTGTTTCAAGTCAAAACAAAAAAGATTTTGAAATTTGCAAAAGTAGCTGAATTGCATCTACAAATGTTGTCTGTTTGTACAAATATATCTGGCCCTACACATGTATTATCATAGCGCCTTCTTTGTGTGAGACAAAGGGGTTCCAAGTGGTATCATGAGGGACACACCTCCTAGTATGAGACAGCTGGGACTCGGGATGGGAGGCATGTTACCTAACAAGCCTGTAGAGGCTAGCTAACTATAGCCAACTCCTGCTCTGACCTAGCCTTTCCCTCCCTCCCTCTCTTCCTTCCTCCCTCTCCCCCTCCCAGTCTCTCCCAGATGAGTCTTTGCAACTAAAGGTATTCAGCAACAGAGTTCTTGATTTTTGAATGTTTCCTCTCAGGAATTTCTTTGGCTTTTGGCATCCGTCACAATAATAATTCCCTCCTCAACCACCTCCCAGTCAGCAGAAACATATAAACCACCCATTTCCTTTCTGCAGCTAGTTAGCCTGTTTCAATAGCTTGGTTTTATACAGCTCAAGGTTTAGAAGAAAAATACAATAGCCTCTTAAAATAGCTTCTTTGTGTAATTCTCACCACTAAAGGTCAAAATGTTCATACGTCTCCATGGTTCTGAGTTTGGCTGAATAAACTTAAATATTTTTAGAAATGTAAAACTATCATTTGAGATTACTGTACAAACAAATTGTGTGTCCTGACCCACCCTACAATATGTACTTGGTGGGGGTGGGGGCTGCTGACACAGCCACCATGGTACTAGCAGAGCTTGGGAGCCTCCCTTCACTGCCTTCCACAAACACATACACACAGACATACTAGCCACAGTTGTTTCAGGTAAGACTGACTGTGGCAGATTGTGTAATCTTTGTTCTGTTAACAGTTCTTTAATGCTTCCCTATTTTTATGTTTGCTTGCACACATGTGCAAGAAACATAGTGCCATCATCCGAGGTTTCGTAGGTGTGGCACCCGTCTTCCTATGCAGTCAGTGTGTTTGCATGAGCGGCTACAGTTCACCAAAGAATGCTGCAGCTGTCTATGACAGCAGTTGAAAATGCACTGCCGTACAGTTGAAAGGCAGAGCTCCGCTTCAGTGAGCAGTGAGAAGCTACTGCCTGCGCATGTGTTTCCCCCCACACACACACGCATGCACGCATATTGCATGCTAATGCGCTCCACCCCCACACACTGTATGGCCAACAGGGGTGCCCAATCTCCTGTCAGATCCAATGCCCCCCCCAACAGACAACCAGGTGTCATGCTGGGAGCCCACCCCAGCATGGCAACAGTCTGTATGGCCGATGGGGGGGTGCCCAATCCTCCATCGGCTCCACTGCCCCCGCCCCAAATAGCCTTCCAGCTGCCATGTTGGGAGCCCACCCTAATGGGGAAAAAGTCCCTCATCATCCAAGAAAAAAAAAGAAACCTGAAAGAGAAAACCTTCCCTTGCTGACTGTCCTGACTCCCGCTCCCCACCGCACCCACCCTCTCACCTGACTCCCACACCCCTGCTCACCCCATACTTACCTCTGGAGTCTGGTGCGATGATCTTCGGTTGACCAGGAACACTTTCAACTTTGATGCATATACTCAGGCATTTTGGGGAATTTTTTCACCAAATTTTCAACATGGGGTTTTTGGGACCCCACCTCATGAATTTTGTCACTGTCATTTTGTTAATCGGTCCCAAAAGGTGATTTCGTGGTCACTGCACAGAACCACCTTTAGGGACCGATTACAAAATGACAGTGTCACAGTTCATGAAGGAGGCCCCTTGTAACTCTATGCTTTAAAAATTTGCAGCAAAAAATTCTCTAAATGACTGTTTTACGAGCATGCGTTGCGCTGTTCCTACGCACGCTCGTAAGTTCATGAATTTTCAATATTTTCACTCCAGATTTTCAACATTGCTATTTTACCATACCACCTTATGAGCAGTACAACTGTCATTTTTCACATTTTGCCCAAAATGTGTTTCCGTACATGTAGTGCACAATGGCGCAGTCAGTGTGCGAAATCAATGTTCAGGACTGATTAAGAAAATCACAGTGACAGTGTTCATGAGCAGAAGTGTTAAATTGGCTATGTTAACAATTTGGTGAAAAAAGCCCATAAAATGAATGTGTTACGAGTGACCATTGCACAGTTTTTACGCACCCTCGTAAGTTCATGGATTTCTAATATTTTCAGTCCAGATTTTCACCACTGGCATTTTTCCACACTTCTTTATGAACAGTACAACTGTCATTTTTCACACCATGGCCGAAATGTGTTTTCGCACTTCCAGTGCAGAAATGCTGAGGGAAATCACTGTTTGGGACAGATTAAGAAAATCACAGTGACACTGTTAATGAGCAGAGGTTCCAAAATGCCTGTGTTGACAATCTGCTGTAAAAAATCCCCAAACTAATTGCATTATGGGTGTGCGTTGCACAGTTTCTACACATGCTCGTGACTTCACCAGTTTTTTTTATATTTTCACTGCAGATTTTCAACATTGCCATTTTTTGCACCTCCCCATGAACAGTACAGCTGTCATTTTTCACATCCTGTACGAAATGTGTTTTTGCACCTGTGGTGCCAAATGGCATAGTCGCTGTGCAAAATCAGCTTTCGGCTAACAAACTGATATTGCCACTGTTCATAAGGTGGGGGTCACAAAAAACCCATACTGAAAATTTGGAGTGAAAATGCCAATGAACGCCTGAGACGTTAGGGTTTCCGACCATAACGCCCCACCCTGTAGAGATTGACAGACATCAGGGGTGTGACTTGGTATTCTGCCTGTAATGCTCATACCATTCCACACCCTGAAGCCAGTGAGAGGCATCGAGGTGTGCCTTGGACTCTTCACCCCCAAAATTCACTCCATTCTCCTATACAACACCCATCTCACCATATTTCCTGATGGAATGGGGTGAGCATAAGGGCCAAAGACCCCAAGACACACCATGACACTTGGTGTCTGCAGGGTAGGGTGTGGTGAAATGGCATAGCCATTATGCCTGATGACCCAAAGGCACATCCCAATGCCTGTCAGTCTCTGCAGGATGGTGGCGGGGTTGGCTTCAGTTTAATACTTCACTGCCATTCCTATTATGCAGATCTCTAACTCCTACACTACCAATGCCAATGCCAGCAAGCAAACATTCGGCATTGAGAAATGCTTATTTTTTTTTTTACCAGCAGAGACACACTAAGCTGGAAGTTTGTTTACAGGTGCAACCTGGGAGCACAAGGAAGTTAAATGACTTGCTCAGGATCACACAGTATACAAGTAGGGGCTGTGGGATTCAAACTCAGGTCTCCAGGTTTGCAGCTCACTGTGCTATACTGCCTCCTAATTTCTTGCATTTTTTCCCTCATGTATTTGCTGCCACACTGATCCCACTTTTAGCAGTAACTATCTTGGCCTTTAGGTTCCCCCTAGTCACATGATGCCTGTAACTACCATGTCAGTTGTCAGTCAGTTTGATTCAAAAGTATTCAGGGATCAATAAAATTGTACCCCCACAAACAACCTTGGTATCTTGTGTCCCTCCTTCAATTTGATTTCCCCTGCTTTTTCTTGACCTTTTTTTCCTCATGTAAATGAACTAGTCATACTCTTTCTTTGTACCTTCCCCCACTCATTTGAAAATATTACTGTTCTAATCTTGTGTTACATCATAAAGTTAATAATAATTTCCTTTTTGTTTTAAACCTCAGAACCATCTGAAGTGTGGCACAGGGTCATGATGTCACAGACGAAACCGTGAATGTCGCACCCACACATGGAAAACAGTGTGCAGCAATGCAGCAGTGGCACATAATGCCGCCTGCACAAGAATGCTGTACACCCAATCCTTCAGTTTGTTTTTTGTGGGCCTTTGCCCCCATACTCCCCGGAAAATATAATCAGCTACGGGTTGTGGACAGGGGCAAGTTAAAAGCCAACTGCAGCACTTCAGTCATGGTCACACAGTCAGAGTGTAAAAAAACATTTCCTGAGCAGGGTTTCAAACCCTGGTCTTCCCCCTCATTTACTGCTGGGTCAGGTGCTCTAGCTGCTCCACCATGGGAGTGGCTCAACTGAGCATCCGACCGGCAGTGGTTACATCCACTTCTGCTTTGGTACAGAGTGACTGGGGGTAGCAGTATAGTCGTATTGCTCATATGCCTCTGTCGCTCTCTTACCATGTGCGCTACTGACTGTGTGGTTCTTCATACGTGGTTTAGTCCATGCTTTATTGACCCGGTACCCTGAAGTGCAACATCAGTGGAGAGGGTTTCAAGTTCAGCATGCAGTATATGTTTTCTAGATAAGAAAATTGAGGGTGATTAATTTTCTTTTCAGACATGTGTCTATTTATGCTGGGAGTCCTTTTGATAATGATAGTTCTGACAGGGTTAAGGAATGAGAAGTATCAAGCCTTAATTTCTAAATATTTATGATTATGTACATACAAACAATCTTTGACAGCACAGTGCAGTTTGGATTGTTGGTTCTGTTTTCCACATTTATATTTTCTCACATGTATTATAGGGGCAATGGGTTTTTGATTGAAACTGGTGCTGCACATCCTTGACTTTTGACCCTGATTACAAGTGGTCACTGTAATTATTTTTGCTTTTGCTAAAACACATTTTGGAGAAGTACCCTGTTTACTAAATCCAATATTTGTTGGTGCTGTGATACTATTGCATTTAAAGCAGCAGTATTTATTAGTCGTGAAAAAAAAACCCATCATATCGCTTTTTGCCAGAAATGTATATAGTGTATGGGAGAGTGCTGTTGTGCGTAACATTTGATGGAAACACAATGCTGTTGTACCATTGATGTGACATCAACGTGGTGTTGTATCATCTTGAGAATGTCACATTGATGGTACAACAGCATCGATCCTCACTGCACATCACAGTCAGCGATGCTCAGCTCCTCCGTAAACAGCCACATGAAGGATGGATCTATTTTGATCATGGGGAAAGGGCTGCGGTGGTGAGTAGTGTCATATTTAAAAATATCTCATCTGTGGCAGTGGGAGAACGTGGACCGAGCAGGGCTTCTTCTTGTGGTGTTGGGGGGGGGTAATTACAGCTGATGCCCATACACTATACAAGACAATGTATGGGCATTAGTTAACAACATCACTGAATTCACTTCTCAAGGTTACCAGGCAACAATAAACCTCTCGAGCTACGCTTTTGAGGTTTACACAGTTGCCATGGTAACCTTTCGAAGTGAATACAGCATTGTTGTTAACTGATGCCCATACATAAGCCTCTATTTCTGACGTCCTTAGATTCATGTTCAGTATATTTTTAGTTTTCTCAGATATTGTGAAAACAGCTTTTACAGCTAATTTTGTAATTAATGACTCACACCATTAAAGATGGCCACCATTCGTAATATCTAAAAATCTTTTTTGTTGAGGTTACCTATTGAATGTATGTGCTAGATTCACAAAGTGGATTTAGTAGGATGGTGTTACCACATGTTTCTGATGGTAAATAGCACAAATATAAACTGAGATATTTAATTTTTTTTCATGGCAGGCATGGCATGGGAGTTTGAACTTTTAAAAACTTCAATATCCAGTATCTTGGTTCAGAAATGAAAGAAAATGAAATAAAAATGAATGGCTTGATATTTTTGGCAGGTGAACATTACTGCTGGAAAGAACTATATGCCGACTAGCACATACTATGGCCTAGATATTTAAAAGTCCCCTGCAAACTTGTGCAAGTGCCTGCGCTGCACATCTGAGATGTGCCAGCCCAAAATAATGAGATATTCAGACAACGCGCCATGAGATGCGCTCACGCATGTCCGGCTGAATATCCTGAAATGTGCAATTATGGCAGTGAGAGATGCATGGTGCAGCAGGTGACCTGAGTCTTATGTGGAGCATGGGGGAACGCGCAATGCAAACCAGTTGCGCGGTGCACAAAACAGCAATATTCAGCCAGGATACAGTATGCAAATGACCTCATTGCACATTCCAAGCCCATCACCCACATTTGCATCACATTACTGGAATGTATTCATCCCATTTGCATATCCTGGGCATGCTCAGTTCCAGCTTTGCAGGGCTGAATCATCACTCCACCAAGGTGAACAGGAGGTATTGCAGCCTAGCAGGCAGGTGTGATGAAAGGTATGTGTGTGGGTGGGTGTACTGCATTGGCCTGGATGCAGTGCTATTACCCATAGCCATGCACAGTTAAGCACAAAGAAATGGCACTGACCACCAACTGTAGTACACTCCTCTTGTAATGTTTTATGTCACTGAACTCCGACAACACAGTGCAGCACAGCTACATGTAGCTACATGTGGAGGGATACTCACACTTGGTCGACTAGCTCCCTATAGCCATGTACAGGGTCAGACAGGGGTACAGGGGGCCCACCTGTACAGTGGCCACCAGGGCTACCTGGACATGCAACAGCGGTGGGCACAGGGTGACACAGGCTGCTAGGGCTACCACATGTATGTGAAACACCAGCTCCATATGCTGCATACCATCACATGCAGTGCACCACACACCCCAGTATGGGAGGTACCTGGTGGGCACAGCAAGGGATGGCAGTGTGCAGACAGTGACTGGCTGCTGGGTGGCTACATCCAGGGAGCAGTGTGGGGTATTGCTCCTTGGATGGCGCCAATGGTTCAGGGTTCATCCATCCTGGCATGACTGCTATGTGTGGGTGCCTGCAGCATATCCTGCTATACCTCCAAGGGCTGTATTCAGACAGCCTGCCTGCAGTTCTGTGGCCTGTCTGTGTGTGACTTGCCATTTAGGCAGGCTTTTTCCATACCTAACTTTTGGCAGCTCATCTCTAAGAGGTGCTGCAGATGTGCCGCACATTTCAGCTGAATATAGGGATGCACAGCACATTCATGGGAACACCCCCTCTACATGTGCTGCACACATTATGGATGCACGATGGCGCATTCGGAGATGCTCAATGCATCTCTCCCTTTTGAATATCGTGGTTCTGCCCATCTTCTGAGATGCACAGCGCATCTCCACTTTGTGCTGCGCATCTGCTTTGAATAGCTAGGCCTGTGTCTTTAAGGAGAATTTCTTAAGAGCCGTATGTCTTTAATAATAATTTGCACATTATAGGAACTGATAATGTTCATTTAGGCTGCTTTCTTTTATTTAGTGATTTACATCCATTTTCCCATAGGGAACCTGGTTATCATTTGCCTTTAAAACCAGCTGGTTATGATGGCATTCATGTTCTGGGTTACCTTGAAAAGCTACACACACACTTGAGCTGTTGCAGCATATGCTGTTACAAAAGGAGAGTGTCAGCCAGCATGTTCAGTTCCCAGTCCATACAGAACTCAGGTTGCAGCCTGCTCCATGTTGGTGGGAAAGCAGGCTTGAATGTAAGGGACCTTACCTTAGCTCCCTACCGCTACTGGAAGTAAGTTCTTGCTGTCTCCTCCCCCAAAGCTTCCCCAGCCATGGCATCTCTTCTCTTCTGGCCAGCAAAGAGTAATATTAGCACCAGGTAACAAACTCTGCAGCCACACCTCTTTATTAGCACTGCCAGTGCACCTGGACCTCGTGGCTGGAGCCCCAGAGCAATAAATTACAAATGCAAAATACAATACAAACACAAAACAAAGCAATTCAAATACAAAACAAAGCAACACAAAACAAAATGCAATACAAACACAAAACAAAGCAATATAGACACAAAACAAAACAATGCAAATACAAAACAGTCTTTATATTTTTTTATTAATTTAATTAATTTATTAATATGTATCAATAATTCTTTCAAATTTTATACACACCATTGGTGTGAGATGCTTTTATAAAACCCAAGAACTTCACCCTTGGGGATTATGTAGTATCCCATGCCTCAAGTGTGTATAAAATTATCACTTTGCACACCTCCCATGCATTATTCTACATGTAACATGATGCTTGCTGCTAAAACAATAGCAATGTTGCTTTACAGCTGCAAGAATAAAATGAGAGGTACTGGCAGGTGTACTCTGCTCTCTGAAGAAGCCACAGTTAGTTGATGTAACACTGGGTGAGTTGTTTGCCATATCCTGAGCCTGAGCTATTACATGCACTATTACACTTTGGTGCCTTAGCATCAAATATTGAACATTTATGTGTATCCTTTGCTGTGTGCACCATGTTTTTTTTGGTTTGGTCCACTAATAACATTTTCAAAGTTAAGTTGCAGGTATATGTAAATTGTAGCCAAACTGAAATGGGGGTGGACTCCGAGGCTGCCATTTCCCTAGACTTTGAAATGGTGTTGGCAGGAGCTGAATCACAATCTACTGACATACTTTTAAAAACTGGAGAAGGCATAGAGCTGTTGAGGAATGCATTATTTCTAGCTATAGTAAAGGAACATGGGCCATGTCTTATGGTACATAACAACCTATAAAATATGTTTGGATAAGGAAGATGGGCCATGTCTTATGGTACATAACAACCTATAACCTATAACATAAGTTTGGATTTGGAGAGTATCTGGTAGGGCTGGACAAAATATTAGACAATTTTGTTTTTGTGAACTTTTTTATGGAATTCCAATAATGTGAACATTTACCAAATTTCACCATACTTCACAGATGCTGTCAGATTAATCAAACTAAACATTGTGTTCAGATAGAAATATATTATTTGGCATGACCACCCATTGTTAAATAGTCTAAGCACTGTATCTTCCAAATATCTTAAAATTTGAAAAAGTAATTTTGAACATACACAGGGGCTAAAAATTGGGCAGTTTATTTCTTTGTGAAATTTCATGAAAATGTCTGGAATATTTTGTCTTATTACTCAGATAATGCTGGACCTAGAGACCTAAATAACAGCATGCAATACAATAACAGTGTGTCTTCTGAGTTAACAGTGTGATGATTTGGCTACTCTGGTCATATTGCTGTCATTATTTTTTATGTAATTTTTTTATGCTTAATGTCCAAAAGGCCAGGACATGAGGTTTGCCAGAGAGGATGCCTACTTTTCTGCAAAAGGTACATGGGAAGAGCTGATGTGTATTCCAATGTCTGACATTTCCCTTTGCCTGGGTCAAAATATTGCCTAGAGGTGGACAAGAGTTACATTTCAAAGGGATTTGGAATTTTCTGATGGCTTATCAAGGGGAATTATTCCATTATGATAGGAGATGGAAAAGCAATTTCCTCTGTTATAATGCTCCAAATTTCAAAGGGAAGATGAGTATAGAAAAAGGTTATACAGCCAGTCTAGAAGACCTATTGTAAAATTGCATAACAGCTGCCCCAGTCTATTTACATTTTAAAAAGGTCAGGAAGACAATGATGATTAAAGCAAGCCAGGCAATTGGGGCTGTGAGGAAATAAAAAATACTGATAAACTGGGTCCACTTACAATTTTGCAAAAGCAAGAGAGACCCCTGCAGGCCTAGAGATGAACAGTTGGATCTGGAATATTAATGTCACCAGCCAATCATGGGACAGCTTTGTGAACTACAGTAGAGGGCTATATAACCCCTCTTCAACAGAGATTATGGGCATTTTAGCCACATTTCCTGACACAGTGAAAGATAGCCAGACACACTGAAGATACTGCAAGAAAATGTGGACTCTGAGAGACAGCAGAAAGAAAGAGAGACTTTGCAGAAACTCACTTATTTTCTGGACTCTGGTTTTCTCTACAACAAAGGTAGAAAGTATTTAGTTAACTCACTAGTTTCATTTTATATATATTTTCCAACTCTTTTTGTAGTTATCCTGTAACCAAAAATCTATATAATTTGTCTATATGTTTGCATGGTAATTATTTAAGTAATCAGTAAAAGCACTTGCTTTTATTTTAAAAACACTAATGCTTTGGAGTGGTTTGTTGTGTGTGAAGGTTTTTGGGAAGGTTTATTCAGTCTGTGACATGCCTGTTTAGCGCTAAGGTGCCACACGCTACCGAAACTAGGATCCTGGAAGGGAATCTGAGGGCCTAAAGTAGGGAAAGTGCACAAGGTCTCACAGAGGGGTCTGTGGGGTCTGGATCAGGTTCCTGCACCCTGTGGAAAAAGACATGATAAATGTTACAAGAGTAGCCTAAAGAGCTCATAATGCTTGGGTCCTCCCCCAGCACAGTAACCAAAGAGGGTTCTCACCTGGCTGCAGACTCGAGACTTTATTTTACTCTTACCCAGATAGAGAGGAAGCCCTGGGCCCTCATGGTGAGTGTTTAGTTGTGAAATCAGCGAGCACTCTAAAAAGACACGAGAAGGGTATTTTCTGACTCCACTGTCATGGATTGCACTTAGAGGAGGGGACTGTGAGCTCAGTGGACCCCCTTCCCCCAGGAGTGGGTTCATGACAAACAGCATGCATGGCACTTTCAGAATGAACTTGAAAACTGCTAAATGTCGCAACATTTGGTTACGTTGTTTTTATGTTACAGGGGCTCATAATGTCACAGTTTATTTATTCATGAAATTTTGTGGGAACATCATTTTCAGAACATGTGGATACTTATAACTCCATCGCTCTTAAATGTTAAAACTTGACATTTGACCATCATATTTAATGGTAATGGGACCTAGAGAATTCCAAATCTGGAGAAATTCAGTTAAGTTATTTTAAAGTTACAGGGGTAATCCTGCAAATTACTTATTGGTAAAACATGAACAATTTGGAAATTTTCTCAACCTTCCATGGAAGTGGATTAAGTAATGCCACCACAATTCCACTTGTAGAATTTTATGCTCGCAAATAACTAAAAACCATTGCATCTGATTCAGTTGCTGTCCTAATTTCCGCAACCAACTTGACATCAAGCTCTTCTGAGTTATTTAGAGTCCTGTAGCACATGACTGGAAGACAGTTTTGCTCCACCATCATTTTACCTAACTTGACCCAGATAGACACCATAGCACTCTCCCCATAATATCCTCCACATGTTCAACTGTAACACCCTCCCTTACTAACAGAGCCACCTACTTCCTTCCCTGTGAAACCTATCACTTTAGAAAAGCACAAATCCATTTTCTGGTGTCACATAAATTTGTGTAGGACTGTTGAATAACAATCTAATAGCACCTAGGTGCTTGGGCAGTGCACTTTTGTTTTTAAATATTGCTGGTTATTGTGTTTTTCATTACAGATATGGTACAACAGAGGAAAACAAACATAAACATAAGAACCATAGAAAACAGTGCTGCTATAGTCTTACATTGTTGTAAATCAATAGTGTGATCATTTACAAGTACAACAGACAGGTAATTGACAGATTTTTTGTTAATTATTTCCCGCCAGGTTGTGTAGTCTTGTTACTGCCATGCCAGAGTATCCAAGAGCATTTTTACTACCATGAATGAGCTTTGTGCATTTCAAATATAATGGGGGTTCCCTTCAAGGGATAAAGTTGGACTTTTTCATCATACAGTAGAAAATCCACCTTTTCCACCTCAATTCAAATGGAGGGTAGGCATTATTCATGTAAGCAATCATTTTCTGCATCTGGTATAGCTTAAACATTAGATATATCCAAATGGCCAAAGTGGACACTGCTGGCTTCAGCCAATGTTTTACTATTGCTATGCTCAGAGGTTTTTAGAGTCTAAGGACCTATACCCCTCTGGGATATCAAAGAATAAAAATATTTCTGATGAGAATACTAGTCCCTCATCCCATATTTACTGCAGAGCTTGTTGTAAAGCTAGGTGAAGGGGGATATTCTGGGGCATACCCAGAGTATGTGATGGTGGGTTGCATCAGGTTCCCCACATTGGGGAAGGTAAATCTTCTTGCTGGAGAATAGGGCACAGATAATCTTTAGCCTGCAGGTACTGAAAATAAAACATGAGTAGTTGGTATTCGAAATGTATTTACTAATTCTTCAAAATGTTTTATTACTTTAGCTATACCCATCTCACAAAACTGTTGTCTGGTCTTGCAGTTATAAGATCTACAGTCTTGGCCACAGAGCAAACTAGAAACTGAAATGGTAGTACAGGTTTTGAACGTAGGGTGATAAAACCATATTTTAAGAGTACGCCTGGTGTATGGGTTATCCGAGTGTTGTGGGCCACCTTTACGATGTGAAGTAAATAGAATTGTGGCGGTATCCATAATGTCCTCTGCTACCATTTTGAGTGATTTCCAGTGGGCCCTGTAGCTGTCTGATAACCAGTAGGATACTGTGCACATCTGAGAGGGTGTATGTGGTAGAGAGATAGGCTAGGAAGTGTGTGGTAGAGAGATAGGCTGTGAATTGTTAGGCCACCCTACTGTCTCAAGAGCTGCAGGACTATGAGTCTTATCCATGGTTTTTTCCCTTTCCTAATATATCTAGCAATCAGTGTATTCCAGTATTTAATGTTAAGTATAGAAGGGGTAACAGGTAATGTTTATGCCAGATATAATATCTGGGGCAAGAGAGTGTCATTCGAACACTATCAACCCTCTGTGTGATAGGGAGGGGAAAGTGGGCCCATGTTTCTGTTTCCTTAATGATACTCTGAGTGAGGTGTCATAATTAATTGTATGGACAGCTGTAGCCTCCCAACAAAGAAGAACTCATAAGTATTTGAGGTAGAGTAAATCCAATCTAAGCTTGAATTTTTGTTTAATAGAAGCACTGAGAACATAATGCACTTGGAGTACTTCAGTTTTTGTAGTATTTTTATAGTACTGAGATTGTAGCTGGCTAGTTGGCCAAAATGGTAAAAGGTATTCCATAGATGTGGGAGCGAGAATTCTGGATTTGTTAAGTAGATCAGTAAACCATCTGCATATAAAGCCACTTTCCCTCTATTCCCCAAATGAATGCTGGTGATCCCAGTTTCTTGTATCTTATACATGTTTAGAGGACTGCACACATTGGGAATGAATTCAAGTTTATATTATTCAGCATTAGCTGGCTTTTGGTGGTTTCTTTATTACAATGGGTTTGTGTTGGAGGGCTGTTTTGGTGAATACTTCGATTTTGCCTAAGAGTTTGGGCGAGGAGTTCCAAATAAAGGGACAACAAGAGAGGTGGCAGGTGGCAGTCTTGTTGCATGCAAACCAACAAGGAAATGCCATACCCAGTGTTGCTGGGCAGGGTGCAGGTCCAAGACAGCTAACCCCAAAAAGCTTCAATAACAAACACTGTAGGATTGTACTCCAGGACACACAGCGAGAGTGTAGCAGATAATAAATAGAGACACACTTCTGCTAATGATTGCTACATAATTTATTATGGTAAGACATAATTAGCCAAATCAAGACACACTCAGAAAAATAACAAATGAATAGGGCTGTGTGAACCTCTAATAGTTCTACCTCATGAACTTTCTGAGTAGAACCCCAAAAGGTCCTACCAGGTTCTACCAGGTAGAGCCAGGTAGAAGTGGGTTCTACCAGGTAAAACAAGGTTCTACCAGCTATAGCCAGGTTCTACCAAATATAACCATGTTCTACTAAGTAAAACCACATTTTTTACTGGCTATAACCAGGTTCTACAATATATTATTAAGTTCTACCTGGTTCTACTTAGGAAATCCACAGATGTATAAATATTTTATGCATGTTTGGGATGTAGTACAGTAGTACTAAGAATGGTATGTTTTGCAAAGTTTTGGTGCATAGGATTCCATCTCAGAGCACCAAAACCTTGCAAAACTTACCATTCTTAGAATCTTAGTAATGCTTGTACTTTCCTAGGCATGCAAAATATGATGATTTTTTACTCATGCTGAACCAAGTAGAACTTGGTTATGTATCATATTGTAGAACCTGGTTATACCCAGTAGATGTTATAAAATACTGCTGAAACAAATTTAGAACGAGATAAAGGTCAAGGAAAATATATGACTCCCCTCGTATATCGTCCCTGACATCTTTCTCTTTCTAAATCTGGTTACAGCCCAAAAGGTTAACCCCCTGAGCTACTCCCTGCTACAATTATTTCAATTTTTCCTCCATTGTTAGACCAAGGTACAGATAGCCCTCAATGGCTGTGGCCATGGGCCATAGAGAAATGTATGGATGGCTGGCATCTGCTGTCAGTTTTGGGTTTTCTGTTATTTTGAGTAAATATCAAAATTACCTCCCTGTTCTCTCCTGTCCTTCTAATACAGTTTTCTGCTGTGCTCCACATATGCTCCATAAGTTAACTATCACCCCATTTGTTCCATCCTCCCTAACACCCCTTCTCCACCTCTCTCGCTAACTGAACTTCTCAGCCTACATCATATACTGTAGTAGTGACATTTAGCAAGTACTGCTTCCATATAGGAGACAGAGAAAGGAAGCAGGTTCTGACAGACTGGTTAGATAGTGCAATCAAGAATGGTGGTGGGAGAGTGTCCAGTAAAGTGGAAGGAGGAATGCAATGGATGGAGGAGGAAAAAGGGAGCTAACCTGATGCTTCACTTTCTTGGCAGCATTCACTGAATAGTGAAGAAGGGTTGCATACATTATATAAAAGTCAAAGGGCATGATTTTCAAAGTGTGGCACAGGGCTTGTGTCCAGCACTGTGCCATGACACTTTTATTTTGGCAGTACACCAACCCCATTGCCGCAACTGCACACAATATTCCAATCTCTGGTGCAGTTGTGACAGTATTCATGAGTTACGGAAGCTTGCGCCTTATATCTGGCCCAAGCTCTGTTACACAGGCCCCTGGGACTGCCACAATCTAAACCAGGAATGGTTGATTTAAAATGTGGCAATTGCTGCACAGGGTAGAAAATCCTATTAGGTGCAAGCCCCATGCACTGTATCATTGGTGCACCAGGAGCTGCTGCAATCTAAGTGTTTTTAAGATCCTGCCCAGAGTGTTGGGGGAAAATTATCTATGTGATATTTATTTATTGTTATTTATTGAAATGTTTCATCTGGAAAGACACACTGAACAGCAAGTTGCTCATCTCACGGTGCATCCTGGGGGAAAGGGTAGTAGAAATACATACATACATACATAGAACAGCAAAGATTATTACAACAATATTGGCAGCAGTGAATAGCAAATTAACAGAAAGAACATATGAAGTGCAGCATATGAGTACAGGTACAATTGTTTACAGAGGTCACAATGGACAGGTCAAGTGCATTACATTATGATGACACCTTAAATTCACGATGATGGTACCATTTAGCCTGAAAGAAAGGGGTGGATAGGAAGTAGCTAGCTGAGTGGGAGGCTGTAGTGGGTGGTAATGAGAGGGGAGCTCTCAACTCCAAGGCCAGTGATGAGTGGGGTGCCACAGGGCTCTGTGTTGGGGCCAGTATTGTTTGGGCTCTTCATATCAGACATTGCACATGGGGTGGTGAACAAGATAAGTCTATTCACTGATGACACCAAAATAGGAGCAGTGGTGGATGGAGAGGAGGGATGGAAGCAGCTGCAGGGGGACCTAAGCAATCTAGAGGAGTGGTCAGAGAGGTGGCAGCTGGGGTTCAATGCAAAGACGTGTAAGGTTATGCACTTTGGGGTGAAGAACCCAAGGGAAGAATACTGGCTGGGAAGAGTTAAGCTGGGGATCACTGAGGAGGGGAAGGACCTAGGGGTAATGATAACAGGGACCATGAACAACACTGCCCAGTGCAGGAGAGTAGCTGCAAAAGCGAACAAAATGCTGGGGTGCATAGCGAGGGTTTTTTTGTCTAGGTGAAAAGAGGTTATCTTGCCCTCTACAGATCGCTGGTAAGGCCACACTTAGAGTATTGTGTGCAGTTTTGGAGGCCATACCTAAAGCGTGATATCAAGCTACTGGAGCGGGTGCAGGGGAGGGCAACAAAGATATGTGGAATGGAGGGGAAAGACTATGACAGCAGGCTGGACGACCTGAATATGTACACCCTGGAGGATGGGGCAGATGGGGTCTTTAAATTAAGGAGGGGGAGGGTCACCAGGAGGCATGGGCTAAAAATAGAGGGGGGAGATTTAGGAAGGAAATGAGGAGACACTATTTCACAGAGAGGGTGGTAGCAAAATGGAACACCCCACCATAATGGGTGGTATAATGTAAATCTGTGAACAGCTTCAAAAGGGCATGGGACGGGGAACAGGGGAGAGTGAGAGTGAGGGAGATGGGGGTGGCAGTGGAATGACAAAGGGGAGGGGGTTGGAGCAGCTGCAAACTAGGGGTGCTAGCTGCACACTCGAGCAGACTTAGATAGACCAGGTGGTCTGTTTCTGCTGGCACATTCGTTTGTCCGTATGTTCATAAGTAACAGCAGAGGTAGAAAGGCAGCAAGGCTGAGAGGGGAGCAGATGACTAGGAATCAAGGTTATAGATATAATGATAGTAGTAGATTGATAGGAACCTAAAGCCATAGTTATATTGGTAATTATAGATAACCTGAAGGAACGGACAGGTAGGGATCTCAGCAGGAAAAGAAGGTAGAGGAGCTGAAAGGAAGCTGTATTTCAGAATAGTTACTTAAATATTGATAGGCTGGGGAACAGGTCTGGAATACCAGTGAGGTTAATTGCAGGTACAGTACAATTCACAAAGAGGAAATTATGTAGGGCTGATGTTATAGAGGAGGGGGGGAGGAGGAGTGGCAAATCTGGTGAGGAAATGAATTCTACAATTTTGGGAGCAGCGTAGCCTACAGTGGTAGACCAGTGAGGGACAACCAAGGAACAGGAGTCACAAGATCTAAGTGAGTAGCAGAGGGAGGGAGGACTGATAGAGAGGAGGTGAGAAAGGAGGGGCGCGATCCAAACCAGAATTTAGAGACAAATTTAGTACAGTGATAGAGGTGTCTATTTTCTAGTGAGGGAAATGCCAGGGAGTGGTAGAGTTGACAATGCTGACTCCTTATTGCTGAGGAGAAGGGTGTGTGCAGAATGTGTGTAAGGTTAGGTGGAGGGGGAGGTATTGGCACATACTTGGGCATCTGGTTGAAGGAGGATGGGAGTTAGTTTAAGTCAGAGTGTCTTTGTTGGAAATGAGAAAAGGGGGATCCAGGATATATTCATTGTTTTTACTCAAAATAATGAAAAAACCTGTAACAGTCTACCAATAGCAATTTTTCTTTATGATGCCAGGTGTGGGGTTGATGATCTAACAATGGAGGGTGTAGTGGATTGTATTTGTAAGAGGGAGTGGTCCAGGGGGTCTGGACTTGGAGTTAAGGGGTTACAGTAAGAACAGGGATTTATTATTTTTATTCTCATGATGATCAATCTCAATTAGTATGTGGGAACACAATTTTTTATTTTAGTGTGGCTTCCAGGTTAAAGCACTGAGCTGAGAACCTGGAGAATGTAGCAGACTTGGGTTTGAATTCCTGATTCTCCACTTGCATACTGTGCGGCCTTAAGCATATCACTAAACCTCCCTGTGCTCCTGACATGCACTGGGGAAAGAACTCCAGGTCGGTGTACCTTTCCCACCAAAAAATTCCAAAATAAATCAGAATAAAATCTCCCATAGAGTCCTCCTTTTCATCATTCATGTCGTGACTACTAATAAAAATCCATAATAAAAGATTAAAATAAAATAAATGGTGAAATTTGAATTTAATAATTTACACTATTTATTTATAACATGAGTCACTTTCTTCTTTGTGTCCTAGTGGGATGCAGTTTTTTAGAAACAAAATTTGTTGGCAGTAAATTACCTTTGGCCATCATGTCTTCCCACGCCTTCCTACCAAATATGGATTGTGAGATCCATAGCGGTGCTTCACTCTCCCCCCCCATCCCTTTCTGATACTGCCTTTACCAAGCCCTTGCATGTATCCCACTTATGTTTGAAGCCCCCAGTGATTTCACACAGACCCCCAATTTCAGCAGTTTATTCCACCCCACTTCCCTTTCCATGAAAAAGTATTTTCTGGTATCGCTCTTTAATTAGCCCCCAACAGCTTCATAGAGTTACCCCTGGTCTTGTGTTCCCATACTAAAAATACCACCAACAGTTTAATCTAGTTCAATATCACTTGGCATCCATCTGTATCCCCCCGCCCCTGATGAGGCTGGAAATAGGCAGAATTGTCTAGTCCTCCTTTCCCAGTCAACAAGAACTAAAATAAAAAATAAAAATTCTGTCTGAACAATTCCCCTTCTATCCGATGTGTTTACCCCTCACAGGTATTTTAATGTTTCAATCATATCCTCTGTCTCCAGTCTCACCTCCAGTGTGTACCGCACACATTCAGATCTCTCAGCTTCTCATCATAAGTCTTTTGCTGCTATCTTTGTGTCGTCTTGGATACCATCTCTGTTCCTGTCCTTTTTTTTTCTATAATCTGTTTTTCTTCTGTGGCCATGATGGGGTTAGCCTCCTTTCTGCCAGGCTCCACCACCACTCACCATTTAACATCTCTCCAGGTTTAGCTGGGGGCTCAGTACCCCCATGAATTTCCCACCATGGTGGGGTGAGGAGGGGGAGAGCTGTCCTACCCCAGATACTGTAACTGAATCCAGTAGTCAATGCACACATCCCTGGTGATGTGGTGGGTGGAGGTGTGGTGTACAGGCATCATATGCCCCACTGTGCCTTCCTTCGTCCTCCAGATTTTTCTCCCATCCCCCTCCCACCACCGTGGTTTGCTTGGGTGGTGCATGTAGGTGGAGGCACACATGTGTCCTGGGACTGCAGCTACCTGCTCCACCTACTGTATGACTTGCATCTGCCTCCTGGAGCTCCCATGAGCTACCACCAGGACTGCACCTAGTGGCAGCCAAGAATCAAGATGACCATCCACCCCGATCTGGGAGAGGAGAGCCATTCAGCTGCTCAATCCACTCTCAGCCCTCCCCCAGCCAACCCCCAGCAACCTATGCTCATTTCTGAACAGAGGTCACCAGTGTGGCAGGTAGTAAGGCGCTCAGTGCCTTTGCCCTCCACACCACTGGGCTCTCATCCTGCCCTTCTTTAAATGCGGACTCCAAAACTGAACACAGCCAGGCAAGGATGAACCTGTGACCTATACAGTGGTAGCAGCACTTCCCTTGTCCTGATGCTGATCCTCTATCTATGCTCCCAAACATCCTGTTTGCCTTTCCCATCGTACCATTGCATTGTGCTGATGTCGAACCAAACAAACAAAAACAATTCAGCTACAAGGTGATAAATTCCTGTGCACCTGTCCCAGCTTGTACTTTATCATGCAGCAAAACAGCAGTAACATACTCTCCACACCACTCCAGTGCACCCATAGGACTAGCACCAGAAGACAATCAAACTAGACAGTTCTTCATTTTACGCAGATTGGACCTCAATGGAATATTTAATGGGAAGTGCAGTATGTACCTATCCTGAGAAAAAAAAAAACTTGTAGGTAAATGCAATTGGGTCCACATTCTGTGCTGTTTGACTTGTGTTATAATACATATTATACAATGGCAAAAAAGAATCCTGGCTTCTGATTGGTCAGTTGGCCATCACAGCAGGGATGTGATGGCCATCACAGCCGGGATGTTATCCTGGCATAACATCCCTGCTGATCAACTAGGTGATGACCCTATTGCCATTTCCTTTTTCCACTTGATCATTGTTTGCATCTTCTCTTAAAAAACATTTTTTAAACACTAAAAAAATTATTTTTTTTCTGTATAAAACAACGAGCCATTGTATAATAGGAACAATGCCCTCCAGGGTAGGTGTTATACTGGGATAACATCCCTTCTTGGGTGTTGGACGCCCTCGGCCGGTGGCCTCGGGCTCAACCACCCAATGTGGGATGTTATCCCAGCATAACTCCCACCATGTCAGGCATTATTCCTTTATTATAAATGACAAGAAAAAATCTAGAAATCTCATTGGCCAAGAGAGATCAGCTGACCTTACATTAAATCTCTATATATGCACAGTCATCCTTGTCCTAAACCACATCACACAATGAGTAAAGTCCTCCTACAATCAGAACTATCTTCCATCAGTCTTCCTACGACCAGAACTGATCTTCCACCACAAACATGGCTGCTACCTTTACATTGTAGAAACTTTCAACTGGGCCCTAAAAATAAAACTACCTTAAATATAAAATAAAACAAATTAATTAAATGTTGTTTACCAGACCATCACACTCTCTTACACACGTAAACAAATCAGAAACATTAGGTATTGTTTATAGTTTTCATTACAACTGTTTGCTATCAGTGAAAATTCCCCCTTCTATCTTTACCTGCTCATCAGAGAAATCTCTTCTGTTTGCCCTGACAGTTAGAAATTGAGTCTCTAACTCTAAAACAGGCTTTTGTTGTGTGTTTAGAAAATGGGCAAAGACAATTCTCTCTCCTGATTGGCTGAGACAGTTATTTAGGTGGGCATCTATCAGACAATAGATGCCCAGCTAAAAATAAGAGCCAGTCTAAGGGCCACTTCACTGAGCAGCATTCTCCAGTGGTGCCCAGCTTGCTTTGGAATTGGCTGGAAGTATCTCAGAAAATTTGAAATACCCGCCATGTTTTTTTCTCTCGTTTAATGAGAGCTACAAGCCCCCCCCCCACACACACACTACTCGTTTCAGTGATTACTGCCTGCCTGATTTTGCAGTTGGGAGAGTGAAGACATTCACAGCTGTATTCTTTACTATATAGGTTTGTTTTTTAAACTACTAGCGCCAGCTGAGCTAAAACCACAAACCACTGTTTTCCTCATAAGACTGCTCTTCTCACAACACCCACTACAAACAAACAAGAAAAAAATGGGAATTTTTTTGGTACCTTAGTACTGGATGGACACTCGCGGTAAAATGTGGAACAGCTCCTTAACGTTCGTTCCTTTTGCAATCGTGCTTACAATTCATGTAGCATGACAGTAACTCCGGGGTGGGGAGTGGGTAGAGAACTGATACCTAAGTTAATAGAAGGGCCACAAGCCCTAAAACACAGTGCCCACTTTCTTACTCGCTACTGGTGCGTGTGTGTGTGTACGGGGGGAGCGGAGGTCCTTTCCATTAACAAAGTACTGAAACAAGACAAGTGTGGAAAAAATACCAAATGTAAACAACAGCAGCGCCCTCTGCTGGCACTACGACAGGAACTACTTTACAGCAAAAGTGACTTCACAGCTTTTTACTTTTTATTCATTTTTTTTTTAATATTTTGTATAAATTGTACCCTTGCCCTATTTTCTAAGTGCAATAATACCCTCCAGGATGGGTGGTATGGGCACTACCGGACCTTCCAGAGGCTATAAGGCCCTCCACCTGCGGCATCGGGCCTCATTACGCCCCTGGGCGGTCCGGTATTGCCCAATACCGCCCACCCTGTCTGGTATTATTGCTTGTTTAGAAAATGGCAAGAATCAATTCTAAAAGCTGATTGGCTCAGACAGGCTCCAAGCTGGGCATTTATTTTTCAATAAATGCCCAGCTAAAAATAAGAGCCAGTCCAAGTGCCACTTTACAGTGTAGCATTTTCCAGAGGTGCCCAGCCTGCTTTCTAATTGGCTGAAAGCACCTGAGAAAATTTGAAAAACCCACCATGTTTTTTTCTCTCGCTTAGCGAGAAGCATAGCTGCCCCCAACAGTACTGCATTCAGCGTTGACAGCCGCTGTCCTCCCATGACTCAGGTAAAAAAAAAACTCTTTTCCCATTAAATGGCACTACATAGTAAATCCTTCAGTCCGATCCTAAAAGCTGCTCGCTGTACTGCCATATAAACTGTTATCGGCAAAACAACCACAGAGCATGACAACAGCGGTACTTCCTTGGTTTTTATACCGCACACGGACGTCCATCTGCGGTATGAAAAATTAAGAAAATATCGGCGTTCTCATGCACAGTACCGCTGTTCTCATGCACAGTAGTGGTGCTGGAGATATCGCAGTCTCTGCTTTACCACAGAGAAGCGAGCACCAGAGATGAGTAATGTCCTTTGCCCTTTTCTTTTTTCCTCTCCTACCACAGACAAATGGAGGGGGGGGTAGGTACCTCACAAAAAAAAAAGCATTGTCTTGCAGGTGGAGGAACTATTTTATTACAAAAATGATTGTAAACAAGTTTATGTTCATTATTTTATTACATTTTTTTTTCTTTTAAAGTGGCCGTTTTCTAAGAGCAATAATACCCTCCAGGGTGGGCATTATTGGGAAATACTGGACCTTCCAGGGGCTATAAGGCCCTCCGCCTGTGGCGTCGGGCCTCATTACGCCCTGGGCGGTCCGGTATTTCTCAATAATGCCCACCCTATCGGGTATTATTGCTTACTTACAGTATGTTAGTAGAGGAACATTCTGCTAGTAGAACTGAGCAGGATTTTTAATCCCTGTATTCCATGGTAAACATTCCATGATAAACATTCCATTTCTTGAATGTGGGGAAACACAGAGAGAAAAAAAACTGAATGAAGGAAGTAAGCAATAATAATATATAAACAAAGAGAAAATGTGGTAAATAACTCACCCTGCTGTTTATTTTTTAGGACAGAGTGAGCAGTTCATGATGCTGTCAGTGAGTGTGGCAGTTTTGAACCATGATCATGCTTGCAGCATCGGGAAACTGAGAAGCCACTGTTATGGCTTCCTTTTAGTTCTGTCTACGGGGTGAGGAGAATAAAATAAAGTAAGGGTGCTATGTGTCATACTTAGAATGAGGAAAGTAGCATTTGTGAATTGTTGTAGTTGGCAGGGGAATATGAAGCTTAAGTGGGCAGGGAGGCACACACTGTATAACACTACTTTAATCTAGCACCAATAGGCAGAAGGAATATTTTATGTGAAAAGCACAGAGTCACTTACATTTTTACTTATTTAAAAATGTGTTTCAAAATAAAAAAACTGCTTCTAAAAATAAAGGGCCATTTTATAAGCGCAATAAGACATTCTGGGGTTGTGCATTATGGTGTGATAATAGCACTCCTAGGGATGACAAGCACTTGGCCTTTGGTCTCATGCCTAACTATGCCCCTATGAGTGTGACCTACACACCATAATGCACACCCCATTGTGTCTTATTGCTTACATGTCTCCTCATCACTGATCCATATCTGTTAATGTTTTGCTTTTGTACCTACCTTACCGTACTGGCACATTCTGCTGATTGGGCTGTTTTCCTCCTGAGTTTTTGATTCCTCTGTTTGCCCCAAGGTTGAGCCATGTGCAGTGATGTTCATGCATGTGCTCATGTGTATGCATGTTACGGGCATCTACAGCATGCCCTCTAAATGAGCCTCTTGCATGATGTACCACCAGCCTCTACTGGACAGCAGTCAAGCAGCGGGAATTGCTGTCGCCCCTTCCTGAGGGAGGAGAGCAATAGAAAAACATGGAAACATAGAGACTGTTGGCAGATAAGCCCATCGAGTCTGCCCAATTTTCCGACCTTACTTGCCAGCTGATGTCCCTATGTGGGATTCACAATCATCTTCCCTCGAGGCAGCTCCTGAGTGGTTTGAGACTGTTTCTGAACCCAGGTCACTGACGTGGCAGGCAGTAGCACTGTCACCATGCCTTCAGACTGGCCAGTTGGTGTTAAATTTTAACTGCAATACTTTTGGCCATTTCTCTAGTCTACCTAGGTCTTCTTTCATAATTCTGACACCCTCAGTACCATCCACCTGCCCGCAGATCTTGGTAGCATCTTAGAATATGCATGTCTTGCCCTGTATTCCTATTTGTATGTCACAGATAAAGATATTGAAGAGAACTGGTCCCAATATCAATCCATGTGGCACCCAATTAGTGACACCCCTTACCCCAAAAACTCCTAATTTATTACCACCCTCTAGATTCTGCCTTCAATCAGTTTCTGTCCCATCTAGTGACTTTGCCCCACCCCAGTCTCATGCATGATAAACTGAACTTACAAGCTCAAATGGGCAGACTGGGTGGGCCATAGACCCTTATCTGCTGTCACTATCTATGTATCTATGTATCTTCTGCCTCTGCTGCAGTGCCTGTGTAATTGGTTACTGTGGGCTGCCCCTGGGGCAGCAGCTGTGTAGTTGGTTCCTACTGACTGCCCTGGGCCAATGTTTGGGTATTTGTTCCTGTGCACTGTCCCAGGGGAAGGCAGCAGGCACCAACTACACAGGCACTGCCCCAGGGGCACCCCATGGAAACCAGTTACACATGCACTGCCCCAGGGACAGCCCATAGGAACCAGTTACACAGGCACTGCCCCGGGGCATCGAGGACACTGCCTCAGGGGCAGCCCACAGGGACAAATTACACAGGCACTGCCCCAGGGACAGTGAGAACACTGCTCAAGGGGCAGCCTAAGGGAAACAATTACACAGGCGCTGCCCCAGGGCAGCAAGAGCACTGCTTCAGGGGCAGCCAGCAGAAACCAATTACACAGGCACTGCCCCAGGAAAAGAAAGAGCACTGCCCCAGGGGCAGCCAACAGAAACCAACCATCATGGCACTACCGCAGGGCAGTGCCAGTAACCAATCATCATGACACAACCCAGTTTATTACAGTTTATAAATAAAATATGTTCTCTCACTTACGTCTGTCTTAATTTAGCAATATTAAAAAAAAAAGGTAATGATTTGTGATACCTACATGATTAAATGCTCACAACTAAGTTTTACATAAAGCACAAAGCACAAAAAAATTTCCCTGGTTAAGATTTGAACCTTTGAAGTTTGGCTCTTTTAGATGCAGACAGACATACACCTTGAGCCACCAAAATTCAAAGACAAGCAGTACGCATTGCTGGGGGGAGCATTTCCATAACATTCTCATCTACACTTAAAACTCTCAATTCCTCAGATTTAGAACAATCCGATTTGTGGGAAGTAACAACTATAGATTGCTGCCCTGGGGGCAGGGGATGAAATCCACCAATAGGGATAGGTGGGAGGCAGAGTGCGAGGGAGCTACCCCAAGGGCAGTGCTGCCAGTGGGTGAAATCCACCAATAGGAGTAAGCTGGAGGAGTAGCTAAAGGGTGCTGTCCTGGGGGCAGCACTGCCCTGAGAACCGTACTATGGGAACAAATCACGTAGAAGCGTTCCCTGTGGGTCCAGCACTGTGACCTCACCAATACTGTCCTTATTGGTAAGTACTAAGCTGAGGTGGATGTCTGCCTCCCTATTAGGCTCCCCTACTCTCTGTAGTAGGAAGACATTCTAAAAGATTTCTAACTGCTGTTTACTTCTTGCGCTTGCTGCTACTAGTATCTGCCAGGCCATGCATGTTGAAGTGTCAAATTAACAGCAAAATCTCACCAATCTTTGTTGCTCTTTTAATTTCCTCTCCTAATTCCCCATCAGCTTCCTCTTTTTCAGATTGTGGTCTGTGTACCACCCGGTTTTGATATTTCTTCCCCTTTCTGTTACTACTTTCACCCATACTGTCCCCATGTGCTCACTGTTCCCGATATCCTTGACCACTGAAACCATTATACTCTCTCACGCATATGCCACCTTTCCATCCCTTTATATTCCTTATGAACACTGTATAGCCCAGCATGGTCATATCCCAATCATAGTAATGGGTTGTGAATGTTTTCTGATTGCCACAAGCATGCCACAGCCACCACTACCTCCAGATGACTGATTTTGTTCCCTAAATTTCATGAGTGTCTGTACATAGCCCTCCATCTCACCTGCTTCCCCCTTCTGGCTCTGATCCCTTTCTTTTACCCCTGACCTGCAATCCAACCTTGCTCTTGTCTCCCTTCTCCCACTTCCTATCCAGATAGCCTACTGCCTCTCTTCTGCAACTTTTCCCAGCTTCCCTGTATTTGCTACCTCTTGCCCCTTCACTGTTTTCTGGCCCTGGGGGGGGTAATCTAGGCCTTCCTCAATTGAGAAGGGGTACCTATCATTTCTAGTCTAACTCCCCATACTAGTTTAAGGGGCCCTAATGTGCTCTTGAAACCTATACACTAGGGCTGGGCAGACTGTTCCATGGGAGATCCAGACCCTCCGGATTGAACCCATACTCCACAGACCTGGATAAATATGGACTTCACCGCAGAAGTCCGGTTCCAGGTCCAAGGAAATGCCATTTCTGCCATTTTGTTTACTATTGCCATGGGGATGCTGTCAGCATGCTCGCTCCATGAACAGGTGGCCAGTGGAATCCAATGAGGCAACAGACAGTGACATGATGCACTCATGGTATATAACCATGCTGAGTGCACAATGTAACCCAGATGATAGTGGAGGATGGTCGGAGGAGCTGGAGCACCTCAGCAGAGATGCTGCCAGAAAAAGTTGCAAAACCAAACCAAAAATAACCTCACAAATATAAAAAAAATATATGAAGGGAGGGAAAAGAAAATAGGGAGAGTCAGAGAAAGGAGACTTAACAGGGTGAGGGGTTGGAGAGAAACTGATTCTTGCGGGAGGGTGACAGCGGGTGAGGAGTCGGGACTTGGTGGAACTGGAGGAAGGAAGAATCTGGAGGGACTGGGGAGATAGTGGTGGCCTTGGTGGCTGCTGGTGTGGGATGCAGAAGGCAGGCAGTGTGGCAGTGTGACTGTATGTACATGAGCAAGGGCAGGCTGGCAAAATCTTTGTCTTGTGTCACTGCAGAAATTCCAGAAGAGAGAGGGAGAGATTACTGGATGCCCAAGAGAAATTTTACAGTTACAGAAAATCTCAAATGATAGTTTTTTTTTTCTTTTCTTGGCCCCAGACAATGTAGCTATGTGTATGCATGAGAAAGGGCAGGCTGGCAAAATCCTTGACTTGTGTTATTCCAGATCCAGAGGAGAGAGGGAAAGACTACCGGGTGTCCAAGAGAGATTTTACAGTTTCAGAAAATCCAAAATGAAAGTTTTTTTTCTTTTCTTGGCCTCAAACAGTGTAGCTGACTGTGTGTATGAGAAAGGGCAGGCTGGCAAAAACTTTGACTTGTGCCATTCCTGATCCAGAGGAGAGAGGGAGAGACTACTGGAGGTCCAAGATAAATTGTACAGCTACCTAAAATCCCAATTTTTTTCCTGGCTTCAGTGTGGCTGTGGGTACAGGGCAAGGGCAGCAGGGGGCAAAATAAATATTTGACTTGTGTCATCCAATCATGAATCACAATCACTTGTTAACATTCACAATCTCATTCAGAGGGGAGAAAGAGAGACTGCATGGGGCCCACGATAAATGTAACTGTCACAAAAATCCCAAATATTTTTTTTCCTGGCTTCAGTGTGGCTGTGTGTACAGGGCAAGTGCAGCAGGGTGGCAAAATAAATATTTGACTTGTGCCATCCAGAGGGGAGAGAGAGAGACTGCAGGGTGGCCCACGATAAATGTAGCAATCCCAGAAATCGCAAACAAAAGAGTAGCTGACTGTGTATAGGAGAAAGGGCAGGCTGGCAAAAACTTTGACTTATGCCATTCCTGATCCAGAGGAGAGAGGGAGAGAATGCTGGGGGTCCAAGAGAAATTGAACAGTTACATAAAATCCCCATTTTTGTCCCTGGCTTCAGTGTGTACAGGTCAAGGGCAGCAGGGTGGCAAAATAAATGTTTGACTTGTGCCATCCAGTCATGAATCACGATCACTTGTTAAAGTTCATTCATGATTCCATGTATTAAAAAAATACTGTTCAGACAAGCAACATACAAGTTGATGCACCTGTATTGCTGGCTGTGGGAGGCCTAAGGGATAATCTGACTTTGTGACTTGTAGCAGGCTGTTTACAGTACAACACAAGTAAAGTACAAGTACTGTACACACAAGTGTCATCATCGTCATTACTCATTCCCCATTATTCCTCCTTATTCTCATTAGTTTTTTACTATACTGCATTACATTATGCACAGCATTAACCAACCCCCAGTGTGAGACAGTGCTGTGTGTGGCTATGCACCAGATGTGTCTGAATCTCCAATTCAAATTCTGAGCACATTTAACAGTTGGTCACTTAACAGTAACTACTGTAACTGTATTGTAGGAGTCAGTCCAGTAATCTTGGAAGGAAGTGGTGGTGGACTGCTATGCTGTCAGTGTGCTGTGTACAGTGGTGAGTCATGACAGCAAATATGTCCCTGGCCTGTGGGTGGGAGTCATCAGAAGAACATCACATTAGTTAGAGGGATCTTTTGTTACAGGTTAGAATACTAATAAACAAGCATTTGTCAATGCCGAATGTTTGCTTGCTGGCATTGGGATTGGTAGTGTAGGAGTTAGACAGCTGCATAATAGGAATGGCAGTGAAGTATTGAACTGAAGCCAACCCTGCCACCACCCTGCAGATATGGACAGGCATTGGGGTGTGCCTTTGGGTCGTCAGGCATAATGGCTACACCATTTCACCACACCCCACCCTGCAGAAACTGACAAGTGTCACAGTGTGCCTTGGGATCTTTGGCCCTTATGCACACCCCATTCCATTAGGAAGTACGGTGAGATGGGTGTGGTATAGGAGAATGGGGTGAACTTTGGGGCCGAAGAGTCCAAGGCATACCTCGATGCCTCTCACTGACTGTAGGGTGTGGAATGGTATAAGCATCACAGGCAAGAATCCCAAGTCACACCCCTGATGCCTGTCATTCTCTATAGGGTCGGGCATTATAGTTGAAAAGCCTAATACCTCAGGCATTCGTTGGTATTTTCACTCCAAATTTTCAACATGTTTGTTTTGTGACCCCACTTCATGAACAGGGGGAATATCAGTTTGTTAGCCGAAAGCTGCTTATGCACAGTGACTACGGCATTTAGCACCACAGGTGCAAAAATATTCCGAACAGGATGTAAAAAATGACAGCTGTACTCTTTCATGGGGAGGTGTAAAAAATGGCTATGTTGCAAATGTGTAGTAAAAATATTAAAAAAAATGGTGAAGTCACGAGCGTACATAGAAACTGTGCAACGCACACCCGTAATATAATTAGGTTGGGGATTTCTTACAGCAGATTGTCAACTCAGGCATTTTGGTGCCTCCGATCATGAACAGTGTCACTGTGATTTTCTTTATCTGTACCGAACAATGATTTCCCACAGCGACCACGCATCTCTGCACTGAAAGTGTGAAAACACACTTCGGCCACGTTGTGAAAAATGGCAGCTGTACTGCTCATAAGGAAGTGTGGAAAAATGCCACTGGTGAAAATCTGGACTGAAAATATTACAAAGTCATGAACTAGCGAGGGTGCGTGGAAACTGTGCAATGCTCACTCGTAACACAGTCATTTTATGGACTTTTGTCACAAATTTTCAGCATAGCCATTTTAAGACCTCTGCTCATGAACAGTGTAACTGTGATTTTCTTAATCTGTCCTAAACATTGCTTTCGCACCAACAGCACCATTATGCGCTACTTGTATGTAAACACATTTTGGGCGACATATGAAAATTGCAGCTGTACTGTTCATAAGGAAGTTTAATAAAATGGGCGTGTTGAAAATCTAGAGTGAAAATATTAAATCTGCAAACTTACGAGCATGCATAGGAACTTTATGCAACGCCGCGCGTAAAAGTCATTTTAGAATTTTTCACCAAATTCTCAACATAGCCATTTAAGACCTCTGCTCATGAACAGTGTCACTGTGATTTTCTTAATTTGTCCGTGCATTGATTTTAGCACACCGACTGCGCCATTGTATGCGCTACATGGTGAAGGAAACACATTTTAGGTGAGATGTGAAAAATGACAGCTGTACTGCTCATAAGAAGGTGTGGTACAATGGCAATGTTGAAAATCTGGGTGAAAATATTGAAAATTTGCCAACTAACGAGCGTGCATAGGAACTGTACAAGCCGCTCATAAAACATCATTTTGAAATTTTTCACCAAATTCTCAACATAGCCATTTTAAGACCTCTGCTCATGAACAGTGTCACTGTGATTTTCTTAATTTGTCCCGTACATTGACCTCACACACCAACTGCGCCATTGTGTGCTACATGGGCGGAAACACATTTTGGGTGAGATGTGAAAAATGTCAGCTGTACTACTCATAAGAAGGTGTGGTAAAATGGCAATGTTGAAAATCTGGAGTGAAAATATTGAAAATTCACGCCCTTACGAGCATGCGTAGGAACTGCGCAATGCACGCTCGTAAAACAGTCATTTTTAGGACTTTTTTCACCAAATTTTCAACATAGCCATTTTAAGATGTCTACTCATGAACAGTGTCACTGTGATTTTCTTAATTTGTCCCGTACATTGATTTCGCACACCGACTGTGCCATTGTGCGCTACATGGGCGGAAACACATTTTGGGTGAGATGTGAAAAATGACAGCTATGCTACTCATAAGAAGGTGTGGTAAAATGGCAATGTTGAAAATCTGGAGTGAAAATAATGAAAATTCGCGAACTTACGAGCCTGCGTAGGAACTGCGCAACGCACACTCGTAAAACAGTCATTTTTTGGAATTTTGGCACCAAATTTTCAACATGGGGTTTCTGAGACCCCTTCTCATGATTGCTGTCACTGTCATGGCATTATTCAGGTCAGAAGGGTGATTTCGCAGTCACTCGAAATCACCTTGAGCCGAACTCTTGCCATGACAGTGACATCAGTCATGAGAAGGGTCCAAACCCATGTTGATTTACAAAATTCAAAAATGCCTGAGATATGCAATAAGTTGAAACCCCCTATCTAGCCCATTATACAGCTTACGGCATTTCCTCAGTTAGCGATCGCCTTTGAAGAGTGCAGGCGTGTTCCCAGTCCACCAAAGCATCTGCGCAGGTCCAGAGGTAAGTATGGGGTGAGGGGAGTGGGGAGAGCTGGGTGCGCGGTGGGTGGGTGCGGGGTTGTGGGAGGGCGGGGAGACTCACCGTGGGACCGTTTTTCTTCACAGGTAAAAATAAAAAAAGCAGACGGCGTGGGGCGTTTACCACGCTGGGGTGGGCTCCCAGCATGGCACAAAGGCCATTGGGGGCGCCATTCAGCCGGCGAGATTGGGCACCCGTCGGCCCACTGAGCTTGCCACGCTGGGGTGGGCTCCCAGCGTGGCACTCACTACTGGGGGAAGGACAGTGCAGCCGGCGGGATTGGGCACCCCGTCGGCTATATGATGTCACCCCAGTGTGGCATTTTGTAGCGTTTGGGGGAGGCGGAGGGAGCGCAGCACAGACCGAGGATTGGCCACCCGTCGGCTGTCGTCTTGCGTGCGGTAGCGCGCCTGTGGCGTCTGTGGGGGCTGCGCGGGCAGACTTTTCTTGTGCTGCTCACTCCAGCGTAGCTCCCCTTTCAACTGTATGCCACTGCATTTTGGAGCGTGTCATAGACAGCTCCAAAATGCATTGCCTTACAGGGGCCGCGCCTGCCAGCATACTGACTGAATTGGAGGAGGAGGTGACACACCTCCGAAATCTCCGATGATGGCACTATGTTTCTTGCACATGCGTGCAAGCAAACATAAAAATGGATCAAAGTGTTGATGAGGTGCATTCTATTTCTCAGGTTGGCAGTGGCACTGCAAAAAGACAGTGATCAGACTAAAAAGAGAAAACAAAATCAAACCCCCGAAAGTGGGTTTTTTTTTCATTTCTAAGGTTTCGTTTTCCAAGTGAATGCCTGAATCCAAAAAAATCATCAGTCTGAAGTAAAAAAAAAAGTTATGTAGTTAAACAAAACTAAAGGGGTGGTGGGTAACACCTGCAGAGGCACCTAACGGTATGGAACAATTGCATACTATGCTACTGCCAGTCCCTAGTCTGATTCTTCTGAGGCTGAATCTGATGAGGGTAATAATAAAAATGAAAAGAATAATCAGGCAGCACAACATTTACTGGAAGGGATGGAAATTGCAGATGAGGAAGAAACAGGCAGAAATGTTTGGGTTGTAGAGGGGGGCAGTGGGAATAAACCACAAGAGGAACAGGCCAAAGAAAAATCTGGGGGGGGGGCATGAAGAGGTGATCAAGGTGACATGCCTTCCTGAAAAAAACAAAAAAAATATCATCTTTTGTTTGATCATACTTCTCCATTAGTGCTTCCAATGAGTTGGTAGCAACATGCACTGTTCGTAAATGGCCAATCAGCAGGGGTAAAAAGAAAAGAGTATTGGGAACTTCAGCACTGAAAAGGCACCTAGACAGATGTCATAACATTACTGAGAAGTTCAGTTGTGAGTCTTGAAGCAAAAGTGACAGTGATAGCTCACTATATTCAGGCCCATAGATAAATAAGTGGTAGCCCCTGCAGCACTACACCTCCACCACCACTTCTTGCCATTCAAGGGACTCCTCCGACGGTTACTGAAAGTGATCATCTGTTCAAAAGCCTTCCTCCTTCAAGGAGACAGCTTACCATCTCAGAAACATATGGGCATAAAGCCAAATATGCCTCGACTCACCCTGTTGCTGTTACAATTACCCCCAAAATTTCAGAAATGATTTGCTACTATATAACATGGTTGAACATATAGGATTCAGGTGGCTGCTTGAGTACCTCAAACCTTGATATAGTATACCACTGTGGAAATACTTCTCAACAACAGGGATTCCAGATCTTTACGATGTCGTATGTAAAAAATTAAAGCTGTGTCTTGTGCAGTGCTGTTGGGAGGGTGGTGCGTCTCATAACAGATATCTGGACAAGCTGTCAGACTGAACCCTTCATGTCTAACACAGCACATTGGGCATGTTTTGATAATTCACATGGGACTGGGGACAGTGAAGCATCTCAGTTTGCTCTTCTAAGAATGTTTTATTTCCTATCTGAACATACCTCATACAACATCTATGAAGAGCTCCAAAAGCCAATACAGCAATGGCTCACTTCACAGGGACTGTCAGTTGGCTTTATAGTTACAGATAATGGGTCCAATATAAGGAAGTCCTTGGAGTAGAGGGGCTTTGTTCACATCTGCTGCTTTGTGCAATGCTTAAATTTAATATTTCACAGTTTTCTCGATGACGACAGGGAGATTAAGGCTCTTGTTAGCACTGCTAAAAGAATATGCACTCATTTCAGTCACTCAAGCAAAGCCCATCACTTGTTTCAAAAAATACAACAGGATCACAGTTTTCCTTTGCACAGACTGATCCAAGACATTTCTACTTGATGGAATTTGACCCTTTATATGTTCCAAAGGCTGCTGGAATAAAAGAAAGCTGTTAGGCAGTTCACCTTAGACAATAAAACTGGTGATGCAGATGTCTATATTACTCCACCACAGTGGGCCATGCTGGAGTTTCTAATTTTCCTGCTTTAGTCATTTGAGGAAATCATCAGGCAAGTTAGTGCAAACACAGCAGCTCTCAGCCAGGTGATACTCCTAATAAAAATTTTAAAATTCAGATTTAATCTGATCAGGGAAAAGTTAGGGAAGCAAGATAGTTCCATGATCACATAGGCTGCCAGCGGTGCTGCTGACACATGCAGGTTGCTCCCCCAAAATAAAACAAGATCTAACAAGATGTATGATCAAAAATGTTGAAGAAGATGACAAGCTATGTAAAATGCTTCATTCTGAGTACTACATTAAAGCAATAATCTTGAATCCATGATACAAACTGAAGTAACTATTGAGTGATGATAATGACACTTGTTTCAAGATAAACAAACATGAAATAATTGACGAGGCGAGTGCTGTCATGGAACAGTGTACAACAGCAGCACCACATTCAGAATCTTCTTCATGACACAGCACAGCATCAGGTGGCCCATCCTCTATTGTTGTGGCATTTTCTCCCTCTTTCTCCTCTGCCACTACAGCCGAATCTTCTTCTTCACCACCAGCCTAGCATAGCATTATCCCACAGTCACTTGGTTCAGCTTCATGTTTCTGGAGTCACTTGGAAGATGTAATTGTAATATATTCTTCTTTATCTGCCTCTTGTAACACAGCCTCATCACGTACCATTGTTGAAATGTACCTGGCAGAGCCCAATATCAGCTGAAATGCTGATCCTTTGCAATACTGGAAATCCAAACAAAATATGTGGCCTGCTTTAATAAACATTGCAATGATGTGCATGAATTGTCCTCTGACTAGCGTGTGTTCAGAACGATTGTTTGGGTCAGCTGGTAACGTCCTTACTGACACACGATCCTGTTTGACACCAGAAAATGTTGAGCACCTCACATTTCCCAAAGTCAGCGTTCCTCACTTTAATTTCAAATATGATACCTGAATAAAACATACACTGACTGCTCTGAGCAGACCCTCTCAGAATCCGTGCCTGTGGTGAAAATATTTTGTGAATAGGTCTACAACATGAAGGAGCAATTAATTGCAACAAGTCAGGTCAGGACGGACTAGGCCAGGCCACTATTACTCGAATGATCACATGAGCAGCATAGAATAGAAAAAGGAAATAATAACATAATTGGGTTCAGAATCCAAATACAGCAAGCAACTGCATTTCATGTCTCCAACTGTCCTGACCCTCTAGTTTACTTCCCTGGGCACTTATCTGTCTCATCCTGTCTGCACTGTAGTTACCCTTACCCAATAAACTGTCAGCAGAATGTAACTTTTCTCACTGTCTCTCCCAATGTATTGCAAACTACTGAACTTTTATTTTCACTAATTAAGTGATTGTAAAACCTTGTTTTAATGTTTATTTCTTACCTAGCATGTATTTGTAAAACCTTGTTTAGCTCTGTCTGTATTACGTCTCTACCCCAAATCAATTGTATACCATTGTTCACCCTGCTTATTGTAATTCTCCCGGGTCGCACCTGAAAATAGTCATGTTTTGGCTATGGCACTTACCCGGTAAACAAAAACTAAATAAATAAATAAATGTCACAAACTTACTTGGTGGTACGTGGTACCACTATCTGATGTGGAAGGTATGGTAATGCTGTCTACTACTACTAGCACTTTTTGTCCTCACAAGTCACGACTACTACTTGTCACTTTTTGTCCTTACTTCAGTCCTTACGACTACTACTTGTCACTTTTTTGTCCTTACTCCAGTCCCTACTACTACTACTGTTACTTTTTGTCCTCACGGGTCACAACTACCACTTATCACTTTTTGTCCTTACTTCAGTCCTTACTGCTACTACTTGTCTCTTTTTTGCCCTCAGCAATTGATCCTGACTGCACTGTTTTAATTTTTGAACAGAGCATGGCTTAGCAGATGCCTGAAACCCAGAAACTGAATACTCTTTATATATTTCTCACATCCCCCCATATTTGGCTGCAAATACTTCACAGAAAAAAAGCTACTAAATTGAACATTCATATCATTTCTTTATTTTTTTTGTGTGTGCATGGTATGCTAGCCTGGTTACATCTCACTTGCAGTAACTGGTCTGAGATTATTATATTATATTTTATTTTTGGTACTTAAATTACTTGGCAGTGGCTGGCAGCAATTGTGGAATTAGGAAGGATATAATTGTGTTGTGCACCTGTCATGAGGTCTTCAGATAGCAGTGGCAAACTTTTTTATGACTGCACTGCTCTTGACAGATGCGATGTGTGACTGACTGCCTGCTTGGGTGGTGATCATCATATTTTTCATTTTTATTCCTTAAGGATTCAGCCTGTTGATCAGATTCAGTAAAAGTAGTTGAAGTACTAGAAAACATTACCACCTCTTGGACCAGGTAGTGTACCATATACCACAGTACACTGGGGCATGCAAAGCAGTTGCGTCATTCATATGGGTAGGGTGGGTGGCCTCTTTTAGTGCTGCTCATTTGATCATTCATATCAATTTCTTTGGCCTGTTTGGCTCTGACTGGAACATCCATCAGAATAATACCCACACAGCACCATTAATAAAAGAAAATCTTAGCTGCCTGGCAGTGCCTGCAGTGCTTGGTGGTGCTATGATATAAGTATTTGCATCTGTCTGTCTGTCTCTCTCTTTGTCTCTCTCTGTCTCTTCCAGCACACTCGTATCACAGATTGTGCAGGATATGCTACCCCACCATTATAGGCCAGCCATGAAGGGGCTAGTAGTGAGTGATTGCTTTTTTATTTGGCAGTTTTACATTCATTTTTCATACAAATAATCCACTAAATTCTTTCCTTTGGGCCTCTGTGTCAAATGTGACTGACTTTGGCCCCTTTTATGCATTTTTTCACATTTTTTAAATATTTGTCAATAAATCAGAACTAGTCAAAACAAATCAGAACTTCACCATGTTCCGGTTCTTATTTAGCATGGGTCAGAACTTCACTGAGTTATCCCAGCCCTACTATACACTAGTGTAACCCCCCTGCGAATGGGAGTTCCCAAAAGTCTTCCAGGAGCCTGTCTGAGTGCTCCAAGTCTGGGTGGCATTTGGCTGAATGTCATTTAAATGTGGGCACTGTGAGTGCTTTCAGAGCCTCCACGTACTGTCTCTTTAAGAGCTTTCTGCTTGCAGACTTAATTAGTTTGTATGGGGGGACTGTGTGTTTTAATGCCCGAATCCTGCCCGGGCTACTGTCTAATCACTCCACTTCTGCAGTCGCTAAGAGCGCAGAGGGAGCCTAACTGAAAGATGTAACTGTTTACCAGAAATTATTTGGAGTGATAGTTAAAATGCAGTTTGTCTAACCTATATTTATTGCAGCTACGAACTGTTCCATATTAGTCCCTTTATTTTGGTTCTGAACTGCTGAATTGGACCAATCAGTGTGGGGGGGACCTTTAAAATGGAGCCTGCTATGGGCAAATCAGAGCTTGGACTCTCAATTGGAGCTTACTGTAAAGGTACAGTATGGCAGGTGCCTCTGGGAAATGTAGTTTGGACCTTGGCGCCTTTCCGCATCAACAGAGGGAGCCCTGCTGTGATTGCTAGCCGAACCAACCAAATGAACTTGTGTGAGCCTAAAGGAAATGTCCTGCACTGTTCCTGACAAGGTAGATTCAAGGTGGCTGTGAAAGGAGAAAGATCTCTGTTGCTAGTACGGCGAGTAGTTCATGCGGAAAGCATGTGTGTAGTCCCCCAAGTCGGTCTGCCGCCATTAGTACAGTTAAATTGGACTGAATCTGAGTTTGTGAGAAGGAAGAAGGAAGTCAGAACTGTTGAAACCAGGCTAACCCTGTAGAAGACCGAAGATTTTGCTAAAGTGCGATTGGCCTGTCAGGAATTGAAGCTGCTGTGTGTGTGCTCCTGGGTATTTTGCAGTGTTTTGTGATCAGTATCGAGGAACAGCCTGCCTGGTGTAATAATTTCCTTTACATAAGAATGTGCTTGGTGCTTGAGGGGAATCGCGATCTTACTTCCCCTCACTTTGCAGTGTGTGCTGAATGCTGGAAACCCAGAAACCACACCATCCATCCTGTAACTGTCTTGGGTATCATGAGTACCATTCAGGGCAAACCCCTGCAACACCATATGAATCAGAAGTGTGCCATCTGATTTGTTGTGCTTTCTTTTTACTTGGACTGAGCCATCTGGCCCTGGATTACAATCTGGGTTGTGTGTGTTGTTTTCTTCTACAGGGCCCCACCAGCTGCACCAGCCAGCCAACCCCAGGCAACGGATCTGGCTAGCCCCCCCCCCATACTGGGTACCCAGCGAGTGTACTGTTGGACCTTGATTGCATGCACAATCCTTTTTATTTATGTGGATTTACTCAAATTAACCCGATTTCCCCTGTCCTTGTTATATGCCCCCTAAATAAATCAGATTTGTTGTTATTGAACTAGATGCTGTCTGTGGTGTCAGTACATAGCGAACCAGCATTGCATCGTGTTGTGTATGTGCTTAACCTTGTTTTACAGGGTGTCCTCAGAGACGTGCTGCAGAATCAGTCTCGAGGGTAAGTGGTATCTATTTGTCTAAAAAGTGTGCATATATGGGGTATTGGGAAGGTAATTCCCGTGTAGTGTGTGGGCCACTAGTGGGAACAAAGGGGGGGGTCACAGTGTCCCAGAGGGCTGTACCCAAGCTAATTTAACCACTACCAACCCTGACCTCTGGGTGGAGGCACCGTCACTTGACCTAGGCCCCTTAACCTGTCACTAGCCATACAGGCAGGGGTAGTAGCCCTTGGGATAGCACCACCTAGGGGTTACACTAGCATACTGCTGCCCTCTTCAAAGGGGTGAAGGCCAACTTGTAAGAATAGCCTCCAGTCCCTTCAAGAGTGGCCCCACTCCCTCTAGTACCCCATCCTTCCTTCCCTCACTACTCCTTCAGCCATGAGTTGAAGCTAGTGATCATAAAATGTCCCCTCTTGGCCCTGCCCAAATTGACATGACTGCAAGGCAGTGGTTTCCCTGGAGACCCTCAGAAAATTATTGCTATTATTACTTTTAAAACTGGGGCTGATATAGTCTGAATTGTTCAACAACCAAAGCCACAATGAATCAAACAAACACAAAAAACAGTCTTCAAGAACCCAGCATTTCACCCTTCTTAAAGGGCCTTTTCAGGAAGAGCATGGTCCTCTATACCTACAACTCCTTTCCTTGACACTTATCATATTCATCTTCTCAAATGTTCAAAAATACATATATTTCTATATGTTTTTCTTAATAGCAGGTTTCTCATTATTACTGTGGCCTTTCTTACCCATAGAGAGTGGCAGCATGCTTCACTCACCACGGGTGTTCACTAGCACTAGTGATAAAGAGGAAATTTATGGATTTTTGACCATTTGAGAAGATGAATATAATGAATAAATGTTGGGTTTATGTAAGGACACATGGGCCCATTTCCAAGTCGAATGTCACAACTCGTCAGCGTATGTGAGTTGTGACATTACCACTATACCAGAGACCCTGAGTTGCATTTCAAGAGTGGCAGGGTCCCGGCACTTGTAACATGCAGGTTACGCCTTGCTGAAGCTAACACCACAGGCATGGCATAGAAGCCCCACATGTCACAAGTCACGGCCCGCTGCCGGCAGCCCCCTGAAGCCCCCCCACCCTGGAACATCACAGCACACACCAGGGGCATGGGGGGCAGGACAGGTGGCACAAGAGTCTGGGGGGGGCCACACTGGAGATCAGACCCCAGGGGGTCCCTGACTTTTGGGGGTGAGGGGCAGGGGTGTGCTTGTGGGGGCACAGGTAGCACATCAGCACCATTGCTGCGGTGCTGTGGAGTGGGCATCTGATTAATGGCATTGTTGGATGTCCCTTGGAGCAGCTCCAAGCTGCTCTAGCTTAGCCCCACCACTGCAAGTCTTAGAATCACATCAGTGAGTTATGGCTGCTGCCCTCTGGGAATACGGCACAGATGCTGCCATAACCTGCCCTTGCACCATGGCATTGTGGGCTGTGGTGTAGTGGGTGGCACAACCCATGGTTGTCATAGCCTGCAGCCACCATGGCGCAAGACACCTCTTGTAATTGAGGTAGACATAATGCTTGGCGTAAGTCACAAGATACACCAAGGCATTTGGCATATCTTGGCTTACGCTGGCATACGCCGACTTGGAATTGGTCCCATGGTCACATCCTGAAGCTGGTTTGAAAATAAAATATGGGAAGATCTTGAAGACTGTTTTTGGTATTTGGACGATTCATTGTGGGTTTGGTTGCCAAACTGGCAGGACCTTAAAAAAGATTAATGAGGCTGCTGCTGGCTTGAACATCCTCCTAGCTTCCTAAAGCCATCCATAACAGAGCTGTGCGGAACATGGAACACCATCGGCAGAATTTCCTGCAGAATGGCAATTCTGCTTCTGAAATGCTTTTCAGAATTTCTTTCTTAATCCCACAGAATTACAAAAAGCATTTCTATGTATTCCTTGGCTAAAGTAATCCACGGAATATTATTCTGCAGTTTGTGAAAATTAATCTGCTGTTTGCAGGAACTGTGGAATACAATTTTACGGTTTACATTTCTCTTTCAAAATTTCAAAATTCCACTTCTGACAGAATTCTGTTGAATTAGGCAGAATTTCAAAATTTTCCATAAAATTTCAGCAGAAGCTGAACTTCAAAAATCCACACAACCGTAGTCCATAACCTCCCATGAGGTCTGCAAGCCAGATCATTAGTCCAAAGGTGGGCAATAACATCGAGCTGGCTCCCCCTTCCTGCTCCCTTTACTATATTTGATTCTTTTTTCTTTATATTTTTCAGTAACTCTTCACTTTATTTCCTCTGGGACTTACTCCAGTTTGTCTTGCTTTGGTCTCTGCAAATCTCACTCTTGATCATCTTGTTAAAATGTTTTATTATGATTAGTAATAATAATAATAATATCACATATAATTATTACTCCGTACTCTTCTCAGGGGCTTAGTCTAGTTTGCTTGATTTCAGTCACAATAAAACTCATTTTCATCACCACCTTCTCTCTAGTGTAATATATTGTAATAGTACTACTAATAAATAATAGTAATATAATGATATCACATATAATTATAAAAAAAGGTCCTAGAAATGCCACAGTCTGAGTTGCTGCTAGCATTCTGAGACCCTTACATTAATCTCTATTACATTGGCATGCACAACCTGATCACCATGGTGCATGAATCCTTTTTTTCAGCATTCAATCCTCTAGCACAGCTGAATGACTGGAAAGATGCATTCTGATTCTAAACCAGCATTTTTAAGCAGTTGGTGGATGAATTATTTTTTTGTGTTATATCTTTACGCTCGCCATGCCCTCAGTCAACCTCTCTTTTGGGCAGCCTAGGTCCCCACTGCCAGTCCCCATCACCATCCAGACACCATCAGTACTGCCACAGCCTTGTTGACCCAATATGTCCCTCTTGGGGCAGGGGAACCAGAAAAGGAGACTTGCCTGAAGGCTTACTAATATTCTGGACACATGGAGAGGGAGACTTCTGGTTTTCATGGTGAGTGGGGACTGGCCACCATCATTAAAAGTGAACTGAGTGGATGTATTTTCCCACTTTTTTATCCAACCAATCCCCCTCCCATGTAGAGACCTGACCGCAGTGGCATCATGTGGGGTGGGGTGTTCAGCAACATGTCAAGGCTTCATGCTGCCATGAACGCCAGCCACAAGCCACCACCACCAGGAGCCACCTGGGAAGCAGTCCAGGATCATCCCAGCCCCCCAGAAGGGAAGCATCCATAGGACGCTTGTGACTTCCTTCCTGCCAGAATCCACTCCTGATGGCCGGGTTCAGGGCGTGAACCCAGGTCGCAAGCGTGACAAGTGAACACCCATAGCTCAGTGCCATGGAGCTGACAGATTAACTGTTTATTAAAAATCTCCCTCTCATTTAGGAAATCATTCTAAAGATACACTTCAAACACTTTCTTTTGAAATACCTTTCACAGCTGCATAGCAAGTGGTACAGGTATTGCTAACAAGTACAGGCATTGCTAACAAGATGAGAGAGAGCAGTGCAGAAAGGAACATGAGCTGACACTTATTACATTCTACTTCCACAGCAGAATCTCTTTTTTTTTAACTTTCCTTTATTTCAAAATAATTATAAATATAAACCAAGGCAAATATCTCAAGAAAGAAAGAAAAGCCACAGTAGCGGTATATCAGGATAGTTACATTGTAGGTATTTCACATACCCCCTCATCCCACTACCAAAGTAATATGCATCACATTGAAGATCACATAAAGTACTTGGAAGAGATGTGGAATAATAGTGTTACCTGGATTGGCAAATGGATTGATCACAATAAGGTCTTTTGGGCCTAAGGGGGTAGCTGATATGGTCTAGGTGATGGGGAAAGATTATAGATTAAATTAAATCAGTAATGAGTAAATCCTCCCCCATTTACAGTATTATAAAATTTGTCTATTTTATTAATAAATAAATAGATTTATCTGGTAATCTGTAGGTTGAAAACTAAGTTAGGTATCCACTCTTACATACTTAATGTCTGGTTATCTATCCAACGTTTAACAATAAGTTGTTTTGTAGAAATAGCCATCAATGTTATAGTTACTCTATCACTAAGGCTTTTAACTGAAGTGAGGTTACCTAGAATACAGGCCTTGAAGTCAAAAGCATTCTGTAAAGAAAGTTTTCTGCCAAATGTGGTTTTGACTAGATTGCAAATAGACTGGGAATTCAGACAGTCCCAAAGGATATGTTGGATGGTCCCTTCCTCTAGGTTACACTCGATGCATCTGTCGGATTCCAAGAGACCAATTCTAAGCATTTTTCAGGGGTCATGTAGGCATTATGAAGAAGTTTATATTGAATTAGCCTGAGATTCTCTAAGGGAATAAATTGGTAAATATTTTTCTGCAAAGCATACCAATTTTGAGTATAGAGTCCAGTTTCTCTATTCCAATAGTGGGGAATAATGGGATCTGTGCCAAATGTTTGAGTGAGTAACAGCTGGTATAGATTGGAGATGGGGTGGGGCTTTGAGCTCCTAACTGTCATGTCCTACACTGGGTCTTGAGAGATAGTAGAGAGTGGCATATGTCCCAAGTAAATGTTCAAAGCAGTTTTAATTAATAATAGTTTAGGAAGGAATTTTTTGTGTAGAGTCTTATTATCCAATATTTCATGTAGTGGGATATATGAATTATCCCTAATGAAAGAACCGACAGTGAGATCAACATTGTTAGGAAATTAGCTGGCGGCTATAGTCTTTCCATTTATTTTGAAGTTTGGGTTATCAAAAATAGGCAGGACAACATTTGGTGGTGTATTTTCAGAGAAGTTCCTATCGTAGAACCCTTCAGTTTTGCAGGTAGCACCCTAAGCGCAGAATGTAAAGTAGTGTCATGATGGACCTTATATTTTTTCATCAAATGTAATTCTAGTTCAAGCCATATAGAGCAGTAATTTCTGAAGTAAGTATGAGGAGAGAGCCATTTTATATATTTATTAATATGTCAGGCCATACAGTATAACATAAAATTATGTAGTTTAATTCCATCTTGTTCCTTAGAAAGGATAAGTTTCCTCCATGCTGTTCTTGGAATTTTACCATCCCATATGAATTTAATAATTTCTGAACTTAAATTAGTAAACCATTTCAATGGTATATAGCTATTTAGCATGTTAAGGGGGTAAAATAGCCTTGGAAAGACATTCATTTTAGTGATGTTAACTCTGCCCAAGAATGAGAGAGGAAAATGATGCCATCTTCTGAGGTCCTGTTTGACTGTCGTGAATAAGTGATCCAAATTTAGTTTTACTAACTGGGATCAATCTCTTGTTAGGTATATACCTAAATACTTTAATTTATGGGGCAACCAACTAAAGCTCAACTTCGTTATTTCATTTTTAGAAGAAAAGGAATTGAGTGGTGTAACTTCAGTTTTCTCAATGTTTAACTTATAATTAGAAAAATAACTATATTCTTGAATAATAACCAGGGCTGCTTTTGTTGAAGTCACTGGATTGCCAATATGAAATAGAATGTCATCTGCAAATAATGCAAACATTTTACAAAGAAGGTTTCCACAGTTAATGCCTATAATTTGAGGGTTAGTATTTAAGAAAAAGAGCAGAGGTTCTACGTATATATTAAATAAAAGAGGGGATGGGGGGCAGCCCTGCGTAGTTCCACAGTATACATAAATTTTGTCTGAAATTAAGCCATTGCAACTTAATATAGCCGAGGGGGAAGAATAGAGAATCTGTAACCAAGATATATATGTACGTGGAAATCCAAAACTGAAAAGAGTATGAAATAAAAATTTGTGATAAACTCTATGAAATGCTTTTTCTGCATCTAGCGAAACCAAGGCCATGAAGGAATTGAAGTCACTAGACACAGAAAAAATATGGGCAATTTTCCTAATGTGATCAGAAGCTTGCCTATTAGAAATAAATCCTACTTGTTCTCTAGAGATAAGAGGGTGCCAGATTGTTTTAATCCTTTGAGCCAAAATGGAGGAAAGGATTTTTATGTCACAGTTAATCAAAAAAAAGGGTCTGTAGCTACCTACTTTATTCCTTGGTTTATTTGGCTTGGGTAATAAAATGATAAGTGCCTCAAGAAGCGATTTAGCTTTAACTCCATTTTGAGAATAAAGTTATAGAAATTTTGGAGCACAGGAATAAGGGATTTTTAAAAAAAATTATAAAAATTTGCCACAAAGCCATCTGGGCCTGGTGATTAATTTGGAGCTAACCCATCAATAGCGTCTTCCATCTCTTTTTGGTGTATTTGTCTAATAATATCTTTAGCCTGAGCTTGATTAATTTTTGGACAAGCAAAGTTACTTGCATATTTCTTTATCTCCTCAGCAGTAAGGGGATTATTCTTTCAGCCATTTAGTGAAGAATAGTATTTATGAAACTCTACTAAAATATCTTTGGGGTCAGTTTTAATTTCTCCCAATCCCTCAGCAATTATTGCATCAATAAATTTAGATCTTTCGTGGTGCTTAAGTCTATATGCTAAAAGTTTACTGGGCTTGTCTCTCAAGTCAATATAGCTTGCTTTTGTTTTCAAAATAATAAATTCCACCCTGTCCTTTGTAAGTAGAAAGAGATCATTCTTACATTGTTGGAGCTCTTTAATTTCTGACTCTGTCAACAAATGTTGGTCTTTATTTTGTAGCAGTTCTATTCTTTTTGAAATGTACTCAAACTTTTCTGAATGCTGCTTCTGTTTGGAAGTAAATCTAATAAAATCTCCTGTAATATAACTCTTTAAAGCTGCTCAGATAATATCTAGTCTATCTATAGAAGAATTTTTTTATTTCCAGAAGTTATTAATAGAAAGGTTAATGTAATAAATAATGTAATCTTGCCTAAGTAAGGTATTGTTTAGTCTCCATAGAGAGTGTCTAAGGTATAACACTGATAGAGAAATATGTAAATCAATTAAGCAGTGGTCAGAGAGAGAGATCTTCTCGAGATCTGTGAACTCTGGACATCTCTCATCCATGATTTAGTTATTAAAAATAAGTCAATACGAGAGTAGGATTTGTGAACTGCTAAGTAAAATTATTTTTTTTAATATTTGGGTGTTGAGTTCTCCAAGGGTCTATTAAATCACAAATGTTTAAAAATTTGTTTAATGCTTTGGTATCAGAGTGAAGTGTAAATTTGGATGAGTTAGATCTGTCTAATACCGGGTGTAATGGGGTATTCCAGTCTCCGCCAATCAAGATCCTGTGTAATAAGAAGGGGGATAAGGTAGTTAGAAGTTTAGTTAGAAAGAGTGTAGTACTGGTATTAGGACCATAAACAGAACATATGACAATATCTGAAAAATTAAACTTTCCCAATACTATGATGAGTCTTCCTTCTGGGTCATGGATGATCTGTGTGTGGGTAAAGTTTAGAGATTTGTTCACCAGTATAGCGACTCCACCTTTAGATGTATATCTACCCACTCCAAACACTTGGATATAACCACATTTCTTAAGTCATTCTATTTCAGTAAGCAATAAGTGGGTTTCTTGTAGAAGTATAAGGTTCTGTCCAAGTGAGTTCAGAAGACTAATAATTTGCATTCTCTTAACTCTTAGGCATAGACCTTTGACATTCCAGGAAGCAATCTTAAGCAAAACTGACATGGCACAGTATTAAGAGGTACCAAAGAAGGGTGCTAGAGTGGTTTCTATAACACCCATTAAAAAATCCACATTTCTTCCATGTTATAGGTAAAATCCCTCCCTCTCCCTAAGCTAAGCCACATCTGAAAAAGCTAAACAACTTTATACAGTAAATGCAAAACAAATATAAAATATTAATAACCCCTAGTCCCATAGACTGTACTCCTAACAAATTTTCAAACCAAGCTGAACCCCACAGAAGTCCCAACCCCTAAGCCTCAATTACATAGAATATCTGGAAAGATAAAAAAATAACCAGCAATCCTATGTGTCCAAACAAGGTAAAATAAACAAGTTATAACCTAACAGCTAGGGTAACATTAAACTTTACATATAGCATTTAAAAATGCAAGCCCTATTAAGTAGCTCACTAGCTTTTAAACATTAATAAAAAGTAGTAGGAAACAATTATCATCCTGACCCACATAGTATGTCTGCTCTAAGCTATAACAAATAAATAAGAAGAATATAACCAGTTATTAAGCCCTCAAAAATAAGATAGATTTGAGCTCAAGTGGATTGAATCAACCCTGTATGTCATTGTATCATACTCTCTTGAAGTTTATCAGTTGACACAGTGACTGAAGTTACATAATAGCAGTTAAAAATAACTAAATAAATAAGAAAAAAGGATTTCTTTGGGTGATCCCGACTGGATGTAAAAAGAAAAAAGTTTGTAAAGGTTCACAGGTAGCACAAACACCAGTTATAAAAATCAAAACTGAGATGCGATGGTGAATAAATTACTGGGTAAACCTTCAAGGAAGCAAAGAAAACAAAGAAAGAAAAAAACTTTTTTATTTCTGTACTAGGGAAAATGGCTGGGAATAAATTTCAAAAGTGATTAGCTTTAATAGTGGGTTATGTTTAAACTTAAGTAAAGCCTGTGGATCATAAGCAAATGTCCATATTCATGTCACCAAAGCACATTCATTAAACTAAATATAATGGCGTCATAGAGCGATCCCCCTATTAAGCAAATAATATTAATTAGATCATAACTCCCCACCTCATAAACCTCATGCTATCTTCCTGGATCTGAAACAGCTCAGTGGAAGAGTAAACTCTATGATAAGAAAAGAGGACAACTCCCTTGAGAATCCATGCTGAATAAGGGTTAAAGGAGAAGGGAGAAAGCTCATATTTAAAGCAAATTCTCTATTTACTGGGAGGTATTTCCATGAAGAAATACATAGCGCATATATAAGAGTTCGACATTGGGATATTAATGCCATAAAGCTTTCCCCATATTAGATAAAAAAAGAGAAAGAGAATAAAATGACCTATGTCCGCAATCTCCTGACACCATCCATATTTTCTTCTGTATATCAATAAGAGAATAAATAGGCTTGCAAAACCCTATTTAATGGGGATTTCCTAAGGAGGACCAAGGTATCCACCTTTGTAGTCAGTTTTTAAGTTAACCCTGATTTATAAGGCAGTGTGGATTTCTAGCTAGAAATAGAGAGGATCCCAACTGACTTGGTAGATAAGTATAGTCCAGTATGTGAAAGGGAGGTTTAAATGATTGGAAATTTAGAGAACACAACCGGACAACTTGTTTATTAATAACGTGGTATAAACAGCCCATATTTAATGAGGAATACCTACCCAACCAATATGATGTTTCAGACCAAAAGAACTGACTGTTAAAAATGTCTCTGTTTACCTTGTAGATAAGGTTTCCATTACTTTCTGTCTCACTCCCTCCTCCCACCCGTCGGGCAGGTTGCAAGAAGGGATGTAGGCATCGTAATCCTGGGGATGCCTCTCAAGTCTTATTATAAATGTCCCTAATTAACGGGGCTTTAAATCTGAAGTTAAATAAAGTGGGTTGATAGGATAGAGCCAGAGAATTATCCGTATTTAACAGGACATACATCTCTTGTGAACTAGTAATATTAAAACATAACATCTAATTCCTCTTCCTTTTGTCTCCACATCTCCCCCACAGGGAAGTCTGGAGAGATGAGAGGAGTGCGAATCTGAACTAAGGACACCTCAAATATACATTGTCGTACCCACTTACCTATAGGGTCTGTCATGTTGAGCAAAAAGGGTAGCAAAGATGAGTCCTCAGAGCATTCGCAAGGAAACCAGAATGGTTACTCAAAGCTGATAGGTGTCGCTATGTTGAAGGAAAAAATATGTATTGCGCAGTTAACCATCCCCTAACGGTTGGTATTAAAACCTATTGAGATCTGTTTTCAAAAAAAAAAAAGAAGAAGGAGAAGTGTCAATCAGACCAAAGAAACCCTTTGAGTATGTGCAGCTTTCACACAATCTAAAGGGTGGAAAGAGTTAGGGAGATCACTCATTAAGTAAAGTGAGCAAGTCTTCATGTCTTCATGACAGGATCAATCCACAAAGAGCATCCATGATCATAAAAGAGGACTGATCCAATAGTATATGCTACTTGAGGGCTCCTATAAAGCAAAACATGTTTTTGGGGGTAGATCCAGATGCAAAAAACCCATTACCATTAGGGGTGTTTTTTTTTTCATTTTTTTTTTATTCAAATATAATCAAAGAATAAACAAGGCTTAATCCGATTCACTGAGCTCTCTTATCTTCCTTAACTAATAGAGTTATATAATTCAAGGACCTTAATCGTCTCCCCATAGGGCAGCATACTGTAGCAATCCTATACTACGTTGCACATTAAGATCAGTAAAAATAAAATATATCAATTGGAAAAAAAACTAGTTTCTCTGAAATTGAGGCCCAATATAGACACAAGAAAACAAAAGCTAGTTAACAGGAGTAATAGTGAAAACTAAACATCCTGATGTTATTGGATAAATCTTTAAGTAAGTAAACCTTCAAAACAGCTTTATCAAAGGAAGTTAGCACAAGGCATCTCATATACTGCAGTGTGGTTATTCATCCCAATTTAAGCAGGTCATGAAACAGCTTCATCAGGTGTGGAGTGGGCTGATCAGGAGAGTCAATGCATAAGATTTTCCATCTTTAGTAATGGCAAGTTTGGCAGGATAGATCATTATGAATTTAATGCCTGCATTGATTAGTTTGTTCACTATTGGGGAAAAATACCAACGACATTGTCGTACTTCTTGAGGTAAATCTTGAGAAATTCAAATTTAATCACCATCCCAAAAAAGGTCCCTCTTTTCTTTAACTGTGTTGAGGACATGAACTCTGTCCAAGTAGTTTAAAAAGCAGACAATTAAAGGGCGAGAAGGGTCTCCTTTTGATGGCATGGGTCTGAGGGCTCTGTCAGCTCTTTCAATAACATATGAAATTTCATTTGGTGACTTGCCTGCTAAATTCATGCATAATACTTGAGTGAAGTGGACTGAGTCAGAGCCCTCAGAACTTTCAGGAAAGCCATAAATTACAATATGTCACACTGGTGTCTTCATTTCTATATCCATTATGTTTAGTTGGAAGTAACAGCAAAGAGTAAAAAATGCAGTATGGGCTATAAAGGAGTTTCAAATGGCCCTTGAATCTGAATGGCAGGTTGGATTAGCTAATTTAAGGGGTTTGGAAGTGAAGCTCCAGAGAAAAGCTACTCACCACTGCAGACTCATCACTAGAAGTCCGTCCACAATGGAATCTCATCACATCATTGGTATGTATGAGATCCTTGCTCCTCTGTGTCTGTCTGCATCTTCATCCTCCTCCTTCTCCTCCCCTTCATTCTACCAGATATACTTTATTCTTGAATCTATGGTTGAGGCTCTTTTTCAGTTTTCTGTGCCACCTTTGCATCTGAAAGAATACTGCTGACTGCACACAATATTTAACACAGCAGTGGCAAGTTTCAGTGACTGAAGAACAATTCTATCATTGACTACTGCAGATCTAACATAGCAGAAACATCTGTTTTACTTCCATGTATCTACTAAGAGAACAGGCAAATGGTGGAGACAGTGATTCAAGCACCAATGGCTCCAGTTTTAGAAAGGTATGCAGAAAGTGGCAGTGTAAATTGCAACATTAACAACTGAGGTTGGTCAGTTAGAGCTGTGATTGCAGCACATCAGTTCCATATCAAGGGACTGTACCAATTCAAGACCATAATTCAAGTAATTACACTGCTTTACACCAGAACAGATGAAAAAAAAACCATAAAAAAAACAATGGAAGCAGACCAAAACCCAGTTTAACTTATTGTGAAACACCATACTAATTCCTGATAGCTCATGAACTTTGCTCGTATACTCTACTTAGAGCTACTGTGGCTTGTTCAGTGGTAACAGTGAGTAAGAAGCCCTGGTGAGATTTGAATCTGAACTCGATGACTCCCAAACCTGTGATCCTACCACTAGACCCTAATATCATTCCTCTGTCACATTTTTATTTATTTATGATTTTATTTAATTTGAAAGTTTTACCAGGAAAGACACTTTTGTGGATATGTTAAAGCATCTGATGTAACTTGGGACAGTTGCTAAACTGTAAGTAAGTAAAACTGTATTTGTTTAGTGCCCATTCCCTGGGGTTCAGGGTGCTGTACATAGGTCAAGGTAAAAGGATAAAATATAAGTAAATAAATCATATTTCATAAACAGGATAAACTATAAGTAAATAAATCATATTTCATAAACACATCAGAATAAAATAAGTGAAGGGATAATAACATTCAGTGCACATGACAACAGTCAGTTTAGGGGAGGCTCTTAACCATGCCCCAAAGGCCTCCCTAAATAGATGACACTTCAAGCCCTTCTTAAAGGCACCCCCTGAAGGGGCCTTCTTCAAGGATCTTGGAAGTGAGTTTTTCAGGGCTGGGTTGCAACCTTAAAAGCTATGTTTTATTTATTTATTTTTTTGGGTAATGGGAATGGCACACTGAGACGAGGCTCATTTCCAGGTGTGAACTGGGGGAGAGGGGAGAGGGATTTACAATGGTCAGAGAAGTACACCAATGAAGACAACTCATGGATACAGTAGAACAATATACAATATTGACACAGCATACTTTTAAGTTACATAGTTGAGGTAGCAACTTACAAAGTGCATAGTACATGTATGAGTATTTGTAAACAGTGTTTCCACTGTGCTTAGTACATCTTACAATTTTGAAATATGAGACACTTTTAGGTCACCAAGTCACCTGATGATTTAAGCTTAGCTCTGGGAAATGCTAAGAGACCCACTTCAGAGGAGCAGTATGGTAGGTAGTCAGGAGGTCACTCAGATAACCAGGGCCCACTCCTTATAGGGCTTCATAGGTCAGCAAACCAACCCTGAAGGTAATTCACCAGCTCATTGGCAGCCAGTGAATGACACACAGGACCAAAGTCACATGACAAGACCTTGGAAGGCCTGTCAGCAACCTGGCTGCTGCACCAGCTGCAGGTGCTGTTGGACCCTACACCAGCCTGAGATACATACTGTTACAGTAGTCAAGTCTAGGAGTCACACAAGCATGCACTAATGAGAGTAAGTCATCCAGTGGGAGCAAGGCCTTTTGCTGCCTCTGTACCTCAGTGCACCTGGCTTGTTTGTAGTGTGTTCTCTTCATGCACAATTTTGCACAAAACTGCTCCTTTTTATGGTATTACATATTGCATTTACCTGTGTACTGTAACTACTTGTAATCATGTTACCTTTTTGTACCCATTTTCCATTATGCTATGTTTCTGTGCCATCTTCATGGCCTGGGTCATGCTGAAAACAGTCCCTTGGACCAGTGCACCAACCTGTTAACAAATAAATAAATACAAAACAGGCACTATTTCTGAGATGGTAAAAGCCACTTTAGACTATGGTTGACAACTGAGCCCCATGTCTCAGACTATTATACAAAATGACCCCTCAGATTCTTCACCTTGCCACATGCTGCAAGCTGAGAGGAACCAAGCACTGGGCCAGTCATCTCTCCTGCTGCCTCTGCACCCCAGTGATGACCATGCTCAATCACCAATTGCTCCATCTTGTCCAGGTTGAGTCTTAGCCAGCTAACGGACATCCACACCTGGATCTCAACCAGGCACAAATGTAGTACCTCAGCTGCTCAGGCGTCCCCGGTGCAAATCACAAATACAGCTGGGTGTCATCTACATAACACTGAAATCCCAGGCTGTAACATCTAATGATCTCTCTCAGGGGCAGCATGTATGCTGCAAACAACATGGATGAAAGGACTGAGACCTTAGGAACTCCACAGAGCAGGGGTTTCAAGAGTGAGGAGAAATTCTTCATTACCACCCTGCCTATAAGAAAGGACTCAAACCAGCTGATGACAGTGCGGGTGAGTCCACAGAATTACCCTAGGTGATCCAACAACACTATATCATCCACAGTATCAAATGCTGAGGACAGATTGAGTAGAACAAAACCTGACCATTCCCCTGTATCTCTTGCCCTGAAAAGGTCATTTTGCACGCTGACTAGCATGGTCTCCATATTGTGCCTCAACCTGAGTCCTGATTTGATGGATCATAGATGTTCATGGTTGTGAGATGTGTCTCAAGCTGCAATGCCACTGTCTTCTAAATAACCTTTCCAAGAAAAGGGAAAGTTAGAGACAGGTTTAGAATTAATTAATTTATTTGTTTTTGATACTCACCAAGCAGTCTGAGTTCAGAAATGGTCTCTTCAGTAGGGGCCTCACCAGTGCCTCTTTCAAAATGCTAGGGAAAGACCCCTCTGAGAGGGAGCACTGGGCTGTCTCAGTGAACACTGGACCCAGAGATACAGATCACTAGGAGATGTGTTGGGCCTGGCTCCAGTTCACAAGAAGTGGGCAGCAACTTTGAAATTACCTCACAGACCTCTTTGACTCCCAAAAGCCTAATCTTGCCCCAAACAGGCGGAGTGCTCCTATTGACAACCAGCTCACCTCTGCTGGGCTGCAACACTCTAGTTGGGGTAATCCCAGATTTGATAGAAGACACTCTATCAGAGAAAAACTAAGCAAACCCTTCACACCTGCTGGATGAAACTGCCCTTATCAGTTTTAGACTGTTGACTGTATGCTGTACTGTAGTAAAACCTGTGTTTCTTCTAGTTGCAAAGATTTTTTTCAAGTCTGATTTTTTCTGAATGTTTTGTGCAAATCTGCTTGCATAGTAAAGTCATCAACGTTGAGTCAAGGGCAAAGGAAATGCCTAAGCCAATAGGCTTATTTTGGCTGGCAATAAAATGGTGGAGGGCACATTCACAACTTACTTCTGCCCCTCAGATAATGGGAACAGTTCTGCTGAGTATTGGGTTGTACTTTTTCTTTCACCTCCTCTACAGCTTCTCCTTGTTTTGTAGTTTTTTTGTTGCTACTATGAATAACCTTGGCATTTTTCTGCTGTTTCAGAGTGGCACCAGTTCTTTTTGCCTCTTTTTGTGTGATGTTCTGGGAATTATCTTCTAAACAAATTCTGGCCAGAGCCAATAGGGTTGCAGCTGAGGAATTTGGGGTAAAAATATTGAAAATGTGTTTTTTAATATTTCTACACCAAATTTTCAACATAGCCTTATTATGATCCTGCCTCATGAAGACCTGGCAGAGAAATGTTCAACTCCTGGCTTAAAGGTGATTTTGGGCAGGAATTATGAAATCAACTTTCGAGATGCTAACACACATTTTGAGCAGGAGCTGAAGAATGACAGCTGTCACATTCATGAGGAGCTGTAAAAAAATGACTATGTTGAAAATTTGGGGTAAACATATTGAATATTACCAAATGTACGAGAACGCATTTGTAACATTCAACATTGGCTCTGTATTGTTGAGTGGTAATATTTTTCACAAATTTCAACATATCTTCTTATAACCCGCCTTCTCACGAATAAGGCAGAGAACATTTTCAACTCCTGCCCAAAGGGTGATTTTGTGGAGGGACTGTGAAATCACCTTTCGGGATAAAAAAAACATTTTGGCCAGGATTTGAAAAATGACAGCTGCTTCATTCATGAGGTGCTGGAAAAATATGGCTATGTTGTAAATCTGGGGTAAAAATATTGAAAATTACCAAAGCTATGAGGCAGCACTCACAAAATTCAACATAGGTTTATAACTTTGTTGTTTTTTTAATATTTTAAACCAAATTTTCAACACAGCCTTTTATGACCCCATCTAATTTTCTTTATTTTTTATTGAAACATTTGGTAACTGGAAGGCACACTGAGCCAAGGCTTGTTTCCAGGTATGACCGGGGGCAGGGTAAAGGGATTATAGTACACAATAAGTTATAATACATATTCAAAAATACATTAACAAAAAATATATACAGGAATACATAGTATGTGGAAAGTATTTACAGGATAAAAACATATTGGTACAAAAGTAGACAAACAGCATGAATTATGTAGAAGAAAGGTATGTGTACCTGGTGATACAGTGTTAAATGATACAGGCAACTAATAGCAGAAGCTAATAGGTAGATACCAAAAATGGGGGAGAGCTGAGTGGAGTGCAATTTGTTGGTTTAGGGGCAGGAGCAGATGGGTGGTTGCAGGAGGTGTAGTTGGTTTTTGATAGAGTTGTGAGAGAGCGATTTTTTCAGGAGAGGCAGTTGCTTGTCCCATAGTGAAGGGAGCCTATAGGTGAAGGTGGATTTGCCAGCAGTCAAGGATGGCATAGGAAGTTAGAAGGAGTGGGAATCCCTAGAGCGTTGGGCGTAAGGTGAAATACTGTAGGTGTGGGTGTTAGCTTCTCAGAGAGGTATGAGGGGAGTAAGTTAAACCAATATTTGGAAACTAGGGAGATGGAATGGGTGAAATGATGATGGGACAAATGTGATAAATTAAGGATGGAGAGGAGAGAGCAGTGGTGATTTCTGAGGCAGAAATTTGTGGCAAAGTGGCAGAAAGCATAGAAGAGGGCGTCTAGCCTGACTAACAAAGAGGAGGGTACCATGCAGTATATTAGGTCTGCATAATCGAAAATGGGGGTAGTAATTTTAGAAAGTAGTTCACACCTCACAGAGCAGTGGGAGCAATTCTCCATTATGATATAATATACCTAGCTTAGGGCAAAGTTTTGAGGAGATGGCATCAACGTGAATTGAAAAATTTAACTGAGGGTCCAACCATACTCCTAAGTATTTGTAGGATGTGACAGCACTTAGAGGGGATCCATCCAGGGAGGTGATAGCTGGGGAAGGGGGTTCTCTGGCAAGCTTTTGATCAGACCTGAAGGTCATAGAAACATCTTTGAGGAGTTGATTTTGAGTAGGTTAGCCTGGAACCAGGCATGCATGGCAAGGACATCCTGTTGTAGAATGGATTGAACCTCACTTAATACTGGGCTGGATGCAAAAAGGATGGTATCATCTGTGCACATGTGAATGATAGATCTTGAACATACAGATGGAAGGTCATTGATAAATAAGAAAAACAGAATGGGACTGAGCATCGAGCCTTGGGGAATGCCAGCAAAATGGGGGGTGATTTAAACCAATGGATGGCAGGGGGGCAAACCCTGCTACCTCAAGTTTATTTAGAAGCAGGGGTTGGGAGACTGAATTGAAGGCCTTAGCTAAGTCTACAAAAACTGCAGCAGTGAGATGGCCTTGGTCAGCTGCTGAGTGGCTATATCCTGTGATGCAGAGAAGGGAGGATATAGTGGAATGGTGCTTTCTAAAACTGGATTGGAAAAGGGACAGAAAATTGGAGGCAGTGAGGAAATCAGTCAGCCTAGATTGTACAAAGGCTTCACATTTGGCAAGGGCTGGGAGGAGGAAAACTGGCTAATAATTGCTGGGCAGTGAGAGATCACTGCCCTTGTGGAGAGGGATGATGCAGGCCAATTTCCAGATTTGTGGGACCTTGCCAGAGGAGAAGGACCAGTTTAATATAAAAGTTGAGTGGCAGGGCAATGGTAGATGCTTATATGCACAGGAGAGTTGGGTGAATGCTGTCCAGACTTGATTTCAAGGGGTTTGGGGACTGGAAGGCTTTCAGCACTTATTTAGTAGTAGTGGGAGCAAGCAGGAAAGTATTTTGAGGGGGGCCTTGGGGGGCCACCTTAGTGCCATGGGGGTAGGATTGGTGGGGAGAACCCAGGTGGTGAAGAATTTATTTAGGGTATTGGCTATAATGCCAGGATCAGAGATAGTATGGTCACTTTGCTTAAAAGTGGGGGTATAGGTTTGAGAGGAGGGGTCGATGAGGGAGTGGATCAACTTCCAGAAGGAGAAGGGCTGTGCGGTGCGAAGATTGGACCTGAAGTAATCGGCTTTAGCAAGTCTTATAGCCTTTGTGTAAGCATTTCTGATGGCATTGTAGGTTTGTCTGGATTGAGGGGACTGCAAGGATTTAAAGAGGGATCAAGCTTTGTTGTGTGATTTTCAGAGGGCAATTATCAGGGCAGAGATCCAGGGGTCATTTTTTGACTCTGGCTTTTACCTGAGGGGTGTGGGAGTCCCAGAAATGTGTGAAGATTTGCAGGAACTGGGCTAGGGCTGTGTTGATGTCTGGAGCAGAGTAGATTGGGTTCCAGTCTGCGTGATTCAGATCACCGAGGAGTGAACTGAAGTCAAGTGAGTTGAGAGGGTGGATTTTATTGTATTTAGGGGCTAGTTTGGGTAGCTGGGTTTTTCTGGTACAGTAAGTGATAACAGTGGCTACTTTAAGACTGTATCCAAGACCTCAGCTGCAGACATTCTATGAAGATGTGAAGAGAGAATCCAGTCATTAAGGTCGTGGTTACTGGAGTCGGTATAGCAGGTGGGCTCAGTAATTAAATGAAGAATGTTGTAGGATTCAATTTTGGAGATAGCAGGCTTGGAGGAGGATGAGAGAAAGTTAAAGTTGTAGTCACCCAGAAGTAGTAGTTCACTCGATGCTGCAAGGGGCAGAGAATATTGTTAACTCCTGCCCTTAGGATGATTTTGCACAGGGACTGTGAAATCACATTCCAGGATGAAAAAACCTTTTTTGTCAGGATTTGAAAGATGACAGCTGTCACATTCATGAGGTGCTATAAAGATATGGGTATGTTGTAAATGTGGGGTACAAATATTGACAATTGCCAAAGTTATGAGGCTGCGTTCACAAAATTCAATGTAGGCTCATAACTTTGTTGTTTTTTAATATTTTTACACCAAATTTTCAACATAGCCTTCTTATGACCCCACCTCATGAAGAGAGACAGAGAAAATTTTCAACTTCTGCCTGAAAGGTGATTATATGCAGGGACCACAAAATCACCTTTCAGGACAGATTTGCCTAACACCAGGGACATTGTGCATGAGGTGGGTTCCCAAAGAAGGCATGTTGAAAGTTCAATAATAGTGGAGAACACTCACCCTTGCAACAGCAGCAATGAAAAAAAAGCTAGTCACACAGCTCGGGTATATGCAGCTCTTCTTTATTCTCACAAAATTATTTTGCCAACATGACAGGAATGCTTATGTTTCACCTGACAATTCAGGCTTCTTCAGAGATAGTGAATTCATGTACCAACACAGTTGGTTTTCATTAATGATTTCGTTATGGGTGAAGCATATATATATATATACTGTTTTGGTACTTGAATTCACTATCTCTGAAGAAGCCCAAATTGTCAATCGAAACGTAAGCATTCCTGTCATGTTGGCAAAATAATTTTGTGAGAGTAAAGAAGAGCTGCATATACACAAGCTGTGTGACTAGCCTTTTTCATTGCTGCTGTTGCAAGGGTGAATGTGCTTTAACACTATTGAACTGTGACACTATTTGGGAGAAGCACCACCATCCCTGTGATCACCTCTACCCACAAAAGGCATGTTGAAAATGCGGGGCACAAATATGCAGAAATGGCCAAGTTATGCCTCTAAGTTCAAAATCCCATTGAAATACATTGAACAACATACAGTTCAGGCCATGGTCCAGCTTTAAAGAGTGAAGACATGTCTGTGGTCCAGAGCAGATTACAGCGTTTGACCCTCGATGGGTAAATAAAGGCTTGGGGGGTGGGGTGATGGGTGCTGAGTGGAAGAGTCGGTTGGGGGGTCTGAAATGGTGCAAAAGACAGTAACGGGTGGTTTTCTTGTTATAGGTTAAAACAACAAAAAAAAGATAACAGGACTGAGATGCTGATCGCAACACTGGGGGATTGGGCACCCTCAGGGTCACTGTTATGTTTCTGGGGTGGTGGGTGCTGAGAGGGAGTAAAGTAAAAAAAAATGACAAATAACCAAGCATGTGTGGTACTGGAGGGGGAAGAAGATTCCTGCACTGGGGGATCAAGGCACTCCCCAGTGCCACTGTGCGTTCCGGGGGAGTGGGGTGGTAGGTGCTGAGAGGGAGGGTCAGGTCGGGGGAAACTATAAAAATTATATGTTAAAAAAACTGCAACTGCACATGTGCAGAAGTGGAGGGGGATTTCGTGATCTGGACATTGGGGGATTGGGCACCCTGAGTGTCACTATTATGTTTCTGGGGTGGAGGGTGGGGTGGTGGGTGCTGAGAAGGAGGGTTAGGTGGGGGTTATGTATTTCAGCTGTCACAGACCACTGAAAATAAAAAAAAAAAATAGTGCGAATGAAGAGTGTTGCATGCGTAGGAGACTTTTGTCACTACATCATGTTGTTTGTTTGCAAGGAACGTGGGAGTCCTTTTTCCTCATAGCAAGAAGTCTGCAGGACTCCGCCCATGGCAGCCCTAAAAAGAGACAGTTTTATTGGTGGAGAAATCTCAGTCAGTAGTATTGGAATCTGAGGCTTTTATGCCTACTGCTCAAACAGTGATTACTTCTGCATAGAACTGGGCAAAAACTACATATTCTGGATTTGCAAAATTTTCACAAATGTTGTGAAATTTTCAGAAATTCTGACTTTGGAGAAATCCAAATCTTCCAAATGTGTTTAGCAAATGTTCAACCCATTCCATAAATTTTCTAAGTGAATTGCAAAATAATATACATGAACTGCAGAATAACAGTTCTGAGGAATTCTATTCTGCAGTTTTATACATTAATATGCAGTACATGTAATTATTCGGTGGTTCGGTGATCAGTCCTGTGGAATTTCTTTCTGCAGTTTAATACATTTATCCACAATTCATACATTCATTCTGCAGTTCAGTGATTCACTGAACTGAAGAATGAATGTATGAAATGCAGATTAACGTATTAAACTGCGGACATAAATTCCACAGAACTGATCACTGAAGTGATTAGTTCTGCAGAATTTCTTTCCACAGTTTAATAAAGTAATCTGCAATTCATAATTCATTCCATCATTCTAAGTCAGAGTTTCCACGAAAGTTGGTGAAGTGCATTCTAAATTTCACAGAAACAAAATTCTGACTGTTGCAGAAATTCAGCTGGTGGGATTTTATTTTTGCACAGCCCTGCTTCTGCCTTTGCTTGCTGATCTATAGTTTCTATTTTTAGATCTGCCACATTTTTAAATGGTATTAGTTTTTACCCACCGGGAAACTTGGTGTTCTTTATGATCTGTAGAGTCACGGAGAAACTTTTGTTGTTTTCTTGCTGTGGCCTGTTTTTCATGGGATGTCATTTTATTTTTGGCTTTTTCACCAAGCTCATTAAATTCCAGTTGCCCTTGGATTTAAATAATTCTTCCTATGTTGTCTCAGTTTCTTTTATAGTCAGATCATAACTTGCACTGTGTTAGCCTAACAATATCTATTCTGTATCAGAGTGAATGAACAGATATCAAGGGCATTTTCCCATCTTTCCCGATTCACATCTTTAAGGGGCTCCCTCATTCCTTTATCAATGCTCAACCCATGAAGTATGACTTTGGAATCTTGATACTTTTTTTAAACTCACACTAGTATAATATAATATTTGTGATTGTTTTTTGTGTGGATAATGGAAACTGTTGTTATAACTATTGACATATAAACAGACGCACCTTGTAAAGAGGGCTCCAGTGGCCCTAATGGCATTTGAAGTTGGTCTTCCTTCCTGTATAAATAAACATTTTTACTACTACTACTTATAAATTAGTTTCTATAAGCTTTAATGTTTCATACTTGTAAAACATTTCCATTAAAGAATCAACTAATTCTGGTGTTAAAGAGTTGGTATACTGCCAGAAATGATTATTAGTTTTTTAAAAGTAGTTAACCAATACTTTCTGTATCTGAGGTACTTTTTGTGTGGACAGGGCTGAATGGCTGCCCCTGGATGAAGGTGGAATAAAAAACTATGTAAAAATGAAAAAAAAGATTGAGCCAGGGAGAAGGTAAGAGACATCCCATTGGATGCCAGGGGAATGGAAAAGGGAGGGTAGAGAGGCAGAGAGGAAGGTGAGGGAGATAGAGGGGGAGGGAATAGGCATAGGAAGGGGGAAGGGAGGAGATGAAGAAGAGGAGGGGGGAGGAAGATTAGGGCAGAGAACAGCACAGTACATGAATCTACCAGTGAAATAGCAACACCAGTGTAGCTAAAAGAAGCATAGGACCGATACAAATATGGATGCTAGGTGGGGTGTAGGCCTGACAGAGGTAGGGAGGCTAGGGGGAGTGTAGGCCAGACTTTGATTGGGAGGATAGTGGGTGCTGGCCTGACCCTGACAGAGAGGCTAGGGGAAGTGTAGGCATTGCCCTGGTGGGGAGATTAAGGTTATTAAATGTATTTGGGCCCAGCTAGTCACTTATATATTAGGAACCCTATTAAGGGAATGTAATACAATGCAACATAAACCAAATGCAGTACCGAAATATTAATAATAATACAAAATGAAAAAATACTGAGCTCCAGTGAGTGCTGTGGTAGTCAGCATGGAGGTATTAACAGTTACATGCAGCCAAACAACAAGACCAAACCCAATTATACTATGCACAGGGCTGAATCCATGTTTCTATGCAATAGTAAGGTCACACATAATACAAATACGGGACCCCTCCAATCCCACCTGGGATATACAACACACTACTAAGCACAGCAGAACACTTACAGACTTGCGGGGGGAGTAGAGCAGAGTCCCCTGGCATCCTGGCACCTCCCTCTGGTGACTCCCTTCTATGACTCTCACTCCGCTGAGGCTGCTTAGTGAAGCTTAAACTAAACAGTAGTGGAAATGGGAGGGAACCTGGGGAGCTCAGTTCTAGGAGTAAAAATAAAAGTCTGACTCAGTTCCAGGAGTAAAATGAGGAAGGACAGCTTCTGTGTAAAATGCACATCCATAAAATCATAAATTACTAAATAAAGTGCAAAAAGGCAGCATAATCGATTATTTAAACAAAGTATAAAAATACAACATACTGTATAATGAGCAAACATATCCCCAGGCTCCTATCAGATATGTTTGATACTAGATCAAAGGTCATAAGCTTCCTCAGTGAATTCTTTCAATTTCCAACACTGCAAGCAGGTTTCTTATTAGCCATTCACTAGGTGTGGTGAGGTCAAGCCCAGAAAAGGTGAACTTTGCTATTTCAATCCCTCCGAGGGAAGAAGTCAGCAGTGTGTTGACCACAGCACAGCTGTAATGTAGTGCTATAGACTGCATAGGAACCTATACCATTACATACCAACTACTTGACCGTCCACCGCATTTCAAGTAGATCCCAGAAGATAGCTGAATCCATGCCCCATAACCTTTTTCCCTGGTGTGCAGTAAATGTGTATCAAGTAAATTACAGCTAACCCACACATTATTCTATATCCCTTATCAGGCTAATGCTTTGGCAGCCGTATTGTCTCTGACCACAGTTTGTTTATAATAGCAGTAAGGCACTCCCAGGAATTAGAGTAACAGTCTGGTGCCTCATTACATACCTAAGGGGTGATTAATAGACTGTTAGTCTAACTCCTGGTCATGTCTTATTGCTTAATTAATTACTTCATCCTCCTTCTTTGGGGCTATTCCAGTGATAGAATTTGGTGAATGAGCAGGGGTAGACTTTGCTAACCCTCTGATGTTCCTATTCCAGTGTGCCTAGCTTCTTCCATTCTAAACATGATCTTTCTTTATTATCTCCTAATTTAAATAAAGCTTACTAATATAATAATATGATTCCCACTTTGTGAAGTAGAGCTGACTTTGCCAGTGAATCATATTGTGTAGTTTCTTGAGATGCACTATGTCTCCAATTTGGCAAAATAGGGTTCTTTTGTGAGGTCGTAACAAAGGTCGAAGTTTTTTGACTTTGGCACATGTTTGCCAGCACAAGAAAACTTTGCAACATCTCTGCTACACACCAGAGTGTTAGGGCAATCTAAATTATCATATGTCTTAAGATCTTTGGACCCAGGAAAACCTTAGGGCAAAGAATGGAACCCCCCAGCTCTAGGTTGCACTATATAGTGTATAGCAGAGCATTGTTCTAAATAGAAATCCATCCTTTAAAAATGCTGTTGTACCATAGTTCAAAGGACATAGAATGTGATTGTACCCTTCTGTGGTAGAACAGCATTGTAAAACCTCTAGACACTGCACAAGTCAGTTTCATTTGTGTAAGAGAAAAAACATAATGCACACATTTCACATAATACTATACACTACAAAAAATACAGGATGAGCAGCTTTATGCATAACCAGTGTGTTCTTCCACCTTGGGGTTCTGATTCCCATGGACCTCTCGAGCTTCGCTCTCAAGGTCAGAGGGGATCAGAACCCCTCTGTGGCAGAACACACTGGTTGTGCATAGTTGCCTATCCAGTATTCACTATATTGTATCTGAGCAACCCAGACTCAATACACAATAAATCACAATTGAAAGGCCTAGTGGAAGTTTTTAAAACTGGAAAAATGAAACCATTCTTTTTATTGCTGTGCCCTTAATCTATTATGTTGACCATAGGTCTCTTCCCAGACAAAAGAAACCATGAGGGCCCCCTGCCCAGCCATTATTAGCCTTTTAAGCCCCACTGGGAGCACATGCAATTGGTATAAATTATGGGGAAACACTCAACTTTCTAAGGTCATCCTGTCCTGGAAATTAGGAGACCTTCTGCATTTCTAGATTGTCCAAGATTTCAAGGAATAGTTGGAATCAATTTGATCTATACAAGCCAGTCACATTCCAATGTTAACCTCTAAATAAGAAATATGTGTCCTGGGTAAATCACTTAAATAATAAGGAGGGTCTACTGCTTAGATTAATTAAGCCTTTAACTTGGTGAAGTTGATTTTATGCCCAGAAAAGCCATAGAAATGTTCTATAACTGCTCTACACTTGGCCATTGGTTTCCTGAGGTAAGTCAAGAACAGAGAACAGATATCCTCAGGAGATATGACTCAAGGAGTTGAAGTTATTGTCTCTGGAACAAAGAAGAAATATGGGGGACATGGTAGAAACATTTAAATACATCAAGGGAATTAATACAACTCAGAGGGGAAACCTCTTCCAGGAAAACAGGGTGGCGCATACAAGAGGGTACAACTTGCATCGGGTGGGAGGCAAGTTTAAAAGCAACTCTAGAAAGTACTTTTTCATCGAGAGACTGATTAATCCATGGAACAGCTTGCTACCAGAAGTGGTAGCATCAAAGGCAGTAAGACAATTCAGGCTCGCATTGGGACAGGCAATATGGGCAATTTAGAAAGAAATATAACTTGTGGGGAGGTAAACACTACGGGCAGACAAGATGGATGACACAATCCCCATCTGCTAACATTTTTCTTACGTACTTATAAAATGATCATTTTATTTTTGTTATGAAAACTATCTACTGAGAAAGCACATTAGAGGGAACCCCTTTTTCAAGTGAGACCTGGTAAAACAATTAAAATAAACATATGGCAATCTATCTGTATAGTGGTAAGAAATTTACAATGTAACCAGAATCCTGAGATGACGTTATGACAACCGTAACAGATGGATTGCCATGTGCTGTTTTTTAATATACGGCAAACTCTCTGCTTAAAAAAATCATTGATCACCACTCTCTGAGAAAACTCCACCCTCTTGACTTAAAAAGAAACCAAATACCATAACTGCAATTACAATCACTTACGATTGCTACTGTTTCAGTGTACCACTCCCTGACTGTCTCAGATTACTCCCCCAACATCGATTCTGCGCTCACCTGAAGCTGAATATGTGCCATGCCCAATAAATGCCACTCTACAGTTATGATTGCTTAGGATTGCTACTGTTTAGGAGAAGTTCCCACACCACAACTGTCTCAGAGACCCCCCCCGACCCTCTGCCATGGTTATCAGTTTGTCTGCTGTTACAGTTCTGAAAGCAAATTTAAAGTGGTGACAGGAGCGCCAATATTCTGTGGCGATTTGAATATACAGCCCATGATGCTTTGCATTATGGGGGTAGGTGTAATTTTGTATTTCTTTGAAACTTGGCTTCCCGGCCAATGCCCTTTGGGGTGACCATTGCCTCAGTGCTTGCACACTGAGGTTCTTTGTTTTACAGGAGCGTGAGCTGACTAATGAACATTCTGATCTGTAATACTATTGTTCTGACATAACATCAATATTATTATGAAACCTGACATCAGAACAATGGTATTATGACTGCTTGCAGCTGCTTCTTGTGAATGAGAAAAACTTTCAACCATATATAAAATAATAATAAGCAAGCATAATGACTACACAGACACAATAAACACACAATTAAAGCAGCAGTACTTGTTAGTACCCATGTAGTTTTTTTCAGCAAAAATCTTTGTCTGGCAAAAATATCAATATACATGTAACCCCCCCGTTAGCCGGGGTTACTAGAATCCCAGTAAGACCTAGTGGTAGGCAGGGAAGGCAGCTTGTGAAACTCCAGTTAAATGGATTTCACACTGTCTCACTCTGTTCTCAGTCTCAGCTGAGACTGAGGGGATGACATCACCATAGAACTTTCGCAGCTGCATAAACCACACTGGAATGTTGCAGTTGGAGGTTAGTGTAAAACATTGGGGATTTTGAATTCAGTCTGAGTGAGAGACAGTAGTACAGCTGAGTGTGTGCAGGCTCTCAGAGCTTTAAGCTCTGTTTTAGAGCTACTTTTTGGAAGGTGTGTGTTTCCACCGTAAGAGGAACACAGGAACTGGTAATTGAAGTGGTGGAGACCGCTTTCAATGGTTCAAAAGCCCCATCCCTGAGGGGATGGGGAAGGTTTTTGCCTGTTTTCCAGGGGCAACCCTCCTGGGTCCGGCTAAGAGAAAGAAGCTGCCTATTCAAGTTGTGTTGAGGCACCAGAAGCTCTGTGAGAGAAATTCCTTGTGGAGGAATTGCCTGTGGGGCACCTGCAACCAAAGGGCGAGTTCACGCTGAAAAAGGGCCAAGTGTTTTTTCACCTGAACAGTTGTAAAGTGGGGATTGGACTGCTTAACTCAGTGGGGGGTCTAGAGAAATGGACATTGCCACTTAAAAGTATGTTCAAGTCCAGCAGAAAATGGGAAGCAAGACAAGTAGATGGAATGTGATATACATTTAGCAAGAATCTACACTGCAAAGCTTTATAGGATGAGGTGTTTACTGTCTACAGAAATGGCTGGGTATGAATTGTGGGAGCGAGAGGTGGGAGACCCCCCATCAGTAGTAACCAAATTCAACTCTATAGATTTGCTCTGAGACACCTTTTACTTTCTCTCAGGTACTTGGCCAATGCCTGAGGAAGGTACCCAGACGTGGGATTGAAAGGAAGAATTCCCTGATGGAGCCGAGGTGCTCTTAGGTGGTTTAGGGAGCCACCAGAAAATATTTCCATTAAGTATGGAAGGTGTCCAAGTGGCCGGCAAGGGAACTGAGCCAGGGAAAACCCAGAACAGTGTATAAGTTCGGGCTGTGTACCCAAAGCAGCGTGTAAGTCCGAGCTGTGTGTCCGGTGGGTTCAGAGCCAGAGGACTAAAGTGCTGAGGAAGTGTACTTGTTTCTTTTAATCTGCATTACCAGGAGTGTAGCCCCATGGGGGTCCATCTATGCTTTTTTTATTGTGTTTGGTTGTGAATAAAAGCCACACTTTAGAATCCCACTTCTGGTATTGGACATTACAGTTATTGCTTCCTGTGTTCGGAATTACTTGGGTGCCCCTGTGCAGAGTAGCCAAACCTAGCCTTTGTGCCTAGTGACCTATTCCTCCCCGAACCCAGCCCACCTGGTATTGCTGTCAGATTCAAATGGAATTCCACCTGGGGGTTACAAAATGGAGGCACCGCTGAGGATTTGGGTTTGGAACTTAGGAAGGAATACAAGAAAGGTGCTCTGGCAAAGGGCTAGCATTTTGGTTATCTGACAGTGCATAGACCAAAAATCTGAAGCAAGGTTAACTAATGTGCCGCTGTGTGCTGTTCTCCATGTGCTGCTGTTAAAATGCCAACTGTTTACCAAGGAGCAGTAAAGCCTGAGAGAGTATGCCCTTGTCCTGCATCAAAAATTACAGCGTTTGTCAGCTTTTTAAAACTGTTGTGACAAAGAAAAGTGTGGAAAACTAGGGGTAGCAAAAGGAAAATTGTGCTCTGGATGTTGGAAATGCTTTCTGAGTGAATTGAGAGACTTGTTGTGTTAATGACCATGAAAAATGGCTGAAATGGGCTCCTGCCGTGGAGTCAGTCAAGAAAAAATAAGTGTGGTTTTGCAGTTTAAATTTGCCTGCTCGACGATCGCCGTGAGGAGAAGAGCACTCGAGAGGAAAGAGGCTCATTTGCATGGCGTCATGTGATTGGTGCAACAGCAGTCAGTCCCACCCCCAAGCCAGCTCTGCAGCGACTGCCCAGCATTCGAGAGGGAGTGTGAGTGGAGTGTGCATACTAGCTTACAGGAGGAGCGTCACGGTGACTGAAAGTGCTGTAAAAGTTCAAAAAACTGTCTGTTCTGTTTAAATTCGGGCTCAACCCGCATTTCGATTGACTAGACTGTGAGTGTAATGTTCAGAGGGACGATCGGCAGGACTGCCAACCCACTCCTGTTCAGAGGCCTCCAAGACTGGCTGCAGGCCGTTTTCCATTGCAGCAAACAGCTACTGATAACAGTGAGTAACAACAGAAATAATTGCTCAAACAAGTGATTTTTGCCAAAAGCCAGCTGAATCTGAGTGTAGCAGTGTAGTTGCTTTGTAAACAAAGACTGTGTTAAGTTTACCAGCAAAAGCAAGCCTTTTAAGCCATCGACTGTGAGCATAGTTATGGGTTCAGCGTCAGTGTAAGTTTCAAAAGCCATGAGAGAGACTGTGAGTTGTATCATGATATGCAGCAAGAGTTACAGGCAATCCTGTGCTTGAAATACTGAGGCTTTAAGGGACTGTGAGCTAGAACAATGTCTTCAGCAAGTGAAAAGTCTGTGGGTAAATCATATAAATGTGCTAGGAAAAGTACAGTGCAAGTTTGTGCAGTTTGAACAAAGTTATCAGTAGAGTGTGTAAATTGGATGTGCAGTGGCTTGACCCAATTTCAGAATGTTGATGCATAGGAGTGCTGCCGCCGCCATTACAGGGTGGGGTAGTAATGTAAACACAGCAGCAGAGAAGCCATTTTGAAAGTGAAAGAAAGTGTTCAGTGATGTGGGACTTTCAATAACAGTGGGCGTTTGTTTGTTTTTCTCTGCAGTCATGGCCTCAGGACCAGCCCACTACCCGGATCATGCCCCGGGCTGTGGTAGCAGTAGAAGTAAACAAGTTAAGGGACATTGAGAGATGTTACTACAGAGGACAACTACCTCCTCATGTGGTGATTCCTGGATATCCAGTGCAAGTGTGCTTAATATGCTTAAATGCTGGAAGGGACGTCTTCATGGTATCTCACTGTTCTGGGTGCCTAGAGAAATATGGTTTATTTAAAGCGCCCAAGATTCGTTTGGGTCCCACATGGACAAAAGTTCAAGAATCTGCAGTTGGAAGCACACAGCACCAGGCGGAGCCTATTGGAGAAGGCCCCTCAGGGGAGTGTGGCACAAAGCTAGAGGGTGCAGATTTACAGACAGAACAATGTGCTGATGTTTCAGATTCTGAATCGCTGAGAGACAATTCAGGAAGAGCATCAGTAGACCCGTGGAGAGCGGGGCCTAGCCCAAGTCTCATAGGAGAAGATGAGATGACAGAGGCCTTTGAATGGGAGGTTTTGACCTCCGTGCCCAGTGAAGAGTGGATAGTCTCAGGAGTGAGGATGACTGCTCACTCCTGGGCACAGATTCTCAGTGAGGAAGAAGAAGAGGGGGACCCTATGTGGCCTTGTGAAAAAGGAACTGGTACACAGCCACAGGCTCTTGCCTCAGAGAAATGCATGGAAGAGAGTGGTAATTCCACTGCCCTTGCTGTGGAAGAAGCCAGGGATCCATTTTTTGTCTAGTTGAGAATGTGTAGCTGGCAGAACCAGGACTGGCCACCCCCAAGCCAGGCCAGAGGTCTCAGGTTGACCAAAGCTAGTAAAGAGGAAAGACTGGTTCATAGGAAGGTGAATGAAATCTATGGGATGTCCTTTCCTACCTTTCCTCGGAGAGTCTGGGAGGAGATTAAGAACAACAGAAAGTCCTGGATTTGGGCAGAAGCAATGAAATGTGTGCATTCTGGTGCAAACAAGCATGTCAGGAACAGAATGTTTCACAAAAAATACAGTCAGTGGAAAAGAGGCAGGACACTGTTAATGGACACTATTCGAATAGTGGATGGAGAGGGACATGAAACCTTTCACAGTGTGAATTATGTGCACCCAGACGGGGTAATAATTCAAGCACCTGACCCATTGTGCTATTGGCCACAATGCAAAGACCTCCCTGCCAATGTGCCCATGCCTACCAAATGGAAAGCAGAGCAGTGGTAGTCAGTGCTGCCACTCTAGCCATTGCAGTGCCTTTGTTGTTCCGCCAGTATGGACGTCCAGGACTCAGGTGCCCCACAGTCATCAGTTCTACAGTGTACTGACTTTCCAGAATCCATCGACTGGCCCACCAGATGACTTCAGATCCAGAGAGGACACCAGCCCAACTGATCCTGATTCATCGCCTGGTAACCCGGATGATGTCAGACCAGCTGTTTTCCTTTTTGTTCCTGTTCCAAGGTTCCATCTCCAGAGATGACATCAACCCAGCAGTTTCCAGATGTACCCTCCTGTCGTTCCCGGAAGATGTCCGCCCAGCTGTATCAGAAGAATGATGCCAGGAGAGTCTTCAGCTGAGGACCAGGTCGGGTGCTGTTTTCATTCTACAAGGGACTGGTAAGTCCAGACTTTTCTATTCTTATGACATTGCAGTACACAACCTACAACAGCAGACTCCAGATGTTTGAACTGTCCTCAAAGACTCTCCCCTTTGGGACTTTGGCCTGCTAGAACTGTGCTTCACCAGGCTCCGGCCCAGGAGAGACTCTTCAATGGACTAGCCTTCGGGCACTGTGGTCACTAGATGGGACTTTTAGGGCACTCCATCCCCCAAATATGTGTATTGTAAATAATGTCATCATTTTCTACTGCTTTCAAATGTTTATACTGTTTTTCTACTTTTCTAAAAAAATCTTTTTGGGATTCTCCAGTGTTTTGATGGTAGGGGTTTAGATAGACTGTGTATGCAGATTAGTAGTGTGTGTTGTCTTTCTTTTTTCTTGCAGGTGTTCCTGAAGAAGACAGAAGAGAAGACAAGAAGAGGAGGAGGGACTCATCGGAGTTCCTCACTAGTACTTTAGAGTGCAGTGTTTAAAGTACTGTTGTTGTTGTTGTTGTTGTTACTGGGTGTAACCTTTTTTTTCCACAGGTATGGTTGTGGGGAATGTGGGAGTAATGCATATGGTATGGTATTAGCTCCTAGTGTGTGGCTGCATGGTGTTCAGGGTTGGGGAGGTCCCCTGTTTGTTTTGTTTTGGGATTTGAGTTAGATGCAGACAGATTTTCCCTAGAGGGCTTGGGGGGATAGACAGGCTGTGGTCCTGAATGGCCATAGGGACTGCAGTGCTGATCTATTAGGGCTATGCTCCGGACAGTTCTTCCAGAGCCATTGGGTACCCATAGTCAGTGGGTAGAGTAGAGGCTGATGCATCAGCCGATGGCCTCTGGGCCATTAGTGTTGCCTGCCTGTGCCTAGCACATGGTAGGAGGGGGCCAGATCACCCCTCTCTGTAGGTAACACATCGGGTAGGATGGCCTAGGTTGGGTAACTAATGACTGCGGACAGTCATTTTCCTGGCCCAGGGCGAGTGTAACCCCACCCTGTTACCCAGGGTTATTAGAATCCCAGTAAGACCTGGTGGTAGGCAGGGAAGGCAGCTTGTGAAACTCCAGTTAAATGGATTTCACACTGTCTCACTCTGTTCTCATTCTTAGCTGAGACTGAGGGATGACATCACCATAGAACTTTTGCAGCTGCATAAGCCACACTGGAATGTTGCAGTTGGAGGTTAGTGTAGAACGTTGGGGATTTTGAATTCAGTCAGTGTGCAGTCTGAGTGAGAGACAGTAGTACAGCTGAATGTGTGCAGGCTGTCAGAGCTTTAAGCTCTGTTTTAGAGCTACTTTTTGGAAGGTGTGTGTTTCCACCGTAAGAGGAACACAGGAACTGGTAATGGAAGTGGTGGAGACCGCTTTCAATGGTTCAAGAGCCCCATCCCTGAGGGGATGGGGGGAAGGTTTTTGCCTGTTTTCCAGGGGTAACCCTCCTGGGTCCGGCTAAGGGAAAGAAGCTGCCTATTCAAGTTGTGCTGAGGCACCAGAAGCTCTGTGAGAGAAATTTCTTGTGGAGGAATCGCCTGTGGGGCACCTGCAACCAAAGGGTGAGTTCGCGCCGAAAAAGGGCCAAGTGTTTTTTCACCTGAACAGTTGGAAAGTGGGGATTGGACTGCTTAACTCAGTGGGGGGTCTAGAGAAATGGACAATGCCACTTAAATGTATGTTCAAGTTCAGCACAAATGGGAAGCAAGACAAGTAGATGGAATGTGATATACATTTAGCAAGAATCTACAGTGCAAAGCTTTACAGGATGAGGTGTTTACTGTCCAGAGAAATGGCCGGGTATGAATTGTGGGAGCGAGAGGTGGGAGACCCCCATCAGTAGTAACCAAATTCACCTCTACGGATTTGCTTTGAGACACGTTTTACGTTCTCTCAGGTACTTGGCCAGTGCCTGAGGAAGGCACCCAGATGTGGGATTGAAAGGAAGAATTCCCTGATGGAGCTGAGGTGCTCTTAGGTGGTTTAGGGAGCCACCAGAAAATGTTTCCATGAAGTATGGAAGGTGTCCAAGTGGCTGGCAAGGGAACCGAGCCAGGCAAAACCCAGAACAGTGTATAAGTTCGGGCTGTGTACCCAAAGCAGCGTGCAAGTCCGAGCTATGTGCCTGGTGGGTTCAGAGCCAGAGGACTAAAGTGTTGAGGAAGTGTTCTTGTTTCTTTTAATCTGCATTACCAGGAGTGTAGCCCCATGGGGGTCCATCTATGCTTTGTTTATTCTGTTTGGATGTGAAGAAAAAGCCACACTTTAGAATCCCACTTCTGGTATTGGACATTACAGTTATTGCTTCCTGTGTTTGGAATTACTTGGGTGCCCCTGTGCAGAGTAGCCAAACCTAGCCTTTGTGCCGAGTGACCTATTCCTCCTCGAACCCAGTCCACCTGGTATTGCTGTCAGATTCAAATGGCATACCACCTGGGGTTTACATGCACATTTTTACTTTTGTTTTCTTTCATTCCTGAATCAAGATACAGGAATTCGAAGTTTTTAAAAATTCCCACTCCCGTGTCATGCCCGCAATGAATAAATTCAATATCGTGGTACAGTGCTGTGCTGTTTACCATCAGAAACACATGGTAGCACAATCCTAATACATATAAAGTGTGAATGTAACATGTATATTCAACAGGTAACCTCAGTGGAAGAGATTTTTAAAAATTGCAAGTGGTGGCTATCTTTAATGATGCGAGTCATTAATTACAAAATTAGCTGTAAAATCTGTTTTAAAAATATATTTTTGCAATTAATCTTTTTATTGCTTTTTTCCCCAACTTTTATGAATACAGACATGGGCCTTGATATTCAAAGCAGTTGTGCATGGCGCAACAGGGTTGTGCATGCGCAACTGCGGAGATCTGCCACAGAGTGATATTCAGCAGGAACCACTGCACAGCACAAGTAGCAGTGCACCAATGCGCAACAGTAATGAATGCATGTGCAATGGCAGGGAGCTTACCCATGAATATGCAGCACAGTGCGATATTCAACCCCAGACTAATGACGCAAGTGTGGAGTAACTGCCAGATGCACGGAGCAGACTTGAGCATATAAAAACAAGGAGCAAGCAGGGGGACGGCACTTGCGCCAGAGGGGAGCAGGAGAGAGGGAGACAGGTCTGCAGAGAGAGAGAGAGAGAGAGAGAGAGATGGAGAGAGAGACAGAGAGTGAGAGAGAGAGAAAGAAAGACAGAGTGAGAGACAGTGTGACAGACAGGGAGGCTGACGGAGGGAGGGAGTGAGGAAGAGAGAGAGTGTGAAGAAGCCACCAGGCCCGAAGGGAGCGACACAGGCACACACAGGGGTGGGGGACAGAGCCCTCAAGTGACAGCCAGCCAGGGTCAGGTGGCGCAGGAAGGGGCCCGGGCGAGTGACAGGCACTGCCCCACAGAGTCGGGTGGGCCAATGAAGCCAGAAGTCCAGGGATGATAAGACAACAGGGGCCATGGCCAGTGCAGTATTCCAGATAGAGGCCATAATGTGGGGTGTGAGGAGGCAGGAGACAGAGCGACGTGGCCATGGAAGGGCCTGTCGGCGCTACACCCGGAAGTGGCATTACCGGCCCTGCATCAGCTTTGAGACCCATGCTGACACGGAAATCGTGGGCCAGTATCGCCTGAACCTGGCAATTCTGAGACAGCTCTGTGAGCTGTGCAGTGAGAAGATGCAGGCACCCACTAGACAGAGCCACGCCCTAACAGTGGCGACAAAGGTAACAGCTGTCATGTGCCTGCTCGCCATGGGTACCTTCCAGAGACCAACAGGGGACACCACAGGCATAACCCAGTCGGCCATGTCATGACTCCTCACACAATTCCTCAATGCCCTGCTGCCACAAGCTGTGGAATACATCCACTTCCCCAGCACACAGGCAGAGCATACAGCAACCATGCAGGAGTTCCACAGGGTAGCATGGATGCCTGGCATGCTAGGGGTCATCGACTGCACCCATGTGGGCATCCACATGCCTCCTGGCCCGAAGGGGGTAGCATATGTCAACAGAAAGGGCTACCCCAAAATCAACTGCCAGGTGGTGTGTGTGATGCCAGGGGGCACATAACCAATGTCTGTGCCGCACACACTGGGGGTGCACATGATGCCTACATCTGTCACAGTTCAGCACTGTGCCACAAGTTTGAGAGTGGGGACATCCCCACAGGTCACCTAGTGGGTGAGTATGACAAGACCACTGACAACTGGGTACAGCAGAGCATGGGAGGGGGGCAGGCAGGGCTGAGAGCTGGCAAGTGCGCCAGGGACAGGCAAGGGGTACAGTGACTGAGGACACCATGCTAACTGAATCTCTGTCCACAGAGGTGACAGTGGCTACCCACTCAGGCCCTGGCTGCTCATCTCCTACTGGCGCCCATCATCCCCAGAAGAGGAACAGTACAATGAGGCACACGCCAGCATGCAGAACATCATTGAGCGTGTGCTGAAGGCATGATTCTGTTGCCTAGACAGGTCCGGCGGTGCCTTACAGTACAGCCCCTCAAAGGCCTGCGGCCTATTCCTGGCCTGCTGAATGCTGCACAACATGGCCATTGACCGTGGGATAGCTGTCGAGGCTGATGAGGGGAACAGCAGTGCGGACGATGTGGGCAATGGCAGGGAGTGGTGGGCAGCCCCCCCCAGGTGGAGGAATCCCTGGCTCCAGAGGTTGGCTCACCAGCATCACAACACAATCGCACAGGAGCACTACGGCAGCGCAGGTGAGTGGACAAACCCCCATGCACAGAACAGACACAGTGGCAGGGCACACAGGCAGGTGCAGTCAAGGCCATGGACATTCACACCCAGGTGTAGGGCAGGGGCATGGGGGGGTCATGCTACACAGCCACATGCAACACCACGCAGCACTGTACAGCAACAAAGACACACACACACTGGCATTCACAGGCAAGTGCCAGGCGCTAGCATGTGGCATGGATCAAATGCAGGGCACCGGTGCACATGCACAACTAGTGCAGTGCTGGCATCATCACACACATGCCACATGGGACAGCGGCCAGGCAGGTGCACACACGGGCAGCATGTGGCACGACACACAGATGCCACGTCTGTGTCATGCACACACACACACATTGCCCAGGTGCACACAGGGCAGTGGCAGCAGACAGTGGGCAGGGTGGCGTGCACATCAGGTCCACCGTGGACACTGGGGTGGCTGCACCGTGGCCACTCGGCAGCCACAGGCTGCGCAATGACCATAGGGTGGGACTGCGACTGCCTCTCAGGGGTCGAACTGTGGGAATGCAACTGGTCCTTAAAGGGGTCTGCAGGCTCCTAAACAGGCCCGCCCCAAGCATGACTGGGATGCCCACAGCGGAACCTGGCATTGACACTGTGGGGGTCGCCTGACGCTGGGGCCGGGGGTGGACATTGCACTCCGTGGTGTCTGTGGCAGGTGGCCACTCACTGTGGCAGCCACTGCTGCAAGGCCGACTGTGATCGAATTGGTCATGCGGTCCAGGGATGCAGTCGTGTCCTCCTGTGGGCACTGTACAGCCTGCAGGACCTGTGCAGTGCCCCTCTCGCACTGGTTAGCTGCCTGGCGCACCTCTGCGTGGAGTGCATGCACCCCAGCTATGAGCAGCGTGTGCTGTTCCATGGAGGCCTGCAGCAATCGGGTGTGCTCGGTCATGGGGTCGGCGCCCAGGGGTGCATGGGTGTGTCGCCATCCCACCAGTTGCATACGACCATGCTGAATGGCCCCCCACTCAGGTGAGCACTGCACAGCGGGGTCCTCATGGGGCTGGACAATGTGAGGCACACCAGCAGCGGATGCAGCGCTCTGCCACCCAACATCCCCAGCAGTCTGCTGCTGCCGCCCCTCCGGCCCCCTGTGCACTGGCCAGCACCTGTGTGGGTGCACCACCACTACCACCCAGCACCACTGTGCCTGTGCACACAGCGGTACTAGGGGCAGCGGCGGGCAGCTGTTCCACCCACAACAGGCCACTGTCTGTGCTGCCAGTGATGGTGAATGGTATGGGTATCTCCCCCATGACAAGACCCCCGCTGTCCAGTATTATGGTCACATCATCATTGGTGTTGGATCCCGCCCTGATCTGTGTCTCCATACAGAGCACACCATGGCATCCCACTGGAACACAGCCAGGACCTCGTCCACCACCACGCCCGGGATATCTGGATAGACAGCGGTGGTGTGCTGCAGCTTATCATGCCCCTGGATGCCCGTGGAGGTGGATGGCTGGTCCTCCAGGGCTGGGCATGCCCCCACGGCAGCTGCAGGTGCCCCTGACACTGCATGCTGGTAGGCCAGTACTGTAAGGGAACACAGATGTGTTGGTGCTGCCATACCATCCACTGCCCCCCCGCCTCTAGCCAGACATACCTACCATGCAGTGATGGGCTCCTTCCAGTCTGGAAGCCACCGCCCGGCACACCCTCGACTGCGCTGCACTGCCTGGTGGCCACCACCAGCTCCTCCTGTGCCGTGAGCTGTGGCATGGCAGCCTGGCCCCCAGCAGTGGCCAACCTGGCAGCCCATATGGTCGCCACCTTCTCCTTGATCTGACATTTGTTGGTGCCCACCTTCTTCCTGTACTCCTGTGTAGACCACTGGTGGCTGCCCTGCTGGTTCATGGCAGCCACCACCTCCGCCCAGGCCGTGGCCCTAGCCTGGGGTGTGCCAGTGGTGCCACTAAGCAATGGTTCCCTGTCGAGGTACACCTCGAACATGGTATCTGCCTCCGTCTTAGTAAAGTTAGGCCTGCGCTTTCGGGCAGGCCCACGCTCCTCACCCTCCTCATGCTCAGACATGTTGCTACCTGTGGACATGGACATGTGGTTACTGGCTGCAGCGGCCCACCCCAGCTATCCATCCGGCTGTGCTGTCCTTCCCCTCAGCAGGCGCAACTTACCTCAAATGGTTGCAATACCAGTCCATGGCCTGTGCAGTTGTGCGGCGCCTTTATAGTACATCACATGCAAATGGGCTGTTGCGCAACAGTAATGACATGCAAATATCCCCATTGTGCCGCAGATAGGTTGATGAGCTCATCTGCACATGACAGCTGAATATCGCGCTCTTGCGCCTTGTGCAATAGACTTGCTCCAGCACATGTCGTGGTGCAATGCCGTGCCATGCACAGTGTGCCCTTGACACCACGCATGTGCTGCGGCATGTGCAACTGCCCATTACGCACCATGCGCTAGGAGCGTTATTGAGCCAATAAGGCTCAGGTGCTGTGGGCCTATGGGCGCTTGGGCGCTATTGGACCTATGGCACACGGACACCATTGGGCCTATGGTGCTCAGGCACTAATGGGCCTATGGGCCATGGTGCTGTCTGGCTCTGTTGCGCACCATGCGTCATGGGCCCTATGGCACCCACGTGCACATTGCACATGCTAGCCCCTGACCCCTGCCCTGTCCTATGCCCTCTTGGGCCCCTGCTCCACGTGCTGGTGTGGCCATGCCAATGCAGCACATTTCCAGAGTTGTGCGATTGCTGGTGGCAGTGCAACTGCTTATGAGGTGTGCATCTCATGCACGTTGTGCACATGTGCTACTGCGTGCCATTTTGTATTGCTAGTATGCAATAGCACCATGGCGCACCGTGCTGTATGATGGGTAAGGAACTGGAGCCAGGTGGAGCTTGTCTACCTGGTGGCCCAGGTGGAGCCCCATGCCACCAGCCTGTTCGGGCAGCAGTCCCTGCAGCGGCCCAAGACAGAGGTGTGGCAGGCCATAGCAGATGGGCTGGTCCAGGCCACAGGGGTGCAGTGCACCAGGGAGCCATGCCGTCACTGGTACGGTGACCTGGCAAGGATGGACCCGGAGTGGCTGAGGGTGCTGTAGGCACGTGTATGCGGGGGGGGCCGTGCCACGGCCAGGTAAGTGGGTACATACTGCGTCTGTGCACAACCATTGTACCATGGTGTTGGCAGGGCTGCATGCCATGCCCAGGGGTCCTGTCATTGTATGCCCTGTGGCATGGCATTGCCTGTAACTGGGTGCACTGTCCCACTGCCTTGTGGTCTTGCCCAGCTGGGGCACACACTGTGCTTGGGGTGGGGTGGTGGGTTCATGTTGTGACTGTGTTCTGATGTATGCCTGTCTGTATTCCTGTCTTAGCACCTGATGATCGGAGGCATGCCAGGGCAGCAGGGGCACCTGGCAAGCCACAGCAGGCCACTGTGGGCCCTTCGGTGGGGGGAGAGCAGGACCTAGCAGTGGTGGAGGGGTGGCAGCAGGACTGGCACGTGCAGCACCACAGCGGGCAGGTAGGCACTGTGCATTCCCTCATTGCAGTGCAGAGTGGTCGGCGGGGGTGTGGGTATGGCCATGGCCTCCTGTGCCTTGTGCCATGGCAGCTGTGTGCAGCACACGGTGCAGTGTGCATGGTGCCATGGGGCGGCCATTGCACGTGTGTGGCAGCTGTTGGTGGGATGGGTGTGCATCTGGCTGCCACCAATGCCGCTGTCGTTCCGCTGCAGCACCGTGCCACCTGCCTGCCACTGTGCAGTCAGGTGGCCTTTGGGTGGTGTCCAGCGCTGTGCACAGCTGTGGCCTGCCAGGTTGGAGGCAGGCATAGGCCCACCCACTGTGGGTGGCAGGGGTGACACTCCAGGGGCATATGTTCACACTGTCCACTGTGCACAGGGGGTGCTAGGGGGCTTTGGACATGCACTGATCACCTGTCCCTTCCTCTGCCTTAGGTGTTCGAAGGGCCTCCTACCTGCCAGTCTATCAGTGACTCCTGCGAAGAGATCCTCCTCATCACATCCCACACCAAGGAGATTGTAGGGCAGACCAGGAGGTTCGTGCTCCAGTACCAGCGCAGGGGGAGGTGCCAGCTGTCAGCAGGCCATGGACAGCCATGAGGATCACCTGCCACCATCCCACCTCTGTCCTCCTTCCCCCTTCCACCTGTATAGTCCCTGTCCTCTGACCCCTTCTCACCTACGCCTCCCCTCCCCTGTGTTACCTCTGTTATGTTTAGCTGAGTTGCTTTCCTCCAATATATATTTTACCTGTTCACCCTTCTTTGTCCATGTCTGCTTTGCAGCTGGTGAGTGGGTCCATGCTGTAGTCGTGTGGTATGCCTGTGTCCTTGGGTGGTGCATGCATGGTGTTGGCATGCCCCTCAGCCAGTGGCTGTGCTGTGGCATGGCCCTGGGATGGCTGTTCGAGTTGTGTGGTGTGTGTGTGTGTGTGTGTGTGTGTGTGGTGTGTGCCATGTGTTGGGGTGTGGCCTGTCATTGGCCGGGTGGACGCATGCCCACTGGTGTGTGGTGGTCTAGGGTGCCCATCCCTGTACGTCAGTGCCACCTGTGCCCTGCGTCCTCTGGGGAGGGGTCACCACTGCATGCTTGCACACCATGTGCAGTGCTGGGCTGTGTGCTGGCTGTGTCCCCACCAGTGTGCCTGGCCTGGTACTCCCACCATCCCACACTGTTCCCCCCTTCCCCCTTGCCTCTCTCTCTCTGCTGTGCACCTGGCTGTTCCTGCTGTGCCTTGTCACATCTTCCGCTGCCCCTTATGCATCCCTGGTTGTGCTATGGCACATGTCTGGTTGCTCCCTGGTGCATCTCTGACTACACCATAGCGCATCCCTGTGATATTCAGCCATGTTGTGCCGGCGCATGTTGCAGTGTGCAACCATTGATTATCGCAGTCACTGTGCCATTGCGCAGTTGAGTTGCACTGCGACGGGGTTGCGCCTGCCTTTGGCGCATTTCTGAATATCCAGCCCGTGGATTTTAAAGATGTTAAGGCACAGACTGAGTTGCAGAATTGTAGAGATGGTATCAGATAATATATCAGATCATACATAAGTAAAAGGTAATTTAACAGTACTTTAAATAGGTTATGCTGTTTTGTCATTCAAGGTGAAACCCTTCAGTATGTTTTAACAATATCTGTAATATATTTTAACAGTTTCTGAGAAAACCAAAAATACACTGAGCATGAATCTAAGGATGTCAGAAATACATTTTTTGCTAAAAAACTATATGAGGAAATTTTTTTGCCAGCTAACAAATATTGTTGCTTACCCAGCCTGCCAATACAGCGGTAACACTATCGCCTGAGACCCTGGTGACCTGGGTTCAGGAACAAGTCCAGGGTATCAGAGTGCTGGCTGGAGGGAGGCAGAATAAGCATTCATAGGATGGCTCTCCTCCTCCAGCAGGGGTGGACTGTGGCTCCTGGCATAAGTGTGACTTTCAACAAAGGCTGGGAGTACAGTACCAGAACAGGACCACATTGTTGGGAGGAGATGTCGGCAGATGTCTATAGAGCACTTGTGGGAGTACATGCACCCTGCACTAATGTCACTGCACATCTGCATCTCCAGGGCCAACCTCATGCAGAACAGCTGTGAAGCAGCCTCACAATGATGTCAGGATCCATACAAGTGCCACTTCTAGCCTACTCTGGGGGATGCCGGGAGGACCAGATTAACATCTCCATCCTCTCTCTGGGGGAGCCCCACCATGGGAGCAAGTCCCTGGATTCCCCCGCAGGTCTCCAGAGCTGTCATATATGGGAGATGAACTGGCAGAAATGGGGTACTGTACATCTCCAGCCTCTTCCAGGTGAATAAACATAGTTGATTAAAAAATATACTGCTGCTTTAAATAAATACCTTAATTAACAAAAACTCAATGATAAACACTAACAAAATGACTACATTGAGCACTAGAGCCCAAATATTTGGATAAAGAGCATGTATTAGAGCCCAAATTCCACAACCCAATGGATAAGGAGTTCTAGCTTGAATTAAAAGGAAAAAAAAAAAAAACTGTTGAAACATGAGCTGGTGAGACCCTGGGATCAGTCAATTTTCTTTTGACCTTGAGGGATAAACCCCAGAAAGTGGTGGAACATTGTACATGTGGGCTCTTTTGAATAGCCATAACCAGTTACTCAGTGGGTAGAGCAAACAGGAATAACAACAAGGGGCACCCCTACTGATAACCTCTGCCTAACAGAAATAATTGGACTGATCCCATTCATTGAGTCTCTGTTGCTGTAGGTGTCATATTAAGAAGTTTCACCAAATCAATAAATGTAATCCGGAATCCAGATTATAAACTGGGTAGGGAAAATCCTGTGTTCTGATTAGTTGGCACTTACAGTATGTCTTAGATGTGTCTAATGCACAGGTGAAATAAGAGCTGGAAATCAGGACACAGCACACTAACTTATGTATATAATTTTTTTTCAGAAATTCTTGATTGCCATTACAAACATGGCTGACAGCTTTACTCACTAAAAAAATAATTTAGGCTCTGAAAACAAAACTTCCTCAAAATAAAAAATCAAAAAAATTAATTAACTCTTTTCTTTTATATTCCCCTCCTTACACACATGTACATATTTAAAGTACCAATGGTATTGAGAGGGGTAAGGTATAGCTGTGTCATTTTATTATAGTAAAATACATAAATACTTGCTAAACAATGGATATTGAGATGCTGTATAATACAGATACATACATGTATGCAAGTACACACACACATGCACACACACACAAACACACACACACACACACACCACAAAAAATAAACAAGCATACACCACACCATACGCAGACTCAAATCCTTTAACCTGATCAGTTCCTGCTTAATGCCTCGGGAGTCTGCATGATATTTTACCATTTTGGAATAATCTTTCCAAAGTTCCAGTCAAACCTAAAAAATCAAACTGAAGCTTTTCAATGTATCAGCAATATAAAACTTTAAGCCTTGCTGAAACTCTATCACTGACATCAGCAATGATATCTAACAGTTTCTGTCATACTACATAAATTGTAGTGAGCAAGAAAAAAATGTTCTGCACTGGGGATCAGACTCGAATCCTTTACCCACTACTCCTTGAAAGCCTGTAGCTCTACCACTGTACTAAGGATGCTTGACTAGAAGCGTCTGCTGTGACAAATGACATCCAGCAATGAGTGCAGAATAGGTGTGGGTGAATACCTTATTTAAAATACTCTGCTGAATATTTGTATTCGGTGCCCCAAATTTTCAGAAATTCTGTATTTGGCTTCATTATTCATGTACCGGGATGAGAAAAAAAAAGCCGTCCCCTCTCCTCCCGAGCTCAGTTGCAGTAATAACAACCTGTGTCCCACCACCCTCTGCAGTGATCCCACTTCCATCCAGCACCCAAAATTTCAATATTAATAGAAAAACTCCAATGATGGGCAACTGGCATAACTCGCCCACCTCCATGGCTGGCTGCCATCTCCATTTGTCATTTATTTAGTTAAACAAATCATCCCCCTCCCCTCAGCAGCAGCACCCAACACAGACCCTCCTTCCCCCAGCACCCACATTTCTTACATTTAAGCAAGTCCATATGCATGAGACGGCAACTGACACAACCAGCCTTCCTCCATGGCCATCCACCTTCTTGTGAATGGTGAAGCTGCACTTGCTTGCATAGTAAAACAGCTGATATGAACTGTTCTACTATGCAATCAAGCATGGGAATGCCATTCACAAGAAGGGGCCGTCCGTCATGTAATGGATTTCAGTAATGAACAATCTTTCAGTTTGAAATAATGTTTCCCAAGTTGCATTCAGACCTGTGTCTCAGCTGGAAATTTTCACATTATCAGCAATATAGAACTTCAAATCTTGCCGAAACTGCATCACTGACATCAGCAATGCAATGTAACAATTTCTCTCATAGTACACAAATTGTAGTGAGAAAGAAAACAAATGTTCTGCCCTGGGGATCAAACCCAGGCTTGTGTAGGTCTGAAACCCTATGCCAAGACATAAAATCCCTATAACTGACATCATCAATGACATCATGCAGCCCAATCACTCCCACTGAATGTACCTCTGAATGTGACTAAATGCCATCGTTTTCCCTTATCTGATTTAAGGCTTATTCCCCCATATCAAATATATCTTAAATATAGGTAATTGGCAACCTGCATATAAAACTCTGCAAAGGCAGTCTCACAATTGTGTGAAAGGAGGCAGCATAGTGCAGTGGTTTAAGGCTCTGAGCTGCAAATCTGGAGACCTGGGTTTGAGTCCCACTTGTTTACTGTGTGACCCTGAGCAAGTCACTTAACTTCCCTGTGCTCCCAGGTTGCACCTGTAAACAGTCTTTCAGCTTAGTGTGTGTCTCTCCTGGTTAAATAATTGGAAAAAAAAAACTATTATTATCATTGTTGGTATCCAAAACACCAGTTATAATGCTAAAGTCAAAATACTATTAATGCCAGTACTGTAAGTGATAACACTTAAACATGCAAGAGTAACACAGCAAACAACAGAATACGGACAATAGTCCCACAGACCATATTGTGTCTGATGCAGTCAAAGTACACCATGCACATTTTAAGTTGTTACAAAGCGAAATGTGCCTGTATAGGGAGTGACCTCCTGATGGCGCAAAACTGGTTCCCCCAAGAGGGTAAGGAAAACATACCCTGGAGATCTTTAGCCAGCTCCATGTGGTGCCGCCTTGTTGTTTAAGCCATGCCACATGCAAAACATATTTATACTTTTAATCACTTTTAGAAATTACATCTGACCCAACCTTACATCCCTGCAACAGTGGCATATACATAGTCCCCACATCCAGTTCTATAAAGACTTTTTAAGCACAGCACCAATCAAAAACACTCCATCAACCAGTCACCAAGTGATTCGTAAGAAAAAAGGCTCACTCATTCATTTGTTCATTTACTGACTCCTCATCATCAGAAACCTGATCCCTCTTTTGGAAACCCTGTTCAATTTTGTCTGCCAGCTTAGCTGCATCCTTGGGACTGGAAAATTGATATGTCTTGTCCCCATACAAAACTAGCCAGCATCAGAAGTAGATGTTGGACACCCAGATGCCTCAATTTGGAATGCACTCCATCAGAGCCCTTACACCTTTGTCTTGTCTCATAGCTGAGGCCAGGAAAGAGTTGAACCTGATTTTCCTGCCATTCTTATGGGCCCTTTTGTTTAGCTTGTAGCAGGAGAATGTCTCTCTTAGCAGCTGATCCCAGTTTTTTTTTAAAACAGTCCATGGTGGGTGTTCATTGGTTGGTCTGCAATGGCGGGCTCCTCTGGGAGTGATCTGATAACTTTTAATCACAGAAGGGGTAGATGACAGTTGGTAATACTCTTTTAACCATGTGGCAATAAATTCCAACAAGTTATCCCCTTTAGCTCCTTCCTACAAGCCCAGAACTCTTACATTCATTTCTCTGATGGAGTTTTCTAAATTCTCCAACCTTTTCCTGAGGAGAACATTTTCTTTCGTGAGGCCATTTGAGACAGGGAGGGCTTGGTCATCCATCTACTCTGCCGTTTACATATCTGCTGATAATTATCTAATTTTTAAATCCATGGACTTCAGTTGATCTTGAAAATTGACCATCCATTTGTCTAAAGACTGGATGGCTCACAGAAGTGCCGCATTAGGCTGCGAAGGATCACTGTCTAAGGCTGGTTGTTGTTCATCTTTGTGATGCCTGGAATAGAGCTTCTTCTGTCAAGTTCCTGCTCCACCAGCATGCGTTTGTTTATTTGCCAGCCCCATAGCAATCTTTGATGATCAAACCATATACTGTTTAGTATCAGTAGAAGCAGCTTTGCTTTCTCTATTAAATAAGCTGAGTTTGGTTCCAGTTTAATGTTCACATTTTCAGTAATATGTTTAAAATGCTCTTATATTTTGCAGAGCTACACAAGGTTGCTGCTCCATGATCAGCAGTTGGTCACGCCCCCTCTACAGCTTCTTTTTTGATCATGGACCCTCCCCCATCCATACCTGACTACCAAGAGAATCTTTGCTGTTTGTTCTGTCACAGGTACAATTGAATCCCTGGCTGTATTAAGGCCTCATGTTGTGTGAGAGTTTGTTTTGGGAGAGGTGAACATTCAGCCAACAGAACTTTGCAGAATTTAAATACCCACATTCCATGATAAACATATATTCTATTTAATGAATGTATGGATAAACAGATGCTTGACAGATGGGGAGGAATTACTTTGTTTTGACTAGTTGCTTTAACAAAAGAAAATACTTGTTTTAGTCAAAAAAAAAAAAGAGTTGGCCTTTTTTTTCCTCAGCTTACCCATTTTATAAACATAGTAAGGCACTTCAGGAGTGTGCAATATGCTGATCCAACCACACTTCCAGAGGCTGAAGGCATTCTGCCACGGGCCTCATGCCTCACTACCCCCTGGGCATGCAATTAGAGCAGCATGATGCATGCTCTGTCATGTCTTATTACTTACATAATGCATTGCCCAAATTAAATAAGGCCATTTGATCCTATTGAATGCAGTTTTAGCATCTATGTATATGAAAACATAACATCACCCCTCCCCTGAAAAATACCATCATGTATCACATTCTGCAGGCTCCATACATTACATATGCCTATCCCCCAAACATAAAGCCCATCTAGTCCAAATAAACTAGATGAGGTAATATTGACTGTTACTGGGTGTGTAGTATCTTGACTTAAATTTAGGTGTAGCCCCCATTTCCTCCCACTGTCTAGGTACATACTGTATATTGTGTTACGTTGCCATGGGGGCGGACACATCCAGTAACTCTCTGCATCAGATTTTAACACCATGCGCTGGGGAGTTGACACCATTGGGGCACTGGACCCTGAGACCCTCCCACACTGTACCAGGGCTACTACTTGGCACCATGGACACACTTGGGCGCAAATGAAGGACTTCCAGTCACACGTTCAAGACCATGAGGCAGACTTAATTTTTCCCCAAGCTCACAGATTCATATAGAACAATTCAGGAGATTAGATCTGTGCAGAATCTTACAGATAGCAACAAATACTGATCCATTCAGAGCCAAACAATTCAAACAAATTCAGATCTGTGCAGAATCCATACTGATATCTTGAGGACACAATGTAGAAACAGGCTACCACATACGCAGCCTTGTCAAAAGCCTAAACTGGGAACAAAGTTACCCCACACAGAGCCTTAAACTTGAACTTTAATTGATCTAAGGTGGGAACAAGTTACCCCATATGTGGCCTTAGCAGATCAACCTAAGTTAGACCCACATTATCCCACGCAGAGCTTGGTGAAAATGGTGGCTGGATGTCTTCCAGGATACCTATAGCTGCAGAGCACCCCAGAAACACAGCCAGAAATACATCTGTTCACTTCTTACCTCATTTTATTATGCAAAGCATTACCCTTTATTTAAGGCCTCCATACAGTTTTAAGCCAGGACACAGATAATTCATTCCCTTAGGGCTCCAATTACAGTTCCAGCACTGGACAAAGTTTGTTAAACACTCACACAGTGTCCCCTGCATCTCCCAATATAGTCTTTTCTGTAACTTTAAAAATAATTTCTTCTCTGTCTCTTTCCAGAATAAGCCTTGTAAAATCTCCATATGTTCCCTAAACCTCCAGCACCAGGTAGGGTCCAGTGACAAATCCTTCCATGGTAACAACAGCATTTGCCACACCAGGCAGTTCTTACAATGCAAGTCACATTAAACTGTTCCTCCAGCTCACTACTCTTTAATTGTTTTGTGTGTACTGACGCAGTGGCAATTCTAGCTGCTTAAAATATAAACTCAACTCACATGCAATGCAATTTCAGCCATTTTACAACATTCCTTCAGCTCCCTTCCAGTGTTGATGCAGTGTGTTTTTAAATGCATTTTTAATGCACTAGTTCTTCATGTACAGTTCTGTACACTATACAGCACTGTACAGAAAAGGTGTTTGAGTAACAAATTGTATTTCTCAAATACTACGAATAATGCTATCTTCATTATTTGTACATGATCATACGAACATGTGAAGAAGCCAGCAGGAGAAGGCCATTTGGTCTATCAAGTCTGCTCGTATTGCAGGGTCCACAGCTTGAACTAATGTCCCTGCTCTCCCTCCTCAGTCTTCCCATCCTCCCTACCGATGATCCATACTTTCACACCCGTGCCTATCCCAGCCTCTCTTAAAGCTGGTCACTGCCTTCAATGAGATGACCTCTTCTGGCAGTGCATTCCAAGTGTCCACCACCCTCTCTGTGAAGAAGTGCTACATGACCTCCCTCCTAGACCTCCCATCCTCCAGCTTAAGACTGTGCCCCCTAGTGTTATGGTTGCCACTCAGCTTAAAGAGAGTCTCCTTAACAACCTTATTTATCCCTTTCAAGTACTTGACGGTCCCAATCATGTCCCCTTTCTCTCTCCTGTCTTCGAGGGAGTACATGTTCAGTGCCCTCAACCTCTCCTAGTATGCCATCACCTGCTGACTCACTATCATCTTTGCAGCCCTCCTCTGGACCTTCTCCAGCAGGTTAATGTCCTTTCTGAGGGGTGGGCACCAGTACTGAACTCCATACTCTAGATGCAGCCTTACTAGTAACCTGTACAAGTAATGTACCTGTACAAATAATGACTAGTGGTCCTACTCATGCCTGTTCCTATTCAGGAAATACTATTTGTAATAAAAAAAGAGGGTAGGGGTACTTCCAGTGATGTCATCTCAGATTTAGCAGTGCTTGAACTGATCTCCACCTGGAAGTGAATCTCCTCTAATCCTTCAAACAATTAAAAACAGCAAAAAAATAGTCTTACTATCAAGCTGAGATGTCTTGCAAACAGAAGATAAAGGACTTACTGAATCTGATGCCGTAAGCGCAAAGAACTGTGTGATCAATATCAGGCCGTGTTTCCTCCATGGTGGCTAGTCTTTGGCCTTAGAGCACCATAATGTTGTAACCTCCCTGCAGAAACAGGATGATTGACTATCTGCAACACAGCAAGATATCTAAGAAGTTAAGCAGTGGACCTCCAATTTAGAAAGGGGCCTCACATACACCACCACGCAGACTGAAACTCTTAACGTGGTTCTTATCTACCTCTGCTGTAGGGAGCAGGAAACAGCTGATAAATTAAATGACTTGGAGTCCCTCTCTCAACAGAATAATTTCCATGGCTATGGCTTACCAGAGGGTTGGAGTCAGGAGAGAGGGAGAAATATATTGGCTTCCTCCAGAAGGAACTGCCACAGTAGGTCTCCCCACAGACCTCTTCCTGAGCATTGAAAGAACCCACTGGGCCTTAGCACTGCGCCCTAAAGACAAAAGGGCAAAACCTCAGTCTGAGGTGCTGAGATGTATCGACTGTAAAATTAAAATGTTAATTTTGAGGAAAGTGTGGGAGAAAAGGGAGAGTCTTTTTGGTGCTGTGCAGCTCTATCGGGACTGAGATTTCATATCACGCATAATGGACAAATGGTGCACAGTACTGGGGGTAGTAAAACAACTAAAAGCAAAGGGGTTAAAGCACAGGTTATTGTTCCAGCCCAGATCCACATACTTACAGAAATGGGACTAACATTTTTCAGAAGCCTTCATCAAGCAACAAGGTACACTGATCCCTGAGGCCCAGGATCCCCATATATGGATTTCAAATGGAAAATGCAAGGCCACACATGTTTGGAGGCCCCTGCATGTTCCAAAGGCCATACGAAACAAACTGCAATACTGAATGGTGCCTAGACTCAAATTTTTTTTAACCACCACAGGGATCCCAAGCAACATCAGAGGCCCCCTCACATGCTCACAGGTGCATCAGGTACTGTGATTATTATTTTAGAACTTCCTAATATTCTGCACGAGTTGTGTGTGGAATTGGGTGACCCTGATTGCAGTTCATAATGGAGATAATGATCTATACTTAATTGCTGGACTAATTGGCAGATCGCATTCTGCCACTTAATAATTACACTGTGTTTACATGAAGGAATGTTATAGCTTGAGGTAATGTTTAAATCTTAAGATCCCGTGCAGCGTGGTGGGGAGGGGCTGAAACTGCGAGCCATATGCTGCACAGTAGTACACAGTTAGGGGAAGGTTACACTCCAAATTAGAAGATGGTATTCTTTCTGAGCTTTTAGACTGTCTCAGTGTCCCCACCCCACCACCTTCTCATTGTCTTGCTTTCTCCCCAGCTCCTGATGCACTAACCCCCTCCACAGCTGGGGGGATACATTTATTTTTTGTACACATGGGGGTTCTTCCTTCTCTCTCTCTCTCTCTCTCTCTCTCTCTCTCATCTTCTTCTTTCTCTTTCCTTGTTCCTTCCCCACAGCTCCATTTCCACTTTGGCTGTTCCTGCTCTCCCTTTGGTGTTTCTTTTTTTCCCCTCTTTCCTCTTTTCTCCTCTCCCCCATATTGCCTATGACCCCTATCCTTGCCCTAGTGAGGTGCAGCTCAGAATAAAGATCTCAAAAATAAACACCAGAATGCAGGATTCTGGTGGTTCCACGTCATAATAGTGATCTCAAAACTGCGATCGCTATTACGATGAGTGTATTTCGCCAAAAAGCAAATCGTCGATATACACGCTAGGGTGACCCAAGTTTCAGTTCTCAATAAAGTATTTTTGAGGGGGGGCTATGCCCTCCTGCACCCCCCTGAATTAGGATTCTCAGCTCAATGGGAGTGCATGTCGGGGAAGGGGCAAAACCCATACCTTGCAAAAAATTATGTGCAGCAGCTTGCAGCTGCGGCAAAACATAACCTGCTCCCAGACACGAACCCAGTGCCTGAACTGCCAGAGCTAGCATCCCACACCACCATGCCACATGGCTAGCTTGGCAGTGGTAGGTACACCAGTGTCTGACAACCTCTTCCCTGTCCCTCCCCTTCTCCTCACTATTCCTCCCTTCCGTTTGCCCTTAACCCTAGTCGTTTTCACATACCCTCACTATTCTGCAGTGTAGCCCACAACAGACGTGCCCAAAATGAGTCGCTATAATTCTAGTCACTCATTTTGGGTTGGTCATATGACATAATACCATTCTGGTGATGTCTATACAGGGTGGGCAATAGGTGTCTGAGATATTTTTCCTAGGCATCTGATTTTGCACTGCCTTTTGGTTGGTGGCCACTGCTAGTCTTGGTAAAGACACAAATCATGCTGCAGGTCAATTTTTACTCTGGCCTCTGGTAGCCTGGGTGGCCCAGGGGATCACTGGATCTAGTTGGTGGCAGGAGTTGTTGAACTCACTAACCTCCTTAATGGTTTCGGAGCAATGAAGCTGCCCTGAACATTGCAAGAAATATTGACCAGTGCATACTGACTAACCCTATTTAAATGAATGGAGTCTATGGGTGTAGACTCAAATGAATCATACTCTCCACACTCTGCTATATGCAGAGGGCTGGGGTTCCAGGAATGGGAGCTTGGTAACCAGACTATCTATACCCCTCCCAGATCTAATCTCTGGATAGGAGATCCTAATGTATTGCCTGAGCTGCCAGTAGTCTAACAACCCCTCATCCTTAATGGAGACCCTCTGGTCAGGCTGCAAGTCATGGGGACACAGTGGCAGATTGCAAATTCACCTTGCTTTGTTTACCCTGTGGTGTGTCACTGATACATGATCATAACCTGTAATTCCATAATTTCTGACCTGGCTGATGAACTGCTCCTCTTGTTGGGGCATGGCTCTTTCCTCTTCCTTTGACATCCACTTTGATTCCTGTCTTCTCTGTTTCCCCTTCTTGATCTCACCCATCCCCGATATTTGTTCCAACCCCCCTCGACAAGCTAACAGAATCTTGTTCATTGTGGGAAATATAATACTCAGGCTGCACTGGGAACAATCTCTCCTCTGATTTTTTGGGGAATCCAAGATACATGAGCATATAATCATATTCTGAGGACAGGAAGATCTGGAGGAGAGACACACATATACTCAATAGCGGCTACATGCTTTTCCCTAACCCAGCTCTCGGTGTAGGGGTTGAGATGATGATTTTGGTGGAAAGAGGGGGTGAGAATGCTGGGAGAATCAGATCCACAAGGCACAGAGGTGCATGGCAGACTTTTTCTTTTTGTAGACTCTTTTTCCTCCTTATGCTGGCTCCGAGGCATCTCTCCAGAGGACCTGTGGGGTCTCATGCCTCCACCACCTGCCTGACCCCTTGCCTGAGTGGTAAATCAGGTATACTTGGTCCCCCCTCTCCCCCAGGCCCATCAAGAGAGGCAAGGACCACGGAGAGCCGTATCAGGTTTGTGCCGGCATTGGGCGTGTGGGCATGGCCATAGGGCTCCTCCTTCGCCTCCTCATCACCAGGGATTTTCATTTGTTTGTTCCAACCCCTGATGCAGGACATGCAATGCCATCCAGTGTGAGATGTGGACAATCCTGCCCATGCTGCAGGATGGCCACCTGATGTTACCCCCAAATACGTGGTCTCCAGCTGCTGTGCCCCCAGTCTCCACTGGGAGCCACTATCGCTGTGGGACATAGACCACCTCCCTCTCAGAAGAGGAGAGCAGTCAGATCGATGCTCAATACTTCTCCTCCCCGATGATCTCCCGGCTCCTGAGTCCACTTCAGAACCCAGGTTGCTGGCGTGGTGCGAGGTGTGGCATCCAGTGCCTCAACCCTCAGTGCCACTGCGCTGGTTTTGGTCCATGACAGACTTGCTGCACACATGGAAATTTGGTGGAAAATTTCAGCAGGGGCATGGCTGCCTTTGCCAATCTAAAGGTAATTCCTTATAATGTTAACAGGTTAGAGACCCTGGTAAAGAGAAGTAGGGTCCTACAGGATTTGAACGAGAGAAACACCTCATGAGATGCACTTCCCTCAGGAGGACAATAAAAAAAATTGGCACATTTCTGGCTTAGGTCAGTGCACTCCTCCTCATGCAAGGCTCACCCATACTGCAGAGGAGCTGTAGTACTGATCTGGAGGGGACTCCTGCTCCGGGTGGATAAAGTGGTAATGAATGTAGGACAGTATATATATATATATATATATATATATATATATATATATATACCTAGAAGGTTAATACTGCAGTACCCCCTTCACATTACTTAATATCTATGCCCTCAATTTACGTAGCTACAGAGAGGGAAGGGAGGCAGTATAGCGCAGTGGTTTAAGGCTCTGAGCTGCAAATCCTGAGATCTGGGTTTGAATCCCACAGCCCTCACTTGCATACTGTATGACCCTGAGCAATTCACTTAACTTCCCTGTGCTCCCAGGTTGCACCCGTAAACAAACTTTTAGCTTAATGTGTCTCACCTGGTTAAACATTTGGGAAAAAAAAATTATTTAAAACGGTACTGCTGAAATTCCTACCAGTGCTGATCAGGTTAAGCTAACTGGGGGGATTTCAATACCATAAGGTTGGCAGGGGCAGATAAGAAATTACTGCCACGCAGGAGTGGGGGTCAGGATGGGGAAGGGAAAGCCCTTCACAATTAACAAGAGAGCTAGTCTTGGAAGAGGTGTGGCATTTCCTGCACCCCAAAGGCTCTGATTACACTTTCTACTCTGCACCCCAGAAATCCTATTCTGATATAGACATGTTTTTTATCTCTTCAGAGTGGGCTTATACTGCACAGGGCTGTACTACTGGCAGCATTTCCTTATCTGATCATGTAACAGTAATCCTTGACCTTACTTTTACACCCACATGCAAAATTCAGTCTGGAGAATGAACTCATTGTTAAATATCCCTGAATTTCAAACAATGATCCATACAAAGGTACAAACTGCCTACAAGTAGTGCTGTGCAGAATTTTCAAATTCCAGTGGAATGAAATTTCACAGAAGTTTTGAAAATCTGCCAAAATTCAACAGTCTTTTGCCAGAAATGGAATGGTGTAATTCCGCAGCAGAAAATGGCTGCAGAATGATTTTCTGCAGAAAAATTCCTGTTCTATTCCATGGATCTCAATATTTTCTGTGGAAATGGTTGAGGAATGATTTTCCTTGGAAAAATGCTGTTCCACAGAATATTATTCCACTGATTACAACAGACGGAATTCCACAGAAGAACCAGTGAAATTCCAGCAGACATTCAGCCGGCAGAATGGTCATTCCACACTAATTTCACCAATAGAATTCTGCATTCTGCACAGCACTACCTACAAGATAATAGAGTAGGGAACACAACTCTAGCTGATAAATGGGATTCTTTGAAAGTCACCATAACTGGTAGGGTCATACAGTATGCTTCACAAAAATGCAAAGCAGAAATGGCCCAGAGCCCTGCTCTCAAGTATGAACTCTTTGATCTAGAGGCAACCCATAAAATTACATTATACAACACACTGCTCCCCAAAATACAGCAATGAAAACAGAGATAAAATGACTATATTGAGCCAAAAATACAGGGCCAATTTTGCTGTGCCAGACAGAGATATTGTGAGGTGAGGAATAGAGCAGGAAAGCTTCTAACATGGCAGATAAGGAAACAGACTGCCAGTTGGGCAGTATTCAAAATCAGAAAGGATGGCCCAGGGGGAGGGAAGTTTTCCATCCGGAACAAATTGCTCAGTCCTTTGCCACCTATTACCAAACATTATACATGGAGGAATGAACCCCCATATATCAGGCAACTATTGGAGAATATTTGGGAAGGTTTAGGATGCCCAGTCTCTCTCTTAAGACAACAGGGATAAACTGGAAATGCCCATAGCCTAAGAGGAAACTGAAGCCATGATCTGGAACTTCAAAAATGGAAAAGCACCAGGGGTGAATGGACATACCTCAGAATTCAACAAAACCATTAGGGAAGTTTTTCCCTAGAGTTGCACCAGCTATTTTGAGAGGTGGGAGGGGGAGGGCACCCCACATATGGCAACTCACACAGATAACAATGATTCCCAAACCTGGGAAGGACCCCTTGTGCTGCAGATCATATAGTCCCATTTCACTGCAACCAATAGACTTAAAATGTTTTACCTCCATAATGGCCATCAGACTGCAGAAAATGGTGGGAACCCTAGTCTACCTAGATCAAACTGGCTTTATTAAGGGGAGGAACCTGCATGATAATATTTGGTGCCTCCTTAATGTCCTCTCCTATCAGAGGAGGAGTCCATATTTTGAATTAGCACTTTCCACTTTTGACTGGGTGGACTAGGCTTTCCTGCAGGGAATACTGGGGAAGATGGGATTTGGCCTTAACTTTGAGCTTGCCTGATTTCGCTATATGACTCCTCGGAAGCTCTAGTTAGGGTAAATGGGGTGGCCTCCCCTAGATTTCTGCTGGGGCATGGAACTCAGCAGGGGTGACCCTCTCCCCCCTACTTTTCATCCTGTACATAGAGCCTCTAACCATTGCTGTATGGTCCAACAACAACATTAAAGGGATTATGGTTGTGGGTAGGGAGAAAATAGTTGTGCTGTATGCAGATAACTCACAATTTTTCCTAAAGGACCCTATTACCACAACCGCAGGACTGATAAAAGAACTGGAGCAAATTGGTACTATTTTGGGATACAAGCTGAACTTCCAGAAATCAGAAGCCTTGATCATATTAGATGCTTGTCCCCCTGGATTTAAAGGAACCTTCCCTTTTTGAGGGGCACCCAATAAAACCACTCACTACCTGGGTATTAATATTACTCCCAGTCTTATTCAGTTTCTGCATTTAAATCATCTTAAGCTACTGTTGGAAATATACATGGACCTTAATACTTGGGCATTTACTCCCCCTAATCCTGGGCGGCCGAGTGGCAGCCCTGAAAATGAATGTGTTGCCTTGCCTTTTGTTTCATTTTTGGGTGGTTCCAATTCAGATACCAGGCTCCTTTTGGAAACAACATAAAAGAATGGTAATTGCATTTCTTTAGCAGGGTCACAGAATATGGGTAGGTAGAAATATAATGGTGCTCCCCAGGGAGGAGAGGGGATTAGGATTACTGGATTTGAACTGTATTACTGGGTAGCACAGGTAATACAATTGGTTACCATCTTCAAGTGGAACCAGGAGTCTGGTTGGTATGCTCTAGGAAATGATGCAATCTTGCCATAGCCACTTTTTACCCTTCCACATGCATAGCTTACCTTACCCCTAATACAAACGGTACAGAATCTCTGGACTAGGCATTCTCTGAAGGTTGTCCTGAAAATCAGGGCTCTCAGAAACACCCCAAATAACTTAGGGCCTCTGAAAATCATTACTGGAGGGCACAATTTTGAACTCCAGAATCAGATGAATGATACAGAGGATGTAACAGGCTAGGTCTCACTACTTTTAAGCAACAGGTGGGACAGGACACCTGCCACTCATTCAAAACTCTTAAAAAAAACAACATAATATCCTCAACAGAGATCTTTTTCAGTATCTCCAGATTCAACATTACATTATGTCAGGAGATAGCTTGAGGAACCTTAGCAGAATCTCACAAAATGGGAGAATTTTGTTTATTGGACCATATGGCTCTGAGATACTGGAAGATACATTTCTATGATCTATGCTTTGTTAAGGAAAGCCTGGGGGATGAGACTAGATATTGCCAAAGTAGGGAAATGGGCAGACTAGGTGGGCTGTATGGTCCTTATCTGCCAACAGATTCTATGTTTCTATGTTAACCACTATTGAACAGAGACTGGAAGCAGAAGCAGGATACCTATTAATGATAAAACCTGGGAGAAAGTAATGCAGAGGAGTTGGAAGGTTTCATCTTCGCCAGTCTGGCGAGAATACTGCTGGAAAATTTTGACAAGGTTTTTCCACACCCCAGTTAGAACCTTCTACTTTGTTCCATCTGGCTCAGATACATGCTGGAGGGGGTGTGGGAGGTGGGGAGACTGCTATCACATGTTCTGGGACTGCACCATTATACAAGGAATACTGGCAAGACATCCACATAGAGCTTAATCAGATGTGGAGTCATAGAATCCCCTTAGACTACACACACTTTCTCCTAGGCTTCCCAGCCCCTGGGATGGGACTCTCTAGCCAAAGGGAGTTATTTCATATCCGCTGTTTCTTGGCAATTAAAGGCATCACATCCCACTGGCTATCAGCAATGGTACCCTCAATACAGGAGTGACAGACCAAGCTAGAATAGATGAACCTGGTGGAATGAATTATGGCAGATTTGCACTTTACCAGGGAAAAATATGACAACTAGAAGAAATGTAATGATTACCTGGTGCAGATTTAGTCATTATAAGGAGGTAATGGTGGACAAGAACCTGCACACCATTGCTTCCTAAAACCTCATGATGGGGAGTGGCCAATCATAGGGCGAAGGAAGGAGAGGTGAGCCAATGGCTAACCAGAACAAATAAGTCTCACCACATTTATAGCAGCTGTGACAAAGGTTAATAGCACAAAGCATGCAAGGGCATAATCAAGTTCTTAGTCTGGATTTTATGGTTCATAGGAGATCCTTTACCAACACTCTGTGTGACAGGATGGACTTAATTATGATGAAAATGCCAGTTGTTCCATGATACATTATGTACAATGTAAGGTCATGCTGTATAAATGTTATCAGGTTTGCTGTGAGAATTTGATTGTAATGTGACCCGACCTCAATAAACTTGAGTTATAATAAAAAACTCCACCCTTCTCCCCATCCCAGTCTTTTGAAATACAATTGCCTATCCCCCCATCCACTGCTGCTATGTGCTGACAATGCGGTGGCAATTCTAACTGCTTAAATATGATCTCCATTTTGGCCCATCGGCTCAGCGGTTTTATTTCCGCTTGCAATTCCAGCAACCCGGATTCGGGAATGGACCTGGGTCATTGGAGGGCCAGCTAGGGAGAAGGAGCGAGCATCCTATGGACTGCTCTCCTTCTCCAGGGAGAAGGGTGTGGTGTGTAGCCGGCACTTGAGGGACCCCTGTCAGAGACCGGGGGCACCGCAGTGACTGGCTCCAGCAAGGCTTCGGGGCGGGATGGATGCTGGCATCATTGCATGTTCCTGCCCCTGCCTACAGGGGGAAAAGACAAAGCCTTCCCACCACCTCCATGATGCCAACCCCTGGCTGCCATCAGCTCCCAGACTGACTCCCCCCCATCCTGTCATTTGTGGCACCCTTCAGAGGGGCTGGGTGCTATGGCCCACCCTGGGGGGGGCAAGCCAGGGGGTATCAGGAGGGTGGCTAATGTAAAAACCACAGCTGAGAGTCTGGGACCAGGCAGAAGCCCAGCAGTGGAGGAGGCACCAAAAATAGAAAAAAAAAATACGATCTTCATTTCAACCAGCCAACAAAAGACATGTAATGCACTTTCAACCATTGTGCAAAGTTCCTTTAGCTCTCTCTCCCAGTGTTGATGCAGTGCATTTTTAAATGCATTTCCAATGCAGTAGTTCCTCATTTACAGTTCTGTACACTATACAGTACTGTACATTAGGGGTATGTGAGTAATGCATAGTATTATATAAATATTAATACCCGACAGGGTGGTCGTTATTGGGATATAACGGACTGCCCAGGGGTGTAATGAGGCCCAACACTGCAGGCAGAGGGCCTTATAGCCCCTGGAAGGTACGTTACATCCCATAACACCCACCCTGGAGGGTGTTATTACACTTAGATAATGGGGTTACATTCATTTATTTTTTTATAATGTTTTTATTAAAAAAAATAGTGTAAAATATTATTAAAAATAAAGAGAAATGTGGGCTTGTAAAATAGTCCCTTGCCCCTAGAGGGTGCTGTTGTTTTTTTATACATAGGAAGGGACATGAGTGTGAGTGTGGTCAGTAGAGACACTAAAATGGTACTGAGGAATCAGAAGGGGAGCACAACTATGAGGTAATAGGAGCTGCAGTAAAGTGCTTTTTTTTATTTAACAGAGAAAAAAGAAACAGAGTTTGGTGTTTGTGGATAAACGTTGTCATAATGAAGGCAAGCTGGGAATGGAGTGGGTGGTGAAAGGACGTAGTGTACATAAGTAAAAGCGGAGTCAGTGGACTGCGCAAAATGCTGTTGGTGGAGAGAAACAGCAGAGCTGTGAGGCAGGAACATTTTTGTAAAATATTTAATTTCATTTTTGGTGCTGTGGTTTGTGTTGAAAGCGAGTGAGTGGAATGAATTCGAAGTGGGTTATGTCTGCAAGTCGCTCACTTAGCGATGAAAAAGAAATAAGCGGTGTAAGTAGTTTAGAATTGGAACTTGTTTTAGAGTGGGCCGTTGTTAAGAAATAACGGCCCTGGTGGTAGGGTGTTTGAACCAATCAGGAAGCGAGTTTTAGTTTCGACATTATCTAACCAACTATTATGAATAATGCAGGCTTTGTTATTTGGATATGAATAACGAATGGTAGCATTATTCATGCCTATTCCTATTTGGGAAATACTATTTGTAAACAAAGAAAAAAAGCCCCACCCCCCTCCACAGCCCAATACTTTAAAATACAACCCCTTATCACCCCACCCTCTGCTACAATCCCACTCCCCCCTCCTACTCCCCAGCACCCAGAATTTCATGTTTCAGAAAGCAAATTCACACAATGGGCAACTGACACAAGCCACCAGCCTCCACTGCTGGCTGTCATCTTTAACACTTTTTTTCTCATCAAAATCAGTGTTTCCCCCATCCTGGCAGTATCCAACTCCCACCCTCTTCCCCCAACACCCAATATTTCTTTTAAAAGAAGGCCCCCAGCAACAAGGAAGGTGACAACCAATCTACCTTCCTCCATGGCCATCCACCTTCTAGTAAAGAAGAGTGTTTTGTGCCAGCCACCTTATTCACCAGTGATGGCCTTCTTTTAAAAGAATAACTTGGTGATGTGGGTGAGGAGGGTGGGATGTGGATGCTACTAGGGTGGGGTGATTTTGATTAAAATACTAAAGATGGGCATCCAGCCACATGGAGGCAGGTGGTGGCGCTATCACCATCGTGGAAGTTTTTTTTTTAACATAAAATTGTGGGTGCTGGGGAGGGTGGGATTGGGATTATAGCAGAGGGTGGGGCAGGTGATTGTATTTTAAAGCACTGGGCTGGGGAGGAGGATGGGGGCTCTTTCTTTCTCTTTCTTTAGTTATTCACAGGCAAATGAGTAGTGAATATGAACAATGAATGAAACATAGAAAAATAGAAGTTGACAGTAGAAGGAGACCACCAGGTCCAGCTAGTCTGCCCAGTGTCTTTTAGCCTAGCCTTCTAACTGCTCTTGGGTTTGAGGGCTCCCCTGTATCTGTCCCAAGCATTCTTGAAACCTACCACTGTGCTTGCCCCCACCACGTCTGCAGGCAGGCTGTTCCAGGCATCCACCACTCTTTCTGCGAAGAAAAACTTCTTGGTGTTGGTGGAGAACTGCCCTCCTTGCAGCCTTAGATCATGTCCCCTGGTTCTGTTGCCCTTCCTAAACTGGAAGAGATCATCTTTCTGCACCTGGTTTATGCCTTTCATGTACTTGATTGTTTCATCATGTCACCCCTCTCTCTTCTCTGTTCCAGGGAATACATGTTCAGTGCTTTCAGTCTATCCCCATAGGACATCTCGTGCAGTCCCTGAATCATTTGTGTTGCTCTTCTCTGCACTGTCTCCACTCAGTCAATGTCCTTTTTGAGGTGGGGCCTCCAGAACCGGATGCTGTACTCCAAGTGAGGCCTAACCAGTGATCTGTACAGCGGCAGGATCACTTCCCTCTTCCTGCTTGTGATTCCTCTCCCAATGCATCCCAGCATACCACTGATCTTTAATGCTGCCTTTTCACACTGTTTTTTTTTTAGTTAATAAGCTTTATTATTTTGAAAAGAAAAATGATATCCAATACGGACAACATGATAATGCTGGGACAAAGTTCGACTGGTAGAATACAAATACATAAATATATAGCATTCAGTGATGAATTACAATATAGGAAGACCTATAGTATGTTATAGTTGTCTGCATCCCACCCTTACCCAGCCCTTCCTCCCAGCCCACCCCAGTCTGCCACTTGCTGTTAGTTAAGGACAGTTGTAAAAGAATGGAGTAATGAAAGACGGGTTTGGGGATTACACCCAGAGGGGTGTAATCATCATGGAAGAAGAAAGTATAAGTGATAAGGATCTACTGTATCGATATAAGAGTGTACAGTGGTTCCCATCATTGCTTGTATTTGTCCATTCTGTTAGTAGCTCCTGCAATGATGAGCTCTGCTTGTAAAGCAAACATGATTTCCTTAAACCATTCCACACAGGTGGGGGTAGTCGATTCCATCCAATGCCTTAATATTACTTTCTTAGCACAGGCTGAGATTAAGGCCATGTGAGCTCTCTGTTGGCACCCTTGTAGCAGCGCATAATCAACCAAGATACAAATTTCCGGGTTGAAATTATCAGACAGTTCGAGTAATGGATCAAGATGATTTTGAATACTGTGCCAGAAGGGACTAATTTTGTCACAGGACCATAACATATGAAGCAAATCAGCAGGTGCTTGTTGACATTTAGGGCATTGGTTAGATGGTAGTACCCCCATTTGATGGAGTTTAAACTATGTGTAATATAGATTATGGTTGATATGAAATTGCATGAGTCTATGTCTGTCCCATTTAATATACTTATATAAGTGATTCCAAATATTAGACCAAATGTTGGAAGGGAAAGTCGATGGTAAGATATTATCCCAAAAATAGAACCTCTGACCTTCTACAGTAGCAACTTTTGCTAAAAGGAATTTGTATGAGTAGGATATTATACTGCATGAGATATAGGAATGGAGCTGATATATGGGAGCAAGGCAGACATAAAAGAGCTGTCCCAAACCCCTGAACTGAAGTGATGTATCAACAGGTGGGATATCTGAAAGTATTCAAAAACTTGAGTAGTAGGCCAGTTAAAAAGGTGACGGGCCTCATTAAAAGAGATCATTTTTTGTTCCTGAACCAATTGGTCTACTCTTTCAACACCCATGTCTGGCAAAAAAGGTGGGGTTTGATTATCTTGCCCGAAATTAAAAGATTAGGATTTGAAAACAAGAGTTGGGCAATATCTCTATATGCATCCGTTTTGAGGAAGGTGGTTAGTTGATCTTGTGTGTGAAGCACAGAGCTTAATGGTGTATCCTGCAGAGATTTAGGAAGGCTCTTTCTGATAATGAAGGGAAGAGCCTTGGGATCAATGCCTTTTTCCCAACAGAGAGCATATTCGATTCTGACCCAGGAGGGACAATAAGCGGAGTCTAGAATAACCTTTGAGGGTTGTAACCAGTATCTAATTCTAGCCAAATGAATAGCTAAATAATATATGTAAAAATTAGGGGATTGAAGACCACCATCAGTTTTTTGTCACGTAAGCTTAAAATAATTCCGCCTAACTTTTTTTCCCCTGCCATATAAAGGTGCTAAGAATTTTATGTATTTGCAAAAACCATGATAACAGGAGAGCCCACTTGAACATTTGTAGGGGGTATAAAACACGGGGTAATACATTAATTTTTCTTATACTCATACATCCCCACACAGAGAGAGGTAATTTTGACCAGCGTTTAAAATCATCTGTTAGTGTATTAACTAGAACATCTAAATTTAATTTTTCATGATACAGGGGGAGGGGTGAAGGGGAATCCCTAGATATTAGAATTTTTCTGTGTTTCAGTGTAGGCCCAGATGCTCAATATTGATCTTCAATGTGTAGTTATTAAGGGGAGGGACTTCTGTTTTTCCCATGTTTAACTTACAGTTTGAGATTACCTCAAACTGGGATATGATTTGAAAGGCAGCAGGAAGAGATTGGGTAGGGTTAGAGATATACAGGAGCATATCATCTGCATAAGCAGAGATTTTGTACTCCGTATTACCTATTGGTATCCCAGATACGAGTACCAAGTTTTTAATTTTCCTGATAAGGGGTTCTAGATACAGATTGAAGAGGAAGGGAGAGTGGGGACAGCCTTGGCAGGTACCCTGAGATAAAGTGAAGGAGGTAGAGAGAACACCATTACATTGAATTTGGGCTGTTGGAGAAGTGTGCAAAATTTTGATCCATTGTATGAATTCCATCGGGATATGATACCTAGATAGTAATGTGAAGAGATAATCCCAAGAGACCCAATTGAAGGCTTTTTCTGCATCCTGGGAAACAAGAGCTGCAGGCACAGAAAGGTCCCTGGACACAGAGGAGAGGTATGCTATTTTTCTGAGGTGGTCAGATGAAAGTCTCCCTTTAACAAACCCAACCTGTTCTATACTAATGAGAGATTCCCAAACCTGTCCTTCTCAAACTGTTTACCTATCTTCAAGTTGTCTGAGATAATGATTCCCAAATCACGCTCTTGGGTGGAGGCAGCTAGTCTTTACCATCCAAGGTAATATGCCTTATTTGGATTTCTTTTTCCTATATGAATGACTTTGCACTTTTTGGCGTTGAATCTCAACTGCCATGCTCCAGACCATTCTTCCCATTTGTTGAGATCAGCTTCCATCTTGTCCACTTCCTGCTGGGTGTTGACCCTGTTACATATTTTGGTGTCATCTGCGAACAGGTACACCTTTCCCTGTAGTCTGTTAGCTATATTCGATATGAAAATATTGAAGAGCGGGGCCCAAGTACTGAACCCTGGGGCACACTGCTGGTTATCCTACCTTCTGATGACAGTGCTCCATTTACCTGCACTTTCTGGGTTCTGCCCTGTAACCAGTTGTAAACCCATCTAACTACTTCTGATCCAACTCCTTTGTGGTCTAGCTTCTTTAATAGCCTTCTGTGTGGAACCGAGTCAAAGGCCTTGCTAAAGTCTAAGTAGACCACATCTACCACCCCACCATCATCTATAACCTTTGTAACACAATCAAAAAACTCAATCAGGTTTGTCTGGCGTGACCTACCTGCTGTGAAACCATGCTGCTTGGGATCCTGATGGCTGCTAGCCTCCAGGAATGCCATGATCCTCTGCTTGAGTAGTGTCTCCATTAACTTCCCCACTATGGATGTGAAGCTTACCAGCCTGTAATTTCCAGAGTCCTTCCTGCTGCTCGATTTGTGGAGCAGGACCACGATTGCCCTTTTCCAATCTTCGGGTACCTTCCCATTCTTTAGGGATTTGGTGAATAGTTTAGCCAGTGGGGCAACCAACTCTAATCTCAGTTCTTTTAAGATCTTGGGGTACATTTCTTCTGGACCCATGGCCTTGTCAACCTGTAGTTTATTTAGTGCTTCCAGTACTTTGGTTTCTGTGAAGGGGCCAGTATCAACCCCCTGTCCAGGGGTGTTGCATTTTGCCATTTCTGGGCTATCACCTGGGTTCTCCTCAGTAAATACAGAGCAGAAGTACAGTACTTGTTCATGATTTCTACTTTTTCTGGGTTGTCTTTTGTTGTTTTCCCTTCCTGAGTTGTAATCTTGATTATACCCTCTTTTGCCTTCCTTCAGTCCTGGATGTATCTAAACAAGGATTTGTCTCCTCTGTTTGCCCTTTCTGCTATACTTGCTTCTGTCTGCACTTTTGTCTGCCTTATTTTTTTGCTGGCTTCTTTCATTTTCTCCTTGTACAACACACAGTCTTCTTCCCTGTTTGTTCCCTAGTATAGCTTGAAAGCCTTCTGTTTTTCTTTCAATGTTTTAGCCACTGCCTTTGAAAACCATAAGGGGTTTCATTTTCTTTTCACTTTGGTAATCCTTCTGGTGTATTGGTCAGTGACTGTCTGGATCGCTTTCTTAAGTTTCCCCCACATGACACTGACCTCGTTCACTTGTAGATCAATTAAATCGTTTCTTATGTTGGTCCTAATTTGGTTGAAGTCTGCCTTTTTAAAATCTAGTACTTTTATTTTTGAGTGGCACATTTCCTCAGATATGTTTACCTTGAAGCTAACCATGCAATGGTCACTGTTAGCCATATGGCATCCCACGTCGAGTTCCTTGACCCTCTCAGTGTTTGTGAGGACCAGGTCAAGTATGGCATCTTCTCTTGTTGGTTTTTTGATCAGTTGACTTAGTTCTGCTCACTGTAGCGCCAATAAGAAATCCTGCTTCTTGATGTTGCTGCCGTTAGTGTACTCCAATTTATATCTGGAAGGTTGAAGTCCCCCACAGTATCACCTCTCCTCCCTGAGTCATTTTGTGTATTTCTTCTATCAGGTCTTTGTTCCCTTTCTATCCTTGATTTGGAGGTCTGTAAATGATGCCGATGCTGAAGGTTTTTCCATTTCCTGTATCTATAGTAAGCCACAGTGACTCTGTGTCCTCAGGGTGACTCTGTACCTCTGTGGCATTTATGTCTTCTTGGATATAAATGGCTAATTCTCTCCCTCTTTACCCCTGCCTATCTTTTCTGAACAGATTGTATCCAGGTATAGGCATGTCCCATCTGTGGTTTTCTGTGAACCACGTTTCTGTCACAGTGACCGAGTTCAATCTTTCTACTACCATGATGGCTGCGAGTTCACGTAGTTTGGTTGCAAGGCTTCTAGTGTTTACAACCATCACCTTCCAGGAATGTGCACCCCCTTTGGTATGGGGCTGCACCTTCTTCTTGGACAGTGCCAGCTTGCTGTTTGCAACCAAGTGATTTTTGAGGTTGCCGTCTTTTTGCGGAATGCTGATTGAGACCTCTGTGGTCGAGATGCCCGGGTTCTGTATTTCTCTTTCTGTGTGTGTGTGTGTGTGTGTGTGTGTGTGTGTGTGTGCTCCCTTGGAATTATGAAGAGTGATGACAAGCCCACCGACAGTGGTGGTGTGAGCTGTCACCATAGCCTTCCAATCACCGCCTCCCCCCCTCTGCTGTAACCTCAATACCATCCCCCCTTTTCTGTGTCTGCCCCACCTATACTTTACATGAGGTCCCTCCTTTTTTACTTATGGCCACTCCGTGCTCATGGCCATGCCTGTTTACTTTAGTCCAATGTTGGGGAGTTCCCTTCCATTCACCAAGCCCCTTACCTTTGTATCTTTCTGCTGCATTCTCATTTAGGCCTTCTTCTCTTTGCTGAAGACCTCCCAGTTTAAACCCTCCAAGAAGACCTCTAACTTTTGCCCTAGTGCTCTCGCTCCTTCTCCAATGAGATGCAGACCATCATGCTTGAAGAGCTTCCTGTCCTAGAAGATCCCCCAATCTCCAATGTATTGCCTCCCATTGTCTGCGCACCAACCCTGGAGCCACTGGTTGAATTCCTTGATCTCTTTGTTCCTGATCTTGTCCTCACTTCTGCCTTTCCTCCAAACTGGCAACATCTCCAAGAAGGCCAGATGTGTTGTTTACTCCTTTAGGCTCTCCCCTAGAGTCTTCATGTTTGCCTTGGCTTCTTCCACAGTTCTATTTGCTATGTCATTTGTCCCAAGGTGGACAATGATCCCTGCAGAATCCTGATCTCTTCTCACCAGCCGTCCTATTCTGTCCTTATCTCTCTTTGCAGATGCTCCTGGCATGCATTTCACCATGGTTTCAGCTCCCTTTGCACTGATATACTGTGCCTCCACTTATCACAACATAGAGTCTTCTACAACCAGAATCCTCCTGTTGCTCTGTGTATTCTTCCTCTCCATCCTTGTACCTTCTTTCTGCTTTCTTGTATCAGGTTTGTCCTGTTCGATTCTTCCTTTTTCCTCACCTGGTTTCTGTCCCCTGGCTAGGGGAAGAAACAATTCTGCATGTGGATAGCATGTGGCTGGCAGTGCCCCATCTTAGCTCTAGGTGCCCCACTGCCCCCTCTCACCACCCTCCATCTCTCAAGACCCGTGGGCCTTTGGGGAAGTGGGTGGGTAAGGAGGGTGGGCATCTCCATTTCAGTCTGCTCTGCAGCCTTGTGATCTCTTCTCTTGCCTGCCATAGCTCCCTCTGTAGTTCTGCAACAGTCCTGCAGAAGGGGCCCCCCAGTCTCCAGAGTGTATGCCTTGCTATCAGCCCTCCGCAGCTCTGGCAGATCTGGATGTCCATGACTGAATGCCTGAATATGTGGGATCCCAAATAGGAATACTTGGACAAATATTTGAAATAAGGTATTTGTACACCCCTACTGTACAGTATGTGCAAAGGGACACTGTCATGGTCTTGTAAGAATTATTAGTCTAATGTGGACCTATGTACCATTCGCAGTGTACTGGCATTCATAGTTCATAAATGGCCCCCAATCAGCCTAATACCACTATAATTTGGCAATTCTTTTGTACAACATAATTTCAGGTGACTTAAGCTCATTGTAGAACCTCTGAACTGAACTGCCAATTGTCATTGTCCTGGTGCTCTACTCGTGCATGCATGAGTTATGAAATTGTTATGCCCTCTAATATTTTATAGATTCTGAAGCAAGGAATAATTCTGAGTTAATAGATGCTACTTGCATCTGAAAATGAAAATGTAACTCTTAGAAAGAAAGAAACTGGCAAATCATTGGTGCCGAGCATGCACACCAGAGCCGAGTGCACATTCTCTTGGAGCCAAGAATTCAGCAGTTTTTTTAACTTTCTTTCTAAGGGTTTTTGGATGTAAAGAGCATCTATCAACTCAAAATTATGCCCAGTTTCAAATTTATGAAAATATATGGGGGCATACAAATATTATAACTCATGCAGGCATGAGCACAGCATCTGAATGAAGACGATGAGCAGTTGCGCTCATGCTACTGTAACAAACTTGAGATGTCTGGAATTATGTTCTTCAAAAAAACTGCCAAATAAAAGTTGGTATTATGCAGACTGAGGGCCATTCATGAACTGTGAATGACACATAGGTCCACACTGGACCAATAATTCTTACAAATCCACAACAGACTCCTTATCAAATACTGTACTGCACAGTAGTAAAATCAGGCTCCAACTCAGTGGTTTAGCTTCCTTTCAATAGGTTGCTGTGTGCACTGCTCATTGCACTGACCTGATAAAAGTTTCCAGAGAGCTGCAACATAAGGTTACATTGATTACTAGCTAGAAGCAAACCATTAGGAAGCTTTTATCAATTCAGTGCAATGAGCAGTGCACACGTTAAACAACTCATCGAAAAAAGCTAACCACTGAAGTGGAAGAACACTTTATTGTGATTTGCACCGTAGGAATCATCCATCCAACAGGGAATCAAGAATGTGCAGCTGCCTTAGCGCTCAGCCTCAGCTCCCAATCATCACTGAACTCACTACCCACTGACTGCTTTTTTCCTGAGCGGGCACGCTTGCCACTAGTGGACCAGCCAATTTGCAGTCCACCAGGTGGGCTACACCTTCCAGATTACCCTCCCCCAGTCAATCAGGCCCACTCCTGCTCCTGACCAACAGGGAGTTTTAAAATGCTGGTTCTTACTGATGAAAACTCTTACACTCTTAAAAAGTGCTAGGCCTGCTGACCTAGTACCCCCTCAGAAGGATTACAGGAGTTGCAAAAGGAACCACATTTGCTTGGAAAATTGGGTTGTGTAAAGAGCAAAGTATCCAATCTCAGTGCTTTCTAGGGAGAGTTATAACACGGGTCTTATAAGACGAATCTAACAGGTTCTCCCTGGTCCTCGAAAGTTTCATATCAATATAATAAAAAAACTCAGAATCTAAGTTTCTTGCCCAAACAGTTACAGACAGATCTTTCAAAAGATATTCTTATTAAAATGTGGTAACAAGCTGGCCCAGTGGTGCTGAGGGTTGAGGTGCTGGACCCCACACCTCCTGCCATGCCGGCGACCTGGGTTCGGGAATGGACTCGGGCCGCCAGGGGGCTGTCAAGGGGAAGAAAGGATTGAGCATCCTGTGACTATTCTCCTTACTTCGGGGTGGGAGAGAGCCATGCGCCGTGCCACAGTGACACCTAGTGGAGGCTAGGTGCACTCAGATGGCAGCATACTTGAGGGGAAGAGCATGACGGGGTGTCTGCACATCAGTGTGATGCCATTGCATGACTGACTCCTCAGAGGAACAAAATACTGGTGGAAAATTGGTGGGGCAACCTCGACGGCTGATGGCCAGCCCTGTGCCCCTGGAGTCGAGAGGCGTCTTCGACAGCTTCATTGCTGTAGGTCACTAGAGGGGGGGGATGCTGCCATAAGCCAGAGTTTGCGATGGGGCGTATAAATTTGCATGCCAAGACCGACTCCAGGGGTATGGGTGCCGGTGGCTGGGGGTTGGTGAGGGACCGCTCTGACGAGGAGAGAAAAATCATGACATGTTAAAAAAAAATGTGGTAACAAGCTCCCTGAACTAGTGGCCTTGTTGGAAGAGGGACACCTGGATATCATGGCAGTCACAGAAACATGGTGCACAGAGAACCATGATGGGATGTCAACATGCCAGGGTACACAATCTACAGGAAGGACAGGGAGGGTAAAAGAGAAGAAGGAGTAGCTCTCTACCTAAGGGAAGGTGATCAAAGCAATGGAATTAAAGAGTAAGCAGGGAGGAGAGGAGGCACTGTGGGTCACCCTGGAGACAGAAAATGGCACCACAATCCGAATGGGAGAAGTATACAGACCCCCATCTCAGGGGGAGGCAATGGACAAGAAAATGATAGAAGGCATCCTTAGAATGGCAGAATAATAATAATAAACTTTATTTCTGTGGCGCCTTTCAAAAACCAAGGTGCCTTACAGAGTTTAAAAACACATCAAACATTTCAAATCTTAAAATATATAAAACAGCTGATACAATTAGAAGAATGAAGTCAATCGCCAAAAGCTTGATGATATAGATATGTTTTCAGGGCCTTTTTAAATCCCTCCACAGTCACGCACTCCTGTAACTGATGGGTAGAGAATTCCAGAGGGTAGTGGCCACATGCATAAATGAATGGGCCCCAGAAGATTTCATGCAGATCCTCGGGATCTCTAGCAACCCTCATCAGCTGAGCGGAGTGATCACCCAGGGTGGTAAGGAACCAGAAGCTCTTTCAGGTAGTCTGGACCAAGTCCATGTAGGGCTTTAAAAGTCAGAAGACCAACTTTAAAGGTAATCTGCAGCTGGCCCGGTGGCACAGAGGGCTGAGGCGCTGGCGCCTTACCTCAAACCACGCGGCGACCCGGGTTGGGCGGACTCGGGGTCGCTGATGGCAAGGGACAGGAGGGGAGGACTGAGCATCCCAGGACTGCTCTCACCCCGGGGGTGGGTTAGGGACATGCCTCACTCTTTAGCAACCCCCAGTGGAGACCAGGGGCACTTCAACAATCGGCACGACGTCAGGGGAACCAGAAAAAGCAGAAAAAATGGTGTCCGAGTGACCGGATGACAGCCACCTGGATCCCCGCCTCCATGAACCCCCGAAGAGCCAGGAAATACTGATCCCAGCAGCATCAGGGCTGAGAGCAAGAATGCCTGAAAGGCAATTTCCCTCCGGAAGGAGGGGACCCATCCGACCAAGGGTTACGTCGGGCTACCCTGGTCAGCTGCGATCTGGGATCAGGGGAAGCTGGCGTCGGAGAGGGGTTTGGAATGGAGATACGGAGGGCAGTCCTTGGCAGAGGGCCTGAAGGAGAGGCTGGTTGGACACAGGGGGTGATAAAACAAATAATGCAAAAAAAAAGGTGATCCGCCACCGTACTGGCAGCCAGTGCAGTCCGCGCAGAACCAGCGAAATATGACTGGACCGGGATGTACCAGTCAAAAGCTGGGCTGCTGTGTTCTGCACTAGTTGCAGGTGGTGGATTTCCACCCCAGGTAGCCCTAGGTAGAGGGAATTGCAATAGTCCAAGCATGAGGACACAAAGGCATGGACCAGCGTAGGAAGATCACCAGAAGGAACAAGGTGCTTAATCCTGGAGATAGTCCTCAGATGGTAGAATGAGTACTTGACAACAGCAGACACCTGCGAATGCAGAGTCAGCCTTTCATCAAAAATTACCCCATGTTACGCACCTGTTCAGAGGTTGGGAGTGATACACCCCAGGATAAAGGTCTGAGGGTGAACCAATCCCTAGCCCCCCACCCGATGCGCCGGATCCACAACCAGCAACTCTGTCTTTTCTGAGTTTAACTTCAGCCAACTCGAGTCAATCCACTCCTGGATTTCTTTGAGGCAGTTATTAAAGACCAAGAGAGCTCCATCCTGGTCTGGTGCAAAAGAAAGGTAGAGCTAGGTATCATCAGCATAGCAGTGAAACCTCAGCCCATACCTTCTTACAGTGTCTCCAAGGGGCAGCATGTACACTGCGAACAACATGGGGGATAACACAGAGCCCTGAGGAACCCCACAAGAAAGAGAGATTGGTTCTGAGGAATAAACCCCAGATACCAGTCTCTGAGTTCTTCCAGTGAGGTAAGATGTAAACCACCTGAGGACTACACCCGATAGTCCACAGATGAGCCTCAGGCGCTCAAGTAGGACCCCATGGTCCACAGTGTCAAAAGCTGATGAGAGATGTAGAAGAACCAGAATGGAACGGTTCTTCCGATCCTTAGCCATCAGGAGATCATTGAGCACCTGAACCAGCACTGTCTCAGTACTATGCCCCATTTGAAAACCGGACTGGAGGGGTTTCTAGATATCATGGATGGTCAAATGGCTCTCCAGCTATGCGGCGACTACCTTCTCAATCACCTTCCTTAAAAAGGGAAGGTCTGAGTTGGTCTGTAGTTTGCATTGCAGTCGGGGTCCAAAGAAGCTTTCTTCAAGACGGGTGTTACCACCACCTCCTTCAGGGAGCTAGGATACTCACCTGTTTCCAAGGAGCACCGGACTATCCATGCTAGGACTGGACCGATGGAATCAATACAACCCAAAATCAGGGAAGTTGGTCCAGGATCCAAACTACAGCACGTAGGGCACACACCCTGGACAATCCGCATGATATCCATGAACTCCGGTTGGTCGAAGGTACTCCAGGAAAGCTGAGGAGCAGAGGCTGTGTGCTGATCCAAAGCAACACCCTTAGAGTGTGCTGGATGGAGTGCAGCCCTAATGTCAGCTACCTTAGTTGCAAAGAATCGAGCAAGTTTGTCACACTCAATTTGTGAAAAGACCTTTTGAACTTGTAGGCAAGCTGAGTTGCACAGTCTGTCTACAGTGTGAAAAATCTGAGCTGGTCAATTCTGATCAGCCACAATCTCCCCAGACAGGAACTCTGTCTTCTTACGGGAGATTGCAGATTGATAGGCTTGATAATGCTGCATCAATCTAAGGTGGTCGGCATCAAGGGAGGATCTCCACCAGCAATGCTCTAACCTTCGTACTAATTGTCACATCTCCCTCAAGGTCCCATCAAACCATGGGGACCGAGAGCGAAGGAAGAGAGGGTGAACATGGACAGGAGCAACAACATCCAGGGCCACTGAGATACCATATTATAGGCTACCACAAGGCTTCTGTGTCACTGTTTGCCACTGGAAGGGTCGATAGGTCAAGTACCACCGCCAGGCCTTCAGAGCTAACATCTCATAAAGTGCGATACCTGACCATCTCCACAGGGGTAGGCCTGCAAAGGGGGGCACTAAAACTAAATCCCACTGTGTAGTGATCGGACCATCAGAAAAGGGGAGATATTGTTGATGGGGGACCTGAATACGCCAGATGTTAACTGGAGCACCTTTGCTGCAGTCACATCCAAGAGTAGGGTCATTCTCTATGCCATACAGGGGACATGCCTCAGACAGCTAGTGTTGGAACCCACTCGGGAGAGAGCTATCTTAGACCTGGTACTCTCAAATGGGGACAGAGAGAGGATCTCGGATTTAGAAGTGGTAGCCATCTGGGAACAAGCGACCACCAAACAGTGTGGTTCATGATAAACACAGCTGTAGAGTCAAGCCGTACAATGGCAAGAGTATTGGACTTTAGGAGGGCTGACTTTGGGAAAATGGGAGAGTGCCTCAGGAAAGCACTAGCAAACGGGCAAGAAGGAGGGGTGGAGGAGCAATGGGAAAAATCAAAACAGCATCATAGAGGCAACAAGCCTTTGTGTGTAGCAAATCAACATAACAAAATGAAGGAAAAAAAAACACTATGGTTCTCAAAAGAGGTGGCGGGGAAGACTAGGGAGAAAAAGGTAGCATTCAGGAAGTATAAGGAAACACAGAAGGAGCAGGACAGAGAACTGTACCAGTTAAAGCAGAAGGAAGCGGGGAAGGCAGTCAGAACAGCAAAGGCCCAAACTGAGGAAAAGATAGTCAACTCAGTTAAGAAGGGTGAATAAAACCTTTTATAGGTACATTAGGGGGTGAAGAAAGACCAAAGGAGGGATAGTGAGGCTTAATAAAGGGAAGATGGGGTGAGCAGAGGGTGACAGTGAAAAAGCAGGGATACTGAACAAATACTTCTGCTCAGTATTCACAAAAGATGAGGAGGGGGAGATACCTAAACCAAACAATAGAAGCACTCTGGATAGGGGGATCAATACCAGTCCATTCACAGAAGAAAAGGCCTTAAAAAAATTCCTAAAACTGAAGGTGGACAAAGCAATGGGGCCTGACGGGATGCACCAAAGAATTCTAAAAGAACTAAGGGGAGAACTAGTGACACCACTGACTACTCTCTTTAACAAATCATGGGAGGATGTTGTGGTACCTGAGGACTGGAGGAGGGTGGATGTTATTCTCCTTCACAAAAGTGGGAGCAAGACAGAGGCACAAAACTACAGACCTGTTAGTTTAACCTCAGTGGTAGGAAAAATGATGGAATCACTTCTGAAGGAAAGAATTGTTGAGTACCTAGAGGCCAGTGGGGCACAGGACCCAAGGCAGCATGGATTCACAGCAGGAAGATCATGTCAGACAAATCTAATTGATTTCTTTGACTGGGTGACAAAAGTAGCAGACCAGGAAGGGGCCATGGACAAGGCCTACCTAGACTTTAGCAAAGCATTTGACACAGACCCACACAAAAGATTAATTAACAAGTTAGCCAGCCAGGAAGTGGGTCCCAGGGTTGTAGCCTGGGTAAAACATTGGCTGAACAACAGGATGCAGAGGGTAACAGTAAATGGAGCCCACGCCAAAGAAAGTGGAATTACTAGTGGGGTATCACAGGGTTCAGTACTTGGACCAGTCCTCTGTAATGTCTTTATTGGTGACATTGCAGAGTGACTGGAAGGGAAAGTGTGCCTCTTTACAGATGACATATAGATCTGCAACAGGGTTGATATACACGGGAGGGTGGAAAGGATGAGAAGGGACTTGGCAAGGTTGGAGGAATGGTCAAAAGTTTGGCAGCTTAGAGTCAGTGCAGAGAAGTGCAAAGTAATGCACCTGGGAAACAAAAACCAAGGGGAAGAATACACAATGTGGGGGGAGGTATTAACAACAGAATAAATGGAAAGGGACCTGGGGGGCAGTCATATCAGATGATCTAAAGGTAGGCAAGCAATGTGAGAAGGCAGTGAGGAGGGCTTGGGGGATACTGGGATGCATAGGGAGAGGCATCATCAGTAGAACACAGGAAGTTGTTATCCCTCTGTACAGACAGTTGGTGAGACCCCATCTGGAGTACTGCATCCAGTTCTGGAGACCCCATCTCTGCAAGGACATAGATAGGATGGAGGCAGTCCAGAGGAGGGCAGCTAAAATGGTGCAGGGTCTGCACCAAAAGTCATATAAAGAAAGACTAAAGGAGCTTAATATGTATAGCCTTGAAGAAAGGAGGGAGAGGGGGACATGATAGAAGCGTTTTAAGTACCTCAGTGGAATCAACAAAGTCCAAGAGGGTAGCATCTTTCAGAAAAAGAGATGTGCAAAAACAAGGGGGCACAATTTTCAGATAGATGGGGGACAGCTCAGGGGTAATGTGAGCAAGTATTTTTTCATGGAGAGATTGGTGGATGCATGGAACGGCCTTCCTAAAGAGGTCATAGGGTCAAAGACAGTGGCGGAATTTATTTTTAATTTTTATTTCTTTATTTAAAACTTTCAGAATTACAATCCTTTGACTCATAGACTCCTTTACAAAGGCTCCCTGTCAGAATAACAATGAGGGAAACTTACTGCAGAGACAATAATACAATAAAGTGACCAGGCTAGGGAACAATGGGGGATTACAGACAGAGTAGAAACAAAAGCATTTTCTTAGGGTAAGGAAGACCCAGTGTTATGCATGTGTAGTAGTATATTAAATGTTACACAGAAGTTCCAGTGGAATCAAACATGATACACAGGTAAACCATTAGCAGACAGGCATGACCAAAGAAGCGTGAGAAGATAGCAGGTTAAACCTACAAGGTGTGGGCGGCAGGGGGAGAGATGGTTAGGGACAGTCTCAGACAGAGGAGTCTAGTAGGAGGGCTTTGAAATTTGCCTTAAAAAGGCTGAATTTCGGTTCCAGGGAACTAGAGAGGGGGGGAGACTGTTTAGCCAAAGGGGAGCTCTGTAGCAAAAGGCTCTTTGGCCAAGTGTGGTGTGACAATGGGGAATTGGAGAGTGCATCCTGTGGAACTATGGGACACTCTGGTATTCTGGGTGGGACGGATGAAGCTATGCAAGCAGGGTGGGTCTTGACCAAGGTGGATATTTTTTGGCAAGGAGACAAGTGTGGTATCTGAGCCGGGCATCAAAGGGAAGCCATTCTGCAGACTTGTATTAGTCACAGGAGTGTGTCCATCTGTCGCAGCCTGTGACCAGCCTGCACACTCTATTGTGATATTGATTCGCCGCAGGGTAGTGAGGTCAGTGGAGCCATAGATGACGATGTCATAATCTATCAGTGACAGGACAGACGAGGTTACTGCAAGCTGGATGGCCAACAGGGGGAGGCAGTGTTTGTGGCGATACAGTATCCCAATCCTGCATTTATAGCAGTGGACAGTTGTTGGACATGGTCTTGGAAGGAGAGGGATGTGTCGAGGGTTATGCCTAAGAATTTCAATGACTCAACCTGTTCAAGAGGGGGTGCCTAGTGAATTACAGATGGAAATAGGGAAGGCATGATGTGGGCTTTGGCGGTGGTCGAAAATCATGGATTTTGTTTTCTCGTAATTTCGAACTAGGCAGTGGGAGTTGAACCAGGTCTCAGCCTCAGAAAAAAAGGCTTGGAGGGAGCATTGGAGGGATTTGGGACTCTGGTGACTCCAGAAGATTACTGCGTCATCTGCATAGAACAAGATTCTTCCAGAGCAGGAGCTGGAGAGGGAGTTAAGGAAAAGGCTGAATATGAGGGGTCCCAGGATAGAACCTTGGAGCACACCAAAGCAGACAGGGAGGTTGCTGGAAAAGGTGGAATTGATGTTTACCTGCTGGGTTCTATCAGAGAGGTAGCTCTGGAACCAGCATATTGTTTCGTCAGAGAGACCTAGGGAGGGCAGATTGGCGAGAAGCAGAGCATGGTGAACAGTGTTGAATTCCTTCATGAGATTGATATACACCTGTTAGAGGGGGGATCTGGTTACTGGCCGACCTAGAGCTTGGTGAAACTGTGTTGAATATTTGATTTCAGACTTTGGCCCTTTTTAAGTTATAGATATTTAGTTTGGATTAAAGAAATTGGTTTGTAGTATTTTTTATTGTTTGGATATTTGGGTGGTGAGAGGACTCTGTATCCAGTTATTTATTTGTTTATTAGATTTATAGTTTATGCTATTGTTTGTTTGATATTGGGAGTATTTTCCTCTCTCCCCAGTGGTGAGAGGACTGGGTGGGGAGGGAATCAATTACTTTAATGTATATTGTTTTATCTCTCTTCCCCAGTGATGAGGGGACTGGGTGGGGAGGGGGAATTTAATTAGTGTTTTGTTGTATTTGATTACATTTTTTTTGTTTGGGTTTAGGGGGGTTAGAGCCCTTTAATCAATAGTTTGAGGTGTGTTTGATTTTCTTAAATTGTATTTTATTTTTCATTATAAAGGGCTTTGTATTTATTTAAGCTTTAAGAGGTGGGTTAACTTTTTAATTAGGATTGTTTATCTGTTGTGTTAATTATGTGTTGGGATAACACAAGGACAGTCGGGTATTATTCTCCCTCCACGCTCAGGGACCTTCGTCCTTTTTCTTGTCCCCCCTACCGCCAGAAGTCTATAGACGGTGTAGGGCTCTGGGAATTGTTGGAAGAAGGGGGAGGACGAGGGCTGGGTCTGGAGGGGGAACGGAAAGGAGTGGGTGGATAGGGATAGTGGAGACAAGAAGATGCCCTGGGGTGAAATGGACCCAGAAAAGGGGTCCTCCCTGTCTGGTGCCCACACCCAAGGGTTCTGATTATAGTCAGCAGGTAGCACGGTCATCCTCGGAAGCTCATCCTACTTGGGCGGTGTTGTGCAACGCCAGGTCTATTAAAAACAAGACGGCTATTATAGCTGATTTTGTTGGGTCATCTGACCTGGCGTGCATCACTGAAACCTGGCTGGATGAGAATGCTGGACCAGTTTTGGCGGCAGCAGTTCCAGCTGGGTACTCAGTGATACACCGCTCGAGGGTGGATCATAGGGGCAGGGTGTTGCTATCTGTTTTAGATCAGAACTGGGCCTAGTGGAGGTACCAGTGGGAACTATCAAATCTTTTGAATGTATCATAGGCAAGGGTGTGGGGCGCAGGATACTTCTCGTATACCGTCCACCAGGTGATGAGAATGTTTTCCTGTGGGAAGTTGCAGACTTCATTGTCGACCTGACATTGGGGTCCCACAGATGGTTGGTTCTGGGGAACTTCAATGCCTGGGTCGACGATGAACTCTCACATTTTGGTCAAGACTTCCTCCAGTTAATGATCTCACTGGGCTTCCCACAGGTCATTTCCTCCTCGACCCATATTGGTGGTCATTCATTGGATTTGGTGTTCCTTCTGGGGAAGGAGATATCTGACTTGGTGGTGGAGCCAGTTGGATGGTTGGACCATCACTCCATTGGGTTCAGTTTTGAGGCCACCCCTAGTAGGTCAGCCCCTATGGAAATGGTCCGGTGCCGCCCTTTAAGTGGTGTTTCCCCGGATGATCTGACGGTGGTGCTGGACCTACCGGGCTTACCAAGCGATTGCATGGATCCAGGAGAGCTGGTACTTGCCTATAATAAGGTGGTGGCAGGGGCCCTGGATTCCATTGCTCCTGTTCATGTTCGTCCTCTCACTCTTCGCCCCAGGTCTCCTTGGTTCGATGAGACCCCGAGAGTGTTGAGGGAGTCAGACGAAGGTTGGAGTGGTGCTGACTGAGGTCGGGTCTGAATTGTGACAAACTTAGTTTGATGGACATTATGTGGTCTATCAATCCACAATCTCTCATAAGAAGGCAGAATTCCTGTCCAGAGAGATTGTGGGTGCACAGAATAGACCAGCTCAGCTCTTCTGGACTGTGGACAGATTGTGCAATCCAATCTGTCTTCAGCCCAGAAGAACTTTTTCTCAAGAACGTTGTGAGGAGTTTGCTCTATTCTTTTCAGATAAGGTTGCCAAAATCAGATCTGATGTCCGCTTGACCCTCTCCAATGGGAGTTGTGATGGTCTGCAGGAGATGTCGGACACCCAGTTTGTGTGGTCTGACTTCAGCCTCCCCACAATCAATGACATTGTGATGATCATCCAATCACTGCGTCTGACCAATTGTGGTTTGGACCCGTGTCCCACATGTTTCTTAGTGGGTTGTGTGGATAAAATCGGCCTCGTCCTTGCTGAGATAGTCTGGAGGTCCTTGGAGAGAGGGATTTTTCCAAATCCTCTTAAGGAGGCTGTGGTTCAGCCCCTTCTTAAGCAGTCCTCCTTGGACCCGGACTGTCTGGCAAACTACAGGCCTGTCTCTAACTTACCCTTTGTGGGTAAAGTTATTGAGAAGGTGGTCGCCATCGCAGTTGGATGAACATTTGACCAGCCACAATGTCTATGATTCTCTCCAGTCTGGATTTAGGAAAAGGCATAGTATCGAGACAGCTTTGGTTCGGGTACTAAATGACCTCCTAATAGCGAGAGATCGAAGGACCTGTTCCATCTTGGTTCTTCTTGATCTCTCTGCAGCATTTGACACTGTGGACCATGGTGTGCTATTGGAACATTTGCGATCTATCTGTGGGCTGTCTGGTACAGTCCTCAGCTGGTTTCAATCTTACCTCAAGGGTAGGACTCAGAGGGTGGTGTCCAGGATTTTCTCCTCCGCATCAGTCTCCCTATCCTGCAGGGTACCGCAGGGTTCCATTTTGGCACCCATGTTGTTTGCAGTGTATATGCTGCCATTAGGAGCGATTATTAGGCAGTACAATCTGGGTTTTCACTGCTATGCAGATGATACTCAGCTGTACATGTCCTTTGTGCCCGGTCAGGATGCTGTCTTTTCGGTCTTTAACAACTGTCTTGCCGAAATCCAAGACTGGATGAATGAGAGTTGGCTGCGGTTGAACCCAGAAAAAAATGAGGTGTTGGTTGTGGACCAGGGTCTCTGGGAGGTGGGTTTGTTAGCTGGATCGCCCTCGGGTTTATGGCTTGGGGGTGTCCAGCTGACTACCTCAAACTGGGTGCGGAACCTGGGCATTGTGTTTGATGACTGCCTGACATTTAAATTTTAGGTGTCAGCAGTTGTCAAAACCTCTTTTTACCATCTGAGGAACATCGCCCAGGTGAAGCACCTGGTTCCTCCAGACGATCTTCCTACTTTGGTCCATGCTTTCATTACCTCCCGCCTTGACTACTGCAATGCCCTTTACCTTGGGCTACTGGGGGTTGAGATTCGCTGCCTGCAGCTAGTGCAGAATGCGGCAGCCAGGCTGCTGACTGGTTCTTCTAGGTCCAGTCATATAACGCCTGTGCTCCACAGACTGCACTGGCTGCCAGTTTACTGCGAATCACCTTCAAGGTCGGTTTGCTGACCTATAAGACCCTACATGATCAGGGACCTGCTTACCTGAAAGATCTCCTTTGTCCCTACCGTCCTCCCCGCTCTCTCTGATCCACTGACGAGGGATTGCTAGAGATTCCCAGGGTTCGCTTAAAACCTTCAGGGGCCAGATATTTTAGTTTCATGGCCCCAACCCTCTAGAATTCTCTTCCTCATCAGGTGCGAAACTGCCTGACTGTCCAAAGTTTTAAAGGAGCTTTGAAAACCCATCTTTTTAGTAAAGCTTATAATGATTTTTTTAATATTTTAATGTTGTTTTAACTATTTATTGTTTTATGTTATATTGTACAGGTGCCTTGGTTTAAGAAAGGCGCCTTATATAAAGAGTAATTGATTGATTGAGTGAACCCCACTATGTGTCCCCGTTTGAACATGCTATGGATAAAGGAGGTATATTCCAGAAGGGCAGTGGTGGTGCTGTGCCCAGGTCAGAAACCGTGTTGTTCAGGACACAGTAATTGATGCTTGGATAGGTGGCCCATCAGTTGATCTGCTGCAATTTTTTGGAGTGCCTTGGAGAGTGGAGGTAGAAAGGAGAGTGGGTAATAGTTATTTGGGGAGAGACGGTCTCCACTTTTGAAGATGGGGGTAATGATGGCACTTTTCCAGAGGGCAGAAAATTGCCCAAGGCAGAGGGACAGGTTTAATAGTTTGGTGAGGGGTTGTAGGACCTCATCTAGGACAAGCCGGAGGAGCTTTACGTTAATGGAATCACCGCTCACATAAGATTTGACAAGGGTCTTGGAGAGGCAATGCCTGGCATCGCATTGTGAGATGATACAGAGGTGGAACAGAGGGATATTGGGTGGAGAGCAGCGGCCAGGAGTGTGATTGATGGGGTCAAAGAAGTTGGGGGGAAGGACACTACTAAAGTTGGAGAAGGTGGTATTAAGGGTATCTGCAATAGTCTCCAGATCTTGCATATGGTTGCCATGGACCGAGAGCTGGGCTTGGGGGGGGGGGGTAGTTTTCCCATTAAGCTCATTCATGTCCTTCCAGAAATTATTTCCCCCGAGCCCCAGGTGGAGGTGAGTGCCATTTGGTAATGGGCTACCTTAGCTTGGCAAATGGACCAGTAGCATTTGTTTCTGGCCTTTCGATAGCATTGTCTGTCTATCAGGAGCTGGGAGTTTATAGTCCTGCACCAGAGGTTATGACAGTGTTGCATTTGGTCAATTAGCTGTTGTAAAATCCATGGGGTGTGTCAGTTCTTAGAGATATGTATTGAGAAGGGGGCAAAGGTATCGCAGGCGGCATTGAAGATAGAAATAAAGTTGGAGAGGGCAGTGTCAATTGATTGGCAACTGTAGACTGAAGACCAACTGGAGTTGGCTAGGTAGGATTTGAATTGTTAAAGTTTTCCTTTCCTTAGGCGCTTGCAATAGGAGACAATGTGAGGATCAGAGGAGTTTTTATTGGACCAGGTGCAGATTACAGGGCAATGGTCACTAAGGGTGTCAGGCAGTACTGTTGCTTTCAAGATGTTTTTGGGCCAGTTAGTAAGAAGGTCTAGCAGCATGGATGAGCCCGTGATGTTGTTGTGCCTAGTAGGAGTTTGAATAATTTGAGTGAGGTCTAGCACTGCACTTGAGTCCTTGTAAGGGGAGGAAGATGAGAACAGCAAATTGACATTAAAATCCCCCACAGCGATCAGTTCACTATTAGAGGGGAGTTGGGAGATGCAGGACATGACAGAGGGGAAGGCAAATCTTTGTTTATACGAGGGAATGTATACCACCATGATGTAGAGGGATTTGCCAGGATTACTGAGAAGTATCTTGGCTGTGATGGTTTGGGCACCATGTTCAGGGGGAGAGAGGGGACTGGCTGGGACTGGAGTGTATTTCTGATGCAGAGGGTGCAGCTGCCGCCTCTTTTCCCCTAGTCTGTCAACATGGTAGAGGGAATAAACAGGAAGGGAAATGGCCGAGTCCGGTATGTCATTGGAGAGCCATGTCTCAGACAGAACCAGTATGTCTGGTGAGTGTTGTGTAAACCACCCTTGAAGTAGGGTGAACTTTTTTTGCAGGCTGCAAATGTTCACTGCAGCAAACTGGAGCCCATGCATACTGTCACACGAGGTGGAGCGTGGGTGAGGCGGCCCGGGGTTGGGGTGTATATTGCCCGATAGAAGAAGCAGAAGGAGGGCGTGTTAAAGTAGGGCAGTTTTAAGTGTTTTATGCTTATGGGATGTGGGGTATGTGACAGGGCAGTGGGAGGAGATGGGAGTGCAAGGGATAGGAATGGAGAGGGTAGAATGTGCGAGGAGGAGTGATGCAGCTGGGACTGTGCTTGGGGAGCGCGTTGGAGAAACAGTCAGTGGGGGAGGGCTGAGAGGTACCTGTTCAGGGTGTCAGGAAGCCCCAGGTGTTATATGGAGACTGGCACGAACAGGGGTGACAGGTTGATGGGGGAAGAGTGCATTAGGGAGTGAAGTGGGGGGCTGGCTGTAGTTGCACTGTAGAAGGCTCCAAAGGAAAGGCATAGTAAGAGTTGGGTGAGGGGGTGGGATAAGCAAAGCATCGATGGGACAACACACCCATGGTGTGAGCAGGGGATCCAAGTTACCTTTAGGGGCTTTGCTGTCTGCTCCAGGCTGAGCAAATGGTCCAAGTGAGAGAAGGGGGTTCTGGACAGAGGTCTAGGTGAACAGAGAGAGAGACAAAGGAGAGGACCAGGTTACCTGCTTTTAGGCAGGAAGCCCTGGACAAAGATTCAAGAATGCATGGGACAGACATAAAGCAATTCTAGTGGGGGGTAGGAGGCAGTAGGCGTTGGTTAACAAGGATCTGCAGCTTATCCAATAGGTACTGAAATTGGCAGACTGGGTGGGCCAAGCGGTCCTTATCTGCCATCAAAGTCAATGTTTCTATGTTTATATAACTTTGGAACCATTAGCGCTACAGACTTATTTTTTTTTTTAGTGAAAGCCTGTAGTCAGCCAAGTAGTCGTGTCATTACTATATCACTACAGTGAACATATATCAATATAAAAAAATGGTTCACTGCATCTTTAAAATCCTGTAATTTTTATTACATTATATTGACATGTATATACATGTACCAAGACAGAATTAACTGTATTAACTGTTCAAATGTTACAGCTTTCAAAATGTAGTTTCAAGCATTGTAAAAATATCATATAAGATTATTTATGGAAATGGTCGGAAGAAATTAGTGGTTGTTCTGTCTACAAATAAACGCATCCTTTTCTAGTTTATTTTATTTTTTGTTTGTTATTGGTTGAACATTGGTAACCGAGAAAGACACACTGAGCTGAGGCATTTCCAGATGTGACTAGGCATGTATGGCTAGGCACCTGGGCCAAATGATAAAGGAACCTCTTCCATGGATCATTAGACAAATCCTGGATTAAAAGATGCGGTAGAATAGGAAACACAGTAAATATTGAGAGGGATGCAGGACTAATAAGAACCACCCTGAGTTGAAATGCATGACTGGTGGAGAACAAAGATGTCTGATGTGAGTCTGTTGCCTAATGTGTCCCCCAGCATGAGGAGATCCAAGTCTAAGCAAGTTTGTGAATTTCTGATCTAAGTCCAGCATTCTTTCTGATGTAACTCAATGTGTCTGAATCCTGAGAAAACTAAGCTACTTCTCCATACCTCTTCTTGCAGGGCTATTCATCTAAGTCCACGCAGTTTAGTTCTTGGGAATGTTGTGATTACTTCAACCTCATCTGTTTGCAATTTGCAAGAGCTTTTTTAAGACTCTGTTGTCTCCCTCGTTTCTCTTGAACAATGCAATCAAGGCTGCTTGTTTTCCTTCATTTGTTACCTTCCTAAAGTTCAGTCATATCCTGATTACTAGAAACTAGGAGGGCCAGGGAAGAATAAGGGAAAAAGTCAGGTAAATAGGAAAAACAGTTTAGGAGTTACATGGAAGGCGGTCTGCCTTAATAACAAGAGCCTCCAGCAAGTTCCAGGCAATGATGGCAGACACTGAGACTGACCTTGTGGCTATCACAGAAACTTTTTTTCAAACTTTATTTTCATTTTTTTAAGACCAATGGAGGAATCAAAGACAGTAGTCCAGAACAGATCAAAGAAGATTCACAATCAACAATATATAGCGTACAAAGGTCTGCACAGAAAAAGTTATCACCCATTAGATTGGCATCGCATAGGTAACAAGGTGAAATATTACTTGTGGTACTACTCAGTGGTGGCATACAGACATTTAACAGAAATAAATTTTGGTCAGTTAAAAGTCCATCACTTTTTGAGCATCTGATAAGAAAGCCCAAGCAGTAGTTCAGTAAAAGTTTTTTTGTCAGTCTTCATGAGACCATGAGCACCAGTCCGATACTACTTGCACTGAGAAGGCATTAATAAAAGAAGTGCAGCTAGCTTGTTGAGAGTAGAGCAGAGAAATAAAGAAGAGTCAGTAACATCAGAAATAGAAGATGGAAAAGAGAATGAAAGTGAAGGGGTGAAGGGGAAGAGAAAGAGGGGGTTAGCCATCCACTCTCATGGGATAAAATCGGGGGATGTTGCTATCTAGATACTTGGGCCTCAGAAAATAATGACTGGGATCTGACATCTCTGGGTACTCAATGTTTAGGAGGGACAGAGAAAAAGGTAGATGGGGAGGCATAGCCCTTTACATCAGGGAAGGCATGAGGTTGTGGAAGATGGATGCATCAGGGATAGTAATGGGGAGACAGAGCTGCTGGGGTGCAGCTCAAAATGGCCTCAGACAAAAAACTATGGTTGCGGGTTTTGTTTTTAATTTTTGGTTTTGGTCTGGGGGTGCTCTATAGACTACCAGGGCAAGGGGAAGAGTGGGACATGAAGGCCGGAGAAGAGCTTAAAATGGAAGTGGCAAAGGGGATGCAATACTATTGGTGGATCTGAACCTGCCAGATATTGATTGATGTTCTAGCAGCCAGAAGCACCAGAAGTCAAGCCTTGTTGGATACATTCATATTGGCACAATTAGTAGAGGAACCAACGAGGCAGGCTGCAATTCACAGGGTTTCTTATGAACTCTGAGGTGGTAGGTGGTAGGAGATATGAGAGCTGGGGAGCCATTAGGGAACAACAACCACAACTCCACTTGATTTTAACTGCCCCTATGGTTCAGAACACCCCAATCGGGAGCTGAGGTCCTCCATTTCAGAAGGGTGGACTTCAACAGGTTGAGTGAGTTGGTCCAGGACAAGTTTGTCAGGTAGACAACATAGGAGGTGTGGAAGAGATGTGGGGTGCAATAAAGGGGGCTATTCTTGAAACATCTAAGTTATGCAAGAGAATGGTAACCAAAAGAAACAAGTGCAGCAGGAGACCATTACGATTCTCAGTAATGGTCAGGGAGGCAGTGAGGGCCAAAAAAAAAAAGGTCATCTCCAGGTACAAAGAAAAGCATGGGAAGGAAAAGAGGGTGATTACATTTTGAGAAATAAAGAGGCAAAGAGGGTGGTTAGGGAGGCAAAAGCAGACACTGAGCTGTGAATCATGGAGGGGTCAAGAGCAGAGAAAAACAATTCTTTGGGTATATTAAGGAAAAAAGGAGGGGGAATTATTATGCTGTCTGAGAGGGTTGGGTGATAGAGGAGCACTAGCAAAAGGCTGCCATCCTTAATAAGTATTTTTGCTGTGTCTTCACATGGGAGGACAGCAGGCCCTTGCCAGAGAGTGGTATCAAAGTGGGCTCAAAGGGGGTCCTGGAAATGAAGCAGCCAGAATTTGCATGCGATAGGATCTGGAAAGGGCTAGCAGTCCTAAAGTAGGATAAGGCCCCCAGACTGGATGGGATGCATCTGAGGGTATCCAGGGAACTGGCAGTAGAACTGGAAAAACCCTTGGTAGAGCTCTTCAATAGCTTACTATGGATGGGGGTAGTTCTGAAGGACTGGAGGGTGGCAGATGTAGTTCTGCCTCATAAGGGGGAGGACAAGAAACACGTGGGAATCTACAGACCTGTCAGTCTTACATCTGTAGTAGGGAAGCTGATTGAGTCACTAGTCAAAGAAGACCTCATGGACTACCTGGAGAGCAGTGGTCTCTAGAATAGTAAACAACATGGGTTCATGGCAGGGAGGTCTTGTCAGACTAACTTGACAGTTTTCTTTGATTGGGTAACAAGGGCATTGGACAGGGGCCAAGTCATGGATCTGCTCTACTTCGACTTCAGCAAGGCATTTAACTCAGTGCTTTACAGGTGATTGCTGAAGAAAATGGAGGACCTGAGTGCAGCTAGAGACATAGTAACATGGGTAGATAGCTGGTTAAAGGCGAGGCAGCAGAAGGTTGTGGTTAACAGGTCAAGTCATAAAAGATGGAGGTCATGAGTAGGGTACCACAGGGATCTGTACTGGGCCCCGTCCTCTTCTGTATGTTTATTAGTGATGCTGGAGAAGAAATCTGGGGCTGATAGTTTCTCTTTGCTTATAACACTAAGCTCTGTGGTAGGGTGGATAGTTAAAGGAAATCAGGGAAATGCAGAATGAGCTGCAAGACTAGAGAGATTGTCTAAGGTTTGGCAGTTGAAGTTCAATGCCTAAAAAGTGCAATGGGATGCACCTAGGGAACAAGAACAGCAGGACAGAATACTGGATGAGTGGGGTAAAACTTAACACTACAGCTGAGAAAAGGGACCTGTTTTAGGAGTTATCATTACTGACTCCCTCAAACAATCAAGTCAGTACAACAAGGCATATAGTAAGACAAATACAATGCTGGGATGTATAGGGAGGGGTATAGACAGCAGAAGAAAGAAGTAATACTACCTCTTTATAGAATGTTGGTGAGGCCTCTGCTGGAGTACTGGTCCAGTTTTGGAGTCCTCATCTCAAGGAAGGATAAGGACAGGCTGGAGACAGTGCAGCATAGGGTGACAAAGATGATTCATGGTTGACAGGGCATATCTTATGAGGACCACCCCCAGGGTTTGAACAGGTACTCACTAGAGATCAGGCAGGAGAGGAGAGAAATGATAGAGACCTTCAAGGTCTTAAAAAGGAATATATAAGGTGAACTGCAAGGTATTATTTAGCATGAGGGCACAACTGGAAACTGGTAGGAGGCAGGTTCAAGAGGGATATGAGAAAGTATTATTTCACTGAAAGAGTGGCGGAACTGTGGAACCGTCTGGGTGCAGCTAGAGACATAGTAACAGGTTTTACCTTGCCTGTTGATTATGTAAGGTGCCTAGAGCCCCTGGGATTGGGTGCCATATAAATAAATGTTATCTAGAAAATACAACATCATACATGCCCCCACAATGCAAAGCATCATGGGCTACATATGCAAATCACCACAGAATGTTATGCTGGTCCAACTTTAAGCAGAATTGCATGGTGCCGAAAGGCCTCTCACACAGTTTGCAAAGGGTGCTAACAGAAGACATAGACACGTGTTTCGTCCTACCAGGACTCATCAGTATGCCTCGTCTGTTTGACACCCCAGTGGAATGGACCAGCTACCCTATAGGCAGTGTGCCTTGGATATATTGTGGTGAACCCATTAAAATAAAAACATTTAAAAGACAAAAGAACCTCTGTGCAGCAAACACTGAGGCAAGGATTACCTAAGGGGCATTTGGCTGGGAAGCCAAGTTTCAAGAAAATACAACATCACACATGCCCCCACAATGCAAAGCATCATGGGCTACATATGCAAATCACCACAGAATGTTATGCTGGTCCAACTTTAAGCAGAATTGCATGGTGCCGAAAGGCCTCTCACACAGTTTGCAAAGGGTGCTAACGGAAGACATAGACACGTGTTTCGTCCTACCAGGGCTCATCAGTATGCCTCATCTGTTTGACACCCCAGTGGCATGGACCAGTTACCCTATAGGCAGTGTGCCTTGGATATATTGTGGTGAACCCATTAAAATAAAAAAACATTTAAAAGACAAAGAACCTCTGTGCGCAAACACTGAGGCAAGGGTTACCCCCAAAGGGCATTTGGCTGGGAAGCCAAGTTTCAAGAAAATACAACATCACACATGCCCCCACAATGCAAAGCATCATGGGCTACATATGCAGATCACCACAGAATGTTATGCTGGTCAACTTTAAGCAGAATTGCATGGTGCGAAGGCCTCTCCACACAGTTTGCAAAGGTGCAAACAGAAGACATAGAACACGTGTTTGGTCCTACCAGGACTCATCAGTATAGCCTCATCTGTTTGACACCCCAGTGGAATGGACCAGCTACCCTATAGGCAGTGTGCCTTGGATATATTGTGGTGAACCCATTAAAAAAAAAAACATTTAAAGACCAAAGAACCTCTTAGCAAACACTGAGGGCAAGGGTTACCAAAGGGGCATTTGGCTGGGAAGCCAAGTTTCAAGAAAATACAACATCACATGCTTCAGCCAAATGCCTTGGGGTAACCCCTTGCCTCAGTGTTTGCACAGAGGTTCTTTGTCTTTAAATGTCTTTTGTCTTTTAAATGTTTTTTATTTTAATGGGTTCACCACTAATATATCCAAGGCACACGCCTATAGGGTGGCTGTCCATTCACTGGGGTGTCAAACAGACGAGGCATACTGATGAGTCCTGGTAGGACTAAACACGGTCTATGTCTTCTGTTAGCACCCTTTGCAAACTGTGTGAGAGGGCTTCGGCACCATGCAATTCTGCTTAAAGTTGGACCAGCATAACATTCTGTGGTGATTTGCATATGTAGCCCATGATGCTTGCATTGGGGGGCATGTGTGATGTTGTATTTTTGAAACTGGCTTCCCAGTCAAATGCCCCTTTGGGTAACCCTTTTGCCCCAGTGTTTGCGCACAGAGGTTCTTTTGTCTTTAAATGTTTTTTTATTTTAATGGGTTCACCATAATATATCCAAGGCACACTGCTCTATAGGGTAGCTGGTCCATGCACTGGGGTGTCACAACAGACAAGGCATACTGATGAGTCCTGGTAGGATGAAACACGTGTTCATGTCTTCTGTTAGCACCCTTGCAAACTATGTGAGGGCTTTCGGCACCATGCACCCTGCTTAAAGTTGGACCAGCATAACATTCTTGGTGATTTGCATATGTAGCCCATGATGCTTTTGCATTGTGGGGGCATGTGTGAGTGGTTTTGAAACTTGGCTTCCCAGCCAAATGCCCCTGTAACCCTTGCCTGTGTTTGCGCACAGAGGTTCTTTTGTCTTTAAATGTTTTTTATTTTAATGGTTTCACCACAATATATCCAAGGCACACTGCCTATAGGGTAGCTGGTCCATTCCACTGGGGTGTCAAACAGACGAGGCATACTGATGAGTCCTGGTAGGACCTAAACACGTGTTATGTCTTCTGTTAGCACCCTTTGCAACTGTGTGTGAGAGGCCTTCGCACCATGCAATTCTGCTTAAAGTTGGACCAGCATAACATTCTGTGGTGATTTGTATATGTAGCCCATGATGCTTTGCATTGTGGGGCATGTGTGATGTTGTATTTTCTTGAAACTTGGCTTCCCAGCCAAATGCCCTTTGGTAACCCTTGCCTCAGTGTTTGCGCACAGAGGTTCTTTGTCTTTTAAATGTTTTTTTATTTTAATGGGTTCACCACAATATATCCAAGGCACACTGCCTATAGGGTAGCTGGTCCATGCCACTGGGGTGTCAAACAGACAAGGCATACTGATGAGTCCTGGTAGGATGAAACACGTGTCTATGTCTTCTGTTAGCACCCTTTGCAAACTATGTGAGAGGCCTTTCGGCACCATGCAATTCTGCTTAAAGTTGGACCAGCATAACATTCTTGGTGATTTGCATATGTAGCCCATGATGCTTTGCATTGTGGGGGCATGTGTGATGTTGTATTTTCTTGAAACTTGGCTTCCCAGCCAAATGCCCCTTGGGGTAACCCTTGCCTCAGTGTTTGCGCACAGAGGTTCTTTGTCTTTTAAATGTTTTTTTATTTTAATGGTTTCACCACAATATATCCAAGGCACACTGCCTATAGGGTAGCTGGTCCATTCCACTGGGGTGTCAAACAGACGAGGCATACTGATGAGTCCTGGTAGGACGAAACACGTGTCTATGTCTTCTGTTAGCACCCTTTGCAAACTGTGTGAGAGGCCTTTCGGCACCATGCAATTCTGCTTAAAGTTGGACCAGCATAACATTCTGTGGTGATTTGCATATGTAGTCCATGATGCTTTGCATTGTGGGGGCATGTGTGATGTTGTATTTTCTTGAAACTTGGCTTCCCAGCCAAATGCCCCTTGGGGTAACCCTTGCCTCAGTGTTTGCGCACAGAGGTTCTTTGTCTTTTAAATGTTATCTACCTACCTACCTACTATCTGAGGTTGTGGGCACCAAATCGTTAATGGTTTCAAGCAAGGCTGAGATAGGATTAAAGATGTGAGGTTTTATAATGTAGTGGTTTAAGACTCTGAGCTGCAAATCTGGAGACCTGGGTTTGAATCCCACAGCCTCCACTTGTATATACTGTGTGACCCTGAGCAAGTCACTTAACTTCCCTGTGCTCACAAGTTGCACCTGTAAAATAGCTTTCAGCTTAGTGTGTCTCACCTGGTTAAACAATTGGAAAAAAAAAAAAAATTCTCAGGCGACATTGCCAATCTGCCTCTGAGGATAATTTCAGTAAGTTATTCTTTTTAATACAAAAGTCATCATTGGTTACTGTAACTTCTCCCTTGGGGTACACCAAGGTGAAATTGGGTCAAAATGAAGCTAGTGACACACAAAAGTCTCATGGTCAGCAGTCCCTGCCCCCCCCATCTGTACCAGCCTGGGGAACTAGTGCCACCACCCATCCCATATGGCACTACCACCGCAGGCTGCATCCACTCATGAATCTCAGTCAGAAGCAATTCTAGCATTTTCTGACCTGTGTGTGATCCAGTTACACTCTTCACTGTCAACATGACAAGCTGGAAAATACCCAGAGTTTTGCTACCATGACAAATGGGCTTAGTACAATTTTTTTCCCCAGCCGCAGTCAAATACTAATCCTGGTACCTCTGTCCAGTGTGTTGCAAAGTGCAGAAAGGAGCTATCAGCTGTTTGGCCACTGGTCCACATATCCATACCGGGGATCTATTATCCAGATCAGGTTCAGAGCCCCCACCAGCAGCAGCCAAGGGGACACCAGCAACCTCCTTCTTAATCAGTGTTCCTAATTCTGAGCCAGAGATCTTGCTACCTCTTGGACTGATCATCTTGTCGCTGCCTCCCCCCAGCACCCACCAGTATGGATGTCACAGATGTGGCAGAGAATTATTTGGCAACACAAATGCCACCACCCCACTTCCACCAACTACAGTATGCTTTGCTGCTACTACTACTACTAGTACTACTATTACCGGCCCCAGAGCCAATGGACGAAACTGCTGCAGAGGTAGTTTTTTTAGGTGCAACAAAATTTTGCTCCACAGAACCTATGCATTTTTTGGCCACCTTGTTGGCAGCTCTCCTTTTATTCAAGATTCTCTTTCCCATCATTTTATAGACTTAGATTTCTAATATTACAAGGAAAAAAAATAAACACTGCCATAAAACTAAATACCACCAGCCACAGACAACACCTCACCAGAGGGATTAGCAGTCTTTTTTTTCTCCCTTCCTGGCTGCCCAGAAAGCAGAAATTGTCATGTAGTGGTGGTTGCCTTAAACCATGTTACAGCACGGCTCACATCCACACTACTGTTAACATGGTTTAAGGCAACTGTGTTGATCAAGATCCAACTAAAGCCCTGCTCCGAGTAGGGTTAGTGGAATTCGGGCAATCTGGGAATCAATTTATCTGCTTCATTCTAATTTTCATTTGTGGGGCTCGCTTCGAAGGAAAAATATATTAAGTGCCCATCAGGTAGGGTGAATTCCATCTGGTACTCACATTCTGTACAATCGATGTTGAGACAAAGTCATTATTGCACTTCTCATAGTTAGTTAGTCGCCCTTACAGTGTAAAGCAAATGAGCACAGATAGATCATGCTGTGGACACAGTTTTGCTAGCCTCAGAACTGTGATGTAGCAGGTGTGACCACTAGATTTAAGGTGTGGACCTAGAAGGAAACAGGCTTTTGCAAACATCAGTGTGTTATCAGGGAGAGATATGCATGCTCAGAGTTTGCACTGCTCCAGATGTTTGAAGTGCAATGGAAAAGTCCCCACACGGCCTCCGAGAGTAGTGTGACAATTGTCAGTTGTCCCTCTGGAGGTGCAGCATACTGACTTATTAGCCTATGCCCTGTGGGAGGTGCTAATAAGAAGCAGGAAATTTCAAGCCTCCCCCCACAAAACATGCCAGGTAGTAAGGTAAACACTGAGGTACAGTGCTCAACAGAGGGCAGGACAGGGGTAAATGGAAAAATAGACAAGGGCAAAAAGAGCAGGCATGGGGGGAAAAAGGATAAAGCCAACATTAAATGGAGGGCAATGAGTACCAATGCCCATAGTCTGGGAAACAGGCTTCCTGAGCTAGTAGCCTTGATGGAAGATGAACAATTGGATATTGTGGCAGTCACAGAAACATGGTACACAGAGAACCATGACTGGGATGTCAACATACCGGGGTACACAGTCTACAGAAGGGACAGGGAGGGGAAAAGAGGAGGTGGAGTAGCTCTATACATAAGGGAAGGGATCAAAGCTACAGAACTAAAAAGTAAAAGGGGAGGACAAGAGGCACTCTGGGTCACCTTGGAGACAGGGAATGGCATCAAAATACGCACAGGGGTTGTATACAGACCCCCGTCTCAAGGGGAGGAAATGGACAAGAAAATGATAGAGGACATTCTCAAAATGGCTGAAAAGGGAGATACTGTTGATGGGGACCTGAATATGCCAGATGTTAACTGGATGACATGTACTGCAGCCACATCCAAGAGCAGGGTCATTCTCGATGCCGTGCAGGGAGCAGGCCTTAGACAGCTAGTGTTGGAACCCACTCGGGAGGGAGCTATACTAGACCTGGTACTCTCAAATGGAGAGAGGATCACAAATTTAGAAGTCAGCAGACATCTGGGAACAAGCGATCACTGCACAGTGTACTTCACAATAAGCACAACCATGGAGACGAGCCATACAAAAACAAGCATACTGGACTTTAGAAGGGCTAACTTTGACAAAATGGGTGAATACCTGAGGAATACACTAGCAAATGGCCAAAAAGGAGGGGAGGAAGAACAATGGAGAAAAATCAAAACTGCCATCATAGAGGCAACAAGCCTTTGTGTGAAACAGATAAAGAAAACAAAAGCGGAATAAAAAAACACTATGGTTCTCAAAAGAAGTGGCAGGGAAGGTTAAGGAGAAAAAGGCTGCATTCAAAAAGTATAAGGAATCACAGAAGGAGCATGACAATTCAAGCAGAAAGAAGTGGGGAAGGCAGTCAGAATAGCAAAAGCCCAAACCGAGGGAAAAATAGCCAATTCAGTTAAGAAGGGGGATAAAACCTTTTATATAGAAACATAGAAGTTGACGGCAGATAAGGACCACAAGGCCCATCCAGTCTGTCCATTTCTTTTTCTACCTTATAAATGTGCCATCGGCCTTTGCTCTGTCAGTGACCTATCTATTCATAGTCATTTGTATTGCTCCCTTATGCCTATCCCATGCCTGTTTGAAGCCCTGCACTGTATTCATAGCCACCACTTCTTGGTAAGCCATTCCATGCATCTACCACCCTTTCTGTGAAAAGAATTTCCTCACATTCCCCTTAATCGTCCCTCTAATCTCATGCTGTGTCCTCTTGTCCTGCTATTTTTCTTATATTTAAACATGTTAGACTCTTTCACCTTGTTTATGCCTTAAGGTGTTTAGATGTCTCGATCATATCACCTCTCCCTCCTTTGCTCAAGGGTATACATATTGAGCTCCGTTAATCTGTCCTCATATGTCTTCTGATGCAGTCCCTGCACCATTTTGCTGCCCTCTCTGGACTGCCTCAATTTGGTTAATGTCCTTGTGAAGGTGTGGCCTCCAATACTGCATGCAGTACTCCAGATGGGGCCTAACCAATGTCTTGTACAGAGGGATTATTACCTCCTCTTACGACTTGTGATACCCCTACTAATACACCCTAACACCCCCTAGCCTTACCTACTGCTTTAGAGGTCTGCTTGGATGATTTTAGGTCATCAGTGATGATGATGCCCAAGTCTCTTTCTTCCTTTGTGACTGCTAGCAACTCCCTCCCAGCCTATAAGTGGCTTCAGGGTTTCTCTTCCCATGTGCATGATTTTGCACTTCTTTGCATTAAATCCCAGTTGCCACTCTTCTGACCATTCTGCTAGTTTATCCAGATCTCTTCTCATTCTGCCCACCCCATCTGGATCATCTACTCTGTTGCAGATCTTGGTGTCATCTGCAAACAGACAAGCCTTACCCTCTAGTCCATCTGTGAGGTCACTAATGAAGATGTTGAATAGGACTGGGCCCAGGACTGATCCCTGAGGTACCCCACTTGTGACTTGCATCTCTTCTGACTGTATACCATTTACCACCACTCTCTGTTTTCTGCCAGTCAACCAGTTTGCTACCCAGTTGACCAACTTCTGACCCACCCCGAGCCTACCTAGCTTATTTATCAATCTTCTATGTGGAACAGTGTCAAAAGCTTTGCTGAAGTCAAGGTAGGTGACATCAACTGCTCCCCTTGGTCCACCACTCTGGTTACCCAGTCAAAGAAATCTATGAGATTAGTTTGACAGGACCTTCCTTTGTAAACCCATGCTGTCTTGGATCCTGTACCCTATGGATTCCAGGTGTTGCACTATCCTTTCCTTAAGGAGTGCCTCCATCTTGCCCACTACTGAGGTAAGACTGACGGTCTGTAGTTCCCCGCCTCCTCCCTGCTACCACTCTTGTGGGTGGGATCACATGAGCCCTTCTCCAGTCTTCTGGGACCTCTCCTGTGCTCAGAGACTCACTAAACAATTCTGCTAATGGCTCTGCTAGTTCCTCCTTTAGCTCCTTAAGTACCCTGGGATGTATGCCATCAGGTCCCATTGCCTTATCCACCCTGAGCTTAGCAAGCTCTTGTAGGACCCTTTCTTTTGTGAAGGGAGTAGTGCTCACCTCCTCCCCTGTGTCCATGATGCTGAGCTGTGGGCCCTGCCTACCTTCTCTTCAGTTAATACTGAGCAAAAGTATCTATTTAGGATAGATGCCTTTACAGGGTCCTCCTCCTCACATGCTCCTTTTCTCCATTAAGCTTAGCAATACCTCTGGACTTTCTCCTTTCACTAATGTATCTATAGAAAGTCTTGTCACCTTCTTTACTGTTCGTGCTAGTGTTTCCTCAGTTTGGGACTTTGCCTGCCTTACTGCTTACCTGCTTCCCTTAGGCAGTTTGGTATGCCTCCCTATCTTCATCCCGCTGTGTTCCTTATATTTTCTGAAGGCCAGCCTTTTGGCTCTGACCTTTTCTGCACTGTATTTGAGAACCAAAGTGGTTTCCTTCTTCCTTTGCACTTCCTTTTCTGTCTAACACAATGGGATGTTGCTTCAAGTATTGTATCCTTAATGCTTGCCCACTTTGCCTGTACCTCCTCACCTGTGTTTCTTTTTGCCAGGGCTAGCTTAACTCTGTTGGCCATCTTATCAAAGTCAGCTCCTCTGAAGTCCCATATTTTTGCCTTGGAATGGGATGATTTAGATGTAGTAGCCAAATTGAACCATACCATGTGATGGTCACTGGCCCCCAGGTGACCTTCTACCTGGAGATCTGTGATCCTCTTTGTTAGTCAGTACTAGATCTAGGATAGCCCTGTCTCTTGTGGGTTGCTGTACCAGTTGTTTGAGGCCCTCCCTGCAGGGAATCCACTATGAGTCTAGTTCTGGCAGATGTTCCTGCTGGTATTGACCAATCTGTATCTGGCATGTTGAAGTCTCCCATTATTAGAACCTCCCTTTAGCTGTCATGTTTTGTATATCTTCTAACAGTAATGTGTCTATGTCCTCCCTGGTCTGGGGCCTGTAGACAACCCCAGTTCTTATGGCTGTCCCATTTCCTGTTTCCAGGGTGACCCACAGTTCTTCTGGCTCCTTATGTGTATTCTGAATTTCTGTAGCTTTGATATTTTCATTAACATACAGGGCCACTCCTCCCCTTTTTGCACCTTGGTCTCTTCTGAACAATACATAGCCAGGTACTGAAGTCTCCAATGTGGTTACTGGTAAACCACGTCTCACTAATTGCTACTATGTCCAGCTTAGCCTCTGACATTATTGCCTGCAGGTCTGGGATCTTATTTCCCAGGCTGTGAGCATTTGTGTACATGATTTTCCATTGGCCAGATTTTGGTGTGTTAGTTGTTGGATGAAGTTTGGTATTACCCCTGTGCATTGTATGGGGAGACAAACCTTTTTTCTTACCTGGTGATGCAAATGAACGGCAAACACGCTGAATTCCTGTTTGACCACTAGCTGAGGGGGGAGGGGTGTTCTTCCCATTCGACGTATGGGGTGCTGCACCCCTCTCCCCATTTGCTTGTTTAAATATTCTGCAAAGACGTCAAACTTCTGCCCCAATGCACTGACTCCCTCTTTAGTCAGATGCAGTCCATCAAATTTAAAGAACTTTTCGCTCCCAGAACTGTTGCCAGTTCCTACAAATCTGTGTCCTTTTCCTGGCACCAGTCCTTGAGCCACGTGTTTAGCTCCCCTATCTCCTTCTCTGACCTTCCGTCCATCTGCTCCCTTCTCCCAGACTGGCAGGATCTCAGAGAAGGAGACGGACGAAATAGATGATAGTTTGTCACCCAGCCTAGTCAGGTGTTCCTTGGTCTCCACAACTGACTGGCTGGCGAGATCATTAGTCCCTATGTACTAGGACATCAATGTTTTCTCCTGCTTTAGAACAATTTTAGCAATGCGGTCAGTGTCTCTCCATGCTGATGTACCTGGGAGACATCTGACCATCACCCTGGTTGAGATGGGTATCAACTCCCTGAATCATGGAGTCTCCTATGATCAGAAGTTTTTGGATTTCCTTTGTGCTTGTTTAGTTTTGGTTCCTGATTTGGGTGAGTATTGTTGTGTTAGCTCCTGTTCGCAGTGTCCTGCTCTGCAGTGTCTTCTGCCTCTTTATTTGATTTCAGAGATAGAGGCAGATACCTGTTTGTAGTGTTTATATGGTTTTTGGAGGTAATGTGTTGGAGAGCAGAGAGTGATGGGGCACCTGATTTGTTCCTCCTAACCACCTGCCAACCTCCTGGACCAACTACCCTCTGCGGTCGAGGTTTTTCTGTTGGATGCTGGGGAAATGGCGGGTGGTTCTTATAATGTATTTCCTCTTCAATATGAAATTTGAGGTGTGCAATCTCTGCCCATGCTGCCCGGAGCTGAGCCTTAAGATCTCCAAAGGCCCAGCATGTAGGACAGTGTCCTAAATCCTGTAAGACTGTCCTTCTGAAAATTGTTCCACAGTATCTGCAGTTAATGAAATCCATTCCAAATAAGTTGCTGGGTTTGTAACCTAGTCAGAGTAATTAGAAGGAAAAAAAAAATGCAAGTAATGGTTTAATTGTGCTTTGTTTAACTTGTTATAACAAGTTAAATTACTAGGTACATTAGGGAGCATAGAAAGGTTAAGGGAGGAATAGTGAAGATTAATAAGGGAGAAGGGAGGTGGACAGAGGGAGACAGTGAAAAGGCAGAGATACTGAATGAATACTTTTGCTCAGTATTCACAAAAGTAGATGAGGAGGAGTTACCTAAGCCAGACAATAGACGCACTCTGGGTAGGGGGGGTTGACACCAGTCCATTTACAGAAGAAAGAGTCCTGAAAGAACTCCTAAAACTCAAGGTGGACAAAGCAATGGGGCCTGATGGGATTCACCCCAGAATCCTAAAAGAACTAAGGGAGGACCTAGTGACACCACTGACCTCACTTTTTAACAAATCATGGGAGGATGGGGTGGTACCTGAGGACTGGAGGAGGGCAGATATGATTCCCTTCACAAAAATGGGAGCAAGGCAGAAGCAGAAAACTACAGACCTGAAAGTTTGACCTCAGTGGTAGGGAAAATGATGGAATCACTTCTGAAAGAAAGAATTGTTGAGTACCTAGAGGCCAGCGGGGCACAGGACCCAAAGCAGCATGGATTTACAGCAGGAACGTCATGTCAGATGAATCTAATAGATTTCTTTGACTGGGTGACCAAAGTGATAGACCAGGGAGGGGCTGTGGATATGGCCTACCTAGACTTTATCAAGGCATTTGACACAGTCCCGCACAAAAGATTAATAATCAAGTTAGCCAGCCTGGGAGTGGGTCCCAGGGTGGTAGCCTGGGTAGCAAACTGGCTGCACAACAGGATACAGAAGGTAATAGTGAATGGAACACCTTCCAAAGAAAGGGGGGTCACTAGTGGAGTACCTCAGGGCTCAGTACTGGGTCCAGTCCTCATTAACATCTTTATAGGTGACATTGCAGAGGGTCTGGAGGGAAAGGTATGCCTCTTTGCAGATGACACAAAGATCTGTAACAGAGTTGATACACAAGGGGGGGTAGAAAGGATGAGAAGGGACTTGGCAAGGTTGGAGAAACGGTCAGACATATGGCAACTTAGATTCAATGCAAAGAAGTGCAAAGTAATGCACCTTACTTGGTTTACTTGGTTGGTTTACTTGGTTTTTTAGGACAAAAGCAGGCCAATAGTCTATCGAAATTGTCCTCCATATTGATGGATCATTTACCCATATCCCATTCAGTCATCCATTTATCCAGTTTATGCTTGAATATTGTAATATTTGTTGAATCAACGATATCTTGGGGTAATTTGTTCCATAGTCTGGGTGATCTGATAGAAAAAAAGTTTAGCCGTTTACTCTTATTAACTTTTTTCACTTCCAGTTGTCTATTATGAAGTCTTGGTACAATTTTTCTTACAGAATAAACAATACCACATTGTTCCATTTGTTCAGGTGTTTTAAGTATTTTAAACAGTTGTAAAAGATTGCCTCTAGCTCGTCTGCACTCGAGAGAGTGTAATCCAGTTTTTTTTCAATCTAGTATTGTATTCCAAGTGAGTTAGATGGGGTACTAGTTTGGTAACTCTATGTTGAATTTTTTCAGTTTTGTTTATATCCATCTTTAAGTAAGGATTCCAAAATGGAGAACCATAGTCAAGACAGGGCCTAATGTGTGACCTATACAGAGTTAAGAGACATTCTTCTGATTTGGAAATTAATGTTTTATTTATTCTTTGCAGTAATGCATTTGTTTGAGTTGCGATTTTTGAACAATGTGAAGAAGAATATAGTTTATGATTAACCATAATACCCAGATCCTTTTCTACAGAAGATGTCCTAATAATGCTATTGTTCAAGTAATACGTTTGTCTAGGATTGTTTTTCCCCAAATGGAGTACCGCACACTTAGCTATGTTAAAGTGCATTTTATTCATACTAGCCCATTGTTCAATTTGTGCAAGATCCAGTGCCAAGTTATGACAGTTTGCAGGAGTGTTAACCTTCCCTCCTAGTTTGGTGTCATCTCCGAATTTAACCATTATACTATTTGGTGAGACATGCATATCACTAATAAACAAATTAAATAGTACTGGGCCCAGGACAGTACCCTGCGGCACACCACTAGTCACCACACCCACTTCTGATAACACACCATTTACCCTAACTCTCTGCGTTCTGCCACTCAGCCAGCCATTTATCCAGAATATAATAGGTGCTGAGAAACCTAAGCAGTTAAGTTTGTTAACCAAAATGCTGTGTGACACCTTATCAAAAGCCTTGCTGTAATCCAAAAGAATGACATCAGTAGGCATTTTACAGTCAAGATTAGAACTAATATAATTGTAAAAAGTGATCAAGTTTGTGGTACACGAAAATCCTGTTCTGAAGCCATGTTGATACTTATCATTAATTTTTAATATGGACATTTCTTTTTCTAGTTGATATTTAATTATTTTCTCCATAAGTTTACATGGTATAGATGTAAGACTAATTGGTCTGTAACTTTCAATTTTAGAATGGGAACCTTGTTTAAAGATAGGTGTGACAATGGATGTGCGCCAGTCAACTGGAACTGAGGATTCATATAGTGATTTTTTGAAAATAATAGTCAGGGGGGAGTTATTGTATGTTTTGTCTCCATAAGAAATCTAGAGCTAATATTGTCAGGGCCAGAACTAGTGTGCTGTTTTAGAATTTCAAAGACCTACTGAATATCCTGAAAAAGAATTTCATATGGCTCAGGGTTAAAATCTGCTATGATTGATACAGTATTAATAGTTTCTGGAGTAAAAACAGATGAAAAATATTTGCTTAATTTGGAAGCTGTTTCTATATCAGATGTTATAGTCATACTATTACAGACTAAGGGACCTATTGCATTGTTATTACTTTTTTACCATTTAGGTAAGTGTATAATGCTTTATGACAATCCTTAGTGTGCACAATTTTAAATTCAAAATTACGTTTAGCCAATATAATAGTTTTCTTTAGTTGTCTGACCACCTCTCTATATTTAAGCAAGATGGCGTTTTTCTGGTCAGATGAACATTTTTTTAGGGCTGAAAACAGTTTATTTTTCTGTTTAATTAATGTTTTAATATTACCGTTGAACCATGGAGGGATTTTCCCTTTGTTATTGTACTTAAATTTATCCGGGACATTTTTTTTTTCAAAGTTCCAGTATCTTTGTTTTCAAAAAGCCCCAGGCCATCTCAGTATTCATTGGTTGCATTATTTGTTCCCAGTTAAGGGATTTTATCTGATGATTAATGACTTCAAAGTCAGCCCTATTATATTGTTTTATTTTTAATTTGTTTGTTTTTGGTAACAAGGGTAATTGAATGGAGAAAAGAAGAGACAAGTGGTCACTGTTTCCCAAGGGGCTGAGTAGTTGGATATCAGATATGTGTGTCTCTGGGTTAGTTATAGCTAGGTCCAGTATGTTATTTCCCCTTGTTGGTTCATTTACACATTGAACAAGTCCCATATTGATTATAACTGACAAGAATTGTTCATCGTGTTTATTAATTCCAGAAAGTGTGTCCCAATTTATAGTGGGGAAATTGAAGTCCCCTAGAATGAGGACTGGATCTTTACTAGCTATTTGAGTAATTTCGCTACAAAGTTGTTTAGTTTGATCTATATCAGAGGAGGGGGCGCGACAAACAAGTACCTATAAGAAACTGATGATCGCTGGTGGGTCGAATGTAGACCCAAGCACTTTCAGAGTGTACAATAGTTGTTAATTCATATGATGGAATGTCATCGCTAACGTACAGACTGACCCCACCTCCTTTTTTTGTGTCCAGTCTATTTTTGAAATAATGCTTAAAACCAGGAATTTCTACTCTCCACTTTTTTTCAGTGTTCTCCCAGGTTTCAGTAATTGCTATTAATGCTAGATTTAAAGTTTTGGTTAAAATTTTGAGTTCAGCAAGTTTAGTAATTGTTAATGATCGAGCATTTAGTGAGAGTATGTTAAGATTTGTCCAGTAAGATAGGCATGGACTACTATTACTAGAGATAGGGGGTGTCCCTGTCTCCCCCTTCCTATCAGTTTAAATGATTGTTTATGAAAGTTACCATTTTTCGTCCTAAAATTGTGCTTCCCTTTCTGCTGAGATGTAAGCCATCCCAACAGAAAAGTGAGGCCTATCATCAAAATATTCCCAATGGGTTAGGCAACTTATGCCCTGTCTGTAAGTCCACTTGCGGATCCATTCGTTTAATGCTTTTATTTTATTGTTAATGTATCTGGTTGCTCTTGGGATAGGTAAAACTTCCGACAGACATACGGTGCAACCACGATCTATAATACGTTGCATAGAGGGGGGGCGGCTCAGAGGTAATTTAAGGAACTATTTTTTCACAGAGAGGGTTGTGGATGCATGGAACGGCCTTCCGGAGGAGGTTGTGGAGTCAAAAACAGTGGTGGAATTCAAGCATGCATGGGACAGTCATAAGGCAATTCTAGGGGGTGGGGGTAGGAAGAAGTAGGCTGCTGGTTAACTAGGATCTGCAGCTTATCCATTAGGTAGGGAAATGGGCAGACTGGGTGGGCTGAGCGGTCCTTATCTGCCATCAAATTCAATGTTTCTATGTTTCTATAGTGCCACATAGTCCTGTTTGATTTGCTGAAGTGGGGACTCTGTGATGTCATTTGCACCAACATGGACAACCACTAGTGGATTTTCTCCAGCAGACAACAAAATTGTTTTTGTCATTGATGTGAGATCAGCTATTTTTGCTCCTCTATAACTAGAGGCAGTCCGATTTTCTTTGTCTGGGTTAAAGACTATCCTATCAACATATTTTGTTATGGAGTCACCCAATACATATACCTGTTTTTTTTTAAATAAGCACATCAGAAGTGTGCAATGATTTAGGTGCAAAAGAGGTGTTAAGAGGAGAAGTGGCCTGTGGGGATTTAAGTGCTGAGGTCATAGTTACTTTGTGATCCAATTGCATTTTGTAGTTTCCTTTGTTCAGACTGTCAGATACATGTTCCGTGATACTTTGGATATCATTGCAGTCATCCTCTACAAATTCAGGGAGGGGTTCAAAAGAATTTGAGAGTGGAATCATATAGGATTTAGGGACAAGTTTGTTTTTAGCATGCCTTTTTGGAGAGATTAGAGTCCAGTTTCCAGCCTCAGTGGGGTGTTCAACTGAATGTTTTATAATAGTAGTTAAGGGGGTAGAAGTAGTTGCTGGCTGTTCAGCCAGAATAGAAGGTGGTAAACAATTAAGTGGTGGGTCATTGGAAAAGGGAGTTTCTCAAACATTTTGAGGAGGAAGTATTAGCTTCCACAATTAATGACATATGATCTATATATTCTTCCAATGTTTTAATATCAGAGCTCATATTCTCATTTGGTTGCAGTTTCTTAATTTCCTCCTGTAAGTTCCCAACTAAAATACATTTGTCACACAGGAATTTTGAATCTTGTTTACCAGTGGTATACATTTTACACTCAAAACGCATCTTATTTGCTTTCTTCATGATCTATGATAATGAGTATACAAAGGTGATAGTTTGTAGGTTTATTTACCTTATGTAAATATGTCTTAGTAAGATCACCTGGTCCTGGTGTCCCCGGTGGACACGGTAGATACGCGCAGACACCCGTGTCTCTGCACGCGGCCCCGCACACGCTCGCCCCGCTTGCTAATGCGAGTATTTTAAAGGTACAAAACCGGATGTGCATCGTAGCGTGACTTCCAGTTTCACGCTGATTTAGAAATGCACAAAATTAAAACAAATAGCCTTTAAGAAGGCTGTGTTTAATATAAAGAGGTATATTTCTGGTGTTCACTCTAGTGTCTTCTTGCAATTACAGCAGACTGTGGGAAGGAGCCAGGAGGTATCAGGGACTAGCCACTGACCTCCAATATCCCACACTGCTGTGCAGCTCTAACAAGGAAGTACCTTATGGAAAAGAAAGTATCCCCACACAAGAAACACTAAGCACAGTATAGTATATTCAGAAACAGCTTTTACAGGCTTTAAAAAAGTCTAAAGGTTTAGCAACATAGTTACATCAGCAAGTTGTTATATCTGGGAAACAAAAACCCAGGAGAAGAGTACACAATAGCAGGGGGGTACTAACAACAACAAAAATGGAAAGGGACCTGGGGGTAGTCATATCAGATGATCTAAAGGTCGGTAAGCAATGTGAGAAGTCAGTAAGGAGAGCCGGGGGATACTGGGATGCATAGGAAGGGGCATCACAAGTAGAAAAAGGGAAGTGGTTATCCCTCTGTACAGACAATTGGTGAGACCCCATCTGGAATACTGTGTGCAGTTTTGGAGACCTCATCTATGCAAGGACATAGACAGGATGGAAGCGGTCCAGAGGAGGGCAACTAAAATGGTGTAGGGTCTGCATCAGAAACCATATGAAGAGAGACTGAGAGAGCTTAATATGTATACCCTTGATGAAAGGAGGGACAGGGGGGACATGATAGAAACATTCCAGTACCTGAAGGGAATCAACAAAGTCCAGGAGGGTAGCATCCTTCAGAAAACAAGATGTGTAAGAACAAGGGGGCACAATTTAAAGATAGAGGGGGGATGACTCAGGGGTAATGTGAGGAATTTTTCTTTTCATGGAGAGAGTGGTGGATGCATGGAACTGCCTTCCTGGGGAGGTTGTTGGGTCTAAAACAGCGGGGGAATTCAAACATGCATGGGACAAACATAAGGCAATTGTAGTGGGGGGTGGCAGGAAGTAGGCTGTTGGTTAACTAGAATCTGCAGCTTATCCAGTAGGTAGGGAAATGGGCAGACTGGGTTGGCCAAGTGGTCCTTATCTGCCATCAAAGTCTATGTTTCTATGTTTCCTGGGGACTAGTTACAAGACAGAAAAGGGTAGTGCATGCAATTATTTTTGGAGTGCATTTTTGCTTTGTATGAGCTGAGAGTTTTGGAGAAATTTGGTGCAGACTGATTTTGGCGTGCTCTCCCTTCCTGAAGTGAATTGAGAGGGTCCGGAGAGAAGACTTGGAGGTAACTGTTACTGAACTCTGTGTGTTGATATGCTCATTCTGAATTTAATGAAAGGCATGCCATCATTGCAAAGCAATAAGTGTCACAAGTAAGTTTGAGGCAATTACCTAAACCAAAAATGTGTCACTAAATTTGCAAGCTCAATTGTGGCCAAGTGTTGTTTGCATTGTGGATGGGCCATATGGACTGTCCTCCTCCTGGTTCTGATTGCAATAAGCAGGAGCCGTCAATCTGAAAATCTGCACCATGGCTCATGCTGATGGTGTGGGGGGGGGATAAGCAGAGTGAGCACAGGGGAGTGTGTAGCGAGTGGTAGGACCCGCCAATTTGAAAAGCCACACTGCGACTCATGTTGAAGGTGGGTGAGAATCAGAGGAGTGAGCAGCAGGAACTGTGCGGTGGGCGGCATGAGCCACTAATATGAAAAGTCACACCATGGCTCATGTTAAAGTGGGGGGGGGATCAGAGGAGCGAGCACCGGGGATTGTGTCGTGGGTGGCAGGAGCTACCATTATGAAAAGTCATGCCATGGCTCATGTTGAAGCCGGGGAGGGGAGACCAGAACAGCGAGCATCCAGGGTGTGTGTGTCAGTCAGCAGGAGGCATTAATATGAAAAGCAGTGCCGTGGCTCATGTTGAGATGGGGGAGGATCAGAGGTGAGCACCGCAGAGATGTGTTGCAGGCAGCAGGAGCCGCTGATATGAAAATCAGTGCGTGCTCATGTTGAAGCTGGGGGAGCAGGGGAGTGAGCAAACAGTGCTGCGGCTCATGTTGAAGCTGGGGGGGGGATCAGAGGAGTGAGCATCGGGGAGTATGTGGTAGGTGGCAGGAGCTGCCAATATAAAAAGCCATGCCGTGGCTCATGCTGAAACCAGGGGGGAGATCAGAGGAGTGACCACCAGAGAATGTGTAGCTGGTGGCAGGAGCTACCAGTATGAAAAGCTGCACTGTGGCTCATGTTGACAACTGGGGACAAAGTGCAGGGTGGCAGGAGCCATGTAACTCCAGCCATGTGTAATAGTACCAACTGTAATGCACATGGCTGGAGTTACTTATGACAATCAAAGAACCGAAGCCCTCTCTGATTGGAGTGGCTTAGTTCCTTTGAAGTGCATGACCGTTCAGCCCACTCAGCAGAGAGTTGAGTCAGGACCACACCAAGTGGTCATTAGTGTAGATTGCTGAGCCCATTGCGAGACTCTGGTTTTGTGTTCTGCAATCAGCTCGGCAGTGACACCCCTCCAAATTCCCATATTGCAACAATATGTTGGTTTGCACATGCACGCAACCAACATAGAAATGAGCAATGGGACTGTAATGTACTGAAACTGTGGAATGCATGAAACACAGTGTCTCAGCAGTTTCCATTCCTGGGTAACAAATGGAGTAACTGTCATTGAAACTGCATTGTTTCCAGCAGTAACTCTCTTGCAGAATTCTACATAATTGGGTTTCACAAACTGGGAGTCTTGCTTCAAACCCACCACCGGTTGCCCATTAGTGGGGTCAGTGGCAAGGAATTAAGAAAACACATTCACGTTGGTGGTATCAGTGAAAAAGAAGAAGAAGAATCAACAACCATATAGTGTATGATGGTGATGGAACATTTTAAACAATTAAGCCAGGGCTGTTGTGCAATACAGTAGAGAGGCCTGCCAGGATGAAACCCAGTGTCACAGTTTCCTGTGTGACAAAAGGGATCAACTGCCATTAAAACTGCATTGTTTCCTGTAGTAACTCTACTACTGAATTCTGTAGAATTGGGTTTTTACGACCTGGCAGGCTTGTTTCAAACCCACCACTGGTTGTCTGTTATTGGGGTCAGTGGCATGGGATGAGAAGGATACATTCACACTGGTGGTATCTGTGGAGAAGAATCAGCATTTCTATAGCACTTTAAATACACATTATATCCCAAAGCACAATCAGTGAAATGACTGTAAAGGTGTAGTGGCAGCCATTTTTCGCACCAACATCTACACACAGCCTTGGGTAATTGCATGAAATGGTTTTATTGGAAGGGAAATGTTGGCAAGGCCACTGGGGGAAAAACCTTGCTCTTGCAAAAAATGTCTTGGGTTCTTTTACTTCCACCAGGATAGCACCAGAAATGGATAGAAGGGACCTCAGTTTAATGTCTCATTTGCAGGATGGCACACCCAACAGCACAGCAACAGCACAGCACCCCCTACTAGTACAGAACTCAGGTGTCAGCATTTATGGCATGAGCCCAATCCCGGTGTAGGACAAAGATATATGTTATTATAGTACAGTACTACAATATATTATAATTATTTGTCATTATATTTTGTATAATTATTATTTTACATTATGTTATGCTATGCTAGGTTATATACATTATATTATGTTTTGTTGTGGTATGTTATTATATTGTGTTATGTTATAATTTACTATTAAATAATAATAACTGGTGAGCAATTTTTACTTAGGGCTCAGCCAGTTGATATTTGCCGTAATAACCCATGGGTTATTATAGCAAACACAAGCTCTGTCAGTCAAATTTGAGCACTCTGTCATTGACTCTCATCCTGTGTGTGGGCAGGCTAAACAGTTCCTCAAACAAGGTGGCTGTGTACCTTGGTTAGCGAGGAGCTGCCACGGAGCCGCCACAACAAGACTCTACACCTTCCCAAAGCCATTTACATTTATCTATCTGGTGGATTCTGCCTTTAAATTGCAAAACAAATCTTATCTGATGATCTTGTAGTTCGCCAGCTTCAGGCGATCTGCACTGCGAACGGGAATGTGTCTGTGGCTGACTGGATACAAACCAAATTGTGATTGCGATTGCGATGTCAAGTGCCAGTCTTTAAAAAATAAATAAGTAAAAAATACAGTTCAAAATGCACAAAGACTGTGTGTGTGTATGTGTGTGTGTGTGTGTGTCTGTGTGACACACACAGACACAGGAATAAGTCTGGAAAAAAAATTGCTTGCTAGATATATAAAATAAAGGATGGGGAAGTGTGTGACACTCGAATTTAATGTGCACCCTCGGTGTGGGATGCTTGCTTTAATAAACCCCTCAGGCTTTGCCCTCAGGGTTTATGTAGCATCCCACACTTCGGATGTGCATTAAATTCTTGTATTGTACACTTCCCCATCCTTTATTCTGTATATAATATATTATATATTATTATGTTATTATAAGATAAAGTATGTGACATATAATTCCTATTTTCCCTCCCCTTCTCCTGTTTTTTGCCACTACTTGTTAATCATTTTTATTGAATGTCTAGTTCCACCAGCATTTCCCCACTCCCAATCTAGTTATTTTATTTATTGTTGTTTTGCTTAATTATGTAAACTCCTCATTGCCTCTAGTCTGTATTGCTGAAAACTCTATATTGTGATGAACACATACTGCTGGTTAAAATTTAACTTATATCATTATGAAATATAGTCACTGCGGCAATGCCAGTGAGCTAACAAGAGTCATTCAATAATAGCTGAGCCTGACTAGTAAATAAATTATGTAGAAAAAATATTTGTTTCAAATTTATCCTTCGACATGAAGATACAAACTTACAACAATCGTTCTTCAGTGCATGTACTTCACACACACACACACGTGCGTACATGATGATGACATGCATTACAACAACAAGAACAGAAGTTAAACCTGACTCAGAAAATTTTAATGTAAAATAATTCTGTGCCATGACTACACCTTGAGTGTCGCTCAGCACTGTGCTTATGACTTGCTGCTCCACACCTACTGCAGCTTTGCTAGGGCTACCAGATCAGCTACATTTTTTAGTATGTCCTCTGTCTACTATAGCTGTGTTCCTCACAGGAAGATGAAATGAAACTGAAATTATATTATTATGAAATATAGTAGGAGTGTTTTCCCCTAAATAATAAGCCTCTTTCTGCTCTGCAAGCTAACAGAATCAGTCACAGCTTGGATAGGGCTTGTTAACAGAGTATCATTGCTGTCATTGTTTTGCTATTCCTTACTAACTGTACTTGCAATTATATGTTGTGAAACAGCAGTGTACGTCTATCCATTTACTAAAATTGTCCAAAAAGCAAAGATCTTGACTGTTTTGTTCACTTTCTAAATCCCAGTCTAGGGGAGAGAGTACATTTTTTTCACACTTCTGTGCAATAGTTTAAATTTTCAGTGTTTCTCAGAAGAACTGCTAGGAAAGTATTTTGGGGAAAAAATAGTTTTACTACTAGGCCAGCCTGTTTCTGCTCTCCAGCAAGAGCCACAGCCCTGATGCTTTGGCGTAATGATGAAAATCTCAGTAGGTGTAGTAGCATAGAGAGGCCACTCAGTCAGCAGTTGCAGTTCGCACAAAGCCAAAAAATACAGAACATTTTAAGTATCAAGTTATTAATTTTTTCCCCAATTAAAACCACACATACTAACCCAGGACATTAGGACAGGACATTAAGGCTTTAATGTCTCAGTCACAGTGGCAGGAGTGGTCTGGATCACAGTGGCAGGCATGGTCTGGTACAGTGGCAGGCATGGTCTCTGTCACAATGGCAGGAGTGGCTGGCAGGGCCACTGTTGCAGCAGAGGTTGGGATGTTAGAAGTCACAGTGGATGAGTGGTAGATCAGAGCAGTGGTGGTTATTAAGGAGGATAGCCTCATCCTGGTGGTACTGGTGCAGTGGAAAGGGATGAAGAGGACACATTCACATTAGTAGTATCAGTGGTAGTTCATGACAATGCCCTAGTAGTAGCACTATTAGTACTTTGAATGCTACTTTTACTTTTTTCCCCTGGTATCTGCAGATGCCATACTGATGCTGATGGAGACTGCAGGCTTTGATGGGGTAAAACATAATTTTGTACATGAATGCACCCTGAGCCCTGATCTGCAGTACACTCACCCTCTCCTAATGCTTGTTGCTCTACATGTAATGCAGCTTTGTTGGGGCTGCTGGACCACCTACGTCTTCTGGTACAACATCCACTGTTCGCTATGGTTGCATTCCTCGCAGGAAGGTGTATTAAATTTAAATGTATTTATTTATTTATTTATGACTTTGATAACTGGGTAAGTACACTGATCCCAGGGACCATTTTCAGGCACATCCCGGGCCATGACAATGGCATAAAAAGAAAACAGTCAGACAAAATGCAAAACACAAGAAAATTCAAAATACAATACAGCATAGATGACATATGTGTGAACTATATGTATAATGAAATAGACACTCAAGATACTGCAGAAGTGCTGAGCTGATAAGTCTCACTCACTTATAGTCAACTCTGACTAGTAATTCTCAGAAAATAAATTATTTTCTAAATTTTGTGTTGAGCAGAAAGCCACAGACTTTCTCAGAAAAAAAATATTTTTTTTCTTGAGCAGAAAGCCACAACATTTTTCATAAAAATTTTTTTTAATTTTTTCTTGGACAGAAAAGCTGCAGACTTAGAAGAATATCTTGAATACACAGTCATGCACACACAGAAAACAGACAAGCAGCTAACTGAACTGGTGAGAGTCTGCCGACTTGTACCAACCTACTATCCATGGTGCACTCACACTTGCTTAAGTGGCCATGGAGGGATCCAAGCATGGGTTCCACACAGGACATATGTGATATTAAATTAGATTTATTAAGAAATCAAGTCAGTCAAGTGACTGCAGCAATTCTGAGCTGAAAAGTCTTACTCATAATAGTCAAGCCTGACTAAATTCTCAGACAAAATTATTTTTTGAATTTCTTCTTGGGCACACAGCCACAAACTTAGGTAAATGTCATGAGCACACAGCAGAGAACACACAGAACAGAAAAGCAGCTAACTGAAACAGTGGGAGTAAGCTGACTAGTCCCACCCTATCTGCTACAGTGCACTTGTACTTGCTTAAGTGACCGTGGAGGGACCCAAGCCTGGGTTACTCACTGGAGATGTATGATATTAAATTTAAATTAGATTTATTATGGAATCAAGTCACTGCAGCAATGCTGAGCTGTGAAGTCTCACTCACTAAGAGTCAAGCCTGACAAAATTGAAAAAAAATATTTTTTTAAATTTCTTCTTGGACACACAATCACAAACTTAGAAACATGTCTTGAGTGCATAGCCATGCACACATGCAGAACAGAAAAAGTAGGTAACTAAAGTGGTGGGAGTCAGCTGACTAGTTCCACCCAACCAGCTATGGTGCACTGACAGTTGCTTAAGTTGCCTCGGAGGGACCCAAACCTGCATTCCTCACAGATGTGAGATACTAAAGTTAAATTATATTTATAATGGAATCAAGTCACTCATGTCAGTGCAGCAATGCTGAGCTGACAAATCTCACTCACTAATAGTCAAGCCTGACAACATTCTCAGAAAAAAATAAACCCAATAAATAAATTTCCTCTTGGGCAGAAAAGCCACAGACTTAGAAAAATGTCTTGAGTGCGCAGCCACATGTAGCCACACACAGACAGACAGACAGACAGACAGACACACACACACACACACACACACACACACACACCCCCAGAGAAACAGCTAACTGAAGTGGTGGGACTAGTCCTACCCTACCAGCAGCAGTTACAGTGCACTCACACTTCAAGTCACTGCTGCAGTGCTGAGCTGACAAAGTCTCACTCACTTTAGTCAAACTGACTAAATTCTCAGAAAATAAATTTTTTTTAATGTTTTCATGGGCCCAAAGTCAAGTCATGAAAAACAATATAAAAAAGGTCCCAACCAGCTAACTGCACATCATGAAGACTACTTGCCCTGTTTTTTGATTCAGACAACAACTGACAAAAACGTTACATTTCTAATCAAAACAGACCCCTACAAAACCTTCCTTACTCCCTTAAGTTGTTAGTTGTAAAACACACTACACCACATATTTATATCTCATTTGGTTTTAGTGCAGTACACATACACAACAAAACGTGTGTGTGTGCTGTTGAGGTCTGTCTGCATGTATCTCTTAGTAAACACTAAACAGCCCTTCTATTTTCCCTTTCTTAAAAGCCTCATTTTCACTCTAATGCAGTGTAAAAAAATCAACCCCCCAGCTTGGGATTTAGAGAGGGAACAAAAAATGTCGAGACTTCTGATTTTTGTCTAGTGTTAAGTATCCTAGGTATCATAGGTTGTATACAAGCAATATAGGCAATACAGTCCTTATTTACTTTCTATTTTCTTAAAGGGTATAGCCTACTACCCTGTTTCTTATGCAATGTTCATTCAGCTTATACTTAAATTCTTCCATGCTTCTATAGCCTATGAGTCCAGTTGCCAAGCGATTCCAAAGGGATATCACTCTCTGTGTGAACCCCATGGCCCTTTTTTTGGTTTTATTCAATTCACCTTTTAGTGTTCTTATGTCTCTGGGCATCCCTCATTTTGAACTCTAAATAATCCCACAACCCCTCACTGTCAAAAGCCCTGAAAACTAGGCATATATCTCTTCTGAGTCTTTGGTATTCCAGGGTATACAACCCATGACTCCTCAGACTCTCTGCATAATCCAGATCTTATAAATTTGCTACCAGTTTTGTAGATGGAAGATTCTTTCTGTGCAACATCCCAAATCATTTGTCTCGCCTACCTAAAGCTTTTGAGAGTGCTGGGTCACATGACCTGCCTTCAGTGAGCTTCCAACATGGCCTCTGATTGAACAGGAAGTCTCTGAAAATCTTGAACCCCAGCTGAATTTACAAAACACCAATACCCCTGAAGAGTACTGATTATTAATTTTTCTTGCTGAGTAATGAATAGCGTACTATTTGTGGTATTTACGAAATATTATTTGTTACTCACACACCCCTACTGGCAGCTGGGTTTCAATACAAAAAAGTACAAAATCTTGCACCTACAGCACAGAAACTCAGACACACTGTATAAAATTGGGGAAGAGGTATTGATGGTTACTAAAGATGATGGGGACCTTGGGGTTATCATGTTTGATGATCTCAAGGTGGCAGGGTGGGGCGACAAGGCAGTAGGCAGGGCTAGTGGAATGCTGGGAAGTACTGGGAGAGGAATCACCAGCAGAAGGAGAGAGGTGGTGTTACCACTCTATTGGTCATTGCTAAGACACCACCTGGAGTACTGTATCTAGTTCTGGAGACCACATCTCAGGAAGGGCATAGACAAGGTAAAGGCTGTCCAAAGAGGGCAACTAAAATGGCACAGGGAATGCATTATAAGCCCTATGAGGAGAAACTGAGGGATCTCAAAATGTACCCCCTGGAAAATTGGAAGGAGAGGGGGGACATGATAGAGACCTGTAAGTATCTTACAGGGGTAAATAAGGTATAGGATGGGAGTATTTTTCAAAAGAGAAGGTGCATGAGAACAAGGGTCATGAAATGAAGCTGGAAGGGAAGGATTTAGGAGGGATGTAAGGAAGAACTTCTTCACTGAAAGAGTGGTGGACACCTGGAATAGTATTTCAATGCAGGTGGTGAGGCTGAAAACAGTGGTGGGCTTCAAGCACGCATGGGATAGACAGAAAGGTAAGAAAGCGGGGAGGGAATTAGCTGGAGATCGGGTAGGGTCTACATTAGCTACTGTATGTAAGCAGGGAAAAATGGGCAGACTGGGTAGGTCAAGTGATCTTTATCTGCTGATAGATTCTATGTTTTTATATTGGTTGCCCTTCTCTGGACTGCCTCCACCCTATTTCCTTTATGAGGTGTGATTTCCAGAACAGGATACAGTACTCTTGGAGAGGGGATACCAGAGAGTGGTACAGTGGCAGCAACACCTTCCTCCTCCTCCTGCTGGTGATGCCCCTCACTATGCACCCCAACATCCCACTAGCACAGCCGATGGCCTTGTCACACTGCACTGCCACCTTAAGGTCATCTGAGAAAATGATCCTGTGGTTCCTTTCCTTCCTAGTGATTTCCAACACCCCCTCCCCAATCCTATACTCAGCACCGCTTCCTGTGTCCTAGTTGCATGATTTTGCACTTTTTGGTATTGAACCCAACTGCCATGCTTCTGACAACACCTCCAGTTTTCCTAGATCCTTGTGTATTGTCTTCACTCCCTCCTGTGTGTCCATCCTTTTGCAGATCTTGGTGTCTTCTGCAAAAGGACGGATTTTACCTTCCAGTTCCTCCCTCTGCAATGTCCCCAGTGAAGATATTAAAGGAGACTGGTCACAGCACTGAACCCTGCTGTATCCCACCACTCCCCTGTTCTTAGAGTTTTTTCATTTAGCAGTACACTCTGTCTCCTATGCATTAGCAAATTGCAAACCCAGTTTACTGTAACCGGGTTGCCATGGGTGTTGCAGTTACTACCCCTGCCCTGTGGGCTCAAACAAGGTTGAGGGGACTAAGTTTTGATTTTCCTGAGTGGGGGTTTGAATCCAGATCTTTTAAGTTTAGTGCAGTGCCTCTACCCAGAGTAAAATTTAAGTGGGCCTGGTGTCAGAGTGGTACAACTCCCTAGGATGCAGAACCTCCCCACTCCCCACAGGGTCCCCCTTGACATGAAAAATCACAGTACAACCATAAATTCAACAAACATGAAATTAGTGGCTTAACAACTAATAATATGCTCATAAGACAAAATGTACAATATCAATGAAATGGAAGAATGCAAAGCAAAATGGGTTTTGGTAGAAACTCATTAATTCTGGTTGCAGGAATAAAATTAGGTGCCTGGCTAGGCTCGGCCAGTAAAACAATTTAAAACAGAAGTAACAGTAAGAGTGCCTTCCCCCCCACCAGGCGAGACAACATGGTGGCAGAGTAAATACTGAGACCTTTTGTAATACTGGCCCACCTGTACTAGGGGCACTACTCACTGGTACCAGTTTAAACCCATAAATATAAAGAGAGCTCCCTGTGCTTCATTGGGTTCCCAGCCATGGGAACGGTGCAGGACCGGTGACATTGCAGCTGGTTGGCCAGTGGTGGTACACTTTAAAACAAGCCGAACAGTTACTTTGTACTTGTAAGTCTCAGCCCCTTGGCTAAATCTGTAGATTTGGTGACAAAATCTCATTCAAATTTCCCAGTTGTACTGTAGGGCAAGCCCTGAGAGTATTCATGGTTCTGAAGTACCAGCTTCCCTGTCCAACTTGCACTCCTCTTCCTCTGTCCTGCAGCTGCAGGTTCCATCAAGCTGGTGATTCAGTGTGTGCAGATGGGGAGCAACTAGAAGATGCAGGTCTCAGGTACTGTACCTCAGTGTGTAGATCAGACTCCCTGTGTCCGCAGTCATCTGGACTTCTCTGACTCTTCTGTCTTTCTCCTCCTTCCCAGGAGAGATCAGTCTAAGGAGCAGGGGTCACGTGCTACACACACATACACACACACACACACACACACACACACACACCCTATGCTCTGGACCCTAGTGTGGTGCACTAGTCAGTGCCTAGCAGTAGCAGTGACTGACCATCTCCCTGTCTGCAGTCTTGACACAGGCTATCACACAGCAGGACTCACACACAGTGTCAGGTCCATACTGCAGGCTGGTAGCTAGGAGACACTTATTGGATCAGCAAGCTGTTGCCTCCTTTCACAGGAAAAACATGAACAGTCTATTTCTCCAAAAGGTGTTGTGCTGACATAATCAGCAAACACCCAGCTCAGTCTCTGTACTGTACCTTAAGGGTTGTAGGAACCTTTGTATCATCTCCTGATGAGTGGCTGTAGAAGCTCCAGGCAGGATTCCTTTAATAGTTTGGGCTAGCAGCCCCAAGCCTTCTTCACTCTGTGAGAGCTAACTGCTTCTCCACTCTCCCCTCTCCCATCTCCCCTCTCTCCTCTCAATGCTATCTCAGAAGTCTTTATTGTTTATTCTTGACCCTTCCTCTAGGAAAGAAAGCACAGGACCAAGGAACATGATCTCTGACATCCTAACTTAGGAGTACAGAAGACATGACTTTTTGATTAAAAGCACCTAAGTGGCATTCCTCCTTTAAGATAATAAAACTTCTCTGTTTTGTCATGTCAAGTGTCAGTTTTATCTCTGACCTTGATGCCAGCTAGTGAAGCCTATCTCATTAAGGTATGCCCACTTACGCTGCCACCAACACAGCGAACTACATCCCTGTCGGCAAAAATCGACACTTTGCAGACAGGTCACTGTGTTGGTGTGCTGAGACAGGGGCACACTGTCTCCCAGTCCTGCACCCCTGCCCTGAATCAACTCCAACTGGAGTTGAGAATCCTATAGATGGGGGGCAGGGCAGAGACCCCCCCCATAGAAAATACGGAAAGGGAGACACACTGGAATCATGTAAACCACAACTTGCGGTCAGCATGATTCCAGTCAGCAAGCTGCTGGTTGACAAAAGGGTTGTTGAACCGGCATCGTAGAGCCACTCATTAAGGCTCCAGTCTAGCTTACAGGCCATAAACATCTCTTGTTTCACATGCTTAATGGTGCTTGGAATTTTGATTGGGCCTTAACCCAATAATGTCTCGGTCTACGTCTTCACAGTAGATACCAGCAGTCTTCCCAGAAGTAAATGGAGGTACCGGCAGTGTTTCTTGGGGCACAGAGAAACAGTCAGGTAAGCCCCCACCATTTGGGGGGGTTGCACTCTACCCCAGCTAAACACTTGATATCCGTGTCAAGTTCATCAACAGAGTCCATCTGTAACAGCAAATAATGTACAACACAACATACAGGTAGCATGCACAGTCTATCTAGACAATTGTTTCCTGATGGGAGTAGGCATGCAATACATTCTAGTCCAGGTTTACAACTAGCCTAACAACAAAAATAAAGAGTCTTTCATATTTACAAAAACAGTTGTCATGACAGTAACCTTTATATCATAGAAATGGGCAATTCCCTAACTTTGAGTAATACTGTAACATTAAGCAAAGCAATACCAACATTATTCAACCTCCCTTTTTATGTTGGCATGCTTACGCAGCCAACATCTTGTGGTAGTGCAGATTTGGAGGAGCAGTCACTGTTGGGTGAATGCAGGGCACGCACCAGTAGGTGCATCCCGTATTCCCCAATCAGCCAGCAGGGGCCGACACTCTGCTTAGCTAATGAGGCGAAGACGTGAGAGAAAAGGTCCGCTGCAATGAGAGCAAAGCTGTCATGCAGTTTGACCTCAACATGCCTCCCCCTACGTGCAGGCAACATGGTGGCAGTGACTGCCGCTGTTGCCTGTCAACACCCCCATTTATTGTGTGCCAATGGGGGTGCCCAATCCCCGTCGGCATCATGTAACCCTCCCTTTTTTTTATTGTTGAGGGGGTGCCCAATCCCCCTCGGCATCATGTGCCCCCCCAACAGTTTTTATTTGCCAATGGGGACCCAATCCCGTCGGCATATACCCTCCCTCCTTGAATTTTACGATGGGGGCCACTCCCCGTTGGCATAATGTGTTCCCCACCCGTTTGTCCGCTTGCGTGGTGCCCAATCCCTCAGCTCCTGCAAGCCCCTCTCTGTTTGCTGATGGTATGCCCATACTCTGTCAGCTAAAGGACCTACCCACACACACACACCAGGTGGCATGCTGAGGCCCACCCAGCGTGCCAAAGCACCTATTAAAATGAAAACAGTCCCCAATGTCTTTTATTTTTTTAACCTGCAAAGCAAAAAGCGGTCCCTTGTACTCTTCCAACCCCCTACACACAACCGCACCCATCCACTGCACCCTGCCTCCCCACCCCCCACCCCATGCCTCCCGAGTCCGGGTGCGGTGATCTTCGTGGACCGGAACACGTCCTGCACTCTTCAGAGCCACCATGAACTGTGGAAATGCAGGTAAGCTGTATAATGGAATAATTAGGGGTTTTTCCACTGTAATGCTTATCTCAGGCATTTTAGAGAATGTTTACACCAAATTATCAACATGGGGTTTGGGACCCCTCCTCATGAATTCTGGCACTGTCATATTGTTAATCGGTCCGGAAAGGTGATTTTGCAGTCACTGCATGGAATCACCTTTTGGGACCGATTAACAAGATGACAGTGTCACTGTTCATGAGGTGGGCTCTCAAAAAGCCTGTGTTGCAAATTTGGTGGGAACAATCAAAAATGGCTGTTTTACGAGCATACGTTGCACAGTTGCTATGCGGGCTCCTAACTTCGCTAATTCATAATATTTTCATGCAGATTTTCAACATTGTCATTTTGTACACCTCCTTGTGAACAGTATAGCTGTCATTTTTCACATCCTGGCCAAAATGTGTTTCTGCACTTCCGGTGCACAATAGCACGGTCGCTGTGAGAAATCAGTGTTTGGGCCAGATTATGAAAATGACAGTGACACTGTTCATGAGCAGAGGTCCTAAAATGCCTATGTTGAAAATTTGGTGACGATACTCCATAAAATGACTGTGTTATGAGCGTGTGTTGGCAGATTGCACGCACACTCATAACGTTGTGCATTTGTAATATTTTCACTCTGGATTTTCACCACTGGCATTTTTCCACACCTCTTGATGAACAGTACAGCTGTCATTTCACATATCCTGCCCAAAATGTCTTTTCACACATCCGGCGCAGAATAGCGCGGTCGCTGTCTTGAAATCACTTTAAGGACAGTTTGAGGAAATAACAGTGACACTGTACATGAGCAGATGCTAAAATGCCTATGTTGAAAAATTGTGCCAGTAATGTCCATAATGACTGTGTTACGTCATGCGTCGGCATTTCCCACGCACCCTTGTAACTTCGCAAATTTGCAATATTTACATGTCACATTTTCAACACTGGCATGTTTTTACACCTCCTTATGAACTGTACAGCTGTCATTTTTCACATCCTGCCCAAAATGTTTTCCGCACTGCACTACCAAAGCCAATGCCAGCACAACAACATTCGGCATTAACAAATGCTTGTTACCATTTACTGTACCTCCCACTCTGTGTGATATGATCTGAGCTTTCCAAAGACTATACAAGACGGAGATCTGACTGTGACATAGATACCTCTGTGTACTACATGTACTGGAAGTTGGCAGGGGCACCTGTAGAGTCACAGGCTAGCTTACACAAAGGTTTGACAAATCTTACAGTATGACATAGTGGAACGGTCACTTCTTCCTCAGATTCTGGGGTAGCTACTTCCTGTTCATTGACCTGCAATGAAGCATCCTCAGTTAAAATGAGTCCCACAACTTCTTCTGTGGTTTCTATTATTTCTGTTGTTTCTACAGGCTCTACAGGTTCTCCACTTTCTTCCTCTGGCATTTCTTCAGACACCGGCCCATCATCTAAGGATACATCTGGTGTTGGTTTAGAGTACAATGTTGTTACTAGAGGCTCTGCAAGAGGTACATTTGACACATTACTTGTTCCATTAGAACATCTGAACAGTCTAGTGAGATCTCTTGTAGGGTAGTACATCCCTCCTTCTGATTCAAAGTCCGAGTCATCTTGATCTACATGAGCATCAGTTGTGGGCAGAACAGTTTCTGATATTCTTGTCTTTTGCTTTGTGTTTTGTCTGCACATAGCAGATTAAGTAGTTGGGAGTTTTGGAGGTTCAATATAACCCATTACATCTCTAGTGATCAAGTGTTCAGTAAGTAACAAATGGTTTCAGTGGACAGTCCAGTATCTATTTGACTCTTCTTCAGGATGAATCATATACATAGGCATGCCTTACACCTTTTCCATTACAAATTAAGGGGTATTTCCCCAACAGTTATCAGTTTTGTTTTTCCTGGCAGTCCCAAATTTCTTAACAAACCACAGTCTCCTGGCAGCACGTCATGTGTCTTCACTCTTTTGTCATACCTATTTTTATTAGCTTTGTTATGCTTTGCTGCAGTCTCTGAGGCCAACTTGTAGGTGATGTTCAACTGGTTTTTCAGTCTTTGTACATACTGTAGGGAATTCTCTGGCCTAGCTCTATCAGCAGATACACCAAAACACAAGTCCAGAGGAAGTCAGGCTTCCCTACCAAACATTAGGCAATATGGAAACAATCCGGTGGCATCACATTTGGTGCAGTTGTAGGCATGGACTAGTGCACTGACTTGTCTCCACCTGCTCTTTTCCTTTATGTCCAACATACCTAGCATGTTTAGTAGGGTACAGTTGAACTGCTCAGGTTGAAAATTACCTTGAGGGTGATGTGGGGTGGTTCATGACTTGGTTATTCCCCAGACAGATAGCATTTCTTGTACTAGCTGGCTTTTGAAATCTCTACCTTGGTCAGAATGAATCCACCGTGGGGCTCCATAGTGCAGAAAGATCTTTTCAGCTAGGACTTTTGTGACAGGTTTTGCTTGTTGTTCCTCTGTCTGATAGGCTTGGGCATACCTTGAGAAATAATCTGTTACTACTAAGATGTTTGCAATGTTCTTAGAGTCTGGTTCTAAGCTGAGAACATCTATGCTTACCAGCTCTATGGGTGCACTTGTAACTATGTTTACTAGAGGGGCTACCTTCTGTGACAGAGTTCTGCATCTCATACATCTGTTGCAGTTCCGGCAGTAGTGTTCCATGTTACTCCCCATACATGGCTAACAGAAGCAAGCATGCGCAAGGTCCAAAGTTCACCCACTTCCAAGATGTCCCATGTTATCATGCAGGGCATGCAGCACAACAGTTTTGAACTTTGATGGTAGCACGAATTGCAGTTTTAGGGCACCTTGTGATCCTTGGATTTCTCTGTGCAGAAGGTTATCATTGAGTTTTTAACTTAGAAAACTCCCAAAAGGGCAACTTTGTGTTGGGATTGGTGGTGTGCACCTGTGTGGCATTACTCCCTTTTTTCAGGGTGAAGACAATGTCTTTCAAACTAGAGTCCATTCTTTGGTTTCTTTGTAAATCTAGGGGAGTCAACTGCAGGAGAGTGGTCAGGTTTAATGCAGCAAGCTGACAGTAAGCATTTGGTAGACAGTCACCAAGGGCGCCAAGACTGTAAGTGAGATGATGAACATTTGCAGTAGACTGTAGCACATCTGTGTCAAAGTTTTTATACAGTGCTCTGACAATTTTTTCTGGGATTTGTACCCATGTTTGATTGACTATGGATGATGCATTTGGTCATCTTGACAGGGCATCAGCAACAACAGGTTTCACGCCATGTCTGTACTCTGCTCAATAGTCATAGGTTGACAAAGTGGATAACTATCCATGTCCAGCAGCATCTAACTTTGCAGCTGTTTTTACATATGTCAATGGGTTGTTATCAGTTTTGACAGTGGTGTGTGTGCCCTGTGCAAGTATTCATGAAACTGGACTACAATGACCCACTTGAGAGTAAGGAACTCCAATTTGTTAATAGAGCAGCTCCTTTCTGCTGTTTTCAAACTTCTACTGGCAAAGGCAACTGGTCTCAGTCCTTCAGGATAACTTTGATACAGCATTGCTCCTAGTTCACAGAGGCTGGCATCTGCATGTAAAACATAGTGCTTTGCTAGGTCAGCTTATGTGAGTACTGGCGCATTTGTTAGATGGTAGATGATTTCTTTGAAAGACTTGTCACACTAGGCATTCCATTTCTGGCAAAAGGGTCACTTGGCTTACATAGAAACATAGAAACATAGGATTTTGACGGCCGATAAAGACCGCCTGGCCCACCCAGTCTTCCCATTTCCCTACCTATTGGATAAGCTGCAGATCCTAGTTAACCAGCAGCCTACTTCTTCCTACCCCTGCCCCCTAGAATTGCCTTAAGACTGTCCCATGCATGCTTGAATTCCACCACTGTTTTTGACTCCACACCCTCCTCCGGAAGGCCATTCCATGCATCCACAACCCTCTCTGTGAAAAAATACGTTCTTAAATTACCTCTGAGCTGCCCCCCTTCTATCTTCACATTGTGCCCCCTTGTTCTTGCACACCTCTTTTTTTGAAAGATGCTACCCTCTTGGACTTTGTTGATTCCCTTGAGATACTTGAAAGTTTCTATCATGTCCCCCCTCTCTCTCCTTTCCTCGAGGCTATACATATTCAGCTCCTTAAGTCTCTCTTCATGTGTCTTCCGGTGCAGGCCCTGCACCATTTTAGTTGCCCTCCTCTGGACAGCCTCCATCCTGTCTATATCCTTGCAGAGACTGGGTCTCCAGAACTGCACACAGTACTCCAGATGGGGTCTCACCAACTGTCTGTACAGATGGATAATAACTTCCTGTTTTCTGCTGGTGATGCCTCTCCCTATGCATCCCAGTATCCCCCAGCCCTCCTTGCTGCCCTCTCACATTGCTTGCCACCTTTAGGTCATCTGATATGACTACCCCAGGTCCCTTTCCATTTTTGTTGTCGTTAGTATCTCACCCCATTGTGTACTCTTCCCATGGTTTTTGTTTCCCAGGTGCATTACCTTGCTTCTTAGCATTGAATCTAAGCTGCCTTACATTTGACCATTCCTCTAACCTAGCAAGTCCTTCTCATCCTTTCCACCCCACCTTGTGCATCAACTCTGTTGCAGATCTTTGTGTCATCTGCAAAGAGACATACTTTTCCTTCCAGTCCCTCTGCAATATCGCTTATAAAGACATTGAAGAGAACCGGTCCTAATACTGAACCCTGTGGTACCCCACTAGTAACCCCCCTTTCTTCAGAGTGGACTCCATTTACTATTACTCTCTGTGTCCTATTCTCCAGCCAATTCTTTACCCAGGCTGTCATCTTGGGACCCACTCCCAGGCTGGCTAACTTGTATATTAATCTTGCTGAAGTCTAGGTAGGCCATGTCCACAGCCCCTCCCTGATCTACTACTTTGGTCACCCAGTCAAAGAAATCTATCAGATTTGTCTGGCATGACCTTCCCGCTGTGAATCCATGCTGCCTTGGGTCCTGAGCCCCTCTGGCCTCTAGATACTCAGCAATTCTTTCCTTCAGAAGTGATTCCATCATTTTCTCTACCACTAAGGTTAAACTAACAGGTCTGTAGTTTTCTGCTTCTGCCTTGCTCCACTTTTGTGAAGGGGAATCACATCTGCCCTTCTCCAGTCCTCGGGTACCACCCCATCCTCCCATGATTTGTTAAAGAGGGTAGTCAATGGTGTCACTAGTTCTACCCTTAGTTCTTTTAGAATTCTGGGATGAATCCCATCAGGTCCCATTGCTTTGTCCACCTTCAGTTTTAAGAGTTCTTTCAGAACCCTTTCTTCTGTAAATGGGCTGGTATCAACTTCTGTATCCAGAGTGTTTCTACTGTTTGTTTTAGGTACCTCCCCCCACTTCCTTTGTAAATTCTGAGCAAAAATATTTGTTTAGTATCTCTGCCTTTTCACAGTCACCCTCTGCCCACCCTCCCTCCTCTTTATTAAGCCTCACTAGCCCTCCCTTGGTCTTCCTTCGCTCCCTGATGTACCTATAAAAGGTTTTATCCCCCTTCTTAACAGAGTTGGCTATCTTTTCCTCGGTTTGGGCCTTTGCTGTTCTGACTGCCTTCCCAGCTTTCTTTTGCTTTAAGTAAGTAAGTAAGTAAGTAAAATTTATTTTTAAGCACTTTTCAAAAACTAAAGCGCTGTACAGGTGAACAAACATTTAATTACAAAATATAACAATAACAATAATAATAACAATAAAATCACAATATAAAAATCACTCTCCATATGCCTTCAAAAATAGATACGTTTTTAACTCAGACTTAAAACTCTCGACGGTCAGGCAGCTTCGTATCCGACGAGGTAGAGAATTCCACAGGGTAGGGGCCACAAAAGAAAATGCACGTGCCCCAGATGTTTTTAAATGAACCCTGGGAATCTCTAGCAATCCCTCGTCAGCGGATCGGAGTGAATGAGAGGGACAGTAGGGAATAAGGAGATCTTGTAGGTACTGTGGTCCCTGTTCATGTAGGGCTTTATAGGCCGGTAACCCGACAGCCAGTGCAGTCCACGCAGCACAGGCATAATATGACTGTTTCTGGATGTCCCAGTCAAAAGCCTGGCTGCTGCGTTCTGCACCATCTGCAAGCAGTGGATATCAACCCCCGGTAGCCCTAGGTACAGGGCATTGCAGTAATCAAGGTGAGAGGTCACAAAGGCATGGACCAATGTAGGAAGGTCATCCGGAGGAACTAGGTGTTTCACCCGGGCGATATTCCTAAGATGGTAAAAAGAGGATTTGACAACGGATGACACCTGCAATTTTAGGGTCAAACCATCGTCAATAATAACGCCCAGGTTACGCACCCAGTCTGAGGTTGAGAGCTGGGCACCATCGAGCCATATGCTCGAAGGAAGCCCAGCCCTACAACCCACCTCAGGGTGACCTGGGTCCACCGCCATCACCTCAGTCTTATCCGGGTTTAACCTCAGCCAGCTGGCACTCATCCAATCCTTAATCTCAGACAGACAGCTGTTAAGCATAGAGACTGCATCTTCCTGTCTGGGATTAAAGGACAAATACAGCTGGGTATCATCTGCATAGCAGTGAAAACCCAAGCTGTATCGCCTAATAATGTCTCCCAATCGCAGCATATAGATAGTGAACAACATGGGTGCCAGAATGGAGCCCTGCGGTACCCCACAGGACAGGAAGATGGCATCAGAGGAATAAATTCCAGTGACAACCCTCTGTCTCCGTCCCGTGAGGAAAGATCGAAACCAATGCAGAACTGTACCAGACAGTCCGCATAAAGCATAGGCGTTCCAAAAGCACACCATGGTCCACAGTATCAAATGCTGCAGAGAGATCAAGAAGGACTAAGATAGTACAAGCCTTTCGATCTCTCATATTAGGAGATCATTTAAAACCAGACAAGGGCAGTCTCAGTGCTATGTCTTTTCCTAAATCCTGATTGAAGAGTATCATAGATATTGTGGTTTGTAAGATGGTCATCCAGTTGTAGCGCAACCACCTTTTCAATAACCTTACCCACAAAGGGCAGGTTAGAGACAGGTCTGTAGTTAGCTAGACAGTCCAGATTCAGTGAAGGTTTTTTCAGGAGTGGTCGAACGACTGCCTCCTTTAGGGGATCAGGAAAGACCCCCTGCTCCAAAGATTTCCAGACAATTTCAGCAAGGATCGGGCAGACAGTATCTACGCAACCTAATAACAGTGATGTAGGGCCCGGATCCAAACTACAGCTGGTTGGGCGTAAAGTCTGGACAATCTTCACAATATCCATGAATTCCGGCTTACCAAAGTCAGACCAGGTGACACAGGTGTTAGTTTCCCCTTGCCGATCACCACAAACCCTTAAAGAGTGAGCCTGGCTGATATCAGACCTAATGCTAGCAATCTTATCAGTGAAGAATCGAGCAAGCTCATCACACTTTATTTGTGAAAAATCTCTTCCAGACTGTAGACAGAGTGGATTGCACATTCTGTCGACAGTCCGAAAGAGTTGAGCTGGTCGGTTCCGCTGCAGCAATCTCCCTGGACAGGAATTCTGCCTTCTTATGGGTGATTGCTGATTGATAGATACCATAATGATCCATCAACCTAAGTCTGTCAGCATCCAGGCCGGACTTCCGCCAGGCCCTCTCTAGCCTTCGCCCCACTCTCCTCAGTTCCTTCAAGGACTCATCAAACCATGTAGTCCTTGGGCGCTGAGTGAGTGGGCGAACACGGACAGGAGCAACTAGGTCCAGGGCCTCACTCACCACCTTATTATAGGCAAGAACGAGGTCTCCTGGATGCATGCTCTCGCCTGAAATACCCACTAGGTCCAGTACCTCTAGTAGACCCTCTGGAGTAACTCCCCTTAAAGGGCGATACTGGACCATCTCCATAGAGGCAGGCCTATTAGGGGGTGCCCCAAAGCTGAATCTTATGGTGTGATGGTCCATCCACACATTCAGTTCCACCCCCAGATGCGTAACCTCCAAATCCAATAGGAACACCAGATCCAATGAGTGACCCCCTATATGGGTAGCAGAGATAACTACCTGTGACAGGCCCAACATAGTCATAAGTTGGAGGAAGTTCCTACCAAAGTGCGAGAGGTCGTCATCGACCCAGGCATTAAAGTCACCCAGTATTAACCATCTGGGCGACCCCCATGCCATGTCGACGACGAAGTCCGCGAACTCCTTCAGGAATTCTCCACCGTCACCGGGTGGACGGTAGATGAGGAGAATCCTGAACCCTGCACCTGCGGCCAGGATACACTCAAAGGATCTAGTGTTACCTACTGACACATCCACAAGATTCAGATCTGTTCTAAAAAAGATGGCTACTCCCCCGCCCCTACAATCCAATCTCGGGCGGTGTATCACCGAGAACCCAGCCGGAGCAGCAGAGTGTAATATAGGACCCGCATTCTCATCCAGCCAGGTCTCGGTGATACATGCCAGGTCAGATGTTGCAACAAGATCTGCAATAATTGCAGTCTTGTTCCTTATAGACTTGGCATTACATAACAACGCCCGGGTTGGATGGGTTTTCGGAGAGGAGCGCAGTATCTTCCCACAATCTGTGGAGCCCTTGGGTATGGGAATCAGGCACGGTGGACCCCTCTCCTGATCCCATTTCACCCAAGGGCGTCTCCTCGTCCCAACTACCCCTATCTGCCCACTCCTTTCCAGTCTCCCACTCTGTCCAGTCCAACCATCCTCAAGTGCTTCTCACTATCCCCACTGCACGACACCTATTAAAGACATCAGCAGACAAGTGGGGACAGTAAAAAGGACGAAGGCCCGAGCAGAGCTGGGAGAGTAGCTTCGACCGTCAGAGAACCCATCCGACACATCTTAAACAGTTAGTGTCAAATAAAACTAACACAACTTAAAAACCAACCTACCCTCAAATAAAAATAATCTTATACTAAAACAAACAAAACCTATAATAATAATAAAATAAACGAATTAATAAAATATATTAAAATTTGACTATTAAACCAGCATCAAAGTTTAACTCGAATAGCAACATAAAGGGTTAACATAAAAAGGTGGATAATGAGTCTTTGAACTAAAAACTGGAGAATATAAATTTAAACTCAACAAAAACTCTCACTAAGGTGTGAGAGTAAGTGCAAACGATTCAAGTATTTTAAACCCCTCATTCAAGGTCTTTTAATCTCCATAGACTCCTGCTGCTAGGAGAGATAGGGCATTATTCAGGTTCAAACATAAAGAGCTAAAATATCCAGTATTGCAGGTCTAAGAACTCCAGGCTTTCTCACAACCCGGACGATCGAAGTCAGACTGCCTTGTGAGCAAATAAAACTTGAACAGTTCTAATCAAGGAGCATGGGTACCGGAATAATTGTGTGAGGAGAATATCTGCCCCAGAGTGGATTACTGACCCAGGCTGGGACCACAGCAATGACCCCGGAGCGGTGTCCACCCACCAGTAGACCTCTCTGGTAAGTCAAGGAGATACCGGCGGTTCACACCCGCTCTCCAGCAGATCCAAGCCGGCGTCACCCGCCCTGAGCCCAGCCAGCATCAGCCACCCCAGACAGCCAACTCACAACACACCCCCAAACTCCGATCACTATAGAAATCCACAAATACAAGATCCCCCTTAAATCTCCTCACAGTCGAAGGCAACAGGACCGGGGGCCAGCACAGTCACACTCTCCATGCCAAATTCCACCAGCTTTAAATGCCCACAATTCCACCCATTGTCCATTCGTAGCTCAGAAAGCAGCCCAGCCCAACTCGCAAATGTTCCAATACAACTCCGATGCAATCCAATTTAACTGATACAGTTCCCTGTCCTGCTCCTTCTGTGATTCCTTGTACTTCCTGAATGCTTTCTTTTTCTCTTGAACCTTCACTGCCACTTCCTTGAAATACTTTTTGTTCAGATCTGTAACTGCAAGGTACTTCTTGTCCTTGTTTGTTGGTGGGCAGACTGGTGTTAGACTCAGCAACAGTCTCTCTACTCAGGTATAGTCTTTGATGAAGCATCTGTAATACCTGCAGAAGCCCAGAAAATTCTGCAAGTCTTCCAGGTCTTTTGCTTGGATCTGCTGATCAAGGTTTCAACTTTGCTTGGGTCAGTTTGAATTCCTTGGGCTGATACAACATGTCCTATATATTAGACAGAACTCTGAAAAAATTGGGATTTGTCAATAGAGCTTCAGACTGAACTCTTCCAGTTGATCTAACTCCTTCATCAGATGAGTCTCATGCTCCTCAAGGGTCTTCCAAAACACAATTACATTATACAGCTAGACCAGGCACTCTTGGAGAGTCATGTTTCTGACTGCATGTTCCACAAGGCACTGGAAGGTTGCTGGGGCATATGAAGGAATTAGTAAAAGTCAAGTAGACATATGAAAGCAGTTTTCTCTTTGTCTTCAGGAACCCTCAGGATCTAGTAGTACCCCCTCCTGAAGTCCAGAACTGAGAACCATTTACATCCATTGAGACAGTCTAAAACATCCTGCATCCTTGGCATCATATACTGAACTGGGATGGTTCTCTTCTTCAGAGTTCTGTAGTTGACACACATGCAAACTGTACCATTTTCCTTGCATACAATCAAAACAGGAGAGGCACAGGGGCTCTCAATGTTTGGACAGTTCCCACCACAAGTAATTCCTGAAGCTGTCTTCTTACATCATCAGTATCTGATGGGGCCATGAAATGGGACAGATCTTGAAAAGTGTAATCAGCATGCAGTGTGATGTGATGTTTCTCTGTGGTGATGCATCTCACATCCCATTCATTTATGAAGGAAAAGAGTTTAGTTCATTCAGCCAACTTTCAACTCATTCTGGTCTTTCATTTTTTAGGCATTGTGGATTCTCCAAAGTTAAAAAAACAGGGTCATTTCCAGCATTCTTGTCTTCTAGATTAGGTTGGGGCTGCACGGCTGTGTTTGCACAGTACACTGGGGCCAATGTTTAACTGTTTCTTACTGTTATGTCTCGATCAGTCACATTCTTTACCTGTATGGTGACTCTTCTGACATAGGCATATGGTCTCACAGGCAGCACACTGGGTTTGGCCAGCAGCCCTTCTTGCACTTCATGCTCTTCAGTGGCATCTGTCATCAGGATCTGGTTCTTCATGTCTTGTTTCAGTCTCATCACTGTGCTGATGTTGCACACTGCATTCGAGAGTAAGACAAATTCTTTAGGCTCTTGGCACCAGATTATGCCAACAGGATCTTGTCAGTCTTCTGGTCTCATCTGCATCTGCTTCTGGCAGATCTTCTTCACCAGTCCTTGCACTAGCAGTGCTCTTCCATTCTGTTGCACCTCTTTGTTCCTAGCAATGCTGGGCTAGGTGTCCAAATATATGTGCATTTGTTCTGATAATGATGGGCACCTTGTCAAACTTTCCTGACTGTGGGCAGACCAGTGTGAATGTTTCAACTGTGTCACCAACTCCAGCTTCTATTGACAGGAAAGCAATCCAGACTTTAAATAACCAAGGTAGGGGTAGGACATGCCACTCAGCCCCTGGACATTCAGGCGTTCTAATGGATTCAACTTACAGTTCCTTGCAAGATGTTTGTCATACCAGCCCTTGAAAATGATGGTGACTTGTGAGCCCCTGTTGAGAACAGCTTGGGCTGACATTCCATTGATTGTAATGGTTGTTTTAGTTGAAGGACAAAATAGCTTTTCTAGGTGCTCTGGTAGCTTTTTGTTGTGAATTGACAGTGAACTTAGCTACTAAGGGTTTCACAGAAGCTTTGGAGCATGTTGCTGACTGGACTTGCTTCTGGATTCTTTCAAGCAGTTTATCTATGACTCTTCACAGATCTTCATGTGATCAACATTCTTTCTTAATGTTTCCTCTCTTCTCATATGTGTAGCAGAATACTCCCTTTTTGTACTGATGTGGTCTGGGTGGAGCATCAGGAGGTTGTCTTTAGTCTCTGTTACTTTGTTTTGAAGGATATGCCTGTGGGGCTCTGACAGGGGAACTGACTACAGCTTGTCCTTACTCTGGAGTTCTCTCCCTCTGCCATGCATTGGACTGCTTATTGCATCTCTTTAGTTAGGTTTCCGGACCATGCAACTCATCGACTTGTGTTCAGAGGTTGCAGTTTACAGTTGGCATCTGTGCTTTTACTCCTGTGCCCATGACAGAGTCTGGCTAACTGGAGCAACACCATGGTTTGATGATGATGATGATGATGATGATGAGGATAAACATTTTATTTTTATCCAGGTACATACATTTAGGGACGAGACACTATTTTCAAAGAATGCTCTGTATAAGGTACAAACAAGACTTAAGAACAGCTAAAACAGTAATGGGAAGAAACACAACATATATGTTATGACTTACACTGGAAATGATATAAAATTACATCATGTGTAGCAATTACAAGGTGTTTGCAGAGACTTGCTAAGTGCATTTTGGAACTCATTTATGGAGTTTTTGGCTTTTATTTCAGGTTTAAATACAGTCCATGACTTGGCCAGAGATGTTTGCATCATAGCTTCTCCAAACCTATTACAGACTCTGGGCTGCACCAGACTGATATCATGTGTTCTCAAATTATACTTATTTCTACTGGGTGACACAAGACTCACTAGATTTCTCAAGGGTTGTTTGATTTCAGTCTTTAATAATTTAAAGCCCCATGACAGCCAATTAAACATTCTTTTTTCCTGTGGTCCAAGCCATTCCAGTTTTTGATCAATTAAACAATGGTGTTTACCAAAGGGGCTGTGGCTTGTAATCCTGGCATCTGTAATAGGCCTGGTCTACTTTGCATAATACATTTTGACTGGAATTTTTATATACCTTGCAACCATATTCTAAAATCGAGAGGAGTAATTGTATTATAATTTTCTTTCTAGTTTCATCTGTAAAACAATCTGAAATTCTCCTTAATGCTCCCAACCTTCGATTTATTTTCTTTGTCATTGAATCAATATGCTCATTATAGGTTAGTTTGTTCTCCACCTGGATTCCCAAATATTTATAACATGTTGTATTCTCAGTTTTCTGACCATTGTTAAATTTTATATCTGAATTTTGCATTTTTTGTTTACCTCTGCTAGATGAAAAGACCATTCCTTGTGTCTTCTTTCCATTCATCAAGAGACCCGAGGTCTCAAACCATAATTCCATTCTTGTGAGATCTTATTGTAATTTTTGTTTCAGGTCGGCCAGGCTGTTGGCCAATGCCACCAACACTGTGTCATCAGCGTACAGCCTGACCTCACTGTGCCTCATCACATCTGGTATTTTGTTAACATAAATGTTAAAAAGCAAGGGACCCAATATTGATACCTGAGGGATGCCTCTTGATACTATTCTTAGGATTGAAGAACTATTCCCTTGTGATGCGCATTGTTTCCTATTTGACAAATAAGATCTAAACAATTCTAGGAGTTCCTTATGTACCCCTATTTCATACAGTCTCTGTAGCATGGTTCCATGGCTTACCAGGTCAAAGGCCTTACTAAGGTCCACGAACACAGCCCGTGTCCCTCCCCTTGTTCATGGATGTAGCCACTAAGTTAGTGAAGTGCACCAGGGCTGTGTCAGTGGACCTTCCCACCCTAAATCCATGCTGGCTGTTAGTCAAGACTGTTAGTCAATAAGTTATGTTGGTCCAAGTATTGATTTAACTGTCTATGTACCATCTTTTCTAAGACTTTTGATAGCAGTGGAAGAAGAATTATAGGTCGATAATTTATGGGTATGTTGGAGTCTCCTCCCTTAAAAATTGGGATGGTTTTCCCCTGCTTCCAAGCTTAAGGGAAAGGTGAGGAACAGGGACTCCAGTTAAACAGATATGTCACAATTGGTGCAAGTATGTCTGCTCCTAATTTCAAGAATATGGCTTCTACCACATCCAAACCACCCGCTTTGTTCATTTGCAAGCATCTCAAATCTTTTTCCACTTCTTTTTTACAATAGTTCTAAAGCAGAAGCTTGATTTTGTACATACTACTGTATATGCATGCCCCATTGAGTCTCCTGAAGTTGTGTACCTATATTTAATGATTCATTATTAGTTTTATCCAAATCTGTAAAATAATCGTTTAAAATGTTAACCACTTTTTGTTGTTCAGTTATAATAACATTGTCTTTCACCAAGTTTATTGGAGCCCAAGAGGCTCCAGGGTTCTGGAGCCTGTTTATCTGTTGCCAAAATTATCTGGGGTCCTTAGCTTGTTCAATATCTGTTCTATAGTATCTACTTTTTGCCTCTTTTATTATTTTAGTGCATTTATTTCTCCACATCTTAAATGTGTTCCAGTCATATATTTCTCCTGTTTTTCTGGCTTTTTTTCCAGAGGCGATGTTTAATTCTAATAAATGTCTTGGTTTTGTCAGTAATCCAAGGTTCTTGTCTTGCAATACATGTTTTTTGAATCCTGGGGGTGTGTTTATTTATAATACTAGTTAATGTTTTAATAAAATCTTGGACTGCTAGATCTAATTATGGAATCAGTATCAATCTGTTCCATCTAATACCACGTAATGAATTCTTAAAAGCTTCTACATTGAATCTCTTTAAATCAGTAGCCCAGTATATCAAAGGTTCTATGTTATGAGTTTTATGGATTTGTAAATGACATTTAATAGGAAAATGGTCTCCTAAATTTAGGGGTATTATTTCAATTTTACTTGCTATTAGTTCTGAAGAAATAAACACCAGGTCCAGAATGGATCCCTGCCTTATGTCTTTTGCACACCTTGTTGGGTCACTGACAATTTGCCTCAATCCTAAAACATCCATGCTCTCTCCTATTTTCTTACCTCTCTTCTGTTTCCAGGTAACATTAAAATCTCCTATTAAAATTATTTTTTTAGTTTGGATCTTGTCTAATATTGTATCTGCTAGTGACTCAGAGTATGTTGTTTTTGTCTTAGGCGGGGCATAAATTACTCCTACAGCTATGTCACTTGATGTTAGTTCAATCAACAAGCATTCTATCCCTTTTACATTATCTGAAAAAAACAATGTGGTATGTTCCTAGTGTTTCTTTTAAAAATAACATTACCCCACCCCTCTCCTACCCCTGTCCTTTCTAATAATTTTATATCCTGGTATCTGAATCTTAGTATTGCTGATATCTGAGTGCAACCATGTTTCGGATAGTCCCATAATATCTGGTTGATTTCTATCCATCCAGACCCTAAAACTATCCATTTTTTTTACCACACTCCTAACATTCTCGTGGATGACACAAATATTGCTGATAGTTAATCCTGGATTAACCTCTTCATCTCCACTGATTGCCAGCATCAGGGCAAGTGTTTGGCTGCATGCCTTTAACCTGTGGCTGTGTTGACCTGTGTTTATCAATATTGTCCTGTTTACATACTCTTTCCATCCATTTGTAAAACCATTTCTTCTGTGTAGCATACCATGTGATTTGCATTTGTTGTTGCAAATTAGTGAATACCAAGCATTAAATCTATGTTGCATATCCCTGTCTGTTTCCTTCCCCTTTTCAGTCCCACATACCATACCCCACAAAACCAACCCAAACAGAAATATATGCATTTTCAATATTTACTGGCTTTGTCACCTGATTTTGCTGACTAAATATTGCTACCTTTTTGGCCTCTCAACTCCTGCAGACTCCTCTGTACTCTGCCGGAGTACTCAGCCGGAGGAATCAGCCATATGAATCGGCCACCGCTTCAAAGATACTGCCGCATCTTAGAGGCTTGATTTAAATAGCTACCCGGGATCCCACAGTTCAATATTAAGGTGCGAGCAAGCTAGCAGCTTTAAATATCATTCATCAAGCAATTAGCAGCAGTTTAAATATTAGCAGCAATTCAGGCATTAGCAGCAGTTCAACACAACAGCTCAGCAAAGTGCAATTGGCAGCAACTTCAGTTCCTCAGTCCCTGTGTTAGACACTGCTGATCAATTCGATATAATCATGTAATTAATTTAAATTTGGCAGTCTCCCAGCCACAGTTCATGGACATCCGAGTAACAATGCAGCCAGTTGAAAACAGACTCTTGAGTAAACAGTTTTATTAGGATCTTATGTTGTTTCCCCCAACACATAGCACTGCTCCTTGTTCAAAGTCAAAATCTATGTTCAATAGCAAATACAGGTGGGGGGGGGTTGACAGAATTCTTTGCGACTCAGTCTGATGCAGCCTTTGATAATAAATCTACCGGCTCCTCCAAGGCTTGTGATGTCAAGTTGTGTACCCCAGTGGAAATTTTGCAGCGGGGTCTTTCACCCACTCGCTGAGATCCTTTGCCGGAGTACCCAACCAGAGGAATCAGCCATATGAATCAGCCACCACTTCAAAGTTTGTTGGGCATATTGCCCACTCTTTGAATTTATTTTGGCTTTTGAATTCACTTACTTGCATTATTTCAACAGCTTTTTCAACTCTTGCATCTCTGTAGAAGGTGCACTGTCAGTTACTTGCATAACAGCTGCTGAGACTTGGTAGGGAACCCTTCAGTCCTCTTCTTTCTTAGCTTCTCGTACTTCTCTCATTAGCATTCTGTGAGATGGAGGGTTGTCCTTTCTCTCAGCCAGATGTAACTTGAGAACCAGCAATGTGGAAAGGCAGGCAGCCTTGAGCACATGTTGCAGTCTCATCTAATTAAAGTCCTGGGATGCCACTCCTCCCTTATAAGATACTCTTTGCAAGGCCCTTTCTGAGTGGTTCAAAAAGACAGACAATGTTTCTCCTATCCATTGTGTTGTTGTCTTGAACTTCCACAAGAGATTTTCACCGGATTCTGTGCTTCTGAAGACATTCTCCACTACAGTCAGATAATCTTGGGCTGGAGCTTCTGGATCTGTGAACCTCAATGAGCTAACAGTGTCTAATGCAGGACCTTGGAGGCTTTCCCCAAGTCATTTTATCTTATTGGCTTCTGAGCACTGTCAATCTTGGATCAATGAAGTAGCATAGTCCATCCAAGTTTCTAAGTCATCTTCTCCTACAGGAGTGGGCTTTGTATCTGAGAAGATTCTTAATTTTCTATATGAATCAAATATGGGTGGCACCCAGCCAGGTCTAGCTCCTTCATCCTGAGGTGGCATAACCCCTTGGTCACTTAACAGCATTCAAACTTTACTAGCTGACTTCCCTTCAGCTTATAGCCAGTTGCAGACCCTTTCTTCAAAACTCTTGTTTGTGGACTTGGCTTCTAGCTTCAGGATGGTCAGGCTGGCATGCACTATGATCAACCTGGCATTGTCTCCATCTGGTTGCAGTACAATGGGCATCCTGGTGGCATCCACGGCATCATGACACTACACCAATACCATTAAACTCTGGGTGTTGCTCATCAGAGAACATCTTCATACAGCTACTTTGCTGAGACACTTCATTCTGGACAGAACTTCTTCAATACTATCGATATTGGTCCCAAGTGTGACTCCAAGGAGCAATATGGCTTTCAGAGGATCCAAATCTTCACCTGCACACCAGTTGATCAGACTTTCATGTGCCAAGGTGTCTGGTGCTATTTTGGGGTTTGGGGAACCAAAATGTTCTTGATTGCACCCAGAAGGTTCCATGTGATAATAGTGAAAGAACAATGGTGACTGCAAGTACAGCAAGTGCAAATCACCAAAAATCATAACGGCAATCAGCACTACACTGGCCAGTAACAACAGCAAAAACTCCCAACTCTCTAAGGGGAAGGGTGGATCTGAATTTAATTTTTATGTGGATGCTACACCCACTGTTTCTCCCTTTGTGGGGGGGTGAGCCCCTCACACCCCTCATATATAATATAATCAACTCTGGGGGGGTGGCACTGGGGGACAGGGAAAACCTGGGAGGGGGGCTACTCCATCAAAGAAAAAAAATTAAACCACTAAAGACATCAAAACAAGTAAACCAATCTATGGTTAGTCCCGAACCCGGGTTCATTGGCTTCCAAAGTGGAGACCATAACCACCATGCTAGCCGGCCAGCTGGGAACTTGCTTGCTGAACAAACCCCTATAACTTCATCTAGCTGCCTCTGTCTCACTATGTGCACACTCAATATGTAGTATACTTGCTCATTATTACCACTAGCTATTATGTAATGGTGGCCATTTCTTCAAGCGCTCAAACTGACTCGCTCAATTTAAGTCGCTCCATATACTTCATCCATATCACTGGATACTAGGCCAGAACAGTGGTATCATTACTGAAATGTCATGTGATCTTGGAGGGGTATAAAGACCCACTCTAAGGCCCACACTATCACCATTGATAAAGCATCCTTTTTTTTAATGAGGATATTTTTTCCTTGACTGACAGCAAAGCTCGGTGGCAGCGTACCAACATTCACTCTGTCCCCCATACGGGGATCACAGGGCATGGCAGGGGGTGTGGATTTTTTCCATGGTTTTGGAAGTAACTACAGGAATCCCTAACCCTCCCCCAGAGGGCGCTGGTGGGAAGGATCAAGATCCAGGCAGGAATCCATGAAGAGACAGCTTTCAACCAGCACCTAACAGTGCCCTCCCGATACTATCCGCAGGTCAGATCGGTGCCCAATCTTCCCTTGGAGAGGAAAGCTACCTGATGGTGGCTCAATCCAGCTCCTCCCTCCATCACCCCACCCGCTGACCTGGGCTCATTCTCAAACCTGGGTCACTGGTACAGCATGAAATGTGGTGTCCAGCACCTCAACCCTCAGTGTGACTGGGTCTGCCTTGTTTAAGCATCCTGATGGTGAGAAATGGCATTAGGTGTTTTTTCTGGCAGCGAGAAGCATTTCGTTTTGCACTTACACTGTGGTACTTTACCTTTGTACTATGGTGAGCAATCTATTATGTTCTCCCAGATCTCCTCTCAGCATTTGACACCATGGGCCATAGGGTTTTGACAAATTGCCCGAGGCAGTAGGTAGGACTCACTACAATTTCAAACTTCTCATTTTCTTTCTTTTAATATGCTCTTAGGCATTCCCAGTGTGGTTCAGAAGTGCAATAAAATGTTTTTGGAAAATTGTAACCACCACAGTTTTGCAATTTCTACCTAGTAGCCAACACTTATAGATAGCCTTTATGTTTCATTATGCTGCCAGAATTTGCTATTTCTTCATTATCATTTTTTAATACACAGTTCAGCTGTATTTTACTTAATTGTATACTGTGCAGTGTTTATGTGTGAGTGTGAGATAAAGATGGCTGGCTTCCTGAGGAACAACTTGTGCTCAAAATCAGCAGAGGCTAAGAGGGAACCCAGAACTCTGATAATTTTTGAGGGTCACTGCTAATGTCTGTTAGTTTGTAAATAAACATTTCTCACTTTTGTGGTTCTGATGGTCAGAGCCGACATTTGTTGCCTAGCTGCTTAGTGTTCTCAGTCTTGTACACACTGTAGCTGAAGTTGCTTTGAAGCTCCTTAGCATGCAAGACTCACCCACACTGTATTTAGCTGGTTTGAGTCCTGCCTGTCTGGCAGAGTATCACAAGTGACTTTAGGAGATACCATGCCAGTTCCAGCTGTGCTCAGCTATGGATTGCTTTAAAGATCATGTGAAAAGGTTTTTTCGTATTGTTAATAAAGCTTGAATTCAAGTCATTGTGTAATGTTTAGAGTTTTCTGAAAGTTTCATGCTGTTTGTTTTTTTGGTTTTCTTTAAATCAGCATTTGTTAACATATGAACATACGAAGAAGCCAGCAGAAGAAGGCCATTTGGTCAACTTGAATTAACAAAATTTTGATTTATTTTATATTTATTAAACAGCCCTGTGTTATTTAGTTAGAAAAAAATCAGGGTTTTAGTGAGAAAGAAATCAGAGCTGTGATACAGACAAGCTGATCTCTCACAGAGAAAGATTTCCACTACTTCAATTCAGCACTGAAACTGAAATGATCAACTTTTTTATAGGAAGAGAATGACAGATGTTAAGCTAATCTATCTAAACCCAAACCACAGACTGAGTTTGTTAGAAACTTGGTGAGCAAACCATTAACTCTACAGACTGCTGTGATTGGGGAATCTGAAGCAGCAAGCTACAGTACTCCAAGATGATGTCATCACTCTCCAAGCCTGACAGAGAGAGAGAGACAGAAATAACTCCACTGTTTTCAGCCATTGAAGAGCAAGTTAATAAATGCTGATTTAAAGAAAACCAAACCAAACAGCATAACATTTTAAGGAAACTCTAATCATGACACAGGGACTTGAATTCAAGCTTTATTGACAATATGCAAAAACCTTTGCAGATTATCTTTTAGGCTCGGTTTTGACCTCCAGGCTGTTTGCAGTGTATTTGCTGCAACTGGGTGAGATCATTTGGTGACATGGCTTGCAGTTTCACTGCTATGCTGATGATACTCAGCAATACTTGCCCTTTGCATCTGACAGGTGGAATATTGTTTCTGCTTGAAAACTGCCTGGGTGAGAAAAATAACTAGATGGCTTTCAACTAACTGAGGTAGAATCAAGTCTGCCTCCCCACTCAGTCTCCCTGAAAATGAGCTGTGAAGCTCCTTGTATATGCCCTGAGTATTCCATAAAACTAATATTCTGGTCTCTGAGTGGATATATCCTCTTTTCCCATTCTCAGCAACAATCAACTGCTATTCTCTATTAGAGTCCTGCAGAAGAATGATCCACATTGGAATGCTCCAGTTTGAAAAACCAACCATCACCAAGATTCCACACCCTTTTTTCACTGCTAAAATAGATTCAAAACTCTACAGTTTTTACAAGTCACAATAAAATTGTATTAAAATTAATTATGAGCATTGTCTCACCACCAGAAAGCTGACCATTCATACTTTCTACTATTTTTTGTACAAATTGGACCATGGGTACCCTAAGTCACCTTATAAAATGGGTAGAGACAGTTCTTGAATCTGATTAGCTGACAGCTCTTGCTAGCTATGTATTTTTATTATTTCATAGCATGGAAAATAACAAGTGCCCATACCTGTGCCTGCAGTACGGAAAAGACCCATTCAATGCCAGTGTAAACAATTTCACCACCGTTTTTTTTTCTGTTTAGCAAGCAAAATCGGAAGCCACAAACATAAAATAAAACACTCACAACACTTAAAAAACATTTTTTCTACTGCTAACTCTTTTTGCTGTCCCTCTTGAGCCACTCTCATCCTCTCCCCATAGTTATCACAGACTCCCTTATGCCTCACTATGGCCCTAGTCTTGCATTCATCAGACAATAAAGCACACCCCATTGTGTGTTATTTCTTACTTCTTCTGAAGATCCCCTTGTGTGAAAATTCAGTCTGTGGTATAACACTGTGCTCCATTCCTGAGGAGAAAACTTTAACAATTTGGCTCCTTTCTCTTTGAAATCTGCCTTGTTTACTAATCTGTGGCTTAAACTTTGTACCTTTTATTATGTTGGCTTGCTGCACTTATGCACAAGTCAACATTTTGTGGTAGTGCAGATTTGGAGGTGCGGCCGCTGTTGGGAGAATGCAGGGCACGCATCAGTAGGTGCATCCCTCATTCTCCAATCAGTCTGCATGCCCTATGCATGCTAATGTGGTGCGCACATCTAAGGAAAGGTCTGCTGCAATCTGAGCAATGCTCATCAGATGCAGTGAACCCTTTCTGCATGCTCGCCACATAAGCAGCATGGCGGGTGGCCGCCCGCCCAACGGCTGACCTCGGGGGTGCCCAATCCTCAGCGGCTTACTGTGGCTGCACAAGCAGCCCCCATTCCCTATATGCTGAGGGTGCCCAATCCCCTTGTTCTTGCATCCTCCACGCTTTTATTGTGTGTCGACGGAGGAGCCTACCCCGTTGGCATAAATCAGCCACCCCCACATTTCTTCTATGCCGAGGTGTGCCTAATCCTCAGCTCTTGCCCCCTGCCTTTATTGTGTGTGCCAATGGGGTGCCCAATCCCCATCTGCATAAATTCACTCCCCATTTTCTGACGATGAGGTGCCCAATCCCACAGCTACAACACCCCCCCTCAAAAACAGTTAGGTGGCGCGCTGAGAGCCCACCCAAGCATGCCACATCCCCTGAAAAAAAAATGTCCTGCAATGTAATTTTTTTTCCCTGTAGCAAAAAAAGGTCCCTCATAGTCTCCTGCCCCCCACCTGCACCCACCCACTGCGCACCCTGCCTCTCCACACCCTCCTCACCCCATACTTACCTCTGGAGTCTGGCATGATGAACTTCGGTGGACTGGGAACATGTCTGCACTCTTCAAAGCCAACTGCAAACTGAAGAAATGCTGGTAAGCTGTATAATGGAATGAATAAGGCTTTTTCAACTTGGCTGCATATCTCGGGCATTTATTGGAATTTTGGCACCAAATTTTCAACATGGGGCTTTTGGGGCCCCTCCTCATGAATTCTATCACCTTCTGGGACCCATTAATGAAATGACAGTGCCAGTGTTCATGAGGTGGCCTCTCAAAAAGCCTATGTTCCAAATTTGGTGGAAAAAATCCAACAAATGCCTGTTTTACGAGCGTGTGTTGCACAGTTGCTACTCTGGCTTGTAACTTTGCGCATTTGCAATATTTTAATGTCGGATTTTTAGCATTGTCATTTTTGTACACCTCCTTGTGAACAGTACAGCTGTCATTTTCCACATCCTGCCCAAAATGTGTTTCCCCACTTCCGGCGCACAATTGCGCAGTCGCTGTGGGAAATCAGTGTTTGGGCCAGATTATGAAAATGACAGTGACACAGTTCATGAGCAGAGGTCCTAAAATGCCTATGTTGAAAATTTGGTGATGATACTCCATAAAATGACTTTGTTGCGAGCGTGCATTGGCAGATTGCATGCACGCTCAAACCGTCGTGCATTTGTGATATTTTCACTCTGGATTTTCACCATTATCATTTTTCCACACCTCTTGATGAACAGTACAGCCATCATTTCACATATCCTGCCCAAAATGTGTTTTCGCACTTCCGGCGCAGAATAGCGTGTTCACTGTGCAAAATCACTTCTTGGGACACTTTGAGGAAATAACAGTGACACAGTACATCAGCAGAGGTGCTAAAACGCCTATGTTGAAAATTTGGTGCCGAACGCCCACATGTAGAGACTGATAGGTGTCAGGGGTGTGACTTGGGATTGTCGGACGACGCTCACGCCATTGCACTCCCCACCTCACCCTGCAGCCAGTGACAATCATCGAGATGTGCCTTGGACGCTCTGGCTCCAAAGTTCACCCCACTGTCCTATACTGCACCCATCTCAGTGTATTTACTTATGGAATGGGGTGAGCGTAAAGGCCGAAGACCCCAATGCACACCGTGCCACTTGTTGGTGTCTGCAGGATAAGGAGAGGTGAAATGGCATGAGCACTATGGCCAACACCCAAACGGACACCCCAATGCCTGTCAGTCTCTGCAGGGTGGGGGTGGATTGGCATCAGTTCAATACTTCACTGCCATTCCTATTATGCATCTCTCTAACTCCTGCACTACCAATGCCAATGCCAGCAAGACAACATTCGGCATTGACAAGTGCTTGTTTATTCTGGTCTAAACCCCTCACACAGGCTGTCCTATGAGGTTCTGTTTTAATTTTTGCCTGAAAGCACACTTCACCCTCGGCTTACTCCTTGCTAGCTTTCCCTGCTTCTCAGCATAACTTCTGGATATTCTGATTCTCTCCATGACTATCTCTTTTTCTCAGGTCAGTGACCCCATTTCTTGGCCATTTAGATCACTCTAATGTATTGAATATTGGTTGAGTTGCACTAATTAGAAACAAAGTGTGCACAAAATCTGCATTTAAAAAGCCACTATTTTGTGACAGTCTTATGTCAGTCTTGTCTTCTTTAACTAGCTCCATTTTTATAACTGCACATTGCTGGGTTACAGTAAACTAGGTCTGCAAGTTCGGATCTACAAAAGAATCACAAATACCTTAAACTTTGAGTGTTCGATTAGTTTGGATGGTAGCAAACTTTCATGGGAAATAGGTAGACTCTTGGTTCAGCTGGTTTACCCCTCATCCAAATGAGGTGGACCAAGTGAACCAGTCGAACTACAAACTTCAGTTTGTTTGCACCTGAAACAGTTAAACAGTTAACTAGGGCACAGTGTGAGACATAGCCTTGTTTTGGAGCTAGACTCAGCTCAACCACGTGAACTAGTGGGAAAACTCACTCATACACTCGTCGTCTGGCTGTTTGGTAGCTCATGCCAAGCTGTGATTCATTTTTGGGTATGCTAGCTAGGAAATTCTTCAAAACAAAGAAGATCTTAAAAAGTTTGAAGGGCTGCTGAAGGGGTGTATTTTGGATGAAAAAGAAGAAAGAAAATAAAAAAAAGCAGGCTGAGAAATGGTGTTGCCTCTGTATCATTCACTAGTGTGACCCCACCTGGAGTACTGTGTCCAATTAGAAGACTACACCTCATAAAGGACATGGGCAGTATGGAGACAGTCCAGAGGAGGGCAACTAAAATGGTTCATGGTTTGAACAAGAAGCCCTACAAGGACAGACTGAGTGATCTCAACATGTACACCATGGAAGAGAGGAGGGAGAGATGACATGACCTTAAAGGGGTGAATAAGTACCCCAAAGAAGTGAACAGGGGGCTGGCCCAGTTGTGTGGAGTGCTAAGGCATTTAATACCTTAACTCCTGCTATGTTGGTGACCTGTGTTCGAGAATCAGGCCGGGTTGCCAGGGGTCAGTGAGGAAGGAGAGGGTCGAGCATCAGACAGTTTTCCTCTCCTGGGGTGGGGGGATCCATTGTCTTGCTCCATGGCTGCCATCTGGTGGAGGTCAGCTGGCAGTGCCATGGTAGAGCAGTGCAATACAGAGGCCACAGTTACTTAGTGCATGTGCACCTCCACATGCTCGTACTTACGGATGCCATGGAAGGGGAAACAATTTGGAGGAAAATGATGGTCACGGGCTTCATGAAGACCTGTCTGCCTGCTCTCATCCCGCTTTGTTGCCGGTCCGCTGGACCCCCAATTTGGATGCAAGATCATTGGGTGGGGCAGGACAGCCCTCACCTTCCTGGCCCCACCACAGGGGCAATCCATAGGGGAATGGGGCACAGTGAGATAGGAGAGACAGCAGACAGATGAGGGAGGAAGGAACAGGGCAGAGCCATTGCTGTGGCACACAGAGGAGAAACAGCTCTGTTGAAAAAAAATAGGTGTACAGGGTACAGGTGAGAAGTCTCTTTCAAATGAAAATGAGCATCAGGATCTTGGGGCAATGAGGCATGCAATGAAGTTGGGGGAGAGATCAAGAGTGATGTGAGGAAACATTTTTTCACTGAAGGGGTGGTAGATGCCTGGAATGGACTGCCAGCCCAGTGTTTCTTTTTTGCTAATAAATTCTATGTATCTGTGTATCTATGAAGGTGGCACATGTGGTAGTTTTATGTTACAAAACAAGTGGTACTGTGTGATTGTTAGCTGTCATGTCTGTAACAGCATCAGAAACATTTACTGGTTGTGAAAAGTAGTGGGCGGAGAAAGTAGCAAATCTCTCTAAAACTAACAGAGGATATGTGTATGAGTCTGGCTGACTGATTAGTTCTAGTTTCAAGTTGCAGTGCCCCTTCCCCCATGCTATGAAGCATGAAAAATAGAACTTTTTCAGGTAGCTGTGATTCATTAAAGGGAAGGCAAGGCAAGTATTCCTTTCATAATCAAAGCTGTCTTAAACAAGCATTTGTCAATGCCGAATGTTGCTTGCTTCTATCTGCTGTTTAGGAATTTGGAAGTCATTGGAGTGCAAATATTGAAAATTTGCAAACTTATGAGCGTGCGTAGGAACTGCACAATGCACGCTCGTAAAACAGTCATTTTTAGGAATTTTTTCCACCAAATTTTCAACATAGCCATTTAAAGACCTCTGCTCATGAACAGTGTCACTGTGATTTTCTTAATGTGTCTGATACATTGATTTTGCACACCGACTGCGCCATTGTGCACTACATGGGCGGAAACACATTTTAGGTGAGATGTGAAAAATGACAGCTGTACTGCTCATAAGAAGGTGTGGTAAAATGGCAATGTTGAAAATCTGGAGTGAAATATTGAAAATTCACAAAATTACCAGCGTGCGTAGGAACTGTGCAACGCACGCTCATAAAACAGTCATTTTTAGGAATTTTTCCACCAAATTTTCAAAATAGGCTTTTTGAGAGCCCACCTTATGAACACTGGCAGTGTCGTTTCATTAATCATTCCAGAAAGGTGATTTTGTGCAGTGGCTGAGAAATCACCCTTCGGGCCCGAGTAACACCATGACAGTGCAAGAATTCATGAAGAGGGGTCCCAAAAACCCCATGTTGAAAATTTGGTGCAAAAGTTCCAAAAAATGTCTGAGATATGCAACAAAGTTGAAAAAACCCTATCTATCCCATTATACAGCTTACCGGCATTTCCTCAGTTCGTGGCCGGCTTTGAAGAGTGTAGACGTGTTCCCGGTCCACCGAAGATCGATTGAGCCAGACTCCAGAGGTAAGTATGGGGTGGGGTGGGGAGGCGGTGACAGTGGGTGGGTGCGGGTTGTGGGAGGGGCAGGGAGACTGGGTGGGACCATTTTTTTCTTTACAGGTTTTTTTTTTCAAAATGATGATGTGGGACGTTTGCCATGCTGGGGTGGGCTCCCAGCATGGCACCCTGTACTGGTGGGGGACGTGGAGCTGATGGGGATTGGGCACCCCATCCGGCCATTAACATGATTTTGCCATGCTGGGTTGGGCTCCCAGCGCACGCCGGATGCTTTGAGGGAGGCGGTGCGGCGGGGTTGGGCACCCCGTCGGCCAGTGAGGGAAGGCGCATGAGCACGCGGTGTGCGTGCATCGTGCGGCCGCGTGTGTGTGTGGGAGGCTTTGCTCATTCAAGCGGAGCTCTTCCTTTCAACTGTATGCCACTGCATTTTCAGCTTGTCATAGACAGCTGCAGCAGTGATTGGGGAACTGGGGCCGCGCCTGCAAACACACTGACTGCATTGGAAGATGGGCTGACACACCTCCGAAAACTCGGATGATGGCACTATGTTTCTTGCACATGCGTGCAAGCAACATAAAAATAACATAAGCCCTGCTTATCCACAGGATCAGTAAATAGCACCCAAAACAGTGACACATTTTCTGTACAAAATAACATCCAAACCACTACTAACTAACTCAATTTATCTTTCACTGGCAAACAGGAATTTGTTCAATTTTTTAGATGGAACTGCTCTTATCCAGTTGATGATTTCCTGTTTAATTCAAGTGGATAGGTTATCTCAGTTTAGACCTGTATTCTTTGACATGAGGTCCATTGGTTGTTACTATGTAATGAGCGTGATACTTATTACTTTACTGTTCCTTAGTATTTAACTGTGACTTACAGGTTCATTGTTTTTCTCTTCTTGTTCTAATGTTGCATTGGTTGTTCTAATAAAGAGATTATGTACCAAAAAAAGTTATTTGCAGTCAGGAAAACTATAAATTGGATAGAAATGTTCAAATTCTCTTTACTGTTAACAAGCCCATTTAGTGCTGATGAAAGGTAAGGGACTGACAGTACTGGAAACCAAAGCCCCCTGGTTAAGGACAGGACCAGGTATAGCGAAGATCAAGGACAGTGTGGTCTTTCCCCATAGTGAGATTGATTTAGTGCTGGTGAAAGGCAAGGGGCTGAAAGCACCGGAAACTGAAGCTCTCTGCTAAAGACTATCCACAGGCCAGGTTTAGTTTGGCAGTTCTGGGGAAGGGGACTCGGAGGAGGTGGGGAGACTAGCACCTTGTACATAGGAGAAAAGCTCGCCTTGTGCCCTGGAAGCACAGTGCAGTGTACACCACCTTGCCTATAGAGTGCAGAGGGAAACTACTATGGCCACTGTGGGGTGAATGACAGTCTCAGGGATTCATTGCTGGGCCTGTATGACTGATGGAGGCACAACAGGAGAACAGGGACATGCCACATACTGAGTGAGCAGGTGCACTGAAAGCTTCCCCGTGCAGTGATGAAACTGGTGCTGGGAAAATATGGATTGACAATCCTATAGTCTGAAAAACTCCAGGTACAGAGTGGGCAGGTACAGCACAGCACAGTAGAGTATAATACAGAACAGTACAGTACAGGCCTCCCAGCACTGTAGGAAAATTGGTGCTGGTAGCAGATAAGGGGCTAGCAGCACTTTAATTGGAAAATCTCTGCTTACTCATACACCAGTTACAGTGTGGGCAGGTTCATTGCAGGTTTCCCTACACTGTAATGCAGAACTCAAAATGACATGTCCCAGACAACTACTTTTGAGAGAGGATAGGTGTTTTGTTGTCATTGCCTGTCCCTGTGACAGGCAAGGAGCTTCAGTGCTACCTATAGGTAATGGAATCTTGGAGTCAAATGAGTCAGTCAGGCACAAACTGTGAGGTCAGCTTGAAATGGATGACATTCTGTGGTGTGCGCTGTCTCCAGCCAACCTGACCTTACTCGATGCACTCGGTTCCATGTCAGTTGAGTGATGGAATAATGGCTACTAGCAATTTGAGTGAATACAGTATAGCAACATCGATAAGAGTGACCATACAGCCCAGCGAAGAACAATTCAGTGAACATGTCACATCTGCAGCTGAAAATTATAAGCTAAACCGAGCAAGTATTCTATATGGGTATGGGCTGTGTATTCGACAACGACTTGCACAAGATGCTCTGTCAGGTTGTGATACCTCCTATGGCTGCTTGGCGCTGCTGCCCCAGACAAAACCTGTGCCATGCGGACCTCTGACATCTGCTGCTCCTCTTCATGTTCCACAGGGGGGGTCTTACCCCTCCTGTACCCCCATGGGGGATTGTGCCTCCCGAATCCCCCTATCTCTATGACTACCACACCACACCACACCACACTTAGACCCTGGGGTAAGCTCTATATGTGGGGTTGCCGTAATGTCTATTTGCCATAATGTACTGTTACTTTAATCTGCCATTCGCTGTGCTGTGCCAGTCACCGTTATTATAATCGCCCATATGCAGTTGCTCAATTTGCATCACTCAAATTCCATCACTCATTTGACGTGCTACAGATGCTTTTTATACTCATTGGCCCGGATATTCAAACTGCTCCCAAAATGTGCGCAACAGCAGGAGCAAGCACAAACCAATTACGCATATGCGCAACAGGTGCGATATTCAAACATGGAGCAGAACAAATTGCGCAAGCCACGCGTCTGAATATCGCTACTAATGCTCATAGCGCACCAGGAAGGAGAAGCTGAGCAGAAATGTTGTAAGATAGCGCAAACCAGGGCAGCCCAGCTGAGCAGTCCAGAGGTGCCATAGTGCAAGCAGAGCCCCCAGAGCAATGGAACTGCACATCCAGGGAGGCAGGCTGGGGCCCACCGTCAGCCATGACACACATGGGCACAGGAACACACTGCAGAACCAACACCACACCTGCACACCCCAAGCACAGCATCACTGGGGGTGTGACGGATGATCTACTGGCCCATGGGGACAAGCCAACAAAGCACAGCAGAGCCATGACACCCCAGCACAACCACTGGCAGGCTGAGAATGTCACACACAGGGGGTTGACAACCACAGTGCACATCAGCTCCCCGTACGCACAGCACACCCTGCACCGTGACCCCAAGACACCACCCATGTGCAGTGACTGGCACTGCAGGAAACCATGCATCCCCCCCAGCACATGTCAACCCCGTGCAGCACAGAAGCATACAAGCCAGACACACCCTGTGCACCCAGCAGTGGGTGGCAGCAGACGGCAAGACCAACAGAAAGTCACTGCCATGCTGGAGACACCTCCCCATGCACACACACGCACACACACACACACACACACACACACACACACACATATACCCAGGACCATACCACCCCAGATGGCATGTACACCACTGCAACAGAGCATCCATAGCCAGCTGCAAATCAGAGACCAACACAGTATTCATATCAAAATATAAATGTCTATTTAAATTTCAAAATACTAAAGAACCAAAACAATAACAACTATTTACAAGGGGGGGGGATGGGTACAAGGTAGGGGTGTTCAAGGGGTAGGGATGAACAACTTGGAGAGGGAAGGCAGGGTGGTAGGGATGGGAGAAGTGGGAAGGGTATCTCCTGCTAAGGCCCAGCCGGCTGCTCATCCTCTGCCTGGTTCCGCACTGTCCTGTGACGCCTCCTCCGAAGGCCATGGCGCCTGATGGACTGGAGGATGGCCTGGTTCTCCATGGACACCTGTGTGAGGCCCCGAATATCCTGTCGAATCCTCCGGAGAACCTCGAGGCCTAGGAAAATGGGAACACAGTCAATGGCTGTGACTGACCACAACCCTGAACACCACCCAACCTGCAAGCCATATAGCCCAATGTCCCGCACCTGTGATGGCATGCACCCACCCACAGTGAACATGCACATGGCCATCACAAACAGGCGGCACCAGCTATGCGCACCACTGCACACACACACTGCCCATGTCCATCACAGCACAAACAAGGCTGTCAAGTGACGTGGCAACGTGGTGCGATGCCAGTTACACAGCTATGTGCCCAGTGCATGCATGGACCACCAGTGACGACACACAGACGTACTGATATCCTGGTCAGTGATGCATGTCACCTGTGTCGTGCATACATACATAGATACATAGACAGTGTTGGCAGATAAGGGCCTATGGCCCACCCAGTCTGTCCATTTGAGCTTGTAAGTTCACTTTGTTTTCCTATAAGTCTGCTGCCCTTACCCCTGACCTCCAGAATTCCTTTATGTCTATCCTGCATTCTGAAATCCCGTGATTGTTTCAGCCCCACCACTTCCTCTGGCAGGGTGTTCCACTTGTCCACCACCCGTTCTGTGAAGAAATTCTTTCTCATGTTTCCTCTGAATCATCCTCCCTCCAACTTCATCCCATGCCCTCTAGTCCTGGAACATCTTTTCACTTAAAATAGTGTTTTCCTGCACCCTGTTCCTCCCTGTAAGATACTTGTATGTCTCTATCATATCCTCTCTCCTCCTCTCCTCCAGGAGTACATGTTCAGTTCCTTCAACCTGTCTTCATCGGACTTGTGATGCAAGCCATGCACCATCTTTGTTGCCCTCCTCTGAACCTTCTCTGCCCAGTCTATGTCCTTACGTAGGTATGGTCTCCAGAACTGTACACTGTACTCCAGGTGGGGCCTCACTAGTGTCTTGTATAGTGGAATTATGACCTCCCCTTTCCTGCATGGTTGTGTTGTGCAGGGCTAGTGGTCTTCCCCCCCCCAGCATGCAATAGCTTCCATGAAGTAATGATACTCACACTGCTCAAGCAGCTGTGTCTACCGCTGCTGCTGATGCTGCTGCTACTGCTGCTGCTGGGGTGCAACTCCCGCTGGCACCGGGGCCCTGGCATGGCCCTCCTCAACCCGGGCCTGCATCCTCACATCCCGGCCTGTGGGAGGCATATGTTGAGACAAACATCAGTGTGACTCCAAAGCAGACTGCCCCCTGCCCCAGTGAGAGTGCCTGCCCACACAGCCAGACCCATTCATCTCACAGCTGCACACACTGACACAGCCAACTATGGCAGAGCCATCACCTATGCACAGCCACCAAAACACACTCACACCCCTACAGAGAATACAGATGCATAGATGGTACACCCACCTGGCCTAGGCACCACGCCCCGCCTGGCACGTGACCGCAGCCTATCCAGAAGGTCCGGATCCCTCTGGCGGAGGTCACTGTACCGGTGCCGGCAATGCTCATCAGACCGGCACCATCCAGTGACCCCCACCAGGTCAGTTGCCACTTGATGCCACACCTGTGTGCAGGCAATGGTGAGGGGCGCCTCACCATAAAGTGCCCCATAGTAGGGCTCTACTAGGGCCACCAAGTTGGCCAGTTCCAATTGGCTCCAGGGAACAGCTCTTCTCCTAGCCATGGTACCAACTTTACAGCAGGCAATATGGCGCCCCGCTGCGCCGTAACCCCACGTGGAGATGTTGCGCAATAGACCACCACACGCTCCAATCGCGCTGTTCGAACAGCTCCGTCACGTCACATAGCACTGTCACCAGACAGCGCAATAGGGACGTACACATGGCAGGCGAACAGTGCCGGGGGCAAAGGTCGGACACAAGGTCATGGGCAATGACGCAAATCCACGCACAGTGCCATCTGACGTATAGGCATCCTGTGCGACCGACCAGCTGCGTACCAGTGCCACAGTGGACTATTGCACAGTAGTGCCACAGCGCCATATAGTGCCCATTGCTGTAGCGCCACTGGCACAATGGTGGCCATGGCCTGAATTGCCGATCGCGCACAGCACGTCAGCAGCGCGGCAGACACCTGCGTAAGCTATCTGAGCATGCGCCATGCAGTGTACCACACAGTCACAGATCTGCGCCATTGGCTCAGCTGACTCAACCATATTGCGCAAAGCGCAGATTCGCGATATTCAGCCGACACATGTAAATCATCTGATCAGCCATTCAAAGGCGCAGTGGCGCAATTTGCATGTCATTATAGTTGCTCCACTCCTAATTTGCATGCATTGCGCTATAAATGTGCGACATTGGGCTGCGCTGGCCAGATTCGGTTACTGCAGGTGAGAGGTGAGTTGCATGCTGTGTGATGTTCTGGACAATGGTCATGGGAAAATGCTGTAGACTGCACAGTGACAGGTGTCCACTTCCCCCCATACAGATCGCCATGACCGAGCAGAGCCAAGGTGAGGGTGAGGATGGTGGGCGTAGGAGGAGGCTCAACTTTACAGCAGCAGAGACAGAGGCCCTCTTCCAGGCCTACCTGGATGAGGAGCCAGTACTGAGTGGACGGAGGCACCCCTCAGTCCCGTCGCGGCTGCATGGGAGGGTAGCTCGGGCCGTGAACCTGCACGGAAGCCACCAGCGCTCCGTGCAGGAATGCAAGAAGAAGATGGGGACAGACCGCAGGAGGTTGAAGGAGAAGGTGGCAGCCTTCAGGGCGGCACGTGCTGGCACTGGCGGGGGCCCGCCAGTGGTGTTGGAGCTGACCCCGGCTGAGGAGACACTGGTTGCATCAATGCAGCACAGCGCTATTGAGGGCGTACCAGGAGGTGGATTCCAGACAGGTGGAAGCCCATCACTGCACGGTATGACATGGTGGTGGTGTTGGGGGGGGTTGGGGGGAAGGTTGTTCACATGCACTCACATGTACTCTCTTTCTGTTACAGATCCTGTTCGTCTTCAGGAGATGTGGTGGTGGGTCAGGCAGTGATGATGACCTGCTGGACATGGAGAGGGTCCATCCACCTCTATCACCAGCCAGCAGGCACTGCAGCAGCATGCACGCTGGGCCGCCAACTCTGGTGTCGGTGATTTGGGTGCGGGGGGTGCACAGCCTGTGTCTCAGCAGTCTGGCATGCAAGCATGCCAGCACGCTGTGGCTATGGCTGTAGCACGTACCTGCACCATTGATAATGCAAGGACTGCAATGGGCAGTGATAGGTGTGTGTCCCATGATGGACACACAGCAGGCCAGCACGTGCCCCTGGGCCTTTCTGGTTCCAACTTGTGTACCAGCATGCTGGCACAGTCCCAGGCTGTGCCTGTCAGCACCGGTGGGGCAGTACTGGTGGCTGTGCAGGTGTCTGGCACTGTTGCTAACACAGCAGTGGAACGAGTGGACCCTGGGGCACAGCAGTTGGCGGGGCAGCAGCAGCAGTCACCCACCAGGTCTGGGGGTACAGTGTCAAGCGGTGGCACATGTTTGCCGCCCTTTGATCTGCCCATTCCTGGTCCTGGTGAACAGCGCCCACCCTCAAGGGGTGTTGTGCATCAGGACCTTCCACACCCTGGGGGACAGGATGCCGTTGGGGCACAGTACCCATTGGACGAGCACACCCGCCTGCTGCGGGAATCAGTACAGCTGCAGAGGTGGGTTGCAATGTCCATGGAGGCACTGTCTGTGGCTGTGGAGCGGCACAGCAGGGAATGTGCTCTGGACTGTGCAGAGCTGGTGCGTATGTGGGACGGATGTGACCGCTGCCATTGACAGGCTGACCCAGGCAGTGGTCTCTGTCATGGACGCATTGGGCACACAGTCAGGTGCCCCTGTACCGCACACCCCACACAGTTAACTCTCCACTCCCCGTTCCCGGTGTCATGCGACACCAGGCCTGTCGACGCCGGGTTCTGCTGTGGCCATCCCGAGCACCCATGGTGCAGGTTTGTTCGGCATGCTGCAGACCCCTGTGCGGGCAAGGTCACGTTCACACAGTGGGACCTCTGGTGGTGCAACAGTGCCACCCCATGTGGCCCCTGCTCAGCCTGCCAGTGCTGTTGGGTCACGGCGGGGCCGCCCACGCATCCGCGGTGGCCGTGGGACAGTGCTACATGACTGAGCTGTCTCCAGTGCAGGCCCTGTCTGGTGCTGCCATGTGTGCAATGTGTGTCATGGTGGGCAGTGCACTGCTGGGTGCTCTGCTCACCACGCCGACACATGGACCACCTGCACGCCTCAACTGCATCACAGGTGCATGTGCCATGATGATGCCTGCATTGTACTGTACACCAAGGTGCAAGGGTGCCCAGCATCTGACACACGTGCTTGGACAGTACAGGTGGTGGGGTGGTGGTGGTGCTGTGTGTGTTAGCAATGTGGGTTCTGCTGTGCTGTGCATGTGCCCATGTGCGCTCTGTGCCTGGTATGTGTGTGTCCATATGAGTGCTCACCCTCCCTGATGGTGTGTTTGTATGCCTGGACCCTTCCACTCCCTAGCCGTCATGCACCCTGGTGTGTGTACCCTGTGTGCCTGTGGTTTGCGCATGGACAGTGTTGGTTGCACATGTCCCTTGACTTACCTGTGTTCTGCATAGTGCTCCTCTGTGATGGTGTCCCGTGCAGCTGGGCCTGCGGATCAGTCGAGGTCCCGCGTCCTAGGGGGGCTGCTCATCACCATCAACACCGGCTTCTGCCGTCCCCATCGCTGTCCCCCTCTTCAACCTGTACGGCTATCCCATAGTCTTTGGCCATGTTGTGCAGGATGCAACAGGCCAGGAATATCCCACAGGCCTTTTGGGGGCTGTACTGTAGGGCACCGCCGGAGGTGTCTAGGCATCGGAAGCGTGCCTTGAGCATCCCAAACACCCACTCTATGATGTTGCGTGTGGAAACATGTGCCTCATTATAGCGTTGCTGCGATGGGGTCATGGGGCACCGGTACGGTGTGAGCAGCCAGGGACGGAGTGGGTATCCGCTGTCACCTGTGTGGAGATAGTGGAGATCAGTCTCATGTTCAGGTCCATATTGCCCATATCCCTGTGTGCCACTACCATGGCACCTGTGGCATTCCCACCCTTGCCCCAAGTTTGCATTCCATACAGGTGTACTCACCCACTAGATGTCCTGTGGGATGTCCCCACTCTCGAATCGATGGCACAGTGTGGACTGATACCATATGAAGGCATCATGTGCTCCGCCAGGGTGTGGCACAGACATTATTGCGCCCAGTGGCATCACACCACCTGGCAGTTGACACTGGAGAATCCTTTCTGTTCCTATATGCGAGCCCGCCGGGCCAGGTGGCGTGCAAATGGCCACATGGGTGCAGTCTGTATTTCCTAGCACGCCAGGCATACGTGCTACCCTGTGGAACTCCTGCATATTTGCTGTATGCTCTGCCACGGTGCTGGGGAAATGGATGTACTTCGCAGCATGTGGCAGCAGTGCGCTGAGGAATTGGGTGAGGATGCGTGATGTGGACGACTGTGTGATGCCTGTGGTGTCCCCTGTCAGCCTCTGGAAGGTGCCCATGGTGATCAGGCACATGCAGGCTGTCACCTTGGTCTCCACCGACACAGCGTGACTCCGTCGTGAGGGTGCCTGCATCACATCACTGCACAGCTCACAGAGCCGTCTCAGTATTGCCCTGTTCAGGTGGTACCGGCCCACGATCTCTACATCTGTGTACAGCTCAAAGCTGATGTGGGCACGGTACTGCCTGTTGGGGGCATACTGCCGACGGGCCCTTCCACAGCCACGTCCCCCTGCAGCATGCATTCTCACCCTCTCATTACAGCTTCCATGTGGAAGCTGGCACTGTCCATCTCCCTGGCTTCTGACCCCCCGCTGGTGTTGCTGTGTTACCCCGCTGTCCTCACTGCTACTTCCTCTGCACCAGGCACCCCCCGCTGGCCTCTACAGCCTATAGCCCACGCTTTCCTTGCCTGCCCTAGCCTGTCTGTTGTCTGTCTGTCTGTCTGTCTGTCTCTCTCTCTCTCCCCCACTTGGCAGCCTTGTAGCATTCTTGCGCCGCTTCCTTGAGCCTTTTTATTTTGGCTCATTTCCGCTAGTGCGCAATTTCCGGCTGTGCCGCTATTGCGCATCGCGCAAGTCTTTGAATATCGCATTGCGCTCTTTATGCATGGATCCACCCCCTTGGTTGCGCATGCCTTCATTTTCATTGCGCTGTTGCTCAGCATGTTTTCGGTGGCGCATCTGCCTCCTTCTGAATATCACAAAATGGTGCAATTTTGGACTTTCGCATCGCCAACCCTGTTGCTCATGGCACAACCCTTTTGAATATCCGGGCCATTATGCGTTATGTCAGATGGACAACTGCAAAAAGGGAGTGAGCGGCTGATTACATTCAGTTCATATAACTGTAAACATGAAGCTCATCATCAGAGATGTGCAGTTGTCAATCTTTGCTTGCCTTTGCTGTGTACCTTACCATGATCATAACAATCTGTGTAGACTTGTAGCAACTGGAGTAAGTTCTTGTTGGAAAGCATTTTTTTATAATTGATTATAAAAGCCCTTTTCCTGATTATAAAAGCCCTTGTAAAGGATAATGACATTGTTAAAATGAAAAACAAACCCTTTGTAGGGCTAAACGGCAGTACACTGGGTACAAGTAAGAATACAATAAAATACATTTATTTATTTTTTCAGTCCTAAACTTATCCTCCTTATTTGCACCAGCTGGCCCACAACTGAACTCATCTCTCCAGCCTCGTTACCAGACTTCCTGAGACTTACCTCGTTCGGTACATCCTCTGCCACAGGAGTTGTGCTGGATGGGCCCAGTCATCGGTGAGGGTCTGCAAGGGGCCTGGTCATCACCTAACTGCATCCAGAGGAGGTTTTTTTTTTCCTTTTCTCCTCGTGGACCTACACACATGCAATGATGTGATGAGTGTGTGCTCCACCTCTGCGAAGATGCCCCCAAATCAAGGCTTGGGAACCCTTTCCTCTGCTGTCCCACCACATAGCCACCCAGATTCCTTCAGAGAACAGCCATCCAGCATATCATGCAAACCCTCCCCCCTTCCTTCTTGCTGGGGGGAGGGGCAAGGGACTGGATTAACATGATGCATATACCTGGCACAGGAAAGGTTGTTTGCATTATGCCACCTGAGTTTCTTGCCTGGGAGGTAGGGAACTTGGGGGAATGGAGCAGACCACTGGTGGCCAGGAACTGGTAGTCAGCAGCATACCGCTGTCCCTTACCCAGGGTAAGGGGGTCAGGGAAGGGGGCACGGTGCCCCCTAGCCTCTTGCCTCCCACATTATGTCATGGCAGTGGTGTGAGCCATGAGTATGGGTGGGTGGGAATCGAGTGTGGGTCAGGTGAGAAGAATGCTTTTGTGACAGGAAGGCCTGGAAAAGATACATGTGGATGAGCCACCATCAAGAATGTAGAGGTATGGGGTATCTGCAATAAAGGAAAGAAAACCAGGTGAGATGAAACATAGAAACATAGAAACATAGAATTTGACAGCAGATAAGGACCACTTGGCCCACCCAGTCTGCCCATTTCCCTACCTGATGGATAAGTTGCAGATCCTAGTTAACCAGCAGCCTACTTCTTCCTACCCCCACCCCCTAGAATTGCCTTATGACTGTCCCATGCATGCTTGAATTCCACCACTGTTTTTGACTCCACAACCTCCTCTGGAAGGCCGTTCCATACATCCACAACCCTCTCTGTGAAAAAATACTTCCTTAAATTACCTCTGCGCCGCCCCCTTCTATCTTCAAATTGTGCCCCCTTGTTCTTGCACACCTCTTTTTTTGAAAGATGCTACCCTCTTGGACTTTGTTGATTCCCTTGAGGTACTTGAATGTTTCTATCATGTCCCCCTCTCCCTCCTTTCCTCGAGGCTATACATATTAAGCTCCTTAAGTCTCTCTTCATATGTCTTCCGGTGCAGACCCTGCACCATTTTAGTGCCCTCCTCTGGACAGCTTCCATCCTGTCTATGTCTTTAGGAGATTGGGTCTCCAGAACTGCACGCAGTACTCCAGATGTGGTCTCACCAGCTGTCTGTACAGAGGATAATAACTTTTGTTTTCTACTGGTGATGCCTCTCCCTATGCATCCCAGTATTCCCCAGCCTTCCTTGCTGCCCTCTCACATTGCTTGCCCACCTTTAGGTCATCTGATATGACTACCCCCAGGTCCCTTTCCATTTTGTTGTTGTTAGTATCTCACCCCCATTGTGTGTACTCTTCCCTGGGTTTTTGTTTCCCAGGTGCATTACCTTGCACTTCTTAGCATTGAATCTAAGCTGCCATACATTTGACCATTCCTCTAACCTTGCCAAGTCCCTTCTCATCCTTTCCACCCACCTTGTGCATCAACTCTGTTGCAGATCTTTGTGTCATCTACAAAGAGACATACTTTTCCTTCCAGTACCTCTGCAATGTCGCTTATAAAGACATTGAAGAGGACCGGTCCTAATACTGAACCCTGCGGTACCCCACTACTAACCCCCCTTTTTCAGAGTGGACTCCATTTACTATCACTCTCTGTGTCCTATTCTCCAGCCAATTCTTTACCCAGGCTGCCATCTTGGGATCCACTCCCAGGCTGGCTAACTTGTATATTAATCTTTTGTGTGGGACTGTGTCAAATGCCTTGCTAAAGTCTAGGTAGGCTATGTCCACAGCCCCTCCCTGATCAACTACTTTGGTCACCCAGTCAAAGAAATCTATCAGATTTGTCTGGCATGACCTTCCCGCTGTGAATCCATGCTGGCTTTGGTCCTGTGCCCCTCTGGCCTCTAGATACTCAACAATTCTTTCCTTCAGAAGTGATTCCATCATTTTCCCTACCACTGAGGTTAAACTAACAGGTCTGTAGTTTCCTGCTTCTGCCTTGCTCCCACTTTTGTGAAGGGAATCACATCTGCCCTCTCCAGTCCTCAGGTACCACCCCATCCTCCCATGATTTGTTAAAGGGTAGTCAGTGGTGTCACTAGTTCTACCCTTAGTTCTTTTAGAATTCTGGGATGAATCCCATCAGGCCCCATCGCTTTGTCCACCCTCAGTCAAGAGCTCTTTCAGAACCCTTTCCTCTGTAAATGGGCTGGCATCAACCTCTGCATCCAGAGTGTTTCTACTGTTTGTTTTAGGTACCTCCCCCTCTTCCTTTGTAAATACTGAGCAAAAATATTTGTTTAGTATCTCTGCCTTTTCACAGTCACCCTCTGCCCAGCCTCCCTCCTCTTTATTAAGCCTCACTATCCCTCCCGTGGTCTTCCTTCGCTCCCTGATGTACCTATAAAAGGTTTTATCCCCCTTCTTAACTGATTTGGCTATCTTTTCCTCGGTTTGGGCCTTTGCTGTTCTGACTGCCTTTCCAGCTTCCTTTGCTTTAACTGATACAGTTCTCTGTCCTGTTCCTTCTGTGATTCTTTGTACTTCCTGAATGCTTTCTTTTCTCTTGAACCTTCACTGCCACTTCCTTTGAGAACCATAGTGGTTTCTTACCTCATTTCATTTTGTTTATTTGCTTTACACAAAGGCTTGTTACCTCTGTGATGGCAGTTTTATTATTCCCATTGTTCTTCCACCCTCCTTTCTGCCCATTTGCTAGTGCATTCTTAGGCACTCACCCATTTTAGCAAAGTCAGCCCTCCTAATCCAGTACCTTTGTCTTTGTATGGCTTGACTCTATTGCTGTGTTTATTGTGAACCATACTGTTCGATGGTCGCTAGTTCCCAGATGGCTACCCACTTCTACATCTGTGATCTCTCTTCATCTCCATTTGAGAGAACCAGATCTAAGATTGCTCCTCTCGAGTGGGATCCAATACTAGTTGTCTAAGCATGCCCTGTAGGGCATCTAGAATAACCCCACTCTTAGAAATGGCTGCTGCAACTGCACTCCAGTTAACATCTGGCATATTCGATCACCCATCAGCAATATCTCCCCTTTATCTGCCATTCTAAGTAAACTTTCTATCATTTCCTTGTCCATTTCCTCCCCCTGAGAGGGGGTCTGTATACAACCCCTGTGCAGATTGTGGTGCCATTGTTTGCCTCCAAATTGACCCACAGTGCTTCTTCTCCTCCCTGTTTACCCTTTTGTTCTGTTGCTTTGATTTCTTCTCTTATGTAGAGAGCTACTCCTCCTCCCCTTTTACCCTCCCTGTCCCTCCTATAGATAGTGTATCCTGGTATGTTTACGTCCCAGTCATGGTTCTGTGTGTACCATGTTTCTGTGACTGCCACGATATCAGATCTTCCTCCTCCATCAAGGCCACTAATTCAGGAAGCTTGTTACCCAGACTATGGGCATTGGTACTCATTGCTCTCCATTTTTTGATGGCTCTACCTTCTGTAGCGGCATCCCCCACTGACCTTTCTACCTTGGTCTTTTTCTCATTTAGTACCCTGTTTTGTAGGGGTAGGCTGGGATTTTCCTGCTGCTTATCAGTGCCTCCCTCCTTGACTAGTTTAAAGGCTTGCCAATGAAGCATTTAAACCGATTGCCCAAAAGACTTGTTCCCTTCCTGGACAGATGCAGACCATCCTGCCAGTATAGGCTGGTGTCCTTCCAGGTGGAACCCCAGTCCCCAATGAAGCCAAACCCTGTGCTCCACACCATTTTTCAACCATTTGTTAAACTGCATGGTGCAAAGTACCTCGCCTCACCCATGCCACTGACAGGCAGTACCTCTGAGAAGGATACAGTGTGTGCTACTTGTCTTAAGCCCTCCCCAACTCTACAAAGTCCTTCTGCACTGCTCTAATCTCATGATGAGCTAGTCATTTGTCCCTAGGTGGACAATGACATCCAGCTCAGACTCCCGTGCAACTGTTCTCGTGATCCCTAAGGATGCGCTCCTATCCCTCCAAGCATGGCACCAGGCAGGCACCTTACTCAGTTTTCCCTGCTCCCCCCAGTTCTATCCCCTAATATTGAGTCCCCACCAGGAGCTGCTTTCTTTCCCTGTGGTGCCCTCTGCCTCCTTCCTGAGGGCCTCCTTGACAGTTGTCTGCACCTCCTTAGTCTCCTCTGCAGGGTGTATCCATGGGGGGCTATGCTCCCCAGAATGGTGTGTATGGATTGTGGTGTGGAACAACTGACTGGGTGTGCCTCTGTTCCACCATCCTCACCCTCCCTGAGCCCACTGTGGTCCAACTGCTGTGCTTTGCAACCTCTGAGGAAGTGGTGGTGGCTCTGGTGCTCCCTGGATGGGGAGGTTCCTTCCTACTGTCCAGTGTGGCCTGGGGAAGGTCCCGTGCTACTGTGCAGTGTGGCCTGAAGACGGGCAACTTCCTCCCTCAGGGCAGAGAGTTGTCTGCAAATAGGGCAGCATCTCAGCCTCCAGAAAGACTCCTGGAAGACTGCTGCCCCACAGCCATTACATTGCACTACTCCCCACATTTTGTGTGTGTGTGTGTGTGTGTGTGTGTGTGTGTGTGTGTGTGTGTGAGATTGGTTTGTAATATAGAAATAGATATAATATATATATTTATATTATACAATGTGTATGCTTATATTGTCAGTGCAGTGTGCTAGAAAGGATATGACAGTGACATGCACCTTGCACCTTGCACTCTTGAGGAAATGATGTCAGAACCCCAGGTATAAAGGAACTATTTCCAGGGTTGGGTGGGGTGAGGGTGGGAAGGGGTTGGGCCTAAACTGTGCCCTCACAAAACAATCAGCTAAAAGCTCTGACCCACTGCTGCAATGAGTGCCTTCCTGTCAGCAAGATGCCCTACACAACAATTTGATAGAGAAATACCCTGCTAATCAGACGGAGAAAAATCCACACATCCAAGTCAGACACAGGTAAACCTCCCCAGCCCCAAAACAGGCCTGGTGGTTTGAGCTCTGAGAGCTGTCAGCCCCAAAATAAGTCAGCTGTGCTTTAAACTCTTCCTGCACTGATAATCTCAAGAATTGTAACAAACAAACATAAACCTAGGTCCACCACCCTCTGTTGCTTTAAAGACTGTCTTTTCCTGTTTCACACTGCAGGTTTTTCTGTGACCACTCCTTAACCCCAGTAACTTTGTTAAAAAGAGTTTAACTATCACAAACTCCTACGCACCAGTAAATTATTTAAAAATAGTTTCTGTCCCAAAATCCTAGTAGTCAATCCAGCTACCCCAAGGGACAACCAGAATGCAGTATTCAAACACTTATGAGGTTAATTCCAAGATAAGCAGAGTTTGCAAGTTTCTTTTTCAACTCCTCAGCCACCTTTAATTCATTTAAAAATAGTTTAACTGTCAAACACAACAAAAGCAAAACAGTCCTAGAATAAAACAAAGCTTTATTTCAAAATAGGCTAGATGGGAGTAACTGCACAAGCCCAGGTTAATTCACATGATTCCCCGGATATGTAAACTAACATTAAAGGGAAAGTCCCCTCAACCTGTTTTCTATTTGCCTGTGCAGTTTATAGGCATGAACCATGATTCCCTCTGTTGCATCCAACTAATTTCATTCTAATTTAAATATAAATTAGATTACTTCACTCTGTTTTGCTCTGTTGTGAAAACCTCTTTGTCTTCATTGCAAAGGTCATGACCCCACTCATAGTAGGCAACATGGCAGTTGATGATGCATATATGCACAAGACAGCAGAATTTATACTTTCATTCAGTTATGTCTTGTGAAATCCTTGTATTCTCTAGATCATTTTTTTAGCTTGGATACACTTTAACCTACTGAAAACAAAAGGGCACTTTCTATGTCTAGAGAAGTTTCATGGTTAGGATTAGACAAAAACATAGGGACTGCAGAGGACAACAACAGTATTGACTAATATAGGGCAGCTACTGCAGGCTTCAGCACTAACACATCACAAAATTCCAGGATGCCATACATGAATTGGGTCATTACCTTTGTAATGGAGTCAAGCAGGTTTTCATACTAGACTTAAGTACCTTTGTTTACAGTTAAACCCTGATGAAATTAGGAGGGTACAACAGAGGCAATCATTGTTCATGCCTACAAACTACACAGGGAAACAGAATAAAAGGCTTTTGAGGACCTACCCTTCAAAATTAATACCTGGAGGAATATTTTTGTCACATGAATTCTGAGCTCAATAACATGCAGCTACTATACTGCCAGAACATTTCTTATTACAGTGAACTGCACAGTATGCACACATGGTGAAAATGATTTCTATGGAGTGTTTGAAAAATATAGTGGGTGCTACACTGCAGTCACAATGACTGTTACAGTGCCCTGCCAAATAACCATCATAAAGATGAGAGAATTGCTCCTTCATCGTACAATATGTACCCACTCTCATCACAAGACCAGCCATGTGAGCACAAGCCAACTCTGTTTTGTTTGCAGCTCACATGCTGACAAAACACTGTTTTGTTTGTCCTTAATATTCCATTTCAAAAAGATCTGGCTTGTCCCCAGCTGATCTCATAATCGCCATGTTTGTGTCTTTGGTCGTCATAGTAAGCAGTATGATGTCATGATCCATGCACTATGATGTCCTAAAATCTTGTTAAAAACTTGTTATGCTGACTCATGAAAGAGTACAGTACAGACAATCTGTATTAGAAATTCTAGGAATGACAAGTAAAATAAAAAAAGTATTTTCTAGTATATTGTAATACAGTAAAACAAACGAGTGTTTATGCAGTTATACATTGAACTGCATGCCTGCTCCTTAAGTTATACTAAACTGAACTATGTATAAGATGAAGGCTTTTCCAACTGGATTGAAACCCTACTGCCAATGACTTGTAGTATCAAAATGTGCAAATGCTACTGTAGCTGTTAGAATAAAAAAAATGTCATATTGTCAAATGAGATCTTTATATTCCACTGTGTGCCTTCAGTTCTTCACCTATATATCTGTTGCTAAGATGTGTTAGTACCTTTAGGCAAGGCAAGGCAGCTTTTATTTAAAAAGACCCCTATCCCAGAGGCTCTGGGTGCTGAACATATTAAAATTACATGCAAAGCACTATAAATAAATGATCTATACAAAATAACATTGTAATACACAAAATAAATAATCGTCCCTATAACTCAGTATTATAAAATTCATAGATACTTTAATCAGGATTAAATACTAACTAAGTTACAGACAGGAGCCAGATTGGGTGGAGTTCGGGGGCAGAAGGAACTATCTTGTGAGGTCTGGGAAGGCTTGATTATACAAGAAGGCCTTGAGGCAGGCTTTCAACACCTCAAGAGAAGGGGCCTGCCTTACAGCTGGAGACAGTGAATTCTACAGGATGGGGGCAGCAACACTAAAAGCTCTGTCACCTCCTGTTTAAAGCCTCATCCTGGGAATTGCAAGGAGACCCCAAGAGGAGGAGGAGCAGAGGGGGTGGACTGAGATGGCAAGTGTGAGAAGGTCCTTCAGGTAACCAGGGCCCAGGCTGTGCAGGGCCTTAAAGGTGAGCAAGCCCACCTTGAAGAGGACCCTCCACCTGACCGGCAGCCAGTGCAGTTCATGCAGCACCGGCGTGATGTGACTGTACCAAGACTGTCCTGTCAACAACCTGGCCACTATGTTCTGCACCAGCTGCAGCTGGTGCAGGGTACCTCTAGAGACCCAGAGATAGAATGCATTATAGTAGTCAAGCCTGGATGTCACAAAGGCGTGAACCAAGGTGGGGAGGTCCAGAGGCGGAACTAGGGGCTTTATCCTGGCAATATTCCTCAGATGATAAAAACTGATATGGACAACGGACGACACCTGAAACTCAAGCATCAGTCCACTGTCAAGAATAACACCCAGATCACACACCCTAGAGGAGGCCTTCAATGGTACAGACCCAAGAAAGAGCCCTGTTTCTGCACCAGAGGCCAACCTATCATGCCTTCTATTTGACTCCACCACCAGTACCTCCATCTTATCTGGGTTCAGTCGCAACCAGCTGGAGGCCATCCAGTCATTGATCTCCACAAGGCAGCTGTTAAGCACTCCCACTGTGTTGGATGTTCCAGGGGCAAAGGAAAGATACAGCTGGGTATCATCAGCATAGCAATGAAAACCCAAACTGTACTTCCTAATGAGCTCCCCCAGGGGCAGCATGTACATGGCGAACAACATTGGCGACAAGACCAAACTCTGGATGGCAGGAGGCTAGGGAGGGAGGAGGAGAAATTCCCCATCACTACCCTTTGCCTCCTGTTAACAAGAAAAGACTTAAACCAGCAGATGACAGTGCCAGCAAGTCCGCAGAATTCCCTCAGGTAGTCAAGTAACACACGATAGTCCACCATGTCAAAAGCTGAAGAGAGATTGAGGAAGATGTGAATTGTCCCTTCCCCTTGATCTCTTGCCCTGAGGAGGTCATTATGCACCTGAACTAATGCAGTTTCTGTGCTATGCCTTGCATGAAACCCAGACTGGAGCGGCTCATATAGATCATGGGCCACGAGGTGCTCCTCAAGCTGAAGCGCCACCACCTTGTCCACAATCTTACCCGAGAATGGAAGGTTGGAAATGGGATGGTAATTTGTCTTAATGTCAAGGTCCAAAGAAGGTTTCTTCAGAAGGAATCTTACCAATGCCTCCTTCAAGACATCAGGAAAACCCTCCTCTGACAAGGAGCACCGGACAATCAAGGCAAACACAGGGCCAATGGAGTCGACATATCCCATTAAGAAATGAGTCGGCACTGGGTCCAGTTCACAAAAGGTGTGTCACATCTTGGAAGCAACCTCAACAACCTCAGTCACCTCCACCAGTCTAAACTTGCCCCAGCCAGGTGAAATGCTCTCCAGTCATCCATGGCGACCACTATTGGCCAAAGTATGGCTCACTGGTGGAACCTCCTGCCTGATGGTGGACACCCTGTCCGAGAAGAAGCGAGCATTCCAAAAGGCTCCCTTCGGCTGTAGACAGGAAGGATAAAGAAGCCTATCCATAGTCCAAAAGAGCACAGTTGGTCAGTTCCTCCCAGCCTCAATCTCCCTGGAAAGGAATTCCGCCTTCTTATGGTTGATTGCTCCTTGGTACACACCATAGTGAGCATGAAGGGCCAGTTTGTTCACCTCCAGACTGGACTTCTGCCAGCAGTGCTCTAATCTCTGACCCACAATCTTCGTTGCCTTGAGCTCCCCATTATACCAAGGGGACCTCAAGTGAGAGGATTTGGGTCATACACAGACTGGTGTGAGGGAGTCAAGCACAGCAGACATCGCCTAATTATAGGTGGCAACTGCTGCGCACACACCCCCAGCATATGGACTGTCCACACTAGGTAGATCAGCCACTGCCAAAAATCTCTCGGGGGTCAAGCCCCTCAAAGGGTGGTAGCTGACCATCTTGGAAGGGGGTGGGCCCTGGGGAGGAGCCCCGAACCAGAACTCCACGGTGCAATGATCGGACCAAACTACCCGATCAGTCCTGAGATTATTTCTCTCACGCCCCAGTGAAAACACCAGGTCCAACTTATAGCCAACCTGATGGGTCACAGAAGAAACTACTTGTGTCAGGCCCAGAGATGACAACATCTGGAGGAAGCTGTAACTGAGCCGAGATGATTCATCAGCCCAAACATTGAAGTCCTCAAGCACTAAACATCTGAGAGCCTCCAATGTTTCACCAATGACGAAGTTGGCTACCTCCTGCAGAAATTCTCCCGCCACCCCAGGAGGGCGATAAATCAGGAGAATCCGACAACCTGTGCTTGGACCCCCACTGACAGCCACACACTCAAATGAACCCGGTGCTCTCACTGGGTGCAGGATGAAGCCCAGCTCAGATCTAAAACAGATGGCTACACCACTGCCCCTGCATTCTGCTCTGGGGCAGTGCACTACGGTATACCCGCACGGAACGGTGGCCTCTAAAACTGGGCCAGCATCGTCACCTATCCAGGTCTCCATGATGCAAGCCAGAGCGACAAAAGAAGTCTGCAATAATTGCAGTCTTGTTTCTGATCGATCTGGCATTGCAAAGCACTGCCCTCAAGGGATTGGTAGACAGTGCAGCCCCTCTGGCTACCACCCACTTGGTCTGGTGGGAATCCTAGAGATGGGAACTAAACACGTCTGGCTTCTCCCTAAAACCCGTCTCACCCCAGGATGCCTTCTACACCCCACTACCTCGATCCTACCACCTACTGCAGTGCATGGGGCACCCCGACCCTGTTGCAAAATGTGGTTCCTCTTTATTCCAACCTCCCTACACTGCCTTGCTGTGGTGGTAGAGACTGAGAGGCCAGAAAAAGGCCTCATATCGAGCAATTGGGATGCCCCATACACTATCCTAGCCCGCCCCAAGCCCTCATACCTTCCCAGACACATCCCTCCTGACTACACAGTCCTAGGCCCCCAGAATACTAGTCCCACAAACACATACAATACTAGAATACAGTAAAACAATAAAACCCTATACAACACACACATCACACACTCCACGCACACATACAAATTATCTAAATCCACACACCCCACCCCAAACCAAAGCCACCCTCACCCAAACCAACCTACTAAAAGTCCAAAATATAAACTTTGAGTTCTGGAGAGAAAATTTCATCTCACAAAACAATCTTTGCTGTCAGCCACTTCAGGCCACTTCATTTGAATGTGCATTAATAGCTTACGGGGGCCAGTGGCTAAACTAGGGTTTGAAGCCATTCTTATGCTCTTTAAGCTTTCTAATTATCAGTCCACTTCATCTATTAAGGGGTAGACCTTAAAAATGCAGGTAATTAATTATCACTATCCAGTTTGTTTTACTTTTGCTTGTAGCATTATAAAATATGTCCCTCTCGCACTACTCTGAGTGTAGAGTCAATATTTGGATTTCCTCCCATGTTAACACGCTCATTAAGTTCCAGCTGCTGTCAGCAACCACTGACATAATAAGATTACGCAGCCTAAAAGTTCTGAGATACACCCAGGTCATGGCCCAAACATATCAATACTTTTAAACACTATTACTAGCCAGATAATCATTCATTTTTAAACCAAATAAACTTTTAAATAAATCCATTCACTGCAGGCATTTTTATGTTGCAAAATACATACTAACATAGTGAAAAAATGATGGGAGCTTTATTGGGGGTGCTTTGCAGTAGTCTGGGAGCCAATTCTTTTTCACTTTCTGTACAATATGCACTGTGCTGTTTAGAATAAAGCTGAATACTGGACTTTTGCATCAACACATTTTTGACAGTGGCATTTATGTTTTTTCTAATCCTCTGGGGACACAGACAGTTATTAGGGACTCCTGCTCCTGAATGTACTGTGGCCCTGCTAACTGGGATCAGGCCCTGGGGAGGCCTCAGATTCTGAACCGGACACCACCCCTGATAGTTCTTGGGCTGATGATATTTATTTATTTATTATGTAAGAGCCGGGACCTCCCCCCACCCTGTGTTTAGAGGTGTACGGTGATAATCTCAATAGGGGAGTGCCCTCTATGTATCATAGAACCTGTACCTGCACAAGCACTGCTACCACCTCAGGCCTGGGATGCTGGAGTAGGGACACCATAACCAATACACTGGGGCATCTAATAAACATGAGACTGCACGCACACACGCACGCACGCGCACGCACGCGCACACACACACACATTTAGATCAGACATGGAGCAGGGATCACACTGAATGCATTACTTGGTCTTTTTAAGATGGTACACAATCAAAGGGCATTTCCTCTCAGTTGCTCAATTCCTTCATTCCATTGTGCAATACTAGCTGCATCACACTATACCTTTGCTATTCAAACTGAGGCTCCAAAATCCATCCCCACCAGCCCAAGGAATACCTCCCTTGAATTACTCCCAAGATCAGCATTTCCGGATCTACCCCTGTTCGTAAGAGACATACATATTTACAAATGTCTATGTATCTAGTCCAAATACATCTACTCTTTTTACAACACTCCCTAACCTCACTATGGGACCCTTGGAGCCCTGGCACTCACAAGGCCATTTGTGCAGGGCATGATTTCAGGTAAGGGCGAGCACTATCTCTGGGGACAATCTATGCCTGCATGTGTCTCATCTTGCCCTTGAAGGGCAGAATTAAATTGGGCAGCACATCAGCATTATGACAGTACAACTAAAATTAATAATTGGACTGGCTGTACCTGCTTCCTTCCGACAGCATACTGACAGCCCCGGTGGCCCAAAGAAACAGGCTTCCATTCCTGGCCTCTCAGATGGGGATTTATCAACCCCACTTGTTGCTGGGCCCTATCCTCCTGACAAACCCTTCATTTTGGCTACCTGCCAGGGTGGAGAAACCTACAATGGTACCTAGGTTTTTTCTGTTTTCTCAGAACATTTCTACTGCAAGGCTTATTTACACATGCCCATCACAACTGATTGCTTCTTTCACACTTGAGCTCTCTGGCAGGAGTAGATCTGCAAGGATCCTGGCGACCACCCTAGATGGATGGCCCTCCACTCTCCCTGATGTACCATCTTGTTCTTGTTCTAGCTGGGGTCCTTTAGGCTCTCCAAAGAGACCCATCCTTCTGGTGCCTGCTGGTGGAACTCTGGAGACCTTGACAATGACCAGTGCCACACAGATCCAGAGGGACCCTGCCACCATCCCTGGGCCCACAGGCCTCTACTTGAATGCAGCAGGAGTCTTGACTCCATTCTTGGCTGTTTCATCTCTCTAGCCTCACACCTTGCTGCTCCCCTTTTAAAGAGTTTCAGAAGAGGGCAGGACCATGAGTATTCATGCCAGCGTTTTCCCACTTCTAGCCGAGCTAAAATATCCTGTACACAAACATCCTGTCATCTTGTCTCCAAGTAAGGAAGGGGCGCCTCTAGAGGACAACTCTCAGGGTCAAACTTAACCCTGCAAGAGCCCTGTAGTAGCTGGCCACAAGCTGAGTGAAGATAGAGGCTGGTTACACTCTCCTAAATAACCTTGTGGTCCACTGCAAGGATAACCCAAACTAGTGCCATCTCCTTTACTGTGTGGCACTGTCCTCCTTGTACTGTGAAAAAAAAGAGTGATTACACGTGACATCTCCCTCTACCTGGGACCAGCATAGGCCGGAACACTCAAGAGGCCTTAAAAATGTAAAAATGCAGGCCTATGTACAATAGGTCCTAATCTATAAGAGTGGCAGGGCACGTGGTATCTAGACACATTTTGTATACTTGACACCCTTAACCTTAACCACACTATGCTACCTGTTCTTAAAACACTGGCACACTTACAACTAGCAGGACAGTCCTGAAAACAGGCTGTGCCTGGTACCATATCCTGTTAAAATATAAACAAACTTCAAACTTCAAGCAGATAAGTGCCGAAGAGCAGGTACGGACAGGTGCCACTTCTTGATGTCTTCAGCTTTTATTCCTCCTGCCTTTTCCTTCTTCCTTCTCCTCCTTCTGTCTCTTCCAGGGATGTGGTGGTAAGGCCTAGTTCTACCTACAAAAAAATAGAAAAATAAACACACCACCTGCAAGATTTTCAAAAATATTTTTAAAAAAAATGCTAAACTATAGTTTTGAATATGTGCACATGGAAGTCCATTACTTTTGGCACCGTCTTGGCAGCAACTTGCTTCCAGTGGGTCTCCCTTGAGAGATCCAATAAGACAGTAAGTTTTAAATTTTGAGGTATAGTAGTTCTGTGACCTTTGCTGCAATGTTCAGTCACCAGGCAAGCTGTAACCACCTGGAACTGAGGCCACATGCCGCTCCCTTTACAGAGTAGCGCATTTCAAATTCATTCTCCGCCTAACCACAGAGGGAATGGCACACGTGTTGCTTTTTGAGAACGTTGCAATACTGTGATGCTCCTTGTTGTAAAAATGGGCTCCTTTAACCTATTTGAATTTGGCTTTAAACAGAAATTCAACTAACTGTGTTTTACATTTTTGTTTCAAGTACTGTTCTCACAAATAGTGTGAAGTGTGTGATTTTTTAACTCTGACCCCATCCAGTCTTACTGTATATCTGCTGGTTATTGAAGTCCATATACAGTACTTTGTGCATCTGGATGCTTCTTCCTGTTTTACAAGTGGAGTGGAGATTTTAGTTTGTGCTATGCGATCTATCAGTTCTTTGTGTTGCAGACTGTACACATAGTCACCTCTAGCCATGTCCTTTTTTAGCCACTGTGAAGAGGGTTTTGTCACTGTTATTCTTTCATATATGCCACACACATCCAGGCATATAAGGGTAACAGCAGTCATATTTTGTTTCTACCCATCTCATAATGACAGGGTCTCTGTGATTTAATTTTCAAAGACTTTATACAGTTCCTTGGCCTTGCCATCATTTTTCATTGATTCTTCCAGAACTATTTGTTATTCCATTGTAAACTCAATCACTTAGGGCTCGGCTTGAGTTTCTGAGGTGATTCTGACTGATACTGGTTTAAAGATTTCTCGTGCGGTACTTCTTTGGATGGTTGGGGATTTGGATGCTCTTAATGGTATTTGAGCAGTTGCAGATATAGCTTCCTCTTCAGCGACCTCTTCCACTTCCACATCTGGTTCCTCTTCACATTAAGACTCCTGCTTGGCTTCTGAATCTGAAGTGACAGTATGGCTGCTCTCTTTCTTCCTTGGTGGTGGGTCTCGCAGGGCTGACTAGGGACTAGCCTCTGAACAAGTTGCAGGAAGAAGAACAATGCCTGCAGATGGGCAGGGTTCTTCAAGCCCAGTGAGCTTCCAAACCACTCAGGAATGACACTCAGACTTACCTACAAACATTGCTCACTGTCACTGACAACACAATAACTGCACAGTCCACCAGGGAAGAAGCCACAGACCATCACCAAGACTGCACCCATTCACTGGTAGACTTGTCGGGCCTCATCCTCTGCATCCCAGCTGTCACCTCCAGGACCCTAAGTGATGTACTTAAATGTGGACCTCTGCCACAGTACTGGCCTTCAGCATAGCATGTTCTGCTTCTTTTCTAGGCTGGGTTAGGGCCTCTGTTAATTCTGGCAGTTGTTCACGGACCAGCTAGGCAGGAGTTGCTGTAAGATTGTGGGTACTTTGTGCTACAGCCCAATTTCCAAGTGTTCCTCCCCAGAAATAGAATTAGAGTTGTGCAAAACTGGAAAATTTCAGCTAGTGAAATATTTTGCGCAATTACCACATTACACAAAATTTTTCACCTAGGTGAAATGTAATTTCACTTTGTATGGCGATGGCGTGTAACGTGAAATTTCGCCAAATTTCACCAATGTTTTTCAATTTCACCTGCAAATTTGCAATGCATTGTGGGTTAATAGCTGAACTATCATGTGCAGGCTGTTTCCTGCACAGTATATTGTCTGTTGAGTTGGAGAGCAGTTCAGTGTGGCGCATTGCAGCTAATAAACCCTTCAAAAACCTCTTTATTTGTTATTTTTGAGAACTAATTGCTCCCAAAATCTAATTTTTGTTCCTAGTGCTGCTAGTGAACATTTTTTTGTTTTGGTATCTTTGGATAATTCTTAGTTAAACTTAGGTAGTGTTTTCCGTTTTCTCTGTGTCTGTGTCTGTGAGGGAGTCGAGTGGGGAAGGATCGACCTTATGGGTGTGGGAGTGTGTGTGTGTGTGTGTGTGTGTGTGTATGTGTGTGTATACGTGAAAGCAGAGTGGGTTAGTTCCTAATATTTGACAGATTTCTCACAAGTTGTGAGTTAGTTTCTGTTATTTCAAGTCTTAATATTTTTGTTGGTGTGCTACTTATTTGTAATAATTTTCTCACATACTGACCCTTTTTCAGGTAACTGTATCTGAACAGCTATCCACTCTGAGTAGTTCTGTTCTAGTTTCCCTTTGTTTAATCACTTTTCTGCTTTATTTTTTATTGGAAACCGTTGTAAACGGTGGAGAAAACAGCAGGTTATGGTCCTGGTGGTGGATGTGAACCATCTAACAGCGTGACCGACACCAGATTTCTGTCTCAATTTACTGTAACACATTTGTGGAAACATTTTTGGAATTCTGGGGCATGTTAGGCAGTGGCAACACCAAGATTAGGCCTGGTAACTGTTGTAAACGGTGGAGGAAACAGCAGATTTTGGTCCTGCTGGTGGATGTGAACCATCTAACAGTAGGACTGACACCAGATTTCTGTCTCAATTTACTGTAACATTTTTGGGGGAAACATTTCTGGACTTCTGGGGCATGTTCGGCAGTGGCAGCACCAGATGTATTACATCTTCGGAATGTTGCACAGAACGACAACTAATGCAACATCACATAGCATTGTGAAACAATTTTTTTAATAGGCACATAAGCATGTGGATAGGAGGAGGAGGAAACATGTTAAAGAGCAGGTGACGTCTTCAACATAACTATCACAAAACATAACAATGACCAACAGTTCAGTTGCATTCCACATATATGGAGTTTGTAAAGGAAAGGCCGGCACCTGTTGAAGGCTGTCGCCCATCAGGGCCCTGTGCAGAGTCTTTATTTTTTTAATTCAAATACCTCGTGTGAGTTGCTTCAAGTCAAAGTAAGAATTACTCACCATAGCACATATCCATAAAGTGCTCTTTCCTTATTCCAATGTGACAAGTAAACAATGTAAAAAAATGCTCCCATAAAACTAAGATAAAAATGCCCCCCCCTTAAGGCATCGTACTTCATGATACATCAAAGGTTACTTGACATGTTTCACACATGTGTGCTTTCTCACACACAAAGCATGCATGTGAAAAATGTGTGCGTCAGGTGTGACATAACTGGTAACATATAAGGAATGATGGTGCCATGGGTAAGTGGGTGTTTTTATCTTAGTTATATGAAAGCACGTTTTACATTGTTTACTTGCCACAGTCGAATAAAGAATGAGCACTTTATGGACATGTGCTGTGGTGAGGGTAGCCTGTGATGATGGTGACTGCATTTGAGCACTTTCAAAGAGGACGAATCAATCACAGCACCTGTGCACAGGGTTACTGGGCAAGAAGGGTGACTGGATAGGGGGTTGGCAAATATAGTGACAGGATGTCACTATATATACACAAGCGGGGGAGGAGGAACCATGCCATGTGATGGGCAGAAGGAGAGGGAGGGTTTGTGGGGTGCAGTGCGGTGGTGGGCTGCCGAGCTGGCCATATGGCATAGTGGGTTGGTGGCAGGCTAGGGATGGGAGGGTGCTGGGTTCGGTTTTGGGCAAGTGCTCGTTTTTGTGCCAGTCTGGGAATTTTTTGTTGTTGTTGTCTTTTGCACACACACCCCCGACCACCCCGGGCTGAAGCTGAGAATCCTTTAGTGGTGGGGGTGCGGGGTGAAAAAATGTTCAAGTCTCTGGCGCTGTTTTACTGTGTGCCACAAATGTATATCACCAAAGTTGATTTTTTGCCGATGTACACTGCTTAAAAGCGATCTTTTCACGTGATAACCCGTTATGACGCTATCAGAACCATGGTGAGTACTTCTAACTTTGAGTTGAGGCAACTCTACAATGAGGTATTTGAATTCAAAAATTTATGCACTATGTGTACGAGGCCCAGATGACTGACAGCCTTCAGCAGGAGCCAGCTTTTTATTTGCAAACTCCATATATATGGAATACAACTGCATTACACATCATTATGTTGTTAAAAAAATCTTGTTGGTGTAACCAGCTCTAAGAAGTAACACACACCACAACTAATGAAGGAATAAGGTGTTTATTAGGGGAGGGTTACACGGCACAGTGCAGAATAAGTATAACATTATGACAGGCAGGATCAGGAGAACAAGGGTAATACAACGAGTGGGGAGAAGTAATACAGAACAAGAAAAGGGACTGAATTATATAGGGAGCATAAGACAGTAACAAACACAACAGCAATGGTCTAACCAATTATTTTACATACAAAATAAAGAAACAAGAGAACTTAAGGATGTTGATTAAAGAGAACAGAATAGATTGTTTTGTTATTTTTATTTTATTTTTAGGGGGGGACATATAAACAACAGAATAGAGGATAGAAAAATGAAAACAAAAAAGACAAATGAATACATGCTGCCACATTAACTGCCAGTGGGGCTGCCATGCAGTTCAGACAGGATGCCCATAATTTTGTCGACATCACCCTGGAGTTTAGCAGTCTCCCCCCGGGTACCATTAAATTCCTCTCTGAAATCATTTAATTCCTGTCAAAGCTGGTGGACTTCTGACAGGACTGCTGATAAGTCCACATGTGTCACTGCTGGTGGGATGGGGGCTGCCTGTGCTGCTGCTGCTTCTCACTCTGGACAGGTGGGCCCTGGTGGGGTCTTGATACTACTACAGACTGCTGCTGTTGTCTTGTCTGGTGAGCCTGGTGAGGATGCTTCACTGGTCCAGCCATGCTTCCCTCCTGCTCACCCACCCCCTTCGGTGCTGACACCCACACTGCTCCCCACAGCTGCAGTTGATGCTGCTGCCACCTCCTGCAGTTTGAGGTCCCATTGAAGTGGTGGTGGTGCAGCATGTGGCTCCATTGGCCGCGTGTCCCAAAGTGGAAACCAGACTTACAGCGAGTCACTTCCTGCCCGCATAGATTGCAGGTGACCAATGGGTTACCTGCCGAATTTTCTTAAAAAAATTCCCATGGAGGAGAAGATCAGGGATGATGGGGCTATGGGGAAGGGGAGGCAGATGATGCCCTAGGCACTGACTCCTGCTGCTTAGGAGGGGGCATGGTCTCCTGCTGCTGGGGTGGAGGAACAGTATTCTGGTGCTGGGGTGTGGGCACTGTCTCCTGCTGCTGCTGCAGTGGAGGGCCCATGGTTGCCTCCTGGTGCCAGGGAGCGAGCACTGTTTCCTGCTGCTGCTGTAGTGGAGGGGCCACAGTCAACTCTTGCTTCTGGGGAGAGGGCACAGTTGTTTGCTGCTGGGTGCTGGTGCTGGGGCCAATAGCTTCCTGCTACTGTGACATTTTATTTTTAATGGGCATCTGAAATTTGTATTTATTTTATTTATTTATTTCATAATTCGGATTTACAACCTTTGAGTCAAAGACTCATTTACAAAGGCACCTCGTCGCAGGAAGGGTAGACAACAATTGATGGTGGAGTACAACAATGGAGAACATTACAGGTGAGATACAATTAAAGAACACACAAAGCAATTCCAGTAATACAAAGGTGTACAAAGGCTTCAATTAGTCTAGTATATAAATAATAATGTACTGCTAGGAGTTCTAGGGAGCGATACCTGGGGGTGGAGGGGTGGTTGCTGTGGGAGAAGGCAGTCTCTAAAATTGGGCCAGGCGGATCTCTAGATACGCACACCTGTCAAGGCGGTGTACAGGTACCTCACTGCCCCTACCCTTTTCCATTATGCCAACCACCACCACCAATTCAAACAAAACAAACAAAAAAAAAAAGAAACAGAGATAGAGACTCTGAGAGAGAGAGAGAGAGAGAGAGAGAGAGAAACAGAGAGAGAGAAAGAGAGAGAGAGAGACCGATGGTGGTGGTGGTGAGGGGGGGATACACACACATACTAAAATATGAACTAGGACAAAGACAAAAAGTCAGAACAAAATAGCACAAATTAAGTAGTTTATGTATCAAGTGCACTCTGAAGTCACAGGGCTCTGACTCTGAGTCTAGATACTGCCTGTTTCCTCTAGATATGTAGCATCGGAAACAAACCACTCACGTCTTGCCTGTTTAGACTCAACCATGTGACCACCAGCAGAGAGAAAAGTCCAATTTCACCTAATTTAGCCTTATAGAAGCACAAGGTGAAATTCAAGGCAAAATTGGGCAGTGAAATTTCTCTGAAAAGCCATAATTACGTGAAATGTTTCACTAGGCGAAATTAGCAATTTCGCCGGAATTTCACCAGCGAAATAAAATTTCACTGCATCTCTACATAGGATGCCATCATTACTTCAGGGCCCAATATTACACAGTCATAGTACATTTCACAAATTTTGATTATCCATATTTTACTAGCCTGTCCAATGTAGTAGTCGCTGTACCCTGAGGCTGACACATTTGTGGGTGACTCCCCATGACCTGTGGCTTGTCTCCCAAGAAATTTTTCTAAAGCTTTGCCATCTCTTTGCATGTGGGGGCGAGCTCTCATATACTGATGACACAACCATTCTTCTAGCCCTTTATCAAGATCACATCCAGTTCCACACTGTGATCCCTAATCCCAGCTATTTCATGATTTTTTCCTTTTCTGAGACAAGTTAGCATAATGTTCAGTTTCATGCAGTTCGTACCATGCACACACCATAGGCTCAGCACAATTACTGATAAATATTAGTGTTACTTTGCTGCATTTCCTGATCCCTGTTATGGCTACCTTTGAATTAAATTAGACAGTACCTGAGCTGACTCTCTGGAGGTCAGATTTGTGGAGAGAGTCCTTACTTGCGGTTGCACCTTCAAGGTTGGCGGATTTTGCGGTTGGCAGTTCCTGCTTCTGAGCAACCATAGGCAATTCTAGGGAGCAATCCAGTTGGGCAATGACTCCTGTGGGGCTGATGCTGCAGTCACAGCTAATGTTGAATCTCCATTGTCTGCAGGGTTCAGTTGGAAGGGTCGATGGGTATATTCAGTTTCTGCAAAGTCCAAAACGTTATTGTGACACAAAAACTTTCGCAGACATGTTTGGTATCAGTTTCTCATAAACTTTACTGAATAAATTAATGATTAAGACTTACACATGCTGCAATCATACAATTTCATGTAGCTTGGTAGCTTGCTGTGATTCACTTTCAGAATACAGAATTGGAAAGACGTAAGCAGGTATTTACATAATCAGATTAAAAATCCATTTTTCTGAAACTCAGTTGAAGCATAATAGTGCTCTCAGGGAATACCAGACTCAGAACAAGTGAGGTGATGGTGCGACACATGACCGTGTTTCACTCACAATCGGAGCTTCTAAGAGGTAATTGTGGACTGAAACAAGGGAGAAAAGCTGACTGCAGCAACTGACCCCAATCAGATATCCAGCTAATTTTAATCAATGAATTTTCTCATATGCCCAAGATATAATTGGCTTATCAAAAACTTGGCTAGAACCAAGTATTCAGTCCCATGAGACTGAACTTTCAGGGCTCACAGCCTTTAGGAGAGACAGACTCCTAAGAAAAGGGTCAGGTGTCCTACTCTAAGTTTGATCCGTCATATCCGCCAGAGGAGTTGATATGCCTACCTTAAATAACTCCCCATGTGAGTCTGTATTCGTATCCTTAACCCTGGGTGGGGTAAAATCTCTTTGTATAGGGTGTATATTACAATCTTCCAAATGTCGCTCCTCTAGCACTCACCTCCCTCACAACCTGTTTTGCTGATTAGTCCCTTCGTGAACAGATAGCATGTGGTCATTATAACCTAAACTGGCTCAGCTCGAACCAGAAAGATAGAGATCTATTCTAGCAATAGTCACCTTGCTTAGCTAATAGAGGAACCCACTAGACTAAACTGTAAATCAGGGAATCACATGCTCTTTAACAGGGTCCTTGTTAACAGAGCTGATAGAATCAAAGTTGCTGGGATCCTGGGATCCTACCAGATGCCCTCAATGATCACTCGCCAGTGTACTGTGTCTAGAAAAATAATTTTTCCAATCCCCCTCCCAAATTTATAGAAAAAGGAGACCTGTTCCACCTTGAAGAGGCCACCTTTCTCCACCGACTAAAAGCTGTCAACTGGAGATCTGTAATAGAGCTCCCAGATGTGGACCAAGCCCTTGACTATTTTAATAACAACTTCAACAGCATGATTAACGAAAATGCCCCTTAAAGAGATGTCGGGCCAAAGGTCTCTGTATCAAATGGATTAATAGTTTCCACTGGAAGGTCATACATCTTCGTGATAATGCCATGGAACAATATAAGAAATCAGGCCTATCATCTGACTGGTACACCTACAGACACCTTAGAAACACCTTTAAAAATAGTCTCAAAGGTGCCAAAAGGTCCTACCTAAAGTCTCTATAGTCTTTAAATCTATTGAATCCCAAACATTTCTGGACCCAGATAAATTGTCTACTTAAACGTCTGTCTGGCTCAGCCCTTTGTGAAGTACCTGTGAATGGACAAGTCCTCTCTCTCCCTATTGCCACTGTTTCAGAGTTTAATAAGTACTTCACAGACCTAGATGAGTTTTAGACCTCCTTAAGGGGAAACTCTGATAGCTCCCTACCTCCTTACCAGTCACCCACCCCAAGACCACAACCTATGTTCCATTTTAGACTAGTCTCCAGGCAGGAAGTTCTCAAGCTCCTTACAGAAATCAAAAGTGAAGACGCACTTAGCTTTGATGACTTGGAACCCAAGTTCCTCAAAATTGCAGCACCCATTATTGCCACCCTCTCAAACATCTAATCAATAAATATTTTTTTCTTGGAACTGTCCCTGAAAAATAGAAAGTAACACTTGTTATTCCTGTTCATGAAAGTGAGCTGAAGGAACAGATTGAAAAGTACAGACCCATCTCTCTTATTTTCACGCTTGACAAAATCCAGGAGAGGTTGCTGTATGACCAACTCCAGGCCAAACTAGAGCATAAATACTCTCTGACCAATGTCCAGCATGGCTACTACAAGAATCATAGCACAGACACTGCACTTGTGTGTGTGATCACTGACAACCTCAATGTCATAGAGGATGGCATGGCTATGGATGCAATTTTCGTCAATCTCACTAAGGCATTTGAATTGATTAATCATGGCCTATTACTGATCAGACTAAAGGAAACTGGCCTTGATGACCTCTCCTGCCTCTGGTTTTACAACTACTTGACTGACCAGAAGCAACATGTAAAACAGTGAGGATGGTAAAACCATCACCTTCTCAGATTCTTGTTGGGACTGCACTAAAGTGAAGAAATGACAGACAAGTGGTGTCCAGCACAAAAAGTGATGCATTTCTGGTATATAAAGCAGGCTTACATCCAAACAATGTGATCACCAGGAGAATACTTCCAATCTGTTTTACCTATAGGTAGCAGTACATCTCTTCTCAGAGAGCAGGTGATATGCAAATGGTTTTATACCCCTGATAATCACTATAGCAACAGATATATAAAAACATTATAATTGGTCAGTGGCAAATAGCCTGACTTCTCACTAGGCTGGGAAAGCAGCTGAGCTAGCAGAAAGACAAGACAACTAAACAATGGATCTTGTATATGTGAAGGACACTTGCGGTTACATATGCAGTTGCAGTTCTGCACTATCACTAAAGATGGCAGTATTGCCTAACTGATCATTATGCAATGGTGTAAATAAAAGCATCTCTCTAGTCTTACAATAAGAATAATAGCAAAAGCATTATGATTCTCAGTAAAAATATATAAAATACAGTAGAACTCAGATCCTGACACTTTTGCTTATACGATAAGTGCCTATGCCTTAAGATTAGTACATATATGTATATGTAGTACTGTCTGTGAAGTAGGGAGGCCAATCAGGGGTGCTGGTCCATGGATAACAATGGGAAAGCAGAACATCTGATCTTTGGGTGATAGCTGATGGTGTACCGCAAGGCTCAATTCTTGGTCCCCTCCTTTTCTCCCTTTTCATAAATGATGTTCCCCTTAACTGTAGTGGGGCAATGGTACAATTACATGCAGATGATGCCATTCTGTACAGATCCTTGGCAGACATTAATTGGATAAACATTAATCTTGAGAGTGACTTCCAGCATTTGGAAAACTGGTTCCTGACAAACAAACCTGTACTCAATGTTAAAAATCCCAAAGCCATGGTCTTTGGAAGCAGAAGGCTAGGCACTGAGTGGTAACACCTTCTCATATTGTCTGCCACCGGTGGCACTCATCTTGAAGTGGTGGAGTAGTGACCTACAAAGAAATGCTAAACCAGTTAACCAAAATCAAACTGGAGACTTCAGCAGGATTTGACAGCCTTGAACAAAGATTGCTCAAGATATCTGCCCTTATTATTGCGGTCCCACTACATGCAGTACCCTCTACAACATGTCTTTCACATGTGGTATGGTACTAAACAAATGAAAAATAGCTATTATTGCTCCCATTCACAACAGTGGCCCAAAAAAACAGCTTGAGAGCTACAGGCCCATGTCCATCCTTAGCACGCTGGGCAAGATACAGGAAAAGCTAGTGCACACCCAGGTAGCAACATACATTGAAAACCATGGTCTTTGAACAAATGCACAGCACTGTTTCCATAAGCTCTGCAGCACAGCTCTGCCCTAAGCAAATTTACAAATGACATCTCCTGCGAGATGGACGTAGGACAAATCACAAGCGTAATCTTCATAGACCTTACAAAAACCTTTGACTTGGTCAACCAACTCCCTTGTACTTAAAGAGGGAGTCCAGCCAAAAGAGCTCCATTGCACAATTAGAATAAGCATACCCCAATAAATCTCATACCAAAAATGAGGTTGCTTTGTTACTTCATTTTAAGGTTATGAGATATTTTGTAACTTTGACTTCACAACCTGTTCAAAAAAAGCCAGTTTCAGTGAAGAGCCACTGATGATGTCATAACCTGAATTCACAGTCTAGTCCTTCCTGTCAGCAACCTTATAGGACCTGTTTCACCAAAGTTTAAGAAACTATAGGTGTAGTAATCATAAAAAAACTGACATAGGGTTGGCTGCAATGCTTGCATTGCCAGAATGTTCAGATACATAGTACTGTACTTTAGAATGTGTCAGAAAGCGGTTTTGGAATGAGGCACTGAACCAAAATATAGAATGTCAAGATGGTGCACCATTTTAAAATGTTGGTGGGGGGACATGCAATCTCGGAATGTGGCAGGGATGTGCCATCTCAAAATTTGGTGGGACACCCAGTCTCAGAATGCAACAGGAACACACACTTAGGAATTTGGCAGGGACTGGCAATTTAGGAATATAATGCGAATCCACACTGTCGGAATGTGACAGGACACACCATTTATCCTGAAATTGCTTGTCCCTACCTCATTCCAGAAATGTACACACTCACCACATCTCAGAATTGTGCATCACATCCCCATCTCATTCCAACACTGTGCATCCCACCCACATTCTAAAATGATACATTCTTGCCACATTCCAAATTGCCAATGCCTGCCACATTCTGAAATTATGCATCCCTGCCAATTAAATTTCAAAATTGTACATCTCAGTCACATTATGAAGTTGTGTTTCAATGCCACATTCTGAAATTGCATTACAGCCACATTCCAAACTTGCCACTGCCATATTCCCAAATTGTGTGTCACAGCCAATTCTGAAACTGTCACTGCCACATTTTGAAACTGTGCATCACCACATTTTGAAATTGTGCATCACCACCACATTCTAAAACTGTGCGTCACTTCCACATTCCGAAACTATACATCACTGCCACATTCCAAAACTGTGTGTTACCACCACATTCTGAAACTGTGTATCACTGCCACATTCCAAAATTGTGCACCATCACCATGTTCTGAAACTGTGCATCACAGCCACATTCCAAAACTGTGCATCACCATCACATTCTGAAACTGTACGTCACTGCCACATTCCAAAATTGTGCGTCACTACCACATTCTGAAACTGTGCATCACCACCACATTCGGAAATTGTGTGTCACTTCCACATTCTGAAATCATGCATCACTGCCACATTCCAAAACTGCACATCACTTCCACATTTGGGAACTACATCACCACCACATTCTGAAACTGTGCATCACCGCCACAATCGGAAATTGTGCACCACCATCATGTTTTGAAATTGCACATCACTGCTACATTCTGAAATTGTGCATCACTACCACATTCTGAAATTGTGCATCACCGCCACATTCTGAAATTGTGCGTCACTCCCACATTCTGAAATCGTGCATCACCTCCACATTCCAAAACTGTACATCACTTCCACATTTGGGAACTACATCACCACCACATTCCAAAACTGTGTATCACTGCCACATTCTGAAACTGTGCATCACTGTCACATTCCAAAACTGTGCATCACCAACACATTCCAAAATTGTGCATCACTGCCACATTCTAAGATTGTACCTTCCTGCCACATTCCAAAATTGTGTAAATTTCCACATTCCAAAATTGCCCATCATTGTCATATTCTGAACATGTGCATCCCCAGTCCCTACCATATTCCAAAATTATATGTCCCCACCACATTCTGAAAATGAACGCTCCTACCACATTCTGATATTTCATGTCTAACTCACATTCTAAAATTACTCATCCCTGCCTCACTCTGAAATTGCTTGTGGCTACCATATTCTGAAACTGTGACACTGCCACAATCTGAGATTCCATGTCCATGCCACATTGTGAAATTGCATGTTGCCACCACAATCAGAAACCCAGCACCCCAACCACATTTTGAAATTCTGTGTCGCCACCACAATGCCAAATTTATGTATCCATGACACATTATGAAATTACATATTCCTGACACATTCCGCTATTATATTGCCCCATGTTTCAAAATTGTGTATCTCTGCCACATTCTAAAACTATATGATACCACCACATTATGAATTTTAGCATCCCTGTCACGTTCCAAAATTATGTGTCCCAGCTACTTTCTGAGACTGCGTCACTGCTGCATGTCACAGTTGCAACCTGGTGACATTTCAAAATGTTATACCTGCAGTATTCTAAAAATTGCACACAACCTTGCCATTCTAAATAAGTAATAATACCTGACAGGGTGGGTGGTAGTGGGCAATACTAGACTGCCAGGGGGCATAACGAGGCCCGATGCCTCAGGGGGAGGGCCTTATAGCCCCTGGAAGGTCCATTATTGCCTAATACAGACCACCCTGGAGGGTATTATTGTGCTTAGAAAATGGGTAATTGTGTAAATTTAAATTAAGTGGTAGAATAATAAAGAAATCATTTTAAAAATTAACAGCATAAAAAAAACTGTTTTAGATATAGTAGTCCCTCTGTTTTTGTGCTTTTCTATCTGGTGTTACCCCCCTACACACACACAGAACCTTCCTTTTGCACTGATCCCCCCATTCTCTTCTACTGATCGTTTCTCCATTCACCTGCTGAACAAACATTTACTTTTTAGTTCACCCAGCAGACTGAGAAGCAGCAACAGCAGCAGCAGCAGCAGCAGCAGCTTCATTTTATTCATTCATTGCTGTACACTCATGCGGTCATCAGAGTGAGCACCAGATGGTTAGCTGGGGTGGGGGGTGCAAGACTGCAAACGGCTCTCCAAGAGTTGCACTGCCAAAATCAGCATGTCTTGCTGTCTCTCTCTGCCCACCTGCAGGATTTAACAGCACCCATCTCAGAAAAGTAGCAAACTTTACAAAATAACACCACTTGTTGAAGCCTGCAGGACCTTGAATGATTTGTCTGTACCAGCGCTGGTTCAGTACCGATGGATGGTAAACAGCGACAGGAAACTGGAGGTAAATCCCAGAAGTCACGAAATAGTGAGCAGCAACAGCAAAGCAACTTTGTTTTTGTTTGCATTTGTACAGCTTCTTTTTATGTTGTATAGTTTGAGTATTAGCTTGTGTCCCTACAGTTTATAACTGTCTGGCAGCAGCAGGGATCAGGATGATAGCAGACTGGCAGAGGACCTGAAGTCTCAGTGGTGAGGTGGAAGCGTAATGGCACTAATGTTTAATTTTATGATTTTATCTTGAGGTAGGAAGTGTAAACAAGCTGTACAGACAAGTATCAATTAAAAACTAGCATTTGTCAATGCCGAATGTTGTCACGCTGGCATTGGCATTGGCAGTGCCGGAGCTAGAGATGCATAATAGGAATGGCAGTGAAGTATTGAAGTGAAGCCAACCCCACCCCCACCCTGTAGAGACTGACAGGCATTGGGGTGTGCCTTTGGGGCATCAGCTATAATGCTCATGACATTGTACCTCACTCTACCTTGTAGACACTGACAAGTGTTGGGGTGTGCTTTGGGGTCTTTGGGCATTATACTTACCCCATTCCATAAGGAAAGACACCGATATGGGTGCAGTATAGGAGTGTGGGGTGAACTTTGTGGCTGAACAATGCAAGGCACACCACGATGTCTGTCGGTGGCTGCAGGGGGGGGCAGGGGGTGGAATGGCATGAGCATTACATCTGATGATCCCAAGTCACACCCCTGACATCTGTCAGTCTGTACCAGGTGGGGTGCTACAGTTGGAAACCCTAACACCGTAGGCATGTGGTGGCAGTTTCACTCCACATTTTCAACATGGGCTGCTTGTCAGGCCACCTCATGAAAAGCGGCATAATCACTTTGTTAGCTGAAAGGTGGTTTTACACAGCGGCTGTGCCATTTGGCGACAGAGGGACGAAAACACACTTTTGGACAGGATGTGGAGAATGACAACTGTATTGTTCATGAGGAGGCGTAACAAAATGGCAACGTTGAAAATCTGGAGTGACAATATGAAATATTGGTGAAGCAATGAGCATGCATACAAACTGCACAACACGTATCCGTAACCCAATTATTTTTGGGGGTTTGGTAGCCACCTTTGTAACACAGGCATTTTGGGACCTCCCATTATGAACAGTGGTGGTGCAATTTTGTTAATCTGTCCCAAAAGTTGATTTCCCACAGCGACCAAGCCATTGTGCGCCACAGGTGCGGAAACATATTTTGGGCTGGATATGAAAAATGACAGCTATACTGCTCATAAGGAGGTGTGAAAAAATGCCAGTGTTGAAAATCTGGCATGGAAATATTGCAAATTTACGAAGCTACAAGGGTGCGTAGAAACTGCGCAACACACTCTTGCAACACAGTCATTTTATGGACTTTCAGCACCCAGTTTTCAACATAGGCATTTTATGACCTCTGCTCATGAACAGTGTCACTGTCATTTCCTCAAACTGTCCCAAAAAGTGATTTCGCAGGCGACCACGCTATGCTGAATGAAAACACATTTCGAACGGGATATGTAAATGACAGCTATACTGTTCATCAGGAAGTGGAAAAATGCCGAGTTTGAAAATCTGGGTGAAAATATTACAAATTCATGGCGTTACGTGCGTGCATAGAAACAGCGCAACGCATGCTCGTGAAACAGCCATTTTTGGGAATTTCATCACCAAATTTGCAACATAGGCTTTTTGAGAGCTCCCCTCATGAACAGTGACACTGTCATTTCATTACTCAGTCCCAAAAGGTGATTCCACGCAGTGACCACAAAATCACCTTTCAGGGCCGATTAACTCCATGACAGTGCCAGAATTCATGAGATGAGGTCCCAAAAATCCCATGTTGAAAATTTGATGCCAAAATCCCAAAAAATGCCTGAGATATGCATCAAAGTTGAAAAAACCTATTTATTCCATTATACAGCTTACCAGCATTTCCTCAGTTTGTGGTTGGCTTTGAAGAGTGCAGACATATTCCCGGTCTACCGAAGATCGTCGCGCTGGACTCCACAGGTAAGTATGGGGTGAGGGGGGTGTGGGGAGGCAGGGTGTGCAGTAGGTGTGCACGGTTTGTGGGAGGGGCAGGAGACCACCGAGGGACGTTCCTTTTCCACAGACACAAAAAAAAAAAACATTGCAGGACCGTTTTCTGTTTACAGGGGCATGTGGCATGCTGGGGTGGGCCCCAGCACGCCATGAGCCTTGTTTTTTGGGGGCAGCTGTAGCTACAGGGGATTGGGCACCCGTCAGCACAAGGAAAGCGGGGCAAGAGCTGAGGGGATTGGGCACCCCTCAGCATATAACAAATGGGGGTTCTTTATGCCGATGGGGAGTGGGCTCCCCTGTTGGCACATACATTGGGGACAGGATAAGCTGACGGGGGGATTGGGCACCCCTGAAGTTGGCAGTTTGGCAGGCAGTGTGCCACCATATTTGTGTTTCCGGATAAGCACATTGGGAGGTCCACTGCGTGTGACGAGCTTTGCTCGCATTGCAGCGGACCTTTCCTTAGATGTGCTCGCCCGGGTGGTGTGGCGCCGGCATGCAAGCTGATTGGGGAATGAGGGACGCACCTACTGATGCATGCCCTGCATTCACCCAACAGTGACCGTACCTCCAAATCTGCATTACTGCAAGATGTTGGCTGTACAAGTGCACCAACATAAATATGAGACTGCCTGACAGAAACTCTTTACAGGGGATGGGGAGAGATTGGCCTACAGTTGCTTGCTAAATGAGGAAACCAACATAGCAACAGTTGCTTTTTTCAAGGTTCTATTGGCCCATTAGTCTCAGAACTAAATGAGGCAACAGAGACTGGGACTAGTTATTTCCCAATCTCTGTTGTCTCATCCCAGACCTGCTGTTTGGCTCTTTTAAACAATCAGAATTAAGATTCACATGTGCCCATTTTCTAAAGCCATTTTTGCCACTGCATTCCAACCCCCTCACCACATTCTGACGTACTGTACCTTGCTTCTGTACATAATGGAAATGCATATGCTGACCCACCTAGTGTCAGTTTTCCTTTTTCAGATATTTACTACAACTGCAGTTTTATGTAACATGGGAGAAATGAGTCATATAAGGTAGCTTGCAGGAAGGACTAGGCTGCGAGTTCAGGATATGACATCATTAGTAGCACTTCTCTGAAACTTTTTTTTTGAACAGGCAGTGAATTTATGGTTACAAAATGACCTGTAACTTTTAAACAAAGCAACTTAAAGATCTAATTTTTGACACGAGGCTGATTGGTGATATGCTGATTCAAATTCTGCATTTATTGATGCCAGAAATTTTGGCTAGACTGCCTCTTTAAACAGCCATAAAATCTGAGCCTGGATGGCCACTACATAGCCTGGCTAAGAAACTACCTAGAAAACTGAAGAAAATGTGTAAAAATAAAAGGTAGTGGTGTGCAAGTACATTATCCCAGATATTCGGCTGAATATTTTGTACCTGAATATTCTGGTATTTTGTATTCATTATTAATTTATTTGGCTGCTTTGCCTATTCACTAAAAAAAAATTTCCCCCACGTTTTGGGTGGCTAGGGCTATTCTCCTGGTGACCAGTTATCCCCATTTAAAGTTTGCAAGGTCTTCCACCGTCCTGCTCCTTATCCCATATCCCAGAGTTAACAAAATCCTGTTTTGCCAGGCATATTGTCACCTGCTCAAAAACAATCCTTGCATAACAATTTAAAAGCTTCAAGCACAAGTCCCTCCCTCCTCCTCCCCATATGTCTAAAAACATCATCCATTCTGCCACCTTCCTCTTGACTGATCCTTGATTTGGGGGGGGGGCTAACAAAACTAAAACCGACTAACCAGCTGGATCCCCTTCCCACTGCAGTTCGCGGCTAATCACCCTATTGTACCTGCACCTGCTTGAGTGAACTAGTAGCTTGTAACAGGCAGACCTTCCCTTCCAGATCAGCTGCAATGTCATGTTGAAAGGCTAGACTATCAAAGAACCCATTGCAAATAACATACTACTCATCACCCTTACCTAGGAGCAATCACAGTACTGTCCACTAAGGAAGTCGAAATGGCAAGACTCAGAATCCTTTACAAAAGAGTTGCTCGCTTTGCCCTTGGTAGTCACAGCAGAGATCATCACTGTAGAGTCCTGATGGAACTAAACTGGCCTACCCTGCAAGGTCAGATGCAAATCGTCATGGTTAGCCTGGCCTTCAAAATCCATAGCCTCAACTGCCCACCTAGCTTGATCCCAACCTTGACCAGACATGCACCCACCAGAAACCTCAGATCCTCATCCAGCACATACCTGGTGACCCCTAGAATGAAAACAGATGCAAGACAAAGATCCTTTGCGTACTTAGCTGTCACACCATGGAACTCCATCTCCCTTGTATCAAAGACTGACAAACTTCTGATGCCTTTAGATTAGCCCTAAAGGATTACTTCCTGGTCTCAACCACCTGCAACTTATAAAACATGGTCCCCTGCTGTGGGCCCTGGACTGTTGTCCCACTCTACCTCATCCTTAGCTGTTGGCTGTACACTTCTGACAACCCAACACAAATGAGTTCCTCTTTACATATTAACATTGCACTAAATTGCATTTGCATAAACTGTCTTTGTACTCTGACTCTCTCTGTTATTGCCCAGTATGTAATAAAAAACATGTACTGTATGTAGCTAATTTCTCTGTACAGTGTATTTACTTTATATAGGATGCACCTAACATTTAAATACTGTTTTGTACTGTTATCTGTAACTAATTCCAGGTTGCCCCTGCAAGTGGGACTTGCATTCCAGTGGGCCTACCCAGACAACAAAAAACAATCAATCAATAAATAAATGCCTGCTTATTGGGGAGTGTATAACAATTGTATGTGGGTCCACAGGCGGGGTGACTACGGTGGGGAAGTACAGTATACTAGGGTGTGTGCCAGTTTTTCACCAGGCCCAGTATCTTTCTCTGGGTGGAATAACCATGCTATTTTCTTTCTATCAGTCAATACGAATCCCCCTCACATGTCAAGGAGACAATAAGCCCAGGAGCCAGCATGACATCTATGGCAACTGGTGGTAAGTACTGTATATTTGTGGGGGCCACACTCTACAGTCATCAGGGAGGGCACCCATCTTATAGGGGCATGCAAATACCTTATTTTGAATATTTCCAAGTATTCATGTTCCGGGGCCACAATTACTCATTGTTCACTATTTGAGCTTCATTATTCAGTTGCTGGAACTGTGTGTGAGACTTCAAGATCTCCTAAGACTTCCTGTCCAATCAAAGGCCACTTGGAGGCTCACTGAAGGCAGGTCATGCGACCCAGCACTTGCAGAAGCTACAGGCAAGAAAGACAGATGTCTGAGTTGCTGTGAAAGAACAATCTACTACCAACAACTTGTTAAAATTAGACAAAAGGCAGAAATGTTGACAGTTTTTGTTCCTTTTCCAAATCCCAAACTAGAAAGGGTATTCTTCACACTTTTGTGTGACGATTTTCAGTGTTCAAGAGAGACAGACATATGAGCTGCTGTGAAAGAGCAATCCACTTCCATCCACTAGTTGAAATTAGCCAAAAGCAGAAATTTTAAGTTTTTATTCCTTTTGTAAATCCCAAGCTAAAGAAGCTATTTTTTCACACGTGTGTGTAATAATTTTCAGTGTTTCTCAGGAGAACTGCTGGAGGCAGTATAGCACAATGGTTTAAGGTTCTGAGTGGCAAACCTGGAGACCTGGGTTTGCATCCCACAGCTACTAGTTGCATATTGTGTGACCCTGAGCAAGTCACTTAACTTCCTTGTACTCCTAGGTCACACCTGTAAACAAGCTTTCAGCTTAGTATGTTTCTTCTGGTAAACAAAAACAAAACTGCTATGAGTGCTTTTTTTCCTAAAAGTGAAAAAAAAAATACTACTACTAGGCCTGTTTGTGCTCTGCAAGCAACCAGTCACAGCCTGGTGCAAATCCTCCTTATTTTGGGAAAATGATAAAGAAGATCTCATTAGGTATAGTAGTGTAGGGAGAGCCACTCACTCAATTAGCAGTTGCAATTTGCACAAAGCCAAAAAAGGTTACATTGCCGATAGGGATTGCCGGATGCCCTCAGTGACCAACATATGGTGTACTGTAGTCACAAGGTTCACCGCCCCAAAGCCCCACCCAAATGCATCCAGATTCGCTCTTTCCAGTCCTTGGACCTCTCCTCACTTCACAAGGATCTAGCAGCTACAGACTGGCCACCAATATCCACTGCCAGCTCCATGGACTCCGTGTTAAACTTCTCAACACGCTTCATGTCCATTTGGGATTGTCATGCCTCGCTTAAGAAAACCAGGGTCTGAGGTTCTCACCTCCCCTGGATCTCTGCTGACCTACTAGCCTGCTTGTGGGCACGTGATCAGGCCTGGAAGGTTCACAAATCTTCTGGGTCTCCTACTGATTACCACAGCTATCGAACTTTAAGCAATGCCAGCACCAGGGCACCTAAACTCACCAAGGCTGATTATTTTACTTCCACCTTACAAAACAACATTAACCACCCATCCAAGTTTTGGAAGGTCATCCACTCCCTTTTCTCCCCTCTCACCCAGTCTGCCCCCCCTTTCCCTTAAGGTGAGTGGGGCCACCATCCCTGAACCCTCTGCTGTTGCTGCTGAACTTGACAACATCTTTGCAATCTGGCCTCCACCCTCCTCTACTCACTTCCCCCATCTCCCCTCCTCTCTTTCCCCCTCTCTCATCACCCTCTACCCTCCTCCTTCTCTTTCTCCACTGTTTCACTAGCTGAAGCCCTTAAAGCCCTACTTGTTCTAAACCTTACAAAGGGCACTAGTCCAGATGGTCTGGACCCAAAGCTCTTGCACCTCTGCTTCTGCTATTTGCCACCCTATTGCTGAACTCCTCACCCTCTCTTTCTCTCTGGTTTCAGTTACCTCTTCCTGGAAATCAGCCACTGTCATTCCCCTCCCTAAAGGTGGTGACCCCTCAGCTCCTGGCAACTACTGCCCTATTTCTCTTCTCCCTACCCTTGTTAAACTCTAAGAGCATGTGGTACTATCTCAACTCTCCACATTTCTTGACTCCTCTTCCTTCCTCACCCTTTTCCATTCTGGTTTCCATAAATCTCACTCCACATCTACCTCCCTCCTTAGGCTCACTGATGCAATCCTGACAGGTATGGACCAGGACCTGGTTACCTCTGCTGTCTTCATCAATCTGACCAAATCCTTTGACAAGGTAGCCTACCCCCTCCTCCTAGCCCAGCTCTCTGCTGCTGGGCTCTCTATTTGAGCCATAGATTGATTCCATTCCTACCTCACGGGCAGAACTCAAGATGTAAAAATTGTCAATTCCTTGTTTCCCTCCCCATCCACACTGGCGTCCCCCATGGCTCAGTGCTCAGACCCTCCTCTTCTCCATCTTTCTAAATTCCCTCCCCTCTGTATGTACATCTGCATCCATACACATGTATGCTGATGACACTGCCATGTTTGCCTCAGGCTCCTCCATACCAGACCTGATAAACAGACTCCAACTGGATTTCACCAATATCCAGCACTGGTTCTGGTCAAATCAGCTTTCCTTAAACACAAAAAAAAAAAAAACTGTCTCTATGACTTTTGGTACCACACAAAAACTCTTTAAACTGCCAGCTCTGCCCTCCTTCCACACTCTGGATGGAACTAGCCTTGAAAATGTCACAACTTTCAAGTACCTATGATTTTGGCTCTACAGTCACCTAGACTTCTCTGCTCATGTGGACTACTTACACAAAAAGCTACATCCTAAACTTGGTGCACTGTATAGGAACCGAGGGTGTATCCCTCTGCTGGCCTGCAGAGCCATTGTGCAGAGAATGATTCTTCCCCTCTTTGATTATGGTGATGCTATCTATACTAGTACTCCAAGTCTACCCTGGCCAGACTGGATCCATTCTTCCACTCCTTCTGTAGGTTTGCCCTGGATTACCCCACCCCCCACCACCGGACCCACCACTGCCACCTCTACACCCCTCTCTCCTTTCCTTCCCTTCAAGCCAGAGGGCTTGTTCATTGCTCCTTCCTTGTTGTTAAGTATTGGTTGGGCTTCCTCCCATCCTACCTTATGTCTCTTCTGTCCTCCCCTTCAAACCCCTCCTACTCTCTCTGTAGCGCTAACCTCTACTTTCTAACTCTCCCATCCAGGCAGACCTTGGCTGGTCAAGCTGCTTTCTCTTCCACCTTCCCAAACTCTGGAACTCCCTCCCTGGCCCTATTCATTCTGTTTCCTCAATCAGCTCCTTCTTCAGTTTTATAAGCAATTACTCCGCCCCCTCCTGTAACTGTCCCTGACTCCCCCCGTTATTGCCCTCATACCTTATTCTTCATGGCTCTCTACCCCCTTTCTCTCCCCCACCCCCTGACTTTCATACTACATAGCTCCCCCTCCTCCGTCCCCCATTCCTCTACCTCCTCTACCTACTCACCCTAATTCTGGACCTCCCTTCTCTCCTTCCTATGATCTACCTTCTCCTTTCTCCCCCTCTCTACTCTTCACCCTTTGCTAGACTACCCTTAGCCACGTGCACTAACCTGGTTCATCCCCTGTTCTTGTAGGCAAATGTTACTTACTGCTGTTGGTGCGTTTTCTGTAACTATCCCTATGTATATGCTCTTGTACATTCAATGTATATTACTCGATTTTTCATTTATGAGATATTGCGTAAAAGTGTGCCTTAATATGAGTGTACATTCTTTGTAAATATTTTATGCTGTATGGATATATATTTCTCCCTCTACCCTCTCCCCCAGGAGGCTTCTGGAAACGAGTTGTTTATGGCTCAGTATGTCTCTTCCGGTGAAACTTTTGAAATAAATAAATTTAGGGAGTTGTTTTTACTTTTGTCATCAGTTTGCTATCCCTTTTTTACTTGCAGTTATTTATGCATCACACAAATAAAAAAAGGTTCTTGCTTTTACAGCTCTTTCATTTCATTTTCAAGGAGGGCCCTAAGGCAAGGCCTCCTCCACCAGGCATAACCCCCACGCACATAACCACACCATCCTTGACTGGATTGCCACAAGCCGGGAAGATGTGGTCCTCCAGGCTTGCACTATGTCTGACTCAATTAGCAATCATACCCTACATACATAGTTCTGACTACTAAATCTACACGTCTCCCATCCAAACTTGTTTCCTTCAGAAAATTCAACTGCCTGGATCATGAAGACATTCTCAGAGGGGCTAGGGCTATTAACTGGAGTGACCTATACCACCACAGCAACATCTCATCTGCTGTTGCTTTCCTCACTACTGCCCTGCAAAAGCTACAGGACAAGCACATTCCACTTACAACCAGGATGGTTAGAGGGGGCTGCACCCACTGGCTATCTAAGGAACTCTTAGCACAAATGAAGGACAGGGACAGCAAATGGAAGGCCTACAAGGCATCGCCCTCCCCCCATTCTGGAATGCCTATAGGCAGCTGAACAATTCCTGTAAGCAGGCGGCCACTCAAATGCAAATACTACCTAACCCAACAAAACAATACTCTTGGCAACCCTCACAATTTCTGAGCCTCTATAGTGTCCCTCCTCAAATCCCAAGTCCAGAAAACTAATTACCCAACTCTCACCCGCTTCTGGCACTATCTCAGATCCCATTGAGATTGTGAATACCTTCAACACTATGTTCACTGACTTATCCTCCTACCTCAGGCAACTCCCCCTTTAACCTCCCCCAGGCCTGAAGTCCCAGTCAAATTTCCCCCCTTCCACCACAAATGATGTCCCACCATCCACTTTCTACTTTAGGGTTACTTGGCAAAACATCACTGCCAAACTCTTAAAGACCCTGCCAGCCATGGAAAGCCCTGGCAGCGATGGACTCTACCCTGCCTATCTCAGAATTATTGCCCAAGCCATCATTAAACCACTTACCTTCATTTTCAATCTTGCCCTCTCATCCTCCACTGTGCCTGACTCCTGGAAAGTCACACATGTTGCACTAATCTTTACAACAGGTGATCCCCTCTCCCCTGAAAATTATAGACCCATCTCCCACCTCCCCCTCATCTAAGTAAACTAATGGAAAAAATTGTACACCATCAGCTATCAGACCTCCTTGATAAATATAACCTCCTTTGTCCCCTGCAGCATGGTTTTCATAAACATCATAGCACCTCCTCTGCTCTGGTCTTCTTTTCTGACCACATCCTTAGGAATATGGATATGGGCAAGGCCACAGGCCGTGGACCTGTCTAAGGCTTTCGACCTAGTCGACCACCACCTTCTCCACTCCACCCTACTTCACTTTGGATGCTCCCAGAAAACTGCTGCATGGTTCCATAGCTACCTCTCTGGCAGGTCTCAGTCTATCTTAATAGGCAAAGACTCCTCTTCCACTCTACCTATTCATACAGAGGTACCCCAGGGTTCCATACTTGGCCCACTACTCTTTTCCTTGTTTATCAATGCTCTCCCAGCAGATAGCCTGAACTGTAATGCCCTCCATTATGCAGACAACCTCATCCTGTACCATGGCAACAAGTCACTCAAATCAATCTCAGTCACCCTCACACTAAATTATACCTCCGCACACCAATGGTTCCTCGCCAACAAACTCCTTGTTAATGTAAAAAAGATGAAAGCCATGCTCTTTGGCTCCAAACCATTCCTAGTCAAGGTCACCAAATCTGCCTCCTCCCTCCTTGTATTCTCATAGAAACATAGAACATAGAAACATCGAATCTGACGGCAGATAAGGACCGCTTGGCCTACCCAGTCTGCCCATTTCCCTACCTAATGGATAAGCTACAGATCCTAGTTAACCAGCAGCCTACTTCTTTCTACCCCCAACCCCTAGAATTGCCTTATGACTGTCCCATGCATGCTTGAATTCAACCACTGTTTTTGGCTCCACAACCTCCTCCAGAAGACCGTTCCATGCATCCACAACCCTCTCTGTGAAAAAATATTTCTTTGCATTACCTCTGAGCCCCCCCCCCATCTTCAAATTGTGCCTCCTTGTTCTTGCACACCTCTTTTTTTGAAAGATGCTACCCTCTTGGACTTTGTTCATTCCCTTGAGGTACTTGAAAGTTTCTATCATGTTCCCCTGCTCCCTCCTTTCCTCGAGGCTATACATATTAAGCTCCTTTAGTCGCTCTTCATATGTGTTCTGGTGCAGATCCTGCACCATTTTAGTTGCCCGTCATCAGGCCCACTCTTGGAAAATGTTCTTACCTTCAAATATCTAGGTGTCACTCTTGACCCCTCCCTTACTTTTGCTGAGCATATAAGAAACACTGTGCAGAAAATTCACCAAATGTTAGGTGCTGCCTACTGTATCAAACAACTCTTGTCCCCTGAAGCTCGTCTTGCTGTTGTGCAAGGGAACCTACTACCCTTCCTCAATTACTGCTCCTCTGTCTACTTCTCTATGCAAGCTACCCTTCGCTGTCGACTAAATACAACGTACAATTCTGTCACTTTGTTCTCCCAGTCCCCCATTCCACCCACCACTAAGTACTGTACCAATCCCTAGGGTGGCTCCCACTACAAGGTCATTTTGATTATGCCTTGGACAGCCTAGTGGACAATGCACTCAGAAGCAAACAGTTGTCACCCAGTGCTTCACTGTTAACAGATAGGGTGGTTTATAGGAGCCTCAGAGCCTCCTCCGTCCCTCCACTTATAGTCCCATGTACTACTACTGCTATGGAAAGTAAGGCTCTTTTCTTTCTCTGCTCCATCCCTATGGAACAGGCTACTGTCATCTGTTCGCTTGTCCCCCTCCCACCTCTCCTTTAAATCTAACCTAAGATCTTGGCTCATGACCAAATCCACTTGCAACTGTTTTCCTGCACAGTCATAAGGTCAAAATCTGTTCCTGCCTTACTTATCTCTGCTATTCTATGTATCTTGCTCCCTAGCACTGCCCTGCTCTCTTATCAGTCCCTGATGCGCTCTCTGTCTCTCGACCTCTGTTAGGCATATTAGCTTGTGTAAGTTGTATTTTTTGCCACATTTATCATGTGTCTACTGGCGGCTAATTGTATTATGACCTTGAATCATCCTGTTTAGCACATGTGTTCACCTTGTACTGCTTGATAGTTGCTTTGTATCTTAATTAGCTTAACTACATTGTATCTGTGATGTGGTCATATCTTTGTATTCTCTGTATTCTTTGTATTTTACGACTTCTGTAGAATGCTTGCTGCCACCTGTGTGGCCCAGGTTGTGACTGAAATCAGTCCTTTGGATCAGCTGACTCACCTGGTTACCAAAGACATAAATAAATAAATAAAGGCCTCACAGAACATTTTTTATAAAGCACCATGTTGGCCTCCTTGCAGGTATTTCCAGTCCACTAGGAGACTAATAAAATGTCAAAATGTTTGGGTTGTGTGGCTGCCCCCGATGAATTAGGTTTGTGAGTAGAGCTGGGCAGGCACCATGTAGGAGAATGGGCTTGACTGAAAAAAAAACTCCCTGCTGTCCCAGTGACAACGCGTAGAGCCTGAACAGGGTATATGTAAGCAATAAGGCATGATGGGGTGTGCATGGAACACATTTTACCACATGGCCAGGGGCATAATAAGGCATGAGGCCGAAGGCCTAGTGACTTTAGCCACTGGCCATGCGGTAAAACGTGTTCCACACACATCTTGGAGTGCCTTATTGCACTTATAAAATGGGCCCCTTTTTTAAAAGTTTTTACAGTTGGGAAAAGCATATTTATATGTAGAAACAATAGATTTACTTGTGTGCATTTATGATCAAATAGTCCTTCCACCCACAACAAATTATGTCATTGAAGATGTCATTGTATTGTTGCCTACTTTCTTCTTCCTGTCTTTTTCTCTGTTTTTCCCCACATTCAAGATATGGAATGTTTACCATGGAATACATGGATTCAAAATTCTGCTCAGTTCCACTGCTAAAATTTTACTTTCCTAACATACTATACACACACATACACACACACACACACACACAACAAAGGCCTCTGTTACAGCTAGAGACTCAATTATCTCACTGTGAGGGCAAGGAGAAGAGATTTCCCTGATGAGTAGGTAAAAGATAGTAGGGGGATTTTTCATTGTCAGCAAATAAACTGTTGTAATGAAAACTATAAACAATACTTAATGTTTCTAATTTGTTTATGTGTGTAAGGTGAATGTGATGAAAAGGGAAGCAACATTTAATTAATCTGTTTTATTTTGTATTTAAGATACTTTTATTTTTAAGGTCCAGTGCAAGTAAACAGATACTTACAACTACAGGCAAAAAACAATGGCTGCCAGTTGAGTTCTTAACATTCTATTAGCTTAATGATTCTAGTGGTGATCAGTCCATATTTGGCAGCACTTTTTATTTTCCATGCATGGAACATAATTGTCACATGAACAAAAGCCAATCAGATTTCAGGATTTTCTCTTACCATTTTATAACCCATTATCTATCGTACCTTTTTACAGCACTCCGAGTCTCAAGGCATGGGTTATCAGAGCTATCCTCATAGGCTGATGCACAAAAGAAATCCAAAATAGAAATCCGATTTGTCTCCTCCCTTTTTGCTTGCATTCATCCTCAGTTCTTTTTGTGCATCTCACCAGGTTGGTCGCAGTTTTGCTTGGCTCTGTGCCAGAGACTATTAAGGTAACAAATTTTGGGAGCTTTTTAGTCTTATCTCCCATTTTTTTCCCTTGTTTAAAAAACTTATAATGAAATTTTAAGCACCACTTCAGTCTGCCTTGCTAGGTGCTATAAATATTATGGCTTACACAGACTAGCTCTCTCAGCATCAGTTTAGAGTAGTATCAGAATGTTTTTTCTAAAAAAAATTAAGAAAGTTATTTATACTCCTACTGTTGCCAGTCACCCTCAGTTTCACCTTGTTCTGCTGAGGGACGGTGTTTTGAAAGTCACATGAATACCAGCTATCTGCACACCCCTCAGCTTACCTTGTTCAGCTAGAGGTGAGGTGCAAGTTTAAGTGGAGTGCTCCAAGTGCACCCTACACATTGCGGTTCACCTTGTTCAACCGCGACAGTGCAGGGCATCAGTTAGGCAATCTGACGCTCCCTACCCGTCGTTTAGTCTCCCAGACTTTGCCCAGGCACTTACCAGGCTCAGAGGATTCCTGGGCACCTTTCCCTTTCTCATGCCTGCCACTGTCAAGTGGGGAGCAAATTTTGGAATCCGGGGACATCTCAGCCATATGGCAATTTACAGTACAACTGGCCAAGACGTTCCCAAGCCAATCCATCTGGCTCATCACCAGCTGCAGGGCTCCTGGTGTTTTAAATTTAGCACCACAAGGAGTCTCCATCTCGGGGAGTGGCTCCACCATCTTGTGGAAGTCCTCATTTGCGAGTACCATGAGACTTCTCATCCTAATATGGCGCCTTAGATTTTCTCACCCGGAGCTTAAGTTCTGTACCGTCTCTAAGATGGTAGCTGCAGGTAGCATTCCCCTTGCAAGATGGTGGCCTCAATGTGATGAAGCGGCCATTTAAAGGGGCTGCGCTACCCTTTCCAATTAATTCCTACTTAAAGGGGAAATTCCTCCTTCAGAACAAAAAATAAATCTAGTGACTGGCTAAGAGGTAACAGCTGATACCACAACATACAAAGAAAGGGGAAATCCCTCTTTGTTAACAAAAAAAATTCTAGCAACTGGGTGAAAGGCTAGATATGGTACTACAACATACAGAGGAGTTGGAACTCAATTTCAGTGGTGGCTCTCTGTTCTGTTTGTTTAAACCAACAAGGAGGGCACAAATATTTTATAATATTTTTCTGTATTATATCTTATAGGGAATCTTTCTTTACAAAAATGGTAAAAATCAGAAGAACTTGCAGGAAATGCCCCAACATTCTTCTGGATAAAGAGATCAGGGAACTATGTTCTCTCTGTATGGTGGACTCAGAGCAACAGGACACTGATCTAACTGGGGGATTCACAGAGGAGGATCCAGTTAATGACAGCGCATCCACTGCTTCACATAATGTGGTTGTGGAGCTGTTCCAAAAACTGCTGGATAACATAGATGCACAGGGTTCGGACAAAAGACCCAGAACCCCAGACAGAGGAGCCCCTCAACCCAAAAGACTAATGGGTGCAAGTAATCCGAGTCCAGATAACTCATCTGAGGAGTCTGATTTGGGGGAGTAGGATCTCTCAGATGAGGAAGACAAGATCATCGAGGACATGTCTGCCAGGCTATGCTCCTTCGTCCTCATATCAGAACTAATTAGGGTGATCTGTGAAACCATGCATATCGATGAACCAGTTGAACAACCAGACAACAGACTGGACCCCCTAGTTAGGGAACGGAAACAGTCGTTTACCTTTTTTCCAGTATACAAAGCAACGGAAAGTATCTTAGCTTAAAGAATGGGAGGCACCTGAACCACTCAAAACAAGAGAGAAAGAGACCTTTGAAAGAAGGTACCTGCTAACTCAAGAGAAAGAAAAGGTATGGTCGGCAACCCCCAAAGTAGACTCAGAAGTGTCCTCCCTTAGTAATAAAACTGTCCTAGCTTCAGAGTCAGCTTCAGCTTTAAAAGACCACATGGACAGGAAAGTGAATGACATTATCAGGAAAGTCCACGATATGATGACTATGACTGTGAGCAGACAATCGATACAGGAAAAGTGGACCAAACTGGAGTCTCAGCTATCAATTAATATTCTGGAGACTGGGGCCATTTGCCAAGCCCTCAAGCATTTTGAACCTCAAGTCAGAAAGCGACACGTAAAGGTGCACATGGACAGCAAAGTGGCCATGGTGTACATAAACAAGCAAGGAGGAACAAGAAGTAAAGCCATGGCCTGAAAGACAGAGACATTGATGATCTGGGCAGAAATGCATCTACTCAGCCTCACAGCAGTCCACCTGGTGGGAAATCTAAATACAAGGTCAGAGTGGTTAAGCAGACAATCGATACAACAGGGAGAGTGGCAATTCAATCTGGAGATCTTCAGGAGGATCCAAACCAGATGGGGTCCCTTTCAGATACAACTCATGACAACAGCAATGAACACACAATTGCCAGCTTTTACGTCCAGGTACAGGGAGAAGGGAGCAGCGGGAGTGGATGCCATTTCTGCACCCTGGAACTTTCAAAAAGCGTATGTGTTCCCACCAATCTCAATGATAAAACAAGTCCTACAGAAGGTATGGGACACAGGTATCATGGTTCTACTAATTGCTCTGGACTGGCCAAGGAGAACTTGGTATGCTGTAATCCAGAAGATGCTCATAGACAAGCCAATGACACTAACCACATACTGAAACTTTCTCAAACAAGGTCTGATATAGCACAAGGACCCACGACCACTGAGACTAATGGCATCGCCGCTCAGAGGGCTAGACTGTTGAAATTAGGGGTTTCTGGTAAGGTAGCCAATACTATGGTATGGTTTGCCTCACATCAACTATTCCTAAATGCCAAAAAGACAGTCTCCATGACCTTCGGCACTAGGCAGAGAATCTCTTGGCTCCACCCCTTACCCTCTTTCCACACCCTTGATGGAACCATCCTTGAGGACACCCCCTCTTTCAGATACCTTGGGGTTTGGCTGGACCAACACCTCAGCTTCTCTGGCCACATTGACACCATTCTGGAAAAAATGCGCCCCAAGCTTGGAGCCCTTTACAGGAATCATAGTTGCATCCTTCCTACAGCCTGGCAAGAACTTGTCCAGAAGATGATCCTCCCCATTTTTGACTACTGTGATGTAGTCTATGGTGCTACTCCCATATCTTCCCTTACCAGATTGGACTCTCTTTTCAATTCCTTCTGTCGATTCATTCTTGATGCCCCATCTCAAACCCATCACTGTGACCTTTACCAAGCTCTGTGCTTCCTCCCACTTGCTAACAGATGCCTGGCTCACTGTGCTAAGCTAACTTTCAAACTTTGGCTTGGTGTACTTCCTTCCTACCTCTCATGCTTCCTCCCTCCCCCATCTTCCTCCCACTCCCTCAGATCCTCTGACACTTGCACCCTGCTAGTCCCCCATTGTACCACCCTCATTGGCCAATCAGGCTTCTCCCATCGCTTCCCCCAAATCCTGAACTCCCTCCCACCTCAAATACGACACTCCTCCTCCTCCTCCTCCCACTCCCTTGCCTCTGCCTTACATAACTTTCTCTCTGCTAGCTGCTCCTGCTACAATCCTCCTTAACTTGTTCCCCTATGAGCCTGCTTCAGCTTCATGTCCACCTCTTTCCTGCAAAACTCTCCCCCTACATCCTCTCCCAGCACCCCTTCCTTTCCACCTTACTCCCACCCCCCATTCCCTCCTCTGTACACCATCTTACCCTCACTGCCCACACGCTGTTGCTTGGCCTAGGCCCCTGGCAGGGTTCTCTGCATCCCAGAGGGGTCCAAAACCTAGGCAAACACCTTCCTCACCTCCTACTCCCACCCCATTCTTTCCTGAAAGGACTGGGTCTCGACCCCCTCTTCTCTCCCACCTCCCTCCCTCTCTCTTGGTTCTTCTGAAGCCTACTCCCCATCGCTGCCTACTTCCTTCCTGTCATGCTCTACCTCTGCTGCCTACAACCTGGTTCCCTCCTGTCATGCTCTACCTCTGCCTTGTGCAGGTAGGGTCCACAGCATACTGGGGGGGCCAGGCTCCAGCAGACTCTTCTCTTCCCCCTCTCTTCCTTCCTGACGTGCTCTAACTCCCACTGCCTACAACCTGCTTTCCTCCTGTTCATGCTTGACCTCCGCCTGCTGCAGACAGGGTCCCCAGCATTCTGGAGGGGTCAGACCCTGGCAGACCCTTCCCTTCCACTTCTTGCCTTCCCCTCCTCCAAATCCCCCCTTTCCACCCCATGTTCCCTGCCTATATGCCCCCCACCCACCCACCTTCTCCCCCTTTCTAGCCGTAGTTATTGGCTAACCCCTAATCTCTAATGCTCTTATAGTCAAATTGCACTTTTGTTACACTTTGCACATTTTGTTCTATCTGTGCTCTCCTCACAATCTTGTCCTAGTTCAACCTCCTTGAATGCTATCCAGCCATTTTCTAACTACAAAGCTATGTCTCACCAAGTGTTTGCCAAATAAATTTGTGCTATTATATCTATCTAGTTCAAGACTGTTAGCATTCTATTCATCTACAGTAGTTCATACCTGTTAGCATTCCTCCTTTTCAGTACTTCTATATAGTCTGCTCACTTTATTGAATGTAATCAAACTGTATATCTATATTGTGTACCAGATCTCTGTATACTATCCTCATGTTCCCCTACCCCCCAGGTCGAACTGGGAGATAAGCAACTTGTTGCTCAGCTTGCCTTCCTGATGAAAAATTTCAATAAATAAAAATTAAAAAAACTATGGTACAGACCAGAAGGGACTCCACTAACAGAAAGTATAGCAGATATTGGTTGGTATTTACATCATGGTGCAAGACAAGGGACTTAGTTGCATCAGACTGCACCATTATCCATGTGTTAGAGTTTCTGCAAAATGGCTTAGACAAGGGACTAACCCCGGCATCCCTATGGGTGCAAGCAGCAGCCATCAGAGCAATCTGAGGCGAGACAGATGGACACCTACCAGGGGCTTATCCATTGCTCTAAACCTTTCTTAAGGCAGCTGCCAATATAAAACACAGTCCTAAACCAGCTACAGCGCCCTGGCACCTCAACCTGGTGCTAGAGGTCTTGTCTGGTACACCCTTTGAACCACTGGAAATGATATCCTTACCAATCCTCACGATAAAAACTGTGTTCTTGGTGGCAATATCGTCAGCCAGAAAGACCAGTGAAATTCAGGCCCTATCATGTAAAGAGCCATTTCTGACCTTTTTCCCAGATAGGGTAGTTCTTCGCACTGTACCATCATTTATCCCCAAGGTAGCATATACCTTCCATTTGGATCAAGAGATTGCGGTCCCTATGTTCAGTCCTGGGGAGGACAATCCTCAGAGGGATATCCTAACCTGTCTGGACCCAGGGCGGACCCTTAAAGCTTATATCACCAGAACAGCCACCTTCAGGTATTCAGATAGATTGTTTATTATACCTCAGGGGCCAAGGCAGGGATTGGCCGCCTCGAGGTCCACGATAGCAAAATGGTTATGAGATACAATAGTTAAAGGGGAACGGTCATCAACAGGATTTAGTTATGTCTGAAAGTTCATAAAAAGCTAATTTGATTGAGCCATTGTGTTTATCTGCGAGTCTTTGCAGTCCAGAGTTATTCATATGTAAATCACCCTGTAATTAAGGGCTGGTGGCAGCCATATGTTTTGGGCTCCTGACAGGAAATGATGTCACAGAGGGTCTAGGTCCTCCTTTGACTGTATTTAATCCAACAGGTTAAATAGAAATCAACTGTTTTATTAAGTGTGTTTTAATATGTTATTACAACACTTTATACATCTATAATAATTTTGTATGTGCTTTGAAACTAGTGAGTTATCACCTTTACATTTCAAACTGTTAGTAAAAATAATCCATCTTCAGGGTTGTTTTAACATCTAGGATATACAGTACTGCCAGCGGAACGTGTCAGTACAAATTTCTGGGGCTGCCATAGTACCACCTTCTGTCTTTTTCCATTCCCTCTCTTACAGCCTTTTCTCTTACAATTGTTTTGCATGAATTCAGGTCTACAAGATGCAAATGTGGCTATGTACCTACTGGCCTGGCATCATGGCCTCCCTGTGCTCCCACAACACACCCAGGAACAAGGTGTTGCTCAGTGTGCCTTTCCTGGACAAAGATAGTTAAAAACAATCTGAGCATGTGTTATGATTCTGAAAATATGCTCTTTCTATCCAGATTTGACTTAAAAAGAAAAAAATGGGACACAATTACTATAGATGGACAACATTGTTAAAACATGCATAATCTGAAATGCATTATTAAAGAGTATTTTATTTCTTTTGATGAAGTTAAAAGTATAACAGTTTCTTACTGAAATACTTTGGATAGAATAGGATTTTGTAATTACAACACTTTCTACATTTGTAATAATTGTTTTGTATGTGCAATGAAACTAGTGAGTTACCACCTTTACATTTCAAACTGTTAGTAAAAATAAGGGAAAGGGAAAATTGTTCAACCAGGAAAGGCACACTAAGCTGAAGCTTGTTTCCAGGTGCGACCTGGGAACACAAGGAAGTTAAGTGACTTGCTTAGAGTCACACAGTATGCAAGTGGGGGCCTTGAGGATTCAAACCCAGGTCTCCAGGTTTGTAGCTCAGTGTCCTTAACCACTGTGCTATGCCTCCTAATAATCCAATAGAATTCTAACATTGTTATGGTAGAAAATCCCATTCCATCCAGAGTATTTCAGTAAGAACTGTTATATGTTTAACTTAATCAAAAGAAGTAAAATGCTCTTTAATTAATAGTGATCATTTTTTTACATACAGATAAAGACACTTTTATCTCCAATTACAACCTCCTGGTTGATATTTGTGGCTACAACCAGGAGGTTGTAATCAACACCTGTCAATCAAGTGCCACCACAGAAAGCTAACTGGTGTGTAGTTTCACTGTGGGTGGGCTGAACATCTTGCCCAACATGGCAGCTCCATTACTGAGCACCAGTGCCAGCACTCAAGCTTTGCCATACACTGTAAAGACAAGGAAGTTTTTTAATATTTTTAAATATCTAGCTAGTTGTTCCTGCCTTGAAAATGAAAAAAATCAATCTGGTTGATCCTGCCACTCATACCCTTCAAGTGTGTTTTACACTATGCAGCAATGCTGACAGGCCGTGACTTTCCAGAATGTCGTTGCTACATACATAGAAACATACAATTTGACAGCAGATAAGGACCGCTTGGCCCACATAGTCTGCCCACTTCCTTACCTAATGCATAGGCTGCAGATGCTAGTTAACCGACAGCCTACTTCCTCCTACCCCCCACTAGAATTACATTATGTCTGTCCCATGCATTCTTGAATTCCCCAACTGTTTTTGACTCCACTACCTCCTCAGGAAGGCTGTTCCATGTATCCACAACCCTCTCAGTGAAAAAATACTTCCTCACATTTCGTTTGAGCCGTCCCCCCTCTATCTTCAAATTGTGCCCCCTTGTTCTTGCACATCTCTTTTTCTGAAAGATGCTACCATTTTGGACTCTGTTGATTCCCTTGATGTACAGTACTTGAACGTTTCTATCATGTCCCCCCTCCTCCCTCCTCCCTCCTCTCCTCAAGTGTATACATATAAAGCTTCTTTAATCTCTCTTTGTATGTCTTCTGGTGCAGACCCTGCACCATTTTAGTTGCCCTCCTCTGGACAGCCTCCATCCTGTCTATGTCTTTGTCTTTGTGGAGATGGGGTCTCCAGAACTGGATGCAGAACACCAGATGGGGTCTCAATAACTGTCTGTACAAAGGGATAACAACTTCCTGTTTTCTACTGGTGATGCCTCTCCCTATGCATCCCAGTATTCCACCAGCTCTTTTTACTGCCTTCTCACATTGCTTACCAACCTTAAGGTCATCTGATATGACTACCTCCAGGTCCCTTTCCATTTCTGTAGTTGTTATTATCTCACCCCCCTTTGTGTACTGTTCCCCTGGATTTTTGTTTCCCAGGTGCATTACTTTGCACTTCTTTGCATTGAATCTAAGCTGCCATATATTTGACCACTCCTCCAACTTTGCCAAATCCCTTTGCATCCTCTCCACCCCACCTTCTGTATCAATTCTGTTGCAAATCTTTGTGTCATCTGCAAAGAGACATACTTTTCCTTCCAGTCCCTTAGCAGTGTCACTTATAAAGACATTAAAGAGGACCTGTCCCAGTACTGAACCCTGTGGTACCCCACTAGTAACCCCCCCTTTCTTCAGAGTAAACTCTGTTTACTGTTACCCTCTGTATCCTGTTGTCCAGCCAATTTTTAACCCAGGCTACCACCGTGGGACCCACTCCATGGCTGGCTAACTTGTATATTAATCTTTTGTGTGGGACTGTGTCAAATGCCTTGATAAAGTCTAGGTAGGCCATGTACACTGCCCCTCCCTTGTCTACCACATTGGTCACCCAGTCAAAGAAATCTATTAGATTCATCTGACATGACCTTCCCACTGTGAATCCATGCTGCCTTGGGTCCTGTGCCCCACTGGCCTCTAGGAACTCAACAATTCTTTCCTTTAGAAGTGATTCCATCATTTTCCCTACCACTGAGGTCAAACTAACAGGTTTGTAGTTTCCTGCCTCTGTCTTGCTCCCACTTTTGTGAAGGGGAATCACATCTGCCCTCCTCCAGTCCTCCGGTACTACACCATCCTGCCATGATTTGTTAAAAAGGGAGGTCAGTGTTGTCACTAATTCTACCCTTAGTTCTTTTAGAATTCTTGGGTGAATCCCGTCAGGCCCCATTGCTTTGTCCACCTTCAGTTTTAAGAGTTCTTTCAGGATCCTTTCTTCTGTGAATGGACTGGTATCAACCTCCCTATCCAGAGTGCTTCTATTCTTTGACTTAGGTACCTCCCCCTCCTCTTCTTTTGTGAATACTGAGCAGAAGTATTCATTCAGTATCCCTGCTTTTTCACTGTCATCCTCTGCCCACCCTCCCGTCCCTTTAGTAAGCCTTGCTTCATCTTTCTTTGCTCCCTAACATACCTATAAAAGGCTTTATGCCCCTTCTTAACTGAGTTAGCTATCTTTTCCTCAGTTTGGGCTTTTGCTATTCTGACTGCCTTCCCCAATTCCTTCTGCTTTAACTGGTACAGTTCTCTGTCCTGCTCCTTCTGTGTTTCCTTATACTTCCTGAATGCTATCTTTTTCTCCTTAACCTTCCCCGCCACCTCTATTGAGAACCATAGTGGTTTTTTACTTCATTTTGTTTGCTGCGATGGAAAAATGGCCTGCAGCTAGTCTTGGAGGCCTCTGAAAAGAAGCAGGTTGGCAGTCCTGCCTATCGTCCCTCTGAACACCACACTCACAGTCCAGTCCATCGAGATGTGGGTTGAGCCCGAATTCAAACAGAAAAGTACGTTTTTTAACTTTTACAATGCTTTCAGTCACCACGATGCTCCTCCTGGTAAGCCAGTACACACACTCCACTCACTCTCCCTCTTGAATGCTGTGCAGTTGCTCTAGAGCTGGCTTGGGGGTGAGACTGATTGCAGTCTCACCAATCACTCGACGCCATGCAAATGAGCCTCTTTCCTCTCATGCTCTTCTCCTCATGGCAATCGTCGAGAAGGCAAAATTTAAACTGCTAACCACACTTTTTTTTTTCAACTGAGTCCACAGCGGGAGCACCATTTTAACCATTTTTCATGACCATTAAGCATAACAAGTCTCTCAGTCCACACAGAAAGCATTTCCAACATCTAGGGCACAATTTTCCTTTTGCTACCCACAGTTTTCCACACTTTTCTTTGTCACAAACACTTTTAAAAGCTGACAAATGCTGTAATTTGATGCAGGACAAGGGCATACACTCTCAGGCTTTACTGCTCCTTGGTAAACAGTTGGCATTTTAATAGGAGCACATGGATAAGAGCACACAGCGTCACATTAGTTAAACATTGCTTCAGCTGTTTTGGGCTACCCACTGCCAGATAACCAAAATGCTAGCCATTGTCCGAGTGACCTTTCTTACATTCCTCCCTAAATTCCAAACCCAAATCCCATCGGTGCCTCCATTTTTGTAACCCCCCACCCAGGTATGCCATTTCCATCTTGACAGCACTACCTGGTGGGCTGGGTTTGGGGAGAAATATGTCACTCGGCACATTGGCTAGGTTTGGCTACTCTGCAACAGGGGCACCCAAGTAACTCTGGACAAAGGAAGCAATAACTGTAATGTCCAATACCAGAAGTGGGATTCTAAAGTGTGGCTTTTATTCACATCCAACAGAATAAACAAAGCATAGATGGGCCCCATGGGGCTACATTCCTGGTAAAGCAGATTTATGGAGATCAGAACACATCCTATTCACTTTAGCCCTCAGGCTTTAAAACACACTGGGCACACAACCCAAACTTGTACACTGCTCTGGGTTTTCTCTGGCTCAGCTCCCTTGCCAGCCAATTGGACACTTTCCATATAGCATAGAAACAGTTACTGGTGGCTCCCTAAACCAATCTATGAGCATTCTGCTCCTTCAGGGAAACTTCCTCATCAATCCCACGTCTGGGTACTTTATTCAGGCACCGGCCAAGTACCTGAGAGAAAGCAACAGGTACCCCAGAGCAAACCCATAGAGGTGAATTTGGTTACTACTGATGGGGGAGTCTCCCACCTCTCACTCCCATAATTCATACCCGGCCATTTCTCTGGACTGTAAACACCTCATCCTTTAAAATGCATTGCTGTGTAGATTCTTTTTACATGTATTCACATTCAGTCTAATGTCTTTAAATCCCATTTGTGCTGAACTTGAACATTCTTAAATAAGTGGCTGTGTCCATTACTCTAGACCCTCCACAGAGTTAAGCAGTCCAATCCCCAAATCTTCCAAACTGTACTTGGCTGTCTTTTCCTGACCCCACAGTAACAGTCACTTTAGTTTCATCTTGATTCAGGTGAAAACACATTGGCCCTTTAGCAGAGCAAACTCACCCCTTGGTTGCAGGTGCCCCACAGGCATTTTCTCCTCACAGAAATCTCGTCCAGAACTTCTGGTGCTTCAGCATGAACTTAAATCAGGCAGCTTCTTTTCCCTAGCCAGACTAGGGGGGTTGCCCCTGGAAACAGGCTGATTCCTTCCCCCCATCCCTGCAGGGATGGGGCCCTGAAACACTGAAAGCAGTCTCCACCACTTCAATGTGCTCTTCTTGTGTTCCTCTTCAGGTGAGAATACACACCTACACAAAAAAAAACAGCTCTTTGACAGAGCTTAGAGCTCTGAGGGCCTGCTTTCAGCAGAGCACCTCCTTCAGACTGCAACAGACTCTACTGAACTAACTTCAAAATCCCCAGCGTTCTACTCTAACCTCCAACTGCAACATTCCAGTGTGGCTTATGCAGCTGCAACAGTTCTAAAATGATGTCATCCCTCAGTCTCAGCTGAGACTGAGAACAGAGTGAGACAGTGTGAAATCCATTTAACTGGAATTTCACAAGCTGCCTTCCCTGCCTACCACTAGGTCTTACTGGGATTCTAGTAACCCCGGGTAACAGGGGGGGTTACAGCTGTTTTGATTTTTCTCCATTGTTCCTCCACCCCTTCTTCTTGCCAGTTTGCTAGCGCTTTTCTGAGGCACTTTCCCATTTTCTCAAAGTCAGCCCTCCTAAAGTCCAACACTCTTGCTTTTGTATGGCTTGACTTTATGGCTGTGTTTATTGTGAACCAAACTGTTTTGTGGTCACTTGTTTCCAGATGGCTACCCACTTCTAGATCTGAGACCCTTTCTCCATCCCCATTTGATAGTACCAGGTCTAAGATTGCTCCCTCCCTAGTGGGTTCCACCACTAGCTGTCTGAGGCATGCCCCCTGCAGGGCATCAGAAATAAACCTGCTTTTTGATGTGGCTGCAGCCAGGGTGCTCCAGCTAATGTCTGGCATGTTTAGGTCCCCCAACAACAATAACTTCTCTTTTATGCCATTCTAAGGATGCCTTCTATGATTTCCTTGTCCATTACCTCCCCTGAGATGGGGGTCTGTATACCACCCCTGTGCGAATTGTGGTGCCATATCCTGTTTCCAGGGTAACCCACAGTGCCTCCTCTACTCCCTGTTTATCCTTTAGTTCCATTGCTTTGATCTCTTCCCTTGCACAGAGAGCTACTCCTCCTCCTCTTTTACCCTCCCTGTCCCTCCGGTACATTGTGTATCCTGGTATGTTGACCTCCCAGTCATGGTTCTCAGTGTACCATGTTTCTGTGATTGCCATGATATCCAGATGTCCCTCTTCTGTCAAGGCTACTAGTTCAGGGAGCTTGTTACACAGACTACGGGCATTGGTTCTCATCACCCTCCATTTGTTGATGGCCTTACCCCTTTTCACCTCATCTCTGTTCTTACTGCATTTTTCTGCATTTACCCCTGTCCTGCTCCCATTAACTTCTCTACCTTGGTGTTTACCTCTCTAACTGCTGTGTTTTGTGGGGGGAGGCTGGGTTTTCCCTGCTCCTTTTCAGTGTCTCTCCCCTTGGCTAGTTTAAATGCCTGTCAATTATGCATATAAACCTATCACCTAGCATTCTGGTTCCCCTCCTGGACAGATGCAGATCATCATGCCAATATAGGCCTGTATCCCTCCAGGTGGACCCTGAGTCCCCAATGAAGCCAAAACCTTGAGCTCTGCACCAGTTTTTCAACCATTCATTGAATCTCATGGTGTGGAGTACTGTAGCATCACCCTTGCCATAGACAGGCAGCACCTCTGAGAGGGTTACTGTATGTGCTACCTGTCTAAGGCCCTCCCCAACTCTTCAAACTCCTCTTGTGCTGCTGCAGTCCCATTCATAGCCAGGTTATTTGTCTCTAGGTGGACAATGATATGCAGCTCCCTCCCTCATGCAGCTGCTTCTGCGATCCTGAGGATTCACTCCTGTCCCTCAAGCCATGGCCCCAGGCAGACACCCCTCCTCCCCTTCATTCCCCAGATCTACCCCTAATAATTGAGTCCCCACCAGGAGTTGTTTCCTTCCCTGTGGGATCCATGCCACCCTCCTGTGGGACTCCTTTTTGGAGGTCCCCAGCATCCTCTTTGGTCTCCAATAGAGATAAAGGAACCACTCCCCACCAAAAGAGCATATGAACTGTGAAGAGGTACAACTGGAGGAATATGCATCTGTTCCACCACCCTCTTCTTGTCTGAGCCCACCTTGGTCCAACTGCTTCTCTTTCTTGGCAACCTCTGAGGTAGCGGTAGTGGCTCTGGTGGTCCCTGGATAGGGGAGGAGGTTTCACAAATTCTAGCCAAGTCAGCCCAGAGATGAGCAACCTCCTCCCTCAGGCCAGGGACATGCCTACAAATAGGGCAGCATTGCAGCCTCCAGAAAGTCTCCAGAAAGACTGCTGCCCCACAGCCAGTGCATTGCACTACTTCCCACATCTCTGTCTTCTTTCCTGATTCTCTTGCGTTAAGCCATTTTTTTCTTTTTTTGGTTATATATAGTTATTGAGTATGCTATTACATTCAATGCAGTGTGCTGTGCTGGTAAGGAAATGTACTATATGCACCTTCCTCCTTGAGGAAATGATGTCACAACCCCTGCTATGAAGGAAGTGACACTGGGGGGTGGGGGTGGGGAAGGGTGGGTTTGGGCCCAAGCTGTGCCCTCAGGAACAATCAGCTACAGGCTCTGACCCACCACTAGGATGAGTGTTAACCTTCCTTTCAGTAGGACAACCTGCACAGCAATTAGGGGAATGCAGTATCATGCACCTGAGGTTGTCTGTGTTTCAGTCCACACTGCAGCTTTTGCTATAACAACTCCTTAACCTCCAGTAACTTATTTAAAAATAGTTTAACTATCACAAAATCCTACGCACCCGTAAATTATTTAAAATAGTTTCTGTCCCCAAATCCTAGTAGTCAATCCATCTACCCCAAGGGACAACCAAAATGCAGCATTTAAACCCTTATGAATACTTCCAAGATAAGCAGAGTTTGCAAGCTCCTTGTTCAACTCCTCAGCCACATGTAATTTATTTAAAAATAGTTTTAACTGTCATAAAATCCTAATAGACAATCTAGCTACCTCAAGGGTCAACCCAAATGCAGTATTTAAATCCTTCTGATGTTACTGCCAAGATAAACAGAGTTTGCAAGCCCCTTCTTGGTTAAACACTAAATAAATATGTAAATAAAAAGCAATTACCGAGGGTAGTTAGTTTCACCTCCACAGAATCGAGCAAAAGTGCACGTTGTTGCAGATATCAAGTGCAATATAAAATCTCCACACAGCTCACAGCCGAATAAAGAAGTAGTCTCCTTACAGGTCAAGAAAATGTGCTGTACTGTAATGTAAAAAAAAGAAAAGAAAAAACAAAGGGAGAGACAGGCAGTGTGTGTGTGTGTCTATCTCTGACAGAGTGCTGCACTAACTGAACTGTACTGAAAAGGAAAAATATCACCATTAATTAAATTAAATAATGTGTGTGTGTGTAAAAACAGAATTTTACACATACACTCGATGTACGATCTTACCCTCAGGGTTTTGTTGCATCCATGCCTTGGGGTGTGTAAAATTCTGGTTACACACCCACCCATATTTATTCTACATTTTAATAATGCATTTCAGGTTATGCATGTTTTAACAATGTTGTCCATCTATGTGTTTTGCAATTAATAAACAAGTAATTGTGTCCTGTTTTTTTCTTCTCAAGTCAAATCTGGATAGAAAGAGTATAATATTTTCAGACTCTTAACACATTCTTAAAATCCATTCTGCTGGATGAACGAAGCTTGGTCACAGCTGTACTTCCCGCTGATAATCAAAAGCTACACATTTCAAGGCTGGCCACATGATGCCAGGCCAGAAGGTACATAGCCACATTTGCATCTTGTAGACCTGAGTTCACACCTGAAATTGTAAGAGACAAGACTGCAAGAGAGGGAGTGGAAAAAGGCAGAAGTTGGTGCTGTGGCAGTCCCAGAAATCTGTACTGACATGAACACAGCCAGGGTTTAGAAATCCTGATATGGGGCCCCAATACTTGTTGGCACCACAGAGCCAGCCTTGAGATGTGTAGTTTCTGATGATCAACTGGGAGTATAGCCCAGAGGTTGAAGCAATCCTGAAGATGGATTATTTTTACTAACAGTTTGAAATGTAAAGGTGATAACTCATTAGTTTTAATGCACATACTAAACACTTATTATAGATGTAGAAAGTGTTATAATAACCTTAAACACACTAATAAAACAGTTGATTTCCTATTTAATCTGTAGGATTAAATACAGTCAAGGGGACCTAGACCCACTGCGGCATCATTTCCTGTCAGGAGCCCAAAACATATAACTGCCAGCAGCCCTTAATTACAGGGTGATTTACATATGAATATTTCTGAACTGCAAAGACTCATAGATAAACACAATGGCTCAATCAAATTAGCTTTCTATGTGCTTTCAGACATTAAAAATACATACTGATGATAGTTCCCCTTTAAAGCCTGCAGAACAGAAGGGCACCTGTCCCTTCATAGATTAAAACCTATTGTTTTAATAAAATAGGGATGGTATGTCACATAGTTTAGTGCTCATTAAAGATGTGAATGTTTCACGAGAATTAATGTGGAAAGTGATTCTTTGTTTTTAATCAGCAGCATCCCAAGGGGAGTTGTTAGGGTCATTGCTGTCAAATTTATATCATTTTCAGTAGTATTACAAGCTCTGGAAGATTTCGTACTGAGGATTATGGGAGGTGAAAGGGAAGAGACAGATCAGATTTCTGTTTTGGAATTCTTTTGTGCATCAGCCTATGAGGAGAGCCTCATATAACCCATGCCTTGAGTGCTGTAAAAGGTGCTTCTATAATCACTTTACCAGGTGCATAAACTACCATTCACTGTCTGATTACAGGACAGGGTACTGTATATCACTTTCTGATTTGAGGATATGTCTCTATCTGATTAAAGGGCATATCCCTGGTGGACAACAGCATGGAGGGTAAAATAATAGTTTAAAAAAAAACAACAATGTTTTGTTTTCTTAAAATGAAAAGAAAGAGCCAACACGGTAGCACTACAGTACTGTCGGTACTGCTAACTACTCTGGTGAACTAAGTTTCCAAATGATACTTGATCCAGAAGCAAATAGTTTGATACCTTTTATTGGACCAACATAGAGGTTACAAAAAGAAAGTAATGTATCTGCAGTATGTTAGTCCAATAAAAGGTATCAACCCATTTGTGTCTGGATCTGATCTTACAAGGACCAATACAGCAGCTACCAGTAATCTATTTCTGTATGTGAAATGGACCGTGGTCACTCGGGAGCCAGACAGTGGAGGAAGGATTGAGCATCCAATGGATGGCTCTTCTCTCTGGAACTGGGGGCACAGATAGTGTCCCCCTGTGTGATTGCTGCGGTGCCTAGTATAAGCTTGGTGGCAGCAAAGGGTATGTGTGAAGAAAGAAAATGAAATGAAAGTATTTTAAAAGAACAATGGAAGCAGTCAGACTTTTTTATTTGTGAGATAAATAACTGCAAGCAAAAAAAGGGCTAGTAAAATTATGAAAGCAGTAAAAATAGTTCCCTAAACAAGCTGTATTGTTGAAGCATTGAGGCTATGTGAAAAGCAAGAAGATCTGGGGAATGTTATTTTAGTAGGCTTTATGCATGGAGTGGTGAGAGATGCACTGTGCAGTGCACCCAGTTTCACAACTTCACTGTTAGGAACCCATAACCTGAGAACCAAGCTCCCACTGGATTTTGATTTACCTTGAGGCTAATATAATGTAGCTGTGTTTTTCTTCATTATCCTTGCTGTTTCTAACATACATGATAATAAAGTACAGTTACTTAAGAACATACTGTAACAGTAAATCTGTGAGGGGATCTCTTGCAGGAGGTCATATCTATGTAACTATAGCCACCAGGCACTAGGACCATACAGAAACTTTTCTAGCTAGCAGTCTACCAGGGGACCACCAACTCTGACGTCATATGCCAATGTCGGCCTGTTCTATAAGAGTGGGTAGCCGTCACACCCTCCTCATTTCTCCCACCAGAGACCATAAGCCACTTAGTCCCAACAGAGGGAACCATGAAGGAACTGAAGATTCCCTCCAAAAAGAAAATAATGAAGAAAGAGACACAAACATTGAAAGACCTCCCAGGTCCAGGGTAAAGGAGGGAGGGACGGTGGCATGGTCTGCTGCAAGAGATCTCCTCGCAGATCTACTGTTATGGTAAATCCTTATGTAATTGTACTATCTGACTTCGGGAGTATATCTTGCAGCAGGCCACACCTATGGAATGAGTCCCAAGCAGTTCTGTCAGCAGATAGCACAGTCTGGTTGGGGGAACCCTGAGCTTAAGAAAGTAGGCCCTGAATGACAGTTAGGCCAAAGTTGGCCCTATGCCTAGAGGCAATGTCCAGACTGTAGTGCTTGGTAAGGGTGTGGACAGAACTCCAAGTTACAGTGGCACAGATCTCGGCAGCTGACACATTCCTGAAACAGGCAACAGATGTGACCATGCCTCTGGTGTAGTGGCCATGAACAATGCCAGGAAAATCCTTGCAATCGTTTGTGTAGCAATAAGAGATATAATCGACCAGCCATTGGACAAGCATTGTTTTGGAACAGGGACGCCATCTTTCCCAGGGGTGAAAAAAACAAACAACTGAAAGGACTTCCTACAGACAGAATTCTATGTACACCTAAAGTGTGGAGCAATGCTTCCCCTGGATTGGCATGCTCTGGACAATAAACAGGAAGGTGGATGGATTAAATTTAAAGTCAACTCAGACACCACTTTAGGAATAAACTTAGGGTTACTATGCAAAGACACCCTGTCTTTGTGGAGAATTAAATAAGGCTGCTCACACATGAGCAGCTGTAGCCCTGAAATTCTTCAAGCAGAAGAAATAGCAACTAAAAATAATGCTTTACATGACAAAGCGTAGCTCACATATCGTGGCCGGCTCAAAAGGAGCCAAAGTAAGTTTTCATAACACATTTAATTTAAGTCCCAAAGCAGGACTGGATTGCAGATAGGAGGCTTCAGTTGAAGAATTCCTTTCAGAAATACTTGGGACACCTCCAGTTGTGACACCGTACAGCTGTCAATAGGCACATAGAAGGCAGAGATGGCAGACATGTGCACCTTAAAGGAGACAGGAATTATTTTTACATATTTAACTGCCCTTTCATCTTTTCTATGCCAGTTATGTATTCTGATATGCTTTGATGATTTTATGATAAATAAATGATCCAGCTTTGGGGTGCCCTCAGATCCACATAGAGTTCCACTCTCCTCACCGGCTACTGCTCTTGATTTTATATCTCTAACACATACTATGACATCAATAACTCCAATTCCATGCTATTCATCTGAATGGCTAGGAACGGGAGTCTGTGACATCATAGAATGTTCAGGCAGTATGAAAAGACATGGCAGCAACTGCTGAGGAGAGGGATTCAGGGTAGTTAAAAAGGCAACAAAATTAGATTATTAATTTAACAAAAAAGGTCAAAAATATCAGAATACTGGGTAGCCAATAAAATAACTAGAGGGCATCTAGAGGTGTAAAAGCTGCTTCCTGTCACCTTTAAGAGAGGAGTACTTTGGACCACAGTCTGAAAGGCACAGCAAGTACTCCAGAATCTGATTCACTGTGTAAGTGAAGAGATCCAGCAGGCATGAAGCAGCCCACATTGCAAAATGTTTCAACTTCATAGAATAAGTGGCTCTAGTGGAGGGCTTCCTAGCTACCACTTGGACATCAACCAGCTTGGGTGAGACCCCAAACAGAGCCATGGCTATGTTCTCAGGAGCCAGCCATAAAGATGCAAGGATTTGAGGTCTGGATGGACCAGGGTGCTCCAGTTCTGGGAGAGCATGCCAGTGCACAGAGGAAGATGTACTGGAGGTTCCACTGTCAGCTGTTGCAGTAAAGGAAACCAGATCTGACACAAAGATCTGCAACAGAGTTGATGCACAAGGTGGGGTGGAAAGGATGAGAAGGGACTTGGCAAGGTTAGAAGAATGGTCAAATGTATGGCAGCTTAAATTCAATGCTAAGAAGTGCAAGGTAATGCACCTGGGAAACAAAAACCCAGGGGAAGAGTACACAATGGGGGGTGAGATGCTAGCAACAACAAAAATGGAAAGGGACCTGGGGGTAGTCATATCAGATGACCTAAAGGTGGGCAAGCAATGTGAGAGGGCAGCAAGAAGTGCTGGGGGAATACTGGGATGCATAGGGAGAGGCATCACCAGTAGAAAACAGGAAGTTATTATCCCTCTGTACAGACAGTTGGTGAGACTCCATCTGGAGTACTGCGTGCAGTTCTGGAGACCCAATCTCCTCAAAGACATAGACAGGATGGAAGCTGTCCAGAGGAGGGCAACTAAAATGATGCAGGATCTGCACTGGAAGACATATGAAGAGAGACTTAGGAGCTAAATATGTATAGCCTCGAGGAAAGGAGGAGAGGGGGACATGACAGAAACTTTCACGCACCTCAAGGGAATCAACAAAGTCAAGAGGTAGCATCTTTCAAAAAAAGGGTGTGCAAGAATAAGGGCACAATTTGAAGATAGAAGGGGCAGCTCAGAGGTAACTTAAGAGTATTTTCACAGAGAGGTTGTGGATGTATGGAACGGCCTTCGGAGGAGGTTGTGGAGTCAAAAACAGTGGTGGAATTCAAGCATGCATGGGACAGTCATAAGGCAATTTAGGGATGGGGTAGGAAGAAGTAGGCTGCTGGTTAACTAGGATCTGCAGCTTATCCATTAGGTAGGGAAATGGGCAGACTGGGTGGGCCAAGAGGTCCTTATCTGCCATCAAAATCTATGTTTCTATGTTTCTAAGGCCAGAAGGGCGGCAATGAGGATTGTCATGGCCCCTTCCATCTGGAGCTTGATAAGAAGCCTTTAAAGTAGGGGGAAGAGAAGAAATGCATAAAGAAACCTCCCTTTCCAAGAGAGGGCCAACGTATCTCACCACAAAACTCTAGGACCTGGATCAAGCAAGCAAAAAAGCGGCAGTTTTGCATTGAGTGGGGATGCAAAAAGGTCCAACTCTGGACGACCCCACCTGTAGAACAGGTCTTCTACTACCGAGGTCAAGTAGCTCCCCCTCTTATGTTTTTGACTGCGACCAGTTTAGGCTGTCTGCCAGGACATTTGGATGTCTGGAACATGGATGGCCAACAGTTCCAGACCATGTTCCAGAGCCCAATACCTTTTCTGGCAAAGAGGGTACTAGTGATGTTGATGTAGTGGACTACCTTGATGTTGTCTATCTGCAATAGCAGAAGACCCAAGGATAACTCAGTCAGGAAGGCCTGCAAGGCATAAAGAGTGGCCCATATTTCCAGGACATTTATGTGGAGAGAGGATTCCAACTTAAATGACATCCCTTGGGTCTGGTAGAGCCCTAGATGAGTCCCCCACCCCAACCCAAAGCGTCTGTTGTGAGGATCTGCTGAGGGGAAGGAAGGAATGAGGAAAGGAACCCCTTTGAAACAGGTTGCTGTGTTCCATCCACAAAAGCAGAACCCTTTTTACCAGAGAGTAGACCAGGACTGGCTGTTCCAGGTCATCGGTCCACTGATCCCACTGGACCCTCAATGTCTATTGGGGAATTCTCATGTGCAATCTGGCTAGAGGCACAATGATTGTGGCTGCAGCCATCAGGCCCAAGAGCCAGAGGAAAGTCCAGGCAGAGACATATTGTAGCAGCTGATGTACAGCAGGTGGGCTTGAGCTATAAGGTGATCTGCCTGATCCTGGGGCAGGAAGGCCATGTCCTGAGAGGTATCCAGGGCTGCCTCTATATACTCAAGGTGCTGACAAGAGGTCAGAACTGACTTGGGTAAGTTGACTGTATTGCCCAGATCCTGGAATAGGCAGATGGTATGTTCCAGAGTCTGTAACAGGGGCTCCCTGGATTGGGCTTTGAGAAGTCAATCATCCAGGTAGGGAAAGACATAGACTCCCTGCCACGTGAAGGCAGCTGCTACCACTACCAAGCATTTGGTAAACACCCGAGGACAAGCCAAAGGGAAAGGCCTGGAACTGGAAGTGTGCCCTCAGGAAATGAAACCTTAGTTTCTGTCTGCAGAAGGCATGTACCTGGATATGCGGGTAGAAATCCTTCATGTTATGGTAGCAAATTTGAGTGTCCTTGGTGCAGGGGGCAGCAGATCCTTAAGTGTTACCTTGCAGAATTGTTTGTACTGAATGAACAGATTTAGATCCCAGAGGTATAGAATGGGCCTGAGATCCCCTGTGCATTTGGGGACCAGGAAGAAATGAGAGTAGAACCCTCTACCCTATTGGGTCTCTGAGATAGATTCTATGGCCTTTTAGTGAAGCAGAGAGTGGACTTCCTCCCAGAGCACCGGGATGTGGTCCAGAGGATAAGAAGACAGCACTTTGGTTTCTTCTGGAGGGCATGCCAGAAGTTCCAGAGTGTGGGTGATTTACGCTGCAGTACCCAGACATCTCTGGTAATTTCCCTCCACTTGTCCAAGTGAAGGAAGAAATGAACCCTTATAACTTCCTTCTGTATTATGGAACTGGGGGGGGCAGACTAGGAGTCAGGTTAAACTGGTAGGGGCAGCAAGGGCCGCACCACCTCCTCTGGAGGTTTTTCCTGCAGTGGAGAGGGGGGTTAGCAGGGCAGGGATGGCCCAGCACTTACCCTGAAGCTTGTTATAATGCTTGGGTGTATGGGTAGGCTGCTGAAAGGGAACTCGTTGACCACTTTTGTGCTGGTTGGTGTGATACATAGAGTGGACTGACCGCAAGGTGTGGCCAGAGACTTGCAGTTGAGACAATATGTCCTGTACATCTGCCCAAAACAGTTTGAAGCCTATAAGGAGGGCATTCAGGATGGACAACTGAACATCCTGGGCAAAGCCTGACACCCTCAGCCAATAGAGTCTTTGCAGGCAAATGTCTGCTGTGGCAGCCCTGGCCAAGGCATCTACAGAATTGTAGGCAGCCCTAAGGAGGTAGGTGCCGATGTCAGAACCCACTTTGAGAGACCAAGTAGTGTATAAATTAGATAAACGTAATACTGATGCACCCACTATTTAGGGAAATAAAATTAACATTTTATTATATGCGGATGACACGATACTAATATCAAAATCGGCTGTAGGGCTCCGGCATGCACTGGATAATATAATGAATACTCTCAAGGAGCTAAAATTAAAAATACATTTGGTAAATAAAGGAAATTAATAAACCTTGAAATCTGAAATATTAATTGCCAATTAAGGATGAAATAGTGGAAGAAGTTAGTAGATTGTGTTATCTTGGAGTAACAATTAATGCTAAAGACATATGAAAAACTCAAACAAAAGAAAATAAGAAACAAGCAAGACAGGTGGTCCTTGCAATTAATACATTCTCAAAACAATTTATTAATAAATCAGTTATCTCTTTGTTAACAATTTACCAGATGAAAGTCAGTTCTGCCATTCTCTATGACTCTGCAATATGGGAGGATCCAAAAAGAGTAAACTGCTTAGATCCTCTTTAGAACCTCTTCATAAGATTAACTCTAGGACTGCCACAATTAATTCTCATGGAATTTTTATGGGCTGGGACTGGGCTGATCTCATTATCCGCAATAGCAGCATGGAGACGTTAATTTTGTGTAATAAATCAAACTAAAATAGGGAAGAAAATCACCTGCTATTTAGCTGTTGACTTGATAGTATAGACTGTACTAGTAATGGTGCCATTGGTTGCATTAAATCATGGACATGGTTTAATAAATTAGCTATCCATGTAAGAAAAATGGGCTTGGAGACTATTTTTAGGAATTGGAAAACTGCAAAGAATAGAATAACAGATATTTGTAAGTGGAAAGATATGGAATGACTGACTATAACACAGAATTTCAAACCTTATGTAAAACTTAAATGAATTCACTGGAGGGAGCCTTATATTACTAACTGTGAGAACAGTCTGCATGTAAAATCTATAGCAAGATTAAGATTTGATGTAAATTATAGTTTAAATGCATATTACTTAACATGGATATAATATCAGAAGGCATAAAATATAAGAGCAACTGCTCAGATAAATGGTCAACAACACATATTATATTTGATTGTAAACATTTGAAGAAAATACATAATTAGTGGCTACAGAAGATCCTGGACAGCATTTCTCTGAAGTCAAAGGAAGAAAAACTTATATACTTATTAACCTCTGACAATACTACAATTTTGTATCGAACAGCGACATTTGCAATAGCTGTTTCAAACATGTTAAAGAAAAAAATGTCTGTAAATATTATATAGCATATGAATTATATTCTTGAGATAGGAAACAGATATGCATTGGTTTAACTAAAGACTTGATATAATGTTTTTATGTGTATATTTAACTTGTATGTTATATGCACGTTTTGCAATAAACTTGAAAATTTCTGTTTTAGTGGGTCCTCTGGGAGGGCCTGGGCAGTTTCAAGGGCCTGGTCCCAGAGCTGGTTTTGGTACTGGACCATTTGGGCAATATAGCTCAACATCCTGATGGTCAGTGTGGCAGAAGCAAAGATTCTCTTGCCAGTGTGATCCAGCCTCCAAAATTCCTTATCCAGGGGCAAGGAACTGAGATGTTTTGGCCTCTTGGTATGGTCATGGGCAGCATTGATGACCACTGAATCTGCTTGAGGTTGGTTGGCAAAGAAAGGCCTTCCTGCTGGATCCTGGTATAATTTGTCTGCCTTCTTTGGCATGGAATAAAATTTGACCAGTGCCAAGTGGCCATGGTGGCATCCTCAAAGGGTTCAATCAAGGGATGGAGGGATTACCAGAGGAGGTGCATTTAGCAATCGCAAATAAGTGGCCAGTCAATGTCGAGCAGGATCTTGCTCCTCAGTGTTAAAGCCCATGGCCAACTGTAACTATCTCATAACCAAGACAAAAGAGGGGTCATCTGGGGAGGGGAACCATGGAATGTACCTCAGGGTCTCCTTGCTGTCAGATGAGAACAGGGAGGTGGAGGAGTTATATGGAGTGGCTGTCCCATCTTCATCACCATCCTCATCTGGAGGAATGAGGTCCAGGTGACCACTGGCCTTGTTCCCTGAGTCCTAAGGTGGAGCAAGGTCCCTGGATTCTGAGGTGTGGGCTGTGGCCCTACTAGAGGAGCAGGGGCCATTGTGAGGATGGGCCTTGGGGAGGAGCAAGCTTAGCTTGTATCAAGTCCCATAAGGCGGTAAGCATGGAAAGAAAGTCCACCACTATCAGAGTCGGACCCAATGGCGCTGGCTGAGGGAACACCAGGGTTAGCACCAGGGAGGGAAGCCAAACAGACTGAAGCCTGCGGGAAAGCTCCTTGGCATGGGTCAGCATCCAGGAAGTTGACTGGGGCTCAGACCGGGGAGACTCAGGATAGGGTAGAGGCTCTGTGCCTGAGGCAATGGCCAAAGAAACCACCAAGGTCAGTGGAAGGATGTTAGGCAGTGTCCTGGTGACTGCTGATGCTGAGCCCATCAATGGCTAGCCAGCTGAGCCACCTGACTGAGTGTCCACCAAGAACAGGGGCCTGAACAACAAAGGCTGAGAAGTCAGTGGGGCACCAGAGCCCCTGAAACCAATGCCCACCACTGAAAGATTGGTGAGGGTAGTTGCCAATGGCAGCCCTGCAGGAGAAGGAGCATGTGAGGCAGAGGAAGCCACCCCAATGATGAGGATGGACATGCCAGGGTTGACCTATGGAACGGTGACCAGGATCGAGATGAGGAGAACTGGGTTTTGTCCTTAGGATGGTCCTTATCTTGATGCCTGTACTACCTGTGCTTCCCTACCAACATGTCCTGGACCTTGGAAGGTTGTGAGCTCAAGTATGTCACGAGGGAAGTGAAGGAACTTCTAGCCTGAAGCTTCTTCTTCATCTGGGCAGCCTTCTGCTTCAGTAGAAAAGTTTCAAGGGTCTGAACTTGGCGTTTCCTGGTGACCTGGTTTAAGCCGCAACAGATCACACAAGCCTGGGTGTCGTGTTCTGGGCCTAGGCAGCAGACACAAGCCTTGTAGTCATCCTTCTAAGGGATCTTCTGCCTGCAGGCACAGTTTTTGAAGAAGTTCCCTGAGGCAGGGCTTGGCATAAATGGAGAACAACAATCGCTTTATCGCTAAAGTGATAAACACTAAGGAGAGAAAGCACAAAAAGTAAAAGTTTGATGAAATTTTTCAGCAAAATGGTGGTTGACTGAAGCTGGCAGATCTCCATTAAGTCAGGCATGTGATGGTTGATGGTGGGCAAAGAACTGAGGAGTGCGTGGGGGCCATCCACTCTAACAAAATAGGTCAGCGTTGGTGTATGATGTTGGAGTTGGCAGCCCCCTGGTAGACTGCTAGCTAGAATAGAAAAGTTTCTGTGTGGTCCTACTGACTGTTGGCTCTAGTTCCGTAGGTGTAGCAAGCTGCAAGAGATTCTTCCCAAAGTCAAATCATGTATTAAAACAATGAGAAGAGAAGTTATAAATGGCTCAGGAAAAGCATATTTGTATTGTAATGAAAGTATGTGCTTAAAACGCCATAGGAAGGAAGCATGGGGGAACTATGCAGGTTAACTTTATGGAGATAAATAGTCAGCGAAAGCAGACTTGAGAGACTATTTCTATTTCATGGAGCTAATTCATATTTGCACTTGAGTAAGGGAAAGCTAAGCTTGATGAAAACAAGCTGTTTGACATGTTCATGGTCTAGTGTTGAATAATGAGGTTCAACATCACCAGCTGTACTAAACAGCCTCTTGGATAGTGGACTTATAAAAGCATCACTGCTGTATCTCCCAGCCAGTTGCACCAAGCATCTTCTGTGCCCATAACCAAATGGATCAACCTGGAATGGCTCAAGAGACTGCAAAATAACTGTTCAAAATATTTTCTGCGAAAAAAGGCTACGAGTGTATCTTCTCCTGTAGCTGTTGACATGAGAAAATGCTGAGCATTTCCAAGTCACTCCTATAAGTGCTGCTGTCAGTACCAGTTATTTCTTCTCCATCTCTACCAGTAGAACCAGACCTTTCAGATGGCACTTCCTCTCTATCATGATGTTCTTTGCCATCCGCTGGTGTCTGCACCAGTCCTCGCATGCAACCATTCAGCTCATCATACAGCCCTTGTTGAAAATGAGTCACTCTGTGGCTGTCCAAACTAGGGATCCAGCATGGTTGCAAAAATGTGGCTGTGACTGTCCACCACTTTCACAAACCTTGCATCCAGTTCAGCTTGTTCTCCCTGTATTCCTCTGCATATCTCTCCATGGAAGCTTTCAGTATACAGTATGCACTGCTGGGATTACCTGACTCAGAGTGGCAGTGTATGCACTTAGATCAAGGGTGCTCCTCTCAAATGGCACAGATACTCTCACCGTGGCATTAAGTTGGTGACCATTCGTGGTGGCATGGCCTAGGACTCCCCCAATGTTGCTGTCAATTGACATGTCATGAAGTGTCTGCTTCTCTTGTAGCAGTCTAGACAGCACCAGGTACTATCTGTTACTGACATACTGCATCAAGCGATGTTGAGCTATACCAAGGCATTGCTGCACATCTCTTAGTCGCCTTTGCCAAGCGATGAAAATGAGCACAGAAAGAGAGTGCTGTGGAGACAGTCTTGCTAGCCTCAGTACTGTGATGTAGCACAAATGTTACCACTAGAATCAAAGTGTGGGCAAAGCAACACATGCTGATAAAATTCCCAGCACTAACTGCTTGCACCGTATTTGCTGCATTATTCGTGGAGAAAAAAACAACATGTAGATTGGTACCAACTGTCTATTAGAGTAGCATGTCTTGAAAGAATGTCAGGATGACTGGTGATATATTGTTTTTCTCCATTAGCCCAACATTTAGAAGATCAGACCTGAAGAGACTGTCAGATTGTGGAGGTATGACACAGGGAGAGAAGGAGGAATCCATGGCAGGAGACACAGGCTTTTGTATACACCAGTGTGTGGTCAAGGCTATATATACAGTACATGCAAGGGGTTTGTACTGCTCCAGATGTCTGAGATGCTGTGGCCTCTGACAGTAGTGTGGCAATTGCTGTTCTCACACCCTGATATATCTTTGGTACCACAGTGCATGAAAACGTGGAATGTGATGGGAGCTCGTACTATGGCTGCAAGCGTTGCAGAGGTATCTGAAAGCCAGTGTCTTCCACAAGTGACAAGGATTGCAGATCCGACACCATTATTTCACTTATGAGCTCTGTGATGTGATGAACTGTTGAATGGGATGACTGGTACTTAGTTCTGGCTTGGAACGCTTCCACTACTAGTAATTTCCAACGAATGGGGGATGTTCCTCTCTTGCCAAATGGTGTGGAAATAGCAGGGGACTGGTGCTTGGCAGAAGTTCTGAGGGTGCATGGAGGGCTCTTTGTTGTTGAGGGGAACAGGAGCAAGCAGCAGCATTTTTTTTCTGAGACAGAATGGTCTGTGGCATTGCCTGTGCCACCAGCACCACATCAAGTGATGGGTCTGATTGGACCACATGCACAGACCTTGATGCTTTAACAACCTGGCAATGATTTACCTTTAGGTGATTCATTAAGAAGGTGGTTGTTAAATTTGCCAGAGACTCCCCTGCTGATAGTTGCACTGTGCACAATGTGCACACTGTCTTCCCATTATCTTCCTTTAGTAACATAGAAACATAGAAGCTGTTGGCAGAAAAGGACCTCTTGGCCCACCTAGTCTGCCCTAAAGTCTCTGCCTACTGTGCTATCACAGACCGTAATTCAACTCCAGCCTTGTTAATAAGGTCCCCCTGTGTCTATCCCATGCATGTTTGAAACCTCTTACTGTTTTGGTACCCACCACCTCTGCTGGGAACCTATTCCAAGCAGCCACCACCCTTTCCATGAAGAAGTATTTCCTTACATCACCAGCAGAAAAATGGAGGTAGCGCTGGAGATACCCTTCCCTATGCACCCCAGCATCCTACTAGCCTTTCCTACTGCATTATCACACTGCTTGCTGCCTTCAGGTCGTCAGATATGGTGACCCCCAGATCCTTTTCCTTTTTTTTCATTAACACCTCCACCCAAAATGATACGTTGCCCTTGGGTTTATGTGCCCCGTGTGCCTAGTTTTACATTTTTTGCTTTTGAAGCCCAGTTACTAATTCAAAGTGTGATCTGCTCAACCCTGGCTTTATAAATTATTTTCAAAGGTGCAGACTTTATATTTTTATTGATATTAGTTACAACCGGGAATACCTTTGAAAATAATTTACAAAGCCAGGGTTGAGCCGATCACACTTTGAATTAATAAATGATTAGGGACAGTAGTGACTCTATCCCAGTGATTTGCTCTCAGTCACACCCAGTGGGCTGCACTTTATAAATGTGAGACAAGGAAGCTGGAGGGTTGTCTTTGCAAACAGAGAGAATGAAATGGTAGGACTTCAACTCAGATCAGCAAGGTAAATTTAAAATCATTTAACGTGTAGGCCCAAACCGATAGGGGCCACTTTGATAGAGTGGTTTGGCATTTTCATATTTTGGCCAAAGTCTGATAATTAAGAGCCCCTATTTAAAGTATGAGAAGCAGAAAAAATCTCAATTACAGGCCTGTCAGGGCAGATTTTTTTTGGGGGGGGGTGCACACTGGACTTTGTTTTTTTGTTGAAACCCAGTTGCCAAATCCTTGACCAGTCAAGTTTTTTTAGATCTTCCTTCATTTTCTCCACCCCCCCCCAGTGTGTTCACTCTGTTGCAGATTTTTGTGTCATCTGCAAACAGGAATACCTTTCCATCCAGCCCTTCTGTGATGTTGCTAATAAAGACGTTGAAGAGGACTGGTACCAGTACTGACCCCTGTGGTACCCCATTATTTACCTTACCTTCCTCTGAGTAAACTCCATTTACCACCATCCTCTGAGGTCTGTTACTTAGCCAACTTTGTACCCATTTTACTATCTTTGGACTCACTCCCAGGCTGCCCAGCTTGTCTACCAGTCTTCTGTGTGGAATGGTGACAAAGGCCTTACTGAGATCCAGGTAATGCACATCCACTGTAACATGCAATTCAGCCATACCATGCTGTTTCTGCTCCTGATACCACTCATGCAGCTTTTGTTACAGTACCACCATAATCACCACCACGCGTTTTGCCCCCACTAGTCTTTCTTGTTTGGACCTGCATCTACAGGTTTTCCCCTGGCACCACTGGTGCCCCTGCACCTGCTCTACTTGGCTTTTCAGGTTGGGATGGAACCTGCTGAACAAAGTGCAGAAGGGTAGCTTGCCAGTTTTTTAGGCAGAGCCATATCCTTCTTTCCTCCTGCTTGCGCGACATTGAGAAGTTGAGGGTTTGTTTGCCACCCAAATTTCTTGCTTTATGGCTCTCAAGGTACTCCTCATACTCTACCTCATCATCAAAGCTGCTTAGGTTATCCTTCTCAGATGATGTATCAGTAGGTAGTTCATCTCCTTGTGGAAAGTACTCAGACAAGGATGAGTGTGTCTCCCTTCTTCTCATCTGCACTGACAAGTTCTACAGTACTGGAGACAGGACGAGAAACAAGAGATGTCGCAATGGGGATGAACGTAATACTGGAAATAGTTGTGCAACTAGCTGGGGCCACAGTGGTAGTAGTGGCTAGTGCCACCGTAGCAGTGCTGGTGGTCACCATGGTTACAGTGGCAAGTGTGGTCTTAGTCACAGTGGCAAGTGGCAAGAGTGGTCTCAGGTATGATAGATTGGTATGATAGAGACATTCAAGTACTTCAAGGGGATAAACAAAGTTCAAGAGGGCAGCATCTTTCAGAAAAAGAGATGTGCAAGTACAAGGGGTCACAATATGAAGCTGGGGGAGACTTAGGGGAAATGTGAAAAAGTATTTATTTCACAGAAATGGTCGTAGATGCCAGCCCAGTGGTATGGAGGGCTGAGGTATTCATGCCTTACCTCCTGCCATGCTGGCAACCCATATTCATGGTGCGAGTGGGCCGCCAGGGGTCGGCTGGGGAGGGAGAGGATAGAGCATCTGGAGGACTGCTGTCCTCTCCCGGGAAGGGGTGGGGATGGAGTCCACTGCATGACTGGCCCCTGGCGGTGACTGGGGGCTGGTGCAATGGACCCATAACATAGAGGGCGGATGCGGGGCAGGCTTCCTGCATGACACACTCAGAAGTGTGCATGGCTTGGCCATTGGCATCATTGCAAGCCTTCTCTCCATGCTTGGGGTTGGGGAAGAAAAAATCCAGAAAAAAATCTGACCGGCTGGATGATGCCAACCCCCCCACAGGCGTTGCACCTGGCCAGCCAGCACCTAGTAGGAGTAGAGGTAAGTCCAGTGGATGCTGGGGTGATGGGGCTGGGGGGGGGCTGGTGGAAGGGGGCCAGTTGGAAGGAGGAGAAACAGATTAACGTTAAAAAAAAGAAATGGTCGTATATGTTGGAATAGCCTCCCTGCGGAGGTTGTAGGGGCTAAAATGATAAGTGAATTCAAGAATGCATGGGATAGACAGAAAGCTACCATAGTAGTGGAAAAGAGAAGGTGAGATGCAGATCAATTAGAATCTGGAGGTTATGCAGTAGGTAGGGAAGTGAACAGACTGAGTGGGCCAAGCGGTCCTTATCTGCCATCAAATTCTATGTTTCAGGCATAGTGGCAGGAGTGGTCTGGGGCATAGTGGCAGGAGTTGTCTCAGTCATAGTTGCAGGGGTGGTCTCGGGCATAGTGGTGGGAGTGGTCTTAGCCACAGTGGCAGAAGTGACTGGCAGGACCACTGTTGCAGCAGAAGTTGGGATGCTAGTAGTTGCAGTGGTGGTTATTAAGGATGAGGTGATGGTGGTACTGGTGGCAGTAGCAAGGGATGAAGAGGACACATTCACATTGGTAGTATCAGTGGCAGTTAATAACAGTGTCCTCTTAGCAGCATTACTAGTAGGTCAAATAGTTCTTTTACTTTTTTCATGGTGTCTGCCAATGCCATACTGGTGCTGTTGAAGACTGCAGGCTTTGATGAAGTGAAACATAATTGTGTACATGAATGCACCCTGAGAGTCACTCTGCAGTACATGCACCCTCTACTGATGTTTGCTGAGCTACACCTACTGCAACTTTGCTGGAACTGCTGGACCACCTACGTTTTCTGGTACTACATCCTCTGTCTGCCACTGCTGTATTCCTCACAGGAAGATATATTAAATTTTAATTATATTATTGTAAAATATAGTCACTCAAGCCACTGCAGCAATGCTGAGCTGACAAGTCTCACTCACATATAGTCAAACATGACTAATAGATTATCAGAAAAAAATATTTTTCTAAATTTCTTCTTGGGCACAAAGCCACACATTTTCTCAGAAAAAAAACTTTTTTTTTAATTTCTTCTTGGGCACAAAGCCACAAACATATTTATTTTGGCAAAACAAAATGGTTATATTAAATGCACGCTGAAAATAGAAAATAGAGTTAAAAATCTATGTTTCGACCTTAGGTCTTCTTCAGGAAATATCTAAAAGAGAAAAAAAACAAGTTAGTGTAGAGGAGAGGTAAAATGAGAGAGAGATATATATGTGGAGAAAGAAGAAGGGGGAGGCAACATTGGAGAAACTGGTAGGCGTCTTGCTGACCATTTCAGGGAACATTACAGAGCGGTCAGGAATGGTGAAACTGCTAAACCCATTATATCCCACTTTATCTCCAGGGACCACAATTCAATTCAATTCGTGTTTATTTATAAAGCGCCTTTCAAAATCAAGGCGCTAATGTCAATGACCTTTCTGTTTGTGTCCTTCAGCAGGGCTTCCGGGATCCTAACCATAGAAAAAACATGGAAGCCAAGCTGATCATCCACCTTGGCTCCCAGCAGCCCTCTGGTTTAAATGATAGACTTATTTTCCACTAACATCTTTCAGCCTCCCCTTTTTTCCCTAAAGTCAATTTGTTTTTGTACTGATTTATTTTTCATTTTCACCATATGTCTCCATTTCTGTCTCCTTCTCACACATTTGTCACCTTTCAGCCTTCTTACAAGGCCCTGTTAATCAGTCTCTACCAGCTCTTTCTCTCCCATTATGTTTTATCTTTCCCATCATCACCTTTTTGTTTCACAGATTCTCTCTTAATCTTATCATTTATCACTTCTTCTCCCCTTTGCCTCCCCCTTCTTCTTTCTCCACATATATATCTCTCTCATTTTACCTCTCCTCTACACTAACTTGTTTTTTTTCTCTTTTAGATATTTCCTGAAGAAGACCTAAGGTCGAAACGTAGATTTTTAACTCTATTTTCTATTTTCAGCGTGCATTTAATATAACCATTTTGTTTTGCTTTTAGACCACATGCTGACGCAGCGCCTTGTCTTTGTTTTTTTTACATATTTATTTTGGGGCACAAAGCTACAAACATAAAATGTCTGGCGTGCACAGCCATGCACACACATAGAACAAAATAGCAACTAACTGAAGCAAATGTAGTCAGCTGACTAGTCCAACCCTACCAGCTGCAGTATTCTTGCAGTTGCATAAGTGGCTGTGGAGGGACCCAAGCCTGTGTTCCTCAAAGCAGATGTCTGATATTAGATTGCAATGATATTATTATGAAATACAGTCCCTCACCCACTGCTGGGCTGACAAATCTCACTCACTAGCCTGACTAGTATTCTCAGAAAAAAAAAATATTTTTCAGATTTCTTCTTGGACACAAAATGTCTTGAGTGCACAGAACAAAATGGCAGCTTACTTAAGTGGAGGAAGTCAGCTGACTAGTCCCACCCTACCAGCCACGGTGTACTCTTAATTGCACAAGAGGCCATGGAGGGACCTGAGCCTGGGTTCCTCACTGGAAGATGTCTAAAATTAAATTTAAATTATATTATTATGAAATATAGTCACTCAGTTCACTGCAGAAATGGTGAGCTAACACGTTTCATTCACTATATTCAAGCCTGACTTATGAATTCTCAGACTTTCTCTTTTTTTATTTCTTCTTGGACACAAAGCCGCAAACTCAGAAAAATGTCTTGTGTGTACAGCCATGCACACACACTGAACAGAAAAGCAGCTAACTAAAGTGGTGGGAGTCAGCTGACTACTCCCACCCTACTAACTATGGTGCACTCACAGTTGTACAAGTGGCTGTGGAGGGACCCAAGACTGTTTTTTTTTCATGGGAAAATATTAAATTTAAATTATATTATTATGAAATAAAGTCACTCAAGTCACTGCAGCAGTGCTGAGCTGACAAGTCTCAGTATAGTTAAGCCTAACTAAATTATCAGAAAAGAAATTATTTTTTAAATTTCTTCTCAGGCACAAAGCTAAGCCATGAGCAACAATATAAACAAGTATTTATCAAAGTGAATGTTTGCCGCTGGTATTGCTGTTGTACCATGGTCTTGCTTGTGCACATTTTTATTATATATTTAACCAGGATAGACCAGATGAGACACAATATCTCATTTTCAGTGGTTTAACCTGTATTTATCCAGCACAGGCCAACTGAGAGGCACTATTTAATTTTCAGTGGGCTCCCACATTTTGACTCCAAATTTCCAACAGTCTTTTTATGACTTGACGTTATGATCAAGACAGGTAGAATTTTTTTAAATCCCATCCAAAAGGTGATTTTGCAGTGCGACTGCAAAAACAAGTTTCGGAGGGGTTTGAAAAATGACACCTGTCATGTTCAGAAGGTGGGGTAACACAAGAGATATGTTGAAGATTAGGGGCTAAAATCTGCAAAAATGAAGCTATTTGAGTAAATGTTGGCACAATTCAATGTTTCTTCATAACTTAGTTATTTTCTAACATGTTGACCCCAAAATTTCAACGTAGTCATTTTATGACCACTCCTTTTGAACATTACTGGAATCATTTATAAAATAGTGCCCAAAATGACATTTTGCACCACAATTGTGAAAACACAGTTTGGCCAGAATTTGAAAAATGATAGCTGTCACATCCATGAATTGTTGTGAAAAAATGACTATGCTGAAAATTTGTGGTCAAAATATTGAAAATGACCAAAGTTATGAGCGTGTGTTGAAAATGTTTTAATGTATGCTTATAACTCTTTTTTTCTTTTTTTAAAATGTTTTTACAAAAAAGTTTCAACATGGAGCAGAGGGTGCTGGTTGGGGACTTTAATCTGCCAGACATAGACTGGAGCCTCCCTGTAGCAGTGTCAGAAGCAGTCACATCCTGAACTGCCTGCAGGGGGCATTCCTCAGGCAACTAGTCAGTGAACCCACTTGAGGTGGGGGCAATATTGGACCTGATGCTTGCTAACAGGGACAGTGTTGCAGGCATCAGGGTAGGAAATCATCTAGGGACCAGTGATCATTGCACAGTGTGGTTTAATATAAGAACAGTGGCAGAATCCAACCATACAAAGGTGATGGTCTTGGATTTCAGAAGGGCTGACTTTACAAAAATGGAAGAATCCATCTGAAAGGACCTCACAGGAGGAGATGTCCGGGGGGGGCAAGTTAGCCGGACTAAAGAGGGAATAGAAAAGAAAACAAACATGCACATCAAGCAAGTAAGCAAAAGCAGAAGGAAGAGGAGACTGTTATGGTTCTTGAAGGAGGTGGCAGAAAAGGTAAAGGCAAAAAGAGTGGCATTCAGAAGGTATCCGGAAACCCAGAGAGAAGAGGATAGGGAAGTGTATCGAAGGGAAGAAGAGGGTAGCAGTCAAAGTAGCACAGTGTGCAAAAATGCAAACTGAGGAAAGAATAGCCCAGGCAGTATCTAAGGGGGACATTTTTTAGGTATGTTAGCGAGAAAAGGAAGGCAAAGGGAGAGATTGTATGGTTATAGAAGGCAGGGGGGGAGTATGCAGAGGGGGACCAGGAGAAGGCAAACATCTTGAACAAATACTGCTGCTCAGTGTTCACAGTAGAAGGGGAAGGGGAGGGACCATGAAAAGGCACTAGGAGCTTTGAGGGGAGGTAGGTGGACACCAGTCTCTTTTCTGAAGAGTGGGTCAGGATAGCACTCGCTAATCTGAGGGTGGACAAAGCATGAGGCTAGAAGGGGTGCTCCCAAAAGTGCTGTGGTATGATAACTTAGGGAGGTGCTGGCTGCACCTCTGGCAGACTTGTGTAACAGCTCACTGGAGACCAGCATAGTCTCAGAGGACTGGAGAAGAGTAGATGTAGTCCCACTTTATAAAAGTGGTAGCAAGGAAGAAGCAGGCAATTATACAGTAGGCCTGTCACCCTGACATCGGTGGTAGGAAAATTAATGGAAACACTACTGAAGGAAAGGATTGTGGGATACCTGGAATTTAGGAGTGACTAGCAGTGTGTGTTCCCTGGCAGAGGTGCTGACAGAGAATTCAAAGATATTATATTTAAGTGCGTTTATAGTCTGGGTTTAGCCATGGTTTTAGTATAGGCAAGGCTGAGAAGTGAGGTAGCGTAGGTTATTAGTTTTTTCTTTTGGAGTTAGTTTCGGCTCACCTTCTAAGTGTGATGTGGCTCAGGAATCCTGGTCGCTGGAGTAGGGTTCTTCCTTGTACTCCACTGATACTGCTGAGTTCCGTGCCATTTGGTCTGACTAGGTTGTGGTCCAGGACGGATACAGCACCTGGCTAAGGTGCTCTCTTAACCATTGGAGGGGCCATCGCTTTAGGAATTCCACCTTTGGTGGAGGTAGATCTGGCCTTTGGTTGTGGACTGTTATGCTTTGAGAACTGTGCACCTCATTGATGCTTCTTATTACATCATACAAGAGGGCCATCGAGGACAGTTTTTGCTTGGAGCAGTGGGACTGCATTCCTGGGGCACACGGTTACAGACGGTGCTTCCGCACTAGTGCACCCAAGGCAAGGGTCTGCTGATGTGATCTTCCTTGGAACATTGCAGAACATCTTTGTGGAGTCCTTTCTGAATTGTTGGGCAGTATCATGGACTGAACTCGGCTGTTTGTGGACTAAGGTGGAGAATTGTTTATTAGGACTTGGTGTGTTGCCTCAGTGGATCGATCGCTAAAGGGGCCAAAGATCTACTTCTCCAGAAATTGACTGAGGATACACAGCTCTTTCCTGTTGTGGCTGCATGCAGTTAGTGAGTTTTTATTGCTGCATTATCGAACTGTGACTATGAAGAGACTGGGGCAGTGAGAGTGCTCTTCTCTCAAAGTGGTTGGCAGTACAATCATTCTATGTGAGCTGAAACCTTCTCTCCAGGACTTTTATAGTTTAGATATTGGATTTTAGCTGGTTTTGATTTGGGTGGGGGTGGTTTTGGTTGTGGGTGGGGGTAGTTTTGGGTTTTAGTTATTTCTGTATGTGTGTGTGGAGTGTGTGGTATAGGGTTCTTTATTATTGTAGTGTGTGTTAGTGGTGTGTGTTGTGTTTGTGGGGTTAGTATTTTGGTGGCCTGGGACTATGTGTTCAGAAGGGATGGGTCTGAGAAGGTGTGAGGACCTGGGATGGGCTAGGATAGTGTATGGGGCATCCCACTTGCTCAATTTACAGCTTTTTTTCCACCTCCCAGTGTCTGTTACCACAGCAAGGTGCTGTAGGGAGGTTGGAATAAAGAGGAACCGTACTGTTCGATCGGGTTGGGGTGCCCCATGCACTGTGGTGGGTGGTAGGATTGAGGTAGTTGGGTGCAGAAGGTGCCCTTGGGTTAGATAGGTTCTAGGGAGGGGCCAGACATGTTTAGTTCCAGTCACCAGGGTTCCCACCAGACTGAGTGGGCATGTAGCCAGAGGGGCTACGCTGTCCACCTGAGGGCAGTGCTTTGCAATGCCAGATTAGTCAGAAACAAGACCACAATTATTGCAGACTTGGTTTCTTCATCCAATCTGGTTTGTAATATGGAGACCTGGATTGGTAATGATGCTGGCCCGGATTTAGAGGCCACTGTCCCACCCGGGTATACGATAGTGCACTGCCCCAGAGTGGAACACAGGGGAAGTGGGGTAGCCATCTGTTTTAGATCCAAGCTATGCTTCACCCTGCACCCAGTGAGAGCACTGGGTTCATCTGAATGTGTGGCCATCCATGGGGGCCCCGGCGCAGGTTGCCAGATTCTCCTGATTTACCGCCCTTCTGGGGCAGCGGGAGATTTCCTGCAGGAGGTGGCTGATTTTGTCATCGGTGAAACATTGGAGGGCCCCAGATGTTTAGTGCTGGGGGACTTCAGTGTTTGGGCCAATGACAAATCTTCTCTGCTTGGTTAAAACTTCCTCCAGATGATGTCATCACTGGGCCTGATGCAAGTAGTTTCTTCTGCGACTCATCAGGGTGGCCTCATGTTGGACCTGGTGTTCTCACTGGGGCTTGAGATAAACAGTCTCAGGATTGATAGGGTCATTTGGTCCAATCATTGCATGGTGGAGTTCCTGTTTGGGGCCCCTCCTGAGAGCTCTCCTCCTGCTGAGATGGTCAGCTACCACCCTTTGAGGGGGTTGACCTTGAGGTTTTTTTGGCGGTGGCTGATCTATGTAGCCTGGACAGTGCATGCTTTGAGGGGGTGTGCATGGCAGCTGATGCCTATAATAAGGTGATGTCTGGTGCGCTCGACTCCCTCTCTCTAGTCCGTGTATGACCCAAGTCTTCTCACTTGAGGTCCCCTTGGTATGATGTGGAGCTCAAGGTGATGAAGATTTTGGGTTCGAGATTAGAGCGCTGCTGGTGGAAGTCTGGCCTGGAGGTGGACAAACTAGCCTAGCATGCATACTATGGTGTGTACCAGGGGCAATCAGCAGTAAGAAGGCAAAATTCTTGTCCAGGGAGATTGCTGCCGGGAGAAACTGACCAACTGTGCTCTTTCAGACTGTGGACAGACTTCTCCATCCTTCCTGTCTACAGACAAAAGTAGCCTCTTTGAACACATTATATGAGGAATTTTCTTGGTTCTTCTTGGACAGGGTGTCCGCCATCAGGCAGGGGGCTCCACCAATGAGCCATAGTTTGGCCAACAGTGGTCGCCATGGGCATCCAGAGAGCACTCTTCCTGATTGGGGTGAGTTTAGACTGGTGGAGGTGGCTGAGGTCATTAAGATTGCTTCCAAGCTGTGGCACACCTTTTGTGAAGTGGACCCAGGGCCGACTCATTTCTTAATGGGATATGTCGGCTCTGTTGGCTCGGTGTTTGTCTTGATTGTCCGGTGTTCCTTGTCGGAGGGGTCTTTCTTGATATCTTGAAGGAGGCATTGGTGAGACCACTTCTGAAAAAAACATTGTTGGACCCTGACATCAAGGCAAATTATCGTCCCATCGCCAATCTTTGATTCTTGGGTAAGATTGCGGAGAAGGTGGTGGCGCTTCAGCTTGAGGAGCACCTCATCACCTATGATCTATATGAGCCGCTCCAGTCTGGGTTTCATGTGAGTCATAGCACAGAAACTGTGTTAGTTCGGGTGCATAATGACCTCCTCAAGGCAAGAGATCAAGGGGAGGGGACAATTCTCATCCTCCTCAATCTCTCTTCAGTATTTGACATGGTGGACCATCGTGCGTTATTTGACCACCTAATGGAATTCTGTGGACTCTCCAGCACTGTCATCTGCTGGTTTGAGTCTTTTCTATCTAACAGGAGGCAAAGGGTAGTGATGGGGAATTTCTCCTCCCCCCAGCCTCCTGTCATGCGGAGTTCACCAGTTATCAGTCTTGTCGCCGATGTTGTTCGCCGTGTACATGCTACCCCTGGGAGAGCTCATTAGGAAGTATAGCTTGGGTTTTCATTGCTATGCTGATGATACCCAACTGTATCTTTCCTTTGCTCCAGGAACATCTTGCGCAGTGGAAGTGCTTAACAGCTGCCTCACTGAGATCAATGACTGAATGGCCTCCAGCTGGTTGTGACTGAACCCCGACAAGACGGAGGTACTGGTGGTAGAGTTGAACAGAGGGAATGATAGGTTGTCCTCTGGTGCAGAGACAGTGCTTTTTCTCAGCTCTGTATCATTGAAGGCCTCCTATAGTGTGCCTGATCTGGGTGTTATTCTTGACAGTGACTGATGCTTGAGTTTCAGGTGTCGTCAGTTGTCTGTACCAGTTTCTATCATCTGAGGAATATCGTCAGGATAAAGCCCCTAGTTCTGCCTCTGGACCGCCCCACCTTGGTTCATGCCTTCATGATATCCAGGCTTGACTACTGTAATGTGCTCTATCTCAGGGGTCTCTGGGCGGTACCCTGCTCCAACTGTAGCTGGTGCAGAATGAGGCAGCTAGGCTGTTGACAGGACAGCCTAAGTACTGTCATATCACCCCAGTGCTGTGTCAACTGCACTGGCTGCTGGTCAGGTGGAGGGTCCTCTTTAAGGTGGGCTTGCTCACCTTTAAGGCCCTACATGGCCTGAGCCCTGGTTACCTGAAGGACCTTCTTACGCCTGCTGTCTCAGTCCGCTCCCTCCACTCCTCCTCTTCTAGGGGCCCCTTTGCGATTCTCAGGACAAGGCTAAAAACAGCAGGTGACAGAGCATTTAGTGCCGCTGCCCCCATTCTGTGTCACTTTCTGCAACTGTTAGAAAGGCCCCTTCTGTTGAGGTATTCAAAGCCCGCCTCAAGGCCTTCTTGTATAACCAGGCCTTCCCAGACTGTGCCTTATAGCCTTATCCTGATTCCTGGTTTTTATGCTTTACCTGGTCCATGCCTATTTTTGAGTTAGTAGCTGTTGCTGAGAGTAGTATTTATGAATTTTATAATAATTGTAATACTGTATATTTATGTCTAATGGTGTGTTATTTGTGTATATATAATTATTGATTGAGTTTTGTATGGAATTTTAATATGTTCAGCGCCCAGGGCCTCTGGGATGGGAGTCTTTTTAAATAAAATTTGCCTTGCCTAGGAATCCAGCAGATTGCAGGACCTGAGGCAGCATGGTTTCAAAGGGAGAAGGCTGTGTCAAACAAATCCGATAGATTTTTTTGACTGGGTGACCAAGGTGCTGGGTCAGGGAGAGGTGGTGGTTGTGGCCTGCCTAGATTTCAGCAAGGCTTTCAATGCTATTCCATGGTAGAGGCATTCCAAGGAAGATTTTGTTGGTTCCACCATACCGTGGTGACATGGATTTCAGCGGCCATCAGAACAGTGACGGCACAACACCGTCAATTGGTGTTGTGCCATCACTGGGGTAAAGTGTGTTTTCTGTGGGGGGGGGCTTTGCCTCCTGCACTGCCTGCACTTAAGATAACTAACTTCGAGTCGGAGTTGGTTCAGGAAGGGGCGAACACCCTGGAGACAGCAGCAGCGGGAACCCAATGGACTATCACAACGGCCTGTCGAAAATGTCACTGTGATGGTCTTTGCTGTTTTCCCATTGCTATTGCATCCTGATACCAATTTTTTTGACTGGGTGACTAAGGCTATACAGATTCATAATGGTAGGTAAACCAGCAAGTTACCACCACTGAGTAGTGGGGACAGCAGTCATGGGCATTAGCCTACTATTGTCTTAAAACCAAAGTATTAACTAAGGTGTTGGATCATGGAGTGGTGGTGGACGTGGCCTACCTAGGTTTCAGCAAGGCATTCAACACCATTCCACGTAGGAGGCTGGTAAACAAGTTGAGTAGCATGGGAGTGGGCAATAAGGTGGTAACGTTGGTATGAAACTGGTTATGGGATAGGAGACAGAGGATGGTGGTAAATGGAGCTTGCTCCAAGGAGGGGAGCGTGACCAGCAGGGTACTTCAGGGGTCAGTGCTGGGGCCCATCCTCATTCATATCTTTATTAGTGACATAGCAAAGGAGCTGGAAGGGAAGGTCTTCCATTCTGTGGATGAAACCAAGATCTGCAACAGAGTGGGCACTCTGGAGTGGTGGGGTGAAAAGGATGATAACAGATTTAAAATGGCTGGAGGAGTGGTCTCAGGATTTGCAGCAAGGAAGTTTTGCAGCTAGGGTTTAATGTAAAAAGTGCAAAATAACACACTTGGGCCAAAGGAACCTGAGGGTGGAGTACAAAATGTGGGGAGAGATACCTGCAACAACCAGGCAAGAAAGGGGCCTGGGGGTGGTTAGAACGGATGACCTAAAGGTGGCTAGACAATGTGATAAGGCAATCAGGAGAGCTACTGTAATGGGATGCCGGGGTGCATAGGTAGGGGTATCACCAGAAGGAAGACAGAAGTGGTGCTGATCCTATATACTGATGTGACAGCCAGGATGCAACGCAGAAGTGCTGCAGAATATCACAGAATGCTGCAATTTACTGCAGGGGCCATTGTAAGTCAATGGCAATTAAGCCCTTTTATCATGCAGGATTTTGTGACCTGTCATTACTGCAAGTTACTGCACTTCATCATGGCTGACTCCACTGTAGGTCACTGGTAAGACCCCACCTGGAGTATTGTGTCCAGTTCAGGAGACCGCATCATAGGAAAGACATAGTCAGAGTGGAGGCAGTCCAGAGGAGGGCTACCAAGATGGTACAGGATCTGCATCAAAAGCCCTATGGGAAGAGGCTAAAGAAGCTCAATATTTACACCCTGAAGGACAAGAAGGAGTGGAGGGATATGATCAAGACCTTAAAATACCTCATGGGTGTGAATAAGGCACAGGTGGGAGATATTTTTCAGAGGAAATGTTGCTCTAGAACAAGGTGTCATGATATGAAGCTGGAGGGGGGGGTAAATTCAGGAGAGATGTGAGGAAGTTTTTCTTCACAGAAAGGGTGATAGATGCATGGAACTGCCTTCCAGATGAGGTAGTGGGGGTGAAAATAGTGGTGGGATTAAAAAAGCCTAGGATAGTCACAAGGGGTTTCATGTCATTTCGGCAAAAGCAAAAAGGTGAAAGTGAAAATGGCGCCGGCTTTACAGCGACTGGAAAGACAGTGACTGTTGTAGTTACTTGGGGCTATGCTCCCCCCACACCCCTCATTGCGGGGGGCTTTGCCCCCCAGACCCGCCTTTCTAAAGATACCAACTCTGAGGTTGTAGCACCTTGGGGGGGGGGGGAATACGAATGTCGCCGTCATTCCTGTCGCTGTACAACTGGTGCCGTTTTCACTTTCACTTTTTTGCTTTCACAGAAATGACTTGCTACTGTCACAAGGGAATTATGCAGGGTCTGCAGCATAAGTGATCACAATAACAGTAGGCAGACTGGATGGGCTAAGTGGCCCTTATCTGATGTTAGTTTCTATGTTTCTATCACTCCACCTCATGAACAGGACCAAAGAAAATGTTCAGATCTTGTCCGAAAGGTGTTTTTGTGCCACAAGTGCAAAAACATATTTTGGCTGGTTCCATGACGTCAAGCAAAGGGATTCACTCAGCAAGCTGGCGACCTGGATTCGCACCTGAGCCCAGGTACCAGGAGCAGAAACTGGCAGGGAAGGGATACAGACTGTCCATTAGATGCTTCCCTCCCAGTGGGGTGGGCAGGGCATTGGCACTGGCAGGTGGATTGGGAGATGTGCTAGGGGATGTGAAGCCTCAACACCCCCCGCATATCCCCACTGCAGGTTGCCACTCCCACAGGCCAATCTGTCTTGCATGGTGCAGGCCAAAGAGAAGTGGAAAATTCCCCTTGGCCTGATCGGATGATGGCCACTGGTCCCTGGCATGCCACAATAGCCTGTGATAACCCCACCACTGATCCCCGGACTAAGCATATACCTCTTGGCACTTCTCCAGAGTGAAGGAATTCACCCGATGAAGAATTATGTTGGGTCACTGAAGTAGGGATCAATTGGCTGTTGCGGGGGGCAGCGGATGGCGTCCAGTGGAGGAGGGTGGCCGAGGGGCCTTGGTGGCCTGAAGGAGTGGGCCGGCCAGGAGGATGGGGAAGAGCATAAAAAATCATATTTTGACCAGGATTTGAAAAATTACAGTTGTCGTGTTTATGAAGTGGTATGAATAAATGGCTATATTGAAAATTTGGGGTCAAAATATTAAAACATGACCAATGTTACAAGGATGCATTGAAATATTTCAATATACTGTACACTCATAACTTTGCTGTTTTTCAATATTTTTACCCCACATTTTCAATAGCCTTCTTATGACCCTACCAGCCAAATATTCAAAGGTTAGCACAGGGCGCAAATCCATTGCATTGGATTAGCACCGAATTTGTGCCCAACTGCTATATTGAAAAGGACATTTAGCGCTGGTGCTAGGTGTTATCGCCGATGCTAAATTATTATGTATGCAAGGGAGGGACTAAGGGGAGGTGCTCTGAATGCTGGTGCACTGGCATATTCAAAAGCATAGCGCCGAGCTACAGGCATTAGTGCAACCTGTAGAGCGGCACTGAATACCGCTCAGTAAAGGCCGGTGGTAATGTGCAAGCGGTAATGTGGTGGCGGTGCCCCCCTCCCAAAGCACAATTCCTGATCTCTGGTATGCACCCCATGATATCATTTCCCTGGTAGTCTAGTGGTCCCCCCACCCCCCAGCACATATCCTGACCCCCCAGTGCAAATAAATAATTAATTTCCCTGGTAGTCTAGTGGTCCCCCACCCCAGCACATGCCCCCAGTTTAAATAAAAATAATCATTGCCCTGGTAGTCTGGTGGTCCCCACCCCAGCATGTTTCCTGACTCCCCAGTTTAAATAAAAAATAAATTATTGCCCTGGTAGTCTAGTGGTCTCCCCACCCCCAGCATGTATCACAACCCCAGGTTTAAATGAAAAATAAATTGTTGCCCTGGTAGTCTAGTGGTCCCCCCACCCGGCAGTGACACTGACACACCACCCATCCAAAAAGCATCTCAGAACAGAGTCAGCGACCAGCTCAGCCCTCCTCTCACCACCATGACCAGCCGCCGACTGAGGAAGGAAGGAAAGGAGAGGAGGGCTGAGCCAGTCACCGGCTCTGTTCTGAGATACTTTTTGGATGGGTAGTGTGTCAGTGTCACTGCTGGGTGGGGAACCACTAGACTACCAGGCAGCAAATTATTTCTTATTTAAAATGGGGGTCAGAATATGTGCTGGGGTGTGGGGACCACTAGACTACCAGGGCAACTATTTATTTTTTTATTTAAAATGGAGATCAGGATACATGCTGGGGGGTGGGGGAACCACTGAACTACCAGGGAGTGGAACCAACACACGTGGGAACAGGGACCGTGATGACTGGGAAGGGCTGCCTGGCCCAGCCTGTCTGCCCAGGTCCCTGTATAATGGATGGCTGCGCTGCACAGCCCAGTGACCCTACAGCTGACATCCCCCTGCCCCCAGTAGGTTTGCCTTATGCCTGACCCATGCATACTTGTGTTCCACCCACACCTGCTGTGGGCTGCCCATGTTGGTGCGCGGTGTGGCATCATCCAGGGTACGTGTGGCCACTGGTAGTGTGTGTGTGTCTGTGTGTGTGTGTGTGTGTGTGCGTGTTTGTGTGTGTATATATATATATATAAAAATATATATTACAGGCAAAAAACTCTGTTTAATGTATTAGTTAGGGTTGTTCCACAGCGACAAAAGTGAGATAATTTGATGTTAGGGTTGAAAACCCCCCTTAGACCCCCACAGCCCACCCCCCAACCGGCATTGGGGTGCTCATTGGGATCATCAGCGCTAACTCTCATCCCATCACATGTGTAAAGAAGCAGAGGTATAGGAGAATGGGGTGAGAGTTAGGACCGAAGACCCGAATGTACACCCCGATGTCGGATGGGGGAAGGGCTGGGGTTCCAAGGGTGGCTTTCAACCCTAACGCTGAATTTCCTCACTTTTGTCGCTGTGGAACAACCCTAACTAATGCATTAAACAGAGTTTTTTGCCTCTAATTTCCCTTCTTTTTGAGAATGATGATGAGAAATAGTGAATGTAAAAAGGGCCCCGCGCTCCCACCATGTGATGTCTTGTGACATAGTAACAGGAACAGCAGTGCAAACAAAAGTGCCAACAGTGCCGCACATGGTAGAGCAAATGTAAATGATAAAGGAAATGTTACTAGAAACGCAAGCGCAAAGTGATGCCAAAGCACAGTGACACAAATGGACATTGAAGCGCATACAAAAACGCAACTAGTAATGCGAACAGTGATGGCAGAGGTATTGTAAATGTTAAGTGTCATAGCAAAAGGAGCATAAAGGGAAGAAGCGGCATGAGCATGAAGTGCACACATAAAGCATAAACTGTAACTGCATAGGCACAGTACCGCAATTGTAAATGCAAATGGTAACAGTAACAGCAACAATAACAGCAAAGGAAACAGAAACACAAGCGCAAGCACATATGGAATCACAAACCGTAATGCACACGGGCACAGTAATGCATTGCAAATGCAAATGGCAACAGTAACAGCAAGAAAGATGCAAAACGAAAGAGAAACAGAAACACAAATGAAAGGGCTGCCAGAAATGCAAATGGCAATGCGCACGGTGATGCAAACAAAAACACAAACAGAAAGAATAGTGGAAATGCAAATGGTAACAGTAATGAAAATGCAAGTGCAAATGACAACGCAAAGGGTAACGCACACGGTGGTGTACACGGGAGTGGTAACACAAATGGGGACATAACGCAAGTGGAAACAGTAACTGTAACAGTAATAGAAGCACACACCCTAGTTTTGTGAACAGGTTCATAGAGAAAGACAGTGTGTACAAAGAATGTATGCATTGTAATGCACATCGAAACTGAAAACGAGCATTGGAAGTACCTAATTGCTAATATCTCAGCAACCGCACAATGTAGAAAAAAAATTAAAATTTTACAAAAATCATGATTTTCCTGGCTAGGTTTTTGCTGTTGCGTATGTCGTAGATGTCATCTCCCATACAGAGTAAAAGAATTGTGAGGGCGCTTTAAACAAGTATATCCGCAGACAGTCCTCTTTTTTGTTTTCAAACTTCCTTTTTATTGCTTTGAAATGTGGCAATCCTCAATGTTTCACCATGTATCTTGGCTTTATCAAGAGATGCCCTTATAAAAATATACATAAATACACAAAGTTAAAAAGACCATCTCCACCTCTACACATAAACTTCTAACTTATACAAATATATCTAAATAAATAAATAAATAAATATCCACTGATGCCACTTACTTCATAAGGTCTTATCGTTTCAATAATACTTTCCTTGCCATTTGCATGGATTTCTGATCCTATGCAAAAACGAAACGAGACAAACCTCTATGTATGTTGTACCCATGTCTTTATATCAATTATAAAGAATGGAACCCAACACCAAACACCAAACCGTGAAACACTCTGTTGCCTATATTTCGGATCGGTGCTTATTTAATACCTGTTCAATGCTAGCAAGTATTCTAAGTTCTAATATGTGCCAACAAATAAGGCCTCATTATTGTCTGTCTCTTCATATCTCTTCCCCAGCTAAAGACAAAAAACAAAGGAAAAGAACATCCCTTTAGATCTTATTGTATAATCAAAATGTCTTTTTAATAAATTCAATCCAAACTGATGTGAAGCAGCGTCCCAATTCCTATTCCCACACCCCCATTTCTTTTCTAAGTTTATCACTTTATTATATTTATACCTAAAGGTTTCTCAATTCATTTAAACCAATATATATTTATATTCACAAATAAAAATCCTCATACTTCTGTATATTTCCACAAATTACTCATTTCCTTGACCTTATGAAACTCATAAAAAGCCTTTTCAAAATTTCTGTTAGCCTTAATTTGCTACCTTCTGATTTTTAATTTTTGAAATCCTAAAAAACACCACCACTAATTTGATTCCATCTTGAAGAACATTCTTTTGAAATAATTTATGACCATTTTTGGTCTTTTAGATCCTTAAAAGTCTTCAGTGACTATAACATTCTTCCATTTACTCTTAAGCAGTATCTCAGTATTTTAACAACACTCAGGCTAGCGTTATTAACTACAGCCTAGCTTCACATTTATTCTGATTAAATAACATAATTTTTAGACCTTTATTTGATTATCTTTTTTCTCCTCCTAAGTACTTTCTGCTGTCATTCATCTTCTGCTTCAGTTTATCAGTTATGCATAAACAAACAGATATTGTGTCTATAAGACTCCCAGTATCTCTACAGCATCCCGTATCTGAATAGAGTCTTTACCTGTCGTCTCCCGGCGTTCGCTGCTATAAATTTCTAAGAAGAAGGAAATATTTCTTGTCCTCTCTCTGTCCTTCTTCCTGCATCCAGTACGTCACAACTTTTCTTCTAATTTTCAGCCCGGCACTCCGCTACGACCTAAATACGCTCCTTTGGTGACGTCACGCGATCTCCTCTTAAAGGTAAACCTCCTATTCTCGCTGTACTAGTAAACATGTATCACACATTATCACAGCTTTTATAACTCCCTCTCTAATATTTCACCAAGGATCTCTCTCATAACATCCTAAATATTCTCATCCAAGTCTCAAATATGAGTCAAAGATTTAAACCAAAAGAATGGGGTATTAGCCCTAAGTAAATATAAAGCGTGACTAAATTTTAAAGCGCTTTCTATACATGTATGCAATGAGACAACCTGGAAAAACGGGAGGAAAGATTTAAATCAAAGATTTAAACCAAAAAATAATAATGGGGTATTAGCCCTGAGTAAATATAAAGCGTACTAAATTTTAAAGCGCTTTCTATACATGTATGCAATAAGACAACCTGGAAAACAGGGGAGGGACAAAATAAATAAAAGTTGGGTAAAATGAAAAGAAATAAAGAATGAATGAAACAAACCAAAAAACAACAGAAGGGTAAGAATAAGAAGGTGGAGGGGAAGGGGGGGGAAGGTGTGAAATGAATTAGTACAGAAATCCCAAGATGAAATTGGGGGAAACAAAAGAAAGAAAAACCCTACATCCTTATCTACGGCAGCAATTCCAGTTAATATCTTTACTTAAACCAATCTTTGGATCCAGTACCTTCATGTCATGAATCCATTTTGTCTCTGCCCTTTCTACTACTCTATTATAATCTCCTCCTCTATCTGATGGTTTAATCTGTTCCAGGCCCCGGAATCTCAAGGACGCCCCTGTGTGTCCCGCTTCTAAAAAATGATCTACCACCAGGGTGGACCTCTTGTTTTTAATGTTAGATTTATGTTCTTGGATGCGTTGTTTAAGGGGTCTTATCGTTTTACCAATATACAGTGGCGTGAAAAAGTATTTGCCCCCTTCCTGATTTTCTCTGTTATTGCATATTTGTCACACTGGATGTTTTCAGGTCTTTAGAGAAAATGTAATATTAGATAAAGGGAACCTGGGTGAACAAATAACACTTGTTTTTTTTTTTTATTTCACTTATTTAATGAAAAAAGTTAACCAACACCAACTGGCACTGTGTGAAAAAGTAATTGCCCCCTTACACTTAATAACTGGTTATGCACATTTAGCTGCAATGACTGCAGCCAAACACTTCCTATAATTCAATATCCGTCTTTCACATCGCTGTGGAGGAATTTTAACCCACTCTTCCTTGCAGAACTGCTTTAATTCAGTAACATTTGGTAGGTTTTCGAGCATGAACTGCTCGTTTCAGGTCCTGCCACAGCATCTCTATTGGGTTTAAGTCTGGACTTTGACTAGGCCACTCCAAAACTTTAATTTTACTTCTTTTTTAGCCATTCTGATGTGGACTTGCTTTTGTGTTTTGGATCATTGTCTTGCTGCATGGCCCACCTACGCTTCAGCTTCAGCTGACGGAAGGATGACTGGACATTCTCCTTAAGAATGTTCTGGTACAGAGCAGAATTTATGGTTCCTTTAATTATGGCAAGTCATCCAGGTCCTTAGGCAGCAAAGCATCCCCACACCATCACACTACCACCACCATGTTTGACTGTTGGTATGGTGTTCTTACTGTGGAATGCTGTGTTTGCTTTACGTGAGACATTATGGGATCCATGTCATCCAAAAAAGTTCCACTTTGGACTCATCTGTCCATAGAACATTTTCCCAAAAGGCTTGTGGATCATCCAGGTGCTTCTTGGCAAATGAGAAATGAGCGTTTATGTTCTTCTTGGTTAGCAGTGGTTTCCGCCTTGCTACTGTCACATGAAGCCCATTTTTGCTCAGTCTCTTTCTGATTGTGGAGTCATGAACACTGACCTTAGCTGAGGCAAGAGAAGCCTGCAGTTCTTTGAATGTTGTTTTAGGATCCTTTGAGACTTCCTGGATGATTTTACGCTGCGCCCTTGGAGTAATTTTGGCAGGCCGCCCCTCCTGGGAAGATTCACTACCGTTCAAGTGTTCTCCATTTGGAGATTATGGCTCTCACTGTGGTTCGATGGAGTCCCAGAGCCTTAGAAATAGCTTTGTAACCCTTTCCAGACTGATAGAGGCAACACATTTTTTCTGATCTTTTCAGGAACTTCCTTTGATCATGGCATAATGTGCTTGTTGAATCTTTGTGCTGGCAACGTGACTCTGATGGTAAGGGTCAAAATAAGTGAGGTTTATATTGAGCAGGGCTGGCTGTAATCAAGCCTGGCTGTGTTCAATCAGCTGACTCTAATTATCCCTTTAATTGGGTTGATTTAACTAGGGGGCAATTACTTTTTCACACAGTGCCAGTTGGTGTTGGTTAACTTTTTTCATTAAATAAATGAAATAAGTAAAAAAAAAAGTGTTATTTATTCACTCAGGTTCCCTTTATCTAATATTATATTTTGTCTAAAGACCTGAAAACATCCAGTGTGACAAATATGCAATAATAGGGAAAATCAGGAAGGGGGCAAATACTTTTTCACGCCACTGTATATATTTTATCACATGGGCATTGTAGCACATATACCACCCCTATTGAATCACATGTAATCGACTGTTTAATCTCATATTCCTTATTATTAAATGGGTGTTTGTATCGTCGTTTCTTACTCGTGTGTCCACACACTGAGCATCTACCACTAGGCACCATTCCAGGTTGCAGAGGGCCCAATAGTAGCTGTCTATTTTCCAGGGCCTTTCCTTGTCTATGATCAGTATGCACTAGTCTGTCTTTTAGAGTTGCTGCTCTTTTTTCTGCAATTCTTGGGACTGCTTGAAAGACATTCTTTTCCATAGGGTAATCTTTTAAGATTGACCAATGTTTGTTTATTATCCTTCTTATTTCTCCCATCTTATGATTATGCTTCATACTCAATACTATAGGCCCATCAGACTGTGTATTATTTTTACCATTCAATGCTTCAGTCTGTGTAATATTCATAACTCTTTTTCTTGCTTGATATAGAGTTTTCCTATCATATCCACATTCTCTGAACCTATTTGACGCTGCCTCAAGTTCATCTACAAAGTCATGTTCCTCCCCACAGTTTCTGTGTATACGCAGAAACTGTGAGAAGGGAATACTTTTAACTAATTGTTTTGCATGAAAACTTTCCGCATGCAAAACAGTGTTCCGAGTTGTTTCCTTCCTATATAGTGTAGTCGTAAGCCTCCCTTCCCCTTTTACAACCCTCACATCTAAATAGGGTATTGAGGTTGTGTTATAATTCATTGTAAATTTCAGATTGGTATCACAGGAGTTCAAATATTCAAAAAATGACAAAAGATCACTCTCTGTACCCAGCCATAACAAGAATAAATCATCAATGTATCTTTTATATAATCTAACAAATCGAAAAAGTAATTCTTTTGTTCATCCAAAATATAGGTATTCTCAAATTCAGACATATATGCATTTAGATATCCGTGCCATGGTTGTCCCCATGGCAGTTCCTCTATCTGTTTTAGAAGACTTTCTCAAATCTAAAATAACTGTTAGTTAAGATAAATTCTGCTAGCATTAATAGTGCCTGTCTTTGGATGTGTTCCCCTTTCCCTTTGATCCAAAATCTTTCCCATCGCTATAATCCCCTCTTGATGTGGTATAGAGGTATATAGGTCTGATACATCCAGGGTAACCAATAGAGCTGATCTTTTTTCCTCCTCTGTCTGATTTACTTCTCTCAAAATATTAATGAAATGGGAGGTATCGCTTATATATGTAGGAATTCCCTCTATCAAGGGTTGTAAGTGAAAATTCAAATAATCTGAAATCGATTCAAATATACTACCAATTCCTGATACTATTGAACGCCCTGGTGGATCTACCTCATTTTTGTGTATTTTTGGTAGAGTATAAAAGATTGGAGTTCTTGTAAATTTCTGTATTAAAAGTTCCCCTTCCCATTCTTTTAAATAATTACAAAGTGTCAGTTCTTCTATTAATCCAGTAAGGTCTCTTTTTATTTTGTTCAAAGGATCAGAATCCAATTCCACATAATTCCTTAGATCCTCTAATAACCTCCCACAAATCCTTCTATAGTGTTCGTAATCCAAAATCACAATGCCTCCTCCTTTATCAGCTGGTTTGATTATGATACTTTCATCATTTTTTAAAACATTTAAAGCCTGTCTCTCCACATTTGTTAGATTATCATTTGGTGTCATTCTTTCCTTATCAGTTTTCTCAGACGTAAGGTTCAAATCGGGTCAAATAAGGACAGAAGAACAAAGAGAACCAAAGTATATAATGAGAAACAGAACTGGAACAGAAGAGGGTGTAGAGCAGGGAAGAACAGGTACAGGAGGAGGAATAGGAATAGGCAGAGGGCGAGGAGACACCCGCCCCAAGCAGAGGTATTATCAGAAATAGTACCCATTTTTAATTTGAGTAAAAGACATTTAAGTGAGATAGAAATGAAAGTATTGGCAAAAGGTCTTTCATTTGCACCGACTGTAGGAGTAAATATGTTTGAGTTGGAATGTGATCGACAGTTGTTCTTTAGAACCTTACGTCTGAGAGCACAATATAGTAATACCACACAAATGGTTGACTATCAAAGACAAATTAAAACTGCCTTGGGTACAAGATCTACTTATAATCCAGCTGTAGGTAATTGTCCTGCGGTTGAGACATATACAGAGACAGTTAGGAAGGAGATACATGAGCTTTTTAAAACTGATAAGGAAAGAATGACACCAAATGATAATCTAACAAATGTGGAGAGACAGGCTTTAAATGTTTTAAAAAATGATGAAAGTATCATAATCAAACCAGCTGATAAAGGAGTAGGCATTGTGATTTTGGATTACGAACACTATAGAAGGATTTGTGGGAGGTTATTAGGGGATCTAAGGAATTATGTGGAATTGGATTCTGATCCTTTGAACAAAATAAAAAGAGACCTTACTGGATTAATAGAAGAACTGACACTTTGTAATTCCTTAAAAGAATGGGAAGGGGAACTTTTAATACAGAAATTTCCAAGAACTCCAATCTTTTATACTCTACCAAAAATACACAAAAATGAGGTAGATCCACCAGGGAGTCCGATAGTATCAGGAATTGGTAGTATATTTGAATCGATTTCAGATTATTTGAATTTTCACTTACAACCCTTGATAGAGGGAATTCCTACATATATAAGAGATACCTCCCATTTCATTAATATTTTGAGAGAAGTAAATCAGACAGAGGAGGAAAAAAGATCAGCTCTATTGGTTACCCTGGATGTATCAGACTTATATACCTCTATACCACATCAAGAGGGGATTATAGCGATGGGAAAGATTTTGGATCAAAGGGAAAGGGGAACACATCCAAAGACAGGCATACTATTAATGCTAGCAGAATTTATCTTAACTAACAGTTATTTTAGATTTGAGAAAGTCTTCTACAAACAGATAAGAGGAACTGCCATGGGGACAACCATGGCACCGGGATATACAAATGCATATATGTCTGAATTTGAGAATACCTATATATTGGATGAACAAAAGAATTACTTTTTTCGATTTGTTAGATTATATAAAAGATACATTGATGATTTATTCTTGTTATGGCTGGGTACAGAGAGTGATCTTTTGTCATTTTTTGAATATTTGAACTCCTGTGATACCAATCTGAAATTTACAATGAATTATAACACAACCTCAATACCCTATTTAGATGTGAGGGTTGTAAAAGGGGAAGGGAGGCTTACGACTACACTATGTAGGAAGGAAACAGCTCGGAACACTGTTTTGCATGCGGAAAGTTTTCATGCAAAACAATTAGTTAAAAGTATTTCCTTCTCACAGTTTCTGCGTATACGCAGAAACTGTGGGGATTAACATGACTTTGTAGATGAACTTGAGGCAGCTTCAAATAGGTTCAGAGAACGTGGATATGATAGGAAAACTCTATATCAAGCAAGAAAAAGAGTTATGAATATTACACAGACTGAAGCATTGAATGGTAAAAATAATACACAGTCTGATGGGCCTATAGTATTGAGTATGAAGCATAATCATAAGATGGGAGAAATAAGAAGGATAATAAACAAACATTGGTCAATCTTAAAAGATTACCCTATGGAAAAGAATGTCTTCCAAGCAGTCCCAAGAATTGCAGAAAAAAGAGCAGCAACTCTAAAAGACAGACTAGTGCATACTGATCATAGACAAGGAAAGGCCCTGGAAAATAGACAGCTACTATTGGGCCCTCTGCAACCTGGAATGGTGCCTTGTGGTAGATGCTCAGTGTGTGGACACACGAGTAAGAAACATGATACAAACATCCATTTAATAATAAGGAATATGAGATTAAACAGTCGATTACATGTGATTCAATAGGTGGTATATGTGCTACAATGCCCATGTGATAAAATATATATTGGTAAAACGATAAGACCCTTAAACAACGATCCAAGAACATAAATCTAACATTAGAAACAAGAGGTCCACCCGGTGGTAGATCATTTTTAGAAGCAGGACACAAGGGCGCCCTTGAGATTCTGGGGCCTGGAACAGATTAAACCATCAGATAGAGGAGGAGATATAATAGAGTAGTAGAAAGGGCAGAGACAAAATGGATTCATGAAATGAAGGTACTGGATCAAAGATTGGTTTAAATAAAGATATTAACTGGAATTGCTGACTGTAGATAAGGATGTAGGGTTTTTCTTTCGTTTGTTTCCCCAATTTCATCTTGGGATTTCTGTACTAATTCATTTCACACCTTCCCCCTCCCCGCCTTCTTATTCTCTACCTTCTGTTGTTTTTGGTTTGTTTCATTCATTCTTTATTTCTTTTCATTTTACCCAACTTTTATTTATTTTGTCCCTTTTCCTCCCCCGTTTTTCCAGGTTGTCTTATTGCATACATGTATAGAAAGTGCTTTAAAATTTAGTACGCTTTATATTTACTCAGGGCTAATACCCCATTATTATTTTTTGGTTTAAATCTTTGGTTTAAATCTTTCCTCCCCCTTCCCCCCGTTTTTCCAGGTTGTCTCATTGCATACATGTATAGAAAGCGTTTTAAAATTTAGTACGCTTTATATTTACTTAGGGGCTAATACCCCATTCTTTTTGGTTTAAATCTTTGACTCATATTTGAGACTTGGATGAGAATATTTAGGATGTTATGAGAGAGATCCTTGGCGAAATATTAGAGAGGGAGTTATAAAAGCTGTGATAATGTGTGATACATGTTTACTAGTACAGCGAGAATAGGAGGTTTACCTTTAAGAGGAGATCGCGTGACGTCACCAAAGGAGCGTATTTAGGTCAGAGTGGAGCTGCTGAAAATTAGAAGAAAAGTTATATGCATTGATGCAGGAAGAAGATGAGAGAGGACAAGAAATATTTCCTTCTTCTTAGAAATTTATAGCAGCGAACACCGGGAGACGACAGGTAAAGACTCTATTCAGATACGGGATGCTGTAGAGATACGAGGAGTCTTATAGACACAATATCTGTTTGTTTATGCATAACTGATAAACTGAAGCAGAAGATGAATGACAGCAGAAAGTACTTAGGAGGAGAAAAAAGATAATCAAATAAAGGTCTAAAAATTATGTTATTTAATCAGAATAAATGTGAAGCTAGGCTGTAGTTAATAACGCTAGCCTGAGTGTTGTTAAAATACTGGAGATACTCGTTTAAGAGTAAATGGAAGAATGTAATAGTCACTGAAGACTTTTAAGGATCTAAAAGACCAAAAATGGTCATAAATTATTTCAAAAGAATGTTCTTCAAGATGGAATCAAATTAGTGGTGGTGTTTTGAAGGATTTCAAAAATAAAAAATCAGAAGGTAGCAAATTAAGGCTAACAGAAATTTTGAAAAGGCTTTTTATGAGTTTCATAAGGTCAAGGAAATGAGTAATTTGTGGAAATATACAGAAGTATGAGGATTTTTATTTGTGAATATAAATATATATTGGTTTAAATGAATTGAGAAACCTTTAGGTATAAATATAATAAAGTGATAAACTTAGAAAAGAAATGGGGGTGTGGGAATAGGAATTGGGACGCTGCTTCACATCAGTTTGATTGAATTTATTAAAAGACATTTTGATTATACAATAAGATCTAAAGGGATGTTCTTTTCCTTTGTTTTTGTCTTTAGCTGGGAAGAGATATGAAGAGACAGACAATGATGAGGCCTTATTTGTTGGCACATATTAGAACTTAGAATACTTGCTGCGATTGAACAGGTATTAAATAAGCACCGATCCGAAATATAGGCAACAGAGTGTTTCACGGTTTGGTGTTTGGGTGTTGGGTTCCATTCTTTATAATTGATATAAAAGACATGGGTACAACATACATAGAGGTTTGTCTCATTTCGTTTTTGCATAGGATCAGAAATCCATGCAAATGGCAAGGAAAGTATTATTGAAACGATAAGACCTTATGAAGTAAGTGGCATCAGTGGATATTTATTTATTTAGATATATTTGTATAAGGTAGAAGATTATATGTAGAGGTGGAGATGGTCTTTTTAACTTTGTGTATTTATGTATATTTTTATAAGGGCATCTCTTGATAAAGCCAAGATACTTGGTGAAACGTTGAGGATTGCCACATTTCAAAGCAATAAAAAGGAAGTTTGAAAACAAAAAAGAGGACTGTCTGCGGATATACTTGTTTAAAGCGCCCTCACAATTCTTTTTACTCTGTATGGGAGATGACATCTACAGCGTTTACATCGGGAGAGCAGCTTTTAAATGTATAAAAGGACTTAATCCATTTCCTGTGGAACTGTTCTTTTGACAAAAGTTTTTTGTTAGTATGTCAACAAAAAATCTGTATATCTCATATCGTTTGAGATCTGACCCGAAGAGGTGTCACATACACCGTGTTAGTCTATGGGAAAAATGCCAACTTCAGAGTACCATAACTTGCAGCCATGCAATTTTTTTTCACCAAACCACACACAAAAAGACACATCTGTGACATGTTGGCTGCCTTTCCTCCAAATTTCAGCCCAAAAGACCAAACTGTTCTTTTGCAGAAGGGTGGCAAAGAATGCCTGTCATTTTGCCATAGCCTGGAAAAGTAGTGTCGTGATTTGCGAAAGCTTTCGCAAAAATTTGCAAAAGTGTCATAAGTGCGACACTACTTTGAGACACTACTTTTCCCAGAAATTTGAAAAACATATTTCTGGGGTGTTTAACCTCAAAATAAAGACTTGACTAGCATCATCAGGGTCCGACTAGGTGAACACAAAAAGAATTGTGTCCCTAGAGGGTCCCAAATTTAAACGCTGAGCATTTTTCTGATCAGTAACTGAAAGCAAAATGGTGGATTTGCGAAAGTAAAAGGGCCATTTGTGGAAGTAAAAACTGCATTTACGACACTTTCAAACTTTTTGTTAACTTTTCCCTTTGACTATAATGGGGACTTGTTTTTTGAATAGCTTTTGAACCATTTAATATTTTTTCATGAAATCTTCAAAAGGCACATTAGGCACCCTGGCCGCACATTCCCTGAAGTTTTCGGACTGGTCGCACAAACTGTGCAACCTGTAGGTGTGAGCAAAGAATGCGCAAAAAAACGTAAATGTGCACATGGATGTTGTTCAATAACTCCGCAGCTGTATAGTCCACCAGTACAAAAGATGGTAGATCCCAAGATCTATGGTTATGCCCTGTGCCTACCAGGCAAATCTGTTGAATGGTGACAAGGTTATTAAGGTGCAAAGTTTGACCCTTTAACATTAAAAGGGCACCTCAACCCTACCGTACTACCATTATAAATATATATATATATATTTATTTATATATATTCATGTGTCTCTGTATTTATCTATAGTTATAGATCGCTACAGATCTACATTTATATCTATATTATATATAGATATCTATATATATCTATATCCATAGATATATATATATATATATGTAGATCATTTTGTACTGCTTGCAGCACTGCATAGGTATGTTGTATGCATTGCTTATACCTGCCAGCACACAGTTCCTGCTGCTTCCAGCCTGTGCTTCTGTTCTGAACAACAGGGGATGCTGTGGGCATGCCTTGGCCTGCAGCATCCAGCCTGTTCTTCCATTCTGACCAAAAGGGGGAACTTTGTGCTCCGTGCAGTAGCACGGGGCAAACTGAATGGTAATGTATGCTAAGCAGCATTTAATGAGATGCAAATGTACCTGTTTGCCTACAGATTACCTAAGTAGGCTCATTTGCATGGGAGCTTTGAATATAGCACCCGTTTGCCCCGGGCTAACCAGTTTGCACCGGTCTAATGTGTTAGCACCGTGCAATCAGGTTAGCCCCGGGCAAACCTCACTTCAGCATAGCACAGTTCTGCAGTGTGTGGCTTACATTGTTGTTTGCAGTCATACCTCTCAACTGACCCTGATTTTCAGACATCCCTGATTTTACCTCAGTGTTTTACTCTGTCCCTTCTAGAACCTGTGTTTCCATGACCAAACAATGTGGGTTATAAGCATAAAATAATGTCAGCCATTAATGTTACAGTTGTGTTCTTCCTTAGAAAATGCATTTTACACAACACCACTTATCCTACCAGCTTTCTGAGTGGATATCACCAATTTCTAAGATGTGTCCCTGATTTTAAACCTTTGTCCCTGATTTATGAGGCAAGGGGTTGAGAGGTGTGTTTGTAGTAGCGCTGAGACATCTCTGCACAATCACACACAATGTTTTCCACCTGCAGCACTGGCTTGCTACAGTTGCAGTTTGCACTTCCCTGTTGCTATATTCAGTGCTGTCTTATTCCCAGGCTATTTTTGCCCTGCACTCCCAGACTGCTATATTCAGCAGGATTAGCACCGGGCTATTTCCTTTTGAATATAGCTTGCTTTGTGCTCCGGGCTAAGTTTGCCCGCCGGCAGTGCTAATTTAGCCTCGGGGCAAAGTTTTGAATATCTGGCCCTACTTCATGAACAAGGATGGAGGAAAATCTTATCATACAGGTGATTCTGCACAGAGACCAAAAAAAATCACCTGTTAGGATGGATTTGCATAATTTCACCACCCTTGTTCATGAAGTAGGGGTTCAAAAATTTGGGAAAGAATATTCAAAAATGACCAAGTGAAGAGGACAAATTCAAAACCCATTGAAATACATTGAACCACATACCTGATTTCCTTAGTTCCTGGTAGAGATCAGTGAAATTGGAAAATTCTGAATTTGTGGAATTTTTGTGAAATTCAGCAAATTTTCAGAAAGTGTTACAAATGTTTTTGGAATTTTCTAAATTGTGTTAATTGGCCATAACTCAGTCTGTGTTACAGCTAGGGATGTACAATTTGGCATGCATATTGTCTGGTACAGGCCCTAAAAGCTTGTCATGTTTCATGACATTTGGATGACGGGACATTACGGGGGGCTCAAAATCTAGCAATTTAATATTCATGTGAAAATTTCTGAAAATATTTCTATGCTTACAACTTAGCCACCACTGGAGCTATATAATTGAAAACTTAGATGCATACTTTCTTGGAAGATTCATAGAAACTGCTAAATATAGATTGTAAGGTTTAGCTATGACCTGCCTCCCAACAGAAGTTCCAGGGGCTCACTTCCAAATCTGGGTCGTCAGCTTGGCAGCATGATGATCTGTTGCTGGACCATGGTGTTTGCCTTAAAGCCTAATATTTAGGGTCAATGACCTAACAACATTTGTGATATTCTGTTCTCTAACTTAAACTTATAGGGGCTTAAAATTCAGCAGTTCATGTAATTGTGAAATGTAATTTTAAAATTTCTGAAAGTTTGGAGGCTTGTAACTCAGTCACTTGTACAGACAGATATCTGAAACTTGGTACACTTCTGTATGGGCACTAGGACAGTCAACACATGACATTTAGTGCAAGTTGGACAAATACTTTGTAAATTAGATGGAAATACTGTAGAACTGATTATAATTGTGCTCAGTTTATTTTCGCTATAGTCGCTCTTTGAGGAAATCAGCTAATTAAATGGACCGCTATTATAATCGGACTAATACTAACTAACTGCCCAGTACCACTGATAAGCTAATACAATCAGAAGTCAATATGGCTGTGCAGTAGCATCAGTGAAATCTGGTGACCGCTAATTCAATCAGTTCTACAGTAATCAAAATCACAATTTTGGCAAAATGTCACAAATTTTTCCCAGAAATTTAGAAAAATGTGATGGAAACATCAGCATTTGCATTTTGCCAGAATTCTACTGCCAGAAGATAAAATTTGTCCATCCTTAGTTTCTGGTCCAGTGCTGAAGAGTGAAGATGAGAGGATCACGGTATTGGAAAGCTAAACTGAGTCCTCACCTCCCTCCTAAAAGACCCCTTCCTGCCGATGAGCTTAATTTCTGCCTTCTCCATGTTGCCTCTCTGGTCGTCATGCAGGTTAGCACTTATTCTATGTTACTCATGGTTTGATTGTTTATCATAGCATCCTAGCAATTTTCTGTTTGTTAAATGACTGTTATTAATTTTATCATCCTGTTTATTGATTTTATCTCTTATCCATTTTATTATACTGTATCCTTACTGTATTTCCCCATTCCCCTCTCAAGTTCAAGTTCAAGCTTAATGAAGGAAATGCTCCATTGAGCAAGCTCATTCACAAGGAGGTCCTAGTAAGCACTGATAAAACAAGCAGTATAAAAATAACACTGTATACAACAGCGATACAGGGAGAGTACAACATAGAGCAAAAGTTGATACTATCAGGAGCAATACAATAGATACACTACAATCATGAGACATACCATTTAATACATAACTATTCTAAACATTCAGAACAACCTTAACACAAATAGTAGTTGACAGGCATAGTGCAAAAGTTGATACAATCAGTAATATTACAGTAGGTAAACTAAAATCAAGAGACAAGCCATCGGATACATAACCATTCTAACACTCAGAACAATCTTAACACAAATAGTTGTTAACACAGTCAGGGACATAACAATAGGACCTGCACAGACAGAAAGACATACATTTGACACATAACCATTTATTGCACAGCCATTCTATGCATACTTAAGCTGGTGTAAATGTAAGGGAAGTGAGGGGGTTCGGGGGTAGTAGACGGAACTATGTGCTTAAATACTTAACTGTGATGAGACAGGGAGAGTGCTAGCCATTATGACGATGGCAAATTTCCTTGAAATATTTGTTTTAGTCATAGTCTTAAATATATTTAAAGAAACAAGATTGTGGAGTCTAAGCACTGACTGCATGTAATTCCAAACTGAAGGAATAATAAAGCTAATTGCACCTCTGCTGTGCGAAGTGTGCACTCTGGGTACATCCAATATGATGCATGTGGATTTACTTAGCAAATAAGTACTGGGCAGCCTATGAAAGGGTGAGAAGATGCATGGTGGGAGTTTATTCTACAGAATTTTCAGGGTCCACGTGCCGATGTGAAGCATCCATCTTGCGGTAAGAGATGTCCAGCCTACTGCCTGATAGAGGTCACAATGGTGCATCCAAAAAGGTGCATTTGTTATAAAGCGCAAGGCGTGGTGAAACTGTATATCAAGCTTATGCAAATTAGTTGCTGAGCTACAGTTATATATGATATCCCCATAGTCTAACAGTGGGAGCAAGGTGGCTTGCACCAGTCTACGTCTTATGTCTGCAGGGAAGAGTAATTTGTTTCTATAAAAGAACCCTAACCTTGCTTTTAATTTCTTGGAAAGGCAGTCAATATGAGCGTCAAATGTCAATTTGCTGTCAAGCCATATTTCCAGGTACTTAAACTTGTCCACAGCCTCCAAGGGGTCCACAAAGATATTTGTGATGGGTGCTGGTGCCATCTGGTTACAAAGGGTTGCTGAGGGATATGTGGGTTAAAGTACATCACCTTAGTGATGGCAATATAACATAGTGGTTAAAGGCACTGAGCTGCAAATCTAGAGATCTGGGTTTGAATCCCATAGCCCCCACTTACATACTGTGTGACCCTGAGCAAGTCACTTAACTTCCTTGTGCTTGCAGGTCGCACCTGGAAACAAGCTTTGGCTTAGTGTGTCTCTCTGGTTAAACAATTTCCTGTTTAGTTTTCTTTGCATTCAGTAAAAATTTGGAGCTGATTAAGTTGTGCTGCAGCAGATTGAAATCAGACTGCAGCTCAGCACATACTTCAGTCAGAGTGGGTTTGGTTGTGTACAGAATGGGTTCTATGTCATAACGGCGATCGTGGAATAGCGCTGGCCATTAGGGCAAGTGTACATAACTGAAAATGAATGAAAATGAATTTTGGCAATGCACAGTCACGGCGAAGAGCAAGAGGGCACCCAAGATCTAGGGAATTTTATTTAATGGGGGGACAGCACCCCCCGCACTCCCCTAATAATGGATTCTCAACTCCAGGGGGGTGCATGTTGGGGGAATGAAATACTTTGAAAATGAAAAGCCACCTGCAGCAGCAAAACAACAAAAAAGTGCAGTACCAGACCAACCTGCACCCCTGCACCTCCCAACCGACCACCCTCCTCACCGCTACCGACTAAGCTACAGCTGCTCGCCATACACCTTCCACATACCTTCCCTTCCCTGCCTCTCCCCCCCATGTGCATCTGTGCATGCATGCGCATATGCACATACTTCTCATCACCCTACCTCGCCGACCCAGGTATCCGGTCACCCCCTGCCAGGTAGCCTTGAACACAGGTGCAATAATTGAGTCACTGAATTGCGGTTGCCTTGTTCACAGGTTACCTAGAGCATGGTATCATCAGCAAAAAAGTCTAGTTTAGATTTATGAATGTCGTTTCCCAGGGAGTTAATAGAAATGGAGAACAATAGAAGCCCTAGTATAGACCCTTGGGGTACTCCTCTTTTAATCGGCAGGGGGTAAGAGGGGAACCCATTGGCTTTAATTCATTGCAGTCTACCTGTAAGGTAACAGGAAAACTAATTTGCAGAGGAGCCGTCTATACCCAGATTTCTAATCAACGGTGATGAACGCCTTGCTTAAATCTAGAAATATGGTGCCTGTGTGTTGTTTAGCATCTAGGCCAATGAACCAGTCATTGGAGACTTCAGCCAGCACAGAGACAGTACAGTGGTTCTGTCTGAAACCAGATTGCAGTGGGTTGAATAGATTCAAATTTTCCAGATACTCCTTTAGCTGATTGTTTACTATTTTTTTTGAGCAGTTTGGAGGACTGGTAGGATGGAGATGGGTCTGTAGTTATTAAGATCACTTGAGTCACCTGACTTAAGCAGGGGCAATATAAGGCAGTTTTCCAGCCTGAAGGAACCATGGCAGTAGAGATAGACAGGTTGCAGATATGCAGAAGAGGTGGCACCACTTAGCAGGTGTCCCCCTAGTTTTAAGAATATAGAATCAATCCTGTCAGCACTAGCACTCTTTTTTGGGTCTAGCTTACTTAATTGATCTTCCGCTTACTTATAGGTTGCTGGAGAGAGCCAGAATGAGACTTGGGACCTCAAATCGTAGCAGACCTCCGTGAGTGAGGAGCAACCAACCAACCAACCCAGCGGCCGGGGAGGAGTTAAAAGGCAAGGCCTGCAGAGGATAAGTGGGTATTTAATTTCTCCAGGATAGTGCCTTGGCTGAAAATCACTAAACCATCTGTAGCTATTTTTATAGGTATAGAAGGAGTAGTTTTTTGGCCTTCAACCGATTTGATCATTTGCCATATTTTTGATGGGTTACCTTTAGCAGCCTCCAAGGTTTCTATGTAATAATTGAATTTGGCTGTTCTAATAAGCATAACTCAAGCATTCCTTGAGGATCTGAACTCCTGCCACTTAGCAGGGGATTTTATTTCAATTCCAAGGTAAACTAGGGGTGTGTGACTTTCCTTACCCTATGCTTTATGAGTGGGGCATGCGTGTTGGCTAGTTTTGCCAGGTTTGTATTCTGGATAGCAACAGCTTTGTCCACTAAGGTAGCTAGATAGAGACTTTGCCAGTTTACACACCTGAGGTCAGCTAAGTAACTATCAGCTTTAAATTTGCAAACACTTCACCTAGCAACAAATTTGGAGCAGGAAAAACGTTTTTCTTGGATACGAGTACAGATTACAACATTGTGGTTGCTCAAATCATTATGAAAGACGGCTATGCACAACATTTTATGGGGCCAGTTTCTGAGAATCAGGACATATCTGGAAATGAGCATTCTCGGCTCAGCATGCCTTTCCTGGTGAAACTTTTAAATAAAAAAATAAATAGGGGTGGGGGAGTGTGGGGTGGTGGGTGCTGAGTGGGAGGGTAATGGCAGTGGTGGGACAGTGATAGCAACAGATACTGATGAAATGTTTTCTTTATTTACAGGGTATATAAAAACAAAAAAAAGACTATGAGGGACAGTTTTCTTTATTTCAGGTACAAACAAGCATTTGTCAATGCCGAATGTTTGCTTGCTGGCATTGGCATTGGTAGTGCAGGAGTTAGATGCATAAAAGGAATGGCAGTGAAATAATGAACTAACACCAACCCCCACCCCCACCCTGCAAAGACTGAGAGGTATTGGGGCATGCCTTTGTGTCATCAGGCCTTAACGCTGATGCCATTCAATCTCACTCCACCCTGCAGACACCAACAAGTGTTGCAGTGTGCCGTGGGGTCTTTAGCCCTTACACTCACACCATTCCATGAGGAAATAAGCTAAGATGGGTGTGGTATAGAAGAAAGGGGTGAACATTAGGGCCAAAGACCCCAAGGACACCTTGATGCCTGGCAGTGGCTGCGGGAATGAGCATTGGCGCGAGTAATCCAAGTCACAGCCCCAACGCTTGAGTATAGTGTGTACTTCTGGGCCACATAGCAGAGGAAGGATAGCCACAGGACTGAGTGCAGAGAAGAACAACCAAGGTAGCCAAGAGCTTGAAAATCATGGGCTATGAGAGTCAACTAACTGAGTTGGGAAAGTGGAACTGCTTTCCATGGGAAAGAATAGGCTAAAGGGTGACAGGATTAGTTTTCAGACATCTGAAAAGGATGACACTATTAGACCTAAAGCAACTTTTTCTGATGTTCAAGGATAAGAAACAAGGGGGCACTCAATATATATGTGAAAGGATGAAGTTTTCAAGGGAAATGTCAGGGAAGAAACTAACACAGGATGAGTGAGGTAGACAGGGGTGCTACTAGATACCAGGGATCATGATTTGGGCATTCTTGCATGCAAGCAAACATAATAAATTAGCCCAAAGTGCTATAGTTAGCCTGTTTTTCTCTCTTTATATGAAAAAGATGACTAACTGTTCATAACTTTTCTCATGGGCACCGGAAGATAGTAAAAGGTGAGGGGGCTGAGGGTCAGAAGGGCACTTAGTAGGACACAAATGGCACTTTTTCTAAACCAGTTTTTGCTAAACAGAAATACAGTAAATGCACATTTATGAGGAAGATTGTAATGTCAAAAATGCAGTTATACCATACAGGAATATTTGATACAGAATATTAAGAGTTCAGCTGTCAACCCAGCTCCTCCAGTAGTTCTGCACAAAGTCTGAACTATTACTTAACCTAATTCAGTGGCTGCCCAGGTGAAAATGAAAGATGGCATGGTCACATGCAAAGACCATCTCTAGATCTAACTGCATTTTTTACAGACTATTATTGTTATTAAAGTTTAGTGGTAGCACAAATTTGCATTTTGAACACAGTATTAATCTCTTAACTGTGTCCCAGCCTTACTTGACATGTTTGATTTTGAAGCTACCACATCAGCTGCTGGGCTGTTCAATGGCTCAGCCACTCTGTCATACAGTAAAACACACACAGGCAAGATCATGTTGTTTGGCTTCTGGAGCTGTTAAATGGGAGTGCATTGTTATTATACAGTAAGTAGCCATGGGCTGTCCGGGGGCAATAACATCAATCCATGTAATAATAGTGGCCACTGTTAGGGCTGCCACATTGTTGATCATCAGTTTTCCAGTCTTGCTTGGCCCCAGACAACACTGACCCACTCAGTCCTCAATCCTTCCACTCAGGTTACATACTGCAGTGTTAGTCTCAAATCAACATAGCCCATACACAAGAGATTGTTGATGGACCACAGTGACTCAGATAGGCAGGGGCAGTAACATAGTAACATCTAATCTGGCTATGGCTTTGGGTAGTCAGGTGACAAGAAATTATTTAAAACAAATAAAAAACAAAACAAAGCATGAGACAGACTGCAAAGGGTGGGGAAGGGATCTGGTCAGCAAGTGAGAGGGCTAGGGGGGATATGTCTGATCTAGCATGTGCCTAGAACCACTGGATGTAGAGGTTGCAGTGTGAGGGGGTGACATACAAATAACAAAAGTAAAAAAAATTAATAAAAAGGGATATGAGAGTACCAGGTAAAACAATGACTGCTGATATTGAGATACCATATTTCTGATGAACAGGACAGAGAATGCAGATAACTGTGCAATTCAAAAAACAACAATGTACAGTATGTAAATGTACCCTACAAAATACATATATGTGTGCTGCATCTTCATTTAACTTAAAAACCTATAGTAATGAAAACAGGTAGCCAAAGTCAGAGAAGCTCATAAGAATAGTCACCAAATAGAAATCACAGATTAAGTAAAACAAGTGACCCGGTGGCGCTGAGGGTTGAGGTGCTAGATGCCACACCTTGCACCATGCCAGCGACCCAGGTTCAGGAACAAGCCCAGGTTGCTGGGGGTCAGCAGGGGAGGAAGAGATTGAGTGTCCGTAGGACTGCTCTCTCTTCCCGGAGAGGGATGGGGAGATGCGATCGCTCCTGGAGCGGCTGCTGGTGGCGATCAGAGGCACCCAGCATGGCGTTGTAGTGTACTTATGGGGCGGAGTTGCAGCATAGAGTTGCCTTGTAAATAGCTGCACTCTGAGGGGAACAGAAAAAATAAAATGGGCCAGCCTTGGTAGGCGATGATGGGGTCCAGGAGCTACTCCCCACACCCAGCAGTCGTGTACGCTGGCTGATCCCTGGAGCTCTCATGGTCCAAGGATGTCCTCACAAAGGGTGGCAATGGTGAGGTGTGGATGCCTGGAACAAGTAGGAGCTGCCCCCACTGAGTGTCAGGACTGAGTCTCAGATGTGGCAGGATGGAGGTAAACTGTGTGCCCCCATCAGAGAGAGTCCAGGGCTGAGAGAAGTAGATAAAGAAAATAAAAAAAATGAAAAAAAGTAAAGCACGTGATCAAAGTAATTTATGTGGACAAAAATAATACTGCTGGAAAGCTGAGTTTAGAAATGAACAGCCAATCAAACAACCAATCAAAGGGTAATAAAAATTCCAACTCAAAAAATGAAGAACCATGTGGGGGGGGGAGTTTGAGGGAAACCAAGCTGTAACAAAAAGAAGCATGCACAGCAAACTAAGACTGAAAACAGGCAAAACAAATTATAAACTAAATTGATCACATACTTAAGGTAGCTCTGCTGAAGAAAAAAACATATTTTTTGTACTGGGACTTAAACCTTGTTCCAACCCTGCCCTGATAGTTTTTTTTTTTTTGTCAAATATCTTTATTATTTAATAAGCAGGTTTAAAATATAATGCAGCAATACATTTTACAGCATGAAGTGGTCAACATATTTATGAGAGGATGGTTTAGGGTAAATGATGAGAGAGAGAGAGAGGGAGGGGGAGAGAGAGAGAGAGACAACTATATTGCAGGTGACACCTTTCATTGGACTAACCATATTATTTCTGAGAGTGAGACTGTCTCAGAAATAATTTTGTTAGTCCAATAAAAGGTATCACCTGCAACACATTTGTTGTTTTGCTCTCTCTGCATTGTGCACTGGACTAACATGGCTATCACAATTGTTTTTTCAAACACCCAGGTTATCTATACATTTGGAAGGTAACCACATGAACCCTTTACTTACATTGGTAGACAAACATTCCAACATATAGAACATTACACAAGCCAGAGCATTCCACCACCCCTGTGATGAGCCAGATAAATGAAAGATAATCAGAGGTTCAAAATGCTAATGCATTTAAGCCCAGCAGTCCCACAAGCTAGCCACATATTCCTACACTGTTTATTCTGTGGGTTCCCTTAGCTTCCCAACAGAAAAAAGCATTTGTCAATGCCGAATGTTGGCTGGCTGGCATTGGCATTGGTAGTGCAGGAGTTAGACAGATGCATCATAGGAATGGCAGTGAAGTATTGAACTGATGTCAACCCACCCCCACCCTGCAGAGAGTGACAGGCATTAGGGTGTCCCTTTGGGTGTTTGGTAGTGCAGTGCGGGAAAACATGTGGGGTAGGGATGAAAAATGACAGCTGTACAGTTCATAAGGAGGTGTAAAACATGCCAGTGTTGAAAATGTGGCATGTAAATATACCAAATTTATGGGTTACTAGGGTGCATGGGAAATATGCAATGCACACTTGCAACACTACCATTTATGGGCTTTCGCACCAAATTTTCAACATAGGCATTTTAGCACCTCTACTCATGTACAGTGTCACTGTTATTTTCAAAGTGTCCCAAGAAGTGATTTCACACAGCGACCATGCTATTCTGCTACCGGAAGTGCTAAAACACATTTTGGGCAGGATATGTGAAATGACAGCTGTACTGTTCATCAAGAGGTGTGGAAAATGGCAATGGTGAAAATCCAGACTGAAAATATCACAAATGCACGACGGTATGAGCGTGCGTACAATCTGCCAACGCATGCTCGTAACACAGTCATTTTATGGAGTATCATCACCAAATTTTCAACTTAGGCATTTTAGGTCCTCTGCTCATGAACTGTGTCACTGTCATTTTCATAATCTGGTCCAAACACTGATTTCTCACAGCAACTGCGTTATTATGCGCCAGAAGTGCGGAAACACATTTCAGGCAGGATGTGGAAAATGACAGCTGTACTGTTCATAAGGAGGTGTACAAAAATGACTATGCTGAAAATCCGGCATTAAAATATTGTGAATGCGCGAAGTTACGAGCCTGCGTAGCAACTGCTCTATGCACGCTCGTAAAACGGGCATTTGTTGGATTTTTTTCCACCAAATTTGGAACTTAGGCTTTTTAAGAGGCCACCTCATAAACACTGCCACTGTCATTTCGTTAATGGGCTCCGAAAGGTGATTTCACGCAGTGACTGTGAAATCACCTTTTGAGGCTGATTAACACCATGACAGTAATAGAATTCTTGAGGAGGGGCCCCAAAAACCCCATGTTGAAAATTTGGTGCCAAAATTCCAAGAAATGCCTGAGATATGCAGCAAAGTTGAAAAAACCCTATTCACTCCATTATACAGCTTACCGGCATTTCCTCAGTTCGTGGTCGGCTTTGAAGAGTGCAGACGTCTTCCCAATCCACTGAAGATCGTCGCCCAGACTACAGAGGTAAGTATGGGGTGGGGGTGTGGAAAGGCAGGGTGCAGTGGGTGGGTGGGTGCGGGAGGGGCATCGAGACTATGAGGGACGGTTTTAGTTTTACAGGGGAAAAAAGAAAACCATTGCAGGACAGTTTTTCTGTTGCAGGGCATTTGGGACACTGGCGTGGGCTCCCAGCATGCCACCTAACTGTTTTTTGTGGGGGTGTCAGTAGCCAATGGGGATTAGGGCACCTCGTCGGCTCCAACACAGGGGAATAATGCCAAGGGATTGGGCACCCCGTCGACAACAAAGATATCGGTGGAAGCCGGCTTAGGATGGGCCCCGGCATTCAACAATTGAGGGGGGAGAGGTGATGCTGACGGGAGTGGCCCCCGCCAGCCGCATACAAGACACAGTGGGGGGTGCCAGCCATGGGGATTGGGCACCCCTCGATACATTCCACATTAGTTGTGCCGACGGGGAGGGCCCCCTACCGCACAGTAAAACAGCGGGGTTACTGACAGGGGATTGGGCATCCTCGATGTCGACGTCAGAAGTCAGTCAGCCGACCATGCTGGTTATATTGGCGGCGAAGCACACAAGCAAAGGGTCCACCGCGATGACGCAGCTTTTGCTTGGATTGCAGTGGACCTTTGCTTAGATGTGCTCGCCCCATTATGTATGCATGGTGTGGCGCCGGCATGCAGGCTGGTTGGGGAATGAGGGACGCACCTATTGATGCATGCCCTACATTCGCCCAACGGCGGCCGTGCCCCCAAATCTGCACTCTCCCAATATGTTGACTTGCGCCTGCGGCAAGCCAACATAAAAAGCACTGAAGCTGAATCTCTTTTTTGTGGCTGAGCAGCCCTTCAATTTAGGGTAGTGGATTTCCTTTTCTCTTTTTGGATTTCTAAGTTTGTAAATATGGTTTGAGAACAGTGCTGTACTTTGATGCGTCTTATCTGTAGACTTGTTATTGCTATAGAGCACTTTGCAGCATTGAAAAGCAGCAGAAAGTGATACTTTGTATGTTTTATGACATGCTATCAGACAGAGTCTATAGCTACAGTGTTTCTATCTCCTGTTGGATCTCTTGAGGTCTGCATTTGAAACACAGCAGGGGTTTCTCTGTCTTAGCCTAGTGCAAAACGTGAATAGCATTAGTAAGTCAGGAAGACACGACAATCACAGAAGTGCTGCCATGTACTGTAATGGTTTTTATTAATGTATTTTATATCTATTGAACAATGTATTGAAGGAGGTCTACAATGACAGTGTGGAGTGGTGCAACGTTAGTAGGACAGACATGTCTTCGCACTGGACGTAGTGCCAGTAGAGGTAAGTAAGACAATTAGCAACATGTCATATTGTGAGACTATATTGTGGCTTATATGTTTCTCAGACTCATTATTGTGAATACACAATGTGTGTATGCATGAACATACAAAGCTGCTAAAGCTAATGGACTGTTTCTGCCACTGGTAAACTGCAGATAACCTACTGCATTTTAGAGTAATGCAAAAAATGACATCATTGCTGTTTTCATGTCTTGACTCTTTTTTTGTCTAACAAAATTAGAAAACCATGGCATGGTAGTAGGAAGAAAATTAAACAATATAAAGCATGCCTAATATGGGTTCTTTGCAGAGTTCCCACAATGGCCACTTGAAGGTCCAAATGAAATAGGAGGCAGTATAGCATAGTGGGTAAGGGCAGTGAGCAGCAAACCTGCAGAGGTCGGTTTGAAACCCATTAGCTCCTTCTTGCATACTGTGTGACCCTGAGCAATTCACTTAACTTCCTTGTGCTGTCAGGTTGCATCTGGAAGCAAGTTTTGGTTTGGTGTGCCTTTTCTGGTTAACCAATTTCCCCAAATATAAACTTTAAGAATGGCAGGGTCCTGGTTGTTAAATGCCAAGTCTATCTACTTTTTCTCTTTTAGTCTCTTTTGGCTGCCACCCCCTATCCTCTCACCCTTCCTCTCTGATTCCTTCTAGGTTTCTGAAATGATTCTTTGTATGTGTTATTCATATATCCTGTTTACCGTGATGTCATATCTGAACTGATGAATATGGCTGTCTGATCTCTTTAATGTTGTATGCCGTTGTTTAACATGTATGTACTCTCCTGACGTGGAATCTTTGTAAAAGAGCCTTGGCTCAAAGGTAATTGGAATCCTAGATTTAAATAAATAAATAAATACATTTATCAAATGAAACCCAGTTTGGTTCTAGGTCATTTAGTATGTACCCAAATATGCAGTATTGAGCACAGAAGTTTGCAAGTAGTGGAATAGCTAGACTGTTATGGTGGTCTGGTCATTTACTGTAATTGAGTCACGTAACTGTGATGTAACAAAGCTGTTATTTGAAGCCATCTGTCATGTTATTGTAAAAAAACACACAGGGGGAAAAAAAAACATTTGTTACCATAAAGTGTGAAATCCTCAACTGCTATTCATTCGTGTGCATCACTGACCTAATAGGGAAGGGAACACTAAGATAATCTCTATTGTAAACTTCAGGTCCATTCAGAAAGGAATGCATTGAACTTCTGTCTGTTTTTCTCTCTCTCTCTCTTTCCCTTGCAACATGATGGGGGGAGGAGAGGGACAGAGAGAGATAGAGAGAGAGAGAGATTTCCATAGTAGTAAAAAAAAGCATTTGTCAATGCCAAATGTTTGCTTGCTGATATTAGCATTGTATGTGCAGGAGTTAGATAGATGCAGCACAGGAGTGGCAGTGAAGTATTGAACTCACTCCAATACCACCTCCACCCTGAAGAGATGGACAGGCTTTGGGGTGTGCCTGTGGGTCGTTGCCCATAATGCTCACGGCATTTCACCTCACCCTATCCTGTAGACACTGACAAATGTTGATATATGCCTTGGGGTGTTCAGCTTCACAGTCACCTCATTTCATAAGGACATACGCTGAAATGGGTGCAGTACAGGAGGCTTCAGGGTGGGGGTGGGATGGCCTGAGGATTACAGTCGGCAATCCAAAGTTACACCTCTGATGCCTGTCAGTCTGGATAGGGTGGGACATTATGGTTAGAAACCCTAACACCCTGGGTGTGTGTTGGTATTTGCACTACAAATTTTCAACATGTCCTTTTTGTGACCACCGCCTCCTGAAAGCATTTGGGACCTCTTCTCATGAACAGTGGCACTGTGATTTTGTTAATGTGTCCCGAACTTCAAGTTCTCACAGCAACCGTGCCATTCTGCACCGGATGTGCGAAAACACAGATCAGGCAGGATGTGAAGAATGACAGCTGTACCATTTATAGGGAGGTGTGAAGAGATGGCAATGTTGAAAATCTGTAGTGAAAATATTAAAAATGCTCTAAGTTCCGAGCATACGTGGAAACTGCGCAACACATGCTTGTACCGCAGTCATTTAGTGGAAATATTTCACTAAATTTTCAACATAGGCATTTTGTGACCTCTGCTCATGAACAGCATCACTGTGTTTTTCTTAATCTGTCCCAAACATTGATTTTCCACAGCGATCGTGCTATTCTGCACCGCAAATGCGAAAACACATTTCAGCCAGGATGTGACAAATGACAGCTGTACTGTTCATAAGGAGGTGTGGAAAAATGGCAATGTTGAAAACCTGGAGTCAGAATATTACAAATTCTCGAAGGTACGAGCATGCATAGAAACTGCGTAATGCATGCTCATAACACAGTCATTTGTTGGAATTTTTTCACCAAATTTGCAACATAGACTTTTTGAGAGCCCACCTCATGAACAGTGACACTGTTGTTTTGTTAATCAGTCCGGAAAGATGATTCTGCACAGTGATCGAGAAATTACCTTTCGGGACCGAATAATGAGATGATAGTGATTGAATTCATGAGGTTGAAAATTTGGTACCAAAATTCAAAAAAATAGCTGAGATATGCACCAAAGTTGGAAAAAACCCATTTATGCCATTATGCAGCTTACCGGCATTTCTTCAGTTCGCGGTCGCCTTTAAAGAGTGCAGATGTGTTCCTGGTCCACCGAAGATCGTCGCACCAGGCTCCGGAGGTAAGAATGGGGTGAGGGGGTGTGGGGAGGTAGAGTATGCAGCGGGTGAGCGAGGGTTGGGGGATGGGCATGGGGCTCAATGAGGGATCGTTTTCTTGTTTTTACAGGATGTAAAAAATTAAAAGACATCACAGGACACTTTTGGCATACTGGGGTGGGCTCCCAGTGTGCCACCTGGCCAGATGTTTGTTGGTAAGGTGAGTACTGGAGCTGATGGGGATTGGGCACCCACATCGGCCATACAGTGTGGTGGGGGGGAGTGGGAGTGCATAAGCTGAATGGGGTTGGGAACCCCCTTGGCACATAACAAATGGGGGGGGCATCATGCCAATGGGGATTGGGCTACCCCATCTGCAAGTGAAATGGGGATGGGGACATGCCGACAGAGGGTTTGGGAACCCCCAAGTTGGCTTTAATGTTGACTCTGAGGCGGGCAGTGAGAGTCGCTGCCGACTGCCATGTTTCAAAAAATGTTACACCAGGCAAGGGACTGCCCTGCAATGACGGGTTGCTCCCTCATTGCAGCGGCGGATTCCTTTCAAGGTGGTAGCATGCTGGCTGAACTAGTGTCAGCAGCAGTGTGCCACTGCATTGGGGAAAGTGGGCCAAGCCTCAAAAGGCAATGGGGGCATTGGCCCCCACAGTGCCGCACCTCCAAAACCCTACTTCTCTCCGAAGCTGTGACAAGATGTTTCTTGTGCATGTGTGCAAGTAAACATAAAAATGGCAAGGGGTGCCCTGTCAATATTGGCTGCAGAGTTGGAGCTTGTCTTAGCGTGCCCACCAGTACTGTAGTTTACCTTTTCACATGTTTTGGTGAAAATGTTGGACAAACATACTAAAATATATAGATTTTACATGTGTTAAAAGTCAATAAAATAAATGAAAAAAAAATAAACAAATGAACAAAGGAATAGTGACCACAAAACTGCGAGACTCGGGAGCAGTGGTAGACATGCCATGGTAAGACATTTCAAACAAGTGACTCCACTGCATGTCTCTGGATGTATTTGAGAAGAGTTTTAGTTTTGCCTCTTCTTTGGAGCAGTGACATTGCTATGCCATCTGTTGGGTCCCTATGAAAGAAACCCACTCAACACTTTAGGCCGATGTACCAGGATATTCTCCATTCCTGTGTCTCCTACCAGGCTTGGCCTGTGATGGTGCACTTTAAATGGTATATGTCTGCCCCACCCGAAGACAGTGGGGTTCTCTGGTCTGGAAATAGTACTGGCTGGACTGGGGCACTGGGAAAACACTGAGCATTTATAGAAAAAAAAATAGTTTGGTATTGGTATTTGGAAGTGGTGCATGCCATTACGATCCCATGGCCATTCCAGAAAGTAATTTATAATGGCAGAATATTGATCGCTGATATGCCCTCTCATTACAACCATGAAAGTAGTACAGACGTTCAAGCAGGGTTCTTAAAGATACTAATGTAATAACTTCTCATATATGTTATTGAATGCCTTGTGTCAGAAAGGGCATATGGTCAAAACATCGCGTTTTAAATCGTTGTGGTCAATTCGTTGAAGTCCCCGGATCTGTAGTCACGGACATGTCATCCTATATGAGTTTTAATTATCTGTCAACAACATATGCCATCTATGCAAGATTGGGCCAAATATCTTTAAAAATTTCCAAGCTACAGCAAATTGAAAATCTATCAGTAAAATAAGCGGATTTGTGGGACTTAGTGTTTTTTTTTTTGTAGTTCATGACAAACACTTCCCCAAAAAGGTGCATTGTGCACGCACGCAGTCTTACTATATTTTTCTGTAGCAATTTTTAGCTTGCAATAACTTGATAAATTCTAAAGATGTGAGAACAAAAGACTTCACCACAAGTTGAGGCTCTCTCTGTCAGATCAGCTACTGACTTCACAGTGGTTCTGCAACAGCAAAATAAAACTTTTTCCTGCATTTGAAACCTGGCATGTGTGGTGATGGCTTCTGTTCTTGCATTTGGCTCATTGGTGACTCTATCTTTGCCCTGGTTACCCTGAGCCACCTCTGCATCCTGCTGAATTCTAAAGACATTTTGACCCAAACTTAAATGGAGGGCATATCAGGCCGCCACCTTGCAACCACATTAGTGGTCACCCTCGACTACCCCATTGTTTCAGGACTACTATTAGTCGCAGAAACAGTAGAATCACTTACAAAAGTAACATAAATTGCCCACAAAACTAGCATTATTGATTACACCGCACAACTATTTGTCCGTTGATTGATGTTTTCTAATTCGCCTTGTCTTGTTTGCAACCAGACTACATATCGGCTTTTTTATCCGGCTATATTTTGTCCAGGTTACCATTTGTCTGCTACATTTTGTCCACAATTAATTGACCGGCAGCAAAACGTCCGCTGACGGTCAGAAAGCTGTGTTCCTTAAAATCTAGAAAAAAAGAAAGAAAAAGAAAAATAACAGCTGGGTAAATCAAGGTGAAATTCTATTTGAGCTTCTTAACAGAGGAAGGCACCAGAACTGGACCAGACCCATTAGCTCAGTTCAATACGAAAACAGATATTTAACAATGAACTGCATAAGCAATTGATATGGAAAACGGGACTTGGCCATAGAGAAAAAAATAACCAGAAGGTTTTGTAATACAATATCTCTCAGCGTTTCAAGGGCAAATCACTGACAATTGCGTTTGCTGTCCAGAAGAAAAAGCAACACTTTGACTTCCGTTCAGACTGTATGGAGCAAAGGTAGGAAATCTGTCATGTTTCTCCTAGAAAATCCCATTCAAAAAGATCGGTGCTACTGAGATCACAAGTATGAAGGGCTGCAGCTGATCTTCTGGAATTCTGTGCTATACGAGCTGAGAAAGTGGCGTATTGAAGGAGAAAGTGAGTGAAATTTATACCAGGGAGAAGCTACTGTCTGAGAGTGGGTGAAAAATGCAGCTAAATAAATGTCCAACTACTGTATTTATTTGTCACTGCAATCCTGTAGGCTTGGGACATCACTTTAAAGAGAGATTGCTTCACAGTTCTGTCTTGCACCATAAAGTTAAGAGTTGGCGATCTGATTTGAAATCGGGAAAAATAGTGCAATGCCCTAATAAATGACCAGCTATTATAAAATATCATAGCGTGTACTGCACATTTTTGCTGTATATGTTTTCTAGGTTTGGGTAGTATTTGATATAGAGGCATTGTAAGCAGCGAGCATGTACCTTGAAGACACGTTTCACGCAGTGATTGAAGCGGACCTTTTCTTTGAAGCCAAGGCCACCACTGTCAATCAGCTGCCATACACATCTTGCTGCTCCATTGGTGCATACGGGATGCACTCCACAGATTGAGCACTTCACTGGCAGGAACAGCACACGCCTCCAGCAAGTCGCATTCTCCCACGATGTTTCTTGCGCATGCGCGCAAGCAAACATAAAAATAGGGATTGGGCACCCCAGTGTCAGTGTTTCTTATTTATTTTTATTTATTCAATCTAGGATTACAAGTACCTTTGAGCGCCAAGCGGCTCATTTACAAAGGTTCCACGTCAATAGGGGGGGTACAGATCCATAATGGAAAACAGACTGGTTTCATAAACAGTTAAGCAATTTGTATTACAAAATACAGAGTAAGAGAATAGCAATTAAATACACATTAGTTTAGCACGTGATTCAAGGCAGGGAGTGAGAAGAGGAGGGAATTAGGAGGGGAACCGGATCAAGGAAGGGGAGAGCAACCATGCGGCATTGTCAAGTAGCAGCGAGGATAGTTGCGTTCCAGGACAGTAGCTGCTGCTGTTGTTTTCACAGGGTTCTTGTGGATTTTACTTGTTAGGTTAGTTCTTTTCTTTCTTACTTCTAAGGGGCTAGCAGGGTATTGTTTTTGGTGCTGCTGGATGTTTGTAAACTGATTTGGTGGCTGTAAGTGGGGCTCATTTTGTGGGTGTTTCACTGTGTAACAGGCTGCGCTGGTAGAGGCCTATTTCTTCTGATTTAAAACCTATTTGGTGGGATTTGCTTGGGCCTGGTTCTTTGGCTGCTGGGCTTGGAGGGGAGACACAGGGCTGATACTCTCTCTCGAGTCAGGTATCTGCCCAATACCCACCTCCCAGAAGTCTGCAAATTTATAGGAGAACACCTGCCCTGCAATTGGAGGAAAAGGCTGCAGGTGCAGCTCATGTAGTTCTAGCCACTCGGGGTAGGATTTAAAGGCTGGGAGAGAGGAGCTTTGGGAGTTGTTCATTTCCCTTATAAGTTTAATGTGTTGTACTGCACCTAGTAACAGGGTTAATGGTGTACAGTGGGACTGTCTGTAATATTAGTGGGTGACCTGATGAGGCAGTAGGGGTATCTTGTACTAGGGGGGAACCTGGTGGCTCACCCAAGGAAACCTATTTGAAGGGGATGGAACCACACATCATTAGGGCCGCATCTTTGGGAGGGTGGTGGGGTCACAGGGTGTGGAGCAGCCATGATACTGGACTGGGCTGGAAGTTGGTGGTTGCCCAGTGTGCTACCAGCTAGCACAGCTTAGGGAGGAGGTTGCGGGATCAGGAGAAAGCTGGGGAAGGGGTGGTATGGTTGGGGAAGGGCTGGGAATCTCCACAGGGTTGCACCCAAGCACTGGGGGTGGGGGGGCATAGGGAAAGGAGTGCAGGGAGAATACTAGGGGTCACATAGGGAACGTGGCAGAGGGGGTCCAAAAGGACACTACCAAGGAAGCAGGCAGGAAACTGGGGGCCCTCACAAAGGGGGGACAGAGGGACAACATTCTCAGGGAAGTAGGCAGATGGCCAGGGCTGGACAGAAGGAAGCAAGGCGGGGAGGTGGATCAGACCTTACACTCAGTAACCGCTTCAATTCTCTTCTTCTGCTCAAGGATGAGGGGGGTGATGTAGCCATGACAGGGGTAGTTAGAGATGGAAAGGGAGTGGGAGGCAGGAGGCAGGGGCCAGATAGCAGGAAGAACAGGGGGGGACCTGGAATGCAGGAGAATGGGGGGAGCAGTGAATCAGAGCAGGAGGGGCAGGGGGAAGAGGGAGGAAAGCGCAAGGAGAAGGACCAGTTGGGAGGAAAGGTAAAGGAGAAGGACCAGAAGTACAAGGAGGATTCAGTAAAGGATGCTGAGGGTTTAGGCCAGGGGAGCATGACTACCAAGGAGGAACTAAATGGAGACAGGAAAGAAGGAGGATGAGCCAGGCTAGTTTAGCAGATGGGGAGAAGGACCAGTCTCGAGCAGTGAGGGGAATTAGCAAGGTACAGAAGGATACTCAGGAGGAGGAGAGGCATAGGATTGGAGGGGAGGGGGTGGCCATGGTAAATAAGGAGGGGGTGGCATGTGGCACCCAGAAAGGGGTAGGAACACGGAGCCAGCTGGGTGGAGGGGCCTGTAGAAAGGATGAGGGACATGGAAGGGGGGGAATGGAGGAAAAGGAGTGGTCAGAGTGCTCCTGCTGGGGGATTCTATGATCGGGGTATCAAATGGGATAGGGAGGGAGAAGCCTGGCCAGTTAGAACAAGATGCTTCCCTGGACTAACGGTGCACAGGGCTAAGCACGAGGTATATCAGCTGGCAAAGGATTGTGGGGGTTCCCCAGACATACTGGTTCACCTGGGTACAAATGACATTGAGGGAAATAGCGAGCTAGAGATACAGGCAAGATTCAGGGAGCTTGCCAGGGTCTGTCATGACATAGGGATGCACAGTTTCTCTCAGAAATCCTGCCAGTGCCAAGGGCTAGTGGGGAACACAAAAGGAAAATTAGGAGATAAACCAGTGGCTCAGGGAGTGGTGTGAGGCCAGAGGGTATGGGTTGATGGGGGATTGGGGGGAGACCTGGGAGGATAAGGAGCAGTATGCTAGAGATAGACTACATCTCAATTTGGAGGGAAGGGGAATCCTTAAGTTGAAAATAGAGGGGTTCATTGGTGAAAAGTGGGGTTTAAACTTGTGAAGGGGGGTGGGATGGGAGAAAAGGCTGTCAAGGGGGTGCCGATAAAGGAGGGACTCTGTCTCCACCCCCCTGGGGACCAGGAGGATTGAAAGAAAAGGCCAACTGGCAAAGTGCAGACCAGGGGAAAACAGAATCCCCATGGGAACATGAGCAGGGGAAATGGAACTATAGGGAAAGGGTGGAAGGTAGTCCTGCTAAATGCCAGGAGCTTGGGAAATAAAATGCCTGAGCTCCAGGCGATGCTAACTGAGGGATCAGTGGATGTGGCAGCGGTCACTGAGACTTGGGGCCACTGCAAGACATGACTGGGACCTGAACCTGGAGGGATACACTATGTTCAGGAAGGACAGGGAGAGGGAAGGGAGGAGGGTAGCAATGATAGTCAAAAACTGCATTGGCATAGGGGAGTAGAGGAGGCGGAGGAACCGTGGAGGTGATTTGGTCACCTTGATAACAAGGGGGGGAGAGAGTAAAATAGGAGTGGTGTATAGACCCCTGCCTCCGGGAGGAGCTGGAGGACAGTCTGGTGGCAGATGTTAGGAGAGAACCTGCAGACTGGGCAGAGGAACGGTGGTGGTGTTGGGGACTTAAACATGCCAGGAACAGACTGGGAGACTATGACATCCTCTATGACCAGGGAACAGAGGTTGTTGGATGTCTTTCAAGACGCTCTCCTAACTCAGCAGGTGAGGAACCAACTAGGGAGGCACGAGTACTGGATGTGGTCCTGGCAGACAGTGACCAGATTGGGGGCCTGGAGGTAAGGACCCATTGGCGGGAGTGACCATGCACGGTCTGGTTCTGCCTGGACCTAGGAGGGTAGAGGCTGCACAAAGACGGAAGTAACCGACTTCAGGGGTGGATTTTAAGGAAATGGGAAGGATCCTTAAGGAGCATTTGGATGGGATTGGGTCAGACATGGACGCTGATAGTAGGTGGGAAATCATCAGGAGAGGGGTGCAGGATGCTACCAGCACCTGTGCAAGAGTAAGACGAAAATACGGTAGGGCCCAAAAACCCTGTTGGTGGACCAGGGAGGTCCAGGAGGTGGTGCGGGGAAAGAAAGCAGCCTATAAGCAATTCAAGTGCTCAAGGAGTGAAAGGGATCGAGGGGAGTAAGAGCTGATGGCTAGAAGGGCCACTAGAGTGGTGAGGGCGGCTAAGGCAAGGAAGGAGCAGAACCTGGCCAGGGAAATTAGGAGAGGGAACAAGGGGTTCTTTAGATACATTGGGGAAAAACGAAGGGTGAAGGGGCAGATTAGCAGGATTAAATCAGGGGAGATGGGCACAAGACCCGGGAGCAGGCTGAGGTACTAAATGAGTACTTCACCCCAGTTTTACCAGGGAAAATGGGGTGCTGCATCATACATGGGGGAGACAGAGATACTGAGGAGGGGGACCCTTACCGATCGGCAGGTCTGGGAGGGGGGGCATCACTGGCAGGTGGGGGGAGGGCTAAGCAGGGAGAAGGGGTACCGGAAGTGGAAATCACAGCAGAGAGAGTGAGGGAAGCCCTCAGCTCCCTTAAGACGGAGAAAGCACCGGGGCCGGATAAATTACATCCCAGAGTGTTGAAGGAACTTGCAGATGTCCTGGCAAAACCCCTGGCAGAGCTTTTCACCATCTCTCTGAGGACAGGGTGGGTGCCCAAAGACTGGAAGGTGGCACATATAGTGCCTATCCACAAGGGGGGATCAAGGGAGGTGGAAGGGAACTACAGGCCTGTCAGCCTGACCTCGGTGGTGGGCAAAGTGATGGAGGGCATTGTCAAGGAGAGGCTAGGGGGGGACCTGGATAAGTCAGGGTGCCTGGACAATAGACAGCATGGATTCATCCCAGGGAAATCGTGTCAGACAAACCTGGTGGAGTTCTATGACTGGGTGACAAGTGCCTTGGACCTGGGTAGACCAGTGGATGTCCTCTTTCTAGACTTCAGCAAGGCATTTGACTCTGTTCCTCATGTGGGCCTGTTGGATAAGCTGGGAGAAATGGGGTGGGGAACCAGATGATCAGATGGATAGGCAATTGGCTCCAGAACCGGACCCAGAGGGTCATAGTTGGTGGATAGTCTCATCCCAAGGAGGGTCATTAGTGGGTCCCACAGGGATCAGTCCTTGGGCCTTCTGTTCAACGCCTACGACGGACATAAGGACAGGAATCAGGAGTGAGATGAGTCTCTTATGGATGACTCAAACTGGGGCGTGGTGGATGGGGAGGAGGGAGGGTGGCCTACAGGGGGACCTGGAGGCTCTGGAAAGATGGTCTAGAAAGTGGAAGCTGAGGTTCAATGCAGGGAAATGCAAGGTGCTCCACCTGGGGCCAGAAACCCAGGTCAAGTGTACACCCTGGGGAAATGCACAAGTCTCATGGCTGAGAGGGACCTGGGGTGGTGGTGGATGTCAAGATGAACAACTCTGAGACTTGTAGGAGGGCAGCAGCCAAGGCCAACAGGATGCTGGGATGCATCGCTAGGGGATCACTCCAGAAGGAGGAAGTGATACTCCCTCTGTATAACTGCTTGGTGAGGCCGCACCTGGAGTACTGCGTGCAGTTTGGAGGCCACACTTAAAGCGGGACATTAACCTCCTGGAGAGGGTCCAGAGGAGGGCAACCAAAATGATTTGGGGCTTGGGGGACAGGACCTATGAGGAGAGGCTCGAAGAGCTAAATATGTACACATTGGAAGAGAGAAGGGACTGGGGGGACATGATAGAGGTCTTTAGGTACATGAAGATGGTAAATAGGGGAGGAACAGTCGGGGTGCTTCGAAGGAAGGAGGAAGGGGCCACTAGAGGGCATGGCTGGAAGCTGGAGGGGGGAAGATTCAGGGGAGAAAGGAGGAGGTGCTACTTCACTGAGAGGGTGGTGGAGCCATGGAATGCACTGCCTAGGGGGCTGGTGGAGGCAGAGACAGTGGAGGGGTTCAAGAGGGGGTGGGACAGGTACAGGGGAAGGGTTCTGGAAGCAAAATCCAATGCAGCAAGAATATCCGGAACTGGGAAGGGAGAAGCCAGAGAAGGCGAGGGGGACAGCAAGGTCAGCACCCAGGTTGGGGACTGACCAAACGAGCAGACACGAAAGACCATTAGGCCTATTCTGCTGGCATTTTAGTATGTTAGTATGTTAGTATAGTAAGGGACGAAAAGCAATGAAGACAGTGGGGGGGAGAAGAGAGGGGAGATGGGAGGGCAGGAAGGGAGAGGAGAGTGAGAGGGCAAGACAAATAGAGAGAACAGTGGAAGAATGGTGGGGTTGGGGGTGGAGGGGGTGAAGTCCCGGAAATAGGAACAAGGATGTTAAGTGGTGAAATCACAGGAGTTTTCAGTTAGGATGTGCTGACGAAGTTTGAGTTTGAAATCACCGAGACTAGCAAGGTTAGCCAAACCATTGTGGAGGCCATTTAACCAGTATGGTGCTTTGATGCAAAAGGAGGGTTGGTATTGGGTGGTCCGGCACATCGGGACTAGTAGAAGTGCAGAAGATGAGGTGTGCTTATGTTGAGTCTTGGGGGATTTGTGAAGTAAGCATCCTAATCCTGAAGGCATGAGTCCAAGGAGAATCTTTTTGGCAAGTAAGCAGGTGTGGTATTTAATTCGCCCATGCAAGTTGAGCCACTCAGCCTGCATATAGACATCGCAAGTGTGGGTGAGGCGTGGTGCACCAATTAGGAGTCTACAGGCATTGTTCAGTGCCACAGTGAGCCTTTTGAGTGCAGTGGTGGAAGCAGTTCCGTAAATGACAAGGCCATAGTCGATTAAGGAGAGCACCAAGCTGTGGACAGCAAGATTTAGGGATCCAGGTGTTAGAGACTTTCTCAGTCAATAGAGGAGCCTAATCCTGGTATTGACGGCTCTGGCACCATTTTCAATGTGCAGTGAATAGGTGAGGTGTCTATCAAGGGTACTTGAAGTGCTGTATTTGTTTAAGGGGGTCACCTTGGAAATTTTGGATGCTAAAAGCATGCTCTTTATGTTGACTACGGGCTGAGGAGAACAACAGAACTTTTGTCTTCATGTAGTTTAGTACTAGTTTATGGTTGCAGAACCAGTGCTCAACTTCCGTGAAGCCTATTTGAAGGTTAGTTTCAAGGAGGTAAGGGTCAGGGTGGCTTGCAAAAATGACAGCATCGTCTGCATAGAGCAGTGTTTGCTGGTGGCAGGCAGTCAGTAGATTGTTAAGGAAGATACTGAAAAGGAGTGGACCCAGGACTGAGCCCTGGGGTACTCCGGATCGAACAGGCTTCTGGTCAGAGATAGCATTGGAAATCTTCATGCGTTGAGATCTGTCCCCAAGATAGCTTCTAAACCAGGGCAGTGTATCAGGGAAGAGACTAGTTTATGAGAGTTGTTTAAGGAGGAGTTGGTGATTAACTGTGTTGAAGGCCTTGGTTAAGTCTATAAAGACTGCGCCCACAAGACTGCCTTGGTCAATAGATTGCTGGACATAGCTGGTAAATTCTAAAAGTGCAGTGGTGGTGCTGTGCCTTTCTGAAAACCATGCTGTTGTTCACACAGTAGGGAGTATCTATCAAGATAGTCCACAAGTTGGTTGGCAACAATACGTTGGAGTATTTTAGAGAGGGGTGAGAGGATTGATATAGGCCTATAGTTGCTGTGTAGTGCACGGTCTCCAGATTTGTGAACTGGGGTAACAATGGCTGTTTTCCATACCTGTGGGAACTGTGAGAGGGTTAGAGAGAGGTTAAGTAATTTAGAAATAGGTGGAAGTACGTCCTCCGTGGTGAGTGCGATTAGCTTGAGGTCTAAAGAGTCACCACTGTGCCTGGACTTGCCCAGCACATTGTTTAGTAGTTTCCTGACCTGTGCCACTGAGACACGTTTAAAGTAGAAGGAGGGGGTGATGATTTGTCTTGGTCTCAGGATGATGTTCTGCCATTAAGGTGGTATCATCAAAGAAGTCTTTTGGTAGCACACTACTTAGGTCAGTGAAGGCATCATTAAAGGTATTCAGTATTGTGAGTGGGTCAAGTATGGGGGTGCCATCAAGGTTTAACATCGCGGGAACCTTTTTTGGGTCTTTACCCAGAACATAATTGATATTTGCCCAGAATTTCCTGCTGTCACCCCAGGTATTGGTAAGTTTCTCCTGTGTGATTGCTTTGCTTTACGGATTTCCCGAGTGCAGGAGTTTCTTGTAGCTTTATAGGCTTGCCAGTCCTATAGCTTGCCAGAAGATTTAGCATAGTACCAGAGGTGGCCCTGCCATTTCATGCTGTCTATCAGCCCATTTTCTTGAAGGGTGCGTGAACATCACAGGCAGCATTGAACATAGTGATAAAATGTTGGAGTGATACATTAATGTCTGTAGAGGAGTCGAGTAGCGACCAGTCCTGACAGCGCAAGTGTTGTTTTAGGAGTTCCAGGTGGCCACGTCTTAGCACTCTGTTGTAGATAGTTAGAGGCGGTGGGGCATGGAATTTGTTGGTCCAATTGCAAGTAACAGTGGAGTGGCCACTGAGTGAATCAGAGTGCACACTTATGTTGATGACACGGTCAGGGCGATTAGAGATTTTCCAGTCATGAATGGTGCTTGTCCCAGCCTTATAATTAATTCTAGTGGGGCAGCTGACCAGCTAAGTAAGGTGCAGAGCTTCCAGTGCATCCTTTATGGGGCCACTGGAGGCAGACAGCCAGTTTATGTTGAAGTCATCAAGTAATATTGTCTCAGCGATGTGATTTTAGGTAGTCCAATACTTTATGAAGACCAGGGTAGGGAGGTATGTAAACTACTAGGATTGTGAGAGTCTTGTAGTGGGCTCCCAGTAGCACTTTAATCGCTAGTACCTGGGTGGGGCACCCAATGTCATAACAGGCAAGACCAGTCCTTTTAGAGTGTCTTTTAGATAGATAACACAACGACCACCACGCTTAGTCGATCTGTCCACTCTGAAGGTAGTGTAGCCAAGTATGACAACCGCTGCATCTGGTATTTTGGGAGATAGCCAAGTTTCAACTACAGAGAGTATATCGGGGTTGTTTAGCAAGACCCAGGCTTTAAGGAAGTCAATTTTGCACAGGAGGCTGCAAATGTTAATAGAGGCCAGGTGAAGAGTTTCCTGTTTCTGGTGATTATCCTTTGTAATAAGGCATGCTGGTCCAGGGTTGGGGTGGATGTTACCTGATACCATAAGTAGCAGGAGGGGTAGCCTTAGGAGGTACTCTCTAATCAGTTTGGATGCTTGTTTAGTAGCCATTCTGGAGCTATGCAATGATTTCACATTCACTTTCACGTCCAGAAAGTAGAAGATAATAGGTCCTGAGGTGGTTATGATGCAGGTAGGTGGGTAAGTAGAAACCCAACAATCACGTTGAGGATGGAAAAATAGGGGAGACGGGCCCATTTGAGATGGAAAAATAATACCCAGAAGTCCAGCCTACAATGTAGTGGAGGCTAATTCCAGCCACAAGGATCTGGGGTTGAGTCCAGTTAGGTAAAGTGCTTTCGAGTGACTGATCAAGAAGAAGAAGAAGATAAGAATGTGGTGCAGGGCAACAATATTAGGTATGAACATAGTGTCAAGTAAGATTTAATTAACGGAGAGGATAGAACAGCAAACACAGAAATGCACAGTCCAATTTCTTTCTGTGTCATCTGGGCTATTAGTACAACTTATGACAGAGGTCACCTAGGGTCACAGCTAGGCAGGGGTTTGACAAGAGGCTTTGGCTATGCAAGACCTTGCAGGCATACACTCCCCAGCCCCATTTCATTGATAGCCGGGGGCACACTTACTCAAGTACAAGTGCAGGATGTGAAATTCTTTTGTTCTTATGCTTCTTTTGTTATTTAAAGAGGTTGTTTAAAAGCCCACAAATAGATCGCTTAGGAGCAAGTCAGATGAAAATGTGGATTCGAGCAGGACCCAGAGTCACTGAGTTTGTCAGACGTTGTTGCTTGACTTCAATTTTGGTTGGGATAACTTCCAAAAAGTTGATTTTAAACTGAAATTGCAAATACCTGGTGGTGATGTTTTGCAGAAATCCAGTCCAAGAGACCCTCACAGATGTAATGAGCAAGAATGGTGTAGTTACTCCAAGCAGAATATCTAGTAAATCCCCCAAAACTAAGCTACAGACACAGACAAACACAAACAGCCACCCACACAGACCTAGGAGGTGGGGCCAAAATGTTATGTTTGGTGGTTCTGGGGGTGGGCTCCCTGGTGTCGCACAGTGAAAATGGATGGGGTGTGGGCACTACCTGGCTTGGGGGATTGGGTACCCCAATGTTGGAAACTTTAGAAGGAAGGGGTGAGAGGAATTGAGGGATGGTTTTATTTATTTCAGGTATTGACACTGGAGATTGGGAACCCCAGTGTCAGTGTTATGTTTGGTGGCGCCGGAGGTGGGCTAGCTGGTGTCGCACTGTGAAAACAGGCAGGGGGGTACTAGCCATCACCAGGGATCTGGCACCCCAGTGTCAGAAAATTAAGAAGGAAAGGGTAGGGGGAATTGTTGTTACCTTAGTGGAGGGAGGACCACAGGATGCTGATCATGACACTGATCAGCTCTGCTTACTAGGTGGCTTATGCATATCAAAGGAAAGATCCACACTATGATTCAGCCAGCTCTTTTCTTTGAAGTACCTGAAGTTCCATCCAGCAAGACCAGAAGAGTGTCATGATCAGTCTGGTTGATGATCGGTCTGACACTGTTGAGCCTCTTGATGACTGCTCTTGAATTGGACCAACAGTGACACACTTCTCAAAATCCACTATCGTTCCATTATATTCACTTTGCACACGCGTAAGGGCAAACATAAAAAGATCCCTAACAGCTGACTCAATTCAGTTAGACTATTTGACTTGTTCTTAGCTTCAGACAACTAAGCTACAAAAAAAAACTTACATTTCTAATCAAAACAAACACCTACAATACCTCCCTTACTCCCCTAAGCTGTTTAGTGTTTAAAACACTACACTGCAGCTTTAAGTCTGGTTTGGTTTAAGTACACACACACACAGGCTGTGTGCGTGTTGGGGCCCAATCAGTCGACATGGGTTATGTTGCCTAAAACAAAAGACACACGGCAATCAATGGCACAATCAAAAGGGCATGCACTGCAAAAACGTCAGGTAAAACACCAACAGGACACAAACAGCACACGCCCTTTAAAACAATGGGCTTCCTTGTTTTTTTGCAGGGAGCTTTGCTTCCCACAACCCCTGTAATTTATATAACAAACTCCAGAGGGGTGTGGACTTGGGGGATGGGGAGAAGCTCGAGATGGGGGAACTCTGTCTTTTTTTTTTTTTTTTAAATAAAACTGCAAAAGTAGTAACACAGGCAGACCTAGGGGGAATCGAACCACAGTCCCAGATCACCTGATTTTGCCATATGCTGGTGCCTTAGCCACTCCACCACAGGAGCAGCTTGACCAGGCACCCAGCACATGGCAACTTGATCCTTCCATGTCAATAGCGTACAGCAACTGGGGAGCGGTAATTCCCTACCGCTGTTATACCACTGTCGCTGTAAATTCAGTCGTGCTCTACACAATGCGGTTAATACCGTCCTGTCTTACATGCGTGGTACTGACCTGGTACCAATCAGCCTCTCTCAGCAAACTGCCCTTCTAATTTCTCTTTCTTCTCAATCTAGCAGAAAGCCTAATTTTCACCCTACAGTGTAAAAAATCAACCTTCTCTAGCTTGGGCTTTAGAGAGGGAACAAACCTGTTAAGATATTTAATTTTTGGTCTAATTTTAACATGTGGATGAGAGTAGATTGCTCTTTCTCAGCAGTTAAAACCTCTATCTCTCTCTTGCCAGTAGCTTCTGCAAGTGCTGAATCACATGACCTGCCTTCTGTGAGCTTCCAAAGTGGCCTCTGATTGAACATAGAAACATAGACATTGATGGCAGATAAGGACCACTTGGTCCCCCCAGTCTGCCCATTTCCCTACCTATTGAATAAGCTGCAGCTCCTAGTTAACCAAAAGCCTACTTCCTCCTACCCTCCACTATAATTGCCTTATGTCTGTCCCATACAGTCTTGAATTCCCCACTGTTTTTGACCCCACGACCTCCTCAGGGAGGTCGTTCCATGCGTCCACCACCCTCTCTGTGAAAAAATATTTCCTCACATTGCCCCAGAGCCGTCCCCCCTCTATCTTCAAATTGTGCCCCCTTGTTCTTGCACATCTCTTTTTCTGAAAGATGCTACCCTCTTGGACTTTGTTGATTCCCTTGAGGTACTTGAAAGTTTCTATCATGTTCCCCCTCTCACTCCTTTCCTCGAGGGTATGCATATTAAGCATCTTTAGTCTCTCTTCGTATGGTTTCTGGTGCAGACCCTGCACCATTTTAGTTGCCCTTCTTCATACTACCTCCATCCTGTCTATGTCCTTGTGGAGATGGGGTCTTCAGAACTGCACGTGGTACTCCAGATGGGGTCTCACCAACTGTCTGTACATAGGGATGACAACTTCTGTTTTCTATCGGTGATGCTTCTCCCTATGCATCCCAGTATCCCCCATACCTCCTTACTGCCTTCTCATTGCCTGCCTACATTTAGGTCATCTGCTATGACTACCCGGGTCCCTTTCCATTTTTGTTGTTCTTAGTACCATCCCCCAACCCACCCCCATTGTGTGCTCTTCCCGGTTTTTTCCCTAGGTGCACATTTAGCACTTCTATGCTGAATCTAAGCTGCCATACTTTTGACCATTCCTCCAACCTTGCCAAGTCCTTATCATCCTTTCCACTCCCCCCTTGTGTATCAACCCTGTTGCAGATCTTTGTGTCATCTGCAAAGAGGCATACTTTTCCTTCCAATCCCTCTGCAATGTCACTTATAAAGACATTAAAGAGGACCGGCCCCAGCACCAAACCCTGTGGCACCCCGCTAATAACCCCCCTTTCTTCAATGTGGACTCCGTTTACTATTACCCTCTATGTCTTGTTGTCCAGCCAATTTTTTACCCAGGCTACCACCCTGAGACCCACGCCCAGGCTGGCTAACATGTTTATTAATCTTTTGTGCAGGACTATGTCAAATGCCTTGCTAAAGGCTAGGTAGGCCATGTCCACATCCCCTCCCTGGTCTACTACTTTGGTCACTCAGTCAGAAAAATTTATTAGATTCGTCTGACATGACCTTCCCGCTGTGAATCCATGCTGCCTTGTGTCCTGTGCCCTGCTGGCCTCTAGGTACTGAACTATTCTTTCTTTCAAAAGTGATTCCATAATTTTCCCTACCACTGAGGTAAAACTAACAGGTCTGTAGTTTTCTGCCTCTGTCTTGCTCCCACTTTTGTGAACCGGAATCACATCCACCCTCCTCCAGTCCTCAGGTACCACACCCTCATCCCATAATTTGTTAAAAAGAGTAGTCAGTGGTGTCACCAGTTCTGCCCTTAGTTCTTTTAGAATTCTGGGGTGAATCCCATCAGGCCCCATTGCCTTGTCCACTTTGAGTTTTAGGAGTCCTTTCAGGACCCTTTCTTCTGTGAATGGACTGGTATCGACCCCCCTTATAAAGAGTGCTTCTATTGTTTGGTTTACATACATCCCCCTCCTCTTCTTTTGTGAATACTGAACAAACATATTCGTTCAGTATCTCTGCCTTTTCACTGGCACTCTCTGCCCACCCCTTCCCCTTTCTTAAGCCTCACTGTCCCTCCCATGGTCTTTCTTCGCTCACTAATCTACCTATAAAAGGTTTTATCCTCCTTCTTAACTGAGTTAGCTATCTTTTCCTTGGTTTGGGCCTTTGCTATTCTGACTGCCTTACTGCTTCCTTCTGCTTTAACTGGTACAGTTCTCTGTCCTGCACCTTTTGTGATTCCTTATACTTTCTGAATGCTATCTTTTTTTCCCTAACCTTCCCCGACACCTGTTTTGAGAACCATAGTGTTTTTTTCCTTTGTTTTGTTTTGTTTACTTGCTTCACACAAAAGCTTGTTGCCTCTGTGATGGCAGTTTTGATTTTTCCCCATTGTTCCTCCACCCCTCCTTCTTGCCCTTTTGCTAGTGCATTCCTTAGGCACTCTCCCATTCTGCAAAAGTCAGCCTTCCGAAAGTCCAGTACCCTTACTTTTGTATGGCTTGACTCTATGGCTGTGTTTATTGTGAACCACACTGTCTGGTGGTCGCTTCTTCCCAGATGGCTACCCACTTCTGAAACAGGAAGTCTCAGGAGATTTTGAATGCCCACTGAATGGCAAAATGCTGAATATCCCCAAATAGTACTAATTATTTGAGTAACAGATAGCCTATTTGTGGTATTCAGGAAATATTATTTGCTACTTGCACACCCCTGCCATCTTATATAAGCACCAACGTGTTTCCTTTTTGAATATCTCTTCAAACCACACACACAGTGCCCTTTAAAGCCTCAGTCCCTAGGAAATCATTTCTCTTCTTGAATTCTTCATTGGACATACTGGTACTGCAGTAGTTTATAAAATGGGTAAGAGAAATCATGCACTGATTGGTGGAATTCAGTCAAAAGGCTATGGTGTTATTATAGTGTAACTATACAGGTTATTTAAAAAGTCTTGCCTTTTGAGCTTTGTGGACTTTTTCACTATTTTATAAGTGCAATAACACACTCCATGGTGTATAGTTATTGAATTTTAATATATGGATATGCAAAATAATACTACGCTAAAGCATACAAAAAAATCCCGGCAATAGTACCGGACAGCAAGTGATAATACTATTGGTCACCAGTGATAATAGCACAGTTCAAAAGTGATAATAGTATCTTTCAGAGCCTGTAATGCTATCGTTCAATGGTCTGAACGATACTATTATCACTGAAAGTGGAAAGCACAAGCATAGCAGTCTTTGATGCCTGGCCATGTTGGGAGTGCCAATCAAACAGTGTGGTCCCTCATTGGCCACTTTCCCTCTGTGGGCAGGTGGAACATTTTTTAAAACATGGCGGCATCTCTCGGTTAGCGAGAGCGTATTCTGTCCTCCGCTGTTTTGTGCCCCCCCCAACATGGACATAGCTCATTGATCTTTTGTGCTGCACAGAACCTAACAACAGGTATGACTAAAAAGAAAAATAAAACATTTTCTGTTAGTCTGCTTAGCGAGCGGGAGGGCAAGCGAGTGAGCGGGGATGGGGGCATGAAGTAATGACACAAGAGCGAGACAATGTGGCTGTCAGCGATGACCAAACCTTTTCTGCACCTGCCAACTGTCCTTCAGCAAAACACAAAAACTGGATCCATATAGTTGTGGGAATATCGGACAGGTTAGTGTCTATCAGATCCTATCTGAGGTTCTGGACACAGGAACCTCTTGAGCTTCGCTCTCAAGGTTCCTATGTGTCCAGAACCTCTCGATGGTATTATTCACCAGTAATGGACACTAACCTGTCCATTATTCTCATTATAACCATACATGCTGAGTGTTGAAGACACTCAGCTGCACCTTGTACCTCACAACCCACTGTTCATATCTGTTTATTTAAGTGATAAGATTCAGTTAGCCTTCAACCTCGGCATTTAATAAACCACTGAAGCCAGTTATTCCTTTGTGTACTCTGGCTAACTTCGGTCTCGACATTTAATCAACCATTGAAGCCGGTTATTCATTTGTATACTCTGGCTAACCTCGGTCTCAACATTTAATAAACCACTGAAGCCAGTTATTCCTTTGTGTACTCTGGCTAACTTCGGTCTCGACATTTAATCAACCATTGAAGCCAGTTATTCATTTGTGTACTCTGGCTAACTTCGGTCTCAACATTTAATCAACCACTGAAGCTGGTTATTCCTTTGTATACTTTGACTAACTTCTGTCTTGACATTTAATCAACCACTGAAGCTGGTTATTCCTTTGTATACTCTGGCTAACTTCGGTCTCGGCATTTAATCAACCACTGAAGCCAGTTATTCCTTTGTGTACTCTGGCTAACTTCGGTCTCGACATTTAATCAACCACTGAAGCTGGTTATTCCTTTGTATACTCTGGCTAACTTCGGTCTCGGCATTTAATCAACCACTGAAGCCAGTTATTCCTTTGTGTACTCTGGCTAACTTCGGTCTCGACATTTAACCAACCACTGAAGCTGGTTGTTCCTTTGTATACTTTGGCTAACTTCTGTCTTGATAGTTAATCAACCACTGAAGCCAGTTATTCCTTTGTATACTCCGGCTAACTTCAGTCTCGGCATTTAACCAACCACTGAAGCCAGTTATTCTGAGTTTACTCTGGTTAACTGAATGTTATTACAATTAAACGACTATAAAGGTTGAGCCCAGGATTTTAAAAGTACTGTGGTAGTTTTTAAGTGATTTACTCATAGTCACACAATATGTCAGTAGTGGCTGTGGGATTCAAACCCAGTTCTCCAGGTTTGCAGTTCAGAGCTCTTAACCACTGTGCTATACTAACTCCCAGGAAACAGTTAACTAAATGGATAACCTACTGTGTGCATATCTGAAATGTGGATAACCTACTGTGAGCATCTCTGAAATGTAGATAACCTACTGTGTGCGTGTCTGAAATGTACATAACCTACTGTGGGCATACCTGAAATTTGAATAACCTACTGTGGACGTGTCTGAAATGTGGATAACCTACTGTGAGCATGTCTGAAATGTGGATGACCTACTATAAGCATGTCTGAGATGTGGATAACCTACTGTGAGCATGTCTGGAATGTGGATAACCTACTGTGAGTGTTTCTGAAATTTGGATGACCTACTATAAGCATGTCTGAGATGTGGATAACCTACTGTGAGCATGTCTGGAATGTGGATAACCTACTGTGAGTGTTTCTGAAATTTGGATAACCTACTGTGGGCATGTCTGAAATGTGGATAACCTACTGTGAGTCTGTCTGAAATGTGGATTAAACTACTGTGGGCATTGCTAGAATGTGGATAGCGTTCTGTGAGTGTCTCCAGAATGTGGATAACCTACTCCTCCCAACTATAGTGGCCCTATAAAAAGAAGGATGTAGCATGTGTAGAAAAAAAAAAAAAAAAATAACAAAATATGTGCAAGGAGCTGGAGAGCTAAATTATGAACAAAGACTAATCAAATTTGCTATATGTCTTTCGAGAGTAGAAGGTTGAGAGGGGCTCTTATGTTAGCAAAGGAAGTAATTAATGATAATTACCTGATAACGGACATGGGTTTAGAATTTAAACAAATCAATGTCAACACAAGGGTATATCCCCTGCAGTTAAGACAGAATCATTTCTCATCAAACAAACAAGCATACTTTTTTTCTCAGAGAATAATCACACCTTGGAATTCATTGTTCCCTGAAGTGATCATAAGTGATTCAAAGGATACTTTTAAAAACAGACTAGATAAGTTAATGTTCTCAGATCACTCCCTGTGTTATTAAGGGTGAAAGATAGGAGCTTTATAGGGGCTCTCAACCCTCTGTTCCTTCCCCTTTTCTTAGTGAATCTTAGTGAGCATGTCTAAAATATTTTCCTGTGTTCTGATTAGCTTAGAACAGATATCTATCATACAATATGGTGTAACTACATACCCTGTCATGCATTAATACTTACAGAGTAACATAGACACATACCAATTTAAGGCTGGAATGGACTCTTGGTCCATTGATCCTCCCCACCCATTACTTAATTAGGGGACAATAAGTGTGCTGTGCAAACATACTAATTTATAAGGTTTCCCACCTACTGTAATTGGTCAGGGGACAGGTGATGGAGGGTTGTGGTAAAAGGAGTTCACTCTGAGGAGGGTAGAGTAGCCATTGGAGGGGGGGGGGCTTCAGGGATCAATGCAGGGACCAGTCCTCTTTAATATCTTTACAGGTGACATTGCAGATGAGCTGGCAGGGAAGGTTTGCCTCTTTGCAGATGACGCTAAAATCTGCAATTGAGCGGATACTCTGGGGGGTGGAAAGGATGAGCAGGGACCTGAGAAAACTTGAGGAGTGGGCAAGGGTGTGGCAGCTAGTTTTCAATGTGAAAAAGTGCTAAATAATGTGCTTGGGGCACAGAAACCCAATGGCAGAGTACAACATTGGGGGAGTGATATTGACAACCACCAAGCAAGAGAGAGACCTTGTGGGTAATAATCTCTGATGACTTTAAGGTGGTCAGGAAGTGTGACAAAGCATCTGAGAGGGCTAGTGTAATGCTGAGGTTCATAGGCAGAGGTATCACCAGCAGAATGAGGGAGGTGTTACTGCCTCTGTATAGATCACTGGTAAGACCCCAGCAAGAATACTGCGTACAGGGGAATGTGGTCATCGTGGGGGACTTCAATCTGCCGGGGGTTGACTGGAGCACTCTGGTCACTTCCAGTGCTAGGGAGCAGATGTTGCTGGATGTGATCCAGGAGGGACTCCTGACACAGCTGGTCACTGGATCTTCCAGGCTAAGTAACACGCTAGATCTGGTACTGTTGAATAGTGAGGCAGTGAGGGAAATAAGGGTGGAGGACCCACTAGCTAATAACGATCACCAAATGGTATGGTTTACTATCACGATGAGCAGGGAGTCAGGGGGCTCACTAACAAAGGTGGTGGACTTCAGGAGGGCGGACTTCAGGAGGATGCAGGAGATACTGAAAGGGAAACTTGAGGGCATAGGGCCAGGTATGGAAGCAGAGCAGAAATGGGACATTATTAAATGGGGAATTACAGAGGCAACAGAAGCTTGCACCAAGTTATAGAGTAAGAGGAGCAGAGCAAGGAAACCATGCTGGTTGAACAGTGAGGTGATGGAGGGGTGAGGGCAAAGAGAGCTGCATAGCAGAGGTTCAGAAGGATGAGAAGGAGGAGGACAGGGAGAAGTATGCAAGATGATCCAAGGAAGTGACCAAGAGGGTGAGGGAAGTTAAGGCCTCAAGGGAGCTAAGGTTAGCACAGGGAATTAAGGGAGGGGGAGAAAGACTTTTTCAGATACATCAGACAGAAAAAGAAGTGCAGAAATAACATAGTGAGGATAAAAAGGAGTGGGGAGTGGGTAGAAAAGGGAGAGGAACAAGCAGAAGCACTAAATGAATACTTTTGCTGAGTGTTCACACAGGAGAAGGGGGGACCACTACCACCTTGGACTGGGAGGGTAGGGGGGGAAGAGGTGATGGATGGAATGATTGAGGGAAATAGAGTATTAGAGGGACTGAGGGTGCTAAAAATGGATAAGGCACCAGGGCTGGATGGTATCCACCCCAGGGTGCTGAAAGAGATGGTGGAGGTGCTGGCGGAACCACAGGCCGATCTGTTCAGCACCTCCCTAGATATGGGATGTGTGCATCAGGACTGCTGGATGGCCCACGTGGTGCCAATACAAAAGAGCAGCCCAAGGTACAAACCAGGCAATTATAGGCTGGTCACTCTCATTTCCATAGTGGGCAAGCTTATGGAGATGATACTGAAGGAGAGGCTGGTGTCATTTCTAGAGGACAATTACCTCCAGGATATGAGGTAGCATGGGTTCATATAGGGGAAAGCCTGTCAAACTAACCTAATACAATATTACAACTGGGTAACAAGATCGCTGGATAAGGGCCATGCAGTGGATGTCCTCTACTTAGATTTCAGCAAGGCCTTCAATTCAGTACCTCATGGGTGGCTTGGGTGGAAGCTAACTGGTGTGGGAGTGGGGGCAAAGATGGCAAACTGGATTACAAACTGGCTGCTTGGGAGGCTACAATGGATGGTGGTGGTGGTGTGGGGAATTCTCAACACCTAGACCAGTGATGAGCGGGGTGCCACAGGGCTCGGTGCTAGGCCTGGTGCTATTTGGGCTCTTCATCTTAGACATTATGCATGGAGTGGTGAGCAGGGTAAGTCTGTTTGCAGATGATACCAAAATGGGTGCAGCAGTGGACAAGAAGGAGGGATGGAAGCAACTACAGGGGGACCTAACCAAACTGGAGGAGTGGTCGGAGAGGTGGCAGCTGGGGTTCAATGCAAAGAAGTGTAAGGTTATGCACTTTAGGGCAAAGAACCCAAGGAGAGAATACTGGTTGGGGGTGGTGAAGCTGGGGATCACTGAGGAGGAGGAGAAGGACCTAGGGGTGATGGTAACAGGGAGCATGAATAATTCTGCCCAGTGCAGGAAAGTGGCAGTGAAGGTGAACAAGATGCTGGGGTGTATAGCGGGGGGTTCTCATCCAGGTGGGGGGAGGTGATCTTGCCCCTCTACAGGTCACTAGTCAGGCTGCACTTGGAGTACTGTGTGCAGTTCTGGAGGCCTTGCTTGAAGCTGTATATCAAGCTACTGGAGGGAGTGCAGTGGAGGGCAATGAGGATAATACAGTGAATGGAGGGGAGAGACTATGAGAACAGGCTGGGGGAACTGAATATGTACACCCTGGAGGAGAGGAGGGATGGGGGGGATGTGATCTAAACTTTCAAGTATCTGAGGGACATCAACAAGGATGGAGCCGATGGGGTTTTCAAACTAAGGAAGAGAAGGAACACTAGAGGGCTTGGGCTAAGCATAGAGGGGGAAGATTTAGGAGGGAGATGAGGAGGCATTACTTCACAGAGAGTGTAATGTCAAAGTGGAATGCCCTACCAGAGAGGGTGATATCATGCAAAACTGTGGGTAGCTTTAAAAGGGCACGGTACAAAGAACAGAGGAGCGCATGGGTGGGAGAGGCTGAAAATGGCTGAGGGCAGACAACAGGGGAGGTGGGTGTTGCAGCTGCAAGTTAGGGCTGCTAGCTGCACACTCGAGCAGACATTGATAAACCAGGAGTCTGTTTCTGCTGCCACATTTGTACGTTCATATGTTCTGGGGGCCACATCTCCAGAAGGACATAGAGTGGAGGTGGTCCAGAGGAGGCAACTAAAATGGTAAGGGTCTGAATCAAAAGACTTATGAGGAGAGACTAAATGAACTCAATATGTACACCCAGGGGGGGATATGATAGAGACCTTTAAATACCTCACGGGAATAAATAAGGTACAGGAGGTAAGTATTTTTCAGAAAAAAAGGAGTACGAAAATAAAGGGCCATGCTGTGAAGTTAGAGGGGAATAGATTCAGGAGAGATGTGAGGAAGTACTTCTTCACAGAAAGAGTGGTGGATTCCTGGAACAGTCTACCAGCAGAGGTTGTGGGGTGAGAATAGTGGTGGGCTTCAGGAATGCATGGGATAACCATGAGGGGATCTTAGTGGAAAGGAATAGAGGGAGGAAGAAAGAACCTGAGATCAAGAAGTGTCTACAGAGATACTGTAGGCAGGAAAAAATGGGCAGACTAGGTGGGCTAAGCAGTCCTTGTCTGCTCACAGATTCTACTGTATGTTTCTGTGTTACTCAGGCACCCTGTGATTCCCTTGGTGAGCAGAAAGTTGTCCAGGCTTACCATGAAGGCATATATAGTCTTCATGTCCACCGTCTCCAATGGTAGGCTGTTCCATATTTTCACCACCCTCTGGGAGAAATGCCTCCTAATATTACCTTTCAATTTACCACCTTAGAGCTTCACAGTGTGTCCCCACCTGCTGCTGGAGCACACCAGATTAAATGTATCCATCTGTTCAACATTGCTGATACATAATACATGAGTGTCACATACTGTGCTTCTTCCAGACTAGGTCTCTGATATGCTACCTTTGAGTTTGACAAAAATAAACCACTACAACCTGTACACCTATCCAGTGCTAATATACTCCTAAAATACAGTATATGGGGATTAGTAAGTAATGAACAATAAAAAAGCAGCCTAATTCCGGTGTTAAATTTGCATTTTAAAGTACTCTAGGCAACATTTAGTCCACAAAATAATCAGACCTTTATAATGGAAATGCTGAACAGGTTCCAGCTGTATCAAAACACCAACTTGTACAGCAATCTGTAATTAACCAGATATACACATTTTTCTAAATGTTACTTGATGACAAGCTATATCACTTTTCAATTCTCATATTGTCTGTTCCTCTCAAATGAGGACCTGAGCCATGCTAAATGTGAAAAGGTGTAACTGAGGATGAAGGAGATGGAGTCAGAATAAGTTCATCCCTAAACAGCTAAGAATCACTGCACAGTATTACCATGACATCTGCTGGCAGCAGCTCGTATAGCACCAGTACAGTTTGCCCCGTGATGAGATATAGACTGTAAATGCTACCTGTTGTTATACTACTCAGAAAAATACAAAATGCATATTAGATTATTCCATGGAAAAAGTGAGATGGGGCAGATTTGATGGGACTGGCTGGGGCAGGACACATTTACACAGGTATGCGAGGAAGAACAAAACCAAGTAATAAAAGTAGTGTAGCTTGCAGGGACCAAAAATAAAGTTCCAATCCAGGTCATTGTTGTCACAGGTAACGCTTTATTAAAAAACATCTGTTGAAAGAGTTGCACATACAAGGGCCCCAAGTATGTCTAACATGAAAATCCACAGGACTCCCCCTCTCAAAAAAAATGGTTCATCATGGAGGGGAAAAATGTATCACTATATTTAGGGTGTGTTTTTTTCTCCTAAAACTAAATGTAAACATGGGAGCCTGACCTTTTCCCATGCTGGTGACTCAGGTTCGGAAACGGACTCGGGTCTCAGGAGGTCAGTCAGGGGAGAGGAGGATTGAGTATTCCATGGACTGTGCTCCTCCTCTGGGGAGGTACAGTTGCTGCTCACAGTGCTTGACTGCCCGGGACACCACTTTGGGTGGATGGCTGGTGGCCGTTGATGTCTCATGCATGGTAACATGTGTGAGAGCATTCGGACAGCACTGCACATCCATTCCTCCAGGGACAAGAAAATGCGGAAAATGGCCAGGTGCAGTGCACAATGACATTGTCACCTCACAGGCTCTGCACCAGCTGCAGGGCTCTCTTTCAGCACCAAATCCATTTCTGTCGGTGGTGGGATGCACTGTGCACCGGATCCATTTAGTCGGTGGTAGGGTGTCCACCGTCGACCCCCGCCACGGGGGTAAGCTGTGGGGGAATCACCAGATGAGAGGTAAGTCCCTGGGGCTGCTGGGTGACAGGGCTGGGGGAGGAGATGGAAGGAGGTGTCTGCACTACAGCGGGTAGTATAAACTACTTAACTGCAAAAAAAAAAAAAGAAAAAAGTAAACATTAGCTGTAAAAGGACTACTGTATACTGTATGATATATTTTTTAGAATTTTTACAACACATACTGTAGATTAATTTCAACAGCCTTAGTACCTTACTACAACAAAGTACTTAGGGTAAAGGGAACAATTCTGATTTAATTTTAGAAAAATGAAGTGTCCAAAGATTAAGGAGAGTGTTTTAATAATGCCATAAACCAATTAGTGAAATGGTACTCCTCTGCTGGGACTTCCACCTAGTCAGCAGAGCATTAGGCAGTAATGTCTTTCAGTGATGTAGGGGAAGGATTACAATTTAGTGGTTCGGCATGATGAGTGGTCTGTTGCCGTGAGGTAATCCCAATCCTGTGTGCAAAAGGTGAGCAGGTTTTGTCGTGGAGGTGGGATTACTTCACTGTAACCCACCCCCCAGTCATGTTTGTTTATTTATTTATTTATTATATTTCATCCGGATGGGGTACTAGGCAAAGCCTATTTTCAGTACCGTCCTGTTACGAAGTTTCAACATATAACATTAGGAGGACAGATAAATACACAATACGCATAATAACAAACCCAATAGATAACATTTGTATAGAAATTCATCTTACTGTTATGAAATGGGAGTGAATGTTTCAAAACGTCCATTTTTTATATTTAAAATAAAAAATGACAATCTTCACCTGCATCCTCCTGTTTCACACTATGGAAGTGCGTGCGTAACACCTATGCGAATGGTGTTCACGTGGGTCCCAACCAATTAGAGGCTGGATTTCTGAGTCCAGTTTCATAAATGTTCATAACAATGCTGATATGTGTGTGGGGAAGGGGGGAGCTAGCAGTCAAAATTAATGAAAGCAGAATTTCAGAGTTCCTTGGCAGATTGAAAGACTTACTGAATTGAAAGCTTTATTTTCCATTTAAGAGGGTCCTTTCCACTATATTTGGACTGGATTAGATGCACAGACTATTTTGATATATTTTTTAGTTGACTAGTGGGCCAGCACTGAGGCAAATAGTTTGCAACAACAATCGAGATGCCGCAGCGGAAGAGGGAGCCCAGCCATGTGTGGAGAAAGCAGTCCCAAGCAAAGAAGTAACTGCATCAGTCATTATCTGTAACTCCAACATGTGCAATACTGATAGAGGTGATACAAGTAATTGACCAAAAAGCTGGACGAGTATTCTTCGAGAGTACCATTGCTGGACACTACTAAAATGATTTCTGTAAAGTACAAAGTTGCCAGAGTCAATAATACAGTGGAGAGAGCTCTCAGAACCTAAGCTGGGCAGATAAAAAAGAGAATGTTCTTTAATGGATGCATCATGAAAATATTGAACATTCCATCAAGCGTACAGACACAGCCAAAGATATGATCAGATATTTCCTGAAATTTCTGTGATATTTCTAGAGAAATCTCCTGCTTTCTGCATTTCCAGGGGCAGCAGAGAGAAACATCTGGAAATATCTGACCATGTCTGTGTCTACTACTGTAATTCATTTCTGCATGTTTGGACTCCCAGAATTTTGTGAGACCACTGCTCAGCGAGACACTGCACATCATGCTTGCATGCTGTTAGTTGTGTTGAGGAATGCTACATTGTGGGATGACGCTAGGCAATTTGACTGGCAGGAGCACTTAATGAAATTATACCAGGATCTTAGATTTGCCACCCTTCAGAACCAGAAAGATTTTTGATGGCGTCTGACCAAAGCCCAGAGGACTTAGCATCCATCACATTCTTCTGCTGCCAGTTAGGCTCAAAGTCACATATGGGGGAAAGATGTATGTCTATTCTAAACCCTCTGAACCAGGTGAGATCATGCCAGAAATGCAGAGGGAATATAAAGCCAAGAGGAAGCCATTGGGTCCCGAATATGACTCTGACTGATATGGAGACACGACAATCTGCTTAGTGCCTACTTGAGGAGAGGTGGGGTACACATGGTTGAAATTGCAGTGGGTTTGTATCATAATAAGTTTGTCTTGCATGCACCTCTCACTGCTACTATATATTTATTGCATGGTGATGATTCATGCTTTCTCCAGAGACTGCAACCCTTCTTCCTTCCAGAGTACCTTGCAGGTATTGTCTTTGCTCTTTGCTGCAGTTTTTACAGGCAGGCGGCAGTGCTGGAATTACACTTTATGAGATTTAGGAGTTGGGGGTCCCATAAGTGTCTTTATCTTTAATCTTAGCCCCCCTTCCCATTATAAGTCAAGGGCACTGATTCATGAGCTACCAGGGCTCTCTTCAGAGCTGGGGGGCTGAGCACTAGCAAGCCCCCCTGTAATTCCAACACTGGCAGGCAGTCCCAGTTACTCTTACATTTTTTTGCAGCAGTTTGTCCAGAATGGTCTGGTAAGAAGGGGTGCACTGGAGAGTTCATACATGCACTCTAAGCGGTCAGTGTCCCAATCAAAGTCATGGGCTGCAAAAGGTATGAATAGAAAATCTTAGTTTGCCGAGTGAAGGCTATCCTCCCTATCATTCTGCACATAGCTGCAAAATTTGCTATAGGCAATCACATAAACATGTCTCTTTCCAGTAATGGACTTACAGTGTGTTCATCCTACTTCACTTGATGCCAGCGTTAATAGGAATAAATAAACAAATTCAGGCAAACAACGCCCAACTACCCACTGTAACAGAATGTCCTATATTACCTGCAGGCCGACAGCTGACATTGTCACCCATCGGGCCTGTCTCGTGGCTGTTAACCCCTCGTCTTCCTAATCCATATCACCTCACTACTACTGACATTCAATCCATCCCACCTAGTTCTAACTCTGACACCCTCTATGAGCATGAAAAAAAGCAGGTGCACACCCGCCCTGAAGCTCAAAACCATAAAGAAGTATCTGTTACACTGCACCCTGATGCTTCTACTACTCTCTGGCAACATACACCACAATCCTGGCACTGCAGGAATAATGCAAGTCAAGGGGGCATTAAAACTGGCCACCATAAATATTTGCAGCCTCCTTCCAAAACTAGACCAGCTCCAAGTTTGGGTCAGCCAACACAATCTGCACATGCTCTCCATAGTGGAAACATGGCTCACCCCAAAAATCCCAGACTCAACCCTATCACTCAGTGGATACTCCCTATTCAGGCTTGACAGAATGGGCACAGGGGGGGAGGGCTGCAAGTTTGGTTTGCTCATGCACTAAAAAAGATTGAACCCCCGGTGTTCATGCTTGTTCACACATTGTGGACATTGTATGGGAAAACGTGAACTTTGGTTAGCCCCAGTCAAGTTTTTTTTTCCCCTTACCTTTCCGATCATTGCAGTCGCACACGCTCAGTTGTGGCAGCTCCCAGTAACATCATGTGGTGCAGGATATGAAGAGTCAGGAGACTGAGTCCTCGCATGTCAGTCAGCCAATAAGGACTTTAATGATCTGTCAAAATTATAATCTGTACGGAGTCTCCACCGCTCCCTCACAGAACTGGGAGCAACAGCAGTGGCGATTGGTAGAGCAAGTCAGAAAACACGTGGGTGGGGATGTTAAACTTATACCATGCATTGTTATTTCTTCAGTGTGTGAGAGTGAGAGGTGTCGACAAGAACACTGAGAGAGTGCTTGCTTAATTTAGTGAAAAAAAATCTTTCTTACTGAATCATCGTGACAGACGACTTTGTTTCTCTGATTTTTTTTGTCTTCACGCAGTAGCCAAAAAAACAAAAAACCTTTATTTTATAATTTGTATTTTCTCTTTTTGTCACTGTGGCATGGGGTGGATAAGAAAGGAATAGGAGGATATACTGGATTCTTCTGGTCCTCATGCTGGCTCCTAAATATATAAGGCCGGGGGAAAGAAAGAGTTCAAAAATTACCGTTACTCCACTAGTGCCACGAGTTAAGGAGAGCAACTTGCTGTGCTGCTCTCAGTCTGTGGGATCAATTCAGTTCAGTTGTAGTTTTAATCCAATATTGACTAGTGATTTTTTCATTTGACTGAAGAATTACAAATTTTCTACAGGGAAGGAGAAATTTTAAACTATAAACTAAGTAAATAAAAAAGTACACAAAAGATTAAGAAAGGCCGTGTCAGAGATAGAGTTTTTGTGTAGCTCATTTGCTCTGCTGCTGATTCTGTTTGCGCATGGCGTGATCTGGGGGGCTAGTAGTTTAGTAGGGGGACAGTCGCTAACTGTCTAGTCTAGTCAGTGACAGTGACCTATTTAGGAATTAATATCAACCTCCCTGCATTTTTTTCTGTACTACTACTAACTTAACTCCATGTAGACTGCAGTGCTGTACTATACTCCCTGGCCCGGATATTCAAACTGCACCAGGCTGTGGCGCAAGCCTGGGTGCAGCTCAACTTTGTTGCACAGGGGTGTGGCCTGGGTGATATTCAACGGAGCTGCGCTATGGCGCAGCAGTTTTGAATATCGCACCCTGGCCACCTCCACTGTGCATGGCGCCAGTGGCACCGCCAGGCACTGAAATGACCGGGAAATCATGGAGATGCGCTAGCACAAGTGCCATTGTGCCATGCACAGCACCTGTGATATTCAAAAGGGGACATGCAAATGGGGTCATAATTTATGCAAGGTGCACAGGGGGCCATTTGCATCTCATTATGTCTCCATTTGCATGCCATTAGCATGCAGGTACGCCGATCCCCAATGACTTGGACCTGGTGCCCTGCCAGGCAGCAGCCGTCGGGGACCGACATCCCCTGCAGCCCGATCGTGGGTATTCGTGTAAAAGAAACCCCCCCCCCGTCCAATATCCCTGGTGGTCCAATGGACCGCTATGTGCCCGATCGTGGGCATTTGTGTAGAAGAATAAGCAACCCCTCCTATATCCCTGGTGGTCCACCACCCCACTTCCCCCCGTCAGTGAACCAATGGGCGTGCAGCCCTATGGAGCTGTCAGTCGGCAGGCGGTGGGGCAGCAGGCGGGTGGGGTGCTGCCGCCCACCACCTGACGGGGGGAGCGTGGTGGTGGGGCTCAGTGGGCGGGTGGAGAGGGGGGTACACTAGACCACCAGGGTAGTAGGGGTATTTTATGAGTTACAGATGCCTGTGATCAGGCAGCAGTCGGTTCACTGGACCACCAGGGATATTGGACGTGGGGGGGTACTATACCGATGCCTACGACCGGGCACATAGAGGTCCACTGTACCACCAGGGATATTGGTCGGGGGGATTTCACTACAGGGATGCCTGCGATGGGGCATGGGGGGCTCTGCCAGGTGTGGCGGGAACTCGGGTGGCCACCCACAGGTGTCAGCTGCCGTGTTGCGCCCTGCAATGCGGCAGCTCACCTGTGGGTGGCCATCTGACCTCTGTGGTAGGGAAAGTGATAGAGTCACTTCTGAAGGAAAGAATAGTTGAGTACCTAGAGGCCAGTGGAGCACAGGACCCAAGGCAGCATGGGTTCACAGCGGGAAGGTCATGTCAGACAAATCTAATAGATTTCTTTGACTGGGTGACCAAAGTAGTAGACCAGGAGGGCTGTGGACATGGCCTACCTAGACTTTAGCAAGGCATTTGACACAGTCCCACACAAAGATTAATAGTCAAATTAACCAGCCTGGGAGTGGGACCCAGGGTGGTAGCCTGGGTAAAACATTGGCTGTACAACAGGACACAGAAGGTAATTGTAAATGGAGTCCACCTGAAGAAAGGGGGTTACTAGTGGAAATTCAGGGTTCAGATTGGGTCCAGTCCTTTTAATGTCTTCATCAGTGACATTGCAGAGGGACTGAAGGAAAGTATGCCTTTGCAGATGACACAAAGATCTGCAACAGGGTTGATACACAAGGAGGTGGAAAGGATGAAAAGGGACTTGGCAAGGTTGGAGGAACGGTCAGAAGTATGGCAGCTAGGATTCAATGCAAAGAAGTGCAAATAATGCACCTGGGAAACAAGAACCCAGGGAAGAATACATAATGGTGGGAGGTAGTAACAACAACAAAAAGAAAGGGACCTGGGGTAATCATATCAGATGACCTTAAGGTTAGCAAGCAATGTGAGAAGGCAGGGAGGGCTGGGGTATACTGGGATGTATAGAGAGGCATCATCAGCAGAAAACAAGAAGTTGTTATCCCTCTGTACAGACAGTTGGTGAGACCCCATCTGGAGTACTGTGTCCAGTTCTGGAGACCCCATCTCCGCAAGGACATAGACAGGATAGAGGCAGTCCAGAGGAGGGCAACCAAATGGTGCAGGGTCTGCAAGAGAAGCCATGAGGAGATACTAAAGGAGCTTAATATGTATACCCTTGAGGAAAGAAGGGAGAGGGGGGACATGATAGAAACTTTTAAGTACCTCAGTGGAATCAACAAAGTCCAAGAGGGTAGCATCTTTCAGAAAAAGAGACTTGCAAGAACAAGGGGACACAATTTAAAGATTGAAGGAGGGTGGTTCAGGGGCAATGTGATGAAGTATTATTTCACAAAGAGGGTAGTGGATGCATGGAACAGCCTTCCTGAGGAGGTTGTGGGGTCTAAAACTGTGGGAGAATTCAAGAATGCATGGGACAGACATAAGGCAATTTTTGTGGGGGGGGTAGGAAGAAATAGGCTCTTGGTTAACTAGGATCTGCGGCCTATCCTGTAGGTAGGGAAATGGGCAGACTAGATGGGCCTAGCGGTCCTTATCTGCCGTCAAAGTCTGTGTTTCTATGTTTCTATGTTTCTATCACTTGTTCCTTTTTTTTTTGGCTTAACTTTGTGCAGGCACAGATAGGGGTTGCACATGCATGACTCTGCACATCCCGGGCTGAATATCGGGCTGTGCAGATTATGCATGGGCACGCCCCCCCTACCTGTGCCTGCATACATTACTGATGCGCCTGGCGCATCGGGATTTGTGAGGTGCACTTTTCCCTTTTGAATGTCACACTGGGACGCATCAGTGAGTTGTGCATGGCAATGCGCAACCCTTTTGAATATCTGGGCCCCTGTGTTTAACTGCTTAAAGTACCTGACTCGACACAGCTAGCAGTGCTGTCTTTACTTGTTTGGGAAATAATTTCTCTGTGTCTTACTACTTAAAGTACTTGACTTGACGCAGCCAGCAGTGCTGTATTTACCTGTTATGGAGAAAATATCTCTGTGTCTTACTACTTAAAGTACTTGACTCGACGCAGCCATAAGTGGTAAAAAAAACCAGCAGAACTTCTCAGGCAATCCAGGCAACAGTAACAACAGTACAGAAAATTCAGGACATAGCAGGAGTAACCCGTCATGGTACTCAGAGGATGAGCACAAGGGCCATAATAGTGCGGCAGGAAGTTTTAGTAAGCAGAGTGATGGATGATGATGATGAGGAGGAGAAGGCCGATGACAATGAGGGGAAAATCAGTGGAATAGCACCTGAGTTTGTCGTAGATAAGGCGGCAGTCAGTATGTCAAGTAGCAGTAGCTCTGGGGAGTGGGATGAGGAGGAGGAGGAATACAGGGACAGAAAAAGAACAAAATAAGCGTTATCGGAAGGATGGTGGTGGTGGTGGTGGTGTTAAAAGAGCATGAATGATAGTGGGGCATAGGGAGAGTCAGACACCCACACATGCAGAAGAACAACAGAGGACAGAAGATGGACAGACTTCACAAGGGGAGAAAGAAATGTTGTTAAACCAGTCAGAGAGGCTGTGCATCAAAATGACATGCAGATGGGCATGGAAAGGCCTCAGAGAGATAATGGAAGTAGTAGTGGCTGTGGTGGTGGCAGTAGTAATGAACATATCCTCCCCATAAGCAGCAGTGCAACAAAATCTGTGAAATCCATTGTGTGGGATTTTTTACACAAGATAAATCATGTGGCAGCCATGTGGTTTGCAAATTATGCAAAACAAAATTAAGTCACAGTAAAGTGGGTACTCGATTTGGAACATCAACAATAATAAAGCATATGAACAAGTCTCACATTTATCAGCATCAAAAAACACAAAAGGAGCACACACAAATTGTTGCACTTCTGCACTCAGCTGAGGAGGATGAGGTAATGGATGTTTACCCAGTTGATGAAGTAACTGATGCGGGGGTGGAGGATGATGAAAGTCCTCCTTCCAGTCAAAGCACAGCATCCTCTATTTCTCATTTCTTTACCCCTCTGAGTCCACCACCACAGCCCAACCAGAGTCATATACCATCCATGACCCCAACGTCCACCCCTCATGGTGTTAAAGGTCAAGGGAGGCAGCCCAGGAAATCAAGTGATAGCAGCAAGCGTAGTGAACATCAAATTTCTTTGAAAGACTGCTTTGAGCAGTCATAGAAATAAAAGCCCAACAGGCCTAAGGCAAGGCAATTGACAAAGGCAATTGGGGAGATGATAGCCACTGACTTGCTCTCATTCTCCTTTGTGGCTAACCCTTTTTTAAAGCACTAATGGAAGTCACTGTGCCAAAGTATCAGGTCCCCAGATGGACCTATTTCTCAAGTGTTGCCATCTCAGACTTGTATGATGCTGTTTGGAAAAGCGTGTCTGATGCTTTGAAAGATTCAGTGGGTAAAAAGGTTCATGTCACAACAGATATGTGGATCAGTGGTCAGAAGACTGACTTCATGGCTGTGACTGGCCATTGGGTAAAGTTTCCTCCCTCCTTCTCCTGCTCATCATTATCATCATGTAGTGGCACTAGCAGCAGCAAGAAGCAATGGACTTTCACTGTTCGAAGGCAGGCAGCTTTATATATTTATATGTAACCCCCCTACAGATGAGGGTTCCTAAAAGCTCCTCAGAGCGGGGGCGACTGCTCCATGCCTGGTTGGTGTTCGGCAATAAAGCCGTTTAAATGTGTTACCAGTGAGCGCTTTTGAAGCCTCCGTATTTGTCTCTTTAAGGGCTGCCTGTTGCAGCCATAATTAACTGATTCAGAGGGGGGCTGTGTGGTTGTATGCCCGACTCCCGCCCAGGCCACTGAAGAAATAGCTCTTTTTCTGTCACCGCTAATGGTACAGTGGGAGCTCTGCAAGGGGATGTGATTGTGGTGAGAAATAACATATGATAGCAATGATAATGTAGTTGTTCTAACCTGCCTTTCTTCGCAGTAAAGATTGTTTTGATTGCCTCCTCCATTTTGGCCCAGAACTGTTGAATTGGACCAATCAGTACCTTGGGACCCTACCGAATCGGCTGACCAATGGGGAACCTGCTCGTCCTTTGAGAAAGGTATTATGGGCTATGGCGCTTTTTCGCACCACTGAGAGGCGGAGAGAGTGACTGGCATGTGCCGCCGGCCAATAGGAGCGGGTAGCGCCCGAACTGAAAGAAGAGCCCCTTGCTGCTGGGGGCAGATGCGTTGTGAGTGAAGAGAAGAGAGGAGCTCTGTGCTTCTGCGCTGTGTGAGTGCTCGCGCGTGTAGCACGTGAAGGCCTGAGTCGGCCGCTTTTCCTTTCGAGCAAGTCGGACAAAATCCGTCGGCGGACGGTCAGAGGAGGCTCTGTACAGCACAGCTACCCACCAGGCTTGACCTGTTTGGAGGACTGGAGAATCTGCTGAATTGCGCTGGGTCCGAGGGAAAAGTGGAGGCTGTCATTGCAGTATCTCAGTGGCTGTGAGTTTGTGGGAGCCTTGGAAGCAGCTGCCTGGTGTGGTACCCCCTCTGTTGTTGTTGTTTGCCATATAAATATGTGAGAAGGCTGGTAAAGCTCAGGTTCAGCCCTGCTAGTGTTGAAGGAATCTGTATTTTCTGGAGTTTGTGAGTACTGAATCAGGGTAGCTCCTGGCTAAGTGTGCAAACAGAGTTCTCCAATTGTATTTCTATTCGGCGACTGCCTAACTAAACTTTCTTTCCATGTTGACTTGTTCAGGATTGTGATGGTTATCTGTGTTAAGGGCCCCAACCAGCTGCCACGTTTGGACTAGCAGTTAGGGCTTGGGTACCCAGGGACAGCAAATCTTAGGGTTAGGCCTGTGCACAGAGCCCTAGGTATATAACTATAGAATAAGCCAAATAACTTGATTTCCCCCTTTTCTTGTTATCTGCCCCTTTAATAAATCAGATTGTTGTGTCGCAATTACATCCTGGCTGGTTTGTATATCCCTAATGAACTGCTGCCTAGTGACTGTAATATAACTGTACCTTACTTTACAGGGGGTCCCCGGAGTGAGCCGAAAGACACTACCTGGGGAGTAAGTGTACTGGTGAGACGAGTTGCTGGTACCCAGAGTAAGCCACTAGTGGGACGAAAGAGGGGTTGCAGTGGCCCAGAGGGCTGTAACCGAGGCAGTTTCAACTGTATTAACCCCGACCTCTGGGTGGAGGCACCCGTCCACGGATCTGGGCCCCTCACCCTGTCTTATTGGAGGCAGGCAGGGGTAGTAGCCCTAAGGGTAGCGCCCTCTGGGGGTTGCATATTGGAGGCACTGCTGGGATTAGCGTCCCCTAGTGGCCACGTGTGAAAGTGCATAAGAAATGGAAAAACTGGAAGGGGATATGTTGGGAAAAATTAAGTTGGGCCCTATCAAGACAATGGTACACAGGCTGATGGGGTGGGGTGAAGCTGAAGAGCTGGACTCCCAAAAAATTGTATTACTGTTAGATGTGCCCCTGGGAACCTCAACAGCAGACATCATTTCCACAGTAGAGCGAGTGAAATGTTTAGGCAATGTGGAGGTGAAAGGGCGTATGGCTGACCTGCTCGACCAGACATTGCAGGTGCTGCTCTTGTGTAGTGTGGCCATTGACCCCGAGAAGGTACCTCCAGTGATTTACCCCGAGGGTGTCTCGCAGGGATGGAGGTTAATTCATGTTCGGAGTGGGTCAGTCACTCCAGGAGGGTCCCCACAGACTAGTGGTTTTAAAGAGAAACTGCTTAAATCGCTGGCTGCGGAGGGGAGGACTACCCAAGAATTGCTGCGAGCATTGGATTTGTCTAATGATGCTACTCCCCAGGTCTCCCCAGGCAACTCCCCCGGCCCTCCCAAGAGTTCTATTATGGCTTCACTGCCCTTAGTGGTCCCTCCTATTCAGCTTGATTCCTACCGCAGGCTAAAGCTTTTCTCTGGTACGGTGCCAGTGCCCCCAGGGGAGGATGACCTGGAGGCTTGGATGGACTATGCCACTCCCTTAGTTCAGGAATGGCAATGCTCTGAGGGGGAGAAAAGGAAGAGGCTGATGGAGATCCTGCTGGGCCCTGCGTTAGAAGCCATTAGGTTTTTCCGGGCTAGAATCCGGAAGCCACAGCCACTGAGTACCTCTCTGCCTTGGAAGGGGTGTTTGGGAGTACCGAGACTGGGGAAGATTTGTTGTGAAAGTTCAGGTCCACCAAGCAGTGGAGAAATGAGAAGCTCTCCACTTTTGTCACTAGGGTGGAGCGGGCTTTGCAGAAGGCCTACAAGAAGGGGGTAGTCACTGCCACGGCCTTGAATCAGGTCAGGTTGGAACATGTTTTAAAGTCTGCTAAATTCTCTAGCGTAATACTGTTAAAACTAAAGTTACATGATCGACGGGCTACCCCGCCTGAGTATTGTCAATTGATGAGGGAAATTAGAGAAGTGGAGACCGATGACGAGGGGTGGGAGCCCTGTGTGGGGGCGGCGAACCCTAGTGGGACCCCTAAGCCTAGCACTCCCGAGGAGGTCAGCCTGTCCGGAGGGTCCGAGGGATCCCCAGATTTGCCAGGTACTGTGGGAGTGCGAGTTATTTCCTCCGACCCCCATGTAGAGAGTGAGCTGAGGGCCGAGGTCAGGAATTTACAGGAACTGGTGAGGGACTTGAAGCAATCTACTATGTGCCCTGTTAGGTCAGGGGCCCCTGAGTCATGTGAAAGCCAGAACCCCGGCCCAAGGGACCCCTCTCTCCCCTCTCAGAGCCCCCACAAATAAGGTGTTCACCCCCAAATAGTGACCCCCGGGACCCCAAGTTCTGTTACCATTGCGGGGGAGATGGGCATCTTCAACCTGAGTGCCAGAGGCTGGAGAATTTAAGGAAAGTCAACAGCCAACTGATCACTTGGCATTGCCGGGCCCAGTCTCGACCTCCCAGGAAAAGTTTTGTGACTCAGGCCCATGCCCAGCCGACTATCAATGCTGTGGCCCCCGACTGGTCTGATGTGGTTGGGCCGTCAATGGAGCCCCCGGTACGGGTAAATGGAATTCCCACCCGAGCCATTTTAGACAGTGGCTCTCAGGTAACTATCATGTTTCAGGACTGGTATCAGGCCCACTTACCTGAGGTGCCCCTGCAGCTCTTGAATGGTCTACATGTGTGGGGGCTGAGCGACAAGGCCTATCCATATTTGGGGTGTATCAGAGTCTGGTTATCTTTCTCTACATCTGTGGCTGGAATGGATGAGCAGGTGGAGACCCTAGCTTTGGTTTGCCCACCCACGGGACTGTATGATGGGGTGCCTTTGCTGATTGGGACGAATGCTCACATGTTCGGACGACTGGCTCAATTGTGTTCAGAGAAACAAGCCTTCCAGAACGGGCGAGCTTTAAGCATACCCACTGTGAGTCAACAGTCAAGCACAACTCAGCAGAAGTTTAGCTCGGAGGAACCTGAAGGTGCAGTGGGTGTGGTGGGGAAAAAGGACCCGGCCCCAGTGATCCTTGCCCCGAATGCTCAATGTGTTCTGCATGGAGAAGTACGACTAAAAACGGATGTTAAAAATAAGCTGTTGATGTTGGATGCGCCTGGGAAGGGAAGATTACCTGAAGGACTGTTGGTCAAACCCAGCATCTTGCCGGCTAGGGCTCATGCTTACGTCAAAAGGGTGATGGTTCAAGTGCATAATGTGTCCGACAAAGAGATTCGAATAAGAAGAGGGTGCACCTTGGCCAGTGTACATTGTGCAGATACTGCAGTACTACCAAACAGCAAGGGTTCCAGGATCGATGACAAAGTTACTCCTGACTTGTTTGATTTTGGTGACTCCCCGTTGCCAGCTGAATGGAAGAAAAAGGTCAGTGAGAGGCTTGCCAAGAGGGACCAGGTTTTTTCCCTGAAAGAGTGGGATGTAGGATGTGTACAGGGGGCTGAGCATCACATTCGGCTGCATGATGAAAGGCCTTTCCGAGAGAGATCCCATCGCCTGGCCCCAGCTGACATAGATGATGTGAGTCGACACCTGCAAGAGATGTTGGCTGCTGGTGTAATACAAGAGTCCAGGAGCCACTATGCCTTTCCCATAGTAGTAGTAAGGAAGAAGAATGGGGCAGTTCGGATGTGTGTAGACTATCACACTTTGAATAGGTGGACCATTCCGGATCAGTATACCATGCCGCGCATACAGGATGCATTGGATTGTTTGAATGGTAGTAAGTGGTTCTCTGTGTTGGATCTTCGCAGTGGGTACTACCAGATTCCGATGGCCCCAGACGACCAGGAGAAGACTGCCTTCATTTTCCCCCTAGGCTTCTATGAGTTCATTCGGATGCCTCAAGGGATTTTGGGTGCCCCAGCCACTTTTCAGCGCCTGATGGAACGGGCCATGGGGGACATGAATCTACTCGAGTGTCTGGTCTATCTAGATGATGTTATAGTGTTTTGCCGATCGTTGGAAGAACACGAGCAACGATTATTCAAGGTTTTGGACTGGTTGGAGGATTTCGGGCCTCAAGCTGTCTATCGATAAGTGTCAATTCTTCCAGACTTCTGTGAAATACGTGGGCTACAGAGTGTCCACTGAGGGCATTGAGACTGATCCTAGCAAAGTGGAGGCTTTAACCACTTGGCCTCAGCCCAGGAATTTGAAGGAGCTGCAATGATTCCTGGGGTTTTGTGGATATTATAGGCGGTTTGTTAAGGACTGTTCTCGAGTGATTCGCCCCCTCCTCAACCTCACTCAGGGGTATCCGCCTACGCACAAAAAGTATAAGAAGGTTGGGCGCTCGGAGTCAGAAAAGAAGTATTTCCATCCGAATGATGTGTTTGGGGATCGTTGGACTACTGAGTGCGAGGAAGTCTTTTATGACATAATATATCAGCTCACCCATGCCCTGGTGTTGGCCTATGCTGACACAGCCAAGCCATACATTCTCCATACTGATGCCAGTCTACAAGGATTGGGGGCTGTGTTGTATCAGGGAGCACTCGAATGGTCTGAGACCTGTAGCGTTTGCCAGCAGCAGCCTGACTTCTTCTGAGAAAAATTATCCAGTGCACAAACTAGAGTTCCTGGCCTTGAAGTGGGCCATTGTTGATCAGTTTCATGACTATTTATATGGTGCTAAGATATTGGTAAAAACTGATAACAATCCTCTGACGTATGTACAGACCTCTGCCAAGTTGGATGCCACTGGCCATAGGTGGCTCTCTGCCTTGGCCACCTACGACTATGCTGTGGAGTACCGGGCAGGCCTGAACCATATAGATGCGGATGCTCTCTCTCGGAGGCCTGTGCCACAGACTGATTGGGTCAGGTTGTCTGAACCTGACATAAGAGCTCTCTGCCAGAAATTTGACAAAGAGGAACAGGTGTCTCCTGACATGGTGGATTGTATGGTGGATTGCTTGGGGCCATCTGAAAACTGCATACCTGCTGCCTACTGTCATTTCTCTGCATTGGACACTAGCTCCCTGCCGCAACTCGATAATGATAGTCTTCAACAGGCTCAATTCTGTGATCCCATGATAAGAATGGCGGTGGAGGCTTTGCGGGCCGGGAGGAACGTATCCAAGTTACGTTCCACTGATCCAAGGACTACCTTGTTGTACAAAGAAGGGCCCAAATTGAAGTTGATTGACCAACTACTATACAGAGAGACTGTGAACAAGGAGGGCCAGGTCTACAAACAACAACTGGTCCTGCCCTCAGTTTTTAGGGAACTGGTCTTAAGGTCCTTGCATAATCAAATGGGGCATCTCGGCATAGACCGAACACTTGATCTAGTACGGACTCGATTTTACTGGCCAAAGATGAGTGCAGATGTAGAGCAATATATCAAGAGCTGTAGCCGGTGTTAACAAAGAAAAGCCCTACCTCAGAGGGCTGCTCCCATGGTCAATATCTCTACTAGTGCCCCTATGGAGTTGGTCTGTATTGATTTCTTGAGTCTTGAACCCGACCTGAACAGTGTCAGTAACATATTGGTGGTCACTGATCATTTTACTCGGTATGCACAGGCTTTTCCTACTAAGGATCAGAAGGCAACCACAGTGGCTAAGATACTTGCTGAAAACTTTTTCGTCCACTATGGGGCCCCTCAGTGGATTCATTCCGACCAGGGAAGGGACTTTTAGAGCCGCTTGATTAAAGAGATGCTGTCTTTGTGGGGGGTACGAAAGTCGAGAACCACCCCCTACCACCCTCAGGGAGATCCTCAGCCTGAAAGGTTTAACCGTACGCTGCTTGACATGTTGGGCACATTGCAACCCAAAGACAAACCAAGATGGAGCCAGCAGATTGGTACCCTAGTTCACACTTATAATTGTACAAAAAGTGATGCCACAGGATTTTCCCCATACTGGCTGATGTTTGGGAGAGAGGCTAGACTGCCAGTGGATGTGTGTTTTGGGATCTCCCCTGATGGGGTGCGAGCAGAAAATCATCTACAGTACGTACAGAAATTAAAGGCTCAACTGAACCATGCCTACCAACTGGCTCAGACCATGGCCGCTAAACGAAACCTGGCTAACAAGGAGAGGTATGATAAGAAAGTGAAAACAGTGGAGCTGAGAGAAGGGGATAGAGTGCTGTTGAGGAACTTGGGACTGCATGGCAAACATAAGATTGCCGACAGATGGCATCACCTCCCTCATATTGTTGTGGGACAACTGGCAGACTTACCGGTATATAAAGTGTGGCCTGAAAACAACTCGAAAGATGTGAAAACCATACACAGAAACCATCTGCCTCCAATTGGGCAAATCCTGATTGAAGCTGAACCTTCAACTGCCACTCCCTCCCGGCCTGTGACTAGATCTGTTGCCAAGAGAAGAACCAAACCCGTAGAGTCTTCAACAAGCCCACCAAGGGAGCCTTGTCCAACCCCTCCTGCAGAAGGAGATGATCAACACTCAGTGTCGGAAGACAATGAAGATGATACTGAGTACTATCCCTCTTACGAACTGAGCCAACTGTTTCGGGGCAATCCCCTCGTTAACTTGGGAAATGAGATTGGCCCGTCTGACTTGATTGAGCCCTCTACTTTGTCCCCGGAGCCGACACCACCAGAAGATGAGTGGGGTAGCAGACAAGCCCAAGGGGTGGGGTCCTTAAGCCTGGCTGAACTGTCCGGCCTAGTTGAATTATCTGACTTTTCAGCAGAAGAGAGTGAGGTGGGGGAACAAGCCAATGACATGCCAGAATCGGAAGAATATTTTGAATGCCCTGATGGTTCCTCATTAGTATCTAGACAGCCCTCGGCTGAGCCCAGTGGGATGGGTCCTGGGGTAGAAGGTCAGGCCCCCAATAGTACTATAAGCACTGGGCCCTTTTCCCCTAAAGAGTTTCCTGTTGCTAATGTCCATGAGACTGAATTGGAATCAGGGCCTGTTTCAGGGTCTCCCGAGGCCCCTAGGCGGTCCAGCCGAGAAATACGGCCGGTAGTCAAGTTGAGTTATGAGTCTCTGGGTCAACTGGTGGACTTGCCCTTAAATGTGGTCCACAAAGGGGTGTATGTGTCCCCGAGTTCCTTGCCTAAGTTAGCATTGGGGGACAACTCCAGATTGTTAGTATTGCCCTTTGAGTGTGGTGTCCCTGCTCCGGGTGACCCGCCAGTAACTAAAAGGGAGGGGTTCCCTCAGTCCCGGTGTCACGAGCAGGAACTAATGACCTGATTTAAAGGAGACCAAGACTTTGTGTGTATAGTGTTGTATAAACCATAATACACTGTAACTGTAATATTCATGTATATACTGCAAAGGGTGATATAGTGTTAATCAAGCTGTTTGCCTTAAAGGTGATTTAAGGGTAACTACTTGACGTGGATATCAAGCTTTCCCAGGCCAGGGAGGGTGTAACCCCCCTACAGATGGGGGTTCCTAAAAGCTCCTCGGAGCGGGGGCGACTGCTCCATGCCTGGTTGGTGTTCGCCGTTAAAGCCGCTTAAATGTGTTACCAGAGCCAGCTTGAAGCCTCCGCATTTGTCTCTTTAAGGGCTGCCTGTTGCTGCCGTAATTAACTGATTCGGAGGGGGGCTGTGTGGTTGTATGCCTGACTCCCGCCCGGGCCACTGAAGAAATAACTCTTTTTCTGTCACCGCTAATGGTGCAGGGGGAGCTCTGCAAGGGGATGTGATTGTGGTGAAAAATAACATATGATAGCAATGATAATGTAGTTGTTCTAACCTGCCTTTCTTCGTAGTAAAGATTGTTTTGATTGCCTCCTCCATTTTGGCCCAGAACTGTTGAATTGGACCAATCAGTACCTTGGGACCCTACCGAATCGGCTGACCAATGGGAACCTGCTCGTCCTTTGAGAAAGGTATTGGGCTATGGCGCCAGCACCACTGAGAGGCGGAGAGAGTGACTGGCATGTGCAGCCGGCCAATAGGAGCGGGTAGCGCCCGAACTGAAAGAAGAGCCCCTTGCTGCTGGGGGCAGATGCGTTGTGAGTGAAGAGAAGAGAGGAGCTCTGTGCTTCTGCGCTGTGTGAGTGCTCGCGTGGGAAGCGCATGAAGGTCTGAGTCGGCCGCTTTTCCTTTCGAGCAAGTTGGACAAAATCCGTCGGCGGATGGTCAGAGGAGGCTCTGTATAGCACAGCTACCCACCAGGCTTGACCTGTTTGGAGGACTGGAGAATCTGCTGAATTGCACTGGGTCCGAGGGAAAAGTGGAGGCTGCCGTTGCAGTATCTCAGTGGCTGTGAGTTTGTGGGAGCCTTGGAAGCAGCTGCCTGGTGTGGTACCCCTCTGTTGTTGTTGTTTGCCATATAAATGTGTGAGAAGGCTGGTAAAGCTCAGGTTCAGCCCTGCTAGTGTTGAAGGAATCCGTATTTTCTGGAGTTTATGAGTACTGAATCAGGGTAGCTCCTGGCTAAGTGTGCAAACAGAGTTCTCCAATTGTATTTCTATTCGGCGACTGCCTAACTAAACTTTCTTTCCATGCTGACTTGCTCAGGATTGTGATGGTTATCTGTGTTAAGGGCCCCAACCAGCTGCTACGTTTGGACTAGCCGTTAGGGCTTGGGTACCCAGGGACAGCAAATCTTAGGGTTAGGCCTGTGCACAGAGCCCTAGGTATATAACTATAGAATAAGCCAATTAACTTGATTTCCCCCTTTCCTTGTTATCTGCCCCTTTAATAAATCAGATTGTTGTGTCACAATTACATCCTGGCTGGTTTGTGTATCCCTAATGAACTGCTGCCTAGTCACTGTGATATAACTATACCTTACTTTACAGGGGGTCCCCGGAGTGAGCCGAAAGACACTACCCGGGGAGTAAGTGTACTGGTGAGACGAGTTGCTGGTACCCAGGGTGAACCACTAGTGGGACAAAAGGGGGGTTGCAGTGGCCCAGAGGGCTGTAACAGAGGCAGTTTCAACTGTATTAACCCCGACCTCTGGGTGGAGGCACCCGTCCACGGATCTGGGCCCCTCACCCTGTCTTATTGGAGGCAGGCAGGGGTAGTAGCCCTAAGGGTAGCGCCCCCTGGGGGTTACATATAGTTTGGAAAAAGACCACAAAGCGGAACATCTTCTGGAGGGCCTTGAAGAAAAGTTTGCCGAGTGGCTAATTCCAAAGTCCTTGCAACCAGGGTTTATAGTGTCTGACAATGCTTCAAATATTGTGCAAGCAGTAAGACTTGATAGGCTTACACATGTACCATGCTATGCACACACTATTAACTTTGTGGTAAAATACTTTATCAGTGAGGACTGAAATGTTCAGAACTTGACTGCAGTTGCCCACACTGTGTGCACCCACTTTAACCATTCTGTGAAAGCCCAAAAGTTGTTGCAGCAGATTAAGATTGAAAACAGCCACCCTCTTCACCAGATGATAACAGGAACTTCCAACCCGATAAAATTCCACTTACTGTATGATTCAGAGAATGCTTGAACAACAGAAAGCCATCCATCAATATGCAGTCCAACATGGCTTTGGGAAAGGAGATGTGAATATCAGCCCCAATCAGTGGCATCTGATTGAGAATCTTTGTTGTATCCTTAAACCCTTTGAGGAGGCTACCCGAGTGGTGAGCTGTGATGGTGCTGGACTAAGCCAGGTCCTCCCCTTAATTTCACTCATCAGGATGAGACTGCAGTGTCTTGAGTCACAGTTGTTTGACAATGATGACATCAATGCTGTATCACTTGTTGGAAAAATGATACAAACCTTCCAGGCTGATGAGCGCATAGAAACATAGAAGTTGATGGCAGATAAGGACAGCAAGGCCCATCCAGTCTGCCCATTTCTTTTTCTACCTTATAAATGTGCCATCGACCTTTGCTCTGTCAGTGGCCTATCTATTCATACTAATCTATAGTGCTCCCTTATGCCTATCCCTTGCCTGTTTGAAGCCCTGCACTGCATTCATAGCCACCACTTCCTGAGGTAGGCCATTCCATGCATCCACCACCCTTTTTGTGTAAAATAATTTCCTCACTTTCCCCCTTAATCAGCCTCCCTCTAGTCTCATGCTGTGTCCTCTTGTCCTGATATTTTTCTTATATTTAAATATGTTAGACTCTTTCACCTTGTTAATGCCCTTAAGGTGTTTGAATGTTTCGATCATATCAGCTCTCTCCCTCCTTTGCTCAAGGGTATACATATTGAGCTCTGTTAATCTGTCCTCATATGTCTTCTGATGCAGTCCCTGCACCATTTTGGTTGCCTTTCTGGACTGCTTCAATTTGTTAATGTCCTTGAGAAGGTGTGGCTCCAGTACTGCACGCAGCACTCCAGATGGGGCCTAACCAGTGTCTTATAAAGAGGGATTATTACCTCCCTCTTACAATTTGTGATACCTTACTAATACACCCTAACATCCCCCTAGCCTTACCTACTGCTTTAGAGGTCTGATTGGATGATTTCAGGTCATTAGTGATGATGATACCCAAGTCTTTTTCTTCCTTTGTGACTGCCAGCAACTCCCCTCCCAGCCTATAGGTGGCTTCAGGGTTTCTCTTCCCTATGTGCATGATCTTGCACTTCTTTGCATTAAATCCCAGTTGCCACTTTTCTGACCATTTTGCTAGTTTATCCAGATCTCTTCTCATTCTGCCCACCCCATCTGGATCATCTACTCTGTTGCAGATCTTGGTGTCATCTGCAAACAGACAAGCTTTACCCTCTAGTCCATCTGCAATGTCACTAATGAAGATATTAAAGAGGGCTGGCCCCAGGACTGATCCCTGAGGTACCCCACTTGTGACTTGCATCTCTTCTGACTGTATACCATTTACCACCACTCTCTGTTTTCTGCCCGTCAACCAGTTTGCCACCCTGTTGACCAACTTCTGACACACCCCGAGCCTACCCAGCTTATTTATCATACTTCTATGTGGAACAGTGTTGAAAGCTTTGCTGAAGTCAAGGTAGGTGACATCAACTGCTCCCCTTGGTCCACCACTCTGGTTACCCAGTCAAAGAAATCTATGAGATTAGTTTGACAGGACCTTCCTTTTGTAAACCCATGCTGTCTTGGATCCTGTGCCCCTATGGATTCCAGGTGTTGCACTATCCTTTCCTTAAGGAGTGCCTCCATAATCTTGCCCACTACTGAAGAAAGACTGACTGGTCTGAGGTTCCCTGCAGAACATTACATTTTGGCCACACTTTTGAACCCTCAGTTTAAGGAAACAATTGAGACATTCTCCAAACCACATGACTTTAAAGACCTGGAACACTATCGTGAACTGTTAATTAAGAAAGTGTCAGCACGTATAATTGAGATAAGTAATACATCACCATTGCTCTTTTGGCAACATTCAAATTCTGAACAAAATCTGGTGGAGAGGGAGGGAGCACAATCTGCTGTTGCTGCTGCTAGTTCCACCACTACTAATGTTTTGGGTCATCAAACACCAACCAGAACTGCTGCTACACCACAAGAGGACAAACCACTATGGGGCATGCTGTCAGACTTTGGTCTGATAAAGACAGTTGGGAAGGCTCAGCCAGCTATAGCGGTACCAGAAGTCCCTGCTGCAAAAATGGTTAAGGATTATATGGAGGAGATTACATTTCACTGCAGGTGAAGAACCATTGCTTTATTGGCAACAGAAAAAATTGATCTGGTCTTCTTTAACCAAGATCGCAGTTGAATACCTCAGTTGCCCACCTGCCAGCACATATTTAGAGATAATATTTAGTGCTGCTGGGGCAATAGTGAATGACAAAAGAACACATCTTTCCATGAAGAATGTAGAGAGGCTCACTTTTTTAAAAATGATCCTGCCTTAATTCAAAACCATATATTGTCCCAAATTTATGCAGGTTGACAGCACCCAGATGGCATGATGTGCTGATGACAGTGATGATGATGATGGCAAAGGATTCTGTTGCCACTAGTAGCCACTAGCCTTTCCAGCTGTCTTTCCTCCACTGGTGGGTCCTCCTGTCTCCTCCTCCTCATCTTCTTCCTTGAGTTCCATTAATTTCAGAAACAAACATCTACTGACGGTTATCATGTGCCACTGAGGCCCAACCTAGCACCAGAAGTTGAAGGGCCACTATTTATTGCTATTTTTTAACTTCAGATCCAATACTTATCAGGCTGTTAAAAATAATTAATATAATAAATAAATAATAAATAACTTTTCTGCATTCAGCTCCGATGAGGATTTAATGTTAATTGTTTTTTTTATGTTTTTGCTGCAAAATGTCAACTTTACATTCACTATTTCTGCTGCACCCAAGGACACATTCAACTCTTTGATCTGAATGAGCCATCCAGATACAAACTGTTTTCATTATAACCTGGAAAATGAAAATAAAAGACTAGAATTAAAAGAAATGCTGTTCCCAAATACTGAACTGACTGACCATAATGAGAATAAAAAAAAAATAACTTTGTTCTTACTCTACCCCTCCCCCAACTCCAAGTAAAAACCTCCTGGGATGCTCCCCTCTTACAAATACAATCCACCTTCCATTGTTAGATCCCCAACCGCACACCAGGCATCATAAAGAAAATTAACAGATGGTAGACTGTTATGGGTTTTTCCATTACTCTGAGTAAAGATGAATATATTCATCAAGAAGGGATCCCCTCTTCACATTTCCAACACGTGGACTCTAGCTATACTGACTCCTATCCTCCTTCAACCAGATGCCCAAATATGCCAATACCAATACCTCCCCCTCCACCTGCTGTTACACACATCCCTCTCACACCCTTCTCCTTAGCAATATCACATAGATAACTTTTCCCCAAACACTGTGCTTTTCAGGAATGTCTAGATCCCTTCTTCACTATTCAATGAATTATACCAAAACAGTGGAAATCTATTAGCTCCCTTTTTACTCCTCCATCCATTGAATGCCTCCTTCCACTTCATTGGACACTCTCCTGCCTTTCTTGGCTGCACTTCAATCTGACCAGTCTGTCAGAATGAAGCAACTTCTTCTATCTCATATATGGAAGTAGTACTTGCTGATTGTGTCGTGTCACTACTACCATATATGATCTAAGCCAAGAAGTTCTGTTGTTAGAGAAAGAGGTGGCGATGGAGAAGGAATGTCGAGGAGGGTGGGACAAATGGAGTAATAGTGAAATAGTTATCTATGGAAGGTATGGGGATCAGGGCAGGAGAGTGTACTAGAGGGACAGGAGAGAATGAGGGTGGGTAATATTGTTTACTCAGAATAACAGAAAAACCAAAAACTGATACTGGATGCCAGCCACCCCTGCATTTCTTTATGGCCCATGGTAATAGCCATTGGGCTCTATTAGTACCTGGGTCTAACGGTGGGGTAAGAATTAAAATTACTGTAACAGGGTGCAGCTCAGGGGGTTAACCCTTTGGGCTGTAACACGATTTAACAAGCAAAAGTTATCAGGGATGATATATAAATCATATATCATCCCTGACCTTTATTGCTTGCTAAATCTGTTTCAACACTATTTTACAGCATCTAGTGGGTATAACCAGGTTCTACAATATATTATTACCAAGTTCTACCTGGTTCTACTTGAGTATAAAAAAAAAACACATATTTTATTTTGCATGTTTGGGAACACGCATGTAGTACAAAGATTCTAACTTTAAGAAAAGTTAGTTTTGCAAAGCTTTGGCACACTGAGACAGAAAGAATCCTATGCACCAAAGCTTTGCAATACACACCATTCTTAATACTACATGTACTTTCCCAAACATGCAAACACAACACATCTGTGGATTTCTTAATTATGCAGAATCAGGTAAAATGGGTTTATATATTGTAGAACCTGGTTATTACCTGTAGAACCTGGTTTTACTGAGTAGAACCTTTTTTTACTTGGTAGAACCTGGTTTTATTTGGTGGAACTTGGTTATTACTGGTAGAACCCAGTTCTACCTGGTGGAACTGGGTTCTACTAGGTTCTACCTGGTAGAATCAGGTAGAACCTGGTAGAACTTTTTTGGGTTCTGCTCAGAAGGTTCGCGAGGTAGAATTTTTAGAGGTTTGCACAGCCCTACAAAAAGGGGAGCTGTCTTATTTATATCAAGAACACCCTCCAAGGCCGTGTCCTCCCACTAATTGACACTGGCAAGGAGATCCAGATCCTAGCCATTAGGCTATTACTTGGCAGCCACAACAAATCCCTCACTGTAGTATCAGTATACAGTACATACCACCTAGTGTGCAAACACTTAGCTTCAACAAATTAATTGACTTTCTAACTGACCTATGCCACAACAGGGAAATTAAAATCTTAGGGGACTTTAATATTAACTGGTTGTTGAATGAAGCAGCCCCATACAAGGATGCCCTCACCAGCCTAGGCATCTCCCAAATGGTTGAAGCCCAACCAAGATTGACTACCAGACGGGAACTAAGACCCTACTAGACTGGGTCCTTACAAACTGCTCGGAGAGTATCACGGATGCCTTAATCCTCACAGACTTGCTAAGTGACCACTCCTCAGTTACTTGCTTCTGGTCCAACAGAGTCACAAATCCTCCCCCCTAACACAGCCACAAGTCATGTCATTAAAAGAGGGCAACGTAGCCCATCTTAAACAGATTGATGGGTCCTCCCTCTCTGCCCTTCATGATGTTGACCAGGCCCTAGATAAATTCATCTCAACCTTTTAGGCAGTGTGTGACATCTATGCACTAGTTAGAAATGTAAACTAAAGGGTGTCTACAACTCCTGGATCTCACAATCTCTTCTTGATCTTATGAGGTCAAGGGACATCTCTGGCACAAAGCAAATGCCACTAGCATGCTAGCAGACACCCAGTGGTACAGGGCATCAAGAAATGCCTGTACTCGGGAGATCAGGCTAGCTAAAGCAAAGGATTTTAAAGACAGAATTAGCAGCACATGGGGGGATGGCAAAAAATCTGAAGCAATATAAAAGACCTTATGGGAAAGGACAACAAGTTCTCCCCCACTATGCTCCTAACAAAGGGGAAAATTACCCAAGATACAAAAAACAATAGCGAATGCCTTTAGTCAGTCACATCCTACCCCTGGACTTCCTAAACACCAAAAAGATTAAATTGTAAGATACCTTGGCTGACCATATTCTGCCCCCCACTGGAACCCCCCAATTTTATTTCAAGCAAATTTCCCACTCAGAAACCAAAAAGTATCTTCAGTGCTCCCTTGGCAAATCTAGGCACAGCAGCAACTCACTCAACCTTAAATTAATAGACCTGTCCCTTGATGAATTATTACAGCCACTCACCATACTGCTAAATCTATCCCTTAGATTTGGGCAGTTCCTCAAGAAGTGGAAATCTGCAGTAGTCACACCGGTTACAAAAGTGGGGAACAGGCCAATCATGCCAACTATAGGCCTATCTCCATATTATCCCCTCTCTCCAAAGTCCTTAAGCTCACAGTGTCAGACCAGTTGGTGGATTTCCTTCACAAATATAACCTCCAGTGCCCCAAACAGCATGGCTTCTGAAAGGCTCACAGTACCCCCACAGCACTGCGGGACTATACTGACAATTCATACAGCACTAGACAATGGCCAGCTAGTGGGGTCGATATACATCGACCTCACTAAGGCTTTCAACACTGTTAATCACAGTATCCTACTCAACAAGTTTCTTGCAACCAGTCTATCACCAGACAAGGTTGGTTTAAAAGTTATTTTGGAAACAGGTCACAACAAGTACAAATCAATGGGACTCTCTGACAGTAGGCAGCTGACAACCGGTGTTCCTCAAGGCTCCATCCAATGACCGCTCCTATTTAGTTTGTTCCTTAATTCTCTCCCCATTGCCAGTCCTGATAATATCCTGCTATACTCCGATGATGTGGCCATCTTCACAAGCAGCCCACACCTCCTAGAATCCAAACTCCAAAAGAGTTTCACCATAATAGAGGACTGGTTTACTCAAAACAAGCTTCTCTTAAATTACTAAAAAACAAAGGTTATGTTGTTTGCTAACCACCAGAGCAAATAAAGAGACAGCCAGCTGACCATCCAGAACAACAAATAGGAGCCACTCGATCAGGTCAGCACCCTTAAATATCTAGGCATCACACTGGATAGCTCCCTCTCCTTTACCCATCACATAGACCACATTGTGAAGACAGCTAACACTAGAATTGGTCTGCTTTACAGACACCGACACAATATGACTCCCACAGCCTTGTCTCTGGCTATCAGTCATTCTATAATCTCTGTTATAGACTATGGACTAATTGTGTATAGTGCTGCAATGGATTACAGCTCTAAAAGGGGTTAGAACAGCTCTAAACAAGTATTGTAGGCAGGTCCTAGGTGCACAGAGGATCACTCACACCTGCCAACTATACACCCAGTCCAAGTGGCTTAATCTCCAGGGAAGGATTACATACCTGACATGTCTATTTGGGAAAAATTGCTCTTTGATTTAACACCTACATCGCTAAGAAACCTCCTTAAACCTGTATCTAACTTGCGGCAGACTAGAGGTAAAACAAGAAAGTCCTCTATATCCCTTTCTGCCACACTGTTCTGGCACAGAGAGCCTTTACCTACAGGGACCCTTCTGGCTCAATGAACTCCCCCTGGAAGTAATAAATGTGCCAAAGCTCAGAACCTTTAAAAAAATTACTACTCAAACACCTGACAGCCCTCTGCTCCTGTGACTGCAGGTCCTAGTTCCCTTCACACATTCCCTCACTGGCCTCCTCTCCCTAATGCCCTGCCCCACGTACTTGCCTTGTGCCACTTCTTTGTCACCCTCTCCACCCCTCTCATATTCACTTCCTCCTACACTTGCCCTATCCTACCATATTACCCTCCCCCCACCCGTGCTACTGCCCACTCTACCTCACTAGTTCTTGTCACCTCTCTCTCTCATTCTCTCAGCCCACACCACTTGCTCACTCCCTATTTAACCCTGACTAAGACATCTGGGTCTGCTCTATACTTTCGACCCACACCCCTTGCTCACTCCCTCCATAACCCCTTGACAAAGACAGCCCTGTCTGCACTATTACCCTCCCTCTCTTCCTCTGTTCACTGCACTTGCAGTTGTCCTCTGTGCCCCTAAATTGTTAGAATCTGTTGTTATAACCTACTACACTCAATTGTATGTGCAGTGGAATCCTGTTTATCTGAACCCTATTATCCATAAATTCCTCTTTAATGGACTTCCTTTGTGTCCCTCAGGTCCCACACTCACTTTTAATTGAAACCCATTGTAACACATTACTGTGGATTCCCTAACAAAGTACTCTTAATGAGGTGCTCATTGCAGTGCAGATTTTGCTAGTTACTGCACTCAGCAGTTAAATACTTTATAGTGTATGGTAGAATGTTGTATTCCCTAAGAATCTATCATTTACTAGTCTTGTACCATCGATGTGACGTGGCGATGTTGTTGTACCATGGTAGAACAGGACTTAATGTCTTTGCACCTGCATAGTTAGCTGAGAATCGGCCATGGCGGTGAGTGTTCACATCGAACAGAACAGCGCAGGGCAGTGGTACAAAAGTAAGACCCCCTTTTTTTTCATATTGTTACCTTCTACAAAGTGTTGGCTGCTGTTGTTTTCTCAAAAACAATGGAAAAATGTACTCTGCGAGAGAGCATGGCCGAGGATCAGTTCCTTGCGCATGGGGGGAGAAGCCTGAAAGCGCGGCAGCAACCAGAATCACACAAGAAGAGCTCATCTTTTAAATTACTGTTGCCCATACACTATAAAAGATAATGGATGGGCAACAGTAAACAGCATTGCTGAACTCACTTCTTGAGGTTGTCAGATAACCGAAAACCTCTCGAGCTTCACTCTTGAGGTTTACAAAGTTGTCTTGACGACCTCTCGAAGTGAGCACATCGTTGTTGTTCACTGTTGCCCACCCATTATCCTCTATGTTAATCACATGTGTAACGCAGACAGCTGGGCTCAAACAATGGCATGTCTTGCTGCATCTTCCTCCCCCACAGCTCCTTCCTCATCTCTCCCATCCCCACAATCTGCCAAATGAAAATGGAATGTTCTTACCATCTCACAAAAGCTCCATGTAATCTCCCATCTTAAAAGTGGTGAATGAGCGTTGGCATTGACAACTGAGTACTGGGTTGTAAATCAACAATCTTTGTCATTAATGCTGCAAAGTATAAGTTGTGGGATTTTGCATCCACAGTGGAAGCCTCTACCAACACTGACGATGGCTGGAACATGAAAGTCTGTACTGATGAAGAAAGAGAGGCCGCAATTTATGTTAGGTTTTGGCAGGAAAGGGAAAAGGGGATACCCATCTCCCCTTCTTAAGGAAAAAGCCCTGCAATTTCATGAGCAACTGGGCAATAGAGTTACTTTTACTGCTAGTTATGCCAGTTATGGTTGACTGGATCATTTAAAAAAAAAGGCATGGGATAAGACAATTGAAATTATGCAGAGAGAGACTGAATGCAGCTGGATAGCCCCTTTCTGGAGAAGATTAGGCTGCTAATTGAAACAGACCATCTCACTGCTGAACAGATCTATAATACGGATGAGACAGGTTTGTACTGGAGATGCTTGGCATACAAAACCCTGGTGCATGGTGATGAAAAAGATGTACCAGAGTTTAAAAACCAAAAAAACAGAGTGACAAACCTGGGGTGCACTAATGCTACAGGCACTCATAAGCTCCCTCTACACTTGATTGGTAAATCAAGAGACCCCCAGATGTTTTAAACATGTAAATATGGATAGCCTTCCTTGTCATTATGCAGCACAAAAAAGTGCATGGATGGATTCCTATTTGTTCAGATCATGGTTATCTGATCATTTTGTGCCGCAAGTTAAGAGGCATCTGGGAGGCTGACCCACAGGCACAGAGGCAAGGCATCCATCTGCAGTGTCGATATCCCGAGTTCGGGAATGGACTTGGGAAGTCAGAGGGATGGCCAAGGGGAGAAGGATTGAGCATCCAGATGACTGCTCTCCTTCTCTTGGGGAGGAGGGCTGAGTGTCCGGCACACTGCGGACCCCTGGTAGAGACCAGGAGTTTCACAGTGGCTAGCACCATCATGTATGGGGGCAGGGTGGATGCTGGACATCATTGTACGTCCCTGCCCCAGGGCTTTATCATCAGAAAAAAGTCATCCCCTGTGTATGATGACAGCTCTGCCGTCGTCCCCGCTGCCCACCAGTGTCCGCAAGGGCGTGAGCTGGGTCTCTCCTACCCCATTTTCTACTGGGAGGGAGTGTCCACCCAGTGGTCCCGCTCAGGGGGGCAAGCCTTAGCATGGGGGGAGTGGGGTTGAGCTCTGATTGGGGGTTTGGAAGAAAAAAAAAAGAGGCATCTGGGTGCACAGTGACTACCAGTTGGGGAACTACTGTTGTTAGATAACTCAACCGTGCACCCAGAAATCACTCACATTAAGACTCACCATAGCAACATTAAATGCTTTTTACTTCCAGCCAATACAACCTCAAAAATACAGCCTTGTGACCAGGGCATACTCGAGGTGTTTAAACAAAACTACAGAAAGTGATTGCTGCAGTCCGTTTTATTAGAAGAGAATGCACAAAGTCCATTACCTGCCACAATTAAAAAAATTATATACTAAAGGACTTCATCCACATGTCAGCCGATGCATGGCACCATGTCCGTAGTGAGACCATTCATAAAGCCTGGGCAAGGTCAAAAATGTTGTTACTCGAGGAGAGAGAAGTGAGAACATTAATGGAACTGAGGCAGTTGAATGGGCTGAGGGCATTGAAAGTTTGCAAAACACTGTTTCCAAACTCACAGTCTTGGCTGCAGCCCTACCTGGCGAGAATCTCACTGAAGCTGATGTAAAGGAATGGGTGTCCTGTGACAGCGGTGACCAGGGACATGAACATTTAACCGAGGACTCCATCATCAACCTCGTGCAGAGTCAGGGAGACAACAACAGAGAGGCTGACACAGAATGTGATGATGACAAAGAAGAGGGACCACTGCCTCCACCTATTCCAACCCATTCCAAGGCAATACAGCACTGTGAGAAATGCTTCCACTACATGGAGTCGCAGCCCAACTGCGATCCTGTCATGCTACTTTGCAATTTGCTAACCTCTCCAGCAGGATGCGCTTCTCTGGGCTATGCCAGAAACAGGTCACAGACTTTTTTAACATAAAATAAATTAAATGCATTGTGTTACTGGTATGGTACCGTACAGTATTTGTATCAAGTGTGGCTGCTAAGTTTTTAGAGTTTTAACATATTTTTAACGTGTGTGTATCTGTTATTAAATGTCGAGTACACCTGTATTAAACATTAAAAATATACATCTTTGCATAGATGGCTAGTGACTTGTCATTGATGTAAGGCAGAACTCTTGGTTATCCGGACTCCCAATTATCCAAACTTTTCCTATGTCCCCCAAGCAGTTCTGATAATTGGGATTCTACTGTACGTATTGCATTTTACCTTTTACATTGTACAGTTTTACCCCTGGTATTCACCAGTGTTTATAACATTTGTCTGCACTTACCTATGTCTGTATTTTTAAGTCTTGTACTCAAATGTATCACTTGTCTGCACCTTACAATGTTGTGGACTTTGCAACCGAGCTTCTAGCTCAAAGGTGTTACTCCAAGATGACAAATAAATAAATAAGTTGAATTTGGAGACTCTACCTTGCATTATAGTTTAAGGTAAGCAGTATCCAGATTAGAGCTGCTCATAATCTTGATTCTGTTCTGCTGAACAAATGTTGGATAATCAGAACTTCCTATTCCAAGTCCTTTGCATAGCCAACTAAAGAATCAGAGCTGGATTCAGAGTTGTAATAGGAAGTTCCTTTTCTGCACCCAACTACACAACTGAAAGTGTGAGAAACTAATCTTCCACTCAGTACAAATCTGAGGAGCTCATTAGTGGACCAGGAATAAAGCTCTCCCCTCTCCCCTACTCTCGCCTCCCTCCCCTTACCTTAGTGCTGTTACTACTGGGCTGGCCAGCTGCTGAGGTCCCCATCATCTGCTCTGCTCTGTGGGCTGGGTTCAGGCTGGACATGGATGAAGCAGTGAGGATCCAGCATTTCTTTCTTTTCTTCAAAATCTCAAGTTTCTCCTACTCTGTAAAGTGACCCCCCAAAAGCTGCAAGCTACCCCCAAACTGGTCCCTCTGCCCCTAGTCCTAGTCCTCTGGCTTCTAGCCCTAGTCTATTCTGACTCCTCCTGAATCTGATCATCATCAACTGTGGCCATCGGGCAAAGGGAAAAGTCCCTCCACTCGTGTTCCTTAATAGGATCCTGGGGCCTGGTCCACTGCTGCAGGCCATAGCCTTAGACTCACAATTGGTCCATCCATCATCTATCCTTACATTGAGAAATATACCCAGCAGCTCCCCACTCCATTCTCCCAGAGTGATCTGGGTAGGAGGTGGGTGACCTAAAGAAAGCTCTGGGTAGTAGGTTCTACCAGATGCTTTACTGAGTAAGGCATCTGGCGCTGGCTATCACCCACATCCTACCCAGATCACTTGGGGAGGACTGGGGGCTGCTGGGCATGGGTACTATTTTTTGGCAAAATCAGGGGGCTAAGGCTAGGATCCTGGGAACTGGGTTGGTGGGGCTTAGTGGCTCGCTGGGGAGGGGAATTGTTTTGTGGACTAGGGAAAACTTGAAATTATGAAGATAAGAAAGGATGTCTGACCCTCACTGCCTCCTTGGCCTCAAGCCTGAGTCCAGCCCACAGACTAGACCACACAATGGGGATGCCAGCAGCAGGCCATCCCAGCAGCAGTGGTGGCATTATGGTAAGAGAGGGAGACAAGGGTGGAAGAGGGCATTTATTCTGTCCTACTAATGGGCTCCTTAGGGTTGTACAGGGAAGGGGTTACAAAGGTTAACAATATTCTTATGTGAAATCAGAATTAGATTCCGATGCTGCATACAACATGTTTTTTTTTTTTATTTGGTTGTTTGGCCTTGAATATTAAAATTCCAAATTCTGAAAAAAAAGCTTGAAATCTGATTAATCCAATTCTGTTTAACAGATTCAGAGCAACCCTAATCCAGATCCTCTATGAAGTGCATTTACCAAAGTATAAATGTTATATTTAGCAAGTTACTTGAAAGGTAACTTGTTCATTCTATGTTTTCTATTGCATTACCAGCTGATAAGTTTAATTTCTGTTTCTCAGTTTGGGTACTGCTGGAGTTAATGAGATTCTGTCACGAGTTCCTCATTCACTTTGGGAACAATAAGTCCCTGTAAGTTGTGTGTACTATGTGGTTACTGTGTAAGCATTAAGCCACGACGAAGGAGGCTTCTACTGGGAATGAATGCATGGTTGGGGGGGTTGTGGCATCAGGCGGCTGAGTGCCTACAACCGTCCAACCATGCATTAATTCCCCAGCAGAAGCCGACTTCAGAGTTACTTAATGCACTTGTAACATGGCAAGTGTTTATTAGATGTTATGTTGATTTTCACTATTTGCATTATTGAAAATAAACGCAAACAATGGTTCAATAACTTGCATTCTTTTACTGTATTTCACTGAACTATGTGATTACAGAACTGATATTCATTAATATACGGATGTTGCAAAAAACCACAGCACATACATTACACAGTCAATAATAGTCTAACATATTTGTTACTTTTATGAAATTATAAACGGTGGATTTCTCTGTACACACATTAGGAGGACCACGGCATTTCTTTCTACACCTACCACATTCTGTTGTGATGCTTCTTTGAATGTTGTTTTGCATATGTTAACATGACATCTGTTGCCTGTTATTCAGCCCTCAGCTTGGTTACAACTCAACAATGCACATATGTGACAGAACGTACATCACGGTGCAACACAGAAGACCGAAACAGACAGTGATATATGTACAAAAGACATTGGTTATTACACTTTGGTTTGCCACTGTTATACATAAACTTCACAGTGACATGGACACTAAACGTGCTAAAATTATACGGGGCATTATTGCACTCTAATATAATTCAACTGTTGTTCATCTGATCCAGTTCTACTTCATCTGTGCTACTGTCATTCCATGTATCGAGATGTTTTGCATTGCTGGGACAGTTCTCAGGTGAAGTGCGCACAGGTATTGGATTTACAGATTTCGGCTTCAGTGCAGTTGTCTTCAACAACACATTGTGCACAGGGCTGCTTGATACTGCTAGTTTCCTTTGAACAGTTTGGTGAGCAATATCGGTGCTGACACTTTGAGGTGTTTTGCCAGTATTATGCTGCACACTACAAATTTTTCACGGATAGTGATGGGCGCCTGGGTGGGTGGGTAGAAAGGACAAAATGTGGTTCCCTTCAATATCCATGGTATTCTCTCTCGACCGCTGCACATTTCTTTGTGGTTAAGTTTGGTATTTCAAGTTGGAGCAGGGATTATTACAGAAATCTTGGAGCTGGCATTACATAAGCATTAATCACTGACAGAAGAGGGCTTGACCGGTGGATTAATGCCCGGGTGGGGGGTATTGGTGCATGAGGCCGCATGCCGAGTGCTTCCAACCACCCACCGGGCATTAATCCACAGGTAGAGCCCAACACTGAAGGTGATTAATGCACTTGTAACATGGCAAGTGCGAGTAGAATATTGTGTGACCACTATTTGACTGGAAAGCACAGAGACATTACATCACAGCACTATTTCTGCATGCTAAACTATCCACGGCTTGTCTGGTAACAGCACAGTGAGATGATCCTAGAATGTGTGCATTCACACTTGCCGATACACAGTCATTTATATGGTGCACAGTATTTTACACTGCTGACCACAACACTACTACTATATGTAACACAGAAACTAGCCTATAATTCAGTAATTCGTGCCGACCATTGTAATGCTTAGTGCTTCGCCCTTATATCCCGATGCTGTATAGCAGCAGTGCACTGTGGGATATTTCTTTGCGTTAATACACTGAGACTAGAAAATATGCATATAGTCATGTGTGATTGTCTCGTGCATGTATGTCTCACAATTTCTGAACAGTTGTAACACACATACAGAAACAGACGTGGGCAAGAAAGGGATTGCTTTAGTTACTGTTTCTTTTCCGGTGTTTGCTGTGTTCCGTCTGTGTACTCATTCACTATTTTCGCCATCTCAGTTTCTCGTTGTCTTCCGGCAATTGCATTGGTTTATGAGCGCCATCTACTGGCACAAAGACTGTCATCCACTAAACCACATCAGAGTACACACGGAATCTTTGTCTTCTAATTTTACTTGTGCGTGATCCCGATGCCGACTGGGTCCTACGTAAGCATTGGATGTCTACACTGTTCATTCCCGTTGCATTGCTGCACCGTGTGGCTACTTGTGGTAGGGCGCCAACGGGCTCTACTGGTGGGTTAATCACCGCTCGCTTTGCATCACCTGATGCTTTTCAACCAGTCTCTGCTCTCCATTTCACTATCAATTTCTATGCCATGTTACAACATGGATTAATGCTATCCTCAGCTTTGGTCATGTATTGCTCTTTGACCAATCAGGCTGTTCTATTTCAGTTACAAATAAATTACCATGTTACAAATGTTAACAAGTTCTGTTTATGGCAGCACCCAGCTGATGTACTACTATCCTCTTGATTTTAACCCCCCATGATGTAACCTGGACAAGGAGCTATATCAGATGTTACGGACTAAATATACACAAATATATCTCTGTGGTACGACTTGCATTGCAATTGATATACAAGTAGGGCTGTGCAGAATGTTCAAATTCCATGGAATTTCAAAAAATTCTACCCAGTTCTACAGAACCTCATCATCAGTAGCAAATTCTGAAACTGAGAAAGCGGAATGGTTGTGCTGATTAACAATCTGTGGTTTACCCTGCTGATGCCCCACTCCTGCTCTGTGCCACTCACACTGTGGGAGGCTCCACATGATGGGACACTTGGGTGGACCTGGCTTTGAGTTACGCTCAGTTCATCTGAAGTTCACTGTAATGGAAGTGGTCTACACACAGATAACTGCATCAGTTCACCTAAACCCACTCTACCAATTAACAGCTATCCCCCAGCTAATTGCAGGTACAAGTTTCATCTGTCTTCCCCAGACTCAAGCTAACACACTGTTAACTGTGCCTTTATGCCCTGACTGAAGATCCCAAACTAACTTGCAGACCCTACACTTCCATTATAGTATGTACTCCTCCTGGTTACAATCACCTAACTGCCTCAGTCAGCTGAGCTGCCTAATTACTTTTAAAAAGTTTAATCTTTTATTTTACGCTCTGTACCTTCACTTTTTCAAACTGTAGAGAGCAGCTTAATTGCATTGCTCTCCCACTCACAATCTCCTATCTTCTTACTGCAACAAATATATGAAAACATTGATATACTGTAAAGGGTATAAGAATCACAACAGAGCCACACAGTTTAGCTCTTCATTAATTCCATATCTAGGATTCTGCATATCAGGACACCTAATCCATCCTGTCTTCCTGGTAAACAGATGTTTCTCTCAGTCACCTCCTTTTACATTATACTGTATAGAATTGTTAATTTGGATTTTAGCAGAAGATTGGGAAAGGTTCACTTCGGAGAGCTTTGGTATTTTTAAATTGTGCTGTCTGCTGGCAGTGGTGTTTAACATTGCTGCTGCCTTATGAATAGAGAGGCCGAGCAAGTTGAGATGCGATGATATCATCACATTCACCTTCCTAGCCCCACTTTCCTTGGTTCAGCACCAGGAAGTCACACATAAAAGGCAGAGACATGAACAGCGCTGGCACCATAAGGAGAAACAAAGAAAACTGTATGAGTGAAGAACATTGCTCCTACACAGTATTTGATTAATGTTCAGAAGTAACAGGATTAAGCAGTGTAACATAGAATTTGACAGAAGATAAAGACCACTTGCCCCATACATTCTGCCTATTCCTCCCTACCTACGCTTTTAGTGGTACTGTTATTTCTTTTGCTGTCTTTACTTAGAATTGTTTTGGGGATGTTGAACATTTAAAACCTAGTTTGCTGTGCTTGTAGTGGTGCTGTTTTTCCTTTGCTGTCTTTACTTGCTGCAAATTTTGTCTTGTCTTGTTTGTTTTGCTCTGTAGTTTGGGGGAGAGTGCTAATTGTCTGACCTCTGACCTCAGCTACGTGATAACTGGAGGTGGGGCTAAGTCAGATTTGAGGTAGCAAGTTGATTTTTTGGTTTCTCAGAAGAGGCCAGAAGAGGAAGGATCCAGATTAATTTCAGTGCAGTGCAGTAACTGCTCATTGCTGCTTTAAATCTAGATTTGTGGGATTTCAGTGGTACTGTTATTTCTTTGCTGTATTTACTTAGAATTGTTTTTGGGCAGTTGAAAATGTAAAACCTAGTTTGGTGTGCTTGTAGTGGTGCTGTTTTCCTTTGCTGTCTTTACCTGCTGCAAATCTTGTCTTGTCATGTCTGTCTTGTCCTGTAGTCATTTTTGTTCACCCTCTCTCCCCTGCCCCCCATTCTTAATTATATGCCCTGTTAAATCTGATTGACAGAAGCCAAGCACAGGGAATAGCAGGGGTTGCGGAGTAGGAGGGGCATAAGGGGGAGGAAGCCCTCCCTCGGCACAGTAAGTGTTTTGACTCTTTTTTTTGGTTTGTTTTCCTTCTTTAAAGAAAAGTATCTGAGGATTGGTGGCAGAATTTTCAGGACAGTAAATTAATAAAGAGGGAATTACAAGGACAGCTTCAGTAACAGACGAGAACTGAATAGCAGTATAAGTGCCGCATAATGTGGGGAGTGGTGCAATACAGTGGATGTGGGGCAGCCATATTCAGGCAGACTTTCTGGATGCTGAGGTGCTGCCCTATCTGCAGGCATCAATCTGGACTGTGGGATGAGGTAACCAGACTCAGAGTGGAAGTAAACTGGGTCAAGAGTACCTTCACCACTATCCAGAGACCACCCAGTCCAATGCCTCAGCCTCAAAGGATGCCAAGAACAAGGAGCACTTAGATGACAGTGGGCTTGGGGAGGGTTAAGGTGGTCATGCAGAGGCACATCCCAAATCCTATTCCACTCCAGAACTCATATGCCACACAGGCAAATGGGGACAAACAAACAGAGGTACCCAGAGAAGTGGAAGGGAAGGATGTGGAGGTCAACCAAGGAGGTGACCTCAGTGGACAGAGCAGTGGACCCCAGAGGAGGAGGAAGCAAATCCAGGTGGGGGTCTCTGTCATAAGAGGGATCCAGCCAGGAACACAGGAGGGGGAGGACAGGGAGGTGAGGTGACTACCAGGTGCCATGGCATGGAGGGATGGGAGGAAGATCCTGGGGATTGCTGGGAAGACAAGATGGGAGGGTGAGTTGGATGTCATTATCCATCTAGGTACTAATGACCTGGCAAAAGAGGAGTCTAAGGAAGTTCAGGAAGAGTTTAGGAAATTGGGGAGGGGTCTCAAGCAAGTAGCTGCTTCTGTCACATTCTCAGAAGTACTACCTGTGAAAGGCATGGGAGAGCATAGGAGCACATGCACCAGGAACCTTAACTCATGGTTGAAGAACTGGTGCTGTGAGGAAGGGTTTGAATTCATTGGTGACTGGGAACCCAACTAGAGGGATGGGGGCTTGTTCAAGCCTGATGGCCTGCATCCGTTCTGGAGGGGAATCCAAGCACACAATGATAAGTTTAAATGCTACATGGACAAGCATTTAAACTAGCCAAGGGGGGTGGCAGGCCAGCAAGGAGGGTAACTAATTGCCCACCCCCCACAGCTAGCAGTGGAACCAGTGAACAGGAGGAATGAATATCTCTACAAAGTAGTGTGCAAAAGATGGAGATAAGCACCCAAGGGGTGGATAGGCAGAAAGGGGGAAAAATTCAACAGAAGGGCAGACAGCAGGAAGAACCAGGAATAAAGGACAACCAGGGAGGGGGTTGGAGTAGAGCAGCTAAACAGTCCAGGGAGTTCACATCATGGAAGTCAAGTGTGCCAATGCCAGGAGCCTAAGCAACAAGATGGAGGATCTGGAGGCTGCCATGGTGCAGTCAGACCTGGACATTGTGGCCATCACAGAGATCTGGAGTAATGATAACCATGACTGGGAGATGGCCATACCTGGCTACAACATATTCAGAAGAGACAGGGTAGGCAGGAAGGGAGGAGGAGTGGCACTTTATGTGAAAGGTGGCATAAAGACCACAGAGATCCAGGAGGAACAACATGGGGCAGAGATACTGTGGGTTAAGCTGGAAAGTAAAATGGGGTCAGCCATCCACACAGGAGTGGTCTACAGACCACCAGCCCAGGAGGAAGAAACAGACAGGGAGCTGATGATAGCCATCCAAAGGATGGCAGACAAGGGTGAGGTGGTGCTGGTTGGAGACTTCAATATTCCAGACATGAACTGGAGCATCCCAGCAGCAGTGTCAACCAGGAGCATATTTATCCTCGACTCCCTTCAAGGTGCCTTCCTCAAGCAACTGGTCATGGAACCAACTCGGCAGAAGGCAATACTGGACCTCATGCTCACAAACAGAGACAGTGTGAAGGGTGTAACACTGGGGGAGCACCTGGGGAACAGTGACCACTGGTCACTGTCATTTGAAATCATTAAAGAAGTAGAAACAAACTGCACAAAAACACGTATCCTGGGTTTTAGGGGGGCAAACTTTGGGAAAATGTGGAGATGCTTGAAAGAGGCTTTAATGGGAATGGGGAGGGAATCAGGGGGTTGAAGAACAGTGGGCAGTATTTAAAGCAGGGATTACAAGAGCAACAGAATTATGCATTAAGCAGGTTAGCAAGGGGAAAAGGAAGAGGAGGCCATTATGGTTTTCCAAGGAGGTAGCAGAGAAAGTGAAAGCCAATAATTGCATTCAGGCAATACAAAAAGATGTAGGTGGAAGGGAATAGGGAGAAGTACCAGGAGAAGCAAAGGGAGGCAGGGAGATCAGTAAAGGAAGCCAAAGCTCAGGCAGAAGAGCGCATCACAAAATCAGTGGGTAGAGGTGACAAAACCTTTTACAGCTACATAAGTGAAAAAAGAAGAGCAAAGGGAAGGATAGTGAAACTGAAGGGGGAGGATGGGGCCGCATGGAGGATGACAACAGTAAAGCTGACATACTGAACAGATATTGCTGCTTAGTCTTTACTGAGGAAGAGGAGGGTAATGGGCCTGAAGGGAGTACAAGGGGTGGGAATAGCGCAGAAATGGACATGAGTCCCTTTACATGGGAAAGGGTCCTAAAGGAATCAGAGGAATAAGAGTTAATAAAGCAATGGGGCCAGATGGGGTGCACCCCAGGGTCCTAAAGGAACTAACAGAGGTGGTGGCTGAACCTCTGGCAATCCTGTTTAGCCAATCACTGGAAACAAGGGAGATACCCAAAGACTGGAGGACAGCAGATGTAGTCCCCTTATACAAAAGCGGGAACAAAGAGGAAGCAGGGAACTACAGACCAGTCAGCCTGACCTTGGTAGTGGGGAAGATCATGGAATCATTACTGAAGGAGAGATTGGTGGAAAATCTGGTTGCCAACAGCCTACAGAACCCAAGGCAGCATGGTTTCACCGGGGGAGGTCATGCCAGATCAACCTCATTGAATTTTTCAAATGAGTGACAAGGGCGGTGGATCAGGGAGGGCAGTGGACATGGCCTATCTGGACTTCTACAAGGCCTTTGATACTGTGCAACACAGAAGGCTCTTAAACTGGGGAATATGGGAGTGGGCAGGACAGCAGTGCGGTGGGTTGGTAATTGGCTTGGCGGGCAGGACACAGAGGGTGGTGGTAAATGCCTTTCACTCCACAGAGGGAAGAGTGACCAGTGGGGTACCACAGGGATCAGTGCAGGGACCGGTCCTATTCAACACCTTCATCAGTGACATTGCGCTGGACCTAGAAGGCAGAATTTCCCTGTTCACTGACATGAAGCTCTATTACAGAGTGGACATGCCAGAGGGTGTAGACAGAATGAGGAGGGACCTGCAGAAGCTTGAAGAATGGTCAAGGATTTGGCAATTGAAATTCAATGCAAAGAAGTGCAAAATAATGCATATGAGGCACAAAAACCTGGAACAACATATTAGTTGGGGGGTGAAGATATAGCAAGCACCTAGCAGGAAAGGGACCTTGGGATTATTATCTCTGATGACCTCAAAGTAGGGAAACAGTGCTACAAGGCAGCAGGTAAAGCAAATAGGATGCTGGGATGCATAGGCAGGAGCATCACCAGCAGGAAAAGGGAGGTCATAATTCCGCTATACAAGACACTAGTGAGGCTCCACCTGGAGTATAGTGTACAGTTCTGGAGACCTTACCTGTGTAAGGACATAGACAGGGTAGAGAAGGTTCAGAGGAGGGCAACAAAGAGGGTACTGGGATTACATCACAAGTTCTATGAAGGCAGGCTGAAGGACTTGAATATGTACCCCCTGGAGGAGAGGAGGGAGAGAGAGGGGATATGATAGAGACATACAAGTACCTTGCAGGGAGGAACAGGGTGCAGGAATACACTATTTTCCTGTGAAAAAGATGTTCCAGAACTACAGGGCATGGGATGAAGTTGGAGGGAGGTTGATCACGGAAATGTGAGGAAGAATTTCTTCACAGAAGGGGTGGTGGACAAGTGGAACATCCTGCCAGAGGAAGTGGGTGGGGCTGAAACAATCACAGGGTTTAAGAATGCATGGGATAGACATTATAGGCACAGAATTTGACTGACAACAGGAACTTCCTGTTTGGGAGCAGGAAGTGAGTGATCACAGAGCCACCAAAGACCCACCATCCTAGAAGGGCAAGAGTAGCTCTCCGGCCCCCTCTAGCTGCTGGAGGTCTGCCTCTGAGCAAGGAAGGGGTCTACTGAGAAATATAAGATATTCTTGCCTCAGAACAGGATAATCAGGAGCTTAAAGGGCACACAGGCAGAAAGTAAGGAGACAGAGAAAAAAAAAACAGAGAAAGAGTAAGGATTGCAAACAGTTAAGGGGCCAGAAATAAGACATAATGGGAGTGGTGCAGTGCAGTGGCTGTGGAGCAGCAGTCTTCTGGGAGTCGTTCTGGAGGATGCGGTGTTGTCCCATCTGCAGGCACCTCTATGGGCTGAGGGAGGAGGTTGCTCATCTCCAGGCTGAGTTGGCCAGGATTTATGGGACCTCCTCTTCCATTCAGGGACCACCAGTGCCACTGCCATTGCCTCAGAGGTTGCCAAGAAAGAGGAGTGGCTGGACCACAGTGGGCTCAGGGAGGGTGAGGGTGGTGGAACAGAGGTGCATCCCTCCAGTTGTACCTCTCACAATTCCTATGCCATTCTGGCAAAGTGTGGTTCCTCTGTGGGGCACCCGCAGTGGAGACCAAGGAGGATGTGGGAACCTCCACAAAGAAGACCCACAGGAGGGTGGCAGGGGACCCCGCAGAAGGAAACAACTCCTGGTGGGGGACTTCATTGTAGGAAGGTAGAACTCGGGAGGAAGGGGAGGGAGGAAGGTGCCTGCCTGGCACCATGGCTTGGAGGGACAGGGAGGCGAATCCTCAGGATTGCGGAGCAGCTGCATGGGGAGGGCTGGATGTCATTGTCCACCTAGGGACAAATGACTGGCTAAGAAAGGGATTAGAGAAGTGCAGGAAGAGTTTGTGGAATTGGGGAGAGGCCTTAGACAAGTAGCACGCACGGTAACCTTCTTGGAGGAGCTGCCCATCTATGGCATAGGAGAGGCTAGGGTGTTCTGCACCATGGGATTCAATCAGTGGTTGAAAAACTGGTGTGGAGATCAGGGATTTGGCTTCATTGGGAACTGGGGGTCCACCTGGAGTGATGTAAGCCTATACTGGCATGATGGGCTGCATCTGTCCAGGAGGGGAACCAGAATCCTAGGTGATAGGTTTAAATGCTTCATTGGCAAGCATTTAAACTAGCCAAGGGGGGAGGCACTGGAAAGGAGCAGGGAAATCCTTACCCCCAAAAAAATCATGGTAGTAAGTGCAGTAAATACCAACATAGAGGTGTCGATAGGGAGAAGGGTAGGGGTAAATGGAGAAAGTGACAAAGGCAAGAATGACAGGGATGGGGCAAAAAGGAGTAAGGCCATCAGGAAATGTAGGGTAATGAGTACCAAAGCCCGTAGTCTGGGCAACAAGCTCCCTGAGCTGGTGGCCTTGATGGAAGAGGGATGCCTGGATATCGTAGTAGTCACAGAAACATGGTACACAGAGAACCATGACTGGGATGTTAACATACCAGGGTACATAACCTACAGGAGAGACAGGCAGGGGAGAAGAGGGGGAGGAGTAGCTCTCTATGTAAAGGAAGGGATAAAAGCAACTGAACAAAAGAGTAAACAGGGAGGAGAGGAGGCACTGTGGGTCACCTGGGAGACTAGAAAGGGCACCACAATCCGCACAGGGGTTGTGTACAGACCCCCATGTCAGGGGGAGGGAATGGACAAGGATATAATAGAAGGCATTCTTAGAATGGCAGAGAAAGAGGAGATACTGTTGATGGGAGACCTGAATATGCCGGATGTTAACTGGAGCACATTTGCTGCAGCCACATCCAAGAGCAGGGCCATTCTTGATGCCTTACAGGTGGCAGGCCTCAGACAGCTAGTTTTGGAACCCACTCATGAGGGAGCAATCTTAGACCTCATACTCTCAAATGGGGGCAGTGAGAGGATCTCAGATTTAGAAGTGGGTTGCCATCTGGGAACAAGTGACCATCAAACAGTGTGGTTCAAGTTAAACTCAGCTACAGAGTCAAGCCACACAAAAGTGAGGGTACTGGACTTCAGGAGGGCTGACTTTGGCAAGATGGGAGAGTGCCTCAGAAAAGCACTAGCAGACAGGCTAGAAGGAGGTGTGGAGCAACAATGGGGAATCATCAAAACTGCCATCACAGAGGCAACAAGCCTTAGTGTGAAGCAAATAAACAAATCAAAATGAAAGAAAAAGCCACTATGGTTCTCAAAAGAGGTGGCTGTGAAAGTCAGGAAGAAAAAGATACCATTCTGGAAGTATAAGGAAACACAGAAGGAGCAGGACAGAGCACTGTACCAGTTAAGGCAGAAGGAAGCAGGGAGGGAAGTCAGAATAGCAAAGGCCCAAACTGAGGAAAAGATAGCCAACTCGGTTAAGAAGGGGGATAAAACCTTTTATAGGTATATCAGTGAGCTTAGAAAAACAAAGGGAGGGATAGTGAGGCTGAATAGAATGAACGGTGGGTGGGCAGAGGGGGACAGTGAAAAAGCAGGGATACTGAATGAATATTTCTGCTCAGTATTCACAAAAGAGGAGGGGGAAGTGCCTAATCCAATTAACAGAAGCACTCTTGATAGGGGGGTCGATTCCAGTCCTTTCACAGAAGAAAGGATTCTGCAAGAACTCCTAAAACTGAAGGTGGACAAAGCAATGGGGTCTGATGGAATTCAACCCAGAATTCTAAAAGAATTAAGGGGGGAAATAGTGAAACCACTGGCTACTCTTTTTAATAAATCATGGGAGGATGGTGTGGTACCTGAGGACTGGAGGAAGGCGGATGTGATTCCCTTCACAAAAGTGGGACCAAGATAGAGGCAGGAAACTACAGACCTGTCAGTCTGACCTCTGTGATAGGGAAAGTGATGGAGTCACTTCTGAAGGAAAGAATAGTTGAGTACCTAGAGGCCAGTGGGGCACAGGAGCCAAGGCAGCATGGGTTCACAGTGGGAAGGTCATGTCAGACGAATCCAATAGATTTCTTTGACTGGGTGACCAAAGTAGTAGACCAGGGAGGGGCTGTGGACATGGCCTACCTAAACTTTAGCAAGGCATTTGACACAGTCCCACACAAAAGATTAATAGTCAAATTAACCAGCCTGGGAGCGGGTCCCTAGGTGGTAGCCTGGGTAAAACATTGGCTGGACAACAGGACACAGAAGGTAATTGTAAATGGAGTCCACTCTGAAGAAAGAGGGGTTACTAGTGGGGTACCTCAGGGTTCAGTATTGGGTTCAGTCCTTTTAAATTTCTTCATAAGTGACATTGCAGAGGGACTGGAAGGAAAAGTATGCTTCTTTGCAGATGACACAAAGATCTGCAACAGGGTTGATACACAAAGAGGCGTGGAAAGGATGAGAAGGGACTTGTCAAGGTTGGAGGAATGGTCAGAAGTATGTCAGCTAGGATTCAATGCAAAGAAGTGCAAAATAATGCACCTGGGAAACAAGATCCAAGGGGAAGAATGCACAATTGGGGGGTAGTGACAACAACAAAAAAGGAAAGGGACCTGGGGGTAATTATATCAGATGACCTTAAGGTTAGCAAGCAATGTGAGAAGGCAGTAGGGAGGGCTGGGGGTCTACTGGGATGCATAGGGAGAGGCATCATCAGCAGAAAACAGGAAGTTGTTATCCTTTGTACAGACAGTTGGTGAGACCCCATCTGGAGTACTGTGTCCAGTTCTGGAGACCCCATCTCCTCAAGGACATAGACAGGATAGAGGCAGTCAGAGAGGATAACTAAAATGGTGCAGGGTCTGCAAGAGAAGCCATATGAGGAGAGACTAAAGGAGCTTAATATGTATACCCTTGAGGAAAGGGGGGCATGATAGAAACTTTTAAGTACCTCAGTGGAGTCAACAAAGTCCAAGAGGGTAGCATCTTTCAGAAAAGAGATGTGCAAGAACAAGGGGAACAATTTAAAGATGGGGGGCAGTTCAGGGCAATGTGAGGAAGTATTATTTCACAGACAGGGTAGTGGATGCATGGAACAGCCTTCTGAGGAGGTTGTGGGGTCTAAAACTGTGGGACAATTCAAGAATGCATGGGACAGACATAAGGCAATTCTTGTGGGGGGGGGAGGAAGAAATAGGCTGTTGGTTAACTAGAATCTGCGGCCTATCCTGTAGTTAGGGAAATGGGCAGACTAGATGGGCCAAGTGGTCCTTATCTGCCGTCAAAGTCTATGTTTCTATGTTTCTGTAAGGGAATTCTGGCCTTTCTATCCATACTCATCTGTATTGCTTCCTTATGCCTATCCCATGCCTGTTTGAAGCCCTGCACTGTATTCATATCCACCAGTTCCTGAGGTAGGCCGTTCCATGTATCCACCACCCTTTCTGTGAAAAAGAACTTTCTCACATTACCCTTTAATCAGCCTCCCTCTAATCTCATGCTGTGTCCTCTTGTCCCGCTATTCTCCTTTTATTGAACCATGTTAGACTCTTTCACCTTGTTAATGTCCTTAAGATGTTTAAATGTTTCGATCATTTCACCTCTCTCCCTCCTTTGCCCTAGGGTATACATATTGAGCTGCATTAATCTGCCTCATATGTTTTCTGATGCAGTCCCTGCACTATTTTGGTTGCCCTTCTCTGGACTTCCTCCATTTTGTTAATGTCCTTGTGCAGGTGCGGCCTGCAGTACTGCACACAGTACTCCAGATGGGGCCTAACCAGTATCTTGTAAAGAGGGATTATTACCTCCCTCTTATGACTTGTGATACCCCTACTAATGCACCTCAACATCCCTCTAGCCTTACCTATTGCTTTAGTGGTCGCTTGGATGATTTCAGGTCATCTGTGATGATGATGATGATGATGCCCAAGTCTCTTTCTTCCCTTGTGATTGCCGGCAACTCCCCTCCCAACCTATAGATAGCTTCAGGGTTTTTCTTCCCTATGTGCATGATCTTGCACTTCTTTGCCTTAAACCCCAGTTGCTACTCTTCCGACCATTTTGACAGTTTATCCAGATCTCTTCTCATTCTGCCCACCCCATTTGGATCATCTACTCTGTTGCAGATCTTGGTGTCATCTGCAAACAGACAAACGTTCCCTTCCAGTCCATCTGCAATGTCACTGATGAAGGTATTGAAGAGGACTGGCCCCAGGACTTATCCCTGAGGTACCCCACTTGTGACTTGCATCTCTTCTGACTGTATACCGTTTACCACCACTCTTTGTTTTCTGCCCGCCAACCAGTTTGCCACCCGGTTGACCAACCTCAGTCCCACCCTGAGCCTACCCAGCTTATTAATCAATCTTCTATGTGGAACAGTATCGAAAGCTTTGCTGAAGTCAAGGTAGGCAATATCAACTGAACCCCCTTGGTCCACCACTCTGGTTACCCAGTCAAAGAAATCTATGAGATTAGTTTGACAGGACCTTCCTGTTGTAAACCCATGCTGTCTTGGGTCCTGTGCTGCTGTGGATTCCAGGTGTTGGACTATCCTTTCCTTAAGGAGTGCCTCCATAATCTTGCCCACTACTGAGGTAAGACTGACTGGTCTGTAGTTCCCTGCCTCCTCTCTGCTGCCACTCTTGCGGAGCAGGATCACATGAGCCCTTCTCCAGTCTTCTGGGACGACCTCTGCTGTGTTCAGAGACTCACTAAACAGTTCTGATAATGGCTTTGCTAGTTCCACCCTTAGCTCCTTTAGTACCCTGGGATGTATGTCATCAGGTCCTATTGCCTTGTCCACCCTGAGCTTAGCGAGTTCTTGTAAGACCCTTTTCTTGTGAAGGGACTTGAGCACACCTCCCTCCCCCCTGTGTCCATGGTGCTGAGCTGTGGGCCCTGCCCTACCTTCTCCTCAGTAAATACTGAGCAGAAGTATATATTTAGGACTGATGCTTTTCCATGGCCCTCCTCCACACACTCCCCATTATCCCCTTTGATCTTAGCAATACCTCCTCTGGAGTTTCTCCTTTCACTAATGTATCTATAGAAAGTCTTGTCCCCTTCTTTTACTGTTCATGCCTTCCCCTGCCAAAAAAGAAGAACCACAGATAAAAGAAACAAGGAGTTAAGAGGAGAAACAATCAATCAGCAACAAATGCAGTAGCCCTGAGAGCTTAACCTAATGATAGATACATATGTAAAACCTGTAAGCACCACCTGTAACAATTTCACAGAAGATATACCCTGCAAAAACACTTTGCTACAGAGAAAAATAAAGCAGTAACAGAAGATATACCTTGCAAAAAGCAAATTGAATCACAGAAGATTACAGCAATAATCTGTAAGCACAAAACAGTAACAAACCTGTAGGCACACCCTGTAATAATGCAGCAGAAAATATACCATGCAACAGCAATTAGAATAAGAGAACAATAAAGCAGTAAAATGTAAACAAAAAACAGTAACAAAACCTGTGAGCACAAAAGAAAATAGTAACACAGGGTAAATCTTCCTAGCCAAAAGAAGCCTTAATCTTTTTCCTTGCTCTGATAATGTTGTTCGTTGCTTTGTCCTTAAAAGGAGAAAAGAGCTCAGGTGAAGCTAGGTGCCTTTGCCAGCAAACCTAGTCTTCCATTTTTTGTACTCTGCTCCTGGGTTTCTGTGCCCTAAGTGCATTATTTTGCACTTTTTTGCACCGAAACCCAGCAGCCATACCCTTGATCATCCTCTAGTTTTCTCAGTCTCTCCCCCCCCCCCGGAATATGCACCCTATTACATTGATTTTGGTGTCGTCCACAAAGAGGCAGGCTTTCCCTTCCAGCTCCTCTGCAATGTCACTTATAAAGACATTAAAGAGAACCAGTCCCAGAACTGATCCCTGTGGTAACCCGCTGGTCAATCCTCCACTGGTGTAGTCCTCTACTAATAAAACCTGCACAACCCCCCCATCACAACTCCAATATGTTACAAGCTCCCAAGATAAGATAGTGTGGTTTACTACCATAAGACTGATGAAGGAAACAAAATGTTCATGTAACCCCTAGGTGGCACTATCCCAAGGGTTACTACCCTTGCCTGCTTGGCTAGTAGCAGGTTAAGGGGCTTGAGTTCTGAAATGGGTGCCTCCACCTAGCGGTCAGGGTTGGTAGTGGTCAAGCTAACCTGGGCACAGCCCTCCGGGACAGTGTAACCCCCCTCTTTCCTTACTAGTGGCCAGAACAATACACAATAATCACTTTCACAATACCCCTGATACACCACACAAGTATCCACATTGTTTTCCCTTACCACCAGGGCTTTCCTCTGGCTCGGCCCTGGGGACCCCCTGTAAAACAAGGTTATACACAGCAAATAACAGCAGTACCATACTCTTGCACAAACTGGAACCACAGTCAGGGTAAATGCAAAAAAGAGTTAGATCTGATTTATTTAAGGGACTTGAACAAGGGAGGGGCATAATCAGGTTAATTTGCTTAAAGGCTGTATCAGTCAGTTATGCATGCAATTCAGGGTCCATAAACAGTCAAACATTCTGGGTACTCAGATGGAGAATGGTGGGCTAGCCAGGAACGTTGCAGCTGGTTGGGGCCCTGTGATGGAAGAAAATAACAACATGCACATCACACACTATTTGTAATCTGGAGCTGGAGGGCTCAATTCATGAAAAGAAAACAACAAGACAATCAGATGACACACTTTTAGATTAGGCTGTTGTTGCAGGGAGCTACACTGATGATTACTCATGATACCCAAGTCTGGACGCAAGCTGGACGAAAATTGAGACAGCAGGTGGTTCATCTGGAGTGCCAGGAGAAGCAGGGCCCACTCGATTCACTGAGGCGTCATTCCTGTTCAAGCGTGGAGCAGGGGGATGATCCCCAGGCAGGTCTCTCGTCGTTGGCTTTCTCTGTGCAGTGGGGTAGTCTGGCAGGGCCAGAGTGGCATGGCCCAGGCAGAATGGAGATGAACGCGGATTTAGTCCGATTAGGCTGGATAAAGCTTCCAGCAAGCAGAACACAGTTCACACAGTGGGAAACCAAACCACAACCCACTTTCAATACACAGCACATTTACATGTGTGGAAATTCTACTGTACCAGGCAAACTGCTCTCCAGTCACGATCACAAAGTCTCTGTACAAACCGGGGATTCAAAAGCAGCTGGAAATCCTGACGGGCTGATCGCATTCAGTAAATCTTTGGTCTTCTTCAGGTATAAGCCTGGTAAAAAAATCAGTGGCTTACTTTGTTCTCACAGACTTGGATTTATTTACTCATTTATTTATTAGCTAATGGTAACTGGGTAAGTGCATTAGGTATTAGTCCTGCCTATTTTCAAGCATGACCCGGGAGGGTACAGTAACAGTCAATGACAATCAACAAGAAAACATACAAAACAGTTATCAGTATGGGCCTACAAATAGCCAGGTGAATAAATACATACACGAAACTGAACAATACAAATGGTCAGAAAAAATACGATAGTGACCACCTCAGAGGGAGTCAACAGAAAAACAACAAGCACTGACCATCCATGCAGGGATGAAAAAATAGTACATTTGATATAGTAAGACAGTGTAGTTCAGTTAGGAGAATGCAGAGGGTCTGGGAAGGGAAGGCAGGAAGCAGAGAGGGTGGGGGTTAGGCACATACGGAGGAGTAAAGTGCTTAGAGGTGGGAAAAAAGTGCAGATTTAAAGGCAAGGTGAGATGAGGAGCCCTTTAAGGTGTCTGTTAAAGTGTTCCAGAATTTAGGGGCGAAATGGGAGAAATCTTGTTCCCCCATTTTGGTTGAGCAGTGGGGAACCAAGAACAGATGTGAGTTAGAGGACCTCAGAGTACGGGCCGGTAGCAGTGGGGTGAGCATGGCCACGATGCAGACAGGGCAGGGAGATCTGTTCATGGAGTTGATAAAACAACCCAGAGAGAAGGAGCGCTGGGCTTTAGGGGATAGCCAGTTCAATGAGGAGTATAGTATGCAATGGTGAGTAAGGCGAGGAACAGAGAGTGCAAATCTGCAGATGTTGTTATATGTCGTGTCCCAGTGATGGAGTATACCCACATTGGCATGTGAGAGAATGGGGAAAGCGTACAGAAGTTTAGGAAGCAGCACACCCCTGTGCAATAGAGATTCTGGCAGTGGGGGTTAGGGAATGACGTACACGGTAGAAGGCTCCTGACTTGATGTTGACCGACCTACATACCTCATTTATGTGCGAAGAGAAATCAAGGACAGGATCAAGGGTCTCACCTAGGTATTTGAAGGAGCTAGTAGACTTGATCCCCGATCCATCACAGCTAACCACACGGAGCTTGGTGGCCTCAGCAGAGACTTTCCTAGTGGATCCAAAGAGCATGGCCTGGGTCTTAGGTAGGTTGACTAGGAGTGAGTTGGAGGAGAGCCAGAGTTGAATCTGTTGGAATGCAGAAGAGAGGTGGGAGTTAATGTCCAAGACAGAATGAGAGGCAGTATAGAGAACAAGGTCATCAGCATACATGATGGTTCGACAGTGGGGAAAGGATGAGGGAGTATCATTAACAAAGATGGAAAAGAGTAGAGGTCCCAGAATGGAGTCCTGAGGTACACCACAGGAGACAGTAGCAGGGGATGACAGAACTTTGCCAAAGGAGATGGATTGGGAGCGATTAGCAAGATAGCTACTAAACCATAATGAAGTGGGTCCAGAGGTGCCTAAAGAATGTAGTTTATGCATGAGAAGAGGATGGTTTACCAGGTCAAATGCCTTGGTGAGATCTATGAACAGAGCACCAGTGAGTAAACCATTGTCCATGTTGGACTTGGACTTGTCCTCGCTGGTGAGTAAGGTGAGGGCAGTGGTGGTGCTATGTCCTGCCCTGAAACCATGTTGAGCAGGTGACTAAAGATTAAAGTTCAATAGATGAGATGAGACCTGGCGATGGATAAGTTTCTCTAAGATCATATTAAGGGTTGGTAGTAATGCTATGGACTGATAATTAGTGAGGACTTTAGGGTCACCTTTTTTGAAGACAGAAATAACCCTGGCAGCCTTCCAAGCTGCAGGCACTGTTGAGGTACAGATGGACAGATTGAACAGCCTAGAGATTGGGGTAGCAAGGAGATGGGCCCCATTTCGAAGTATCCAGGGTTCAATTCCATCAGGACCGGGGCTCCCATGTGGTGAAATGGACAGAAGTAACCTGAGCACGTTCAACTGAGCAGTACTAGAGAGGACAAGAGGTGGAGGAGTGGAGGAGGGGGAGATTGGGCTTTGGGATGCCTGAGGGGAGATGTTAGGAGATTCCGTAAAAAGGGAATTAAAAGCATTGGCTATAGTACGGGGGTTGTTGCACAGTGCATCATTTATTAGCATCTCGTTTGGGGCTAAAGGTTTGGTGTTCCCTAAGATTCCATTGATCTGGCTCCAATATGGGGTCAGAGGCTGAGGACTGAAGGAGTTTTTGATCGTAGCTACTCTTGGCAGCCGGAATCTCCTTCTTGCAGGAATTCCGTAGTGTCCAGTAGGCAGCAAAGTCAGTCTGAACAGAGGATGTTTTCCATTTGGTCCACAGTCTATCACGTTCCTTGAGTAGTTGTAGGAGGGGCCGCTTCAGCCATTTAGACACTTTCCCTCTAACCCATCATGTAGAGACTGGGATATGTTTAGCCTGTAGGGCTAGTAGAGTGGCATTGAAGTGATCAGTAGCCAAGTTGATGTCATTAGTATGAAATAGTGGGGACCAGTCGACCTGTTTTAGGTCATGAAGGAACGCAGTGGTGTCCAGATTGGAAAAGTTAGCAAAGGACAGTACTTTAGGAGGAGGGGTGACAGAGGAGGGGCCCCTAATACAGTATACTGGGCAGTGGTCACTGATAGTGTCTGGTTGAACCCCGGTAGGGGAGTAGCAATCCTTGTGATTGGTAAGGATCCAGTCAATCAGAGAGTGACTGACGTTGTTCTTAGTTATCCTAATGTGGGTAGAGATGAGTTGCTCAAGGTTGGCCTTGCTGACAATAGAAGCAAGTGACGAGGAGTTGGGACCAAGCCAATCCAGATTAAAGTCACCCAGACAGATCACCTCATTGTTTTTAGTTAGGGCAGGTATCAGTCCAGTGAGCTCCTCAAGGCCCAGTTTACTATGACGGGGAGGGGAATATACCCAAAATATGTGCAACTTCTTTGCTCCCCTAAGGAGCAGGATAGAGTGCAGCACCTCACTGTTGTTTATGCAGGGGGATGGCATTAGAGTGACATTCAGGTGAGACTTATAATACAGAGCGAAGCTGCCCCCTCTTTTGGAGGAAGCCCGGTCAGCTCGATGCATGTCATATCCAGGAAGGACACAGGAATTGTCCGGGACAGAGGATCTCAACCAAGTTTCAGATATCACAAGAATATCAGGGTTATTTACCATAACCCAGGCTTCCAGCTCTGGGAGGTTGACAAGTAAACTAAGGATGTTATGGTGTGCAAAAGACAGGCCCAGAACATGGGGAAGGAGATATGAGGTGGAGGGGTTGGATGGGATAGGAGAGATCAAGGGGCCAGGGTTAGTTTCAATATCCCCAGCTAGAGTGAAAGTTAGTGAAATGACCCATAGAAAAACAAGTGCAATAGCACATGAGACAGTGGTTGTGGAGGGAAGCCTCCTACTCACTATGTGCCGAAGCAGGGCCCCAAGAAGTTTATAATTAATATGGCCTAGTGGGAGCGATGGGGAGGAATATTCAGCTATCATGTTAGAGTAGAAAAAGTTACCAGGAGACACCACAGAAGGTGGGGGGGTTAGCAAGAAGGGATAGAGAGCTGAGGGCTAGTAGGGCAATAAGAAGAAGCACAAGGAGGAACAGAGCTATACATAGCATATTGGTGTGTAATTAGCACCAAGGATGTAACAAAAATGGACAACCAGAGGTGAAACCATAGCGAGAATAGGGTAGTCAGGTTAGGTGTTGAGAAGAAAATCACTAGGAAGGCTGTAGTGTTCAGGCAGAGGTACTGAGAGAGTGCCAGAGACTAAACCACCATAGGAGAGCTTGGTTGGCTTTGGAGTAAGGATGACACCTAGTGGTGAGAAGCTATGACCTGCAGGCAAGAAAGTAGACTGTTAAAAAAAAAAGGAACACCAAATTCCCACGTGATGCCCCTTGCCTATATAAACAAACACGGCTAAGGGTGGGAGGGGAGCAGTCACGTAGCAGCTGCAGGGTAAGCAATCTCCGAGCAGATGCAGTTGCAAGAGCTGATCGCCAAAGGCAGATTAGCGTATGCTCACTCTCATCTCCTCAATGGCTCCACCCTAGCGTTGTTCCGCTGTAGCTGTAATAGCAGCACTAGAGTAAGATGAACTCTGCAGTTTGGCGCTTGTTCAAGATGCAGGCACAGTGTCCTTAAGAGGCTGAGATCTCAGCATTCAGGTGAAGCCCCACTAGGAGACTTGGGCAGCCACCACAGGGATTCAAGCAAGCAATTGAAAGTTTACAAAAAAGCTGAACAAAAAGGCACCAAATTCAAATCTGAGCTAAGGCCGTCTGTTTCAGTACCTGGTGAAAGTGACTCCAAGGGAGGTCCCACAGCCGCTCCATGGGCAGAAAGCCCCTGGGGAATTGGAGTGTGCTGTAAAGAGAAATAAAGGGAGATAAGTGGGAGGATACAAGGGGAGGATCAGATAGGTCAAGTATCTGAGAGAGGGGGGAGGTGAAAGAAATTCGAGCAGCGAGCAAAAGGGGGTAGGCGAACAGAGAAGGTCAGGTAGAGACAGTGGGAGGATAGAAAATATGGAACAGCTTTACAACAGCAGTTACCTTCTCTCAGTTACAACAGAATTCCAATTAGGTTATTTAATTTCAAAAGTAAGATACATCTCAGGGAATTAGTAACTTAGAACACAATGTGGCCTTTGGAGACAAAAGCCTAAAAGCTTTACCTCACAACATACATATGAACCTTAGCCAAAAAAGAATGCAAGCTACCCTACATAAGCCCAGTAACAGTTTTAATATAGGACACTGATGACTGCTGTTTTCTTGTTTCCCCGAGGTACCCAAGCCAAATTGTGGTTGCTCTTCACCCAGAATGCAATCCCCGAGTAGTTGCAGCTGCGAGAGCAGGTCGCTGAAGGTAGATTAGCGTACGCTCGCTCTCATCTCCTCAATGGCGCCACCCGAGCATTGTCCCGCTGTAGCGGTAGTAGCAGCACCAGATTAAAATGAACTCTGCAGTCTGGCGCTTGTTCCAGATGCAGGCACAGTGTCCTTAAGAGGCTGAGATCTCAGCATTCAGGTGAAGCCCCACTAGGAGACTGGGCAGCCGCCACAGGGATTCGAGCAAGCAACTGAAAGTTTACAAAAAAGCCGAACAAAAAGGCACCAAATTCAAATCTGAACTGAGGCCATCCATTTCAGTACTTGGTGAAAGTTTCTCTTCTATCCCTCTCAGGGGCAGCAGGCAGACATGCAGGCCACAACTCAAGCCTTTCCACAGAGACTGTCTTGAGCTGTTGCTTTTTCAGCTCCCAACTTAGATCTAACTCAAACTGCAGCAAGCCTGGGAATTTCCCCAAGATCCAAAAGCTTTGGTTGGCTGATTCATCCTTCAGTCACAACAGGAGTTCCCCTTCAGGTGCAAAAAGGCACCAAAAACTCAAAGCTACAATTCCTACAGATTCTGACTCCAGACAGCTCCTGTAGTCTGGTTCCATTTTAAGTCCCACCAGTACTGATTGGTCCAATTCAGCAGTCCCAGGCCAAAGTGGTGGGGATAAATAAAACAGTCTTTGCTGCAAGGAAGGCAGGTTATTCAAACTACATTATCATTATCACTCGGAATGATTTTCAGCTAATAGTTACATCTTTCAACAGAGCTCCCTCTCAGATTACTTATGACTGCATTCCAGGCAGCTCTTAAAGAGACAGTACACTAAGGCTATACAGGCACTCTCTGGCAATCACATTTAAACTGCTAAAATGCAGGACACCAGCCTAGCAGTGAGCATTTAGGCAAGCTCAAGGAAGACTTTTCGGGAACCCCCATTTGTAGGGGGGTAACATTCACATATCCAGAAGTTTTATTCATTCTAGGAAACAAAAGTTCATATATCCAAAAGTTTTATTCTCTCCCCCTTTTGTAAAATTGCTTTTAAACTTGATCTCTTGCAGTCAGCAGTTATAAAATTTAAAAAAATGTGCAAAGCTGGGTAAGCTAAAGAATACTGATAACAAATTATTACATTCTTTAACATATTAAGTGTATAGCTTTTTTCACTTAAAAGTGACAGAATTACACTGCATAGGACTATAAAACTGGATTTTAACAGGAGGCAGAGGAGGATCCATTTCAGAGAGCTGTGGTCTTTTTAAATTCTGCTGCTTGCTGGCATCAGTGTTTCACACTGCTGCTGTCTTAATGAAGGTCACACCCCCAGGTAGATGGGGGTCTGTAGTGACACATATGCACACTGAGATATGATGATGTCATCATGTTCAATGTTCTAGCCCTGCTTTGCTTGGTTCAGTACCAGAAAGTCACACATAAAGGGCAGAGAAGTGAATAGTGTGGTACTGGCCAGCATAAGGAGAATCACTGAAAACAAGATGAGTGAAGAGCATTGCTCATACACGATATCTGATTAACTTTTGAAAGTAACAGGGTTAAGCAGTCAATGTGGGAGATCATTATTGTATCATTACGGCAATGAACTACTGAACACACTATTTAATTTATCAAATCTTGCTTAGTTTAAAAGATCACTTTGGATATCGCTCTCTATATAGTACTAGGGTGCTGTAAATGCAATTAATTATCTTGTAACTTATTGCTTGCTGCTCTATTTGTTCTGACTTGTTTCACTGTGTTTTGTTTTTTTCTGCAATGAACTGATCTTGACATTAAATAAGTACATACATATGTAAATGTAGATGGCCACCATGCTGGGTGTGCCTGAAGCTGTGTGCTTGAAGCTAGCTGCTGAAAGCTGAAAGTTTTGGTGTCCGACTGTTTGTGTTTTTAAGACATTTTGTTAAGTTTTCATGTCCTTTATTACGCGCAATAAATAGTTAGGGATTTCAAGTGAGCAAGTTAGATCCTGAGCATCTTCAGGAGAGAGGTACACCCTGAGTGTACACTAGGGCTGTAAACCTGACTTAGTGACACCCAGGTCGGGAGGCGTTAGGGGAGCCTTTTCACTGTGAAGTCCTGTATAAGCCCTGTATAAACAAATCAGCAAGTTAAGCCATAGGAAATAATAAGGAGCTGTTCACTTACAATTGCAGTATTGTTTCCCCGAGGGAATAACTGCAGTATCATTGCCCAAGGGAATTGTTGCTTTCCTGGAGGTCCAGTGGAGTGGTCTGTGTAGTTGAGGAGATGAGGAGGAATGACAGACTGAGTGGTAGGTTCTGACTGGGGTGAGAGCCCAGTTGTACCAAATTGGAGGAAGTTTGTTGGTGCTTTTCGGAGAAGAACAAGCCAGGAGGAAGCCCTGGGAAAGGGTTTACGTGGCAAGTGGTATCAAGGGGTTTATCGGTGAACTGGAGGGGATTGGGACTCCTGGCCTGGGCAGAGGGAGAGATGCTATCACCACCAGAGGGTGGTGGAGTGGATCTACTTCCCTTAGGCAGAACAAGGGGCTCACCGAAGGGTGGTTCAGCTTGGGCCGCCGAGGTGAAGGTCCGGGGGGAGCCTGATCCCAGAAGCTAGAGTGACCCCTGAGAGATCTGGCTATCATCTATACCATCAGTATGAGAACTCTGGCTGAGAAAAATCAGGACTTTGGACTGCTTGCTGGGCGTTGTTGAGTTGGTGAAGTGCATTTCCCTTTTTACGTTTGGATGAGGTTTTGACTGTTAAACTGGGTGACAAGTCGGACATTGTGCTCTGAGGATTTTTTGACACTAAAATCCAGCCTCGTGAGAGGGGGTTGGAGAGTCTTAAAGTCCTGACCCTGCAGTGGTGAGAGCACTGTTGGGGGGGCAGAAAACAAACTAAAATCACCAATCAGAGACTACAAGAAATTTTTCTGGGCACCAAAATTGTTACTAAATTTACTTGCTTGTTAATAAGGGTTAATTATTGTTTTTTGAATAAGGGGTATATGTACTTTTAAGTAAGTTTAGGAAAGGTTAGATTAGGTGGGAGGGGGTATTGAGTGAGTGGGGGTGTGATTGAATCAGTATTGGTGTGTGTGGGAGTACCTGAGATATGTGCTGGGGAGTCAGGAACACGGTCAGGCAGTACTCCCCCTCGAGACTAAGGGATCTTGGTCCATTTGACCATCCTTCACTCCTGTTCGAAGTTTAACGTAGATGTTGTGCATTCGGCATCCTAAGGAGATGAGGGAGTGGAAGGAGTGGAGGATCCTGGAACTCTCAGGGGGGGTGGGAAAGGGGTGGATGGATTGAGGCAGTGAGAACCATGAGATGCCCTGGGGTGAAATGGACACAGGAATGAGGTTATCCTTGCCTTGTGCCCATACCCAAGGGTTCTGACTTTGTCAGGCAGGAAGTTGGGCCATCCATGGACTTCCGTCACTTTCAGGTGGTGTTAAGCAATGCCAGGTCAATTAAGAATAAAACTGCAGTGGTTGCGTATCTTGTGGCCTCTGTTGATGTGGTTTGCATCACTGAGACCTGGCTGAATGAAAATGCAGGCCCTATTTTGGAGTCTGTGGTTCTGGCCAGGTTCTTGGTGATTCACCACCTGAGAAAGGACCGTAGAACGGGGGGGGGGGGTTGCTGTCTGTCTTAGACAGGAACTGGGGCTCAGGGAGGTGCCAGTTGCAGCAACCAACTCCTTTGAGTGCATAGGGGGTGCAGGTGCAGGCTATAGGACCCTTCTCATTTACCATCCACCAGGTGATGGGAGGGAGTTCCTGAAGGAGGTTGCGGACTTCATTGCTGAGATGGTATTGGAGTCCCCCAGATGGTTGATTCTGGGGGACTTCAGTGCCTGGGTCAACAATGAACTCTCGCCATGTGGACAAAACCTCCTTCTACTGATGGATTCATTGGGCCTGACACAGGTTATTACCACTGCAACTCACGAGAAGTGGCACTCACTGGACTTGATGTTCCACCTGGGGACAGAGATCTCTGATGTGGAAGTGGAGCCAGTCGTTTGGTCTGACCATCATGTCCCGAGATTCAGTTTTGCAGCCACCCAAAATAGGCCTGCCCCAAAGGAGTTGGTACAGTTCTGTCCTGTGAGAGGAGTTACCTCAGAAGGCCTAATGATGGCGCTGGACCTCACGGGATTTCCAAAGGATAGCACTGACCCAGGGCCCCTTGTGTTAGCCTATAATAGGGCTGTTACTTGGGGCCTTGGATATCATTGCTCCAACTCGTATTCACCCTCTTACTCTTCGCCCAGGTGCCCCCTGGTTTAATAGGGAAACCCGTGAGATGAAGAGGCAAGGGCGAAGGCTGGAGAGACACAAGTGGAAAACTCACCTGGAGGTGGATAAACTTAGATTGATGGATCATTATAAGATCTACCAATCAGCAATTTCCCATAAGAAGGCAGAGTTCCTGTCCAGGGAAATTGCTACAGTGAAGAATAGGCCAGCCCAGCTCTTCCGGACCGTGGACAGACTGTGCAATCCAGCCTGTCTTCATTCTGGTAGAATGTTGTCACAAGTACAGTGTGAGGAGTTTGTGCAATTTTTCACTGATGAGGTGTCCACCATCAGGGATGAGATCAACCAGTGCCTTCCCATTGGACCTTGCACCAATCAATTGGATGGTACTAATGCCCAACTTACCTGGTTCACCTTTAGCCAACTAGCAGTCTTGGATATAGTGAGGCTCATCCAGACTTTGCGGCCAACCTACTGTAGTTTGGACCCTGGCCCTACACGTCTACTAGTGGGGTGTGTAAAGGTTATCGGCCTGGTCCTTGCTGGGATAGTGGGGGTTTGATTGGAGAGAGGGATCTTTCCAGATCCCTTAAAGGAGACAGTAGTATGCCCCCTCTTGAAAAAACCCTCCCTTTACCCCAACTGCCCAGCTAATTACAGACCAGTCTCAAACTTACCCTTTAAAGGGAAAGTTATTGAGAAGGCGGTCACCTTGCAGCTGGAGGATCATTTAACCAACCACAATATCTATGACCCTCTCCAGTCTGCCTTCAGGAAAAAGCAGAGCACTGAGACAGCCTTGGTACGGGTACTTAATGACCTTCTGATGGTGACAGATCGGAGGACCCATTCCATCTTGGTTATCCTTGATCTCTCAGCAGGCATTTGACATCATAGATCATGGGGCTCTGCTAGAGCACCTGTGGTTCTTCTGTGGACTGACTGGGGGCAGTCCTCAGTTGGTTTTGAGCTTTCCTTGAGGGAAGATGCCAGAGAGTGGTGTTGGGGATTTATTCATTGGCTCCTCACTGGCTGCCCTGCGGGGTTCCACAGGGTTTGATGCTGTCCCCATGTTATTTGCAGTGTATATGCTCCCATTAGGGGTTATTATAAAATGATATGGGTTGAGTTTTCATTGCTATGCCGATGATTCTCAACTGTACATGTATTTTGTACCTGAACAGGAGTTATACTCTGTCACAGTGTTTAATAACTGCCTGCTGGAGATACAGAACTGGATGAGTGCTAGCTGGCTTCAGTTGAACTCAGAAAAAAACAGAGGTATTGGTGGTGGACCCTGGTTATAGGATGATAGGGGCATGGGCTGGGAAACCCTCAGGTTTACATCTTGGGGGGACCCCGCTTATTGCCTCAGGCCAGGTGTGTAACCTGGGTATGGTATTTGATGAACGCCTGACCCTGAGGGCGCAGGTTTCAGCTGTAGTCAAATCTTCCTTTTGCCATCTAAGGAACATAGCCTGGGTGAGACACCTGGTCCCGCCGAAGATCTTCCTACCTTGTTCCATGCCTTTGTCACCAGTCATTTTGATTACTGCAATGCCCTCTACCTAGGGCTACCAGGGGTGGACATCCATCACTTGCAGCTAGTGCAGAACGCAACAGCCAGGTTGTTGACTGGAACACCTAGATCCAGTCATATAACACCTGTGCTGCGTGAACTGCACTGGCTGTCAGTACAGTGGTGGATCACCTTCAAGGTCGCATTGTTGACCTATAAAGCCCTACATGAGCAGCAATCCCACTACCTGAAAGAACTCCTGCAACCTTTCTGTCCCACCTGCTCACTCCGAGTCTCTGGCAAGGGATTGCTAAAGATTCCTAGGGTATCCCTAAAAACATCAGGAGGAAGATCTTTTGTCTTTATGGCACCTATCCTGTGGAATTCTGTATGGTGCCAGATACGAGACAGCCTGACTGTGGAAGGATTTTAAAAAATCCTTGAAAACATATCTTTTTAACTAGGCATTTGCAGGGATTTATTGAGTGTTTGCTAAAATATTTTATCCATTTTTAATGTGTAATGTTATGAAATTATTTTAATGTGTATTGTTAAGGTGCCCTGAGCTTTGGAAGGGCACCTCATACAAATAACATTTTACTTACTTATTTACTAAATAAATACATACATAAATAAATAAATTATATATTTTGCTAGTGCTGAAATCAGAGTTGAAAAAGATAAATTAAGAAATTGCTAGGCTGGCATGGCGGTAGTGCTACCGCTGGTGACCCAGGTTCAGGAATGAACCTGGGCCATCAGGGGCCTGATTGGGGGGGGGGGTTGAGCATTTCATAGGACACTGTCCTCCTCCTCTGAGGGGAGGGAGGGATGTAACACCACCCCATTACCTCCACCTGTGGATGCCTGGGTGGTGGCATGGGACTCATGGTGTGGTGAGGGGAGGACGCTGCTAGGTGCTTGGCTGAGATGTGTGCCAGTATGTCTACAGCCTGGACTCTTGTGCTTCAGTCCAGCATCCTCAGGGGTGGGGTTTTGAGGGCCAAAATCAACAGAAAAAATATACAAAACCAAGCCCCCACTGCCATGCAGCATAATCCCTGACAAGGTGTGTGTGTGTGGGGGGGGACAGTATGGATGTTTGGTAGTATCGCTACCAACCCATAAAAACAAGAAATTGTGAATAACTGAGATAGAGGCACCACTATTATTGTATTCTAAGTTTAGATTAGGAGTAAGCAATAAAGGTTCTGGCACACACCAACTCATGAGAGGAATGCAGAGAATAATAATAAAAGTTAAAATTTATGACACCGAACGAGACAGAACATCTTGCCTGACATGTTTCGGATTGACTGCCAATCCTTTCTCATTGGCAGTCAATCTGAAATATGTCAGGCAAGATGTTCTGTCTCATTTGGTGAAATAAATTTTAACTTTTATTATTATTCTATGCATTCCTCTCATGAGTTGGTGTGTGCCAGAACCTTTATTGCTTACTGCACTTGTTGGTTCTTGAGCACCACATCCTAGTGCACCCTCATTTTGGAACAAAAAGAAGAAGTTTAGATTAGGATGTGAATAAAGTGAGAATTACTAGAGCTTTTTGAACAATAAATAAATGAAAAAAAAAATAATTTGAAAAAGAAAGCTGTAGAAGTAATTCTTTATTCCTCTTGCAGAACAGTACCTACCAGAACTGCTGTCTACTGTATATGTATTGTTGCTGTTGTTGTATATTGTACAGCGCCCAGAGTCTCTGGAGATGGGCGCTTTTAAAAATAAAATATCTCTCTATCTATCTATCTATCTATCTATCTGTCTGTCTGTCTGTCTGTCTGTCTGTCTATCTATCTAAAGTAACAGCTTTATGCAATGACCAAGTACAAGAAAAACAGAGGTGATTAATCTGTAATAGCTGTATTAAACCCTTATGATTTTAAATAATGACTGTTTCTGTATTGTAGTGGCTAACTGGTAATTTTTTAATAAAAATAGAAAGAAGGGCATACAAATTCATGGAAAAATCTAAAGTAGATTATCATTTTGTTCTGGCCTCAGCTGACTTAAGATATATAAATAATTAAACAAGCATAGTTTCTTTTATAGCGATTATTTTAATTTATTATTTGTATCAATATTGGAAACGTATAACAAATAATGTCTAAATAAATGTGTTTTATTTCAGTTTAGAAACCAGAAATTTCCTGATGAAGCAGTAAGAAATTAAGCTGTGGAACACTGAATAAGTGTTGGAGTTATGTTCCTAAATAATACGAAAAGGAAAACAGTAGAAGGAATTCTTTATTCCTCTTGCAGGACAGTACCTGCCAGAACTGCTGTCTACTGTATATGCATTGTTGCTGTTGTTGTATATTGTACAGCGCCCAGAGTCTCTGGAGATGGGAGCTTTTATAAATAAAATTTCTATCTATCTATCTATCTATCTATCTATCTATCTATCTATCTATCTATCTATCTAACGTACTGTAACAGCTTTATGCAATAACCAAGTACAAGAAAAACAGAGGTGATTAATCTGTAATATCTGTATTAAACCCTTATGATTTTAAATAATGATTGTTTCTGTATTGTAGTGGCTAATTGGTAATCTTTTAATAAAAATAGAAAGAAGGGCATACAAATTCATGGAAAAATCTAAAGTAGATTATCATTTTGTTCTGGCCGCAGCTGACTTAAGATATACAAATAATTAAACAAGCATAGTTTCTTTTATAGCAATTATTTTAATTTATTATTTGTATCAATATTGGAAACATATAACAAATAATGTCTAAATAAATGTGTTTTATTTCAGTTTAGAAACCAGAAATTTCCTGATGAAGCAGTGAGAAATTAAGCTGTGGAACACTGAATAAGTGTTGGAGTTATGTTCCTAAATAATATGAAAAGGAAAACAGTAGAAGGAATTCTTTATTCCTCTTGCAGGACAGTACCTGCCAGAACTGCTGTCTACTGTATATGCATTGTTGCTGTTGTCGTATATTGTACAGCGCCCAGAGTCTCTGGAGATGGGCGCTTTTATAAATAAAATATCTATCTATCTATCTATCTATCTATCTATCTATCTATCTATCTATCTATCTATCTAATGTACTGTAACAGCTTTATGCAATAACCAAGTACAAGAAAAACAGAGGTGATTAATCTGTAATATCTGTATTAAACCCTTATGATTTTAAATAATGATTGTTTCTGTATTGTAGTGGCTAATTGGTAATCTTTTAATAAAAATAGAAAGAAAGGCATACAAATTCATGGAAAAATCTAAAGTAGAATATCATTTTGTTCGGCAGCAGCTGACTTAAGATACATAAATAATTAAACAAGCATAGTTTCTTTTATAGCAATTATTTTAATTTATTATTTGTATCAACATTGGAAACGTATAACAAATAGTGTCTAAATAAATTTGTTTTATTTCAGTTTAGAAACTAGAAATTTCCTGATGAAGCAGTAAGAAATTAAGCTGTGGAACATTAAATAAGTGTTGGAGCTATGTTGCAAAAAATAAAACTGTAACAAAACTGCTTAGTCCTGGATGCCTTCCTAAGTTCTATTTGTTATTACAGATGGTCAGTTATACTGTACATCATGGCAGCCTATAGACCATCCCATAATCTTACCTTCCTGACCCTCTCTGATTCCAGTAGTACCCATAGCATTTCTGTCTCTGCCCCTTCTCTTGTTATTATGTCCATTGTGGCCTTAATACCCTCCCTCATGAACAGGCCACCCCTTGTGGGACCTAGGCCCCCAATATCACAAATGAAGCTAAACAGGCCTGCCTGTTGAGAAGCCATGTTTTTCTTAAGACAAGAAGAAAATATTTAGGAAATGCAGAAGTAAAGGCAAGTAGAGAGAGACACTGGGCCCTCAGCAGGTGATACATTTAGACTAAAATTATACCAAGAGCTAGACATTTTGCTTGTTAATACACTTGGGCCTTATGTTCAAGAAGCAGATGAAGTTTTTCTTTCAGTTCTAAGAATATAAGATGAAGGCCGAAGTGCATGTCCAAACATGATGATATGACAAGCACAGGACCAATCACTGAGGGTCTGAATAATAATGCAATAGTTAATTGCGAACTACAGTGGTGTCCCCCAGGATGAAACCCACTTTTAAAGCACTCTGCAGTATGCTGCAGCAGACCTACTGAATAAAGCAATGTAATTTCAATGGCAATTAGTCCCTTCTGTCATGCAGGAAACTGTGGCATTCACTTCATCCTGGCAGTGTCACATTTTTCTGAATGACAAAAGGGACTAATTGACAATGAAATTACATTGCTTTATTCAGTAGGTCTGCTGTAGTATTTTGCAGAGTATTGCAAAATGCTGCAGAATTGGGTTTCATCCTGGGGGACGCCATTGTATATAAGATGAACACAGTAGGAAATAAATGGTCTTTTTTCTTGTGTATTATCAAGCAAGCAAAACTTTATCTATAAAATGTTCATTCCCATGGGCTCTGAGCGCTGTGCAATATACATAAGAGAGCTATAAAAAAACTCACAACATATATAACCGTAGAAGCTCATTAAATCAACAAATTGACATAGACTATTTAAAATGACTAAAATAAATGAAACATAATGAATAACAAAATAACCATAAAAATGTTATAACCAAGATGGCTAGGATAAATTTAAAGCTGCTGTAAAAAGATAGACTTCAGACCTATTTTAAAGGCCTCCGGTGGGGGGGGGCTTTCTCAGGGATTTGGTGAGCGAATTCCTCAGGGTTGCGCCAGGGACATCAAAGGCCCTCTCACCTGCAAATTTTAACCAAACCCTGGCAACTTCTAGGAGGTCCACCTCAGAGGAGCAGAGGGGTCAGAGGGTCTGGTGAGTAGACTAAAGGTCTTGCAGGTAGCTCAGGCGGAGTCCATGTAGGGCTTTGTAGGTCAGCAAGCTTACCTTGAAGGAGATCCGCCATCTGACCAGCAGCCAGTGCAGTTTGCGCAGGACTGGGATTATATGACAAGACCTTGGGTGATCTGTCAGCAACCTAGCTTCAGTTTTCTGCACCAACTGCAGATGATGTAGGGTCCCTCCATTTAGCACAAGGTAGATGGCATTACAGTAATCGAGTCTGGACATAACAAAAGCGTGTATCAGTAAGGGCAGGTTGCTGGGTGGCATAAAAGGCTTTATCCAGGTGCTATTTCTGAGATGGTAAAAACCACAACAGACAACACCTGAGCCTTCAGCATCAGTTCACTGTCAAAACTAATTCCCAGATTAGTCACTCTGCCTGAGGCAGTTAGAGTGGAGAAACCAAGCACTAGTATGGTCTCCTCATCCCCCACATCAGTTCCCCACCAGTCACCAGGCCTGATCACCAGTACATCCATCTTATCAGGATTGAGCCTCAGCCAGCTGGAGAACATCCAGTCCTGTATCTCAGCCAGACAAGAATTCATAGCCAAGACCGTACCCTGTGTCCCTTGTCCAAATAACATATACAGTTGGGTATTATCTGCACAGCAGTGAAAACCCACTCAAATTCATTGAATGATATCACCTGGAGTAGCATGTACACAGCAAATGGCATGGATGAGAGGATCGAACCCTGGGGAACTCCAAATGACAGGGGCATCAGGCAGGAGGAATACGTTCCCATCACCACCCTTTGCTTCCTACCTGTAAGTAAGGACTCAAACTAGTTGATGACAGTATTGTCGAGTCCACTGAGATTCCATAGGCTGCCAAAAATCCCATGATCCAACACAATCCACTGTGTCAAATGCTGAGGAGAGATCAAAGAGAACGTGAATTGACCATTCACCTCAATCTCTCGCCCTGAGGAGATCATGCTGCACCTTGATTAGTGCTGTATCAGCACTGTGTCCAGACTGGAAACCAGACTGGAATAGCTTATAGAGGTCAAAGGTGTGCCTCAAGCTGAATGGCCACTACTTTCTCTATAACCTTCACCAAAAAGGGAAGCTTAAAGAGAGGTCTGTGATTAGCGAGACAGTCCAGTTCCAAGGATGGTTTCTTCAAGAAGGGTTTCACCAATGCCTGTTTAAGAGCAATGGGGAACACCCTCCTTGAGAGGGGCACTGGACTATCTCACCAAATATTGGGTCCAAAGAGCCTATGCATCCCTTTAAGAGATGCGTTGGGCCTGAGTCCAGATCACAACATGTAGGCAGCAGCCTCAAGAGTATCTTGTTAACCTCTTCCACCTCCACTAAGCTGAACTCGCACCAGACATCTGGATTGCTTCTGTTTGCACCAGATCTGAAACTATGAGACCCCGCTGTGGAGATTCTCATCCTGATGGAAGACACCTTGTCAGCAAAGAGCAGAGCATACTCATCACTTTCGGAAGCGGACAATACTCTTACCAGCTGGAGACAGGAGGGATGGATTAGTCTGTCTACTATCCAGAAAAGCTGAGCTGGTTTATTCCTTGCTGCAGCAATCTCTCGGGACAGGAACTTTTCCTTCTTATCGGAGATTGCCCTTTGGTACTCGATATAATGAGTCTTCAAAGCCAATCTGTCTTCCTCAGAACGAGACCTCTGTCATCAATGTTCTAACCTCTGACTCAAGGTCTTCAACTCTGAGCTCCCCATCAAACCATTGGGATCTCAAGTGTGAGAGCCTCAGATGCACATGAACTGGTGCCACAGAAACAAGAGTCTCAGTGACCGCATTGTTATAGACCGCCACCACAACCAATTAATGGTCAACCTTGCATATAGCTTGCTTGCTGTATGAAAAGGGGAAGTAGCCCTATGTGCAGTAGTTCAAATTTCTTTGAAGAAAAAGCAAACTGTCTTTTATTTTTATGTTCATTGTTCTGCTTGTGCAAGGGTGACCATATTGGTATGACAGTGGATTTTGAGAGGTGTGCTACTGTTGGTCCAATGCAGGGCAGTCTGCAAGAGGCTCGACAGTTTCAGGCCTATCTCAATTTTGCCTGTTCTCTCTAAAGGATTCGAAAAACTGATCTATAATCAATTAAAACTTCATATTGAAACTTTCTCTCTGTTAAACCCAGCACAATCTGGTTTCCGGTCTAAGCACAGCACTATCACGACTTTGGCTAAAGACACAAATGACTGGATCTCTGCAATAGACAACAAAAAGATCACTGGTGCAATTTTCTAAGACCTGAGTAAAGCTTTTGACACAGTTGACCACAATTTACTAATAGCCAGCCTTATAAAACTAGGTGCCACTCCCTCCACTGCTCAGTGGTTCACCAGCTATCTTTCAGGGAGGACCCAGAAAGTGAAAGCTGATGGCATATTGTCAGGCTCATTGCCGATTGCCAGGGGAGTACCTCGAGGCTCTATCCTAGGACCTATCCTTTTTTCCCTGTAAATCAATGATCTTGAGTCTCACATCACCAATTCCAACCTTCACTTCTTTGCTGATGACACAGTACTGTACACCTCTGGCTCTACATTGTCTGAAGTTAGGGACATACTGCAAGCTGACTTTGCTTAGCTGGAAATTAACCTCATCAATGCCAAGCTTCTTCTTAATGCCAAGAAAACTAAGGCTATGATTTTTACTCATAGTAATTCTTCACCTTCCCCCTCTGGACCATTGAAGGACTTTGTTGTTACCTCGCTAGGCGAACCCTTGGAAGTTGTCCCCAAATTCAAATATCTTGGCATTTAGCTGGATAACAAACTTTCTTTCAACGATCATCTTGAGGACCTCTCTAGAAGGCTAAAAGCCAGGTTGGGTTTCTTTTACAGAAACAAGTCTCTCTTTCCGAATGAGATTAGAACCAGGATAGTACAGGCCACATTTCTTCCCTTGCTTGATTATGGGGACCTAATTTGCAGCTCCGCTACAACCTCAAACCTAAATAAACTGGATGTATTCTATCACTGTGCCCTGCGGTTCATCACCAATTCACCGTACCGAACCCATCACTGTGACCTTTACACAGCAGTCGGCTGGACCTCACTTACCACTAGATGGCTGTTTCATGCTGGTATCTGGACCCTTAAGATACTCTTGAACAAACTTCCATGCTACCTCACATCCCTCATCAGCATCTCCCACTGTTCATATTCCCTCAGGAAATCTGACTATATCTTCCTGGATGTGCCTAGAACTCACACCACATTTGGTAAATGTGCTATCACATATGTTCTTCCAACAATATGGAACCGGCTTCAAACCACTCTGAAACTATCCAGTATGGTCTCAGTCAACTTCTTCAAAAAGTTAACAGCATCCAAATTAAAAGATATCTGTAATTGCTTTTAAGCCTCTCCCTGAGCCCTTATAGCCTCAAGATCAATCACCTCAAACTTATACCTACCAGGACATGAAACCATTCAGCTAACCACTAAATTCTCACCTATTATTGCCTTCGTTATTTCTATCCTCTTCACCCTACTCTCCCTAGCACTATTCCTTTACTCATCTCATATTTTCTAACCCCTCCTTATTCCACTACTCCCTTCTGTTATCTTTACATTCTCTTCTTACTCACCTACTCTCTCCTCCCACAGTACACTCCCAACCTGCCCAGCTCCCTACTATCCTAAACCAATAATCCCTACCAGTTCAGTTGAATTCCTGTGTCAGGTAATATATGAACCTTACTGTGCCTTAATCTGTCAGACTGTAATTTTATAAACTGATGTATAGCAATCCTATGTGTATATGTTTTTTACAATACTTTGTATATGTTGTCTTTTTATGTCAAGCCACTTGGCTATTATTATGATCTAAGACCTCCTTGTGAATGAGCTTGCTCAATGGAGTTTTCCTGCAATAAACTTGAAACTTGAACTTGAAGACCAATCATCAGCCAGGCTGATCATGACACCCTTCTGGTCTTGCTGCGTGGAAACTTTGTGTAGTTCAAAGAAAAGAGTTGCATGAATCATGGGGGGGGGGGGCTCTTTCCTTTGATCTGCATAAGCCACCCAGCAAGTTGAGTTTATCAGCATCATGATCAGCGTCCTGTGATCCTCTTCCCGGCAATGTAAAAATAATCCCTCCCACCCCCTGCCAAGTGTCCCTCCCAGCTCTCATTGCTTCCCCCTTTCTAATTTTGTGATACCGGGGGACCCAGTCCCTAGTGCCAGTTAGCACCCACCACCCTTCACTGTTCAATACTAGGGAGCCCATTCCCTCTGACGTCAAACATAAGACCAACACTGGGGTGCCCAATCCCCAGTGCTGGTACCTGGAATAAAAAAAAAAATCTATCGATGTCTGTTGCCACTGCCATGCCATCTGGTACCTCCTGCACCCAATTTTACTGTGTTTATTTATTTATTTAGGAAATCAGAATTACAGCCCTTTGAGTCATAGACTAGTTTCCAAAGGTTCACGGACTAAACGTCACCATACATATCGCCGCAGTCAATTGATAGCGGAGAGGTTGTTGCCAGTATAAGTCGGCGACAACACATTAGTCACGGTTTGATCATAGTGACGACTTTGTTACAGTAATGAACAGTGGTGCGGCGTGGGTGTTGTGATTCATAGACTACCTGTCAGTGGGAGTTGCTGATTACACCTGATTACACCTGGTATGTTGCAATGATGACATCACCACTCAGATGTATTTCAGGGAAGGATTGCAATGATGACATCACTGATTGCCAAAATGGATTTTGTACAGACACAGAAAGGAAAGAAGAAGCTGCCCTTGGACAACTTTTTATATAGAAAAGAAAAGGATGGCTCTGATGGAAAGATTATCTGGTGCTGTGAGCAACGGACCTGCAGGGCTCGCTTGCACACTGATGGGGATAGTATAGTAAAACCCCCCACCGATCATAACCATGCCCCTGTTCACGGCCATGCACAAATCTTAAAGGTGCGCACTGGTATGAAAAGAAAAGCTGCAGAATCTGAAGAATGCACCAGAAACATTGTTTTGCAGGCAATACAGGATGTTTCTATTAGCAACGCTCACCTATTGCCGAATCAGGAGACTACGCGGCAAGATGTGCGTCTGCATCGGCAGCTAGCTTCCCCAACTGAGTAAGATATTTCTGAATTTGCCAAAACAGTGAGTGGTGAGCAATTCATCCAGGTAGATGACAATAATATGATTGTATTTGCAAGAGAATCTGACTTGCAGGTGCTACACGATCACCCACACTGGTTTTGCGATGGGACATTCAATGTGGCACCTCAACAGGATGACCAATTATATACTATACATGCTCTTGTCCAGGGAGTGAACAGGCGGTAACAAAATCAATCCAGTCAGTATTATGACTGACTTTGAGATAGCTGCAATCAAGGTTTTGGCAGAACTGTTTCCTACAACTGACCTGTCAGGGTGCAACTTCCACCTGGGTCAAGCACTCTGGAGAAGAGTGCAGCAGGAGGGGATGCAGCAAAGGCATGGTCAGGACCCTGAATTTGCGCTGAAGGTGCGATGTTTGCTGGGATTAGCTTTTGTCCCAACTGAGGATATGGAGCGGTACTTCGAGACACTTCAGGAAGATTCCGACTTTGAGGAGATAGAGTGCTTACTCGACTACTTCAAGGACGTATACATTGGAAGGTTAACTAGAAACAGAAAAAAGGGGAGACAGCCGAGATTTGCACTTAGCTTCTGGAATCAGCGTAATAGAGTGCTGCATGATCTACTGAGAAGCAATAATGCCATTGAGGCATGGCATCATGTGTTTGCAAGGACCGTCAGCATAAGCCACCCATCAAGAGCTTAGCTTGCAAAAAAGTTGAGACAAAAGCAACATGCAGTTGCATTGCAACGCCGTCAGATGGAGCTTGGACAACAGACACCAAGGAAAAACAGTCGCTATGTATGAGTGAATAAAGTGTACAAAGTGATATGTCTGGATGTGCAGTCTTGATGCCCCAAAAAGTATTTAATAGACATTGCCTCTGTTACTGAAATAAATGTCACATGAAGCAGAACCCTTAGATGTTCCCCCTAAAAATAAAGGAACGGTTTTACCCACTTTTCCATTCCATTGCTACTGTCAGTTTAGTCACCATTAGTCCCGGTGACTACTATTCCCGTTATCCATTGCCCTGCTACTATTTGTCCCATCAGCTGTTGTCCCACGATTATTTGTCCTGTTATCTGTTGCCCCGATGACTATTTGTCTGCTACAACATGACCGCGATGATTTGTCCAGGGGCGAAAAGTCCATATGCGGTTTCCAAAGGCGCCACGTCAGAGTAAAACTTAGACATTCATACAGTACATACATGGAATAAATGTGGGTGAGCAATCATACAGAGTATAAGTACAATGAGCACAGGGTAATGCCTATACATTTGGTAGCTAAAACAGGGCAGAGCTATTGACATATTTACCTAATGAGCGGTTAAGACCTATACAATTGGTAGCTAAAGCAATGCATGATATGAGTTGGTAGTAAGCCACCTCAGGGAGGCCTTGTCTTTTACATAATATAGTGCATTCATAGTCCAGTGCAACTATATGGTAACTGAGGAAGGGGAGGAGACTGTAAGCTAGAAATAGTGAGGGCTCTCCACTGCCTGGCCAAGGGTGAGTGTGTGGCCTAGCGGCGTGGTGCAGGATCCACAGGTTACCGGTTACACTGGTATTGACATGAGGAGAGGATATGGGCCCTTAAGGCAGCTTTAAAAGGACCTATATTGGTGATTGATGTGACAGCCGGTGGGAGGGCATTGTACCAGGATGGCGCTCTAAGGGGGAAGGATCGCTGGGCCAGGGTGGTCCTGACCCTAGGCACCTTCCAGATAGTTTTTGGGGCAGCCCATGTGGATGCTGAGATGGTGGCTGCCTGAAGAGAAGCCATGACACCTATTGGGGTTACACCCAGGTGGATTTATTTTGGTGAAGAGACAGGTCTGGTATAATAGTCTTTCCTCAAGGGAGAGGATATTGGTAAGTGCATATAGGGGGCAGGTATGTGTATTTCTGTCGGCACCAGAGAGGAGCTGGCAGGCTTTATTGATGACTACTTTTATTTGATGAAGTGCCATAGGGTTGGTGGAAGCATAGATTGTAAGGCCATAGTGCATCAGCGATAAGACTGAGGAAGTAATGGCTAGGTGAAGTGCTTCAGGTGGCAGTCAGTCTTTATGTCTATAAAGGAGACCAATGCGGGTGTTGGTGGTGGAGGTAAGGATTTTTATACATTCGTGGAATGAGAGGAAAGAGTCAAATGTAATATCTAGATACTTATACTTTTGGACCTGTTCCAGTGGGATGAGAGAGGTGGAGAGTATTTCCAGGGGGGAAATACTTTGATCTGTTTTGGTGGTGGGCATAGAGCATCGTCTTAGTTTTTTTAATGTTGACCACCAATCTGTGTTCAGCAAACCAGTGTTCAATCTGAGAGAAGGAGTTTTGTAAGGTACGCTGGAGATAGAGAGAGGATCAGGATGTGCGGCATAAAGAACAGCGTCATCCACGTAAAGGAGAAGGCTTCCGGGGCAGGATTTAGGCAGGGCATTGAGGTAGATGCTGAATAGCAGGGGACCCAGGATAGATCCCTGGGGAACTCCTGAGTGCACAGGCAGCGTAGTAGATATGGTATTATTAATTTTAACACATTGGGTTCTAGATGAAAGATAGCTGGAGAACCATGAGAATGGACAATGACAGACCCCAATTTTTTGTAATGTGTTACAAAGGAGGGGATGAGAAACCGTGTCAAAGGCCTCTGAGAGGTCTATAAATGCAGCCCCTGCAAGGTGCCCCTTGTCAAGCGTGTGACAACGGGGAGCCCACTTCCAGTGCTGCAAAACATAACATCCTGTATTCACTGTGCACATGGGGAGCCCACCCCTGGTGCTAGCAACAATAACACCAACACTAGGGTGCCCAAATGCCATTGTCAGTACCAGAAATAAAAAAATTCACCCTCAGTCTTTTTGTTTTCATACACCCTGTAAAAAAAAGAAAACCACCCATGATGTCGGTTGACGCCGCCATGATGTCTAGTACCTCCCACCCCACCTGTTTTCACAGTGTGACACCAGGGAGCCCACCCCCAATGCCATGAAGCATAAAACCAACACTGGGGTACCCAATCCCCGGTGTCAGCATCTGAAAGAAAGAAAAGGGTCATTGTAGCCTTTTTTATTTTTATACCCCCTGTAAAAAAAGAGACTCATCAATCAATGGTTGGTGCTGCCACTGGCACACAGCCACTGTTACCCTCTATCCAACTCTCCCACTCAGCACCCACCACCCCCCACAACCCCCGGCCCCTTCCTTACCTACTGGGGGTCCAACACCATAATCCTCTCTGGATCAAAGACATGTCTTCACTCTTCTATGCCAGAACAAGAACTGAGGAAATCAGATATGCAGTTCAATGTATTTCAGTGGGTTTTGAACTTTTTCTCATAACTTGGTCATTTTCAATACCCATATTTTCAACATGGCCTTTTTGGGACCCCACCTCATGAATATGGCATGTGAAATTATACAATTCCACCCTGAAAGGTGATTTTTTCAGTCACTACACAAAATCATATTTTGGGCAGGATTTGAAAATGTTCTCCCCCTTGTTCATGAGGTAGGGTCATAAAAAGGCTATGTTGAAAATTTGGAAAAAAATATTAAAAAAACAACAAAATTATGAGCATACACTGACATTTTTCAACGCAGGCTTGTAACTTTGGTAATTTTCACTATTTTGACCCAAAATTTTCAACATAGCCATATTTTCACACCAACTCATGAATGTGACAGCTGTCATTTTACAATTCTGGCCAAAATGTGTTTTCAGTCTTCTGGTGTGAAATTACTATTTGGGCAGGTTTGAAAATGTTCTCCACCTTTGTTCACGAGGTAGGGTCATAAGAAGGCTATGTTGGAAATTTTGGGTAAAAACAACAAAGTTATAAGTGTATGTGGAAATTGTTTCCATGCATGCTCATAACTGTGGTAATTTTCACTAATTTTACCCCAAATTTTCAACACAGACATTTTTGTATACCTTCTCACGGATGAGGTACTGTCATTCTTCAGGCCAAAATATGTTTTCACATATGTGGTGTAAAATTAAATTTTTACCACTATTTTATAAATGACACCTAGGATTTTGAGACAGTTAAACTAATTTTAACATGGCCTTTTTGGGACCCCACCTCATTAAACTATTTTTAAATAATTTACTGGTGGCTGAGGAGTTGAAGAAGGGGCTTGCAAACTTTGCTTATCTTGGAAGTAACATCAGAAGGGTTGAAATACTTCATTTTGGTTGTCCCTTGGGGGTAGCTGGATTGACTACCAGGATTTTGTGACAGTTAAACTATTTTTAAATAATTTACTGGTGGCTAGGATTTTGTGACAGTTCAACTATTTTTAAATAATTTACTGGTGGCTGAGGAGTTGTCATAACAAAGGCTGTAGTTGTGGATTGAAACACAGACAGCCTCAGGTGCAGGAAATTGTTTCCCTGACTGCTTTCAGACCACAAAGTGTTGTATTGGATCAGGAAAGGTTGCATCAAGACCATTGTCAACCAGTTGTCCTGGGTGGAGTCATCCAGATGTGATCAGATTACTATAAGCTACTGGTGTGTGCAACATTTGGAGACACAAAGCACATTTTCTTGAAGTTGAAGGAAGCTACTTCTTTTCTCAGCTGTGAGCTGTGTGGGGGGTTCTATACTGCACTTGAAATCTGCAACCTGCATGCTCTTGCTCAATTCTGTGGGAGGTGAAACTAACTACCCTTGGTAATTGCTTTTTATTTAATATTTATTCAGTGTTTAACCAAGAAAGGCACTCGCAAACTCTGCTTATCTTGTGAATAACTTCAGAAGGATTGAAATACTGCATTTGGGGTTTTCCTTGGGGGTAGCTGAATTGTCTACTAGGATTTTGTGACAGTTAAACTATTTTTAAATAATTTACTGGTGGCTGAGGAGTTGAAGAAGGGGCTTGCAAACTCTACTTATCTTGTAAGTAATGTCAGAAGAGTTGAAATACTGCATTTTGGTTGTCCCTTGGGGGTAGCTGGATTGACTACTAGGATTTTGTGACAGTTAAACTATTTTTAAATAATTTACTGGTGGCTGAGGAGTTGAAGAAGGGGCTTTCAAACTCTACTTATCTTGTAAGTAATGTCAGAAGAGTTGAAATACTGCATTTTGGTTGTCCCTTGGGGGTAGCTGGATTGACTACTAGGATTTTGTGACAGTTAAACTATTTTTAAATAATTTACTGGTGGCTAGGATTTTGTGACAGTTAAACTATTTTTAAATAATTTATTGGTGACTGAGGAGTTGTCATAGCAAAAGTTGCAGTTGTGAATTGAAACACAGACAGCCTCAGGTGCAGGAGACTGTGTGCCTCTGATTGTTGTTCAGGTTGTCTTGCTGAAAGGAAGGTCAACACTTATCCTAGTGGTGGGTCAGAGTTGTAGCTGGTTGTTCCTGAGTGCACGGCTTAGCCCAAACCCACCCTTCCCCACATCCCACCCCCAGGTGTCATTTCCTTTATAGCAGGGGTTCTGACATGATTTCTTCAGGAGGGCAAGATGCATACAACTCATATCCTTACCAGCACAGCACACTGCATTGAAGGCAAGAACACACTCACTAACTATATATAATATAAAAAAAGACTTAACACAGGAGAAACAGGAAAGAAGACCGACATGTGGGGAGTAATGCAATGCACTGGCTGTGGGGTAGCAGTCTTCCGGGAAACTTTCTGGAGGCTGCGATGCTGCCCTATTTGTAGGCATCTCTCTGGTCTTATGGAAGAGTTTGCTCACCTCCAGGCTGACTTGGCTAGGATTTATGAAACCTCCTCCCCCACCCAGGGAACACCAGGGCCACTGCCGCTACCTCAGAGGTTGCCAAGAAAGAGGAGCAATTGGACCAAGGCAGACTCAGGGAGGGAGAGGGTGGTGGAACAGAGGCACATTCCTCCAGTTGTACCTTTCCACAATTCATACGGTGTTCTGGCGGAGAGTGGTTCCTCTATGGAGGCACCTGAAGTAGAGACCAAGGAGGATGCTGGGAACCTCCACAAAGGAGACCCACAGGAGGGTGGCATGTGACCCCACAGGGGAAGGAAACAACTCTTGGTGGGGGACTCAGTCGTTTAGGGGTAAATCTGGGGGATGAAGGGGAGAGGGAGTAAGGTGCCTGCCTGGCGCCATGGCTTGGAGGGACAGGGAGTGAATCCTCAGGATCGCGGGAGCAGCTGCACGAGGGAAGGAGCTGGATATCACTGTCCACCTAGGGACAAATGACCTGGCTGGCAATGGGATCAGAGCAGTGCAAGAGGAGTTTGAAGAGTTAGGGAGGGGCCTTAGACAAGTAGCACATATTATAACCTTCTCAGAGGTGCTGCCTGTCTATGGCAAAGGTGATGCTAGGGTACTCCACACTATGGGATTCAATGAATGGTTGAAAAACTGGTGCAGAGCTCTGGATTTTGGCTTCATTGGGGACTGGTGGTCCACCTGGAGGGATACAGGCCTATACTGGCTTGATGGTCTGATTCTGTCTTGGGGGGGGAACCAGAATCTTAGGTGATAGGTGAAAGTACCTAGGGTCGCTACCTGCTTTGGAAAAGCAGCCATAAGCTTTGTCCTGCCTACGCTTTGGAATAGAATACAGAAATTGCTGAGGCTTAGCTCCCCTGTTAGTCTTGCTATGTTCAAGACCCTTTATGCCAAAGCATTTGTGGAACTCTGTAACTGTTTCCACCATTCCTAGTTGTCTAGCTGATGTTTCCGCTCAATCTAAGTCCTTCCCATTCAAACTAAGTGTTCCTTTACCAAGATTACTCCCCCCTCCCTCAGTCCATTCTAGTCCCACCAGTACTACCGGTTCACCTCAGTCCATTCCAGTCCCACCAGTACTACGTACTCACTGCAATACTCCCCAATCACCCACTCATATGCCCTGATACCACCTGCTTAGTATCCCAGAATCTTTCTGCCAGCGTCCCTGCCTCCTACGCATGCACTTTTGCATATCTCAGGGACTCCTTTACAGGCTATGAACATGTTATTGATGGATAGGATTATAAAGGCATCTCTGTGTATATTATTTACCTTTATTTCTACACTGTATATATTTTGTTGTATACGTCTTGCTACTGTTGTTTTATGAATATTTTACTTGTACTCTATTCTGTACCCTCATCCTTGCAAACTGCAGGTCCACCTCGTAAATGAGCTTGCTCAATGGTGATCGCCTGGATAAATAAAGATTTTGATTGATTGATTGAAGTGCATCATTTGCAAGCATATAAACTATCCAAGGGGGAGGCACTGAAAAGGAGCAGGGAAAACTCAGCCTCCCCCCATGAAAACACAGTAGTTAGAGAGGTAAACACCAAGGTAGAGAAGTCAGTGGGGAGCAGAACAGGGGTAAATGCAGAAAAAGGCAGTAAGGACAGGGATGGGGCTAAAAGGGGTAAGGCCATCAAAAAATGGAGGGTGATGAGTACCAATGCCCATAGTCTGTGTAACAAGCTCCCTAAACTAGTGACCTTGATGGAAGAGGGACACCTGGATATCATGGCAGTCACAGAAATATGGTACACTGAGAACTATGACTGGGATGTCAACCTACCAGGGTACACAATCTACAGGAGGGACAGGGAGGGTAAAACAGGAGGAGGAGGAGGAGTAGCTCTCTATGTAAGGGAAGGGATCAAAGCAATGGAACTAAAGGATAAACAGGAGGTAGAGGAGGCACTGTGGGTTACCCTGGAGACAGGTTATGGCACCACAATTTGTACAGCGGTTGTATACAGACCCCATCTCAGGGGGAGGCAATGGACAAGGAAAAGATAGAAGGCATCCTTAGAATGGTAGAAAAAGGGGAGATATTGTTGATGGGGGACCTGAATATGCCAGATGTTAGCTGGAGCACCCTGGCTGCAGCCACATCAAAAAGCAAAGTTATTCTCGATGCCCTACAGGGTGTATGCCTCAGACAGCTAGTGGTGGAACCCACTTGGGAAGGAGCAATCTTAGACCTGGTACTGTCAAGTGGGGATGGAGAAAGGATCTCGGATTTAGAAGTGGGTAGCAATCTGGAAACAAGTGACCACCAAACAGTGTGGTTCATGATAAACACAGCCATAGAGTCGAGCCATACAAAAGCAAGAGTGTTGGACTTTAGGAAGGCTGACTTTGGGAAAATGAGAGAGTGCCTCAGAGAAGCACTAGCAAATGGTCAAGAAGGAGGGGGTGGAGTAACAATGGGAAAACATCAAAACAGCCATCATAGAGGCAACAAGCCTTTGTGTGAAGCAAATCAACAAAGCAAAATGAAGGAAAAAACCACTACGGTTCTCAAAAGAGGTGGTGGGGAAGGTTAAGGAGAAAAAGGTAGCATTCAGGAAGTATAAGGAAACACAGAAGGAGCAGGACAGAGAACTGTACCTGCTAAAGTAGAAGGAAGCGGGGACGGCAGTCAGAACAGCAAAAGCCCAAACTGAGGAAAAGATAGTCAACTCAGTAAAGAAGGGGGATACAACCTTTTATAGGTACATTAGGGAGCGAAGAAAAACCAAGGGAGGGATAGTGAGACTTAATAAAGGGAAGGGAGGATGGGCAGAGGGTGACAGTGAAAAAGCAGGGATACTGAATGAATACTTCTGCTTAGTATTCACAAAAGAAGAGGAGGGGGAGGTACCTAAATCAAAGAATAGAAGCACTCTGGATAGCAAGGTCGATACCAGTCCATTCACAGAAGAAAGGGTTCTGAAAGAACTCTTAAAACCGAAGGTGGACAAAGCAATGGGGCCTAATGGGATTCACCCAAGAATTCTAAAAGAACAAAGGGTAGAACTAGTGACACCACTGACTACCCTTTTTAACAAATCATGGGAGGATGCTGTGATACCTGGGGACTGGAAGAGGGCAGACGTGATTCCCCTTCACAAAAGTGGGAGCATGACAGAGGCAGGAAACTACAGACCTGTTAGTTTGACCTCAGTGGTAGGGAATATGATGGAATCACTTCTAAAGGAAAGAACTGTTGAGTTCCTAGAGGACAGTGGGGCACAGGACCCAAGGCAGCATGGATTCACAGCAGGAAGGTCATTTTAGATGAATCTATTAGATTTCTTTGACTGGGTGACCAATGTAGTAGACCAGGGAGGGGCTGTGGACATGGCCTACCTAGAATTTAGCAAGGCATTCAATACAGTTCCACACAAGAGATTAATATACAAGTTAGCCAGCCTTGGAGTGAGTCTCAAAGTGGTAGCCGAGGTAAAAAATTGTCTGGACAACAGGATACAGAGGGTAATCGTAAACGGAATTCACTCTGAAGAGAGGGGGGTTACTAGTGGGATACCACAGGGTTCAGTACTGGGACCAGTCCTCTTTAATGTCTTTATAAGTGCCATTGCAGAGGGACTGGAAGGAAAAATATGTCTCTTTGCAGATGACACAAAGATCTACAACAGGGTTGATACAGAATGTGGGGTGGAAAGGATGCAAAGGGACTTGGCAAGGTTGGAGGAATGGTCAAATGTATGGCAGCTTATATTCAATGCAAAGAAGTGTAAAGTAATGTACCTGGGAAACAAAAACCCAGGGGAAGAGTACACAATGGGGAGTGAGATACTAACAATAACAAAAATGGAAAGGGACCTGGGGGTAGTCATATCAGATGACCTTAAGGTGGGCAAGCAATGTGAGAAGGCAGTAAGGAGTGCTGGTGGGATACTGGGATGCATATGGAGAGGCATCACCAGTAGAAAACAGGAAGTTGTTATCCCTCTGTACAGACAGTTGGTGAGACCCCATCTGGAGTACTGTGTCCAGTTCTGCAGACCCCATCTCCGCAAGGACATAGACAGGATGGAGGCTGTCCAGAGGAGGCCAACTAAAGTGGTGCAGGGTCTGCACCAGAAGTCATATGAAGAGAGATTAAAGGAGCTTAACATGTACACCTCCGAGGAGAGGAGGGGGGACATGATAGAAACTTTAAAGTACATCAAGGGAATCAACAGAGTCCAAGAGGGTAACATCTTTCAGAAAAAGAGATGTGCAAGAACAAGAGGGCACAATTTGAAGATAGAGGGGGCTGGCTCAGAGGTAATGTGAAGAAGTATTTTTTCATGGCGAGGGTTGTGGATACATGGAACAGCCTTCCTGAGGAGGTAGTGGGGTCAAAAACAGTGGGGGAATTCAAGAATGCATGGGACAGGCATAAGGCAATTCTAGTGGCGGGGTAGGAGGAAGTAGGCTGTTGGTTAACTAGAATCTGCAGCCTATCCATTAGGTAGGGAAATGGGCAGACTAGGTGGGCCAAGCGGTCCTTATCTGCCGTCAAATTCTATGTTTCTATGTTACACCAGTCATGTTTAGAAAGAGTGGTCATTAAAAGACTATGTTGAAAATGTGGGGTCAAAATGTAAAAAAAAAAATCAAGTTATGAAGAATCACTGAATTGTTTAAATGTTTACTCATAACTATTTTTGCAGATTTTGGCCCCTAATATTCAACATATCCATTTTGTTACTCTGCCTCCTAAACATGACAAGTACAATTTTTCAAATCCCCTCCGAAACTTGTTTTCACAGTTGCACTGTGAAATCACCTTTCAGATGGGATTTTTAAAATTCCACATATCTTGATCATAGCATCAGGTCATAAAAATTTAGGGTCAAAATCTGGGAGCCAGCCAAAAATTAGATATTGCCTCTCAGCTAGTCTAGCTGGGTAAATACGATCTAAAATGTGTGAAAGCAGGACACCACCGAAAATTAGATATTGCATCTCAACTGGTCTATCCTGGGTAAATATATAATAAATATGTGTGCAAGTAAGTTCAACAACAGCAATGAAATAACCTGCCTCAGGACAAGCAACGGTATAGGGAAGCTAGGAACAAATATACCTGCGTCTTACGTCAGGCCAAAGGCCAAAGCCACTTATTATAGGGATATCATCACCACCTCTAGAGGATCGGCACAAATTCTGGGATACTATCAAATAACTAAATGGTAAAACCCTATCCCCCCACCCTCCCAACTCACAGTTAATGGGACCATATCTCATAACCCCGTACAAATTGCTAATGCCTTAAACTCTTCCTTTTCTGACCTCAACAGTGTGCTCCCCCCTAACTTTTTGGCCCCCCCTTCAGCCTCTTCATCGGCAGATGTCCCACCCTCTACCGCCCCACCTTTCAGGTTTTGAGTTATAACAGTAAAAGAGGCTAAGTCTTACATCTCAAATGTCCTGGGCAAGAGCCGCCACAGTGGTGACTCCCTGGACTTAAAACTCCTTCACCTATCCCTTGATGTTGTCCTAGTCCCCCTCACTAAAATCCTAAACCACTCCCTCTATATGGGGGAGTTCCACACCTCCTGGAAAAGGGCTGTCATCACCCCACTTTTGAAAGGTGGTGAGTGTACCTCCCCTGCCAATTACCGGCCTATCTGTATTCTGACCCCTCTCTCTAAGGCCCTGGAAAAAAATAGTAGCCGATCAGCTCTCCGAACATCTAACTAAATTTAACCTACTATGCCCCAAGCAGCATGGGTTCTGCAGGGGTCACAGCACCACCACTGCTCTTCTCGAATATACCTCCTACATCCACAAGGCCATGGATCTGGGGCACTTAGTTGGGTCGGTTTACATCGACCTAACTAAAGCATTTGACACTGTCCATCATGCCCTTCTTAGATCCCTGTCTAACGTGGATCTGACACCCGATACCAGGGCCTGGTTTGAAAACTACCCATCAAACAGGTCACAGCAGGTCAAAATTGGCATAACCCTCTCCTCCTGCCTCCCATTTTGCTCGGGGGTCCCTCAGGGCTCCATTCTAGGCCCCTTATTATTTAGCCTTTTCCTAAACTCACTACCCGGAGCCTGCACTGGTCAGTTATTTCTTTATGCTGACGATGCAGTCATTTACTGCAGCAACCCCCAGCCTCGACCACTGCAGGATGCCCTACAAAAGACCTTCACCGAATCCGAGACCTGGTTCACAGAACACAGGCTAGTAATAAACTATAAGAAAACCAAGACCATGCTGTTTGCACACCATCAGAACCCCTACCATGACTCCACTTTACTTGACAACACCGCCCCAGGCTCCCCACTTGAGCAAGTAAACGCTTTCAAATACCTGGGCATCACTCTTGACTCCTCCCTTACCTATCATACACATATCCACACCCTCTGTAACACCATTAACTCCAGAACTGGCATCCTATATCAGATCAAACACTGTCTGCCTAATGAGGGGCTGTGCCTTTCTGTGTCGTCCTCTGTGCTCTCTGTGCTTGACTATGGAATTGTGTTTTATTGCTCAGCTGATAGCACTGCTCTCTATCGCATCAAAGACAACACTAAACAAAGCCTGTCGCCTGGTGACAGGCTGCGATAGATCTACACACACGTGACCTCTACAGCCGCTCTAACTGGCTAAATTTCGAATGTCACCTTAAGTACCACACATGCCTCCTAGCGAAGAAAATACAGTTAAATCTCACCCCACCTACCTTACAGGGCCTCATCCAACACTCCCTCCCACAAAGATTCACCAGAAGTACCTCCAAGGTCCCCTTACTGGTTCCCCACTGCAGGACATCTATGGGTCAGAGAGCCTTTTATCACAGGGCCCCAAGCTGGCTAAATGACCTACCTGTTGCTCTGACTGCTAATACAAAAATTGCCCCTTTTAAAACCTCACTCAAGGTATTTCTTTCTAACAACTCAATGTGAGACTGCCCCTAGTAGGGCTATTCCAACCCAGCCCCTGCCACTCCCCTTTTACTGCCTTTACAATCTGTATACTGCTTCCAGAATTTCTGCTGCTGCTGTTGTTACACATGACGCCGGATTGTTTCTGCCCTCTGCTAAAGAATGTTACTCTGCTCATTTACTGTACCTTCTAATGTAAGACATGGACTGACTGAAGTCCGGTACCAGTCTTGTATTGTTGTACTGTCTGCTGTTTTGCACACAACTCTGGGCTGTCTAGGCCCTCTGCTATGGTATGTTTCTCAGTTCTTTACCTTACAATGTATTTTTTGTACTGATAGATGTTCCTGTACCTGTTCTTGTGATGTTGTACTCTGTCTACTGACGAAGAGCCTTTGCAAAAGTGTCTTTGACTCAAAGGGTGTAATTCTGATTTCTCAATAAATAAATAAAAAGAGGTTAACATTTAGCATTGACAAATGCGTGTTGTTTTTTGGCATTACTGTTACAAGAGAGAACTCTGAACGTTTTAACCTGACTTCCTGCACATCCTGGAAACAGCATCAAGGACTCGACAAGTCATTTGGAGGTTGATCCAGACATTGTGAGGTAACCACTCCTTTGGAGGTGATCCTGGTCCAAACTGACTTTATCTGAGAGTGAGACAAACCCACAGCCAAACAAGTTACCTGGATAGTTGGAAAGGGTCAAGAGTAAGATTAACAAAGCTACTGGCCATTGGGATTGTCCTAGTGTCCTCCAGTAAGAATTGTTCTTTACAAACACAGCTGAAAATCATTCACATCAGGATGGGGGTGCATGGCCAACAATTGTACACATCTAGATGGAGGTATGAGCACAGTGGAGAACAACAAAGGCCGGCCTGCTGTACATAGCAGCTTCTTCAATACATGATTGCCACCATCTACTGACTGAATAGAAAACACTGCAATGCAGTCCCTCAGTCAGTGAGCCTACTATTTTCTTATTCATTTTTTTATTTGATTTACTTATTTTACTCATTTAAGTAGGAAATATGTATTGTTTATTTCTTTATTGATTCTAATGGACCCCTTTATAATCGGAATAAGGCACTCCAGGCTGAGCATTGTTCTGTGATAATAAAATTTTTCGGGTGGTGGAAACACTCAGCCTTTGGTCTCATCCTTCAACCTACCTGAAGTGTTCCATTATTCCAACACATTGCACACTCTTGATTGCCTTCTTGCTTAAATATGTGGTTTTTAAATAATTCAGTACTTTTTTTTATTCTCCTACAGGTGCCTGAAAGTCGGGTGACCAAACCGAGACTGCGTCAGAAGTGCTTGTAGAAGATACATCTTGACAAGCTACACCAACAGCTCCTCTGGATGAAGGGGAGCGAGTGGCATTACTGACCTCCGGCAGCTACTAGACTGAGATGGATTCAACTTTGGCTGCAACTTTGGCTACAACGTCTGTGGAACCATGATACTGTGCTGATCAGGACATTTTGTTCACAACACTAATGACTTGAAATGATGCTTTAATCATAATACAGTACTTACTCATGTAATTTAATCATGTTTAGTTAATTTTTTGGTTATCTAAAATTTTATACAAATTTAAAGTAAACTGATGAGTGGGGTTGGGAGCTAGCCTGGGTACTGCTGGGGGGATAGGGGACTAGTGAGGGACCTTGTACATGCTGCTGGTGGATGGGGACAAGTAGTTTGCACTATGCCCCCCCCAGTATCCAGCCTGGGGGCAGAAGACAGTGAGGCATGGTGTAGATCACCTGGCCGGGGACAGGTAGTTTGCCTTATGTTCCCAATCAGTTTCCTGCTCAGGGTGGGGAGACAGGAAGCTGGGTGACAGCATGCCCCAAGTCCCCTGCACTCATCCCCCCAGCCCCTTGCCTCAACCCCCCTCCAGCATTACCTAATGTAAGTAGAGTGAAGTAGGTAGGTTGGGTAGGTGGCCATGGTATTGGAGAAAGAACATGCTGATACAGATTATACAAAAAAATAGTAGACGCCGAGCACCCAGATTAATTTGGTGGTGCTAATTTGATCAAAAATGACAAAAAGATAAATGTTTCAAAGCACCCACCAAAAAAACACACGGAATCAACATTTTTTTTTTATTATTTAAACCATTTATTTAAAAGCAGTACTAAGTTACAGAAAATAACTAACGTTAAGCAAGGACAGCGCCCTGCTGATGAAGCAGGGTGCTGTCCTTGTGAAACGTTAGTTCTTTTCTGTAACTTAATACTGCTTTTAAATAAATGGTTTAAACAGATTCCTTAATCAGGCTACTAAATCATGTTTTATTTAAATATATGTTTGTTCCACTAGCTAACTTAAGTTAATTCCAGAACAGTGGGCGGAAAGGGACTTGGAGGCAGAGTGCAAGCCACTGGAGTATGGGGACCAGTAGTTTGCATTATGTCGTCACCAGTCCCCTGCCTGAGCAGGGCAAAAGAGAGTTGGGACATGGTACATACCACCTGGCTCAGGACAGGTGGTTTGACCCATGTTTCCTGTCAGTCCCCTGCCAGTGCCAGGGGGACAGGAGGCTGGGGGTCATGGTACCCCAGCCCCCTGCCCCAACCCCCCCCAGCATTTCCTCACACAAGTGTAATAAAGTGGGTGAGTGGAGGGTGAGTGTCAGCAGGTCAGGTGAGCAAAATGAGACTGCGGTGGTAGGGCCTGAAGGAGATACACATTAACTAGCCATCACCGAGAGTAACTCTGGATGAAGGGGAGTGGCCAGCATTGAAAGACTCCTACGATGTCTTTAAAGTGGTGGAGGATGCAGCTTTGAAAGCAGCAGCAACTGTGGAACCATGAAAAATACTGAATGTGGACATTGTGTGGGGGACTTGGAGTGGGAGAACCAACCAGCCTGAGGTGATACTAGAAAGGTGGAGGCAAGGGACTGGAGGGACATGGTGCATATTACTGGTGGATGGGGACCAGTGATTTGCCTCATGCTCCCCATCAGTTTCTGTCCAGGTTTGGGGGACAGGGTGCTGGGGCATAGTGCTCCCCAGCCCCCCACCTCTAACCCCCCCAAGCACTACTTCATGCCAGCCATTGGGTAGATGTCTATGGGGTTGGGTGAAAGACTGATGCATTATGCCTTGAAAGTGCTATTCAGGGGTCGGCTGGTGGAATTCACACTGTTAACCTTTGATTATAATACCTGGGCAATACTGTGCATTACCACATGACAATATATGGGTGTCTCAAGCATGCTTTATTTAAATGTATGTTATGTAAATATTTATTTAATTTACTTGTTACATAGGGGATGTATGTAGAGGGAGAGATCCACAAGCCTAGAGGAATGCCGGGGTGTGTGGGGGGGCAAGGGACTGGGTGGGCATGGTGCATGCCATTGGTGGATGGGGACCAGTGGCTTGCACTATGCTACCTTGCTAGGGACAGGTGGGTTGCCCCATGTTCCTCATCATTCCCCTACCAAGGGTGGGAGCCAGGGGGGTGGGGGCACCATCACCCCCAGAACCCTGTCCCAACTCCCCCTGCATTACCTCATGCTTCTGGTCACCAATTAGAATTCAAGTGAGAATTTGAGTGTGAGATCTTGATGGACAAGAAGGGGGCTGTGTATTGCAAAGGCTATGCATATGCCTGGAGACTACTGTATATGGATACATTTGGGGACTGTTGGTTCATGATGGGAACACCAGAGGACTGCGATAGAGAGATCCAGAAGCTTAGGGTAATGCCGATGGGGGGGGGCAAGGGACTGGGAAGCATGGTGCATAGTGCTACTGGAGGGGAACAAGTGGTTTGTACTCTGCCTTAACTGTCCCCTGCTTGGGGGCAGCAGAGGATGGGGCAACATGGTGCATTCCACCTGGCCGAGGACAGGTGGTTTGCCCCATGTTCCCCATCAGTCCCTTCTCCAGGGTGGAGGGCAGGGGGGTGAGGGGCACCATGTCCCCCAGCCACCTGCTCCCAAACCTCCTGGTACTACCTCATGCAAGTGGAGTGTGTAGGTTGGGGGCATGATGCTGGATAAGAAATGTGCAGAGTCAAATACTAAGGAAGAGAAAGGAGCTGACAATGCCTGCAAGGTAAACCAGACCTGTGAGGCTGACCAGGCCACAGCTCCAGACTTTGACTACAAGTTGCTACCATTAGCCTTCAGTCTGGTTGGGGCTCTTTTTTGCAAGGACTGTGAGGACACACTAGACACTATGACATATTGGTGTGCTTTAATTAATGTACTCTGAGGAATGTGTTGAGTGTGACACTAACCTACGGTTATGCTGGAGGAGCCCAGGGGGGACACAGTGCAAACCACTGGTGGATGGGGACAAGTGGTTTGCACTATGCCCCCACCAGTAACCTGCCTGGTAGGAGCAAAGGACTGGGGGTACATGGTGCATACCAGTGGTGGATGAGGCCCAGCGGTTTGCACTATGCCCTACCAGTACCCTGCTGGGGGGAGGTGGTCAGACAATGGGGAGGACAGGGGAATACCATCTGGCTGGGGACTGGTGGATTGCGCAAGAACCCGCAGACCCCTGCTTGAGGGGGAAGTGGGCTGGGGGACACCATGCCCCCCCCCAGCCCTATGGCCCTCCAAGCATTACTTCTTCCCAGTGCACTACATAGACAAGTACGGGGAGGTATAAGGGACTGTGGGGGCTTTGTACAGTTTCCCATTGCACTATCCCTCTTCACATTCTGATCATAAAAAAACATGCACATCCTTTTGTGCTGTTATACTGCTGAGGATCCTGTTGACCTCGCTTCTCAGTCTCATTATTACTGGAAGCTGCTTTGCACTTCTCCATAAATTCTTTGTTAACAACTTCTTCTCTAATGTTTACATGGAAGAAATGGGGGGGCATGGTGCTTATTTCACTATTCAGTCTTGTTATTGCTAGAAGCTATTTTGCACTTCTCTACAAATTCCTTCTCTGAACCTCTTCCCTAATGTTTAAATTGCAGGTGAACTGGGGGACATTGTGCATACCACCTGACATGAGGTGACTGAAATGTGAACATGTGAAATAACATCATTATTTTATTTGAAATTACTGAATATATTTTAAAAAATTGACATGACAATACACAATGGTATTGTACTTGAAATTATTGAATAAATATGAAAAAGTGTGCTGTTGTATTTTAAATTACTGAACAAATAGAGAGAAAAAAAATATTTATGACTATGCACAGTGTGTCTAAATAATTCTATTTTTTCTAGTTAAAATGAAGCCCAATAATACTTAAGCCCCAAAAAACATAGTTTCCAAACTGGTCGCGTTGAGAGTTCGGCGCCCTTGTCAAGGGTCATTGTTCCGCAGTCGCAATTGTGACATGGAACCATACTAACTATCACCCCATATCTATTCTGCCCCCCCTCTCTCCAAAGTACTGGAGTGCATTGTGTCAGATCAGTTAGCTGATTACCTCCATAAATACCAGATACAGTGTCCCCAACAACATGGTTTTTGATAATCACATGGTACCACTACAGCGTTAATAGAATTCACCGGGAACATACATAATGCCCTAGACCATGGTCAGATATCTACCTCACCAAAGTGTATGACATGGTCAACCACGTATTATTGCTTGAACAACTATCCAACACCAGGCTCTCTGCAGACACAGTGGGCTGGTCAGTAGCTGTCTACAGAACAGAGCCCAGCAGGTAAAGTTCAATGGAGTCCCCCTCAGATAGCTGGCATGTGTGTTCTGGGGTCCCCCCAGAGAATTATCTTAGGTTCCCTACTTTCAGCTTACTCCTTAACCATCTTACCCTTGTATGCCACGAGAGAATTCTCCTCTATGTGGATGATGCAGTAATCTTTACTAGCAACCCGGACCCCATACTCCTAGAGAAGCAGCTACAGGAGAATTTCACCATTGCAGAGGCCTGGGTCTTGCAGCGACAACTACTCAGACCAATGTCATCTTATTTGCAAACCCAAATAACAAGCACAGAACACATCAGCTCACTATCCTTAATAGCCTGGACACCCCCCTTGACCACGTCTTCTCATTCAAATAACTAGGGGGGACCCTTGATAGCACCTTATCCTACACAACCCATGTCGAGCATGTTGCCAAAGCTGTCAATACTAGAATTGGGCTCCTTCACAGACACAAACACTGTATGATGGCTAAGGCACTCTGGCTAGCAGTAGATAGTGCTGTTATCACCATAGTAGATTATGGCCTGGTAGTCTATGGTGCAGCGTCTGATACCACCCTGAAAAAGGTCACAACAGCCTTAAATAAAGACTGCAGGCTAATTACATTATCCCACTAGCTCACGCATACTTGTGACCTGTACACACAAATGGGGTGACAATCTCAAAGGCAGGATGAAGTACCAGACCTGCTTACTTGCTAAAGAAATATCTTTAGGCCTAGCACCCCCTGGCATCCAAAACCTTCTATGTACTTCGACCAGTCCACGACATACCAGGAGAGCCAACAGTCAGCCATTTAAGGTCCCTTTCTGACACACTTTGCAAGGGCAAAGAGCATTTGCATACCATGCCCCCAACTGGCTCAATTCCTTCAACTGTGACATACTTGCTGAACCCTGCAAGCTACATATGCACTCTGTGGCTGCGACTGTCCCACTTAGCAAGAACTGGTAGTGCAATCCTTAGTCCAAAATACACACTTAGCAGCTAGTCTGCCTGCCCCATTTCACTCCTCCCTCTACCCTCTGCTCTCTTACCTGCCTCATACAACCCCCATACACCTTCCTCTAGAACCCAGGTCCCTTTCCTCCCACTCAAGCTACCTGTGGACAAAGCCTGTTGACAAAACAAGATGGCTGCTTGCGTAGTTGACAGTACTGACCTCATCTGTCTATTCTATTTTTCTTTTTTTACAACTGCTTATTTGCAACCCTTTTTTTGCCTGGAAGACTTTCTGAATTGTATTATGCTTGTATGAATCTGCTATGTATACTGTGTACCAGCCTAATCAAAAATGTACAGTTCAACCTCATTTATCCGACCCGCTTGGGGGACATCCGATATGGTCGGATAAGCGGTGGGTCGGATAAACGGGATTCCGTCAGTCCATCAGTCCTTGTTCTTTCATTAACACATTCACGATGCAGTAATAGTAAACAATTTATTCCTGGTGCAAAATGTGAAAAATCCAAATCTTTATTTAATTTTTAGTGCTTGGTGCTTACTTTAAAAACATTTTACATGCAGTAGTTTAGTTTAGCTCTTAAAATAGTGGTCAATTGACTTTTGTTTAAGCGCATCATGTCGCTTCCTTGCCGCACGCTGCTTAATGCTTGGTAGCAGCATGATCTGTATAGGGTCACAGTCCGGTTGTGATTCCTGGTAAAGAATAACCTTTTCAAGGTACTGTACTACCTCTGTGTGACTTGGCACGATAAGAGCAGACTCTTCTGTCTCTGACTCATTTTCATCAGGGTCTTCTTCTTGTTCCTGCTCCGTTTTTGTCACCATCTCCACGATGCCCTCATCAGTCCCGAAATAGCAAGATGAGTGTGAAATTGTAATATCTTTTCTTTAAGGAGCGGGCCAGATATCGGGGTGCCCGTCAGAGCGACACAGCTCATTAAGTGTTCGTTAAGGTCACTAGGTCACAGCTGCAAAGAATTAAAGTTAATTGCAGCACATACTAATGACAGCTTTTGACAGCTTTGACAGCCGTATGATGAAAATACGAAAACAGTGGGGGACACATATCAGGTTCGTTAAATAGGGAGGTTCGGTAGTACGGGGGTTGCATAAACGGGGTTTGACTGTATTTGTATAATGTAGCCATGTGACATCTTCAATTCATGTATGTATGTATATATACTGTTTACTATCTGACGTGGAACCTTTGTAAATGAGCTCTCAGCTCAAAGGTATCTGTAATCAAAGATTTCAATAAATAATAAATAAATCAATAAAATAAAAATCAAAATAACCATGAAATGAGAGCGACACCATGCAACAATGCAGGATGTAAGACCTGCACTCACATATGCACACAGACCACCATCAAAACAGGCCAGAACAGCACAATAAAAATAAATGGATCCTACACTGTACCTTGTTGATTGCTGTACCTTGTCTCTGAATTGTAATTGCCTGTACCTAGTAATTCTCCTGGGTCACACCTGAAAATAGGCACTTGACTGTCTAGCGTGCTTTCCTGGTAAACAAAAGCTAAATAAATAAATAAGCAATGTGGTTTACCTAATTCAGTGCAAAAAGTTCACAAATGGATGCTATATAGGAGAAACAAGGCAACCACTACAAACCAGTATGAACCACCACCGACACACAATAGTAAACCAGATTATCAACACACCAGTAAGACAACAATTTTCCCAAACAGATCATTTCTTCTCAGACCTATCTGTCCTAATATTAAGAGGTAACTTCAAAAACACACAGGTGAGGAGTACATAGGACCTGAAATATATCACTTTAATTCAAACTTTAATGGACTCAGTTGGGGCATTGGATTTATGGCAGCTATGGCAAGGGGGGAGGTTAGGGAATGTCACACCGGGGATTTCAATGCATGGTTGAAAGAATGGTGCGAACAGGAGGGGTTTGGCTTCATTGGGGACTGGGGCTCCACCTAGTGGGATGAAGGCCTGTGCAAGAGTGACGGCTGCATCCATCCGTTGGGGGGTAAGGTACTCAGTGAGCAGTTTAAATGCTTTATCGACAAGCATTTAAATTGGCCGGGGGGAGGTAGAAGGAGGCAAGAAAATAAAAACTGCCCCCCCCCACAAGCTCTTGAGCCAAATAAAGAGAATCTGGATGGTGAGGAAAAGTGAAAGGAAGCAGATAACAATGAATGCAATGGGGTAAAAGGAAAAAATATAAATAATAAGCATAGGGGGCAAAAGGTAGGGCAAAGGGGGAAAAGAGAAGAGGGTGGCAACATAGCCTGGAGAGCCATGTGCGACAATGTGAGACGTCTGAACAACAAGCTTGCAGACCTAGAGGCTACCATGGTGGAAGCAGACCAGAACTATGTCGCCATCACAGAAACCTGGTGCCATGCAAACCAAGACTGGGAGGCGACCATACTAGGATATCAGCTCTTCAGGAAGGACAGGGTAGGTAGGAAAGAGGGAGGAGTGGCTCTTAATGTGAGGGATAACATCAAATCCACAGAGGTGCAGGGGGAGCAGGGAGGGATGGAGATACTGTGGGTTACTCTGGAGGGAAGGAAAGGCACCTCTGTTTGAACAGGAGTGGTCTACAGACTGCCAGCACAGGGAAAGAGCTGGATAAGGAACTGATGAATGCACTTCTGAAGATGGCTTGCAAGGGAGAGGTACTTCTAGTGGGAGACTTCAATATACCGGACATGGATTGCAGCCTCCCAACTGCAACTACAGCAAGAAGTAGGTACATCCTGGACTTCTTGCAATAGGTGTTCTTCAGGCAACTTGTATTGGAAGAGCTAACAAACTGGGACAGTGTGGCTGAAGTCACAGTGGAGGACATCCTGGAGACCAGTGACCACCATACAGTGTGGTTTGAGATAAGAACTGGGATGGAATTGAATCACACAAGGGTGAGGGCCCTGGACTTCAGGAGGGCCAAATTTTAGGAAAATGGGAAAATGTCTCAGGGACATCCTGGCAGGGCTAGGTGAACTGGAGGGAGTCGAAGAATAGTAGGCAAAAATAAAAGTGGGCATGGAACAAGCTACAAACCTCTGTGTCAGGCAGGTTAGCAAGGGCAAAAGAAAAAAAGAGACCACTATGGTTCTCTAAAGAAGTAGCAGAATTGGTTTGAGCAAAAAAAGGGCATTTAGAGTTTACAAACAGACACAGAAGGAGAGAGATACGGAGACTTACCAAGAGAAACAAAAGGAGGCAGGGAAGGGAATTATGAGAGCAAAAGCACAGACAGAGGAAAGAATCACCAAATCAGTGACAAAGGGGGAGAAAACATTTTTTAGATATATAAGTGAAAAGAGAACGGTGAAGGGAAGGATAGTAAGACTAAAAGGGGTAGGAGTGGGCAGTATGGAAAATAAGCACCAAAAAGTGGATATTCTGAACAAATACTTCTGTTCAGTATTCACGGAGGAGGGGGTAGTAAATGGGACAAGGATTAAGGACAAGGGTATAAAGGGACAGAAAATGGACTCAAGCCCTTTTATAGACAAAAGAGTGCTTGAGGAACAATCAAAGGTAAAAGTAGGTGTAACCCCCCTGCAAATGGGGGTTCCCAAAAGTCTTCCAGGAGCTTGCCTGAATGCTTCAAGTCTGGGCGGTGTTCGACGTCTGAGCTGCTTAACTGTGGTTGCAAGTGAGTGCTATTTGAGACTCCACGTACTGTCTCTTTAAGAGCTGTCTGCTTGCAGACTAAATTAGTTTGTGTGAGGGGACTGTGTATTTAATGCTCAAATCCCACCCGAGCTGCGGAGTAATTGCTCCATTTTGCGGTTGCTGAAGGTGCAAAGGGAGCCCATCTGAAAGCTGTAACTGTTTGCTTGTAATCATTTAAAGCATTAGCAAAATTGTAGTTTGTCTAACCTGCCTTTATTGCAGCTGGGACTCTGTGTGTGTTACCTCTCCATTTTGGACCTAAACTGCTGTGCTGGGCCAATTGGGTTAAGGAAGCCCTAAAAATGGAGCCTGTGTACGAATCAGAACTTGGACTCTTAATTTGAGCCAGCCACAAAGGGATTGTATGGGCAGTGACTCTGAGAAATGCAGTTTTGACCTTGGCATCTTTTTCTACCGACTGAGGAAGTCTTATTGTGAGTGACAGCTGAATCAGCCAACAGAATAGTGTGGAGCTAAAGGAAATGCCCTGCTCTGTGACTGGAAAGATCAGATCAGTTGTGGCAGTGAAGAGAGAAGGGGCTGTGTACGTCTGTGGTGTATAGTTTCGTACGGGAAGTGGGTATGAGGTCCTGAGTTTAGGTCTGCAGCCTTTGTCAGTGCCAGTTTGGACTGAATCTGAGTTGTGAGGAGAAAGAAGCACTAGAAGTGTGGAAACCAGGCCCGCCCTGTAGAAGACTGGAGAAATTGCTGAATCGCACTCTGTCTGTCGGGAACTGTAGCTGCTGTGTGTGCTCCCGGGTATTTTGCAGTAAGTGCGATCAGGATCGAGGAGCAGCCTGCCTGGTATAGTACTTTCCTTTTACATATGAAAGTGCGTAGTGCTTGTGGGGAATCACTATTTCCAATCCCCTGTGCTGTGTGTTGTGTGTTGAAGCTGGAAGCAAACCCCAGCTTGTCTCGGACTAAATCCGTTTACTATCTACTGCATTGGGGTCCAGTCACAAGGACCTTGTCTCCATGCTCTGTTGTTCTGGCAACCCAGAAGAACGTCCACCATCCGTTTTCAGCTTGGGTATTGTGAGTACAAATCAGGGTATTCCCTGCAGCCTGTTTTCAATTACAAGTGTGTCATCTAATTTTTGTTGTTTCACTTCTTCATGGACTGAGCCATCCGGCTCCAGATTACAATTGGGTGTTGTGCATATATTTTCTTCTACAGGGCCCTGTCCATCTGCACCTGCCAGCCAACCCCGGGCAATGGACCTGGCTAGCCCCCCCTCCCAACCTGGGTACCCAGAGTGTGACTTTTCAGACCCTGTATGTGTGCACAGTACTGTGATTTAATTCTGCCAATTGACCTGATTGCCCCCTCCCTTGTTACTGTCCCCTAAATAAATCAGATTTGTTGTTGTTATACTACATACTGTCTGTGGTGTTGGTACTTATGGAAACAGTATTGTATTTTGCTGTGTATGTTGTTTAACCTTATTTTACAGGGGTCCTCAGAGACATGCTGCAGAATCAATCTCGAGGGTAAGTGGTACTTTATGAGTGAACAGTGTGTATAAGTGGGGTATTGGGGCTGTAACTCCTGTGTACTGTGTGAGCCACTAGAGGGAATAAAAGGGGCCTCAGTGTCCCAGAGGGCTGTGACCAAGCTAGTCTAACCACTACAAACCCTGACCTCTGGGTGGAGGCACCCACCATAGAACCTAGGCCCCTCAACCTGTCAGTAGTCAAGCAGGCAGGGATAGTAGCCCTTGGGAAAGCGCCACCTGGGGGTTACATCTTGGAGGCTCACCACTGGGATTTTGTGTCCTATAGTGGCCACATTTATGAACCACTATTAAAAAATAAATGAGTACCCCGACAGAAGTGGCTGTGCACCGGTTGGTGGAGTGGTGTACTGGGGAGGAGATTGACCCCCAAAATGCTATGCTTATCCTGGACATCCCCTTGGGTATCAATACGGACACTGTACAGGGAGGACTTTCCAAGGTGGAAGGTTTACAAAACCCTGTGGTGGTGGGTCGACATGCTGATCTGCTCACCCACACTTTCATGGCCCTAGTAGAGTACAAGGATCCCATAGATAGCTCCAAAGTGCCACAGACTATTACCCCAGAGGGAGCCCTCACTTCCTGAAGAATGATAACTAAGGACAGTAAAGACCCTAGAAGGGATGAGCCCCCCCCCCCACTATCTGAAACTTTTGATAAGAAATTTGTTAAATTGTTGCTGAAGGAAGGGAAAACTGTGGAGGATTTAAAGAAACTATTATTGCCACCTGAGAACGTTCCTCCACCGACACCCTCTCCCCCTCCAGCACCCGTTAATGCCCCTCCTTCTGTGCCAGTGCTAGCCCCTATGTCTGTACCTGCCAATAGTCACAACTCTTACCGCAGGTTGAAAATTTTCTCCGGCACCCTCCCCACCCCACAAGGGGAGGATGACTGGGAGACCTGGATAGACTATGTTGCCCCTCAAGTGCTAGAATGGCAATGTTCGGAAGCAGAAAAGTGAAAGAGGTTAAGTGAGAGCCTCTGAGGTCCTGCCCTGGCTACCATCTGTGCCAAATGGGCCAGTAACCCTGAAGTGACTCCACAGGACTATCTTGAGGCCTTGGAGAATGTGTATGGGAGCCCAGATTCCAAAAAGGACCTGTGGTGGAGAGTAAGAAATGCACAACAGTACCAAGGGGAGTTGTTGCCTGTGTACATATCTCGGCTGGAAAAATTGTTGCAAGAATGCCTCAGAAAGGGTAGTTTGCCAGTGATTGAACTGGACCGAACCAGGCTGGACTGGATCCTTAAGTCTGCTGTTGCTTCAGTTACACCTGACCAATCGACTGGAATCCCCACCCTCCTATGATGAGCTAATGAGAGAAATTAGAGGGGTTAAGAAAAGGTGACCCCAGGAGGGACGTGCACCAATAGCTGTTGCTATGACCCGAGTGACTGAGGGTGACCCATCAAGTGAAGTCCAGTGGCAGAGGTTAGCAGTTAATGAGTGCTCTGAGAAGGAAAAGTATGTGCCACCATGGGGTGATCTACTGAGAGAGTTCAGGGAAATAAAAAACAGTCTCTTTATGAAGGCGCTCCTGCAAGTACAGGCCCCGACCCTCATCCGACTGCATCTGCTATGGGGGTGGGGGTACCCAGCCATGCATCTCCTGCTGACAACAGCTCAAAACTTGATGTCTTGACCATGGAAGTGGGGAAATTGACGAGATACCTCCAAATGCTTATCACACCGCAGACCGAGATGGCCCCAAGGTTCCCAGTTAATAGTACCCCTGACCTGGCCCCCAGTGTGACGCCTCGGCCACCTCAAACTCCAGGAAGTATGTTTTGCTATAATTGTGGGAAGAATTGGCACATGAAGAGATAGTGCCGGTCCCCAAAGGACCCAGACAAAGTGGTATATAGGCTACAGGGAGAGCTTCAGAGAAGAAATCAGTGGTTAAGATGTGCACAAAATCATTCCAGTGAGGGTCTCAGAAATGCTAACTCACGTCCCTTTGTGGCAAGGTCAGTTGCCCAGGCCCCCGCTACTGCCTCTCCAGACTGTTCCAGAATAGTGGGTCCCTCCATGGAGACCACTGTAAAGGTGAATGGAGTGTCTGCCAGAGCTGTATTAGACAGTGGCTCCCAAGTGACAATTATGTTCCAAGACTGGTATCAGAAGCGTTTGTCTTATGTACCCTTACAACTGTTGGAGGGGCTACATGTCTGGGGGTTAAATGAGAAGGCCTATCCCTACCCTGGATATATCCAAATTTGGCTGTCTTTTCCCACCTCCGTGGCTGGAGTGGCAGAGCAAGTAGAGACCCTGGCCTTAGTGTGTCCCCCTACTGGACTGTATGATGGGGTTCCTCTACTAATTGGGACGAATGCGCATATGTTTGGAGGGTTGGCTCAGTTGTGTTATGAAAACCGGGGGTCAAGGACTAGTAGAGCTTTAAGAATTCCGGCCTTGATCAAGAAGGCCTATGAGGCTCAGAGAGATGCTAAAAAAATGGAACCAGAGGAACCGGTTGGAATTGTCTGGAAGAAGGATCCTGAGTTTCTGATCCTGGTGCCAAATGCCCAGTGTACCCTACAGGGAGAAGTCCATATCAGAAAGGATGTCAAGAATAAAATCCTCATGCTGGATGCACCAGGCGATGGGAAATTGCCGGAAATACTGATGGTCAAGCCAAGTATTTTGTCTGCCAGAGCCCATGCTTATGCCAGAAGAGTAATGGTCCAAGTTCAAAATGTGTCTGATAGAGAGATTCGAGTAAATAGAGGTTGCACCCTGGCTAATGTACATTGTGCAGATACTGCAGTAACAAGTGTTCGGGGGAAAATGACAGAGTGATGCCCAACTTGTTTGATTTTGGGGACTCCCCATTGCCAGCTGAATGGAAGATGAGAATCAGTAGAAAGCTTGCCCAGAGAGACTAGGTGTTTTCTTTAAAGGAATGGAACGTAGGATGTGTGCAAGGAGCTGAGCACCACATCCGGCTGCATGATGAAAGGCCATTTCATGAGAGGTCTCGATGCCTGGTCCCTGCTGACATAGATTATGTGAGACGGCATCTGCAAGAGATGCTTGCTGCTGGTATAATACAAGAATCCAGAAGCCCATATGCTTCCCCCTATTGTGGTAGTGAGAAAAAAGAATGGGACAGTAAGGATGTGCGTGGATTATTGCACTTTAAACTGGTGGACTATCCCTGATCAGTATACAATGTCCCGCATTCAGGATGCTTTGGCTGTCTGAATGGTAGCAAGTGGTTCTCTGTGCTGGATCTTCCCAGTGGGTACTACCAGATCCAGATGGCCCCAGAAGACCATGAGAAGACTGCCTTTATCTGTCTGCTTGGCTTCTATGAATTCATGAGGATGTCTCAAGGGATTTCAGGTGCCCCAGCCACTTTTCAATGACTGATGGAGTGTGCAGTGGGGGGGACATGAACTTATTAGAGTGCCTGGTATACCTAGATGATGTTATTGTGTTTGGCAGCTCACTGGAGGAACATGAGAGCAGATTATTCAAGGTGTTGGACCGACTGGAAGACTTTGGCCTGAAACTGTCCATCGATAAATGTCAGTTCTTCCAAACCTCTGTAAAGTATGTGGGGCATATAGTCTCCACCAAGGGAACGCAGACCAACCCTAGTAAAGTTGAGGCCTTGACCACCTGGCCACAGCCCCATAATCTAAAAGAACTACAAAGATTCCTGGGATTCAGTGGCTACTATCGCCGGTTCATCAAGGACCATTCAAGAGTGATCCGTTCTTTACTTAATCTTACTCAAGGTTACCCTCCTACCCACAAAAAATACAAGAGGTCAACTCCCCCTGAGACTGAGAGAGAGTATTTCCATCCTAATGAAGTTTTTTGGGGCACGATGGACAACTGATTGTGCAACTGCTTTTCATGAGATTATATATCAACTTACCCACACTCCTGTCCTGGCCTATGCAGATCCAGCAAAACCCTATGTCCTACACACTAATGCTAGTTTGCAAGGTTTGAGGGCTGTGTTATACCAGGAGCACAAGAATGGCCTGAGACCAGTGGCCTTTGCCAGTAGAAGCCTGACCCCATCCGAAAAGAACTATCCTGTGCCTAAGTTAGAGTTCCTAGCTTTGAAGTGGGCCATTGTTGACCCATTCCATGAATACTTGTATGGGGCTAAGATACTAGTAAAAACTGGCAATAATCCTTTGACCTATGTGCAGACTTCAGCGAAGTTGGATGCTACTGGCCATAGGTGGCTTTCTGTATTGTCTACATACGACTAATTTGTTGAATACAGAGCAGGCCTGAACCACATAGATGCTGATGCTCTCTCACGGAGGCCTGTTCCCTGGAATGACTGGGTCAGACTGTCAGAAACTGATATTCGAGCACTCTGCCCGAAGTTTGACAGGGCAGAACAAATGTCCACGGACGCAGTGCACTGTATGATGGATTGTTTGGGACCCTCTGAGAATTGCATACCTGCTGCTTATTGCCACTTTTCTGCAATAGATATTGGTGCACTGCCTCAGCTGGACAATGACAGTATTCAGCGGGCTCAATCCCGAGATCCCATGATCAAATCAGCTCTAGAAGCCCTCTACACAGGGAAAGATGTATCCAAGTTACGCTCCACTGATTTGAGAACTTCATTGTTATGCAAGGAAGGTCCTAAGTTGAAACTGATTAATAGACTGTTTCACAGAGAAACAGTAGACAGAGGGGGACAAATAGATAAACAACAGCTAGTTTTGCCCACTGCCTTTTGAGACTTGGTGCTGAGGTCCCTACACAACCACATGGGGCACCTTGACATAGACAGAACACTTGACTTGGTGAGATCCAAATTCTATTGGCCTAAGATGGGGGCTGATGTTGAACAACACATTAGAACTTGTAGTCGTTGCTTACAGAGGAAAGCTTTGCCCCAGAGGGCTGCCCCCCCCCAGTTAACATCACCACCAGTGCCCCGTGGAGCTGGTCTGTATTGACTTTCTGAGTCTGGAGCCAGATCAAAGAAATATCAGTAATATGCTGGTGGTCACTGACCATTTTACAAGATATGCCCAAGCTTTCCCCACCAAGGACCAGAAGGCATCCACTGTGGCCAAAGTACTTATAGAAAACTTTTTTATTCACTATGGGATGCCACAAAGAATCCATTCTGATCAAGGGAGGTACTTTGAGAGTCATCTGATCAAAGAGATGCTTTCTCTGTGGGGAATGCGAAAGTCCAGAACCACCCCTTACCACCCCCAGGGGGACCTACAGTCTGAACGTTTCAACTGCATTTTGCTAGATATGCTAGGCACCCTCCACCCAAAGGGCAAGCCCAGATGAAGCCAACAAATTAGCACCCTGGTACATGCCTACAACTGCACCAAAAGTGATGCCATTGGGTTCTCCCCCTATCTCCTTATGTTTGGAAGAGAAGCTCGACTGCTGGTAGATGTCTGTTTTGGAGTTTCCCCTGATGGGGTTTGAGCTGATAACCATTAACAGTATGTGCAAAAGTTAAAGGCCCAACTAAATCATGCGTAGCAACTGGCTCAAACCATGGCTGCCAAAAGAAATCTGGCCAACAAGGAAAGGTATGATAAAAAAGTGAAAGCACTGGAACTTCAGGAGGGAGATCGGGTGTTGCTAAAAAATCTGGGACTGCATGGCAAACACAAGATTGCTGATAGGTGGCACCATCTCCCCCACATTGTGGTAGGCAAACTAAATGATCTGCCTGTGTACAAAGTAAGGCCGGAGAGTAACTCAAAAGATGTGAAAACAATGCATAGAAATCATTTACTACCCATTGGACAAATCTTGATTGAGTCTGAACCCCCAGAAAATGCCCCCTCTGGACCAGTGACTAGAGCTGCTGCTAAGCAAAAGTCAAGAAAGTCTGCACCTACAGAAGCTGAGTTAAAGTGTTCCCCTCCACAAGCCCCAGTTGAACATGACTGTCAGTTCATGTCAGAGGAAAGTGAGTGTGGCTTTGAATACTACCCTTCTTATGAACTGAGTCAATTGTTTTGGGGCAATCCCCTAGTCAATTCTGGAGATGAAGCTGGGCCTTCTAGACTGTCTAAGCCCCCAGCTTTGTCCCTGGAGCCAATGCTCCCAGAAAGTGAAATGCAAAGCATCAAGTTGGCTGATATGGAATCATTGTGTATGGCTGAACTGTTTGAGCTTTCAGAGGAGGAAAATGATGAACTGGAACAGACTGGTGATATACCAGAACAAGAAGAGTATTTTGAGTGCCCTGATGATCTACTGCCAGTGTCCAAAAGCTCTCCATGTGAGCCAAGTGTTGTGGACTCAGAGATTGTAACTCCTGGAGCTGAAAGTGCCCAAAGTTCTAGCCTCTCTACCCCAATGGAGACTCCCCTGACAAGTGAGGACAATGCTGAAAATGAGGCTCAGGGTGCAGAGACTGTAACAGTTCCCCCTAGAAGGACTGGTCGAGCTGTAAAGCCTGTGGTGCACCTCAGTTATGATTCCCTTGGGAGGCCTGTGGACTTGCCTCTCAATGTTGTCCATAAAGGAGTGTATGTGCCCCCAAGCTCATTTCCCAAACTGAACAACAGTGCTAACTCCAAGTTACTTGTGTTGCCCTCTAGGTATGGTGCCCCTTCCCCATCCAGCCCCAAGGTAGCTGATAGGGAAGGGCCCTCTCTCTTCAGGTTTCATGTACAGGAGGTAATAACCTGAGTTATGGTACAATGTGTGTATAATACTGTGTAAAAAAGTGATGTACTGAAAAGTTTCAGAAATGTGTTTCTGGTAAGGTAATATGTTGACTGATGATTACATGTATAAGCCTAATGTGATACTGATGTAAATGTATATGGTTATATTGAAACTTATGGGGGTACTTACTTGACGTGGACGCCAAGTTTTTCCATGCCAGGAAGAGTGTAACCCCCCTGCAAATGGAGGTTCCCAAAAGTCTTCCAGGAGCTTGCCTGAATGCTCCAAGTCTGGGTGGTGTTCGGCATCTGAGCTGCTTAACTGTGGTTGCAAGTGCATGCTATTTGAGCCTCCACGTACTGTCTCTTTAAGAGCTGTCTGCTTGCAGACTTAATTAGTTTGTATGGGGGAATGTGTATTTAATGCTCAAACCCCCGCCTGAGCTGCGGAGTAATCGCTCCATTTTGCGGTCGCTGAAGGTGCAAAGGGAGCCCATCTGAAAGCTGTAACTGTTTGCTTGTAATCATTTAAAGCATTAGCAAAATTGTAGTTTGTCCAACTTGCCTTCATTGCAGCTGGGACTCTGTGTATGTTACCTCTCCATTTTGGACCTAAACTGCTGTGCTGGGCCAATTGGGTTAAGGGATCCCTAAAATGGAGCCTGTGGATGGATGAATCAGAACTTGGACTCTTAATTTGAGCCAGCCACAAGAGGATTGTGTAGGCAGTGACTCTGGGAAATGCAGTTTTGATCTTGGCATCTTTTTCTACCAACAGAGGGAGTCTTATTGTGAGTGACAGCTGAATCAGTCAACAGAATAGTGTGGAGCTAAAGGAAATGCCCTGCTCTGTGACTGGAAAGATCAGATCAGTTGAGGCAGTGAAGAGAGAAGGAGCTGTGTACTTCTGTGGTGTATAGTTTCGCGCGGGAAGCGGGTATGAGGCCCTGAGTTTCGGTCTGCAGCCTTTGTGAGTGCCAGTTTGGACTGAATCTGAGTTGTGAGGAGAAAGAAGCACTAGAAGTGTGGAAACCAGGCTCGCCCTGTAGAAGAATGGAGAAATTGCTGAATCGCACTCGGTCTGTCAGGAACTGAAGCTGCTGTGTGAGCTCCCGGGTATTTTGCAGTAAGTGTGATTGGGATCTAGGAGCAGCCTGCCTGGTATAGCACTTTCCTTTTACATATGAATGTGCGTAGTGCTTGTGGGGAATCACTGTTTCCAGTCCCCTGTGCTGTGTGCTGTGTGCTGTGTGTTGAAGCTGGAAGCAAACCCCAGCTTGTCTCGGACTAAATTCGTTTGCAATCTATTGCAGCGGGATCCAGTCACAAGGACCTTGTCTCCATGTCCTGTTGTTCAGGCAACCCAGAAGAACTTCCACCATACGGTTCTCAGCTTGGGTGTTGTGAGTACAAATCAGGGTATTCCCCTGCAACCTGTTTTCAATTACAAGTGTGTCATCTAATTATTGTTGTTTCACTTCTTCATGGACTGAGCCTTCCGGCTCCGGATTACAATTGGATGTTGTGCATATATTTTCTTCTGCAGGGCCCTGTCCATCTGCACCTGCCGGTCAACCCCAGGCAATGGACCTGGCTAGACCCCCCCCCAACCTGGATACCCCGAGTGTGACTTTTCAGACCCTGTATGTGCGCACAGTACTGTGATTTAATTCTGCCAATTAACCTGATTGCCCCCTCCCTTGTTACTGTCCCCTAAATAAATCAGATTTGTTGTTGTTATACTATATACTGTCTGTGGTGTTGGTACTTATGGAAACAGTATTGTATTTTGCTGTGTATGTTGTTTAACCTTATTTTACAGGGGGTCCTCAGAGACGTGCTGCAGAATCAGTCTCGAGGGTAAGTGGTACTTTATGAGTGAACAAGGTGCATACGTGGGGTATTGGGGCTGTAACTCCTGTGCACTGTGTGAGCCACTAGAGGGAATAAAAGGGGGTCTCAGTGTCCCAGAAGGCTGTGACCAAGGTAGTCTCACCACTACAAACCCTGACCTCTGGGTGGAGGCACCCGCCATAGAACCTAGGCCCCTCAACCTGTCAGTAGTCAAGCAGGCAGGGGTAGTAGCCCTTGGGACAGCGCCACCTGGGGGTTACATAGATAAGGCAATGGGGCCAGACGGGGTGCACCCCATGATACTGAGGAACTGAAAATGGAGCTGTCCGCAACTCTAACAGCCTTTTTTAACCAGTCATTAGGAATGGGGGAGGTTCTTGGGGATTGGATGAGGGCAGACGTGGTCCCACTCCGCAAGAGTGAAAACAGGGAAGAGGTAGGAAGTTACAGGCCTGTCAGCCTGATGTTGGTGGTGTGCAAGGTAATGGAATCACTATTGAAGGAAAGGATTGGGGAATACCTTGTTACCAATAATCTGCAGGATCAAAGGCAGCATGGCTTCACAGGAGGGTGGTCCTGCCAGACAAACCTGATTGAGTTCTTTGATTAGGTAACCAGGGTGGTGGATCAGGGAGGAGCAGTGGATGTGGCCTACCTGGAGTTCAGCAAGGCTTTTGACACCATCCCACATAGAAGACTGTTAAACAATCTGCAGAGCCTAGGAGTAGGTTCACAAATAGTAAATTGGGTGGCAAAATGGCTGGGCAATAGGAGTCAGAGGGTAGTGGTAAATGGCATCCACTCTGGAATAGACAAAGTGACCAGTGGGGTACCAGAAGGAGCAGTATTAGGGCCAGCTCTCTTCAGTGTCTTTATTAGTGACATTGCATAAGGGCTGGAAGGGAAAGTATGCCTGTTTGCAGACAACACAAAACTCTGCAACAGAGTGAACACTCCTGTAGGGGTAGAAAGAATGAGGAATTATATACAAAAACTAGAGGAATGGTCATGGGTTTGACAGCTGGGTTTTAATGCAAAAAAATGCAAAATAATGCACATGGGGTACAGGATCCCAGGGGTGACATAACAAATGGGGGGAGAGGTATTAACGGTCACAAAGCAGGAAAAAGCCCTGGGGGTGATCATTTCTGATGACTTGAAGGTAGCAAAACAGTGCAACAAGGCACTGGGAAAGGCAGGAGGGATGCTGGGACGTATAGGTAGGGGAATCACCAGCAGGAGGAAGGAGGTAATAATACCCCTGTATAGATCTCTGGTGAGACTGCACTTCGAGTTCTGTATACAATACTGGAGATCCCATCTCCACAGGAACATAGATAGGGTGGAGGCAGTACAAAGGAGGGCAACAAAAATGGTGCATGGCCTGCATCAAAAGCCCTATGGGGAAAGGCACAAGGAATTAAATATGCACTTTCTGGAGGAAAGGAGGGAAAGGGGGGATATGACAGAAACATTCAAATGCCTCACAGGTATAAACAAGGTACAGGAAGGAGGCATATTTCAAAGAAAAAGATGCTCGAGGACAAGAGGTCACACTATGAAGATAGAAGAGGGGAAGCTTAGAGGTAACGGAATACAGTACTTCTTCACGGAGAGAGTAGTGGATCCATGGAACAGCATCCCAGAGGAGGTGATGGCAGATAAAATGGTTATAGGATTAAAAAATGCATGGGATAAGCACAGAGGGATAGTAGCAGTAAGGGGGGGAGGGGAGCCTTGGGACAGAGTAGGGTCACTGGTGTCAATATAGGTAGGGAAAATATGGGCAGACTAGGTGGGCCAAGTGGTCCTTATGTGTCAACAGCTTCTATGTTTCTATGTTTGTATGACACACTCTGGAAGACATTAATACTGTATCTTTATTTTTTAAATTATTTTTTGTTTTAATTGGGTTTACCACAGCATAATCCAGATATACCATCTTAGGGTAGCTGGTTCATTCCACTGAGGTGTCAAACAGACGAGGCATACTGATGAGTCCTGGCAGGACGAAATACGTGTCTGTGTCTTCTGTTGGCACCCTTTGCAAACTGTGTGAGAGGCCTTTCGGCACCATGCATTTCTGCTTAAAGTTGAACCAGCATAATATTCTGTGGTGATTTGCATGTGCAGCCCATGATGCTTTGCATTGTGGGGGTATATGTGATTTTGTATTTCTTTGAAACTTGGCATCCCGGCCAACCCATTGCCTCATTGCTTGCGCACAGAGGTTCTTTGTCTTTTAAATTGTTTTTTTGTTTTAATTGGGTTCACCACAACATAACCCAGATACACCATCTTAGGGTAGCTGGTTCATTCCACTGGGGTGTCAAACAGACGAGGCATACTGATGAGTCCTGGTAGGATGTAACACGTGTCTCTGTCTTTTGTTGGCACCCTTTGCAAACTGTGTGAGAGGCCTTTCGGCACCATGCATTTCTGCTAAAAGTTGAACCAGCATAATATTCTGTGGTGATTTGCATGTTGTTACTTTTGTGTGTGTTTTCTTTTGTTCCTTTTTTTTCCGTCTTTCTGGGACTCCCTTCACCCGGTTGCACCCTGTGTATCTCAGATCTTTCTATTCTGTGTTCCTGTCTGAATACTTTCCAGTCTCCACCTCAAGAGTCCATTCAGCCTCCCTTACAAATATCTTAGCACTTACATAGAATTTGACGGCAGATAAGGACCTCTTGGCCCACCTAGTCTGCCCAGTTCCCTACCTACAGGATAAGCTGCAGATCCTAGTTAACCAACAGCCTATTTCTTCCTATCTCCCACAAGAATTGCCTTATGTCTGTCCCATGTATTCTTGAATTCTCCCACAGTTTGAGACCCCACAACCTCCTCAGGAAGGCTGTTCCATGCATCCACTACTCTCTCTGTGAAGAAATACTTCCTCACATTGCCCCTGAACCGCCTCCCCCTATCTTTAAATTGTGTCCCCTTGTTCTTGCACGTCTCTTTTTCTGAAAGATGCTACCCTCCTGGACTTTGTTGATTCCCTTGAGGTACTTGAAAGTTTCTATCATGTACCCCCTCTCCCTCCTTTCCTCAAGGGTATACATATTAAGCTCTTTTAGTCTTTCCTCGTATGGCTTCTCTTGCAGACCCTGCACCATTCTAGTTGCCCTCATCTGGACTGCCTCTATCCTGTCTATGTCCTTGCGGAGATGAGGTCTCCAGAACTGGACACAGTACTCCAGATGGGGTCTCACCAACTGTCTATACAGAGGGATAACAACTTCCTGTTTTCTGCTGCTGATGCCTCTCCCTATGCATCCCAGTATACCCCCAGCTCTCCCTACTGCCTTCTCACATTGCTTTCTTACCTTTAGGTCATCTGATATGACTATCCCCCAGGTCCTTTTCCATTTGTTTTGTTGTTAATACCCCCCCCCATTGTGTATTCTTCCCCTGGGTTTTTGTTTCCCAGGTGCATTACTTTGTACTTCTTTGCATTGAATCTAAGCTGCCATACTTTTGACCATTCCTCTAACCTTGCTAAGTCCCTTCTCATCCTTTCCACCCCCTTGTGTATCAACCCTGTTGCAGATCTTTGTGTCGTCTGCAAAGAGGCATGCTTTTCCTTCCAGTCCCTCTGCAATGTCACTTATAAAGATATTAAAAAGGACCTGACTCGGTACTGAAACCAGCGGTACCCCACTAGTAACCCCCCCTTTCTTTGGAGTGGACTTCGTTTACTGTTACCCTCTATGTCCTGTTGTCCATCCAATTTTTTACCCAGGCTACCATCCTGGGACCCACTCCCAAGCTGGCTAATTTATTTATTAATCTTTTGTGGGGGACTATGTCAAATGCCTTGCTAAAGTCTAGGTAGGCCATGTCCACAGTCCCTCCCTGGTCTACTACTTGGCCACTCAGTCAAAGAAATCTATTAGGTTCATCTGACATGACCTTCCCACTGTGAGTCCATGCTGTCTTGGGTCCTGTGCTCCACTGGCCTCTAGGTACTCAACTATTCTTTCTTTCAGAAGTGATTCCATCATTTTCCCTACCACAGAGGTCAAGCTAACATGTTTGTAATTTCCTGCCTCTGCTTTGCCTCCACTTTTGTGAAGGGGAATCACATCCACCCTCCTTCAGTCTTCAGGTACCACACCATCCTCCCATGATTTATTAAAAAGGTTAGCCAGTGGTGTCACTAGTTCTTTCCTTAGTTCTTTTAGAATTCTGGGGTGAATCCCGTCAGGCCCCATTGCTTTGTCCACCTTCAGTTTTAGGAGTTCTTTCAGAACCCTTTCTTCTCTGAAAGGACTGGAATCGACCTCCCTATCCAGAGTGCTTCTATTGATTGGATTAGGTACTCCCCCTCCTCTTCTTTTGTGAAAACTGAGCAGAAGTATTCATTCAGTATCTCTGCTTTTTCATTGTCCCTCTCTGCCTACCCAACCCCTTTATTAAGCCTCACTGTCCCTCCCTTGGTCTTTCTTCGCTCCCTAACGTACCTATAAAAGGTTTTATCCCCCCCCTTCTTGACTGAGTTGGCTATCTTTTCCTTGGTTTGGGCCTATGCTATTCTGACTGTCTTCCCTGCTTCCTTCTGCTTTAACTGGTACAGTTCTCTATCCTGCTCCTTCTGTGTTTCCTTATACTTCCTGAATGTTATCTTTTTCTCACTAACCTTCCCCACCACCTCTTTTGAGAACCATAGAGTTTTTTTCTTTTGTTTTGATTTGTTTATTTGCTTTACACAAAGGCTTGTTGCCTCTGTGATGGCAGTTTTGATGTTTTCCACATTGTTCCTCCACCCCCGCTTCTTGCCTGTTTGCTAGTGCTTTTCTGAGGCACTCTCCTATTTTGACAAAGTTAGCCCTCCTGAAGTCCAGTACCCTCACTTTTGTATGGCTTGATTCTGTGGCTGTTTGGTGGTCACTTGTTCCCAGATGGCTACCCACTTCTAGATCTGAGATCCTCTCTCCAACCCCATTTGACAGTACCAGGTCTAAGATTGCACTCTGAGGCAAGCCCCCTGTATGGCATCGAGAATGACCCTGTTCTTGGATGTGGCTGCAGCAAAGGTGCTCCACTTAACATCTGGCATATTCAGGTCCCCCATCAACAATATCGCCCCTTTTTCTGCCATCCTAAGGATGCCTTCTATCATCTCCCTGTCCATTTCCTCCAGGTCTGTATATAACTCCCGTGTGGATTGTGGTGCCATTTTTGGTCTCCAGGGTGACCAACAGTGCCTCCTGTCCTCCCTGTTTACCCTTTAGTTCCATTGCTTTGATCCCTTCCCTTACATAGAGAGCTACTCCTCCTCCTCTTCTACCCTCCCTGTCCCTCCTGTACTGTAGATTGTGTACCCTGTATGCTGACATCCCAGTCATGGTTCTCTGTGTACCATGTTTCTGTGACTGCCATGATATCCAGGCAACCTTCTTCCATCAAGGCCACCAGTTCACGAAACATGTTACCTAGACCTTTCACTCTCTTTATCTCAAGTCTCTATTATTCTGTGTTACTGTCAAGATATCTTTCAAATTAACACTTCAAGATATCCATTCAGCCTGTCTTATGAATATTTAAGCACGTCCTGCTAATCATCCCCTCACAGCTATAGACCTGTTCCTATTCATTGCCCACCCTAAACAGTGTATCACTGTGTATATAAATGCTGCTTATTTTGCTTAGTTTGCTATTCACCTGAAAAACGGACCTGTGTGTTATACCATTTTCCAATCCCCCTCCAATGTGACTTTTACGAAGTTACTAAATGGTTCCAGGATTGCTGCCCCAAAATGAATACCAAAAAAAAAATGTTACCATGATCTTCAGTTTAAAGCAAAAACTTGATAGGCTACCATCCCTTCCCTCCATCACCACTCTGTCTGGCACCCCCCTTGATGTGGTCACCTCCTATAATTACTTCAGGGTTTGGCTTGACCCATCCCTTGACTACTCATCCCACCTCGACACCCTGCACTCAAGAGTTTGTCCCAGATTGGGTATGATCTTCAGGCACAAGGACTGTCTCTCTCTCCCAGTCCATTGTGACCTAATTACTAGATGGATTCTCCTAGTTATTGACTATGACAATATAGTGTACAGGTCAGTGCCTGCCTCCTCACTTGCCAGGCTTGATGTGCTTTTCAATGCCTTCTGTTGCTTTGTGTCCAATTCTCCTTTCATGACTCACCACTGTGACCTATATTTCACTCTCTCCCTCCCCTTCCTTCAGCAGAGACACTTAGCTCACTGCCTTACTTTCATTTCTAAGTACTGGTTTGATGCCCTCCCATCTTATATTTCCTCTCTTCTCAGCTGGCCAGCATGCTTTCTCTTCTTGTCTCTCCTCCCTTTGGAGTAAGTTTCCCATCTCCATTCATCTTACCCCTTCATTCCCAGCATTAAAGTGCCTGCTCAGACCATCCCCAGTTACTTTCTGCAGCTGCCCCTAAGTACTCAACCATCTATGCTGCTGTCCCCTGCCTCCCACTCCTATTATAGTCCCATATATCAACACTGCTATGTTTTCTTATTAACTGTATGGCAGACTTGTAATAATGTGATTCCAGATAGTCCTGGACCTCATTCTTTTATCTTATTTGTTAAACTTCTCTGATTGTGTACTGTCCTGAATATTGCATATACAGTATGCATATATGTGTTTTTTGTTTATTTATTTATTTATTTACAAGATTTACCAGGAAGGCATACTGAGCAACATGCTCGATTCCAAATGCGACCTGGGGGCGGAGACCCAACACATAACATGGAATTTAATACATAGACAGTACAATATTGGAATGCAAAAGCTTACTGCCTGGCAAACATTTGGCAGGAAGTTACAGACAGGGGTAGATACATACAGTGGGAAAGATTGGAGTGTCTCCCCCCCCCCCCGGGTTACACCTGGAAATGAGCTTTGGCTCAGGGTGCCTTTTCCAGTTAACAAATTTTAAATAAAATAAAATAAATCTTTGTACAAGACATATGTTGGTCCAGTAAAAGGTATCAAACCTGCCAGAGACTTCTGATTCAGTTCTGAGCTGCTTGTTACCAGCAAAATGTAAATCACCAGCTCTCACTAGGATACTATACTAACATACTAAAATGCCAGCAGAATAGGCCTAACGGTCTTTCATGTCTGCTCGCTTGGTCAGGGCCCACCCTGGGAGCTGACCTTGCTGCCCCCCTTGCCCTCTCTGGCTTCTCCCTTCCCAGTCCCAGATATTCTCTTTGCACAGGACTTTGCTTCCAGAACCCGTCCCCTGTACCTGTCCCACCCCCTCTTGAACCCCTCCATCGTCTCTGCCTCCACCAGCTCCCTGGGAAGCACATTCCATGGCTCCACCACCCTCTCAGTGAAGTAGCACCTCCTCCTCCTTTCTCCCCTGAATCTCCCCTCCTCCAGCTTCCACCCATACCCTTCAGTTGCCCCCCTCCTTCCTTCTCAGCACCCTGACTGCTCCTCCCCGATTTACCCCCTTCATGTACCTGAAGACCTCTATCATGTCCCCCCGGTCCCTTCTGTCTTCCAATGTGTACATATTTAGTTCTTCAGGCCTATCCCCATAGGTCCTGTCCCCCAAGCCCCAGATCATTTTGGTTGCCCTCCTCTGGATGGAACAATGGCAGAATCATTTAAAGGTAAACCACATTGAACCTGTAAGTGTGAAAACACATTTGGAAAGCCAGATATGTGTGGGGAATGGTCAATTACAAGAAAGGCAGGGTAATATTCCGATTCTCAATAGAACAACACACACCAATAACAATAATGTCTTTCAGATGAGATGTTAAACCAAGGTCCTATCTGCCTGTTCTGGTGGTAGTTCAGATGGTTGTTTAAGATCCCATGACACTTCTCAAAAAAAGTAGGGAAATTTTTTATTATAAGTTCAAAAACTAATGATATACAAACAGTGTTAATGCACACAATCATAAAACACAAAACAAATTATACACATAAAAATAAATATTCTGCCATACACTTATGAATAATTGAAAAAAATCACAAGCAAAATAAAACCAAAATTAGTGAAACTGAAAGATAATCCCCCACTAAAAAGTAGGGAATTTTTTTTACATAACTTTCAAAACAAATACTAACAAATAATGTTAAATCAAATCAATAGGATACAGAACTGTAAGCTGAAAGTTAAATCAAAAAGGTATTACAATCATACTATTTAAACTTCGAAAAGGATCATAAAATAAGTTGTCAAAAAGAAAAAAATAATACAAAAACATAAGAAATCATACTTGACCCCGGTCAGAGCTCAGAAAGAATAATAATAATAATTAAGTGCTCAAAACTTACTCTTGCTAAATTATATTTCAGATGTAACCCCCTTGTTCCCAGGGGTTACTAGAATCCCGATTAGAATCAGTGGCAGGCAGGGAAGGCAGCTAGTGAAATGCCAGTTAAATGGGTTTCACTTTGTCTCACTCTGTTCTCAGTCTCTGCTGAGCTCTGGAGGGATGATGTCATTTAGAACTGTCACAGCTGCATAAGCCACACTAGCTAGTAGCTGCTGGAGCTAGTTTTAGAATGTTTAGAGAGTCTGTAGTTGGAGTTCCAGGAGGAAGCTGCAGTTAGGCAGCTCCTCACTTCAGCTCTGTCACAAAGCTACCAATTTTTTGGTTTTTTTTTTGTGTTTCTCACCTTAGTGGTCGACAACAGTTCTTGTGTAGAAGTGGTGGAGACCTTGTTTAAAGGTTTCCCCTGCACCCCATCCCAGGAGGGATGGGGTGAACTCCAGGATCCAGGGGCAATCCCATGGTCCAACCTGGACTTTTGAGAAGCTGCCTTGAGACAACTGCTCTGTGAGTACTTGTGTGAGCTTCTGTGCAACCCAGGAGTACCTGTATTTCCTTGAGGGTGAATTTTCTCTGAAAAAGGGACCCTGTCTACCCAGTGTTTCTTTTGAAAAGTGTCTGCCTACGTTGGAGTCCTGTATGGGACTGTCCAAGTACAGAACTTTTTAATTCTGGCACCCCTGGGGTGTTTAATTGTAGTATGTTAAGTGTGATAAACATTTAAGCCATCCACAACGTTTTACAGTATGTGGTGTTATTAACCAGATGAATGGCTGAGTATAAGTTGGAAACAAAAGGAGGGAAACCCCCCATCTGGAGTAACCAGTTTACCTCTATGGGTTCTGAAGGGCATCTATTACTTTTTCTTCAGTGCACTTGGCCAATGTCTGAGAAAAGTGTTTACCCATCGGTGTGGGTTGTTTTCATTCAGTTTACCCCAGTATAGTGGGTTCTGAAAGTTCTGAGCCTGTATGTGCTCTTTTGTGGTTGTGTGCACCACCTTCATTCCTTGTGAAATATGGGAAAGTGTCCTAATACTGGCCATGTGTGCCTAGTTGATGGGAAATGTACCAGTACCTGGTCAGATGTGCCAATTTCCAGTAGGAACCAATGTGTTCACCAGTTGTGTTTTCTTCATTCTAGGCAAAATGGGAATTCAGGCATGTCTGTACCTCAGTAATCTGCATTATAAGTGTGTGTAGCCCCATGGGGGTCCATTTTCGCTTTGTGATTATTCCTACTTTGTTACATGAATAAAAGCCACACTCTAGAATCCCAACCTGGTTTGGACAGTAATGTTATTGCTTCCTATTGTATGGAGTTACTTGGGTGCATCTGTCCAGAAGTGCAAACCTAGCATAGTCCTGAGCAAACATTTTCTCCCAAGGACCTGGGTTGTTGGTCGTGGCAATTGATCCCTACCAGGTGTGTGCCAGGCAGTTGACACACTTGGTTGTCTGTTTTGTACAGCAGACTAAGTCCACGTTGTCTATGGTGGCAAGACAATGTGCCCCCACCCCTCTCTTTTACCCTAGACTTGGAGAGGTGTGCCTTCTAGTTAAACAAGGGGTCGGTGGGGGTTACACAAATAAATAGTTACCTTGATAAAATGAATACAATTATTTAGTACCCCCACCCCACCAGAAAATAGATGAGTTTGTTTCATAATCTCATTGTCAAACTAAGTGCAAACAATATTAACTCACATGAAATAATATATAGGTCAAAGGACAAAAAAAAAATCAAATAAGTGTTATACTCCTAACCTGTCTAGTTTGTCCTCAAATTATTTAGACCCCAAAAATGAAATCAGAAAAGTGAAGTGAGCCCCCCCCCCAAAAGAGTAGGGAAAGTGTTTTATTATTAGGCTAACCTAAATAAGTTTAGCGTCATAGTCTAAGCTCTTTATTTGTTTTAAAACTGGATCTATTATGCCATGGGCTGATCAACTTACTTGCAGTATCCAGTCCATATATTTCCACCAAGATTGGAATTGTGTTTCCCAATACTTCTGCATCTCCTGTTGTCTAAGGCTTATAAGAGAATTCTGTACTGTCCAGAACAACTGTTCTGCTTTCACTTGTCTCTTGTAAAGGGTTAGCTGGCATATATGGTATTTAAACATTAAAAGAATAAGTTGAATTGTCCCTGCTTCATACTTGCCCACACTTGGGGCAAAAGGCCCAGAAGCAAAATATCTCTATTTATTAATTTAAAGGGAAAGTTGTGCCATTTTGAAAATAGTATCATCCAAAAGGAAAGGAAAGGATGAAAGGACATTCAAGGAACAAATGTATTTATTTATTTAAGAGTTTCACCAGGAAGGCATATTGAGCTGAGTACTGCTCGATTCCAGATGCGTCCTGGGGGAAGGGGGAGATGACACGACAACAATTGAGGCTCAACAATACAATACAGTTGAGTTACAGTGCAGAACAAACAGGATTAAATAAACCAAACAGAGCGTCTACAATGTCTGTGCAGCAGCTAACAGGGTACCAGCTACTAACACTTCTAGTGAGTATAGAAAACAACTAAGCAGTTTAGGTGAAATAGCCAACACTGGAAGGACATTTGCGAATTGTGGTGGGAACTACAGGCCGAATAACTCCAGGCTCAGGGCTGGGGCCTGAGACAGACGAATGGTGAGGTGCTCCATTGTTTCCAATATTCCACTGCAAGTACTTTCCCTGGGACTCTCCCTTTCATCTCTTTATGTTTTAAGTTGTTGTTAATATTAAGCTTTTCATGAGTGCAAAGCCATAAAACATCCCACATTTTCCCCTGCAGCCTAGGGTTTGTCAGCATTTTCCCTGTCTGTTGAGTTTCCATTGGTGTTTTAACCCAATATATTGATTGCTCAATAACAAAATTCCTCACTATGTGCATGTACATTTCTTTCTTGGTAAAATCTAAAATCTGTTGTTTCTTAACAGCCCAGAGTTTTATTTTTCCAAAAATATAATGCATAAAGTGGGGAAGTCCTTGATTTTTGAATTGGGATAACTGACCTTAGTTCCCATGATTCCAACCAGGGTCCAACCTGATCTAACACCCAAGGGCTCCACACTGGATCAATTTTAAGTAACACTGGTTTCAAGTTCCCATAAAAAAACATAGTAAAAAATAAAACTAGGGGATGTATCATTTTCAGGCCTCCATCTTTGAGGGATCGATAAGTGACACCTCTTTTAACAGGGTTAAGTCTACTATCCCATATACATTGAAAAAAAATGCTATAGATAACTGTTTCTAATTTTTTTGTGGGAGGAAATACCACACATAAATGTAAAACATTGTTAATAAAGATGTCTTAACCATATATATCCTATTCTTCTTTGACATATGCCATGTGTTCCACTTTTATGTTGATTATGCGCAGCGCAAGAAACGTATTGGCATAGCTTGCTGAGAAGCAGGCTGTGGAGGCACGGCACTGTTGTGACCAATGCCCCCACAGCCTGCAAAGGCTTTTCCCGCTTCCTCCAATGCTGTTGCAGGCTGCTGGTGACACAAGTTTAGAATGTTCGCACCAACTTGGGACAAATCAGCCGCTGCCATCAGGGGTCGCCTCGTCATTGCAGCGTCAGCCATCCGCTGCAATGAGGGAGCGACCCATCATTGCAGGGCAGATCTAGCAAGCCTGATATAGTTTTTGAACATGGCAGCAGGTTGCTGCCATGTTCACAAACAATATAACCCCTCCCACCGTGTTTATGTGCTGATGGAGACCCCAATCCCTGTCGGCTTCGGTGCCCCTTGTTCATTTTGCCGGCGGAAGCCCAGTCCCGGTCGGCATTCCCCCACCCCACACGCTTTCATTTTTCTGCCGATGGGGTGCCCAATCCCGTCAGCGCTAATGAAGCCCCTTTGTGTGCTGAGGGGTGCCCAATCCCATTGGCTTTTGCTGCCCCGCTAACAGAAAGCCATTGGTGCCCCCACGCTGGTATTCCCCCTTGTGTGCGTCGACGGGTGCCCAATCCCGTGCGGCTATTGCTGGCCCCCAAAGAAAGACAGGTACACTGGGAGCCCACCCCAGCATGCCACATGCCCCTGTAAAGGAAAAAACTGTCCCGTGAAGTCTTTTGCTTTTTTTCCCCCTGAAAAGCAGAAAACGGTCCCTCATAGTCTCCATGCTGCTCACCCACCACTCACACCCTGCCTCCCCACACCCCCCTCACCCCATACTTACCTCTGGAGTCATGCGCGACGATCTTCGGTGGACCAGGAACACACATCTGCACTATTCAAAGCCAACCGCGAACTGAGCAAATGCCAGTAAGCTGTATAATGTAATGAATAGGGTTTTTTCAACTTTAGTGCATATCTCAGGCATTTGGGGGAATTTTTTCACCAAATTTTCAACATGGGATTTTTGGAACCCCTCCTCATAAATGCTTTAACTGTCATGGTGTTAATTGGCCCTGAAAGGTGATTTTGCGGTCACTGCACGGAATCACCTTTGGGGTCTGACTAACGAAACGACAGTGCCAATGTTCATGAGGTGGGCTCTCAAAAAGCCTATGTTGCAAATTTGGGTAAAAATCCCAAAACTGACTGTTTTACGAGCGTGTGCTGCGTAGTTGTTACGTGACGCGCGTAACTTCGTGAATTTGCAATATTTTTATGCCAGATTTTCAACATTTGCATTTTGTCACACCTCCTTGTGAACAGTATAGCTGTCATTGTTCACATCCTGGTGGAAATGTGTTTTTGAACTTCCAGCGCAGAATAGCGCAGTCTCTGTCAGAAATCAGTGTTTGGGACAGATTAAGAAAATGACAATGACACTGTTCATGAGTAGAGGTCCTGAAATGGCTATGTTGGAAATTTGGTAATGATACTCCATAAAATGACTGCGTTACGAAGCGTGCATTGCGCAGTTTGCACGCACGCTCGTAACTTCGCGAATGTATAATATTTTCACTCCAGATTTTCAACATTGCCATTTTCCCATGCCTACTTATGAACAGTGCAGCTGTCATTTTTCTCATCCTGGCCAAAATGTGTTTTCGCAGTTCCGGCGCAGAATAGAGCGGTCACTGTGAGAAATCACTGTCTGGGACAGAGTAAATAAAATGACAGTGATACTGTTCTTGAGCAGAGGTCCTAAAATGCCTATGTTGAAAATTTGGTGATGATAGACCATCAATTGAGTTGCGTTGCACACTTTCCATACACCCTTGTAACTTTGCAGATTCGTAATATTGTCATGCTACATTTTCAACAATGGCAATTTTTTCACACCTCCTTATGAGCAGTACAGCTGTCATTTTTCACATCCTGAGTGAAATGTGGTTGCGGCACAGAATAACGTGGTCACTGTGGGCAATCAGTGTTCGGGACAGATAAAGAAAATGACAGTGGCACTGTTCATGAGCAGATGTCGTAAAATCCCTATGTTGGAAATTTGGTGACAAAATTCCATAACATGACTGTGTTACAAGCGTGCATTCAACTGTTTCCACGCACCCTTGTAACTTCGCAAATTTGTAATATTTTTACTCCACATTTTCAACAGTGGCATTCTTTCACACCTCCTTATGAACAGTACAGCTGTCAGTTTTCACATCCTGGCTAAAATATGTTTTTGCACTTCTGATCGAAGAATAGCACGGTCGCTGTGGGACATCAGTGTTTGGGATAGATTAAGATGGAATGAGTGAGAGGGGAGAGTGACCGAGCTCAACTGAGCTCTGTCGGGACTGCTCCAGATTTGTTTGTGGGCAGAAAAAAGCTCCAACGCAAGAGGCCAGTACAAAAGGGCAGACTGCAGCAGTGGGAGAAACAGAACGAGAGAGTGAGTGAGGGAGGGGGAGTGAGCGAACTCACCGGAGCGCTGTCAGGACTGCTGTGGATTTCTTTGTGGGCAGAAAAAGGCATCAATGCAGGCAGGGGCCAAGAAGAAAAGGCCAGCCTGCAGCGGTGGGAGAAACAGTACGAGTGAGTGAGACGGGGGACTGAGTGAGATCAATGGAGCTCTATCAGGACTGCTGCAGATTTCTTTGTTGGCAGAAAAAGACACCAATGCAGGCAGGAGCCCCGTACAAAAGGGCCACTTGCAGCGCCAGGACAAAAAGAATGAGCGCGTGACAGAGGGAGACTGAGCTACCTCAATGGAGCTTTTTCAGTACAGCTGTGGATTTATTTGTGGACAGACAAAGGTCCAACTGCAGCCAGCAGCCCCGTACACAAGCGCAGCCTGCAGCGCCAAGAGAAACAGAATGAGTGAGTGACAGAGCAGTAGTGAGTGAGCTCAATGGAGCTCTATTGTGACTGCTGCGGATTTCTTTGTGGGCAGAAAATGCAGCAACACAGGCAGGAGCCCAGTACAAAAGGCCAGCTTGCAGCGCGGGCAGAAATGGAATGAATGAGTGAGAGAGGGGGAGTGATCGAGCTCAATGGAGCTGTGTCGGGCCTGTTTCAGATTTCTTTCTGGCCAGAACATCCACCAATGCAGGCAGGAGCCCAGTACAAAAGGGCAGCCTGCAGCAGCAGGAGACACAGGAAGAGAGAATGAGGGAGAGGGAGTGAGTGAGCTCAATGGAGGTCTGTTGGGACTGCTGCAGATTTGTTTGTGGGCAGAAAAGGGCAGCAATGCACACAAGGGCCCAGTAGAAAATGGCAGCCTGTAGTGGCAGGAAAACCAGAATGAGCGAGTGAGAGAGGGGGAGTGAGCGAGTTCAATGGAGCTGTACTGTAACTGCTGCAAATGGCGGCAACGCAGGCAGGAGCCCAATAGAAAAGGGCAGCCTGCAACGCCACCAGAAATGGAATGAGTGAGTCAGAGAAGGGGACTGAGTGAGCGCAACAGAGCATTGTCGGGACAGCTGCAGATTTCTTCGTGGGCAGAAAAAGGCACCAACAGAGCCAGAAGCCCAATACAAAAGGGCTGGCTGCAGCGCCAGGAGAAACAGAATGAGTGACTGACACAGGGGAAGTGGGCACCCTCAACTGAGCTCTGTTGGGACAGCTGTGGATTTCTTTGTGGGCAGAAAAAGGTGCCAACACAGGCAGGAGCCCAGTACAAAAGGGCAGCCTACAGCGCCGGCAGAAACAGAATGAGTGAGTGAGAGAGAGGGACTCAGCAGGCTCAACAGACCTGTGTTGGGACTGCTGTAGATTTCTTTGTGGGCAGAAAAAGCCACCAACAGAGGCAGGAGCCCAGTACAAAAGGGCAGCCTGCAGCGCCAGGAGAAACAGAATGAGTGAGTGAGAGAGGGGGAGTGAGCCACCTCAACGCAGTTCTGTCGGGCCCTGCGGATTTCTTAGTGGGCAGAACATGGTGCCAGTGCAGGCAGGAGCCCAGTACAAAACAGCAGCCTGCAGCACTGGGAGAAACAGGCTGAGCGAGTGACAGAGGGGCATTGAGTGATCCTAACACACCAGCGCAATCAACATTTGGCATTGACAAATGCTTATTTTCATTTTCCCTTTACTTTCTTCTATCAATAAAGTCCAGTTTAATGTGCTCGTATCTCCAGGGCCAAAATACACTCCTGAAAATTTTTGTGGCTGTACTTGTAATGATATGTCCAAACACACTGAACAGATTTTAACATTGTGACCGATAGGGAGGCATACACCTCTACCAGTGTTAATTGCTGTGTCAGTAAGTTTGGAAAAAGACAGAATCTCCGTAGTTGCCACCTTGCCTGATGCTTGGCCCCCCAGTACTAGACACACATCATCTGCATAATTAATACTTTTTATTTCTTGATCTTAACAATGTGCTGAAACACCCCTTATTGTATCACTCTTTTGTGTTTTAATCAAGAGGGAGTTCAGAGCCAGGATATGCAAGGCTGGACTCAGGTGGCAACCCTGTCTCACTCCCCTATGAACTGGGCATCCCTGTCCTACCCAACCATTGACATAAGGTTTTACTGAAGCTTTTTGGAAATACAACTTAATCCAGTCAACAAAATTGTCATGAAGACCATAGGCTCGTAATACTAGCCATACATAATCTTGACTAACCTTATCAAAGGCTTTAACTTGAGCAAGGCCGCTAGGAAACCACTCAACTCCCCATCATTACCCTTTTCCATAATTTCCCTGAGTAGTACTAGCACATCCCCTATCTTCCTTCTTGGGACTGCACAAATCTGAGTAGGGTGGATTATAGTATCTAAAACAATTGCCAAATGATAATTTAACATTTCTGCTAAGATTTTACTATCAGTATTCAGTAGTGTAATGGGTCTCCAACTGTCCAGAAGTGCCTTGTTACCACCTTTAAAAAGGAAAAAAATAAACCCTTCCTACATACTATCTGGCTGGTTCTGATTCACTAAAAAGTAATTGAAGGTATTAAGTAGTTCAACTTTTAATATAGGGAAAAGCATTTTATAAAACTCATTTGGGAGTCCATGTGGTCCTGGGGCTACTCCTGTTCTTAATCCTGATATAACTGTTTCTAATTCTAACTCAGTAATGGGAGCTGTAAGGATACCCCTTAAGTGTTCAGGAATTTGTGGTAACTTACAGGAGGTCAACCAGTGTTTGACCTTTTCCTCCAAAATGTCAGCAGCTGTGAATTTCTCATTAACATAGGACTCTACCACCTTCAGAATTTCTTTCTTCCTGGAAATCTCAGTCCCTTCTGTTGTTTGTAAGTGTGAGATAATTGTTTGACAACTTTCTGCCAAACAAGAGTGGAATGGGTTAATATTACCTTGTTTCCCAGTAAACCCCAGCTTTTGTTCAATTTCTAATGATTTCGTCCTATCATATTGTATATTGATTAATTGTTTTTTTTACTGAGGTGATCTGTTCTGTGTATGAAATCTTAGAATTCGTTTGCAGTTGGTAAAAAAGTGAAAGTTCTTTCTGTAAAGCAAAATATTCTTCTCTTTTCTTCTGTTTACTTTGCACATTAACTGGAAATAATTCTGAAAATATTCTTTACTGTCTCTCCACCATTCATCATGGAATAATAGGGAAGAAAAACAGACTGTCTAGCTTCTGATAAGTATAGAAATCCTTCTTTTATCTTCAGGTTGCCTAATAAGCTAACATTCATTCTCCTGTATCCCGTCCCTCTTGACGTTTCAGCTAAAGCTGAGACAGTGACTCTGAGAAGGCTATAGTCTGACGTTGCCACTGGAATAACTACTTTTGATCTGATTGATAAATTAGGTGACAAAAACCAATAGTCTATTCTGGTAGATAATTTTCCTTTGTGAAACATATGTGGGGGGTCTAAAGTTGTAGAAGAAAAAACATCCAAAAGGCCTGTTAATTGTAGCACTTGGTTCAGGTAAGATGAATCACAGTAGATTTTTGATGTGTTAGGGCCCCTATCAGATAAAAAACAACTCATATTAAAGTCCCCTCCAAACAAGATATTCCATGAAGTGTACAAGTAGGGTAAAATTAATTTCAATAGATCTATCTGAGCAGTCTTAACCTGGGGTGCATATATGTTTATGAGCCTAAAGTCTATCCCTTGAATTATTACATCTAGCAATGAGCTACCTGGCACAATTTCAACCAGATGTATGACTTTAATGTTATATTCTTTAAAACATATTCCCACTCCACTACAGGTGTCACTACCCCCTGACCAGAAACTAGAACCTCATACCCACGTGTTGCTGGCAGACACTATTTCTACAAGTGTCCTCAGTCTGGTATCCTGAAAAAAACCCCAATATCATTAGTTTGACCAGAAAATAGAGCAAATATTGCCAGATGCTTCCCTCTGATAATACACTATTAGTATTCAGAGAGGTTATAGTTATTAACTAACATACTAAAATGCCAGCAGAATAGGCCTAGCGGTCTTTCGAGTCTGCTCGTTTGGTCAGCCCCGACCCTGGAAGCTGACCTTGCTGCCCCCCCCAGCCCTCTCAGGCTTCTCCCTTCTCAGTCCAGGGTATTCTTGCTGCATTGGACTTTGCTTCCAGAACCCTTCCCCCTGTACCTGTCCAACCCCATCTTGAACCCCTCCACAGTCTGTGCTTCCACCAGCCCCCCGGGCAGCGCATTCCATGGTCCTACCACCCTCTCAGTGAAGTAGCACCTACTCCTTTCTCCCCTGACTCTCCCCCCTCCAGCTTCCACCCATGCCCTATAGTTAGTTGCCCCCCTCCTTCCTTCGGAGCACCCTGACTGCGCCTCCCCTATTTACCTCCTTCATGTACCTGAAGACTTCTATCATGTCCCCCTGGTCCCTTCTCTCTTCCAATGTGTACATATTTAGTTCTTCGAGCCTCTCCCCATAGGTCCTTTCTCCCAAGTCCCAGATCATTTTGGTTGCCCTCCTCTGGACCCTCTCCAGGAGTTCAATGTCCCTCTTTAAGTGTGGCCTCCAAAACTGCATGCAGTACTCGAGGTGCGGCCTCACCGAGCAGTTATACACAGGAAGTATCATTTCCCTACTTCTGGAAGTGATCCCCCTAGTGATGCATCCCAGCATCCTATTAGCCTTGGCCGTTGCCCTCCTATAAGTCTCTGAGTTGTTCATCCTGACGTGCACCACCATCCCCAGGTCTGTCTCGGCCATCGAGACTTGTAGCATCTCCCCCCTCAGGGTGTACACTTAGCACGGGTTTCTGGCTCCCAGGTGCAGTGCCTTGTATTTCCCTGCACTGAACCTCAGTTTCCACTTTCTAGACCGCCCTTCCAGAGCCTCCAGGTCCCCTGTAGGGCCACTCTCCCCTTCTCCCCATCCACCACTGCACCCAGTTTTGAGTCATCCACAAAGAGACTCATTTCACTCCTCTTACCCTTCCTTATGTCAAAGACATTGGTTAGTTGAACAGGAGGGGCCCAAGGACCAACCCAGGATATTTAGTGCTGTCCCATCAATGTTTTTTTAATCCTGGTATAATTTTCAAGGGACTTTTCTGGAGGTGGCTCTTACTTCCATTCGCCGCCTCCTTGTTCTGCTTGCCACTGTGCCCTCTGCCTCATCATTATCTGAGGGGGCATCTGCTTGTGAGGAGGCCCGTGAAACCTCATCTGAGTCTATATCCTCCTTAGAAATACCCTCTCATAAGACAGTGAAAGGGTTACTTTGAGGGACTGGGTCCTGTATGTTTATAGACCCTGCTTTGACTTTTTTCCCTTTTGTTTTTTTTTTTTTGTTTTATTTTATTTATTTTTTTTAAATTTGCCCTTTTTTCCTGGCAGGACCACCAGGGCCATCCGCCCTGGTCACGGCCCCCGGAGACCTCTACCTCCGTCAATTGCTGCTGGTGACCCACAGTCACCCCCGGCTTGCCCCCCAGAGGGTGGGGCCACGGGCCACCTTCGTGACCCCGGAACTGTAACTGGTCGGGGTCCTGCAGCAATGGAAGCAATGTGAGGCTCTCCAGGGAGGGCTTCATAGATCGGTGGTCCTGTCGGCCTTCTTTTCCACCAGATTTTCTCCCGGAGGCGGGGGACTTGTAATGGCCAGCGTCCCCCATGTCGAGCATCTGTTGCGTGGAACTCCGGTCTCCACCAGGGGTCCCTATCGCACGAGTGCTGCCTACGCCCTCCCGGGTAAGGAGGCTGCCCGCCGGATGCCGATCTCCCCGGCGGCCTTGATGACCGGATCCGTTCCCGAACGCCGGTCGCAGGCCGCAAGCGGAAATCCCACGCTGCGCTTGACGGGACAGAGTTTTTCCCTTTTGAATCTTTTCTTGATTTCACTTCTTTAACCCTTCCCCAGCCCGAGGGGTGGGAGGGCATGGGGGTGTCATTTCATCTGTAGGCTCTCTGTCCATTACCTGATCTGGGGTTTCAGGTAAAAGTATTTGTGGTGGGGCCACTAGAACTACTGTATCTGGGCCCACTGTTGTTTGGCCCGCTGGTTCTGGGCTAGTGCGGGTAGGTGGAGAAAAGCCCCAGAACCCTGAGATAGTTTTTTGTTTTTTTTATATAAAAATCCAGGATCACATAGTCTACATCATCAATATTGTGGAAGGCCCATGGGCATGCTGAAAAGGAGTGCCCGTCTTCTTCACGCAGGCTGCACTTCTGTGTGTTTTGACAGTGAAAGCTTGTATGGCCCAAATCCCCACATGACATACATTTAAGGGTGTCACAGTTTGGACTAATATGTCTGGCTGAGCCACTCTTAAAGCAGCGGTGAGGTTGTCCAGGGTAGAATAGGAAGCCTTTGTCTCGCCCAATGTACACACAATTGGGCAAATGTTTCAAATCTGTCCCTTCTTGTTAGAGTTTGATTTTAATCCTCCAGCCACCGTTCCCAAACCCCTCCCCATCCAAAATGGTGTCACAGATACATAGATACATAGACAGTGTCGGCAGATAAGGGCCTACGGCCCCACCCAGTCTGCCCATTTGAGCTTGTAAGTTTACTTTATGTTTTCCTATAAGTCTGTTGCCCCTTAACCCTGACCTCCAGAATTCCTTTATGTCTATCCCATGCATTCTTAAATCCCGTGATTGTTTCAGCCCCCACCACTTCCTCTGTCAGGAGCACCTTGGACTGAACATCTTTTATCCAGCCAATATGAAATGTCTTGACTGTTCACCCCTTCATTCCAGAACAGAACAGTAATCACCCTGAAAGATTGTTTGGTCAGTGGAATTATGTGAAAGGGAGTCCACAGTGGGTTTATTTTAAGAGTCATATATTTAGCTCAGAACCTTTCCAACAGGTCAGGAGTCTGAAAACTAATGTCAAAGGTGGACTCCCCTGCAGCATGTATAAGCACATAAACATCTGCTAGTGTAAATTGCAATGATTGTTTTAATAATATCTTACCCACAAAAAAACTGTCAGGTGGATCCTTCATACCCCCAAGTTGTTGGAAATGCACCGCGTTTCTCCATTTTGCAAGTTCTGTGTTTTTGAAATAAACTTGCAAATGTGGATTGTGGGTTTTTTAGGGACTCTGAAGTCTCTTACCTTGGTTCTCCACCTTGTTCTGTACATGGCTGTTGTCCAGGAGGGGAGGATACCTCTTGTGGTGTAATCACGGTCTATCATCAGTGCTATTAGTAGTAGTGTTTGGGCCTGACAATATAGGAGAAAATGAAATGGTACCTGTAGTGTCCTTGATTTGTTGTACCCCTATTTCATAGGTTTCACTGGATTTTCCTGTTTATACTTCTCCTTGTCATGCCCCTGCTACTGTTTGTTCATTTACATCCTCGTTCTCTGGTAACCAGGCTCCCATAGGAGTCTGTTTCCACCCAGCGCCTTCCAGTGCTTTCTCCAGGGACCATCCTTCCTCTGCATTGTGTTCTGCTGATGAAACACTCTGGTGATGCTGAATTGTTTTCCCTTCCAGGTCCTGTTGCTGTGCGCTATGCACAAACACCTTCGTTGTAGCTCCCATATCAGCGCCTGGAGATCTGTCCACTAGACATTTTCTTTTCTTTTCTTTTCTTCCTCTTTTCTGGTTATAACCGCTGCCAGCGGCGGCTCTATAGATTCCAGTTCTTTTTTCAAAATCTCCCATTTATTCTCTAAAGAGAAGTCCAAATCTTCCACTGGTGGGTATATTTGATGCGGAGGGTCAGGTACCTTATTTTCAGTTGCCATCGTTACCTCACTTTGAGAGTTTACAGAAATATCCATGCTTTCTGAGATACTGTCGGTGTCCACAGCACCAGGCATTGCAGCAGTAGCACATACTCCCTCCTCCTCCTCCTCCGATTCCCTTGAACTGGAGGCCTCCATCTTGCCGTCAGAGGTTTCCCCTACTGGACAGTAGGGGAATTTTTATTATAACTTCCAACAACAAATGATAACAAACAGTGTTGACTTCACACATAAATAATATACCAATCAAAAATCAAGATAAATCAAAATAAATATTACATCCATACACAGTCAGATCTTCTTTTGACTACATTTTTGAACCTAAAATTACACCATAAAACTGAAAAAGAACCCCCCTACTAAAATAGTAGGGGATTTTTTTTTATAACCTAAAAGAGCATACAAACAATTCAGTATTACTTCATACTAACTCTTAAGAATAAATAAAACATAAACACAAAAAAGTATTACGTCATACTTCAGACTCAATACATCACTCAAATAACTGTAAACAACCCCTTCCCTACTAAAAGAGATGGGGAATTTGTATTATGATATTCAACAACAAATGATAACAGACAGTGGACCAGATATTCAGGCTGTGCCAGGCAGGGGCGCAAGCCTGGACGCAGCACAACTGGGATGCACCAGGGCATGGACCAGGCGATATTCAACGGTGGTGCGCCATGGCTCAGCACCATTGAATCTGGCACTGGGGCCACCCGCACTGCACATGGTACAGTGGCACTGTGCCAGCACAAGTGGCAAGTGAGGAGCAGGGGGATGCACCAGCGCAAGTGCGGGTGCGCTAGGCGCATCAACTATGATATTCAGCGCTGGGCATGCAAATGTGGCCATTAGGCATGCAAGGTGCAAATGGGCCATTTGCATGTCATTATGGCCCCATTTGCATGCAGGTGTGCCTATCCCCAGTGACTTATGCCTGGTGCTTTGCCAGGCTGCAGCCTTGGGGACCGACGCCGCCTGCCCCTCGGCAGGCAACGTGTCCAAACGCCCGATCACGGGCATATAATAAATAAATCTGTGGTGGTCCAGTGGACCCCACCCCATCACCCGATCATGGGCATGTCATGAATAAACCCCTGGTGGACCAGCTCCCCAGCCTGGTCGTGGGCATAAGATGTAATTAAAGTCCCTGGTGGTCCAGTGGACCCTATCCCCGGCCCGATCATTGGCGAATAATGATATTAAATCCCTGGTGGTCCAGCAATGCCCCCCACCCACCCACTGAGACCCGCCACCCCGCTACCTCCCCCGGTCAGCGGCTGGTGGCAGCTCCTCACCTGCAAGCCGACCGGCCGCCCACCAACTGACAGCGTACAGTACGGCTGAGCGTCTATTGGTCCACTGCATGGGCCAATGGTGTGCGAACCATACTGTACTACACAGTCCCAAAATGTGAAGAACCATTCACATTTCGGGACGTAGTAATATATTACTATACCATTAGGCCCACACAGTGGACCAATAGCTGAACAGGCTGCACTGCACGCTGTCAGTCAGCGAAGGGGCCGGGCGGCTTGTGAGGGCAGCTGCTGCCCACCATTGACCGGGGGAGGGGTGATGGGTCTCAGTGGGCGGTGGGAGGGGGGTACGCCGACCACGAGGGAGTTAATATTATTATTTGCCCATGATCAGGCCAGGGATTGGGTCCACTGGACCACCAGGGTTTTCATTACACTATTTGCCCGTGATTGGGCAGGGGAGCAGGTCCACTGGACAACCAGGGTTTACATATGATATGCCCATGATCGGGTGATGGGGTAGGGTCCACTGGACCACCAGGGATAATATATTTATATGCCGGCGATTGAGTGATGGGGGGGCACAACACTCCCTGGGCAGGGAGCATATGGACTGTGTTCTGGGTAGGCGGGTGGCCACCCACAGCTGGCGGCTGCCGTGTTGCGCCCTGCAATATGGCAGCTCACCTGTGGGTGGCCAAGACTTGTTCCTGCTTTTGATAGGCATATCTTTGCACCCCCCTGTGCAGTGTATGGAGTGTTTGTGCCTTCATATGCACCGCACATCCCGGTCTGAATATCGGGATGTGCCGCATATGCATGGGCACACCCCCCCGCACCTGCACCGCATACATTACTGGTGCACCCCAGCGATTGGGAATTGCGCGTGACGCACAGCCCCTTTGAATATCATGTCAAGCAAGATTAGTAGTTGCGCATGGCACAACACTGTTGCACCATGCGCAACCCCTTTGAATATCCCACCCAGCGTTGACTTCACACAAAATAATATACAAATCATAAGACAGAAAAGCTCGAATAAGTAGTACAACCCTACATAGTCAGATTTGTCTGCCAACTAAAATTATGTTTGAACCTATAATTAACTCTTCATAACTTTAAGAAACATACACACAAATTCCATATTACTTCATGCTAAATCAGACAAAAAGGGAAGAAACAAAAACACAAAAAGGTATTACTTCATACTATTAACTCGGCCCATAACTAACAAGCATTTGTCAATGCCGAATGTTGATTTTTTGCTCTGTTGAGCTCGCTCACTCACCCCCCTCTCACTCGCTTGTTCTGTTTCTCCTGGCGCTCCAGGCTACTCTTTTGTACTGGGCTCCTGCCTCTGTTGGCGCCTTTTTCTGCCCACAAAGAAATCTGCTGCAGTCTCAACAGAGCTCCATTGAGCTCGCTCACTCCCCCTCTGTCACTCGCTCATTCCATTTCTGCTGGTGCTGCAGGCTTCCCATTTGTACTGGGCCCCTGCCTGCATTACTGCCTTTTTCTGCCCACAAAGAAATCTGCAGTAGTCCCAACAGAGCTCCGTTGAGCTCACTCACTCCCCCTCCCTCACCTGCTCGTTCTGTTTCTCCCGGTGCTGCAGGCTGCCCTGTTGTACTGGACTCCTGCCTGCATTGGCACCTTTTTCCACCCACAAAGAAATCTGCAGCAGTCCTGACAGAGCTCAGTTGAGCTCGGTCACTCCCCCACTCTCACTCGCTTGATCCTAATCTGTCCCAAACACTGATTTCTGAAAGCGACTGCACTATTCTGCGCTGGAAGTGTGAAAACACATTTCAGCCAGGATGTGAAAAATGGCAGCTGCACTGTTCATAAGAAGGTGTGGAAAAATGGCAATGTTGAAAATCTGGAGTGAAAATATTGCAAAGTTGTGAAGTTACACGCATGCATGGAACCTGTGCAACGCACGCTCGTAACACACTCATTTTATGGACTTTCATCACAAAATTTTCAACATAGTCATTTTAGGACCTCTGCTCATGAACAGTGTCACTAAGATTTTCTTAATGTGTCTCAAACACTGATTTCCCACAGCGACAGCGCTATTCTGCACCGGAAGTGCAAAAACACATTTCGGCCAGGATGTGGAAAATGACAGCTGTACTGTGCATAAGGAGGTGTGGGAAAATGCCAATATTGAAAATATGGAGTGAAAATATTGCAAATTTGTGAAGTTACAAGCGTGCATAGCAACTGTGCAATGCACGCTTGTAAAACAGTCATTTCTTGGATTTTTTCCACCAAATTTGCAACATAGACTTTTTGAGAGCCCACCTCATGAACACTGGCACTATCATTTCTTTAATCAGTCCTGAAAGGTGATTCTGCACAGTGACCGCGAAATCACCTTTTGGGGCCGAATAACGCTACATGACAGTGGCTGAATTCATGAGGAGGGGTCCCAAAAACCCCATGTTGAAAATTTGGTGCCAAAATTCAAAAAAATGCCTGAAATATGCATCAAAGTTGAAAAAACTCTATTTATGCCATTATACAGCTTACTGACATTTCCTCAGTTCGCGGTTGGCTTTGAAGAGTGCAGACGTGTTCCCAGTCCACCAAAGATCGATCGCTGGGCTCGGAGGTAAGTATGGGGTGAGGCGTGTGGAGTGGGTGTGCAGAGGGTGGAGTGCGGGTTGGGAGGGCCGCCAGACTCGATGGTGGACAATTTTGCTTTAAGTTAAAAAAAAAAAAAAATATGGGACTTTTTTTTTTAACAGGAGACATTTATGGACATTTGGCATGCTGGGGTGGGCTCCCAGTGTGCCAACCTACTGTTGTGTGGGAGGAGCGACTGTAGCCGACAGGAGATTGGGCACCCCCCTCTGCACACACATATGTTTCATCGCGAGGGGGACATGATGCCGATGGGGAGTGGGCTCCCCTGTTGGCAAATCAAACTGGGAGGGGGGAGATTATGCTGACAGGGAGTGGGCTAACCTGTCGGCAACCTGAACGTGCACAGGGGACAGAAGCCAATGGGGATTGGGGCCCCGTTGACAACCAACCACTGTTGTGGGGTGGCACATGCTGCCAAGGGGGACTGGGCACCCCCTCGGCACTGGGGGCTCACTAATATTGTTTGTAACACGGCAGCAAGCCACCACCATGTTCACAAACAATATCACAGTAGCAAGGTTCAGCCCAGCAATGATGGGTCGCTCCCTCATTGCAGTGTAATGGCTTACACTGCAATGACGAGGCGGCCCCTGATTGCAGCAGCTGAAACCTTACAAGGTTGTGGCACGCTAGCTGAACTAGTGTCAGCAGCAGCATGCCACCACATTGGGAAAGCCAAGCCTCCAAAGGCTGTGGGGGCATTGGTCACAACAGTGCTGTGCCTCCACAACCTGCTTCTGCAGAAAGCTGCTGCAATATGTTTCTAGCGCATGTGAGCAATCAACATAAAAATGCTGTAAATGTACCTCCCACAACAAAAGAGAAGGGGAAGTTTTCCCATAAATTCAAGGAACATACGAATGAAATAGTCTTACCTCATATTAAGGCATAATAAAAATTTAAACACAAATACTGTATATATTGTGTCATACTCTAAACCTAAATACATCCTGTAAGCATACTCCCCCTCTCTAAAAGAGATTGGGAGATTTTTAATCATAACTTAAAACTACACAAATAAATCAATGTCCCTTCGTTCCAAATCCAGACCCAAACTAAAATGCAAAAATGCCGTAAACCTACCCTTTCTTTCCTCCTTCCTACTTAAATAGCAGGGGACTTTTTTTTTTAAACCAAAAACTAATATTTATCTAACATTTGAAATATATCATGCAGCCATATATTTGAGAGCTCAAACCCAAAGGGAAACCATATCATTTTACAATCCCATAACCTAAGGAACATATTGTCATAACGTAATACACTGCATGCTAGACCTTATGTCAGTTATAACCAGTCTATCAACCCCCCGTCTAGATAGCATTAAAGAAGCAGATGTCACATAACCTTCTTGCTGTTTCAACCTTTTGATCAAAGCTTCTACCATAAAAAACAATTCCTCTGAGGTACATCTTAATTGTTGTATTGTCAGCTGGCACCATACAAACCATATATGGAATTTAAAACATACCATGAACAGCCACATTGTGGTTCTGTCATGTTTTGTCCATAGATGGGGTAATATGCCTAGGCACAGAATCTCTAAGTCCATAGGATAAAAAGGTGAAGTAGGCCACTTTTGTTTTATGGTCTGCCAGAAACTTTGAACAAAAGGACAATCTAAAAACAAATGTGCCATTGTTTCTACCGCAGCACAAGGGTTCCGAGGACAATATCTTTCTGAGAGCTGTCTATGCTTCAGGTTTCCCGACATTGAGTTTGCCATGTAGGGAAAGTCATAACACATTCCACATATAGCGTGGGATGTGGGGGGATTCTAACATATTACCCAATGCTACCTTACCTTGGGGAGGCAGAGTGTCAAAATGAGCTGGGTCCTGAAAAAATTTTTGAAGAATAAAGCTATATAATTCCTTCTTGAGAACTTTATGCTATGTTCTTTTGCTAATGCCCAAAGCTTAATTTTCCCAAAACATACCTTAAAGGAATCAAGAAGTTGTTGTAAAGATTGTTGTCTAGGTAAGTGCATGTAAGCTGGCCAAATGGAAGAAGTCTGTCCTAAGGAGTCAATTACCCAATGTATCCAAACCTTATTACTAAGGCACACTAAAGGGCGTAAATTAGAATAAATGAACATCTTAAAGAAAAACACTATTGGTTGAATCATCTTTAGCCCACCATGTTTCTTATCTCTAAATAAGAGACATCTCTTGATAGGATTAAGCCTACTCCCCCAAATACAGGAAAAGAAACACCCATACATATTTGTTTCTAATAGTGGGGAAAGACGAAAGACCATATTTAAATACAAAAAGGAAGGGAGCAAAAAGGTTTTTACCATATAGACCCTCTTTAGTTTAGATAGGCGCCATTTATTCCATGAATTTACATTATCCTGAGCCATCTGTAATTTAGCAGTCCAATTTAGTGAGGCCAGATCTTCCACCCCGAATTGCAGGCCTAATATTGTACAAGTGTCTTTAACTACAGGGATCCCAATTATCTGTGTAGCTGACACATCCTCCTGTTGTATGGGGACACAATTGCATTTTTTGTAGTTTATTTCAATCAATCAATCAAACTTTATTTAGCTAGGTGTAGACACCATTGAGCAAGCGTTTTCAAGGTGGTCCTAGACATAATACAAAACAAGGGTAACAGAATAGGGAAGGCAGGGAGAGGACATAGTACATTAGGTGGGATAATCAGGCCTATACATATGTAACTCATATAGGATACATAAATGTGAGGTTGTAACTGGTATGCCAGTACATACATAATACTTTTGGAGGAATATACAGGCCTATGCATAAGTAACACACATAGGATACATAAATGCGAGGTCGTATCTAGTATACCAATACATACATAACTAACATTGATGTCAAGTCTTAATTAGAATTCCAGAGGCAACATATAGTACATAGGTAGTCTTAAGTAACAATCAATTATAACAATAAGAAACAGATATGCAAGGGGGAGAGGAGGGGATAATGTAAGGGGCAGAGAATGGACAGGGGAAGGGAAGACAGACTAATAAGTGCTAGATGCTCCCTTGTGGGGAGGTGACCTAGGGAGGGTTGCAGTGATATTGGAGTCGTAGGCGATGCTGGTGGTAAAATAGGAACATGTATATAGAGCGGTTGGGGGGGGAGGAGGGAGAGGGCAGAGGAAGGGGAGAGTGACTAAGAAGTGCAATGCACCCCCAACTTGGAGATAGATGGGGTGGTAGCAGTTGTGCCAGATGCAGGAGCGATACAACAGTCTACAGGTGCCTGGTCACTTAAAACAGTTACAGGTTTCTTTAAGGTATTTGGCTAATAGAGCTTTGAGAGTGAACAGACCGGCAAGGGTTGAGAATTTAAATGCACTTTGCATGGCGTTCCATAAGGATGGGAGGGAAAAATTGATTGCAACCACGCCATAGATTGTTTTTACTCTGGGTATCTGATAGCAGAGTAAGGAAAAACATCTTAATCCATAAGATCCCTTGGCATGCTCAAAGAAGTTTGAAATGTAAGCATGGAGTTTGTCGGACAAGTCTCTGGAGAACCAGAGGAGAGCGTTCCTTTTCCTCCTTGTAGAGAGGGATGACCAACCCAACTCTTTGTACAGTATGCAATGGTGGGTGCGAGTGGGCAAGTTTAGGATAAACCTTATGGCCTGGTGGTAGAGCGTGTCAAGTTTGCTGAGCACAGCAGAAGAATGGATGTCAAGAAAGTCAGCATAGTCCAGTAGGGGTAGAAATGTAGATTGCACCAATCTCTTTCTAGCTTCTATGGTAAGTAGGTGCTTAATACGGTAGAACACGCCTAGTCATTGCCTTAATTTTTTTGAAACCTCATTTAGGTGGCACAGGAAGTTGAGCTTGTTATCCAACCAGAACCCTAGGTATTTGAAGGTATCTACTATTTCAAGGGGTTCATCCAATAACGTTAGAATCATATGCTTATGTGTTGGTCCCGGTGCTGCCTTAGGTGAGAGGATCATGGCTTTGTTTTATTTTTTTGCATTGAGTAGGAGCTTATATTTGTTAAGGTTATGCTGGAGGGAGATGAAGTCTTGCTGTAGGCCCCTGTGTGGCTCAGAAATCCTCTTAGCACACTTTCTAATTCCTGAGCAAAGTCCATATCACTGACTATAAAACAAAGATTGTCTGCATAGGCAATACATTTGATCTCTGGGTCTGTGCTAGAGAAAGAAAGCCCTCGTATATTCGGGGTGACATAAACTCGGCGAATTAATGGATCTATTGTAAATAAATAAAGAAGTGGGCTTAAAGAACAACTCTGTCCCACCCCCTGTTGAACTCTGCATTTTTGTCCCAGCCAACCATTGCAATAGGATTGCGCAGAAGCAGTGGCATAACAGGTTTTTATCCACCTAACAAAAACACTGGGCAGGCCATAACTATCTAAACAATCCCATAAATAATTGTGATGCACATTGTCGAAGGCTTTAGCCTGGTCTAGGCTAAAAAGCAAGCCCGTGATCTCCCCCGTAACCCCTCTTTGGAACATTTTCCTTAATAAAATAAGGCCATCTGATATCCTCCTATCTGGTATGGAACATGTCTGCGCTGAGTGTATGAGAAAATCCGAGTGAAGCAAAAGGCGGGTTATTCAGTAGTTTAGTTAGTTTAAAATCTGAGTTCAGCAATGTTATAGGCCGCTAGTTTGTCAGAAGTGCTCTATCTCCCTTTTTCAACATAAAAAGGATGAGGCCCTCTGCCATACTGTTTTGGAGGGTCCCCGAGTTCAGAAATTCCTGTAGCACTGCTGTGAATTCATGTAATAATACCTTAAATATGAACCTATGTAGTTCATAAGGAATGCCATCTTTTCCTGGGGCTGTTCCTTCTTTTGTTTGTAAAAGGCCTGCAGAAAACTCCGGGGTGAGGGCTATCAGCAACTGTGTTTGTGAAACGGGGAGTTATGGCAGTGGAGTCTCTGTTAACCATATCTTATGAGAGCCTGATGGTACTTCTAATGGGTTAAACAATTGGGAAATATGCCTATCTATGTCTTGTAAGATCTCGGCTTTGGATGTGCACAATTTCCCATGTGGGTCTCTCAGATGGGCCATATGTTTCTGCTGCCTTTGTTGTGCACAAAAGTGAAATGGGTTCATGAAGGCTTTGCCTCCCTAAGACCTGAACCTCCATTCTTGATCTAGGGATTTCAAATAATCATATTGTACCCTGTTTAAATGTTTTCTAATAATGTCTAATTCTGGAAGAACCGTGTGATTACCTTGAGGTGCAAGCGAGAGTCATTCTTGAAATTTCACTCTATACGTCTGATAGGAATCCTTTTTATGTTTACCATCTATCCTTCCTATAGTCTGGAAATATATTTTTATGTCTGTTTTGGAATCTTCTCACCAATCACAGTGGGAATCATATAAACCGAAAACCGATTTACGTGCTTCTAAGAGGGAGGTAAAACCAGTCTCTACTGTTGGGAGGGATAGGAGAGCCATATTTAACCTTCAATATCCTGGGCCATGGTACATAATTTCATGGCTGGAAACTGTTACTTCGATAATGGCATGATCAGATGGTGTTACTGGCACAGTTTCTGTCTTTACTACCCCCAGGGAATCTGACAAAAAACAAAAGTCAATCCTGATGGCTTGTGTACCATGAAAAAAGGTTTTCTGTGGGGTCCCTGATAATGCCAGTGCATCTACAAGGCCAGTCTGAACCAGATGATCATTGAAACAGTTGGCATCACAAAATATTTTCCTTGTTTTACTCCACCTGTTAAATACTTACTGCAATTAAAGTCCCCCCTCCAAAAAACGCATGCTTTGCAGTGAACAGGTATGGCTGAATAGCCCTAAACATATCTACCCTAGAAGATTTTAATTGAGGTGCATAAACATTCACTAAAGGGCACTGGAGACCACATAAAACCATATCTAGTAATAACACTCTCCCTGGTATTATTTCTATCAACTGGATTAGACGTGCTGAGGGATGATTAACTCCTATTCCTACCCCACAACACAGGTCCTCTCCTATTGACCAGTACATAACCCCCATTTCCAATCTCTGGACACTTGGACCATCTCCATCTTGGTGTGTAACTGTGTATCTTGTAAAAAGACAATATCTTGTTCCCCTTTGTCAAATAAGGAATAAATTAACAATCTCTTCTTTTCAGATTGTATGCTGTTGGTATTGAGGGAAGCAGCAGTGATTGTATAAATCCCGGTCATAAGCAAAGGGAGAACCTCAAATCATAGGTTATTACTCAGATTTCTAATATGTGAAATAATAATCTACAACCTGTCATTATGTCTTTTTTGTCCATTTTCGTGAACTCAAACAGGTTTTTTTTTTTTTTTTACAGTTTCTGAATCTCCCATTTGTTCCACATCAGATGGCCCCTCTGGCTAAGACAACTGCACAGATGTGGAATCTGATTTGGTGCCTCCATCTTCCTGAAGCACCATGTAGGTGTTGTATAAGGGAAGTCTGTGCTCCACTGGGGGTTAACAGAGGACCTAGACTGCAGATTCTGCCGTCTGCTTGACACTGTTTGAAAAGCCTCCTCTGGTGGCAAAGGGGGAGTCATAGATGTAGATGTAAGGCCTGACCCCTCAGTCGATGTAGTCGCTACATTCCCAGCCAGGGCCTGTTCAGGATCCTTGGTCACATATATGTCCATTTCCATTCCCCTTAAAGGGGGATCTGTCACCTCCCAGGAGGTGGGTGGGATGAAGGCCTTAGGCATTAGGCTGCATGCACTGCCGAATTAATAAAGAAGTCTTGTATGCAAAAGTCCCAATTGGTTTTATTCTGAGCAACCCATGGGCATTCTATATAGGCATGTCCTTCCTCACATAAAGAGAATTTTATGGGGTGGTGACAATCGGACATTAAGTGTCCCAATTCTCCACATTGCACACATTTCACAGAGTCACAGGTTCTACCCAGGTGCCTACCCGAGCCACACTTGTAACAGTGGCAGGTTTGACCCAGGTAAAATATAAACCCCTTGTCCCTACCAAGATAAAAACAGCTGGGGAGATGCTGTAGCCCTTCTTCAGTCTGTGCCAAGCTGATTTTGTACCTCCAACCCCCATTCCAGAACCTCTCTGAATCGAGAATGGGTTCTGGGTTGCCTTGTAATTTGCATCTGTGCTCCAGCCAGTATGAAATGTCCTACACGTTTACCCCCTCATTATGAAAGAGGACCGTGATTACCTTAAAGAATTGTTTAGTGAGAGGTATGGCCTGGAAATGGGACCAAGCTGGATTAGTTTTTAAGAAGGCATATTTCATCCAGAACCGACTGAGTAATTCAGGAGTTCTAAAACTAATATCAAAAGTGTTGTCTCCAGGGGTATGTATTAATGCATACACTTCACTGGGTGAAAAGCCCAACATTTGTTTAATTAGAACTTTGCCTACATAGAACCTGTCTGGCATATTATCACTAGGCCCCAGAAACCGCAGCCTTACCGCATTCCTTCTTTTAGCCAAGGTCACTGTTTTTTTAAATACATTTGCATATGTAGGAGCAGGCTCCTGTAGGGCAGGGATATCCTCCCCAATATCTAAACTCGGAACCTGAGCTGGGTCTATTACTGGGGTCATGGGGTCCCCTGTCGTAGGGTCATCAGGAAGGTCCACTTGAGAAAGGTCTTCTCGGGGTGAGAAGGAAATTGAACTATCCTTTTCATGTATTTGTCCATGCTCTATAGTGGGGTTCTGCACCCCATCCTGTTGTGAGTCCATTGTACCACCCAAAGGAGACCCTGGGTTTGTGGGGACCTTCCCTTTTTGTAGGGAAGCAAGAGTCAGTAGGCCCTTGTCCAATGGTATATTCACTTCTTCTGACCCCTGCCTACCCACCCCAGATACCCCTGGTATTGGTATGGCTGGATCAGTGATCCATTGCCCTGTCTCTAACTGAATCCAGCCCACTCCTTCTAGGGCTAGTTTGGGGGACCATTGCAACTAAGCATTGTCAGTGAAAGAAGCAGGGTCTGAGGTGGTGGTCTGCCTTTTCCATTCTCTGGTAAAATGGTACTTATGAAGACTTTAATGTCACTACCTGGATTTGCTGAGGTGGAATCCACCTCATAGTGTTTCCATTTCCTTAGCTCCTCTTCGGCGAGTATTTGAGCCCATCTGAAATCTGCTGCTGCTGCCTCCAAAAAGCGGCGCTTCTCCTCCAAAAGAGAACTTGATCCATTTTCCTCCTGCTGTGAGGCACTCAACACCTCATCTTGAGGAGCGTCTGCTTCCCATCTGATGCCATGTCCTACATCCTGATCCAGGCTCCTAAGGCCTTCTGTCGGCATACAACTACCGGTGTCAAGCAACACCGTCTGATGCCGGTTCCCAATGCGATGGTGTAGGTATGATCTGCTGGCCACCTCCTGGGTGCATCAAAGCCATGCCTTCCCCTTTGCAAGAGCTTCTTTGCAGCAGACGGCCGCTCAACCATCTCCTCCACTGTCTTCTTCCTTCTGGGACTCCCGTCTTTTGGCTCCACAGTGTCACCTGCCGAAAAGAGTAGGGGAATTTCCCCGGTGTTCTGGCCAAATTTCCCCCATTCACTAAAAAAATACCACCAACAGCTTAAAATCTGGTTCAATTTCAGTTGCCATCCATCTGTATCCTCCTCCCCCCCAGGATGAGTCTGAAAACAGGGAAAACATTATCTAGTCCTCCTTCCCAGTCAACAAAAACTAAATAAATAAATAAATAAACTTTCAAGCCTGAACTTAGCTCACATCAACAGTATAACAGCAAAGTGAGATACAAATAAACATTAAAGAGGAATGACTTTCCTAACCAATATATTTTAAACAGTGGAAGTGTTGGAGGGCCTATAATTAAGGCCAAGCATTTGTCACTGCTGGATGTTTGCCACTGGTATAGAAATCATGGGGTACCAGATGCTTTGTGATGCACTTTGTGGCTTATGTATTATGAAAGTTATGAGCCTGCATTCGTAAATTTCAACGCAGGCTCATAACTTTGTTGTTTTGTAATAGTTTTGCCCCAAATTTTCAACATAGCTTTCTTATGATCCCACCTCATGAACACATGCAGAGAACATTTTCAACTTCTGTTGAAAGGTGATTTCACGCAAGGACTACAAAATCACCTTTCAGGATGCAAAAACACATTTTAGACAGGATTTAAAAATGATAGCTGTCACATTCATGAGGTACTGTGAAGAAATAGCTATGTTGAAATTTTGGGGTCCAAATATTGAAAATTACCAAAGTTATGAGCCTGTGTTCACAAATTTCAATGTATAAGGCTGATAACTGTGTTTTTTTTTATTTTTTTGCCAAAAAATGTCATTAACAAGGACAGAGAAAATTTTCAACTCCTGCCTGAAAGGTGACTTCACGCAGCGACCGCAAAATCACCTTTTGGGACAGACTTGCATAATTTCACTGCAATTGTTCATGAGGTGTGGCCCCAAAAAGGCATGTTGACAATTTTGGGGAAAAATATTCAAAATGGCCAAGTTATGCCACGAAGTTCAAAACCCCATTGAAATACACTGAACTGCATACCTGATTTCCTCAGTTCGTGGTCCAGCTTTGAAGAGTGAAGACATGTCTGCAGTCCACAGAGGAGTATGGCGTTGGACCCCAAGTGGGTAAGTAAGGATTTGGAGGGGTGTGGGGAGGTGAGTGATAAGTTGGAGGGTCAGGTGGGGGGACTAATGGTGCAACAGACATTGATGGCTGATTTTCTTTTTTACAGGGTTAAAAAAAATAATAATGAGGGATGATTTTGTTCATTTCAGATGGCGACAGCGACACTGGGGGATTGGGCACCCCCAATATCAGTGTTATTTTTGTGGGTGTGTATGGGGTAGTGGTTGCTGAGTGGGAGGGTTGGGTGGGCAGGACAGTTAAAGGGGAGTGTCATTCTAGATCGATACCGCTTGCCAAAATGCTACCTGATAACCAAAGTGCATGTGCGTCAATTGATGAACACAGAATTTCATGAGCTGAAACACTTTGCACTATCTGTTCCAGGCACCCAAGTTTGCAGATTTTAAACCTGATCTGGCATAACAGCACAGCAACAGACATCCATGATATATATAGACCCACGTGGACAGCGGCAACACTGAGGGATTGGGAACCACCAGTGTCATTGTTATGTTTGTAGGGGGGGTGTGGGCTGGTGGGTGCTGAGAAGGAGGGTCAGGTAGGGGGGACAGTTACAGGGGCACCAGCAACAGATGTGGATGGACAGTTTTCTGTGTTACAGCTGGTGTCTGCAACAGCACGGAGCTCTTCCTGAATGTTTGAAAATCTTCAGCAGGCTGATCATGATGATCAGCTTGCTGAATGGCATACATCAAAGGGAAGAGTCAGCTTTTTCTTTTCAAGTACAGGACGTTTCTGCTCAGCAAGCCAAAACTGTGTCATGATCAGCCTGGCGGATGATTGGTGTGGCATTGCCATGCTCCTTGAAGACTGCTCTACATTGGATCGACAATGTCACACCTATCAATACCCAACTCTCATAAAATTTTTGCTGTTTGCGCACAAGCATGGAGAACATAATGATCATGACAAAAGTGAGATAGAACTAAACATTAAACTAAATTTAGATAGAGATAAACATTGAACAGAGATGACTTTCCTAACCAATACATTTCAAGCAGCGGAAGTGTAGTAAGACCAATAATTAAAAGCAATCACCATGAAAGTGAGACAGAAGCATTGAGCTTGAAGTGAGACAGACATAAACATTAAACAGAGACAACTTTCTTAGACAATAAATTTTAAGCCATGGAAGTGTAGTAGGGCTCATAATAAAAAGCGATTGCCAGAAAAGTGAGAAGGAAAAAGAAATAGACCAAAGTGAAACAGAAATAAACATTAAACAGGGATGTATTTCTTAAATAATTAATTTTAAGCTATGGAAGTGTAATTGGACTCATAATTAAAAGCAATCACCATGAAGGTGAGATAACAATTAGAATTAAATTAAAGTGAGAGAGATATAAACATTAAAGAGGGATGACGTTCTATCAATTTTATGCAGTGGAAGTATAGCAGGACCCATAACTGAAAGTGATCACCACAAAAGTAAATAAACATTAACCTAAAGTAAGATATAAATAGATAAATGATGAACAGGGAAGACTTTCTTTACCAATACATTTTAACCCATGCAGGTGTGATATGACCCATAATTAAAAGTGATCACCTCAAAAATGAAACACAAATAATTAAAAACAACCAAGAGTTCATAAATATATTTTCCCAGGAGTACAATACTGTAGAAACATGACTTCGACACAGCAGAAATCATGGGAGGGGACATCTAGGAAAAGAACCCCTGGATAAACAATAGTACTGCTGATTCACAGGCTATTCATGTACAGTTACACAGAGTGTGTATTGGGGTGTTTATTATACTAGGTTACCTGTAACCTGGTGCACCTGTGCCTTGTTTCCTCCATCCATGCTTCAGGGTGATTCATGTGCTGTATGAATGTTGTATAGTGACATCTGCTGGACACCGCAGGAACTATGGGCCTGATAAATACCAGTATCGGAACAGAACTGAAATCAAACTGACACTACAAGTCCGATGTCCACTGCCATGGTACAAAATACACATAATGGTGGATACAAAGCCTGACAAAACCTTCCTCTGGCAGCACAGGGTTTCTCTTTTCTTCTCTGTAATCCTTCCTACTCTTTCCCATTTTCCTTTGATTAAGATCATATAGTAGTCTAAAGTCTATACGTATTATGTCTCTGCTCTTTACATTAGAATTTATAAACAACTCTAAAGTCTGTAACTGAGTGAAATTATTGTTTAGAACCTTGCCAAGTGACCATGTTGTTGATTCTTGTAACATTCCTATATTTCTGTATTGTATGTCCTGTCTAGACGTGGAATGTTTGTAAACGAGCTTCCAGCTCAAAGGTTGTTTCTGAATCAATAAACTTGAAACTTGAAACCTCTGTACCTGGGTATTTGCCTTGAAAACCACCTCAATTTCTCTGACTACACTGATGCCATTCACAGCAAACTACACTCCGAGATTGACACACTGTATGGGAATAAGACCTGTCTCCCTCTTCTTGCCAGAGAGGAGATTAGAATAAAAATGTTCATCACTGCTTTTGACTATGGGGATGTAATCTACAGCACTGCACTAAAATCCACCCTCATCAGACTAGACCCAGTGTACCATTCTGTTGCTTTGCATTGGCTGTCCTACATACACTGATCACTGCAACATTTATTTCTGTCTGTCTCCCCTTTATCAGAAAGGCCACCACTTCACACTGTGCCTCCATCATATTCAAGTTCTTGTTTGGGTCCTGTTGGAAGCCATAAGGAGGTCATAAGGTCATGAGTGTGTATATATATATATGAAATTATTAGCACACTGATTACTTTTTAGTAATTGGTCTTAGACACACACACACACACACACACACACACACACACACACACACTCATAGCATTAGTTCATTAAAACACATATAACTTTAGAATAGGCACAGAACTTATTAATACTTAATAAGGTTTTAGAGGTTTAAAAACATATTTCTAGGCATATTATAATTTTCATCACAAAAGGGTTAAACACAAATGAGAGAAAATATCTCTTGAATTACAGAGGCCTTCAAGAGTGGTGGTGAAAGAAATATGCATTTGTTTATGCACCGAATGTCCCATAGCTCAGATTGAACCATAAAGTTCCATTGCTAAGGCTGTCTTGTTTAAGGATAGTCCAGACATTTTGTCTTATTCTGTCTGGTAAACATGCTATTCCTGTACCAGGGAGGAGGACACTGCACCTATGAAGTCATTCTTGACCCTCAGGAAAAACAAGTATTTCTAACTTATGCAATATCTAAGGAATATATGGGACAGTCCGTTTGTCCAAAACCATAAATAAAAGAGTCTAATTATTATGGAAGTTGTCCACACAATCTGATAGCCAGCAATGGCATCACATCAGCCTTCCCTCTGTGTGTGTGACCCTGCTATTATTATGTGTTCATTATACTTGATAGCAGTTTTAGCCGAAGATAGGCAATTAGGATATATTAGTATTCTGTGTTTGATTATTTTCACTGATATGATGGTTCTGGATAGAAAATGTCATATTGTAAAATCTGTGTCTTTCTAACTGGAAACCCTTTATAATAAATTAGATTTTTTGTTATATTTTCACAAACTTGTGTAAGACTTTCACTGGACTATATCAGTAGTTCTAAAGTAACAGTACTGTAATAAATAATCATATTCAACCGGTCCCTCAATGGGTACCTCTCTTCCCTCCTGTCTTGCCCATCCCTTCAACCTACTCACTTCACTCTGCTGGCCCTCACACTTTTTCCTGTCCCCAAGACCAAGATCTCTGCTGGTCTTTCGGTTTATCACATTGACTACCTCGCCTTTGGATTAACTTCCTCCCATCCACCCTACTACTTCTCCCCCCACATCTCAAAAGCACTCCACTTACATGTCTGCTCATGCAGTTGGTCCCCCAGTAATGTTATTACTAGAATAAGCCAACTGTTTTTATGTTTGCTTGCACGCATGTGCAAGAAACATAGTGCCATCATCCGAGTCTTCGGAGGTGTGTCACCCCCTCTTCCAATTCAGTCAGTGTGTTGGCAGGTGCAGCCCCAGTCTGCCAAAGCATGCTGGAGCTGTCTATGACAGCTCCAAAATGCAGTGGCTTACAGTTGAAAGGGGGAGCTATGCTTCATTGAGCAGCGATAAGATATCCTGCTCATGCCATAACTCCTCACACACACACAAATGCGCATGCGCATATTCTGCCCCCCCAGGCACACACGTAGTAGCCGACGGAGTGCCTAACTCGCTGGCTGTGCTGCACCCCCAAAGCCTTCCACATGCCACGCTGGGTGCCCACCCCAGTGTGGCAACTCATAGAATAGGCAATGGGGGGTACCCAATCCCTCATCAGCTCCACTGTCCTCACCCCCCACGAGTACTGGGTGCCACACTGGGAGCCCACACCAGCGTGGCTATAGATGTGATGGCTGAAGGGGGTGCACAATCCCCCGTTGGCTCCACGGCCCCCCCCAGCCATCCTTGTGTCATGCTGGGAGCCCACCCTAGCATGGCAAATGTCCCACATCGTCAATTTTAAAAAACTGTAAATTAAAATGGTCCCACGCAGTCTCCCAGCCCCTCCCACAACCGCACCCACCCACTGCGCACTCTGCCTCCCCACCCCCCTCACCCCATACTTACCTCTGGACCTCGGCGCGTGATTCGGTGGATCAGAACACGCCTGCACTCTTCAAAGCCGACCGCGAACTGAGGAAATGCCAGTAAGCTGTATAATGGGATAGATAAGGGTTTTCCAACTTTGTTGAATATCTCAGGCATTTTTTGGAATTTTTGCACCAAATTTTCAACATGGGGTTTTTGGGACCCCTTCTTATGAATGCTATCACTGTCATGGCATTATTTGGGCCCGAAGGGTGATTTCACAGTCACTGTGCGAAATCACCTTCCGGGACTGATCAATGAAGCGACACTGCCAGTGTTCATAAGGTGGGCTCTCAAGAAGCCTATTTTGAAAATTTGGTGGAAAAATTAAAAAAAAACGACTGTTTTACAAGTGTGCATTGCGCAGTTCCTACGCACGCTCGTAAGTTCGCAAATTTTCAATATTTTCACTCCAGATTTTCAACATTGCCATTTTACCACACCTTCTTATGAGTAGTACAGCTGTCATTTTTCACATCTCACCCAAAACGTGTTTCCGCCCATGTAGCGCACAATGGCGTAGTCGGTGTGCGAAATCAATGTATGGGACAAATGTGGAAAATTTGGTGAAAAAATTCAAAAAAATGACTGTTTTACGAGTGTGTGTAGTACAGTTCCTACACATGCTCGTAAGTTCGTGAATTTTCAATATTTTCACTCCAGATTTTCAACATTGCCATTTTATTACACTCCCTTATGAACAGTACAGCTGCCATTTTTCATATGCCACCCAAAATGTGTTTTCGCACATGTAGCGCACAATGGTGCTGTTGGTGTGCGAAAGCAATGTTTGGGACAGATTATGAAAATCACAGTTATACTGTTCATGAGCAGAGGTCTTAAAATGGCTATGTTGAAAATTTGGTGAAAAAAGTCCATAAAATGACTGTGTTACGAGTGAGCATTGCGCAGTTTCCACGCACCCTCGTAAGTTCATGACTTTGTAATATTTTAAGTCCAAATTTTCACCAGTGGCATTTTTCCACACTTCCTTATTTACAGTGCAGCTGTCATTTATCACAACATGGCCGAAGTGTGTTTTCACACTTTCAGCGCAGAGATGCGTGGTCGCTGTGGGAAATCATTGTTCGGGACAGAGAAAGAAAATCACAGTGACACTGTTCATGATCGGAGGCACCAAAATGCCTGAGTTGACAATCTGCTGTAAAAAAATCCCCAACCTAATTATATTACGGGTGTGCGTTGCACAGTTTCTATGTACGCTCGTGACTTCACCATTTTTTAAATATTTTTACTGCAGATTTGCAACATTGCCGTTTTTTACACCTCTCCATGAACAGTACAGCTGTCATTTTTTACATCCTGTTCAGAATGTTTTTGCACCTGTGGTGCTAAATGCCGTAGTCACTGTACATAAGCAGCGCCCATGAGGTGGGGTCACAAAAACCATGTTGAACATTTGGAGTGAAAATACCAACGAATGCCTGAGGTATTAGGGTTTCCAACCATAATGCCCAACCCTGTAGAGAATGACAGGCATCAGGGTGTGACTTGGGATTCTTGCCTGTAATGCTCATACCATTCCACACCCTGCAGCCAGTGAGAGGCATTGAGGTATGCCTTGGACTCTTCAGCCCCAAAGTTCACCCCATTCTCCTATATCACACCCATCTCACCATATTTCCTAATGGAATGGGTGCGATAAGGCCAAAGACCCCAAGGAACACCATGACACTTGTCAGTGTCTGCAGGGTGGGTGTGGTGAAATGGCATGGCGGTTATGCCTGACGACCCAAATGCACACCCCAATGCCTGTCACTCTCTGCAGGGTGGTGGTGGGGTTGGCTTCAGTGCAATACTTCACTGCCATTCCTATTACGCAGCTCTGTAACTTCTACACTACCACTGCCAATGCCAGCAAGCAAACATTCGGTATTGACAAATGCTTGTTTTCTGATGCACTGGTATGAAACCATTTATTGCATCTTATTGTTTTATTGCTGCCTTGCACTTCATTTTGTCTGTATTTGAAATCCAGTTTTCACTTCTGTTGTTTGTTGTAAATGTTCCTGGCTCATGTGAAGATGCCCCCCCCAACCCCCAATTGCTATGCATTATTTAAGGCCTGACAAACAGAGAAGTAAAACTGTAACTGTTACTATCTCATGGGAAAATGTTAGGCACTCAGTTGCTGGACAGTTCAAGACCATCTAACCTCTAAATAATTCTTCCAGTAGAACAGGATAATAGGTCCTTTCCTGTGTCATGATTACCTGTTGTGCAAATTCTTACCTTAGGCATGGGGTAGGTACAGCTTAGTGTTGCTAACTCACAGTGGTGTACTACACATAGGCTCTGGGGGGGTGGGTACCTGCCCCCACCCCACTGTCCCATCCCAGCAGTTATATTTGGGGATGATGAAGAAGGCTATAAAAGTGCCATTTAGTATTTTCCCTAAACTTGTTTTCAATTGTGCCCCCCCTCCCCCCAGACATTCACTTGGTATGACATCCCAGCTGACATAATACTTTCTAATGTTTCATTCCCAGGACTTGGTAGTTCCCTAACACATTACCATTGGAACACTATTCTCATCCAGGGTGTACTGGTGGAAACCAATATTTTCCTGAGGGTCAGAAACATTAATAATATTACTGTCCCTCACCATTGGAATACTACTCCTGTCCAGGAAGCAATTGAGAAGAACAAGATTTTGAAAGGAACATTGTAAATAAAACTGCCCTTCATTGTTAGGGCACTTTTCCTATGTCATGGAGCAACTGATGGGTGTCGGTAACTTGGAGTATGTGTCTTTGCTCAATACCACAAAAGTGGTCATTTCTGAGGTTTATGTATGTCTGCGGAGCAGTAGCATATTGAGTTTTCTTTGCCCTTCTCCATCAGATCTTTTTCATGTCTGAGGGAATGGGAAATGTTGGATGGCATGGCAATGTCTTAGGGCTTCATAGAAGTCCCAACATACTGTAACTGTCTGCTCTATCAGGGCACTTCTTCACTCAAGAAGAATTTGAGGGTAACATTAGTGACCCAGAAGCTAAGAACATAGGAAACATGAATGTCCCACTCAGGAGGTTAATCAATCACAAGCTAGAGCAGTGGAGACTCATCGATCATAGCTCATGAGACTTTTTTCTTTTGACAAAAGATCAAGCTGACTCCAGAGACCCTAGTGCAAGAACTGATCAGGTTAAACTTTAGAGTTTGTATATTGCATGGGGAAATCTTGTTTATTCTATACGGTGTATGTGCATGCTTGCATGCTTGCAAGTATGTGTCTGTGTTGTGCAGCATCTGTGTGTACACTGTTTAGCATGCATATGGGTCTTTTACTAGACACAAATGATGACACATCCATAACTTGCTGCTGCTCAGTACAGTTGGTACTAGGATTTTCCTTTTTGTATCATTATAATCTTAATAAAATATTTTTATAGGAAACAAGGATAGGGGCTGTATTCACAGGGCCACTGAAACCCCACAGCTGTGGGAAAAGCCTCGTGCAAGTAGGTTGCCAATTACAGAGCCAGAGTTTTTCCTGCAGTTGCAGTATTCACAGAGGGGGAGCCAGTTTACAACCAGCATCATGATTTACAGCAGCTTACAGGTGTTTTTCCCCCACAGATTCAGAAAAATGTTATGCCCAGTGGGACCAGGCGTAACATCTCCCACAGCTGCAGTGGACTGGAAATACGGATCTCTGTAGGTGCTAAGATTTCAGTCCACAAGTGGAACTGCAGATGTAATTTTGTGAATCTGGCCCTATGTTCCTTATTTGAGGTTATACAGGGAAGAAAAGCATGGTTTTATGGTCCTTCCTTTTGGACCTTTTGGGATAACATAATAGTGTTGGGATTTTGTTTCAGGGGACACAGTTTCAAGCATCTAAATTAGTAGGTCTCTGTCCTGGTAAGGTCCTTCTTTTGGACATTTCCCACAAGTCTGAGGCTTTTTGTTTAATTAATGTTTATGCCCCACAGGTCAAGTCTGGTCAGGCATTCCTTCTAGATTTTATTGCACCTTATTTACATACTGGAAAATATATATTGTTGGGAGGGAATTTTTAATTTCCACTTGGATAGTTTGGACAAGAATAGTGTAAGAAAAAAGTCTATTATGTTCGTGCTTTACAAAACACGGTGAACACAGCAGGTCTAAAGGATGCTTATAAATCCTTTTATCCTATGAGAGGAAATACATTACTTTGTTGCAGTTCTCTTTCTACAAGAAGTGATACTTTTTATATCTTCATTCATAGAAACAACATCATTTAAACTGATACTTGTTGAATTTTCAGACCATTTATTATTGCATAGAATTGTCAGATTCAGTTTAAAGTATCTTCATTAAATGGCTCAAATGGAAGATGGAGGCTTAATACTTGTACTTTAAACCAGCCAGACATTCAAGAGGCAGTGTATCAGTTACTATTTGTCTGGGTTTCAGTTTTTTGCCTTTAAGATAATCCTGTTCTTTGGTGGGATGATTCTAAAATTTATAATAGGAACTTTTTCAACAGTTCAGAAAAAATAAAGTTAAATCTGATTTACATTACTTCAGTCTTGGAGACCAGCTCTCTAATTTGTTCACAAAAGCAACCAATAGTAGTGATACCTATAGGGACCAGTCACATGAGCTATTTCAGCAGATACTAGAGAGATCATATAAATTGGATCCTGCAGGTATATTATTGGCAGACATGAATGATTTGAATTGTAATTGCTTTTACAAGATATGAAATCAGTGAATGACTGGATGCTACTTACTCTGTGTCTCTAATAGATAGTAATGTAACAGCTCATGCAATTAATCATTCAAACTTTCTCTCTTTGAATATTATGGGTCTCCTGGATAAAACATCAGAAGAGGATTGGATCTTTCATGTGAACAAATTTTAGGTTATTCTCTTCAAGGAGACATGGGCCCAGATACTCAAACTGTGCCAGACTGTGGTGCAAGCCTGGGCGCAGTGCAACTTGGCTGCGCAGGGGCATTGACTGGGCAATATTCAACGGAGCTGTGCCATGGCTCAGCATCATTGAACATCACACCCTGGCCACCCGCAGTGCACATGGCACAGTGGCACTGCGCCAGCACAAGTGGCCAGAGTGGAGCAGGGGGATGCGCTAGCGCAAGTTCTGTTGCGCTATGCGCAGCAACCGAGATATTCAAAAGTGCACATGTAAATGGGGCCATAATGTATGCAATGTGCAAATGGGGCCATTTGCATGTCATTATGGCCCCATTTGCATGCAGGTGCGCTGATAGCTCGCCACTCATGCAGCCGCTGGGACCAACGCTACCGCAGCGCGGACAATGTGCCCCACAGCCTGATCGGGGCATTTGTAAAATAAATAAGAATCCCATATCCCTGGTGGTCCAGTGGACCGCTGTCAGCCTGATCACAGGCTTTAGTAAAATAAAGAAGAATCCAATATCCCTGGTGGTCCAGTGGACTGCGGTCAGCCCAATGCAGGCTTAAGTAAAATACAGAAGAATCCAATATCCCTGGTGGTCCAGTGAACCACCGTCAGCTCGATCAGGGCTTAAGTAAATAATCAATCCATCTCTGGTGGTCCAGTGACTGCTGTCAGCTCATTGCAGGCTTAAGTAAAATACAGAAGAATCATTCTGGTGGTCCAGTGGACCACTGTCAGTCGATTGGGCTTTAAGTAATAATACTAATCATCCCTGGTGAACCAGTGACCCTCTCCCACCACCCACTGAGCCTTCCACCCGGCCTCCAGGTCAGCATGGTGGTAGCACTTCACTCCGCCCGCCGCCCCTGCTGCCCACCCACCGACACCGCAGCTGTGATTGCTGTTCACAGCGTGAGCCAATGGGCATGCAGCTCAGACATCACACACATTCCAGACATGTGAATGGATTCACATATCTGGAATGCATAGTACAGTACAGGCTGCATGCCCATTGGCTCACGCTGTGGACCAATGGGCGTACAGCCCTACCGATGGTGTCAGTCAGCAGATGGCAGGGTGGCAGGTGGTTGGGGTGCTGCCGACCGCTGCTGACCAGAGGGGAGCGGGGTGGTGGGCCTCAGTGGGCAGGTGGGGAGGGGGGTCTGTTGGACCACCAGAGATATTGGATCCTTATTTATTTTACTTAAGCCCATGATCGGGCTGACAGCAGTCCACTGGACCACCAGGGATATTGGATTCTTCTGTATTTTACTTAAGCCTGCAATTGGGCTGACAGCGGTCCACTGGACCACCAGGGATACTGGATTCTTTTTTCTTTTACAAATGCCCATGATCAGGCTGACAGCAGTCCACTGGACCACCAGGAAGTTAGGACGTGAGGTTTTTAAACAGATGCCTGTGATCGGGCATGGGGGGGCGCCACCACGGAGGTGCAGCCAGCGCTTGGGTGGCCACCCACAGGTGGCAGCTGCCATGTTGCACCCTGCAATATGGCAGCTCATCTGTGGGTGGCTAGCTGATGATTCTTTTTTTTTTTTGGATCAACTTTGTGCAGCACAAATAGAGGTTGCACACGCATGGCTTAGCACATCCTGGGCTGAATACCGAGATGTGCAGAGAATGCATGAGCACCCCCCCCCACCTGCTCCTCATACATTACTGATGCACTCTGGCACATCGGGATTTGTGGCAGGTGTAATTCCCATTTGAATATCACACCGAGGCACATCAGTGGGTTGTGCATGGTGCAACACTGTTGTGCCATGCACAACCCTTTTGAATATCTGGGTCCTGGTGCACTAATATGATTAACTTAAATGTTTTTCAAGGAATTTACTCTCCTGCTACCAACATCAAGAAATATGGGAGCCCAATGGGGGATTAGATATTATATTAAAATTAACAAAGATATTACAATAATAAAAATTATTAAAATTGTACAAAATTACATAATTCTGGCTATCAGATAGCATGATAAAAACTATACCATCATAAATGTCTATGCCCCTTCCCCCTCAAAAAAAACAAAACAAGTAGGACACCTGGAAATGATTTGGGAGGAGATCTCAAAGGACATGGAAGAAGTATTTAACAACTTTTCAAACTATGTTTTTTATCATAGCTAAAGACTTTAACATAATAATAGCCAATTATGATAATATTAACTTATTGGGGCACAGATGGATTTGGAAAACTGTTTGGTTAGGCAAAGCATGGACAAGAACCAAAATGAAAATGAAAAACAATTTCAGAAATTTATTGAGGATAATGTAGTACTTATTCTGAATGGTATGGATGGATGGATGGATGGATGGAGATTAGTGCCCAAGAGGTGGATAAGCAGAAAAGGGGCAAAATTCAGCAGACGGGCAGACAGCAAGGAGAACCAGGGATAAATGACAACCAAGGAAGGGGCTGGAGTAGAACTGTGAAACAGTCTAGGGAGGTCAAATCATGGAAAGCCATGTGTGCAAATGCCAGGAGCCTTAGCAACAAGATGGAAGATCTGGAGGCTGTCATGGTGCAGTCAGACCTGGACATTGTGGCCATCACTGAAACCTGGTGTAATGATAACCACGACTGGGAGATGGCCATACCTGGCTACAACATATTCAGAAGAGACAGAGCAGGCAGGAAGGGAGAAGGAGTGGCACTGTATGTGAAAAATGACATAAGGGCCACAGAGATCCAGGAGGAACAAAATGGGGGAGAGATACTGTGGGTTAAGCTGGATAGGAAAATGGGGACAGCCATCCACACAGGTGTGATCTATAGACCACCAGCACAGGAGGAAGAAACAGATAGGGAGCTGGTGCTAGCCATCCAAAGGATGGCAGACAAGGGTGAGGTAGTACTGGTTGGAGACTTCAATATTCCAGATGTGAACTGGAGCATCCCAGCAGCAGCATCAACTAGGAGCAGATTTATCCTGGACTCCCTTCAGGGTGCCTTCCTCAAGCAACTGGTCATGGAACCAACTCGGCAGAAGGCAATACTGGACCTTGTGCTCACAAACAGGGACAGTGTGATGGGGTAACAGTGGGGAGCACCTGGGAAACAGTGACCACCAGTCATTGTGGTTTGAAATCACAGAAAGAGCAGAACCAAACCACACAAAAACACGTATCCTGGATTTTAGGGGGCAGACTTTGGGAAAATGGGGAGATACTTGAAAGAGGCATTAAGGGAATGGGACAGGAATCAGGGGTTGAGGAACAGTGGGGTATTTAAAATGGGGATTACAAGAACAACAGAATTATGCATTAAGCAGGTTAGCAAGAGGAAAAGGAAGAGGAGACCATTATGGTTTTCCAAAGAGGTAGCAAAGAAAGTGAAAGCCAAAAGATTGCATTCAGGCAATACAAAAAGACACAGGCAGAAGGGGATAGGAGAAGTACCAGGAGAAGCAAAGGAGGCAGGAGGTCAGTAAGGGAAGCCAAAGCTCAGACAGAAGAGCACATTGCAAAATCAGTGGGTAGAGGGACAAAACCTTTACAGGTACATAAGTGAAAAAAGAAAGACAAAGGGAGGGATAGTGAGACTGAAGGGGGATGATGGGGGCCACGTGGAGGATGACAACAGTAAAGCTGATATATTGAACAGGTATTTCTGCTCAGTCTTTACTGAGGAAGAGGAGGGTAATGGGTCTGAAGGGAGTACAAGGGGTGAGAACGGTGCAGAAATGGACACAAGTCCCTTTACACGAGAAAGGGTCCTGAAAGAACTGGAAGTAACAAGAGTTGATAAAGCAATGGGGCCAGATGGGTACACCCCAGGTCCTTAAAGAACTAAGAGAGGTGGTGGCTGAACCTCTGGCTATCCTGTTTAGCCGATCACTGGAAACAGGGGAGGTACCCAAAGACTGGAGGACAGCAGATGTAGTCCCTTTATACAAAAGTGGGAACAAAGAGGAAGCAGGGAACTACAGACCAGTCAGCCTCACCTCGGTAGTGGGGAAGATCATGGAAGCACTACTGAAGGAGAGATTGGTAGAACATCTGGTTGTCAATGGACTACAGGACCCAAGGCAGCATGGTTTCACCAGGGGGAGGTTATGTCAGACCAACCTCGTTGAATTTTTTGACTGGGTGACTCGGGAGGTGGATCAGGGGAGGGCGGTGGACATGGCCTATCTGGACTTCAGCAAGGCCTTTGACACTATGCTACATAGAAGACTATTACACAAACTGGGGAATATGGGTGTGGGCAGGACAGTAGTGTGGTGGGTAGGTAACTGGCTGGGTGGCAGGACACAGAGGGTGGTGGTAAATGGCTGTCACTCCACAGAGGGAAGAGTGACTAGTGGGGTACCACAGGGATCAGTGCTGGGACTGGTCCTACTCAACATCTTCATCAGTGACATTGCGCAGGACCTAGAAGGCAGAATTTCACTGTTCGCTGATGACACAAAGCTCTGTAACAGAGTAGACACACCAGAGGGTGTAGACAGAATGAGAAGCGACCTGCAGAAACTTGAAGAATGGTCAGGGGTTTGGCAGTTGAAATTCAATGCAAAGAAGTGCAAGATAATGCATATGGGGCACAAAACCCTGGCACAATATATCAGTTGGGGGGTGAGGATATAGCATGCACCAAGCAGGAAAGGGATCTTGGGGTTATCATCTCTGATGACCTCAAGGTAGGGAAACAGTGTGACAAGGCAGCAGGTAAAGCAAATAGGATGCTGGGATGTATAGGCAGGGGCATCACCAGCAGGAAAAGGGAGGCCATAATTCCACTATACAAGACACTAGTGAGGCCCCACCTGGAGTACAGTGTACAGTTCTGGAGACCATACCTACGTAAGGACATAGACAGGGTAGAGAAGGTTCAGAGGAGGGCAACAAAGATGGTGCATGGATTGCATCACAAGTCCTATGAAGACAGGTTGAAGGAACTGAACATGTACTCCTGGAGGAGAGGAGGGAGAGGGGATATGATAGAGACATACAAGTATCTTACAGGGAGGAACAGGGTGCAGGAAAACACTATTTTTAAGCAAAAAGATGTTCCAGGACTAGAGGGCATGGGATGAAGTTGGAGGGAGGACGATTCAGAGGAAACATGAGAAAGAATTTCTTCACAGAACGGGTGGTGGACAAGTGGAACACCCTGCCAGAGGAAGTGGTGGGGGCTGAAACAATCACGGGATTTAAGAATGCATGGGATAGACATAAAGGAATTCTGGAGGTCAGGGGTAAGGGGCAACAGACTTCTAGAAAAACAAACTGAACTTACAAGCTCAAATGGGCAGACTGGGTGGGCCATAGGCCCTTATCTGCCGACACTGTCTATGTATCTATGTATCTATGGTAGAGTTGAAGGGGACTTAGAAGAAAACACTACTTATCTTTGCTTTAATGGCCAAAGCCTTATAGATTGTATTTTATGTACAGTGCTCCTGAAGTGTATTATTTGTAAAGTTAAAAACTGAAATGTGGCCAAAGAGTGACCACGCACCCTTAGAATTAAAAGTGAAGTCCTTTTGTGAAGATCCAGTCTATGAAATTCCTAACAATCCCTTATCAACCCTAAGTGCGACAGGGAAACAAAAATCTATTCAAAGTAATATAAATTCCAGGGAAGTCACTAGCATTATATTTAAATAGGGCGCTATGCTAAAAGTATCCAACTCTTCAGATCAAATGTCTCCACAAATTTTTGAGCAGCAATTAATGCAAATAAATAAAGAGATAAAAACTTAAATATATTCATCTGATACAAGTGATAACATACCACATTATGACTCTTGCTTTGATCAATGTTGCAAAAATGCAAAGAAAAATGTAAACAAATTGATAAAATGGTGAAAAAAACACCCCAACAAGGATAGACTCTATAAAGCTTAACAAGGCAAGGAAAAGTTATAGAACATTTTTAGAGTAAAAAAAAGTGAAGTTCCAACAAAAATGCAAAAAATGTTTCAAACGCTTCAAGAAAACCTTTTGGAAACTTGTGGCAAGGGGGGAGGTGGTAATGTTTACCAGCCTTTTTTGGCAGTCTATGTTCCCAAAGAAACTTGGGAGTTACATTTTAAAACAATTGTAATTATGAAATGGGCAAAAAAATTCTAACAGCCTGATTGGCTGACACCATCTTTGAGCTGTGCCCTTATCTGGACATAACATTTCAACTGGCACTACTTGTGCCAACTGAAATGCACCACAGGGTGAAATCAATGCATGTCACCGCTCTCATGCTACAGCTCCTCAACTAGCATACAATGGAACCGGGAGAGTGGTGGCACCGTCAGAGAAACAACAACAAAAAAATGTACCATGCTACCCCTTTCTGCATAAGTCCTAAACTTAGAATTTTGTAAATATTTTATTTTGCATTACTACCCTTTTGTTCTTTGGAGGTCCTGCTCCTGCTACTCCACAGTCTGCCCAGCACACAGTGTTTGTTACTCGGAAGTCCCACTCTTGTTACTCCAGTCTTCCCAGCACACACTGTTTGTTCCTCAGAGGTGCAGGTCTCTTTCCCGTTGCTCCGCAGTCTGCCCAGCACACAGTGACTGTTGCCATCTCTGGACTCCATCCCCCCCCCCACACATGCACTTTGCCGTGTCTGCAACAAACCCAAAGTTCCTAATTGTTTTTGCACATCAGTGACAATTATGATTTCAAAACCGTGAAGCAGGAAACCACTCTGGATGGCAGCAGCTAAGGGACACGCCCGCTCTCAGTCAAGCTGTCAGCCATTTAATGTAAATAAACTCAAAAAGTCAATGAAAGAGGCAAAGATTACCAAAAAAAAGATAAAAGTACAGAGAAAAAATATTTCCTTTATCTTGGGGGAGTGCATATGCCAGCCCATATCACTGCCACTTGCTGTAAGTGAAACTGTGTGGGCAAAGTAAGAAATAATAAAAAAAAAATACCCATGGTTTTCAGTGTGTGTCTGTGTGTGTGGGGGGGAGGGGAGACACAGACAGACACCAATGCCCTCTATGGACTTTTAATTAAAGAGCGCCATTACAAGACAATGACAAGGACTATTTTTTCTACTGACATTATCACATTTTTTTACTCTTTTTATGTACACTATTTATGTGTTTTTTTTTAAATTAAGTTCTTTACTGGGGGACCCATTTTATAAGTGCAGTAAGATACTCTGAGGTGTGGTTTATGACCTGATAATAGCACTTCCCAGGTGCTAAAAGCACCTTGTGCCTCATGTCATGACTTATTCCTTACATAAAGTTGCAGCTCTAAATATAGAGGGCAATTTTCCTAAATTTAAGCCACATAATAGTACTAATAGCATCCCACTGCAGTTTCCAGAAGATGAAGTGGAGTTAGCAAGCATAACATTAAAAAAAGACCAATAAGGTGCCCAGTTCTGATTTTATTTCCCTTGAAATATATAAAGATTTTTGGACACCTTTACTTACCTGTTTTTTTATTGTATGCTTAGCACACAGATTTATTCCAATACCATGGCCTAAGAATATTTTAGTTCCAGTATATAAAAAAGGATCTTTGTATAATCCAGCAAAATTTCAACCCATAAGTCTAAGGGATATTAGTTCCAAAATCTTTACTAGAGTATTATTAAATAAATTAACAAGATGGCTTGATAATATTGTTTTACTTTCACCAGCCCAAGCCAGATTCAGACATGGATTCTCCACAACTAACAAAATTTTTTGCGTCTCTCATATAATTGAAAAGTATATTCTTTTAAGAAAAATGAAATTATGTGTTTTATACGTGGACTTTGGTTCAGCATTTGACTCCATTAACAGGAATATTTTATGGGAGATCTTAGAGAAAAAACAGATCAAGCTTTGATCTGGCCGATAGTTCAATTATATTCAAAGACATCTACTGCAGTTAGATATGATAATAAAGGAAATATTACAGAGTTTTTTGAATATAACAAAGGTATTAAACAGGAATGCCTTCTTGCCCCAACCCTGTTTAACATCTGTGTAAACTCTCTCCTTGAATTTGAGGAATTAGATCAATTTGATCTGCTTAAAATATTTAATCAACCTTTCACTCTTTAGCTTATGTGGATGATACAGTTTTATTTTCCCTCATTCAGTCTGGTTTACAAAAAAATTTTAGTGTATTTCATCAGAAATGTGAACAACTGGAACTGAAAATAAATGTAAGCAAAACAAAAGTTATGGTGATTGGACAAAATTCAAATAATCACTTGAAGACCACAATTTATCTTGGGGCTTAAAAATAGAGATAGTGAAAGAATACTCTTGTCTTGGCATTAATATGGCGTCCTCGACAGTTGAGCCTGACATATTAAATCACAGATTCTAAAGGCCTTACTTAAGTTTAATCACCAATATGGGGGCAACACACTAATGCCAGCCCTTAAGGCAGGAGAGGCTAAGATCAATCAATTTCTATTACATGGCGCAGAAGTGTGGGGGTACTTATGATTCTAATAATTTGGAAAATCCTTTGTCCTATTACTATAAAGCTTTATTAAAAGTGCCAACTACTACTTCAGATGCTATGGTTAGAGTGGAGCTGGGAAGAGTGAACACTGGCAGAGAGGCAGGCATTCTGCACATGTTATAATGCAGAACTGCAACTAACCAGCTGCACACAGGGGGAATGCTTATCACCCACTCCTTCCTCTGCGTCAGTATGCGGTGAAGAAAATAGTGGAACTGCGGTGTGGAGAAGAGTATAGACCGAGTTGCTCTTTGGTTCTTTCCCATTATTAGTTCTGTTATTCTTTTTTTTTGCTTCTGCCCTGGTAGTTAGTGCATGGTTAAGTTTGTTGGGCTGGTAACAAGCTGTGCTGAGATTCAGTTTGGTGTTTTGAATCTCCCTCCAGGTCCAGTGTCTGTGGTGTGTTATGTCAGGGCTCTGCAGGTGCCTCCTTGAGATCACCCGCCTTTTGTTTGAAGAGCCGACACTGAAATTGACAAGCAGCTCAGGTGATGGACAGGGTAAATCCCTGATTGAAGAGGATGCCATGGGCAGAACAAAGGTGGAGGGACAGGTGAAGCTGGAATTGGAAGCAGGACTCAATCCACAACAAGGCGCTAACTGCCAGGCAAAAGATTCTCAACCCTAGGTGGCTGCAACTTCTGGAGAATTCAAAAAAGATCTTCAGGTAATCCCTTCATCTGGGAAAGCCAGGTGAAGTTTTTTTTGTATTTAATGCACATAAAGGAGTGCCCTTGGGGGCAAAGCCTGATTCATTAAGGGGCAGAACACCGAAGAGTTTTAACCCCCCCGAACAATAATTTTCAGCAGGAGGCTACATTTTCAGAAGGTAAAGGAAATAAGAGAAAATGCCTAGTACTTCTGGAGCCTCAGCTGAGTCATAAAAATACCATAAAGGGGGCAGTACCTAAAAGAAAAAAAAGAAGAGAAAAATATCAATTTAAAGCAGAAGAACTCTTCCCCAATAATCCCAGTGGCATATTTAGGGTCCCTAGTTAGTGTATATGATATTTTCACCTTAAAAAAATAACAACAAGAACTTAAAGGAAAAAGGGGAACAGGAATCACAAGTGAAGAAAATGGCCTCAACAACAAAAACTACAGGAAATAAAAGTCATGAAAAGGAGAAAAGGAGAAAAGGGGAAGGGAGGAAAAAGAAGAAGGAAGAAAATTAGGAGGGTCTATCAAAGGATGGGGAAGAATTTTCAAAGGACTCTCAAAAATACATTTTGCAAGAAATGAGGCAAGATTTTGGGGCATTAAATTTGGCAGTTACCTCCCTTACTCAGAAACTCTCAGAAGTGGTTGAAAATTGGATGATCTGGCCTTAAGAACTACAGAGTGTGAGGACAGAGTAAGTAAAATTGAAGATACTCTCCCCAAAATATCCAATACATTAGTAAAAACTAATAAAGAGTTGGAAGATCTGAAATTAAAAGTGGAAGACTTGGAATCAAGGTCTAGGAGGGCGAATCTAAAAATAGATAACCTTCCTGAAGGTACCGAAGGTAATGACCCTGAAGGCTTTTGTGAAGAAATGCTATCAAAAATCCTAGGCCTTGCCTTCCTGGTAAAAAAAAGTTGAGGTGGATAGGGCACATCGAGCCTTTGGTCCCAAAGACAATCATGGCAGACCTTGGTTTATGTAAGTGAAACCACTCCGTTATCAAGATAAAGAGAAACTTTTAACAAAGGCAATAATTGAGAAAGGCCTGTTCTTCAACAGGATGAGGCTACAAGCTTACCCTAATATTCCACCTTCTATTCTAACAAAAAGAAAGAGCTTTGATCATATCTGGGATAAGCTGAGAAGGGAAGGTATTCCGTTAGCCATGTTTTACTCCACAAAACTAAGGGTGTACCTGGATGGGAAAACTTTGTTCTTCCATTCTCCATTAGAAATGGAGGAAGTCTTGAAAAATCAACAGAAGTTCTCCTCAGATAATCCTGACCCTGGGAAAACTACATAGAAACATAGAGACGTAGAAGTTGATGGTGCTCGGTCCATTTGGTCTGCCCATTGGATTTAGACCTATTTTGACACTCTAGTTGCCCTTTGTAGTCAGAACTCCCTTGAGTCTATCCCATGCATTCTTGAATCCCCCAAGTGTTGACCCCCACAACCTCTTGGAGCAGGCTGTTCCAAGCATCCACCACTCTTTCTGTGAAGAAAAACTTCCTGGTGTTGGTAGAGAACCTTCCTCCTGGCAGCTTGATGTCATGTTCCCTGGTCCTGGAGCTCTTCTTGAAGTAAAAAAGTTCCTGTACCTGTACCTTGTTAATGCCTTTTATGTGCTTGAATATATCAATCATGCCCCCCCCCTTCTCTCTCTCTCTCTTTTCTCTGCTCCAGGGAGTACATATTCAGTTCCTTAGGTCTTTCCTTATAAGACATGTACTGCAGACTCTGAATCATTTTTGTCACCTTTCTCTGTAATGTTTCCACCTGGTCAATGTCCTTCCTGAGTTGAGGCCTCCAGAACTGGACTCCATATTCCAGGTGAGGCCTGACCAGCGATCTATACAGTAGTAATACCACCTCTCTCTTCCTGCTCGTGATTCCCCTCCCAATGCAGCCTTCATTGTTGCCTTCTCACACTGCTTGCTAACCTTCAAGTCATCTAAGATTATGATTCCCCGATCTCGTTCCTGGTTTGGGGCTGCTAGTCTTTCACCTCCAAGGTAATACTCCTTTCTTGGATTTTTCTTTCCTATGTGCATGACCTTGTACCTTTTGGCATTAAATCTCAGCTGCCACACTCCAGATCAATCTTCTAGTTTCTTGAGGTCAGCTTCCATCTTGCTCATTCCTTCTAGGGTGTCCACCCTGCTACATAGCTTGGTGTCATCTGCGAACAGACACACCTTCCCTTCTAGTCCATCAGTGATATCTGCTATAAAAACTACTGGGGGTCCTTCTACTAATAAGGATTAGAAATTCTGTGCATGCTTTGTATACAAGGTTTTGATTTCTAGATATTTTTTCTCCAGATTGGAGGTCTCATGGTTGGGGGGGAGGGAGGTAGGTTGTGGTGGGAAAAAGGTAAACCTAACCAAAGGAGAACCTGGTATATTAAACATCATCAGGTTTGGGTTTCCCTATCTCTCCCTAGGATGACCTTTTTGATCTTCTTTCTAGTATTTAAATGGGGGTATAAAGATTCTCTTGTGAACTGAGGGGGAACACTGGGTGAGTCAAGCAAGTTTCTCCTGTACTTTAACGCCTTTTGTGTTTAGCAGGGGTTTGTCAACCTCAAGGGGGAGGAGTGTCTGTTTGATGATAGGACACTCTGGTTGTTGGGGTTCATTTAATGGAAAAATTAGCCCTTTAGCTATTTATGTTAAGAAATGTTCAAAATATAGGGCTAGACAAGGGAGGGTGGAGGGTGAAAGGTGGAGGGTGGAGGGGGGCAGGGTAAAAAGCAAAAAAAGGTTGTTGCTTTTCAAAAGGTTGACTCGAAAAAGCATTGGTGCTCATGTTCACTATACATTAAGCTATAAAACGTGAGGATTTTTAAGGAGGGAAGGAAAGGAGCCATAACATCTCTTTTTGGCCTAATTTTATGTAAAAATCCCTTTGGCAGACCTTGGTGGGGAGAGGACATCAAGAGTGTGAATTTAACTTACAATGGATGTACTAAAAATAATGACATGGAACTTGAACGGGTGTAAGGAAAGGATTAAAATAAGAAAGGTGGTTAAAACTGCAAAGAAAAGACGTATAGACTGCCTCCTTCTGCAGGAAACTCATTTTAATAAGAGGGATGCCTCTTACTTTGGGAATTTGTTTAAGCCAGAAGGATATGTGTCTGACTTTTCAGATGTTGTAAGGGGAACAGCTATTTGTATTAAAAAACAGCTAGGGCATAGAATGGATAAAATGGTGGTGGATGATTCAGGGAAGTTTGTTATTGTAAAGATTTTTTTTTCAGAATCCCTCTATTACATTAATATCAGTATATGGCCCAAATCAAGATGACACCACCTTTTTTATGAACCTGTGTTTGGAACTTTCACAATTTGGTGCAGCTATGGTAGTTGGAGGTGATTTTAATTTAACATTTGGAGTGATTGATAGGGAAACTCCATCGATGGAAAGGAAAAAACAATCTGTGAATTTGGTAAAACAAATGACACAAGATCTAAATTTGAAAGACCCCTTTAGGCATTTATACCCATATCTGAAGAGGTATTCTCACTATTCTAAATCCTAGAAGACCTTCTCCAGGTTAGACTGCTTCTTTATCTCCCAGGAACTTTGTAAAAAGGTTAAACATATTTCCTATCAACCAATAAGGATATCTGATCATGCACCGGTGGTTTTGGAGGTGGGCCTTGAGGTACCTGTGGCCAAGCATCTTGGTAAGACCTCATGGAGGTTTGGTAACTCTTTGTGTTTTTTTTTCCCAGCTTTGGAGAACAGTTTCAAGAAGAAATCCATTGGTTTTGGTTACATAACTCAGGACACAATATAAAAAATGACGTACTCTGGGATGCAATGAAAGCATATCTGAGAGGCTGGATAATGTCACAACTGGGGAAAAGTAAACATAAATATGATAGTCAATTAGAAAATGTAGAAAAGGAACTTGCTTCAGCTGGGGTGGAACACATAGTCACACGGACAGAACAAACAGAATTGCGGTTAGTGTTAGCAAGGAACAAGGTGGAGCAAATTATTCAGGAAAAAGCTGAAAAGGAAATGTATAAGGCCAGGGCTAAGTATTATTTTTATGGTGATTCACTTAGTAAATTGTTGGCCTACCAGATTCAGCGTGAAAAAATAGAAATATAATTCAAGCTATATGAAGGGAAGATGGGGTAGTATCCTCAGTAGAAGAGGATATTATTTTAACTTTTCAAACATTTTATAAAAAATTGTATACCCCAGAGAGAAATGTGGATAGAGGCTTAATTATAGCTTATGTTGATAGTCTGAATTTACCTAATGTTTTAGGCCAAAATATAATCTTATTAAATAAGGATATAACAGTAGAAGAGGTAACAACTGTAATTCGCTCATTGCCAAAAGGCAAAAGCCCTGGTCCTGATGGGCTGCCATTTGAGATTTATAAGAACCTCTCTGAGGTTTGGATACCCCCTACTGATTGACCTGTATAACAAATTCCTGGAGAAAGGGAAGATGCTCATAAGATACTCCCTCAGAAACCTGTGGATCATACATGCCCTTATCCCTCTTAAATAGCGAATATATTTTCACAAATATCTTGGCTGAAAGACTTGTTAAAATCATCCTGGACTTGATCCATCAGGACCAAGTGGGGTTTATAGAAGGTAGAAGACTTCAACATAATACAAGAAAGGCCTTTAATGTTATACAGGCTTTCTCGGGGGCAGACACTGCACTCCTGTCATTGGACGCGGAAAAGGCTTTTGACAGGGTGAAGTGGCCATTCCTTTTTGAGGTTCTAAGGGGTTATGGGATAGAGGGACATTTTTTAATATGGTTTGAGCTGATATATTGTACACCTCTAGCCAGAATAAAAACTAATGAAAGTTACTCCCCATTCTTCCAGTTAGCAAGGGGGACTAGACAGGGGTGTCCTCTGTCCCCCCTGCTATTCACACTATTTTGGAACCTTTAGCTATCAAGCTTAGATCTTGGACCTATGACCTGGGGGTGACTTAGTTCCTGTTCAGTTTTGACTATGCTATACACAGATGATATATTACTGGCCTTGAAAACTCCTAATCTATCTTATCCTATCATATGTAATATCTTGGAAGAATTCAGTTCTTTCTCAGGTTACAAGGTTAGGGGGGAAGAGCAAATTCTTGTATTTGGGGAATTCTTTAAATATAAGGGATCCCTTATTGTTAGGTATAAGTAAAGATAGAATTAAATATCTGGGGGTTACTTTGGCCATGGACATAAAAAGGGTCTATTAATTTAATTCTGATATATAAGATCAAGGCAGATTTAGTAAAATGGTAGCACCTTCCCATAGTTCTATTAGGTAGAATTAATATTAAAAAAATAAATATTCTGTCCAGATTGTTGTTTCTCTTTGAATCATTTCCTATAATCCTTCCAAAACAGTTTCTTGTAGATCTGGATAAAATAGTGAAAAGATTTCTTTGGTGGAGGGGGGTCAATCTAGGATTGCATTACACAAGCTCTGTCAATGTAAAGTGGAAGGGGGGGGATGGGCTGCCCAAATGTTTGGTTATACTACTTAGCTGCCCAACTTGAGATAGTATATTATTAGTTTCATGATCCCCAGAATAATACAATAGAAGGTATGTGTATAGAAGTAGAGAAACCTAAGGGAATGGTACTTTCCAACTCCCTGGTGCTTTACAAACTTAACAATAAAAAAGCAGGTTTAGAGATCCTAGATATCACAAATTCTACTATATATGCTTAGGACCAAGCTTCTAAGGTTCGTCTATCTAAATTAACTCTGATTTACAATAATAGGCACTTTAAGCCATCATTAGAAGATAATACATTTAAAAATTGGTACTTTCATAAACACATACAGACTATTGGTGATTTTTATGAAAAGGATAATTTTATGCAATTTGAACAATTCCAGGCTCAGTATGGCATTTCAACTACACAACGGTGGCAGTATATGCAGGTCAAAAACTATATGTTTAAAAAGAATAGAAGCTCTTTCCTTCTTCTAAACAATCCTATGGAAGTACCTTTTGGGGAACTGGATACTAACAAACATCTGATCTCCAGATTTTATAATATAATGTTGCAAGAAGTTTCTTCCCCCTTGGCTATGGTCAAGTCAGCATGAGAAAGAGATCTTAATGTTCCAATTTCAGAAGATGATTGGGTCAATATTATGAACCTAGAGAAGAGTAGGGTACAAAATAATAGATATTTATAGATTTATTTTGATATTCTACACAAAGCCTACCTTACACCCACAAGGCTTCATAAATTTGATGTCTCCATACCTAAGTTATGTCAAAGGTGTATTAGAGAAAAGGGGATGTTAGTGGGATATGAAAAGCTTAGGCATTTCTGGTCACTTATCTGGTCCACATTATGTAAGATTTTAGGGTACAGCTTCCTGTTTGATCCAGGAATTGCAATTTTTGGCTTCTCAGTGGACCTACTGGATCCTCTGGGTATTCAAAAGATTTTATGGAATACTGGTATTTTAGTGGCCAGTAAGATAATTTTGCAACATTGGAAAGATATGGAGGCCATGACAAATTACAAATGGATAGAGAAAATGTTGGACCATTGAAGAACAGACAAAGTAATTTACCTCTTAGAAGAGGACTATGATAAATATAAGTCTATCTGGAGGCAGCGATGCCTTACCATCTGCCACGTCGGTGACCTGTGTTCACGGTGTGAGCAGGTCACCAGGGGTCGGATGGGAAGGGAGAGGATTGAGTATCCAGAGGACAGCTGTCCTCTCCCGGGGAGGGGTGGAACTGGAAATAAGTGCATGCCTTGCCCCTAGTGGCAGCTGGAGGCTGGCACACCAATTCTACAGATAGGGGGTGGAGATGAAGCAGAAGCCTGGTGTGCCACATGCAGAAGAGCACGCGACTTAGCCACTGGTCATTGCTATGTCCCTTTTCGGGGTTAGGGAGAAAGAAACTGGAGGAAGAAAACACTGCAGACCAGCAGGATGATTCTGACCCTCTGTAGGCACCACACCTGGCCAGCTGGCACCTCAAGGAAGGGGGTGAGTACCAGTGGACACTGGGGTGATGGGGCTGGGAGGGCCAAGGAAGGGGGCCAGTCTGGGAGGAGATAAAGAAAGAAACATAAAAAAAAAGGAAGAGTGAGCATCAATACTATAAAGGAACTTTGACTGATAATGTATTGGCTCAGGCTAATTAACAATGAATATAATCCTATCCCCAAACTTTGCCTAACAGAAAAAATAAGTTGGTTTAATGAAGGACTGAATTTGAAATGGATAAATAAATTACAAAATATTATAGTCAAGATAAAAATGCAACATCTTTGGCAGGTTTGTAATAGAAATATTAACATTTCTATGGCATTCAATACCTTACTTAAAAAGAAACTATTTAATCTGGTGCAGAAAACAGACATGGACAAAATTAGGATTCAAAAGTGTGCACAATGGTTCAAAGATAACAAAATCAATCGCACAATAAAAGAATATTTGATTATGCCACTTCAGCTGGAACAAAGAAAATTATTAGCCTGGGCAACATTTGAGGTTCTTACATTTAAATATACATATTTTAATCAAAGGCCAGAAACTTTGAAAATTCCAATTGATAACCATTGCCCTTGTGGCAAGGGCTTTCAGGATACAATAGCTCATGTAATAAAAGTTTGTCCACTTTACTGAAAATCTAGAACACAATATTCATCTACTAATTTAACTACTTACGCAGATGCCAACTATGATCCCCTTTTCATACTCCTTTATCCAATTCATTTTGAAGATACTGACAGGATATTAAAATGTCTGACTGCGGTACAAAAAATGAAAAAAATGATGTTCTGGACATGTAAAAAGGAGGCAAATAAATTAGCCTGTAATAATAAGTATTATGAACTGGATTAAAAAAATAGATGAAGCTGAATGGCTGAGAGTTTTTTGAAGCCATGATGATATCGGAGTACATACTCATGGCTTCAAAAAGCCTCTGGCCAGCAGCCTCCTCACTGGCACCTAACTCCTTTGACCGCAACGCTTCTCATGTCCCTCAGTATGGAAAAAAGTGAACAGTGAGGAGCAGCAAGTCAGGTGGCTGTTGAAAACAGAAACACAGCCCCGATTAAAGCATGAAACTGCTGAAGACTGCGGCATCCAGAAAAAACCACGGAAACTGCCGCTGGCTGAGGCATACATCACTCTCCTCTCTCTCTTGCCTAGGCTGCCATCACCCCGATCTACATAAAGCAACAGGGAAACTGTCGCTGACTGAAGCATAAACAAACCAATGTGGTCTTGCACCAAATGAAACTGCTATCACCCTGATCCACATCAAGCAACGGCTGCTCACTCAATGGCCCCTTTCAGCCTAAAACAAAGCAATAGAAACCTCACCATTCCCAGACCTCATCGAATTCACTACTTAAATGCACAGCTCAGGTCTGTTTAAAAAATCTTCTTGTCTGCTCCAAATGCCGACCACTATTTCTTGTTACCTGTACAACCACAAACAGCGCTACTTACGGCCACCTCTACCATCAACCACAAACAGTGCCAGGGACTTTTTTTTTAAATGTACTCCTACACCCCCCAAAAAAGTAATATTTATCATGACCTTTTACTTTTAAACATGTTTTTGTTTACTTCCATTCATAATAGCAATAATACACTCCAGGGTGTGGTATATCATGGGATATCACCACTTCTCGGGTATTGTATGCACTCGGCCTGTGGCCTTGTGCCCAACCATCTGAGGCATGATGATATCCCATGATATACCTGACCCTGTCATCCATTATTTCTTAATTATATAATGGCAAGAAAGAATCCTGGCTTCTGATTGGTCAGTTGGTCATCACAGCAGGGATGTTATCCTGGCATAACATCCCAGCTGATTGTTTGCATCGTCTCATAAGAAACAAAAATAGTTTTACTCACTAACAAAAACATTCTTTAAAATAATTTTTTTATTCTGCATAAAACAACAAGCCATTGTATATTAGGAATAATGCCCTTCAGGGTAGGTGTTATGCTGGGATAACATCCTTTCTCGGGTATTGGACGCCCTCAGCCTGTGGCCTCGGGCCCAACCACCTGATGCGGGATGTTTGAATTCTGGTTCCACCCATGGGATAGATGAGATTCCTAATGATGTCTGTAAAACATTTGTGGCTATTTCATCCAACTTTCTACAACAGGTATTTCAGTACATGCTGGATTCTCTTAGTTTCTCTCACACCTTCAGTAATGCTTTGCTTATATTCTTATTTAAAAAAGATAATAAATACTTTATTACGCAACTGGAGGCCTATCAGCCTGTTAAATTCAGACCTAATAGTTTATCTAGTGTCCTGTTATATACTGTAGAGGGTGGTACAGGAACTGATGGAGTCAGTTCAAACTTGATCCATTCCTAATAGATCTATTCAGGAAAAACTTCACACTCTCAGGGATATAATAGAACAGACTTTCCTCACTCACTGTAGCATGATTGAGCAGCCCCACACCGTAAAAGTTTGTTTTCTTTATTTAATATTTATCTGGCTTCTCCTCCCTGTTAAAATAAATACTGTATCTGGTTGATCCCACCACCCTTCCACATCGGGAGACACTGAGCATAATTCAGACAGGGCTGCACCTGAAGTCGGGGATGGATGACAGCGCTGGAGTGAGTAAATAAAAAACAAAGTCAGTTTGAGAGAGTGCAAGAGAGGGAGAAAAGTGTGATGGGTACATGGGTGTGTGTGTGTGTGTGTGTGTGTGTGTGTTTTCCTGTTAGCAGCACAATCCACCTTAGAACTGTCTTCAAGGCTAACTCCTTGCACAGCACCAGCAATTATAAACAAGCATTTGTCAATGCCGAATGTTGCTTGCTTGTATGTGCTGTTTAGGTATTTGGAAGTTATTGGAGTGCAAATATTGAAAATTCGTGAACTTACGAGTGTGCGTAGGAACTGCACACCGCACGCTTGTAAAACAGTAATTTTTAGGAATTTTTTCACCAAATTTTCAACATAGCCATTTTAAGACCTCTGCCCATGAACAGTGTCACTGTGATTTTCTTAATGTGTCCCATACATTGATTTTGCACACCGACTGCGCCATTGTGTGCTACATGTGTGGAAACACGTTTTGGGCAGGATGTGAAAAATGACAGCTATACTGCTCATAAGGAGGTGTGGTAAAATGGCAATGTTGAAAATCTGGAGTGAAAATATTGAAAATTCGCGAACTTACGAGCGTGCATAGGAATTACGCAATGCATGCTCGTAAAACAGTCATTTGTAGGAATTTTTTCACAAAATTTTCAACATAGGCAATTTGAGAGCCCACCTTATGAACACTGGCACTGTCGTTACATTAATTGGACCTAAAAGGTGATTTTGCACAGTGACCGCGAAATCATCCTTCGGGCCCAATTAACGCCATGACAGTGCAAGAATTCATGAGGAGGGTCCCAAAAACCCCATGTTGAAAATTTGGGCCCCAAATTCCCAAAAATGCCTGAGATATGCAACAAAGTTGAAAAAACCCTATCTATCCTATTATACAGCTTACCGGCATTTCCTCAGTTCGCGGTCGGCTTTGAGGAGTGCAGACGTGTTCCCGGTCCACCGATGATCATCACGCCAAGCTCCGGAGGTAAGTATGGGGTGAGGGGGGTGTGGGGAGGTACAGTGTGCAGTGGGTGGGTGCAGGTTTTGGGGGGAGCAGAGAGATGGCGAGGGAACGTTTTCTTGGTTGCAGGTTTTTTTTTTTTAATTCAGACGATGCAGGACATTTGCCACGCTGGTGTGGGCTCCCAGCATGGCAGGAAAGGCTTTTTGGGGGGGCTGGAGCTGATGGGGGATTGGGCACCCCCATCGGCTATAACAGGATTTGCCACGCTGGGATGGCTCCCAGAGTGGCACCTGAAAGGTTTTTGGGGCGGTAGTCATGGAGCCAACGGATTGGGCACTTGGCCGGCTATATTTTTTGCCATACTGGGTGGACTTCAGCGTGGCACCTGGACAGCTTTTGTGGGGAGGAGGCGTGGAGCTGATGGGGGATTGGGCACCTCCATCGGCCATACAGTGTGTGCATGGGGGGTGAGCACATCAGCATGCAATATGCATGCTTGCGTGTGTGTGTGTGTGTGGGGGGGGAGATCTGCTCACTGAAGTGGAGCTCTCCCTTTCAACTGTATGCCACTGCATTTTCCTGCTGTCATAGACAGCTGCAGCTGTCATTGGAGAACTGCGGCCTCACCTGCAAACTCACTGACTGAATTGGAGGATGGGGTGGCACACCTCTGAAAACTCGGATGGTGGCACTATGTTTATTGCACATGCGTGCAAGCAACATAAAAATAAGGGATAGTCAAATGTGTGTTTATGAATTTTTTTTTCAAACTCTTGGTGTATGATGAACACATAAACCTCTCTAGCTTCGCTCTTGAGGTTTATAGGTCATCACACACCTCGGGTGTGAAAAAAAAAACTCATAACACACACTTGCCTATCCATTATTCTCTATATAATTGTTGGTGACCCCCTTTATCACATGGAACATGAGGCTCTTTCAAACACCATAATAACCTGAAAACCAGTTATTATAACATTTTGAATACTTTATGTTTTAGTAGCGTGTCCTAGGGCATCAATCATTTAAAGCACACCATCTCACTGGCTCTACATCTGTGCATAGGTGAGCTGAACCTAAAGAAACATAATGGCTCTGTTTTTGCATTCCGAGAACTCGCCTTTCAAGTGAGTTTTACATTTTTTTTCACTACTCATCTGGTTGATCCTGCCTTTACAACTAAAAAAAGTTCTCTGGTTGATCCTGCTGTTGGAAAACATCAGTTGGCATGTAGGTAGACAGCGAGCCAGACTGGGTAATGTGTTGAAAATGTGCAATATGAATCTGATAAAAAAAAAATGTAGAACATGACGGTAATCTGCTGTACATGTGAAACATGAATCTGATGAAAATAATGCAGAACATAACTGTAATGTGAAGAAAATGTGGAACTTGAATCAAATGAAAAAAAGCAGCAAGTGACTGTAATGTGTTCAAAATATGGAACGTGACTCTGACAAATGCAGAACCTGACCGTAATATGTTAAAAATGAGGAATGGATGACACCAAGTGTCACAATTTGCTGCATGACAAAAGGGATTAACTGCTATTGACATGCATTGCTTCCTACAGTAACTCTCCTGCAGAATTCTGTAGAATTGGGTTTCATGACCTTGTAGGATTGTATCAAACCCACCCCAGATTACTCAGTAGTGGGGTCAGTGGCAAGGGGTGAAGAGGACACATTCACATTGATGGGATGATATCAGTAGAGAATCAGAAGAAGTAGAATCAGCAGTCATAGTGTATGATGGAACATTTTGAACAATATAACTTATAGTACAGGGCTGTTGTGCAATACAGTGGAGTGGCCTGCCAGGATGAAAGCTAGTGTCACAGTATCCTGTGTGACCAAAGGTATTTAGTGTAATTGAAACTGCAGTATTTCCTGCAGTAACTCTCCTGCAGAATTCTGCAATATCGGGCTTCACGAGCTGGCAGGCATGTTTCAAACCCACCACAGGTCACCAGTAGTGGAGTCAGTAGCAAGAAGTGAAGAGGACACATTTATGTTGGTGGTGTCAGTGGAGAAGAAGAATCAGCATTTCTATAGCGCTTTTCATATACATTATGTCCCAAGTGCAAGCAATGTGGGACTGGTAGTGAAGTGACTGTAAATGTGTAGTGGATGTTTTTTAACACATCAACACCCACACACAGCCTTGGACAAGTGCATGAACTGGTTTTATCAGAAGTGAAATGTTGGCTAGGATACTGTCTAAAAAACCCTGCTCTTGTAAAAGGTGCCTTGTGTTCTTTTACTTCCATCTGAACAGCACCAGAGATGGGTAGAAGACACCTCAGTTTGACCTCTCATCCAAAGAGTGGCACTCCGACAGTACAGTAACAACAACAGCACAACACCCTCTGCTAGTACTGCACTCAGGTGCCTGCATTTATGGTATGAGCCCAATCCCAGTGTGGGATGAAGATACATGTTATTATAGTACTATACTGTACTATATTTTATATAATATGTTACATATAGATTATTTTTGTTATACTGTATTATGTCACATCATGTCATGGCATGTTATATTATAGTGTACTTTTATATTATATTATTACGTTATTATAAGATACAGTTCATAATATGTTATTCCTATTTTCCCTTCCAGTCTCTTGTTTTTGTTCCACTTGTTAGTCATTTTAGTGTTATGTCCAGTTCCACCAGAATTTCCTCCTCTTTCTATCTAGTTATTCTATTTATTGTTATTTTGCTTAATTATGTAAATTGTGGTTGACTCTGTATTGCTAAACCTATTTTGTGATTTTCAAATACTGCTGGACTAAATTTAACTTATGTTATTATGAAATCTAGTAATTTACCACAGCAATGCAGTGAGTTGACAAGTCTCATTCATTAGTAATTGACCCTGACTAGTGAATAAATTATGAAGAAAAAATATTTCTGTTTTAAATTTCTTTTTATGCATGAAGACCAGGAACTTACAAGGGGCCCTATTCATGATGATTCACACAAGGCTGGCATCAAGTCCTGCATCAGACCCATTTTTTGGTGCAGCTGTGCTAAACACATTGCTGCAACTTGCACCTGATTCAGGGAAACTGGGTGCATTTGCAACACTTTTCCCCCTTTCTATGGCGGCTTGTGCCAAATGTTTGGCACAAGCCCCATAAAAAGGCTTCCAAAATTGCAGCAAGTTAGACCAGCAAAAAGCAAGTCTAACTGGTCGCAACTGGTGCAAGGGATTGAGAAACCCAGCTGCCAGACAGGAAGTGCCACAAGTCCTGTGCGCCATATGCTCTGCACAAGCAGGGCTTGCGACATTACCAATATGTTTGTGAATTATCCAATCTCTTTATTGCCTATGCTGTGCACACGTGCAGAACAAGATGGCAGCTAGCTTCCCAGAAGCAGTGGTAGTCAGCTGACTAATCCAACCCTACCAGGTAACAGATACAGGAGTGCACTCACAGTTACACAAATGGCCATGGAGGGACTTGAGTCTGTGTTCCATACAGGAAGATGTCTGAAGAAAATTGAAATTATATTATTATGAAATACAGTAGTATAGCCACTCACTGCAATAATGCCAGTGAGAAGTGAGCAGTGGCAAGTCTCTCTCACTAACAGTCAAGCTCGATTAGTAAAAAAAATTAAGAAGAAAAAATATTTCTGTTCTAAATTTCTGCTTAGGCACAAAGTTACAAATTTACAGCAATGTTGCTCTTGCTTGCATACACTGTGCACACACACGACATATTGTGCATGAATAAACTACATATATTGTAATAGAAAAATTTAATGTAAAATAATTTTATGTGGCGAATACACCCGTTTGTTACTCTGCACTGTGGACAGAGACACATAAAAGGAGAAACTGAAGGAAGTGAGTAGAACAATCAGAGCAGCAAAGGCATCAACAAAAGAGAAAATAGCCAAGGAGGTCCAAGGGGGACAAGACCTCCTTTAGATATATCAGGGAAAAGAGGAAGACAAGGGGGGTGTAGTCAGAATCACTAAGGAAGAGGGAGGGCATGCAGAAGAGGACAAGGACAAAGCTAACATCCTCAACAGATACTTCTGCTCCATCTTTACCAAGTAGGAGAATGGGTGTGGGCCCACCATGAAGAACAGTAGCTCCATCAAACAGGAGTTATAGCCAAGACCATTTGCAAAAGAAGTAGTCCTTGAGGAGCTGGGTAAGCTCAGAGTAGACAAAGCAATGGGTCCAGATACAGTCCACTCCACTCCTGGCTGAAATATTTAACTTATCGCTTGAGCTAGGGAAGGTCCCTAGGGATTGGAGAAGGGCCAATGTGTTCCCTCTCCATAATGGTGGAAGTAGGGAAGTCGCAGGTAACAACCACTGAGTTAGCTTTACCTCCATTGTGGGCAAATTAATTTAAGTCCTGCTCAAAAACAGAATACGAAAACCACAAGAAGATAGCAGTAATGGCGATCAAAACCAACACAGTTTTACTACTGGTAGATCATGCCAGACTAATCTGATTGATTTCTTCAACTGGCTGACAGTACTGTAGACCAAGGGGGCACTGTGGATGTAATATAGCTAGACTTCAGCAAAGTCGTCGACTCTGTTCCACACAGAAGGCTGCTGAACAAACTCACCAGCAAGGGAACTGGACAAAGGGAGGTAAATTGGATTAGGAGCTGGCTGAGTGGAAGGACACAGAGGGTGATGGTGAACAGCATCTTATCAGATGAAAGGCAGGTGACTAGTGGAATGCTGCAGGGATTGGTCTTGGGTCCCATCCTATTTAATGTCTTCATAGGAGCTGTAGGGAGTAAACAAAATGAGGGTGGATCTCAGAAAACTGGCACCTTGGTCAAAAACATGGCAGCTGAGATTCCATGAGAAAAAGTGCAAGGTCATGCACCTGGGGACAGGGAACCCAAGTGAACAATACCATATGAGGGGTGTCAAATTGGAGGTCACAAAGCAGGAGAGGGATCTGGGGGTAATTATAACAGATGATCTAAAAATGACCAAGCAATGACAGAAAGCTGCATTTAAGGCAAATGGTATGCTGGGATGCATAGGAAGGGGAATTACCAGTAGAAAAAGAGAAGTAGTGATGTCACTCTATAGGTCACTGGTAAGGCCACACCTGGAATACTGCATACAGTTTGTGTGATCACATCTTAGAAAGGATGTAGAGAAATGGGAAATGGTGCAAAGAAGATCACAAAAATGGTACAAGGGTTGCATCAGAAACCATATGAGGAAACATTGAGGGAGCTAAACCTGCACACCTTACATAGAAACATAGAAACATAGATTTTGACGGCAGATAAGGACCGCTTGGCCCACCCAGTCTGCCCATTTTCCTACCTAATGGATAAGCTGCAGATCCTAATTAACCAGCAGCCTACTTCTTCCTACCCTCATCCCCTAGCCTTATGACTGTCCCATGCATGCTTGAATTCCACCACTGTTTTTGACTCCACAACCTCCTCCGGAAGGCCGTTCCATGCATCCACAACCCTCTCTGTGAAAAAATACTTCCTTAAGTTACCTCTGAGCCACCCTCCTTCTATCTTCAAATTGTGCCCCCTTGTTTTTGCACACCTCTTTTTTTGAAAGATGCTACCCTCTTGGACTTTGTTGATTCCCTTGAGGTACTTGAAAGTTTCTATCATGTCCTCCCTCTCCTTCTTTCCTCGAGGCTATACATATTTAGCTCCTTAAGTCTCTCTTCATATGTCTTCCGGTGCAGACCCTGCATCATTTTAGTTGCCCTCCTCTGGACAGCTTCCATCCTGTCTATGTCTTTGCGGAAATTGGGACTCCAGAACTGCACGCAGTACTCCAGATGGGGTCTCACCAACTGTCTGTACAGAAGGATAATAACTTCCTGTTTTCTACTAGTGATGCCTCTCCCTATGCATCCCAGTATCCCCCCAGCCCTCCTTGTTGCCCTCTCACATTGCTTACCCACCTTTAGGTCATGTGATATGACTACCCCAGGTCCCTTTCCATTTTTGTTGTTGTTAGTATCTCACAGTACCCCATTGTGTACTCTTCCCCTGGGTTTTGGTTTCCCAGGTGCATAACCTTGCACTTCTTAGCATTGAATCTAAGCTGCCATACATTTGACCATTCCTCTAACCTTGCCAAGTCCCTTCTCATCCTTTCCACCCCACCTTGTGCATCAACTCTGTTGCAGATCTTTGTGTCATCTGCAAGAGACATACTTTTCCTTCCAGTCCCTCTGCAATGTAAACTATAAAGACATTGAAGAGGACCGATCTAATACTGAACCTCGCGGTACCCACTAGTAACCCCCATTTCTTCAGAGTGGACTCCATTTACTATTACTCTCTGTGTCCTGTTCTCCAGCCAATTCTTTACCCAGGCTGTCATCTTGGGACCCACTCCCAGGCTGGCTAACTTGTATATTAATCTTTTGTGTGGGACTGTGTCAAATGCCTTGCTAAAGTCTAGGTAGGCCATATCCACAGCCCCTCCCTGATCTACTACTTTGGTCACCCAGTCAAAGAAATATATCAGATTTGTCTGGCATGACCTTCCACTGTGAATCCATGCTGCCTTGGGTCCTGTGCCCCTCTGGCCTCTAGATACTCAACAATTCTTTCCTTCAGAAGTGATTCCATCATTTTCCCTACCACTGAGGTTAAACTAACAGGTCTGTAGTTTCCGGCTTCTGCCTTACTCCCATTTTTGTGATGGGGAATCACATCTGCCCTCCTTCAGTCCTCGGGTACCACCCCCATCCTCCCATGATTTGTTAAAGAGGGTAGTCAGTGGTGTCACTAGTTCTACCCTTAGCTCTTTTAGAATTCTGGTATGAATCCCATCAGGCCCCATTGCTTTGTCCACCTTCAGTTTTAAGAGTTCTTTCAGAACCCTTTCTTCTGTAAATGGGCTGGTATCAACTTCTGTATCCAGAGTGTTTCTGCTGTTTGTTTTAGGTACCTCCCCCTCTTCCTTTGTAAATACTGAGCAAAAATATTTGTTTAGTATCTCTGCCTTTTCACAGTCACCCTCTGTCCACCCTCCCTCCCCTTTATTAAGCCTCACTAACCCTCCCTTGGTCTTCCTTCACTCCCTGATGTACCTATAAAAGGTTTTATCCCCCTTCTTAACTGAGTTGGCTATCTTTTCCTTGGTTTGGGCCTTTGCTGTTCTGACTGCCTTCCCAACATCCTTTTGCTTTAACTGATACAGTTCTCTGTCCTGCTCCTTCTGTGATTCCTTGTACTTCCTGAATGCTTTCTTTTTCTCTTGAACCTTCACTGCCACTTCCTTTGAGAACCACAGTGGTTTCTTACATTGTTTTGTTTTGTTTATTTGCTTCACACAAAGGCTTGTTACCTCTGTGATGGCAGTTTTTATTATTCCCCATTGTTCTTCCACCCCTCCTTCCTGCCCATTTGCTAGTGCATTCCTTAGGCACTCACCAATTTTGGCAAAGTCAGCCCTCCTAAAGTCCAGTACTTTTGCCTTTATATGGCTTGACTCTATTGCTGTGTTTATTGTGAACCATACTGTTCGATGGTCGCTAGTTCCCAGATGGCTACCCACTTCTACATCTGTGATCCTCTCTTCATCTCCATTTGAGAGAACCAGGTCTAAGATTGCTCCCTCTCGAGTGGGCTCCAATACTAGTTGTCTAAGGCATGCCCCCTGTAGGGCATCTAGAATAACCCCACTCTTCGAAGTGGCTGCTTGGAACAGCAGAGGGAAAGGGGAGACATGATTGAAATCTTCAAATACATGAAGGGAATAAATGGGGTACAGGTTCAGGACATATTGCAGCTCAAGATTTATACAAGAACCAGAGGTCTTGGTACAAAGCTGGAGGGGGGAAATTCAGGCACAGCAAGCATAAGTTCTTTTTCACAGAAAGGGTGGTTGATTCATGGAACAGCCTCCCTCAGGGTGTGGTAGAGGCAAAAATGATCAGGGCTGTTAAGAATGCATGGGATAAATACAAGGGCATCATAACATTGAGTAGCAGTTGAGGGAGGAGGGCAGACTAGATGGATCTTGTAGTCCCCTTCTGCCATCAACGTCTATATTTCTATGTTTGCTCTATGCTTATGACCCTCTGCTTGCTGCTCTGGCTACACCTAGTGCACCTTTGCTGGGGCTTCTGGACGAACTGCATTTTTTGGTACATCCTCTGTCTGCTATGGCCATATTCCTCGCAGAAAATGTTTTTTTTTCTTTTTTTATTCTTTTTTAACCAAGTAAGGCCAACTAGGCACAAGTGCCTGTTTTCAGGGGCAACCCAGGAGCTTTGGGTGGTTAAGTGACTTGCTCAAACAGGATGCAAGTGGAGGTTGTGGGAATCAAACCCAGGTCTGCTGGATGTACCAAGCTCTTTCACAGCTTATTACTCTAACCTATAGGCTATACCACCATGAAATTTAAATTATATTATTATGAAATACAGTAGTAGTTGCTCACTGCAACAATGCCAATGAGCAGTGAAATGACAAGTCTCTCTCACTAATACTCAAGCCTAACTAGTAAGTAAATTATACATAAAAAATATTTTGTTTTAAATTTTTCTTTAAGCATGAATCCAGTAAATCACAAACTTATAATATCTTTCTTGAGTTCACATACTGCACACACACACACGCGCGCACACACACAAAATGGCAGCTAGCTGGTCAGAAGCGGTGGGAGTCAGCTTACTGGTCCCACCCTACCAGCTAATAAAAATGGCAGTGCACTCGCAGTTTCACAAACAGCAGTGGTGGGAGCCAAGCCAGGGTTCCTCACAGGAAGATGCCTGATATAAAATGTAAATTATATTATTATGAAATACAGTAGAATCATCATTTACTGCAACAAAGCCAATGAGCCGTAATAACCGGATTTTGGGTTATTACGGCATTTGATAGTACCTGTAATCGGGCTGATAAATACAGTAGGGTCACCAGTAATTATAATGGCAATAATGAGTATGACAGGCTAGGCAGGCCTGTGTGAAAAAGCTGTTTTCCATGACTATAATAAAATACTGCATAGCTGCAGTCAAGTCAGTCACAGGGTCAGGCAGGTGGCATATGAAAGGGTTAATTGGACATGAGTTAATGAATAGGAGACAAAGTGAATGAAGAAGCAAGAACACAGTATAAATAAGACATGCCAAGTTTGAAAATCCTACTTATTTTGTTATAAATGATAAAGAAAATCTCATTAAGTGAAGTAGCATAGAGAGAACACTCAGTCAGCAGTTGCAGTTTGCACCCAGCCAAAAAATACTGAACATTTCCAATATCTAGTTGTTACATTTTTTTCACTTAAAACTGGACAATACATATTCACCCCAACATTTTACTGGTAGGGCTGGTTTAGGGGAGTATTTTACCATTTTCACCATCTTGCTAACCTTTTCTAGCTTACGATTATCATACATATAAAAAAAGGCTGCTTGATGTTATGGCTCTTTTTGTATTCTTTCATTTCATGTTCAAGGAGTGCCTAAGGGCAAAGCCTCAGAGAACATTTTGATAATGGGCCATGTTTGTCTCCTTGCAGGGATCCCCATCCCACTGGGAGACCAACTTTGTGCTGTCATAATGCTCTGGTTGTGTAGTCTCACTGGCTAGCCACCTCGATGAGCTAGGTTCGGGAGCGGAGTTTGTTTACTGTGTTGGTGGACAGCCATGACTGATAAAAAAACTACCTGCTGTCTCAGTGATGGATCACAGAGCCTGAACAGGGTATATCCCATCCCATTCCCTGCCTGGTTACAGTGCTGGGTATATCCTTGTCTGATAACAGGGCAAATCCCTGGTAGACAGCATGGAGGGTAACAATAATACAGTAAAAAAGTTTTGATTTCTTTAAATGAAAAGAAAGAGCTAGCCCCATAGCACTGCTGTACCATCCCTCCCTGCTGCTAAGTTGCTAACTACTCCAGGGAAAAAGTTTCTGAATGAACCCTATTCAGGGGAGGTAAGATTGATCATCTCATGGATGGCTCTCCTCTCAGGAAGTGGGGACACAATCAGTGTACCCCTGTGGAACTGCCTCCTAGTGTTATCTGGGAGGCAGCAGAGTTGATGTGTGAAAAAAAAATGAAAATAAAATGAAAGGATTTTAAAAGAGCAATAAAGCCAGGTAGTCTTTTTTATGTTTGCATGTGCATGCAAGCATAGCAAACATTTTGCTACAAAGAACCGCATTTCAGAGGTGTGTCACTGCTGAGTCCAATGCATCTCAGGCTGCAGTGGACTCAGCAGTGGCAGCCCAATGATCAGCCAGGCTGATTGTGATGTGATTTTCTGTTTGCAGGGCTGAAACTTCTCATAGTTGAAAGAAGCCAACTGCTCCATTCACACATTGGCTGGCTCCTCACATCTGCATAAACCCGTCCAGTGCCTTCTAGGCTGCAACACTGTTGTCCACTGGAATACGATCAGGAAGTTTGAGTGTACTGTAAAAATATGAAAAAATGAGGGGGCAACAAACTGGAAGCAAAGATGAGTATGGCAGTATTAGTACCTTGTATGCATGGCTTATGCTTGAGCATGAGTCCCTCAGTAAGCTGCCAGTGGGGAGGGGGACAGTCGCACATGCATGCCTTGAACCACTTAGTAGTTCTTTTTTCTTTCCTAGCACCTTTTTAGGATTGGTCAGCGAGGCAAAGGCATGAAGGTGTACTGACAGTTTGGATTTCAGCCCGGGATCATGCTACAATTGGCTGCCACTGGTACACACCAATTACTTTTGTTTAGCCTTACTGCACAACTTGATTGGCCATTTGTGAAAGGGATGGCTACTTCTCTGCTGATTGGCTGCTTTGTGTGGAGCAAGCTGGCCAGCAGGAGATTCAAAATTCCACCCCTTTCCATACTGCAACACCAGTGTCTTTATTCTTCATGACTCATCACCTGATCATGGGAGGGATCTTCAGAAGCCAGCGACAGAGAACAGAAAAGATCCTGAGGGAGCAACAAACATTTAGCAGTGACAGCAGGCAGATGGACGCTGACAGTCACCAGCAGGTGCAGAAACCTCCACCAAGCATACCATCAACTTGATGAGAGTACTGGATCCAGGTCTAATGAGAGGGTGAGCATCCCAGCAAGGAAAGAAGCAAAGCAGCAGCTTCCAACCATCTCCCAGCGGTTTAGGTCTGGAGGTTTGTGGACTCCATGCTAGGATCTAAGGCAGAACCAAGGACTGAGGTGGCTTCAGCCAAGGATCTGAAGGTGCAGGTGGGTAATGGTAGCAACCAGCTATGGGGCTGCAAGGGGATCTACATTTACTGACTAATATTAAATGCACATGCTGTCATTTTAAAAGGTACAAAAAAAACTTGTATTTAAGCTTTCTTGGCATTGTTAGTGAAACAAATAAAAAAAAAAGCTGCTACAGCTTTTTACTGGCCTGTGCTGTAAAACATAGACAGGTGCTCCTACAAACTTGTGCAAGTCCTTGTGAAGTTTTACAAGTACAGCAACATGAAACTGGGTCCTCCAAAAACTTAGAATCCCACACCATGCACACTAATCAGGTCCTGCCAAATCTCTGAATCCAACCCCAGCCACTCTTGCCGCTTCCTTGGCTTATTCCAGTTGTACCTCCGAGCCAGTCGGTTTCTCTTTTCCAACTGACTCCCAGTAGCTGAGGAGGTTTGCAGGCTATGTGCTAGAATCTAAGACAGAACTAAGGATTGAGGTGACTGCAACCAATACACAGACAATGCAGTCTTGATCTCACAGATCCCATAGGGACTAAAAAGATCCATTAAATCTGCAATGGAAACTTTTAAAAACTGGACATGGCTCTTAACTTAGACAAAACAAAAATAGTGGTATTTGAAGAGAAAAAATTAAATTATCCTATATGGAAAATAAATGGAGTAGATATCTTGGAAGTTAATGATTTCTAGTATCTAGGTGTCACTTTAAGTAATAATGGGAAATAGAATAAACTATAGAAAAAATAAAGGAAAATGCTAATAAGACTTTGAATGATATAATTCATTTTGCACATTCAATATCAAAGAGCTCGTATATGGCACAATACTGATGCCTCATAGCAAAAGTGAACTCTCAAGTTTTGTACGGTTCTGAAGTGTGAGGTATGTTTTGTAATTTTAAAGAAGTAGAGCTAGTTCAAAATCAATACTTAAAACATCTATTAGGGGTGTCAAGTGTAACTTCAAACTCTGGAATATGAGCAGAAACTGGAACAATCTCATTACATGCTACAGTTGTTAAAAGATGCATTTTGTGTTGGAGAAAAACTGATTAAGGCATCTTCAGATAGTCTAATTTGCAACTGTTGGGTAGACGCAGTGCTCAGGCAGGATTATATGTCAGCTTGGTTTGGCCATTTAAACCATGAATTGAACCATAGTGGTCTACAATATACTTATATCATGTGAAATTCTGCTGATCCAGGCAACTTTACACCTTTTGTAATACAAAGGATTGTAGATATTGCAAAACAAAAACATATACCTAATATTAAAGATTCCTGGAACTGTAGCCCTTTAAAAACAATAAAGACAGATTTTAATGTAGAAAAATATTAAATCACTTGTAATAACCTAAAACGTAGAAAAGCCTTGACTGACTGAAATCTGAAATATTTACAAATTGGGGAGCATTGAATTATGTAAGTAACAGGACATAGATCCATACAGAATGTAATAATGCACCATTAAATACAATACATTTACTGCTGGAGTGCGACATTTATACAAGAAAGACAGCTATTTTTTCAGGCAATGTTTAAAAATGTTACATCTTTAGATAAATATGAACAATTAAAAGTAATATTGAATACGGATATGCTTAAACAAATGTATGCACTGGCAAGTTTTGCAAAACAAATTGCACAAAAATTAAAATGAAATTTATGAAACGGGTATGTGAGTGGGATTACTGTTATATAGCTAATCATAATCTGTATAATCCACTTAGAGATGTCTCTTGGATAAACAAATTTTTATATATGCATATATTGTCTAATTAAGATGTTTGTATTGATAATTGTGATTTTAAAGTTATTTGAAATTATATGTATGTAACAAATGCTATTTTATACATACAAAAATAACCTGAACTTGACCTGGACCTTGACTGCAACCAAAGTGCTGAAGGTGCAGGTGGGTAATGATGGCAACCAACTACTGGACTGTAGAGAGGGTTCCACATTTATTGATTATGAAATGCACATGCTGTCATTCTATAAAGTAGAAAAAAATAACTTGTATAAAGGTTCATTGGCATTGTTAGTGAAACAGATAAAAGAAAAGTTGCTATGGCAGTTTTCTGGTCTGTGCTGTAAAACATAGAATGGTACTCCTACAAACTCCTACAAACTCTCATGAGTCCTTGTGAAGCTTTACAAGTATAGCAGCAGATCCAGAAAATACAGTGCTCATGGCAACAAAATCACTGAATCAGAAATTTCAAATCAAATGCAAATGGAGTTTATAAGGTGACTAGCTTGAGCCGCTAGTCCTTTATTTCTGGGATATGGTATTACAAGTATAGCAACCTGAAACTGGGTCCTCAAAAATCTCCGAATCCCATCCCAGCCATCCGTGCTATTTCCTGGGTGGTGGTACCAGTTGTTGGGATGTGGCAAGGAGAAGAACCGGCAGCTCATTCATTCCCTGCTCTGTGGTTTGTTTATGTTTTGCTGGGTTGTGTGTTCCATTCTAATGTATGGCCCAAGTCTGACTGCAGCCCAAATTGGGCAACAGTGCTGTCTATCTGGACATGCATACCCAGAGCCCCAACCCCCTGCCTTATAACTCTAGGTACCACTTCACATCCCGTCTGTTGAAACATAGTGGTTTCAGTGGCTGAAGCAGGTTTAACTTAACAACAGTAACATCAATATAATAAAGTTGGGACAGGGCTCCCAGATATTGCATTTTTGTTTCATAGTTAATTTGTCCAGGATAGCCAGGCTGAGCAGCAACATCTTGCTTTCAGTGAGGCCCTGCTTCTACCCAGTATAGCAGCTAGGTGGACTGGAGCACTGGGATTTAAGCTGGGTGGACCTGAGCACTGGGAGGTTGTCATTGAGGCACAGGCAAGAAGCATAGGCAAACATGGAGAAGTCATAAAATTTACAAGTAGTGTTTTTATTAGTATCAATAACAATAAAATAAAAAATTAAAAAAATTGTGCAGGATATCTCTTATACAGGCAATTCAAACAAAACAACATCCTTCATCTGAGGGCATCTCTAAATCTAAATTTAAATGTCCCTCTCTAAACAAAACATTGCTCTTTTTGTAAGGTTTATTTTCTGGTAATTAAATAATGCATCCTGTTCTCATTAATATTTATTTATTTATTTATTGAATTTAGTTGACCAGTAAGCCCACTGAGACTAGAAGTCCCCTTTTTAGGGGTGACCTAGGGTTGGGGGGGTGCAGATGGTAACCAACTGAAATTGAATAAGATTAAGCTGTTGGTGGTATTTTTAGTGTATGGGGGAAATTTTGCCAGGACACTGGGGAAATTACCTAACTCTTTTTCGAGAAGTGCCATGGAATCCTTAATGTCCACCTGAGCAACCACCAGAACAGGCTGATGAGACCTTGGTTTAATGTCTCATCTGAAAGACCGCACCTCGGGAGTGCAGCATCCCCCTCATGATGCACTACAGTGTCAGTACTGGGATTTACCCCAAGTGCCTAGTGTGGGGCTAGAAATCACAACCTTTCCATCTTCTGGCCTCAGAGGTGAGGTCACTGACACTGTTATAGCTTCTGTTTTCACATAATGTCCTAAAACTTGTCAGTTTCTTTCCTGTGACCAGTAGATCCAGTCTTCTTAACAGTTGCAACCAGTAAGACATCCTGTCCCAGGGCTGATTTCCTATTGATAATTAGAGTGGCCAATTCCAAGGTTCCAGAAGGAAAATGTGATTGTGCAATCAAACAGGCAAGAGATAGACAAGTGATAGAATAGGAGAGGACAGAATAGATCCTTGCTTTAACTCTCTCTGCATAAAGAATGGGACAGGGTCTTACCAAACCCTTTCACAGAGGGGATACACAACGGGTGTTCGACAAATTTCTCGTCAAACACCCTGACAGCGAAACCAGCAGGTCGACTGCATTTAGCAGTCAGCTGCCAGTTTCCCAGCACAGGAAGTGTTTTCTTCAGGGAGCTTGGCCCCCCGAACCCCCCACTAAGGATTATCAACTCTGAGTCGGACCTGATTCAGGGGAGGGTGCAGGACCCTTGACAGACAGTGCCCAGTTCCAGCGGGTCCCCTACAATGGCATGGTGCTGTAGTCGCTGTGGGGGACCTCGCTGTTGAACTGTCGCTGTCGGGTTGGTATACCTCACAGAGGTAAAGTAACTTGTTTAAGCTCTCCCAGTGAGTATTTTATCTGGCGCTAGTGATGTTTGGACTTGTAATGTCTTGGTTCCCATTCTCAAACTTAAACTCTAGCTACTGTACATGACCATACTGTCTCCAGATCTGCAGGTGGTCCTGTATTTTTCAGGAAACTGTTTATAGCCCTACTGACTTTTGTATAAAATGGCAAACAAAGTGCTTGATTTGAGTATTGTTGTTGGACCAAGAAGAACATTTCAGTACACATACTACACAAAGTTCAGGCTTACACAGAGCCCTTCTTCCGGTTATGATAGATTTTCTACCTCTACCAGAAACTGCCATCACCTGAAGAATCGCTCTACATAAGCCTGAAAACTTGTCTATTGAAAATCGCTTGTTGGTCCAGTAAAAGGTATCCAATCACCTACTTTGTTCACCTGTATTTTATAGGAAAGGGGAGTGGTCTCCAGGGAAATTGTTCCAATAGGCTTTGTTGTTGGTTATATGGGAAATCAAGGCAATGCAGGTTCCATTGAAAATAAATGAAATTACTAGATCAAATGCCATGCTGATCTACCTGGGAGCCTTTATGTCAATCTGCACTGAACTCAATGCATAAGGCATGTCAATAAGGCTCTAAAAAACTGCCCCCCCACTCTACTATGAAGGAATATTCTATCCAATGTGACTTGACTGTAAAATAAACAAAACAATGTCCTTTTAGGTGATCAGCAAATGAGACATTTCCATTCAGTAGCACTCACAAGTAATTTTATTTATTTATTAAGTTCTAGCCAAGTGTTGGTGTGAACCAAGTCCAAGTCACCATAATTTAGTAACTCATCCAATGCCTTTCTTGTTTCATGCATACTATTACTGATCATAATCATGTGATGGCCCTTGCAAGAAAGAAGGGATTTTAAATTTAAAGGCAGCATAGCTATGGGGACCTCAAAGACAGGTATATATTTTTCAAGATTGGTAAAGGCTGGGGCACTCCAAAGAGGGGCACAGGAGTGATGACAGCGGTACTTAAAAGGTTTTATAAGTAGGAGTAAAACAAGGAGTAAGCATACAGGTTGGGCACTGCTGAAAGCCAAGTAGGAAAAATGTGTGGTTAATAACCATGCAATACTCTCCTCCCATATTATATGTGACCTTTGTTTGCTGTACCCTCCATTTGACAAGGTGCACTGGGCAAGTGAAACTGTCAGGTGTCCTTGGACCCTTGGATGTTGGTATGGGCTGACCAGTAGTATTGTAGTTTCCACATATAGGTGTGATAATATCAAACACATCACAATGACAAGGATTGTGATAACCCTCTGACATCCCAGCAGACTGTATGAGGGGCTACCTATTGATCTAACTTAGGGTGGTACACCCCCATGCTTGGAAGATTGACCAACTAAATGAATAGAGGCTAACCTGTCAAATGTGTCTATATCGATATCAAATAGAGGGAGAGATAAAGTAAAGGTTACAAACATAATCACAGACAGTGTACAGCATCCTGCTTGTAAACATATTCCATTGATTATTGCAGGATGAGATGTTATTGATCCCAATTTCCTAACAGTACTCAAGGTTAAACAGGCACACATTTCCAAACTTTCCTGGCTACCCTCACAATTTGAACTATACCACCTTTGCAGGTGACTGTCTTGTAAAAGATCAGGTATACTCTCTTTATCAGTATCCCCCAATAGCTTGGAAATAGTAGCAAGGACATGGGCTGCATAAACAGAACAAATAATTTCATGGCCTGACTTTTTGGACTTGGCTTTCTCTTTATTGACTGCCATCAGTTCCTTGATTTTAGCTTGAGTTTCTTGAAATATTTTAGCAATATTATACATATTGTTAACTGTAAACCTTTCTTCCTGTGCGAGGCCACCAATCTCATATATCATGGGTTTGGTAACCTTATCTGCATTTTGATGCTCAAAATAATTCACATGCTTTTTTTATGGTCTCCATGTGAGCCCTATTCCATGTGGACAAGCCAGATGCAAATAGGCCTGAGATGGTTTTAGTAAGTTCTCCCAGGTCTCGAACCTGTCTGGTATGGAAGACTCCATCTTGGGGTCTCCTTTCTTGCATAGCTATGGGATCTTGTGCTCTAGCATGGACACAAAGCTAAGTAACTAACATATCCAAAAGCATGGCATTGTATAATAAAGAAATATTAGTAGAAGCACAAGAATGACTATGCTCAGACATATCCTAATGAGTCCAGTTCAAAATCACAGGAATATGCATAAACTTTCCCAGTACTGAACATCAGCATCTTTTACCTGATGAGTGGCAATCACATCTAAAAGCAAAGAAATATAAAATAATGATACACGTGCTCTCCCATAAGGCTGTTATTCTATCATATCCCAAAGTAAAAGCAAATTCACATATTAAAAACCATGTGTGTCTGCATAAACAGCACAATATTCAATAAAGTCCCCGTGGGAGAAGTCATAATCAAACCACTGACTGGGCCTGGTCCCACTTCAGGGCACAGTTCGGTCTCTACAAGAGTCTCTGATGTTGATGAGTGCATAATATTGGGAGCCAGTAGAGGCAGTCTAAGTACCCTCAATATGATATGTGTCACTGCCTGAGGGCATGGTTCTGCATCACACGCTTGCTTAATAGTCAGTTGATGCACTGTATTGATCAGCAATGATGCATTATTTTCAAACAAATGTATGTGCTCTTAGTAGTGTGGTCCACTATAGCTGGTGTAAACATGGTGTCTTCTGAGTATGAGCCAGCAAGGTACTCATAAAAAGTTCATGAATGTCCGGCATTTGCTGCCACTATATCAAGCATGCCATGATGGTTGAAATGTAAGTAACTGGTAGCAGAACAGAATCTCCTCATATATTGACACCACTCCCTGGTACACTATTACCTGAAGTCCTGGGACTGCCAGCCACATATTGCTTAATCTGTGAAAGACAAAACAAACAAAGAGGAGGGCTTCGGGCCCCTCTTTCATTGGTAGGTTAGTTCTGATCTTTGATCAGTGTCAACTGATTTACATGAAGTCACTCATCAGTAGCTACTCTGAACACAGACAATGTAATTGACACAGTATCTGTGTATGACTCATTTTTTTTTGTATCTGGCAACCACCGAACTGTCTATTTTCAAAATGATTTTGTCTGCTCTGATGGCCTCCCATGGGCACATCAGGTACTGTAGATATCAATTACTGTCTGCCTTTGGATGACAATTGCAATTTCTTTTATTCTCTTTTATTTTTACTGTTGAGAGCTCAAGGTTGTCAAAAGTCTCCACCATTGAATATACGCCGTAGTCAGCCTTCTTAAACTCCAAGCAATCCTCACTCACTGTCCTTCATGTGCACAAACCTTTTGTCACATACAAATACATTCTCACCATCATTTTTATCCAGTCTAACATAATATCTTTGCTTTCCATATTGTCTGAAAATACTTGTGTGTACATGTGCATGTCGGGGGCAGGGATTAGCTTGATTTAAGGGACAAAATGGTCCCACGTACAAAACAGAATATGGCAAAAATATTCAAACCAAAATATTACATAGCACTATTATCAAAATCATCAATGTCATCAGGAAGTTATTGTTACTATAAAACACACCTACAGAAATGGCTATAAACATGTTTGCCTCTCCGTTCCCCATGCTGACTTGGCTTATTTTTCTGTCAAGTAACTAAATGAGGTAAGCTCTTTAAAACACACTGTACTTTAACCTTGAACATTTCACTTTCTACTCAGAGTAGAAAAATAAAATCTCAGTTCAAATTCACATAATATACAGTGGTATAACAACAGAGCACTTATAAAGCACGGAATAACATAAAGTTCATAGTATTTATTTAACCTCTATCACACATCATTAAAAGCCAAAACTGTTCCCTACAATTCTGAAGCAGTGTCTCTCTCTCTCTGCCTCTTTCTGCCTCTCCCTGCCTGTCCCTGTCTGTGATGTCTAACATCCTTACAAAAATTCTGATCTCTTGGGCAGTCATAAAAGCAACACTAAATTCTTCCATGAATTTAACCTGTCTTTCTTAGCCAGGGTTTCAGAAAATGAAACTTTCTACCAACAGTCTCTGTCCTACTATCAGCTCCCACTGACAGAAGTATCTAGGCTGTGATTCTTGCATATCTCTATTCCTTGGTTCAGGGGTGCAAATTAACCTCGTCTCAACTCGGGGTGCCAAGATGTTGGGTATTGGAGTCAATGATTACATTAGAAATGTGGAATTGCACACCACAAAGCAAGGTTTATTGAACTAACACACATATACTGCATTAGCACCAGCAGCCCAGCTTTCAAGGTACCAGTAATGACCAGTTACCTTCCCCTGGGAGGATGAAGCAGACAGGTGTGGAGGCTTCAGCACTCCATTTTGGGGTTCGTAGTTCCTCACCCTCTGCCTTTCACAATCTATCTTGTATACACTTTCCACTAGTGGTTTTCTTTACAGAAATCAGCATATACCCATACAAGGTGATCTTTCGCTGGGTACACTACTGTATTGTATAGCCTTACACATAGCTCTCGTTATCTCTGATTTTCTTTATATGTTCAGCATTTTATCAGTAACAAGCTGTGCACAGTGTACTAAACTGGCAGTCTATTTTTGCAATAGCAAGGACATTAGCAAGAAAGCATTAGAACTGAACATATTTTCATTAACCTTTTGCCTTCTCCTGCCAGCACTTTGCTTTGTTTTCATTATGACTAATTATCATATTCCTGCAAAAACATGTATTGTATAATAGAATCAATAAGAAAACCATGTTTAAAATTATTTTTTAATTTATTTACAGTCCCCTAGAAGAAGTCTTTTAGGCAAAACGTTGGGGTTATTGAATTGAAAAAAATTAATAAAGGCCTCATTAGCACAGAGTAGCCCAAACTGTCCTCATACCAAACAAATTTCCTATTTCTTTGACTGGGTGCCTAGGGAGGTGGATCAGGAGAGGGCAGTAGATGTGGCCTTTCTGGATTTCAGCAAGGCCTTCAACACTGTGCCTCACAGGAGGCTAGAAAAGAAACTAAACAGCCTGGGGGTTGGGTAGGAAGTGGTAAGCTGGGTATTAGACTTGTTGAAGGACAGGAGACAGAGAATGGTGATAAATGGCAGACACTCAGGGTATGGGAGAATGACTAATGGGGTTCCACAGGGATCAGTACTGTGGCTGGTCCTCTTCAATGTCTTCATAAGTCACATTGCTGAGGAACTGGAGGGGAAGGTGTTTCTCTTTGTGGATGAAACAAAAATTGGCAACAAGGTAGACACTCAGGAGGGGGTGGAGAGAAAGTAAAGGTATCTGGGGAAACTGGAGGAGTGGTCTAGGGCATGGAAGCTGGGTTGAAATGACAAAAAGTGCAAAGTCATGTGGAGGGAAACCCAGGAACTGTGTACAAGATGGGGGGAGGTGCTGACAGTCACCAAGCAAGATAGGGGCCTCGAGTAATCATATCTGATTATCTCAAGGTGGCAGGGCAGTGTGAAAAGGTGGTAGGTAAGGCTAGTAGGATGCATGGGGGAATTTATAGCAGCAAAATGGAGGTGGTGTTGCTACTGTATCACTCACTAGTGAGACCCACCTAGAGTACTTTGTCTAGTTCCAGAGGCCACACCTCTGCAAGGACATTGACATGGTGGAAGTGATCCAGAGGAGGGCTACTAGGGGTTGCACGAGAAGCCATATGAGGAGAGGCTGTGAGATCTAAGTATGTACTCCTTGTATGAGAGGAAAGCAAGAGGGCACAGGATTGAGACCTATAAGTAACTCAAAGGGGGGAACAAGGTGCAGGTGAGAAGTCTTTTATAGGAGGAAAGGCACCAGAATACTGGGGCATGCAATGAGCTGGGGGATGGGGAGTTTAACAGTGATATGAGAAAATACTTCTTCACAGAAAGGGTGGTGGACACCTGGAACAGCCTGCCAGAAGTGTTGGGGGGGACAGTGGGGAGCTTCAAGCATACATGGGGTAGGCACACAGGTATAATAAGTAGAAGAGAGGGAGGTGGGAGGGACACTGGTGACCAAATAGAGTCTGAGGTGTTGGAATAGGCTGACAAAAAAAGGGCAGACTGGATTGGCCTACTGGTCCTTTTCTGACAACAAATTCTATCTTTCTATGTTCCTAGGTGTTTCATGAGCTCCGCCAGACAAGGAACAGCAGACTCTGCTTCCTCTTGATCTTGTTGGAACTCTCCTCGATGTTTCCTATGGGGTACCATGGAGTGCTGTTGGTTTGGCTGAGGTGCTATGTAGGACTTATGGGTATGGTGTTATGGTGGTTCAAGTCCTACGTGACTGGCAGGGTGCAGCAGATGGCATTGGTTTCTTCATGTCTATAGTAGGGAAACTAATGGAGACACTACTCAAACAGAGGATCACAGAATTCCTCAAAACTAGCAGCCGTCAAGACCCTAAACAGCACAGTTTCACAGCAGGTAGGTTATGCCAGACAAATCTGCTTGAGTTTTTTGACTACACTACAAAAATAATGGATGATGGTGGGGCAGTAATTGTGGTCTACCTAGACTTTAGTAAGGCCTTCAACTCGGTTCCACACAGAAGGCTGGTAAAGAAGCTTGACAACACAGGGGTTGGTCCAGAAGTAGTCAGATGGGCAAAAACTGGTCACAAGGCACAGCCCAGAGGGTACAGATTAATGGAGTGAAATTGACGGAAGGCAGGGTGACCAGTGGGGTGCCACAGGGCTCAGTGCTGGGGCCTGTGCTCTTCAATGTTTTTATAGCAGACATCACTGATGGACTATAAGGGAAGGTGTGTCTGTTCACAGATGACACCAAGATATGTAGCAGGGTGGACACCCCAGAAGGAGTGAGCAAGATGGTAGTTGACCTCAATAAACTAGATGAATGGTCTGGAGTGTGGCAGCTGAGATTTAATGCCAAAAAGTGCAAGGTCATGCACATAGGAAAGAAAAATACAAGAAAGGAGTATTACCTAGGAGGCAAAAGACTGGCAGCCTCAAACCAGGAATGAGATCAGGGAATCTGACTTGAAGGTTAGTAAGCTATGTGAGAAGGCAACAATGAAAATCAATAGAATGCTGGGCTGCATTGGGAGGGGAATAACAAGCAAGAAGAAGGAGGTGGTACTACCACTGTATAGATTGTTGGTCAGGCCTCACCTGGAATACAGAGTCCAATTCTGGAGGCCTCACCTCAGGAAGGACATTGGCCGGGTTGAAACAGTAGAGAAAGGTGACAAAATAATTCAGGGTCTGCAGTTCATGTCATATGAGCAAAGACTTAGGGAACTGAATATGTACTCCCTGTAGCAGAGAAGAGAGAGAGAGGGGACATGATTGAAACATTCAAGTACATACAAGGCATTAACAAGGTACAGGCACAGGAACTTTTTCATTTCAAGAAAAGATCCAGGACTAGGGGATATGACCTCAGGCTGCAAGGAGGGAGGTTCTTTACGAACACCAGGAAGTTTTCCTTCATAGAAAGAGTGGTGGACGCTTGGAAGAGCCTGCCCCAAGAGGTTGTGGGGGTCAACACTGTGGGGGAATTCAAGAATACATGGGATAGACACAAGGGAGCTCTGACTACAAAGGGTGACTAGAGTGCCAAAATAGGTCCAAAACAAATGGGCAGACTAGATGGACCTAGTGGTCTCCTTCTGCCATCAACTTTATGTTCCTATGTTACGTCTCGGATAGTGCTGCAGTTTCCCACAGGGTTCAGTCCTTGCTCTCATGCTGCTTGCTGTGCACATGCTGCAGCTGGAGAAGATCATTAACTGATACAGGCTGGATTCGCATTGCTACAGTACACCAACGATACCTGATTGTATTTATCATGTGCACTGAATGGGGATTCTGTGATGACAGAGCTGAACAGTTTCCTTACTGAAATCTATGACTGGATGGCTACCAGCTGGTTTAGCCTTAACTCAAAGACAGCTGCTATTGGTGGCACCTGGTCAGCATGGTTCAGCAATGAACACTGTCAGTGCAGTTTCTTTATTCCTGAAGAGCACCACTCTGGGTACTGGGGATAGGTTTAGCAGTTTGCAGGTCACCGTGGACTACAAGCTGGCACTAGAACATCAGGTGTCAGCAGTAGTCCACCGTGGCTTTATCCATCTCTGAAACATCATCCAGATCAAGCCCTGTCTTGCACTGCCTGACTTGGCAACAATGGTGCATGCCTTCATTAAAATTTAGACTGGATTACTGCAATACCCTTTACCTAGGATTTTCTGTGGTGTTGGTATATCACCTTCAACTAGTGCAGAATGCACATCCTGGCTGACTGCTGGGAACTCCCAGTGTGAGCATATTAGAACCCTGCTCTGTGATCTGCACTGGCTGTCAATTCAGTGGTGCATCAACTTCAAGATATTCTTGTTAACATAGAAGGCCCTGCACAGTCTGCCTGCAGGATACCTTCTGACTTTGTACACCCTCAGCTTCCCCTTTCATTCCTCCAAGGCAGGCAGGGTTTGAAGATGGGGGAGAGAAACCTGTTGATGTGCTCCATTCAGAGTTGACAGGCTGATTGATATACACATACCATATGGGGACTGCATAAAGCATTTTTTTTAAGAAGTGCCTATATGTCACACCCCCTCAGTTCTAGCCCTGTGGGTCTCCTCTCTGTCCCTCAATCATGTCTAAAATCATATGTCAATAGCGCATTTTGTGTTGCCATGTCTGTGCTTTGTAATGCGGTGCCCCCAAAATGTGGGAGTCCTCTCAGTGGATGTTTTTAAATCTCATTTTAAAACTCATCTGCTCAACCTGAGCTATGATCTGGTTACTGTATTTATATTTTTACTCCTTTTATTCTTCTTTCTATACTTCCTCCTCGGTGTTATCTATTTTTGTAAAGTGCTCCAAGCCTCTGTGAATGGCACTCCAGAAATAAAATTGTCTTGCCTTTATGACATTTACCATCAAAAGTAATGTTTAAGCAGTTTTATTTTACAACAAAATAAGTTATCTAGGTTGTTATTCCTTAATATAGGACATAAGAATGAGCCACTGCAATGAGCCACTTCAGGGTATGCATTAAGGGATTTGTAATACACTACGCAGGGGCATAAGGATACATGGTTGTTGACCTTATGTCTCTTACCCCTGGGACAAGCATCACAAATCCTTTAATACACACTCTGGCTTATTGCTTACAAGTTGCAGACCGTGGTTATGCTGAGAACAAACTCTGACTGAATGTAGCACAGTGTTGGTGCAATTGATTCCAAGAAGGGGAACTGAGCAGGGCACTAAGCAGTTTGAAAGGACAGGCTAATGAACAAATAATGCCGACTATCAGTCTAATCCTTTTCAGGGTAGTTGTAGAACTGGCCACACATATAATCTAGTACTGACAGTAACAATTATGCTAAAAAAATATTGTTCAGATTTACTACTAGGCTGTGCCAAGGTTGTGACAAATGTGTTGTTTACATTTTGATTACTATCTGCCATCTTTGACCTATCCCTAACAACCTACAAGCTCTTCCTAGACTGGAAGACTGCAAAGGTTATCCCCATACACAAAGCTGGTACCAGAACTGCCATCTCCAACTACAGACCTAGCTTCCTCCTCCCGGTCATCTCAAAAATCTTTGAAAGACTAATCCAACCAATTAAAAGAGTACCTGTATGAAAACAATTTGATAAATCCAAATCAGTCAGGCTTCAGAGAAAAGCACAACCCACAAACCACACTGATCAAGGTCATCAGCGACATACAGATAACACTAGAAGACAAGTTAAGAACAAGGGCTCTTTTCATTGACTTGTCAAAAACTTTTGACACCCTGGATCACAAGCTGCTACTGCACAAACTCACACACATGGGCCTCTCCCTCAATGCAGTCATGTGGTTCCATATTTACCTTATTGGGCACAGGCAAGCTGTCTATCTGGGACACTTCCACTTCGGCTTCAAAGGAATAATCTCTGGAGTCCCACAGGGTTCAATACTAAGCCCACTTCTGTTTAATCTATATATGAACGACCTCAGTTTTACAAACCCAGATATAAAACTGCACCTTTATTCAGATGACACAGTAATCTACACCAAGACCTCCAAACAACAACTCATTCAGTACAATCTACAAGAGGCTTTCAATACACTCCAACTGTTCCTTTGCAACAACAAGCTGATCCTAAACACCAGCAAGTCAAAGGTCATGCTACTTTTGCAAAAAAAAGCAAAACTCTCAAAGATGGCCACTCTCTAACCATCACCTTGAGGGATGGTACAACCCTGCAACAGGTGAGTGCTTATAAATACCTGGGTATCTGCCTAGATGACCACTGTGGCTGAAACACCCACATAAACAACCCGGTTAAGAAATTAGGCCAGAAGTTGAGCATGCTGCACAGGATGAAAAAGGAACTGCCCCAAAGATCAAGACTCCAGGTAGTCAACACCATGATCTTTCCTATCATTGACTATGAGGAAGTGTTATACAGTGAAGCCTCTAGAATGAACCTTGTTAGACTGAATGTGCTATACAATCATCTGGTGAGGTTCATACTAGATGCACCAAGATGCACCCACAGCAGTGCACTATACCAAAACCTAAAATGGCTACCTCTAGACCTCAGACGTCAACTCCAAACCTCTAGCCTAATGCTAAAATGCTACAAGGGCACACTTCCAGACTGTATAAGAAAGAATGTCAAAGTGAAGTCCTCAATCAATAGCTTAAAATCAGCATCCACATTAGAATTTGAGATTCCCACTTTCAAAACCAGAATAGGTTGCTCCACCTTCTACTACCAAAGGCCCCAAATATGGAATAACCTACCAAAACACCTGAGACACCAAGGCACAATCATCTCATGGAAAAAAATAAAAGACTGATTCCAGTCTTTAGTATCCATGCTTAGATCATGCTGCCCAAACACCGCCCCTGGGTAATCCCAATCCAACAATCTGATTGGCCCACCTTGCTAAATCCCTACCCACTAACCTGCCTTCTCTACTGAGTCATACCATATTTTCCCCCTCTAACCTGCCTTATCTACAATCCCCTACTAATTGACCTAAGTAATTTGCTGTATCTCACTATTCCACATAATTAAACTAAGTAATTCCCTATTCCATATAATTGAATAACTACTGTAAATATGTAACTATGTAAACAAACCATATAACTATGTAAACAAACTGGTGCATAAATGTCCCTTGAAAATTGGTACTGGCTAAATGGGATATGTACCTGTTAATGTTTCATGAATAAACTAGTGTTGCCTCTTTCCTGATCTCTCAGGCCCACAAAATGCTTTTATTCTCTGCTGTGCTATGCTTCTGCTGGTGTCTTCTTCTATTTCCCATCTGTTTTCCATCCTAGTTGGTGTGGTCTCCCTGATACCCACGACTCTTGCCCAGTGTCTTGCCCCTTATTTCTAGCTTACATCTTTAAAGTGTACTCCTAGGGAGGCTTAGGATTGCTGTACTGTGGTCAGCGAAGGGAAGCCATCCTTTTGACATGTCTGTTGGATGTGGGTGGTGTTAGGCTTGATGTTATTGTGCAACTAATGGAGGCTTTTCTCCCCATTTTCCATCCCACCCTCCTCCCCAGTGAAAGTGTACATAGACATAATACTCCAGGGAAGGGAGATTCCAGGTAATGTGAGGTCCTATATTCCAAATGGTATCTCCACTAAGCCCCAATAATTGTCACACTATAAGTGATAGAGCACGGAACTCACCCCCAGGGAGGAGAGTATCCTCATGAATGCTCTTCACCCTTCCTGCCAGTTTCTGCTCCCAACATCTGAGGCTTGGGGAGCAAAAGCAGGTCACAAGTGTGCCAGAGCACTCCCCTACACTGCACAGCACCATGGAGCCGAACTTGACCCACACATTCTGATTTAATTTCAGTCATAAGTGTCTACTAATTTTACTACCTAAATACATACTTATGAAGTAGTGACATATGAATTATATGGACACTGGTAATTTCTTTAAAAGCAAGGGGTTCCATTTACCCATTTTTAGCAGCAGAAAATTTGTACAAGGACTCACATCACATTTTGTTGCTTTTCATGAGATTGTTGTGTCTCAGTGAATACAGGGCAGAGATGGCATTGAAAAAACCAAAAACAATATTCTGGTTCAAGGCAAGGTTATTAGGGCTGCAATGGGAAGAGTCCTGCAGATCTCTTGCTATCAAAAAAGGACTCCATATTCTTTCCGAGCAAACAACATGTTACAGCTGCACCACAGTCACCTCTGCATCAGTGGAGTACTCCACTCGCACTGTACTATTTTTTATGTAAAAAATAAAATAGGTGTGACACTTGGACAGCTGGTTCTGATAACACTATGATTTTTGCAATATGAAATATGTAGTAGGATTGTCTGTCAGAAGAAAATACGGTCTTGCTGAAATGACACATCAACCCCCCAGGTATAATTTCTAAGGACAGGACGTAAGTTAAACTACAGATATCTGGAATGCAATTAACCTGTCAGTTGCTTTGAAATTAGTAGCTAAACTATGCATTTTATAATGCCCTCAGGAAAATCCTTTGATTGCACTTGGTGTCAGGAGGAAGGGGCATATGCATTCGTTTGGGTATCTCCTCAGGAAAAGTCATTTGATGGCACTTGGTGTCATAAGGAATTGGCATATACATTTGTTTGGGTGTCTTCAGAGGATGACAGTTAATTCATCAAAGAGTCTTTCATGTCTTTGTGAAGCCTGAACTTGCTCCTAGATGAAAGAAGATGCTAGCAGATCACAGACTAGATTGGGAAATCATATAAAGAGAGGAGGTTTGCTGATGTCACCTATTTTTAAAATACCTTATTAGGAAAACCTGTGTGTAAATATAAATTTTAATACTCTGAGGAGGAGCTATGTGACCTCAGAGAGAAGGCTGGCTCAAGACTGTTTTTAAGTATGCTGTAGCTGGCCTTTAAGAACACACATTTATATACTTGGACTGAGAGAAGGAACATCTAAGAGTACAGAAAGGTTATAATAAATACCTTAGAGAAATAAGTCTAATGGTTGGTAGGAATTTTGCACTTTTAAATCTGTTTTGTTTTTAAGAGTGTAGGCATTGGGATATTTTGTTCTGTATTTACTGTTTACCTATTTTTATCTATTTTAAAGTAAAGATATATATTTTAAACACAGAAACTGCCTGGTGTGCCTTGAAACTTCTTTTTTGTAAGTGAAGCTTAGATGGTTAAAGTTGACACTGTGCTTAAGCTTATTGGGATACCACATTGGGAAACAGGTAAGAGTTTCTCTAAGGTCTTGCATAGAGTTTTAAGGGTTCATTTTGTAATACCTGGTTGGTTGCCCATGGCAAAATATATCTGGCATTTCCTCAAAGAGCAGATTATCTGAGCCTGACAATTGGGTATGATAGCAAGAGGTTAACAGTTTGAATCCCTCCAGAACTTGGGACAAAAGGTGTCTCAAACCCACAACACAGACAGGAGGGTTACCCTGTTCTGTTAACTGTTCACAATACTATGCTCAGAGGTTGGCACTTTGGGAGTACAGGGCTAACCTGCTAAGTGGGGTTGTGACAGAATGGTTGGCAGAGGTGGGATAATTTTGGTATGATAGGCTTTATTGTTCAGTGTGTCAGCTTGAGACTGTTCAACTCACTTTGAAAAAAGAAAGGCAGTGTTTTATTTTTAAAAGGAAACAGAACTATATCCCTTGGCTTACAGTCATGTTCCTACCCATTTAATTTTTTTTCTAAAGTGCCAGTCAGAGTAGCAGTAGTTAGGGATGATGGCTTCCAACTACAGCAGGCACACTGTAGACTACTTAAAGCAGTTGTGTGGGGACAGAGGAGTCCCGTTTGAGGTGAAAGGCACAAAGCAGAACCTCAAGGATGCCCTGATGGTAGCAGATACCTAGAGCATCGAGTCACAGACAGTGACTGAAGAGGACCAAACCTTGAGTGTGGCAGGATTAGCGGCCAGTGCAGTGTCCAGATCCGATGAGGAGGGCAATCTGACCACTGGCAGTGAAGGGTCACAGCAGCAGGGGAAGGTCACCAGTATCTTGGATCCAGAAGTACTCAGGCTGCAAATTGAGTTGTGCAGGATGGAGCTGGAGTTCCAGAGGGAGAGGGAGCAAGAGATGTGAGAGGCAGACCACGAACAACAAGAGGCGGACCGTGAGGCAGAGCAAGAATGTTGAGACACTGACTGTGAGGAGCATAAGTGCCAGAGGCAACACAAACTGGAGAAGCTACAACTCCAACCAGCTGCACCAGAGCAGTTAAGTAGCTTGGGTTTAACTGGGACTACCGGACTGGGTTAAAAATTGAATTCCAAATTGATAGCTGGATTTAAAGAGGAGGAGGATATAGATGCCTTTTTAAATTCTTTTGAAAAAGTTTGTATTCAGGCTAAAATTCATAGGAAGTCCTGGAGCTTCCAGCTATCCCCGCTACTTACCAGGAAAGCTCGGGATGTATTGGGTCAAATGGACAATGAGGACAGTGATGATTACAGCAATCTTAAAACTGCATTGTTAAAAAAAAATTGAATTAACCACTGAATCATACAGAGCTAAATTCTGTAAGCTCAGGAGAAGCCCTGACATGAGCTATGTGGAGCTAGCCATGAAACAACGTCAGTTTTTAAAAAGTTGGTGGGAAGGAATTGATGCAAACTCTGTTGATAAAATTGAAAATGTGATTTTGCTAGAACAGTTTTATTGGGCATATCCAGCACAGCTGAAAACCTGGCTGGAGGACCGAGATCCAAAAACAGTGCAAGGGGCTGCTGAACTCTCAGACCGCTATGCCAAGAACAAACCTGCTCTGAGAGTGAATGGGGCGGGCATGGCAGTGCAGAAAGGGAAAAGTGTACCTTCAGGGTACTAAAACCCTCATTGCCTCCACCAAAACCAGTTAGCCCCAGGTTTTAGAGAAAACATTTCTCTGAAAAGAGAAGTGAATGTTGGTTATGTAAAGAAACTGGGCATATTGCCAGTGTCCCAAAAGAATGAGCAATAATATGCAGAATAGTACTAGAAAAGAAGTGGGTTGTTTGTGTGTCCCTGGAAGCATGCCAGTGAACATGAGGGAACACATGCACCCAGTCATGGTGAATGGGGTACAGACGCAAGGGTTAAGGGACACAGGGGCATCCCTGACATTAGTAAAAGAAGATCTGGTACAACCTGGTCAGCTTATACCCAATAAATATGTCACTGTACAATACTTTACTGGTGGGGTGAAAATATTGCCCCTCGCTAGTGTTCTTCTAGACTGGGGTGAAACAGGGGGAACTATGCAATAGGTGGCTGTAGCCAAAACCTTAGCAGTGTTTGTGATCCTGGGTAATAACCTCAAACAGGGGATGGTATGTGCAGTTACCCACCATAGCCAAGCAGCAAGGGAAAATGGCAGTTCCCTGAAACCCACAGGAACAACTGTAAAGACAACTGGGAGGCTGGTTCCCCAGCCTGTGTCTCCTGATATAGGGACTAATGAAGAGGGGGTAGAAATTTCCCCAGTAGCAAGTAACCATACAGCTACAGAGGGTTACTCTGAAGAGGGAGGGGTGACCCATTGTCAGAGGGTTGGGGTTGACAGTGATCCTGAGTGCCCTGATGCTAGTGCTAGGGACCCTAGTTTAGAGACAGAGGAGAACCTGTCCCATAATATATGAATGTGTCAGGAGTTTGCTGCTGCTCGGAAAAGTGACCCTACACTAGAGAAGCTGAGGGCTTGGGCAGACTCTGATGGAGCACAAGAAGGTGATGGCAGACATAAGGTTTATTGGGGAAATGGACTTACGTATAATCAGGCTGTGCAGACAGAGGGAGGGATGCTAGGCAGGCAGTTTGTCGTTCCTCAGGGGTATCATGAGCAGTTGCTCAAGACTGCACATGATATTCTCTTGTCTGGTCATCTGGGAATCATGAGCACTATGCAGCGGTTGGCCCAGAATTTCTATTGGCCTCACTTCACCCAGCAGGTGAAGGAGTATTGCAGGTCTTGTCACCGGTGCCAAGAAATAGGGAAGGCGGGCAAGAAAACCCAAGGCGCCCTGATTCCATTGCCCATAGTGGAAGAGCCATTCCAGACAGTGGAAATGGATATTGTGGGGTCTTTAAATACCCGCAGCTCTTCAGGGAAGAGATTCATCCTTATTGTGGTGGATTATGCCACCCAGTACCCAGAGGCAGTCACCCTATGCTCACTGAGGACAGAAAGTGGCAGATGCCTTACTTGAGATTTTCTCCCATGTTGGGTTTCCGCAGGAGGTTAGCACTGATTGAGGGGGTTCCTTCAATCAATCAATCAATCAATCAATCAAAATATTTATTTATCCAGGCAGGCACCATTGAGCAAGGCTCATTTGCAAGGTGGACCTGGTCATGAATATATCAAAGTACAGTACAGAAGCAGGTATACAAAAAGCAATAATATACGAGGAAGAAAAAGTGTATACAGTGTACACAGTACAGTACAAGTTTGAAATAAATAAAAAAAACAGCATTATTTTACAATTGAAGAAGTCAGCAAATGTACAGTACAATCAACCATAGACATACAGGGGTTATAAGCAGAGATCTTTTGAGTGAGGCAGCCGGCAACTACACATATAGGGGAAAGAGGCCATGTATGGGGTGGCAGGTTAGAGAGGTAAAGAAGAAGAGGGATATACTACCAACAACTGGAGGAAAAATTGGGCTAAAACTACAGAAAGTGACAATGGCTGTCGTGTACTTGTTTATTATGATAATGATGGAGGAGGGGTAGATAATTGGGACACTACTATGGATGGGGTGGGGATTTAGCCAGGCTGGCACTGACAGGGAAGGGTGGGTGCAGCAGGAAGAGTTAATAGGGAAAGAGTGAGAGCCAGGGGTAGAAACATGGCGAGCGTCAGGATGGAAAGGGGGAGTTGTGGAATTAGTGGGCTAGCGGTGAGGAAAACATTTGCAAGGTGCTTTCATGTAGCGATTGTAGAGCGCCTTAACAATATTCAGGCTAACAGGGCAGCTCAGCTTCATGTTCCTTAATAAACCGTTCCACAATGTGGGTAAAGAGAAGCTTAGAGCAGCTTTGACGAAATGAGTTTTGACCCTTGGAACTTGGAGGGCAATTAGGGAATCGCTCCTTAGAGTATGGGTGCCTGACACACTCCGGGGAATGCAATCTGAGACATATGAGGAGAGCTTGTTGGTCACCGCTCTGACGGCCCATAGAGTGGTGTTTTTATTCCTTCTATAGTGAAGAGAAGTTCAGCCTAACAAGGGAGCAGTGGTGTGCGGAAAGTGGAAGGCGAGTAATGAACCTGATAGCTCTGTTTTAGAGGGTGTCCAACTTAGCCAGTGCAGATGCAGTGCAGTGGCTGTAGAGCAGATCTGTGTAATCTATTAAAGATAGGAAAGTAGTTTGAACCAGTTGAATTTTGGCCTCCTTTGTGAGCATATGGTTAACTCTGTAGAATAGTCCTAATCTTTGCCTTAGTTTCTTCTGTAGTTCTTTGAGATGGTCGGCAAAGAAAAGTTTATGATCGAGCCAAATTCCTAGATATTTGAATTTAGCTACATACTCTAGTGTTTCTCCAAGAACAGTGCTAATTTGTGGAATAGCCCCCCCAGCAGGAATTGTCACATGCAAGGAGGGGGAGAAGAGCATGGCTTTTGTCTTTTTCACATTGAGCAAAAGCTTTTTGTTTATGAGCTGGTATTGTAGAAGGTTAAATTCAGCTTGGAGGTCTTCACAGGCTGCTTCCGGCATGGGACGACTCAAGTACAGTACAGTGTCATCTGCGAATAAGTGGATGTTGGCTTTTTTGATGGGGTCATTGATGTTAATGTAGACTGCAAAGAGGAGGGGACCAAGGATAGAGCCCTGGGGCATGCCCCTCAGCATAGGTTTTGATGGAGAAAGATCACCTTCAGCTTTAACCTGCTGTTTCCGTTCTCTGAGGTAGTCTGCAAACCAGCACATAGATTTATGGTCCAGTCCTAAGGTGCTTAGGGAGGAAAGAAGCAGGCTATGATCAACTGTGTCAAATGTCTTACTAAGATCCAAGAAAATGACACAGGCATGCTTCTTGTTGTCAAGGTCTAGAAGCCAATCATTGGTCACCTTAGCTAGGGCTGCTGTGGTGCTGTGCTTTGCTCTGAATCCAGACAGAATCCAGAAGCCTATTAAACTCGGTTCAAAGTATACCCCTAGCTGGCCACACACTATTTTTTCTAGTAATTTAGACAGGATGGGGAGGAGGGAGATCGGTCTGTAATTATTTAGATCGCAGGGGTCACCTGCTTTTAATAGAGGGATGACATGGGCTATTTTCCATTGAGGGGGGAGGCTACCCTAGGAGAGTGGCATATTGAATAGGTGGGTCATTGGTACCGTAATCACATGCTAGGCACATTTCAGATAGTATGGCTCTATGAAGTCGGAGCCTGCTCCCTTCCTGGTGTCCAGTTGCAGCAGTAGGTCTTCCACCTCTTTTAGAGAGACAGACAGGAGGGAGAAGGCCTCCTCAGTAGAGGGGGACTCGTGGGTTGGTGGGCCTTGAGCTGTGTGGAGACCACTGGCAGGGGAAGTATCAATGCTAGCCCTGCCATTGCAAAATGGTTATTGAGGGCTTCCAATATCTCCAATCGGTTAGAGTTAACGCTGCCACCGGACTTAATTTTTGCTGGAATGGAATTACCAGGTGCATGTCCAGACATGTCTTTTAATATTTTCCAGAGGTTTGAAGGATTTCTTGAGGCAGAGGCTAGCTCTGAACGACAGTAGGCGGACTTGGCTGCTCTGACCAACTTGGTGCACTTGTTATGTGCTCTCTTAAAAAGACACTAATCCGAGTCGTTCTTGCTTCTTCGGGCTTTTTTCCATAAAGTATCCCTGTCTAACAGGGAAGCTTTGAGCTCAGGTGAGAACCAACAGCACGTGCTGCTCCTGACCTGCACCTTAACCAGGATGCATGCTTATTTAAAGCCTCAGTTAAAATATTGTAAAAAATAGTATAAGCCCTGTTAACCATTTTGGCTAGGAAGAATTCCTGCCATTGCCGTGAATGTTTCAAGTCATGGATGTATGCAAACAAATCGAAGTTGCGTTTGCACCTCTTGATAGAGAACTTTGCCACAAACTGTGGGTTGTGCACGGATCTAATGGTGGTGATTATACAATGATCGCTAATGTCTGAGAAAAATGTTCCAACATGAGAGAACAGATGTGGCTAGCTAACCAAAATTACATCTAAGAGGGAGCTGTTGTTAAGGTTCTTTTTATTTTGGCAACTAGGCTTGCCACTGAGTTGCACCAGCCCTAGAGTGTCACAAAGGGATTTCAAGGGAGCTGGTGCACTTGATAGCCAATCGTAGTTCAGATCACCAAGAATAATGGTTTCCAAGGAACTAAGTCCCAGTACGGAACTGAGGTGAGACAGGAGATGAGGCCCGGAAGAAGGGGGGGGGACTGTAGCAGCCTATTACACAGAGTGCACTGGAAGGAGAAAGTTTGATCTTTTGGGTCAAGCATTTGAATTCTTTGGGGGAGGATGATGTGTTTATGCATGCAGTTGAGTATTTGACCCTCCCATAAATTGCCAGCCCACCTCCTCTTGATTGCCTGTCCACTCGGAAGAGTAAATAATTTGGGATATTGATTTCATTTTCTGGGGTGGCTGGCCTAAGCCAGGTCTCAGTGATCACTAGGATGTTAGGTAGGGTGTGGCTCACCTAAACCTGGATAAGGGTGAACTTTTTCAGCAAGCTACAGGCATTAAGATGCATAAAAGACATTCCTTTGATACCTGCCAGGTCTGATGGAGAAGCAAGGGTGTCTATGGTCCTGGGTTGAGTTCGACATTGCCTAAGCACAATAGTAAAAGAAGCAGAATTCTTTTTAAGGCAGCAAACTGTAATTTGTAAACACTATTTTTTGGAAGATAGGGGAGGCGGTGCTGATGGGTAGGCCTGTACCCACTCCTGATATTATACTGACATAGTGTTGCAGCCACTAGTGTCCTGGCAGGAATTTGCCATGAGTAGGAAGTCTTGAGTCTGGATGGGGGAGTAATCTGCATAGGCAGCTTGGGAGATGTCCCACTCCCTGGCAGAGACAGCTGAGAAGCCCAATAGTCCAGAATGGCTACCTGAAAGGAGCTGTTGGATGCAGAACAGGGAGACGTGCAAGGGTCATTCCACTTTAGGGAGGGATGAGGGTTCTGAATAATTGAGCTGAGCACTAGTAAAGCTAGTGACACACCAAGGAACCAGCTGTAACTTCCCATGGTAGATCTAAATGCCACAACATGTTGGACCTGATGAAGTGTTTGTTGAAGTGTGGGGTAGTGCAGAGATGCAGAACATCATACCACCCACAAGCCAATGGGGTTGTGGAAAGTTTCAATGGCACCCTGAAGTCAATGCTCCAGGCGTTTGCTGAACAGCATGGGAGGGACTGGGAGAAATACCTTCCCCACCTGTTGTTTGCATACAGGGAGGTACCCCAAGAGTCAACAGGATTTTCCCCCTTTGAACTCGTATATGGACACCAAGTACGTGAGCCCCTAGACCTGATCCGGGAGGACTGGGAAGGCAAGTGCTCCACCCAGGGAACTCCCATTGTGGATTATGTCCTTATGTTTAGGGAAAGGCTGAAGGAGCTTATGGGGATAGCTCAGAGCAACCTGGCAGCTGCCCAACAGAGGCAAAAAGTGTGGTATGACACAGCCAGAGCTCGCTAATACATGGTGGGTCAGGAAGTCATGGTCCTTATTCCGGTCCGGAAAGACAAGATGCAGGCTGAGTGGGCAGGACCGTACAAAGTAGTTAGGAAGGCAAATGACATGAACTATATTGTAGAGTTAGCTGACTGAAGACAGACAGAAAGAATGTACTATGTCAACATGATGAAGCCATATGCTAATAGGGCTGACGTGGTGTTTGCAGTGTGTAGTCCTGGGGAGGGAACGGATGAAGGATACCCGTTTCTGAACTTCCTGGAAGAAAGCAAGTTGGAGTCCTCTGTGGAGGCAGTAAAATTGTTTCCCCAGCTGGCCCCGGATAAGATCCAGGAAGTAAGGGAGGTTCTAGCAGACTTTGCTCCCTTGTTTAGCACCAAGCCTGGACTAAACCCCTTAGCGACACATGATATGGAGACAGGGACTCAGACGCCCATACAGCGGACAGCATATCGGGTGTCAGAGGCTGTCCAAAAGGACATTAGGAGGGATGTAGAGGAGATGATTGATTTAGGGGTAATCCAGAGATACCACAGCTCCTGGGCCTCACCTACAGTCCTTGTACCCAAGCCAGATGGCTCTACTTGTTTCTATGTAGACTATCATGGACTGAATGCAGTCATGAAGTCAGATGCCCACCCAATGCCCCGGACGAACAAACTCCTGGACAAGTTGGGGGGGTGACCTACCTTACGACTATTGACCTGACCAAGGGGTATTGACAGGTAGAGCTGATGGATAGAGCTAGGGAGTGGTCGGCCTTCATCACTCCGATAGGCTTATCTGAGTTTAAAGTAATGCCTTTTGGAATGAAGAATGCCCAGGCCACTTGCCAAAGGTTGGTGAACCAGGTGTTAAATGGTGCTGAGGAGTATGCTGTGGCATACCTGGATGCCATTGCCATCTTTAGTGCCAGCTGGGAGGAACACCTATCCCACCTTAGGGAAGTGCTGGTCAGGATATAGAGGGCCAGGCTCACTGTCAAAGCCAAGAAGTGCCAGGTGGCCATGGGAGAAGGGGCATACCTCAGGCATGTGGTAGGCCGGGGACAGCTCTGCCCTAACCCAATAAAGATAGAGGTAATCCAGGCATGGCCCAGACCAGAAATTCAGAAGCAGGTCAGGAGTTTTCTAGGGACAGCAGGGTACTATAGGAAATTTGTACCCAATTTCAGTGCCCTGGCTGCTCCCCTATCTGACCTGGTAAAGAAAAGGATGCCAAAGAAAATTACCCGAGAACCAGCCTGTGAGAAAGCCTTTACCAGTCAGAAGGAGGCACTGTGCAGTGCTCCTGTATTGACAAGTCCTGACTACAGAAAACCCTTTATAGTTCAAACTGATGCCTCAGACATGGGTATTGGGGCAGTACTGAGTCAGACTTCCAACATAGGGGAGGATCACCCTGTAGCGTATCTGAGTAAGAAGTTACTTCCCAAGGAGCTGGCATACTCTACTGTGGAAAAAGAGTGTCTTGCCATAGTGTGAACCCTAAAGAAATTAGAGCCATACTTATATGGGCAGCATTTTGTGGTACAGACTGACCACAACCTCCTGGCTTGGTTGATGCAGATGGGCAGAAATAATGGGAGATTACTGAGATGGAGTCTTACTTTGCAAAGGTATGACATGACAATCGTACATAGGGCTGGAGCCAAGAAACTGAACTCAAATGAGCTGTCTTGTGTTTATGAGGAGTAAACTGATTTGGGAAGCTCATCCCATGCAGGGGATAAAGCCCCCAAATTCAGTCTAGGTGGGGAGGATGGTGGCACTTGGACAGCTGGTTCTGATTACATTATGATTTTTGCAATATGAAATATGTAGTGGGATTTTCTGTCAGGAGAAAATACTGTCTTACTGAAATGACACATCAACCCCCCCCCCCACATATAATTTCAAAGGACAGGATGCTTTGAAATTGTACCTGGGCCGGGTTGATGTGTTATTTCAGTAAGACAGTATTTTCTCCTGACAAACAATCCCACTACATGTTTCATATTACAAATATCATAGTGTAATCAGAACCAGCTGTCCAAGTGTCACAATCGGCACTGTTCTGATCGCAACACTGGGGGATTGGGCACCACTAGTATCACTTATGTTTCTAGGGGGTGGAGTGGTGGGTGCTGAGAGGGAGGTCGGGGGGGGATATCTCTAATGTTAAGAAAAAAACAAACAGCAGTCATGGCAGAACATGACACAATCAGACATGTCCAAGATGGCTGCTGCACTCTACTGAATAAGTGCTAATAGTTGCACATGCACAATGGAGTGCAGTGGCCATCTTGGCCATAGTGGAATGTGCCATGCTCTACTATGACTGCCTCTTGTGTTTTCTTTAAAATTTAGAGATACCCCTCACCCGGCCCTCCATCTCAGCACCCACCACCCCACAGACCCCCAGAAACATAAGAATGACACTGGGGTGCCCAGATCCCCAGTGTCACGATCAGGATGGTGTTGATTTTTTTTAATTAAATTATACATACACCCCACCTGACCCTCCCTTTCAGACTCACCCCAGAAACATAAGAATGACACTGGGGGTGCCCAATCCCCCAGTGTTCCAATCAGGACTTCTCCATTTTTTTTACATATTCCCCCACCTGATCCTTCCTCTCAGTGCCACCCCCAAGAAACATAAAAGTGACATTGGGGGTGCCCAATCCCCCAGTGTCATGATGAGAATCCTTGGTCATTTTTTTTAACACCTATAAGAAGAAAACCATCTATTGATGTATTTTACGCCATTCTGTACCCACCACCCAACCCTCTCACTCAGCACCCACAACTCTGCACCCTCCCTGAACCCTTACTTACCCATTGGAGTCCAACACTGTAATCCTTTCTGGACCACAGACATGACTTCACTCTTCAAAGCCGGACCACCAACTGAAGAAACAGGTATGCGATTCAATGCATTTCAATGGGATTTTGAACTTAGTGGCATAACTTGGACATGTTTGCATATTTTTGTCCAACATTTTCAACACGCCTTCTTTGGAACCCTACCTCATGAACAATTAAACAGACATTAGACAGATTTGTCCCGAATGGTGATTTTACGGCCCCTGCACGAAATCACCTTTCTGGCATGAGTTGACCATTTTCTCTGTCCTTGTTCATGAGGTGGGGTCATAAGTAAGCTATGTTGAAAATCTGGTGTAAAAATATTAAAATGCAATGAAATTATAAGCTACCACTGATCTTTTTTTTTTAACTTGAAAGTCATTTTATTAAGGTTCATAATACAGATCAATAAACCATCTTATTGTCTAATTAATGTTTTGATCTGTAAAACAACACAGATACAGATTTTGTCATGAGCTTCCTCCAGCACTATTTACCATATTAATCTGGTTACTTATAGACAAAAAAAAAAAGAACATTTTTTTGTTTGTTATTACAGGATCAACTCTGGTGGCTCTTCATAGTGTCCAACCCGGTCAATGTGGATTGATCCATTCAAATAGAGAAGCCTGCTAAACACACCACCCTTTCTTACTTTAAAGTATGGCATCCAGATTGGTTCCTGAAGCTTCCAAGTCTGTTTTCTTAGAGATTTTGCAAGAAGATGTCGTATATCAACAAATTAATATCTCTTAGAACCGTATGTAACTTTTGCAACAATAATAAAAACAACACTTTTTAAAAAAGGGAAAGGAAATGAGTGAGTCCCTGTTTCATTTACAGTAAATACAAAAAAAAAAGAAATAAAAAGCAACCCCCTCCACTCTGGCTAATCAGAAGAGGTACCTCTTAGTCAAATCTTAATAGATCCCTCCCTTTCATTTCTCCTACCTCCCCTTCCCCCTCCTCCTTACTCTGTTGAGATGGATTCCGCCATTCGAAACCAAACGCCCACTAAGCCCAATCTTTACATTGAGGCTTTAAACATCAGCTATATCAGGTTAACTCTGGAGCAATTGTTCCAATATTGGGGTCCCCTCTTTCATTTCTCTATATTTAAAAAAGGTAACCACCTTGTATTAAATTTGTCCGTAGATAATTGTAACTGGGCAGTGATAGCTTCCGTCCCTTGAATTATTTCTACATTTCTGAACCAGGCCTTCAAGGGAGAGGAGAGTTCCAACATCCAGTTTTGCGTAATAACCTTGAGGGCTGCCGCAATCAATATATAAAAAAGGTATTTTCCTGCTGAATTCTTAATTTCCCATGGCGGGAGGCCCAGAACCAAGTTTTCAAATTTTAATGGGGTGAAGAGAGAAAAAATTGAGGCCACCTCTCCAGAGATGTTGTTCCAGAAGGGGGTAATTTTTGGTCAGTCCCACAAGATATGATAGTGTGATCCTAATGAGTCACAGCCTCTCCACCATTTGTTAAAGAAGGGCATCTTGTAGTGGATGGAAATTGTTGGGGTTCTGAAAAAACGAATATTAATTTTCCATCTAAATTCTCTCCACGAAGGTGAATTAGTAGTTTTGTGTACTCCCTGCCAAATATATTGCCACTTTTGTTCTGTAAGGTTTAAGCTTGCCTCTAACTCCCACTTCCTTTCGACCCTTTGTATAGCCAGAATCCCCCTATCTTCCATCAGTATTTTATGTACTTGCGAAATAAATGACCTGGTATCCCCCTGTAATACTTTTCTGGTAAGTCAATATATTAGGCATTGAGGGTTTCTGAGATAGGTCAGTGAGGCCAATTATACTAGTAATATAACGAGAACATTGGTAATACCTGAAAAAATCAGTGTTGTTCAGATGGAATTCAGATTGCATTTGAGAAAATGTTTTCAACTGAGTCCCATCTACAAACTGTCTGGGGTATTTGAGACCCAAGGTGACCCATCTAAAGAAGAAAAATCCCCAGCCAAAACTGGAAACCCTGGAAGAGATGAAAGTGGTAAGTATTCCCAAACTGGATGGACTATTTCCCAGTTCTGCCTGACCTCCAACCACTGCGACATTGAGTGTCGGGTAAAAGCATTGTGGATATTTTTTAGATCTTTCGGTAAAACCTTCCATGGAAGAATGTTTAAGGAGGCAAGTTCGCATTCCCTCTCCTCTATTTCCAACCAGCCATGTTTCCTACCAGGCTTCAACATTTTAATGATTGGGAGAAGTTGAGCTGCCAGATAGTATTTAGGAAAGTCTGGGAAACCCATTCCTCCCTTGCCCATTTCCTCCAGTAGTATTCCCCACCTTATTCTCGGTTGTTTACCAAGCCATATAAAATCCGATAGTTTTTTCCTAAGGTCTTTCCAGTCCTTATTAGGGACCTGAATAGGGAGGTTGGAAAACAAAAAGAGGAACCTGGGTAAAATGTTCATTTTGACCACCTCCAGTCTATTGGTAAATGTTAGGGAGAGCAAGGACCATCTGAGAAGATCCGCCCGTACTTGCTTGGCCAGAGCCTCATAATTATGTTTATATAGCTAATTAAGGTTTGTGGGTATTTGTATTCCAAGATATCATATCTTGTGTCTGACCCATTTGAATGGGATTTTTGCTCTTACCTCCGGTACTAGAGCCTCCCCTATCGGTAATACTTCAGACTTCTTCATATTAACTTTAAAACCCAAAATGTCTCCAAAAGAGGATAAGAGCTTCATAAGATGCGGAATGGCAGTTTGTGGGTTTCCCAAATATATGAAAGTATCGTCCGCATACAGGGAAATCTTGTGAGAGGTGTTCTGAATTTCTATGCCCTGAATCTCTACATTTTGTCTTATGGCCTGAGCCAGAGGCTCCATACTGAGCACAAAAAGCAGGAGAGAAAGAGGGCAGCCCTGCAAGTTCCCCTAGTGATGCTAAATGGTGGGGAGATGGTTCCATTAACCCTCACTCTGGTCTGTGGGGTTTGACAGCATTTTTTTATCCATTCGAGGAAGTTACCCTGGAATCCCATTTTATGCAGGACTTCAAAAAGAGAGGCCCAATTCAGCCTAGCAAAAGCTTTTTCCACATCGATAAAAAGCACTAGGGCAGATTTGCCCTTCAAGCCTTCTGATTTTACAATATTAAGAAGTCGTCTGACATTATCGAACATGTGACGGTGGGGAATAAAACCTGTTTGGTCAGGATGGACTAATAGTTCAATATATTTTTGTAGATGGGTAGCCAGAATTTTAGTAAACATTTTTTGATCCTGGTTAAGTAGGGCTATAGGCCTAAAAAATTCACATTTGGTAGTCTCTTTCCCCGGCTTAGGTATAACCGTAACTATAGATTGCTCCCAACTAGCAGGACCTTTACCATCCTCCAGACAGTGACTAAGTACCTCTGTCAATAGAGGCACCAATGTTTCAGCCAGCTCTTTATATATTTCCCTGCTGAATCTGTCTGGGCCTGGGGTTTTCCCCGATGGTAATTGATGGATGACTTTGAGGGTCTCTTCTATAGTGATGAGGAGATTTAGTTCTGTTATCACCATCTTGGGTAGTTTGGGTAGTTTAAGGGTATCTAGAAAAGCTTGTGTATTTTCCTGTGTATCCCTTGGATTTTTGTTTTCTAAATATAAGTTTAGGTAATACCTTTGGAATTGTTGGGCTATTTCAGTGGGGGTGACAAACCTGTGCCCTGTCGGCCCATTTTCTTGAATATAAGGGACATACCTCTCCGCTTGAGCCTTTTGCAACCGAAAAGCCAACAGTCTCGGGAGCCTCCCACCCACCTCATGATATTTTTGATTCATAAATCTTAAATAGCCTTCCGCTCTTTTATTTTCAAAAACCTGTAAAGCCTCTTTAACTTTATATAACTCTATTTGTGTCCTTGTGCTGCCTGAGTCCAGTTTATGGGATCCCTCTAGCTCAGTTTCTGTAATAATTTAGTATGTGTGAGTTGCGATAACTTTTTTGATGAGGTGCAAAACTTATGATCTCCCTCCTCAGTACAGCTTTAAGCGCGTCCCATTTAAGAGAAGGAGAATGTTCTGTTGATTGATGGACCAGAGTGAAGTCCAATATGGTTTGTTTCAGTTTGTTGAGAAAGGGCTTATTATTCAGTAACGAGACATTAAGTCTCCATAGTGTCTGTTTATCCTTTGGTAACAGAGATAGCTGGATAGAGATTGGTGAATGATCCAACAAAGTTATATTATGTATATCTGATTTGTTCACCAAGTGCAAAGAGGTGGTATGAGTAAAGAATAGGTCTATCCTAGAATATGACTGTTGGGCAGCTGAATAAAAAGTGAAGTCTCTCCCCTGCGGGTGATGCGCTCTCCATATATCTGTTAGTTCTAGTTCTTTTGTTAAGGCGTTTAGGGATTTGGAGGCTGTTTGGGATGAGGATATGGTCTTTGTAGATCTATCTCTCTGCAGGCAAGGAGCTGTATTAAAATCCCCCTCTAAAATAAGGACTCCTGGTGGGAGATCTGTTATTTTTTTTAAAACTAATTTAAAGAAATCCTCCTGATTAGCGTTCGGGGCATAGATGTTTACCAAGTGGAGGAGTTTACCTTGTGAATATGCTGATAATCTAACATATCTGCCTTGTAGTCCCACTTCTGATGATTCAATGTTTAGATTTAATCCTTCTCTCCATAGAATCGTCACTCCTGTTTTCTTAGCATGAGGGTGCGAGGCTGCCACCATATTATCTACTCAGGCCCTTCTTAATTTCAAATGCTCTGTTGTAGATAAATGTGTCTCTTGTAACAGGATGACATCACCCCATAATCTTTTGAGCTCCTGTAATAGCCTAGTATGCTTAATGGGTGAATTAACCCCTTCACATTGTAGGAACATATTTTTAAGGAGGCCATAACTGATACTTTAGAGAGAATCGAGGTCTGCTATAGTTGAAGCTAACCAGAGGGTTGGGGTATTTCCCATAAGCGACTTTGTTCCAGTAAATTACCTTCCACCCTGATGGGGGGGCACCCCAGGTCCACTTCGCCTGCTTTAATCCCAGCATCTTTTGTAACAAGGACTCACTCAATAAAAACTGTACCCTAAACATTGGGTAAAACTTATAACTACGAAACAGCTTAATCAATAACAGTTGTAAAGCACTGTAAATACAACAATGAACAGTGTTCATGAAAAAGATAGAACAATAGTATCCCTCTCCCAAACCCCCCCAAAAAAAACAAGGAGGAGAGAGAGAGAGAGATATCCAACCTCAGTTTACACCAGAATCCACTAGGGATTCTCACTTTGGTCGCTTCCTAGGTGTAAGTCCAGGTCCCCCTATAAAAGGGAGAACCTGGGGCCACTATAAGTGGAAAGTGTCTAAATAGGCACTATATGTCTCTCAAGAGAGACTAGGAGTGTAGATGTTTTTTAAGCTCTTAAATGTAAAAAAAAAAGGATGGAATTAGTAGAAAATTAAAAACCCCGTCACCGAGAGGTCAGAGATCCACCTTCTCTCCCTCACCGTCTTAACCCTGTGTCTTTAAACAAATAAATGTTCCTCTCCTTCCCCCACCTGTGAACTCTAGATCAATATGTGTCCATCAATTTCCTTTCAGAGAGATCAGTCCCCTTAAGCCATTTGACCAAAACATATTCACAACCCTTAGTGTACTTTCGTTCCCCTGAACTAATAAGTGCGAGAACTCCAAATTGATTCCCTCAGAAGAGAGGGTTATGAGAGGTCTCCCGTTACTAAGATAGTGTGCCCTTTTGAAACCCACAAGTAAATTTTAATTATATTTTCTGTTCCTTTAATAGGGATACAAGTCACTCAGCTGGGGTTTATCGGAGCATTTCAGGCTCACTCGCCTTTTCATTCAAGTTCCCCCTATAGTAAATATTATAGACAAGCTGGCGCTTTAGTGCAGTTCCCCTTGATTGAGCAAATAACCATGCATCTAATAGCACTGCAAATCCGTCGGTGGATGAAAACCGTAAGGTGGGGGAAATGAAAACTTCATCCAAGAAACACAGAAGGCTCAACACAGCTTGCCAGAGTTGTTAGGTAATTATGTCCAGCTCCATATTCAGAGTCTTACTTTACCCAGCAAACTGATCAGCGGGGGGTGTTTTGCTTGGTTCTCATCGCGGAAGTACCATCAGCTTTCCTGCCATCTGCATGTCTTGTTATCTTCGTGAGATCCTGGATCACCGCAGATGGAAGCACTCCTCGATGTGGTCACTTTGTTCCTCTCTCTGCTATTTGCCCGGTACTTTTTAAAAGCTTTTGCTCCAAGAGTTTCATCTCTATCCTTGGCACTTCAATTTCCCATTCTTTTAGGAGCGGTGCCACCTCAGCTAGATTTGAATATGTCTTGATCCCCAAATCCAGATGTATCCTTAACTTGGCTGGGAAAACCAGTTGGGCCTTGATATTTTTCCTCTTTTCCCTGATTTCCTTTATGACTGATCGCACACTAACACGCTCTGCCTGTAAAGCAGGAGAGAAATCTTGCTCAAAGAAAATAGTTGAGTCTTTATATTTTATTTCTTTGTGCCTCCACGCTTCGCTCAGGATCCACTCCTTTGACTGAAAGTGCACCATTCTGACCACCCAGGAATGGGGTCTAGCCACTGAGGTTGTGGGCTTTAGGATCAGCGATCTGTGTGCCCTGTCGATCGACATGTTCATATTTGGAAGGATGGAAAATGCTGGGCATAAGAGATGTTGCATAAAGTCTATTGGTGTGGGATACCCTTCTTCCGATCCCTCAGGGACTCCGTGAACTCGAAAGTTGTTTTGAAATGAGCAGTTTTCAATGTCCTCGAGTCTAGTAAACATTTCCTTGTCCCATTGCAACAGGTATAATAGGACCCTGTCTTCTGAATCTTGGACCTCCGAGAGCTCAGATATTTTAGTTGTGTGATCCGCTACCTTTGAATCGATATTCCGAACATCTTGGCGTAGGTCTGCTAAGGAAGACTCGATCTTTTGCACCAATGTTAATATTTTTTGTAAGGTGCGTTTGGCTTTTCTTGATAGGCCTGAGTCTTCCTTTTCCATGTCGACTGATGAATCTGAGAGAGCGGGGTCCCGGCAGGAGCATGTCAAGAAGGCCTCCATTTCTTTATCAAGTGTTAATTGCTTCATTTTTGTTTGTGAGTTGAGGTTTTTCAAATTTCTCGGCCTATGATTCTTGGCAGACATATCCCCTATATTTGTAGTTGTATATTGCTTTAATTAAATCATATAATGGAGAGGATTTCAAAAGATTAGTAAGATGGTTACGAGAGCTGACCGAATTAGGTTCTCATCTGCTCGGTGATGTCCTAACACTGATCTTTGAGAATGCAGGCTCATAACTTTGGTAATTTTCAATATTTTTACCCCAAATTAACAACATAGCTATAACTTTACAGCATCTTATGAATGTGACAGCTGTCATTTTTCATTTTTCAAATCCTGGTCAAAATGTTTGTTTTTTTTGACATCCCAGAAGGTGATTTTGCAGCACCTGTGTGAAATTATCTTTTGGGCAGGAGTTGAACATTTTCTCTGCCATTGTTCATGAGGTGGGGTCATAAGAAGGCTATGTTCTCAATTTAGTGTCAAAATATTTAAAAACAAAAATGTTATCAGGCTATGTTGGATTTTGCAAACACAGGCTCGTATGTTTGGTAATATTCAATATTTTACCCAAAATTTTCAACATTGCTATTTCTTTACAGCACCTCATGAATGTGACAGCTGTCGTTTTTCAACTCCTGCCCAAAATTTGTTTTTGCATCCCGACAGTTGACTTTGCAGTCCCTGCATGAAATCACCTTTGAGGCAGGAGTTTTTGCTTTTCCATTATTCATGAGGTGGGATCATAAGAAGACTGTGTTGAAAATTTGTTGTAAAAATATTTAAAAAAACAACAAAGTTATGAGCCTACAGTATGTTGGATTTTGCAAACTCAGGCTCGTAACTTTGGTAATTTTCAATATTTTTACCCAAAAATTTGCATCATAGCCATATCTTTACAGCACCTCATGAATGTGATAACTGTCATTTTTCAAATCCTTGCCAAATGTTTTTTTTACATACCAGTAGGTGATTCACGGTCCCTGCGTGAAATCACCTTTCAGCCAGGAGTTGAACATTTTCTCTGCTATTGTTCATGAGGTGGGGTCATAAGAATGCTATGTTCTCAATTTGGTGCAAAAATGTTTTAAAACAAAAAATAAATATCAGGCTATGCTGAATTTTCAAACTCAGGCCCATAAGTTTGGTAATATTCAATATTTTACCCCACATTTTCAACATAGCCATTTCTTTACAGCACCTCATAAATGTGACAGCTGTCATTTTTCAGCTCTTGCCTACAATGTGTTTTTGCATCCTAAAAGTTGATTTTGCAGTCCCTGCATGAAATCACCTTTTGGGCAGGAGTTGAACATTTGCTATGCTCTTCTTCATGAGGCAGGGTCCTAACAAGGTTATGTTGAAAATGTGGTGTACAAATATTACAAAACAACAAATTTAAGAGCCTATGGTACATTTTGCTAATGAAGGCACATAACTTTGGTAATTTTCAATATCATTACACCAAACGCCTCTCCTGCAGCCCTCTTGGATCTGGCCATAGTTTTTTTTTTATTTTTAGAAAACAGTAAAGAGTATTTGGTTGCAAATGCATCACAAAACTGAAAACACAAATTCTATTAGATTTACTTTTTTTAAAACTTGCATTTTAGCCCTGATTTTACCCCCATTTTCTCCCAACCCTGCCCGGCCATGTGCATGTGTGTGGAGGCACCCACACGCCATGGTACCAGAATGCCCTCCCTTTGCTTGCTGCCCACTCACCTGCACTGCCCATGGACCTCCATCAGGGGCAGTGGAACTACAGTGAGCAACAGAGTCCTCCCTGGGAGAGGAGAGCTGCCTTTTGGCTGCTCAATTCTGCTCCCTCCCTGGTCCGGCTGTCCGACTACTCAGGCTCATTCTCAAACCCAGGTTTCCAGCTTGACTTGAGGTAAAGAGTCCAGTGCCTCAGCCCTCAGTGCCACCAGGCCAGCGCACAAATTCTATTAGTTTTTGCCAATGACTTTTTAGATACAATCTGTTGCTCATTACAAAATGTTGTTTTCCCCAATGTGAATTTTATACTAGATAGAGCAATGTTTTTCAGGTTCTTGGAGGAGAAAAAAAAAAGAATTAGTGCATATGTAAAAATAATATGTAGTCAAGGGGCAGCCTAAACTTATGCATTTCCTTCACAAAAAAAAGATAAAATTTTGCAGGCCTGTAGTTAAATTGTAATTAGTGCTGGACATACTCCATGTGAATCATAATCATAAAAAAATCTGCCTAATTAGGAGTAAGTACATTTAAACTGAAAGGAGGCAGCTGATAAATTAATAATTACAGTAGGGTAAAAACCCATTGAAACCAGTGTCATGTCAGGTCACGCTACAGCCACAAAGCTCTGTTACTACTTTGTTCTGAATTAGTGTTTTTAACACCTTTTCTTGTGCTGGGTTTTGTTATCTTGTTAATTAAATGAGCCTGTTCTGATAAAAGACATAATGAGAAAATTACAAATAAAATTAGTTTCAATGAGTGTTGCTGGCTGAAGCAAATTAATTAGTGCCTAAACTGTCACTTTTTACATCTGGAGACACTGCTATACTTGAAGTGGAAGACAGCTGCTTTAGAGGCCCATTCATTGAAGGAAGAAGTCTTGTTAATTAGGGTTTAGGTGTGAATATCTGTACCCCCTTTTGTTCCCATAGCTTCAAAAAGTTCAACAGATGACACAACGGGCATGCACAAACCAGAAACTGCTAATATTTTTCAGTTCACTCAGTTGCCAAAAGAAAATAAAGCCTATAATGCCGTACAAAGAAAAATTGGACTATTTTCCCTGACCATGTAGTCAAAATGGGAATGGATTCCTTATACTTATCTGGGCTTGTGTGCAGATATAGCCAGAAGTGCCTGTACACAGGATCAAGGGTGACAGAGTTTGCCAGTTGGAAATTCGGTTCTGCTTCAGTTCAGCCCCGAACCATTCTACAATTCAGCCTCGAGAATTCAGTCAAAATGTTCAGCTCACAATGTAGTTATTATTGTAGTTTAAAAGCAAAGCAGGCAACACATAGGGGTATATGGCATTCTGTGATGGTCATGCCCACTCCAAAGTCTTATGCAAAAAAAAAAAAAGAATGTTTTACTGCCGCCGTGGGAGTTTACCAAAGGAATGGCTTACCAGACTTTCCTCGCTTGCCTGTAAGCTGCATGCCTTCTTATCGGGGTATGGCTCACCTGCATAAAGGTTGCCCGATGCTTTCCTCTGTATGTACTGTACCAAACTGAATTTAGCAGTAGTGTCTTCAAAGTGCAGTCATCACCACCTTGATTATCTAATTCAGTGCAGATACACAAGATATTATAGATACATGCATAGATACTTTGAAGTTGATGGCAGATAAGGACTTCTTGGCCCACCCTGTCTGCCCTATTTATGTTTACCTAGTATGAGGTCTGATGCAAACTGAACTCCAGAGCACCCCTTGTTATCTCCAGGATAACCTTGTGTCTGTACCACTCCTTCTTGAATCTTGTGACCATTTTAGCCCATACTACCTCCTTTTGTAGACCATTCCAAGCATCCACCACCCTCTAAGTGAAAACATATTTTCTCAAGTTACTCCTGAGCCATCCTCCCCTCCAACTTCAAACTGTGCCCCCTTGTATTGGAACATCTCTTACTTTGGAAGATGCTCCCTTCCTGTACTTTGTTTATAACAATGAGGTTATTTGTATTTCTCTATCATGCCCCTCCGCCCTCCCTCCTTGCCTTCAGGGAATACATATTTCATTCTTTTAGTGTTTCCTCATAGGTCTTATCCTGCAAGTCCTGCACCGTTTAGTTGCCCTTCTCTACACTGCCTGCACCCTGTCTATGTCCTTCTCAGATGGGGCCTCCAGAACTGGATGCAGTACTCTAGGTGTGGTCTCACCAGTGTCTTATACAGAGGCAAAATGACCTCCCTCCCTCCTTCCACTTGTGATACCACTCCCTATGCATCCAAGCATCCAGATAGCCTTCCCTGCTGCTTTGTCACACTGCCTAGCCTCTTTTACGTCATCCAAAATGATAACTCCCAGGTCTCTTTCCTGCATTATTACTGTTAGTACCTCCCCTCCTAGCTTGTAAGTTGCCCTTGGGTTTTTGTGCCCTATGTGAATGATCCTACATTATTTTGCACTGATTCCCAGCTTCCATGCTCTAGACCATTCTGCCAGTTTTTTAAGGTCCTCCCTCATCTTTTCAACCCACCCCCCCAGCATATCTACCCAATTACATATCTTCGTGTCATCTGCAAATAAGTATACCTTCCCCTCCAGCTCTTCTATAATGTCCTCAATATAAACATTGAAGAGGGCTGGACCCAACACTGACCTCTGCAGTACCCTGCTTGCTATGTCTCCCTCCCCAGAGTGTTCCTCATTTACCACCACCCTCTGACACCTGTCAGTAAGCCAGTTCTCTACCCATTGTACTACTTTAGGATCCACTTCTAGGTTACGTAGTTTATCAGTCTTTTATGAGAGATGGTGTTAAAGGTATTCCTGAAGTCCAGATAGGCCTTATCCACCGCCCCACCCTGGTCCACCACCTTAGTCACCCAGTTGAAAAACTATTAGGTTTGTCTGGCAGGACCTCCCCTTGGTAAAACCATGTTGTCCCAGGCCTAATAGGTCATTCATATCAAAGTATTCAACTAACCTTTCCTTCAGCAAAGATTCCATTATCTTGCCCACTACTGAAGTCAGGCTGACAGACTGACAAACTGTCAGATAAATTTTCAAAAATCCCCTGAGCTCCTTTCACATTCTCCTAAATTCATGTGGCCCTGCTCCTGCTACAGGACCTGCAGCTACCAGTGTAGGCTCTCACTGTATAATTTCTTCTCCCCTGCAGCATGATTTCACTAGCCTTCCTGCCTGAAACTACAGTTAAATATAGTGAGAATTAGCTAACTGGAATCATAACGCGTGATTCTCTAAAATGTTTGTTGATCAAGTCACTATTTTTCACATAAAAGTACCTACCTCAGTAGCCCCTGCTTCCACATGTGCTTGCTTCACTGATGAGAGAGAGGAGTGAGAGCAAGAAATAACACTTAAGATATAAGCAGCGTGAAGAGTGCTTGACCTCCAGCATCGCTGATTGGCTGCTGTGGGTCATGTGACATGCCAACAATTTGATCATGTTGCACGTGTGCTCCCTGAAAAAAGTGCTGCAGCATGATGTTGAAGGGTGGAAGTGCTGAAGGGACAGCAAGTTCCTTTGGACCTGCTTTTCTGGTGAAAAAAATGTTGGATTGACATATTTGTCAATTTCATCCTTGGAAGGGGGTATCTTGTAAAAGATGCTGTCATCTCCTGGCATAGTGCCAGGGAACAGTGTGGTTTATTAAAATGAAATTTGCCTCAGAGAACAGAGAGGAGGCTGAGGGGGCAGGGGGTGGCCACCATGAGACTAGCCCAAGTCACCTAGTAAAGGCAATATTTTTTTAAGTAATTGGACAAAGTGTCAACATGCCCAAAAACTTTGGTATCCCATTCACAAAGTAGAAAGTGTCAAATATTGGAAGTTCCACTTCTGCATCAGCTCGCCCTTGCACCAGACAATGGGAGAAGGGGAAGAGGTGTCCCTATCTTAACTTGATTTTTCAAAGGGAATCTGTAGGGGAAATATGTGTGGGTAAACAATGGCTGTAAATTCTGTAGAAGTCCCTACAAGTTTTCAACAGGCAGATTTCTGCCCTTGTCAGAAAAGAAAACTTTAATTGAACAGCCCTCCATTTGACTCTGTTTACTGACCATCATGCCTGCTCCCAGTGAGGGAGTGGGATTGACACAGGGCACTGCTATGTCTAGAGATATCTTGATGAACATTCAGCTCACCAGGAGCCCCTTGCAAACGCATGACCATTTCACCCTATTCTGCTAAGCAGAACTTCTGAGACAGGCCTTACTATAAGAGATGCAGTGATTTAAACTTCACATGCAAAGCTGATGTGAAGTCGGAACTTTACACTTCATAAAACTTCAAATTTTCCATCAGCTTCACATGGCAAAGTTGTAAACTTAAAAAAAAAATCCCAACCCTCACCCACTCAGTTTTCTATTACCCACCCTCTTCCACAACCCAGAGCCTTTTAAATCATGCCTGTCAGCTAAACCATCCTCTACTGTGCAAAAACGTACCCATGACATTTCCCCTCTTTGTGAACTTACCCTCCACCCAGACAGTCTCAGCCAGTCAGGATTTACTATAGGCAAATACACCATTCATTCATTCATCCAATACTTACTGATTGGAGAGGTTACCTCTCTGCAGTGCTGGATAGTTTTCTTTTTATACCGGTAAAAGAATATTTTGAGAGTGGTCTTGGGGGAAATGGGTAGTGGTGGGTTTGATATGCAGGTGGGGGGGCAGGGTGATTTCATTCATTTACAACAGCTGATCAGGGGGCAACAAAGTTTGCCAGATGGCATGATTTTAAAGGTTCTGGGTGGTTTATTTATTTATTTTTTCCAATTGTTTAACCAGGTGAGACACACTAAGCTGAAAGCTTGTCTACAGGTGCAACCTGGGAGCACAGGGAAGTTAAGTGATTTGCTCAGGGTCACACAGTATGCAAGTGGGGGCTGTGGGAATCAAACCCAGACCTCCAGATTTGCAGCTCAGAGCCTTAAACCACTGCGCTATACTGCCTCCCTAAATGGTGGGTACTAGTAAACTGAGTGGGTTAGGGGCAGGATTTAAAAAAAAATGAATAAATAAAAAGAAACACTTCAGGCAGGATTCACAAAGATGATGCGCTCAGTGCATCTCGGTTGCCCTGGCACAAGGGAGATGCACTGAGTGCAAAGTGGATGCCCAACTTTGAGTTGTACGGTAGCTGTCATTGTGAGCCAGCTCTGTCTGTGGGCCGCTGTGGCGGTGTGTGTGTAGGCTGAGTTGCCCGATGATAGTGGGACCCTGCTGTGGTGGGGAGAGGGTGGGTTGGGGGTGCCTGGGGGGTTCATTCCATAATGGAGCTGACCGCTGTGGACAGTAGCTTCAATGGGGAGCTTGGGGCGGGGAGATCTCCATTGTGCCTACTACCTTCACGGAGGATGGGTTCAATGGGGGCTTGGGGCTGGGAGGGTACATCATTTCTCCAACCGCAGTGGAGGGCAGCTTTACCGGGGGCTTGGGAGGGGTTCTGCATTACACTTACCGCCTCCGGGAGTGCTATTCTATGGGGCCTGGGGTGGGGGAGTCATCAGATTTCTGTGATACCACCGCAAGGAGTGGCATGTACTGGGGGCTTGGGGGGGCACTGGACTGCCAGGGTGGGCAGGCTGCCATGCTGCTGCCTGCAGTATGGCAGTCTGCCTGTGTGTGGCCACCCACTTAAGTCTGGCTATACTAGATTTATCTTTCTGTGGCGCTTCCCTGGACTTGTCCTGGGAATGTGCCACTGAATAGAGCTGTGAATGTGGATGTACCTGGGATGCATGGGCACGCCTCCTTCACAGCCCCTCCAGATGCCCCACATAGCATTACTGGCTATATGAGGTGCATCTGTGATGTGCTATTACATCGGGTTGCGCCAGGCATCGCCCCTTGCTAGAATCGCCAGGTATGTCAGAATGTTCCCGCGCATCTTTTGAATCGAGCAGGTGCATTCCTTTAAGAATTCTGCCCTTCATGTAGTTCTACAGCAGAAAACTATGCAAAGTGTCACTTTGCTGCTACTTTGTATGGCTTCACCAGGCAAAGTTTGGCAATTCATCGTCCGAAGAACATTGCAAAGTTGAAGTTGAGAAAGCATTGCAAACTTCTGGCAAAATGAAGTTTCCTTGACTTTGCACATCCAACAAACATCCTTATTTGGGTAAGCCAGCTCTGCTAATCCATTTCCTTTGATTGTTGATGCAGCCATAGAACCTTGAATATGCCAGTTTAACTGATTACTGCCAAACACCATATCTAGGATAGGCTTACTCTGCTGATTCTTAACTGTTTATACTGTTGTAGCTAGGGACTGAAACTTGCTAGCGTCACTGGATACAGCCAAGCACCCTTTTAAGAACAGGCCTGCACTGCTGTTTAATGTAACTTGAATCTGCCAGTTTACAGAATACAGCGAAACATCCTAGCTAAGGTAAGCTTGTCTGCTAATTCTTATCTTTGTATGCTACTGTTACCAGATACAAACACTGCCTGATACACTGGATCTGGTCAAAACCCTGTTTTAGGGGACACCTCATTTCAATGTTGGTAATAGCAATTGATGAGTCAAACGTTTCTGGTATACCATCAGTGTATTTGACTCTGAGCTTATTATACGATCTTACTGCTAATGTGAAGCCTTATGGCCTAGCCATAGTGTTCTTTTATATAAATGTACTGCTCTGGGTAGATCAGGTGCCCCCCACAAGGGATATGCCCTTGTCAAGTGATGGGCTATCCTATCCTCCCCCTTACTGGCATCACCCCTCTGTAGTATTCACTAACTACTCCTCCTTCTAATAAATCATGGACTAACTCAGAAGTGTAATTGCTACAAAATTTTCTACAAAATTTTCTATACCTATTCATCCCAAAGAAGGAAATGTTCCTCGATATCTGACTAAAATCCCTAAATATCTCATATTGCTAATGTTGACCTTGTCTGGGGACACAGAGTTAAACTGTGCCCCCCATTATAGAATTTGTTCTCCAAATGAACAGTGTTGGGCTAGGACCAAGGGCCTCAAGCTGGTTCACATGCATATCAATAGTCTAAGGCCTAAAATGCAAGAGCTTGAGAGCTGGATTGCCACCTACAGACCTGAGGTGGTTGCCATATCAGAGACCTGGCTTAAGCCTCAAGTGCTCCCACATGAAGTGGAATTCCCAGGCTTCAATGCCTTCAGGAAGGACATGGTTGGTAAAAAAGGGAGTGAGATGGGGTCCTAATCTATGTTAACTCCAATTTTAGTGCCTCTGCCATTGGTATCCCCCACTTGAATGGTACAGAAAATGAAACTTTGTTTATTAAGATCCTACTTGGTAACACAAAAAAACATTTTATGTGAGGTATGTTTATATCCACAGGAAAACTACTAGGAGGCAGTGTGGCCCACCCAGTACCTAAAAAATAAATAAAGATGTCAGGAGAGATCGTGCTCCAATAAACCTCTAGTGAAACTGTACTGCACTCAATTGGAGAAACTGGACCCACTCACCAAATTTCAAATTGAAAAATATATTTATTTAATCAATTCAGGTACATAGATCTTTGAACAAAGTTTCGTAGTGTACTCACTACTTCATCAGGATCTATAAATAAACATTAAATACATTTTTTAATTAAATGCTACCCATAATTATATCCAGAATAATTCACTTCACTACTTAGAACATACCATACAGTATCTCAATAAAGTGTACTCTTCAATTGTTTATGCTGAGGTTAAGGTAGAAAAAACATTTAATCTCCACTTAGAATAACTTGTTTTGTTCTCATTCCATGCAAAACACACTGTGTTTACTTTATCTGTTTTCACTTGCCACAATTGAAGTCACTCACTTACAGCAAACTGAATGGTGGGGGCGAAGAGGGAACAGTGAAAAAGTCCATGTTAACTATTTGCAATGCCCACCTTAGATAGGTTAAAAGACTTCTATTTTATATGAAGTGCTGTCTTTCTTCTACAAATACATATTTTTCATCTAAATTCACACAGAGAGATATAGGGCCAGATATTAGAAATGCACCAAAGGCTGGCGCAACTCCGGTGCAGCGCAACTCAAATGCACCATGGCACAGTGCATGTGATATTCAAAGGTTGCGCATGGCGACATGCGCTAGCGCAACATAGCTGAATGTAATATTCAAAGGTTGCGCATGGCGAAATGTGCCAGCGCAACATAGCTGAATATCGCAGAGATGTGCTATGACGCAACCAGAGTTGCACCAGGGAGAAACCAGACCTGCACCATAGCACAACCAGAGATGCGCCAGAGAACAAAGGGAGATGCACCAAGGCACAGAAGGACCAGCCCCAGGCAATGGTGGGAACAAAGCTGCTGAGGGATAGCACGGGGCAGGCAGTGGAACCTAGCTGGGGACAATGGCAGGGAGGCAGAGTGGTGGGCCATAGGTGACCACTGCCTGTAGGGCACAGACAGGCAGTCAGCCCCCCCAGCACCAGGGCACTGGACGCAGGGAACTGGGGGAAACAACGGCCAAGGGAGAGCTGGCACTGGAACCCCCCCACTGGATGTCAAGCCCCCATCCACCCAGACCATGACTAGCCACACCCTGGTACATGGCGCCCAACACACATGCCACACATCCTGGACAGCCAGCTCATGGCCATCCCAAGGCACAGCCATCAACCAAGGGGCAGGACACCACCATGCATGGCCCACACAATGACACAGGCACACGACACAGACACCCACCATGCCACTGCAGCATGTCTCCACACGCCAGCTGCAAAGCAGACACTGACACAAGCAGTTAAGCAAGTAAACTGTAATAAACAAAACTATGTACAAAATAATGTGGTGGGAAAGGGTAGGAGAGTGAGGAATGGGGACAGGAGACAAGGACTGTACAGTGGGACAGGGAAAGGAAGGAGAAGGGATGGCAGGGATAAGAGGGAAACACTGGGGACAACGAAGGGTGGCCATGGCCTGCCGCCACCTGCTGCCTCCACCGCTGCCTGTCACACAGCACCATCCACCATGTCTGCTAGGCCACCTCCAAGGTCGACGAGGTTATAAGGATAATCTGCCATAACAGCTGGCAATAAAACGGCAGCCGTGACCTCCACTGGTTGCCTATGACAAAGGAATGGACAGGTGATCAGTGCAAGTCCCTAGAAACCATGCCCTCCCACTGTGCGCAGTGGACAGTGGGAACACATGCCCCTGGAGTGGCACCCTGGCCACCTACAGTGGGTGGGCCAACACCTGCCGACATCCCAACATGCCATGACAGTGCACAGCAGTGGACACCGCCACCCAAAGGCCATCTGACCGCGCAGTGACAGGCAGGAGGCACAGGGCTGAAGCAGCACCACAGCAGCACCGGTGGCAGCCGGGCACACACCCATCCCACCAACAGCTGGTACACATGTGCAATGGCATGCACACTACATAGTGTGCAGCACACAGCTGACATGACACATGGCACAGGTGGCCATGGCCGCACCCTCACCCCCGCTGACCACCTGGTAAGGGGTAAAGGAAGACAACAGTGCCTACCTGTCCATTGCGGTGCTGCACACACCTGTCCCACTGCTGATCCACCTCCACCTCCACTGTTCGGGCCTGCTCCACCTGCCGAATGTCCCGCAGCGGCCTGCTGCAGCCCACCAGGCAACCCTGCCGCCCTGGCATGGTGCCAATCCTCACCCCCTGGGAATGGAACACAGACAGGCACACATCAGAGTACAGTCTCAGCATGTGCCCACCACCCCCACCCCTGTGCAGTGTGCACCCCAGCCTGACATGACCCGCAGGGCAGTGGCGCAGCTCACCCAGTGGCCGGCAATGCCACACCACATGGCACATACTGACAGTGCCCCCCCCCCCACAAAGCATGTCAGGCAGCCCAGCCAACACCACGGTATGGCGGTTGGGCACACATGCAGCATGTGCTGACTTACCTGGCCGTGGCATGGCCCCCCGTGGACACGTGCCTGCAGCATTCTCAGCCTCTTGGGGTCCCACCACATCAGGTCACAGTGCCGGTGGTGGCACTGCTCACCGGTCTAAGGCACACTGGTATCCTGGACCAGGCCTGCAGCAAAGGCCTGCCAGATGTCACTCCTGGCCTGCTGCAGGGGCTCCTGGCCAAACAGGCCAGGTGCATGTGGCAGCACCTGGGCCACAAGGTCCACAAGCTCTATCTCACTCCAATTGTGAGTATGTCACACCCCTCACCATGCCATGCTCCCTAAACGAGTTGCTGAACCAAGATGGCGGCCAGTAGCGCACATGCACGACGTGCACAGGATGCGTGTCTTGTGGAGGCATGCATAGCGTCCACCAATTGCGCATCGCTGTGGATGCACTGCATGGGTGTGGCCCACCTGGCACATGGTGGTGGAGTCCCAAGGGGCATAGGGTTAGGTTAGGGGTCAGGGGTCACCCGGCGCACAGTGCACCAGAGCGTAATAGGGGCTATAGCGCATAGTGCGCCATGGGCCTTACAGCACTCAGGTGCTATAGAGACCATGGTGCACTATGGCCCCTATAGCACTCTGAGCCCACAGTGCGCACTAGGTGGTAGCACAGGCCACGACGCATGCATACTGTGGGCAGTGCATTGCGCATGTCACAGCATTGTGCCACGATATGCGTCGGAGCAATTCCGTTGTGCAAGAAGCAAGTGCACGATATTCAGCCGCCACATGTTAATGAGCTCATCAGCCAATGTGAGTGCACTGGGGATATTAGCATATCATTACCATTGTGCCACACCTCATTTGCATGTAATGTGCTATAAAGGTGCAGCACAACAGCACAGACCATGGACTGGTATTGCAACTATCTGAGGTAAGTTGCACCTGCTGTGGGAACAGCCAGCTCAGCAAGGAAGATGGGGTGGGCAGCTGCAGGCAGTAACACACATGTCTTTGTCCACAGGCAGCACCATGTCCGAGCATGAGTAGACTGAGGAGTGTGGGCCTGCCTGCAAGTGCAGGCCCAACTTTACAAAGGTGGAAGCCGATGCCCTGTTTGAGACCTACCTCAACAGGGAGAAATTGCTGAGTGGCGCCACTGGCACACCACAGGCCAGGGCTGTGGCCTGGGTGGAGGTGGCAGTGGCTGTGAACCTGCAGGGCAGCCACCAGTGGTCTGTGCAGAAGTGCAGAAAGAAGGTGGGCACTGATAAACGTCACATCAAGAAGAAGGTGGCAGCCATACGATCTGCCAGGACAGCCACTGGTGGGGGCCATGCTGCTGTGCCACAGCTCACAGCACAAGATGAGCTGGTGGTGGCCACCATGCGGTGTAGCACTGTTGAGGGTGTGCCTGGTGGTGGCTTCCAGATGGGAGGGAGCTCATCACTGCATGGTACATATGCCATGCCCGGGGGGGGGGAATGCTGGTATTGCAGCACTAACACATCTGTTTTCTCTTATAGCACCAGCACACCAGCAAGGCACTGGCCAGCGCACAGGGGCTGGAGGGGCAGTGGCGGCAGACGGCTGGGGATGTTGTGAGGCCGGATGCAGAGTCCACTGCTAGGGCACCAGACAGTGACCTACCCCATGGGGACCCCGCTGTATGGCGTCCACCTGAGAGGGGGCCGTGCAGAGCGGTCATACACCACCAGTGGGACAGCGGCACGCCCATGCACCCCTGGGTGCCGACCCATTGTCAGAGCACACCTGATTGCTGCAGGCCTCCGTGGAGCAACAGGTGCTGCTCATAGCTGGGGTGTATGCACTTCACGCAGTGGTGCTCCAGGCAGCTGAGCTGCACGAGAGAGGCACCACGCAGGTCCTGGAGGCTATACAGCACCTGCAGCAGGAGACGACCGCATCCCTGGCTTGCATTGCCAATATGATCTCGGTTGGCCTTGCACCACTGGCTGCCACAGGGCATGGCCACCAGCCACAGACACCGTGGAGTTCTCTGTCCACCCCATGGACCCAGCATCGGGCGACTCCCTCCATGTCAATGCCGGGTGCTGATGTTGGCATCCGAGGCATGCTTGGGGTAGGCCTGTTTGGGTGCCTACACACCCCTGCATGAACCAGGCCACATTCCTGCAGTTCAACCCCTGGAGGGCAGTTGCATACCCCCCTATGTGGCCGTTGAGCAGCCAGTGGCTGCTGACCAACCCGGTGCAGCCGCCCCCATGTCTGCAGCAGCTGTGGTTCCACACAGCGGACCCGATGTGTGCACCACCCTGTCTGCAGTCTGCTGCCACTGCCCTGTGTGCACATGAGCGATGTGTGTGGGTGCATGCCACAGTCGAGGCAACTGTGTGTCATGCCACACGCTGCCTGTGAGCACACCCGCCTGGCCACTGGGCCATGTGGCATGTGCATGATGAGAGCAGCACAGCACTGGCTGCGCCTGTGCACTGGCACCCTGCATCTGATCTATGCCATATGCTAGTGTCTGTGGGCGTGCCTGTGTGTGTGTGTGTGTGTGTTGCTGTACAGTGCTGCGTGTTGTTGTGTGTGGCTGTGTGGCACTGCCACCCCCACCCCTGCCCCACACCTGTGTGTGCATGCCCATTGCCATGCCTGCCCATGCCCATGTGCTGTGCCATTGTGTCTGTTCACTGCATGGGTGTTGCTCCACCTACTGCCACACGCCAAAGTGCTCCTGTGCAATTGTGTCCCAGTGCTGGCGTGCCATCCTTAGGAGCTGGGGGTCCCTCCACCCAGGGGAACTGCCCACCGCCCCCCAGCCCATTGCCTTTGTTGTCCCCACTGCTGTCCCCCTCTTCAGCCTTGACAGCTATCCCATGGTCAATGGCCATGTTGTGCAGTATGCAGCAGGCCAGGAATAGGCCACAGGCTTTTGAGGGGCTGTACTGTAGGGCACCACCAGACCTGTCAAGGCAATGGAATCATGCCTTCAGCATCCCGAACACACACTCAATGATGTTCCGCATGCTGGCATGTGCCTCATTGTAATGGTCCTCTGCTGGGGATGACGGGCGCTGGTAGGGGGTGAGCAGTCAGGGCATGAGTGGGTATCCACTGTCACCTGTGTTGACAGATACATGGTTAGCCTGGTGTCCTCTGTCACTGTGTCCCTTGCCCATCCCTGGTGCCCCCGCCAGCACACCCGCCCTGCCCATGCCCTGCTGTTCTCAGCTCCCCATGGCCATCCCATACTCACCCACTAGGAGGCCCATGGGGATATCCCCACTCTCGAACCTATGGCACAGTGTAGAGCTGTACCAGATGAATGAATCATGTGCACTCCCAGGGTGTGTGGCACAGACATTGGTCATGCGCCCCCTGGCATCACACACCACCTGGCAGTTGACACTGGGGTAGCCCTTCCTGTTAACTTATGCTACACTCTCAGGGCCAGGTGGCATGCAGATGTCCACATGGGTGCAGTCAATGACCCCTAGCACATCAGGCATCCATGCTACCCTGTGGAACTCCTGTATGGTTCATAGGTTCGTATGTTCATAGGTAATTTCAAGCTAGTTAGACTTGCGTCCATAGAGCTTGCCTTTATTTTATGTATTGAACATTAATCTATCATGTCTTTTATTTACCAAGAAGATACTTGTCTAATCTAGATTTAAAAATATCCATATTAGTACTGGCTACCACTTCTGCTGGTAAAGAGTTCCAGCCAGGAACCACTCTCTGGCTAAACCAATGCTTTCTCGGAAGAGTATGCCATTTTTGAATTGTTAATTGAAACTTGATGTCCCCTGGGTTCATATTTTGATTTTTTGGGGGTCAACCCTAGGTCAGCTAATAGAGCATCATCTTGCAAGCACTTAAATAACACAAAATAATCTCCCCTAGTTCTTCTATGCTGCAGAGTTAAACAAGTTTAGCTCCTTTAACCTTTCAAAGTATGACATGTCTCTTAACCCTTTGATGGATCTAGTAGCCCTTCTCTGAATACGCTCCAAGCTATGAACATCCCCTTTTTTATATGGAGCCCATACCTGAGCACAATACTCCAGGTTGATCTCACCAGGGCACTATAGAGAGGCATAAACACTCGTCTATCTCTACTGGCAATATGCCTCAATATGCAATTCAGTATCTGATTATTTTTCTTCACTATTTTATCGTAATGGGAACAAAATTTTAGATCTGAAGTAATTATAATCCCTAAGTCTCTTTCCTCTGTTGTTTTTCTTAGTTCAGTGGTGTCTATCTTATAAGATGAGTTGTTATTTCTCTTTCCTAAATGCATAACAGTACACTTGTTTCTATTTAATTCTAATTTATTTACTTTTGTCCACTTTTGTATAGCATTTAGTGCATCCTGCAGATCATTTGTATTCTTTTGATTATTTACTATGGTTCCAATTCTGCAGTCATCTGCAAATTTCGTTACCCATATATTTTCATTTTGTACAGTTAATGAAGTTATATAGATGTTAAAGAGACAGGGGCCCAAAACTTATCCCTGGGGGACTCCGCTAGTCACTGCCGCCCAGCCAGATGTAACTCCTTTAATTACCACTCTCTGTCTTCTCTCCTTTAGCCATGCATCAATCCAATTAACTAGATTATTGTTAAAATTATAATCTTTAAGTGTGTTTATTAGTTCCTGATGTGGGAGTTTATCGAAGGCTTTGGAAAAATCCAGGAAGACATTTACACTATTTACCTCATCCAATGCCTTTCCCACTTTCTCATAGAACACTAACAAATTTGTCTGGCAGGATCTATTTTTCCTAAATCTGTGTTGTACTGGATCCTGCATTTTTGTAGTATCTAGAAAATCCATTATATAATCTTTTAATATTGACTCCATGATCTTTCCTGCAACTGGTGTTAGGCTGACTGGCCTGTAATTCTGTATATCAGTTTTTGATCCCTTTTTAAATATAGGTATCACTAATGCCTCCTTCCACCCTTGTGGAACATGTCCCAAATCTATAGAAGTTTGAAAAATGTAAGTTAGTGGTGAAGCTAATTGTTCTGCCAGTTCATACAATACCCTTGGATGAATTTCATTAGGGCCTTGTGATTTATTTCTATTTGTCGTTTTTAGTTTATCAAGTACACTTTTCACTGTAATCTGTATATGTCCAGTTATAGAGTTAAATTTATTTTCTTCCTTATCTGAAGTAGCTGGGTTAAAAACTGAACAAAAGTATTCATTTTGGGTGTCTGCGGCTTCTTTATTATTTAATATATCCCATTGTGCATTCTTAAAAGGTCCAATGGTGTTATTATTTTTTTGTTTATTATTTATATATGAATAGAAAGCCTTATAGTTTCCTTTGACTTGTGTTGCAAGTCTGTATTCGTATTCCCTTTTGGCCTTTTTAATTTCCCATTTGACTTTTTTAACTATATTTCTATAATTATTTAAAGCCTGTATATTGTTGTGATTTTTAGTATTTTTATACAGTTCATACTTTTTGTTTATTAATTTCTTTAGTTTTGGTGATAACCATTTTGGAGCACCCCTTGTCTGTTCATATTTTATATATTTAGGTATACCTATTTCTATTGTTGATCTCAGCCTCTTTACAAATAGCTCCCACATGCCATCTATAGAAAGTCCTTCAAATTCCTTTTCCCACTTCCAAGATGCCATAGCTTCCCTCATGATGGTAAAATCCGCTTTGTTAACATTTAGGACTGTAGTCCTACCTCCCTTATTTCTTTGCCTTTTTCTCTTACTTGGAAAAAAACTATCTGATGGTCACTATTGCCTAATGGGGAGCTAGTCTGTACATTGTACACTATTGACTCCAGATCTGTAATGATCAGATGGTTGCTGTATGCTCTGCCTGTGTGCTGGGGAACTGGATGTATTCCGCAGCATGTGGCAGTAGGACATTGAGGAACTGTGTGAGGAGTCGTGATGTGGCTGACTGGGTTATGCCTGTGGTGTCCCCTGTTGGTCTCTGGAAGATGCCCATGGTGAGCAGGCACATGTAGTCTGTCACCCTCTTCTCCACTGTCAGGGCGTGACTCCGTCTAGTGGGTGCCTGCATCTCCTCACTGCATAGCTCACAGAGCTGCCTCAGAATCACCCAGTTCAGGTGATACCAGCCCACGATCTCTGTATCAGAGTGGTTCTCAAAGCTGATGTGGGAACAGTACCACCTGTTTCGGGCGTAGCCCCGACAGGCCCTTCCACGGCCATGTCGCTCTGCCTCCTGCCTCCTCACACCCCTCATTACGGCCTCCATCTGGAAGGCTGCATTGGCCATGGCCCCTGCTGTCCTGTCTTCTCCTGGGCAGTCTGCTCCAGTGGTCCACTTGCCACCTTGGCGCAGTGCCTGTCACTCTGCCTGGCTCCCTCTTGTGTCCCCTGCCCCTGGCTCGCACTCCATTGCCACCTCTGTCCCACACCCCTGTGGCTGCCTGTTCCACTCCCTCCAGGGTCTGGTGACTTTCTCTCTCTCTCTCTCTCTGTCTGTCTCTCTCTCTCCCCTCTGGTGCAAGTGCTGTCCCCCTGCTTGCTCCATGTATTTATAGGCTCAAGGCTGCTTAGCGCATCTGGCTGTTGCTCCACACTTGCGCCATGGGTCAGGGGTTGAATATCGCACTTTGCCACATATTCATGGGCATGCCCCCTGCCCTTGCACATGCATTCATTAGAGTTGTGCATTGGCGCACTGCTACTTGCACTGTGCACTGGCTCCCATTGAATATCGCTCAAAGCCGCAGTGCCGCAGTTGTGCATGTGCAACCCAGTTGCGCCATTTGCAACTGCCTTGAATATCCCAGCCTCAGTATTTTGAATATCTAATTCACTCATTTCCATTTCATTACTTTTATATTTATCTTTATATTTATTTTTATTTAAAACACATATTTTTTTTTTTACCTCTTTAAAAATCCAAAAGGGACTGAGGTTGATGGGTTACACAAGTATCTCTGGCTTTAAACTTCAGTTTCTAAAGTAATAGACATAATGAGGTGCATGTTCAAACATTCGCTGTTACTTAGTGGTGAAAAAAAAAGAACAAGGTACAACCTCCATTTTTATGTGTTTTTGTATCTCTTTTTACCTTTTGTCTTTGTTCTTTTCAGTTTACACTTTTTTTCTTCTTTGAAGTAGCTTACTGCTTCCTTTATTTTAACCTGTTTTGGCTGCAAAAAATACATCTTTCTTAACTTATTTCTATGCCAAACTGTTAAAGTGCTCTCTGTTCTTCTAGTGAAACCTCTAATCCCCATTTAAAAACCAAGAAACACTGTCTGTTAAATCAGAAGTAACATAATTTTTTTCCATTTGCTTATTTTGTTCTGTTTCATCCCATTTCACTTTCTGCCCCCAAGCATGAATTATTTTCTTTGTCTTTGCAATTATTACCTATTATCCGTATACCTAATTTCTTTTAGTTATTACATGCTGGTGAATTTGTGCTCCTTCTTGAATGTTTCTACTCCCACCATTGTGCTCTTGAGTTGCTCACTTTATATTCTCTTGCAACAGTTCATTCGAAACACCTGGCAGTCCTTAAGCCATGTTTGCGCATGCTCACTGGTTCTATTTTGAAACTTAGTTTTTATGACTGTGGGCGGAGACAACAGGAGTATTGCATGTACAAAAGGAGTCATGTCATGTTTTCTGTCCGTGGAACTGACTGAAGGTGTAAATAGTCTCCTCCGCCTTACCCTCCTCCAAGCAATGTTTTCCGCCCTCAAATAAACATGCTTTCATGTTAGTCAATGGTTGCAGGGTACTATTTTTTTCTTAAATGGGTGGTGCAAGAACTGGAACCTGAGTAGTGGGAGGCAGCATTAGTTTTTTTTTTTTTTAGTAAGATCCACCTCCGCCTCCACCCCAAACTTTTTTCCGATTCATGTGGGAGGAGTATGAGATAGCTCTAGCATGCTATAACATGATTCACTAGTTTAGAACCTTATCAACCAACAGACATGACTGTGTAGTGGAGAACAGAACATATTTAATGCCTTCAAACTGACTTAAAAATCCTTTGGAACAAATAATTATCAGAGCCACCTGGGGCCTCAGAAGGAGACCTAGACACGCATTCTAATTTACAGTAAGAGCCACATGTTTTTCTTAAACATTATATATATGTATAGTTTATATATAATTTGTCTTTAGTAATTTCAAAACTTTGAAAGCATTCACACACACGCACACATGCACACACACACACACCCCAAGCAGAACACAGCTGGATAAGGTACCAGTCTTAAGGAAACTTGTCATACTTACCCAGAGTCTAGCAATGTGAATCCTGGCTATGATTATAGGTGTTTACAACTGAATGATAATAATCACATTTGCAGATAGGTAGGCATTTGTGTCTAATTTCTGTTTGACTTACTTACATAGAATCTTTGATTTCAAGTATTTGCTAACTTGTAAATGTAAGTATCAGCATTCTGTTAGTAGTTAGCGCTGATTGTGGTCTGTGATAAGGTCATTTTTAATTTTTTTTTTAGAAATGAAGTGCATGGTAGGAAGCTGAATGTCAGCATTCACTCCATTAAACCTGTTTTACAGGTTTTTTTTTTATAGCTGCTTGCCAAGGCAATCTTTCCAGAATGCAATATGTTATGGGAGGGGGGGTTGAAATTGTTTTTATCATGAAGCACTGTTTTTTCTATTTAGTTGTTTAACCGGGAGTAGCACACTAAGCTGACAGCTTTTTTACAGGAGCGACCTGGGCACAGGGAAGTAAAGTGACTTACTCAGGGTCACACAGTATGCAAGTAGAAGCCATGGGATTCAAACCCAGGTCTGGTCTGCTGGATGTCACCAGATTTGCAGCTCAGAGCCTTAACCACTGTGCTATACTGCCTCCCACTGCATTGGTGTTAGTAATGCATTTAGAAATACAATTTTTAATTGTCTTTACAGTTAAACATGCAGTTTCATGTCAGGGCACATTATATTGGTGTTAGTAATGCATTTAGAAACACAATTTTTAATTGTCTTTACAGTTAAACATGCAGTTTCATGTCAGGGCACATTTTTGGGGGGGTTCAAATTATTTTAAAGATGGGCACAGTACTTGGTAAATACAAACTTTGATGATAAACAGTATTTTTTCTTTCAAGTTTGAGAAGTATGTATTATATATAAGTGTAACCGTGTTGTAAATGGTTAAGTGTGCAGTGGTTTAAGGCTCTGAGCTACAAACCTGGAGACCTAGGTTTGACTCCCACAGCCCCCACTTGCATACTGTCTGACCCTGAGCAAATCACTTAACTTCCTTGTGCTCCCGGGTCACACCTGTAAACAAGTTTTCAGCTTAGTGTGTCTCTCCTGGTGAGAAAAAAAACAAGCATTTCTCAATGCCGAATGTTTGCTTGCTGGCATTGGCATTGGTAGTGTAGGAGTTAGAGAGTTGCATAATAGGAATGGCAGTGAAGTATTGAACTGAAGCCAACCCCACCACCACCCTGCAGAGACTGACAGGCATTGGGGTGTGCCTTTGGGTCATCAGGCATAATGGCCATGCCATTTCACCACACCCTACCCTGCAGACACCGACAAGTGTCATGGTGTGCCTTGGGGTCTTTGGCCCTTATGCTCACCCCATTCCATCAGGAAATACAGTGAGATGGGTGTTGTATAGGAGAATGGGGTGAACTTTGGGGTTGAAGAGTCCAAGGCACACCTCAATGCTTCTCACTGGCTGCAGAGTGTGGAATGATATGAGCATTACAGGCGAGAATCCCAAGTCACACCCCGATGCCTGTCAACGTCTACAGGGTGGGGTGTTATGGTTGGAAACCCTAATGTCTCAGGCATTCATTGGCATTTTAACTCCAATTTTCAACATGAGATTTTTGTGACCCCCACCTTATGAACAGTGGCAATATCAGTTTGTTAGCCGAAAGCTGATTTTGCACATTGACTACACCATTTGGCACCACAGGTGCGAAAACAGATTTTGAACAGGATCTGAAAAATGACAGCTGCACTGTTGATGGGGAGGTGGCAAAAATGGCAATGTTGAAAATCTGCAGTGAAAATATTTAAAAAACTGGTGAAGTCACGAGCGTGTGTAGAAACTGCGCAACGCACACCCATAATGCAATTAGTTTGGGAATTTTTTACAGCAGATTGTCAACACAGGCATTTTGGAACCTCTGCTCATGAACAGTGTCACTGTGATTTTCTTAATCTGTCCCGAACAGTGATTTCCCACAGCGAGCACGCATTTCTGCGCTGGAAGTGCGAAAACACATTTCGGCCATGGTGTGAAAAATGACAGCTGTACTGTTCATAAGGAAGTGTGGAAAAATGCCAGTGGTGAAAATCTGGCCTGAAAACATTAGAAATCCATGAACTTACAAGGGTGCATGGAAACTGCACAATGGTCACTCGTAACACAGTCATTTTATGGACTTTTTTCACCAAATATTTAACATAGCCATTGTAACACCTCTGCTCATGAACAGTGTCACTGTGATTTTCTTAATCTGTCCCGAACATTGATTTCGCACACAGATTGCGTCATTGTGTGCTACATGCGCAGAAACACGTTTTGGGCAATATGTGAAAAATGACAACTGTACTGCTCATAAAGAGGTGTGATAAAATGGCAATGTAGAAAATCTGGAGTAAAAATAGTGAAAATTCATGAACTTATGAGCGTGTGTAGGAACAGCACAATGCATGCTTGTAAAACAGTCATTTTAGGGAATTTTTTCACCAAATGTTCAGCACAGGGTTTTTGGGGCCTACCTCATGAACTGTGACACTGTCATTTTGTAAATTGGTCCCAAAAGTTGGTTCCACGCAGTGACCGTGAAATCACCTTTCTGGGCCGATTAATAAAGTGACAGTGACAGAATTCATGAGCTGGAGTCCCAAAAAACCCATGTTGAAAATTTGGTGAAACAATTCCCAAAAAATGCCTGAGATATGCATCAAAGTTGAAAAAACCCTATTTATTACATTATATAGCTTACCTGCATTCCCTCAGTTCGTGGTCAGCTTTGAAGAGTGCAGACGTGTTCCCAGTCCACCGAAGATCATTGCACTAGACTCCGAAGGTAAGTATGGGGTGAGGGGGGTGTGGGGAGGCAGGGTGCACAGAGGGTAGGCACAGGTGGGGGGAGCAGGGGTCAGGACAGCCGGCAAGGGAAGGTTTTCTCTTTCAGGTTTCTTTTTTTTTCCTTGGACGACTTGGGACTTGTACCATGCTGGGGTGGGCTCCCAGCATGGCAGCTGGAAGGCTGTTTGGGGTGGGGTGGCAGTGGAGCTGACAGGGGATTGGGCACCCCCGTCGGCCAGACAGACTGTTGCCATGCTGGGGTGGGCTCCCAGCGTGGCACCTGGTTGTCTGTTGGGGGGGACATTGGAGCCGACCGGGGATTGGACACCCCTGTCAGCCATACAGTGTGTGGGGGGAGTGCATGTGCAGGCAGTAGCTTCTCACTGCTCACTGAAGCAGAGCTCTGCCTTTCAACTGTACGGCACTGCATTTTCAACTGCTGTCATAGACAGCTGCAGCATTCATTGGCAAACTGTGGCCGTGCCTGCAAACACACTGACTGCATTGGAAGACGGGTGCCAGACCTACGAAAACTCGGATGATGGCACTATGTTTCTTGCACATGCGTGCAAGCAAACATAAAAAGTGCCTAGAATTATTTTTTTAATATAGTTGAGTTTATATGTGGTAAGTAGATAGGGTATGATGTTTTGAATGTGGCAGTAGGATTTAGCATGTGCACTGCTTTAAAATAATTTCACAGTATTTTATACTTTCTTAAAAAGATACTCCACATTTGTGTGGGGGCTGTGGGATTCAAACCTAGATCTCCATATTTTCAGAGAAGAGCCTTAAACCACTGTGCTATACTGCCTCCCTAGTTATGGCAGTCATCTGTTTTATGATTCATGGTGTTGGTGTAGTAAGCATACTAACATACAAAAATGCCATTGCAGCCAGAATTCACAGTGCTATACAATATACTATAGAAAGTTACCTGTTTAAACACACACACACACACACCCGAGCAGAACACAGCTAGATAAGGTACCAGTATTTAGGAAACTTGTCATACTTACCCAGAGTCTAGCAATGTGAATCCTGGATGTGACTATAGGTGTTTACAACCGAATGATAATAATCACATTTGCTTCACTTGCAGCTAGGTAGGCATTTGTGTCTAATTTCTGTTTGACTTTCTGTAGATTACACATAGAATCTGAAAAATTCATTACATGCTGTATTGTGATTCAATGAACTGATACATGGGGATTTTGGTTTCTTTTACAAATTCATTTTTCCTGACTATGGATATACTAAAACAAAAATTTCTTAACAAAATGTTTTTAAATAAAGAGTTTAACTCACAGCAGCAGAAGAAGCATGTTGGCATTAAAAGCTTAGTGGCATGGATGTAGAGGCACCAGTATTTAAGCATGAATTTGGTAGAGGATTAATTGTGACTTGGAGGGGTGAGGGAGGGAGTGAGTCTTGATATTTGTAGCATAATGGTTTTCTGAAACTTCAACCTTCAATGGGTTAGACTCTGCAGCCATCTGTACAATATATCACTAAGCCATATGCAGTGTGGTATGGGTAAAACCCAGATCACCAGACCAGGACCAGTGCTTAAAATCTGCACTGGGCACAGCTAGTGCAAATATTGCTGATCCAGTGGATCAAATAAATATGTGCAAATAAATAAATACTCGGCTACGCCTCGTGCTTCACCCCACCCCAAGAGTGACGTTATTACATGATAACACACACCCTGCCATGCCTTATTGCGTAAATATGCCCTTTCTCAATGTACTATACTTTGATTCAGTTAGTGTATGCAACGGCCTTCATGTGAACACTCTGGGCTTCTCTTTGACTCCTGATGTCTATTTGCTTTAGCCATTGTATATTGCTTGAACTGCTTTGGTCTTCTTGATGTGGTGCCTGTGTGCCTAAAATATGTAATCTGTTTATCTACTGCTACCCATGTATCTCCAGTGAATGATTGTTATAACTGTCTGCTCTCCAAGCCATTGTTTTTGGACTTGTTTACTGTGCTGTCTTTGTATTAGTTTCGATGACGTGCCTTTGTAAATGAGTCTCTGACTCAAAGGTTTGTAAATCTGATATTTTTTAAATAATAAATGTTCATGTTTAAGTCCATGAAACACCCTTATCTAGTTAATGCATTCACAGTCATAGTGGCTCTGCCAGACTTGTTTTACATGGCGTGCTTACATCCCCCACACACACACACACTCGCAATTCAATTTCCTATAAGTGAGTGACTTCTATTGTGGCAAGTGAAAACAGATAAAGTAAACACAGTGTGTTTGGCATAGAATGAGTACAAAACAGGTTATTCTAAGTGGACATGAAATGTTTTTTCTACCTTAACTTACCAGCATAAACAATGGTAGAGTACAACTTATTAAGATACTGTATGGTATGTTCTGAGTAAGGAAGTGAATTATTCTGAGTATAATTATGAGTAGCATTTAATTAAAAAATGTATTTAATGTTTATTTATAGATCCTGATGAGGTAGTGAGTACACTATGAAACATTGATCAAAGATCTACTGTATATACCTGAATTAATGAAATAAATATATTTTTTCAATTTGAAATTTGGTGAGTGAGTCCAGTTTCTCCAATTGTGTGCAGTACAGTGTGTGTATATGCCTCATTGTGTTACAATGTCTGCTCTAGATTCCCTTAAAAATGTGCTTGCCAAACACTCATCTGGTGAAACGATAATACCTGGGGACTTCAACCAAAATTGGATGTCAGATGCTGAATCTAGACTGCAGGCCCTTCTTCTTGATGCTAGTCTAATGCAAGTGATAAGTGGGCCCATAAGGATTAACACCAAAACTGGGAACCATACTCTCCTTGACTGGGTAGTAATAATTAATCCTGATAGAATTCAGGCTGCTGGAATCTTTTCAGATTATTTAAGTGATCACTCACCTATCTTTGGTGTATGGGAGAATAATTTTCCCAGACTTCCCCCGAAAACTTCTATGACTATGTACTATTCTAATTTTGTACCTGAGTCCTTCATTCCCTCACTCACTGAAATTAACTGGAACTCCATCCTAGATCTCCCAAGCAGAGATGAGCCCCTTGGATACTTTGCAATTAATTTTCTCTCTGCAGCCACCTACATGCCCCCCCTATAGGAAGCTCTGTGAGAAGGGCAAATGTTACAAATGGCTCAACCCTAAACTCAAAAAATTAATGGCTCAGAGGCAAGACCTGGGGGCTGTTTAAGGAATCTGCCCTAAAGGCTGGTTGGGAAAAGTATAGGGAACTGAGAAACAGGTGTTAAAAAGGCTCTAAAGCAGCCAAATGCCACTATTTAAAAGGACTGCAAGAAAAACATCTATCTGATCCTAAAAGGTTCCAGTTCCATTTAAACTCCTTATGTAACCCACCCTTCCTCATCTGTCAAGGGGGCCAATGTTCCCAAGAAATGTGGCTACTCCATAGAAAATCTCTCCCAAAATATACTCTCAACCATTTCATTGAAATAACTACACTGGATCTTACCAGGCAGCTGCAGCCCTTCCCCTCCAATACTGTCCAGAAGGAGATTCCCAGTTCATCTTGTAGCTGGAACTCACTTTCTCCTCTGGTCCCAGCCCCCGAAAGGTTCAGCTGGACAATGTACCTCAAGGATCTCAAAAAAAGCTCCTGGATTCTGTTAAAACTAAGGATTAATTTCAATAGCTATTAAAAGACACTGAATCCAGAAACAAATTGCTTTTTTAAAACAAACACATTTTTTCACCTGGACCTTCAATGATTCTGAGAGGGCCCAAGAGTCCTGTTTGCTTAAAACTTCCTCAAAACTCAACTCCATGGGGCTAACAATTTTTTCTATGTAAAAAGCTGTGAAAGGGGCACATTAAGGGTGAATTTTAGACAGGCAGATGTAATACAAACTACAACAGGCAGATACTGATCATTTCTTCCAAAGACCAAAATGCTTTTTTCCAGAAGCGTGAGGCTCCTAACAATTACTCTGACATGGGTAAGTACCACCCCAATGAGCTTCAGTCTATTCTCCAGGGCCCTCAACCCTCTTCTTAGCTGGAGTGCTCCTTTTTCCTTTATGAGCCACTCCCTTCACCCTGAAAAGTGAACAGCTTCACCCCACTGTTCCCTGGCTCTCAACACTAGCCCAAGGGACACAGATGGTGCAGCCTGCTAGTGCTTCAACTGCCACCATTTCCTCTCAAACCAAACTCTGCTGCCCTTTGAATTTTGGCCTGTACACCTGGTCCACATGGCCCTGCTATGACTCGGCCCTTTCTACTGCCTGCCTTGCTTTCCTTTAATTTAAATCTTGCCCATTAAAGTGGTGGCCCAAACCGCTAGCCACCAGCAGTCTCCCTCACATTTGTCTTTCTGTGCCCGAGCTGAGCAAACAGGTACATGGAAACCCAAAGGGCATTCTACGACCTGCCCAGGCAAATTCATCCAGCTGTCCCGAGGCCTCTCCCTCCAAATAGACCCCATATGGTGTAGATCTTCCACCAGCTCCATCACTTAGCCCCCTGAGCTGCCCTGCCACCCAGGAATGAGAATGGCTGCTGCCACTGGTCCCACTCCAGCAGGAACCCTGGCATAGGACCTGCAGCCCTAGCAACTCATGCCTCTAATACCTTCCAGGAGCCCCCCTAAATGTTCTCAGAGCCTGAGCTTCCTCTCTACTCTCTGCCCCCCACAGAGACCCAGAACCCCTGTTTGACTGCATAATGTGACTACCTTCCATCATCCATGGAAAGCTCAGCCCAGGACCAGACACATTGCCACTGCTTAGTCGTCCTGTCTAAGGAGGTAGGGTCCCCTCCCCTCACACTGCTCTACCAGTGCCCATCGGTCTGCCCTCTCTACCTACTGCTCCCCCTTCTACTCAATCTTCCCCTCTTATATATCCTACCTTCTGCTACCCCCAAGTGGCAGCCTGCATCAATGACTCTCCCAGGACACTGACATAACTACCTAAATCTGGGAGAATAAGGTAGAGAACTCAGGGGAAAACTGCAAGATTAAGGCCCTAAGGTGAGCACAAGCCCCCTCAATTGGGAGGGGGCTTACACTCTCCCCCCCACCCAGGAAATCATTCCCTCCTGGGAATGATTGCAGGGAACCTATCAGTCTCCCCACCAGGAGCCTGAGTATGTGCACTCATACAGACTGCTAACAGAATTTCCTGCCAATAGTCCTCAGGCAAAACCCCCACCTAATCCCCCCAAATACCACCATCCCTATACCTAACATCTTATTTATCTGCTTACATGTGCCAGTGGGTACACTACATAATGGATGCAACATTGTAAAGAACAAACATTTCAGAAACATGCATAATCAAAATGTTTTCAAATATTTCAAAAAATGGGAGCATCATGTGGTAGATTTTGTCAGTAACATTTTCGAATACACCCCAGATTATACTACCCACCAAGATCATTATGGATCCACTACCCACACATAATTACATGCATCTCAGGCTCCCATCACACAGTTCCTCAATCACACACCACTAATACATAACCCCCCCCCCGAGGCAATAATAAAACATTTTAAGTGCTCTTTCTGATTTAAATAGATTCAAAGTCACTTTGACTTTAAAATGAGGTAACTAAAGCCCCGTTTTCTTCTTATGATACAGTTACCCCTTTTTGCCCTGCTCTGAGGAGCAGCTTCCTGGCACAGTCCCAGGGTCTCTTAAGGATCCTTAAGTGGCAGGTCAACCTCCAGGTGGAAAGTAGAACTCTGGGTCCAGCAGTCTCCTTCACATTTGTCTTTCTGTGCCCAAGCTGAGCAAACCAGCACGGGGAAAGTCAAAGGCTAGGAGCAGCTGCATGGGGGAGGGCACTATATGTCATTGTCCACCTAGGGACAAATGACCTGGCTGGGAATGGGATTAGAGCAGTGCAGCAGGGGTTTGTAGAGTTGGGCTGGGGCCTTAGGCAAGTAGCACACATGGTAACTTTCTTGGAAGTGCTGCCTGTCTATGGCATGGGTGAGGTTAGGGTACTCCACACCATGGGATTCAATGATTGGTTGAAAAACTGGTGCGGAGCTCAGGGATTTGACTTCATTAGGGACTGGGAGTCCATTTGGAGGGATATGGGCCTATACTGGTATGACGGTCTGCATCTGTCTCGGAGGGGAACCAGGATCCTAGGTGATGGGTTTAAATGCTTCATTGGCAAACATTTAAACTAGTCAAACTAGGAGGGAGGCACTGAAGAGAAGCAGGGAAATACCAGCCCCCCCCCACCAAAACAGGGTAGTTAGTGAAGTAGACACAAAGGTAGAGAAGTTGATAGGGAGCAGGACAGGGGTAAATCCAGAAAAAGGCAGTAAGGACAGTGATGGGCCTAAAAGGGGTAAGGCCATCAAAAAATGGAGGGCAATGAGTACCAATGCCCATAGTCTGGGTAACAAGCTCCCTGAGCTAGTGGTCTTGATGGAAGAAGGACATCTGGATATTGCGGCAGTCACAGAAACATGGTACACAGAGAACCATGACTTGGATGTCAACATACCAGGGTACACAATCTACAGGAGGGACAGGGAGGGTGAAAGAAGAGGAGGAGTAGCTCTCTACGTAAGGGAAGGAATCAAAGCAACAGAACTAAAGGGTAAACAGGGAGGAGAGGAGGCACTGTGGGTCACCCTGGAGACAGGAAATGGCACCACAATCTGCACAGCGGGTGTTTACAGAACCCCATCTCAAGGGTAGGCAATGGACAAGCAAATGATTGAAGGAATCCTTAGAATGGCAGAAAAAGGAGAGATATTGTTGATGGGGGACATGAATATGCCAGATGTTAACTGGAGCACCTTTACTGCAGCCATATCCAAGAGCAGGGTCATTCTCGATGCCCTACATGGGGCATGCCTCAGACAGCTAGTGTTGGAACCCACGCAGGAGGGAGCAGATCCTAGACCTGGCACTTTCAAATGGGGATGAGAGAGGATCCCAGATTTAGAAGTGAGTAGCCATCTGGGAACAAGTGACCACCAAACAGTGTGGTTCACAATAAACACAGCTGTAGAGTCAAGTCATACAAAAGCAAGGGTGTTGGACTTTAGGAGGGCTGACTTTAGCAAAACGGGAGAGTGCCTCAGAAAAGCGCTAGCAAACAGGCAAGAAGGAGGGGTAGAAGAACAATGAGGAAAAATCTAAACTGCCATCACAGAGGAAACAAGATTTTGTGTAAAGCAAATCAACAAAACAAAAAGAAGGAAAAAGGCACTATGGTTCTCAAAAGAGGTTTTCAGGGAAAGTTAAGGAGAAAAGGAAAGCATTCAGGAAATATAAGGAAACACAGAAGGAGCAGGACAGAGAACTGTATCAGTTAAAACAGAAGGAAGCAGGGAATGCAGTCAGGATTGCAAAGGCCCAAACTGAGAAAAAGATAGCCAACTCTGTTAAGAAAGGGGATAAAACCTTTTATAGGTACATTAGGGAGCAAAAAAAGACCAAGGGAGGGATACCGAGGCTTAACGAGGGGGAGGGAATGTGGGCAGAGGGTGACGGTGAAAAAGCAGGGATACTGAACGAATACTTCTGCTCAGTATTCACAAAAGAAGAGGAAGAGGAGGTACCTAAACCTAACAATAGAAACACTCTGGATAGGGAGGTCGATACCAGTCCATTCACAGAAGAAAGGGTTCTGAAAGAACTCTTATAACTGAAGGTGGACAAGGCAATGGGGCCTGATGGGATTCACCCCAGAATTCTAAAAGAACTAAGGGGAGAACTAGTGACACCACTGACTACCCTCTTTAAAAAATCATGGGAGGATGGGGTGATACCTCAGGACTGGAGGAGGGTGGATGTGATTCCCCTTCACAAAAGTGGGAGCAAGGCAGAGGCAGGAAACTACAGACCTGTTAGTTTGACCTCTGTGGCATGGAAAATGATGGAATCACTTCTGAAGGAAAGAACTGTTGACTACCTAAAGGCCAGCAGGGCACAGGACCCAAGGCAGCATGGATTCACAGCGGGAGGGTCGTGTCAGACGAATCTAATAGATTTTTTTGACTGGGTGACCAAAGTAGTAGATCAGGGAGGGGCTGTGGACATGGCCTACCTAGACCTTAGCAAGGCATTTGACACAGTCCCACACAAAAGATTAATAAACAAGTTAGCCAGCCATGGAGTGGGTCCCAGGTGTTAGCCTGGGTAAAAAATTGGCTGGATAACAGGACACAGAGGGTAATTGTAAACGGAGTCCACTCTGAAGAAAGGGGGGATACTAGTGGGGTACCACAGTGTTCAGTACTGGGACCAGTCCTCTTTAATGTCTTTATAAGTGACATTGTGGAGGGACTGGAAGAAACAGTATGCCTCTTTGCAAATGACACAAATCTCTGCAACAAGGTTGATACACAAGGTGGGGTGGAATGGTCAAATGTATGGCAGCTTAGATTCAATGCAAAGAAGTGCAAAGTAATGCACCTGGGAAACATAAACCCAGGGGAACAGTACACAATGGGAGGGGTACTGACAACAAAACAAATGGAGAGGGACCTGATGGTAGTCATATCAGATGACCTAAAGGTGGGCAAGCAATATGAGAAGGCAGTAAGGAGGGTTGGGGGAATACTGGGATGCATAGGGAGAGGCATCACCAGTAGAAAACAGGAAGTCGTTATCCCACTGTACAGACAGCTGGTGAGACCCCATCTGAAGTACTGCGTGCAGTTCTGGAGAGCCCATCTCCACAGGGACATAGACAGGATGGAGGCTGTTCAGAGGAGGGCAACTAAAACGGTGCAGGGTTTGCACCAGACGCCATACGAAGAGAGATTAAAGGAGCTTAATATGTTTACCCTTGAGGAAAGGAGGGAGAGGGGAACATGGTTGAAACTTTCAAGTACCTCAAGGGAATCAACAAAGTCCAAGAGGGTAGCAACTATAAGAAAAAAAGATGTTCAAGATCAAGGGGACACAATTTGAAGTTGATGGGTGGGGGGCAGCTCAGAGGTAATGTGAGGAAGTATTGTTTCACAGAGAGGTTGTGGATTCATGGAACGGCCTTCTTGAGGAGGTCATGGAGTCAAAAACTGTGGGCGAATTCAAGAATGCATGGGACAGACATAAGGCAATTCTAGTGGGGGGTAGGAGGAAATAGGCTGCTGGTTAACTAGGATCTGCAGCTTATCCATTAGGTAGGGAACTGGGCAGACTGGGTGTGCCAAGTGGTCCTTCTCTGACATCAAATTCTATGTTTCTGTGTTTCTATGGGCCCGGTTTAGTGGTAACATCCCTGAAGGAGTCTTTGGCCATGGTGTAATATTTCACTCTGGACCCTGCAAAATCCTGCACCAGTACAAAATGTTTAAATAGTGTCAGTCCGGTCCATGGGGTGGTATGGTGCATGGCACATGTTTTTGGAAAAAGTTCCTGTGACGGACATCCTCCCATTTCAGGTCAGTGTTTCAGCTGCTCCTTGAAAACCCAAACAGTCAAAAACAGCATGCATTTCTTCTATAATATCCCAGAGTCTCTCCGATACATACGGATATTCCAACAGTGGGTACTCAATTTGTATTCTCCTTCTCACCCACCTTTCAGTCTGACTCCACTCAGGCAAGTCTCAAACACTTGTTCTCTACGCCATACCTAGATCCAACCAGGTTCCTCCACTCTAAGTTGTGTTTAATGGCTCACTGCAGTTTAGTCCATCCATCCTGGACCTGAGTGCATTTAAATGAACTGGAAGGCATAGGGTGCAGTCTGATGAGGTGATCACCAGGTGATGGTATGTCTTGGGGATAGCTCTATAGATCTCATAGACGGTAAACTGAAACTTTTGTTTGATCAGTCTTGCTTCATCCACCTCTTCATCTTCTATCATCTCCTCTGTCTCCATCCTTACGCCAGAGCTGGCTCCCTAGTTGGACACTGATCTGGTTCTCATAGATACTGAAGACTCCGGCCTTGTATCCTGAGCCGGTGGGCTGCTCCTGGACAGGGACCAAGCTGAGAACCCCCTGGGCCATGGTGGATCACCCACAGGTTTTCTAAGGCCTTTGCCCCTCTCCTTGCCATGGGGATAGTGAGCAGCCAGCAACGAAGGGCTGGGCAGACGTCTGTGCCCCTCATCACCTTTTAAATCCATGCCTTAAGTACCACCCTCCTCCCATTCTGACTCCACAACCACATCCGAGGAGGGTTCAAGTAGCTTCTCCTTTACTGGGGATGGATCTTCCAGGGAGAGCTTCTCAAACAGCCCTAGCTCCAATCTTCCCTGTGACCACACTGAAGCCGGCCCTCCAAAGATGCTAGGAGGATTTCCCCAATAGAATACTCGTGGGGTCCAGTTGATTATGCCTCCAGGTGCAGAGCTGGAGCAAATGCGGTAGACAGCCAACCTGGCAATGCCTTCCCCCCGAAATCTGTAGTGGATGTATCGCTCATCCCCTTGTCCTTTCCCTCCATTATTCTACAGCCAGTCAAAGTGAGACGAAGGAACCATAGACAGAGGCTCCTCAGGGAAGGCACTTCTTCCACATCTGCTGATTTTATCCCTCTACCAGTCAAACGGATTAATTTGACCATGACTCAGTTTGCAGCTATTAGATCAGAACCAGGGGGAAACAAAATATTGAGTTCTTACTGTTCATCCAAATCTCTCCACTTGGATTGCTGCTGCAGGCTCTTTCTCCACGACTGCTCTTCCTCTCCACCACTATAAAATGGTGCCTATCCTTTAGGCTGGTTTTCCCCTTCATATGCTTTCAGCCAAACAGAATGCTGCTAGCTACCATGTGACCTGCAGTCACGCATAGTGCCACTAGGGGAAGAGCATCTGAGGCCTAGCACCAAAAGGCCTGCCTCCATGCCACCTGCTATCTTGTTCCTTTCTATTGCTCCACACGGCCCTAGAAGGCCAAGATCGGACCTGCAAGCCCTCCGGTCCGGGGATTCAATTAATTTAAAGAAGGGGGGGTCACAAGAGATCCCAGATGAGACTCCATGTGCAACCCACCCTTCCTCATCTATCTAGGGGACCGATGCTCCTGAGGAAGGTGGCTACTCCATAGAAAATCTCTCCCAACACCTACTCTCGACCATTTGATTGAAATAACTACATTGGATCTTACCAGGCAGTTGCAGGCCTTCACCCGCTCCACCCCGATACTGTCCAGAAGGAGATTCCCAATTCATCTTGTAGCTGAAATTCACTTTATCCTCTGGCACATGACACCTGGAAGGTTCAGCTGGACAATGTAACTCAAGGATCTAAAAAAAACTCCTGGATTCTGCTAAAACTAAGGATTAATTTCATTAGATATTAAAAGACACTGACTCCAGCTGGCCCTGTGGCTTGGAGGTTTTAGGCATCATGTCTTACCGCCTGCCATACCGGTGATTTATATCTGTGGTGCGAGCGGGTCGCTGGGGGTGAGCCGGCGTGGGACGGGACCGAGCATCTGGAGCACGCTCTCTTCTCCCAGGGAGGGAGAGACATGGAGGCTGGCCCACCTCTGACACTTAGCGGTGGCTGGATGTCAGAGTGCCAGGGTCCCGTATGTGAGGGAAGGGACGGAGCAGTCGGCCAGCGTGCTGTGGGTGGAAGCACGCACAGCTCAGCCATTGCTGATGCCACATTGCTCCGCTCTGGAAGTAAAAGAGGAGGAGAAAACATCTGAGCAGTTGGATGGCCCCCGACCCCCACAGGCGTCATCCCTGTAACTGTGCAGCCTGCTGCAGAACTGGATCCATGTCGGTAGGTTGAGGGATCCATGCCACCCTGCCACAGGGGGCATGCCATGGAGGAAGACAGGAAGGAGATCTGCGAATGGGTGGATGAGGCCAGGGGCAGTCAGCGAGAACATATGCCTCCTAGGAGGGGGAGAAATCAAGTACAAAAAAAAGACACTGAATCCAGAAACAAACTGCTTTCTTAAAACAAAAAAATTATTCACCTGGACCCTCAATGATTCTGAGCTTGCCCAAGGGTTCCGTTTACTTAAAACTTCCTCAAAACTCAGCTTCATGGGGCTAACAATTTTTTCTATGTACAAAGCTGAGTAAGAGGCACCTTAAGGGCGACTTTCAGACAGGCAGATGTATTACGAACTACAACAGGCAGCTACCGATCATTTCTTCCAAAGACCAAAATGCTTTTTTCCAGAAGCGTGAAGCTCCTAAGGATTACTCTGGCATGGGTAAGTACCACTCCAATGAGCTTCACTGTGTTCTCCAGGGCCCTCAACCCTCTTCTTAGCAGAGTGTGTTTTCCTTTATGAGCCACTCCCTTCACTCTGAGAAGTGAACAGCTTCTCCCTCACCATTCTCTGGCTCTCTAAACTAGCCCAAGGGACACGGATGGTGCAGCCTTCTAGTGCCTCAGCTGCCACCATTTCCTGTCAAACCAAACTTTGCTGCCCTTTGAATTCTGGCCTGTACACCTAGTCTACATGGCCCTGCTATGATGTGGCCCTTCTGCTGCCTGCCTTGCTTTCCTTTAATTTAAATCTTACCCATTAAAGCGGTGGCCCAAATCACTAGCCACCAGCAGTCTCCCTCACATTTGTCTTTCTGTGCCTGAGCTGAACAAAGCGGCATGAGGAAACCCAAAGGGCCTTCTACGACGCTCCCAGGCAAATTCATCTGGCTTCCCCAAGGCCTGTCCCTCCAAACAGGTAAGGGCTTTCCTCAGTACCATCACTTAGGCCCCTGAGTTGCCCTTCCACCTGGGAATGAGAGCATCCGCTGCCACTAGCCCCACTCCTGCAGGAACCCTGCAACAGCCCCCGCAGCCTTGGTAACTCAGGACTCTAACAACTTCCAGGAGCCCCCTAATCATCCTCAGGGGCCTAGCCTTCCTCTCTACTCTCCACCCCACCCGGAATACCCAGGACCTCTATTCGACTGCATAATGTGGCTACCTTCCACCACCCATGGAAAGCCCAGCCCAGGACCCAGCACTTCGCCGCTGCTTAGCCATCCTGCCTAACAAGGGGTTCCCCTCCCTCCGTAATACCCTACCAGTGCCAGTTGGTCTGCCCTCTCTACCTACTTCTCCCCTTTCTTCTCAGTCTCCTTTGCTTCCCCTCTTATATACCCTACCCTACGCTGCCCCCAAGTGGCGGTCTGCAGCAATGACTCTCCCAGGACACTGACATAACAACCTAAACCTGGGAGAATAAGGTGGAGAACCCAGGGGAAAACTGTAAGACTAAGGCCCTAAGGTGAGCACAAGCCCCAGTGACTGCCTTACCAGTTACTATACTACTAAATAGGTCTTTTCAGGAAGGGATTATCCCTGATAAGTGGAAAGTGGCTGTAGTTGTCTGTATACATAAGGGAGGATCCTATGAGCCTGTTGAGAATTATTGGTCTATATCTGTACTCTGCCTTTCGGTGAAGATACAAGAGAGGCTGGTTTATAACCAGCTCCAGGAATACTTTGAGCAGCACCACTTGCTCTCTGTCAACAACATGGATTTAGGAAATTTCATGGCACGGACACAGCACTTGTAAAATTTACATCTGATACTCTCAGCACTTTGGATAAAGAGTCTCTGACAGGAGCTATCTTCACTAACCTTACCAAAGCATTTGATTTGGTTAACCACGGGATGCTCCTTAATAAACTAGCAGTACTGGGGTTAGACAGCCACTCCCTTTCTTGGTTCACCAACTGCCTAACAAATAGGTCAGAGGAGGTTAAATGGAAAGGTGCTCACTCAAGCCACCTTACCATCACTGATGGTGTTCCCCAGGGCTCCATACTGGGCCCGCTACTCTTCTCACTATTTATCAATGATATTGGCTAAAACTGTGGGGATGGGAACCTGTTGTTATATGTGGATTACCTGGTGCTATGTTGGAGCGATGCTGATGTCAGCACAATTGCTTCCAGGTTCTCAGCTATTTTAAATGTGGTTGAAAAATAGTTTTGCTACCAACATGTTGGTGATGAAGGAAAGAAAAACCAAGGCAGTCTTATTTGGGCCCAAACATCTAGGCACAGCTAGGCAACACCTGTTCACACTATACACCTCCTCTGGAGCTCAAGTTGAGGTGGTTAACAAAGTAAAAATATCTTGGTGTCTATATTGACCAAGATCTCATGTTTAAACCTCATGTGGACCACATCACAAAAACAAGCCACAAGAAACTTGGCCTGTTGTACCGATTGGGAAACTCTGTTTGCTGAGTCCAGACTTGTCAATTCAAGTGGTACCTTACTCCCTACATTGTTTTATGGTGCCTCTGTACTATATTCCCTCAGGACCTCGGAGACCAATACATTGACTGTCTTGTATAACAAGAGCAGTAGCTTTGCATCTGGGTCTCCACCTAGGAGGCACCACTATGAGGTTCTCTCCTTGCTGAACTGGCCTACCCTTGAAGACAGATTTACTTATCCCTTACAATGTCCTTGTTTGGAATTGTCTGTTGTCCAAATCATAAATTGTGCTGCAATTTTAACTGTATGTGACTAAATCCTATTGTCCCTGTTTGCAATTGTACTATTGACCGTGCCCTGTTGTTCGTGTATTTGCTTGTGATTATTGCTTGTAACTAATTCCAGGTTACCCCTGAAAAATGGACCGATGGTCTCAGTGGGCCTACCCGGTTATCAAAATTCCATAAATCAATAAATAAATAAAAGTTGGTAGTTGTGACTAGGAGTGCTTGGATGCTCTGGAAACTGTTCCAAGAGCACAAAGTCAGAATTTTGGCAATTTCAATTCTGACACCAATTCTGATCCAATTCTGTTTATGGAATCAAAATAGAATCGGAAATGGAATTAGAATTTCTGATTCCACATCCAACCCTGTAAATAAACCTCCCAGTCCACATAAGCAAGTAAAACAAATTAAACAACACTATCCCACACTGCTTCAGAGACAACCACTGAGTCTCTTCCCTCCACAGTACCTAGCCTGGATGAGGTCCTCCCTCCTTATCCTTGAACCCTGGGTGCCTGGAGGACTGGTCTGGTGCTGGTCAGTTAGTGGTCAACATGATCACTCAGTAGTGTCTGTGATTGGTGGTATGTTGGTAGGTCTGGTGGTCAACAGCTCTGACTAGTCCAGGCATTCTCCCATCATTATATTTTCTTTGTTCGACAACCTTCTACTGGCCCACCACTACCACAGTCTCCAACCCCTTCCTTCAGCATTTGGTGCTCTTTGCTCTGTTGCTCAATGTCACCCAAACCAGTGTCCAACTCATTCTGTTACCGTCTTCAAACTGGGAGGGACTTTATCCCTGGTCCCAGGCTCTGGCAGCCCAACCAGATGCATCCCCCTTTCCCTGCCAGTAACAACATTAAACAACACCTGCCAATAATATAGCTGCTAAGTGCTGCTGTTGGACTTCCTTCTGTGCAAGTCTGGCAGTGGCCTCCAAGATGCCTTCTGGGGGATGGGATGTGGCCAACCTGGAGCAAACCCTGGGTTCCTTGCAGATCCAGTGCTGTCTTAGTCAGGAAACTGACAGGAACCCTGGAATTGTTGCTTTAAGGCCACCTCCCAGCATCCTCTGTGTTGCCACTGCCCTTCTAGATATTAGGATTTGGGAAGGGGGACTGTGTCACTACCGACAAGGCTTGCCACTGAACAACAAAGTCAGAGAAGTGATGAGATGATCCAGCCAGCAGTGAGCACGTTTGACTTGCAGGTGATCTGTGTGTGTGTAGTGTTTCTAAAGTGGATGGTGCCATATTGCTGCTTAGTGTCTTTATTCACAATATGTCATTTTTTTCTGGGAGATTGTCTTGAGGAGAGAGACCACAGGCTCCAGTGTTTCTTTAGATGTTGATTTAAATATGAATGTGGTGATATTCTGAGGATACAAATCCAATGATGCTGGAATATTACCTTAACATTTAGTTCTGCATTTTGTGTACAGTGGGCATAGCAATTCCAGGTATGTTAGATCATCCGTCCTTGTCACAGAAGTCATTGGTATTGTGTGTTTTATAAGTCTTCCTTAATCTTTGACTGTCAAAGTATTTAAATCTATATCTAGTAAAAAAACTTCCTCATCTGAAGGTTTGGTAAGATGTTAAATTAAGGTTTGAATCTGAAAAAGCATGTTTCTAGATAGTCAATTGCTTGTTTTATATTGGGCCCCAAGACTCAGTTCCCTTAGTTTGAATATGACCCTAATTCTTGTTTTTACATGGAAGAAAACTTCTGCCAGTGGTCTACTAAGTTTGTTAGCTACACAGTATAGTAAGCCATAAGGTTGTTAAATGGATTCCAGAGCTGACATTAAGATAACCCGCTGTTAAACTCCAGAAATTCCATTTTAAATCATCAAGCAAGAAAGTTAAGAGAAGCTTAGGTAAGATACACATACCATACATAACGCTCCTCCCCTCCATTGCAAATCTGATAGCTAAATAAACCTTAACTCTTTAACTCTGACAAATTAAGGTCTTAAAAGTCCACCTTATCCAAATTTTCAATGATATCTTGGTCTGAAGATGTAGGCAATTCCCCAGTCTCTTGGGCAGAGTACTGAGACCATAAAAAAGTCACAAGTTGATTAATTTTAAAAAATATATATGATTTTCCGTCTTTAATTATCTTTACCTTCGCTGGTGGGAACAAAAAGAACCGGGCCCCCGTTTCTAATATCTCTTGCCTATGGACCAAAAATGTTCTCCTCCTCTGCTGTGTGGAGTAACAAAAGTTGGGGTATATAAAATGATTGCACCCATTATATTCCAAAGACCCTCTAAATTTAGCCAGTTTAAATATATACTCCTTATTGGATTCAAAGCCAAACATTGCGAGAATTGTGGATTTATTCTGGCCAGACTATTGCTGCTGCAGTTGTCGCTTTGTTAACCTAAAGGCTTTTGTAATCAAATGGGGTTCTCCTGAGGTAAATCAAAAGTTTTGATGAGAATATCCTTCACTAGTTCTCTAGGATTAATGAAATCAGAATCCAATCTGTCAGGTATCCTCAATATGCGAATGTTTCTGAAGCAGAGCATATTTTCTGCATTTTCCAATTTACGATTTATATTTAAATGTTCTTTCAACAAGCTGGTACAGTTAGCATCCAGTGAAATAAATCTTCCTTCATGTCTGGTAAGGATAGTTGTGTGCTCGCCTATAATCTTTTTGTTAGCCTCTCCAGCATTTTTTTTACCATGCTAACTTCGGTTTGTAAGAATTCAATCTTTTTCAGCAAGGCATCAAGCCTTCTATCACTCCTCTCCATCCAAGCAAGTATTTTGTCAATTGCCTTCCCTAGTGAATCCAAAGTATAACTTTCACCTTCTTGCAGAGAAGACTGCTGACGATTTTCAGATTGCAGGTACAGGGGCTGTTGTTGAAGACACCTGTTCTGCTCTCCCAACTCATGCAGTAGTCTTTCAGGAGTGCTATGAGTTATCCCTTCAGCAGCCATCGGGGGAACTGGCGTACTAGCTCTCAAACCACCGGCTCCAAACTCCGGGCTGGGCTTTCCAGGGAGAGACCGCTGATCAAGAGGGGCTGACCTCAGGGAAACAAACTCAGATGCAGCCACGCTTCCCTTACTCTCGCGGTGACTCATTATCAATAATATAAATCAACAAAACAAAATAAAAGCAAAGGAGCTAATGCGGTACACTAAAGCTATCTGAATGGCCCAGAGAAGGCAAAAATTACCCGAGGTCGTACAGAGCAATGCAACTAAGCGACTGCTGCGTCGGCCATCTTTCCCCCTCACTTCCAATTTTTGTTTTTTTAATGTGTTTATTATATTTATATATAAGGTGACTTAAAATAAAGCTTTGGTCAGTTATCGAATATCCTGGCATAAAACCTGCCTGTGCTTCGTCAATGATCTTGCTGTTTTCTATCCATTTTGTAGTCTATTATTAATAATAATTTTTTTTTAACCAGGAGAGACACACTAAGCAGAAGTATATTTACAGGTGCAACCTGGGAGCACAAGGAAGTTAAGTGACTTGCTTAGGGTCACACAGTATGCAAGTGTCTAATACAGTACAATGCAATCTAATACAGCATATGTGGGTATATGTGGGTATAATTATCTTCACTGTTTGCTGGAGTTCTGCCATTTAAAAGAATAAAATTATGATCTATTAGTGTATCATATACCTTCTTACCCTTTGCATTGGAGATTTTATCCCATGTGTTCCTTGTATAGAGTATTTTTGTGTTCTCCAGAGCTCCTACCAAGGTGCCTATTTCTTTTTCCATTTCTGAAAATTGGCCCATTCTTGAGTTGAAGTCACCCAATATAATACCTATTTCCAGGTTACTCTTGCTGAGTTTCACTGTAAGTGATTCTAAGGAGCTTAGCAGTTTTGTCATTCCGTCCAAGTTAGTGGATGGTGGAATATAAATATTAAATATGGATAATGACTTTTTATTGCCAGTAATTTTTATTCTTAGTATATTATCTTTGGCTGTGTTGATTTCTGTGATATCCAAACTCTCCACAAATTTCCACAAGGTGGGAAGCCTGCCCATGTTCCTACCAAATCTCTTGCTTCTCTTGACCTTAGTGTGAAAAGAGTTAAAACCATTAAAATCTGGTTTCTCCATTAACCATGTTTCTTGAAAGCATTTACTTTGGAGGTTTTTGAGAAATTCTGAAAACTTGGGGTCTCTGAAATAATCCATTAGTCCTGCGACATTCCAAGAAGCAACTGAGAATTCAACATCAGATCCTTCCTTTACCATTGGCAAGGCCTGTAGTCTTTCTCCTCTCTTGTTCATATCTAATTAGGCCTCCAACTCAGTCAAATGGCCTATCTATTTGCTGTATTGATCATGTATTACCAGTTTGAGGATGACCCCCCTTTAAATGTCTGACATTTTCTTTCCCTTCTGTTTCATCTGCAATATAAATGCCTATAGATCCCATGGCTACTATTTTTGACATTAGTGCCTGGTAGGCATCCCTTTCCTTAATCCAGATCATAATATGACAATCCCTTTCCCACCTGGCAACCTTTTGATTGCTTGTTTTATGTTAGGTATTTTCAGTAGATTCTGGAGAAGGTCTCCTACTTAGTATTGAATATTTCTCTGGGTTTCAATGTACATTTGTGCTGCAGATGCTGAGAGGGGGAGAGCAGCTACCCTACGTCAAGGAGGTGATTTACTGAGTACATTAATATTAAGTATAAGTCAGTGTTTTGGTTCTCTGTTTTGGGGCTGTCTTCACTTAGAGTGACTTTAATTTGCCAGGGAGGTAATCTAGCTGGGAGAATATTTGCAATCATGTGTGCCTAGAGCTATTATTGAAACTCTGTGAAAGAAGTGTCTGATAAGGAGAGGAGCTGAAGAAGGCTTGCAGGACTGTGGATTACAAACAGGAGTTGACTGTGGACTCTGTTTGCTGTAGAAGCTGAGGGAGGGAAAGCAGCTCCCCTATAGCAAGGAGGTGATTTATTGAGTACATTAAATTGAATTCTTAATTCAGGGGCCTGTAATAGTAAGTAGAAGTCAATGTTTTAATTCTGTTTTTGAGGTTGTCTTTACTAAGTGTAACTTTAATTTGCCAGGGAAGTAATTTAGGTGGGAGAGAATTTGCAGTCATTTGTGACTAGAGCCGTTATTGAAACTCTGGGAAAGAGATGTCTGATAAGGGGAGGAGCTGAAGAAGGCTTGAGGGACTGTGGATTACAAACGGGAGTTGACTGTGGACTCTGCTGCAGAAGCTGAGGGAGGGAGAGCAGCTACCAGCTACCTTTGTAACCCCTAAATGGCGCTATCCCAGGGGCTACTACCCCTGCCTGATTTGCCACTAACAGGTTGAGGGGCCTGGATCCAATGGCGGGTGCCTCCACCCAGAGGTCAGGGTTTGCAATAGTTAAACTAACTTGGTCACAGCCCTCTGGGACACTGCAACCCCTTTCTTCCCACTAGTGGCCCACACAATATATCAGAATTACCTTCACAGTATACACTTACCCCAGGTCTGGTTCCGCATTGGGACCTCCTGTGAAATGAGATACAGTGCAACAATCACAGTACAGTACTTTAACATAGACAAATACCTCAGGCAGTATAACTTTGCTGAAACAAGCAGCTCTGATTTATTTAGGGGATATAACAAGGACAGGGGAAATCAGGTTAATTAGCTTATCACTCTAATAATCTCATTTATGGCTCTGTGCACAGGCCTCATCCTCATCAGTTACTGTCCCTGGGTACCCAAGCCCTAGTGGCAGTCCAAACTGTGGCAGCTGGTAGGGCCCTTTCACACAGAGAAAAGGAGAATTAAACAGTCAGCAGTACAGTAATTCCATTTGGATTTAATGTGGCAATTCAACAGGGAGCGACCTTGAATTAGTACTCACGACCTCCAAATAAGATAGGGTCCTTCAATGTCAGCAGGGCTCACTTGAGGTACACAAACCTCTTCACACATCCATATAAAAGAAAGCACTATACCAGGCAGGCTGCATCTGTATCCCGATCGCATTACTGCACAATACCGGAGAACACACAGCAGATTCAGTTCCTGACAGACCGAGTGCAATTTTCAGCAATTCCTCCAGTCTTCTACAGGGTGAGCCTGGTTTCAGAGATCCTTTGATTCTTTTCACAGGACGGATTCAGTCCTAACAAGCTGTTACACAAGCTGCAGACCGGAACTCTGGGCCTTATACACGCTTTTTGACTAAAACTGCACACTGAAAAAGCATAGGCTCCTTCCTTCTTCACTGCCAAAGCTCAACTGAAACTCCAAACGACAAACCGGCACTTCCTTTGAGTTCCTCCCAGTTCTTGACTGGATTGGCTGTCACCACAATAGACTGCTGCTGTTGGTCCAAAAAGGTGCTGAAGTCTAAACTACATCTCCCAGAGTCACTGCTCATACAATCCTCTTGTGGCTGGCTCAGATTATGAGTCCAAGTTCTGATTCGTCCAAGGGACCATTTTAGAGCTAGCTTACCCACACTGATTGGTCCAGTTCAGCAGTTCAAAACTAGAATGGGAACTAGCAGACACAGTTCTGACTGCAAAGAAAGCAGGTTAGACAAACTGTAATTTCATTATTACTCTAAATAATTTCTGGCAAACAGTTACATCTTTCAGATAGGTTCCCTTTGCACCCTAGTGACTGCAAAATGAAGTGAATTGCAGCAGCTTGAGTGGTACTCAATCAAAGAAACACACAGTCCCCATACAAACTAATTATGTCTGCAAGCAGACAGCTCTTAAAGAGACAGTACCAGAGGTTCTAAAACACTCACTGATAAATGGCTTAAATGCCAAACACCATTCAGGCTTGGAGCATTCAAGCAAGCTCCTGGAAGTCTTTTGGGAACCCCCATTTGCAGGGGTTACACCCTTCCTGGCCTGGGAAAGCTTGGCGTCCGCAAGCAAGTACTCATAAGTTTCAACTGCAACCATATACATTTGCATTAGGCTCGCATATGTAATCATCAGTCAATATATCATTTTACCAAGAACACATTTCTGAAACATTGCAGTACGTCACTCTTTACACAGTATTACATACACATTGTACCATAACTCAAGTTATTACCTCTTGTACATGAAACCTGAAGAGAGGGGCCCTTCCCTATCAGTTACCTTGGGGCTGATGGGGACAGGGCACCATACTTAGAGGGCAACACAAGTAACTTGGAGTTAGCACTGATGCTCAGTTTGGGCAATGAGCTCGGGACACATACACCTTTATGGACAACATTGAGAGGCAAGTCCACAGGCCTCCCAAGTGAATCATAACTGAGGTGCACCACAGGCTTTACAGCTCGACCAGTCTTTCTAGGGGAACTGTTATAGTCTCTGCACTCTGAGCCTCATTTTCAGCATTGTCCTCACTTGTCAGGGAGTCTCCATGGGGGTAGAGAGGCTAGAACTTGGGGCACTTTCAGCTCCAGGAGTTACAGTTTGGAGTCCACAACATTTGGCCTGCATGGAGAGCTTTTGGACACTGGCAGTGGACTGTCAGGGCACTCAAAATACTCTTCTTGTTCGGGTGTATCACCAGTCTGCCCTAATCTATCATTTTCCTCCTGAAAGCTCAAACAGTTCAACCATGCACAATGATTCCATTTCATCTGATCTGATGCTTTGCACTTCACTTTCTGGGAGCATTGGCTCCAGGGATGAAGCTGGGGGCTTAGACAGTCCAGAAGGCCCAGCTTCATCTCCAGTATTGACTAGGGGATTGCCCCGAAACAATTGACTCAGTTCGTAAGAAGGATAGTATTCAAAGTCACTCTCACTTTCTTCCGATATGGACTGACAGTCATGCTCAACTGGGACTTGTGGAGGGGAACACTTTAACTTTGCTTCTGTAGGTGCAGACTTTCTTGATCTTTTCTTAGCAGCAGCTCTAGTCACTGGTCCAGAGGGGCATCTTCTAGGGCTCAGACTCAATTAAGATTTGTCCAATGGGCAGTAAATGATTTCTATGCATTGTTTTTACATCTTTTGAATTATTCTCAGGCCTTACTTTGTACACTGGCAGATCATCTAGTTTGCCCACTACAATGTGAGGGAGATGGTGCCATCTGTCAGCAATCTTGTGCTTGCCATGCAGTCCCAGATTTCTTAGCAATACCCGATCTCCTCCTGGAGTTCCTGTGCTTTCACCTTTTATCATACCTTTCTTGTTGGCCAGATTTCTTTTGGCAGCCATGGTTTGAGCCAGTTAGTACGCATGAGTTAGTTGGGCCTTTAACTTTTGCACATACTGTAAATAGTTGTCAGCTTGAACCCCATCAGGAGAGACCCCAAACACACATCTACTGGTAGTCGAGCTTCTTCCAAACATCAGGTGGTAGGGGAGAATCCAGTGGCATCACTTATGGTGCAGTTATAAGCATGTACCAGGGTGCTAATTTGTTGGCTCCATCTAGGCTTGTCCTTTGGGTGCAGGGTGCCAGCATATCTAGCAAAGTGCGGTTGAAACGCTCAGGCTGTGGGTCCCCTGGGGTGGTAAGGAGTGGTTCTGGACTTTCGCACTCCCCACAGAGAAAGCATCTCTTTGATCAGACGACTCTCAAAGTCTCTCCCTTGATCAGAATGGATTCTTTGTGGAGCCCCATAGTGAACAAAAAAGTTTTCTACAAGTACTTTGGCCACAGTGGATGCTTTCTGGTCTTTGGTGGGGAAAGCTTGGGCATATCTCGTGAAATGGTCAGTGACCACCAGCACATTACTGATATTTCTTTGATCTGACTCCAAACTCAGAAAATCAATACAGACCAGCTCCATGGGTGCACTGGTGGTGATGTTAACAAGGGGCAGCCCTCTGGGGCAAAGCTTTCCTCTGTAAGCAGCGACTACAAGTTCGAATGTGTTGCTCCACATCAGCCCCATCTTAGGCCAATAGAATCTGGATCTCACCAAGTCAAGTGTTCTGTCTATACCAAGGTGCCCCATGTGGTTGTGCAAGGACCTCAGTACTGAGTCTCGAAGGCAGGGCAGCACTAGTTGTTGTTTGTCTACTTGTCCCTCTGTCTACTGTTCTCTGTATAACAGTTTATTGATCAGTTTCAACTTAGGACCTTCTTTGTATAACAGTGCAGTTCTCAAATCAGTGGAGCGTAATTTGGACACATCTTTCCTGCATAGAGGGCTTCTAAAGCTGCTTTGATCATGGATCGCGGATTGAGCCCGCCGAATACTGTCATTGTCCAGCTGAGGCAGTGCACCAATGTCTATTGCAGAAAAGTGGCAATAAGCAGCAGGTATGCAATTCCTCAGAGGGTCCCAAGCAATCCACCATGCAGTCCACTGCGTCCGGGACATTTGTTCCTCCCTGTCAAACTTCCGGCAGAGTGCCCGAATGTCAGGTTCTGCCAATCGGACCCAATCATTCTGGGGAACAGGCCTCTGGAGAGAGCATCAGCATCTATGTGGTTCAGACCTGCTCGGTATTCGAGAGCATAGTCATATGTAGATAATGCAGAAAGCCACCTATGGCCAGTGGCATCCAACTTAGCTGAGGTCTGCACATAGGTCAAAGGATTATTGTCAGTTTTACTAGTATTTTATTCCCCATAGTACTCATGAATTGGTCAACAATAGCCCACTTCAAGTTAGGAACTCTAACTATGTACAGGATAGTTCTTTTCGGATGGGGTCAGGCTTCTACTGGCAAAGGCCACTGGTCTCAGGCCATTCTCGTGCTCTTGGTACAACACAGCCCCAACCCTTGCAAGCTAGCATCAGTGTGCAGGACGAAGGTTTTCTTGATCGCATAGGCCAGCACTGGAGCATGGGTAAGTTGATATATGATCTCATGAAAAGCAGTCTCACAATCAGGAGTCCAGCGGCCCCAAATACTTCACTCGGATGAAAATACACTCTTTCAGTCTTGAGGGACGCTGACTTTTGGTATTTTTTGTGGGTTGGGGGATACCCTTGAGTAAGGTTAAGTAAAGGGCGGATCACTCTTGAATAGTCCTTGATGAAGCGCCTATAATAACCACAGAATCCCAGGAATCTTTGCAGTTCTTTAGATTTTGGGGGCCAGGTGGTCAAGGCCTCAACTTTACTTGGGTCGGTCTCTATTCCTCGGTGGATACTATGTGTCCCACATACTTTACTGATGTTTGAAAGAATTGACACTTATCAATGGACAGTTTAAGGCCAAAGTCCTCCAGTCGGTCCAATACCTTAAATAATCTGCTCTCATGTTCCTCCAGTGAGCTGCCAAACACAATAACATCATCTAGGTATACCAGGCACTCTAGTAAGTTCATGTCCCCACTGCACGCTCCATCAATCGTTGAAAAGTGGCTGGGGCACCTGAAATCCCTTGAGGCATCCTCATGAATTCATAGAAGCTAGCGGACAGATAAAGGCCGTCTTCTCACGGTCCTCTGGGGCCATCGGGATCTGGTAGTACCCACTGCGGAGATCCAGCACAGAGAACCACTTGCTCCCGCTTAGGCAGTCCAAAGCATCCTGAATGCGGGCATTGTGTACTGATCAGGATAGTCTGCCGGTTTAAGGTGCGATAATCCACACACATCCTTACTGTTCCATTCTTTTTCCTCACTACCACAATGGGGAAGCATAAGGGCTTCTGGATTCTTGTATTACACCAGCAGCATCTCTTGCAGATGCCGTCTCACATCATCTATGTCAGCAGGTGCCAGGCGTCGAGACCTCTCACGAAATGGTCTTTCGTCATGCAGCCGGATATTGTGCTCAGCTCCTTGCACGCATCCTACATCCCATTCCTTTAAAGAAAACACCTGGTCTCTCTGGGCAAGCTTCTCACTGATCCTCACTTTCCATTCAGCTGGCAGCGGAGTCGCCAAATCAAACAAGTCAGGCGTTACTCTGTCATTCTTCCTTGAACTCTTGCTGCTGGGTAGCACTGCAGTGTCTGCACAATGCACATTAGCCAGGATGCAACCTCTGTTTACTCGAATGTCTCTTTCAGACACATTATGAACTTGGACCATTACCCTTCTGGCATAAGCATGGGCTCTAGCGGCAAAATACTAGGCTTGACCAGCAGTCCCTCTGGCAATTTTCCATCGCCTGGTGCATCCAACATTAATATTTTATTCTTAACATCCTTTCTGATACAGACCTCTCCCTGTAAGGTACACTGGGCATTTGGCGCAGGATCAGAGACTCAGGATCCTTCTTCCATACAATTCCGACCGGTTCCTCTGGTTCTGTTTTTCAGCATCTCTCTGTGCCTCATAGGCCTTCTTAATTAAAGCCGAACTCTTAAAGCTCTACTAGTCTTTGACCCCTGTTTTCATAACACAACTGTGCCAGCCTTCCGAACATATGAGCATTTGTTCCAATCAACAAAGGGACACCATCATACAGTCCAGTGGGGGGACACACTAAGGCTAGGGTCTCTACTTGTTCGGCCACTCCAGCAACGGAGGTGGGGAAAGACAGCCAAATTCGGATATACCCGGAATAGGGGTAGGCCTTCTCACTTAACCCCCATACATGCAGTCCTTCTAATGGTTGTAAGGCTACGTCTGACAAATGCTTCTGATACCAATCCTGGAACATAATTGTCACTTGGGGAGCCACTGTCTAATACAGCTCTTGTAGACACTCCATTCACCTTTACAGTGGTCTCCATGGAGGGACCCACTATTCTGGACCAGTCTGGAGAGGCGTAGTGGGGGCCTGGGCAACTGACCTTGCCACAAAAGGACGTGAATTAGCATTTTGGTGTCCTCACTGGGATCATGTCGTGCACCTCTTAGCCACTGATTTCTTCTCCAAGCTCTCCTTGTAGCCTATATGCAACTTTGTCAGTGTCTTTTGGGGACTGGCATTCCCTTTTCATGTGCCCATCTTTCCCACAATTATAGCAAAACATACTTTCTGGAGTTTGAGCTGGCCGAGGCGCCACACTGGGAGCCAGGGCGGGGGTATTACTAACTGGAAACCTGGGTGCCATCTCTGTCTGCGGCGTGATAAGCATTTGGAGACATCTCGTCAGTTTCTCCACTTCCATGGTCAAGGAATTGAGTTTGGAGCTGTTATCAGCAGGAGATACATGGGTGGGTACCCCCACCCCCATAGCAGATGCAGTCGGATATAGGTCAGGGCCCGTACTTGCAGGCGTGGCCTTCATAAAGGGACTGTTTTTGAATTCCCGGATCTCTCTCAACAGTTCGCCCCATTGTGGCATATCTTTTTCCTTGTCAGAGCACTCATTGACTGTCAACCTCTGCCCCTGAACTTCACTTGATGGGTCACCCTCAGTCACTCGGGTCGTAGCCACAGCTGTTGGTGCAGGTACCTCCCGAGGTCGCCTTTCTCAACTCCTCGAATTTCTCTCATTAACTCATCATAGGAGGGTGGGGATTCCAGTCGATTTGCCAGGCGTAACTGAAGCAACAGCAGTTCTGAGAAGGGGGCAGACTTAAGGATTCTGTCCAGTCTGGTTCGGTCCAGTTCAATCGCTGGCAAACTACCCTTTCTGAGGCATTCTTGCAACAATTTTTCCAGCCGAGAGCATACACAGACAACAACTCCCCTTGGTACTGTTGTGCATTTCTTACTCTCCACCATAGGTCCTCATCAGAATCTGGGCTCCCATACACATTCTCCAAGGCCTCAAGATAGGCCTGTGCAGTCGCTCAGGGTTACTGGCCCGTTTAACACGGATGGTAGCCAGGGCAGGACCTCGGAGGCTCTCACTAACCCTCTTTCGCCGCTCCGAGCATCGCCATTCTAGCACTTGGGGCAACATAGTTCTATCCAGGTCTCCCAGTCATCCTCCCCTTGGGGTGGGGGGTGCCAGAGAAGATCCTCAACCTTCGGTAAGAGTTGTGACTAATGGCAGGTGCAGAAATAGGAGTCTGCATTGGTTCCAGCCACCATTACGGGCACTGGAGCAGGAGAGGTGTTGGGGAGGAACACCCCAGGTGGCAAGAATAGTTTCTTCAAGTCCTCCAAAGTTTTCCTCTCCCAGCAACCATTCAGCAAATTCTCCTCAAATGTTTCAGATAGTGGTGGGGCTGATTCCCCGGTCTTTACTGTCCTTAGTTATCACTCTCCAAGCAGTGAGGGCTCCTCTGGGGTAATGGTCTGTGGCACTTTGGAGCTATCTATGGGATTCTTAAACTCTACTAGGGCCAGGAAAGTGTGGGTGAGCAGATTAGCATGCCGACCCACCACCACAGGGTTTTGTAAACCTTCCACCTGGAAAGTACTCCTGCACAGTGTCCGTATTGATACCCAGGGGATGTCCAGGATAAGCATAGCATTTTGGGGTCGATCTCCTCCCAGTACACCACTCCACCAGCTGGTGCACAGCCACTTCTGTCGGGGTACCCATTTTTTTCTTAACAGTGGTTCGTAAATATGGCCACTAGAGGACACACAATCCCAGCGGTGAGCCTCCAAGATGTAACCCCTAAATGGCGCTATCCCAGGGGCTACTACCCCTGCCTGATTTGCCACCAACAGGTTGAGGGCCTGGATCCAATGGCGGTGCCTCCACCCAGAGGTCAGGGTTTGCAATAGTTAAACTAACTTGGTCACAGCCCTCTGGGACACTGCAACCCCCCTTTCTTCCCACTAGTGGCCCACACAATATATCAGAATTACCTTCACAGTATACACTTACCCCCAGGTCTGGTTCCGGCACTGGGACCTCCTGTGAAATGAGATACAGTGCAACAATCACAGTACAGTACTTTAACATAGACAAATACCTCAGGCAGTATAACTTTGCTGAAACAAGCAGCTCTGATTTATTTAGGGGATATAACAAGGACAGGGAAATCAGGTTAATTAGCTTATCACTCTAATAATCTACCTATGGCTCTGTGCACAGGCCTATCCCTATCAGTTACTGTCCCTGGGTACCCAAGCCCTAGTGGCTAGTCCAAACTGTGGCAGCTGGTAGGGGCCCTTTCACACAGAGAAAAGGAGAATTAAACAGTCAGCAGTACAGTAATTCCATTTGGATTTAATGTGGCAATTCAACAGGGAGCGACCTTGAATTAGTACTCACGACCTCCAAATAAGATAGGGTCCTTCAATGTCAGCAGGGCTCACTTGAGGTACACAAACCTCTTCACACATCCATATAAAAGAAAGCACTATACCAGGCAGGCTGCATCTGTATCCCGATTGCAATTACTGCACAATACCCGGGAGAACACACAGCAGATTCAGTTCCTGACAGACCGAGTGCAATTTTCAGCAATTCCTCCAGTCTTCTACAGGTGAGCCTGGTTTCTCTTCAGAGATCCTTTGATTCTTTTCACAGGACGGATTCAGTCCTAACAAGCTGTTACACAAGCTGCAGACCGAACTCTGGGCTATACACGTTTTTGACTAAAACTGCACACTGAAAAGCACAGGGCTCCTTCCTTCTTCACTGCCAAAGCTCAACTGAAACTCCAACCGACAAAACCGGGCACTTCCTTTGAGTTCCTCCCAGTTCTTGACTGGATTGGCTGTCACTCACAATAGACTGCTGCTGTTGGTCCAAAAAGGTGCTGAAGTCTAAACTACATCTCCCAGAGTCACTGCTCATACAATCCTCTTGTGGCTGGCTCAGATTATGAGTCCAAGTTCTGATTCGTCCAAGGGACCATTTTAGAGCTAGCTTACCCCACACTGATTGGTCCAGTTCAGCAGTTCAAAACTAGAATGGGGAACTAGCAGACACAGTTCTGACTGCAAAGAAAGCAGGTTAGACAAACTGTAATTTCATTATTACTCTAAATAATTTCTGGCAAACAGTTACATCTTTCAGATAGGTTCCCTTTGCACTCCTAGTGACTGCAAAAATGAAGTGAATTGGCAGCAGCTTGAGTGGTACTCAATCAAAGAAACACACAGTCCCCCATACAAACTAATTATGTCTGCAAGCAGACAGCTCTTAAAGAGACAGTACCAGAGGTTCTAAAAACACTCACTGATAAATGGCTTAAATGCCAAACACCATTCAGGCTTGGAGCATTCAAGCAAGCTCCTGGAAGTCTTTTGGGAACCCCCATTTGCAGGGGGGTTACACCTTAAACTAGAGCTCTGGTTTGGCCTGTAGATTACAGAAGAAAGTCTTTTTTTACCAGATTGTTGATTGGAGATGGGGCTTTGGCTCAGTTCTAGGCTTTTGGCTGCCATTAAGCTAAAATATCTGGGGGTCATTCTGGACAAGGGGCTGACATTTGAGGCTCAGGTGTCAGCAGTATTCAGGAGTGCCTTTTACCATCTAAGGAACACCAGCCAAATTAAATATCTTATCCCCTCAGAGACCTGGGAGGCTGGTACACACATTCATGACATCAAGTGTTGACTACTGCAATGCTCTGTACATTGGGGTCAGTGGAGGCATGCTGCAGCAATTACAGTTAGTGCAAAATGCAGCTGCCAAGTTGCTGACTGACCTTTCTAGGATGTGTCATGTCTCTTCAGTACTGCATGAAATGCAATGGCAGATAAGGTGGCATATCTCCTTCAAAGCTGGCTTGCTAACTTATAAGGCCCTACACGGGTTTGATCTGGGCTATCTGGCTGATCTACTAGACCCTTAATTGTCCTTGTGCCCTCTCCACTCCATTGAAGTGGGCTTCCTTGCAGTACCCAGGGCTAGGTTTAAAACCGTGGAGGACTGGACCTTTGAGGTTGCCATCCCAGTCCTTGGCATTCACTCCTAAAGGAAGCAGAGAAAGCCCCTTGGTGGAAGCCTTTTAGAGGGATCTTAAGACTTTTTTTTTAGCTAAGGTTTCAGGAATTAATAATCTCTTATAGCTAGCTGCCATCCCAATTTAATTTTATTTGTTTACAGTTTTATACTGACGTTTTACTAATGTGATTTGTTTATGTTGTTTAGGTTATCTTTATTTATTGTTAGTCTTACATTTTATGTAAGGCACCTTGGACCTCTGGGGAAGGGTGCCAGCAAAAAAAAAAACCTTCTACTACTACTAAGATTATTTTCACATACTTATCAAGTTTCTAATCTCTGATGAAGCACACCCTGCAAGAAACCACTGGGCGGAAACATAGAAACGTATAAATGTGCAGCAAGAAGGCCTTATGTATATCTAGTCTGCCCAATGTAAAGGTACATGCCCTCTAGAGGTTCATGTTCAGGCAACCCCTTCCCCTGCCCCCTCACTAATGTCTTATGCTTGTCCCACCTTCTTTAAACCTCTCCACAGTTTTTGTACTGACCAATATCTCAGGAAATGTATCCCCTCCACCACCGTTTCTGTAAAATACGGTAGTCATTCCTAGGGACCCTCCTGAATTTACTCCCCACCAGGCTGCTGCTGTTCCCCTTTTGGTCTTATTTCTGCTGATCTTGAACAGTTCATTCAAGTCGACCTTATTAATGCCCTTCATGTATTTAAATGCTTTGACCATGACCCCTTCCCCCTCCTGGGTTGAGATGTGCGAAGTTGCAAACATTCACTCTGCATAAAAATTTGTAGATTTCCATGGTTCTGCGAAGTTTTCCGCAGTTCAAAGTCATACTTCTCAGACTATTGGCAGATTTATGAAATTTCAAAGTCGAAAACTTTGCCGCATGTTAAGTTAATAGTGGAAGTGTCCCAGATCTGCAAAATTGGAACTTCACTGTTGAAGTTCAGCATAAGTTGCAAAGTTTATAAAGTACCATGGGATAGAAAATCACATGTTGCTAAACAGTCAATGAGAAGTTAGTTTAATCATTCTCTCAGTGTAGTGTGTTGGAGAGAGACTTAGAGAGCAGAGCTTGGGCTTGTACCCTAGAGTCAAAATCTAAATACATTATATAAAAGAACAGTTTGGTGGTCAAATTGCTTCAGAACTGTGTTTGTTTGTGTTGATTTTCTCCTGTATTCTTTACTTGAAGCATTTAGTTTTGTTTTAACAGAGAAGTAGTGGTTTGGTGGCTTGTGTGGGGGAGGGTATGAGCAATGCAGAAGGCATACTTTTCTTCAGCAAAAACCAGTGGCCCAGTGCCCTGTCTTTTCTTAAGAAAAAAATCACTGTCCTGACTGTGCTTTAACCAGAGTGATTGTTGTGTCCCTGTCAGGGCCACCCTTAGGGTATATGGCACCCTTAGGCGACCTTGCCAGTGGCACCACCCCAATTTTTTTATAATTCTCCAACAAACAAATGTATCAGGATCAGAATAGCTAAAGGCAGACATACTGTATCCCCAAAGAACCATAAACAAGCTCTTGAGGTCCCTTTCTCCTTAAAACTGTATGCATTATTATGTTGCTTGCACGCATGTGCAAGAAACATAGTGCCATCATCAGAGATTTCGGAGGTGTGTCACCTCCTCCTCCAATTCAGTCAGTGTGCTGGCAGGCGCGGCCCCTGTATGCCAATGCATTTTGGAGCTGTCTATGACAGGCTCCAAAATGCAGTGGCATACAGTTGAAAGGGGGAGCTACGCTTCAGTGAGCACCAATAAGATATCAGCTGCTCACGCGCAGCTCCCTCCCCCACAGACACAGCAGGCATGCGCACCCCCACATGCACTGTATAGCCATGAGCTGCGTCCCCCCCCAGTAGTCGGTGCCATGCTGGGATCCCACCCCAGCGTGGCAATCTATTCCTTTGGCCAACAGGGGTGCCCAATCCCCATCAGCTGAATGCCCCCAACGTCCTTGTGCCATGCTGGGAGCCCACCCCAGTGTGGCAAACGCCCCACAACATCTTTTTGTAAACCTGTAAAACAAAAATGGTCGGCGCGTCTCCCAACCCCCACAGCCGCACCCACCCACTGCGCACCCAGCCTCCCCACACCCCCTCACCCCATATTTACCTCCGGACTCGCACGACTTCATCTTCGTGGACGGGAGACATCTGCACTCTTCAAAGCTGACCGCGAACTGAGGAAATGCCGTAAGCTGTATAATGGGCTAGATAGGGGGTTTCAACTTTGTTGATATCTCAGGAGTTTTTGAGAATTTTTTTACTACCATGGTGCTTAGATTCTTTTCATGAATGATGTCACTGTCAAGGAGACAGTTCAGGTCTCAAGAGTGATTTCCGCAGTGACTGTGCAGTGACTGTGAAATCACCCTTCAGGCCAGAATACCACCATGACAGTGACATCATTCATGAGAAGGGGTCCCAAAAACCCCATGTTGAAAATTTGGTGCCAAAATTCCAAAAAATGACTGTTTTACGAGCATGCGTTTCGCAGTTCCTACGCAGGCTCGTAAGTTTCCTGAAATTTCAATATTTTCACTCCAGATTATCAACATTGCCATTTTACCACACCTTCTTATGAGTAGTACAGCTGTCATTTTTCACATCTCACTCAAAATGTGTTTCCACCCATGTAGCACAGAATGGTGCAGTCGGTGTGCGAAATCAATGTACGGGACAAATTAAGAAAATCACAGTGACACTGTTCATGAGCAGAGGTCTTAAAATGGCTATGTTGAAAATTTGGTGAAAAAATTCTTAAAAATGACTGTTTTACGAGTGTGCATTGCGCTTTTCCTACGCACGCTCGTAAGGTCGTGAATTTTCAATATTTTCACTCCAGATTTCCAACATTGCCATTTTATCACACCTTCTTATGAGTAGTACAGCTGCCATTTTTCACACCTCACCCAAAACGTGTTTCTGCCCATGTAGCACACAATGGCGCAGTCGGTGTGTGAGATCAATGTACGGGACAAATTAAGAAAATCACAGTGACACTGTTCATGAGCTCAGGTGTTAAAATGGCTATGTTGAAAATTTGGTGAAAAAATTCCAAACAATGACTGTTTTACGAGCGCATTGTACAGTTCCTACGACTGCCTGAAGTTCATGGGATTTTCAATATTTTACTCCAGATTAACATTGCCATTTTACCACACCTTCTTATGAGTAGTACAGCTGTCATTTTCACATCTCACCCAAATGTGTTTCCTATTAGAAGCATAAATGGCACAGTCGGTGCGTAAATCAATGTACGGGACAAATTAAGAAAATCACAGTGACACTGTTCATAAGCAGAGGTCTTAAATGGCTATGTTGAAAATTTGGTGAAAAATTCCTTCAGATGTTCTAAAATATTACTAATGAAGACATTGAACAGAACTGGCCCCAGGACCGATCCCTGCAGCACCCCACTAGTCGCCTCTGCCTCCCTAGACTGCATACCATTTACTACCACCTCTGCCTCCTGTCTGTAGCCAGTTTCAACCCAGTTTACCACCCTTTCCCCATGTCCAGCCTACCCAGCTAGTTTATCAGCCTCCTATATGGGATGGTGTCAAAGGCTTTGCTGAAATCAAGGTAAGCGTTGTCCGCTGCCCCACCCTGATTCACTTCCTTTGTCACCCAGTCAAATAAATCAACCAGATTTATCTGACATGATGTCCCCACTGTGAATCCATGTTGTCTATGGTCCTGGGTTCCGATGGCATCTAGATGCCCCACTATCCTTTCTTTAAGCAATGTCTCCATGATCTTCCCCACTACTGAGATGAGGCTGAATGGCCTATTGTTCCCTGCCTCCTCCCTGCTGCCGGACTTGTGTAGAGGGACCACATGTGCCCTCCTCCAATTCACTCATGTTGAATGACTCAGTGAACGTGGCTGCCAGAGGTACTGCTATCTCCCTTCGCAGTTCTGTTAATATCCTTGGGCATATGCCATCTGGTTCCATCGCTTTGTCTACCTTCAATTTAGTGAGCTCCTGCAGGACTCTTTTGTCCACCTCTTCACCCCCTTGGCAACTGCTGTACTGCTGTGGCCCTTGCCCCTCTCACTCTTCTGTGAATACTGAACGGAAAGACACAGTGGATGTCTTGGGAGGAAGGCATGAAACTGTCACTTCCAAATACCTAAACAGCACAAACAAGCAAGCAACATTCGGCATTGACAAATGCTTGTTTTTCTGAATCATGGCCATTGAAACTGAGCCCAGAATAAAATGTACTTATTTATTTATTTTTATTTAAAATTTTGTGACCGGGTAGGCCCACTGAGCCCCGAAAGTCCCTTTTTCAGGGGCAACCCAGGATAACAATACATATTTTCATACAGAGAAAGACTTGGGTTACAGAGTAGTTTCAGGTGTGTGAGCAGGTTACAGCCATGGTTATCATCATGCATCAGTCCTTACAAATATGTTGACAGTAGAATTAATAAAAGGTGCAGAAGAAATGTAATTTTACATGGTAAGCTCATTGTTTACTACTGGCATGGTTCAGTGGAAAGTTAGCTGTGGTACTATGCCTAGAGGGAAGCACCGTGGAACCTGATAAGGTGCTTGGAGGATCTGGATATTAGGAGGATAGAAGCAAGTGGGGGAGGGGTCATGAGCCGTGGCAATGACAAGTCCTAGTATCAGACATATAGGCTTTGAGTCTGGTGTGGAAGTTCATCAGTGAGGAGGCTTCCTGCACTAGGGGTGGGAGTTTGTCCCACAGGTGGGGGCTGAGAAGGAGAATGACCTGCCACCAGCGTTAGTCCTGACTCTGGGAACTTCAAGCAGTGTAAGTCCAGATGTCCATAGGCTCCTGGGGTTATGTTTGAGTGCGATAGTTCCAGCGATGTTGGGTGGAGCTGAAGGGCTGAGTAGCTTGAAGGTCAAGCAGAGCAGGGTGTAGTGGAGACGAGAGGTCAGCGAGAGCCAGCGTAGCTGGGCAAGTGTGCCACAATGGTGCCTTCGCGAGTGGTCCTGGGTAGCAAACCGGGCTACTTTGTTATACAGGATTTGCATCTTGGTGACCTCCTGCTTGGCCATGTCCTGTAAGATTGGGGCAGCGTAAGTCAGGGTGGGGAGGAGGACACTTGTGGCGATTGAGGTCCTGGCCTCAGGGATGAGCTGGTCTTTTAACCGGTACAGAGTACCAAGTTTGCGGTGTATGGTCTTAGTGACCTGATCCATGTGGTACTTAAAGGTAAGGCAATGGTCCAATGTTAGACCTAAGTATTTTAATGAGGGCACAACCTCAATGTCGTTTCCTGAGAGAGCAGTGAGTTGCAGAGATTTAGACCTGTCGTGTCCAAGGGCATCACGTACGAATAGCATTGCCTTAGTTTTGCCTGCATTTAGGACCATTCTATTTGCTCTCAGTCAGGCTTTGAGAGATGCTAGGTTGGCTTGGAGAAGGGGACCTAGAGCTACAATGTGATCCAGGAATCAGTAGATGACGGTGTCATCCGCGTACTGAATGACCGAGCTTCCCCCACAGTGGAGGCTTAGGTCATTAGTAAATATGGAGAAAAGGAGTGGGCCAAGAATTGAGCCCTGTGGTACTCACTCTGTAAGGGGTAGAGGACCTGAGGTGGCACCCTTCCAGATGACCCTCTGGGATTGGCCCGATAGGTAACTCCCAAACCATTTGAGAGTGAGCGGGTCTAGGCCAGTTTTATCCAGTTTTAGTAGCAGGAGTTTGTGATCCACAAGGTCAAAAGCCTTGGACAGGTCTATAAAAATGGCGCCAGTGGGTGTCCCATTATCCATTGCTCTGAGCAAGTAATTCGAGAGATGGATGAGTGCTGTGTCAGTCCCATGGTTAGTTCTAAAACCATGCTATGAACGTGCAATTAGCTGATGGGACTCCAGGTAGTCATGGAGTTGGCCATAGACTAACCTTTCCTGTAGCTTTGCAAGTGTACTGAGCAGGGAAATAGGCTTGTAATTGCTTATGTTTTCCCTGGAGCCACCCTTGTGACTAGGGACCACGTTGGCCTGTTTCCACTGGTCCGGAACAGTCCCTTCAAGTAGGGATCTGTTTATGAGCTGGGTCAGGGGTCTGGTGAGGGATGGGGCACCATCCTTAAGTAGCCAAGGGTTTATCCTGTCAAGACCTCCTGAGCTTTTGCCTTTCAGAGTCCTTAGGAGGAACTGGACCTCTTTTGTCTTCACCAGTCTTAGATGGAAGGAGGGACGGTCAAGGCGAGTAGGCTTGTATTAAATACCAAAATATTGGGCTATAGCAAAGATTTCTGGTATCTACAGCATCTTCTTTGATAAATTATGACATCCTCACATTATACAGTATCATTATTTTGTTTTTTCTCTTCAGACAAGACATCATGGAGTGATTGGGGGCATGTAATATGTAATGGTAGCCAGCATCAGCCTACTGTCCATTCCACTTCTCCTTCTATTTGTTTCTAAGACTAATTAGTGATTTACACATGCCTCATGGTCATTCCTTTGTGTAGCAGTACCTCAACCTCATCAGAAATTGTTTCCATATTAATCAAATTCTGAGCATTTGTCATAGAAAACTAACTCTACTCTTCGCTATTGCTAATATTGCAGGATTACATACTGCACTGAGGCAAACATTTGCTTCTCCACACATATCTCTATTTAGACAGACAAGACATTCTTTATCCATGTTGTTGCAGCCTTGCAGGTGATTGATAACTCATAAACAACATGCACTGATCTATTGCCAAAAGAGTGTACTTCATATGTTTTCCGTCATCTGCATCCTTATTTTCTACATTTCTTTTAGACATTTGCAAATTTCTAAAATTACCTCATTTTCTGGCCTTAATACTTTTTTATATAGATAACTACAAAATTACCAATCTCAATTCAGTGTTTTGCAAAAGAATTGACTGGTTTGAGAGAGACAGAGGTTAGGGAGAAAATCCTGTCCTACAGATAAGGGCCGTAACACGCACAAAAAGAGTTGCCACTCTGGCATGCCAAACTAACTAAAGAGAAGTAATTCATGTCAGGAGAGGGGGCGAGGGCAAGGTTCAGGCTGGCAGCAGGGCTGGCTGCCATGACAACAGTAACATTATTTTCTTCACTCACACATCATCTCAGCTGTACAGCGTGAGTGATGACCTTGGACCACCATTGAATTTGACTTCACCAGTTTGGATGGAATCTTACCTAACCTGGAGGGAGTCAGAACTAAAGTAAGTGCGGTTCACACCACCACACAAGCAATGAATTTTCAGTTTACTACTGTAACATATTACTAGACCAGTAGGCTGTGGCTGTGGCAAACAACAAGTCAAAGGTCAAGTTTAAGGCCAACACACACACTTCAGAAAAAAACAAAATGGTAAAAACCTAACCGCTCGGTCTCTCCAGACAGTCCTTGACCTCATGGATGGACTAGTCCTCCTCCTCCTCCTCCTCCTCCTTCTCCAGTCCAGAGTCCTGGCCATGCTGTCGATGATGTGGTGGTCATGGATGATTTTGAGCCTTCCCACATAAATCCAATCCCTGGCTGCAGCTGGCCTGGCCGACATTGCTCAAGTTGCCCTGACCATTAATTAACCATTACTGTTACCAGTCTGGGCGTGACATGCGAAACTTCTCCACACACTCCTTGACTGACTAGACTATGAGGACCCCAACCCTGCCAGACCGTGTGCTGAGGAGGATTCAGAATCAGCACGTGCACAACAAGCAACAGCTGGCTCTAGGTTTCTGGCGTCGTCAGAGGCTGGCGTACTCTTGTAGGGAGGGGCTACTGCAATAGGGTCAACAATGGATGGCAGGACTGTCTGGTGCATGGTGGGCAGGTTGCTTGCACGCACACTACCACTGCCTGCCCGGTCCTTCTCTGACTCCAACTGCAACTTAACTGGCTGGCTGCTGTGCTGGGTAGGTGGGTCCTAAAGTTCACCGTCCTATAGTATGGTCTTTGGCTTCATGCCATGCTGACTGGGCTTGCTTGAAGTTGCTGAAACAAACACATACACCGTAGACACACTGCACACACATACTCCCCCCAGCACTGTCGTCAGTGCTCAAAAAAAGGGGAAAGAAAAAAAAATAGTTAACTGTTCAGTCACACTGGCGCCCCCTGCTACATGGTGCCCTAGGTGACCACCTAGTTCACCTATCTTAAGGCCAGCCCTGGTCCCTGTTGGCACACCTGTCTTAGGAAAAAAATAACTGTCCTTTTGATTGCAATTTAACCAGAGTGATTGTTGTGTCCCTGTCAGCACACTTGTATTAGGAAAATAAATCACTGTCTTGACTGCGTTTTAACCAAAGTGATTGTTGTGTCCCTGTCAGCACACTTGTATTAGGACAAAAATCACTGCCTTGACTGTGTTTTAACCAGAGTGATTGTTGTGTCCCTGTCAGCACATTTGTATTAGGACCAAAATCACTGCCTTGACTGTGTTTTAATGTCCCTGTCAGCACATTTGTATAAGGAAAAAAATCACTGTCCTGACTGCACTTTAACCAGAGGTGTAATTTATTGTTGAGTAACTCTACATAGTAAAGCACAGAAGAATGACTGGGAAGAAAAGGTCAACTACAGTTAGAAGCCATGGAGCACCTACAAGGAACATATCTCACTGTGTGGTTGCTAATATGACTCCGTGGCAGGTAGTAGCAATAGCACCAGTGTATTTTGCAGTGGTGGTGGCTTTTCTGCCTCTAAATTTTTTTCTGCCAAATCTGTGGCAGACATGTAGATTGATGTGTCAAGTGACACAGTGACAGGAAACAGCAACACCACCAAACAACCAACTGTGGGCATGGAGGTGGTTGGTGGTGAAGTGCACTTGGAAAGTGGTGCTGTCGGTGATGATGGCTCAGAGCCTGATAATGTGAGTCCAGTGGGTGAGGGTGAGGTGGCACATGTCAAGCAACATGATGACACTGGTCATGAAGAGGAAGGTATGTGTCACAGAGCCTATTGCTAATGAGGACAGACCTGCAGAGGATGATGAGAATGCCAGTTGTTTTGCTGCAGATGATGATGATGTGTCAGACTCGGATCCCTTATGGGAGCCTGAAAAGAAAAGGTCAAAGCAGGTTGTTAAGGATACAGAAGGTGTGATTCCTGTTGCCTTCACTGCTTCAACCACCAAGGCTCCCCAGTACTGTTTCTCCTGTTCTTCAATTTCTCCAGTCATCCTGAAACATTACAAAGACCAGCCCTTCTCTTTTACTATCCCAGTCATCTTGGCACCAAGTAAAATCAAGGCCAAATAAACCCCTAGTGTAGGTGTGTATGTACTGGACCAATCTGATGAGACAGTGGCAATTTACCAACTGTGTCAAACAAGAGTAAGTAGGGGTAAGAAGGGTAGTCACCTTGGCAAGAGTGGGCAACATACACACCTGAAAAACAGGCAACCGTTATGGTGGCGTCAACACCGGAAGGCAGCCAGCACTGTTGGTTCTGGCCCATCAAAATCATCAGACAATATAAGCCAAATAAACATGGCAGTACATAAGGGAGATGGAGGTGCAAGTGAGGAGGAGGACATCTATGTGGTAGAGGATATGGATGATTCTGGAAATGGACCAAGTAGTAGTCCTAGTAGCAGGACTACCACTCTGAGTCCAAGCATGATAGCTACCCCAGTACTGAAAACAAAAAAGGCACAGAAGTCTGTCCTGCAGTGCCCCAGAGTAACATTGGCAATCCCCAGTCAAGGAGCACCCCAATAATGCCACCATGACGAGGCAAGCTGTTGGCACACCAGGTCCATTACTAATATGAAGAAAAGTTCAGCCTACACTGCATTCAATTTTGGAGAATCAAACTAAATTCCCACCTAACCATGCTGCTACAGCATGGGAGTTGAATGCAGCAGCTGCAGAAATGCTTGCTCTGGATTTGTTGCCATGCTCCTTTGTAGAGATTGTGGGATTTAGGCAGTCTGTGGCCCGTGCTTGCCGAAATCCCGGGTTCCATCATGTACGTACTTTTCCAAGTGTGCCATCCCGGAACTGTACAGTAATGTTTGTAACATGGTACGTCATGCCCTGCAGCATTCCTCAGCACAGTATGTACATCTGAGCATGGACATGTGGACCAGCAGGAAAACAGCTGGCAGCTCTTACCTATGTATTACAGCACATTGGGCACAGGTATCTGGGGTAGCATCTGATTGGGGGTGAGGGAAGAATTGCTCTAAGACCAGCAGTGGTGGTAACAACATGCCTGGTGTTTGGCAGCATGCGACACTGACCTTGAAGAGTATCCCCGGGTCACACACCAGAGAAAAGATGCTCAAGGTAGTACTCACAGAGATCGATGAGTGGCTCTGCCCCCATGCACTGAAAGCTGAATTCATCACCAGTGACAATGGATCCAATGTGCGGAAATGCATCACTTATAGTGGATTTCTTAGGGTGCCATGCTTGGCACACTGTCTTATGCTTGTTGTGCAGACTTTCATCAACCATCTGGATATCAAAGAAATACTGACTGTGGTCTGATGCATCTCTGCACACTTTTTACGTTCAGCAAAAGTGCGTGACCGTCTACATGTTCTGCAGGTACAGAACAAGCTGCCTCAGCATCGTCTTAAACTTGATGTTGTCACCTGATGGAACTCCACCTTGTACATGGTGGAGCGTCTATATGAGCAGTACAAGATAACATCAGAGTATCTGCTACTTCCTGCAAGCCGTGACAGCAGTGGGGCATCTATTTGTCTCACAACCGAGCAGTGGCACCAAATGGATGGGCTCATCTCGATTCTAAGGCCCTTCAAGCATACAACACAGGCAGTGAGTAGGGACACTGCCTGCATCAGTGAGTCCATCTCTCTACTACATGTGCTGAGGCAAACACTGCTGAATGTGCAGCAACAGCTGTAGGCAGGTGGTGACAGAGCAACTTGCTCATTGATGGAACACATGCTATTCACATTAGACTCCAACACCCACATAAACTATATTCTGCAGTCTGAGGAATTTAGAATTGCCACAATACTTGACCCACATTATAAAAGTAGGCTATCAGCCATAATACAAGGATATCAGGAGGTGCACAGACTAACAGAACTTCTCATTCAGAGGGTAAGTGGTGCACTGTTGCTAGTATGGACACAGGGGTCAAAGCCACATGAGGGTACTGCACAGTGAGCGGGTGTTCCTGCCACCAACTTATCATCATCACAGGGGTGTAAAACTGCACAAAAACCATGCCACTTAAAGGAGCCTATGCTGAATCCCATTTGGGCCACTCTGAGTCAGGTGGGAGTCACAGACATGAAGGAAACTGAGGAGGAGGAGGAGGATGATCACACTGCATGTCTTCGAGTAGCAAAACGCATGGTAGATGCGTATTTGGCTGATACAAAGAACCTCACCATTGCAGATGAGCCACTGCTATACTGGGGCACTAAGTTCAAAGACTGGCCAGCACTGACAGCGGTTGCCCTGAAATATCTGAGCTGCCCGTCCTCAAGTGTCAATGTTGAGTGGGTGTTCAGTTCAACTGAAAGACAGTATGACAGGCACACCTGTCTCTCCCAAAATGTTGGCATGCTGACATTCATTGAAATGAATCAGGCTCACATTCCAATGAGAAGAGTATGTCCCTTGTCACACCACAGCTTGACAGTGATGATGATGAGAAAGTGCTGTTGGTAGACTGGGATGTACCTCATCATTGTCTCGCAACACTGAAGTGGATGAAGCAGTGATGGAGAGGGAGTTCTCCTATGGTGACAATTCCAGTCTTGAAGACTGTAAGGGATGCTTCTTGGACGATGCTGAAGAATAAGAAACTCTACAATTTATTTTCCACTTCTCCTTCCTCACCCATCCCAAATGTAATCCTGGATGACAAATTAATAACAATTATAGTGCTCCCATTCATTGCTCTGATATAAATCCTCAACTATTAATTAGTGCTGACTTTCAATTGAGTCAAATGGAGCAGCTGCAAACAATGCACTATGCCACTTACAATGAACACCCACTCTAGCCAGCAAGACACACCGCAGCTGGGCAGCAGTGACCTCACCATCTCAGCCTTCTCCTCCTCCTCCTATCATCTCATGGGTCTAGTCACCTTGGATCCTACAGCACTGGCAGAAACAGCATGGGACACCACTTCTACCACTACAGTGCTAGCTACTAGTAGTAGCAATTCATTAGGATAATGAATTTAAAATAAAAGCAAGGCACAGGCTGCCCGCTCCCCCAAATGTGATTAACAGAACTGCCTCCTCTACCTCCTAAGTACTCCTCTTGCCTGATTCAGCTTGGTCCTCCTCACCAGAATTATCACACAGCATGCCACACCATTCGAACTGAACACCCAAGGAAGTGATGGTCCTACACTCTATATCAAGCCACCAACTTAAGCCAGCAAGACCTCGTCATGAGGAACCACACTGCAGCAAGGACTTTCTTCATTAGCTGTGATGGTAAGACACCTGTACTGTTCTTCAGAAAAGGTTTCCTCCACAGTGGTGTGGCCATGGTTACTGCAGCACTTCTATCAGCTTACTAGAGACAGAAAATCAGTCCATGTGACCCTTTACGGCATTACAATGTTTTCATGTGATTTCTTCTACATGCAGGTTTTGCTAGTTCCAATACACACAGACACCAAAACATACACCAATGCACAGCCAGCAGTAGTACTCGGATGGTGAGTATCCTTATGATTTAATTTTTTCCCCTTTCCTTCCCCTTTTGTTCTCTCCTTTTTTCTCTGTTCTCATATGTTTTAACAGGTGATGGCATATGTTGTATATAATTAATATGATGTGGACTCTGACAAACTTCGCAATGTGTATGCATTGCAGTATGGACATTATTTATCACAATGGTAAAAGATTTTTGCACATTCCTTCACAAAAATCTTTTCTTGTCTTCACAGGTGCTATCTGGACTATAATTTGAATGAAATGGTGTGTGAAGAAATCCTGCAGGCAAGCAAGCCATCTCCATCTTCTCAGTGCAGTGCAAGAAAACAGCAGCAAAGGCAAACAAGACGCTGGGATGCATATCTAGGGGGATCAGTAGTAGGAGAGAGGAGGTTATACTGCCCTTGTACAGGTCACTGGTACGGTCGCATCTAGAGTATGAAGTTCAGTACTGGTGCACACACCTCAAAAAGGACTTGGAGAAGGTCCAGAGGAGAGCTACAAAAATTATGGTTGGTCAGCAGGGTAAGGCATATGAGGAGAGGTTAAGGGCACTGAACATGTATGCCCTGGAAGACAGAACAGAGAGAGGGGGCATGATTGGGACCTTCAAGTACTTGAAAGGGATAAATAAGGTTGATAAGGGGAGTCTCTTTAAGCTGAGTGGCAACCATAACATGAGGGGGCACAGTCTTAAGCTGGAGGGTGGGAGGTTTAGGAGGGAGGTCAGGAAGCACTTCTTCACAGAGAGGGCGGTGGACACTTGGAATACGCTGCCAGAATAGGTCATCTCTGTTGAAGACAGTGGGCAGCTTTAAGATAGGCTGGGACAGGTATTGGGGGAGGGTAAGTGTCATGGCTAGGGAGGATGGGAGGAGTAGGGAGAGGGGGCAGGGACATTCGCTCAAGCTGTGGACCCTGCAATATGAGCAGACTTGAAAGACCAAATGGCCTTCTTCTGCTGGCTTCTTTGTATGTTCATATGTAACTCAAGTATACCGCAGCTCAGACACATTCTGCAAAGTATTGTACCTGAAATTATGACGACAGCAACAGGAAATAGTGAGTATTGCATCCGGCGCAATTTTCAATGAAAATGCCCACACCTCCATCAAAGGAAAATGAAAAAATAATTACCTTGCAAGGTGCAATGCCATGGATCAAGTCTGATGGAAGTTGGAACTCATCATGGCCCTGGGTCACTTAGTCATCATCATTTGCTTGGTGACACAAGCCCAACATTGGAAAAAATACAGGCACAAGGAATACCTGTAAGGAAGATGAGCAGAGACAGTGATTTACAATAAATGTAACAATGGTACAGAAGCAAGGCCCCCCCCCCAACCCCAAAAAAAAATACTTACCTTCATGGTTGACAAATGTTGTGAATTACAACCTCTATGTTGTAGCTGTCCAGCAGTATGATGTCATCAGCACTCATAACTGAAAATGAATGAAAGAACAGTACGAACATACAAGACTTTGAATTGTAGCAATAACCCCCCTTACAATGAAAATAATAACAAGCATTTGTCAATGCTGAATGTTTGCTTGCAGGCATTGGTAGTGTAGGAGTTACTGAGCTGCATAATAGGAATGGCAGTGAAGTATTGAACTGAAGCCAACCCCCACCAGCACCCTGCAGAGACTGACAAGCATTGGGTGTGCCTTTGGGTCATCAGGCATAACAGCCCTGCCATTTCACCACACCCTAGCCTGCAAACACCGACAAGTGTCATGGTGTGCCTTGGAGTCTTTGGCCTTTATGCGCACCCCATTTCATCAGGAAATACGGTGAGATGGGTGCGGTATAGGGGAATGGGGTGAACTTTGGGGAAGAGTCCAAGGCACACCTCGATGCCTCTCAGTGGCTCCAGGGTGTGGGTGGGGGTAGAATGGTATGAGCATTGCAGGTGACAATCCCAAGTCACAGCCCTGATGCCTGTCATTCTCTACAGGGTGGGACATAATGGTTGGAAACCCTAACACCTCAGGCATTCGTTGGTATTTTCACTCCAAATTTTCAACATGGGTTTTTTGAGACCCCCACCTCATGAACAGTGACAATATCAGTTTGTTAGCCAAAAGTTGCTTTTGCACAGTGGCTACGGCATTTGTAACCACAGGTGCAAAAACACATTCCGAACAGGATGTAAAAAATGACAGCTGTACTGTTCATGGGGAGGTGTAAAAAATGGCAATTTTGAAAATCTGCAGAGAAAATATTAAAAAAACTGGTGAAGTCACGAGCATGTGTAGAAACTGTGCAACGCACCCCCGTAGTATAATTAGTTGAAGATTTTTTACAGCAGATTGTCAACACAGGCATTTTGGAACCTCCGATCATGAACAGTGTCACTGTGATTGTCTTTATCTGTCCTGAACAATGACTTCCCACAGCGACCATGCATTTCTGTGCTGAAAGTGTGAAAACACATTTCAGCCATGTTGTGAAAAATGACAGCTGCACTGTTCATAAGGAAGTGTGGCAAAATGCCACTGGTGAAAATCTGAACTGAAAATATTACAAATTCATGAACTTACAAGGCTGCATGGAAACTGCGCAATGCTCACTCGTAACACAGTCATTTTATGGACTTTTGTCACCAAATTTTCAACATAGCCATTTTAAGACCTCTGCTAATGAACAATGTCACTGTGATTTTCTTAATCTGTCCCGAACATTGATTGCACATACCGACTGCGCCATTGTGCGCTACATGTGCGGAAACACATTTTGGGTGAGATGTGAAAAATGACAGCTGTACTGCTCATAAGAAGGTGTGGTAAAATGGCAATGTTGAAAATCCAGAGTGCAAATATTAAAACTTTGTGAACTTATGAGCGTGCTTAGGAACTGCGCAATGCACGCTCGTGAATCAGTCATTTTTTGGGAATTTTTTCACCAAATTTTCAACATAGCCATTTTAAGACCTCTGCTCATGAACAGTGTCACTGTGATTTTCTTAATGTGTCCCATACATTGATTTCACACACTGACTGCGCCATTGTGTGCTACATGCGCGGAAACACATTTTCGAGATGTGAAAAATGACAGCTGTACTGCTCATAAGGAGGTATGGTAAAATGGCAGTGTTGAAAATCCAGAGTGCAAATATTAAAAATTTGAGTATCCTACGAGCTTTCATGAGAAACTGTATGCTAATGAATCAGAAATAGTAATTTTAGAATTTTTTTACCAACAAACGAGGCTTTTTGAGAGCCCACCTTATGAACATTGGCACAGTCGTTTGTTAATCGGTCCTGAAAGGTGATTTGATGCAGTGACTGTGAAATCACCCTTTAGGCCCGATTAACGCCATGACAGTGAAAGAATTCATGAGGAGGGGTCCCAAAACCCCATGTTGAAAATTTGGTGCCAAAATTCCAAAAATGCCTGACATATGCAGCAAAGTTGAAAAACCTATTTATTACATTATACAGCTTACCGGCATTTCTTCAGTTCGGTCGCTCAAGACGATCCAATCAAGATCGCCACACTGACCCGGATGTAAGTATGGGGTGGGGGTGGGAAGGCAGGGTGCCTCCCGGTGTGGCAGCTGGAAGGCTGTTTGGGGGCTGGAGCCAGCGAGGATTGGGCACCCCGTCAGCCACGTAAGCTTTACTTGCGCCCGGGGTAACTCCCAGCGTGGCACCTACACAGCTTTTTGGGGTGAAGCCGGGGATTGCGCACCCTGTTGGCTATACAGTGTGCGCTGGGGCGCATGAGCACGCATTAGCGTGCATGCGGCGCATGTTGGGAGGGGAACGCTGCCCACTGAAGCGTCCTCTCTCTTCAACTGTACGTCACTGCATTTTGGATCACCGCACTATGTTTCTTGCACATGCGTGCAAGCAAACATAAAAAGTACTTACCTTTGAACTATGTGTCATCATAAATCCACACTGATCAAGAGTCTGTATCTCTGCAAAAACAGCAGCAACAGCAACAGCAGCAGCAAAGCACCCTCTACTTCAGCTATTTCCTCAGTTCTCACTGCGAACACAGTCACTTGATATTTTTGTTGTATTACTGGGATGGGATGATCAAAGCTCAGCCTTGCACCGCTATGCAATTATGTATAACTTTTCTTGAATTTTTTTAATGTTGTTTTTCTCAACTTCTATGGCCTGTGCAACAGCAGTATTTAACAGAAGGAAAATAGTTTCTCTCTGGGGACACAACTTTACATGTCTGACTGGCATAGAGGTGGTGGTGGGGTGGCAGGCCTTAAAACCATAAATATAATTATGTTTATCTTCTCTTGCAGTGTCCTACTTTGGCTTTCAACACCTTGTCTGGCATGTGCAGGAACAGTATTTAACAGAAGGAAAGCAGTGTCACTCTGGGGACAGAACTTTACATGTCTGACTGGCACAGTGTGGTAGTGGTGGAGGGGTGGCTGGCCAAAAAATCCTATGTTCCATAACTATGTTTAACTTCTCTTGCAGTACTTGACATTTGTGGATAGCAGGAGGACACATGAATTGGTAACAAAAAAAAAGAGGCAGGAAAGTGGTTCATGTGTATTGAACATAACAGGACAGGACAGGGTCATCAAGGCATGGGGAATGTGGATGTCTACATCACGGAAAAATTCATGGAGTGAACATGGGAAATGATGGAATGAAATACAGACCACAACATTTCAAAATAAATCTTGGACAGAACTAAAAAGAGGATAGAGACAAGACAGAAAAATTTAGTTTTTTTCCTTTTTATTACTTTTTATATATTTTTTTTTGTGTGTGTGTTTTTGTTTTTGGTGGGGGTAGGGGGGAACAATTCTAAACACAGCATGAAAATAATAAAGAAAGAAAGTTGGTTGCAGTTACTTTGCCACACCACCACTTCCAGTGGCACTGCTAGGCCCACCACCGCCATGTAGCTCTGACAGGAAGTTCAAGACCTTATCCTGGCTGGACATCAGTATGTCCATACCATCTCTAACTGCTTGCCAGAATTCATTAAAATCTTGGCGCAGCTGTCGCACCTCGTCCCACAGGACAGCCACCTCTGCCTGTGTGACAGGTGCACTGGGGTTCATTAGTGGTAAGTAGGATGCACTTGCTGCCACCTGATGTACTCGTGGAGATCAACGCTGAGTACTGTGGTGACCCTGCCCACCACGCTGACTCCCAGCAAGATGACGGTTGACTTCACACTGCCCCCCCATCTGATTCAACATTGTCCCCATCACCACCACCACTACCATGTTCAGCTGCCACCTCATATTCCTTTGCCTGCCACTTGGCCATGTGGTGGATCTTGAGGTGATCCTCTGGCCGCCGGTTCACAGGTACCTGCCTTTCTTCCCCGGCCTCACACTACGGCCACAGATTTTGCAGAAAACCAGTGTCATCTGCAGGATTTAGGGAGAAAAACACCCATAATACAGTGGAAGGGGGGTAGCACCAGATGTTGTTGCAGTGGGTTGATCTACTACATCACCAGTGCCATCTATATGAGCAGTACAAGGTAACATCAGAGTATCTGCTACTTCATGCAAGCCGTGACAGCAGTGGGGCATCTATTAGTCTCACAACCGAGCAGTGGCGCCAAATGGATGGGCTTGTCTTGATTCTAAGGCCCTTCAAGCGTACAACATAGGCAGTGAGTAGGGACACTGCCTGCATCAGTGAGTCCATCCCTCTGCTACATGTGCTGAGGCAAACACTGCTGAATGTGCAGCAACAGCTGTAGGCAGGTGGTGACAGAGCAACTTGCTCATTGATGGAACACATGCTATCTACATTAGACTCCAACACCCACATAAACTATTTTCTGCAGTCTCAGGAGTTGAGAATTGCCACAGTACTTAACCCACATTATAAACTTGGGCTAGCAGCCATAATACAAGGTGGGCATCAGGAGGTGCAGAGGCTGACAGAACTTCTCACTCTGAGGGAAAGTGGTGCACAGTTGCTACTATGGGCACAGGGGTCAAAGCCACATGAGGGTACTGCACAGTGAGCGGGTGTTCCTGCCACTGACTCATCATCATCACAGGGGTATAAAACTGCACAAAAACCATGCCAAGTAAAGGAGCCTTTGCTGAATCCCATTTGGGCCACTCTAGTCAGGTGGGAGTCACAGACATGAAGGAAACTGAGGAGGAGGAGGATGATGATCACACTGCATGTCTTCGAGTAGCACAACACATGGTAGATGCGTATTTGGCTGATACAAAGAACCTCACCATTGCAGATGAGCCACTGCTATACTGGGGCACTAAGTTCAAAGACTGGCCAGCACTGACAGCGGTTGCCCTGAAATATCTGAGCTGCCCGTCCTCAAGTGTCAATGTTGAGTGGGTGTTCAGTTCAACTGGTGCCATTGTGCATGACAGGCACACCTGTCTCTCTCCCAAAAATGTTGGCATGCTGACATTCATTGAAATGAATCAGGCTCACATTCCAATGAGAAGAGCATGTCCCTTGTCACACCACAGCTTGACAGTGATGATGATGAGGAAAGTGCTGTTGGTAGACTGGGATGTACCTCATCATTGTCTCGCAACACTGAAGTGGATGAAGCAGTGATGGAGAGGGAGTTCTCCTATGGTGACAATTCCAGTCTTGAAGACTGTAAGGGATGCTTCCTGGACGATGCTGAAGAATAAGAAACTCTGCAATTCATTTTCCACTTCTCCCTCCTCACCCATCCCAAATGTAATCCTGGATGACAAATTAATAACAATTATAGTGCTCCCATTCATTGCTCCGATATAAATCCTCAACTATTAATTAGTGCTGACTTTCAATTGAGTCAAATGGAGCAGCTGCAAACAATGCACTATGCCACTTACAATGAACACCCACTCTAGCCAGCAAGACACACCGCAGCTGTGCAGCAGTGACCTCACCATCTCAGCCTTCTCCTCCTCCTCCTATCATCTTATGGGTCTAGTCACCATGGATCCTACAGCACTGGCAGAAACAGCATGGGACACCACTTCTGCCACCACAGTGCTAGCTACTACTAGTAGTAGCAATTCATTAGGATTATGAATTTAAAATAAAAGCAAGGCACAGGCTGCCTGCTCTCCCAAATGTGATTAACAGAACTGCCTCCTCTACCTCTAAGTACTCCTCTTGCCTGATTCAGCTTGGTCCTCCTCACCAGAATTATCACACAGCATGCCACACCATTCGAAATCAACACCCACAGAAGTGATGGTCCTACACTCTATATCAAGCCACCTACTTAAGCCAGCAACACCTCGTCATGAGGAACCACACTGCAGCAAGGACTTTCTTCATTAGCTGTGATGGTAAGACACCTGTACTGTTCTTCAGAAAATGATTCCTCCGCAGTGATGTGGCCATGGTTACTGCAGCCCTTCTATCAGCCTACTAGAGGCAGAAAATCAGTCCATGTGACTCTTTGCAGCATTAAACTATTTTCATGTGATTTCTTCTACATGCAGGTATCGCTAGTTCCAATACACACATACACCAAAACATACACCATTGCATAGCCAGCAGTAGTACTCGGATGGTAAGTATCCTTATGATTTAATTTTTTTCCCTTTCCTTTCCTTTTCTTTCCTTTCCTTTATTTTTCTTTCCCTTTGGTTCTCTCCTTTTTTCTCTCTTCTCAGATGTTTGAACAGGTGATGGCATATGTTGTATATAATTAATATGATGTGGACTCTGACAAACTCTGTAATGTGTATACATTACATTATGGACATTATTTACCACAGTGGTAAAATATTTTTGTACATTCCTTCACAAAAATCTTTTCTTGCCTTCACAGGTGCTATCTGGACTATAATTTGAATGAAAAGGTATGTGAAGAGATCCTGCAGGCAAGCAAGCCATCTCTATCTTCTCAGTGCAGTGCAAGAAAGCAGCAGCAAAGGCAAACAAGATGCTGGGATGCATATCTAGGGCTATCAATACTAGGAGAGGTCACTGGTAAGGTCGCATCTAGAGTATGAAGTTCAGTACTGGTGCACACACCTTAAAAAAGGCTTGGAGAAGGTCCAGAGGAGGGCTACAAAGATGATAGCTGGTCAGCAGGGTAAAAAATATGAGGAGAGGTTAAGGACACTGAACATGTATGCCCTGAAAGACAGAACAGAGAGAGGGGACATGATTGGGACCTTCAAGTACTTGAAAGAGATAAATAAGGTTGATAAGGGGAATCTCTTTAAGCTGAGTGGCAACCATAACATGAGGTGGTTCAGTCTTAAGCTGGAGGGTGGGAGGTATAGGAGGGAGGTCAGGAAGCACTTCTTCACAGAGAGGGTGGTGGACGCTTGGAATATGCTGCCAGAAGAGGTAATCTCTTTGAAGACAGTGGGCAGCTTTAAGATAGGCTGGGGCAGGTATTGGGGGAGGGTAAGTGTCATGGGTAGGGAGGATGGGAGGAGTGGGGAGAGGGGCAGGAACAGTAGCTCAAGCTGTGGACCCTGCAATATGAGCAGACTTGATAGACCAAATGGCCTTCTCCTGCTGGCTTCTTTGTATGTTCATATGTAACTCAAGTATACCGCAGCTCAGACACATTCTGCAAAGAATTGTACCTGAAATGATGACGACAGCAATAGGAACTAGTAAGTATTGCATCTGATACAATTTCCAATGAAAATGCCCACACCTCCATCAAAGGAAAACAAAAAAATAATTACCTTGCAAGGTGCAATGCCACGGATCAAGTCTGATGGAAGTTGGAACTCATCATGGCCCTGGGTCACTTAGTCATCATCATTTGCTTGGTGACACAAGCCCAACATTGGAAAAAATACAGGCACAAGGAATACCTGTAAGGAAGATGGGCAGAGACAGTGATTTACAATAAATGTATCAATGGTACAGAAGAAAGGCCCCCCCCCCAAAAAAAAATACTTACCTTCGTGGTTGGCAAATGTTCTGAGTTGCAGCCTCTATGTTGTAGCTGTCCAGCAGTATGATGTCATCGGCACACATAAATGAAAATGAATGAAAGGGCAGTACGAACGTACAAGACTTTGAATGGTAGCAATAACCCCCGCCTTACAATGAAAATAATAAAAGGTACTTACCTTTGAACTATGTGTCATCATAAATCCACTCTGATCAAGAGTCTGAATGTCCACAAAAACAGCAGCAGCAACAAAGCACACTGTCCTTAAGCTATTTCCTCAGTTCTTACTGCAAACACAGCCACTTGATATTTTTGTTGCATTACTGGGATGGGATGATCAAAGCTCAGCCTTGCACCGCTATGCAATTATGTACAACTTTACTTGAATTTTTCTAATGTTGTTTTTCCCAATTTCTATGGCCTGTGCAACAGCAGTATTTAACAGAAGGAAAGCAGTTTCTCTGGGCACACAACTTTACATGTCTGACTGGCATAGAGGTGGTGGTGGGGTGGCAGGCCCTAAAACCATAAATATCATAATTATGTTTATCTTCTCTTGCAGTTTCCTACTTTGGCTTTCAACGCCTTGTTTGGCATATACAGGAACAGTATTTAACAGAAGGAAAGCAGTTTCTGTCTGGGGACACAACTTTACATGTCTGACTTTCATAGAGGTGGTGGTGGGGTGGCAGGCCCTAAAACCATAAATTATTTAATTATGTTTATCTTCTCTTGCAGTTTCCTACTTTGGTTTTCAACCCCTCGTCTGGTGTATGCAGGAAGAGTATTTAGCAGAAGGAAAGCAGTGTCACTCTGGGGATAGAACTTTACATGTCTGACTGTCATAGAGGTGGTGGTGGTGGCATGTGGCAGGCCCTAAAACCATAAATATCATAATTATGTTTATCTTCTCTTGCAGTTTCCTACTTTGGTTTTCAATGCCTTGTCTGGCATGTGCAGGAACAGTATTTAACAGAAGGAAAGCAGTGTCACTCTGGGGACAGAACTTTACATGTCTGACTGGCACATTGTGGTAGTGGTGGTTGGGTGGCTGGCCAAAAAATCCTAAATTCCATAGCTATGTCTAACTTCTCTTGTGATACTTGACATTTGTGGATAGCAGGAGGACACATGAATTGACAACAAAAAAAAAAGAGGCAGGGAAGTGGTTCATGTATATTGAGCATAACAGGACAGGACAGGGTCATCAGGGCAAGGGGAATGTGGACGTCTACATCACGGAAAAATTCATGGAGTGAATATGGGAAATGATGGAATGAAATATAGACCACAGCATTTCAAAATAAATCTTGGACAGAACTAAAAAAGAGGATAGAGACAAGACAGAAAAATTTAGTTTTTTTTCTTTTTATTACTTTTTATATATTTTTTTTTGTGTGTGTGTTTTTGTTTTTGGTGGGGGTAGGGGGGATCAATTCTAAACACAGCATGAAAATAATAAACAAAGAAAGTTGGTTGCAGTTACTTTGCCACACCACCACTTCCAGTGGCACTGCTAGGCCCACCACCGCCATGCAGCTCTGACAGGAAGTTCAAGACCTTATCCTGGCTGGACATCAGTATGTCCATACCATCTCTAACTTCTTGCCAGAATTCATTAAAATCTTGGCACAGCTGTCGCACCTCATCCTGCAGGACAGTCACCTCTGCCTGTGTGACAGGTGCACTGGGGTTCATTAGTGGTAAGTAGGATGCACTTGCTGCCGCCTGATGTACTCGTGGAGATCGACGCCGAGTACTGCAGTTACCCTGCCCACCACGCTGACTCCCAGCAAGATGACGGTTGACTTCACACTGCCCCCCCATCTGATTCAACATTGTCCCCATCACCACCACCACTACCATGTTCAGCTGCCACCTCATGCTCTTTCACCTGCCACTTGGCCATGTGGTGGATCTTGAGGTGATCCTCTGGTCGCCGGCTCACAGGCACCTGCCTTTCTTCCCCGCCTCACACTACGGTCACAGATCTTGTAGAAAACCACAGTGTCATCTGCAGGATTTAAGGAGAAAAACACCCATCCTAAAGATCTCTGTGGCAGTGGAAGGGGTGGCGCACCAGATGTTGTTGCAGTGGGTTGATCTACTACATCACCAGTGCCAGTGGTGGAGCTGCTGGTGGTGGCACTGGGACAATTGGTGGGTCATGCAGAGACCACAGGCTCCTGCCGAGGGGCAGGCACTACTGGGTCCTGCTGCTGATTCTGCTGCTCCTGCTGCTGTAAGGGAGCAGCCGAACTCCCATCCTCAGCTTGGGGGGAGGGAGGGAGGCATCAGTGCCTCTTCTGAATGAACGCTGGTTAAGGTGAATAACTGCCCCACCCTTCTTCCATCTTTAATCCTCCCTATTAACCTGGCCCTCCATTTTAACAAAAGGTTTTTAAAGGGAAAAAAAAAATAAAGAAAAAGAGAATCACACACGCGCGCGCGCACACACACACACACACACATATATCTATCTAAACTGCCAAAAATTAAAGATTGTACACTAACAAAAGTTCTCAGTACAGAGAAATAAACTTTAAAATTAAATGCTACTTTAAAAATACTATCAAGTAATGAGATCTGCTGCTCTGTCTTTCTCAAAACAGCTCTAACTGCCAAAATGAAACTGAAACATTCACTTCGTGCCTGGCTGCAGTTTCCTTTGTGACCTGCAGAAGGAGAATCATGTGATAAACCTTGTTTTTCATTAACTTTAAAGTCTTTAAAAAAAGTCAAAGTTAACTGACAAAATTTTGTCATTAGGAGCCAATTTCGTGAAATTTTTCGTGGGGTGAATTCAACGACTTCGCAGGAAATTTGCGGGTCTGAATAAAACTTTGCAACATCTCTACTCCTGGGCTCCAATGAGTACATGTTGAGGCTTTCTAGATTCTGTTCATGTGTCTTCACCTGTGGGCCCAGTATCATTTTAGTCAACCCTCTGTGCTAAGATTCTAACCTATTGATGTCCTTCTTCAAATGAGAGTTCTAAAACTGCACATGTATTCCAGGCATGGCTTCACTAGGTTGTGTACCAGGGCAAGATTGCCTCTTTCCTTCTACTGCTGAGCCCTCTAACTATGCATCCCAGCATTTTGTTCACCTTCTCTACTGCTTTTCTATATTCCGCAGATGCTCTAAAGTTGTTTAAAATCACTACTCCCAGCTCTCTTTCCTCATCTGTCACTGTGACTGCCACTCATAAAAAAATAGAAACATGGAATTTGTCGACAGGAAAGGACCATTAGGTCCATCCAGTCTGCCTTATTTTCCTTTGCCTATTCCAACACCTTGGACCCTATTTGGTCTCCAGCATTCCGCCTGCCTCCCATTCCTCTACTATTATGCATGTGTGCCTATCCCATGCATGCTTGAAACCTCCACTATTTTTAATATCATTATTTAATAATATATTTATTTCTATAGCGCAATTCAAATAATATCAAAGCACTGTACAAAATATAACAATAAAACTTATTAAAAAGATAAAGCAATAAAAAACAGTGCTATCCAGATTTCGCAACTGTATGCCTTAAAATGATATATTACGTAAAATCCCCAAAGGCAAGATAAAACAGATGGGTCCTTAAGGCCTTCTTAAAGCTCTCCACAGTCTGGCAATGAAGTAGAGAGTTCCACAGGGTGGGGGCTGCTTACATAAAAGCTTGTGACCCCGAAGTTTTCAGTCGTACCCTGGGAACCTCTAGCAATCTCTCGTTGGTTGAGCGGAGACGTTGGAGGGGGCAGTAAGAAATCAGGAGCTCTTGCAGGTAGCCTGGCTCTTGTCCATGTAGAGCCTTATAGGTCAGTAAACCAACATTGAAGGTGATCCACCACTGCACAGGCAGACAGTGCAGTTCGCGCAGCACACGCATAATGTGGCTCACATGAGATGCCCCCATCAACAGCCTAGCCGCTGTGTTCTGCACTAGCTGCAACTGGTGGATATCAATCTCTGGAAGCCCTAGGTAGAGGGAGTTGCAGTAGTCAAGGCGCAAGGTCATAAAGGTGTGGATCAGCATTGGAAGGTTGCTAGACGGAACAAGATGCTTAACCCGAGCAATGTTTTTCAGATGATAAAAGGAAGACTTGACTACTGCCGACACCTATGAATGCAGTGTCAGCCCATCATCAAGAATCACTCCCCAGATTCCACACTCGTTCAGAGGACAGCAGCTGGCTATCTCCGAGCCAAAGTCCAGAGGAAAGCCCTGCCACCGACCTCTCAATCCTTCGACCTGGATCCACCACCAGCACCTCAGTCTTATCGGAATTCAGCTTCAACCAGCTGGCCTTCATCCAGTCCTGGATTTCTGTGAGGCAGCTATTAAAGATTGAGACTGCATTGTCCTGGTCAGGCACAAAAGACAGGTACAGCTGGGTGTCATCTGCATAGCAGTGAAACCTCAGTCAATGCCATCTCACAATGTCTCCCAATGGCATCATATATACCACGAACAACACTGGGGACAGCACAGAGCCCTGGGGAACCCCACATGGCAGAGAGAATGAGACCGAGAAATACATCCCGGACACCAACCTCTGAGACCTGCCAGTGAGGAAAGATTGAAACCATCTGAGGACCATCCCTAACAGACCACAGATATCTCTCAGGGACTCCAGCAATACCCATGTTCCATGGAGTCGAAGGCCAAAGAGAGATCAAGAAGGACCAAGATGGAGTGACACTTCTGATCATTTGCAATCAGATCACTGCGCACCTGAACTAGAGTAATCTCAGTACTATACCTCTTCCAAAAACCAGATTGGAGAGGATCATAGATGTCATGGATGGTCAAATGTTTCTCCAGCTGCAGCGTGACTACTTTCTCAGTCACCTTCCCTACAAGGGGAAGGTTAGAGATTGGCCTATAGTTAGCATGGCAGTTTGGGTCAAGAGAAGATTTTTTTAAGGACCGGTGTCACCACCGCCTCCTTCAGGGAGTTTGGAAACTCACCTGGCTCTAGAGAGCACCAAACTATCTCCACCAGGACAGGGCCAATGGTATCAACACACCCCAATATGAGGCATGTAGGGCCTAGGTCCAAACTACAACAAGCCGGCCGCGTGCTCTGGACAATCCTCATGACATCCAAGATCTCCAGCCGGTCAAAGTGTACCCAAGAAAACTGAGGGGTAGTACTCACTCACTGATCATTGACAGCCACCATAGAACAAGCTAATTGGATCTCTGTCCTGATGTCGGCCACCTTATTAGCAAAGAATTGAGCAAACTTGTCACATTTATCCTGTGAAAATGCTCTTTGAACTTGCAGGCACGTTGGATTGCACAACCTGTCTACAGTTCGAAAGAGCTGAGCCAGTCGATTCTGAGCTGCAGCAATCTCCCCGGACAGGAACTCTGCCTTCATATGGGAGATTGCTGACTGATAGTGCCAATAATGTTCCATCAGTCTAAGGTGGTCAGCATACAGGCCAGATCTCTGACAGCACCATTCTAGACTTTGTCCAACTCGTCTCAGCTCCCTCAAGGTCCCATCGAACCAAAGGGACCGAGGGCGAAGAGTGAGAGGACAAACTCGGACAGGAGTGATAGAATCCAGAGCTCCCACCACAGCCTTGTTATAGACTTGGACCAGATTCTCGGGACCTTTGCTTGCATCTGGCGATCCTGATAGGTCTAATACTGACAAAAGACCATCAGGGGTTACGTTCCTCAAAGGGCGGTATCAGACCATCTCCACAGGGGCAGACCTATAGGGGGGATCCAGAAATTGAGCCTTATAGTGTGATGGTCAAACCATCTGATTCATTCCACCACCAAATCGGAGGCCTCCATCCCCAGGAGGAAAACCAGGTAGAATGAGTGACCCTGATTATGGGTTGCAGAGGCAACTACCTGTGTGAAGCCCAATGAGTTCATAAGTTGGAGGAAGTCCTGGCCAAATTGTGAGAGTTCGTCATTGACCCAGGCGTTGAAGTTGCCCAGCACCAGCAACCTGGGCGACTCCAACACCATGTCGACAACGAAGTCTGCGACCTCCTACAGGAACAATTTCTCACCCCTGGGTGGATAGTAGATGAGAATGATCCTACACCCATACCTGCAACTGCAGTACACTCAAACAATCCAGATTCCTCAACTGACACCTCTATAAGGCCCAATTCCATCTTAAAACAGATGGCTACACTCCACCCCTGTGGTCCGTTTTTGCCCTCACCATGTCTTCTGGCAGCTAGTTCCAGGAGTCCAGCACCCTTTCAATGAAGTATTTACTCACATCCCTCTTAAGCTCCACCCCCTCAGCTTCATTGCATGCCCCTGTGCTCTGATGCTTTTCCTCCTCTGGAAGAGATTCCCCAACTGCACCATGTTCACCCCTGTGAGGTACTTATAGGTCTTAATCATGTCACCTCTCACTCTCCTTTCCTCCACTGAGCACACATTGAGTTCCCCCAGCCTCTCCTTCTATGACATCTCATGCAACCCCCACACCATTCTGGTCCTCTTCCGAACTACTTTCACCTTGTCAATGTCCTTGCAGAGGTGTGACCTCCAGAACTGGCCACAGTACTCTAGGTGGGGCCTCACCAGTGAACGATACAGTGGCAACACCACCTCCCTCCTGCAGCTAGTAATCCCTCCCAACCTGTACCTAACCTCTGTTCTTCTGCTTCTCATTTGCATGACCTTGCACTTTTTGGCACTGGATCTCAGCTGCCAGATCTGGACCACATCTTAAGCCTTTCCAGCTCCTTTTTCATGTCTTGGGTCCCTTCCTCACAGTCAGCCCTACCATAATGTTTGGTGGCATCTGTGAAAAGGGAATTTTTACCATTCATGTCTGTTCTGATTTTACTAATAAAGATGTTAAAATGCACCAGACGGCGCACTGGTCCCTGTGGGCACCCATCAATGACCTCCCTCATGCCCAAGTATTCTTTATTAATAACCACACTCTGTATTTTTCCTGTCAGTCAATCATCCACTCACTTAGTGTTCCCCCACATCAGAGTCCCCAATTTCTTGCTTAATCTCTTGTGTGGGGCAGAGTAGTAGGCTTTGTTAACATCCATTAATGTATGGTAGAACATTGTTACTACTTAAAATCCATCAATTTACAGTGTTGTTGTACCCTTGATGCAACATCACAATGTTGTAATACCATCGTGGGTACATCACATTGATGGTACAACAACATGGAATGCATTTGTACATGCACGGTACGTGAACCTCAGGTCTTCCTGAACTGGCCATGGCAGTGAAAACTGGACCCAGGAGAGAGCATCAGTGACTAAAAAAAAACAATGGATTCTGCCTTTCCTTTTTTTTTCTTTATGTGGACCATGCACTATAAAAGACAAGGTATGGTTCACTATCAGCAACAAAGCATGTGTTGCCATCTCGAGGTTGCCAGGATGACCAAAACCTCTCAAGCTTCACTCTTGATGTTTAAACGGTTGCCATGGCAATCTCTCAATGGCTACACATGCTTGATTCCAATAGCAATCCATACATTATCTTCTATTTAAAATACATATACTGCCTAGCTAATATCCACAGCCCTCATTATCCAATCAAACAAGTCGAACAAATGTGCTTGACACAACCTTAGGGCCACAAACCCATGCTGTCTGCTGTCTTGCAACCCATTTGTTGCTTGGAACTCTATCTCCCTTTCCTTTAGTATGATTTTCATTAGTTTGCTAATTATTGATGTCAGACTAACTGGCCTGTAGTTCTCTGGCTCATTCATAGCATCACATTTATGAAAGGTACCACATCTGCTGTTCTCTGGTCCTTAGGCACTGCTCTGGACTCCATGGAGCAGTTGAAAAGTCTGCTAGGTGTGCAGCTAGTACACATGCCATTTTTCTCAACAACATGAGGTGTAGCCTGTCTAGTCCTGGAGATTTATTTACTCAAAGCTAAGAGACCTTCGAATAACCTTTCTGTGGCAATGGGTTATGTGCACAGTTTTGGCCCCCTTTTAAACCTATACCGATCCTTCCTTGTGGTAGGGCCCATCCTTCTTCATTGTGAATACTGAGCAGAAGTATTCAACCAGCATTTCTTTCTTACTCATTATCTTCCCCACATCTTGTGTTGCTTCAGCTTGACAATGCTTTCCTTTGGGTGCCTTTTCTCCCTGATACATTAAAAGAAGGCCTTATCCCCTTCCTTAACTCCTTCAGCTCTCCTTAACTCTGTGTCTGCCTTGGTCCTCCTCACCACTCTGCTGGCCTTCCTCGATATACTTTGGTAGGCATCCTTGCCCACTTCTTTCAGCTCCACTTGGATTTCTTAAAGTCCTCCCTTTACCTCTTCAAATGCACATTTCACTTCCCCTGTGAACCATATGAGTTTCCTATGGCTTCTTCGTTTTTCCATCTGTCTCAGGCAGGAACAGGTGATAGCTTAAAGGCTGTTCCTGATAATGGCCCATTTTCTTCCAGTTGCCCTGTACCCTCAATCCCCTCAAATTCTACTTCAAGATTCTCTATCATTTTGTTGAAACTCACCCATCTGAAATCAAGGACACACATTTTGGCACTGTTGTGCTCCCTGCTAGCTCTATAGCAAATCACACTTAAAGGTGGTCACTATTTCCTAAAGGCTCAGCCATGCTGATATCCCTGAGGTAATCACTGTTAGTCAGTATGAGGTCTTGGGAGCATTATCCTTTGTTGGTTCCCTGACCCCTTGGACTAAGAATCCATCCTGGAATGCATTCCGGAGTGCCTGACTTGTCACTGCTGGCACTCTAAATGCTCCAATCTACAGCTGGTAGATTAAAGTCTCCCATGATCACCACCTCCCCCGGGTTACATACTGTAGCAAAATAGAATTTGTTGGCAGATAAGGATGCTTGGTCCACTCAATTTGCCTATTTTTCTCTACCTACAGTAACACTATAGACCCTACTTGATCTCCACTTCTTTATCCCTCCCAACATTCCTTTCCACTAAGGTTCCTTAATTCCTACACCATACATTCTTAAACCCCACCACTGTTTCTGTGCTCACCATGTCTGCTGGTAGGCTGTTCCAGGAATCAACCATTCTTCCTTTGAAAAAGTACTTCCTCACCTCTCTTCTGAATCTACCCTGCTCCATCTTCATAGTATGTCCCTTTGTTCTTGTGCACCTTTTTTTCCTGAAAAATACTTTCCTCCTGTACCATATTTACCCCAGTGAGGTATTTAAAAGCCCCTTCTTCCTCTCTTCCAGGGTGTACATATTGAGTTCCTTTAGTCTCAACTCTTAAGGCTTTTGATGTAGACTCTGCACTATTTTAATTGCCCTCCTCTGGACCAACTCCACTTTCTCTATGTCCAGCCTTCTGCTGGGGCAGTGAACTGTGACTTATGTCTTCTAATGTGTGCAATTGTTAGAAATCTAGGCAGTAAGATTATAGACCTAGAGGCCATCATGGCAGAAGCCAGCCTGGATATTGTGGCCATTACTGAGGCATAGTGTACTGAAAACCATGACTGGTACATGGCCCTACCAGGCTATATTCTGTTCAGGAAGGACAGGAGGGTACATGAGGACTGGAGGAGGGCAGATGTGATACGTCTTCACAAACGTGGGAGCAAAGCAGAGGCAGGAAACTACAGACCTGTTAGTTTGACCTCAGTTGTAGGGAAATGATGGAATCACTTCTGAAAGAAAGAATTGTTGAGTACCTAGAGGCCAGCAGGGTACAGGACCCAAGGCAGCATGGATTCACAGAGGGAAGGTCATGTCAGATGAATGTAATAGATTTCTTTGACTGGATGACCAAAATAGTAGACCAGGGAGGGGCTGTGGACATGGCCTACCTATACTTTAGCAAGGCATTTGATACAGTCCCACACAAAAGATTAATAAACAAATTAGCCAGCCTGGGAGTGGGTCTCAGGGTAGTAGCCTGGGTAAAAAACTGGCTGGACAACAGGACACAGAGGGTAAAAGTAAATGGAGTCCACTCTGAAGAAAGGTGGGTTACTAGCAGGGTACCGCAGGGTTCAGTACTGGGTCTGGTCCTTTTTAATGTCTTTATAAGTGACATTGTGGAGGGACTGGAAGGAAAAGTATGCCTCCTTGCAGACGACACAAAGATCTGCAATAGGGTTGATACACAAGGCAGGGGGTGGAAAGGATGAGAAGGGACTTGGAAAGGTTGGAGGAATGGTCAAAAGTATGGCAGCTTAGATTCAATGCAAAGAAGTGCAAAGTAATGCACCTGGGAAACAAAAATACAGGGGAAAATTACAGAATGAGGGGTACTAACAACAATAAAAATGGAAAGGGACCTGAGGGTAGTCATATCAAGTGACCTAAAGGTAAGCAAGCAATGTGAGAAGGCAGTAAGGAGGGCTGGGGGGATACTGAGATGTATAAGGAGAGGCATCACCAGTAAAAAACAGAAAGCTGTTATTCCTCTGTTCAGGCAGTTGGTGAGACCCAATCTGAGGTACTGTGTGAAGTTCTGGAGAACCCATCTATGCAAGGACATAGACAGGATGGAGGCAGTACAAAGGAGGGCAACTAGAATGGTGTAGGGTCTGCACCAGAAGCCATATGAAGAGAGGCTAAAGGAGCTTAATATGTATACCCTCGAGGAAAGGAGGGAGAGCAGGGACATGATAGAAACTTTCAAGTTCCTCAAGGGAATCAACAAAGTCCAGGAGGGTAGCATCTTTCAGAAAAAGAGATGTGCAAGAATAAGGGGGCACAATCTGAAGATAGAGAGGGGACGGCTCAAGGGCAATGTGAGGAAGTATTTTTTCATTAAGAGGGTGATGGACACATGGAACGGCCTTCCTGAGGATGTCTTGGGGTCAAAAACAGTGGGGGAATTCAAGAATGCATGGGACAGGCATAAAGTAATTCTGGTGGGGGGTAGGAAGAAGTAGGCTGTTGGTTAACTAGGATCTGCAGCTTATCCAATAGGTAGGGAAATGGGCAGACTGGGTGGGCCAAGCGGTCCTTATTTGCTGTCAAAGTCTATGTTTCTGTGTTTCTATGTGTGTGTGTAGGGTTACCACCTTTTAAGAAGTCCAAACTAAGACATTTCTTTCTGAAAAATGATTCTTTGCAGGACGATATGTAACATTTATCAACAAAACATATTTCTTTACTCTAAATAATCAGAATTAAAAGTAAGTGTTGTATTTTAGTTGTTTCAATTGTTTCTTATCATTTTAAGGTAATTAAAATATTATAGTTTTCTGCAACATTTAGAAGAAAGTTAGAAAATATTATTTTCTACTATAAGGTCAGGACATGTAGTATTTTTCATTTTTTTTTCAGAACATAGTTGCCCAAATCAGGACTGCACTGTGAAAATCAGGATAGTTAGTAACACTAAGCGTGGTGCTTTATATGAAAGAAAGAATAAAAGTGATAGAGATACAGGGATACAGGGAGGGCAGTGGTACTGTAGATCATACTGGAGTAGGAGAACAGAGCCACTATTAACACCGCTGTGATCAACAGGCCACCAGTACTGGTGGAGGAGTTAGATAAGATACTGGTGGAAGCCACTGAAAAGGTGGCAGAAAAGGGGGAGGTGTTGCTAGTGAGGGACTTCAATCTGCTGAATGTAGACTGGAGCCTCCCAGCTGTGGCTTCAGCTAGAAGCAAGGACATCCTAGACTCCCTGCAGTGGGTATTCCTCAGGCAACTAGTCAGCAAACCCACTTGTGATGGGGCAATACTGGACCTGGTTCTCACTAACAGGGACAGTGTTGCAGACATCAAGGCAAGAGGTCACCTGGCAATGCAGTGATCACTGTGCAGTGTGATTCATTTCGGGACAACTGCGGAATCAAACCACACAAGGGTGAAGATCCAAGATTTCAGGAGAGTGGATTTTATAAAGATGGGTGAATGCATCTGGGATGACCTGCCAGAGGGGATGACTGGGTGAGGTGGATGAACAGTGGACAAAGCTAAAAGGGGGCATTAGTGAAGGCAACAAACCTCTGCATCAAACAAGTGAGTAAAAGTAAGAGAAAAAAGAGACCACTATGATTCTCGAAAGAGGTGGCTGAAAAGGTAAAGGCTAAAAGTGTGGCATTCATAAGTTATAAGGACATGCAGGGGGAGGACAAAATGGGGAGAGGTGTCAGGAGAAACAGAAGAAGAGAAAGCAGTAAAGAGTGTGAAGGCACAAACTGAAAAGAGAATAGCCCAAGTGGTAACAAAAGGGGACAAGATATTTTTTAGGTACAGTATGTAAGTGAAACAAGCATTTGTCAATGCCAAATGTTGGCTTGCTGGCATTGGCATTGGTAGTGCAGGAGTTAGACAGATGCATCATAGGAATGGCAGTGAAGTATTGAACTGATGCCAACCCACCCCCACCCTGCAGAGAGTGACAGGCATAAGGGTGTCCCCTTGGGTGTTTGGTAGTGCAGTGCGGGAAAACATGTCAGGCAGGATGTGAAAAATGACAGCTGTACAGTTCATAAGGAGGTGTAAAAAAATGCCAGTGTTGAAAATGTGGCATGTAATATACCAAATTCCATGATGCTACTAGGGTGCGTGGGAAATATGCAATGCAAGCTTGCAACACTGCCATTTTATGGGCTGCTCGCACTAAATTTTTAGCATAGGCATTTTAGCACCTCTGCTCATGTACAGTGTCACTGTTATTTCCTCAAAGTGTCCCAAGAAGTGATTTCGCACAGCGACCACGCTATTCTGAGCCGGAAGTGCGAAAACACATTTTGGGCAGGATATGTGAAATGATGGCTTTACTGTTCATTAAGAGGTGTGGAAAATGGCAATGGGTGAAAATCCAGACTGAAAATATCACAAATGCACGACGGAATGAGGCAAGCGTGCAATCTGCCAATGCACGCCGTAACACAGTCATTTTATGGAGTATCATCACCAAATTTTCAACATAGGCATTTTAGGTCCTCTGCTCATGAACTGTGTCACTCTCATTTTCATAATCTGGCCCAAACACTGATTTCCCACAGCGACTGAGTTATTGTGCGCTGGAAGTGCGGAAACACATTTCGGGCAGGATGTGGAAAATGACAGCTGTACTGTTCACAAGGAGGTGTACAAAAATGACAATGCTTAAAATCCGGTGTTAAAATATTGTGAATGCGCGAAGTTACGAGCCTGCATAGCAACTGCGCAACGCATGCTCTTAAAACAGGCATTTGTTGGATTTTTTCCTCCAAATTTGGAACTTAGGCTTTTTAAGAGGCCACCTCATGAACACTGCCACTATCATTTTGTTAATGGGCCCCGAAAGGTGATTTCGCACAGTGACTGCGAAATCACCTTTCGAGGCCGATTAACGCCACTGACAGTGATAGAATTCATGAGGAGGGGCCCCAAAAACCCCATGTTGAAAATTTGGTGCCAAAATTCCAAGAAATGCCTAAGATATGCAGCAAAGTTGAAAAACCCTATTCACTCCATTATGCAGCTTACCGGCATTTCCTCAGTTCGCGGTCGGCTTTGAAGAGAGCAGACGTTCCGGTCCACTGAAGATCGTCAGCCAGACTCCGGAGAAGTATGGGGTGGGGGTGAGGGAGGCAGGTGCGCAGTGGGTGGGTGCGGGTGGGGGAGGGGGCATGACTACGAGGGACTGTTTTTAGTTTTACAGGGGAAAAACATTGCTGGACAGTTTTTCTGTTGCAGGGCATTTGGCACACTGGGGTGGGCTCCCAGCATGCCACCCAACTTTTTTTGGGGTGTCAGTAGCAGACTGGGATTGGGCACCTCGTCGGCTCACAGCACGGAGGGAATAATGCTGACGGGATTGGGCACCCCATCAGCAAACAAAGACAGCGTGGGGGCTTGAGCCGATGGGGATTGGGCACCCCCGGCATTTAACAATTTGGGGAGAGGTGATGCCGAGGGGAGTGGGCTCCCCATCAGCGCATATAAAGACAGCGGGTTTCTCGCCAGCCAGGGATTGGGCACCCCCCCGGCATTCCACATTGGGGGTTATGCTGACAGGGAGTGGGCTCCCCATCAACACAGTAAAACAGCGGGGTTATCAACAGGGGATTGGGCACCGATGTTGATGGTCGAAGCCGCCACGACTATGCTGATACGGCAGCGAGCACGCAGCAAAGGGTCCGCTACGATGACGAGCTTTGCTTGGATTGCAGCGGACCTTTGCTTAGATGTGCTGGCCCATTATGTATGCATGGTGTGGCGCCGCATGCAGGCTGATTGGGGAATGAGGGACACCTACTGATGCATGCCCTGCATTCGCCCAACAGCGTCCGCGCCCCCAAATCTGCACTCTCCCAATATGTTGGCTTGCTCCTGCGGCAAGCCAACATAAAAAGGAACACATGGAGGGATTATAAGGTTAAATAGGGATACCAGAGACAGTGCAGAGGGGGGCCAGGAAAAGGCAGGCATCCTAAATAAATACTTTTGTTTAGTGTTCACAGTGGAAGGAGAAGGGAAGGGGTCACAAAAACAGTAACAGGAACTCTGAAGGGATGGAAGGAGGCAGATACCAGTCCTTTTTCAGAGGAGAGAGTCCTAAAGGGACTTGCTAATCTGAAAGTGGACAAAGTAATGGGACCAGACAGGATACATCCTATGGTGTTGAGGAAGCTCAGGGAGACACTGGCTGCATTTCTGACAGCCCTATTTAAAAGTTCACTTGAAACAGGAGTGGCTCCAGAGGACTGGAGGAGGGCAGATGTAGTCACACTTCACGAAAGTTGTAGCAGGGAGGAGGCTGGCGATTATAGATAGGTCAGCCTGACATTGATAGTGAGAAAGTTAATGGAATCACTACTGAAGGAGAGGATAGTGGAATATCTTGAATCTAATGTGTTACAATACCTGAGACAGCACGTATTCATGAGTGAGAGGTCAGGTCAAATGAATCTGATTAATTCCTTGGTCAGAGCAGGGTGAAGCAGTGGATGTGATCTACCTAGATTTCAGAAAGTCATTTGACATGTTCCACATAGCAGACTACTAAACAAGTTGGGTAGCTTAGGGTTGGGTCAAAGGTAGTAAACTGGATCAGAAATTGGTTAGGGGATAGGCAACAGAGGGTGGTGGTAAATGGAGTTCACTCAGAGGAAGGGAGGTGACCAGTGGGGTACCTCATGGATCAGTGCTGCAACTGATTCTCTTTAATGTCTTTAAAGGGGACATTAAAAAGGGGCTAGAGGGGAAGGTCTGTCTCTTTGCAGATAATGCCAAACTTTACAATAGGGTGGATACTCCGGGGGTGGAAAGGATTAGCAGAGACCTGAGAAACCTTCAGGAGTGATCAAGGATATGGCAGCTGTGTTATATGGAACAGCGCAAAATAATGCACTTAGGGCACAGAAACCCAGAGGCAGAGGTCAGAATGGGAGGAGTGTTACTGATGATCACAAACAGGAGGGAGACCTGGGGATAATAGTCTCTGATGACCAAAAGGTGGCCAGGCAGTGCGACAAGGCAGTTGGGAGGGCTAGTAGGATGGTGGAGTGCATAGGAATAGGTATCACTAGCAGAAGGAGGGAGATGGTATTTCCTCTGTATAGATCACTGTTAAGACCTCAGTTAGAATACTGTGTACAGTTCTGAAGACCACATTTCTGGAAGGACATAGACAGAGTGGAGGCAGTCCAGAGGAGTGCAACTAAAATGTTGTGAGGCCTGCATCAAAAGCCCTAAGAGTAGGGATTAAGGAACACAGTATTTACAACCTGGAAGAGAGGAAGGAAAGGGGGGATGTGAGAGAGTCCTTTAAATACCTCACGAGGGAAAATATGGTACAGGAGGAAAGTATTTTTCAGAAAAAAAGTGTTCAAGAACAAGGGGACATGGTATGAAGGTGGAGGGGGTAGATTCAGGAGAGATGTGAGGAAGTACTTCTTCACAGAAAATGTGGAGGATTCCTGGAACAGCCTACCAGCAGAGGTGGTGGAGGCAAGAACAGTGGTGGCATTCAAGAATGCATGTGATAGGCATAAGGAAATCTTAGTGGAAAGGAATGGGGGGAGGGAGAAAGAGACTGAGATCAAGTGGAATCTACAATGATATTGTAGGTAGGGAAAAATGGGCAGACTAAGTGGGTCAACCAGTCCTTACCTGCTGACAAATTCTATGTTTCTATATAACCCAGGGGTGGGTGGTGATCATGGGAGACTTCAGTTTACCTAATGTAGATTGGAGCATTTCAAGGGCCAGCAGTGGCAAGTTGGGCACTCCTGGATGCATTCCGGGATGGATTCCTAGTCCAAGGGGTCAGGAAACCAACAAGAGAAAAGGCTCCCTATGCCTCATGCTGATGAACAGTGATTACATCAGGAACATCAGCATAGGTGAACCTTTAGGAAATTCTGACCACCTATAAATGTGGTTTTCTATAGGGCTAGCAGGGAGCACAAAACTCCAAAATGTGTGTCCTTGATTTCAGGTGGTGAATTTCAACAAAACGAGGAAGAATCTTGAAGTAGAATTGGAGGGAATTGAGGGGGCAGGGGGTCTGGAAAAAATATAGGCCACTATCAGGATTCAGTAATAGCCTTTAAGCTATCACCCGCTCCTGCCTGAGACAGATTGAAAAACGAAGAAGCACAGGAGACCGATGGGATTCACAGTGGAGGTGGAAAGTGCAGTGAAGAGGAAAGGGGGGGACTTTAAGAAATTCAAGTGGAGGCAAAAGGATTGGGCAGGGATGCCTACCGAGGTACACTGAAGAAGGCCAGCAGAATGGTGAGGAGGATCAAAGCAGACGCGGAGTTAAGGATAGCTGAAGGAGTTAACTCATTACTTCCAACAGCTCTGTATGAAGTTTGAACTATCCATTGCTTAACCTAATACACCTAGTCTGTCTTTCTTTCTTTCTTTCTTTCTTTCTTTCTTTCTTTCTTTCTTTCTTTCTTTCTTTCTTTCTTTCTTTCTTTCTTTCCTCCTTCCTTCCTTTCTTTCTTAATTGGAATTACAACCTTTGAGCTAAAAGCTCTTTTACAAAGGATCCTCATCATATAATGGAGGAGAAGATACATGAGTAAGGGAGACAGTAGCAGCTAAATAGACATCAATAACATCTAATAGGAACATAGTGTAATCAGTAGAATTGCATAACATAGGCAAAATCATCATACAATCGAAGTATAGGTACAGAGTACATGGGGATATAGTTCACTCAGCAGCCTAGATAATTAAAAGTGCACTAGTCCAATTATGTACTAGCTAGAGTGATCAGAGGTAGTAGCTATGCAGCATTATTGATACCTAAGAGGTACAAAGGTAGCATCATCCAGGGAAGTAAGTACAGCCATAGTAGGCAGACAGGATAAGGGGGGAAAATCAAGACTAAGTGACAGAAGTGGAGTCAGATAAGGGGACAGAGGTGGAATAAGAGGCGGTCTCATCAAGGGTAGGTGGGGTAAGTAGGGGGAAGGTAAATGATAGGTAGGTGAGGGCTCATCATGGGGTGTAGGGAGGGGGGGTACAAGGTAGGTTGGCAGGCAGGAGCAGGTGGAGAGCGGGGAACTTCAGGATTATTTGTAGAGTGCAGCAAGATGAGCCTGGGCATAACCCATGGCACATGGAGGCTTGTTACAGCTGGGCTAAGAGTGGCAGTAGCAGCGTACAGGAGGGGAGAAAGAATTCCAAAGCTCAGACTTGAAGGAACTGAGGCATGAGAGGCTTCAGTGGCATGTAGTAGCTCATTTATCCAAGTGGGAGCCCTTACTATGAAGGCTCACCTCCCCAGGGCAGTCCTTCTGAATGGCACTGCTAAAGCTTGATTAGTGACACTTCTTGTGGCATGTTTGGCTGGGGCATGACAGAATAAATCTTGTAGGGAGGGAGGAAGGTGGAAGTCCTTGTAGGGCCTTCTTTCCCAAAAGGCAGGCATGGAGCTTAATGTGATCCATAAGTGGAAGCCATTTAGTCCTAATACATAGTTCATACATATGTGTTGAGTGATCGGCACATAACACACATTGACAAGCTTTATTGAGAGTAGTGTGTGCTCTGAGCAAGCTTGTATCGGAGGCTGCACCATAAACTACATTCCCCTAGTCCAGGATAGGTAGGATTGTACCTCTAACCGCCTGAACCCTAGCCTCGGGAGTGAGGCAAAACCGAAGCCTGTACAGGGCCCCTAGTTTTCTGTTGATGGCAGTCGTAATATTACGTATGTGTACGTCGAATGACAGGAACTCATCTATTGTGATTCCAAGATACCAAGATGAAGACATCTGCTCCAAGGTGGAGTGAGAGTTGCAGGTAATTGAGATGGGTGCGGTAGATCTCCTCTTTTGTCACCCGGCAAAGAGCAATGTCTTGTTTGTTTTTTTTTGCTGTTGAGCACCAGCATGTTGTCTTTAAACCAGTCCTGTAGGAGGTTAAAGTTTTACTGCAAATCTCTAGTGAGAGCTTCTTGGCAGGAGTTTTGACAGAATACTACCATGTCATCTACATATAGCAGGATTTTAGATATGGGGCAGGTGTCAGGGAGGTTGTTCACAAAGAGGCTGAATAAGAGTGGGCCCAGTAAAGACCCCTGGAGGACCACTACTCTGACCTCATAAGTGTCAGAGATGACACCATTGATTTTTACTCTCTGAGACAGACTGGACAGATAGCTGGAGAACCACCTGACTGTGACGGGGACAGCCCTAGGCCATTTAACCTGTGGAGCAGTAGTAGGTGGCCCACAAAGTTGAAGGCCTTGGTTAAGTCTATAAAGATTGCCCTACCAGTTAATCGTGGTAGAAAGCCTCATGCACGTAGCCAGTGAAGTCAATTAGGGTGGTATTAGTGCTATGTAGCTTGTGAAAGCCATGCAGTTGGGGGTAAAGGAGGTCATATTTATGCAGATGATTCATGAGCTGGTTGGCTATGATTCTTTCCAGCACTTTAGAGAGTGATGATAGATTTGAGATGGGTCTGTAATTCAATACTAGTGACTAGTCACCCTCTTTGTGCACAGGTGTGACCAGAGCAGTTTTCCAGATGGAAGGGAAAGTGAACAGGTGAAGTGACAAGTTGAACAACTTGGTGGTAGGTCTGAGGACCTCGGGTAGGATGATAGAGATCAGTTTCATGTCAATACCATCACCTCCCATCCTTGTTTTGCCAAGGACTCTTGCAAGGTACTTTCTTGTTTCCTTGATGGTTACCCATCTGAAGTAAAAGGTTGGGCAGGTCCTAGTGTTGGAAGAGGAGAGCAAGTGGTCAGTGACCGGTATTCCTTCAGGGTATGTAGCCAGTTTTGGGGGAAGTACTGCACTGTAATCCGTGAATGCCTTGTTAAAAACATTGGCCATAGTGTCATCATCTAGTATTACTTAATTGTTGTGGTGAAGCATGGGGGGTCTGTCACTGGTTCCGATGTGGTTTTTAATAGAGGCCCAGAATTTTTTCCTGCCCCCCCCCCCAGCATTGAGACTGTCGGTTCTTGTGGTACATAGCCTTGGCATATCGGATTGCCCAAGTGCACCTGTTTTGGACAGCCATAGCAGTGCCTGTTGCCCTAGCCTGGTGCCAGAGTAGGTCCTGTTGCTGCAACAAACCTACAAGTTGCGGGATGAAGCAGTCCAAGCCATAAACCTTAATCATCTTCTTACAATATGGGGTAAACTTATCCACTGCCGCATTGAAGTGATTGAGGAAGAGCTGCTGGCTATGTCAACAGAGGGGCATGAGTCAAGGAAGTTCCAGTTTATCCCTTTGAGGTGTTTTCTAAAGTTGATCATTGAGCTATTTTTACTAACTCTATTCCTCACCATTCTTGGGGGAGACTTGGCTTGTTTAGTCGACCACTCACATTGGATAGGTGAGTGGTCACTGAGGGTGTCAGGGAATACCTTGACATCCCTTAGTCACTCCGGGTGTGTTTTTTTTTACCAATTATTTTACCAGGTTAGACACACTAAGCTGAAAGCTTGTTTGCAGGTGCAACCTGGGAGCACAAGGAAGTTAAGTGACTTGCTCAGGGTCACACAGTATGCACCTAGGGGACTGTGGGATTCAAACCCAGGTCTCCAGATTTGCAGCTCAGAGCCTTAACCCACTGCACCATACTGCCATACTGTTGTCAGCACCCAGTCAATCAGTGTGCTTGTGCCTGTTTGGTAGTTTGTACGGGTGCAGTTCTTGACCATCTGCGTTAGGTAGAGTCCTGATACCAAGTGTCTGTGTGTGGTGCTGGAGCTGGCGAGCCAGTTAGAGTTAAAATCCCCTAGTACGATAGCTTCCTTGTGCTGGCTTGCCTGGGTGTAGAGGTTAGCAAAAGTTTCTAGCCCCACTTGCTGCCATCCTGGTGGGATGTAAACTGCCAATCAGACCTTTAACCCCTTTTGCCTATCAGAATTTTTATTGCTAGGCATTCACGGTCATTATTGGTGGCTGACAGTTGGACTCTGTGGCATTGCAGGTGGTTGCGGGTATAGATTAAACATCCGCCACCTCTTTTCCCTGAATGGTCCAGCCTGTGCAAGTTGTAGCTAGGTATGGAGACTACCAAGTCGGATATACACGTAGCGAGCCCAGTCTCAGTCAATGCGATGAGGTCTGGCTGGATATGTGCCACCTAAGCCTCCAACTGTGTCAGCTTGGCTAGGAGGCTGCCGATGTTCTTAGCCACAATCCTCAATTGCCCATTCGGTGGTGGGGTCTGGGCATGTGTTGCCTGGGGGCCTGGGTTAGGGTGGATGTTTCCTGACATCAGCAGTAGGATTAGGATGAGATTCCTAATTATTTTTGGGAAGTGGTATTTTACTTTTGACATCCGAAGTTCCTGGCAATTGCAATCAGTAGCCAGGGTTCCAAGTGCAATGTGAAGGCCAGGAAATAGCCATAAAGCCAAGACAGAGATCCCCATGGTAGTAGGGGACCAAGAGGGTTGTCACATAGATCAAGCAGGAGGGTATGCTCTACTGCAGGTCTCCCACTGTGCTGGTTTCCGCATTGTACAACAGGATAGTCAAGGCGGTGGGTGGTGGTCATTGAGGCAGAGTGTTTCTGTGCCAGAATAGAGACCAGGAGAAGGAGCAAGTGTATTGAGGTATCTCTAGTCACAAGATGTGAGCTTACTTTGGGCTTTATTTTTATGAGTAATGCGAAGGAGCCTTCCAGTACACTCCTTTCACTGTTGATCTCCTAGCAGTTTACACTGAGTAATGTGAAGGAGTCTTCCTAAATACTCCTTTCCTTCTAGAACTCTTACTATTTCAGTAATGCTTTTAATAGTGTTCCATATAGGAGGGCAGCAAGCAAGCTGGTTAGCTTAGGAATGGGTCCAAAGGTGGTAAACTGTGTATGAAATTGGCTAGGGGTTAGGTGGCAGTGGGCAGTGGTAAATGGAGTTCACTCCAAGGAAGGGAGAGTGACCAGCAGGATGCCCCAGGGATTAGTGGTGGGACCAGTCCTCTTTAATGTCTTTATAAGTGACATTGCAGAGCAGGAGGAAGAGAAGGTCTGCCTCACTCTCTGCAGACAACACCAAAATAAGCAATAAGGTGGACATTCAAGAGTGTGGAAAGGATGAGCAGAGACCTGAGAAAACTCGAGGAATGGTCAAGGTTATGGCAGCTGAGTTTCAATGCAAAAAAGTGCAAAGTAATGCACTTGGGGCACAGAAACCCAGGGGCAGAGTACAAAATGGGAGAAGTGGTACTGACAACCACCAAGCAGAAAAGAGACCTGGGGGGTAAATTACACTAGATGATCTATGGCTAACTAGGCAGTGCAGCAAGGCAGTTGGGAGGGCTAGTAGCATATTGGGGTTCACAGGGAGGGGTATCATCAGCAGAAAGAGGGAGGTGATATTGCCTCTATATAGATCACTAGTAAGACCCCATCTTGAGTACTGTGTCCAGGTCTAATGAACACATCTCTGGAAGGACATAGACAGGAGGCAGTCCAGAGAGGGCAACTAAAATGGTGCAGGGTCTGCATCAAAAGCTATACAAGGAGAGCCTTTAGAACCTTAATATGTACACACTGTAAGGGAAAAGGGTGAGGGGGGATATAATAGTGACCTTTAAATATTTCATGGGGTAATTAAGGTACAGGAGGGAAGTATTTTTCAGAAAAAAAAGGGGGCGCAACAAGAAGTTAGAGGAGGTAGATTCAGGTGAGGTGTGGGAAAATAGTTCACAGAAAGAGTGGTAGATTCTTGGAACAGTCTTCCAGTGGAGTTGAAGGGGTTCAAGAATATATGGGAGAAGCATAAGGGAATCATAGGGAAAGGGAAAGAGATTGGGTGAATGGACCGGATATCAAATAGTATCTACGGTAATACTACAGGCAGGGAAAAATGGGCAGACTAGGTGGGATACGTGGTCCTTATCTACTGGCAAATTCTATGTTTCACGTCCCTCTGTATGCATCAAGAGTACTGTCCTGGGGGGCACTATGTTTCCCTCTATATGAAAGCTTCCTTTCTTGTGCCCTAGAGAAGCCCTCTCCTCTTGCCCATTGCTACCTTCCTATGTCTTTCTCCAGTAGGATTCCTCTGTGCAAACAGGGTTCCCTTCCAACTTCCTTCCCATCTCTCCCCACAATGGGCTGCTTGTGTGTAGACTGGGCCACTCTACTAGGCTCCTCTGCACAGAGGGGATCTCAGTCCCTGTGGTCTGTGCCTGATTTGCACCATCAGTCTGGAGCCTATGGAAAGTGTCCCTGTTTTTGGTCTTAAGGAGTTCTTAGCCGTTCTTGGTCACCACCCCAGGGGACTGAACTTGCATGCTCCCAGTCAATCTCCCCTGCCTCCCCACTATACACTGCTCCATAGTTGCTCTACAACTGTATTTGCACTCTGTTGTGGTCTGCAACATGTCGCTGTTTGTGTGCATAATAAAACTTTTTTGCACTATCTTGATGGCAAGTTTCTGAATCATAATCTGAGCAGGGAGAATCATCGACAGGAGGCTGGGTTAGTACTTTGCTTTTACCTTTGGGTTTTTAGCCTCACAATGACACTGCACCGGCCAGTTAGTGTCTCCTTTTCCTTGTGTCTCACTTTTGCCTTGCTCCTCTATATTTTTGCTGAGTTTGCAAGGGTTACCTTAAATTTTTAGAAATCTTCCCATTGGCTGTGATAACACTGTCACTTAAAACAAATAGGCTGGAAAATAAAATCATGCTCAAGGCATCTCAGTGGCTACTAAGCCTTGAAAGGGAGCCACAACACACATCTGCTCAATTCAAGATCTTGTGCAGCCTTCCATGTACCACACTTCCATTGAGACTGCACGCTGTATTATCCTTGTCAATGGAAATGTAAACATACACAAATTGAAACTTTTGTGCTCTTTAAGATGTAATCACAAAATGACTTATTTAACTTCATAGAAGTGATCTCTTGGCTTCATTAGTTTCACAGCTGTAACAGTACAAAAATCAAAAGGCCTTACATCACTGAAATATGAAATGGGAGATCATATGCTCGATTCTCAAAGGTTGGCGTAAGCTGCACCAATGGCAGCCTGTGCTGACTGCCAGTGTGCCAGGGACCCTGCACCTGATTCTCTACTGGTTAGGGTCCTGGTGGAAAAGTCCCACAGCCTGTGGCAACTTTGGCATGCATCAAACAGACAGTGCATCTGGAAGGTGTGCTGTAAGCTGGGGGTGGTTGGATATTAAAATTAATGACATCCATGGTGATGTAGCGGTCCACCCCAGCCCCAATCCCCTTGTTATTAAGAGTAATGATGTCCCTGGTGGTCTACAGGACCCCCAAGCCCTGTTCCCCTTGTTATTAAAAGTATTGATGTCCCTGGTGGTCTAGCACCCCACCCAGCCCTGATCCCCTTGTTATTAAAAGTATTGATGTCCCTGGTGGTCTAACAGACCCCCCAGCCCTGTTCCCTTTGCTATTAAACATAATGTTGTCCCTGGGGGTCTAGCAGACCCCCCCCTGGCCTGATCCCCTTGCCCTTGTTATTAAAAGTAATGATGTCACTGGTGGTCTATTGGACCTCCCAGCCCCAATCCCCATGTTATTAACATAAATGATGTTCCTGGTGGTCAAGTGGACCCCCCCCAACCCAGTAGGCAGTTCCACACCACCCCACACTCCTGGCCCATCTCGAGCCAGTGACAGGCACAGCCGTCCCCTCTACCACCATGGCTGGCCGCCGACTGAGCTATTAGTGAGTGTGTACTGTATACAGCATGTGCTCAGAGGTTGACAGCTCCACTCAGCTGTCAATCAGTGAGCGCATCCTGTATACAGTATGCATTTACTGATAGCTCAGTCCGTGGCCGGCCATGGTGGAGAGTAGAGGGCTGTGCCAGTTGACAGCTTAGGGATAGGACAGGGGGCTGTTGGGTGGTGAGGGTCCACTAGACACCCAGGGGCATCATTTGTGTCAATAACATGGGGATTGGGGCTGGGAGGGTGTGCTAGGCTACCAAGGACATCATTACTTGTAACAACAAGGGGATCAGGGCAAGGGGAGGGTCTGCTAGACCACCAGAGACAACAATACTTTTAATAACAAGGGGAGCAGGGCTGGGGGGGGCGCTAGATTACCAGGGACATCATTACTTTTAATAACAAGGGGATCAGGGCTGCAGGGGGTCTGTTAGACCACCAGGATCAGCAATTCTTTTAATAACAAGGGAAGTGGGGCTGGGGGGGTCTGCGAGACCACCAGAGACACCATTACTTTCAATAACAAGTGGAACAGGGATGGGGGTCCACAAGACCATCAGGGATGTGATCAATTTCAATTAAAGGGGATTAGGGATGGGGGCACAGTGGCACATGTTCACTCCCACTCAGGAAGGGCTCTGAAGGTGGCACAAGTGCTGTAACCTTAGAGAGCAAAATTCTAGGTACCTGTCTTAGGGTGCTTAGAATTTCACCCTCTGGGAGTGTTTAAAGAATCCCAAATTAGGGGGTATGGCAGCCTGCATCTGCCGCATACCCACTAACTCCATGTCGTGGCCTATTTTATTCCACAAGGATGGCTTTTATTTTTTGCTTTTAGTCTTTGGTAACCTGGTAAGGCTCACTAGGCACAAGTGCCTGTTTTCAGGGGTGACCTAGAAGCACTTGGGGGGGTTAAATGACTTGCTCAGAGTCACACAATACACAAGGGGAGGTTGTGGGAATCAAACCCAGGTCTGCTGGATGTACCAAGCTAATTCACAGATCATTGCTCTAACCTCTAGGCTATACTGCCATCCCCTTTGATGCATGCAGCCCCCTTTGGTCCACACAGCCTGCGGTTGATGCAGGCTGCATTTGAGAATCCCTCCTGTTGCATCTTTTGGTGCAAGGGGCGCATTGCACCATTCCTTTTGGCGCAAGCCCCTTGCGCCATTCTGGGAGCGTTGAGAATCAGGCTCCATAAGTTGAAACCCCATCACAGTCACTGGCTTACTGTGTAACCTTAAGCAAGACACTTGACTTCCCTGTGCTTTAGCATCCTCAGCATTCAATTTTCTTTAGAAGCACAGAAAATGGGGCTGACCCACTGGCACAGCTGTAGGGTTATTGCTTTTAATACCAATAACCTGGGGTTCGGGAATAAGCCCAGATCATCTGGGCCAGATGAGGGGGAAGAGGATGGTACATCCCAGAGGACAAATGCTGTCTTCTGGATGATCATAAGTGGCAGTACAGTGATAGACAGCTGAGGGAGGGCATTAGCTAGTCATGTGGTTGTTTCATCACTACACATGTTGCCACACTGCGCCTCTAGCATGCTGGTGAGCGATGGAGTGGAGAAACTAGCAAAATGGCCCAGGTACCAGAGGCAAAGGACCTAGCATACTTGGGCACTGTATGTCAACCACGATGCTCCCCGTTGAAGCTTGAAAACAAGGGGATAATTCGCCCCCCATCTCCATTAGGAGGAGTAAAGAATAGCTCTGCAGAGGAGTGTTTGTTGGTGTGTGAAATGCTGGTAAGTTAGGTGTGTCTGGGTACTTCAGAGAGATGCAAGTGCTGGAAATGGTACAGGCGTATAACGCATAAGTCAAATAGTAAAAAAAAAAAAAAACTTGTGCACACTCTCATAGACAACTTGGGAAAATAAAATGTTACAAAAACAATGAAAACAAACCAGAAAAAGCCATGGATCCCTTCAACTGAAGAAAGCCATGTTCAGATTTTGCAGCCTGTTATTATTTTATTAAGTGTTATTTAAGAAAAGGTCAGTTGTGCTGGAAGGCAGAATTTTCTTTACAGTAAGTGCTAAATGGTACAGGGGCAAGTATGAAACAGTCGAAATTACAGATGGCATTTGTATTTCTCACACTGAGCACTGTTATCCTCGCTCTCAGTGAGTGAGAATAAGTCAGCGAAATATAAACATTCACTGCAGAAATAGGTAAACCAGTGCAGGAACATTATAGGTTCTGGACAGAAAGCATGAGAATTGCAAATATTCTTCTCTGTTTTGTATATTTAACAAAGCAAATAAAGCAGAGATGGGTGGACAGTGGAATACTTTCTCCAAGTTATGCATCACATGTTAAAGAGACTCATTTGGTGGCACTCTTGTCTCTGTGTCAGGAGGATTTGATTTCAAGTCCCACATTAGTGATCCTGGGATCACACCCACTGCTAACAATGCAGCGTAGGGCTCAAGAGGTCTTGCACTATTGAACACTATTGAAGGTGCCATCTTTCATGATGGACCTAGAATCCCTTCCAACAATAAATTACTATATTACTCTGTTACTTTAAAATGAAATGCCAAACTAGTTTCCATTTGATCCACTTCTGGCGATCCTTGTGCTGATGGAAATGAAAAATCCCATGTCACTTGTTCAGAAGAATAGGTGCTTACCTCGGTGTTTGGGGCTGCATTTTCTCTGTCAATAAACATGACCTTAATACAGATGTTAGTGACCGTACAGTATCTGGAACACTGTTGCATACTTACAGGCTGCTTTTTTTGGCTGCATACAGTTTCTACACTACCTGAATCTAACACATTGCTTTGTAACATGATATGGCTCCCATATTCATCTCTGGCTGATAGCATCCTGCAAAGGGCAGTGCAGCATGCTATTTAGAATGCTGGAATCCTTAGGGTATATTAATACGTGCATAGTATCCCTGTCCAGTGCATGCTGCATGTATGATTATACAACAGCATGAAAAATACTGTGCCCTGATTGACTGTCTGGCACGATTTACAATGTGTAAATTATGCCATCACGACACTGTAAAAAGTGCCAGCCAGCCAATCACCCACCTCCACTGAATCACTACGATGCCCTCATATCAAATGTGCCAGCCACCATATAGTTACCACCACTAAGTAAAATGCGGTAAATTTAAAACCCCAAATAAACTCTTCCTTCGAAATTATAGGTCAGGAAGAGCTAAAGAATCTTTTTTCAGATTTTCTACACACAGAAACAGACAACCTAACAGTGCAAAATGACCTCAAAATGTACCTGTAACTCAGCCTCAAGTCACCATACAGGACACAAGCCAAAACCCATGTGACACGGGCATTGTTCTGCATCTAAGTTTGCACCTCTGTTTCAGAATTATTTTCTCCAGAGGAAGCATATGCTTCCCAAATGCATTTTCAATGGGGGGTACATAGCTCAGTGCTTGTGTATACTTATGAACTGAATGGTATATGCTTGGTGTTTATGACTTAAGCTCTGACGCTTCTCCTAATCCCACCCTCTGTAGGACAATGGGTAGGTGTAGACTTAAGGCCCAGCAGAGAGGGAGAGACAGGAGTGCTGGAGAAGGAGGAGGAGGAGGCAGGAGAGGATGGAGGGTGCCGCCAAAATGATCGAAGCAGAGTGAGAGGTGGCCTGATGTTCAAATAGGGGATGGGGGAGGAGCTAGCCCCCCCCATTGAACATCAGGCTATAGCCTTCCAATTCAATGTGGGGTACATAGCTTAGTATTTGTGTATACTTATAAACTGAATGGTATATGCTTGGTGTTTATGACTGAAGCTCTGGCACTTCTCCGCATCCCACCCTCTGTAGGACACTGGGTAGGTGTAGACTTAAGGCCCAGAAAGAAATAGCAAAATGACTACCTCCTCCAACTCCAGAGAGTGTGGTCAGTAGCACACAGGAGAGGAAAAAAACCCTTAGGGGGAAACCTCTGAGGACCCATGGCTACTGACCTGCCTGTCCTCTGGGCATACTAAGAGGAGAATAATCCTAAATGTGGCTTAGAGTTAGGTTTGGTTATGTCCAGGAGTTCTGTCTGATTTTTACTGGTTGAAGTGTCCTGTTCAAGGTCGAGGTGCGCAGGAAGTCAGTGTTGCAGATGAAAGTTTGAGCAGATGGAAATGTCCATGTTGGAATGATGTCCAGATACTCTGACAATGGTTAATCCAATTCTGAGTTAGATGACTGTTGTACATCCATAGCATGGCTGTAAAGTAACAGATAGTGCTCTGTAATGGATCTGTTTGTTGGGATGGCAGGAATCTTACCGATTCGACATGGTGGTATTGTGACATAATCAGAGACAGAAAGGCGATAGCCCTTGTAGGAATGGCAGGACTCCACATGGTCCACCATTGCAGTAGTAAAGAGTAATGCAATATATAAAGGACTAGAGTAGCATGAGGCTGATTGAAATGATATGCAAGTACCAAATAATGCCTGTAGTGGGGCATGCGTAAATGGGATGGCGGGACCCCACATGGTCCGCCATCACCCTGGAGATGTTAGGCAGTGAAACTGTAACAGAAGATAGTGGATTGTACCAGCAGAAATTAATGAATTAATGATGATAGCAGGCTCAGCGGTAGGATAGCTGGGGAATGATATTCCCATGGACGTCCTGATGAATGAAGTAATTGTGTTTGAGTAACTAAAAGACTCAGGTAGTCAATACTGGGAAGGCAAGACCCCAACGAGGGTCTGCCATAGTGCAAGAAGAAGTCAGTTTGAGTAGAGAGGATAACCCCCTCTTTGAGGGGCAATAGAAACTGGTGGTATGGTGAGACCCCCACATGGGTTCACCATTGCCATAGAATGATGAATCTGAGGTGAGGGGGTGTGGGTCCATTGAAAACTGTAATATGATGGATGCAGTTGAGGAAGGAGGGCCCCATGAGGGTGCATTGAGAAGGGATAACGGGATGACCCGCATATCCTGAATCTCTGAACTCATAGTCCAAGGTAAGTCCATAATGGCTGTCTTATTGCATAGTTCAAGTAAAGCAAGGGTCACGGAAGTAGGACTGGAAGACAAGGAATACGAGGAAAGCTTTCAAAGGGGATGCAGAAGAGGGATGGCGGGACCCCACGTGGTCTGCCATCGCCATAATATAAAGCGATCCAGGTGATAACGGGGTATCCTCATGAGCTCGTCTATTGCAGTCCAAGGTACAGAAAGTGATACCTGGGCGATAAACTCCTAAAGTGATTAGAAAATACTTTTGTGCTATGGTAGGGCCCTTTGAAGGCATGTCTGTTTGTGCTGGCTGGACCCCTTGTAGTCTGCCATCACTGTTCCAAAGAGTAGTGAGTGATAGGGATGGCTGGACCTCATGTGGTCTGCCATCGCCATATCTGAGTAATGTGATGAGTTCCATTGAGTAGTGCATGGTAGAGATGGCAGGACCCCACGTGGTCCGCCATCGCCATACCACATGACTGGGAAGGTGAGACCCCACATGGTTCGCCTTCACCGTGGTATGGAGTAGAGCCTGAGTGGGATGGTGGGACCCCACGTGGTCCACCATTGCCGTAGTAAAGCCTGAGTGGTGTACGGACATTAGACCCCCACAGTCAGTTGTCACGGATGTAGCATAGTCCTAAGTAAGAAGGATGAACCTGAAGTAGCCAATCTGCAGTAAAGGGGACTTGATGGTGAAGAGAGTTGAATACCTTCAGCCCGATGTTGAGTGGATGGTGAGATCCTCCATAGTCCGTCATCGTGGCTGCAGGAGTTCCGCATGACATGAATGGCGGGACCCGTGTCCCATTGAGTAGAACAGATAGGGATAACGGGACCCCACATGGTCCGCTATCACCGTGTCCACTGAGTAGTGTGTGCTTGGGATGGTGGAATCTTGTGTGGTCTGCCATCGCTGAATCATGGAATTGAGCATAAATGGGATGGCGAGACCCCACGTAGTTCGCCATCACCGTAGTATGGAATCCTCAGTATGCAGCCATGCTGGTTTTTGAAACGGAAGATGGAGGAATGCAGAGCTGCGGAGCTGTCTCTTTAAATTATGTTGTGCCCGATGCAGCTGAGAGAGGCATGTCCTCATTAGCTAGTGTCTCTACTAGTTTACTATATGTTAGCAAGAACCAAATTCACAGTCAGAGAGTGAATTAAAGCATGGGCTCAAACATTTTGAGATTAGGTATGATGTAGTTGAGATCAGGAAATGAAAACAATGATTCTGAAGAACAAAAAATGGCAAAACAGCAGCAGTAGGCATTCAGTTCTGTTAAACATGCAAGACAGACTGTCAGAGTGGCTGTTTAATTAATCCTGTTTTAATTTTCTGTGCCACAACTTATGGATTTTCACCTTTCTATTCTTTGCAGACTGGGAAATCATGAGGCCGGAGGTGCACCTGTAGAGTTAAATGAGTTGCGCCGAAACATTGTCAGAGCTGGGCCTTAGGTGTTAGAAGCAACGGCCTCAGAAAAGGTTAATCGGGTGAAGTGTGTTTTGCCTTAGTAAAATCCCATATGGTTTCTTTCAAGTCCATACCTGAAATAACACTGACCGAGATCAATCATTTGTGCCAAGTCTTATAGGATATTGTAAAAAAATCCACTGGGCGGCAGGAGAAAATTGCCCTGAAGGTTTAGTCACAAATAATATCAAAAGAATCTATAGTTGCTCAAGAAACCGCTCCTCAAAACATGAAAAGAAATTTGCTACAAAACTGTGGGCGAGGATTTTCCTTCAAAATAGGTACAGTGCTGAAGAATGAATATCGAAAGAAAATAAAATATTCAAAGAGCAAGTCTGTACTACAGTCAGAAGCTTAAAACTGTTGTACAGTATTTACATTGATAATGGTTCAATGTGGGATGCAAGTAGAGCCGATAGAACAGAAGCAGGGCATTCAACATGCCAGATACAGATTGGTCAATACCAGCAGGAACATCTGCCAGAACCAGACACATGGTGGATTCCTTGCAGGGGGAGGGCCTCAAACAACTGGTACAACAACCCACAAGAGACAGGGCTATCCTAGATCTAGTACTGGCTAACAGGGAAACGATCATAGATCTCCAGGTAAAAGGTCACCTGGGGGCCAGTGACCATCATATGGTATGGTTCAGTTTGGCCACTAAAACTAAATCATCCCATTCCAAGGCAAAAATATTGGACTTCAGAGGAGCTGACTTTGATAAAATGGCCAACAGAGTTAAGCTAGCCCTGGCAAAAAGAAATACAGGTGTGGGGGTACAGGCAAAGTGGGCAAGCATTAAGGATGCAATACTTGAGGCAACACCCCACTGTGTTAGAGAGAAAAGGAAATGCAAAAGAAGAAGGAAACCACTCTGGTTCTCAAAAACAGTAGCAGAAAAGGTCAGAGCCAAAAGGCTGGCTTTCAGAAAATATAAGGGAACGCAGCAGGATGAAGATAGGGAGGCATACTAAACTTCCCTAAGGGAAGCAGGGAAGGCAGTAAGGCAGGCAAAGGCCCAAACTGAGGAAACACTAGCACAGACAGTAAAAGAAGGTGACAAGACTTTCTATATATATATTAGTGAAAGGAGAAAGTCCAGAGGGGGTATTGCTAAGATCAATGGAGATAAGGGGGCGTGTGAGGAGGAGAACCATGTAAAAGCATCTATCCTAAATAGATTCTTCTGCTTAGTATTTACTGAAGAGAAGGTAGGGCAGGGCCCACAGCTCAGCACCATGGACACGGGGAGGTGAGCACTAGTCCCTTCACAAAAGAAAGGGTCCTAGAAGAGCTCAATAAGCTCAGGGTAGACAAGGCAATGGGACCTGATGGCATACATCCCAGGGTACTAAAGGAGCTAAGGGTGAAACTAGCAGAACCATTATCAGAACTGTTTAGTGAGTCTCTGAGCACAGAAGAGGTCCCAGAAGACTGAAGAAGGGCTCATGTGATCCCGCTCCACAAGAGTGGTAGCAGGGAGAAGGCAGGAAACTACAGACCAGTCAGTCTTACCTCAGTAGTGGGCAAGATTATGGAGGCACTCCTAAAGGAAAGGATAGTGCAACACCTGGAATCCATAGGAACACAGGATACAAGACAACATGGGTTTACAAAAGGAAGGTCCTGTCAAACTAATCACATAGATTTCTTTGACTGGGTAACCAGAGTGGTGGACCAAGGGAGAGCAGTTGATGTCACCGACCTTGACTTCAGCAAAGCTTTCGATACTGTTCCACACAGCAGATTGATTAATAAGCTGGGTAAAAGCAAAATTGGGTCAAGTTGGTCAACTGGGTGGGAAACTGGTTGACGGCAGAAAACAGAGAGTGGTGATAAATGGTATACAGTCAGAAGAGATGCAAGTCACAAGTGGGGTACCTCAGGGATCAGTCCTGGGGCCAGTCCTCTTCAATATCTTCATCAGTGACATTGCAGATGGACTGGAGGGTAAGGTTTGTCTGTTTACAGATGACACCAAGATCTGCAACAGAGTAGATGATCCAGATGGGGTGGGCAGAATGAGAAGAGATCTGGATAAACTAGCAAAATGGTCAGAAGAGTGGCAACTGGGGTTTAATGCAAAGAAGTGCAAGGTCATGCACATAGGGAAGAGAAACCCTGAAGCCACCTATAGGCTGGGAGGGAGTTGCTGGCAGTCACAGGGAAGAAAGAGACTTGGGCATCATCATCACCGATGATCTGAAATCATCAAGCAGACCAGGAAAGCAGTAGGTGAGCTAGGGAGATGGTAGGGTGTATAAGTAGGGGTATCGCAAGTTGGAAGAGGGCAGTAATAATCCCTCTTTACAAGACACTGGTTAGGCCCCATCTGGATTACTGTGTGACATACTGGAGGCCACACCTTCACAAGGACATTAACCAAATTGAGGCAGTCCAGAAAAGGGCAACCAAAATGGTGCAGGGACTGCATCAGAAAACATATGAGGACAGAGTAACAGAACTCAATATGTATACCCTAGAGCAAAGGAGGGAGAGAGGTGATATGATCGAAACATTCAAACACCTTAAGGGCATTAACAAGGTGAAAGAGTCTAACATGTTTCAATATAAGAAAAATAGCAGGACAAGCCTACACAGCATGAGATTAGAGGGAGGCCAATTAAGGGGTAATGTGAGGAAGTTCTTTTTCACAGAAAGGGTGGTGGATGCATGGAACGGCCTACCTCAGGAAGTGGTGGATATGAATACAGTGCAGGGCTTCAAACAGGCATGGGATAGGCATAAGGGAGCAATACAAATAAGTATGAATAGATAGACTACTGACAGAGCAAAGGCCAATGGCACATTTATAAGGTAGAAAAAGAAATGGGCAGACTGGACGGGCCTTGCAGTCCTTATCTGCTGTCAACTTCCATGTTTCTATGCCTTCGCTTTGTGCTAGGATTGACTCAGTTTAGCATTAGTAGTAGTTCAGTGTGGGCAAGTGCGTTGAAACATCCCAAAAAGAAACAGAAAGCCATCAACTGGCAAGGAGTCTTGGGACAAGGACACCAACAGGAGCTGCAGGGAAGGAAAATAAGTGGAGAAAAAGGCCAGGAGAAGCAGAGGACCCGAAGACCAGGAGCAAAGGCACCAGCCTGGGGAAGCACATGATGAGGCGGGTGGACTCCAACGAAGGGGGATCAAGCGGTGGCAGGAGGCAAGAAAAAAGGGAGAAGAAACAAAGGAGGCAACAAAGGAGGTACTGGGAATCTGGGGGGGGCACAAACAAAGAGATCGAGGGGCGGAACAAACAGGAAACAGGCAAGGGAGGACAGAAGGGAACAGGGAGAGAGAGAAGGAGGAAATGGGAGGAAGGAAACAGGAGAAAATAAGAAAGGAAGGCCACACCTGCCAAGCTGCACAGGAACCCCAATGCACAAACGCTGCGAAGCAAGGAGAGGTGCCCTGATGTTTAAATAGGGATGGGGAAGAGCCATTCCCTATTGAACATCAGGCTATAGCCTTCCAAAAAAACAACGAAAAAAATTACTTTAACAAAAAACAAAAAGCGTTCCCACTGTCCGTATTTCCAGTTATGTAATAGCAATCAAGTGGAGACTACTTCCTCAATCACCCGGCAGATAGTCACAGAAGCCCACCTCCAGAAGACACCACCCATGCTGCTCCTCACGTAACTTCGGTGGAAGTGCACAATCCTTGTATGACTGAAAAAAAAAAATACTTTCAAACAAAAAACATTTTCACTCTTTCTCTGTCTCCAGTTGTATAATAGCAATATCCCTCTTGAGGGTGTGGGTGATGCCAGGATTTACCCACACCCAGTCTGGTTCCTCACCTTGGCCTATGGACCTCGCGGACCAAACCACACCGGGTGTGAGTAATCCGGCATCACCCGCACCCTCTTGTGGTATATTGCTTAAATACATGACTGTGGTGCACTGCATAAAGTGCAGACATGCAGTGCACCACTGTCCCCTGCTGTCAATAGGCACCCAGGAGCAAAGGAGACTAGTGCAATACCAGTCAGTTAGCTCCTTTGCTTCTGGCTGCCATGTACAAATGTCACCATGTTAATGACCACATAAGGCATGCAAGGTGCTAAGAAGCCATTTGCATGCCAGTATGAGCAATTAGCTTCTCTGTACAATGTCTCCACACTGTTGTATACATGGAGGCATGGCACAGAGAGGCATTTGATGCCCCTTCTGCCCCCAAACCACGACCATAATTATACAAAAGCTCTGTAACAGAGTAGACACACCAGAGGGTGTAGACAGAATGAGAAGGGACCTGCAGAAACTTGAAGAATGGTCAGGGGTTTGGCAGTTGAAATTCAATGCAAAGAAGTGCAAGATAATGCATATGGGGCACAAAAACCCTGGCACAATATATCAGTTGGGGGGTGAGGATATAGCATGCCCAAGCAGGAAGGGATCTTGGGGTTATCATCTCTGATGACCTCAAGGTAAGGAAACAGTGTGACAAGGCAGCAGGTAAAGCAAATAGGATGCTGGGATGCAGGCAGGGGCATCACCAGCAGGAAAGGGAGGTCATAATTCCACTGTACAAGACACTAGTGAGGCCCCACCTTGAGTACAGTGTACATGTTCTGGAGACCTACCTATGTAAGGACAAGACAGGGTAGAGAAGGTTCAGAGGAGGGCAACAAAGATGGTGCATGGATTGCATCACAAGTCCTATGAGGACAGGTTGAAGGAACTGAACATGTACTCCCTGGAGGAGAGGAGGGAGAGAGGGGATATGATAGAGACATACAAGTATCTTACAGGGAGGAACAGGGTGCAGGAATACACTATTTTTAAGCGAAAAAGATATTCCAGGACTAGAGGGCATGGGGTGAAGTTGGAGGAAGGACGATTCAGAAGAAACGTGAGGAAGAATTTCTTCACAGAACGGTGGTGGACAAGTGGAACACCCTGCCAGAGGAAGTGGTGGGGGCTGAAACAATCACGGGATTTAAGAATGCATGGGATAGACATAAAGGAATTCTGGAGGTCAGGGGTAAGGGGCAACAGACTTCTAGGAAAACATAAACTGAACTTACAAGCTCAAATGGGCAGACTGGGTGGGCCATAGGTCCTTATCTGCCAACACTGTCTATGTATCTATGTAAATGTCGGTGCTAGTGAACCCGCCTTACTCACCTGATCCCCAGTTCCCCCTTAGAACTAGTCTTAGTCCCTCCATGGTACAATTGGTCTCACCTCACCCAATCCCTGATACTGCTTAGAATAAGTGTAAATTCCTGGTGCTGTTGGTACCCCCTCCATAACCCAAACCTTGGTCTCACTTAAAATTAATCTAAGTCCCTTGTGCTAGTGGTTCCTTCTCACCCAATCCTTGATCCCGCTTAGAATAAGGGTAAGTCTCTGCTGCCAGTGGTTCCCCAGCACCAGATCCCTGTCGGCACAGTAGAACTTTGCCACTGTGTGTAGAGGTCCCTTCCTCCCCCAGTGGTCCCCTTCCCTTCACCTTAATTCCTCCTTCTCAGACAGTGGTTGGCACTTTCCCTCTGCTCACCTCTCTGACTGGCTGGTATCCATCTCATACAAGATCTGTAGTGGTAAACTAAGTTGTATTTTACAGGACTTTTGGACTTAAAAGTAACTAAGCCTGCTTAGCATGTGCACAGACTTAGTTCTTTTCCATTCCAAAAGTCCTGTATCAATAAACATCTTGGCATATCATTACAGTCCATACAGACAAGGCTGGCCAGGGAGGTGAGGGGTACTGGGGGCAGAAGCATTAGACACCAGGGAAATGTTGCAATGGGCCAATGTGAACTGGTGAAGGAGGAAGGCGACTAGAAAAATATAAACATAGAAACTGATGACAGATAAGGGCAGCTTGGCCCATCCAGTCTGCCTGTTTTTATTGTGATTGCTTTTGCTGGGTATCCTGTGATATGGATCAGTCAAATTGAGTGACTCGGTTTGAGAGCCTTAGATAATAGCGAGTAGTGCAAAATAGCCAGGATGTCAAAGCAGTAGGGTTGCAAAACAGCAAATATTACAGGAGCAGGGAAATAGCAAGGATTTGCCAGATGTAGTGAAGCCGCTGTGTGCTACAAGCCATGCTGTTAGCCTAGCACGGTGGTTAGAGTCACTACCTGTGTGAGCTGGGTCATGCAGTAGAGCTGGGGTCTATTCCCCGTTGGTATTTTTTATTTATGTGTTTTTTTGTTTTTCTGTCTCCAGTTTGTCCCTGTGTCAGAGTTCATGTCTGCCCCTACTCCCCTACTTCTGTCACCTCCCCCAGTGGCGATATTGAGTTTCCACCCCTCGACTTTTTATCCCTCCTCGAGTTGCCTCCCCTGGAGAATATCTCCCCTCCCGAGTTTCTCCCACTCCCCAAGATGGTCCCCCCTGAAATGGTTATTTTAGATAGGGGGGTGTGGGGGGCAAAGCCCCCCCGCAATAGGGGGTGTCGGGGGGCAGAGTCCCCTGAAGAAAGTCAGTGAAGCACTTCACTCTTTAGGTTGTAGCTGTAGTGCTGGTCACTGGTTTTGTACCTGCTATTTTGTATTCACCATTTTGTGTCAGCGCCGTTGTTACTTAGCTGTTATCACATGAAACCCTTTCGCTGCAGACCCTCCTTGGTCTATGGCACTGTCTCTTCCACCCTCTTCCTTTCCCTAGTGTAGACTAAACTACCAGTAAGTGGGATGTAGTAATATACATATCCTGATGGGGATCATGGAGATCAGATACCACAAGCACCCAAGTCTTATGTTACTGCCAAGTGTGAGCAGGGATTGGATACTGGAGAGGGGACCACTAGCACCAGGGGCTTACATTAATTCAAGTGGTATCAGACAATGGGTGAGGTAGGGGGAACCATTAACAACAGGAACATACACTAATTCTATGTAGGATCAGATGAAGGAGGTGGAACCAATAGCACAAGGCACTTACGTTAATTCTAAGTGGGATCGGATGGGAGAGGGGGAATTACTAGTACCAGGAATTTACATTAATTCTAACTGGGATTGGGAGGGGAAACCACTAGCACTAGATACATAGATACACAAATACAGGCAGTAGGCCTGCATCTGCTTTGCCAGCAAAAGCACATCGGTCACAGCCTGGTGTTGGTAGGACTTGTTTATAGACAGAGACAGAGACTTAGGACTTACATTGATTCTAAATGGGATCAGGAGTGGAGCCACTAGTAGGGGTGTACGAATACCTTATTTCAAATATTCGCCAAGTATTTGTATTTGAGGGTCCCAGTTATTTATTATTCATAATGCTTCAATATTCAGCAGCTGGAACTGGCTGTGAGACTACAAGATGTTCTAAGACTTTCTGTCCAATCAAAGGCCACTTTGGAAGCTCACTGAAGACAGGTCACATGACCCAGCACTCGCAGAAGCTTCAGGCAGTGGAGACAGATGGTTTGAGCTGTTGCAAAGAAAGACTGTACTGCTATCCACTTGTTAAAACTAGGCAAAAATCAGAATTGTCAGTTTTGTTACCTTTCTAAATGCTAAGCTAGAGAGGCTAATTTCACTCAATTTTTTGAGTGATAAGTTTGTGTTTCTCAGAAGAACTAATGGGAGTATTTATTCTCCAAATGCTAGGCCTGTTTCTGCTCTGCCAGCAAAAGCACGTCAGTCACAGCCTGGTGTTGATAGAGCTTGTTTAGGGGAGTGTTACTGTTGTCATCATTTTGTTGTCCCTTTCTTGACATTATTTATTGTGAAAGAGCAATCTACTTTCATCCACTTGTTAAAATTAGCCGAAAAGCAGAAATATTGACAGTTTTTTTTTTCTTTTTTAAGTCCCAACTAGGGGTGATGGTAAATTTTTTCACACTTCTGTGTGACAATTTCAATTTTCAGTGTTTCTCTGGAGAACTGTTAGGAAAGGCTTTTTTTTCCATAAAAGCAAAAAAAAAAAAATAGTCATACTACTGGCCAGGCCTGTTTCTGCTCTGCAAGCAAGAATCAGTCACAGCCCTGGTTTAAGTCCTTATTTTGGCATAATGATAAAGACAATCTCATGAAATGTAATGGTATAGACAGGCTACTTAGTCAGCAGTTGTTGCAATAAAATTAGCCAAAAAGCAGAAATATTGACAGTTTTTTCCTTTTCTAAATCTCAAGCTATTTTCAACATCAAGTTGTTTTTTCATTAAGTCCACAGATATTAACCCCAACATTTTGCCAATAGGTCTTGTTTAGAGGAGCATTTTTACCAATTTCAGTTTGCTATCCCTTTCTTGCTTGTAATCATTTTTCATCACAGAAATAGAAAAGGCTTCCTGTTTTGTTTGTTTTTTCACATCCTTTCATTTCATCATCAAGGAGGGCTCAAGCCCAAGACCTCACAGAAAATGTTTTATTAAACGCCATGTTGGTCTCCTTTCAGGGATCCCCAATCCACTAGGGGACCAACATGGACAACCAAAATGTTTGGTTGTGTGGCCGCCAGATGGGCCTGGTTCAGGATGAGCAGAGCTGGGCCAGCACCCTGTGGTGTAACAGGCCCCTGACTGAAAAAAAACTCCCTGTTGTCTCAATGATGGATCATAGATTCTAAACAGGGTATATCCCATTCCCTTTCTGATAACAGGGCAGGGAATATCCCTGTCTGTTTTGAGGGTACATCCCTATCTGATTACAGAGTATAGCCCTGATGGACAACAGGAGGGGGGAAAATAATAGATTAAGAAAAATAATATTTTGGTTTCTTAAACTGAAAAGAGTCAGCCCTGTAGCACAACAGTACCATCTGTACTGCTAACTACCCTGACAAGCCGAGTTTCCAAACGGACCTTGGATGCTTGGGGATCAGCCAGGGGGGAGAGAGGAATAAGCATTCCATGGATGACTCTTCTCTTGGGAAGTGGGTGCACAGACAGCATCCCCTGTGGGACTGCCATGGCGTCCTGACGTAGGCTGTGTGCTGGGTGCTACGGCAGCTGAGCAAAGTGGATGTGTAAAAAAACAGAATGAAATGAAAGGATTTTAATAGCGCAACAAAAGCAGGAAGCCTTTTTTATGTTGGCTTGCGTGCATGCGCAAGAAACATCTTGTGACAGTGTGGGTCTTGGGGGCGCGGCTGCTCTTGGGTGAATGCAGGGCACGCATCAGTAGGTGCATCCCTCATTCCCCAATCAGCCTGCATGCCACCACCACACCATGCATTCATAATGGGGTGAGCACATCAAAGCAAAGGTCCGCTGCAATCCGAGAGCAAAGCTCGTCGCCACATGGCGTAGCACGCTGCGCTCGCATTACTGACGACCATGGTCGGCCGGCGGGGGCGCCACATTTTCTTGGACATTGGGGTGCCCAACTTCTGTCGGCAACCCCCATGTTTGTGTGCCGACGGGAGCCCACTCCCGTTGGCACCCCTGCAAATGTGGAATGTCAGGGGTGCCCAATTCTATTGACGTGTCCCCTTTCTTTGCCCACTGATGGGGAGCCCACTCCCTGTCGGCATCATCCCCCAACTGTTGGAGTGCCGCAGGGTGCCCAATCCCCGCCGGCACTACCCCCGTGTTGTGTGCCAACGAGGGTGCCCAATCCCCATTGGCTACTGACACCCCCACAAAACCCACTTAGGTGACACACTGGGAGCCCACCCCAGCTTGCCAAATGCCTGTAATGCAAAAACTGTCCTGTGCGGTTTCCTTTTTTGCCACCTGCAAAATGAAAACCATCCTCGTAGCCTAGATGCCCCCTCCCCACCCGCACCCACCCACTCGCACCTGCCTCCCTCACCCCCTCACTCCATACTTACCTCCAGACTCCAGCGCAACGATCTTCCGTGGACCGGGAACACGTCTGCACTCTTCAAAGCCGACCGCGAACTAAGGAAATGCCGGTTAGCTGTATAATGCAATGAATAGGGTTTTTTCAACTTTGCTGCATATCTCAGGCATTTCTTGGAATTTTGGCACCAAATTTTCAACATGGGGTTTTTGGGGCCCCTCCTCATGAATTATGTCACCATCATGGTGTTAATTGGCCTCGGGACGTGATTTCACAGTCACTGCGTGAAATCACCTTTCAGGACCCATTAACGAAATGACAGTGCCAGTGTTCATGAGGTGGCCTCTCAAAAAGCCTATGTTCCAAATTTGGTGGAAAAAATCCAACAAATGCCTGTTTTATGAGCGTGCATTGCGCAGTTGCTATGCAGGCTCATAACTTCACGCATTCACAATATTTTAACGCCGTATTTTTAGTATTGGCATTTTTATGCACCTCCTTGTGAACAGTACAGCTGTCATTTTCCACATCTTGCCCGAAATGTGTTTCCGCACTTCCGGCACACAATTGCACAGTCGCTGTGGGAAATCAGTGTTTGGGCCAGATTATGAAAATGACAGTGATACAGTTCATGAGCAGAGCTCCTAGAATGCCTATGTTGAACATTTGGAGCTGATACTCCATAAAATGACTGTGTTACGAGCGTGCGTTGGCAGATTGCACGCATGCTGGTACCGTCGTGCATTTGTGATATTTTCACTCTGGATTTTCACCATTGCCATTTTTACACACCTCTTGATGAACAGTACAGCTGTCACTTCACATATCCTGCCCAAAATGTGTTTCCGCACTTCCGGCGCAGAATAGCATGGTCGCTGTGCGAAATCACTTCTTGGTACACTTTGAGGAAATGACAGTGACACTGTACATGAGCAGAGATGCTAAAATGCCTATGTTGAAAATTTGGTGCTGAATGCCCACAAACTGGCGGTGCTGCAAGAGTGCCTTGCATATTTCCCACACACACTTGCAACTCCGCAAATTTCGTATATTTGTATGCCATATTTTCAGCACTGCCATTTAATTACACCTCCTTATGAACTGTGCAGCTGTCATTTTTCACATCCTGCCCAGCATGTTTTCCTGCACTGCACTAACAAACACCCACAGGGACACCCTAATGCCTCTCACTCTCTGCAGGGTGGGGGTGGGTTGGCATCAGTTCAATACTTGACTGCCACTCCTATGCTGCATCTCTCTAACTCCTGCACTGCCAATGGTGGCAAGATTCGGCACTGACAAATGCTTGTTTATTTTTGAGGTAAGTAATTGCAAGCAGGACAGGGATAGTAAAATGATGAAAGCAGCAAAAACAAGCCGTATCTGTGAAAAGCTGGGGGAATGTGGAAACTAGGAAGCAAAATGATTTTGAGAATATTATTTTTGTAGTCTTCATGCAAAAGCAGATTTATGACTGGTGCACTGTGCAGAGCACCCAGTTTCACAATCTCAGTGTTATGAAGTCATAACATGAGAAGCAAGTTATTAGCACCCACTGGGTTTTGATTTATGTTGGGGTTATTTTAGCTGTGTTTTTGTTCAGCATTCTAACTGTTTCTAAGATACATGATAATAACATGTATTAAAACATGACAGAGAAGTTATACCTGGTGCAAGAAGAGTTAATGTATTTAATTGTTTTACAATGAAGGTGTGTGCATTAAACACTGCATGAAAGAAACAGAGGGGAAAAATATACAAATTGACTTTAAAGAAAAATAGTCTGCAAAAGCAGACTTGAGAGACTTTATTTCTGTATTCATGGGGGCAACTCGTATCTGTACCCAAGTAATGGCAAGTTAAACTTGCTGAAAATAAGCTGTTGGACCTGTTCAGGATCTAGTGTTGAACAATGAGGCTCAACATCACCAGCTGTGCTAAACATCCTCTCAGATGGCACACTTGTAGATGGGCAACTGATGTATTTCACAGCCAGCTACACAAAGTGAGGGGATGAATGTATCTTCTGCACCCAGTACCACTGTTGACCAACCTCAAAATGGCTCAAGAGACTTTCAAAATAGCCAGTCAAGATATTTTCCACAGACAAAGGCTGTGACGGTGTCCTCTGTTCTTGCTCTTGATGTAAGGATGTGCTGAGCAGTAAGAATGTGCTGAGTAGTGCCCACTCACTACCATCAGTGCTACTGTCAGTAGCAGGCATTTCTTCCCCATCTCCACCAATGTAACCAGACCTGCCAGAAGGAATTCCCTTTCTCTCATGACCTTCTGTGCCAGCACCAGTTGCCAGTGTCACCAGTCCCCACATGCAACCAGTCAATTTATCACACAGCTCTTTTAGAAAATGAATCACTCTATGGCTATCCATAGCCATGTAAAGGATCTCACATTTGAACCTGGGATCCAGCATGGTTGCAGAAACGTGGCTGTGACTATATAGCACTTTTACAAACCTTGCATCCAGTTCACATTGCAGTTTCTTAACAAGCCCTGCTGCACTATCTGGAATCTCCCTGTTTTCCTCTACATATCTCTGCATGGATGCTGCAAGTATATGCACTTCTGGGTACATTTAGATCATGAGTGCTCCTCGCAAATGGCCCAAGTACTCTCACCATGGTGTCAGCCAGTGACCACTCATGGTGGCTTAGGATTCCCCCAGTGTCACACTCCATTGCCATATCATAAAGTATGTGCTTCTATTCTAGCAGTTTAGACAACATCAGGTATGATGAATTCCACCTGGTACTGTCATTCTTTGTCAAGCTATGTTAAGACAGACCAAGGCAATGTTGCACTCTTCTTAGTTGGTTAATCACCTTTTCAGAGCAATAGAAATGAGCACAGATGGAACGTGCTGTGGAGACAGTCTTGCTAGCCTCAGTACTGTGACATAGCACATATGCGACCACTAGATTCAAAGTGTGGGCAAAGCTATGAATGCTGACAAAGTTTCCATCAATAATTGCTTTCACCATATTTGCCCCGTTATCCATGATGAAAAAACAGCAGGTAGATTGGGACCAACTGTTCATGACCGCAGCATGTCTTAAATTAATGCCAGGATGTTTGGTGACATGTACTCTTTCTTCATTGGCCCAACATGTAGAAGAGAAGACCTGGAGTGACTGTCAGATTGTGGAAATATGAAAAGAGACCCAGTGATGCAGGGAGAGAAGGAACCCTCAACAGGAGACATAGGCTTTTGCACACACTAGTGTGAGGTCAAGGAGAGATATCCATGCATGGAGTTTGTACTTCTCTAGAGGTCTGAGTTGCAGTACAGCATCCTACCCACAGCCTCCGAGCGTAGTGTGGCTATTGCCATTCTCACACCCCCATATGTCTTTGGCACCACAAGGCATGAAAATGTGGAACTTGATGGGAGCTGGTACCATGGCTGTAAGGGCTGCAGAAGTGCACAAAAACCAGTGTCTTCCACATGTGAAAAAGGTTGTTGATCTAACACCATCATTCCACCTATGAGCTGTGTGATGTGCTGAGCTGTTGGATGGGATGACTGGTACTTTGTTCTACCCTTGGAACATGCTAGCGTTCCAGCACCTGGCAATTAGGGTGCCAATTGACAATGTTGCCAATCACGTTTTTTGCCCCCCCACCTCCCCTACTTAATGATTCCTACTTGGGGGGGCAGACCTCGGGGAGAAGGCATCAAATCCAGCATTTGGTGCCCTGATTGCACTGGCACCATAATGCTGGCACTCTGAGCACTGTAAGGGCTGGTACTTAGTTCTGTCCAGAAAGGCTTTCACTATTGGCATTCACTATGGATAGGGGAAGTTCCATGCTTGTCAGATGGTGTGCAGATATTAAGGGACTAGTGCATGTCAGGAGCACAAGGGGTGTGAGGAGGATTTGTTGGTGTTGAAGGAGATGTAATGGTAGCAGCAGGTGCAGCAGCATTTTTGTCAGAAGCAGAATGTTATGTGGCATTGCTAGTGCCACCAGTACCACTGCCTGCATCATCACCACAAGATGGGTCTGATGGATCCACAGGCACAGACCCTGATGCTTTAAAAACCTGGGGATGTTTTACCTTTGGGTGGTTCATTAAGGAGGCGGTTGTTAAATCTGCCAGAGATTCCCCCTGCTGATAATCATTCTGCATGCTGCTTTTCTGTTATCTTCTTTTAGTAACATGAAATGCAACCATACCATGCTCTTACTGCTCCTGACACCACTCATGTGGCTAGTGTCACCAGTACCACCACCACTCTTTTGCCCCCCACTAGGCTTTCTTGTTTGGACCTGTGCCTGTGATTTTTTTCCCCTGGCACCACTGGTGCCCCTGCACTAGCTAGGATGCCATTGACTCTCTTCTGAATCCCCACTCACAAAGCACCAACTTACATCTGAACTCCTCCTTGGGGCTGCTGACTGATCCCTCAGCAGTAGCTGAAGCACTATACACCACATTGTCTGACCTATCGGCCCTCCTACACAAGCTCCCACCTAACCTCCCTAAGCTGTATGCCACCCGCTCCACCCCCCCATCCCCTCCTTCCACACCCACCTCCTCCAATCCTACTGGTGGACCCCCCACCACAATTTATGCAGACTCTCCCCCCAACCCCCTTTCTATTTCAGGACCATATCCCCTAAGGAAACCTATAAACTTCTAAAATGGTTGCCAAGCTGGGGTAGCCCCGGCTCCTATGGCCTCTCCCCAGTCTTCCTAAAACTCATCTCCCCTTTGATAGCAAAGACACTTACCTTTATTTTTAACCTTGCCCTGACCTCATCCACTATGCCCGACTCCTTGAAGTCTTCCAAAATAGTCCCCATTTTCAAGTCCGGTGACCCCTACTCCCCAGACAACTACAGCCCCATATCACTTCTCGCCCACTTAAGCTAGCTCCTCAAGAGGATCATACATAATCAACTGACAGAATACCTCTCTAGCCACGATCTCCTGTGCAGCCAACAGCATGGCTTCTGTAAGCATTACAGCACTACCACAGACCTTGCCCTTTTCACTGACCATATCCTCTCCAACATGAACTGTGGACTTGCCACTGGGTCTTTGTTGACTTACAGAAAGGCCTTCGATATGGTCAATCATTCTCTCCTCATCTCCAAGCTATCTGCACTGGGCTGCTCTGCTAAGATTACAGACTGATTCCGTAGCTACCTCTCAGGACGCTCCTAATCAGTCTGTATTGGCTCCACAACCTCCCCTCCATTACCAACTACTACAGGAGTCCCCCAGGGCTCCATTTTAGACCCTTTACTCTTCTCTATATTTGTAAGCTCCCTCCCCGCTGATAGCTTCACCTGTAGCTCACTGCTCTACGGGGACAATCTGGTCATTTTCCACAATAACAAATCCATCCCCCGCTTATCCTCCATCTTGACAAAGAAATTCTGTGTGGCCTCAAACTGGTTCTCATTCAGCCTCCTACTAGTCAATGAAAAAAAACAAAGGCCATGTTATTTGGTTCAAAACCGTTCCTTGCTAAGACCCTACGTCCCAATGATACATGCCTTGTTAAATCCCCGGATGGAACTGTCCTTGAAAACGTCACCTCTTTCAAGTACCTGGGTGTTCTGCTAGACTCTTCCCTATCTTTTAATGACTACGTTGGTCATATAGTCCACAGGGTAAATCAGAAATTTGAGGCTGCCTATTGCCTAAAACCTTATCTCACCACGGAGGTTCACCTGGCTATAATCACAGGACATTTGCTCCCCATTTTTGACTAGTGCTCCTCTGTCTACCCCAGGACCTCTGCCTCCCTTCTGTCTAGACTCTTGGTAGCATATAACAATGCTTGCTGCTTTGCCCTGTCTGCTCCATTCTCTACTCACCATTGTGACCTATACCACTCCCTTGGCTGGCTCTCGCTGCATGGGTGTTTTGACTACTCCCTCGGCTGTCTTGTGGATACCTCGCTCAGAAGTGGTGCTGTCTCTCCTCTCACCACCCTCTTCAGTTTTAGGGCCCCTACTAGGAACCTGCGCTCCTCCTCTGATCCCTCCCTTCAGGTACCAAAGACCACCACCAACATGGGTGACAAAGCTCTCTCTATAGCGGCCCCCTCTATGTGGAATGGTCTACCCTCTACCCTTCGCTCATTTGAATCCCACCCCACTTTCAAGCACAGCCTCAAAGCCTGGCTAATCAACAAATATAGATGTACCTGCTATACTCACTAGCATCTCCACTCTCCTACCCCACTGCTGGTCTTCTCGCCACTCCTTCCCTACTTTTCTCCCTCAGTTTCTTGGGACCTCAGCTTTCTCAGGATTCCTCTCACTGTTACTTGTTTTCACCTCTTCCTTACCTCTACTTGAAATAGTACACATACCACCGTGTACTCTCTTCCTTTTCCCTCAGCCCTTCTTTGTTTTTCCCCAGTGTATTATTCCCCCTTTTTGTTTACCTCCCCAGTGTATTTGTTTTCCTAACTTCAGTTACTGTTATTGATATCATGCACTGTTTATGGATTCAATTGCTACCTCCTATTCATGTATTTGATATGTTTATTTATGGTATGCTTTTTTCCTTGGGAATGTGAATGCTCTGTACCATGCTCAACTTGTCAGTAGTTTCTCTTTTGCCTATACTTGTAAAATGTCCCTGCTACCTGGAAACTTTTTTTCTTCTCTCACTTGTATTGTACTTACCTTACCTTACTGTGTCATCATGGCTAGGATCGTGCCTGAAAATGATCCTCTGGATCAGTGCACTTACCCAGTTACCAAAGACTAAATAAATAAATAAAAATAAATAAATAGCTCGGCTTGGCTGTTCAGGCTGGGTGGAGCCTGCTGAGCAAAGTGCTGAAGCATAGCTTGACAAGTTTTTTAGAGGACAGAGCCTAGATCTTTCTTTCTCCTGCCACTGCAACTTCGAGAGGTTGAGTTTTTTTTGGCCACCTGACTTTCTTGCTTTACAGCTCTCAAGGTACTCTCCATACGCTGCATCATCATCAAAGTTGCTTAGATTAGCCTCCTCCAATGATGTATCAGTGGGCAATTCATCTCCTGGTGGAACGTACTCAGAGCTGGATGAGTGCACTTCCTCCTTATCTGCGCTGACACGTTCTACAGTACTGGAGACACACCGAGAAACAAGAGGTGTCACAGTAGGGGTAGACACAGTACTGGAAATAGTCATGCAACTGGCTGTGGCCGCAGTAGTAGTAGTGGCCGGTGTCACCGTAGCAGTACTGGGGGTCCCATGGTTACAGTGGCAAGTGTGTTCTCAGTCACAGTAGCAGGAGTGATCTGGGTCACAGTGGCAGGGGTGATCTGAGTCACAGTAGCAATAGTGGTCTGGGTCACAGTGGCAGGGGTGATCTGGGTCACGGTGGCAGGAGTGGTCTTGGTCACAGTGACAGGAGTAGTATTGGTCACAGTGTCAGGAGTGGCTGTCAGAGTCATTGTTGCAGCAGACATTGGGATGCTAGCAGTCACAGAGGATAGGTTGTGGATCAGAGAAGTGGTGGTTATTAAGGAGGATGTCCTCATCCTGGTGATACTGATGGCAAAGGCAAGGGATGAAGAGGACACATTCGCATTACATAGAAACATAGAATTTGATGGCAGACAAGGACCGCTTGGCCCACTCAGTCTGCCCATTTCCTTACCTTATGGATATGATGCAGATCCCAGTTAACCAGCAGCCTACTTCTTTCTATCCCCACCCCCTAGAATTGCCTTATGGCTGTCCCATGCATGCTTGAATTCAACCACTGTTTTTGACTCCACAATTAGTAGTATCTACGGCAGCTAATGACAATGTTCTCCTAGCAGCACTGTTTAAATGGTATTTTTACTTTTTTCCTTGGTGTCAGCTGACACCATACTGGTGTAGGTGGAGATTGCAGGCTTTGATAAGGTCAAACATTATTGTGTATGGTGAATGTACTCTTCGCATCAGTCTGCAGTACACTCACCCTCTCCTGCTGCAGCTTTGGGGCTGCTTGACCAACTATGTTTTCTGGTACTATGTTCTTTGCCAGATTACGCAGTGCCATTTGTGACCATCCATGGCACTGCAGGTCATCAGCAGAGGTCCATTACAACCCTGTCCACGCCCACTACAGCCCCTGCTGTCTGTCCTGACCAATCCTGAGCTCCGCATAGTGGACCTTGTGCACAAGGAGTTTAAAGCAGCCCTCCACCTGGTCTAGTGCTGCTCCCGTGGCCTATGAACTTGGGTGTCACACTGGGTTTCTTGCATTCCATGTCAGTTCATTATTCTGATCAGCGGGTGCATGCCACTGTCCATGACAACAATAGCCATGGGTCAGGGAGATTTATTTTATTTATTTAGTTTTTATTGACCGGGTAAGTGCATTAGGCAAATTCTGCCTATTTTCAGGCACAACCCGGGGGAGGAGGAGATGGGGATACAGATGAATGCCAACTAACCTTGAACCAAATAAAGCTGTTGGTGGTATTTTTAGTGAATGGGGGAAATTTGGCCAGGACACAAGGGAAATTCACCTCCTCTTCAGTAGGTGGACCCCTTGAATGCATGGCAGACTCTCAGGTTGGTGAGTTGGCTGGTGTACCTGCAGGAGAACAGATCTCCACTCCTGAAGGTCCAGCTCTGGAAACAGTGCTTGATGCTGCAAATTCTCAGGGTGATACTATTGTTGCTGGTACCACAGACTCGAATTTAATGGATATAAAACAAGCAGAATAAAATGTACAAAACAGTCTTTCTGCCGAAAAACGTCGCCTGACGGAGTTTTTAAGCTGTGCTGAGCAAAACTATTTGGAACAATGATAAATACTTGAAGAGGAATTAAATAAATGGGAGAGACCTACTACAAGTCCTGATGGCACAACGGGAAAGAAGCTTCCATCATCTGTTTTTCGCTTCAGCTCACTTGCCCCCGAGAGTGCACTGACTTGTAATGAGCAGGAAGTGGCTATTCCAAGAGACTGGTCTCCTGACCTTGCCCTACAAAATGCTGGCTGGATTTTTGTCGGATTCTGGAGAATGGTTGCCAGATCCTTCAATCCCGCTACCTGGTTCTGATGTACTGGAGGTTTCTTCAGTTTTACAAAACACTAACCACCCGGCTGAAATTCAAAATGGTAGCCCATGTAAAGTCCTGGATCAGAACAGAATAAATCAGAGAGACACTCTGTCAACGTAACTCCACACTCAGACTCTGAGCCTCCCCAAACCACTGCAGATGAAGTAGCTATACCGCAGGGGGGCCCCCTGAAGTCTCGGATTCCCAATTGTTGACTGCAGCAGAAGAAACTTTACATCGTGACCCAAACATCACAAACAATAACTCGCATGATGCAGGTCAGAAAGCTAGCTTTTTTAGCCTTTTTCACTCCTCTCCTGTAAATGCAAAACACAGGCTAGGATTCGATATACAGGAGGGCTTGATGAACTGCCGGATAGGACTTTTGTGGGGAAATTTTTGATAAAGCAGTCCTTACAATTTTCCCCTTCTGATGTATTTGCCTTCATTCATGCGCCTGGTGAACACCGTTTTGATTTCAGTTTTCATTCTTCTACTTTGTTAGATAGGTTTTGGCAGACTTGCTCTACAGTTAAAAATACTGCAATGTGGGCTCATCTTTATGTTATTTCCTTGTCAAAGCTGACTCTGAAAATAGTCACTGTCACATTTAGGAATGAGGGCATTAAGGTAAATGGCATTTTGTACTGGCTAGAACAGAGATGTGAAGTTCAAGGTTTGCCTGACCCCATAATAGAAGGGGAAGGTTTTTGAACAGGGGGATGGTGGTTTAAAATTCAGTTGCATTTAACAGATTCTGGTATTCAGCATCTCCCTAGTATTTTTTTTCTGGAGAGGGGCAGAGTCATATTATTTTACCCTGGGATGCCACAAACCTGTTTTAAATGTGGTTCTCCTAGGCACGTAAACAGTAGTTGTAAAAAGATTAGGTGCAGTATATGTGGGATGCTAGGTCACTCTGGGGCTCACTGTACCTTTACACCCAAATACAGTCTATGCGATGTGGAATGCCACACTTTCACAAATTGCCCTTGGGCCTCACAGAACACATCAGATGCTGACTTCACTGGGCATGATTTTTATGTTAACTCAGATATCCATAGGAGGAACCACACTCACCAAACTCCTCCTCTTCCTCCCCCCGATCTTATCCCCCCTCATGCATCAACTTCAGCTGCTTCCACACACAACCCAGACCTCAGAAGTTCTCAGTCTAAGGAGGCCCCCTCAGAGACCACTACCATCTTGGTCCCCATTCCTCCTATACCTTCAGAGCCAGTAGTACCTACTACTGCCCCCACCCCACCCCCAAACAGAGGACAGGAACATGGTAGCAGATGCATCAGGTATGCCTTCTCCTGATCTTCAAGCTTTCCAACTAGTGACACATGAGAAAGGGAGAAACAGGCAAGAGAAACCTCTCACCATTAAAATTCCACTTCAAAATCAGTTTGAAGTTTTACAATGGGGGGACACGGAAATGGAAGACCTGTCCAATGTGTCCTTCTTGGTTGATGCATCTTCAGAAAAGGAAGGGGCTTTCAAACCTATAACAAAAAAGAAATGCTGGGGTTCTGGATTGATGTCAAAAGTTGTTCCCACCAACCCCCATAACTCTATCAGGGTAGTAAACGATTGCCGACCTGGTTGGGGCTTCTTTAAATACGAATAGCCTCAAAAATGAGAAATGCAGGAAAACAACTTTTGCTTTGTTTGATTCTTGCCGGTTAGACGTGGTCCTTTTTCAAGACACAAGACTACATCTGTATTCAGAATCTTGCAGAGCATCTGCAGACTGGAAATGGGGCCCCGTTATTGGTCTTTAGGCTTAGAAGCATGTAGTGGAGTTGGTACTTCTTTTTTTTCAATGATGTTAAACTCTTAAAAATCATTGAAATTCACCAATGCAGAGCCTTATTGCTTGATGTTATGTTGAGGAACAATATGCCCCCCAAAACGAAGGTCTCTAGAATTGCTCTGTAGAAAGAAATTCAGCCTTACCTGTTCACTTCAAAAATTGTGCTTTTAGGTGGCGATTTCAACTATGGCTGGCTACGATCTGATAGAGGTAGGAAAACAGAAAAAATATTTTGCGATGTTGTGTCCTTGAAGCAGATTATTGCCCAGGCAAATATGAAAGATGCCCAAGGTTCCTTGATTACTTGCCCACCCCATACATTCTATAAAGGGTTACTGTCATCAAGGCTAGACTATTTCTTTATCCCCTCTATAACTACAGTACATAAATCAAATACTCAGGTTGTCCCCTCATCTGATCAGTGTTTAATTAACATTTATTTAGGAAATATTTCTGAAGTAGCATATGGGAAGGGGTTATGGAGACTTAATTTATCTCTTTTACAGGACACAAATCAAGAATGACTAATGGATTTACTTGTTGCTAGGCAATCAGTCCTTTTTCTGTACGATGATCTAATATCCTGGTGGTTAGACACAAAAAATGATTTTGTATCATGTTTCAAAAATATTCCAAGAACATTACATTACAGTAAACAAAACCACTATAATGCCTTATGCCGGCAATTGCAATTTCTACAAGAAAGAGTTAAAACCTTCTGAGATGCACCCCAACAACTTAACACTCTAAAGATAGAACTGAAGTCGCTGCAATACAATTGTTATACTTTCCTAGAAGCAGAGCACAAATTTGGTACCCAAGGTACATCTTTCTTAACTAACCCCTATGAAAACTGAAAAGCTAGAAGACAAAATAAACATATTTCACAACAACAGTCTTCAGCTGGTGAATTACTCACTACCAAATCAGGTATTCTGAAAGAAATTGACACATACAGACTAAATTTGGGACAAGTTTTAATGTCTCTATTAAAACTCAAGATTGGCTTCAGTCCTTGTCTCTTCCTCAGCTCTCTCTCCCTTCCAACAGAACCTATTGACCCAACCTATATCACACCTTGAAGTTGAATCAGCTATTACTTCACTTAAATCTAACGCTGCTCCTGCTGACGATGGTCTATTGCCAGAATTTTATAAATGGCTATGTCCCCACTGTGCCACAGAAATGATACAGGTGTTTAACAAGCTATCACAGCTTCCAGACGTCCCCGGTGAGATGAACATGGGGTCTTATTATTTTTATTTAAAAAAGGTGACAAACACCAACTGAATAACTGGCGACCGATCACTTTGCTAAATGCTGACTTGAAAATTTTAGATAAAATCTTTAACAATAGACTAGTGAACATTATGTCTGAGATCTTTCTTCTTTCCCAAAGGTGTACAATTCTGTCTTGGAAAATAACAGATACTCTATTAACACTTAGAGAAATAATTGACTACACTCATAGAACTCAAAATCCAGCATATATATTGAGCCTGGATCAGTTCCTAGCCTTTGCAAGAATACCTCATGAATATTTATGGTTCTGCCTGTCCGAATATGGGATTCCTAAGCTATTTATTTCTTGGTTGCAAAAATATTATAAATCTGCTTTTGTTAAACCCCTTTTGCATGGCTGGTTAGGAAAACCACGCAGAGTTAACCGTGATTCATGACAGGGATGCCAGCTGAGTCCCATGCTGTACGTTCTGACATTAGACCCAGTTATCTAAGCACTTGATGCTTCTGATAACATTAATGGGATTTCAACTTTCAATCTCCCCCTGGTAAAAATCTGTGCATATGTAGACAATCTTATAGTTACTGTACAGAGCCAAGCAGGTGGTATCTCTGCCTTGGAGATCCTTCAAACCTTTTCCACCTTAACTGGTGCTGATTTGAAATTTTCAGAAATGTTTTGGGCTCTTTATAGGGTCCCAATCCACGGAGACCCACTTATTGCAAATTCCTCTATTATATACACCCCAAAACTTTTTAGGTGTATTTTTTGGGCCAGGAGATATGGCTGAATATAACTGGAACTTAAAACTTGGAAAAATACAACCTCGGATTTGGTTATGGAACTCATGGAATATGAACAAACTCAAACGTATCTACATGATTACCTCCCATCTTATTCCATTCTTTTTGTACATAAGTCATGTCTTCCCTATTCCAAAACACCTGAAAAGTAAACTTTTTGGATGTTTTTTTTCAGTCCTGTGGGGAAATAGATAGAGCCCTGCAAAAAGAGGTACTACTGATCTCCCTGTTAAAAAGGGAGGCTTAGGTATGATAAATCCCATTTGTTTCTTTTTTAGCATGTTCTTCTATACCAATTTTGTCCCTGTTTTATGAACAAAATTGTCCTTGTGGACAGCGTGGCTTAGTCACCACATACATGGGGTTCTCACTCATTGGTCTGACAATGCTACCATCTCCAAATACTTCAAATCACTTGGACTTATCCGTATATTAAATACAGTCTGGATAAACTAAATTGGCAAATTACAAAATCTCAACTCCTCTTGTATCCTAGAAAACACACATACCATTGGGTGGTGGATGCATTTTTTATATATAATCCATTTGAGGATAGGAATATACAGGAGAGATTGGAAATCTGTCACATGTTATTTGATAAGAGGAACCCCCAAAAACATGGGATGTGGTATGGTTATGTGCCTAGGGTAAGCTGAACATTAAAATTAAGTTAAAACACAAGGAAGTTTTGGAGCGATACTGTCCTAGTCTAGGTAGTGACAGTACTCTGGAAACCATCCAACATTTATACTTTGAATGCCCTTATTCTATGGACTTTTTGAAAATAATTAGTACCTCTTGGACATGTCTACCCTTTCAGTACCTCAACTATGACACCGTTGTGTTAGGTCTGTTGTTTCCCCACTGGCCACTTTTTAATGTTAGCAGTGTGTAAGTCCTTTTCAGTTTCATTAAATACTGGTTATGGCAAAGTAGATGTAGATTCTCCTTACAACAACAACATATGCTGCAAAATCAATTATGTGTGGTTCAGAGCTCAGTGCTTGTGTTACATGCTGCATATACTGTACATAATGTAGGTTTGAGTCTGGATACAGAGGCCAGGCCAGTAAGTAAAACGATGCTTCTGAGGTATAGTTGTACAGATGAATAGTGCTTAGGTACTTAGGCATGGACATGAGTAAGTCAGTGATTATAGTACATGATGAGCTGAAGTATATAGTGCTACATACTGGAACAGATGAGTTATTCATTATGAGTTGATGGTTTGGCTTTGCTCTGTATCCCACCATAAGAAGGATGGTTAGTTGATTAGGATGTGACACCCCCAAAAAAATATGATATCCCACGATTATCTCCTCCAGCTCTGGAGAGTATGGCCAGCAGCATGCAGGAGAGCAAATCCCCCCCTTATGGGGAAACCTCTGAGGACCCATAGCTACTGACCTGCCCATCCTTCTGGGCATACTAAATGAGCATAATCCTAAATTAATTAATTTATTGGCTAGTCCAAGCTGCAGATTACAGATGATCCAGCAGAACAGTTCGTAGTAAGAGACGAAAGATCAGGAACAGGCTTTCAATTCTTGCGTGAGCAAAGCAGGTAGCTGTATGAGCATGTGAAGCATCCAGGTAGATGTGCACTGAGGCGAGCATTGTTCAAACACATCTAACAGGTTTAGGATATGGCTAGAAGGTGAGGAGCTCCTAAGGCTAGCAAATGATAGGCGAATATAGAGTAAATATATATATTCAGGCTTTGACACTGGCGAGGCAGGATGAAATAGAAGTAGCCCAACCTCCAGGCTTCTTCAGATAGAAGGCTTATGAATTTCATGGAATGGTAGAAGGCTTAAGATGAAGCTGATAACTGACGAATCCAGTTAAGTTACTATCACCAAGAGAGTAGAATTTATGCTTAAGTCATGATATAGAAGGCATACGGCAGTAGAGCTGAGCTGAAATCCTGGCAGGATTTGAGGGTAGGACTACAAGTTTGGTTCGATCTGTCTCTTAAAATAGATGAACTCCCCGTGTTTGTTGGTGTCCTCAAAGCGCAGACATTTTGTGTAACTGTGCGAACTTCAGTTTGCTTGGTTCACCTTAAAACATATAAACAAAAAGTAATGCCTACCATAGTGCATGCCCCTGGGCTTTCAGCTGACTCGGCTGTCATATGGTGCAGTACTGCAAGAGACCGGGAGGTCATAAGACCAGACGTCACCCTAGTGTCACTACTTTTAATTGGTTGATGCCTGAAATCCAAGGAGCAACACTGGTGACTATTGGTTAGGTTAGTAGTACAGCAGATCGCATGTTGGAACATGGGATACTGCTGCCTCAGATGTGCGAGTGAACTGTTCCAGTAATAGTGTGCATGCATTATTTGTACATGGTCGTGGCGGATGGTTTGAGTCAGAAAATAAAACATGCACTGCATATTTAATAAACTGTTGATTTGTCAACTCTGTTTTGTGGCAGGCAACTGGCAAAAAGGAAAAAAGGGCTTAGTTTGTGGCATTCAAGTTTACTTTCAACCCAAGGCAAAAACTAGGAAAGGAAGGGAGAAAATGAAAGGCAGTGAGGGATCCATTCTGATCTGAGAGGGCTGCTTGGGGGGGCTAGAGGCACGTAATGAGTTGACTACAAATTTAACAGATGGTGGGTAGTGAGGTGAGGTGATGAATCACAGAATTGCGTGTGCTTCACATTTTCCTAATTAAATCATTCCTCGATCTTTTGTTGTGGCTAGAAAAAAAAAACGCATTAGTGTTTCAGCAGGGCATAAAGGGAAGGGAATGAGAAAAAAAATACAGATTAAAGAGCAGGGTTGGGATGCTGATCTGGGGAGGGTAGAGTTTCTGAGTGAGTCTGTGTGGGGGGTACTATTAGACTACAGGAAGTGAAAAGAATAGGGAGGACTGGACAGGAGAAAAAGTACAGAAGTGCAGGGTTTACAGTCTGGCTCTGCTGATTTCTACTTGAGGGGCACTGCCACTAACAGGGTAAAACTGTCCAGGTTAAAAAAATTGGGGAGAACTACAGGGGGAGAGAAAGAGAAGGGCAGGCTCAGCAGAAATACCTCCATCTCTCTAGTACTACTAGAGACTCGGGGCTTGATTCTCAACTCCTGGGTTTGACACAAGGTGTGTGTGCCAAAAATAAATGGCACAGGTGGCATCTTGCATCAAACACTGCCCCCTGAGCTAGTCACAAAGGCAGCCTGTGTCAGTCACAGGCTCCCTGCCCAAATGGGTCTTGCGGCGCCACCAGCCCTGCACCCAGAAATGGGCTGCCACATGGTGCTAGGAGGGCTTGTGGCAAATAGGGGCTGCCATATCCCTGAAAGCGGAATTCACAAAAATCACCTAGAGGGAAAATTTTTAAGTACCCTTAGACTAGCAAGGGCTGGTCTATAGGTACTTAGAAATATCCCTCTAGGAGTGATTGGCACAGTGTGGCATCCCAATCTGCATGTACTGGAATATATGTACTAAAAGCAATCCACTGTGGACTAGCGGCCCACTCCCTGATCCCTGCTGGTGCCAGTTCATGGAAAATATTCCCCATGCCCCCCTCCCCAAACCCCACTGGTGCCAGTACTAATATTGAATAATATTGCCCCTACCCTGGTAGTATAGTGGCTCCCCACCCCAGCAGGTAGTGCCCATCATTCCTCTCCCTCTCCTGTCCCAAAGCAGAGCTGGCAACCAGCACAGGCCACCTCACACCTCTGCGGCTGGTGGCCTACTGATCTGTAAACAAGCGTTCTGTTATGTGTATGCAGTGACAGTCATTGATCAATGAGCACGTACGCTTTACAGTATGACAGTGACAGGTCAGTCGGTGGCCAGTCACAGAGGTGTGGGGTGAGCTGTGCTGATCACTGGCTCTGCTTTAGGTTGGGGTGGAGCAGGGTGGTGGGCACTGCCTGCTGGGGTAGGGGGCCACTATACCACCAGGGCAGGGGCATTATTATCCAATATTAGTTCTGACACCAGCAGGGTTCAGGGAGGTGGGCATGGGGAATAGTTTACATTTTACATGAATAGGCTCCAGTGGGGATCGGGAAGGGGGGCCACTAGTTCACCAGGGTCTAGAGCGGTGCTGGACAGCCCTGCAACTTCTGACAAACACTCCCAGTGCACCATCTGTTCGGCACCAGGCCACAGTTGCTGCAAGCCATGGGACTTTGCCACCAGGACCCTGACCAGTAGAGAACTGGGCACATGGTCCCTGGTGCATTGGGCTTCAGCTCAAGCTGTTGTTTGCCGCAGCTTGCACTGATCAAACCACGGTTTAAGAACCGAGCCCTTAGTTTGTTAACTGCTGACAGGTTAAAGAAGTAGATAACATTACCATCAATTTCACAGCACTGTGCTGCAATGCAAACTACTGTAAGCTGGAAAGCTAGGTTTGAATCCCATAAATTCCCTCTTGTATACTGTGTGATCTTGGCAACTTAACTTCCTTGTGTTCACAGAGGTCGCACCTGGAAAGCTCAGAGTCTGGCTTAGTGTGCCATTCTGCCAGGTTAATCAGTTTCCCCGTTCCTTATTTTTTATTCCTGCAAGTACTTTAGAGTACCTATGGTTATCAGTTTCTCATGTAACCCTCTGCTGTACTGATCTGTTAGGGAATACATATACCTGTGTTTTCACTACTTAAACTACCTGACTCGATGGAGCTAGTAGCAGTTTACTCACCTGTCTGAGAATAAATCTCCCTGTTTATTTTGGTTCAGCTACTTGATGCAACTGGCAATGCTGAACTGACCTGTTTGGGAATAAATTAAATATCTCTGTGTTTTCACTACTTAACGTACCGGACTTGACGCAGCTAGCAGTTGTTTACTAACCTGTTTGGAAATAATATTTTCTAAGTACTACCGTACTGCATTCCGGACATGTAAAAAAAAAAAAAAAAATCAATAAAATACTCTGGATTTCCTAACTAGAACCAAGTACAGCTTAATTATATATTGTAGAACCTGGTTATACCCAGTAAAAGTTGTGGTTTTACTTGGTAGAACCTGGTTATATATTGGTAGAACCTGTTTATAGTTGGTAGAACTTTGTTTTACCTGGTAGAACCCAATTCTACCTGGTTCTGCTTGGTAGAACCCAAGAACCAGGTAGAACCTGGTAGAACTTTTTTAGGTTCTACTCAGAAAGTTCACGAAGTAGAACTTTTAGAAGTTCGCGCAGCCCTATTTGAGGGTAGTAAATCCAAAGCAATACAGTGTGAGGTTAGGAAGCATCCAGGGGAGTATAACGGGGTGAGCCCAAATAGGTAAGGGATGTGCAGCTGGATCATGTAGATTAGGAAATGAGGTAGTAAGTAGCAAGTAATATGGACCAGGTTGGTCAGTTGATAAGTAGAAGAACATGGCAGTTAGTCCCACGGCTAAGATGCGTAGCTGGACCCTCGTAGATCATCTAGTGAGGTATGTAGAATGGCGGCTAGCTCCAGGTAAGCTTGTAACCACAGCCAGACCCTCGTAGGTCTGCTGGTAAGTAAGTAGAATGGCAGCTAGCCCTCGTAGGCTAGTATGTGCAGTTGGTCCCCATGTAGGATAGCTGATGAGTAAACAATAGGTAGTTGAGAACGTCAAGCCCATAAGGGCCAACAGGCACAGCGGAACCCACGTAAGTCAACTGAAACTAGCATGGGATGAATTCTGAGGGTATACAGTATATCCAGGGCAAGACTTCTATGAGAAATAGTCAAATCCACCGTCGAGTCTATACAATCCGTATAGGTCACACTGCACCTGTCAAGCAATTCTAGCAGATAAGGAATTCTTGCTAAGGAGTGGAGCTTGAACAAATGACTTTGATCTGGTAGGAGAATTATGGTCCTGGATTCGATGCCAGGTTATGGAAGGAAAAGTTCTTTGGTGAAGCAAGGAAGCTAAATGCAGGCTATGAGGCTGGGGCAGAGCAGAAGGAACCTCTGGTCCTGATTGGGACAAACAGATGGGAGTAGATGTACCATGGAACTCGATGTAAGAGTAATTAGAGAGCTGGAAGACCTTTAGGCCCAGACAGGCGAGGCAGGTCTTGTGAGCATGTGATGCTCAATGAATTTCCATATCCTGAGGGTGGAGCAAGATTGACAGAGAAGTATATGAACCTCCAGGCCCAGACTGGGTGTGGCAGGCTGACAGAATTTATGAACCTACAGGCTCAATGCTGGGCGAGGCAGGCATAGTGTATGAATAGTCGAACCTCCGGGCTGAAAAATGGCGAGGCAGGTGGAGTAAGAGAGCAAGCTTGAAAACAGCTGAATGAGCACTGATGAGCTGATCTGAAGGAGTGTTTGAGTGTTAGGACCTTGCAAGGTTGAATGTATATAGTTAGCAGAATTCCAGGCAGCCAGAGATGAGCAGAAGGCAGAAATGCGATAAAAAGTGTGAGCAACATGTAACAAGTTGTAAGCAAGGGGACCTGCACGTAGGTCAGTAGTAGTTGTAGTCATGGACTTGCATGAGATGCAAAGGAACTAGCAAGGAGTAGTACTGAATAAATGCATATGGTACGTGGGGACCGGTGAAGACTGTAGATAGCAAGGAAGTAGTCTGATCCTCCTAAAATTTGTTCATTTGGTGACCAAACAATGGAAGTATGTAAGTATGAATATTGTCCAACATTAAATTGCAGATTTGTTCCTCCATAGGAAATGCATTTTACACTAAGCCCCTTATCCTACCAGCTTCCTGAATTGATATCTGCAATTTGAGGATGTGTCTCTGAATTATATCCTTTGTCCCTGATTTGTGATAAGTCTTATCCATAAGTTATGAGGCAGAAGATTGAGAGGTATGAACGAAAGGCAGTAAGAGACCGGAAGACTGGATGGAGTCATAGATGGAACGTTCATAGGAAACCAGCAAGGAGCGTAGCAAATGCGGGTCTGTTGATGCTAGGCAGCTGCAGAGTGCAGGATGACGTAATCAGGTAGGCAGTGAGCAGGATCCGGACTGAATGGAGCAAGGCCTGGTGGAATAAAACTTGAGCTGCGGCAGGCAGCGGCTGCTCAGAAAGACAAGTCAGAAGAGGGCTAGGCACTGAAGCAAGCAAGGGACAGAGGCAGCAATGAGAAGAGCAGTAGTGGCAGCAGCACGGCTGCGAGCCACCATGAGGAAAGAGAGGAGTAGACATGAAGCGAGCAAAAGAACTCCTTCCAGAGAAGAGGATTAACAAGGTACGGGCAGAGATGAAAGGCAGCATAGCTGCGGGGGGGGGGGCAGAAGACAGAACAGGAAGCAGGAGGGGCAGACAGGAGAGAGGGGAGACAGAAGAGCAGCCGCCACCAGCAGCACGCCAGCGAGTGCGTCTCACTCTAAGCAGAGCAGCAGGGCTCTGCTGCTTAAATAGGTTATGGGGGAGGAGCTCTTCCCCCATATAACCACAGGCAGAGCCTTCCAATTATTGAACATCATCAGAGATGACATTGCTAAATATAAAGAAAAGGAGGCTACACGGGTCTCTAGGCTTACCGCCCTTAAACTTTGGGAAGGTTTTCTGACCTTTTAGAATTTTAGTTGGCAAAATCTGATAAAGCATGCATGTAATACTTGTTTGAGTTTTTATTTTATGATTTGCATATTAATTGGTATGAAATGAACACTGTTTATTATCATTTGTTGGAAGTTATATTAAAACTTATAATACATTTCCCCCCCTTTTTGGAGGCGGAGGGGGAGGGAGTTTGTTTACAGTATTAATTGCTTAGGGTGAAGGATACAATAGGATGTAAGGTTTATTTTAGTTATCTTTAGTGTCTCCTTTTTTTTATGACTATGTATAACATCGTAATACTTTGATTTTACTGTGCCTCTGGTTATATGAGACCTTATGCATGATGGAATATTTTTTTATGTTTTCTCCCCCCTATGATATTGTCTACTACACTGTTATATTGTATGAAGTTTGACTTTATGTTTTTTAATAAAAATTCCTCTACTTTTTTCGAGAAATGCCATGGGATCTTTAATATCCACCTGAACTAACACCAGTCCAGGCAGATGGGACCTCGGTTTAACGTCTCATCCGAAAGACAGTACCTCAGAAGTGCAACACCCCCCTCATGCTGCACTACAGTGTCAGTACTGGGATTTAACCCAAGTGCCTGGTGTAATGATAGAATCCACATTCTTCTGATCGCCCAGCCTCAGAGGCGAGTGTGCTACCTGCTTAGCAACTGACACTGACAAGAGTCAGTCAGAGATGGTGAGGCAGGTATGATTATGGATCAGGTGGGGGGGATGTGTGAGCTATCATGTGCACACCATGTCTGTGCAGTGCCTGGGGTGGCATGCTCACCTATGTCCAGGGAGATGGGCTGCTTCTCATGTCCCATGCAGGTCACAGGTGTGTCTGTGTGGGTGCTGTTTTCATGGCTGTCCCGCACAGTGTGGTTAGATTATGCAGTGCCATTTGTGACCATCCATGGTACTGCAGGTCATCAGCAGAGGTCCATTACAACCCTGACCATACCACTACAGTCCCTGCTGTCTGGCCTGACCACTCCTGAGCTCCACTTGATGGATTTTTGCATAAGGAATTCATAGCAGTCCTCCACTTGGTCTAGTGCTGCTTCCTTGATGCCATGCACTTGGGTGACACACTGAGCTTCTTGCATGAAAGTGTGTATAAGCCATTACATGGCCACACCCCCATCACACTTGTACTGCTGCCACTGTGCAGCTACACGTGGCCTGTATTTGTGCACTTCTACACATTATATGCATGCTACTTGGCCTTGCCCTGTGTGCATATGCGACATATGCACATATGTGCACCCATTTCATGCTGTGCATTGGCAGCAGCATGTTATTGCATAGGTACCTTTATGAGAACTGAACTGTATTTGTCCTCAGTAACTGGTTCCAAAGGGGACCCATCTCTTCATTAATCAAAAAAATATAATTAACTTGTTGTAAAGAAACAAAAGCACCAAAGAGCATGCATTTCTTTTTCTTTGCATTAACAATAAAAAGCAAATGATTTGCAAACCAAATAGCCACTCCATCAACATATGATTGAAGCTGAACCTTGAGAAAAATAACCAGATTTATGTTTAGAGAAAAGAATTGTGTCATTGACTGGAGCTGAATTAAACAATAGTAAAGGCAAGAAGGAAGGGGCTTTATAAAGATGGAAAAATGAATTGTAACTTGTATAGGCCCCTGTATATCATCAAGAAAAATGGGAGCAGGAGAAGAATGAATGCTTTCCCAGATGCTAGACTGGGAGTGGCCATGCAAATAAGAGAAAGAAACAATCTAGCACATTTTTTTGCAAAACCAAAAGTAGAAACAGAAACAAGGAGAAAAGAATGAGCAATTGCACTGAGCACTTTAAAAAGATCAATGTAAACTGACCTTGTGTACAGTTCAGAGTCTAGAGCTTGGAAAATATGAAAATCTAAGGTTGTTTGCATAGAAAATTTGGGCTGAAAACTAGATTGAAAGTGTGATAACCAGGAATATTTAGACAGATATGCCAAGATGTGGCCATGAACAATTTATTATTTATTTATTTATTTCAAAAGTTTAATCAGGAAAGACCTACTGAGCTAATAATAGCTTGTTTCCTGATCCATCCTGGGGGAAAGAGGAAGTAGAAGAATCATAAACAATATAATGAAACAGAAGCAAAAGCAACAGTATAAAGATATGCACATCAGATATAAATTGAGACTTGGTGGTGAGGGTAGTACAGAACAAGCCAAACTATTGGGGGGGGGGTTGCAGGGATGAGTATAAAGTGAGACATAGAGTGAGAGGGTCAATGACAGTTGCAAGAGGGAGAAAAAAGTTATGAAAAAAAGACTTTAAGAAGAAAGCAGAAGAAGCAGAGTGAACTGACAGGGGAAGACAGGACCAAGGCTTAGGGAAATGACAAGAGAAAGCAGACTGAACTGCAGTAGTTTATCTAGTAGGAGTAAGGAGGGAATGTGAAGTACTACTGTGGAGAGGTTAGCTGGAAACAGGGGGAGAGGATAAGAGGGATGTAAGGTAGAAGGGGGAAGAGCACCAAACCAGAATTTAGAAATAAAGGAAACAATGGGAAATGTGCCTGGCATCAAGAGAGAGGAGAGAAAAGGCAGAGAGAGCAGAGTGAACAGTGGCTGGCATGAGGGAAACAGTCTAAAGTAAAATGACAGAAAGAGCGAAAGAGAGGGTCCAGTCTGGCAAGGGAGGATTTGGGTGCATCACTATAGACCAAGTCACCATAATCAAAGATTGGGAGAATCATCTTTAAAACGATCTCCCAGTGAACTGGAAGTGGAATACTCACTTTGTTCTTATACAGAGCGCCAAGTTTGGGGTGGAGCGTTTAGTGAATGGCATCAATATGAACCTAAAAATCAAGAAGACTGTCAAGCCAAACTCTAAGGTACTTAAAAAAGAAAATACCTCCTCAATCATAGCACCATCCAGGGTGTGAAATACAGAAAGAGAGTGGTGAGTCTGCAAAGGCACTGCTGGGCGCCAAAAGTTATAGAGGCTGCTTTCTTGGCACTGAGAGTTAACAGGTTAGACTGGAACCAGCACTGAGTGTTGTCAAACATCCAGCTGCAATTTAGAGGTAACAATCCAGTCCATTCATTTGGAGATCACAGTGAGAAGTGAAATAGGCCAGTAATTCTCATCCAGGGTCTTGTTACCATTTTTGCTGAGAGGTACTACAGGACTAAGGTCTGCCTTCAGGCTGAAGGAAAAGTGGGAGTGGTCAAAGATAAATTAAATATGACTATCAAAGTATAAGAAAATTACAGAAGAACCAAAGAAAACAAGCATTTGTCAATGCCGAATGTTTGCTTGCTGGCATTAGCAGTTGAAGTGCAGGAGTTAGAGAGATGCAGTATAGGAATAGCATTGAAGTATTGAACTGATGCCAACTCCACCCTCACCCTGCAGAGATGGACAGGCATTGGGGTGTGCCCCTGAGCTGTCGCCTGTGATGGTCACAACATTTCACCTCACCCTACCCTTCAGACACTGACAAGTGTCGAGGTGTGCCTTGGGGTGTTTGGGCTTTACATTCACCTCATTCCATGAGAAAATATGCTGAAATGGGTGCAGTATAGGAGAATGCGGGTGAACTCTAGGAGCAAAGAGTCCCAGGTGCACCTCGAAGCCTATCACTGGCTGCACAGTGGGGGTGGGGGTGGAATGGCATGAGCATTATTGTCGACAATCCTAAGTCATACTCCTGACGCCTGTCAGTCCCTACAGGATAGGGCATTATGGTCAAAAACGCTAATGCCCTGGGTGTTTCTTGGTATTCTTACTCCAAGTCTTCCACATGCACTTTTTATTACCTCATTGCATGAACAGTGACACTATCAGTTCTTTAGGGGAAAGGTGATTTTGCATAGCGACTGTGCCATTAGGCACCACAGGTGCAAAGACGCATTTCGAACAGGATGTGAAAACTGACAGGTGTACTGTTCATAAGGAGGTATAAAAAATAGCAATGTTGAAAATCTGGAGTGAAAACATACAAAAACTGGTGAAGTCATGAGCATGCGTAGAAACTGCGCAATGTACACCCGTAATGTAATTAGTTTGGGGATTTTTTACAGCAGATTTTCAACATAGGTATTTTGGGACCTCTGCTCATGAACAGTGTCACTGTGATTTTCTTAATCTGTTCCGAACACTAATTTCCTACAGCAAACGTGCTATTCTGTGCCAGAAGTGTGAAAATGCATTTTGGCCAGGTACGAAAAATGACTACTGTTCATAAGTTTGTGAACTTACGAGGGTGTGTGGAAATTGCACAATGGATGCTTGCTACAGAATCATTTTATGGACTTTTGTCATCAAATTTTAAACATAGCCATTTTAACACCTCTGCTCAAGAACAGTATCGCTGTGATCTTCGTAATGTGTCCCAAACATTGATTTTGCACACCGACTGCACCAATGTGCGATACATGTGTGAAAACATATTTTGTGAGGTATGAAAAATGACAGCTGTATTTTTCATAAGGAGGTGTGGTAAAATGTCAATGTTGAAAATCTGGAGTGAAAATATTAAAAATTGTCAAAGTTATGAGCATGCATAGGAACTGTGCAATGCACGCTCTTAAAACAGTCATTTTGGGGAATTTTTTCACCAAATTTTCAACATAGGATTTTTGGGGGTCTACCTCATGAACTGGGACACTGTCATTTCATTAATCAGTCCAGAAAGGTGGTTTCACGCAGTGATCGTGAAATCATCTTTCGGAACCGAATAACAAAATGATAGTGACTGAACTCATGAGGTGGGGCCCCAAGAACCTCATGTTGAAAATTTGGTGAAAAAAGTCTCAAAAATGGCTGAGATATGCACCAAAGTTGCAAAGAAAAACATTTATGCCATTATACAGCTTACCATAATTTCTTCAGTTCGCGGTCAGCTTTGAAGAGTGCTGACGTGTTCTCAGTCCACTGAAGATCGTCACGCTGGGCTCTGAGGTAAGATCGGGTCAGAAGGTGTGGGGAGGTGGGTGTAGCGGTGGGCGGGTTGGGGAAGAGGAAAACAGTGAATGAGAGACCTTTTTTTTTTTTTTTTTTTACAGGAGTTGTTTTTTTCCTTTTTAGGAAGACGGCAGGACTTTGCCACACTGGGGTGGGCTCCCAGCATGGCAGCTAGAAGCTTGTTTGGGGGCAGTGGAGCCGATGGGGGATTGGGCACCCTTGTTGGCCATAGGCACTTTTGCTGTGCTGGGGTGGGCTCCCAGCATGGCACCTGGAAGCTTGTTTGGGGGCAGTTGAGCCGACAGGGGATTGGGCACCCCCATCAGCCATACAGTGTGAGGGATGGAGTGCATGAGCATGCTGGGATGGACTCCCAGTGTGCTATGTGGGTGTTTGTTGGGAGGGGCAAGAAAAAAATGGAGCTGTCTATAACAGTTGTTCAGATGCAGTGTTGACATGTGGGCATGCTGCATAATGCTGACGGCAGTATGTAAATTGCCTGCCGATGACAGTATGCAAATTGCCGACATGTTACCACCACTGATTGTAGCGGACTTTTGCTTTCAACTGTATGCCACTGCATCTGAACTACTGTCATAGACAGCTTGGACATTTATTGGTGCGGTGAGGCCACACCTGCAAGAAGGAGGAGCAGGGCATTGGAAGCGGGGTGGCACACTTATGAAAATTCTTATGGTGGCACTATGTTTTGCACATGCATGCAAGTAAACATAGAATTTGTCAGTAGAACAGGACCGCTCAGCCCACCCAATCTGCCCAGGTGTTGTCTACCTACTTGTAACTCCTGCCTGTATATGTTACTGCATGTCTTAATCTGCCTGTGTCCATCAAGATCTCTTTGTGAATAAGCTTGCTCAATGGATTTTTCCTGCAATGAACTTGAACCTGCTCCACCTCCATAGCACTAATGATCTCTGTTGACCCCCTCCTTCCCCTTTTTCTAATATACTCCTATGTTTATCCTATGCATGCTTCATGCCTCTTACCATTTTGGCTTCCACCGCTTCTCCTGGCAGTCTGTTCAAGGTGTCTACCACACTTTCAGTAAAGAAATATTTCTTCACCTCTATCCTGAACTCCATCCCCCCAGCTTCACTGTATATCTCTTGGTTTGGGTGCTCATCCTCATTTGAAGGAAACTCCCCAACTGTACCCGGTTTACCCCTGTGAGGTACTTTGTAGGTCTTGATCATGTCACCTCTCGTCCTCCTCTCTTCCAGAGTGTACATGTTGAGATTCTTCAGCCTTTCCTTGTAGGGATTCCTGTGAAGATCCTGAACCATTTTAGTTGCCCTCCTCTGGAAAATCTGCACCTTATGTCCTTTCTGAAGTGTGGACTCTAAAACTGGACACTACTCCAGCTGGGGGTACATCAGGGAGTGATACCATGGCAGCACAACATCCCTCCTCCTCCTACTGGAGATGACATTTCTTATGCACTCCAGAATCCAATTTGCCCTGCTCATAGCCTTGTCACACTATACTGCCATCTTGAGGTCCTCTGATATAATAACTTCAAGGACCCTTTCATTTCTAGTGAGTATCAGTACCTCCTGTCATCCTATACTCAGTATCGGAGTTCCTATGCCCTAGGTACATGATTTTACATTTGTTGGCACTGAACCGCAACTAAGTAAGAAAATGGAATTGATCTGAATGAATTGCAGGCTTTTAAGCAGCTTTTCGGGGAGTGTGTATGTGTGTGTGGGGCTTTGGTACTATAACTATTAGCTTTTGATTTTGGCCTCAAATCAGGAGCACTCCTGTAAACAGACAAAACATGTTTAAGAAAGACTCATGAGAAATGTGTTAACATCTTTGTACATTAGCTTGGGCTGAGCTTGCAGACAGGAGAGATAGAAACTTAGACTTTGACAGCAGATAAGGACTGCTTGGCCCACCTAGTCTACCCATTTCCCTAAATACAGGATAAGCTGCAGATTCTAGTTAACCAATATCCTATTTCTTTCTATCCCCCCACAGGAATTGACTTATGTCTGTCCTATGCATTCTCCTACAGCTTTAGAGCCCACAACCTTCTCAGGAAGGCTGTTGCATGTGTCCACCACCGTCTCTGTGAAAAAATACTTCCTCACATTGCCTCTGAGCTGTCCCCTCTCTATCTTCAAATTGTGTCCCCTTGTTCTTGCACATCTCTTTTTCTGAAGGATGCTACCCTCTTGAACTTTGTTGATTCCACTGAGGTACTTAAAAGTTTCTATCATGTCCCCCCTTTCCCTCCTTTCCTCAAGGGTATACATATTAAGCTCCTTTAGTCTCTTCTTGTATGGCTTATCTTGCAAACCCTGCACCATTTTAGTTGCCCTCCTCTGGACTGCCTCCATCCTGTCTATGTCCTTGTGGAGATGGGGTCTATAGAACTGGATGCAGTACTCCAGATGGGGTATCACCAACTATCTGTACAGGGGGATAACAAGTTCCTGTTTCATGCTGGTGATGCCTCTCCCTATACACCCCAGTGTCCCCCCAGCCCTTCTTGCTGCCTTCTCACATTGCTTTCTAACCTTAAGGTCATCTGATATGATTTCCTCCAGGACACTTCATTTTTGTTGTTGTTACTACCCCCATTGTATAATCTTGCCCTAGGTTTTTGTTTCCTAGTTGCATTATTTTGCAGTTCTTTGCTTTGAATCCAAGCTGCCATACTTCTGACTATTCCTCCAACCTTGCCAAGTCCCTTCACATCCTTTCCATGCCTCCTTGTGTATCAACTCTGCTGCAGATGTTTGTGTTATCTGCAAAGAGGCATACTTTTCCTTCCAGTCCCTCTGCAATATCACTTATAAAGACATTAAAAAGGAGATGCAGTCTGTTCCTAATTAATGAGCTTCCCACTGGTCATCTGCGAGCCTCTTATGAGCCAGAGCTTACTATACAAGCATTTGTCAATGCCAAATGGTTGCTTGCTGGCATTAGCAGTGGAAGTGCAGAAGACAGACTGATGAGGCCCTGATTCTCAAAGCTCTGCATCAGACGCAAGGTGCCTGCGGTGAACAGATATGGTCCAAGGTGCACCTTACATCTATGATTTCCCTCTGTGTGATTCACAAAGGTGGTCTGTGTCGACCAAAGTCCACCTGCTCCAAACAGGGCTTGCACCTGCAATGCACTGCGGCATGGCAGTAGGGGGACTGCGGCCAATGCAAGCTGCATCCTGTGATTCACAGGCATCACCTGGTGGGAGAAATTTTAAGTGTCCTTAGACCAGCCAGGGCAGCCGTAAGGGGACTTAGACATTCTCCACTGGGTGACATGCCTGTGTGCGGCATACCATGGGTGACGGTCCACCCACCATACACCCCAGAGTGTAGCCTGGTATGTGTGGCCCCCATCCTAGTGGTCCAATGGCACCCCTCACAGCTTCCCGATGCCACCTATGTACCATGTTGGTACCCCGTCCTGATACGACTTTCCTGATCCCTGATGCCTGCCCTATCGGTGCTATTGCAGCAGCAACATATGGTGGCACAGTGCCCACCCATGCTCCAGCAGGTGTTGCCCAAACCCCCCGTACACCAGTGTAGACTGCTCCACAGTGCACAGTACATCCCACCACTCACCTCTGTGGCCAGGCACCAGTTGCATCAAACATGGTGGGGGGACATCGACCCATCAGGTTGGGTCCATATGCCCATTACCTAGTGGGACAGGGGGTCCTGTGTTAGTCTCTGGTGGCCCACGGTGGACCTGTACAGTATGCCAGGGGGTTGCCACTGGGTTCTGGTCAGTGCTAGCATGGGGACTTAGCCACTGGGACCCCTCCTTTACCTGAATCAGGTGCAGGGTCCCCAGTGCACCAGGCATTGGTGCAAGGTGCTGCTTGTCACAGCTTGTGCCAGATGCAGGCCCCTATTAAATTGGGCCCATGCAGTACAGGAATGGCAGTGAAGTACTGAACTGATGCCAACCCCACCCCCACCCTGCAGAGATGGGCAGGCACTGGGGTGTGCCTTTGGGTCGTTGCCCATAACGATCATGACATTTCCCCTCACCCTACCCTGCAGACACTGACAAGTGTCAAGGTGTGCCTTGGGTGTTCGGGCTTTACTCATCTCATTCCATAAGGAAATATGCTGAAATGGGTGCAGTATAGGAGAATGGGATAGATTCTGGGGCCAAAGAGTCCAAGGCGCATCTCAAAGTCTGTCACTGGCTACAGGGTGCAGGTGGGGGTGGTGGAATTACTGTTGACAATCCCAAGTCATATCCCTGATGGCTGTAGGGCATTATGGTTGAAAACCCTAACACCCTGGCCATTTCTCTTTATTTTTACTCCAAGTTTTCAACATGGGCTTTTTGTGATCCCACTGCATGAACAGACACTATCAGTTTGTTAGCCGAAAGGTGATTTAGCACAGCAACTGCAGCATTTGGTGCCACAGGTGTGAAAACACATTTCAAACAGGATGTGAAAAATGACAGCTGTACTGTTCATGAGGAGGTGTAAAAAACTAGCAATGCTGAAAATCTGGAATGAAAATATAAAAAAACTGGTGAAGTCATGAGTGTGCATAGAAACTGCACAAAGCACACCGGTAATGTAATTAGTTTGGGAATTTTTTACAGCAGTTTCAACACAGGCATTTTGGGACATCCGCTTATGAACGGTGTCACTGTGATTTTCTTAATCTATCCCGAACACTGATTTTCCATAGCGACTGTGCTATTCTGTGCCGGAAGTGTGAAAACACATTTCAGCCAGGTTGCGAAAAATGACAGCTGTACAGTTCATAAGGAGGTGTGGAAAAATGCCAAGGTTGAAAATCTGGACTGAAAAGATTACGAATTTGTGAACGTATGAGGGGCCGTGGAAATTGCACAATGTACACTCATAACACAATCATTTTATGGACTTATGTCACCAAATTTTCAACATAGCCAGTTTAAGACCTCTGCTCATGAACATTGTCACTGTGATTTCCTTAATCTGTCCCGAACATTGATTTTACACACCAATCACATCATTGTATGCTACATGTCTGAAAACACATATTGGGTGAAATGTGAAAAATGACAGCTGTACTGTTCATAAGGAGGTGCGGAAAAATGACAATGTTGACAATGTGGAGTGAAAATATTACAAATGTGCGAAGTTACGAGCGTGCGTGGAAACTGAGCAACGCATGCTCGAAACACAGTCATTTCATGGATATTTCTCACCAAATTTTCAACATAGGCATTTTAGGACATCTGCTAATGAACAGTGTCACTGTGATGTTCATAATGTGTCCCAAACACAGATTTCCCACAGCAACCGTGCTATTCAGCGCCGGAAGTATGAAAACACATTTCAGCCAGGATGTGAAAAATGACAGCTGTTCTGTTCATAAGAAGGTGTGAAAAAATGGCAGTGTTGAAAATCTGGCATGGAAAAATTGCAAATGTGTGAAGTTACGAGTGTGCATGGAAACTGCGCAATGCGCACTCGTAACACAGTCATTTTATGGACTTTTGTCACCAAATGTTCAACATAGGCATTGTAGCACCTCTGCCAATGAATAGTGTCACTGTCACTTTTGTAATGTGTCCTGAAAACAGATTTCCCACAGCGACCACACTATTCTTCACCAGAAGTGCAAAAACACATTTTGGCCAGGATGTGAAAAATGACAGCTGTACTGTTCATAAGGAGCTGTGGAAAAATGGCAATGTTGACAATCTGGAGTGAAAATATTGCAAATGTGCGAAGTTACGAGCATGTGTAGAAACTGCGCAACACACACACTCGTAATAGTCATTTCATAGACTTTTGTCACCAAATTTTCAACATAGGTATTTTAGGACCTCTGCTAATGAACAGTGTCACTGTGCTTTTTGTAATGTGTCCGCAACACTGATTTCTCCTGGTGACCGCGCTACTCTGCTCCAGAACTGCGAAAACACATTTCGGGCAGGATGTGAAAAATGACAGCTATACTGTTCATAAGGAGGTGTGTAAGAATGGCAATGTTGAAAATCTGGAGCAAAAATATTATAAATGCGCAAACTTACGTGTCTACGTGCAAACTGCGCAACTCATGTTCGTAACTCAGTCATCTTATGGAGTATAGTCACCAAATTTTCAACATAGGCATCTTAGGACCTCTGCTCATGAATAGTTCACTGTCATTTTCATAATCTGTCCTGAACGATGATTTGCCACAGCAACTGCGCTATTCTGCGCCGGAAGTGCGAAAACACATTTCAGGCAGGATGTGAAAAATGACAGCTGAACTGTTCACAAGGAGGTGTGAAAAAATGCCACTGTTGAAAATGTGGCATGAAAATATTGCAAATTTGCGAAGTTATGAGCATGCGTAGCAACTGCACAATGCATGCTCGTAAAACAGTCATTTTTGGAATTATTTCCACCAAATTTGCAACATAGGCTTTTTGAGAGCCCACCTCATGAACATTGGCACTGTCATTTCATTAATCTGACCTGAAAGGTGAGTCCGTGCAGTGACCACCATGACAGTGGCAGAAGTCATGAGGAGGGGTCCCAAAAAAAATCATGTTGAAAATCTGGTGCCAAAATTCCAAAAAATGACTGCAATATGCATCAAAGTTGAAAAAACCCTATTTATGTCATTATACAGCTTACCAGCATTTCCTCAGTTCACAGTCAGCTTTGAAGAGTGCAGGCATGTTCCCAGTCCACCGAAGATTGTTGCGCTGGACTCCAGAGGTAAGTATGGGGTGAAGGTGGTGTGGGGAGGTGGGGTGTGCAGAGGATGGATGCAGGTTCAGGGAGGGTCATCGGGTTCAACGCAGGACCATTTTCTAATTTGCAGGTAAGAAAAAAATAAAAAAACATTGCAAGACCGTTTTCCATTTACAGGGTTATTTGGCATGCTGGGGTGGGCTCCCAACATGCCACTCCATTGATCTTTTTGGGCTGAAGCTGATGGGGATGAGCACCCCATCAGCACAAGGGAGGGCAAGAGCCAAGGGGGATTGGGCACCCCTCAGCACAAACCAACATTTTGGAGGGGATATTATGAAGTATGGAGGGGCTAGAGCCAAGGGGGATTGGGCACCCCCTTGGCAGAACCCAAATGTTTTTAGGGGCAGATATTATGCCGACGGGGAGTGGGCTACCCTGTCAGTTTTTATTGTTGTTTTTTTTAAGTGTTTCACCAGGAAGGTACACTAAGGGGGTGGCGGCTTGCAACTCTGTAATTGGCTGCTGCAGTCAGGGAGCATACCAAACAGCTGATTGTGTACTGACGGGGTGCTCTCTGATTGTAGCGGTTCAATTCCTTTGATGTAGTGGCCTGCTTGTTTAACTGTGGTGTTCCAGGGCATGCTCCTCTATTGGCCAGGAAGAGACCAGCCCCTGAATGGGCTTCTGCCATTCGGCACAACACTGCCACGCCTCCACAACCCCTATTGTAAAGAAAGCTGACGCATGTGTGCAAGCAAACTTAGACATTACTCATTGTAATAATATTGTTTCTTCTTAAAGGATCCATCAGGAGTATTCGCAAAGTGCAATCTGCCTCAGACCTGGAACGTATGCTAATTATGGAACTTTAAACTTGGTTCTAATTTGAACTCTGCTCTATAGTCATGCTCTACCCTTCCTCCTAACATCAGATTTATTTCTAAAGTAAAAGGGTGCTGTGACTACTGTGGTGTTGTCTGTATGGACCTGGACAGACTGACCCTGTATCTGGGAGGAAAAAGCCTGCATTGCTAGAAACAGTGCCCTGAGCTCCAGGAGTTTGATATGTTCCTGAGTCTCCTGTATGCTCCAAGTGGTACTCACAGTGAGATCCTCCAGGTGAGCACCCCACCCTAGGAAAGAGGCACCTGTTGTGAAGATACTTATAGGAGATTGTTGGAGGAAAGGAATTCCCTCACTGTGGTTTTCTTCCTCTTTCCATCAGTTTAGTGCCCTTAATAAAGTTTTTTTTTTTGGTAGGCACTAGCTTGGACACGGGACTCAATCTCTGGGGCCAGTGATCTCTTAGGTGATACTGGATGTGTTTTGTCTGGAACCTGGTGTCACAACTGTGCTCCACAGGTCAGGCCCTCTGCTCCAACAGTGCCAAACCTTGAAGTGCAATATGTGAACAGGAGACAAACAGGGTAACGGTCCTCTCTGTTTTGGGTCCAAATCACCTATTAGCTTAGAGTCCTGGGGTCAAATGTGAACCTTTTTGCTAGCTCACCCAGTTATCAGGCTCAGATATGTACTCTCTTCAGGGAATGCAGTACAATCCTTCACCCAGTGGCACCCAGCCAGGTTCCCAGGTGTACCCTTATGATTCAATATGAGACCTAGGTATATTCTTACCTTTAGCAAGATAGTAACACACCCTTTTCGAGCACTTAACAGTTGTAGAATTTCCCAATACAGTTTCAGCCTACACATGCAAAAGAAAGACTCAAGCAAGATTTAGGAGAACCAAAAGGGTTTATTAAGATTAAAAAAATAGATAAAATACAAAACACATATAGAGTATATATCCTGTACTTTCAATCCAGAAAATAAGTTGGAATTTTACAGAACAAAACGCCTGATTACTTAAAGTTCTAGCTGTGTTACATGTACCTATGCCTTACAAAAAGTGCCTTGCTTTAGTCCAGAAAATGAAGTGTGTCCTTTAATTCGGAGAGGGCATCTGCACCATTCCTCCAGATGCTGACAACAGTCAAAATCAGTCTCTCCACCTCCTTGTGATGTCACAACACACATGAGGTCACGTTTAGTCCTGCAATAAACTTTAACCTGAGTAGGAATCCAAAAGGATGTTATTATACTGCTGGCTGGAAATCAGCAGTTACCAATTAAAAAACATATATGACAGTCTCTTTGAACAAAGCAGTTCCTTTGATGGCTCAGAATCCACATCCTGACAACAGTTCTCTTCTAGGTGAGAGAGCTAACAGGAATCTGTTAAAAGGTCCCCTTTTCCTCCAGGATTATAAAATGAATGCCTTGTCCCCAGCAGATCAAAGCAGGAATATTTTATGATGTGTTATCACCTGGCATGTGGAAGGAAGCCCTATGTGTTAACACAGAGCAGGAAAACAATATCTGCCACATTAGGGCTATACTGAGGTCAGAAGGTCAAGCTTCCTTACTTATTGACTACTATCCCTAAGCAGACATTCATATACATGTTTATTTATAACACAAATATTATACAATACAATTATTAGCAGATTTATCATGTGACACCTGGCCCCTGGTTCCATCGCAGTATACAAGACAAGCGTCCCAATAGCTACAGAGAATTCCTTGCAAAAGCCTTGGCTGGCCTTATTTGTAGGATTTTGCAGTTAAAATGAAATTTATTTACCTTTGCTTGTTGGAGAAAAGCCTTCCTTTGTGTGGTATCCAGTTCTGCCCCTATGAAGTTCAATACATGGGCTAGCTTGGTTTGTGACTTCTGTGGGTTTATCAGAAAGACAAGGCTGTCTAAGGTGCTTTTTATCACCTGTATGGAGCAAGTTGCCTCCTGCTGTGTTTTCTTCAACTTTATTGGATAACAGATTTAGATAACAATATCTCATTTTCAATTGCATCCAACACTTAAAACATTTGATGTACAACACAATACAAACAATTACACAAAATAAGCATTACATAAATCTTCATTACAGTGTAAAAAGTACCTCAGATTATTAAATTATCCATAACAATTACAATGTTTGTTATAAAGTTATATACTGTAGTTTTGTCTGAGACTAGCTAGATGTCCAGGTAGGGAAAACCCACCACACTTTGCCTTCTCAGGTGTGGTCCCACCATGACTAGGCACTTTGTAATAACTCTTGGGGTTGAGGTGAGGCCAAAGGGAAGGAATGAAAACTGGTATTGGCAGTTCCCTAGCCTTAACCTGAGGTACTTTCTATGAGAGGGTATTGTCACACTTGGACCACTGATTCTGATCCCTGTATACATTTTGTTCTAAATATAAGAAATTAATGTATGATGACTGTGGCAGAGGAAAAGGCTATCTTTCTGGAACTGACACATCAAGACCTCCCAGAGATGGTTCAAAGACAGGAGGTGGTTTGAGTCTGCAGCTATTTAAAATACAATTACTCTGTTCAATTTTCTTTGAAGGCAGGAACCCAGTGTAACCAAAGTATCCATTTTATAATGCCCTCGGGGAGATCCTTTGACTTGCATAGTTGCCAGGAAGGGTTTGCGGGAAGGGGTGTCAGAGAGAGACCAGAATTGACATTGAAGAGGTTTGATGTCTGAGCCAGGGAGGACCCAGACAAATTTGGAAGGTCAAATACACATTCCCAGGAAGCCTTGGAAGGACATCACAGAACCTGTTTATGTAAGTGTGTGTATGTGTGTGTGTGCGTGTGTGGCAGAACAAAAACCAGTTCTGACCAGTTACCCTGAGGAGAGGAAATTAAGCATGTCACTTATCATTATTTTTAAATCTTGTTGGGACATCCTGTGCTTTAAAATATAACTTTTAATACTCCAAGGTGGAGTTTAATGACATCATGAGAAGGCCAGCTCAGGACTGCTTTAATTGCTGAAAGAACCTTGACAGAGACACACAAGAGAATATTATCTGACTGAGGGAGAATCATCACAGCACTGAAAGAGAGTAACATTAGACCAGTCTGAATGTATGTATTGTAGAAACTTGCACTTTAAACCTATTTGTTTTAAGGCTGTATGTGTTGGGATATATTTTGTTCTCTAATTATTGTTCTGTTTTGATATTTTTAAAGTAAAGAGATCTTTTTACATTGGAACTCTGTGGAATGCCTTGACATTTCTTTTTATTTAAGTGGAGCTTTTAAAGGTTATTAGTAACACTGTGTATAGGCTTACTGTATACCAAACTGGGAAATGGATAGCGTTCTCTAAAGTCTTGTATAGAGTTCTAAGGGTTCATTTGAAAGACCTGGTTGGGTGCCCGTAGGCAAAGATATCTGGGCCTCTGAAGATAGACTTATCTGAGCTGGATAATTGGGTACGCTAACAAGAGGTTATCAGTTTGAATCCCTCCAGAGCTTGAGACTAAGGTGACTTGAACCCACAAAACAGACAAGAGGGCTACCTTGCTCTGTTCACTGTACAAAAATCATACACTCAGAGGTTGGTACTTTGGGAGTAGAGGGTTGACCGGCTGAGCGAGTTTGTGACAGGTATGACTGGTATGTGGAAGTAGGCATCTTTTAGGTCCAGTGACCACAGCCAGTTTTTCACCTGCAAAGAGAGTATCACAAGCCCAGTGTAACCAATTTGAATTGTTCCTTTTTTTTGTGTTTCTTCAGATATCTCAGGTCTAAAATAGGTCCGCACTCCTCATTTTTCTTGGGGGTCAGAAAGTATCTGGAGAAAAGGCCCTTGACCCATTGTGTGGCAGGTAAGTTCTCCACTGCTTTTCCCTGCAGCAATTTCTTCACCTCCAGCTCCAACAGGATTTTTTCTGTTGGTGTGTGAGGTTTGAAAACGTTTGGATTCTACTATTTGGGGAATTTCTTGAGCTGCAGAGACAGAGACAATCTTGGCCCACTACTTCCAGGACCCACTTGTCTGTGGTGATTTTTGATCATTTCTAGAAGCAGTGAGTCAACCTTCCCCCCACTGGCAATGGATAGGTGGCCTGAGAGAGTTGTCAGGAGTTTGCTTCTGCTGGGGCTTAGGGGCTGGTGTTGCAGCTGTATGCCTAGTACCCCTTTTACCCTACCCCAGTAGTAACCTCTTTGGGGTGGATACTCATAGGAGACATAGGGCCTTGGGTAGTAATCCCTACCCCTGCCTCCCCTTCCATAAGGCCTGTAGGAAGTGGAGGTCTTTTCTTTCTCTGTATTGCTCTTGTAGGGTGGTTTTGTACTCATCCACCTTTTTCACATATAGTATGTCTTTGTTTTGTCACCAGATAGGAAGTTTCCCTCAAAGAACTATTCCATGGGCTTGATTTTACAAGGTGGATGCAGGGCATGCATCAAGCCCTGCATCTACCACAAAGTTCAATGCAGCTGTGCCAAAGCCCATTGGATGCAGGTCCGTCTGATTTTAGAAGGGCCGGTGCAGTTGAAACACTTTCCCCGGTTTACAGCACCATGTGCCAAAGACCTAGCACAAGTGCCCCGATCCCAGATGCAAAGTTAGAACAGGGAGTACCTGGTCTAACTCCCTACATCCCACCTTCTGGACTTGCAGTGGAAGTTTGTGGCCAAATTCTTCTAAACTCATGCTTTGCCGCAATGTTTGGTGCAAGTCACAACTTGCGCCAAATGCCCACCACAAGTCCACTGCACTGCCACATCCCCTTCTAAAACTGAGCCTCACAGGTTTTGTTTGTGTGTCCTGGTACAGGTTGGTGGTCCTAAATCATGCAAACTTTCTTAGGGATATTGCATGGTCCAGCATCCTTGAAGCCGTGTCAGTGTCCACTGCCATGTGGAACTGGTACTTGGTGGCATCCCTGACTGATCTAGTCATGTCAGTCACATTCTGTGCTAAATCACCACTTACTTGGTCACTCAGTGCCAGTACAGAGTTCCAGAGTGCCTTCTAGTTCTTAGCTGTGTATGTCAAGTAAGCTGCTTGCTTGAGGAGCAAGGAAGCTGATGTATACACTTTTTTGGTCATGATGTTAGGTTTTCTGGTGTCCTTCTCAGGAAGCTGGAAAGGAAAGGCACTTTGGCCTTGTCACATGCAGCAGTCTGAATCACTCCCTCATGTCCAAGGTGGGAATGCATGTACCCAACGCCCTGTCTGTCCACCTGATACATTATTTCCATTTTCTTGTCAATGGCAGCAGTTTACATTACATGGGTGCTGACATGGTCTTGTCAGGTCTTTCTTGAGGGATTTGTGGATGGGAAGCAGTAACCTTGTGGGAGCTATTCCCATCATATCGCAAAACTCAATTTATTTTGTTTATTTATTTGAACACTGGTAACCAGGAGATGCACATGGATCCAGGGCTCATTTCCAGGTGGGACCCAGGGCAGGGGAAACAGGAGGAGCACAGTACAATACATGAAGCAGGTCAATAGAGCACCGTTTGGTAACTACAGTGGTACAACAAAGAGTAGGTACAGAAATAGGATTATATAGATAATTAAAGTGCAGTCACAGCACAAAATGAGACACAAAATTCAAGTGCAAGAACGAATGGCAATTACAATTACTAACTGACACAGGTGAGGGACCAGAAAACATGCTTTAACCTAGCCCTGTGCAGATGGAAGATCAGAGATGGTGAGGAGGTGCAGTCAGAAGGTAGGTAGAGGGATCCAGCCAGAGATCCACTCAAGGAATAATTGAGGTAAGGCTGAGGGGAGTTAGGAGGAAGGGTAGTAGGAGCAGGTGGGGTGTGGTTGGAGTTTCAGCTGGTGCCTGAGGGAGCCAAGAGAGGAGGAGAGGCAAAGGGAGGATGAGATTTGTTCTAGAGTAACGGAAATTGATAGGAGAAGGCAGATTGCCCAGGAGAGGAGCAGGGATAAGGAGTGGAGAAAGTGTGATGATTCCTGGAATGGAGGGAGCAGGAGGCAGGGGATAGTTGAAAGAGGACAGAGGACAGCTAGGAGGGCAGGGAACCAAACTAGTGGGGGAGTGGGGGAGATAGTAACAACAACAAAAATGGAAAGGGACCTGGGGGTAATCGTATCAGATGACCTTAAGGTTGGCAAGCAATGTGAGAAGAAGAAGGGAGGGCTGGGGGGATATTGGGATGTATAGGGAGAGGCATCACCAGCAGAAAATAGGAAGTTGTTATCCCCTGTACAGACAGTTGATGAGACCCCATCTGGAGTACTGCATCCAGTTCTGAAGACCTCATCTCTGCAAGGACATAGACAAGATGGAGGCAGTTCAGAAGAGGGCAACTAAAATGGTGCAGGGTCTGCAAGAGAAATCATATAAGGAGAGACTAAAGGAGCTTAATATGTATACCCTTGAGGAAAGGAAGGAGGGAGGGGGGGGACATAATAGAAATGTTTAACTACCTTAGTGGAATCAACAAAGTCCAAGAGAGTAGCATCTTTCAGAAAAAGAGATGTGCAAGAACAAGGGGACACAATTTGAAGATAGAGGGGAGACGGCTAAGGGGCAATGTGAGGAAGTATTTTTTCACAGAGAGGGTGGTGGATGCATGGAACAGCCTTCCTGAGGAGGTTGTGGGATATAAAACTGTGGGAGAATTCAAGAATGCATGGGACAGACATAAGGCAATTTTTGTGGGGCGTAGGAAGAAATAGGCTGTTGGTTAAATAGGATCTGCAGCTTATTCTCTAGGTAGGGAAATGGGCAGACTAGGTGGCCAAGTGGTCCTTATCTGCCGTCAAAGTCTATGTTTCTATGTAGTATTTGGATTTGAAGGAGGTACTGTAAGCTTGTTGCCAGGATGGCAGTGGGAGGATAGAAAGGGAGGAGTAGAGTGAGCAGTGGTGAGTATGAGGGGGGATGTTTGTAGCAAAGTGGCAGAATGGGTTGCAGAGGGTTTCCAATCTGACAAGGGAAGTGGAGGGGTGGTGCCATAGACCACATCTGCGTAGATGAAGACAGGCAGCACCACTTTGTCAATGAGCTCCTTGTGGACCTGCAGAGGTAAGCAGTCTTTATCACACAGTGCACCAAGCTTGAGACGCAGTTTAGCATGGATGGTATCAATGTTGGCAGAGAAGTCAAGCCTACTATTGAGCCACATCCCAAGATACTTGAACTTCACCACTTCAAGAAGGGTGCCATCCAGTATGGTGAAGTGGGGTGTGAGTCTGGCAATTTTACAATTGGTTCCAAAAGTCAGGGACACTGTTTTTTTTTAGTGTTGACCTGAAGTTGGTTTGATTGGAATTGGTTCAGAATGTTGTTGAAGTACTGCTGGAGTAGGTCATCAACAGCTGTGGTAGAGGGATTGGAGGTAAAGATGACTGTGTCATCAGCATACATATGACTATGTGAAATGGCACAGGCAGATGGAAGGTCATTCAGGAAGATGGAGAAGAGAATGGTGCCCAGGATGAAACCCTGAAGGACCCCAGTCTGGATGGGTAGTGGAGGTGACAAGATGCCTCCTACCTGGGCTGACTGTTGATGGCCCATGAGGTAGGAATGGAACCAGTCAACAGCAGAAGCTAAGAGGCCAGCAGAGCTCAGCTTATCCAGGAAGAGTGGATGGGACACAGAATCAAAGGCTTTGGCCAGATCAATAACAGTGGTGGCCATAATGTGCCCCTGATCCATTCTGGAGAAGATGAAATCAGTGACACACAGCAGGGAGGATATGGTGGAATGGTCCTTCTGGAAAACATATGGAAGGGGAAGGGGAAATTGGAGGATGAGTGTTACTCAATGAGTCTTGAATGGACCAGTTTCTTTTGCAGGGTTGGGAAGGAGGGGAGGAGGGAGATGGGGCAGATGTTGCCAGAGGAGGGGAGATCACCCCACCCTTGTAAAGTGGAATAACTTTGGCCAACTTCCAGGATTGAGGAACAGTACAGAGAGAGAGAGAGAGAGAAAAAGAAAGGTTGCTGCAGGTGAGTAAGGGGAGCAGCAATAGCAGGAGCTGAGAGGTGGAGGAGCTTGGGGTTCAGTTTGTCAGGACTGGACTTAGGTTGAGGGAGGTGAGGGCAAGTAGGGTTTCCTGGGTGGTGATGGGGGGAGTGGAAATCCTGGGAGGGATAGGGAGCAAAGGAAGGGAAAGTAGGAGGGGGAGGAGAGTAGCCAGAAAGGGGATGGGGGAGGAGAGTAGCTAGGAAGGGGAGAAGAAGGGATGGTGCAGGTAGAGAAGAACACATATAAGTGAGCAGCAAGAGATGGAGGGTCAGACGCAGGTGAACCATTAACCAAGAGGACTGGGACGCGGACCTGGCAGGAGTATTGGAAAAGGGAATAGATAACCTTCTTTTTTGTTGAACTTACCAAGTATTTTTATTGGTATTTCATATGCATTATATGGTACATATCTCTGTATACAACCTTTCACATTCAGAGAGAGCATTTCCCTGAGTTAGATATTAACAATATATTGTCAATATATATTATTTAAAGTGAGGGTGACTTGATTAAATATAAGTCCATCATAGCCATGTGCTATGTAAACATAGCTCAGCTACTTGTTTCTGTTGATTGATTGATTGTCCACATGGAACAGTTCTGCACACAAAAATGTCCACTTTTCACTCTCACTATGTTGCTACTTAAAAGAGCTGGTATTATATCCAGAGAGTCAGTTGATCCTAAGGTAGCATACTCATATCATGTTATTTGAGAGAATGTCCAACCGTTGAACATTTTAAAGTTGCTTTAAAAACATATCTTTTTGGATTAGCGTATCTCTGCTAGTTGTGGCTGTCTTTTAAATGTTGTGATTTTATTATTTTAAAATTTGTACAGCGCCTTGATTTTGAAAGGCGCTTTATAAATAAAATTGAATTGAATTGAATTGAATCACATACTATAATTAACGTATCATTTAAACGATTGCAAAAAAGAAAAGGGAAAGGATCAAGAAAAGAAAGACCATCAAGCATAATAAAAATAATTGAATGACTTGTTTTGTGCAAAGTTATAGTCTTATAATTTTAAGATTATATATTGTGGGATCCATACCAAGTTGATTCCCTATCAAAGGCCTCTTACCATATCACTTAATAGGAGGCTGGAATCCTGATTGCTTTAGTTATGCTGTCACCAATCTACAGCATCCAACGCTGTCGCATGGGGGGGGTGGAGGTGGCTGTGGTGGTGGTCCTCCTCGTCCACCTCTTATTACCATGGAAGTATATACTGCTCTAGCACCGGAGTGCTGGTGTGATTTTCTATAAAATCATAGTAAGGTAACCATCTGGAGTTAAATTTATCTGTCATCAACCTTAGATGTGCTGTAGCTCCTTCAGCCTCCTTAACGTGGTTCACATTATTAACCCATTGAGCTAAAGTTGGGGGATCTGTGGTGAGCCAATGCTGTGTAATAGTCTTTGAGGCTGCTGCTATCAGAATATAAAGTAAGTACTTTTGGGCGTTCAACCTCATCTCAGATGGTGGGAGGCCTAATACTACATGCTCCGGACCCATATTTCCCTCCAGATGAAATATCTCTTTAATAGCCTGAATGATCTCATTCCAATAATTAGCAAGGGATGGGCACTTCCAAAGAATATGGGTAATAGAGCCCCTTGCCCCACAATTCCTCCAACAACCATCAGAAGGGGGTATTGTATAGTATTGGGAAACTGTCGGGGTTATAAAAAATCTGCTCACCACTTTCCAACGGTGTTCCCGCCATATAAAGGAGTTGGATGTCTTGCTCACCCCCAACCAAATCCTACCCCAATTCCTCTCTGACAACTTTATGTCCAGCTCATCTTTCCACTTTCTTTCTATACGTTGTGTCTGTAAAATACCCTCTCCCTCCTGTAATGCCTTATAGATACAGGAAGTGAACCCTCTCAGCTCTCTGGTTTGTGCTTTCTGATATGTTCCTACCAAGGGTGGTATTAAGGGGCTGGATAGGGCTATCAGGCCTACCCTTGTCTCGATGTAGTGTCTACATTGCAAGTATTTATAAAAATCTTGCTTTGGAAGGTTAAACTCTTGTTGCAGATCTGTGAAACTTTTCAGGATGTTCAACTGTAAAAATTGGGTAAGATGAATCAATCCTTGTCTTTTCCAGTTTAAAAAACTACTGCCTTTTTTATTCAGTGGGAAATGAGGCAAATATGTTAAAGGTATGTAAGGCCATACTGGTGTCAGGATTTCCCATTTCTGTCATGCCCAGAGCCAAGATTCTAGGGTATGTTTAGTCCATCTATTTTTAATTCTATTTAGATCTGATCTAAGAGCTAGCCATACCAAATAATTGAGTGGTGTCTCTGGAAATGCATTATGCTCCATCTCTATCCAACTAACCCTATGGCCTGGGGATATCATGTGCAGTATTGGTAGAGTCTGGGCTGCCAGATAGTAGTTATAAAAATGTGGGACCGCTAGGCTTCCCCTATCCCTGGCCTCCGATAACAACTCACATCTCTTTCTGGGACGTCGTCCAGCCCAAATAAATTTGGTCAGTCTCTGTCTCAATTCCTTCCACTCTCCTTGTGTGAATGGGATTGGAAGATTCATGAACAGAAACAAATATTTGGGTAATATGTTCATCTTAACTGTTTCAACTCTATTATAAAGAGTCAGTGGCATGTCATGCCAACGGTTCAAGTCTGCAAAGACCTGCTGTTTGAGTGCTCCACAGTTGAACGCATGTAACTTTGAAAGTTTAGTAGTTATCTGTATTCCCAGATATCTTATCTTGTCTTTGGCCATAGAGAAGGAAGAACTCCAGCTGGCCTTCCGGCCTCCTCCTCCCCCTTTCCTTATCATCAGCATCTCAGATTTTGTCTCGTTCACCTTAAATCCTGAAATTCTCCCAAACCTGCTCAGGAGTTGCAAAAGTGGGGGGAGAGACATCTCTGGATTATTTATGTAAATTAAGGTGTCACCCACGTACAGCAAACTTTATTCATCACCCCATTTACTTTAATCCTCTCTATGTTGTTATCTTGCCTTATAGCTTGGGCTAAAGGCTCAATACTTAGGGCAAACAGCAGTGGGGACAGGGGGCAACCCTGCCTCGTGCCCCAACTAACCTTAAAAACCTCTGACACTGTCCTATTCACCCTAACCCTAGCGGATGAGTTTTGATAAGCTAGCACAATCCATTTTAGGAAGTTACCTCCTATTCCCATATATAATAATATTTCTTTCATTTAAATCCAATTAATATGATCGAACGCTTTCTCTTCGTTGAGAAAAAGCGCTGCTTGGGGAGTATTTGTTTCTACCTGGACTGTTATTATGTTTAATAATCTTCTTATATTGTCTGAGAGGTGGCGGTGTGGTATGAAGCCAACTTGATCAGGGTGAGCAAGACGCTCAATGCACCGTTGAAGCCTGTCGGACATTATTTTAGTTAGGAACTTAAAATCTTGGTTCAATAACGAAATTGGCCTATATGAGTCGCATGCATCAGCCGGTTTCCCTAGCTTGGGAATGACTGAAATCAGGGCCTCCATCCACGATTGTGGAAGCTGCTCCTATTCTAGGATAGAGTTCACAATCAATTTCAGCTTAGGCACTAACAGCTTCTTAAACGTTCTATAAAACTCTACTGGGTACCCGTCAGGGCCCAGGGATTTACCAGCTGGCAGTTTATTGATCACTGATTATAGTTCTTGTTCAGTAATGGGAGTGGAAAGGGCATTCTGCTCCTCCATGGTAAGCTTGGGGAGAGACAGCATCCAGAGGAACTCCTCCATTTCCTGTACCACCACATGCGGTTGTTTGGTTTCACTATATCATTTCTCATAAAACAGCCGGAATTGTGCTGCGATATCTAAGGGCTTTGTCCACTTCTGACTAGGATGGTCTCTATTCCTGATACTTTGTATACATCTAGTAGCTTGTGCCTTTCTAAGCTGGATAGCTAACAACTTCAATGCCCTAGCCCCTCCCTCATAGTACCTTTTGTTAGAAAACCTTAGAATGCCCTCCGTCTTTTTATTATCAAAAGCCTGCAGAGCTTCTCGAGCCTTAATTAACTCACCCAACACTTCTGCATTTATAGGGTTGGCCTTATGCTTCTCTTCCCATGTCTCTATTGTTTGAGTTAATTCTATCCTTCTTTTATTGTTACTCCTCTTTTTATTCAAGGCGTAGCTTATTTGCCCCCTTATCACCGCCTTCATCATGTCCCACCAAATCAGAGATGATGTATCACTTATAGGAAAGTCTCATTCCAGATCTTTCAGTGTACGAGAAATATGTTGCTGAAATACTTTATCATTCAACAGCTTAATCTGGTTCAAGGTCAGTTGGCATTCATCTGTATCCCCCTCCCCCGGGTTGTGCCTGAAAATAGGCAGGATTTGTCTAGTGCACTTACCCGGTCAACAAAAGCTAAATAAATAAAATTCAACAAAGAGGTGTCCAGCCTCCAAACCGTTTTCCTGCCTATAGTACCCCAAGATACCTGCATACCTATTGGGGCATGGTCTGATAATGTTATGGGGAATATAGCAGAGGAGGTACACCAGAAAAGATCTGATTTCAGCATCCAAATCATGTCTATCCGTGAGTAGGACCTCTGAGCTGGAGAATAATATGTGTAATCTCATTCTGATCCATGCATAGATCTCCTCACATCCAGGAAACCACTATCCTCTAACAACAGCTTCAGTTTCCTAGTAGCTATTCTATTAGTGGATGTCTGCCCCGATGAACGATATAAGGTGGAACACAGCACAACATTGAAATCCCCTCCCAGGACTATCTGTCCTCCCATCAGCCCCCTATTTTGAGACATAGATCTTCAAAAAACTTCTCTGTTCCTACATTGGGTGCATATATATTTATTAAATGGATCAATTGGCCCTGAAGGCTACCCGTTACCCTAATAAATCTACCTGAAGCAGCTGCCTCCACCTCCGGAATCTGAAATGGGCAATCCCTTTTGAAGAGGACTGCCACCCCAGCTTTTTTTGCTGTCTCATGTGATGCAGCCTCCACCCGGCCCACCCATGCTCGCTGAAGTTTGTTGTGCTCCACTGCACTTAAATGTGTTTCTTGTAATAGGGCTATGTCACACTTTAAATGTTTTAACTCAACTAACAATCTGGTATGCTTAATTGGTGAGTTAATGCCCTTGACATTGTAGGATATGATGTTTAGTTGTGTCATCTTAACACCATTCATTGTATTACTGTCCCTTTGACATAACACTCACACCGGTCCCTCCCATTTAGCAATCCACAATGCCAGCCCTCCCTTACATTTAATTCTGGTTCACAAAACTTTGCACTGTCATAACTTTTTATAAAATTATAAATAAAAAACTAATGTGGCATATTGCCCAGTATCATACAATTGAACAACAACTTGTTCCCTAATAACCCGGGAACTCTTATAAAACACTTCAATCAAATCTATTTTAACTTCCAAGGAAATGCTGGCCTGTTATGGCTAGCTAAAAATCTTAACCACCTCCCGGTTGTCTAATGGAGGTTGTGGCTGTACATGCTCTCCATGAGTGGACTTTGCCACTAAAAAATGACGTCCGGCTATTTAAGCGCGAACCCGTTGTACCCCTCCACCCCATATTCTCTGAAGCCGCGGTTCATGACTATGACTTCCTCAGTACCCTCGTAGTGTGTTCCAGTTGCCATACCACCTGGACTCTCACTCTGTGTAGAGCTGTTCAATTAGGTCTTCCCCTACTGTTCGGCTGACTTTACACTTCCCGCTCTGATCATCCCAGCACGTGAAAGCAGGCACCCACCCCCCTAGCCATCTAGTTGCCCAATCCGAGAGCCCTGATAGTCCCTTCTTTCCAGTCCCGTGAATGGGCATCGGCGCTCCCATCCACCCTGGCCATCACCCCCCTCTCATTTGTAATCCATATATATTTGAAAACCAAAAGAAAATGTGATTATCTGCCTAATCCCTCTCCTGCCATTACTTCCAATCCAATTCTCTGTAGTGGGTCTGTAACCAGAATCCAGCTTGCCAGAACACTCCCCCCCCCGTTCATCTGCCTATAAGGTGCAAAATGTGGTCGTAAGGCGACCTGCAGGCCCCCATCGCTCAGATATTTGATGAGGGTTCCCGCACTCTAACCATGCACCCTGCCATATTCCAAGGGCTTCCCTGCTGACTCACGCATGGCGGGATGAGGCCCAGATGATGTTAAAAAGTCTTGACTTCCCCACTCCCCGATACTTAATTGTTTTAGGCAGCCAGTCGCAATTACTAGAACCATTCACATGGTACAGTTGAAAGAGGGGAGACCATCGTATCCCGTTCCTCATTTCCCAAGTTACTTACCCCCCCGGCTCATTGTTACTATTCCATACCCCGTTGACTAAATTCCAAAAGCATATTCCCTACAACCCCTGGCCCTCTGCGAATGAGGGAGGTGGGCAGGGCCATCAGGGGAAAAAAATATAACTTAGTCCTAGCTTAATAAAGTTCATGACTTATCTCCTCTCTGAGCCATCTTCTGTGGGGTTGTGTTATTATCTTGTTCTCTGTGGTCAGCTTGCTTCAGCAATTTGCTAACATCATAAACAGACTCCGGTGGGATGGATCCCGGTAAACCTCTTTTTCTGTTGACTCCTCTCGATCGAATTTACCATGCCTCAGCTTGAATTTTTTTCTCCAGAATTTCTATTTCCATGTCTGGTACCGGAATGTCCAGTTCCTTTAAGAGTGGGATCGCTTCGACCAGGGAAGGGAAAGTTTTTATTCCAGAGTCCAGGTATATTTTTAATCTGGCCAGGTAAAGGATCTGTGCTGGTATATCTTTTCGGACCTTCAGCTCCTTCACAATGGCTCTGGCCCTCTGCCTCTCTGCTTGTAGTGCACTCGAGAAATCCTGATCGAAAAATATAGGTATATCATGGTACTTTAGATTTCAGAGTCTCCATGCCTCTTTCAGTAGCCAGTCTTTGCTTTGATAGTACACCATCCTTATAATTAAAGAGCGTGGTTTTGCTGTGGGGTCTGAAGGTTTAGCAGCCAGTGATTGGTGGGCTCTGTCAATATCCAGGTTCAGGTCTGATGGAATTGAAAGTACTGACCGAAGCAATTGTTGCACAAAGTCCTCCTTAGTAGCAAACCCCTCCTCTTGACCCTCCGGGACCCCATGGATCCTAAAATTATTGAGACGTGACCTGTTCTCCAGATCCTCCATTCTCTGCTGATTCTCCCAGTCTTGTCTCAGAAGGTAGAGGAGAAGGCGTTCGTTGGTGTCTTGGACCTTGGTAAGCTCTACTACCTTAGCTGCGTTCTCTGATACTTTACGATCCAAGATCCGCACATCTTTTTTAAGGTCAGTTAGGGAGGTGTCTATCTTTGTGACCGTTTTCAGGACTTGTTGCAGGGTATTAGCTGTGGTTGTTTTCTCTGAGGATGATAGCTTGTCTTCCGATTCCACTGTTGATTCAGAGGCCTGGCGCCTACGTGGTGGTAGCGCTGTTAGGCCCTCCAAGGCCTCTCTCAGTACCAACTGCTTCATTTTGCTAACTGCTTTGCATTTTTCGGCTTCGATGATTTCCCCGCTATATCAGAATGTTGTATATGCTTTAAAAATAATCAGTAGACAGCAGAATATACGTATAATCTTTCTCTTTTCATGGGGTCGTGGAGGAGCACCTCAGGCTAGCGTGCAGTCATGTTCGTGACGTCACCGGAAGTCCAGGAGTAGATAACCTTCTAGAATTTAGCTGGGGTGTTAGGATTTTTTTATCTGGAGGTTGGCTTTGAAATAGTGTGATTTAATGGCCTGCACTGCCTTAGTACAGTTGTTCCCCAGAGCCCTGTAGGACAGGAGGTCAGGAAGGGAGTGGAACAATTTGTTGTGGGCTCAGGCATGATCACAGGACTTGCACTGGTTGAGGATATTTGAGGTAATCCAAGGATGGTGGGAAGTTTTTACTCTGGATTTCCTTAGGGGGCATGCTTGTCCCAGAAGGAAAATTTTGAGCGTAACAAGGAGTTGGCCATGTCAATTTCAGAGGCAGAGAGTAAGGGTGATGTGTCTATTGTAGATAGTGGGTGGACCCGCAGGTGGGAGGTGTGGGAAAAAGTGGAGTACAGTCAATGTTTACCATTGCTAAGTTGTTATGTGTTGCAGTTCTCTCCCCCCTTCCAATAAATACTGTTATTTGTTCATGTTACATTCTGTTGTAACCCCCCCTACAAATGGGGGTTCCTGAAAAGTCTTCCTTGAGCTTGCTTAAATGCTCACTGCCAGGCTGGTGTCCTGTGTTTTAGCAGTTCAAATTTATTGCCAGAGAGCGCCTGTATAGCCTCTGTGTACTGTCTCTTTAAGAGCTGCCTGGGTTGAAGTCATAATTAATCTGAGAGGGAGCTCTTTTAGAAGATGTATTTGTTAGCTGATCATTTGTTAGACTCATAATAATATTGCAGTTTGTTCTAACCTGCCTTCTTTGCAGCATGGACAGTTCTATTTGTTTCCATCATCTTGGTCCTGGACTGAAGACTGAACAGAAATGGGCCAATCAGTACCTTTGGGGACTCTAAAATGGAGCCTGTCCCCAGGGGCTTTGTGGGAGCAAAATTCTGTAGGAATTGTAGTTTTTGCATTTTGGCACCAAGACAGACCTGGAGGGGGAGCCCTTGTTGTGACTGACAGACAGATTAGCCAACCGAACCTTTTGGATCCCGGGGAAAGTCCCAGATGGTTTTGCAGTTCAGTCAGTCTAATTGGGAAGTGAAAGTGGTAACAGCTTGAGTGATTTAAGCAGCAGCCCCTGTGTAATTCGGAACTGTGAAAGGGCTAAGTTTTGGCCTGCCTGTCTGCTTGCTGTCCCTGAGAGGGAAAAAAGAGCTTATTCGGACTGAATCCGAATTGTAAGAGCGAGGTAAGCCACAGGACTGTGAACAGGCTTTAACCTGAAGAAGACCGAAGATTTGTTGAATGTGATCGGTCTGTCAGGATTTCCAGCCACCTTTGAACTCCTGGTTTGTGCAGAGACTCTGTAACTGCGACCGGATTGCAATCTGCCTGGTACAGTAGAATTTCTTATATGTAAATGTGCTGTGTGCTGTTAATGGGTTGGTTCTCTACTGTGTGCTGAACTGTGTTTCTCTTGCTGGAGGTTGCCTCCAGCTCCCACGGACTGAATCCGTATTCATCTCCATTGGGCCTGGGCTTTGCCACACTGGCCCAGCCATACTACCCACTGCACAGAGAAAGCCATTGACGAGAGACCTGCCTAGGGATCAGCCCCCTGCTCACACTTTGAACAGGAGTGGTGCCTTGATGATTCGTGTGGGTCCTGCTTCTCCTGGTACTCCAGTTCAACAACCTGCTGTCTTGATTTCATCCTGCCTGTGTCCTGTATTGGGTATTGTGAGCAAACATCAGGGTAGCTCTCTGCAACAATAGCTTAATATAAAATGTTGTCATTTGATTGCTTTGTTGTCTTTTCTGTCATGAATTGAGCCCTCTGGCTATGGATCACAAATAGTGCATGTTATGCATGTTGCTTTCTTCCATCACAGGGCCCCAACCAGCTGCGAGCCGGCCTATCCCGGGCAACGTTCCTGGCTAGCTCACCATCTTCCTACCTGGGTACCCAGAAGGTGTGACTGTCTAGGGACTCTGAAGTGCATGCATAACTGTCTGATTGATATAGCCTTTAATCAAATCAACCTGATTAAGCCCCTCCCTTGTTCCCTTGTTTAAGTTCCCTGAACAAATCAGATCTAACTCTTTTTTCATTTAACCTGACTGTGGTTCCAGTCTGTGCCAACAGTACTGTACTGTTGCTATTTGCTGTGCATAACCTTGTTTTATAGGGGGTCCCCAGGGTCGAGCTAGAGGAACCAGCCCTGGTGGTAAGTGCAAACAGTGTGGGTAATTGCATGGTGAATAAGGGGCATTGTGAAAGTGATTATTGTATATTGTTCAGGCCACTAGAAGGGAAAGATAGGTGGTTACAGTATCCCGGAAGGCTGTGCCCAGGTTAGCTTGACCACTAACAACCATGACCGCTGGGTGGAGGCACCCGTTTCAGTACTCAGGCCCCTTAACTTGCTACTAGCCAAGCAGGCAGGGGTAGTAGCCTTTGGGATAGCGCCACCTAGAGGTTACATCTTGGAGGCTCACCGCTGGAATTTTATTTCTTCTGGGGGCCAAAATAACAAATTATTGTCAAACATAAATGGCTACCCCAATAGAAGAGGCTGTGCACCAGTTGGTGGGTTGGTGTATGGGGCAAGAGATTAACCCCATAATGCTTTGCTAATACTGGATATACCTATGGACATTAGTAAGGATGCTGTTGAAGGGGCACTTTCTAAAGCTGAATGTTTGAAAAAAGCTGTAGTTGTGGGTTGACAGACTGATTTAACTGCCCAAACTCTCATGGCCTTGGTGGAGTGTTGCAACCCCTGGACAGTTCAAAGGTGCCCCAGACTACCACTCCAGAAGGGTTCCCAGCCGCCTGGAGGGTGATAACCAAAGATAGCAAGAATCCCGTTGAGGATGAGCCCCTACCAATATCTGAGTCTTTTAAGGAGAAGTTTGCCAAGCTGTTACTGGAGGAGGGCAAAACTGTGGAGGAGTCAAAAAAATTATTCCTGCCACCTGGGAGTGTCACCTCTTCACTGCCCACACCGGCCCCAGCACCTGTTCTTTCACTAACTTCTGTACTTACCTCTGAGCCAACAAGTAGTCATGGCTTTTACCTCAAGCTCAAGGTATTCTCTGGCATTCGCCCTACTCCTAATGGGGAAGTCAAGCTGGATGGACTCTGCTACTCTTGCGGTACAAGACTGGCAATGCTCAGAGGCCGAAAAAAGGGCCCGCCTGGGGGAAAGCCTCCAGGGACCCACCCTACGTACTCTTCACTCCCAGAAGTCCTCTGACCTTGATGCTAAAACCCAAGAGTACATGGTCACCCTTGAAAATGTGTTTGGGGGCACCACTAGTGTTGAGGCCTTGAAATGGAAACTTAAAGATGTTAGACAATAACCGGGGGAATTGTTATCTGCCTACATGGATCAATTAGAGGGAATCCTACAAACCATTTTTTGGAAAGGAGGCTGGGCCTCTAGTGAAGTGGACCGGGTAAGACTGGATCATATACTCTGCTCTGCCCGGCACTCCAGCTGGTAGTTGCTCCAATTGCAACTGCATCAAATGAAATCTGGTCACTTGCTCTTCCATGTGTTAATGAAGGAGGTACGGGAAGTTGAGGAGGAGGAAGGCTTTTCGGAGCCCTGCGCAGTCGTAGCTGCTGCAACACCTGCTCCAGGCACAGAGTCAGTCGCTGATGGCCTGGAATCACCGCAATCACATGACGGAATCTGAGAACTAAATGTCAGCCCCAGGGGGCCCAGCCAGAGAGGGACTGCTACAGATGCTCCACTATGGGATGAACTGCTGAGGGAATTCAGAGAAACAAAAAAACAGTCTCTTTATGAAGGTCACTCCTGCGAGTACAGGCCCTGATCCTTATTCAACTGCATCTGTTATGGGGTTGGGGGTGCACACCCAGACATCTCCTGCTGACAGCAGCTCAAAAATTTATGTCTTGACTATGGAAGTGAGAAAATTGACGAGATGTCTCCAAATGCTCGCCACACTGCAGACAGAGGTTGAACCAAGGTTTTCCATTAGTAGTACCCCTGCCTCAGCTCCCAATGTGATGTCTTGGTCACACCAGACCCCAGAAAGCATATTTTGCCATAATTGTGGGAAGGATGGGCACATGACGAGAGAATGCCAATCCCCAAAAGACCTAGATAAAGTTGTATACAGACTTCAAGGGGAACTTCGGAAAGTGAGACCATGGCCGAGGAGTGCTGGAAATGACTGCAGTACAGGACTGAGAAATCCTAACTCAAATTTCTTTGTGGCTAAATAGTCTGTACAGGCCTCTGCTACTACCTCTCCAGACTGGTCCAGAATAGTGGGCCCTTTGATGGAGACTTCTGTGACTGTCAATGGTATCCATGCTCAGGCTGTGCTTGATAGCGGGTCGCAAGTGACCATTGTATTCCAGGACCAGTATGACAAATACTTATCTGATGTGCCACTACAATCTCTGGAAGGCTTGTATGTGTGGGGCCTGAGTGACAAGTCTTATCCTACCTATGATATGTCTGGCTCTTCTTGTCTTTCCCTGCAACAGTAACTGGTGTAGATGAACAAGTACAGACACTAGCCCTGGTGTGCCCTCCTACTGGATTGTATGATGGGATTCCCTTGCTCATTGGAACCAATGCCCACATGTTTGGAAGATTAGCACAGCTGTGTCACAAAAAACAAGGGAAACTGATTGGGTGGGCACTGAGAATCCCAGCCCTGATAAAGAGAGCCTATGATCTGAAAAAAACAGACTACCAAAGCCAATGGAGATGAGCTGGTGGGCATAGTGTGGAAGAAAGATCCAGATTTTCTGGTGCTCCCTCCCAATGCTCAGTACACCATTCAGGGAAAGGTTTGCATTAGAAAGGAAGTGAAAATAAAATATTAATGTTGGATACACTGGGTGATGGAAAGCTGCCAGAGGGATTATTGGTTAAACCCAACATTTTGCCTGCCCATGCCCATGCCTATGCATGATGAGTGATGGTCCTGGAATGTGTCGGATCTGGAGGTCCAGTTGAACAGAGAGTACACCATAGCTACAGTACACTGTGCAAACACTGCTATATTACCCAGCAACAAGTACTCTGGTGAAAAGAAAAGAGTGACCCTGGACTTATTCAACTTTGGTGATTCCCAGTTGCCAGCTGAATGGAAGGCTAGAATTAACAGGAAACTTGCCCAGAGAGACCAAGTGTTTTCGTTAAAAGAATGGGACATGGGGTGTGTCCAGGGTGCAGAGCATCACATATGCCTGCATGATGACTGGCCATTTCGAGAGAGATCCTGACGCCTCACCCCAGCAGACAAAGATGATATTAGGAGGCACCTGCAGGAAATGCTTGCTGCTGGCATTATACAAGAATCAAGGATCCCATATATCTCTCCCATTGTGGTTGTGCATAAGAAGAATGAATCCGTGAGAATGTGTGTTGATTATTGAACCCTGAACCGGCGGACCATCCCAGATAAGTACACCATGCCCCGTATACAAGATGACCTGGGTTGCTTGAATGGGAGCAAAGTATTGGATCTTCGCAGTGGATATTACCAGATTCCAATGGCCCTGGAAGACCATGAGAAAACAGCCTTCATCTGTCCTTTGTGGTTCTACGAATTCCTGAGAATGCCACAGGGGATTTCTGGTGCCCTGGCCACCTTTCAGCAACTGATGGAAAGTGCGGTGGGAGATATGAACTTGCTGGAATGTCTAGTGTACCTAGATGATGTCATTGTGTTTGAAGGCACATTAGAGGAGCATAAGACCCGACTGTTTAAAGTGCTGGACCGATTGGAAGACTTCGGCCTCAAGCTGTCCATTGACAAGTACCAGTTTTTTTAAACCTCCGTGAAGTATATGGGGCACATAGTATCTGCAGAAGGAACAGAGACCGATCCCAGTAAGGTTGAGTCACTGATTACTTGGCCCCAGCCCCATAACTTAGAAACATAGAAACATAGACTTTGATGGCAGATAAGGACCACTTGGCCCACCCAGTCTGCCCATTTCCCTACCTATTGGATAAGCTGCAGGTTCTAGTTAACCAACAGCCTACTTCCTGCCCTCCCCACAATAATTGCCTTATGTCTGTCCCATGCATGTTTGAATTCCCCCACTGTTTTAAACCCCACAACCTCCCCAGAAAAGCGGTTCCATGCATCCACCACTCTCTCCGTGAAAAATAATTTCCTCCCATTACCCCTGAGTCGTCCCCCCTCTATCTTTAAATTGTGCCCCCTTGTTCTTGCACATCTCTTTTTCTGAAAGATGCTACCCTCCTGGACTTTGTTGATTCCCTTGAGGTACTTGAAAGTTTCTACCATGTCCCCCTTGTCCCTCCTTTCATCAAGAGTATACATATTAAGCTCTCTCAGTCTCTTTTCATATGGTTTCTGCTGCAGACCCTGCACCATTTTAGTTGCCCTCCTCTGGACTGCTTCCATCCTGTCTATGTCCTTGTGTAGAGGGGGTCTCCAAAACTGCACACAGTACTCCAGATGGGATCTCACCAACTGTCTGTACAGAGGGATAACCACTTTCCTTTTTCTACTTGTGATGCCCTTCCCTATGCATCCCACTATCCTTCCCCCAGCTCTCCTTACTGACTTTTCATATTGCTTACCCACATTTAGGTCATCTTATATGACTACCCCCAAGTCCCATTCCATTATTGTTGTTGTTAGTACCTCCTCTGCCATTGTGTACTCTTCTCCTGGGTTTTTGTTTCCCAGGTGCATTACTTTGCACTGAATCTAAGTTGCCATATGTCTGACCATGCCTCCAATTTGCCAAGTCCCTTCTCATCTTTTCTACCCCGCCTTGAGTATCAACTCTATTAGAGATCTTTGTGTCACTTGCAAAGAGGCATACCTTTCCTTCCAGATCCTCTGCAATGTCACCTATAAAGACGTTAAAGAGGACTAGATCCAGTACTGAACTCTGAGGTACTCCACTAGTAACTCCCCTTTCTTCGGAATGAGTTCCTTTCACTATTACCTTCTGTGTCTTGTTGTGTAGCCAGTTTGCTACCCACGCTACCACCCTGGGACCCACTCCCAGGCTGGCTAACTTGATTATTAATCTTTTGTGCAGTACTGTGTCAAATGCCTTGCTAAAGTCTAGGTAGGCCATATCCACAGTCCCTCCCTGGTCAATTACTTTAGTCACCCAGTCAAAGAAATCAATTAGATTCATCTGACATGACCTTCCTGCTGTGAATCCATGCTGCTTTGGGTCCTGTGCCCGGTTGGCCTCTAGGTACTCAACAATTCTTTCTTTCAGAAGTGATTCCATCATTTTCCCTACCACTGAGGTCAAACTAACAGGTCTATAGTTTTCTGCTTCTGCCTTGCTCCCACTTTTGTGAAGGGGAATCACATCTGCCCTCCTCCAGTCCTCAGGTACCACCCCATCCTCCCATAATTTGTTAAAGTGTGGTCAGTGGTGTCATTAGGTCCCCCTTAGTTCTTTTAGGATTCTGGGGTAAATCCCATCAGGCCCCATTGCTTTGTCCACCTTGAGTTTTAGGAGTTTTTTCAGGACTCTGTAAATGGACTGGTGCCAACCGCCCTACCTAGAGTGCTTCTATTGTTTGGTTTAGGTAACTCCTCCTCTTCTTCTTTTGTGAATACTGAGTAAAAGTATTCATTCAGTGAAAGAACTACAGCATTTTCTGGGATTCTGTGGCTACTACCACAGGTTCATAAAAGACTGTTCAAGGGTGATTCGCCCGATCCTGAATCTTACCCAGGGTTACCCCCCCCACCAACCGTAAATACAAGAAAGGAGCTGTCAAAGAGCCAGAGAAAGTGTACTTCCACACAGGTGAACCTTTTGAGCCCCACTGGACCTTCGAATGTGAAACAGCCTTCCACAAAGTCATATACCAGCTCACCCATGCCCCCACCTATGCTGACTCTACCAAGCCTTATGTGCTGCATACAGACGCTAGTCTTCAGGGCCTAGGATCTGTGCTGTATCAAGACCATGAGGATGGTTTGAGACTGGTCGCATTCGCCAGCAGGAGTCTGACCCCATCGGAGCGAAATTATCTTGTGCACAAGCTGGTGTTCCTTGCCCTAAAATGGGCCATCATTGATCAGTTTCATGAGTACCACTATGGGGCAAATATATTGGTGAAGACTGGCAATAACTCATTGACCTATGTACAGACATTTGTTAAGTTAGATGACAGTGGGCACCGGTGGCTCTCTGCCTTATTAATCTATGATTATGCTGTCGAATACAGACCGGGACTGAACCATATTGATGCTGATGCCCTGTCATGAAGGCCTGCTTCCAAGAGTGATTGGGTCAGGCTGTCTGAATCTGACATCAAGCATTGTGCCAAAAGTTTGACAGAGATGAACAGATGTCTTTGGATACAGTGGACTATCTAGTAGATTGCTTGGGCCCTCCTGATACCTGCATACTGGCTGCCTATTGCCATTTCTCTGCTCTAGATATTAGTGCACTACCTCAACTTGACAATGACAGTATTCAGTGGGCTCATTCCCAAGATCCTGTGATTAAACCCGCACTTCATGCCCTGCGTGTGGGGAAAGATGTGTCCAAGTTGTGTTCCCCTGACTTGCGAACTGCCCTATTGTTTAAAGAAGGCCCCAGGTTGAAGTTACTCAATCAGTTATTATACAGAGAGGCAGTGGATCGTAGTGGTCAAGTAGACAAGCAACAATTGGTCCTGCCTACTGCCTTTAAACACTTGGTACTGAGGTCCCTCCACAGTCACATGGGGCACCTCGGTATTGACAGGACTCTTGACCTGGTACGATCTCGATTCTACTGGCCCAAGATGGGGGCTGATTTTGAGCACCATATAAAGACCTGTAGTTGTTGCCTCCAAAAAAAAACTCTGCCTCAGAGGGCTGCCCACCTTGTCAATATCACTACCAGGGCCCCCATGGATCTGGTCTGCATAGATATTTTGTGTTTAGAACCCGATCAATGGAATATTGGCAATGTGTTAGTGGTTACAGATCATTTCACACAGTATACACAAGCTTTTCCAACTAAAGATCAAAAAGCCTCTACCGTGGCCAAGGCGCTAGTGGAAAAATAATTTGTCCACTATGGTGCCCCCAGTGGATCCACTATGACCAAGGCAAAGATTTTGAAAGTAGGCTAATCAAAGAAATGCTCTCTCTGTGGGGGGGGTGCAGAAGTCAAGAACCACCCCTTATCACCCGCAGGGGGGATCCTCAACCAGAACGTTTTAACTGGACCCTTCTAGACATGCTGGGAACCCTCCATCCAAAAGACAAGCATAAGTGGGGCCAGCAGATTAGCACCTTGGTACATGCATACAATTGCACCAAAAATGATGCTACTGGGTTCTCCCCCTATCGCCTCATGTTCAGGAGGGAGGACCGACTGCCAGTTGATGTCTGCTTTGGGGTCTCTCCAGATGGGGTCTGAGCCAAAAACTACCTGCAGTACGTACAGAAACTGAAAGCTCAATTGAACCATGCATATCAACTGGCCCAGACAATGGCCACCAAGAGAAATCTCGCCAACAAAGAGAAGCATGATAAGAAAGTAAAGGCTCAAGATCTACGGCCCAGAGACCGTGTGTTGTTACACAATTTGGGACTACATGGCAAGCACAAAATTGCTGCTAGGTGGCATCATCTTCCTCATGTAGTAGTTGGAAAGTTTGATGATCTACCAGTGTACAAGGCACGCCCAGAGAATAACTCCAAAGATGTCAAGACCATGCACCGTAACCACTTGCTGCCTATCGGCCAAGTTATTATTGAAGCTGAGCCAGCAGACATTGCCTTCCCTGGGCTGGTGACTCGTTCTGCTGCAAAAAAGAGACAGAGTTAACTTACCCCAGTAGTTACAGATTTAAGGTTTTCCCCGCAGCAGGCCCAGAATGATAATGACTGTCAGTCCACCTCTGATGAAAGGGACTGTGATAATGCCTATTATCTCTCCTATGAACTGAGTCAGTTGTTTCATGGAAATCCTATGCAGAATCATGGGGATGAAGCTGGGCCTTCTGGACTGCCTAACCCCTCAGCTTCATCCTTGGAGCCAATGCTCCCAGAAAGTAAAGTGAAAAGTATCACGCCTGAGGCTGTGGACTCTGTGTTTAGTGGAACTATGTGACTTGCCCGAAGAAGGGGCTGATGGTCTGAGTCTCTCTGGTAACACACCAGAACCTGAACAACAATATGAGAGTGCTGACAGCTCCCCTTCAGTGCCACAAAGCCAAATTGTGTAAGAGCTTTCTCTAAATGAGCCATGTGTTGTGGAAACAGAGCCTACAGAGCAAGGATCTGACAGTGCTCCCCCTTTGGACTTTCCCATCCATGCAGAAGCACCCCTCATGAATGACGAAAGCTCCAAAGTTAGTGCTGAAAGTACAGAGACTGTGGCTGTTCCCCCCAGAAAGACTGGTTGAACTGTCAAGCCAGTATTGCACTTCAGTTATGATTCTCCCAGGAGGCCAGTGGATTTGCCTCTCAATGTGGTTTACAAAGGTGTTTATATTTCTTAGAGCTCACTACCCAAACTGAGCTTAATGGCCAATTCCAGGTTGATTGTTCTTCCTTCTTAGTATGGTGCCCCTGCCCCATCCAGCCCCAAGTTAGCTGATAGGGAAGGGCCCCCTCCTACATTGTTTATTGTACAAGAAGTTATAACATGAATCAGTATTGTGATGTCACAAGTACGCTAATCATAGTGGAATCAGTATTATCTGTATGAAACATGCATAAGTGTTGTCCTTATGGATATAGTATCATGAAGTGTAGTGAATATGTTTAGTAAAGTAATAAGTTTATATTAACTGATGCATGATGGTACAGACTTGATGTGGACACCAAGTTTTCTCCAGGCAGGGAATGATGTAACCCCCCTACAAATGGGGTTCCCCAAAATGTCTTCCTTGAGCTTGCTTAAATGCTCACTGCCAGACTGGTGTCCTGTGTTTTAACAGTTTAAATGTATTGCCAGAGAGTGCCTGTATAGCCTCCGTGTACTGTCTCTTTAAGAGCTGCCTGGGTTGCAGTCATAATTAATTTGAGAGAGAGCTCTGTTAGAAGATGTACTTGTTTGCTGATCATTTGTTAGAGTAGTAATAATATTGCAGTTTGTTCTAACCTGCTTTCTTTGCAGCATGAACAGTTCTGTTTGTTTCCATCATCTTGGTCCTGGACTGCTGAAATGGGCCAATCAGTACCTTTGGGGACTCTAAAATGGAGCCTGTCCCCAAGGGCTTTGTAGGAGCAAAATTCTGTAGGAATTTTAGTTTTTGCATTTTGGTGCCAAGACAGACCTGGAGGTGGAACCCTTGTTGTGACTGACAGATCAGCCAACTGAACCTTTTGATCCCGAGGAAAGTCCCAGACTGTTTTGCAGTTCAGTCAGTCTGAACTGGGAAGTGAAATTGGTAACAGCTTGAGTGATTCAAGCAGCAACCTCTGTGCAATTAGTGCAGGAGAATTGTGAAAGGGCTGCGTTTTGGCCTGCCTGTCTGCCTGCTGTCTCTGAAAGGGAAAATAGAGCTTATCCGGACTGAATCTGAATTGTGAGAGAGAGATAAGCCACAGAACTGTAACCAGGCTTTAACCAGAAGAATACCAAAGATTTGCTGAATGCGATTGGCCTGTCAGGATTTCCAGCCACCTTTGAACTCCCAGTTTGTGCAGAGACTCTGTAATTGCGACCAGACAGCAATCTGCCTGGTACAGTAGAATTTCTTACATGTAAATGTGCTGCGTGCTGTTAGTGGGTCGTGATTTGGTTCCCCACTGTGTGCTGAACTATATTCTGCTTGCTGGAGGCTGTATCCAGCTCCAAGGACTGAATCTGTATCCATTTCGATTTGCCTGGGCCCTGCTACACTGGCCCAGCCAGAATACCTGCTACGCAGAGAAAGTCATCGACGAGAGACCTACCTGGGGATCAGCCCCCTGCTCGTGCCTTGAACAGGAATGATGCCTCGGTGATTCGTGTGGGCCCTGCTTCTCCTGGCACTCCAGTTCAACAATCTGCTGTCTCGATTTCATCCTGCCTGTGTCTTGTATTGGGTATTGTAAGTAAACATCAGGGTAGCTCCCTGCAATAACCACTAAATCTAAAGTGTTGTCATCTGATTGTTTTGTTGTCTTTTCTGTCATGAACTGAGCCCTCCAGCTCTGGATTACAAATTCTGTGTGTTGTGCATGTTGCTTTCTTCATCACAGGGCCCCAACCAGCTGCGAGTCGGCCTACCCCGAGAAATGTTCCTGGTTAGCCTACCGTCTTTGTATCTGGCTACCCAGAGTGTATTGACTGTGTAGAGAATCTGAAGTACATGCATAACTGTCTGATTGATATAGCTTTTAAGCAAATGAACCTGATTACGCCCCCTCCCTTGTTTAAGTCCCCTGAATAAATCAGATCTAACTCATTTTGAATTTAGCCTGACTGTGGTTCCAGTTTGTGCCAACAGTACTGTACTATTACTATTTGCTGTGCATAACCTTGTTTTACAGGGGGTCACCAGGGTCGAGCTAGAGGAACCAGCCCTGGTCATAAGTGCAAACAGTGTGGGTAATTGCATGGTGAATAAGGGGCATTGTGAAAGTGATTATTGTATATTGTTCAGGTCACTAGAAGGGAAAGAGGGGGGTTACACTGTCCCGGAGGGCTGTGCCCAGGTTAGCTTGACCACTAACAACCTTGCCCTCTGGGTGGAGGCACCCATTTCAGTACCCAGGCCCCTTAACCTGCTACTAGCCAAGCAGGCAGGGGTAGTAGCTCTTGGGATAGCACCACCTAGGGGTTACATAGTCATTCCTGTTTAGTGTATGGGGGAAATTGTTATTGTTGTTGCTGCATGGGGCAGTGCTTGTGGGGGGCAGCTACTGTATTTTCCTGTGGGGTAGTAACCTGCAGTTTGTCCACATGTATGCCACATCATTGCCCCAGGTGGAAGCACTGCACCACTTCTTTTTCTGCCTATTAGTGAACCTAGGCTTGAACCCTTGGAGGTGTGTCCAGGAGACCAGGAGAGACCCGAGAGACCCAGAAAAGACCAGGTGAGTCAAGAGGCCGCTTGCAAAGTGGAGGCACTGCTGGAATTCACTGCCCCCAGTGGCTACCCTGCACTTTTGAAATTTGAAAAATTGTGTAGTCCCAATTGTTGTAAAGAAACAATGGCATTTCAAGAGGTAGGGACGGTATGTGTTTGAGGATTGGACCCCCAGTAAATGCTATTGATAAAGAACATGTCTGAAGAGTGAGACAAGTTTATTTTGGGAGTGCTGGAGAGGGCTTTGAAGGATTGTGGGAGCATGAAGATTCAAAGAGTGACTAGAAGTCCAGTTGCCCAGTTTAGAAACTTAATTGTAGAAACTGCAAAGGCCCTAAGAACTGTGAATGTGCCTCCCACAGTGGCATTCGAAGGGTTTCAAGAGATTTGGGTGGTCATAAGTAAAGGAAGTTCTGCCATCTCAAAACCTTCTTCCCCTCCTTCGTCTCCCCCCACCCAAAGAAATGGGGGGCCTTCAAGACTAAACTAGAGTCTCTGCTGGCTAGTGAAGGAAAGATGTGTACCTTGTTTCCTGTGAGGACAACCTCTGAAGAATCTAGGCTAGTCCGCCCTGCTAGTTCAGACTATTGCAGACACCTAAGAGTTTTCTCTGGCACCCTCCCCATGCCTGCTGGAGAAGACTATTAAGAAACTTGGATTGATCACGCTGTCCCTATGCTATAGGAGTGGCAGAATAGAATCCAAAACAAGCTGGCATATGGGACAAATGTTTTCTATATGAATTAATGGGATGTGCCAAGGGTGTGGAGCATCACATTCGAGTCACAGATGAGAGGACTTTCTGGGAAATAGCAAGATGGTTGGCCCCCGGCTGACACAGGTGATGTCCACAAACATTTGCAGGAGATGCTGGCCGCTGGCATCATTCGAGAATCCAGGAGCCCCTATGCATCCCCTATTGTTGTGGTCAGAAAAAAAAATGTGGCTGTTAGGATGTGTGTGGATTATTTAATGTTAAACAGGAGGACAGTACTGGACCAATACACCTTGTCAAGGGTGTAAGATGCCCTAGATTGTTTGAACAGAAGTAAATGATTCAGCGTGATGGACTTGAGATGCAGAAACTATCAGATTCCCATGGCTGAGAAAGACTGAGAAAAGACTGCATTGATTTGCCCACTGGAATTGTATGAGTTCCTCCAAATGCCACAAGGGATCTCAGGGGTACCTGCCACTTTCCAAAGGCTACTAGAGAGGGCTGTGGTTGACCTGAACTTATTGGAGTGCCTGGTGTATTTGGACAATATTATTGTGTTTGGGAAGACCCTGGAAAATCATGAGACCCAGTTGTTTAAGGTGCTTGATCGACTGGAGGAGTATGGTCTTAAGCTGTCTGTTGGCCACTTTGTGCCTCAAGATGGCATCAGTACCAATCCTGAATAGGTTCAGGCAGTTGCTACCATGCCTAAACCCACCTAGTTGAGAGAATTACAGAGTTCTTGGGATTTGCAGGTCATTACCACAGGTTTATTAAGGACCACATCAAGATCTTCAAGCCTTTACAAGATATGATCCAAGGGTATCCTCCCGTAAACCAGAAGACCAAGCGAGTGTCACAGTCTGCTCCTGGGAAGGTTTACTATAAAGTGCATGAACCGTTTGGGCCTAGGTGGACCAAAGCTTGTGACAAGGCTTTTGAAAAGCTAATAAAACAACTAACCCATGCCCCTGTGGTGGCTTATGCAGATCCCAATAAGCCAAATGTGCTGCACACAGATGCCAGTGTCAGTGGGTTGTGAGTGGTGTTATATCAAGAACACCCACAAGGTCTAAGGTCGATAGTGTATACTAGTCACAGTTTATCACCTTTGGAATGGAATTGCCCGGTCCACAAGCTGGAGTTTTTAGCACATAAATGGGCTGCTGTTAACCAGACCATGAATACTTTCAAGGGGTCCACACTATTGTCTGCTTTGATAATAATCCCATCACATTGTACAGACAACAGCAAAGCTGGACACTGCTGGTCATCACTGGTTGTCAGCCTTTTTCAACCTATGAGTACTGTGTAGAGTATTGTCCTGGAAAGAGCAATGTTAATGCAGATGTACTATCCAGAAGACCCCACCAGAGGTGGCAGGGCAAGAATGGGCTCAGATTCCTGAAGATGCTGTCAGAGCTTTGTGTAAAAGACGTGATCCAGAAGAAGCATTAGACTCCACTTCTGCAGCTCACTTTGTAGATAGCTTGGGTGCCCCCAAAGCCTGTGTACCTATGGCCTATTGTAATGTTGCGTCACTTAGCAAATCCTCATTGCCACAGAAGAGCCTGCAAGACTGGCAGAAAGAGCTGAAGAAAGATCCTGCAATCAGAGACATAGTCACTCCTCTCCAACGAGGAACTGCCCAAAACATTTAAAAGTATGTAACACCCCATTTTGCCCTCGTATTGTCTAGGGGTCCTGATGGTAACTGGGGGGTGCTACAAACCGAAAACCTTTCAGGGGAGGGTAAGACTGGCAGATCACAAGGAAAATAAGGCCTTATCTCAATTGCAGTTCTAGCAGTGTGGTGCAGATTTTAACACTCCCATGGGCTTCAGCTTACCACCCGCTGCAATGTCAGGCCTGTCCAGGGAGGACAAAGCTGAAAATTGGCTTCTTTGGAGCAAGGAATCGGTTAGTTCATTCAATAATCCAAGCACACGTAAAGTACAAAACGAAGAAAGAAATTTAGTTCTGTTTTCATTTAAAAATGTACAAATGAATAAATAAATTGAGTGTGCAGCTCCATGGAATCAGGTGACAAAACAGGTGTATGGTATGGGATGGAAGGTACTAAAACAGTAGCAGGTTGGTACCAATGCTTCAAAACAGGCCCAGAAGATTAGACCAGGTGCAGACTCCATGCAGATACCCAGAGCAAAGTAAAGCTGAGGACCTTAGAGGGTACAGAAACGTGTCCAAAACTAATATCGGTGGAGTGCCTTACTCCCCAAAGTAATGGATGCCAGGGATGCGGCCTTAAACCCATACCGTGGCCACCCTGAAAACCTTGCCTGAAAACCCACTGGTTCATGACCCTCTTTTCCATGAGACCGGGTGCCCGATTCAGCTACAGCATTAGTGACACGGCTCTATCCTTTCTATTACTCTTTTGTGCATTCCTTTGATGGACCTAACAGGGGATCCACCCCAGACATGGGCATGGCAGACCCGATAAAACGAGATCCCAGAATGCACCCACCCAACTGGCCTATGGTAGCATGCCACACTGGGAAACTGACCTCCTTAGAGCTGCCACTTCCAAGGGGCCCTGCCACCACCACGACAGCCCCACTGCCATACATTTTCTTTTTTGGAGTACTAGGCCTCTTGAACCCAGCCATGATGGGCTTACCTCCAACTGGTTTCCTTTCCTTTCTGATGCTGAACTCCCAGGACCCCAGTCTCCAATGGCCGCCATACTCCTGACACCCTCCCCCTCAGAAAATAGAAAGGAAAATCCACATAGACATAGATGCTAGCACAGCCGGTACCTCCTGGGCTGTGGGTTTAAAGCCCCAGCCTGACTTTACCTACATACAGCCCACCGGCTCCTCTCTTGTAGGGAATCCTCCCTCTTTTAAACCCAGCAGAGAGCAATGCCTCCCCTGGGGTGGAACACAGGATGCCCAAGACAGGAACCTAGCCAACAGGGGAGAATACGACAGAGTAAGCCAGCTAGAGAGGGGTTGCTTACAAGTAAATCATCCTGAAAACTCCCTGTTACTAAAAGAATGGAATCAATTGAAAGTGCATAATGATGTGTTTTACAGAGAACCCCAGAGCAATGATGGTTCAATACTCAGTTATTACTACCAGTAAAGTTCAGAAAAATGGTCCTTGAAGCTTTGCATGATGAGATGGGATGGGACATTTGGGGGTGGACAGAATTCTGTACCTGGTCAGAAAGAGGTTCTACTGGCCTAGAATGAGTACAGAGGTGGAGAACTATTGCAAGCAGTGTATGAGATGTTTCCAGCAGAAAACACTGCCATCTTGAGCCACTCCTTTGGTGAACATCGCAACCAGTGTCCCTATGAACTTAGTGTGTATTGACGTTTTGATTTTAGAACCAGATCAAAAGAATATAATTAATGTCCTGGTGGTGACATTCCCCAACTGCTGAACAAATCTGACAAGTGGTGGATGCCAGGCACTTCAACCTCATCACTAAACCCTGAAGCAAAGCCTTTTGAACCTTCATCTGAGTCAGAACATGTGACAGATCTGGTAGAAATTGCTCAAGAAACAGACATGGATGTGGCAGATCTAGTAGGGATTGAATAAGAAACCAACCTGATTCCTGAACTAACTGAACAAGAAATGAATGCGGTACTCATAATGACTCCTGCTGCAGAGCCTCCCTCACTTCTCGGGGAGGAAGAATGTACATCCTCAGTTGCCCTGAAGGTGAAGAAGTCTCTCTGAGGCAGTCCAAAAGGCCAATCAGACCCCTCTTAAAACTTAGTTATGACTCACCTGGCGTCCCCACTGACCTGCCTCTGTATGTGGTGCACCGTGGCATCTATGCCACTCCCCACTCACTTACCTGTATTGTGTTCAGTAAGCCTGAGGGTAATGTGGAAATGTGAATTAGAGAGGAACCAAGTGTCTAGTTAGCACTGTTTATGGGAATATTGTTAATCTATTTATTTATTATGTAAATCTGAAAATTAAAGCTAGCATAGCCAAACTGTAATTATCTAGATAGAATTGTTAGCGTTGCCTATTGCTATTATCTTTCAGATATGCACTAGATGGAACACATGCAGTGGTTGGGATGACAATTCATGACCCTGGGGAGAGTGTAACCCCCCTCTAGAGCAGGGCCTTACATCAATGGTTTGTGGACTACTGGGATCCTGATCCTGTCTCCGTTCCCCCTGGACTGTTAAATCAGGATCGGAGGACTTAGTGAGTGACCCTGGCGGGATTCAGGCCTGCATGCCCATCTGAGTCCTGCAGCCACCACAGATCTGTGTCCTCTGCCCCATGTCTAGAGGGAGCCGATGTCCAAAAGGTGATTCTGCACCTCCGGGTGCTCCGGGAGTGCTTACTCGGTCCTGGGAGCAGCAAGGAAGGGACCAAGCAAAATGTAAATAAAAAATATGGCCATGTTGTGCCATCCGCGCATGCGAGGCCAGCAGAAAGAAAAATTTAAAGGAGCCATGGCTCCAATATTAAGAGTGCCAGTAAAAGGGCACGAATGGGGGAAAATGAATAGGGAGCCCGATTGTGTATAAGGGGTCTCCCGCTGAGTAAAACAAGTGTTTCCTGGCCCCTTCAGGACAAACAGGGCCAGGATAAGCAAATGTCAGTCCATGAAAGGGCTTTTATTTAAATATTGTGGGTCTGAGTTATGCTGGGAAAAATATAATCAAACATGGCAGCCCCATAGGACTTCAGCAGAAAGGGGATTGCTGGGTTAAAGATTCAAAGGGCATCAAAAAGCCTGGGTCTGTTGCAGCCAATCAGAGTGGGGGACTGCAAAAAGTGATAAAAACTACTGTTTTAACCACCAAAGAGAGGTTTGTGCTTGGAGTCAAGATAGTGTGTGTGCAGGAGAGACTGTAGTGGGCTACCTTAAATTCAAGACGACAATACTAAAGCATCATGTGCTGCATATAAATGCAGCCCATGATGCTTTGCATTGTGTGGGCATGTGTGATTTTGTATTTTCTTGAAACTTGGCTTCCCAGCCAAATGCCCTTTGGGGTAACCCTTGCCTCAGTGTCTGCACACAGAGGTTCTTTGTCTTTATCCTACCCAAGGCCTACACCCAGCACCCACTGGCCTGTTTTGCCCCAGCAGAAAGGAAATTCAGAGCATCTGCAACAGAGACAGTTTGCAGCTGAAGAAAGAGACTTTAAAAGTTTGCAGCCGAGAGAGAGAGAGGAAAGTTGGAGTTTGCTGCATGTAATAGTAACTTCAACAGTTTGGCAGCAGAGAGAAAGACTTGAGAGTCAAATCTACAGTTCTTTTTTGGATTTTGGATCTTTGTTATAAAGTATAGGAAGTTTAACAGTGTGTTCTTTGAATGTCAAAGGGGTGCATAATGTTGTAAAGCGAGCTAGGATCCTACAAGAATCGGGCTGCCACAGATGTGATTGGACTTCTGCAAGAAATGCATTTGTCAGATGAGGAACACTTAAAACTTCAGAGATCCTGGGTGGGGCAGATCTTTTTTGCTGCTCACCCATCCGAGAAGAAGGCAGGAGTAGTTATTTTTTTAAAGAAAGGTCTTCCTTTCCATTTGGAAAGGGTAAAATCAGACCACAACAGTACGTTTGTGGTGCTCGCAGGTGTTCTGCGGGTATTGTCATGAATTTGGTTTCAGTTTATATACCTACTCTGCCTTGTAAAGACTTCTTTAATCAATTTTTTTCTTCCTAATTACTCTCCCAGAAGGACATCTTATCTGTTGGGGGGGGGGGACTGGAATTGTGTTGAATTACCAGAAATAGATAGAGCTCCAATCTCACGAAAGGGGTAAGGTGCCCCTTCTAAGTTACTCAGAACATTAATATTGGAGAATGGATTGGTAGATCCTTGGTGCCACCTGTACCCAACCACTTGGGAATAACGTTTTATTCTCTAGCCTCAAACTCATACACTCAGTTGGACAGATTTTATGTCCAGTAGACGTGGGTGTCTATGTATAAAGAGATTATTAACTTCACAATTTCTATTTCAGATCACTCCCTAGTGGTGGGTAGTGTCGCCCAAGGTCCCACAAAAAAGGATAGTCTTTGGCATCTGAATGCTGGATTATTACATGAACGCTGGATTATTACATGATAAGAATTTTATTTCCTTATTTAAGGAGGTGATCCAGCAGTATTTGAAGGACAATGTGGATAAGGGTACCCTCTTGAAGTTTATTTGGGATGGCCTTAAAGCAGTTGTTCATGGGCACATGATCTCATATGCCTCTTTTAAGAATAAAATGCATTGGGAGTTGTACTCTAATCTTGAATCCTGATTATTGGGCCTAGAAAAGGAACATCAACAAACACAAGACCCTAATTTATTGCCACGATTAAAAGAAATTAGGGATGAAATGGATGTTAGCTTTGCATAAGGTAGAAAATTTTCATTTTGCCAACCAATGCAATTATGAAAGTGGAAATAAGGCCGGGAGGCTTTTAGCCATAGGACTGTGAAAACAGGAGGTGGAGAGATTTGTCCCCAGCATCATTTTAGACACATCTCCACCTGTAGACCACATAGATCCTCAATTAACTGTAAGGGATTTTCAAGATTATTACAAGAGTTTATGCACCAGGGAATGAGACTCTGACCATGAACACCATGTGGCTGAGTTTTTGGCAGGAATTCATCTTCCCACTCTCACTCAATCCCAGAGGGAAGCATTAGGAGCTCCTTTTACAGAAATGGAATTAAAGCTAGCTATTTGTTCTTTAAAGTCTAGTAAGTCTCCAGGATCGGACGGTTTCATTCAAGAGTTTTATATGGTGTTTGCTTATGAACTGACTCCTGTTCTGACCCAGCTTTGCAATTTGTCGCATGAGCCAGGCTCCTTGCCGGATTCTTGGAATGATGCTATAATTTCTGTTTTACAAAACCCGGAAAGGAGCCAGTCCATTGTGCTCACTTTTGACCCATATCCTTGTTAAATCGAAAATCTTTTCCACAGTCCTCAGTAAACACTTACAAAAGGTAATACCTTTGTTGGTCCATTTAGATTAAACTGGGATTATTCCTGGTAGATATATTCAAGATAATGTCAGAAATCTTTTAAATGTCCTCTAGGCTTCTTAATCTTAGCCCAAGGATTTTATTGGGGCTGTAGTATCCATTAGCACCGAGAAGGCATTTGATAGCTTGGACTGGCACTTTTTGTTGGCGACATCATTTAAATTTAATTTTGGTCAGAAATGTTGTAGTTGGATTAAAAATATATATATCCAGCCATGGGTCAAGGTTCGGGTGAATGGCCTCCTCTTCTTGGGATTTTCAATAGAAAGAGACACCAGGCAAAGATGCCCACTTTCTCCCCTTTTATTTGCGTTAAATTTAGAACCACTAGCAGCCTGGATTAGACAATCAGCAGATTACCAGGGCATTGAACTGGCAGGGGAAGACCTGCTCATTTCACTTTATGCAGATGATACTTTGTTGTATCTCCAGAATCCCTCCCAGACTTTGCCTCTGCTTAAATCTATGTTGACTTGATATAGATGAGTTTCTAGATATAAAATTAATGAATCGAAGATGGAGGTCATGCTTTTGGGGCCCCCTGGTATGAATACTAATAGTAGGTTGTATGGTTTCAGATGTTCCTCCCAGGGATTTTGGTATTTAGGGGTATGGATATCTCAGGACCTTTCTATTTTATTCAGTCATAATTATGGTAAGTCATTAACGGAAGTTCAGGCAGATCGCAATCGTTGGAAGGAGCTCCCTTTGACAGTGTTGGGTAGAGTATAATCTGTTTGAATAGATATCCTTCCCAGGTTTTTATTTTTATTTTTATTTTCTACCCTTCTTTTGCTGATCCCTTCCACTTTTTGGCACTCCTTACAAAGGGCTTTAGCTAAGTTCATCTGGAAAGGGAGGCGCCCTATCATACGGTGGTCTGTCCTTTAGGCTTTGAAATCTAAAGGGGATTGGCAGTTCCTGATTTTAAGATGTTTTATTGGGCTGCTCAACTCCAGTACTTCATGTTTTACTCTCTATCAAGGGAATGCCCCAGTTGTATAACATTGGAATCGGCTGCCCTGGCCCCAATAAGATTGTCAGGTGTTTTGTTTATGGATTCTTCCAATCTAGCTTAACTGCAAGCGGAAAAGCATTGGGCAAAACTTACAATTCAGACATGGCAGAGGGTTTGCAAAACTTTTCAGCTGCCATTGGGTCTTAGGGGAGACACACCTCTTCGCTCCTGTTTAGACTTTTTCTCGATCAGATGAGAGGTGGTTTTCAATGCTGGCTGAATGTGGGTCTTTGTCAGCTTGGGCAATTTTTTGAGGGGAGGTTCTTAAATTTTTTGCTCAACTTAGGAAGGAAATTGGTTTGCCCTCCATTGATTTTTTTCATTATTCACAGGTTCATCATTACTTATTGGCCCCATCTAAAATTTATCAGTTAAGACAGGAGGATAACCCTTCACAGCTTTTTATATACAATTTGAGTAGACAATCATATAAGTGAGGTATCATATCTCAACTTTATCAATATCTTCGAGATTTAGAACCAGACTCTTCTCTATCATTAAAGCATAAATGGGTAGAGGAAGCAGGTATCTCTTTATCTGATTCAGACTGGGCCCGAATCTGGAAAGGAATTCATACTACTACATCTTCTCCCTCTTGGAGAGAATTTTGTTGGAGAGTAGCAGAAAGATTTTTTCATATTCTGGTTATAGTTAAGCATTATAGGGTATTTACAGTCTGATTTGTGTTGGAGGGGATTCGGAATGGTGGGAGACCATACACATATTTTCTGGGGTCGCCTGCAGCTTTGGGGATTTCGGAAGAAAATTTCAACGGTGGTAGGTCAGATATTGGGTTTAGACTACCCGTTACAGTTTCAGGTATGGATTTTAAGTCTACCTCCATTAACGGTCTGGGGGAAGGGCTCAAGTATCTATTTTATAATTTTGTGGCTGCAGCTTTAAAATGCATTACCCAGTTATGGCTTACCCCAACACTACCATCAGAGGGTTGTGGTTACATAATTGTCAAAATACTTTAGTTATGGAATGGGTGATGGCATTAACTAGGTTGCAAAAAGAGGTCTTTCAGAGTAGATGGCTGCCCTTTCTTCATTTTATTGCAGAGAAGGAGGGACTAGATGTAGTGGATATCCTGGCTCGCTATACTTGATTTACATTCTGTTACTGATAGATTTTCCTTTTGGTCTAGACATGTAACAATAATAAACTTTATTTGTATGGTGCCTTTCAAAAACCAAGGTGCCTTAACAATATTAAAATCACAAAATAAACAAGACAAACATCTTGGCAACAGAAAATATATCAGACTGGTATCATCCAATAATTAGTAACCAAAAGTTTGGTACCATAGGAAAGTTTTGCCTGCTTAAATCCTTCCACGCTCGTGTATTCACGTAACCGATGGGGTAGAGAGTTCCAGAGGGTACGGGCGATGTGCATGAATGATCTAGCCCTAGAAGATTTAAAACACACCCTTGGAATCTCTAGCAACCCATTGTCGACTGAGTGGAGCAATCGCCCAGGGCAGTAAGGGACCAGAAGCTCTTTCAGATAGTCCAGGCCAAGTCCATGCAGGGCTTTAAAAGTCAGAAGACCAACTTTAAAGGTGATCCGCCACTGAACTGGCAGTCAGTGCAGTCCACGCAGCACCGGCAAAATGTGACAGGACCGAGATGATCCATCAAAAGCTGAGCTGCTGCATTCTGCACTAGCTGCAAGTGATGGATTTCCACCCCTGGTAGCCCTAGGTACAGGGAGTTGCAATAATCTAAACGCGAGGTCATAAAGGCGTGGATCAGAGTCGGGAGGTCACCAGATGGAACAAGGTGCTTAATCCTGGAGATATTCCTCAGATGGTAAAATGAGGATTTGATGACAGCTGACACCAGCAAATGTAGGGCCAGCCCTTCGTCAAAAATAACCCCCAGGTTTCGCACTCATTCAGAGGTCAGGAGTGATACATCCCCAAGAAAGAGTCCAGAGGGCAAACCCACACCCAAAGCCCTTATCTGGTGACCCAGATCCACAACCAATACCTCAGTCTTATCAGAGTTCAACTTCAACCAACTGGCATCCATCGACTCCTGGATTTCAGTGAGGCAGCTATTAAAGACCAAGACAGCTCCATCCTGGTCAAGTGCAAAAGAAAGGTATGCTACTTCTTCTGTTTTTACTTATGGAAGTTCAAATATCTTTTTTTTTCTCTTCCCAATTACTTTCCAATATATTCTATTGTTGAATTTTTTTTTTTTTTTTTATTTAAATTTTATTTGTCTCCCCCAGGACTCCTGTGGAACTCTCTCCAGCTACCCCCCAGGAACCAGCTTCACCTCCTGGCCACGCCCGGTCCGGTGAGTCTGACAGTGGGAGTGTGGCTGGTCCCAGGTGGAGCCTTTCCCCATCTGCAGGTCAAGGGGGGTTTTCTTACTTTGCTTCCCCCCCACCAGCCTGGAAGTGCAATGCTCTACAGTGCAGTACATGCATGCTCCCGCACATGTCCACAGGAGAGCCGCCACGGCCGATCCCCATTGGCTGGACCATGACTGCTGGATAGGTCTCCCAGTCTCCACTGGGGGTCACCAGAATGGAGTGGACTTGACCCCCCCTCCCTTGCAGGAAAAGACAGCAGTCCTCCGGACGCTCAATCCTTCCCTGTCCCGCTGACCCATGATGGCCCAAATCCGGTCCCGAACCCTGGGTCGCCAGCGTGGCGCGAGGTGTGGTGTCCAGTGCCTCAAACCTCAGCGCCGCTGGGCCAGCCACCTATTGTTGAATATTAACCTCATCCTTCTCATTCAGAATATTTTGTATTAAATAATATGTTAAATAAAGTTTAATTAAAAAAAAGACTTGAAAGTCCATAGCTTGAGTGCAGAAATTGTGAGTACAGCTGTGAAATAAAAAATGCTGCACTCAGAGCGCAAAGCCTTTGCAGTAGTGTAGAACGAGTTTACATCTAACAGTAAGCAGACTGATTACCTTGTGTTCCCCCTCAGAGGGATTAGAGCGTGGAGATGGCCACTTTGCTTCCAGTCAGAGTGTCATGAGTGCTGGGCTAAAGATTGATCCAGGTGCCCAGCTAAAAGTGTGCCTGTGTAGAACTTGTGAGCTGCACAGAGAAGTCTGGGGGACCTAGCCTGCCCTGTCTATAGACCCATTGGAGAAGAGGACCAGAAACAAAGATGATTAGAGACCTGCTTGGTCAAAACCATCAAAAAAGGCCTAAGAGGCAAAGACTTCAAAGGCCAGGCAGGTGAAGACCAGCAATCTTCAATTCTTCAGCCCTTCTGCAACTTCTTTGTTCCTGCTTCCTGCTAATGAGGTGCAACCATCACTTCGACCTCTACAAGTCCCTTGATCTGACGTCGCTCCAGGATTGCAGACACACCCACTGCATTAGGACCATAGCAAAATTCTGGTCAAAGTCTCTTCCTCCCTACCTCAAACCTGCCCTCTCAGCCCTGTCACAGCCCACTTACTCCCTCAGTAGTGGAAACTCCTGGCTTCTCCATGTTCCACTCATGTCTACTGCCAAGGGCCAAGAAGCCTTCAAATACCTCATGCCAAAGCTTTGGAACGCACTACCTGCAGGCATTCGGGAGTTTACCAATACTTCCTATCTAAATCACCTCCTAAAGGCACATTTCTCCCCAACATGCGTTTGCACATACGGCCACTGATGGGCTGGTGCTCAAGCCACCTTTCTCCTATTTTAGGGCCTCTTAACTATGCAGCATCATATGGTACTTGTCTGGTGCTCTCAGCACCCTGTCCAAGGCTAGTAATTACATAGAAACATAGAAACATAGACTTTGATGGCAGATAAGGACTGCTTGGCCCATCTAGTCTGCCCATTTCCCGACCTACACGATAGGCCGCAGATCCTAGTTCACCAACAGACTATTTCTTCCTACCCTCCACAAGAATTGCCTTATGTTTGTCCCATGCATTCTTGAATTCTCCTACAGTTTTAGACCCCACAACTCTCAGGAAGGCTGTTCCATGCATCCACTACTCTCTGTGAAATAATACTTCCTCACATTGCCCCTGAACTACCCCTTCTATCTTTTAAATTGTGTCCCCTTGTTCTTGCACGTCTTTTTCTGAAAGATGCTACCCTCTTGGACTTTGTTGATTCCACTGAGGTACTTAAAGTTTCTATCATGTCCCCTCTCCTTCTTTCCTCAAGGGTATACATATTAAGCTCCTTTAGTCTCTCTTCATACAGCTTCTTGCAGACCCTGCACCATTTTAGTTGCCCTCCTGACTGCCTCTATCCTGTCTATGTCCTTGCAGAGATGAGGTCTTCAGAACTGGACACGGTACTCCAGATGGGGTCTCACCAACTGTCTGTACAGAGGGATAACAACTTCCTGTTTTCTGCTGCTGATGCCTCTCCCTATGCAACCCAGTATACCCCCAGCCCTCCCTACTGCCTTCTCACATTGCTTGCTAACCTTAAGGTCATCTGATATGATTACCCCCAGGTCCCTTTCCTTTTTTGTTGTTGTTACTACTTCCCCCACCATTGTGTATTCTTCCCCTGGGTTCTTGTTTCCCAGGTGCATTATTTTGCACTTCTTTGCACTGAATCCTAGCTGCCAATACCTGCCATACTTCTGACCATTCCTCCAACCTTGCCAAGTCCCTTCTCATCCTTTCCACACCTCCTTGTGTATCAACCCCATTGCAGATCTTTGTGTCATCTGCAAAGAGGCATACTTCTACTTCCAGTCCCTCTGCAATGTCACTTATGAAGACATTAAAAGGACTGGACCCAATACTGAACCCTGCGGTACCCCTCTTTCTTCAGAGTGGACTCCCTTTACAGTTACCTTCTGTGTCCTGTTATCCAGCCAATGTTTTACCCAGGCTGCCACCCTGGGACCCACTCCCAGGTTGGTTAATTTGACTGTTAATCTTATGTGTGGGACTGTGTCAAATGACATGCTAAAGTCTAGGTAGGCCATGTCCACAGCCCCTCCCTGGTCTACTACTTTGATCACCCAGTCAAAGAAATCTATTAGATTCATCTGACATGATCTTCCCATTGTGAACCCATGCTGCCTTGGGTCCTGTGCCCCACTGGCATCTAGGTACTCAACTATTCTTTCCTTCAGAAGTGACTCCATCACTTTCCCTACCACAGAGGTCAAACTGACAGGTCTGTAGTTTCCTGCCTCTGTCTTGGTCCCACTTTTGTGAAGGGGAATCACATCCGCCTTCCTCCAGTCCTCGGTACCACCTTCCTCCATGATTTATTAAAAGAGTAGCCAGTGGTTTCACTAGTTCCCTTATAATTCTTTTAGAATTCTGGGGTGAATTCCATCAGGCCCCATTGCTTTGTCCACCTTGAGTTTTAGGAGTTCTTGCAGAACCCTTTCTTCTGTGAAAGGACTGGGATCGACCCCCCCTATCAAGAGTTCTTCTGTTAATTGGATTAGGCACTTCCCCCTCCTCTTTTGTGAATACTGAGCACAAATATTCGTTCAGTATCTCTGCTTTTTCACTGTCCCCCTCTGCCCACCCACCATTCATTCTATTCAGCCTCACTATCCCTCCCTTTGTCTTTCTATGCTCGCTGATGTACCTATAAATGATTTTAGCCCCCTTCTTAACTGAGTTTGCTATCTTTTCCTCAGTCTGGGCCTTTGCTATTCTGACTTCCCTCCCTGCTTCCTTCTGCCTTAACTGGTAAGCTCTCTGTCCTGCTCCTTCTGTGTTTCCTTATACTTCCGGAATGCTATCTTTTTCTTCCTGACTTTCACAGCCACCTCTTTTGAGAACCATAGTGGCTTTTTTTCATTTTGATTTGTTTTTTGCTTCACACAAAGGCTTGTTGCCTCTGTGATGGCAGTTTTGATGATTCCACATTGTTGCTCCACACCTCCTTCTAGCCTGTTTGCTGTGTGCATTTCTGAGGCACTCTCCTGGCCTGCCAAAGTCAGCCCTCCTGAAGTCCAGTAGTACCCTCACTTTTGTATGGCTTGACTCTGTAGCTGAGTTTAACATGAACCACACTGTTTGATGGTCACTTGTTCCCCAGATGGCAACCCACTTCTAGATCTGAGATCTCTCACTGCCCCCTGCTTGAGAGTATGAGGTCTAAGATTGCTCCCTCATGAGTGGGTTCTGAAACTAGCTGTCTGAGGCCTGCCACCTGTAGGGCATCAAGAATGGCCCTGCTCTTGGATGTGGCTACAGCAAATGTGCTCCAGTTAACATCTGGCATATTCAGGTCTCCCATCAACAGTATCTCCCCTTTCTCTGCCATTCTAGGAATGCATTCTATCATATCCTTGTCCATTCCCTCTCCCTGACATGAGGGTATGTACACAACCCCTGGGCAGATTGTGGTGCCCTTTCCAGTCTCTAAGGTGACCCACAGTGCCTCCTCTCCTCCCTGTTTACTCTTTTGTTCAGTTGCTTTTATCCCTTCCTTTACATAGAGAGCTACTCCTCCCCCTCTTCTCCCCTGCCTGTCTCCCCTGTAGGTTATGTACCCTGGTATGTTAACATCCTAGTCATGGTTCTCTGTGTACCATGTTTCTGTGACTGCTACGGTATCCAGGCATCCCTTTTCCATCAAGGCCACCAGCTCAGGGAGCTTGTTGCCCAGACTATGGGCATTGGTACTCATTACCCTCCATTTCCTGATGGCCTTACCCCTTTTTGCCCCATCCCTGTCCTTCTTGCCTTTGTCACTTTTTCCATTTACCCCAGCCCTTCTCCCTATCAACACCTCTATGTTGGTGTTTACCGCACTTACTACCATGATTTTATGGAGGGCTAGGATTTCCTGCCCTTTCAGTGCCTCCCCTTTGGCTGGTTAAATGCTTGCCAATGAGCATTTAAACCCTATCACCTAGGATCCTGGTTTCCTCTTGGAACAGATGCAGCCCATCATGCCAGTATAGGCTTGCATCACTCCAGGTGGACCCCCAGTCCCCAACGAGCCAAATCCCTGAGCTCCACACCAGTTTTTCAACCACTGATTAAATCCCATGGTGCGTGAACACCCTAGCCTCTCCCAGCCATAGATGGGCAGCACCCCGAGAAGGTTACTGCATGCTACTTGTTAAGACCCTCCCCAATTCCACAAACTCTTCCTGCACTTCTCTAATCCCTTCTTAGCCAGGTCATTTGTCCCTAGGTGGACAATGACATCCAGCTCCCTCCCTGTGCAGCTTGCTCCAGCAATCCTGAGGATTCGCTCCTGTCCCTCCAAGCCATGGCACCAGGCAGGCACCTTACCTCCCTCTCCCCTTCCTCCCCCAGTTCTACCTTCCTAACAATGGAGTCTCCCACCAGGAGTTGTTTCCTTCCCCTGCGGGGTCCCCTGCCACCCTCCTGTGGGTCCCCTTTGTGGAGGTTCCCAGCATCCTCCTTCGTCTGCACTGTGGGTGCCTCCATAGAGGAACCACACTTTGCCAGAATGGCATAGGAATTGTGGAGAGGTACAACTGAAGGGATGTGCCGCTGTTCCACCACCCTCACCCTCCCTGAGCCCACTGTGGTCCAACCGCTCCTCTTTCTTGGCAACCTCTGAGGCAACAGCAGTGGCACTGGTGGTCCCTGGATGGAAAAGGAGGTCCCACAAATCCTGGCCAACTCATCCTGGACATGAGCAACCTCCTCCCTTAGCCCAGAGAGGTGCCTGCAGATGGGACAACACCGCATCTTCCAGAACATCTCCCAGAAGACTTCTGCTCCACAGCCACTGCACTGCACCACTCCCATCATGTCTTATTTCTGGCCCCTTAACTGTTTGCAGTCATTACTCTTTCCTCTGTTTTTTTTCTCTCTCTCCTTACTTTCTGCCTGTGTGCCCTTTAAACTCCTGATTGTCCTGTTCTGAGACAAGAATATCCTATATTTCTCGGTAGACCCCCTTACTTGCTCAGAGGCAGACCTCCAGCAGCTAGAGGGGGCCTGAGAGCTACTCTTGCCCTTCTAGGATGGTGGATCTTTGGTGGCTCTGTGATCGCTCACTTCCTGCTCCCAAATCGGAAGTTCCTGTTGTCAGTCAAATTCTGTGCCTATAAAAGTAGAACTAGTTTTGGTGGGAAGGAGGGCAATATAGTCCCAGCAGAGAAGTCCAGTCACACAGCAGTCCTTTCTCCTGGTGTCTTCTGCCAAGTTACTAGCAAAATCTTTCTAAGGCAGTCTTTAAATGTAGCTTCCTTCTAGCTAAGCCACTCCCACTACTTACTAGATCTTTCTACAAGTAATTTAAACCTCACAGCTATCAAGTCCTTTCAATCACCTGAGATTTACACTTAGATAACTGTTCAGATAACAATTCAGTTCAGTTAACGCAGACAAAAACACACTTTTTTTTTGTTTTATTTGTTAGGTTTTTTTTTTTACCCTAAATTAAAGTTCCAAGTACAAGAGTTTTAGTCCCAGCAGAGAAGTCCAGTCACACAGCAGTCTTTTCTCCTGGTGTCTTCTGCCAAGCTACTAGCAAAATCTTTCTAAGACAGTCTTTAAATGTAGCTTCCTTCTAGTTAAGCTACTTCCCCTACTTACTAGATCTTTCTACAAGTAATTTAAACCTCACAGCTATCAAGTCCTTTCAATCACCTGAGATTTACACCTAGATAACTGTTCAGATAACCATTCAGTTCAGTTAACTCAAACACACTTTTTTTTTGTTGTTTGTTAGTTTTTTTTACCCTAAATTAAAGTTCCAAGTACAAGAGTTCTACTTCTTTAGTCCCAACAGAGAAGTCCAGTCACACAGCAGTCCTTTCTCCTGGTGCCATCTGCCAAGCTACTTCTAAGCTTATCAGTATTAGGGGTGCCACATGCAGTCTCCACTCTGTACTGTGGAAATTTTGGTTCTCCTCATTTTTGCCTCTGTATTATTAATTCCTTTTCTGCAACGTATTGTATTCTCCTCCATACATAGCCATGCAAATGACCATTTAGTTGCTCCTGTACTGTTGCACCCTCCTACGCCCGACTGTTTTTCCTGCATTAGTATATATTGACTGTATTTTGTATTGCCTGTAACTAGCTGTATCTTATATCTACCTACTATTTGTATTATATCTGTATCTGCATACCATGTGCATTTACTTGTGACAGCTATTTGTATTGCTCCATGCCCCGTTCCCCCAGGACATGTCTGGAATCGAGTGGTACCCTGCTCAGTACACCTTCCTGGTAAAACTGTTAAATAAATAAATAAATAAATAAACCTGTCTAAGGTGAAGCTGCCCGAAGCTCACCCTCCAAGCAAGGTATGGGTTGGAACTCTGAATTTTGGCATCTACCCCTGGAGGAATCTCACTTGCTCCTGTTTGCCAGTGTTCCTCACACTATGTGTAGAAATCCAGAAGTCTTCTAGGAACTGCTGCCAAGAAATTAATGCTAGGACTGATCTCTGCTTGAAATGTTTTGATTTCTCACTTTAAATAATGTTTAGTCTGCTGCAGAGATTTCTTAGAGTTGATTTAAGTTTTGAGAGAGGTTTTTAAGGTAGTGTGATGCTATCTGCCCTTTGCACCTTCTTGTAGAGCTGTCAGTCTGTGGGCTGCACCCTTGATAGCTGTGTCCCATAGAGACTGCCGCAGTGCCCCCCAAAACTTGCTTCACAACCTCCCTGCCTGTTCTCACTTTGTTTAATTTTCAGCTCTGTGCTCCAGTGTTAATCAGAGCCCCCTCCACAACTGTACTGAGGCTACTGCTCTCTCCTGTTGAGCATACTGCAGTGTCCTCCCCAACCCCCAACTTGCTTCAGGATTTCCCTGCTTAAACTATCTCTGTTTAATTCTCAACCCCTCCCAACCTGTTCATTTCCCTTTGGTTTTCTGACTGCCCTCCCCTCCAAGCCTGCTATTTAATTTCGTCCTCTAACTTTCTCTCCTCAGGGGACTACTGTGCACTTTCAGGCTGTTTCCTCTCAAGCAAATTGCATTCTGCAGTTTGATAACCTGCCTAAGGCGAAGCTGTCTGACGTGCACCCTCCAAGCAAGGTACAGGTTGGAACTCTGAATTTTGGCATCTACGCCTGGAGGAATCTCACTTGCTCCTGTTTGCTAGTGTTCCTCACACTATGTGCAGCATTCCAGAAGTCTAGGAACTGCTGCAAAGAAATCAATGCTAGGACTGATCACTGCTTGAAATGTTTTGATTTCTCATTTTAAGTAATGTTTAGTCGGATGTAGATATTTCTAAGAGTTGATTTTCCCATTTGCAGTTTTTACTGATCTGCTACTAGAGGCATCTTATTTTTCCTATGAATCCTCCAACCCACTTGTCCAACTTGACTCTGCCTTTTTCCTGTTCTAATCACCATTATCCCCTCCCTTTTTTCTCACTTTTAGCATATTGTACTCTGAGGAAAAAAAAACACACAAAAACCCCCACCAGTATAATTAACCTTGCACTATGCTTGGGACCTTGTGTGTGCCATTACTGCTGCACTCCTTGATATCATAATATCTCTTATAATGGCTCTAGATGCATTATATTGCTCTCTCTACTGACCCTATCTGACTTTGCCTGTGATAAGTTTCTAACATCTACCTCGCCAACATTGGATAGCAATCATTTATATGTGTATAGTTGTAACCCCCCCTACAAATGAGGGTTCCTAAAAAGTCTTCCTTGAGCTTGCCTAAATGCTCACTGCCAGGCTGGTGTCCTGCATTTTAGCAGTTTAAATGCGATTGCCAGAGAGTGCCTGTATAGCCTCTGTATACTGTCACTTTAAGAGCTGCCTGGATTGCAGTCATAAGTAATCTGAGAGGGAGCTCTGTTGAAAGATGTAACTATTTGCTGAAAATCATTTAGAGTGATAATGTAGTTTGTCTAACCTGCCTTCTTTATAGCAAGGACTGTTTTGTTTATCTCTGCTATCTTGGTCCTGGACTGCGAATTGGACCAATCAGTACTAGTGGGACCTAAAATGAAGCCGGACTACAGGAGCTGTCTGAAGTCAAAATCTGTAGGAATTGTCATTTTAGGCTTTTTGCACCTGAAGGGGGAGCTTTTGTTGTGACTGACAGACAGATCTGCCAACCAAACCTTTTGGATTGTGGGGAAAGTTCCTGGCTTGCTGGCAGTTGGGTCAGATCTCAGTTGGGAGCTGAATGAGCAAGAGCTTGAGATAGTCAAGCAGCTGTCTGAGTAGTTTCACATGGAAGAACTATGGAAAGGCCCGAGTAGTGGTCTGCATGTCTGCCTGCTGCCCCTGAGAGAGAAGAGAATTATTTCAGACTAAATCCAAGTTTGTGAAAACGAAGATTTTTTACCAGGCTCATACCTGAAGAAGACTGAAGATTTGCTGAATTCTATTGGCCTCTCAGGCTTTCCAGCTGCTTTTGAATCTCTGGTTTGTGCAAAGACTTTGCGATCATGACTGGAGAGTGGTTTGTCTGGTACAGTAGAATTTCCTTACATGTAAATGCGCTGTGTATTGAAAGCGGGTCATGATCTGGTTCCCCACTGTGTGAACTGTGTTCTGCTTGCTGGTACCATAGAATCCTTTACATGTAAATGTGCTGTGTATTGAAAGTGGGTCATGATTTGGTTCCCCACTTGTGAACTGTGTTCTGCTTGCTGGAAACTTTATCCAGCCTAATCGGACTGAATCCGTGTTCATCTCCATTTGGCCTGGGCCATGCCACTCTGGCCCTGCTAGACTACCTCACTGCACAGAGAAAGACACCAACAAGAGACCTGCCTGGGGATCAGCCCCCTGCTCCATGCTTGAACAGGAACGATGCCTCGGCGAATCGTGTGGGCCCTGCTTCTCCTGGCACTCCATATTAACCACCTGCTATCTTGATTTTCATCCAGCCTGTGTCCAGTCTTGGGTATCATGAGTAATCATTAGGGTAGCTCCCTGCAACAACAGCCTAATCTAAAAGTGTGTAATCTGATTGCCTTGTTGTTTTCTTTATATGAACTGAGCCTTCCAGCTCCGGATTACAAATAGTGTGTGTTGTGCATGTTGTTTTCTCCCATCTCAGGGCCCCAACCAGCTGCAATGTTCCTGGCTAGCCCACCATTCTCCATCTGGGTACCCAGAGTGTGTGACTGTTTATGGACCCTGAAGTACATGCATAACTGTTTGATTGATAGAGCCTTTAAGCAAATTAACCTGATTACGCCCCTCCCTTGTTCAAGCCCCTTAAATAAATCAGATCTAACACTTTTTTGCATTTACCCTGACTGTGGTTCCAGTTTGTGCAAGAGTACTGTACTGCTGTTGTTTGCTGTGCATAACCTTGTTTTACAGGGGGTCCCCAGGGCTATGCGAGAGGAAAGCCCTGGTGGTAAGTGCAAACAGTGTGGGTACTTGTGTGGTATATCAGGGATATTGTGAAATTGATTACTGTGTATTGTTCTGGCCACTAGTAAGGAAAGAAGGGGTTACAGTGTCCCAGAGGGCTGTGCACAGGTTAGCTTGACCACTACCAACCCTGACCTCTGGGTGGAGGCACCCGTTTCAGAACTCAACCCCCTTAACCTGCTACTAGCCAAGCAGGCAGGGGTAGTAGCCCTTGAGATAGCGCCACCTAGGGGTTACATAGTACTATCACCTTATCCCAATGCTGTGACTCTCTTACTGTGCCATGGAACCTGCATTCCCCTGGTGACTGGGACTTGCCTTTTCATCGCCCTAGCTGGCTACCCCCTTTGGCACTCCTCCCTGGGATATTCAACTTACAAGCCATCTGTAAAGCATGCTGAACTCAGAGGAGGCTTCACAAACTCAGCAACAAGCAGTTAAAGGAATATCTGTGTAGACTGGCCTTACTGTTGCTGCTGCTTTCTGGCAATATTCACCCCAACCCTGGCCCTCCACAACTTATGGCATACCCACAGTCATCTACTGGGTTTCTTAAAATTGCCTCACTTAACATATACAGCCTCCTCCCTAAAATGGACGTACTGAATGCATGGATCTTACAACATAACCCAGACATCCTCTCAGTTGTAGAAACATGGCCTTCTCCAAAAGTAGCGTATTCTTCAATTTCCATCCCAGGCTACACAGTCTTTAGACAGAATCATCTCTCCAAGCATGGGGGTGGTTGTGCGATCTACCTCCAAAACAACCTTCAAGGTCGCGTCCTAACTCTGCCCAAAACTGATGACCATATGCAAGCCCTTGCCATAAAAGTGCTTCTAGGTGCACACAACAAAACCCTTTCTGTGTTTTCAATCTATATTCCTCCCAGACAGACGGTCTCCTGCTTTGATTTACTCCTGGAGTGTTTTGGCTCTCTGAGTCTTAATTCGGAAATTATCATGGTAGGAGACTTCAATATCAATTGGTTCTCTCCTGACACAAGCCCTTTCAAAGATGCAGTTTTAGCAGTTCACCTCACCCAGCTAGTCAAGTCCCCCACTAGAATCAACTATAAAACTGGGACCAGTACCTTACTGGACAGGGTGCTCTCAAACCATCCTGATCATATATCAGACACAACTGTACTCCCAGATGCCTTCAGTGACCATTCCCAATTTTGTTTCATTGGGCGAACAAATTCTCTAAACCACCCGCTAGAACAATTACCACCAGGGTACTCATCCATGGGCATCTTGAATCACTAAAAGTTGACCTGCATAATCAGGACTGGTCAACGGTTTACACAACTAACAACGTTGACATTGCCCTCGACCAATTAATTCTTCAGTTCAACGATATATGTGATAGGCACGCTCCCCATAAAAAGCGTAAAATCAAAGGCCACTGTAATCCCTGGTTTTCTCTGGACTGCCTTGAGCTTCTGAATGCCAGAGGCCATCTATGGCACAGGTCTAGGTCCCTGTGTAACCAGGCCGACATTCAGAGGTACAAAGTGGCTAGAAACAACTGAACGAGGGCTATTCATGTAGCTAAAAAGCAATATTATAAGGAAGCGCTCTCTCGGACTTGGAATGATGGCAGAACATTTTTAACTAACTTTAAAGAGGTCACCGGGAGAGACCTCAGATCTACCCCTACCGTGCTTTACATTGATAGTGTACCCTCACTCGACCCCAAACTTATTGCTAACACTTTTAATAATGCCTTCACGGACCTGAGTGGTGTCCTGTCACCTGGCTACTTCTCTCACCCCCTCACAAATGACTACTCTAGGAAAGAAACTGCACCCTTCTCATCATGCTTTCTACTTCAAAACCCTCTCAGCTCATGAAGCTAGGAATTACCTACTCAAGGTATTAGGGAAATCAAGATTTAGTGGTGACACCCTGGATCTTAAGTTTGTAGCCCTTACGCTGGATGAAATTCTGTCACCTCTAACACATATTATTAATATATCCCTTAGATACTCTCAATTTCCTCAGAAATGGAAATCTGCCACTGTGACACTAGTTCATAAGTCTGGGGATAGCACAATTACTGGGAACTACAGGCCTATCTCTATCTCACCACCACTCTCGAAAGCTCTTGAGTGTATAGTGGCTGACCCACTGGTTGAATACTTAGAAAAATATCAGCTACAATGCCCGCAACAACGCGGGTTCAGAAATGGTCATAGTGCCACTACCGCCCTTCTGGAGTTCACAGGCTTTATTCACCACTCCTTAGATCAAGTACACCTGGTCAGTGATGCTTTCATTGATTTAGCCAAAGCTTTCAACACAGTGAATCATACACTCCTGGTCGAACAGCTTACCATCATTGGCCTAGCTTGGTGACAGCGTAGCCTGGTTTGAAAGTTACCTGCACATCTGTACACAGCAGGTAAAGACTGGTAACACCCTCTCGGATAGCAGACCTGTCCTATCTAGAGTTCCTCAAGGGTCCATCTTGGGCCCTCTTTTATTTAGCATTTTCCTCAACAACCTTCCTTACTCCTGTCAGGGTCACATCCTTTTATATGCTGGTGATGCTGTTCTGTTTACCAGTGATCCAGACCCTAAGTTTCTTGAATCTAGGCTGCAGAGTAATTTTGTAGCCATAGAAAGGTGGTTCCATTAGCACAAGTTAGTTATGAATTACAAGACTAACACTATGCTCTTCTCCAGCTCCCAAAATAGACACAGAACTTACCCTCTTTCTATCACCAACAAAGAGGGCTCTGCCCTGGAGCTAGTTCAGCTCTCTAAATATCTGGGGATTACTATTGACAGTACAATGACCTATGCTTATCACATTGACAACATTGCTAAGGCTGTTAACATCTGCATTGGGCTACTTTATAGGCATAAGCAATGTTTGACCACAGAGGTTCTTAACCTGGCCATTCAAAGCTCTCTTGTCTTGCTTTTTGATTATGGCTTACCAATCTATGGATCAGCTACTGAAACAACACTTCACCGCATCATAGTTTCACTCAACAAAGCATGCTGGCTCCTTACCAGCTCAGCCCATCTGTCCCATACCTGCGACATGTATGCTCAGGCTAACTGGCTCCAATTCAAAGGTAGACTCATGTACCAAACATGTTTACTGTCCAAAAAAGTAAGCTTCGACAAAATGCCCACAGGATTGCAAAAGCTTATTACCCCCCACTATCAATCGTTGTTGCACCAGAAGCTCTACTAGCCAGATTTTCTAATGTACCCCTCTGTCGCACTTCTCTGGGACAAAGGTCCTTTGCCTACCATGCCCCACTGTGGATGAACTCACTGCACCATGACCTCACTTCAGCATCCATCTTGGGCTCCTTCAAGGTTAAACTTAAGCAACAGCTAGTTGCTGATGCCAGTTGTGACTGCTTCCAATAACCTTCCCTCGTGTGACCAGCACTTATTCTAACCTTATGCTATCCTGACCTTATGCATAACTGTTCTCAGCATGTAAATAACTGTTCTAAGCTGCTAATCATTGTCCTTCACATTTCCTCTTGATCCCTTCCACTCTTTCCCCTCACCCCTCTATTGCTTTCCACCTATCCCCCCTCCCCCCGTTATATCTCCTGAGCTCCCTTGCTCACTTTAAAATGCTTTGTCCCATACCTTCTTACCTCTGATGAGGCCCCGGGCTGATGCCATCCCTTACCTTGTTGATTATTAGATATTAAGCTGAGTATGTTCTCATTTTCCTGTAAAGGGTCGTTTCATAAGCCCCAACCCCCTCTAATATGACCCTTTGAATTTCAGGTTTTAATCAAATATGCACCATGGCATACATTGTACAATGCCACATGTATTGGAACTTCTCTAGTTATACACTCTTGTAATGTCTTGTACAATTCCTTGTTTTGTTTGTTCTCTGTCTCATACTTTCCCAATATGTATTGTTCGTCTGACGTGGAACCTATGAAATGAGCTTGTTCTCAAAGGTGTTATCCACAATTTTAATAAATAAATAACTCCAACATAGATACCAGCATGGTATTGTGGACCCCATCTGCAGAACCACCCTTTGGACTGCTGAACTGTAAGAACCACTGAGCTGAGGCTCTGAGGAGAAATTATTTTGCAAGCTAGCTAGTTAGGAGACCAGGGGATTAGGTCCTAGGTGGGACTATGGTAGACCAGCTAAGCCTAGGCCTGAAGTAAACTTGTTCTACTGTTTTAAGTTATTGGGCCCCATCGAATGTTTTTCCCCCAGTTAAAGATTGTTTACAACTCCACATCCCAGCCTTCAGAGTCATCACCCCAGTGAGGTACCCACCACCACGAACTTTGCTGGCCAGCAGGGTAAAGGGTGCACCCACAGGTGGAAGGGGTGGGAGAAAGTAGGGTACATGCAATATTTACCATTACTAAGTTGTGTGTTGCATCTCTACATTTTCCCCACTCCCTCCAATAAATACTGTTATTGTTCATGTTACATTCTGTCATTGTTATTTGTTATACGGGTAATCATTATTGCTGTTGCTGTGTAGTGGAGTGCTTGTAGGGGCAGCTACTGTATTTTCCTGGGGGGTGGTAACCTGCGGTTTGTCCACTGGAATCCCATATCACTGCCCCAGGTGGAGGAACAGCACCATTTCTTTTTCTGCCTATCAGTGAACCCAAGCCAGCCATCTCAATGGTGTGTCCTGGAGGGACCCAGAAAAGCCTAGGTGAGTCAAGGGGCTGCTTACATTGCCTTTACTATGCTCCCTTTTATCTTAGCCTATTGTTCCTGTACCACACCCAGTCCACCCCCCAACCAGGTCATCCCTAAGGCATTCACCCACCTTCTCCTGAAGCTAGGACCTTCGTCCTTGTGTGGTTTGATTCTGCAGCCTTGCTTATATTGAACCATACTGTATGGTGATCATTGGTCCCCAAGTGACCTCCAACCTTGATGTCTGAAACACTGTCCCTGTTAGTGAGTACTAGGTCCAGTATTGCCCCATCACGAGTGGGCTCACTGACTAGTTGCCTGAGGAACACCCCCTACAGAGAGTCCAGAATGTCCCTGCTTCTAGCTGAAGCCACTGCTTTGAGGCTCCAATCCACATCTGGCAGGCTGAAGTTGCCCACCATTTTCGGTCATCTTGCCAGTGGCTTCCACCAGTTTAATATCTATTTCATCCCCCTGTGCTGGAGATCTGCAGATCACTCCAGCATGAATAGTGGCTCCATTCCTGGACTCCAGGGTGACACACAGTACCTCTGCTTCCCCTGTATTTCCTGTATCTTCATCACTTTTATGCCTTTCCTCACATAAAGCACCACACCCCTGCTTTCCTTTCCACTTGGTCCTTCCTGAACAGAGTATAGTCTGGTATGATCATGTCTCAGTCATGGTTTTCAGTGCACCATGACTCTGTAATGGCTACAGTATCCAGGCTGGCCTCTGCCATGATGACCTCTATGTCCAAAATCTTATTTCCTAGACTTCTAGCATTCACACACAAGGCCTTTCAGATTTTGTTTCCACTCTGCTCGTTGCTCCTCCTGTTTTTTCCTTTTTGCCCTCCCCCTTTTAGTGTTCCAGTTCCTTTCTCTCTCTTTATCTCTACCACCCTGCTTCTTTTATTAATTTGCATCCTAGGGGATTCCTCTCCCCTTGGGTTCTCCTTACTTTCTACTTCAGGATGTGGGGGGGGGGGTTTCTGACTCCCCAATTCTTTCTGCCACCCGCCTCAACTAGTTTAAATGTTAATCAAAATAACATTTAAACCGCCCACTAAGGACCACTGTTCCCCTCCCGCATGGATGCAGGCAATCACCCCTGTATAGGCCCTTATCCTCCCAGGTGGGTCCCCAGTCCCCAATGTAGCTGAATCATTCCTCTCTGCACTATTTCTTCAGTCATGAGCTGAAGCTCCTGGTGTGAAGAGCCTTCTCCTGTCCATTGCATAGACAAGCAGAATCTCAGTTAAAGCCACTGAGTGAGCTACCCAAGATACCTCCCCAGCTCCCGAAACTCCCCCTGCACTATCCCAGCCCCATTCCTAGCCAGGTCATTAGTCTACAGGTGGACAATGACATCCAGCTCTCCGTCCTGTCCAGCTGCCCAAGCGATCCTCAGGATCTGCTTCCCATCACTCTGGACCATGTTGCCGGCTAGGCACCTAATCTGTCTCTCCCCCCCTTTCCTATTCCCAAATCTATCCCCCTCACAATCGAGTACCCCACTAGAATTTGCTTCCTCCTCCTCTGGGGTACTCTACCAGCCTCCTTGGGGTCTCCACTATGGAGGGTTCCCACATCCTCCCTGATCACGACTGCAGGTGACTCCTCCTGACAGTCCCACCCTGCCGGAGTGGCGGAGGAATTACATAGTGGTACCAGTTGAGGAATGTGTCTCTGTCTCACTACCCCACTCTTCCAGGGATCACCATAGTCCAGCTGTTCCTCCTCCCTGGCATCCTCTGAGGTAACGGTGGCAGACTTGGTGGCCCCTGGATGGGGAAGGGTTCACTGAATCTTCACCAACTTGGCCTGGAATCAAATGACCTCTTCCCTCAACCCAGACAGGTGTGTGCAGATGGGCATCACCGCAGTCTCCAGAAGATCTCTGTGAAATCTACTGCCCCACAGCCACTGCGCTGTACCATTCCCAGCATTCTCAGTTTCTATTCTCCCTGTGTTACCTGGAAATATTTCTGTACCCTTACCCCTGATAGGGTGTTTCTAGTTTTCTCTCTTTTTTTTTTTCTATTTGTGTTTCCCTGTGCATTGTTTAAATCTTTTTATACTCCTACCCTAGATTGGTGTTGCTCCTTTTCTCAGTTTTGGCCTAACTTTGGCCTTCAGCCCTTCCCAGCAATGACTCTTACACAGTAGTGAACAGGTGCCTTGCCTTAGTTGACCGGCAGAGTCCCTTGCTTCTCTGCTTCCTTCTGCTGAGAGTTACTGATGTCTACTATGCCAGTTACTTGATCTGCTCCTTTGCTGTTCCACTCACTCGGTGGCACATGAATGTGTAGGACATGCTGGCAGTGGCTCCTTTTTATGCAGAACCTGCTTCCTTCCTAGTGGTGTGTTATTGGCTGTGGGAGGTCAGTTATTAACTAGCTGAGGCCATACCTCCCAACCATTCGTCACTGAAATGTGTGACAAAATGTGTGCCAAATGAGCAAAATGTGTGACACTGCACCAAACATGGTACTGCAAGCTCGGAACATTATGGCTGTCAGTGCACTAATGCTCCGAAATATTCACGGATAACTGATCATAATAGATTATTATGAATTTCTGCTTTAGAGTTTCAGTGGGAAATGTAGAACATCACTTTCCCCACATGGGGCAAAGGATTGCTAAGAGGTAAAATGAGTGACGTACCTCATGATATGTGACAGTTGAGAGGAATGGCTGAGGCCCAAAGCCACACAATTAACACCCTTCCCCCAATCTAGAAGCCTAGACACTGTTCTTATAATACAGCCCCTAAATGTGTGCTACTCTTGCTGGTCTCAAATGTACCCTTTACTCAATAACAAATATAATAATTCAACCAAGTTTCACCACAACTTACCCCACCTATGTTGTCTCCCAAAAATACAAGCCCTTTTTTTTATTGCCACTCCTGTGAAAAATGTAGGCAGACTCTGCCTAAGGCATCACCCAAAGGAAAATTGGTCTTATATAACAAGCCAAAACCCCAACCTGCTATCAGAAATCTGACTCAGCCCCACCTCCATTTATCAACTAGCTGAAGCCCCAGGTCAGACAATTAACACTCCTCCCTCCCCCAAACTATGGGGCTAGACACAGTTTTATAATATGGCCCCTCTGTCAGCCTCTCCCCTATTCACATTAGCTTCAAGTGGCAGCTAAGTAGCCACCTTCTACCAACTGACCCATGCATTTGCCTCCTTCTGCCCTGAACCCTCCTCACTCCTCCTCCCACAGTGATGGCCCCATACTAGTCCTATTAGCCTTACTCCATTTGCGCTTACTGTTTATTGCCTTAAGTCTTTTCCCCCGAAACCCCACAGCTTTGACCTCTCTCCCTCTTTCAATGCTATTTTAATGTAAGCCCACCTCACAAAGTCTAGGGGTATACAAATGGTGCAGCATGGGAGGGGGCACTGTACAACCAAGAAAACACTGTCAAAGAAAATAGAATATGTTCATTATCTGGTGTCTCTGTCATTATGAGATGTCTTCGCAGAATGAGGAGCAGGTACACTTCTTTGCTTCAGAAGGATGACTGCAAGGGGCAATGTTCGTTAACAGGCACAACATGCACAGTTTAAATCAGTTAAATTCAATGTCCACTCCAGAATCAAAAGTGCAAAACTGATTTCATGTAAAACAAAAAGCTTGATGAACCACTCCATGGAGCATTGGGGTAACAACTACAGTGTGATGGATTGCTGTCCAGGGTGGCTTCCGGCCTTGTGCTGGGATCTGCTCCGTTGACAGTTTCCACGAGGGTGCGAAATCTGGGTGTGATCCTTAACAGCAGGTTGACTTTTGAAGATCAGATATTGTCTGTTGTCAGTAGTAGTTTTTACCATTTGTGGAACATTGCCCAGATTAAGACCCTCGTTCCTCCCGAGGACCTGCTGATGCTGGTACCTGCCTTTGTCTCCTCCAGACTCAACTATTGCAGCACTCTTTACTTTGGAGTCATGGGAGGGGACCCTTCGTAGGTTGCAGCTAGTGCAGAAAGCGGTGGCTTGGTTACTGACTGGCCTTTCTAGGCTTAGTCATGTGACTCCTGTCCTGCGTGCTCTGCACTGGCTGCCGGTCAAGTAGAGGGTCCTTTTCAAGGAGGGGCTTCTCACCTATAAGGCCCTAAATGGACTGGGCCCTGGATATCTGTCTGAGCTCCTCACACCTGTGACCTCTGTCCGCTCCCTCCGTGCCGCCTTAAGGGGCCTCCTCACTGTTCCCAGGGTACAGCTCAAGACTTCTGGGGATCATGCTTTCAGTATCTCTGGGCCATCCCTGTGGAACTCTTTACCATCTGCAGTCCAGGAGGCCCCCCTCAGTGGAGGCTTTTAAGTGGAGGCTGAAAGCACACCTCTTTGGCCTGGCGTTTAACGAGTCCTGAAATCTATTATGATGCCTGGTCCCTAATGAATCTGTTTTTATTTGTTTCATGTGTTAACTGTATTTATACTACTTTATATATATGTTTTAATGCTTATTTTATTGTACTGTGAGGCACCCAGAGCCTCCGGGGCTGGGCTCCATACAAATAAATTTGCGTTGTCTTGCCTACTTTACAGGCTGAAACCTGACAGTTGTCTTGCAACAATCTTTTTTTTTAACAGATTGATTAACAGCTAACTGACATTCCCTTGAGCTGAAAAGGTTACATTCCTAACAGCAGCATTATAGGTGGACCAAAATGGGCCTCATGTGGGAGCATTTCAAATTCAGCGACACTCTCATGTCTTATTCCTTCATGTTACTCTGTCTTCAACCAGACACTTGCTTATTTTTCCTTTTCTTAGTCTCAGCAATACTCTAAACTGAGGTACACTAGCAACTGTGACAGCAAGAGATGTTTCTACTGTCCCAATCCCATTTCTTGCTTTGCCTTTCTTTAGCTTGCTACACCAGGGGTTACCTTGACACAGAGGGCTGATTCTAAAACAGAGAGCAAATTCTCCTACTGAGGGGGTCTCAGACTTCGTCAACCGATGTTGCTTTTAGCATGAAAATGAATCACCAAAGACTTTCCTGTTACCCAGCTGCTGATGACACACACCTGCAGCTAGGCTCTTCCAGGCAGTTATGCATACCCCTGACCTGTCCAGTAACTCTGGCACTGTCCGCACATGCATCAATTTCAATTTTGGGACTGCCTTTACCCAGAGGACTGTTGGGTGCACCTCACAGATCACCCGGACAGCCTGCCACCCTGCTGGGGTCCCAACCAACCACTCTTCACATGGATTCTTTCTTGCCTCAATGAGCTGTGCCCCCTGAGAGCCCAAACACTGTAGCAGCCACTGGCCAGGAGAAAAGGGGTAGACTGCCACTGCTATGCCCTCAACAGTCCAGGCTGCCACCTCTGGACCGCACCCCCAGGCCCCATCTGCCATAGCTGGCCCACCCAACAAAAAACACCAATGGCTCTACAGGGTGCACTTGCCCGCAGGTGAGATTACTTAAGAAACAGGGCCCAAATCGGTGCTTACCCTACCAAGGTGCCAGAGACCACTTAGTGTGCCTACAATACTTCTGCTCCTTCTGGGCTCCAGCTCCCAACTGCACTGATAGGACCCAGACTGATGCTCACTGCCTCCCTTGCAGTATTACAACCTGAATCACCACACTTGAAATGCGGGTCTTTGAGGGAGGAGGCAATCAGCCCACCCAGGCCCCACCGCGGCCCTCTGGCTGAACTTGCGGGCCAACCCCCCAACTCCTCTCTCTCCTCTTCCACGCTCTCTTGGATCTCCTTCTTGATTTATTTATTTTATTGTATTTATTTATTTATGACTTTGATAACCGGGTGAGTGCACTGATCCCAGGGACCATTTTCAGGCACGACCCGGGCCATAACACATGGCGCAGGGTGACAGTGGAGTACAAGGTAACAGCAATACACATGAAACAGATTTGATACAAGCAATAATAGTAAGCACAATATACAGGTTTGATGCATAAGTCCATTTGAGAACAGTGAATACAAGGTTTCAATATTGGACATGAGGAGATTTGGTACAAAACAAACAAATCGTAGGCACAGTGTACAATGTGTAACTGCATCGTCGAGTGAGCAAATAATACACAGAATACTCAGTAAAAAATATATATATACAATATGTACAGGCAGGGAAGTCACATATTACTGTGTAAAATACAGTATACCAGTTGTAGGCAGGGGAGTTGACTAGTGTGGGTAGGTGGGTAATCCCTGGGCAGGGAAGTTGACTAGTGTGGGTAGGTGGGTAACCCCTGGGCTGGGGAGTTGACTAGTGTGGGTTGGTGTCAGACCCCAGGGAGCAGCGGCAGGATGAGTTTGCCAGGAACCAGACTTTAAGGCGGGACTTGAAACTGGAGTGTGTGTCAGTGGAACGGAGTTCAGCGGGTAGTTTGTTTCACTGCAAAGGGACAGCTGCAGACCAAGCTCTGCTACCCATGTTGGTGGATACCCTAGGAACAGCTAGAGGGGGAGTGCTATTAGAGTAGAGGTTGCGGAGGACCATTCTGGTTTTCAGAAGGGCAGTTAAGGGGGATTCTGGAGCCGTGCGGATGACATTGTCTACCATGCAGCAGAGGGCTAGGTCAACGTGACCTTGTAGCGGTAGCCATCCAAGGGTATTATAAAGGGTACAGTGGTGGGTGGAAAATGGGGCCAATAAAGCAAAGTGACAGGCGCTGTTGTAGGCAGCGGAGAGTTTAGCCATGGCAGTAGCTGAGGTCCTGGCATAAATAGGGGAGCAGTAGTAAAGAATAGGGAGAAGATTACCCTGGACAATGGCTAGTCTGGCTTCAGGGGTAAGGTATTGCCTGAATCTATAGGCGGCACCTAACTTTTGATAGAACCTTCTGACTAGGGAATTTGCATGCTCAGTGAAGGTGAGGGAGGGGTGGAGCAGTACTCCTAAGTATTTGTAGGTGTTGACATCCTCCAGGGCTGGACTGTCTGGGGTGAGAATGCATAAGGGGCATGATTTTCAGTTTTGGCCAGAAAGGGCTTAGATCTGAACAGCATGGATTTAGTTTTTTTGGCATTTACTAAGAGGATTTTTTTTGAGAACCAGCTGCTGGCCGCAGCATAGTTGTGAGAGAGAACAGAGGAGACTGCGGCCGTGGATTTGTCACTCTGGAAGAGGACAAGGTCATCAGCATACAGGAGAGAGTGACAGTTGAGGCAGTCGAAGGGAAGTGCATTAATGAATAAGGAGAAAAGGAGGGGACCCAGGATTGAGCCTTGAGGGACCCCCACAGAGACAGACAGGGTAGGGAGCAGGTTTGACCAATACACACGAATTGTGAGTGATCGGTAAGGTTTGTTAGTGAACCAGCTTGTGACTTTCTGAGAACAACCAAGGAGGCTAAGCTTGGAGGTAAGGAGAGCATGGTTAACCATATCAAAAGCCTTTGAGAGGTCGACGAAGACAGCCCCGGTGGCTTTACCATTATCCATGATAGAAAGGATGTGGTTGGTCAGAAGGGTGAGGGCAGTGGCAGTGGAATGATTCTTGTGAAAGCTGTGCTGTTGGTTGCATAGGAGGGTGTATTTGCCTATGTACACAGTGAGCTGATTGTGGACTGCTTTCTCGAGTAGTTTACTGAGATGAGGGAGGATGGATATCGTATGGTAATTGTCGGAGGATTTGGGATCACCAGCTTTAAGAATGGGGATAACCTTAGCTATCTTCCATGGGTCAGGCATGGAGGAGGTGGAAAGGGTAAGGTTAAAGATGAAGGTGAGTGGCCTGGCAATTGCTGGAGGGATCAGCTTAAGGAACACTGGAGATAGCCCATCAGATCTGGAGGAGCAGTGGTTAGGTAGACTTTTGAGTAGCTTCACAGTGTTGTGTATGGAGAGGGCTTTAAAATAGAATGGGGGTATGTGCGGGTGAGTAGCAGAGCTGGAGGAGGATGGTAATGTATCAGGTATTAGGGCTGAGCTTTGAGGTTGGGCAGTTGGCAGCATATTTAGGTACATGGATAAGTTGGTGAACTTACAGTTGAAGACACTGGCCACATCGTGAGGGTCGGTCAGCGCCCATTGATGCCATAAACCCTCTTTTTACACCCCCTAGGAATGGGGCCCTCTGTCAGCAGCAAGCAGGCCCACATTCCAGACCTACCGGCATCATTACTCTCACTGCCTAGTTACCAAATTTTTAACTAGTAAGTTCTCAGAGGGTGATTACATTAACTATTTCCTCCCACTATGCGGCATTCAGCCAACTGTTCTGTTTGATTTCAATTAAATATTTATCTTATTGTCTTGCTGATGTTCCTCAGTGATTATGTATTTACTATTTGCTGCCAATTGTACATTGCTGCTGTGACATACTATTCTCTATGACTTCTAGTACATTACTGATGTTGTTATTTAATTGCAATGTTTTGTATTTCCCTGCATATTGTTCATGTTTTATTGTAAACAGCGTATTCTGCCCTTCTCAAAATGTATGACTGTACTTGCCTTGTACTCTCCCGGGTCATGCCTGAAAATAGGCATTTTCTATGTCTAGCGCACATACCCAGTAATCAAAAACAAATAAATAAATATGGGCTACTATGAATGGTCTCAGATTTACCCTTCACTCAGTAATATATATATATATACTAATTCAAACAAGGTTCACCACAACTTACCCCCCTCCATCTTGTGTCCAAAAACCACAAGCATTTTTGTCCCTCTTGTGGCTTAAGGCAGCACTTGCAGTAAATTTGATCTTATATAACAAGCCAAAACCAACCTGCCATCAGAAATCTGACTCGTCTCAACCTCCGATTATCAACTAGCTGAGGCCCCAGGCCAGACCCTCCCTCCCTCAAACTACAGGGCTAGACACAGTTCTTAGTAATATGGCCCTTAAATGTGGGCTACTCTGGCTGTGTACCCTTCCCTCAATACTAAATGCACTAATTCAAACAAGTTTCACCACAATACCCCACCAATGCTGTCTCCCAAAGACACAAGCCTTTTTTTGTCTCCTCTTGTGATAAATGCAGGCAGACTTTGGTTAAGGCAGCACCTGTAGAAAATAAGCATTTGTCAATGCCGAATGTTGTCTTGCTGGCATTGGCATTGGTAGTGCAGGATTTAGAGACACATAATAGGAATGGCAGTGAAGTATTTAACTGACGCCAACCCAACCCCCACCCTGCAGAAATTGACAGGCATTGGGGTGTGCCTTTGGGTCCTCAGCTATAACGCTCATGCCATTGTACCTTACCCTACCCTGTAGACACTGACATGTGTTGTGGTGTGCTTTGGTGTCTTTGGGCCTTATACTTACCCCATTCCATAAGGAAATACGCTGAGGTGGGTGCAGTATAGGAGAATGGGGTGAACTTTGGGGCCGATCACTCCAAGGCACACCTCGATGCCTGTCACTGGCTGCAGGGTGGGGGTGGAATGGTGGGAACATTACAGCTTATGATCCCAAGTCACACCCCTGATGCCTGTCAGTCTCTACAAGGTGGGGTGTTAAGAGTTGGAAACCCTAACACCGTAGGCGTGTGTTGGTATTTTCACTGCAAATTATAAACATGGGTGTTTTGTGACCCCACCTCATGAAGAAGGGCACTATCAGTTTGTTAGTCGAAAGGTGATTTTGCACAGTGACTGTGCCATTTGGCGCCACAGGTACAGAAACACATTTTGGTCAGGATGTGGAAAATGACAACTGTATTGTTCATGAGGAGGTGTAAAACAATGGCAATGTTGAAAATCTGGAGTGAAAATATGAAAAATTGGTGAAGTCATGAGCATTTTATTTATTTTATTTATTAAATTCTCGGATTACAAATACCTTTGAGCAGAAACTGCTCATCTACAAAGGTTACACGTCAAAGGATGAGGGTCAACATACATACAGAGGTAGTAAAAGAATGCACAATAAACAACCAAAACAACTAAAAGAAAAAATAATGATACTCAGTTATAACATACATTGTGATGCATGCATGCATAGAAACTGCGCAACGCACGTCCATAGCCCAATTATTTTTGGGATTTTTTAACCACATTTTCAACATAGGCATTTTGGGATCTCCCCTCATGAACAGTGGCACTGTGAGTTTGTTAATCTGTTCCAAAAAGTTGTTTTCCCACAGCGACCATGCGATTGTAAGCCACAGGTGTGAAAACACATTTTGGGCAGGATGTGAAAAATGACAGCTGTACTGTTTATAAGGAGGTGTGAAAAAATGCCAGTGTTGAAAATATGGTATGAAAATATTGCAAATTTGGCGGGTTAAGGCGCATGTGGAAATGCGCGAACGATGCTTGTAAATACAGTCATTATGGATGTTCATCACCAAATTTTCAACATAGGCATTTTAGGACATCTGCTCATGAACAGTGTCACTATCATTTTGTTAATCTGTCCCTAAAATGGATTTCCCACAGCGACCGTGCTATTGTGCGTTGGAAATGCGAAAACACATTTTGGCCAGGATATGTAAAATGACAGCTGTACAATTCATAAGGAGGTGTGGGAAAATGGCAATGTTGAAAAAGTAGAGTTAAAATATTACAAATTCACGAAGTTACGAGCATGCGTGGAAACTGTGCAATGCACTCTCATAAAATAGCCATTTTTTGGATTTTTTTCACCAAATTTGCAACATAGGCTTTTTGAGCACCCCCTCATGAACTATAGCACTATTGTTTTGTTAATTTGTCCCGAAAGGTGAATCCACACAGTGACTTTGAAATCACCTGTTGGGACCAAATAATGCCATGACAGTGACTGATTTCTTGAGGAGGGGACCCAAGAACCCCATGTTGAACATTTGGTGCCAACATTCCCAAAAATGGCCAAGATATGCACCAAAGTTGAAAAAACCTATTTATGTCATTATACAGCTTATCAGCATTTCCTCAGTTCCCGGTTGGCGTTGAGGAGTGTAGATGTGTTCCCGGTGTAGTATCAAATCGTGCTACCCATCAGAATTTGCTATCCTTGTCAACTGCACATGTGTATCAGCATCATGCATGCGCTCTGCAACAGTCAGAGGGTAACAAATTCTGACAGCGAAGTCCAGGAGAAAAACTCTGGAAGGTGGGCATTAAAAATTTGTGCAAAAGGCTAAACCCTGCAAGTGAGGCATACGTTTTTAAACAAAACCTGTATATCGTCCCCTCTATCTCTTGAATGATCATTGGGCATGATGGATAAGCTCAGTTTTGGTCTGCTTATGTTTGATGACAGTCAAAGGAAATTGTACAATATCCTGTACTCAAATGCTAATTTAATCCTTATAGCACACGCTATATTGTAATAGTGATCTGATTTTTCAATGCAGACTCATTTTGGTTTACTAAGTTTATTTATTTGGGTACTTAAGATTACTGTTTTTATGTTTTGAGTATCATTTTTCTCTGTAATCTGAGTTCACTGTTAAAACCCAAGTCGTGTGTGTGTGTGTGTGTGTGTCCATGCGCTAGTCTTGTTGCAGTGTTACTCATTAAAAAAAAATGAAGGAAATCCTGACACCTCACCCTGTGTCTCAATTAATGCATAAAACATTTCCTTAAAAGATCAAGGTATTAAGTGTTCTTTTATTCATATGTGAATAGGGTAAGGAATAAGGATACTGTCTATAGACTGTACTGTACATATCGTGTACCTTATATCATTGTGCCCTATATTTGAGCAAACCCGTGTGGTATGCACTTTATGTCTTATAGGTAGTCATAATAGCTACTGTAAGTAGCTCCTGTCAAATGTCAGAACTACTACATATTATTCTGTTAAGCAGTATAGCGGGAACATTGTTTAACCAGAAGTAGCACACTAAGCTGAAGCTTGTTTTCAGTTGCAACCTGGGAGCACAAGGAATTTAAGTGACTTGCTCAGGATCACACAGTATGCATCTATGTGGCTGTGGGATTCAAACCCAGGTCTCCAGATCTGTAACTCAGAGCCTTAACCCACTGCGTTATACTGCCTCGATATAAACTATATACAGTGGATGCAAGTGGTTACTTAAGAAGCTGAGCATTTCATTTGGTGACTATTACGATCTCTGTTGTGAAGCCTGTTGAGGTATTGTGCTACAGCTGTGCTATATGGAGGAGGTGCCTATGGGGTACTCTTTACCTTTTACTGTATACTCTGCAGGTGTCAAAATGTATCATGAGTTTTTTATGTTCAATTTATGCCTGTTCTTGGGTGCTTAGCCGCTGAATCCTCTGTAGTCTGTTAAAAAAAATAACTTGCTATCTGCTGTGATTTTGTTCTTCATTTGCATGCCTTCCTGATCGAGAATTGTGTCACATTTTTGAGCTTTTTACTCATTTTATGGTGCGCTTCTGTAGTGCCCCAGGGAAATTGGGGGCACCACAGAAAATAGGGGATTCTCAGAGATATGAGGGGTCAGACAGTTATGAGGACCATGGCAGCTTAATAGGAAACCCTTAAAACACTTTGGTGACCCTCTGAAACACAGAACAGGCCCAACTCCAGCAGACAGTCCTAGCAGTCTAAATTCAGGGTTTTAAAAGAAAACCATTTTTTTCCCTTTCTTCTCCCTTCCTTGTTTCCCCCTTCTCCCCCTGCTCAAGACTGACACCCAGCCAGCCAAAGCTAAACCAGTTGGGCCACATTCCTGTCCCATAGTGGAGAAGGAAGCCAGGCTGAGCCCTCTCAGCCAATCCCTGTGGCCAGGGTAGATTCAAAATTGGAGACTTTTTTTTTTGCCACTGACTCAGCCTCAAGAGGCTGAGCTCTGGATGAAAGAGCCAATCCCCTGGCAGGTAGCCAGGACCACCCCAGCCTAGAGGAGGTCCTGCACAGGCTGGAGAGGGGGAGAAAGAGTTAGACCAGGGAGGGTGAAGGATAGCAAGGCAATGGATGTTGACTTCCCTGTTAGGAGGTTGAAGCGAATCCCCTGGGTCCCTTCAGTGTAACTCCCTCCAGAAGATCCCCAGTAGCAGCCTCAGTCAGTTTTTCAGAAATTGCTGTTAGTCGGTCCCCAGTGCGTCGCGCCATTTCACCAAGCTGAATTCTGTATCCCCAGAGAAGAGTCTTATCACCGGTTGCATTTCATATATAAACTTGTTGAACCCAGGGCTCCTGCACACACCTCTTCACTAGAATTTCATGCCTTCACCCAGGGAGGGTCCCAGCCTGGCACCACTGCACCCATGTCCAACGACATCCACCAACTCCAAGTGTTTGCCATGACACCCCAGATTTGAGTTGTGGGTCGTGAGTGGTAGCCAGCTGGTAGCTAGAGCCCACCAAAGTGAGTCAGATTGGGAGCTGCCCTGGCTCTAGCTTGAGGGACTTAAGTCATCCACCGAACTCGGAGTCACGTTGCCCATTCTCCCACATAGATATTGTCTCAAGGTGGCAATAGTACCGGTGGCCTATACAAGGCCTTGCCCAGGATTGCCAGGCTCTGTGCCCCATTCCCCGAGGTGGCATAAGGACCAGTGGCCCACACAAGAGGCCACACCATGGGTCACCACACTCTTGATTGTACTGCCCATAGGTGGCTCTTGTTCCACTGATGCATCAAGAGGTCACACCAAAGATTGTCAGATTGTGAAGCTGCAGGGCTGAGGTGGTAAGGGTTATGGGGACCTGCCCAGAGGTCGTCCAGTGGATCATCACACCCAGCATCCTTTCCTCGACTGGAGATCACCTGCCCGAGGTCACTGCAGCCAACATCCCCAGATGAGGTTCTCTTCCCCTACACCCTGGCATCAACACCCATCCTCGACCAGGCACTTCCCTGTTGACGTTGCCTCAGCGATGCCAGGAGTCACCTTCTTCCCAGGGCCAGGAGGCCTATAGTGTTTTACTTGGTTTTTGGTTCACTGGGGGATGCCCCATTTTATGGCCTGTGTAGGAAGCGCTTCCTTAGGTTCACCCTCAGTGTGGACGTGGGAACAAATGGAGTCCAGACGTTGATTCAGATTCAAAACAAAAGAATTGGATTTATTTCTCCAACAGACAAAAATAAGCAGACTGAGCATGGAAGATAATAAAGGCATCAAACAAAATCAAAATTACAGAACTTAAGTCAGTTTCAAACAAAATTTCATTTACCCACCTAGTATCAAGCTAGGGAACAGCTCCTTCCAACCAACTAACTCACAGTTCAATCTGCAGTGCTTTTATACAAAAAAAAATAGTCACATGACCACTATAGCCCCTCCCATATCTAGCTTGAAACAAAAAGTATCCTTTAGAGGGATTACATTTTTAATACAATAACTTGAAAGAGCTATAACACAAAATTGAAAAGGGTTTGAGGCACAGAAATGCAATAATTAATCCTTTAAACCAAAAGAAATAGTTTATACTAACGTTTCAGGCACCTCCTTCATGCTGACATCATAAAAGAGGCAGAGCTCGGCCGGACAGCCCTTAGGACAGCATGCAAACAGCAGGGAGGGTCTAGAAGCTCTGCACCAGGAAGTAACAATTAAAACAAGTATTTGTCAATGCCGAACATTCGCTTGCAGGTATTTGCAGTGGTGTTTGGCACATATGGTGCTTTACCCTAATGCCCTGTGCAATTGCTGGTATTTGCACAATAAATTTTCAGCATGACCTTTTTGTTACCCCCATTGTGCGCTACATAGGTGGAAACACGTTTTGGGCAGGATGTGAAAAATGACAGCTGTACTGCTCATAAGGAAGTGTGGTAAAATGGCAATGTTGAAAATCTGGAGTGGAAATATTGAAAATTTGCAAACCTACGAGCGTGCGTGGGAACTGTGCAATGCACACTCGTAAAACAGTCATTGTTAGGAATTTTTTCACCAAATTTTCAACATTGGCATTTTAAAACCTCTGCTAATGAACAGTGTCACTGTGATTGTCTTGCTGTGTCCCATACATTGATTTTGCACACCGACTGTGCCATTGTTCACTACATGGGCGGAAACAAGTTTTAGGCAGGATGTGAAAAATGACAGCTGTACTGCTCATAGGGAGGTGTGGTAAAATGGCAATGTTGAAAATCTGGAGTGAAAATATTGAAAATCCGCAAACTTACGAGCGTGTGTAGGAACTGCACAATGCACGCTCGTAAAACAGTTATTTTTAGGAATTTGTTCACCAAATTTTCAACATAGCCATTTTAAGATCTCTGCTCATGAACAGTGACACAGTGATTTTCTTAATGTGTCCCATACACTGAGTTCGCACAGCAACTGTGCCATTGTGCGCTACATGGGCGGAAACACGTTTTGAGCAGGATGTGAAAAATGACAGCTGCACTGCTCATAAGGAGGTGTGGTAAAATGGCAATGTTGAAAATCTGGAGTGAAAATACTGAAAAGTCGCAAACTTATGAGCATGCATAGGAACTGCGCAATGAACACTCGTAAAACAGTCATTTGTAGGAATTTTGTCACCAAATTTTCAACACAGCCATTTTAAGACCTCTGCTCATGAACAGTGTCACTGTGATTTTCTTAATGTGTCCCATACATTGAGTTCGCACACCAACTGCGCCGTTGTGCGTTACATGGGCGGAAACACATTTTGGGCAGGATGTGAAAAATGACAGCTGTACTGCTCATGAGGAGGTTGGTAAATGCCAATGTTGAAAATCTGAGTGGAAATATTGAAAATTCGCAAACCCACGAAAGGCGCGGGAACTGTGCAACGAACGCTCGTAAAACAGTAATTTTTAGGAATTTTTTCACCAAATTTTCAACATTGCCATTTTAAAACCTATGCTAATGAACAGTGTCACTGTGATTTTCTTAATGTGTCCCATACATTGATTTCGCACACCGACTGCGCCACTGTGCACTACATGGGCGGAAACATGTTGGGGCAGGATGTGAAAAATGACAGCTGTACTGCTCATAAGGAGGTGTGGTAAAATGGCAATGTTGAAAATCTGGAGTGAAAATATTGAAGTCGCAAACTTCTGACGTCGCGTAGAACTATACAATGCCGCTCATTAAAACAGTCATTTTAGGAATGTTTTCACCAAATTTTCAACATTGCCATTTTAAAACCTCTGCTAATGAACAGTGTCACTGTGATTTTCTTACTGTGTCCCATACATTGAGTTTGCGCACTGACTGCGCCATTCTGTGCTACATGGGTGGAAAACATTTGGGCAGGATGTGAAAAATGACAGCTGTACTGCTCATAAGGAGGTGTGGTAAAATGGCAATGTTGAAAATCTGGAGTGAAAATATTGAAAATTCGTGAACTTACGAGCCTGCGTAGGAACTGTGCAACGCACGCTCGTAAAACAGTCATTTTTAGGAATTTCTGCACCAAATTTTCAACATGGGGTTTTTGGGACCCCTTCTCATGAATGATGTCACTGTCATGGTGTTATTCAGGCCCAAAGGGTGATTTCATGCAGTGACTGCGCAGTGACTGTGAAATCACCCTTCGGGCCCGAATAACGCCATGACAGTGACATCATTCATGAGAAGGGGTCCCAAAAACCCCATGTTGAAAATTTGGTACAAAAATTCCAAAAAATGCCTGAGATATGCAACAAAGTTGAAAACCCCCTATCTAGCCCATTATACAGCTTACTGGCATTTCCTCAGTTCACGGTCAGCTTTGAAGAGTGCAGGCGTGTTCCCGGTCCACCGAAGATCGTTGCTCGGAGGTAAGTATGGGGTGAGGGGGTGTGGGAAGGCAGGGTGCACAGTGGGTGGGTGCAGGTTGTGGGAGGGGTGGGAGACTGCGTGGGATGGTTTTTAATTTACAGTTTGTTTGTTTTTTTACAATTGACCACGCGGGACGCTTGCCACACTGGGGTGGGCTCCCAGCATGGCAGATGATGGCTGGGGGACCGTGGAGCCGACAGGGGATTGGGCACCCCCGTCAGCTGACAATGCAGGACATTTGCCACGCTGGGCTGGGCTCCCAGTGTGGCAGAAGATGGCTGGGGGGGGCCGAGGAGACAACGGGGGATTGGGTACCCCCATCGGCAAACAACGTGGGATGTTTGCCACGTTGGGGTGGGCTCCCAGCGTGGCACCAAAGTTTTGGGGGTCGGCGTGATGCGGGGGGCGGCGTTACGCGGTGCTCTGTATGACAGCAGTGGTTTTCTTTAAAGCAAAGACCACCGCTGTCATACACAGCTCCCACATCCATTGGTGCAGGACAGCCACACCTACTCAACTGAGCAGTGGATTGCTAGGGAGAGGCACACCTTCAAAGTGTGCTACTCTCCCAAAACGTTCCTTGCGCATGCACGCAAGCGAACGTAAAAAGGTAAACTCCTTAGTTTCACAATTTTCAATGTTTAACATATGCCATAATGATAAAGAATTGTATTCATATTTAAGCTTGTTTAAAAGCTGACAGCAAATATTTTTATCTCATTTGTATTTTAATGCAGCTCAGTGCTTCACTCTACCCACAAGCTGCATTTAAAACTAGAAACTGTGCTTATGTGACTAAAATTTCCTGTTCAAATTCATTCAAGGGCTTCAGAGTGTTTATTTTGACAAAAGAAATGTGACTGTTCCAGAACTCAAGCAGACAAATGGTTTATTTAAAGTCTGGCATGAATTATAATGTTTAAAACACTGCTGAAACCCAAGTTTGAGAGCATCAGGAAGAATTCACCGGCTTCTAAGAAGCCCACTTCTCTACTTGCTTCTTTTTTCTTCTTTTCTAACAGAGGGGCACCAAAACAGTTTAATCCTGTCTAAATAATAAACCCTTATAGCAAAGAGAGGGTTTAAAACAAGCGAGTCGCTAGCGCTTGTTTCCAGGAGCATTCACACGTTCGAGGAGTCTGTTTTCACTAAAATAAAAATGCAAATGGACATACAGACTATAATATGCTGGAATTTGGACTTTCAGAGAGACTTGAAAGGAGCAATAGGGACAGCAGGATACGTACATATGGCCAGGATGTAGGTAGGGAAAGTGCAGCACTGAAAAGAAAGTAAGAGGAAAGACACATGTACTATTGCAACAGTTTTTATTTGTTTGAAAGAAGGAAACATCTCTCTAAGTGGTCCAAATACCTAATAATTGGTCCCAAAAAGGGAACCAAAGCTAATTCTGATTATCTCTATAATACTAGAGGTTTACAAAAGTGAAATCTATACTTCAGACAACACAAACCTCTAAAAATAAACAAACAAGAAAAAGAATGTGGGGGGGTTACTAAGCCCCTATTACACTCAGCAGTCGGCCGACCAAAATACTAGAAACCCAAGCTTGGTGCATTGGATCGTTACACCTTTAAGACTTGAATAACCTGGACTTTTATAGGACATTAGTGGAGCCAGTTTGTGGTCCTGGTAACCTTATTCACTCCTTCTCATGTGTATAGTGTTAGTGAATGCTAAGTTTTTTCTGTGTGCTCTGATTGTTGCTAATAAACCTTGCATCTTGGCTCTAGAGTGTGCCTCCAGCCTCTCCTTCCAGATTTATCTGGCATCACCCTAAGCTATAGGGGTATGAATCACCACAGCCCATCCACCACGCTTCAGGGGCTGCATAGTTTCCTAATGTTTACATGCTGCAGGTGCAGGGCTGATGTCCCTATAAATGGAGCAGCTTTATGGCTTCCCCACCTGTTTCACTGAAGAGCGGTGTTTTTCTTAGTACTGCACTCTGCCATTTTTGATTTAAAATATTTTTATTGTGCCTTGTGAAAATAGTATCATACCCCATAGTGACCGTGTTGTGTTTTTAGTTGGAAATGTTTTCATTTTTCCAGCAGATGGGTTGAAGGAACCCTCCCCCAACCCCAACAGCATTCCCAGTTGTATGTGGGTAACATAGAAACATAGACTTTGAAGGCAGATAAGGACCACTTGGCCCACCCAGTCTGCCCATTTCCCTACCTACTGGATAAGCTGCAGATTCTAGTTAACCAACAGCCTACTTCCTGCCACCCCCCCACTACAATTGCCTTATGTCTGTCCCATATATACAGTATATATATACTATATGAAGTAGCTCCGTGGCATCCCCACTCATTAGTGGTGCTCATAACAGTTTATGAATTAAATCTTTTCAGTGAAGTGTTTGAATAAAGTGGCTTAACCTGTACTACCATGTTGTGCTTTATTTCTGAAATTTGGACTTTGGCAGCTGATGGGCTGACTACCCCTTCCCCCATTAGCATTCCAAGTTGTATGAGGGTCAGGGAGATTATATTTTAGACTGTCAGAAGTTCACGTTCTTGAACTGCAGCTATTTACAGACAATGTAAATGATTAGAAGTTTCACATTAGTATTATAACTTTGTGTTTTACACTGTTGTGCAAGCTGCATGTGTCCTGTGCAATATACAGAGCAGTATGTGGTTAGTGTTGTTATCCCCACCCTCCAACGGTTCCATGTCACAAGAGTGAACCTTTTTCAGTGACTCACACAAGAGCAAGTATATCATGGTGAACACAAATACAGCACACAGCTGTATACGTCGAATACTAAATTGGTGCATATCTGATTACATGGTTAATGCAGGGGTGTTGTGGCCTCCACATCTCCCTTTATGGGGTTCAAGCCCCCATCCCCCAAACTTTAATAACCATGTCCGGGGGGTGGACTCTGGAGGAAAGATGAGGGACGGAGGACAGCAATAACTTACCAAAAATAAAATAACACACCTGTCTGAAGTCCTGATCCTGGGGCCACCACCACTGCAGCCAGTATCCTTACCTGCTATGCTACATGACTAGCTCGCTGGCATCATGCTCCACATCCCTAGTTAGCTCATCCCTCTTCTCCCGCTCCCTTTTCCATCCCACTGCTATTCGCTTCCCTCACCATTTTTTCCAATCCTCCCTTGCTGCTCTGTCGTTCGCTATCCCTCCACAGTTACCAAACTAAATAATCCCATTCCAAGGCAAAAATATGGGATTTCAGAGGTGTTGACTTTGATAAAATGGCCAACAGAGTTAAGCTAGCCGTAGCAAAAAGAAATACAGGTGAGGGGGTACAGGCAAATTGGGCAAGCATTAAGGATGCAATACTTGAAGCAACATCCCATTGTGTTAGAGAGAAAGGGAAGTGCAAAAGAGGAAGGAAACAACCTTGGTTCTCAGAAACAGTAGCAGAAAAGGTCAGAGCCAAAAGGCTGGTCTTCAGGAAATATAAGGGAATGCAGTGGGATGAAGATAGGGAGGCATACCAAACTGCCCTAAGGGAAGCAGGGAAGGCAATAAGGCAGGCAAAGTCCCAAACTGAGGAAACACTAGCACAAACAGTAAAAAAAAGGTGACAAGACTTTCTGTAGATACATTAATGAAAGGAGAAAGTCCAGAGGGGGTATTGCTAAGACCAAAGGGGATAAGGGGGCATGCGAGGAGAAGGACTATGTAAAAGCATCTATCCGAAATAGATACTTTTGCTCAGTATTTACTGAAGAGAAGGTAGGGCAGGACCCACAGCTCAGCACCATGGACATGGGGGGGGGAAGGGAGGTGTGCACTAGTCCCTTCACAAAAGAACAGGTCCTACAAGAGCTCGATAAGCTCAAGGTGGACAAGGCAATGGGACCTCATGGCTTACATCCCAGGGTACTAAAGGAGCTAACGGTGGAACTAGCAGAGCCATTATCAGAACTGTTTAGTGAGTCTCTGAGCACAGGAGAGGTCCCAGAAGACTGGAGAAAGGCTCGTTTGATCCCACTCTGAAAAAGTGGTAGCAAGGAGAAGGCAGAGAACTACAGACCAATCAGTCTTACCTCAGTAGTTGGCAAGATTATGGAGGCACTCCTTAACGAAAGGATAGTGCAACACCTGGAATCCATAGGAGCACAGGATCCAAGACAGCATGGGTTTACAAAAGACAGGTCCTGTCAAACTAATCTCATAGATTTCTTTGACTGGGTAACCAGATGGTGGACCAAGGGGGAGCAGTTGATGTTGCCTACCTTGACTTCAGCAAAGCTTTCGATACTGTTCCACATAGGAGATTGATTAGTAAGCTGGGTAGGCTCGGGTGGGTCAGAAGTTGGTCAACTGGGTGGCAAACTGGTTGATGGGCAGAAAACAGAGAGTGGTGGTAAATGGTATACATTCAGAAGAGATGCAAGTCACAGGTGGGGTACCTCAGGGATCAGTCCTGGGGCCAGTCCTCTTCAATATCTTCATCAGTGACATTGCAGATGGACTGGAAGGTAAAGTTTGTCTGTTTGCTGATGACACCAAAATTTGCAACAGAGTAGATGATCCAGATGGGGTGGGCAGAATGAGAAGAGATCTGGACAAAGTAGGATAATGGTTGGAAGAGTGGCAATTTGGGAGCCCAGCTCAGTGGCTCTGAGGGTTGAAGCGCTGGACGCCACACCTTGCGCTACACCGACAACCTGAGTTCGGGAGCGAGCTCGGGTGCTGGGGGTCAGCAGGAGTGAGTGAAGATTGAGCACCTGTTGGGTTGCTCTTCTACCCAGGGGGGAGGACAGGGCATCGCTCGGCATGCCAGCAGCTCCCGGTGGAGATGGGGGTGGTGCAGCACTCAGGGCAGCACATACATAGCGTGCCTGATGCTTGGCAGGGTTGCTGTGCGCCGTAGCTTCAGGGACATACACCACACACAGGACAGGGGAGTGCACAGCAGAAAAGGGAAAACACTGGCCTGTGGGGTAGACAACGGCACCTGCCCCATGCCCACTGCCGGGTCTATCCTGCCAGGCCTTCCAGTGTCCTCCACCTGGGCTGTCACCCACGACCCGGAGATTGACTGTATAAAGCACCCAAAAGGAGGGACGACCCCACCCCGGTAAGGTTAAGCTGGGGGTGCCGGTTGTGTGGGCTGAGAGGGAGGAGAGAGTAGGCTGACATAGGGAGACTTCAGCCTGGGCAGGAACAGCCAGAATGCCTGAGAGATGCTCCGCAGACCGTGACTGGAGGAAAAAAAAATAGGTTAAAAAAAAAAAGTGGCAACTGGGGTTTAATGCAAAGAACTGCAAGATCATGCACATAAGGAAAAGAAACCCGGAAGCCACCTATAGGCTGGGAGAGGAGTTGCTGGCAGTCACAAGGGAAGAAAGAGACTTGGGCATCATCATCACCGATGACCTGAAATCATCCAAGCAGACTACTAAAGCAGTAGGTAAGGCTAGGGGATGTTGGGGTGTATTAGTAGGGGTATCACAAGTCAGAAGAGGGAGGTAATAATCCCTCTTTACAAGACATTGGTTAGGCCCCATCTGGAGTACTGCGTGCAGTACTGGAGGCCACACCTTCTCAAGGACAGTAACCAAATTGAGTCAGTTCAGAGAAGGGCAACCAAAATGGTGCGTGGACTGCATCGGGAAACATATGAGGACAGATTAATGGAGCTCAGTATGTATACCCTAGAGTAAAGGAGGGAGAGAGGTGATATGATCAAAACATTCAAACACCTTAAGGGCATTAACAAGGTGAAAGAGTCTAACATGTTTCAATACAAGAAAAATAGCAGGACAAGAGGACACAGCATGAGATTAGAGGGAGGCCGATCAAGGAGTAATGTGAGGAAGTTCTCTTTCACAGAAAGCGTGGTGATGCATGGGACGGCATACCTCAAGAAGTGGTGGATATGAATACAGTGCAGAGCTTCAAACAGGCATGGGGCAGGCATAAGGGAGCAATACAGATGAATATGAATAGATAGGCCATTGACAGAGCAAAGGCCGATGGCATATTCATAAGGTAGAAAAAGAAATGGGCCTTGCAGTCCTTATCTGCCGTCAGCTTCAATGTTTCTATGTTTCTAAACTTGAAAGCAAGCAAAATGATATGCTCATTTATCAGTCGCTCATTTTGGTTTGCTCTTTTGACATGATTCCCCTTCCAACAAAATCTGATTGTATTGCAATTATGTGTCAGTGCAGGCATTATTACCTCAGTAGTTATGTATGCTTCCATTGGCCTATCAGGAATGCTGTCAGCCACATGCCAAGTATGATACAATGTTCCTGCGATGTGCACATTATTACATAGAATGGTGTCCTAGAATCATAGAAATTGACTGCAGATGAGGACCAATAGTGTTGTACAGTGTGTCCATTCTCTCCACTTACTGTAAAAGTTGCATACCCTACTTGATATCTGGCTTTACTTTCTCTTTTCTTTCGCTACTGTTCCCCTTTGCCAGTCCCATGCTTTATTAAATCCTCCCACTGTTTTGTCCCCCACTTCCTCAACTAAGAATTAATTCATTCTAGGCATCCACCGCCCTTTCCCTGAAGAAATACTTCCTGATGTAACCCCTGAGGCTACCCCCTTCCAAACTCATGTCATCCCCCCTCCCCTTCATGAACATGTACCTTATGAAGTGCTATCCTCCGATACACTATTTATGACCATTAGATACTGGCAGGTTTCTATTATGTCTCCTCTGTCTCTTCTCTCCTCCAGGGTATACATAGGGAGGTTTCTCAGTCTCTTTTATTATGAATTTTGTTTGAATCCCTGCACCATCCTTGTTGATCCTATTGGAACTGTGTCCACACTGTCTAACTCCTTACAGAGAAGTAGCCTCCAGAACTGGATTTAGTAGGAGATGTAGCCTCCAGAACTAGACACAGTACTCCAAATGAGACATCACGAATGATCTGTACAGTGGCATCGGCACCTCTTTTCTTCTGTCGGTGATACTGATCCCTATGCATCCCATCATCACGCTGGCTCTCCCTGATGACTTGCAATATGGTTTGGTTGCTGTTAGGTCATCAGGTGTGATTATCCCCAAATCCCTTTCCTGCTTGGTGACCATCAGTATCACCCCCCATCATGTAATCCTCCAATTTCATGATATAGCACTTTTTTGTATGGAATCTCAGATGCAGCACTGTACACCATCACTCCAGTTTACCTAGGTCCCCCTCATTTGTCCTCCAGTCATGGAGTGTGCACCCGCTTGTAGATATTACTGCCATCTTCAAAGAGGCACACTTTCCCTTCCATCCCCCTCACCAAAATGTCACTTAAGAAGCCATGAAATACAACTGGCCCCAGAAGAGATAATTGTGGCATCCTGCTGCTCACTCTACTTTGCTTAGATTGACCTCCATTTACCACCACCCTCTGTTTTCTATCGCTCAACCAGTTCCTAACCCAGTGTACCACCTTATGACCCACTCTCTGGCTGCTCAGCTTCTTCAATACTCTTCCATGTGCAGTGGCATTCAAGGCTTTACTGATATCAAGGTAGGTGTTATCCAAGGCCTTACTGATATCAAGGTAGGTGTTATCAACCGCTTCTTCCTCCCCCCCATCCACTTCCCTTTTCACCTAGTCAAACATATCAATTATATTTGTCTGACATGTCCTTCCTGCTCTGAAGCCATACTGTGTCAGGTCTGGTGCTCCGCTGGTTTCCAGGTGTTGAACAATCCTTTCCTTAAGTAGTAAAATCCCTCATTTTCCACACTGTTAAGGTTCTGCTGATTGGTTTCCACTTTCAAGCTTCCTCACTACCCTACTGCTGTGAAGAGGGACTGCGTCTTCCCTCCTCTCATCCTTGGTAAACACTCCCATAACGGCTCATTCATTCAAGATCCATTGGTTGTGTTGGTCACTTGCAAGCCACGCAATTGTATGTGGGCAGCAAGGGCTGTCTGCTGTCATGAGTGTGACTCACTGCGGTGCATTGCGTGTTTGACTTAATCAGCAGGCTGGCATGAAATTAGAATGAATGCACCTGTTGCTATGATGACAGGCCAAGCGGAGTTTGACTCACATTTGTCCCACTCTGGCTTCACACAGCTCTCCCCAGAATGGCATAATAGAATACCTGTCATCCCAATTTACCTGTGTCATCAACCTGTCCACTTGCGTTCCCTCCTCATCCTTGTAGAAGATGTCTGGATTGTAGTTGCTGGTCAACCCATTGAAGTGTTATGATGTATGGGCTGGCAGTATAGCCTAGAGGTTAGAGTAACAAGCTGTGAAGCTTGGTACATCCAGCAGACCAGACCTTGGTTTGATTCCCACAACCTCCACTTGCATACTGTGTAACTCTGAGCAAGTCACTTAACTGCCCAGTGCTCCCAGGTCACCCCTGAAAACATGTACTTGTGCCTAGTGGGCCTTACCTGGCTACCAAAGACTAAAAATAAAAGCACTTGCCAATGCTGAATGTTGTCTCACTGGCATTGGTACTGGTAGTGCAGGAGTTAGAGATGCATAATAGGAATGGCAGTGAAGTATTGAACTGACGCCAACCTCATCCCCACCCTGAAGGTGTGCCTTTGGGTCATCAGCTGTAATGCTCATACTATTTCACCTGTAGACACTGACAAGTGCTTTGGGTTCTTTGGGCCTTATACTTACCCCCATTCCATAAGGGAATATGCTGAGATGGGTGCAGTACAGGAGAATGGGGTGAACTTTTGGGCTGAAAACTGCAAGGCACATCTCGATGCCTGTCATTGGCTGCAGGGTGGGGGTGGAATGGTGTGAGCATTACAGCCGATGTTCTCAAGTCACACCCCTGACGCCTGTCAGTCTGTACAGGGTGGGGGTCTTACAGTTGGAAGCCCTAACGCCATAGGCGTTTGTTGGTATTTTCACTCCACATTTTCAACATGAGCTTTTTGTGACACCACCTCATGAAGAGCGGCACTACCAGTTTGTTAGCCGAAAGGTGATTTTGCACAGCGACTGAGCCATTTGACACCACAAGTACAAAAACACATTTTGGGCAGGATATGAAAAATGACAGCTATATTGTTCATGAGGAGGTGCAAAAAAATGGCAACACTGAAAATCTGGAGTGAAAATATGAAAAACTGGTGAAGTCATGAGCATGCATAGAAAATGCGCAACACACATCCATAACCCAATTATTTTTGGGATTTTTTTAACCACATTTTCAACATGTAAGCATTAATGCCTGATGAAGGAAGCTTCTACTGGGGAATTAATGCATGGCTGGAGGGGGGGTTGTGGCATGAGGCCTTGGCCGAGTGCCTAGAACCACCCAACCATGCAATAATTCCCCAATAGAAGCCGACTCCAGAGGGCATTAATGCACTTGTAATATGACAACACTTGCGTTGTTGTTGTTTCCATTTTTTCAGTTCTGTTCACTGGAACTGTTCAGCTTTGTATCAGTGTGGTCAGATCCTACGCCTTCGCCACAATGTGTTTTCTGTGGTCTGCTGCTTTGTGGAATATACAGTGTTTGCTGCTGTGACATCTACTGGTGCTACAGCTTGACCCGGTGACCCCATGAGTAATAGTTGGAGCGGGCATTACCAGTAATTAATCCTTGTTCTAACTTTGATCATGTGGTGCGTTTTGTCCAATGTTGTTGCCTTATTTCTTGCTTCTCTTTTTTGCCATGTTATAAAGGCATTTTGGGACCTCCCCTCATGAACAGTGGCACTGTGGTTTTGTTAATCTGTCCCAAAAGTTGATTTCCCAGAGCGACCACGCCATTGTGCACCACTGGTGCGAAAACACTTTTTGGGCAGGATGTGAAAAATGACAGCTGTACTGTTCATAAGGAGGTGTGAAAAAATGCCAGTGTTAAAAAATGTGGCATGAAAATACTGCAAATTTGCAAAGTTATAAGGTGTGCGTGGAAACTGTGCAACACACACTTGTAACACAGTCATTTTATGGGCTTTCATCATCTAATTTTCAACATAGGCATTTTAGGACCTCTGCTCATGAACAGTGTCACCGCCATTTTCTCAAACTGTCCCAAAAACTGATTTCGCACAGCGACTGCACTATTCTGCGCTGGACATGCAAAAACACATGTCGGCCAGGATATATAAAATGACAGCTGTACTGTTCATAAGGAGGTGTGGTAAAATGCCAATTTTTTAAATCTGGAGTGAAAATGTTACAAATTCACGAAGTTACGAGCGTGCATTGCTCAGTTTCCACCTGCAGCTAAATGAAACAGCCATTTCTGGTTTTGTTCACCAAAGTTGCAATATAGGCATTTTGATAGCCCCCTCATGAACAGTGGCACTGTCATTTTGTTAATTGGTCCCAAAAGTTGATTCCGTACAGTGACTGCGAAATCACCTTCCGGGACCGAATAATGCCATGACAGTGACTAAATTTATGAGGAGGGGTCCCAATAATCCCATGTTGAAAATTTGATGACAAAATTCCCAAAAATGGCTGAGATATGCAGCAAAGTTGAAAAAACCCTATTTATACCATTATACAGCTTACCGGCATTTCTTCAGTTAGTGGTCGCCTTTGAAGAGTGTAGACGTGTTCCTGGTCCACAAGATCATTGGGCGCCATGCTCTGGAGGTAAGGCAGGGTTGAGGGTATGTGTGTGTGTGGGGATGAGGGCACAGATGGTGGGTGGGTTTGGAGAGGAGCAGGACAGACCGTGAGGGACCGCTTTTCAGTTTTACAGGGTTAGATTGAAAAAAAAACACCGCAGGATGTTTTTTTCAGAGGTATTGGCACACTGGGGTGGGCCCTAGCATGCCACTTGAGTGTTTTGGGGGGATGCTATAGTTGACGGGGGATTGTGCACCCCCGTCGGCACATACCGAAGGGAGGGCAAGAGCCAAGGGGGATTGGGCACCCTCCTCAGCACACAACGGGGGGGCATTATGCCAACAGGGAGTGGGCTCTCCCGTCGGCAAATTAAACTGGGGACTGAAGCCAAAGGAGATTGGGCCCCCATCAGCAAAGAAAGACTGTTGGGGGGGTGAATGATGCTGAGGGGGATTGGGCACCCCCTCGACACAGAACTGAAATGAGAGGGGGCCATTATGCCGACAGGGAGTGGGTTCCCCTGTCAGCACATGAACTGGGTCGGGGCATACCAACAGGAGGATTGGGCACCCCTGAAGTTGGCATTGTGGCAGGCGCAGTGGCAGTCTCTGCCGCCTTGTTTATTGGACTGCTTTCACCAGGAAGGGCATGTCAGGAGGCGTATTCTGGTGCCGCTGCATGACGAGCTTGGCTCTCATTGCAATGGACCTTTTCTTAGATGTGCTCACCTCATTAAGTATTGCTGGTGTGACGCCTGCATGCTGGCCTATTGGGGAATGAGGTATGCACCTACTGATGCGTGCCCTGCATTCGCCCACAGTGACCGCACCTCCAAATCTGCTACTAATGCAATATGTTGACTGGTGGGCACGCGCGATCCAACATAAAAATTGGTCTTATATAACAAGCCAAAACCAACATGCTAGCGTAAAAAGGCTGAAGACATTTTCATGGTCCACAGCAAATAAAATTTTGAAATACCAAAAGGAAACGGGAAAGGGGTCTGTGTAGTGGGAGAAACAAGAATGAGTGAGGTGAGTGGGGACAAAAGTTTTTACAGATACATCAGTGAAAAAAGGATGGCAAAAGGGAGGAATAGTGAGGCTGAAGGGTGAGGATGGGGTAGAGTGGAGGATGACAGAAATAAAGCAGACATTCTTAACAGATACTTAGCTCAGTCTTTACAGATGAAAGGACAGGAAATGGACCAGAAAGGAGTAGGAAGGGTACAGAAATGGATACAAGTCCTTTTCCACAGGAAAGGATCCTAAAGTAACTGGAAGGAATAAGAGTCCATAAGGCTATGGAGCCAGATGGGATACACCTCAGGGTGCGGAGGGAGCTAAGAGAGGTGGCGGCTGAACCTCTGGAAAACCTGTTCAGCTGGTCACTGGAAACAGAGGAGGTACCCAAAGACTGGAGGACAGCTGATATAGTCCCCCTATACAAAAGTGACAACAGGAAGCAGGAAAATACAGACCAGTCAGTCTGACCTCAGTAGCTGGGAAGATCAAGGAAATACTACTGAAGGAAAGAACAGTGGAACACCTGGTTGCCAACGGTCTACAGGACTCAAGGCAACATGGTTTTACTGGAGGGAGGTCATGCCAGTCTAACCTCATTGAATTCTTCAACTAGGTAACAAGGTAGTGGGATCAGAGGGCAGTGGATGTGGCCTGCCTAGACTTCAGTAAGGCCTTTGGTACTGTGCCACATACAAGGCTGTTAAACAAGCTGGGGACCCCGGCCCGGTGATGCTGAGGGCTGAGGCGCTGGACGCCACACCTTGTGCTACGCAAGCGACCTGGGTTCAGAAGTGAGCCCGGGATGTTGGGATTTGACAAGAGAGGGAGAGGATTGAGCATCCAAGGACAGCTCTCCTCTCCCGGGAGGGAGGGAGGGAGGAGGGATGCATGCCCGGCACCTGACTAGCCTCTGGTGGAAGCCATAGGCATAGCAGACACATGAGCGCACAAGGGGTTGGGAAGTGACAGATGTCGGTAGAAAAGCCATGATATCAGGGCATAGGCAACTCCCTCAAGAACATCAGAAAAACACCCACAGCACTCCCAAGTAGACAGAGCACTAGGCCCTGATCCCCAGTACCCCTACCCGCCCCGGTGAGCAGCATCCTGATGAGATAAAGAATTCAGGGTGCTTGCCCCCCCACCTCATCCCTGCCTGGGGGATAAGCCAAGGCTACGTGGAGGATGGACCATCACGTGATACAGGTAGGAGGTGGGGACTAGAATGGCCATAGGCATCTCCTGAAGGGAGTGGAGTGCAGCAGGAGGGGAGGAGAATAAATAGAAAGAAAAAAACCAAAAACAAGCTGGGGAACATGGGAGTGGGTAGGACAGTGGTGCGGTGGGCGAAGACCTGGCTGGATAGCAGGATACAGAGGATGGTGGTAAATGGCTGTCACTCTGCAGAGGGAAAGGTGACCAGTGGGGTTCCACAGGGATCAGTGTTAGGTCCAGTCCTCTTCAACATCTTTATCAGTGACATTACTGAGGACCCAGAAGGGAGAATTTGCGTGTTTGCTGATGACACAAAGCTCTGCAAAAGGGAGGTCAGGTTGGAGGGTGTGGATAGAATGAGGAGAGAACTGCAGGAGCTTGAGGGCTGGTTAAGGGAGTGACAGTTGAGATTTAACACTAAAAAATGCAAGATCATGCACACGGGACACAAGAACCCAGGAACAACATATCAGCTGGGGGAAGGGGAGGATATAGAATGCTCCAAGCAGGAAAGGGACTTAGTGGTTATCATCTCTGATTACCTCAAGATAGGGAGTCAGTGCAACAAAGCAGCAGGAAAAGCAAACAGGCTGCTAGTATGCATAAGCAGGGGTATCACCATCAGGAAAAGAGAGGTCATAATTCCACTATACATGACATTAGTAAGGTCAAACCTTGAGTACAGTGTCCAGTTCTGGAGACCTTACCTATGTATGGACATTGACAAGGTGGAGGAAATTCAGAGGAAGGCAACCAAGATGGTGCAAGGATTACATCACAAACCCTACAAGGACAGGCTGAAAGCCTTAAATATGTGCTCCCTAGAAGAGAGGAAGGGAGGGGGAATATGATTGCAGAGGCACTAGAGTGCCTCATGGGAGAGACAAGGTGCAGGAAAGCACAATATTTCAGAGAAAGAGCTTCTCTAGGACTACCCAGGTGAACTGGTAAATCATCAGATATGTTTTGTGGAGGTCAGTCATGGCAGATCATTGTGAATCATCAAATGTTACCATATGATCATCAAGAAAGATTGTGATTTAAGATCATCATCTAGATCATGATTTAATCATCAAGCATGCAACTTTCAAATCACCAACTGATGATTATTGGTTATGTTTGTAAGCTTGCTGTAAATTAACGTGATAGTTTTTGATCATCCCCCGATCAAATGATGATTGTTGATGAGCATTGATGATTGCATTAGTTCGGTATTATAAGGCTGCATGTCACATAGAGGATAATGCCTGAGTAACAATGGTTAACCATGATGTAATCATCTCAAGCAGTTGCCAGGACAACCAAGTAAACCTCGAGCGTGCAGAGGTTTACAGTTGTCATGGCAACCGTGAGAGGTGATTACGTTTGTTGTTGCCCACCATTACTCAGGCATTGTATTTTACAGTGTATGGAAAAACTAGCCACTGTGGGGAAAAAAAAACACATTTTTTTTCAATGTATGTTTATTCTTCTGCTCTGCTATGAATGCCTCCTAGTTTGAATGTTGAGCAACTGAAGTGCTTAAATTAGCTACTGCGATCTATACTGCAGCGGGTCTGTAACTGTCTGAATGGAATGTGTGTGTTTTGAATGAATGTCCAAGCAGCAGATCACCTTTCCTTTCCAAGAATTTTGACAGGTGGTGACATTCTATCCTTTAATCCCATAATTATGACATAGTTAAGCAAGGTTTACAGCATACTGATGTCATAACAATGGGATTATCAGACTATAAATAGAATAATAGATAGGTTCGAGTGAATTACAAGGCTGTAATTCCATCCCGAGAGGTTCTGAGGACATAGGTGACACCGAGGCGAGGGTCCTATGTCCCCAGAACCTCGAGGATGGAATTACAGCCGAGTGATTCACTGAACCTAACTGTTATTTTTGTAATATATGGATACGAAATCCTGACGAGGTTTACCTCTGATTCCTTGTGGATGGTTCCATGCTGCTTGTTCTCACTCTTCACTCACATCCCCTTCCTGCGTGGAGTCCTGCTTCTCTCTCTCAGGAATAAAAAGAAAAGAAACAAAAAAAACTATGCTTTGGACACTAGAAAAGTTGGTGATCCCAACGATAGTATTACGAGGACCGGAAGTATAGTATTATTGGACCGGAAGTATAGTATTACGGGGACCGGAAGTATAGTATTACGGCACTGACTAAGGTATTACAGAATTTTTTTTGTATGCTTTTTGGGGGTATTATTTTTAAAATCCATATATTACAAACTGATTGAAAACAGGGGTTAATAGACACTGTCCATACATTATATGAGTAATACTTATCAAAAATGTTTGTTCCTAATATAAAAATATGAATGTCAAATATCAGCAAAAGTAAATAAATTATAATGTAAATCATGTCAAGTCAAGTTTGAATCCCTTTAGGAAGAGGAAATGCAATGTTCAATATAGTATACACATTTACATAACTAATTTGCATATTTCAGTAGCAGAGTTTATAAACCAAAACATTGGTTATGTTTGAAATAATTTTGCCTTGACAGTACTATTTTGTCAACTTTTATGAATGGCTTTGAGCAGAAACCAGGTACTTGTAGAAACTCACCATAGGAGGAATAATTTAAAGGACATATATAAATCGATTTGAGCCCTTACAACAGTAGTAAGAAGTGAAGTATTGGAGTAAGTATAATTGAAAGTAGTGGGTTTATATGGAACATGTATCATAGCTGATGATACCAATAAAGATGTGTAAACAGAAGATGCAATAAATTTCAAAAGTATAGAAAGAAGATAAATGCATGTTTATATTTGCTGGCGCGCATGCGCAAGAAACATTATGCGACAGCTTCGGAGAGAAGCAGGTTAGGGAGGCGCAGCAGTGTAGCAGCCAAGGGAGACACAGCATTTTGGGGCTTGGCCATAGTGCACCAATGGAGGCACAGTGTGCTGATGACACTGGCTTCCAGAAGCTGCACCAAGTTGTAATGTTTTCACCACAGCAATCACAGGCAGCCTTGTCATTGCAGCGTCAGCGATTAGCTGCAATGAGGGATTGACCCATCATTGCTGGGCAGAACATTGCTACTGTCATTGCCGCACCATTTCACAAACAATATTAATGTAGCCCCAGTGCTGAGGGGGTGCCCAATCCCCCTTGGCAGCATGTGCTCCTCCCCACACAGCGTGTTTTTGCAGACGGGGGCCCCAAACCCTTTCGACTTGCATCCCTCGGGTGCGATTTGAGTTGCTGGTGGGGGAGCCCACTCCCCATCGGCATTATCTCCCCCCCCAAGGTTGATGTGCCGACGGGGGAGCCCATTCCCCATCACTATAAGTCCCCCTCCTAGGAGTAGCGACAGTACTGCCGAGGGGTGCCCAATCCCCTCGTTGCTGCGCACCCCACGCTTTGTGCCGAATGGGTGCTCCAACTTCGTCGGCCACAACTGTCCCCAATAGTCGGCTGGCATGTTGGGAGCCCACCCCAGTGTGCCAATTCTGTTAAAAAAGTCCCACAATGTCTTTTTTCACCTGTAATCAAAGGAAATGGTCCTCGCAGTCTCCCTGCCCACCCCCACAACCTGCACCCACCCACTGTGCACCTGTGCTCCTCACACCCCCCCTCACCTCATACTAACCTCCGGAGTCTGGCACGATGATCTTCGGTGGACTGGGAACATGTCTGCACTCTTCAAAGCCGACCGCGAACTGAGGAAATGCCGATAAGCTATATAATGGAATAAATAGGGTGTTTTCAACTTTGATGCATATCTCAGGAATTGTTTGGAATTTTGGCACCAAATTTTCAACATGGGGTTTTTGGGACCCCTCCTCATGAAGTCTGTCACTGTCATGGTGTTAATCGGCCTCAAAATGTGATTTTGCGGTAACTGCACGGAATCACCTTTCGGGATTGATTAATGAAATGACAGTGCCAGTGTTCATGAGGTGGGCTCTCAAAAAGCCTGTGTTGCAAATTTGGCAGAAAAAATCCAAAAAATTACTGTATTACGAGCGTGCGTTGCGCTGTTGTTATGCACGCTCATAACTTCACGAATTTGCAATATTTTCACGCCAGATTTTCAACATTGGCATTTTTTCATACCTCCTTATGAACAGTACAGCTGTCATTTTTCACACCTTGGCCAAAATGTGTTTTCGCACTTCTGGCGCAGAATAGCGTGGTTGCTATGGGAAATCCATGTTTAGGACACATTATGAAATTGACAGTGACACTGTTCGTTAACAGAGGTCATAAAATGCCTATGTTGAAAATTTGGTGCCAAAAGTCCATAAAATGACTGTGTTACGAGGGTGGCGTTATGCTCATTTCCAGGCGCTACACGGCCACTATATCTGCAATATTTTCACTCCACATTTTCAACATTGACTTTTTTGTGCCCTCTTGAACAGAACAGCTGTCATTTTTCACATCCTGGCTGAAATGTGTTTTCATACTTCCAGCGCAGAATAGCGTGGTTGCTGTGGGATATCTGTGTTCGGGACACATGACAAAAACCACAGTGACACTGTTCATTATCAGAGGTCCTAAAATGCCTATGCTGTAAATTTGGTGAGAAACGTCAATAAAATGACTGTGTTACAAGCATGAATTGTGCAGTTTCCATGCACGCTCGTAACTTGGCACATTTGCAGTATTGTCACTCCAGATCGTCAACATTGCCATTTTTCTGCACCTCCTTATGAACAGTACAGCTGTCATTTTTCACATCCTGGCCAAAATGTTTTTTCGCACTTCTAGTGCAGAATAGCGCAGTCGCTGTGGGAAATCTAAGCTCGGGACACATTATGAAAATTACAGTGACACTGTTTATTAGCAAAGGTGCTAAGATGCCTATGTTGAAAATCCGGTGACAGAAGTCCATAAAATGACTGTGTTACGAGTCTACATTGCACAGTTTCCATGCACGCTCATAACTTCGCACATTTGCAATATTTTCACTTCAGATTTTCAACATTGCCATTTTTCACAACTCCTTATGAATGGAACAGCTGTAATTTTTTCACATCCCGGCCGAAATGTGTTTTTGTACTTCCGGCGCGGAATAGCACGGTCGCAGTGGGAAATCTGTGTTCAGGACACATTATGACAATCACAGTGACATTGTTCATTAGCAGAGGTCCTAAAATACCTATGTTAAAAATTTAGTGAGAAAAGTCCTTGAAATGACTGTGTTTCGAGCGTGCACTGCGCAGTTTCCACGCACGCTAGTAACTTCTCACATTTGAAATATTTTCACTCCACATTGTCAACATTGCCATTTTTCGGCATCTTCTTATGAACAGTATAGCTGCCATTTTTCACATGCTGGCCAAAATGTGTTTTCATACTTCTGGTGCAGAATAGCACGGGTGCTGTGGGAAATCCATGTTAGGTTCACATTACAAAAATGACAGTGACACTGTTCATTATCAGAGGTGCTAAAATGCCTATGTTGACAATTTGGTGAGTAAAGTCCATAAAATTACTGTGTTATGAGCGTGCTTTTGCGCAGTGTCTACGCACACTTGTAACTTTGCACATTTGCAATGTTTTAACTCCAGATTTTCAACATTGCCATTTTTACGAACCTCCTTATGAACAGTACAGCTGTCATTTCTCACACCCTGGACAAAATGTGTCTGTGCACTTCCGTTGTACAGTAGCGCAGTCCCAGTGGTAAATCCATGTTCAGGACACATTATGAAAATGTCAGTGACACTATTCATTAGCAGATGTGCTAAAATGCCTATCTTGAAAATTTGGTCACAAAAGTCCATAAAATGACTGTGTTCTGGCGTGGTGTTCACGTTTCCACACACTCGTAACTTAAGCACATTAGTAATAATTTTCACTCCACATTTTCAACATTGCCATTTTTCCGCACCTCCTTATGAACAGTACAGCTGTCATATTTCATATCCTGGCCAATATGTGTTTTCACACTTCCAGTGCACAATGGTGCCATCGCTGTGGGAAATCACTGTTCCGGACACATTACAAAAATTACAGTGACACTGTTCATTAGCAGAGATCCTAAAATGCCTATGTTGAACATTTGGTGATGGAACTCCATAAAATGACTGTGTTACGAGCGTGCATTGCACAGTTTGCAGGCACGCTCATAACTTCACACATTTGTAATATTTTCACTCCAGATTTTCAACACTGCCATTTTTCCACACCTCCTTATGAACAGTACAGCTGTTATTTATCACATCCTGGCCAAAATGTGTTTTTGCACTTCCAGGGCAGAATACTGTGGTTGCTGTGGGAAATCAGTGTTCAGGACACATTAACACAATCACAGTGACACTCTTCATGAGCACAGGTCGTAAAATGCCTATGTTGAAAATCTGGTGACGACAGCCCATAAAATGACTGTGTTACGTGCATGTGTTGCGCACTTTCCACGTATGCTCGGAAGTGCGCACATTTTTAATATTCCGACTACAGATTTTCAATATTGCCATCCCTTCACACCTCCCTATGGATGGCACAGCTGCCATTCTTCACATTCTGCCCAATCTGTGTTTTCGTACAAGTGGCACAGAATGGCACTGTCACTATTTGAAGTCAATGTTTGGGACACATTGACAAAAATCACACTGCCACTCTTCATGAGAAGAGGTCCAAATGCTTTCATGGGGTGGGGTCACAAAAAGGCCATGTTGAACATTTGAACTGCAAATAACAACAAATGCCCAAGGTTTTAGGGTTTCTAACCATCACGTCCTACCCTGTATAGATGGACAGGCATCAGGCTGTGCCTTTGGATTGCCGACTGTACTACACATGCCATCCCTCCCCATCCCCCAGCCACTGACAGCCATCAAGATGTACCTTGGACTTTTCGGCCCCACACTTCACCCCATTCTCCTATGCTGCACCCATTTCAGCACATGTCCATGTGGAATGTGGGTCACTGTATAGCCAAACACCCTAAGGCACACCTCAACACGTGTCACTGACTGCAGAATAAGGTGAGGTGACATAGCATGACCGTCATGGGCGACGACCCACACACTTACCCTAATGCCTCTCCATCTCTACAAGATTGAAATTGGAAAGGTGCTTTAGAAATAAAATTTATTATTATTATTAAGATGGAGGTGGGATTGGCGTGAACTTCCATACTTCACTGCCATTCCTATTCTGCATCGTCTACCTCCTGCATTTCACATGCTAATACCAGCAAGCAAAAATTTGGCATTGACAAATGCTTGTTTATATTTATTATAGTACTCCTTGCCATGGGAAATTATGAGAAATCATGATGATATGTGATCATCATTACTCACAATCACCATTTCCATAACATGATGGTTTTTGATTGGCAGCCATTTAACGTTTATGTTTAATCATTGTTAGTCATGATCACAATGATGGTTTTTAAAGCTTGATCATGATCTTTGCACATAATTGATAATGATTATTAATGATAACTCATTATAAAATCATCTTGTCAGCTGGGATGGGGACATGGGATGAAACTGGAGGGAGAAAGGTTCAGAGGGAGTGCGAGGAAGTACTTCTTCACAGAGAGGGTGGTGGACAAATGGAACAGCCTGCCAGTGGAGGTGGCGGGGGCAGAAACAATTACAAGATATAAAAATGCATGGGATAGGCATAAGAGATCCTGGTAGTCAGGGCAAAGGGACAACCTAGTTCTAGGGAAGCTTAAAGTAGCACACTTACGTGTGTAAATGGGCAGACTGGGTGGGCCAAAGGTCCTTATCTGCTGTCAGCATCTATGTATCTATGTAACGATATAAGAGCAGGTGTCAGTCAAAAAAGCACCAGGAGTTTCAGGAAACAAACTATTGAATAAACTTCCAATGCTATCAATAGAATTATCAGTAAGTCCATTATAGGCTAAAGAAGGAAGAGAAAAAGAGGACAGCTCTTTCCAAATAAACTCAATACATTTTCAGCACTCCCTAGGGTTGTTTTGGATCCATGGTTAGCAGGGTATCTCCACATTGTTTCCAAGGTGAGCAGGACCCACTGCATCCATCCATGCCTATTCAGAACAGCAAGAAGGATTTTCAGAAAACATCTGATTGTGAGTTTGCAGAAATCTGATATGATTTAGAGTAGCATGCATCCAGCTCTAGACCCATATGCCATTTTAAGCCTACAACAGCTAGACCATCAATATGGTCTAGCTAACTGGGACATTGCACAGAATTGGCACAGGTTGTAGGGAAGAGAACAGATTAACCGTGCACCCCAAAAAAAACCTCCCAAAGTACATCCCCACTTGACAGCTTACAGAGTGTCCCAAACAAGCCACAAATCCTGCTGTACGATTAGGCCCATCCCTCATCTGCAGAGCACTGATCCAGCCCAGCAGCAGATGACTATGTCCCTGAGGGATGAGATGCAGCAGATTTGTTACATTAGACCTGTGTCCACTTTGGAATATCCCACCTGAGCGCACTGAGGCTCATGCAGCTCCTTAGAAAGCAAGCTTTGGCAAAAGGCAGACACAAGTAAAAGGCAGCCACAGGCCTTTAGAACCCAGGCCAAGGATCTCAAGGTATGGATTCAAATTTGTATTCACAGATAACAGCCAGTCACCACTATTACAAGCAGAATTAGTTAGTTGCCACGTAAGCTTCTGAGGAAGGACTTGGTTGGTCCAAAAGCTTAAGCACTGTTTTCCATTGTTACATCTATGTTGGTCCAATAAAAGGTATCAGATCATTTGCTCCTCCCACTATTACAAGTTACCTGCCAATCAGGAGCAGCCCTGCACACTTGGTTTAGGGCTGCCTTTCTGATCTTTTCCCTTTAAACTGGGAACTCAGATTTGAGGCCCAGCAGGGCAACTTCCTCACTGTGTGACATTTGGCAAGTTACTTAAATGAACCTCCCAGTGCTTAACCCCTCCATTTGCCTCTGTCCATCTCGATTTAACCTTTCTGCGCTACCTAAAGAGCAGCAGACACCTGGCAGACAGACAATGCATTTCAAAAAGCTGTCTGCCAGATGTACCAAGCTCATTCATAGCTTGTTACTCCAACCTGTAGGCTAAACTACCTCTAATGTTAAATATTAAACTTCTTTTACACCTCTCCTAATACTGTATCTGTGAACACGCCACACCAGTGTCAACTACCGCAGCCTCACCCTCAAAACTAGTGTTGTATGGATAATGATAAGTGCAGAGTGGGGCTGCAGTGTGGATAATAGAGTCTGATCGTGATTAGGGGAAGCCTGCAGAAGCATATTCTCCATAAACATATACACTGCAGATCACTTTATATGTTAGAGTAGTATATACAAAATAGGGCGAATTCAGTCCTTCCCAAAGCAAGTTCCTTAGAATTATTTGCCTTTCTGGGGAAAAAGAGCTGTCAGCTGCTCATCAACCACCCTCTGCTTCTCATAGCCTCCTTGGGTTTGCCTAACTGCTAGTAGAGCAGTTCATGTCTTGAAAAGGACTTTGGGCTACAGTGTATATCAGAGTGTCACAGTACAGCACCTTGTGTATTAAACACACCTACTACTGTACCTGTGTGTCTTATGGCCTCTTGAAGTAAAATGTAAATTCAGTAAGTAAAAATGTTTGCTATGAATGGCCTTCATGTGAGGACACTGTCACAAATTCTGGAGCAAAATGTGCCTCACTTTTGGCATTGCAATGGTGCAGTACTGAACCCCATCTACAACCATAGAAACATAGAATTTGAAGGCAGATAAGGACTGCTTGGCCCACCCAGTCTGCCCATTTCCCCTACCTACTGGATAAGCTGCAGATCCTAGTTAACCAGCAGCCTACTTCTTCCTACCCCAACCCCCCAGAATTGCCTTATGACTATCCCATGCATGCTTGAATTCCACCACTGATTTTGACTCCACAACCTCCTCCGGAAGGCCATTCCATGCATCCACAACCCTCTCTGTGAAAAAATACTTCCTTAAATTACCTCTGAGCCACCCCCACTCTATCTTCAAATTGTGCCCTCTTGTTCTTGCACACCTCTTTTTTTGAAAGATGCTACCCTCTTGGACTTTGTTGATTCCCTTGAGGTACTTGAAAGTTTCTATCATGTCCCCCTCTCCCTCCTTTCCTCAAGGCTATACATATTAAGCTCCTAAGTCTCTCTTCATATGTCCTCCGGCAGACCCTGCACCATTTTAGTTGCCCTCTTGGACAGCTTCCATCCTGTCTATGTCTTTATGGAGATTGGGTCTCCAGAACTGGACACAGTACTCCAGATGGGGTCTGACCAGCTGTCTGTACAGAGGGATAATAACTTCCTGTTTTCTACTGTGTGATGCCTCTCCCTATGGATCCCAGTATCCCCCCAGCCCTCCTTGCTGCCTTCTCACATTGCTTGCCCACCTTTAGGTCATCTGATATGACTACCCCCAGGTCCCTTTCCATTTTTGTTGTTAGTATCTCACCCCATTATGTACTCTTCCCCTTGGTTTTTGTTTCCCAGGTGCATTACCTTGCACTTCTTAGCATTGAATCTAAGCTGCCATACATTTGACCATTCCTCTAACCTTGCCAAGTCCCTTCTCATCCTTTCCACCCCACCCTGTGCATCAACTCTGTTGCAGATCTTTGTGTCATCTGCAGAGAGACATACTTTTCCTTCCAGTCCTTCTGCAATGTCGCTTATAAAGACATTGAAGAGGACTGGTCCTAATACTGAACCCTGCGGTACCCGACTAGTAACCCTCCTTTCTTCTGGTGGACTCCATTTACTATTACTCTCTGTGTCCTATTCTCCAGCCAATTCTTTACCCAGGCTGTCATCTTGGGACCCACTCCCAGGCTGGCTAACTTATATATTAATCTTTGTGTGGGACTGTGTCAAATGCCTTGCTAAAAGTCTAGGTAGGCCATGTCCACAGCCCTCCCTGATCTACTCTTTGGTCACCCAGTCAAAGAAATCTATCAGATTCGTCTGGCATGACCTTCCCACTGTGAATCCATGCTGCCTAGGGTCCTGTGCCCTCTGGCCTCTAGATACTCGACAATTCTTTCCTTTAGAAGTGATTCCATCATTTTCCCTATCACTGAGGTTAAACTAACAGGTCTATAGTTTCCTGCTTCTGCCTTGCTCCACTTTTGTGAAGGGAATCACATCAGCCCTCCTCCAGTCCTCAGGTACCACCCCATCCTCCCATGATTTGTTAAAGAGGGTAGTCAGTGGTGTCACTAGTTCTACCCTTAGTTCTTTTAGAATTCTGGGATGAATCCCATCAGGCCCCATTGCTTTGTCCACCTTCAGTTTTAAGAGTTCTTTCAGAACCCTTTCTTCTGTAAATGGGCTGGTATCAACTTCGTCCACCCCCATGTTTCCCATATCAAATACTGAGCAGAGCAACATGCTCCTGCAAAGCTCTGTTACAGAAATGGTGGGCCTGAGTACATTTTTCATTTGAATTTGTTTGTGTGTACTTATTTTGAACCTACATACTGTATTTCTGAAAGTACAAACACAGCCAGCTCGCTGCCATAGAAATAACTAACTGCCAAGGGGTTAATGTTTATGCGACTTCATTGTTTGTACACACAGTTCCTACACAAAGATAGTGGCAGAAAAGGTCTGTCAAAACAACATATTTAACAAAATACAGCTGTCATTTTGTTGACAATGGCCAATTTTCCCAATTTCTCTTACTGCATTTATTGACTGTGGTGCGGTGGTGCAGTATCAGCCAGCAAAACACTCCGCCTGATTACTGAAAATTGCACTGTCTGGGTCGGCAGTGTTGATAAGCCGAGTGGTGTGATGGGAATGACAACTGAATTGCCTTTAACTGCTGGGCCTGATTGCAGTGGTTTCAGAGTGGATAAAATTAAATGTTTCTTCCTCTGTCAGCTTTTCAGTAAGTTTTCTTAACCCATCAAGGACCAGGTAGCTGTTCTCAGATCAGTAAATTAGAAGTTTAAGTACATTTTCTCAAAACTGTAAAATGGGAGGGGGAGCTGAACTATGGAATTTGTACAGGTCAGTTTTTTCTTTCTTTTTTTTTTTTTTTTTTTGTATATAGGCATGAATGAAGGTTTTTACCTGTATATCTACCTGAGTAGATGGTTAAACTCAACCATATCTCTAGGCATCTCCTATAGATTGACATGGGTTCAAAATGAATAGAATGCTTAAGCTCGGTGCTATGGTGGTGCCTTGGTGGGGCACTGACCTTGCTCACTGGATTTATTTTGAGCCCATGTCCAGCTATAGGTATGCCTGGGGATTTAAGTGAGTTTATCTTATTTAGTCGAAATCCATGGGATGAAAACCACCTGAAATGACCTAACAATATGTTGTGTAGGTAGGTATGATGCAGTTTCCCTCATGCTTATACTGTAACACTAATGGAAACACTACTTGAGATAAGGGGGCTGTTTTAATTTTTGCAAAGCATCCAAGCAGATGAATATAAAAATGATAGCAAACATTTGTCATAGGAAGGCTTATAATGGGTGACCTGCTTGAAAAGTGTTTTGGCGCATGTGTTTTTATCCCTGCATGCTCTAATAATGCTCAATGTATCTCATTTTCAAAGTGTAAAATGGCACAAAAACCAGACTTAGCTTTGTGGGAGGTAGAAGGGGTTCAATCACATGCCAAGTCTTTTTTTTTTTCAATTGTTTAACCAGGAGTAGCACACTAAGCTGAAAGCTTGTTTACAGGTGTGACCTGGGAGCACAGGGAAGTAAAGTGACTTGCTTAGGGTCACACAGTATGCAAGTGAGGGCTGTGGGATTCAAACCCAGGTCTTCAGATTTGCAGCTCCGAGCCTTAAACCACTGCGCTATACTGCCTCCCTAATAAGTCTAGTAGATATGTTCTTCAAGTAAAGATAAGATTATGTTTTAACCCTCACCCAGTATCTCAATTAAGGGAATGTTACCACCCCCCCCCAGCTTTATTTTTGTTTTGTGCCTTTCCCAAGTGAATAGTGCATTATATTAAAGAGCTACAGCTGTGCTTCCGGCCCTTTTCTGCGCACTTCTGAAGTGACTGCCTTGCCCAGCCCACCAATAACCCAGGTATGGACATTACCCATATAAGACTGTGCCTTTCCCCCTTACAGCCCCATCTTATACATTTTTAGCATGGAATCCACCAGGAGTACCACCCTTCCCCCCAACCCCCAAATTAATCCTTCCTTGTTCCCACCCACACCCTCCTACCAAGGAAACCATCTTGAGTCTGCCACCTTTGTAGCTCTGCCATTTCACCCTGAAGCTCCATTTCCCACCCCCACAAGACCTCACCACCCCAAACTCTTTCTCTTTGCACTACATCACTCCCAATCACATTTAATGTTCTTTCTTCTCTCCACCCCCCCAAGAATTCTAAACTAACCCAGCACTGTTGTCTGGGAAACCTCCCAGTGCATGGCACAAGCATCTTTGTAGCAGTCCTGCAGTCTCTCCCGACTCGCACACCACGTAGACATCCTGTCACAGAGCGCATGCTGTTCTGTTGTCATTCCTTTTCAGAGAACTGCTGTTTCACAGTCACGATCCTGCTGTCTAATGTCCCCTTGCTGATCTATATCAGACTTTCCGTAGACCGTAAAATGTCCAGGCGACACCCACCACCCAAATATGTATGGCCACAACATGACCAATGCTCCACAATGCCAGTGAGTGGACTTGATGAACAGCAGTCTGGTCACGCGTGGACAGGATGCTGTTGGCACAGAATGAGATTGTGTGGCACAGTAATCACAATGAACAAGTGGTGCATCCAATCTTTGTACAGTTGACAGGATAAATGCCATGGCTCATGCTTTGTGACCCACAGCAGTAGCATCCACAGTGGGTGACAGATGTGTTGGTTCGGTGGGAGGAAAATATCCTACCCTTAGTACCACACAATATTATGCACAAGAAATGTCACAGATCATGTCTGTAGTGTATGTGTGACATTTCAATGTACATAAGAGCAGGCATGTTCATTTTTGAAGGGACTATAACACAGGGTGGCAGGATGCAATCGCTTTGTTCAGGTTTAAATGGAATAATGCCTTTTTCCTGGGTTTTCTCGTGTTTTACATAACACATGCTTCCTCCACAGATACTGCATACAGTACTACTGTGCATTAAGTGGCACACTGATGTGAGAACAGGCCACTAGAAGACATTGATGTGAGAACAGGCCACTAGAAGACATTAATATTGCACAGAAATGCACAAACCTACGGGGTGGAGGGTCTAGGAAAAATGTCAGTCAGAAGCAGATACGCAGAATAAAATGGTGCATCCAAATTTGCTAAAAGCTAGGTGGTGTCAACTAGGACATGTAGAAGACTGCTTACCGGGATTGAACAATGATTCTCTTTCCCGGTGTTGCTTTTCTTGGAGCCGTGCACTGCAGTGACTCCTCTGCAAGCTGTAAAAGATGTAACTACTGTCAAAATAGAACTGTAAAATAACATCACCAGAGGCAACCGTCATGGAAAGTATGATTGTTTTACAACTCCTTTTCTGGTCCTGGTGAACAATGCAATGCAATGAAGATTGTCGTTCACTGTGGTTTGAGGTGGCAAAAATGGTAGGCACAGCTTCTGGTTTGAGCTGACGGGTGAATCATCTAGGGTGAAATTCTGGTGGTAACAGCTGAAGTTGGAAGTCATGTTCAAACATGCTGTCTTCAAGGTGAAGAGAGCAAATACTGAACTTCTTGCGGTGTTCTTTCAGCTGCTTGCTGACAAACATTTTTACATTGCCCACATCAGTATGACATCTTCTCACCCAAATTTCTGCCAACTTGGTATCTTTAGGGAAAAGATACACGGTCACTCCTTTCAGTAGTCTCCCAGTGTGTGTCCCACAACCAAATGCAAGACAGTGTGGCATGCTGAAGGATGACCCAGTGATTCTGTGTAAAGTTCATAGAAGCACATCACAAGTCGGCATGTCAACAGAGACACAGAAACAAAACATTAAGCAGTCATCAAGAAGAAAAAGTACAATTCATGCCACTGCCACTCACACAAGCAATGGACAGACATGGTATCTCATATCCCTTGTTGAGAAAACCATGATGTAAACACAGAATATCTTACACTTTTTTTAACCTAGGGAACTCAACTTGATAGTGAGCACTGTAGTGTGTTGCAGGGTTCCCGTGGAACAGTTGGGTACCATTACGTACCAGTAAAACACTCTAACACCACATTATCAGTAACTAAGGTTCAGTTTGTGCACAACAAGGTGCAATCACTGAGGGTGAGTCAGAAATAGTATGGCAAGTAAGAAAAGGCAATAGTCAGAAAAGAGGTGGAGTATTGAACAAAGGTTGGCGCAGAGACAGTCGTAGAGTCTATTTTTGGGCATGTGGCACATGTTTAGTTGATCATCACAGTCTAAAATATCGGGTTGCAAACAGTGTTCATAGGACACTGAATTGACATCTGTGGGACAGGCAAGCTGATTTCAAACATAGAAGCTGTCATACCACTAAAGTAGTTATGACATTAGAATAACACATGCTACAAGATGAGTAAGTGACATATTGGACTCTGGCCTATTTTCTACAGGACAGAGTCCAGACCCTACTGGCTCAGCCAAGAGGTGTGACACACAGGCTGAAGAGTGGTGGGGCATTAGCCATTCACACAAACTGGCAGGGCACTGGCAGACAGCACACCGCCACTACCACATAAGACAGCAATAAATAGTATGCCACAGTCTGCAATATACATAAATGTCTAGTATATGCCATTCCCTGGTATCCTACCACCAGACGGCCCACCCAAAAATCACCATCTTAAGAGTGCAGCACAATATACCAGTTTGTCACAGTGACATAAGGTCCCATACACATACCCATTATGTACAAATAAGTTCTGAAGACACCAGCACTGCCTGGTATAGTGGCACCCAACACTAGGCAGGTAGTTGACATTACCCTTGTTAACCCACAGTCCCATGAACAGATGGTGTTAATGGCACAGCACTCCTGTAACTCCCATAGCAAGATGCACAACGGAACTGTCACCTTGCAAAATATATATACAGTACGTTATCTTGGTGGTTTGCCTTGTTGGTGTGAGGAGGGATGTGCCAGTAAATCATGGTACAGGACTGGGGGGGAATAGGGTGGTGGTCACTAAATGCCAGTTGGTGGTGATGGGCCACTAGATGCCCAGGGTTTTATGGTGTCACCAGTGCTTATTCGGGCATAGGGGGCCGGGTATATTGCACAGTATGCAGTAAGGGTTATTGCTGTGTGGCGAATGATACAATGGGAAGACCTATATTTCATGTACTGTATTGAAGCATGTTCTGCCATGACTGGTCATGGGTGGGGGTGCTTCACTGTTGAACTGTTGCATAATAGTGCCATCATAGCATGTGGAGGAGGGGTAAGAAGATGTCAAGGGAATTGAGGTGGAGCCATGGTGGGTACAAACTCAGTGGGACAGGACCGTACACATTGCTTACAGTTGCCAAACATCCGTGTACCTCAAAGTGACATTAGCCCATGTTTTGACAGTTCTAAATGTATGCAGTATGATTAATTGAGTGGTGTGCTACTTATGCATGCAATCATTGTGAACCAGACACACACAAATGTAAGAAATGTAGTACAGCAGTTTGACTGCAGCTTACTTAGCAGGTGTTGGGGATATAGGAGAGTGTGTGTGTGTGTGTTTATTGTTTGGGGGGGGCAAACTGACGTCTCATTGCATTCCAGTCCTCAACATCTGGATCCTGTACAACATAAAATGACATGGCATAAAATAGCAAAGGCTAGAATCCAGTGAAGGAGACCTAAATAAAATCACAAAATACTGAGGACTGGACTGGCAGGGGAATGCAACAGTTATGCAGTATCTCAAACCAGTTGACTGAAAATCTCTCACAGGTTGTCTGCAGATGAACCAAACACCTCAGTTATCCCCTCCCCTGCCACACACCAACACAAGTAGAAACCATGCAGCATCTGGCAGCGCTTGCACAAATGGGAATAAGGTGCCACTAGCAAGCAAGCTACTCTTTAAATATTTAAAGTCGAAGGCAATGATATGAGCTGGTATTAAGAACAAAACAGGACAAAATCAAGCAGAGGGCTTCTGGTGTAGATCACATGATCACAAAAATACTGAAGGCTGCTTAGCCAGTGGATGACAACTGTTTTAAAAGGATTACATTGGTCTTCAAGCATGATTCTTCTACACAGGACACAAGCTACTGAATCAAAAGTACAGAATATGTCGAATAAAAGGGGGAGAAGAGCACGAGACTAAGCAAAGTAACAGTTTATATACAGGTTGCATGCAGCGGTCAGTGCTGCTGATATAAACTCTCTCCTCTGCTATTGCGGGGGAGTAAATTAGCATTGTTGGAGCAGACAGACTTGTTAGTTGTGCTCCATGATATTTACAAACCATAGAAACCATTCCAATGCTCCATATATTCTTTCATCTTGTGGCTACTCTAAACAATAATATGGTGCTGTTCCATTTCTGCTGCTTGCCACTGGTGCAAAACCAGAAAGGGACTAAAGATAGCAAATCAGTGCAGACAAGTATTTCTAAAAAGTGAACAGCTTATATATATATATATATATACCCACACATACACACACGTATCTACTATCTATCTCTCTCTCTATCTATCTATCTATCTCTCTCTCTCTCTTTCTTTCTCCACCAAGCAGAAAACAGCTGGATAAGGGACTAATATTTAGGAAACGTGTACTTACACAATGACAAGCGGCATGAATCCTGGCTGTGGTGTTGCTTCTGTGCTGTGACTGAGAGACACTGTAACAAAACACTGGTCAGATGCATGGGCTATTAGACCTCAGAGCAGAGGGCACTCTGGGACGACCATCTGGGACAAGAAGCAACAAAAGAAAGGTAAATGGCAGCCCCCAAGGGCCATAAAATAGCAAGAGAAAGTTAGAAAAAAACACCTCACATAGCCTGAGCTGACAAATAACACTGGGATGAACTAAGAACACAAAATGGATGGTAAAAAATATATTTTCCTGATTTTAACATGCAGTTTTCCTTTAAAGACCTCTTCCTTGCATCAGACAAATGTCACCTGTCTCTTTCAGTGCTCTTAGATTTTAGTGTTGCTTTTGACTCTGTTGCTCAGTCTGCTCTTTTTAATCATTTTGATACTTTTGGTGGTATCCCTGGCATCTTACCCTCTTGGTTTGGATCTGCAAAAGATCATTTTTGTCCCTGGTAGTATATTCCTCTTCCACCCATCCTCCATTTTATGTTGTTTCTCAAGACTCAGTCCTTGGTCCACTTCTTTTGTCAATCTGTCTTTTCCCCTGGCACTTAATATTCAAATTTGATACTGGATATCACCTTTATTCCCCACATCCCCAGCACCTCCCGTCTGCTGATAGCGCACATCCCCTCCTCCTCCCTAGATGACTCCCCTCCCCCTCCCACTAGTTAGTGCCCCCTTATCTGCCTGCCCCTATGTCTGTCCTCCCTCTCCCTTCGTACCCTGCCCCTCCTACCCTTACTACATGACAAGGCTGACTTAACTGTATCCTCTGTCTCCACCCTCTTTCTTTCCTCCTACCCCACCCCCTTCTTTCTTCTTTTTTTTATCTTTCTTCTTTTTTTTTTATCAGTTCGCTATCTCTGCCTTGATCCCTCACACTGATCCCCTGCACTGCTCTTTCTCCACATACTTTCCTCTTTTGCATTTTGTACCTAATTGTTATATTTAGCGTTTTGTATTTCTCAATGTATTACCTGTAAAAATATTTAACTGTCTATTCTTGGTTTAATCTATGACATGGAACTTTAGTAAATGAGCTTTAGCTCAAAGGTGTGTTTCCTAGATCTAAATGGATAAATAAATGCTGGTGATACTTAGTATTTACTTTGATTCTTTTTCTGATCCATCTTTGTCATGTTTCTGTTTATGCCTTGATTGTAACAACTCCTGGCTACAATCTATTTTTTTTTAAACCCTATTGTTTCCAGAACTGACATTCGTTATTTAAAGTTTATCATGCTGAAAAAACTTTTCCCAGAAAGATGCACTGGAGTTTACAATGCTTTCGAGGATGATCTCCATGGAATGCAAGATGGCAGTGTTACAGTATAGTCCTTTCTTACTATATTCATAAATCATCAAACCACAAGCTCTTCTAAACACACTCAGATAGTTTCAACAGCAAAAATACAAATAATTACAAGCATTTGCATGGCAAAAGGTCTGGCAGATAAACATCTAAATGAGTTGTAATACTTGAGGTTGAGAAGACATATTTCCAGTCTGTCAAACATACATTGTAGTTGGATGATGCCCGTGTGAAAGTAAATGACAAACTTGGTTACTTTCAGATTTAGGCACTGTGAAACTAACAGCAACAATATTACTCAACTTGAAGTAAGTTGCATGAAAGAAACCAGCCAATCAGTACAGTGATAGAACTGCTGCGCATGACACCAGTGATCTTAGTTCTGCAATGACCCTGAACCATTGAAGGGTTGTTGAGGGAGAAGGATTAAGTGTCCCAGAGAAAACTCTTCTTCCCCAGGGAGGGAGGGTCACTACCTTTAGTGCAGTGCTGCCACCTGCATGGCCACATGTGAAATTGCAGCAGAAGCATGTTGAGAGAGGGCACGTCCACTGAGCTCATGGATGGTGCACTGACACACACACACACACACACACCCCTACACTGATCCCTTTGTGTACAAACATCTAGATGCTAAGTGGAGAAAGTAAAAAGACTTTTGTAAAGCAGATGACAGACCCTAGTAAATCTGATCCTCCTGCCAATCTGTCTGCCACAGCGCAGTAATTCAGGGGTTGTCCCCCTCCCCAACAAACTCTGAGTTATGGCTACAGGATGGCAGCCACAGCCTGGGGTGGCAAATGTCTTGGTACCATGGAACAAACAGAAGGAAGTCTGTACTAGAGCACAGAAGGGAGCATAATCTGTAAGTAAACAAAGTAAGTGACATGTAATGAAAACTAGCCCAGCAAATAATTTGGAATATGCCTGGTAATTTCACTTATAAACAAAGCACAACTAAGTAAGATGTTATTTGTGTAAAACCTAGTGTTGCAGTTGTATTACTACTGCCTCTCTCTCTCCTTATGTAATTGAAATACTTCATTTTACAGTATTTTGATCTTGAACTCTTTCATCACTAACATCTTACACTGGGTACTTAGTGCATATCTCATCTTTGCTTGTAAAGTGGGATGGAGGACATGATGGACATAGAATCCCTTACAACTTTAAATTACTATTTTACTATCTTCTTTCTCTGTAAAACCACTGATCCTCACCTTTGTATTACTTGTATTCCTTACTGCTCACACCCTACTGCTGCTGAAACATTCACCCATGCACGTGTTTGTCTTTTCTGGCCTTGACTAATGCAATTTTCTTTTTTTAAATTCTTCCAAAATCTCACCTTCATAAATGGCAGTGCTTTATGTGCAAAATGGCACTTTCCATCTTCTAATATACTGTATTCAGAAAACCTTGTTTATCTGAGTGTGCTGGGAACAGTTGAATCATTCAGATAAATGGGATTTTGGTTAAGCATAGTTCATATTGTGAGCTATGAGAAAAAGTTGCAAACTCAGAGAATTTCAGTCATGCCACACATATTGATACTTCTCCCCTTTTGGGACTGTGAGTAAAGCAGCCTATCACCTGAGGATGAGAGGATTTCTGGCCAGTCTTGGTCCCTACATGTTAAAGAGTTGCTCTGTGATGGATTTCCTGATGTTCTGTTCACAACTGTCAGTAGCACATTGGACCCTACTGACCTAGTCTCAGCCACATCCATTAGGACTCATATCTGGAACAGGTAGTTCCCTCGCCCATTTAGTCTGAAGCATGTGGCCCACATGTAATCAGATCAAAAGCAGATAGGTAGAGCATGGCCCAGGTTACACAGGCAAGGACTCAATCTGGAAACAATAGTGGGACAACGGTCAGCTGGTAAAAGACAACACTCAACTGGTGAAGCAGCTCCACTTCCTTTTAGCCATTCTGCTGAGTCTGCCCAGCACACTGTAGTAAGTGAAATCAGAGACAATCATTCAAAAACCTATTTAAAGAGCATGTGTTCATGTCTAATAAACAGACAACTGACAGTTTTATTTATTGCATTTTTATGTGTTAGTAATTACTTCTTTACTTTAATAATATGTGCAATGAATCTAATGAGGTTTTAATCATACTTTTCAAACTGCTGGTAAAAAGAATTCTATGGAATTCTGGTACTGTGGTGTAAGAGAATTTCAACTACAGTAGCACCATAATCATCTGAACTGTATGGGGGGCATCCAATGCATTTGGATGATCTTGAGGTCAGATAATCAAGAGTGCAACCAATACATAGCGTTTCATAGTGATAGCATGTTACAGAAATACATAATGATACATTGTTAGTAGGGCTGGGTGGACTTGTCCGTGGGAGATCCTGACCCTCGGATTGAACCTGCAATCCATGGACCTGGATAAATATGAACTTCATCACATAAGTCCAGGTCCAGGTCCATGGAAATGCCATTTCTGCCATTTTGTTTACTATTGCTATGTGGATGCCATCGGCATGCTTGCTCCACATACAGGCGGCCGGCAGCATCCAAACAGGCAACAGACAGTCACATGATACACTCATTGTGTATAACCATGCTGAGTGTGCAACACGGCCCAGATGAGAGAGGAGGATGGTAGGAGGAGCAGGAGCACCTTGGCAGAGACATCGCCAGAAAAAGTTGCCAAACAAAACCAAAAAAAAAACACAAATATAAAAAAAATATATATGAAGGGAGGGAGGAGAAATTAAGGAGATTCAGAGAAAGGAGACTTACCGGGGTGGGGGGAGAAATTGGTCATTGGGGGAAGGAGATGGTGAGTCTGGAGTCGGGACTTGGTGGGATTGGAGAAAGGAGGAATCTGGAGGGACTGGGGAGACAGTGGTGGCCTGGGTAGCTGTCGGTGGGGATGCAAAAGGCAGGCAGTGTGGCAGTGTGACTGTATGTACATGAGCAAGGGCAGGCTGGCAAAATCTTTGACTTTTGCCATTGCAGAAGATCCAGAGGAGAGAAGGAGAGACTACTGGAGGCTCGAGAAATTTTGCAGTTACAAAAAATCCCAAATGAAAGTTTTTTTCTTTTCTTGGCCTCAAACAGTGTAGCTGTATACATGAGGAAGGGCAGGCTGGCAAAATCTTTGACTTGTGCCATTCCAGATCCAGAGGAGAGAGGGAGAGACTGCTAGGGGCCCAAGGGAGATTTTTCAGTTACAGAAAATCCCAAATGAAAGTTTTTTTTCTTTTTGGCCACAAGCTGACTGTATGTATGAGAAAGGGCAGGCTGGCAAAATCTTTGACTTGTGCCATTCTTGATCCAGAGGAGAGAGAGGGAGAGACTATGGAGGGGGTCCAAGAGAAATTTTACAGTTACATAAAATCCTATTTTTTTCCCTGGCTTCAGTGTGACTGTGTGTACAGGGCAAGGGCAGCAGGGAGGCAAAATAAATCTTTGAATTGTGCCATCCAATGACGAATCACAATCACTTGTTAACATTCATTCACAATCTCATCCTGAGAGGAGAGAGAGAGAGAGAGAGACTGCAGGGGGGCTGACAATAAATGTAACAGTCCCAGAAATCCCAAATATAATATATTTTCCTGGCTTCAGTGTGGCTGTGTGTACAGGGCAAGGCAGCAGGGTGGCAAAATAAATATTTGACTTGTGCCACCCAACCATGAATTACAATCACTTGTTAACATTCATGCAAGATTTTATGTATTAAAAAAACATACTGTTCAGACAACCAACATACAAGTTGATGCACCTGTACTGCTGGCTGCGGGTGGCTCAGGGGATAATCTGACTTTGTGACTTGTAGCAGGCTGTTTACAGTACAGCACAAGTAAAGTACAAGTGCTGTACACACGTGTCATCATCATCATCATCACTCATTCCCCATTATTCCTCCTTATTATCATTAATTTTATAGTATATCACATTACATTACGTATAAGCATGACCCAACCCCAGTGTGGGACTGTGCTGCATATGGCTATGCACCAGATATGTCTGCATCTCCAATTCAAATTCTGAGCCACACTTAACAGTTGCTGAATTTGGTCACTTAACAGTAACTACTGTAACTGTATTATAGGAGTCAGTCCAGTAATCTTGGAAGGAAGTGGCAGTGGACTGCTGTGCTATTAGTGTGCTGGGTACAGTCATGAGTCATGACAGCAAATATGTCCCTGGCCTGTGGGTGGGAGTCATCAGAAGGACATCACATTAGTTAGAAGGATCTTTTGTTACAGGTTAGAATACTAATAAAAACTGGATCAAAGTGTTGATGAGGTGCATTCTATTTCTCAGGTTGGCAGTGACACTGCAAAAGACAGTGATCAGCCTGAAAAAGGAAAACAAAATCAAATCCCTCAAAGTGTTTTTTTTTTCATGTCTAAGGTTTCATGTTCCAAGTGAATGCTTGAATCCAAAAAAATTATAAGTTCCAAGTAAAAAAAAAGTTATGTAGTTAAAAAAAACTAAAGGCATGGTGGGTACCACCCGCAGTGGCACCCAAAGGTATAGAACAATTGCATACTATGCTACTGCCAGTCCCTCTTCTGATTCTTCTGAGGTTGAACCCAATGACGGTAATAATAAAGATGAAGAGAATGATCAGGCAGCACAAGGTTTACTGGAAGAGGTAGAAATTGCAGATGAAGAAAAAACAGGCAAAAATGTTTTGGTTGTGGAAGGGGGCAGTGGAAATTAACCACAAGAGGAACAGGCCCAAGAAAAATCTGGGAGGGGGGACCCTGAAAGGGTAACCAAGGTGCCATGCCTTCCTGGGAAAAAGCTAAAAAAAATATCTTTTGTTTGGTCATTCTTCTCCATTAGTGCTTTCAACGAGTTGGTAGCAACATGTGCTATTTGTAAATGGCCAATCAGCAGCAGTAAAATGAAAGCAGCATTGGGAATGTCAGCACTGAAAAGGCACCTAGACAGATGTCATAATATTACTGAGAACTCCATTTGTGAGTCTCGAAGAGAAAGTGAGAGTGATAGCTCACTACACCCATGAGTAACTCCCATAGATGAAAGCAGTGGCAGCCACTGCAGCACAACTGAAACACCTCCACCATCACCATAGAACATCAAACCGGCATAAATGCCATGGAAAGACTTTTGAAGGACTCAGTCTATAAGTTTCCCATCACATTTATCTCTTTGGCTTTAGATTTGATTCTGAAAAGCAATTATTTTATGTTTGATGGATGTTTTTCCTTATAGAAGAGAGGAACAGCCATGGGGTCTTCGGTAGCCCCTTCCTCACCAACTTATTCATGGATTGGTTGGGGGGGCTATCTTGGACCCCATGAAAAATCCCTTTCATGTTCATATTGTCAAGTATCTTCATTTTATTGATGATGTATTGATAGTTTGGGATGGAACTAGCACAGATTTAGATTTATTCTTAATGTACATCAATAAGAATAACTGTGGTTTGTCTTTTACATCCAAATCTAGTGATAGCGTGATGGATTTTTTGGATGTTAGACTTAAGACTGTTCCTTTGGAAAAAATACCGATGGAGAGCTTTAGGAAATCCACTGCAGGAAATATTTTTTTTACACACTAAAAGTGCTCATCCTAAACATGTAATTGAAGATCTTCCATATGGCCAGTTAGTAAGATTAAAACGGATCTGTTCATCAGTGCATGATTATTTAAAACCACAAAGTGAACATTTTGACAGGTTGTGCAAAAGAGGTTACACTGAATCGGTACTTACCAAAGTGAAAGAAAGGGCTTCTTTACTCAATAGAGACTCTTTACTTGAATACAGGGAAACAGCACCTGAAAAGACACAAATTAGTTTTGTTTCTTCGTACGGTCCAGCGTCTATGGATGTACATAGTATAATCAAAAGGAACTGGCATGTGCTAAATACCGATAAAGACCTTAAGAGAAATTTAGCACAATGGCCCTTTAATCTCTTTCAGAAAGGGGGAAAGTCTTAGGGATCTTTTAGTGCGTAGTGAGTTTAAACAGGAACAGACACCAGAATCATGGCTCCCTGTTAAATCAAAAGTTTTTTCCCCTGTAAAAATTGCATTACATGCAAATATGCTAAGCAGGGGAATATTTTTGAAAATCCCAGTAAACAAGGAATAAGATATCAAAACATTTATCATTTCATTACATGCACTACCACACATGTTGTATATGCAATTTAGTGTTCTTGCGGATGTACATACATAGGTCAGACATCTAGGAAATTAAAAGAAAGAATACAAGAACATTTTTGTGCTATTTCAAAAAATGATTTTTCACATCCAATAGCACGACATATGCAGCTGCACGGAGAAGGAGTGCATGAACTGAACTATATGGGATTTGATCATAGTCCAATTAACCACAGAGATTGAAATAGAAATTTGATTCTGGACCAGAAGGAATCCCATTGGATCTTCTGTTTCAGAACCTTAAAGCCAAATGGCTTTAATGATATCATGGACTGGAGCCCATTCCTGTAGAATTTCTTAAAAAGTACTATTAAGATTTGGGAATTGCAAGTTTTGTTTTGAAATTTAATATTATACATAATTTACATCAGGTAATAATAAACATAGACTAGCAATTTGTGATTTAATTTGAAACACTGTGTTTAATTCTGAAAGCAGTGGGTATGATTGCATATGACAATTAAAGAAAACTGTCAGAATGTGTATCTGACATTCAGATGCAAATTGAACCTAGTGTCATAATTCACTCTGTAGGCAAAATATATGTTATATGTATTGTGTTATGTTAAGTAACATACACAGTATAGAAATGGTACACTTTTTCCTCATATAGGTGTATATTTTGAAAAATCACTTTTGGTATATTCACATTAATGTTATTATGTTTGGTATATTTGAGGCAGCCTCCAGCCAAGTCGGCTACTTGAGTTGACACTGCATAAAAGGTATTTATCCTTAAATTATTTGAGAAGTGCCACTTTAGTGTTGTGAGCTGGCTAGACTAAAGGAATCTGTATAATTTACACAAACTAGTTAATGGAATGAATAGTTTTGTTGTTGATGTGTAACACCTGCAAATGTGAATTATAAAGGAGCACATAATCTCAGTAGCTACACACTCTGACGAAGAGGTCCTTAGATCCGGCCATTGTTTTTGACTCACTGGTATGTAACCCTACAATTGTAATTTATTCTTATATTGAATTCATCAAGTAAAGGTGAATTTCTCTTCAGCCTGGAGTGCGATTTTTCATTTATTCTGAAAAGGCACCTAGGCAGATGTTATAACATTACTGAGAAGTTCAGTTGTGAGTCTCGCAGAGAAAGTGACAGTGATAGCTCACTACACTCGGGGGTAACCCCCATAGATGAGATGAAAGCAGTAGCAGCCACTGCAGCACAACTGAAACACCTCCACCACCACTTCCTGCTATTCGAAGGACTCCTCCAACTGTCACTGAAAGTGGCCGTGTGTTCAAAAGCCCTCCTCCTTCTTCAAGGAGACAGCTTACCATCTCAGAAACATATGAGTGTAAAGCTAAATATGCCTTGACTCACCCTGTTGCTGTTACAATAACCAAGACAATTTCAGAAATGATAGCTTCTGATTTGCTACCTTATAACGTGGTTGAACATGTAGGATTCAGGTGGCTGCCTGAGTACCTCAAAATCGATATAGTATACCATCGCGGAAATACTTCTCGACAACAGGGATTCCAGGTCTTTGTGATGTGGTATGTAAAAAATTAAGACGCATCTTGTGCAATGCTGTTGGGAGGGTGGTGCATCTCACAACAGGTATCTGGGCAAGCTGTCAGCCTGAACCCTTCATGTCTATAATGGCACATTGGGCATGTTTCGATAATTCACGTGGGACTGGGAACAGTGAAGCATCATAGTTTGCTGTTCTAAGAATGTTTTATTTTCCATCTGAACACACCTCATACAACATCAAGTGAAGAGCTCCAAAAGCCAATACAGCAATGGCTCACTTCACAGGGACTGTCAGTTGGCTTTATAGTTGCAGATAATGAGTCCAACATAAGGAAGGCCTCAGAGGAGGAGGGCTTTGTTCACATCCGCTGCTTTGCGCATTGCTTAAATTTAATAGTTCACGGTTTTCTCAATAATGACAGGGAGATTAAGGCTCTCGTTAGCACTGCTAAAAGAATATGCACTCATTTCAGTCACTCAAGCAAAGCCTGTCACTTGTTTGAAAAAATACAGCAGGAAAACAGTTTACCTTTGCATAGAATGATCCTAGACATTTCTACTCCATGGAATTCGACCTTTTATATGTTCCAAAGGCTGCTGGAACAGAAGACAGCTGTCAGGCAGTACACCTTAGAAAATAAAACTGATAATGCAGACGTCTATATTACTCCACCATAGTGGGCCATGCTGGAGTTTCTAATTTTTCTGCTCCAGCCATTTAAGGAAATCACCAGGGAGGTTAGTGCAAACACAGCAACTCTCAGACAGGTGATACCCCTAATAAAAATGTAATTCAGATTGAATCTGATTAGGGAAAAGTTAGAGAAGCAAGACAGTTTCATGATCACACAGGCTGCCAGTGGTGCTGCTGACACGTGCAGGTTGCCACCCAGAATACAACAAGATCTAATGAGATGTATGATCAAAAAAGTTGAAGAAGATGGCAAACTATGTAAAATGCTTCATTCTGAGTACTACATTAAAGCAACAATCTTGGACCAATGATACAAATCGAAGCAACTATTGTATGATGATGATGACACTTGTTTTGAGATAAACAGACAAGAAATAATTGACAAGGTGCGTGCTGTCATAGAACAGTGTACAACAGCAGCGCCACATTCAGAATCTTCTTCATGACACAGCACAGCATCAGGTGGCCCATCCTCTACTGTTGCAGCATTTTCTCCCTCTTCCTCCTCTGCCACTGCAGTTGAATCTTCTTCACCACCAGCCAACCACAGCACTGTCCCACAGTCACTTGGTCCAGCTTCATGTCTCTGGAGTCACATAGAAGACATAATTGTAGCATCTTCTTCATCTGCCTCTTGTAACACAGCCTCAGCACAGACCATTGTTGAAATGTACCTGGCAGAGCCCAATATCAGCTGGAATGCTGATCCTTTGCAATACTGGAAATTCAAACAAAATATGTGGCCTGCTTTAGTAAACATTGCAGTGAAGTACATGAATTGCGTTCTGACTAGTGTATGTTCAGAACAATTGTTTAGTTTAGCTGGTAACGTCATTACTGACACACGATCCTGTTTGACACCAGAAAAATCTGAGTGTCTCACATTTCTCAAAGTCAACATTCCTCACTTTAATTTCAAATATGATACCCGAATAAAACATACACTGGCTGCTCTGAGCAGACCCTATCCACTAAACACTTTCAAGAATTTGTGCCTGTGGTGAAAATCTTTTGTGAATAGGGTCTACTGCATGAGGTAGAAATTAGTTGCAACAAGTCAGGTCAGGACGGACTAGGCCAGGCCACTATTACTTGAATGATCACATGAGCAGCATAGAATAGAAAAAGGAAATAATAACATTAGTGGGTTCAGAGTCCAAATTCAGCAAGCAACTGCATTTCATGTCACAAACTTACTTGGTGGTACTTGGTACCACTATCTCATCTGGAAGGTAGGGTACTGCTGTCTAATACTACTATCACTTTTTGTCCTCACGGGTCATGACTACTACTTATCACTTTTTGTCCTTACTCCAGTCCTTACTACTACTACTATCACTTTTTGTCCTCACGAGTCATGACTACTACTTGTCACTTTTTGTCCTTACTTCAGTCCTTACTACTAGTCACTTTTTTTGCCCTCAGCAATTGATCCTGACTGCACTGTTTTAATTTTCATACAGTGCATTGATTAGCAGATGCCTGAAATCCAGAAACTGAATACTTGTATATTTCTCTTGTCCCCCATTTTTGGCTTTGAATACTTCATAGGAAACAACGCTGTGAAATTGAAAATTCATATAATTTCTTTTTTGTGTGTGTGTGCAAGGTATGTCAGCCTGGTTACATCTCACTTACAGTAACTGGGCTGAGATTATTATACTACTATATTTTATTTTTGATACTTAAATTACTTGGCAGTGGCTGGCAGCAATTGTGGAAGTAGGAAGGATGTAATTGTGTTGTGTGTCTGTCATCAGGTCTTCAAGTAGCAGTGGCAAATTTTTTTATGACTGCACTGCACTTGACTAATGCGATGTGTGACTGGCTACCTGCCTGAGTGGTGGTGATCACTATGTCTTTCATTTTTCTTCTTCAAGGATTCAGCGTGTTGATCAGATTGAATAGAAGTAGTTGTAGTACTAGAAAACATCACCACCTCTTGGAACAGGTGGTGTACCATATACCTCAGTACACTGGGGCATGTGAAGCAGTTGCATCATTCACATGGGCAGGCTCTCTTAGAGCTGCTCATTTGGTCCTTCATATCCATTTCTTTGGCCTGTTCGGCTCTGACTGGAACATACGAACATATGAACATTTTTTAAATGTTTCACCAGTAAAGCACACTGAACAGCAAGTTGCTCATCTTCTGGTGTGACATGGGAGGAAGGGGTACAGAGAGGATGAACAGTAATACATTCAAGGTGCATAAGACAACAGTTACATACAGCGAACAAACAGTAGGCAATTTAGTGTATGGGGCAGGGGAACAAGACGGCAACACAGGCATGTACTAATACTGTAAATAAATACTAGCAGTGAGGGTTACTTTGGTACAGGCAGAACAGAGAAATATGGCAAAGTGGACAGTTACAGAGAGGGGCAAAAGTATATGCAAGTGCATGAGGTATAGGTGATTCTTAAAGTGCCAAGGGGAGAGGGAGATTGGGCAAGTAGGTATCAAGTGCAATGAGAGAAAGGGGGAGAGGGGAGAGGAGGAGGGGAGTGACAGCCAAACCCAGGGACCCCTCCAGGATGTTGAGAACCCTGCAAGGGGGCAGGGACTGCTAGATAAAGTGGGGGGATTTTAGGGAGTGCCAAGTGGGAGAGGGGAAATAGGAAGGAAGGTAGTCAAGTGCAATGGGTGAAAGGGGAAGGGGAAGCAGGAAGGGGAAGGGGGAGCCGAGCCCAAAGGACTCATTCAGAATGCTGGGGGGAAGGGAGGGAAGGGGGATCTGAATCCCCGGGCCCATCCAGGATGCTGAGAACCCTGCGAAGGGGCAGGGAAGGCTGGGAGAGATGGGAGGATTTAGGGGAGGGCCAACGGGAGAGAGGAATTTGGCAAGTAGTATCAAGTGCTAAGGGTAAAAAGGATTAAGAGAAGATGGGGAAAGGGGAAGGAGGAGAGGAAGGAGAGCGGAGCCCATGGGACCCCCTACAGAATGCTATGAACCCTGCTAGGGGACAGGGGAGGCTTGAAAAGATGGGGGGAAAGGAAGGTTAGGCTAGGAGTAGATTTAGGCTAGGGCTGAGTCAAGACATATGCAAGGACATGGTTTAGGGAGGGTCATGGCAGAAGCAGCTAGATGAAAGATAGTTGTGAAGGGCTGAGCTGATAGAGTAGAAACATAGAAACATAGACTTTGACGGCAGATAAGGACCGCTAGGCCCATCTAGTCTGCCCATTTCCCTACCTACAGAATAGGCCGCAGATCCTAGTTAACCAACAGCCTATATCTTCCTGCCCCCCACAAGAATTGCCTTATGTCTGTCCCATGCATTCTTGAATTCTCCCACAGTTTTAGACCCCAAAACTTCCTCAGGAAGGCTGTTCCATGCATCCACTACCCTCTCTGTGAAATAATACTTCCTCACATTGCCCTGAACTGCCCTCCTTCTATCTTTAAATTGTGTCCCCTTGTTCTTGCAAGTCTCTTTTTCTGAAAGATGCTACCCTCTTGGACTTTGTTGATTCCTTGAGGTACTTGAAAGTTTCTATCATGTCCCCCTCTCCTTCTTTCCTCAAGGGTATACATATTAAGCTCCTTTAGTCTCTCCTCATACAGCTTCTCTTGCAGACCCTGCACCATTTTAGTTGCCCTCCTCTGGACTGCCTCTATCCTGTCTATGTCCTTGCGGAGATGGGGTCTCCAGAACTGGACAGAGTATTCCAGATGGGGTCTCACCAACTGTCTGTACAGAGGGATAACAACTTCCTGTTTTCTGCTGCTGATGCCTCTCCCTATACATCCCAGTATACCCCCAGCCCTCCCTACTGCCTTCTCACATTGCTTGCTAACCTTAAGGTCATCTGATATGATTACCCCCAGGTCCCTTTCCTGTTTTGTTGTTGTTACTACCTCACCACCCATTGTGTATTCTTCCCCTGGGTTCTTGTTTCCCAGGTGCATTATTTTGCACTTTTTTGCACTGAATCCTAGCTGCCATACGTCTGACCATTCCTCCAACCTTGCCAAGTCCCTTTTCATCCTTTCCACACCTCCTTGTGTATCAACCCTGTTGCAGATCTTTGTGTCATCTGCAAAAAGGCATACTTTTCCTTCTAGTCCCTCTGCAATGTCACTGATGAAGACATTAAAAAGGACTGGACCCAATACTGAACCCTGCGGTACCCCACTAGTAACCACCCTTTCTTCAGAATGGACTCCATTTACAATTACCTTCTGTGTCCTATTGTCCAGCCAATGTTTTACCCAGGCTACCACCCTGGGACCCACTCCCAGGCTGGTTAATTTGACTATCAATCTTTTGTGTGGGACTGTGTCAAATGCCTTGCTAAAGTCTAGGTAGGCCATGTCCACAGCCCTCCATGGTCTACTACTTTGGTCACCCAGTCAAAGAAATCTATTAGATTCATCTGACATGACCTTCCCTGTGTGAACCCATGCTGCCTTGGATCCTGTGCTCCACTGACCTCTAGGTACTCAACTATTCTTTCCTTCAGAAGTGACTCCATCACTTTCCCTACCACAGAGGTCAGATTGACAGGTCTGTAGTTTCCTGCTTCTGTCTTGGTCCCACTTTTGTGAAGGGAATCACATCCATTTTCTCCAGTCCTCGGTACCACACCATCCTCCCATGATTTATTAAAAAGAGTAGCCAGTGGTTTCACTAGTTCCTTCCTTAATTTTTTAGAATTCTGGGGTGAATTCCATCAGGAGCCATTGCTTTGTCCACCTTCAGTTTTAGGAGTTCTTGCAGAACCCTTTCTTCTGTGAAAGGACTGGGATCGACCCCCTATCAGAAGTGCTTCTGTTAATTGGATTAGGCACTTCCTCCTCTTTTAGGAATACTGAGCAGAAATATTCGTTCAGTATTCCTGCTTTTCACTGTCCCTCTGCCCACCCACCGTTCATTCTATTCAGCCTTACTATCCCTCCCTTTGTCTTTTCACGCCGCTGATGTACCTATAAAAGGTTTTATCCTCTTCTTAACTGAGTTGGCTATCTTTTCCTCAGTTTGCCTTTGCTATTCTGACTTCCCTCCTGCTTCTTTCTGCCTTAACTGGTACAGCTTCTGTCCTGCTCCTTCTGTGTTTTCTTATACTTCCGGAATGCTATCTTTTCTTCCTGACTTTCACAGCCACCTCTCTTGAGAACCATAGTGGCTTTTCTTTCGCTTTGATTTGTTTATTTGTTTCACACAAGGCTTGTTGCCTTTGTGATGGTAGTTTTGATAATTCCCATTGTTGCTCCACACCTCCTTCTAGCCTATTTGCTAGTGCTTTTCTGAGGCACTCTCCCATCTTGCCAAAGTCAGCCCTCCTAAAGTCCAGTACCCTCACTTTTGTATGGCTTGACTCTGTAGCTGAGTTTAACGTGAACCACACTGTTTGATGGTCACTTGTCCCCAGATGGCAATCTACTTCTAGATCTGAGATCCTCTCACTGCCCCCGTTTGAGAGTACAAGGTCTAAGATTGCTCCCTCACGAGTGGGTTCTGAAACTAGCTGTCTAATGCCTGCCACCTGTAGGGCATCAAGAATGGCCCTGCTGTTGGATGTGGCTGCAGCAAATGTGCTCCAGTTAACATCTGGCATATTCAGATCTCCCATCAACAGTATCTCCCCTTTCTCTGCCATTCTAAGAATGCCTTCCATCATATCCTTGTCCATTCCTTCTCCCTGACATGGGGGTCTGTACACAACCCCTGTGCAGATTGTGGTGCCCTTTCCAGTCTCCAAGGTGACCCACAGTGCCTCCTCTCCTCCCTGTTTGCTCTTTTGTTCAGTAGGAGTAGGAGGAAGAGGAGGAGTGACGAACTTGAGGAGGGAGGGAGTGACCGACTTTGGCCACTTTTGTGCATTTTTTTGCATTGTTTTCAAATATTTGTCAATGAATCAGAACTAATCAGAACTTCACCATGTTCTGCTTCTTATTTAATAAGGGTCAGAACTTCACCGAGTTCTCCCAGTCCTAGTTGTGAGACAGCACTACAGAACAGATACTGTAGGTTTGATAAAAACAAATATGCCATGTAGCCACTACACGTTTGAGTGGCACATTCAAAAGGCTGTGAGATGAGAATGAAGTCATCTATGAGATGCTTCTGGTCCACTGCTAAGCTCATGAAAGCTGCTGAGACTAAGGTGGTGTCAATGAGCATATAGTCAGGCAGCACCTTGCACTGCTGGAACATACACTAAATCATACAAAGAATGGAAGTTAACCATGTCACCACCTCATGCTTCGCATGGTGCTGAGATATATGACTTTAATTTGTAGCATGCCTTGGAAAATTTGTCAAAATGGCCACAAATGTGGCAATATCTATACATTGCAATTCTCTGATGACTTTTTTTTTTTAATTTATTTAGAGATTCGGATATGAGCTCAGAGCTCTTTTACAAAGGTTCCACATCAAACAGTGACAATGACAACAATAAAAAACAGTTTATATACAATACGTGAATAGTAGGTTGCTAGTATACAATAAGGTTGCAATGTCATTCATAGTACCAACGGTGATAGTACAGCATCAAGAGCATTCAACTAGGGTAAAGGACAGTGTTTATATACAGCGAGGGAGATAAAGATGTGTGACACCTAGTGTGAGAATCCAAGGAGGAGCCAAGGCGAGGGGGAGGGGAGACTGGGGGGGGATTTGTCAGCTAAAAGAAGTGGCTTTGTCTATGAGGTTGGGAGGTAGTGGTAGTAGTTTGGTTATAAGGTTGATCCAGTGGGAGAGAAGGCACAGAGGGAGAGGAAGACACAGGGATAGGGCAAGGGGGGGAGAGTGGGGGTAAAAGGAAGGGGAAGGAGAGTGTGGGTGAGTGGGCAGTATGGGTGTTAGAGTCCTAGGGCAGTCACAAACTGTCCTAGTAAGAAGGTGTTGCCCTAGGCCATTTTTGACTTGTGAGATGCATTGGGAGTTTAGAATGTGCACTGGGATTTCATTGAGCTATTGGGGGGCCCTATAGCTGAAAGCACACTGTCCTGCACAGTTCGATGGAAAGGTGTTGACAGGACTCCCCTCATCCTGCCTCTGGTGGTATAGCTGGTAGCAACTGGTGTTAGGATGCTTGAATTGCATGGGGGTGTTTACCCACTAGCACCTCTTTTTCAATTAGACATGTTTGGAATATAATCCTGTTCTTTAGTGGCAGCCAATTTGTCTGTTTGTATAAGGAGCAGGAGTGGGTATTTCAATCTGCAGCCATTGTGAGCCTACATGCCTTGTTGAGGGCAACGTGAATCCTTTTTAGTGCAGTATCTGTTGCTGTGCCATAGACCACCAATCCATAGTCGATGGTAGAAAGGATGGAGCTGGAGACTGAGAGATGGAGGGTCTCTGGAGTGAGATACTTTTTATGCCTATAGAGCACACCCAGCGTGGTGTTCACTGCCTTTACCACCATGTCGATGAGTTGGGTGAAGGTGAGGGAGTCATCAACGGTGATCCCCAGGTACTTGAAGGAGTGAACTTGTTCTAGCGGCTCACTGACTTTATTGGAGATGGTGAGGGGTGGGAGCTTCTTTTTGTGCTGTGGGCTGGCTGTGAGCATCATCTTGGTCTTTTTGTAGTTTAGTAGAAGTTTATGGCTACAGAACCAGTCGTCCAGCTTGTAGAAGGATACCTGCAGCTCGGAATGAAAGGCAACTATTGATGAACTGCTGGTAAGAAGTACAGCGTCGCCTGCGTAAAGTATCAGTTTAGTGTCACAGGCTTCAGGAAGATTATTTAGGAAGAGGCTGAATAGTAAGGGCCCCAGTATTGACCCCTGTGGGACCCCTAAAGATACCTCATTGGAGCTAGATACTGTGTGTCCAATTTTTACACATAAACTTCTGTGTGTCAGGTAGTCCTTGAACCAGCAGACGGCAGTGGTTGCAACCCCCAGGTTCTGTAGTTGAGTCAGAAAGAGAGAGTGACTGACAGTGTCGAAGGCTTTGGTGAGGTCTATGAAGACTGACCCCACCAGTTTTCCTTCATCTAGTGCCTTGTGCGAGTAGTCAGTGTAATCCAGCAAGGCAGTGGAGGTGCTATGATTCTGCCTGAAGCCATGTAGGTTGGGACATAATAGGTTGTATTTGTTGAGGTAGTCTGTGAGTTGGGCAGCCACAATCTTTCCCAGGGCTTTAGGTAAGGGTAAGAGGATGGATATTGGCCTATAATTGGCGGTGCATGTCATATCACCGTTCTTGTGCACCAGCATCACGGGAGCCTGTTTCCAGATCCTGGGGAATTGTGCAAGAGCCAGCAATTTATAAACAGTTTTGTAACTGGCACTATGATGACATCCAGTGTTAGGGATAGGAGTTTCATATCGACTCCATCACTGCCCATTCTGGTCCTGCCTAGTACTTTTTTTATGTTTGTAAGCCTCCTTCACTGAAACTTTTTTGAAGTAGAAAACAGGTTTTGAGCCCCCTTGAGGCATGCAGTTGGTTTGTTCCCCAGCAGGGTGCAGGTAGTTGGGGGGTAGCACTTCAGTCAAGTCAGTAAATGCTGTGTTGAGAGAATCAGTGATGTGCCATGGGTCAGTAATCGTGGCGTTGTTGATGTTCAGCGAGAGGGGAATCTTCTTCTCATCCTTCCCAAGAAGGTTTTTGATGTTCTCCCAAAAACTCTTCCCATTACCCCAAGCTTTATTAAGCTGCTCCTTGTGGAAATTGGCCTTTGCCTGGTGGATAAGGTTGGTATAGTGGTTTCTTGCAGCTCTATAGCACTGGAAGTTGTGCTTGCTGCGAGAGGACCTGACTTTTTCCAGAGGTTGTCTCTCTCTCTCTCTCCTTTATCTGGGCGAGGAGATCCCCTGTGATCCAGCTATTAATCTGACCCCAATTTTTTCTTTTCCTCAGTGGTGCAAAGATATCACAAATGTTGTTGAAGCTCTCTAGAAAGTAACTTAGGGCCTGGTCAATATTAGGTGCATGATCGATGGGGAACCAGTCATGCTGGGAGAGGGCAGAGCAGAGGGCCCCAAGCTTGCCCTTCCCCAAGACCCTACTTTTGATTATAATAGGTGTGGGCTTGCTCAATTTGTTTGATCATGTGAAAGTGATTGGGGAGTGAGCACTTAAGGTGTCTGGCAGGACCTTAAGTTCGGAGATCCGAAAAGGGGAACTCGAGAAGAGCCAGTCGAGGAGTGTGTCTTTTCCTGTTTTGTGGTTCTGCCTTGTTGGGTTGTCTACGAGTTGGGTCAGGTTGGAAGTAGCGACATGTCCTTGAAAGGTGTGGATTCCTTGCCCTCCCAGTTGATGTTAAAGTCACCTGTTATAAGAAGCTCTGTGCCCTTAGGATGGGTAGCAATTTTATCCAGTATTTTTGGGAGGCCATCCCTGGCTTTAGTGGGTGGAAGATAAACCAAGGCTAAGATTACAGATTTGCCATGCCATCTGACCTGAGCTTTTATTGCTAGTAGTTCATGATCATCCATGACCCTGGTAACAGGGAGGACCGAGCAGCATAGGTAATCCCTGGCAGAGATGAGGACTCCTCCGCCTCTCTTGCCACACCTGTCTTTTCTGAATATTTGATATCCTGGTAGCATCACTTCATTGTCTTTTATCTTGCTTGACAGCCAGGTCTGTGTCAGACAGAGAATGTCAGGTGCCTGGTGGGACATCCACGTTTGGAGTAGGTCAAACTTTGCTGTGAGGCTGCAGATGTTCAGTGCAGCTACTTTCAGGCCTTTACTTGTGTTTCCCCCCGCATTAAGCACTGGTGGTGGGCCCGGATTGGCATGGACGTTACCCGATAGAAGAAGAAGTATGAACATTATTTTCCTGGCTGAGAGGTTTATGCTAAAGGTGAAGCATATCTTGACAAAGAAAGTCCGGCATTACCAGGTTAATTCAGTACTATATGTCATACATGGAACCCTGTAGAAAGCACTACCCATTATTGCATTAACACCATTTTGTGCATTGTTGTTTGTTGTGAAACTCCCTTTAATGGATAATGGGTGTAGGTAAATATCAAAAATGCAACCAAAACATCTGTTCTGCAGTGCTGTTTCACAATGTATCGCTATGCATTTCTGAAACATGCTATCACTATGAAAAATGTTATGTATTGTTGCATTCTCAATGGAAGTTGTGTAAGCTAAAGAGATCACAGGCTTCAAGAATGCATGGAATAGGCATAAAGGAATCCTGGCACCAAGGCCAATGGGGGGAATATCTGAGGACCTATAGGGGGCTCAGACAGGTTTAGCAGGGCAGACTAGGTGAGCCTGGTGGTCCTTATCTGCCAACAACCTCTATGTTTCCATGTCAATTTTCTCCAACAGCTTAACAAAGATGTTAGCTGCAGTGTTTGATTGTACCATGAAGGTCACTGATAAAGTTGCTTGCTGGTGAACTTCAGAGGTTTGGGGGTTGCAGGAGGTCACAAGCAAACATATCAGTTTTGCTTTGTGGGCCAGTGTGCACATGAATGTCATAGCTGAAGGGAACCCACTGCTCCACATATCTGTGACTGAGTGCATTGTGTCAGCTGTTGAGTATAACAAGCGTGTGGCAGGCAGTGTGCAACAGTATCTCTGAGTTCAGGCTCAGACTGGTTCAGGAAAGATCTACACAAAGGAACTTTCCATTTGGGGCAAGTCTTTGTCATCTGCTTCCTAAAGTCTGCATTTTTCACAAACGAGCATGGCAAAGAATCAACTAGGGGCATTTCTGCTGCAGTGGCATTCATTTCCCTGGGCAACATGTGATTATGAGGCTGTTTTGTGAAATGCATCAATGACTGCACAGTTGTGGGCTGTTGAAATAACTGGTTCACCAGAACTGCTTTTTTCCATCATTTCTCTACCAGGGATATGTGACTGCGGATGGCGAACACTATCACATGTTGACTCCTGTTGTGATTTAATGTGAGAAAAGTGGACCAGTAGCTACTTTAGCATTTAGTTGAGGCCCACAAATTTGTCTGACTTTCTAGAATTTGGCCAAGCCACTTTGGCTCCCAATGCAGAGTAACCTGCATAGGGTAAAGCAGATTACAAATGGGGTGGGGTAAAAAAGCCTTGCAATCAGCAATGGGTAGTAATTACTGTTGCTTACTTGAGGCAGGTGCTGTTGACATGCATCTGCTGTGGATTACTGTTTGTGGTGGTGTGACAGAGTCTGCAAAACTCACAAAGGCTGCAATGTCCCAGTCTGAGCTGTAGTAACAGTTACTAATCATTGTTGACCTAAAGGTGTTAATCCCTCTGTAGTCTCAGCTTTACCTCCATGTCAGTTACTGTATTTTATCTTGCCACATTACATAGAAACATAGATTTTGACAGCAGATAAGGTCCACTTGGCCCACTCAGTCTGCCCATGTACCTGTACCTACCTATTGGATAAGTTGCAGATCCCAGTTAACCACTAGCCTGCTTCCTCCTAACCCCTACTAGAATTGCCTTATATCTGTCTCATGCATTCTTGAATTCCTCCACTGTTTCTGACCCCACAACCTCCTTAGGAAGGCCGTTCCATGTGTCCATTACCCTCTCCATGAAAAAATACTTCCTCATGTTGCCCCTGAGCCACCCCCCCATCTTCAGATTGTGCCCCCTTGTTCTTGCACATCTCTTTTTCTGAAAGATGCTACCCCTAAACTTTGTTGATTCCCTTGAGGTACTTGAAAGTTTTTATCATGTCCCCCCTCTACCTCCTTTTGTCGAGGGTATACATACTGTATGAAGCTCCTTTAGTCTCTCTTCGAATGGCTTCTGGTGCAGACCTTGTGTGACAGGATGGCCAGTTTTGAAAAGAAAAAGCTGACACAGAGAAGATGCAACCCCTTTTTGGGTTTCTGCTTTACTCTATCCTGTCTCCTTCTGCTTATTCAATCTATCCTAATTTTCTTGTCAGGGTGGCCAACCTGGCAATTCTCTACTTTGCTTTACTATCACTTTTGCTCTGGTATTAAAACAAAAGCTTGCATCTTGTTTAAGAATACAAAAGGGAGCTGTGTCACTTAAATAAAGCCATAATGTGAGTAAAGGGTTGGGTTATGAAATAAAGCCTTCACCTACAAGCCAGTTAGTAATTAAGGAAAGCTGGGGCTGTAGAACTGCTGTAAACAATGAAATAAATGTTTTTGGCAACTCAAACAAAATTCAGGTTGTAGGAAAATGCCATAGAACCTGTAGTGTTAAAGCACTTCTTTTAAAAAGGAGTTGTAATTGTTGTAGTAAAGCCTTCTGTGTTCTAGAAGGCCGAGTTCCTCAATAGGGCGTCGGCTGAAAGTGCAGCAGCCTGCTAAGCTGTTTGCTGAAAGTGCTGCAGCCAGATAAACTGTTTGGAAGAAAATAAATAAAAGGTCTAGAAATGTAAAACAAAAGAGCTGGGAAGGAAATAAAGCATGTCTAAAGAATAGAGTACCACATTATGTGAAACAAAGCATAGATACTTCAGTAGTTTCATATTGTATGTATTTCCCTGTATGAACACAAAAGACAAATAAAAGGCTGTAACTTTTCATGGAGACAGATAGGAGCGGACCCCTCACCTCTCTGTCCATGCAAAGGTTATAACTGGTTATTTGTTCCAAAACAAGTTGGTTTAACCATATACAATTGTAAAGAAAGGTTGTTACCTAGAGTTCTGTTTCATTTGGAAAGGTCTTTCTATAGGACAAGCTCCCCTGAAATGGCAGGTTATATAGATACAAGGGAATGTGATGTCACAAACGAGGAGGGGCACTGTGAAAACCACACCCCCTTCTCTTTACTATATAAACCCTCCAAAAGGAGGCTTAGTCAGATTCATTATGACCAAGGTGAGAGAAGGACCTCACAGATAGGTTGGTCAGTAGGGTCCTGGCCAAGGTGAGAGCAGGATCTCAGCAAGGAGGTAATGTGCTGTCTTTCACATTATTGGAGGAAGGAGAGAATACAGGAATTTCCTTATAGCATCTGAAGCAAGCAGTGTATCCTGATGTCTGAACTGATGTGAGGAAATAACAACATTTTTTTTCCTTTCTGTAAATATTGGATTATTCATTTTTGGTTTTGTGTTTTTCTAAAATAAAATGATAAACGAAGAAGTATGCATTTTTTTATGCATCATAATCTGGTTGTATGTTCTGTTTATTGGGACTCACACGTTTACACCTTGCACCATCTTAGTTGCCCTCCTCTGGACTGCCTCCATTCTGTCTATGTCCTTGTGGAGATGGGGTCTTCAGAACTGCATGCAGTACTCCAGATGAGGTCTCACCAACTGTCTGTACAGAGCGATAACAACTTCCTGTTTTCTACTGGTGATGCCTCTCCCTATGCATCCCAGTATCCCGCCAGCCCTCCTTACTGCCTTCTCACATTGCTTGCCTACCTTAAGGTCATCTGATATGACTATCCCCAGGCCCCTTTCCATTTTGGTTGTTGTTAATACCTCCCCCCATTGTGTACTCTTCCCCTGGGTTTTTGTTTCCCAGGTGCATTTCTTTGCATTGAATCAAAGCTGCAATACGTTTGACCATTCCTCCAACCTTGCCAAGTCCCTTCTCATCCTTTCCAACCCCCTCGTGTATCAATCCTGTTGCAGATCTTTGTGTCATCAGTAAAGAGGCATACTTTTCCTTCCAGTCCCTCTGCAATGTCACCTATAAAGAAATTAAAGAGGACCAGTCCCAGTACCGAACACTGCGGTTCCCCTCCTGTAACCCCCCTTTCTTTGGAGTGGACTCTGTTTATTACCCTCTGCATCCTGTTGTCCAGCCAATGTTTTACCCAGGCTACCCCCTAGGACCCACTCTCAGGCTGGCTAAATTGTTTATTAATCTTTTGTTTGGGACTGTGTCAAATGCCTTGCTAAAGTTTAGGTAGGTGATTTCCATAGCCCTCCCTGGTCTACTACTTTGGTCACCCAGTCAAAGAAATCTATTAGATTCATCTGACATGACTTTTCTGCGTGAATCCATGCTGCCTTGGGTCCTGTGCCTCACTGGCCTCTAGGTACTTAACAATTCTTTCTTTCAGAAGTGATTACATCATTTTTTTTCCTACCACTGAGGTCAAACTAACAGGTCTGTAGTTTCCTGCCTCTGCCTTGATCCCACTTTTGTGAAGGGGAATCGCATCCACCCTCCTCCAGTCCTCGGGTACCACACCATCCTGCCATGGTTTGTTAAAAAAGGTAGTCAGTGGTGTCACTAGTTCTCCCCTTAGTTCTTTTAGAATTCTGGGGTGAGTCCTGTCAGGCCCCATTGCTTTGTCCACCTTCAGTTTTAGGAGTTCTTTCAGAACTCTTTCTTCTGTGAATGGACTGATATTGACCCCCTATCCAGAGTGCATCTATTGTTTGGTTTAGGTACCTCCCCCTCCTCTTTTGTGAATACTGAGCAGAAGTATTCATTCGGTATCCCTGCTTTTTCACTGTCATCCTCTGCACACCTCCCTTCCCCTTTATTAAGCCTCACTATCCTTCCCTTGGTCATTCTTCGCTCCCTAATGTATCTATAAAAGGTTTTATCCCCATTCTTAACTGAGTTGACTATCTTTTCCTCTGTTTGGCCTTTGCTATTCTGAATGCCTTCCCCACTTCCTTCTGCTTTAACTGGTGCAGTTCTCTGTCCTGCTCCTTCAGTGTTTCCTTACACTTCCTAATGCTATCTTTTTCTCATTAACCTTCCCCACCACCTCTTTTGAGAACCATAGTGGCTTTTTTCCTTCATTTTGTTTTGTTTTGTTTATTTGCTTCACACAAAGGCATGTTGCCACTGTGATGACAGTTCTGATGTTTCCCCGTTGTTCCTCCACCCCTCCTTCTTGCCTGTTTGCTAGTGCTTTTCTGAGGCACTCTCCTATTTTGCCAAAGTCAGCCCTTCTGAAGTCTAGTACCCTTGCTTTTGTGTCGCTTGTCTCCATGGCTGTGTTTAAATCTGAGATCATTTCTCCATCCCCGTTTGAGAGTACCAGGTTTAAGATTTCCAAATTATGCAATATTGACTCCCCACCACCAAAAATAAGTTATACATCAAAAAATATTAAAAAACAAAAAGAAATGAAAAGACAAACATAGGGTATTAGATTACCCTTCACTAAAGTTGCCATACATGGAGGGTGTTAAGTCTTTTATGTATTTTAATTTTCTTTTTGTTCATTTTTTGGAGTGTAACTCAACTTAATTTTTTTTTTTTTTTAACTTGCACTTTTTGTCCCCGGATCCAGCTGGGCTTCTCCAGACCCTCTCGACTTCATGATCCACCAGTCAGGTGCCACCACATAACCTTGGTTTTTCCTCCCAGGTGGGGTTGGGGTGGAGGGAACCCACATGTCCTTCTGGTCTCATCGGGCTCCCTGTTGCAGCCTCACAGGTCGAGCAGTGAAGGGTGCCTCTTCGTGTCGGAGGAGTTCAAACCAGCTCCATTTTTCCCCATGTTGCCCCAGAGATATGATTGCGCCATGACATCAAGGCACAAATGCCGACATCCTACCATGACCCCCCCCACCACGTGGCTTGGGCTGCTGTACCTCTGGCCTCCACCAGAGGTTAGGACAGCGCCGGGCCTTTGATCCCTGTCCCTCCCAGGGGATGCGAACTGCCCGTTGGGTGCTCAAGCTTCCCCTCCTGGCTGTCCCTTCAGCATTCCTGGCTCATTCCTGAACCCGGGTCACTGGTATCGTGAGTGGTAGTGCTACCGCTGCACCAGCGGGCCAGCAACTGAACTTAATTTAAACACAAACACTGCTCACTGGTAGCCAAAGCTGTAGTAGTTAACTATTGACTAGAGATCAGACTGCAGAACTCTACTGTATTTATGGGCCCAGTCAGGTCACTCATTCTATTATTGCCCCATTCATGGTGGGTAGAGTGATGGGTCTTTATCTGATATGGACTCTGTGTGCTGAGTGGCAGACGTGATCACATTGAGCTTGCCAGTGATGACAATAAGAAAGTTGTAGTGTCATCAGGAGAAGGAGCTGTGCCATTACTTCTGGTAGTGGTGAGCTGGACTGTGGTGCTGGTGTCAGTGGTAGAAGTCTGGAGAGACATGCCACCAGGAAGCATAGGAGAGGGAAGAGTAGTAGATGTCACTTGTTGGACATGTGAATAAACCAATGGTTCTTAGACTGTCACAGTGAGCCTCCCCAAATCCATGGAAAAGATTCTGAGCCTCCCCCAAAAACTGAAATAATCTTGGGCCTCCCCAAGGAAAAATAACATGCCGTACTTTACGCAGCACACCATGAATAAATTGAAACCCCTTTGAGTACTTGGCTCACATTCAGTTCTTTGTCTTATACTGATGTGGAACCTTTGAAAAGAGTTCTTGTGCTCAAAGGTGTTATCTGAATAACAAATAAGTAAAATTAACAAATATTATTATTCAGTTTATTGTACCCCGCCAACCTACTTGCTCCACTATTTTTATTCTTGAACCATTGTTACCCCTTGTTGCAGTACCTTCATGGTTCAGACTACTTTCTGTTTCCTCTTATGAAATTACCTTCGTACATACTTTGCCCTCCCTTCCTTCCCTGCTGCTCAGCAACTTCTCTGGGATTACTTTGCTCCTTCTGCTGTTGCTCTTAGCACTTCTATGCTCAACCCTTGTATTTGGGCTGTTCTGCCATCAGTTTACAAATTGATCAATGACCACCACTCATTATCAATTTATTGTTCATATTGTTTGCATTATTGTTCATTGTGTATTTCTTGATTGTTTTGCAGTTACCTTTTGAAATATATTCACTACCTACCCTTCCCAGGGTACACCGAAATGAGCTTTGGCTCATTCACCTTCCCTTGTCACCTATTAGTAAATAAATACATAAAATTCACCTACTATTGGCCTCTTTCAGTTTGCTTCATCTCTTCACACAAAATACATAAAACTCAAAATTTAAATACTGTACTTTTTCAGACTCACTTGAGCCTCCCCTGGAACAGGTTGGGGCCTCCCAAGGGAGGCTGGCCTCACCATTTGAGAACCGCTGGAATAAAAAAATCATTAAATCTGATCCTTGTTGAGTTTGAGAAAGGCTAAGCATTCAAAATGCTCAGGCTCTAGCCTTCAGCAGTGTTGAGGCAATACCTCCAGTCATACTGAAATACCTTTCAGAAGCAACCAATGCTGGAGGGCATCCGAGAAAATGCAAAAGCAGCTTTAACCAATGCAGACCAGATGGCATGCTTGTGTTGCCAAAATCTGACTGGATCACTATTTCTGCTAGTCTGTGGCTCTACTAGACAAACCTCCATAACATACTCTAGTAAAAGCTCCGAGCCTTCCTCCATCACATACTCTGGTAAAAGCTCCGAGCCTTCCTCCATCACATACTCTGGTAACGGCTCCGTGCCTTCCTCCATCACATACTCTGGTAACAGCTCAGTGTCTTCCTCCATCATATACTCTGGTAACAGCTCTGAGCCTTCCTCCATCACATACTCTGGTAACAGCTCCGAGCCTTCCTTCATACTCTGATACTCTGGTAACAGCTCAGTGTCTTCCTCCATCATATACTCTGGTAACAGCTCTGAGCCTTCCTCCATCACATACTCTGGTAATAGCTCCGAGCCTGCCTCCAAAATGTCCAAGCAGCAATGGCATTCAGAACTGAAAAGCTCCTAAATGTCCTTAGTTGTCTCAGGATCATCATTACCTAAATCTTCTTCCATATCATGCTGACACCAGATACTGGCACCATGTGAAGTCTGCACTGATCGCACCATGCTTTCTGTGGATTTGTGGCATTATCTCTAAAGTACTCCCACACTGCAGAAGATCTGTTTGGTGTTTTCGCTATGAGGGGACTTCTGGGGGGGGGTCAAAGAACTGGGTGGCATCTATGAGCTGATTTCTTTTTTCTGCCACTGTGGAATGATGTAGCTAGGGATGGACAGGCAAGATAGCAGCAGCAAGTGATTCAGTACTATGGAGCTGATCATGTTGGGGGGGGGGCCATTGGAGATGGGGGTGGTCTTTAGATTTCCCCGGTGGCTACTCTTGCTTTCCTGCTTTCTCTTTTCTGTCTTTAATTTTGCCATCTCCTCCCATAATTGCCTCCACTCCTCAAATGTCACAATATCAATAACAGCAGACTTTCAAGCTCCTCTTGTTCTTCATCCTCCTCTCCCATAAATCACTTCCACACCTCAATGTCACAGTTATCACTAACAGCAGACTTTCAAACTCATCTTGTTCTTCATCCTACTTTCCCATATCTGCTTCCCCATCCTTTCCTCCTCTCCTGCTTCTCCCCTGCTCCTCCTCCTCTTTTTATTCTTCTTCTCCCCTGCCACTCCTTCTCCTTGCATGAATCGTGTACTTCCCCCTGTCCTTTCTCCTCCTCCTCCTCATGTGCTTCCCTCTTCTCTACCTTCTGTCTGTCATGCCCTTGCTCTGACAGCTCCCAGTCCATATCTTCCTTTACTGGGGATTCCCATAAGCTTCTTTAATGGTGGTGCTATTTGTTTGCTTTTGTATATCTATGGGTTTGGCATTCCTTCCACTTCCCTAGTCTTGCCCTGAACTCCCATAAGCAACTTTAGTTTTTTCCCTCTGGCTTGGGTATAGGATCACACAATTTCAGGCAACCACAAATCAGGTGCATAAAAAAGTGCACAAGTGCATTTGTCATTTTTTTATCAAGTGAAATATACAGAAAGAAAAATGGTAAGTAAGACAACTGCTTAGCTTCAACCGTTTCTAAGGCTTTTCTTCAGTCTAGCATAAATCAAACAGTGTGAAAGCACACACTACCAGGAGGTCTTCCACCTTCTTCAGTTAGTATACAACTGATCTCCCTATCTATCCACTCTCAGCACTGAGGTATGGCTTTTTATAGGCTCACTAGAAGTTGGGAAAACAATTTCTCCTGCCTTTTGATTAACAGCAGACACAACATAAAACTAGCCACTTGGGGCCACTGTTGTCCATAGAGAACAATTATTTGGCTGCCACCTGGAGCACATTACATAACTTGTTCACAACATTGGAAAGGTCAGAGCTGAGGTCAGAACATTCTGCGCTCCCCTAAATTGCCCTACAGGATCACATTACCTCATGCTGTCTGCTGTAAAATACATCTTAGAAGGGGTCTGTTAACATCTAGAAAAAGCAGACACACGTTTTTGTTGTTCTTATATTAAGACTGCCCTCTCATTTTGTAACTGTACTTTTAGTTTTGTTTTTGGGTTAATATGCTCAGAAAGCTTTATTAGCACTTAATTTATAACCAGCCAACCAGCATGTTGGACATTATATGAAACATAAACTTCTTGAGAAAGGGTTTTCAATTTATCCAAGGGGTGTCCACTATGACAGGTCAGACTAGGTGGGCCAAGCAGTCCTTATCTGCCATCAAATTCTATTTTTCTATGTTTCAGGGGTCACCCTGTCACAGTAAGAAGAGAACCATAGTGTCTGTGTCAGGCCCAAACTCATGGTCACTTTTCCTATGTGATAACTGATCAGTAGTACTGGGTAAGGTCAGGGTAATCCTGCTGCTGATACAAGATTTGGGGGCATGGGGTGTCATTTAGTGTCTCAAGGTAAACTGGTAATTACCCATGTCCATGCGCGACAACACACACACACACACACACACACACACACACACACACACACGTGGCTGTAGTGGCAGCTGTTGCTGTGTTCATACAAGATGGACTGGAGGTGGGCTTGCCTCTGTTAGCATCTGAATTTTGTCTAAAAAAGCAACTGTGAAGGCAGCCTGCCAGTGCAGCAGTAGAGCTACCATTCGTGGTACTGGTGACCCATATCTGGGAATGAGCTTGGGCAGTCAGAGGGTCGGCCAGGAGGAGGAGGATTGAGCATCCCATAGGACTCTCTCATCCTCCAGGGAGGGAGTGTGTTGCATCCTGCTGCATTACTGCCACCTGGATAACCACAGGTGGTGGTGCAGGGATTTTGGGACTTACACAGGGGGGGACCCTTGAACAGAGCTCGCAGGTCAGCTGTGCCAGGCTTGCTAGCAGCCAATCACAGTGCATGCTCCTAGAGGGTGGGCAAGACAGAAAATGGGAAATTGAGGTGCAGGACTGGGAGGATGATGCCTCTGCCTGCCCACCACATCCACCACTGGATCCAAACCGTCTTCCGCTGGGGACTACACCAGTCTTCACCTCAGCCATTGGTGGCCAGATGTATGTGGGGAAGAAATGCTGAAGGAGCTGAAGGTGTACCTGGCCCCGGGGGATAAGCCAGCAGGGTCAGCATAGTGGTGTGTCATGGGTGTGCTGGCAGTCCCGAATGAACAGGTGGCAGGATCTCAGTAGGATGGGATAAGGGCACCTGGTAGTAGGAGGAAGGATGTCCCTGCCTGGTCCAAAGCAGAGGATAAGATACATTTAAAAAAATGCAGCTGTGGCAAAAAAGAAATACATTTACATAGTTTTTTTTTTTTTATAACCACAAATCTTTTGCAGTTTGTAATATTTGTTGGAAATGGATGCATCTTTTGAACATAACAGCATGGTTGCCTGGATGCAGTCAAGTGAATGCTGACACAGATGCAACATGTATTTGCATTTGAGTCAACCCCCAATACTTCTGCTCATTGCCTATAGACAGGAATAATAACATCAGTGGTAACATCAGTAATACTTATTATAGTGAACCCTTTACACCTAGGGTTATATTTATGCAATATATTGCAGTTTGTCTTTTGTCCTCCAGATGGAGTAAAGAAACCATATCATAAAGCAATGACTGAGAATTGAGCATTCGGACTGACTAAAGTGGCAGCATTCTAAAAAGGGTATGTTGATTGATGGAAACCTTCATGTACAGTAAAATAATTTCAATTTTAACTATTAAAACATTTCGTTATAAAAAATAAAACATTTTACTTTAATAAGAGCATTAAAGCACAGCCAGGGATTGGGTTACCATTTGTTAACCTAACCCTAAAGGGGTGATGATGAGACATGAAGCATAACTGAACATGAATCTCCTGTGCTCTGACCATTTCAGCACACAGCCTCAAATATTAGAGACATAGAAAGGAGAAGACAACAGCAACACTTCATGCCCAGTAGGTGCGTTGGATGCCATGCTGTACTGATTTGCTATTTATTTCACAAGTTTACCAAACATAGTCATAGAAACATAGACAATGATGGCAGAAAAAGACCAGATGTCCATCCAGTCTGCCCATGATCCCTATCCCTGGAACCTTCCCTGGAACCTATTGTTCCTCCAGGATACTGACCCTTCCCATCCTATCCCTATTCTCCTCCCTGGTCCTGTCACCCCAGGCAACAACCAATCCCTTTATTCTGTCCCTGGCCTGCTTGAATTCCTTAACTGTTTTTGCACCCACCACCTCGGCAGACAGACTGTTCCAAGGTTCCACCACCTTTTCCATAAAGAAATACTTCCTCACTTCCCTCCTGAACCTTCCTCCTGTTAATTTCTGTTCATGACCACGGACCTCGAGTTGGTATTCAAGCTAAATAATTCCCTGCACTTTACTTTAATTCCTTTAAGGAATTTGAAGGTCTCTATCATATCTCCCCTCTCCCTTCTGGTTTCCAGTGAGTACGTATTTAGTGCTTTGAGGCACTCATCATAGGATCTGCCCTGCTGGCCCTGAATCATTTTTGCTACTCTGCGCTGCACAGTCTCCAAACTATCCTTGTCCTTTCTGAGGTGAGGGCTCCAAATCTGGGTGCAGTACTCCAAGTGAGACCTCACCAGGGATCTATAGAGGGGCAGTATTACCTCCTTTCTTCTGCTGTCAATACCCCTCCCGATACATCCCATCATTTTGTAGCCTTGCTATAGTCCCTCTTGCACTGGCTCATTTGTTTAAGGGAGTTACTGATGATAACTCCTAGATCCCTTCCTCTTCTGTAATGCTAAGTCTCACCCCACCCATCCAGTACTCTGTCTTGGGGTTCTTTTTCCCTAGGTTCATTACCTTGCACTTTCTGGTGTTGAATTTTAACTACCAGACCTTTGACCACCCTTCTAGCTTTTGTAGGTCCCTCTGCATATCCTTTATTCCCTCATCACTATCCATCCCGCTTAGTTTTGTATCATTTGCAAAGAGTCACAGCCTGTTCCTGATTCCTTCATCAGTGTTACTAATGAACATGTTGAAGAGGACAGACCCAGGACTGATCCCTGTGTAACCTCACTCATAACCTCCTTCTCCTCTGATTTAATCCCATTAATCACCACCCTCTGCTGCCTTCCTTCTAGCCAACTACCCACCCAGTTCACTATGGTTTTAGCTTCACCCAGGTCCTCCATCTTTTTGAGCAACCTCTTGTGCAGTACCAAATCAAAAGGCCTGCCGAAGTCAAAGTATAGCAGATCCACAATGTGGCTCTTGTCTACTTCCTTGGTCCCCCAATCGATGAAAACTATCAGATTAGTCTGACAAGACCTTCCAGCCACAGAACCATGCTATTTATTATCCTGGAGTCCATTGTTTTCCAGGTAATCTACAAGGTCATATCTGATTTGTGATTCCATTGGCTTCCCCACTATGGAGGTCAGACTGATAGGCCTGTAGTTCCCTGATTGCCCCCCCCCCATAAAGCAGTACTGATGTCCGCCATTTTTTTTCCAGTCCCTTGGAACTTCCCCAGACCTCTGACAGTAGCAGCCACAGACACTGCCAGCTATTTCCTGAAATTTCTGTGATATTCCGAAATATCTCCTGCTTTCTCCATTTCCACAGTAGGGGCAGCAGAGAGAAACTCTTCAGAAATTTCCCGAAATATCTGGAAATAGCTGGCAATGTCTGTGGCTACCACTGAACAGCCCAGCCAGTGGTTTACCCAGCTCTGCTGCTAATTCTCTATGTATCCTCAGATGCATCCCATCTGTTTTTATTTTTATTTTATTTAAACAGCAGTTTGGAAAACCTTTGAGCCATAGGCTCATTTACAAAGGTACCTTGTCATCTGATCCTGGGACCTTATCTATCTTAAGGGCTGCCAGCCCTTTCAGGACCCTATCACTAGTAAGCAATGGCTGTCTCATTTACGGAACTCTCTTAGTGGTTGCTTTGATGCCACTCTCTGGGATGGACTCAGTCTTCCTTGTGAATACTGAGCACAAGTAGTCATTCAAGACTGTAGCCTTTTGCCCATCCTCCTCCATCACCCTGCCCCCCCCCCAACTAGCCATTCAATCCCCCTCTTTTTCCTTTTTTCACTAGGGTATCTGAAAAACGTTTTCTCTGCTCTTGACCCCCTCTGTGATATGTAGTTCCAACTCTGTCTTTACCTCCCTGACGGCCCTCTTTGACTCCCTATTTTTCAGTAGGTAATCCACCCATTCTGCCTCCCCCTGAATTTCCTTGTATTTATAGAAGACCTTCTTTTTTGGCCCTAGCCACTTCCCTAACCCTAGCTGAGAACCGTAATGGTCTCAAACTTGTTTTTGTCACTGTTTTTATGCTTACCTTTACTGCCTCAAGGATGATTGCCTTATTTACCCCCCATCTCCTCCACCCCACCTATGTCCTCCACCCCTACTAAATTGCCCCTTACCTGTTCCCTTAACCTATCGAAGTCCACCCTTCTAATGTCAAGGGCTTCAATTCTTGATTGTGGCTTTCCAGCCCCAAGGGCCAATTCAAACCATACACAGTTATGATTGATGTTCCCTAGTGGCTCCCCTACTCCCACAGCACCCACCATCTCTGAGTTGGTGAGCACCACATCAAGGATTGCAGTCAGCCTGGTGGGTTCCTTAACTAGCTACACCAGTAGACAGTCTTGGAAGGTGTCCAGTAATCGTAGGAGCTGGGTTTGTAACATTTTTGGTGGGTCCCAGGGGTCAGGGATCAAATCCCACCCCCTGACCCAGGGGTCAGAGGTCACACACCCCACAATCAGGTCTGCGGGAGCAGAGGGTTTGCCCCAGCTGCGACTGGCAACTACCTACTGCTCTGTCGACAAAATCAACAGTCTGACGGACAGGTCGCTCTGTCGGTGCACCTGACAGGGCACACGGTCTTCCCGGTCCTGCAACCCTCCCGAATCAACTCCAACTCGATTATATTAAGTATGGGGGGTGCAGGGGGGTAGAGCCTCCTGCATGGGGGGGGGTTGGGGGGAAAAGTCCCCCAATAGAAAACAAGACTGAAAGACATTCAGGATTTATGTCAACCGCAACTTGCAGTTGACATAAATCCTGTCACTGTGATGCCGGTTGACGAAAGTGTTGTTGAACTGGCATCATAGATCCGGAGCAGAGCACCCTGTACAGTAACGTGGGGGTCTAAGGGTTAAGCCCCTGCCCTCAGGTATTTGTAAATATTTGAAAGTACTCTTTAAAAGCCATTCATTTTCAGCTTCAAAGATTCAACAGCCAGCATGCAGTGAAAGTAGCCTAACACTGCTACAGTACAGGACAGCAAACCCTTGACAAAACTGCTCTGTATTCTCTGTAGCTCGGTCAGTGTTATACTATTAGAAAAATGGGCTTGAAAAATAAAGCATGCTGACTGGCTGAAAGCCATGGTTAGGCATGCATTTATTTTTCACTAGTGCCTGGTTAAAAACAAGTGCCAGTTCAGGGGTGACACATTACTTAGGGTATCATTTGGGCACCATGAACTGAGCAGTCGACATTTTTCCCCATTCGTTTAGCGTCAGGAAAGACCTAGTCAGACTTTCTCTTTAGTGACTGAGTGACCACCCCAGCAATGCACCTCAGTTGCAACAACATGTTACTCAAAGAGCAAATATTCAGTAATGACTGGATATCTGCTCTTTAAATTCTCCTTCTACCTTCATTGTTGAACTGAAATTCCATAAACACAGTGGCACTCGCTTGAGCTGTAAAGTAGCTGCATATCTTCCCCTCTCCCTTGACAAAAAAAAAAAAAAGGCAAGCCTCAACTTTATTTAAGCAATAACGACAGAGAAACTGATCATTTCTGAAAGATTAATGACTGGTTGGGGGGGGGATGGGTGGCACAAAGCACAGCCGAGGGCCACTTCCCTCCAGCTGGCCGTTAATCCAAAGATACGACCAGCTTTGAAGTTGTTATTACGATTATAAGTCTAATCGCACTAACAACTGTTCCCAGATTTATTTTTACCACATTTCAAACAGTGTTGAGCTGTGCATGTCGCACAGCGTCAGTTGGCAGCTGGATCTGTCATTTCTAAGACATTAATGACAGATCCAGTAGCCAATCAAGAGCCTCATTAGGGTCATGAATAATTAATTAGACACAATTTAAAAAAAAAAAAAAAAAAAAGAACTTGGTATAGGTACCACAACACTTTCCACACACTTCTGGTCCAGATCTCTTCTCCCTGCTCGAGGCCATCCTCTGAACTGCAACTTAACAGCATGAACTTTCAGTGTCAGTAAAACTTTCTGTAGCAGCAATAGTCTCCTGCCCAGCCATTTCTTTCATCTTTCCCCATTCCTGCTGCCTCCTGCATGCTTTTTTTCTGTTTCTGGTATTGGCAAAAAAGAAGCTCTCACACACATATACATATACATATACATATACATATACATATACATATACATATACATATACATATACATAAACACAACTTAACCTTCACCTTGTGATTTTGTCTCTGTCAGCTGCCCTGCTGAATCGTGATAGGAGTCCAAATGAATTATGATAAAATGGAGGTAATGGGGCTTGCATGGGGTTAGGGGCAGTGGTAAAGTACAATTCATGAGAGCCCACAAAAAAAAATTCAGGGAGACTCCCAATGAGGAGACTTTGAAAGTCACTGGACCGAACCTAAGAATTCTTCCTGGGCCACATGTCTCAGGGACATATCATAGAAATACTAAATATACAAACATAGAAGATGTCGGCAGATAAAGACCTCATGGCCACTCTAGTCTGTCCTATTTTTCCTTAGCTACAGCTACACTGCACACCCTTAATCAGTCTTCATGCTGCACCCCCCACACACACACAAACACCCATGACCATACCACACACATCTCATCATACATTTGTAGCAATCCCTGAATGCCCATTGGATGGGAATGACAATATATTGTATGAAGCAAACGGTTCAAGGCAGTACAACACAGCTTTGCTGTTCCCTGGCCCACAAATCACTTTCTGACACCGACACCTCACCTGTGACCACTACCGCCACATCCAGATGTTAGTACCAGTGGGGATCTGCCCTCTCTGCATATATTATTGATGAGAATGACTGCTCACTTTACTTCACTAAAGTTTACCAAATACCACATTATCATCTTATCTGTACATAACTAAGTTCACAGTCTGTGCCTGTTCACCTTGCAGCAGAGCTGAGATTCAATCCCATGGCCTCAGCAGGATGCCGGAGGTCAGTAATATGCCTAATGTGCTGTTAACACCAGTTTTAACCCCATTTTTTGATGACTTATGAGAAAGGTAATAGCAAGGAGCTGAGTGTATTGACTCCCCTATATTGGGTACCTGGCAGGCTTGCAACCTTCTAAACTCTACATATCTTTGTTTTTATGAGCTGTTTTGGAAATAATGATGTGCTCTGTGATTAAATGTAAGATGTAAACACGGAGCTAGGTATCATATTTATACTACAGTTTATAGTAGAGCAGTGTTCTATATAGAAATCCATCCTTTTGAAATGCTGTTGTAACACAGTCAAAGGCCATGGAATGTGATTGTACCCTTCGGTGGTAAAACAACATTCTAGAACCTCTAGACACTGCACATGACAGTTTTACTAAAAAAAAAAAAAAAAAAGCACACATTTCATATAATGCTGTACACTAAACAATACAGGATGAGCAACTTTATGCATAATCAGTGGGTTCTGCCACCTCGGGGTTCTGAATCCCACCGATCTGGGAACCCATGTGTGACAGAACACACTGGTTCTGCATAGTTGCCCATGCAGTATACTCCATGATGTGGCATTGAATACTAATGAATCTGTCACCCTGCACCCTTCCTTTGTGATTTTTCTAGGAATCCAGGGTGGGTGGACTCCATCATCAATTTTCCAGGCAGCCCCCATACCTCAGTCCAAACCTGTCTGGCTGCTACTACTCACCACAGGCCCTGGAGTTAAACTGGGCAGGCAGGCAGTGGCCCACTGGAATTCAGATCCCAACTTTCACACCATCATACCTCAAACGTTTTATGACAGAATCAGTTTGGCAATAGTGTAGATTATCGGGTAAGCATAGGACCCATGCTATGAGCTCAAGTTACACCATTTGGTCCAATCGCCCGTTCCTTTACTTTTTATTAGTTTGAGTTGGGTGGCTTTGGCTCCCCACAACTCACCTAAAAAAAAAAAAAAAAAAAAAAAAAAGTGTGTGTGGGGGTGACAACCCAACCACAAACATGAAAATAAGGCATGTGACCAAAACCTCACTGTATTCAGGAAGCTTTTACAGCAAGCTCTCTACACATACCCAGTAATCTACACTATTGCCCTCAGTTGCACCACCTCTTTGCAGTCCATGTTCTCCCCCTATTAGACACTAGTTCCTTGGCTTTCCTGACAGTGTCAGTCACATCACCTGTAAGTAACTTTTAGAACAGTTTGACCCCTTTCAGAAACTGATCTCTTTCAGAAGTGCAGTAATACAATCGGCAATGCCCATTACAGAATACACGTTACAGAATACATTTCCAGAACAGTCTATTTTAAATGTCAAAGTAGTTTTAATTATTATTTTCTAACCTTTTTAAAAAATTATGTGATGTTCATAGACTTCCTAGTTTCTTATGCCTGTATTTTGAACTGGAAGATCCTCTTTAAATAATAAATCAAGCAAGATGAGACAGCCAAGCAAAAGGACTTCTGGCATGGCAGCCGCATGCAGACAACCCACGGTAAAAGATAAACTGCAGTATATTCCTTACAGAATCGATAACACTTTCTGGATGTAGGGGAAAATGGCAAATTTAGTAAATCCCCTCCCCCTCCCCCCCACATATGGTTCTACAAATTATAAACAGCACACACTTCAGAATAATCTAACTGCTGAACAAGGCACAGTAAGTTGTGTGACTGAAGCTTCTACTGACAGTAGCAAAAGTTCATATTCTGTCCCATGGATGAGGCTTTAGTTTTCTAATAGCCCATGCCCACTGATGCAGTAACTGAGCATTATTGATACCAGGCTGACTCTCTCCTTTCATTTGTTCATGATCAGTGCATTCTCCTTGACCTTGACTTCCCCATACCCCATCCTCCCCTTGACCCCTAGCTTGATACTTGATGATGGACTGTGTAGAGGACTGCCTCCATCTACTGTGCTGTTTGTGTATAGAAAAAAACACAGAGCTAAATCGCACCTCCTGCCCTCTTCCTCATTAGACTACCAGTACCAGTTAGGACAGGTTCACTAATCTGGAGCTCAATTCCAGGTATGACCGGGGGAGGGGTACAGGAGCTGGATGAAGAAGTACAACAAACAGTACAATAGTAAATAAAGTGCAAGTTACAGTTTCTACCAACTTGAAAGAATTTATAATGGCAAAATGTGACAAAGGTAGAGTTGGCTGGCAGTATAGCCTAGAGGTTAGAGGAACGAGGTGTGAACGAGCTTGATACATCCAGCAGCCAGACCTGAGTTTGATTCTCACAACCTCCACTTGCATACTATGTGACTCTGAGCAAGTCACTTAACTGCCCAGTGCTCCCAGGCCACCCCTGAAAACAGGCACTTGCGCCTAGTGGGCCTTACCTGGTTACCAAAAACTAAACTAAAATAAAAATAAATAAAATAAATACCACCAATTATCTCTTGGTTGGTAGAGGGTAAGGATATACATTACCACCACCGGTGCTGCTCTCTGCTGCTTAGTGCTGCCTGGCGGACTGCTGGCTGGCCTGCTGCTGCTGGTCAGACTGTCCTTACAGGGATTCCTCCATCCACTCTAGTACAGGACCTGCTATTCTTTCTAGGTGGGAGGAAGGTGGTTACTCCTCTCTGCTCCACCTGACTGCTGCAGAGACTGCCTGGGCCCTGTCTGGCTCCCCTCCAGCTCTGAACTTGCGCTCTTCTTTATGCGGCTGCTAGTGGCTGCTGGCTTACTCGACCTTGCCACCTGACCGCTGCTGACCCGCCGACTCCCTTCTGGCCTGAGCCACTACCGGCATCCATGCACACCACAGTGACCACCACACACTTTTCCATGGGCCATAACCCCTGTTGACTGGTTTCCGCCCTGTTGCCTCCTGTTCGGCCTGATGAGTCGCCACTCTCCGAAAAGGTCCTGCAGCTGTCTGCTTCTTTTCCTGCACCTTGCCCTCGCTTCTTCAGTTGTAAATTCTTTACTTCTCCTCCTATGCTCCTTTGCTGACTGCTCTTCACCAATGACCACGCAAGCCATCACTTCTTTACGTTGCCTTGATGCCCGCATAAGTTTAAGCCTGGCTGCCCAATAGGGATGCCTGCTCTCTTCTTTGGCGCATGTGTGTCAAGGGATTTTGCCACCAGACCACCGCATCAATGATTTAAGGTTGGGGTTCATGGTGGGGGGGGGAATTCAGCACCAATTTTAAATGCATTGTCACTGGCGAGCCTGAAAGTGAGCTAGCCGATGGCAGGGGGCTTTGTGCTCTTGCCCACTTGGCCAAAAACAACTAAAAAAAAAAAAAATAAGGAAATGGTTACAAAACATTGCTGGGGCCCAAACAACCCGGTGCCTATGCCAGTAATGCCTGACTCCTGGCACTCTTGGCCACTGGGACCTCCCAATCAATGTCAGGCAGGTTCAGGTCACCCACCACCACTACCTCCCCCTTGCTGCCCCTCTTTTAATTTCCTCCCTGAGATCACTGTCCCTTTCCTCCCCTTGCCATAAAAGCCTATAAATCACCCCTAAGCACACTTTACTGCCTGAGGCTGCCATATTGACTCGGCCTCCTCATTGCTATTTCTAATGCTCCCATCTTCTGCAGTCTAGATGCCCTCCTTGATAAGAGCAACTCCTCCCCTCTACCAGTTCTTCTATCTCTCCTGAACAATGAATACCCAGTGACTGTCATCTCCCAGTCATTGCTATCTGTGGCCCATGTTTCCATGATGGCCACAAGGTCCACCTCAGTGTCTGCCACCAGTGCCTGGAGCTTACTGAGTTTGTTAACTAGGTTCCTGGTGTTAAGGCATATCCCCTTCCATTTGACCCTTGCTCTAATTCTGCTACTGTCCTTCTGTCTTCTGTGTTTTCTCCCCCACTTGCTTGTGCTTTTGCCTTCTGTTTTTCCTCCTCACTGCTGCCCCTACTCTAGGTCCTGTAAGTGGTACTGTGTTCTCTGTACTGTTTTTGTTGCTACTGTTCCTGATTGTAGGGGAGTACAATCTAGGATCTCATTCTGCTCACCATTCACAATGGAGCCACTAAACTCGGACTTCCTCTGCAGTCAGTTTAAATGTCTGATATAGATGTCAAACTTCTGCCCTTGTGCGCTGGCCCCCTTTCATGTCAGGTGAATTCCATCATCCTTGAAGAGTCTCCTGTCCCAGAAGTCCCCCCCCCCCCTGCAAAGTGGTACCCCAGTGGTATCCAATGTCTTGACACTACCCCTTAAGCCAACTGTTAAACTCCTCTATTTCAGTTCTCCTAATCATGTCCAACCCCCACCCCATCCCACACAGGGAGGACTTCAGAGAAGGCTAGGGAGGCTAAGTGCCACTAGTCTGTTCTGCTTCACTGTCTCCACTGACTGGTTAGACACAGATAGTTGGTACTCGGGTGTACCAGCACCCCCAACTCTCCCCCTCCACTATCCTCCCATTCTGTTTAAATCCCAGGTTGGCTGATGATCCAGGTAGGCATTGGACCAACCCCCTACCTTCCACCTCTCCACTATCACCTTGTCTATCACCCTGATCATTGAGTCCCCAACCACTAGGATCTTCCTGTTAGACTTGCTCTCCTTGGGTGCCAACATGTTGTCCCCCCACTTCCCTTTGACTGATCTGGAGTCCCCCCCCGGTGGAGTCAGGAGCCTGAACCTCCTCCAGGGATGTGAAGTGATTTGCCATCTGGGTTGTGCTGGGCTAGACAACTTCCTTGTGGCTGCCCCTCCCCCCACTTCCCACACCACACCACCCTACCCTCTGGAACAGTGGTTCTTCAGGGAAGTGGGAATGTGAGGATGCACTCCTGTTGAGCAGAGTGCATAGCGGAGATGTCTCTATCCTTGCTGCTGCCAGCTGAGCATGGAGCTGTGCTATGGTCCTGCAGAAGGGGCAGTGTCACTCTTCCAGAGCAGATCCCTGAGGAAGAGTGCCCCACAGTCCCTACAACTGAGCACCTCACACCTGAACCACAGTCTTCAAGGAACTGTATTAGCAAGAGAGAATCTTAACCTAGTATCAACTTATTTTAGATCATACTCCACACCCAGATGGGGTGGGTCTACTACCAACTAGCTTTTACAGGTGTTACTGTGTAAGAAACAATGACCATGTATGTTTCAAGTATTACAAATAGGACCCTGGAGTTGAAAGATACTCTGGCTATACCATCTTTTAAGAACTTAAGAGAATAACTGGTGAAATTACTCCTCACCACAATGCAACCTCCCTGGCACTGAAGGAAATAGTTCACCACCAAAATACCACCCACCAAACAACTGAAAGGATTGACCACCCTCCACAGAACAACCGCCCAAACAACTAAGGAAATGGATATACTTCCACAATGCCACCCACAAGACAACTGGAAGGCTTGATCACCCTTCAGGGAGCAACTTCCCAAACAACTATGGAAGAGAATTCATTCCACGGTGCCACCCACCAAACAACTGAAAGGATTGACCTCCCTCTACAGATCAACCTCCCAAACAACTAAGGAAAATAATTCATTACCTCAATACCACACACCAAACAACTGTAGGAAATAACACAATGCAACCCCGACAGATGCACCGAGCTTCAGTCCTCCATGCAACCCCACACAATACAAGTGTACCTAGGCTTCAAAGAGCAGGAGTCCACATGGTCATCTTGGCACAGCAGGGGCAGAGTGGCTGGTTGCTGGCTGCCTCATTAGGCTGACTCCGGTGGGAAGACTGATGTTCTTTTCATGCGGGTCCTTTGCGCAGGAGGGGGGCTACAGCACGGGGGGCCACTTGATAGCCTGGACCTTAAGGATCAGAGGGACTTGTGAGATGGCTCCTGGGATTGGTGCTCTGAAGGACAGGGAGGCATGGTCTCTGCTAAGATTGGCTCTTGTCTGGAGCCTAGCTGAGCCTAATAGCCCCTCTTCACTTTGATTCCTGGTACAATCCAGTGCAGGGGGAGGGTACCTCACTACCCAGATTGATCTAATCAGCCGACTGCTGACTCTGAAGTGGTTCACGGCTGCAACTTTTTTTTTTTAACCCCCTGACTTCCTGTGGTATCCCAAGATGGCTCCCGGGATTGGTGCTCTGGAGGGTAGAGAGGCACAGTCTCTGCTCTGATTGGCTCCCATCTGGAGCCTAGCTGAGCCTCCTAACTCCTCTTCCCTTTGATTGCTGGTGCAATACAGTGCAGGAGTAGGGTACCCTTTTGGTACAGCTTGGGGACCCACACTATCCTGACTTGATCAGTTCAGCTGACCACTGACTCTGAAGTGGTTCATGGGCTGCAGCTTTTTTTTTTTTTTTTTTTTTTTTTTTTTTTTTTTAACCCCCTGACTTCCTGGTGTATCCCAAGATGGTTCCCAGGATTGGTGCTCTGGAGGGCAGGGAGGTGCAGTCTCCACTCTAGTTGGCTCCCATCTGGAGCCTAGCCAATCCTGCTAGACTCTCTTCCCTTTTGATTCCTGGTGTGATCCAGTGCACAGTGGATACCCTTCAGTACAGCACAGGTTGCTTCGCTACCTTGATTTATCTAATCAGTCAATCACCGACTTTGAAGAGGTTCATGGGCTGCAGAGGGGTTTCTTAATGTGTCCAAAGATGACTCAGAGGATTGGTGCTCTCAAGGTTATGGAGGCACAGTCTTCACTCTGATTGGCTCCCATCTGGGGCCTAGGCAAGCCTCCTAGCCCTCTTCCCTTTGATTTTTGGTGCAGTCTGGTGCAGGGGAGGGTACCCTTCAGTACAGTTTGGGGACCCTCACTACCCTGATTGATCCTATCAGCTGACCGCCAGCTCTGAAGTCCAGCAGAAATGCACCATTTTATTTTTAGTGGAGTCTCTTAAAGGAGAACAACTATATAATAACAAATATTCACTTATACTGAATTTGTAAGTTGTTTTTCCCAGTAAAAGCTATTTTTAAATATCCATTCATATTCTATTATTATTGTTATATAGGTTTTTTTAGTTATCCCAGTGGGTGTGTGTGTTCCAGTCCAGTGGGTGTTTCCGATTTACATGCTGTTAGTAAAGTCATTTTGGAACTGTATGATGTACATTGGAGCCAGGATACAACACCATAACTTGCAGTAAATGACATGTCACAAAATACTGCATAGCAAAAGGGTTAATTTCCACTGAACTATACCATCCCTTAAGCATACCATTGCAGTAATATTGTGTAAACCCCCCCCCTTTGGAGGCTTACCTGAAGATTTGGGGGCTCCTGCTCCTGTTTCTGCCTGTATGAGCCATGCTTGCATAGTAGCACGCAGCCTGTTTCAGCAGCCGCTGTTATGGATGACACCTAGGGGAGGCAGCTCAGGGGCTCTGAAAATTTTTCAAAACAGCGCCAGGGAATGCCGACGAATCGGGGGGAATATATGAATAATCAATTAGTACATGAATATTAATGAGCTGGTTCCTACTCTGTGGGGACTACTTAGAATGGAGCTAGTGACTGGTCACAGGAGGACTCCTGAATACTGATGGTGGGGTCGCTTGACAGGTGATAGGAGTCCTCACTACATACTGGGAAACTGTGAAATGAATGTAAATATGTTGGCTGCAGGGACACAATGAAGTTTGGACTGCTAGGGGACAGCATGGAACTGGATGGGGGCTGACATGTTGATGATACTATGATTCCTACCAGCAGCCAATCGAGTGTCACTGTCTAGGCACCCAATCAAGTGTCTAGGCACCTAGAGTTGAGCCAGAGGACTTCTGGAAGAGGGGAGTTTCATTAATCAAGGTGTCTAAAACATGCCCTAATGAACAATCAGGAAATATTGATCATTATGGTTACTGCTGATTGATAGGCTTGAACGGCCATTCAGGAGACTGGATTCTCGAATGAAAACCCAGGGACTTTCTGGGTTTACACACAGATTACACAGAAATGTGATGGTAGACAAAGGCCCCATGGCCCATCTAGTCTGCCCAATACCCTCCCCTCTCCCCTTTTCTTATGCTTCCGCCTTTTTTCACAACCCCTTTAAATCTATCCCAAACCCTCTTGAATCCCTCCACCGTTTCAGCTGCCACTACCTCCTCCGGCAGCTTGATCCAGGCCTCCACCGCCCTCTCTGTGAAAAAATGCCCCCTGACATTACCTCTGTATTTCCCATCTTCCAGTTTGAGGCTATGTCCCCTCATGTTTGCTCTCTTCTTCAATTTAAACAAGCTTCCACCCTCCACCTTATTTATTCCCTTCAAATACTTAAAAGTTTCAATCATGTCCCCCCTCTCCCTCCTAGTCTCCAGAGGGTACAAATTCAGCCCTCTCAATCTTTGCTCATAGGGTACATCCCACATCTCTCGTACCTTTTTGGTTACCCTTCTCTGGACCCCCTCCATCATCTCAATATCTCTGCGTAGGTGAGGCCTCCAGAATTGCACCTCATGCTCCAGATGCGGTCTGACCATGGTTCTGTATAATGGCAGTAGCACCTCCCTCTTCCTGCTAGTAAAACCCCTCACAATGCAGGCCAACATACCATTTGCCTTGCCCATCACCCTGCTACACTAGCTGCCCACCTTAAGGTCACGCGATACCATAATTCCCAGGTCCCTTTCTGTTTCCTTCTCCTTGATCACCACCCCCCAAAGGGAGTACGTTTCCCTCTTATTCCTCCTTGGGTGCATCACTGAGCACTTTTGTGCATTAAACTTCAATTTCCAGGTCTCAGACCACCTCTCCAGCCTTTTCAGGTCCCACCTCATGGCTTGCACCCCACTAGGTGAATCCACCTTATTGCATACCTTTGCATCATTTGCGAACAGGCACACCAGTCCCTCTAGACCCTCCACTAGGTCACTAACATGGATGTTAAAGAGTATTGGTCCTAGCACTGACCCCTGTGGCACTCCACTGGTCACTGCCCATTCCCTGGAATGTGTCCCATTTATCACCACCATCTGACTCCTTCTCTTCAGCCAGTTCTCCACCCAACTGGTGATCCTGTGGTCCACCCCAGTCTGTCCAGCTTATGTACTAGCCTACATTGTGGAATGGTGTCGAAGACCTTACTGAAATCCAGATAGGCCATGTCCACCACTACTCCCTGGTCCACTATCTGTGTCACCCATCGAAAAACTCTACTAGGTTAGTCTGGCAGGACCTTCCTTGGTGAAGCCATGCTGCCTGTCATCCTGCATGCCATTTATCTCCAAGTATTCTATCAATCTGATCTTAAGTGGTGTTTCCATTACCTTCCCCACCACCAAGGTAAGACTAACGGGATGGTAGTTTTTGACCTCGTCCTTCTCCCCCCCCCTCCCATGTAGTGCAACCACTTCTGCCCTCTTTCAGTCCATTGGCACCACACCTGTGACCAAGGACAAGTTAAACAGCCTTGCCAGATGTGGCGCAAGTTCATCCCTCACCTCCTTGAGATCCCTTGAGTGCATTCCATCAGGCCCCATTGCCTTGTCCAACCTAAGTCTACCCAGCTCTTCCCTTACTCCGTCAGCTGTGAATTCTGCCAAATCCACCTGCTTGTGGCTGTCCCGCTCTCTACACCTGGTCCCCTGCCCTTGCTGTCCTCCATGAAGATCTCCTGCTCAGTTCGCCGAGACTGCAGAGGGTCGTGAGGGCTCGAGAGCCTGCCCCCCAGGACCTCCCAGAAGGACTTGTCCCCTCCCCGAGTGACTAGGGGCTCCTGATCAGTTCGCCAAGACCACAGAGGGTCAAGAGGGTTGAGCCTGCCCTCCCGGGACCTCCCAGAAGGACTCTTCCCCGGAGTGACTAGGTATGCCGCAGATCCGTATGGAGCAGCGCTTGCCTATACAGAGCGCTCCTTTGTTTGCCAGCTGTGTTTTGGATCGGAGCACCTTTTGGTACCAAGCAGAATTTGAACTGACTTTACTGTATAATTTGAATTTCTCCTTCGTGCCTTAACTGTCAGTGCAGCATTATAGATAGATTTTTTTCAATGCAATTTTCTGTGCCAGGAGTCAGGGTTAAGCAGAATTCTTACAAGTACTTTAAGTTGTTTGCCTGTATTTTAATCTTGGGTGCTTAGCGAGTGGACCAGGGAAGTCAGCCCAGTGTTTCTATAGTGCTGTATCCAGTTAACTTAAGGAACAGCCCTCAACCAAAGCGGGAGTCGAACCCGTGTCCCCCGGTAACCCAGAATTAGAGCAAATTGAGTTTGTGGTACCAGGTCAGCCTCTCAGCTTCAGACAGTATTTTTTCCCTGCTGAAACAACTCTGCAGACTGTACTGAGCTGAGGGCTGGAACCAAATTCATATCTTAGCCATTTTTCTCTCATTCCCCTGCCTCGCACACCAGCCCTCTAGCAGGACACCTGAGATAACACCTGCGACCTGCAAGAGGCTGTTTGCTGTGCACAAAAGATTCCCAAACTATATTTCAGCACTGCACACTCATTCGTAGACCCTGAGCTGTGCAAATATACTCACCTGACCACACCTCTAGCCTGTACTTAAATACCCCCTTTCTCCTCACTTCCAGGGGCTCCTGCTTAGTTTGCAGAGGGCTCGAGAGCCTGCCTTCCCCAGGACCTCCCAGAAGGACTCGGGGCCCCCCTCCCGGAGTGATTAGGTATGCGGCAGATTCGCGTGGAACAGTGCTTGGCTGTCTATGCAGAGCGCTCCTTTGTTTGCCAGCTGTGTTTTGGCCCCACCGGTGCTGCGCGCTGACTCCCCACCACCCCTACCACCACCCTTGGTCGGCACTCCTTTATATAGCTATAGTCACATGGGGTGCCAGAACCAATCAGCTAACTTTTCCATTTGCAGGTTATATCTCCATAACACTAGAGGGAGCCTGTACTCTAAACCAATGTTTTCTGCTACAAAGCCAAGCATGATCCTTGCAATGATATCAATCCTCCTGCTACTGCACCCACCAACCACCTTGGATCCCTATATATCCCCCACAGACGTGCCCCTGCCTAAATCCCAGCCCCTCCTGTTAGAGTATCCCTATTATCACCCATATCACAGCCCATCCACCCATCAGCCTATCTCTCCTAACCCATCCCGTACACTGGACCACCACACTGCCCCCACTCACCCACCACCAATACACAACCCTCTGTACCCCGAACTCCATCACCGATGGTCACTCTCCTCTCTAGCCACACCTGCACTAACCTCGCTACCCATCCCAGGCACCACCCATCTGAGATCATGGCAACCTCGAAAACGTCTCACCCACAGCAACCACAGCCCCATGATGCGCCTAATTACCCTACTTCTCTTGCTCTCAGGAAATGTTCACCCAAACCCTGGGCCAGGCAATTCTGCCACACCTTGGCCCACCCCTGGCAAAGGTCTCTGCATTGCATTTATGAACATATGTAGTCTCCCCAAGAAAACTGCAGCACTCCAATGCTGGGTTGCACAACACTCCGCAGACATTCTTATGCTAGTGGAAACCTGGCTCTCCCAGTCTACACCCGACTCAGCTGCCTCCCTCTCAGGTTTCTCCCTGTTCAGGACTGATCGGGTGGGCAAGCGTGAAGGGGGGTGTGCAATCTTCTTGCGTGGCTCCATTCTAGGCCATGCACTCCCAACCCCTGAGCTCGACCATGGGGCACAAGCTATTACTCTTAAAATTACCCCTCACCCGGTCGTGGCCCCCTATACCTAACCATGGCCTACATACCCCCACGTACGAAAAATATAGTTATCCGCCCCCTTATAGACTATCTATCCACCTTGCCACAAAAGACTGAACAACTAATCTTAGGAGACATAAACACCAATTGGCTCAGCCCCTCATCTGAACATTTAAAAGATGACCTTGTGGCCCTTGACCTGTCTCAATTGGTCACTCAGCCCACCAGACTTAACCAGGCAAAAGGAACTAGCTCCCTCCTAGATATAGTTCTCTCTAATCGACCACTCAAGTTGGAATCGGTAAACGTCCTAACGGACTCAATTAGTGACCACTCCCCTGTCCTATGCTTCTGGTCCTCCCCAACACTTAGCCCTGAGTACTGCAGCACCCCTCATCGTCAATTTCTCCCCAGGAGCCTTGAAAACCTCAAGCGTCACCTTGCACAAGTCGACTGGACCCCAATCACCCTTGTATCAGACATAAATACTGCCCTAATCTATCTCACTAGGGCCTTCAGCAATGCCTGTGACCTATTTGCTCCCATCACCACATCTTGTCTAAAAAAACTGGCTGCTGCATGGATATGCCCTGCACTGATCCAGCAACTAAAACAGAGGGACAACCTATGGCACATTGCAGTTGACTCCGGTAGAACGGCGGACAGGCAAGCCTATAGAACAGCCCACAACCAATGCATTTGGGCCATCAAACAAGCAAAACTGTGCTGCTGATTGAAAGTGAACAGTTACTGCAGAGGAACAGATCTAAGTATTGGGATTGTGTTTAAGAGATTGAAGAGGCAAAGCATCTTGGGTATAGAGTGCTAGCCGGGTTCTGTGAATTTGCTGTGTGAACTGATCGAATGGGCCAAGAGCTGTGTCCCAGCTGAGGCTGAAGAGAAACTGTTGTGGACATTTTTAGGACCTGAAAGCAAAAAGGGGTGGCAGGGGCCTGTTCAGTTCTGAACCCCTTGCTAATTGTTGTGCTCTGAGCTCCATCTGAAACTGTTTCTAAGAGGCTAGCACCTGTGGCGAACTGTCACTGCTGTTATCCAGGAGAGTTGTCTGCTGGCAGTTCATTTGCAGATTAGTGCATGAACTGCAGGGGATTCCTGCTCCTTAGGAGTCCACCCCCAGAGCCAGGGAGGGAACCAGTTAACCTCTTCCAAGTGGGGCCCACTGTCTCAGGAGGTCACTGGCATTTGTTGAGGCGCTAGGGCACCTACGACCCACGTGGAGAACCAGGCTGTGGAGCCACTCCTGGGTCTGGGCCTTTTGGGGCTGGTGTGGACCTACATTTGAGCTCTACAATGGGCTAGAAGAGGCTGAAGGTGACAAGTGGCCAGATCTTCAATCAAGGGAACAAGCTGCAAGACCTTCGATCAAGATCGAGCCTTGTGAGAAAGATCACCATCAACTTGTTGCCCATAGCTGCCAGTTGTGGACGGAGCTCCTCACCCCCGAACTGGTGAAGGATCCTACCTTAAGGCACTGTGGTAGAGCTGCAAACCATGAGTACCCAGGACTTGATCCCGGAATAAAAAAGGGAATGTTCACTTTGCATTTAACTTTATTGCTTTCAATATTCCTAGGGCCTCACCAGCCAGCCAACTGATGGAAATGTCCAGGCCTGCAACTAGTGGGTACTCAACAGACTGTCAGGGTAAAACACTGGTACCAGTGGGGTGGGCAGCTGGGGGAGGTCTGACCTTTGGGCCCAGTGGTTTCAGATGTGTGAATGCTTGCTAACCATATTGTTTACTCCACAGCTATCCTTTGTCCAGGTGCCCCTATCCTAACCCTTGCCCCCAATAAAGCTATGAGTTTACTGTTTGAAATTGCTGAGCACAGGGTGTTTTTGCATCTGCCAGGTTATTGCTGGTCTATGGTTTATGGTCTTACTGAATTGTTGGATATTCAATGGGTGGTGTAGTTGCTAGGGGAGGTGGGTAGGTGCAGTATCCCAGAGGGCTGTGCCAGCCAGTCATCTGACCCACTTCTAATTTTCCCTGGATGGAGGCACCACGCTATTTCTTATAACTTTGGGATAGAACCCCCGATCACCAACGTAACAGGACCCAGGACCCTTAACCTGTTAGAGGGTCAACAGGCAGGGGTAGTAGCCCACCGGCACACGGCACCTGGGCTACAGTTGCAAGGTACTGCATTGCATTCTAGCTGGCTCCACTGTAGTTTATGTCCTTGCTCAGATCTTTCATTGTTAGCACAATGCATCTGTGTTCTACTACAGAACTCTGATTGAGAGGGATATACACTACTTCATACACTTCTAAAATGGTACTTATCACCAGAGTGTAAATCAGAAATGCCCACTGTGCTTACCCGAAGAAGTTCCACAAAAATCCACAGTGCCCAGCATAGATCCATGGGAACACTGCTGATGGAGCCTGCCCATCTCCCAACCAGTCCAACAAAGAAACAGAGTGCTCCAAACTCAGAAGTAGACAGCTGACTCCAAATTGCAAAATTCCAAGTGGATAGTTTTATTTATCCATGCAGACAGCCATCAAACATGGTACAGGTCAGCCTCACTAGGCTACCCACCCCTGCGCTTCACTGCACTTGAGCTTCCTTAGGAAATGTACCCTTATATTAACAATTCATGATGTCATGATTACATCACACTAAATATCTTGTTATGGGCTATTTTATGGTGCGAGGAAAAAAAAATTTAAAATTGCAGAGTGCTAATTTGTATGAATAACATTCAGTTTACAACATTTTAGTAATTAAAGTTTAAAACCATTTCTTTGCTTACAAAATAAGTCTTTTCCAATTTCATTAAATATGCTTTCATAAATAAGCTTAAATATAGTTACATGAAAAATGGCTACTAAACCAAAAATGTGGCTACCAGAGGATAATGGAGAGTAGTGACTGGTTTTGTGGGTGGAAATCAAAGACGGACATTCACATCCTTTTGGGCACCAACTGAATCACTTCTGATCACCTTTTCATGCTGCTTGTCACCCTCCATTTCTGGGAATCTAGGTAGCAAGCTGTGCTTCTTTGTAAAGGTTGTGTAAGTCCCAAAAAGAGAGAAATGAGTGAAAGTGAATCTGCATTAGTTAATTGACAAGTTTATTATGCTGTTATACCCATTTTTAAACAAGGAATCCAGCCTGAAACAATTGGAAGAGAAAAAGTTGTTTTTTTTTTTTTAAGAGGAGTAAGTAAAGACGGGGTGAATCTTTCGGAACTTGGTACTCTGATGCTTTTAATTAATAAATGGCTTGAGGTCCCATTCCATGTTTTGTCCAGCTGAGGCTAGGCTATTCAAAATAAAGATCCAGTGGCTTTCTTTTTGCAAGAGCATTTTGGTTTTATTTCCACCCCTCCTTAATAAAAATTCTTTACTTGAAGGCCTGTATAGATGGAACAATAACAGAAGTGGAAGCAGCCAGTACTGGGAACAAGCATTTGTCAAAGATGAATGTTCGCCGCTGGTATTGCTGTTGTACCAGGTCTTGGTTGTACACATTTTTATCTTGTATTTACCCAGGATAGAGCAAATGAGATGCAGTATCTCATTTTCAGTGGTGTCCTGCTTTGACACATTGTTAGACTGCAATTACCTAGGATAAGGCAGCTGAGAGGTAATATCTATTTTTAAGTGGGCTCCCACATTTTGACCCCAAATGTCCAATAGTCGTTTTATGACCTGACATTATGATCAAGACAGCTGGAATTTTTAAAATCCCATCTGAAGGGTGATTTCCCTGTGCAACTGTGGAAACAAGTTTCAGAGGGGATTTGAAAAATGATACCTGCCATGTTCAGGAGGTGGGGTAACATAAGGGATATGTTGAACATTAGGGGCCAAAAACTGCAAAAAACAAAGTTATGAGTAAATGCTGGAACAATTTGTTTCCTCATAACTTAGTTGGTTTTTCACATTTTAACCCCACATTTTCAATTGGAAAGGCTATGCCTGGAGTTCAGTGGCCAAGCAGCCAGCCACTCTCACTTCCTGAGCTATATAAGCAGTTCCTCTCAGGCTCATTGTGAAGCACCTTTTCTTTGCAGCTGAAGGTTCTATCCTTTGAGCTGGTTGGGGCCTGCAGGGCTGGCTGAGCCCCCCCTTGCTGCTCCTGCTTGTCTTTACTGGATTTCTGTGTTTATTTTCCTGCTTCTGGTTTGTATTATACTTTTGGCTGTATGTGTGCTTCTTTTTTCTTTGTTTCCTGTTTTCTGTGTTTGTGTGTCTTTGGTTTTGTTTTTAAACTCCTAGCATATTGTTCCAGAGCTCTTAGTGCTTGCTTTCAGTTACTCACAACTCTCAAACTACTGTAATCATTATTTGTGTGTTTTAGCTCAACCATAGCTGCTCCATGTTGCATACTCAATTGATTTCACCTGACTCAAGCTTACATTGAACCTAGCTATGCAGCTCAGTCATGCTCTTTCATTCTACTTGCCTCATTGTTGCTGCTTTATTGCACTGCCTGGGTATACCTGCTTTCAGAGCATTGTGTCTCTTTATTTATGTTTATTGCAGCTACAACTCAGTGTACTCCATACAGATGTTGCTTTTATGTTTATTCACCCTGTTCTACTCTGAGGTCAGCCAGAAAGCTCCTGCAGAGGCTGTTAACCTAGCTTTAATACCTGCATGTGGTTCTCGGCCTTCCATTACTTTCTTGTTATTCCTACGGCTGGGACTGGGAAGTGTTTGGGGAGTCATGGCCCCATGTGGCTAATTATTTCTGTTCTAAATCCTACCTTCGCTGCCGAAAATCCTCAGAGTATTTGTCACCTTGATTTGGCTTTTAAATGTCTGGCTGGCTTGCCCCACTATTCAGTGCTGTTTCATTGTTACTACATTATGCAGACCTACGTGCAACTCCACTTATTACTACTCTGTTTACTGACTTACGTACAGGTCCACGCTTGCTTACGCAATCGATTGCTCATGCCTACTGCATCCTCTCGACTTCAGCCTCTGGGATGTCTGCTGCACTCAATCTACTTTTGACCTTGCAAGGTCTCAGCACTCACTGTTCATTACGATCAGCACACCAGTGCTCAACCAGCTCGACAGCTTCTCAGATCTCAGTCTAATTCTGGGGCATGCCAGCTATTCTATTCTGGCACAGGGTTCCTGCAGCCGCCAGTCTCACTCTGCATTAAGTCCGCATCTTGATCATGTCCAACTTGGGGTGGGATCCTTCTCACCTGGCCCATAGCTGGGAGTGTCCTTGCCCCAGGCTTGGCTTTAGCTGCCTGCTACATGACAGCAGCTCCTGGTGTAGAATTTAAGACTAGCGGTGAAGGGTGGTTACGACAATCTCCTTTGGTTTTAGTGTTCCACTATAACAGTTGTCCATTGGCTTTAGTGGTTTCCCTAGCAAGGCACTTTCACTGCATTCTCCCTACAACTGCCTCTGGCTCACCTGGTTTGAGCTTAGGGTGGGTAGGCCAGGTGAGTGCCTCAGCAGTTATTGCTCTTCTCCTCTGCCTTGGTTGTATGTATTTTTGCAGAGTTTTCTCGTAACCTTCAATGGCGTTCCCGCTAGAGGGTTTGAGTGAGAGCCTTCCTCCAAACTGGAATATTTTCCACCTCCCTTTAATTGGGTTTTCCAAATTGCAGCTGCTGAGTCATCACTAAATAAACTATCCCAAGGCTGGAGAGAAGGTGACCTAGACCTTGGATCCCGAGAGGTATCCTCCTCATAGGTTTTTTTCTCTCCTCTGTTGCCTTGGTTCATAACTGTTAGTTAGCATAGTAGTGTACCCTAGTTTCTTTAGGTGGGTTCCACTGTTGGATGGAGGTGGAGGATGTCCTGCTGTTCCCTGTCTCCTTAGAGGATCCCCTCATACTCAATGCAAATCATCAGTATCATGCTACACAAACCTGGGCATTTCATTACATTATCAAATTGAGCATCTCATTATGTTATCAAACTGCCTATGCTTCTCTTCTACTACATTACGGTAACTGCTCCTACGTCAGTTACTGCTTGCTCATAAGCTTCGTGTCACCTCATTCTTTGAGATATGATTGTACTACATTTCTTTTGGGGATTCCTAAGGTACCTTTGGCCATGGGACAATTCCCGTGGCTCTTTAGGGGTGGAACCCTCTCTGAGGGTTCCTTGCCTTTTGTACCCCTACAGGGCGGTAATTCCTCTGGAATAGAGAGTGTGAACAGCCAAAATAAAATCTAACACGGTTGCACAAGCATAACACTATACTGGCTGTGCAGGACATTGAATTGGAAAGGCTACAGTATGCCTGGAGTTCAGTGGCCAAGCAGCCAGCCACTCCCACTTCCTGAGCTATATAAGCAGTTCCTCTCAGCCTCATTGTGAAGCACTTTTTCTTTGCCCCACCATCCTCCCCTCCTCCTCTAGCAGCAGCACTTCTCTCCTTAAGGGGATTCCTAAGGTACCTTTAGCCATGGGAATCATCCCGTGGCATCTTTAGGGGTGGAATCCACTCTGAGGGTTCCTTGCCTTTCGTACCCCCACAGGATGATAATTCCTCTGGAATAGAGAGTGCAAACTGCCAAAACCAAACTAACACATTTGCATAAGCATAACACTATACTAACTGCACAGGACATTATATATAATCTTTTTATGATCACTCCTGAGAATGACAGGTGTCATTTATATAACAGTAGCTGAACCATCATTTTGTGCCATGAGTGTTAAAAGACATTTTGGGTAGGATATGAGAAATGACCACTGTCACATTCATGAGGTGGTGTGAAAAAATGGCTAGGTTGAAAACCTGGGGGTCAAAATATTGAAAATTACCACAGTTATGAGTGTGCATTGAAAAATTGCAACATAGACACATAACTTTGTTGTTTTCTAATATTTTTATCCCAGATTTCAACATAGCCTTCTTATGAGCCCACCTCATGAACAAGAGCAAAGAACATTTTGAAATCCTATCCAAAAGATGATTTTGCATCACAAGTGCAAAAACACATTTTGGGCAGAATTTGAAAAATGACAGCTATCACATTCATGAGGTGCTGTGAAGAAATGGCTATGTTGAAAATTTGGAATCAAAATATCGAAAATTACCAAAGTTATGAGCCTGCATTAGTAAATACTTTAATGTACAGTAGGTCTTAACATTGTAGTTTTTAATATTTTTGCCCCAAATTTTCAAAATAACCTTCTTATGACTCCTCCTCATGAACAAAGGCACAGAACATTTTCAACTCCAGCCCAAAGTTATGAGCCTGTGTTCACAAATCTCAGCTCAGGCTTATAACTTTGTACCTTTGTAAGTTTTTCTATGCCAGATTTTCAACATAGCCTTTTTATGATCCCACCTGATGAACAAAGGTGGAGAAAATTTTCAACTCCTGCCCAAAAGGTGATTTCATGCTGCGACCACAAAATCACCTTTTGGGACAGGTTTGTCTAATTTCACTGCCATTGTTCATGAGGTGGGATTCAAAAAAAGGCATGTTGAAAATCTGGGACAAAAATATCCAAAAATGTACAAGGTATGCCACTAAATTCAAAACCCCATTGAAATACATTGAACTACATACCTGATTTCCTCAGTTTGTGGTCTCTTTGATGATTGAAGACATGTCTGTGGTCCAGAGATGATTATGGCATTGGACCCCAAAAAGGAAAGTAAGGGCTTGGGGGGGGTGTGGGTGGTGGGTGCTGAGTGGGAGGGTCGCGTGGGGGAACTAACAGCACAACAGACATCAGTGGATGGTTTTCTTTATTACAGGGTTTAAAAAAAAAAAAAAAAAAAAAAAGAGGGACGGTTTTATTTCAGGTGGTAAAGCTGGGGGATGGGGCACCACCAGTGTCTTTGTTATGTTTGTGGGTGTGGGGTTGGGGTGGGCTGGTGGGTGCTGAGTGGGAGGGTCGGTGGGTGGACAGTAAAGGACAATAGAAACAGACATTGTTGGATGTTTTTCTTTTTTTTTTTTTACAGGCTACATATACGGTATTAAAAAAAAAAAAAAAAAAAAAAAAAATAAAATAAAAAAAAACTGATTGGTTTTCTTTATTTCAGGTGGCAACACTGGGGGAACTGGGCACCTCCAGTGTCAGTGTTATGCTTGTGGTGGGATTGACGTGGTGGGTGCTGAGAGGGAGGGTCGGGTGGGGGGACAGTTATGGGTGCACCAGCAACAGACATCGATGGGTAGTTTTCTTGTTACAGGATGCAATTCCTCAGCAGGCTGATCTTGACAGATCAGCTGTGCTTGCTGGGTTGCGTAGATCAAAGGAAATAGCCGACCTATGACTGTGTCAACTATTTCCTTTGAAATACATGAAGTTTCCGCCCAGCAAGCCAGCATACTGTCATGATCAGCCTGGCCGATAATTGGTGTGATGACGACAAGCCCTTTGCAGATCACTCTGCATTGGACTGACAGTGTCACACCCCTCCAAAGCCACTCTTCTAACAAAATGTTCACTGCTCATGCATGCACTGCAAAAATAAAAGTGACTTGCAGTTCAGTGCTGTTCTCCTTTAAGGAAAAGCAAGCCAAATGGTTGTAGCTGAATAAAAGGGTATTGCCACCTGCAATATATTAGAAAGTATGTACTTTTGTTAATCAAATACACCACAGTCTCACTAGGTGCACAACCCCCCCCCCTTTTGGTTAATTTCATGACTGCTGCAATCATACCATGCAAACTGACAAAAACAACAGATGTCTTTGTATGTGAGTTCGAGTTCCTCAACAAATCTGAAATTATTAGTTTTCATGTAAATCATATTAAGGCCTTCCCTTTAAAAACTATGGAATATCAGGGCTGGGGAAAAAGTGTCACCTAAGATTAATGAAAAGTGGGAAAATCTTCATTGAATGTTTGCATGTTGGGCTGTTTTTAGCACTGTGAAATGTTTTAGAAGTAAGTAGAATGATGAAACATTCACTGAAATGTGAAATATTTCATTAGTTTTTTTCCCAGATTTTCCAATAAAAAGTGAACAACATTATATACTGCACATAAAAAGCCAAATGAGATACAGAAAAAAAGCCAAAATGGTGATGTAGTGTGTGTATGTCTATGGCACTCCACCATATCCCATCAAGTTGTCGACTGAATTTTGACGCCGCAATTAGGGCACTGCAAAAAGGTCAAGAGTGACAGGGGCAATCTTAATTTTTGATTGCTCGCACTAACATTGTCTTTAGCACCCTAATCATTTTCTTCCCTTTCAGGGCATGCCTGCCCCAGAGTTTGCTGTATTTAGCTCACCACCCACATTGGGGGATGTGGGGGGGGGTGAAACCCCCCTCAAAACAGGAATGTTTTCCTCCACAGCACTTTGGTGCTTTGGCGCCAGGGAGCCGTAATGCCTGGCACTGCAGAGACAGGTGGCATATTGCCTGCATCCATATCAGTGTCAAAAAAATGATTGTCACACCAACAGGGGTGAACCACACTCTGCAATCCTTACTCATGAGTTATATACAGGTATGTTCACCTGAAGGGCTGATGATGCACTTGTGACTTCCAAACTTCTGGAGATCTCCTCTGTTCTCTGTCCTCCCAGAATGCTCAATTTTTCATGTGCATCGAAGTAGGCTGCAGCACACTCACCCCCGCTTATACTCTACAGCTATGAGAATCTAACTATATAAGGTAAATAATCCTCCCTTAGGAGACGAACCTTGCTCAGTCCATTAGGTACTTACTGTTGTCCTGTGAAACTGCACTGTGCATGTACTACCACCTTTTGTAAAGCTAGATCATGCTGCTCTATTACCTAGATTTCTTCTACAATGGTTTGTGAAGCTAGCATCCAAAATGTACTAGTACTACAATATTTCTGGAGCATGTTGCTCCCAGTATTGCCTTCTTCACTCCGGCCTGGGGAGGCAATTTTCATGAGCTAGCATTAGCCCTCTGCTGTTCAAACTGACTGAAATGAAGTAGCTCTCTCTGATTGCAGAGGTCTTTTTTTTGACAGCTCTAACCTGTGGAAAATGGCTACCTGATACTTGCTATCAGTAACTACTGCTCTAGGAATAGTAATAGGCATCATCGTCGGCCACCACCACTCAACAGTGCTTGTATCCATCCCACATTCGCTCTCAGCAAGTTTATCGGCAATGGCAGAGGTGACAGCATGACTGTTTTCCTCTCTCCCATGCTAAATCTGAGTAACACTTGAAGGACACTGCTCATCTTAATCTAACTGATGTTTAGTCTCCTCAGTCCTCATGTCGGATCAGATTTGGGACATGGCCATCTAGGTACACTCCTTTCGCTGCCCCAGTTGTCACAGACAGTCTCCTCCTGTGGCCTCCAGTTAGTAGATCTAGCCAACACTAGCTCAACACCCACACCCATCTGGACTCCTACTAGGCATAACTTTTCACCTCTGCAATTGCCATCTCCCCAGTTCACCACAGGCGAGAGAGTTACTTAACTTAGTCCTGATCAGTGCTGCCCGAGAGCTGGCTATGATTTGATACTGGTGACAACACTCCCCTTAACCCAGTCACAGTGGTGTCTTGTGGTTAACTCCAACTTGAGCACTAGATGCTATTGCTGCATGGCTGTGCTCCCACAGAATGATCACACCACTGTTTCTCAATACATCCGCTATACTTAATGACCTGCAAGCGACTGTCACCTACTTGCACTTCAACTGCATCCTACCATCTTTCAGGGGAAATTTGTCGGCCAGAAATTTGTTGCTGCATGGCCTACATGCTGCTCTTCCCTTACAGGTAGGGCACAGAGAGCACCCTTTTTTGCTATGTCCCTGCATTGTTCTAAAGGGCATCGCACCCAATGTATTGGCCATTTTGTCCTGTCCCCTTTACTATCAAGGGCATTGTCTCCTCAGGTGACCACCATCTTAGCAGACATTCCCATCAGACCTACTAGGTGGCCAGGAGCATGGCACTACTTTTTCCTCAGACCACGGGAGGAGCACTTGGAAGCTGTCACCCAGAGTCACATTAATCCTCAGGTTACCACTCGGTGTCAGCAAGTTCAGGACCAGAGACTGGCTGCGCTAATCAGTGGAACACTCTCCCCCTTCCTTACACCACTGATGGTAGGTCAAGGGAGCAAAGGGCTAAGCAAGAATGGCAGGACATAGCAGTACTATTTTGAAGGAGACATCCTAGAGTCTAATGTGTATAGAGGGGGACCAAGAAAAGGCAAACAAGTTGAACAAATAGTTCTGCTCAGTTTTCATACTAGAAAGGGAGGGGAGGGACCTCAAAAAGGCACCAGGAGCATTGATGGGAGGGAAGTGGACACCAGTACACTTTCTGAGGAGAAAGTCTGGAATGCACTAACTAACCTGAAAGTGGACAAAGCTATGGGACCAGACTGGGTAGATCCAAGGGTGCTGAGGAGCTCAGGGAGGTACTGACTGCACCTCTGACAGATCACTGGAGACTGGCATTGTCCCCGGGGACTGTAGAAGAGCAGATGTAGTCCCACTTCACAAAATGGTAGCAGGGAGGAGGCAGAAAGCTATAGGCTTGTCAGTCTGACATCAGTGGTAGGTAAGTTAATGAAAACACTGCTAAAGGAAAGGATTGTGGAATATTTGTTATTCAATGGATTATAGGATCCAAGGCAGCATAGTTTCACAGGAAGGTCATGCCAAACAAATCTGATTGATTTCTTTGACTGGGTGACCAAGGAGTTGGATCAGGAAAGGGCAGTGGATGTGCCCTACCTGGACTTCAGTAAGACTTTCAACAACGTTCCACATAGGAGACTGGCAAACAAGTTGGGGAACTTGAGGGTGGATATTAAGATGGCAACTTGGGGGGGAAAAAAAATGGTTAGGGAAGGGGACACAGAAGGTAGAGGTAAACAAAACAGAGTGTGCTCCAAGGAAGGGAGGGTGACTGCGGGGTACCTCAGGGATCAGTTATGTCTTTATAAATGACATAGTGGAGGAACTGGAGGGAAAGATCTGCCTCTTTGTGGATGACGCCAACATCTGTATACTCTGGGGAGGTGGAAAGGATGGGTAGGAATATGAAAAGACTGGAGAAGTGGTCAAGTGTATGGCAGCTGGGTCTTAATGCAAAAAAAGTGCAAAATAATGTACTTGAGCCATAGAAACACAGAAATAGAGTACAGAATGGGTGGAGTGATACTGACTAAGACCAAACAGGAAAGAGACCGAGGAGTAATCATTTCAGGTGATCTAAATGTGGCCAGGCTAGGTATAATATTGTGTGACAAGGCAGTCAGTAGGGCTAGTGGAATGCTGGGGCACATAGGAAGGGGCATCACCAGAGGGAAGAGGGGGTGATGTTGCCCCTCTACAGATCACTGATAAGACCTCACCTTGAGTACTGTGTCTAGTTCTGAAGACCACATCTCCAAAAGGATATAGACAGAGTAGAGGTGGTCCAGAAGAGGGCTATCAAAATGGTGCATGGTCTGCATCAAAAGCCCTATGAGAAGAGGCTAAATGAGCTAAATATGTGCATCCTGGAGGAGAGGAGTTGGGGGATTTGATAGGGACTCTTAAATACCTCATAGGGGTTAATAAGGTATGGGGGGTATTTTTCAGAGAAAAAGGTTTCCTAGAACAAGGGGGCTTGCTATGAAGGTGGAGGGGGCTAAATTCAGGAGGGATGTGAGTAAGTACTACTTCACAGAAAAGTTGATGGATATCTGGAACAGCCTTCCAGCAGAGGTAGTGAGGGCAAAATGACTGGCGGGGTTCAAAAACACCTGGGATAGGCACAAGGGAATAGTAGATGAAAAGAGGGGAAGAGATGGTGCCATAGATCAAGTAAAGGTCTGCAGCCAAAAAAAAAGGTTAACAAATATAGGCAGACTAGGTGGGCCTTATGGCTCTTATCTGCTGTCACATTCTATGTTTCTATGTACTATCCCTCCACACCCACACTAGTGCTCAGGTGCATGGCATCAAGTAGAGAGACTGGAACACTACAGCATGGTACTCCCCAGGGTAACCGTTCTTCATGCTGTTACCTTTTCCTGTGGGGACCTGGGCCCACTGTGCATCACTAGTCATACTGCATCATAGTATTTTGGTACTAAATCTACATATAATGATATCTCTCTGTCTTTACATATCAGCAGTCTATGCCTTGTGATTTTTGAGTTGCCCAGCCCTTCCCCTGCCTCACTTTGTTGGGGGGGGTGGTAAGGGAAGGCTGGCACATACATTGAGGGACTAAACTTTGGATTAAATAGAGAGCATTCTTGCTATCAAAGCAAGAAGGCAGCTGACTAAGGAGCTAGAACTTTACTACTAGAACACTTCTAACTTAGCAAGAGAGTCAAAGCCTATTTAAACAGATACTTTATTAGAAGTGCAGGGTCTCAATTAGAGTAAAAAAAGAACACAAGAGTTAGTGTGCTTGTATAAGTTGGGGAAAAGGAACTGTTATCTTTGCAGTTAGCTAAGTCAAGAGAAGAAGTGTAAATTTGGGGGGGGGGGCTTAGGCAGAAGTAAGCCAGGTGTCTGCATTTAGACTTAACTGCTGCTAGCTCTTGACAGAGAGCATTCTTGCTATTAAAGCAAGGAGGCTGCTAACTAAGGAGATAGAACTTTACTACTAGAACACTTAACTCAGCAAGAGAGAGTCGGTGCCTGTTATATGACAGTGGTAGTGTGTTTGTATGAGTTGGGGGAAGGGAACTGTTATCATCTTTGCATTTAGCTAAAGCCGTGTTTACACAGCAGCAGCGCTACTCTTTTCTGACAGTAGCAGTGTGGTCCCGAGCACCTGAAAGTGGCAAACTGCCTGTCCACATGGCCCCTTTCTGCACCGCTTCAGTCTGAGCTGGTGAGGGGCTGTGCAATGGGGGGCTGGACTGTTGTTTGTCACTGAAAGGAGTGAGTGGATGTGTTGTGACGGTGCAGACAGTCCACACAGCAGTTTAATCCACTGCAAGTCGCTCACCCCAGTTGGCATCCCCAGCTTGAGAGGGAACATGAAACTGGCTTAATGGGTGGCTTACTGTGATCAGGTACATGTCCATACGGTCTATTTGCAGTGGAGCAACCAGAGTGATCAGGTTACTCCAGTGCAAATGTGACCATGTAAACAGGGCTTAAGTCAGGATGAGAAGTGTAAAGTGGGAGTGTGTTTTAGGCAGAAGTAAACCAGGTGTCTGCATTTAGACTTCACTGTTGCTAGCTTTTGACACATCTAACTCAAGAAGAGAGTCGGAGCCTGTTATATGATGGTGGCAGTGTGCTTGTATGAGTTGGGATCCAGAAGCAAATGGTTTGATACCTTTTATTGGACCAACATAGATGGTACAAAAAGAAAACAGTGCCTAAACTTTCAGATCAACCAAGTCCTTCCTTGAAAGCATATGCCAGTTGTTTAGAGAATCCAATTCTTTTAACACTCAGATCATACATAAAAAAAAAAAAATACAGAAAGAATTCTCATTGTTTTAAAATCCTTTTTTTAAAAAACAGACACTGAAATGAAGGAAATAGATTCTTCCAGTCTGCTACTTCTGAGAAACCTTCCAAGGTCAAATATCAGCAGAAACAGAACATCCTTATTCGATTAGAAAGTCCCACTATCTTAAATAATGAATGAATGAGTGTATTATTTGAATACATTCTTAATTAAAAGCAAGACCTTTAGATTTAATACTCACATAAGTGTATGTTAAAATTTGATAGTAGTGTATGTTAAAAAGATATGAACCAGAAATTTTCTATATATGGAAATATGAGGGTATAAAGAAAAATTTCCTAGTATGAAAAACAGTTTCATACATTTATACAGTATTAGACCTATCTGGAAACATTTTCTAAACTATACTGTCAACTAGTTAGCAAATTCCATAAATCTTAAGACCTTCAGTGCTGTAAAAGTATTTTTTACAAGATGATATCAATTATCAGAATTAATGCCAAATTAAAATAAAATCTAAGGCCCAGATCTCAGAGTATCTATGTAGGGTATTTTTACTGAAGTATGATAAGCGGGTATGTACTGCTAGAGCATCCATGGCCTGTAGCCATTCTGTCAGTGATGGAACTGCTTGGGATCACCAGTTTTTCAGTAGCAGTGTTTTCACTTCTACTGATGCTTGCAGCACCCATAGTTGTTGAAGTCTTAAGATTCATATCATCTGGGAAAAGACCTCACAGCCAGATTTTCGGGTCAGCTGGGAGGGGTTCTTTAAGAGTAGTTGTGCAGTGCTGAACCACTGCTGCCCACAGGGCCTGTATTGGGGCACAGGGCCATAGGATGTGTAACAGGTCTGCCCTAGGAGTGTTGCATCTCCAGCAGTTGTCAAAGGGAAGCAGACCCATGGCCCTAAGCATGGTGGGGGAGCAGTGCCATAAGTGCAATATCTTATTCTGTATCAGCAAGCTTTTCTGATCAGCACACGCCTGGTGAGCGAGAAGCCAACAGCATCCCCACTAGTGGTCTGTAATCTGCACTTTCAGAGTGTTTTGCCATTTGGTTTTGGCTGGTAGGGAGGGATCCAGGGCAGCGTCTCAACATTTTTTGAATCTCACCTGCCAGTCCTCAGGGTACCTTCAACCAGGCCTGCAGTGGTACCTTGGAGGGTGGGGAATTTTTTTTCTCTTACAGACTTTGCAATCACATTTTTGTCTACCCCCATTGATAATAGAGGCTTCTCATCTGTAAGCATTTCCAGAAGTCTTGCTGTGGTAGGTGATACCTCTCTCATGTTTTGGAAGGAGTCAACAGTCTCCCCTTCTGGAATTTCTAGGTCACCCATGTATATAATCGAATGGCTAGCCCACCCTGCCCATGTGATGGGTGTTTGATCTATACAAAGGTGGGGGTTGTTCCACAAGTGTGTGATCTTCCAAGGGTTCAGGCAAAGGTTTGCCCTAAGTCCCACCTTATGCCAAGCCATGTGAGAGGCCCTACTAGTGGTCCGTGCATGATAGCATTTTGGGAGGGAGTGTCCTAGATGGCTGGATAGGGGGACCCTTGAAGGATGGCTTGTTCTGTCTCTTACCATACTGGGGGAGAGGATGACTTTCTAAACCAGGATACCATTTTGTCTGTAAGAAATGCATAGGAGTAGTATAGAAAGTTAGGAAGTTTCCACACCCCTTCGCCCATGGGGCACTCAGTTTGGCTCAGCTGTACTGGGGAGGAGTGTCCCCCCCAAAGAAATTCACTCATTAAGGCATGTAATTTCTGTGCCCACACATCTGGAATAATAAATGGGCGGTAGGAGAGCAGGGAATATACCCTAGGGGCTAACATTAATTTGATTGCAGAGATTTTTCCGGCCATTGACAGGTTTTGGTGGGTCCATCTGGCTACACCTTTTCTTAATTTGGCTACCAGGGATGTGAAATTGATGTCCGTAATAGTTTGCAAAGCTGGATATATATATATATATCCACCCCTAGGTATTTTATTGAATATGGGGCCCATGCCAGGTCTATGTTGCCCAACAGATCTGGAGATGTCGTAGAGTTTAGGGGGAGGATTTCAGACTTGGATCTGTTAACCCTTAAACCAGAGAATCAGCCAAAAGTGTCCAGGGTGGTTAAAACATGTGGGACACTCGACTTCAAATCGTTAGTTAGGATGAGATAATCATCTGCATATAATTTAGCGTGGCATTGCCGTACTCCCACCTCTAGCCCATTGATGTGTGGGTTTGACTGAAAGGCCACTGCCAGAGGCTCAATGGACAATACAAAAGCATGGGCGATAGGGGGCATCCTTGTCTAGTCCCTCTGTGGAGGGGAAATGGGTCAGATAAATTGCCATTTGTGAGGATTTTTGCCCTTGGTTTACGGTACATAGTCCAAATCTAGGAGCTGAAGCAAGGGCCAAAATTATATCTGTTCAGGACCGCATATACATATTCACACTCCACCGAATTGAAAGCTTTCTCAAAATCTATGGTGATCGCGGCCACTGGAGTGGGAAGTGTGGCAGCAGTTTGCATCAGGGACATAATGGCTCTTAGGTGGTCTGATCTGGCTCTCCCTTTAACAAATCCTACCTGTGATGGGTGTATGATATCTTGGAGTATTTTGTCTAAGCATGCGGCAAGGATATTGGTCAAGATTTTGGTGTCTACATTCATTAGAAATGTAGGCCTATAGTTGGCCGGTAGAGTATGATCTTTCCTCTTGTTTGGCAAGATGGTTATTATTGCTTTCCTCAGGGTATCTGGGAATTTCCCTCACTCTCGGGTGTCTTGGAACATTCTTTGGAGTGGGAGGCTGATAGTCTGCTAGATTAGCTTGTAAAAGTCCACTGGGAAGCCATCACCCCCGGGGCTTTATGTGGAGTCATAAATATTATTGCGTGGGTGACTTCAGCTGTTATAATGGAGACATCAAGTCAGTTTCTGCTGTTCCATCAGTCTGGGAAGGGGTAGGGTGGTGGCCATAAGCCTGTCAAAGGTGTCTGAGGCCCATTTAGTTTGGGAGCTATAGAGGGAACCGTGGAAGTAGGCCATAATTCATTTATTTATTTTGGATTCACTGAAGATTTTCCTGTATTGTTTCTAACTGTGAGGATATTCCTTTTGGCCTGTCTCTGATTTAAACGGTATGCTAAGAGTTTGCCAGCCTTCTCACTTGATGCCCAATATTGGTACTGGGTCCGCAGGGTTTGGAGTTTAGCTTTCCTGGTGGCCAGGTTGTTGATTTGGTGCTGGATGGCAGTTAGATCTGCAATTAATTTTGGGTTTGCTAACTGTGATGGTTTTTTTTTTTGTATTGGATTTCCAGTTTACCAAATTGCCCCTCTAGTTGGAACATTTTTTGGTCTCTTTGCTTCTGACTGTAGGAGGCATAACTGATAATGCCCCTTCTTATCGTAGCTTTATATGCCTCCCAGATTGTTGAGGCCGAGTCTGCTGAGTTATTATGAAAAAAAGCTTCAGACTCTTCCTGGAGCCACTTAGCAAAGTCAGGGTCCCTTAGCAGAAGAGGGTCAAGTCTCCACAGCAGGGATTTTGCTGTCTGAGGTACCAGCATGAGACTGAGAAACACTGGTGCGTGGTCCAAGAGGTAGAGAGGGGCTATTTTTACCTCTAAAGTTGCAGCAGTGCTATTTGCTGATGTGAACCAGTAATCTAATCTACTGGCCATGACCTTGGAAGCAGAGAAAAAGCTATAGTCCCTGTTAGGGTGGGACAGTCTCCAAATATCAGACAACTAATGTATTTTTAACAAATCTGATAAGGTCTGAAGGGAGTGAGTGTGAGGTTCTGGTTTGGTCTTGGATCTATCAAGAAGGAAATCCATAGCTAAATTAAAGTCTCCCCATAGGACTACTTCTGGATTGTCATCTGAAAAGTCCAGTATTTTTTGTGATATTGCATTAAAAAAGTTTGAGTCTGTATTTGGGAATATACATTGGCCAGTAAAACTGTGCCAATTGGGGTGGACATCTTAACAATAACCCATCTTCCTTCCTTATCAATCAATCAAACTTTATTTAACCAGGCAGTTACATCATTGAGCAGGCTCATTTTCAAGATGGTCCTGGACACATTGGACGCATTCAATAACAAGATGTAACCGTTTGTTCATGACAGATAGTAAGACCATGTAATAACAAGTCAAAAACAACTTTACTTAGCTTAGGTGGTGAATACATACAGTCAAATTTCATGATCTATACACTAACCTTGTGCAGGGAGGGGGAGGGGAGACACAGGGAAGGTTATAGGGGAGTAACAAACAAGAGAGAGAAGGAGGGGGTATCACTAAAAGGAAAGTGGCCCCCAAGGGAGTTAGCTAAGTGCTGGGGTGGAACGGGCCAAGGGGGAGTATATTGACCCTAAAGGGATCCAGCCAATAGGGGAAATAGAAGGGCCTGGTCCGTTTGGGCTGTGGAGTTGGTTGATCAGGTGGGAATCTGTTTACCTCAAGCAGTCACACACCATGTGCAAGTATCTGTTTAGCAGCTGTCTGAACATGTAAAAGCTGGGCAGGATGTAGAGTTTAAGTGCTTTTTGCCTGTTGTTCCAGAGCGCTGGTAGGAATGAGCTAATGGCAGTGGAGCCAAGATGTGTCCTGGTCCGAGGTATTTTAAAATTGATGAAACGGGAGTTCCTTATACCGTAGGTAGACACTGAGCACTCAAGTAGTTCGCTGATATAAAGAGGCAGATTGTTGGACAGGGCCTGGAAGAACCACAAGAGTGGGTTTTTTTTTGTCTCCTCAGGGAGAGGGAAGGCCAGTCTAATGCTTGGTACAGTAAGCAATGATGAGTCGGTAGTGGTAGACCAAGCACAAATCTCAGTGCGCGGTGATAGAGTGTCTAGTTTTTGGAGCTCACGCTGAGGGCAGTGACTATGAAGAAAGTCGCAATAGTCAAGCAGGGGAAGGATGGTTGTTTGAACCAACCTCTTTCTAGCTTCCAGGCTAAGTAAGTGTCTAATACAGTAGAAAATGTCAAGATGCTGCCTTAGTTTTTTAGCTAACTCGTTTAGGTGCACACTGAAATTCAGTTTGTTGTCCAGCCATACTCCCAGGTATTTGAATTTGTCTACTATTTCTAGGGATTCACCAAGGAGGGTTGTAATCTGAGTGGTATTGAGGGCCTTCGCATTAAGGTTGGAGAATGGGGAGATAACCATGGATTTTGTTTTTTTGGCATTTAGTAGAAGCTTCAGATTCAGCAGATTGTGTTGGAGATTGATAAAGTCCGGTTGTAGTTCCTTGTGGGCAAGATCAAGGGAGGGGTTGGTTGAATAGATGACAGTGTCATCTGCGAAGAGGTGAATGTTCCCTGCTAGAAGGCCAGAGTCGATATGGTTGATATAAAGGGCAAAAAGGATCAGTCCTAGGATCGAACCTTGTGGGACACTGTGTGGCAAAGTTTTTAGTGTAGAGAGCTCATCTCGCCTTTTGATTTGCTGGCTCCTATTTGTAAGGTAACAGCGGAACCACTGTACTGCAGTGGGGGTTACACCAATGCTTCCCAACATGTCAAGTAGTATGAAGTGATCAACCATGTCGAATGCTTTGCTAAGGTCGAGGAAGAGGGTGTAGATGTGTTGTTTATTGTCCAGGGCATGTAACCAGTCATTAGAGACTTTGGCTAGAGCTGACACTGTGTATGTTTGGGCCTGAACTCCGATTGAACAGGGTTGAGGATGTTTTCACTATCCAAGTACTACCTTAATTGAGCGTTGACAATTTTTTCGAGTAGCTTGGATAAAATGGGAAGCAGTGAAATGGGCCTGTAGTTGTTCAAGTCTGTAAGGTCTCCTGATTTAAACAAGGGAATAATATGCGCAATTTTCCAACTACATGGCAATTCCCCTTGGACTAGCGAGCAATTAAAAAGGTGGGCAATTGGTGCTGTCAGATAGAAATAACCTGCTTTTAGGAAAAAAAAAGGTTCTAATAAATCAGTACCCACACTCTTTTTAATATCCAATGAGAGGAGGAGGTCCTCCACCTGTTTGTAGGATACTGGGTGGAACAACGGAGGGCTGTCAGACCCAGGGGCAGAGATTGGGCTAGGTATTGATCTGGCATAGCAAGTGGTGCTTATTTTACTAGCAGACGATTTGTCAAAGGAGAGACCTGCAGTTATGAAATGGTTATTGAGCTGTTCAATGATCTCAGCCCTGGCTGTATGTGTAATTTTATTAGCCACAATTTTGGACGAAAGGGGAGTGGCAGGAGAGTGACCTTCGATCTCTCTTAAAACCTTTCAGAATTTGACTGAACAGTTTTTGTTTTCTTCAAGGATGGACTGGAAAAAGCGTGCTTTTTCCAACCTGACTATTTTGGTACAGGCATTCCTGACTACTCAGAAGGAGAGCCAGTCTGTGTCAGACTGCGACTTCCTAGCCTTTTTCCATAGGAAATCTCTGTCGCAGGGCCCTCTTCAGTACTGGGCTGAACCAGTCAGGAGCCTGTTTCCTTAACTTCATTTTCCTTAAAAGTGCATGCTTGTTGATGACCTTAAGTAGTAACTCCTGGAAGATACGGAAGGCTTCTGAAACAGTGGTTGCAAGGTAGAAATCCTGTCAGTGAATGTTCCCAAGGTCAGCTAGAAAGGCATGGAGCACAACATTTTTCATGCTATGTTTAATCTTGAAGGTGGAAGTGGAAGGAAGGTGAGGGGTGTACCTGATACAGGTGATTGCGCAGTGGTCACTCAGTTCATTATGAAAGACCCCAGTATGGGAGATATTATGTGCTTTACTGCCCAGAATAAGGTCCAGTAAAGAGCATCGGTCAGGGTTTTTATTTAGCTGTGTAATCTCAGGGGTCATCTGAGCTAGCCCATATCCATCACAAAAATTCTTGAGCCTGTTAGCACAGGCATCGGTGCAGTTTAGGTTAAAGTCCCCCATTAAGATTCATTCCGAACCTGCTTTTTCCAGGACGGAATGCAGGTGGGTCAATATGCAGACTGGCTGCAGGTGGCCTATAACATACAGCTACCAATAAGGTAACTATAGGTACCAGAATAATTTTAAGGGAGAAGCATTCACATTTTTTGGACAACGATGTATGGTCAAGGTCGGTAACTTGGAATTTGTCTTTGATACAAATGGCAACACCACCTCCTCTAGTAGGTCTGTCATGCCTGTATAGATTATAGCCAAGGATGCAGAGAAAATGATCTGGTACGTTGCTCTTTAGCCAGGTTTCAGAGAACATTGCTACATCAGGGGAGGCATGTAAAACCCAGGCTGGGCCTGGTCAAATTTGCTGGAAGGCTGCATATGTTCATATGAAGGAAGCTCAGGCCCTTTAACTGGGCGAGCTCCCCGGGAGCAGCTAACAGAAGGGGGGGGGGCCTGGATTTAATTCCACGTTACCTGCACAGAAAAGCAGTAGTACTAGTAATTTCCTACGGCATCTAACCAAGAACCTCAGAAAAGCTTTATTAGGGCACATTTTCTGGTCACAGGTTATGTCAGTGGGATGGCAGTTAGCGGGGCTCCGGTGATTGGTTAAAGGAATTAATATTATCCTGACTGAGAGGGTAAGAGAAGTCAACTTTGAGGTAGTGGGGCAGTAAGGAATGTGAGCCAATGTGAGTGTCTGAGGATTACTGCCCTTAGAGGGAGCTAATTGAATAGCCGACGCCATTGGGCTCTGCTCCAGGCATGAGGGATTTTTTGACCTGTTACCGCCTTCTTTTAAATCCATGTCGGGATCAAAAGTAAATATGATGATGCATCCAAGGAGTAGGAAGGCAAAGGCCACCATCACTAGGGTGTTAAGAGTACAGGGGGAGGCATCTTCTTGTGAAATTGGCTACAATCCTGTACCACCCAGGGTATATTTTCAAGGGTTAGAAAGCTGTGTCAGAACTATTCAACTAGCATGAGGAGACATTAGGTAGGTGAGTCAGAAGTGGAATAAAAAGCACAAAGAGAGAGAAGAGCAGTAACAAAAGGAGCAGCATATGCTCAAGAGGGAAGAACTGAGAGATGAGATTTCACAGTAATGCTGTCATTAAGAGGCAGTCAGAGGAGGAGTGTACAAGGGAGTGGCTTAGGAAGTGTAGCCTTATTGTGGGGGAAGAGTGCTATTTAATAGCAGTTGGGGTTGGGACAGGTGGGTGGGAATAAAATACCCCAAAAGGGAGTAGCACACACCTGCAGAGTAGGTCTTGACGCGGTTCAGCCAAAAAGCTGTTTTGCCCTGTAGTTCTCAGTTTGAAAACCAGAGCCAAGAGCACAGCTTAAGAGGCCCACCAGTGCTCATGGCACAGCATGAAGCCTTGTCCAGTTACAGTGCTGTGGGTGGGTCAGATTACGGCTTCTGCATACCTGACTTGATGTTGGACAGGGAGGGCGAGTGACACCAGGGCAGCTTCCCGGTCATCTCCATCGGTCTTCCCTGCCGGTTCTGACAGATTAGCAGCAGCAGGAGCCCCACACAGTCAGGATCCTGGAGGCAAAAGGAAAACAAGGTATTTTAGTTGGGTCCCCCGGAGAGCGTCAGCAATGGGCTGGCATAAATGAACAAAAGGCCAGGGCATGAGCTAAAGAAAGGGGAGGAGGAGCTGAAGGATTAGTGTGAGGTCAGCGGGGCCGGGGGGGGGGCTGGGGCTGGCGCCAGGACTAATTCCTTAGCAGACAAAATAGGTGAAAAATTAACACTAGAGGGGTGGGGGAGAGCGAAGACCGGAGGTTGAGAACAAAGACTTTAGGGTTGCAGAATTGGAGGAGGGAGACCAGTGGAGCGAGAAAAAATAAGAGAAGCAGAAGAGAGAGAGGCAGGAAAGCTTTGAGGAGGGGAAAAAGCAACTTAACAGACACAGTGAACCACAGAGGCGTTCGTGCAATTCAAGGGAGTGTTTTACACTTCCGGCTTTCAGAGGAGTCGGAATAAGGGTACGAAGCTAAGTTAGGAACTGGGGTTTCAGAACAGGTTGGTTTTCGTTCTTTAGGAATTATGGGGCAATTACAGCTTCAACATTGAATACCAGCCCAGAGAAATTAATCAGTTTCCTTGCAATCACCCACAGCCTAGAGATAATCACTTACTAGCTGTAGTAAGACTAAAATTAACACCAGTTTAAGGATTTAATTCAGCCGAGGGTTACAGAACCCGTAAACAGTGCAATGGGATATAGTAACAAATTTCCTTCAGTGCAGTGAGGGTTACAGCCACTGGAAATAGTGAGTCAGATTTTTACTTAGATATAGAGCTTACAGGTATAGCACAGCAGTTGGGTTTAAATAAACAAAGAAAATACCCCCTAAGGGAGTGCCAGACATCTGCAGAGCAGGTCTTGATGCGGTTCAGCCAAAAAGCTGTTTTGCACTGTAGTTCCCGGTTTAAAAACCAGAGCCAAGAGCACAGCTTAAGAGGCCCACCAATCCGCACAGCACAGCATGAAGTCTTGTACAATTACAGTGCTGTGGGTGGGTCAGATAAAGGCTTCTGCATACCTGGCTAGATGTTGGGCAGGGAGGGAGAGTGACACCAGGGCAGCCTCCTGGTCATCTCCTTCGGTCTTCCCCACCACTTCTGGTGGATTAGTCGCAGCAGGAGCCCTGCACAGTCAGGAACCTGGAGGCAAAAGGAAAACAAGGTATTTTAGTAGGCTCTCTGGTGACCGGAAGCAATGGGCAGGCATAAATGAACAAAAGGCCAGGGCATGAGTTAAAGAAAGGAATGGGGCAGCTGAAGGATTAGTGTGAGGTCAGTGGGGGATGGGGGTGGGGCTCGGTGCCAGGACCAATTCCTTAGCAGACAAAATTGGTGAAGAATTAACACTAGAGGGTTGGGGGAGTGCGAAGTCTGGAGGTTGAGAACAAAGACTTTGGGGTTGCAGAAGTGGAGGAGGGAGACCAACGGAGCGAGAAAAAATAAGAGAATCAGAAGAGAGTCAGGCAGGAATGGTTTGAGAAGGGGAAGAAGCAAATTGAGAGACAGAGCCAACCACAGTGACGTTCGTGCAATACAAGGGAGTGTTTCACACTTCCAGCTTTCAGAGGAGTCGGAATAAGAGTAGGAAGCTAAGTTAGGAACTGGGGTTTCAGAACGGGTTGGTTTTCATGCTTTAAGAATTATGCGGCAATTACAGCTTCAACATATAATACCAGCCCAGATAAATTAATCAGTTTCCTTGCAATCAACCACAGCCTAGAGTTAAACACTTGCTAGCCATAGGAAGACTAAAATTAACAGCAGTTTAAGGATTTAATTCAGCCATGGGTTACAGATCTTGTAAACAGTGCAATGGGATATAGTATCAAATTTACTCCAGCGCAGCGAGGGTTACAGCCACCGGCAATAGTGAGAGTCAGATTTTTACTTACATATAGAGCTTACAGGTACAGCACAGCAGTTTGGTTTAAACAAACAAAGAAAATATCCCCTAAGGGAGTACCAGACACCTGCAGAACAGGTCTTGACGCGGTTCAGCCAAAAAGCTATTTTGTACTGTAGTTCACAGTTTGAAAACCAGCGCCAAGTGCACAGCTTAAGAGGCTCACAATCCGCATGGCACAACACGAAGCCTTTTCCAATTACAGTGCTGTGGGTGGGTCAGATTACGGCTTCTGCATACCTGGCTGGATGTTGGGAAGGGAGGGCGAGTGACACCAGAGCAGCTTCCTGATCACCTCCGTCGGTCTACCCTGCCGGTTCTGGTGGATTAGCAGCAGTAGGAGCCCTGCACAGTCAGGACCCTGGAGGCAAAAGGAAAATAAGGTATTTTAATAGGGGCCCCCCCCCAGGTGACCATCAGCAATGGGCTGGCATAAATGAACAAAAGGCCAGGGCATGAGCTAAAGAAAGGGCAGGTAGAGCTGAAGGATTAGTGTGAGGCCAGTGGGGGGGTTGCTGGGGCCCAGCACCAGGACTAATTCATTAGCAGTCAAAGTAGGTGAAAAATTAACACTAGAGGGGTTGGGGGACAGTGAAGTCTGGAGGTTGAGAACAAAGACTTTGTTGTTGTAGAATTGGAGGAGAGACACCAACGGAGCGAGGAAAAAAATAAGAGAAGCAGAAGAGAGCCAGGCAGGAAAGGTTTGAGGAGGGTAAGAAGCAAGTTGAGAGCCAGAGAAACCACAGAGACCTTCGTGCAATACTAGGGAGTGTTTCACATTTCCAGCTTTCAGAGGAGTTGGAATAAGGGTAGGAAGCTAAGTTAGGAACTGGGGTTTCAGAATGGGTTGTTTTTCGTTCTTTAGGAATTATGTGGCAATTACAGCTTCAACATTGAATACCAGCCCAGAAAAAATAACCAATTTCCTTGCAATCACCCACAGCCTAGAGTTAAAGACTTACTAGCTGTAGTAAGACTAAAATTAACAGCAGTTTAGGGATTTAATTCAGCCGGGGGTCACAGAACCCATTAACAGTACAATGGGATATAGTAACAAATATACTCCAGCGCAGTGAGGTTTACAGCCACTGGCAATAGTAAGTCAGATTTTCACTTGGATATAGACCTTACAGGTACAGCATAGCAGTTGGGTTTAAATAAACAAAGAGAACTCCACCTAAGGGAGTACCAGACACCTGCAGAGCAGGTTTTGTCGCGGTTCAGCCAAAAAGCTGTTTTGCACTGTACTTCCCGGTTTGAAAACCAGCACCAAGAGCACAGCTTACATAGAAACATAGAAACACAGACTTTGACGGCAGATAAGGACCACTTGGCCCACCCAGTCTGCCCATTTCCCTACATTCTAGTTAACCAACAGCCTACTTCCTGCAACCCCCCACTATAATTGCCTTATGTCTGTCCCATGCATGTTTGAATTCCCCCACTGTTTTAGACCCAATGACACCCTCAGAAAGGCGGTTCCGTGTATCCACCACTCTCTCCATGAAAAAAAATTTCCTCTCATTACCCCTGAGCCGTCCCCCCTCTGTCTTTAAATTGTGCCCCCTTGTTCTTACACATCTCTTTTTCTGAAAGATGCTACCCTCCTGGACTTTGTTGATTCCCTTGAGGTACTTGAAAGTTTCTATCATGTTCCCCGGTCCCTCCTTTCATCAAGGGTATACATATTAAGCTCTCTGTCTCTCTTCTAATGGCTTCTGCTGCAGACCCTGCACCATTTTGGTTGCCCTCCTCTGGACTGCTTCCATCCTGTCTATGCCCTGCTGTAGATGAGGTCTCCAAAACGGCACACAGTACTCCAGATGGGGTCTCACCAATTATCTGTATAGAGGGATAGCCACTTCCCTTTTTCTACTTGTAATGCCCCTTCCTATGCATCCCAGTATCCCCATGGCTCTCCTTACCAACTTTTCACGTTGCTTACCCACCTTTAGGTCATCTGATATGACTACTCCCAGGTCCCTTTCCATTTTTGTTGTTGTTAGTACCGCCCCTGCTATTGTGTACTCTTCTCCTGGGTTTTTGTTTCCCAGGTGCATTACTTTGTACTTCTTTGCACTGAATCTAAGTTGCCATATGTCTGACCATTCCTCCAACCTTGCCAAGTACCTTCTCATCTTTTCTACCCCTTCTTGTGTATCAACTCTGTTACAGATCTTTGTGTCATCTGCAAAGAGGCATACCTTTCCCTCCAGACCCTCTGCAATGTCACCTATAAAGATGTTAAAGAGGACTGGACCCAGTACTGAGCCCTGAGGTACTCCACTAGTAACCCCCCTTTATTCGGAATGTGTTCCATTCACTATTGCCTTCTGTGTCCTGTTGTGCAGCCAGTTTTCAACCCAGGCTACCACCCTGGGACCCACTCCCAGGCTGGCTAACTTGATTATTAATCTTTTGTGTGGGACTGTGTCAAATGCCTTGCTAAAGTCTAGGTAGGCCATATCCACAGCCCCTCCCTGGTCTATTACTTTGGTCACCCAGTCAAATAAATCAATTAGATTCGTCTGACATGACCTTCCCGCTGTGAAACCATGCTGCTTTGGGTGCTGCTTAAGAGGCCCACCAGTGCTCATGGCACAGCATGAAGCCTTGTCCAGTTACAGTTCTGTGGTTGGGTCAGACTAAGTCTTCTGCATACCTGGCTAGATGTTGGGCAGGGAGGGCGAGTGACACCAGGGCAGCTTCCCGGTCACCTCCGTTGGTCTTCCCAACCAGTTCTGGCGGATTAGCAGCAGCGGGTGCCCCGCACGGTCAGGACCCAGGAGGCAAAAGGAAAACAAGGTATTTTTGCAGGGCCCCCCAGACAGCGTCAGCAATGTGCTGGCATAAATGAACAAAAGGCAGGGCATGAGCTAAAGAAAGGGGAGGGTAAGATGAAGGAGAAGTGTAAGGTCAGCGGGGGTGGGGGGCTGGGACCTGTTGCCAGGACTAATTCCTTAGCAGACAAAATAGGTGAAAAATTAACACTAGAGGTGGTGGGGGAGAGTGAAGTCTGGAGGTTGAGAACAAATACTTTGGGGTTGCTGGGGTTGATTCTTTTTATACACCTTTTCCCACCATTTCTCTAATCCACGCCCATAGCTATTTCTCTTCCTCTACTTTAACCCCTACCTTCCCTCCACAATGCTACTTTGCTTCCTTTTGCTTCTGAGCCTCTCATATTCCTCAATCCCAAATGACAATTATGATACTGCCCATGCTATGGTGATTAAGGCAGTGAATATGGCCTTCCCACCCCTGCCATCCTCAGTGGACACTCACCAATTCCTTATTTATATTCTGCCATTTTTGCACTGCAATCCCTGGGGTATCCCACACAAAAGCTCTCTATCCTTACAACACTCCTCAAGTGCCTTGCATCCATTTTGGCATTACATTAACCCACTATGCCTGTCCATCAGATTATTACTTGTGATAAATTCCACCCATATAACAGGACCCTCACCCATTACACAGTGGTTCCCAAGAAGAGGAGGAAATGCTCTGATTACTCCCTATCCCTATCATTTGGTGCCCTCCTCAAACTAATCTTCCTCCTTCTGATCAGTATTGGTACTGTTGAAATCAATCCTGGCCCCACTGAAAGTTTTTTATCCCCATCTGATCTAACCTCCATAAATGGCCTAAGTTTCCTTCACTTCAATGCCTGCAGCCTCCTAAAAAAGTTCTCCTTAATACAGGCATGGGTTGCACATACCCTACCTGATTTCCTGGTTATCTCTGAAACTTGGCTCAGATCTACAATAAAAGACAGTGATATAAACCTTCCCAATTACCAGCTCTTCAGATCAGATTGCCCTTCCAGGGGTGGTGGGGTGGCCATCTACGGTAAGGAAACCATCTCTGCATCCTGCCTCATCAATACATCCAAACCAAAGGAATTTGAATGCTTGTCAATTAAAATATCCCTTCCTAACATGTCTTCCTTTAAATTGATTGGCTGCTATAGGCCCCCCTCTGCAGGCCTCAAACTCCTATCCCACCTAGGATCAATACTCAGTCTAGGCCCTGAAGATACCATCATCCTTGGTGATTTGAATTTAAATTGGTTATCTAATGCATGTGCACCCCTAGTAACCTTCTGTGACATCTATGGATTCACTCAATTAATCAAAGATCCAACAAGGATTAACCTAAAAAATACTACCAACAGCTCACTCCTGGATATTATGATGGTAAACAAGCCTCACTTATTTTCTCATGCTGGAGTGTTACCCAGTGATGTAAGTGATCATTGTCCTATAGCTGGCATAAGATCTACACTCAAGCCATCCAATCCTGCAAAATTTCTCCATAAAAGGTCAAAAAAGAATTTCAACATCTCAGGATATCTCCATGATTTGTGCAATACAACATATTGGCAAGATTTTACCTTACAACCTCAGTTGAGACAGCTCTTCAGATCTTAAAGGACATTATCACTAATGCCCTCAATATACATGCACCAATCACCAGTGTCAGAACTAAAGTAAAATCTTGTCGTTGGTTCACTGCTGACCTTAAATCAGCTTTGTTAGCCAGAGACAAACTCTGGAAAAAGGCAAGAAAAACAAAGGATACTAGAGACTGGCTTCAATTCAGAAAAGCAAGAAACTCATGCACAAAACAAATAAGAAATGCCAAAGCTGCCTACTATAGAGCTGAATTGGATGCATCCTATACTAACCCATCCAGATTCTGGGGTACTATAAAGGGAGTTCTAGGCCAACATTCTACCCCTGCCTTACCCTCCAAACTGCTACTAAGTGACATAGAAATCACTGACAAGCAAGAAATCTTAAATACCTTCAATGACCATTTCACCACAGCTGGCCTAGCATTTGACTCTTCACCTGCAAATCTCTTGAGATCATCATTAAACCTTCAATCCACTGTGGGACAAAAGGCTGCTTCAACATTCTCCTTGAACCAATATCCTTAAAAGAAGTAGAAGACCTCCTATCCAATTTAGATACTTCTAAGAGTGCAGGTGCAGACTCCTGGACCTCACTTTCTTAAAGTAGCATTGCTTTATCTGCCCCTCACTCACCTCTTCAATCTTTCCCTAGCTACTGGTTCCATCCCTCCATATGAAAACAGCTCAAGTAGTTCCACTACTTAAATCAGGTGATCCCATGGACCTTAACAATTACAGGCCCATTTCCATCCTACCGGTACTATCCAAGATGCTTGAAAAATTAGTAAATTTATAGCTAAGGGCCTATCTGGACACCAACAACCTCCTAAATCCAGCACAATCTGGATTTAGATCAATGCATAGCACCATCTCTGCCCTAGCCAAAGTCACTAATGATTGGCAGACTGCCTTGGATCAAAAGAATAGTACCTGTGCTGTGTTCCTGGATTTGAGTAAAGCATTTGATACAGTGGATCATGAATCATTAATCTCCTCTCTTAGCTCTGTAGGCCTTGATTCACTCTCACTCAATTGGTTTAGGTGCTATCTCTCTGGAAGGTTACAATTGGTAGGTAATTTTCATTTTTTATCTACCTCTAAACCACTGCTAAGAGGTGTACCGCAAGGCTCTATCCTAGGCCCCATCCTCTTTGCCATTTATATTAATAACATTGATGCCAACCTCTCTCAATCTAACATTCATCTGTTTGCTGATGATACTGTATTATATGTCAGCAATCCCTCACCATCAAAAGCCTGTGAACTGTTACAGTCAGAATTCTCCATCCTACAACACAACCTATTGGAAAAAAATTACTTCTAAATGCCAAAAAACAAAAGCTATGTTCTTTGCAACAAAGAATTGCTCTGCCACTACCCCATCATTCATCACCCACAATTATCCACCTTATTTGGAGATAAGCTGGAATTTGTGGATAAATTCAAATATCTTGGAGTCTGGATTGACAATAAGCTTGACTACTCTGTCCACATTGAAGAGCTATTAAAAAGTTGAGACAAAGGCTTGGCCTATTTTACAGAATAAAACACTACCTTACCAGAGACTCCAAACAAAGATTAATCCAGGCATCATTCCTATCCCTTATTGACTATGCTGACTTTCTCTATGGCCATTGCTCACTCTCCCTCTTAAATAAGCTGGACACCCTGTATCACAGAGCCATCAGATTTATTACAGACCTTCCCTCCAGCACCCATCATTGCTCTCTTTACATGGCAGTCAATTGGACATCCCTACAGCACAGAAGAAAAAGGAATGCTGCAATCTGGATCTTTAAAGCTTTATCAGGCAAACTCCCCTCCTATATCTCAGACTGTTTCACCCGAATCACATCTAGGCCATACACCTTAAGGATCAACAAGCTCATTATGCTAAAGATTCCCAATACCTGCACCCGGTTTGGGAGGGCTGCTATCAGCTATTCCCTAGCATTTGTCTGGAACTCACTCCAAAAATCTATGAATCTGAATACCCTCTTACCCTTATCTTCCTTCAAAAGATTATACACTGCCCTATTTCCAGAGTTGTGCAACTGCTTCCATAAGGCCTAGTCTCCCATCCAACCTACACCCCTCCCTTCTGTAATCCACTATGTTTAGTTTCCCTTCTTCTACCCAGTCAGTTATCACATTTCATATAAAAGCCCTATTATTTGATTATTATCCCTGCTATATCTATTATCCTCTTCATTTTTACAGATTAAGTTATTTTACTGTGCCTTGTACATCTGTAAATTTTGTATATATCTCTTATTCATTTGATTGTACCAATGTTATGCTATTCTCATGTCTTTGTAAAAAAAACTTGTACCCTTATTTGTATGACCACCCAGGTCCATCTTGTAAATGAGCTACGCTCAATGATGTTCGCCTGAATAAATAAAGATTTTGATTGATTGATTGATTGATTGCTGAATTGGAAGAGCTAGACCAACGGAGCAAGAAAAAATAAGAGATGCAGAAGAAAGTCAGGAAGGAAAGGTTTGAGGTGAGGAAGAAGCAAATTGAGAGACAGAGCATACCACAGAGACATTCCTGCAATACAAGGGAGTGTTTCACACTTCCAGCTTTCAGAGGAGTCAGAATAAGGGTAGGGATCGAAATTAGGAACTGAGGTTTCAGAACGGGTTGGTTTTCATGCTTTAGGAATTATGCGACAATTACAGCTTCAATATATAATACCAGCCCAGAGAAATTAATTGGTTTCCTTGCAAACATCCACAGCCTAGAGTTAAACATTTACTAGCTGTAGGTAGACTAAAATTAACAGCAGTTTAAGGATTTAATTCAGCCGGGGGTTACAGAACCCGTAAACAGTGCAATGGGATATAGTAACAAATTTACTCCAGCGCAGCGAGGGTTACAGCAACTGATAATAGTGAGAGTCAGATTTTAACTTAGATATAGAGCTTGTAGGTACAGCACAGCAGTTGGGTTTAAATAAACAAATAAATACCCCCTAAGAGAGAAACAGACACCTGCAGAACAGGTCTTGACGTGGTTCAGCCAAAAAGCTGTTTTGCACTGTAGTTCCCGGTGTGAAAACCAGCACCAAGAGTGCAGCTTAAGAGGCCCACCAATCCACACGGCACAGCATGAAGCCTTGTCCAATTACAGTGCTGTGGATGGGTCAGAGTACGGCTTCTGCATACCTGGCAAGATGTTGGGCACGGAGGGCGAGTGACACTAGGGCAGCTACCCGGTCGCCTCTGTCAGTCTTCCCCACCGGTTCTGGTGGATGAGCAGCAGCAGGAGCCTAGCAAGGTCAGGGCCCTGGAAGCAAAAGGAAAACAAGGTATTTTAGTAGGGCCCCCCCCGGTGAGTGTCAGCAATGGGCTGGCATAAATGAACAAAAGGCCAGGTCATGAGCTAAAGAAAGGAGAGGGGGAGCTGAAGGATTAGTGTGAGATCAGCTGGGGGGGGGGACTGGGACCTGGCACCAGGACTAATTCCTTAGCAGACAAAATAGGTGAAAAATTAACACTAGAGGTGGTGGGGGACAGTGAAGTCTGGAGGTTGAGAACAAAGACTTTGGGGTTGCAGAATTGGAAGAGGGAGACCAATGGAGAAAGAAAAAATAAGAGGAGCAGAAGAGAGTCAGGCAGGAAAGGTTTGAGGAGGGGAAGAAACAAGTTGAGAGACAGAGCGAACCACTGAGACGTTCATGCAATACAAGGGAGTGTTTCACACTACCAGATTTCAGAGGAATCGGAATAAGGGTAGGAAGCTAAATTAGGAACTGAGGTTTCAGAATGGGTTGGTTTTCATGCTTTAGGAATTTTGCGGCAATTACAGCTTCAACATATAATACCAGCCCAGAGAAATTAATCAGTTTCCTTGCAATCACCCACAGCCTAGAGTTAAACACTTACTAGCCATAGTAGGACTAAAATTAACAGCAGTTTAAGGATTTAATTCAGCCGTGGGTTACAGAACCCGTAAACAGTGCAGTGGGATATAGCAACAACTTTACTCCAGCGCAGCGAGGGTTACAGCCACTGACAATAGTGAGTCAGATTTGTACTTGGATATAGAACTTACAGGTACAGCACAGCAGTTGGGTTTAAATAAACAAAGAAAATTTTAAATAGGTGTCTGAAAGGAAGGAAGGCACTCCCTGGGGTAGAGGGTCAGAGTTGTAGTTGATGGTTTCTGGATGGCATAGGTTAACTCCCTGCCACCCTTCCCCACACCCCACCCACCCCAAGCACATAATTTCCTTTATAGCAGGGATTCTGACGTCAGTTCCCCAAAACTGCTAACAACGTACACGTGTTCAATTCCTTAAAGGCACAGCGCCACTGAATAGGGGTAGAGACGCTCACAAGCTTGCACACACTAAAACAAGAACAAAAAACAAAAGAAAAGCATCTGTAACAGGAAGATACACAGACATGTAGGCAGTGGTGCAATGTACTGGCTGTGGAGCAGCAGTCTTCCAGAAGACATTCTGGAAACTGCGTTGCTGCCCTATTTGCAGGCACCTCTCTGGTCTGAGGGAGGAGGTTGCTCGTCTCCATGCTGACCTGGCAATGATTTGGAAAACCTGTTCCCCCACCCCGGGACCACCCAGGCCACTGCCACTACCTCAGAGGTTGCCAAGAAAGAGGAGTGGTTGGACTACAGTGGGCTCGGGGAGGGTGAGGGTGGTGGAACAGAGGCACATCCCCTCCAGATCTGCCTCTCCACAATTCATTCGGCACTCTGGTGGAGTATGGTTCCTCTATGGAGGCACCTGCAGTGGAGACCGAGGAGGATGCTGGGAACCTCCACAATGGAGACCCACAGGAGGGTGGCACAGGACCCCACAGGGGAAGGAAACAACTCCTGGTGGGGGACTCGATTGTTAGTGAGGTAGAACTGGGGAGGGAAGGAAAAGGGAGGTAGCCAAGGCTTGGAGGGACAGGAAATGAATCCTCAGGATCGTGGGAGCAGCTGCAAGAGGGAGTGAGCTGGATGTCATTATCCACCTAGGGATGAATTACCTGGCTGAGAATGAGATCAGAGCAGTGCAACAGGAGTTTGTGGAGTTGGGAAGGGGCCTTAGACAAGTAGCACACACAGTAATTTTCTCAGAAGTGCTACATGTCTATGGCATGGATGAGGCTAGGGTACTCCGCACCATGGGATTCAATGACTGGTTGAAAAACTGGTGCAGAGCTCAGGGATTTGGCTTCATTGGTGATTGGGGTGCCACCTGGAGAGATGCAGGCCTATACAAGCGCGATGGTCTGCATCTATCCTGCAGGGGAACCAGAATCCTAGGTGATAGGTTTAAATGCTTCATTGGCAAGCATTTAAACTAGCCAAGGGGGGAGGCACTGAAAAGGAGAAGGGAAATCCTAGCCTTCCCCAAAAGTCAGGGTAGTAAGTGAGGTAAACACCAAGCTAGAGCAGTTGATAGCGATAAGGGCAGGGGTAAATGCAGAAAAAGACAAAGGCACTAAGGACAGGGATGGAGCAAAAAGAAATAAAGCCAGAAAAAAATGGAGGGTAATGAGTACCAATCCCCGTCTAGGTAAAAAGCTCCCCAAAATGGTTGCCTTGATGGAAGAGGAATGCCTGGATATCATGGCAGTCACAGAAACATGGTACACAGAGAACCATGATTGGGATGTCAACATACCAGGGTACTCTATCTACTGGAGGGACAAGGAAGGAAGAAGAGGAGGAGGAGTAGCTCTTTATGTAAGGGATGGGATCAAAGCAACAGAACTAAAGGGTAAACAGCGAGGAGAGGTGGCACTGTGGGTCACCCTGGATACTGGAAATGGCTCCACAATCTGCACAGGGGTTGTATACAGACCCCTATCTCAGGGGAAGGAAATGGACAAGGAAATGATAGAAGGCATCCTTGAGATGGCAGAGAAAGGGGAGATATTGCTGATGGGGGACCTGAATATGCCAGATGTTAACTGAAGCATCTTTGCAGCAGCCACATCCAAGAGCAGGGCCATTCTCGATGCCCTACAGGGGGCATGCCTCAGACAGCTAATTTTGGAACCCATGGGAGGGAGCAACCTTAGACCTGGTACTCTCAAATGGGGAAGGAGAGAGGATCTCTGATCTTGAAGTGGGTAGCCATCTGGGAACAAGCGACCACCAAACAGTGTGGTTCACGATAAATTTAGCTATAGAGTCAAGCCACACAAAAGTGAAGGTGCTGGACTTCAGGAGGGTTGATTTTGTCAAAATGGGAGAGTGCCTCAGAAAAACACTAGCAAACAGGCAAGAAGGTGGGGTGGAGCAACAATGGGGAAACATAAAAACTGCCATCACAGAGGCAACAAGCCATTGTGTGAAGCAAATAAACAAATCAAAATGAAAGAAAAAAACACTATGGTTCTTAAAAGAGGTGGCGGGGAAGGTAAGGGAGAAAAAGATAGCATTCAGGAAGTACAGGGAGACACAGAAGGAGCAGGACAGAGAACTGTACCAGTTAAAGCAGAATGAAGTGGGGAAGACAGTCAGAATAGCAAAGGCCCAAACTGAGGAAAAGATAGCCAACTCAGTCAAGAAGAGGGATAAAACCTATAGGTACATTAGGGAGCAAAGAAAGATGAAAGCAGGGATACCGAGGCTGAATAAAGAGGAAGGTGGTTGGGCAGAGAGTGACAGTGCAAAAGCAGGGACACTGAACAAATATTTCTGCTCAGTAGTCACAATGGAAAAGCAAGGGGAGAGACCTAATCCAGTCAATAGAAGCATTCCGGATAGAGGGGTTGATATTAATCCTTTCACAGAAGAAAGGGTTCTGAAAGAACTCTTAAAACTGAAGGTGGATAAAGCAATGGGGCCTGATGGGATTCACCCCAGAATTCTAAAAGAACTAAGGGAAGAACTAGTAACACCACTGATTACCCTTTTTAATAAATCATGGGGGGATGGTGTGGTACCTGAGGACTGGAGAAGGGCTGATGTGATTCCCCTTCACAAAAGTGGGTGCAGGAAACTACAGACCTGTCAGTTTGACCTCAGTGATAGGGAAAATGATGGAATCACTACTGAAGGAAATAATTGTTGAGCATCTAGAGGCCAGTGGGGCACAGGACCCAAGGCAGCATGGATTCACAACAGAAAGGTCATGTCAAACAAATCTAACTGATTTCCTTGACTGCGTGACCAAAGTAGTAGACCAGGGAGGGGCTGTGGATATGGCCTACTTAGACTTTAGCAAGGCATTTGACACAGTCCCGCACAAAAGATTAATAAACAAATTAGCCAGCCTGGAAGTGGGTTCCAGGGTGGTAGCCTGGGTAAAACACTAGCTGTACAACAGGACACAGCGGGTAGTAGTAAATGGGGTCCACAGTGAAGAAAGGAGGGTTACTAGTGAGGTACCACAGGGTTCAGTACTGGCGCTGGTCCTTTTTAATGTCTTTATAAGTGACATTGCGGAGGGACTAGAGGGGAAGGTATGTCTCTTTGCAGATGAAATAAAGATCTGCAACAGGGTTGATATGCAAGGTGGGGTGGAAAGGACAAAATGGGACTTGGCAAGGTTGGAAGAATGGTCAAATGTATGGCAGCTTAGATTCAATGCAAAGAAGTTCAAAGTAATGCACCTGGGAAACAAAAACCCAGGGCAAGAGTACACAATGGGGGGTGAAATACTGACGATAACAAAAATGGAAAGCGAACTGGGGGTAGTCATCAGACGACCTAAAGGTGGGCCAACAATGTGAGAAGGCAATAAGGAGGGCTGGGGGGATACTGGGATGCATGGGGAGAGACATCACCAGTAGAAAACAGGAAGTTGTTGACCCTTTGTACAGACAGTCGGTAAGACCACATCTGGAGTACTGTGTACAGTTCTGGAGACCCCATCTCCGCAAAGACATAGACAGGGTGGAGGCTGTCCAGAGGAGGGCAACCAAAATGGTGCAGGGTCTGCACCAGAAGACATATGAAGAAAGACTAAAAGAGCTTAAGATGTATAGCCTCAAGGAAAGGAGGGAGAGGGGGGACATAATAGAAACTTTCAAATACCTCAAGGGAATCAACAAAGTCCAAGAGGGTAGCATCTTTCAAAAAAAGAGATGCTCAAAAACAAGGAGACATAATTTAAAGATAGAAGGGGGATGGCTCAGAGGTAATGTGAGGAAGTATATCTTCACAAAGAAGGTTATGGATGCACGGAACAGCCTTTCTGAGGAGGTCATAGAGTCAAAAACAGTGGGGGAATTCAAGAATGCATGGGACAGACATAAGGCTATTCTAGTGCGGGGTAGGAGGAAGTAGGCTGTTGGTTAACTAGGATCTGCAGCTTATCTGTTAGGTAGGGAAATGGCAGACTAGGTGGGCCAAGCAGTCCTTATCTGCCATCAAATTCTATGTTTCTGTGTTTCTATGTTTACCCCTTAAGGGAGTACCAGACACCTGCAGAGTAGGTCTTGACACAGTTCAGCCAAAAAGCTGTTTTGCACTGTAGTTCCCAGTTTGAAAACCAGCGCTAAGAGCACAGCTTAAGAGGCCCACCAGTGCTCATGGCACAGCATGAAGCCTTGTCCAGTTACAGTGCTGTGGGTGGGTCAGATTACGGCTTCTGCATACCTGACTTGATGTTGGACAGGGAGGGCGAGTGACACCAGGGCAGTTTCCCGGTCGCCTCCGTCGGTCTTCCCCACCAGTTCTGGCAGCAGCGGGAGCCCCGCATGGTCAGGACCCTGGAGGCAAAAGGAAAACAAGGTATTTTAGCAGGGCTCCCCAGCGAGTGTCAGCAATGGGCTGGCATAAATGAACAAAAGACCAAGGCATGAGCTAAAGAAAGGGGAGGGGGGAGCTGAAGGATTAGTGTGAGGTCAGCGGGGGGGGGTGGTGGCTGGGGCCCGGCACCAGGACTAATTCCTTAGCAGACAAAATACTGTAGGTGAAAAATGAACACTAGAGGTGGTGGGGGACAGTGAAGTCTGGAGGTTGAAAACAAAGACTTTGGGGTTGCAGAATTGGAGGAGGGAGGCAGATGGAGCGAGAAAAAATAAGAGAAGCAGAAGAGAGTCAATCAGGAAAGGTTTGAGGAGGGTAAGAAGCAAGTTGAGAGACGGAGCGAACCACAGAGACGTTCGTGCAATACAAGGGAGTGTTTCACACTTCCAGTTTTCAGAGGAGTCGGAATAAGGGTAGGAAGCAAAGTTAGGAACTGGGGTTTCAGAACAGGTTGGCTTTCGTGCTTTAGGAATTATGCGGCAATTACAGCTTCAACATATAATACCAGCCCAGAGAAATTAATCAGTTTCCTTGCAATCAACCACAGCCTAGAGTTAAACACTTGCTAGCCATAGGAAGACTAAAATTAACAGTGGTTTGAGGATTTAATTCAACCGAGGGTTACAAAACCCATAAACTGTGTAATGGGATATAGTAACAAACTTACTCCAGCACAGCGAGGGTTGCAGCCACTGGCAATAGTGAGAGTCAGATTTTTTCTTAGATATAGAGCTTACAGGTACAGCACAGCAGTTGAGTTTAAATGAATAAAGAAAATGCCTCCTAAGGGAGTACCAGACACCTGCTGAGCAGGTCTTGACGCGGTTCAGCCAAAAAGCTGTTTTGCACTGTAGTTCCCGGTTTGAAAACCAGCTCCAAGAGCACAGCTTAAGAGGCCCACCTTATCTCTGTGGATTGACTGCAGGTGCCATTGAAGCTTGTGATGGACCAGAATAGAGATCCCACTCTTAGCTGATCCTGAGACACTATGGCCCCGTCCACACTACACCGCTTGCGCCCTGTAACGGATGCAATCCGTTACGGCCTGAGCGGTGCAGTGTCCACACCTCGGTGGTGTCCGTTCTGGGACCCGGCCCGCGATCCACATTGAGGATCCGGCGTTACAGCGGTGCCCAATCCCACAATGCAGCTCGTGCTGCGTTTGTGCCCTGCAGGGGACCGTTACCAGCAGTCCACACTACCGCCGGTAATGGTACCAGGGCGGGACCGGTTTCATAACCGTTGTTGAAACCACCTCATATGTGGTTTCAACAACGGTTACGAAAATGCCTCCTGTAATGTTACCAGTGTAAACGCACGCCGTTACTGATGTGGTTTACACCCTCTGTAACATTACAGAAGGGTTTTCGGGCAGCAGTGTGGACAGGGTCTATGTGCTTCCCACCCCACCCAATATCAAATCAGTTTGGGGGCCTCTTTATCACTTAATTTGGTTTATTGTATGAATGCTATTTGGGTTTTCAATTTCTTAAATCTGTTGAGGATTTTCCTCTTCTTAATAGGGGAGTTTAGGCCCTTAATGTTCCATGACATCACTATCAAATCGGGTGGGCTAGCCATATTGATTCGTGTTACTTGGAGCGAGTTTGCATATGAGTACTAACACTGTAGGTATTCCCCCTGACCTCCTAAGGGTTATATAAGTGTTGAGATTCCCTAAGAGTGCATCCAGCTCTCTACTCTTTTCCTGTGGGTGTTCTGTGTTTCGTCCTAACCTTCTTTTCTCTTTGTATCCTGATAACACTATTCTATTTTTACCTCTATAGTTCGGGTTGTCAGGTAGGAGGGGGGCACTTGCCTGGCATACAATACCATTATTACCTTGATACATCCAAACCTGCCTAGACAGTGTCCCCCCTCTAAACAAACTATTTTTAAAACTAAAAACCTATAACATCAGTATAATACACAAATGCCTATGGCTGCCAAAATAGAAGCAATGGATATGACTGTTTGAGGGGCATCCCCTGTGAGCTCCCAAGCGTCAGATCTGTCAGACTGACCCCAATGGGTTCCATCCCATCTGCAATATAGCAGTAAAAGTTCCACTATCTACTTTGGAGTTTGGCTTCTTACCTGATTTGTGACACTCTTTGAGTGCCAGGACCACCTATGTAAGATGTTTTGCCTATAGCGTCGTGAGACCTTTCTACACTGCATCCTACTGATCAGTTGTGGGGTACCATTTATATATATTGGCTCACCGCTTTCCAGAGTAAGAAGCATTGGGTATTTTCCCCATAACATTGTGCAGACTCAGGAAAGGAGTTCCAGCCATATGCCATATTCCCTAGAGTGCACTGCAGAAAATGCTGGGCTGTCCTGTGAATGGGGTGTGGGGAGGGGTTCCCCCTCCTGGGAATGAGCAAAATAATCTACCCAGAAAAGCCCCCTTGAGGGAGTGGGTTCCCCCCACACCCCTTCCTAGAGCAATGGTCCTGTTTAGTGGTGCGAGTAGGAGCTATCCACTATCTCATGGTGCTATGCATGTATAAGGCAGCAGCCTGTTCCAGTATTGTCACAGCAAGTGTGTTTGGAGCTGCATGTTTTATTCATTGTTGTTCAACTTTGGGAAGTGATAGCCTAAAGGATTCCACCCTGCCATAAAGAGGAACAGTTCAGCTTTCTGCTGGAAGCTTGCAAGCCCCAGCTGGGCAAAACATTTGCAGTAGGACCCCACAGCTTAACGCAAGTCAGGAAAAGCTGGGCTAGGGGGAAGGGGAGCATCAAGTCTAAAAGTCAGCATGGTTAAGACCTGCCCAGGAAATGATAAGAGGGTTTCCAATGCTCTCCTTTCCAGCCTGGCCTGTCTATAAAGGGTCAGCCATGTGTTCATTACTTCTGCAATAAGGGTAGGGGTGCCAGCAGCTCAAATCATTAGTAGCTTGTCAGTACCAGGAGTTCACATTGAAGGTGAGCCAAGCTGACTACTAAAACTGCTAGCAGATTATGTGCCTCCAGGCTGAGAACAGCAGTGGTTATAACCCGGCTCGCTGCTCAGCTAAAACCCCTGATGCATGCTGGAAACAACAACTTAATGCAAGCTCCCATTTTGGCCATTATCCTGAACCTCCCCACCACCACCACCACCATTTACCAGTCACGCAACAAGTGGTAAGAAAACAATACTTGGCACCTACCTTCACTATTCCCCCCAAGAAGATGTCCTTTGAAAACTGTGGCAAAACAGCCAAACAGACAGGGACACTTGTGAAGATAGGCAGCACCTTAGAGGCATACCCCTTAAACTCTTGCCTCATGAATCAGGGACAAGGCTTAAAAAAAATCAGGGACAAAGACCCAAAATCAGGGACACATCCTAAAAATTGATCATATTCACTCAGAAAGCTGATAGAATAAGGGGGTTTGTATTAATATGCATTTTTTGAAGATTAACAAGTCTGTAACTTTAATACATACTAATTGCCAGCAGATTATACCTTACGGTCTATCTAGTCTGCTTGAACCTCAGATCCCTAGTTGGGTGCCGAGGCCTTCCCCCCCCTTGTGTTCCAGAAACCCCTATCATCCATTTCCACCCCCCTGGGCCAGGCCATCATCTGATACATCCACTTTCTGTGTCTGTCCCACCCTCTCTTGAAGCCCTACACTGTGGATCTCTGAACCAGCTCTCCAGGCAGTGCATTCCAAGGGTCCACCACCCTCTCAGTGAAAAACCTCCTCCTCTTTTCCCACCTCACCCTTCCACCTTCCAACTTCAAACCATGCCCTCTGGTGATACCTCCCTGCTTTAGTCTAAAGATCCCCTCCATGTTTACCCTATTTATTCCCTTGAGGTACTTGAAGACCTCAATCATGTCCCCCTGTCTCTCCTCTACTCCAATGAAAACAGGCAGAGCTCCTCAAGTCTGTCCTCATACATCAAATCCCCTAGTCCTCGTATCATCTTAGTTGCCTTCCTCTGTACCTCTCCAGGAGCTATATGTCCCTCTTCAAGTGTGGTCTCCAGTACTGTGCACAGTACTCAAGGTGTGGTCTAACCAGTCCATTGTACAGCTGCAGAATCACTTCCTGCTCCTAGAGATGATCCCCTACGATGCATCCCAACATCCTGTTTGTCTTGCTAGCCACTCTCCTGCACTGCTCAGAGTTATTCATACATGCATCCACCATGACCCCTAGGTCTTTTTCCCCTGTTAAGGCCTCCAGTGCCTCCCCTCCCAGGGTGTACCTGTGTTTAGGGTTTCCCCACCCAAAATGTAACACTTTGCACTTGGTGATATTGAAATTTAATTTCCATGTGTGAGCCCAGCTTTCCAGGATGTCCAGGTCCCCTTGCAGGGCCAACCTTCCCTCTTCCCCCTCAACTACTGCTCCCATCTTGGAGTCATCAGTGAAGGGACTCATTTCACACCCTATACCCTCCCTGATGTCCGATATGTATGCATTAAACAGGATCGGACCCAGGACCGAGCCCTGAGGTACCCCACTACCGACCTCTCTAGGATTCGAGAGCTCCCCACTGACCGCTACTCTCTGGGTGCGTCCAGCTAGCCAGTTTTCAATCCATCTGACCATCAAAGGGCCTACTCCCAACCCCGTCAGTTTCTGTACCAGACCATTGTGGGGGACAGAGTCGAACATCTTGCTGAAGTCCAAGAATAATACATCCACAGGCTTTCCCCTGTCCAGTTCTGATGTTACCCATTCGTAGAACTCCACAAGACTGGTTTGACATGATCTACCTGGCACACAACCATGTTGCTGACTATCCAGACCTCCCACCTCCTCCAAGTACACCCCAATTGTTCCTTTAGTATACTATCCATTAATTTTCCCACCACCGAGGTCAAACTGATGAGTCTATAGTTATCTGGTACTTCCCTCGACCCCTCTTTATGGATTGGCACCACATGTACCTCTTGCCAATCCCGAGGTACCCTCCCTGTTTCAAGCAACCTGTTGAAGAGCTCCGCCAGGGGTGCAGCCAGTATGTCTGCCAATTCCCATAGTACTGTCAGATGAATGCCATCCGGCTCAGGAGATTTATCTTTCTTTAGGGCCTTGAGGGCTACCCACACCCTTTCGGTGGAGATTGCATCATCTGTCCCTGCCACCTTACTGGCCTTTTTGTCCTTATCCTGATGTGACACCCCTTGGGTACCTCTCCCTTCCTCTTGCTCCATTTCTGTTGCTCCCCTGATCCCACTCACTACCGCTTCTATCCCCATCATGCCTTGCTTTGTAGATATCTCATCCTCTCCCTAGTGAACACAGAGGCAAAGTACTCATTTAATACCTCTGCCTGGTCCCTCACCTCTTCCACCCTCCCTCCTTCTGATCTCAATCTGCCGAGATGGCCCTTAGTTTTTCTCCGCTCCTCAATGTACCGGAAGAACCCCTTTTCCCCTCCATGTATCCCATGTAATGTTTGACATTATTTTGTGATTTTAATCCCCACTGTTCTGTTACAAAAATACAAATTTTAGGAAGAACAGAGAGAAATTTTGAAGCAAAATCAGGGATAGCTAAGAGGTATGCTTAGGGGCATATTGTTTGTTCACCCCTTAGAAGCGCCAGCAGACAGTAGCAGGAGTCTCAGACTTCGGGTCCATTCCTCCAGGGCTTCAGATATGCAGGCAGCCCATTCCCATCCCAGTATTCCTCGGATGGTTCTGTGTCCCTAGGGGTCTCACCGCATGAGTGAGAAGGTGGCTGGCGCTGCAACCTGTGGGCTCTCCGATCTCCTCCAGGAACTGCTCTACTTCTGTCGGCGATTGAAAAGTGATAAATTCTCCCAGGTGCTGCACTCTCAGCATGGTCTGGTATCTCAGCGATGCGGGCATATTTAGCTTGTATACTTTTTTTTTTCACTGCCCCTTAGGCCCGCCACTTTTTGGACGAGTCGAGAATGAAGTCCTGGTACAGCTGGATATGGTTTCCATCCCAGGTTGAGCTGTTCTGCTCCCTGGCAGCTCTCAGGTAATGCTCTTTTTCTGGGTTCTTTAAGAATTTAGCAAGTATAGGTCTGGGGCGCTCCCATTGGCAAGGTTGAGGTGCCAGGGAACAATGGGCTCTTTCAAGCTCTGGAGGGAGCCCATTGTTTAACTTCAGTATTCTTGGTAGTATGGTTTGTAAGAAGCCAATTACATCCCTGCCTTGTGAGCCCTCGGACAGACCAATAATTCCTATGTTTTTTCGTCTTGCCCAGTTCTCCAGGTCATCCACTTTTTAGAAGTAGGAATATAATCTGATTATGGTGTTCTCCTAGTTGATTGTGATGGCTGTGCAGGATTTCATCTTACCTTTTACTTGAGTACTCATTGGCAGTAACCCTCGTGGATAGGTTTGACAGTTCAGCTTTTGTGTTGGCCGTGATGTCTTTCAGTTCTGCAGTGTCTTATAATACTTTGTTTAGAAGTATAGTTATTTTGCTTAATTCCTGTTCCAAGTTCAAAGCTGGTGATTGAGCCATATCTCCAGACTTGTCAAGAGGGTTCTTCTGTGCGAACTTGGCTAAAGCCGGTGTAGGTACTACACCCCAGTGCTTGGCAAGAATTCTCAGGCCAGAAGCATGGATGATAAAGTCCCAAACTTAAATCTGCTGTTGGCTTACAATCCTGAGTCCTGTGTAGGAGATTTTGATCTTGATGTGTTGCTCCTGGTGTCCCTAATCCAAATACTCTGGTCTCGGGAGGGAAGAATAGCTAGTTGTGATGGATGGGGCGAGATAGGTGGTCCTGGTTATTGAGCTCTGTCAATTAAACTGCTACCATGTTAGTTGGCAAGCTCCGCCCCCCCCCCACTGTGGTAATTTTCAATATTTTGACCCCAACTTTTCAATCTAACCATTTTTTCACACCACCTCATGAATGTGAGAGCTGACATTTATAAAAATCCTAACAAAACTGTTTCAGCACCTGTGGTGCAAAATGATGTTTCAGCCATTGTTTTATCAATAATACCTGTCATGCTCAGAAGGAGTAGTCATACAAAAATTATGTTGAAAATTTGGGGTAAAAATGTGAAAAACCATGAGGGAAAGAATTGTTCCAACATTTACTCATCATTTTATTTTTTGCAGATTTTGCCCCCTAATGTTCAAGCTATCCCTTGTGTTTCCCCACCTCCTTAACATGACAGGTGCCATTTTTTCAAATAATCTCTGAAACTTGTTTCCACAGTCGCGAAGCGAAATCACCTTTCAGATGGGATTTAAAAAATTCCACCTGTCATGATGGTAATGTCAGGTCATAAAAAGACTGTTGCACATTTGGGGTCAAAATGTAGGACCCATTTAAAAGTACAGTGGCGTGAAAAAGTATTTGCCCCCTTCCTGATTTTCTCTATTATTGCATATTTGTCACATTGGATGTTTGCAGGTCTTTAGAGAAACGTAATATTAGATAAAGAGAACCTGAGTGAACAAATAACACTTGTTTTTTTTTTTTAATTTCACTTATTTAATGAAAAAGTTAACCAACACCAACTGGCACTGTGTGAAAAAGTAATTGCCCCTTACACTTAATAACTGGTTATGCCACATTTAGCTGCAATGACTGCAACCAAACACTTCCTATAATTCAATATCAGTCTTTCACATCGCTGTGGAGGAATTTTAACCCACTCTTCCTTGCAGAACTGCTTTAATTCAGTAACATTTGGTAGGTTTTCGAGCATGAACTGCTGCGTTTCAGGTCCTGCCACAGCATCTCTATTGGTTTAAGTCTGGACTTTGACTAGAGCCACTCCAAAACTTTAATTTTACTTCTTTTTAGCCATTCTGATGTGGACTTGCTTTTGTGTTTTGGATCATTGTCTTGCTGCATGACCCAACTACGCTTCAGCTTCAGCTGACGGAAGGATGACTGGACATTCTCCTTCAGAATTTTCTGGTACAGAGCAGAATTCATGGTTCCTTTAATTGGCAAGTCATCCAGGTCCTTAGGCAGCAAAGCATCCCCACACCATCACACTACCACCACCATGTTTGACTGTTGGTATGGTGTTCTTACTGTGGAATGCTGTGTTTACTACGCGAGACATTATGGGATCCATGTTGTCCAAAAGTTCCACTTTGACTCATCTGTCCATAGAACATTTTCCCAAAGGCTTGTGGATCATCCAGGTGCTCCTTGGCAAATGAGAGACGAGCATTTATGTTCTTCTTGGTTAGCAGTGGTTTCCGCCTTGCTACTCTCACATGAAGCCCATTTTGCCCAGTCTCTTTCTGATTGTGGAGTCATGAACACTGACCTTAGCTGAGGCAAGAGAAGCCTGCAGTTCTTTGGATGTTGTTTTAGGATCCTTTGAGTCTTCTTGGATGATTTTACACCGCTTGGAGTAATTTTGGCAGGCCACCCACTCCTGGGAAGGTTCACTACTGTTCCAAGTGTTCTCCATTTGGAGATTATGGCTCTCACTGTGGTTCGATGGAGTCCCAGAGCCTTAGAAATAGCTTTGTAACCCTTTCCAGACTGATAGAGGGGCAACAAATTTTTTCTGATCTTTTCAGGAACTTCCTTTGATCATGGCATAATGTGCTTGTTGAATCTTTGTGCTGGCAACGTGACTCTGATGGTAAGGCAAAATAAGGAGGTTTATATTGAGCAGGGCTGGCTGTAATCAAGCCTGGCTGTGTTCAATCAGCTGACTCTAATTATCCCTTTAATTGGGTTGATTTAACTAGGGGCAATTACTTTTCACACAGTGCCAGTTGGTGTTGGTTAACTTTTTTCATTAAATAAATGAAATAAGTAAAAAAACAAAGTGTTATTTGTTCACTCAGGTTCCCTTTATCTAATATTATATTTTGTCTAAAGACCTGAAAACATCCAGTGTGACAAATATGCAATAATAGAGAAAATCAGGAAGGGGGCAAATACTTTTTCACGCCACTGTAGATATTGCCTCTCAGCTGCCCTATCCTGGGTAATTACAATCTAACAATGTGTCAAAGGACACCACTTAAAATGAGATATTACATCTCATCTGCTCTATCCTGGGTAAATATATAGTAAACATGTGTACAAGCATGACCCAGTACAACAACAATACCAGTGGAAAACATTTGGCTTTGCCAAATACTTGTTTTCACAAGTTGCCGCTGCACTTTATCCTGGGTAAACAGACGACAGCAGAGCCTACAGTGTAAGTGAACTTTCTTTCTTAAACAAGATCTCTTTTGTCATAGCTGGGAGTTCATTCTCTTTTGAGTTTGCTCTGCAAATTAGGGTTAGTCGTGACTTGAATGTACCCCCCAAAACTTTCAGTGTGTCTGTTCTTTTTTTTAAATAATCTTTATTATTATATTCATACATGAGTAATCAGCTCTTACATTGCAATTAATAACAAAAGATATTTCTACATTTTGTAGGAAGTATGAAATAAAACCAACCCCCCTCCCTCTCTAAGGTTGAACATCAAGCATAACTCTCCCTTTACATTTTTCTTACCTTCTCCATTCTGATTGGAGTCACTCAAGAATACTAAACAGTTATATTATTTCAGTCTGAAAAAAAGAAGGTACATTTTCCTCAGTTTCCTTCCTTTGTGATCCCCGGACATCATCTACAGTTTCATTAAGAGCATATATAAATTTTCCTGTCAGGAGGTTTCTTTGAAGGTATACCACCATTTATATAACTCAAATGATGGCAGATTTTTATCTCTCCAGTGGTCCAAAATGTGTCTTTTTAGTGCCATGGTGGCCAATGCAAAAATTTTGGGTTGTGTTTTATCATAGAAACATAGAAGTTGATGGCAGATAAGGACCGCAAGGCCCACCTAGTCTGCCCATTTCTTTTTCTGCCTTATGAATGTGCAACAGGCCTTTACTCTGTTAATGGCCTATCTATTCATACTCATCTGTATTGCTCTCTTATGCCTATCCTATGCCTGTTTGAAGCCCTGCACTGAATTCGTATCCAAAACTTCCTGAGATAGACTGTTCCATGTATCCACCACCCTTACTGTGAAAAAGAACTTCCTCACATTACCCTTTAATCAACCTCCCTCTAAGCTCATGCTCTGTTCTTTTGTACTGCTGTTTTCCTTATATTGAAACATGTTAGACTCTTTCACCTTGTTAATGCCCTTAAGGTGTTTGAATGTTTCAATCATATCACCTCTCTTCCCTCCTTTGCTCTCGGCTATACATACTGAGCTCCATTAATCTGTCCTTATATGTTTTCTGATGCAGTCCCTGCACCATTTTGGTTGCCCTTCTCTGGACTGCCTCCATTTTGTTAATGTCCTTGTGAAGGTGTGGCCTCCAGTACTGCACGCAGTACTCCAGATGGGGCCTAACCAGTGTCTTGTAAAGATGGATTATTACCTCCCTTTTACGACTTTGTGATACCCCTACTAATACACCCAAACATCCCCCTAGCTTTACCTACTGTTTTAGTGGTCTGCTTGGATGATTTCAGGTCATCTGTGATGATGATGATGATGATGATGATGATGATGATGATGATGATGATGATGATGATGCCCAAGTCTCTTTCTTTCCTTGTGACTGGAAGTAACTCCCCTCCCAACCTATAGGTGGTTTCAGGGTTTCTCTTCCCTATGTGCATGATCTTGCACTTCTTTGCGTTAAACCCCAGTTGCCACTCTTCTAACCATTTTGCCAGTTTATCTAGATCTCTTCTCGTTCTGCCCACCCCATCTGGATCATCTACTCTGTTGCAGATCTTGGTGTCATCTGCAAACAGACAAGTAAGTCTAAAAGAAATTTAGCACTCCAAGGTTAAGATGTCCACACTCTGGCAGTATTTCTATGCAAAATATATTTAGATAACAGCATAACGGCCCACCCGTGCAGTAACAAGGCTCACTGGCCACAAAGTACCCCAGCACTTCGGGAATTTCACTGACCCTTCATCAGGGGTGTGGCTCTTAGGAGCATTTCAGAGCATTAAATAATGTATTCAATTAACAAGTGACAATGTTCCAATTAATTTAGCCATCACCAAGCCCATTAACAAACATTTGAATAAAATGTGTGAACAAATAAAAAACATGAAACAAGCACCTGTAAAGAATTAAAAATGCAAAATACAAGAAAGACAATTACTGATTACTATCCTCTATGAAAGTCCTTAATCTCTTGTGAGAAATCTCAAAATGAAATGAACTCATGAGAGGTAGAAAACCCTTAATTAAAATGCCAAAACATCTTTAAACATTTTAATATCACAGCACCTTGCTAAATTAGGGCACCTACCACAGGAATCAAACAGAGAAGGGTGTCTGTGATATTGAATTCAGGTACATTTGTACTCATAGACACCATCAGTAGGTAGAACAGAGAGAGCCAGAATAAGAGATTGGATACTAGTTCCTGAAAAATAAACAAACATAAGAAAAATTGAACAATCATTCTTAGAACTAAATACAGGACTCTTATCTGTATAATTAACTTATTAATGTTTACATCTAACTAAAGACATTTCAATTACAAATTCAAAATAAAGAAAAATCAGGAAAAACAAACTGATTAACACATAAGGGACTATAAAAAGGAGGAGGGGGTTTTGGATCAGGGAAAGCGACAGAGAGAAAGGGGTGGGAAGGGGGGAAGGAAAGAGGGGGAGAGAAAGGGGGTGGGAAAGGGAAAGAGAGGGAAAGAAAAGAAAAAGAAAGAAAAGAAAAATTCCATTGCTGTATTCATTCTAACAGGTATGGTTTTAAATCCAAATTCTCATTAAAACCAAGTGGTTTCACACTTTGTAGCATGAAAATCCAGAAGCTTTCACGCTTAAGGTGCTGATTCAGTCTATTTCCACCTTTTTTCATTGGTGGAATATGTTCCAAACCCATAAACTTCAGGCCTACTGGATCACCATTGTAGTACAGTATTTCTGAAAATGAATACCTACAGGGGTATCTTGTCTGACATTCCTAATGGATCTAACATGTTCCTGGATCCTTAGTTTTAGCACTCTAGTTGTACAGCCAACATAAATTTTATTGCACTCACACCACAGTACATAAACTACAAACTGGGTGTCACATGTTATTGTCTCGTCAATTCGTACTGAGATATTGGCTGATGGATGTTGAACTCTCCTTTCCTGTCGTGCAAACTCGCAAATACTACATTTCTGGCGCTTAAAAAAGCCCCCAGCTCTTTTGGTATCCATCAGGTAAGTAGAAAGTTTAACCACACCTTGTTGCAAATACAAATTCACAAAATGCCCTAGGTTTTCTGTCAGAGAGCCATTGCCAGAAACAATAGGCCTGCCAGGAGGATTCTCCAAACTCTTATTAATTATAGGTGATACATACATTTTATGTATAGGTAATACATAAAATCCTGGCTCTATTGAATGTTCCTTCCAAATGTATTTATATTCATTTTCTGTAATATAATTTCTGGAAATGACTGTCATAAGGACTTCATGCAACTTTTTATTATATGCAAACATTGGATTTCACTGTAATTTCTGATAGTTATTTGCATCCTGCAACAATTCCATGTTCCCTATCTAGCACCACAATATTACCCCCTGCAATCTAACCTCATCTAGCCTTCACCAGACCTTTCTTTGGTACCAACTCCTGTGACCATCCTGTAATCTTACTGCCTGACACAGTCTGTAAGTCATTTTTGATCCATTGTCTACTTATATTCAATTATTCTACACTGTACTGCAGCATACTAGGCCTCATCCTTCAGCATTATGGCAGATCTCCAAGTACAGCAAAGCTCACTTGCTAGAGTGGAAGTAATGTTTTCTAAACTGATGGCTGAGATTAATGATCTAAAAACCTCCACCCAACAGAATGCGACAACTCTTGAAACTTTTAGCCAGAAAATTGCATTTAATGAGAAAGCAAATGCCTGTAACATCACTACTATTCATGACCTCCAGGCTACTGTCTGCAATCAAGATCGAACTATTAAATCCCTACAAGCCAAAATTGACGATGATGAAAATCGTAATCGTCACAACAATTTATGATTTTTTGGCTTCCCTGAAGATGTAGAATTAGGAGACACTACTGTGCTTTTATTACATGTGCTGCCGCAATGCTTAAACTGCCTCCTGACCTATCGTTAATCATTGAGCGGTCTCACTGCACTCTGGGTCCCAGGCCAACATCAGACCAGCAACCAGGGCCTATCATTGCTTGCTTCTTGAACTATTCCCACACAGAATTAATACTGAAATGAGCCAGAGAAATGGGGAAACTTCAGTGGCAAGAGTTTAATATTTCCATCTACAGAGACTTTTCAAAAGATTTAACCTTCAGAAGGAAGGCCTACAATCCACTTAAACAAATCCTCCACCAAAGAGGCATTAAATTTGCTCTACATTACCCAGCAACACTATGCCTTTTCTCAGGCTCTTTCTTCAAGGATTTTGAAACCCCTGACGCCTTAGCCAACTATCTGGAGGTCTCTCTCTGCAATCATACCCTGGGAGGTTCAGCAGCAATTGGCAATCCGAACACAGCTTTGGTATCTGCACGGAAGGTGGTCGACGAGGTACAGGAATATGGGGAAAGCGTTGCAGAACTCGCAGCCCCAAGCAGCAACACTGCAACTGATTTGACCCCAAGGCAATCAACATGGCTGCAAGAGAAGCTTCTATCGGGGCATTATTCTTCAAGACTTTCATGCTGTTCTAGCAAGGTTTCACCCCAAACACCCCAAGCTGCAGCCTCTCACCTTCAAATCAACCCCTTTATTCCCTTGAGCAATAAGTTTGCTCTCTTGGAGGATGACATGCACTACTCGCAGGAGGATCTTTCCCAGCAAATTTCAGACAAACATCCCTCTAATTTGGGCCCTGTGCCTCAAGGATACATTTCTGCCAATACTTCATGGGCAGAAGTTGTTGCAAGTTCCTCCCCCCCCTCAAATCTTTAGAGCCACCCAAAAAGAAATGTAGGGCAAAGACCAAAAGCAAGAACATCAATAGTCACAATCCTGCTAATAAATCTAAGGTATCATGAGCTTATATGGTAAGTAATATGGTCACAGTTGCTATATCTTGGTAGGTTTTGCTTCCAGGATACTTAAAGGTAGTGCCAGCACACTTTTTCTGCCTAGCCACCTGCTCAACAGTCTATGCTACCTGGTTGCTTTCTCTCCCAGCAGGTGCAGAAAGCAAAGGCTGTACATCGCGGCACGATCAATTTACTTTTTGTTGCAGTGTTTAAATGAGCAGCTTAAAGGTCTTCAAGGGAACTTTGGTATATCAGCAATGCTTTTCTAACCCATTATTTTAGTGTTAGATCTTATACATTACCTCACTAAACAGGCTCTCTGTATCTAGCCTTTACTCTCCAATTTAGCAGTGCATCAGGTTTATAGTCTTTTGGCTGTTCAGCTGCATATCTTCAATCGGTATGTATCCTGATTATTGCCTCTTCTTTTTTCATATGTGAGTTATTATATATTACAAGGCAGCTTACCCCTTCCCTCTCCTGATGACAGGTTCTTAAGTATTATTGGCAACTACATTTAATTTATCGCCTTCCCTATGCTCCATTATTCTTACTACCTCCTGTTTACAATATGGAACTATCATTAGCACTCAAAGAGGTGGGCTATGTTTGGTGTACTGTTGCAAAGGATTGTCAATCCACATCTTCTTTATGCTCCTTATTTTACTCAAAGCCTACAGATATTATAGAAATCCACTGCTGTGTGGTCCCTCCTGTTTTGGGGCTCACTGGGCCTAGTCTTCTAGACCTAGTCACCCCATAAAACACCTATTTAGCCCATTTTTGAGTAATCAGAGCTGATCTTTACTATGCCTATCTCTTCTGTCTACAGTTACCACTGAAGCCTATACCTCTCCACATAATCTCGATTTGCATTTGGCTCAGGGCGTAAGGGCTTAAATTGACCTCCCCTTTCTTCTTTCCCCCTCAATATTGTATTTATTATGTACTTATTCTGTTGCACTGCAAAGTATACTCAGAGTCACTCTAATGTGGTAATGATCTACTTTTCCTTTTATATTTGTTCATTTGCATTCCACCTGGCTCCCTGAATTCCTTGCTCTGTGTCTAGGCTGTACTGGCATTTCGTATATTGTTCTTCAATTTACTGTTATTTCAAGTTGGTATATCTTGTACTATTACTACTAATGTTTATAAATAAGTTCTGGTGTTTAGCTTTATCCTTATAGCTTGTCCTGTTAGCTTATAATTAAGATGAGGTTATTACAGTACCCTGCCTTTCTTGGTATTATTCCCTTTCAGTTTAGCTTATCAGGAATACTTACTTTATTATATTACTGGGATCAGACTTAGGTTTGGGCCAGTATTTATAACTGGTCCTCCCTAGTCTCTTCCCTATATCGATGCCCCAGAGTGTGGTGAGAGAGTCTCGAGCCAGTTGGCTGACTCATATCTCCTCACACCCATAAAACGCTTTTGTTATTTAGCGACTAGTGTTGTTGTTGTTGTTGTAATGACTTTCTCCTTCCCCATCTCTATTCTAACTTTAATAAGATATCTGTGCCACTCATGTATCATACATCTCACTTTTTTTGGCTTGAATGTTTCTGCCACTCTCTGCATATACATAAGCTCTCTATATTGTATTCTTATCATCCTCTGCCTCATTTATTTGTCCCTTCACACTCCAGTGATTATTCCCTTTCTTTAACACTAACAATATGAATGACATACTTTTATATACATGGAATGTGAAGGGACTTAATTCTCCTTGTAAGCGGAAGCAAATTCTTTCACATCTCAAAAAACATAAAACACAAATTGCTTTCCTTCAAGAAACAAAATTATTAGCAGAGGATGTTCATAGACTTAAAAAAGATTGGGTCGGTCAGATCAACAAATCATCCTATACCTCAAAAAAAAAAAAGAGGAGTTGCTATTCTTATTCATGAGAGTCTCAAATGGTTCCTTGTAAACTCCATTTCCGATACTGACGGCAGATGGGTGATGGTCAAACTGAATACCAACTCTGGTCCTCTTCTGCTTGTTAATGTCTATGCATCCAACTCCGATTCCCCAGAGTTTTTTCATAATTTAGCTCAACAGATTATATCCTTTAACACTGATAATACACCAGTTACTCTTGGAGGGAATCTTAACTTAGCTTTAGAAGCCAGCATTGACAGAAGTAGCCTCACTACAGAGGATCACTCTAGAAGTATTAAAGCCCTCTCATTACTAATGCAATATGTTGGATTAGCTGATGCATGGCGCCTCCTTCACCCCCATGATCGAGAATTTACTTTTTACTCCTCTCTACATAAGACATACAGTAGAATTGACTACTGGTTAGCCTCTCCTGTTATAATGGAAAAAATATTGATTCATCCATCTCTCCCATTATAATCTTGGACCATTCTCCTGTCAAATTGCAACTTTTGTGGGGCCCATTAGCACCTAAATCTTCTTACTGGCAGCTGGACCCTCTCCTTCTCAAGGATCCCAATTTCTTACCCATGATCAAAGCACAAATTTAGGACTTCTTCTTTCACATTACCCTAACTAAATATTCTATGTCCTCTGTATGGTAAGCTCTTAAAGCTACAATTCGAGGGAGAATTATCAGTTATACTGCACATAGAAAAAGAGTTAGGGAACAACAGCTGGCTGACTTGGAAAAGTTTCTTAAGGCTAAAGAGAATGTATACTTTTTTTCTAATAAGCACTGTCCTGATTCTCAACTTCATCTTGAAATTCTTCAACTAAGAGTTAAAATTAATGAATTAATTTCTCGTAAAACTGAACTGGCCTTGTTTAAACTTAAATATAAGTTTTGGGAACACAGCGATAAAAATGGGAAACTCATCTCTTACCAGCTCAAAGCACAACAAATGGAATGACACATCCTAAGCCTAAAAGATGAACAGGGTACGATTCACTCCGACAACCCCTCTATAAACTGTATCATGAAAACCTTTTATCAAAAACTATACTCTACCACAAATCCTCCATCTACTTTACAAATTCAACAGTTCCTTAAATCGTTACATCTTCCTCATCTTTCTACTCTTGAAACAAATTCTTTAGATGAACCCTTCTCGCTTCAGGAAATCCAGAAAGCTTTGTCTTCTTTAAAATCCAGCAAATCTCCTGGGGGTGACGGATTCCCTGTCGATTTCTATAAAATGTTTTCCGACACCTTATGTCCTCTTCTTCTTAATGTTTATCAAGAATCTTCCAATACTGGCAAGCTTTCACCATCTTGCACCGAAGCAATCTTAACCCTAATCCCTAAGAAAGAAAAAGACCCTACTCATCCGTAAGTTACAGGCCCATCTCTTTATTAAACATGGATGGAAAGATATTTGCTAAACTACTAACTTCTCGACTTGAATCCTTGATTCCCAAGCTAACTCATTGTTCGCAAGCTGGTTTTATTAAACATAGATCTGGTTCTGATCACCTACGTTCCTTATTTAATTTAATTCACAAAGCCAAATCCCTCAAGACACCAGCTGCAGCCATAACTATTGATTTAAAGAAGGTCTTTGATTCCTTGAATTGGGACTACCTTCATCAAGTTTTATCTTATTTTGGTCTTTTTCATACCTTTTGCTCCTGGATCAAACTATTATATAACTCCCCTGTTGCTAAAGTACTTACTAATTCCACCCTTTCCTCTTACTTTCATCTAGCAAGTGGAACTAGTCCCCTGTCACGTTCCCTGTTTGTTTTAGCCATGGAACCCCTGACTGCTTGTTTACATCAATCTTCTGGCATTATGGGCATACCTGTGAGCAATTCAAGATATGTTTCTCTCCTACGCGGATGACCTCTTAATCTTACTCGAAAACCTTAATGAGGCTGTTGGTTGATTTGCTTAATCATTTTACTAAAATTTCTGGCCTTGCTTTGAATTATGGCAAATCACAAACTATGCCCCTTAACGACCACTGTAAAGCCTTTATGAACATACCTCTTGGATTCCGCTGGTCACCACAGGGTATAACATATCTAGGAATCAAAATTACTAGTAACTTAGGGAAGCTATGGGACATTAACTTTAACCCCTTATTTGATAACATCAAAACAATTCTGGACAGGTGGAAGATTCTTAATCTCTCTTTCATGGGGAACATTGTGGCCATTAAGATGTTCATTTCTCCCAAGATTCTTTACCAATATTCCTTTAGTCTTACCATCCTCCTTTTTTGCTAAAATTGATAAATTAATAGGTAGCTTTATCTGGGATGGGAAACCACCAAGATTTAACCGCAACAAACTTCGATCACATTGGAAAAAAGGGGAATTCCGACTCCCCTGGTTCAAATGCTACCTCGGGGCTTTCCAAATGGCCCAAACCATTAAATGGTTTCAGAAACCCCTCACTCACCACTATGGGTTGCAATGGAACCAGACATGTGCCGGAGGAGTTCCCACTTCCTTCATTTTTGATCCCATTTCCTCTAAACTAAAATCTCACCCAACTATATCATCCTCTGTTCTTTATTGGAAACTAACCCACACATTCCTGAAATCCAATCCAACACCCTGGTTTTATGCCCCCTTATGGGTCAATCCACTACTCACTCTAGAAGATCACCCAATCTTCTGTCGTACATGGAGGAACAGAGGCATTTTCTTTCTCGGAGATATCTTGGACCAGAATTCACTCACTCTTAGATCATTCTCAGACTTGCAGGTCACATGGAAACTTCCTAAACAGGACTTCTGGAAGTTTTTACAAATTTGGGCAGCGTATAACTCTCTCTAGTTTAGTGTATAGCACAATCTTCTAAACCCATACATCTCGGACTGGACTAATTTATCAGTAAAATTAAATAGCTCCATTTACAAAGACATTATTGATAATCTACCTGATCAGTCTATACAGGCCAAAAATAAATGGAGTACTCTTCTTTACTACAATATTTCAGATGCACAATGGAGTAATTGTTGGTGTATTGCACATAATACCTTTAAAGATGCCCATAGTTCTTTAATACAAACTAAAATCCTACATCTTTGGTATAGAACCCCCTCTGTGCTTCAACGAATGGGCCTATTAAATAATAATAATTGTTGGCACTGCAATTTGGCCAACGGGGATCTACTTCATCTTGCACTCCCATTAATAAGCTCTGGCATAAAGTCTGTTTACTTGCCTCCAGAGTAACAGGACAAAAACTACCTTTTGATCCCAAGCTATTCCTTCTAGGCATCCTTATCCCCAATAGCTCTCTCCTCTCACATGCACATTTTAGATGGCTTAACATACTTTCTCTTCTGGTCAAACGTCTGATTCTTATGAAATGGAAATCAACTCTGGTGCCTTCTCTTTCAGATGTTCTTCAAAGCCTCTCTCAGTATGCCTCTCTAGACTGATTATCTCATGTTACTCATAACCGACTCATTGTATATGACAGATGTTGGCAGGATTACATCAAGTACATGAACCTAGTTCTTCTAGACTCTAATTCTTAGGGACATTTAGCCCTCCTCATTTTGCTCTCAGATTAGGTTTTCTCAACTTTTGTGCACAGATTTCTCCTCTTTTTTTTCCCTTTTCCCTGTTTTCTCCCTCTCTCCTTCCCTTCTTCCTTGCTTTTTTCTCTCTCTTCTTTCTTTCCTTGCACACTTCTCTTATCTTCACCTCTCCATTACTGAACATTGTTCATATTACCACATTTATCACTTTTTGCAATTTACTGAATGCCTTGCCATAGCCTGCCCTAGCATGTATTTCATACATGGTTGCTATTTCTGATCCTATAATACCCTATTGATTGTAAACCTTCTGCTCTCCACTTACATCCTGTCTAGGTTTATGTTTTATTATCAATACATGTATATAAGGCTTCTCCAATATGTTTACCCTAAGTACTGTGTTTTGTTAAGTGATATTTTATACCTTACGTGGAGGATAGTCTTTTGTTGTATAAGATGTGTGCTTTCTTATATACTCAAATTTCAATAAAAAGATAAAGTAAAAAAAACATACCTGTTGTAATGAATACAGCAGTGGAATTTTCCTTTTCTTTTCCTTTCCCTCTCTTCCCCTTCCCTGATCTGAAACCCCCCTCCTCCTTCTTTTTATAGTTGCTTGTGCATTAATCAGTTTGTTTTTCTTGATTTTTCTTTACTTTGAATTTGTAATTGAAATGTCTTTAGTTAGATGTAAACATTAATAAGTTAATTATATAGATAATAGTACTGTATTTAGTTCTAAGAACGATTGTTCAATTTTTCTTATGTTTGTTTATTTTTCAGAAACTAGTATCCAGTCTCTTATTCTGGCTCTCTCTTTTCTACCTACTGATGGTGTCTGTGAGTACAAATATACCTGGATTCAATATCGCAGACACCCTTCTCTCTTTGATTCCTGTGTTAGTTGCCCTAATTAAGCAAGGTGCTGTGATATTAATGAAAATGTTTAAAGATGTTTTGACATTTTAATTAAGGGTTTTCTACCTCTCATGAGTTCATTTCATTTTGAGATTTCTCACAAGAGAGTTAGGACTTTCATAGAGGACAGTAATCAGTAATCAGTAATTGTCTTTTTTGTGTTTTGTATTTTTAATTTTTTACAGGTGCTTGTTTCATGTTTTTTATTTGTTCACACATTTTATTCAAATGTTTGTTAATGGGCTTGGTGATGGTTTAATGAATTGGAACACTGTCACTTGTTAATTTAATACATTATTTAATGCTCTGAAATACTCCTAAGAGCCACGCCCCCTGATTAAGGGTCAGTGAAGACCCAAAGCACCGGGGTACTTTGTGGCCAGTGAGCCTTGTTACTGCACTGGTGGGCTATTATGCTGTTATCTAAATAAATTTTACATAGAAATACTGCCAGAGTGTGGACATCTTAACCTTGGAGTGCTGAATTTCTTTTGGACTTTCTTGATCAGGTTTGGCAAGCTGTTTTATTCATGCACCCCCCCTTGTTGAATCGCAGTCCATCTGCAATGTCACTTATAAAGATATTGAAGAGGATTGGCCCCAGGACTGATCCTTGAAGTACCCCACTTGTGACTTGCATCTCTTCTGACTGAATGACAATTACCATCACTCTCTGTTTTCTGCCCATTAACCATTTTGCCACCCAGTTGACCAACTGCTGACCCACCCCGTGCCTATCCAGCTTGTTAACCAATCTTCTGTGTGGGACAGTATCGAAAGCTTTGCTGAAGTCAAGGTAGGTGACATCAACTGCTCCCCATTGGTCCACCACTCTGGTTACCCAGTCAAAGAAATCTATAAGATTATTTTGACAGGACCTTCCTGTTGTATACCCATGCTGTCTTGGATCCTGTGCTCCTATGGATTCCAGGTGTTGCACTATCCTTTCCTTAAGGAGTTTCTCCATACTCTTGCCCACTACTGAGGTAAGACTGACTGGTCTGTAGTTCCCTGCCTCCTCCCTGCTACCACTCCTGTGGAGCAGGATCACATGAGCCCTTCTTCAGTCTTCTGGGGCCTCCCCGTGCTCGGAGACTCACTAAACAGTTCTGATAATGGCTCTGCTAGTTCCACCCTTAGCCCCTTTAGTACCCTGGGATGTATGCTATCAGGTCCCATTGCCTTGTCCGCTGTGAGCTTATCGAGCTCTTGTAGGACCCTTTCTTTTGTGAAGAGACTAGCGCACACCTCCCACCCCGTGTCCATGGTGTTGAGCTGTGGGCCCTGCCCCACCTTCTCCTCAGTAAATATTGAGCAGAAGTTTCTATTTAGGATAGATGCCTCTCCATGGTCCTCCTCCTTACACTCCTCAATATCCCCTTTGATTTTAGCAGTACCCAGTCTGGACTTTCTCCTTTCACTAATGTATCTATAGAAAGTCTTGTCCCCTTCTTTTACTGTTCAAGCTAGTGTTTCCTTGGTTTGGGCCTTTGCCTGCTTTACTGCCTTCCCTGCTTCCCTTAGGGAAGTTTGGTATGCCTCCCTATCTTCTTCCCATTGCGTTCCCTTATATTTCCTGAAGGCCAGCCTTTTGGCTCTAACCTTTTCTGCTACTGTTTTTGAGAACCAAAGTGGGTTCCTTCTTCTTTTGCACTTCCTTTTCTCTCTAACACAATAGGATGTTGCTTCAAGTATTGCATCCTTAATGCTTGCCCACTTTACCTGTACCCCCTCACCAGTGTTTCTTCTTGCCAGGGCTAGCTTAACTCTGTTGGCCAACTTATCAACGTCCGCTCCTCTGAAGTCCCATATGTTTGCCTTGGAATGGGTCTATTTAGTTCTAGTGGCCAAATTGAACCATACCATGTGATGGTCACTGGCCCCCAGGCGACCTTCTACCTGGAGATCTGTGATCCTTTCCTTTTTAGTCAGTACTAGATCTAGGATAGCCCTGTCTCTTGTGGGTTGTTGTAACAGTTGTTTGAGGCCCTCCCATGCAGGGAATCCACTATGTGTCTAGTTCTGGCAGATATTCCTGCTGGTTATGATCAGTCTGTATCTGGTATGTTGAAATCTCCCATTATCAGAACCTCCCCTTTAGCTGTCATGTTTTATATATCTTCTAACGGTCATGTGTCAATGTCCTCCCCCTGGTCTGGAGGCCTGTAGACAACTCCAATTCATATGGCTGTCCCGTTTCCTGTTTCCAGGGTGACCCACAGTTCTTCTGGCTCTGTGTATTCTGAATTTCTGTAGCTTTGATATTTTCATTGACAGAAAGGGCCACTCCACCCCACTTTTTGCACCTCAGTCTCTTCTAAACAGTATATAGCTGGGTACTGAAGTCTCCCAAGTGTGGTTACTGGTGAACCATGTCTTGCTAATGGCTACTATGTCCGGTTTAACCTCTGTCATTGTTGCCTGCAGGTCTGGGATCTTGTTTCCCAGACCGTGAGCATTTGTGTACATGATTTTCCATTAGCCAGATTTCGGTGTGTTAGTTATTGGGCGAGGTCTGGCATTTCCCCTGTGCATCGTATGGGGAGACAAACCTTTTTCCTTACCTGATGATGCAAATGAACTACAAACATGCTGAACTCCTGTTTGATTGCTAGCTGAGGGGGGAGAGGTGTTCTTCCCATTCGACATATCGGGTGCTGCACCCCCTCCCCATTTGCTAGTTTAAATATTCTGCAAAGACCTCAAACTTCTGCCCCAATTCACTGACTCCCTCCTTAGTCAGGTGCAGTCAATCAAATTTAAAGAACTTTTGCTCCCAAAACTGCTGCCAGTTACCTGCAAATTTGTGACCTTTTTCCTGGCACCAGCCCTTGAGCCTCATGTTTTGCTCCCCTATCTCCCCCTTCTCTGACCTTCCGTCCATCTGCCTCCCTCTTCCAGACTGGCAGGATCTCAGAGAAGGAGATTCCAGATGAAATGGATGATAGTTTGTCACCCAGCCTTGTCAGGTGTTCCTTGGTCTCCACAACTGACTGGCTGGCAAGATTGTTAGTCCCTATGTGCACCAGGATGTCGATGTTTTCTCCTGCTTCCTGTACAATTTTAGCAGTGTGGTCAGTGTCTCTCCACGCAGATGTACCTGGGAGACATATGACCATTACCACTGGCTGGAGAAAGGTATCAACTCCCCAGGTCATGGAGTCTTCTATGGTCAGAAGTGTTTTGGATTTTCTTTTTGCTTTTTTTGTTTTGGTTCCTGTTTTGGGTGAGTTTTGTTGTGCTAGCTCCTGTGCTGCAGTGTCCTGCTCTGCAGTGTCCTCTGCTCCTTTGTTTGATTTCGGAGATAGAGGCAGATACCTGTTTGTAGTTTTTATATGGTTTGTGGAGGTGATATGTTGGTGAGCACTGAGTGATGGGGCACCTGATTTGCCCCTCCTAACCACATGCCAGCCTCACAGACCAACTACCCTCTGTGGTCAAGGTGCTTCTGTTGGATGTTGGGGAAATGGCGGGTGGTTCCTATAATATATTTCTTCCTGAATATGTGATTTGAGGTACGCAATCTCTGCCCATGCTGCCTGGTGCTGAGCCCTTAGATCTCCAATGGCCCAGCATGTAAGACAGTGTCCAAAATCCTGTATAACTGCCCTTTTGAAAAGTGTCCTGCAGCACCTGCAGATATCCATTCCAGATAAGTTGCTGGGTTTATACCCTGGTCAGAGTAATTAGAAGGAGAAAAATGAAAGGAAAAGTTTGATTATAATTTTGTTTGTTTTTGTATAACTTTGTATAACAAGTTAAATTACTTGTGCCCCTGTAAATTAGGTCACTGTGTGGATACCCCTCTGATCTGCCCCTTCCTGCTTTGCTACAGGAAATGTCATGACTGTGCTACCCTATAAAAGGAGTGTACTGTGGAGTGGTTGGGTATGGGGTGGGTGGCTTGGTCCCTTCCCCTGCCGAAAAAGAAGAACCAAGGATGAAAGAAACAAGGAGGTAAGAGCAGAAACAATCAGCCAGCAACAAATGCAATAGCCCTGAAAGCTTATTCTAATGATGGATAAAACTGTAAAACCTGTAAAACACTACCTGTAATAATTTCACATAAGATATACCCTGTAAGAAACACTTTGCTACAGGGAAAAATAAAGCCGTAACAGAAGATATACCTTGCAAAATACAATTTGAATCAGAAGATTACAGCAGTAATTTGTAAGCACAAACCTATAGGCACACCCTGTAATAATGCAGCAGAAAGTATGCCCAGCAACAACAATTTGAATCAGAGAAAAATAAAGCAATAAAATGTTAGCAACAGACAGTAACAACCCCTGCGAGTACAAAAGAACATAATAATAACACACATTGGCCTGGATATTCAAAGGGGTTGACCCTGGTGCAACAGAGTTGCGCTGGCAAAACCCCACATTGCACCCCAGTGGGACATTGAAAGGGCTGCCAGGCATAGTGCAAATCGTGATGCAACAGGACGCAATGTAATTGTATGTGGTGCAGATGCAGGGGGCGTGCCCATGCATATGTGGCACATCCCAATATTCAGCCCAGGATGTGCGGTGCATATGCTGGTGCAACCATGCAGTGCACCACATAGGGAGGCTCAAAGTTGAGCCCCAGAAAAGATGGAACAAATCCTGGCCACCCACAGGTTGACTGCTGTATTGCATGGTGCAACACAGCGGCCACCAGATGTGGGTGGCCACCCAATCACTCACCCAGAACACCGTCAGCAAGCACCCACAAACCCCTGGTGGTCTAGTGGTCCCACCTGCCACCCAGTTCCCCAAGATATGTAAGATCATCCCTGGTGGTCTAGTGGTCCCCCCACCCGATCCCCTGAGAAATGTAAAAAACACCGTCCCTGGTAGTCTAGTGGTCCCCCCAACCCGATCCCCTGAGAAATGTAAAAAAGACCATCCCTGGTGGTCTAATGGAACCACCCTCCCATTGTCACAATCATTGGTACAACTCCATCAAAGAAACCCATGGTGATCAGTGGCACCCCATCCCTCCACCCATACGGTTTGCCAACCCCCCCCCATCATCAGTGGGTGGCTGCAACATGCCTGCATACTTCCCAGCTGCCCACTGAATGACAAAGTACAGAATGGGCAGTAAGCCCATTGGTCTCATGTGGACCAATGGGCTTGCAGGTGCATCTTTACTAGACAGTCCCAAATATGTGAATGAAGTCATTCACATATTTGTGACTGCTTACCAGTACAGTACAGTATGCCCTGCAAGCCCATTGGTTCACACTGGGACAAGTGGGCTTACAGCCCATACTGTACCTGTCATTCAGCGAGTGGCTGGCTGGCAGGGTGGTTGCAGCTGCACCCGGCATGACGGGGGGAGGTGGGCAAGGGTCCGTGGGTGGAGGGGCGGGGTGCCACTGGATCACCATGGATTTCTTTGATGGAGCTGTACTGCAATTGCGGCAATGGGTGGGGGGGTTCCACTAGACCACCAGGGACAGTCTTTTTTACATTTCTCAGGGGATCAGGTTGGGGGATCACTAGACCACCGGGGATGGTCTTTTATGCATATCTCGGGGAATCAGAAACTCGGGAGGTGGGGCCACTAGATTACCAGGGATTTCTATATTTTACATATGCTGCACTCACAGCTACAGGGTGGGGGATGCCCCGGGATCCCCACTGCATACGTCATGCTGTGCAGGGTGGCAGGTGCAAGTCACCAGGCTGCCCTGTGCAAGGCATGCAAATGGAACCATAATGACATGCAAATGGCCCCATTTGTGCCTTGCATATTTTATGGCCTCATTTGCATGCCCCTTGTTGAATATCTCGGGTGAGTGCACCTAGTGCAACTGCATTTGCGCTGGTGCATCCCCATGCTCCCTATCTGTGGATTGCACCAGTACAGTGTCACTATGCCATGCGCAGTATGTGCGCTGACCTTGCCATATTCAATGGCGCATTGTGATGGCACATCACCATTGAATATCACCTAGCCCTGGCCCAGGCGCATCCCAGTTGTGCTGTGCCCAGGCTTGTGCCACTGCCTGGCACAGTCTGAATATCCAGGCCAGTAAATCTGCCTAGCCAAAAGAAGCCTTAATCCTTTTCCTTGCTCTGGTAAGGTTCCTTGCTCGGTCCTTACAAGCAACCTATAAGAAAAGAGCTCAGGTGAAGCTATGTGCCTTTTCCAGCAAACCTAGTCTTCCACATCCCCTGAAAGATGACATTAGTATAGTTAAAAAGTAAAGTCTCTAGATCTAGAGGAATATGTACCTCCATAATATTTTGTAGAATTTTTCTTATATTGTCCCACCATGTCACTATATGAGAACATTCCCAAAGACACTGTATCAAAAGTCCCCTCTCTCTGCAACTGTGCCAGCATAATTCACTATACTCAGGGTTAATTTTATTTATTGTGGTTGGAGTAATATATGCACAGTCCTGTATTTTCCTTTGAATAGTTTTGTTCTTGGCTGATTTGTATATTTTATTCCCATATATACATAGTTGTTCCCATTGTCTAGGAGATAATACATTTTGGGCTTCTAAATTCCACCTCTTATCTGTTTTAGTTGTCATACATTCATCATCAAATAGAAGCTGGGTATAGAATCTGGTTAATAATTTGTTTGTACCATATTTCATTATTTTCTATTGTCTTTTACCTCAGTTTGCAAATTGTGGGAGAAGTTCTTGAATAGGTGTTTCATTTTCAAGAGTTTTTCTGCAAAGTGTAATAGAACAATTTGTTCCAGTATCTTAAGTCTAGTTTGTTAAATAATTGTTGGTAAGCGGTAAAGTAATCATCCCAGAGAATATCTTTTCAGATATATATATATATATATATATATATTCTTATTTTGAAATTATTTGAAATCATAATTTTCATTATTTTTCCATATCTTTTTGTTATTCCATATATTTGTGAATAGCCATGGGATTTGTAATTTTTTGGGGATTTTGGATTTCCTTTTTTATCCTTATCAGCCAAGAACAAAATATATTTATTATCTTTAGGGATGTCATATTCCAGAAAGAAATTGTGGGCTATAGGATTTTTTCGTATGTTATAAATCATCCTGAGAAACAATTCTGTATCTCTATCTGGAAAAAAACTCCACTGATACACTATTGTTAGGATATGGGGCTTCATATATGTCCAAATTAATATTTTCCATGCTATTCGGGGGTTTTCCCCTCTCCATAAAAATGTTTTAAAAATTATTTTAATATCTTGATACCAGGCATCAGGAGAAGCTTCTATTAGATTTTGTAGTACAAATATGAAGTGGGGCATAGTCATCATTTTTATTGTGTTGCTACATCCCCAGAGTGATAGTGTTAGTCCAGACCAATTTTCTAATAGTTTTTTTTGTTTTGCGTTATCATAATTAACTTTAATATTCTGTTGTTGGTCAGGTGATACTTTAGGTATATACCTAGGTATTTTATTGATTTTTGGATACTGAATTCTTTTTCAAATTTATTTAAACTTTGGGTTTTGTTTTTAGTGATTTTCATAATAATTGACTTGCTTTTGTTTATTTGATAGCCAGCTAGAGCAGAAAATGTTTTTAGCTCTTTAAGAAATTATTCTAATGATACATTTATGTTCTTTAAAACCAACAAAATATCATCAGAGAATAAGCTTAATTTTAAGTGTTCATCCTTTAATTTAACACCTTCTATATTTTTATTGTTTCTGATTACCTATAAGAAAGGTTCCAAACCCAATATGAAAATAGTTGGTGACAGTGGACACCCTTGATAGACACCGTTAAGCATTTTGTATTTTGATGTTAAATATTTGTTAATTTGGAATTTTACCAAAGTATTTCTATATTTTTGTTTTATTAATAGAATCAGTTCCTCTGGGAGTCCCCATTTTTCCTAATATAAAGAATATGTGTAATTTCTGTTTATTAAATCAAATACTTTATTGGCATCTGTACCTGAGGACTGGAGGAGGGCAGATGTGATTCCCCCTCACAAAAGTGGGAGCAAGGCAGAAGCAGGAAACTACAGACCTGTTAGTTTAACCTCAGTGGTAGGGGAAAATGATGGAATCACTTCTGAAGGAAAGAATTGTCAAGTATCTAGAGGCTAGAGGGGCACAGGACCCAAGGCAACATGGATTCACAGTGGGAAGGTCATGCCAGACAAATCTGATAGATTTCTTTGACTGGGTGACCAAAGCAGTAGATCAGGGAGGGGCTGTGGACATGGTCTACCTAGACTTTAGCAAGGTATTTGACACAGTCCCACACAAAAGATTAATATAAAAGTTAGCCAGCCTGACAGTGGGTCCCAAGATGACAGCCTGGGCAAAAGAATTGCCTGGAGAATAGGACACAGAGAGTAATAGTAAATGGAGTCCACTCTGAAGAAAGGGTAGTTTACTAGTGGGGTACACATGAGGAGTTCAGTATTAGGACAGGTCCTCTTCAATGTCTTTATAAGCGACATTGCAGAGGGACTGGAAGAAAAGTATGTCTCTTTGCAGATGACACAAGATCTGCAACAGAGTTGATCCACAAAGCGGGTGGAAAGGATGAGAAGGGACTTGGCAAGGTTAGAGGAATGGTCAAATGTATAGCAGCTTAGATTCAATGCTAAGTGCAAGGTAATGCACCGGGGAACAAAAACCCAGGGAAGAGTAAACAATGGGGTGAGATACTAACAATAACAAAAATGGAAAGGGACCTGGAGGTAGTCATATCAGATGACCTAAAGGTGGGCAAGCAATGTGAGAGGGCAGCAAGGAGGCTGGGGGGATACTGGGATGCATAGGAGGCATCACCAGTAGAAAACAAGAAGTTATTATACCTCTGTACAGACAGCTGGTCAGACCCATCTGGAGTACTGCATGCAGTTCTGGAGACCCAATCTGCAAAAGATATAGACAGCATGGAAGCTGTCAGAGGAGGAGCAACTAAAATGGTGCAGGGTCTGCACCGAAGACATATGAAGAGAGACTTAAGGAGCTTAATATGTATAGCCTCGAGAAAGGAGGGAGAGGGGACATGATAGAAACTTTCAAGTACCTCAAGGGAATCAACAAAGTCCAAAGAGGCTAGCATCTTTCAAAAAGAGGTGTGCAAGAACAAGAGGCACAATTTGAAGATGGGGGCAGCTCAGAGGTAATTTAAGGAAGTATTTTTTCACAGAGAGGGTTGTGGATGCATGGAACGGCCTTCTGGAGGAGGTTGTGGAGTCAAAAACAGTGATGGAATTCAAGCATGCATGGGACAGTCATAAGGCAATTCTAGGGGGTGGGTGTAGGAAGAAGTAGGCTGCTGGTTAACTAGTATCTGCAGCTTATCCATTAGGTAGGGAAATGGGCAGACTGGGTGGGCTAAGTGGTCCTTATCTGCCATCAAATTCTATGTTTCTATGTTTCTAATGATATGGCAAACAATATATCATTTCTATAAAAGGGACTTTTATTAATGAGCTGCATTATAGTTTGTATTTTCCTGGTTGCTTGGGGAATACTGCACCCTTTGATGAAACCATATTGATTCGGGTGTATAAGGGAGTATACAGTAAATTACTTTGGATTTTATTATTTATTAGTTTGGCTATGAGTTTGTAGTCTGAATTTAATATACTGTAGGTCTGTAATTTTCAGGTAAATCTGGTTTACATTCTTTATGTATAAGAATAATTTTAGCTAGCTGCATAGAAGGTGGCATGTTATTATTTGGGTCTAACAGTTCCTCTATCATTCTTTTTAGCCATGGAATTAATTAATTAATTAATTTTCTAAATACTGATAAAACTAGTTTGTCATTCCATCCAGTCTGGTTGATTTGTTCCTTGGTAGTGAGTTAACAGCTTCTTTGATATCACTTTCTTTAAATTGAGTAAATTGGAATGATTCTACTTTTAATTTTGCTTTTTAAAAAAATTCTGTAAATATTTCCATATTTGATTTGAAATCTCTCTGATAAATGGTTTTATAATAATTCATAAAAATCTGAGCTATTTCTTCATCCTTATTCTTTATGATCCCTTCTTTATCTTTTATTTTTGTGATGATGTTTTTCATTTTCTCTTTCCTTAATAGACTAGCTAATAATTTACCCAATTTATCAGTGTTGTAATATTTTGTTGATTTTAAAATAGAGGCTAACCTCTTATTTTCCTGAAGTATTATTTTGTAATTTTTTATTTTATATTGTCCCCATTCTTGTTTATATTTATTATAGTTCATTAATAGTAACTTATCAAGTTCTTTTAATCTTTTTTCTACACTAATGGAGTTTTCTTTTACTTTTTTATTTCTTTATTTGATAAGATATAATAACTGCTCTGATTGATGCTTTAAAAGCATCCCAAAGGTTAACTATTGTGGTTTGTCCACAACAATTATAAAACCAGAACTCTCTTATAGCTTGTTGGACTGAGGTGACAAAATCTGTATCTTTTAGATATTCATTATTTAGGTACCTTTGAGAAGAAATTCTTCTGTCTGGGTTAATATATAACTCTAGACTGAACAAGGCATGATCTGATAAAAAGATAGAATCTACTGTATATTAGTAACTGTAACATCTTTTGCTAAGGATTTTGATAATAAAAGATAGTCAATTCATGAGAATATTTGTTGTTTTTTGTCAAAGTAGGTACATTAGTTTATCCCAGGGTTTATATGTCTCCAACTATCTAATAGTTGTTCTGAGTGTATAAAGGCATTACTTTTTTGATATTTGAATGTTACCATAAGTTGGTTTGGAGCTTTTATTACTTAGAGGGTGTTACAGAGCATTATTATTTTTTTTTTTAGTCTTTGGTAACTGGGTAAGGCCCACTAGGCACAAGTGCCTGTTTTCAGGGGCGACCTGGGAGCACTGGGCAGTTAAGTGACTTGCTCAGAGTCGCACAGTATGAAAGTGGAGGTTGTGAGAATCAAACTCAGGTCTGGTCTGCTGGATGTATCAAGCTCATTCACACCTCATTCTTCTAACCTCTAGGCTATACTGCCAGCCCAATTATAGTCTCCTGCTAATATTATTTTATCTTCCTGCATGCTTTGTAGGTCTTCAGAGATCTTAGTTAAAAATTGGTCATAATTAATAAAGGGTGCTTATATTGATTCTATAACTAAGGAATAGTTATTACTTTTTATTTTAATAATTATAATTCAACCATTTTTATCTTTAAATTGGTTTGTGATCTCAGCTAAGATGGATTTCTTCACTAAAATTGCCACTCCTCAACTTTTCTTAGTTCCTGTGCTAAAAAATATTTGGTTAAAGCCTTTGGTTCTCAGTTTAATTATTTCAGAATCTGTTAGATGAGTTTCTTGTATACATAGTATCTGTGCCTGTGACTTCATAAGATATGTCATTATCCTTGACCTTTTTATGGGGGAATTAATCCCATTCACATTGAAGGATACAATTTTTAATTTATTTAAGTCACACATTAATTATGGGGTAAAAAATATGCAGATATCTGGGGGGGCAATCAGTACTTGCTTCTTGATCCATCAATCTCAGTTTCACAGTGTATAAGGTATATGCTTATAAGATTTTCATATCCAACAATACCCCCCATTCCCTTCCCTCCATTATCACCCACCACCAAAAACACACAAGTGAATTATTAATTTGTAAAGAACAAGGTCAAAAAAGAAAAATGAGTTTATCAGAGACAAGTCCTGACATCTTGGAATCCATTGCTTCAGGCTCTCCTCCCTTGCCCCGACCAAGATATTTTTGGAGGCAAAAAAAAAACCTTATAGTCTAGTATGACCATTTAATCGGAAGACTGTTTCTTTTATGAAAAAATATTTGGTCATTTATGTTCAGCTCTTGCAAAGCCTTGTCAGGTGTGTTATACACTAATATTTATTTATTTTTATTTATTGAGAACTAGGATTAAACACCTTTGAGCTAGGAGCTCGTTTACAAAGGTTCCGCATCAGTGGGAAGGAAGACAGTATTACAAAGGATTATACAACAGAGAGTATAAAACATGGGCAATAATTACAGCAGTTTATACAAGCAGGTATATACATACAAGACATAATAATAGAAGGTAAGATGCCCTCGGTTTGTGTATATAGTAAGTTAGCTGAGTGAATAGTTGGAGGTAGGCAAAAAAGAGTTAGAGGTGGATTAAGGTGGCAGTAGGTGGGGGACAGTGGTGAGGTGAGAAAGAGAGTGGCAGCAGTCATAGACATTGTCAAGGGCAAGGTGTGGGGAGTGGGGGTGGGTAGAAGGCGGCGAGTGGCCAAGCCAGAGCAGCAAGTCCCTAGGTGGCAGGGCAGTAGGGGGTGGGAAGGAGTTAAAAGGGAGGGTAAAGGTGGCAAGGGACCATGCCAATGCAGGGAGCTGCTAAGGGGCAGGGCAGAGCCTAGTGGCAAAGGGGACCAGTGGTAACAGTCACAGGTGCTGGATACAGAAAGATATTGGCGTAGCATTCTCTTGAAAGGGGCCAGAGTAGGTTGGTTGGAGATGTCCTGGCTGAGGGCATTAAACCAGATGGGTGCTCATATCATTGTAGTTTCCACCCTACTGAACAATAACTTGTTTTCAAGCCAGTCAAATTTCTTACGTTCCTGAATAATTTCAATGTGTCTCTTCTGTTAACACTGGAGTTGCAGATTATGAATATACATTTAAAGATTTCAGATTGCAGCAAAGATTTGGCAGGGCAGGGTTTAAGCCATGGTTCTACTACAGCTGGAACTCTCCTGTTTGTTTTATTTTACAGCTGATTTACTGGCTGCAACTAGCTGACAGATTTTCCCTTCAAGTTTATTCTCATTTGGAGGCTCAGATTGTACAGAGGAACATTAAATGATCACCTTTGTTCTATTTCTGACATTAAAGATGTTGTGAACTGCTTCTTTTGTGTTCTCATTTTAATTTTTTTACTTTTTGTTCCTCATGACTATAAATGAAAGGAGATTTTTGGGGGATGACTCATCTGCACACCTGAGTGGAGAGACCTGCACACGTCATAGTTACACTACCTACAGAAGAGGAGCTTCGTGCATAAAAGATAAAGCTGAGATCCAGGGGAGTGGAGACAGTGGGAGCATGTGTACCTCTGCAAAGGAATCTCCCGCACCTTGGCAGCAGTCTGAGCAAAATATTTCACCTCACTTTTGTGAATCTACTACAGTACTACTGTAACCATGTTACTGCTGTGCTACCTTCTCCAAACTGCACACCTGAGATACAGCAGAATGTGGTCTGTTCTTGCTCAGGGGCTGAAAGTGTGTAACCCCAGTAATAAACATCTCACAGATCACCAACGTTTATGTGGTGTGTGCAGAAAACAGTTCACCAGCTCCGATTGCTTCAACTTCAGAGGCTGTGCTAGAGGGTTTTTCTAGTGAGACTGCAAATCCTTGCAGGGAGCTTCGAGCAATGCTACTACAGTGACTCAGCACCATGGACTGTGTATATCAAACTGCCTCTGATGGTAGAGAGACAGAAGTAGATCAATAGTAGAACAGGTCTGTAAAAAACAGAACCCATACACATGGCTGCAATGCATGTTTAACTATATTAGATCCCATCCATGCTGAAAGAAGCATGCAACATGGAAATCCAAATCTACAGATCAGATCCACAGCACAGCAGATGTAAAACATCCACTTCCAAATTTAACTGCATATGATTTACACAAAAACGCACGTACTGCAATATGCACATGCAATGTAATATGCTCTAATTATGTTTATAAATAAAAAAATGTGAAAGTTGATTTTTTCCACTGGTCCTTACTGTATACAAATGTAGGACATCCACCAAAGCCATTTGATCCACATGACCGTAGATCTCTGAGAGTTTAAATCTGCATAAAAGGATGGGGAGGAGATCTTGAATTACTGTTTGCAGACAATGTGACATGGGATAGGGACTGTGAGGAACAGCAGTTTCAGTGTTGGGGGGGGGGGGATCTACAGTCATACTACCAGGTCTAACAGAGGTGTTTTACAGAGATATGAGCAAACACAAAAACAGAACGCACTCCCTTCTACAAAAAAGAGAACTTGTTGTAAAAGAATGTTCATTTACACTGTAGTCTCTCAAACCATTTATTGAACCAAAATAAAGTGTTGAGTGTAAAGTGCAGAAACATCCATAGTGCAAAGTTCCAGCAGATAAGTTTGTGATAGCAGCAACAAGAATGGCTACAGCTTCAACATATAATATGCATTTCAGCATACAGGCTTGGAATATTTTGATATGGTCCAACCAAGCAAAGTTCTCAAATTCTCTGTGGCCAGGGCCCCTACTGTACAGTGCACCAATTGTCTGAACCACAGAGACTTTTGAGACTTTGTACTTTTGGAATTTATCATAATATTTTGAGCCTGTATGCTGTAATAATACTGTATCTTGAAGATGCTGCAATTATTGTTGCTGTTGCATACCTACAGTACATACTGGAACATTGCACTTTATGTTCACCATATATGCACTGGCAGCAAACATTTTGTTAGGAGAGTGGCTTTTGCAAGGGGCTCATCAGTTTCATACCAGTCATCTACCATGCTGATCATGGCACTGATCTGGCTTGCTGGGTGGAAACCTTGAGTATTTCAATGGAGAGAGCTGACCCAATCATAGGTTGGCTTTTTTCTTTTATCTACACCACCCAGCATGCACAGAAGATGTTTCATGTTCAACCTGCTACAGCGTGTAACAAAGAAAAAAACATCAGTCAATGTCTGTTGCTGCCTGTCTTCACTGTCCACCACTCAACCCTCACACTCAGTACCCATCACCCCACCAATCCCCACAAACATAACATCAACACTAGGGGTGTCCAATCCCCCAGTGCTGCTACCAGAAATAAAGAAAATTGTCCCTCACAGTTTTTGTTAATACACCCTGCAGAAGAGAAAACCAATCGTCGATGTCTGTTCCAGCCATGGCCATAACTGCAAACCCCCCAATCCCAATCTATGTTATTATTATGGAATGGGAGTGCCCAGACCCCCGTGCTGGCTGCTACCCCACCTGCAAAAGAGAAAACTGTCCATCGATATCTGTTGCAGCCACTGCCATAACTATCACACCCCTTCAATCCCAAACTATGTTATTATTATTATTATTATTATTAGGACATGCAGGTGCCCAATCCCTTGTGCAGCTGCTATCTCCACACTGTCTGTTTTAGTTATGCAGCACCGGGGAGCCTTCCACCAGTGCTGCCAACTATAAAACTGGCACTGGGTGTGCCCAATCCACAGGTGTCATCACATGAAGTAAAAAAAAAAAAATCTCTCATTGTTTTTTTTTTTTTACATTTTAACCCTGTAAAAAAACAAAACCATCCAGCGATGTCTGTTGCGCGTTTAATCCCCCACATATCCCTCCCACTTAGCACCCACCACCCCACCCCACACCCCAAGCCCTTTCTTATCCACTGAGGTTCCAATGCCGTAATCCTTTCTGGACTGCAGACACATCTTCACTCTTCAAAGCCATACCGTGACTTGAGGAAATCAGGTATGCTGTTTAATGTATTTCAATGAGATTTTGAACTTCTTTCCATAACTTGGCCATTTTTCACAAATAATACCACCAACAGCTTAACCTGGTTCAGTTTCAGTTGGTTACCTTCTCTATATCTCCTTCTCCCCCCCAGGTCACCCCTGAAAAAGGGACTTCTAGTCTCAGTGGGCCTACTCAGTCAACAAAATTTAATACAACAAATCAAATTAATTTTTGAATATTTCTGCCCCAAATTTTCAACATTCCTTTCTTTGGGATCCCACCTCATAAACAAAGAAAGTAAAATTCAGCAAATCTGCCCCAAAAGGTGATTTCATGGTAGCTGCACGAAATAACCTTACAGGCAGGAGTTAAACATTTTTTCTGCCCTTATTCATAAGGTGGGGTCATAAGAAGGCTATGTTTAACATTTGGCAAAACAACAAAGTTATGAGCCTACTTTGAAATTTATGAATGCAAGCTTGTAACAGCTGCCATTTTTGAAATCCTGGTCAAAATGTGTAAAATCCCTTTAAGCCAGGATTTGAAAATATTCTCCACCATTGTTCATGAAGTGGGCTTATAACCAGGCTATGTGAGGTCATAAAAAGGCTATGTTGAAAATTTGGAGTGCAAATATGAGAAAATAAAGTTATGAATCTACATTGTAATTTTTCAATGTACGCTCGTTAGTGTGGTAATTTTCAATATTTTGACCCCCAACTTTTCAATATAGCCATATTTTTCACACCACTTCATGAAAATGACAGCTACGTTATCATTTCTCAAATCCTAACCAAAATGTGTTTCAACACTTGAGGCACAAAATTACATTTCAGCCATTGTTTTATCAGTAGCACCTGTCATGCTCAGAAGGAGTGGTCACGAAAAGATTATGTTGAAAATTTGGGGTAAAAATGTGAAAAAAACAGCTAAGGTATGACTAAATGAATTTTTCCAACATTTACTCATCATTTTATTTTTTGCAGATTTGGGCCCTTAATGTTCAACATATCCCTTGTGTTACCCCACCTCCCTAACATGACAGGTGTCATTTTTCAAATCCCCTCCAAAACTTGTTCCCACAGTCGGACAGCAAAATCACCTTTCAGATGACATTTTTAAAATTCCACCTCTCTTGATCATAATATCAGGTCATAAAAAGACTGTTGGACTTCTGGGGTCAAAATGTGGGATCCCTTTAAACATAGATATTGCCTCTCAGCTGCCCTATCCTCAGTAATTACAATCTAACAATGTGTTAAAGCAGGACACCACTGAAAATAAGATATTACATCTCGTCTGCTCTATCCTGGGTAAATGTATAGTGAAAATGTGTACAATCATGACCCCTTACAACAGCAATAGCAGTGGTGAACATCTGGCTTTTACAAATGCTTGTTTTTCACACGTCACACTCTACACTTTATCCTGGTTAAATAGAGGACAGCAGAGCCTGCAGTGTAAGTGAACTTTCTCTCTTAAACAGGATCTCTTTTTATGTTTGCTTGCACACATGTGCAAGAAACATAGTGCCATCATCTGAGTTTTCGGAGGTGTGGCAGCTGTCTTCCAATTCAGTCAGTGTGTTTGCAGGCACGGCCCCAGTTCTCCAATGAACGCTGCAGCTGTCTATGACAGTAGTTGAAAATGCAGTGCCATACAGTTGAAAGGGAAAGCTCCGCTTCAGTGAGCAGAGCTCCCCCCCTCCACATGCATGCGCGCATTGCGTACTCATGCGCCCCCCCACGCACACACTGTATGTCTGACGGGGGTGTCCAATACCCTGTCAGCTCCAGCCCCCCCATACAGCCTTCCAGCTGCCACACTGGGAGCCCACCCCAGCATAGCAAACATCCCATATGGTCAGCCTTCCAGCTGCCACACTGGGAGCCCACCCCAGCGTGGCAAACGTCCCGCGTTGTCCAAGAAAATAACAACAACCTGTAAACAAAAAAATCCCTCTGCGGTCTCCACAGTTTCCCTACCCACCCTCTGTGCACTCTGTGTCCCCACACCCCCACCTCTCCCCATACTTACCTCTGGAGCTAGGCGCGACGATCTTCGGTGAACCGTAAACATGTCTGCACTCTTCAAAGCCGACCGTGAACTGAGGGAATGCCGGTAAGCTGTATAATGCAGTAAATAGGGTTTTTTCAACTTTAGTGCATATCTCGGGCATTTTTTAGAATTTTGGCACCAAATTTTCAACATGGGTTTTTTGGGACCCCTCCTCATGAATTCTTGAACTGTCGTGGCATTAATCGGGCCCAAAGGGTGATTTAGCAGTCACTATGCAAAATCACCTTTTGGGACGGATTAATGAAATGACAGTGCCAGTGTTCATAAGGTGAGGCTCTCAAAAAACCTATGTTGAAAATCTGTTAAAAAAAATCCTAAAAATGATTGTTTTGCGAGCGTGCATTGCGCAGTTCCTACACACACTCGCAAGTTTGCGAATTTTTAATATTTGCATGCCAGATTTTCAACATTGCCATTTTATTACACATCCTTATGAGCAGTACAGCTGCCATTTTTTACATCTCACCCAAAATGTGTTTCCGCACATGTAGCACACAATGGTGCAGTCGGTGTGCGAAAGCAATGTTTGGGACAGATTAAGAAAATCACAGTGACACTGTTCATGAGCAGAGGTCTTAAAATGGCTATGTTGAAAATTTGGTGTCAAAAGTCCATAAAATGACTGTTATGAGTGAGCATTGTGCAGTTTCCACGCACCCTCGTAAGTTCATGAATTTGTAATATTTTCAGTCCAGATTTTCACCAGTGGCATTTTTCCACACTTCCTTATGAACAGTACAGCTGCCATTTTTCCCAGCATGGCCAAAATGTGTTTTCACACTTTCAGCACAGAAATGCGTGGTCGCTGTGGGAAATCATTGTTTGGTACAGATAAAGAAAATCACAGTGACACTGTTCATGATCAGAGGTCCCAAAATGCATGTGTTGACAATCTGCTGTAAAAAAAATCCCCAAACTAATTACATTACAGGTATGCGTTGCTCAGTTTCTACGCACGCTCATGACTTCACCAGTTTTTTTAATATTTTCACAGCAGATTTTCAACATTGCCATTTTTTACATCTCCCCATGAACAGCACAGCTGTCATTATTCACATCCTGTTCAGAATGTTGCACCTGTGGTGCTAAATGCCATAGTCACTGTGCAAAAGCAACTTTCGGCTAACAAACTGATATTGCCACTGTTCATGAGGCGGGGGTCACAAAAAAAACATGTTGAAAATTTGGAGTGAATATACCAATGAATGCCTGAGGAGTTAGGGTTTCTGACCATAACGTCCCACCCTGTAGAGAATGACAGGCATCAGGGGTGTGACTTGGGATTCCCACCTGTAATGCTCATTCCATTCCACACCCTGCAGCCAGTGAGAGGCATCGTGGTGTGCCTTGGACACTTCGGCCCGAAAGTTCATCCCATTCTCTTATACCGCACCCATCTCACTATATTTCCTGATGGAATTTGGTGTACATAAGGGCCAAAGACCCCAAGGCACACCATGACACTTGTCAGTGTCTGCAGGGTAGAGTGTGGTGAAATGGCGTGGCCATTATGCCTGACGACCCAAAGGCACACCCCAATGCCTGTCAGTCTCTGAAGGGTGGTGGCGGGGTTGGCTTCAGTTCAATACTTCTCTGCCATTCCTATTATACAGCTCTGTATCTCCTGCACTACCAATGCCAATGCCAGCAAGCAAACAATTGGCATTGACAAATGCTTGTTTATAGCTGGGAGTGCATTCTGTTTTTACTTTGCTCAGTAAAATAGGGTTAACCGTGCATTTAATGTACCCCCCAAAAGTTGCCAGGTAACTAGACAACAGCAGAACCTACAGTGTAAGTGAACTTTCTTTCTTAAACTGGATCTCTTTTACCTGTTTGAGAGTTCATTCTGTTTTGAGTTTGCTCAACAGAATAGGGTTAGCCTTGCATTGAATGCCCCCCTAAAACTTGCAGGGTGTGTCTCTTCTGTTAATACTAGAGTTGTAGGTTATGGATATATGTTTAAAGATTTCAGATTGCAGCAAAGATTTGACAGGGCAGGGTTTGAGCCGTGGTGCTACTACAGCTGGAACTCTCATGTCAGTTTTATTTTACAGCTGATCTACTGGCTGCAACTAACTGACAGATTTTCCCTTCAAGTTTATTCTCATTTGGAAGCTCAGGCTGTACAGAGGAACACTTATACCTCTCAACCTTTTGTCCCCCAAATGTGGAACATTGCCTCTCAAAATGTGGAACAAATGAGCAAAATGTGGAACACTTAATCAAATCTTTACCTAGGAGGCTCAGAACACTGTTAAAATGTTTGCATTTATGTTCAGAAAGTCAGTTATTTTTTTTTTTTTTTTTTTACCAGGTAAGTGCGCTAGACAAATCCTGCCTATTTTCAGGCACAACCCAGGGAAGGGGAGTACAGATGAATGCCAACTGACCTTGAACCAGATTAAGCTGTTGGTGGTATTTTTAGTGAATGAGGGAAATTTGGCCAGGACAACAGGAAAATTTCCCTACTCTTTTCGATAAGTGCCATGGGATCCTTAACATCCACCTGAACTAATGCCAATCCAGGCACATGGGACCTCGGTTTAACATCTCATCTGAAAGACGGCACCTCAGAAGTGCAGCATCCCTCTCATGCTGCACTACAGTGTCAGTACTGGGATATTAACCCAGTGCCAGATGTGGGAACTGAACCCACAGCCCTCTGATCTCCTGGTTTCAGAGACGAGTGTGCTACCTACTGAGCCACTGACACTGCTATTAATTGAGTAATATATTTTTTGCATCATTTACTATAGATTTTTGCTTTAAAATGTTATAATGAATGTGGAACAAGTCCTCACAATGTGGAACAGGGAGCTTTTGTGAAGTAAAATGTCATGGGCAACTTCATAAACAATGTGACCAAATGTGTCACCCCCTTAGTCCTCGCTGAATCCCTCATTCTGGCTACCCCCTACTACCATCTGAGATCCAGCGACTCTCATGCCCTCCTAGTTCCCAAGATCTACAGCCTAATGGGCGACTGGGCCTTCACTGCATATGCCCCCAGGTTGTGGAACTCCCTTCCATCAAGCACTCGCTCCTCCCCCTCTCACCATGGCTTTAAAACCTCACTCTGGGGCTTTCTCAAATCGGCCTTCACCTGCCTCTGCTCTAGACAAACCTCCTCGACCTAGGCTGCTCTGACTGGCTGAGTTGCTACCTAATTTATCTGTCAAAGGCAGTGGACCTCTGCACCTTATCCACTACCGAGATCGCAGTTTACTAATAGGAGTAGTCCACTTAGACCAAACTGCTCAATCAGTGTGTGCATAGTTACTGCTCTGTTTCTGTATTTTGCTCGGGCCTCTTCTATCCCAATGTGTTTCTCCTCTGTCTACCTGCCAGCTTAATAGCATTGCTGCCCGGCATGATGATCAATGTCTATCATTAGAGTACCATACTGTTTATACTACCTGCTGTATTCTACCTGCTGCCTGCTTTGCAAACCCCTGTTGTTTCTTGTATTGACCTTGTTGCTTAATGCACTTAAATGTAACATTACTTGTTTTGTCTGATGTTCATGAATGTACCTTGTAATCTCCCTGGTCGCACCTGAAAATAGGCACTTGGCTGTCTAGCATGCTTACCCGGTTAACAAAAGCAAATAAATAAATAAATACTTAAATAAAATGAGGAACGTTCCTCATAATGTGGTACAGTTGAGAGGTATGGGAACACTAAATGATCACCTTTGTTCTACTTCTGATAGATGTGAACTGCATCTCTTGTATTTTCATTTTTTCTTATTTTTTGCTCCTCATAACTGCAAATGAAAGGAGATTTTTTTTGGATGACTCATCAGCGCACCTGAGTGGAGAGACTGTGACATTGCAGTTACACTACATGTGGGGGAGGGGCTTAGGGTATAAAAGGTAAAACTGAGCTCTAGGGGAGTGTAGGCAGAGGGGGTGCGTGTACCTCTACAAAGGAATCTTCTGTACATTGGCAGCAGTCTGAGCAAAACATTTCAGCTCAGTTTTGTGAATCTACAGCTATACTACATAATGTACTACTGTTGTGCTACCTCCTCTAAACTGCACACCTGAGATACAGCAGGATGTGGTCTGTTTTTGCATAGGGGCTGCTGTTGCTAATGTGCTTGCTCCAATGTATCAATGCCTTGTTGGGGAAGTGTGGAACCCCAGTAATAAACATCTCACAGGTCACCGACGTTTACATGATGTGTGCAGAGAACACTTCACCAGCTTGGTAATGGGCCCGCTGATCTCCCCCCCCTTTTTTTTTTGACAAAACCTGTCCAGACATTGCTTATGTACAAATGAAATTTGCCGGCAGAAAAAGTCCATTTGGTCTATCGAGTCTGCTCGATTTTACAGCTAGCAGCCCTATTCTGCAGCTGCCCCTCATCTTCACCCCCTCCCTTTATCCCCCCTCTTGCTCTGTCCCAGCCCATTTTGAAGCAGTCCACTGTTTTATAGGCCACCACCTCTGCTGGTAATGTGTTCCAGCCTACTACCACCCTCTCTGTAAAAAAGCGTCTCCTCGTTTCCGTCCTGATCCTTCCCCCCCTCCAATCTCATGTCATTGCCTCTGCTGTCCCTCCACCCCTTGCCCTGAATAGCCCCTCTGTACCAGTCTTGTTTATCCCTCTCATGTACTTGAATGTCACGATCATATCTCCTCTGTCCCTCCTCTCCTCCAGCGAGTACATGTTCAGTTCCTTTAGCCTACTCTCACACGGCAAGTACCCCAGTCCCTGGATCATCTTAGTTGCTCTGCACTGCACCTCTTCCAGTAATTTAATGTCCCTTTTCAGGTACGAATGCCAGTACTGCATGCAGTATTCAAGATGAGGTCTAACTAATGATCTATACAGTGGCAGAATCACCTCCCCCCTCCTTGACGTTATTCCCCTTGTGATGCAACCCAGCATTTTATTGACCCTTACTGCTGTCTTCCTACACTGTGCCAAGTTGTTCATTGATGCCATGATGACCAAGCCCAGGTCCTTCTCATCAGTCTCTACCAGCTGCACTCTTCCCAGTTGGTAGTTTCTCCTTGGAAACTACCAACTTGGAAATGAGAGCCTCTTCCTCCCCTGCCCCCATCATATGAAGGGAAGAATAATGCAAAGCATAAGCTGAGCAGCTCACCAGTTAGACTTGCACACTTCGGGGGAATTTGCTCAACAATACCCAGGTAAGAATGTACGGTACTATTCATTTCTTGTCTCTTCCTTAGAGGCTGAAAGGGCAGAAGACTCAGAATGCCCGATTGGGTTTGCCCGATTTAGGTGTCCCCCCAAGTGGTTGGTGAGAGGGTAATGCATTGCAGTGGCACAGATTAGGGGCAGCTCCCTAGTAACAGTCTAATGGCAGCAGCATTGAATGGACTGAGTGTTCCTGGACTGATACAATGTCAGTCCCAGGATGTCAGCTCTAGTGGTCCTGGCAGTATGGCCCCACTCCTGAATCAAGAGTGGTACTCATTCACACAGATGTGAAGAACCCTGTCCATTGGAGCCTCTGCCCCCCTGCCCACATCATGCCCACCCACACCTGGATCAACACAGCTGCACTTTCACCCCCTAATGAATGAGGAGATTGCCTATAATCACCCAGTCAAGAACAGGGGGAAGATCTGGGTAACTGGTTAGAGTAGCATTTCACAAATAGTGCTATCCAAAATAGCACTACCAATACTGCGTATGCCTTTACAGCAACAGGGGTAAAATAGCGCATGTCAGTTACTGCTACACCTGTAGCTGTGACAGCACATGGGAGAGTCAAGTAGCTGGAAGTGAGGTGCTTAGTCAAGCTTCTCCCATGGTGAAGAGGCTAAGGAACTCGCATTCAGGGTACAGGAGACCTGGGTTCTGTTCCTGGTCTCCCAGGTTGTGGGCTTATAATTTTCCATTCTGCCCAGTGTTTGTAAATTTTGTTTGTCCCACCCCAAGTGTTATTTGTATCCCCCAACTGTTGATTTTACTTGATTCCTCCTCCCTCCATGGTTCTCCCCATCCCAAAGATCACCCCCCAGTGTTGATTATATCAAGATGGGGTGGGTCATGGGGCTGAGGCCCCCACAAAAACACAAATCTGGTCATTTACTTAGCCATGGTAGTGGTCTTCAGTATGTTTTTGGACAGGTATGATTGGTGCTATTGTTTCAGATGGCGTTTCTTCATAGGTGCTTTTATTCATGGTGCTGTTTTTCCTGCACAATTCTTGACCACACTGTTGTGACTTACAGCATCTTGACTGAGTGCCGAGATCAGACCCCATCACTTGATAATAATAGCTCCTACAGCAGATTTCCCCCTCCCCATTCTCACTTCTTCCCTTTGCTCTGAGTCCTCTCTCCTTCATAACAGGATAGGCTGCCAACCAGGAAAAAGGCAAACATTTCATTAAGCAGAGTCAGCAGCGACTACTTCTTCAACGCATGCACCAGGCATTGCTGTGGTCCCATAGTGGAAAAATCGTGAAGAAGACCACATTGATTCACTGTTGTACAAGAAGGGGTCTTACAGCCTTTCAGTTGATCCTGGAAACATTCACCCCATTGCTATAGACCCTGCGATCTCTACCCTAAGGCCAAGTGTTTAGCTCCCTGCAGATGCACCCTGCATCAGATGAAGCAGTAGTACCTTGACCACATCTCCTTCCTGTTGGTTACAGGCCTCCCAACTGCCCACCCCCCTTGAGATCAGGAAGGGGTGGACGATGCCATATACGTTATTTATTTGTTTGTTTGTTTATTTATTCATTCATTCATTACTAGGATTGCAAACACATTTGAACCAGGGATTCTTTTACAAAGTTTCCACATCAAAAAGAATAACAGTGAGGTAGAGTACAGAGTAAAGTTTGACATGAGGAGATATAGAAATGTAAACTAAGGGTACAGGTGGTAAACAGACTTACAGTAGACTTACAATAGGCAAGAATAGCATATAACAAGTGAGTAGTATAAGTTCATATATCTCGTCAAATGTTAAATTTCAGCCAATCAGCGTGTGCCATGTCATTTGACAGGATGGCGTGGCCTAAAATGGACCAATCAGAATCGCCCTTGTTAAACCGGAAGTCCCTCCCTAAAATGCGCTAGCCCCGCCCACTTCTGGCGGAAGTGATGCAACCTCAAACCCGTGTCCGGCCCCTTACGCAGGAAATGACCCACACTAAAACCCTGGAAGTGACATAACACCACCATTTTGTAAGCGTCTTACGCCCCTCATTCTCCTACACTCCTCGAACCCTGCCACCCACCATTTTGTAAGTGTCCTGCGCCCCTCCTTCTCATACACTCCTCGATCCCCTGCCAGACCATCTTGGCTGGAACCCGAGTCCCACCATGCTAGCTTGAACTCCTGCGTCCCTCCTTTCTCCTGCACCCCCCCAGCCTGGCTCAAACCCCTGTCCCCTTCTCCTGCACCCCCCACCATCCTGGCTCGAACCCCTGTCCCCTTTCTCTGCACCCCCACCATCCTGGCTCAAACCCCTGTCCCTCTTCACCACCATGCTCCTCCCACCCCAAAAAATCAGTTAGTGTTTATGTAGTGGTATGTGCCCCCTGTAGGCCTGGTGTATAACTGCAGGGACCTGTGTGTGTTTTTTGATTAGGATATTTTCAGAAAGAAGTATCTAGGAGGGAACCTGATTGTGCAGAGGTTTCACAGATCTGTGTGGAGACCCCCACCCCCGAGAGAAATTCATCTGCCTGTGTGAGTACCCCTTTTTCTGTTTTTGTAACAATATACAAAATTATTTAACATGTATCTGTAGGACTGTGTCAAACTTGCATCAAAAGGATAGCTTTATGTATACGCATGTAACATTTATAAGCTAAAACGGGGGGACCTCTGTGTAAATAAGATGGTTCAGCAGTTTTCTCTGGATAGCATTGCAACAATCACAAAAAAACTAATTATTTATAGTTTTATCATGAATTAGAAAGAATAAAAATATATCAGAAAAAAGGAATACACATACCTATAGTTCACCCCCTCAGCTCTGTGTAGTATCAAGGAGAAGGCTGAAATGAAATGTGTGTGTGATATTTATAATGTTTTGAAAAAAATGATATGTTACAAAGAAAAGACAGAATGTAAAATGATAATGTTTCTCTTTCAAAAATAATTTTAAAGCACACAGTCTTAAAATGTATCTACAGCTTTGCTTAGAGTCGTTGCAAAAAAATACACACTGTGTGTGTGTGTGTGTGTGTGTGTGTGTGTGTGTGTGTGTCCCTCATTAGACACGTAGGAAAAGCAATGTCTTTTATGTATGTTTAAAATATAGATGGGCTTTTTGGAGCCTGGTGGCTGTGTGGTGGGGGTATGTGTGTGTATGTGCGTGTCACGTCCCTCATTAAACGCATTAGAAAAAGCAATGTCTTTTATGGATGTTTAAAATATAGATGGGCTTTTTGGAGCTCATGGTCTTGTTGGCTGTGTGGTAGGTGTCTTTGTCTGTTAAGACGTGACAAAACATCTGTTGTTCATTTACACAGCCATGGCTACAAAGGACTATTGATTCTCTTTGGAAACGTGTGTCTCAAGATTTTTGGATTACATGGTCCCTGTATTTACAGGGATCTGTAAAAATGTAGCTTTATGCTTTTGTTACAAAATAAATGTCTATAGTTACATTATCAAAAATTAAAAGTCATGTAGTACTAAATAGAAAAATAAATGATATGTTACAAAGAAAAGACAGAATGTAAAATGATAATGTTTCTCTTTCAGAATAATTTCAAAGCACACAGTCTTCTTAAAATGTATCTATAGCTTTGCTTAGAGTTGGTACAAAGAATAGAGCGCTTTGTGTGTGTGTGAGCTATGTTACACTAAATTACTGATTTAAAGGTTGCAGCTGTTTTAGAAAAAGACAGAATTTCCATTTTGACTTTTAAAACATAACAAGCTGACACTCAACTGCCGTTATTATAAACTGTGCCTCTTTGTGTTTTAAGATTGATAAAAAGCAGCTGTTTTAGACTGTGACCAAAATTTAGCGGAAAGACATTACTCTTTTCTAAACCCCTGCAGTGTAAAGAGAAAAAAACAGGTGATTCTCATGCTATACTTTTAAAGGATGCAGCTGTTTAAAAAAGACAAGATTTTCATTATACATTTTAAAAAGCTAACTATGCATAAGCTTATTTGGACTTAAAGAAGCAGTCTGCATACCTTTTAATTAGACTGTGACCAAAGTTTGTAGCAGAAAGGCATTTCTTAATGCCTTACAGCTGTTGCAGGAAGTGAAAAACAAAAGCCTACATTGAGTAGCCTCGGACTTATGTATTTCCCCATGGGGGGGGTTTGATGGACAGTACCAGATGTTAAGATGTTTTTTCACTACTAGCTATGTACTTGGGGTGTGGTCTGAGTCATTTTTATATAAGCATTTCAAGATACTGGAAGCTAAAGACAAAAGAACAGAGCGAGACTGCCACAACTACTTCTTGAGCTAAAAATTTTAAAAATATTCAACAAGTAGCCATGGACTCGTGGACTCCTGATGAAGACCTTATTCAAACATTTGCACATTTGGCTAATCCACAGGCTACCACTACAGAAGGTGTGTATTTTTAACTAGAAATAGTAGATGCTACAGGTTTTAGAGTTTAAATTTTGTCTTATAAAAGTTTTAAAAATACTGAAAGTAGTGACAGTGGTGTATTTTTCTGTTCTGAAACAGCTGATGCTGTAGGTTTTAGAGTTTAAATTATGTCTTATAAAAGTTTTAAAATATTGAAAGTAGTGACAGGGTTGCATTTTCTGCTTTTAAACAGCTGCACAGAGAAATCCTGCAAGGGAGAGAGGGAAAAAGAGATCATTACATGAAAGTGATGTTTTTCAAAGGCATTCAAGAGTTTCTGCTGGTGTCAGTGACCAGAATACGTATAGCATAACTGAACAAGATATACAGCCATCTACGAGCATCAGCTCAAGAGTCTCTGCTGTTGTAAATGAACCAATAAACATTGTACAGCCATCTAGGAGCAGCAGCACAAGAGTTTCTGACCAAAGGTTTCAAGAAAGGGACATTGACATGATCAATATTGGGAAAGCCTGTATTTTTAAAACAATTGATAGTTTGTTTAATGCCTTAGTAATTGAGGTAGATTATCTAGTGAGGATTACGATCATGAGCTGCTTAAATCTGAGCTTTTTAAAAGTTCAGCTACTTTACTGAACAGTGTGCTTGGTTTAGTGCGTGTATCTAAATTCTCATGCAAGGAAATGAAGATGATGGCAAGTGCGGCCAACATGTATGAAAAGTACAGGGGTTTGGAGGAAAAAGTGGCCAAAAACAAAGATCAAATTACAAAGTGAAAGCACAGAAGCTCTCACAAACTGAGTACAAAGGGTTGCATCACTAACAAAATGAAAAAAATAACAAATGGGGTCAAAAAAGAAAAATCTGGGTAAAAAATAAAACAATCCGAGAAAAGTTGATAAGAAAAATAAAGCTTGCCAGAAAAATATTACAACGTAGGCTGTTACAGAATGTTACTAATGGTCTGCAGGCTGACTTAAAAAACCATCATGATGATGACCAGGCTAACAGGGTGCCCCCTACAGTGTATTTAGAAGCTGTACAGGAATATGAACAAATTTAAAAAAATTTAATGCTACAGAATTTCATCAAAGATATAAGTTTATAAATCTAGATAAAATAAAATCTTTTACAGAGGCTATTGCTGCAATGCACCAGGCTATAGAAAGTTTGTTAGACAGTGTGAAGAGAAAAACACAATATGGGGATATTATACAGGTAAGATTAATGCTACTTCTTTGAATCATCCCTTGTTCTCAAGAAAGACAAGACCAAATGAACTAAACGCTGCAACCTTCTTAGATCAGATAGCTGATATGCTACAGAGCAATACTGAAGTAATTACTGATGACACTATACATCTCGTGGTAACAACTATCAGGAACCACCAGGGTTCTGGGGTGGGGGGGAGACAGACACTGAGCTCCATCTTGTATAGCAGGATTTTACAAAAAAAGAGACAATACCTGATTGATTTAAATAACAGAGACAATAGTTTGTGTTTCGGTGGCTCCATTTTCGCACTCTTAAATCCACATATAAGTGACAATCAGTTGTTGAACAAGGCTAAAATATTGCACGCTGAGCTAGGTTTGTCAGACCAAACCCCTGTCACTTTTAGTGATGTGCCCCAGTTTGAACATTTTTTAGGAGTCAAAATTAAGATTTTATATCATAATGAAGGAAACTGGCAAACATTTTCAACAGGTCCAGAAAGAGTTCCTAAAACACTGTTTGTATTATTACATGAAAACCATTTCTATGGCATCACTAATGTAAAAAAATTCATAGAGCAGTACCTCTCGAATATTGTGATGTAGCCTACAGCTATAAGAAATCATATCTGTGCACAACAAGTGCAAAGTTTGTTTCGAATCCGTGTTGTCTCAAAAAATTGGCACAGTATCTTGTCACAAATGTAAGAAGATTTGTAGGTCTTCAAGCGTGCCTAGAAAGACATTTAGCTAGAGCTGATGGGGATACAGGGTCTTGTAAATCCATGAAACTGTGTGAACAATGTTTTGTTTTTTACAAGGGATCTCATACATGTAAATTGATTCAGTGTAGCAGATGTGGTTCTTTCATGACAGCGGACAAGCATCTGTGTTACATGTCACCACTCACAGATGTAAAAATCACTGAGAAATATATAGTGTTTGATTTTGAAGCCACACAAGAAATGGGGGTGCACATACCAAATTTTGTGTATGCTAAGCAATTAGATGGGAAGAGGTCCTGGGAATTCGAAGGTGAAGATTGCATAAAAGATTTTGTAGGACATTTTATTGATGCCCCATTTAGACACTACACATTTATAGCACACAATGCCAAAGGCTATGACAGTTACTTTATCATTAGCCAGCTAGTCAAGGAAAGAATTGATATTAAATTGCTCACACAAGGAGGAAAAGTACTCTGTGTCACAGTGACATCCCTACACATCAGATTTATTGACAGCCATTGTTTTCTTCCCTTTAAACTAGCAAAAATCCTACAGCCCTTGGATTTGAGAATGAGATTGCTAAAGGTTACTTCCCCATTTTTAACACCAAGGCTAATGAAAATTATGTAGGCCCCTGCCCGATGCTCAGTTTATGGTTCTGAATATATGTTGCCTGCAGAAAAGCAAGAGTTTTGCAATGGTACCTAGCTAACAGACATAGAGAATGTAATCTGAAAAGAGAGCTTCGCTACTATTGTCAGTTAGATGTTGAAATTCTTCGAAAAGCCTGTGTCAGATTTAGAAATGAAGTACTGGAGATGACTACGAAAAGTATTTTAAAACAGTCAGATGGTGATACAGTGGAGTATGAAACAGTATCGTTAGACCCCTTCCAGTACGTCACCATAGCCTCAGTTTCTATGACGATGTACAGATTTCTATTCTTGAAAGAATGCACTGTTGCTGTTCTCCCCCCAGACAACTACCACAGACAATTGAAGAGATACTCCACACCTGCTATTCACTGGCTTATGTACATATCTGAGAAAGAAAACATTTCTATTCAGCATGCGCTAAGGGGTGGTGAATTTAAGATGGGTCCGTACTTTTTGGATGGCTATTCAATCATAAATGGAATACCCACAGCATTTGAATTTAATGGTTGTTTTTTCATGGCTGCAACATCTGTTACTGTAGAAAAGATAGAAACCACATGACAGGGACTAGTTTTGGACAGTTATTCAATAGGACCATGCACAAATTTCATTTTCTAAAAGACAGGGTTTTGCCGTTAGAGTATTGTGGGAACATGAATGGAAAGCAATGCTGACTACAGATCAGGGTTTGAATAATTTCTTGAGGGACAGGCAGCTACCACAGCCACTTGAACCTAGGCAGTCACTGTTTGGGTGGAGAACAAATGCCATTTGTCTGTACTATAAGACACAGCCTGATGAGAAAATACACTATTATGATTTTACCAGCCTCTACCCTTTTGTTAACAAAACCAAACAGTATCCAGTCGGTCATCCTGACATCATTTATGATAATTTTGATGACCTCACTCAGTACTTTGGTTTAGCAAAAGTAAGTGTTACCCCCTAGAGGTCTTTTCTTTCCAGTGCTGCCATCCAGGATTGGTAAAAAGCTTGTGTTTACATTATGTCGTGCATGCGCTGAAAATAGACTTCAAATAACATCATGCGCACATGATGATGAGCAACGGTCACTTACAGGTACCTACTGTACTGTAGAACTAAACCTGGCACTGGAAAAAGGCTATCAAATCATTAACATTTATGAAGTTTGGCATTTTAAAGAGTCATGCACAGAGCTTTTGTGCAGATTACATCAAGCTGCATCTAAAAGGCAAGCAAGAGGCATCTGGTTTCCCTTCATGGGTCAAAACTGAAGAGGATAAAGTCAGGTACATACAACAGTATTTTGAAAGGGAAAATGCACATTTGACCCCTGCAGCCATAGCTGTTAACCCTGCAAGGAGACAGATATTTAAACTGTTTTTAAATTCTCTTTGGGGCAAATTTGGGCAGAGAGCTAATTTACCGACAACGAGCATAGTAACAGAACCACAGAAATTATTTCAATATGTTTTTGTTCCATATCACGATATCTCATCATGCTTTTTCATCAATGATGAAACAGCATGTTTAAGCTGGAAATATACCAGTGATCATTACACAAATTCCAATAATATCAACATATTTATAGCTAGTTTTACAATAGCATATGCCAGAGTCAAACTCTACAACCTGCTAGATAGGTTACAGGACAGGTGCCTTTATCACGACACAGACTCTGTCATTTTTGTGTCCAGACCGGGTGACTGGGCCCCACCTCTGGGCGATTATTTAGGGGAGCTGACCAGTGAAGTTCCTGCTGATGAACACATTACAGAGTTCGTTTCTGCAGGCCCAAAAACTTACGGGTACAGGCTGTCCAGTGGTGAGGTTGTTCTTAAAGTGAAAGGGTTTACCCTTAATGTGGCTAGCAGTAAACACATTAATTTTGAAAGTCTGAAGGACCTGGTCTTTGACTATATGGGGTCTGCAGATCTCTAAAGAAATTACCATGAGTCAACCAGCATTGTTGGGAATAAAAGCAGTGGTCCTTGAAACAAAAACGCTGTCCAGACCCAGAGAGGCTTGAAGCGAGTTTTACAAGACAATTTTAAAACACTTCCTTTTGGATACTGATTGTAAAATGGATACAGGTTGCAGCATCCCTTTACTTGTCTGCTGGCTGGCCCTCAATAGTGGGAAGAGCTTCTTTACTCTAAAACAGTTGTTGGAACATGCTGGTGCCACTTTATCACACACAAGCCTAGAAATATTATTCTGGTTCTACAGCTGTTGTTGGCAACCTTTGTATAATGAATTGTGCATTAAAGTTTCTAGATTAAGTTGTGGAGGGCTACCGATGTCACTAATGACAATGATCTCTACCCCCTGGAAGGTAAATTTTTTGTTATAGATGATTTGTTGGACTCTGCCTGTCAAAATAGTGAAGTGGATATGGGTTTACCAAGTGTCATGTTAATTGATGATATTTTTAATTGTCCAGAATGTGTTCTGTCAAGGTTAAAAGCAGACATCACACTAAATGCCAAATACATGATTTTGTTTAAACCCCAGACAGCTTTGGATCACACTAGCTAACAAATGTATCCTGGTCAGACAAAATTTTTCTTAGAAGCTTTGAAGATGCAAGCCTCATGGCTGTTTCTGATTGATTTAAGATCCATACACCAGGCGAATATAGACTGCAGTGAGGTGTTTCCTGACTGGCCTGTGTATATGTCATGAAAACATTCTGCTTAAAATGTTTTATACTGTATTGTCATTATGTCTAAAGACTGCAATCTGTCTGGCTGAAGTTAGTAGTGGGGCCTCAGAGCTTAAGAAAGTCTTTTATGTTCGGGCTCTGATGATCGACATCTATAGCTGAGATAGCTTAACGCTTCTCAGAGGAAATATTCCACTGTCAGCAAAGCAGTTAGGTGTGCTGAAAAAAAAAAACGGAGAGTCATTAAAACTTTAAGCGATAAACAAATAACCTTAAAAGGAAAAAAGAAAATAGTTAATCAGACTGGTGGCTTTATAGGAACGCTTCGTGGAATTGCCATCCCTTTCTCACAGGCCTGCTTGCTCGGATGGTGGTTTTATGCAGAAATGTATTTGGTACCTCAATAACAGATGGATCACATTAAAACCAATTACCCTGATCAGGATATGAGAAAACAGCTAACAGTTTGAGGACGCTAACATGAGAGCTATACTGTCCCGGACTGATTGCATCAGACTGCCAAAGCCAAAATATACCCTTGCTGTGTTACAGCGCTATCTGACTTCTGTAAGACAAGGAGAACAAGCTAAAACCAGTTTGACATTACTCATGCCTGAAAATGAATCATCGTCTGACCACCCCAAGGGTCATGGCAGAGACAGCTTCTGTACCTGGTACTATGGAAAAAAGAACATTTTAAGTAAGGTGCTTCTCATCAATTCTGAACCAATGCTTTGAACTTTGACAAAGCATATGTGCAAAGAACAAGGATATTGTGTTTGGAGTGATAAGGGTGAATTAATGGCTAAAGGCACTGTTGTTTCTGGGTGTCACATGGTCGATTTAGTAAGCTGCTACAGCCACTCACGCAACTCTGACTACAGAAAGCCAAAGGGCTGGGATGTTTTGTCAAAGCAATGTCTGAGCTCTAACATCCCACCTCAGTGTTGCTCACTCAGCAAACCAGGAGGTGTTAGTGGAAAAGGCTGAAATCGGTAGCTGGTGCAAAACAGCCACAGCCATCTCCAGTTACTGACAGGAGTGGCCCAAAGACAAAAGAATCTTTTAAGAAACCTGCGTGGCTCACTATGTAAAATTAAAATGCAATCTCTATGTATGAATGTTAGATACCTCAGTGACTGTTGTGTACAGCCTATGTTGAACATTTACACCTCATATTAAATATGTAATCTCCTACCTCAGTGACTGCTGTGTACAACCTATGAATTATTTACCTCATATTGAATATGTAATCCTGTTTTACAAAAGTGTTTATATTGATGCATGTTAGCCTACCTCATAGTTAAATATGTTAACATGTTTTAGAAAGAGGTGCTTATAATTCTCCATCAGTGCTATGGTATATATAGTGTGCATTTTAACAGGAGATGCTTATTTATTATATCTTATCTATGATGTTACCACTGATGCATGTTGTATTTTATTATAGTTTTACAATAAATGCCTTTATATTTATATATTTGTCATTATTGAAGACATTGCACATCTTATCCATGATGTTACCACTGATGTATGTTGTATTTTATTGGCTGTTTTTTACAATAAACACCTTTATATTTTATATATTTTGTCATTATTGAAGACATTGATATCTGAAAACGTTAAACACAGCTCTCACCTCACAGTTTGTAACACACACAGGTGCTCCCTCAAGTTTAAACACAGCAAACACTGAGACACACAATTATGAGTGTTTATATATGATTTTATAAGTGACATGTTTTGAATAAAATTACAAGCGGTTGTATTTTTAAATTCATTACAAGATGACAGTCTGAACATGTTGCCACCTCACTGATACATGCCCTGACATGTTTAATGTCTGGAAAAGTGACGTACAAAACTAGTTACCATGGCATCATTTTTCAGCAAATCATTAGAGTACATTTTAAAATCTGATCATAAGAAAGTCCTTTGCATCTGTGGTGTAAGAAAATATGCAGTGAAATCTGTGTGGTAGAAAAGGTATCTTGTAACTGTGTCTTGTACAAAATGTTGTTTGCATTTCTGTTTAAAAAAACCCCAATAGTTTGTGCATGATTGTCAGGATGAAAACCGTAGCTGTTGAAGAACTCCCCAGTCCCATTTTCTGAAATGTATACGGCTAACCAGTGCTGTCCAGGGAGGTCATGGGGGTCAGTATTGATGACTAGTGCTGCAGGAAGGTTTCTCAGTCTCTCCTTGGGTAGCAGATCACAGGGAAACATGCCCAGAAAGCAGTCACGGATGTGGGTGTCATTGGTTACAATTTTTTCCAGCTGCTTTGTGTTCATTTTTATGGTTTATCACATATAATCAAAAATGACATTTCTTCTCTGGTTTATTAATGACATTATCAAACACTGCATAGATAATGAGATTAACTGTTTGTGGAAGGGCTTCTGCAAATCTGATCTCAGCTCTGAGGTTCCCAGTTTTAATTAAAGAATAATGATCAGCACATTCTTGGTCCGGAGTGAGATCAAAGGCAAACAGGGTGTACCCTTGGGTAAACTCCTGACGGTTAACTAAAAGCGGGCGATCTTTCATAGATTTCCCCGCTGCTAGTACCAGATTAAAATATTCTCTCACGGCATTCCCATTTCTAAAATCGGTCTGCAGAGGTTTAGCAGGAATTTGTTCACCGTCCAGATACAGAGCCACAAAATTAATGTTATAATGCTTAAAGTTAAAGGGGTTTTAGTATAGGAACCGCTTAAAGCATCATTGTCAACAAATCCTATGACCATTGTTTTTGGTAACTGTCCTAAAACAAATTATCTTGGTTGTAGACCCTGCTGCCTGGAGGAGGCTGAACACTTTATACCCACTCTGTCTATAGGGTATTTAGCTTTGAGGTCAGTAGGGCTTCTGAGTGTCCCAGACGAACCTCGGGGTCACTTTATCCCTTTGACAAACAGAGAGGCAGCCATGACTTTTAGCTTATAAGGCTCAGCATCTCCACTCATCAAAGGCAAAAGCTGTCCCTGTTACGTGTCAGTTTAATTTTAATATCCACGCCATTCAGCATCAGTTTCTCTTGAAAAAACAAGTCTGTGTGCAATTCTCCCAGCAGTTCTACCCTCTACTGAGATGTGTGAAGGGCTTCTTTTGTTAAACCTACATTGTCACCATCTCTGTCTGTGATTTCATGTTTCCGAGGTGTCTTTGTCAAAATAACCCTGCGGTAAATTGTGTAGAAAGGGTCTCTTCACTGAAGTTCAGCACAGGTTCTATGGCAGCCCTGTGGGGTAACAGTTATTGCTCTTGACTGATGAGCCATCACTGACAGTCACATCCAGCTGACTGAAAATGGTTGCCACTGGGTAGTTTATAAGGCACACTTTGGCCGCTGCAGGTATATCACTACCATCCTTCAGTGATTTTGCAAACCAGGTGAAGCGTGTTGTTTAGATCCAAATAGTCTTCACCAGTCCTTGCTATATAAAATTCAATCAGTGAGTTTTCTGAAAGGCAGCCAGAGGTGGTATCTCTACATAAATGCTTTTTTCAATGCTTGTCTGTGTGGGAAATGGCAAACAAGTCAAGTTCTGATTTTGTGCATTCTTCAGAACCACAGTGCACGAAAGCCATGTTTTTAGAACAGGTCTCTGCTTTTTACGCCCTCGAAGATCCTTTTTGCCTTTGAGCCGCTTTTATGTGAAGTTTTCATGCTTTAAACACTCTTTAAAGTAGCTGGGATGAGAAGCGAAGGTGTACTCTGCGCTTTTCTTTTTTCCTCTCTTGAATACAATCAGCCTGAGCCACTTCTGAGTGAGGCTTATCACCCCCGACATCTTTTGAGTGACAGCACTAGTCACATGCCCTCCAACATCCTTTTGCAACATTTTAGAGCTGTCTGTAGATGTGGTTTTGCAATTTCAAACCCCTTCTTAAAAATGGAACTGCTTTTCTGAACAGACTACATAAATAACCCTCCTATACCAGAACCATACATAGTAGGAAGTCCATGAAGCCAGGCAGAACGTATCCTGCCTGTGCCTTGTAATAGCTTCTGTACAAGGCAGGGTCCCCATAATGTCGAACAATCACCATCCTTGTTAAATTTTAGAGCACTCTCTGGGGGCGAAAATGCAACTTCACGATCACCTTTCCCAAATCGAAATTGTACAGGTTCATTTTGATCATTCTTTATTTAAATAGTGACTGTACCAATCTGATGTTTACTGACTGTTTGATAATGGGGTTTATCATAGGTCACAGTCACTATCTCATTGTCTTGGCCCTGAGGTACACATCTCAGCAAAGGCACTAGACTGTCACCACTATTTCATGCGTATTGTGATAATGTATATTCAGTGTATATATATAAAAAAAAAAAAAAAAAACAATATCTGGAGGGTTCTTTGCTAGATTCTTTTCCTACACCTACCGGTCTGCATAAAACCCAAAAGGTACTGTAACTGCCCATGCATAAACAAAATACATTTGATGTCATTGTCAATGCTTATTTCTCTCCAACGGTTTGTTGTTCCAAAACCACTGGCAGTTCATTTACTTCAAATATGCTTTTATTAATTTGAAATAACATCAGCCATGTTAGGATAATAGCCGATGGGATTTTAAATGCTGCTGACTCAGTAAAGGGTCCAGTTGGTGGTGTTTTACTGTGGGCTACGTTTAGAGGCTGATAGAGCATACTGAACCTGTTTTTCTGTGCAGGCACATTGTCCCAGGTATGAGGGTACTGAATTTCTGCTAAGCCCACTTCCCATTCACCAGGTAGTTCAAGTGTTTGTGGTAACTTTACATTAAGTGGATATAGTATTGTTGGAAAATGTTGTAGCGATGCATTGCTGGGCAATGTGATATAAAATCCATTGTTGAGCATTTAAGCCTTATCTGCTTCTAATGTCCCGAACTGTATTGGCCTCAACCCAGCTATTAAATTTATCAGGCCACCCTCTCCACTTTACCAGATACCATAAGTTTTCTGCCACGCTTTTTCTCCTTCAGGATTTTCTGCACCCTGTACACACGGTCCTCATCAGGTTCAATTTTTTGCAGCTCCTCAGCGTAAAAAGTACCTTTAATGTCTTCCCCCTGATAGTCTTTTAGCTTATAGGTAGGCCTCTGTGTCTTTAAGACCTCTGTCACAATAAATATCTCATCTGTGTATGCCTGTTCATATCCCTTTTCAAACACCCCTTTTAGCTTAGATAGTCTCACGTGATCATCTTTCTGAAGGGTACCCTTTTGTTTTTTGCCAAGAACAGAATTACCGTATAGGATCTTCCATACACCCAGGGCATTGGAAGGGTTAACATCCACAGGTCTGTGTTTAATGCTTCTGTGATAAGTATGGTTATAGCTGTGCACCAGGTCTGACAACACATCTGTATATTTCAAGTATTCTGGCTAAAGTAACGCCACATGCGTGACTTCAGTGTCCTATTAAATCTTTCTACAATGCTGGCCTTAACTTCATTATTCATCACAAAATGGTGTATTTTATTTTGTTTTAATAGGTTCTTTAGGAAGCATTTGAAACTCTTACCCTGATCAGTCTGCAACTTCTGAGGTGTCGTCCACTTTAAAAATAGTTTTAAAGGCTTGTGTCACTGCCTTGCCTGATTTGTCTTTTAAAGTTACTACCCAGGCATACTTGGACAGCACATCGATGCACGTCAGTATGTACTTAAACCCATTATTGTACTTTGCATATTGACTCATATCCACTAAATCAGCTTGTCATTGTCTGTCTATGCCAGAAACAATGACCGGATTTCTCTTAAATCGGACTCTGGCTGCTTTGTGTAATGAATAGGGGTCCTGCTTAGCAAGCCATTCTGCAACACCTTTCCTGGTGACCTCTTTATCAAGTTTTTTTGCAGCCTTATACAGCTGAGTCACCCCTGTGAAACTACCCACTTTTTTTGCATTAAAATATATATTCTGGAACAGGTGATCATTCATCTTCTTTCGTCAACCCCTGACACATCTGCTAGCTAGCAAAACTCTTGTCACCAGTAAAATAAAGTATGTGCTCTTTTTGTTCTTTTAAAAACACTATGACAACCACAAAGTGCAATGCATGATTATATTTTATTTATAAATACACACGTCATAACAGTATTTGAATATTTACTTTTATATACTTTATAATACATAAACTAATGCATATAGCTGCTACATACAAAAGGCATAACACATGGCAAGCATGCAACGGATTATATAATATCTTGTTTTTCTACTCTTCAATTTTTACACGCTTCACAATACCCAGAAACGGCAACTTTTGAGCTGCATGTTTTACACAAGCATTGGCATCATCCACTTCCCCCTTAGTGATGAGGTATGCACAATACATACACACATATGCCATACACCACTCAAAATAACAAGCCTGATTTTTAAGACATTCTGTTACATCTAAAATGACGTTCACCTTGCATACTGCTCTACGGTTACTGTTTTCCATTACGTCAACATAGAGTCTCCATACAAGGGGTGGCAACTCTTTAATCAGAGTCAGTGTGTTTCTGCCAGTGAAGCAGCAGCATCTTCAGAGCAGACATTTAATGCAGGCTGCTTTCCAAAGTATATAGGTTCCTTTAAAATGTCCTTTATCACATGGTACATTGTAGACATCAAGACTGTCTGGAATATTGGGAGCATACCAGTACGTTCCATCTGAAAGTACATTATAATACACTATTTAGGAAAAGCATATGTTAAATCTGGTTTATGAAACACAACAAAAGCGATAAAAGAAGCAAAATTTATGATGTCAGACTCAGACCCCCCGTTCTGCAAACTAAACACTAAAAAGTCAACAGCAGTACAGATAAAACCACAAAAGTGTATTACATCATAATGGTTATGCATAAACTCTATAGCAATTTTAAACATTGCTTCCTCAAGAGTAGCCCCCTCATCCTTAAAATAATCCACAGTTTCCTTTTGGGGTCCCTCTGGGAGACCATCAAAAAGCCCTTGGCGTGTCTCTAAAAGTACAGACGGTGCTTGTCCTGTAGGTAGATTTAAACCAGGTTGTTTAGCTTTGTGTCTGACTAGTTGGTAACAAGCTCTGGATGCACTGACAGGGTGTTTCCCATCGTTGTATACTCTGGAAAAACATACAGCACTATGTTTTAGTGGCCTCTCATGCATGGGTGGTTTAGCAAGTGTTAAAAGCCAGGGTAACAATATGAACAATATTAAAATGGTAACAAGTAACAGTTTGGGGGGGTAAATGTTTTTAACAACGTAAACAGTGTTCCTAAATTTCCTTATATAATTTTTTAAAGGGTCCTTTTTTTGACCAGTGGATCATTTCAGCAAGCAGAGAAGCCAGGTTAACAACACGTACAATATCACAAGGTTTTTTCTGCTTTGTAGTACACACACACACATGACTATGACGATCATGATATAAAGGCCACAAAGACATTCATCGTCTTCCACGAATATATCGGCAATCACTTTAACATTTTCTACAAGTGGTAACACAGATTCCTTTATATATTTATCTGTATCCTCCCATACTTCTGGAAGGGCAAACATCATCAGTTCAGAGGCTGCATGTATCTCACAAAGGCAAATGTCATATTGAGGTGAACCAAACAGTGATGGATGACAGTAATGGCTTAGGATCAGATACATAAGCCTTTGATTCTCTCTGTACTTGCATCCGCATGATTATCTGCAAAATAAAATATGACACATTTGGTACTGAAATGTTTCCATGTAGTAATTTGGGGGTGGGGTAATTTTTTTTACAATATAAACAGGGTTCCTGAATTTCTTTTTAGAAATTTTTTAAAGGAACCTTTGCTGACCAGACGGCTGGCATCTTTTTTAATTTCACTGTCTGTCTGCTGTAACATTTGCATAACTAACCACATGGGGTCATCGGCTTTTCTCACATCATTTAAAACATGACTTATAGTTTCCAGGGTACAATTGGTCATATTTAACCCCTGATGCTTCATAGCGATTGCCAAGATCACGGGCATGAGCTGCCCTATATGTATGGCTTCAGAAACATTTCTGTATGCTTCTTTAGACCTTAAGTCATCAAGGACACATGAATGGTTTTTCTGACTCGGATCATCTATCTCACACCCAGGACAGGAATCGACCAGTTCACAATGTATCACCCTCTGTATCACTGAAGCAATTACGCCACGGATGGTATGATACATAACGTACTTACAATACATATCATTGTCAGTTTTGAGGGGTTTACTACTGAGGCCTGGTTTTTCACATGAGGTCCCCTGTCTAATCTCAGTAGAAGAAGAGGGTTGTGTAGTGATCACAGCCTGTTCTGTGACATTTTGAAACATTCTATCACTCTCTGTATTTCTAACATACTGATTCTCACACATCTCATTAACAACCACATTTGTATCTTTCACACAGCAAAGACAGTTGAACAGTAGATTTGTGGAAAGTTGAGAATCCATGCTGTCCGAATATGACTGCTGCTCCATCGCAAATCCTTCAGTCTATTAAAGTAAAACAGAAAACAGCATTGGTCCTCTGACTCATTATGGGTAAGATTTAGTTATACTGCTAACTCATCTCCCTCAGTTACACCATGTACGCATGTCACCACTCACATTTTTAAATGTTACATTTTAAATGTTAAAATGCATTTACCTCATCAAGGCAACTCTTTTCTTCTTCTTCTTCATTTTCTCATCTTTCACTTTCTTAGCCTGGGCTTGACTGCTTGTGGCTTCATTATCATCATCACCCTCTTGGTCAGAGGCCCCTCTTGACTGTGTCTTGAATTTCTTTTTCACAACTTTCTCTGATGCTTTTTTTGGCAGTGTCTCACTGACCATTTTCTCTGGCTCCCCCTTCTTGTCACTCTCTGTTTTTGGTTTCATAGTAACTTCTTTTTCGGCATCAGATTCACCCCCCAGCAACTCTTCAAGGTCTTGCAGTGGTGTCTCTTCAGAAGGACAGTCAGATTTAGGATTTTCTGATTCACCAAACTGTTCAGCGAGTTTCTTTTATGTCAGACACTCTTCCACCAACAAGACTTGTGTGGGACATTCTTTTCACACTTCACATAGTACACATACATTGGCTTGGGTTGTGGGGCCCCGATAGCTATCTTCTTGCTTGACTTTTCATCTCCAGACTTTTCATTAGGTGGTGTGACAATCTGGTCTGTTACAGGGATGTTGAAATAAGAAGCGCTGCGCTCTGCCATCTTCTTGCTTGGTTTTTCATCTCCGGACTTTTCATTAGGTGGTATGACAATCTGACCTGTTACAGGGATGTTGAAATGAGAAGCGCTTGCCATCTTCTTGCTTGATGTTTTTGATAATCTGCTCCAAGTCTATAAAACAGAATCTGAGAAATCTCTCAAAAGCGGTGCCTTCTGGCTTCAAATGCAGGGTTTATATAACGCTTAGCATGATGGACTGCCCCTTGGTAAAACCATCACCACACCCCATCATACTATACATGGTAACGTGTCAGAGGCACATCTGTTGTAGCCCCTACCCCCCTTTTTCAAAACATTATAAATATCACACACACATTTCATTTCAGCCTTCTCCTTGATTCTACACAGAGCTGAGGGGGTGAACTATAGGTATGTGTATTCATTTTTTCTGATATATTTTTATTCTTTCTAATTCATGATAAAAGTATAAATAATTAGTTTTTTGTGATTGTTGCAATGCTATCCAGAGAAAACTGCTGAACCATCTTATTTACACAGAGGTCCCCCCGTTTTAGCTTATAAATGTTACATGCGCATACATAAAGCTATCCTTTTGATGCAAGTTTGACACAGTCCTACAGATACATGTTAGATAATTTTGTATATTGTTACAAAAACAGAAAAAGGGGTACTCACACAGGCAGATGAATTTCCCTCGGGGGTGGGAGTCTCCACACAGATCTGTGAAACCTCTGCACGATCAGGTTCCCTCCTAGATACTTCTTTCTGAAAATATCCTAATCAAAAAACACACACATGTCCCTGCAGTTATACACCAGGCCTACAGGGGGCACATACCACTACATAAACACTAACTGATTTTGGGGTGGGAGGAGCACGGTGGTGAAAGAGGACAGGGTTCAAGCCAGGATGGTGGGGTGCAGGAGAAAGGGGGACAGGGTTTGAGCCAGGATGATGGGGTGCAGGAGAAGGGGACAGGGGTTCGAGCCAGGCTGGTGGGGGTGCAGGAGAAAGGAGGGATGCAGGAGTTCAAGCTAGCATGGTGGGACTCGGGTTCCAGCCAGGATGGTCTGGCAGGGGATCGAGGAGTGTACGAGAAGGAGGGGCGCAGGACGCCTACAAAATGGTGGGTGGCAGGGTTCGAGGAGTGTACGAGAATGAGGGACGTAAGACGCTTACAAAATGGTGGTGTTATGTCACTTCCAGGGTTTTAGTGTGGGTCATTTCCTGCACAAGGGATGGGACATGGGTTCGAACGTATGTCATTTTCTGTGCAAGGGGCGGGACATGGGTTTGAGGTTGCATCACTTCCGCCAGAAGTGGGCGGGACTAGCACATTTTAGGGAGGGGCTTCTGGTTTAACAAGGGCTATTCTGATTGGTCCATTTTAGGTCACGCCTACCTGTCAAATGACGTGGCACGCGCTGATTGGCTGAAGTTTAACATTTGACAAGATATATAAACTTATACTACTCAAGTGATAAGGAGATATACAATTGGTAAAAGCAGCATTATAACAATAAGATATAGTAACAACAGATCAATCAAGCAGGATTGCAGTCAGATACAGTAGACATTGTCAAACATAAGAGCTAAATGAGGAATAAGGTCAGCATGGCGCAAACGCTGTGGGGGGAATTAATCAATAAAGGACTGGGGGGATTAAACAATAAAGGACTGGTAAAACATTCAGTTAAACCATAATGGTACAAAACAGCAGGGCATCAAACAAGATTGCAATCCAGCACTGTGGGATATGTCAATCTAAGGGCAATCATGGAATGAAGTCAACAAAGAGCAGATGCTGGAGGGAAAGGGGTAGTACATGGTAGAAAAGACGGGAGCACAGGAAGTGGAAAAAGATGGGTCAGGAAAAGAGGGGGACAGGGGAAGTGGTGCTAGTAACTACACAGGCCAGGGACCAAGGGGTACAGCAAAAATAGGAACAAGTAGTCATCCTGGTGGCGCTGAGGGTTAAGGCACTGGACACAACACCTCACGCCATACTGGTGACCCAGGTTCAGATGTGAGCCCAGGCCACCAGAGGTCAGCAGGGAAGGGATAGGATGTCATTGCACGCCAGTACCTGCAAGGAAGAAAAAATAGAAAATTGGGCTCCAGGTCAGGCAACATGAGCTTCTGACCACTGCTGCCTGACCTGAATGGCACCGCCTCATCTGGATCCTGCTTCGGTGAGTTGAGCTGGGTAGCTCCTCACCACCCCACCATGGGGGGGTAAACCATGGGGCTTAAGGAGGATGGCCTGATCTCAGTGTCAAGGCTAGGGGGTCAGCCAGGATGTATCACTGACCGGAGCCCTGGGGGAGAAAAATATATGTATTAAAAAAAAATAGGAGCAAGTGAGCAGGGTCACACTAGCACAGTGATTGAAAGTAGGGACTAGTGAACGCAGTCACATTTACACAGTGCTGCAGCCTAGAACACAGAATCCCACTTATCTTTCATTGCCCCCTCATTTCTTATTATTTTTTACTACTGTGGTTGGCTGGAAGAAAAGCCACAGTGGGAGACTGTTATTTCTAGGAGGCAGGCTAATGGCTTTAGCATGCCTGTGGACTCTGGAGGCTGTTTTGAGGATTTCAGTCCTCGCCCAGGATACCCTCAAGACCACTACAAGGTTAAATGTTGGTACTGTTAATTTTATTCTTTTTATTTTTTATTTCAAATAGTTTTACCAGAAAGGACATACTGAGCTGGAATAGCTCATTTTCCAATGTGTCCTGTGTATAGTTCAACTTATAACATCAAGGCTAGGGGAGTAGTTATCCTTGTACACAAGAAAATCCTCTTCCAAGCCTCGCAAATCACCTCAGACCCTGAAGGCAGATTTGTTACAGTGCAGGGAGAGCTTATGAGGCACAAAGTGACACTCTGTAATGTTTATGGCCCAAACAGTACTGATGCCTCCTTTTACAGATCTCTCTCACAACACCTCCTGGAGACTCATAGAGGCCAGTTGGTATTTGAAGGGGATATGAATCCTGTCACAACTCCACTCAGCAGGTCAGGTCCTCTGCTCCCACAGTGCCAACCTCCGAGTGTAGTATTGTGAACAGTTAACAGAATAGGGTAACCCTCCTGTCTGTTTTGTGGGTTTGAATCAAACTTTGGTCTCAAGTTCTGGAGGGATTCAAACTGTGAACCTCTTGCTAGCGTACCTAATGTACAGGCTCAGATAATTCTGCTTTTCGGGGGGGGGGCAGATATCTTATGCCTACGGGCACCTAACCAGGCATACAAAAAGAACCCTTAAAAACTCTATTAAAGACCTCAGAATAAACTCTTACCTTTTCCAGTTTGGTAAACCAGTAACCTATGCCCAGTGTCAGCTTTAACCATATATGCTTCACGTGTCAAAGAAAATAATTTCAAAGGCTCACCAAGTAGTCTCAAAAATGAGATGTTTACTTAAAAATAGATAACAATGTAAACTGTAAATACAGAACCATATATCACAAAACATACAAGCTTTTAAAACAATAAAGTTTAAAAAGTTCAAATTCCTACCAATAATACACTTAGACCTGTCTACCTAATGCATTCTTATCTTCTTATAGTGCTGTAGATGTTTCTTTTTTCAGAGTCCAAACATGCATGTCTAATGGTCTGTTACAGCATAACTAAAACACTGTCATGACCCTGCCTTCTCCATGATGTTACCCAGCTCCTCTTCTGTTTATCAAAAACTATACAATCAGGATGTCTTGTGTCAGGAGGTAAATTAATAGGTGACATCAGTAGAAAAAACTTGTTTCCCCATATGACTTCCCAAATAAGTCTGTAATTTTCCAAGTCCTTTCTTTCATCCATGTGCAGCATCCTCTCTCAAGGACATCCAATGACCTTTTATGACTTCTCACCACAGTGACATAACCTGTATTCTTTTTCTAACCATCATAAAAGTTTATTATTTTCCAGCCTAGCAGCTGGCAGCTACAATTAAGTTAGATAAACAGGAGATCCTTACTTTAAGTCTCCTCTAGCTTGTCATTATCTCCTGGCTATTATCTTTTAGCTGAAACAGCATGTCTCATGAAAGACACTCAATAACACATTTTTATATTACAAAAAGCATAGATTAATCAGAACCAGCTGTACAAGCATCACAAATACCACCATGGATGATCTCTTAGACAGAAGTAAGCCCCCTATTGGCAGCCCTCCCCTTCGTCTATAGCTCTTCAGGCCTTGGTGAAGGAGCTGGACCTGGTGGATATTTGGAGGTTAGTCCAACCCACAGGAAGAGTCCACTACATTTTGTCTCCCCCACATCAATCCTTTTCAAGGATATATATGTGATTAATCCCTGGCACCTGGACTCCACATGTGCTTGATGTCCGAATTGGATCTATAATGATCTTGGACCATGCCCCGGTGCCTTTTACTTGGCTACCCCCATCAACAGGGCTGGCCCACAGGGCAAGTGGCAGTTTAATACTTCTATGCTCAATGATTAGTTATTTTGTGCTGGCCTGAGAGGGAACATCAAGGGGTTTCTGCTGGACAACAAGCTGGGAGACACCTCAGTGGCCACCAGGTGGGACTCCCTAAAAGCCTTTGTACGTGTCAGATGAATTTGCTACATTTCTCACCCGCATAAAACAAAGGAGAAGGAGCTGGCTGAATGTCGGTGGAAACTGAAGGCCTTAGAAAAGCAGTTATATGATTCTCAGTCACACCCCCCCCCAAAGTTCTGCTGGTGGACATCATTGGTCTTAGATATAGAATAAATACATACCTACACCAAAAAGCAGAGCAAGCCCTTTTTCATCTGAAACAAACCTTTTGGGAGTCAGAAGAGAAACCAGGACATCTATTGTCCTATCAGCAGTAGTAGTAGTAGATTTTAGTTGTTTCAGGCGCCCTTCCCCATAGGCTCAGGGTGCTCTTAGAAAGTATAAAACAGACAAGCAGCACAAGTAAATACATGTAATGTATAACACAATAAAATAAAGGAATAATAAGTAACACTCAATAAAACTCATATTAATCATATCAGTTTAAAAAGAGGTAGGAATGCTCCAGGATCCTTGCTATCAAGAAGGGGGGAGGCCAGCTCACCAGGGTAGAGGAGGAAATAAACATAGTTTCTCTCCTTCTACAGCTCGCTTTATTCCTCGGAGGTTCAACCCTCAGATGATGCTCTGCAGAACTTCTTGGGAAAGCTGGGCCTACTCAGGCTCACCCAAGAGAAACACGAATGGCTAGACAGGCCCATGGAATGCAGATAGTTGGAGGAGGCCCTAAAAACCAGTAATGCGGGGAAAGCCCTGGGGGAGATGGGCTCCTGGCTCAATTTTTCAGTACTTTCCAGGTTGTCCTCCTGCCCCCTCTTATAGATGCATTGGAAGAGGCCGTAATCTCTGGGACACTCCCAGCATCCATGAGGACAGCCCATATTTCCCTACTGCCCAAACCTGGAAAGGATCCCACTCTCTGTGGCAGCTATAGGCCCATCTCCTTGATTATGGCAGACTATAAAGTCTGGGTTAAAGCCGTGGTTAACAGACTGAAGGAACTCATAGTGGAACTGGTAGAAAGGGGTCAGGTTGGTTTTATCCGGGTTGTAAAGGGACGGATAACACCAGACAGCTGGTAAATCTCTTATGGAAAACCAAAAGGACCACCCCCCCTCCGTCATTCTCCTCTTGCTGGATGCAGAGAGGGCATTGGACAGAGTGGAATGGAGGTACCTCCTTGCTGCCCTGGCTGCCTTTAACATTGGTCCAGTCTTCAGATCCTGGGTACAGGTTCTGTATACAGAGGCCTCAGCCGAGATGATCACTAATGGTCGAGCATCACAGCCCTTACAACTCCACAGGGGCACTCAGCAGGGTTGTCCTCTGTCTCCCCTACTGTTTATTCTGGCCCTACAGCCCCTTCTCCAAGCCATCTGGTTAAACCCTGACATAAAAGGAGTCGAAATGCCATGCTGGCACAAAGCAATGGCATATGCGGATTGTATCCTCCTCTCTCCCTTGGACTTGGTTTACTTGGTTTTAAAGGAGAAAAGAATGCCGAGGCCCATCCTGATTGTCCCAACCACAATGGTGGGAACATTTTTTAACTATGCCCTTGTATTTGTTGTCTGTAGCCACAGGTCTAAAGCTTTTTTAAATGAATAAAAAGAGGTACTATCGACCAAATCTTGTGGCAGATTATTCCATTATCTAGGTTCTCTGACCGTGAAATAATTGAATCTTTTGTTAGTTCTAGATTTGGCCACATCAATCTGTTTATTGTGAAGTCGTGGAAGTATCTTCCTTCTGGAAAACTGTAACCCACATTGCCACATTAAATCTTGAGATTTATGGATCTTGTACATAAATAACAGGTCCCCTCTGCTTCGCTCAGTCTGAAGGGAATGGAGCCCAGTTTTCTGCAGCCTAACATGGTAGTCACTTATTGCCAGATGGGGAACCATTTTTGTTAACCTCCTCTTGATACTTTCAATCCTATTGATGTCTTGCCTCAGGTAAGGGTTCCAGAATGGAGACCCATAATCAGAATGGGGCCTTATATGGGTCCTATAAAGTGGAATAAGACATTCCTCAGTCCTTGAGACAAATGTATTTTAATTTGGGTAAGCAAGGCATTTGATGCTTTGGCTATCTTAATGCATTGGTCAGATGGGAATAGTTTATTGTTAACAATAATTCCAAGACCTACTCATTAACTGAAACTTTGAGAGGAGTATTAATCAAAAAGTAAATCTGTTTAGGGTTATTTTTGCCGAAGTGCAGTACTGTACATTTGTCAGAGTTAAGCATCATATCATTAGTGGTTGCCCATTGTTCAATGGTTTTTAGGGTGTTACTAAGCAAGGACCTGTTGATATCGGCGTTAATGGTTCCCCCAAGTTTAGTGTTGTCTGCAAATTTTGAAAGGAGAATACCTGCATTTTCTACCATATCGCTAGTGAAGACATTAAACAAAGTTGATCTCAGCACTGACCCCTGGGGCACCCCACTGGTCACACACCCAACATTGGAGAGGATGCCATTTATTCTAACTTCTTGTTGGCTATTAGACAACCAACAAGACACTCATTTAACTAATGACTGGGAAAAGCCCAAACACATCATTTTATCTATGAGTTTATCATGTGGCACCTTATCAAAGGCCCTGCTGTAATCAAGCAGGATTATGTCTATAGGTTTTCCAGCATGAAGTCCCTCACTTATACGGTTATAGAAGGATACCCTACCAGGTCCATACCCAGTCTCCTCACCCTGATATCTCAGTACTGCCAGCTGTCTGGATACAAGCTGAACATATCACAGTCTCAATTTCTGACTTCAGACGCCAGTGTAACAGCACTCCTCAACTACCCATGCAGCTTGCAACATATGCGGTAAGGTGTCATCTACCTGGGGGTCTCTTTCCAAAGGAATCTTTCACACAAAGGGAGGTACAATCTGGCCCCCTTGCTGGAATCTACAGACAATGACTTCAGATGCTGGGATCTTCCACACCTCTCCCACTGGGGAAAGGCACATGCTTTTAAAATAATGGCTGCCCCTAGAATCCAATACATCCTAGATAATTTACCATTAAATTTGACCCCAAATTTATATAGTTGACTCACTCAAAAATGAGAGCTTTCTTTTGGGGCTCTGTCCCCAAAAGCATAAGCTGGACAAGCTCACTACTCCCCCCCCCAACTAGGGGACATTAAACTCCCTGATTTCTGCTGTCACATTATGGCCCACACCCTGTTGCAGATGGCCAGGATGGCACAGTGGGGCAAAGAGCCTTAACCCCCCCAAGTGGTCTGATTTCAAAGCATCTGTCGTGGGAATCTCACTCATACAGATGGTGCAATTCTTGGCCCTTCCCAGGATTACCCTGACCCCTACTATCATACCTACCTCAAGGACCTGGCAGGTCTTTCTCAAACTCAGCAAATGGTGAGAAGGCAAAGTTCTACCCCTTATGGGGTAACCCCCATTTACAGATTGCCAACCAACCCATAGAAGGTAAAGAGTTGGCTAGGGTGGGCATAGTATACCTTTCAGACATTAGACACATGGCTCTCAACACATTGAAGAGCTTTCAACAACTACGTCAGGAGTACAATTTGCCTAAGCAACAGCATTGGAGATATTTACAACTGAGGCACATCCTTCAGCAGGCTCTGGGCCATAATACTGTACCTGGGGACTAAAGTGTAATCAGCTAGATGATATTCTATGGCCAGACTCAGTGAAGATGGCCTGCAGTACTGCTATCTACGAATATCTTCTGGACCTTCCCCCATATCTCACGGCTTGGGTAAGACAAAGTTGGTCAGAGGAGTTAGGCTTGGACATCAATCCTCAAGCCTGGGGCTCATGCTGGCAATCACTGTGGCAGGTGACCAAAGACATGCAGAATAGATTTATCCAATTTAAGGTGTTTCACAGATGGCACAGAACTCCTTGGATATTGCATATTTGGGATTTGATGCCCACAGACAAATGCTAGGGTTGCCAAGCAGAATGTGGTGCAATCACGCACATATTGTGATCTTTCTACTCCGAAGACAGAATAGCTTGGCAGAAGACACCAGGAGAAAGGACTGCTGTGTGACTGGACTTCTCTGCTGGGACTAAAGTAGAAGAACTTTTGTATTTGACCTTTAATTTAGGGTAAAAAAATTAACATACAAAAAAAAAGTGTGTGTTTGGGTTAACTGAACTGAATGGGTATCTGAAGAGTTATCTAGGTGTAAATCTCAGGTGACTGAAAGGACCTAACTGCTGTGAGGTTTAAATTACTTGTAGAAAGATCTGGTAAGTAGGGGGAGTGGCTTAGTTAGAAGGAAGCTACATTTAAAGACTGCCTTAGAAAGTTTCTGCTAATAGCTTGGCAGAAGAAACCAGGAGAAAGGACTGCTGTGTGACTGGACTTCTCTGCTGGGACTATATTGCCCTCTTCCTTCCCTCCACCCAAAGCTAGTTCTAGTTTTATAGGCACAGGATTTGACTGACAACAGGAACTTCCTGTTTAGGGGCAGGAAGTGAGTGATCACAGAACCACCAAGGACCCACCATCCTAGAAGGGCAAGAGTAGCTCTCCGGCCCCCTCTAGCTGCTGGAGGTCTGCCTCTGAGCAAGTAAGTGGTCTACTGAGAAATATAGGATATTCTTGTCTCAGAACAGGACAATCAGGAGCTTAAAGGGCACACAGGCAGAAAGTAAGGAGAGAGAGAAAAACAGAGGAAAGAGTAAGGATTGCAAACAGTTAAGGGGCCAGAAATAAGACATGATTGGAGTGGTGCAGTGCAGTGGCTGTGGAGCAGCAGTCTTCCGGGAGATGTTCTGGAGGATGCGGTGTTGTCCCATCTGCAGGCACCTCTCTGGGCTGAGGGAGGAGGTTGCTCATCTCCAGGCTGAGTTGGCCAGGATTTGTGGGACCTCCTCTTCCATCCAGGGACCACCAGTGCCACTGCCATTGCCTCAGAGGTTGCCAAGAAAGAGGAGCGGTTGGACCACAGTGGGCTCAGGGAGGGTGAGGGTGGTGGAACAGAGGCATCCTCCAGTTGTACCTCTCCACAATTCCTATGCCATTCTGGCAAAGTGTGGTTCCTCTATGGAGGCACCCACAGTGGAGACCAAGGAGGATGTTGGGAACCTCCACAAAGGAGACCCACAGGAGGGTGGCAGGGACCCTGCAGGGAAGGAAACAACTCCTGGTGGGGACTCCATTGTTAGGAAGGTAGAACTGGGGGAGGAAGGGGAGAGGGAGGTAAGGTGCCTGCCTGGTGCCATGGCTTGAAGGGACAGGAAGTGAATCCTCAGGATTACCGGAGCAGCTGCACAGGGGAGGGAGCTGGATGTCATTGTTCACCTAGGGACAAATGACCTGGCTAAGAAAGGGATTAGAGAAGTGCAGGAAGAGTTTGTGGAATTGGGGAGGGGCCTTAGTCAAGTAGCATGCACGGTAACCTTCTCGGAGGTGCTACCCATCTATGGCATAGGAGAGGCTAGGGTGTTCTGCACCATAGGATTCAATCAGTGGTTGAAAAACTGGTGTGGAGCTCAGGGATTTGGCTTCATTGGGACTGGGGGTCCACCTGGAGTGATGCAAGCCTATACTGGCATGATGGGCTGCATCTGTCCGGGAGGGAACCAGGATCCTAGGTGAGAGGTTTAAATGCTTCATTGGCAAGCTTTAAACTAGCCAAGGGGAGGCACTGGAAAGGAGCAGGAAAATCCTAGCCCCCAAATAATCATGGTAGTAAGTGCGGCAAACACCAACATAGAGGTGTCGATAGGGAGAAGGGCAGGGGTAAATGGAGAAAGTGACAAAGGCAAGAAGGACAGGGATGGGGCAAAAGGGAGTAAGGCTATCAGGAAATGGAGGGTAATGAGTACCAATTCCTGTAGTCTGGGCAACAAGCTCCCTGAGCTGATGGCCTTAATGGAAGAGGGATGCCTGGATATCGTAGCAGTCACAGAAACATGGTACACAGAGAACCATGACTGGGATGTTAACATACCAGGGTACATAACCTACAGGAGAGAGAGCAGGCAGGGAGAAGAGGGAGGAGTAGCTCTCTATGTAAAGGAAGGGATAAAAGCAACTGAACAAAAGAGTAAACAGGGAGGAAGGAGGCACTGTGGGTCACCTTGAGACTGGAAAGGGACCACAATCTGCACAGGGTTGTGTACAGACCCCATGTCAGGGGAAGGAATGGACAAGGATATGATAGAAGACATTCTTAGAATGGCAGAGAAGGGGAGATACTGTTGATGGGAGACCTGAATATGCCAGATGTTAACTGGAGCACATTTGCTGCAGCCACATCCAAGAGCAGGGCCATTCTTGATGCCCTACAGGTGTGGCAGGCATTAGACAGCTAGTTTCGGAACCCATTGTGAGGGAGCAATCTTAGACCTCGTACTCTCAAATGGGGCAGAGAGGATCTCAGATCTAGAAGTGGTTGCCATCTGGGGACAAGTGACCATCAAACAGTGTGGTTCACGTTAAACTCAGCTACAGAGTCAAGCCATACAAAAGTGAGGGTACTGGACTTTAGGAGGGCTGACTTTGGCAAGATGGGAGAGTGCCTCAGAAAAGCACTAGCAAACAGGCTAGAAGGAGGTGTGGAGCAACAATGGGGAATTATCAAAACTGCCATCACAGAGGCAACAAGCCTTGTGTGAAGCAAATAAACAAATCAAAATGAAAGAAAAGCCACTATGGTTCTCAAAAGAGGTGGCTGTGAAAGTCAGGAAGAAAAGATAGCATTCTGGAAGTATAAGGAAACACAGAAGGAGCAGGACAGAGAGCTGTACCAGTTAAGGCAGAAGGAAGCAGGAGGAAGTCAGAATAGCAAAGGCCCAAACTGAGGAAAAGATAGCCAACTCAGTTAAGAAGGGGATAAAACCTTTTATAGGTACATCAGCGAGTGTAGAAAGACAAAGGAGGGATAGTGAGGCTGAATAGAATGAACGGTGGGTGGGCAGAGGGGACAGTGAAAAGCAGGAATACTGAATGAATATTTCTGCTCAGTATTCACAAAAGAGGAGGGGAAGTGCCTAATCCAATTAACAGAAGCACTCTTGATAGGGGGTCAATCCAGTCCTTTCACAGAAGAAAGGGTTCTGCAAGAACTCCTAAAACTGAAGGTGGACAAAGCAATGGGTCCTGATGGAATTCACCCAGAATTCTAAAAGAATTAAGGGAGGAACTAGTGAAACCACTGGCTACTCTTTTAATAAATCATGGGAGGATGGTGTGGTACCGAGGACTGGAGGAAGGCAGATGTGATTCCCTTCACAAAAGTGGGTCCAAGACAGAGGCAGGAAACTACAGACCTGTCAGTCTGACCTCTGTGGTAGGGAAAGTGATGGAGTCACTTCTGAAGGAAAGAATAGTTAGTACCTAAGGCCAGTGAGCACAGGACCCAAGGCAGCATGGGTTCACAGCAGGAAGGTCATGTCAGACGAATCTAATAGATTTATTTGACTGGGTGACCAAAGTAGTAGACCAGGGAGGGGCTGTGGACATGGCCTACCTAGACTTTAGCAAGGCATTTGACACAGTCCCACACAAAAGATTAATAGTCAAATTAACCAGCTGGGAGGGGACCCAGGGTGGTAGCCTGGTAAAACATTGGCTGGACAACAGGACACAGAAGGTAATTGTAAATGGAGTCCACTCTGAAGAAAGGGGTTACTAGTGGTACCGCAGGGTTCAGTATTGGGTCCAGTCCTTTTAATGTCTTCATCAGTGACATTGCAGAGGGACTGGAAGAAAAAGTATGCCTTTTGCAGATGACACAAGATCTGCAACAGGGTTGATACACAAGGAGGCGTGGAAAGGATGAAAAGGGACTTGGCAAGGTTGGAGGAATGGTCAAGTATGGCAGCTAGGATTCAATGCAAAGAAGTGCAAATAATGCACCTGGGAAACAAGAACCCAGGAAAAGAATACACAATGGGTGGGAGGTAGTAACAACAACAAAAAGGAAAGGAACCTGGGGTAATCATATCAGATGACCTTAAGGTTAGCAAGCAATGTGAGAAGGCAGTAGGAGGGCTGGGGTATACTGGGATGTGTGAGGAGAGGCATCATCAGCAGAAAGCAGGAAGTTGTTATCCCTCTGTACAGACAGTTGGTGAGACCCCATCTGGAGACTGTGTCCAGTTCTGGAGACCCCTTCTCCACAAGGACATAGACAGGATAGAGGCAGTCCAGAGGAGGGCAACTAAATGGTGCAGGGTCTGCAAGAGAAGCCGTATGAGGAGAGACTAAAGGAGCTTAATATGTATACCCTTGAGGAAAGAAGGAGAGGGGAGACATGATAGAAACTTTAAGTACCTCAGTGGAATCAACAAAGTCCAAGAGGGTAGCATCTTTCAGAAAAAGACTTGCAAGAACAAGGGACACAATTTAAAAGATAGAGGAGGCGGTTCAGGGGCAATGTGAGAATATTATTTCACAGAGAGGGTAGTGGATGCATGGAACAGCCTTTCTGAGGAGGTTGTGGGGTCTAAAACTGTGGGAGAATTCAAGAATGCATGGGACAGACATAAGACAATTCTTGTGGGGGGTAGGAAGAAATAGGCTGTTGGTTAACTAGGATCTGCGGCCTATCCTGTAGGTAGGGAAATGGGCAGACTAGATGGGCCTAGCGGTCCTTATCTGCTGTCAAAGTCTATGTTTCTATGCTTCTATGTGGCAGCATACTGGCAAATGGTCCAGGGCATCCCGGACAATATACTGTCCCATCAAGTAACCTTGTCTCCCGCTCTGGTGATGTTCGGCCTTTATACACCCCCTCTCACAGGTTCAAGTTGCCAACAGCTGAAAAGAGATGGTTGATTGGCACCCTGGTCACCACCAAGAGGGTGATACTAAGGCACTGGAGGGAACAGCATGCCCTGTCGGAGCAGGAGTGGCTAATGGAATTAGATAAGTTAGTCAGTTATTAGAGAGTTTTGCATGCTGCCCAACACAGGATGACCTCCTATCAAGCCATATGGGGATAATACTTGTCATCATCTTACTGCATGATACCCCCTGACAGTTTGTTACCAACTCTCCAGACACCCAACCAGCCAGACAACAGAAGACAAACTGGGGTTGGGTGTCATCTGCCCACCCCTCTTCCAGTGACCAGAATCACCTGTTAGAACATTAGTTGAACCTTCTAACTGCAATGGGGTTCCCCCCGAATCTCTCTTTGTGTTACCAGAGATGAGGCTATATATCTATAACCTCTCTCACTGCTAGAATCTAATAATCACCTTGATGGTTACCATATGTACATTTGTTCCCTTATTGGTTGATACAGATACTGGATCTTTACCTATAGTTTGTACATTTATAAAAACAAACCAATGTTAGTTTACTTCTTTTTAGTCTGTTCATGCAAGGATAAACCCCAGTCAGGTTGTATGTTTGTGGTACATGCAAGCAATAATACCCGACAGGGTGGGTGGTATTGGGCAATACCGGACTGCTCAGGAGCGTAATGAGGCCAGCGTAGCAGGCGGAGGGCATATAGCCCTGGAAGGTCCGATATTGCCCATACCACCCACCCTGGAGGGCATGGCCGTTAAGAAAAAATGGGCTACATGTTAAGTTTGTGTAACATTAAGAAATAAAAATGATTTTATACAAATGAACTTAAAAGTTATTTTGTTAGTAAAGTAGTCCTCTATTGGTATACTACTTACAAATAGTTACCAGTAGAGGGCAGTGCACTGTTTCATATTAGTTTCTGACAGCATCATATGTGCTATGCCCCCGTCTTGACTCTTGAAATACCCCCCCAGCTCAACTTCTTTTTTTATTGTCGATTTCTTAGAGCGCTGGCTAACTCTCAATTATGCTTAGTCAGTAGAACTACTGACACAAGTGTTGGCTGGAAGTACTGTAGCAGCCGCAGTAGCGATCGGGGAAACAAAGCCTACCCATTTTAATTTGTTTTGTGGATTGTCCGGTAGTCTGGAGATGTCTTCCATCGCCCAGTCCCATTTTTTTTTTACTTCCCAGTCTCATTATGGAGGACCGCGACCACGAAGCAGGAGCTGACATTTTTTTAACTCACCCATGAGCCACGCAATTGACTGATCTACGCAATTCCTTCTCTTCTCTTCTCTTCCCATTCTAACCTGTGTCGGTTGCCGATGAAAACTACAGGGGAAAAAAAGTAAAGTCCAGTGTTGAGTGCCAATGGTACAAGAAAGGTCAGTAAGTTAACCAACATGTGATTATATAAAAAAACAGAAGGGAACAGATGTTTATGTTTTACATGAGTCAAAGGGAGGCAGTGTGTTTCAGGGAGAAGTGTTGACTACGAGTAGCGTTGAGCACGTGACGTGCTAGCGCTACTAATTAAAAACGTTTTATTACTGTGTGATAATTGTGAGAAGTGGATTCAGAATTTTAAAAAGATGAGCGGTTTGTGTTATTGCTTGCTTGTAGAATGGAGAGACTGTGGTGGGGTAGAGTGTCAGATTGAGTAGGCGACGGCAGGAACACTCGGTAAGCGAGAGAAAGAAATGGTGGCGATTTCAAATTGAATAAAGATGTTTTGATCAATGAGCAAGCAGAGTGGGTAAAAGAATACTTTATTTAGGTGGTGATGGGGTCAGGTGACTGGCACTTTTTATTTGCTGGGCGTCTATTGAAAGGTAATATACCCCCCTGGCAGGGGTATTAGCTAATCAGAGTCCAGCAAATAAAAAGCCCATTTTCTAAATGATAGTTAACATACCCTGTGCATTGTAAAGAAGAATCTTTTGAATAAAAGTTGAATTACAAAAAAAATAAAAAGAAGCGCTTCATTGTCGAACTATCTACACCTCTGTCCTCATTCACCCCGAACATCAATTCCTTAATTCCCCCTGATGAATATTCTCTATGTAACCTCTCCTTTCCCACTCCATCTAGGGGCATACTTTAACTCATCACAGGTGGTCCAAGCAGGAAGGAAGAAGCCACTCAAAGACCTAACATTCGAGACATTGAAATACTGGGCCATGGAAACTGATGGTCCTTACCTGGTGATGTCCTTAACATTTCTGAATTACCTCCTGAATTCCCAGGAAAATGGATTCTGTTCCTGAGCCACCCACAGGACCTGGACCTCCTGATTCTTCCCTGGAGATCCCAAGGAGCCCCTGCAGACCCCAGGGATCAAATTCTTTCCCCAGAATACAACTTGTGAAAAATCAATCAGTCCACAAACATGCGAGAGGAGACAAGCATTTCATTTCATCAAACTCCTCTCCCACAGATAAATAAGACAGCAATCACTGTTTTTCCCCAACTAACCTTTATTGTCATCTGCATGGCAAATGATTTCAGTGATGTAGGGGTCACCATTCCTTTTCAGCAAGAATATGTATACTGCTCAATGGGGCTACAAACTTTTTACACCTGGCTGGACTTAACAGACAGCAGGACAACTGATTTGACAGACACCTAAAGGATACTTGCCTTTCTACCTTGTCCATCTCAGGTGCTCTACCAAAGAACCTGGCTCCCTGCAATCTCCTGGCATATCATGATCCGGTAAGTCAACCTTTTCTTTACTTGCTTTCCTCCAGGTCCTCTTTTCCTACTGCGGCACTGGTCATCCCCTATTTCTCTGGTGCGGGAAAGTGAGTGGCCTTCCCCAACTGGACCCCTGGGAGCTGGCTCAGCCCAACTAGGCATCAAGGAATTTTCCAGATGACCCAGGCCCTGACCCCTTTTATCTGGCTGGCAAATTTGTGCTCCCACTGAGGCCTCTACTGCCACCTTATATTCTGGCTACTGCCTTAGCACCACCATGGCACCTGCTTCCTGCAGGGAGTCTCTGCCAGGCCCACATCCCTTGCAAACATTTCCTGGGCTTGAGCTAAACCCCAGCTTGGAGACCCCCTCCAAGACCTACACATTTCTGTGGTTCATGAACCCGTCTGGCCTTCATCTGGACTGGTGCTCCTGGACCTGTCCCTCCAAACAGGCCCCTATATCGGGTGGAAGGATCCCCAGCTCCCTCAACACCACCCAGGCCTCTCTGCCATGCTGCATACAAGGGGAACCTCTGCCACTGACTGCCTTCCTGAGAGGGCCCTGCCACAGCCCTCCCAGCCCTGGTGACCTGGGAAGATACCAATTGGGCTTCCTAAAGGGTTCCTACATCTTTCAGATGGACATGTTAAGCCTCCCTATTGCCCTAACTCCCTAGACACAGGACCTGGCTACTTATGTCCCCACCAGAGCTCCATACCCCAACTCCTCATCAGTCATGGTGCATGAAACCATCCTGACTTCACTTTACTTTGGGGGGATTCCCCTCTGGCCCTCCTGGACCACTGAGTTCCCTCATGTTGCCCACCTTGTACTGGCTCTACTCTTCAGCCTCCCCCCTCCAGTCCCAGGCCTACGGCCCAGGCTGGAAAAGCCCAGATACTTCCTGTACGCTCCCTTATATACCCTATTTCTGCAGTAATCTGCCACCTTAAGGCATCCAAAGCACTAACCCCCAGAGCACTCACCCACTTCCTAGCTCTGGGGAGGTAGGAGGGGGAAAGAGGTGTCTATAACGTGGGAGTATAAGTCCTGCATTTGCAGGGAACTTACATCTATCCTATGCTCGTATTGATGATGCACTGGCAGCTATCAAATGCTTTAACCCTGACTTCAGGCTCTCAAAAATGACATAACAGATGCATGTAAATTGTTACGCATTCATCCATCTCTCTGGCATCTATCTGGTATGTTTTTGGAGGACCGCTATTACTTTGCAGTTTGTCTAACCCTCAGTTGCAAAAGCAGCCCAAAATGTTTCTATATGTTCTCTGAAGTGCTGTGTTGGAGTTTACTTAATGCTTGTTGCCATCCAGCAGTTGTTCACCTGTTAGATGATTTTCTCCTGATAGACCCCCAGATTTTCCTCCCATGGCTGGTATTACTGCTCTTGTTCAGCTGTTCCAAGAGCTATCGGTTCCTCTATCTGAAGAGAAAACCTCGGGTTCAGTGACATCCCTCAAATTCCTTGGCATACTTTTGGATACAGAACATATGGAAGCCAGGTTACCACCTGATAAACTTCACAGGATACAAGCTTTAGTGGAGTCCTTTTCAGCCCTACCATCCTACATGAAATAAAAACTTCTTTCCCTCCTTGGATACCTCAACTTTGCAATACGGATAATTCTTCAAGGTTGATCCTTCATTTCCTACTTCCTGACATTGGCATGATCAGTTTCTGAATTTTACTATCATATCCAAATCATGGCTGCTGCAAAATCTGATCTAGCCATGTGGCCCCATTTTTTAGCCTACTACAATAGCTGTTCAATGTTTTACAAAGATCCTTCTCCTGACTTACACCCCAGAATTTACACCAATGCATCGGTATGCTGCTATCTTTGAGCAGTCTTGGATAGCTGCTCCCTGGCCTCCAGATATTACTTCTTTGAGATTTTTCAACAGCATCCCCTCTCTTTGAGATTTACCTAGTAGTAGCAGCCGCCCTCATATGGGGACATTGCTGGTCCGTCCAGACCGTCTCTATTTTTTTCTGACAATCAACCCACAGTGGACATCATCAGCAAGGCAGAGCTTCGTCCCATTCCGTTATGCTGTTAATGCAGGGGTTGACTTGGCTATCTCTCTATTACAATTTTACACTGCAATCTTTTCACACTCCAGGCTTTGCAAGTGAACTAGCTGATTCATTATCTCGATTCCAATTTCAGATCTTCCATTGCCTCCCATCCTTCATCAGACTCGGTCATGACTTAACTCCTTCATTCAGCAACCTCATAATGACTAAGAATTTTATTGCCAGCAAGTCAATGCCATCATGTGGGCCACCCCAGCTCCAGGCACTTGAGCTACTTATACTAAGGCATGGAAAAGTATTCCTCCTTCTGCGCACAGTAATCCTCCCAGAGTACTTCTGCTCCGGTAGAACATGTTCTCATATTCCTAACTTTTACAATCGAGTCTTAAAATTATCATACAGGACTATTAAGCAATACCTACAAGGTATTCAGTTCTTTTACACGCAGTCTATTCCATCCTCACCTTCACTGTTTCCTAATCCCTCAATTAAACTTCTTCTACTTGATAGCCAAAGATCATCAAGCAGCAGAACTCCTTGTCATCTCCCTATCAATGGAGTCATTATGAGAAACCTTTTGGACTTACTGAAGGCAGTACCTTTTGATTCTTCATCAAATATCATGGTCACCTCCGCTATCTGTCTAGCCTTCTATGGATTCCCATATCCTGGAGAATTCACTGTCACATCATCTTCCTCTGATAATTTCCTTAAAGTTTCCAGTTTACAAAAACAAGCTGATCAGTATATCCTCTCTCTTCCTTCCTCAATGATTGACAGTTCTCATAGAGCAATTCAAATAACCCATTACCTGACCTACTGTATAACAACTGGTGTCCAGTAACTTATTTCGACCAACTCAAGCTTTTCCACTCATGCTCAGATCCATCGCATCCTCTTCTGACCTATGATAACCAATCAGCTATGATGAAAAAATGGTTTCTGGAAAACATCAGAACCCTTCTTCAATGACTTGGCCATATTCCTTTTCAGGAAAATTTTCTCTAATTGGAGCAGCTTCTTCAGCATCAAAGAATAACATTCCTGCACACATCACCCAGAGACTTGGAAGATGGACATCATCAACTTTTGAATCATACATCCCTAATCCAGAGAAGTAGAAATCAGACAAGAATTTAGAATCATCTCCTCTTAGTTTGCCAGAGGATGGTCAGTAGCCATGGGTCCTCAGAGGTTTCCTCCACATGTTTATTTTCCTGTCCTGCATGCTACTGGTCACACTCTCTGTGAGTTGGAGGAAGTAATCTTTTGGGGCCCTCTATTCCCTCCATGCTGCCTGGCTTCCCTGCTAAGGGTGGGAATAGAGAGAAAGGCCAGAACTTAAAACAGTATACACAAGCACTGTTACTAGTCACAGTAAGTGAAATATACAATATGAAACTTGTTACAGCACTCAGGTTTGCTTGATAATAACATTCTTCAAATCGGAACCACAAACAGTAAGACATAAACCTTTTGTCTAATATGGGACCCAAAATAAATAATTCATTCATGAACAAGTCCCCCTTGGCTCCGTGCCTTTCTAGATCATGGATGCCTGCCACCGACATCTCAGTCGAGATAACCAAAATACTGTTTTAAAAAAAAATATATATATGTATATATCTTGCACTACTGTGCAGATCTCTTGCCATGTATGTCTTTTACATGGCTAAACCTTGCTTCAGGCACATTAATTGAAGGTACATTAAAATTAGATGAAAAGGCTGACAGTGTGCCATTAAAGCCTTTCAGAGCCATGAAGCTTAAAAAAGGCTACCGAATCACCTCTCACCACAATACAACATTCCGTCCAGGAAGTATTTTTCAAATGCTTCTGTACCTCAGATGTGTGAGGTAGTCAGTGCGAAACTAAAAAATGTTTCAAAAGATGCAGCTGCTGGTGTTGTAAATCTGACTGCTGACATATGGGCAAGCTGTCAACCAGAACCATTTATGTCACTGACTGCACACTGGGTGTCATTTGCTCCCTGTAATGACACAGACAAATCCCATCTGAAACTGGCTTCCCTTTTTTCTAGTGTGTCCCATAAGATCACACAGCTTCCAAATCCTGGATGAGCTTAATAGAGAAATACAGTACTGGCTTACAACACAAGGGCTTTCTCTAGGTTTTGTTGTGGCAGACAATGGTTCAAACATAAAGAAAGCATTGTCTGATGGGGGCTTTGTGCACATTTAACGTTTTGCACAATATCTTAATTTAATTGTGCAAGTCTTCCTGGAAGAGGACAGTGATATAAAAGCTCTCACATATGTGGCAAAATATTTGGCCACTCCTGCAAAGCATGCGAGCGACTTCTGGCCATACAAGAAGAACACAGACTGCCTCCAAATAAACTTATCGAGGATGTTGCAACAAGGTGGAACTCTGCCCTTTACGTGTTCCAGTGATTGCTGATGGGAAAAAAAAGCTGTAGGACAGAACATATTGCAGAACAGCATAGGGAATGTTGATGTGTACGTTATGCCTCAACAGTGGAACTCTGCCCTTTACATATTCCAATGATTGCTGGTGGGGAAAAAAAAGCTGTAGGACAGAACATATTGCAGAACAGCATAGGGAATGCTGATGTGTACATTATGCCTCAACAGTGGGCTATTTTAGAATTTCTCATCAAGGTCCTACAACCTTTTGAAAAAAACTACTACGGAAGTGAGTTTGAATAGTGCTACATTTGGCCAAATCATCCCACTGATCAAGATTCTTAGATTTCAGCTAAATTCAATTAGGGATTATTTGGACATTCCAGAGAGCCAGTTTCAGATGGAGAATCTCGTGCCACTAAAAGGGACTTGCTTCTCAGAATAAAAAAAGATAGGAGTCCATCGAATGATTAAAAAAGTCAGAGATGATGAGAAACTCTATGAAATGCTGGAGTCAGAATATTATATTATAGCAACATTACTCGACCCACAGTGCAAGATGAAAAAGCTAGAACTAGACACATAGACACATGGTGGATTCCCTGCAGGGGGAGGGCCTCAAACAACTGGTACAACAACCCACAAGAGACAGAGCTATCCTAGATCTAGTACTGACTAATGGGGAAAGGATCATAGCTCTCCAGGTAGAAGGTCACTTGGGGGCCAGTGACCATCATATGGTATGGTTCAGTTTGACCACTAGAACTAAATCATCCCATTCCAAGGCAAAAATATGGGACTCCAGAGGAGCTGACTTTGATAAGATGGAGAACAGAATTAAGCTAGTCCTGGCAAGAAGAAATACAGTTGAGGAGGTACAGGCAAAGTGGGCAAGCATTAAGGATGCAATACTTTAAGCAACATCCCATTGTGTTAGGGAGAAAAGCAAGAGCAAAAGAAGGAGGAAACCACTTTGGTTCTCAGAAATAGTAGCAGAAAAGGTCAGAGCCAAAAGGTTGGCCTTCAGGAAATATAAGGGAATGCAGTGGGATGAAGACAGGGAGGCACGCCAAACTTCCCTAAGGGAAGCAGGAAAGGCAGTAAGGCAGGCAAAGGCCCAAACCAAGGAACCACTAGCACGAGCACTAAAAGAAGGGGACAATACTTTCCATAATACATTAGTGAAAGTAGAAGGTTCAGAAGGAGTATTGCTAAGATCAAAGGGGATAAGAGGGAGTGTGTGGAGGAGGACCAAGGGAAAGCATCAATCCTAAATAGATACTTCTGCTCAGTATTTACTGAGGAGAAGGTAGGGCATGGCCCACAGCTCAGCACCATGGACACATGGGGGAAGGAGGTGCACACAAGTCCCTTCACAAAAGAAAGGATCCTACAAGAGCTCGCTCAGTTCAGGGTGGACAAGGCAATGGGGCCGGATGGCATACATCCCAGAGTACTAAAGGAGCTAAGGGTGGAACTAGCAGAGCCATTATCAGAACTGTTTAGTGAGTCTCTGAGCACAGGAGAGGTCCCAGAAGACTAGAGAAGGGCTCAAGTGATCCCGCTCCACAAGAGTGGTAGCAGGGAGGAAGCAAGGATCTACAGACCAGTCAGTCTTACCTCAGTAATAGGCAAGATAATGGAGGCATTCCTTAAGGAAAGGGTAGTGCAATACGTGGAATCCTTAGGAGCACAGGATCCAAGACAGCATGGGTTTACAACACAAAGGTCCTGTCAAACTAATTTCATAGATTTCTTTGACTGGGTAACCAGAGTGGTGGACCAAGGGGGAGGGCAGTTGATGTCACCTACCTTGACTTCAGCAAAGTTTTCGATACTGTTCCACATAGAAGATTGATTAATAAGTTGGGCAGGCTCGGGGTGAGTTAGAAGTTGGTCAACTGGGTGGCAAACTGGTTGGCAGGCAGAACAGATAGAGTGGTGGTAAATGGTATACTGTCAGAAGAGATGCAAGTCACAAGTGGGGTACCTCAGGGATCAATCCTGGGGCCAGTCCTCTTCAATATCTTCATCAGTGACATTGCAGATGAACTGGAGGGTAAGATTTGTCTGTTTGCAGATGACACCAAGATCTGCAACAGAGTAGATGATCCAGATGTGGTGGACAGAATGAGAAGAGATCTGGATAAACTGGCAAAATGGTCAGAAGTGTGGCAACTGGGGTTTAACGCAAAGAAGTCCAAGATCATGCACATAGGGAAGAAGAGAAACCTTGAAGTCACCTATAGGTCAGGAGGGGAGTTACTGTCAATCACAAGGCAAGACTTGGGCATCGTCATCACAGATGACTTGAAATCATCCAAGCAGATCTCTAAAGCAGTAGGTAACGCTAGGGGGATGTTAGGGTGTATTAGTAGGGGTATCACAAGTTGTAAGAGGGGAGGTAATAATCCCTCTTTACAAGACACTGGTTAGGCCCCATCTGGAGTACTGCGTGCAGTACTGGAGGCCACACCTTCACAAGGACATTAACCAAATGGAGGCAGTCCAGAGAAGGGCAACCAAAATGGTGCAGGGACTGCATCAGAAAACGTATGAGAACAGATTAAAGGAGCTCAATATGTATACCCTAGCGCAAAGGAGGGAGAGAGGTGATATGATCGAAACATTCAAACATCTTAAGGGCATTAACAAGGTGAAAGAGTCTAAGAAAAATCGCAGGACAAGAGGACACAGCATGAGATTAGAGGGAGGCCAATTAAGGGGTAGTGTGAAGAAGTTCTTTTCACAGAAAGGGTGGTGGATGCATGGAACGGCCTGCCTCAGAAAGTAGTGGCTATGAATACAGTGCAAGGCTTCAAACAGGCATGGGATAGGCATAAGGGAGCAATACAGATGAGTATGAATAGATAGGCCATTGACAGAGTAAAGGCCTTCATAAAGTAGAAAAAATGGGCAGACTGGATGGGCCTTGCATTCCTTATCTGCCGTCAACTTCTATGTTTCTGTGTTTCTATTCCCATGTGCCTATCCCATGCATTCTTGAATCCCTGAACCATGGCCACCCTTACCACTTCCTGGGAGAGACTGTTCCATCTCTCCACCACCCTTTCAGTGAAGTAGAATTTCCTCAAGTTCCCCGAAGTTTTCCCCCTTATAGTCTTGTGCTGTGCCACCTTGTTCTTCTATTTACCTTCATGTGAAAAATGCTCTCCTCTGGTACCCTGTTGATCCCCTTTAGATACTTGAAGGTCTCCATCATGTCCTCCCTCTCTCCCCTTTCCTTCCTCCAGGGAGTACATATTGAGAGCTCTGACTCTTTCCTCATATGACTTATGCTACATCCCAGACACTATTTTTGTCGCACTCCTCTGTACTGTCTCCATCCTGTCTATGTCTTTTTGGAGATGGGACCTCCAGAACTGAACACAGTACTCCAGATGAGGCCTTACTAGGGAGTTGTACAATGGTACCACCACGTCCCTCCTACTTATTATACCCCTCCCTATGCTCTCTAGTATTCTGTTAGCCTTTCCAACTGCTTTGTCACACTGTTTAGCCACTTTGAGGTTGTCTTCTATGACTACCCCTAGATCCTTTTCCTTTGTGGTGGCCTCCAGTGTTACCCCGTCTAGTTCATACTCGACCCTAGGATCTCCTCTCCCTAGGTGCATAATCTTGCACTTTGTTTCATTAAAACCCAACTGCCATTTCTCTGGACCAGTTTTTTATCCTCTTCAGATCTCTCCTCATTTTTTCTATACCTTCCTGTCTATCTACCCTGTTACATAGCTTTGTATTGTCCGTGAACAGGCTAATCCTCCCTTCTAGACCCTCCGTAATATTGCTTTTGAAGACATTGAAGAGCACTGGCCCCAGCACTCATCACTGCAGTACACCACTTGTTACCTGTCCCTCCTGTGAGCTAACCCCAAATTACCACCACTCTTTGTGTTCTGTTACTCAACCAGTTTCTAACCCACATGACTACCTCTGTACCCACCCACAGATTTACCAGCTTGTAGATTAGTCTCCTGTGTGGGACTGTGTCGAAGGTCTTCCTGAAGTCCAGATAGGCCACATCTACCACTCTCACCCTGATCTATTTCCTTTGTCACCCACTTGATAAAATCAATCAAGTTGGTCTGGCATGACCTCCCTGCCATGAATCCATGTTGTCCTGGGTCCAGGAGCCCCCTTGTCTCTAGGTAGTCCACCAGCCTTTCCTTAAATAGGGTTTCCATCATTTTACCTACTATCAAGGTCAAAGTGATTGGGTGGTAGTTTTCTGCCTCCTCCTTGCTACTACTTTTATGCAGGGGGTACCACTTGTGCCCTTCTTCACTCCTCCGGAACCACACCTGTTGCAGAGATCCACTAAACAGCTTAGCCAGAGGTTTAGCCAGTTCCTCCTGGAGCTCATTTAGGATCCTCGAGTGTATCCCATTAGGCCCCATAGCTTTATCCACCCTAAACTGTTCTAGTGGTCTTTTTACTCTGTCCTCCGAAAAAGGTCTAATGTCCACCCCTTCTCCCTGCTTGCCCTTCTCCATTAATGAGGGACTGTCCCAATTGTCTTCTTCCATGAATACAGAGCAGAAGTATTTGTTGAGGACAGTTGCCTTGTCAATATCTTTCTCTTCTACCCTGCCTCCCTCTTTCCCCTCTTCCCTAAGTCTCACAATCCCCCATCTTCCTCCTCTGACTAACATACCTAAAGAATGCCTTCCCTCCTTCCTGCACTGATTTAGCTAGCATTTCCTTGGTGTCGGCCTTTGCAACCCTTACTGCCTTGTTCACTTCCCTTCATTTTTCCAAGTATTCTTGCCCGTCCTCTTTGCTTTGTGTTGCTTTGTACCTCAGAAATACCATCTTTGTTCTGCTTACTAGCTCTGCTACTCCCCTCAAGAACCACAGTGGTTTCCTCTTTCTTTTGTTCTTGCTGCAGGACCTGGCACAATAATTTGCTACTAGGTGCAGGGCTTCCCTTATCTTTTCCCACTGTTCCACCATTCCCCTTATGTCATTGTATCCCTGCATAGCCTTCCTGAATTCGTCCTTCATCTTACTGAAGTCTGTCCTCCTGAAATCCAGAAATCTAGTCCTTGTGTGGCTAGTCTCCTGTAACATCTTTATGGTGAACCCTACAGTTCGATGGTCACTAGTCCCTAGGCTCTCCCCACGCTGACTACCTTTATCCTGTCCCCATTGCTTAAGACAAGATCCCAAACTACATTCTCCCTGATAGGTTCCCTCACCAGCTGTGTGAGACCCACCCTTTGTAGGGATTGCAGGAATCCTATACTCCTGGCTGAGGAACCACCAGGATGCTCAAGTCCACAACCAGCAAGTTGAAGTCAACCATCAGCAGCAATTCACCTTTTTTTGCCATGTTCTCTATAGTCTCCAGCAGTTATCTGTCATCAGGCCCACTTAAACATTACTCTGGGTGGAGGCACTGTGCAAATAATTCTACTGTTGGTACTGAGCCCCTTTTGTCAGTCAAACCAGACTCCAGACCCCTCAACCTGCATTGTGGGCAACAGGCAGGGGTAGTAGCCTGTTGGGACATGGTGTCTGGGTTACATTTGTAATTGTGTTCTCCCCTTCCCCCTTCTCTGGGTCACACCTGGAAATGAGCCTCAGCTCAGTGTGCCTTTCCCAGTAATCAATTTAGAAAAAATCAATAAAATGTTTACATAAAATTTTGAATGTTACCTTATGCTTCTGTTTTTGTGGAGTATAGTACTGTCAGTAAGGTTGGTTTGGTGTGGATTTGAGCAGCATACCTGGCTGTCAGCTGCCTCCACTGGCTGACTCCCATCTGGCAGATTTCCATGATGCCCTTTGCACTATGGTCTTTTGCATGGAGCACTGCAGCGTGGTTGACTGCTTGATGGGAGTTGCCTTTTTTGGAGAAGCCATGTGTGCTGACTGACCAAAAATCTGGTTGGAGACTAGCTACTGCAGGGTCACCCATAAGGTAGAGGAACAGGCAAGGAGGCAATCGATAGCAGGGGTGGACTTGATGATGCGGCTGAAGTCCATTGTGACCCCTGATTCCTGCCTCAGCAGCATCCTGAAGTGCTAGTAAAACTCACAAGTCTGAGTCCCAATTTCAAATTATTTTTAAAATCAAGCTACAGTCAACGTTTCAACCACAAGACTTCTTCAGGAGTTATCTAAAAGAGAAAAAAAAGCAAAGTTAATGGAGAGGTAAGGGGAAATGAGGGGTATATATGTGAGGAAAGAAAACAGGAGGAGGCTCTAGGAAAAAAGTGATAATAGGCAAGGTAAGAAATGGAAAACAAAAAGGTGATGATGGGTATGAAGAGGCGTAGTAGGAGTAAATTTATTTGGTTTTAGTTTACCGGGTAAGTACACTAGACAACAATGTTGCCTATATTCAGGCACGACCCGGGAGAGTACAGACAGAGGAGACCAGAGTCAACATTAAAGAGTATTTCATGACACAGCATGAGGTGAGAACAAACATTTGAACAGTATACAGCCAGGTACAGTCATTATCAGTAACAACAAAGAGAAACAGATAACATTACATTAATTATTTTCATCTGATGATACATCAATGACTAAATTGAAACGACAAACAGCAAACAAAACTTAAATGAAGTAGCATTATAACAATAGGATTTCTGCTGGATGTGGGAAACTTTCAGATTTTGGAGACCAGTAGGAAATCAGTAAGTGCCATAGGGAGGAGAAAATGCTAGGAGAGAAGCCTGTTACAGGCACAAGAGCAGCAGTCGGATTCTAATAGGTGTGCCCAAGACTCAGTTTAAAGGCCTTGTGGGATTTGGAGAGTTTGATGTGGGAGGGAATGGAGTTCCAGAAGTGGGGGGCAGATATGGCAAAGGATCGTTCTCCTTTTTGTGTGAGATATCTGGGAATTTCAAGTTGGGTTTGAGCAGATGCCCTGAGGAGGTATGCTTGGGAGCGCTGAGTTAATAGTTCGGCAAGGTATTTAGGGGACCCCGTTCTGATCATATTATCAATTGTACAGCCTGCAGAACACTGTCTGAGCGAGTCTGGGGAAAGTCAATTTAGTTTTGAGTAGAGCAGGCAATGATAGGTAAGTCTGTGAGCGGAGAGAGCAAATCTGCATATACTGTTATAGCAGGTGCTCCATTTCTGGAGTGCTCCTTTGCTAGCTTTAAGGTAAACCTGAGAGCAATATGTTAGAGCAGGGAGGAGAAATCCTTGTGCAACAGCAAGCAGGGCAGCATCATTGAGGGAGGACCTAATTTTAAAGACAAGACCAAGTTTTGAGTAAACTGTCTTACATGTAGCCACAATGTGGAGGTTAAAGTCAAGAGATGGGTTGAGAGTGACTCTTAGATACCTGAAGAAGGTAACAAATTCAAGAGGGGAGTCATCTAGAGAATGTATCAATAAGTCTGGAGTAAGAGATCTGATTCTTGACGGGGGGCCAACAAGCATAGTTACAGTTTTCTTAGCATTCATTAGGAGCCTGTTTTGTAGTAACCACTCCTGCAAGCAGTTGAAGTCTGCTTGAAGATGTGCTCTTACTGATAAGGGATCTTTACCACTGGAGAGAAGCACCATGTCATCGGCATAAAGGATTAACGAGGAGGAGGAGCAGGAAAGGGAGGGCAAGTTGTTAATAAAAAGGGAGAAAAGTAGTGGGCCAAGAATAGATCCTTGGGGGGCTCCAACAGAGGTAGGGGAAAGATTTGAGACGGCGGATTTAATTTGGACAAATTGCAACCTCCCTTAGAGGTAGCTATCGAACCAGGAGATGGACGACAGGTCAAAGCCAAGGTGGGACAGTTTGGAAAGTAGCAGAGAGTGATTCACAAGGTCAAATGCCTTAGTGAGATCAATAAATATAGCCTCGATGAGCAGGTCTTATCCATCGCTGTAAGGACTGCATTTGTCAGCTGAAGTAGAGCAGTTGTGGTGCTGTGTCCTGTTCGGAATCCGTGCTGGGTAGGGGATATAAGGTTGTTAAGGTGCAGGTAATTTGTGACCCGAGTATGATGGCCTTCTCAAGAAGTTTATTTAAGGTAGAAGAATGGCAATTGGTCTATAGTTTGACATATTTTGGTATCTCTTTTTTTGTGAACAGGGACAATAGGCGGTTTTCCACAATGTTGAGTACCGTTTGGGTTATTATGGAAAGATTAAAGAGTCTTGCAATAGGAACAGCAAGGGCAGGGCTGCCTACTTCAAGAAGCTTGGCAGTAGCCCATCAGGCCAACAGATCCATAGGTGGATACTGATTTGAGAGTGCAGCACTTCGATTGGAGGAGACTAATGTGAAGACTGACGGTTTCATGAAGTTGCACCTCAGGAGGAGGTGAAAGAGGTTGGTTGAATTTCTCAGTGTATTCGGAGAGATCCGAGAATTGTGCATTAAGAGCATTAGCAATAGTAGGTAACTTGTTACAGTTTGCATCATTCAGTGTCATGTCGGTAATGGCCGTCTTGGGCCTTTGCCCAATGAAATTTTTGATGTGGTTCCAAAAACCCCTGGTATCACCCGCTGAAGATTGGAGAAGCTTAAGGCAGTAGCTCCTTTTAGCCTTCCGAATATCTTTTTTGCAGGCATTTCTCAGTTGTTTATAGTTAATTCAGTCTTCTGATTGTTGGGACTTCTTTGCCAAGGTCCAGGTCTTGTCTCTTTTTATCATGGCTCGAAGGAGGTCTTTTTTAAGCCATTTATTAGGGGAGCCCCTAAGACGCCTTTTTTTCAGAGGGATGTGCAGATCCTGAAGGGCCAGAAGCTGAGACATCAGGTATTCAAGTGCTGTGTTTACATCATCAGTGTGATAGATGGGAGACCAGTCTATATTATTTTATCCTCGAGAAGTGCAGTTCTGGTTTATTTGGCAAAATCCCAAAATTGAATGATTCTTGGGGGTTTAAGGCAGTGGCCATTCCAGATACAGAACGTAGGCAGGTGATCACTAATAGAATCCGAAAAGGTCCCTGCAGCAATTATTTTATTTGCTCTATTTGTAGCCATCCAGTCCAGGAGAGATTGGTGCTTCGAGTTGGAAGAGATGTGTGTAGGGCTAGAGATAAGTTGAGCAAGGTTAAGTCGGGCGAGAGCTTCAGTATATGTACTGGCGTGACTCCCTGATAGGTCTAGGTTGAAGTCTCCCATTAGTATGACTTCAGATCTACCATTTAGAGTGGCCAGATAATCCAACAGCCCATTTAAGCCAGGGAGAGCCCCCTTTGGAGGATTGTAGGCACAGATCAGATTTAGCCTTTTATCACCACCTAGTTGTAGAACTGTATGCAGAGCTTCACAGTGATTTGTTATCCAAGACTGGAGTACAGAGACATTGAGATGCTCTTTATAATAAAGGACAACTCCTCCACCCTTTTGTTTGGTGGGGCGATCAGATCTGGACAAGCTGTAGCCAAGTATTTTGTACATGGAATCAGGCATCTCTGGCCTGAGCCATGTTTCAGTTAGTCCAAGTATGTCCAGACAGTACAGGGCCATCCAGGCTTCAAGTTCAGGAAAGTTTGCTGGTAAACTTCTGATATTCATGTGGGCAATTTTCATGCCCTTAGTGGAAAACCAAGAGGAGTCATCCGTGGACCTGGCATTCCAATGGGGGCCAGGGTTAGATTCTATGTCTCCTGACAAGAATAAAGCGCAGAGCTAGCACCCAAACTTCTTTGTAGAATCTGTAATTGCGCTTGAGGTATTTGGGCATGCTAGGGGGTGATAGAGAAGGAAATGCCCCAATTTGGAAGGATGAGTTATATGGAGGTACAGGTTAGGAGAAGGGCAAAGGTTCTAGTTGGTATAAGGTTGAGAATACAAAGAGAATTCTTCATGGCAGTGGGACCCAGGGTATCCAGCTGGTATGTTACATGAGAGATAGGAGAAGATGATTATGGTGGGTAGTAATCCTGATACTACCAGAAGTGACCTTGGGCATGCAAGAGAGAACATTATGTATGCCTTGTATGAAACCTCTGTAAATCAGAAGTAGATTGTCCCTTATAAGAGAAGAATATAAGTGACAGAAATGGTGACTTAAGGGCAGGGTGACACCTATAGTGAAGGCAGTTTGAGTGGGACCCTTAGTGGCCAGAGGTTGGCAGTCAATTATACAAGTTATTCACAAGAGCCCCCCTCCCCCTGAGAAGCTGGAGGTCGCGAGGGCTGCACTGAATTGCCCTCCCTGCTGCCTGAAGGAGCCTGAAGCCGTGAAACCGCTAGGACTTCCCCCCTCCCCCCGAGGAGTTGGAGGTCGCGAGGGCTACACAGAAAAGTCCTCCCTGCTCTGTTCAAGCCAGAAGCTGCAAGATCAAGCCCCCCTCCTCCCGAGGAGCTGGAGGTCATGAGGGCTGCACTGAATTGCCCTCCCTGCTGCCTGAAGGAGCCTGAAGCCGTGAAACCGCTAGGACTCCCCCCCCGAGGAGCTGGAGGTCACGAGGGCTACACAGAAAAGCCCTCCCTGCCCTGTTCAAGCCAGAAGCTGCAAGATCAAGACCCCTTCCCCCTGAGGAGCCGGAGGTCGCGAGGGCTGCACTGAATTGCCCTCCCTGCTGCCTGAAGGAGCCTAAGCTGTGAAACCAGTAGGACTCTGAGGAGCTGGAGGCTGCTAGGGCTACAGAAAGCCCTCCCTGCCCTGTTCAAGCCAGAAGCTGCAAGATCGAGCCCCTCCCCGAGGAGCCGGGAGGTCGTGAGGGCTGACTGAGTTCCTCCCTGCTGCCTGAAGGAGCCCGGGTCAGTGAAACCGCTAGGACTCCCCTCCCCAGGTGCTGGAGGTCGCGAGGGCTACACAGAAAAGCCCTCCCTGCCCTGTTCAAACCAGAAGCTGCAAGATCGAGCCCCCCTCCCCCCGAGGAGCCGGAGGTCACGAGGGCTGCACTGAATTGCCCTCCCTGCTGCCTGACGGAGCCCAAAGCTGTGAAACCGCTAGGACTCCCCCCCTCCCCCCGAGGAGCTAGAGGTCATGAGGACTACACAGAAAAGCCCTCCCTGCCCTGTTCAAGCCAGAAGCTGCAAGGTAAAATACCTGAAAACTGCCTGCTGCAGTCGCTACTTTCAGGGCTAGCCTGGCTGTGGACAATCCTGTTATTTGTTTAAACTTGGTTTTGGTGCCTTTTTCAGGCTCGCACACCCTAGTTTCTCTCACTCGGTGGCAGGAGAAGCCCGGCCGAACGCTGCACGTTCGGCTCCCCACCAACCCCACCACCATCCTTGGTCGGCTCTCCCTTATATAGGAATACTCACATGGGGAGCCAGAACCAATCAGTCGACTTTCGCATTTGCTGGTTGTATCCTTCCAGCACTAGAGGGAGCCTGCACTCATTTTCTACTCTACCTAAGGATATATCTCTCACTAACATGATCCTTGCTACACTGGTACTCCTCTTACCACAGCACCCTCTGCTCACTCTCAACCCCTTTATATCCCCCATCGACCTGCCCCCACCAAACCACAATCCCCCACACTAATACCTGCTTTCCCTCAGCTTACTGCACATCTACCCTCAGTCCATCCCCCAACCATCCCAACCCTGACTACCGTGACTACCCCCACCACCCACCACCAAAGTGCTACCTAGTATCGCGATTTCATCACAAGTGGTCACTCTCGCTAGCATCTCCGGCTCCTTTCTCTTCCCATCCCATGCACCTCTCTTGTGAGGTCCTCGGCAGCTGCATATGCACCCCACCCTCAGCAACCACCACCCTGTGTGCACCTAATTTTTCTGCTGCTCCTGCTCTCGCAATGTGCACCCAAACCCTGGGCCCGCCAACTCTGCCATGCCTCAGCCCACCGGTGGCAAAGGTCTCCGAATTGCTTTTATAAACATATGTAGTCTCCCCAAGAAAACTGCAGCTCTCCAATGCTGGGTTATGCAACACTCCCCTGACATTGTCATGCTAGCAGAAACCTGGCTCTCCTTGCTCACGCCTGACTCAGCCATCTCTCTTCCAGGCTTTTCTCTGTTCAGGGCTGATAGGATGGTCAGGCGCAGAGGGGGGTGTGCTATCTACTTGCATGACTCGGTCCTCGGCTATGCCCTCCCTACCCCTGAGCTCAACCATGGGGCGCAAGCCATTACTCTTAAAATCACGCCCTACCCTGGTCGTGGCCCCTTATACCTAACCACGGCTTACATACCCCCGAGTGCAAAAAATTTAGCGATCACTTGACTCTCTATCCACCTTACCTCAGAAGGCTGAACAACTAATATTGGGTGACTTAAACACCAACTGGCTCAGCCCCTCGTCTGATAATATAAAGGATGAGCTTGCAGCCCTTGACCTGTCTCAAATGGTCACTAGGCCCACTAGACTTAACAAAGCAACAGGAACCAGCTCCCTCCTGGACGTAGTCCTCTCTAACCAGCCACATAAAGTGGCATCCGTACAAGTCCTTGTGGACTCACTCAGCGACCACTCCCCTGTCATCTGCTTTTGGTCCTCCCCTACTCTCAGCCCTGTGTACAGCAGCACCTTTCGATGCAGATTTCTCCCAAGGGGTCTCGACAACCTCAAACGCCACCTCGCAGACAAGTCAACTGGACCCTAGTGGCCTGTGCATCAGACATAAACACTGCCCTAACCTACCTCACCACGGCCTTCAACCACGCCTGTGATCTGTTTGCCCCATCACCACATCTAGACAAAAAAAACGGACTGCTGCATGGATAGCTCCTGCACTGATCCAGCAACTAAAAAAAAGAGATAATCTCTGGCACATAGTAAATGACTCTGGTAGAGTGGATTACAGGCAAGCCTATAGGGCAGCCCGCAACCAATGCACCTGGGCCATCAAGCAGGCAAAAGCTAAATACTACCAGGCTGCCTTGACATCCTCCTGGGGCTCATCCAGAGCCTTCTGGGACAACATTAAAGAACTGAATGGTAAAACCTGCTCCCCCCCCATCTCAGATTGTCATAAATGGGGCAGTCTCGACGGACCAAACATGTATTGCAAACTGCCTTAATAAAACCTTCACGGACTTAAGTGCAGTTCTCCCTGCCCACTTTTTTGACCCGGTTGCCACGCCCACCCACACTCACACTTCCAGGCCACAATTCCACTTCTGGATGATCTCACCCCACGATGCCAAACCTTTCTTAATAAAGTTCCTCGCCTCTCAGAACCCAAGTAATGACCCTCTTGACCCCAAGATCGTCTACGCTGGATGTCATCTTATCCCCCCACGCTTATCATAAACAAATCCTTATGCCTAGGCCAATTCCCGGATGCTTGGAAGCACGCTGAAGTAACCCCCATCCATAAGTCTGGGGACTGTATACTACCTAATAACTATAGGCTCATCTCCATCCTCCCCCCCCATCCAAAGCTTTAGAAAAATTAGTAACCACACAGCTCACAGAATACCTAACTAAACACAACCTTCTGTGTCCTGAGCAACATGGGTTTTGTCTTGGCCACAGCACGTCCACTGCCCTTCTGGAATTCTCCCACCACATACACTCTGCGCTTTACAAGGGTCAACTTGCAGGGGCTGTATTCATAGACCTATCCAAGGCTTTCGACACTGTGTGCCACCCCTTGCTGTTAAACTCCCTAAGCCAACTGGGATTCTCATCCGCCCTCTGAATTGGTTCTCAAGCTACCTTCACAACAGGTCCCAAAGAGTTAAGCTAAATGGGACCCTCTCCTCCAATCTACTAGTACGCTCAGGGTCCCACAAGGATCCATCCTTGACCCACCCTTTTCAGTCTATTCCTAAACACCTCCCAAGCTCCTGTTCCAACAAAATACTGTTTCATGCTGATGATGCAGTAATCTAGCATCACACTCGACCCACTCCTACTCCAAGGCACACTGCAAAGCGCCTTCCTCCAAGCTGAAAAATGGTTCAGTAACCATTGACTAGTCCTGAACCTGAAGAAAACAAAGTCAATGCTGTTCTCACATCGGCAAAACAGCACCAAGGACACTCCCCTTCACATCACCACCAGCATACTCCTCCCACTAGAACAGGTAACATCCTATAAGTACCTGGGCATCACCTTTGACCCAGGCCTTACATTCCACGCCCACCTAAAAGCCCTGTCATCAGCCATGAACTCCAGGATTGGGCTCCTCTACCGCCACAAAGATTGCCTCCCCGAATCTGCCTTAAAACTAGCCATTACCTAATCGGTATTGTCACTGGCCCACTACGGACTTCCAATCTACGCAGCGGCCGACCCCTCCACTTTATCAAAAGTCCAGACCTCTATTAACAAAGCCTGTAGGCTCCTTACCAGCGCCCACAGCAGAACTCACACCTGTCTGCTATATCAACTTACTCATCTTGAGGAAAGACTGAACCATCATACTGCCTGCTGGGCAAAATCCATGTCAGGGCTCTGCCCACCTGGCGTCTCTGCACCCCTGCAGCTGGCTGTCCGGCCTTTGCCAACCTGTAACTCCACCGCAGCCACCTTCATAGTTCCCAGGGCAAGGACCTCTCGCTGCCAAAGATCCTTTCATCACAAAGCCCCGCCCTGGTTCAACTCCCTTCCTGAGGCTATCACTAAGATCCCCGGGATTGGCCATTTCAAAATCGCCCTCTGCCAACATATTATTGACAGCTGATGTTGTAAATGCCTGTAGTTGACCAAAACCCTGTCTCGTTTAGCCCTATGCCCTTTGGGTCCCATAGACGACTGGTTCTGGTACTATATAACAAACCGCAACATGATGTTATTTAATGATGTGTATGCTGTTATATAACGATGCGTGTAACTCAACATATGTTTGTACCTGTACAATTGCTGCCTGTAACGCCACATGTGTATTTATGTATCTCACCCATATGTAATCCCTGCCCTAACCTCACTTAATTGTTGTCTCCCCCCACCAAAGACGAGGTACCTTTGTAAATGAGTCCCTGACTCAAAGGTTGTAAAACTGATTAAGTCAATAAATAAAATAAATAAATAAAAATTCCAATAGAGTGCAGTTTATGAGGAGTGGACAGGAGCAGGGGGAATCTGAAAATGTGAGGGGAAAAGATAAAACTAGGATACCCTCAGTCTGAGTTACTTTTCCATATAAAATAAGTGTAGAACAGAGGCAAACATGGAGAATAGGCAAGAGTGAGTGGAGGGAAAAAAAAAAAAAGGACTGCCTAGCTGGTTTGAATTAGGACTGATGCAGCAAGGGGGAGGGGTAGGACTGCCCTCCAAGTGAGTTTATGGATTGGAACAAAAGTGGGCGGATTACCAGTATTTAATTAATGGTAAGGAGGAGGGGTGGGGGCGTGGTAGCCTTAAGCTCGCAAGCAGCTGCTGTGTTAGAGGATATGCTAAAATTAATTAAAACAGCAGCTGTAGTACCAGAATCAGCAAAAGTTAATTAAATCAAGGTAGGCAGGCTAGAGTGTATAGAGGCACAGTCTTAGGCACAGTCTTGAGAGTCAAAATACATTAATTTCCTTGGGATTAAAGTGGCTGCAGCAGCGAGTACTACAGCGCCAGGGAGCTGAGCAGAAAAAAGGTGCCAAGGTTTAAAACCGAGCACAGTCTTGAGATTGCGTACCTTCCTGCTGCCAGCCTTGTAGCTTCGGGGAACCAAGGGGAGCTGGGAAGGGCTTTTCAACAAACTGAACACTCTCGACCCTTCCTGCTGCCAGCCTTGTAGCTTCGGGAAACCGAGGGGAGCTGGGGAGGGCTTTTCAACAAACCGTAGCCCTCTCGACCCTTCCTGCTGCCAGCCTTGTAGCTTCGGGAACCGAGGGGAGCTGGGGAGGGCTTTTCAACAAACCGTAGCCCTCTCGACCCTTCCTGCTGCCAGCCTTGTAGCTTCGGGGAACTGAGGGGAGCTGGGGAGGGCTTTTCAACAAACCGTAGCCCTCTCGACCCTTCCTGCTGCCAGCCTTGTAGCTTCGGGGAACCGAGGGGAGCTGGGGAGGGCTTTTCAACAACCGTAGCCTCTCGACCCTTCCTGCTGCCAGCCTTGTAGCTCTGGGGAACCGAGGGAGCTGGGGAGGGCTTTTCAACGAACCGTAGCCCTCTCGACCCTTCCTGTTGCCAGCCTTGTAGCTGGGAACCGAGGGAGCTGGGGAGGGCTTTTCAACAAACCGTAGCCCTCTCGACCCTTCCTGCTGCCAGCCTTGTAGCTTCGGAAACCGAGGGAGCTGGGGAGGGCTTTTCAACAAACCGTAGCCCTCTCGACCCTTCCTGCTGCCAGCCTTGTAGCTCGGGAACTGAGGGAGCTGGGGAGGGCTTTTCAACAAACCGCAGCCCTCTCGACCCTTCCTGCTGCCAGCCTTGTAGCTTCGGGGAACTGAGGGAGCTGGGAGGGCTTAACAAACCGTAGCCTCTCGACCTTCCTGCTGCCAGCCTTGTAGCCGGGAAACCGAGGGGAGCTGGGAGGCTTTCAACAACCATAGCCCTCTCGACCCTTCCTGCTGCCAGCCTTGTAGCTCGGGAAACCGAGGGAGCTGGGAGGCTTTTCAACAAACCGTAGCCCTTCCCGACCCTTCCTGCTGCCAGCCTTGTAGCTCGGGAACTGAGGGAGCTGGGAGGGCTTTTCAACAAACCCAGAGTTCCTCGACCCTTCCTGCTGCCAGCCTTGTAGCTTCGGGAAACCGAGGGGAGCTGGGGAGGGCTTTTCAACAAACCGTAGCCCTCTCAACCCTTCCTGCTGCCAGCCTTGTAGCTTCGGGGAACTGAGGGGAGCTGGGAAGGGCTTTTCAACAAACCGTAGCCCTCTCGACCCTGAGGAGTCCTCGGGGGGGGGCTAATTAACAGGATATAGTAAGAAGTCTGAAAGGTGACAAAGGGGGGGATGAAGACAGAGATATCTGGAGAAAATGAAAATAGATGTGCACACAAAGCTGGAATGCCCACATGAGTATGCCCCCCACACACACACACACACACTGGATGGAAGTGTATGCAGGCATACCCACACATGCAAATGTACCATGTGCATATGCAAGCAAAGATATGATGGGGTTTTGAGTAAAAAGGACAGACTACAGTGATAAACCATAAGGTGGCTGAAAGCTGTTAGTAGAAAATAGACAGCAGGCAAAGGAGCTTCTTGAAGCTTGTGAGGCATACCTCTCAACCGTCACACATTACGAAGTACGTCACTCATTTAACCCCTCAGAAATCCTCTGCCCCACATGAAAAAGGGGATATTCCACATTTCCCACTGAGACTTTAAAGCAGAAATTCATAATTATCGACTATGCTCTGTTATCAGCAAACATTATTAACATTAGTGCACTGACAGCAATAGTGTTCTGAACTTGCAGTTCCAAGTTTGATGATACGTCACACATTTTGGTCATTTGTCACACATTTCAGGGAAGAAAGGTTGAGAGGTATGCTGCGGGGAATTGTCTATGGGCTTTTTCCTTATTGCCAGGTAGAATGTAGGTAGGTCAGGAAGGCAGAGGAGAGGGAAAATGGGAGGGTAGGCAGGAGAGTAGATCCACCTAGGGAGAGGGAGAGTTGGACTGGAGTGGAGGAGCAAAGAGGCTATAAAAGGGGGTGTGACACTGAAGCCCAGCCTCTTTGTTCCTGATTCAAGATGAAATCGGTGGCCTTCTGCAGTGCATTTAGAATATCTGAGTTGGTACAACCAAACAAGGCAGCCAAGACAGTGGTGGATTTGGCATTTGAAGAGATGGCCTTGTTGAAGGAAGGGGTGTTTCTGCAGATCTAGAAGAGCAAAATGAATCATTTGGCATTCGGGTGCTGGTACAAGTTGAGAACATTCTTGTGGACAAAAGGTACACGAGGGCAGAACTGCAGAAATACATAGCTCAGATGTTGGGGGAGGGGCATTCTTTCATCTTGAAAATGAAACCCTTTTGAAGGTATTTCAGTTCTATATGTTCTCTGCTGGGTCATGATGAAGCTGGGGTTGAACTCATTGGAGTTTTATATAATTTCCTTGGAACAGGGGCAGCAACAAATACAAGGGCCGTACAGCTGTCAGACACCAAGATAAAGGCATTGAGATGGTAGAAGCTGCAGGTTTCTGAAGGATTCATATGGTCACATTTGCTGTAAGTCTCTCTTTTTATGTTTACTGATAGTTGCAGACTCCATATGAGACAAATGTGGATTTGCGGGCATTCTTTTATTCATTGGACAGTCAAAAGGGCCTAGCAGATGTGGCAGGTGTGGACCTCTTTCTGGACCCACAAATGCAGAAGGTGCAATGGATGGGGCACTGAGGAGGCAAGTGGAAAGCCTTTTTGCCATGGGTCATATCAAAGACCCAGAGACAAGGCCCTCCTGGGGTACTGGTGGTCCATTTGGTGGGTAATGACTTCGGGCTGGTGAATTCGCTGAGTTAGATTTTCTATATGAAGGACATCCTCAATTTATTATGGCAATGCTGGTTGGGAGTGGCACTTATATGGTTGCACATAGTACAGCGGCAAAAGTGGTGGCATGCAAGGGATCCTGCAGCAGTTGAGAAGGCTTGTAGCTAGGGTGATCAATTTGTCGATGTGCTCCTTTATGGAGTTAATAGGTGGAAAGGTACTGCAACATGATGAAATCATGACTTCGTTGCCACATCTTTATGCAAGGGATAGGGTGCATTAATTCATGGTATGGATGCATAACTTTTTATCAGATATACTGGGTGTTTCAGAGAAGTCTTAGCATGCCTTGCTTTGGTGGGATGGACTATAGTCATTCTGTGGTGATACGGTAGTCTTGCAGGTAGAGTACAAAGGGGGTAAATGGGGAGGTCTGGAAGTGACACTGCACTCAGTGGTGCAGGATCCAGTGTTGCTGAGGGGATAAGCAACCTCTGTGAATACTAGGGCTGCACGAACCTCTAAAAGTTCTACCTTCTAAACTTTCTGAGTAGAGTCCAAAAAAATTCTACCTGGTTCTACCGGGTAGAACCCAGAGAATCGGGTTCTACCAGGTAGAACTGGGTTCTACCATTTATAAGCAAGTTCTATCAAGTAAAACCAGGTTCTACCAAGTAGAACCAGGTTTTACCAAATAAAACTAATTCTACTATGTAAAAAAACAAGTTCTACTAAGTAAAAACAGGTTCTACATGGTATAACACAGTTCTATAATATATAATGCAAAAAAAAATTACATGGTTCTACTTAATTAAGAAATCCACAGAAGTATTGTTTTTTGTTTGGGAAAGTACATGTAGTACTAAGATTGGGGTATACAGTTAAGTATTGCAAAGCTTTGGTGCTTAGGATTCTGTCTCTGTGCTCGCGAAAGCTTTGCAAAACTTACCATTCTTAAAGTTAGAATCTTAATATTACATGTATATTCCCAAACATGCAAAATAAAATATGTGGATTTTTTATAGTTAAGTAGAACCAGGTGGAATGTGCTTATATATTATAGAACCACCTGGTTACCAAGCAGATGCTTAAAAATACTAGTGCTAAAACAGATTTAGCAAGCGGTAAAGGTCAGGGATGATATATGACTTGTATATTATACCTGACAAGTTTAGCTTTTTAAATCTGGTTGCAGGCAGCCCAAAGGGTTAACCCCCTGAGCTACACCCTGTTACAGTAATTTTAAATCTTCCCCCACTGTTAGACTCAGGTACTAATAGAGCCCAGTTCAAAATGACAGGCGCCCGTGGTACCTATAGCTTCAGCTGCTTTAGTACCAAATAAGTACATGGACAGAAGTTTACAGTACAAAATGTATTTAATCCACACAATGTGGTAAAGCAAAATACCACACTGCCCCAGCGCTTCTGTACCTTACCTTCCTCAGTGACCCCCCCCCCGAGGATGGTATGGTGCCGACGTGCTGGGGCAGTGTGGCTTTTTGCTTTACCACATTGTGTGGATTAAATTATTTTTCTACTTTAAACTTTTGACTGTGTAGTTATTAGTTTGAGGCTTTCTGTTATTCTGAGTAATTGTCAATGTTAGTAATACATTACCCACCATCATTTTCTCCTTTCCCTCTAGTACACTCTCCTGCCCTGATCCCTGTACCTCTCATAGGTAACTATCTCAATATTATTTCATTTGTCCCACCCTCCCAAACATCTGCCCCTTCCTCATCTTTACTCAGAGTAATTGAAAAACCCATAACAGTATACCATCTGCAAATTGTGTTTATGATGCCAGTTCACGTGCATTGTTTGGTGTCTAACAATGGAGGGCGAATTGTATTTGTAAGAGGGAGTGTCCCAGGGTGTTTGGAGGTCTTGGAGTTTTGGACGGGGGCTAGGGTAATATCAGGGATTTTTTTTATTGTCATGATAGTCAATTAGTGCAGTATGTGGGAACAGCATTTTGTAAAATCTATTTTTTTTTATTTTCATTTTACAGGTTATGATTAAAACAGTTTCTATCTGGTGAATGGTTCCTTCAGAACAAAACAATGGATGTCATTGGGTGCAACATTGAAATTGGGAATGTGTTTTAACGTTGACATTTTACATTAAAAAAAAATGTTTTTTAAATTAAATTCCCACCTGTAATTGAACCTGAAGAACAGTTATTTATTATTTATTTTATTAATGTTTTTGTTAACAGCCAGTAATAAGTATTCATTGAGTGTGTATTTTGTAATAAAAATCCAATAAAACAAATGGATGAAGAGATGTGTGACAATGTGCAGTAATTTCTGGTTATTTTAGCTGAACTGCCATATGCAGTGGTCCTTCAGTTTCTGGCTCTAGTCAGATTGGGCCTTAGTGGCACATGAGAACCAGCAGTGGATGTTTGTTTCTGAAATGAATGGAACTCGGGATGAGAAGGAGACAGGGGGATCCAACAGTGGAGGAAAGACAGCTGGAAAGGCTAGTGGCTACTAGTGGCAATAGAATCCTTCACCATCATCATCGTGGCATGATGCCATCTGAGTGCTGTCAACCTGCATACATTTGGGACAGTATATGGTTTTGAATTGAGGCAGGTTCATTTTTAAAAAAGTGAGCCTCTCTACATTCTTCGTGGAAAGACATGTTCTTTTGTTATTCACTATTGCCCTAGTGGCACTAGAAATTCTCTCTGAATATGTGCTGGCAGGTGGGCAACTAAGGTATTCAGTTGTGATCTCAGTTAAAGAAAGCCAGATCAATTTTTCTGTTGCCAATAAAGCAATGGTTCATCATCTGCAGTGAGATGTACAGTCTCCTCCATATAATCCTTAACCATTTTTGCAGCAGGGAATTCTGGTACCACTATTGCCACCTGAGACTTCCCAGCTGTCTTTATTAGACCAAAATCTGACAACATGTCTCACAGTGGTTCATCCTCTTGAGGTGTAGCAGCAGTTCTGGTTTGTGTTTGATGAGCCAAAACATCAGTAGTGGTGGTAGCAGCCGTAGCAGCACATTGTGCTCCCTCCCCACCAGATTTTGTTCAGAATTTTAATGTTGCCAAAAGGACACTGATGATGTACTACTTTTCTCATCTATACATGCTGACACTTTCTCAGTTAACAGTTCATGATAGTGTTACAGGTCTTTAAAGTCATGTGGTTTGAAGAATGTCTCAATTGTATCCTTAAACTGAGGGTCCAGAAGTGTGGCCAAAATGTAATGTTCTGCTTTGCACATATTTACAATGTGCTCGTCAGCCAGGAAGATTTGTATCATTTTCCCAACAAGTGATGCAGCATTGATGTCATCATTGTCGAAGAACTGTGATTCAAGATGCTGCAGTCTCATCCTGATGAGTGAAATTAAGGGTAGGATCTGATTTAGTCCAGCACCATCAGAGCTCACCACTCAGGTAGCCTCCTCAAAGGGTTTAAGGATACAACAAAGATTCTCCATCAGATGCCACTGATTGGGGCTGATATTCACATCTTTCCCAATGCCATGTTGGACTGCATCTTGATGAATGGCTTTCTGTTGTTCAAGCATTCTCTGCATCATATAGTAAGTGGAATTCCACTGGGTTGGAACTTCCTGTATCATCTGGTGGAGAGGGAGGCTGTTTTCAATCTGAATCTGCCGCAACAACTTTCGGGCTTTCACAGAATGGCTAAAGTGAGAGTACACAGTGCGGGTAGCTGCAATCAAGTTCTGCACATTTCTATCCTCACTGATGAAGTCTTTTACCACCAAGTTAATAGTGTGTGCAAAGCATGGTACATGTGTAAACTTACCAAGTCTTACTGCTTTCACAATATTTGAAGCATTGTCAGATACTATAAATCCTGGTTGCAAGGACTTTGGAGTCAGCCACTCAGAAAACTTTTCTTCAAAGCCCTTCAGAAGATGTTCCTCTTTGTGGTCTTTTTCAAAACCATAAATACATAAAGCTGCCTGCCTTCGAACTGTGAAAGTCCCTTGCCTTTTTGCTGCTGCTGCTGCCGCCACCAGTGCCACTACATGATGATGATGATGATGATGATGATGATGATGATGATGATGATGAGGAGAAGGGAGAAAAGTTTACCAAGTGGCCAGTCACAACCATATAGTCAGTCATCCGACCACTGGTCCACATATCTGTCGTGACATGAAACATTTTACCCACTGAATCTTTCAGAGCATCAGACACACTTTTCCGAACAGCATCATACAAGTCTGGAATGGCAACACTGGAGAAATATGTCCAACTGGGGACCTAATACTTTGGCACAGCAATTTCCATGAGTGCTTTAAAACCTGGATTAGCCACAGATGAGAATGGGAGCAAGTCAGTGGCTATCATCTCCCCATTTGCCTTTGTCAATCGCCTTGCCTCAGGCCTGTTGGGCTTATATTTCTGTGACTGCTCAAAGCAGTCTTTCAAAGAAATTTGATACCTGTTATGCTTGCTGCTATCACCTGATTTTCTGGGCTGCTTCCCTTGATCTTTACCACCATGAGGGGTGGAAGTTGTGGCCATGGATGGTATATGACTCCGGCTTGGCCGTGGTGGTGGACTCAGAGGGGTAAAGAAATGAAAAATTGAGGATGCTGTGCTTTGACTGGAAGGAAGACTTTCATCATCCTTCACCTCTGCATCAGTTGCTTAATTGCATTGGTAAACATCTATTACCTCATCCTCCTCAGCTGAGTGCAGAACTGCAACAATTTGTGTGTGTTCTTTTTGTGCTTTTTGATACTGATAAATGTGAGACTTGTCCATATGCCTTATCATTGTTGATGTCCCCAGTCGAGTACCCACTTTACCACAACTTAATTTTGTTCTGCATAATTTGCAAACCACATGGCTGCCAGATGATTTATCTTGTGTAAAAAAAAAAAAAAATCCCACATGAATTTCACCAATTTTGTTGCACTGCTGTTTATGGGGAGGATAGGTTCATTACTACCACAGCCACTACCACAGCCACTACTACTTCCACTATCTCTTTGAGGTCTTTCCATACCCATCTGCATGTAATCTTTGGCTGATTGACCTGCATCTCTTTCTTCCTCTCGTGAAGCCTGTCCATCTTCTGTCCTCTGTTGTTCCTCTGCATGTGTGGGTGTCTGACTCTCCAAGTTATGCCCCACTATCATTAATGTTTTTTTAGCACCACAGCCATCCTTCTGAGAACTTGTTTTTGTTCTTTTTTTGCCCCTGTATTCCTCCTCTTCATCCCACTCCCCAGAGCTACTGCTACTTGACATACTGACTGCTGCTTATCTACTACAAACTCAGGATCTGTTCTACTGATTTTGCTCTGCTTACTAAAACTTCCTGCTGCACTATTATGGCCCTTGTACTCATCCTCTGAGTACCACGACGGGTTACTCCTGCAATGTCCTGAATTTTCTGTACTGTTGTTACTGTTGCCTGGATTGCCTGAGATGTGCTGCTGTTCTTTTTACCACTCATGGCTGCATCGAGTCAAGTACGTTTAGTAAGACACAGGGAAATTTACTCTCAAATAGGAAAATACAGCACTGCTGGTGGCGTCGAGTCAAGTACTTTAAGAAGTAAGACACAGGGATATTTTCTCCCTAACATAAATAACAGCACTGCTTGCTACGTCGAGTCAAGTATTTTAAGTAGTAAGGCACAGGGATATTTTTTCCCTAACAGGTAAATACAGCACTGCTTGCCACATCGAGTCAAGTACTTTAAGTAGTAAGATACAGAGATATTTCTCCCTAACAGGTAAATAACAGCACTGCTTGCTGCATCGGTCAGGCACTTTAAGTGGTAAGACACAGGGATATTTTCTCCCTAACAGGTAAATACAGCAATGTTTGCTGCGTCAAGTCAAGTACTTTAGGTGGTAAGACACAGGGATATTTTCTCCCTAACAGGTAAATAACAGCACTGCTTGCTGCATCGAGTCAAGTACTTTAAGTGATACGACAGAGGGATATTTTCTCCTTAACTAGTAGATAACAGCACTGCTGGCTGCATCGAGTCAAGTACTTTAAGTAGTAAGGCACAGGGATATTTATACCCTAACAAGTAAATACAACACTGCTGGCTGTGTCTAGTAGTTGTGAAAAAAACGTGGTATTATTATCCCAAATGGGTCGGTAAAGCACTGTACTAATTAAAATAGGTGTGTTGTCTGTACTTGGGAACACAGGATTTTTCCCTAACAGGTCAGCAGTACAGCAGTACAGCAGTGAAAACTTTTAAAACACAAGGAGAGTTTGATTGGAGGACCCAGTCAGAAAGAACTCACTGCTAGGCTGACTGCATGGGATGAGAGTGAGAGAGAGGTCAGTCAGAGACGAAGAGCAGGCACTTTAGTTTTCACATTTAGCAAGCACTGTACCAAATAAAACCTTACTTTAAAATGTTTTGTCTCATACTTTTTTTTAGTAAGGAAGACTGCAGAGACTCATGCCCTCCCCTCCAGTACTACTTGTACAAATTCAGAATGATTCAAATTGTTATTGTTAGTAGTAGTACTGCTAAGTACATCATAGGATGTTTGGGGAGAAAAAACAAATAGTAGTAGTAGTACTTGCTGTTGCTGTGTGACAAATTTTACTTTTTTGGGTTGTTTTGCCTCAGCCCTGACTTGTTTTTATTTTAAATAAAAAATGTATAAGATCCAGTTAAAACGAAGATTGATTCCCAGCTAAAGCAAGGATCTTGGAATGAAGAACCAGAGCAGAGAACTGAAATTTCAATTTCAGTAAAACATGCTCCTCGAGGTATCCTCCTCCAGTCCTGATCGTCACTCAGTCACTAATTACGACATACTCAGTCTCTCAGTCCACTTAATCAAGTGTGTTTTTCTAAAAGAGACAAGCAAAATTAACTACGAATGTTTATATTCTCTTTTTGTCTGGTGATCAGAGATTTGTTTAGGTCTACAGTACTGCGACAAATGATTCCAAAGGAAAGCTAAGCAAGCTTGAAAGCGTCCTGTTCACACCACCACACTCAGCGCTATGACAGGGAAAATGTGGAGCAGGTCTAAGCCAAGACATTGTGGTGTGTTCAACCACATGTTTGTGTGACCTGCTCCACGAAAGATTACTTTACTTGCTTCCCTGTCTGAAGAGTGGGTGGTGTGTGAAATCCTCCTTCTTCCAATCAAAGAATTTCTTACTGGAGGAAGGCTGGATGACAGATAGACAAGTTTCACTGTCTCGTGACTCTCTTCTCAGTATACCACGTGAGGAGGACTCTGGGAGAAATACAGAGCATGCGCTGCAGAAAGGAGGAGGAACTGCAAGGTATGACAAAAAACTTTTTTTTAATTAAGTAATCAAACCAAAGTTCGTGATTGACGACATAAATTTCACACCCTCGGACAAGCGCGAACTTGGAGAGTTTGAGCATTTACTGGGATAGGTCGAACTGAACTTGCAGCCCTAGTGAATACAAACCCAGTCTAGGAACAGCACACTCAATTGGGATACATAAAAGACAGCTAGTTGCTGTAGCTGCTGCAGCTCACTCGAGTTTGAGTGACTGGAAATGCTGATATGTAGGTTTATTTATCACCAGTGAAGACAATCACCATCACTTGAATGCCTTGGCACTTCGATCGAGTAGCTCTTCATCAGGGGGTAGAGTCCAAATGTTACCCACACTTCTTAAATGCTGACAGATTGATGACATCACAGTGATGTAAACATTTACCAAAAATGATTTGATACCACTTAAAATTAATTGTTTGTTAGAGGTTATGACTGAAATTATTTCATAGTAGTTCAGTTAAACTTACAATAGTGTGTTAATGAGGAGCTTAACAAACCTCCCCTAATATGCAATTTCTCAATCATAGTGCCAAAATACATATGACATAAAAACAGTATAAACGTCATTAGAGTATATTTAAAAAAAAAAAAAAACTTTCACATTTTCTGAGAGGGACGAGGGAGAAGGAAAAGAAAGAAGTCAAGGTAACTTACTAACAGTCTTGCCTAGTCCATCAATGATAGTCATGCATAACTACAGGGCTCCAAAATAGTATAGTATATGGTGGAACGCTGTTCCGCATGGAAATCCATGCCTGGAACAGCGTTGTTGTCCCAGAAACTCAGGCACATTTGTTGTGCTGCACCCAGTGCGTCACCGGTGCAGCACAACAAGATCGAACACATTCACGCATGCGCAATAGAGCGGCCCACAGCAACACGGAAGGAATCCTTTGGCGGCAGACACACACAGAAGTAAGCCTTTTTTTTTCACCGAGTGTTCACGAGTACTGCTTATGGTTGCCCATACGCTATAAAAGATTGTGTATGAGCAACCATACACAAACAAGGCAGTTATGCAATCTTGAGGTTTCCGTGGTAACTGACCTCTCGAGCTACTCTCGAGGTCTCAGGTTACCACGGAAACCTCTCGATCACAACTGCCTTGTTGTGTATGCTTGCTCATACACAATCCTCTATGTGCTCTCCATTTCAAGTGTAAACTTTTGCTGCTTGAATGCAGGAGCTGGACACAGTCACAGGGGCATCTGCAGTCCAAATTATGCAATCACCCTTGGATTGTTAAGGGAGGCCCTTGTTTGATATGGGATCTCCATACAGAAAAGATAGATCAACCAGACGGAGCGACCTGAAGGATAATTCTGAAAGAAAAAACTATTAGTTACTTCTCTTAAGAATGACATAACCATCAAAGCACAATGAAATGACAGTCAAATGGAATATTAAAATACTTACACAATAATATATACATTGTTTGGTTGTTACTGCAAAATGCAATTTTGTCTCCAAACATTAGCTACACATCTAATTCACAAACCCTTCTTTTCAGCTTGAAGTTTAGAAGTTCCAGTCACTCAAGCTTGAGTGAGCCACAGCAGCAGCTGCAGCAACTAGTTGTCTTTTCTGTATCCTGATTGAGTGCGCTGTTCCTAGACTGGGGTAATGCAGGAAATGTGCCACTGACACAGATGGTTTTCTCTCAAGGCTGGCAAGAGGTGAGGCCCCTGACAATGGGAAGTCTGATGGGCCAGTCAGGAGATAGCATCCTTGGGTTTTGGTCTGCATGTGTAGTGCCCTCTGACTGGGAGGGACACATGACACACGACTGTAGAGTCAGCCCTTATGCCTCAGAGGCCGGAGTCCCTCTAAATGGGGTGACCTTTTAGAAGACAATGGGACTGCCCAGTAAGGTCCACTGAGGGTAAGTAGATGGACCAGAGGAAGGTTAGGACCTCCAGAAAAGAGGCTTGTTGACACTACCGAGCTGGGCACTAGGTCAGAACAGTGACTGTTTAGACAACGATGTCAAAAACAGCATAGTCCAAACAGCACTGATCATAAAAGCGGCAGAAACAAATGCTGCAAACAAACACAGCGCCACTGGTAGAGATCGCAAGTCTGGTTTGCGATCTGCCCCCGTGCCCCCCACCCAGTATTTAAAATGACCAACTACCCTTCCTTGAAATATTGCCTTACTGTTTACTTGTTATTTTTGTCCTCAATATGTACTGCTTGTGTATCCCATCATTGTATTATTTGTTATTGTACGGTTTCACCAAACTCTACCTTTGTAACCTTCTGGGTCGCACCTGAAAATAAGCATTTCCTTGTCTAGCATGCCTACCCAGTAAACAAAAGCTAATAAATAAATAAACCAACTCCGAGTCAGAGTTGGATTTCAGGGAAAAAAATGTATTTCTCCTGTAAGCTGGTGCCAGATTTGTTTTTCTAGTTGACCTTTTGTTCTCCTGGCACAGTTACTACAGTGGAGCGAGGAATGCTACAGCCATGACCCCCAGAGTCCCTGACTTGGCTATTCAGCTGAATAGTTATACCACTTACAGGCAAGACAGATTGGGCAAATGAGGTAGGGGTTGTATCATATACGTAAGATACACCCTCCAAGTTCTTGCACTGGCCCACTTTCCAACCACTGGCAAAACACAAATGCTAGGTATCAAAGTTCAGCTAGGCACTCGGGGCAAATGCCTCACCATAATCTCTGTCTACATATCTCCAAAAGACCAGACCCTTAGCTTTAAATCAGTACTAGACTACCTGTCTGAGCACAAGCTCAACTCTGAAGTTCTACTGCTCAGAGACATCAATATAAATTGGCTGTCTTTTGAGGCAATGCTCTGCAAAGATGAACTCTCTGCATGTCCCAAAATATAAAGACCCCTACCAGGGTGAACTACAGCACTGACTCAAGCACGCTTGTAGACTGGTTAATAACCAATAGACCTGACGGACTATCCAGCACAGTGGTACTCCCTGATGTCATCAGTGATCACTCCCCTATCCTCTGCACCTGGATGAACAAGTCTCCAAAAATTCCACCCAGACAGTCACCACCCGCGTGCTAAAAAAGGGGCATCTTGACTCATTTAAAGCACACCTCTTGAAACTAAACTGGTCAACTATCTATAGCACTGAAGATGTTGACACTACCCTAGAAGACTTTGAAAGTAAATTTAATTCATCCTGTGACATATTTCCACCTTACAAGAAAAGAAAACTCAAGGGGTCTAGTAAGTCATGGATCTCACCAACACTCCTTGACCAAATGAATGTAAGGGACAACTTATGGCATAAAGCCAAAAGCTCTGGGTTCCCATAGACCTCCAGAGATATAAAACCACCTGCAATGAGTGCACAAGGGCCATCCATAGACTAAAAAGCCTCTACTTCAAAGCACAGCTTGACAACACCTGGGAAGACAGCCGTACATTTTGGGATAGCATAAAATCTCTAACTGGTAAAACCAACAAAACACCACCCTCCATGCTCAACATCGACGGTAATATTATTCAAGACCCTATCAAAATTACTAACCACTTCAACAAGGCATTTACAGACCTTAGTGGAGTACTCCACCCAGACTTTCTAACTCTGCTAACCAGCTCTGTCCCTACTTGCACTGATAACCAATCCGACAATCCAGCTCCCCCTTCTACCTCAAGATCATCACTAAAATCAAAGCCAAAAAATACCTCCAACAAGCACTAAGGAAGTCACAATCAGCTACCGGATCCTTAAACCTCAAGCTTCTGGCATGCACCCTTGATGAGTTGCTATCCTCACTAATAAGGATCTTAAATCTGTCACTCATAACAGGGAAATTTCCTCAATCCTGGAAAGCAGCGATGGTCACTCCCATTTTCAAAAACAGGGATAGGTCTCTTCCTTCCAACTATCGACCTATCTCAATCCTTTCACTCTCAAAGGCATTGGAGAGGATCGTGTACGACCAGCTTGTAGATTGTCTAGACAAATATAACCTTCAATGCCATGAACAACATGGATTTCAGAAGCTTCATAGAACAAATACAGCGCTTGTAGAATTGACTGGTTATATCCACAAGGCCCTAGACCGGGGGCTCTTGGTGGGGGCCACCTACATTGACCTCATCAAGACCTTCAACATGGTCAACCACAGACTATTACTAAACCAACTGGTGAATATTGGCCTCTTCTCAGAATCTGTGAACTGGTTCCAGAGCTACCTGACAGGGCATGTTCAACAAGTGAAAATACACAATGTCCTTTCTGAACAGTGCCGTGTTGCTACAGGGATCCCCCAAGGCTCTATCTAGGGTCCCTTTTTGTTTAGTTTGTTTCTTAACAACCTCCCTAAGGCCTGTCGTGGCAATGTCCTGCTGTACGCAGATGATGCATTACTTTTTTTAAGCCACACCAACCCTGCTGCCCTTAAAAAACTAATGCAGAATAAATTTTCCGATACTGAAGCTTGGTTCATTAACTCCAAGCTCCTTCTTAATTATGAAAAGACTAAGATAATGCTTTTCACCTCGACACAGAACAGGCACCAGTGATACTGTCTGAAAATCTGAAACAACCAAAATATTACGCCAGAGATGGTGAACAGTTTTAAATATCTTGGTGTCACGCTTGATGGTACCCTCTAGTTCACCATGCACATTGATCAGGTTGCCATGGTTACTAATGCAAGGATTGACCAATTATACAGGCATAGATATTGCCTAAGTGAAGGGACTATCAAGCTTGCAGTAGCTAGCTGTGTCCTGTCAGTTTTTGACTATGAGCTAGAAGTTTATGGGGCCGCCGATAACTCTGCACTAAAGAGGATAAAAACTGCACTCAACAAAGCTTGCAGACTAGTACTTGGTGCACATCGGCTTACCCACACCTGTGCACTCTACGCTTGTTTGGGGTGGCTTGATCTACAAAAAAGAATCCAATACCAGGTATGCCTACTCAGTAAGAAGTCCACCAGGGGTTCAGAATCTCATCTGTCTATCCTCCCTACCCAGGAATACCAGGGGCACATGTGAAAGTATGCAGCTAGTCCCCATCCGCAGAACATTCTAGGGGCAATGGTTGTTTGCTCACAGAGCACCTAAATGGATCAACTCTCTCCGTGATGACCTGCAATCTGTGTAAAGAAATGGTCAATTCAAATCCCAACTTTGGGATCATCTGATTGCCTCCAGTACATGTGACTGTAACACCTAGCTCATAATTTCCCCCTCTCCTAATGCCACGCACCCCTCCAAGGCAACTCCCCCCCCCCTTTGGCAATATCCAACACTAGCAATTAGTTTCCAACCCCCCCACCTTTCAGCACTAGCACTTTCTCCTTCACCTTCCTTTCACTCCCCCTTTCCCACCCTCACACTATCTCACCCCTGACTATTCCCACCATTACTACCTCTTACATTTCAACCTTGCTCAAACTGCCTACCATACCTTTTCTCCTAAATCCTCCCACCTCCCTTAGGCTCCCACTTCCCCTGTGCCTCACACCTTCACCCTGACCCCCAGCCACCCTGTTGTCCCCTCCCAATCTTCTCCCCTTCTTAGACAAGGCCCATCTGGGCAGCTCTTTAAATGACTATTCTCCACTAACAGCCTTCTTCTCTTCCCCCCACTCGCTTATACCTGCAACCCAGTTCCTGCCTCCTGTACCTTTACCTTCCTCACTCCCTACTCTCACCAACCCCCTCTTACCTCCCAGTCAAACTTCTAGTGTTTCAGCTTATTTCAGCATCACAAATCTGATTGCTCTACATTATTGAAGTTTTTTTGTAACCCTGTTGTGAACATTTTTGAAATGTTGTATAGCTCTCTGTGTGTCTACTTTGTATTCTATGATGTGGAACCTTTGTAAATGAGCTTGTAGCTCAAAGGTGTTAATCCAAGATGCAAATAAATAAATAAAAATGAAAAGCCACCATGCTGAGGCGGGATACCCACAAGAAATTTTGGGATCCACAGCATATGGCTGCATGCCGGGGGTATTTTTCAGCCTCCAGAATGTGTCGGTTACAGCCTCAGAAGGGAGGCCAGGGTAACATGGCTAAGGAGGGTCGACTGATGAGAGTGGCCTCCACAAGGAGGCTGGAGGGCCAAAAAAGGGGGACTAGGCCACAGCCTCTTAGCATCCACTATAGCGGGTTGTAGGGTGGAGGATGGACAGAGTGGTCGGTGGCCTAGGACTTAGAAAAGGTGCTTGGAGGAATGCCCAATTGGGCATAAGGTGGCTGCGGATGGTGGATAGGGGCCACCATTTTGTGAACGGGGAACAGTCGCCATTTTGAGGATGCAGACAGGACAGCCTATGATGGGCCAGAGAGGCCACTCGCAGTCAAGAAGTCAGCAGGGCGCTGCCACAACAGGTTTCAGGAGTCCGGCCCTCATAATGCACGGGACACTTTGGGAGGGTCAAAGTGCCTCCACTATCAAGGGTTAATTTGGGGGGGTGCACTTATGGGGGGGCCAAACAGGCTGCTTTAGGGGCTTTATTTTATTTATTTTGGGTGCACAGCTGCCAGTGGGCCTCGGGGACAAGCCTCCAGATAACACCTGTGGGAAGGCAGCAGTTTGTTACTGTGTGATGATGAGGGGAGGTCAATACACACATGTATGGATACCAAATAAAAAACAAACAAAACAAGCATTGAATAAGGGGTGATGAGGGGTTTCGGAAGTTTAATAAAAGATTGAGTTTCCACTACTCAGAGGGAACACTGTGTTATTCTATATTTGAATGGGGGGGGGGGTTATTTGTTAGGCATAAGCCAGACCTAACTGATGAAGGCAACATTCAGGAGGATGGATGCAGCACAGGGCCGAATTACTCAGAGAGATATTAACATGCGCAATTCTGTTTCATGTTCTCAGGTCAGTGTACATTGCAGCATAATGGCACTCAGAAAGTCAAAGCCGAGCAAGGAGGCATGTAACCAGGCTGTCATGGAACTGGTGGAGAAGGTAAATAAGTTACTGGAGGCTGCAGACATACCCACCCGGGTGCGGGGTGAGAAGCAGAAGGTGGACAAGAGGCAGGGCGGGAAGAGGAACAACAAAAAGGTACCTCAGAACCCTCCTACACCAGGAGTGGCAGACCCCATTCCTGAGGATCCAGTGCCAGTTCCCCCAGGATCACTTCCTGCCCCTTTGCCTGCGCCGATACCTGCACCCTCTCCTCTCCTCTACCTCAGCCGGAACTGCTGCAGCCAGCTGATCCCACCATAGTTCCGACACCGGTGAACCCTCCTGCTCCCCCCACTCTGAAGGACAGCATCCAACCAGCACCACCAGCAGGTCCAGGCCCACAACCAGAGCCCCAAATTCCATGTAATACCGATTTCATGCTAGAGAGTAGTGTCAAAGAATATGTTGAGCAGATGCTAAAATCAATGGGTGATAATGGATTGCAGCAGCTGGAGAAGGTTTTGGGTGAAATTAAGAAGAATGAGAAGGGGGTAGACGGGTGTGGAGACAGGGAAAGGGGGCAGTGAAGAGGGGGTCGGGAAGAGATAGGGGCTTTGGGACTGAAGATAGGTGACCATGTTCCTCTTGCCATGAAGGAGAAGATATGGAAGGGTGAATATGTTGACATATTCGCATTAGCAAATGTAGACAATATTGAGAAATGCAAGGAGAAGAAGAGCTTTGAGAAGAAAGACATGGTGGTAGCTGTGGTGCTGCTGGGTAAAGGGGAGGAGGAAAAGTCACTGAAGGGCAAGAACTGGGACATATGGTCGACTGGTTTTACATACTACACAGCCGCTGTAATAGAAAGGAAACCGGAGTTGGCCACACCCTTATTAACATACTCCTTAATCATAAAGAATGTGTACAAATCAAGAGGTAGTCATAGCTGGTTAAAGTATGATGTCAATTTTAGAAAAAGGATGGTCCATTTTGGGGACATGAAGTGAAACGCCAGGCAGATTGACTTGTGGCTGGAGATCTGCACCAGAATGCCCAGTTCAGATGGAGATGGGTAAAAGAAGTCAGGAATATTGCAGAATTGCTGCAGGGGACATAATAGGGCTTTCTGCTCCTGGCCCCACTGCCGATTCCAGCATGCATGCTTGAAATGTGGAGGTAACCTCCCAGCATCCAAACACCAGACAACTTGGGGAAAAAGTGGCTGCAACCACTTACCAGAGTCCGCCCTTTCGGGCTGGCCACTCAGGGTTGATGGGTCAGCAGTAGGGGAGGGGGCAGGTGGAGGGGTTCTGGGGGAGGGAGGGGACAGCCGTTTTAAAACAGGCAACAGGACAGTTGAACGGCCAGGGATAATGGCATTTCTGGCTAGCAGACACACCCATACAGACAGCAATACTGGGGGAATGGATCAGGAACTATCATGACAAGGAGGCAGCTAAAATCTTGTTGCAAGGTTTCAAAAAGGGTTTTAGCTTACAGTTTCAGGGTATTAGGAAAATGACAATGGCCCAGAACCTAAAATTGGTAAAGGAGAAAGAAGCTATCCTGGAGAAAGATTGGCTAGGAAATAGCAGCAGGCAGGGTGGAAGGGCCATTCACAAGGCCCCTCTACCCAATCTGGGGGTGTCTCTTCTAGGTTTAGTACCAAAGAAGCAGCCTGGGGAATTTATCATCACTTGTTGTACCTGGAGGGGGATTCAGTTAATGACCAGATTAGCGAGGAAGACAGTAGAGTGACATATGCGACGTTAGAGGAGGCGGTACGGCTCATACACGCAACCCAAGGGGCATGGCAGGCAAAAACAGACATAGATGTGGTGTTCCAGCTCCTGTCGGTCTGGCCAGAGGACTAGGACCTGCTGGGCTTTCAGATTGGCAGTTGATATTATTTTGACAAGGCCATGCCCACGGGTTGTTCGGTGGCATGTGCTACATTTGAAATGTTCAGCACATGGTTGTAGTGGGTTTTCCAACAGAAGTGCGGACACAGGTCAGTGATACATTACCTGGATGACTTCCTACTGATAGGGAAGGGGCAGGCCGAGACTGAGAGGATGCTACAAGACTTCAGGACCCTATGCAAGGAATTGGGAGCACCATTAGCACTGGACAAGACAGAATGGCCCAGCCAGAGGCTGGAGTTCCTGGGGATTGAGAAAGACATGGATGGGGAGTGGTTTTGCTTACCAGATAACAAGGTGCAGAAATTAAAATCCCTTATGCAGGCGGTTAAAACTCAGAAGAGGATAGAGATTCAGCAAGTGCAACAACTTATGGGGCACCTGAATTTTTCATGTAGAGCTACAGCACTGGGCCACATGTTTACACGGCACCTTGCTAGGGCAACAAAAGGGGCATCAAAGCCGTACCATTGGGTGGACATCTCAAAAAGCACTAGGGAAGATTTAGAGGTGTGAGAGGTGTTCTTGCGGACCTACAATGGGAAGACCTTTTGATGGGAGGATTGGGTATTTAACACTGACTTAGAGTTGTATACAGATGTAGCAGGAGGTTTTGGGATGGGAGCCTACTTCAGGGGGAAGTTGTCTGCGGCAGCCTGGCCTGCAGAATGGGCTAGGGCAGGGATCACCAAGGACATCACCTTTTTAGAGATTTTCACCATATTGGTAGTGATGATAGTATGGGGGAGGACCTTAGGAACCAGAGGGTTACATTTTGGAATGAAAACAGGGCCACAGTGGACATAATGAACAAGGGGGGAGCCATGTCCGAGAAAGTGATGAGGGTCCTAAGACAGTTGATGTTGCAGGGGCTGTCATTAAACATGTCATTTAGGGCGAGGCACATAGAAAGCATGGATAATATAATAGCTGACTGCCTCTCCCACCTGCAGATGGGAAAGTTTTGTGCCATCACCCCAACAGCAGAACACAGGCCAACAGCAGTTACGGGGTATATATGGAAGATTGGGTTGCAGGAACTGACCTGTTTTTCCAGCTCCTGGTCTCCCCAGTCACTGAAAGCTTATGAGGCCTCATGGACGGTGTTCCAAGCATTTAGAGAAGGTGATGACTTTGAGATACGTAGGGTGGTAACAGGAGATCAAGTGGCAAAGTTTGTGGTAGCAGGGTGGCAGAATAAAATAGCACATGTGACCATGGGGGGTCCACCTAGCAGTGATAGGACAGGTATGCAGCCTAAAGGGATGGGAGGATCCCACCAAGACCAACCTGGTTAGGCACATGATGCAGGGGTGTCTACGAGTAGGAGAACAACCCAGGGACAGCAGAAATGCTACTGACCAGTCTCATGGGGGCACTTCACAAGCTGTGTAGGTCTAGCACTGAGGCCATTCTGTTCCAAGCTTTATATGCCATCATGTACGGAGGTGCCATCAGGGTTAGTGAGGTATTGGATCATGGAAAACAGGACAGTTAGCCAGAATACGGTGGGAGGGCATACAGGTAGTGTGGTCCAGTGACGGAGTGATGGTGATCATTAGATGCTCCAAGATGGACCAGGCAGGTATGAGAGGTAGGGTGACAATTCACAGACATATGGTCAGCTCCATGTGTCCAGTGGAGGTGCTGTCAGCATATACTAAGGTGTGGCCAAGGCACAAAAAAACACTCCTAGTCATACACGGGGATGAGTCCCCAGTAATGGGCATGCAGGCGTCAGCTGTGCTCAAGAAGGGTATGGCATTCTTGGGGGAGGACCTGAGTGGTTTCTCATCACATTGCTTCAGAATAGGGGTGCCATCAGAGTTAGCGGCCCGAGGAGGGTCGGCGGAAGCAATTAAGGCAAAGGGGCATTGGCTGTAAGGCTGTTTTAAGAGATATGTATGGAATGATGATTGATGATGATACTAACCATGTCTCCTTTTTTCTCCCTCACAAGCAGGTGCAAGTTATCAATAAAGAGCTAATGGGGGAGAGGGGAAATAAAGGGGGCAAACATTAATAAATGGGTTATCGGAGGAAAAACTGTGCATGGGGGTGGTGAGCTGATGTATGGGTGATTAGTATTGTGATGTTTTTGCTTCTCGATAGGGCAGACAACAAGGCTGGAAGTTTGGATTTGCTGACATTTCTTTATCCATTGGGCTGAAAGGTGGGCATCCAGAAGGCTCAGGGTGCGGCAGCTATACTTGGATATGCATCGGATCAAGCTGATGTGGAAAGGTGTACGGGGGATGAGATGGGCACAGCTGTTACCACTGCTGTGAGAAATGAAAGGGGAGCACAGATGCCTGGATATGATTATCATCCATCTAGGAAGGAATGGCTTGGGGACCAGACTAGACATTTTCTTACAGATTAAGTTGGACCTAACTAAGATACAGAAATGGTGGCCAGAGGTTACTCTGGTGTGGTCTGATATGATACCTAGGAGGGTATGGAGGCATGCTCAAAATCATAAAGCAGTAGAGAAGGTTAGAAGGTGCATGAACACCAGAGTGGGCAGGTTGTTTGAGGCCAGTGGGGGAAAAAACAATATTAAGGGGCATAGAGGAGCATGTGGATGAGTATCATGGGGAGACGGAGTACACCTCTCTGGGCTGGGTCTGGCCCTCTTTAAGTCAGAGATAATAGATGTTATTGAGCCCTGGATGCAGGAGAAATTGACTTAAAAGAGGGGAAGGCCACCTCCGTCACAAGCAGGAGGTAGTCTCGTGGAAAAGAAGGGAGGGGGGAGGATAGGATTGGGGAGAATAAAAGAAATAATAAAGACCATGGGCATCCCAAGAAGATGGAGGGGTATGAGTGTACACTCGGTCCCCGGCAGAGATTGGAAGTGTAAAGCAGCCCCCAGACGTACATCTGGGGGGAAAAGAAGAAAGGTTAAGAGACATAAAAAGTGAAAGTTGATGTAATGTAAATAGAATAATGAGGGTGCTGAATATGTATGTGTTGTATATGGTGTTATTGTAACCCCTAGGTGGTGCTATCTCAAGGGCTACTACCCCTGCCTGCTTGGCTAGTAGCAGGTTAAGGGGCCTGAGTTCTGAAACGGGTGCCTCCACCCAGAGGTCAGGGTTGGTAGTGGTCAAGCTAACCTGGGCACAGCCCTCTGGGACACTGTAAATCCCCCTTTCCTTACTAGTGGCTGGAACAATACACAATAATCACATTCACAATACCCGTGATACACCTCACAAGTACCCACACTGTTTGCACTTACCACCAGGGCTTTCCTATCTATGCCTGGGGACCCCCTGTAAAACAAGGTTATACACAGCAAATAACAGCAGTACAGTACTCTTGCACAAACTGGATCCACAGTCAGGGTAAATGCAAAAAAGAGTTAGATGTGATTTATTTAAGGGACTTGAACAAGGGAGGCGCGTAGTCAGGTTAATTTGCTTAAAGGCTGTATCAAACAGTTATGCATGCACTTCAGGGTCCATAAACAGTCACACACTCTGGGTACCCAGATGGAGAATGGTGAGCTAGCCAGGAACGTTGCAACTGGTTGGGGCCCTGTGATGGAAAAAAAACAACATGCACAACACACACTATTTGTAATCCAGAGCCGAAGGGCTTAGTTCGTGAAAAGAAAACAACAAGACAATCAGATGACACACTTTTAGATTAGGCTGTTGTTGCAGGGAGCTACCCCGATGATTACTCATGATGCCTAAAACTGGACACAGGCTGGACGAAAATCGAGACAGCAGGTGGTTAATCTGGAGTGCCAGGAGAAGCAGGGCCCACACGAATCGTCGAGGCGTCGTTCCTGTTCAAGCGTGGAGCAAGGGGCTGATCCCCAGGCAGGTCTTTGTCAATGGCTTTCTCTGTGCAGCAGGTAGTCTGGCTGGGCCAGTGTGTCAAGGCCCAGGCCAAATGGAGACAAATTCGGATACTGTCCGTTTCGGGCTAGATACAGCTTCCAGCAAGCAGAACACAGTTCATACAGTGGGAGACCAAATCATGACCCACTTTCAATACACGGCACATTTACATGTAAGGAAATTCTACTGTACCAGGCAAACTGCCTTCCGGTCATGATACCAAAGTCTCTGCACAAACCAGGGATTCAAAAGCAGCTGGAAATCCTGACAGGCTGATCACATTCGGCAACATCTTCGGCCTTCTTCAGGTATGAACCTGGTAAAAAATCAGTTGCTTACTTCATTCTCACAAACTTGGATTTAGTCCAAAATAATTCTCTTCTCTCCCTCTCAGGGGCAGCAGGCAGACATGCAGGCCAAAACTCAGCCCGTTCACAGTTCTCCCATGTTCTCCTTTCACTTCCCAGCAAAGAACTGACTGAAACAGCAGGCAGCCTGGGGATTTCCCTCAGATCCTAAAGATTTGGTTGGCTGATCTGTCTGTCAGTCACAACAAAAGCTCCCCCTTCAGGTACAAAAAGGCACCAAAAGCCCAAAGCTACAATTCCTACAGATTTTGACTCCAGGCAGCTCCTGTAGTCTTGCTCCATTTTAGGTCCCACCAGATTGATTGGTCCAATTCGGCAGTTCTGATCCAAAATGGTGGGGATAAACAAAACAGTCCTTGCTGCAAAGAAGGCAGGTTAGACAAATTACATTAATATTACTACTCTAATGAATGATCAGCAAACAGTTACATCTATTAACAGGGCTCCCTCTGCTCAATTAGTGATGGCAGAAATGGAGCGATTACCTGGAAGCCCGGGCAGGACTTGAGTATGACAACACTCAGCCCTCTCCCAGATTAATTGTTACTGCAATCTAGGCAGCTCTTAAAGTGACAGTACATAGAGGCTACACAGTCACTCTTTGGCAATAACGATTAACTGCTACACGCAGGACACCAGCCTGGCAGTGAGCATTTATGCAAGCTCATGGAAGACTTTTTGGGAACCACCATTTGTAGCGGGGGTTACACCATCAATATGTAAATATTGGCAATCTAGATTTGAACTATGGAAAAGAGTTTAAGTAAAATAATTGCCGAACTGGGCACCCACACATCTTTGTCCGAGTCTTCATTGGGTGGGATCTGGGGGACAATGATCTTTCTGTCTGTGTCCTTTAGCAGGGTTTCTGGGATGCTGAGCAAAGAAAAAAACAGAAACCAAACTAATCATCTACCTAGGCTCCCAGCAGGTGTCTGGTTTAAATGACACTTATTTTCTACTGAAATCTTTCAGTTACCTTATGGTTTACCACTGTAGTTTGTCCTTTTTACCCACCCTCTCCCCCCATCATATCTTTGCTTGCAAGTGTTGCTATGCCTGCTCACACTTCCATCCAGTGTATATATGTATGTGAGCATGATCACATGGGCATTCCAGCTATGTGTGCATATCTATTTTCTTTTTCTCTAGATGTAGCCGTCTCCTTGCCCTATCCCCATCACCTTTCAGCCTTCTGGCTATGCCCTGTTAATTAATCCCTCCACTGAGGACTCCTTCTCTCATTCACTCCTACTATGCCTCTTCATACCCGTCATCACCTGTTTGTTTTCCAGCCTCTATTCTTACCTTGCCTATTGTCACATTTTCTTCTAGATCCTCCCCTTCTTTTCTCACGTACATTTATTTACATATTGATAGCACCATATACAACACATACATATTCCACACTCTCATTATTCTATTTACATTATATCACTGCATATATCCCTCATTTCCCCCACCTCTCTACTAACTTTGCTTTTTTTTATTTTGTTTTAGATAATTCCTGAAGAAGACCTATGATTGAAACATTGATTCTAACTCTATATTCTATTTTCAGCATGAATTTAATATTATCTTTTTGTTTTGTTTTCAACTCACATCCTGATGCAGCACCTTGTTTTTTTTGGAAGGGCCTTGCCAGAGATTCAATGTGAGTGAAATAAAGTCCTCCCACTGTTCTAATAAAAGCCAGCCTCTCCCAGCAATCTACGCTCAGTGTTTTGAGTGCTCCAAGTGGCTGCATGGTCCCATGTGGCTGTGCTTCTCCTTCTGCTTGCTTCCTTCTCTCCTGCCTTCCCTCTGCTATCTCCTTCATTTGCTGCTCTGCGGCTTTTCCCAGCATCCCTGCCCTTCTCCTTCCCTACATTTCCATCTCTTTTTCCCATCCCCATCTCCCTGATTCTGTTCTTTTTGCCTCCCCTCCCTCACTCTGTTTCTCTGCTGCTGGTTGTTTGCCTCCCTTGCTGCAGCTTCAGTCAGCGCACCCCCATTCTTCCCTGTCTCTTCACTGCATTTCCCCCACTTGCCTGTTCACACATCTGGCATTTCTTGCTGGACATGTTTTGTTTTGGGGGGGCTCCTCCATTTTGTCCATACTGAAACTTCTTATTTTTGGCTTATTTTGAGCCTGCTCCATTTCTGGGTTAGTGCGTTGCTGCTGTTCCCACCTGGCTACAGCATAACATGTTGCTCGGCTGAAGCAAATCCCCCTGCAGTTTGTCTCAGGATATGTTCCTTGAGTGCTTTGGCACCCCCCTCTAGTGGATTGCAACATTATGCATGAGCCTCCAAAAGCACCAGGAATGCTTATTTTACAGTAGCAGCTCTGTTTAAAGGCCTAACATTATGACAGGCTGCTTTTCCATAGTTATGGGAAATCACACTGCATAGCAAAATAATTCTGCAAGCTCTTTTGCCTAATTGGATATTCCAAAGATGCATTTCATCCTGTATTGGCAGTGATTAACTAGCTGAGACTGTTTCATCGAGCACTGCTGTATTCATTTTCTACATTTTCGTTTTACTCTGTTATCATATGTACCATTCCCCAGCACTAGTTATTCATTACTCCCTTCTTCCAACTCCATCCATTCAGTCTTTCCCCTTAAATTTCATTCTCTCTCAAAACTTTTCCTGTCTTGCGCTTTTCATTTGCTCAATTCTTCTACTGATTCATGCATCCTTTTCTTCTACCACCATCTAACTTCTCAAGCTCTTTTCTATTCTCCTGCTCCATTTCAACTTCTAAACAGTCAGTCTGCTTCTTCAGCGGCCCTCACCAGCAGATCCAGACTCTGTTTCCCTAACTCCTACCTTTGAAGGGTCTACAAATGTAAAGCAGGGTTTGACCTCGTCCACCAGAGGCAGGAGTCTACAATTGTCAATCCATTTGCATTGTATCAAATTCTCCAACAGCTCAACTTCATTCGATGGACCTATAATTCTGCAGCATCATCTCATCCATATCACATCAAACTCAGTCAGGGCTCGACTTCATCTGCAAGTGTGATTCTGCACTTCAATTCTTCAGCAACATTTCAGCCACAGTTTTTCAGGGATACTAGATTCAGGGATCAACTTCACCCACCAAAGCAGATTCTGCAACCTGCAAAGCTAAGCATTTGCAGCCTACTAGAGTGTTCCATCCATCACAGTATCCAGTCCTAGCTGCCTGGGGTTCATCCTCCTTCTGAAACCGCCAGCAGTAACACGTCCCACAAATAATGACAGAGTACACTGTTTTCTATTCTTCTATGGTTTATGACATGCTCCAGTTCCTCAGCTCGAGGTTTATTCTTCTGAAGTGCCCTACCAAGTCACTAGTGACATTATGTCAACTCACCCTCTATTTGTTTCCATCGTCACATACCAAAGAAGGTCCTCAGGATTCCCCTTGGACTTCTTCAGACATGCTTCAGTTGAACAAAGATCGCCATCTTGTACTTCCACTAGGAGTCCATCCTCTGAAATGCAATATGAAGTGTCTACTGGCACTATGCCTTCCCCACTCCTACCATTCTCATTTTCAGATTCCGAGGAAGGCCCTCACAGTTCCCCTCAGGCTTTTTCAGACTGGCATCTGTCTGCCACAAACCTCCTCCTCTTTCATCGATACTACAGCTTCATCTTCCAAAGAATGTCCTCTGGGCTGTCATTGGACTGCTTCAGGCATGCATTTGTCTTGCTAAGGTCCTGCAAATTACAACTCCATAAATATTTGACTGTCTCACAACTTACATCTGAACTGAAAACTTCACTATTTTGTCTTTATTTCAGCTGGAAATAATAACTGTTTTATTTATAGCTGCCATATCTCTGCTATCTAGCAATCCTGTTCTTAACTGCTCATTTCCCAGCCAGTTCCTGATGCTATTCTGAAAAATGAGCATCATGGCTCAAGCTCACCACATCCATATCAGAATTATTTCTCGAAGATTGCTTTCCTTGCAGCCTTCTTCTGCTCCAGCCTCACAATATCTGCTATCCTTCCATTCACCAGTCATTTCAAAAGGAAGATGCTCTTCTGAGTGCTATGTCAATTAAATGCTTTGTCTATTTCACAGCTGCCAACTCATCAGTTTTCAAGTTCCATTTCCTATTCAGCCTCTCCTAGTTCTTATTCATGTCCTCAGCATGGATATCATAGATGGACAGCCAGCAAATCTAATGGCTCTCCTCATCTTGTCCTATATCATCAACTACAGTTTAGCATCTTGCAGAGATGTTCCGAAATCCAAAGATCCCAGCAGTATGTAAAACCTGGAATATGTCCTCACTTTCTGCTAATATTGTGATGTGCTTTGTTCTGCTTTTTGTCCAGAAGGGAGGAAACTACTCATTTATCCCTTGGTGTCCAGGCACTGATATAGAGGAAGCAACCCTAAGAATACCATTGATCCTTCTCCTTAAGTTGCCACCGTATTAGTTTATTTACTTCAAACTGAACTAAGTTATCCTGACTGACAAACTGGTTTGTTCACCTACTGAGCACTAAGCATACTCCTGCACCCCAATACGGCTCTTTGCCAGTTGCCTTGTCTTATCCTTTATTTCCGATGTCTCACCTTTCACTATTCAGCCAGATTGGTGGATCAGTTGGAGAGACGCCTGCTTCTTTCTCCTCGAGGCTTTTCCTCAAGATTACACACCTCCTTTTGCCTTCAGTCTGATAGACAACAAAAAACATTAACTATCCTAGAGGAAAATGATTTGCATAAACCGTACCTACGAAAGGCTGCTCAAGTTTTGGCAGTCAGTTTCGTCTCATCTGTAGTCTTGTGGCAATGCTATATTGTATCTTTTCTAAAACCATGGTAATCACTTTCATTTCATTTTCTTAGCTACAGGACACTGTTGTCCAAAGTACTGTCTCCTGACTTACATCTCAAAATACTACTTATGGCTTAACTTCTAACCTTAAGTATCCCTGAATCATTTATCCAAGTTATCTACCTTCAGGGCTGGTAACAGCATCTCAGAGCTGTTGCATTTGCATTGGTTTTTTTCTAGTATGCAGACTGTCTTAATCATTCAGACAATCAATTAACAGTGGATATAGCAAAAAAGGCAGGTCATAATCCTATCCCATCAGACATTGTTATCTCTACAACATATCTACTTTGAAATACTCGCATACTCCTAGCTATATGGATGAAGTAGCTATTTTATTGCTATTATTTCCAGGATTCTATAAGTACGTCTTCGCCTCAATTTGCAGATTTTTTTCATGATTTAGTTTTCGATCATTAGCAAGCCTAAAAATTCTGGTCTCCCTAGTGCTCACAACCCAAGCAACTCATATTCCACTCCAAAGAACTATTCTTTATTTGTACATTCCTATCAATTCATCAGTCATGTCCTCACATCCACAATGCTGCCTCAAATTATCATGGAATTTTACAGCTATTCATCCAGGATCTGATACTTCTTCATCAAATCCATCCATCTTTAAGACATCTCATGCATGTTTGTATTTCTTATCACAAAATCTGCAAGCTCCTAAACATCTCCATATTGATGGACTTCTATTCTGGAACTTGTCAGACATACTGCATATACTACATCAATCATGCTGGTCTCATGAACTGATTGTTTAATCTTCTCGTCTCTAAAGAGTTGCTCACATTATCTACATCTTCTGCCGAAAATTCACACAGAGCACATTCAAGCTACCAAATTACTTCCACTTCAAATACCGACTATCTTCTCACTGGAATTCAGATTATTACCCGATGCATCATAATTGGTGCCTAGAAGCTTTCGACTGACTACTTCTATTTTTGCTTCGAATCATCTTCAGCCTTTTCCAACTTCATCAATCATGCAGCAAGATTCATCAAATGTTCTAGACTATCTGAGAACTCCTTTACTATGGCTTGGACTGAATTCTCATGCTTTATCAGGACAATTTTCCAGATTGAGTTAGCATTATCAGCATCCATATCCACATCTCTGCTCCATCATCAAGAATTTTGGAAGATGGATCCTCATCTAGAAATACTAATTTAAAAGAAGTAGTTAAGCATTTAAGATCAACTTATCCTGGTTCCTTACTGCCCTGACCGATTACTCCACTCGGCCGACATGGGGTTGTTAGAGATCCCAAGAGTGAGTTTAAAATCCTCTGGCAGCAGAGCTTTTTCGCATGATGCACCCACTCTTTGGAACTCTCTACCATGTCGGTTATGGCAGTGCACCTCCGTGGAGCTTTTTAAGAGAGATCTGAAAACTTATTTGTGGAATATGGCTTTCTTAGATAATTAAGTTATTTATTAATGTTTGGATTTTATTATAAATATCCTATTTTGTTGATATGTTGATTTTTATGGACATGTTCCATTTTTATTTAGTGTTTTGAATTGTTTTTAAAATTGTTCAGCACCTTGATATATTGAAAGGTGCTATACAAATAAAATTATTATTATTATTATTATCATTAGTATGCCCAGAGGATGGGCATTTCAGTAGCCATGGGTCCTCAGAGGTTTCTTCCATAGGATTTTTTCCCTCTCCTGTGTGCCACGCTTTCCATGAGTTGGAGGAGGTAATCTATCTTTCTTTCTTTCTGTGCCTCTTTATTCCCTATCACTGCCAGGCTACTCTGTTGAGGGTGGGAATTAAGTAAGGCTAAAGTTAAGTATACATAACTACCATCTGCTATTCACTGAATGAGAGGGCTTTGCCCGAGATTCAATGAGAAGAAGTAAATACCTTCTACTATTCTAATAAAAGTGCAAACCAAAAACTGGAGCACTCTCTCCCATTTTCAAATACTACCAGGGCTATTCAAGTAAATTATAAACTTTTATTAAGTATAAAAAGGACACATATCACCTGACACTATTTGGATAAAACATCCTTTCTCAAGGGCTGATGAAAAACTGAACCACCTATCCTTATATACACCATAACTATGACATCACTAATAAAACATTAACATCATTGGTCTGCATCAACGGCCTCTTAAGTGCAAAACAACAACATACACACTGTTTTAAAGTGCCCACAATAATAGAGTGCAAACAAGACATGAAAATTGCAAAAAGTTAAAAACTGAATTTCAGGACCTCCATGAAATTAAGTGCAATCTCTGTCACATAATACAATGCACAAGTTATATGGCATCCAATTCCTAGTATCTCTAAGTTGCAAATGCAGAAGTTTCAAATGCATCTTTTCATGAAAAGTGCAAAATGTTGAAAAACAGAATTTCAGGACCTCCATGAAATTAAGTGCAATCTCTGTCATATAACAAAATGCACAAGCTATATGGCATTCAATTCCTAGTATTTCTAAGTTGCAAATACAGAGGTTTCAGATGTATCTTTCCAGAACACACATCCCTTTATTTACCTATCTTCTAAATAAGGCTTTAACTTTATACCAACATTCAGACCTGTTTTTTTAATGGCCAACAGTCTTATGCTCCACTCAGTTTCTTTCTTTAAAATCTTATTTCTGTAACTACCCCCTCTGGGGTGAGGGAACACTTTTTCTATCCCTGTAAATCTGAAACCATGCTCACTTGGGTTTTCTGACATAGCCACATGTAAAGCTGTAGCGTAAGTGATATCTTTTTTCTCTACCACTCGAATGTGTTCTCCAACTCGTGTCTTCAACTGTCTTTCTGTCTTTCCTATGTAGAAAGATCCACAGCTACAATGTGCATTGTAAATTACCCCTGTCGTACTGCATGTGATTAGCTGGCATATTTCAAACTTCCACTCGCTTCTACCACAAATAAAATCATTTTTTGATTAATGTATCTACAATCTACACCATTTTTATACTGAAAGCAACCTTTTGTTTTATTAAGCCATGTCTCATTGGATTTACCTTGAAAATGACTGTGTGTGACAATCTTTCAATGCTGGGGCTCTTCGGAAAGAAAGGATAGGGGCGCCTCTGTAGTGGTTCAGTTTTTCATCAGCCTTTGAGAAAGGATATTTGATCCAAAACGCATCAGGCGATATGTGTCATTTTTATACTTAATAAAAAGTTTATAATTTATTTGAAGAGCCCTGGTGGTATTTGAAAATGGGCGTGTGTGTTCCAGTTTTTAGTTTGCATTTGTGATTTGTTTTAATTGTAGAGCACCACATTTCCTTGTGCACATTTTTTGAGAAGAAATATTCTAATAAAAGCCAGCCTCTCCAAGCAATCCACACTCATTGTGTTTTGAGCTCCCACCATCCTCCCTGCCTCCTCCTCCTCTGGCATGTGTTTATTCCCTGTCATCATCTGGCTCCTCTACTGAGGGTGGTAACTGAGTAAGGCCAGATATAAGTACACACAAGCACCACCCACTATTCACTAAACATTGAATGTTCTTATAAAACTAGAACTTACTTGAAGGAGATGATTGAAATATCAAACGTATTTGAACCACGTGAAGTACTTATTCATTTAGACAGCAAAAGTACTAAAGCTTTTTTAGTGCTTGCCCAGCAGCAGTTTAGTCAGCTAACAACATGATAAAATGCTGTTTATCTTGGTGTAACATTTTCAAAAGCTTTTCTATGTTTTGTGTCATGTTTCTGGTGCAGTCCTGCATACTGAGATAGAAAATTAGACTTTCAGGAGCAGTTGTAACAATTTGCGGCACTTTGGCTCCCACTTGCATTAAAAAAAGTGAGATCTACATCCCTTTTTTGATGCAAGTTGCTGTAAAGCAGACAAAGTGTCACAAATGAGTCCAAACATTTGAAAATAAAGATCAAACATTTTGTACATTTCAGATGATTGAGGTACAGCTCACGTGCCTGCACACACATCCTTTGAAAATCTTGTGCAAAATGTTTAACAGATTATTAGACCCTAATGACAGCTCTGAATTCTGCTGCATACATTTTTAAATAACGTAAAAGACTGAAGTTGAGAAAGACAAGCTATTTTTATCTTTTAGTCTACTGAATTTGAAGGATTCAGTTTCTCTTCTTTGATTGCTGGTGTAGACAATATTGCATCTGTATTTTTCCTTTTTTATTTATTTTTCTTTATTTTTTTGACTGCCTTGTACAGCACTGTGACAGTACAGAGTTAGCTCCCCTTTTGAAGGCTGGAAGATGGACTAAGAATTACATAGTGGGCTAAAGATTATATAGTGGACCATTTGATGAAATTCAAAGATTACTTCTGTCTCCAGTTACACGATGGGGTTCTTACTAGAGACTGGGATATCAGTTCTGCTCCTGTTTCAAAATGGTTCTGATTAGAACCCCAAAACTGTATTTAAAATGTGATTACTAGGATAGACCTGCCGAGTCAAGACTCCTTTTCAGGTGCAACTGGGGTGGGGGATATATAGGAAAAAAGCTAGAAGAAAACATGGAATGTACCCAGCAAATATAAACTGAAAGATTACATCTACTGTACTCTAATTTAACTAAAAAAAAAAATGTATTATTTTTTATCATTTTAGATCCACCAAGTAGTCGTATGCCACTTCATGACCCTCAGCACTTCTTCAAAGCTATGGTTGTAAAGGAGTTATAGAACCAGAAAAATACAGAAGCAGCATAAGGAAGTAAAAAATAAAATGATTCTAAAAAGGTTCTTGCTTTTGAACCTCTTTTATATGATGTTTTGTTTCCAGGTGTGTCTTGGTGGGTTGGTTACAGGGACCTGCTTTTATGACAGTGACTAATTTAAATTTATTTATTTTTTTGACTGGGAAAGGAGAATTAGGTAATTCTGCTTATTTTCAGCCTTGCCCAACGGGAGTGAGGAAATGCAGATGCAAACTGACAAACTGAACCAGATTAACCACACCAGGCACTTGGGTTAATATCCCAATACTGACACTGTAGTGCAGTATGAGGGGGGGTGCTGCACTCCTGAGGTGCCGTCTTTCAGATGAGATGTTAAACCAAGGTCCCGTCTGCCTGTTGTGGTGGTAGTTCAGGGGGATGTTAAAGATCCCATGACACTTCTCTAAAAGAGCAGGGAATTTTTTTTTATTAAACAAAAAGAAAATTGTACAATCAAATCAATAATTCATTTCTCAATACACAATACATAAACATTTGTCCAACGTGCAAGATCATAACAAAAGCTGATTTTCTATTTACAATACCATGTAGCAGAATCATTGTTTTGGGAAAGAAAGTTAAAACAAACATAAAAGGTTACATAAATTCATCACCTTCACCCTAAACCAAACCTTTTAACCCTTCAGTCCTTGAATTAATAGACTATTAATCCAAAATCCCCCCACAATTTTTCCAGTATTTTTTGTGCATAACCCTTGGGAGCTTGGATTCTTCAGTGTGATAAATAGCTTGCAATTGTGTTTGAATTTGACACAAAACTTGTTCTGCAGTATAAGATTTCTGCTGCAGTAAAAATGCACAACGTGCTTGCCATAAGTAAAACCTACAGAAAGCAAATATGAGTCGTAATGTACTCGGATTATATGAGGATAGGTTATAATTAAAGATAGCATACACTAACGTTTCATAGGCTATAGAGATCAGATGCTTGTCTTTCCATTTGTGAAGTAATAGGGTCCATACAGATGCACTGAATGATACACTGTCTCCAGAGTTTCAGGGCAAGTATTTCGGGGACACATTCTCTCCTCCATGGATTTGTGTTTATGGTTGCCCTGAACACCAAGGCTCCCATGGCATGATAGCCACATGACATCCCATAGTTTCAAGGGAACTCTATGGTCAATGAGCTGCTGAAACACTAAGTTAGGGTCTATACAATTTCCTTGTGGGTCTTTAATTAAGGGTGTCTCGGAAAAGTTGTCTTCTAATATATAATGATACATCTGGTTTCTTGTTGATGGGAGTAATTTATCTGGGGCAATATGCCACTGGCGAATTTTGAAAAATGCTGGGATCATATACAGTAAAGGGACATATTTCCTGAAGTTTCTAGGAGCTCAAAAGGCTCCTGATTCCATACCAAAAGTAGAGGAGCAGTTAGATGTGTAGCTATGGAACACCAGAATGGCGAAGAGGCCTGTAAAATATGCAATATGCCATGTGAAAAAAATAAGGTATGAAAAAAACTGTGGGATTTATCATCCTCACTCCCCCAAAACAATACTCAAAGTAGGTATACTGTCTTTTGACAGGATTTAACCTGCTGCCCCAAAATCCATGGAAGAACACATTGTAGATTTTGGCCTCTAGTGCCAATGGCAATGAGTATATTGAGTCCATGTATAACAAGTGGGGCAGAATGAGCATTTTTATTAGAAATACTCTTCCTTTTGGATATGGATCTACTTTTCCAGGACATTATTGTCCTGTTTTCTCTTTCAATGGCCAGCATCCAATTACGGGAAGAGTCATCATTACTACCAAAAAAGAGCCCCAATATTTTAGTAGGGCCAGTAGCCACAGGTATCCTGGAGAACAGACCGGCTTGTGCAGGTGCTGACTCTGATAGCATGTTTAACACAGAACTTTTGTTATAATTTAGCTTTGACCCAGATTGATTTTCAAAAGTAGTGATGATTGCTGTCAGATCAGAATCTCTGAGACAGGGAGTGGTACAAATGCACAGATCATCTGCATAGGCTATAATGACTGGCAGTGGTGCCCCTGTTGGTAAGAGTATGCGTGGGATTCTGGGGTGCTGTAAAATCTTTCAAAGTAGGGGATCTATTTGAAATGCATATAGCATGGGGCTTAAAGGACAGCCTTGGCGTACCCTTCTTTGCCCTAAAAATAGTGACCCGGGGGAGTTATTTATATGAGGGGTGATCCAGGCAGTGTGGTATAGTAGTTTAATCCACTGAATAAATGTTTGTGGAATATGGTAATGCTGCAAAACCCAAAATAAGTAGTTATGATAGACCCGGTCAAATGCTTTCTCTTGATCTAGGGAGATTAGCATTGCAGGATTAGCTGTAGATGAAGAATATACAATGTCTCTTAATAAGGAAAGGTTTTGTTTAATAGATCTGAGTGGGACTGCACATGTTTGGGACTCAGCCAGAAGGAGAGGAGCCACTGCCAATATTCTATTCAGCAAAATGGAAGCTAGGATTTTGTAATCAACATTGAGTAAACTAAGTGGTCCCAAGTTTTTTTATGTCTGCCCTATCTCCTTTTTTAAATAATAAAATCATAATAGCATCATAAAAATGCTTGGGAAGTGAGTGTGATAGCAAGAAATTATTGAACACTATTGTCAGAATAGGAACAACTTTCTCTATGTAATGCTGTTAGAAGTCAGTTGTGAGACCATCTTGTCCTGGAGAGATAAGTTTCTTCAGACGGGAAATGGCCTGTTTGATTTCTAAAACTGAAATAGAAGCAATAAGGGAAGACAGAAACATAGAATTTGATGGCAGATAAGGACCGCTTGGCCCACCTAGTCTGTCCATTTTCCTACCTAACAGATAAGCTGCAGATCCTAGTTAACCAACAGCTTACTTCCTCCTACCCCCCCCACTAGGACTGCCTTATGTCTGTCCCATGCATTCTTGAATTCCCCCACTGTTCTTGACTCCACGACCTCCTCAGAGAGGCTGTTCCATGCATCGACAACCCTCTCTGTGAAAAAATACTTCCTCACATTGCCTCTGAGCCGTTCCCCCTCTATCTTCAAATTGTGCCCCTTGGTTCTTGCACATCTCTTTTTCTGAAAGATGCCATCCTCTTGGACTTTGTTGATTCCCTTGAGGTACTTGAAAGTTTCTATCATGTCATCTCTCTCCCTCCTTTCCTCAAGGGTATACATATAAAGCTCCTTTAGTCTTTCTTCGTATGTCCCACAGGGATCAGTCCTTGGGCCCCTCCTGTTCAACAGCTACATCTCTGACATAAGGACAGGTATCAGGAGTGAGATGAGTCTCTTTGCGGATGACTCAAAATTGAGGGCGGTGGTGGATGGGGAGGATGGGAGGGTGGTCCTACAAGGGGACCTGGAGGCTCTGGAAAGATGGTCTAGAAAGTGGAAGCTGGGGTTCAATGCAGGGAAATGCAAGGTACTGCAACTGCACATGGGGGCCAGAAACCCAGGCCAAGTGTACACCCTGGGGGGGAGAATGCTACAAGTCTCGATGGCTGAGAGGGACCTGGGGTGGTGGTGGATGTCAAGATGAACAACTTGGAGACTTGTAGGAGGGCAGCAGCCAAGGCCAATGGGATGCGGAGATGCATTGCTAGGGGGATCACCTCCAGAAGGAGGGAAGTGATACTTCCTCTGTAAAACTGCTTGGTGAGGCCGCACCTCGAGTACTGCATGCAGTTTTGGAGGCCACACTTAAAGAGGGACATTAAACTCCTGGAGAGGGTCCAGAGGAGGGCAACCAAAATTATTTGGGGCTTGGGGCACAGGACCTATGAGGAGAGGCTCGAAGAGCTAAATATGTACACATTGGAAGAGAGAAGGGACCGGGGGGACATGATAGAGGTCTTCAGGTACATGAAGGGGGTAAATAGGGGAGGAACAGTCAAGGTGCTTTGAAGGAAGGAGGATGAGGCCACTAGAGGGCATGGGTGGAAGCTGGAGGGGGGAAGATTCAGGGGAGAAAGGGGGGGTGCTACTTCACTGAGAGGGTGGTGGAGCCATGGAATGTGCTGCCAAGGGGGCTGGTGGAGGTAGAGGCAGTGGAGGGGTTCAAGAGGGGGTGGGACAGGTACAGGGGGAAGGGTTCTGGAAGCAAAATCCAATGCAGCGAGAATATCCAGAACTGGGAAGGGAGAAGCCAGAGAAGGTGAGGAGGGCAGCAAGGTCAGCTCCCAGGGTGGAGGCTTACCAAACGAGCAGACGCAAAAGACCGTTAGGCCTATTCTGCTGGCAATTTAGTATGTTAGTATGTCTTCTGGTGCAGACCCTGCACCATTTTGGTTGCCCTCCTTTGGACAACCTCCACTCTGTCTATGTCTTTGCGTTGATGGGGTCTCCAGAACTGCACACAGTACTCCAGATGGGGTCTCACCAACTGTCTGTACAGAGGGGTAACAACTTCCTGTTTTCTACTATTGGTGCCTCTCCTTATGCATCCCAGTATCCCCCCAGCCTTCCTTACTGCCTTCTCACATTGCTTGCCCACCTTTAGGTCATCTGATATAATTACCCTCAGGTTCCTTTCCATTTTTACCATTGTCAGTATCTCACCCCCCATTGTGTACTCTTCCTCTGGGTTTTTGTTTCCTAGGTGCGTTACCTTGCACTTCTTTGCATTGAATCTGAGCTGCCATACATTTGACCATTCCTCCAACCTTGGCAAGTCCCTTCTCATCTTTTCCACTCCATCTGGTGTATCAACCCTGTTGCAGATCTTTGTGTCGTCTGCAAAGAGACATACTTTTCCTTCCAGTTCCTCTGCAATGTCACTTATAAAGACATTAAAAAGGACAGGTCCAAGTACTGAACCCTGCGGTACCCCATTAGTAACCCTCCTTTCTTCACTGTGGACTCCATTTACTACTACCCTTTGCGTCCTGTTGTCTAGCCAATTTTTTATCCAGGCTACCACCTTGGTACCCACTCCAAGGCTGGCTAACTTGTGTATTAATCTTTGTGTGGGACTGTATCAAATGCCTTGCTAAAATCTAGGTAAGCCATGTCCACAGCCCCTCCCTGGTCTACTACTTTGGTCACTCAGTCAAAGAAATCTATTAGATTCGTCTGACATGACCTTCCCATTGTGAATCCATGCTGCCTTGGGTCCTGTGCCCCACTGGCCTCTAGGTACTCAACAATTCTTTCCTTCAGTGATTCCATCATTTTCCCTACCATTAGGTCAAACTAACTGGTCTGTAGTTTCCTGCCTCTGTCCTGCTCCCACTTTTGTGAAGAGGAATCACATCCACCCTCCTCCAGTCCTCAGGTACCACCCCATCCTCCCATGATTTGTTAAAGAGAGTAGTCAGCGGTGCCATTAGTTCTACCCTTAGTTCTTTTAGAATGCTTGGGTGAATCCCATCAGGCCCCATTGCTTTGTCCATCTTCAATTTTATTAGTTCTTTCAGAACCCTTTTTTCTATAAATGGATTGGCATCAACCTCCATCTTCAGAGTGTTTCTCTTGTTTGGTTTGGATACCTCCCCCTCCTCTTCCTTTGTGAATACTGAGCAGAAATATTCATTCAGTATCCCTGCTTTTTCACTGTCACCCTCTACCCACATTCCATCCCCTTTATTAAGCCTCAGTATCCCTCCTTTGGTCTTTTTCACTCCTAATGTACCTATAAAGGTCTTATCCCACTTCTTAACAGAGTTGGCTATCCTTTCCTCGGTTTGGGCCTTTGCTATTCTGACTGCCTTTCCAGCCTCTTTCTGCTTTAACTGATAAGTTCTCTGTCCTGCTCCTTCTGTGTTCCTTATATTTCTGGATACCATCCTTTTCTCTTTAACCTTCCTGCCACCTCTTTGAGAACCATAGCGTTTTTCCTTTGTTGTGTTTTGTTGATTTGCTTTACTGTGACTTGTTGCCTCTGTGATGGCTGTTTTGATTCTCCCAATTGTTCCTCCACCCTCCTTCTTGCCTGTTTGCTGGTGCTTTTCTGAGGCACTCTCCATTTTCCCAAAGTCCAGCCTCCTAAAGTCCAATACTCTTGCTTTTGTATGGCTTGATTGTGGCTGTGTTTATCATGAACCCACTGTTTGGTGGTCACTTGTTCCCAGATCCTACCCCTTCTAAATCTGAGATTCTTTCTCCATCCCCATTTGGAGTACCAGGTCTAAGACTGCTCCCTCCCAAGTGGGTTCCAATACTAGCTCGTCTGAGGCATGCCCCTGTAGGGCATCAGAATGACCCTGCTGTTGGATGTGCCTGCAGCAAGGTGCTCAGTTAACATCTGGCATACTCAGGTCCCCCATCAATAATACCTCCCTTTTCTGCCATTCTAAGGAAGCCTTCTATCATTTCCTTGTCATTCCCCCCTAAGATGGGGGTCTTAACCAACCCCCATGCGGATTGTGGTGCCATTTCCTGTCTCAGGGTACCGGAGTCTCTCATCTGCTCCCTGTTTACTCTTTAGTTCTGTTTCTTTGATCCATTCCTTTACATAGAGAGCTACTCCTCCTCCTCTTTTACCCTCTCTGTCCCTCCTGTAGATTGTGTATCCTGGTATGTTGACATCCCAGTCATGGTTCTCTGTGTACCATGTTTCTGTGACTGCCACAATATCCAGGCAACCCTCTTCCATCAAGGCCACTAGTTCAGGGAGCTTGTTACACAGACTACGGGCATTGGTACTCATCACCTTCCACTTTTTAATGGCCTTACCCCTTTTAGCCCCATTTCTGTCTTACTGCCTTTGCCTTTTTACATTCCTCTGTCCTGCTCCTAATGACTTCTCTACCTTGGTGTTACCTCACTAATTACCGTGTTTTCTGGGGAGGCTGGGATTTCCCTGCTCCTTTTCAGTGCCTCCTCCCTTGGCTAGTTTAAATGCTTGCCAATGAAGCATTGAAACCTCTCACCTAGGATCCTGTTTCCCCCCTGGACAGATGCAGACCATCGCACCAGTATAGGTCTGCATCCCTTCAGGTGGCTCCCCAGTCTCCAATGAAGCCAAAACCCTGAGCTCCACACCAGTTTTTCAACCATTCATTGAATTCCCTGGTGAGGAGTACCCTAGCATCACCCTTGCCATAGACAGACAGCACCTCCGAGAAAGTTACTGTATGTGCTACTTGTCTAAGGCCCCTCCCCAACTCTACAAATGCCTTTTGCACTGCTCTGATCCCATTCCTAGCCAGGTCATTTGTCCCTAGGTGGACAATGACATCCAGCTCCCTCCCTCATGCAGCTGCTCCCATGATCCTGAGGATTCGCTTCCTGTCCCTCCAAGCCATGGAGCCAGGCAGGCACCTTACCTCCCTCTCCCCTTCCTCCCCCATTTCTACCCCCCTAATGATTGAGTCCGCCCACCAGGAGTTGTTTCCTTTCCCTGTGGGGTCTCATGCCACCCTCCTGTGGGTCTCCTTTGTGAAGGTTCCCAGTATTCTCCTTGGTCTCCACTGTGGGTGCCTCCATAGAGGAACCACTACCCACCAGAAGAGTGTATGAATTGTGGAGAGGTACAGCTGGAGGGATGCAACTCTGTTCCACCACCCTCTCCCTCCCTGAGCCCACCCTGGTCCAGCCTCTCCTCTTTCTTGGCAACCTCTGAGGTAGTGGAATTGGCCCTGGTAGTCCCTGGGTGAGGGAGGAGGTTTCGTGAATCCTAGCCAGGTCAGCCTGGAGATGGGCAACCTCCTCCCTCAGACCAGAGAGGTGCCTGCAAATAGGGCAGCATTGCAGCCTCCAGAATGTCTCCCGGAACACTGCTGCCCCACAGCCATTGCACTGCACCACTCCTATCATGTCTTATTTTGTGTCCCCTCTCCTGTTTCTTTGTATGCTTACTCTTTCCTCTTCTTACAACTCGCACCCTTCCTGTCCTGGGACAACAACTTCTTATATTCTTCAGTAGCCTCCTTCTTCCTTGCTCAGTGTCAGGCCACCAGCAGCTGGGGGGGGGGAGGAGTGACCTACTTTTTTCCTTTAGATACTTGTTCCTGAGAGATATTTGGTATGGTGATGTTTGTAAGAAGGTCAAAAGTTCCCTTAGTGGGTGACACTTCCCCAAACATATGCTCCAAGTATTTCTGTGCTACTTTTTTTATATAGGGTAGTGTAGTATAATGAGTATTCGTGTCTGGATCCACTAAACTCTCCATGTGGGTGGCTGCCACTCTGTCTGAGCATCCCTTGAATAAATCCATGGAGAGTTTAGAGTTCTGAGTGCCACACTGTGCCTCCATTTTTAAAGACATGGCTCTATTATATTGGTGGAACTCCATTTGAATTTTGACCTCTTTAATGACCTGAGCATTTTCAACCTGATTTTCATATGCATAGGCAATAAAATCTTGTAACTTTTGTCTTAGTTTTGAGTAAGTAAGGTATGCAGATAGAGTTTTGGACCTAGCTTTACTCTGAATGAATTTCTTTTAATCCAATTTTGTGTCCTCCCACCAATTTAGGGGAGAGGGATAGACATCCAGAACAGTGCGCCAGGCTTCTTAAAAGTTCTAAACATGCTGCATCTATACCAGGGTCCGCAAATAGGGTATTATTTAATTTCCATCTGGAGATAGGGAGATAAGGCAGAGGTTCCCCTGTAGATAAAAAAAGAAAGTCAATTCTTGTGGCATGTGTGCCCCTATAATATGTTTTTTTTTTCCTTTTGGATGTATTGCACTCATTCTATAATTCATTTTAGCAGTAGCTAAAATTGTATTCAGGGCAGCAGAGTCTCCAAACATTCTTTTTTGTAGTACCCCCTCTATCACTCAAGGATAATCCACAGTTAAAGCCTCCTCCCAAGATTACTTGCCTGGAGGTGTGCAGGTATGGTTGGATTAGGTGAAAAAGCTCTGATCTGGCAGCAATACTCTGGGGGGCATATACATTAATGATTCTTAATTTTAGTTTCCTAAAGAGGCAGTCAAGAAACATAGTCCACCCAGGGAGAATATCCAGCACTTTAGTTATGTGACAGTGATATACAGAAAAAAAGAATCCCTAACCCATCGCATAAATCCTCCCCATGAGCCAAAAATGAGGGACCCCTTGACCATTTCAATTTAGCTTGTGTGATTTCATGTTTTGTTTTCATTCTGGTATCCTGTAGCAGGTAGATGTCATGAGGCAAGTCTGCTAAAAATTATATGGTGGTAAGTTGTTTGCAGAAAGACGCCATACTGCATACATTTAAAGTGAGACACCTTATTTTAGTGGCAGTGTGCATAAGGGGTTAGGCAGAGAGGAAAAAATAAAAGGAAAATTCATCTTTTGGGAGGGAGTCTTTTCTCAGCTTTGGAAGTTTTATCCTGTTCCTCCAGGGGGACCTCCATTTTGGAACAGGATGCCCTGGAAGAGTTAGCGTCCTCTTTCTCTTTAGTATCCCCCCATTGTTTATGCTTTTGTGCTAGAGCCTGGAATTTTTTTCTGGTTAGGATTGTCTTCCTAGGGGTGCAGGCATCAGATTTCCTTTTCCCTTTCCCTCTCCTAGAGTTCTTCACCGAAGTAAATCCCTGGGCTGGAGGGGAAGGGGGCTGCATATGGCCCTGATCTGAAACAGCATCTTCTATTATGGGGGTTGATTCACTGCCAATGGGGGGGGAGCATCTTGTTCTGTTTCCATGACTGCTACAGGGGAGGGGGTAGGGCCACAGGTTCAGAAGCCAAGGTGCCATGTGGCATTGTGTCTTGCTGGGCTGGAGGGGCTACAGTTAGAGATGCTATCTCTTCTCTGCATCTGAGGGCCTGTATCTGAGAATCTGATATGAGAGCCACCTGGTCCTGTGGGGGCCTGTCTAACCTGTTATGGTCAGCCCATGAGCATTGCTGATACGTGTGGCCTTGCTCATCACACAGATTGCAGACTAGGGGGTTAGGGCAGTCTAAACTAACATGTCCATAGGCCAAGCATAAAGTGCAATGGGGTTTGTCACAGAAGTAACTAAGATGAGTCTGAGACCCATACTTATGGCAAGTTCGGGGCTGCCCTGGTTAAAAACAAATGCCCTTATCCCTCCCAATGTAAAAACTACCAGGGAGATGTACAATGCTTCTTTCATTCTGACACAGTTAGACCTTAATTTTCCACCCCCCGGTCCACACAAAATCATCATCCAAAATAGGTCCGGAGTATCTAGAATCTCACACCTCTGCCGCAGCCAGTACTGCACATCAGCAATGCTGACCCCCTCACGCCTAAACAACAGTGTAACAAATTTCACAGCAGGCTTTGTAAGGGGAATAAGGAGAAAAGCAGTCCATAAAGGAGAAGTTTTCACTAGCTCATACTTTGCCCAAAATGATTCCAAAGTTGTCACAGTTTTTAAACTAATATCCCATGTACATGAATAAAAACAAACAATTCAAATGGGCTAATACCTAACATGTCCTTCAGCATATTGTAAAGAACTGTTTTCCTGGTTGGAGCAGTGGACACATCTCCTAAATACTTCATCCTTACAGCGTTACGCCGCTGAGCAGGCTGTCCGACAGCTGTAAACAAGTCACTTAATTTGAATGATGTGTCTGTGTTCCTGGTACCTGCTTGAGGGAATGAGTCTCTCTATGTAAGTTCAGGAGGCATTTTGTCTTCAGAAGAAGAAGATTCCAGTTGTGCACTGTTGGGGCCCATGAAAGGTAAATCCTGAGACTGTAAATATCCTTCTGCTGTTTTAGAATAGTCCTGAGCACTCCCGGGAGCCTTAGAGGGTTGTTGCAAGAAGGCTACTGTTGAGTGAGAAGTTTGGCTGGCTGGTTGAGCTTCAGAGATTATCTCTACAGCACTGACAGGTCCCAGTGAGGACCAGGGATCTGTTTCGCTACGTCTCTGCCATCCGGCTGCTTTTAATGCAGCTGCAGGGGACCAAGTGGTAGAGAAGTCATGCTGATTCCTGCTTGTCTGCCTAAGGTTTAAAGAGGCAGGTCGATTAGAAGTCTCATCAGAAAAGTTTGTCTCAGCATTACAGGGTGAGAGAGAATAGTTTCAGCAGATCGTCCTTTAGCAGCAGGATAAGTTGTTTCTGGAATATCAACATTTGAGGCATTTTCCTCTTGTACCAGTTGCTTCATAAACTCCTTATGCATATTGAAGACTTGTCTTAAGCTCTCTTGAGAAAGATCAGGTGAAGATACAGGAATTGAATTAAAGTCAGTACCTTGTACATCTCTTCTATCCCGAATGAGAGGAGCCATGGGGGGAAGGGTTAGAGTTGTCTTCTGCATTAAAAGTAGCATTTCCAGCTTCAGATTCCATTCCATTAGGTATTGCTGAGTTTGGCAAGTTAGCAGCAGCCCTGCTAGATTCTCCTTCCACCTCACATCCTCCATCTTGGACGTCAGCCATCCTCTGCTATCTGACTCCAAACTGAGCTCCTCCACTCCGCAGGAAGTCAAGCCCCCTGCTGGCAGAGTAGGGGAACTTTTTATTATAAACTTCAAACAACAAACAAATACAAACAGTATGAATCTCACACAAAAGGAAGATACAAATCATAAGAAAAGCAAATAAGTATTAAAGTCATACATTGTCTGCAAATAAATTAATAATAACCTAAAGCATACTAGAACCAGAAGGGGACAGGATCAGTTGTGTTCCAGTACAGTAGCTGCTTCTTGTTGTTTTTACAGGGTTTCTTGTGGATTTTACTTGGTAGAAGGTTATTTCTTTTCTTTCTTACTTCTAAGGGGCTAACAGGATATTATTTTTGGGGCTGTTGGAAGTTTGAAAACTGGTTTGGTGGCTGTAAGTGGGCTCATTTGTTGGATGTTTCTTTGTTGGATGTTTCACTGTGTAACAGGCTGCGCTGGTGGAGGCCTATTTCTTCTGATTTAAAACCTATTTGGTGGGATTAGTTTGGGGCTGGTTATTTGAATTGGAGACCTATATCTGTTAATTTCAAGCCTATTTTGACGTGTTATTAGTAATGCTGATTGAATTGGAGACCTGTTTCCTTTGGCAGCAAACATATTTTGGGGGCTTTGAGTTGAATTTTGATTCCTTTTTGCTGACTTCACTAGCTGCAAAGGTTTGTGCATGGTTGGTGAAGGGTGTTAATGGTCTGGCCAGGTCTCACTCAGCTAATTGACTGGAGGCAGAGCTGAATCAGGTTTGTGGTGTTAGTTGCTTTGGCTTCTTGGGGACAGGATCAGTTGTGTTCCAGTACAGTAGCTGCTTCTTGTTGTTTTTACAGGGTTTCTTGTGGATTTTACTTGGTAGAAGGTTATTTCTTTTCTTTCTTACTTCTAAGAGGCTAGCAGGGTATTGTTTTTGGGGATGTTGGAAGTTTGAAAACTGGTTTGGTGGCTGTAAGTGGGCTCATTTGTTGGATGTTTAACTGTGTAACAGGCTGCGCTGATGAAGGCCTATTTCTTCTGATTTAAAACCTATTTGGTGGGATTTGCTTGGGGTTGGCTCTTTGGCTGCAGGGCTTGGAGGGACAGACACAGGGCTGATACACTCTCTCGAGAGTCGGGTGTAGGCCGTAACCCACCCTCCCCACCCTCCTCCCAGAACTCTGCTTATTTATAGGGGAACACCTGCCCTGCAATTGAGGAAGAGGCTGCAGGTGCAGCTCATCTAGTTCTAGCCACTGGGGTTGGAGTTAAAGGCTGGGAGAGAGAAGCTTAGGAGTTGTTCATTCTTCATAAGTTTACTGTGTTGTACTGCACCTAATAACAGGGTTACCAGTTTACTGTGGGACTGTATCTAGGATTAGTGGGTGACCTGATTAGGCAGTAGGGTGTATCTTGGACTAGTGGGGAACCTGGTGGCTCACCCAAGGAAACCTACTTGGAGGGGGATGGGACCACACGTCATTAGGGCCGTATCTTTGGGAGGGTGGTGGGGTGCACAGGGTGTGGGGCAGCCATGATACTGGACTGGGCTTAGAAGTTTGGTGGTTGCCCAGTGTGCTACCAGCTGGCACAGCTTAGGGAGGAGGTTGCAGGGATTAGGAGACAGCTGTGGGAAGGGGGGAGGTATGGTTGGGGAAGAGGGCAGGGGATCTCCCATGGGGTTGCACCAAGCACTAGGGCCGGGGGCATAGGGAAAGGAGTGCAGGAGAATACTCTGGGGCCATATAGGGACCCTGGCAGAGGGGGTCAAAAAGGAGGACACTACCAAGGAAGCAGGCAGGTAACTGGGGACCCTCACAAAGGGGGGCCAGAGGGACAACATTCTCAGGGAAGTAGGCAGATGGCCGGGGCTGAACAGAAGGAAGCAAGGCAGGGAGGTGGATCGGACCTTACGCTCAGTAACCACTTCAATTCTCTTCTTCTGCTTGAGGATGAGGGGGTGATGTAGCCATGACAGGGTGGTTAGATATGGAAAGGAGTGGGGGCAGGAGGTGGGGGCTGGATAGCAGGAGGAACAGGGGAGCCTGGAATGCAGGAAAATGGGGGGAGCAGTGAATCAGAGCAGGAGGGGCAGGGGGAAGAGGGAGGAAAGCGCAAGGAGAAGGACCAGTTGGGAGGAAAGGGCAAGGAGAAGGACCAGAAGTACAAGCAGGATACAGTAAAGGGAGCTGAGGGCTTAGGCCAGGGGAGCACGACAAGCAAGGAGGGACTAAACAGAGACAGGAAGGAAGGGAGGATGAGCCAGGCTAGTTTAGCGGATGGGGAGAAGGACCAGTCACGAGCAGTGAGGGGGGAGTTAGCGAGGTACAGAAGGATACTCAGGAAGAGGAGAGACATAGGATCAGAGGGGAGGGGGTGGCCAGGGTAAATAAGAAGGGGGCGGCATGCGGCACCCAGATAGGGGAAGGAACAAGGAGCCAGCTGGGTGGAGGGGCCAGTAGAAAGGATGAGGGACATGGAAGGGGGAATGGAGGAAAAGGAGCTGTCAGAGTGCTCCTGTTGGGGGATTCTATGATCAGGGGTATCAAATGGGATAGGGAGGGAGAAGCCTGGCCAGTTAGAACAAAATGCTTCCCTGGACTAATGGTGCACAGGGTCAAGCACGAGGTATATCAGCTGGCAAAGGATTGTGGTGGTTTCCCGGACATACTGGTCCACCTGGGTACAAATGACATTGAGGGAAATAGCGAGCTAGAGATACAGACAAGGTTCAGGGAGCTTGCCAGAGTCTGTCATGACATTGGATGCACAATTTCCTTCTCGGAAATCCTGCCGGTGCCAAGGGCTAGTGGGGAACACAAAAGGAAGATTAGGGAGATAAACCAGTGGCTCAGGGAGTGGTGTGAGGCCAGAGGGTATGGGTTGATGGGGGATTGGGGGGAGACCAGGGAGGATAAGGAGCTGTATGCTAGAGATAGGCTCCATCTCAATTTGGAGGGGAGAGGAATCCTTAAGTTGAAAATAGAGGGGTTCATTGGTGAAAAGGGGGGTTTAAACTTGTGAATGGTGGTGGGATGGGAGAAAAGACTGTCGAGGGGGACCCGATAAAGGAGGGACTCTGTCTTCCTCCTGGGAAGCTGGAGGAATGCGGGAAAAGGCCGACTGGTAAAGTGCAGACCAGGGGAAAACAGAATCCCCATGGGAACATGAGCAGGAGAAATAGAAGTATAGGGAAAGGGTGGAAGGTAGTCCTGCTAAATGCCAGGAGTTTGGGCAATTAAATGCCTGAACTCCAGGCGATGCTAACTGAGGGAGTGGTGGATGTGGCAGCAGTCACTGAGACCTGGGCCACTGCAGGATACTACTGGGACCTGAACCTGGAGGGTTACACTATGTTCAGGAAGGACAGGGGGGAGGGAAGGGGAGGAGGGGTAGCAATGATAGTCAAAAACTGCATTGGCATAGGGGGAGTAGAGGAGGTGGAGGGAACCATGGAGGCAATTTGGGTCACCTTGATAACAAGGGGGCAAGAGAGTAAAAATAGGAGTGGTGTATAGACCCCCTGCACTGGTGGAGGAGCTGGAGGAGAGTCTGGTGGCAGATGTTGGGAGACACTGCAGATTGGGCAGGGGAAGGGTGGTGGTGTTGGGGGACTTAAACATGGCAGGAACAGACTGGGAGACTATGACATCCTCGGTGGCCAGGGAACAGAGGTTGTTGGATGTCTTTCAAGACGCGTTCCTAACTCAGCAGGTGGGGGAACTGACCAGGGAGGGGCGGGTACTAGATGTGGTCCTGGCAGACAGTGACCAGATTGGGGGCCTGGAGGTAAGGGACCCGTTGGCAGGGAGTCACCATGCCACGGTCTGGTTCTGCCTGGACCTAGGAGGGTTAGAAGGCTGCACAAAGATGGAGGTAGCTGACTTCAGGGGGCGGATTTTAAGGAAATCAGAAGGCTCCTTAAGGAGCATTTGGATGTGATTGGGCCAGACATGGACACTCATAGTAGGTGGGAAATCATCAGGAGAGGGCTGCAGGATGCTACCAGCACCTGTGCAAGAGTAAGACGAAAATGCGGTAGGGCCCGAAAACCCTGCTGGTGGACCAGGGAGGTCCAGGAGGTGGTGTGGGGAAAGAAGGCAGCCTATAGGCAATTCAAGTGCTCAAGGAGTGAAAGGGATCGAGGAGAGCAGGAGCTGATGGCTAGAAGGGCCACTAGGGTGGTGAGGGTGGCTAAGGCAAGGAAGGAGCAGAACCTGGCCAGGGAAATTAGGAGAGGAACAAGGGTTCTTTAGATACATTGGGGAAAAACGAAGGGTGAAGGGGCAGATTAGCAGGATTAAAACAGGGGAGAGATGGGCACAAGACCCAGGGGAGCAGGCTGAGGTACTAAATGAGTACTTCACCTCAGTTTTCACCAAGGAAAATGGGGGTGCTGCATCATACATGGGAGGAGACAGTGATACTGAGGAGGGGGGACCCTTACTGATCGGCAGGTCTGGGGAGAGGGGAAGGCACCACTGGCAGGAGGGGGGAAGGCTAAGCAGGGAGAAGAGGTAGCAGAAGTGGAAATCACAGCAGAGAGAGTGAGGGAAGCCATCAGGTCCCTTAAGACAGAGAAAGCACCGGAGCCGGATAAATTATATCCCAGAGTGCTGAAGGAACTTGCAGATGTCCTGGCGAAACCCCTGGCGGAGCTTTTCACCATCTGTCTGAGGACAGGGTGGGTGCCCCAGGACTGGAAAGTGGCGCATATAGTGCCTATCCACAAGGGGGGATCAAGGGAGGTGGCAGGGAACAACAGGTCTGTCAGCCTGACATCGGTGGCGGGCAAGGTGATGGAGGGCATTGTCAAGGAGAGGCTGGGGGGGACCTGGAAAAGTCAGGGTGCCTGGATGATAGACAGCATGGATTTGTCCTAGGGAAATCGTGTCAGACAAACCGTGTGGAGTTCTATGACAGGGTGATGAGTGCCTTGGACATGGGTAGACCAGTGGACATCCTCTTTCTAGACTTCAGCAGGGAAGCTGAGGTTCAATGCAGGGAAATGCAAGGTACTGCACCTGGGGGCCAGAAACCCAGGCTAAGTGTACACCCTGGGGGGTGAATGCTACAAGTCTCAATGGCTGAGAGAGACCTGGGGTGGTGGTGGATGTCAAGATGAACAACTCAGAGACTTGTAGGAGGGCAGCAGCCAAGGCCAACAGGATGCTGGGATGCATTGCTAGGGGGATCACCTCCAGAAGGAGGGAAGTGATACTCCTCTGTATAACTGCTTGGAGGCCGCACCTCAAGTACTGCGTAGTTTTGGAGGCCACAATTAAAGAGGGACATTAAACTCCTGGAGAGGGTCCAGAGGAGGCAACCAAATGATTTGGGGCTTGGGGACAGGACCTATGAAGAGAGGCTCGAAGAGCTAAATATGTACACATTGGAAGAGAGAAGGGACCGGGTGACATGATAGAGGTCTTCAGGTACATGAAGGGGGTAAATAGGGGAGGAGCAGTCAGGGTTCTTCGAAGGAAGGAGGGGGGGCCACTAGAGGGCATGGGTGGAAGCTAGAGGGGGGAAGATTCAGGGGAGAAAGGAGGAGGTGCTACTTCACTGAGAGGGTGGTGGAGCCATGGAATGCACTGCCTAGGGGGCTGGTGCAGGCAGAGACGGTGGAGGGGTTCAAGAGGGGGTGGGACAGGTACAGGGGAAGGGTTCTAGAAGCAAAATCCAATGCAGTGAGAATATCCGGAACTGGGAAGGGAGAAGCCAGAGAAGGCAAGGGGGGCAGCAAGGTCAGCTCCCAGGGTGGGGGCTGACCAAACGAGCAGACGCGAAAGACCGTTAGGCCTATTCTGCTGGCATTTTAGTATGTTAGTATATCCTAATACATAAAAAGATCCCCCCCCACCACTAAAAGAGATGGGGAATTTTTTATTCAGTACTTCAAAAGTAACATCATACATCACAGATATTAATCAAAGGGAAAATGCAAAACAAACTTGTATTAATTCATACTCCCCCTTCTCAAAATAAAAAAAATATTCAACTCATGAACAAAATAAACATTTGAAAAAAAAAAAAAACTACTGAACCTTCATATGAATTCATACACTGTAGAGAAAACCTCCTTTCCCCCTACCAATGATACATAAATAAATCCTCTTATCAAACAGTATGAGACTCCCACAAAAATAAGGTACAAAGCATCAAAAGAGAAAACTTTAAATAAGTATTACTCCAACACATTATCAATCTGTTTGTTAGGAGAATGTGAAGCTTCCTAAGGGAAAGCATAAAACTAAACTAGTCCTCCCCTCTCAAAAAATACAAAATCATATATAAACAAAAATAAGTATTGCATCATACATTCCTATGTACAAACCGCAAAGATACATACCCACCCTCCAAGCCCACCAAAATGGTGAAAGTCCCCACCTGATAAGAGCATGCAGAGAAATACAACAGCAAAGGTAAAAAAAGGATAACCGACATATGCTTCAACCCCTATCCAGCCAAGTCATCTTTCTCCACTAAAGCTTATATAAATCTGGGTGCACCCTCTCCCTTTCCAATGTCTGCCACTTTATCACATCTTTCTTAATGCTGAATAAGATCTGACTTTCTTTTTTCAACTGTTTCTGAAGTGTCAGACCACAACAAGCCTGCCAAAGCTGATAACCTATAAACCCCATTAGAAGTCGGATTGTGGTTGCATCATAAATTGTCCATGAGCCAGGAAGCACACCCTCAGTCCATATATCTGGCGACTGCCCTTGGAAAGGGTTCAGTGGCCATATAACATGAAAGCTAGACCAAAAAGAAACAACAAAGGGGCGATCAACGAAAAAATGCGACATAGATTCAACTACTCCCAGACATGACTCTTCTCTTGGGCAAAACCTCTCTGATATTTCTTTATGTTTCATATTACCCCTAACCCCCAACTTTCTGTGCATGTAGAGCCATAAAAAATCTCATAGATATTTAGGGATTCTTTTACTAGTCAAAAAAATCATCTTTGAATTTTGGTCAGCTTTGGGCAACTCCATATACCATGGAGCATCTTAAAAAAAAGTTTCTACCACTCCAGTATAAAACTGTTTTTGAGAATTTGAACAGAGGGAACTCTTAACTATTTTTCAGGCCTTCAATTTCCCAATCATCCCCTGGAAATGGCTTGGAAACTGAGACATCTTAGTCTGTTGGGGTAAAAAATTAGAAGGGTCCCAATTTTCTATTAACTGACCTATACCATCCTCCACCCATGGGGTCCAAACCTTGTCCTCCCCCTTTAAGAGAGGTATCAAATTATAGAAAATAAAAGTAACATGTAAAAATACTACAGGGTTCAACATCCCCAGTCCCCCTTCGCTGATTGGTAGATAGGTGATACCCCTCTTTACTGGGATCAATCTACTCCCCCACAAACATAGGAAAAATACACTATAGATCGAAGCCTCCAGAGATTGTGGGGGAGGATAAACAGCTGCTGAAACCAAAAAATATGGCAATAAAAATGTTTTAATTAAATAAATATGCTTAGCCTTTGACATCTTCCCCTTGTTGCAAAGGGTCACCCTATCTCAAGCTGCCATCAACTGTATATCCTAGTTATACCTGTGAGCATCTGTACCACCAAAGTAGATACCCAACATCTTTCTGTACCCAAATTCTACAGGTATATCCCAAATCAAGGCAACATCAGCAGCATCATAACCTAATGGCAGGATCCCACTCTTTAAATTATTAATGGATGACCCAGAAACTTCAGAAAAAGCCTTCAGTATTAAACGAGCTGCTTCAGCAGAAGAACTGTCAGCTAGAACCAAAATTAAATCATCAGCATATGCTACAGAAACTATCTGATGATCCTCACAACCAACAGATAAGCCCGTAACCCTGTCATGTTCAGAGCATACAATAAGGGGTCCAAGGATATCTCATATAACAAAGGGCTCAGTGGACACCCCTGTCTCACGCCCCTATGTACCATGACCTCTTGCCCTATCCAACCATTAATACTAAGTAACAAACTAATGCCTCTGTAACATGTAGTTAACCAGCCTATAAATCTAAAAGGCAAACCATAGCAATGCAAGGTGTCCCAAAGGTATTCATATTCCACCTGATCAAAAGCTTTTGTTTGATCAAGGCAGACAAGATGACCAAATATCTCTCGTGAGACCCCCTTATGCATAATCTCCCAGAGAAGAATAACGGCGTCCTGTACCTGCCTTTTCAGGACCCCACTAAATTGAGAGGGATGTAATATGGTATCCAAAACCATCCGTAAATGATTACTCAAAACTTTCATCAGGATTTTATAGTCTGTGTTAAGAAGCGACAATGGCCTCCAATTTTTCAAATCCCCCTTTCCCCCTTTTTAAATATTAATAACAAAAGTCCCTGTAGCACACTTTCAGGGAGATTCTCATTCTTTAATCCAGCAATCAAAACCTCATCCAGTTCTACCCCCAAAACTTCCCAGATCTCTTTATGTACTTCATGAGGGAGCCCATCAGATCCGGGGGCAGTCCCTGCTTTAAGTGACCAAATTACAGTCCTGAGTTCCTCTTGTGAGATGGGTTCTATCAGGGTATCCTGCAGCTCTGGTGATAACTGAGGTAACTACATTCTAACCAACCAATTTTGCATGCTATCTATTGGAAGGGGTTTGCTCGTAAAGGATTTGGAAGCATAAGTGTATATTTCATTTAAAATGCTCTTATTAGACGTCACTCACCCTCCCTCTGTGGTGTTCAAATACGTCGTGCTATGGTATTCTCTCAGGAGCCATGCTGATTCAAACGGTAATGTATCCCTTTTTTTCCCAAATCCCATACTTATGCTTCCGTTCCATATTATTCCACACTTTCAACTGCAAGCGAGCCAGTTCAATTTTTAAGCCTTTAATCATGTTATGGTACTCAGTCCCCAAATGCTGTCGGAGATTCATCCAGAATTTAATACGTTCTCTCAGACATCTTAACTCATCATGTCTCAGTTTCCCATTAATGTGACCAATCTTCTGAAAATATACCCGTATTTCTTGTTTAGTGTCCTCCCACCATTTATCCGTACCATCATGTAGAAAAAAAATGGACTTGCATGCAATTAAAAGAGAACGAAACCCTTCCCTCACCAGAGGGATATCCAACAAGGTGACATTTAATTTCCAGATCCCAGGTCCTCTCTGGGTCTCAGGCACATCACCCAGTACAAGCATAAGAAGTCTATGGTCTGATGTAGCCACTTCTTGTAATGATTGTGACTGTACAACAAAACCAGATGAGAGAAAAAATAATCTATCCTGGACACCCTAGGTCCACAAAAATAGGTATTGCTGTTCCCACCAGCATAAGCCCCAAAAGCATCAACCAAACCTACATCATTAATTAACTGAGCTAAACAAGATGCATCACAATAAACCTTCTTTCCCAATGCTGAAGTAGTCTGGGAAGGCAAGGAGCAATTAAAATCGCCCCCCAGAGGGACTGGATAGGAAGTGCTCAAAAATGGGTAAAGGGATTTAAACAAAGCTACCCTATCCAATTTATTTTGAGGGGCATGTACGTTTAATAATCGTAAAAATGTATTACCCCACCTGATATCCAATAACAAAGCTCTACCTTCCAAAACCTCTATGTGATGTATCACCTGAATATGGGAAATGAAAAAACAAATTCCAACCCCACTGCATAAGTCCTTCCCCTGAGACCAAAAACTATCTCCCCAAATACACTCATTAGTAGCTGCAGTCAATTCTTCAGAGGAGTGCAATTGAACATCTTGGAAGAAAACACAGTCTAAGTTTTCATGTACAAACTGTGCAAAAGTGTTCAGATGTTTGGCAGGGGGGATTTGATGCTGTTAGCCTTCAGTGATGCCACACGAAAGTGAAAAGGAGCCATATGTCACAGGGAGTCAGCCTTCACTTCACCTTACTAGAAGCCCTAGTCACTCTGCTGCTTTTACAGTCTTGAGGTCGTGGTTCCATTTCACCTTCTGAGAGCACCACTGGCTCAGGGTGTAAGGGTGCCGCAGTAGGTGTTGCACTATCTTCCATCACCATCGATTCATCCAACAAATTATCATATATATTTGAGTCTTCCAAAAGGAGGGCTGTGGTAGGGATATTAGATTTATTTTTCTGTTTGGATTTCCCTTTCGATGGCTTCCCTTTCTTACTCACAACCAGAGTGTAGCCCTCACCAGGGGACGTCTATTCAGGGGGCTGGGGGGGGGGAATGCTAGCGCCTTCCGAGTCTCCCATCACAGGATCCGTAGGCACTGGAACCAGAGGTAAAGGAACAGCGTCAGGGGTATGGTCCAACCCGTCTCTTGCAGTTTGCTTAGGCTGGCTGCAGTTCCTTGGAAGGGGCTACATGATACACTCCCCCCAGGGGAGAGTGGCCTTGTTTGACTGCCAGTCGGATATAGTGGTCCTGTACCCCAAAGTCTGCTTCTTATGGGTTTTTAGCAGCAATAGGGCAGGTTGCAAAAGCATGCCCTATCTCATCACAGAGATTGCATTTACAGTAGATTGTTGGAAGCAGTGGGCACTAGGGTGACCTGTTTCCCCCACAGTGTCTACATTTAAGCACATCACAAGAGGTGCTAATATGTGTCTTGGACCCACATTTAAAACAAACTCTGGGCTGCCCAGGGTAAAAAAGAAACCCCTTATCCCTACTGAGGAAAAAACAATTTGGTAGATGAATGAGGTCAGAATCAGTAGAATGCAACTTAACTCTAAACTTCCAACCCCCATTCCAAAACCCCTCTGCATCAATAATAGGCACAGGATTTTCCTGAATTTCACATTTCTTCTCTAACCAATGGGCAATATCCACGATATTAACTCCTTCATTTCTAAAAACGATAGTTGTAACTCCAAAGGGCTGTTTTGTTAAAGGCAGGACAATGAAATCTAACCAAAGGAGGTTTGTCTTAAGGTTTATGTAGCGACACCAAAAGGTTTCTAATAATGATGGTGTATGAAAACTAATGTCAAAGGTATATTCTCTCTGGACATGAATCAGTGCATAAACCTCTGAGGGAGAAAAACACATACTTTTTTTCAGCAATATTTTTCCAACATAAAATCTACTGGGGGGTTGTCACGAGGACCCACATATCTCAACCGAATGGCATTACGCCTTTTTGCTAGCTCCACTGGTTGCCTAAAGTAGCTGGCATATGTAGGTCTTTCAACTACCTCAGTAATCGGTGGTGGGACTAAATTAGTGTGGACATTAGCAGTCTTTGTACTCGACTCGCCCTCCAGATCAGTGGGGGGGGGGCAGACACAGGACCATGTGATACAAAACCCTTTTCTGACTCAGGTAATGTCAAAACAGTAGAGTTTTTACTTATCTGCGCTATGGAGCCATCTGCCATCTCATTGACAACACCCGAGGGCTTCCAATGTCCATCCGACATAGAGATCCAACCTGCATCCTGCAGGACCCTATCCGTCGACCAAGCGGCGTCCACTATATCACCCCAGTCCTTTCAAGAGGAAGCTGCATTCCCCATCCACTTGTACTCCAGGCCGCTCTTCAGCCGCATGGATTTTGCTTGGGCCTGATAGCGTCGTAGTACCTGGCGAATTCTCAGTACGCTGCCATTTCCAATCTTCCTCTTGCTTCTGTCCTGCGATTGAATGAGCTCGTTCACTCTCAGCAATTCTTCCTCTAAGCAATGCCGCTTGTCTTCTAAACTTAAATGCTGCTCTGTTTCTACCACCGAGGGACCACTGACCTGGGCGATATGCTGGCCACCGGACGGGTGCATTCCAGCCACCTCTGCAGTGGATCCCTCTTCTAGTGGTAATGCCATAGCAACAATTTCCTGGTCATCGCAGCCCTCTCCGTCAGACCTTCCACCTCCAAGTTCTACTCCAAAATGACCATGTCTCAAAGCGTCAGGGTCCCCCTACTGCAAGAGTAGGGGAATTTCCCCGGTGCCCTGGCCAAATTTCCCTCATTCACTAAAAATACCACCAACAGCTTTTCTGGTTCTGCCCATCCCTAGTTCTAGCCAGTGCACAAAATCTTCAGGAATACCCTTGTAAATGTTCAAGGAGATATGCAGAATGGGATGTCTTGATGCTTCAAAGCAAATTATAGCAAAGATTTCACTGGAGTGATTTCATTGGTCAGTTCAATTAAATCTACATTGCATTAATCTTTGATTAATATGCTAGGAGAGCCTTTTTACTTGCACAATAATATGCTAAACCAAGTCCCTCATGGAATGCTGGACTTGTGATGTTGAATTAACACCAGCATTCCATGACAGTTCTAGCCAACCACAATAATTACTCCCATTACATAAATCTTCACTGTGATATTGACCTTTCTTCTACTGCTTTGCTTGGTCAGTGTAACTGCTTAAACAACATTTGTCAATGCCACATTTTTGCTTGCTGATATTAGCATTGTATGTGCAGGAGTTAGACAGATGCAGAATAGGAGTGGCAGTGAAATATTGAACTCACTCCAATCCCACCTCCACCCTGCAGAGATGGACAGGCATTGGGGTGTGTCTGTGGGTAATTGCCCATAATGTTCATGACATTTCACCTCACCCTACCCTGTAGACACCGTCAAGTGTTGAGGTATGCCTTGGGGTGTTCAGCTTCACAGTCACCTCATTTCATAAGGCAAAAATATGGGACTTAAGAGGAGCTGACTTTGATAAGATGGCCAACAGAGTTAAGCTAGCCCTGGCAAAAAGAAATACAGGTGAGGGGGTACAGGCAAAGTGGGCAAGCATTAAAGATGCAATACTTGAAGCAACATCCCATTGTGTTAGAGAGAAAAGGAAGTGCAAAAGAAGAAGGAAACCACTTTGGTTCTCAAAAACAGTAGCAGAAAAGGTCAGAGCCAAAAGGCTGGCCTTCAGGAAATATAAGGGAATGCAGCAGAATGAAGATAGGGAGGCATACCAAACTTCCCTAAGGGAAGCAGGGAAGGCAGTAAGGCAGGCAAAGGCCCAAACTGAGGAAACACTAACACAAACAGTAAAAGAAGGTGACAAGACTTTCTATAGATACATTACTGAAAGGAGAAAGTCCAGAGGAGGTATTGCTAAGATCAAAGGGGATAGGAGGGCATGTGAGGAGGAGGACCATGTAAAAGCATCTATCCTAAATAGATACTTCTGCTCAGTATTTACTGAAGAGAAGGTAGGGCAGGGCCCACAGCTCAGCAATATGGACACAGGGGGAGGGAGGTGTGCCCTAGTCCCTTCACAAACGAGAGGGTCATACAAGAGTTCGATAAGCTCAGGGTGGACAAGGCAATGGGACCTGATGGCATGCATCCCAGGGTACTAAAGGAGCGAAGGGTGGAATTAGCAGAACCATTAACAGAACTGTTTAGTGAGTCTCTGAGCACAGGAGAGGGTCCCAGAAGACTGGAGAAGGGCTCATGTGATCCGCTCCACAAGAATGGTAGCAGGGAGGAGGCAGGGAACTACAGACCAGTCAGTCTTACCTCAGTAGTGGGCAAGATTATGGAGGCACTCCTTAAGGAAAGGATAGTGCAACACCTGGAATCCATAGGAGCACATGATCCTAGACAGCATAGGTTTACAAAAGGAAGGCCCTGTCAAACTTATCTCATAGATTTCTTTGACTGGGTAACCAAAGTGGTGGACCAAGGGGGAGCAGTTGATGTCACCTACCTTGACTTCAGCAAAGCTTTCGATACTGTTCCACATAGAAGATTGATTAATAAGCTGGGTAGGCTCAGGGTGGGTCAGAAGTTGGTCACCTGGGTGGCAAACTGGTTGATGGGCAGAAAACAGAGAGTGGTGATAAACAGTATACAATCAGAAGAGATGCAAGTCACAAGTGGGGTACGTCAGGGATCAGTCCTGGGGCCAGTCCTCTTCAATATCTTCATCAGTGACATTGCAGATGGACTGGAGGGTAAGGTTTGTCTGTTTGCAGATGACACCAAGATCTGTAACAGAGTAGATGATCCAGATGGGGTGGGTAGAATGAGAAGAAATCTGGATAAACTAGCAAAATGGTTGGAAGAGTGGCAGCTGGAGTTTAACGCAAAGAAATGCAAGATCGTGCACATAGGGAAGAGAAACTCTGAAGCCACCTATAGGCTGGGAGGGGAGTTTCTGGCAGTCACAAGGGAAGAAAGAGACTTGGGTGTCATCACCACCGATGACCTAAAATCATCCGAGCAGACCACTAAAGCAGTAAGTAAGGCTAGAGGGATGTTGGGGTGTATTAGTAGGGGTATCACAAGTTGGAAGAGGGAGGTAATAATCCCTCTTTACAAGACACTGGTTAGGCCCCATCTGGAGTACTGTGTGCAGTACTGGAGGCCACACCTTCACAAGGACATTAACCAGATTGAGGCAGTCCAGAGAAGGGCAACCAAAATGGTGCAGGGACTGCATCAGAAAACATATGAGGACAGATTAACGGAGCTCAATATGTATACCTGAGAGCAAAGGAGGGAGAGAGGTGATATGATCGAAACATTCAAACACTTTAAGGGCATTAACAAGGTGAAAGAGTCTAACATGTTTCAATATAAGAAAAATAGCAGGACAAGAGGACATAGCATGAGATTAGAGGAAGGCCAATAAAGGGGTAATGTGAGGAAGTTCTTTTTCACAGAAAGGGTGGTGGATGCATAGAACGGCCTACCTCAGGGAGTGGTGGATATGAATACAGTGCAGGGCTTCAAACAGGCATGGGATAGGCAAAAGGGAGCAATACAGATGAGTATGACTTGATCTATAGGCCATTGACAGAGCAAAGGCCGATGGCACATTCATAAGGCAGAAAAAGAAATGGGCAGACTGGATGGGCCTTGTGGTCCTTATCTACAGTCAATTTCTATGTTTCTATGTTTCATAGACTGAAATGGGTGCAGTACAGGAGAATGGGGTGAAGTCTGGAGCTGAGGAGTGCAAGGCACACCTTGATGCCTGTCACTGGCTTCAGAGTGGGGGTGGGATGGCATGAGCATTACAGCCGGCGATCCAAAGTTATACCTCTGATGCCTGTCAGTCTGTACAGGGTGGGACATTATGGTTAGAAACCCTAACACCCCGGGCGTGTGTTGGTATTTACAGTACAAATTTTCAACATGGCCTTTTTGTGACCCCCACTTCATGAAAGCATTTGGGACCTCTTCTCATGACCAGTGGCACTGTGATTTTGTTAATGTGTCCCGAACTTTGAGTTCCCACAGCAACCATGCCTTTCTGCACCAGATGTGCAAAAACACAGATCAGGCAGGATGTGAAGAATGACAGCTGTACCATTCATAGGGAGGTGTGAAGAGATGGCAATGTTGAAAATCTGTAGTGAAAATATTAAAAATGCTCGAAGTTCCAAGTGTTATGTGGAAACTGCGCAACGCATGCTTGTACCACAGTCATTTAGTGGAATTATTTCACCAAATTTTCTACATAGGCATTTTGTGACCTCTGCTCATGAACACTGTCATGAAGATTTTCTTAATCTGTCCGAAACACTAATTTCCCACAGTGACCGCGCCATTGTGTGCCAGATATGCAAATGCATATTTTGGGCAGGATATGAAAAATGACACCTGTACTGCTCATAAGGAGGTGTGGCAAAATGCCAAAGTTGAAAATCTGGAGTAAAAATGTTACAAATTTGGAAGTTACAAGGGTATGTAGAAAGTGCACAACACACGCTTGTAACACAGTCATTTTATGTACTTTGTCACCAAATTTTCAACATAGGCATTTTAGGATCTCTGCATATGAACAGTGTCACTGTGATTTTCTTAGTCTGTCCCGAACACTGCTATTCTGAGCCAGGAGTGCAAAAACACATTTTGGCCAGGATGTGAAAAATGACAGCTGTACTGTTCATAAGGAGGTGTGGAAAAATGCCAATGTTGAAAACCTGGAGTGAAAATATTACAAATTCGTGAAGTTATGAGCATGAGTAGAAACTGAACAACGCACACTCATAACGCAGTCATTTTTTTGAATTTTTTCACAAAATTTGCAACATAGGCTTTTTGAGAGCCCACCTCATGAACAGTGACACTATCGTTTCATTAATCAGTCTGGAAAGATGATTCCACGCAGTGACTGCAAAATCACCTTTTGGGACCGAATAATGAGATGACAGTGACTGAATTCATGACGCAGTCCCAAAACCCATGTTGAAAATTTGGTGCCAAAATTCAAAAAATGGCCGAGATGTGCTCAAAATAAAAAAAACATTTATGCCATTATACAACTTACGGCATTTCTTTCGCCGTGGTCGGGCCTGGAGGTATGAGGTGGGTGTGAGATAGAGCACGAAGGTGGGCATGGGCTGGAGAGGGGGTCTGGGGCTCAACGAGGGACTGTTTTCTTTTATAGGATTTAAAATAAAAAAGATATCGAGGGACATTTTTGGCATGCTGGGGTGGGTCCCAGCGTGCCACCTGGCCAGGTGTTGGTTTCGGAGGTGGGTACTGGAGCTGATGGGGATTGGGCACCCCCATCGGTCATACAGTGTGGTGGGGGGGAGTGGGAGCACATGAGTTCAGGGGGATTGGGCACCCCCTAGGTACATAACAAATGGGGGGGCCCGCATCATGCCGACAGGGATTGGACTACCCCATCGGCAAATGAACTGGGGATGGGGCATGCCAACAGGGGGATAGGGAACCCCCAGCCCACTTTCATGGGAACTCTGAGCCGAGTGGCGAGAGCCACCACCTGTCGCCATGTTATAAAAGTGTTACACCACGGAAGGCACTGCCCTGCAATGATGGGTCACTCCCTCATTGCAGCGGCAGATTCATTTAAAGTTTGTGGCATGCTGGCTGAACTAGTGTCTGCAGCAGCATACCACGGCATTGGGGAAAGCAAGCTGAGCCTCAAAAGGCACTGGGGGCATTGGCCCCCAAAGTGCCACACTGCCAAATCCCCACTTCTCTCCTAAGCTGTCACGAAATGTTTCTTTCGCATGCACACAAGCAAACATAAAAATTCACTTTCTGTATGGAAAAGATCCCAACAGCCGAAACCTCTCTTCTCCACTTCTTGCAGCTCATTCTGTGCATCTGATTAGAATAGAAAAGCACCAGACAGCCAAAACCTCCCTTCTTACCTCCTTGTAGGTCAGTCCATGTAGTTTATTAAAAGAGAAAATGTATTTCAGTAAAGGGGAGCTCCCAACAGGCAACATCAGGAAGAGACAAATAGCATCATGCCTTGAGAAAGAGCACAAAGGAGGTGCTCGAAAAGATTTGGCATTGTAGTGGTGGTGCAGCACCAGTTTTAACTAATACAATCATGGCTTCAGAATCAGACACCCAATCATGGGGATTTCTTATCTAGTGGAGCCTGAGTTCTTTCTCCTCATTTCTCTGCTTGCAAATACGCTAGAAGCTTGGCATTTACATGTAATTGCCACCTGCTTTGGGGACAATAAATAAAAAGGCAACACAGTAAATAAAAAAAAAAAAGTTTTATCTATGTTTTAGCTACATTGTGTGACTGCCGTTCACCACATACACTGAAAAGACTGAATCTATAATCAAACTGCCAGAACAGGAATTCAGACGGAGGATCAGAACATGGGAGAGGTTGACAGATTACAAACAAATGCGGAAGGACTATTTGCCAGTGAAATGAGGTACATTTGACTGTAAACATAAAACTGTTTACCTGAGATAGCAAATGTTGCTTTCTACATTGCTATAAAAGCTTAAGATACTTCCAGGGGTTACGTTAATCATCTGTTAATCACCCTCTGGGGGCATGTGACACTCGGCTTCCCCTCATGCCACATTACACCACCAGGGTGTGATTAACATAATTAATGTAACCTCTGTTCGTACCTTATTTCTTAATTGGTGTTTTATAAAGTTTAGAAATAAAACAACAGAAATGTTTAAGTATCAACAGGAGAAGGAAACTGCACAAAATGTTTGCAAGTGTTTCCCCATGGGACTGTTTTAGTGTAGCACTAGTCTTTGTTTCCTTGTGGGATAGTTTTTATCAGGGTATAGGGTTTCTTTTAAGGGCAAGAAAGGCTGGCTATGGTGTATATTGAAAACTCACCATTCAGTAGGAGCAGAGTATATGAAGCCTGCAAAAAGAACCCAAGCAACACAAGGATCTGGCATTCTCTTGTCCTCATAAAGGCAATGGCACATCTATATACTGGACAAAACAGAAATAACTTCTAAATCAATAATCTAGCATTCCATGACAATAATTGACTGTGATCCCCTTCTAGAAATATCAGGCATCTTCTGGGATTTTTCTTGCACCATGAGGGCAGAGCTTAAACTCTCAGATGGATTGCAGTTTTCAGAGAATTGTGACCATGGGAAGATTAAAGGCTTTAACATGCTACAGAATGCCCTCAAGTGAGAGATTCCAGTTATTCAATTTTATGGGTCATGAGCACTTTGTGAGTGCCCCAGTCAAGAATGATTTGCAGAGGATTACCTCACAGAGCTACTGATTTTCTTAGGAAAACTTTGGAGCTGGTCATAATTAGTCATAAGTCAGTTTATATTTCATATATGTTCTGTATTTTTCGATCACTTAGAGAATTCAATTCAGGTTTACTATTTTTGTCTATAAAATTCTAAATGGAATTGCCCCAGCAAATCTCTTTGACACTATTTTCCCTTACATGGCTAACTGCACACCGTGACCCTTGACCTCTAGCTCAGGTCTGCTCTTCCTCACAACAATAGGTGGTGGCAGCTAGTTCACCATTTCAGCACCTACAGTATGGGATAGCCTTTAATTCTCTCTCTCTCTCTCTCTGTTTCATTGACTTCCCTCCAAAATTAGAGATATAACGTTTTGAAAATCGGGCTTCATAGCCCTTTAAAGGAAAGACTGTCATTTACATGAGTGCTGAAACTGCATTTATTTATTTAAATAGGATACATGCAGTAACAAAATGAAAAGAACAGCTACTTCCTTAAGCTTCTTTAAAATGGCTACTGAAGTGCAGCTTGATTGTGTCAGTGAGAGCGCCCAATCAGCAACAGGTATGGAAGCAGCAGCCTCATGCAGTGGAACAGTCTTCTTTCTCACTTCAATTTACTGTCAGTTTGTTAACAAGGGTAAAAAGCATCACTTAACATATGTATTATCCATACTAATACATCTGTTAAGTGATGATTTTTTTAAGTTTGTAAAACACACGATGCAACAAACACAGTTGTTCCACACAGCACACTCCATCCTAATATAGTCTCCTCCCGTTCCATCCTCCTTGCCACTGTTCACTCTCATAGGTGCCACAGATTCCTGGTTCCAGTCGAGAACACTGTGGGAAGGAACGTCTTGATACAAAACATTGTAGGCATAACATTGCCACCTGCAATGCTGGCAAACAAAAACAGCGTAGAACGGAACTGCACAGGCAGGCGGCAGGCAGTACAATGTAAATAAATCTCTGGTGTCTAATGGGTCCATCATCCCACCCGCCGATCATTGGTCCCACTAAAACTAATTGTATCAATCCCTGGTGTGATGTTCAGTGCCCTCTCCCCCCAAGCACTCCGGCCCCAGTCTCCAGCACTAGTGACACATTATGTATTTTATTTCAATATATCCCTGGTTTCTAGTGGACCCCCCCCGCATTGGCAGGTAGTTCCTCCCACCCACTCTCCCCCACCCCGACTCTGAGCAGGCGACCAGCACAGCCCTCCATGCTCCACCATGGCTGGCTGCCTGACTAAGCTGGAATGAATGAGCACGTACACACATATGCGCTCATTCCTTCCAGCTTGGTCAGGCAGCCAGCAGTGGTGGAGAGTGGAGAGCTGTGCTGGTTACCTGCTCGGGGTCAGGGTGGGGTGAGTGGGGTTGGGGAGAACTGCCTGCCAGGGTGGGTGGATGGGGGGTCCACTAGACACCAGGGATATATCGAAATAAAATACATAATGTGACACTAGTGCCAGAGATCAGCGACGGTGGGCTGGGAAGGGGAACTGGACATCACACCAGGGATTGATACAATTAGTTTTACTGGGGCCGACGATTGGCGCGTGAGATTGGGTACCCACTAGACACCAGGAATTTATTTACATTATACTGTCTGCCACCTGCCTGCACAGTTCTGTCCTGCGCTGTTTTTGTTTGCCAACATTGCAGGCGGCGATGTTATGCCTGTAATGTTTTGTACTGAGATGTTTTTTCCCACAGTGTTCTCGACTGGAACCAAATTCCCAAATCCTTCAGTACCTGTCTGTAGTTTAAACAATACCTTGTGGTCTAGTGGTTGATACACAGAGAGCTGCAAAGATTCCTGCTTCTGCTGCGGCAACCAGAGCTCATTATAACCCCCCCCCCACCGCTTTCCATCTTGAGCACAACCCTCCTCCAAGTTCACAATTATCCAGCAATATGATGGTCAAGTTTTCAAAATACTGTACCTGGTGGTCTAGGGGAACACAGAACAATAGAATTTGATGGCAGGTAGGGATACCTTGGCACATCCAGTCTGTCCATTTCTCCCTAACTATACTATTGCCATGGTCCATACCTGAACTACAGCTCTCCCCCCGGTTCATTTCCACTATAATTCCCTTGTCATTATCCCATGCATTCTTGAACCCAACCACTGATTTTACCCCCACCAGCTCCACTAGAAGACTGTTGCTGGAATCCACCACTATTTCTGCAAAAAAAATGTTGTAAAAGGTATCAAATCATTTGTTACCACTATTTCTGTGAAGAAGTACTTCCTCACATCTCTGCTGCATCTATCCCCCTCCAGCTTCACAGTATGTCCCTTTGTTCTTGAGCACCTTTTCTTCTGAAAAATACTTCCCTCCTGTAACTTATTTACCCCCATGAGGTATTTAAATAGGTAGGTGGGTAAAAGGTTTATTTTTATACAGGTAGAAATGTTTTACATCATTGGGTCATAGACCCATTTTTCAAGATGGACATGTTACATTTAGGTTTAAAAAATAATATATATCTGCACAAATAATTTAGTGTTACAACGTACATTGGGAAAAACATACATTAGACAACTATTAAGTTATTCCACATACTAACATATATTTAACAAGACAGTATACAATTGAATTCAAGACTTAAATTATGGCTATGTTTCTAAGACTTTGGAATAACCTCTGGCTAAACTTCTTCATATTGATATATTCATCCGGAGGTGGCTGTATCAACCATTGCACATACATTTCATTTTCAAACCATAATCAATCGATCTCATGAAATGTTTAGTTTTTTGAATTTGCTTCTTTTCTACATCAATTGGAGCCCAAGGTGTCTCTGTCATATCCCCCCCCCTCCTCTGTTCCAGGATGTACATATTGAGGTCCTTTAGTCTCTCCTCATAGGGCTTTTGATACAGACCCTGCACCAGTTTAATTGCCCTCCTCTGGACCGCCTCTACTCTGTCTATGTCCTTCCTGAGATGTGGGGTCTTACCAGTGTTCCATACAGAGGCAACACCACTTCCCTCTTTCTGTCTCCCTATGCACCTCAGCATTCCATTAACCCTCCCAACTGCCTTATCGCACTGCCTGGCCACCTTTAGGCCATCCAATATGATTACTCCCACTTTTCTTTCCTGTTTGGTGGTCATCAGTACCATTCCAACCACTTTGTACTTCACCCCTGGGTTTCTTGCCCTAAGTGCATTATTTTCCACTTTTTCACATTGAAACTTTGCTGCCCACACCGGCCCGGTGGCGCTGAGTGTTGAGGCGCTGGACGCCACACCTCGTGCTGCACCGGCAACCCGGGTTCGGGGATGGACTCGGGTGGCCGGGGGTCGGCGGGGAGAGGGAGGATGGAGCGTCCCAATGGATGCTCTCCTCCCTCAGGGGCGGATTACCATGAGCGCATTGCGCTCTGCATTCCTTCCATAGCCGGTGGAAGCACCGGCAGTGGGAGGGGACGGAGGCGGCTTAGCTTGTCGGAGCCTGGGAGGGGGACGCCACAGCACATGAGGGTCTGCATGCATAAGCACGCTACTACTCGGGACGACGCCCCTAGCGCAAGGCGTCCTGGGGATGGGGACGAAGGGAGAAAACCGAAAATCCTCCGCAGCCCCAGATGAAGGCCGCCCTAAGTCCACCCAGACCACTTACAGGACAGACCCCACTGTGCGAGGAGAGGAGGATGGGCACTCTAGAGGAAGATCCTTAAGGTAGGTACCGGGGGGACATGAGCGGACGGAAGGAGGGGGCACCGGAGGTAGGAAGGAGGAGGATAAAGACGAAAATAAAAAAAAAAAAAGAAACTTTGCTGCCCTACCCTTGACTGCTCCTCTATTTTTTCAGGTCATTGCTAATCCTTTCCACCTCCTGGAGTGTCCAACCTAGTGCAGATTTTTGTTTCTTCTGCAATGAGACAGACCTTCCCTTCCAGCTCCTCAGCAATGTCACTTAAAAAGACATTAAAGAGGCCTGGTACCAGCACAGATCCCTGAGACACCCCACTGGTCATCCTCCCTTCCTCAAAGTGAACTCCATTTACCACCTCCCTCTGTGCCTATCCATAGGTTTTATAGGTTTGTTCCGAACAATATAGACACAAGCCCATTTAGCTCACAAGAATCTGTGCCCTATATCCTTTTATGTTCTTCTTGGTGCAGAATCATCTAGCCTCCTCTTGAACTCTACCATATTATTACTGTCCACCACCTCCTCAGGAAGTGAGTTCTACAATGTAACCACCCTCTGACTGTACCAATTAGCTCTCCTGGTTGTGGGACAAGTGTCTCCCCTTAATTGTAAGGTGTGGGATCTTGTACCATATTTTTGATCTCTCATTTCGAAACCTAGGCTTTCCCACAAGTCCTGGCTTGTTAGAGCATGAAACAACATGCACATGTCTCCCCTGAGCCTTCTGTACTCAAGTGAGAGCAACCCCAATTCCTCTAATCTAGTACTATAATCACATGCACTAAGATCACCAATTACCCTGGTTGCCCTTTTCTGGACCCTCTCCAAAGTTATAATTTCTGTTTTATTACCAGGTGCCCATACCTGTGCACAACACTCCAGATGCGGGTACACCGAGGAAGAATAAAGAGGAACGATCACCTCCCTTCTCCTGCTAGCTATGTGTCTTATGATACAGTTCAGAATCCCATTGGCTCTCTTAGCAACAGTGTGGCAGTGGCTCTTTAAGGTCAAGTCATTAGATATTATTATGCCAAGATCCCTCTCCTCAGTGACTTCCTTTAATGTCTGATTGCACAGTTTATATTTTACTTTTTTGTTATTTTTCCCCATATGCATTACAAAACACTTTTCAGTATTAAATAGTAACTTATGTTCTTTGGACCATTCTTCCAACTCTGCCATGGTTCTCTGTAGTGTTAATGAGTCTTCTATATTCTCTACCCACTGTGCCTATCCTTGAATCATCAGCAAATGTTTTTGGCCATACAGCTTCCTTACTTCCCATAGAGGAAATATATAAATTAAATTAAATAGGCAAGGTCACAGGACCAATCCCTGGGGCACTCTGCTGCTAACGTCTGCCCATCCTGAATAAACAACACCATGAATGCACACCCTTTGCATTCTACCAGTCAGCCATGACAATATCCAACATGTAATATTGACATGCATTCCAGAGTCAATTAATGCTTCAATTAATTTGTTATGGGAGACCTTATCAAAGACCTTTGTCAGGTCCAGGTATATTAATCCACTGGATTTCCTTGATGTAGGGCTTGGCTGACCCACCCATAAAAATCAAGCAGATTTGTCTGGCACGATTGTCCCTTCATAAATCTATGTTGTTAATTATCTATTCTATCAGTTTCTTCTAGGTGCTTACAAATGTAGTCCCTTGTTATGTCTTCCATTACCTTGCCCAAGATAGATATAAGGCTCACAGATCTATAGTTTTTGGGGTCACCCGGGATCCCTTCTTATGTATAGGTATCACAGTCATTGTCCTCCAATAACCCACCACATTTCCCATATCAACTAATTTTTGAAAAATCACCGTTAGTGGGCCTGTCAGTTCGTTTGCCAGCCCTTTTGCTACCCTGGAGTGGATACTGTTGGGGCCTGGTGATTTTCCAGGGTGTAACTTTAGTAGCCTATTTCTGATGTCATCAGTATCTAAATTAAACAGTCTCCTTGTTACCGTGCCGATTTGCCCCTTATTCATATCAACTCTGTCACTGTATACTGATGAGAAATAGTTATTTTGGAAATCAGCTATCTTTCCCCTATCAGTAATTTTCTCTCCATAAGTTTGTTAAAGGGCCTACCTTAACCTTTCTATCTCTTTTATTAGTTACATAATTGAAGAATGATTTATCTCCTAACCAATTTCTTTTCCAGTTTACCACCTTTGGACCCACTCCCAAGCTACCCAGCTTACTTACTAGTCTCCTATGTAAGAAATCCAAAACAGAGTTCTCACATTCAGTGGTCCCAGAGGGGTGCAGCAGAATGGGCAGCTAACCTATATAAATGAATAAGTCCAAAGTTCGTTGCACTCCTAAAAAATATTCACAGGCTCATTGTGTTGAAGAATATAACAACTTTTACTGAGACAAAACTGCCCGTAAACCTCCAAGCTGTTGCCAGTCACCCAAGTGGTCGTTACCCCAGCACCTTGCCTTTAACCAAGGCTTCGTGAGTATTTTGGACTTAGTCTCCTATGTGGAACGGTGTCAAAAACTTTACTGAAATCTAGATAGACCACGTCCACTGCTCAACCCTGATCTACATCCTTTGTTACCCAGTCAAAGAAGTCTATCAGATTTGTTTGACATGACCTGCCTCCTGTGAACCCACACTGCCTCAAGTCTTGTAACCTACTGGATTCAAGATATTCCACAGTCCTTTCCTTTAGCAGTGATTCCATTAACTTTCCCACCACTGACATCATGCTGACTGGCCTGTAATTGCCAGCCTGCTTCCTTCTACCACGTTTGTGTATTGGGACTACATCAACCTCCTCCAGTTCTCCGGAATCACTCATGCTTCCAGTGAGTTGTTAAACAGAACACACAGAGGTGCAGCCAGTATTTCCCTGAGCTTCCTCAATACACTTGCAGAATGTCCCCATCTGGCTCAATTGCTTTGCCCACCTTTAAATTAGCCGAGAACAAATTCTGGCACCAGACCAGGTGAAGTGCAAAATAGGCTTTATTCAAACAAAATATCTGTCCGCCATACTAGCTTGGTCCACAACAAATGCCTCAACTGGTTTCACCCTAGTAGAGTGTCATCAGGAGGATTTTGTTTGAATAAAGCCTATTTTGCACTTCACCTGGTCTGGTGTTGGAATTTGTTCTTCAGCTGTACTCTACTGTTTCCAGGCACAGACCTTAGCAGTTGGGAGCGGAAAGCGTGGACTCTTACATGTTTAGATTAGCAAGTCCCTTCAGGACCCCCCCTCCTCCAAAAAAGGGCTAGCATCCACCTCCCTCCCTCCAAAGCTTCTGTTACTTTCTTTGTAACCCCTCTCCTTCTCCTTCCTCTGTGAACACTGAACAAAAGTATTTGTTCAGGATGTCTGCCTTTTCCTGGTCTCCCTCTGCACAGTTCAACCTTCCCTTTTTATCCTTATAATCCCACCCATGGTCTTCATCTTTTCACTTACATTCCTAAAAAATGTTTTGGCCCCTTTCATTATCTCCTGGGTTATTCTCTCTTCAGTTGGCACCTTTGTGCTCCTTACTGCTTTCCCTGCTTCCCTCTGTTTCCCAGATACACCTCCCTATCCTCCTCCCTCTGTGTCTTCCTATACCTTCTGAATGCTACCCTCTTAGCCTTTATCTTTTCAACCACCTCCTTCAAGAACCATAGCTGTCTCTTTTCCCTCTTGGTTTTACTCACTTGCTTGACACAGAGGATTGTTGCCTTTACTATGCTCCCTTTCAGCTTTGCCCACTGTTCTTCCACCCCACCCAGGCCATCCCCCACACCAGGTCACCCAGAAGCATTCACTCTGCCCTACTAAAGTCCAGGACCCTCGCCCTTGTGTAATTTGATTCCACAGCTGTTCTTATATTAAACCACACCATACATAGATACATAGACAGTATCAGCAGATAAGGGCCTATGGCCCACCCAGTCTGCCCATTTGAGCTTGTAAGTTCACTTTATGTTTTCCTAGAAGTCTGTTGCCCCTTACCCCGACCTCCAGAACTCCTTTATGTCTATCCCATGCATTCTTAAATCCTGTGATTGTTTCAGCCCCCACCACTTCCTCTGGCAGGGTGTTCCACTTGTCCACCACCCGTTCTGTGAAGAAATTCTTCCTCATGTTTCCTCTGAATTGTCCTCCCTCCAACTTCATCCCATGCCCCCTAGTCCTGGAACATCTTTTTCCCTTGAAAATAGTGTATTCCTGCACCCTATTCCTCCTTGTAAGATACTTGTAGGTCTCTATCATATCCCATCTCTCCCTCCTCTCCTCCAGGGAGTACATATTCAAGTCCTTCAACCTGTCCTCATAGGACTTGTGATGCAATCCATGTACCATCTTTGTTGCCCTCCTCTGAACCTTCTCTACCCTGTCTATGTCCTTACATAGGTAAGGTCTCCAGAACTGTACATTGTACTCCAGGTGGGGCCTCACTAGTGTGATCACTGCTCCCCAGGTGGCCTCACACCTTGAGGTCTGCAATACTGTCCCTGTTAGTGAGTACCAGGTCCAGTATTGCCCTATCACAGGTGGGTTCACTGACTAGTTGCCTGAGAAACACCCTGTGCAGAGAGTGCAGGATGTCCCTACTTCTAACTGAAGCCACTGCTGGGAGGCTTCAATCTACATCTGGAAGGTTGAAGTTCCCTTCCAACAGCATCTCCCCCTTTTCTGCCATCTTGCCAATGGCTTCCACCACTACATTATCTAATCCCCCCCCAACTGAAGGTCTGTAACTCACTCCAGTATGAATAGTAGCTCCATTTCTCATCTCCAGAGTGACCCACAGTACCTCTTCTCTCCCCCCCGTATTCCCTGTATTTCCATCATTTTAATGCCCTCCCTCACATAAAATACCACATCCCTTCCTTTCTTTCCTACCCCATCCTTCCTGAACATAGCATAGCCTGGTATGGCCATATCCCAGTCATGGTTTTCAGTACACCAAGACTCAGTAATTGGCACAATATCCAGGTCTGCCTCTGCCACTGTGGCCTCTGGGTCTGTAATCTTATTTCCTAGACTTCTAGCATTCACACATGTGGCTTTTAAGGGTTTTTTTTACCACTCCATGTGTTACATCCATTTTCCTTTTTGCCCTCACTTCTTCCCCACTCATTTTAATGCTCCCATTCCCTTCCCTTCCCGCTTTATCTCTAGCACTCTGCTTCCTTTATTAATTTGCACCCTGGGGGATTCCTTTCCCCCTGGGTTCTCCTTACTCTCTACTTTAGCCTGTGGGGGGGCAGTTTCTGCCCCTCTGATTTCTTCAGCCACCCCACCCTCAGCTAACTTAAATGTTCATCAGAATAAAATGTAAACTGTCCACTGAGGACTGCAGTTCCCCTCTGGAATGGATGCAGGTGATCACCCCTGTATCAGCCCTTATCCTCCCTGGTGGGTCCATACCCCGACATAGCCAAACCCCTCCTCTCTGTCCCTGATTAGTTGCCTGAGCAAATATCCCCTCCACAGAGTCCAAGATTTCCCAGCTTCTAGCTGAAGTCACAGCTAGGAGGCTCCAATCAACATCTAGCAGACTGAAGTCCCCCACCAACACCTCCCACTTTTCTGCCATCTTGCCAGTGGCTTCCATCAGTACCTTATCTAACTCCTTCCCCTGTGCTGGAGGTCTGTAGATCACACCACATGGGTTGTATACAGACCCCCATGTCAGGGGGAGGAAATGGACAAGGAAATGATAGAAGGTATCCTTAGGATGGCAGAGAAAGGGGAGATATTGCTGATGGGGGAACCTGAATATGCCAGATGTTGACTGGAGCACCTTTGCTGCAGCCACATCCAAGAGCAGGGCCATTCTCGATGCCCTACAGGGGGCATGCCTCAGACAGCTAGTTTTGGAACCCACTCAGGAGAGAGCAATCTTAGACCTGGTACTCTCAAATGGGAACAGAGAGAGGATCTCTAATCTTGAAATAGGTAGCCATCTGGGAACAAGCGACCACCAAACAGTGTGGTTCACGATAAACTTAGCTGTTGAGTCAAGCCACACAAAAGTGAAGGTACTGGACTTCAGGAGGGCTGATTTTGTCAAAATGGGAGCATGCCTCAGAAAAGCACTAGCAAACAGGCAAGAACATGGGGTAGAGCAACAATGGGGAAACATCAAAACCGCCATCACAGAGGCAATAAGCCTTTGTGTGAAGCAAATAAATAAATCAAAATGAAAGAAAAAAATACTATGGTTCTCAAAAGAAGTGGCGGGGAAGGTAAGGGAGAAAAAGACAGCATTCAGAAAGTATAAGGAAACACAGAAGGAGCAGGACAGATAACTGTACCAGTTAAAGCAGAAGGAAGCAGGTCAGGCAGTCAGAATAGCAAAGGCCCAAACCGAGGAAAAGATAGCCAACTCGGTTAAGAAGGGGGATAAAACCTTTTATAGGTACATTAGGGAGCAAAGAAAGACTAAGGCAGGGATACTGAGGCTGAACAAAGAGGAAGGTGGTTGGGCAGAGAGCGACAGTGAAAATGCAGGGATACTGAATGAATACTTCTGCTCAGTATTCACAGTGGAAAAGCAGGGGGAAATACCTAATCCAGTCAATAGAAGCACTCTGGCTAGGTGGTTTGATATTAGTCCTTTCACAGAAGAAAGGGTTCTGAAAGAACTCTTAAAACTGAAGGTGGATAAAGCAATGGGGCCTGATGGGATTCACCCAAGAATTCTAAAAGAACTAAGGGAAGAACTAGTAACACCACTGACTACGCTTTTTAATAAATTATGGGAGGATGATGTGGTACCTGAGGACTGGAGGAGGGTGGATGTGATTCCCCTTCACAAAAGTGGGAGCAAGACAGAGGCAGGAAACTACAGACCTGTCAGTTTGACCTCAGTGGTAGGGAAAATGATGGAATCACTTCTGAAGGAAAGAATTGTTGAATACCTAGAGGCCAGTGGGGCACAGGACCCAAGGCAGCATGGATTAACAGCAGGAAGGTCATGTCAGACAAATCTAATTGATTTCTTTGACTGGGTGACCAAAGCAGTAGACCAGGGAGGGGCTGTGGACATGGCCTACCTAGACTTTAGCAAGGCACTTGACACAGTCCCACACAAAAGATTAATAAACAAATTAGCCAGCCTGGGAGTGGGTCCCATGGTGGTAGCCTGGGTAAAACACTGGTTGGACAACAGGACACAGCCGGTAATAGTAAATGGAGTCCACAGTGAAGAAAGGAGGGTTACTAGTGGGGTACCACAGGGTTCAGTACTGGAGCCGTCCTTTTAACGTCTTTATAAGTGACATTGCAGAGGGACTGGAAGGGAAAGTATGTCTCTTTGCAGATGACACAAAAATCTGCAACAGGGTTGATACACAAGGTGGAGTGGAAAGGATGAAAAGGGACTTGGCAAGGTTGGAGGAATGGTCAAATCTATGGCAGCTTAGATTCAATGCAAAGGAGTGCAAAGTAATACACATGGGAAACAAAAACCCAGGGGAAGAGTACACAATGGGGGGTGAGATACTGATAACAACAAAAATGGAAAGGGACCCGGGGGTAGTCATATCAGACGACCTAAAGGTGGGCCAGCAATGTGAGAAGGCAGTAAGGAGGGCTGGGGGGATACTGAGATGCATAGGGAGAGGCATCACCAGTAGAAAACAGGAAGTTGTTGGCCCTCTGTACAGACAGTTGGTAAGACCACATCTGGAGTACTGTGTATAGTTCTGGAGACCCCATCTCCACAAAGTCATAGACAGAGTGGAAGCTGTCCAGAGGAGGGCAACAAAAATGATGCAGGGTCTACATCAGAAGACATATGAAGAAAGATTAAAGGAACTTAAGATGTATTGCTTCGAGGAAAGGAGGGAGAGTGGGACATGATAGAAACTTTCAAATACCTCAAGGGAATCAACAAAGTCCAAGAGGGTAGCATCTTTCAGAAAAAGAGATGTGCAAGAACAATTGGGCACAATTTGAAGATAGAGGGGGGACGGCTCAGAGGTAATGTGAGGAAGTATTTCTTCACAGAGAGTGTTGTGGATACATGGAACAGCCTTCCTGAGGAGGTCATAGAGTCATAAACAGTGGGGGAATTCAAGAATGCATGGGACAGACATAAGACAATTCTAGTGGAGGGTAGGAGGAAGTAGGCTGTTGGTTAACTAGGATCTGCAGCTTATCCGTTAGGTAGGGAAATGGGCAGACTAGGTGGGCCAAGTGGTCCTTATCTGCCGTCAAATTCTGTTTCTATGTTTCTACACCAGTGTGAATAAAGGCTCCATTCTCTGTCTCTAGGGTGGCCCACAGTACTTTTACCCCACTGTATCCCCTGCATCTCTGTCACTTTAATGCCCTCCCTCACATAAAGTACCACATCCTCTCCTTTCCTTCCTACCCTTTTCCTGGACAGAGTATAGCCTGGTATGGCCATATCCCAGTTATGGTTCTCAGTGCACCATGACTCGGTAATGGCCACAATATCCAGGTTGGCTTTTGCCATTGTGGCCTCAATGTCTGGAATCTTATTCCCTAGACTTCTAGCATTCACACACATGATTTCCAGGTTTTGTTATCACTCCATTTGTTATCCCCCCTTTCTTCCATTTTGCTTTCCTCCTTCCCCCTCTTTTTAATGCACCCATTCCCATCCCTCTTATCTCTTCCACCCTGCTTCCTGTATTAATTTGCATCCCCGGGGATTCCACTCCTCTCGGATTCTCCCTCTACTTCTGCAAGGGGGGGTGGTTGTTTCTGCCTCCCTGATCTCTTCCATCCCCTCACTCAGCTAGTTTAAATGTTCATCAAGGTAACATTTAAAGCATCCACAAAGGACTGTTGATTCCTTCTTGGATGCAGGTCATCACTCTGTATTGGCCCTTATCCTTCCGGGGCTTTTGGCTGTGGAAAAGTGTGTGTGCTTCAACAAGGGATGTCCTAACCTGAAGCAATAAATTCATTCTGGAAGCTGAAATACTGAGTCAGAGTGACATATCTTATTAGCAAAATAGAGTACTGGACTAATTTTGTGCTGTACTGACCCATAGTACCTCTGCCTCCCCCTGTGCTCCCTGTACCCCTGTTACTTTTAAGCTTTCCCTCACATAAAATACCACACACTCTCCTTTCCTTCCCACCCAGTCTTTCCCGAACAGAGTATAGCCTACTATGGCCACGTCCCAGGCATGGTTTTCAGTGCACCGCGACTCGGTAATGGCCACAGTATCCAGGTTGGCCTCTGCCATGATCCCCTCTAGGTCTGTAATCTTATTTCCTAAAAATCAAAGAACAAATATCCACGCAGCACTGAACCAATTGCAGCTTTATTTCAAAAAACAATAAAAAGCACCAAACGCCACGACCAGCACCTGCTCCACTAAACCTCTACTGATTTCGCAAGATGTGTGTCATCAAGAGGCTAGCTTTGCATACAAAGAAAGACCCTTACGGGTCCTCAAGCTACCGGACTATGGCTGGGAGAGGGAACCGTTTATGGTTGATTGGAAACGGGCACAACAAATAGGTACAGATGAGTTTATAAGAGCAATCATAAGGGATTATGAAGCACAACCAGAAGGAACTGCGGATATTTCTGAGAAAGAAAATATAGTACTTTGTTTTAAGGGTCATCCTGATTATGAGACTTTCCAAAGTAGACTAAAAGAGAATGTCCAGAGAGAAGATAACAGAATAAAAAAGATAACATTACAAAAATTTGAATGGGACAGACAGGACTACATTTTGGGATGAGTGTTTGACTGGAATAAAAGGCAGAACACTCCCAGGCATTTCAATAAGAGGGGCAGAGGCAAGTTTAACACTAACACAAATAACCAACAGCGCAGATCCATTTTGAAAAATAGAAACAATTCCCCTAAGTACACAATGGACAATAGTGGATCTGATGGTGATGAGGCTTTTTTAGAGGAGGAACAGGAGGTAACAGAGGAAACGAACAAGACAGTTCAGTTTCAACTGCCAGAGATTCCATTCCAATGAATGAGAGGATCGAGGAACCCGAGGGGCGGCACAGGTCAAAGCCGCAGCAGACACATACAAGAAGAGGGGAAAGGTAACATAAGCGGCAGAATACGTGGAAGATGGAACAACTAAATATTATCCAAAAAAATATTGTCATTAACATCTCAGATTACGAAATGACCACCAGTGAAATGTAAAGCTATGCCTGGAGTTCAGTGGCCAAGCAGCCAGCCACTCCCACATCCTGAGCTACATAAGCAGGTCCTCTAAGCCTCACTGTGAAGCATTTTTTCTTTGCAGCTGGAGGCTATGTTGGTTTGTCCTCTGAGCTGGCTGGGGCCTACACCCCCCCCCCAGCCTGCTGTTTATATGTGTCTTTGCTGGACTTCGGTGTTTGTTTTCCTGCTTCTGGTTTGTATCTTTCCTCCAGCTGTGGACTTCCCTGTGTTTTTTGTTTCTTGCTTTTTTGGGCCTTTCCCTGTTCTGTTTTGCTGTGTTTTGGTTTAGTCTTTTTGGGGGGCTTTTATTTTCTAAACTCCTAGCATACTGCTACTACAGAGCTCATACTGCTTGCTTTCAGTTACAACTCTCAAATTACTTGCACTGCTACTGCAAATCTACTCAGAGCTCATGCTACTGCTTTCAGTTACCTACAACTGCAGCCACTGCTGTTTACTTTACTTACTATTGTACCCAGTGCTTGTGTTTTACACTAGGCTCACTACACTCAAACTACTGCAGTGCAACTGCTATTATTATCTGTGTGTTTCAGCTCAACCATAGCTGCTCCATGTTGCATACTTAATTCTTTTCACCTGACACAGTTTACTCTGACCCTAGCTGTGCTGCTCATTCCTGCTGTCATTCTACCTGAGTTTCATTGCACTGCCTGGCTACACCTGCTTCAAAGCATTTGTCTCCATGTTTCATTGCAGTTATAACTCTGAGGTCAGCCAACTAAGCTCCTGCTGAGGCTGTTAATATAGCTTGTTATTAAATCTTGCTTCGCCGCCAAAAATCCTCAGAGTTTGTCACCTTGATTTGGCTTTGAACTGTCTGGCTGGCTTGCTCCCAATTCAGTGCTGTTTAATTGCTATACAGTTTGATATGCTGGTTCACCTATCACGACTACTGCTTACTGACCTCTGTGCAGGTCTACACTTGCTTATGCAGCTGTTACTCCTTGAGTACGCAATCCATTACTTCATGCATACTGCCTTCCCTTCGGATTCGGCCTGGGATTCTGCTGCACTCGATCTGCATTCGACCTTGCAAGGTCTCGGCACTCCATGCTTATTTCGATCTCAGCATACCGTGCTCATTCAGCTCACCATCTTTCAGTTTTCATTCAATTTCTGGGGCATGCCAGCCATTGTAATCTAGCGCAGAGTTCCTGCAGCTGATGGTCTCGCTCTGCATTTAGTCCGCATAATCCAGCGTATCCAACTTGTGGTGGAATCCTTCTCACCTGGCCCATAGCTGGGAATGTCCTTGCCCCGGGCTTGGCTTTAGCTGCCTGCTACGTGACAGCAGCTCCTGGTTTAGAATTTAAAACTAGTGGTGAAGGGTGGTTACGACGATCTCCTTTGGCTCTAGTGTTCCACTATGACAGTTGGCCATTGACTTTAGTGGTTTCCCTAGCAAGGCACCTTCACTGCATTCTCCCTATGACTGCCTCTGGTTCACCTGGTTTGATTTAGGGTGGGTGGGCCAGGTGAGTGCCTCAGCAGTTGTTGCTCTCCTCCTGTGCCTTGGATGCACGTATTGTTGTAGAGTTTTCTCGCAACCTTTCACGACGTTCCTGCTAGAGGGTTTGAGTGAGAGCCTCCCTCCAAATTGGAACATTTTCCGCCTCCCTTTAATTGGGTTTTCCAAATTGCAGCTGCAGAGCCATCACTAAATAAATTTTCCCAAGCTTGGGGAGAAGGCAACCTAGGCCTTGGAGCCCCAGAGATTTCCTCCTCATAGGGTTTTTTTTCTCTCCTCTATTGCCTCTGGTCATAACACTTAGTTAGCATAGTTGTTTCCCCTAGTTTTTTTAGGTAGGTTCTGTTATTGGTTGGAGCTGGAGGATGTCCTGTCCTCTCTCCTTAGGGGATCCCCTTCTCTCAAAGCAAGCCATCAGTATCATGCTACACAAACCTGGGCTGTTACTATGACAACTGTGCATATCATTGTATTCTCAAACTGCCCATGCTTCTCTACTACTACGTTACAGTTACTGCTTCTACATCACAGTTACTGCTTACATTATGCTTTGTGTTGCCTCCTTTTGGGGATGATACTACATTTTTGGGGGGATTCCTAAGGTACCTTTAGCCACGGGAACTGACCCGTGGCATCTCTAGGGGTGGAACCCTCTCCGAGAGTTCCTTGCTGTGGTATCCCTACAGGGTGGTAATTCCTCTGGAATAGAGAGTGCGAATGGCCAAAACCAAACTTACACAGTTGCACAAGCATAACTCTATAATGGCTGCGTAGGTCAGTGAAATGTAAGGCTATGCCTGGAGTTCAGTGACAAGCAGCCAGCCACTCCCACTTCCTGAGCTATGTAACAGTTCCTCTAAGCCTCACTGTGAAGCATTTTTTCTTTGCCCCACCATCCTCCCCTCCTCCTCCAGTGGCAGCACTCTCTTCTTAGGGGAATTCCTAAGGTATCTTTAGCCACGGGAACTGTCCTGTGGCACCTCTAGGGGTGGAACCCTCTCTGAGAGTTCCTTGCTGTCGTACCCCAACAGGGTGGTAATTCCTCTGGAATAGAGAGTGCAAATGGCCAAAACCAAACTAACACAGTTGCACAAGTATAACACTATACTGGCTGCGTAGGTCAGTGAACTATCTGTTTTGCAGAAGGGACTAACATTTATCTCTACTCAGGACCTAATCCCATTGGAATATATGTGGACCTTCATCGCTTTACTAGAAACCTAATTTTAAAAGCTCATTACTACAAAAATAACATGTGCCATGGTATTGGTGCTGAGGGTAGCCAGGAACTACCAACAGTGGATGTTACCACACAAGGGGAGGTAAGTTCCTTTCACCCAGTTTCTAATTATGTACCACCTTATGATGAAACTGTGAGAGTATTTGAACGTGTTTGTGAAAAATCTTTTAAGCAGATGCTTGAAAACACTAGTAAAGTGAGTTATGTGACCACTAGTTCTAATGAGGCAACTGCTATAAAGAGCTTGGAACAGAATAAGATGATTACTATTAAGCCAGCAGATAAGGGGGGCTCAGTAGTGATTTTGTCAACAGATTATTACATTGGTGAGGTACAAAGACAATTGGATACTAAATTCTATGTTAACATAGAAACATAGACTTTGACAGCAGATAAGGATCGCTTGGCCTATCTAGTCTGCCCATTTCCCTACCTACAGGATAGGCCGCAGATCCTAGTTAACCAACAGCCTATTTCTTCCTACCCCCTACAAGAATTGCCTTATGTCTGTCCCATGCATTCTTGAATTCTCCCACAGTTTTAGACCACACAACCTCCTCAGGAAGGCTGTTCCATGCATCCACTACCCTTTCTGTGAAAAAATACTTCCTCGCATTGCCCCTGAACCGTCCCCCCTCTATCTTTAAATTGTGTCGCCTTGTTCTAGCACGTCTCTTTTTCTGAAAGATGCTACCCTCTTGGACTTTGTTGATTCCACTGAGGTACTTAAACATTTCTATCATGTCCCCCTTCCCTTCTTCCCTCAAGGGTATACATATTAAGCTCCTTAAGTCTCTCCTCGTACAGCTTCGCTTGCAGACCCTGCACCATTTTAGTTGCCCTCCTCTGGACTGTCTCTATCCTGTCTATGTCCTTGCAGAGATGGGGTCTCCAGAACTGGAAGCAGTATTCCAGATGGGGTCTCACCAACTGTCTGTACAGCAGGATAACAACTTCCTGTTTTCTGCTGGTGATGCCTCTCCCTATGCATCCCAGTATACCCCCAGCCCTCCCTATTGCCTTCTCACATAGCTTGCTAACCTTAAGGTCATCTGATATGATTACCCCCAGGTCCCTTTACATTTTTGTTGTTGTTACTACCTCCCCCCAGTGTGTATTTTTCCTCTGGGTTCTTGTTTCCCAGGTGCATTATTTTGCACTTCTTTGCATTGAATCCTAGCTGCCATACTTCTGACCATTCCTGCAACCTTGCCAAGTCCCTTCTCATGCTTTCCATGCCTCCTTGTGTATCAGCCCTGTTGCAGATCTTTGTGTCATCTGCAAAGAGGCATACTTTTCCTTCCAATCCCTCTGCAATGTCACTTATAAAGACATTAAAAAGGACTGGACCCAGCACTGAACCCTGCGGTACCCCACTAGTAACCCCTCTTTCTTCAGAGTGGATTCCATTTACAATTACCTTCTGTGTCCTGTTGTCCAGCCAATGTTTTACCCAGGCTACCACCCTGGGACCCACTCCCAGGCTGGTTAATTTGACTATTAATCTTTTGTGTGGGACTGTGTCAAATGCCTTGCTAAAGTCTAGGTAGGCCATGTCCACAGCCCCTCCCTGGTCTACTACTTTGGTCACCCAGTCAAAGAAATCAATTAGATTTGTCTGACATGACCTTCCCGCTGTGAACCCATGCTGGCTTGGGTCCTGGGCCCCACTGGCCTCTAGGTACTCAACAATTCTTTCCTTCAGAAGTGACTCCATCACTTTTCCTACCACAGAGGTCAAACTGACAGGTCTGTAGTTTCCTGCCTCTGTCTTGGTCTCACTTTTGTGAAGAGGAATCACATCTGCCTTCCTCCAGTCCTTGGATACCACACCATCCTCCCATGATTTATTAAAAAGAGTAGCCAGTGGTTTCACTAGTTCCCCCCTTAATTCTTTTAGAATTCTGGGGTGAATTCCATCAGGCCCCATTGCTTTGTCCACCTTCAGTTGTAGGAGTTCTTGCAGAACCCTTTCTTCTGTGAAAGGACTGGGATCGACCCCGGCCCCCTTCAAGAGTGCTTCTGTTAATTGGATTAGGCACTTCCCCCTCCTCTTTTGTGAATACTGAGCAGAAATATTCATTCAGTATCCCTGCTTAAACTGAGGAATGATCCGACCACTAAATTTAAAAGGGAAATACATATTTTTCTGCATGATGCATTGATGTCTGGCATTATTAGTAAGGATGAGTGGGTTTTTTTAACTGTTATTCACCCTGTGATAGCTTGAGTTTATATTTTCCCCAAAATTCATAAAGACCTGTGTGCACTGCCTGGCAGACCCGTTGTATCAGGGAATGGATGTCTGACAGAACCCCTTTCCCAATTTGTGGATGCACATATTCAAGGGTTTGTTTTGAAATTATGATAATTTATTAGAGTCACTACACAAATGTTGGAAGTTTTTGATAATATGCAGTCCAAACCAGGGTGGTTTTTGGTGTCTATGGACATCAGTTCCCTTTACACCAATATACAGTACCTCATGAAGGGGGTTTACAGGCTTTGGAATATTGGTTTGGAGTGGATGATGGTGTCTCTGAGCTAAAACGCAATTTCTGTTATCATATATTGAACATATTCTTCATAAGAATTGTTTCTTGTTTCCAAATGATGTATACCTACAACTTAAGGGGATGGCTATGTGGTCAATATTTGCCCCCAACTATGCCAACCTCTATTTGGGGCTTTGGGAGAAAATAACAGTCTATGAAGCCAAAAGTAATCCTTTTTATGATAGGATTGATATCTGGCGTAATTTCATTGACGACATCTTTATGGTGTGGAAGGGCACCTTGGCAGAACTGGGTGAATTTGTTGGCTACCTTGAAAATAGTAACCCAAATCTTAAATTTTCAGTACAAAGTGATTTGAATTAAGTCTCCTTTCTAGATCTGAATATAACCATGAATGCAGATGGGACATTCAGAACAAACCTTTTCAGAAAGGAGATAGAAACTCCCTATTGCATGCTTCAAGTTGCCATCCGTGCCATATGATTGAAAATATACCCAAAGCCCAGATGTTGAGAACACATAGAAACTGTTTGGAGGATACATATTTTGTAGTTAATGGCACAGATATGTATGCAAGATTCATTGCATGTGGTTACAATTCCGCATTGGTAGAGAAAGCATACCTGGAAACTCTGGACACATCTAGAGCAAGTTTATTTGTTAGTAAGGAACATGAGAAAGGTCCCCCAGGGCCAATTTTGTGAGTAATTTCACCAGATATGTGAAAATGATACAGCAAATAATTAATACTAACTGGCATGTACTAGAAAGTGAGCCAAGTTTGTCTGAGATTACATTACTGAAGTCTATAATGGTGCACCGTAGGGGTCCAAACCTGAAAGACAGACTTGTCTATAGTTTCCAGGGATGTAGTAAGGATAATGCAGAGGGTAATAGTACATTGCTGCACCCCCTTCCTATGGGAATTTTCAGATGTGGCAATTGTAAATTTTGCCCATATATTATGAACACTGATACTTTCATTACTTGTAATAATAACAAATTGTTTAAGATGAAGGCATTTTTTATTTGCAGTAGTGAACAGATAGTATATCTAGTGACTTGCAAGCGTGGTGCCTCTTATGTGGGAAAAACAATTAGGCCTATGAAGATATGCATAGGGGAACACCTGAGAAGAATAAGAGAGGGAGACATGAGAAATGCATTGGCTAGCCATGTACAAACCAAAGCTAACATCAACAGTCCACAGAATTTTAAATTCTGTGCTATCAAAAAAGTTAAAATGGACCCTAGAGGTGGCAACCTGAATGAAAAGTTGTTATGTCTGCTTCTCAAACCTGATAAAGATCTCGATAAGGTTCAAAGTTATAGACCCATCTCTCTTTTAAATCAGGATGTTAAGATTCTCTCTAAAATACTGGCCAACAGGTTAGCATTGGTTCTTCCTGGGTTAATAGGTACAAATCAGGTTGGATTCATGAAAGGGCGATTATCCTCTGATCATTTACGCACTTTGTCGCATGTCTTCACGGCTACCAGGGATGCGGAGTTCCCAGTGGGCTTAGTCTCCCTGGATGCCGAGAAGGTATTCGACCATGTAAACTGGAATTTCTTGTTTCACACTTTGGAGGCTTTCCATATCCCTTCTCTGTTTATCTCTTGGATTGCTGCCCTTTATAAAGGCAGTGTCAGTGGCTCAGTAGGTAGCACACTCACCTCTGAGGCCGGGAGATCAGAGGGCTGTGGGTTCAGTTCCCACATCTGGCACTTGGGTTAATATCCCAGTGCTGACACTGTAGTGCAGCATGAGAGGGGTGCTGCACTTCTGAGGTGCCGTCTTTCGGATGAGACGTTAAACCAAGGTCCCATCTGCCTGGATTGGTGGTAGTTCAGGTGGATGTTAAAAGATCCCATGGCACTTATCAAAAGAGTAGGGAATTTCCCGTGTCCTGGCCAAATTTCCCTCATTCACTAAAAAAAAATACCACCAACAGCTTAATCTGGTTCAAGGTCAGTTGGCATTCATCTGTATCCCCCCTCCCCCGGGTCATGCCTGAAAATAGGCAGGATTTGTCTAGTGCACTCACCCGGTCAACAAAAGCTAAATAAATAAATAAAAACCTCTCAACAAGAATTTCTGCGAATGGGGCCTTTTCCCATTCTTTTCCGCTTCATTCAGGTACTAGACAGGGGTGCCCCCTCTCTCCTTTATTATTTAACTTATATCTGGAACCCCTTATCCAAAATATTCTCAATAATGACTCCATACAATTAGTGAGAATTGAGAGGCATGAAGTGAAAGTCACCACATATGCTGATGATCTGTTAATACATTTGTCCCATCCAGTATCCTCTGTTCCGGCCTTATTAAATGAAGTGGCAAGGTTCAGTGCTTTGTCTAACTACAAACTGAAAGTCAGAAAGTCCCTCTTCTTTCCTTTAAATCACAAAGTTTTTAAGACTGACATTAGTCCCTTGGGGCTATGCTGGACTCCCAGGTCTTTTAAGTATCTGGGTATTAAACTTTCTCGTAAACCCTTAGTATGGTTCAAGGAAAACCTAGATTCTTTACTGCAGGGAATTACACATGACCTAGAGAGGGGGTCCAAACTCTCCATCTCTCTGTGGGGCCGAATTAATATAATTAAAATTAATGTATTTCCTAGTATTTTTTCCCCATTGTCCCTTCTTAATGCTTTTGTTCCTTTACTCTGCTTCAAAAAGGTTCATAGTATTTTTACTAAATTCATCTGGGCCGATAGGTATCCCTGCCTGGCTTACCATAAGTTGGCAGCTACTAAACTGGAGGTGGGTTGCAAATCCCCCATCTGGTTATATATCATTGGGCTAGTCACCTTGCAAAATGTTCGCAGTGGGTATCTCCTGGCCCAGAGGAAGCGCAACCCATTTGGCTCAAAATAGAATTGGATGCAATTAAGGCCAAAAATCTGGACCCTCTCGCATTATTTTTCCTTAAGTTATCTCAAGTAAGTATGGCTGTAGACTGTCCCATAATAAGGACCTCTTTAAAGGTCTACTTACAGATGTGTTCCTTTCTGCAGTATTCTCCCCACCTGGACCTGGCCCAGTCTATATGGAACTTTCCATCATTTACTATTAACAAGAATCAAATCTCCCATCTTTGGTTGCCTCAACTCGAAGAGGGGAAGCTCTTGACCTTTACTGATGGTGAGGGGCATTGGTTATCAGTGGAGGAGATGGTTAGGAAATTCCACATCCCAACTTCTTCTTTCTTCAAAGTCTTACAACTGAGACATTTACTGGTAATCTCCCTGGGGAGTACTCCTCCCTCTCAAAGCATCTCCTCTCTGATACTCGAGGTATCCCCACTTTCTGGGTCTTCTGGTGCAATCTCTAAACTATATCAGGTTTTGTTTCACAAAAAGTTTGGGGGCCCATTTGGGCTATCAAGATTTTGGAGTAACTTTTTCCCCCCATCTACAGTTAGATTGGAATTCTCTCTGGAAGTCATGTCACCAATTTATCTCTCAGGATAGACTGCGTCTCATGCAATATCATGTACTGCATAACCTATACTACTCCCCGGTTAAGCTCTACAAGTGGGGCTACTTAAACTCCAATAAATGCAATAAATGTTTGCAAGATGAGGGCACACTTTTTTATATGCTTTGGTCTTGCCCAAGTATTTCCACCTTTTGGGTTTCAATCCAAACTTCCTTAGACCCCTTGTTGGGCCTTCAGGAATACTTTATCCCTGAGGTATGTGTGTTGGGGGACCTGTCTTCTATTAGAGTCAAGGTGCATAAATTTCACATATCCATGGTCGCCTTGTCGGCTAAGAAAATAATTCTCCATCATTGGAAAGACAGGTCCTCCCCTTCTTTCCAGGAATGGGTAAGAGAAGTATTATCCAGTTTGCTCACAAAAAAAGCAATAGCCAGCCTACATAACAGACTGGCAGTTTATGCTAGTATTTGGGATCCCCTTCACTCATTAGTCTCTCTGGTTCGAAACTAAACTTGTTATAATAGGCTTAATGCTTTTATAAGGCCTTTTGATTAGAGGCTCGGCATTCACGGGCACCGTGATGGGTTACTGCAGTAAGGGGAGGTGGGGGGGCAGCATCCTTTTACTATGTATCAATGAGTCTCTGTCAGCTTCTTTGTATGCTGCCTTTTATGGTGGAAAATGTGTGAATAAACTTTAAATTACAAAAAAAAAAAAAGAAAAGTTGTTATGTAGGGAATCCTTTTGGATTTTCACTCTAGGAGCTTTGGAGCCACCAGGGCTGAATGACCACATAGAACTCATGCCATGTATACAGAGAAAATAGATGTAAAATACTGATATTGCTTATTCTAGGGTACCAGTGCAGGGTCCTCATGTTTTCTAATAATTTATAATTTGTATGTTTCCCCTAGAGCTGTTTTAGGAAACCATAGGGATCACAGTTCTATATAAGGGATATATTCGATTATGAATTTTGAGGATGTGCATTCCATGCCTTTGTGATGATGTATGAACCATAATCAGGTTCTGTTTTTCTTTTTCATTTCCTATGTTCTGATATTGTGGTGAGATCAAGTTTTTCTAGATCTTTTTAAAACCAAAATAATACATAATTAGTTTTTTGCTATGGATGTTTTTGCTAGATATAATTATTAGTGATTTAGCATTTAATAGGTTGCACTTCATATTATATAAGCACTGTCACTTTAACTCATGTCTGTGTTCTGTGTATTTAAGGGTCTTTCTTTGTATGCAAAGCTAGCCTCCTAATGACGCGCATCTTGTGAAATCGGTAGACGTTTAGTGGAGCAGGTGCTGGTTGTGGCGTTTGGTGCTTTTTATTGTTTTTTGAAATAAAGCTGCAATTGGTTCAGTGCTGTGTGGGGAAAATATTTGTTCTTTGATTTTCATGCTGTATATTCTGCACACACTGACCCTTCAGAGTGGTTTGTTTTTTTTCATCAATCTTATTTCCTAGACTTCTAGCATTCGAACATGTGGCATTCCAAATTTTGTTTCCACTCTGTTTGTTGCCCCCCTTTGTTCTTTTTGCCCTCCTTCCTTCCCCACTCTCTTTTTAATGCTCCCATTCCCTTTCCCCTTATCTCTATGACACTGCTTCTTTTATTAATTTTCACCCAAGGGGCTTCATCTCCCCTTGGGTTCTCCTTACTATCTACTTCAGCCTATGGGGGGCAGTTTCTGTTTCCCCACATACTTCTGCCACCCCTCTCGGCTAGTTGAAATGTTCATTGAAGCAACATTTAAACTGTTCACTGAGGACTGCAGTTCCTCTCCCAGCCGAATGCAGGCCATCTCCCCTGTATAGGCCGTTATCCTTTCAGGCGGGTCCCCAGTCCCCAGTGAAGTCAACTTTGCATAATAACTGTACTAAGCTCATTACCAAGCCCATGTGTGTCAGTCAGTGTATTGACAAGGGCTTAGCTGGTGGGTGAATAGATAACTATGCAAGCATTTAGCTGCCAGTTTTGTATTTCACCCTTTAGAAGCCTATTTAAAAGCAATGGGTTTAAAATGGGGTAGTTTTTATTAACTAATTTTTATGCTGCACATCGCAGACAACATATTGTGCTACCTTGGAGTGGAGCAGCATGTTTAGGAGGTGCGGTCGTGTTATGACCAATGGTGCCACTGCTTTTTCAGGCTGGTCTTTGTGGCATGAATGAAATAGCATGCTGTCTGTGACAGCAGTGCAGAAGCATGCTACCAACCTGAAACAGTTTCACTGCTGCGATGAGGGAGCAACCTGTCATTACAGAGCATGCCTTGCCTGGTGTAACATTTCAATAAACATGGCAGTTTTGTGTCACCCAGTCAGTGCTCCTCTGCTCTGTTCTGAACTGCATGCTGCCCAAGCCACAGTCCACACAGAAGAAGAACTAGGCCAGCAGAGAAGGTCAGAGGCCCTGGCAGGTGGGCCCAGTTGAGGACAAGGAGTCGGGAGAGAGTGGACTGGAGTAGCCGTAGGTGAGTCATTGGTCTGGTAGCAAGTCAGGTTGCGGTCACCAGGTTGGTAGTACAGCCCCCCCTCCCCAAGTCCCCCACCTCCAGCAAGTGCTCCATCCTTATTGCTTCCACTGCCGGGCCAGCCCAGTAAGACTGAGCACAGCACAGATTGAAAGAGAAGAACCAGAAAAGTGGCCCACCAGCAGTGCCAGTTAGTTGAGATAGGTGAGGAGGAGGTCACAAATTTACTGTGTCTCAAGAGCCATTGCGCCAAGGCCACCATCACCCACCCTACCTACTGGCCCAGCAGCCAGCCTCTCCCAATCTTGGCTGTCTGCAGGTGATCCAAGCAATGACTGAGGTATTCTCTGCTGGCCCTGAGCCCTAACTCCCTCTGCCTGAGTCTGTTTGAATTTATCTGAGCCGAGCCATTTTGCACATTGGGCCCTAAATCTGTTTTTTAAGAAAAATATATCAGGGGGATAATAACTGTTATTTGAAGATCTTAAGATGTAATGTGTAAAAAAAAATAATAAATAAATCCTTCCTGATTATTGCAAATCATCTGGAACTTTTTATTAATGCATTTTATCCACGACGAGTGACTCCATTATGTATTTTTGTAGCCATCCATCTTGGTATACTTAATACTCAATTCAGGAGCCTCTTTGTCTAATTTTTGCATCCATTGGGCCTAATGTCACAGACTCGCCCCATCCTCAGGAACCATGCATAGTGTTACAATGAGGGCTATCAGCACTCCATATCCAAATAAAAGAACTGATGCAAGGAGGTACGGAAAATAAAAAAAATTATTGCGGAAGCACAATCCGCTTGTCCAGTGCTTCAACCCAAATCCAGGGCCTTCAAGGCTGCTTCTGCAATAAATTATTTTCCTTACCTCCTTGCATCAGTTCATTTATTTGGATATGGAGTGCTGATAAGTCTCATTCCTTTGCTTCGTGGAACTTGCCTTCCTGTTTTTGAGCACCCCAGAACTAGTAGCCAGTGTCGTGCCTGCTTTATTTTTCTATTAACCATGCATAGTGTTGCAGGCAGCACTGTGACTCAGACCACCAGAATGCATGGATGATGGACTCAAGTCCAGAATATGAACCCAGGTCAGATCAATCTCATGTTAGTGTGGCACACTAATTTTGGACCATTAGGCAGACATTATAATGTCCTTTTTATGTTGGCTTGCCGCGCTTGCGCGGCAGTCAACATATTGGGAGAGTGCAGCTTTGGGGGCACGGCTGCTGTTGGGCGAATGCAGGGCATGCATCCATAGGTGCGTCCCTCATTCCCCAACAAGCCAGCATGCTAGCGCTGACACCAACATTATGTAAAGTGGACAAAATTTCAAAACAAAGTGCCGCTGCAATCAGAGACAAGCTCGTCATGCAGTAGCACTTTGTTTACAAGTTATGACCACTTTACTATGTGCCGTTCCCCCCCAGTACAGGGTGCCATGCTGGGAGCCCACCCCAGTGTGGCAACTGACACCATGCCCAACGGGGGTGCCCAATCCCCCGTCGGCTCCACTGTCCCCCCCCAGTACAGGATGCCACGCTGGGAGGCCACCCCAGCATGGCAACTGATCCCATGGCCGATGGGGTGCCCAATCCCCGCCAGCTCCACGCCCAGTTGTCCTTCTGCCATGCTGGGAGCCTCCACCCAGTGTGGCAAATGTCCCAATCTTCTTTTTTTTTTTACCTGTAAATTAAAATGGTCCCACAGTGCTTCTCCTGCCCCCCACAACCCGCACCCACCACTGGCACCTGCCTCCCACACCTCCCCTCACCCCATACTTACCTCTGGACTCCGGCGCAATGATCATCGGTGGACCGGGAACACGTCTGCACTCTTCAAAGCCGACAGCGAACTGAGGAAATGCCGGTAAGCTGTATAATGGGCTAGATAGGGTTTTTTCAACTTTGTTGCAAATCTCAAGCATTTTTTGGAATTTTTGCACCAAATTTTCAACATAGGTTTTTGGGGGCCCCTCCTCATGAATTCTGTCACTGTCATGGCGTTTATCTGCCTTGAAAGGTGATTTCGTAGTCACTGCGTGAAATCACCTTTCGGGGCCCATTAACGAAATGACAGTGGTGGTGTTCATGAGGTGCCCTCTTAAAAAGCCTAAGTTCCAAATTTGGTGGAAAAAAATCCAACAAATGCCTGTTTTACTAGCGTGCATTACGCAGTTGCTACGCAGGCTCGTAATCCAGATTCACAATATTTTACCGCCGGATTTTCAGCATTGTCATTTTGTACACCTCCTTGTGAACAGTACAGCTGTCATTTTCCACATCCTGCCGAAATGTGTTTCCGCACTTCCGGCTCACAATAAGCGCAGTTGCTGTGGGAAATCAGTGTTTGGGCCAGATTATGAAAATGACAGTGACACAGTTCATGAGGCAGAGGACCTAAGCGCCTATGTTGAAAATTTGGTGATGATACTCATAAAATAACTGTATTCACGAGCATCGTTGGCAGATTACTGCCTTCAAAGTACCGTCGTGCATTTGTGATATTTTCAGTCTGGATTTTCACCATTGCCATTTTCCACACCTCTTGATGAACAGCACAGTCATTATTTGATTATACGTGCTCCAAATGTGTTTTCGTACTCGCGAGAATAGCGTGGTCGCTGTGCAAAATCACTTCTTGGGACACTTTGAGGAAATAACAATGACACTGTGCATGAGCAGAGGTGCTAAATGCCTATGTTGAAAATTTGGTGCTGAACGCCCATAAAATGGCAGTGTTGCAAGCTGCATTGCATATTTCCCACAACTCTAGTAGCTCATAAATTTGGTATATTTACATGCCACATTTTCAACACTGGCATTTTTTACACCTCTTATCTGTGCAGCTGTCATTTCTCACATCCTGCCTGACATGTTTTCCCGCACTGCACTACCAAACACCCAAAGGGACACCCTAATGCTTGTCACTCTCTGCAGGGTGGGTTGGGTTGGCATCAGTTGAATACTTCACTGCCATTCCTATGATGCATTTGTCTAACTCCTGCACTGCCAATGCCAGCAAGCCAACATTTGGCATTGACAAATGCTTGTTATAAACCTGTTATGTTTGCCATGCTGCACAGTGTATTTTCCCTGTATCCACAATCTGTTAATTGTTCTTCTGGGAGCAGTGGAGCTGCAAATGCAAACAGAAGGGCAGAAGGGGGGAAGTTTGTGTGGTGCAACACTGCACAGAGAAGGACAGTTTTGCAGTGAATCTTAATTGAGAACTACTTATGTAGATTCTTATACAGTGCTCTATTGGAAATAAGCTGATTACTGGCACAAACACAGGGTCCAGTGTGAAAGAAATGAATAAATGTCACACGGTATACTCATTTTTTTAAAAACTGAGATTTAAAAATTTTTCCATGCTAAACGGGCAAAACAGTAGATTGCAATGCAGATGCTAAGTGATTTGGAAATCCTGTCTAACAAGAGTCTGGCAAATCCCCACACTACTGTTCCATGGAAGCAAGACTTGTTAGCTAGCAGCTCCCTCTGGGTTTTTCATCAGGGATTTTATTTCCACTGCAGGATCCCTGTATGAATCGGTATGAAACGTTCAAAGCCATCACATTTGGTGACTAGCAACTTGCAATTTGGAATACAGTGCACAACTGTTAAGTGCAAAAAGAAAAAATTACATTGTACATTTTACAGGGATGGCTGACGGCAGCATGAACAGAAGCAGCAGGAATTATTAGATGTAACTTTTGTTAAATTGTTTTAAAATGATTTTGAAATAGTTTTTTGTGGTAGTTTAAGCTGAGGGTTGAGGCAGTGCTTCAGTATAGTTTAGGGTCACTAGCGAGTGAGTGAGTCTGAAGCAGGAGGAAGTTTTGTTGCTTTAAGTTTTACTGTCTGACCATACAGTGCTAATAGACATGTGCATCACAAATCAGATGCGGATTGCATTTGCAGGGCCGGCTTTAGAGTTTTGGGGGCCCCCAGCAAGACAAGTCATGGGACCCTTCCTCAAGCCAAACATAGTTCATATTTTACTTTGTCCAAAATGCACAACATTTTATTTTCAATACAACCAGTAATATTTGTGTTTTTAGGGAGTGGTAGCAATGTTAGTTTTTGTGGCCCCACTGTCCATTAAATCAATGTCTGTTCATTAGCCTCTGAGTGGAAAGGGCATACCTTAGCGAATCATTTCATGATGTTATAACACCACAAGAAAAGGCTCCACAGAGCCTAATGATGTCTTTTGGTGCTGTTTTACATTCAACATGAATAATAATAATTAAAAATAAATTAAACTGGTACTCCGGATCTGGCTGGGGCCCCTTGTTAGCAGGGGGGCCCCCAGCAACTACAGGGTTCGCTGGTGCCTAAAACCGACTATGTGCATTTGTGTCTATTTCTACATGAAAAGTGCTGCTTTTGGATTTGCTACAGTACAAATCCAGAGTCCAGACATAAATTAACATACCAGCACATGTATGTGATGAAAGCTCAAGTGGCATTTGGGATGTGGAGGATTTGTGATGCAAATTTGGAGGCAGACATGATCAGCATCTGCATTTGCAAGTTTTGTAAATTCTGCCCCAAATATCCATGCACTGTCTGTGATTGAAATAGTGCTGAATCTGTTCTGAAGTAATAATGATATATTGGAGAATGCAGTAACTATTCAAGGATTTAGATAATAATGAAAATCCAGTGGTAAACATAATTTAAAAAGGTTAGCGTAGAGAAAAAATAAAGGCATTAGTATTACCTCAGAGTGTGACTTGCATCAGCAGATAGAGAGTGATGGTGATCTGAGGCTGCCTTGTTGTAAAGAAGTGAGATAGCTGCTGTTTAAGCAATAATCCATGACAGGGTGTGTGTTGTGCTGGGATAACATCATGCCTGGGGTGCTTAGGCATGAGGATGCAGGCCGAGTGCAACTAATCACCCCAGAAATAACGTTATCCCAGCATAATGCACACCCTGTCATGCATTATTGCTATTATACAATGGCACATTATGTTTTAAGAAAAATAAAATGTGAAAATATGTTTAAAATTTTTTTTTATTACTTTTTTTGCTAGTGGAGGTATACTTATTGAAAAAAAATCCTTAGTATCTGTGTTGCCCAGCAGGTGGTGCTGCACTTATATAGTTGTGTGGATTCCATTTTCGGTGTCTCCTTGTGTTGTGTTTCTCTGCATTTGTTTATTGAGACCCCCCCCCCCAAAAAAAAACAAGAGAAGTACTTAGTTGTGTTTCTTTGAGCTGGTCCTGCTGTACTCCGTGGACTGGCTGAAGGTGTGTTTTTTTAATTATTTATGTAAAAGCAGCAAACAGTTGTGCAGCAGGGACCGAGTCCATGAAGAAAACTTCTAGTGCAAGCCCGGCGATCAGGAATCAGGCGCTATTCCTCACTACTGTGGGAAACTGTTGGGAGTTGAACATAAGTGGAGGAGAGTATTGTACACCACAGTTTACTGCTGTTTCATCCCTTAAAGCGTTTAAATAAAAATAGGCTGTCAGCAGCTGACCATGTGTGTTTCTAAAGTGGAGGGGAAATGCCAACAGGGAGAAAGTGAAAGCACATGCAGCAGTGGTTTGCATCAAATGTGAAAGGATGATTTATTTTATTTTTAGGTGGGTTTATGGTTAAAAAGCACCCACGGTCTCATAGTTTTTATTTGCAGAGTGATGGACTCTGACACAGTTTGAGCGAGAATGACCTGCCTGCTGGCCAGCGGGGATCATTGCAGCGGGCTGTGTGGAGTGATCCCCATAATGCTTCATGCAGTCATCTCTGTACTGGGACTAGAGCCATGATGTTGTGCTGGGATAACATCACAGCTCCAGTCCCAGACAGACTAATCAGAGTCCAAGATTCTTTTATGCCATTGTATAATGTTACATATCTGATGCCTTTGTTTTAATAAGGTATGCCATTGTCCCAGTGGCTAGCAAAGTGGAACTGGTATGTAAGGCTGTGGTAGCAGGGTACTGTAAACTCCCACAAATGGCCCAAAATGTACCAGAATGCATCAAAAATGTAAACATTTTCTGGGGGCCTAGGCAGCCCCACAGAGCCCCAACTTATTATACAATTATTTATTATATATTACATTATCCAGTATAATTCTTAAACAATTTAAATGGCTTTCAATACTTACTTACTAAGCACTCATCATTTTGATAAGTGCATCATACCTAAGTATATGTCTGCACTGCAAGGATGGCTTCAGCTTCACCAGCAGATGCCAAAATCAAACTATGCAGCCACCAAGGGCCTATACAGTGGGACTGGTATGTAAAAGGGCAATGGTAGAAGGGTACAGTAAACTCCAACAATTGGATCCAAAATGCACCAGAATGCATCAAAAAAATGCAAAAATGTTGTCGGCTGTAATGGTCACACCATTCCACCCCCACCCCTACCCTGCAGCCAGTGACAGGCATCAAGGTGTACCTTGGACCCTTTGGTCCCAAAGTTCACCCCATTCTTCTATACTGCACTCATCTCCATGTATTTCCTTATGGATTGGGGTGAGCGTAAGGCCCGACAACCCCAAGGCACAAAGCAATACTTGTCAGAGTCTGCAGGGTGGGGTGAGGTGAAATGGCATGAGCATTATGGCCGACGACCTAAAGGCACACCTTAATGCCTGTTAGTCTCTGCAGGGTGGGGTGGGGTTGACGTCAATTCCATACTTCACTGCAATTCCTATTATGCATCTCTCTAACTCCTGCACTACCAATGCCAACGCCAGCAAGACAACATTCGGCATTGACAAATGCTTGTTCTTACAGCGGAGGCTTTAATTCAGAGGTGGCTTCTAAATGGGAGCAGCTTCTAAACAGTGAAATACAGTAGGTGTAAAGGTGTAACAGTACCCAACCTGGAGTTTGACATCTAGTTCTAGTCCCATTCATAGCTTATCAGTATTGTGACTTTGAGGACTGTTACACCGTAACTGATTAAGTAGAGGTGCCCACCTTGTGCAAGATTGTCCATTTAGGATGTCACAATGAGTGATTTCACAGTGCTGATGAGTAATGAAGAGGAATAGCACTACAGTATGTCAGCTTCTAGGTATGGTGCTGTTCTACACATCACTCCTAATACAGTCAGGTAGATTGCATTGAAATAAGTTTCCCAATTTAAATATTTGGGAACCACTCTTGATTCTGGACTGTCCTACTTGCTCCACATAAATGTGATATGTTGGAATATTAATCAGCGGTTGAGGGCATTGTTTAGATTACAAAATTTTCTTACTGAACAAGCACGATTTGCTATTGCTAACAATGTCTTGCTGTCCATTCTGAACTACAGTTCCTTCTTGTTTCATGACCTGTTGAAATCTGACATGCCCTTACTAACAACAACTTTTCACGCAATATGTAGATTTGCATTAAAAAAACTTTTGCACACGTCATTGTATATTATATCAACTAACTGGGTGGCTTCCTCCATCTCTGAGTTTTATTTATAGTTTTAATTGCTTGACTCATAATGTATTAAGTCTAGGCCACTCTTCCCCACTGTTTGCTTTGTTACATCAATAAAATACAGACAGGGCCCTTCGTTCTTAAATGTCAACTTCACTTATGGTCCCTAGGGTGAGAAGCTGGGTTAGAAAGCTAGCTTACTGTGCCTCTGCTCCTTTTTATTAGAAAAAGCTACCCTTAGAAAATCAACATTCACAGAATCATGTCAGTTTTAAGGCTTCTCTGAAGAAATTTTATGGTGACTCTCATATGTAAGTGTTAGTCTACTGTAAGTTTGTGTCTTGTATTGTACAGAATGTATTACGTAAATTTTATATTGTATGTGGCTTATTAATTTTTGTAGCACCTTGACTGTATTTTATGGTCTTGAGTCATGTTTGAAAAAGGGCCTTGGCTCATAACACTTACCTGGTTAACAAAAGTTTAAATCAAGTAAAAAAAAAAAAGATAATCATCTCACTGCAATAGTAAAAAACAAAGTTACTTCAGAAATAAACAGTAAATTGAGCTGGCTCACCAGTGAAGTGGTAGCACTACCTCTTATACAACTGATGACCCATGTTCAGAAGAGAACTCGAGGCACTGGATGGTTAGAAGTGGGGAAGAAGACTGAGCATCTGATGGACATATCTCCTCCTCTGGGGAGGCAGGGATGCAGCAACTGGTGCTTGTCTGACCACTAGCAGCAGCTAAGGGTAGGGTAGCACTAGGGCTACATGATTAGAGGTGGGAAAAGCGATGATTGATGATGTCCTTAATGTGGTGGCATATGCAGTGACATCTAGGTGACATTGCACATCTGCAGCCTCAGGGGACCAAAACATAGGAGGGAAAAAAAAACAAGAGCTGGCCAACATGACAGAACTGACCATCTACAGGCACCACATCTGGCAATATGGTAAGTCTCCCACCTGAGGATCCATTTCACAGACTACTAGCCACCTGCCATGAGGGTGAGCCATGAAGAAGACGTGGCATTGGATAGTAAGTCCATGGGAATCCAGGGTGATGGGGCTGGGGGCAAGTGCCTGATGATGGGGCCATCTTGGTGTAATAAACAGCACTAACTGCAAAAAAAAAGAAATAAAAAGTAAATCAACTGTATTTCTGTTTTCTTTGGACTTGACCGACAAAAAAGCAGCGCTACGTAATGATTTCCTCATATCCCTGCTGCAGAGCCCCACACCCTGACTCCTGTCCACACTGGACAGCATCCACAGCCCCTGCCCACCACTGTCCCTGAGTGTGATGCTTCACATGGGGACATAAGGCATTTCAGTGGGGGGGGTGGTACTGATTTCTGCCAGTCAATAGACATCCATTTGGATGTCCATGTCACCTCTACAGTGGACCCCTTGTGCATAAAGTCGGAGTTCATGAGTGTGCCAGTCCTCCAAGGATTGCCATAGCCCCTTAAGAGGCACTAATATCCACTTAAAGGGCATTAATGATTTGTTTTAAGGGGAACTGTCTCAATAAGAGCCTAACAGCCAAGACTGAGGCTGATCCTAATTAGTCCTTTGTGTGCAAAAACACTTTTTTTACCTAACGATTACTGCAGTGTAGTAGATTGTATCAAGCCAATTTCATTGACTTGTATGCTGACATCCTGCAAATGTATTGTCATTGCTGAAAATTTTGTACAAGTGTACTATGTCTGACTTCTACTTGATCCCATGATGTTTTCTTGTATCTACTATTGTCTACATACCCTTTGTTGTAATCTCCTGGGTCCTACCTGAAAATTTATTTTTCATTTATTTATTTGTGTCTAGGATTACAAAGTACCTTTGAGCCAAGGCTCTTTTACAAAGGTTCCACGTCATGCTGGTTACAGGTTAACAGACACTAAAACATAAAACAGTTACAGGTACATGGTTTTAGACAGTAACTTTGTTTGACAAAATTAGACTGAGTGATGAGTAACTCAAGAAACAATAGGAGGAAGAGGGCAAGAAGGGAAGAGGGCTGAGGGTAGGGGAAGGCATAGGTGTAGAGGGTCAGAGTGAGGCAACCGAGGGGCCTTGTCAGGACAGACACAGGGCAAGTGCATTAGAAGTTGCATTGGACAGGTAAGTACAAGAAGAGAGGGCAGAAACTGACACCTATAAGGTCAGAAACAGCGTAGGGAATGAAGATGTTATGGGGTACAAGCACAGGTGGAGGTGCCAGTTATGGAGTGGCGGAGCTTTTTTTTTTGAATGCTCCAAGCGTTGCTGTGGACGAGGTGTCACTAGAGAGCTCATTCAGCCAACTATGAGCCCTGTATGCAAATTACCTTTGGCCTTGGGACATGTGGCAGTGGGGGATTTGAAGGATTTGGGACTTAGAGCTCCTGGTGTTGCGGTTAGTGATTTTGGGTTTGAGGAGGGTGCTGACTCCTGGTGGTGCCTTTCCCATCATGATTTTCTTAGCTGTGATGCAGGTTTGGTATTTGATTCAGTTGTTCAGTTGCAGCCAGCCTGTTTTGGAGTAGAAGTTGCAGGTGTGGGTGAGACAGTGGGAACCAGTAATGAGTCAGCAGGCTTGTTTGAGGGGAAGTCAAAACACACCTGAGAGATGAGGTTGTGGCAAATTCATAGATACTGAGAGAGTAGTCAATGATGCTGATGATGGAGCTCTGGACAACTATGGACAGAGCTTCTGGGGTTAGATGTTTCCTATGTCGGAATAGTAGGCCCATCCTGGTGTTGGCTACTTTTGCCATGTTATTGATGCATGGGAAATAGGAGAGATTACAGTCGAGAGTGAGGCCGAGGTATTTGAAGGTATGAACTTATTCGAGGGTGATTCCTTGCTTGGTTTTAATGGAGAGCTGATGTTGTTAGTGTTTGTTTTGGGAGTTGCAGAAGATCATGCTCTTTGTTTTTTTCTGGTTAAGTATAAGTCTGTGTTTTGTGAACCACTTTTCGACTGCAGAGAAGGCCTGTTGGGAGGTTACCTTGTAGATGGACTGGATCATGGTGGGATGCCAGGATGACAGCATCATCTGCGTGGAGTAGGATCTGTTCAGTGCAGGATTCTGGCAGTGGGTTCAGAAAAAGCCTGAAAAGGAGGGGGCCCACGTTTGAGCCCTGTGGGACACCGGACCGGACTGGTCTTTGGTCTGCAAGTGTGCCATCAATTCTCACTCTTTGGGAGCAGTTGTCTAAGTAGCTTTTGAACCAGTTCACTGAGTTAGGTGAGAGCCCTGCTAGTCGAAGCTGGGCAAGTAGGAAATTGTGGTTGACGGTATCAAAGGCTTTAGTTAAGTCGATGAAGATGGACCCAGTAAGATGACTGTTATCGAGTGAGTGATGGATTGCACCAGTGAATTCAAGTAGCGCCATGGAGGTGCTATGACCTTTTCTAAAGCCATGTTGCTCCTTGCACAGGATGTTGTGATTGTCTAGAAAGTCGGTGAGCTGGTCTGACACAATCCGTTCTAGGGCCTTGGATAGTGGAGGTAGGATGGAACTTGGACGGTAATTCTCAGTAGCTGTTTTGTTACTGCTTTTATGAATTGGGGTTACCGTGGCAGATTTCCATAAGTCAGGGAACTGGCTGAGGCTGAGGGAGAGGTTGAAAATCCTGGCCAGTGGTCGGAGTACTTCTTCAAGTGTGAGTGATAGTAGTTTGAGGTTGAGGGAGTCACTGCTAGCTCTGGAGTTGCAAATGGCTTTGGTAACATAGCTGCGGATCTGATGCATTTTTACTGCTTTAAGTAGAAGGGAGGATGGCTGGAGGTGGCTGGGGGGGGGGCCAGGAGAACCACCTCATTGAAAAAACCCTGTGGGAGTACAACACTGAGGTCCGTGAAGGTGTGATTGAATGTATCAGCAATGATTTTCTAGTCAAGTGTAGTTTCACCATTTATGCAGAGTACTGATGGGGGTGATTTAGATTGCTTCCTGTTGACTTCTTTAATGTTATTCCAGAAGTCCCTACCGTTGCCCCATGAGTTAGTGAGATCATTATGGAAATAGGTGGTCTTCGTATCCTGGATATATTTGGTGCAGTCATTTCGTGCATGTTTATAGTTAGCAATATCAGCTTGTCTCCCGGTGTTTCTGGCAATCTCCCAAAGGTGGTATCAAGCTTTTAGTCATCTAAGTAGGTCTCTGGTGAGCCACGGATTACATACGGCTTTGGCCTTGCGCTTCTTCTTGAAGGGTGCAAATATGTTGCATGCTTGGTTGAAGATCCTGATGAAGTGTTCCAGTGCGGTGTTCACATTGGTTGCAGTGAGAACTGGGGACCAATTCTGTTGATGAAGGAAGGTTCTGAGATGAAGTAGCTTGCCTCTAGGTAGGACCCAGCTAGTAATGGTTTTGGGAGGGGGGCTTGATGAATTTATTGGACCAGTAGCAGATGATGGGGGAGTGGTCACTAAGTGTGTCAGGGAGGACAGTGGTGTTTGTGATCCTGGTGGGATGGCTTGTTATGATCCAATCCAGAAGGGTGCTGGTACCCATTTTATAGTTTGTCCTGGTTAGGGAGCTAACCATCTGAGAAAAGTTTGCTGCTGTTGTCAAGTCCCTGTATGCCCCTGCCTCTGCAGCAGGCCAGTTAATATTAAAGTCACCGAGGAGGATGGTTTCTGAATCAGGTGATGAGAGAGATTTGGTAAACTCCAGGACTGCATTAAGCCCATTACCTTGCTGTCTTGGAATGTAGACTGCGACAACTGTGATGGCTTTATTGTGTGCACCGAGAAGGATCTTGACAGGAAGAATCTGTGCAGTGGTGGTTTGGGGGTTAAGTTGATGAGGTGTTCCTGGATTGTGTCCTTAAGGTACAGGGAGCAGCCACCACCTCTTTTTGATGTTCGATCAAGCCAGTAGACATTATACCCAGGGAGGGTGATAGCATGGTTGGGAACAGAAGGTGAGAGCCAGGTTTCTATGACTTCTAGTATGTCTGGGTTATGCTGGCAGGCAAAAGTCTGAAGGGCATCAATTTTGTGAAGAAGACTGCATATGTTAAGTGAGATTATTGAGAGGGATCCTGGTTGATTGGTCTGAGTTGTTCTTGTTGTAGGGGCTGGTCCAGGATTGGGATGAATGTTTCCCAACAATAGCAGAAGAAGAAGTATATGTTTTAGAGAACTGGTGTGAGATACCCATGACTGGCACCTATTTTTTTGGGCCAGAGAACTTTGAGATTCACTAGGGCAAGTAAACAGGTGGAGCCGTGGGTAAAGCGTGGCAGTAGTAGTGGTGGACAGGGGAAGTGCCCAACGGCCATTTGGGGGAGAGGGCCATTTCGTAGTGATTGGAGATTCCCAAGGTGGGAACATGAGATCGAGAGGGAGAGTACCATGAAGGGGGTGAGAAAGCGTAAATTGGTAGATGTTCGGGACAGTGGGAAAACATGAGCAGGGGGGATGTAGGAGCAGGAAGAGGGCAAATAAGGTGAGGAAAAAGGGGTACAGAGTACCGGTGTCATACATGATTCAATGTGAATGGGGGGGGCAGGCACAGGGTGCTGGGTAGGTGGGAGGCAGCTAGTGAAAGTGGCAGGAGGTAGGCAATGAGGTGGAGGCTCAGGGAAGGGGGGACTAGGTAAGCAGGTGGCTGAGGGAGAATGGGCAGAGGGTGGGGCAGTGAGGAGACAAGGGCAGTAGCAAAAGAGGAGGATGTAGCAGAGAAGTAGTGGGGGGCATTAAAGAGTGTAACAAGACAGGGAGAAAGGAGGTAGCAGCTCTAGAATAGAGTTCAGGAGTGAAAGGGTGCATGGGAGCTACAGAATGCCAAAGGGGGGGTTGGCCAGTCACGGAGTGATGGAGTGACTGGCACTAGGAGATATAAGGAGGGTGTCAGGCACAGAAAGGAGGCAGGGGCAGTGAGGGGACTGAGCTGATTAGCAGAGGGGGAGGAGGAGGAGGAGGAGAAGGAGGGAGAGTGGGCAGTAAAGACAGGAGGTATAGGAGAGAGAGTATCCAATAGGAAACAAAAGAGCGGTTCCCTAAGCAGAAGTGGGCGGAGCTAAGGCCTATTTAATTAAGGTGGGAGGTGGGGAAGGGGAGGTGGGTGAAAATTTTCTTCCGAAACCCACCAAAGTCTATGGGTGCAGAGCCCAGCAAAACAGTTTGAATCAGTCAAGATTGCAGGGCCAATCAGTGGCCGCGCGGAGCACAACAGTCCAACAGGAGATGAAAGCAACAGGCAGCGGCCAATGGGAGCCTTTCAGCACTTCCCAGTTTGGCCTGGGAGCTTACTAGCAAGAGGAGGGTTCCTTGGCGGTGAGCAGTGGTGGTGTGGACGGCTGGCCCAGGTAGCCCTGGCCGCTCAGATGTTTCCCCGATCAGGGGCTGAGAGATCTGAGGGAAGGAACTGAGCAACAGATTGTGAGTCACGGTAATAATAAAGGGTGACACTGGGGAGTAAATCAGGGGTGTGTGCAGTGGAGAAAGAGAGAGGGGGGAATTTGACAGAGGGGTGGAGGGGGAGGCTGCCATAGACAAGAGAAATAAGCTTGAGCTGGCACCAGGGGGAAGACAGAGGGGAGATTTAGTAGAATATGAAATTAACAAGGGGAGGAGAAGAGAGATGCAGAGATTAGCAGCAGGGGGGAGGGTGGAGAGAAAGAGTGAATGCAGAGGGGCAGGAATTACTTCACAGCTCTAAATTACAGCAGTGTCCAACTGCACTTTACAGTTTGATGCTAAAACATTTAGGCAGGTCTACACAATTAATTTTGACTTTGACAAAAAAAATAGCAAGCAGCCTAATAATTTAGCCTAGATTATCAGTTGAGACCCGGAGTTTTTAGAAGTCAAGTGCTAAGAACATTAAGACTGGTCTACACATTAATTGAGACTTTAACAGAAAAATAAGCAAGCTGTCTAGCAATTTAACAAACATTTTCTTCCGAAACCCACTGAAGTCTATGGGTGCAGAGCCCAGCAAAACAGTTTGAATCAGTCAAGATTGCAGGGCCAATCTGTGGCCATGTGGAGCACAACAGTCCAACAGGAGATGGAAGCAACAGGCAGTGGCCAATTGGAGCCTTTCATCACTTCCCAGTTTGGCCTGGGAGCTTTCCAGCAAGAAGAAGGTTCCTTGGCGGTGAGCAGTGGTGGTGTGGACGGCTGGCCCAGGTAGCACCGGCTGCTCAGATGTTTCCCCGATCAGGGGCTGAGAGATCAGCAAAAGGAGGGTTCCTTGGCGGTGAGCAGTGGTGGTGTGGACGGCTGGCCCAAGTAGCCCCAGCCGCTCAGATGTTTCCCAGATCAGGGACTGAGAGATCTGAAGGAAGGAACAGAGCAAATAGGCAGCTATGCTGTCTAGTGTACCTACCCAGTTAAAAAAAACTAAAAAAATAAATTTTCTGTAACCAGAAATGCCAGACTTCCCTGCTGCTGACATCAGAGGAAGACTACAGAAGTGGGAGATTTAACAGCATACAGTGAATGTCTGAGTTTTTTATAAGCTATGACCTTCTGTTTGCTGGTCTGCTGTTCTCCTTTGGCTAGATATTATCATCGAGGACAATACTAAGCCCCATGAGCCAAGCAGGACCAGAAGGACCAGCAAACATCTGATATTAGCTACAAAATCTTTAACATGTATACAACAGGCTATTGAATCTCCCAGCTCTACAGTCCTCTTCTGATGTCAGTTACAGGGGATTCTGGAACTTCTGTTTATAGGAAATGGAATCTTAGAAGTTAGCAAAATTAGCCTAATACACTCTACTATACTACAGTAAACAGTAAATAATAAAAAAAAATATATATATTTTTTTTACACAAATTGCAAATTGGAAGCAGCCTCACACTTTGGTGTGAGGCTGTTACTGCTGACAGTTCCCCTTTAAGAAACAGCATATGTTCTGGAATGCTTGACTGCTGGAGGCAGGTCAAGGGGAGGCTAAATGGGCCCTCTGGGTTATGGTGCAGCCAAGGGAGGAATGTAAATGCTGCAGGAGGGTCTTGGTCCACATTGCCTGCGCCCCCTTAACCGGCATGCTGTGCCAAGTGTCTGGTGTTGTGTATGCCACCTTGGCAGGCCACATCCCCAACCCAGTCACCCATGTAGCTGTGTGAGTGGCTTGGAAGAAGATGGGGCATGCATCCATGGCTGTGGATGTGCAGAGGTCTCCAAATGCATGGAATGGGAACTCTGCACACCATTAGCCCTTCTATGCACCCTTCTGCAGGTGCCCAGTGCCACCTGCCACCATGGTATTTGAGAATTGGACCCTTACTCACTTTTCTTACTCTAGGGTCTTCTGAGCAGCTACATTATTGGAGGGGAGGTGCACTGTATTCCACTGCTTTTCTCACATGAGCAACACACCAGTAGACCTCCTAGAAATAACAGGAACCTATAAGAAATGTGATTGAACGTAGGTGGATGAGCAGGTGTAGAGCATGCTACATCCTGATTTATGTTCAGAGGTAAAAAGTAAGAAATTGTTATTGTTAAAAATTAATACCACAGTCAACCAATTAGTGCAGTGACAGGGGGCTGCCTTTTGTGATGCTGGTCTTCCAGGAGGAGGACTGAGCATGCCACAGGACACTCTCCTCCTTTGGGGAGGGAGGGTATGGTTACTCACTGCTCTACTGCCACCTGGGGGACCATAGGTGGATGTGCAGTTGAGATCTTACAGACTGATTTAGGTGGGAGAGCATGCAGACACCTAATGACACAAGCACCCTTTCAGAGAGAGGGACCTATGGGGGAAGAGTGGCTATTGATTGGGCAGGTGATGTCCCATCCTCACCCCTCATTTCTATCTTTGGTTCCTCCCTGCCTGCCTTGGGGATGGCCCTGGGGGAACTCCACCATGGGCAGCTGGATGGCACGAGGAAAGCTGCAATGGAGCAGAAAGTAGAACCCCACCACAGGGGGTAATTTGGGGGTGGGGTAATGCAGAGGTGTGTAATGTGTTCCCAAGGTTCTGAAGGAAAAGGCTAGGGGGGGGCACTGCAGAAGGATAGGTGGCACTGGTGGAGGCTGAAGGTGTTCTCTGTCATGGCGCTTGAGGAGGTAAAAAAATATTATGGCTGCTATTTGCTCTTAAAATTAAAATTTGCCGTTAATGGAGCCAACCTAATTCTTGTGTATAAAGAACAATAGCCTACTATCACTAAACACTATATATTTATTTACTTATTTATTTTTATTTAAAATTAGAGAAAGATAGATAGATAGATAGGATAGTGTATGGGCAACTATGTGTGTTGTGCCACCGAGGTGTTCTTCCCCCCACTGTTAGACTCAGGTACTAATAGAGCCCAGTTCAAAATGACTGGTGCCCGTGGTACCTATAGCTTCAGCTGCTTTAGTACCAAATAAGTACATGGACAGAAATTTACAGTACAAAATGTATGTAATCCACACAATGTGGTAAAGCAAAACGCCACACTGCCCCAGCGCTTCTGTACCTTACCTTCCTCAGTGTCCCCCCCTCCCCCGAGAAAGGCATGGTGCCGACACGCTGGGGTAGTGTGGCATTTTGCTTTACCAGATTGTGTGGATTAAATTATGTTTGTACTTTAAATTTTGTCTGTGTAGTTATTAATTTGGGGCTTTCTGTTATTCTGAGTAACTAGTGTCAATGTTAGTAATACATTACCTACCACACTCTCCTGCCCTGATCCCTATACCTCCCATAGGTAACTATGTCTGTACTGTATTACTTTATTTGTTCCACCCTCCAAAACATCTGCCCCTTCCTCATCTTTACTCAGAATAATTGAAAAACCCATAACAGTATACCATCTGCAAATTGTGTTTATTTATGATGCCAGGTCATGTGCATGGTTTGGTGTCTAACAATGGAGGGTGAATAGTATTTGTAAGAGGGAGTGCCCCAGGGGGTTTGGAGGGCTTGAAGTTTCGGACGGGGGGCTAGGGTAAGATCAGTGATTTTTTTTATTGTCATGATAGTCAGTTAGTGCAGTATGTGGGAACAGCATTTTGTAAAATCTATTTTTTTTTATTTTCATTTTACAGGTTATAATGAAAACAGTTTCTATCTGGTAAATGATTCCTTCAGATCAAAACACTGGATGTCATTGGGTGCAAAGTTGAAATTGTGAATGTATTGTAAAGTTGACATTTTACAGCAAAAAAAAAAAAAACATTTTTTAAATTAAATTCTCATCTGGAATTGAACCAGAAGAACAGTTATTTAGTATTTATTTTTATTAATGTTTTTGTTTGTTAACAGCCAGTAATAAGTATTTATTGAGTGTATATTTTGTAATAAAAATCCAATAAGATAAATGGATGAAGACAGAGCTGTGTGACAATGTGTAGTCATTTCTGGTTATTTTAGTTGAACTGCCATATGCAGTGGTCCTTCAGTTTCTGGTGCTAGTCAGATTGGGCCTTAGTGGCACAAGCGAACCAGCACTGGATGTTTGTTTCTGAAATTAATGGAAGTCCAGGATGAGGAGGAGACAGGGGGATCCACCAGTGGTGGAAAGACAGCTGGAAAGGCTAGTGGCTACTATTGGCAACAGAATCCTTCACCATCATCATCGTCATCATCAGCATTGCATGATTCCATCTGTGTGCTGTCACCCTGCATAAATTTGGGACAGTATATGTTTTTGAACTGAGGCAGGTTCATTTTTAAAAAAGTGAGCCTCTCTACATTCTTCATGGAAAGACATGTTCTTTTGTCATTCACTATTGCCCCAGCAGCACTAAAAATTATCTCTGAATATGTACTGGCAGGTGGGTAACTGAGGTATTCAATTGCGATCTCAGTTAAAGAAGGCCAGATCAATTTTTTCTGTTGCCAGTAAAGCAATGGTTCATCACCTGCAGTGAGATGTACAGTCTCCTCCATATAATCCTTAACCATTTTTGCAGCAGGGACTTCTGGTACCACTATTGCCGCCTGAGCCTTCCCAGCTGTCTTTATTAGACCAAAGTCTGACAGCATGTCCCACAGTGGTTTGTCCTCTTGTGGTGTAGCAGCAGTTCTGTTTTGCATTTGATAAGCCAAAACATCAGTAGTGGTGGCAGCAGCAGCAGCAACAGCAGATTGTGCTCCCTTCCTTTCCACCAGATTTTGGTCAGAATTTGAATGTTGCCAAAGGACACTGATGATGTACTACTTTTCAGAACTATTCGTCCTGACACTTTCTCAATTAAGAGTTCACGATAGTGTTCCAGGTCTTTAAAGTCATGTGGTTTGAAGAATGTCTCAATTGTATCCTTAAACCGAGGGTCCAGAAGTGTGACCAAAATGTAATGTTCTGCTTTGCACATATTTACAATGCGCTCATCATCCAGGAAGGTTTGTATCATTTTTCCAACAAGCGATGCAGCATTGATGTCATCATTGTCAAAGAACTGTGACTCGAGACGCTGCAGTCTCATTCTGATGAGTGAAATTAAGGGTAGGATCTGACTTAGTCCAGCACCATCAGAGCTCACCACTCGGGTAGCCTCCTCAAAGGGTTTAAGGATACAACAAAGATTCTCCATCAGACGCCACTGATTGGGGCTGATATTCACATCTCCTTTCCCAATACCATGCTGGACTGCATATTGACGGATGACTTTCTGTTGTTCAAGCATTCTCTGCATCATATAGTAAGTGGAATTCCACCGGGTTGGAACTTCCTGTATCATCTGGTGGAGAGGGAGGCTGTTTTCAATCTGAATCTGCCACAACAACTTTCGGGCTTTCACAGAATGGCTAAAGTGAGAGTACACAGTGCGGGTAGCTGCAATCAAGTTCTGCACATTTCTGTCCTCACTGATGAAGTCTTTTACCACCAAGTTAATAGTGTGTGCAAAGCATGGTACATGTGTAAACTTACCAAGTCTTACTGCTTTCACAATATTTGTAGCATTGTCAGACACTATAAACCCTGGTTGCAAAGACTTTGGAGTTAGCCACTCAGCAAACTTTTCTTCGAGGCCTTCCAGAAGATGTTCCGCATTGTGATCTTTTTCAAAACTATAAATGCATAAAGCTGCCTGCCTTCTAACTGTGAAATTCCCTTGCTTCTTGCTGCTGCTGTCACCAGTGCCACCACATGATGATGATGATGATGATGATGATGAGGAGGAGGAGGAGGAGGAGGAGGCGGAGGGAGGAATGTTTACCCAGTGGCCAGTCACAGCCATACAGTCAGTCGTCCGACCACTGATCCACATATCTGTCATGACATGAACCTTTTTGCCCTCTGAACCTTTCAGAGCATCAGACACACTTTTCTGAACAGCGTCATACAAATCTGGAATGGCAACACTGGAGAAATAGGTCCGGCTGGGGACCTGATACTTTGGCACAGCGATTTCCATGAGTGCTTTAAAACCTGGGTTAGCCACAAATGAGAATGGGAGCAAGTCAGTGGCTATCATCTCCCCAATTACCTTTGGGAATCGCCTTGCCTCAGGCCTGTTGGGCTTATATTTCTGTGACCGCTCAAAGCAGTCTTTCAAAAAAATGTGATGCCCGCTATGCTTGCTGCTATCACCTGATTTTCTGGCTGCTTCCTGACCTTACCACCATGAGGGTGGATGTTGTGCATGGATGGTAAATGACTCCAGTTGGGCTGTGGTGGTGGAGTCAGAGGGTAAAGAAATGAGAAATAGAAGATGCTGTGCTTTGACTGAAAGGAAGACTTTCATCATCCTCCACCACCACATCAGTTACTTCATCGCCTTGGTAAACATCCATTTCCTCATCCTCCTCAGCTGAGTGCAGAAGTGCAACAACATTTGTGTGCTCCTTTTGTGCTTTCTGATACTGATAAATGTGAGACTTATTCATATGTCTTATCATTGTTGATGTTCCCAGTCGAGTAACCACTTTACCACGGCTTAATTTTGTTTTGCATAATTTGTAAACCACATGGCTGCCAGATGTTTTATCTTGTGTGAAAAAATCCCACACAATGGATTTCACAGATTTTGTTGCACTGCTTTTTATAGGGAGGATAGGTTCATTACTACCACTGCCACAACCACCACAGCCTCTACTATTTCCACTACCTCTTTGAGGTCTTTCCATGCCCATCTGCACATAATTTTGAAGATGCACAACCTCTCTGACTGGTTGAACTGCATTTCTTTCTTCCCCTCGTGAAGCCTGTCCATCTTCTGTCCTCTGTTGTTCCTCTGCATGTGTGGGTGTCTGACTCTCCAAGTTATGCCCTACTATCATTAATGTTTTTTTAGCACCACAGCCATCCTTTCGAGAACTTGTTTATGTTCTTTTTCTGCCTCTGTATTCCTCCTCTTCTTCCCACTCCCCAGAGCTACTACTACTTCACATACTGACTGCTGCCTTATCTACTACAAACTCAGGATCTGTTCCATTGATTTCCCCCTCACTCTCATCAGTCTTCTCCTCCTCATCATTATCATCCATCACTCTGCTTACTAAAACTGGCTGCCGCACTATTATGGCCCTTGTGCTCATCCTCTGAGTGCCATGACGGGTTACTCCTGCAACGTCCTGAATTTTCTGTACTGTTGTTACTGTTGCCTGAATTGCCTGAGAAGTGTTGCTATTTTTTTTACCACTCATGGCTGTGTCGAGTCAAGTACTTTAAGTGGTAAGGCACAGGGATATTTTCTCCCTAACAGGTAAATACAGCACTGCTTGCTGCGTCGAGTCAAGTACTTTAAATGGTAAGGCAGAGGGATATGTTCTCCCTAACAGGTAAATACAGCACTGCTTGCTGCGTCGAGTCAAGTACTTTAAATGGTAAGGCAGAGGGATATTTTCTCCCTAACAGGTAAATACAGCACTACTTGCTGCGTCGAGTCAAATGCTTTAAGTGGTAAGGCACAGGGATATTTTCTCCCTAACAGGTAACTACAGCACTGCTTGCTGCGTCTAGTCAAGTACTTTAAGTAGTAAGGCACAGGGATATTTTCTCCCTAACAGGTAAATACAGCACTGCTTGCTGTGTCGAGTCAAGTACTTTAAGTGGTAAGACGCAGGGATAATTTCTCCCTAACAGATAAATACAGCACTGCTTGCTGTGTCGAGTCAAGTACTTTAAGTGGTAAGACACAGGGATATTTTCTCCCTAACAGGTAAATACAGCGCTGCTTGCTGTGTCGAGTCAAGTACTTTAAATGGTAAGACACAGGGATATTTTCCCCCAACAGGTAAATACAGCACTGCTTGCTGCGTCGAGTCAAGTACTTTAAGTGGTAAAGCACAGGGATATTTTCTCCCTAACAGGTAAATACAGCACTGCTTGCTGCGTCGAGTCAAGTACTTTAAGTGGTAAGGCACAGGGATATTTTCTCCCTAACAGGTAAATACAGCACTGCTTGCTGCGTCGAGTCAAGTTTGTTCTGTAAGCCAGTAGAAGAGATTTGTTTATAAGGTTGAATAATGTGACTGTGCTCATGTGCATACACACACACACTCCTCTTGTCTATACACAGAAGTTATATAAAATCAAATACACAAGTTACAACAACAAGCATTGATACAGTCTGCTGCAATTATAATTTCTGTGTGTATTTGTATTTGAATCGGATCAGGAAGCTCTCAGAAAAGGTCAGCTCGGAGTTACCCCCAGTTTCATACAAGAGAGACAACAAAATTTTGGCCTCAGACAGTCACACCACTCCACCAAAGCTGTCTGCCAGGCCCAACACATTGTTCGTCATCTTAGTATGCTCGTTTGTTTTTTTTAAAGTTTTCTTCCCTCCCAAAATTCCCCCCAACCCCCCACCTTGCTGCCTAAACTGAAGGAGAGACCGCTGGCCCGAAACATATAGTTTTTAAAACTTTTCCACTGCCAAAAATGCTCACTCTCGAGAGAGTCAGAGAACAGAATGACACAACTGCTGTCTCTCAAATTCTCCACCACAGTGTGCTGCGCTCACTGCAGCAAGCAGCAAGAAGTATGACCCACGTGGGTCTTTCTGGGACACCCTCCAATAGCTGACTGACTTAAATGTACAGTCACTCTAGGGCAATCTAATCAAACCAATCCCCCTTCCCCATGTAGCAGCCTGCAGGCATACCCTGACCCTCCCTTTCTCCGCATTTATTTTCTCCAAGGGACTGGTGCATGCACAAATGCTTCTGCTGTCTGAGGTGCATCACGTGTGCCACTGGAGGGAAAGAACTGAAGGATCATGAGTGGCACTGAAGCCCAGCATCTGGACTGGTGGTATGCGATTTTTTTTTTTACTTTTCCGGCTACCCAAAGTTTGCAAAGTTCACATTTTTACAATACAAGTTCTACCACAGTCGGACTATGGAGAACCATAGGGGTTCGAGCATTTTTTAGCTTTGGTCGAATCGAACTTGCAGCCCTACATGGCGCATGATGATTGCTTTACTAATTTAAACCAACACAGGGTGACAGTGTCATGCATAATGAAGCCTACATGGCATTGCTCAACAACACACAAAAAGACAACCCTCGTCAACATTATATGAACTGCAAAACAGCCCCAGGGTCACTGAGATACTGCTGCAAGATCATTTATTGTTTTCCATGTACCATTCTGGCATACTTAAATGACCAGTACAAAAGTACAACTTTTAACCAATAAAGAAGCATCGAGTAAGGGAAACCGGTTTGGTATAATAACTTATAACAAAAAATACATTCCACACAGCAACAGTGTCTGCCTATCCACACTCAATGACTGATGCAGTCCCCCTTCCCCTTGCAACTACTTCTCACTACCCTAACAGCAGCACTGCTGCTAGATTTGAACACTGTCACCGGAGCTGAGGAGTGGTCATATATTGAGACAACTTCATTGACACACTCCCCAATGTCCACAAAACACAATTTTGCAAGTCAACATACATCTCTAACTCCACTACAAAAATCACTGCTTAGCTACTGATATACTACAAATAAAGAATCACATCTGTCCAAGCCCAATCCACCACCCCACCCCACCCCCAAAACACACACCCAATGCAGAATGCCTTCAGCAGTGAAACAATAATACTGCCTACAGCATGCTTTGAGCACCAGTCATAACACTGTGGCATTCTGCACTTACCGCCACATAAACTACCAAGCACTTGAGGCAATGTGAAACTACATATCACACTACAATAATTTAGAAATGCAGACAACACTATGAACACCCTTTATAGGAGGCTCCCAGATCACAAACTACTCTCTAGGGAGAACAACTCACAAATGTCACTTTCACTACATTTTTTTTTATTTACACTCCACAACGATGAGGACAGTAGAGAGGCAAAGACTAACACTTATGAGACCCATTTGCACATACAGACTCCCCTACACACCACACAAAAACATTAGCTACCAAACACTTTTCAATGCAGAACACACATAACACTTCAGTACCATACCAAAGAACTACATGAGCATCACTGTCTCATGGATCACTTGCAAGTGAAAAAACAGAAAACAAGACCAAAAATCCAAAAAACAAATGTTGCAGCATGAACAAATGCTATATAAACTCTGACCATGTGACTCTCTTGCAACATGACAACTTCATAAATGACGTTTGCTCCCCCAAACTCTACTAATCTCCATGCTGTGTACAGTGGACCCACGTTTGCACCTCCCTAGTTTCACACACTTCACACCTTATCTCTTAACTCCAACTCACCCGGGACTGCCTTTAAAACCAAAGGCTATTTTCAGACTGGACACCTCCTCAAAAACAATGCTGTCAAAATGTGCACTGCATATTACAGAGTGCCTTGACCATGTAAAATTAGAACGGGTCTTATTCACAAAAGATAGCCACATGAGCTTCAGCTACTTGTCAGTCGGGAAAACTGCAGGAACACATTATTTAATGCAGTACTACTGCAGCCGTACACTACACATCGCTTGGGCATTTTTAATACCCAATATTTCTGAGGCGCACAGTATGCCACGCAGTGACAGTCGCTATCATAAATAACTAAAAATGCCCGGAAAAAAATCTGACAGTCATGCCTCAGAAACTATACAAAACCAGGACACTACCAGCAGAGGAGACAATACATATATAACTGCTCAAACTAAAACAAAAAATCCCAAAATTATTTCCTCACACGCAGCACCGCACACACTGAGGGGAAAGCGCAACAGCCGAGAATTCAAACTCCACACTGAAGGACTGAATAGGGGAATGCAAACAGTTAACAGTGTGTGGCAGACATTCACAGCTGATTCAATTATGAGTGACTGACATGGATCCTGCACCACGCTACTCATGATGTATCGGGCTATATCTGGCGGCACATTTTGAACTATTATACCAAAACCATTACTATCAGGTAAAAACGCAGTAAACCATCCACGGTTTAAAAAACGTAATGCAAATCCTCACATATCCATGGAGAATTTGTACAATACATGCCAAAGAAATAATTTCACTGCTTTACTGTACACTACCTCTTTAAGGCTCTCATTAGCACTGCTAAAAGAATATGCACTCAAGCAAAGCCCATCACTTGTTTCAAAAAACACAGCAGGATCACAGTTTACCTCTGCACAGACTGATCCAAGACATTTCTACTCAATGGAATTCAGCCTTTTATATGTTCCAAAGGCTGCTGGAACAAAAGAAAGATGTCAGACAGTACACCTTAGAAAATAAAATTGGTGATGCAGGCATCTATATTATTCCACCACAGTGGACCATGCTGAAGTTTCTAATTTTCCTGCTCCAGCCATTTGAGGAAATCACCAGGGAGGTTAGGACAAACACATCAACTCTCAGCCAGGTGATACCGCTAATAAAAATTTTAAAATTCAGATTGAATCTGGTTAGGGAAAAGTTAGAGAAGCAAGCCAGTTCCATGATCATACAGGCTGCCAGTGGTGCTGCTGACACATGCAGATTTACCTCCAGAATACAATAAGATCTAATGAGACGTATGATCAAAAAAGTTGAAGATGACAAACTAAGTAAAATGCTTCATTCTGAGTACTACATTAAAGCAACAATCTTGGACCCAGAATACAAATCAAAGCAACAACTGAGTGATGATGACACTTGTTTCAAGATAAACAAACATGAAATAATTGAAGAGGTGAGTGCTGTCATGGAACAGTGTACAACAGCAGCACCACATTCAGAATCTTCTTCACGGCATAGCACAGCATCAGGTGGCCCATCCTCTACTGTTGCAGCACTTTCTCTCTCTTCCTCCTCAGCCACTACAGCCAAATCTTCTTTTTCACCACCAGCCAAGCAGAGCACTGTCCCATAGTCACTTGGTTCAGCTTCATGTCGCTGGAGTCACATAGAAGATGTAATTGTAACATCTTCTTCATTTGACTCTTGTAACACAGCCTCAGCATAGACCATTGTTGAAATGTATCTGGCAGAGCCCAATGTCAGCTAGAATGCTGATCTTTTGCAATACTGGAAATCCAAACAAAATATGTGGCCTGCTTTAGTAAACATTGCAGTGAAGTACATGAATTGACTCTGACTAGCGTGTGTTCAGAACAATTGTTTAGTTTAGCTGGTAACATCATTGGTAACATCATTACTGATACACAATCCTGTTTGATACCAGAAAATGCTGATCACATCGCATTTCTCAAAGTCAACAGTCCTCACTTTAATTTCAAATATGATACCTGAATAAAACATACACTGATGGCTCTGAGCAGGCCCTATCCACAAAACACTTTCAAGAATTCGTGCCTGTGGTAAAACTCTTTTGTGAATAGGGTCTACAGCATGAGGTAGCAATTAATTGCAACAAGTCAGGTCAGGATGGACTAGGCAGGCCACTCTTACTTGAATGATCACATGAGCAGCACAGAATAGAAAAAAAACCAAAAATAATATCAGTGGCTTTAGAGTCCAAATACAGCAAGCGACTGCATTGCATGTCACAAACTTACTTGGTGGTACCTGGTACCACTATCTGATCTGGAAGGTAGGGTACTACTGTCTACTGCTATCACTTTTTGTCCTCATGAGTCATAACTACTACTTATCACTTTTTGTCCTTACTCCAGTCTATATTACTACTACTTGTCACTTTTTTTGCCCTCAGCAACTGATTCTGACTGTACTGTTTTAATATTCGTACAGTGCATGGCTTATCAGATGCCTGAAACCCAGAAACTGAATACTCTTTGTATATTTCTTACATCCCCCATATTTGCCTGTGAATACTTCACAGAAAAAAAAAATGCTACTAAACTGAAAATTCATATCATTTCTTTATTGTTTGTGTGTGTGTGGTATGCTAGCCTGGTTACACCTCACAGTAACTGGGCTGAGATTGTTATATTACTATATTTTATTTTTCTTACTCAAGTTACTTGGCAGTGGCTGGCAGCAATTGTGGAAGTAGGAAGGATGTAATTGTATTGTGTGTCTGTCATCAGGTCTTCAGGTGGCAGTGGCAAACTTTTTTATGACTGCACTGCACTTGACCAATGCGATGTGTGACTGGCTTCCTGCCTGGGTGGTGGTGAACACTGTCTTTTGCTTTTCTTCTTTAAGGATTCAACATGTTGATCAGATTCAGTAGAAGTAGTCATAGTACTAGAAAACATTACCACCTCTTGGACCAGGTAGTGTACCATATACCACAGTACACCGGGGCATACAAAGCAGTTGCATCATTCACATGGGTAGGATGGGTGTGCTCTCTTAGTGCTGCTCATTTGAACATTCATATCCATTTTTTTGCCCTGTTCAGCTCTGACTGGAACATCCATCAAAATAATACCCACACAGCACCATTAATTAAAAAAAAATCTTAGCTGCCTGACAGTGCCTGCAGTGTTTGGTGGTGCAATGATATACTGTAGGTATTTGCATCTGTCTGTCTGTCTGTCTCTCTCTCTTCTCTCTCTCTCTCTCTCTCTCTCTCTCTCTCTCTCTCTGTCTCTTCCAGCACACTCAGGTCATGAACCAAGCAAGATATATCACGGCACCATTATAGGCTAGCCAGGAAGGGGCTAGTAATGAATGATTGCTTTTTTATTTAGTAGTTTTACATTATTCTTTATACAAATAATCCATTAAATTATTTCCTTTGGGCCTCTGTGTCAAATGTGACCGACTTTGGCCACTTTTATGCATTTTTTTCAAATATTTGTCAATAAATCAGAATTAATCAGAACAAATCAGAACTTCACTGTGTTCCAGTTCTTATTTAATAAGGGTCAGAACGTCACCAAGTTCTCCCAGCCCTAATCTAGAGTGTTCTCTTTTACATTTCTCCAGTTTCTCAGTGAGTACAGTAACGGTTGGGAGTCACAGGCTTTTGCAGAATGGGTCAATCAGTGTGCTGTGCTGTGCTTGGTTCAACCTGCATACAGTGTTACTGATTCATTAGAAGAAAGCTCATCAGTTGATTTATGTAAATGTCTTGCTACATGTGTCTCATTTTCTATAGTGGAAGAGGTAATTGCCATGCACATTGAAAGCTATACAGCCAGAAAGACTAAACACTCAGATTAAAAAAAATGTATGCAGCTGTATCTTACTGACCAGTTCACAAATATTTTTAATGGGTATGTTTTTCAAAATTAAGTAACAATCTAGTTTCCATTAAGCAGCTATAATGAAAATAATGAAACCACGATACTGCATATGCAGTATTAGCTTTTTGGCAGTCCCGGTCCTTTCTCTTTTGTTTCTTAGTGACAGACATTTCTATTTGCAGCTGTTCCCTTCCCTTCCCCTAGGACACACATTTCAATCAGGCCTTAAATTCTGAAGACAACATAATGGCTCATCTTAAGGAGGGATAATGCAAGGCCACCATTTCTACATGGATGAAGCTTAGCTGTTTGAAAAAAAACATAGTTAAGATAAAACTGCTCCTGTGCATTTCACTACAACAGTGACAATTTTGTTTGTGTCTTTGATATTTCATGGTAATTAAAAATAAATGTTACGCTCCCGAGTATAATTGGCCCATCAGAATAGTCTATATGTTACTATGGGTGCTTTGTCCTGCAGATGAATGTCATTTATGGAACATCAACGGCCCAGCACGACATCACTTTCAGCAATCCATGGATGGGAGTGGGAGGGGAGCATCTTCTAGTTATTAATATACATAATACAGTTTGTTTTCATGCACTGCTTCTGCTACATTCTGTATATTCCCACACCACAATTCTATTTTCAGTTGTGTACAAATTAAAGTGATCAGTCAATTACAAGATGCTGCATTGCATTTTTGCTTAAGAAATTGGTATACATAGATGTAGTTACAGATATAAATATAGTCTGTTTTAAAAAGTTTTACCAGCATACAGAGCTGATAACAGCTTGTTTCCAAATGTGTCCGGGAGAGAGGGAAGAGAGAAATGGAGGTACACTAGGAACAATAAATACAAATAATTCAAATAAGTGGGTAAACATTACTAATAACAATTGTGCAAGGACACAGATTACATGTACATAAAATACACTACTGTACAAGAAAGTGCTGGAGAGTACAACATTTGCAAAGTGCAGATGGCAGTACTGGGTTTTGGGAGGGGCAATGGTTCTGGGAAAGGGAGGGTGAACAAGGAGACTGCACTAGTTCAGGTGCAGGGTGAAGGGGAGCAGGGGTAGGAGGGTGGTGGAATGGTGGAAAGCAGCCAAGGGTCCTGTATCAAGGTAACCACAGGAGTGAGTACTCAAGTCATGGAGGAGTGAGGTTAGTGAGTGGTGAGAAGGGACCAAGTGGATGGCAGAAGGAAGAGAACTGCAAAGTTTGGGGAACCAGAAGGAAAAGGCAGCTTGTCTAGCAGTGGATTTCTTTGAGGGAGTGTGAGAGAGCAAGAAACAGAGTTGTGAATGGGTTAGGAAGCAGTACGGAGAAGTTGAGGAGGGAAGCAAGGTAGGAGGGGAGGGAGCCAAGGCAGTATTTAGAAATAAAAGAAGCACAATGGGCGAGGTGTCTGGACTCTATAGAGGGGAAGGAAAGAGAGGAGTACAGGGAGCAGTGGTGAGTTCAGGAGAGACAGTCCATGACAAAGTGGTAAAAGGAGTAAAAGAGGGGATCCAGCCTGGTCAAGGTGGACTTGAGACCAGTGGTGTATACTATGCCACCGTAGTCTTTGTGACAATCTCTCTATGGGCAGGAAGCTGGATACTCTCCTTATTCCTGTAAAAGGCACCAAGTTTGGGTGAAGCCTTACATTATAGAACCTGTACCTGCACAAGCACTGCTATCACCACAGGCCTGGGGTGCTGGAGTAGGGGTAGCATGAACCAATACTGGGGCACTGGGGCACCGATAAATGAGAGATCACACACAAACTGAGACCAAACATGGAGATTGGATTAAGCTGGGAGCATTTATGTTGTCACTGCAGATGGTACACAGTAAAAGGGCATTTCCCCCTCAAATAACTCCTCCATATCATCCCTCCCACAAGCAGTACTATAATAGCTGCATCCACTATACTAACATCTGGGTCTCTGATTTCCATCCCCACTGTTTCAAGGTAATCTCCCCTCAAAATTCTTTCATTTTAACATTGTCAGGTTATCCCAGCACTGAAGGAGCATAAATATTTACATTATCTCTTGAATGAATCCAAGTAAATTTACACTGTACATACCTAACCTCCCTGTGGGATCCCTGGAGCCCTGATACTCCTAAAACCATTTTGCACTGGCACTCTCCATGCTGGGTTAACACTATTTCTGGGGCAAATCCATGCCTGCACATATCTTGCAATGCCCTTGCAGGGCAAATAAATGAAAGTACTACTAAATTGATACATACTGTAGTTGGTCTAGCAGTACCTTCCTCCCTCTGATGGAATGCTGATAGCTTTAGTGGCCCAAAGAAACAGACTCCATATCTGACCCCTTACACAGGGACATACTGACCCCAACCCTTATCAGGCCCCCTCCACCTGACAACTGTTCATTGGGCTTCACTGCCTGTGAGAAATATTCTAGTTACCCCAGTTTTCTAAGACAGAAAAGGACATCTCTAATGCTTGGCTTTTAAAGGACAACTCTCAAGGTCAAACATAACACTCTGAAAACCCTCTAGTAACTAGCCACGAGCTAAAAGAACAGAGTAACTGGTTATAGTCTACTTTTCTTAATACCTGTATTTCCTTATGTACAGTAAGTATTAGTTTTTCTCTCAGTTTAGATTGATGTTGAAGGGTTTTGTTTCCTTTATGTTTTGTCTGCAGGATCATGAGGTTCATCAGAAAAGAAAAAAAGCATTTCCCTTCTTGAATGCAAAGGAAACAAGCATTTGTCAATGCCGAATGTTTGCTTACTGGCATTGGCAGTGGTAGTGTAGAAGTTACAGAGCTGCGTAATAGGAATGGCAGTGAAGTATTGAACTGAAGCCAACCCCACCACCACCCTGCAGAGAGTGACAGGCATTGGGGTGTGCATTTGGGTCATCAGGCATAATGGCCACGCCATTTCACCACACCCCACTCTGCAGAGACTGACAAGTGTCACGTGTTCCTTGGGGTCTTTGGTCCTTATGCTTTTATTTCATTAGGAAATACGGTGAGATGGGTGCAGATACCAAAGAAGTTTAAATAAGAGTTCCATGCATACCGATGCCCTCCCTCAGTGACTGCAGGGTATGGAATGGTATGAGCATCACAGGCAAGAATCCCAAGTCACACCCTGATTCCTGTCATTCTCTATAGGGTTGGGTGATTTAGTTGAAAGCCTAATACCTCAGGCATTCGTTGGTATTTTAACTCCAAATTTTCAACATGTTTGTTTTGTGACCCCACCTCATGAACAGGGGAATATCAGTTTGGTAGCTCAAAGCTGCTTATGCACAGTGACTACGGGATTTAGCACCACAGGTGCAAAATATTCCGAACAGGATCTAAAAATGACAGCTGTACTTTTCATGGGGAGGTGTAAAATGGCTATGTTGCAAATGTGTAGTAAAATATTTAAAAAATGGTGAAGTCAATGACGTGACACAGAAACTGTGCAACGACACCTGCTATATAAGTAGGTTGGGGATATTTTATAGCAGATTGTCAACTCAGGCATTTTGGTGCCTCCGATCATGAACTGTGTCACTGTGATTTTCTATCTGTGCCGAACAATGATTTCCCACAGCCACCACAAGATCTTCTGCACTGAAAGTGTGAAACACACTTCGGCCATGTTGTGAAAAATGGCAGCTGTACTGTTCATAAGGAAGTGTTGAAAAATGCCACTAGTGAAAATCTGGACTGAAAATATTACAAAGTCATGAACTAACGAGGATGCGTGGAAACTGCACAATGCTCACTCGTAACACAGTCATTTTATGGACTTTTGTCACCAAATTTTCAACATAGCCATTTAAGACCTCTGCTCATGAACAGTGTAACTGTGTTTTCTTAATCTGTCCTAAACATTGCTTTCACGACACCAACAGCACCATTGTGCGTTATATGTGCGATAACACATTTTGGGTGACATAGTAAAAATTGCAGCTGTACTGTTCATAAGGAAGTTTAATAAAATGGACATGTTGAAAATCTAGAGTGAAAATATTAAATTTGTAAACTTACAAGCATGCATAGGAACTGTGCAACGCACGCTCGTAAAAGTCATTTTTAGGCATTTTTTCACCAAATTTTCAACATAGCCATTTTAAGACCTCTGCTCATGAACAGTGTCACTGTGGTTTTGTTAATGTGTCCCATACATTGAGTTTGCACACCATGCGCCATATGCGCTACATGGGCGGAAACACATTTTGGGCAGGATGTGAAAAATGACTAGCTATACTGCTCATAAGGAGGTGGAAAAATGGCAATGTTGGAAATCTGGAGTGGAAATATTGAAAATTGCAAACCCACGAAAGGCAGTGGAACTGTGCAACGCGACACTGTGAAAACAGTCATTTTTAGAATTCTGTCACCAAATTTTCAACATTGCCATTTTAAGATCTCTGCTCATGAACAGTGACACTGTGATTTTCTTGATGTGTCCCTTATACTGAGTTCACACAACGACTGCGCCTGTGGCCATGTGTGTGCTACATGAGGAAACACGTTTTGGGTGAGATGTGAAAAATGACAGCTGTACTACTCATAAGAAGGTGTGGAAAAATGGCAATGTTGAAAATCTGGAGTGGAATATTGAAAATTAGAACCTATGAGCGTGAGAACTGCGCAACGCATGCCGAAAACCTAGGAATTTTTTCACCAAATTTCAACATAGCCATTTCAAGACCTCTGCTCATGAACAGTGTCACTGTGATTTTCTTAATTTGTCCCGTACATTGATTTCAAGACACCGACCGCGCCATTCTGCGCCATAAGGCGGAAACACATTTTGGTGAGATGAAAAATGACAGCTGTACTGCTCATAAGATGGTGTGGTGAAATGGCAATGTTGAAAATCTGGAGTGAAAATATTGAAATTTACGAACTTCACGAGTCTGCGAGGAACTGCGCAACGCACATCGTTAAACAGTCATTTTTGAGTTTGGCACCAATTTCCACATAGTTAGTTCTTCTCGATGACGATGTCATGGTGGTATTCAGTCCCAAAGGGTGATTTCGCAGTCACTGCGCAGTCACTGCGCGAAATCACCCTTCGAGCCCGAATAATGCCATGACAGTGACATCATTCATGAGAAGGGGTCCCAAAAACCCCATGTTGAAAATTTGGTGCAAAAATTCCCAAAAATGCCTGAGATATGCAATAAAGTTGAACCCTTCCTATCTAGCCCATTATACAGCTTACCGGCATTTCCTCAGTTCGCGGTCGGCTTTGAAGAGTGCAGACGTGTTCCCGGTCCACCGAAGATCGTCGCGCCGGAGTCCGGAAGTAAGTATGGGGGTGGGGGGTGTGGGGAGGCTGGTGCGCAGTGGTGGGTGCGGTTGTGGGAGGGGGTTCGAGACGCCGGGCCAGGACCGCTTTTTGTTTTACAGGTTAAAACAAAAAAGACTTCAGGACGCTTGCCATGCTGGGTGGCTCCCAGCATGGCACAAGGACTCGGGGGCGTTCAGCTGATGGGGATTGGGCACCTCGGCAACAAAAATAAAAAAACCTCCTGAAGTTTGCCGCTGGGGTGCAGCTGCGGCACACAAGGACTTTGGGGTGGCATTCAGCCGACGGAGGATTGGGCACCCCGTCGGCAATGACTGATTGCCACACTGGGGTGGGCCCCAGCGTGGCACCAACTACTGGGTAGACGTTGCAGCTCAGCCGGCGGGGATTGGGCACCCCGTCGGCTATACGCGCATCGCGAGCAGCGCCTATGGTTGAGTACGCCGCGGAGCAGCTTCTTATCGCTGCTCACTCAGCCGTAGCCTCCCCTTTCAATCAGAGCGTTGACTGCATTTTGAGTGTCACAGACAGCTCCAAAAGCATTGGCTTACAGGGGCCGCGCCTGCCAGCACACTGCCTGAATTGGAGGAGGAGGTGACACACCTCAGAAATCTCTGATGATGGCACTATGTTTCTTGCACATGCGTGCAAGCAAACATAAAAATGGTCTGCAACTCCAAGCCTGTACCATTACACTTTACTGTAAAAGTGGCCATCTTTTTCACAATTGTAATCCTACTCCTTAGGAATGGAATTCACTATGATTTTGTGGGCAAAACAAAACCCAGGCCCAAATCATATATTCATATCATAGTAAGATTATTTTTTTTTCTGCTGGTGAATGGCAGTGTCTGTGACTCAGCAGGTAGCACACTTGCCTCTGAGGCTGGGAGATCCGAAGGCTGTGGGTTCTATCCCCACACTAGGCACTTGGGTTAATATACTGACACTGCAGTGCAGAATGAGGGGGGGTGCTACACTCTTGAGGTGCTGTCTTTTGGATAAGATGTTAAACTGAGGTCCCAGCTGCCTGTTCTGGTGGTAGTTCAGGTGGATGGCACTTCTTGAAAAGAGTAGGGGAAGTTTCCCCAGTGTCCTGGCCAAATTTCCCCCATTCACTAAAAATACCACCAACAGTTTAATCTGGTTCAATGTCAGTTGGCATTCATCTGTATCCCCCTCCCCAGGGTTGTGCCTGAAAATAGACAGAATTTGTCTAGTGCACTTACCCGGTCAGCAAAACCTAAATAAAAAAATAAAAGAATTTCAAATGATTGCTTATCTAAAATATTTTGTGTTTACACGTATAGCAACTGCATGACTGCTGAAAGCATAGATTTCCCCTCCTGAAGCTTCAAAGGTTACATTTGTGTGACTCCTTGGCTATATCAGTAGTAAGCCTGTGCTAGGTTTCAAAGTTATCTCCAAAATTACAGCTGTTTGAAAATGTCACTCCCAAGTCCATGCTTTTATCACTGTATTTTGTAAAAGTCAACTATTTCCAAAACAGTAAAAAACAAGGCATGATGGGCCATGCCGAACACAATCAAACCTGATCTTTGCTAAAGGGCAGATATAATTGCCACAAGTCTGCACTCAGTCAATAATGATGTAACACAGATTTCTTTTGGATAAACAACGCCACGGTGTTGCTTTTTAGATTCATCACTCATCTAAAAAACCTGATGTTTATTTATTTAATTATACTTTATGGTCACAGAAGGCAGTCTGAGCTATAATAGCTTGCTTTCTGGTACATCCTGGGGAGTGGGTTACATGGAGCTGCATTACTAGCAGGAGGAATATTGGCCAGAACCTCATGAAAAATCCTCTGCTCTTACGATAAGTGTCATGAGGTCTAAAACTTCCAGCTTGGCAATTACCAGAGACAGGCAGAAGAGACCTCGGTTTAACATCTCATCCAAAGGACAGCACCTCAACCATGCTGCTCCCCCCTGTGCTGCACAGCAGTGTCAATATTCGGTATTAGCTTAGATTCCTTGTGTGGGACTACAAAAGAACCCATGACCTGTCAACCTTCTGCCACCAGAGGGGAGCGTGCAACCTATGAAGCCACTGACACTGTGTATGCATAGGGGATATACAATAACCCAACTAAAAACGTGCAATTTATCTCCAAGTATGAGGGTGCAAGACCATAACTACTGAATGACGAAGCCACAAGTGAGTTATAAAAGTCTTTCTCACTCATAAGTGGAGATTGATTTGGCATTTTGAGTCAAGCCATTGTGTATTTGATTTATACAACATCAATGTAAGTTATAACTTATTAAAATCAGCTGGACATGTGATGATTTTACTATTTTTCTGTGATTTGAACTGCTGAACTTCAATGATGCATAAGCTTATTAGGATGCCATCAGCACTGGGACAGCTGCTGTCTGGTTCTGTTCTGTGCAAAGGTCAAGTAAAGAGATTGTGACATATCTAACTTATACTAAAATGTTTATCTGGAGGTTAGATAGAGTGATAAGCAAATATATACAGCAGGGGTGTGGTTAAAGATGATGAGATAAAAAAGATAGTTTAGCTAGTGACATCAATAGCAGCCACATATCAAAAATATGCTGCTGTTAACTGTTTCACGATGGGTAATTTTTTTAGATTACTGCCATCACAGTAGAATACTGAACCAATCCAAGAACAGCTTTAACAATGCAAATGACATCACAATGACTAGTGCAGCACTGAAGCCAGGCATTAAATTCAAGGAAAAATGGCAAAAATCTTAAAAAAAAATCAAGATTTAAAAACTATAACTTGTAAACTTCTGTTCTATATATTGAATATACAATAGTCCAACTCAAAATAGGCAATTTATTATAACTTGTGAGTGGGCAGGACTTTCATAACCCACTTGCAGGACTGTTGATCATGAGCTATGATCCTGCTCCCTCAAACTCTGAAGATGAAGTCTATATTTTGAGTCAACTCATTGCTACATGTATATACAATTTATATAATAGGGGGTGAGAGCTGAACAACGCAGAGAAAGGATTTATTCTAGGCAGGCTACTTTCCAAATGCAAATAAATAATTTATTTGCATTTATCTGGCACTGAGATTCATCACAGATGCCCTTCCAGTTGGTTCTTCCTTTTAGAACACAGAGCCAGCACGGGCAGGCAGGCTGAAGTACGAGCTCATGATTCTAAATTTAAAACTGAAAAACCATTCAACTGATTGCATCTTTACCTCTGACAGTGATTGCATCAAAATGGGATACAAGTTAAAAATAAACAATTCATTAACAGCACACAGACCTGTTATTACCAAGAGCAGTTTCAGCATGGAACTCCAGTAACTGCTGACACAATATGAAAATGACCCAGAGCCATTTGAAGCACCAACTGAAAGTGAAAGCTCCACCCCTGTTTGTCAAACAGAACTTTCTGTCGGTGAGTACAACTTGCCGGTATAAAGTGAAAGTGACATAGAGCTATTTATAAAAATGAATGAAAATGCCAACACCAGTTGAGAGATGCAGGCTGATGCGAACATGTTCACTCAGTATATAAAATACAGAATAATGCATGGGGTGGTGTGTATAATGAGAATTTTACACACACCTGAGGTGTGGGATGCTACATAAACCCAGAGAATGAAGCTTGAGGGGTTTATCTAAGTATTCCACAGCAAGGGTATATAAAATTTGAGTTTTACACACCAACTCCATGCCTTGTTTTATATAATTGCTGGTGAGAGTTTTTTAGCCACAACAATTATATCAGTGCAAGGCAGTTCTATATGAAAAAATACAAGACAGTACAAAGAGGTACAGAGCTGTGTCCTCTGATTTTATTTATGGAATTTTACATTTTCAAACATTTAAATCCACATTTAAAATGAAATTAATTATGCAATAGTAAATTAATGCACTTACAAATTGTTCGCCACATCTGCTTGAAGGGCAACTGTTGTCACTCTAGAAAGTCACTTGAGAAGTGAAAGTTTAAAAGCTATGGAGATAAGTTTAGTTTTTTAACTTCAGTTTATTAAGTAAACTAATTAATGAAATGCAAAGCCCAAAAGTCCAAAAGATTTTAACAGTTTGAGCAGTGTGCTCGGGAAGGCTCTACCCCCCAAAAAATGGTTTCCAACAGCAACAGGGTTTCCATGATGAAAACACTGAGGCACAAGCTGCTCACTACCTTCTAGCTTTCCTGCTCACTTTCAGAAAGCGGCACTTGTTCACGCTTATAACCAGCTGGTTGTAACAGAAAATTACAGCTGGCTTTTTATTAGGGAAAAAACACTCCCCAGTTATTACATTAACATTTGGTACCGAGACAGCCTTAGAAGAATTGCTTCAATCTGTTTTAGCCAACTAGCTCTCACAGTACCTCATTAACGCCAGAAAGAAGGATGGAGATCACTAAGAACCCCTCACATTAAGGGCCACTTTACAGAGTACTAAGTATCACCTAAAAATGTGAGCTAAACTGAATTACTGTCTAAGTCTGCAATTTTTCTCAAGCCCAGATACATGCTGATCAGCAAACAAAAACAGCTAAAATCACTGGGGAAGGGCTATAGAATTAGGGCAGCTGACAAACTAATTGATGAGCTAGTTGGTATACTGTATGACTGCAAGCAACTGGGTCATCACAGTCCTAAATCACTTCTGCAAACCATGTGGCTAATCATAAGTGTGTACTTTAGTGTCTGTGGCAACACGGAAATGGGTACCATGATGTAGAGTGACATCGCTCTGAAAACTGATGAGAATAACTCAATAAATTTAGAGTACACTCTGAAAAGAATCAGAAAACAAGCACTGGAAAAAAAACCAAAGGATACCTGATGCATCAAGCCATGAGCCTATGCAATCACGATTGAGTCCTACAAGTGTTCAATCAAGAATTTCCTCCATTACAAGGACTAACAAAGACACTAACAAGTGACTCACCCTTTTTCCTGTTCATTAACACAAACTATGATAAACATGAGGAATCCAGCACTTGGTTCAAATGTCAACTGATTGGCATCAAAAAGCTAAGCACAATGGTGAATTTGATGATATCTGAAGCCATCATAAAAACCAACATGCATCTGATGAACCACACTGCAAGGAAGCACCTAATACGGAAGTTGTGTGATTTCAGGATGGCACCTACAGAGATAATACAAATATCTGTCCACAAACAAGTTCAGAGCCTGAATGAATATTCCAAGCTAAATGAAAAGAAACAACACGTCATATTGAATATTCCTAGTGCCAGTGACAAAGGCACCTCCACTTCAAGTGCAATACAGCTGTGTGCAAGAGAATCTAAAACCATACAGTCAGCTGAAGAACTACTGGGCTCCTACTTTCAGAACACAACCTTCCATGCCACCAACATCACTTTTAACATGATTCAAGGTGGGATCTTTAATAACATGACATGACCTCGATTACTGCTCCTCAATATGGAGCCCATATCTTAGCAGAGATATAAATAATAGTGAGAGAGTGCAGCACAGGGCTCCAAAAATAGTCAATAAATTAAAAGACAGGCCACATGCACTGAGACTGGGGGAGTTGATATTATTCATACTTGAGCGAAGAAGAGAAAGAGGTGATATCCTAATGATGTGCAAAATTACAGGGGCTAGAGAACTGATGGGCAGTTTGGGGTTAAGATTTAATATTAGGGAGGTAAAACTATGAAGCCATAGGAAGCAAATCATATTGGAACCTTCAAAAAAGAACAACTGGAGGGGATACTTCTCATATAGGGCAGTGAAATTATGGAACAACTTACCTAGTAGTGTGGTTACTGCACACACAATATACATCTTTAAAAACAAACTGGATAAATTTCTGTTATATAATACCTGATAATGTAGCCCCACTGTGGTGGGAGACAGACTTGATGGTCTCACACCTTCTTCTATCTGCTAATTGAGTATAGAACTGAGTATATCGAGGGGGGTGGCACAGGGGCAATGTGAGAAAGTATTTTTTCATGGAGATGGTGGTGTGGACGCATGGAATGGCCTTCCTGAGGAGGTAGTGGGGTCAAAAACAGTAGGGGAATTCAAGAATGCATGGGGACAGACATAAGGCAATTCTGGTGGAGGGGGTAGCAGAAAGTAGGCTGTTGGTTAATTAGGATCTGCAACTTATCCAATAGGTAGGGAAATGGGCAGACTGGGTGGGCCAAGTGGTCCTTATCTGCCATCAAAGTCTATGTTTCTATGTTTCTATCATATACTGCTCCAACCCTAAAAATAAAGTAAAAATTAATGTATTCATACCTGCTTTACATTCCTCCCACAAGCTTACCTACCATGAACTTCAAAAATAAAAAATAAATAAATAAAAAAAGGTGTCATACTTGTATTCACTCAAATTGACATTAAAAACACATAACACCCAAAATATAGTCATATAAGGGACACCTTGATAATAAAATAAATAAATAAATTCATACATGAATTAAAAAAATGGCATAATGACTGTAAAATCACCCCCACCATAGAAAGAGTGAATACTGTTTAGTTTTTGTTTTAGAAATAAATGGATTTACAGCATCACAAAACAAGCAGCAGTATATGCCATCCATCATATAGTTACCAGTTTGTAAAAATGAAACTAAATTATAATGTATAGACAGTGTCTATTAACCCCTGTTTTTAATTAGTTTATAACCTGATAATCCCATCATTATGACATCAGTAAGCTGTAAACCTTGCTTAACTAAAGGAATAATGCCCGACGGGGTGTGTGTCGTGCTGGGATAACGTCATGCCTGGGGTGACTGGGCACAAGGCCGCAGCCCGAGTGCAGCCAATCACCCTAGAAGTGACATTATCCCAGCACAACACACACTCTGAAGGGCATTATTCCTATTATACAATGGCTTGTATGGCTTGTTATATGGAATAAAAAAAAATCATTTTAAAGATGTCTTTGGTAGTGTGAAAAAACATTTTGGTTTCTTCAGAGAAAAAGAAAATAAACAGCCAAATCCAACAAATCTAGTGCAGTCAGTTAGGAGATTCATAGTGCTGAGACTAGACCAGTGATGCTATGCTTGATAACATCACACTCATGATGTAATGCTGGGATAACATCACAGGTCCAGCCCCAGACTGACCAATCACAGTCCAGGAAATTTTCTTGCCATTGTATAATATGTTATAAAGATGGGATTATAGGATAGAATGCGACCATCTGTCAAAATTCTTGGAAAGGAAAGGTGACCTGCTGCTTGGACAGTCATTCAAAACATAGAGGATAGTGGATGGGCAACAGTGAACAACAACAACGTTGTTCACATTCGAATGGTTGTCATGTCAACCATGTAAACATCGAGGGCGAAACTCGAGAGGTTTTTGGTTGTCATACAACCTCGAGATGTGAACAACTGTCATTGTTTACTGTTGCCTATCCATTATCTTGTATAGTGTATAGGACAACAGTAAAATCAACAACTGCTCATTTCACAATTTCTGTCTCCTTCCCCCCAATGCAAGGACAAGTCCCACTCTATCACGGTCTCCCCTCTCGCTTTCACATAAACCCTTTTTTTATGAAATGATACCCTTGCTCTCACAAACATTTTTTTAAATAAAAAGTGGCTGCTGCCCTTACTCTAACAGATTTGCTCCACACGGTTCTTCTTTTGTGTGAGCACTCTCAGCAACAGCCGTTTCTCTGAGTCCAGCGCAATCAGGATCTGCACATGCGCAATCATGATCAATGCTGTTGTACCACTGATGTGACGTACTCAAGATGGTACAACAACATGTTGACATCACATTGATGCACAACAGCATTGTGTTTCCATCGATTTTCTTACACAGTAGCCCTTACCCATACACTATACACACATTCCATTCAGTTACAGACCCACTGCAATATAGAAACATAGAAACATAGACTTTGCTGGCAGAAAAGGACCACTTGGCCCACCCAGTCTGCCCATTTTCCTACCTACTGGATAAGCTGCAGATTCTAGTTAACCAACAGCCTGCTTCCTGCAACCTCGCACTATAATTGCTTTGTGTCTGTCCCAAGCATGTTTGAATTCCCCCACTGTTTTAGACCCAACGACCTCCTCAGGAAGCTGTTCCATGTATCCACCACTCTCTCCGTGAAAAGAATTTCCTCACATTACCCCTGGAGCGTCCCCTCTATCTTTAAACTGTGCCCCCTTGTTCTTACACATCTCTTTTTCTGAAATGCTACCTCCTGGACTTTGTTGATTCCCTTGAGGTACTTGAATGTTTCTATCATGTCCCCCTGTCCTCCTTTTCATCAAGGGTATACATATTAAGGTCTCTCAGTCTCTCTTCATATGGTTTCTGATGTAGACCCTGCACCATTTTAGTTGCCCTCCTCTGGACTGCTTCCATCCTGTCTATGTCCTTGCATAGATGAGGTCTCAAACTGCACACAGTACTCCAGATGGGGTCTCACCAACTGTCTGTATAGAGGATAATCACTTCCTTGTTCTACTTGTGATGCCCCTTCATATGCATCCCAGTATCCCCTGACTCTCCTTACTGACTTCTCACATTCGCTTCTCCTTTAGGTCATCTGCTATATTTACTCCCAGGTCCTTTCCATTTTTGTTGTTGTTAGTACCTCCCCTGCTATTGTGTACTCTTCTCCTGGGTTTTTGTTTCCCAGGTGCATTACTTACACTTCTTTGCATTGAATCTAAGTTACCATGTCTGACCATTCCTCCAACCTTGCCAAGTCCCTTCTCATCTTTTCTACCCCTCTTGTGTATCAACTCTGTTACAGATCTTTGTGTCATCTGCAAGAGGCATACCTTTCCTCAGACCCTCTGCAATGTCACTTATAAAGATGTTAAGAGGATTGGACCCAGTACTGAGCCTGGGTACTCACTAGTAACCCCCTTTCTTGGAATGTGTTCCATTCACTATTACCTTCTGTGTCCTGTTGTGCAGCCAGTTCACTACCAGGCTACCACCCTGGGACCCACCCCAGGCTGGCTAACTTGATTATTAATCTTTGTGCGGACTCTGTCAAATGCCTTACTAAAGTCTAGGTAGGCCATATCCACAGCCCCTCCTCGGTCTATTACTTTGGTCACCCAGTCAAAGAAATCAATTGATTAGTCTGACATGACCTTCCTGCTGTAAATCCATGTTGCTTTGGGTCCTGTGCCCCGCTGGCCTCTAGGTGCTCAACAATTCTTTCTTTCAGAAGTGATTCCATCATTTTCCCTACCACTGAGGTCAAACTTACAGGTCTGTAGTTTCCTGCTTCTGCCTTGCTCCCGCTTTTGTAAGGGGATCACATCTGCCCTCCTCCAGTCCTCAGGTACCACCCCATCCTGCCATGATTTGTTAAAAAGTGTGGTCAGTGGTGTCACTAGGTCCTCCCTTAGTTCTTTTGAGATTTGGGGTGAATCACAAGCCCTATTGTTTGTCTACCTTGGAGTTTTAGGAGTTCTTTTCAGGACTCTTTCTTCTGTGAATGCACTGGTATCAACCCCCACCCAGAGTGCTTCTATTGTCTGGTTTAGTAACTGCTCTCATCTTCTTTTGTGAATACTGAGCAAAAGTATTCATTCAGTATCTCTGCCTTTTCACTGTCTCCCTCTGCCCACCTCCTCCTTTATTAATCTTTTATCCTCCCTTAACCTTTCTATGCTCCTAATGTACCTATAAAGGTTTTATCCCCTTTTGACCGAGTTGGCAATTTTTCTCGGTTTGTGCCTTTGCCATTCTGACTGCCTTTCCTACTTCTTTCTGCTTTAATTGATACAGTTCCTGTCGTACTCCTCTGTGATTCCTTATACTTTTGAATGCAGCCTTTTCTCCTTAACCTTCCTGCCACCGTTTGAGAACCATAGTGGTTTTACTCGCTTGTTTTCTTTATTTGTTTTACACAAAGACTTGTTGCCTCTATGATGGCAGTTTTGATTTTCTCCATTGTTCTTCCACCTCCTATTTGGCCATTTGCTAGTGCATTCTTCAGGTGTTCACCCATTTTGCCAAAGTCAGCCCTTCTAAAGTCCAGTATCCTTGTTTTTGTATGGCTTATCTCCATGGTTGTGCTCATTGTAAGCACACTGTGCAGTGGTCGCTTGTTCCCAGATGTCTACTGACTTCTAAATTTGTGATCCTCTCTCCATTTGAGAGTACCAGGTCTAGTATTGCTCCCTCCCAAGTGGGTTCCAGCACTAGCTGTCTAGTCTGCCCCTGCAGGTTTCGAGAATGACCCTGCTCTTGGATGTAGCTGCAGTACATGTCCTCTAGTTAACATCTGGCATATTCAGGTCCCCCATCAACAGCATCTCCCCTTTTTCAGACATTTTGAGAATGTCCTCTATCATTTTCTTGTCCATTTCCTCCCCTTGAGACGGGGGTCTGTATACAACCCCTGTGTGGATTGCTATGCCATTCCCATCTCCAAGGTAACCCAGAGTGCCTCTTGTCCTCCCCTTTACTTTTTAGTTCTGTAGCTTTGATCCTTCCCTTATGTATAGAGCTACTCCACCTCCTCTTTGCCTTCCTGTCCCTTCTGTAGATTGTGTACCCTGGTATGTTGACATCCCATTCATGGTTCTCAGTGTACCATGTTTCTGTGACTGCCACAATATCCAATTGTTCATCTTCCATCAAAGCTACTAGCTCAGAGAGCTTGTTTCCCAGACTACGGGCATTAGTAGTCATTGCCCTCCATTTAATGTTGGCTTGATCCTTTTTCCCCATCCCTGCTCTTATTGCTCTTTATCTATCTTATCATTTACCCCATCCTGCCCTGTGTTGAGCTCTGTACCTCAGTGTTTACCCTACTACCTGCCCTGTTTTGTGGGGAGGCTTGACTTTCCTGCTTTTTATCAGTACCTCCTTTATCTAGTTTAAAAGCTTGCCAAGGAAGCGTTTAAACCTGTCACCTAGGAGCTTGGTCCCCTTTGTGGACAAATGCAGACCATCATACCAGTATAGACCTTTATCTCTCCAGGTGGACCCCAGTCCCCAATGAAGCAAAGCCTTGTGCTCTGCACCAGTTTTGCAACCATTCATTAAACTGCATGGTGTACAGTACCCTAGCCTCATTCCTGCCATGGACTGGTAGCACCTCTGAGAAGGTTACTGTGCTCATGCTCCGTCTGAGGCCCTCCCCAACTCCACAAATTCATTCTGCACTGCACTGATCCCATGCTTAGCTAGGTCATTTGTCCCAAGGTGGACAATGATATCTAGTTCTGTCTCCTGTGATGCTGCTTCTACAATTGTGAGGATTGCTTCTTGTCCCTCCAAGCCATGGCACCAGGCAGGCAGCTTACTTCCTTCTCTCTTCCCCAGTTCTACCCCCTAACAACTGAGTCCCCTATCAGTAGCTGTTTCCTTCCCTGTGGTGTCCTTGCCACACTTTGTGGGTCTCCTTGTGGATGTCCTCAGCATTCTTCTGGGTCTCCACTGAGGGTGCCATCATAGAGGAACCTTGCTCTGCCAGAATGGCATCTGATTTGTAGAGGTACAACTGGGGGCTTCGTCTCTGGTCCACCACCCGCACCTCCCAGAACCCACTGTGGTCCTACTGCTCTTCATACTCCGAACCTCTGACTCAGTGGTTGTGGCAGTGGTGCTCTTTGGGAGGGAGGCCTCCTTAGTCCTTGCTAGTTCAGCCTGGAGGTGGGAAACCTCCTCTCTCAGAGCTGACAGTTGCCTACAAACAGGACAGCAACACAGTTTCCAGAATGTTTCCCAGAAAACTGCTGCCCCACAGATCACAATGGCTAATTTAAGCACTTCAGTTGCTCAACATTCAAACCAGGAGGCATTCATAGTTGTGCAGGAGAACAAGTGCACATTGAAATTTTTTTTCCCCCACAGTGGCTAGCTTTTTCTGTACACTATAAAATACAATGCCTGAGTAACAGTGGTCAACCACGGCCGTAATCTCCTCTCACGGTTGCCATGACAACTGTAAACATTTCAAGCTGCGCTCTCAAGGTTTACTTGGTTGTTCTGGCAACTGCTTGAGGTGATTACATCGTGGTTAACCTCTGTTACTCAGGCATTATCCTCTATATAATAACTGGGGAGCGTTTTCTCCTATAGGAAACCTGGGTTATAATTTGTCGCTATAACCCGCTGGTTACAGCGGCAAACATACGCTGGGTTTCCTCTCTCCACGCATGTGCCTGCCCACGCTGTCACTTCTCCACTTACTTTTGTCCACTGTTGATGGGACACCACCACTCCAGCATCACAGTCTTGGCGGTAAGTAAATAAAGAAAAAAAAATTGCCTCAACTGCTGACTTTTCAGGCTACTGTTATGGGCCGAAGTAGCCTAAAAAAAAAGAAAAGGGAAAATGTTTCTTCAGCAGCTGCCTGGCCAGAAAGACCGCCGATTGTACTTCATTCACACCGGACTGCTGCAGTTTTATTTTATATAATTGTTGTGGTGAGAAAAGGCTCCCCAGCAATTATATAAAATAAAACATGGGGTGGTGTGTTTAACGTGAGATTTTACACACACCCCTTGGCATTGGATGCTTTAATAAACCCCTCGAACTTAGCTCTCTGGGTTTATGTAGCATCCAGCACCTTGGGGTATGTGTAAAATCTCGTTAAACACATCATCCACGCATTATCCTCTATAGTATTTACTCTTTTTTTTCCCTTGTACTTTGGCAGGTAATAACTATCTGGGCCCAAGAGAAGAGGAATAGCTGTCATCAAAAATAATTCTCATACCCTTTAAGCCAAAAAGGTAACACTTTGAACAATAACAATTACAGAACCAGGCAAAAAGAAAAACAGCACAATTATTTTTGAAGGGTGGTTTGGAATTTTATATATGAGTAAGTGTGGATTGGGGAAGGGGTTGGGGGTAAGGGTAATGTTGCATATGGGTATCCCATAACTCATAACACTTCTACTAGTCCAGTGTTACTCACACTATGATCTCCAAGCCCAAAAGAAAATAAAAGGAAAAAAAATCAGGGTTTGGGAGAGGAGGGTTATTGGGGAAGAGGGGAGGAGAGGGGATGATGGTGACTGGCATAATGTTTAGTTGTTACAGATCACATCAGCTGATGAACACTGCAAGCTGTTCCAAATAGAAGAGAGCCTAAAAATATGCCAATCCTGTATTAGCTAATAGTTCAAAGAGAGAAATAAATAAACCCGACGAGCATGTATTCTTATGTCTCTGTTTCTCTGCCTCCATGTATCGTATCCAAATGTTGATGACGCTGAAAAGACCCTTAGGAAGAACAGTTACTGTACAAACCTGAAACAAAAGCCCTTCAGAATCCCAGATGTGTTAGTGCTGCTTTTGTTTTTTTAGCAACTGCTAGACATTTGCTTTATCTGTCAACTTTGGATACTAAAAAAATTACTTTGCCAAGTTATTAAAAAGCCCACCTATAGGCTGGGAGGGGAGTTGCTGGCAGTCACAAAGGAAGAAAGAGACTTGGGCATCATCATCACCGATGACCTGAAATCATCCAAGCAGACCACTAAAGCAGTAGGTAAGGCTAGGGGGATGTTGGGGTGTATTAGTAGGGGTATCACAAGTCATAAGAGGGAGATGATAATAATCCCTCTTTACAAGACACTGGTTAGGCCCCATCTGGAGTACTGTGTGCAGTACTGGAGGCCACACCTTTACAAGGACATTAACCAAATTGAGGAAGTCCAGAGGAGGGCAACCAAAATGGTGCGGGGACTGCATCAGAAGACATATGAGGACAGATTAACGGAGCTCAATATGTATACCCTTGAGCAAAGGAGGGAAAGAGGTGATATGATCGAAACATTCAAACACCTTAAGGGCATTAACAAGGTGAAAGAGTCTAACATGTTTAAATATGAGAAAAATTGCAGGACAAGAGGACACGCCATGAGATTAGAGGGAGGCCGATTAAGGGGGAATGTGAGGAAATTATTTTTCACAGAAAGGGTGGTGGATGCATGGAACGGTCTACCTCAGGAAGTGGTGGCTATGAATACAGTGCAGGGCTTCAAACAGGCATGGGATAGGCATAAGGGAGCAATACAGATGAGTATGAATAGATAGGCCACTGACAGAGCAAAGGCCGATGGCACATTTATAAGGTAGAAAAATAAATGGGCAGACTGGATGGGCCTTGCGGTCCTTATCTGCCGTTAACTTCTATGTTTCTATGTTTCTAAATATTGCAAGAAGCAAATATTGAACTGCATTGCTAGTTTCTTGTTATGAGTGATCTTGAAAATATGTGCATTATTTCTGTTTAGCTGAATTGCAAGTGAGATGTTTATTTAGTTTAATTAAAATGATTTAATTCAGTAGCCACAACAGTTTGATTTGAGCCAGCAAGAAACAAAATAGTATGCTTCCTGGAAACATGTGGTTAGCTTATTTTGTAGACAAGTTCAAATGACAGAATTTGATATTTAAGCACTGCAAAACAGTCTTGTAATACCATCAGTTTTCTTGTAGCCATGTAATGTGATAAGATTATTATAGTGACAAGCCGTAATCTTATTTGAATAGTGTCTCTATGTTTTTTATAAGATGCAAAAGTAAATGCTATGTTACCTTGTTCTTGCTGAAGGTTTTTCTCATATATCCACCAAAGGAATATTGCCAACAAATTTTAAAGCAGTATTCATTAAGCCTCCATGCCTCAAAATAGAAAGAAAATAAAGTTGTTCAAAAGACCCAAAGTGCAACTACTTCAGTGATACATTCAGCTGAAAGAAGACTGGTCAAAATACAGTTCACAAATATAAATAAGTAAAGTAAAACCCCAAAACAGAAAGACACAAAATTTCAACCACCGTAGGGATGTGGAGTCACATCAATGTTTTTTTTTTTGGGGGGGGGGGCTAAATCACATGATGATGGATGTGTTGTTAAATGGTGTTAACTGTAATAACTTCGATACTATAGCAAATGCTTTTAACTCCCAGCTCTCTGATTTATCCATGTATTCCAACTTAGTGTCTTGTAGCCCTCACAAAGATGCTCAAGTAGATAATCCAGCCTCCCCACCCTTCTACCTAAGAGCTGTTACACATAAAGTGGTGTAACACTTTCTGTATGTTACTACCACCACTATGACCACTCTTACAGTTGTAAGAGTCGTCTCATATGCATTCTTATTCATTTATTTATTTATTTATTGAAATTTGTTGACCGGGTAGGCCCACTGAGACTAGTGTCCCTTTTTCAGGGGGCGGCCCAGCGTGAATTCACATACAGTACTGAAACAGAAAGGTATTCATACATGGTAAAGGTGCTCAGAAAATATAAGCTCTGAATTCAATATAACTCAGATTTACAGTCACAATACAAAGAGGTTTACAGGGTTAATTACATTTTCACATTCCATACAATACATGACCTCAGAATTGCATCATGTTAGGCTACAGAATAAGTGTTACATGCAGGGTCACTGGTTGCAGTTACAACAGCTACCCCCAAGCAGATGTGCCTTGATGGAGATTTTAAATGTGTCAACAGTAGAACATTTTAAGACCTCAGGCAGTAGACTATTCCATAGGACTGGTGCACACATTGCAAATGACCTGTCCCCTGTGCAAGACCTACCCATCAGGTCCTCTAGCGATTGACAGGTAGATTACCCAAGTACTCTTTATTAGGATTTGGGCTGGAGGATGCCTTAGAGACTAGGAGGGACAGCAATTTTGAGTAGCTTGTAAGTAAGACATAGGACTGGATATGCTGATCTAGCCTCAAAGGAGGGCCAGACGAGGGCAGTTACTGTGGCACATTGCAGTGGTGTGCTCTAAGCTGTGCACCTGCCACGAAATGTGCCACTTTGTAGTATAGTATCTGTAACCTATTTAACCCTGAGTTACAGAGGGATTGTAGGAGAATAATTGTGGCAGCACTGTTCTGTTGGCAATGGCCAACCATGTTTTGTTGGTGAGGTACCCACTAAGCCTGTAAAGTAGGTCCATATTTTTGTAGTAAGGATTTCATCACCACCTCGATATGTGGTTTAAATGTGAGTTCCTGCCAAGAAGGACCCAAAAGTATTTCATGGAATCCGTAACTTTGATTTGAGAACCATCCAGAGGAGTTATATGTAGAAGAGTTTGTCTCTTTGTTGCCAGGTGCCTAGTGCCAAACATCATGGCTTTAGTTTTTTTCAGGTTAAGGAGAATTGTATTGTCTATTAGCCAGCCTTCCAAGTTCCTAAAATCCACACTGAGGTCAGTGCTGATCTGATTGGAGTCACATCAAGTTGAGCTTTTATACAATACTGCATCATCCATATAAAGTTGAAGCTACCCATTGTTAGCCATGTCATTCATAGAGAGAACAATAATAGACATAGGATGGAACCTTGGGGTACCTCTGAAGAAACTGTTTTAAGGTCCGACATACTGCCCCTCCACTTTACCCGCTGCTTTCTGCTGGTAATATAATGCCTGAACCATGTACATGCAAGGTCCCTTCACTGTTTAAGGGGGGCATGTTACTGAGGACACTAAGGAAGTTGATAATAAAGAAATTTAGAGCTAGGTCAATTTTAGGCAGTGGGGCTAGGTCACCTCAAGGTACTGTATCTCAGATAAGCTGTTACAGAAGGTATTTTTCATCAAACACTTTGACATCTCAAGCTACCAAGATTCTTGGAGGAGGTTTAAGTGAATCATTTTTCCAGATGCAGATTACTGCAGAGTGGTTACTAAGGGCACCTGGGAGTATTCCTGTAACCTTTATTCTATCTGGCCTATTAACCAATATCCAGTCAATATGGAGTGGTTACCAGTTTTATGATTCAGTTGGGTGGGTTCAGTTATTAGTTAAGTGAGAGGGACATCTGATAGTGCAGACTTATCCACATATTCACTCATCCAGTTAAGATTAAATTCACCTAATTCAATTAGCTCATCCAGGGAGCTGTTAGCCACACAATTCATTAGAGAGTCCAGGCCACTTTTGGCAGTCTTGGGACAATTGTATACGCAAACAATATTTAATGGTTTGTCTCTTTAAGAAGCAATTTAACTAATATGAATTATGTGGAATCAGCTGGTTGTATAGGTATAGGTAGTTACAGTATGTGGCTTTTAGGGAATTCTTAACAAAGATCAGTACATCTAAATGATTAGGTGGGCCAAGCGGTCCTTATCTGCCGTCAAAGTCTATGTTTCTATGTTTCCACCTTTTTGTGTAACCTGTCTTTCCAGAATTAATTATATCTGGGAAGGTCAATTTTGTGATTAAGAATTTGGGGTTTCAGCTAGGTTTCCTTGATTCCAACAATGTCAGGGGAGTAGAGATTAACCCAAGCCTCAAGCTTCTGTGGCTTAAGCCTGAGGCTGCAGATGTTTATGTGTACCAGCTTTAGCCCCTTGGTGGTAGCTCAGATAGGATCCAGAGGGGAAGAGTCGCTGTAGTTGTCAGGTTCCAGATTGTGTTCCACATCTCCAGATAATAGAATAAGTAGTTTAAGGCAACTCATAAAAGCAGTAACAATTTGTGGAGGCCTAATCTGGGAATACTTTAAGAACGAGGCCATGAGATAACAATTCCCAATTTCCCCAAGCCATGTAGTATCAGATGAGCAGAAGTAAATCTGGTGATTGACAGACCAGTGATTGGTAGCCAGGGCAGCTCAATTCGCTGGTGGCCATATGATGTGTTAGGACAAAGGGCAATAAACAGGTCTGTGCATACCAGTGTTGCAGTAACACCAAGAGCTACAGCAAAACCCTTGGCAGACATATAAGAGACTAATTAATACACTACCCTCTAGCAGCAAGCAAGTAACGGTGTAGAGTCTGCTCTAGGTAGCCTTGAGAGGGGAGTGTGTACTAAAACATTACAGCATAAGGTAGACACAAGCTGAGAACACACCTAGTAGTAGGCTGTCTCATGTTAGGCCTAGCTTACCCACCCTGCCCATGTGAGGAGCACTATGGGTATTTAGTTATAAGCACATACAAATCAGGAAACCACTCTTAGCAATTCATGCTTCACTGGAGTAAAAAAAAATATCAAAGTAAAAGGAAGTTTCTAGCAGTTGACTTTTCTCAGAAATGGTATCAGAGATAGCCAAGCACAGGATACGCCGGTGCCTAGCTGAGCCCTAGTGCATCACTTCCACAATATTACGATTGGCCAGATACTGTTTAGCTAGTCTATCTGAACCTTACGGCCACTCAGAACACCATCTGCCCCAGAAACGGGTTGCATAATCAAGCCTTGTGCAGTGCAGATAAACTCCTTATTCCTGTATACAATACAACAAAACAGTTGTGGGGAACTACTGCAAGCTAGGTAATCTCAGCAATCAGTGCAAACAGACAGATGTGAGGAACTACAGAGGGCCAGCTAGTATACTACATGAAATGCCACAGTCAGATGTAAGGAACCAGTGCAAGCTAACAAGTATGCAATGAGCCATATAACAGGCAGTTGTGAGGAACTACTGTAGTATAGGTAAAAGGAACGAACAACGCTACAGACTTTTGTGATGAATTTTGGCAGGGTAGCTATTATCTACATTCAGTGCTACAGACAGATTATAAGGAACTACTGCAGGTAAATTTAATATCATCCTGCAGACAAAACACCTGGGGGATTCTGAGGTGGTACAGCAGACTACCTTCAAAACATATGCCCAGTAGTTGTATTTACTCACAGTGTACCTAGTTACAGCAGGGACCATCCGTTCAGCATGTCCTGCCATTGCTGCCTCCATGGCTGATTCCCAGGCAGACTCCCGATGTCCTTTGTGCGGGTTGTTCAAGCGAGGGCCGCAAGCAGGAGGGTCACTTGGGGGGCAGGAAAGAAATACGCAATGCTGTCCTCTGATTAGTTGGAGGTGCTGAAGGAGGTACCAGAGAGCAGGGCTCCCAAGTGGAGCTTGTCCTAAGTCCCACTGCGATCAGTTGGGGGGAGTGGTGAAGAAAGTTCAGAGTGCCCCCTCAAGACCCTTGTGAGCTGTGTCCTGCTGGTGATGTCTGTCACATGGCTATTGCAGCAGGGGCTGTACTGATTCTAGCCCAGCAGTGGGCTTCCAAGTCCCACACTTTGCTGTCCTGTGATTGGTTTGATGTGCTGAAGGAGCTACCGGACAGCATGGCTCCCAAGCGGAGCCAGTACGAACTCCCACGATGATCGGTTGGGGAGAAAGGGGTACAAAAAGCTCAGAGAACCCCCTCATTACCCCAGTGTTGTTGTGTCCTGTTGGTGGCATCTGCCCCGTGGCTGATGCAGCAGGGGCTGTATAGATTCTAGCCCACCAGTAGGGCTTCCAAGTCCCACCCTTTGCCAATCCTTTGATTAGTCAGAGGTGCTGGAAGAGGTGCCAGACAGCAGAGCTTCTAAGTGGAGCCTGTCTGAGGTCCCATAGCAATCAGTGTGGGAAGGGGGTGGAGAAAGGTCAGAGTGCCCCCTCATGATCCCTGTGTTGCTATGTGCTGCTGATGGCGTCTGCCACATGGCTGATGCAGTGTGGGATGTACTGATTCTAGCCCAGCAGTAGGGTTTCCAAGCTCTGCCCTTTGCCGTCCTCCGATTGGTCGGAGGTGCTTTAGCAGGCACTGGTGAGCATGGCTTCCAAGCAGAGCTGGCCCAAAGTCCCACGGCGATCGGTTGGGGGGGAGGATGTGAAGAAAGGTCAGAAAGCCCCCTCACGACTCCTGTGCTGCTGTGTCCTGTTGGTGGCATCTGCTGCATGGCTTATACAGTGGGGGCTGTACTGATTCAAACCTGGCAGTAGAGCTTCCATGTCCCACCATTTGCCATCCCCCGATTTGTTGGAGATGCTGGAGGATGTACTGAAGAGCAGGGCTCCCAAGCAGAGCCAATCTGAAGTCCCACAGTGATTGGTTGGGAGAGAGGGAGAAGAACACTCAAAGAGACCCCTCACTACCCTTTTATTACTGTGTCCTGCTGGTGGCATCTGCCACTGGGCTGGTGCAGCAAGGGCTGTACTGATTCAAGCCTGGCAGTAGGGCTTCCAAGCCCTGCCTTTTGCCATCCTCCAATTGGTCTGAGGTTCAGGAGGAGGTGCTGGAGAGCAGGGCTTACAAGCAAAGCTGCTACGAAGTCCTACGGTGATTGGTTGGGGGGGGAGTGTGAAGAAAGGTCAGAGAGACCCCCTCATAACCCCTTTGATGATGTGTCCTGCTGGCGGCATCTACCGCATGACTGATGCAGCAGGGGCTGTGCTGATTCTAGCCTGGCAGTAGGGCTTCCAAGTCCTGCTCTTTGCCATCCTCTGACTGATCAGAGGTGCTAGAGAAGGTACCGGAGAGCAGGGCTCCCATGAGGAGCCAGTCTGAAGTTCCATATCAAGCAGTTGGGGTGACAGGGTGAAGAAACGTCAGAGAGCCCCCTTACAACCCCTGTGTTGCTGTGTCCTGCTGGCAGCATTTGTTGTGTGGCTGACGCAGCGGAGGCTTTCTCAAGGTATGAGAAACATGAACTGAAGGTGACTGGCTCTGATACCCTAAGAATGTAAGTGAGATCACTCTAGGAACCGTAAGAGTGGTCTTGGAGGTGGTATTAATATATCATTGATTGAGCTTGATCAGTAATATATTCATTTTTTTTAAAACCTTACCCAAACATGCCCAATTCCAGGGCAGCTGTACGGGAGACACACTTCACAAAATAAGAGTGCCTCATGCACAGAGAAAAGGAGTGCCTGGTCAGGAGTGCTCCCTTGATCTATACTGAAAACTATTTTTCCCTACAGTAGTGCTGGCTATGATGGGCTCAAACCCAGACATCTTAGGATTGTCCACCCCTGTCTTGGTATCCCATTATAGAGGGTCACCAGGGTGGTAAGGGAGGCCAAGGCGAAGAAGGAGCTTAACCTGGCCAAGGATATCCACAGGGGGAAAGGGTTCTATAGATACATAGGGAGAAAGAAAAGTGAGAGCACAGATCAGCAGCATTAGAACTGGGGGGGGGTGGGCACAGGAAGCTGGGGAACAAGCAGAGGTGTTAAATGAGTACTTTGCCTCTGTCTTTATCGGGGGAGGTGGGGGATCTTTCCAACCCGATGGGAGGGTAGAGGAGCCCACTGAACCAGAAGGTCAGTTGGAGAATGAAGGACTGGATGAGACTAGGGCAGGGGATGGGTCGTATCTAGAAGGGGAGAAGAGGAAACATGAGGAGGGGAATGGGAGGGCGAAATCACAGCGGATAGGGTGAGAGAGGCCCTCCAGTCGCTAAAGGCTGAGAAGGCACCGGGGCCAGATGGGCTGCATCCAAGGGTGCTGAAGTAACTGGTGGATGTGCTGGCAGCTCCACTGGCCTCACTCTTCAGCATCTCCCTTATGACAGGGTGGGTGCCTCAAGATTGGAAGGTGGCTCATGCGGTGCCTATTAACAAGAGGGGGGTCCAGAGAGGAGATGGGGAATTATAGGCCCGTTAGCCTAACGTCTGTGGTAGGCAAGGTTATGGAGGGCATTATCAAGGAGAGGCTGGGGGGCCAGCTGGAAAGGTTGGGGCACCTGGATGACAGGCAGTATGGTTTTGTTCCAGGGAGGTCGTGCCAGACTAACCTGGTTGAGTTTTATGACTGGGTGACGGGTGCCCTGGACTGACACAGGCTGGTGGACATCCTGTATCTGGATTTCAGTAAGGCGTTCTATTCAGTAACCCACAATGGCCTACTTACAAAGCTGGTGGGGGATGAGGGTGGGGGAGGCAGTTGCTCAGGTGGGTGGAAAACTGACTTACTGGGTGAATACAGTGAGTGGTGGTTGGAGGGATAGTCTCCTCCCCCAGGAGGGTCATCAGTGGAGTCCCCCAGGGTTCAGTTCTGGGGCCACTCCTGCTCAATTCCTATGTCTTGGACATAGGGTGGGGTGTTAGGAGTAGGTTGAGTCTCTTTGCGGATGACTCAAAACTGGAAGCACTGGTAGATGGGCAGGAGGGGAGAGAGGCCCTGCAGGGGGATCTGGATACCCTGTGGGGGGTTGGCAAGGAAGTGGGGTTGAAGTTCAATGCAGGGAAATGTGGGGTGCTGCATCTGGGGGTCAGAAACCCGGAACATGCATAGATCCTGGGGGAACCACACTGCAAGTTGCATCGGGTGAGAGGGACTTAGGGATAGTGGTGGACAGCAAAATGAATAACACAGAGAATTGTCAAAGAGCTGCAGCAAAAGCAAGCAGGATACTGGGCTGCATAACCAGGGGGATTACCTCCAGGAGGAGGGAGGTGATCCTCCCTCTGTATAATGCACTGGTTAGGCCACATCTTGAGTACTGTGTGCAGTTCTGGAGACCCCATCTTAAGAGGGACATAGCGTTGCTGGAGAGAGTACAGAGGAGGGTGACCAGGATGATTCAGGGCATGGAGGGTAGGACCTATTAGGAGAGACTGGATGAACTCAATCTGTAAGCATTGGAGGAGAGGAGGGACAGAGGGGACATGATAGAGACTTTCAGGTATGTAAAGGGGATAAATAAGGGTGGAGTCAGGGAAGTGTTCAGGCTTAAGAAGGGGGGAACTACCAGAGGGCATGAGTGGAAGCTGGAAGGGGAGAAGTACAGGGGGGAGCGCAGGAGACACTTCTTCACAGAGAGGGTGGTGGAACCATGGAACACACTGCCCAGGAGTCTGGTGGAAGAGACCACAGTAGAAGGATTCAAGAAGGGTTGGGACAGGTACAGGGGGAAGCTGAGGCCAGTGAGGGTCACTTCTGGGGCTGGGGGGGTGGAGGAGTGAGCTCCCAGTAGGGGGCCAGCTTCCGAGCAGAGACGATAGACCATAGGGCCTATTCTGCTGGCTTTTACTATGATACTATGATATAAGAGAAGCATAATGAGTGACTCAAATATGAGTGACTCAATTTGTGCTCCTGAAGGAGTAGGGAATGTGAGGGTATAGCGAGGGGAGGAAATAGCGAGTGGAGAGGGACAGAATAGCAATAGCAATGACGGGGGGGGGGGATTGTTAGCATTGTGGAATAAATGGAGGAGTGCAGCCTGCTGCTGCTGCTGAGCGACCATAGTTTTCAGGATTGCATTGATGTGGTGGATACGGTCACTGCTTGGAGTGGTGATGGTCCCGGATTCAGGACTGTTTGCAGGTGCATATTTTTGAGGCCATTTTTGTCTGTTATAATTTTTTTTTGTTTTGTATCCTGTGGTTCCCCCGACTGTGTTGCCCCAGCCGTGGTAGTGCATACTGTAGCAGCCCCCTCCCATGTATTCGCCTGTCCCCCAGTGTCCACCCCCCCTGGAGTTGCTTATATTAAGATGGGGGTGCGGGGGGAGCTGGTTTGTTTTTATCATCCCCCTGTTGCACTGTATTGTGCTGTCACTGTGTTGTCAAGTGCTGTGGTTGCTGCAGAGCCGATTTTGTGTTCGACAAAATGTACTTGCTCTTAATGCGAGTCGCCATTATATTTTTGCTATTATGACATAGAACCCAAATATTTTATCTATCTCTAACCTCTGGCATTGTGCCCAAGGGCTGGAAGGTCGTCAAGATTGTGCCAGTTTTCAAAATAGGTGATTCTAAGCTATTGGAAAATTACCATCCTATAGCAATTTTGTCTGTTCTCAGCAAGCTACTTGAGAAGCTAGTGACCACACAGGTTACAAAGCACCTCTATAAATACAGCTTGCTATCTCCTGATCATCATGACTTTAGTCAGGCCCACAACACATCTACAGCCCTCATCCCATTCATCAATGAAGCCAAATTAGCCTTGGACAGGGGTATGTACACAGGGTTTGTTTCACTGACCTGATAAAAGCCTTTGATCTTGTGGATCACACTATTATCAAGACCACATTAATGTCCATTGGCACTTCTGCCACTTTGGTAAATTGGTTCACTGGCTATCTTGGTGATAGACAACAATTTGTAAAAGTGAACCAATCAAAATCTGATCTTACCACTATTAATCTTGGGGTCCCATCGGACTCTGTACTGGGTCTTTTACTTCTCACCATTTTTATCAATAATATTTTAAGGTTTCAGCCTCATGCTCCACCCTTATGCCTACAACATGGTGCCATACATTAGCTCCAAGAGCACTGCTGATATTAACTCACAGCTCACTGCAGACTTCTTTAAAGTGCAGACTTGACTATCACACAATACATTTCTCCTCAACACTAGTAAGACTCACTCCATGCTGTCTGGATCGGCACCCAAGCTGAAGGCATGCATGGTTGACTGAGCTGTCAACTGCATACATGGCTCCCCTCTTACAACTGTCGACTCTTTCAAATACCTTGTCCTCACTCTTGCTCTGACCCTTGATTTTATCTTATACGTTGCAACTGCATGCAAATCTGTCAACAAACGAGAAAACAAAACTGCTCCGAAGGGTTAGTGTGTGCGAAATATACACCAATATGAAAAATAAGACAAATATCCACACCACACAGCATCGAACCAAATGGCAGCTTTATTCAAAAACAATTAAAAACACCAATTCGCCACAACTAGCAACTGCTCCACTAGAACCTCTACCAGTTTCACAGAATATGAGTCATCAGGAGGCTGGCTTTGCATTCAAAGTAGAACCCTTAAATACACACACCTCACACATTAATTAAAGTGACAGTGCTTACATAGTATAAAGTGCAATCTATTAGATACTAAATCAATAATTAATTTATCCATCTAACAAAAACATTTCTAGCGAAAAGCTAGTGATGCATTATTAAGGTTAAAAAAGTAGAAATCCTTAATTTCACCATCATATCAGGGATAGAGAAACCAGAAGTGGGTTATAGTTCATACAACATCATACAGGACAATAGCATGGAATACACATCCTAATTCATAGATCCCGAAAGAAATTTTTCTATGGTTGTGATCCCACTGTTTTCCAATGAGCCCTATAGGAAACATAAGAAAATAGATCATTAAAAACATGAGAACCTAGCAGTGGCTCCTTCAGCTAAACCGGCATCAATATTTACATTTATTTTCTCTGTATACATGGCATGAGTTCTATGCGGTCATTCAAACCTGGTGGTTCCGATGCTCCTAGGGTAAAAAATCCAAAATGATCCTCTATATAGCAGTTTGTCATTCAGGTTTCCACCTCTGGGACCCATTTTTACTTTTTCAATTGCACAGAATTTAAAGTTGTGTGGGCCATTACCTCTAGTTTTTATATGACTGGACAGTGAATTTTTTTGTATCCCCCACCCTCATGCATCTCAGATGTTCTCCTATATGTATTTTTATAGGTCTTTTTGTTTTGCTCACATAAGAAGCCCCACATTCACATGTGGCTAAATATACTACCTGTTCACTACTGCAGTTGAAAAACGCCTTCATCTTAAACAGTTTGTTATTGTTACAGGTAGTGAAAGTATCAGTACTCATAATACATGGGCAAAACTTGCAGTTGCCACATCTGAAATTACCCATGGGGATGGGGGGGGCAACCATGTACTACTAACATCTGCACTGTTATCAATGCAACCCTGAAAACTGTGGACAAGTTTGTCCTTCAAATTTGGACCCCTATGGTACACCATTCATGGTTCACTCTCCAGTATGTGCCAATTAGTGTTAATTATTTACCATATTAGCATGTCTAGTGTAATTAGTCACAAAATTGGCTCTAGGAGGATCCCTTTCATGTTTCTTTTCAGCAAAAATACTTGTTCTAGGGGTGTCCAAAGTTTCCAGGTATGCTTTTTCCACCAGCATGGATTTGTACCCACATTCAATAAATCTTGCATACATATCCATGCCATTAACAACAAAATCTGTATCCTCAGAACAGTTTCTATGTGCTCTCATCATCTGGGCTTTGGGTATATTCTCAACCATATGGCATGGATGGCAACTCGAGGCATGCAATAGTAAATTTCTCTCCATCTCTTTTCTGAAAAGATTTGTTCTGAATGTACCATCTGTATTCATGGTTATATTTAAATCCAAAAAAGAGACGGATCTCAAATTACTTTGTACAGAACATTTTAGATTTGGATTATTATTTTCTAGGTAACCAACAAATTCACCCAGCTCTGCCAAGGTGCCCTTCCACACCATAAAGATGTCATCAATAAAGCAATGCCAGATATCAATCCTATCATAATAAGGATTGCTCTTGGCATCATAGATTGTTGTTTTCTCCCAAAGCCCCAAATAGAGGTTGGCCTGACTGGGGGCAAATGTCAACCCCATGGCCGTCCCCTTAAGTTGTAAATACACATCATTTTGAAACAAAAAATAATTCTTTTGGAGAATATGTTCAGTAGAGGATAACAGAAATTGTTTCTTATGTTGAGGGACTCCATCATCCACTCCAAGCCAATACTCCAAGGCCTGTAACCCCCCCTCCCTTCATGTGGAATATTGGTATAAAGGGAATTGATATCCATGGATACCAAAAACCACCCTGGTTCAGCCTGTATGTCATGCAAAATCTCCAATATTTGTGTGGTATCTCTAATAAAGGAGGGCAATTTCGAGACATACCCTTGTATGTATGCATCCACAAACTGAGAAAGGGTCTCTGTCAGGCACCCATTCCCTGACACTATTGGTCTGCCAGGTGGTTTACGCAGATCCTTGTGAATTTTGGGAAGAATATATATGCATGCTCTCACAGGGTAACTAACGGTTAGGAACCCCCACTCATCATTGGTTATAGTACCAGACATTAATGCATCACTCAGAAAGATGTCTATTTCCCTTTTATAACTATTAGTGGGGGTCATTCCTCAATTTAACATACAATTTTGTGTCCCTCAATTGTCTTTGTACCTCACCAATGTAATAATTGTTGACATTACTACTATTGAGCCCCCTTATCTGATGGCTTGATAGTAATCGCCTTATTCTGTTGTAAACTTTTTATTGCAGCTGCCTCATCGGAACTTAATGTTAACATAACTCACTTTCTTAGCAGTTTCAAACATCTGCTTAAATGATTTTTCACAGGCATGCTCAAATACTCTAACAGTTTCTTTATAAGGTGGCAAATAATTAGAAACTGGACGAAAGGAGCTTACCTCCCTTTGTGTAGTTATATCCCCTATTGATAGTTCCTGACTGTCTGCAGCATCAACACCACGACACATATTGCTTTTGTAATAGTGTATCTTTAAATTCAAGTTTCTAATAAAGTGATGGAGATCCACGCATATTCCGAAGGGGTTGGAATCCTGAGTAGTAATGAATGTTAATCCCTTTTGTAAAACAGATTGTTCACTAGTAGTTAGTTCATAGTCCAAGATGTTTATAACAATGTTTTCTGGAGTTATAGCCTGTTGTTCCGTCTTCCCCGTATTCTGCCACTTATGTTTCCTTCCCCCTCTTCTTGTGCATGTCTGCCACGGCCTCGACCTGCATCGCCCCTTGGATTCCTCGATCCTCTCCCACATTGAAATGAGGTCTCTGGTAATTGGAGTTGGACTGTCCTGTTCGTTTTCTCTACCACTTCCTGTTCCTCCTCTAAAAAAGGATCATCACCTTCTGATCCACTGTTATCTGTAGTGTATGTAGGAGAATTATTTCTATTTTTCAAACTGGATTTGCGCTGTTGATTACTGGTATTTGTATTAAATTTGCCTCTACCCCTTTTATTATTTGTATGTCTGGGAGTATTCTGCCTTTTATTCCAGTCGAACACTCTTCCTAAAAGGTAACCCTGTCTGTCCCTTTCAGATTTATGTAGCTTTGTCCTTTTTATTTTATTATCTTCTCTCTGAACATTCTCTTTCAGTCTACATTGAAAGGTATCATATTTATTTATTTATTTAGTTTTTGCTGACTGGGTAAGTGCACTAGACAAATCCTGTCTATTTTCAGGCATCACCCGGGGGAGGGGGATACAGATGAATGCCAACTGACCTTGAACCAGATTAAGCTATTAGTGGTATTTTTTTAGTGAAAGAGGGAAATTTGGCCAGGACACCGGGGAAATTCCCCTACTCTCCTGTAGGTGGATGAGCCGTCTTGCTGAGAGATGGCCACTATGGGAGAGACACTGGAGGAGATGGACGTGGGTTTAGTGGTGAGGGAGGCCTCACGGCTAACTAAGCAACAATCTATGGAGAATCTCAGTAATTTTCAGGAATTTGATGGAGAGGAGATATTTCATGAAGCCATTTCTATGCCTGAGGTGTTTTTATCTACTAAAAAAGGTTTTGCTTCCATGTCTAACAAAGCTACTGACGGGTTGAATACCTTTACAGCTGATGTACGAGCGGAGGTTCAGTCGGCTACGGAGGAAGCACCAAGCTTAAACCTGAGTACTGAGTCAATTACAGCTGCAGCTGATCTGTCTGACAGGCCGAATGAATGTTCTGACAGCAAGAATAAGGAAGTAGAGAATCCAACACTTCTTCAGCCAAAGGATGAGTGTGCTCTAACAAACATTGCTCCTGTGGCTAACGTTGACTGTTTTAAGGCTGGCAGTTCAGTCGCTAATCCTAGCGAGTGCCAAAAGCCTTCAGAAGCAGAAAATATTAATCAAAGCGGTGAAAAGAAAAGCGCTCCCCCACTAGTTAAAAAAAATGTTAACCTGACTCCCAAACAAAAGGTGCAGGATTTATCTTTTAAGGAACAAGCTCACCTGTCCAAAAAGGCAGGGTTTGTGTTTTACCCGCCGGTGAAACGGTGTACTGAAACAGAAAAGTCTACTCATATAAAATATCAAACTGCTGTAAATAAACAAGAAGGGGTGATTGAATTCAGCTTCCAGTGGCCTTTGGCCCCTCAAACGCTACCCTCAAGCAAAACCTTGGCTAAAATTTCAGCACGAGAGCGCAACAAGATAAACAAAAATACTGCAACTACTTTGGATGCTTCTAATAAACAGGGGTTAGAGAATGTAAATGTGCACGATGATACCTGATCACCTCATAGGGTACTTCAAGAAGCAGGATGGGAGAAATCTACTTCAGGAATTTGGACTCCTGACTCAGCCTGGGATTCCACTTTTAATTTTCAAATGGCCTCCCCTGAGTGGCAAACAAAACTTTCACTGCATCAGTCTCAAGGAGAAAATAAAGATGGACTGACCCCTAGTGTGAAGAATGCAACTCAGGTTAAAAAGACACCTTCACCACAATTGAAAGATCCCTCAAATTTAGAAACAAAACCTGTTCCTATTCCACAGGTCATTAAAGACAAGGAGGATCTGTGTACTGCAGTTAATCCGAACAAGCCGTTGCTCTCTGAACTATTTTCCCAATCAATACGTGAAGCAGCTCCTCAGTGAAATGCCGTACGAATTTGCTACATGGGAGATTTAGAAGAGAGACCTGATAGACATTACGTGGGGAAATGCCTAATAAAAGACTCTTTACGGTTCTCTCCTAGAGATGTGTTCGCTTTCATTAATATCTCTGGGGAGGACAACTTTGATATAAGTTTTAGATCAGCCTATAGTTTAGACCTGTTTTGGGAGAAATATGGGCAAGTTACATTTTCTCCCACATGGATCCACTTTTTGGTAATTCCACTCACTAAACCTTTAATTAAAAATGTCACTGTTATGTTTAGGAATGAGGGGGTCCATGTGGAAGGCATAACATATTGGTTGTCCCAGAAATGTGAAATTCAAAGTGAGCCTGAACCCATTTTGGATTCAGAACAATTCTGGATGGGGGGATGGAAGTACAGAGTAAAACTATGGCAATCTGACTCTGGGATTGAACATATCCCTAATGCTTTCCTGTTGGGCAGAGGCCATAGGGTATGTTTCTATAGTGGGCAGCCTAGAGTGTGCTACAAGTGTGGGTCAAAAACGCATCTCTCTAGTGTTTGTGATCAACCCAGGTGTGACAACTGTGGGGAGGTAGGCCATGTAACCATGCAATGTGCCAACCACACTAAATGTGACCTGTGTGAGGATTTTGGACACACCTTTAGAGAGTGCCCTTTGGCGACAAGAAATAAAGCCTCTTGTGGGAGCACTGACTTGATAATTCAGCAAGCCCAGGATGCTGTGTCTAAACAAGAAGGCGCTAGAGTAGATAAACCGAAGCCTTCCACTCAGCAGAATTCGGATATAGAAATTCCCTCTATAGACCTGCCCCTCCCCCCTCCCTTAACAGTGGCACCAGAAGGTTCAGTCAAAACAGAAAAAGAGGTCATAGAACAATTTGAACCAGTTTGTTATAAAGACCCAGATGATACAGAGAGTGTTAGAATGGTGAGCTCTGCAGCATCCCCGCTTCCCTCGAGAAGATCCAGTAGGCATCTTAAAACACTGGCTGCACCTCACAATGAGTCAATAGAATCTCCAAATGCTTATGCCGCACTATTCACCTCTTGGGGTGACTCAGAAATGGAAATTGGAGATTCAGATTCCCAAAAATTTGTGCAAGAGAACATAGGTATTCTGATAGAGGAATACAAAGAAAAGAAAAAAAAAACGGAGGAAAAAAATAACATGATCCCATTACTTACAGTAAATTGAATGGCAGGTTACATATGGGGCACACTGAGCACCCACAGTTTATTGAATTCTGTTAAAAGACAAGCTGTCTTCCAATTTCTTCGGGATAAGAACATTGCAGTTAGTTTTTTGCAAGAAACATGGATATTTTCCCATGAACAAACAGCCTAGTTTCAAAGGGATTGGCCATGGGGCCATCATATTAGTCATTTGGTAGAGATTGTGTGGACAGGATTGGAATTTTATTTTAATTCCTTTCATGTTGTCTTAAATAAATTAATAGAATTAATACCTGGGAGAATTCTAATAATTGACCGATTATAGCATTCCAGGAACTGTAGATTTATCAATATATATAACCCACAGACTAAAGCTCTTAGAACTGTATATATGAAAACAATCCAACCCTATTTGATATCTTCATTGAAGATTTTTTGGGGCAGGGACTTTAATTGCAGTCTGAACATACAGGGCAAATCAAATAAAAAAATCTACTGTGATTCAAATTGTTTGGCATCTGTCATAAAACTTGGTGATCTCTCAAATTGTAACTGCTTAGTAAATTGTGGGTCTAATTACATTTTCTTTAAAGGAAAAGTAGGCTCCACTATTGATTATTTATTTACTTCTAAAGCTGTTACAGTGGGTAAGTGTAAAATAGTTCCAGTAGAATTTTCAGACCACCTACTGGTACAGATTGAAATTGGAGCTTCACCCTCCTTATTTGGGGGAAAAAAACAGATGGAAGTTAAACACTTCCATTCTTAAAGAGGCATTGGTAAAAAAATTCAATTCTGCTTATTTTGAAAGCTAGACTATCAGTGGCTTTTTTATACTCAGACTTAGGATCCTGGTGGATGTAAACAAAAAATGATTGCTGCAAGTGGTTTAAAAAATATGGCATTCAACGGAGGAATTCTGACTTTCTTTCTTATTTAAAACTAAGAAATCAATTGCAGCACCTTATTTCTTTAGCTAATACTTCTAAATTTGATTATTCAACTCAAATTGAAAATATCAAAAATCGGATGAAAGTTTTTCAGTATAACAGAACCAGGACTCTTCAGTCAATCTTAACTAATCATTCAAAAAAACAGTGGTAGGAGATCTGTTTGAACTATGTAAAAAAAATTAAAGAGTCCACAGCCTTGGAATACCTAGATTGCAATCAAACTAGAGTGGAGGATGAAATTGTCATTAATTCTATGATCGAAACCCATTTTTGTAATTTACAACCAGACACTTATCCATCTATTACAGAAATAAATAGATATTTAGGGGTCCCTCCTGAGCTTTTGGATTCTCAGGACACTAAAAGCATGGTGGCACCTTTTTCTTGTATAGAAATAGGAACATTCATTCATAATTTAAAAGATAATATTACTCAAGCTATGGATGGCCTTTCCAATCTATTTTATAAAACCTTTCAAACAGAAATATCTTCTTGTTTGCATTTGGTATTTCAGTTTTTTATGTCAGGGGAATTGATTCCGGAGTCTTTTACAGAAGGACTAATGATAAATATTTTCAAATCAGGCGACAGAGGTGACATCAGGAATTGGAGGCCCATTACAATCTTAAATTCAGACTATAAAATCTTTACTACCTTATTAAATTACAGATTAAAAATAGTCGCTAATAAGGTAATTTCACCTCTGCAGTTTTGTGGCTTGCCTGATAGGCAAATACAGTCAACTTTAACTATTATTAGGGACTTAATTGAGTCCTTATCATTAGAAGGTAAATCTGGTTATTTGCTTTTATTAGATTTAGAGAACGCATTTGATAGGGTAACTCACTTATATTTGTTTCAGGTTTTGGAATTTTTGGGGATTCCTGGTTCAATGATTAAGATTATAACAGCACTGTACAAGTCTGCCAAAGTTTACCCAGTAATAAAGGGATCTATAACAAAAGGAATTGAAATTAAAACAGGGGTACGCCAAGGTTGTCCTCTCAGCCCCTTGTTATATGTTTTCTCACTCAAACCTTTATTAAGAGCTTTAGTCTCTCCACCTAGATGGGAAGGGTTACAAATGCCACTGTCCAATATGCAGTTGATAGTTTAGGCTTTTGCAGATGATGTTTGTCTCTTTTTTAAGGAACATGATCAGATAGCAGAATTTTTTAAAGAATTTGAACTTTTTTCATTTATTTCTAATGTTAAATTAAATAATTTGAAATCTAGAGGATTACAGATGGGGTGTAAAAATCAAACTGCTATTAATTATAATAATATCAGAATTTCTGAAGAACCCCTCTCTATACTAGGTATACAGTTCGGACCTCAAAATATGCCAGAAGAGAATTGGGACAGGGTGCTAAAAAATGTCGAATCAAAAATAGCTAGGTGGAAACAGTTTAAATTTACAAAACTAAAAATAATTCAGGTCCTTAAACAATTTATAATACCTTGTCTACAATATGTAGCCCTGATCTATCCTTTACCTTCTCAATATGAGGCTAGGTTATATAGTTGTTGTTTTCAACTATTATGGGGGAATAGATTAAACCCAGTTAAGAGATGCTATACTTACTTAGCAAAAGAGAAGGGGGGATTAGGAATGATTGATCATATTATTTTTTGCCAGGTCCTTTTTTTTTTTCTCATACAATTAAAAGATGCCTTCTGTATCCAAACAGTCGAGATGGACTATGGATTTCAAATTCTCTAGGGTGGTATATGAAAGCATGGCTTATTAGTGCTCCAAAAATTAGCCCCTACATCCATATACCATCCTATTTCAGACCAGCAGCACAGAAGCTATACAAATGGCAAGTTACAAAAAGTCAGATAAGATCCAACTCCACAAAAACTCTCTATAAATCCATAATGTCTCAGGTCTATGCCACAGATCCCAGTTTTAAAAATTGCCCCACAGCCATGAATAATAAAATTCTAGATCAACTTAATAATCCAAGACTCCCAGAGTACATGTGGGAAACACAGTGGCTTATCATATATGGCTGGTTAAACATTGGAGGTACAGCTAAGTATAAAGTCAAAGATGAAATAAACTGTCCTTATCCTGAATGTATTAATCAGGAAGAAACAATGAATCAGTTTTTCCTTTATTGTTCTTTTTCTGAATCTTTGTGGGTGTATGCTGCATGGAATTTGGTATGGTTATCACATATTAATTATGATATTTTAGTAATAGGTATAGTTCCACCTTGTTTACAGGTTTATGACAAAAGTACATTAATGATTTTTTTTTTGCATGTTTACGGTTTTGTTTATGGCAACTAAGATGCCAATGGGTTATTTACCAAAAGAAAAGCATGTATGAGGGGTTTTGCCTCGATGTAAGGAATGAATTACAGAAAGTGTACTTGAAAGATAAATTTATAATGTAGATACAGTTAAAGTATGGTGGAAGGGGTTTTCCCATATCATTAAATATAAATAGCTTGTTCAGTAAGGATAAAGAGTTGTCCCTAAGGGTAAAGAATTCTTGAGGTAAAATCCATTGTTTTTTCTACTTCCTTTTGTTTTTCCTCTTGTAAATATTGTATATATGTTCTTCATGTTTTGTTCATTGTATTTTTGTCATTTATGCACTATTGTTAATAAAAACACCCCTACTCTTTTCGATAAGTGCCATGGGATTTTTAACACCCACCTGAACTACCACCAATCCAGGCGGATGTGACCTCGGTTTAACGTCTCATTCGAAAGACGGCACCTCAGAAGTGCAGCACCCCTCTCATGCTGCACTACAGTGTCAGTACTGGGATATTAACCCAAGTGCCAGATGTGGGAACTGAACCCACAGCTCTCTGATCTCCCAGCCTCAGAGGCGAGTGTGCTACCTACTGAGCCACTGACACTGATAATCATAATCAGGATGACCCTTAAAGTTAAGTACTGCGTTCTCTTTTTCAGCAATATCTGCAGTCACTTTTGGTTGTTGTGCTTCATAATCTCTTATAATCGCTCTCATAAACTCATCTGTGCCAATTTGCTGTGCACGCTTCCAATCAACCATAAAGAGTTCCCTCTCCCAGCCATAAACTGGCAATTTAAAGACACATAAGCCTCTGGGTGACCATCCCACCTTAAGATAGGCTTTGTGGGTAATTTTTCCCCAGTAATATCTCCTCCCTCTTATAATAGCTTGTTCCAAGATGACAAACGCAGTCCTGATATCAATAGGCTGTTGGCTAGAATTAACTGACGAATGGGTACCTGTTTGTGCCGCTGAAGCGCCTCTGTCAACAATGTCTTCAGTAAAAAGATCTTGTTCCCCTGCAGTGGTGAAAACAAAAGTAGAAAAAGAGCTAGATGCCTCCCCAATAATAGCATCTGTAAAACATTTCTTGGACATTCCTTCAATCGGGGAGACATGTAATTCGATAACTGGGCAGTTACTCCTTCCTGGATATTTGTAGCCGTTGAGTTATAAATCTCCCAATACTGATAAGGGATATCCACTCACAGTCCCAGTTAAACCGAAAAGTGAAAAGGGCATAAAAAACTGCGTAAAAAATTGAAACACAGTGAATGAGCTGCGGTTCAAGCATGCGCCCGACAAGCTGGTTACAACTATAAAGTAAACGAGAAAACAAAACTGCTCCAAAAGGTTAGTGTTTATTTTTTATTTATTTATTAAAATCTAGGAATTACAATACCTTTGAGCCATGGCTGTTTTACAAAGGTTCCATGTCAGTAGAGTACAAACAATGTTAAAAACAAGACAAGAAACATTTATGAAGACAGTATTAAACAGTATTTAAGCAGTTCAGGTACAGCATCATGGAATAATATACTTGATGAACACATTCAAGGTGATTGTAGGAATTCTAGAGGGAAAACCAGGGTGGGGGAGAGAGGAGAGGGAGTGGCAGACGAGCGGAGACTAGTGCAGCTCCTGTCTTTGTCAGGTGATCAGGAAGGGGAGGCTGAGCAGAAAAGTTGAGGGGGGAAATTAGTCGAAGCAGTCACAAGAGCTGGAGGCTGTGAGGTGAAGATGGAGCCTAGATTTGAATAATCCTAGGAAGGTGGAGGCGGTGATGTAAGTGCTGAGGGCATTATACCAGCTGGGTGCACGGTGGGAAAAGGATCTGTGGCCCTGAGTGGTGCAGCATCGGGGGGTCTGTAAAGCTGACGATCCAAACTTCTGGTGTAACGGGGGTTGGTGTTATGGCATAGGAGGTCTTGGATACAAGGTGGAGTAAGGCCCAGGGTAGATTTTTTTTGCCATCAAGCAGGAAAAGTACTTAATGCGATTGGAGAGTTGTAACCTGTTTGAGTTGGAGAGTGTGTGCGGAATATACACCAATATGAAAAATCAAACAAATATCCGTACCACAAAGCACTGAACCAAATAGCATCTTTATTCAAAAAACAATTAAAAACGCCAATTCACCACAACCAGCATCTGCTCCACTAGAACCAATACCGGTTTCGCAGAATATGCATCATCAGGAGGCTGGCTTTGCATTCAAAATAGGACCCTTAAATACTCACACCACACACATTAATTAAAGTGACAGTGCTTACATAGTATAAAGTGCAACCTATGAGATACTAATCATTAATTCATTTATTCACCTAACAAAAACATTTCTAGCAAAAAGCTAGTGATGCATTATTAAGGTTAAAACGTAGAAATCCTTAATTTCACCATCATATCAGGGATAGAGAAACCAGAAGTGGGTTATAGTTCATACAACATCATACAGGACAATAGCGTGGAATACACATCCTAATTCATAGATCCCGAAAGAAATTTTTATATGGTTCTGATCCCACTGGTTTTCTTTTTTTTTAAGAGCATCTTTATTATATTTTGCATAAACATACAAACACACATACATACCAACCCGGAAACCCGGGTGCCCACCCCTATAACTGAGTAGGCGAACTATGTACAAAAAAAAAAACAAAAAACAAAAAAACAATATACAATCACAGCTGCAGAGAACCTACCCTATCCAGACATGAAAACCAGGACTCCACTCCTCACATTGAGGGAAAAGAACAAAAGGTATTAAATTGGGATTGGATATTAACGACAAACGAGAACCCCAAAGTGTAAAGACTAGGATTAGTCCACCAATCCTATAATTCCCCAAAACCTCTAGTCCAGTGGAGGATTTTCCGCAGCTGTGTCCCGGGAAAGAGAGAGAGCCCCAAAAATTAAAAATCAAAATCCCTTGCTTGGCAGTCCAGGTCCTATCTTATTAATGTACAATGTTACAGGAAAATGAAAAAAGGGAGAAGAAAAATTAGTTCTAGAACCTACAGATCTCTAGATCTAGACATAGAGAAAACTAGAGTATTCCCAATATAAACAACCAGTCATAAAAAAAAATATAAAAACCCACCATTTCAAAAAGCTACACTTAGACAGACAGACCGATGGCAAGGAGGCTAGAGCTGGGTCGAGTAGATAACCTCTAAAATTTGCCACCTCTTATCGTAAATTCCTTTTTTCCCATTCCGAGACAAGTGGCACTTAATCCTCCCTAGTACCCTCATAAGATCTGCTAGCCAGCGGTCATATGAATAAATGCATTCACTTTTCCAGTGCCTCAACACATAAGCTTTAACCAGGGTGGACATCAGGGCAATATGATACTTAATCTGCGAACCCGGGATTTGAGTCAAATCCCCCAAAATACAGACCTCCGGTGAAATGTAGTCTACATAATTTAGAAGGGGGTCCATATTCTGCTTAATTAAAACCCAAATTGGGTATATCCTAGGGCAGTCCCAAAATATATGTAATGTATCCCCGGAATTCAAACCACACCTGAAACATAGATCTGTCTGTCCAAGCTTCCTAGCACAAAGTTTGGCGGGGGTGAAATACAAATTAGAAAAAATGAAAAATTGCATAGTTCTGAATTTGGGTATAGATATGTAGGCCACACTTTTCCATATTGTCTCCCAGTCCGCTTCGTAGGGTATCCTTCTTCTCCCAGTAGGCCACATTCGCAGACTTCCCTTTGCGAGGAAATCGAGAAGCACCTTATACATTATTGACAGAGGCTTTGAGCGCAATTAATTCCTTAAGATTATCCCAGGTAAATGGAGTCCCTTCTTGACAAATATTATCCCTTTGCATTCTCTGTAACATTTTGTAATCTGTAACTTCTTGAAGAAGTTAATACCACTACATTGAGGCGGAAACATGACTTTATCGTCTAGAATCAAGTCTGACCAAACACAATTAGCTAACTGTGGAGCCCAGGAGACCCTAATAAGTCGGCCACCAATAGCCATGTTAGGATTACCTAAAATAGGTTGACCTGTACAGCTCTTCTGAAGCTTCTTACGAAGTGGGGACAAAACAGCCCACCAAGCCATGACTGTCTTAACTATTGGGGAATCCTTACCCACATCAGGGCGAGATCCCGGATTAGTAAAGAGCAAAGACTCAGGAGAAATACCCTTATCTCTGAAAATTTGCTGTTCAATATGTAGCAAGTTGGCGTTAGCCCTCTCCTCCTGAGTGCTATTCCATCGTGTCATTATCGATAATTGCCCAGCAACATAGTATAGGAAGATATCTGGAATTCCAAGCCCCTGAAGTAGAGGTAATCGTAAAACACATGTTTCTCCTCGGAGGCTTGGAATTCCATAAAAGTTGGAGAAAAGTTTTGTATTCTAATAAACCAGGACTTGGAAATATTATAGGGGACAAATATATAGGATATAAAATCTAGGTAATAGATTCATTTTAATTAATCCTATTCTAGCTGTCGAATTTAAGGGAATTTTGTTCCACCTATCCAAGTCAGCCCTAGCTGCCTGAATATTTTGTCCAGGTTTGCTTCAGCACCTTGCTGGAAATTAGAGTAACCGAATCCCCAAATAGTCAATACCATCTGGAGCCCATTTTAGGTGAAGATGGTCAAAATCTGCCTAAATACATGTGTGGTAAGGGAGAACCTGGGTCTTGGTTAAATTTAACTTATAGTTTGAAACTACCGAAAATCTCTTTATAATCTCAGAACCCTATCAAAACTCTTCACTGGGTCACAAGATGCAGAAGAATATCGTCTGCAAAACTGAAAACTTCAGTTCCCTACCCTTAACCTCAATCCCCGTATTTCAGGGTCTGATTGAATGCCCTCAAAGAGGCTCCAGATAAATATTAAATAAAATTGGGAGAGGGGAAACCCTGCCTGGTCCCGTTATCCAGATGGAATTCCTTTGACAAAAAACCATTACAAAGGACCCTGGCCGTAGGTATAGCATATAGATTCCTAATACCCTGAAGGCCCTCCGGAACCCATCCTCTCCATGGTGGCAAATAGAAAGGGATGGGAGACCCGGTCAAAGGCCTCTCGGCATCTAAGGAGAAAGGGCCATATTCAGACAAGAGGTAGAGGCTCCACAAGGATATGGTGAAGCTTACATAAAGCATCATGAGCCCCCTGCCCGGCATAAAACCAACCTGGTCTTGGCTAATAATCTGAGAGCTATCTTTAAAATTCTATTAGCCAATATTTTAGCTAACAATTTGATGTCCTGGTTCAAGAGGGCAATAGGTCTATAACTCCCTGGTGATTCTCGGGGCTTATCTGGTTTAGGAATAAGTGTAATATAAGCCTGATATAACGGCAAATGGGGGATTCCCTCAGACAAAATACCAGAGAAAAGCTCATGGAGTAAAGGTATAAGACTCTTCAGATGGGCTTTGTAAAACCCAGCTGAAAGACCATCTGGACCTGGAGTCTTGCCCCTAGGCATAGTGTTAATTGCATCACATATTTCAGCCTCTGTTATAGGTATTACCAGGGCCTGGGCCTGTTTTTGGTCCAGTCTAGGTAAGGCAATACTCTCCAGAAATTCCCACGCATTTTCCTCAGTGCTGTCTGATGCCCCCTGATATAAATCTGTGAAATATTCGGCAAAAGCATCTGCCATATCCTGAGGGTCTGTGATCAGGTCCCCCCGGTATTCCAGGTATGGTATCGTATGAGCGGCCTCCCACTCTCTAACCCGGCTTGCAAGAAGCCTACTGGGCAGGTCCCCTTGCAAAAGGTATTCAGCTTGAAGCCTTTCGGTCCAAGCCTCCAATTTGACATACATAATATCCGTCAGCTCGTCCCTCAGTTCACGAAGTTCCCTATCCACCTCCTCACCAGATCCCTCAAGGGGGGTGAGTGAGTTAATAGCACCCTCAACAAATTCCTCCCTTGCTTTCCTCAACTTATTCCTCCTAATGGAAAGGGTCTGGGCTATACTGGAATATAGGACTTTGCAAGTAGGCCATGCTAAGTTCTTATTGTCCAGGAGGTAGGATCTGGCGTAATAATATCCTTAAGAGTTTCCTCCAAACGAGATAACATGTTGTCTTCTAAAAAGGATTCATCCAATCTCCACCTGAACGGTTTTGTCGGAACAGACTCCAATATCCAACACATCTGTAATGGAGAATGGTCAGACAAAATTCTACTATGAGTAAACAGCTTCTTGACCCTCGTAAGGCCTCCTGATTAACCAAGAAAAATCGTCGTGTTTGAGTTTTATGCCACCCTGAATAAAAGGTCATAATACCATTTCCTTGTTTAAACTTCCAAAGGGGTCTGTCAGTGCTGCCACCTCCAGAAATCTGGCCAAGGATACCTCTGCCTCAAGGCGGTTTTTAGAGGGGGTTTCATCCACCAAGTTACTAAAGCAAAGATTCCAGTCCCTGCCATAATTAGGGGTGAGCTGAGAAGCTGATGAGGTCTAATTCCAGGGAGGGAAAAAATTCAGGGTTAGGGGGAGTTGGCCCGTATACAGAAGCTATTGTTATTAGCCTCCCCATAATGGTACCCGTGACAAAAACTCCCCGCGCATCCTCCTGGGTTTTATATTGCACAGGGAGTAAATAGACAGCTCTTTGTAATCAAGATAGCAACGCCCCCTGAGGCTTTGGCATGCCCCTCTCCAAAAACTTGACCTACCCAAAGCCTTCTCAAAAGCAGTAACTCTTCCTTTAATAGATGTGTCTCCTGCAGCAAAGCTATATGAGCCCCTATCTGTGAAATAATTTTCAGAATCAATAGTCTCTTTTTCCTCCCTCTAAGGCCTTTGACATTCCAGGATAAAATGTTAACCGTAAACGTATTCAGGTATTACACCCCATACCTCCCAGCCCGGCTGCCGCTAAGGAAAAAAAAAAAACATTCAAAATCTGCAATTTGGACTCTCTCTCTTCCCTCCCCCAAACCCCACCCTTTTATCACTACCCCGATCCACTGATCGTCCTCCTAACCATTATCGAGAGGAAAGATGAGCCAGCCACTGAGCGCCTCCTAGACCCTCCAACCTCAAAATAACCCAAAAACAAGTATCTATTCCCCTTTACCCAGCAAACCAAAGTTTTTATTTGTAAGCTCCTTCCTCCCCCTCTCATACTTCTTCTGAGGTCCCAACTTATAATTCCACCTTCATTAAGGCTTTAAATCAATAGTCACAGTCACCACAATCCTCAGGTAAAATTGTGTTGTATCATTAGTAGGAAACCTTATTCCAAAGTATCATAACTAGGGAAAACAGAGTTCAGCCACATCCACAGACTTGTCCCGAGCCATAGATTCAGGTTGCTGCCCTGAACAGATCCGGAAGTTCAGCTTTCAGCCCCTCCGCAGCATCCCTTGCTGTCAAAAACCTCCGGTCCCCTGCTTGCAACTTGACCACCAGAGTAGCAGGATGTTGCATCAAAACTTCACACCTGCTAAATAGAGCTTCTTTTTAATGTCAATATATTCTTTCTGTTTTTCACGTATGGCAGGTGTCTGGTCCTGAAAAAGCCAAATTGCAGCTCCATTCCAGTGCAAGTTTTTAAGTGCTCTGCTCTCTCATAGAGCGTGGGTCTTCTCCCTAAAATTCAAGAAGATTATGATAACCCTGGGTCGAGGCCCTGGAGGTCTCTCTTAGAGACCGATGTGCCCTCTCAATATTATATCCTCTCCATAGGAGTAGGGCCCAGGATCTTTAACAGTAGTCCCTGAATAAAAGTGATACAGTCCCACCTCGGTGCTCTGCAGACCAGCCAGAATTAAATTATTCCTTCTGCTGGGCACATTCTTGATCGCCTACTCTCTCCTCCAATTTTTCACTTGTCTCCTTATGGCCACCAACTCCTGCTCGTGTGCAGACGTTTTTCTGTCTAGAGGCAGCTCTAGCTTCCAGATCCCCTCTCTGTGCCAAAACGTTGAGAGTAGGCTTAATAATAGCAAAATCAGCTACCAGCCCTCGTAGGAGTGATTTGATTTCTTCTAAGTCGTCCTGAGGGTTCTGGCCTTTCTCCCTCCACACTCATGCATGCCTCCTGGTCTTCTGGCATTGGCGAGGGGTTTGTGGCGTTTGGAGGCTGGCTTCGTGCATCAGCGAGTTCGGGGCTTCCTGGATCCATCCTCGGTACTGCAGCACAGGGAGGGTACACTCGCGCAGCCAAAACGGAATAACGAACCGAGCGGTTTCTCAGTAAGTCCAAAGCAAACAGCTGCTGGTTCTAATATAATTTATCAGCCCGTTAGCGATAGTCGGGGATTTTAAACTGATCTAGAGGTTGAGTCGGCTCGGGAGTAGCGCTCTGCACGTCTTTTCGGCACTAGCACATCACGTGATCTCCACCCTGATCCCACTGGTTTTCTAATGAGCCCTACAGGAAACATAAGAAAATAGATAATTAAAAACATGAGAACCTAGCAGTGGTTCCTTCAGTTAAACCGGCATCAATATTTACATTTATTTTCTCTGTATACATGGCATGAGTTCTATGCGGTCATTCAGACCTGGTGGTTCCGATGCTCCTAGGGTAAAAATCCAAAAGGATTCCCTATATAGCAGTTTGTCATTCAGGTTTCCACCTCTGGGACCCATTTTTACTTTTTCAATTGCACAGAACTTAAAGTTGTGTGGGCCATTACCTCTAGTGTTATATGACTGGCCAGTGCATTTTTTGTATCCCCCACCCTCATGCATCTCAGATGTTCTCCTATATGTATTTTCATAGGTCTTTTTGTTTTGCCCACATAAAAAGCCCCACATTCACATGTGGCTAAATATACTACCTGTTCACTACTGTCAACACCATGCTCGGCCTTGCCTATAGAGTGAAATATACCTTGACAACTGCTGTCAGACTTGCCATTGCTCAAGGTGTCCTGCTACCAAGTCTTACCTATAGGTTTGTCTCATTCTCTCAAATGAACAAAAGTAACCTGACCAAATGGAATACCACTTATAATAATCACTGTCCTTTTACTCTGTCCATGACTCGACTTACCCATCACTGCACACGCTATTCTAGTTTAAGCTGGCTATCTCAATCCTCATGGTGACAATATGCCCTAGGTTGTGCAGTTGATATGATTCCTAGGTCTGCTTAGCCTGCCTCCTTGGCTGTCCTGCTAAAATATTAAAATCAGGCCTATCCTCTGAGATCTAGTAATATATCACTCCTGTCCATTCTCCAGTTTTCAACAAATGTGTGTGAGCAAGCTTTGCCCTCTTTTGCTCCAAAATTCAGGAACTCTGAAATGCAGGAGACCTGCTCCTGTTACAAAAGCATGAAGAGCTCCTGAATTTCTGAGGAGCCAATTGCAAAGCACAGAGCAAAGGTAACAATTTTTAAAGCATTGCAGCAGCTCCTTTTGACTTGTGCACTACAAGCAGCCCTTAAAAAATCGCTGCAGGAAGTCAGCAGAGACAGGGGTGGGAACTGGCCTAGGAGCTCAAAAAAGGCAGGGGTTGGAGGGTGCAAACAGATTGTTTCTTTTTTAGCCCTCTCCCTGTAACCTTTACTGGGACTTGGATTTAATATTTTAGAGCAGGAGACCCACTCTTGTTACTGAGCTTGGAACTGGGACTTGCATTTAATTAATTCATAGCAGGAGACCTGCTTCTGTTACGGAATCACTCGGAGCTCCTAAAGTTCTGAGGAGCCAATTGCAAGGTGCACAGCAAAGGCACCAACTTTCAAAGTATCACAATGGCTCCTTTTGACTGGAGGCTTACAAGCAGCCCTTACAAAATTGCTGCAGGAGGTCAACACAGACAGCGGTTGGGACTGGCCTATAGTAATGGAACTAGCCTATAGAATTTTCCCGCCTACCCTCACCAGCCAACCTCCCTCCCAGGGCCATCTTTACTTATATAGGCTTAGAAAAATTTGATGCAGGTGGACCTTGGGGGAGGAATCAGCAGGCAGGTGGGACATATGGGAATTCACTTCAATTCAGGCACCATTATCATTCTTGTATCTGAATTAATGTGAATATGAATATGTATTGAGATTGTGAAACAGTGGTAATCTGCACACTTATTGAATATGAATATGTAATGAGAATGAGTAACATGGATAATCTGCACGCTTATTGAATATGAATATGTAATGAGCATGTGTAACAGGGATAATCTGCAGGCTTATCGAAAGAAGCAATTTCAGGGTGACAGGCCAATTTAAAATATCTGAAAGGGAAAAGTGATTTTTCTAGTGGCTTATTGGAAGAGGGGAATTGTTTTTTTTCAAATATCTTAAGGGAACAGTGATTTTTTTATGGCAATAGGTGTGACTTGGTATAATTGAGACAGACACCTGTTACATAGGATTACTGGAATAACTTGCACTGATCTCACCAGTATGATGTGGGAGTTGGGAGGAAGGCACAAGCAGAGAGGGATGAAGGGGATGTGGCAGGGGTGGGGGACAGGCAGACGGAGGGGGCAGGAAAGAAGGGGAAGGGTGGTTGGCTGCAATGGGTGCAGGGCAGCAGTGTTCCTAAACAGGTTGTGGAATACTGGTGGGTGCCCAATATTCAGGCAGTTGGGCCAACTAAGGGAGGAAACAAATTGGTTGAGGTGGGAGCTGGGGAGAGAGGTGCAGGACAGGGGTAAGCATCAGTGGGGGAGAGGAGGCCCTAGTGCAGGAGGGGGCAGGGATTGTAGCAGCATGGAAGTTGGGGGAAAGTCAAGGGGAGAGAAGGGCAGGCTTAATGGAAGTGGGGGAAATGGCTGGCAGGTAATGAAGGGTACATAGAGGGTGTCACAGGCACAGGCACAAAGCACAAGAAGAACTTGTGAGAGCTGGAAGAATATGCTTACCCACAAGCACATGATGTATGCAAACAGTGCTCTGGGAGACATTCTGGAGACTGAGATGCTGCCCTGTTTGCAGGCTCCTCTCTGGTTTGAGGGAGGAGGTTGCCCATCTCCAAGCTGACCTGGCTAGGATTTTTGAAACCTCTTCCCCCCACCCAGGGACCACCAGAGCCACCACCGCTACCTCAGAGGTTGCCAAGAAAGAGGAGCGGTTGGACCAAGGTGGGCTCAGGGAGGGAGGGAGAGGGTGGTGGAACAGAGGTGCATCCCTCCAGTTGCATCTCTCCACAATTCATATGCTGTTCTGGTGAAGAGTGGTTCCTCTATGGAGGCACCTGCAGTGGAGACCAAGGAGGATGCTGGAAACCTCCACAAAGAAGACCCACAGGAGGGTGTCACAAGACCCCACAGGGGAAGGAAAGAACTCCTGGTGAGGGACTCAATCATTAGGGGGGTAGAAGTGGGGGAGGAAGGGGATAGGGAGGTAAGGTGCCTGCCAGGTGCCAGGGCTTGGAGGGATAGGAAGCCAATCCTCAGGATCACGGGAGCTGCTGCATGAGGGAGGGAGCTGGATGTCATTGTTCACCTAGGGACAAATGACCTGGCTGTGAATGGGATCAGAGCAGTGCAAGAGGAGTTTGTAGAGTTGGGGAGGGGGCTTTAGACAAGTAGCATGTACGGTAACCTTCTCAGAGGTGCTGCCTGTCTATGGCAAGGATGATGCTAGGGTATTCCACACCATGGGATTCAATGAATGGTTTAAAAGCTGGTGTGGAGCTCAGGGTTTTGGCTTCATTGGGGACTGGGAGCCATCTGGAGGGATGCAGGCCTATACTGGTGCGATGGTCTGCATCTGTCCAGGGGGAAACCAAGATCCTAGGTGATAGGTTTAAATGCTTCATTGGCAAGCATTTAAACTAGCCAAGGAGGGAGGCACTGAAAAGGAGCAGGGAAATCCCAGCCACCCCCCACAAAACACAGTAGTTAAAGAGGTAAACACCAAGGTAGAGAAGTCAGTAGGGAGCAGGACATGGGTAAATGCAGAAAAAGGCAGTAGGGAGAGGGATGGGGCTAAAAGGGGTAAGGCCATCAAAAAATGGAAGGTGATGAGTACCAATGCCCGCAGTCTGTGTAACAAGCTCCCTGAACTAGTGGCCTTGATGGAAGAAGGATGCCTGGATATTGTGGCAGTCACTGAAACATGCTACACAGAGAATCATGACTGGGATGTCAACATACCAGGATACACAATCTACAGGAGGGACAGGGTGGGTAAAAGGAGAGGAGGAGTAGCTCTTTAAATAAGGGAAGGGATTAAAGCAACAGAACTAAAGAGTAAACAGGAAGTTGATGGGTCACTATGGGTCACCCTGGAGACAGGAAATGCCACCACAATCCGTATGGGGGTTGCGTACAGACCCCATCTCAGAGGGAGGAAATGGACAAGGAAATGATAGAAGGCATCCTTAAAATGGCAGAAAAAGGGGAGATATTGTTGATGGGGGACCTGAATATGCCAGATGTTAACTGGAGTACCTTTGCTGCAGACACATCCAAGAGCATGGTCATTCTTGATGCCCTACAGGGGGCATGCCTCAGACAGCTAGTGTTGGAACCCACTCGGGAGGGAGCAATCTTAGACCTGGTACTCTCAAATGGGGAAGGAGAAAGGATCTCAGATTTAGAAGTGGGTAGCCATCTGGGAACAAGTGACCATTAAACAGTGTTGTTCACAATAAACACAGCCATATAGTCAAACCATACAAAAACAAGAGTATTGGACTTTAGGAGGGCTGACTTTGGGAAAATGAGAGAGTGCCTCAGAAAAGCACTAGCAAACGGGCAAGAAAGAGGGGTGGAGGAACAATGGGGAATAATCAAAACAGCCATCACAGAGGCAACAAGTCTTTGTGTGAAGCAAATCAACAAAACAAAACGAAGGAAAAAAACACTATGGATCTCAAAAGAGGTGGAAGGGAAGGTTAAGGAGAAAAGGATTGCATTCAGGAAATATAAGGAAACACAGAAGGAGCAGAACAGAGAACTTTATCAGTTAAAGCAGAAGGAGGCAGGGAAGGCAGTCAGAATACCAAAGGCACAAACTGAGGAAAAGATAGCCAACTCTGTTAAGAAGGGGGGAGAAAACCTTTTATAGGTACATTAGGAAGCGAAGAAAGACCAAGGGAGGGATACAGAGACTTAATAAAGGGGAGGGAATGTGGGCAGAGGGTGACAGTGAAAAGTGGGGATACTGAACGAATATTCCTTCTCAGTATTCACAACGGAAGAGGAGGGGGAGGTACCGGCATGGGGTCAAAATGTCGCAGAATGCCGTGCGACTTAATCACGTTGCGCGATTGCCGGTAATCTATTGTTCTGTGGGGACTCTGCCCCCACACCCCCCGTCATGGAGGGGGCTGTGCCCCCCCGGACCCCCTCACTAAGGATTCTAACTCTGGGGGGATCCAACTCAGAGAGCGCACAGGTCCCGGATTCAACATAATGCTGTATGCTATGATGAGTTGCTTCTGGACCCAGCAGTAAGATTTAAGGTATCTGAAAAAATACCAGTAGTTTACCCACTTAACTAACTACAGCTGAAAACTGCCATTTGAATTTGAATGCTGCTATGTAGAAAAGTTGCCCACTAAAGCGCTAGTGTGGGAGAATGTGGCAGTCGGCAGTGTTCAACCTTGTTATGGTATCAATGTAACATAAAAACTGTGGTTAACAGCAATATGATGTCACAGTGGTGCAATAACAAGATTGTCTTTTAACTGAATTCTGGTGGTAATAATGTTTCACTATACACTATAAATAGAGTAGTACAAGGTTTTCTTTTAGGTTTGTGGACTCTGAAATAAACTATAAAATGCATCCTATATTAGCACACTATGATAATTTAATATGCATGCTTTTTTCTCTGTGCAGTTATTTATTTTGATTTATGGGTAGAAGTGTGTCTTCCATTGTGTAAGAACATTGTTCTGGTAATTCATAAAAAGACAATATTAGTTTAGTGATGTGAATGGTGATTGTAAACATAAGAAGTTCTTTTCCTTCACCAGTGGACACAGCATCAAAGAAGGAATGAAAAGAATTACATTTAGGCAATTAGTCAGGCATACACTTGTATGAATCTACATTAGTAAGGATGTTTCAGAAGCTGAGGAAAGACTGGAGAATTTTTAAGAAGCAAACCAGACTCAGGATGAGTGTAAATTTCAATTTCATAACAGTGGATAGTACAAAAATATGTGTTTCTACTCAAAGAGTGTCTGGTATCAATGTAACAACAACTGAGAATTTTCAGCATCCCATAGCTCTCAGAGATAATGGCCCAGATATTCAAAAGGGTTGCTCCATGCGCAACAGGGTTGCGCATGCGCAAGTCCTACATTGCGCCATTCTGCAATATTCAGCAGGAGGCAGTTGCTCCACTGGCAACAGGTTGCGCAAAAGAGCAATGCAAATGAATGCATGCTCAGCAGGAGGGGAGGAACTATGTAACCCGCGCAACCCGATATTCAGTCGGGAGCGTGCAGAGCTGTGCGCGCAACCCCCAACCCGCGCCTGCACAACCTTGAGCCAAAAAAAAAAGGATCAAGTTGAGGGCCACCCACAGGTGAGCTGCTGTATTGCAGGGCACAACACAGCAGCTGCCACCCCTGGCTGGTCCCCAACTCGGTCCCTGTGCCCCCCCACCAGCCCGATCGGGGGCATAGAGTAACATGAAACCCCCACACACACATCTCCCACAGCCCGATGCGTGGGCATCTGGTCCACAGAAACCCCCACACATATATCGAAACCCGGTCAGCGGGCATCACAGTTATGAAACCCCCACATATCCGAAGCCCGATCGGGCAGTACAGGTCATGAAACCCCACACATATCCACGGCCCGATCGCGGGCAGTACAGTTACATGAAACCCCACACACATCTCCACAGCCGATTGCGGGCAGAGCGTGTATGAACCCCCAGTGCCCGATCGCGGGCAGGAATGCAACCCTCCCCCAACCGAATATCTCCCTGGTGGTCCAGTGGACCCGTAAACCCGATCGCCAGGCAGAATGTCACATCACAACCCCCAAACATCTCCCTGGTGTCTAGTGTCCCCCCACCCACCACGAGCCCCTCCACCCGCTCCCCGCGGCCCGGGCGACAACATCCACCCGCCTGCCACCCGCCGCCCGCCCGACTGACTGTCGGTGGGGCTGCACGCCCATTGGTGCAGAGCTACAGCCAATGGGCGTGCAGCCATACCGTACATGACAGTCCAGTTTGTGAATGAAATTACTCTACAAATCTGGACTGTCATGTATGGTATGAGCTGCACGCCCATTGGCTGTAGTTCTGCACTAATGGGAGTGCAGCCCTACCGGACAGCCGTCGGCGGTCGGCGGGCGCAGGCGGGTGGATGCTGTCGCCGCCGCCGCGGGGAGCGGGTGGAGGGGCTTCGTGGTGGGGGGACACTAGACACCAGGAGATGTTTGGGGTTGTGATGTGACATTCTGCCCGCATCGGGTTTACGTCCACTGGACCACCAGGGAGATATTCGCTGGGGGAGGGTTACATTCTGCCAGCGATCGGGTACTGGGGGTTCATACACGCTCTGCCCATGATCGGGCTGTGGGAGATGTGTGTGGGGGTTTTATGTAACCGTACTGCCCGCGATCGGGCTGTGGGATATGTGTGGGGGTCATGTACCTGTACTGCCCGCGATCGGGTTGTGGGATAAGTGTGGGGGTTTCATGTAACTGTGATGCCCAGCGATCGGGTTGCACTAGCGTCGTCCCAGACGGCCGCTGCCTGGCAGGGTGGCCAGGAGCAAGTCCTGGGATCGGCGCATCTACATGCAAATGGCATGCAAATGAATATAAATAGATGCAAATGGCCCCCTGCGCCTTTGCATAAATTATGGCCCCATTTGCATGTCACCTTTGAATATCAGAATTGAGCATGGCGCAAGTGGTACTTGGCGCCACCACAAGTTTAATGCTCAACTCTGGCAACTTGGCGGTGGCGCAACTCCACTGCGCTGAGGCGCAAGTGTTGAGTTGGGGGTGATATTCAAAGCGAGCTGCTCAACAGCAACTCCTTGAATATCACCCCGCCACACCCCTGCACAACTATTTTGAGCAGCGCAGGGGCTTGCGCCTCAGAATGGCACAGTTTGAAAATCTGGGCCAATTTGTTTAGCGCTGTTTTGAATTTTACATTACCTTTCCAGTATTTCTGATTTTTTTGTTCTTGAACTATATGTATATTAGCATGTAGTTTACTGCATTCTGTTTTCCCTTTTCTCTCTGTCCCAGGACAGATCTGGAAACAACTTACTGTACCTGCATCTGAATATGCCATCCAGGTCAAACAATGTAATTAAATAAAAAAAAATGATTAGGTGCTGAAGAGAACTGTGTTGTATGGTTTATGTAGCTGAGAGCTTTATATTCTGTATGTAAAACTAGTAACTGGGGGAAACTGTTGTATGGTCCATGTCTGAAGACATTGTTTTAGTATGGTATGGGACCTAATCTGGTATATAACTGAGAGACTTATTTGCATATGGTATTGTCAATTGAGGGCTTCAGCCTTTTTGCTACTCTCTTTATATATTCTGAATTGCTATCCTGTCTAAGGCCTTGAAATAGTCAATGCAGTGGAATCAACCATCTGCAACTTACAGCATATCAGTCACTGTACACTAACACAAGTCAACTAAAATGACTGTTGTGGGACTGCTGAGGATGATGCTCACCTTTGCAAAGCCAGGATGTTCAAAACTCAAATGTTACAAGGGTATATGGAAGGAGTTTTTTTCTACCACAGAGCTGACCATTTGGTACTTCTTTAAAAATAAAGCACAACATTGCACATGTTCAATTGACAGATGAGTTCAGAAAATGCAAATCAGATTATCATTGGATTACAGTACTACAACATCCCTCCCATATTACAACATCTGAGGAAATAACAAATATAAAGTTGAAAAAAAGAACTAACATTTCATAGGATGCCAGATGAAACCAAAGCTAATGGCACTTATCCGGGAACCCCAAAGTATTCCCTAAAAAGCTTCAGCCATCTTTTATTGGTTACAGTGTCCAGTAAAGCAGGAGAGCAAGAATAAGTACGTGGACATACACATTAAAATCAATAAAATCTCTGCAGTTGTGTCTTGAAAAATATGTGAATTACTTTCCATGTTACCTGACAAGGAAAAATGATATACAAAAAGATCAAACCTTAAACAGTCTGTTAAGGAGTGGATTAGATCATTTGACTTAAATAGCAACCGCAACACTACTCTGTAACATTAGAACACTATAGTCATGCCATAGTCTTAGAGAATACTTAACAAACAGTTAGCAATGATCTAATTTTGAAAAAAAAAACTCTTTGTGGGCTTGTAGGAAGAAGAAGGCAGTCTATAACTGTGAAAACACCATATTTAGTAACAGGAGTCAGTTGTTTCTTTAACTATGTGAACTACTCCACATAAACCCATAAGCCAACTCTGTTAAGAAGGGGAATAAAACCTTTTATAGGTATAATAGGGAGTGAAGAAAGACCAAGGGAGGGATACAGAGACTTAATAAAGGGGAGGGAATGTGGGCATAGGGTGACAGTGAAAAAGCAGGGATTCTGAACAAATATTTCTGCTCAGTATTCACAATGGAAGAGGAGGGGGAGGTACCTAAACCAAACAAGAGAAACACTCTGAATAGGGGGGTTGATACCAGTCCATTTACAGAAGAAAGGGTTTTGAAAAAACTCTTGAAACTGAAGGTGGACACAGCAATGGGGCCTGATGGGATTCACCCCAGAATTCTAAAAGAACTAAGGATAGAACTAGTAATGCCACTGACTACTCTCTTTAACAAATCATGGGAGGATGGGGTGGTACCTGAGTACTGGGGGAGGGCAGATGTGATTCCACTTCACAAAAGTGGGAGCAGGGCAGAGGCAGGAAATTACAGACCAGCTAGTTTGACCTCAGTGGTAGGGAAAAAGATGGAATCACTTCTGAAGGAAAGAATTGTTGAGTACTTAGAGGCCAGTGGGGCACAGAACCCAAGGCAGCATGGTTTATTGGTATTACTTGGTATGAAAGAACAGAAGAAGGCCAGATCCCATCAAGACTGTTCCTCACACTATGTGGGACATCATTTATCTATTATCCCTCAACCAAACATCTAATTTGTTTTTAAAGACAGTGGCACTAGTTGCCTCCACCAATTCTTGTGGCAAGGTGTTCCATACAATGGATGCTCTTATTGGAAAAAAGTTTCCCCTTTTGCTGGTTTTATATGTTTTTACTTCAAGCTGCTTATTATGCAGTCTCGGAACATGTCTCCTTTTGGAGAGTGTTAGACCACATTTTTCCATTAGATTTGGTGAATTTATTAAATTAAAAGCCATAAGCATATCACCTCTTAATCTTCTAGTTTGAAGAGAGAAGAGACCAGTAGCTTTTAATCTATTCTGATAATCCAAGTTAGTTAATCTTGGAATCATTCTAGTTACTCTCCTTTGAACCTGTTCAAGAATTGCTATGTCTTTTTTTTGGTTTGGATTCCAGAAAGGGGAGCCATAGACTAGATATGGTCTAATGTATGCCCTATACAATGGAATAAGGCATTGTTCAGTGCGATTAACAAAAGTGCGTTTTATTTGCCTCAAAAGTCTGTTGGTCATGCAAGCAGTTCTAACACAGTGATCATTTGATGTAAGTTTATTATTAACATATATCCCTAAATCTTTTTCACAATTTGATGAGTGAAGTGGTAGTCCGTTTATATAATATATCGTTTTTGGATTATTTACACCGAAATGCACTACTAAACATTTGTCTTGATTAAACTGCCTATGATTTTCATTAGCCCAAAGTGTTAATTTTTTCAAATCCTTCTTTAATGCAGAAATATTTTCTTGATTATTAACCTTGCCCCCCAATTTAGTATCATCTGCAAATTTAACCATGAAGTTATTTGGCCCTGTTTGTAAATCACTGATAAAGAGATTAAACAATGTTGGTCCCAAGATCGACCCCTGTGGTACACCACTTGTCACACTACCCGAATCAGACAAGATATCATTAATTCTGACTCTCTGAGAATGATTTGTCAACCAGTTTAAAGTCCAGTTGACAATATCAGGTGACAAACCTAGATTGTGCATTTTAGTAATGAGTTTTTCATGTGACACTTTATCAAAAGCTCTACTAAAGTCCAAAAGAATTACATCAGTAGGGACACCCACGTCTAGTAGAGTACTTATACTATTGTAAAAAGATATCAGACTGGTGGTGCAGGAATACTTGGGAGTAAACCCATGCTGATTTGAATCATAAATTCCTAATTTTTTACAATCTTGATCTATTAGAGACTTCATTACTCATTCCATTAATTTACCAGCCACTGAGGTCAGGCTAATTGGAAGATAATTCTGCACAGAACCTCTATTGCCTTTTTTAAATATGAGAGTAACTATTGCTGAACGCCAATCATTTGGTACAATGCTTTCTTGTAAGGATTTGTTGAAGATAATTGACAAAGGTATAGAAATATTTATAGAGGTTTTGATCAGAAACCATGGATGAATACCGTCTGGGCCCAGATTAATATTTTTTTTTAGTTTTTTGATAGCCTGTATAATGTCAGTTGGATAGAACCTATGATAATCTATGTGGTGAACTTTAAATGTACTAATAGGTGATTTTTGAGAGAAGACAGAACAAAAGTACTTATTAAAGAAATTCGAGGTTTCTATATCAGATAGAGAAGAGCCATTGGTTATAATGGGACCAATGGTCCTTGATACACCTTTTTTACTATTTATATAGGAGAAAAGAGATTTGTGACAAGTCTTTTGTGTGAGCTAGTTTAAATTCTAGCTTATTTTTGCCAATTTAATAGAATTTTTAAGTTTTTCACAGATAGTCTGTATTTATGTAATAGAGTAGTTTTAAATGGAACAGAACTATTCTTAAGTTTCCTAAAAAGTTTAATTTTTATTTTAATCTGATTTTTAATTGTCTTGTTGAACCAAGGGGGAATTTTTCCTTTATTATTAAATTCCCTTTTAGATGGAATAAAGGTATTTTCCAAATAATGTACAATGTTTTTAAAAAAGTCCCAAGCTTGTTGTGTTGTACAATTAAGAAGATTAGATTCCCAGTTTATGTTTTGTAAGTATTCATTGATTTTAGGAAAATTTGCTTTATTATAATTTTTTATACAGTATAACTTCCTTTGTGTAGTTTTAAACTGTTAAATTTCAAAAAGAATAGATGAATGATCACTGGTCCCAAGTGGATCCCAAATTTGTAAATTGCTAATTTGTTGCTCTATGTTAGTAAATAATAGACCCAAAATATTAGGACCTCGAGTGGGTTCAGTAACAAGTTGTTGTAATCCAATACTAACTACCACATCTACTAGTCCTTTCTTGGCATAGGACTGTCCTGAGAATGAGTCCCAGTTAATATGAGGGAGGTTAAAGTCACCAAATATTACAGTATCTTGAGATTCTGAAAAATGTGTAATTTCTTTAAACATATCAGTTGTGTAATCTGAATTTGCAGATGGAGGTCGATAGATGTTATCAATAGTTATATAGGACTGGTCCTTCAATAAGATTTTAACCCATATAATTTCCAAAGGAAAGGGAGAACACTTCAAAAGAAGGAATATCATTTCGTATGTACATACAAACTCCACTTCCTTGCTTATTTAATCTGTTTTTATGATATCATTTATAACCTGGAATTTCTCTGGACCAAGTTGAGAATGCATCCCACCAAGTTTCAGTTACTCCCACCACACCTATATTTAAAGTTTTACATTTGGCTTCGAGTTCTGCTAATTTGAGTCGGTTTAAAGATCTTGCATTCAAAGCTAGGAATTTACATTTAGTTGTAATAATATTTTGGTAAGTATTCAGAGACTTGGGAATAGACCCATTCTCCCCCATTGTTTTTAGTTTAAACAATGATTTATGATTTTAGTGATACTTTTCCCCATAAGTGTACTACCCCTACAACTGAGATGTAAACCGTCCCAGCAAAACAAGGAAGAACGATCTGAAAATGATTCCCAGTGGGTAATACAGGGTATATCCTGCTTAAAACACCACTTTCTCAGCCATTCATTTAGGGCTTTGATTTTCTGCATCATGGTAGATGTTGCTTTCGGGACAGGTAGAATTTCAGATATACATACACAGCATCCCCTATCAAGTAGCAGGTTACATAATGCCACATAGTCCTGTTGTAACTGATTAAATGGGGTGTTGATTATATCATTAACACTGGCATGTATGATAACCAGTGGATTTTCTCCCGCATTTTGTAAAAATTTTAGGCATCATGGAGGTAATGTCAGATACCCTGGCCCCACGGAAGCTAGAACAAGTGCGGTTGCTCTTGTCACTATTGCATACAGCCCTGTCAATGTGCTTAATGATTGAACCTCCCAGAACTAACTCTTGTTTTGAGACAGTAGGGGTACAAGAATCAGAAACAGGTGATTGTTTAACACACTCTGGAGCGATTAACTTAATAGGTATTGATTTTATAGCTTGAGACTTACTAGGACAAATATCCATGGGCATTAACTCCTAACTGAAAAGTGTTTTTAAACCATTATTATCAACAGAGGGTGATGCACAGGATAAATCATGTAGCACTTCATTATTTGATACAGTCAATTGCTCAAACCTATTATGAGTTTCAATAGGGGCACTATTGTGCATTTGACCGCCCCTCCTTTTTTTAATAGGCTTTGTGACAATGGTCCAGTTATCATTATCATGAGAAGAGGGCTGATAATCATCCACCTTATAAGAGGGGGGCGAGGCAACAGGTATGCTAGTACTAGTCATTACAATTGTCTCCTCATCAGGAGGCATAGAAATGCTACCTAAATGTGAAGGAAATTGTTCATTAGAATGAAGTTGTTCTTCCATAAGATCAATGTAACTTTCCAATTCCCTAATATCAGTAGAAACTGGTTTAATATTAAGCAGAAATGCTATCTATGCTTCAAGAGTAGTAATCAGATGGCAATTAGCACATACATACTCGCTCCCATACTTTCCCTCACTATACATCAAACATTGCATACACTTACTAAGTTCTTTTTCCATTATTAAAGGTATATATTTACTAAGTAAAGGATATGCTAAAATTATCTTATCCAAGTGTGTCTAATGCCAGCAGTTTCAGCGTGGCCAGAGGACACAGCAGACACACGCAAACGCGCGTGTCTCTGCATGCGTCTCCACTCACGGCCCCGCGCACACTCACCCCGCTCACTAGAGGGGCAGGTTTTAAGCCAAAAAACTGGAAGTAAGCATCCATTCACTTCCGGTTTCAGCGTGAAGTGAAAATAACAATATTTACTTAAATTCAGCAAGATTCTGTGAGTTGAAGGTTTACAAGCCATTAAAAGGGCAAGAGGACCACCAGGCAACAGTGCTTTTAACAGAGCAATGTTGTTTTGGGGTAGGAGGTATACTAGCCTATTGCTAGTCCTCCAGGTTCCCACAATGCTCTGCTATTCACTGAAGAGTCAGTTACAAGCAAATGGGACCACACAGGGTTGACAAAACCAATGTTTCTCTATGATCCTTCCTTCCTACTGCCAAACAGGAAGTTCCTATTGACAGTCAAATCCAGTGGCTATAAAAGTAGAACTGGCTTAGGGTAGGCGGGTTTCACAGCAGGAAGGTCATGTCATATGAACCTAATAGATTTCTTTGACTGGGTGACCAAAGTAGTAGACCAGGAAGGGGCTGTGGATATGGCCTTCCTAGATTTTAGCAAGGCATTTGACACAGTCTCACACAAAAGATTAATATATAAGTTAGCCAGCCTTGGAGTGGGCCCCATGGTGGTAGCCTGGATAAAAAACTGGCTGGACAACAGGACGCAATGGGTAATAGTAAATGGAGTCCACAGTGAAGAAAGGAGGGTAACTAGTGGGGTACTGCAGGGTTCAGTACTGGGACCGGTCCTCTTTAATGTCTTTGTAGGTGATATTGGAGAGCACCTGGAAGGAAAAGTATGTCTCTTTGCAGATGACACAAAGATCTGCAACAGGGTTGATACACAAGGTGGGGTGGAAAGGATGAAAAGGGACTTGGCAAGGTTGTAGGAATGGTCAAGTATATGGCAGCTCAGATTCAATGCAAAGAAGTGCAAGGTAATGCATCTGGGAAATAAAAACCCAGGGGAAGAGTACACAAAGGGGGGTGAGATAATAACAACAACAAAAATCGACAAAGACCTAGGAGTAATTATATCAGATGACCTAAAGGTGGGCAAGCAATGTGAGAAGGCAGTAAGGAGGGCTGGGGGGATACTGGGATACATAGGAAGAGGCATCAACAGTAGAAAGCAGGAAGTTGTTATCCATCTGTACAGACAGTTGGTGAGACCTCATCTAGAGTATTGAGTGCAATTCTGGAGACCCCATCTCAGCAAAGACATAGACAGAGTGGAGGCTGTTCAGAGGAGGGTAACCAAAATGGTGCAGGGTCTGCACCAGAAGACATATGAGGAGAGACTAAAACAGTTTAATATGTATACCCTTGAGGAAAGGGGGGAGGGGACATGATAGAAACATTCAAGTATCTCAAGGGAATTAACAAAGTACAAGAGGGTAGTATCTTTCAGAAAAAGAGATGAGCAAGAACAAGGGGACACAATTTGAAGATAGAGGGGGACGGCTCAGAGGTAATGTTAGAAAGTATTTTTTCACAGAGAGGGTTTTGGCTGCATGGAACAGCCTTCCTGAGGAGGTTGTAGAGTCAAAAACAGTGAGGGAATGCAAGAATGCATGGGACAGACATAAGGCAATTCTAGTGGGGGGGGTAGGAGGAAGTAAGCTGTTGATTAACTAGAATCTGCAGCTTATCCACCAGGTAGGGAAATGGGCAGACTGGGTGGGCGAAGCGGTCCTTATCTGCCATCAAATAATGTCAGAAATATAATGATTGATGTACCTGGGAGCGCCCTCTACAGCTAAGGTGTCATGTACAACCACAGCAATAATTTATGAATGGACCTTTCAGACAGCATCATGATACATTACAAAATGTTTCATCCATGAGAACATGTCATTGTCATAAGTGTATTCTTATGACTAGAATGCGACAAATTGTAGCATTCAAAAGGGCAACTGAGATAATACTCTGCTGCCCCCCAAATTGACCAATAGAAGTAATAGTAAGTGCGATCATCAAACGCACATGAGCTGGCTATCTAGCACCAGACTAGATGTTATCAGGGTATAAAACCCCTTTCCCCATGCTCCCTCTCTGAGGAAAATTGAGGCAGACCCTGCATGACACTGCAGTGTTTGAGAGCTCCAGACTCCCAGGTGCGTATGTTACATAATTAGTATACAATGTATAATGACTGTCCTATAATGCAAGCTGGTAGGACAATAAAAGAACCTTATGTTGCTTTTATGACCGCTTCTGTTTCTTTTTATTGTCCTTTCTTTAGTCCTAGAATCTGTAAGAGGGGTATTGTATGTTTTGTTATGGTGTAGTGATCTCCTGACATTCCCCACAGGGTTATGTTTCCCTGCAGGTAACCAAGGGTTTATTAGATCATAATAATGAAGTCAGAGGATGTTCAACAGAGCCCAGCAAAATACCCAACAGAGCTCCTGGGGAAGTGCTGCAATGGGGGGGTAGAGGTTTGAACAGGTTCTTACCATTAGCAGTCATGGAAGCAGAGGACCAAAGCGGGCAGAGTGATCTCTGGGCTTGAGCAAATGATGAGGATATGGTTGGAGCAGAGCAGGCAGAAGAGGGGAGGAAAGGAAGGGGGATAAAAGGTTGTACCAGTCTGGGGGCTAAATTGGACAAGGTAGGGCGATCAGGTGATGATGAGGATGAGAGACAGGATAGCCCTACAGCAGGGAAGGCAGGAGGCCAAAAGGGGATGGGCACAAGGGATATCATAGGTCAAAAAAATGTATGTCAGTCAATGAAGGGGACTGACCAGTAAGTAAAAGTAGGGAGAAATGACTTGAACCACAAAGAGAAGAGGAAGTGTTGATCATAGGGGACTCAGTAATAAAGGTCATACATTGAACCAAGCAATGGGATCCCAACAAAAGAAAGTAGTGGTATGTGTTCTGGGGATTGATGCAGGAACGGTGGGGTCTATGCTCATGCATGAGGCAGGAAGGGTTGGGAGAAAACTACACTTAATAATACACCTAGGGACAAATGATCTAGTGGTGAATGAGGTATATGAGGTTCAGAAAAGGTATAGGGAGCTAGGGGAATGCTGCAGATTGGTGGCCAGCTCTATAACATTCTTGGAGGTTCTCACGGTCCACTGCACCAGCACAGGGAGGAAGGATAGGATTAGGGAGTTTAATGTATGATCAAAGCAGACAAAGCCATGGGACCCAACAAGATGCACCCCAGAATCCTTAAGGAACTGGGGTCAGAATTAGCAACCCCTCTGTCACTTCTATTCACAAAATCCTTGAAGAGCAGTTTGGTACCCAAAGACTGGAAAAAGGCAATAGTGGTTCTACTTTACAAATCAGGCAGTTGCAAAGAGGCTAGTAATTACAAACTGGTGAGCCTCACATATATAGTAGGGAAACTAATGAAGACACTACTCAAACAGAGGATCATAGCATTCCTCAAAACTAGCAGCCGACAAGATCCTAAACAGCATGGTTTCACAGCAGGTAGGTTATGTCAGACAAATCTGCTTGAGTGTTTTTGACTACGCTACAAAAATAGTGGACGACGGTGGGGCAGTAGATGTGGTCTACCTAGACTTCAGTAAAGCTTTCGACTTGGTTCCACACAGAAGGCTGGTAAAGAAGCTTGACCACACAGGGGTTGGTCCAGAAGCAGTCAGATGGGTACAAAACTGGTTACAAGGCAGAACCCAGAGGGTACAGATTAATGGAGTGCAATCGACAGAAGGCAGGGTGATCAGCGAGGTGCCCCAGGGCTTAGTGCTAGGGCCTGTGTTTGTCAATGTTTTTATAGCAGACATCACTGATGGACTGGAAGGGAAGGTGTGTCTGTTCGCAGATGACATCAAGATATGTAGCAGGGTGGACATCCCAGAAGAAGTGAGCAAGATGGAAGCTGACATCAAGAAACTAGAAGAATGGTCTGGAGTGTGGCAGCTGAGATTTAATGCCAAAAAGTGCAAGGTCATGCATATAGGAAAGAAAAATCCAAGAAAGGAGTATTACCTAGGAGGTAAAAGACTGGCAGCCTCAAACCAGGAATGAGATCTGGGAATTATAATCTCAGATGACTTGAAGGTTAGTGAGCAGTATGAGAAGGCAACAATGAAGGCCAACAGAATGCTGGGCTGCATTGGAACGGAATCATGAGTAGGAAGAGAGAGGTGGTATTACTACTATATAGATCGCTGGTCAGGCCTCACCTGGAATACAGAGTCCAATTCTGGAGGCCTCACCTCAGGAAGGACATTGACTGGGTGGAAACATTACAGAGAAAGGCAACAAAAATGATTCAGGGTCTGCAGTACATGTCCTATGAGGAAAGACTTAGGGAACTGAATGTGTACTCCCTGGAGCAGAGAAGAGAGAGAGAGGGGACATGACTGAAACATTCAAGTACATAAAAGGTCATTAACAAGGTACAGGCACAGGAACTTTTTCACTTTAAGAAGGGCTCCAGGACCAGGGGACATGACCTCAGGCTGCAAGGAGGGAGGTTCTCTACTAACACCAGGAAGTTTTTCTTCACAGAAAGAGTGGTGGATGCTTGGAACAGCCTGCCCCAAGAGATTGTGGGGGTCAACACTGTGGGGGGGGATTCAAGAATTCATGGGATAGGCACAAGGGAGCCCTGACTACAAAGGGCAACTAGAGTGTCGAAATAGATCTAAAACAAATGGGCAGACTAGATGGACTTAGCGGTCTCCTTCTGCTGTCAATTTCTATGTTTCTAAGGACTGGTGTAATGAAGAGGAGTTTACATGTCTAGTAGGATGGGGGAGCATGTGGCTGGATGAGGGTCTATACACCAAGAATAGGCTGCCACTGAGCGAGGAAGGTTCCAAGGTCCTTAAGGAAAAGATAAGGGGTTACATGATAGAGGTCCTGCAGTTAAATATCTAAGGGAGGAGTATGTAGCACGGATGACTGGGAGGAGGGATGGGGGGATGAAGTCCTCACTGGCACTCCTCTTCAAGAAGGAGAAAGTAATATGGCAGGGTTTTTTTTGGGGGGGGGGTCTGTCCAATGGCTGGCAATGTGTGCAAATTCACAGCGTTTGTGTAATAAAATCCCTGACTTGTAGGTGGCCATTATGTTGAGGGGGGATGGACTTGGTGGCTATCACAGAAACCTGGTGCAAAGAACACCAGGACTGGGATTTGGTCATCTCGGGGTTTAATGGGTTCAGGCAGGACAGGGTTGGGAAAAGAGGGGGTGGGGTGGCACTCTATGTGAGGGACTCCATAAAGGCTACTGATGTACTGGGGGTGGGGAGTGAAAGAGGTACTATGGGTAAATTTAGAAAAGGGGAAGGTGATAGTTCTGAGATTGAGGTGATATACAGGCCCCCTACGCAGAGTAAGGAGATGGACATGGACCTGCTACAGGAGATACATAACATGGCAAGTAAGGGCAAATTTTTTATTTTGTTTAAAAGTTTGGTAACCGGGAGAGGCACACTGAGCCGAGGCCCTGGGGGAGGGAAACAAGGGTGACATGATTACAATAATAAAGTTCAGGCTGGTTACAAATTGCCTGGATAAGGTACAAGTATACATTATGAAAGAGTTATGTGGTGAGTTTTACGTACATTATATACATATATAACAATGAGTTTCAATACTACAAGAGGATATGGTTGGGATAGGTTAGCTTAGGGTTGAGTTAGCATTACATTTAGCAGCCTGGGGTAGGTAGTAGGGGACTTAGCCAGGCTGGTAGCTAGAATGGAGGGAGGTAGAGAGTGGGACAGGGCACATTTAAAGAGATTTAATGAGGGTAACAGATGGAGTGTAGTTGGAAGGGAGTTCCAGTTATGAAGAAGGTACAAGGAGAAAGCAGCCTTCATGGAGCTGGAGTGGGGACAGAGAATGGAGAGAGTATAGTAAGGGGGGGCGGTGTTGGAAGACTGGAGAGTTTTTGCAGGGTGCCGAAAGTCATGGATACTATTTTTTTGGTACTGACTTTTAACTAGTTGGCTTGGAACCATATAAAAAAGTGGTTAAAGACATTTTGCAACTGTGTAGTCACTGTGGGGGCAGAGGGTCCAGAGGAATAAAGAATGGTATAATCTGCATAAAGGCTATACAGGTACAACCAAGCAAAGTGAAGCACCCCTCAGGAAGACAGTAGTCAAAGCGCAGGGGTTTCCTGTAGCGTTACTTTCAACCATGCTGGATTTACCTGTATTTCAATAAACAGAGAACTTCTCTGAAACTTTGGACTGGACTCCTTTACTTTTCCAAATACAGGTACCAGTGAGTGCTTCACTTTGCTTGATTGTACCTACAGACTAATTTGGGGTCAGCAACCTCATGTGGAGCACCAGGCTCCGACCTGCTGAGCACATCGTTCTCTTCATTTTCTTTGCATAAATGTATATATGAGATGATGAGCATACAAGGAGGAGATCATTTAGAAAGATAGAAAAGAAGATGAGACCTAGGATAGAGCCTTGAGGTATGCCTTCTAAAATTGGAAGGGGGGGTGAATGGGTATCACTTGCCTGGACACATTGGGTGCGACCGGACAGGTAGGATTTGAACCATTCAACTGTGGGAGGGGCAAGGCTAGCAAGTTCTAGTTTAGTGGGGAGGAGGTGATGAGAGATGGAATCAAAGGCCTTTGCTGGGTCAATGAAAATTGCAGAGGTAAGGTGTCCTTGGTCCATGCCTTTGAGAATGGCATCTGTGACCCAAAGAAGGGAGGAGAGGGTTGAGTGATTTTTTTTTTAAAACTGGACTGGTAAGGGAAGAGGAAATTTGTGGAGGAGAGGAAGTGGGAGAGCTTGGTTAGCACTAGCTACTCCTGGAGCTTTGCTAATATGGGGAGGAGGGAGATGGGCCTGTAATGACCAGGTGAGGAATGATCACCTTCTTTGTGCAGGGGGATCACTTTAGCAGGTTTCCAGACTTGTGGAACTATGTTATGTGAAAAGGAGAGGTTTAGCAGGTGGGATAGGGGGTGGGCAATGGCTGGGGCTGAGATCCAAAGGAGGAGCGGGTCAAGGCCATCAGGGCTAGATTTGCAAGGATTTAGTGACTGGAGGGCATGAAGAACTTCACGTGCTGTGATGGGGGAGAAATGAAAACTCTCTGTTGATGTGGGGGTATGTAATGACAAGGGTGTGTGTGTGTGCAGGGGTGCAGGGAAGGGCACAGGTTGTGAAGAAATAGTTTAGGGTGGAGGTAACGGTGGGGGGGTCAGAGACTAGCTTGTTGTCAATGAGTAGAGAAGGAGTGGAGTATTTAGAGGGGGGGTTAAAAAGGGAAGAGGGTGTTTGCCAGAATTTATGGGGAGAGGTAGTTTTTTTTTGTAGTGTATTCCTGAAGTACTGGGCTTTGGCAGCTCTAATTGCTTTGGTGCATGAGTTTCTTAGCGTAAAGTAGGTTGTGTGGTCAATGTGGGAGAGTGAAACTTTGTAGTGCGCCCTGGTGCGGTCACTGGAGATGCAAAGCTTGATGATGTCTGCAGATATCCATGGGTGGTGATGATGTCTTACTCTGTGGCATCTTGATGAGGCATGAGTATTCCATGCCTCATGCAGTATGTGGCAGAAGGATAGTTCAGTGTTGATGTCAGTTGAAGCATAGACAAGGGACCAGTTTGAGGAAACAAAGTCATGTAGGAGTGCAGTGGTGTTAATGGAGCATAATGATATAACCCATCAGTATGTGGAGGCAGAGTGGGGTAGTTGTAGTTTTCACATGCAGTATGTCAAGAGGTGGTCGCTGAATATGTCAGGGAGTGTACCGGAGGAGGAGATCTGTTGGGAGTGTGTGGCCAGGATCCAGTCTAGGAGGGTGTGGTTGTTTGAGTGCGGATTGGGTCTGGTGGGTTCATTTATGAGTTGGTGTAGGTTTAGGGATTCTATTTGTTGAATCATGGGTTTTAGGTTAGGGGCGATCCAGTTCTAGTTGAAGTCACCGAGTAGGATGAGTTCGCTGGAGGTGGCAAGGGATGACATGGAGGAGATGGTGTTGACTATGGAGGTGGGGGAGGTTTTGGGGGAGGCATAGAGCACACCGCACACTGGTGAAGATGGGGAGAGTTGTGCTTTAATAAGGAGGAGTTCATGTGTTTTTGGTATGGACTCCCTTGTGATGACTGAGTATGGTAGGTCTTGATGTATGCAGATGGCTACACCTCCTCCATGCTTTGAGCAGTCCTGACAGTAGAGGTGGTAGTTGGGTAAGCTCAGTTGGGGATCAGGGATTCTGGGAGAGAGCCAGGATTCAGTTATGCAAAGGATGTCAGGGGTGTGTTGGGATGCCCAAACCATGAGGAGGCCGATTTTAAGGAGTAAGCTTCTGGCATTTAGATGGTACAGTGTGAGACCTTTTGAGAGCGGGGAGTGTTGTAAGGCTGAACTGGGATTTGGTTGGATGTCTCCAGCTAGTAGAAGGAGTAGGTAGAGGAAGAAAAGCTTATTTCCAGTCCTGTGTAGTTTGGACTGGATGTACTGTATGAGTTTGCATGTTGGTTTGCAGGAGAGGTGGAGCCTGTGGATGAGCTCCAGGGTGAGGGTGGGGGAGCACAAAATGTTAGGTAGTGGAATGGAGTGGGGTGTTAGTGTGAGGTTAAAGTTGTGAGTATGTAGAGTGCTGGTAGCAAATGGTGGTTGTGGGTAGTGATTTAGGTTATAGACAGAAGGATGAGAAGTGAGTGAGACGTAATATGTTAGGGAAAGGGAGAAGGGGCATGTGGTGGAGGGATAGGTTGATGGGGGGAGTCAAGTAAGGGAAAGAGGACACATTTGTTTGTTTATTAAAAGGGTAAGACCATAGAGCAAAGCTAATTTACAATGGTGACCTTGGTATTACAAAAGACACATATAAACAATATTCCAATGAAATACGAACAATACAAAATATGAAAGAATAAATAACAATAAGCAGAAAAAAACTATTAAAAACAGTTACAAAGCCTTGGAAAGGAAGTAAGATATGTTTTCAATGCACGCACTGAAGGTGCCTTACTATTTTTATATTGAAACTGTTTGGGAAGATTATTCCAGTTCTTCGGAACCAATTGACTAAAAAATTTGTCAGAGCGAATAGCTCTTGTATTAGGAACACACATCACCATAAGATCACTGTTTCTTAATGAAACATCTGCATCTCGAAATTTTAATCAGTCCCTTAAATACCCCAGTATCACACCCAATCCACACTTATATGAGAAAATGCTTTTATGAATTTCTCTCCTATCAGGTAACGATAACCACCCCAGACTCTGGTATAATTCACAGTGATGGACTTGTTTAGGGCAATTAAATATCAACCGGGCCAAAGAATTATACATAGATACATAGACAGTGTCAGCAGATAAGGGCCTATGGCCCACCTAGTCTGCCCATTTGAGTTTGTAACTTCAGTTTATGTTTTCCTAGAACTCTGTTGCCCCTTACACCTGACCTCCAGAATTCCTTTATGTCTATCCCACGCATTTTTACATCCCGTGATTGTTTCAGCCCTCTCCACTTCCTCAGGCAGGGTGTTCTACTTGTCCACCACCTGTTCTGTGAAGAAATTCTTCCTCACATTTCCTCTGAATCGTCCTCCTTCTAACTTCATCCCATGCCCTCTAGTCCTGGAACATCTTTTTCGCTTAAAAATAGTGTATTCTTGCACCCTGTTCCTCCCTGTAAGATACTTGTATGTCTCTATCATGTCCCCTCTCTCGCTCCTCTCCTCCAGGGAGTTCATATTCAATTCCTTCAACCTGTCCCCATAGGACTTGTGATGCAATCCATGTACCATCTTTGTTGCCCTCCTCTGAACCTTCTCTACCCTGCCTATGTCCTTACATAGGTAAGGTCTCAGAACTGTACACTGTACTCCAGGTGAGGCCTCACTAGTGTCTTGTATAGTGGAATCATGACCTCCCTTTTCTGCTGGTGATGCCCTGCCTATGCATCCCAGCATCCTATTGCTTTACCTGCTGCCTTGTCACATTGTTTCCCTACCTTGAGGTCATCAAAGATGATAACCCCAAGATCCCTTTCCTGCTTGGTGCATGCTATATCCTCACCCCCAACTGATATATTGTGCCAGGGTTTTGTGCCCCATATGCATTATCTTGCACTTCTTTGCATTGAATTTCAACTGCCAAACCCTGACCATTCTTCAAGTTTCTGCAGGTCCTTCTCGTTCTGTCTACACCCTCTGGTGTGTCTACTCTGTTACAGAGCGTTGTGTCATCAGCGAACAGTGAAATTCTGCCTTCTAGGTCCTGCGAAATGTCACTGATGAAGATGTTGAATAGGACTGGTCCCAGCACTGATCCCTGTGGTACCCCACTGATCACTTTTCCCTCTGTGGAGTGACAGCCATTTACCACCACCCTCTGTGTCCTGCCGCCCAGCCAGTTACCTACCCACCACACTACTGTACTGCCCACACCCATATTCCCTAGTTTGTGTAATAGTCTTCTATGTGGCACAGTGTCAAAGGCCTTGCTGAAGTCCAGATAGGCCATGTCCACTGCCCTCCCCTGATCCACCTCCCTAGTCACCCAGTCAAAAAATTCAACGAGGTTGGTCTGACATGACCTCCCCCTGGTGAAACCATGTTGCCTTGGATCCTGCAGTCCATTGCAACCAGATGTTCCACCAATCTCTCCTTCAGTAGTGCTTTCATGATCTTCCCCACTACCGAGGTGAGGCTGACTGGTCTGTAGTTCCCCACGTCCTCTTTTTCCCACTTTTGTATGAGGGACTACATCTGCTGTCCTCCAGTCTTTGGGTACCTCCCCTGTTTCCAGTGATCAGCTAAACAGGATAGCCAGAGGTTCAGCCACCACCTCTCTGAGTTCTTTAAGGACCCTGAGTTGCAATCCATCTGGCCCCATTGCTTTATCAACTCTCATTACTTCCAGTTCCTTCAGGACCATTTCTACGTATAAAGGGACTTGTGTCCATTTCTGCACCATTCTCACCTCTTGTACTCCCTTCAGACCCATTACCTCCTCTTCCTCAGTAAAGACTGAGCAGAAATACCTGTTCAGTATGTCAGCTTTACTGTTGTCATCCTCCACTCGGCCCTCATCCTCCCCCTTCAGTCTCACTATCCCTCCCTTTGCTTTTCTTTTTTCACTTATGTACCTGTAAAAGGTTTTGTCCCCTCTACCTGCTGATTTTGCAATGTGCTCTTCTGTCTGAGCTTTGGCTTCCCTTACTGACCTAACTGCCTCCCTTTGCTTCTCCTGGTACTTCTCCCTATCCCCTTCTGCCTGTGTATTTTTGTATTGCCTGAATGCAATCTTTTTGGCTTTCACTTTCTTTGCTACCTCATTGGAAAACCATAATGGCCTCCTCTTCCTTTTCCTCTTGCTAACCTGCTTAATGCATAATTATGTTGCTCTTTTAATCCCCATTTTAAATACTGCCCACTGTTCCTCAACTCCTGATTCCTGCCCCATTCCCCTTAATGCCGCTTTCAAGTATCTCCCCATTTTCCCAAAGTCTTCCCCCCTAAAATCCAGGATACGTGTTTTTGTGTGGTTTGGTTCTGCTCCTTCTGTAATTTCAAACCACAATGACTGGTGGTCACTGTTCCATAGGTGCTCCCCAACTGTTACCCCCATCACACTGTCCCTGTTTGTGAGCACAAAGTCCAGTATTGCATTCTGCCGAGTTGGTTCCATGACCAGTTGCTTAAGGAAGGCACCCTGAAGGGAGTCCAGGATAAATCTGCTCCAAGTTGATGCTGCTGCTGGGATGCTTCAGTCCACGTCTGGAATATTAAACTCTCCAACCAGTACTACCTCACCCTTGTCTGCCATCCTTTGGATGGCTAGCATCAGCTCCCTATCTGTTTCTTCCTCCTGGGCTGGTGGTCTATAGACCACACCTGTGCAGATGGCTGGCCCCATTTTGCTTCCCAGCTTAACCCACAGTATCTCTCCTTCATTTTGTTCCTCCTGGATCTCTGTGGCCCTTATGTCATTTTTCACATACAGTGCCACTCCTCCTCCCTTCCTACCTGCCTGGTCTCTTCTGAATATGTTGTAGCCAGGAATGGCCATCTCCCAGTCATGGTTATCATTACACCAGGTTTCTGTGATGGCCACAATGTCCAGGTCTGACTGCACCATGACAGCCTCCAGATCTTCCATCTTGTTGCTAAGGCTCCTGGCATTGGCACACATGATTTGACCTCCCTAGACTGTTTAGCTGTTCTACTCCAGCCCCTTCCCTGGTTGTCCTTTATCCTTGGTTCTCCTTGCTGTCTGCCCTTCTGCTGATGTTTGCCCCTTTTCTGCCTATCCACCTTTTTGGTGCTAATCTCCATCTTTTGCACACTGCTTTGTTGAGATATCCACTCTTCTGGTTCACTGGTTCCACTGCTAGCTGTGGGGGGTGAGCAAGTAGGTACCCTCCTTGCTGGCCTGCCACCCCCCTTGGCTAGTTTAAATGCTTGTCAATGTAGCATTTAAACTTATCACTGAGTGCTTGGATTCCCCTCCAGGATGGATTCAGGCCGTCAGGCCCTCCAGGTGGGTCCCCAGTCACCAATGAATCCAAACCCTTCCTCACAGCACCAGTTCTTCAACCATGAGTTAAAGTTCCTGGTGCATGCACCCTTATGCTCTCCCATGCCTCTCACAGGTAGTACTTCTGAGAAGGTGACAGAAGTAGCTACTTGCTTGAGACCCTTTCCCAATTTCTTAAACTCTTCCTGAACTTCCTTTGGCTCCCCATTTGCCAGGTCATTAGTACCTAGGTGGATAATGACATCCAGCTCACCCTCCCCGTCTTACCTTCCCAGTGATCCCCAGGATCTTCCTTCCATCCCTCCGTGCCATGGCACCTGGTAGGCACCTCACCTCCTGGTCCTCCCCCCCCTCCTGTGTTCCTAGCTGGATCCCTCTTATGATGGAGTCCCCCACCAGGATTCACTTCCTCCTCCTTGGGGGTCCACTGCTCTCCCCGCTGAGGTCACCTCCTTGGCTAACCTCCACATCCTTTCCTTCCACTTCTCTGGGTACCTCTATTTGGTTGCCCCATTTGCCAGTGTGACATATGAGTTCTTGAGTGGAATAGAATCTGAGATGTGCCTCTGTCTAACCGTCTTAGCCCGCCCTGAGCCCACTGTCATCCAAGTGCTCCTCGTTCTCGGCATCCTTTGAAGCAGCGGCATTGGACAGGGTGGTCTCTGGATAGGGGTGATGGTACTCCTGACCCAGTTTACTTCCGCTCTGAGTCTGGCTGCCTCATCCCGCAGTCCAGAGAGATGCATGCAGATAGGGCAGCACCTCAGTGTCCAGAAGGTCTGCCTGAATATGGCTGCCCTGCAGCTACTGCATTGAACCACTCCCCACATTATACTGCAATTATACTGCTATTCCACTACTTGTCTGTTACTGAAGCTCTCCTAGTTCCCTTTTTATTAATTTACTGTCCTAAAAATCCTGCCACTGATCCTCAGATACTTTTCTTTTAAAAAACATAAAATAAATAAATAAATGAGTCAAAACACTTGTCATGCTGAGGGTGGGCTTCTTCCCCTTATGCCCCTCCTACTCCACACCCCCTACTATCCCCTGTGTTTAGCTCCTGTCAATCAGATTTAACAGGGTATATAATTAAGAGTTGTAGGAGGGGGGGACGAAAATTTGCAGCAATTAAAGACAGCAAAGAAATACACCACCACTACGTTTTAAATTTTCAACAGCCCAAAAACAATTCTAAGTAAAGACAGCAAAGAAATTACAGTGTCACTAAATCCCACAATCTAAGTTTAATAACAAAAATAGCAATTACCAGTTACTGTAAAGCACTGAAATGAATATGTTTCCTTCCCCTTCTGGCTTTTTCCGAGAAAACAAAAATCACTTGCTACCTCAACTCTGACTAAGCCCCACCTCCAGTTATCATGTAGCTGAGGTCAAAGGCCTGACAATTAGCACCCCTCACCCAGACTACAGGGCAAGTCAGACAAGCCAAGATTAAATTTGCAGCAATTAAAGACAGCAAAGAAATACACCACCATGTTTTAAATTTTCAACAGCCCAAAAACAATTCTAAGTAAAGACAGCAAAGAAATTACAGTGTCACTAAAAGCCCACAATCTAAGTTTAATAACATAAATAGCAATTACCAGTTACTGTAAAGCACTGATATGAATATGTTTCCTTCCCCTTCTCACAAAATGTCTAACTATGTAATCTACCTAGGGTAGAGTTACTATGCAGAATATCCCCATAATCAATCAGAGGAAAGATCTGCATCTGGACAATCTGGACAAGTGACAGGAAGCACCATGTAATGTGTTGCATTTTGAGGTGTGAGAGGAGTTTAAAATATATAATAGAATAGCATAAAGTGTAGTGCTAGGTGGAAGTACATAGAGGTGGGGGGCAAGGTGTAAAGTATAAAATGCTTGTTGTGTTTTATGAGCCCAGGCTAGCCTGGGATTGTTCACTTTTTATTTAATTGTTATGTAACCCCTTTGTTACCCGGGGTTACTAGAATCCCAGTAAGACTTAGTGGTAGGCAGGGAAGGCAGCTTGTGAAACTCCAGTTAAATGGGTTTCACACTGTCTCACTCTGTCCTCAGTCACAGCTGAGACTAGAGGGATGACATCATAGTAGAATTGTTACAGCTGCATGAGCCACAGTTGGAATCTTCAGCTCAGAGTAGTTCTAGAACGTTGGGATTCAAAGGGCAGTCTTCTGTTTGTCCTTGAGCAAGAAGGAAGCATCAGACTGTAGTTTGAGTTTTGCCTCCACACAGAAGGAAGTTTTTCTGTGTTTCACCATTCTTCAAGTGGTGGAGACCGTCCCCTCGGTCTCAGTGTCCCCTCCCTCCAGGGGGGGAGTAGAAAAAGGTCTCTGTGGGTTCCAGGGACAATCCCCTTTTCCCACCAAGGAAAGAAGCTGCCTGAAATTACTTTGTCTGTTTGGGTATGACAGAAAAGGTTAAAGGACTTCGCCTGTGGGGCCCTGCAACAATTGGGTGAGTGTTTGGCTCCAGATTAAGGGGCAAACAACTGTTTTTCTATTCAGGAAATGTTATTGGGGACTGCTGTTTGGGAGCACTATATACACTAGGATGAACAAATGGAGCAGTCAGTTTAAAGTTTAAATGGATTTAGAGTTCACAGTAGAGGGGGTGCATCAGATCATCCACCATGCAATCTACAGTTTTACAGTTCGGAAGTGTCTGTGTGTTCAGAGAAATGGCCGGGTATCGGCTGTGGGAGCTGGAGGTGGATAGATCCCCATCTTTAGTAACAAGGTCCACCTCTATGGATTTCTTCTGTTTTTGCTACTCGCCTCATGCACTTGGACAGTGATGGGGTGGGTACCCAGACGTGGGTTGCAGCTTTAAAATCTCTCTAGGAGTCGTAGACTTCAAGTGGTGTGGGGAGCCACAGAATGGGACCATTACTCCTTGTTCGATGGGAGTTTCGAATTGGAAGTACGAAAACAAAATCTCTCTAGGAGTCACAGACTTCAAGTGGTGTGGGGAGCCATAGTTTTGGGAGCTTCCATGTTTGATGGGATGTCTTTCCAAGTAGAGTTTGGGTTCATTCGCCAAGTGGACCATCAGTAGAGTGGCCGGCAGGGGAGCCGGGCCAGTCAGGCTGTGTATCCAATGCGCATGCGAAGTCCAGGCTGAGTGCCTGGTGGGTCTAAAGCCAGACAATTGTAAAGTGTTCATTCTCCAATGGACCGCTGTGTTTAACCTCTAATCTGCATTACAGCTACGTAGCCCTTTGGGGGGACCATACAGAACTTTGTTTGTGTTCAGTGAGTTAATAAATAAAGCCACACTGAAAAATCCCAATTCTGGTTCTGGACATTACAGTTATTGCTTCCTGTAGTTGGATTTACTTGGGTGTCCCTGTGCAGAGTAGTCAAACCTAGGTCTCTTGTGCCAGGTAACCTCATCCTTCCCCGAACCCGTAGAGACATATGTATATCCATGTTATAAAAATGAGCATATGCCGGTTACAAAAATGGAGGCACCGCTTTGGATTTGTTTGGGAAGGAAGGTGCTTGGGCAAGTAGGCTAGCGTTTTGGCTATCTGGCAGTCGGTAGCACAAAAAAGTTGAAACAATTTCCTAGTGTGTTGCTGTGTGCTGTGAATCTTGTGCTGCTGTTTAAAAAATGCCAACTGTTTACCAAGGAGCTGTAATGCCAAAGTGTGTGTCCTTGTCCTGCATCAACATAGTTTACAGCGTTTGTCAGTTTTAAAATGAGTTTCTGTGAAGGAAAGTGTGGAAAACTAGGGGTAGCAACAGAGAAATTATGGCCTGGACATTGGAAATGCTTTCTATGCAATACTAGAGACTGCAGAGTTAATGGCAATGGTACAAGGTTGAAATGGGCTCCTGCCATGGAGTCAGTTGAAAAAAAAAAAAAAAGTGCATCTTTTCAGTTTGAATTTGCCTGCTCGACGATCGCCGTGAGGAGAGGAGTCCTCGTGAGGAAGAAGAGGCTCATTTGCATGGCGTCGTGTGGTTGGTCAGTTTGCCATTAGTCCCGCCCCTCAGCCAGCTCTTATGTGTCTGCTTCAGCATTCGAGAGGGAGACAGAGAGTAGTGCGTGTACTGGCAGTGGAGGAGCGTTCGCGAAGTGTTCAAAGTGCTGTAAACAGTGAAAAGTGACTTTTCTAGTTCAAAATCGGGCTCAACCCGCTTATCGGTCGTGGGATCAGTGAATTGTGTGATTAATACTACGATCGCGGAGACTGCCCGCCCGTTTGAAATCTGAGGCCTTCAAAAATCTGGCTGCAGGCCGTTTTCCTCCATCGCAGCAATCTGCTACCATAACAGTGAGTAAACGATTTAAAACTGCTCAAATCAGTGATTTTCAGTAATGCCATATAAAATGTGAGTGCAGCTGTATAGTCGCTTTGCAAGTAGCAATTGTGTGATATCCTGCTGGCAAGTGCAAGTCTGTAAAGCCATTAAACGCGTGCATAAAAATGAAAGTAGCCTCAGTTTAAAGTTTGCAGCCAGAGAGAGATTGTGGGTTGCAAAATAAATGCAACGCTAGTAGAAGCAGGCAATCCTGTGCTGAAACCTGAAGTTAAAGGGACTGTGATTAAATAAATGTTGCCAGCATGTGAAAAAGTCCAAGGAAAATCCTGTAAATGTGAGAACAGCCAGAAAAGAGCAAGTTGTGCAGTTTGAAATAAAAGTTAATAGTAGCTGATGTAAATCGGGTGCGTAGTGGCTTGACCCAGAGTCTGAATGTTGATGCACAGGAGTGCTGCCGCCGCCATTACAGGGTGGGGTAGTAAAGTAAACACAGCAGCAGAGGAGCCATTTTAAAGCTACAGAGTGTGTTTATTTAAAGTGGGACTTTCAGTTACAGTAAACTTTTGTTTGTTTTTCTGCAGTTATGGCCTCAGGACCAGCTCGTTACCCAGATCATGCCCGGGTTGCAGTAACAGCAGCAGTAAATAGATTGACAGACATTGAAAATTGGTGCTATAGAGGGCAACTCCCTCCTGATGTGGCAATTCCTAATTATCCAGTGCGTGTATGCCAGATGTGCTTTAGTGCTGGAAGGAATGTCTTCATGATTCCTCACTGTGCTGGTTGTCTACAAAAATATGGCTTGTATAAAGCACCTCAAATTCGTTTGGCTCCCATGGACACAACTTCAAGAATCTGCAGTTGGCAGCACACAGCATCAGGCGAGCCTGTGTAGGAAGGTCCTCGGGAGTGTGGCACAAAGTTAGAGAGTGCAGAATTACAGACTGAATCTGAAGTTGAAGTTTTGGATGCTGGATCTAAGAAAGCAAGTTCAGATAAGCATCAATAGACCCCTGGGTGGGGGGGCCTAGCCCAAGTCTCGAAGGTGAAGATGAGATGCGGGAGGCCGTTGAATGGGAGGTGTCGACCTCCGCTCCTAATGATGAATGGATAGTCTCGGGGGTGAGAATTACTGCTCACTCTTGGGCTCAGATCCTCAGTGAAGAGGAAGATGAGGAGGAACCTAAGTGGCCTTGTGAGATAGGAATGGTTAGACAGCCTCAAGATCTTGCCTCGGAGGAATTTGTTCAAGAAGGTGGTGATGCCACTGCCCTGGCTTCACCAGAAGAAAAAGAAGTCAGGGATCCGTTTTTAATTTCATTGAGGATGCGAAGCTGGCAGAACCAGGACTGGCCACCCCCAAGCCAGGCCAGCAGTCTCAGATTGACCAAAGCAAGTAAAGAGAAGAGACTGGTTCGTAGAAAGGCCAATGAAATCTTTGGTATGACCTTTCCTACCTTTCCTCGGAGAGTCTGGGAGGAGATTGAGAACTGCAGGAAATCCTGGATCTGGGATGAAGCAATGAAACATGTGCATCCTGGGGCTAACCAGCATGTAAAGAATAGACTGTTCCATGAAAAGTATACACAGTGGAAGAGAGGCAGGACACTGTTTATGGACAGAGTGAGAATTGTGGACAGAGAGGGATGCGAAGTCTCTCACTGTGTGAATTATGTGTGTCCTGATGGAGTAATAATTCAAGCCCCTGATCCCCTCTACTATTGGCCTCAGTGCAAGGACCTCCCAGAAATTAAGCCCGTGCCTACAAAATGGAGAGCCGAGCAGTGGTAGTCAATACTGCCACATCTGAACTGTGAAGTACCTTTATTGAACTGCCAAAATAAATAAACAAAAATTCGGGGCCCCACATTCTTCAGTCTACAGTAAACTGTCTGCAATCACCAACCGCCTACTGGTTCCACCAGATGACTTCAGATCCAGAGAGGACACCATCCCAGCTGTTTTCCTGTTCATCGCCTGGTAATCGGATGACGCCGGACCCGCTGTTTCTCTTTTTGTTCCTGTTCTAAGGTTCCTTCTCCAGTTATATCATCAGCCCAGCTGTTTCCAGATGTGCACTCCTGTGGGTTCCCGGAAGATGTCCGCCCAGCTGTATCAGAAGAAATGCTGCCAGGGAGAGTATTCAGCAGGGACCAGGTTTGTAAATTCCGAATACTTCAAGAGGCTGGTGAGTCAAAATCTCTTTTTATTCTATCTTTATGACATTGCAATACACACCTTACACTACAGACTTCAAGCAGTGTGTGAACTGTCCTCAAAGACTCTCCCCTTCAGGATTATGGCCTAAAAGACTATGTTCATGGGGCTCCGGCCCAGGAGAGACTCTTTAATGGACTGGCCTTCGGGCCTTGTAGTCACTAGTGGGACATTTAGGGCATTCCATCCCCCAAAAAAGTGTATTGTTATCAATGTCATTTCTGTACTTAATGTATATACTGTCTTTTCTACTTTTCTAAAAAAAAAAAAAATACATATTTTTTCTTTTTGGGATTGTTTAGTGTTTTGTTTATCCTGTATGGTAAGGGTTGTGGTTATTGTTGTTGTTGTAGTCATCGTTATTTAGGTAGATCGTAAATGCAGATTAGGGTGTTTTGTTTTTTGTTGTTTTTTGTCTTTTCTACAGGTGTTCCTGGAAGAAACAAGAGAAGACAAGAAGAGGAGGAGGGGCTCATCGGAGTTCCTCATTTCAGTGCTTATGTTTAGAAATTAAAGTACTGTTGTGTTTCTAATGTTGTAGCTGCAGGCTGCCAAAGGTCGGGGAGGTCCCCGGGTTTTGTTTTTATTTGGGATGTTATGTAGAGGCAGATAGGTTTTCCCTAGAGGGTTAGTGGGGATAGACAGGCTGTGGTCCTGAACGGCCGTAGGGATTGCAGTGCTGATCTATCAGGGCTATGCTCTGGACGGTTCTACCAGAACCACTAGGTGTCCATAGTAAGTGGATAGAGTAGAGGCTGAAATGTCAGCTATAGGCCTCTAGGCCCTTAGTGTTGCCTACCTGTGTCACACGAGTAGGAGGGGGCCTGATCACCCCCCTCCGCAGGTAGCACATAGGGTGGGATGGCCTCAAGGTCGGATGCATAATGACTGGGGACAGTCATTTTCCTGGTCAAAGGCGAGTGTAACCCCTTTGTTACCCGGGGTTACTAGAATCCCAGTAAGACTTAGTGGTAGGCAGGGAAGGCAGCTTGTGAAACTCCAGTTAAATGGGTTTCACACTGTCTCACTCTGTCCTCAGTCACAGCTGAGACTAGAGGGATGACATCATAGTAGAATTGTTACAGCTGCATGAGCCACAGTTGGAATCTTCAGCTCAGAGTAGTTCTAGAACGTTGGAATTCAAAGGGCAGTCTTCCGTTTGTCCTTGAGCAAGAAGGAAGCATCAGACTGTAGTTTGAGTTTTGCCTCCACACAGAAGGAAGTTTTTCTGTGTTTCACCATTCTTCAAATGGTGGAGACCGTCCCCTCAGTCTCAGTGCCCCCTCCCTCCGGGGGGGGGGAGTAGGAAAAGGTCTCTGTGGGTTCAAGGGGCAATCCCCTTTTCCCACCAAGGAAAGAAGCTGCCTGAAATTACTTTGTCTGTTTGGGTATGACAGAAAAGGTTAAAGGACTTCGCCTGTGGGGCCCTGCAACGATTGGGTGAGTGTTTGGCTCCAGTTTAAGAGGCAAACAACTGTTTTTCCAGTCAGGAAATGTTATTGGGGACTGCTGTTTGGGAGCACTATATACACTAGGATGAACAAATGGAGCAGTCAGTTTAAAGTTTAAATGGATTTAGAGTTCACAGTAGAGGGGGTGCATCAGATCATCCACCATGCAATCTATAGTTTTACGGTTCTGAAGTTTCTGTGTGTTCAGAGAAATGGCCGGGTATGGGCTGTGGGAACTGGAGGTGGATAGATCCCCATCTTTAGTAACCAGGTCCACCTCTATGGATTTCTTCTGTTTTTGCTACTCACCTCACCTCATGCGCTTGGCCAGTAATGGGGTGGGTACCCAGACGTGGGTCGCAACATGAAAATCTCTCTAGGAGTCGCAGACTTCAAGTGGTGTGGGGAGCCACAGGATGGGAACATTACTCCTTGTTCGATGGGAGTTTCGAATTGGAAGTACGAAAACAAAATCTCTCTAGGAGTCACAGACTTCAAGTGGTGTGGGGAGCTACAGTTTTGGGAGCTTCCTTGTTTGATGGGATGTCTTTCCAAGTAGAGTTTGGGTTAATTCGCCAAGTGGACCATCAGTAGAGTGGCCGGCAGAGGAGCCGGGCCAGTCAGGCTGTGTATCCAATGCGCATGCAAAGTCCGGGCTGAGTGCCTGGTGGGTCCAAAGCCAGACAATTGTAAAGTGTTCATTCTCCAATGGACCGCTGTGTTTAACCTCTAATCTGCATTACAGCTACGTAGCCCTTTGGGGGGACCATACAGAGCTTTGTTTGTGTTCAGTGAGTTAATAAATAAAGCCACACTGAAAAATCCCAATTTTGGTTCTGGACATTACAGTTATTGCTTCCTGTAGTTGGATTTACTTGGGTGCCCCTGTGCAGAGTAGTCAAACCTAGGTCTCTTGTGCCAGGTAACCTCATCCTTCCCCGAACCCGTAGAGACATATGTATATCCATGTTACAAAAATGGGCATATGCCAGTTACAGTTAAATGTGGTGTGAGGTCAAGGAATGAAAATTATGAGGGGTCTGTGCCAGTGCAAATAGTTACTAATCCTTATAATAGCAGTGTTGTTAGGTAGATTTGGTGGTTGTGTGGCTGGGATTCATTCAAGAAGCAGTGATTCCTAAATGTCATAATTGTTGGAGAATAATTGTGAGCATGGATTGGTGAGGGAGAAATGTGTGGGCAGATGTATATGTGAGTGAGACGAAATAAGTGAGGAAGACGACCCTGGGTGGGAGTGGTGGGGGGAGGGTGGATGGGCTACATCCCTTTGTTGCGCTGCCACCACAGAGCCAATCTACAGCTGTATGCCAACACAAATTTGGCAGCAAGAACATATAATGGTGCCAAACACTGAAGCAGCAGGGTGAGTTCAATACCTGTATTCCTCAGGTACCAGCGACGGAGGAGCTGGGGGGGGAGTGGCTGGAAATGGCACCCTCTGTAGCACTCAGGTTCCTGGATTCTATGGTCTGGGAAGAGGTCTATAGGAGGAAGCAAAGATAAAGGATAGGTCATGGGTAGCCATACATTGGAGGAGGTCAGGTTTCAGAGCAGAGCCGGCACTAAATGCCCACCCTGACTATGGGGTGGAGAGGGGAAGTCCATTCAAAAAATGGAACCCAGACAGAGAAAGGCGTTGGGGGGTAGCTGAAAATGGCACTAGAGAAAGTGTGGAGTGGACGGGGAAGTTAGCAGACAGTAAGAACAGTGGTAGTGACTGAGGGGAAATAGGACAGAGCAGCGAGAAAGAGAAAGTGGTAGCTGAGGGCCGTGCAGAAATTCTAGTTAGCTAGATGAAGCACTGAGAGCTCACAGTAGCGAGTATGGACATCTGGTGCCTTTAAAAGTTGAGCTACTACAATTTAGTGAAAAGGCTTAACAGGGGCTGTACAGAAGTATACATTCAGAGGTGAACATGAGATTGCAACTGGGCAGCTGTGAGATACAGATCTGCAGCTGGCTAAAGGAGAAGAGGGACTGTGCAAGAGAGCACTTCAGGGCAGATTGCTAGAGGAGAGAGGCTCAGAACAGGAAAGCTCTGGGAACAGCCAAACAGGTTTAGGGCACTCAGAAAATGCCTATATTAGTGGCCAAAGCAACAGCATATTATAGAGTAGTAAATAAACTGTAATGCAGTAGAAATATAATGGTGGTCAGTCATACATTACGACAGTAGCTGTGGTTGGTACTATTATCAACACTGTATCTAAAGCAGAGCAGTCACATACACAACAAGTTCTGGCCAGAGCCGATAGGGCTGTGAAACGCTACCAAGTGATGAAAGTTACAGATGTGCGTAGAAATTATTCAACGCCCAGATGTAACTTGCCCATATGTTGGAGGTGGTGCACCTGATTTTCAACATGGCCTTTTTTGGACCCCTCCTCCTGAGCAATGCCAGTGTAATTTTGTTCAATTGTCCCGAAAGGTGATTGCGCAGACCAAACGTGCTGTTCTGCGCTACAGGTGCGAAAACACAGTTTGGGCAGGTTGTGAAAAATGACAGCTGTACAGTTGTGAAGGAGGTGTACCAAAATGGCTATGTTAAAAATGTGAAGTGAAAATATAAAAAATTAGTGATGTTAGGAACATGCATAGAAACTGCACAGCGCACGCTCCTAACACAGTCAATTTTTGGAATTGTTTCACCAAATTTTCAACATGGCCTTTGTTGGACCTCTCCTCATGAACAGTGGCAGTGTCATTTTGTTTAATTTTCCCGAAAGGTGATTACGCAGGGCAAACATGCTATTCTGTGCCACAGGTTCGAAAACATGTTTCAGGCAGGTTGTGGAAAATGACAGTTGTATTGTTGTGAAGGAGGTGTGCAAAAATGGCAATGTTAAAAATGTGGAGTGAAAATATGAAAAATTAGCAGCGTTAGGAACGTGCATAGAAACTGCACAATGCACGCTCATACCGCGGTCAGTTTTTGGAATTTTTTTCACCAAATTTGCAGCATGGGCGTTTTGGGACTCCACCTCATGAACAGTGGCGCTGTCATTTTGTGAATCAGTCCCTAAAAGTGATTCTGCACAGTGACCGCAAAATCACCTTTCAGGACTAAATAACAAAATGACAGTGACAGTGTTCATGAGGAAGGGTCTTAAGAAGCCCATGTTGAAAATGTGGGGCAAAAATTCTACAAAATGGCTGAGATATCAGCATAAGTTGAAAAACCCATTGAATGGCTGTATAGCACACTTACCTTTAATTCTTCAGTTCGTGGTTGGGCTTTGCAGAGTGCAGACATGTCCTGGTCCAGAGAAGATGTCAGCACTGACCTCCAGAGAGTAGTATGGGGTAAGGGGATGTGGAGAGGTGGGTGCGCAGTGGGGGGTGGGGAGGGGGAGGGAGACCGAAGCGACGACAAGCGACCGTTTTTACTTTTACAGGGAAACAAAAGCAACAGTGAGGGACCATTTTCAATTTTACAACATACGAACAATGGGACATGGAAACAATACATTTTGGCACACTGGTGTGGGCTCCCAGTATGCCACGCGAATACTGATGTGGGGATTGGGTACCCCATGTTGGACATAATGTGGGCAGGTGGTAATGGGAAACAAAACATTTTGGTACACTGGGGTGGGATCCCAGTGTGCCACATGAATGCTGACATGGGGATTGGGCACCCCATGTTGGGCATAATGTCGCCAGGGGAAACCAGACAGAATGATACCAACAAGGGACCATTTTCTAATTTTTAGACAAACAAACAATTCTGCACCTTGGGGTGGGCTCCCAGTGTTGCAATACCATGAATTGGGAAGGGGGGCACAAAAGACAGAATGGCATTGTGCCATTCGCAACATGCCAGCACCACAGCACTGAGCATGCGCATGACTTGTGCTCATGCGCAGTGCACTGCTGCATCAGAATCGGAGTAACAGCGAAATAGTGCAGCTGTTATTCGATACGATGATCATGGTGGAGGAGCTTTCAGCTCCATTAGACTTCGGAAGGATACTTCAAAGTCCAATGGAAGAGGTTGTGAGATCGACCATTTTCAGAGCTAGAAAGCTCTCGCAAAATGGCTATAGAATCCGCCCACAGCCCTAAAAATTCATATGGAAGAGGAAGCAATACCAAGGGCTAAAAGTCTGAGTTATAGCGATGTCCTAGTTAAATGTTAAACACACTGCTATCAATTGCCACCATATACATAATGTGTTCTAGCACGGCCTCATCACAATTCATTTCAAAGCAGGGTAAAATCCAATGTAGATGGAAAAGCAGGATAATGCTGTTAAAAGTGAAAGTGCATTAGGTTAAAAGGTGGGGCTACTCCCTTTTGCTGCGTTGCTGCTGTGGAGTGGAGTGAAGCACATCTACAGCTGTATGCCGACACAAATTCGGCAGCAAAAGCACATGTATAATGTCGCTGAACGCTGAGTTCAATACCTGTATTCCTCAGGTACCAGCGATGGAGGAGCTGGGGGAGGGCTGGAAACAGCAACCTCTGTAGCACTCAGGTTCTAAGATTTTGTGGTCTGGGGAGAGGTCTGTATTCCTCAGGTACCAGCAACAGAGAAGCTGGCAGAGGGGGAGGGCTGTAAATGGCACCCTCTGTAGCTCTCAGGTTCCTGGATTCCGTGGTCTGGGGAGAGGTCTGTATTCCTCAGGTACCAGTGATGGAGGAGCTGGGGGGGGACTGGAAACAGCACCATCTGGAATTGCTGCTGGTGGGAGATTTCAACCTCCCGGATGTAGATTGGGGTCTCCTAGCAGCCGAAACCCCTAGGAGTAGGGACTTCTTGGACTTGATTCTGGGAGCAGGCCTTAGTCAACTGGTGGATGAACCAACTGGGGGGCAGCTGTACTAGATCTGGTCCTCACAAATGGAGTCAGTATTGATAAGGTGGAAATGACAGAATCACTGGGAACCAGTGATCACAGAGCAGTGTTTTTTTGAGAGAAAAACCAAATTGAAGTACAGCTGTACAAGAACAAAGGCCCTGGATTTCTGGGGCTGGCTTCAGAAAGATGAGGCAGAGCCTGAGGGATGCCCTAGCTAGGATGGGAGAAAGTGGGGGGGGAAGAGAAATGGACAGGCATAAGGGACACTATAGAAATGGTTAACAGGATGGGAGTCCGGCACGTCAGGAAAAGTAGGAGGAGAAGGAGGCCTATGTGGTTTACAAGGGAAGTAACAGAAAAGGTGAGGGCCAAGAAAAGGGAATTCTTGAAATTCAAAAAAACCCAGAAGGAGGACAGAGATCATTATAAGGCTTTACCGAGGGGGTGGGGAAAGCAGTTAGAAAGTCAAAAGCACTGACGGAGTTAACTATTGCAAGTACAATCAAGGAACTGAACAATGCATTCTATAGATACATAGGATAATGGAGGAAAACTAAAGCTGGGATAATAAGACTGAGAGGGGAGAGAAGGGAATGGGGAGCACATGTAGAGGAGGATGATCAAAAGGCTAATATGCTAATAAATACTTCAGCTCAGTTTTTGCCAAGAAGGGGGATATGAGGCCAAAACTGAATGGCAGGGGGTTGGGGGGAGAGGGTAGACACCACCCCTTTCATGGAAGATAGGGTCATGAAGGAACTACTGAGGCTTAGGGAGGACAAGGAAATGGGACCAGATGCAGTGCACCCTAGAGTACTGAAGGAACTCAGGTTGGAATTGGCGGCACCTCTGGCAGAGCTGTTTACCCTGTTGCTGGAAACCGGAGAGGTCCCAGAGGATTGGAAAAAAGCAAACATGGTTCTGCTACACAAGAGTGAGGACAGGGAAGTGGTGGGTAACTACAGGCCTGTCAGCCTGGTGTCAGTGGTTGGGAAGATAATGGAGTCGCTCTTGATGGAGTGTATAATGAACTACTTTGAGGGGAGTGAGCTGGTGGACCCCAGGTAGCATGGATTTACCAGAGGGAGATCCTGCCAAACAAACTCAATAAAGTTTTTTGACTGTGTGATGGGGGTGGTGGACCGATGAGGAGCAGTGGACATGGCCTATCTGGACTTCAGGAAGACTTTCAATACTGTTCCTCATAAAAGGCTATTGAATAAGCTGTGCAGTCTTGGGGTGGGACCAGCCTTAATCATGTCGGTCAAAAAACTGGTTATCCAGCAGGACCCAGAAGGAAATGGTTAATGGGTTACTCTCTAGAGAGGAGAAGGTGGCAAGTGAGGTACCACAGGAGTCGATCTAGGGCTGGAGGGGAAGGTGTGCTTATTCGCAGATGACATGAAGATTTATAACAGGATGGAAACACTGGAGGTTGTTGGCAGTATGAGGGAGGACCTTAAAAAGTTGGAGCAGTGGTCCGAGGTGTAGAGACTAGGGTTCAATGAGAGGAAGTATAAAATTATAGGAACCCTAGGGCAAAATATGTGCTCGGGGGGGGGGAGAAATAACAGTCACAAAGCAAGAGAGGTACATGGGTGTCATTATCACGGCTGACCTCAAGGTGTCAAGTTAATGCCAAAAGGCAGTAGGGAAGACAAACAGAATGCTGGGATACATAAGGTGGGGTACTGCTAGCAAAAGGAGGGGAGGTCACTGTGCCCCTGTATAAGACATTGGTCAGGCCTTACCTTGAGTACTGTCCAGTTCTGGAGACCACATCTGAAGAGAGACATTGAGAGGGTGGAGACTGTCCAAAAGAGGGCCACCATAATGATTCATTGGCTGCATGGGAGAGCACATGAGAACAGACTGACGGATCTAAATATGTACTCCCTTGAGCAAAGGGAGGGAGAGAAGGGACTTGACTGAGACTTTCAAATATCTAAAGGAGTTTAACAGGGTACAGGATGGAATCCTCCGCGGATCATCTTAGGAAAATTTCCCATATTTTCCAGAAGGCCCATTCCTCCCAGATCCCAATGGTCTTAATCTCGTTAGACACCAAAAAGGCCTTTGATAAAGTGAATTGGGAGTTTCTCTGGTTAATTCTCCAGAAAATGGGCTTCCCCTCTATCTTCCTTTGGTGGATCCAATCTATCTACTCCTCTCCCTCAGCCAGGATTTATTGTAATGAGGTATTTTCTCCCCGTTTCCCCCGTTATACTAACACGAGGCAGGGCTGCCCCCTCTCACCCTTCCTTTTCAACCTCTATTTGGAGCCCCTTCTACACCACATTAAGTTGTCTCCCCAAATACATAGCATCTCAGTGTTTAATCACACCTTAACCCTTTCTGCTTACATGGATGACATTCTTCTCCACTTAGCACACCCCACCACTTCTCTGAAATATCTCCTTGAGGTCGTAGCTCAATTTAGCCACCTCTCCAACCACAAACTCAACCTCACGAAAACTGAAATCTTCCCCCTGAATCACTTCACCCACATAGCTGATTTCAGCCAATTCAACATTAAATGGTCTCCCCACTCACTCAAGTATTTGGGTATATTCCTATCTACTGATCCCTTGACTATCAGGAAGTTGAATCTTGGCGATCTAGGGGTTTCTCTTCAACAAGACCTTCGGAGATGGGAATCACTCCCACTATCCTTATGTGGTGGATCAACATTATAAAGATGAATGTTCTCCCTAGGCTTTTCTATCCCCTACATATGCTGAATATCTGGCTCCCCCTCTCCTTTTTTCAATATATTCACTCCCTTATCTCTGGCTTCATCTGGTTACATAAACATCCTAGGCATTCCTTCCTTAAATTGAGTCTTTCCAAGGAGGCGGGAGGTCTCTGTCTTCCCAACTTTCTCTTATATTATTGGGCTGGCCACTTTGCCAGGACTGGTAGATGGCTTTCCACTATTGCAGAAGATTACACACCCATCTGGCTACAACTCGAAACTCAACTTTTAAAGAAGCACAGTCTTCATTCCTCCGCCATCTTTTATCTTCCATGGAAAGCCCTACCTGACCCGCTCCGCCAATCAGCAATAGGGGTTTCACTAAAAGTATTTTCCCAATGTTGTTCCTTCTATAAAATCTCCCCATGTCGGGACTTTGCTCAGCTTCTTATTCACAATCCTAATATCAAGATAGATGGCTCTCACATCACCCCTGGGTGGTTGCCTCCATTACGGAATGCCATAGTGGCAGATCTTTACTCCCCTGTCTCTCTCCTCCCCAAACATCCTTGAGAAGTATTGTTTGGCCTTAATGCACATCTTCAAGATCTTCCAGCTAAGACATTTGCTTGGCCAATCTTTTGGTCTCTCCCCTTCCAAAGTAAAACCCATTCTAGATAACTTCCAGCACTTATCTTCCAAACCTCACTCCATATCCCTACTATATGCTCATCTCCTGACTATTGGTCATCCAGATCCTTTACCTGGCTCCAAAGTATGGTCCTCTCTGTTGCCAGATCTGACCATTGAGTGGGCTCAAGCTTGGAAGGATCTCCACATTTATATCTCCCAAGACTGATTGCGGCTCACCCAGTATCATATCCTGCATGACATGTATTACACTCCTGTCAGGCTGGCCAAAATTGGGTGCCTTCCCAATCCCACTTGCTCTAGATGCGGTAAGGCAGAGGGGAATATACTGCACATATTCTAGCAGTGCAAAAAAATTGCCCTTCTATGGCAATTAATCCAGTCTAGGCTGTACCCCCTGTTGGGCTTGGAAGAACTCTTCACTGCAGAGATCTGTATTCTGGGTATATACAATGATATCAAGGTCAAGGAACATAAATATCACATGGCTCTTATTTCTATGGTGGTCAAAAAACTTGTACTCAAACATTAGATGGACCAACTAGTCATATCCTACAGTGAATGGCTGAATAATCTCTCAACATGCTTTAGAACTGAGTGCCTGATTGCCAGCTCCTGCAATAGACTCAACCTGTTCAATAAAAAGTGTAGCAAGTTATATGCCTTATATCCGCATTAACCGGTTGTAGGTCTGCTAACTCTCCATACCTATACTGTTATATCCTGTACTGCCTTTATCCTTCCTTAGGGGCACACTCCAAGGGAGGGTTCACTGGGTGGGGAGGGAAGGGTGACTATGTTAATTTCTCTGAAAGCGATGTCTCAAATTCTACAATGTTCTGTAACTGCTTGTTCTTTATAAAACTAATAAAGATTCTGAATTTCAAAAAAGGGTACAGGAGGGAAGATTATTTCAGAGGAAAAAGGGCTCAACAACTAGGGGCCATGGCATGAAGCTGGAAGGAGGACAATTTAGGGGAACTATTAGGAAATACTTTTTCATGGAGAGGGTGGTGCATACCTAGAATGGGCTGCCGGACAAGGTAATAGGGGCTGAAACTGTCTCTGGTTTTAAGCATGCATGGGACAGACACAAGGGGATCCTGGGAGTGAGGGGGGAAGTCATTGACTTAACTGGTGGGGGTAAAGGGGAAATCACGAAACAATCATGGGGGGCAGGGGGATACTCAGTAAATAAGAGTATCATGGGGCAGACTAAGTGGGCCATATTGATCCTTATCTGCTAGCAATTGTATATATATATATATATATATATATGTGTGTGTATGTGTGTAACTACCTATCAGCTAACCTTAGGCTCTCTAACTCTCATTTACACTTCAAGAGAGAGCTATATAAGTACTTAAGATCCACAGACAAGTGCTGCTATACCTGATGCACTGTCATGTTCTTACAGTATATTTGCCAATCCCCTACTTCCTATGAAATGAGTTTATTTACTTGAGCTGTATCACACTGCCTGCCTTCTTCTAGTAGTAACATTTGCCACAATGTGTTTTGTAACCTTTACCATTCTGTAAAACTGTTTTGACGCTATGTATTCTCCTGGGTCATACCTGAAAATAGGCATTGTATTTTCTAGTGCACCTACCCAGTAAAAAAAAAACTAAATAAATAAATATTTACCGGTTTGAAGTCCTCTTCCTGCCCTACCACCTCAGGGCTATATCCTAGAGACCATCTCAAAGAAAGTAAAAAATAGCAATCCGTAAAAAACAAAATGCCCAAATACTTTAGGGCTAACTCCAAGGTCTGATCTTCGATGTAGAACACAGAGTCAGTCAAGGTCTTGCATTCACTCTTCAGCACAATGACACCACCACGGAGAAGTAGGATGCCTCAGTCCACAACTCCAATGTCCTGGTATCCCACTGCTGATGTGCTGATCCTGGCTACCATTGAACTTAATGGGCCAGTGCAAATTCTCTCTTGGGGATTTGCATATGCTTCCCATGATGCATTGCATTATTGGGGTATGTGTAATTGTGTTTTCTTTTAAATTTGGCTGTACAGCCAATATCCTCTGGGATAACCCATGCCTCAGAGCATTTGCTCCGGGGTTCTTTTGTAGTTCAACTACTGAAGCTTCAAACATAGCCTACAAACAGAATGCACACCTGATGCTCGCTTCATGGCATCCACTGCTGTACTAACATTGCACATGTGTGTATACATCACCACTCCATCCCAGCAACTGCTAGCCAATTACAAAAGAGGTCCCACACTAGGTGGAGCAATCTGATTCCATACACTCATAGTGTCACCATTCAGCAGGTGAGGCTGAGAGAGGGAACTTTGTTACAAAACAGAAGGGGAAAATGTGAGACCAAGCTGTCATTTCAGAGGAGAACTGTATGTTCATGTAAGCAAGTGAATGATTCAGGTTCCCAGCGGTGCCCTCCCTCCCAGAAACTAGGCGGAAGGGTGTTGAAGAATGTACTGGAAGATAAATTTGCCTAGTGGCCCTCTATTTTCCTGTTGCAAGGTGTACAACCCCTTATCTTCCAATGCTTTTTAAATCTTAATGAGAAAAGTAATCTTTTCTTCTTTTTTTCCTTTGCACTTGCTCGGCTCCCACGGCTTTTGAAGGAGGCCTCATACCCCCTCCTACTCTGTCCACCTGGGCTATTCAAGGCCACCCCTACCCCAGCCTCATTGTGCTCTGTGGTCAGGGGATGTATGTGATTTTTCTTCCTGTTTTTCTCCCCTTGACCCCAGAAAATGCTAGTGTGAAGGACATATGTCCAGGTAAACGATGTGCTGACGCACGTCGTTGCCAAGCACCCAGTGTCCTCCTTCCTGGATCCGGAGAGCCGCCATTGCCCCTGTAAGCCCATGCTTCTACAGGCCCCCAGGAACGTCGGGTGTGCGAGACACCCCTGGTAACCCACCCCTGGCGGAGGAGAGCATCCGGTGGGACACTTGATCCTCCGCCCCCGCCGATCCCCGACAACCCTGAGTCCGTTCCCGAACCCAGGTCGCTGGCATAGCGTGAGGTGTGGCGTCCAGCTCCTCAATCCTCAGTGCCTCCAGGCCAGATATCTTTTCTTCTTTTTAATGGATTTTATTTAAACATCTTAAATCACAGTACCTTTCGTCCCATACATAAATTCCTCTGCAGTTTATAATATCTTGGCCCACACAATATAGAAGTTTGTGTTTTCACAACTTGTTACTAATGTTTCAGAACCTGTCTGGTTTCTTCCTCAGAGCAAATGTGCTCTATAAATGCTAAATAAATGAGAAATAAAAATGTTTTAATTGCCCTCCTTCTCTTTCTCTTAATTTTTAATAATAAATGTACTATTTTAACAATTCCATAAAAATGATTTTTTAAACCACGTCAGGTAGAAATAACCTGATGTATGTTTTCAGTATTATATGTACTGTATTAAATTTGTATTTACCCCCCTCTCCCCGAAAATCCCCCTTCCCCTTGCACTATTCCTTTAACAGCAAGTTGATACATGGGGGATTACTGTAACACAAGGGAACATTGAAGTATAAGGGTTAGATTAAATTTCTTTTGCACAACATACAGTGTGACACAGGAATATTTTAAAGGATGTATGTACTCGATGGATCTGATTATATAGGAATAATGTTTTTCTAAATATTGTAATATATTTAAATACTGAAGAGTATATAGCAGGTAAATGGCATGTAGCTAAATTGTTAAATGAAGGCACATAAAAGTGTCCCCAAAAAAAGGGTAGTTAACTAGTTTTGATGTAACAGTGAAGCAGAGTACGCATTAATTGATTTAGAAGGACATGTAGTATTAAGTTATTATGTTGTGGATTGAACTAACTAACTGTTTTGTGGGCATTCGTCACTTTTTTTAATAAATTGGTGAGATGTATATTATATAAGCATGACACTAGGGGGTGCATTACAACTTGACAAAGCACTCGTAAGGAGTGTGAAACATGGGTCAGTGGTAGCCTCCTTGAGCTACACCGGTTAAATTGTCTTTTTGTCTTGATTCACAATAAATAAGAATATATGTGGAACAACTGAAGTCTATGGACATTTATTTTATATTGGAGTGCTGAGTCCTTTCTGGTTGATTGCCTATATAGATTGGCAGTGGGGAAGGCTAGACCATCCCAAATGATGCCACTGCCCCGGCTGACCTGGGTGACCCCACAATGTGATATATGCTGCCATAAGGGAACGGACATGGAGACTGTCTCTATATGTAGGGCCTGCCAAGTGGGAGAAGGGACCTTACTAGCTATGTCTACTGCAAAGCCTGAGTCAAAGCCTTTAGCCCTCAACGAGGCCTCTTGGGCTGAGTCCGAGTAGTCATAGGAAGATGGGAATAGATGGCTTCAATCCAAATCAGGGTCTGACCTGTTTGCCTTCTCTATTTTACACCACACATCGACAGCTGGGGATGAAGTATTGACATCAAGCTAAGCTGAAGCCAGCAGTGCCTTAAACATGAGGGTCCTCAATGTGTGGCTTATGCCCCAGAAACTCATGGACAGAGGGGCAACTAATCGGGAACCAGTGGCGGTGGCTGATTTCTCCCATCTCTTCCTCCCAGAGCCACAGGGTGCCAGCAATTTATCACATTTGATGATTCTCTGGGACTTCAAGTCTCCACCATCGGCACCTCTTATATGAGCCAAAGTGAGACAAATTCCAGAACCACCGGCTGCTGTGCTGCCTCCCACAGGGTGACCCGCACAGCCTAGGGTAGTTGAGAACATGGTGGCCAAAAAGGAGAATGCAGACAAATCAGAAAGGAGTTCAGAGGAAGAGGCCTCTAAGATGCCAACCAGCTGAGAATCTGCAGCTGCTCAGAAGAATGAGAGCTAGCCCAGCTGCAAGAGTACCAATGAGGGGAGTAGCTACTCCTGAAATGGCCCCCAGAGATCCAGTGCAGAAACTGCCTCAGTGGTCACAAGCCGAACACATGGCAAGATGGAAACCCCACCTACACCTACCACTGTGTCCCAAAGTGGCTCTGGGACATGATTGAAAGGAAGAGGGAGGACTGGCTCTTTGAGGCTACACTGGCCAAAATTCATTTTAATCATGGACTAACCAAACAGAATGACCCCCAATATTTGGAAGAAGCATGTAGTGCCCAATAAATACAAAGGTCTGACCTTAACAAACATTTTGCTCTGCACCACGATCTGGACTGCCAGCAGAGTGGATAGTCAGAAGAGAACAGGGACGCCCATGGAACCACTGCAGTGGACCAAGTCAGACCCCCACTACTATTTTTGAAGACCAAAGGGGTAGCCCACAGATGAGCACCTGAAAACTTTGTGAAATATTATCCTATGAAGATCAAAGGAGTAGCCCCTAAGGCACTTGAAGACTTTGCAAAGATTCTTCTGTCCTTCGAGGGCCACAGCTGTGCACCTACCTCACCAGAAGAGCAACAGGTATGTCCCAGTGGGGATGGTGTGCCAACACCCAAGCAATCAGAGAAAGAGTGGAGTCCCATATATCCTGCATATCAAACGGTGAGGCAGAACTTTATCATTCTTTTGTGTGAGTGTAACTGACTGATGGAGTCCTTCCTTGGGGCCTAGCTACTGGTGTGATGGGAAAAGAAACACTATTACTACAGCACAAAACTTTTATGAACACAATGCTGTATGGCACTAAAGAACTTTAAATGGAACATTTAGATATCCCTTTCTCTGTTATGAAAAACACAAAACATTAAAAAGAAAAAATATATAAAAACTGTAACAATTGCCTATTGCCACCAAAAATAGCTACAACTTATTATAGTTGTGTTATTTACATTGCTTGCGGTAACCCGTGAGGTGGGCACACAAGGAAGGGTGCCATCCGTAATGGCGATTCCTTCCTGGCGCACTCCCTCACGGTGATGGGAGGGTAGGGTGACCGGATGAGGGGTAGATGAACTGGGTGACGGGATGTGAGTATGTGTACGTGCACGGGGGGGAGCAAGCATGGCGAACGTGGGCTGGGAGGGGGTGGAGGGGCTATGGGGGTGGCACTGCGGTGGATGACCAAGCTGCATCATGGTGTCAGGGTTTGGCTAGTGGTTGGGGTGGGTGAGGTACCGGGTCCAGGCGCTGGTGCGATTTTATTGCGCCCGGCCCAAACCTTTATTTTTTAATGCTTTCACCCCCGACATGTACGCCCCCTGGGTTGAGAATCCTTATGTAGAGGTGCAGGGGAGAAGTCCCCCATGAGGGGAGGGTGTGGGGGGTGGACTCCCACAGAAAGCATTGAAAAACTCCTCCCAGCCATTGTCCCAGGCACAAGTTGTCAGAGTGCTGAAAATCTTTTCGCCACTCTGACTGCAATAACGGTGATCGCCTTTGGGCGTTCACAGTTATCACATAGACCTATTGCTTACTACACTCTGGAGCTTCATTTTGTAGAATAAGAAATAGAAAATGTTACAGCCTAACGTCAATTCTACCTCAGGTGAAAGTATTTGAAGTAGGGAAGGAAAAGTACATATTTGAGGGTTGTGTAGTAACAAGGTACAAAAATGTTCAAAGCGGAGTACATTCCATCGGTCTTTGCAGAGTTAACTAGGGGCCCCTCAGGTGGTGGCTCATAGGGTTGTGCTTGTGCTGCTCTCCTTTTGTCCTTGCACTGGATACAAAATTTCAATAAAGTTGAAATTTGAAAAAAAAAAAAATGATGTGACACTTAAAGTCACTTGGGCATAGTGCCACAAAGGACCAGGCGAGTGGGCTATTAGGGAGTCCCAAGGGATGTAGGACTCCAGGCTTAGAGGATCCCTCTTTAGTTTAGTTTTTTTTTTTTGACCAGGTAAATGCACTAGACAAATCCTGCCTATTTTCAGGCATGACCCGGGGGAGGGGGATACAGATGAATGCCAACTGACCTTGAACCAGATTAAGCTGTTGGTGGTATTTTTTAGTGAATGAGGAAAATTTGGCCAGGACACCAGGAAAATTCCCCTACTCTTTTGCGATAAGTGCCATGGAATCTTTAACATCCACCTGAACTGCCACCAATCCAGGCAGATGGAACCTCGGTTAAACGTCTCATCTGAAAGATGGCACCTCAGAAGTGCAGCACCCCTCACATGCTGTACTACAGTGTCAGTACTGGGATATTAATCCAAGTGCCAGATGTGGGAACTGAACCCACAGCCCTCTGATCTCCTGGCCTCAGAGGCGAGTGTGCTGCCTACTGAGCCACTGACACTGGCCAATTACTTTCTTATTCTGAGTATCTTATGCGCTACAAGCGTTGTGCTCACCTAACTGTAGCCATGTTTTTCTCTGTGGCCAAGTGGATGAGTAGGATATCACCCTTGTACACTGAAGTCTATGAGGGAAGGCTAGTCCTTAAAGCCTGAGGGTCTTGATAGGGCATCTAGATTCAAAAGGGGGGTGGAGACCCTCTAAGGAGCTCTGGCTCCCTTTGTAGGACTTTAAGGCCTCAAGGGGTTAACCTCTGGTTCCTTAAAGAGCTGGGTCAGCTGGTCTGCTCCAACATTCTAAGGGGAAGGGCCAACTGGCTGTGGCTGGAGAGCAGCAGCCAGTTGCTTTCAGTCTGGAGGGAGTTGATCACCTGGCCTGTTGTGCCAGACTCTCTCTTGAGTTCCTCTTTTTCAGTGACTGCAACCCATAAGACTTGTGGGTATCATGGCGGCTGCCATTGCCGGAGAGTCCTCCATGGGGGAAACCCCCAACCTTTCAGAAGAAGAGGCTGAGAGGGAATCTTGCAACAAAACAGAAGGAAAGAGTTTAGAAAACATAGAAAACATAGACTTTGATAGCAGATACGGACCGCTTGGCCCATCTAGTTTGCCCATTTCCCGACCTATTGGATAACCTGCAGATCCTAGTTAACCAAGAGGCTACTTCCTCCTACCCCCCCACTAGAATTGCCTTATGTTTATCCCATGCATTCTTGAATTCTCCCACTGTTTTTGACCCAACAACCTCCTCAGGAAGGCCATTCATTGCGTCCACCACCCTCAGTGAAAAAATACTTCCTCATGTTGCCCCTGAGCCATCCTCCCTCTATCTTCAAATTGTGCCCCCTTGATCTTCCACATCTCTTTTTCTGAAATATGCTACCCTCTTGGACTTTGTTGATTCCCTTGAGGTACTTGAAAGTTTCTATGATGTCCCCCCTCTTCCTCCTTTCCTTGAGTGTATACATATTAAGCTCCTTTAGTCTCTTCATATGGCTTCTGGGGCAGACCCTGTACCATTTTAGTTGCCCTCCTCTGGACTGCCTCCATCCTGTCTATGTCCTTGTGGAGATGCATGCAGTACTCCAGATGGGCTCTCACCAACTGTCTGTACAGAAGGATAACAACTTCCTGTTTTCTATGATGATGCCTCTCCCTATGCAGCCCAGTATCCCCCAGCCCTACTTACTGCCTTCACACAATGCCTTCCTACCTTTAGGTCATCTGATATGACTACCCCCAGGTCCCTTTCCATTTTTGTTGTTGTTAGTACCCCCATTGTGTACTCTTTCCCTGGGTTATTGTTTCCCAGATGCATTACTTTGCACTTCTTTGCATTGACTCTAAGCTGCCATACTTCTGATCATTCCTCCAACCTTGCCAAGTCCCTTCTAATCCTTTCCACTCCCCCCATTGTGTGTCAACCCTGTTGCACATCTTTGTGTTGTCTGCAAAGAGGCATACTTTTCCTTCCAGTCACTCCGCAATGTCACCTATAAAGACATTAAAGAGGACCGGTCCCAGTACTGAATCCTATGGTACCCCACTGGTAACCAACCGTTCTTCAGAGTGAACTCCATTCACTATTACCTTCTGTGTCCTGTTGTCCAGCTAATTTGTTACAGAGGCTACCACCCTGGGACCCACTCCCGGGCTGGCTAATTTGTTTATTAATCTTTTGTGTGAGACTGTGTCAAATGCTTTGCTAAATCTAGGTAGGCCACATCCACAGCCCTCCCTGGTCTACTACTTTGATCACCCAATCAAAGAAATCTATTAGATTCATCTGACATGACCTTCCCACTGTGAATCCATGCTGCCTTGGGTTCTGTGCCCCACTGGCCTCTAGGTACTTAATAATTCTTTCTTTCAGAAGTAATTCCATCATTTTTCCTACCACTGAGGTCAAACTAACAGATTTGTAGTTTCCTGCCTCTGTCTTGCTCCCACTTTTGTGAAGGGGAATCACATCCGCCCTCCTCCAGTCCTCAGGTACCACACCATCCTCCCATGATTTGTTAAAAAGGGTAGTCAGTGGTGTCACTAGTTCTCCCCTTAGTTCTTTTAGAATTCTGGGGTGAATCCCATCAGGCCCCATTGCTTTGTTCACCTGTTCTGCCAGTCCGATAATCCTGGTGGAGGGATGCCTTTCCTAGCTTCTTCTTTTTCCTACTGAAATATGTTGTGCAACAGTATCTCCCTATGCTATACTTTACCTTTTTCCGTTCCTGGAGTAGGCTGGTCACTTACATCAGTCTTTTCTATTTTCTCACTAAATCTTTTTTCCTCCTACTTTTATTTCTAGTTTTTGTATATCCATCACTCACCAAGAACTCCGCAAAATAATGCACCAGACTAAGGCTGGCTGGCAGGAATGAAATATGATGTATTTATGGCATTTAATGCCAAAAGATATAAAGTGCCTTTAAGTATATAAGGTGCTGGTTAAATAAAGTACATATAATTAATAAAGAGCAGTTTTGTAAAATAAAATGCATAAAATAAGTAAAGTGCCTAGAGTGCATTTTGTGCCATATTATGAGTGCTGCATGCTTCATAAAGTTAATGCTTATGCCATTTTATATATATGGTGCAAGGATGTTTAGAAATGGCAGTTAAATACATATAAATATCCACTTAGGTGGATTATGAATACGAACGGAGTGTCCTTATGCTTATGTTGTTTATTTACTTTTGCTGCTGCTCTTTTGTTTTACTGGTGCCAAAGAAATCTTGCAACGAAGCAGAAACTGTTTGAACTGAGCGGCAAACTTTTCTTTTACTTTTGCTGCTGCTCGTTAATTATGTAAATAATTAAACATGCCCCTGTGTTTACAGGACTCCTGGCTGCTGGCTTTGTCTAAAATTATGGAAATATTTATGCCAACTAGCCATGGAGGAGTCTGTGGCATGTGTGCAGCCAGTCCTGATAGAGAGGCAGGCTTTCCATGGAGTGGCAAACTTTAAATTTGCAATTTGCCGCTGCTCCATGGCTTCAAACTCATGCCCCAGAAAAGGCATTAAATGGAGAAAAGATCCTGAGGGGTCTAAGAAGAGAGAGAGAGAGAGAGAGAGAGAGAGATGTAATATTGTTGAAAGGAGGAGTGCGCTCGCTCCTCACTCGCTCTTTCTCTCTGTCTCTCTCTCTCTCTCTCTCTCTGTCACTCAACTACTGTGTCGCAGTTCAAAGCAGGGCGGCATTTACTTTCCAGTTCAGCTGCCCCGCTTCCCTCAATGAATCTGTGTGCTCTGAAAAGCAATTGCTTGGAAAATAAAAGGGACTAGGCTGTCCCTAGACTGAAAAGCTAAAAATCAGCCTAAAAATAAATATAAAAGGGGCTTACCAAGCTATGCAGAGCCCCAAAGCAGAGCGACTGGATAATGATTCTCTAACAGTCTGCCGCCATGCTGCAACCTGGCAAATCAAATTATTTAAAGGGACAGGAACATCCCTATATATGGAAATGTTTTTACAGAAGGAGTAGCCCTCCGAATAAGGAGAGGGCTGTAAAATAAACATAACACAGTAAAGAAGAAAGCAAATTAAAGAATAAAGAGACACTGCTGGTCTGTAAAGGAGCCCCATAATGTTCCCTTCTCTATACAGCCCTGAGATATGAAATATAGGGCTAGAGTCTATTACTACAACGATACAGCACATGATATAAAAGTTTACACTATTTGCAAATAAAATAGGTGCTGACCTGTTAGCAAGATCACAGGAATAGGTTTTCTATAGGGGGACAGCGGCCCCTAGAGGGCTGTATTTATACTCTGAGAGTTAACATCTCATTATGTAATAGAGGAAGAGTTTCTCTATTTAGGAATAATTAATGTTCCTAGCCTAATAAAAAGCATGTTGGGATATTTTGGTTCTAGGGAATGGTAGCTGATACATAAAGGCTTAGAAACAACTCTTTTTCTTTTGTATAGAATGGGTTACGAGCCTTTTGGGATCATTCTAGAGTTAATTGGATGTTATGGGTGGGGCTTCTCATAAGTGGGAGGGCTATAGCCCTCCTCAAACACCTAGAGTCAGATTAGCTGCATAGCCAGTCTCACTTACCTGAAGTAAGGTAAGCAGAAGGACCTGTGCCTGAACAGGAATTTCTCTCTAAACAGAAGGAAAGCTGATGAATTTTTTGAGATACTTGATGTAAGGTAAAATAGCCTTGAGCTATTATTTTCTTGTTCTGTTTGGACTGTTTTATTTCTATTTATTTATTTTTTTCTATTTTTGTATAAAATACAACTGTGGGTGTGTTGTACCCAATTACTGTCCAGTGTTATCTTTATACCCACATACCTGAGACACCACCTTCAAGTTTAGGAGTTCTTTTAGGACTCTTTCTTCTGTGAATGGACTAGTATTAACCCCCCCCCCAATCCAGAGTGCTTCTATTGTTTGGTTTAGGTACTTCCCCATCTCTTCTTTTGTGAATACTGAGCAGAAGTATTTGCTCAGTATCCTTACTTTTTCACCTCACCCTCTGCCCACCACTCTCTCCTTTCTGAAGCCTCACTATCCCTCCCTTGGTCTTTCTTTCTCTCGCTCCCTTATGTACCTATAAAATGTTTTATCCCTCTTCTTAACTGAGTTGGCTATCCTTTCCTTGGTTTTGGCCTTTGGTATTCTGACTGCCTTCCCCGCTTCCTTCTGCTTTAACTGGTACAGTTCTCTGTCCTGCTCCTTCTGTGTTTCCTTATACTTCTTGAATGCTATCTTTTTCTCTCTAACCTTCCCCGCCACCTTTTTTGAGAACCATAGTGTTTTTTTCTTTCATTTTGATCTGTTTATTTGCTTCACACAAAGGCTTGTTGCCTCTGTGATGGCAGTTTTGATGTTTCCCCATTGTTCCTCCACCCCCTCCTTCTTGCACGTTTGCTAGTGCTTTTCTGAGGCGCTCTCCCGTTTTGCCAAAATCAGCACTCCTAAAGTCCAATACCCTCACTTTTGTATGGCTTGGCTCTATGGCTGTGTTTATCATGAACCACACTGTTTGGTGGTTGCTTGTTCCCAGATGGCTACAAACATCTAAATCCAAGATCCTCTCTCCGTCCCCATTTGAGAGTACCAGGTCTAAGATTGCTCCCTCCCGAGTGGGTTCCAACACTAGCTGTCTGAGGCATGCCCCCGTAGGGCATCGAGAATGACCCTGCTCTTGGATGCAGCTGCAGCAAAGGTGCACCAGTTAACATCTGGCATATTCAGTAGTAGTAGTAGTAAAATGTTTATTTATAAATCTCTTATGAATCAGGATAATCTAGATTGAGTAAAACTCATTTACAATGAGGTCTATGAATTACAAACAACAATGTTATACAACACTCCTAAATAAGTTCATAATACAACACAAGTAATAAATATCATATAACAAGCATGGTAAAAAAAAATATATATATATATATATATACAAGCATAATATAACTCATGACTTGTGCTTAAATTACAATAAATTTCTAATCTCAAGGAACTGTACAACAATGTCTAAAGTCCCCCAAGGTATCTCTTAACCAGAGTGTTATTCCCCTCCAGGATTTATAATTCTCCATGGCTTGTAAAGTGGGGGCAGGCTATTCCAAATCAGGGGACCCCTATAAAAGACTGATTGTCTCCCAATTTCCATATTACATCTAAGAATTACTAAATCTATAGTACTTATGGATCTAAGTGAATTTATTTTGTCCCGGGGAACCAAGTTATCCATGACACAACCAGGCAGTTTACCAACTAATCCCCTATGGATAAAGGCCAAAAGATGTTCCTGGCGACGTTCGTGCAGGTTCAACCAATCCAGTTGTTTATATAAGAAGCACTTGTCAGTCAGGTGGGGGGCCTCTAATATGAATCGGGCAAGTCTACCATAACACACATCCAATTTGGCAAGGTATTTCTTCAATCCACCTGAGTACAAAATATCCCCATAGTTGAACAAAGGTAAAAGCTTATGGTCTATAACCTGTTTTCTTGCATCTGGGATCATAAACGCTTTTATCCTATATAAGGTACCCAGCCTTTTTCCTACATTTGAGATCAAGGTGTTAATATGGATGTCCCAACAAAGGGAATCATCCAGCCAAAGACCCAGATATTTATAGGATTGTACCTGCTGGATTGGGGATCCCCCAAAAGTGATCAAATCCAGTGTTAGGAACCCAGATGCCTCACCCGACCTATGGAATAAGATGGACTACATCTTCTTCACATTCAATACCAATTTACTACTGTCCAAAAAGGCCTGCAGTTCATAAAATGCTCCCTGCAAACTAGTTTGTACAACAGGTATGGCACTATCAGCAGTGTAAATTACAATGTCATCTGCGTACAGATGATAAAAAATTGAAGGTTTGGAAAAACGCACTCCATTAACCTAGATGCTAAATAATAAGGGGCCAAAATGGACCCCTGGGAGACCCCTGACCCAACAGGGAGCAATCCTGAGGCCCATGATCCCAATGAGACAATCTGGGATCTGCCCCTTACGTAAGAGGTCAGCCATTTACAAGCCAAACCATCCAGGCCAAGGGATACTGCCCTGGACAGGAGGATACCATGGTCCAAGGAATCAAATGCATTGGACAACTCAACAAATAATGCACCTACTGGCATCTTCCTGTCCAGGGCCACCTGAATGTCCCCCACCACCTTCACCAAAGCTGTAGTTGTTCTATGGCAGCTTCTAAAGCCTGATTGCATATTGTTAAGGAGGTTTTGGGAATCAAGGTGTTCTTTTATTTGTGTTGCCACCAGTCTTTCAAATATTTTTGAAGACTGGGGCAACAACGAGACAGGTCCACCATCAACAATATCTCTCCTTTTTCTGCCATTCTAGGGATGCCTTCTATCATTTCCTTGTCTACTGCCTCCCCCTGAGATGGGGGTCTGTATACAACCTCCATGCGGATTGTGGTGCCATTTCCTGTCTTCAGGGTGACCCATAGTGCCTCCTCTCCTCCCTGTTTACCCTTTAGTTCTGTTGCTTTGATCATTTCCCTTACATAGACAGCTACTCCTCCTCCTCTTTTATCCTCCCTGTCTCTCCTGTAGTTTGAGACCAAGCTATCAATTCAGAGGTAAACATTTGTGTCTTCCTAGTTAAATGACTGATTCAGACACCCAGCAGTGCCTTTCCTTCCTCCCTGCACCTAGGCAGGAGACAGTTGAGATATGACCCATTAGATAAATTCAGCCAGGGACCTTCAACCCACAGTGGTCATTTTTTGGGAAAGGGTAGGAGGCAGCACCTGTGGCAGCCACGGACACCCCAGGGAGTGCCTGCCACTCCCTGTCCATCTAAATTAGATCCCAAGAAGTGGAGATATAGCCTAAAATGTAACTGATTTGGACATGGACCCTCTACCAACAGGGGTCAGTTCTTGCAAGAGGGTGGGAGGTAGTACCTGTGGTGGCCTCAGACCCCCAAGAGGTGCCTGCCTCCATTTGCTGTGTAAATTTTGTTTGTGTCTGTTCACAACATCTGGTTGAGTATTAGTAGGTCTAAGTTCTTGAAACTTTCTGCCCTAAGTGTCCACAAGACAGGCAGTTGGTGACTGGTACTAGGTCTAGGGAATGGATGGACAGTGAAACTTCCCTGGCAGCTCTATAGAGCTGCATGCGCCTTGCTGTGTCCTGGAGTCTGGCAGAGTGGAAGTCTCTAAACACTGCATAAGTAAAGGTGCCCCTGTTAAGACCCTCTATAGGTCAGGATGAATATCCCAGCAGTTAATGGAGGGTCACAGTAATAATTTTCAGTCATGACTTTCACATCAGATCATGGCAGGTCTGGTTTGGGAACAGCAAACTGTATGTCTGCATTGTACTATTAGACGGATTGTAGAGTTGTACCCCAATGGGTTGTGTGCAGCATCTACATCAATTCTGGACTGCTATATAAAGGTTATTAAAATGAGTGGATGCTAGAGGACTCAGTGTGTACCTTCCCAATAGGACTTGTAAATTCAACCAGGGATTTGGACTTGGGAAGCTGTACACTACATAGGCAAAGCACGCTGACTGGAATTGATATGCTCATGGGTTGGGAAATAAATGGATGCCAGTTAGTCTTTATAATTTATTTGGATCTTCAGTCATTGTGTCTGGGCTCTGTTGACTTGCTAATCCCTTGTTTTCCAGCCCTGAACTGCCCAAGAGTCTCAGTACCTGGGAGGTAACTTCAGTCCCGGATGGTCAACTAAAGTGCAGGTTGATGTTTGTACATTCCCCTCCCTTCTTATTCCATCTGTGTACCCCTAGACATGGAGAGGGGTCTACATATAAATATGCAGTAACTACGCATGTATGTGCATACATATGCAACCCTGCATGACCCTTGTGGTAGCAGACAGATCCATGCACCTAAACTATAATCTTTCAGAAATGTTTACCGCAGTCACTGTTTACCTGCACCTGGATGGTACATTCAACGGTGAAAAATTCCAAATCATACTTGGGATTACCTGGACCACACAAGACCAGACACAATGGTCCTAGAGTCTAGAAACATAGAAACAACCCATGCCACCCTCCCATCACATCTCTCCCATCCCTTCTGCCTCATACCCCCTTCATTCCAGGCATCACAGCACTTTCTCCCTTTCCCACCATCCCTCCTCAGCTGAGCAGTCAGCTTTCTCTGGTCATCTCCACTCCCTCTGGAAACTCCTCCCTTCTGCAGGCTGATTCTCATCCTCCCCAGACTTTCTTGAGCACAAGTTTAAACTCCTTCCACTCCCCCCCCCGGCACCTGTCAGCTCCCTTTCTGACCTGCCTTTCCCTCCTCTCTCCCCAACTCCTGCCACATCCCCTAGGACAGTTGATTGCCTCCCATTTCTCTGCACTATGATTTTCTATCAGATGCTTGCTTTTGTTTCAGACTGTAGAGCGTGTTCTCACTCCTCACACCCATTTCTTGAAAATTTTTGCACATTGGCCAATTTGTACTGCTGTTGCTTGCACCTTATTTTGTTTTGTAGACATCTATTCTATTGTTCTTGCTTGTTGTTTTCCTCTTCCCTCTCCTCTCACACCTGGGAATAAACGTTGGCTCAGTCTGCCTTTCTTGGTTACCAATTTTAATAAATAAATAGATCAATAAAATAAAAAAAGCATAGAATTTGTCAGCAGATAAGGGCTGTTTGGCACATCCTGTCTGCCCTGCCCAGTTTGTCCCTGCCTATACTGTCACGGCACACTCAACCTGATCTCCAGCTTCTCCGCCCTCCCCCAACTTTTCCTACTAGTACTTCCAAAAACCAAAAGGCTTTTAAACATACTGCAGTAAAACTTTGGAAGAGCTCATCTCCAGATATAAGAAATGCTTCTAGTGTTCAAAATTGTAAGGCACAACTTAAAGATACTTTATTACTTGAAGGTCAGTGCTGTTGTACATAAATGTTCAGTAATGGGCAATTTGTAAATTTAAAGCTCAGCTTACATGCACTTTACTATTTGAAGTTCGGCATTGTTATCTATAGATGTTTTTAGTTATGTGTAAGTAGTATATTTGTGAATTGCATTAATCTGGATTGCATGCATTTTTTTTTCTTTTATTCTTTGGTAACTGGGTAAGGCCCACTAGGCACAATTGTCTTTTCAGGGGCAAAGGTTAAGTGACTTGCTCAGAATCAAACAATATGCAAGTGGAGGTTGCGAGAATCAAGCATAAGTCTGCTGGATGTACCAAGTTCATTCACAGCTCATGACTCTAACCTCTAGGTTATACTGCCAGCCCAAAATATATAAATTCCTGTCAGGACTTGAACTGTTGATTGTTTGCCTGCTAAGCAGGCACACATGTAGTGTGCCACTGAGCTGCAGTTATTATTCCTGTCTTGTACATAAACTGTGATACTAATAGTGTAACAATTTTGTTTTAATTTACTTGGATCAAGCCTGTAAAAGGGAAATATGGCCCAGAGCTTCCTGACCTAGTTATCATAGAAACACAGAAACATAGACTTTGACGGCAGATAAGGACCGCTTGACCCACCTAGTCTGCCCATTTCTCTACCTACAGGATAAGCTGCAGATCCTAGTTAACCAACAGCCTATTTCTTCTTACCCCCCACAAGAATTGCCTTATGTCTGTCCCATGTATTTTTGAATTCTCCCACAGATTTAGACCCCACAACCTCCTCAGGAAGGCTGTTCCATGCATCCACCACCCTCTGTGTGAAAAAATACTTCCTCACATTGCCCCTGAACCGCCCCCCCCCCCACTTCTATCTTTAAATTGTGTCCCCTTGTTCTTGTACATCTCTTTTTCGAAAAGATGCTACCCTCTTGGACTTTGTTGATTCCAATGAGGTACTTAAAAGTTTCTATCATGTCCCCCCTCTCCCTCCTTTCCTCATGGGTATACATAGTAAGCTCCTTTAGTCTTTCCTCATATGGCTTCTCTTGCAGACCACTGCACCATTTTAGTTGCCCTCCTCTGGACTGCCTCTATCCTGTCTATGTCCTTGTGGAGAAGGGGGTCTCCAGAACTGCATGCAGTACTCCAGATGGGGTTTCACCAACTGTTTGTACAGAGGGATAACAACTTCCTGTTTTCTGCTGCTGATGCCTCTGCCTATACATCCCAGTATACCCCAGCCTTCCCTACTGCCTTCTCACATTGCTTGCTAACCTTAAGGCCATCTGATATGATTACCCCCAGGTCCCTTTCCATTTTTGTTGTTGTTAGTACCTCCCCCCAATTATGTAACCTTCCCTGGGTTTTGTTTCCCAGGTGCATTATTTTGCACTTCTTGCATTGAATCCAAGCTGCCATACTTCTGACCATTCCTCCAACCTGCCAAGTCCCTCTTATCCTTTCCATGCCTCCTTGTGTATCAACCCTGTTGCAGATCTTGTGTCATCTGCAAAGAGGCATACTTTTCCTTCCAGTCCCTCTGCAATGTCACTTATAAAGACATTAAAAAGGACTGGACCCAGTACTGAACCCTGTGGTACCCCATTAGTAACTCCTCTTTCTTCAGAGTGGACTCAATTTACAATTACCTTCTGTGTCCTGTTGTCCAGCCAATGTTTTACCCAGGCTACCACCCTGGGACCTACTCCCAGGCTGGTTAATTTGACAATTAATCTTTTATGTGGCACTGTGTCAGATGCCTTGCTAAAGTCTAGGTAGGCCATGTCCACAGCCCCTCCCTGGTCTACTACTTTGGTCACCCAGTCAAAGAAATCAATTAGATTCGTCTGACATGACCTTCCCGCTGTGAACCCATGCTGTCTTGGGTCCTGTGCCCCACTGACCTCTAGGTACTCAACAATTCTTTCCTTCAGAAATGATTCCATCACTTTCCCTACCACAGAGGTCAAACTGACAGGTCTGTAGTTTCCTGCTTCTGTATTGGTCCCACTTTTGTGAAGGGGAATCACATCCACCTTCCTCCAGTCCTCAGGTACCACACCATCATCCGATGATTTGTTAAAAAAGGTAGTAAGTGGTTTCACTAGTTCTCCCCTTAATTCTTTTAGAATTCTGGGGTGAATTCCATCAGGCCCCATTGCTTTGTCCATCTTCAGTTTTAGGAGTTCTTTCAGAACCCTTTCTTCTGTGAAAGGACTGGGATCGACCCCCCATCAAGAGTGCTTCTGTTAATTGGATTAGGCACCTCCCCCTCCTCCTCTTTTGTGAATACTGAGCAGAAATATTCGTTCAGTATCACTGATTTTCACTGTCCCTCTCTGCCCACCCACTGTCCATTCTATTCAGCTTCACTCTCCCTCCCTTTGTCTTTCTACGCTCCCTGATGTACCTATAAAAGGTTTTATCCCCCTTCTTAACTGAGTTGGCTATCTTTTCCTCAGTTTGGGCCTTTGCTATTCTGACTTCCCTCCCTGCTTTCTTCTGCCTTAACTGGTACAGCTCTCTGTCCTGCTCCTTCTGAGTTTCCTTATACTTCCTGAATGCTATCTTTTTCTCCCTGACTTCCCCCACCACCTCTTTTGAGAACCATAGTGGCTTTTTCTTTCATTTTAATTTGTTTATTTGCTTGACCCAAAGGCTTATTGCCTCTGTGATGGCAGTTTTGATGTTTCCCCATTGTTGCTCCACTCCTCTTTCTAGCCTGTTTGCTAGTGCTTTTCTAAGGCATTCTCCCATCTTGCCAAAGTCAGCCCTCCTGAAGTCCAGTACCCTCACTTTTGTATGGCTTAATTCTGTATCTGAGTTCATCATGAACCACACTGTTTGATGGCCACTTCTTCCCAGATGGCAACCCACTTCTAGATCTGAGATCCTCTCACTGTTCCCATTTGAGAGTACGAGGTCTAAGATTGCTCCCTCATGAGTGGGTTCCTTAACTAGCTGTCTGAGACATGCCACATGTAGGGCATCTAGAATGGCCCTGCTCTTGGATGTGGCTGCAGCAAATGTGCTTCAGTTAACATCTGGCATATTCAGGTCTCCCGTCAACAGTATCTCCCCTTTCTCTGCCATCCTAAGAATGCCTTCTATCATATCCTTGTCCATTCCCTCCCCCTGACATGGGGGTCTGTATAGAAACATAGAAACATAGAATTTGATGGCAGATAAGGACCGCTTGGCCCACCCAGTCTGCCCATTTCCCTACCTGATGGATAAGCTGCAGATCCTAGTTAACCAGCAGCCTACTTCTTCCTACCCCCACCCCCTAGAATTGCCTTATGACTGTCCCATGCATGCTTGAATTCCACCACTGTTTTTGACTCCACAACCTCCTCTGGAAGGCCGCTCCATACATCCACAACCCTCTCTGTGAAAAAATACTCCTTAAATTACCTCTGAGCCGCCTCTTCTATCTTCAAATTGTGCCCTTGTTCTTGCACACCTCTTTTTTTGAAAGATGCTACCCTCTTGGACTTTGTTGATTCCCTTGAGGTACTTGAAAGTTTCTATCATGTCCCCTCCCCTCCTTTCCTCGAGGCTATACATATTAAGCTCCTTAAGTCTCTCTTCATATGTCTTCCGGTGCAGACCCTGCACCATTTTAGTTGCCCTCCTCTGGACAGCTTCCATCCTGTCTATGTCTTTGTGGAGATTGGGTCTCCAGAACTGCACGCAGTACTCCAGATGTGGTCTCACCAGCTGTCTGTACAGAGGATAATAACTTGTTTTCTACTGGTGATGCCTTCCCATGCATCCCAGTATTCCCCAGCCTCCTTGCTGCCCTCTCACATTGCTTGCCCACCTTTAGGTAATCTGATATGACTACCCCAGGTCCATTTCCATTTTTGTTGTTGTTAGTATCTCACCCCCCCATTGTGTACTCTTCCTGTGCGGATTGTGGTGCCATTTCCAGTCTCTAAGGTGTCCCACAGTGCCTGCTCTCCTCCCTGTTTACTCTTTTGTTTGGTTGCTTTTTTCCCTTCCTTTACATAGAGAGCTACTCCTCCCCATCTTCTCCCCTCCCTGTCTCTCCTGTAGGTTATGTACTTTGGTATGTTAACATCCCAGTCATGGTTCTCTGTGTACCATGTTTCTGTGACTGATACGATATCCAGGCATCCCTCTTCCATCAAGGCCACCAGTTCAGGGAGCTTGTTGCCCAGACTACGGGCATTGGTACTCATTACCCTCCATTTCCTGATGGCCTTACTCCTTTTTGCCCCATCCCTGTCCTTATTGCCTTTGTCACTTTCTCCATTTACCCCTGCCCTTCTCCCTATTGACGTCTCTGTCTTGGTGTTTACCTCACTTACTACCCTGACTTTTTGGTGGGGACTAGGATTTCCCTGTTCCTTTCCAGTGCCTCCCCCCTTAGCTAGTTTAAATGCTTGCCAATGAAGCATTTAAACATATCACCTAGGATCCTGGTTCCTCTCCTGGACAGATGCAGCCCATCATGCCAGTATAGGCCTGCATCACTCCAGGTGGACCCCCAGTCCCCAGTGAAGCCAAATCCCTGAGCTCTGCACCAGTTTTTCAACCACTGATTGAATCCCATGGTGTGGAGCACCCTAGCCTCACCTACGCCACAGACAAGCAAATTTTAAAATAAAATAAAATAAAATACTAAGATTCCTTTGTGCCTATCCCATGCAAGCTTAAAGCTCTCTGCTGTTTTCACTCCCACAACCTGTGTGGAAGACTGTTTCAGGCGTCCACTACTCTTTCAGTGCAGAAGTACTTCCTCACCTCCCTCCTAAATTTCCCCCATGCCCTTTTGTCCTGGTGCACCTTCTCTTCTGAGAAATACTCTTCTCCTGCACCTTGTTCACTCCCGTGAGGTCCATATTGATCTCTATCATGTCCCTCCCTCTTATTCCAGCATGTATGTATCGATGTAAACCCTCTCCAAATTGGGGCTTAATTTATGTGGACTCCAGCCCTGTGCTGCCACACTCTGTCCAGCGAGTCTCTCCAGGAGGGCTCCAGACCTGTGGCACCCCATATGTTTCATGGCTATGGCCACCAACATCTGCTCCTCAGCCCAATGACAAGAAGGAGGCTGAGGTCGCCAAAGTTTTTTGTGACTCTGGGTGCTCAGTAGGCAGAGTTTGTGTCCTGGAAAGCTGCCTGTAAGGACCTCAGCATATAAACAAAAAAGATGGTGGCTCTGGCCCCTTCTGAGCATGCACCACTGCCCAGGGAGTAAAATTTAAAGGAGCTGCAGCTCTAAAGGAGTGTTCTAGCTATGACCAGTATTTAATTGTTATCCCTGGCTACAGGGCTGGCAGTGGAGCTGGGGATCATCACTGGAACACCTCTGGGCATGGGGAGGCTAGTCCTCTAGAAACATAGAAACATAGACTTTGACAGCAGATAAGGACTGCTTGGCCCATCTAGTCTGCCCATTTCCCTACCTACAGGATAGACTGCAGATCCTAGTTAACCAACAGCCTATTTCTTCCTACCCCCCACAAGAATTGCCTTATGTCTGTCTCATGCATTCTTGAATTCTCCCACAGCTTTAGACCCCACAACCTCCTCAGGAAGGCTGTTCCATGAATCCACTACCCTCTCTGTGAAATAATACTTCCTCACATTGCCCCTGAACCGCCCCCTCAATCTTTAAATTGTGTCCCCTTGTTCTTGCACATCTCTTTTTCTGAAAGATGCTACCCTCTTGGACTTTGTTGATTCCACTGAGGTACTTAAAAGTTTCTATCATGTCCCCCCTCTCCCTTCTTTCCTCAAGGGTATACATATTAAGCTCCTTTAGTCTTTCCTCATATGGCTTCTCTTGCAGACCCTGCACCATTTTAGCTGCCCTCCTCTGGACTGCCTCTATCCTGTCTATGTCCTTGCGGAGATGGGGTCTCCAGAACTGGACGCAGTACTCCAGATGGGGTCTCACCAACTGTCTGTACAGAGGGATAACAACTTCCTGTTTTCTGCTGCTGATGCCTCTCCCTATGCATCCTAATATACCCCCAGCCCTCCCTACTGCCTTCTCACATTGCTTGCTATCCTTAAGCCCCTCAGAAAGGGCATGTAATCAACTTATTTGGGCTGAAGTGTTTTGGAGCAGAATATAAATAAAGATGCCAGCCCCTAGGGACTTTGCAAGCAGGGGGCTGCCAGGTTAAAGGTGAGAGGGTACCAGAATGCCTGAAAAGATTGCAGATAATCAAAAGGGACTTTTCAAAAACTATAAGAAGGACTGAAAGCCTGCCAAATCAGGGGAGATCAGTCTGAGATTTGGGAGAGAGAGCATAGTGCAGGAGAGACTGTGTGGGCTACCCAGCCCAAGGTCTGCATATTTGCCCCAACAACCTGTCCAGCCCCAGCAAAATAACAGTGAGCGAAGTGCCTGTGACAGCCAGCAAAGAGGACTGTGAGCCTTGCTACAGAGAGAGAGAGAGAGAGAGAGAGGTGTGATTTCTGCTGAAGAAAGAGGGACTTGAGAAGTGGTGCAGCTAGAGAAAAAGAAATCTGGGAGCTGCAACATGGGAGCAGATACCATTAATTGTGCAGTTTTGAGTTAAAATTGTTGCAGCCATGATCAAAGACTAAGCAACCTGTCTTGCCCCTCTGTGGGATAGTTGTCTGAAATGGCAATTGCTGCAAGCTGAAGACTGCATGTGCTGAGGCCAGAGACTGAGCTAAAGCTCAGCTACATTGCTGTTTCAGGTAAGGTGTGCATGCCAAGCTACAAGTCTGGAGGACCTAGCTTGCCCTGTCCCTAGACCAATGGCAAAGAAGACCATTGAGGAAGACAGCAAGAGGCCTGCCTGGTGAACACTGTGTACAAATGTCTTAGAGGTGAAGTTGGCAAGGCCAGGCAGGTGAAGACCAGCATTTCCCAACTTTCTCCAGTCAGCCCTGCTGCTGCTGTGGAGCACCTTCAAAGAGACACCTCCATGGTACTGTGCAAATTCAGATCCAGACTGTGAACCCCTGCAAATTGTAAGTACCTCTGGGCTGCAGTTCAGAGGAGAACTTTATTAGCTAGATAGGATTAGTATATAGGGGTTAGGTCATGGGGACAGTGCCAAGAGAAGCCAGGTGGTCAAGCAAGAGTTTATGTGTTTAAATGTTATTTGGGCCCCAGTGAAAGATCCCTAGCATCAAAATCTGCACCACAGTGTGGTACCCACCAAAGACACTATAGACATTTAGCAGCTGCCAGTGGGAAGCTGGGCACACCCATAAGCGGGAGGTGGGGATATTGTGTTGGGTAACATTGTTTGAGCATTGGTAGCAATAAGTAATTTTGCATCAGTGGAATACCACATAGATCATGAGTCTGGCAGTACCTCAGTGGAATGATTTTGTAGTTAAAATCTTTATTAATGTTGTTGTGCTATTTTCCTCACTTTTCTCCCCTTCCCCAAATAAATACTGTTGATTGTTCATGTTATATTCTGGTACTGCAAATTATTGCAAGAGAGGGAATTGTTATTGTGTGGAGCAGTGTCATTGGGGCAGCTACTGTATATTTCCTGGGTGGTGGTAACCTGCAATCTGTTCACAGGTATTCCCTGCTATTACCCAAGGTGGAGACACCACGCCATTTCTTTACTTCACTCCACTCCTGGACCCAGGGTGGCCCCCTCTAAGCAGTGTGCAGTGGACCCTGAGGGCCCTGGAACAGCAAAGGTGAGTCAAAGGGTTGTTACACTAAGATCCCTCAGTATTTCCTCATAGAGCTTATGATGCAAGTGCTGCACCATTTTAGTTGCCCTCCTCTGGACAGCCTCTACCCTGTCTATGTCCTTCCTGAGATTTGGTCTCCAGAACAGGACACAGTACTCCAGGTGTGGTCTCATCAATAACTGACACAGTTGTAACACCACCTTTCTCCTTCTTCTGGTAATTCCCTTCCCTATGCACCTCTCTCACTCCTCTGGCCCTGCCCACTGCCTGTGCACATCTTGTTAACTGTAAATCCCGTGTATTCACTGTATGAAGATTGTCTATTATAATGCTTGTAATTAATTCTGGGTCACTCCTAAAAAAGGAAGGAAGCACCAAGTTATCTCATTGGCGAGAATGCTGACCTCCCCTACAGCGACGGCACAATATCGACACAGGTATTGTGCTGCCTCTTGCATGGGTGTTTTTTGTGGGGGCTGCACCCCTCACACCTCCCCACATCCCCTGGACTCTAGGATTCCAGCTCCAGGTTGGAGTTGGTCCGGGAAGGGGGTGGAACACTGGGGGAAGGTGAAACACAGAAAAATGACCATTACCGTGAATGTCGCCATAATGGTCTTTTTCTGTGTTTCACCTTCGGGGTGTCGACAACAAGGGGTGATATGAAAAAGGAACAGTTCATCTCAGTGGGCCTACCAAGTTACCAAAATCCACTAAATGAAAAATAAAACTGTCACACTGCCCCACCACCCTGAGGTCATCATATATGATAAATCCAATATTTCTTTTCTTCTTTGTAGTTAAAATCTTTACATAGAAACATAGAATTTGACAGCAGATAAGGACCGCTTGGCCCACCCAGTCTGCCCATTTCCCTACCTAATGGTAAAATATTTAGTTATATAAGCCAGTACATTACAGAAGTTCAAAAATGGAGATGACATACAGATTTCATAGCGGGTTGTGAGCATTTAGAGACTAGCAGATACTGTACACAGGAATAAATATGGTAGCAATGTCTGATTTTGCATCACCTGGGTAACCACATACTGTAGATCATAAGTCTTGCAGTACATCAGTTGAAGGATAAACCATAACATAAATACAGTATATGTAGTTATGCTAGTAAGAACAGATTTAATAATGACAAAAGTAGTAATATAGTAGTTGTACAATAGATTTGCTGTTACAATTTGCAATAGCTATTACATGTGTAGTGTCCTTATACGAACAAATAACATAATACCAGAAGAGACAGTTGCACAATAGATTTTCTGTTACACTTTGCAACAACTATTTCATGTGTAGTTATACTTGTCAGAATGAAATGATTTGTGCCAAAAGGGAGACAGTAGTAGTTGCACATGTATGCACGTTGAGTAACTACACAACACCCAAATGTGTAAGTAGTTAACAAGTACATAGTAGTTACATGTAACTACACAGTAGTTATGGTGCAGTTACAGTGCAGTTACCATGTAGTTATACAGTAGTTACTGTGTAGTTAGGGACACTTAAAATAAAGTGTTACCAAAAAAGTTTACAGATAGTTCAAGAATATGGTTCACAATCAGGCTGTACTGTAAGCTGGGCAAAGTCACAAGTATTATTAATAAACCCCTTAAAAATAGTATGACTAGAACTAACTTTCCAATTAAGATACAAGCACAGAGTATAGTATATTTAAGAATTAAACTGACAAATGACATTAAGCAACTATTAAATCTAAATCTGAATCCACTGGTAAAAGGAAATGAAGAAGATTTGGAAAGGTGGAAAGGTTTACCTGTATCTTTAGTAGGATGGATGCAGGTTATTACAATGAATGTGTTACTATGCTTATTATATAGATTCCAGGCACTCCCTATTAGCATTCCTGACACTATGTGGATTAAGCTGGATAAAATAATAAATACATTTATATGTAAGAACCAAAAAGCTAGGTTAAAAAAAACAAAAATATATTTGAGATATGAATACTTGGGTTTAAAACTTCCAAATTTAAAATATTATTATTGGGCGGTCTTATTAGAACCTCTTAAAGAATGTTTTAGTGTAAATCCCCCACCTTGGACATACTTTGAATCAGGTAATGACTTGCCATTACAGTTAAAATATATATTTTTCCGTAGTCTCTGAATAAGGAAGCAATTGGAAATATACAGAATATATTTTTGAGAGACACCCTTAATAATTGGAAAAATATTTTACAACATCTAAAGATAAGAAACCAATTAAGCATGTAGTCACCTTTAAAGAATAATATCTGTCAACCATTATTTAGTTCAGTATATATAAATAGGTGGTATCAGTATGGTATTCATAGTATGGCTGAATGTATTGAAAATCAAAATATGAAGTCATTTTAACAATTACAGACACAATATGGAGTGCCTAAGAATATGTTTTTAAATTATTTACAGATTCATTCAGTAATTCAAAAATTAATAGACAAAAATAATGTTGATTTTGGATTGGAGCAGGTATTCCAGTTTTTGGACCCAAACGGAACCTTATCATTTGAAGAACTAAAATCTAAATATAATCTCTTCAATGTTGATTAATTCAGATATTTCCAAATCAGAAACCATCTTCTATGAAATAGAGTCATTCAGGTCAAATTGAAGCCTCCCCTCCTCCCTTTCTTAAAGCTATTCATTGACCAATCTCAGGGGCAACATTGGAACCATTTAATTGGTAACTTATACAATATGCTGCTAGATCAATCTAAGGAATCAACAAACTCAATCTTAGAAAGTTGGAACAAGGACCTGGACCTAGCTGTGTCTCAGGAAGAATGGTCTCTTTCATCTCTGAGAGTGGTCAAAATCACTAGATCACACTTTTGGAGGGAATACTCTTGGAAATGTAGATCAAGATTTTTCAGGTCACTGGCCACCCTGACTAAATATCTCCCAAGAGAATATGGGGTTTGTTGTAGGGAGTGCAGAGCAGAACTAGCTGATTTAGAACATATAATGTGGCTATGTCCACGCTTAATGCCTTTTTGGCTAAACATACAGAATGAAATTAGTGAGGGATGAGGTGAATGTGTTGAGCTCACGGCTGAGATGGTGCTTATGGCTGTCTACCTGGATCGCTCCCCCCCTTGGACAAAGACTCTGCTTCCCATTTTGCTGTTGCCAGCAAAAAAATATTTGACAAGGAAATGGATGATGAAAGTTGTCCCAGGTCTTCAAGAATGGAGACAAATTGTGTATACTATATATCAGATGGAAAACATTACAGCGAAACTAAACAATCAAATTGAAGGGTTCGCTGCCCTATGGCGGAGATGGTCGGCCAACCAGGCAAGAGTTGATCCAGAGTTTTGCCCTTAGGGAGTAGGTTTCGGAGAGGGGAGGATATGAGAAGTGGGAGGGGTCATGGACTGTTCCGATTATATACAAGATAAGGGTTGTTCAGATGGTGTCTCAATTTGTAACCAACGTGAAAGATATACAAGTACTACTTTATGGTATAACAACAAATCTGAAGTAATCACAGAAAATTACTATTTTGTAAAATGTCTCCTGATGTATAAGTAAGGAAAATGGAAAAAAAAACTTCAATAAAAAATAAATTAAAAAAAATAATAATGTTGATTTTGAGTCCAATATAGTGTTTGATTTTATTGTAAACAATAGAGGGAGAATCAAATTAATGTCTAACATTTATAAGGCTATTTTGGAATCTAGAAAAAATTAGACATTGGACCTTAAGACAAAATAGGAGAAACATTTACAGATAACCATCTCAGACTCTAAGTGGAGTTTGATTTGTACAAATTGGAATGGTGTAATAAATAATTCTATGAATCAAATTCAGTATTTTATACTTCATACAATATATTATCCACCATACTTATTGAATAAATTTAACAATTCAGTTTTTCCTTATTGTAATGGAGGATGTGGTGGAATTGCTGATGCAATACGTGTTTTAGTACTTTGTCCCAAAGTAATGATATTTTGGGAACAAGTATTGATATTAATCAATGACATTTTGGGAACTAAGTTGATATTTGAACCATAACTTTATATATTGAATACCTCTTCTATACAACAACTTCTTATAGAAGGACGAAGTAGGTTTGTATATATATTATGCATGAATGAGAAAAGATGTATTACAAGATTATGGAAAAGTGCAAAAATACCTGAGATGGCTATCTGGAAAAATTTAATGTTAGAAACAATGAGGTATGAAAAAATGCATTATAAATGTAATAATAATTAGAAGAAATATGATCAAATTTGGGGATATTTACGCAATGCAATAATTAATAAGTTTTGAATAGCAATAAGCAGCATAACAAAACAAGTAACGTTCTGTCTAAGTAAGGGTTGTGATCAAGAGAAGTTGATTATGTCCATAGAACAAATTACTAAATCCTGTATGAAGTTTGTATATGATAAAATGCTACTCTCTGTTAAACTGTTAGAGAGGGAGGGTGGGGTTGATATTCAACCATACAAAATATAAAGTAAATGGATATGGTATAGTGTATGTCTTTTTTAAACAAAGCAATTTAAAAATATCTTTGAAAAAAAATACAAGGGATAGGGTTACGGGATGGGGGGGTGCTAGACTGCCAGGGCATTTTTTTCACAATATACAGAGGACCAGCTTAGTAAGAGGGGACTGCTAGACTACCAGTGAGTTTTTTCATAGTATAAAGGGGATCTGGGTTAGGGAGAGGGGACCACTAGACTACCAGGGATTTTTTGGGAAAGCATAAAGGGGATCAGATCAGGGAGGGGGAGGGAATGGCTAGAATACCAGGGCTTCTGACAACGTCCCTGCATTGAACCTGACCTCATCTGCTGGTTCGTTCTGTATGGAAAATTGGTTTACTCCTAAGGCACACAATATTGATGTGAATGCTCATGTAGCCATCTTGTGGCTAAGTGAGGAAGTGCATTTTAAGTGCTTTTAAACAGCTGCTATAATATGGAAACTCACACCACGGTAAGGAGCTACCGCCTTACTAATGCACCACACAGACCAGTACTGAGCATTATACCTCAGTACCGAGCCACTTTACTATAACAGCCACTGTATATGTACATATTCTTTGCAAAAAACTTGTTAACGCACTAGTTAGGATAACTTAACACCACAAAAGGAGGGAAATGTGCCAGTAGGGTTTCCAGCCCTAACCCCCACCCCTACTCCCCAAACAGCAAAAGGAAAAAGCATTAGGGTTTGGGGTTTCTGGAGTCTTAGCAAATCAGTGGTGTGGTGTTCCTTGTTTTTTATTTATTTATTTATTTTTTTAATTTAGTTTTTGTTGACCGGGTAAGTGCACTAGACAAATCCTGCCTATTTTCAGGCATGACCTGGGGAAGGGGGATACAGATGAATGCCAACTGACCTTGAACCAGATTAAGCTGTTGGTGGTATTTTTAGTGAATGAGGAAATTTGGCCAGGACACGGGAAATCCCGACTTTTTCAAGAAGTGTCATGGGATCTTTAACATCCACCTGAACTACCACCAATCCAGGTAGATGGGACCTCAGTTTAATGTCTCATCTGAAAGACGGCACCTCAGAAGTGCAGCACCCCTCTCATGCTGCACTACAGTGTCAGTACTGGGATATTAACCCAAGTGCCAAATGTGGGAACTGAACCCACAGCCCTCTGATCTCCCAGCCTCAGAGGCGAGTGTTGCTACCTACTGAGCCACTATGCTTACCCTTCCCTCCTCCAGCCCATAGCCTCCAGTCCAAAGTACAAGGTGCACCTCCAAGCCACTGCCTCATGGTGATACACTCTTAAAAGGCAGGGAAGTATGTCTTACCACATGTTGCCAACACAATTTTTTGTAGCTTTCTTCACACAGGCCTTGGCGTAAAGAAAGGAGATCATATGTGACATTGTTTGCTCAGGAAAAGGGGTAGGTATTAGGGTTTACAACCCCAAGGAAGATCCCACCACTGATTCACCAAGACTCTTGAGACCCAAAATCCTAATGTTTTTTCCTTTTGCTGCTTGGGGGGCGGGAGTGGGGAGGTATGGTTGGAAATCCTAATGCCATATTTCCCTACTTTTGTGGTGTTAAGTTACCCAAACTGGTGCATTAATGACGTGTTTTGCAAAGAATTTCCTTTCCTTTTAAGACAGTAGAATCTTATCCTAACTGAGACCTGCGTGAACAAGTGCAGATGTGCTGGCCCTTTGGGCTGTTCACATGGAAAGACTCAGTCTGCCTACAGAAGTGCAGGGACTGGCACATTCACACTACACATTCACTCTTCACATATTCACTCTTTTTATTAATTTAATTTTGTCCCCAAGTTGTCAGGATAGTCATTTTATGACTACCTATATAAACATGACATGTATCATGTATAACATATGGACAGAAATATCATTTCACACCAGATGTGCAAAAAAATAGGATTTAAAACATGACATCTGTCATGTTTATGAGGTGGTGTAGAAAAATGGCTATGTTGAAAGTTTAGAGTCAAAATATTGAAAATTAGAGAAGCTATGAGTGAACATTGAAGTACTGCAATGTTCAGTCATAACCTGGGATTTTACCTTAGTTTTGCACCAATTTTTTTTTTTTTAGTAGTTTAACCAGGAGTAGCACACTAAGCTGAAAGCTTTTTTACAGGAGTGACCTGGGAGCACAAGGAAATGAAGTGACTTGCTCAGGGTCACACAGTATACAATTGGAAGCCGTGGGATTCAAACGCAGCTCTGGTCTGCTGGATGTCACCAGATTTGCAGCTCAGAGCCTTAAACCACTGTGCTATACTGCCTCCCGTAGCATAGTCTTCCTAGTATCCCACCTCATGAACTATACAAACCAGACAGTTTGTAATTTTGGGCTAAAAGTTTCAGGGTAGAGTAAGCTTGTCCCAGAATGATGCCTTTTGTTGGTTCGGTAAAAAGATAGTAATCTATTCCAAAGTTCTAAGGATTTAAATTTTTGGTTCCGAGTATGCTCAGCAGGGTATCAAACATATATCCTGAAGACCTTACTGAGCATGCTAAGAACTGAAATTTCAAATCCTTATAACTACAGAACAGGCCAGCCCAGTGGCCCTTAGGGTTGAGGCTCTGGACGCCACACCTCACACCACACCGGTGACTCAGGTTCAGGAACAATCTTCGGTCATTGGGAGTTGGCAGGGGCAGGAGAGGATTGAGCATCTGGAGGACTGCTTTCCACTCCTGGGGAAGGGTGGGACATGTCTCTCATGATATGACAACTGGTGGTGTCTGGGGGTTGCGGCAGCTCATGGGGGACCTAGTAGAAGGGTAAGGGTGCTGCAGTAGATGTCCTGCGGGGGAGTATGGATGCACTCCCATTGTGCGCTGGATGTCAGTGCATGTCCATGCCCCTGGAAACCAGGAAATAGGGAAAAACCCTGGCACTCAGGTAGGCAAAGGCAAGGCTGTCGGCCTGGCCAGCATCCCCATGGTCACCACTGGGCCCACCCTGTCCAGCCTCTGACTCCTCTCCTCACTCCAGCGGCCCACTAGGTTTCAGATAGAATGCCAGAGGAGTGGCAACCCCACCTTGGGGGGCTCAGAGCTGGGAGGTCGGCTTAGCTGGGTGATGAAGGAGGAGCGACCCAGGACAGAGGTGCAGTTAGTGGAGGTCTCAGGTGGAGAAGGATGAAGTTTTGGACCTAATGGCAAAGATGGAGAGAGACCTATGGGACTGGAGAGAAGGGGGCATGAAAAGAGTTCAAAGAAAAAAGAAATAAATAGCTACGGAATGGATTAATATTTTTTCACCAAAACATTGAAAGATACCATTCTAGGGCAAGCCCCTCCACCCTGAAAATCTCAGACCAAAATTCCAAACCATCTGGGCGCTAAGCAATGACAAAAAAAGAGAAAAAAGGAAAAAAAAACAGATTTTCCCTAAAAATGCACTATGCAAATCTTGGAATCCACACATCCGACTGGTATAGAACTTGGAAGTTCAAAAGACTATGCCTCCCAGAGTGTGCATGCTAAATTTTATGCAAATGTGTTGAACAGGAGCAAAGCTATTAAACTGCAAAGTCAGAGGTTTAGCATTAAGCAGCCTATTCAGTCCTAACTATAGTGGTGATACTGTGCATATATATAAATAAATTATAGGGGTGCAGTCGCTCCCCTATAGTTAGGGTTCAATGGTCACTTATATGTTATACTCAAACGTTTGCACTTTAATAACTTTGCAGCTGTTCAACCAATTCACAAGAAATTTTGAATGTGCCATCAGGGACCAAATATCTCTCAATGTGGTAAGTTTCATTCCAGTAAGATGTGTGGGTGAGAAGACACGGAGTGTCACAAAATGTGAAAATTAACATGTTTTGTCAAATTCATTGTCACACCGCTGTGCAGAAACAGTGAGGAATTGTGGTCTGAAATTTTCAAGGTAAACAGGCCTTGGGTCACAGATGTCTTTTGAAGATTTGGTGACAAAATATTAATCTGTTCAAAACTTATTAAATTTTAAAGTTTCCCATTATTTTTAATGGGAGCAGTTAAATGTACCTTGCAAAAAAGGATCCTTTATCCCAAATGGGTAATCCTTTGACGCAAAATGGCAATCCTTTGTTGCAAATGGGAAATTCTTTTCCATGCGGATGCCATTTTGTCTTACAGTTAGTGAGGGGAATAAAATGCAATAATTGAAAAGAATTATGTGTTTGTGTGAAACTGGCACATGTAGCTTGCTTGTCAGGAACCCCTCAGTTGGATTTTGCAGTTAACTCTGGACGAATGCCTTTGAATGTTTTTTTTTCACATTATAAATCTTTTTTTTTACTCGTAATACCACAAGAGATTCTTCTTCATATCACAAGTCACGAAAAAGGATCCTTTTTTATGATCGGAAAATGCTTTCCCTGGTAGTCTAGTGTTCTCGCCCCCCTCCCTAATGACTTATCATCATCCCTTTATTGCTACAATTGTTCCCTGGTAGTTTAGTGGTCCCACTCCCCTCCCCGATCAACAATCGCTGTCTCTTTATTGATAAAAATATTCCCTGGTAGTCTAATTGGTCACTTCCCACTTCCCGATTGCTGATCGCCACCTGGTATTCACAAAAGCAGTCCCTGGTAGTCTAGTGGTCCCACCCCCCTCCCCGAGCCCCCATTACCCTCCCAGTATTGTTTTTTGTACAAAGTTCCCTGGTAGTCTAGTGGTCCCTCCCCTTTCCCAATCCCTGTCCCCTGAAATAGAAAAAACATAACCCTGGTGGTCTAGTGGAACCCACACCCACCCACCTCTGAGGTAGTGAACCACTACCCCACTCCCAAACTCGATCCCCAGCCGGCAACCAACACAGCCTTTCTCTCACCACCACAGCTGGACACCAACTGAGCTCTAAATAAGTGCGTACTGAATAAAGCACAAAAAACAAACAATAAAAACAAAACTGGGCTACTTTTTGGAAAACAAAAACCCTTTATTACATTTCTTTCAGCAGCCATGTCCGACTGCTAATCTCCTTGGGATATGCATATGCATAAGCGCATGCCCACTATCACGGCTTGGCTTTTTGGCTGTGATTTCTACAATTTCTAGCTCTTGTTTTTCATTTAGAAACACTTTCCTCTGTTCGGCATTCGTGACAGTCTCAAAAGATGTCTTTAGCTGAACAGGGATGGTGGGAGGTGTCTACAAGCCTCTTAGTATTTCACTGTCCTACTGAACCTGCAGCAGCAGCAGTGCCAACAACAGGGACAGTAAACAAGGCAAGGATAAAGAGCAAGGGCAAAACCTGTGGTAGGGAGTTTTTCTGCTGTGTGTGGGGCTGTGCAGATGGTTGGAGCAGGAAGGGGGAGGGGAAGGGGGATGGACGTAGCATTCCCCGGCCTATACAAATCAGAAGCTAGGCAGAGTCCCTAGCAACAAGGAACTATGTTTTGTATGAGCAATAAAATCAAAAAAATATTTAAAATAAAAAAATGTCCTTTTGTCACAAAAAGGAGGACATTATATAATCGCAATAAACCATTCCAGGGGTGTGGGTTATGCTGGGATTTACCACTTTTGGTGTGGTTTAGTCACAAGCCAGCTAGTGACCTAAACCACACCAGGTGTGGTAAATCCCGCATAACCCACTCCCTGTTGTGGTTATTGTTTAAATTATTTATTTTTACTTATTTATTTATTTATTTAGGGATTCGAATCATACCTTTGAGCTCAGAGGTCTTTTACAAAGGTTCCATGTCAAACAGTGACAGTGACAGCAATAACAAACAGTTTACATACAATACTCGCATAGTAGGTAGCTAGTATACAATAAGGTTACAATGTCATTCATAGTACCAATGGTGATAGTACAGCGTCAAGAGCATTCAACTAGGGCTAAGGACAGTGTTTATATGTAGCGAAGGAGATAAAGGTGTGACACCTAGGGTGAGAGTCCAAGGAGGAGTCAAGGGAGGGGAGGGAGACTGGGAGAGTGGGCAGCCAAAAGAAGTGGCTTTGTCTAGGAGGTTGGGAGATAGTGGTAGTAGGTTGGTTTTAAGGTTAATCCAGTGGGAGAAAAGGCACGGGGGGGAGAAGAAGACAGAGGGATAGGGCAAGAGGGAAAAGTGGGGGTTAAAGGAAGGGGAAGGAGAACGTGGATGAGTGGGCATTATGGGCGTTAGAGTCCTAGTGGCAGTCATAAACTGTCCTAGTAAGAAGGTGTTGCCCAATAACAATAGTTATAATAGTGAGACTGTCTTTATTACAGCAGTTTTTTTTTTTTTATCAGTTTCCCTCTTTATGATCGAGAAATTATATCCTCAGTTGTACAGTTCCCTTTAGAAACGGAATAAACAAAGCAGTGGAGATATCTGAAACCCAATTTTTCGTACCAATCCACTTCTACTGATGCAGTATGTGGACCCATTATTGGGGATCCCAGAACTGCACACATTACTCCAGGTGGCGCCTGCAGAAAGCTTTACAAAGTGTTTGAAAATGGATTGTAGAAACAGTTTCCTGAGTGGCTAAAAGCACCCATGACCTGGATGGGTATCAGGCAACAGAGACCATTAAATAACTAGGCCCTGTGCCTGTCTGCCTTTTAACTAAAAGCACTTCTTCACATAGAATATTCATACTTGAATTTGCTACTATGTTTTTGTACTCACCTAAGGAGCCAGCAAGTAAGTGAATGAGCTTAAATCCCCCATTCTCTTCCATTCCTTTCAATTAATTTTTCATGGCTCTACTCTTTTTTGCCTTATTCTGTTCCTCTCACCCCCACCAGCTTTTTTATCTTATCCATAACTGCACTTCCAGAGTGGTGCAAGTCAACCACAAACCAACTGGCCACACACTTTCCTTGCTACCATGATTATTCCGAGGGGTAGTAAGGTCAGACTGGGGGTTGCATCTAGGCCTCTGACCCAGAAGGAGGAGATTGATAGGGTGCTGGGGGAGCAGTTAAGGATGCTTAGTGGCAAAGGGAGCACTGTGGTGGTTGGGGACTTGAATCTACCAGGGGTGGATTGGAGCATCCCAGCTACCTCTTGTGCCAGGGAGCAGATCCTACTGGATGCCTTCCAGGATGGCTTCCTGACACAGAAGGTAACAGAGCCAACTAGGGAAGGGAACTTCCTGGACCTGGTACTGATAGACAGTAAGCAAGTCAGGGATATTGGGGTGGAAGAACCCTTGGGGGGAAGTGATCACCACACAGTGTGGTTCTTAATCAATCTAAGTAAGAAGGTAGCCACTACAAAGACCACGATCCTGGACTTCAAAGGGCAGACTTTGGTAGGAAGGGTAGTATACTGAAGGGCATAGAGCTATCATCCGCCCGAACATGGACACTGAGCAAAAATGGGCAGTCAACAAGCAGGGTCTGACTGAGGCCACTAGCACATGTGTCAAGAGCCAGAGCAAGAAATCCAGGACCAAGAAGCCAAGCTGGATGAACAGGGAGGTAGGGGAGAGGGTGAGGGAGAAGAGGACTGCATTTAAATCCTATAAAAGATCCAACAGAGAAAAGGACAGGGAGGAATATGTGAGGAAATCCAGGGAAGTGAGTAAAACAGTAAAAGCAGCCAAGGCATTGAGAGAACAGAGACTAGTGCAAGGGATCAGAGAAGGTCAAAAGGATTTCTTCAGGTATATAAGGGAGAAGAGAAAGAGCAAGGATCAGATTGTTAGGATCAAGAATGGCAGTGGATGGGTGGAAAAGGGGGCAGAGCAGGCAGAAGTACTCAACGAGTACTTCTGTTTAGTATTCACCAGGGAGAGGGATGGGTCTATACCTGGGCGGAAGAGAGGGGTGGATTTAGGGGGAGGAGATCACAGATGGGATAATCACAGAGCGAAGGGTGTTGGAGGGCCTTAAGTCCCTGAGGGTGCATAAGGCACCTGGGACAGATGGAGTTCATCCTAGAGTACTGAGAGAGTTAGCAGAAGTTCTGGTGTGGCCATTGGCGGTCCTGCTCAACACCTCTCTGGAAATGGGGTGCATGCCTAGGTATTAGAGGGTGGCACATGTGGTACCCTTCCATAAGAGTGGGCCCAAGGATGAACCAGGGAACTGTAGACCAGTGAGCCTAACTGCAATTGTAGGAAAGATAATGGAGATTATCCTCAAGGAAGGGCTAGTAGAATTTCTGGAGGATAATAATCTCCGGACAGCAGGCAGCACGGGTTTGTCTCTAGTCAGATTGTGCCAGAAGAACCTGGTTGCTTTTTTTGATTGGGTGACGTGGGCACTGGACAAGTGTCATGCGGTGGATGTCCTCTACCTGGACTTCAACAAGGTCTTTAATTCAGTGCCTCATGGTTGGCTGACCAGCAAGTTGAGCAACCTGGGAGTGGGTAGGAAACTGGTTAGATGGCCAGGAACTGGCTACAGGATAGACAGCAGAAAGTAGCAGTGGAGGGTGTGATATCAGAGCCCAAGGTGGTTACAAGTGGGGTCCCACAGATCTCGAGGCTGGGACCAGTGCTGTTTAACATTTGCATTACTGACATTGCAGTAGAGACAAAGAATAAGATCAGCCTCTTCGCTGATGACACCAAGATCTGTGCGGAGGTGGATGGGGGGCCAGTAAAGTACTCCAGGAGGATTTGGCAAAACTGGAAGAATGGTCTAACACATGGCAAATAGTGTGCAATGCCAAGAAGTGCAAAGTGATGCACTTGGGAGCCAGAAACCCTGGAAATAGTTTTTGGTTGGGGGGAGTGTAGTTATCCATGTCAACAGAGGAGAAGGATCTGGGTGTATTGGTAACATGGGAAATTAACCACTTTTCCTAGTACTGGAAAGCAGCAGCCAAGGCCAAGAGAATGCTGGGGTGCATCACAAGGGGAATCACTTCTAAGAGAGGGGAAGTCATCCTGCCCCGTACAGGTCCCTGGTGAGGCCAAACTTGGAGTACTGCATGCAGTACTGGTGCCCCTACTTGAAAAAGGACATCAAGCTACTGGAGGGGGTGCAGCACAGGGCAATGAAAATTATTCTGGGATTGGGAGATAAACCTTATGAGGAGAGACTGAGAGATATCAATATGTATTCTCTGGAGGATAGAAAGGAGAGAGAGGGGATATGATTGAGACTTTCAAGTACCTGAAGGGTATGAACAGTGTAAACATTAGGAGTATTTTCAGATTAAAAGGTGGAACAGAAACCAAGGGACACAGTCTGAAGTTGGAAGGAGGCAAATTCAGGAGGGAAGTGAGGAGGCACTATTTATCTGAAAGGGTGGTTACAGGGTGGAACGTGCTGTCGGAGGAGTTGGTATCACTGCGGACAGTGGGCAGCTTCAAGAGGGGGTGGGACAGGTTCAATGGGAGGGTTCAAACCGTGAGGGGGCAGGGGTTGGGTGTGAAGGAAACAAGGGCAAAAACAGTGGGGGGGAGGCAAGGAAGGGGAGAGCAGCTTCAGTCTAAAAGGTTGAAGTGCTGCACACTCAAGCAGACTAGATAGACCGTAAGGCCTGTATCTGCTGGCAATTTTGTATGTTCGTATGCTGTTGGACCGACTGAGCTCACTAACAACTATAGCCATATAAATCACTATCCTACTGATCAGTGCTAGAGGCACACCAAATTTGAAAGCAATTGGCAGCATGCTTTCTGGTCCTTTAACCATCGAGACAGCAACAGCTCCATGGCAATAACAAAAAAAAAAAAAATGACAGCAACTAGGGTACAGTTAAGGAGGGAGAAGGACTGGGGGTCCCAAATCACAACATCTGCATAGCTAAAATGATATAATAAACTAACATCAAATCTGGAGTGTAGTCGAGGACAGACAAGTACAAACTCAGCTTTTTTATATATCTACTTTCAAATGTTAAACTAAAATAGCAACAAAATACCATTTACTAAGCACAAATACACTCCCGTATGGGCGGTATAGGCCATAATGGACCTTCCAGGGTCTATAAGGCCCTGCACCAGTGGTGTCAGGCCTCATTGCTCTCCCGAGTAGTCCAGTATAGCCCAATACTGCCCCTTTCTGTTGGGTTTTATTGCTTAGATATGATTTCTTCCCCTTCTGTGTTGGTCCCCCCCTCCGCTTTTTATGCACCCAAGACTGCTTTTTATGCCTTAGTTCCTTGTCTATCATGATTATCAGGTCCTTTTCTGCCTTCACTACAGTAAAAGAAGTCCCACACAGTATTTATTTATTTATTGAAATGTTTTATCAGGAGGGCACACTGAGCAACAAGTTGTTCGTCTCACGGTGCAACTTGAGGGGAGAGGGAACATGAGAATACTACAGAGAGTGATACACTATAACAAAATACACATCTGGATTACATGCAACTAGGAAATACAATAGAGTGTATAAATACACAATAACTAATGAGGGGAATGGAACAAGGGAGTAGCTAGAAAACATTACAATAACAGTATACAACAGTTCTGGGGAAAGGCGGGCTGGAATCAGCATCGACAGAACAATAATCTACAATACAGCAGAAGTGCAGAATAAGGTACAAGTGCAATGGAGTTTAGGGGCTGTCGGTATAATACAGAGTAGTAGAGAGGAGGAGGGGGAGTAGAGAAGGGGTGAAGGAGGGGGAGGTGGGCATGCTAAGGTTGGACCCCTTCAGGATACTGAGAACCCTGCCAGTGGGTGGAGCAGGCAAAGATAGAGAAGATGGAGAGGAGGAATAGGAGATGAGAGGTAAACCATGATCTGACCCCTTCAGGATGCTGAAAACCCTGCTGGGGTGGAGCAAGGCAAAGATAATGATGAGGGAAAGGAGAAATAGGGGGAGAAAGGCATACTCTGATCTGGCCCCTTCAGGATGCTGAGAACACTGCCAGGGGGTGGAACAAGGCAAAGGTAGAGCAGGGATATAGGATAATTGGTAGGGAGGACTGGAGGGAGGCAGGAAGAAAGGGTAGGTAGTGGAGAAAATCTGAGGATTGAGAGAAATGGGTTGAATAAACTAGAGTAGACACTAAAGGAGGGAGATTAAGGAGGATTAAAGCAGGAACAGCTGGAGGAGAGGCAGTTGTGTAGGGCAGAATTAAGGGAGTAGGAGGAGGAGGAGTGGTATATTTGAGGGGGGGAGTTCCAGGCTTTAGGGAACCTACAGGAAAAGCCCCATCAAATGAGTCTTACAGTCTGTATGTGCTGCTTCTGTTTCACCTTCCCAAGTGCAGAACCATGCATTTGGCTGCAGTAAATCTAAGAACCCAGGAATCTGACCAGTTTCTCAGCTTGTTCAGGCCCTCATGAAGTTTATCCCACTCCTCAAGGGAGTCCACTACCCTGGCCAGCTTAGTGTCTTTAGCAAGCTTAAGCAGCTTGCTGAAGACTTCAGCTTCCAGATAATTGATGAAAATGCTCAAAAAAGCAATCATCCTAGTGCCAGTTGCTGAGGGGTGCCACTGAGCTCCTCTGTCCGCTCAGAGTAGCAGCCAACTACAACCTTCTGCTTCCTGCCTGCAAGTCAGCTAGTAAGTCACCCTGGGCATCCCGTGGCATTTCTCGCAAAGAGTAGGGGAATTTCCCTGTGCCTTGGCCAAATTCCCCCCCATTCACTAAAAATACTACCAACAGCTTAATCTGGTTCAAGGTCAGTTGGCATTTATCTGTATTCCCCATCCCTGGGTCTTGCCTGAAAATAGGCAGAATTTGCACTTACCTGGTCAACAAAAACTAAATAAATAAAAATCAAAAACATTTCAGGCATGACCCAGGCCACTGTGGATGGCATAGGAGTACAGCAAGTACAAAGGAGGATGGAACCAGGCATAGCGTCATCAAATAGACACTGATTGCATACAGGGTAATATACAGGATATTTACATGAATACATGAATAAAGTTGCAGCATAATGGATAAATACAATTTCTGACAATAGCAGGTAGTAGCCACCAAGATTTAATACAAATTAGGCATGATAGGAGATGGAGAGGGAAGAAGGGTGTTGAGGCAGTTTTATAACAGACCAAGAAGAGAAAAGAAGGTGAAGGACTAGAAGCATGGTAATCAGTCAGGAGGGCAAGAGTAAGTGGTGGAGGACAGAAGACGAAATCTAAGGAGAGAGTGGAAGAGTCCTGGAGAGTCAATGGTTCTAAGCAAAGGGGGCAGGTTGTTCCAGAGGGAGGGGGCTGCAGATGAGAAGGTCTGTTTACCTATACAGATGGAAACTAGGAGGCACTCAAGCAAGGAGTTAGAAGTGTGGTGAAGCTCCCAAACAAACATGTTTGACTGAAGGAAGTGGGAGAGCGGAGAGGTAGCACCGTTTTGGATGGCCTTATTGTCTGTACTGGCCAGCAGATAGGTCCATCAGGCTAGTGGGAAGAGCCAGCCCATAGCCTGGTAGAGCAAGCAGTGGTGAGTTGAGTGTGGGGGCAAAAGGGCAAACTGGCAGATATTGTTGTAGGTGGTATTTAGCCGAGCAAGGTTAGTGGAGGGGGTAAAAGTGTTGATTGGATCACAGTAGTCAAGTAATGGTAGGAGATTCATTTGGGCAATAGCAAGCCACACTTCAGAAATGAGATACCTTATAAGGTGGTAGCTGGCCCCCAATTTTTGGTTGAAGCAGCATATAAGGATATCTGTATGATTGCTGAAGGTAAGGGCAGGGTCAAGTGTAACATCCAGATATTTAAAGGAGTGCACTGTATTTAGGGGTGATCCATCAGGAAATGGATGGAGACAGTGCTATGGGTTGGGTGAGTTTTGCTAACCTTGGTATTGAGCCAAAGAGTATTGCTTTAGTCTTTTTAGTATTGACAAGCAGTTTTCTAGCAGTGAACCAGTTATGGGCTTGAGGGTAGTTGGAAGTTAGGGAAGAGGAAAGCTTTGACAGGGATTTATCACTTAAGTATAGGATAAGGTTGTCTGCATATAGCAGGGAGTGGCTGGAGAGGCTATCTTGAGGGAGAGAATTTATGAACAGGGAGAAGAGAATGGGTCCCAGGATTGATCCCTGAGGGACACCAGTGGAGATAGGTAGGACAGAAGAGGTAACTTCACCAACTCTGACCAGCTGGGTACGTTTGGAGAGGTAGTTGAGAAACTAGTCTGTGGCATCCGGGGACAGCCCGAGGCAGTGGAGTTTCTTAAAGAGAATGTTGTAGTTTACCAAGTTGAAAGCTTTGGAGAGGTCCATGAAGACAGCTCCTGTTAGTAACCCATCATCCATATTATGGAGGACATGATCAGAGAAGCAGGCCAGTGCAGTGGTGGTGCTATGCCCTTTTCTGAATCCATGTTGTTGGGTGCACACAAGGTTATATTTTGTAGTATATTTGGTAATCTGATGGTGGACAGTTTTTTTCAAGAGATTTGCTGAGGGATGAGAAAATGGATATGGTGAGATAATTATCCATAGTTGAGGGGTCACCAGACTTGAAAACAGGGACTGCTATTGCCTGGTTCCATAAGAAGGGGACTGTGGCCATGGCAAGTGAAAAGTTGAAGATTTTGTGAGGGGTATAGAAATTTCTTGGGCCACTGTTTTGGGGAAGTGTGGCAAGAGGCCATCACTACCAGCATTGCCCTTTTTGGGGAGACTCCGAAGTCATTTAAGAGTATATCTAGAGAAGAAAGCCCTGAAGAGCAATGGGGGACAGTGGGGGTGGGTGGTCTGTTGGTCTTGGGTAGGGGGACTGGGGTTGTGGGAGGGTAATTTATGAAGGTATTCTTCCAGGTTAGTAAACTTGCAGTTTAATGCATTAGCAACATCGACTGGGTTTGACAAGGGGCCAGTGGAGGTGGAGAGTTGAAAAGGGGGCTTTTTTCACCCCAGGGAAAATTAGTGAATGGATAGTTGACCATAAGTGGCTAGGGTTGCCAAGGCTATGAGTTTGGAGATTACAAACATAAGTAGTCTTGCTAGTGTTTATAAGTCCTTTACATTGATTATGTAGGTATCTATATTCAGTCCAGATCTGTGAGGAGGAGGAGGCTTTAAAGGCTGACCACTTGGCATAACGCTCCTTCATTAGCTTAGGAGGTCCTTTGTGATCCAGCGGCTGTCTCCTCCATGGACTCATCTAGTAGTTATAGAGAAATGCTTTTCCTGGATATTGGTGAGAGCAGAGGGGAAGAAATGTAGAGCATTTGTGACATCTGTCATGGTGTAGAATGGAGCCCAGTTGATGGCCAAGATGTCACTGTGGAGTTGAGTGGGGTCAAATTTGGAGTAGTCTCAGAAAGTGAGGTACTTAGAAGGGGGGTGTAGGGTTTAGTTGACCAAGTACAGAAGGTAGGTGAATGGTCACTAATTGAATCAGATAGTTCACCAGCATGGATTATGTTGTCCTCTCTGTTTGTCATGATCCAGTCAATAATGGAGTGGTTTTGGGAAAGGCTATTGAGCCTTGTGGGGGTGACGATGAGTTGGGTGAAGTTGTAGTGCCTAAGACAGTTATGGTAGTTAGGGTTAGTGTTTACTTGCTAGTTTATGTTAATATCACCTACGATAATGGTCTCCCTAGAGGGGGAGAGGGATCCAAAACTAGTGAGCAGGTGGAAGAGTCCAATGAAGCAGCACTTGGGGGGATTATAGCAACAATCAATATAAAGTTTCCTTGATATCTTAACAATTAGTTTCAGGAAAAGCCATTCAGACTGGGAATTTGTGGCTGACTGGCTGATGAGGGAACCAGAAAAAGGGTCCTTGTAATACAAGAGGACCCCACCATCTTTACAAGCTCCTGACGGTCAACTCTAACCATGGAATAGCCAGTTAGGTAATGGTGAGAGTCAGGACTGGATGGTTTTAGCCAGGTTTCCATAATGCCAAGGATATCTGGTTTATAGATGGAGACCCAAGCCTCCAGCTCTGCGAGTTTGGGTATGAGGCTGTGGATATTTAAGTGGGCAATCCATAGACCATGTTTTTGACCCCATATTGAGTTTGTATGGGAGACAGGTGAGGTATTTGGGCCAGAGTTGCTTTCAACATCTCCACCCAGAAGGAGGAGGTGGGCAAGGAAAGGCAGAACAAAGTGGCAGAGGACAATGGGAAAGTACCAAGTGATAGTAGTTGTGGATGTATCATGGGACAGGAGATGGCGGTCCCTTTTAGCAAAGAGGTCTGGGGGAGGACAGGGTTTGACAGCAACAAGTTCCAGGAGGGGGAGGGAGGACTAGGAGCTGGATTAAATGTATGGTGAAGGTTTACCAGGGTGCCTTGTCCTCTTGCAAGAATAACTGCACAGGATTCTGTAGCAGCAAATAAGGCAAATAGTAGAGTGCACAGAATTATAGCAGTACACAGTGAGTTGTGTGCAGTGGTAACATCCTTGTTATCTTGGGTTCCCAGGTGTGGTAAAGGAAAAGTGACCTCTAGTGGGGAGTAGTGATAAATTACAAATGGGGAAGTGGGGAGATAGAAATATCACGTGACATGTCACGTGACCACAGGTGCCTATATCTTACAGGCCGGCCAAGGGTGGGTATCGTGGGGGTGGGTGGTACAACCAGGTCAGGGGCTGCTGCCTGACATCTTTGCTCCATACCTTTTGCAGAGTTAAAGAGAGAGCCCAGGGAGCCAACGGCAGCTGAAGTTGAACTTGCGGGGAAGGGGAGGCTGTAGAAACAAAAGGAAAGGTTGTTTGGGGGAGGGAGGAGACACAAGAAGCACAGAGAGCAGCCAGATTTGGGGTGATTTTAGGAGCATCTGGGGCACTAATGTTAGCCTGAGCAGGTCCAGCCATGCACCTTTCTTGAAGCTGGGGACCATTATGGTCACTTTCCAGTCTTCCAGTACCACATCTGTGTAAACAGTCTAATGAAATATTGTCTCAAGAGGACCTGACAATTATTCCTTTTGTCCACAATGATCATGCAGTGTATCATAGCTAACCCTTGGGATTTATCTGGCTTGATCTTTGCCAAGTAGCCAGCTATCATGGTGGGCATGATGTCCACAGGTTGTGTCATGGTTACTCTTGATGCCATGGACCCTCTTAATTAATATCCCCCAGGACCCTTAGGTGAACACCAAAGTAAAATATTCATTCAGCATCCCAGCCATCCCCTCTAGCTCAAGCACAGGTTCTTTCCCCCTTCTCTTGTTTTCAAAGAAATTTTCCAAATTTCTCTCCCTGAGAGATACACAGGTCCTTCGGGTAGCAATTTAGGCCCCAAAATAATCAAATAATTATTTTGGCACAGTTAGATTTTTTTATTTGTTAAATTATTGGGAACATGATTCAGCCACCAGATGGAAGTTTTCCCTCTACCATCACCCTATGCATCTTCACAGGAAAACCTGTGAGTTGCAGGGATGGGGGTGGGGGTAGAGTCTGTTACAGCTAATGATAGTCCTGGTGGTAGAGGTCATGGAATTCTAACTCCAACATTCAATACAACCACCACCAAGGAACCCAACTGTCAAGTGGCAATAAGTGCTCACAGAAAGAGTAAAAGCCCACAGTGGCTGTAGCATTGCTGTATTGCTATCTCCGCTCTGCTCCTGCCCCTCCTCCTGGTATGACATCATGTACAGTATCCTGGTGCTGCAGTTTCAGAGGCAGCCACCAGGATACTCTTCGAGCAGAGAACTTCAGAAAAATGCATTTGTTAATGAACGCAGGCTTCTGCGGGAGAGTCAACAATAAGGTAAGTGATATTTAAGTATTTTTTTTAAATCACTTACCTTAGAAACCCCCACAGAAACATTAGAAACACATTAAATTCTGCTTTTAATAAGTCTAGTGGTGTGTCCAATTAACTTTATTCTGTTTTGTTATAGGATTCTTTTTAAGGCTGCTAGCATAGCCAGCAGACTGCTTGTGGGCATTCCAGAATAGGTCTTATGGAAACAGAAACCCCAAAATTACCCAGGAAATTGAGGACTATATTTTGGTGTTCCTCCTCTAAAAGAGCAGTATATTTTGGATTTGCATTTTGGTAGTAAACCTTGTAATACAATATCATACAGACAATTATTGTTTATGGTGCTCTCAGCAGACCAGGAACCATTTTTGTGATTTGTTTTGATATTGCTGGTTCCTGGCAATGTAATGGAAGAAGGCACCATGAATATGTTTACGGTCTGCTTGCCATTTAACAGTATATAAGATATGCCATACCTTGCATGTGAAACTTTGTTACGCCTATGTAAATGCCTTGTAAATTGTACACTGTCTGTAGCTCTATTTATGTCTTAACATGTTTGCTTATCATCAGAACTTTTGACTTAACAGAACAGGACACCATTGTAAACAAGCTCTGCTCAATGGTTTGAATTAAATTGAAAATAATGTTGAACAGCAAGTAAGTTATTACGTATTTTAGTATCTTCTTGCAGTATAACCCCAGGAACTGGTGATATAAAAAAAATCATAGAAAATGCTCCTAGCAAACAAAGCTAATACAGTTGGGTAAAATGCTGTCTGAGGCTCCCCTGCAGCAGATAACTCATTCATCTACTTCTCTATCTGTGTTGTGTCTAAAAACTAAAATAGAAAATGACAAAAAACACATATTCTGTGTGTGTATACCTTAGGGGATGTCAGAGAAGTACACACTATCCCTACGAGGATTCAGTGCTACTGTGGCTAAGACCGTTGGGAGTCATAGAAATAGAGAAACATAAACTTTGACGGCAGAGAAGGACCGCTTGGCCCACCTAGTATGCCCATTTCCCTACCTACAGGTAAGCTGCAGATCCTAACCAACAGCCTATTTCTTCCTACCCCCCACAAGAAGTGCCTTATGTCTGTCCCATGCATTCTTGAATTCTCCCACAGTTTTAGACCCCACAACCTCCTCAGGAAGACTGTTCCATGCATCCACCACCCTCTCTGTGAAAAAATACTTCCTCACATTGCCCCTGAAATGTCATCCCTCTATCTTCAAATTCTGTCCACTTGTTCTTGCACATCTCTTTTTTCTGAAAAATGATACCCTCTTGGACTTTGTTGATTCCACTGAGGTACTTAAAAGTTTCTGTCATGTCCCCCCTCTCCCTCCTTTCCTCAAGGGTATACATATTAAGCTCCATTAGTCTCTCCTCATATGGCTTCTCTTGCAGACCTTGCACCATTTTAGTTGCCCTCCTCTGGACTCCCTCCATCCTGTCTATGTTCTTTCGGAGATGGGGTCTCCAGAACTGGATGCAGTACTCCAGATGGGGTCTCACCAAGTGCCTATACAGAAGGATAACAACTTCCTGTTTTCTGCTGGTGATCCCTCCCGCCTCCCTGCTGCCTTCTCACATTGCTTGCCAACCTTAAGGTCATCTGATATGATTACCCCAGGACCCTTTCCGTTTTTGTTGTTGTTACTACCTCTGCCCCATTGTGTACTCTTCCTCTGGGTTTTTGTTTCCCTGGGGTATTATTTTGCACTTCTTTGCATTGAATCCAAGCTGCCATACTTCTATCTGACCATTCCTCCAACCTGTCCAAATCCCTTCTCATCCTTTCCTCACCTCCTTGTGTATAAACCATGTTGCAGATCTTTATGTCATCTGTAGAGATGGGCGAAGTGGCCCCAATTCTCTCCACGAAGTGGTTTACGGAGTGAAGGTGAAGTCGCGGAGTGCTCCGCAATGCGAAGCAGACTTCTTTGCGTTATATTGGGTAATGCAAAGTCCATTGAAAACAATGACTTTGCATTACTCCGCCTTCCCAAACCACTACTCCACTAATTCTTAAGGCAAAGTACATTGAAAACAACGTACTTCACCTCACTTTGCCTTGTTTCTAAGCTCCAAAGGCGAATTTTGCAGTGATTCATGGGATTTCAGGTCACATGGGCTCTAGATTGTTCTGCACAGCCTCAGTTTGGGGAAGTATGTGTAGGAAGCTGTAGGAGACAATCTGCTCTGAGAGTTCTCTGTGATTCAAACCTTCTAAAAACTGTTAAAAAAGCCTTTTTGAGTCATTTTTTTTTGCTGAAACTTTAGTTCATCGATTATAGGAAACCCTCCTGTGCTCATATCATCAAGCATTTATTGTTTGTGTGTGGATTTTGAATGTTAATGTACAACATTCAGTCTGTGTACTGAGAGACAGTGGAAGTGTGCTTTGGGTGAGGGACATATCTGTGATGTAGGTAGATCAACTTGAAGAAAAAGACAGTGCTTTCTGTTTTGGTGATATTTTTCTTGTATAACTGTTAATGTACAGACAGTATTTTCAATAATTCTTGCCATTTTTTGGCAGATTGTTGTGGTGCAGCAGTGCATAATTTTAGTTTCTTTAAAATATGTGGTTATATTACTGAAGTTTTCAATTTGCTACGCATTACTTAGTGTGTGTGTGAGTATGTGTGTGATGCATGTCATCAAATCAGACACCTTTTATTGTGCCACATAATTTCAGCAATGTGAACCTGCTATTCACTGCAGCTGTGTAATTTTTGTACTTTTCTGTGGTATCTTTACTGTTACTAGTACTAGTGACTGTTACTGCAGCAGTGCAGTACACTGCCCCCCGCCCACCCCAACAGGCAAAGGCATTCTTTTCCAGATTTGAATTTCTGATGGTGAGCACTGGTTAGGTGTTGTGCCTTTGCATCTGCATCTCTTCAGTGCGCAGCACAATCTTAATCTGTCTGTGCATTTGCATCTCTTTAGCACCCAATCTCCATCCCTAACTTAAGTCACAATTGTTTCTTTGGCTTCCCTTCAGAGTACTGGACAGGAGTGGTGCATAATTCTGCATGAACATTGTACTCATTAATATGTGTTTTTAAGTCTGGACGATCATCACGAGTCATTAGTGATACAAATCACATTCTTCATTATCACGGTCACAAATGCAGTCACAAATCACGATTTATTATCATGTCACAAATCACAACATTAATTAATTACTAGTTACTTGGATGTTTTGTAAGCCAGTTTTGTAGTATCCCTCCATGCTTCACCACCCCACCATTGTACTCATTAATGAGTGTTTTTAAGTCAGGGAGTTTTGTGCCACACCTCATCGGGGCCCGGGGAAGTACAGCCATAGGCATTCATGTTTCTTCATCATCTCGGTCACAAATGCAGTCACAAATCATGATTTACGATCACGTCATGAATCACAACATTAATTTTTTTTTAATAGTTACTTGGATGTATTGTAAGCCTGTTTTGTAGTATCTCTCCATGCTTCACCACCCCACCATTGTACTCATGAGTGTTTTTAAGTTGGGGAGTTTTGTGCCACACTCATTGGGGCCCGGGGAAGTACAGCCGTAGGCATTTATGTTTCTTCATCATCATTAATAAGTGTTTTTAAGTCAGGGAGTTGGGCAGTGACTGCAGTACATACACAGACTGGAAAGCAGACTGACTGCACACATGCAGTTTAGCACAGTATACTTGCACTGCTCAGAATACAAAGTGTCACGCATACAGAAGACGACAAAAAAGGGCATAATTGCATTCAAGGGTCAGGGATGGTGGAGGAATATATTTTATAACACAGCAAGGAAGGTGTGGAGGGCACATGGTGTGAGGAAAAAAAAATAATGTGGGATCCCATGGCGATCCTGCAGCAGTTCCAGCATGGACATAATTTTCAACTGATGTCCCTCTATGCAATCCAGCCGCTGCTCCACCGCACTCACCCTCTTGTTGTTCTCCTCGACAGCACTCCAGAGAACTGCTAAGTCAGCCTGTGTTACACGCAGTTCTCTGGGGTCCACACACTCTACAGGCTGACCTGCTGCTGGTGGTGGTGGGGCTGCTGGTGGAGCAGCAGGTGCTGCTGTGGCCCTCCTCTTCTTAGGGATGCTGTCATGCACAGCTGCACCCTCTGCCACAGAATGGTCAGCAGGTTTAGGCATGGTCCCTTCTGTGGCAGCCTGCAACTCCAACTGGTGGTGATTGAGCATATGGGTGTGCTGGCTCCCAGTCCCCAGGTGACCACACTGCTGCCCCCCCCGACACAGTCAAAAAAACTGCCAAACAACAGAGGTGATCTCAAAGTATCGGCAGTCACAAAACACACTCCTCTCTCTTTGTCTGCACAGGAGAAAGTAAAAGTGTCTGCTTGTATGACTCACTTCCTCCTTGACTAGCTAAAGAGCATGTGATTTACAGTACTGTAAGCCATGTGATGTGTGGGGGGGGCTGCCAAATCTGAAACACCAAGTGGATCACTTAGAATCATAATGAGGAACGTGAAGTCCATTAAAAACAATGACTTCTCTTTACTTTGCATTGCCATTCCACCTTAACGTAAAGTGGTAATGATAAGGTGGAGTGAGCACTTCGCATTGCCTGCAATGCGAAAGTGCCCACTTCACATTCACTTTGCCAGCAGAATTTAAATTTGCTGCATCTCTAGTCATCTGCAAAGAGGCATACTTTTCCTTCCAGTCCCTCTGCAATGTCACTTATAAAGACATTAAAAAAGACTGGACCCAGTACTGAACCCTGTGGTACCCCACTAGTAACCCGCCTTTCTTCAGAGTGGGCTCCATTTACAGTTACCTTCTGTGTCCTGTTGTCCAGCCAATGTTTTACCCAGGCTACCACCCTGGAACCCACTCCCAGGCTGGTTAATTTGTTTATTAATCTTTTTGTGTGGGACTCTGTCAAATGCCTTGCTAAAGTCTAGGTAGGCCATATCCATAGCACCTCCCTGGTCTACAACTTTGGTCACTCAGTCAAACAAATCAATTAGATTCATCTGACATGACCTTCCCACTGTGAACACATGCTGCCTTGGGTCCTGTGCCCCACTGGCCTCTAGGTACTCAACAATCCTTTCCTTCAGAAGTGATTCCATCACTTTCCCTACCACTGAGGTCAAACTGATAGGTCTGTAGTTTTCTGCCTCTGTCTTGCTCCCACTTTTGTGAAGGGGAATCACATCCACCTTTCTCCAGTCCTCAGGTACCACACCATCCTCCCATGATTTGTTAAAAAGGGTAGTCAGTGGTGTCATTAGTCTTTTAGAATTCTGGAGTGAATCCCATCAGGCTCCATTGCTTTGTCCATTTTCAGTTTTAGGAGTTCTTTCAGAACCCTTTCTTCTGTGAAAGGACTGGGATAGACCTCCCTATCCATAGTGCTTCTGTTAATTGGATTAGGTACCTTCCCCTCCTCCTCTTTTGTGAATACTGAGCAGAAGTATTCATTCAGTATCCCTGCTTTTTCACTGTCCCCTTCTGCCCACCCACTGTCTACTCTATTTAGCCTCACTATCCCTCCCTTTGTCTTTCTACACTCCCTGATGTATCTATAAAAGATTTTATCCCCTTTCTTAACCGAGTTTGCTATCTTTTCCTCAGTTTGGGTCTTTGCTATTCTGACTTTCCTCCCTCCTTCCTTCTGCCTTAACTGGTACAGTTCTCTGTCCTGCTCCTTCTGTGTTCTTATACTTCCCAAATGCTATATTTTCTCCCTAACCTTCCCCGCCATCTCTTTTGAGAACCACAGTGGCTTTTTCTTTCATTTTGATTTGTTTATTTGCTTCACACAAAGGCTTGCTGCCTCTGAGATGGCAGTTCTGATGTTTCCCCATTGTTGCTGCACCCCTCCTTCTTGCCTGTTCGCTAGTACTTTTCTAAGGCACTCTCCCATCTTGCTAAAGTCAGCCCTCCTGAAGACTAATACCCTCACTTTTGTATGGCTTGACTCTGTAGCTGAGTTTATCATGAACCACACTGTTTGAGGGTCACTTGTTCCCAGATGGCTACCCACTTCTAGATCTGAGATCCTCTCACTGTCCCCATTTGAGAGTATGAGGTCTAAGACTGCTCCTTCACAAGTGGGTTCCAAAACTAGCTGTCTGAGGCATGCCCCCTGTAGGGCATTGAGAATGGCCCTGCTCTTGGATGTGGCTGCAGCAAAGGTGCTCCAGTTAACATCTGGGATATTCAGGTCCCCCATCAGCAGTATTTCCCCTTTCTCTGCCATCCTAAGGATGCCTTCTATCATATCCTTATCCATTTCTCCCCCTGAGATGGGGGTCTGTATACAACCCCTGTGTGGACTGTGGTGCTATTTCCAGTCTCTAAGGTGACCCACAGTGCCTCTTCTCCTCCCTGTTTACTCTTTTGTTCCATTGCTTTTATCTCTTCCCTTACATAGAGAGCTACTCCTCCCCCTCTTCTCCCCTCCCTGTCTCTCCTGTAGATTGTGTACTCTGGTATGTTAACATCCCAGTCATGGTTCTCTGTGTACCATGTTTCTGTGACTACCACAATATTCAGGCATCCCTCTACCATCAAGGCCACCAGTTCAGGGGAATCATCACTCCTGCTCACATTTCTGACCTTCACACGATGTAGGGTAGGGTTTGAAGGACCATTTTAACCATTATTTTAAGTGACTACCTGGGTTTTGTGCACTAAATTAAGCCCTTTTAACATTTTTAATGTTTTATCAAAGCAGTACTGAACCAGAGGTAGCAGTCGTGGACTTCTGGTCCAGCACTATATAAGGCCCCCCCCCACTAGTGAGTGCTGGCGACGCTGAGTGGAGGCGATGTGCTGGCAGAGGCAAGCGTATCTGATTGTGTCTGCCGAAGTAGGCAGGTAGGTAGCCACCCTCTTTGAAATTTACCATAAAAGAGGAAAAGGGAATACAAAAAAGAATGGGCCAGAGAGGTGTAACTCTTGTGTTATGTAAAGAGGGCACTTGCATTAAATGTGTTATGTGCAGTAACTACACAGTAGCACTGCAATATGATATTATAGAAGATTTTGTCTGTGGAAAATGTTTAATCGAAGCCCATGAAGACCTTCAAAACCTAAAGATAGTAATATAGATTAACCCCTTGTTCCCAGGGGTTACTAGAATCCCACTTAGAACCAGTGGCAGGCAGAGAAAGGCAGCTTGTGAGATGCCAGTTAAATGGGTTTCACACTGTCTCACTCTGTTCTCAGTTTCAGCTGAGCTGGAGTGATGATGTCACCATATAATTCTCGCAGCAGCATAAGCCACAATGGAATGCTAGCTGCAGGGGGTTAGCAGTAGAATGTTGGGGAATTCAAGTCAGTCTTCAGTAGTAGTCTGTGTGGAGACTCAGGAGAGGGAGGAGTGCTGCAGTGTGCAGCTCCTCAGAGCCAAGCTCTGATGTAGAGCTACCTGAGAGAAGAAGGGGTTGTGTGTTCTCACCCTAGAAAGGAACACAGAAGAGACCAGAGTAAAGTGGTAGAGACCATTCCTACAGTTGTTACAGTGCCCCGTCCCTGGATGGATGGATAGGGGGAATTCCAGGAATTCAGGGGCAATCCCCTGGGTCAGCCTGGACAGGGAGAAGCTGCCTGAGAATCGAGTTGTTTGTGAGTACCTGAGTCATTTGTGGGAAGAAGCCCTGGGGCACCTGCATACCTTTGGGTGAGTTCTACTCTGATATTGAAACAATGTTCACCGAGACAGAGTTTAGAGTAAAAGTGTCTGCCTACTGTGGGGTCAAAGGAAGACTTGCCAAGTACAGAACTTTTAATTTGTGCATGGCTTAGAAACATCTGCAACAGTGGGGGTCTAGGGTAAAGACATAGCCACTTGCAGAACTTTTAAAGTCAGGACACCTCCAGAGTGAACTGTAGAATGTTAAATGTGCTAAACATTTCGTGAGAGCATTTATGACCAGTAGTTTGAAGAAAGGTGTTGTAACCAAATGAATGTCTGAGTATAGATTTGGGAGCAAGAGGTGGGAGACCCCCATCTGGAGTAACCAGGTTTACCTCTCCGGGTTCAGTTTGGGCACCTATAGTTTTCTCTCAGGCACTTGGCCAGTGTCTGAAGAAAGCACCCAGATGTAGGATTTTGGATTTTCCCTGAGAGCTAGAAAGTGGTCATGGGTGGTTTAGGGAGCCAACATCAATCTCCATGCCATGTGGAACAGTGTCCTATTACTGGCCGAGGTGCCATGACAAGGAATAGAAGAGAAGTGTACCAGTTTGGGCCGTGTGTGCCCAGATCCATTCTGAACCTGAGGGTTCATAGTGAAGAAGTATGCTCTGTACCTCAGTAATCTGGATTACCAGTGAGTGTAGCCTGTGGGGATCCATCTTTGCTTTGTTATTCTCTGTGTTATGTGAATAAAGGCCACTTTCTAGAATCCCATCCTGGTTTGGACATTTCAGTTGTTGCTTCCAGTTTCTGGATTTACTTGGGTGCCCCTGACCAGAAGTACAAACCTAGCACAATGCTGAGCAAACGTTTTCTCCCAGGGACCCAGGTTGTTGGCCATGCTAAATGGTCCCCCCAGGTGTGAGCCAGGTAGTTGCCACACTTGGTTTGTCTGTCTGAAGGATGGCAGGCTCAGTAGTAGAAGTAATGAGTCTATGCACAGAGTTTGCAAGATAATTTGTAGTGACTACCCCCACCTCTCTAGGTGGTGCCTAGAAATGAAAGGAGCAGCCCTGCTGGTAGAAACAAGGGGGGCCGGTGGGGGGGGGGGGGAGGTTACATAGAAAGTTCAAGAAATTAAGATAGAAACTTTTATCCAACAGCTGAGTGATAACAGAAAATCCTCTCCCCAGCAGAATTTTCCTACCAATAAAAACAGAACAAGGGAATTGTGAGACTAATATGTTTACTCTAATGAATCTGAAAGAACAGCCAAAAGAAGGTGGGAAGAAACTCACTCTTTAGAAGCGACAAATCTGGATGAATGGTGTACTGTAGGCAGTGTCAGGGTAAAAATGGGAGAAGAACACTAGCTGGTACCAGTGACAACATAAAGTTAAACAGATTTACACCTGTAGTTGTTATTTTATCTGTAGTATCAGTTTTCAGCTATTCTTTATTCATTTGTTTATTTACTGTATTTCTCTTTCTATCTGCCTATCTATACCTGTATGGCAGCCTGAGCCTCCAAGGAAGGGCAGCTTATAAAGTTACTACTTACTACTACTACTTCTATCAGAAGACAGTAATTCTGAACATGCCCCTCCACTAGCAAACATCCAGAAACTAGTAGTGGAAGATTCTATAACCAGACACACTCACACTAAGATACGTAAGTCTGACAAGAAATTCACCACAGTAGCATGCCTCCCTGGGGCAAGGATTAAAGATGTGGATGCAGACATAGGTCTCTAGTTGGTCGAAAATGAGAAAATCTTGCAGTTATATTACATGTAGGCACAGATGATGCTGGTGAGACACAGCAGAAGGCCATCTGTCACAAGCTCCTCATCCTAGCAAATAAAGTGAAATCTCAAGGCCCTGAAGTCTCCACCTCAGGCATACTACCAGTCCTTCAAGCCCAAAGGGGGTAACTATTGCATGAATTAATATTAAAATGGTGAATTGTTACAAAAAAAAAAACATAATATTTCTAGACCACTGGGGGCAGTTTAATGAAAGGGGAGAGTTGTACTTAACAGATAGATTACACCTGAATAAACATAGAACAGATACTGTATCTTGTAACATGGCTATTAATACATCTAAAAATGAAAGAAAATGATTGGTCCAAGCACAACATGTGATGGAAAATTAGTAGGTATTAATTCCATAGTAATGCCCGCTAGTGCAATACCTGTCACAGCCACATGTGAACCCCGATCGCACACCATAATTCCTGCTGCTGTAGTACCTGCAAACTCCACATAAAAAGCATAGTCGCACACGATAGAAATATTAGGATCACTTTTTCCACGTATTTTACTCAGAAGCAAAGACCTCCCCACACAGCAGCCATTCTCAAAAGCAAGTGTTACACCAAGAGAACCCACAGGAGAAACACTTACTGTCTGCACCAACATATTCTCCCACTTTGATCACCTCAAAGCCCTTCAATGTAAGTTACTTCACTTAATGGAGGTAGAATGAAGCCGGGAAGTCCTATTTCAAGCCGTGTTGTGTTGGGACTCGCAAGTGCGTTGTAGAAAAGCCGCCTGCTGTCTGCCCTGCCATAAAGTGTGCATGATCTCCTCACTATAAATATTTAAATTCAATGTGTACTCTATACGACTGATAAAAAAATTAGCCTGTTACTGAGTGCACATAAACCATGTCCTGAATGTACAGAAAGCAGGACATGGTAGTTATAGGTGACTCACTACTAAGGGGAGTTGATACCATAGTATGTGAAGGGTGCATAGCATATACAACAGTTAGTTCTCTCCCTGGGGTAAGGACCAGAGATATTGTGGTCTTACTAGATGGTCTACTTGAGAACACCAAGAAACCCTTGGTTCTCCTGCACGTGGGGGTGAATAATCTTTTTTCATGTACTATGGCTGATACCCAAGAAGACTATAAAAAAATTGTCAAAATGATTAAAGACAAAGGAGGTGAAATGATACTGTCTGGGGTTTTGCTCATTACTGGGAAACAGTCATATAAAATTGATCAGGCCCAAGAACTAAACTACTGGATTAGACAATTTTGCTTATCCGAAAATACTGGATTCATGGACAATTCCTTCACATTTAAAAACATAGCTTTTTATAAGGGGGACGGCTTGTACCTTAATCACCTTGTTACTAGGGTTATGGGTAAAAATATTAACAAAGTTATAAAATTCCATTTAAACTGGAATCTGGGGGGTTGGGGCACTGCTTCTCTAGTAACCCAGACACTTTAGACAACAGCCTTCCCAAAACTAAATATTATGGATAGAATAGGGTATTAATAAATGCTAGAAGTTTAATCAATAAGTTTGATGAATTTAAACTTCTTCTTGTCACTAACAACATCCATATTGCTCTTGTCACAGAGATTTGGTGGGATGTAAATGATTCCTGGGATAAAAATATTGAAGGTAATAATGTTTACTTCAAAAACAGGGACCAAAGAAAAGATGGAGGTGTGGCCATATATATTCACGAAACAATAGTGAGTGAGGAAATTCCTGGAGACACTGCTAACCTAGAAACCCTTTGGGTTAAATTATCCCCTTATATGGGTCCCCTTTTTACCCTCGGTCTAGTATATCAACCTCCTTCCATGACTCCTGACAATGATAAGCAGTGTCAGTGGCTCAGTAGGTAGCACACTCGCCTCTGAGGCCGGGAGATCAGAAGGCTGTGGGTTCAGTTCCCACATCTGGCACTTGGGTTAATATCCCAGTACTGACACTGTAGTGCAGCATGAGAGGGGTGCTGCACTGCTGAGGTGCCATCTTTCGGATGAGACGTTAAACCGAGGTCCCATCTGCCTGCATTGATAGTAGTTCAGGTGGATGTTAAAGATCCCACGGCACTTATCGAAAAGAGTAGGGGAATTTCCCCGGTGTCCTGGCCAAATTTCCCTCATTCACTAAAAATACAACCAACAGCTTAATCTGGTTCAAGGTCAGTTGCCATTCATCTGTATCCCCCTCCCCCGGGTCGTGCCTGAAAATAGGCAGGATTTGTCTAGTGCACTTACCTGGTCAACAAAAACTAAATAAAATAAAAATAAATAAATAAATGATGCTGATTTATTAAGACATATTGGGAACATTGATCCCTCAAACAACATCTTGATTCTGGGTGACTTCAATTTACCCAGCATAAACTGGGCATCAGCATCAGCAACCACTAAAACTGATAGCCTTTATTTGGACTTATTCAATGAAATTGGGTTCGAGCAACTGGTCCAACATGCTACAAGGGATAAGAACATATTAGATCTTATATTAACTAACTCTGCACATTGCATATCTAACATCAATATAAATGCACCACTTGGAAACAGTGATCATAATACTGTCCATTTTTTGATCTCAGGTGGTAAATCCCAAGCTGCTACCGGTGTCTCCGAAATTCCAAATTTTTATAAAGCCAATTTTAACAACATGAAAAATAGCCTAGACCATTGGGACTGGCCTAAATTATTTAATAATCATTCTGTGGAATCCCAATGGCGCCTTATGGTAAATAAATTAAAATATTTAATTAAAGAAAACATCCCAACAAAACAAAAATATGGCACCAAATATAACACAACTCCTGGTTGGATGAACCCTAAAATAAAAGCTTTGATTAATAAAAAAATAAACTAATCAAATAAAAAAGGGGTTCACCCACTTAAATATCAAATACAGGGAGTTACTAAAAAATATTAAAACCAAGCTTAGAAAAGAAAAATCTCAATTTGAGTTGCAGTTGGCATCAAGGGTAAAAGACAATGAAAAAGCCTTTTTTTTCTCATATTAACAAAGTTAAGGGAAAGGCAAATACTATAGGACCATTTTCTACTAATTCAGGCAGCATAGCTAATAAGCAGGAGGCAGCGGATATACAGAACCAATATTTTTCTTCAGTGTTTACCAAAAATGTACAAGCTGAAACAGGCAAACTCAGGACTTCTATACCTGGACAGTTCAACATTCAACCCAAAGATGTATCAGATAAGATAAAACAAGTTAATATAAATAAATCCCCAGGCCCAGACGAAATTCATTCGAGGATATTAAAAGAACTTGCTGAATCTATTTATTTTCCTTTAACTAATATTTTTCAACATTCGCTTGATTCTGGGGAAGTCCCATATGACTGGAAAGTAACATGTGTAGTACCCATCCACAAGAAAGGACCAAAAAACAGCCCTGAAAATTATAGGCCTATTAGCCTTACTTCACTCATTGGGAAAATCTTAGAAAACATCATTAAAGATTTCACCCTGGATCACATGTGTCATAGTGAGCAAACTGACAATCTTCAACATGGATTCACCAAGTCTAGATCTTGTTTAACTAACTTACTAACCTTCTGTGACAAGGTCACTGGTGGAACTGACCAGGAAAACTCTGTGGATTTGGTGTTTCTAGATTTTGCAAAAGCTTTCGATACGTTACCACATTTTGAGCTTCTTGATACATTAAGGGCTTTCAAACTTAATAATAATCTTGTAAATTGGATTGCTAATTGGCTGGAAGGAAGGAAACAAAGAGTTATTATAAATGGAGAATTTTCAAATTGGGCACCAGTTTCTAGCGGTGTTCCCCATTGATCTGTGTTGTGCCCTTGTCTATTTAATATATATGTTGCCACTCTTACAACTGAAAACTCTAATATATGGATGTTGAAATCTGCCGACAATAGTCGTATAGGTACCGTAGTAAATCACATCAATGCAAACTTTGCTCTCCAGGTTTTTTGGATAAAATCTGAAGTTGGTCTTGTACTAGTAAGCTTGTCCTGAATAATGCTAAATGTAAAATTATGCATTTGGGTACTCATAACCAACATTTTCAATACAAATTGGGGACTGAAATATTACTTGAAACCACCCAAGAGAAAGACTTAGGAATACTGGTTACTCCCGATTTAAAATTTAGAACCCACTGTACCACTCAAGTAAACAGGGCAAATCAGAACCTAAATTGTATTCTTAGACACATAGCCAGCTGCTCCAAGGAGGTACTATTGCCTCTGTATACTGTCTTGGTTAGACCACACCTCGAGTACTGTGTCCAAGTGTGGTCCCCTTACATTAAAGAGGACATCTTAAAAATCGAGAGGGTTCAGCGAAGATTCACCCGGGCCATTGTGAGGATGGAGGGCAAGACCTATGAGGAAAGGCTAAAACTTCTGAACGTGTATATACTACAGTACAGGAGACTGAGAGGAGATCTGTGTCTCATTTACAGTGCATTAAGGGATTCTGACCTTGGTATAGGATTAGGCCTAACTGAGACCGAATATAGAGTCAGTAATCGAAGACATAGCAAACAACTATTGATGAGTATGTGGCATACCCTAAGAAGGAATAATTGGTTCAGTATAAGATCTGTTCCAATTTGGAATAATCTCCCAGCCATAGTGGTGGATAGTCCAAGTATGGACTGCTTTAAATTAAACATAGATTCAGTAATGACTGATTCAATCAAATTCTGCCAAAATCTCTAGTAAATCTAAACTGGCAAGCAGTATGGACTTAAGTCTACTCGCTTGTATAAACCTATCACGATACCGATGATGAAGCAAGACGTAGTGAGATGTTAAAATGTTTTAGTCAAAGTCACCAATTTTTGGTACTGAGGAAGATGTTAATACTGTCAACCAGCATCCTTTGCGCCACAACGCATGGAATGAAAAAGACACTGCGAGCATGTTTATTAAATAAGTACCATTCACAATTAAAAATGTTTGTTACATAGCTTGTTATAGCACAGTAAAGAACAGTAATCTTAATACTCAAATCCTAACAGCCACAATATTGAAAGATGTCACACATTGCATAACACATTTTTCAGACGAAAAAGAAGTGAAAGTAGCATTGCTGTCTGTTTTTTTTTTCAAACTATAACCATCGGACGTCATTCTTCTAGTGCTTGCCATGTTTCAAGCATATTAATGCACTCGGATTCGGGCTCTGCTAGGGAATTCATGCCCAGTTGGTGATTGGAGGCTCTCGACTTTTGGCCTCATGCCCCAAACCCCCAACCAGGCATTAATTCCCTAGTAGAGCCCTCCTATGTCATGCATTAATGCTTACTTGGGTGCCAGACTGTGTGACTACCTAAACACACTTTAAACTAACTCCAAGGGGAGAACAAAGTATGTATAACCACAGTAAATCAGTTCACGAGAGTATTAAGAAGCTCGCAGGAAAACCAAAATAATTTACTAATCAGGACACATTAAAGTGTGTACTAACCAAGGCCAGGAGTCTGAAACTATTCACTAATTAAAACAACTATTCAGTTATTGCAATAAATGAAACATGGTGGATTGATAAGAACACATGGGATCCATTCTGGGTCCAGTCCTCTTCTCCATCTTCCTAAACCACCTCCCCTCCACCTGTGCCAACTCACATATTCACATGTATGCAGATGACACAGTTCTCTAAGCCTCTGGTCCCTTGACTGCATCTCTGGAAGTCTTGCTTCTGCAAGACTTTCACAATATTCTTCACTGGTTCCAGTCCATCTGACGTTGGGTCAACACAAAAAAATGGTGTCTATGACCTTTGGTACCAGCCAGAAACTGACCTAGCTCACCCCCTCCCCATCTTCCCCATGCTGGATGGCACACCACTTGAAGTAGTCCCAGCTTTTCAGTACCTTGGTGTTTGGCTAGATAGTAGTCTTGACTTCTCTGCCCACATTAATGCCATCCATCCAAACTCCACCCCATACTCAGTGCCCTGTACCACAATAAGGACCGCCTTTCTCCTCAGGTTCACTGGGAGCTGGTAACCAAAATGGTTCTACCAGTTTTTGACTGCGCAGATGTGGTTTATGGCATCACCCCCCCCCATCTCCCTTGCCAGATTGGACACCCTCTGCAATGCCTTCTTCTGCTTTGCTACCACCTCACCCTTTCATACTCACCACTTCTCCCTTTACTCCTCCTTATCCATCCTCCCTCTCCCCTCACATCGCCAGTTCCACTGTGCTTCCTTCATCTCTAAATACTGGTTTGGGTCCTTCCCCTCATTCCTATCCCATCTCCTCTCCCCATCCCCTCCTCCTACTACTACTCCCTCTGCTCAAGAGACTCATGAACATTCTCCTTTCCCCACCCACACTCCTCAGCCAGGAAATCTGCTTTCTCGTATCAACTCCTCTCCCACTAGAACCAGCTACCCTCCTTGATCCATCTCTCCCCCTCCCTTCCCTCATTAGATACCAGGTAAAACTCCTCCCTTCCCAGCTACTCCTGCCAACCCTCTTCCTGAACCCTTCCTTATCCTTGCCTAGCTTTTGACCACCCCTTACTTCCCCCACCCTCTTAACCTCATAGTTCCAGCAACCTCATTGAAGTTTATCAACCTGTTTTGACTCCGGCTTTCAGCACCAACTCAGCCTCCCTTCAGTCTGGCACTGTACACTTTGAATTTGCCCAATTTACACAGATGATTTGTATGCTAATCCAGTTGTCCTCCATATGCAGTGTTTTGCCATTTTGTTTGTATTGCACTCAATGTATGTTCTTTATGTCATCCTCATTGTAACCACTTCACCTGACTGGCTGTATTTTGTTTGTAATTGTGCTTCTCCCCTTCTCCTTCCTCTGGGTCATACCAGGAAACAAGCCACAGCTCAGTCTGCCTCTTCCAGTTACCAAATTTAAATAAATTAATTAATTAACTAAATAAATAAACATCCCAGGATATAACATTTACAACAGGGATAGGCAAAACAGAAAACGAGATGGGGTGACAGTTTATATTAAGGAAGATGTACAAACCAATGAAGTATCATCTAAAATACAAAAAAATCCATCATCAAAAACTGAAACCATTTGGGTAAAAATAAATGGCAAAGAAAATGCATCTGTAATTCTGGGGTTATGTTACCACCCACCTGACACTACCATCGAAGGCACCTCCAAAAGCAGCTTGTCTATTAGGTGAGCTAGTAATGATGGGAGATATGAATCAAGGGATGTCAACTGGCATACAAAATCATCAAGTCATACATATTAGAGGGCCCTTCCAGTTTTGTTAACCATTATGCTAAATCAGCGGTAGAAGTTATGGGAATTTACATATGTGATACTGGGGATGTAATAAAGATTTTGCAATCCCTAAACACAGAATTAGACTGCAGTAATGTTATTTTATGCAGCATGGACATGAAGGACTCCTACATGTCCATACCGCATGAGGAAGGCCTTCATAGTTTGAAAATGGAACTAACAGAAATTTGGAATACTGAGATGCCATCTACAAGTACTCTTATAGAGCTAGCCTGTCTGGTTCTATATGAGAATTACTTCAGATTCAGAGGAGAATACTATAGACAACAAAAGGGGATTGCCATGGGTAGCACCATGGCACCAACATACACTAATCTATATATGTAATTATTTGAGGGGCAATTCATCTATAACCCCATGTACAACCCCTTCTTTAAGCACATTGTATGCTATAAAGGATACATTGATGATTACTAATATAGGGAGGGACTATGGATGAATTGGTAGCCTTTCATGAACACCTAAACAACTTATCTGAAAATCTTACGTTCAGCCTGACAGCAAGCCAGACCAAAATACCTTACTTGGATCTACTGATTTATGTAGAGTATGGCAAACTACAAACCAAAATATACAGGAAAGTAACGGACAGGAACACTATACTGCATGCTGACAGTTACAATCCTAAACATCTAACTCAAAGCATTCCATACTCCCAGATGTTAAGGGTGAATCGTAACTGTAGCACAGACACTGAGAGAGAAAAGGGTTACTCTGAAATGGCAGGCGGATTTGGGGCTAGGTGTTACTGTTCAGGAATGGTAGACAGAGCAACTGACAAAACTAAGCAGAAGCCTAGAGACACTAGTTTAGATTAGGGGCATGGACACTTGAATATTCCATTCTCATAGAACCTATAAAATAGATTGTAAACAAACATTGGGATACCCTAAGACCAACGGGAATTGCTGCTTTTAACACCAAACCCATAATAGCATCTAAGAGGGTTACTTAAGGAACAAATCAGTTCATCCTGAATCCAGGGCCTTTGAACCAGTGAGAGGAAAATTACTTTTGGAACCACTGGAAGCTGGCACCCATCCATGTGGCAGATGCTGGCACTGTAACAATATGTCCAAACAGAAAGAGATAACGCATCCTAATGGCAACATTGTTTCCGATCAAGTCATTTCTCAGTTGTGACACTGATCATGTGGTCTGCCTCCTAACCTGTCCTTGTTCAAAGCATTATATAGGAAAAAGCACAAGACCGCTAAAAACCAGATCAGCGAGCATAAGTGTAATATAAGATTACTAAATGCAGCTTTACCTGTGGCAATACATTTTGCACAGGAAAATCATACTGCAGCTTCTTTTAAATTTTGGGGCATTAAACATGTAGAGGTCCCTCTTAGAGGAAGTGACTGGAACAAACATCTTGAGAAATGTGAGATGTTCTGGATTTACACCCTCAGCACCATGATTGATTGCCTTGGCATCAATGAGGTGGATAATTGGGATGTGTGTTGGTAAGCAGCTCCCTTGGATGCACTTGAGTGGTCACATGTGCAGCACTGGATATGACAAGCTCCATATAACTTTAAATTTTGGCTTCCTTTGCACCCCCCCCCCCTTACAACTTCTCCTTGTTCTGGTGCTTCCCCACCAACCTCCCACCAATAGCTTGACCTTCCACATCAATTATGGTATACACAAACAAGGAGACTGAAAATTGTCTCCTATTACAGCCCTCTGATCACTTGATCCACTTCTGGCCATCTACACATGTGCATAAGACCGCTAACACAACAGGACTAGCACCTGTGCTGGCACTCTTACCTTAAGCAATCCTCTTATCTAGTAGAATTTATTCTGAAAATAATGTGCCTATTCATGATTGGAGCAGAAATGAGTTCTAAACTAAAATAATTTTTTTTCTAGAGTCCATTACAAGAGATCACCTTCATACTGGTGTGTAGGCTTGCTTCGTCTCCTTGCTCAGTGGGGATCACTGTATAATCCATGTCTAATCCTAAGTAGGAAGTCTAAAAGCACTGTTTGAGTTACCTTTTGGACAGTATTTTATTATATTCATTTTTTTTAAATTTGCACTTTTTGCTGCTTCCAGCCACAGGTGCATTTGCCTGGTCACGGACCCCCACGCTTCCACTTCCAAATTGGCCTCCACTCTCTCAGCACCCTGGCTTGCCCTTGGGGAGTGGGGTTGCGGCACTGGCCTGTAGTGCCGCAATCCATGTGACTAATGGGGGAGCCTGCCTGGAAGCTAATCGAAGCTGGGGGCAGGCTTCATTAATGGTGCCTGGTTGAATTATTTTTTCTTACTTTAACCCCAAGGGGCGGGGACATACAATGATGTCCTATGTCCGCCCTGCCCCTCTTGAGTTTAAGCGCCGATCCCCGAGATTCTCCTGGCCTCCTGTAGGAGTCCCTCATGCTTCAGGCAGTCACACCACCCTCCCCCCAGAGAAAGACAGCAGTCCATAGGATGCTCAATCCTTCTCTCCCCGGCTGGCCCTCCGGTTCCCTGAGTTCATTCCCGAACCTGGGTCGCCAGTGTCACAAGCGGAAATCCAACCACTGTGCCGGTGGGCCAGCTATTATATTCATTTTAAAGTGACTACTAAAATGAGAAAACCAAGACATTGTTCTGATGTTCAACTACTATACAACAGCAATAGTAATGAAGATTTTTTTTATTTTATTTATTTATTTATTAAACTCTAGGATTACAAATACCTTTGAGTGGAAATTGCTCATTTACAAAGGTTCCACATCAGAGGATGGAGGGTAAACTTACATACAAAGGTAGACAAGGATAACAGACTTTAAAACAGGCAAAGGCTAGGCTTAAGGATACATTCCTACTTGGACTGAGACAATGTCAGCAAGAAAATGTTGGTAACAGGTGAAATAACCTGTGGAGTGGAGTTAGAGAGGATAGGCTAAGTGAAGTACTGAAAGTAGTAGGCTGGCTGAGGAGCCATTGTCTAAGGGAAGGGGGGTAGGATGGATGTGAGCCTGATAGTAGTAGGAGGGTGTCCATGTCCAATAAGTGCCAGAGAAAGAGGGGGGTGGACATGAAGAAGAGGCACAGGGAGGGAGGGATGGACGGAGGGCAGGAGGGATGTAAGAAGAGGGAGCAGAAGCCAGAGTATTGCAGTCCTAGGGAGGTTACAGGACTGCTTGGGCCAGCAAGGAAGGAGAGGTGATTCTCTTAGTGGATACAATCGCACTGACTGGTTGACATGAGGTGCTGATGGAGTTGCTTTTTGAAGGTGCTAAGCATAGTAGCAGTAAGTGTTTCTTTGTTGAGCGCATTGTACCATAGCAGGGCTCTGTAGGTGAAAGACCTCTGGCCCATGGTGGTCCGGCATCTGGGGACTTGGTAGATTTGGTGTTGTGCTTTTCTGGTATGCTGGGTGCTGTTGTTTATAGGAAGAAGCTTTTCAACACCTGGCGGTAAAAGCCCGAGGAAAACCTTGTTGGTTACCAGGCAGGTCTGGTGTCAGATCCTGCTGAGGAGTGATAGCCACCCCATCTGATAATGGCTGAAAATGGCTGATAGTATCAGTATTCATCCTTAAATCTGACTTTCCTCCTGGACACTCTTTAAAAGTATCTTTACAAGAGAGACTAAATTGCAGCCCTTCCCCTTGTTTGTGCCTCAACGCTTGAGAGACTGAGGGGCGGGTAGTGTGCATCCTCTATCCACTCAGCTTTGATGATACACCTTGCTGTCTGGTTACCTGGCAACCTCCAGCACTCCCAGATCCATGGTACCAGGATGTGAGTTGCCAATCAGGGCAGTACACCTGCACCACCGGGATTGATGAAGCCTGTTCCACCCCTCAGTCTCCATTCCTATTTAAGCATGTGTACAACCAGAGGACCTCGCAGTATAGAAAAATCCATTGCCAAGTAAACATCTCTGAAAATCAAGGCAAGCTGCTAATTGAAGCATAAGGCATCCCTGTAAACTGGTCCTTAAGAAAGTACTTAAAAGATCCCTTTTTCCCATTCATTTAGAAGAAAAAAACTGTCTGTAAAGACATGACTTCTGTTTGCAATCAGACAACCATAACAAAGAGGTAGGAACTGCATGTACAGTATAAGTTCATTTAAATAAGAAGCATATCACTGCAGGCTTTTATTTAAGTATCAGTTTCCCCTTGCAATGTTTCTAGTTTTAAAGAGAGCAACTGAACATATACACTGGCATGGCTCCCAGTATGTTATGCAAATGTGAAATATGAGCAGCGGATCACCTTATGTGAAATGTACTGTATTATTTCTGGAGTGAATAGAGCCATAGCGCACCGTAGCTAAGCGGGAAAAGTTTAAGGAAACAGTGTGGACAGCAGTAACATTAATTTGAGTGGTAAATTATAGCAAGTAAGCAAGGATTATGCTGACCAAAATTGAGATATTAGTACCTGAATGCAGAGTTTTGAAGCATGTGTTATCCTAACATTGGGAGCTTATAGCAATAGTAAGAAAGCATGGAATATGTGATAATACAGGCTTACAGTGTTTTGATTCATTTTAGATGTTCTTATCTATGTAAGTGAGCATAAGCAACAGTCTGCTATAGTATGTGAAATACTAAATGATTCACCCAGGCGGGTACTGGAAAAAGTTCTTATTTTTTAACCTGATATAATTTTGAAACTGATGAAAAATTGGGGTAATAAGAATACCTAATTCCTGTCTGTAGAGTGCTTAAGAACTTTTTTTTTTTACAGTAGCAATTAATTATATGCTTTGACAAATTAGTATGAGAATAACTACAGAGCTGAATCTTAAATTAATTCCTAATTGGTTGGATCCATTGCACAACAGAACTGGGATATTCAGTGTGACTGTCTTATAGTTTCTTATGGCATGCACACAGTACAGATGCCATCTAGTGGTGTGTGTATAGACTAGCATGATCCATGTGTGAACTTTTGAAAATTCTAGCTTAACTTTTTCCTTGATGTTGCATATTTTTAGCTTAAATATTTTTGAAATTATTACTGCAACTCAGCCAATATAAGGGGTTATCAGTGGGTGCTGTTAGACCGCCATTCTCACTAGAGGTGTTTAACTAACTTTGTATGTAATTTAATTATTTTACTCTGATCATAAGATATGTTACTACCATGTGATTAAGACATTGTAAATCTTTTTGAATCCCATATCCTCTTCCCTGATGAAGCCTAATGGTGAAATGTTGGGTAGCATGAGGATTGGAATATAACTTATACAATAATAAAGCCAAATTTTAGTACAAATCTACTGGAGTCGCTGGTGACTTCATTCTTTTATACAAAATCAGCAGCCACAAGTGCTGGAAAATATCTCATTAATGCAACTGCACAACTTCATTTGGAACAACACGTCACAAAGCCTACAAGTGACAATAACATTCTGGGTACTGTCTTAGCCTCTGACTCTATAACTATGAACATTTTTAAAATAAAAGCACCATTAACAAGCAGTGACCACAACTCAGTCACATTTGGTATAGCAATGGAAAATAATATCATTAAGGGTGTCTCTGAAATCTATCTTAATAGCAAAGCAAATGAGGAAGGTCTGAAAAAATAATTTGAAAAGTCTAAACTGACATACTTCATTTGAAAATAAATCAGCTGAGGAGATCGGGATAGTCCTGAAAGGGATCATTCTAGACAGTTGCAATAGGAACATCCCAAAAGTCAAAACTATGGAACACTGGGAGTTAAACCTAAATAATTAATTGAAGAAAACATTAAAAAAAATTAAAAAAATAAAATGAATAGGCTCCATACATTGTTCCAACAGGATAATGACAATGAAACCTGGAATTTACACAAGTCAAATCAAAGGAGATGCAAACATGCTATCAAAAATGAAAAGAAATATAGACCTCGATCAAGCCATGACTGCAATGAAGATAATCATAAAAACTTTTATAGTAAAACTAATTCACTCAAAAATAATAAAAGCAAAATTAGGCTGATAACACATGAACAAAAAAATGTAAGTGACACAAAAGAGATGGCTGACATTTTTAACACCTATTTTTGCTCATTGTTTTGTACGTAAATCAAAAAATAAAATAACTTATCAGAACTCATCTAAGTACAATGCACCAATTACTAAAGAAGAAAGAAAAACGAAAATCAATAACCTAAAATCAAGCTCTTCAACAGGACTAGATAAAATATCAGGATGTGTTCTGAAAATTATTAAAGAACACATTATTGTGCCACTTAAGTTAATTTTTGACAACTCTCTCAATTCTGGAGATCAATATTCAAAACTTTGCCTGGTGGCAAATTTTGCACTGCCTGGTGGGCAAATTTAGCCCACAGCTAACAGCACAGCTAAGAGCAACCAATATTCAAAGGAATAGCCCAGGGGCAAACACTGCTGAATATAGCTGAATATGGTGGGCAAACGAAGGTGGGCAAACATGGCTATGAGTGTAGTGCAAAGATAGCCCAGCAAAGAAGACATCTCTAAATATAGCAACTGGGCAGTGCAAACAGCAACAGCAGCCCTGTGCACACATAAGTGGAGTCCAGCACAGGTGAACTACGTGGCCACTCTGGGCACTAGCAAAGAAGTGGTTCATAACTGCAAACAACAGTGCAGGCAAAATACTGTAGAGTTGTGCTAAGGTTCAGACACCTTTGCCCAGGGCAAATATGTTTGCCCAGCACAAACACATTTGCCCAGTGCAAACACATTTGCCCAGCACAAACACAGGTGCCCAGGGCAAAACGTTACCATATTCAAAATGTGTATGCAACTGAGCCTATATAGGCATTCTGAGAACAAACAGCAACATTAGCATGTCATTATGGCCTGATTTCCATGCATTTCCATGTGTAGATTGCCTGGGCTATCTCAGGGTGCACACAGCACAACCTGCATAGCAGACTGGAACTACAAGTCGGTAGCTGCAGGCTGGGTTTGTACACAGCAGCACAGACTGTTGTGCCACAGAGGACAAGCACCACTGGCACCTATGGTTGTGCTGCATGCCTTAGACATATTGTTGTTTCTGCTACAGTGTGTATCGTACACTACAATAACATGGGTAGCAAGTTCTGTGAGAGACACATCAATGCATACCATGTGCCAGGTAACATTGAATGGTGCTATCCACACATAGACAAGTCCAGTTGGCAGGTGTGTCCTGACAGTGGACAACACTTTCATACCATCCTGTGACCCACATATGCTGAGCCAGTGGCATGGGATTCTCACAGTAACACACACATGGCTGGATGCATGTGATGGGGTGTATGTACAGGTGTGTGGTATGTGCCTGGGAAGGGGGGGCAGACACATACCATCATACAGGTCCAATGATGTCAGGGGCATTCCTATCACTGGAACATGTTCACTGTGTGGATGATGCCAGCCTCGTAGCAGCACCTACTATGTGGTGCATCCTAGGCACCTGTACACCCTCCCCTCAACACCCTCCCTCCCCTCAGTGCAGCATATGTGTGGATTGGGGATGTGTGCTGCATGTACTCACTGGCAAGGTGTCTACTGGGTACTAGGCCACCCTCACATGCCTGGCAGGCTTGGGAATGGTGCCAAATGAAGGCATCATGGGCACTGCAAGGGTTCCATGCTAGGACTCATGGCTGGTACCATCTGTTTGCGGCATATCTCTTCCTTGGCATAGGAAGTGGCCCAGGGTGGCCTTCTGCCCTCTCTGCCTCCTCAATGACTGCAGCCGTCAGGTGCACCATGATGCTGGTGTTGCATACAACCTTGTTGTCTGCTGCTGCTGTGTCCACGCCCCCATCTTTGTTTTGCCCAGAGTTAAGACTACCTTTTTCTGGGCATTAACTTGTGCCATGCTGTGTGTCACTCTAACATATATTGCGCAGCGCTAACGCACTGAATATACCATTGCACCTGTATTCATGTCCCTGCCCTTCACTTTGCACCATGCAGGCTGGGTTTGTACACAGCATTATCTTTTAGTGTTGACGTTACACTGTTGCACTGGCGCTTTTTGGTCTTTTGAATATTGCAGCCCTGTGCAAATAGCACACAAAACCTATGCAAATGGTTTGCACTCAGCACAAAGTTTTGAATATCTGGCCCCAGGAGTTATACAAGGAGATTGGCAGAAGGCAGACATAGTCCCCATGTTTAAGAAAGGTGATAAACATAATCCAGTTAACTACAGCCCAATAAGTCTAACATTCATAACAGGTAAAATCTTGGAAAGTATCATTAGAGACAGAATTATGAATACTACCCACAACTTAGACTCAGACCAACATGTATTTGTTACAGGAAGGTCACATATGACTAACTTCCTCTGCCTGTATGAGAAGATAAGTAAATCACTCGATGAAAAAACACCATGTGACATAATCCATCTTGACTTAAGTAAGGCTTTTTTATTTGGTGCCACATTGAGCCATAATTCATAAACTGGAAAAATTCAGAGTTGAAGAGAAAACAACACAACAGATAGCTAACTGGCTGGAAAATAGATCACAGAGGGTTATAATAAATGGATATCATTCATCTGGTGGTGGTGGTGATGCGGGGGTGACAAGTGGGGTACCAAAGGGGACTGTGTTGGGACCTGTAATATTCCATATCTTCATTTCAGATCTAACCATGGATCTATCAAATGGGATGTCAAGTATGCAGATGACACCAAATTAGGAGGACCAGTAAGAACACCAGAACAACATCTCAGTATACAGCAAGATCTAGAAATTATTTCATCATGAGCAGAAAGATGGGGATTGTCCTTTAATTTAGAGGAAATGTCAACTAATGCAGCTGGGAAATAAAAAAAAACATAGGGCAGCAATATGTTATTTGTAGAAAAAAACTGGAAACAACATCACACGAAAAAGGCTTAGGTGTTACTATTATTCATGACCTTGAATAATCAGCTAAATGAAATGAAGCAATATGAAAAGCAAATAAAGTCATGTGGACTATTACGAGAACTATACAGTCAAGAGAAGCAAGTGTTATTCTCCCACTATCTAGGTCTTATGTATGCTCACACTTAGACAGTTTTGGTACCCACCTAATAAAAAAGATATTAAACAACTAGAGAAGGTGCGGGGGGGGGGGCTACAAAGACTGCACTAAAAGACATTTTGTATGACGGACTATCTGAATTAGCACTTACGCCAGTGGAATTTTGATGTTGGGGGGCTGACCTACTTTTAATGAATGACATTGTACATGAATCACAAGTTTTTTTGTCATATGAACTTTATTTTTAAATCAGATGAAACAAACAGTTGAGGATATTTGTTACAGGTTATTGGACAAAGATTCAACACACAGAAAAGAAAATATTTTTTCACATGTGTGCTCAATCTTTGGAATGCTCTCCCAAAAGAAATTATTATAAGCAAAAACAAACAAGAATTTCAGAAAAGAAATAGTTATAACTTGGACAGTGGTAGCTAAAGGTACTATTGATGGAGCTAATGGGTGGTAACCTTGCAGCTCCTACCTTACCTTTGTATGGACCTTGGTATGATCCCCCTAGAGCACCGTAAACACTCCCACACTCAAAGCACCCACCTCCCACTTTCTACAGTGTAAAGAGGCAGCAAAGTAAAACATTGCTGGTGAAGTTCGTTCTACATTGGTAACCTAACACTTTACAAAGCTTTTTGTAGTTCCAAGTCTCATGCGTAACTCACTGAACAAAGTTTGCGTTTTTATTAATACACAAGTCCAATGGGCTAAACCCACCCCACTCCTGTGCATTACACTCTCCCCCTCCCATCTCCCCAAAAAAAATGTAATCCCCCCACACCCTACTACCTGCTGTATGTATATAATATCCCTCCCCCCTCTGCTCCATCCCAGCGAAGTAATTCAGTAACTGTAATAAAAAATAGGGGCACTTGCTCTGTTTCACATCCTCCCAATTCTTTAATTTATACCCCACCCCCTTCTATTCACTCAACACCCATCTCCCCTACCCTCCCATTTCCACTCAGTTTGGAAATGTAAAGAAAAATGATCTCATGGTGGGCAGTTTGGCAACAATCCTTACCTCCTTCCTGCTTGGCTACCTCCATTCAAATGAACCTTTCCCATTCATGTCAATCAGAAATGGAAGTACAATTTTTTCTGTTAGTTAAATTTTTTATGTTACTAATTAATTTGTTTATGCTCCTGCCACTGTGCTGACGAATCCTCTGCTGACCTCCCAGTCCAAAACTGCATTCAGACATAGAATCTACAGCCCTTTTTTACCATTCAAAACTTTTATAAAATATTTTTTTACCCCATTCTTTCCATCAATTGCCCCCCCAACCCTGCAGAACCACGTGGTGTCAACCTTCAAATGGTATGGTGTCACCGCAGTGACAACTTTACAGCAATCTCATCAATACCAACAAGAGCAAGATCACTGTAAAGTCTGCTCGGGACTCCTGCACTGCTTCCCCTGATCTTGCACCCCACATCAAATCAGCTGCGACTCAGAGTTTATTATAATAAATTACAGGAGGTGTGGGGGGCAGAGCCCCTGCAAAAAAACACTTTGAATTCTGACAGCACAATGCTGACCACAATTCTAGTCAACATAGTGCTATCCCTGTAACCTGGGATCAAAGTATTGGTGTCACTGCAGCATCATAGATCCCTTTCAAAGCACCCCCAAAATGCAGATCTGGGCCATGTATGCTGTGAACATTCATTTTGTGGATGACTTGAAAGCTTATAAAGCAATAATATGGTGGGGTGGGTATGTGACCATTACTTGCCACTTGCAATTATACTGGTGGGTCAGCAGCAGTAATCCACTCCAGATACTGGTAGACAGTACTATGCATCTAATTGACATCATGACCACACATCTTCTACAGAGGACTTAGGACTGGCATGGCTTGGTGACCTTGTCTACCAGCACTAAACACTTGGGAATCAGGCACCATCCAGATTACACTGGTCTAGTGGTAGACTGGAAGTAATGGTGTAGGTCACCCAGGGTTTGGTATTGGTAGGCCAGGCTGACCAAATCTTTCAAGCAGGCTCTGTTGGGTTAAGTATAGGTGTGGTGGTACACTGTCTGACTCTCAGAGGACAAATTGACCGACCTATTCAGTGTTTGGTGCTCCTCGGTACTATCTACAGTCCGGGAGGCCCCCTCGATTGAGGTGTTTAAGCAGCGGTTGAAGGCCCACTTCTTTGCCTTGGCTTTTGCAGACTGCTGATTCCATCAATGTCCAGTTCCCAGGTGTAGTTTTCTGAAGCTTTTTAACTCATTTATTAAAGCTGTGTTTTACATTGACTGTTGGTAGTTTATACTTTCTTCTTGTGTTTTAAACCTGTGCTTCCTGTACTGATACTTGTTTGGTGCCCAGAGCCCTCCAGGATAGAGTGCCTTATAAATAAAATTGCCTTGCCTTGCCCAGGACCCAGATTAAAAAAATGTAATGTTGTACAGCACTGCATCTCTCTTTTTCTCTTGGCTGACACCAGGACTGTGAAGGAGAATATCATTGTAGTTAGGCAGCAGGGAATGGTGGCTGCGGCTCCTCAGGACTCGTAGTGGGCTAATAGCCCAGCAATTTTGCCTTCTAGCCATTCCATGGTAACAACCAGATACATCAATCATCCAACCACAATCTCAAGGTAAGGCAGAAGCAAGGGACAGGAGAAGAAATAAGGGATTTTATGGATCCCTCATGTTTCAGTGAGTGTAGGGAAGTTTTACTTACATGCAGTTTAGTCAGATATGGAACCACAATGAGTATTTGGTTTCTGACCTTTTTTTTGAAATTTGGATTTTTGCCTCTGAATTCACTAATCCTGAAAAAGACTTGGAATCCACTGAATCTGCTTCTGTTCAGTGGATTCTGTACAACCCTAATGACCCCCCCACAACACAGACACACACACATATCAAAACATTGATGGGGGCCACAAAGAAGGGGGTATGTCACAGAGGGATTGAAAACATACTGTTGCCAGTAAAGAACAAAGTTGCCTCCCCATACTCACCCCCAAACATTGATGGGGCCATGAAGTGCAGACACAGTGGGGAGTTGCTGTTACCAGTCAAAAACAAAGTAGTTCTCTCACCCCCAACAATCTGGTGACATTTTGTACACCCCACGCCACTCACATAATTCTTGATCTGCCCCAAGCTTATGTGTACTTTTTACTGAAATAAGCCATCCGTACACTGTCAGAAAAGTCAGGATGCAAAATATTAATGATCTGTGAACTGATTTGCAAGATTCTGTCTCCAGTAAAGTAAATCAAGTCACAGACAGCAGCAAAAGTGTAATTTATCAACGGGTACTGTTAGACCTCCATTCTCACTAGGGGTGTTTAACTAACTTTGTATGTAATTTAATTATTTTACTCTGATCATAAGATATGTTACTACCATATGATTAAGACATTGTAAATCTTTTTGAATCCCATATCCTCTTCCCTGATGAAGCTTAATGGTGAAATGTTGGGTAGCATGAGGATTGGAATATACCTTATACAATAATAAAGCCAAATTCTTAGTACTAATCTACTGGAGTGGCTGGTGACTTCATTCTTTTATACAAAATCAGCAGCCACAAGTGCTGGAAAATATCTCATTAATGCAACTGCACAACTTCATTTGGAACAACACGTCACAAAGCCTACAAGGGACAATAACATTCTGGGTACTGTCTTAGCCTCGGACTCTGTAACTATGAAATATTTTTAAATAAAAGCACAATTAACAAGCAGTGACCACAACCCAGTCACATTGGGTATAGCAATGGAATATAATATCATTAAGGGTGTCACTGAAATCTATCTTAATAGCAAAGCAAAGAGGAAGGTCTGAAAAAATAATTTGAAAAGTCTAAACTAGCATACTTCATTTGAAAATAAATCAGCTGAGAAGATCGGGATAGTCCTGAAAGGAATCATTCTAGACAGTTGCAATAGGAACATCCCAAAAGTCATAAATATGGAACACTGGGAGTTAAACCTAAATAATTAATTGAAGAAAACATTAAAAAAAATAAAAAAAATAAAATGAATAGGCTCCATAAGTTGTTCCGACAGGATAATGACAATGAAACCTGGAATTTACACAAGTCAAATCAAAGGAGATGCAAACATGCTATCAAAAATGAAAAGAAATATAGACCTCGATCAAGCCAGGACAGCAATAAAGATAATCATAAAAACTGTTATAGTAATACTAACTCACTCAAAAGTAATAAAAACAAAATTAGGCCGATAACACATGAACAAAAAAATGTAAGTGACACAAAAGAGATGGCTGACATTTTTAACACCTATTTTTGCTCATTGTTTTCTACGTAAATCAAAAAATAAAATAACTTATCAAAACTCATCTGAGTACAATGCACCAATTACTAAAGAAGAAATAAAAATGAAAATCAATAACCTAAAATCAAGCTCTTCAACAGGACTAGATAAAATATCAGGATATGTTCTGAAAATTATTAAAGAATCCATTATTGTGCCACTTAAGTTAATTTTTGACAACTCTCTCAATTCTGGGGACCAATATACAAAACTTTGCCTGGTGGCAAATTTTGCACTGCCCAGTGGGCAAATTTAGCCCACAGCTAACAGCACAGCTAAGAGCAACCAATATTCAAAGGCATAGCCCAGGGGCAAATACTGCTGAATATAGCTGAATATAGTGGGCAAACAAAGGTGGGCAAACATGGCTGTGAGTGTAGTGCAAAGATAGCCCAGCAAAGAAGACAGCTCTGAATATAGCAACTGGGCAGTGCAAACAGCAACAGCAGCCCTGTGCACACAGAAGTGGAGTCCAGCACAGGCGAACTACGTGGCCACTCTGGGCACTAGCAAAGAACTGGTTCATAACAACTGCAAACAACAGTGCAGGCAAAATACTGTAGAGCTGCACTACAGTTCAGACACCATTGCCCAGGGCAAATATGCTTGCCCAGCACAAACGCATTTGTCCACGCAAACACATTTTCCCAGGGCAAACACAGGTGCCCAGGGCAAAACATTGCCATATTCAAAATGTGTATGCAAATGAGCCTATATAGGCATTTTGAGGACAAACAACAACATTAGCATGTCATTATGGCCTGATTTCCATGCATTTCCATGTGTAGATTGCCTGGGCTATCTCAGGGTGCACATAGCACAACCTGTATAGCAGACTGGAACTACAAGTCGGTAGCTGCAGTCTGGGTTTATACACAGCAGCACCGGCTATTGTGCCACAGGGGACATGCACCACAGGCACAGATGGTTGTGCTGCATGCCATAGACATGTTGTTGTTTCTGCTACAGTGTGTATCATACACTACAGTACCATGGGTAGCCAATACTGTGAGAGACACATCAGTGCATACTGTGTGCCAGGTAATATTGAATAGTGCTATCCACACATAGACAGGTCCAGCTGGCAGGTGTGTCCTGACAGTGGACAACACTTTCATACCTTGCTGTGACTCACATATGCTGAGCCAATGGCATGGGATTCTCACAGTAACACTCACACATGGCTGGATGCATGTGACGGGTGTATGTACAGGTATGTGGTATGTACCTGGGAAGGGGAGCAGACACATGCCATCATATAGGCCTATTGATGTCAGTGGCATTCCCATCACTGGAACACATTCACTGTGTGGATGACTCCAGCCACATGGCAGCACCTACTATGTGGTGCATCCTAGGCATCTGTACACCCTCATCTCAACAGCCTCCCTCCCCTCAGTGCAGCATATGTGTGCTGGATTGTGTTGGTGTACCCCCTATGGGGGGTTGGTGATGTATGCTGCATGTGCTCACTGGCAAGGTGTCCACTGGGTACTAGGCCACCCTCACATGCCTGGTAAGGTTGGGAATGGTGCCAGATGAAGGCATCATGGGCACTGGAAGGGTTCCATGCTAGGACTCATGGCCGGTACCATCTGTTTGCAGCATATCTCCTCCTTGGCATAGGGAGTGGCCCAGGTTAGCCTTCTGCCTCCTCAATGACTGCAGTCATCAGGTGCATGTGAGAGGGCGCAGGTCTCTTTGTGGACTAATTGGTAGCGTGACACAGTTTCATTTGTAAATGAATGACATTTATTCACTTCTATCTCAAAATTTCTTCATAGCAGGACAAATATAACATCAGCGGACTGGTACGACAACAAAATAAAATAATCAGAATGGCAAATAAACTTCATCCCATGACTTTTACATGGCTTGAAAGGTGTTCTTCTCCTAACACCTGCTGGAGCAATTCACAGAGCTCCGTGGAGTTTACCTCCCGACCGAGGAGCACAATCTAAACTAACAATCTCAAATGACAGTCCTTTTATACAGGGACATGATCATGTGTTCTCTCCAACTCCACCCACATCATTAATTCTAAAGTAAAACTTCTTATTTAAACATAATTATTTTGTTTTAACTATCTAACTAAACAGTTTATAATTCACATACATATATACACATATGCAGTCTATTTTATTTCAATTCCTGGCTCTTTACAAACAGCTCTGACCATCAGGCACCGCCCCAACAAGAGACAGCATAAAACAAAGGAACAAAGGGCTGGTCAGCACTATAGCTGTCCTGGAAGTGAGTGGTGCAAGGAGAGTCAGAAGCAGAAGCTGAAAATCCAAAGACACACAAACAGGTGCCCTTTCTGTAAGTGAGAACTGTACCACACAATTTATATAGTTATTCTCTGAGGTGTGCAATCCCCCATATAGTTTCATAACCTGCTTACTTAAACACAACTGCCAGGCTGTTCCCAACATGTGCCTTAACTGGTTGTTCCAAACAGGGAGCTTTAAGCAGGAAGTAGTTCTAACTAACCAGCCTTTTACAAATGGTTTTACAGCCCACTACAAGTGCCTTGTCCCTAGTCTTTATTTTATCAAAAGATAGGAAAGCACATGTGTATGAATTAACATTGCACTGACCTTCTGCCAGGTGAAGTTAAATGTGCAACAAACACATGTTACATTTCAATACTTTTGCTACTCTTAATATTTACAACCACTGGAGAAGGAATGACTTCCAAATAATACCGTCCCTTAAAGACTTAAACAGAACAGTGACTTAAATAACTATTTTAATTCCCCTCACTTGCAACCCATTCTTCATCTTAGTCAAGCAGTGCCTGAATTCTGGTGTGCAACCAAACAGCTCTAAAAAGAAGTACTGAAAGTGTTCTTTCAACCCAAATAGAAACAGATTGCTGGTGCTGCTCATTTAAGCTCCAAACTAACTCATTTAGCATGTAAAGAATCCCAACTACCTTTACACAAGGGATTCAGTTCTCCCTCTCTCTTTAACCGAATTACCTGGGGGGTTACTAAATGACTCACTCTTACTTCTGTCCTCCCCTTTGCTTTATTTTTTTCTACCTTGCTAGTCTCCACTACACTATCTTTTAACTTAGTCTCAACTTTTAAAGCTTACATTTATTTATTTAATTTCTGATTTTACATAGTTATAGTATCAAAAAGCTTTAAGTAAAGCACCAAGCCCAAAAGTTCCAGGGCCCCTAATCCATCACAGAGTCACACTGTGACAGTGCACCATGATGCTGGTGTTGCATACAGCCTTGTTACCTGCTGCTACTGTGTCCACTCCCCCCCTCCCCCATCTTTGTTTTGCCCAGAGTTAAGACTACCTTTTTCTGGGTGTTAACTTGCACCATGCTGTGTGTTGCTCTAACATATATTGCATAGCTCTAAGGCACTGAATATACCATTGCACCTGTATTCATGTCCCTGCCCCTCACTTTGTACCATGCATACATTATCTTTTAGTGCTGGCGCTACACTGTCGCAATGGAACATTTTGGTCTTTTGGAAATTGCAGCCCTGCGCAAATGGCACACAAAACCTGTACATATGGTTTCCACTCAGCTCAAAGTTTTGAATATCTGACCCCAGGAGTTATACCAGGAGATTGGCAGAAGGCAGACATAGTCCCCGTGTTTAAGAAAGGCGATAAACATAATCCAGTTAACTACAACCCAATAAGTCTAACATTCATAATAGGTAAAATCTTGGAAAGTATCATTAGAGACAGAATTATGAATACTACCCACAATTTAGACCCAGATCAATATGTATTTGTTATAGGAAGATCACACACCACTAACTTCCTCTGTCTGTATGAGAAGATATGTAAATCACTAGATGAAAAAACACCATGTGACATAATCTATCTTGACTTAAGTAAGGCTTTTTTCATTTGGTGCCACATTGAGCCATAATTCATAAACGGGAAAAATTCAGAGTTGAAGAGAAAACAACACAGCGGATAGCTAACTGGCTGGAAAATAGATCACAGAGGGTTGTAATAAATGGATATCATTCATTTGGTGGTGGTGGTGTGGGGGTGATGAGTGGGGTACCACAGGGGTCTGTGTTGGGACCTGTATTATACCATGGTACCAATAAAAGCAAGCCTTTGATTGGTTAGCTGGCACCAACACAGCATTGTAAAATCTGATATTACCAATGCATGGTGCCAGTCAACCTCACCCATGACCCCCCAATAGTGTATCACTTCGACCCCCATTTCGAAACCGAACCAATGCCATATTTCACTCGCCACTTAAAAACCGAGCTTAAACTAACCCATTATTAAAACAATGAATACCAGCTTCAACATCACACATAATGACGAGTTGGATCCTATTTTCGATAATATGCTTGAAATTCATCATTCAGTCATCTAAAACTACAAATACCGGTACAACAAATACCTCTTGATATACTAGCACCACAGTCCTGCATCCCCACTCCTCAAGTGACTCTCGTACCTCAAGCATAGCCTTCAACCTCTGCCTACTCTAGCTTAAATTCCCCGTTGACAAGCCGAGCCATGATACTGGGCACGCGCATGTTCAGTATTACACTCCACTTTTTTCTACCATCATTTTTCAAACATTTAGCCCTCATTTTTTAAAAAGAAACAGTTCCCCACCTTCAGTTCTCTATAAAAATTCAAATATTTCATTACTTCGGCAACAGTGCTCACAAGCAACGAGTCTCACGGAGCTTCAGCACTGTGCCGACCAGTGTCGCTGTCAGTCTACAATCTTGCTGCTAATTTTATTCTGGTAAACTACCTATCTTCTTTTATTCTTTCTTTTGCTAATTAATCTGGATTCCACTTCTACAAACTGAGCTGCAGCTTCCGAGCTGACCTATTAGGAGAGAATAGTGTTTAATGTGTGAACCGTGTAATTTTTTTTTTCTGGCGAAAGAATACATAAAGAAAAAACATTTAAAATACCACAAAAATGCCTTTTTCTTTATTATTTACTTACAAAAAAATATAGGAAGCCATAGTATAATCGCAATAAACCACTCCAAGGTGTTGGTGATGCTGGGATTTACCGACGCCTGTATGGTTTGTCACTCGGCCTGCGGCCTCATGACCGAGCCACGCCAGGCGTGGGTAAACCCAGCATCACCAACACCCTGTCGTGGTTTATTGCTTAAATATTCCACATCTTTATTTCAGATCTAACCATGGGTCTATCAAATGGGTTGTCAAGTATGCAGATGACACCAAATTAGGAGGATCAGTAGGAACACAAGAACAACATCTCAGTATACAGCAAGATCTAGGAATTATTTCATCATGAGCAGAAAGATGGGGATTGTCCTTTAATTTAGAGAAATGTCAACTAATGAATCTGGGCAATAAAAAACATAGAGCAACAGTATGTTATTTGTGGAAAACAACTGGAAACAACATCATATGAAAAAGGCTTAGGTGTTACTATTATCCATGACCTTGAATAATCAGCTAAATGAAATGAAGCAATTTTGGTACCCAGCTAACAAAAAAGGTATTAAACAGCTAGAGAAGGTGCGGGGGGGGGAGCTACAAAGACAATTACTGCACTAAAAGCGTTTTCTATGATGTTGGACTATCTGCTTTAGCACTTATACCAGTGGAATTTTGATGTGGGGGGGGGCTGACCTACTTTTAATGAATGACATTGTACATGAACCACAAGTGTTTTGTTATATAAACTTTATTTTTAAATCAGATGAAAGAAACGGTTGAGGATATTCATTGGAGGTTATTGGACAAAGATTCAACACACAGAAAAGAACATTTTTTTCACATGCGTGCTCAATCCTTGGAATGCTCTCCCAAAAGAAATTATTATAAGCAAAAACAAACAAGAATTTCAGAAAAAAAATAGTTCTAACTTGGACAGTGGTAGCTAAAGGTACTATTGATGGAGCACTAATGGGTGAAAGCCTTGTAGCGCCTACCTTTCCTGCGTATGAACCTTGGTATGGTCCCCCTAGAGCACCGTAAATACTCCCACACTCAAAGCACCCACCTCCCACTTTCCCCAGTGTAAAGAGGCAGCAAAGTAAAACATTGCTGGTGAAGTTCATTCTATATTGGTAACCTAACACATTACAAAGCTTTGTGTAGTTCCAAGTCTCATGCGTAACTCACGGAACTAAGTTTGGGTTTTTATTAATATACAAGTTCAATAGGGCTAAACCCACCTCACTCCTGTGCATTACACTCTCCCCCTCCCATCTCTCCAAAAAGTAATTTAATCCCCCCACCCCCTACCACCTGATGTATGTATATAACATCCTTCCCTCCTCTGCTCCATCCCAGTGAAATAATTCAGTAACTGTAATTAAACAATAGAGGCACTTGCTCTGTTTCACATCCTCCCAATTCTTTAATTTATACCCCACCCCTTCTATTCACTCAGCACCCACCTCAACCACCCTCCCAGTTCCACTCAGTTTGGAAATGTAAAGAAACATGATCTCATGGTGGCCAGCTTGGCAACAAATCCTCACCGCCTTCCTGCCTGGCTATCTCCATTCAAATGAGCACTTCCCATTCATTCAATCAGAAATGGATGTAAATTTTTTTTGTTAGTTAATTTGTTTATGCTCCTAGTTAATTTGTTTATGCTCCCGCCACAATGCTGACGAAGCCTCCGCCAACCTCCCAGTCCAAAATTGCATTCAGACATAGACTCTACAGCCCTTTTATAAAATATTTTTTTACCGCATTCTTTCCATTAATTGTTTCCCCCCACCCTGTAGAACCCCATGGTGTCAACTTTCAAATGATATGCTGTTGTGGCAGGAACAACTTTACAGCAATCTCGTCGATACCGACAAGAGCAACAGATCACTGCAAAGTCAGCTCAGGACCCCAGCACTGCTTCCCCTGATCCTGCACCCCCACCTCAAATCAGCTCTGACTCAGAGTTTATTATATTAAATTACAGGAGATGTGGGGGGCAGAGCCCAAAAAAAAAAAAACACTTTGAATTTCAACAGCACAATGCCGCCCACAATTGTGGTAGACATAATGCCATCACTGTAACCTGGGATTGAAGTATTGGTGTCGCTGCAGCATCATAGATCCCTTTCAAATCACCCCCAAGATGTAGTCTTGTGCCATGTATGCTGTGAACATTCATTTTGGGAATGACCTGAAAGCTTATAAAGCAATAAAAAGGGGGGGGGTCTGGGTGCACAGGGGTATGTGACCATTACTAGACACTTGCAATTATACTGGTGGGTCAGTAGCAACAATCCACTCCAGCTACTGGTAGATAGTCCTATGCATCCAACTGACATCATGACCACACATCTTCTACAGAGGACTTAGGACTGGCAAGGCCCTGGTGACCTTGTCTACCAGCACCAAACACTAGGGTTTCAGGCACCATCCAGATTACACTGGTCTAGTGGTAGACTGGAAGCAATGGTGTAGGTCACCCAGAGTTTGGTATTGGTAGGCCAGGCTGACCCAATTTTTCAAGTAGGCTCTGTTGGGTCAAGTATAGGTGTGGTGGTACACTGTCTGACTCTCAGAGGACAAATTTACCAGCCTATTCAGTGTTTGGTGCTCCTCGGTTCTATCTACAGTCCGGGAGACCCCCTTGATTAAGGTGTTTAAGCAGCAGCTGAAGGCCTACCTCTTTGCCTTGGCTTTTGCAGACTGCTGATTCCATCAATGTCCAGCCCCCAGGTGTGACTTTCTGAAACTTTTTAATTCATGCGCAAGAAACATTTTGCGGCAGCTTTGGAGAGAAGTGGGTTGTGGAGGTGCGGCACTGTGGCATCTAACAGTGGCACTGCATTTGGGGGCCTGGCACTCGTGGACCAATGCAGGCACACTGTGCTGATGACATTGGTTTCCAAAAGTGTCACCAAGTTGAAACAATTTCACTGCTGCAATGCGGGTCCGCCTCATCATTGCAGCTTTAGCCATTCCGCTGCAATGAGGAAGTGACCCATCATTGCAGGGCGGTACCTTGCCTAGTGTAACATTTTTTGTAAACATGAGGGTGGCTTGCCGCTGCCTCACAGCCCCATGCCCCATGAAAGGGATGACAGGGGTTGCCAGTCCCCCTACTGGAATGCCCCAGGCCCAGTTCATTTGCCAACAGGGAGTCCACTCCCCGTCAGCAGAATGTAACCCCCTCCCCCATTTGTTGTGTGCCGAGGGGGTGCCCAGTCCCCCTCAGCATCATGCCCCCCCAAACAGTCGTTCTTCACCAACAGGGGGCCCAGTCCCTGTTGGCTTAAGTCCCCCACCCCAAAAAAGGCAGGTGGAACACTGGGATCCCACTCCAATGTGCTGAAAGCAAGCCTGAAAAAAAAACCTTCCTGCAACGTCTTTTTGTTTTGTTTTTTGCTCCCTGAAAGAAAGGAAACGGTCCCACGCTGATCACCGTCCCCCCCAACCCCCACTCACACACTGCTCATCCTATCTTCCCACACTCACACCCCACCCCATACTTACCTCTGGAGCCTGGCGCAACAATCTTCGGTGGACCGGGAGCACGTCTGCACTCTTCAAAGCCAACTGCGAACTGAAGAAATGCCGGTAAGCTGTATAATGGCATAAATAGGGTTTGTTCAACTTTGGTGCATATCTCATGGCATGTTTGGGGATTTTGGCACCAAACTTTCAACATGGGGTTATTGGGATCCCTCCTCATGAATTCAGCCACTGTCATGGCGTTATTCGGTCCCGAAAGGTGATTTCACGGTCACTGCACAGAATAACCTTTCGGGACTGATTAACAAAATGACAGTGCCAGTGTTCATGAAGTGGACTCTCAAAAAGCCAATGTTGCACATTTGGTGAAAAAAATCCAAAAAAATGAGTGTTTTACAAGTGTGCATTGCACAGTTTCCACGGACGCTCGTAACTTTGCGAATTTGTAATATTTTCACTTCAGATTTTCAACATTGGCATTTTTCCACACCTCCTTATGAACAGTATAGCTGTCATTTTTCATATCCTGGCCAAAATGTATTTTCGTGCTTCTGGCGCAGAATGGGGCAGTTGCTGTGGGAAGTCAGTGTTCGGGACAGATTAAAAAAAATCACAGCGACGCTGTTCATGAGCAGAGGTGCTACAATGCCTGTGTTGAAAATTTAGTGACAAAAGTCCATGAAATGACTGTGTTACAAGTGTACATTGCGCAGTTTCCACGCACCGTCATAATTTTGCACATTTGCAATATTTTCACTCCAGATTTTCAACAATGGCATTTTTTCATACCTCCTTATGAACAGTACAGCTGTCATTTTTCATATCCTGCCTGAAATATGCATTTACACATCTGGCACAGAATAGCTCGATTGCTGTGGGAAATCAATGTTCGGGACAGATTAGGAAAATCATAATGACACTGTTCATGAGCAGAGATCACAAAATGCCTATGTTGAAAATTTGGTGAAAAGATTCCACTAAATGACTGTGTTACACACGTGTTGTGCAGTTTCCATGTAAGCCCGGAAGTTCGAGTATTTTTAATATTTTCACTACAGATTTTCAACATTGCCATCTCTTCACACCTCCCTATGAATGGTACAGCTGTCATTCTTCACATCCTGCCCGATCTGTGTTTTCGTACATCTGACACAGAATGGCACGGTCACTGTGGGAACTCAAAGTTCGGGACACATTAACAAAATCACAGTGCCACTGTTTATGAGAAGAGGTCCCAAATGCTTTCATGAGGTGGGGGTCACAAAAAGGCCATGTTGAAAATCAGTAGTGCAAATACCAACAAACGCCTGGGGCGTTAGGGTTTATAACCAAAATGTCCCACCCTGTACAGACTGACAGGCATCAGGGGTGTGCCTTTGGACTGCCGACTGTAATGCTCACGCCATTCCACCCCCACCCCACCACCCTGCAGCCAGTGACAGGCATCGAGGTGTGCCTTGGACTCTTTGGCCCCAGAGTTCACCCCATTCTCCTATACTGCACCCATTTCAGCGTATGTCCTTATGGAATGGGGTGACCGTAAAGACAAACACCCCAAGGCACACCTCAACATGTGTCAGTGTCTGCAGGATAGGGTGGAGTGAAATGGAATGAACATTATGGGTGATGACCCAAATGCACACCCCAATGCCTGTCCGTCTCTGCAGGGTGGAGGTGTGGCTGGTGTGAAGTTCAATACTTCACTGCCATTTCTATTCTGCATCTCTCTAACTCCTGCATTTCCAATGCTAATACCAGCAAGCGAACATTCAGCATTGACAAATGCTTGTTTAAAGCTGTGTTTTACATTGACTGTTGGTATTTTATACTTTCTTCTTGTGTTTTAAACCTGTGCTTCCTGTACTGATACTTGTTTGGCACCCAGAGCCTCCGGGATTGGGCGCCTTATAAATAAAATTGCCTTGCCTTGCCCAGGACCCAGATTAAAAAAATGTAATGTTGTACAGCACTGCATCTCTCTTCCTCTTGGCTGACAACAGGACTGTGAAGGAGGATATCATTGTAGTTAGGCAGCAGGAAATGGTGACCGGGGCTCCTCAGGACTTGTAGTGAGCTAATACCCCATCAATTTTGCCTTCTAGCCATTCCACGTTAACAACCAGATACATCAATCGTACAACCACAATCTCAAGGTAAGGCAGGAGCAAGGGACTGGAGGGGAAAGAAGGGATTTTATGGATCCTTCTTGTTTCACTGGGAGTGGGGAAGTTTTACTTACATGCAGTTTAGTCAAATGCGAACAACAATCAGAATTTGGTTTCTGACCTTTTTTTTTGGAATTTGGATTTTTGCCTCTGAATTCATTAATCCTGAAAAAGACTTGGAATCCATTGAATCTGCTTCTGTTCAATGGATTCTGTACAACCCTAATGACACCCACACACACACACTTCTCAAAACATTGATGGGGGCCACGAAGAGGGGGGTACATCACAGGGAGATTGAAAACATACTGTTGCCAGTAAAAAGCAAAGTTGTCCCCCCATACTCACCCCCAAATATTGATGGGGCCATGAAGTGCAGACACAGTGCGAGGGGGGAGTCGCTGTTACTAGTCTAAAATAAAGTACTGTAGTTCTCTCACCCCCAACAATCTGGTGACATTTTGTACACCCCACCCCACTCACATAATTCTTGATCTGCCCCAAGCTATATGCATGTTTTACCAAAATAAACCATCCATACCCTGTTAGAAAAGTCAGGATGTAAAATATAAATGATCTGTGACCTGATTTGCAAGTTTCTTTCTCCAGTAAAGTAAATCAAGCCACAGACAGCAGCAAAAGTGTAAGCGTTTTTTGTTTGGGGCCTTACCAGTATCAGTGGTAGCTGTTGTCTCCAGTCAGCTGTTTGATCAGCAGCATTGGTGAAGGGTCCAGAATCTGAGCTTAGTACTCCTCAGATGGTGTTAGGCATCAGCAGGGGTCCGGCAGTAACACAGTAAGGCAGGCATTTGGGTTGGTAGCTGAACTTGGGGCTTCAGTAGGCAGAGAGCCAGAAAAGTAACACTTGTTGGGAACAAGCAGTGTCAGCAGCCAAAGGAGGCATCAGTAGGATGTCAGCAATTTGAACTTAGCAACAAGCCTGTCTGGTTCCATGGGGCTTGGTTGGCGGGGTCCTTGGGGTCAGGTCAGCGGTCAGCATTCTGGTTTGGATTTGGGAATATCTTCGAAGTGGGATCCTAAAACAAACATAATCAAATCTTACCAAAACATCTGCAGGATTTGACCTGATAAGGAATAAATTTAGTGTGCATGACCCATGCTACTAGATGTGTTCAGACCTGCTGCTGGCTGTGACACCCTCTGGGCTGCAGCTGTGGTGCTGTCAGGTTCATGTCAAGGTGCAAAGTAAACAGCAGCACCTCCGAGCTGTTTGGCACACTCTTAGCAAGGCAGGCAAAGCAAGCAGTACCAACTAATACCAGGCCTCACCTTCCCATTGCCCCCCCCTCCACTCACCTGTGGAGCAACAAAACCGAGACCTTGTCCAGTTGACGAGAGAAAATTCCCCATCGGTGACACACAAGTTGTCTGCCCGGACCAGGCTCCCTGCCGCACCGGTACGAGTTGAAGAATTAATTGACAAAAGCAGTGATCTCATGGAGTCAGAAATTGGTGAATTGTCATATCTGGAGGCATGTCTGTACTGGGTGGTGGGAGGTGTGACAAAAGGGAGTGAATAACTGCAGAATTACACCAGAATATGAGGTGTTTTGAAGGTTTTCTCCATGGTGTCCCTTCAGAGTCACTCCTCAGCTGAATTCTGAATCATAACCAGATAAATACAATTACAGCTTGGGGATGTCCAAGGCAGAATAATATGTACATGTCGAATACTTGAGATTGACAATACAAGTTTTACAAAGCGGGTGACTTAGTAAGCACCAAATCATCCCTTCTGGTGATCTTTTTGTACAAGACAAATACGCCTGCCATCTAGCATACAAATTATAGTGAGATAATACCATCTAACATCATTCAGAGTAGTTCAAATGTTCCAGGTTAAATTCGGGGTAGTCACAAAAAAGAAAAAAGACATTCCTATTAGTAAGGGGAAATGCAGCCTAAGAAGGCACTCCATTCTCATTCCTTGATTTTCTGACCTCGGTTCCTGCCTTTTCTGTGCCCCTATCAAGTTGCTCGTTCCGTGGAGATCTGGCACCATCTAGTGGTCAAATGTGGAATTGCGCAGTGTGGCAAAAACTCGTTACGCACAATTTCAGGAGACGCATTTGTCAGGAAGGAATCGCCCGGGAACTCCTCTACACAGAAGGCGCAGAACAGGGTCTTTATTTTACTGCCCAAGGCCAACATACCAGGTCTGTGTGTGTGATCGCATGTCCTCTCTCTTCAGTTCTGCTATTACTAGCAACTGCATGCAGTATATACAGTACATATGAGCCTTTACTCCACACACTTCCCACATCACTTTTGTTGGTTGACTTAGGTTACCGAACCCATTAATTTGAACCCATTAAAACTCGTTATGCATAATTTCAGGAGACGCATTTGTCAGGAAGGAATCGCCCGGGAACTCCTCTACACAGAAGGCGTGGAACAGGGTCTTTATTTTACTGCACAAGGCCAACATTTCAAACATATCAACAATCCTAGTCAAGTACTCAATGTGGAATTCTGACAGTGGAAAGAATTTCCTGCTCACACTGACCGTGACACGGCTGTGTTGGTAAGTAGAATTATAATAGGAGCCCATATTAACAACAAGAACTCTTGTATGGAGCCTTTTTTGGAGCACCGAACTAGTGTTTTATTGCCTGAGTAGGGAGTTGTGCCAGAAAAGCCATCAAAGAAACAGTAAGCTATGAAAACCCAGCCATCAGTAATGGCTTACTGCACACCTGTCTCCATTCGCTTAGCAGTGCTGCAGACAAGGGCAAAGGGGAAAAATATATACATAGTAAACAATCAAAAGAAGTTTGGGATTCTGTAATTTGAGCAAACAAATCCATGGGTCCCTTAATTTCTGCAAAATGCAGCTGTTTGAGACCTTTGTGTGTGTGTGTGTGTGTGTGTGTGTGTGTTTGGGGGGGGGTCGGAGGGTGTTTTCAGTAAATACAGCGCTCTGTCTTACATTCACGGAGGGATAATACTGTGAGGGGCAAGTAAAGCTTTAGGCAGTTGGAGTCATATCAGTTTAAACTGAATATTACTAAAAATGTTGAAGTGCTCTAAAATTGTACTATTGCAAACAATAGCTCTTGCTCCCCTGCCATTGCTGCGCACATGAACTGCTGCCTAACTCTGTCTCTCTTACTGCTTGTGCTTCTCAGGTCTCCCTTCTGACCTGTTTTTTTGTCCCACCCCCACCGCCCCCTCCCAGGCCTTCTTTAATACACTGAGGCCCCGCCCACCTGGGCTGCTTCACCTATTCAGGAGCAGCAATCTCCAACTCACCCATCCTACTGGTCTCTGCTGTCTCCCCCAGCGATCTGATTTTCTCTACTTCTTACAAATGGGTGCCCTCTCTCTGACAAACTGTGGCTCCCCCATTCTCCTCGCTATGGCTGCTTTTAACCTTCACCCTACACTGCTATTTTTAGTGATAACTATGCTGCACTGCCCCACCCTTCTTATGACTGCCACTCCTCATTCCTGAGGCCAGCGCATACCAACACCAGCACTGCACTTCTCACTGGGAATGACCACTGGGATTCAGATTTAATAACTCTGTGCCATTCAGCTCCACGATATGGCACAATAGCGTCACTCTGAAGCACCAAGGGTACAGACACCTGGGGTGTATAAATGCACTAGCAGCTCTCTGTAATAAGCCAGGCTCTTACCATTGCCACAACACCCAGGTGCGCAGACTGATTTCCAACAAGCAAACTCTCAAAATGCTTCAAACCTCCCTTCTGTGATTTCTTCTACTGCTACTGCTCCTCTCTGGAAGCATTCACCCTAACCCAGGCCCAACTAGACTGACTGCCTGCCGTCAGAACCGGAAGTCATGGTCTCTTATCTTGGCGTCCATCAATATATGCAGCCTCCTCAGTAAACTAGATACACTCCAAACCTGGATTCGACAATTCAGTCCTGACATCCTCTCTGTCGCTGAAACATGGCTAAATCCAAAGAACCCTGACAACGCAGTTGCTATTCCCAGATACACAATTTTCAGGCAGGACAGGAGCTCTAAGCAGGGTGGTGGCTGTGCCATCTACCTGAGGGACACCTTCGTGGGATACGTCATTCCTCTTGCTAGACAGGGATCACCATCTCAGGTCCTCGCTATCAAAGTTCTCCTCGGGGCCCACAACAAAAACCTCACTATAGTCTCAGTTTACATCCCCCCACAGGACCTGGTTAATGTGGAATGCCTCAAGGGTCTATGCCATAACTCAGAGTCCATCATCCTGGGAGACTTTAACATCAACTGGCTTGCACCGGAGGCCTGCACCTACAAGGATGCAGTTACAGCACAGCAATTCACACAGCTAGTCCCTCTCCTACCAGGTGTAACTACAGGACAGGGACCTACACTCTTATTGACTGGACACTGTCCAACCACCCTGAAAGAATATCTAAGGAGTCTGTTCTCCCTGACTCCTTAAGTGACCATTCACCCATTATCTGCACTTGGGCTACATGAAGCCCCCCCCCAAAAAAAAAATAATACACACTAGGGTACTCAAGAAGGGTCACCTACAACTACTAAAATCCCATCTAAATAGACTAGACTGGTCAAACATGGACTCACTCAAGGACGTAAACAAAGTGCTAGAACTGTTTATCAGCCGATTCACTGAGGCTTGTGATATCCATGCACTGCTAAAAAAAATGAAGGTTAAAGGTAGATCTAACCCTTGGATTACCACTGAGCTTATCACGCAGCTCAAGCAAAGGGACCACCTTTGGCACTGTGCTCGAGCCACAGCGGCCCAAGTGGACGTTCAAAAATACAAGCAAGCAAGGAATAGCTGCACCCGTGCTATACAGATGGCTAAAAGCAAATACTTTTGAGAAGCGCTTTTCAATTCATGGGGGGGACGGGAAAAAATTCTGGAACAACCATAAGGACCTCTCTGACAAAGACTCCAAGTCTCCACCCACCATGCTCAACATCAATGGCACTCCAACGTTGGACCTAGCTACCATCTCCAATACATTCATCAATGCTTTCTCCAACCTAAGTAGTGTCCTCCCACCTGATTTCTTCAACGCCCCCCCCACATACCCCACCTCTGCCACAGCACCCCATGCTCGCTCAGCTCCACAGTTCTTTTCCAAAAGGATCCCAGTGCACTTAGCCAGAACCTATATTTGTAAGGCTATCAGCAAAACTGGCTATAGTGGTGACTCGCTCAACTTGAAGCTGCTTTCATTAGTCCTAAATGAAATCCTTGAACCCCTGACAATGATCTTCAACCTCTCCCTAAGGTATGGCCAATTCCCATCACTCTGGAAAGAGGCTACCATCACACCTGTACATAAAAGTGGAGACAAGTCACTGCACACCAATTATAGGCCCATCTCCATCCTCCCCCCATTATCCAAAGCACTTGAACGTATAGTCTCTGATCAGCTAGTAGAGTTTCTGGAAAACCATAATATTCAGTGCCCTGAGCAGCGTGGCTTCTGTAAAGGGCATAGTACCACCACGGCACTGTTGGAATTCACCGGCTGCATCCATGACTCCCTGGATCAAGGACTCTATTGGGGGGCCATATTCATTGACCTTACAAAGGCCTTTGATACAGTTAACCGTCCCCTTCTACTCAGACAATTGGCTGCTCTTGGGCTCTCCAATGATGCACTGCCCTGGTTTGCTAGCTATCTTGGGGAGAGAGTTCAATGTGTTAACATTTCTGGAGTCTCATCAGCTGAAAAACCAGTCCTCTCGGGTGTCCCTCAAGGGTCAATTCTGGGCCCACTACTCTTCTCCCTCTTCCTTAACAACCTCCCCGGCATCTGCCAACAGAGGATACTACTCAACGCAGATGATGCGGTCCTCTTTTCAAGCAACCGGGACTTTAATCTACTTGAGAGTCAACTGCAACATGATTTCTGGCTGGTGGAAAAATGGTTTGGCTCATACAAACTTGTCATGAATTATAGCAAAACTAAGGTCATGTCTTTCTGCAATGCATGTAGCAAGTATAAAACACTACCCATCACCATCAACAATCAATGTGGGACCTCACTTGATCGGGTTCATGAGTTTAAATACCTCGGCATCACTCTGGACAGCTCACTCTCCTACTCCCAGCACATTGGGATGGTTGCGAAGTCTGCCAACATGTGCCTTGGCCTGCTCCACAAGTATAAACACTGTATGACTCTTGAAGCCCTAAGACTAGCCATCCACAGCTCTGTTACTTCCATTGTCGATTACGGTCTAGTCATATATGGCTCTGCCTCCCCTACTGCCCTTAGGAGGATATCTGTGACACTCAACAAGGCCTGTAGACTTCTCACGGGGGCTGACCACCTAACGCACACCTGTGACCTATACGCCAAGGCTGGATGGCTACCTCTCATTAGTAAAATACAATACCAGACCTGTCTGATGGCCAAAAAAGCTCTTCTCAGACTCATGCTACCAGGTGTGGCAAGACTCCTTACTACTTGCAGCAGCTCCCAGCCAACACACAGTTCTCAATACCAGACTTTCCAGGTCCCCAGGCGCCGGACCTCACTGGGTCAGAGATCCTTCCTGCACAGGGCTCCTCAGTGGTTCAATACCCTTAACAAAGAAACTCTTGCTACTGCAACTCTAAGCCCCTTTAAAAGACAGTTGCGTCCATTCCTCCCCTCTACCTCACTTTGTGACTGCCTCCCCTAAGCCATGGTCATCACCCTCTACCCTAGTTGTAACTGTAACCTGCAATTCCAGCCTTGCATCCTTGGCATCAGCCCCCTCCCTCTCACCCTTTGCCCCTCCTCACCCACCCATCCCTTCTGTACGGACTCATTCATATCAATGGCCATCTGGTGCCTATCCCCCTCACTCCTCTCATCCTTATCTGGCAACGGCACCTATCTGCCGACTTCTTCCTGACCTTTTCCTACCAAGTATACTGTTTTTACCATGAACTCTGATAGAAGCTAGCTTGGTTGGTTCTACTGTAGTGTATTTGTCTGAACACTCTGGACCAGATATTCAAACTGCGCCAGGCTGTGGCACAAGCCTGGGCGCAGCTCAACTTTGCTGCGCAGGGACGTTGACTGGGCGATATTCAACGGAGCTGCGCCATGGCTCAGCATCGTTGAATATCGCACCCTGGCCACCCGCAGTGCGCAGTTTCGAAAAATATGTATACCCTGCATCTTTATGTAGTTTACACTAAGAATCCACTAAATTAGTTGTAGTAATGATGTTTAAATTCTACCCATTAGCGCCTTTAGACGTCACTTACTTTTGCAGCCTGTGTTGCCAGTAGTGCCCTGAGACGTCTCCATATGCCATCTCTTGTTTCTGATGGACGTCCTGTGGCGTCATCATGTTTTCAGTGAAACTGCAAGCCAGCCAATCAGCAGACACCTATTTGTATCGTGTCTGCCAATAGAGGGTCATCTTACTCACAGTTAAAAAAAAAAAAATGGTCACGATTGAAATTTAACCCCTTAGAAGCCCTGGAAAGTTTTGTGTCTGAGTAAAGCACCGGAAGTGCCAGTCTGACTGGCTGAGCTGCACTTACGAGCTATTTAATTTTAATACAGAACCCAAATTTAAAAAAATAAAGCACCAGTTTTGTAGAATATTATGTTAACAAACCAAAATAGTGCCTTGTATAGTTTGGCTGTTGTAATTTTAACAAAACGGAGCTTCTACAATATCATGCTGGTCCCCATCAAAAACGTGAGACAGGAAGTGAGCTGTAAGCCAAAAAGAGACTCCCTTCTGACTGGATTTGTAAAATAAAAAGCTCTATTTTTCAGAAATGTAAGCTAGTAGTTCGTTAAAGAATTAAATTATAGTGCCTGTTTCTGTGAAGTTTTAATAAATAAAGCCTTTATGACTAAACCAGAGTCCTTTGAAATCCGTGCTGCATGTCAGAAAAATGGAAAACCGGAAGTTCCTTGCCGTGATCCTTTCACATCATTCAGAGTGCACAGGAGCCCAAATCTGCCACTTTCTGCATATATTTCTAAAAAATAACCCTGTATTTGAAAAGAAAGCATCAAGGCAATGTGGCATTCAGTGGTAAAAGTATTGAAAGTGAATCGGTTTGCAAATCAGATGTGGAAAAAGCAGGCATGCATGCCTGCTTTTCCTCCGCTCCGGTTTGCAAACCGCTGACCGACCGAGTCGAAGGAGCTGATCTCGAGAGACCGTTCAGTGAAGCGAGTGAAGAATCTGACAGTTTCATTTGAAACCGCCCAGATAGAGCTTTTGGTATAGCGCCCTCGCGCTTTAGAACTCCAGATTCTCTGGAGTTAACTCTTCAAACACCATGAAGTCTTGCTATATTAGGACTAATGCAGTTAGCCACTGCACTTTGAACCCCCGGAGAGGAAAACAGTTAACCCAGAGTGATCTGAGTTCCACAGCGCCGAGGGCTGTTCAGTTTCATCTGGCTAGTTCTCAACCGAAACTGCCAGATTTTTTACTCCGCTTACTGAACAGTCGCCGGAGATCAGCTCCTTCAGCTCGGGTTCGCCGGTTCATAGCATTTTCGGTTCATTGGAACCGCAAAAGTATTTATTTTACCGCATTTCGGGTTTAAAGCTCTATCTGGTAAATCGTAAGTACAGAAAATTAAGTCTGTGTGGAATTCATTATCGGTTCGGTTTGAACCGATCGGTTTGTTGAATTGTGGTTGGCTTTTTAGAGGCGGTTCTCAGGTTCTTATCGGTTCTAAAAACTAATTTTTTGGGGGTTTTTTCAACATACCTGACACGGTTAGGAACCGATAAGGGTGTCTTTGCCTGGCACTGCCATCTAAAGGGCAAGTTTTTGGTTAGGCTGGCATTATGTCTGAGAAACCCAAAAGAAAACCGGGCCCTACTGGGTTTCAACACTGTGGATGTTTGGGGGGAAGCTTTGCAAGGCTGACCCACACCACTTGTGTGTATTGTCTGGGTCTGACCACCTCCTGTCAGGACTGCCAGGTGTGTAAAAATTTCCTGCAGCCACCCTTGAAAAAGAGATTGGGCCGGCTCAGGGAACGAGAGGCCAAAAAGTCCAGCTGACCCGATGTGGCCAGCCCGGTCCAGTACCCACTGGACCAGAGGGAGTGCCTCTGACCAGGGCGAGACTCGGCAAAGGAAGGCTGGTTCAGAGGAACCAGTCCCAGCAAAAGACAAAGAAATCAGCAGGTCTGGAGTACAAAATTGTCCTCCAACTGCTGCAGAGATAGCTAAAGCCATTCAGATTGTCCAATCTTTGTCTCAGGGATCTGTCGTAACCCCTGCATCTGGGAAAAAGGCGGCTTGCTCAGTCCCAGTGTTTCAGGATTATGATGTTGGAGGATTTTTATGAACCACATGAGGGGAGGAGGAATTTGATCAGTATGTTTGTGACTGGAAGGTCTGGACGTGCTCATTGAACCGGACATTTCTCCAGGTAGACCTTGGAATCTCCCCTATGCTGTCTGAGTCCCCTTCTCATTTTATGTTTTTACAGAAAGGTTGCAGAAACCTCCAGCTTCCTCTAGAAGAGGCTGTGGATGAGCTAGAGGAGCCTGATTATGTTGAGATGATGGATATTCCAGAGTCTAGGAGGTTGTCTATTCCTTTGCATAAGTCATTTAGAAGCAAACAACAAAGATTTTAAAAAATCCTCATTCTGTCCCCCTGTAGATAAAAAATGGACAGAAGGTATACTTATCAGGCCCCTGATACAGACTTCCTCTCTGAGCAGTGTAGTCATGTAGGTGTAGGCTGCAGCCCAGACAAGGTTAATATTCCCCTTGGCCCCACATCCTCCTGATAGCGATTCCAGGAAGGTTGATGTTATAAAAACAATATATGGCAGCTTCATGGGACTCAGGCAGGCTAATTATATGGCTTATGTGGCTAGATATCAGAAGTCTAGATGGGACACAATTTTAGTTAGCCAAGCAGGCCCAGGGCCAGCTGGCTAGTGAGTTGAACAGGTGGCTGCTGATGGCATTGAAGCCTCTAAAGTTCAATTTCATACTGCTGTTGATGTTAATGATGTTTCTCTAGGGTCATGGCCACTTCTGTAGCTTCAGTAGGTTGGCATGGCTCAGATGCACTAATCTGTCCCAAGATACTCAGTCAAAGGCTATGGATTTTCCTGTAACGGAAATTCTCTGTTTGGTGATCAAACGGAAAATTATATGAAAAGATGGATGAATATAGAACCATCTACAAAAGTGCCTGTTAAGGAGAGGCATGCCACTCCACAAAGGGCATGCCCCCAGGGTAGGGGTAGGCCTTTCCACAGGCCCTTACCAATCTCAAGCCTCTGCTTTTTCACAGAGGGGTTTTTTTCAGGGAGGTAGACGGGCACAGGTAGACAGTTGCCCTCCTCAGCCTAAACCTGTTGCCAAGCAGGCACCCTGATGGGGTGCCCAGGGCCGATTCTCCTGTTCCAGTGGGGGCAGACTGGTTTATTTCAGCTAGAACTGGCTGTCCGACTTCGGACAGGTGGGTTCTGAAGTAGTAAGCCAGGCCTGGTTTCAGCTTCAAACAGTTCCTCAAAGATGAGCCAGGCAATTTCACCTGCAAACTTTTCAGAAGCCCTTGCTTTGGAAGCAGAGGGTCTTCCTTCTGGATTGCAAAGCAGTGGGAGGGGTTCCTCCTTGCCATCAGGGCAAGGGACTGTACTCAAGATATTTTCTCACCCCAAAAAGACAGGAGAATGGCGGCTCATCTTAGACTTAAGGTACCTGAACAAACATCTATTGAAACCAAAGTTCAAAATGTTAACTCTAGCAATGATCTTGCCTCTCTGAGGCCGAGGACTGGTTAGCCTCCCTGGACCTCAGGGACCTTCACTTCATGTCATGATCAGGCCTTCTCACCGAAGCAAGTACCTCAGGTTCGAATCAGTCTCAGGCCACTACCAGTTCAGAGCAATGCCCTTCTGCCTAACCTCGCTCCAAGGGTATTCACAAAATGTCTAGCTGTGGTAGTGGCTCATTTAAGAAGGGCAGGTTGTGGTGTTTCCACCTGGACGACTGGCCTCATAGTGGGTCAGTCTCCAGATCAGGTAAAATCCCACTTGCAAATCACCCAGCAGCTTCCTCACTTCCCTGGGATTCCTCAAGCAACTTACTAAAGTCAGTTCTAGAACCTGTTCAGGTTCTAACTTTCATAGGTGTGGAATTGAACACAAAGTTAGCCAGGGCATTCTCCTCGGAAGAGTGGACAGGCTCATTGCCCGGCATCCTCCTTTATCCTGCGGTCTCTCGACCAGCAAGGCACTTTCTGCAACTCCTAGGCATGGCTGCTTCACAGCTGTCGTGGCAGGGAGCAAGATTTCAGATGAGGGACATCCAGTTCCACTTGAGGTCCTATTGGTCTCAAAGGAGGGACCCCCTACCAAACTAGTCCTGTGACCAAAACCTGATCCTGGGCCCTTCGGTGGTGGCAGGATCAAGGCAATCTTACTCAAGGGGTTCCCTTTATTCCTGCTTCCTCACTCCTCACCCTCACCACGGATGCCTCCCTGTTAGGGTGGGGCCCACTGGCAGACCTTTCCACTCAAGGAGTGTGGTCCCCAGGAATCTCTGCTCCACATCAATCTTTTGAACTCAGAGCTGTACTTTTAGCTCTTCAGGCTTTTTCAACTGTTGTCCAGAACAAAGTAGTCCAAATCAGGACAGACAACACCACAACAATGTGGTACATCAACAAGCAAGGGGCACTCGGTCATCAGCCTTGTGCACTGAGGCAATGAAGTTGTGGTCTCTGGCTTACTCCTAAACACCTCCCTGATCGCGATTCACCTTCAGGAAAGGACAATGTCCCATGGATGCTTTCAGCAGGATTTCCAGGCCATCACGAATGGTCTCTGAATCCTCAGGTATTGGGTCGGCTTTGCCAGTTGGGGCACCCCTCAGATAGATCTCTTCGCAGCCCCAGACAACCATCAACTTCCTCTATTTTGTTGCAGGCCTCCAGTGCTGGGTTCAGTCCCCCTGGACGCCTTTCTGCTGGATTGGACAGGGAAATTCCTATATGCTTTCCCCCCTTCCCTCTCCTCTTCAGGGTGTTGGTGAAAATCAGAACTCAGCCCTGCAAAGTGGTTCTGATTGCTCCAGACTGGGCCAGACAGCCCTGGTATCCTCTCCTCCTGTCCCTGACAATCCACCCTCCCCTGACCTTGCCCAGGACCCATGACTTGCTGACCTGTGCACAGGGGAGAGTGTGGTACCCGGACCTCAAATCCCTTCACCTCAAGGCTTGGTTCTTGAGGAATTAGAATTCGCTGATTTGCACCTTTCTCAAGGGGTCCTGGATATTTTAAAGGCTTCTAGGAAGCCTTCCACTAGGGCCACTTACAATTCTAAGAGGAAGAGGTTTTCCTTTTGGTGTTCGGAGAAACAAATTGTGCCAGAATCTGCTGACTTGGCCATTTTTCTGGACTATTTGGTCCATCTAAATTCCCTAGGCCTTAGACCAGCTACCTTGAAGGTTCATCTGGCAGCTGTTTCTGCCTTTGTTTCCACAGGGAAGCCTGTTTCCCTTTCCTCCCACCCTGTGTTTTCCAAGTTTTTTAAGGGGTTACTTCACACTAACCCTCCCTTTCGGGAACCAGCCCCTGCCTGGGACCTGAATGTTTGCATTGCTCAGTTAATGCAATCTCCCTTTGAGCCCCTTTCTTCTTCGGATCTCAAGTATTTAACATGGAAAACTGTTTTTCTAGTGGCTATCACTTCTGCCAGACGTATAAGTGAATTGCAAGCCCTTTCAGTGGAAAACGATTTTATTTCTTTTCAGGGATAAGGTAGTCCCCAGGACTAACAAAGTTTTCAAAAGTGGTTTCAGATTTTCATCTGAACCAGTCCATTTCTCTCCCAGTATTTTTCACTGAGCATTCTTCCTCGGGTGAAAGGAGACTTCACAGTTTGGACGTCAAAAGAGCCCTAAGCTACTATGTGGAACGTATCAAGGGTCACAGGTTCGAATCCCTCCAACTCTTCCTTACCTATGGAGAGGTTGGCAAGGGGAGACCTGCCACTAAGAGGACAATTGCAAGGTGGATTGTCTCTTGTATCCAATTCTGTTACCAAAAACTAGGTAGGGAACCTCCCTCAGGACTGAGGGCTCACTCTACCAGGGGTGCAGCTGCATCTCTAGCGGCTGCTAGAGATATTCCCATTTTGGAAATTTGTCAAGCTGCTACCTGGAAAACAGTTCACACCTTTACCAAGCATTATTCCCTGGATGTCCAGTCCAGGAGAGATGCTCGTTTTGGCACAGCTGTGCTTCAGAGCCTATTTCCCAAGTAGGTTCTAACCCTCCTCCATGGAGGTACTGCTGTGTAATCTGCAATGGTCCTAATATAGCAAGACTTCATGGTGTTTGAAGAAAAAATTACTCACCTTAGTAATTGCTTTTCTTCTCATGGAGTCTTGCTATATTAGGACAACCCTCCCTCCTACCCCTCTCAGAACTCCTACTTGGGTATGGGGTTGGCAAATTAGTGCAAGCACTGTGTCATGCCATTGTAGTCTCTCTAGTCCCCCCCCCCTTATTCCTTTGGGTAAGGGAACTAGGTATTTGTGTTTTGTTAAGTGGCAGTTGGTCCCCTCTCTGGACTTGAGTCTTTTGGGGAGAGGGGGCCTATTAGTGCTTGTAAGGGGTGATCCTAACAATGAATTTGGTTATTATTCTGTGATTGTTCTTATTCTATTAATGGTAGGTAGCCAATGGCTAGTGTAGAGCTTTCCACACAGACTTGCTATTTTAGTTTAGCTCCGTAAGAACCTGGCAGTTTCAGTTTGAAATCTAGCCAGATAGAAGCTTTGAACAGCGCCTCAGGCTGTGGAACTCCAGATCACTCTGGAGTTAACTGTTTCCTCCCCGGGGCAGTTCAAGTGCAGTGGCTAACTGCATTAGTCCTAATATAGCAAGACTTCATGAGAAGAAAAGCAATTACTAAGGTGAGTAATTTTTTCTTTCCTCTCCGGGGCAGTTCAAGTGCAGTGGCTAACTGCAATAAGTCCTAATATAGCAAGACTTCATGGTGTTTGAAAGAGTTAATAAGACATGTGAGTCACAGTATTTTTTTTTTTTTTAATTTGTCCTTAACTTAGTGTCTAAACCACAGTTCATGTCACCTCCCCAAATGACATTTCTAGAAGTGAATAAGTATGGTCTAATTTTATCAAAGAGCTCAATCCATGCAGTTTTTGTTTTTGGTGCATAAGTATTGATGAGTCTTAATGAAAAATGGTTATAAGAGTAGTCTGAAAGCTGTGCTCGGCCTGGATAAATATCCACCAACCTATGTAACACAAAATCTGTGCCTTTAAACAATATGCCCTAACAATCTACCATATCATTCCCAAAAGTCCAGTATGAAGGACCCCACACCCACTCTGTCCTTGCTTGTTCTGTGTGAAAGAGGGAATTTAATCTTGTTTCCTGAAGTAAAATAACGTTGGGTACGGTATGATGGAAAGATGAAAGAGCTGTCAATCTTTCCCTATAGTTTCTCATGCTGCACACATTCAGGGAAGCTACATGTAGGGTTGCCATGTACTAGATTAGTGAGGAGGAACAGCATCCTGGGCTCCCACCTTTATCAGGCTCTTTCCTTTTTTTCCTTCACCTTTTTTTCTGTTTTCTTTTTGAAGTCTAGAGAAACATTAGGATGCTCCTCTTCAAGATCTGATACCATTCCAGACCTGGATGAAACATTAGATTCCAGATCTGAATCCCCATCCTTGTTACCCTGTAGAAATTGAAAGGTATTTTGTAAGGGGAGTGAGACAGGTTTGATAGGACTTTTGACTGAGGCCCTGATAACTCTCCTGGCTTAAGGAAATTGAAGAGGAGGGGGCACGTCTTTAGGTTTTGGCCCTTGTGTGCTAGCAGGGTCCAAATTCTGTAAACCCTCTGAGAGTACAGAGAGGCCTTGGATGGGTTCAGTACTATCATAGCATCTCCATCTGCCACTCTGTGGCTCCTGTGGTGCAGCTGACTATGCCGCTGGTGAAGGGCCCTGAGAGGGGGCAGGCGGGGGGATCCTGGCCCAGCTCAGACCTGTCTTCAGTTGGTTGTCCTGTGCTGTATGTACCAGGTCTTCCTGGTTCAACCCATCTGCTCTATTTTGCCCTGCCCTGGGGCACTGATGGTATGCAAGTCCTACCTCCTCACAAAGGTTATATTTGTAGATATTAGTATAGGCCATGCTTACATGACCAAAGTCCCCACAAAGAGCACAATGCAACCGATCACAGGAACTACTTAAATAAGTGTGTGAGACACATTTGTAGCAGGCCTTCAGTTGGTCTGCATAAAAGCAGACCCCCCATCCCTGTCCAAAAAGAAACTGTTGGTAATGTGATGAATTATTGCATTTTCTTGAAACAGTTTGACTCAGAATCGCCACCCCCCTGTCCAAATGCCCTCTGTATCAATTATTGTTTCAGGTTGACCCATAACAGTACAATGTTTTTGCAACCAAAAAAGAATGTCATTCACATTGACCCCTTCATTCTTAAACATCACTGTTACAGTTTACAGAAGAGGTTTAGTTAATGGAATGGCCAGAAAATTTGCCCATAAGGGGGTCGATCATAACGTGTTATACTTTGTCCAAAATCTGTCCAATCCAGCATGCTGTCAAAAACTAATATCATACACATCTTTTCCTGATATATGTATCAGTACATAGATTTCTGAAGGCTGAAAAAGCATGGATTCCTTTAATAGTTTATGGGCAATATATACCCTGTCTGGGTGCTCCTTCAACCCCCTCGGTATCTCAGGCATACTGCATTTTTTCTAGGGGCTTGGGACAGTTTGTTGTGAAAAAGTTCAGAAAAAGTCCTCCCTGGTCTTCATGTCCCCGTTTGATCACCAGGTGGGGGGGGAGAATCATCATCTGACTCTTCAAAAGAGGAAGGTGGAGGTGCCCGGCCTCCCTGTGGCATCCCAGGAATAAAAGTACTGTGCTGGTTTGCTGAGGGTGCTGATGTCTGCCTCTACATAGAAACATAGAAGTTGACGGCAGATAAGGACCTCAAGGCCCATCCAGTCTGCCCATTTCTTTTTCTACCTTATAAATGTGCCATCGGCCTTTGCTCTGTCAGTGACCTATCTATTCATAGTCATTTGTATTGCTCCCTTATGCCTATCCCATGCCTGTTTGAAGCCCTGCACTGTATTCATAGCCACCACTTCTTGTGGTAAGCCATTCCATGCATCTACCACCCTTTCTGTGAAAAGAATTTCCTCACATTCCCCTTAATCGGCCTCCCTCTAATCTCATGCTGTGTCCTCTTGTCCTGCTATTTTTCTTATATTTAAACATGTTAGACTCTTTCACCTTGTTTATGCCCTTAAGGTGTTTAAATGTCTCGATCATATCACCTCTGCCTCCTTTGCTCAAGGGTATACATATTGAGCTCCGTTAATCTGTCCTCATATGTCTTCTGATGCAGTCCCTGCACCATTTTGGTTGCCCTCTCTGGACTGCCTCAATTTGGTTAATGTCCTTGTGAAGGTGGGCTCCAATACTGCACTAGCACTCCAGATGGGGCCTAACCAATGCCTCTACAGAGGGATTATTACCTCCCTCTTACGACTTGTGATACCCCTACTAATACACCCTAACACCCCCCTAGCCTTACCTACTGCTTTAGAGGTCTGCTTGGATGATTTTAGGTCATCAGTGATGATGATGCCCAAGTCTCTTTCTTTCTTTGTGACTGCTAGCAACTCCCCTCCCAGCCTATAAGTGGCTTCAGGGTTTCTCTTCCCTATGTGCATGATTTTGCACTTCTTTGCATTAAATCCCAGTTGCCACTCTTCTGACCATTCTGCTAGTTTATCCAGATCTCTTATTCTGCCCACCCCATCCGGATCATCTACTCTGTTGCAGATCTTGGTGTCATCTGCAAACAGACAAGCCTTACCCTCTAGTCCATCTGCGAGGTCACTAATGAAGATGTTGAATAGGACTGGCCCCAGGACTGATCCCTGAGGTACCCCACTTGTGACTTGCATCTCTTCTGACTGTATACCATTTACCACCACTCTCTGTTTTCTGCCAGTCAACCAGTTTGCCACCCAGTTGACCAACTTCTGACCCACCCGAGCCTACCTAGCTTATTTATCAATCTTCACGTGGAACAGTGTCAAAAGCTTTGCTGAAGTCAAGGTAGGCGACATCAACTGCTCCCCCTTGGTCCACCACTCCGGTTACCCAGTCAAAGAAATTTATGAGATTAGTTTGACAGGACCTTCCTTTTGTAAACCCATGCTGTCTTGGATCCTGTGCCCCTATGGATTCCAGGTGTTGCACTATCCTTTCCTTAAGGAGTGCCTCCATAATCTTGCCCACTACTGAGGTAAGACTGACCGGTCTGTAGTTCCCGCCTCCTCCCTGCTACCACTCTTGTGGAGTGGGATCACATGAGCCCTTCTCCAGTCTTCTGGGACCTCTCCTGTGCTCAGAGACTCACTAAACAATTCTGCTAATGGCTCTGCTAGTTCCACCTTTAGCTCTTAAGTACCCTGGGATGTATGCCATCAGGTCCCATTGCCTTATCCACCCTGAGCTTAGCAAGCTCTTGTAGGACCCTTTCTTTTGTGAAGGAGTAGTGCTCACCTCCTCCCCTGTGTCCATGGTGCTGAGCTGTGGGCCCTGCTCTACCTTCTCTTCAGTAAATACTGAGCAAAAGTATCTATTTAGGATAGATGCTTTTACATGGTCCTCCTCCTCACATGCTCCCTTTTCTCCATTAAGCTTAGCAAGACCCCCTCTGGACTTTCTCCTTTCACTAATGTATCTATAGAAAGTCTTGTCACCTTCTTTTACTGTTCATGCTAGTGTTTCCTCAGTTTGGGACTTTGCCTGCCTTACTGCCTTACCTGCTTCCTTAGGGCAGTTTGGTATGCCTCCTATCTTCATCTCGCTGTGTTCCCTTATATTTTCTGAAGGCCAGCCTTTGGCTCTGACCTTTTCTGCTACTGTATTTGAGAACCAAAGTGGTTTCCTTCTTCTTTGCACTTCCTTTTCTGTCTAACACAATGGGATGTTGCTTCAAGTATTGTATCCTTAATGCTTGCCCACTTTGCCTGTACCTCCTCACCTGTGTTTCTTTTGCCAGGGCTAGCTTAACTCTGTTGGCCATCTTATCAAAGTCAGCTCCTCTGAAGTCCCATATTTTTGCCTTGGAATGGGATGATTTAGATGTAGTAGTCAAATTGAACCATACCATGTGATGGTCACTGGCCCCAGGTGACCTTCTACCTGGAGATCTGTGATCCCTTCTTTGTTAGTCAGTACTAGATCTAGGATAGCCCTGTCTCTTGTGGGTTGCTGTACCAGTTGTTTGAGGCCTCCCTGCAGGAATCCACTATGAGTCTAGTTCTGGCAGATGTTCCTGCTGGTATTGACCAATCTGTATCTGGCATGTTGAAGTCTCCATTATCAGAACCTCCCTTTAGCTGTCATGTTTTGTATATCTTCTAACAGTAATGTGTCTATGTCCTCCCTCTGGTCTGGGGGCCTGTAGACAACCCCAGTTCTTATGGCTGTCCCATTTCCTGTTTCCAGGGTGACCCACAGTTCTTCTGGCTCCTTATGTGTATTCTGAATTTCTGTAGCTTTGATATTTTCATTAACATACAGGGCCTCCTCCCCCCTTTTGCACCTCGGTCTCTTCTGAACAATACATAGCCAGGTACTGAAGTCTCCCAAGTGTGGTTACTGGTAAACCACGTCTCACTAATTGCTACTATGTCCAGTTTAGCCTCTGACATTATTGCCTGCAGGTCTGGGATCTTATTTACCAGGCTGTGAGCATTTGTGTACATGATTTTCCATTGGCCAGATTTTGGTGTGTTAGTTGTTGGGTGAAGTTTGGCATTACCCCTGTGCATCGTATGGGGAGACAAACCTTTTTTCTTACCTGGTGATGCAAATGAACGGCAAACACGCTGAATTCCTGTTTGACCACTAGCTGAGGGGGGAGGGGTGTTCTTCCCATTCGACGTATGGGGTGCTGCACCCCTCTCCCCATTTGCTAGTTTAAATATTCTGCGAAGACGTCAAACTTCTGCCCCAATGCACTGACTCCCTCTTTAGTCAGATGCAGTCCATCAAATTTAAAGAACTTTCGCTCCCAGAACTGTTGCCAGTTCCCTACAAATCTGTGTCCTTTTTCCTGGCACCAGTCCTTGAGCCACGTGTTTAGCTCCCTATCTCCCCTTCTCCGACCTTCCGTCCATCTGCCTCCTTCTCCCAGACTGGCAGGATCTCAGAGAAGGAGATGCGCAGACGAAATAGATGATAGTTTGTCACCCAGCCTAGTCAGGTGTTCCTTGGTCTCCACAACTGACCGGCCTGGCGGATCGATAGTCCCTATGTGTACTAGGACATCAATATTTTCTCCTGCTTTGTGAACAATTTTAGCAATGTGGTCAGTGTCTCTCCATGCTGATGTACCTGGGAGACATCGGCCATCACCTAGCTGGAGATGGGTATCAACTCCCCGAATCATGGAGTCTCCCTATGATCAGAAGTTTTTTGGATTTCCTTTGTGCTTGTTTAGTTTTGGTTCCTGATTTGTGTGAGTATTGTTGTGCTAGCTCCTGTGCCGCAGTGTCCTGCTCTGCAGTGTCTTCTGCCTCTCTATTTGATTTCAGAGATAGAGGCAGATACCTGTTTGTAGTGTTTATATGGTTTTTGGAGGTAATGTGTTGGAGAGCAGAGAGTGATGGGGCACCTGATTTGCTCCTCCTAACCACCTGCCAACCTCCTGGACCAACTACCCTCTGCGGTCGAGGTTTTCTGTTGGATGCTGGGGAAATGGCGGGTGGTTCTTATAATGTATTTCCTCTTCAATATGAAATTTGAGGCGTGCAATCTCTGCCCATGCTGCCCGGAGCTGAGACCTAAGATCTCCAAAGGCCCAGCATGTAGGACAGTGTCCTAAATCCTGTAAGACTGTCCTTCTGAAAATTGTTCCACAGTACCTGCAGTTAATGAAATCCATTCCAAATAAGTTGCTGGGTTTGTAACCTAGTCAGAGTAATTAGAAGGAAAAAAATGCAAGTAATGGTTTAATTGTGCTTTGTTTAACTTGTTATAACAAGTTAAATTACTAGTGCCCTGTAAATGAGATCACCTTGTGGAGGCCCCACTGATCCGCCCCTTCCTGCTCTGCCACAGGAAATGTCACAACTGTGGTACCCTATAAAAGGAGTGTAGCGTGGGGTGGTTGGGGATGGGGGTGGGTGGCTGGGCCCTTCCCCTGCCTAAAAAGAAGAACCACGGACGAAAGAACAAGGAGGTAAGAGCAGAAACAATCAAACAACAAATGCAGTAACCCTGAAAGCTTATCCTAATGTTAGATAAAACTGTAAAACCTGTAAAGCACCACCTGTAATAATTTCAGAGAAGATATACCCTGTAAGAAACACTTTGCTCCAGAGAAAAATAAAGCAGTAACAGAAGATATACCTTGCAAAAGACAATTTGAATCAGAAGATTACAGCAGTAATCTGTTAGCACACACCTTGTAATAATGCAGAAGAAGGTATACCAGCAACAACAATTTGAATCAGAGAAAAAATAAAGCAATGAAATATTTGTACCAGTTACATTTTTTTTAAGTCCCTGGGCTTTCAGAGTCAAAAGGACCCTGAGCCCATCCTTCTGAAAGTCATGCACTCTTGTGCACTGTCACACTGGCTGAGGGCGCAGTCTCTTGGTAATGTTCTCCCTCATCCTCAGCCCACTGTTAGGCAGATGTTAGAGTGGGATCTGTCACATCTGATTCACTGGGCCCCATCTCTGGCTTCCTCGGGGCTGTTGTAGCGGCACAGCCTGAACTTTCCCCTGTCTGTGTCTCAGGAGTGACCCCCTGAGAGAATTTCATCCATTGAGAGTCAGGAATCCAATGTCCCTCTGGAGTCTGTTTCTAACCAGCACTTTCCAAAGCTGTGTCCATTGACCAGGAAGCAAAATCTATGGGTCTACCTGTCTCTGTTGAAGCAAACACCGAAAGTCACTCTATGAGACCAAGCATTTTCTCAGTAGCAGTCTCAATAGCAGTGGACCGCATTTCTTCTGTTATTTCTTTGTTGGCCCCAGCGGGGCTTCCCAGAAACTCACAATGACCATCTCCTTGTACAGCAACCTGTGGAATGCACACTGCATCTTGTCTTTCTCTGGCAGTCCCAGCGTCTACCAAAGCAGCTTCTCCTGCTGCAGCCTGCTGTGAGGTGATACCCTCTAACTTACTGGAAGAAATCACACTGTCTCTCTTGGAAATAAAAACTCTACTCACCCTCAAGCCATCCTGGGAGTGCACCTCTGACACAGCATTCTTCCCTTCAATGTTCAGGTCAGTAGATACATCCATTTTCATTGCCTCCATAGAATCATCCAATATTGTTTCTCCTGCTGGGTAAAAAGTTTCCTCCCTCTCTGCCAGCTCACTTTGTCCACCTCCTCCTCCTCCATCCGGCTTCAAACTGGGCTCCTCCATCCTGCCTATAGGAAGTGACAGTACCCCTGCAGGCAGAGTGGGGGAATTTCCTCGGTGTCCTGACCAAATTTCCCCCATTCACTAAAGATACCACCAACAGCTTAAAAAAATCTGGTTCAGTTTCTGTTGGCATCCAACTGTATCCCCCTCCCCCGGGACAAAGCTGAAAATAGGCAAAAACATTGTCTAGTCCTCCTTCCTGGTCAAAAAAATCTAAAAAAAATAAATAAAATGAATAAATATAAAATATAAAATGCCAGTTCACTGGCCCAGTGGATGGCTAAGTATATAGAATATTTGTGCAACAACGTAGTGCTATTGCTATGGTGGAAGATTTTGTGGTTGGATTTGTGTGGCCTTTTGCACATTCTTCAGGATGGTTCCACCCCTAGAGGTGCAGTAGGAGCAAAGTCCCTTGGCTGAGGGTACCATATAGAAGACGTCCAATAACTCAGAGCTGAAGGCATTGAAAACCATCCAGACATCATTCCATTAAGCAGTGAAGGGAAGACCACAGCCATACTGAATGAACAAGACACCATCTGGATCCCGACTCAATCAGCAGAGTAAACTAAACATGTAAACTACCCATCTACTATCTACTATTTATAATCGTCACCATGGAGGTGAGGAAAAAATCCCTGTGGGTGCAAGGCTTTAGGTCACCATCCCTCCCTGCCACGGGATTGTCTTTTACATCTAGGTGTGATAGAAAACACTGAAAACTGGCTGCAGAGAAGATGAGGAAAACTGTATAACTCAAATTACCTGAGCTTGTGTAGTCGAGGAAGGAACAGGGGGTTGGCATACTTGCAGGAAGTGTAAACATTTGTGTGTCATAGGGCGTGAACCCAGCAGCATTGGGAAGGAGCTCAGTAGTTGTGAGATGTAAGGCCAGGTAAAACCTGTTTGTTGAGGGGGAGTGAGCCTGGTTGAAAAGGGGCATAGGCCCAGTTGTGCTAGGGAGTGAGCCCAGAGTCATTGGGGCATGAGCCCAGGTGTCATTGGGGCATGAACCCAGAGTCAGAAGGCAAGATCCCAAGGGTGGTGACGAGGGCATGCGCTCAGTAGTCATGGGGGGTGTGTGCCCTGTAAAGAGGATTAGGTTTTGGCTGCCAAGAAATTCCAGATGGTGTTTGCTACAACAGCTGAGCAGAAGTCTAGTTCAGGATCAGGTGGAGGAATGGAGGGACTTTCAACAGAGGCACATTCACATGATGAGCCACGAGCTTGACGCTCTGGTTGCTGCAGTAAGGCTGGAAGGGCAGGCACTGTAGCTGGCAGTGGAATTCTAGAATGACCTGGGATGGCTGTAGCTGGAATGATAGGTACAGGTGGGGGAACACGACGGGAAGGTCCCGCCAGGGAAGAAGTTGAAGGTGATGGATGTCTCAATGCAAGGCAGACAGGCTGTGGAGGAGCCAGGTCCAGAATTTTAGGGGCTCACTGGGAGCTAGGGAGCAAGGTCCCTAAACAGAAATGACTGCAGGGTCCAGAGGCAAGTTGTGGGAGCAAGGTCCCAATGCTAGATGGATAAGCTTCAGAGGAGTGAGGTCCAGAGCCTAGAATGGCTCAGAGGAAGTGAGGGAGCAGGAGGCAAGGTCCATTACCAGTGACATGGAACAGGGCTCGTGCTGAACCAGGTAGCATGGTGCCAAAGCAGGAATGACTGCATGATTCAGTAGGCAGGCAGGGAGAGCAGGGTTCCAACACAACATAGATAGGTTGTAGAGGAGCAAGGTCTGGACCTGTAGAGGTTTGCTAGTAGTCAGGGAGCAAGGCCCCAAAGCAGGAATGGCTGTAGAATCCAGATGTAGGTAGTGGAGCAAGGTCCAAATGCTAGACAGGCATGCTTTGGAGGAGCAAGGTCTGGATCTTTTGGTACTTTCTAGGAGCCAGGGAGCAAGGTCCTAAGCAGGTATGGTGGCATGGCCCAGAGGCTGGCAGTGGAGGAAGGTCCCAATACTAGGCATGCAGACATTGGAGGAATGAGGTCCAGACCCATAGGAGCTTGCTGGGAGCCAGGAAGCAAGGTTTCAGTGTGTAGTTCAGTCTATTTTACTGGAACTGCCCCTTCCCCTTGTCTCCCGAAGTTATCCTCCCCACCTCTCTTCCCTCCCTTCCTCCTCCGTTGCCACTCTCCTTTTTAGCCTGTCTCCCCACCCCCCTTTAAAACTTCCCACTGTTTTCAATGATGCCACCTCCTCCAGTACATTTCACTTTGACACCACCCTTTCTGTGAAAAAGTGCCTCCTCATTTCCTTTTTAAATCTATCCCCCACAAGTTTCAGACTGTGACCCTTTGTAGTCCCCTCCTTTTTTAAATTCAAAATGCCCTCTGCTTCAACATTGTTTATACTCTTATAGGTACTTTTATTTATTTATTTATATTCTAAGAAAGTACCTTTGAGCCAGAGGCTCATTTACAGAGGTTCCACATCAACACAAACAGTAATGGTACAAAGACAAATGCAGAGGTTCCACAGTAAAACAATCCACTGTGGTGCAATTATGATGACGGAGCCATGTTACAAACAGGATAAAGATGACACATAGAGATACTTCTACCAAATGCAAAGAAAATACATGATCAGGTTCATTTGGTGTAGCTGTAAAATTATACAGATATAATCAGTTGCATTGGGGTGCAGATATTAATTAATAGCATACAGGATCTAGGTAACTAGGCACAGTTATGAAAATACAGCAGTTAACTAGAACAGGATGTTTCATGGAGCATGGTGAGCATCTGGTTAAACTATTAAGTAAATAGGTGGACACCTACAAAGATAGCCAGAACATGTTAGGGCAACAGTTCTATTGTCTAAAGTGCTATTAAGAATAGACTGCAGGGAGGACTGTGCTACCAGGGGGAGAAGTGCGAAGCAGAAGTCCCAAAAACTCAAAGGGAGGTGGAAGCCTTGTCAGGTAAGAGATGGGTGGGTTAGAACAGGAGTAAAACAGAGGGAGGTAGGAGACTTCTCAGGGCAGGGTGGAGGGAGGGTGAAAACAGGGAGAGAAGGAGGGGCTGGGGTGGAGGTGAGATGGGAAGGGGAGGGGGGAGCGAGTGGAGGGAGGGAAGCAGGGACAGACTAGTGCAAAGAGGTGATGGGGAGGGGGGAAGGGAGGAGGGGTGGAGGAGGAGGAGGGAGAAAGTCTAGATCTGAGTGGGTGGGGAGGGATAGACCAAGGGTCAGAAAGGACATGAGGAGAAAACAGGAAGTGAGATGAGAGGGAGGTGGGATAGGGGAGATCACTAGGAATTAGGGCAGAGAGAGAGAGAGAGAATGGAGTGGGAAAACTTGGGGAGTAAGGGGAGCTAAGAGGGAAGGAATGGGGGAGACCAGGAGTTAGAACCAAAAGTAAGAAGGGAAGGGGTAGAATCATTGTAGAGGTAAAAGGAAGTCAGGAGACAGAAGATGAAAGATTAGAGGGGGGGATCAGGTATCACAAGTGCACCTGCTTTTTGAGGTTAGAGCCTTGAGGAGCTTTGATTTAAAGAGTCCTAGTTTTACTTCTTTCGTGATGTCCATGTCGAACGCATTGAGTCATTGTGGCACCCGGTATTCATAGTACCATTACCCTTGTGTGGTCCAATGGAAGGGGACACTAAGGGTCGAATTGTTTAGCCCCCTTGGTGCTTCTGGAGGTGACTGGTTGGCTAAGGAGGCTTTGTAGGCCTGGAGTGATAAGTCCAAGTGTAGATTTCTTGGCTAGAAGGCGTACTTGATATTGAATGCAGTTATTAAGGTTGAGCTACCCCGTCTGATTGTATAGTTCACAGGTGTGAGTGAGCCGAGGTACACCTAGAACTTGTTGACATGCTTTGTTAAGCATTGTTCTGATACATTTTAGGGTGGATTGGGAGGCGGCCCCATAATCTACTAGCCCATAGTTAATCACTGAGAGCACTGAGCTATTAACAGCTGTTTTTAATGCTTCAGAAGTAAGACATTGTTGAGTTAATACTTCAGTAGTAAGACAAGGTACTTGAAGCTTTCTATCATATCTCCCATTCCCCATCTGTCTTCTAGGGAATACATATTGCGCTCCCTTAATCTCTCATCAAATGGTTTGTCCCCCATGCCCTGGATCATCTTGGTCGCCCTTCGCTGGATGCCCTCCAGTAATTTTATATCCTTCTTCAAATACAGGCACCAGAACTGCACACAGTACTCCAAGTGTGGTCTCACCAATGACCTGTATAAAGGTAGAATGATTTCCTCTCTCATGGAAGTGATTCTTCTGGTGATGCATCCCAGCATTTTATTTGCTTTGGCTGCTGCTTTACAGTACTGCACAGAGTGTTACCCTCATGTTGCCCCTGACTATCACCCTTGGATCCTTTTAGATGTTTAGATGTAGATGTAGATGTTAGATGTTGTGCAGATTAGCTGCTGCAAAATGAGGTCCAAAGAGGAAGAGGCTTGCTGGGAGCCAGGAAGCACAGTCCTGAAGCAGGAATGGCTGCAGGGTCCAGGAGGCAGGTAGTGGAGCTGGTGATCATGTATTGGTTACAGCCTGTAAGTGGGCATAGTAAGTCATGGAGGAGCTTGAGTTAGTCACGGTATAATGCCAGAAGGGGCAATGCATACTGAATCCTGAGGATGTCATGGGAGTGTGAGCTCGGTAGTCATGGGGTGAGCCTGGTAGTCATAAGAGTGTAAGCTCGGTGGTAGTGTGCAACAGCCCAAGTCATGGGCATGTGCTCAGAAGTCATGGGACAGAGCCCTGAAGAGATATAGAATGAAATTCCAAGGCAGGCAGGTAGGTAGGTAGACAAGGACCAATGCCCAAAGAAAATGAGAAGAGGAGCACGGCCATGCCATGGCAGGAGGAGCCCAAAGGCAGGCAGCAAAGCAAGTGAGCTTCAGGCAGGAAATCAAAAACAACAGGGAAGGAAGATGGCGCCAGACAGCCATCTTCCAGGATGGATGCACTTCTGCAGGCTATCTCACATGAAGTAGCAAAACTGATTAAAAATACTTTTTAAAAGGTGCTTTACTCGGAAAACAACAGCAGCTTTGGGTGCAGTAGATATTTTTGGACCAGCAGATACAAAACTTGACATGGATAGAGCAAATGACACACTATTGGGACCACAGAAAGATCCAGCAGTGCATTCCACTAAGGCTGCAAGCCCTACATGCAGTAACGGGATTAATAACTTAAAGATCTAGACGGACCCATCTTTGCAGACCATGCTCGAGTTCATGCAGGCCATGGACTCGAAGATCCAAAACACATTGCAGAAAATGGACAGCCAAGATGTACTGATAGGAAAACCGGAGCCCTTTGCGACTGGGATTGGCCCAATGGTCTGTTCAGCGAATGTTTATCAATTACGCACCGCAGTGGTTAGCACCGAAGGCTTTGGGATCTATGAAGCAGCAACCGGAACAGTGGAGCTTGGTGGGGCAGAAGTTGTGGGGTGTCCTGATTCCCCCCTGTCAGATCAGTGCTTTGGAGAAGAACTCGGATGCGGTGCAGCAACGATGTAGTGGCCTCGGAGTAGTTCTCTCCTGTCTTCATTCAACAAGGCCCCGGGTGGCTGATGGAAGGGGACCCTGGTAGTTTGCTGCATTTCAAGTTGTAGGCCACTGGCTGAAGCACACCAAGTGTGTGTATGCTCCTTGGCAGACTTTTATCGTTCCCCTGAATTTTGACTTAGAAGAGACATGAACAGTGAGTTGCTCAGAAATTGGGGACTAAGTTTGGACCTTACTGCTTCATTATTTTGCTGCTTAAAATTGTAGATCTGGTTTTGTTGTTTCGGGAAGGTGAAATGTGAGTTTGCCTTCTAATTCTATTATTATATTAAACATTTTGGAATGCACGATGGGGGGAGAGTATAATAAAAGTGGAAAAATGTGAGGTTCGTGGCAATATTGCCACATGTTGGTCACAAGACTTTTATTTTGAGTCCCTTTATACGTGCCATATGCCAGAAAATGTTGGGCAAATACTGTCTTCCAAGCTGAAGCACTAGAGCTGTGCAAGTTAACTTTAATCTATTAGTAACATAGTAATGCTACCATAGTTTGCGAGAAACATTTCCTATTCTTGTGGGGTGGTGCCTGTCAGGGTTCATCTTTGATGCATGTTTACTCCCTAGTCATGCAACTGGTTAAATTAGCAATTGCTTGACTGTGTTAATGTTTTTGATTGAAATCTCTGAATTTGACACACCTTATACTGTTGAAGAGGCTGGCAAATATTGAGAGACTTTTGGGACTTGTTATTACAGGACTGTTTGTCCAGGATTGCCCCCTATTCCTTCTGTACCAGAATACTAGGGCTAATTATTATGTATGTCAAATATTTGTGGATATGAAAATATGTTACCTATGCCCTGTATGAGATTGCATGGATGTTGTCTGCTTATATAGAAAATTAATAAACATAAAGTAAAAAAAAACAACAGGGACGCAGGGAGAGAAGTCAGCCCAGCCTGCAACCCCCCAAAAAAACAAAGCACGCAGGAACAGGGGAGGCATGACAGAAAGGGTCAGCCATAGTCCACCACTGTGGGAGCAGCAGCCAGCAGGAGTGGTGGGGGTCACAGAAGGCACAGGAGTAAACCACTAAGCAAAAGGAAGCAGCAGCAGGCTAGATGGCATAGTTATCCCCCCCGTACACCATGAAGGGAGCAGGGGGAACAGTGCAACAGGAAGAGAGGGTGAGCAACACCCCCTGAGGCAGCAGGAATGGGTGGAGAAGAACAAAGGGCAGGAGTGCAGCCAGCAGCCAGGTGGGAGGGCAGCCATGGAGCCATACCTCTCATACCTGTCACAAAGTGGAACAAATGGACAAAATGTGGAACACTTAATCAAATCTTTACCTAAGAAGCTCAAAACACTATTACAATGTTGCATTTATGTTGAGAATGTCTGTTATTAATTGAATAAGTTATTTTTTCCATCATTTACCATGGATAGTCGCTTTAAAATGTTGACTCTGAATGTGGAACAAGTCCTCACAATGTGGAACAGGGACCTTTTCTGAAGTAAAATGAGGAACGTTCCTCGTAATGTGGTACAGCTGAGAGGTATGCATGGAGCCCATGCAGTAAGGTTCTGAACAGGAGACCTAACCGGGTGGTGGAGCAGGGAGTCTGAACCCACAGCAGATGGGTGAGAATTGGAGAAGAAGAACCTCAAGCAGGAGTGCTGAGGAGGAGTGGCAGGTGGGTGGTCATGACAGCAGGCAGCCAGAATCAATCCGCAGGAGAAAAGCATATGGACAAAACCAGGACGCACACCAGTCAGCATCACAAAAAGAGACCAGTACATTGTGGAAAAGATACTGCAAAGCCAACAAAAGGGAAAAGCTCCCAGGTTGTATGGTCCACTGGGCAAAGGAGTAGGTGGCTGAATGGGCAGCCAGAACTGTAGAGCCAGAAACTGTGGCTGCAGAGCAGAGGTAAGGAGAATAGGAGAATCAGTCATGTGGTCCCAGCAGCAGAATAAATGTCTGGAGGATGCTTGGAGATGTGCTACTATAGCACTCGGTGAGAGGCATGGTCAGATTACTCTCTGTCCCACCAAACCTCAGACAAGCCTGAGAGTGGGGTCGAGTCGGATGCTTTCTGAAAGATGCAGTGAAATAAGTACTGCATGATCTGAAATATTTAGTAGACCTTTAATAGGGGAAAGTAAAAAAGCATTAGGTAACACTAAAGTCAAACAGAATTGCAGTAAATCTAATAGTTTTAAGCTCTTTGCTCTTGCTGTTTACCTGAATGTTATTGCTGGGAGACTGGGAGTATCATTTATATAGTAGACAAATTCCTACTCTGCAGCGTACTCTTGATGCTTGCCACAAAGATAACCAGTGCAGTTGCAAACAAATACCAGCAGAGGCAGTCAAGGCATATAGAAAAACACAAGGAAAGAAAATCAGCTGAGACAGGCTCATACTGGCTCATGATAGTTTTCCTGCCACTTACAGTTCTGAGCAAGCAGAAAGAATAGATGAGTAATTTATCCTAGCTGGTACACCTACTGCAGCTGCATGCCTGCTAGGAAGGTTCAATAAGCTATAACATTATTCATTTCGAACCTGGCTAACTGCCAGTGTTATAACTGTTCCTGTCGTGGACACACCACTGCTCAATAGCATCTCTACCAGCTCTGCTCAGAGGGATCTCTGCCTTGTTCAATCCAGTGTTCATTGTGCATGACTTGGTAGATGAAAGTGATTACTGGACACCTTAGTTAATTGAAAGAGATTTTGGAATTGGGAATCTCACTATCATGCATGTCAGATAATGAGACATGAGGCATTGCTCAAGGAATGAAAGTCTTCTCAATCAGTGAAGTACCAACTCAACTCAGGCTGGAATCTTTAAGTTTCTGCACTCACGTATATGTATCCCTATTTGTGTTCCTCATTTGTAACATTGATATTACTGTATAGTTTGTTCTTGTTCCACCTTTATAACACTGCCCCTGTCCATGCTTATTGGTGGCCATACCTCTCAAGTGTCCCTCATTACGAGGGACATCCCTCATTTTGCCCCTTAAAATTGCTGTGTCCCTCACCCGTCCCTCATGGAAAAGGTGCTACCCACACAGCAAATGTGCTGTAAATTCAGACTTTAAAGCAGAAACACTTAATATTCTAAAATACTAAATCCAAAATAAAATTGTACAAGTAAAAATTATGGTTTTCACAGTGTTCTGAGCTTGTATCTCCATGTTTGAGGATGTGTCCCTCATTCTTACGGTCTGTGTCCCTCATTGTCCCTCATTTCGAGTGTCCAAAATGTCCATGTCCCTCATTTCAGTGACAAAAGGTTGACAGGTATGTTGGTGCCTGTTCACTGATATATTTTGTATTGCTTCTAGTTTGCTTCAGGAGCTGGCTGCAGCACAAGCAGCAGAGGGTAGATATAGGGGTCAACTTTTGACTCCCAGAGGTGTAACCAATGGGGTCCCACAAGGCTCATTGCTAGGACCGTGCTATTTAACCTCTTCATTGCCAACTTATCAAATGGGATTAAGAGTAAGATCAGCCTTTTCGCAGACAACATATAAATCTGTGCGGAGGTAGATAGTGAGGAAGGGGGGCAGGTACTCCAAGAGGATTTAGCAATACCTGAGCACTGTTCAGGCACGTGAAGAAGTGCAACATCATGCACTTGGGAAGCAGAAACCCTGTGAATTGCTACTGGCTGAGGGATGTGCAGTTATCCACTTCAGTGGAGGAGACAGATCTGGGGGTACTAGTCACAGGGGACATGAATCCTTCAGCACAGTGTAGAAAGGTGGCAGCCAAGGTTAATAAGATGCTGGGGTGCATTGCCAGGGGAATCACCTCTAGGAGAGAGAAAGTCATTCTGCCACTGTACAGGTCACTGGTGAGACTGCACTCAGGATACTGTGTGCACATCTGGTGCACCTATTTAAAGAAGGATGTCAAACTACTGGAGGGGGTCCAGCGCAGGAGGCAGCAAAGATGATCCTTAGACTGGGGGACAGACCATATGAGAAGAGACTGAGGGAGCTCAACATGTATTCCCTGGAGGATAGAAAGGAGAGAGAGAGAATATGACTGAGACCTTTAAATACTTAAAGGGCATAAACAGGGTAAGTACTGAGGGTCTGTTTAGTATAAAGGGGGAGGGAGGGACACAAGGGGCCACAGTCTGAAATTGGAGGACGAAAGATCCAGGAGGGAAATGGGGAAGCAATATTTCATGGAAAGGGTGGTAGCAAGGTGGCACGCACTGCCAGAGGAGGTGATATCATTGAAATCTTTGGGCAGTTTTAAAAGGGGGTGGGACAGGGTCTAAGGAAGGTCAGTTCTGAGGGGAAGCTGGAAGGAGTCAGTGGAAGGAGGCCATAAACCTGATGGACAGGCAAGGGGTTGGGGCAGCTGCAGTTTATTAGATGGGGATCTGCGTGCTCGAGCAAACTCAATAGACCATAAAAGGCCTGTATCTGCTGCCATTTTCGTATGCTCATATGTTTTTATGTAATGCCTCCTCTGTTTTGTGCTTTTCTTGCACAGTACTGCATTTTAACTATATTGTATATTTTGTATTTCTTCACTTCTCCCTCTTGTTCTGTTTTCCCCTTCCCCTCTCCTGTAGAATGCAACTGTAGGAACAAATCAGTAACACATTAGTTCAATGTGACTTCCAGGCCAAAACTCTGAAATACCTAGCTACAAGAAATAAATATGTATGCCTGGCCATTTAGCTTCATCTAGTGGCACTGACCCTCTATATTACATAACAATCCTCAGCATTTAACCATATCATGACCCTTACTTTCCCTGATCCCAAGAAGAATCCTGATTTTACAACATGAATATCCTGTCCTCCTAAAACAATATATGAAATGGAACATCATGACACAGAACCTTAGGTTTAATATCAGTGTATATATTCAAAGTATGCTAAACGAAGAGACTACCTTTCCAGGGCTCAGTTTATACCATTTGGCTTACTAGTCTACAGGACCACATGAATGCGACTTTTCCCTTACAAAAATTTAATCAGAATACCATTGTAATACCTGTTCTTTACCATTGTACTACCACTGTGATTTCCAATGTACTACCGTTGTGAGTTTCATAAATGGTATCACAGTGGTTTTGTTCCAATTCCATTGTGATACCATTGTAACCATTGTGATACCATGCAGACAGTGGTAGTTCGCTGGTGACACCACCTTTGCTGGTACCACAGTGGTAATAATGTGCACCATTGTGATACCACTGGTTGTTGGTATCACAATGGTTTTATTCCAATTCTAGTGTGATAACACTGTGTTCACTGTGATACCATCAACACACAGTGGCAGCACAGTGGCAAACACTTGTGCAATGGTAGCACAATGGAAAACACCAGTGTGATACTGCTGCAGTTAGTATCAGAATGGATTTGTTTCAACTCCATTGCACTACCATTGTGACCACCATGATACCATGTGTCAGTGGTAGCACAATGGGTGTACCTGCAGTGGTACTGCAATGGCCTCATTCCATGTCTTGTGTTGGTGGTAGCACAATGGTTATGCAACATAGTATCACAATGGCTTGCGTGGGTCACTGGTAGCGCACTGACCACATTGTAGGGGAAAACTTGCTGGCAGAGTGATCCAAAAGATAATGGCACATCCAACAAGATCAGACATCCACACATCTTAATGTAGGTGCCGTCCAACATCAATTAATCATCAGCTGTATGTTAGAAATCCCATCGAAGGTACCTGTACACCGGCCGTGCCCCAGCTCTATGCTACATAGTGTCCTCTTAGCCTCACAACATGGTACCTTGTGGTGCAGCCTCAGTGCAGGAACCCTCCTTGTTCACATGGACAGCACAAAGTGACCTTGTGGGACACTCCTCCTCCCTATAAAAATGAAAACAATAAAGTAAATGACCCAATCCTACCTGTTCCTAGAAGTAGGGGAAAGGGTCTTCCTGGAAGTGTAGGCAGTTTCAGCACATCCCGGTGTTGCCGCCATGGGTTGCTCCAATGACGTATCCCTGCAACACAACACAGCAGCTCAGCTGAGAAGTGACTTTCTTTCGCATGGTATCCTCTGCTTTGCTGCAGGTGGGGCAAGAATTGTTAGAGATCAATAAGCTGCAAGCCAAAACAAATCTTAATGTATTATTTATGGCCCACATTTGGCTGCATACACAGCAAAATATGTACATGAGCAGGTTTTGCTTACATATGGTTTTCGTTTTATAAAGATTCTTTTTACATTGTAAATGCACTCATCCCAATAAATCCTGATATGTCTGGCTTTCTCACGTAATTTCTCTCAGAATTCTTTTTCAACTTTTCTTATCAAGAAAATATGATGCCAGGATGCTCCTCCCGCACTTTGGAACTGCTATCTCTCCTCACCACTCCGTATAGTTTGATGTGTTCTACATGGCCTGGATGGTGAGGGTCTTTCTTTGACAGACTCTCTTGTGTGATTTCTGACATCCCACTACTGGAAAACAGGACAAATAAGAAATGGGTCAAAAACAAACTGTAAAATTAACTAGTAATGTACGGAAAAACAAGTTTAGACAGCATAAATTTAATTCACAGGTTACAACTACAGCATATAGCACCCTAATGACACATAGCAGCGGAATAACTAGTTTGTAAACAAAATAACATTACTTTAATATATTTCTTTTTTTTTCAAATGGATTTAGACAAACCCCATATTATTAGTGCAATATAACACTCCAGGGTATGGGTTATTATGATCTTAAAAACAGTTCTATGGGCCTGTGGCCTCTCTAGGACCCTACATGTGCATTTATCAGAGTAAAACCCACATGCTGGGGTTTGTTGTTGCCATCTTATAGGGAATAATATGGGTTGCATGCTGTTTTATCTTTTTCACAAGAGAAGTGATGTTAGGGTATTCAAAACTGGCTGAGAACATTAATGTTGACCTTTTTTTTTACCTTTGTTTTTATTTTCACTTATGCAGAGATTACATCCTCATACAAAGTGTATAAATTATATTCAATATACATTCTGCTGAAGAGGTGATGCCAGTTCACCATAACGTCAGAATGCCTGTATGGTGGTGTATGTAGCTGGTGTCAGTTCATCCCGACATCCCAGTACAGAGTCACTGCTCATGCACACCGCCAGTCAAATATATGGACATCATGGTCATCTGACACCACTCATGCCCCCCCCATCAACCACACTGACATTTGGGTACAATTTGATCACTCATGCACACCTCCAATTAGGCATACTGACATCACGGACAACCGGCAACACTTACCAACCCCCCTCAATTTTAACATACCAACATCCTGGTACAGTCACCAGTCATGCACACCAAAAATCAGGTATCCTGACATGATGGTGGATGGGCACTACTTTTATGCCCCCCAACCCCCAATCAGACACAGTAACATCATGGTTCAAATACACCACTAACCCACCCATGAATCAGGCATCCAGACATCACAGTCAACTGACACCATTCATGCTCCCTCCATTGAAGACATCATAGTACACTGTCAACATGCACAATCAGGCATCCTGACATCAAGTTCAAACATGATGTCAAGGATGCCTGACTGGTGTGCTTCTGTGGTGCCAGCATACAGGGGTATCAGCATGCCTAATGGGGGGCATAAGTGGTGCCAGGTGACCATTACATCAGAATGCCCGTCTGGTGGTGTGTGTGACTGCTGTCTGTGCATCCTTACATCCTGGTACACAGTGTCACCATCACACACACCACCAAACAGGCATCCAGATATCATCGTCACCTGGCACCACCCATGCCCCCTTCCCCAACAGGCATCCAGACATCCAGCTCACCACTTACACACACCACCAACTAGGCATCCTGACAACACAGTTGACCAGAAACACTCCTGCCCTCCTCCTGTGGTGCATGCCATCCTTCACACTGGCAGGACACAATCTGTAGTCTTCCACGCCCGCCATGCTGTGTGTGTGTGTGACAGTACACACGATGAAGCAGGCACACCCCAGTTTGTCAGGGACTGGAGGCTGAAGGGGCATGGCACCACGTGATCCCAGTCCCTTCTGGAGTTGTCCACTGGGCACACAGCAGTCCTTTTCCCATGGCAGCATGGGAGGTGTGGAGAGGGTGGCAGGGTCAGTAGCTTAAGTTGTGGATCCTGCAATAGAAGCAGACTAATGGCCTTCTTCTGCTGGCTTCTTTGTATGAATGTTCCTATCTGGTGTCTGAAACTTAAGGGCTAAAATCTCATCCCACAGCACATGATGCCTGGATTCTCTCCTCCTATCTCATAGATGCGTACAGACTCTATGTCTCTCCTCACCACTCCAAATGGTTTGATGTGCTCTTCTGATGAGCATGACGGTGAAGGTCTGTCTTTGACAAACTGTGGGACTTTGGATTTGTATGACTACCCTATCATCTCAACAACCTTTCACCACCATCCTCTCCCTGGTGCTCCCTGTCTATTTGGTTAGGCCCCCCCGTTCTCTCAACATCATCAAGACATCAATATACCCCTGCCAACGTGACCCTGCCAAGACCCCTTACTGTGCCAAAAATATGAAGGTAATGGCTGGCATGGTACATGTAGCTGCACCGTTCGCACCCTTATGTTCTAGCATAGATGATAATAAAGAGCACTTATCTTGGTCCTTGGGATTCTTGTATAGGGGTTGGGGATTCGAAGAGAACATCCAGTTGTACCTGTAAAATAAGAATAGCAACAAGGTCACAAAGGCTCTGCAGGTCTTTAGTAGCTAACTGACTAAAAAAGGTAATATAATGATAAAAAATACTTAACTGAAACACGTGGTCAGTGTCCTCCCACATTGTTTCATTGTTCCATGGGACCTGTAGACAAAACAGAAAATGGGTTAATATTAGTAATAAAAATTGTTATTAGCTGGGTTGGATGAGTAGTTTAAAAATTATAAAGGTTTTTTTTTTTCCTTTTTTATTTGTTTATTTAAATGGGTTGATCAGGAGGGTAGATACCAGAACCAAGGCAGGAACCCGAGTTTGTGAAACGACTATGATCACTCATGGAGGCTAGCATGAGGAGGTCGACAGGATTCAGCATCAGATACACATGCAGGCTCAGCCCGCCCCCCACCACACACACACAGTCAGCTCCCCCCACATCACCCAGCTGTTCTCCACCCATGCAAAGCCCTGCCCCACACACTCATGCTCAGTTCCTCCACACACATACAGCTCCCGCCAAACACACACAGGCACATCCAGTCATACAAATGGCTCCATACAAAAAAAGAAAAAAAAAGCATGCCCAGCCCCCTACACACAACCTGCTTCCTACACAGATACATGCCAAGCTATACATACATACACAAACATACACACACACACACACCCTACTGCCCTATACCTTCTCCAATCAGATAGCTGCTATGCAGCTGAGCCTGTGACCTGTCTGGTGTCTGAATTACAAGTCTCCTTGCCATACTACATGCCTGATTAAACGCTTCATTCTTAAACCTAAATCCCCTAGGAAATTAAATGTTCTGCTGTGTCTTGTTTTGCTTCTGCTTCTACTTATCCTCCTGGCTTGAGATACTGAACTTTACCCTGGGCCTGCTACCCCCTTAATTACCCCTCAGCTTGCCCCTTCCGGCTTGCCTCTAAAGTCCTAAAACGTGCCCTCCTGAATGTTTATAGCCTGCTGCCCAATCTTGTTAAGCTTACTGCTTGTTGGATTGCTTACTATAATCCTGACATGCTGGGGGTCATGGAAATGTGGCTAAAACCTACCACCCCATAACCTGTGTGTGCCCTCCCAGGTTACAATTTGATCAGGCAGGATCACTCTGGGGAAAAAACGGGGGGGGGGGGGCCTGCTGCTGTATTATAAAAGTGACCTTAATGTGTGTATTATACCTCATCTGCTACCACAATCTCCTGCCTGTGGATTCATTCATGCCCTACTTCTATTGGGTAACACAAAAAGGATACATTTAGTCTGTACTTATAACCCTCCCAAAGGTGGTGTGCAAGGACTGTCCTACCTTTTTGATAGTACAAGTCCTGAGGTGTGTTCTAATGAATTACTAGTTTTCGGTGGCTAACCTGAACTGGACAGGTAGCAATGTCAAACAATATGAACCCTTGTTGGCTGTGCTTTCTCTTTCCCAAATCACTGCTGAATCAACCAGGTTGTCAACTACAGGGGGGATAGATGCCCTCCTTGATTGGATTCTGACCAATAGTCCTGAGCGGATTTTTCTATCTGGTACATTCCCTGACTCCATTTCTGACCACACCCCTACATACTGTGTTTTGAGTCTCCTTACCTAAATTCCCCTGCAAGGTCATCCAAATGAGAGACTTATCCAAGTTTAACATAGAATCCTTTCATGCAGATCTGAAACTCACAGACTGGTCCTCTGTATTAGCCATATATGACATCTTAGTTGCCCTTGGTAACTTTCTTGCAATATTCTGATCCCTGCAAGATAAACGTGCCCCTCTTATAAAATGGAGAGTTAGGGACACTGTCACCATGATGGCTTCAAGGTGGCCTGTTTTCCCTCATGAAGGCATGGGACAAATGCTGGGCCATATTTAAGGCCTCCCATGATATGTCAGTCTTCCAGGAATATAGCCAACTCAGAAACGCTTGCAAAAAAGATATTCACTCTGCCAAGAGTTAATTTTGTAACTCTGCCTTGCTGACCTTAGCCAAAGACCCTAGGAGTTTCTGGTGAAACATTAAGAATATTGTTAATGGCTCCTCTAAAGCCTATGTCACTGATATGCTTGTTGGTGGTGTAAACTGCAATAATGCCTTGACAATTGCAAATGCATTTAACTCCCAGTTCTCTGACCTGTCCACCTACACCTGTCAATTCCCAGCTTCTAACAAGCTGGATTCACCTTGCAGCCCTCAGCCTAGGCCTGCCTCCCAGACTCCTTTTTACTTCAAGACAGTCTTAGTGAGAGTCAGAGACTCCTTGCTGACCTCTCTCCCTACACTAGTGCTGGCTATGACAACATGGAGCCCAAACTCATCTGCTTTGGGGCCCCTTTCCATGCCCTACCCATTGCCCATATCTTTAATACATCTCTCTCCACTGGATCTATTCCTAACATCTGGAAGATGGCCGGGATTATCCCAGTTTTCAAACAAGGTGGTCCAAAGAACCTTGAGAACTACCACCCAATAGCTATCCTATCAGCTATCAGCAAGCTACTTGAAAAAGTGATTGCATCCCAGCTCACAGTCTACATCCAAAGCTAAGACCTACTATTCCCTGTGCCACGTGGCTTCCACAAGGGTCATAGCACCTCCACTGCCCTGGCCAAGGTTACCTCGGAGGTCAGGGCTGCTATCGATCAAGGCAAGTTGACTGGAGCAATCTTCATCGGTCTCTCCAAGGCGTCTGATCTGGTCGACCACAATCTCCTGTGCTCCACACTCCAGTCTCTTGGCCTGTCTTCCCATGTCTTAGCCTGGTTTACTAACTACTTGCAAGGGAGGCCCCAACTCATAAAGTTCAATAAGGTTCACTCGGGGCCCATTTCTGTCAAATATGGGGTCTCTCTGGGGTCGTCTGTTTAAGGGCCCATTCTTGGTTCCTGTTTCATTAATGATCTGCCCCTCGTCCCAGTTCACACTAGTGCTACCTTTTAAGCAGATGACCTAATGATCCTAATTAACTCCCAGGACATCAGTGTCATTAACACTCAGCTTAATGCTGACTTTGGTTATATACAGTCTTGGCTAAAGGCCCAAAAGCTAGCCAATGACCTAAAAAAAATTCAGGCCAAGCTCTTTGGTTCCCTGGCCAAAACCAAAGCAAGTCCTGCACCTCTGAGAGTCACTGGAGTAAACGGATCCCTTGTGAAGGTCACTGACTCCCTTAAATATCTGGGTGTTACCCTTGACCCTCAGCTCAACTTCTCCCTGCATGTACGTAATGTGTGCAAGACTGCAAACAGTAAGCTGGGCCTGGCATATAGAGCTAAAAACAGTCTTACTCCAGCAGCGCATCATGCCTTGGCAAAAGGTGTTCTTCTTCTCTGCAGTCTGCTATGGGCTCATCACCTTTGTCCTTGCCTCTAAATCCAGTCTATCAAAATGGGATGTTACATATAATAACATATGTCGCTTTGCCCTCTCTGCCTCCCAACTCACTCATCATTGTGAGCTTTCCAATAATCTTGACTGGCTCTCCCCAGACAATCATTGAACTTTTGGCACGAGCAGCTTCGATGACTATATCATAACAGCCACTCACCCAATCCTAGATGAACTTTTTAAGCCTGCAAACTCCACTTATCTACTACAGTCTAGTGGCTCACAGGTATTCCATGTTCCCAAAATCCACATGCCAATGGTTGACTGGGCACTCACCATCTGTGCGCCAAGGCTATGGAGCTCCTTTCGTGCTCATGTCCGTACTACCTCCTCCTCCCATACCTGCTTCAAAAACTCCCTCTTGGGTCACCTGAAGCTTGCCTTGGCCTGTAACTGTTCCTAAGGTATCATGACCTCTTTGCTGTACTGCACTGCATTTTATTGCTTTGTCCGGTAACCTTCCTGTGACTGGAGTGTTTATGAGTTTAAAACCCAGTTGTGAAACGTTACCTTTGTTATGCAATGCTTTGTACTTGAATGTTAATTGTTTACCTGCTATGTGACGCATTTTACTTGTCTCTCTGTTAAGTCGTGCTTTGTCTGATTATTTTTTAATTTTTTTGTTATCCTGTCATACCTTGCTTTGCCTGTATTCTCCCTGTAACCTCCTGGGTTGCGCCTGAAAATAGGCATATGATTGTATAGCGTGCTTACCTGGTTAACAAAAGCTAAAATAAAAATACATGCCACACAGACTAGATGGATGGACCTTTGGTATCTTCCTCTTCTGTCATTGTCCATTTCTATACAAACTCAGCCATCTCCCACATACACCAAGCTCCTCCACACACACCCTGATGCTCAGCTCCCCCCCCCCACACACACATACATGCATGCGCGTCCAGCCCCATACACTACTAAACTGTCCGCTATGTACCACCCTTTGGAAAAATGAAACAGTACATAAGCCAGTGTTTTTTTTTTTTTTTTTTTAGGGGATTAAGTATTGACCATGGTGTGTTGACCTCCACAAATAATCTGTCAACCCCAGCAGCAACTCCCCACCAACCACCAGTTTCCCCAGGTAATGGATGCTGCAGCCAGAACAGTCAGCACAAAGCAGAAAGGCCACCACTGGCAGCCCCGTCCTACACACACACACACACACACACACACACACACACACACATATAAACATTGGCCACACTTAGTCTCAGCCAAAGGTTACCCAACCAGTATGGCTACAGCAAGGCCCCATCCTCCTACACAAGCTACAGAACAAAGACTCAAGAACGCTAACCCCTAATATGTGGTGCCCTCAATATATTCCCTGGCATGGAGCAAGCCAATTCGTGCCTGCCACTCCCTGAGCCAAGGGATTCCTGGACATGCCCACTGGTAGCATTCAGATGGGGACCAGGGCTAAATTTTCCCCTATTAAACACTCTGTGTCCTCTTCAAGCCCTGTGTGCTCATGGAGTGAAGCAGAAGACACACAGGGCCACTCTACAGGTGCAACTGTATATCCCTTATTACATGGCTTAAGAGGGAATAACCTATACACAGAATGCATGTAGAGAACTACAGTGCATGCAGAGGTAGTTAAGCAATTCAGAATCTATACATAGATGAGTGGGGTACTCATTCCCCACCCCAGTGTATTCCCTTTCTCAGCCTAGCAGAATCCAAACACCTCATTGGTATGTTCTGCCCTAGCCCTTGCAAATGATCTCTACACAGATGTTCAACAACCCCACCCACCAGCCATCCCAGACTGCAGTGGCAAGCCAATCAGTGTCCATCCCTTTCATGCAACACTGCCCAACCCTGCCTCTGGTTGACAGCAGTCTCCACCTTTATGTGACCAGATCAGAACACACTGACCCATGAATTAAAAGTAACAGCATGCTTCTTTTTCGGGTTCCTACAGCTCTCTGGCTTCAGTAGAGTGGTCTTCTCCCAAAAGGCCTAGCTTGAATCTGACAAGCAGCCCTGGTATATTCAAAATGCACACAGCACAGCAAAACAGGAAAACATCTGTGAGTTTCTGGCACTAGAGATTTCTGTTGCTAACTTTAAAATCTATTCTATTATTGGCTTTCTACAGACCTTCCGATCTCCTGACTAGTAATATCATGCATCTTTCCTCTTTTCATGGGAGTTTTAATGGAGAGATCCTACTTACTGGGGATTTTAACTATAATTAGCTGGTGCTTGATATATCAAAATGGTTGTGTATTCTTGCCCTTGATTTTAGCTTCACACAACTGATAACATTCCCTATGTGGATAGAAGACAGAGGGAGGTGGTAAATGGCACTCACTCGAATGATGGAGGAGTGACCAGCAGGGTGCCACAGGGCAAAGTACTGGGACCAGTCCTCTTCAATGTCCTCATAAGTGTCATTGTTGAGAAATGGGAGGAGAAGGCATACCATTTGTGCACATAATACCAAAATCTGCAATAGGGTGCACACTCGGGGGGTACCGAATGAGAACTGGAGGCCATCATGGTGGAGATCATCCTGGATTTGCTGGCCACACCAGAGTTGTGGTGCACTGACAACCACATCTAGGACATGGCCATACTGGGCTACTCCCTGTTCAAAAGAGAGAGGGAAGGGAGGAGGGGTCAGACTATCTGCGAGGAAGGGAATCAAGACCATGAAAGAACAGGGGCACCCAGAGGAAAAAGAAGGGCTTGCGGTGCCGTGAGTCATCCTGGAAACAGGTACTGGGGCCACTATCTATACAGGGGTGGAATACAGACCTCCAGCACTGGGAAAGGGGTATGATAAGGCACCTGGGGAAGCCATTATCAGGATGTTAAGTAAGGAGAAGGTGCTGTTAGTTGGGGATTTCAATCTGCAAAATGTGGATTGGGCCTTCCAACTGTAGCTTTGGCAAGGAGCAGGGCTATCCTTGACTCCCTACAAGGGGTCTTTCTCTGGCATCTAGACAAGGAACCCACTAGGGATGGGTCAGTGCTGGACTTGGTGCTTACAAACTGGGAAAGTGTTGCAGACATCACAATGGGCAGTCCCCTAGTTACCAGAGATCACCATACAGTGTGGCTTAATATTAAGATGAGAATAGAGGCAAACCACATGAGGATGAGGGTCCTGGACTTTAGGAGGGCAGATTTTAAAGAAATAGGAGACTGCCTTAAAAGCTACCTCATAGGTGGGGATTGTCAGGCACAGTGAGGGAACAATAAGGGACAGCATAATTAAGGCAACCAATCTTTGTGTTACAGAAGTGAGTAAAAGCAGAAGGGAAAAAAGACCATTATGGACAGTTCTCTAAGGAAGTAGCCAAGGTGGTGAAGGAAAAAAGGTTGGCATTCAGGAGGTATAAGGAAACGCTGAGAGAGGGAGACAGGGAGGTATACCAGGTAAAACAGAGGGAAGCAGGAAAGGCAGTGAGGGAAGCAAAGGTGCAATCAAAGGAAATGATAACCAATGGGGTAGCTAAATTGGATAAGACTTTCTTCAGGCACATAAGTTAGAAGAGAAAAGCAAGAGGAGTGATAGTAAGGATAAGGAGGGTGACAGGAGGAGACTGCACAGAATAGGATCAAGAAAATGAGACGTCCTGAACAGGTACTTCTGCTCAGTCCATTCGCAGTGAGGAGGGGGGAGGACTGACCACCAGAGAGCACCAGAAAAAAGTGGTGACATGCCACGAAGGTCTCCAGGTCCAGAATTTTATTTCCCAGACTCCTTGTATTGGCATACATGACTCTCCATACCTTACTTCCTCCCTGCTTCCCACTCTTCCTGCTTGTACTGTTCCCTGATGCTCCCCTTGACCCTCTCTTCCTTTGTTACCTTCTCCATTAACTGTCTCCTTTGCTCCTTTCTTCTTTCTTTACTGATTTATACACTCCTTGTTCTCTGCCTTCTCTTCACCCCTGTCTTCTTGCACTCCTGCCTGGAGATGCTTACTGCCCTCGGGCTCTCTCACTGCTGCTACATCATCTGGATCAACTGTTGCCTCCCTTAGTTTTACAGCCCCCCCCCAAGCTAGTTTAAATGCTTATACAAGTAGCATTTAAATCTCCCATTAAAGACTGTGGTCCCCCTTCTGGAATGCTGTAGGCCATTTCTCCCATAGAGGCCAATAATCCTCCCAGGTTGGCCCCCAGTCCCCAATGTAGCTGAAGCCCTCCTCTGTGCCCTGTGCATTCAACCAATTGTTAAAGGCCCTGGTGCAGAGTGTTCCATCCCCTCTCTGGTTGTATACAGGTAACACTTTGTCAAAAGTCACCATGTGTGCCACCTGCTTGATGCCCCTCCCCAGATCCCTGAAATTTCCCTGCACTAGTGCACATGCATGCAGTCCCATAGGTGCGCATACGCCAAGTCCCGTTTTACTTTGTAAGTAAGGATTTCTTTATTGTATACAGCTCGGTTTGGCACAGAACTACTATTGGCAAAATCAGCACTCTTTACTCCATGAAGCCAGCTATTTTGTTTACCAGCCACCAAAGTTGCAGAACTCATTCATGCACGAGTTCAGCAGGATTCCACAGCGGGGAACGTAGGAGCAGGGCATGGAAGATTTAAGGTCGGTGCACAGGAAATGCATTTTTTTGTGAAAATGAATGTACACACACCTACAAGGTACAACTGGGCAGTCATGTCAGCAACTGTGCTCACAGTGCAGTTTACAGGCACACATAGTACTGGGGTCATAAAAATGCCTACAATTGCTGACAGTACCCCTTTAATAATTTTGGAATGGATTAATATTTTTTTTGCACCAAACCTGCAAAGGAAGCTAACCCTGAACAGTTCAGACCAAATTTCCAAACCATCTGGGAGCTAGGTGATTGCAAAAAAACAACAAAAAACAGTGATTTTTGTGTTTTTTTCACTATCCAGATCTCCGAATCTACACATTTGACTGGAATAAAACTTGGCACATCAAGACATCAACCCTACATGACTGTGTATGCAACATTTTGTGCACATCTGTTGAACAGCTATGAAGATATTAAAGTGCAAAATTTGAGTTTTAACATGGAAACCCCTCATCCCATTAGGTGTGTACAGTATATTTCTGAAGTGTATAGAATGGGGTGAGCTTTAGGGTTGACAATGCCAAGAAAAACTGCACCCCTGATTTGTTTTAGGTGTGGGGGTAGAGTTTTAGGGTTGGAAACCCTAAAACCATATTTCTCTACTTTTTCACTTTAGCCTGAAACCTAAATTTTGCATTAACAGTTTTTTTCAAATAATTTTCTTAATATTTAAGATAGTATAATTGTATTTCTATTTGTCTGTGCTCCCATCCATCCATACTTTTTGAGATAGTGTAATCATATCCATAAATTTTCGTGTGAAACTTTAATATGAACGAAAATGTTTGTATGTCATATTTATTCATAAGAAAATTTAACATGAAAATTTTGTCTCCATACAATCATTTCATACAGTTATTTTGAAGTGCTTACTGAGCATGCTCAGAACCGAACTTTTTAAAAATAACTTTGGAACGGATTAATATTTTTTCACCAAACCAGTGAAAAGGCACATCTGTGGGCCAAGCCCTTTCTACCCTGATAATTTCAGATCAAAATTCCAAACTGTCTGGGCGCAAGACAATGACAGCAAAAAAACAAAGATTTTTTTTTTTACTTCTTTTTTGCTATCCAGAGTGTGGAATCTGCACATTCAACTGGAATGAAACTTGGCACATCAAGAGACTTACTCCACAGGATCACACATGCACACATTTGTGCAAATCCTTTCAATGGTTGTGAATATATTACAGAAATTTGTGTATGAATGAAAATAGCATACGAAAATTTTTGTATGAACAAAAATATTTGTGACTTATTTTATGAATGAAAATTTTCATATGAAATTTTTGTATGAACAAAAATGTTTGCATGAAACTTTCAGCACCATACAATCTTTTCATATAGCTATTTTGAAGTGCTTACTGAGCATGCTCAGAACCCCACATTTTTAGATTTAATAACTTTGTAACAGTTTAATATTTTTCCCCAAACTAGAAAAGGAAACTAATGTGGGCCAAGCACTTTCCGCACTTGAAATTTCAGACCAAAATTTCAAACTGTCTGGATGCTAGGTGATGGCAAAAAGAAACTAATAGAAAAACAGCAATTGTTTCCATTTTTTTCTTTTTCCAGATGTCGGAATCTACACATCGGACCAGAATGAAACTTTGAACATCAAGAGAACTACCCAAGAGACCATGCATGCAAAATTTTGTTCACATCCATTGAATGGTCGCGCGAAGATATTAAAGTGCAAAGTTTGAGGTTTACCATAAAAACCCCTGCTGAACCCTAAATATAGTGGTGCTACTACGCCACTCTATAATATTTATAGAATGAGAGTGAGAGATACTGTATCTATACAATATATATGGAGTATATATTATAGGGGCACAGAAGTGCCCCTATAATTAGGGTTAAGTAGGTTGTTTAAGGTTAAAACCCTAACTTTGCACCTTAATAACTTTGCCCCCATTCAACGGAATTGCATGGAATTTTGCATGTATGGTCTGGGGGCAAGGTCTCTTGATTTGACAAATTTCATGATAGCTGGATGTCTGGAACCTGAGATATGGATAGTGCAAAAAAGTGGAAAAAAATCGGGTCTTTTGGCCGTTTTGTTGCTCTCACCTACTACAGCCCAGACAGTTTGGAATTTTGCTCTAAAATTTTCAGAGTAGAAAGGGCTTGTCCTGGAAAGAGGCCCTTTTGGGTTTGGTGAAAAAATATTAATCAGCTACTGAATTTTAAGGATTTGAAATTTCAGTTCTATGCATGCTCATTAGAGTCTTTCATTTATATGTCCAATGCAAAAAAAAAAAATTCCAGCTCCCGATAGAAAGTTCCAGAGGGCGCTGTGCTTCTGCAGCCAGATGGACTCCTCACTTGGTGCAGAGCCTGGAGAGACTTGCTGTTTGCATCTGTAGCCACACAAAAGCACTGAGCCCAGAGGGCCCTGAGCTTCCACAGATAGAGGGACTCTTCACTTGGCACAGAAGTGCAGGGCCCACAGGGGGCCTGGTGGACCCTGCATTTCCACAGCCTGATGGACTCCATATTTGGTGATGGGCCTGAAGGGTCCTGTGCATCTGCATCAGTAGCTGCACAGAAGTGAAAGGCCCTCTGGGACTTGTGCTTCCACAGCCAGATGGACTCCTTACTTGGTTCATGGTCCTCTGGGCCCTTCAGGTCTGCATCTGTAATTACATGAAAAAAGAAGGATCTGTTCACAAGGGTCCAGAAAGGACTAGTGTGAATGAGAATACAATTTCACTATCTCAAAGAGAAAGGAAATTCATTGCAAAAACTTGTGTTAATGCACCAGTCAGAGTTCAACTTAAAGCAACTCCACCATAGAAACATAGAAAGATAGAAACATAGAAGTTGACAGCAGATAAGGACCGCAAGGCCCATCCAGTCTGCCCATTTTTTTCTACCTTATAAATGTGCCATCGGCCTTTGCTCTGTCAATCACTTATCTATTCATACTCATCTGTATTGCTCCCTTTTGCCTAGCCCATGCCTGTTTGAAGCCCTGCACTGTATTCATATCCACCAATTCCTGAGGGAGGCCATTCCTTGCATCTACCACCCTTTCTGTGAAAAAGAACTTCCTCACATTACCCCTTAATTGGCCTCCCTCCAATCTCATGCTGTGTCCTCTTGTCCTCTTGTCCTGCTATTTTTCTTATATCAAAACATGTTAGACACTTTTACCTTATTAATGCCCTTAAGGTGTTTGAATGTTTTGATCATATCACCCCTCTCTCCTTCCTTTGCTCTAGGGTATACATATTGTGCTCCGTTAATCTGTCCTCATATGTTTTCTGATGCAGTCCCTGCACCATTTTGGTTGCCCTTCTCTGGAATGCCTCAATTTGGTTAATGTCCTTGTGAAGGTGTGGCCTCCAGTACTGCACACAGTACTCCAGATGGAGCCTAACCAGTGTCTTGCAAAGAGGGATTATTACCTCCCTCTTACGACTTGTAATACCCCCACTAATACATCCCAACATCCCCCTAGCCTTACCTACTGCTTTCGTGGTCTGCTTGGATGATTTCAGGTCATCGGTGATGAGGATGCCCGAGTCTCTTTCTTCCCTTTTGACTGCCAGAACTCCCCTCCCAGCCTATAGGTGGCTTCAGGGTTTCTCTTCCCTATGTGCATGATCTTGCACTTCTTTGCATTAAACCCCAGACAGGGTTCAACTTAAAACCACAAATGTAGGGAAATGTGGTGTTAGAGTTTCCAACTCTAACTCCCCACCTCCCCTCCAAGTATCAAAAGGACGGCGCCACACAAGCAAACACAAACAGCCATCATCAGGTAAGACACACAGCATACAACTGTTTCCAGCTGACACAAATGCAGTGGTACTAATGTGCTACCTTCATGGACTTGTATATGTGGCATGTACACACTGCAAGACATACACACTTACTTATCACTGTGGATACCTTATCCTTTGCTCATCCCAAAACATATGTCTGTATAAATAAAAGATGACATGGCATGACTGAATATATCATATTTATCTTCAATCGAGGATAATGATGTCAGCAATAAGAAATGACAGTGTATGTATTGTTCTGAGATAATCGCATGCCCAGGGCCATAATAAGGTGTGCCTTTCACCCCTGAAAGTGTGGTTATCTCAGCTCAATGCACACCCGTGGAGTGTCTTATTGTGCTTATAAAATGTTTACTTTTTTAAGTGCCTTGGAAATAAAAAAACAACACATGTTTACATATATATAAATTTAAGTGTTTACAAAGATTTTTCCTGTCATAGTTCTTACACTTGCTGGAACTTCATGTATTTTTTATTTGACTGACTGTAGGACTTTTGTCCTAGTGTGCGTTCCATAGTTGTATTTTCCCCCAGTTTGGTCTGCTGTTCCTACCCCCAAAAACATTAAAATATTTCTGTCCCTACTTAGAAAATGCACACATATGCATTTTATGTTGATGTGTTATTTATGTTTTGTTTTGTTTTTCTTGAGCAGGAGAGCAAGTACAATTTGTGTGGCAGCACAGCAGCAGGAAGGATAGCCTTGACCCTGTTTATATTCAAAACATGTCTTTTTCCTATGAAAGGGGATCAGCCCTTTGAAGTTTACTCAAAACAAAGGGCCGTTATAGGACAGGAAAAAGACTGCTTAAAAAAAGTCCACTCCTAGCTAAGTACCCCATGGCATGGACTACAGAGGAAAGTAATTTTCAGTTTTCACCAGGCCTTCCACCTCAGCTGAAATGCTTTATAGAGGAACAGATGATAATGATAATAAAAATAAACACACACACAAACACACACACACACACACACACACACACACACACTAAATTGCAAGTTGTCACAGTCCACATTAACAAAAAATTTTAGGTAAGTACGGTGTTCAGTAACTGAAACTGTATACCTTATAAGAAGTTAAACTCAATAACTCATTGGTATCTTTTCAGTAAAACAAAAACATTTATTAAGGAGAAAAGGAAATAGTGCAAAAGAAAGTAATTCAAATAGCATTATACTTGAATAAGTCTATAACATGTGTGGTGTGTGGCCACTAGATGGAGCTCTTCACTCAATTGTTTAAGCAATAACAACTAAGAAGCAGGTTATTTCCTAGAAAGTAATGACCAGATAAGAGGATTGAGGTACTGAAGTGCAGTTGAAAGCCACCTCCCACTATTTAGTTCTTAATCCCTGGAAATGATCGGCTCTGAGTTTGTGATTGCTAATATAAATCTAATTTCATTGAAAGCCTTGCTTTTAGAGGTTTTTCCTTACAGTACCTTTCCTTTTTTTGTGTGAGCCAAGCACTATGCACGGAGCAGTACGGTGCTGGGACGTGTAAAAGTTTCATAGGCTGCATGCCTCACAATGTGTTGCTAGCAGGTGGAGTGATAATTTCTTAGAGATTAATGACTGATACAGTAACCAATCCCAAGCACAATATGGCTCATGAATTTTCATTTAGATTTATAATTATTTCTACTTGCTTCTTAGCTTGTTCCATGAAATGAGTTTTCAGTTCTTTGCAAGAAGTCATGTTTAACCACAGTCTTTCAGAGGAGACTTTCACAATCACAACTGCTAAATGCTTAAAGACTCTAGTGTTACTTCAGAGCAAGCAAGGATAGCATTGCTCCTCATGGATGCTCATGCCTCAGACACTGCACAAAGCAACAGTAGGGAAAACAGAAAGTCCAGCACCAAGAATTGCATGAAACACTATGTTTAAAGTGAAAAAAATGTTTTATTATAGGCACATACCATAGCCGAACTCCAGACAACAGTGCACCAACATTTCAAGCAGTGACTCAGCTCCTTTCAAGGTGTAACAGCCACACATTTTCATCCTGCTTTAATAGCAAGGATGTTCTTAAAGTGACAGGCCAGCATTTTACTCTAACACAGTGTATATATCTACTGGAAGAAAATGGACAAATGAAGAAATGCAAAATGTGCAAAAAACAATCTGTGTAAATATGTTATAAAATGCTTCTAATAGATGTGCAAAAATATGGCTGCATATCAGGACTGATAACACAACCCAGTTAAATAATATGCCTAATAGATGTGCACAAATATAGCTGCATATCAGCACTGATAACGCAGCCCAGTTAAATAATGTGCCTATACTGAGAAAGACAGTACACAAACATTGATACATTCTTGTATCTGCTATATGCAGGCTGGACTTTCTAATCATTTTCAGTTCATTCTATTCAATAGATTGTTTGAAGCTGTGCCTGTAAAAGATAAAATGCACATTCTAGTGTGATTTATTAGATATTTAATTCTGATCTAATAAATTTATAAATGTATACTCTTGAGCTAAATTAAGGGGGCAAAATCGAACCTCTCATTCAGTCCTGGTACTATGTTACCTTCAGATTAAAAATCCAGAACACCTCCTGTCGTAACAATGTATCAACCTGTCCCTTATCACTGCCACTGGCCCTCACAACTGGAATGTGGCTAAAATAATCCTAGTATTTAAAAAAGATGATACTAGAAGCATTGAGAATTACCAACCACTTGCAAGCCTGCCCATCCTTAGCAAGTTGCTTGAAAAACTTGTGGCTTCCCAGGTCACGGACCACCTCCATAAACACAACCTGCTATCCCCTGCTCAGCAAGGTTTCAGGTGGGCTCACAGCACTTCTACTGCCCTTGTCCAGCTAACTAATGATGTAAAATCTGCCACAGACAAAGGAATGTTTACTGGGGCCATTTTCATTGATGTCACTAAAGTGTTTGACCTGGTTAATCACACCCTACTAAAATTCAAACTATACTCCCTTGGAGTATCTCCTGCTGCCATTAGCTGGTTCTCAAGTTACCGAAGCAGCTGGCAAAAATTTGTTAAGTTTAGCAAGGCTGACTCTACCCCAAAAACTATCAATGTTGGAGTCCTCCAAGGCTCCATCTTGGGCCCACTACTATTCTACATCTTCATTAATGACATCCCTAACACCTTCTCCCACTGTAACACTCTTCTATATGCAGATGACATGGTGCTCTACTCAAGTTCCAAGTGTCTGAGTGACATCAATATTAGACTCAACGCTGACTTCTGCAGTGTTCAGAAATGGTTCATACATGATTGCCTCATCCTGAACTCTGGCAAGGCTCAGGCCATGCTCTTTGGATCCAATCATAAATCAAGAGCTCTCTCCACTGATCTGGATATACTCTGCCTTGATGACTCCCTTGTCTCCATGGACAACTCCTTCAAATACTTAGGCGTCACCCTTGATCCAGCCCTAGACTTCTCATTGCATATCTCAACTGTCTATAAGTCCTCTAACGCCAAGCTTGAACTCACCTATAGGATAAGTTATGCTCTGATTCCCATGGGGAGGGTCGCTGTTGCCCAGGGAGTCCTGCTCCCTAGCCTCTCCTATGGGCTCACCTCTTTCTTTGAAGCAAGTGCGAGCAACCTAGCTAAATGGAATATTTGCCTACAATAATATATGTAGATTTGCCTTATCAGTCCCACCACTGCAAGCTTTACTCCAGCCTTGGCTGGCTATCCTTCTCCTTAGGTGACTCTACACCTTATGCTGTGTCATTGACAATATTATCAGTTCCACCAAACCAACCAACTTCACAGCTACGTTTTCATCCTCAGATCAAGCCTACACCTTATGCTCAATTGACCTGTCTCTACTGGCCCTTCACAATTGTTCCTCAAAAATGGATGAGCAGGCATTTTCTTTTCTCTCCAAGGGCTTGGAACACCCTTTCTCCCAGTCTAAGGGCTTGTCAGTCCCACCTCATATTCAAAACAGAACTTTGCAAATTCCTAAGTTTCACAGATGTATACTCTTGCACCTGAATTTGTACTGCTGCAAACTACCTCATAAGTCCATGTGAACTACTGTGCTCATAATGTCTGACACTGCAACAGTAACTGTTTGATGGCTTGCCATGATGCACTGTCTCTCATTGTATTTGTATTGTTTCAGTTTGCAGAGCTCTTGCCTGTTCTTTGTGCTCCTTATGGATCTGACATATTCATATGTTTCACTGTCTTCTATTCATATGAAATGGTATTGACCCTACTGTGTTTGTATCTTCCAATTGTCTTTGTAATCTCCTAGGTCCTGTCTGAAAATAGGCATTTTATTGTCTACAGTACCTAGTCAACAAAAACAAAATAAATAAATAAATTATCATGATCACCTCCACTCAGTCCTGTTTTTGGGTTTCTCAATACACTGAAACAAACAAGCATTTGTCAATGCCGAATGTTGCTTGCTTGTATGTGCTGTTTAGGTATTTGGAAGTGACAGTTTCATGCCTTCCTCCCAAGACATCCACTGTGTCTTTCCGCTCAGTATTCACAGAAGAGTGGGAGGGGCAAGGGCCACAGCAGTACAGCAGTTGCCAAGGGGGGTGAAGAGGTGGACAAAAGAGTCCTGCAGGAGCTCACTAAATTGAAGGTAGACAAAGCGATGGAACCAGATGGCATACGCCCAAGGATATTAACAGAACTGCGAAGGAGATAGCAGTACCTCTGGGCCATGTTTACTGAGTCATTCAACATGAGTGAATTGGAGGAGGGCACATGTGGTCCTCTACACAAGTCCAGCAGCAGGGAGGAGGCAGGGAACAATAGGCCATTCAGCCTCACCTCAGTAGTGGGGAAGATCATGGAGACATTGCTTAAAGAACGGATAGTGGGGCATCTAGATGCCATCGGAACCCAGGACCATAGACAACATGGATTCACAGTGGGACATCATGTCAGATAAATCTGGTTGATTTATTTGACTGGGTGACAAAGGAAGTGAATCAGGGTGGGGCAGCAGACAACGCTTACCTTGATTTCAGCAAAGCCTTTGACACCATCCCATGTAGGAGGCTGATAAACTAGCTGGGTAGGCTGAACATGGGGGAAAGGGTGGTAAACTGGGTTAGAAACTGGCTAACAGACAGGAGGCAGAGAGTGGTGGTAAATGGTATGCAGTCTAGGGAGAGGGGGCGACCAGTGGGGTGCTGCAGGGATCGGTCCTGGGGCCAGTTCTGTTCAATGTCTTCATTAGTAATATTGCTATACATCTGAAGGGAATTTTTTCACCAAATTTTCAACATAGCCATTTTAAGACCTCTGCTCATGAACAGTGTCACTGTGATTTTCTTAATTTGTCCCGTACATTGATTTCGCACACCGACTGCGCCATTGTGAGCTACATGGGCGGAAACACGTTTTGGGTGAGATGTGAAAAATGACAGCTGTACTACTCATAAGAAGGTGTGGTAAAATGACAATGTTGAAAATCTGGAGTGAAAATATTGAAAATTGGCAGACTTATGGCGTGCATAGGAACTAGCACTAGCGCTCATAAAACAGTCATTTTGAATTTTTCACCAAATTTTCAACATAGTCATTTTAAGACCTTTGCTCATGAACACTGTCACTGTGATTTTCTTCTTTATCCATTACATTGATTTCACACCGACTGCGCCATTGTCTTGTGACATGGGTGGAAACATGTTTAGGTGAGATGTGAAAAATTACAGCTGTACTATTTATAAGAAGGTTTGGCAAAATGGCAATGTTGGAAATCTGGAGTGAAAATATTGAAAATTCGCGAACTTACGAGTGTGCATAGGAACTGTACAACGCACGCTCGTAAAACAGTCATTTTGTGGAATTTTTTCACCAAATTTTCAACATAGCCATTTTAACACCTGAGCTCATGAACAGTGTCACTGTGATTTTCTTAATTTGTCCGTACATTGAACTTCGCACACCATTCTTGCCATTGTGTGCTACATGTGGGCAGAAACCGTTTTATGAGTGAGATGTGAAAATGTCAGCTGTACTACTCATAAGAAGGTGTGATAAAATGGTAATGTTGAAAATCTGGAGTGAAAATATTGAAATTTCGCGAACTTATGAGCCTGCGTAGGAACTGCGCAACGCACGCTCGTAAAACAGTCATTTCTTGGAATTTTGGCACCAAATTTTCAACATGGGGTTTTTGGGACCCCTTCTCATGAACATCACTGTCATGGTGGTATTCAGGTCTGAAGGGTGATTTCACAGTCACTGCGCAAAATCATCCTTCAGGCCAGAATAACGCCATGACAGTGACATCATTCATGAGAAGGGGTCCTAAAAACCCCATGTTGAAAATGTGGTGCAAAATTCCCAAAGAGATATGCAGCAGTTGAAACCCCTATCTAGCCCATTATACAGCTTACCGGCATTTTCTCTGTTCATGATGGCTTTGAAAGTTAGAGCGTGTTCCCAGTCCACAAGATCGCTCGCACCAGAGTCCGAGGTGCGGCGGTGGGGGTGTGGGAGGCTGGGTGCGCAGTGGGTGGGTGCGGGTTGTGGGAGGGGAATCGGGAGATGCACCGCTGGGACCGCTTTTGTTTTACAGGTTTAAAAAAGAGCATCGTGGATCGCTTGCCACTCTGGGGTGGGCTCCCAGCGTGGCACAAGGATGGGGGCATTCAGCTGATGGGGATTGGGCACCCCGTTAGCCAAAGGACTGCTTGCCACGCTGGGGTGCGCTCCCAGTGGCACACCTACTACTGGGGGGCGCAGCTCGCCGATGGGGATTGGGCACCCATCGCTATACAGTGCGTGGTGGGAAGCATGCTCATGGTGGGGGGAGCTACGCTTCTTATCGATGCTCACTGAAGCGTAGCTCCCCCTTTCAACTGTATGCCACAGCATTTTGAAGCGTGTCATAGACAGCTCCAAAATGCATTGGCTTACAGGGGCCGCGCCTGCCAGCTCACTGACTGAATTGGAGGAGGAGATGACACACCTCCGAAATCTCCGATGATGGCACTATGTTTCTTGCACATGTGTGCAAGCAACATAAAAATGGAGATCACACCTATTACTGATATGATTTGCTAGGGCATTTTCTTGATTTGAACTGCCTAAAATAATCTGTGTATTACCTAAAATCTAAATGCAACAAGGATCTGTAAAAAAAAAAAAAAAAAAAGTATGTTAAAAGCTTTTTAATAAACTACTCTGTGGACTACTTAAAATCTAAATAAAAAGGATCTGCTAAGGTCTGAAAAGCTTTATTAAAAGCTACTTGGAATTGGACCACCTAAAATCTAAATAAAAATGCTGTTTGAAGGTTTGAAGCCATAAAGGGCAACTGTGAGCGAAAAAGTACTTACGAAATAAATCAGGCAACAAACACAGTCAGTTTTTCTTGTTGCATTTATTATTGACAAGAAAACAAACACAGTCAGTTTTTCTAATTGTGTTTATTATTGACAATACAACACACACAGTCAGTTTTTCTTATTGTGTTTAATTTTGACAATAAAACACACACAGTCAGTTTTTCTTGTTCTGTTTATTATTGACAAGAAAACACACAGTTTTTCTTGTTGCATTTATTATTGACAAGAAAACACACACAATCTTTTTTTCTTGTTGTGTTTATTATTGACAATTACAAGACAGACAAGTTAAAGTTCAACACATTAAACATTATCTGAGTGCGTAGCATAGCCTACCTAACAGCCTAGCCAGTGGAGAGTTACTCTACTAGTCTGCGCAAGTGCAAGCTACTTAGTGCCGCCAGTCTGCACAACTGTCTGCTGCAATGGTCACGAGCAGCCAGTCAGACACTATGAGTCTTCTTACATTTGGTTTTAAGAGAAAATGTATTGATGAGATGGTGATTCCCCAGTAGCAAGCGCTGGCAGTACCACAACCACTTCAGCTATTGTAATGCCACCACTTCCTTGCCTCGACAGTCAAACTGCTGTGACCACTGAAGTTTCAAGAGCTTATACTGAAAATCCGGTTAAGGCCCAAAAAGTTAGAACATTTCAAGATGCATTGAAAAAGGCAGGCAGTGGCTTACTATGACACAGATAAATGTGCAATGTTCTGTACATGATGTCAGAAGTATGATAAAAACCAAAGCACAAATTATGTCAGAACTGGATGCAGTACTTTTAGAGTACACATTATCTCAGTACATTAAATGTCCATAGCACACAAAAATGCTGAGAGGGCATACATTGCAAATAAAACAAAAGTTAGAGAAAGCTCAATAGAGAAATCCATACAATTAATGGAACAAAAAGAAAGGGACCAAATTAGTAAATTGCTCTGTGCTGCATATGATATTGCTAGGACCAAAAGGTCTTTCAGGGATTTTCCTTGGTTGATAGAGTTGCAACGAAGAAATCATGGAGATGATGCCATGGGCTACAGTTACAGTAGTGATAAGCACTGCCATGTCTTCATTCACTGTATTGCTCAATATACTCAAAACACCACTGCTAGTCTATCACAAGATAATAACTACTTGTCTTTTCTTGTTGATTCCTGCTCAGATAAAAGTGTGACAGAGGAGGAGAAGCGCATTTGTGTGCATGTTTTTGAAAATGGCCTACCTGTAACGAGGTTTCTTGCACTGAAACCAGTCAGTGTTCCTAATTCTGAAAGCATTTTAAATACTGTCATTGATGCTTTATATAGTGAAGGTGGTTTAAAGGATGGTGGTTGGAAACATAAGCTGATCAGTGCAGCATCTGATGGTGCTGCTGTAATGTTAGGAAGCACTTGAGGTGTCCTTACTCGAATAAAGCAAGACTGCCCACACTTCATTGACATACACTGATGTGTACATTGATTAGAGCTTGCTGTAAAGGATTCTTTGAAAGACAGTCCTATCTACAAATTAGTAGAACAACTTCTACAGAAGATTTACTCATTTTACCACAAGTCACCAAAAAGTTGGAAAGGCCTACAGGAAACAGGATCACTTTTAATTATTAATGTGGTCAAACCAGTTAACACTGGTGGCACTAAATGGCTTGCACACAGAGAATGGGCCATTTCTGCCCTTAAAGGAGCTGGACCACCTTAGTGCCTCGCCGTGAACATGTTTCACTGACAAGCAAGATCATGACAAAAAAGCTCTGGGAATACTTAACATGCTTAAGACTTCAAAATGTGTCCTGTATATGAACTTTCTGAAGGTGTTTTTTTTTTTTGTTATTTATCTGCTCTTAGTCTGTGCTTTCAGCAAGAGGATTCCACTGTTGAAAAAGTTCACAACAGGGTAGAAAGCACAATTCAGAAACTAAATCGTCTCTTGAATGACGAAACTCTTCACCGTATAACACTTGCATGTGTAAATAAGAACCTAACTCAGTACAACAGCGTTGACTTTAATGAAACTAGCAGACACAGGTAAGATTCTCCTTCAGACACTAAAGAAGCTACAATATCAGAGATCAAAAAAATTCTTCAGAAAACATTACAGCACATTGAATCTTTCTTTCAATCTTTCATATGAATAAAATGCTGCTAGCTGCAAGAACTTTAAATTTTCAGTCCTGGCCAACATCCACAGAGGTACTTGACGCATATGGAAGTCAGGCAGTTCAAACAATTGTCGATCACTATAAAGTGGTCCTAGAGTCACATGGAGTTGATGTAACTTTGGTACTGCTGGAGTGGCTAGACTTAAAAAAGGATGTACTCCACTTGCTGTCTGCTGAAAATTGCAGGTCTCTGAAATTGTTGAAAATTGTAGGACTCTGAAATTGTGGTAGAAAGTGATTCTTGCAGACGTGCATGAGAAACAGTTCTGAAATGTGCTAGCCATTGTCAAGATAGTTCTTTTGATTTCTGTTCACACTGCCGCTGCAGAACGAGACTTCTCTCTGATGGGAAGAATTAAAAATGATTGGAAAGTTGGACTATGCCCAAACACCCTTCATGACTTAATGTCTATATCTCTCAATGGACCCCAACTCAGTGAATATAATCCTAAATGTGCCATATCACTGTGGTGGAAAAATGGCAAAAGAAGGCCAACTACCAAAGCTTATGGCTCCAGAACACTGTCACTGCATGCTGCTTCTGCCAGCACTAGTGGTGATGAAAATGTTTGGTCCAGTGAAGACAACATTTAAAATTATGCAAACTAAGGGGTGGCATGTAGATAGTTTCTTGGGCATGTACATTTGCTTATTAGATGCCCAAGTGGGCATGCACTTTTTTTTCACAAATTTCATACCCTGGGGCTAATGTTAACGAAAACCAGAGGGGAAGTCAACAGGGAGGCAGACGTAACAGCTATGACTGAAATGGAATGATGGCCCGACTGAAGAGGAGGCAGACAAAAATAAAAGAAATAATTTATTAAGAGGGGATAGTCTCACCAGACATGAGACAAAATCAACAAAAGCATAAAAATAAAAAGCAAGAGGCAGATTTATACACTATTAAAAACACAATGTCATATATTAAGCAGGCGGTTGAAAAGTAACACTGTAAATATCCTAATAAAATAATGTTAAGGACTGCAATAAAACTTTGGGTTATACAAAATAAAGCAACCTGGTAATTGAAAACAGAAGCCCCGAAATCAAAAAGCCTCCTAGTAGGTAGGTACTATAAGTAAGTAACAATCGTATTCATATAGATGTATGAACAGAGATAAAACTCAGTTGAGCCGAAACTCTTTTCCAATGAGCTCCCATTATGCCTTCCATCAACTCAAACGGAGAAGACAAATATACAGAATTATAAATAAATATCGTAAGTTTATATACAATTCAATACAAAATACACATTTCAATTGAACAATTTCTAGTAGGGAGTTAAAAAAGACTCATTACTTCACTGTAGATCCTAAACATACTGCAGTCTAGTAGAAACGAAAACAGAGCAGCTTTTGATTATGTAAAAAAAACTATAAACTTTATTGCGCAACCATTAGGTCATTACATATTAAAATGTACAATACAAGAAGCTTGGGCAAATACATAATGAAATTACAATAGAAAAAATGTGAACAAATACATTATATATTATATGCACTCATCACTGCAGCAGGGCATATCTGTCTGCATGTGTATAAATAAATTACCATATCAAGGTTAACATAAAAGTGCACCGTAGACTCTACAGACATTCCACAATTCCCCCAGTGTGTTACATTAGAACTGACAGTCTAAGTTGTTGTTTACAGTACTAAAAAGTAATACTTGAATACTGTTTTTTAACATACATCATACCAGTAATAGTAGTGAAATGTGGACAACACGTCCAAAGTTTTAACTAACTCATTCAAAAGCCCATCTAATGCTCTTCTTAAGTTTAAACAGGACATACTTTGATTATGTTGTATTCAATGCATAATAACAAGGCAGTGATTTAACAGCCTGTGCCAATATCCAGTTTTTAATTTTAGTCAGGCTTATACATCTGCTAGCAGGTCTCAGAGAATGAGAAACAGAATTCCACAGGACTGGGCCAAGAGGTAGAAAGCAGACCTACTCACGTGCAATTTTCTAGGCAGGGCAATAATCTCCAGTCCCAAGGCTGATCTTCAACCTTCTTTCATTCTTCTATTAATATTTCTCAAAATATAATCTGGTAAGTGACTCATTTGTATATTAGGGTCAATGTTATTTATTTATTTAAACATTTGGTAACCGGGAAATGTACACTGAGCCAAGGCTCGATTCCAGGTGCAACCAGGGAGGAGGGGTATACATCAAAAATGAGTTACAATAAACCACAGAACAGCGTGATAAAAAACAATCAGATAGTTATGGCAGTGCAATTATGGGTGACATAGGGCATTCATAAAGATCAAAATATGGAATATGTTGCAAGAGACAGGAGAGGGGAGGAATACAAAGTATGAGTGCAAACATCAAGGTCTTGCTAGTAAGTACTTAAGAGGCAGGAGACAGGAAGCAAGCAGAGGGAAGCATGAGTGGGTCAGTTGTGACAGTGATGGGGTGGGGGTGGAAGAAGATGAAACTGTTGTTTGCAGGCAAGATGAGAGGAGTTTCTGATTGGGGGGAGAGATTGTTCCCTAAACTGGGGAGCCAGTAGGAGAAAGCAGCTTTGCTGGCTGAGGAAGATGGATGAGGCAGGGTAAAGTATCTACCATTCCTGTGCCTCAGTTCGTAGGGAGAGTGAGAAGCTGGGGATAGATTATTCATTAGATAGGAGGGAAGCATGTTGAATCAGTATTTAGATATGAAAGTGAGGGAGCGAATGTAATGTCTGTGTGACAGCAGAGTGAGTCCAAGAAGTGAGTAGATCGCAGCAGTGAGTTCAAAGGGGGGAGTTGGTCAAGAAATGGCAGAAAGAATTCAGGAGAGTGTCTAGTTTGGACAGGTTGGTTACAGAAGCAGGGCTATAGACAACATCTGCATAATCAAAGATGGGGAGGATCATTTTGGATAAGATTACTCATCTGGCTGGAGGAGGGAGGGAGCCTCTATGCCGTTACAACATGCCAAGTTTGGGGCGGAGTTTGGATACGGTGGCATCGAAGAGCATACAGAAGGATAAATAAGATCCAAGTATTTGTACGTAGTGACCTGGTCTAGAGAGGAACCATACAGTGAAGTGATAGGGGGAGGGGGGATAAACTGCTCAGTTTCTGCGCTGTGCCAAAAACCAAAGAGACTGTTTAGGTTGTGTTCACTTTCAGCTGGTTTTGACAGAACCAGAGCTGAATGTTATTGAAGTCATTTTGGTGGGTAGCATGAACTTCATGCATTATGAGGCCAGAGGTGAAAAGGATAGTGTTGTCCAAGTACATGTGTATGCTGGATTTGGAGTAGGAGTAGGGAAGGTTGTATATGAAGAGGGAGAAGAGGATGGAGCAGCTTCTGATAGGGGACTTAATTGTTAGGGGTGTAGACCTGGGGAAGCGAGAGGAGAGGGAAGTAAGGTGCCTGCCTGGTGCCACGGCTTGGAGGGACAGGAAGCAAATCCTCAGGATTGCAGAAGCAGCATCACAGGAGAGGAAACTAGATATCATTGTCCACCTTGGGACAAATGACCTAGCTAGGCATGAGATCAGTGTAGATCAGGATGAATTTGTGGAGTTGGGTAGGGGCCTCAAACAAGTAACAAGCACGATAATCTTCTCAAAGGTGCTGCCAGTCTACGGCAGGGGTGAGGCTAGGGTACTGCACACCATGGAGTTTAATGAATGGTTGCAAAACTGGAGCAGAGCACAGGGCTTTGGCTTCATTGGGGACTGGGAGTCCACCTGGAGAGATGAAGGTCTATACTGGCATGATGGTCTGCATCTGTCCAGGAAGGGAAACACGCTCCTAAGTGTCAGGTCTAAAGGCTTCCTTGGCAAGCTTTTAAACAAGCCAAGGGGGAGGTGCTGATAGAAAACAGGAAAGTTCAAGCCTCCCCCCACAAAACATGGCAGGTAGTAGGGTAAACACTGAGGTACAGAGCTTGACAGAGGGCAGGACAGGGGTAAATGGAAAAATGGACAAGGGCAATAAGAGCAGGGATGGGGTAAAAAAGAATAAAACCAACATTAAATGGAGGGCAATGAGTACCAATGCCCATAGTCTTGGAAACAAGCTTCCAGAGCTAGTAGCCCTGATGGAAGAGGAACACTTGGATATTGTGGCAGTCACAGAAACATGGTACACAAAGAACCATGACTGGGATGTCAACATACCAGGGTACACAATCTACAGAAGGGACAGGGAGGGGAAAAGAGGAGGTGGAGTAGCTCTCAACATAAAGGAAGGGATCAAAGCTACAGAACTAAAAAGTAAAGGGGGAGGACAAGAGGCACTCTGGGTCACCTTGGAGACAGGGAATGGCATCACAAACCCCACAGGGGTTGTATACAGACCCCGTCTCAAGGGGAGAAAATGGACAAGAAAATGATAGTGGGCATTCTCAAAATGGCTGAAAAAGGGGAGGTACTGTTGATGGGGGACCTGAATATGCCAGATGTTAACTGGACAACATGGACTGCAGCCACATCCAAGAGCAGGGTCATTCTCAATGCCCTGCAGCGGGCATGCCTTAGACAGCTGGTGGTGGAACCCACTCTGAAGGGAGCAATATTAGACCTGGTACTTTCAAATGGAGAGAGGATCATAAATTTAGAAGTCAGTAGACATCTGGGAACAAGCGACCACTGCACGGTGTACTTCACAATAAGCACAACCATGGAGACAAGCCATACAAAGACAAGGATATTGGACTTTAGAAGGGCTGACTTTGGCATAATGGGTGAATACCTGAGTAATGCATTAGCAAATGGCCTGAAAGGAGGGTTGGAAGAACAATGCAGAAAAATCAAAACTGCCATCATGGAGGCAACAAGCCTTTGTGTGAAACAAATAAAGAAAACAAAGCAGAATAAAAAATCACTATGGTTCTCAAAAGAGGTGTCAGGGAAGGTTAAGGAGAAAAAGGCTGCATCAGACAGTATAAGGAATCACAGAAGGAGCACGACAGGGAACTGTATCAATTAAAGCAGAAAGAAGTGGGGAAGGCAGTCAGAAAAGCAAAGGCCCAAACTGAGGAAAAGATTGCCAACTCAGTTAAGAAGGGGGATAAAACCTTTTACAGGTACATTAGGGAGCATAGAAAGGTTAAGGGAGGGGTAGTGAAGATTAATAAAGGAGAGGGGAGGTGGGCAGAGGGAGACAGTGAAAAGGCAGAAATACTGAATGAATACTTTTGCTCAGTATTCACAAAAGAAGAAGAAGAGGAGTTACCTAAACCAAACAATGGAAGCACTCTGGGTAGTGGGGTTGATGCCAGTCCATTTACAGAACAGAGAGTCCTGAAAGAACTCCCAAAACTCAAGGTGGACAAAGCAATGGGCATGACGGGATTCACCCTAGAATCCTAAAAGAGCTAAGGGAGGACCTAGTGACGCCACTAACCACACTTTTTAGCAAATCATGGGAAGATGGGGTGGTACCTGAGGACTGGAAGAGGGCAGACGTGATTCCCCTTCACAAAAGTGGGAGCAAGGCAGAAGCAGGAAACTACAGACCTGTTAGTTTACCTCAGTGGTGGGGAAAATGATGGAATCACTTCTGAAAGAAAGAATTGTTCAGTACCTAGAGGCCAGTGGGGCACAGAACCCAAAGCAGCAAGGATTCACAGCAGGAAGGTCATGTCAGATGAATCTAATCGATTTCTTTGACTGGGTGACCAAAGTAATAGACCAGGGAGGGGCTGTGGATATGGCCTACCTAGACTTTAGCAAGGCATCTGACACAGTCCCGCACAAAAGATTAATAATCAAGTTAGCCATCCTGGGAGTGGGTCCCAGTGTGGTAGCCTGGGTAGCAAACTGGCTGCACAACAGGACACAGAAGGTAATAGTGAATGGAACACATTCTGAAGAAAGGGAGGTTAGTAGTGGAGTACCTCAGGGCTCAGTACTGGGTCCAGTCCTCTTTAACGTCTTTATAGGTGACATTGCAGAGGGTCTGGAAGGAAAGGTATGCCTCTTTGCAGATGACACAAAGATCTGTAGCAGAGCTGATACACAAGGGGGAGTAGAAAGGAAGAGAAGGGACTTGGCAAGGTTGGAGAATGGTCAGACATATGGCAACTTAGATTCAATGCAAGAAGTGCAAAGTAATGCACCTGGGAAATAAAAATCCAGGAGAAGAGTACACAATAGCAGGGGAGGTACTAACGACAACAATAATAGAAAGGGATCTGGGTGTAGTCATATCAGATGACCTAAAGGTGGGTAAGCAATGTGAGAAGTCAGTAAGGAGAGCCAGGGGGATACTGGGATGCATAAGGAGGGGCATCACAAGTAGAAAAAGGGAAGTGGTTATCCCTCTGTACAGGCAGTTGGTGAGACCCCATCTGGAGTACTGCGTGCAGTTTTGGGGACCTCATCTACGCAAGGACATAGACAGGATGGAAGCTGTCCAGAAGAGGGCAACTAAAATGGTGCAGGGTCTACATCAGAAACCATATGAAGAGAGACTGAGAGAGCTTAATATGTATACCCTTGATGAAAGGAGGGACAGGGGGACATGATAGAAACTTTTAAGTACCTCAAGGGAATCAACAAAGTCCAGGAGGGTAGCATCTTTCAGAAAAAGAGATGTGTAAGAACAAGGGGGCACAATTTAAAGTTAGAGAGGAGATGGCTCAGGGGTAATGTGAGGATATTCTTTTTCATGGAGAGAGTGGTGGACGCATGGAACTGCCTTCCTGGAGAGGTTGTGGGGTCTAAAACAGTGGGGGAATTCAAACATGCATGGGACAGACACAAGGCAATTATAGTTGGGGGTTGCAGGAAGTAGGCTGTTGGTTAACTAGAATCTGCAGCTTATCCAATAGGTAGGGAAATGGGCAGACTGGGTTGGCCAAGTGGTCCTTATCTGCCATCAAAGTCTATGTTTCCACGATGGGACAGAGGACTGAGCCTTGTGGGACACCCGCTAGGATATGGAGGGGCGGGAGGTGTCGTCAGCAATTTTGACCAGTTGCAGCCTGTTGCAGAGATAGGAATTAAACCACTGGATGGTGATAGGGGCTAGCCCAGCTGCTTCTAGCTTGTGTAGGAGGAGGGGGTGGGATATAGAGTCAAAGGCCTTAGCCACGTTGATGAACATAGTGACAGGAGGCCCTGATCTGAGGCAGTGAGACAGAAGGTTAGAGTTCTGATTTGTACATGCTTTCAAGTAATGTGAAACATTTTATACTGCAGCGAGTCTGAGCTCAGATAGGCAGTGCAGTTCTGTATTCATCTTAAATGTATGATGGGTCCTGCATTCACTTAATCACAACCACCTCTGCATAAAGCTGACAATGATGAGTTTTACTGGGGGACTCCTAACAGTACACCTGAATTTAATCACCTTTGAGATTCAGGGCATGTCCCCACATCCAGCTGGAGCACACCGGATAAAACATCTCTGTCTTTTCAATCTTGTTGATATCCTTGAGCCTACCATATCCCCTTGTCGGCCTCCTTTTCTCCTAGTCAGACATGGGATGGGGCTCCAGGCTTTTCTCGTACTTTTTGTCTCCCATTCTGCTGATCATTTTGGTGGTCCTGTGTTCCACCCTCTTCACTATCTCAGCCAATGTCCATTTTGTATTGAGGATCCCAGAACTGTATACAGTACTCACAGTGGGGCCTTACCAGGCCCTTGTGAAGAGACAGGATTACAGACCCCGGATGCATGTTTTACGTTGCGTGCATCTAAACTGATGCCACTGCTTGTATACAGAACTGCACTGCCTATCTAAGCTCAGACTCACTGCAGTATAAAATGTTTTACATTACTTGAAAGCATATACACATCAGAATTCTAGCCTTCTCTATTCTGCTGCAGAAATATTGTACTAAAGTGCAATTTGTAGAGAACATCTCCAGCAGTATTTTTGCTTTTTCTTAAAGATCCTCTGACATCTCAGGAGGAAAACTTGGATAAAAAAAATCAGATAGAATTTAAGTCATATTTCAGTGCAGTCTTTTTATGCCCCTGCCAGACTCTTGTCCACCCACCTAGGGCAATGACAATAGCCTAACCCAATCTTTTGTTTTTTATAACCTATTTTTCATGATAGCCCAACTAAGATGCAGTATCTCATTCCCAGTTTTACCTATTTTAACAGTTACTGGGTCCAGTTCTGGAGACCCCATCTCTGCAAGAACATAGACAGGATAGAGGCAGTCCAGAGGAGGGAAACTAAAATGATGCAGGGTCTGCAAGAGAAGCTATACGAGGATAGACTAAAGGAGCTTAATATGTATACCCTTGAGGAAAGGAGGGAGAAGGGGGACATGACAGAAACGTTTAAGTATCTCAGTGGAATCAACAAAGTCCAAGAGAGCATCTTTCAGAAAAAGAGCGTGCAAGAACAAGGGAGCACAATTTGAAGATAGAGAGGGGGAGGTTCAAGGGCAATGTGAAGTATTTTTTCACAGAGAGGGTGGTGGACGCATGGAACAGCCTTTGTGAGGAGGTTGTGGGGTCTAAAACTGTGGGAGAATTCAAGAATGCATGGGACAGGCATAAGGCAATTTTTGTGGGAGGTAGGAAGAAATAGGCTGTTGGTTAACTAGGATCTGCAACTTATCTTGTAGGTAGGGAAATGGGCAGACTAGGTGGGCCAAGTGGTCCTTATCTGCCATCAAAGTCTATGTTTCTATATTATGTGGACTGGAGCTCAGTTGACTTGATCATGGTCACACAGTGACCTTTGACTCTACTGGGACCATCTGCCACTAAACTGCCATTGCTTCTGCCTGTCCCCCACAGCTTGCCTCAGTAGGGGGCTCTAGGGGAGGGTCATCCTCCCTTCGTCAGTACCTGGAGCCCTGGCAGCAGGCTCCATGGTGCAGGCCCAAGCATACAGGCCCCATCATTCTGATGGAAATTGGGTTTTTCTCCCCAGATTATGCATCCGTCACACATAATCTGATGTCATGTGCCAGATGCAGTGCATTGTGCGCATAAGTAGCCCTTCACAAGGCAGCAGGCTCCCTTCCCCCACTATGAGATCCAGTTGTGCAAGTGGTGCCCAATGTCATCCTCCCCAGGCTGGTTCACTCTGCCATTTGGCAGCACTCCCCAGCTCTGACCTCATCAGATCCTGGCTCTATAATTCCAGGTCACCTGCTTGGACATGTGGCTGGGCCATCACCAGCACTCCCCATTTCTGGCTGTACCCAATCCTGGCTCCCCATTTCAGGTCACCTGCATGGAAGTGAGAGACCCCTATGCATGGAAGTGTGGCTGGACCATCAGCTGCACTCCCCAGCTGTGACTGCACCTAAGCGTGGCTCCCCAATTTCGGGTCACTTGCATGGAAGTGTAGCTGTGCCATTGGCAGTGCCACAATTCGGCTCAGATTTTATTTATTCTCTGCATTTAGTCTCCCATTGTTATTTTTGCTTGTGCATGTGGACATTGCCCTGGAGGAGTTTAGCAACAAATTTAATGGCATCTGTGACCACCTCATCCCCATTATGAAAATCAGGGTCAAAAGCAATAGTCACGATTGGTTAACCCCTGATATTTGGAAACTTATGAGGGAAAGGGATCGTGCTTAATCCAAGTACAGGAAACAGAAGCTCCCTCACCTTCTCCAACACTATAAAACTCTACGTAATAAATGCAAATCCGCTGTCAGGTCCACCAAAATCTCCTACCTCATACAGAAACAACTCATCTCCAAGGTAAACCTGAAACACACTTGGGACATCCTAAATGACATCATAGGCAGGGAGCAATTGAATAAGTAATTCAGCTTCTGCTCCTCTGGGCATATTGCCGTGGATTCCTTTGCAGTAGCCTCCCTCTTTAACAGCTACTTCGGTGACCTCGATAAATACAAACACATTCTATCCCCCTCCCCTAGACCCTCCTCCCAATCACTGCCTAACCCACACTCTAGTTTCTTCATCTGATACCTCTCCCCCAATGAAGTTATTAAACTTATCAAGGTCCATCACCCCAAGTCCTTTCTTGGGCTTGACAGCATTGATTACAGGATCCTCAGATTGGTCTGCAACTCCATTGCCATTCCCCTCACCAGTACTCTAAACCAATAGTTCTCAGACTTTGTCACAGTGAGCCTCCCCAAATCCATGGAAAAGATTTTGAGCCTCCCCCAAAAATTGAAATAACCTTGGGCCTCCCCAAAGAAAAATAACGTACTGTACTTTGCGCAATACACCATGAGTAAATTGAAACCCCTTTGAGTACTTGGCTCACATACAGTTCTTTGTCTTATACTGACGTGGAACCTTTGAAAAAGAGCTCCTGTGCTCAAAGGTGTTATCTGAATAACAAATAAATAAAATAAACAAATATTATCGTTCAACTTATTGTAACCCCCACCCCCCACAGGCCAACCTACATACTCTAGTTTCATTCTTGAACCATTGTTACCCCTTGTTGCAGTACCTTCATGGGTCAGACTACTTTCTCTGTTTCCTCTCTATATGAAATAACCTTCCTACACACTTTGCCTCTCCCCATCCTTCCCTGCTCCAAAGCAACTTCTCAGGGATTACTTTGCTCCTTCCTACTATTGTTCTTAGCACTTCTGTGCTCAGCCCTTGTATTTGGGCTGTTCTGCCATCAGTCTACAAATTGATCAATTACCACCACTAATTATTAGTTTATTGTTCATATTTGTTTGCACTATTGTTCATTGTGTATTTCTTGATTGTTTTGCAGTTACCTTTTGAAATATATTCACTCCCTACCCTTCCCTGGGTACACCTGAAATGAGCCTTGGCTCATTCACCTTCCCTTGTCACCTATTAGTAAATAAATACATTACATTCACCTACTATTATCTTCTTTCAGTTTGCATCATCTCTTCACACAAAATATATAAAACTCAAAATTTAAATACAGTACCTTTTCAGACTTGCTTGAGCCTCCCCTGGAACAGGTTGGGGCCTCCTCATGGATGCTGGCCTCACCATTTGAGAACCCATGCTCTAAACTACTCCCTCTGCACCAGGTCCTATCCTCTAAAATAGAAATGCGCCTTAGTCAAACCCCTCCACAAATCCAGGCCCAAGGATGACGTTTCCAATTTTAGACCCGTCTCCTTCCTGGCTCCTCTATCCAAAATACTAGAGAAAATCATTCATAAACAAACCACCGATTTCCTCAAAATGTATGAATTTCAGACTGAGGTCCAGCATGGTTTCAGATCCGGTCAGAACACTGAAACTGCCCTGATTAAATTTACCAGTTTTATCAGTAGAGCAATGGACGATGGACTTTATACCGGGTCAGTCTTTGTAGACCTCACAAAAGCATTTGACTTTGTGGACCACAACATCCTTCTGTCCACCCCATCTGACCTTCACTTTTCCCCTGATGTCACCAGTTGGTTCCAAGGCTACCTTAGTCTAAGGCCTTACCAAACCATTATTACCGGGGTTCTGTCCGACCCCTGCCTGATAAAGTTCAGAGTACCTGAAGGGGCCATACTTGGTCCCCTCCTTTTCTCCCAGCTCCCACTCATCGACTATGGAGCTCTAGTCTATTTTCCACCCCTAACTCAAGGTAACCTTCAGAAACTCTGTGGCACATATCACAACATCATTCACTTAGTCTCCGGTCTCCCTAGACATACCCACCACTGCGCCCTGTACAGAATCTCAGAGTGGACCTCTCTTGAGGACAGGCTAAACATCAAAATAGTCACCTTCTTTCATAAAATATCTCTGGGCCTCCTCCCCGTAGCATTATGTCCCTTTTCCCAAAGTTGATCCTCCCTCACACCACGAGAAGGTCTTCCACCCTCTCCTTCCCCATACCATTCCATCACACCACACACGGCCAGAACACCCTCTCCTACAAGGGTGCCAAACTGTTCAACAGCCTGCCCCCTGCCATCATTGAGTGCCCCACAACAGCCTCCTTTAAATCTAATCTAAAGTCTCATCTCTCCAATGCAATGACCTGCTTATGTCTCACTACATAATTTCCCCTCAAAGTGCCAATCTCTCCTCATCCTCCAAAAATAATAATCATCTTTATTTAAATGATCCAAGGAGAACTGTAAAGCACTTTTTCTCCATGGCTCTTTGTAATGTTTATACGTTTGTGTTAGTGACATACCTGATCTCAATTGTTCTAATTCCTGTCACCATGTTATCCCAATGTGTGATCCTGTGCTGTTTTGCCTTATGGTTGTAACCTCCTTATGTTTCTGTCCTGAACTGGACACTTGTGAAAATGGGCAATTTTGCTCACATGCTCAGTATAGTTAATAAACTGAAACTTGAAACTGAACTGAAGCAAGACATATCGGTGCCACTCAGCAGTGTAAGGGCTGGGGAAGTGTGTCCTGCAAAGCAGCCAATGGAACTGAGCCTGCAGAAGGTGTGTGTAACCCTTAGGTGGCACTATTTCAAAGGCTCCCATGCCTGCCTTGTCTGGCCAGACCAAGGCTGAGGGCCTGGGTTCCCAAATTTACACTAAACTGGTTCTTTTCCATGCTTTTACCTTTGTGCAGTGCCTCCACCCAGAGTTTACATTTTAAGTGGGCAACTGTTACCTTGTACAACCCCATGCGATGTCATACCACCCATTAGTTACCATTAGCCACCCCAACACATGCTCCAATAATGTTTCCCCACATTTCAGACATTTCTGTAATTAAAGACATTCTCTAATAATATGCTCATGACAACATAATTGCAAAACAATATCAACAATATTTATTTGGGGGCATTTGGGATTAGTAACAGGGAAAGAGAAGCAATAGAGGTAGTGCAGTGATTATTAATATTTACAGCATTTACATTTGAATGGGTTGGTTGTTTGATTTTAATGCTGGTGAAAACCCTCCAGCTGGGTAGATACCAGTTAACAAATAGAAAAAACAATCACTTTGTACCAAAGTGGTTATCAGAGCCCTGGCTATCTAGCTGCCTTAAATCAGATGAAACACATCATTATTTAGTTCTCCAGACTCAACATGAGACCCCGCAATCTCATATACTTTACACTGGGTACCCAGTTCGAAAAGTCTCTAGTTTGCAGGCCTGGTGGATGGTGCAGCTGTACGTTGGCCAGCTTGATTTAAAGGAGGAGGAGTGTTCAACTTGAAAGCAAACTAATAAATAATTTCAGATCCTTCGAGGTGTACAGGGGATGCCCTGCATGTTGCAGTTAGAAACAAAATATTTGGTTGGATGTAACCAATCAGTCACACCGGGTTTAGAAGTGAAGCCTTTCTTTCTGACTGTTTAGCACATTTATATGATTTTAAACACTCAGCACATTTATATGATTGCAAACACTCAGCACACTTATAGACAGAATAGCGCCTTCCACCAGTGGCCAGGAGGGCCACCCTGGTCAGATTACTTAGTGGAAAACAGTAATTTCCAGGTTACAGAAAATCCAATTTAAACTTTGGGATCTCATTCCGTTACATGGCTTGCAGTGTGGCTTGCAGCTCCACTGGATGTCTTGACCACATAGCACAATACCGGACCTCCCAGGGAAAGTCAGGATGAGCTCCTTACTGAGTGTTCCCCTTCCAGTCCTGTAGGCTCCATAGCAGACATCACATATCAGCACATTTCTACTCTCTTCTGGGCTCACATGGGTTCCCCAAGAACAGTCACGTTCAGCAAAGGTTCCAACATAAGTTCCAACCCTCGCTGGGATAAGGTTATGTGCAGCAGTTGCAGGGCGCTAACCCTAGAACAATCTTACATAGTACAGTATAATGTTTGTCTATCTTTGTTAAATTATTTTAGTTATGTTTTCAGATTTTGTAAAGGCTTAATAAGCCAACAATAACATTTGTTGATTGACTGATAGAACAGTCACATGTGCAAGGCTGCCCCAATTTAGCAAGATTTCTTTCATTCTTGCATTAGGGGGTACAAGAGTACTCAGTCAGGCTCCTCACAGTAGATCTCTGCTATGATGTTTCCTGAATCTTTCAGTTCTCTCACAACTGAGATTCGATCAGCTCTCTCACAGGTGGCTTGATGTCATCAGGTTGTAGGTCCACGTCTTTCCCCAACATGGAAAGGAAGGCTAGCACCTCGGAGACATTCTGGCAACCCACAAGCTAGCTAGTTCAACACAAACTAAATTACTTTAAACTTAACTGCTGAGAAGCCAAACACCCCCTCCTGGATGGAGAGGATTAGCTGGATTTCCAGGCTTGGATGCATGACTGGGGGCCTGAGTCCCACCCCATGGGGATTCCTGCTCAAATCTGGCAAAATGCTGGAAAATACAATCTCCTATAGTGCTCTCTTGAGGCTCCTGATTGGCTGAAGCTATTGGATGATTGGCCTCTGATTGGCTGGAGGGCCTGTCAGTCAAGAAAATTAATTATGCATGAACCTTGCTCAATGCACAGTTGGTTTGCTTCTTTTGGAGCCTAAAATTAGGACCCTGAAGTTCCCCATGAGTAGTTGGAAGTTTCCCATGAGCTTTGGCTAATGTACCACAAGTCCTGGCTATGATATTCTAGCTTTCTGATTGGCTGTGCTGCTCTGTAATGGCTGCTGAAAATACACAGTCCCTTAAACAGATCAGTACAGTCTTAAACAAAGTCCTGGTGCAGCCAGAATAAAGCAAATATTTGCACAAATGCCCCACAATTCAGTAGCCCTGATTGTGTACTTGCTGCTACTGCACAGAATTAATAGTTTACTCAGTCCAGTTTCCTGTCGCTGCTGCCAATATTTAAGGAAGCCTTGCAGCAGCAGACAGGCTGTCTCTCCGAGTCCTAACATTTGTCTGGTGCAGCCAGGTTGTAGTATTTATATTTATTTCAAACACATTTCCCCCATCAGCATTTGTCCCCACAACATACAGACAGTTACATTTATTTATTTTTGCTGGTTAAACACATTTCTTTTTTTTCTTCAGCCATGGCCAAAATACTGCTTTCCTGAGCACAGAACAGACTCTCATGAATATTTATAGATCAGGGCTCTAGGTTCATTAATATTCATGAACCCCGATCTGCAACACTTGGTGGATCTCTTTGACTTTTTCTGAAAAACGGGCTCTCTACACCCTGTCTGTGGTCACTGGGTCCAATTGATCATGTGGGGACACCGGGACCACTGTACTACTCTCCTGATTGACCGCAAGTTGAGCGGTCAGGAGATTAAAGGCACTGACGGCACAGGCACGATCCCTGCTGACACTGGAGTGCCTTTTGACAGTACAGGGGATAGTGTTTTTAGTTTTTGGAGTCCTGAGGGGCTGCATTTTACCTTGGGCTAAACTGAGGCACTAGAAAGGGCACAGGAGAACTGGTGGGACAGAGAAAAAAACTATGCAGGCAAACAGGAGGCATTTTAAATAGAGCGGCTGAAAATAGGAACTACAGGGCTGCAGGTAAGCACCTAATTTGGTGGGCGGGGGGGTTACACGTGCACCAGAAACTCCAATGGTGACAAGGATGGTGATGATGCTGATTATCTGGCTGATGAGTGGAAACACTGTGTAGTTGAAACAACGCAGCCACACCAATCACTGGGCTTTTCCAACCATCAGCCAACTAACAAACATCAAAAGCAATCTGCAAGAAACAGAAAATCTCTTTCTCCTTCCCTTTCTCTGAGTGGGCTGTCCCACCCTCACCCACTGTTCTGGTCCTAGTGTGCAATAACAACCCTCCTGCTCCCTTGCTTTGCATGTGCTGTCTCACCTCCACCCTCTGTTCCAATCCCAGTGTCCAGAAGAATTAAGAACCCTCTCACTCCACACCTTTGTATGTACTGTTCCTCCCCCACTCTCTGTTCCAGTCCCAGTGTGCAGAAGAATTAACAACCTTCCTGCTCCCTCCCTCTGTGAGTGCTGTCCCACACCCACCCTATGATCCCATCCCAGTGTGTGGAAGAATTAACGACCCTCCCACTCCATCCCTCTACTGCATGTGCTGTTCTGCCCCCATCCTCTATTCCTGCCCTGGTGTGTGGAAGAATTAACAACCCTCCCACTCCCTCTATCTGCATGTGCTGTCCCACTCCCACCCTCCATTCCCATCCTTGTGTATGAGAGAATTAACTACCCTCATGCTCCCTCCCTCTGCATGTGCTGTCTGGCCCACACACTCCATTCCCATCCAGGTGAGTAAAGAATTTAAAAATCCCTCCTCCCTCCTGTGTGTCTGCTGCCCTGCCTCCACCTTCCATTCCCCATCCTGGAGCGTGGAAAGAAAAACCTTCCCATTATATGTTGTCCCATCCCAACCTCTGTTCCCCATCCTGGTGTGCAGAAAGAAAAACCCTCCCCCTGCTTGTTTTCCTGCACCCACCTGTCTCTGTCCCACTGAAATAACCCCTCTCACTTTGGTGAACCTGGCCACCAATATCCCCCCTCTCATCCCCAAATAGCATGCAACACCTGGGTGTGTGCCCCCGGTACTGCCACATGACAAACCAACACTGGGGCGCCCAATCCCCAGTGTCATTAGCCACAAGAAAAAAAAGGTTCCTCTTCATCTTTCTCTTTATAATAAACCTGTTAAAAATGATCCGTGATCTGTCCTTACATCCTCAACCCTCCGTCCCCCACCCTGATTCCCCTCTCAGCACTCACCACCGTATACCCACTGTACACCCCTCATTTACCTATTGGTCCTCCTCTGATTACAATGCTGCTTCCAACACTGAAATGGAACTGAGGGAAAACAACAAGAGGTTCAGTTAATGGCTTTTTAATGCCTTTTGAACTATTACTCATAATGTGCCATTTTTTAACATTTCTGACCCAACTTTTCAACATTGTCTTTTTGAAACCCCACCTCATGAACAAAGGAGGAGTAATTTTTCAAATCACCCTAAAATTAGCTTTTGCAGTTACTCCGAAAAATCACATTTTGGAAAGGATTAAAAAATTCCACATATCTTGGTTATCAGGTGGAATCATAAAAAAAACTGTACTGAAAATTTGGGATCAAGATGTCAAAAAAACAACAAAGATATGAAGAAAATTTTAATTTTTCCAGTGTTTATTCATAACTTCATTATTCTTGCAAATTTTAAACGTAGACCTTCTGTCATGAACATGACAGGTATCATTTTTCAAATCCCTTCTGAAACATGCTTTCACTGTCACTTCACAAATCACCTTTCAGATAGGATTTAAAAAAATTCCACCTATCTTGATCAAAACATGAGGTCATAAAAAGGCTATGTTGGACATTTGAGATCAAAATGTCAGAACCTATTGAAAATGAGATATTTAAGCAATAAGGCACAACATGGCATGTGTTATCATGTAATAACATTACTCCTGGGGTGGGTTGAAGCACAAGGTGAAGCCGAGTGCTTCCACTACCCCAGGAGTGATGTTATTACATAATAACACACACTTTGGAGTGCCTTATTGCAATTATACAATGGCTTGTTGTTATGCAAAATAAAAAAAGTTTAAAACATGTTTTTAGTAGATTTTTAGTGTGGCAGTGTATCTTTGTTTCTTAAGAGAAAGGGTAAAGATGCTGTGACTAATCAATGATAGTGATGTTATTTAAGCAATAAGGCATGACAGGGGGGCATTATGGTGGGATAATGGCCAATCTTGGGTGGGTTGAAGCATGAGGCGAAGCCGAGTGCTTCCACCACCAGAAGAACCATTATCCTACATCTTTCCCCTAAAATGTTATCAATATGAAAGGGGTCCATCCATTTTAATACATTATTTTTTTTAATAAATAGCTTCTGTGTTTTAAAATTTTTTAAAACAAGAACAAAAAGTAGCAATAAATTAAAATGAAAAAAGTAGTGCCCTTTGTCCTATATCATGTTCTTGTTGTCTACCTCTTAGTCCAGAAGGTGGCATCAACACTGAGTGACTCTTTGCATGTTAAACTATGGGCAGCAGCTCTGCAGATAGTAACGGCAATCTTGTGAGCGGTGGGCAGTGGCTTCAATGCCACCCCCCCATTCAGTCATTATTCCTTTTTTTGTTTAGTTTTTTTTTTTTTTTTAATTATTATAGTGCCAGGTTTTACAGTTCCATTTCTTTGAGTGGGAGATGGAATGATGTGCATGTATTGTGCTTGACAGAGCGAGAGCAAAACACAGAGTGGAGTGCGATAGGCAGTCGAGAGTCATGGAAGAGGGAGAGAGACAAGGGAGGTGGGAATGAGAGCCTTTTCTTTAAGTCACAGTCTGCAGTTAAAGCTGGCAATTGGTGTTAGATCCAGGCTGAAGCAAAAAATACAAAAAAGTAAATCACAAGCAGGCGGGAGGTTACACTCGGCATTTTTGTGGTGTGTATTGATGTGCGAGTCGATAGCCGGTGGCAGCGAGTGGGCATTCTTTCAGTTAGTGGATAAAACAATGGCTGACAATTGGAATGTTTAGTGTGCTAAGGGCAGTAATCTGTGATTCATCAACTGAGTGCCAGCATGACTTTGTGCCAGGATAACAGCCCTGTTGCCAGGAGAGCTTGACCAATTTGAAGACAGGATTCTTTATACCCATTTCATAATGTGTAATAACATCACTGTCTCAGGCATACACTGACTAGTTGGAGTCCAGGATTCTTTCTTGTTATTGTATAATCCCTCTCAGCTCGATGGAGTTTACAGAAAAAGAGATATTCCATCTCAGCTGGTCTATCCTGCATAAATACACTGTAAAAATGTGTAAAAGCAGGACACCCACTGGAAATGCGATATTGCATCTTTGCTGTGCTACCCTGGATAAATACAGTCTCAAAATGTGTAAAAGCAGGACATCATTCAAAATAAGATATTGCATCTCATCTGGTCTGTCCTGGGTGAAAACGTGTAAAGCAGGACCCCAGTACAGCTGATCATCATTGAAATGTGCATCTGGCATGCTCTGTCCTATGGAAAATACATTGTAAAAGCTGGACCACACTGAAAATAAGTAATTGGTTCTCTTGCTCAGGTAATCCACCATATTGTTGCAAGGTGTAGCTATCCTTAAAATTTTTATGGTTTACATGTCTTATATTGTACGAAATACCCCTATATCTTGTACATCAGATTGTTTAGGTTACATTTATCTGTTCCATTGGATGGTTCCTTTATGTATCCTGATACCTGACATGAGTGTTCCATCTTTTTCAGTAATGGAAATATGTAAACTGATAAAAATAAAGTTAAGAAAAAGAAAATAAGTTGGTTCTCAGCTGAGCTCTTCTGGGTAAATACATTGTAAAACTGAATAAAAGTGGGGCCCTTTCAGAAATGAGATATCCCATGTTTGCAGTGCTATCCTGGGTAAATACAGTGTAAAAATGGGTAAAAGCAAAATCCAACTGAAAACAAGATATTGGGCATGATTTTAGATGAGACTTAAAGTGATGCAGAGGACTTATGGCTAAGAATTTGACTCAAGGGGCAACTTGCCTCAAAAATTGCAGCTATTGTGATTTTGCAAAGAAGCCTGCCACAGACACTGCGGCAAGTCCCTACACCAAAGGCCACAAATTAGACAAGCTCCCCATTTACGGGCTTGGTTGCAAGCTTTACGCAAGCTGCCAGAAATGGAAATTTCACAGCTGCATCAAACCTTGTAAAACCAGCTAGAGCACAGGTGTTTGGCACAGCTGTGCCAAACACTGCAGTTGATGCACGGCTTAACGCAAGCCCTGCATCACCCTTCTAAAATAAGAACCGTCATGTCTGACTTGTGCCATTCTGGGTAAATGCAGTGGAAGCATTTATAAAAGTAGGACTTAAAAATGAAATATTGCATGTCATCTGGACCGTCCTGTGTAAATATATAGTAAAAATGTGAAAAAGCAGGACCCCAGTACAGCAGATCCCCAATGAAAGATATGCATCAAAGTCGGTCTGTCCTGCAAAAACTACACTGTAAAAGCAGGACCCCACTTAAAATGAGATATTGCCTCTCTGCTGGTCTATCCTGGCTAAATATAGCATAAAAATGTGTAAAAGGAAGGCACTGACAGAAAAAAAGGTATTGCAACTCTGCTATCCTGGGTAAATACTGTCTAAAAATGTGTAAAAGCAGGACACTGTTGCCAATCCATTACCATCTATGATTGTGTGTTGTTACATCAGCGATCAGCTGTGACTCAATTCTCTTCTGTTATCCACCACAACAGAGTGAGTAGCATTAGTGACAAGGGCTATACTTCTGTTGGGCGGCATTGCTGATGGATTTACTGGTCTTCTACTACCCCAACCCCACCCTGCTTATGAGAAGTTAACCTTCGGAACAGTTGTGAACATAAAAAGAAAATCAATTTGTGGTAGATGTGAGTATTATGAAGAGCTACAGCACAATTGACAGATCAAGACAATGGGAGGTGATGTGTTGTGGGAGTGGCAGCAATATTCGGCAGCAGTGTTACCAGAATAAAAAATGTGGTCTCCCTGATCATCTGTCAAGACAGGGAAGAGCCGCATTAGCGAGAAACAAAAATGGCTACCTTTGAAAATCCAGTGTTCTAACTGCTCATTGAATTGTTTTTTTTTTTTTTTTTTCAAATGCAGTCCTGCTTTTGGGTACTTATTTTGGATTTGATGCACAGGGAAAAACCAGTCAAAATGCAGCATTTCTTATCCCAATTTTATAAGTTGGGTATACACTCCAATATATAATGTGTAAGACATAACGTGCCAGATATTCAAAAGTTTACCTGTACATAACTGCAACATTGCAGGTGCAATTATATTTATGTGATGTATCACACTGGCAAACCTTCCAAGGTTGGGTCAACACAGTCTGCTCCTTACATAATTGTGCAGTCGTGGTTCCACTGCACATGATTGGGAGGAAACCGATATAATGCCACACTCCTGTATTCAGACTGTGTGCTGAGTACAAGATCATTAGGTGCAGACCAAATTTTGCAACGCTGATTCCGCCATCCTATCCAGGGTTTTAAATAATTGATTAGCAGTTTTTTTCTTGGGATGATACTAACAGTACAGAAAGTATTTATATAGATTTTTTAGAAGAACTGTGTTTGTTAAACACAGTGAGGCAAGAGCTATGCATTTTCACAAAGATTTAGCACTTCTATGTGCAAAACGCTAATCAATTTTTAGAGTTAAATAAAACCCTGCTATCAAATGGAATAGTCTCACAGTAAATATTAGTTAATGTAGTTACTGGTTAAGTGCACCTTATTGCACTCCTACCAGATGATTTACGTCACAGCCTCTGTTTTTCCACTCCTTCTGCCTTCACTCAATCTCTGTCCCATACCAAGTACATACCCTCCTTCCCCCAAATGTCCCCTCAAATTACTCAGACCTTTTGTTGTAGCCTGTACACCCTAGTGCCATGTGTCATGCTATTTTCCATTAATTACCACACCCCACCCCACCAGCACTGCTAGTAATAGGTTCACAGGTAAATTACAAGTCTAAAGATCAAATAAACCCATAATGACTCATCACTAGTTAGTGGTATTGTCTGCATTTTTCCTCCCCCATGTGTCCATCCAAACTATATTTGAAGGATGTCAAAGAACTACAGGACACAACTTTCTCTCGCAATGCATTCCAAACATTAACAACTCACTGACTGAACCACTTGCCTCTCATACTAGTCCTATACAGATCCCCTGTTAACTGCAGACTATGTGATCTCATAGTCATTATGTTCTGACTTTTCTACAGTCCTGTTGATTCCCATAAGAATTTATTCTTGCTGGAATTATACACATAACAGAGATCTCCTCTTAATGTTCTGTACTCAACAGGATATAGATTCAAGTCAGTCAGTCGGACATGATATGATTTGTTAGCCATATTATGTATTAGTTTAATCATTTTACGCTGCACTCTTTCCATTGATTTTTTATCCTTTATTGTTTGAGGGGAAGAGAAGGGGGAGCAATATTTTAAGTACGGTCTGACCAGTGATAAATACAATGGAATGATCATCTCTTTATTTCTACTCTTAATATTTCAAAATACAGCCAAAAATGTTATGACATTTCTGAACCATATACTTTGTGTCTGTACTTAGAGATAACCTATTTGTCATAATTACCACTAGATCCTTGTCATTACTGGTTTCCAGGAGTATGGTGTTGCCTAGCTGGTACCTGGCTTGTGTGTTCTTAGGTCCAAAGCACATGACCTGACACTTTTCAACGTTAAATCTCAGTTTATTTTTCTCTGCCCAATTATAAATTAGATAAAAGTAATTTTGTAATGACTTCCCATCATTCTGGTTATTAACAATGGCTCCTATTTTAGTATCATCTGCATATTTAGCCATCTTTGACTTATTTGATGTCTGCATTCCTGAGATAGAAACATTAAAAAGTGTCAGGCCAAGTACTGATCCTGAGGAACCCCACTTGTCACAGTACCCCATTCTGAGCAATAACCTTTTATTTTCACCATTTGACTCCTGTCATTTAGCCAAGAATTCACCCATGATATAAGATTATAATTCAGCTGAAGTTCAATCAATCTTTCAATTAATTCTTTATGTGGAACAGTGTCGAGTGCTCTAGAAAAATCCAAATAAACAACATCAACAAAAAGGTATCAACAGTCAAGTGCAGCAATTACTGGTTCAAAAAGTGACAGCATATTCTAAAGACAGGATTTCCCTGAACTAAACCCATGTTGCGTTATGTCCACATTTCCACAGTTGCCGATGTGCTCGTTAATTTTATCTTGTATGATACCTTCCATTAATTTTTCTATAATAATGTCAGACTAATTAGTCTGTAATTTGATGCCATATATTTCTCCCCTTTCTTGTAGATTGGGATAACTACTGCATCTCTTCACTGTTTAATAGTTTCCCCCTTCTGGATAGATTTATTAAATAGTATAGTGATCCTATGAGTTTGTCTGATAATGTTTTAATAAATTTTGGGTGTATCCCATCATGTCCTGCTGATTTGTCTGGCTTGAGTTTTTTAATTTTATTATACACTTCTTGTTCTGTAATTTGTATTTCATTTTGTGGTGGAAATTGATTATAGGTAGGAATGGAGACCCTCTCTTTCCTTTGAAATATGCTTAAGAAGTAATTGTTAAATTCTCTTGCCATTTTAGATTCTTCTGTAATCGACATATCATCCTTTACTAGTAGTTCTATACTTGTTTGGTTTCTGCATAATGCTCCTATGTAATTGTAGATTTTTTTTGTGTTATTCTTTACTGTTGTGGCTAAGTTAAGTTCCATGTCTTTTTTCCCCTTTTATAATGGCCCTTTTACACATCTTTGTCTTGTTTTCATAACCGATCCAGGTATCATTAGTTTGTTTTTTCTTATGCTTCTTAAATGTTTTCTTCTTTTGGTTTGAGTTTTTTAATTGTTTTTGTTAAACCATGGGGGTACCTTACCCAAGCTATTATATTTACATACCTGCTTATACAATAATTGATTTTATCATTCATTTTTTCCCAGATTATTTCTAGATCTGCATTTCTTAAATCTGTTTCCCATTTCTGGGAGGAGAGATATCTCTTCATTCCATTAATATCTGCTCTGGTATAACATTTTATTTTGGTTAAGCCTTTTATACTGTCCCAGGATGTTTTAATTTTAAATCCAACAGTATAATGATCACTACAGCCTAGTGGTCCAAGTATTTTGATATTATCAATTTGGTCTGGAAAGTTACAAAAGACTATGTCCAGGATATTGTTTCCTCTGGTATTACCTGTAATTAATTGTACATTTTTATGTATTGTTATTTCTATTAATCTTTCTTCTATGACACTTTATTCCTTCTAGCCCTAACCAATTTATGTGTGGTAAATTGAAATCACCCATTAGGATGTAATCATCTTTAGGTTCTGCCTTTTCTATTAAGTTTTAAAATGTTGTATTTTGTTCCATATTGTACCCTGGAGGTCTATATGCAAGACCAATTGTTAATTTCTCATTTACCAGATATACTTCTGCTCAGAGCATTTCACTGTCTAACTGTACTTCTGTATGTTTAACGTCTATCATTTTAAGACTATTTGACACATATAGTGCTACCCCCCCCTCCAGCTTTATTGGGTCTTTCCTTGTGAATAACATTATACCCTGTGATTTGCATTCCCCATTCTCCTTCCTTACACCAAGTCTCTGTGACTCCGCACATAGAAATATTATCCCTTTTAAGAATATATTGCAGTTCTTCCAGTTTAATTTTCAGGCTACATGCATTAATGAGTACACAATTTAGGTCTTTGCTATTATCTCTCCTTTTTTCATTCTAAGTTGTGAAAAATTTCTTATATGATGACAATTAAGAGTTTGCATGTATGTGTTGACCCCTCTCCCCTGTCTATTTAGTTTAAACATGTCAATATGGTTTCCGGAATGTATTGTCCTAATTTGTTGCTCCCTGATCAACTTAGATGTAATCCATCTCTACTAAACAATCTTTCATTATGTACAAAATGTTCCTATGTTCTTAAACATTGTACCTCTTTGGTCAAACACCAATAACAAAGCCAATTATTTAACCTCATTGTCTTACGATTAACATAATAATTAGCTTCTGGTACAATAAGTAGTTCTGAAAAGATTGCTTTGTGGTTTAACTCTACCAGTGTGTGATGTATATCAATTAGTCCATGATAAATTTGCTCAAGGGAAGATCTTTTAATGTCATTTATACCCACATGGATAATAACCAAAGGCCTATCTTCTGATTGTTTTACAACTCTGAGGATCTCTGTCAAAATATCCTTAAATTCTGCTTCTAAATAACAACTACTATTGATCAACTCCTTATTTAGAATTGTGGTATAATGATTTGTGCACTTAATAATTGAATCACTTAATATATGCACTGGTCATTTTATTAGTTTTTCTTTCTGGTTATGTGACTCATTCCACTCTGTATTTGCTAATTGCTCATGACCTTGTGTGTCCATGTCTCCTACTTGTGTGCTTTCAGCAATGTTTATCCTTCCCTCATCTTTTCTCTGCACATTGTTCTGATTTGGAATTATGTCTGTAACTACCTGCAGTATCTCATTTGCCTTTTCATTAATTGTATCCATCAGGTGTTCCAGCGGTGTATATTTACTGTGCAAGGATATTGTGAATTCCATATTTCTCCTCCCTTTTTTTGGCATGACTACCCATGGATGTGTTCAATGTTTTCCCTCCCTCATCCAGTTCTCGCTGTTGTTTACCTCCCAATTCTGTATTGCTTAATGTATCCCTACTACTTATAAGGTTCTCACTATTCTTTGTTCTGTCGACATTCCTCTGATACATTTGATATCTAATTCCAAACTTACAATCATTGTCTTCAGACTCTTTATTTCAATGCATTAGTTGCAAACATACTGATTGTACTCTTTTAACTCATGCAGAGTAATCATACTGCAACTTGTACACCTTATCCCTACTTCCCCAGCTGCTAGTGTAACCATATTCTGTTCCATATTTGCAATTTCCTTAAATAATCCTTACTTATTTATCTCGCAGGGCTATTATGCCCTGCCCAACCTGTCCAGCTGATGCCAACAGATGCCGCTGGCCTCTGCTCCTGTTGCCTCCACTCCATGCTTGACTCTGCTCACTTGAACACTGCTCTTGTAGACAGCCAGGCAGAAGTTGCACACAACACTATTGGGTGTTTGTCTAGCAACCCTCAAAAACTGCCAGATCTGTTTAGGCTATGGCCATAGATTGCCTTTCAAAAGGCAACCTAAACAACCATGAGGGAGCTCTAAAGGCCTCCTCAAACTGTCCCCTATAAGACAGCAGCCTGCAAACTACAACCCCTCGCAAAACGGGAGGCAGCGGTCACATGACCAGTCCCAGGATTGTTATACTCACAATAAATCCCCTTGGTGCTGTTTTAACAGTGTTAGCTTTTCACCTCCTGAATTAAAATCTCTGTAAAATTGTCAGAGTCACCTTCATACTGACTCATTTGTCCTTCTGACTCCACTTGTTTGTAGAAGTGGGTCATAGTTAGTGCATAAAGAAACTGGTTATCTCCATTATTATGAGATAATAAATTCCCAAGAAATGGCCTAGTGACACTCTGCATGCACAACTGGATCACTTGATACTGTCCAGCTCAAGCACAGATATCAAACATCCAACTGAAGCACCTCAACCACAGGGAGTAGTTGGTCCTGGAGGTTGGCAGGTGGTTAGGAGGGCAAATCGGGTGCCCCATCACTCAATGCTCACCAACAAATCACCTCCACAAAGCATATAAAAACTACAAACAGGTCTCTGCCTCTATCTCTGAAATCAAACATAGGGGCAGAGGACACTGCAGCACAGGAGCTAGCACAAGAAAACTTGCCCAAAACAAGGACCAAAACAAAAAAGACAAAAAGGAAATCCAAAACACTTCTGATCATAGGAGACTTCATGATTAGGGGAGTTGATACTTACCTCCGGACGAGGATAATGGTCAGATGTCTCCCGGGTACATTAGCGAGGAAAGACACTGACGGCATTGCTAAAATCATGCAGGAAGCAGGAGAAAACATTGATGTCCTGGTACACATAGGGACTTATGATCTCACCAGCTGGTCAGTTGTGGAGACCGAGGAACACCTGACCAGGCTGGGAGACAAACTGTCATCTATTTCATTCTACATCTCCTTCTCTGTGATCCTGCTAATCTGGGAGAGGGGGACAGATGGATGGAAGGTTAGAGAAGGAGAGATGGGGAGCTAAACATGTGGCTCAAGGAATGGTGCCAAGAAAAATGACACAAATTTGTAGCAACTGGTAACAGTTTGGGGAGCAAAAGCTCTTTAAATTCGATGGCCTGCATCTGATTGAGGAGGAAGTCAGTGAATTGGGGCAGAAGTTTGATGTCTTTGCCGAATATTTAAACTAGCAAATGGGGAGAGGTGTGCAGAACCCAATACATCAAACAGGAAGAACACCCTTCCCCCTCAGCTAGTGCTCAAACTGGAGCTCAGCATGTTTGTAGTTCATTTGCATCACCAGGTAAGAAAAAAGGTCTGACTCCCCATACGACACATAGGGAAAAAAACAGCCTCACCCAACAACTAACGCATTGAAATCTGCCCAATGGAAAATCATGTACACAAATGTCCGCAGTCTGGGAAACAAGATCCTAGACCTGGAAGCAACAATAACAGAGGCTAAACTGGACATAGTAGCCATTAAAGAGACATGGTTCACCAGTAACCACACTTGGGAGACTTCAATACCCAGCTACATACTGTTCAGAAGAGACCGAGGTGCAAAAAGGAGGGGGGAGTGGCCCTTTATGTCAATGAAAATATCAACACTACAGAAATTCAGAATGCACATAAGGAGCCAGAAGAACTGTGGGTCAACCTGGAAGCAGGAATTGGGACAGCCATATGAACTGGGGTTGTCTACAGGCATCCAGACCAGGGGGAGGAAATAGACACATTACTGTGAGAAGATATACAAAACATGACAGCTAAAGGAGAGGTTCTGATAATAGGGGACTTCAACATGCCAGATACAGGTTGTTCAATACCAGTAGGAACATCCACCAGAACTAGACACTTAGTGAATTCCCTGCAGGGGGAGGGCCTCAAACAATTGGTACAACAACCCACAACAGACAGAGCTATCCTGGATCTAGTACTGACTAACAGGGAAAGGATCTCAGATCTCCAGGTAGAAGGTCACCTGGGGGCCAGTGACCATCACATGGTATTGTTCAATTTGGCCACTAGAATTAAATCATCCAATTTCAAGGCAAAAATATGGGACTTTAGAGGAGAAGACTTTCATAAGATGGCCAACAGAGTTAAGCAAGCCTTGGAAAGAAGAAAAATAGATGAGGGGTACAGGCAAAGTGGGCAAGCATTAAGGATGCAATACTACTTAAAGTAACATCCCATTGTGTTAGGGAGAAAAGCAAGAGCAAAAGAAGGAGGAAACCACTTTGGCTCTCAAAAACAGTAGCAGAAGATATCAGAGCCAGAAGGTTGGCCTTCGGGAAATATAAGGGAACTCAGCGGAATGAAGATAGGGAGGCATAACAAACTTCCCTAAGGGAAGCAGAAAAGTCAGTAAGGCAGGCAAATGCCCAAACCAAGGAAACACTAGCACGAACAGTAAAAGAAGGGGACAAGATTTTCTATAGTTACATTAGTGAAAGGAGAAAGTCCAGAGAGGTATTGCTAAGATCAAAGGGGATAAGGGGAAGTGTGTGGAGGGGGACAAAGGAAAAGCAGCTATCCTAAATAGATACTTCTGCTCAGTATTTACTGAGGAGAAGGTAAGGCAGGGCCCACAGCTCAGTGCCATAGACATGGGGGGAGGTGTGCACAAGTCCCTTCACAGAATAAAGGGTCCTACAAGAGCTTGCTAAGCTCAGGGTGAACAAGGCAAAAGGACCTGATGCCATACACCCCAGGGTACTAAAGGAGCTAAGGGTTGAAGTAGCAGAGCCATTAGCAGAACTGTTTAGTGCATCTCTGAGCACAGGAGAGGTCCTGGAAGACAGAAGAAGGGCTCATGTGATCCCACTCCACAAGAGTGGTAACAGGGAGGAGGTAGGGAACTACAGACCAGTCAGTCTTTCCTCAGTATTGGGCAAGATTATTGAGGCACTCCTTAAGGAAAGTATAGTGTGACACCTGGAATCCATAGGAGCACAAGATCCAAGACAGCATTGATTTACAACAGGAAGGTCCTGTCAAACTGATTTCATAGATTTCTTTGACTGGGTAGCCAGAGTGGTGTACCATGGGAGTGCAGTTGATGTCGCCTGCCTTGACTTCAGCAAAGTTTTCGATACTGTTCTACATAGAAGATTGATTAATAAGCTGGGTAGGCTCAGGTGGGTCAGAAGTTGGTCAACTGTGTGGCAAACTAGTTGGCAGGCAGAAAACAGAGAGTGGTGGTAAATGGTATACAGTCAAAAGAGATGCAAGTCACAAGTGGGGTACCTCAGGGATCAGTCCTGGGGCTGGTTCTCTTCAACATCTTCATCAGTGACATTGCAGATGGACTGAAGGGTAAGGTTTGCTTCTTTGCAGATGACATCAACATCTGCAACAGAGTAGATGATCCAGATGGGGTGGGCAGAATGAGAAAAGATCTGGAAAAACTGGCAAAATGGTCTGAAGAGTGGCAAATGTGGTTTATTGCAAAGATGTGCAAGATCATGCACATAGGGAAGAGAAACCCTGAAGCTACCTATAGGTTGGGAGGGGAGTTGCTGACAATCACAAGGGAAGAAAGAGACTTGGGCATCATCATCACAGATTACCTGAAATCATCCAAGCAGACCATTAAAGCAGTAGGTAAGGCTAGAGGGATGTTGGAGTGTATTAGTAGGGGTATCACAAGTCATAAGAGGGAGGTAATTATCCCTTTTTACAAGACAGTGGTTAGGCCACATCTGGAGTACTGTATGCAGTACTGGAGGCCATGCCTAGACAAGGACATTAACAAAATGGAGGCAGTCCAGAGAAGGACTATCAAAATGGTGCAGGGACTGCATCAGAACACATATGAGGACAGATTAACGGAGCTCAATATGTATACCCTAGAGCAAAGGAGGGAGAGAGGTGATATAATCAAAACATTCAAACATCTTAAGGGACTTACTTACTTACTTACTACTTGCCAGCAGATACAGACTCTTTTACCTTTTTCTCAACTCCCTGCCCAGTGTATGTACTGGTAAAATCCTTCTTCGCAGATGATGCTGTACTCTTTGCCTCCGACCGTAATCCCATCTCACTTCAGGATTCTCTGCAGGAATCCTACAATGACACAGAAGCCTGGTTTACTGAGCACAGACTCATAATTAATCTAAAGAAAACCAAAACCATGCTCTTTGCCCACCCCCAAAATAAATCCAGTAACTATCCTCTCGCAGTCCACTCCACCTCTAAACTCCCTATTGAGCTAGTTCACTCTTATAAATATCTAGGTATAACCTTTGACCCTGCCCTCTCTTTTCATGCCCACATCTCTGCCCTTGCCTCAGCCTCTAACACTCGACTGGGTATCCTCTATCGTCATAAAAACTGCCTCCCCACGGATGCCCTCCAACTTGCAGTCACATCCTCTGTTCTATCTCTGGTAGACTATGGCCTACCTGTGTATGGTGCAGCAGACCAGACTGCCCTGCACAAGAGCCACCTCACCTTAAGCAAGGCCTGCAGGCTCATAACTGGTGCTCCTAGTCTAACCCACACTTGCCTTCTTTATACCATGGCTGATCTACTCAACCTAGATGAGCTCCTCAAATACCAAACCTGCCTCCTAACAAAAAATCACTCCTTGGGCTATCCCCACCGGGTCTGTCAACCACTATCCAGCAAGCAAACCCTACAGTGCATACCCATTATATCTGTAAAACTGCACTGGTTATACGGTGAGAACCTCATAAGGTCAAAGGGCTTACCCCTACAGAGCCCCTGTTGGTATAATGCCCTCCCCACCGGAATCACTGATGCCGCCTCGTTATCTTATTTTAAAACTAGCCTTAGAAATCACCTGCTCTCAACACGCAGCTGTACCTGCCTCTAAGCCTCCTCCTATCCTTTCAGACAAGGCTCACTGAGCCGCTCTCTGACCTTCTGTCCAGCTCTACCTTTACTTGCTACTATCTTCCCCACACTCCTCTTCTGATGTCTTCCACCCAGCCTTACCTTTATCTGCCCACTGAATCAATCTCCATGTAACTACTGTATATTGTCTACTCTGTAAAGCACACATGTAAGCCTGTCGCATACTGTGTTTGACTTATGCCTGTATTTTTGGCTGATTCCTAAATGTACTCTGATTTTTTGTCTGCCTCGATGTTTGTTTCTTGCACTGTTTTGTCCTCACTGTGACGAGGTACCTTTGTAAATGAGCCTCTGGCTCAAAGGTTGTTAAACTGATGTTCTAATAAATAAATAAATAAACACGGTCTATCAAGTCTGCTCGAGTGTGCAGCAAACACCCCATTTTGCAGTTGCCCCCCACACACACAGATGAATGCCAAGTGAGATTGAACCATATTAAGCTGTCTGTGGTACTTCCAGTAAATGGGGGGAAATTTGGCCAGGACACTGGTGAAATTCCCTTACTCTTTTCGATAAGTACCATGGGATCTATAACATCAACCCGAACTACCACCAATCCAGGCAGATGGGACCTCGGTTTAACGTCTCATCTGAAAGACGGCACCTCAGAAGTGCTGCACCCCCTCACGCTGCACTACAGTGTCAGTATTGGGATATTAACCCAAGTGACAGTTGTGGGAATTGAACTCACAGCCCTCTGATCTCCCGGTCTCAGAGGTGAGTGTGCTACCTACTGAGCCACTGAGCATTAACAAGGTGAAAGAGTCTAACATGTTTCAATATAAGAAAAATAGCAGGACAAGAGGACACAGCATGAGATTAGAGGAAAGTCAATTAAGGGGCAATGTGAAGAAGTTCTTTTTCACACAAAGTGTGGTGGATGCATGGAACGGCCTACTTCAAGAAGTGGTGGATATGGATACAGTGCAGGGCTTCAAACAGGCATGGGATAGGCAAAAGGGAGCAATACAGATGAGTATGAATAAATAGGCCATTGACAGAGTAAAGGCCTATGGCACATTCATAAGGTAGACAAAATGGGCAGACTGGATGTGCCTTGAGGTCCTTATCTGCCATCAACTCCAATGTTTCTATGTTGAGTGAAGCAGAGGGTGTCATCAACAGTTACCCCTAAGTACTTGAAAGAATGTACCTGTTCAAGAGGGTCAGCCTTGTTATTGAGGATGGTCAGAGCAGGGTGCTTTTTCTTGAGCTGGTGACTGGAGATCAGCATAGTTTTAGTCTTCTTATAATTAAGAAGCAGTTTCTGAGTGCTGAACCAGTCCTCTAGATTGTAGAAGGTAGACCGTAGTTCCCTGCGTAGTTGGTGGGACTGGTGCTACTACCAAGGATAACTGCGTCATCAGCATATAAAATGATTTTTCTCCTACAGACATCTGGAAGGTTATTTAGGAACAAACTAAATAGTAGAGGCCCCAATATGGAGCCTTGAGGAATCCCAAGAGAGACATTCCTTGCAGTTGAGATGGTGGACCTGAATTTAACACTCTGGGACCTGCACAACAGGTAGTTCTTGAACCGCATGATTGCTTCTGTGGCCACCCCTAGGACAGCAATCTCTGAAGCAGGATAGGATGGTTGACCATGTCAAAGGCTTTAGTGAGATCTATCAACATAGATCCCACTAACATGCCACCATCCATAGCCTTGTGCACATAGTCAGAGAATTCTACTAAAGCAGTTGCCACGTTGTGGCACTTCTGAAAGCAGTGCTGTTGGGGACATTGCAGACCATACTTCTGAGGTACCCGGTGAGCTGATCAGCAATTATTCTCTCCAATGCTTTTGAGAGAGGGGAGATAATAGAAATAGGCCTGTAGTTTGTAGTGCATGAATGACCCCGGCTTTTATGAACTGAGGTCATTAGGGCCTGTTTCCATGCAGGTGGGAATTCAGCCAAGGCAAGTGATTTTTGAAGATTTTGGTTACAGGAGTTATTACTTCGTTAAGAGCCATAGCCACCAGCTTCATGCTGATGTTGTCACTGCTAAGCCTGGTTTTTACCAGTACCTGCTGAACATATTTTGTGGCCTCATTGGTGGTGACGTGTTTGAAGTAGAAGTTGTGATGATGGGGATTGCCATATGATGTTAATGGGGTTTGTTGAGTGGAATTAAGGTAGTCAGGTGGGAGTACAGAGCTCAGATCTGTGAATGCAATATTGAAAACTTCAGCTATGGTGAGAGGATCCAAAGTTGGGGTACCATTCAAGTTAAGCATTGTAGGGTACCTCCTATCATCTTTACCAAGAAAGTCCCTTAGATGCTCCCCAAATCTTTTTCCATTACCCAAGTTCCTGTCCATCTGTTCTTTATAATATTTAACTTTAGCGAGTCTTGCTTGGTTCGTACACCTATTGCGTGCTTTCTTGTACTTCTGAAAGTCTACCAGATTACCAGAAATTTATGCCCTACTCCACAGGTTATCCCTGGTCCTCATTTCATCTAGAAGATCCCTAGTGATCCATGCATTTGAGGCTCCCCTGACCTTTCTTTTCCACAGTGGTGCATAGATGTCACAGATTGCAATGAACCAAGTTGAGAAGTAGTCTAGGGGGACTGTCTATATGTAATCCATAAATAATGGTATCAGCTATCAATGATTGGAAGATCTGAGAATATAATTTCCCATATCATGTAGGCCATAAGACTATTCTGCATAATGGGAGGATGCATTGTTGATGGAAAACTGTAGAATACTTTATGATCTGAAAACAAGTCTCTCATTAGAAAAGTTATCAGTACTTGAAAAGCTAATGTCAATCGTGATCACTACAAATGATAGTAAACTAGGAATTACTTTGCAACATGTCCTGGTAATCGTTCTGAATACATAGGAATACCTGCCTCGTGAGCTATGCAATGACTTTTCTGTACAGCCACCTAACTGGTTAATACGAATATGAATGCAATCAGTCAGCATTCTCTGCTCATGGTAACACTAGTGATATGACTATTGATAGCTTCCTGCTTCTCTGGGTGATGACATGTGGCTGAAAGGGGTTGCAGAGGTTCCTCAGTCATTGCAACATCCAGTTGGTCATCATTAAGTCCAATTGTAATGGCCAAAACAGATTCAAGCAGTTCAGTTTTATACCCTTACATCGAGAGGAAAACAAAATTATATAAACAGAATATAAAGAGAAGTAAGTTAACATTGAATTGTGATACACAATTCGTTAACAGTACATTGGAACATGAATACAACCTTCACTTTTATAGTGTCTGAGGGCACTTTCTGCACTTTCCTTCATAGTAATGTTATTGCATAGGATATTAAATCAATTTATATGTGTATAATACCAACAATGTGATATGTAATTGTTGTTATACCATCCTGAGAATGTCACATCGAATGCTGTACCTTTTAACGCTTCACACAAATTTACACATCCGTTGGTGAGGTAAACAAATTATGCCAACTTTGTTCCATACACTGCTTTGATCATTGTACACAGCTTACTTTATTGTTTTATTTATCTGTTTGAAATGTATCATCAGAGATACCATACAGATCTGAACATAACCTGGTTTCCATATGTGTTTATGTTTTTGTTTAAGTGGGGGGTTGGGTAATAAAGAAAAATAAGTGAAAGAATAGAATGTACCCATTCTTCATATTATAGATGCAGGGTTCACTGTCCCCCCAAAAAAAAAAGGTCCAACTTTCCCAGTGTGGATACACTCTTATTATGCTAAGAGTGTCTCAAGTGCAGAGGCAATGGTAAGTTACAAACCCAGGACAGCAGATCCCAGCATATCAAATGCTAGGAGACAAAATTAAAATTACACAGGTTTGTTTGTGGTACCCAGGTGCGGGTGTAACAGAAACATAGAAACATAGACTTTAACGGCAGAGAAGGACCGCTTGGTCCATCTAGTCTGCCCATTTCCCTACCTACAGGATAGGCCGCAGATCCTAGTTAACCAACAGTCTATTTCTTCCTACCCCCCACAAGAATTGCCTTATGTCTCTCCCATGCATTCTTGAATTCTCCCACAGTTTTAGACCCCACAACCTCCTCAGGAAGGCTGTTCCATGCATCCACTACCTCTCTGTGAAATAATACTTCCTCACATTGCCCCTGAACTGCCCTCCTTCTATCTTTTAAATTGTGTCCCCTTGTTCTTGCAAGTCTCTTTTTCTGAAAGATGCTACCCTCTTGGACTTTGTTGATTCCACTGAGGTACTTAAACGTTTCTATCATGTCCCCCCTCTCCCTTCTTTCCTCAAGGGTATACATATTAAGCTCCTTTAGTCTCTCCTCATACGGCTTCTCTTGCAGACCCTGCACCATTTTAGTTGCCCTCCTCTGGACTACCTCTATCCTGTCTATGTCCTTGCGAAGATGGGGTCTCCAGAACTGGACACAGTACTCCAGATGGGGTCTCACCAACTGTCTGTACAGAGGGACAACAACTTCCTGTTTTCTGCTGCTGATGCCTCTCCCTATACATCCCAGTATACCCCCAGCCCTCCCTACTGCCTTCTCACATTGCTTGCTAACCTTCAGGTCATCTGATATGATTACCCCCAGGTCCCTTTCCTTTTTTGTTGTTGTTACTACCTCCCCACCCATTGTGTATTCTTCCCTGGGTTCTTGTTTCCCAGGTGCATTATTTTGCACTTCTTTGCATTGAACCTTAGCTGCCATACTTCTTTTTTTTTTTTACATTTTTTTTTTCAATTGAGTATGCTTTATTGAAATAATAGCTTAGCAGATACATTTAAGGTTTAATATACAACTCGTCTCATACAACCAAATAATTAAACGACCATGGGGGAAGACAGGTCTTTGTCCATTTCCCTTTACATGTTGAGATGCGAATTTAGACATACTTCATCAAAAGAACCTAGTCGACCTAACAGAATTAAAGTTAAACTTATTCACAAGACTATCATTACAATTAAAACATAATTGTGATACAAATAATTAATAACACCATTATCCCACCCCCAATCCCCCCCATCACCACTCCAATATATAAATTGGGAGTATTTCCATTCCAAAAGGAGGACAAAATAATCTAATCAAGAGGAGAGAAAAGACAGAAAAGAAAACGAAATATTCGCCCAGGCTTTATCTCTAACTATTCCTCACTATTTCAGGCCCAAGTCACAGCCAGACCTATTCTAAGTAGATAATAAAGTGTGTAAGGGTGCCCAAATCTTCTGGTATTTGTTGTTGTGTTTGGACATGTTTGCAATGAAGTATTCTGCCTGCAAGGCAAATAAGATTTCTTTGTGCCACTCTGTGTATGTGAGAATTTGTTGGTCCACCCAATGGCGTAATATGATTTTCTTAGCGCAAAGGGATATCAGGGACATATGTTTCCTTTGATTCCCTGTTAGGGTTTGTCCTGAGTCTCCCAAAATACAAATTTCTGGTTGAAAGGCATTCTGTAGGCCCAATACGGGGTCAAGTTTGGATCGGATGGCCTCCCAGAATGGGACTACTTTATCACATTCCCAGAGAATGTGAAGCAATGTACCCCTCTGAGATCCACATCTGGTGCACAGTTCTGTTGGGTAATGACCCATTCTATTGCATTTTACAGATGTATAATATAAGTCATGCAATACATAGAATTGAAGCAGTCTATACTGATCCCATCTAACATCTTTATACAATCTTTTCCAGATTTGATGCCATTGACGGGTATATAGGAGAGATGGAAGGAGAAATCTGTCCCACTTTAATAAGGGTGCCCTCTAATTCACTACCTCGCATCTGGAGCTCCTTATAATAGAAAGCAACGTAGGGACGAGGGTCTCCTGGACAATGAGCCGAGGATAGGACCCAACATGTACTGGTCCCAGAGGTCACTGCCGAAATGCTGTATTAAAACATGGGAAATTTGAAGATATTTAAAACAAAGAGAAACTGGCAAATTGTATTTTGTCCTGATAGCTGAAAAGTCCAGTAATTTATGGTTTTCTGTTAGATCTGCCACCACTTCCCGGCAGCCAGCTGGCCAAAAAGCTGTAGTAATAGTTTTGTTCCCTATTCTAAAATTGGGATTTCTAATGAAAGGCTGGGATAAGTCCTTTGTTAATGAATACCCAAAAGTTTGGTTCATCTGCGTATGTACCCGGATGGAGACCATAACAGGCATAGCTTTACACTGTTTGGGGGCTTTTTTAATGGTCAAATAAGGAAGACTCCTAATGTCTACTCCTGCTGTATCGTAAATTGATTTTTCTATTTGCAGCCACAATGGGGAATCCTCCGTGGGTTTTAGCCATTGCGAAACTATGGCACAGTTGATGGCCAGGTAATAATGGTAGACATTGGGAACCTGTAATCCCCCCCGCTCTTTGGATCTTTGTAATTTAGTTATTGCTCTTCGAGGAGATTTATTTTTCCAGATAAATTTAGAGATTATACTGTGCACTTGAAGAAATCAAGATTGAGGGAGACAGAGATTTAACATTTAAACGGGATATAACAGACGGGGCAGAACATTCATTTTTATAATGTTGATATGTCCCCAGAGAGAAATTGGGAGTAATACCCAGCGGTTTAAATCTATCTTGATATTTGCAATTAGCTGATCCAAATTATATTGCTTCATTTTAGTATTGGTTTACGACAAATAAATACCTAGATATTTATCTTATCCTCATGCAGGTGAGCCCAAGCTGTACAATGTCCGCTTTTAGAGTATAGCTATTTAATGGCATTACTTCTGTCTTAGCTACATTTAGTTTGTAATTAGAAAAGTCCCCAAATTCTCAGATAATGTTAAGGGTGGCTGGTATAGATATAGAAGGGTATGTGACGTGGAGCATAATATCATCGGCGTACACCGATAGTTTATATTGGACATGATTGATTAAGACACCAGATCCCACTGTAGACTGGTTAATCTTCCTAATAAGTGGTTCTAAAAACAAATTAAATAGATAAGGAGAGAGGGGGCAGCCCTGTCTCGTACCCTGTTGGAGAAAGAAGGGCGATGACAGGACTCCATTACATAATACCCGGACAGATGGGTATAAGTAAAGAATTTGGATCCATTGTATAAATTGTTTGGGAATTCGATATCTCGGAAGCAAATCAAACAAATACTCCCATGAGACTCGGTCGAAAGCTTTTTCTGCGTCCAGGGACACCAGAGCCACGGGGATCTGAGAGTCCCTGGACGCAGAAATAAGATGGGAAATTTTCTGTAGGTGGTCTGATGAGAGGCGCCCGGCCACAAAACCTACTTGTTCAGGGCTTATTAATTTTAGCAGTGTCAGTGGCTCAGTAGGTAGCACACTCGCCTCTAAGGCCGGGAGATCAGAGGGCTGTGGGTTCAGTTCCCACATCTGGCACTTAGGTTAATATCCCAGTACTGACACTGTAGTGCAGCATGAGAGGGGTGCTGCACTTCTGAGGTGCCGTCTTTCAGATGAGACGTTAAACCGAGGTCCCATCTGCCTGGATTGGTGGTAGTTCAGGTGGATGTTAAAGACCCTATGGCACTTATCGAAAAGAGTAAGGGAATTTCCCCAGTGTCCTGGCCAAATTTCCCTCATTCACTAAAAATACCACCAACAGCTTAATCTGGTTCAAGGTCAGTTGGCATTCATCTGTATCCCCCTCCCCCGGGTCGTGCCTGAAAATAGGCAGGATCTGTCTAGTGCACTTACTTGGTCAACAAAAACTAAATAAATAAATTAAATAAATAAATGTATGCCAAACCTTGGCCAGCCTATTGGTGAGGATTTTAGCTAGGATTTTCATGTCTACATTTATGAGTGATATTGAACGATAATTCGGCAACAATGTGGGGTCCTTGTCCGGTTTAGGTAGGACCACGACAGTTGCCTCAGTGAGGGTAAGATCTGTGAGACCATGCTTATGGATGTAATTATATGTGTCAAGCAGAATTATACCCAATTGAGATTTAAAAGCTTTGTAAAAATTAGATGTGTAGACATCCGGGCCCGGTGCTTTATCTATAGGGAGAGCCTCAATAGCTTCGTGTATTTCTTCTACAGTCAAGGGAGCTTGTAGAAAGGCTATTTGGCACTGGGACAAATATGGAAGGTCTATGTCTTGTAGAAAATGGTCTAATGCTGTGTGCTTGAAGTTTTGGGGGGGACGCGAGTAAAGAGATTGATAGTACGACTTAAAGCATTCTGCTATCTCCTTGGGTGTAGTGTAGAACCTACCTTCTGGGTCCTGAACAGTTACAACTATCCTATCTGTGGCTTGTGCCCTAAGCCTTAAAGCCAGGAATTTTCCTGCCTTGTCCCCCTGATCAAAGTAAGTAACTTTAGCCTTGAGATGAAGATGTTCAACCCTGTCCCCTAGGAGAATGTTATACTGAAAGCGAAGACTATCTAACCTTTCAAATTCTGTGGGGTGCGATTGGGAAGATAGGGACTGTTCTAAAACTCTAATTTGTTGTAGAAGTGAGGAGAATTCTGATGAAATTCTCTTTTTCCTGATAGGTGCCAGTCGAATAATTTTACCTCTTAATGAACATTTCAGAGCGCCCCGTAACACATCTAGTCTTCTATAAATTTTGAGAGAAGATCGGCTATATTCTGGGACCTTAATAGTTGAGGATGAAATCTCCAGATTTTGTCTCGGTGAACAGAAGTGGGCATAGACCACTGCAAGAGGGTTGGGTGGTGATCAGAGATCACTTTGGAGAGATAAACACAGCTCTGAACCCTCGCCAGGTGCTCAACCCCCAACAGAAAAAAGTCAATTCTAGAGAATGTATTATGGGGCACAGAATGGAATGAAAAGTCTCTAGTAGATGGGAAGAGGGTCCTCCACGGATCAACAAGACCCATGGTGCTCATAAAGTCTTTAAGAGCCAATTGTGCGGGGGTATGGGGGGTATTTTTACCTTTTGACCTGTCCAATGTGTTACAAAGAACTAGGTTCCAATCTCCACCGAGTATTATGGGGAGCTTGACCCAGGATGCCAAATTAGTCGCGAGGCACATAAAGAATTGAGGTCATCCGAACAGGCCCATAGATTAACCCCTAATATTATTTCGGTGTGGCCTAGAATGACTCTTAACAATATATATCTACCTTGGGGTCGCATATCGACTGAAGCAGCCGAAAAGGGTATCTTGACGTCACGATTGATGCACGAACCCCATTTTTATGGTATCCAACCCTGTGCCAAATGCATGTCCCACCCAAGTTCTTCTTAATTTGAGAATTTGTGAATTGGGTAAGTGAGTCTCCTGGATAAAAGCTATGTCTGCGTTGAGCTTATTAAGATGCAGCAAAATCTTGGCTCTTTTAGTGGGAGATTGAGCACCTTTGACATTCCAAGAACAAAACTTTAATGTTGATACCATAGCCTAACTAGATACATAGATACATAGATACATAGACAGTGTCGGCAGATAAGGGCCTATGGCCCACCTAGTCTGCCCATTCGAGCTTGTAAGTTCAGTTTGTTTTCCTAGAAGTCTATTTCCCCTTACCCCTGACCTCTAGAATTCCTTTATGTCTATCCCATGCATTCTTAAATCCCGTGATTGTTTCAGCCCCACCACTTCCTCTGGCAGGGTGTTCCACTTGTCCGCCACCCGTTCTGTGAAGAAATTTCTCATGTTTCCTCTGAATCGTCCTCCTCCAACTTCATCCCATGCCTCTAGTCCTGAAACATCTTTTCGCTTAAAAATAGTGTTTTCCTGCACCCTGCACCCTGTTCCTCCCTGTAAGATACTTGTATGTCTCTATCATATCCCTCTCTCCTCTCCTCTCCTCCAGGAGTACATGTTCAGTTCCTTCAACCTGTCTTCATAGGACTTGTGATGCAATCCATGCACCATCTTTGTTGCCCTCCTCTGAACCTTCTCTACCCTGTCTATGTCCTACGTGGGTATGGTCTCCCAGAACTGTACACTGTACTCCAGGTGGGGCCTCACCAGTGTCTTGTATAGCGGAATTATGACCTCCTTTTCCTGCTGGTGATGCCCCTGCCTATACATCCCAGCATCCTATTTGCTTTACCTGATGCCTTGTCACACTGTTTCCCTACCTTGAGGTCATCAGAGATGACAACCCCAAGATCCCTTTCCTGCTTGGTGCATGCTATATCCTCACCCCCAACTGATATATTGTGCCTGGGTTTTGTGCCCCATATGCATTATCTTGCACTTCTTTGCATTGAATTTCAACTGCCAAACCCTTGACCATTCTTCAAGTTTCTGCAGGTCCCTTCTCATTCTGTCTACACCTCTGGTGTGTCTACTCTGTTACAGAGCTTTGTGTCATCAGCGAACAGTGAAATTCTGCCTTCTAGATCCTGTGCAATGTCACTGATGAAGATGTTGAATAGGACCGGTCCCAGCACTGATCCCTGTGGTACCCCACTGGTCACTCTTCCCTCTGTGGAGTGGCAGCCATTTACCACCACCCTCTGTGTCCTGCCACCCAGCCAGTTACCTACCCACCACACTACTGTCCTGCCACACCCATATTCCCCAGTTTGAATAGTCTTCTATGTGGCACAGTGTCAAAGACCTTGCTGAAGTCCAGATAGGCCATGTCCACTGCCCTCCTCTGATCCACCTCCCTAGTCACCCAGTCAAAAATTCAATGAGGTTGGTCTGACATGACCTCCCCTGGTGAAACCATGCTGCCTTGGGTCCTGTAGTCCATTGACAACCAGATGTTCCACCAATCTCTCCTTCAGTAGTGCTTCCATGATCTTTCCCACTACCGAGGTGAGGCTGACTGGTCTGTAGTTCCTGCTTCCTCTTTGTTCCCACTTTTGTATAAAGGGACTACATCTGCTGTCCTCCAGTCTTTGGGTACCTCCCTGTTTCCAGTGATTGGCTGAACAGGATAGCCAGAGGTTCAGCCACCACCTCTCTTAGTTCTTTAAGGACCTTGGGTGCACCCCATCTGGCCCCATTGCTTTATCAGCTCTTATTACTTTCAGTTCCTTCAGGACCCTTTCTGTAAAGGGACTTGTGTCCATTTCTGCACCATTCTCACCCTTGTACTCCCTTCAGACCCATTACCCCCTCTTCCTTAGTAAAGACTGAGCAGAAATACCTGTTCAATATGTCAGCTTTACTGTTGTCATCCTCCACTGCGGCTCCTCCCCTTCAGTCTCACTATCCCTCCTTTGTCTTTCTTTTTTCACTTATGTACCTGTAAAATGTTTTGTCCCCTTTACCCACTGATTTTGCAATGTGTTCTTCTGTCTGAGCTTTGGCTTCCCTTACTGACTTCCCTGCCTCCTTTGTTTCTCCTGGTACTTCTCCCTATCCCTTCTGCCTGTGTCTTTTTGTATTGCCTGAATGCAATCTTTTGGCTTTCACTTTCTTTGCTACCTCTTTGGAAAACCATAATGGTCTCCTCATCCTTTTCCTCCTGCTAACCTGCTTAATGCAAAATTCTGTTGTTCTTATAATCCCCATTTTAAATACTGCCCACTGTTCCTCAACCCTGATTCCTGTCCCATTCCCTAATGCCTCTTTCAAGTATTCTCCCATTTTCCCAAAGTCTGCCCCCTAAAATCCAGGATACGTGTTTTGTGTGGTTTGGTTCTGCTCTTTCTGTGATTTCAAACCACAATGACTGGTGGTCACTGTTACCCAGGTGCTCCCCACTGTTACCCCCATCACACTGTCCCTGTTTGTGAGCACAAGGTCCAGTATTGCCTTCTGCCGAGTTGGTTCCATGACCAGTTGCTTGAGAAAGGCACCCTGAAGGGAGTCCAGGATAAATCTGCTCCTAGTTGATGCTGCTGCTGGATGCTCCAGTCCACGTCTGGTATATTGAAGTCTCCAACCAGTACTACTCACCTTTGTCTGCCATCCTTTGGATGGCTAGTATCAACTCCTATCTGTTTCTTCCTCCTGGGCTGGTGGTCTATAGACCACACCTGTGCGGATGGCTGACCCCATTTTCCTTTCCAGCTTAACCCACAGTATCTCTCCCCATTTGTTCCTCCTGGATCTGTGTGGCCCTTATGTCATTTTTCACATACAGTGCCACCCTCCTCCTTCCTGCCTGCTCTCTCTTCTGAATATGTTGTAGCCAGGTATGGCCATCTCCCAGTCATGGTTATCATTACACCAGGTTTCAGTGATGGCCACAATGTCCAGGTCTGACTGTACCATGACAGCCTCCAGATCTTCTATCTTGTTGCTAAGGCTCCTGGCATTCGCACATGGCTTTCCATGATTTGACCTCCCTAGACTGCTTCACTGTTCTACTCCAGCCCCTTCCTTGGTTGTCATTTATCCTGGTTCTCCTTGCTGTCTGCCCTTCTGCTGAATTTTGCCCTTTCTGCTTATCCACCTTTTGGACACTAATCTCCATCTTTTTGCACACTGCTTTGCAGAGATAGCCACTACTCTGGTTCACTGGTTCCACTGCTAGCTGTGGGGGTGAAGTAGGTACCGTCCTTGCTGGCCTGCCACCCCTTTGCTAGTTTAAATGCTTTCAATGTAGTATTTAAACTTATCATTGAGTGTTGGATTCCTCCAGGATGGATGCAGGCCGTCAGGCTTGAACAAACCTCCATCCTCCAGGTGGGTCCCCAGTCACCAATGAATCCAAACCCTTCCTCACAGCACCAGTTCTTCAACCATGAGTTAAAGTTCCTGGTGCATGCACTCCTATGCTCTCCCTTGCCTCTCACAGGTAGTACTTCTGAGAAAGTGACAGAAGTAGCTTCTTGCTTGAGACCCCTCCCCAGTTTCCTAAACTCTTCCTGAACTTCCTTTGGCTCCCCATTTGCCAGGTCATTAGTACCTAGGTGGATAATGACATCCAGCTCACCCTCCCGTCTTGCCTTCCCAGTGATCCCCAGTATCTTCCTTCCATCCCTGCCGTGGCACCTGGTAGGCACCTCACCTCCCTGTCCTCCCTTCTGTGTTCCTAGCTGGATCCCTCTTATGATGGAGTCCCCACCAGGATTCCTTCCTCCTCCTCCTCTGGGGTCCACTGCTTTCCCCACTGAGGTCACCTCCTTGGCTAACCTCCACATCCTTTCCTTCCACTTCTCTGGGTACCTCTATTTGGTTGTCCTCATTTGCCAGTGTGGCATATGAGTTCTTGAGAGGAATAGGATCTGGGATATGCCTCTGCCTGGCTGCTCTAACCCTCCCTGAGCCCACTGTCATCCAAGTGCTCCTTGTTCTCGGCATCCTTTGAGGCAGCTGCATTGGACTGGGTGGTCCCTGGATAGGGGTGATGGTACTCCTGACCAGTTTACTTCCGCTCTGAGTCTGGCTACCTCATTCCGCGGTCAGAGATGCATGCAGATAGGGCAGCACCTCAGTGTCCAGAAGGTCTGCCTGAATATGGCTGCCCACAGCCACTTCATTGCACCACTCCCCACATTATACTGCAATTCCACTACTTCTCTGCTACTGAAGCTCTCTTAGTTCTCTTTTTATTTATTTACAGTACTAAAAATCCTGTAACTGATCCTCAGATATATATATATTTTTTTTTAAGGAAAAAGAAACCAATAAATAAATAAATGAGTCAAAACACTTGTGCTGAGGGTGGTCTTCTTCCCCCTTATGCCCCTCCTACTTCACACCTCTTGCTATACCCTGTGTTTAGCTCCTGTCAATCAGATTTATCAGGGCATATAATTAAGAGCTGGGGGAAGGGGTGGGAGGAGGGGCGAAAATTTGCAGCAATTAAAGACAGCACAGAATTACACCACCACTATGTTTTAAATTTTCAACAGCCCAAAAACAATTATAAGTAAAGGCAACACAGAAAGAAAGTATAGTGTCACTACAAGCCTACAATCTAAGTTTAAAAGAAAAATACCATTTACCAGTTACTCTAAAGCACTGAATTGAATATGTTTCCTTCCTTCACCTTCTGGCTTCTTCTGAGAAGATGAACCTCTGTTTGCTGCTTTTTCCGGTACCGCTACCGGTAATAGTTCTGTATCCGTAAAACCTCCTCAAGAAAGGAATTTATCCCATGCGGTGATCCATAATTATTTAGTGGCGCCCCCATAGCTATCCCTTCCCATCCCTCAAATACAACCAATGTATGTAAAACCAACCAAATCCCATTAAACCAATAGCTCATTCCATAATATATTGCGGAAACAGGAGGCTGATAAGAAAAGTTACTACCCTTCCCCTTAAACACCCTTGCTAATTTATCCCCGTCCCTACTCCTGTCCCTTCCCTTCCCTCGTTTTCTACTTCCCATTTCAGGGTGGACTATATGCCGGCGAAGGAAAACAAAATCAAGAGACACGTCTTCAGCAACCTTAAAATCAGGAATCTGAATAGTAATAGTATCCACCTCTTGGCCCCGAAGCACCCCTGTGGGTTCATATCCTCCCTGTGCCAGTCGTGTTGCACTGGATAGACTGCAGATTTACACAGGAACCTTTGCCTCCGCCCCATCCCCGCTGTACCTATCCTCCTAGTGGTCCCCCTTACAGTAAGATGGAAGGAAAGAGAAAAAAAAAAAAAAAAAGAAAAGGGGGGTTCCAACGATGGTGCAAATGCCATTGCCCGGTAACTATATCCGTATCTTCCACGTAGATGAGAACCTTTCGTATAACCACATGACATAAGGAGGGCTTGATTATTCAGCCACATGAGAGAGTTAGAAGATTAACTGAAAGTAATTGCTAAAACGCCAATCCTTAATATAGAGTTATGCCGCCCTCGTGTGGCTTCCATCAGTAATATCAACTTGCAAACAAGCAGGGAGACAAAGTCTTGCTTCAGACTCGTGTTATTATCAGTAACATTATTCCAGCTGGCAACATGGCAAGAGATCAGTCTTCCTAAAAAAAAACCGGACCCCCCCCTCCATTTTCCTGGGGGTGGATGTAAAAATTCAAAAAAAAAAAAAAAAATATCTGGTCGCAATTGTGTCAATGAAAATAGTCATCCTTCTGTTGTACAAAAGATTTGGTGTCCTCCATCGATCATTGAAACAGGATTGTCCATACCGATCCCCCAGTTATTTCAGTGCCTTTAACAGACTCTTCATCGCAAAGAGATACGTATTAAAATTATGGATCCTCAACGGGCAGGGAGCAAATCCGGGAACATTGTGCTCAGCGCAGGGGCAGCTACTTGAGCTGTGTCAAAAGAGTGCCAGGATTCAGCGTGTAGTACCATCAGCTTGGAGGGGTACTGGACCTTATATTTAATACCAGCTGCGATCAGTTTGGATACCAGGGGGTGATACTCTGCTCGGCGTTGTCGCACTGAAGCCGGGAGGTCCTGTGCCAGGTGAATTTGCTTACCCTCCCAGAGAACCTGCTGTAAGCCTCTAACTTGTTCCAGGATATGAGCTTTATCCAGGTAATTTAGAAGTTTAATAATTACCGGCCTCGGAGGTTTACCACTCGCAGGTTTGGGGAGGAGTGATCGATGAGCGCTCTCAATTATATATACCGGGTTATTCGGGGAGGGCCCAGCTATTTTAGCCAACAGCTTTTGAAAAAATAAAATGGATGATGCCCCCTCTGCTTCCTCTGGAAGGTCGAGTATGACAATATTGTTCCTCCTACTGCGGCCTTCCAGGTTCTCTAGCTTGGCTTCGACTTTGTGCAGACGTTGTTTTAAAATCATTACCTCAGGCTCCATCCTATTTTTCCAACTCTCCAACGAAGTAGCCCATGCAGAAACATCGGAGATTGCCCGGTTTGTGTCAGAGAGCTCCCCTCTTAAAGATTTAATCTCCCTGGTTATGTCTTGCAGGGTGAGCTTGAATGGTTGTAGCTCCTCAAGGAATTTTTGTTCCGATAACGGAGCCAGCGCTGATTGAGACGTTGTAGGTACTAGAGCTTTCACAGTGTTACCGGTCTGTCCTTTGGGCCTCTTTGGACCCTTCTCTGGAGTTTGTGGGGGCGTGTGCCATGGAGGAGCCTGGCGCATTTCAGCCTCCATAATTCTGGTAGGCCCTGTTTTCTTTGGGTGCACTCTTGTATTGAGAATCTCCCAAATCGCTGGAGACACTGCGGATGTCCATTAAAAACAATTTTTCTTTTTCCCTCTCCTTCTCACAAAAAGTCAAAAAACCACACCAAAATTTAATTTTAAATAATAACTGGAGGAGTAAGGCGGGAGCTAGTCTCCGGAGCTGCTAGTCCAACAGGAGCATCACGTGATCTCCCCTAGCTGCCATACTTCTGACCATTCCTCCAACCTTGCCAAGTCCCTTTTCATCCTTTCCACGCCTCCTTGTGTATCAACCCTGTTGCAGATCTTTGTGTCATCTGCAAAAAGGCATACTTTCCCTTCTAGTCCCTCTGCAATGTCACTGATGAAGACATTAAAAAGGACTGGACCCAATACTGAACCATGCGGTACCCCACTAGTAACCCTTCTTTCTTCAGAGTGGACTCCATTTACAATTACCTTCTGTGTCCTGTTGTGCAGCCAATGTTTTACCCAGGCTACCACCCTGGGACCCACTCCCAGGCTGGTTAATTTGACTATTAATCTTTTGTGTGGGACTATGTCAAATGCCTTGGTAAAGTCTAGGCAGGCCATGTCCACAGCCCCTCCCTGGTCTTCTACTTTGGTCACCCAGTCAAAGAAATCTATTAGATTCGTCTGACATGACCTTCCCGCTGTGAACCCATGCTGCCTTGGGTCCTGTGCTCCACTGGCCTCTAGGTACTCAACTATTCTTTCCTTCAGAAGTGACTCCATCACTTTCCCTACAACAGAGGTCAGACTGACAGGTCTGTAGTTTCCTGCCTCTGTCTTGGTCCCACTTTTGTGAAGGGGAATCACATCCGCCTTCCTCCAGTCCTCGGGTACCACACCAATCCACATTAACTGTTGGCATGATGTACCACTGAACACGAATGAAGTAACATGAGGCAGAAGTTGAATAGTACCCATGCCATGAAGTCATTAACAGTCATGACAAAATCAAACTATCACATTCACGGAACACACTGTGTATATTTCTTATGTATTTCAAACTTCAAAATGGCGCCTACAACCTGATATGCCAGTGCAGAGCATTGCTGTTTACCATGCTCATGGCTAATATCAAATTTATCTTCTTATCCAAAGCAACTAGAAATAACCATATTATTGGTATAATTAGTTCATGAAATTTCCTTATCATAAAAGAGATACAGGCAAATATTGACCGTAATATTTTTATATATCATGGCAAAAAAGGATAAACAAATAAAACTTACCATAACTGGGCTTCTCAGGGATACCACAAACAATATATCCACCTTTTTTGAATCTGGGGCAGTGCACACTGAAATGTTTGGTGCCATCTGCAGTCGAGGCCTGTCTCTGGCATGAATTTTCATTGTAATGTAGCGCAGCCATAACTGATCTGTGTGGAGAAGAAGTATTTTTACAATTGAGTTGGCACTTTCAGATAAACAATGCATGCCATATGCTTGCAATTGATTGGGAACTGTCACATAAACAACAAATAACATGAATAAAGAGCCCAGTAATAATGGCTATGCAAACAAAGTAATATGAGGCACATTCTAACACATCTTGGCGATGCTTTCACAGTATTTCTGAGGCCGAATTGTGATGACAAGTCTCTGCATTGTTGATATCACATCATACATATCAATTGCTATTATTAGCTATGGACTGGCAAAATGGCACTCCACAACTGAATCAGTAATACTGTAGGCAATCGAGCCACATCCGGACATTTTCACTCCGTCCCCCACTGGAAGCACCCCACCGCCACACCAGCACTGCTTTAACACCAGTCAGCAATCTGATGTAACAGCCCTCCTCTCTCCAACATGATTGGCAGTCGGACTGAGCTCTGTCAATGAATGAATGCATACTTATATATGCACATGCTGATTTGTTGGCAGTTCATGCTAAACCAGCCAACTGTGCATGATGGCCCATGGATCAGAGACGAGAGTTGAGAAGTGGCCCACAATGCCAGACTGCCCTCCCCCCCAACTCCACAACATCTTGACACTGTGCTGGTGACCTATGCAGCACTCCACTCTCATCTCCAACCACTATGGGCTTCTGCATAGAAATGCAGCAAAATTAAATTTCACCCTGTGAAATTCCAGCAAAATAACGAATTTTGCTGTGGTAAAGATTTTGCAAAGTTCATGGATTTTGCTGATGAATTTTGTGGGTCCAAAATGCGAGATTCCACTGGTAAAATTGCGAATTTCACCTGTGAAATGTGGCATTTCACCTGCGAATGGCAGAACTTTGTGAGACAGTGGCAAAATTCCACCATTTGTGGGTGAAATTCTGCATTTTTGCAGGAAAAATTCACGATTTCGGTAGTGGAATTTTGCATTTCGCACCCATAAAATATTTTGCAAAATGTGCAAATTTCATGAAATATTTCACGGAATGAAATTCGATGATTTCGCACATCAATACTTCTGCAGATATAGCTGTCTTGTCAATGAATGAGTGCATACCTCTACAAGTATTCATTCATTCCTTGACAGAGCACAGTCAAGCAGCCGGCTGTGATGGACCACGGAGGGCTATGGCGGTGGTAGACATGGGGATGGTGGGGGGGGGAGTGAGTAGATGAGGGGGAATATCTTGCCAAGAGAGGTGGATAACTTCCTCCTACATTTTAAATTAATGGTGGTGCTCAGGGACAAAAGTTGCTGTAATTCATAAAGGTTATTATACTGTTCGGATGACCATCTGAACCTTTCTTACCATTATCTGAATCTTCTGGCACCTCTTGAGGACATTTTGAGGTGTGCCCATCCATATTGGTAACATTCAGTATCTGATTAAGTGGCATACCTCACCAGGCTTTCAAAGCAACAAAGTAAGCCACAAAAATGCTTGCAGTTTTATCTATGGAGTTGTGGACCAACAGTACTAAGCACCAGAGGTTTGGATCATTGAGAAGTTGGGATACAGTGCACTACAATGGTGTATGAGGCTTTAATAGCTAGAGTACATCACCGTGCAGGTAGAAAAATAGGGAATTGTCCACAACACTACTAACCTGCCCTTCATGCCATTGTAAGAGAAGACAATCATCTTCAGGTGAACTGGTTAAGAAGGTAGTGAAATGTTTTCAATTCAGATGTTTGATAATGTCAAGAAATTTCATGACACTGGAACATAGTTGCCTGTCATTAACCACAGTCTCAACTCTAACTGTGACATTTGATACTGAAAACAGGAATAGTGTTAGGTTCTGTATCCAATGTTCTATATGCAGTTTATGACAACATGACTGTACTTAACATAACCTAGTAACCAGAAATACATGTTTTGATGTACAGTACCGGACTCAATTGACAAATATGACATGATATGCATAGAGGATAATTTATGATCCTCTATTGGTAACAAACTTGTGTAGCCTCTGAGTGGCTGCCTTGGCCACTGTTTAAACCTTTGAGAGTGAAACTGGAGTGATTTTTTTTTTCCATGGCAACCTCAAGATACACAGGCTTATTGCTGATGGTGGACAGTACACTGTCTTTCATAGTATATGGTCCACCAATAGCAGCCCATCACAGTCACATTTATGCAGCACTCCTCTATTCCATGGTGTTAATTTCTCACAGCCACAGCCATTTTAGAGTGCAGATTGCATTGGTGGTACTAGGTTTCCCCCACAATCAGGGTTGTAGTGAGACACCAGACAAAACTGAGTGCCTTCTGACCCATGACTGTGAGGGAAACCTAGTACCACCAATGTCTTCAGAATGCCTTATTGCTTATATGAAAAGGAGACCTACAGGCAACTGCTAAAAAATGAACACTGAAAGTTTTCAAGGCCGCATACATTTTTATAAAATGTTGCTAAATAACATTAAATATTTCCTACACAGATGTTTTTCACCTGTCAGTCATATGTAGGTAGGCTTGGCAGTTTTCAATAAAAATCAAATAACATTGATTACTGTCGAAATCTGCAAAAGTCTGACTTTCCACATAAAAAAGTATACATCGATTAACATTGCATTATAACTATTACCGTGTTAGCAGTCTTTGTTAGCAGTCTCTCCTGTCTCTCTAGTGGTGGTCATTAGCCTTTGACTGAATACAGCAATTAGCATCTATTTGCACCTACTTAACAGGTACTGCATTCCTGTGAGCTGTCCCAGTAGCATTTCACAGCTCTTAATAGCTTAATGAAACACATACCCAGCCTATATCTTGATAGCTTACCTTCACTCCAGTAACTGGCTAATCCTGACTATCTCAGCATTTCTCAATGTTTCATTATGGGTCACAAAATAAGGTGTGCTGACGGGTACTGTAGCGAATTCCCAGATCTCGAATTAAAGACAGTGAAAAAGAACAGCATGGAGGAAATGACTGACTTTTGAGATGCAAGATTTGTAAAACTGAAGTTTCTGGTCAAGTGAACTGCATCACTGAGCATCTCAATAGTAAGACCCACCAGAAACTAATGCTAGTCAGGAAATGATCTCACAGCCCTCTATGGAATCATTCATGGGACGTATGCAGCAGAAAAAAGAAGAGGCAGCTGACTTTCCCCATGATCTGGTAAAGGCTTTATGCTACAAGGCTATTCCCATCAACGCTGCCAGGGGCTTCAGTTACTTAATGGCTGTCCTGTGGAAATGTGCATCAGCAGCTTGAGTCTGCCCAAAGCGAAGGCAACTAGAAGAAAAACATATTGCTGAAGTTTTTTCACATCACAAATCAGCAGTGAATGACCTTCTATCTGGTGAGCAATTCTCCCTAGTTACTGACGAGACCCCAGAGCTGGCAGGTCTTCTAGTAATAAATGTGTTTGGTGTATTTTAGTGTTAAAAACAGAGCCATTAACTGTCTGCTTTTGAAATCTACTGTGATGTTACAGTGCAATACTGGAGTGCTCTCTAATCTACTGCATGGTAAGATGAGAGACTATTCGTTATCCTGGTCTGACTGTATTTCTCTTAACACTGACTCTTCCATTATTGTTCAGTATTGTGATGCAGGCTGTTGCCGCACCAGTTACATATACTTCGGTCGTGTGTTCATTCGGTCTTTTTAGAAAAGTACAAGATAAAAGGAGAATGCAGCTGTCAGAGGAGAGGCTTGGTCTATGTAACATCTTGTATCATAATACGGACATCACAAAAAAATGTTGCTGGATTTACCAATACAGGATCTTGTGACTCTAAATAAGGGGGGGGGACTATTACTTGCACAGATATGAATATGATGCTATGAAATAATTTGCACAGCTTCTACACTGCTTAACATAATATTAAAGTGTTGCATGAATATGTGTGGCAATGTCTTCTTAAATGTTGCATGTTAACTGTTTGTTTTTGTGTATGTGTGCGTCTTTGTCCATGTCATTTTAACCTTTACTCTGAATGCAGAATTTTAATTGGAATTTGATGAATTAAATGCATTTTTGTATAATATGTTTTGCCTGGTTTAATATACATCGAAATTGATCAAAGGTGAGCTCAAAAAATAAAAATCCATTTTTTACATCAATTTTGCCAAAAAATAAATATCAAAAACTGCCAAGTCTAGTCATATGTCTTTCTTCGCAGTCAATACCCTTTGTGATGGCTTACCATGGAATAGAAGAATTCAAAGTGCTGCATTATTCCAGTAGTATAATGCACCCACCTACCCACACTCATTTTATATTGTACACTTGGACACCGGTGATTTTCTTTTCCAATATCTGATGTTAGACATTTCTCACCATCTGACATGGGTGTGGGCACAGTGTGGTACCACTACCAGCAGCGATAAGTAATCTGAGAATGGTTACTTTGAGGATGGGAGTGGAAAGTATTAAAAACAAAATAGGTATAAAATGCAAAAAAGCCCACCGGTGTCATTCAAACAATATCCATGATGTCCTACATAGATAGTAAAATAAGTCAAATGCTAAAACTTACACGTCATGCCTCAAAATGCTTGATTTCAACACTATATGGTGAAAAAATAATATGTTATGTATAATAGCACAATAAGGACATTTATTACTCATAGGGTGGAAGCCACTTCTTCCGTAGCTCAACACCAGGTAGACTTCCATGTGAACATTCAGGATATATGGGATCCTTGTGTGTGTCTGTTTTGGATGTGACCAGACACAGATTTCCACTTCACAAGTACTGTGTTGCTGTCACCAGATTCTGAGGACCCAACTGACCAGTACACGTGGTTGACAATGCATTGCATCCAGTGTCTGAGGGTACTGCTATCCTTCATATTTGAAGTAGCCAGTATCCTTTTGTTCACTCCTGCAGACACAAAAAGATGCACGGAGAGAAATTGCAATACTATTCATGAAAATGGCATGTGAACAACATAATTTGTGACAAATATACAATGGCAGACAGATGTAATGGCTAGGTAGTCACAGTGATGTTATTCCAAAATTTCTTTACAAATGCTTCTTTGTGTTATTAATGCAGCACATCTTTCCAAATGATACAGTGATGGTAACTGTCCTATGAAAACTACTATGGCACCCATGGATATGCAGTTCCATTGAGGCCACAGAAGACATTTCAGTCACATGCAAACATGGACTTTGGTGGAACTGTATGTCATCAACCTTCATTCTACAACCTAACCTGACTGTGGCACATGTTCAGAGTATGAATGACCCATCTTCAACACTCAGCTTCAGAGGTTTGAGATTGACTGTGGTACCACAGGTACTGTAGATGACTAATGGTGGCTTCATCGATACACTATGATGCAGACTAAATGTACTAGTAGCAATACAGGTACATCAAGAGCAGCTGACACCATTGTAACAGACATGCATCGCGCAATAAATGACTGGCCTGTGGCTTGAAGTGGCTGTCTTCTGAAATCATTCCTGTGATTGATCAATGGGTTACTTCTCCTGTACAATGGGAGCATTTGGTTCTCCTGTGAACACAAAAGTAGAAGAGCGCCCACTAAAGCATCACCCACTAACCAGCCGCCCCCACCTGTGAACATGGACAGTTAAGTTTCTCAAGCATAAGTTACATGCCCAACCACCACTTCCCTTGATCACACAATACTTACATTTATTTTTCTGTAAAAACTTCCCTACTTCTCATAATCTGAAGTCTTTATTCTTGGGGTTTATTAATCGAGTGCTCTGTGTCTGCTGAAGTACCAGGAAATAAAATGACTTCCACTGTAAGTTACAGGAAATGATGACCCACTTACAGAAACATTATAAATCTAGGGCTTCTTTTTGGTCCTGAGACATATAGAAATTGTTGGTGTCTTTCAAGCATCAAGTACCACAAGGTGTCATTAGCTCTGTATATGCAATAAAGTCAGACAGTATTGTGAGATGTTAGTGGTCAGTACCTTTTGCAACATGCCATACAACGTATCGGTGCTCTAGTTCAGGCATATTTGCTCTGACCCATTTGGCTTTTTGTAGGTGCCAGTCAGTAATAAGCTCATTCAGATCTAAACCCCAGTTACAAACATCCATCATGCACCTCTTCAATCCCTCAAGTTCCATGTTAGTACTTCCACCAACCTCATTGCTCTGCAAAAAGAGATACATCAACAGTGAGAGACTAACATTTGATGCTGAACTGACAGTGGTTGTCACTGGACTGTATGAATTAATGACCTACTTGAACCAAGTGCAAATCCAAGACTACCCCAGCAGATAATTCCATTGAGGAGTGCTTGTCCTACGTGACACAATGACCAGGACTGTCTGCCCTGCCATCGCCTCTGCACACCAATCCACGATGTTCAACTTGAATGGAAGCAACCAACCACTGCTGTCAATTTCTCCATATAGAGGTGATGGCAGGCAATAGAATGTTGGCTTGGTGATGAAAAAAATGATTACAGCCATGTGTTGTAATACAATACCTTGGTGACAGTGGAACCAGAGAATAATACAGCTGCTGACAGCATGATATTCCTGGCAGGAATTTTACCCACACATGGCTAACTGTGCCATACATGTTCCTTCATGCAACTGGCACATGATGCATAAAGGATCAGAAGAGTTCCGATTACTTTGTTTTTGATCAACCAGAGACCTGGCTCGCCATATGAAATGCAGCAGCACCACTGTAACAACTTTCAAATACACAAATAAAGCACAATGTACTTCTTCTCTAAAGGACAGGTCACTTTCTGAGTTATCATCACCATCTTCATCCTCCCTATATAAGAGGTCTTCCTCACCTATTGACAGTGATGAGGATGGCAAATAGTCTGGATCTCCCAAATCAGCTGGTTGGTCCTTATCTTCATCCATATCTATATCTCTATCCACTTCTTCTAGTGAGTGGTCATCCTTGTGAAGAGGACTAGTAATAAGTTTGCACTGCACACCAACATCATGGCATGAAATCACTGTCTGTGAGCCTGTGATGAAACAGGTCAGTGCTGAGTGAAAACACATACTTGTTTACACAGAAATGAATGAAACACAGCAATCCCTTGACAAAATGACAGGTTGAATGATGCATTCTGAAATGAGCTAGCTGAAACTTAAGCAATAAGGCATGACAGGGTATTGTTAGTACTTGGTGTACCCCTTGATCAGGGGCATTGTAAGGCATGAGGCGAAGATGAGTGCATTCAGGTCCTGATCATGGGGTTAAACCTAGTGCAGCCAATGTCCCTGAAGTGCCATATTGCTTATATGAAATGGGCCCAGTGGCGACCTTTAAAAGAAAAACTCTCAAAATGTTTTCAAACCCATAAACAAAATTCATAAAATGTTGCTAAACAATGTAAAATAGTCACAACACAGATGTTTTTCACCTGTCAGTCACTTGTCTTTCTCCATATTCAGTGCAATCAATGTGAGATTGTTTACCATGCAACAGAAGAATTCAAACTTCTGCATTATTCCAGCAGTAGTATCCCCCCATCACACACACACACACACACACACACACACACACACACGGAATGGTAACAGTGCCCAGCAAACTGCCTAATTGAACTTGGGAAAACAAAGACACATAAAAAAAGGAGCAACTCCAAACAAAACTTCAAAGTATCAAAAAGTTCCACGTCTCTCCATACCGACATCCCAAACAAGCCACAAAGTGAACCCACCCCCCAGCACAAACAAAACAATAACTACCATAAAACCATGAGGCAGCTATCAATCATACTGTCTGAAACACAGTGTCCTAAACAGCAGCACCCTCCACTGGCCAAGTACAGCAGTATAGGGACTACTTTACAAAGAAAATGTAGTTTTTATTCTTTTTTTAGCATTTATTACATTTCTTTTCAATGTTTTATTTGATCTTATAAAAATGTTACTGACAGCCCATTTTCTAAGCACAATAATACCCTCAAGGGTGAGCAGTATGGGCAACACTGGACCTTCCAGGGGCTCATTACGCCCCGGGCAGTCCGGTATTGCCCAATACCATCCACCCTGTCTGGTATTATTGCTTGCATAAAGGTTACAGCCATGTACAGTATGTGATGGAGATTAGGAAGCAAATGGATTATGAATTCAATGAGTTGCCCTAGTTGGCAGGGACTGTTTTAGCCATTTGTAGATGTCTTTTAAATCAATGGCTACAACCAAGTCTCAGCCAATCAGGACACAGGAATTTCATTATCCACTTCATATCATGGAGTACATGAATTCAAAAGTCTTCAGAGTTCCACTTGTATACACACACACAGGCCTGAAATGGAGCAAGAATTTCAATGTTATCTGTTGGCAAGGAAGGAGCAGACAGCTCCGACTGGTCTGGACTGCTCCGATTGGTCTGGAGCCCTCTATAGCTCTATAATATTGTATCTCAATTCAGAAAACAAGCTAAACATGGATGACATAGCTGCAAGGACAGGTTACTTCACTACATGGATTGTGTGCCCGAATCATCACAGTTGAAATATTAACAGAAGACACGGGGCGGGTGCAAAGCTGCTGCGATGGGTAGAGAACTGGCTTCAGGGAAGGCAACAGAGGGTGGTGGGCGAGGAGCTCTCATCCCCAAGGATAGTGACAAGCAGTGTTCTGCAGGGCTTGGTGTTGGGACCAGTGTTGTTTGAGATATTCACTGTAGACGTATCATTGGGCATCAAGAGCAAGACCAGTCTGTTTGCTGATGACACCAAGATGGGAGCATTGGTGGATGATCTAGAGGGATGGCAGGGATTGCAGAATGATCTGACAAAGCTGGAAACCTGGTCAGACACCTGGTAACTGGAGTTCAATGCCAAAAAGTGCAAGGTGCTGCATTTTGGGAAGAAAACCCCAAAGAGGAGTTACCAGCTGGGGGGGGGGGGTGTAGCTACCTGAGACAGAGGAGGAGGAGAAGGATCTGAGGGTGCTCTTTAAGGGTCAATGAACAACTCAGTACAATGTAGGAAGTCAGCTGCAAAGGCCAACAAAATACTTGGTTGCATTGCAAGGGTTATATCCTCAAGGAGGGGGTAGGTGATTTTGCCACTGAATAGATCATTAGTTAGACCACACCTGGAGTACTGTGTGCAGCCTGTATCTGAAGAGGGACATTAAGTTTACTGGAGAAGGTGCAGCGCAGAGTGACAAAGATGATACATGGGCTGGGGGACTTACCATATGAGAGGAGGCTGAGGGAGTTGAACATGTACTCACTGGAGCAGAGGAGGAATGGGGGGGTATGATTGAAACCTTCAAGTACATGAAAGAATAAACAAGATAGGTATGGAGGGGCAATTCAAAATAAGGGAGGGGAGGAACACACAGGGCCAAGATACGAGACTGGAAGGAGGAAGGTTCAGGAGGGAGATGAGGAGACACTTTTTTACAGAGAGGGTGGTAGCTGGGTGGAATGCATTACCAGCAGAAGTGGTATCCAGTAGAACAGCGGGCTGCTTCAAAAGGGGCTGGGACAGGGCAAGGGAAGGGTCAAGGGAGGGTGAGAGGAAGGGGCAGCTGCAGAATAAGGGGTGCTAACTGCACATTCGAGCAGACTTGATAGACCACTAGACCTTCATCTGCTGGCAAATTTCATATGTTTGTATGTTCATAATAGTGTCATCAGAAGATAGTAAAGAAGAATTCAAATTACAATTGCAGTGCACTACATCTACAAATTTGCCATGGAGGCAATGACTGTAATAAAATAAGCATTTGTTAATGCCGAATGTTGTTTCACTGGCATTGGCATTGGTAGTGCTGGAGTTAGAGATGCATAATAGGAATAGCAGTGAAGTATTGAAGTGACGCCAACCCTTCCCCCACCCTGTAGAGACCGGCAGGCATTGGGGTGTGCCTTTTGGTCATCAGTTGTAATGCTCAAGCCATTGTACCTCACCCTACCCTGTAGACAAGTGTCATGGTGTGCTTTGGGGTCTTTGAGCGTTATACTTACCCCATTCTATAAGGAAATACGCTGAGGTGGGTGCAGTAGAGGAGAATGGGGTGAACTTTGTAGCCGAACAATGCAAGGCACACCATGATGCCTGTTTCTGGCTGCAGGGTGGGGGGGTGTAATGGCATGAGCATTGCAGCTGATGATGCCAAGTCACACCCCTGACACCTGTCAGTCTCTACAGGGTGGGGAGCTACAGTTGGAAACCCTAACACCATAGGCGTGTGTTCGTATTTTCACTCCAAATTTTCAGCATGGGCTGTCTGTCAGCCCACCTCATGAAAAGCGGCACTGTCAGTTTATGAGCTGAAAGGTAGTTTTGCACAGCAGCTATGCCATTTGGCATCACAGGGACGAAAACACATTTTGGGCAAGATGTGGAAAATGACATATGTATTGTTCATGAGGAGGCATAACAAAATGGCAACATTGAAAATCTGAAGTGAAAATATGAAAAATTGGTGAAGTCATGAGCATGCATAGAAACTGGGCAACACATGTCCATAACCCAATTATTTTGGGGAGTTTTTTAGCCACATTTTCAACATAGGCATTTTGGGACCTCCCCTCATGAACAGTGGCGCCGTGATTTTGTTAATCAGTCCCAAAAGTTGATTTCCCACAGCGACCACGCCATTGTGCGCCACAGGTGCGGAAACACATTTTGGGCATACTGTGAAAAATGACAGCTATACTGTTCATAAGGAGGTGGGAAAAAATGCCAGCTTTGAAAATCTGGCATGAAAATATTGCAAATTTGTGAAGTTACAAGGGTGCGTGGAAACTACGAAACGCATGCTTGTAACACAGTCATTTTATGGACTTTCAGCACCAAATTTTCAACATAGGCATTTTAGGACCTCTATTCATGAACAGTGTCACCGTCATTTCCTCAAACTGTCCCAAAAACTGATTTTGTACAGTGACCACGCTATTCTGCACTGGACGTGCGAAAACACATTTCAGCCAGGATATGTAAAATGGCAGCTGTACTGTTCATAAGGAGGTGCGGCAAAATGGCAATTTTGAAAATCTGGAGTGAAAATATTACAAATTCACAAAGTTACGAGCGTGTGTGGAAACAGCGCAACAAACGCTCGTAAAACAGCCTTTGTTTGAATTTTTTCACCAAATTTGCAACATAGGCTTTTTGAGAGCCCCTCTCATAAACACTGTCATTTTGTTACGCAGTCCTGAAAGGTGATTACGCACAGTGACCGTGAAACCACCTTTTGGGACCAACTATCACCACGGCAATGACTGAATTCATGAGGAGGGGTCCCAAAAACCCCATGTTAAAAATTTCGTACAAAAATAAAAAAAAAATGGCCATGATATGCACCAAAGTTGAAAACCCATTATTTATGCCATATAAAGCTTACCAGCATTTCTTCAGTTCGCGGTCGGCTTTGAAGAGTGCAGACATGTTCCCGGTCCACCGAAGACCATCGCGCCGGACTCTGGAGGTAAGTATGGGATGAGGGGGGGTGTGGGGAAGCAGGGTGCACAGTGGGTGGGCACAAGTTGTGGGAGAGGGCAGGGAGACTGCAAGGGACCGTTTTCTTCTTTCACAGGGTTAAAAATAAAAAACCCCGTCTCAGGACGGTTTTCCTTTTTCAGAGGATTTGGCATGCTGGGGTGGGCTCCCAGCGTGCCACCTAAATGGTTTTTTTTGGGGGGTGGGATGCTGTAGCCGACGGGGGATTGGACACTCCCGTTGGCACACAACAAAAGCGGGGGGGGTGTCATTATACCGACGTGGAGTGGGCTTCCCCATCGGCAAAATGAGTGGGATTAAAGCCGATGGGGATTGGGCCCCCCATTGGCAAAGAAAGACCATTGGGAGGTGCATGATGCCAAGGGAGATTGGGCACCCCCTCAGCATACATTTTAAATGTGAGGGGAGTCTGCCAAATGGGAGGGGGTCTGCCGACGGGGAGTGGGCTCCCCGTCGGCACTGTGACAGGCGGTGGTGGCAGTTACTGCCGCCATGTTGCCTGCACATCGGGAGGCGTGTTGTGGTCCCACTGCAGGAGAGCTTCACTCTCATTGCAGCGGACCTTTTCTTTGTTCTGGTGGCCACATTAGGGATGTGTGAGGTCAGTGCCTGCTGCTGGCTGATTGGGGAACGAGGGGCGCACCTACTGATGCATGCCCTGCATTCATCCAACAGTGACTGTGCTTCCAAATCTGCTACTAGCGCAAGATGTTGGCTGCGCAAGCATGAGCCAACATAATGAAAGCCATTGTTATATACTCACACTTGCTCCCAGCATTCAACACAGTTTGAGTTTTGTGGGAGGTGAGGCTCTTCAGCTTGCATGGATTCACCTGTGTTGAGACAGTGTTCATCTCAGTTGCACACAGTTTGTCAAGTTATCTACTGTAGCATCCCTGTGGACATACATTCCTCATTAAATGATGTACAGTAGATGTGCATTCTTGAAAGGAGCTGTTGGCATATGAAGACTGAGAAAGTAGATCTCGAACATCTAATATAAAAGGTAAAGCAAGTAAGGTATAACAGAGAAAGATGATAAGTTATTAAGAAATTATCAATTAGCATGATATGATACAAAGCAGTAGGTCTGATAATGACTACCTGCCTTTTTCTCCACATGCCTCCTGCACTTCAGTACCATTGCGTGATCAGTGCTAGCATAATTAAATTCCAGCAGTCATGGTCACGTGTAATATTACATCCATGACACTCAAGAAGTCATCCAAAGCATGTGGTGTAATGTCAGCTGTTCTGAAAATACTCCCAGCTGTATCATTCAATGCAGTGCAGAGGTTCATTGTAATAATTAAAAATGAAATGCTGAATGCCGCACCATGCAAGTTATTGAGGCAAGTTGCAGCATTTTCCAGGAAAATGTTAAGGCCACTTGAGGAGCTGTCTCAAGCCAATGTGTAATGAAAAAAATGTCAGTCAATTAGGACAACCAGATTTCCTTGAACATGTTTTATTTAGAAAAAAATATGTGATACTGCACACGATAGGCCATTGAACATATTCTCCAGTGGTAAAAAAGAAGGCAAAGGGTACATCAGTGCACGTGACGATCGGGGAATAACGAACGTTCAGCAATGGTGTGTGATCTGGTAGAGTGAGCATGGTCAGAAGGCAGTTTTCCCCTCAGGATGCATGTTAGACTGAGACAGTTATCTTGCTATGGGCACATTTGTTATAGTGCTAAATAAACATTGTGATGTTAACTGAAACTTGAGGCTGTGTGAAGGGGGAGGTTACTCAGTAGAATGTGGCAGTTTGTATCCGTGATTTTTAAATTGGAAGTGCCCCCTACAGCTTGTTTGGGAGAGGGATGAGAGAGGGATCAAATGGGACATGTTCACTTTAATGTAGTGTTTGGAGGGATGACTGAGAGAGCGCCGTCTGACAGCCCGGGACATAGTAAGAGACTGAGGCGAGAGCAGGATGGATGGTGGTATTTGAGAGTGCTATGTTAAATTTTCAGTTCTGTGATAATTTTTTGTTTGTTTTTAATTTAATAATGCAAGATGGAAGATTTGTGAGGTGTCAGCAGTAGATGAGACAGCGACCAGGCAATCAGATGTCAGGATTTATGGTGGGGCCGCATTCATGATGTTCTTTAAAAACAAAGTCTGAAAATTATTATTTTTTCTTTCACATTTTTGTGTGTGTGTGTGGTGAGGAGAAAGAGATGCAGCTCAGTGGCATTTTGTCTTACACAATGCTGGGAGGCTAGTCGGTCACTAAGCGAGCGGTAACAAAAATATCGACTGGCCAGTTTGAAATTCAGGGTGACAAAATGATACACTAAGTAATGAGGCACCCTGAACTGGCAGTTGTTTTTCACAGGCACTATTGAAAAATAGATTAATGACAGAGAATGGCTTTCAGCCAATCAGTATGCTTTATTTTTTCAATTTTTGGTTTTTCAAGCCTATTTTCTAACATTCTGAGATTTTTATTTTTAATTTTTGTGATAGTGTCTGTTTACCAACTGGGCCATATGGATCTCTCCGCATGTAGCATATTGTCATTGTTCATCCACCTTCCCACCCAACACTCAAGTGCAAACACACACACACACACACGCATGCACACCAACACTCAGATTGCTTGGGTCACAGCAGGGGATAGAGATGATCAACCAACCGACGGACTGCTCTGCTCTCCCCGGTAAGGAAGGTTCGGCTGTCCCATTCCTTGACTACCTCCTGGTGGAGGCCGAGTATTAGCCTTGGAACTCAGGAAACAAGGAGCGTAGCTACATGTCGTACGAGTGCCTCCACAAGTGCGCACTGACATGCCACGAAACTTGAAGTGGAGGGAGAAAAAATTGAAAAGCATGGCAAACATAGGCTCAATGTAGCCCTGCCTGCCAGCCATTGCGCAGCTTCCATTAGTCTTTCTGCAAAGCCAGTGTCATGATCATGAGTTCTGTGGGGGTTGGGGGTTGGGAGGGATGGATTTCCACTTCCCAGCACTGCAGAGGCACTAGGTGAAGAAGTAGATAACATCTTCTGCATGGTCAAAAACAACACACGCAAAACGCTGAAATTAATGGTAGCACTCATAAAACTCCAAGTGCTACTGCAGAGGAAAAAAAACTAAAAGTTACATTGTATGTTTGCTGAGTTCTCTGCTCCACACACCACACTTTACAGGGAGCTTCTCCACCCGAACCACACCAATTAATCACTGAGGCACGATGGGGCATTGATGGCACTAGGTTTCCTGCACGGTCAGGGGCACACTGAGACATGAAGTGAAGCCGAGTGCCTTTAGCCGCCTAACCTTGGGGAAAACCTAGTACCACATAATTCGTTAAGTAAACTGGGCCCAGAGACAACTTTTAAAAAATGAACAATCTAAAAGTGTTCAAAGCCACCAAAAATACAGTAAAATGTATTTATTTATTTAAAAGTTTTACCAGCAAGGCACACTGAGCAGAGTACTGCTCGATTTCAGGTGCAATCTGGGGAAGGGGATAGAAGAAACACATACATAAATACATAGATACAATTCCAGGAGTCTACAGAGTGAGGACATGCAAGGGAGCAGCACAGTACTTTAGGTAGGTGTGTAAGGCACCTGGCGCTAACATTCAGAATACATAATTATATGCAGACGCATACATACATCTTTTATGGTAAATAGTCCCTCCACAGATGTTTTTCACCTATCAGCCATCTGTCTTTTTTCACATTCAATATGTAGTGCGATTGTTTGCCATGGAATAGAAGAATTCAAAGCTTTTCATTACTTCAGCAGCAGAATGCTCCCCCACCATACAAACACACAGAATGGAAACATGGAATATATGAATTCAAAATTCTTCAAAGTTCCACTGGCATACACATACACATACACATACAGTGCATAAGCAATAAGTGCCAGTGGCTCAGCAGGTAGCACACTTGCCCCTGAAGACAGGAGATCAGAAGGCAGTGGGTTCTATCCCCACACCAGGCACTTGGGTTAATATCCCCATACTAACACTGTAGTGCAGCAAGGGGGGGGGTGCTGTACTCCTGAGGTGCCGTCTTTTGGATGAGATGTTAAACTGAGGTCCCATCTGCCTGTTCTGGTGGTAGTTCTTGTGGGTGTTAAAGATCCCATGGCACTTCTGGAAAAGAGTAAGGGATTATCCCCAGTTCCCTGGCCAAATTTCCCCCCATTCACTAATAATACCACCAACTGCTTAATCTGGTTCAAGGTCAGTTGGCATTCATCTGTATCCCCTTCCCCCGGGTCATGCCTGAAAATAGGCAGAATTTGTCTAGTGCACTTACCTGGTCAACAAAAACTAAATAATAAAATACTTCCAGGGTGGGCGGTATTGGGAAATACTTGACCACCCAATGGCATAATGGGGCCTTATGGCCCCTGGAAGGTCTAGTATTCCCCAATACCGCCCACCCTTTAGGGTATTATTGCACTTAGAAAATGGGCATCCTGTGGCATTTTTGAATGGGATTTGGGAAAATTAAAAAATAATTAAAAAAATGAAGTAAAAATTAAGTTTTCATGTTTTCCCTGCGAAGTAGTCCCCCTGTTTCTGTGCCATTCCATGTCCTGCCATTCCCCCACCACAGAGCCATTCTCTTCAACTTGCCCCTCCCCCCACGCACCTCACCACACCACACCATGAACTCCAAAACAAGACTTGGAATTTCTGGTATAGTTCCCTCAGTAACCCCCCCAAGCAGTCTCTTGCTATCGATGTAGAAAAAATATTGTGGAGCTGTTCGTGCAAGATTTCTTTCTGTCGGACGTTGCAGCTGCTTGGCATGCAGTCTTGCATGACTCTGCTATGCTAAAGCAGGAACTGCTAACCAGGAATCACATGGAGGCACAGAAGTAGTGTAAATATTTTTTATATTTTACTGTTTAACACAGGAGCTGTATTATAATTTTCAGTTTGTGGTGGTAATAACATTTTAGGGCACAGTCTGTTTGCAGTAACTTGTTTTCCTATTCTGTGTTCAGATGTGAACTGTCTTCAGGGATCTTAAGTGATCAGGATGGACATGCGTTGAAAAACGCTGGGCTAGAAGGTGAATATATACTTCTTTTTGCACAGTAGGTGGGTTTGTGTGTTTTCCTTTGATAACTTTTTGAACTGAGACTAACTGGGGGAGGGGGGAGTGTGCAGCTGCCAACTCGTTCACTTGTCTGCTACACCAGAAGAAAAACAGGCGGCTGGCAAGTTTGACAATTCAGGTGCTCTAGGATACCTTGAGTAATGGGGCACCCCGAACTGACACTTATTTTGTAGTGGACTCTATTGAAAAATTCCAACCCGCTAAGGTTACTATCCTAGCCAATCAGAATGCTAGGATTTACCTGCCCATTTTCTAAACACACATAGGCCTCAGATGGAGCCAGACCTCAATTTTATCTGTTACCAGGTAAGGAGCAGGGAATTCTCGGGCAACTGGTAGGGATAGGAGGGGGATTTTTCATGGTCATCAAAGTAATAAAAGCAATGGAAACTGAACAGTACTTGATTTTTTTTTAATTTGTGTATGTGTATAAGGAGGGGCTCTTGAGTGAAAATAACATTACGTTATTTACTTACTTTGTTTAATTTAGGTACTACTAGAGGTGCCACTAGAGGGCATGGGTGGAAGCTGGAGGGGGGAAGATTCAGGGGAGAAAGGAGGAGATGCTACTTCACTGAGAGGGTGGTGGAGCCATGGAATGCACTACCTAGTGGGCTGGTGGAGGCAGAGACAGTGGAGGGGTTCAAGAGGGGGTGGGACAGGTACAGGGGAAGGGTTCAGGAAGCAAAATCCAATGCAGCAAGAATATCCAGAACTGGGAAGGGAGAAGCCAGAGAAGGCGAGGGGCACAGCAAGGTCAGCACCCAGGGTGGGGGCTGACCAAACGAGCAGACACGAAAGACCGTTAGGCCTATTCTGCTGGCATTTTAATATGTTAGTACTAGTTGAAGGTTTTTATATATGAGTAAAGGTTGCAGCCATGTTTGTGATGGAAAGCAGGAAGTACTGTAAGGGGCTTATGAATTCTGTATGTGACATGTGAGTTGCCCTGGTTGGCAGGGACTTGTTTTTAGCCATTGGTAGTGCTCGCTGAAGGCAATGGCAAGATTAAAGTCTCAGTCAATCAGGACACAGGGATTTCCTTGATCATTTTATATCTATTAATAATCGCCTCTGGGTGGGAGGCAACTCGGGGACAGGGAGGAACCTGGGGAAGGCAAGTCAAGGTTGGGAAGGAGCCTTGAGGGTGGGGGAGGAATCATTGAGGAGGTTAAGCCAGCAGGACAACCGGGGTGGGGGAGTGCAGGGTGGGGGACACACGAAAAAGTAAGTCAGGAGGGGGAAGAAAAAAAAAGAAACAAGCATATGGCCCAGAACTAGGAGTTGAACGGAGTTGAACCCTGGTTCATTGATGTTCCTTGGTCCTTTGCTGTCTGTGGCCCTACTCTCTGTTCCACAGCAGCTGCTCAGTGGCACATCAACCAGCTGAGGCTTTATCCCCCCACACACACACACCCGATAGCCACCAGCTACAGTGATAGTGCTAACGTCACCTGAGCTACACTATCCCAGTAGTTTTATTGGTTGTCACTGTTTTTCCAGTGCAAATTTTCCAATGTCTTAATCCTGGTGACATATTCACCTGGTAGGTACCGCAGAAAGGGGAAATATGTTGGATAAGTGGGGTTCAGTGGTACCGAAGACACAGCGGACTGAGAGTTTGCAGGGGTAGTGCAGAGCATAAGCTTACATTCCTTCTTGAGTTTTAAACATATTTTATTCCAATGACAGTTGTTTCCCCAAGATCTCAACTACAGCACCAAAACACAATGTACAAAGTGGCATAGAACCACAGAAATAACTACTTTTTGCAAGACCATCAAAGTGTAAGGCGGACCACCAGGATAACCCCATGGCATCTGTGACCATGACCGGTGACAGAGTCACAAGGCAGTTAGTAGGGGTTTCTATTCAAGTTTTTGTCAACACTCTATGAGGACAGCAGAGGACGAGAGAATCCAAGTCGACAAACACACATATACATTCCTCAGCTATAGACAACCGGCAATGTCCTCCTTTCCATCTTGGCATGCCAACTGCACTGACACCCATGTTCACACAGGTGAAATCATTGCATTGAGCACTGCAACCATCCATATCCAGAGCAGAACGGTGCCTTTATGAAGCTAATCCCTCCTCCCCTACCCCTTCCATCCATCTGACAATCGTGGGTCAGTCCTACAAACCCAAATCAAGAGACTGTGCCTGTGGGCAGGAGAAAGACATGGATTCATAACAGTACACACCATCAATGTCTCCAGAAAACAGAGGCTAATATATGGGCAGCCTTACACAAAAAACATATGTCTGCATCAAGATTTTTCTCTATCTACCAGTCACCTCAAGAGCAAAGGTCAAGTAGTTCCTTGGTGGACATAGAAAACAGAAATGATGACACAGGCTTCTGTCTGCCTGGATGCCCATACATTACCTTTTATAATATAGGGGCATCCATGACTATATCAGATACTCAACTTCCTTTCAGTTAATTATGCATTGGGGGAGGCACTTCAGGATTGGGGTCTGGCTTACATTACTAATTTATTGTGACACAGCTTTTTCTATAAGTTAGAAAAGGAAAAAAATCCAGCTCAGTTCAATACAAGAAAGCACTAATGCGGCAGCATTCTAATCTGTTGTGCTGCAGAAGTGACATCACTAATGCGGCAGCATTCTAATCTGTTGTGCTGCAGAAGTGACACCGCTAATGTGGCAGCATTCTACTCTGTTGTGCTGCAGAAGTGACACCACTAATGTGGCAGCATTCTACTCTGTTGTGCTGCAGAAGTGACACCACTAATGTGGCAGCATTCTACTCTGTTGTGCTGCAGAAGTGACACCACTAATGTGGCAGCATTCTACTCTTTTGTGCTGCAGAAGTGACATCACTAATGTGGCAGCATTCACTATGTTGTGCTGCAGAAGTGACATCACTAATGTGGCAGCATTCTGATCTGTTGTGCTGCAGAAGTGACACCACTAATGTGGCAGCATTCTACTCTGTTACTAATGTGGCAGCATTCTACTCTGTTGTGCTGCAGAAGTGACATCACTAATGTGGCAGCATTCTGATCTGTTGTGCTTCAGAAGTGACACCACTAATGTGGCAGCATTCTACTCTGTTACTAATGTGGCAGCATTCTACTCTGTTACTAATGTGGCAGCATTCTACTCTGTTGTGCTGCAAAAGTGACATCACTGATGTAGCACTTTTACATAATGATGTCACTACTGCAGCACAACATAGACAATACTGGATGGGTAACTATGCACAACCAGTGTGTTCTGCCACAGAGGGGTTCTGATTCCCTCCTACCTCAAGAGCAAAGCTCAAGAGGTTTGTGGGAATCAGAACCCTGAGGTGTCAGAACACACTGGTTGTGCAAAATGTTGCTCATACTGTATTTTTTATAGTATATAATATTATGTGAAAAGTGCATGCGGCAGTTCTTTCCCTTTCAGAACAAAACTGACATGTGCAGTCTCTAGAGGTTTCAGAATGCTCTTGTACCACATAAGGGTACAATCACATTCCATGACCTTTGAACTGTGGTACAACAGCCTTTCATAGTATACACTTTATAAACATATACTGTATAAAAGATCATTGTTCTGTATAGAAATCTGTTTATTTCAAAATAAAGCTTTGTTCTGAAAGTGAAGGAACTGCTGCATGTACTCAATATCATTGTTCTATATAGAAATCTGTTTATTTCAAAATAAAGCTTTGTTTTGAAAGTGAAGGAACTGCTGCTTGTACTTTCCACATAATACTGTACACAGGATGAGCAACTTTATGCACAACCAGTGTGTTCAGCCACCTTGGGGTTCTGTTTCCCACTAACCTCTCAAGCTTCGCTATCGAGGTCAGAGGGAATGAGAACCCCTCTGTGGTAGAACACACTAATTGGGCATAGTTGCCCATCCAGTATTCTCTATATTGCAGGCAAGGCCTTCAATGCATAAGATGATATCACCATACACTATGGGACAGTAAGACCAAAGCAGACATACCTGCTGTCTCTCACTGTTTTCTGAAGCAGAAGATAACCTTTGTTTTTTGGCTGGTATAGCCAAAGTACAAGATGTCATAGGCTTCTGAAAATAGTTAGGGACACTTCTGTTTTAAGCCACCTGCAGACTTTTCTTATCTGTATACCTAGCTTGGGCATTAACATGAACTCCGGCTCATAGTCATCATCGGTGAAGTGCACACTACTACTGTCTGTCACTCCAAGCCAGTCTGCTCAATACCTACAAATGGCGGCGGCCCATTTCTTGTGCATACATAGATCAGTTGGGAACTTATGGAGGCTCACACCATCCTTACGTGTATTGCAACATAGGGCCACTACACACCGGTTAACCATACTGAACAATACACAGCCACACACAAAGAAGGAAATATGAAATACACAACCTAGTATATGAATAAACACAAGAATCAGTAATAAGTGCAGATGACAAAACAGAACACACAGTAGTTAGTTTTTTTTTTCTTTATTAGATGACTACAACAATGATAGTGAGTACCTGTTATAACAAAAAATGGTTACCACAGTTTTTGAGGTGGTGTAAGTAAGAGCTGCAATATGTGAAAAAAGCAAACTATATTAGAATTTGGGACCAGACATTTGTAATTAATACAAACAGGGAAATATATCAGGTCAAGAACTATAGCATTCATTTGCACTGAATGGCAGTCCTGACATCTAAAAGATCACTGTCAGAAAGCAGATAGGAACTATGACAAATGCCTCTCAGAAAGTACAATGCACTCAGTAATAAGGACAGCTGGAAACTCATAGGATACTAAAAAAAAAATAGACAGCAGGTCAGGATATGCTCTGTTCATTAGCACTGTATAGTGATCCTGACATCTGTGTGTGTACTGTCAATAAACAAACAGCAGCTGTGAGAAATGCCCCTCGGAATAACAGCTGAAAAAATACAGCACAACGAATAGTTATCAGGGCAATAAATGTTATGCACACTAGCTCTGTATGGCGATTGCTACATAAGAAGGTATACTGTCAGAAAGCTGATGTCACCTGCGTCAAATGCCCCTTGAAAGAACACTCCTCTCAATAATAAGGACTGCTTCAAAAGTAAAAAAAAATAAATAACTACTAACAGGGCAATGACAGGGATGACAAATTTATTACAGGTAAAATTCAGTTATAAGATTTTTGCCCCCACCCCTCACCAGGTTAGGAGAGAACCACTGAAATAAATGATACTAGCACAAAATGGAGCACAGTGAATTAAATAACATCACACGAGAAGAGTTAGTCAATGAACAAAAAACAAACTAAGCAAGACAGGTGTAACTCTGAAGCACTATGCAAACATACAGATATGCCGGATGACAACAAGAGGGAATCTGAAGAACTCTGACAAAATAAAAAAAAAACACTCCTCGAATAAACTGCTACTCATGTCTGCCATCTGCCACTCTAACTACCCAAGCTGACATCATGGAGCTCACAGAGCAGGAGCAGCGGTGTCAGGAACACAGGCCAGCATTGTGAGCACACTGCTGTGTGATCGGAAATAAATCAGCACAAAATTACTAAACAACAGTAGCAGACACAAAAGATACCTCACATTTCATAATTTAGGGACCAAGACGCCTGTCATCACACACTGTAAGTCACCAGATGTCAGCAGCTCTTTAAAAGTAAAACTGCATCTCATCTGGTCTGTCCTGTGTAAATATATAGTAAAAATGTGGAAAAGCAAGACTGTAGTACAGCAGAACCCCACTGAAAGATGTGCATCTATGCTGCTGTTTTCTGGAAAAATACATTTCAACAGCTTGACCCCACTGAACATAAGAAATTGCCTCTCTCCTGTGCTACTCTGGGTAAATATAGTGCAAAAATGGGTAAAAGCATTGCCCATTGAAATATATATATATATATATATACACACACACACATATATATATATATATATATATATATATATAAACACACAGTGATGAAACACAATTCTGCAGCATTCTGCAGCATTTTCAACACTCTGCAGAATGCTGCAGACCACCTGCAAAAAAGCAATGTCATTTCAATGGCAATTAGTCCCTTTGTCATTCCAGGAAATGTGACACTGCCAGGATGAAGTGAATGCCACAGTTTCCTGCATGACAAAAGGGACTAATTGCCATTGAAATTACATTGCTTTATTCAGTAGGTCTGCTGCAGCATACTGCAGAGTTTTTAAAAGTGGTTTCATCCTGGAGAACACCACTGTGTATGTATGTGTGTGTATATATATATATATATATATATATATATATATATATACCTGTATATATATAATATTAGGGTTGAGAAGGCACTTTAATGTTAAACTTGAAAATGTGCACGTTAATAACTTTGGACCCGTTCAATGGACTTGCATTGAATTTGGTAGGTGTGGTGGGGCATAGTAGATCTTTCGATTTGCCTTAATTGTGTTTCAGTTGGACTTATGGTTTTTGCACAATGAATCACTGAAAAATGCACTTTTCACCAGTTTTGAGGGCAGTTTTTCAGATTTTGGCAGTGGCGCTGCACAGCCACCATGAGGTGTGCCAGTCTGAACCTTGGCACTTAGAAAGAGCTTGGGTCAAGGAACATGCCACTTTTTGTTTTGGTGAAAAAAATATTAATCCATTCAAAAGTTATTAAACTTTTTAGTTCCCATTATAAGTCTATGAAAAAATGTATGTGGTTGTTTTGCAAAAGAAAAATGGGGTTTTGGACATCTGGTCACTCCTCATGATCAAAGAGTTTGCAGGCTTGTGATCAAAGATTGATCACGAGAAATGTATCGATCGTGATGGCCACCATCTTGTTTTCAGTTTGAGGTTGGAAAAAAAACAATATCTCAGCCCAGGGGTGACTTCTGAAGTAAATCTTGGATGGGTTTTGCTAAGGGGGCTTCCCTCTATAGAGCCATGCCTGTGGTTTAATGTAGTTGTGTCAAAAAATGGAGTTTGAAACTTTTAAATTCTTTAATCGTGGCTCGCTAATGATCTTTGATCGTGAGCCTGCAAGGTCTTTGATCACAAGATTCTTTGATCGTGATCTTCATTCGCGAGGGAGGGACAAGATGGGCAGATTTTTGGGTTGGAAAAAAACAAATATCTCAGCCCAGGGGTGACTTGTGAAGTAAAACTAGGATGGGTTTTGCTCAGAGGGCTTCCCTCTATGGAGCCATGCCTGTGGTTTAATGCAGTTGTGTCAAAAAATGGAGTTTTAATGTTTTTAAATTCTTTGATCGTGAGCCTGCAAATTCTTTGATCGCGAAATTTCTTTGATCGTGAGCTTCGTTCATGAGGGCGGAACAAGATGGCCAGATTTTTGCTGGACCAGATGTCTCTGGGAGGAACGAGATAGCCCAGATTTCATGACCAGATATCTCCTCACGATCAAAGATGATCTTTGATAGCAAGGTTGTGGCCGATTCTCACAATCAAATAATTTTTAAAGGTGCAAAAACTTTAAAATTAAATAGCTCGGAAACAGTTTGGTCTTTTAACTTGAAATGTGGAGGGTGTTGAGGGAATGTCCTGTAAATGTGAATTATGGTGCTTAGGTGTCAGAAAATTAATTTGCTGCAGAGATATTGTGTGACGCAGTTTACATTTTGCAGATAGCATTCTGCACTGTGGTAGTGGCTTGAAATTTATGGGGTAGCTAGCCTTACTGCCACAGAGGTACTTTTCAGTGGTTAGGTGTATAAAATGTAAACAGGTGCAGAATTATGCCACTTTGATGAATGAACATCTAAAATTAAATATCTCGGAAACAGTTTGGTCTTTTAACTTGAAATTTGGAGGGTGTTGAGGGGATGTACTGTATATGTGAAGTAATGTGTTTAGGTAACAGAAAATTAATTTGCTGTGGAGATACTGTGTGATACAGTCTACGTTTTGCAGATAGCATGCTGCATTGTGGTAGTGGCTTGACATTTATAGAGTAGCTAGCCTTACTGCCATGGGGGTAATTTTCAGTGGTTAGGTGTGTAAAATGTAAACAGGTGCAGAATTATGCCACTCTGATGAATGAAAATTTGGTTTGTTTCAAGTTGTTGGGAGCACGAGGCCACCAACTTGCGTCACATAGTACTTTACTATGGTTTCTCAAAAAGTAAGGAAATTCTTTACAAAAAACTGCATTAATGCAACAGTTAGAGTTTTTTATGGTGACAAAAGTGAAATTTGCCATTAAGTTACCACCCCTGCACTTCTACTACCCACTTCCTCCACCAACAGGCATCGGGGTGTGTGTTGGAGTTGTCGGTCCTAACTCTCACTCCATTCTCCTATTCTGCACCAGCTCAGCTTATTTATACATGGAATGGGGTGAGAGTTAGAGCCGATGACCCCAACGCACACCCCGATGCCTGTTGGTAGAGTCAGGGTGGTCATGGGGTGCAAGGGGTGGTAACCCTAATGGTGAATTTCCTCACTTTTGTCGCTGTAAACAAACCCTGTTACATTAATGTAGTTTTTTGCAAAGAATATATATACACACACACACACACACACACACACACACACACACACATATATATATATTGCATCTTCACTATACTGTGCTGGGTAAATGCAGTGTAAATATTGGCCAAAGCAGGACCCCACTGAAAATGAGATGTTGCATCTCTGCTCATCTATCCTGGGGGAATATACAGTATTGTAAACCTGTGTAAATGCAGGACCCTACAGCAGAGCTCCACTGAAAAGAAAATGTTGCATCTAAGCTGATCAGTCCTAGAAAAATTCATTGTAGAAGCAGGGCCACACCAAAAATGAGATATTACAAATAACCTCTACTATACTGGGTAAATATAGTGTAAAATGTGTAAAAGCAGAACACCTTTGCAAATGGGATATTGCATCTCATTTGGCCTGCTCTAGGTCAATACTGTATATAGTAAAAATGTGTAAAAGCAGGACCCCAGTACCCCAGTACAGCAGAACCCTATTGAAAGATATGCATCCATGCTGTCTATCCTGGGAAAAAAAACATTGTAAAAATTGGACTCCACTGAAAATGAGACATTGCCTCTCAGCTGGGCTATCCTGGGCAAATACACAATAAAACTATGTAAAGCTGAGCCTCTACTGGCAACAATGTATTGCATCTCCACTGTGTTGTCCTGGGTAAATACAGTCTAAAACTGGATAAAAGCAGAACCCCACTAAAAATTAAATATTGCATCTGACCTGTGCTGTCCTGGGAAAATACAGTGTAAGCATAAGAAAGGTCTGCCTGTAGCCTCATGATACTGCTGTTCTAACTTGAAACAGCAGCCAGACAAACACGATCAGCACTGACAAATGCTTGCTGTTTATAAGAATGGAAATGAAGGGCATGTTACAGTGACAGTGTTGTGCCTATATATTTTTATTATCTTCAGATGCTTAAGCCTGTGAAAGAGAGAAGTAATAAGATGGTTGTCACACTGTTAAAGGCATTAGATGCGTATATTGCTATAGACTGCATTAAACAGGTTATAGTAGCACCAAAAATCAGAAAAAAATTTAAAACTTAAGAATAAAAATGAAAGTCTTTCCGAATACCTTTGACAATATAAATATATGTAAGCTGTAACAGCAGGTAACATAGCGATATTGCACTAACTCCAGGCTTTCACTGAAAATAAAGTTAAGTTCCTTGCCCTTCCAGTTCAAAAGTTATCTCCTTTGAAACAAATTGGGCCAGATTCACAAAGAGCAATGCAGCGGTGCCAACAACTTTGCCACACACTGCGCTCGATTCTAGTAGATCGGGCACATTTGCAACACTTTTCCCGATTTACAGCAGCGTGTGCCAAATATTTCACACACATCCCACAAAAAGGGTGCCCAGGATTGCCACAAGTTAGACCTGAAAAAGTTGGTCTAATTTGCAGCAAGTGGTGCACAGGATTAAGAACCCCGATCGCCAGCCAGAAGAATGCCGTAAGCCCCTTGAGTGATATATTCGTTACACCCGGGGCTTGTGGCATTCCAGCTCATTGCCTTTAGAAAGGGCTGACTTTGGAACCAATAGGGATAGGAACGTAATTGTTTTTAAATGAAAACTTGGAGTTAGCGCAATACAGGTAAGATGTCATGCCACACTTTTCATTTATCAACATTTCAAAGTTTGATCAATAAATGTAAATATGTAATAAAGTATAAATAGAAGTTAGCAACAAAACTTTAAAATATCAGCACATATAAGCTGTGCCAGGGTAACACCACGACAGATTAATATGACCCTATCGCCATACTTTTATTAAAAAAAATATTAAGTACCTTGTCCCTGTGGTTCCAAAGTTATTGCCTTTAAAAGAATTATCTTTAGAAAAGACTAACTTTTGAACTGTTAGTGTTTGGAACTTCATTTTTTTTAATAAAAGCTTGGAGCCGGGGGGAGACTTGGTATTCAAAAAATAGCTGAAAATAGCCATATTTAAATAAATGGTCCTTTATTTCAAATAAAAAGACAACTCAGACTCAAAACAAATAAATAGAACATCTTGCAAGAGCATTTATCTTATGGGGTGTCCCTATAAATTAGTACATTTGCACAACATACTTACCCATCCCTGCTTATCAAGTGGGGGAGGGGCAGATCTAATGGACCTAGTGTCCCTTCCAACCTTAAGAGCCCAATCCACACAGAGGCCATAGATACATGCATTTGAATATATTCCAGTCACAGTGCTCCACATGCTGATGCCTGTTCACTAGTGCTGTGAGGAATGCAGAATTCCACCAGCAGAATTAATGTGGAATGACCATTCCACCAGTGGAATTTCTGCCAGAATTTCAGAATTCCTCCTACTGTATTCCACAGAATAATATTCTACAGAAAAGCAATTTTTCCATGGAAAATTATTCTGCAACAATTTCTGCAGAAAATATTGTGATTCATGGAATCATTTTCTGTGGAACAGCATTTTTTTCCATGGAAAATCATTCAGCAACTATTTTCTACTGCAGAATTTCACCATTCCATTTGTAGCAAAATTCAGCTGAATTTTGGTGCAATTTTGAAAATTCTGTGGAATTTTCATTCTGCCAGAATTTGAAAATTCTGCAAAGCACTACTGTTCACACTTGAGGGCATCCACAGCCCCTTCATGCTATGCCCCTTGAGTGAGTAGCTATTGTCAAGGGAGTGGCAAGGATGGTAGAGAAATGCCAGACAGTGGGTATCCAATCATATGACTAGGATGGCTCACCTGGGATCCCTGACTTAACATGGAGCAGGGGCTGGTGGAATATGGCATTCATCCAATGACTGCCATATCACTGATGGCAAACCATACAAAATACACTATTTAGCAGCCTATGCCAGTACAGCCCCAGCCCTCCATAGAGGCTCTGAGGGCTGGGGGCAGGGGGACGGTACAATGAACTGGCTCTGATGATCCAGTGACTGTGCGGAGGGGGGCGTATATCTTCTACTGCAGCTCTAAGAGCTGTGCAGCCTCTGTACCTTCTGCCAGCACTCTGCAATGTGGAATTTGTTCTGAGCATAGGGTGTATGCATTCCCCCTTGTTGACAGGATGTAGCTTGGGATCAGGTGTAGAGAGTCCTACATCCAAGGATATGAATGCACAAAGGTATCCCAATGTGTATGGTAGCCACCCTCCATCAGTTCAGATACAAGCATGGAGCATCTGTGGATAGGGCTCTAAAGTACTATGTTACTATATTACAATGAAATTATTAATCACTTACGTGATTACAGCCAATAAGTGCTCGCGACAGCAACATCTTTTATTCTGCATACTGTTGTCTCCTGTGGAAATTGTAAGGTAAGGTGTCCCACTTCAGAAGTGAGGTGCAAGTGCTGCACTCATTTTTTTTGTTACCTTTAAAATAAATATTAAATGTGTTATAGATTACTGAAGTGATTAAATAAGTTTATTAGTGCTGTGCAAGGAGTCCTGTGTAGTATAACAGCATCTTATATACCAAAAGTGAGAATAAAAATTGTCTGATAAATGCATTTGTTTTGCACCTGTAGTGAAAAATAAATTATTTATTTCTACTCTGAGAGTTCTATAATGGATATTTCTATTCCAGAAGCATCCTTAGATTCTAGAACACCTGTTAGAATTTAAAAATCTTGTATGTCCTTAATGGGACACATTTGAAATGCTTGGAATACTTTAGTTATTTAAATTTATACATTAGAATGTTGTCACTGGACTCTGCATGGCAACAATGGACTAATCTGTTGTGAAAGGGATACAAAAACAGAATCAAGGTTTCAAAAAATAATTTATTTAATAAAATACTAATATTTGGGCACTATGATCTACCTTGCTAGAGGCATACTGTCACTTTATAAATGCCATATGCCATGTGCTGGCTAAAAATATCACAAGTATTTTTATTTATACCGTTTGGCCTCTCTAGACCTCACTCATGGCTCTACCACTATAGAGATAATAGATGTCAAGCCTACAGATTAAATTAAATGTGATATTTTAGCCAGCCCATGGTATATCACCTATATCTCCCACTGCTTGGACAGACAGAACCACTCAGCTTCACTTCACAGTCCTCTTGCACAGACAATACAAGATGGTACTCCTATACCATAAAAGACATCTGAGACAGCTCATATAAACTTACAGAAAGAAATGATAAGTGCAACTCTTTAACCATAATATGCACTGCTGCTTTAATGTGAAAACAGAATTGCTATCCTCTAGGCATTTTCTGGTCTGACTGGCTGTCTACACCTGAAACCTCAGTCTTCTGCTTGTGACCTCATAATCATTTCCACGGAGAAATACTGCTATGTCACAGCAGAGCATTTTGATGTCTAGTGTAGATAAGCAGCCAGACAAGATGACATCAAAGAGGGGGTGATTTTGGTTTCAGGTTAATATGCATAGTGAGAAAGAAAAGGTTGTCGTTAATTATAGAAAATATGTGAACTCTAGCCTGAAAAGTGTCTGTTAATAATCTTTCTTCAAAGTGTCTCCTCGGAAATCAAGGGTTCTTTGAATAGCACTTCCTTTATATATTAGAAATGTGCACTGAGGTGAAGATTGACTTTGCAGCCTGGATACAAATGCTGTGCAGTCTTATAAATGAAGAGTGCTAGGACCCAGCTACCTCAAAGATGACACACATATTCACGTGTACCAGTCCCAGTCTGCAGTGCATTCACAGTTCATGGGCCCATCAGCCTTAATGAGAGTTGACAGAAAAACCTTTACAGGAACAAATGAGAATATAGTATCAGGCAAGGCTGACCGAGCCATGAACCATATCCAAACATGGAGCAAATTATCATCAACGAAAATAGCAGGCAGTTCAGATCACTTATGTGTGAGGTACCAAATGCAACTTGCGTGTCAGGTTGCATTAGAGCTTAGCTGCATAATAAAATCACACCCAGCCTCTGTGCAGTTAATAGGTTGTCCAGAAACTTCTTGCCTTCAGATCCCTTACAAGTTGCACTTGATGGGTCTGTGAGTGCATGGGTGCTACTCAGGGGACCCTGTTACTAAGGGTTTTTTTTTTTTGTCATTTAAAGTTGGAATTATTTTGGAGAGGAATGTAGAGCAAAAGATGACTTCTGGGAGCAGTAACAAACTAAATATTGAAATGTACTACTTAGTACATAATTTATTCAAGAACAACTTTAGAGACATAACTTTTAAAAAGCTTTTTTTTTCCCTCCAGTCTTTCCATTTCCACTACATTAGGGGTGTTTAGCTGTTTCATCCATTTCCCTAACTGTCCTAGAAAAAGAATCTAGGAGCTTCAACTCATGGTTGAAGGAATGGTGCAGAGAGAAAGGGTTTGGTTTCATTGTGGACTAGGGATTAATCTGGCGGGATATGGGTCTCTACTGAGGTGATGACCTGCATCTGTTTGGGAGGGGAACTACAGTCCTCCGTGTACAGTTTAAATGTTACATTGATGAACATTTAAGCTAGCTGAGGGGAATGGTGAAAAGTCAAATGGAGGCATCAACTGCCTTCCCCCACCCCCACAAACTGATGCAGCAGTAAGGGAGAACATGGAAGAGTGGGGGGTTGTGCTGTATGTGAGGAATAGAATCAAAGTGATAGACCTGCAAGGGAACTGGGGGGAAGAAGGGACTGGAGCTGCTGTGGGTTACCCTGGAGATGGGAGCCAGAACCACTATTCACATTGAGCTGATACCCAGACTTCTAACACAGAGGAAGAACTGGACATGGTACTTGGGGAAGCCGTCAGCCTGATACAGGAAAGGGGGAGGTATTGCTGGTGGGGGACTTCCATCTTCCAGACGTAGATTTGCATGATAGAGACCTATAAGTATCTGACGGGGGTGAATAAGGTAAAGGAGAGGAGTATTTTTCAGAAGAGAAGTGGCATGAGAACAAGGTGGCATGCTATGATGCTGAAAGGGGGAAATTATGGAGGGATGTGAAGAAGTGCTTCTTCACCAAAAGAGTGGTAGCTGCCAAAAACAGTCTTTCAGCAGGAGCAGTGAGGGCAAAAAGAGTGGTGGGTTTCAAGTATGCATGGGATAGGTGCAATGGAATCTTAGTAGGAAAGTGAGGGGGACAAGTAGTGAGGATCAGGCAGGGACAAAATGGGCAGAACGGGTGGGCCAATAGTTCCTTATCTGTCAATAAACTCTATGGCCCAGATATTCAAACTGTGCCCAGAAAGTGCGCAACAGCAGGAGCAAGCGCAAGTCCACTGCGCCCATGCGCAAGAAGCACAATATTCAAAAACTGTGCAGGTCAAGATGTGCCTGTGGCACACGACTGAATATCATGCCACCTGTGCCATAGCATGACCAGGAATGTGCAGTGGTGCAGTTCAGATGTGCCATAGCGCAACCAGGGATGCTCAGTGGAGCAGTTCAGATGCACCATAGGGCAACCAGGGATGCTCAGTGGAGCAGGGCAGCAGTGCAACAGCACAACTAGGGATGCGCAGGAACAGGATGCAGGGGCCCGCCACCCATGCCACAGATGGGCAGAGGAGCACACAGCAGAACAGAAATCCCCCCCCCCACACCCCATGCACTGCACAACCGGTGGAGAGCTGGAATAACCACCAGCCCATGGATACCAGTAACAAACCCACAGCCGGGGCATGGTGCCCCAGCACACCCCCTGGCAAGCTGTGACCTGCACACATGGAGGGCCGACCACCCTATGCCGCACCATTCCACCAATGCAGAGCACACCTTGCACCATGATCCCCAGACACCCTACCCAGGAGCAGCGTCCACCACTGCAGGACACCCCATGCATGCCACCACCCCCACTGTGACAATGCAACCCTGTGCACCACAGAACCATGCAAGGCAGCCCCACCACGAGCACCCGTCAGTGGGTGGCAGCAGACAGCGATGCAATGACTGCATACACAGTGCCACCACACATGTTCCCCCCCCGAGGTACAGCTGAGAGACCGACTATGCGTCAGCACATGAGGTACCCCACACGTGACAGGGCATGCCTGGACCCCACCACCAGTGGCACATCACCCGGCACACCCTCCCAAGGACACACCCTGACCCAGCACTGGCCACAACAGCCAGCGCAGACACCCACAGTGGTGCATGGAAGCACGTGCCACACAAGATGCAACACAGTGCATGGACAAACACCCACTCATACCCAAGGGCACACCAACACAAGGACACAGTAGCGGGGCAACCAAGCCCCCAGCGTGTGACCACGGAAACCGTGTGTACATGGCCAGCACCCCTCCATAGCACAGGAGTGCCAGCCACCCTGTGCAGGCACCATGGAGCTGTACGCCACCAGCATGCACCCAGAGCACAAGTGACAGACAGTGGTGCACATCCCCTGTGACACACATAAGCGACAGCATGGAGGTGGGACAACAACAGTGGAGGCCACAGTGTCACCCAAGGCAGACATGCACCACACCAGTGACAGGAGGCAACTCGGCATTGTGTCGGGTATAGTGGCTGTCCATCATGGACAGCCACCACTGACATTCAAATGGACTGTGCAGGTCACAGACATGCAAGGGTGTCAGCTGCACAGGCCATGGATGGTCCGACAGTTGTGCCATGGACACAGAGCATGCACCGTGGACCACTGCACACAGTCATCCAGTGCACAGGGAACAACACACAAATCACAGACAATGACTGATAGCTACTGCCTCACCATAGTCACTTCCCCATGGACACACACACGCACATGACTGCACCACCCCTGATGCCATGCACACCACTGCAGCTGAGCACTTATAGCCCGTTGCAAATCAGAGACCACCACAGTAGGCATAACAAAGCAAATGTATTGTAAAATATCAAACAAAACTATACACAGCTATTTACAAAAGGTTGGGGGGAGGGCCACAAACAAGGTGGGGGTGGGTAAGGGGCAGGGGTGAACAAATGGTAGCGGGAAGGAGGGGTGTGAGGGTGAGTCCGGGGGGGTAGGGGAAATCATGCGGTGTAGAATGCTCAGTGGGAGCCCCACTCCCTGCTCTGGCTGCGCCTCCCGCCATGCCACCATCGGACTCCCAGATGGTCTAGTCTCTCCAGGATCTCCAGGGAGGCCCTGGCAACCTGCAGTATCTCCCGCAGCATCTGTTGTATCACCTGCAAGTGCCGTCCACCTAGGACAAGGAAGCAGAGTCAATAGGTGTGAATGCACAACCCCCTGCAGCCCACCCACTGTGCATGGCATACGGCCGTGGGACATGCCTCTGTGATGGTGTGTGACCACCCACAGTGATCGTGTACCCAAGACCTGCCCACCCAGGCGCACACAGCCATGTGGACCGCTGCACACACCGACCAGCCAAGTCCTACACAGCACCACCATGGCTGTACAGTAACATAGCTATGCGGTGCGAAGGCAGTGGCACAGCCATGTACCCAGTGCACGCATGGACCACCACTGATGCACTCCCAGACATGCTGTGCCACTGGACAGTGCTGACTGTACCAAATTGCATGCATGGCAGTGGTGTCAATGGATGGTGGCCATGCCCCGCTGACCGCCCTGTTACACAGCATGCAAGAATAATCATGGATGTAAGGTACTCACCATCATCTGGCTGGTCTATTCGCCGGTCTGGTCCGGCCGCCCTTGCCGCATGCTGTGGCTCATGGCACATCCTCCCCTCCCTGGCACGCCGGCACTCCTCAGGGCCTAGGGTGCAAACATGGAGAGAGGAACATCAGTACAATAAGGTAGCAAAGTCCCCCCACCCCCATGTGTGTGCAATTCCACACAGCCATACCCATCTGCCCCCCACCCCTATACCACCACCATGGCCCACACTGGATGGCCACCCCATGTGCTGGACACATGCTACCATGATACCCATATGGATGTTATCAGTGTATGGATGGGGCACCTACCTGGCCGAGGAACTGCACCCCTCCTGGCACGTGCTTGCAGGCGGGCAAGCCTGTCCGGGTCCCAACGCTGCAGGTCCCCATAGTGGTGCCTGCACTGCTCCGCTGTGTGCTCCATGCCCGTGGCCTCCTCAAGGGCCACTGCCACCTCCTTCCACACGGCACACCTGGCCCTGTCCAGGGGTGCCTCCCCAAATAGGGCAGCAGCATGGGGTTCCACCAAGAGCACTAGATTGGCCAGTTCGACCTGGCTCCAGATCGGTGCCCATCTCTGTGCCATCCTGCAATCTTTCAGTATCAAAATGGCACTCTGTAGTGCACGTCTGCCACGTGCGGATGCTGCGCAGTACTGTGCTGCCATTCCCCATCGCGCTGTTACCGAACAGCGTGATAGAGGTGCACCCGTGCGGACGCATTGTGCCTAGGGGCAAAGGTCGGCACAGGGTCAGGGGTCTCTTGCACATGGACCGCCACAGCGCGATTGGTACTCAGTGTGTGTAGCGCAGTAGGGCACCTGTGTGCCACTTCCTGTAGTGGCCTACCTTGCTGTGGCCCCAGTGCACCTACGGTGCCCCAGTGCCAGAGCGCCATACATGTGAACAGCGCAGTAGTGCCACTGGCACAATGGTGGCTGTGCCCTGCATTTGCCTCCCACACACAGCACGTCAGCAGCGCGGCAGATGTCAGTGTCAGTATCTCGGGCATGCGCCGTTCGGTGTCCACTGCGCATGTCACAGAAATGTGCCCTTGCCTGAGCACGTTCAACACAATTGAGCAAGGCGCAACAGCGCGATATTCAGCTGACATATGCAAAACAGCTAATCAGCTATTCAATGGCGCAGATACCGCATTAGCATCCACTTAAAATTGCGCCTTGACTCATTTACATGCGTTGCGCTATAATAAATGTGACATTGGGCTGCAGAGGCCATAGTCTGGTATTGCAGTCTATTGTGGTGAGTTGCATGCTGTTTGGGAGTGTGGACTGTGGTGTGTGGGACATGCATGGGACTGCACAGTCACAGGTGACACCTGTCATTCCCACAGGATCAATAATGAGTGATTGTGAGGTGGAGGAAGAGGAACAGACATGTGGGAGGAAGAGGAGGCCAAACTTCACCAAGGCAGAAACAGATGCCCTGTTTGAGGCCTACCTTGACCAGGAGCCGCTGCTCAGCGGACAGCTGGGAACACCACAGGCCAGTGCTGCTGCATGGGGAGAGGTGGTGCATGCCATCAACCTGCATGGCAGCCACCAGCGGTCTGTGCAGGAGTGCAAGAAGAAGGTAGGCACGGACAGGCGGAGGATTAAGCATAAGGTGGCTGCCATCAGGGAAGCACGGGCTGCGACCAGTGTGGGACAGCCGGCCGTGCAACGCCTGAGTCCGCAAGAAGAGCGGGTTGCTGGCAGCATGCGGCGTTGTGCCATCGAGGGTGTTCCAGGTGGTGGATTCCAGACGGGTGGTAGCCAGTCACTGCATGGTAGGTCCTGATCTGTCACTGGGGGGGGATGAGACAGGGTAGGGCAGATACATTAATGCTACTGTGTTCCCTTACAACTCTTGAGTGTCTACATGGGTCAGCAGTCGTGGGCTCGTCCACTGAGGGTGATACCATGGACATAGAGGAGGGCCCATCCACCTCCACAGGTGTCCGAGGGTCAGGGCGACAGTGGACCCACCTGGCTGTCCAGACTGATGTTGGTGGAGCAGGTGTGGAGGAGGCCCTGCCCGTGTCCCAGCATGCCAGTGTCCATGGATGCCAGCATGCTGAGACTCGGACTGGTGCCAGATCCATCACTGATGATAATGGAGCTCACATCATGGACAGTGATAAGTGTGGGCCACAGGATGGCCACACAGCAGGTTTCAGCACGGGCATAGCCATGAGTAGTGCCGCCGTGGAGACCTGCATGATATCAGAGTCCCAGCATGTGCCTATCTGCACCAGTGGGGCAGCACTGGTGTGTGTCCAGGACAGTGGGGCTGTTGCAGCCACTGTGGTGGCACCATTGAGCCCTGGAGAGCGGCAGCTGGAGGGGCAGTGTCAGGTGTCAGCAGTCGGCCAACGGCCATTGGGGTACAGTGTCGGGGCGGCATCAGTGCACCCGCCTGTGGACATGCCCAGGCATGGCCCTGGTGTGCAGCGCCCACCCTCAAGGGGTGCTGCCCATCATGGCCATGAACACCGTGAGGGACAGCATGTCGATCAGGCGGATGACCTCTTAGATGAGCACATCCACATACTCCAAGATTCAGTCGATCAGCAGTTGTGACTTGTGACGGCAGTGGATGCACTCAGTGCGGCCCTGCGCCAGGCAGAGGAGCAGCGCAGCAGGGACACCAGTCTGCTCCTGGCAGGGATGGACCGGCTGCTGGAGGATGTGACCACTGCCATTGACAGGCTGACATAGACAATCACAGTTGTAATGGCCACAGTGGGCACACAGTTATTTGCCCATGCGTCGCAGACACCACGCAGTGCAATGCCCACCCCCCGTTCCTGGCATCATGCGACACCCTCCTTGTTGACACTGGGTTCAGCTGTGGGCATCCCGAGCACGTCTGACGCAGACATGTTCGGTGTGCTGCAGACCGCTGCACGAGCATAGTTGCATTCACGCAGCGGAACCCCTGGGGGACCGTTGGTGCCATCCCATGAGGCCATTGGTCAGCCTGTCACTGCTGGCGGGTCTCGGCAGGGCCGCCCATGCATCCATAGTGACCGTGGCACTGTGGCGTGTGACTGACCTGTCTCCCACCAAGACTACTGTCTGATGCTGCCCTGTATGCACTGTGTTGTTCAACGTGCAATGCACAGGTGGGTTACCCGGCCCTGCATACGCACACACACACACACACACACACACACACACACACACACACATTCCATCTGCACACCCTCCCGGCTGCTGTCTGCTGTGGCGTGTGCATAATGATGCCTGCATTGTGCTGTCCACCACTGTGCAATGGTGCCCAGCGTTTGACACACACACAATGACAGGCACTGGGTGTGGTGGTCTGTAGACGTGTGTGTGGCTAGGGGTGGCAGTTGGGGTCGGTGTGCCTCCTACCCTTTGTGCATGTCTTGTGGGGTATGTGTGTGTGTGTGTGAGTGTGTGTGTGTGACCGCGTGCCGTGTTAGACCTTGCCCATCCCTGATGGTGTGTGCAGTTCCATGCTCAGCCAATTCCCTTTACGACATGCACCCCTGGAGTTTATCCATGCATGTTTGTGGGTTGTGCCCCTGCCATTGGTGGTTGCACATGGCCCCATGACTTACCCGAGTTGGTTGAAGTGTTCCTCGGTGATGGTGTCCTGGTGCAGCTGCGCCATCCGGATCAGTCGGGGGTCCCTTCGACCAAGGGGGGCTGCCCATCACCATCTTCACCAGCTTCCTCATTGTCCCCATTGTTGTCCCCCTCTTCAACCTGTACAGCTATCCCACAGTCGTTGGCCATGTTGTGCAGGACGCAACAGGCCAGGAATAGCCTGCAGGCCTTTGAGGGGCTGTACTGTAGGGCACCACCAGACGTGTCCAGGCAACAGAAACGTGCCTTCAGCATCCCAAACACCCGCTCGATGACATTGCGTGTGGTGGCATGTGCCTCATTGTAGCATTGCTGTGATGGGGTCATGGGCCACCGGATGGTGTGAGCAGCCAGGGACGGAGTGGGTATCTACTGTCAACTGTGTGTAGATGGTGGTCATTAGTTTGGTGATCAGCATTGCCCTGCCATGGGCCATCTTGGCCAGTAACCATGTCACCTCTGACTATGCCCCTCCCAAGATCCATGTCTTTCTGCGTGATTTGCATACTCACCCACTAAGTGGCCAGTTGGGATGTCCCAACTCTCAAACCTATGGCACAGTGCAGACTGGTGCCAGATGAAGGCATCATGTGCTCCCCCAGGGTGCATGGCACAGGCATTGTGCGCCCCCGGCATTGCACACCACCTGGCAGTTGATGTTTGCATACCCCTTCTGATTTATGTATGCGGCCCCTTCAGGGCCAGGTGGTGTACGGATGGCCACATGGATGCAGTCTATTGCCCCGAGCATGCCAGGCATATGTGATACCCTGTGGAACTCCTGTATGTTTGCTGTGCACTCCGCCAGTGTGCTGGGGAAATGAATGTACTCCACAGCATGTGGCAGCAATGTGCTGAGGAATTGGATGAGAAGGTGTGACACGGCCGACTGGGTTATGCCTGTCATGTCCCCTGTTGGTCTCTGGAAGGTACCCGTGGTGAGCAGGCACATGACAGCTGTCACTTTGGTCTCCACTGACAGAGCATGGCTCCATCGTGTGGGTTACTGAATCACATCACTGCACAGCTCACAGAGCCACCTCAGGATTGTCCGGCTCAGGTGGTACTGGCCCACGATCTCAGTGTCAGTGTACAGCTCGAAAGCTGGTGTGGGCTCGGTACTACCTGTTGGGAGCATACCGCCGATGGGCCCTTCCACGGCCGTGCCCCCCGCTACCTGCTTTCTCACACCCCTCATTACTGCCTCCATCTGAATGGTGGCACTGGCCATATCCCTGGCTTATGTTACCCCCCTGCAGCTGTTTTACTGTTCCCCCCGCTGTCCTTACTGCTACTCCCCCTGCACCGGGAACACCTCCCAGTAGTGTACATACTGCCCACTGTCCATGCCCTCAGTGCTGTGTGGCACTTCCCACTTTTGTCCTGCACAGTGGCACAGGCTCCCCACTCCTTCCCTGTTCCTGGTGGTTCCAGGTGCTCTGTCCTGCTCCTGCCCTGTCCTGCTCACAGTTGCTGTGTGCCTGCTTGTAGTTCTCCCACATGTGGTTTTCCTGTAGCGTTCTTGCATCTCTCTCTTGTTCCTTTTTATTTTGGATCATTTCCGCTATTGCACAACTTCCGTTTGCTCCCCTATTGCGCATGGCGCATGTTGTTGAATATCGCACTGCGCCATTTATTCATGGTTCCTCCCCTCTTCAGTTGCGCATGCATTCATTACCATTGTGCTCTTGTGCATTGTGATTTGGGGGGCACATCTGCCTCCTGCTGAATATCGCACAATGGCACATTTTTGGACTTGCACTGGCGCTTCCCTGTTGCGCATGGCGCAACCCTTTTGAATATCTGGGCCTATGTTTCTATGCTAGAATGTTGTACAATCAGTTGTATAATATTGTTAAATAATGGATATTTTTGCCCTGTGTTTATCATATTTTAACAAAGAGGGAACTTATTAAAATATGAACATATGAAGGTAGGAAATTAAAAGACCAGTGGTCCATCTAGTTCTGTCCCCATGGGAATGCTGTCATTCCTCTATCTACAAGGTACATATTTACAGTAGTTTGTTTGATGGTAGAAACAAAGTCGGCTGAAGTCACCTGTTCTGGAAATCTATTCTAAGTGTCCACCACTCTTCTGTGAAGTAGTTCTTCCTGGCACAATGGTATTCAGGGGTATGATGACCCAGTACATCTAGAAATATATGTAGATTTTCCCCATCATTCTATTGGATTTCCTGTGATAAATCTAGATATATCTAAAGGTTTGCTAGTACATATCTCTATATTTCCTTTGACTCTTCTTCCTTTTGAAGACATGTAGTTTCTCCTTCTCACTTTCATCCTTGCAATTCCTGAAAAGCTACATTTTTTCTGACAGTGTTATCTCTGTGTCTTCTTGTTCCGTGGGGAACAGTCCGAGTTCTGTCAGTCAATTCTTATAGCCCATATTTCCTCACGCCTTCAACTGCTTTGGTCACTTCTACTGTGCATTTTTCAGAATTTTGTCAGTATCTTTCCTCAAATCTCTGGGGACCAGAACTGAGCACTACTCTTGAAATGGGGTCTAATTAGTGATCGGTATATGGGCATTACAATATCTTCTGATCTGCATACCATGATTTTATTTGTGCACCTAACTGTTGGCCAGCACTCTTGTCCTTTGTTAAAAGATGTTGCTGAACATCACCCTGGGTCTTTCATTTTACTTGTTTCGAGCCCTTTTAAGTATCAAGAGATGTTAGTTGCTCTAATGTTTGTCTCCAATGGCCCTCTGCAGAAGGGGGATCCAGAAGAAAATGCTTTGGTGTTAGGGTGCGAGGAACCGTGATATGTGTAATTTTATTTACAGTGTATGTACCCTATATACGTAAGTTGTTGTCAGGATGCCAAAATAGCTGAACATTATGGCACTGAGCTTTTTTTCAGGTTTATTTTATTTTTATTTATTTAAAAGTTGCAAAAATACAGGATAGGTTCCATGAGAAGAAGACCTCATTTAAGAACATCCCAAGTCACGATTAGACAAATTACAACAAACAATATAAATCAACTAAACAAACACAAATCAACTAATAAAACACAAACAGATTATTCCTGAAGCAGCAATTTTGTTTAGGCCATATTTAAAACTGCCTACACTAGATAAGTTTCTAAGCTGAGGGGACAGATTATTCCAAGAAAAAAGGGGTACCATAAGAAAAAACATTCTTTACCAAAACATATATGAAATTTGAGTAAGGAAAAGCCATGATGCGGCACGTCTCTGCAGCTGTATTTGTGAGCAGGAATAATTAACCTTTCTGATAGATAAGTAGGAGCCTGATTGTTGGTCGATTTATAGATAACAGGCAACCAGTGAAAATTATGTCTGGAAGAGAGAGATAACCAATTCAGTTGATATAGTAAAGAGCAATGATGTTCATCCCACCTTGATTTCAAAATGAATCTAAGTAACTGAAAGTAAACGGTGTTTAATAGAAGAAGATGCGAATCGATAACATGGCAGTAAATAATGTTGCCATAATCAAGGATGAGGTGAATTGCTTTACCAATAAAGTGTTTAAAATCCAGGGTTGAAAAGCAATATCAGGTGCATTTTAAGCACCCCAGGAACTGACGAACATTTGAGACAATTTTATCAGTGTGGGACTTGAAAGTCAAGGAAGAGAGATACTTAAATTCATTAACAATTTCCAGTGGGTGGGTTTTGAAAAGGACTGAAAAAGAAGAACCTGTCATGGAAAAAGAAATCTTAGACCCCAAAAGCTTTGCTTGAACCTTCTTACTATTTAGAAGTATAAATTATCCAAGAACCACTTCACCACCTTATCAAAATCACCCTGAAGAATCATTGCAAAAGAAGAATTGTGGGTGTAAAAATGTACCGTGTCATCAGCATAATGTTTGACAGAACAAAACTCTACAACAGAGAGTAAAGGATCTATAACATGATTGAATTGGAGAGGACCAAGTGTAGACCTCTGTGGGACCCCTGAAGAAACAGGAAAAGGAGATGAGAGACAGCTATTCCAAGAAACTGATTGAATTCTACCAGATAAATAGGATGAAAGCCAACTGGTGACATTGGAGGAAAAAACATAGGAGGACAGATGAGTGAAAAACAAAGAGTGACATCACATTGAAAGCTTTCAACAGATCAGTGAAAAGAGATCCCACAAGACACCCCTTGTCTACAGCATTAGAAATGGAGTCATGAAAGTCAATCAGTATTGTATGGGTACTAAATGTGGACCTAAAACCTGATTGAAAACTACAAAGAGCTCTACACTTGCCGTACGACCCCCTCAGCAGTAACTGTGCCAACATATGAAATCAAAAACTGACCCCTTCTCAGGCGCAGCAGCCCCTTTCATAGGCACCCAAGTTCTGTAATACCATACAGGTTTGCCAGGTTCCACTGCAGCCTAGGCGTCTGCGCACCTGGTATCAGTAGTTTAAAGTCCATGTACCAAGGAAAGAAGGCAGCCTTAAACCCAAATGCACTCAGCCCAAACCTGATTCCTTGGAGTTATGGTCTTAATGCAGGGCCATCATAGTTCCTCCTCTCTTTCCAGCAAGGCTTCAGATAAGGTGCCTACAGGCTTTTGTCAGACAATTTCTACAAAATCTTCATGATAAATGCTTTTTACTTTGTCCTGGTATCCAGTATTATATTGTTCCCCACTTCCAATTCGCCCCAACCAAACATATTTTGTGTCCAGAGTTCCATTTTCTTTTTCTTTTGGGGGGGGGCTCTGCTTCTCCCTCAGCCTTGCCTTCATTTCACTGATTGGACCATGAGGGTTGAGTAAAAAATATATGTTGTTTTTCCAGCACTGTGTATGCCACAACCTTGTTTTGCCTTTCCTTGGGTGACATGCTCACACCATCCCACTGAATAGGTACACATGTTGGGCAGTGTGCATGAGAGTGGGAGCACATGGAGAACTCTGGAAGAGGTGACAACCAAAGGCAGACAGGTGAGTGAGCGGCAGTCATACCTCTCAACTTTTTGTCACTGAAATGAGGGACATGGATATTTCTGGACACTCAAAATGAGGTACAATGAGGGGCACAGACCCTCAGAATGAGGGACACATCCTCAAACATGGAGATAGAAGCTCAGAACACTGTGAAAACCATAGTGTTTACTTGTGCAAAGTTTATTTTTGATTTAGTATTTTAGAATATTATGAATTTCTTCTTTAAAGTCTGAATTTACATCACATTCTTTTTATGGGTAGCACCTTTTCCATGAGGGATGGATGAGGGACAGAACAATTTTAAGGGGTAAAATGAGGGATGTCCCTCGTAATGAGGGACACTTGAGAGGTATGGCGGCAGTGTCCTGGACTCCCCATATCACCAAAAAGGTGACAGAAGTCTACAGCACACCTAGGTTGAATGAGCAAGAAAAAGAATGAAAAGAAGTTGGAGGCAGGGTAGAGACAGGAAATACATATGGATGAAGGACTGTGAGGGAGACCATTATTATGTGTTGTGTTGGGGTGAGCAGGAGTGGGCAGCAGATACACAGTAAAGCAAGTGGTTAGAATACTGTACCGGCATATGTATCTGTTAAAAACAAGTAATTAAAAAAGTTATACTGGATTGGTCTCTGTAGAGTCTGTGTACACTATTAATATTTTGGCACCTTTTAGCAGTTGTTCTTTAAATTTCATTTTTGAAAGGTCATCAGCAAATGGTGCACTATTGACTGATAAATGTTTTTAAAATTAAACTTAAATGCTTGTGATCCTGATAAACTTATTGTCTGACTTAGAGTGCCTGGGGTGAGACTGCAGTCTGGGTCATTTGTGTGTGTGTGTGTGTGTGTGTGTGTGTGTGTGTGTGTGTGTGTGTGTGCACATGCACGCTAATGCTGTGTGCCACTGACTGCACTTTTCACGTTTGGGTGGGATTGGTCTCCATGCTGGGATCCAGAGAAAGCAGGTTATTAACATCCAAACAACTGCTCGCCACTGAAGTACTTTGCTGTCTTGCCTAGATAGACATTAGACAGTAGAATTGTACTGAGATAAGCAATGATTGCCGATGCTGCTGACTGGCTGTTGGCATCCCGATTTCCTTTCTGCTCTCTGCTTGCGTATGCAACACAATGACCATGTCTGATAGGCAACACTGGTGGCTGCAGAGGCCATCGGTCTATCAGAAAAGCCACACTGCAAAGTGGTGATGCTATGTCTCAGCATAATTAATTTACAGAGGCAAAATGATGACGCTGCTGAAAGGGCCTTACCAGACTGCATTGTGCCAATGCTGGCCATGTTGAAATAAAAAGACTGATGGTACATTACAACCCTCGGTATTAACTGTTAAACTCTGGTCATGATGTTGAATTTGCAAGCACTTGTCACCTCTTTATCAGAGTCCAACTAGAAACCTGACATGCCTTCAATGGTTAATGTTTACTAAGTCACTGAACTACTGTACAAGACTAGACAAGAATCCACAAAGATAAAAGTGCACTAAGGTGAAGTGTCTCCCTGTGCTGTGCTGTACTGTGCTGTGTTTTGTTGTATTTATTGAAAATAATGTGTTGCAAGAACAATAATAAACAAAGACAGCTGCCACATATTCAGTTATTTGAATTTTTTATTGATATATTTTATTGAATAAATAATTATAGATTCCTATACAATAAATACCCTGATCCAGCCATTTAAGAAAATTGATACAAATAATTATAACATAAATCAAAGGAAGCTAAAGGCAGGCACACCTGCTGAAACTCCCACATAATACTTGGCTAGGATACATTTTTTTTGCCATAGAAGGGAGGCAATATACATAAGATGAAGAATAATCAGTAGTAGTCATGCTCATATGAGCATTTAAGATATTCTGTTATGCTCTGTGAATATTAAGAGTTTGGTTTATCTCCAATCTATGAGCGCTCATTATGTAATTTCCTGAGGCCCTATTTAGATTCAAAGGGAGATAGGATACATGACAATTAGAAAAAAAAGAATTATAGCCATCGCTTCATATTGTATATATAGAACAACAGAAAGAAACAGGAACGCAAATAAACTCAGTTGTCCTTATTAAAGAAAATGAATAAAGAAATGATTTTTAAAGTATTTTCCATTGATTCGGTTATCTAATGTATGGGTGTCACTACAGCATATGATGTTCCTGTTGAATCCAGTGATTCCGCATTGATTTCACTGGTAAAATAACTTGCTGCAGCATGAGTTTGTGGACAAAAATATGCCATTTTATATTAATGTACTCCTTACTCGCCATATAGTAATTTGTGCTCCTCCAAATTTTTTTTTACTCACCTCACATTGAAAGTGAGGAGCGCAATTCTCACTCTGAAAACTCTTATCTTGAGCACTGCTTACAAGGCTTTTCAGGGTTGATCTAGCTATGTCCTATACAAGACATACACTATTCTCACTGTAGGCCCCCCACTGAACCTCACTACTCACTTCTGGTTAGCCCCTTTTTCTCCTATACTGGCTGCCCCCAGGTTTCACCCATCCCGCGTCAGAGGCATGCTACTCCTACCTGATCTACAGCCAGGAGTTAATTCAATCTGCCCAAGCAGTCCTTAAATACCTTTGGCAGGTCAGGTGACCTGCCAATCACAGCAGGCATGACTATTTAGTTATGCATGTATGTATGTATTTAATTTTTGTTAACCAGGTAGGTGCTCATGACAGATAAATGCCTATTTGCATGTATGACCCAGGCAGTTTTAAAGGGTCAGCATCAACAACAACAGGCACATACAGTATGGAAGGCATAAAGAAGACAGTCTATGTATACAGAATATGCAACACTGGATATGTTGGCAAACATGAGCAGTATACCTGACATAATGGTTTAGCTATGTAGTGAAGAGAGCAAACATACTTTAGGAATGTACAAGGAAACACACAACCAAATCAAATAAATAAGCTAGGCACTGGAACATACAGATGATTTAAGGAGATGGCTGCGATATCCCTTTTTAAAGGAGGCCACAGTATGACACAACCGTAGATCAGCCGATGTGAAATTCCATAGCTGGGGAGCAACAGTGGAGAATGCAATATTCCCCCAGACATGTTCTATTTCTGGGTATGGTCAGCGGGTCTAGATTAGTGGATCTTAGAGGATATGTACCAGTGGGGGATTGGAGAAGCATTGTGAGTGTTTGAGGGAACTAGTTGTGCAAGATGTTAAAAATAACCCCTCCTAGGGTTAAATCACACAGAGCATCAGGAGGAAGCTATCAGTGATGGTGTGGCAGGTCAGAGACAAGACAAAGCAACAAATGTTATTATATGTAGCGTTCTACTTTTGCATAGTGGATTTTGCTGAAGCATGGCATATAAATGCACCGTATGTAAGCTCAGGAAGTAGGACACCCCATGCTATGGATGAGTGGGCAATAGGGGTGAGATTATGCTTGAACTTATATAATAGCCCCAATTTGGTGTTAACCAATTTACAGGTGCCCAATACATGTAGCGAAAAATCAAGGGAAGAGTCAAGCATCAGACCTAAGTATTTGAAAGTGGTCACTGATTCAAGAGAGGTTCCATCAGAACACAAAGCTATAAATTCAATTCAATGTTTTTTATTTTACCAGGAAAAGGCTCCATTGAGCAAGCCCATTCACAAGGAGGTCTTGGGTAGGACAGTCAAAATACAACAGTACAGTAACATAATTATATAGAAAAGAACACAAGGGTCAAATCTACAAAGCATCACATATGTAAGGCAGTACAGTAAGTTCGTTCATCACAGAAATAGAGAAATGGACTTAAATAAATTGATACAGTGAAGCAGTGCATATTTTGCGGTAACAGTAGTATCACTTTTGCTGTTAATAATTTTTGTTACATAGTACTCACCAAGATATAATTCTAGGGGACTGGTATACGTTAACCCTGCCATGTAGAGGGGATCTGACAGCTTTTAAGTTTAGTTGCCAAGCCAGATAGCATAGCCTGGGACTTTGCCATAGTTAAAAGCAGTTTGTTTGTGAAGAGGCATTGTTGCACTCCCAGGAGATCAGTGGACAGTCTTATATTGACCTCTGACATGCTATGGGAGTTAAGGTATATCATCAGATCATCTGCATATAGGATGGGGGTACTACGGGCAAGGGGTAGGTGTATGTTATTAATGTGAAGGGAGAAGAGTAGAGGCACAAGTATGGATCCTTGTGGCACACCTACCAGGGTAGGGGCAAGGTCTGAGAAAGAGGTTCCAAACATCACCCATTGACTCCCGCCTACCAGGTAATTCCTGAACCATGGTAATTCAGAGGGAGATACCCCGAGGTTGCCTAACTTGGTACATAGCAGTTAGTGGTCAACCAAATCAAAGGCCTTAGTGAGGTCAATGAACAGAGCCCCAGGTAATTCACCCCATCCATGGTATTAGCAATCTATGAGGTAAAGGGCAGAAGGGCAGTGGTTGTACTATGACTTTTATGGAACACATGTTGTGCCAGAGACAATAGGTTATACGTGGCTTGGTACTTACTTAATTGGGAGGCAACAATCTTTTTCGGTATTTTGTTAAGAACTAAAAGTATAGCAATCAGCCTATAGTTACTGACGTGTTTAGCATTACCCTTCTTGAATACTGGGATGATACAGAAGATTTTCCACAGCTCTGGAACAACCCTAGACATTATAGGCCGGTTAATAATTCTGGTACTTGGCAATGACAATTCATTAGCAGCAACCTTAAGGAGTTTAGGGTAAATTTTGTCAGAACCTTCAGCTTTGGCTGTTGGGATACACTGCAGGTGTTTATGCACCTCTGAGACTTTAAACACTTTAAAGTGGAACTGTGAGTGTCTTTGGGGTCAGGAAAAGGCCCATTTATTGGCAACATTCTCAGTGGGGAGGATGGGAAGGCTCCTGCGTATGAAGAGAGGTTGGAGAAGAATCCATTGAAAGTATCAGTTATGTTTATAAAGTTATTACAGCTGACATAATTGCTACACATGTCACGGAGTGGAAGATTACCAGATTGACCATGGCCTGTTTTACACATTCCCAGAAATGTCTTGGGTTACCAGCAGATGAGTCACGAAGCATCCTAAAGTGAGCACTCTTTTTTTGATGGATGGCTTTTTTGCATTTGTTTCTGAGGGTACGATATTTTACCCAGTCAAAGACAAGCTTGGTAGCCTTATACACAGGTTAGGATTTTTCTCTTGCCTTAATCAGAGTGAATAGTGGCTGGTCTAAACATTTGGCAACAGGTCCCCAGACTCTCCTAGTAGCAGGGGGGGACAGGTTTGTCCTCTAGTCCGGAGAAGATTTGATTAAAGAGACAGCCAGATTAATGTCATGGGTGTTCCAAAGGCATGACCAGTAAGTACACACAACATCTTGTTTGAACAGCAATGGATTAAAGTGAAAGTGGTCATGGACGTGAAGAAGTCACCAAAGGGCTTTAAAGGATTTACCTCTCCAAACACAGTACACTATTGAATGGTCACTGATTACATCATGGAGCACTCTGGTACAGGTGATCCTGTCAGCCTGGGATGTTACGATCCAATCGATTAAAGAGGTTTTGCTTCCATTAAATGAGAGCCTGGTGGGATCAGAGATAATTTAGGTAAGATGAAGCTTACTAAGGGATAGGTCAATATAATTACTTTTTATGCTAAGCCAGTCTATACTGAAGTCTCCAGACAGTAAGAACTCGTTATTGTGTTTGCTTGCACGCATGTGCAAGAAACACATTGCGTCAGCTTCCTCCATAAGCGGGTTGTGGAGGTGCGGCAATGTTGTGGCGAACAGCAGCAGTCCATTCTGGGGCTGGTCTGTTCTGCACCAATAGAGGAATCTGCTGTAGTTAATGAGCATGCCACTATGCTCAAATGAATTGACTGCTGCGATCAGGGAGCGCCTCATCTTGGAACAATCAGCTGTGATTGCGGGGTGGTCCCTGACTACAGCAGCCAATTACAGCTGCATTGTCAGATCAGAGAGATGGAGCAGCAAGTCTGATAATTCCCAGATAGTGGCTTCCGAGCCTCCAGACTTGGGCCCTTCAGACGATGCTGCCCATGAGCCCGGCTCCGATCCCACCCAAGTTATGGACCAGCCGAGTACAATCCCAGGCACTGCTGATGCTGTTGCTGAGCGCTATCTCTGATGGCATGCGGTGGGAGTCACGCTCCATGCACACCGAGCTCAAAGCCTTGTCCCTGGACTGGTGGGCTGCTCGCCCCCTCTCGGTTGCACTGCGGCTGTGCACTCGGAGCCCTCAGCATCCAGCCCGCTGCTGCCAGCAGCAACTAGCCATGGCTCTCTCTCTCTCTCTCTCTCTCTCTCTGTGCTCAGATGGACAATTCTGATGTATTCTGGCTGCTGGAGGGAATGTGGGAGACTTTAGATCCTTGGTTTCTGATTTCCTCAGTGATGATGAGCAACAAGAGGCAGTAGGAGGAGACTGCGCGTGTGTGTGGCTCTGTCCCGAGTCCGTGCCTCCGCTGCCGAATTAGTAACAATGTAACTGCCACACACACACTCTCTCTCTCTCTCGCTGTCACACTCAGAGCACTTGGGCTCTAACCCACCATGATGTCATGCAGAGAGGGAGGGCGGCGCTACAGCAGCGAGTTAACCCACACATTCCACACTCTCAGCAGCAACCCTGCCCGCTGCAGATCCTACCTTCCTCACCCAGCCTAGCTGGGCGAGCAGTCAGCACCCTCCTACTGAAGACAGCTGGGTCAGTCACTGAGTAGCCCCAGGAGCCACCACAATACATATGAGAAAGGTCCACTGGCACAAGGTAAGAGGCTGGGGAAGGGGGTGGAAGTGTCCACTAGCCACATGGAATTTGGCAACTTGTGGAACATATAGGGAAAAATTATGTGGACCAGCCAGCAAACAATCATACTACACACTCTCCTAGATGTTATCCCTTCCATTTCCCCCTCTTAGTGTGGAAAACCCACGAATCACCTCCGGCACAGCATTGAGTGAGCTGCAGCAGCAGGTCAATAAGGCGCAGCTTACAGAATTACTGATATGCCTGAGGGGGCTCTGTATAGAAAAAGTTGTTAACAATGTGTCCCCCTCTCCTGTTAAAAATGAAATGAGAACAGAGGGGTAGAGAGACTGTTGTTAAGTCCATTGGGCCTGTTATTAAATATTCCCCAGCACACTGTAAGGCTGACGGGGGTGCCCAGTCCCCATCGGCTCCACTCCCCCCCCCAACAAACATCTAGGTGGCACACTGGGAGCCCACCCCAGCATGCCAAAAGTCCTGTGGTGTCTTTTTTATTCCTGTAAAAAAAAAGAAAATGGTCCCTCATTGAGTCTTTGCCCCTCCCCCAACCCGCAGCCACCCTCTGTGCATCCCACCTCCCCAAATCCACCCTCACCCCATACTTACCTCCAGAGCCTGGCGTGACGATCTTTGGTGGACCGGGAACACATCTGCACTCTTCAAAACCGACCGCGAACTGAAGAAATGCCGGTTAGCTGTTTAAATGGCATAAATGTTTTTTTTTTTCAACTTATGTGGATATCTCAGCCATTATTTAAACTTTTGGCACCACATTTTCAACATGGGGTTCTTGGGACCCCTCCTAATGAATTCAGTCACTGTCATGGTGTTATGCAGTCCCGAAAGGTGATTTTGAAGTCACTGCACAGAATCACCTTTCGGGACCGATTAACCAAATGACAATGTCACTGTTCATGAGGTGGGCCTTCAAAAAGCCTATGTTTCAAAATTGGTGAAAAAATTCCAAAAAATGACTGTGTTATGAGTGTGCATTGCGCAGTTTCCATGCACGCTCGTAAGTTTGCAGATTTGTAATATTTTCACTCCAGATTTTCAACATGGACATTTTTTCACACCTCCTTATGAATGGTACATCTGTCATTTTTCACATTCTGGCTGAAATGTGTTTTCTCACTTCCAGCGCAGAATAGCGCGGTCGCTGTGGGAAATCAGTGTTCGGGACAGATTAAGAAAATCACAGTGACACTGTTCATGAGCAGAGGTCCCAGAATGCCTATGTTTAAAATCTGGTGTAAAAAAATCCCCAAATAATTGCATTACGGCTGTGTGTTGCGCAGTTTCTATGCACGCTCATGACTTCACCAGTTTTTTTATATTTTCCCTCCAGATTTTCAACATTACCATTTTTTTACACCTCCTCATGAACAGTACAGCTGTCATTTTTCACATCCTGTTCAAAATGTGTTTTCACACCTGTGGCTCCAAACGGCATAGTCGCTGTGCAAAATCACCTTTTGGCTACAAACTGATAGTGTCACTGTTCATGCAGTGGGGTCAGAAAAAGCCCATGTTAAAAACTTGGAGTAAAAATACCAAGAGACACCCAGGGCATTAGGGTTTCTGACCATAACGCCCTACCCTGTAGGGACTGACAGGCGTCAGGTGTGAGACTTGGGATTGTCGACAGTAATGCTCATGCCATTCCACCCCAGCCCCACCCTGCAGCCAGTGACAGGCATCGAGGTGTGCCTTGGACTCTTTGGCCCCAGAGTTCACCCCATTCTCCTATACTGCACCCATTTCAGTGTATTTCCTTATGGAATGAAGTGAGTGTAAAGCCCGAACACCCCAAGGCACACCTCAACACTTGTCAGTGTCTGCAGCGTAGGGTGAGTCGAAATGTCGTGACCGTTATGGGTGATGACACAAAGACATACCCCAATGTCTGTCCACCTCTGCAGGGTGGAACTGGCGTCAGTTCAAGACTTCACTGCCATTCTTATACTGCATCTAACTCCTGTACTTCCACTGCTAATGCCAGCAAGCAAACATTCGACATTGACAAATGCTTGTTTTTAACAATGGGCCCTACAGTACTCAGTAGGAGTTGAAGTGCTTGATGTCTGCCAGCAGGGGAGATATCAGTGCAAAAGAGATGCAAACGTTTGGTACCAGCAAGCAAGAGAACAGCATGACTAAGTTCAAAACCCTTATCAGACAGCACTGAGGTAACTCGAGTGGAGATGCTTAAGTGGAACTTGAAGTATACCATACTGCTTCCATTCCTAGAACAATCATTTCTAATAAAGTTATACTCATGCAGAGCATAGAGGCTATCAGGGATAGAATGTTTGAGCCAGGTCATTCAAAAATAGCTTATTACAGCAGACAAGTGAAAAGTCACCAAGTCAAAGTTTTAGGGGGAAACAGTTATCCAATACAAGTCCTCCTGCCACCCATAGAAATAAAAGAAAAACATCTTATTAACAAAACTCTTTCAGACAAGACATCCCTCCCTCTAGGCCGGCCAGTCTGTCACAATCATCTCCCAAGCTCCTCCTACAGTACATCAGGGCTAACCCATACTGTAGGCCATCCCTACCCTAAGAGAACACCACCAAATCGAAGTGACTGCTGTAGCCTCTCCAGGAAGAACTAACAATCAGCTCCCACAGAGAAAAAAATTCAGCTTCCAGGGTTAGTTCAATAAAAAGCTGTTAATTACACACAGACAAAAATCTTTTAAAACTAGCAGGTTTCATTAGCAAACAAACTTGATAAAGTCAGGAAGAAAAAGTATACATTTTTAAATTGTACTTTATTTAAAAGCCAACAGGGCAGCCATAAACCTCAGAAGGCAACAGGAAAAATCCATTCTTCTTTTTATATTCTGTCATGGAGTTCATTGGGGGATACCAAACAACCAGAGAGAATACAGGCAGTAAAAAAGAACACCAGACAGCCATGCAGTCATTCTCACAGGACTTTAACTAGCCCCCAAAAACTGCAGTGGATGGGCAACAAGCCGGCAGCCTCCACTTCACCTCTTTTATAACTGTGAGGGACAGTTTCAATACACAGTTTCATCGTATTCTGCTTTATTCTTTGATCATTATGTATAAAATATTTTTCACTATGTTGTTTTATTGCTATTGTAAAATTCTCCTCCTCTTCCCTTTCCCCAGATCACACTTGTAAACGAGCTCCGGCTCAGTGTGCCTTTCACGGTTACCAAATTTTAAATAAATAAATAGAAAGAAAACAGCAAAGATAGAAAGCAAGCAGGGATAGAAAATGAGGACAGATGTTGCACACAGCAGAGGAAAGGAAAAATGTGTTTCTAGTAAACCACGATGTACTGGTTTCTACATTTCTTTTATCTGATGCCTTTCGGTGTGTAAGGGGGAGGGGTGCTTGATATGGTGGTACTGCCACACCAACATCCTTCAGGCTCTTACTCAAAAATCAAGCCAAACGGGGAGGGTAGTTAGGTAACTTCAGAACACCACACTTCAAATATAAGATTCTGCTAATCCCTTAGGGTTTACTTTAATCACAGTGAATATCCTAATAATAAAAATTTTTATGCAGTACTGTGCTGTGCAAAAAATAGCAGATTTTATATCACATGGTATAGTTCATCAGAACTGTAGGCAATGTAGCAGAGACATTTTACTTTTCTTGTGCAAAACATGTTGCCTCTTTAAAGGGATACTGTCAACCTTCTTAGGGCTCGAAGTGTCTCTAGTTTAAAAAACACATCATGATTGATCAAATTATGTAGAGATTGCTGATGCAGCTGGTAGCTGGATTCTAATTCCTTTTTCCTTTTTAAAAGTGAAAAAAACACTACCCACTCGACTGGTGTTACCACACAAAAACATGTTTACACTCCTGCATCAACTCCCACTGCACCTCTCATGGACTTGGGAACATTCTCAACACAGTCTAGCCACTTGTGATGCTATGGGAGGACAGGAGACTATTGCATCATGAGTGGCTGCACTGTTTGGGGGTGTTCCTGATGTTTGGGAAGTATGCAGTAAGAGTAGGTCAGGATTTGAAATAAAATGCAGTTGGGTATAATTACATCATTAGCAAGCATTTCAGTTCTGGTGGAAAGAATGAAAAGGGACTTGGCAAGGCTGGAGGAATGGTCAAATACGTGGCAGCTCAGATTCAATGCAAAGAAGTGCAAGGTAATGCATCTGGGAAACAAAAACTCAGGGGAAGAATACACAATGGGGTGAGTTAATAACGACAACAAAAATCGAAAGAGACCTAGCAGTAATTATATCAGATGACCTAAAGGTGGGCAAGCAATGTGAGAAGGCAGTAAGGAGGGCTGGGGGGATAGTGGGATGCATAGGGAGAGGCATCAACAGTAGAAAACAGGAAGTTGTTATCCCTCTGTACAGACAGTTAGTGAAACCCCATCTGGAGTACTGTGTGCAATTCTGGAGACCCCATCTCCGCAAAGACATAGACAGAGTGGAGGCTGTTCAGAGGAGGGCAACCAAAATGGTGCAAGGTCTGCACCAGAAGACATACGAGGAGAGACTAAAGCAGCTTAATATGTATACCCTTTAGGAAAGGAGGGAGAGGGAGGACGTGATAGAAACTTTCAAGTATCTCAAGGGAATTAACAAGGTACAAGAGGGTAGTATCTTTCAGAAGAAGAGATGTGCAAGAACAAGGGGGCACAATTTGAAGATAGAGGGGGGACGGCTTAGAGGTAATGTTAGAAAGTATTTTGTCACAGAGAGAGTTCTGGATGCATAGAACAGCCTTCCTGAGGAGGTTGTGGAGTCAGGAATAGTGGGAGAATTCAAGAATGCATGGGACAGGCATAAGGCAATTCTAGAGTTGGGCAGGAGGAAGTAAGCTGTTGATTAACTAGAATCTGCAGCTTATCCATCAGGTAGAGGAATGGGCAGACTGGGTGGGCCAAGCGGTCCTTATCTGCCGTCAAATTCTATGTTTCTATGTTCTACTGAGAAAGGAAACATGAAAGAACAAAAGTCGATGAATTTCAGAGAAGCAAAACAATCATAAAATGTGGATTTTCAACTAGAAATAATATGATGCAAAAAGGGTTGACAGTGTCCTTTTAAGCAGGCAATAAGATCACATTGCATAGTTTTAGTTCATCACAGTCACTGGCAATCTGGCAAGTTGGGCTTATTTCTCTTGTGGGAAACGAGCTGTACACTTTAACAGACCAGCTGGTAGCAAGGGTGCATTGATAAACCACTGCTGTGTTTGCACAGAAATCACAAAAACCTCTCCTGTAATATCAGGAACAACCAGTATCTTAGGCCAAGGGCCTGCTTGTAAATTAAAAAGCTGCTACTATCTTGGATTAAATGGCCAGCTTGTAGATAAAGTGCCTAAGTTGCAAATTCTCAGGTAAACCATCGGCGAGACCTTATTAGGATACACAGGACATTTACTAGTAAAGTATTAAACTCACATAGCCAGTGGTCCCAGACACAAAGAGTGTAGAAGCTCAGTAGTCATTGTGTGTCACAGGGCTGGTGTGTAGTAAGGGCTGCTGCTGGAGAAACCTTGTGGCTGTGAGGAAAAACACTGTTTTCAAAAGCACTGATGGTGCTGCACCTACTTAGTGACTCTACTTTGTAGAGGGTCATTCCACCAGCATGTTCTCACCACACTTTCCTTGGGACTAAGGTAACGTGGCTGTTACTCATGCAAGGAGAAACACAGCTAAACAAATAAAACAGAAAGGCTGCTAGGTTTCTGAAGTACACACACACACCGCTGCACAGACTTGCCAAGGCCCTGCCCACTACTCACCCTGACTTGTATGCTGATGTTTCAGGAGGTGTCCCCCTTCCTCATAGCAACTGCAGCTGCTGCACAATTGCAAAGTCTGTGGGGGTTGTATGGCAGTGGGTGAGATTTATTTGAAGGTGCCACCCTGAGGAATTTGTCAGGAGGTGGCTATGATGTATGGCAGTGGGTGGGATTTATTTGAAGGTGCCACCATGAGGAAGTGGTCAGGAGGTGGCCGGGATGTATGCCAGTGGGTGGGATTTATTTGAAGATGCCACCCTGAGGAAGTGTTCAGGAGGTGGCCAGAATGTATGGCAGTGGGTGGGATTTATTTGAAGGTGCCACCCTGAGAAAGTGGTCAGGAGGTGGCCGGGATGTATGGCAGTGGGTGGGATTTATTTTCAGGGGAACGGACACCGGAGAAAGTGGTCAGAAGATGGGTGGGATGTATGGCAGTGGGGGGGGATTATTTTAAAGGCGCAGGCACGGGGGACATGGTCGGAGGTGGGTGGGCTCTATGGTAGCAGGTGGGATTTGTTTTCAAAGAGCGGCCACCAGGTGGAAGATGGGATGGGGGGATATTCCAGAACTGATTGATGAGGCACTATGAAAGGATGCAGCTGCACTGTGATTGGTGTGACTGCATCCATTCATTTACAAGAAGTTTCTACCCATCAGCCAGTTCAGTAACATCAGCAGCAGCCTGATCAGGATCTGGTGTGCACTCACATAACTCCTGCAGACTGAGCTGCGTTGGCTGCAGGCAACACACATGCCCAGGTCCTGGGACTCCATTATACAAAGATGACTCCTAAATAAAATGGGAAAGGTCAGCTGCAACTTAAATGGGCAATTTCTTTGCCCCCTCCATCTCCATGCATACACATTCTAATCTGCCAGAGCCCTAAAATGTAGAATCTCTTGACCCTTTAACATCTTCAGGAACCAAGGGACAGATGCTCAAGGCTTGGAAAAATCCCACAGCTACAGAAAAAAGTTGGCACAAGTGGGTTGCCACTTGTGGAACTGCAGTTTCTCCTGAAGCTATGGTATTCTCAAAAGTGGAGCTGTTTTACGACCGGCTCCATGATTTACATCAGCTTGCTGGTCATTTTTCCCTGCAGCTGCAGAAAAATTTTATGGCTGTCAGGACCAGCCATAGCATCTTCCACAGCTGAGGCTGATGACAATACCAATCTCTGCAGCTATGGAGATTTTAGTCCGCAACTGGAGTTGTGGAGAGTGGGACTTAGGCCCTGGACACACTGCAGTTACGTTTTTGAAACCATTTTAAAGAACGGTTTCAAACTCACCACAGTTGGCCATCCACACTGGTAGCCATCATGCTATAACCCCATATTCTGCTCCCTTAATTCATTCTGCCCATGTAAATTAAGTCCCTGGTGTCCAGTGGCAACCCACTGTCACCCTATTTTACCCATTTAAATTAAGTCCATAGTGTCCTGTGGTACCCCCTTACCCCATTCTACCCATGTAAATTAAGTCCCCAGTTTCCAGTGGTACCCCCTCACCCAATCCTACCTATGCAAATTAAGTCCATAGTGTCCTATGGTACCTCCTCCCTTCTCCCATTCTGCCTCTGTGAGATGAGTCCCTGGTGTCCAGTGGTACCTTCTTCCAGCACCTCATCCCATGAAAAAATAGCAGCACCGGGTTTCCAGTGTCACCACTCACCACATGCTCCAATCCCACCCCCCCCAAGTGAGCAGCACAGACTTTCACTTACCTGAGTCACCTCCTTGACGAGCCACTATCTAAGCCAGTTCATCACAAAAATACATGTTTCTCAGTTCATTGCATGGCACTCTGTCATTCAATCAGCTGAGAAGCATGTATTTTTGTGCACACTGAATTAGACAGTGGCCAGCTGGGGCAGTGAGTGGAGGGTGCTGGCCACCATTCTGAGACCAGAGCAGGGCATGGGGGACTGCTGTGTTACATGGGATAGTGTAAGAGAGCGGGGTAGCACTGGACACCAGGGACTTTTTTGTACAGGCTGGATGGGGTGAGGGATGGTATATCACTGGTCGTCAGGGACTGGGCTTAATTTTTACATTTGGGGTATACCAATGTGCTGGACGGGATTTGACATCTGTGATCTGAAATCTGTTCGACGTTGGTTTCGATCTCATATTTTCTGACTTTCCAGCAAATGCTGGTCAGATCAGATTTGGTGCTCTCCAAGCCCAGCTAATAAATATAAATGAAAACTAATAAAGCAAAATTAAAAATCTGCAATGTTTTGCAGTATAAGCACAGACACCCAGTTTCAATGAAATGGACTCAGCTCTCCATTTCAGAGGTACCTTCCTTTCTTGACCATTGCATAGTACATTTGCTTACTGCTGTGAGGTCTTGTATGAGCCTAGATTCCCTGCAATTTTGTGTATATTTTATCTACATGTAATGTACAAATGACCAATCAATATATTAAAATTTTAGGAAGACTTTGTGCACAGTGGTTGATTAGGAAAAAGCAAGGACCCAAACCCAGGGCTTACATGAATCAAACTTTATTGAAAAAGTGCTTAGGTGCATAGAAAGCTAAAAGCCACATACTGTGGCAACAACAGCAACAAATCTTGCATTTCACTCAGAACAGCACCAAGCTTCAGCTCTGATCATCACAGCGCTGATGAAGCTTGGCATTGTTCCAAGCAAAACGTAAGCATTTGTTGTTGTTGTTGCCACAGTATGTTTGTTTTAGCTTTCTATGCACCTAAGCACTTTTTCAATAAATTTGTATTCATGTACATCCTTGATTTGGGTGCTTGCTTTTTCCTAATCAGTCCATGCATATTTAGCACCAGCCCTTTATCCTGGTGTGGTTTTTGTTTGGATTTCACTGTGGCACAGTGGTTAGAGCACTTGGGAACCAGCAAACCCAATTAAATCCCACCAGAGCCACTGAGTGACCATGACCATGTCATTTACCCTTCCTGTGCTTTTAATCCACCCAGCTGTCAAACAGAGTAAAAGCTGGATGCCACTGAAAACAAAATATTACATCTCAGTTAGGCTGTCCTGTGCAAATACATTCCAAAATGTAAAAAAACTACTAAATACAAGGATCAGGAGGAGCCAGAAAAGATTATGTCAAGCAACTGTTATACAACAGGAATGTAACACCATTAAATTGTATGGCATTTACTGGAGACACTCCTCAGGGGGTTCTGCCTTTTCTGCATGAACTACAGAAGACCTACAGTGTGTGGTTGTTGGAATGCATTTTTGGTCAAGCATTGTTTAGTAGGTAAAAAAAAACCCTGTGCAAGCTGAACAAAGACAACTTAAAAATCAGTTGCAACCATTCGGAATATGTATTTAAGAAGTGCATGACATCCCAAGGAAAACTTTCAAAAAGATAATTTTTTAAATCCATTTCAGTTTCTGGAGCAACCCTTGTTTTTGATTCATGAATATAGCAGATGAGATTTGGTAGTAAAAAAAAACCTTGCCTGTTGCATTGCTGTCTGTAACACAAGAAGGTGCTGACTTGTGGTTTGGCTATTGTTTCAGGATGCAGAGCGCCATGAATCCCCCTTGCAATCTCCGACCTGCTCCGTTTGCAACCCCTGACCCCTACTGCCAACCCCACTTCCCCTACTTCTGTACTTTACTAGTACTACACCTAAAGCCAGATAGTAAAGTCTTAAGCTTAAGGGGTGAAGTCAGATGGATACATCAAAATCTAATTTTTGTAGGATCCCTATATAGGACCCCTGAGCCAGGAGCTAAAGAGTACCCCAGTTTCCTTTTCCTAAATTGTCAGCTTTTAACTTCCTCCTTTTACTTCATACTTGTGTAAAATAACAAGGAAATATGATCCGTGCCCCTCTGCTTGTCTACAACATACCTCACAACCTGCTGTTTACAAATCACAGTCTGTTGCTGGTGAAATGATTGTGATGTCATACACAGAGGATTCTGATATCAGCTGTAGACAGGCGGTAAGAGCAGATGAAGTCTATAGGACAGTGATCCTAGCTTCATGTTTATGTGCAGCGTTATTATGAAAAACAGGAAGCTAAACACAAACAGTAGCTGAGTTTATGGGTCTGGTTGGATGGTCTCTTGTGAGTACGAGTAGCATCTAGTGCATTCTTAGGTTGAGAGAACAGTAAAATGAAGGTCAGCAGATCTGGCATCCTAAGGCAGCAAGAGTCAACACTCTTATATTCATAAGAGGCTGTCCAACCAGACCCATAAAATTATAGATCACACTCATTTTTTTAATTATCTTTTTTTCCCCCTCAGTACAGTGGCCAGCAAGAACCTGTTACTGCGGCACAGCATGAAAGGCACTTTACAGAAGCCAGAGTATCTCATGCACAACTGAAGGAAGCACTGTGATAGCTCAGCAGCTTCACATGACACTCCGGTAATCTATAATATAAATTATAACCTAAAATGTTTTAAAAGTAAAGTTTTTCCAAAGTGCCCGGGTTACAGCAGGCTCTTTAAAAGTCTTTGCTGATGTATTTTAACAGGTCACATCTGGAAACGAGCTGCTATTCAGCTCAGTATGTCCTTCCTGGTGACATTTTTGAAATAAATAATTTTAGGCACTCATTCTAAACAATGATATTGATGGATTACTGTCGAAGGAGCTGTGGCCACAACGCAGTTTGATCAAGTGGACAACATGGTTGCGATATAGGCAGTTGATTTCTTTTTGTTGCACCTTGTTTATTATAGTTGGGTGGCAGTGGGTAAGGTTAGGGAGGTTTATTTGCAGTGCCCCTTTCTCCTGGTTGTTCTCTCTCTCTCATACTGTAGCCCACATATATATGTTTTGTATTGTTATTTATTTAACATGTTTTTCTGTAGCCCATTCCCTCATGTATTTGTTCTGCGCATGTAAATCTGATGCTGAGACCTGCACATTTCAGCTCTGAACCCTCAATGCCCCGCTGACCTTTTCCTGACATCGGAAAGCCGGTTAGCAGGATCACAGTACATGAGCCTGAGATTGAAGCCAATGGAGGAGCCCTGTCAGTCAGCTCAAACTAAGCCTGGTGTGACTTATGTGCCCCAGCTTCCTGCTCTTGAACGGGGACATTGCGCAGTGCACAAACTAGGTCAGAATCCTCTTGATCTGACTAAGAGTAATTTGGCATTAGAGAATCAATGTTTTGTTATGTAACTACTCAAGAAATAACATGTACTGTAATACTGTTTGAAATACTTGATGTTCCAGAAACAAAGTTTTACTGCTGTTAGAGTTTTGTGACCTGATTATATGAGTTTGTGTACAGCAGTTGTTCTACTGCTCAGGAGCTCATTAATTGCAGGTTTACTTCCCTGGTTAGGTGAGAAGAGACCTGGAGATAGCACAGTTTTCCTCTGTGCCTGGAGGACTGCATTGCCTGGTCTGCATTTAAATCCGGACTTCCAAATGCAAACTGATGTGAATGTGTTACATTTTCTTTAAAGACAGACTTTGAGAGGCCATCTGATGACTTGGTGTGGGATCACATATGTGCTTACCTACCAGTGACACGGGTTCAAAAGTGAGTTTAAGGAGCCAGGACTGGGCCAGCCAGGGCAGGAAGGGATGTGACATCAACACAAGCCAACCCCAGGTGGGATGGTGTCAGGGTCCACCATCGCAGTGACCTCTTGCAGTAGGCCAGGGAGCTGACTCCCTCATGAGAGGTGGTGCATACACACAGTGTGCTTCATCAGGTGAGGCCAATGGCAGACTGTGCCTGACTCTGAGGAGGAGGGAGGGTCCTTGGAGAAAGTGCAGGAGGAAAATCCCTGTCCAGCAGAAGAACGGCCAGCTCCCCGCAGGCCCCATTCCACCAACCAGGCACCCCACTTCCACTGAATCTGGACTCCACTGGGGCTTGGAAAACTTCATCAGCCCCGCCATGGAGTAAGCAACCTTGAGGGTTCAGAGGATAGCTAGGTACCTAGAGATGGCTGATAACAGAGCGGGAGGTAATTTTCAGATACAGTTAGGAGCACAAAAACAGCAACTACAAGCCATCTTAAGTTGCCCAAGCCATTTATTTAGAACAAAAAGACTAGAGGCAGCTTACATTTAAGGTGTGAGATGTAAACACTGGGAGCTCAGGCAAACACTACTTCAGGGAGGCCGGTTTGTATGCAAAGGATTGCTTTGGTAATACTGAGTGCAAAGTGCATGACATATTACACAAACTGTAAAAGTGCAAGTGCAAGGTGCATAAAGCTAAAATTTGCATATTATTACAAACAGTTGCAGTATAAAAGGGGGGATGGGGTGGTATAGCTCTAATAATATCAAACAGCAGTTCATCGCATTCTATTTGTAGAAGGAAACTATCTGATTTAGCTCATGTTTACAAAAGTGGTCTTGATTGCAGATGACAAGGCTGGAGATACTGGTCAGATTCATCTAAGTTGGCAGGCGAGGATAAAAACGTAGACTGAAAAAAAAAAGAAAACCTTTGAAAGTGGCAGATAAATTCACTTCAAAGAACTGTTTATATTAAAGAACTGATCTCCAGTGAACATTCATACAAGTCAGTGCATTAATATAAACTGTATTTTGCAGTGCTGTAATGTTATCTTAGATAGAAACTGAAAATAGATACTGTAGATAGATAGCTAGATACTGTAAATAGGTACTGTAGATAGAGAGATACTGTAAATAGATACTGTAGATAGATACTGTGACTAGATACTGTAGATAGATACTGTAAATAGATACTGTAGATAGATACTGTGACTAGATACTGTAGATAGATACTGTAAACAGATACTGTAGATAGATTGATACTGTAAACAGATACTGTAGATAGAGGAATAGATAGATAGATAGATACTGTAAATAGATACTGTAGATAGATACTGTGGATGGATGGATGCAGTAGTTTGACTCAAAATATACATTTTATCTACAAGTATGAGGGGGTAAAGTCACATCTCACAAGTGGCAGAGCCTCAAGTGAGTTATGAAAGTCCTGCCCCCTCAGAGTCACAAGTGATGATAAACTGTGTATTTTAAGTCAGACCGTTGCATATTCAAACATCAAAATTACACATACCCCATAATGTAAAGCATCATGGGAAGTAGATGCAACCCACCATGAAACAATTTAGACAGGTTCTGCTTTAAGCCAAAGTTTATGGTGACAAACGGCCTTGCACACAATTTGTAAAGGCTGAAAATAGAAGACACACAGACACCTGCTTCATCCTTCTCAGGACTCATCAGTGTGCTTCATCTGTGTCTCTGCCCAGGAGAAGGAGGAACCAGCGATGGTCTTGCTGATTTTAATTGAAGTGAGCTCAAAATAGGAAAGTAATCTAAAATATTATCCAATACTGTATCAACAAAGGGATTGGACCCTCTTAGTTGAACAGAGGCTTTACTTTATATAAAACATTGCCTTAACATATAAGGAAATGTTCTGCAAATTCCCCATAGACTAGAATGGGATGTGTTCCCACACCCTCCCTGGTTAGACATCATAAAATATCTGAGCAGTGGGGTGGGACATTCAAGGCCACGCCCCTCCCTTGCCCACACACAGGGTCCTTCCTTGCATTACCATCTCCTTTCAACAGGTCAAGACTCTGTTGACACCTTTGATGCCCTTAAAGCTAAATACAACTTTTCTCCAAGGGACTTCTAGAGATACCTCCAACATAGGACATCTGTGTTCCTTTACCTTAAGCCCCCAATGGCTTTCATGAATGAGCCTCTAATACCTTCCTGGCTACAAGATAACAAAGGCAGGGCAGTTCATTTTTTTACAAACTCCCTAGGGACAGTAAACCCCCTCCTGTTGCCCTCTTGCATCAGCAATGGTCAGAAGTACTAAATGTTCCTATCTCAGGGCAGGACTGGAACGCCTGCTGGTACAGAGCTTATGTTTCTTGTAGGGGTATTAAAGCCCAGTTGATCCAGCTAAAAATTTACATCAGTGGTATAGGACCCCTCAGTTCCTCTACTCTCTAGGTTTCTTATCCTATAATATATGTTGGCACTGCAACCTGCAAGAAGAGTACCCTCTCCACCTGTCATGGGATTGCCCTCTTATTTGCCCCTTTTGGGGCAGTGTTGTGGCTTTCTCTACTATGATTTTACCCTTCCACATCCATCTGGATACCCCACTGATCCTTATAGGGCTCCACCACTCATACCTTCCCAAGAATGACCCTGGAGGGAAATGGGTGATTGCTGCAAATTGATTGCCAAATGTTTTTTACTGTGAAGGTAGTGATCTTCGGACATCCCCTCTTTAGTTGAGTGGCACACAATACTGGGACAACTAGCCTCCCTTGAACATTTATCACACCTTGCCACTAACTCCTTCCTAAAGTATCTGGAAATTTGGGGCCTCTACCTCAACCTCTCATTGCCTGTATCTCCCTTTCTGCCAGAATAGATCTCTCTTTGCAGTCCCTGGGGCTCATGCTTTTGTAACTGTCTACAAACTTACCCCTGTATAATATCCATGGGTTCTCCCCTAATATAACCCTTGTAATTGACTGTGGCCATGCTCTATTGGCATGTGCGTTATGATGTGAATAATATTAATGCCATTTGACCATTGTTAGTGACTATACTAGGTTCTTGTTCTCGTTTATCTTGTTTGATTTTGCTGATTATCTATGCTGGTTACATGGTGTATTTTGCTGCTGTATTTTTTAATAAAGAATTTAATGTTAAAAAAGGCAGGGGATGGGCTATACCCTGTTCAGGCACTATGAGCCATCATTGGGATTTGCAGTTAGATCCATCCACCATAATGGTGACCCAGTTCTGCTTCTGAACCTGGCCCATCAGGGTAGCCAGCCACATAGCCAAAACATTTTGATGGCAGCATGATGGTCACCTATTGGGTTGGGGATCCATGCAAGGAGATCAACATGACACTTCATCAAAAAATTTCTTTGAGGCTTTGCTTTGGGCCCTCATTAAAAATGAAATGAGAGGATGTAAAAAGAGCCATGAAAGCAGCCAGCCTTTTTTGTGTGATAAATAACTGCAAGCAAGAAATGGATAGCAAAATGATGAAAACAGTAAACATTCCCTTAAGCAAGTCTTATCAGTGAATCATTGGGGTGAATGATATACGGTCAAGACTGTGAAGAAATAGACCCGTGGTCAAAAACTGTGTGGTCAAAACAGTATGTGTGGTTCGGAGTTAGTTGATATATGTGGTTCAGTCCAGTGTTGTTTGTGTTATTCATATCAGATATCTCACATGGCGTTAGGAGCAAGATCAGTCTGTTCGCAGATGATACCAAGATAAGGGCAGTAGTGGACAACATAGAGGGGTGGCAGGGGCTACTGGAGGACCCCTTCAAACTGGAGGAGTGATCAGAAAAGTGGCAATTGAGCTTCACTGAGAAGAAGTGCAAGGTTATGCACTTCGGAGCAAGGAGCCCAGGGAGGAGCTACCAGTTAGGAGGGGTTCGGATAGCGGTCACAGAGGAGGAGAAGGACCTAGGTGTGATCATAACGGGTAACATGAACAACTCAGCTCAGTGTAGGAAGGTGGCAGCTAAGGCCAAAAAGTTGCTGGGATGTATTATGAGAAGAATCTCATCCAGAAAAAAAGATGTGATCCTGCCGCTGTACAGGTCACTAGTCAGGCCACATTTGAAGTACTGTGTGCAGTTCTGGCATCCCTTTATGAAGAAGGATATCAGATCACTGGAGGGGGTGCAGCGTAGGACAACTAAGGTGATCCAGGGGCTGGAGGGCAAAACCTATGAGGGCAGGCTGACTGAGTTGAATATGTACACCCTGGAGGAAAGCAGGGATCGGGGGGATATGATTGAGACCTTCAAATATTTGAAGGGGATTAACAAAACTGGCACAGAAGGGATATTTAACCTGAGGAGAGGAAGGGGCACCAGAGGGCATGGTCTCAGGTTGGAGGGTGGAAGATATTGGAGAGAGATGAGGAGGCATCTTTTCATAGAGCGGGTGGTGGAGAAATGGAACACTCTACCTGAGGAGGTGGTATTCTGTAGCACAGTGGCCAGCTTTAAAAGGGCATGTGACAGGGTGTGAGGGAGGGTGAAGGTGAGGGGTTAGAGGAGGCTGGGGCAGCTGCAATATAAGGTTACTAGCTGCACATCTGAGCAAACTAACTTGATAGACCGTAAGGCCTACTTCTGCTGACAGATTCGTATGTTCATATATTACTGCAGTTTTTGACCACATGCTTCTGGGGTGTCCACACAACGTGCTTTTTGACTGCATAGGTTTTGACTGCACTTTTTTCTGAGTAATCCAGGGTGAATATTTGTGGCTTTTACTGAGGAAAAAATTAACAACTTGATATTGGAAATGTTATGTATTTTTTGACTTTGTGCTTAAAAACTGCAACTGCTGAGTGAATGGCCTACCCTAATACACCAAATCAGATCTTCTTTATTGTTATGTCAAAATAAGGAGGATTTGCAAAACAGCTTGCCTTATTTACACTTGTGTCTTGCTTCCTCATTTACTGTGTCTCATAATCATTGATATCTATTCAAATAGCCTTTTTTGTATGTCTCCTGTGACTTGACTGCAGCTAGGCATTTCTATATTATTGCCTCGTAACATGCCTCTTTGACAAAGGCCAGCCTGACCCATCACACTCATCTTTCTCATTGTCACTATGCATCTTTTTGTATAATATTATCAATATATGTCCCAATGTCAGCAGCATGAAAACCCAAAAGTAGTGTTCCAGGACAGTATACTGAAACAAAATCAAATCCAAGCAATGCACTGCATGGGAACCAAAAGAGGGACAGCCAAAGAAGCTGAATGAGAGAAAAAGACAGAACTCAAGAATCAGCGTGACAGAAGTCAGACAGTGACAAACTGTAACCATCTGTTATGTGTCAGAAATACAGGAAATGTAGAATTAGGTCAGCAGAAGAAGGTCTAATCAACCTGTCTGTCCAATGGCTTTTTGCCTTTTTTTATTTATTTTAAACTTTTTGGCCGGGAAGGGCACACTGAGCTGAAGCTAATTTCAGGTATGTCCTGGGATCACAGGTTGGTTGAACGACTTGCTCCTCTCAAGGTCACACAGTATACAAGTTACTACCATATTACATCATTATGCTTCCAAACCAGCACCTTACTGGTGCCACTGCCCTGCTTACTTTTGTCCACTTCTCCACCCCCTCAAGCTGGTTGTAGCTGTTCCTCCTGTATACTGTACTAGGGAGAGAAAACCAGGAGCTCGTAGGAAAACTAGTACCCCCCCCAGCAGACTTTCATAAAACTGACATGGCTGGCCAGTGGCCACCTACCACCACACAGTGGTCCTGGATAACTGTAGTGGATAAACTGTAAGGCTTGTGAGACAGTTGGTGAAGGGGCTTGGTAATTGGGTGCCACGAAACATCACCAACAAGCGAAAAAAGCTCTAGAGAAAAAACAAAACCACATTTAAGGTGCTGAATTTATTACACAGAAGTCTGACAAAAGCCAGGATCTTTTTTTTATTTGTAAACTGTAGCTTGTCACTTGTCACTTAATAGGACAGTACATAGAGAACTTCAATGTTTTTGTAATGTGTACCTGTGACCGATTGCTTTGCAGAGAACTATGCACAAAAGCTGTCAGAACATGTGTTCTTTAAATCTTCACCATGGGTGATTGCTTGCAGAGCAGAAGCAGGCCTAGCAGTCCTAGTGGTAACACCCTATATGGTCGAATATTAAGTGGCTCAATATGAGCGACTCAGTAATACCTCTCCCATGTACAGCGAGTAGGAAAAAAGAGCACTGAATAGGTATAGTGAGTGTAGCACTGAGGGATATGCGCTACACTCGTGAGAAAGGGGATAAAAATAATTTTTGGGCCAAGTGTTGCTGAGCTGGCTATGTGGTGTAGTGGCTCGAGTCACTGCCCGTGGTGTCAGGTTTGGATCCCGGTGCAGGTAAACGTTTTGCTTCCAGGGGTAGTTTCCATTTTTTTCTAAGTTCGCTCCCCCTGGAGTTGAGAATCATTACTTTGGGGGTGTGGGTGGCTTGTCCCCCACAAAAAAACAAAAGAAGCAGTTTATTTCAGAGGACCGTCGCTGTTTACGGCGGCCTCCCTAAATCCTAGTCACCCTTTTGATGAAGGCAATTTTGTGTCTCTCTTTGTGAGTGGTGCAATAAGTGACTCGCCCTTATCACATAAATCCCTACTAGTTGTTTTTCACTTTTAGGGGAAAGAAAACATTCCCAGCAATTCTCCTGAGAAACACTGAAAATTATCACACAAAAGTTTGACAATGACCATCTCAAGCTTGGGATTTAGAAAGGGAATACAAAATGCCAATATTTTTGCTTTTTTGGCTATCCCCATATAGTCAATGTATTACTGTTGAAACAGCTGTTCATACTTAGAGATGAGGTTACAATGATGAAATCAATACTAGCTCACCATGAGGCTTTAATAACAAATTTATTCAGAGAACTGGTTACATTTGAATTAGGTCCAGAGGGGGATTCTATGGTCAAAGGTCCATTAAATGATACAGAAAGACAAGATACTTCTTTGTTACCAAAATGGGGTTCTTTGGTGAAAGAAAAAAAAACACAAAGGAAAGATCAGGAAGGAAAATATTTTACACACAGAATAAACTCAAATCAGAGCACAGGAAAACAGGGGGAAAAATAAGTTGAGAATAAACCACAAAAAATAAAGGTGAGAAGAGAAGCTCCCATAGTTTGTAGAAATAAAGAGGGTGATGGTGGGACATCAGAAGTGTCTCCAGAAACTATAAATATTATTGGTAACACCATAACAGATGTTCCCAGGACAGACCCAGCACAGGTAGAAACCACTGGGAAAAGAAATGATAGAAGGATGACTTTGGGCTTTTGGCTGTACTGAAATGAAGCTCTGATACAAATTGATGATGTACATCAGAGCAAAGATTAATCAAATGAGCAGCTAAAACACTTGGTTATTGAAATTCTAGGAAAATAAATGGGAATACCAAATGCCAAAAATAACCTTGTGTTTGCAGGCAAAGACCCACACGTTCCAGACAGGCTGTTCCAGGTCACTTTTTTTCAGATATGACAATAGTTGATTGAGTCTGGAGACAAAAAGACTTACTAGAACATATTGGAATAACAATTGAAACACCAGTCTCTATTGCTACCTGTACAGGCAACAAAACTGAAGAGTTTGCACAAGGTATATATATGTTAAAAAAGGATCTCCTCTCCTGCATGAAGAGATTTATAAGACAGACATAGACAAAAGGGGAAAAACAATATGTATTTGCACTCCATGGGGTTGAATAGCAGTATAATGAAACTGACAAGTCTCTGATGAAAATGGACTGTCGGCCCCACTCGGGCGAGCCAAGGATCCTCCACAGCCCTGTGAAGCCATTCCGCCCACTGAGGATTAGGTGGTCCTTCCTGCAGAAGACCACCTGACCCCTTGAGTGTGACCACACTGAGGACTGTCCGCCCCACTCAGGTGAGCCAAGGATCCTCCGCAGCCCCATGAAGCTGTTCCACTCGCCGAGGATTAGGTGGCCCTGCATGCAGGAGACCACCTGCCCCCTTGAGTGTGACTACACTGAGGTAATTCGCTGCTGCCTACCCTGCTGGACTCTTCCCGGTGCTGCTCCTGAACTGAGGAGCTTTTGGAAACTTCTTGGCACCATTTTCCCCAGCCCTGCGACTCGCTATGCAGCAACTACTGCCCGTAGTCCCTCGCTGAAAAATCAAAGGACAGTGTTATTTTTTTATTTTTCCCAACTACAGCTCAGGGCTTAGACTGTACTTTAAACCAACTGATTTAACGAATTTTGCCTCCTTGCATTAGGAACTTAGGGGTTAAATGGTTTAAAAGAGAACTAAATGTAATTTAATCTGCCTAGTCACACTGTTCAATTAATTACTCTACACCCGCCCCCTCTCTCTGCATTTTATCTGTGATCCTACCCTTTTTCGTCCACCAACTTAAACCCCTTGCTCTCCTCTCCTCTCTCCTCTCCCTCAGGGCTGTTCGCCCTGCTCAGGCGAGCCAAGGATCCTCCACAGCCCCGTGAAGCCATTCCGCCTGCCGAGGATTAGGTGGTCCTGCCTGCAGGAGACCCCTGTCCCCTTGAGTGTGACCACATTGAGGTAATTCCCTGTGGCCTACCCTGCTGAACTCTTCCCGGTGCTGCTCCTGAACTGAGGAGCTTTTGGAAACTTCTTGGCGCCATTTTTCCCCAGCCCTGTGACTCGCTACGCAGCAACTACTGCCCATAGTCCCTAGCTGAAAAATCAGAGGACAGTGTTATTTTTTATTTTTGCACAACTACAGCTCAGGGTTTAGACTGTACTGTAAACCAACTGATTTAACAAATTTTGCCTCCTTGCATTAGGAGCTGAGTCCCTGCCCTATCTCGGCATTTCCTTTTATAGGCTGCTGAGCATGTCAATTTCAGCTGAGCGTGTAAATTTCAGTTTAAAGTTTAAACCCCAACAGGCTTCTTTTCCATTAGCTCCTTATCTTTGGCCACCACTAGAGGTTGCTGGTTGTTTCTTCCACAATTTTCAGTACGCATGCCCTGATGCTCTCTGCTGCTCTAGACAGCTTAAATTCTTCCCACTTTTTCCAGCTGCTCTCTCCTGGCTCCTCTATGGAGCACAAACTTCTGGTCCATCTAGTAACCGGTCTCTTACTTTTCTCCCTTGCTAAGCTTTCACTACCACCCAGTCCTTATTGCAGCATCACACCTTATCACTCCCCTGGTGATTTCACTTTCTCGAACATGCTGGTTAGACCAGCCATTAACACAGATCTAACTCCTCTACTCATCTCTAGATTCATTAGCTATCTACTGGCCTGCTACCTTGATCACAGACTCTGCTTCAATATTACCACGGTATCTCACATTTCGTACCGAAAACTCTGGTATCTATTATTGCTCACGATTCTGTTGGCAGGGGATGTTGAACAAAACGCAGGTCCTACACACCCTCAGCCATGTCACAATACCTCCTGGGTCACTACTGGGTGTCTACGTATAGCTCATCTAAACATTAGGAGCCTCACGTGCAACTTTGCTGAGCTGAAGGCTTGGGTCTCCACCCATAACCCTGATATTTTGTGCCTCTCTGAAACATGGCTCAAGCTCTCCATCCCAGACTCAATTTGCTCGTTAGCTAACTACAGCCTTATCAGGAATGACAGCTGACCACAAAGGGGTTGCGCTGTTTTACAAAACTCATCTTAACATCACACATGCTGACATACCCCAATCCTCTGCCTGCAAGTCTCTACGTGCTCTCCTCCATTTGGATGCAAAAAACCTACATGTAGTAGTTGCCTATAACCCACCCCTGGGAGGTCTATCAGCCTTACTAAATCTACTAGAGGACTCAATAAAACTAGCAGGTTGTAATGAACTGCTTATTTTAGGGGACATGAACCTAAACTGGATGGGTCAAATGCAGAGCCAGCTTTTATCTGCAATCTAGAAGTTTAGCCTACATCAAGTCTTCACCGAGCCCCCAAGGATCTCCCCTAGCAAAACATCAAGTACATTGCTAGACTGAGAGCTAACAAACAGAACAGACAGGATAGTGGACGCTGGCACACTACCTGACACTATATCAGATCACTCCCCCATTTACTGTATTTTTCAACACTCCAACTCCTGGTCCTCACCCCCACGCTACATTACTTTTAGGAACTATGCTGATCTGAGTCAGGCTAAATTCCTGTACAATATCTCATCCACAGACTGGTTTTACCTTTTCCAGTCCTGTGATGTAGAGACTGCCCTAAAATACTTCTTAGAACACGTTTGTTCTATCTAGGATAAACATACACCCCTAATGACCCGATGTGTACGCTCCACACCTACAAAATGGCTGCACAAGGATCTACTGGCAACTCTACATGCCAGAGACAAATGCTGGAAGTGTTTCAGGAAAACTGGCCTTGCTGCTGACTACCACTCCTATAGGACCCAGAGAAGTGACTGCAAAAAACGAAGAAGACAGGCTAAAAGCGCCTATTGCAAGGGGCTCCTGATGGAACCCACAGGTGACTCCATAAAATTTTGGTCTCACATAAAATCATTCCTAGGTAAAAAACAAACCAAGCTGGTGGATGGTATAATTATTGATGGCACTCATTGTAACAACCCAAAAACCATAGCAGAGGCTTTCAACACAAAATTCTCCGACCTGTCAAGCTACACCTCTGTCTTCTTGAATAACTAACCTCTACCCACCCTCCCCCCTACCACAGAACCTGCCCCTCATTTCTATTTCAAGGCAATATCTATATCTGCTTGACACCATTCCGGAGACTACCAGTGATGGCTCCGGTGGGCTTGATCCCAAACTCCTCAAACTTGCTGCACCATTTATTGCCCAGCCACTATCTAGGATCTTTACCCTATCTCTCTGCCACGGCATAGTCCCTGACATATGGAAAATCACTTGTGTCACCCCAATCTATCAGAAGAGTGACAAAAGAGATATGTCCAACTATCGACCTATAGCTATATTCTCGGTCCTGAGTAAGATATTGGAAAAACTAGTATCTAGACAAGTCACTGACTTTTTGTCTAAACATGACCTTTTCTCACCCACCCAGTACGGCTTTCGTAAGGGTCATAGCACCTCCACTGCCCTGCTTCACCTAACAAATGACACCCTAACCGCAATGGACAAAGGGCACCTCACAGGAGCTGTTTTTATTGACCTAATGAAGGCTTTTGACCTTGTTCATCATCCTATTCTGCTCGACAGACTACTAGCTCTCGGTTTCTCTCACAGTGCAACTGCCTGGCTTAAAAGCTATCTGTCTAATAGGACTCGGCTTGTCAGGTTCAACTCTGCGCTATCAAGCCTAACGACTATCAACATAAGTGTTCTCCAGGGATCTATATTAGGACCGCTTCTCTTCTCAATTTTGATTAACAACATCTCCCCGAATACCCCGGCTGCTTGGCTATCCTCTATGCAGATGACCTGGTCCTTTACTGCATTGATAAGACTATACAAAATATAAACCATACCCTCACTACTGCGTTTAAGTCCACCCAATCCTGGCTCCTCCACCACAAGCTAATCTTGAATACCGACAAAACGCACACCATGCTGTTCAGCTCCGTGATCAAACTAAACAAAATCCATGACAAACTGGCTGTCTCTGGTCTGGATGGGCTGTCCTTGCACCAGTGTGCTCCTTCAAGTACCTAGGTGTACTCCTTGACAAAAATCTTAACTTTGGACAACATATAACGTCCACCTGCAAATCGGTAAACGCCAAGCTAGGAGCAGCTTGTAAAACTAGCTCTGTTTTCACCACAGTCAGCAAGACTCGCAGTTGTCCAAGGGATCCTGCTCCCATCTCTATCCTACGGGGGTAACCACATATCTTAATGCACCCAAAACTCTCCTTAAAGAATGGGACACAACCTACAACAGCATATGCCGCTATGCATCTGCCTCTCCCTGGTCTAAACACCACTGTAATCTCTATGCTGATCTGAACTGGCTCCCTCCTGCTTTGGCTCGAACCCTTGCACTTGGCTTCCTGGCAGACAATATCATTAGAGCTGGTTCCCCAATCTCACTGGCATCTCTACTCACTCCACTGACCTCCTCCCATGGACTTCGATCAGCCGATAAGTCACTGCTGCAAATACCCAAATGTAAATCAAACAAAGGAGCTCTTGCTTTCTCTCATTCTGCACCCAAACTCTGGAACTCCCTGCCTCTTGAGGTCCATTTAGCCCCTAGTCATGCCCTGTTCAAACAAAGGTATCGCTCCTTCCTCTTCAATCAGACATCCTGTTCCTGCATCAAGCCACCTTGAATCTCTGCCCACTCTCACCATTAACCCAAGCCACCTAAACCGATTGCCTCCCTCTAGTCAGATCGACTTCCCTGTGCACTTATCTATCTCAGCCTGTCTGTATAGCAGCTACCCTTAACAATAAACTATCAGCTGAATGCTATTTCTCTCACTGTCTCTCACAATGTATTGTAACTACCTAACCTTTATCTTCCCCAATTAAGTGATTGTACACCTTGTTGTAAAGATTTCTGACCCACCTTGTACAGTATCTGTAAAACCTTGTTTAGCCTGTTAGCACTATGTCTCTACCCCAAATCAATTTGTATTCTGTTTGTTGCACCCTGCTTACCTATTAGTGATTGTAAAACCTTGCCTCAATGTTGACTTTTACCTAATTGTATAATCTCATTTTGCTCTGTCTGTAGTTTGTCTTTACCCCAAATCAATTGTATTTTCCATTGTTCACCTCTGCCTATTGTAAATCTCCCAGGTCGGGCATAAAAATAGTCATGCCTTGGCTAATGGCACCTACCTGGTAAACAAAAACTAAATAAATAAATAAATAAATTCTGACAGAGGTAATGGGTATTAACCTGGGAAATGGGGGGTGTTTTATGGGTGCATAGATCACAGCGTTATACAAATCAAGGTCAGATTACCTTTGTAGTAAGGGACCAGATTTTGTATTACTTGATTTCTTCACAATCACACTGCCTTGAAAGGCTAAACTTGTTATGATGTGACTGGCAAGATGTTGAATTAAGAATGATGGGAGAGGAGCTAGGAAAGGAATGGTTAATAGCAGGAAAAGCAAACCAGAAGTATATGCAGGCCCATAATCAAAATTGGTCTGTCTCTGCGCAGAACTGTTTTGATGCTCTGAATAGTTCAGTACAGGCCTGACTCTCAGATGATGGAAGCCTATTGGAAAATAGAACAGAGCAAACTGAAATTATTGAAACAGAAAATATCTTATCTTGGAATGTTGCTGGTTTCCTCAAAAATGTTGCAGACCAAGATTTTAAGAGGTTCATCACAAAAATATAGTAATATGTTTACAAGAAACCCGGGCTTTGGAAATTGTAAACTTGGAAGGATACACATGGGCAGACTTGATGGGCCAAGTGGTTCTTATCTGCTGTCAAAGTCTATGTTTCTTTTGTTCAGAAGCTAAGAAATTAGCAAGATCTGGCAGACCCATGGTAGGGCATGTCACCTTTATAAAAGTTCAAGATAATCTGGAAGTGATATTTACTGCACTCATTTCTCAGAACATCATAACCTTATTGATATAAAGAAATGACAATTTGTAATGTTTATGTTCCCCCTCAGAACACAATACAATATGGACCCCAGATCTGGACCCTCCTGGAAAATCGTCTCTCTCCAATTTAATAGGTAATTTCCCAAATATAAGCATAATTCTAATGGGAGATTTTAATGCCAGGCTGTGGGACTTAACATCTTCCTTTTTGAGAGCAACTTCTATTCAGTATGTGAATACTCTGGATGTCAGAACAGACAAGCATTTGTCAATGCCGAATGTTTGCTTGCTGGCATTGGCAGTGGTAGTGGTAGTGTAGAAGTCACAGAGCTGCGTAATAGGAATGACAGTGAAGTATTGAACTGAAGCCAACCCCACCACCACCCTGCAGAGAGTGACAGGCATTGGGGTGTACCTTTGGGTCGTCAGGCATAACGGCCACGCCATTTCACCACACCCCACTCTGCAGACACTACAAGTGTCACAGTGTTCCTTGGGGTCTTTGGCCCTTATGCGCACCCCATTCCATTAGGAAATACAGTGAGATGGGTGCAATATAGGAGAATGGGGTGAACTTTGGGGCTGAAGAGTCCAAGGCATACCTCGATGCCTCTCACTGGCTGCAGGGTATGGAATGGTATGAGCATTACAGGCAAGAATCCCAAGTCACACCCCTGATGCCTGTCATTCTCTACAGGGTTGGGCATTATGGTTGGAAACCCTAATACTGCAGGCATTCATTGGTATTTTCACTCCAAATGTTCAACATGGTTTTTTTGTGACCCCATCTCATGAACAGTGGCAATATCAGTTTGTTAGCCGAAAGCTGCTTATGCACAGCGACCACGGCATTTAGCACCACAGGTGCAAAAACATTCCAAACAGGATGTAAAATGACAGCTGTACTGTTCATGGGGAGGTGTAAATGACAATGTTGCAAATCTGCAGTAAAAATATTAAAAACTGGTGAAGTCACGAGCGTACATAGAAACTGTGCAACGCACACCCGTAATATAATTAGGTTGGGGATTTTTTACAGCAGATTGTCAACTCAGGCATTTTGGTGCCTCCGATCATGAACAGTGTCACTGTGATTTTCTTTATCTGTCTCGAACAATGATTTCCCACAGCGACCACGCATCTCTGCAATGAAAGTGTGAAAACACACTTCGGCCATGTTGTGAAAAATGACAGCTGTACTGTTCATAAGGAAGTGTGGAAAAATGCCACTGGTGAAAATCTGGACTGAAAATATTACAAAGTCATGAACTTACAAGGGTGCGTGGAAACTGCGCAATGCTCACTCATAACACAGTCATTTTATGGACTTTTGTCACCAAATTTTCAACATAGCCATTTTAAGACCTCTGCTCATGAACAGTGTAACTGTGATTTTTGTAATCTGTCCCAAACATTACTTTCGCACACCAACAGCACCATTGTGCGCTACATGTGCGAAAACACATTTTGGGCGACATATGACAAATGGCAGCTGTACTGTTCATAAGGAAGTGTAATAAAATGGCAATGTTGAAAATCTGGAGTGAAAATATTAAATTCGCAAACTTACTGGCATGCATAGGAACCAAGCGCATCGCCCCATAAAACAGTCATTTTAGGAATTTTTTCACCAAATTTTCAACATAGCTATTGTAAGATCTCTGCTCATGAGCAGTGTCACTGTGATTTTCTTAATTTGTCCTGTACATTGATTTTCGCACACGACTGCGCCCATTGTCGCTACATGGGCAGAAACACGCTTTGGGTGAGATGTAAAATGACAGCTGTACTTCTCATAAGAAGGTGTGGTAAAATGGCAATGTTGAAAATCTGGAGTGAAAATATTGAAAAATTCTGAACTTACGAGCGTGAGTAGAACTGCGCAGAACGACGCCAGAAACAGTCATTTTTAGGAATTTTTTCACCAAATTTTCAACATAGCCATTTTAAGACCTCTGCTCATGAACAGTGTCACTGTGATTTTCTTAATTTGTCCCATACATTGATTTTGCACACCGACTGCGCCATTGTGCGCTACCTGGGTGGAAACACGTTTTGGGTGAGATGTGAAAAATGACAGCTATACTACTCATAAGAAGGTGTGGTAAAATGGCAATGTTGAAAATCTGGAGTGAAAATATTAAATTCGCAAACTTACTGGCATGCATAGGAACTGCGCAACGCACGCCCATAAAACAGTCATTTTTAGGAATTTTTTCACCAAATTTTCAATATAGCTATTGTAAGACCTCTGCTCATGAGCAGTGTCACTGTGATTTTCTTAATTTGTCCCGTACATTGATTTCGCACACCGACTGCGCCATTGTGCGCTACATGGGCAGAAACACGTTTTGGGTGAGATGTGAAAAATGACAGCTGTACTTCTCATAAGAAGGTGTGGTAAAATGGCAATGTTGAAAATCTGGAGTGAAAATATTGAAAATTCGTGAACTTACGAGCGTGAGTAGGAACTGCGCAACGCACGCTCGTAAAACAGTCATTGTTAAGAATTTTTTCACCAAATTTTCAACATAGCCATTTTAAGACCTCTGCTCATGAACAGTGTCACTGTGATTTTCTTAATTTGTCCCATACATTGATTTTGCACACCGACTGCGCCATTGTGCGCTACCTGGGTGGAAACACGTTTTGGGTGAGATGTGAAAAATGACAGCTATACTACTCATAAGAAGGTGTGGTAAAATGGCAATGTTGAAAATCTGGAGTGAAAATATTGAAAATTTGCAAACTTACGAGCGTGCGTAGGAACTGCGCAATGCACACTCGTAACACAGTCATTTTTGGAATTTTTCCACCAAATTGTCAAAATAGGCTTCTTGAGAGCCCACCTTCTGAACACTGGCAGTGTTGTTTCATTAATCGGTCCCGAAAGGTGATTTCGCGCAGTGACTGCGAAATCACCCTTCCGGCCTGAATAACGCCATGACAGTGACAGCGTTCATGAGAAGGGGTCCTAAAAACCCCATGTTGAAAACTGGGTGCAAAAATTCAAAAATGCCTGAGATATGCAACAAAGTTGAAAAAACCCTATCTATCCCATTATACAGCTTACCAGCATTTCATCAGTTCATGGTGGCTTTGAAGAGTGCAGAGCGTGTTCCCAGTCCACGAAGATGCATCCGGACTCCGAGGTAAGTATGAGGTGAGGAAGTGTGGGGAGGCAGGGTGCACAGTGGGTGGAGTGCGGGTTGTAGGGGGCAGGGAGACTCGCGTGGATCGTTTTATATTTACAGGTCGTAAGTTTTTTTTAAATGACGACGGCAGACATATGCCACGCTGGGTGGCCCCCAGCGTAAGGCCAAGGATGGCTGGTTTGGGCGGTGTGGAACCGATGGGGGATTGGGCTCACCTGTCGGCCATAGCATCTATTGCCATGCTGGGGTGGGCTCCCAGCGTCGCACCCTGTACTCTGGGGAAGGGAGGACCGTGGAGCCGACGGGGGATTGGGCACCCCCGTTGGCTCTACCATGGGTTGCCACACTGGGGTGGGCACCCAGCGTGGCATGTGGAAGGCTTTGGGGGGGAACACAGCACAGCTGACGGGGATTGGGCACCCCCGTCGGCTATACAGTGTGCGTGGGGGGCAACATGCAGTATGCATTGTGTGTGTGTTTGTTTGTGTGTGTGTGTGTGTGTGTGTGTGTGTGTATGTGTATGTGTGTGTGTAGGGGAGCTGCGCATGAGCAGGCAATATCTGATCACTGCTCACTGAAGTGTAGCTCCCCCTTTCAACTGTACGCCACTGCATTTTAGAGCTGTCATAGACAGCTCCAGCAAACATTGGAGGACTGGGGCAGTGCCTGCCAACACACTGACTGAATTGGAAGAGGGGGTGGCACATCTCCGAAAACTCGGATGATGGCATTATGTTTCTTGCACATGCGTGCAAGCAAACATCATAAAAATGGAGCAAGGTTTGCCGAAATGTTAAGCAATCTGAGCATACTGTTTCTAAATGGTACAACAAAGGGCAGAAATTTCCAGTTTTCATATATCCACGCAGCAAGAATCAGGGCCTGCTTGCAGCTTTAGCAGCACAGGGTGTGACAATATTTGTTCTATGTGTTCCCTTAAGATTATTACTGTCCCCTAAACCTTTTAGATTGTTTTTATCTGGACTCAATGTAGCAATGTGTCGTACCTTAGGACTGTGTTCTGCATGGAACTTTAACTGTGGAGCTTAGTCATACCTTAGAACTTTTTCTCTAGGGAACTGTAAATATTTGTCTTACCTTAGGACTGTTATTCTGTAGAGATCTCTAACCTTGGAGCTAGTTTGCTGTAGTCTGACCACAATCCTTGCTCCTTTCTTCCCTTCCCTCTTTGAGGCATTTGTGTTTTTCATACTCTGGGAATCACTTCCCTGGTAACTTTCACTGTCTACTTTTCCCACATATCCAAGCAGCAAGAATCGGGGCCTGCTTGCAGTGGCACAGGTACAGAGTGTCCCTCTGTTAGCTCATTGTTGCTTTGTACTGACTGCCCCCCCATAGGTCACATGACTGAGGACTGCAAATTCTCGCCTCACTTTTCCAATTGCAATTTATACTAAGGGGCCACTAGGAGTCACTACTGCACTCCCCACTATCTTGCATCTCTCACCTTCCTGTTAGCCTGTTCCAGGTCTATCTTGCAATCTTACTCCCACTGTTTTTTAGGCCCCCCCCCCAAGAATTCAAACTCTTGACCCTGTACACTGGAGGCAACAACCTTAACCACTACTCTAGCACAGCAGCTACAATTTCATGTTGCCTTCTGCTACCTTTTATCCCTGCTACACATTTCCCACTAAACACTACCTGCTACTCCACTCCACCCCTCCACATTCACCTCTGCCCTCCATCTCTCTTTCTCTACTACCAACTTTAATCTAATCTATATTTTTGTAGCAATGTTTAGGACCACTAATTCCCTGGTCCTCCATCTGCTTCTACACACTAATTACACCCCCTCTCCCCACCACCAGCAACCTGCCCTGTGTCAAACAACCTCTGTGCTGACACACTAACATGAGGCTCCTAAACTATTATCTGACCTCAGCCTGAATTGTTATTCTTCTCTGTACCTACCCATTAGCACTGTCATTTAGTGAGCCCTACAATCTGACACTTCTTGTCTCACCCAGTTATTAAACCTGGGCTAGAAACTGGGCCTGTATCTTATTTTGCATCGCTAAATCCATTTTAGAACTAAAGTAGCTACACTCTCTTTCTTCTCCTGCCTCCCCTTCTGCTTGATTATGCTAACCCTCACTCTTTTCCTACTACCCATCCTATTCACCCTTACCTCTCTACCACCCTCTCACCCCCCTCTTCTCCCCTTTATTCTCTTACCCCTCCTCTAACAATTTCCCTTCACCCTCTCGGACTCAAGCTCTCCCATTCCCTCCACCTCTCGATGACCTCCTCATTGTTCTCTGCTCCCCTCTCCTAACCTTCATCGGACTACCCTATGACTCTTACTCACCTCTGCCCCCTGCTGTCATCCTAGACATCGCACCCTATCTCATCTATTATGCAAACACCCCTCCACCCCAACTAAACTTCTTATTTTCATCCTGCTTCTGCTTGCCGGTGATGTTGAGACCAATGTGAGCCCAGCAGTCCACCCTCTCTCAAATATCTCTAAGGGACTAAGTCTTGCTCATAGAAACATAGAAACATAGAAGTTGACAGCAGATAAGGACCGCAAGGCCCATCCAGTCTGCCCATTTCTTTTTCTACCTTATAAATGTGCCATCGGCGTTTGCTCTGTCAGTGGCCTATCTATTCATACTCATTTGTATTGCTCCCTTATGCCTATCCCATGCCTGTTTGAAGCCCTGCACTGTATTCATAGCCACCACTTCTTGAGGTAGACCATTCCATGCATCCACCACCCTTTCTGTGAAGAAGAATTTCCTCACATTCCCCCTTAATTGGCCCCCTCTAATCTCATGCTGTGTCCTCTTGTCCTGCTATTTTTCTTATATTTAAACATGTTAGACTATTTCACCTTGTTAATGCCCTTAAGGTGTTTGAATGCCTCGATCATATCACCTCTCTCCCTCCTTTGCTCAAGGGTATACATATTGAGCTCCGTTAATCTGTCCTCATATGTATTCTGATGCAGTCCCTGCACCATTTTGTTGCCCTTTCTGGACTGCCTCAATTTGGTTAATGTCCTTGTGAAGGTGTGACCTCCAATACTGCATGCAGTACTCCAGATGGGGCCTAACCAGTGTCTTGTAAAGAGGGATTATTACCCCTCTTATAACTTGTGATACCCCTACTACCACCCTAACACCCCCTAGCCTTACTCTACTGCTTTAGAGGTCTGCTTGATGATTTCAGGTCATCAGTGATGATGATGCCCAAGTCTCTTTCTTCCTTTGTGACTGCTAGCAACTCCCCTCCAGCCTATAGGTGGCTTCAGGGTTTCTCTTCCCATGTGCATGATCTTGCACTTCTTTGCATTAAATCCCAGTTGCCACTCTTCTGACCATTTTGCTAGTTTATCAGATCTCTTCTCATTCTGCCCACCCCATCTGGATCATCTACTCTGTTGCAGATCTTGGTGTCATCTGCAAACAGACAAGCCTTACCCTCTAGTCCATCTGCAAGGTCACTAATGAAGATGTTGAAGAGGACTGGCCCCAGGACTGATCCCTGAGGTACCCCACTTGTGACTTGCATCTCTTCTGACTGTATACCATTTACCACCACTCTCTGTTTTCTGCCTGTCAACCAGTTTGCCACCCAGTTGACCAACTTCTGACCCACCCCAAGCCTACTCAGCTTATTTATCAATCTTCTATGTGGAACAGTGTCAAAAACTTTACTGAAGTCAAGGTAGGCGACATCAACTGCTCCCCCTTGGTCCACCACTCTGGTTACCCAGTCAAAGAAATCTATGAGATTAGTTACACAGGACCTTCCTTTTGTAAACCCATGCTGTCTTGGATCTTGTGCCCCTATGGATTCCAGGTGTTGCACTATCCTTTCCTTAAAGTGCCTCCATAATCTTGCCCACTACTGAGGTAAGACTGACTGGTCTGTAGTTCCTGCCTCCCTCCCTGCTACCACTCTTGTGGGCGGGGACACATGAGCCCTTCTCCAGTCTTCTGGGACCTCTCCTGTGCTCAAGACTCACTGAACAGTTCTGCTAATGGCTCTGCTAGTTCCACCTTTAGCTCCTTAAGTACCCTGGGATGTATGCCATCAGGTCCCATTGCCTTATCCACCCTGAGCTTAGCAAGCTCTTGTAGGACCCTTTCTTTTGTGAAGGGAGTAGTGCTCACCTCCCTCCCCTGTGTCCATGGTGCTGAGCTGTGGGCCTGTCTACCTTCTCTTCAGTAAATACTGAGCAAAAGTATCTATTTAGGATAGATGCTTTACATGGTCCTCCTCCTCACATGCTCCTTTTCTCCATTAAACAGCAATACCCCCTCTGGACTTTCTCCTTTCACTAATGTATCTATAGAAGTCTTGTCACCTTCTTTACTGTTAGGTGCTAGTGTTTCCTCAGTTTGGGACTTTGCCTGCCTTACTGCCTTCCCTGCTTCCCTTAGGGCAGTTTGGTATGCCTCCCTATCTTCATCCGCTGTGTTCCCTTATATTTCCTGAAGGCCAGCCTTTTGGCTCTGACCTTTTCTGCTACTGTATTTGAGAACCAAAGTGGTTTCCTTCTTTTTGCACTTCCTTTGTCTAACACAATGGGATGTTGCTTCAAGTATTGCATCCTTAATGCTTGCCTACTTTGCCTGTACCCCTCACCTGTGTTTCTTTTGCCAGGGCTAGCTTAACTCTGTTGGCCATCTTATCAAAGTCAGCTCCTCTGAAGTCCCATATTTTTGCCTTGGAATGGGATGATTTAGATGTAGTAGCCAAACTGGACCATACCATGTGATGGTCACTGGCCCCCAGGTGACCTTCTACCTGGAGATCTGTGATCCCTTCCCTGTTAGTCAGTACTAGATCTAGGATAGCCCTGTCTCTTGTGGGTTGTTGTACCGGTTGTTTGAGGCCCTCCCCCTGCAGGGAATCCACTATTTGTCTATTTCTGGCAGATGTTCCTGCTGGTATTGACCAATCTGTATCCGGCATGTTGAAGTCTCCCATTATCAGAACCTCTCCTTTAGCTGTCATGTTTTGTATATCTTCTAACAGTAATGTGTCTATGTTCTCCCCCTGGTCTGGGGGCCTGTAGACAACCCCAGTTCTTATGGCTGTCCCATTTCCTGTTTCCAGGGTGACCCACTATTCTTCTGGCTCCTTATGTGTATTCTGAATTTCTGTAGCTTTGATATTTTCATTGACATACAGGGCCACTCCTCCCCCCCTTTTTGCACCTCGGTCTCTTCTGAACAATACATAGCCAGGTACGAAGTCTCCCAAGTGTGGTTACTGGTAAACCACGTCTCACTAATTGCTACTATGTCCAGTTTAGCCTCTGTCATTATTGCCTGCAGGTCTGGGATCTTATTTCCCAGGCTGTGAGCATTGTGTACATGATTTTCCATTGGCCAGATTGGTGTGTTAGTTGTTGGGTGAGGTTTGGCATTACTCCTGTGCATCGTATGGGGAGACAAACCTTTTTTCTTACCTGGTGATGCAAATGAACTGCAAACATGCTGAATCCCTGTTTGACCACTTGCTGAGGGGGGGTGTTCTTCCCATTCGACGTATGGGATGCTGCACCCCTCTCCCCATTTGCTAGTTTAAATATTCTGCAAAGACGTCAAACTTCTGCCCCAATGCACTGACTCCCTCCTTAGTCAGATGCAGTCCATCAAATTTAAAGAACTTTCGCTCCCAGAACTGTTGCCAGTTCCCTACAAATCTGTGTCCTTTTTCCTGGCACCAGCCCTTGAGCCACGTGTTTAGCTCCCCTATCTCCCCTTCTCTGACCTTCTGTCCATCTGCCCCCCTCTCCCAGACTGCCAGGATCTCAGAGAAGGAGATGCCGGCAAGCGGATGATAGTTTGTCACCCAGCCTGGTCAGGTGTTCCTTGGTCTCCACAACTGACCGGCCAGATCATAGTCCCTATGTGTACTAGGACATCAATGTTTTCTCCTGCTTTGTGAACAATTTTGTAATGTGGTCAGTGTCTCTCCATGCTGATGTACCTGGGAGACATCTGACCATTATCCTGGCTGGAGATGGGTATCAACTCCCCAAATCATGGGTCTCCTATGATCAGAAGTTTTTTGGATTTCCTTTTAGTTTTTTGTTTTGGTTCCTGATTTGGGTGAGTTTTGTTGTGCTAGCTCCTGTGCCTGAGTGTCCTGCTCTGCAGTGTCTTCTGCCTCTTTGTTTGATTTCAGATAGAGGCAGATACTTGTTTGTAGTGTTTATATGGTTTTGGAGTAATATGTTGGAGAGCAGAGAGTGATGGGGCACCGATTTGCCCCTCCTAACCACCTGCCAACCTCCTGGTCCAACTACCCTCTGCGGTCGAGGTTTTTCTGTTGGATGCTGGGGAAATGGCGGGTGGTTCTTATAATGTATTTCCTCTTGAATATGAAATTTGAGGCATGCAATCTCTGCCCATGCTGCCCGGAGCTGAGCCTAAGATCTCCAATGGCCCAGCATGTGGGACAGTGTCTAAATCCTGTAAGACTGTCCTTCTGAAAACTGTTCCACAGTACCTGCAGTTAATGATATCCATTCCAGATAAGTTGCTGGGTTTATAACCTAGTCAGAGTAATTAGAAGGAAAAAATGCAAGTAATGGTTTGATTGTGTTTTGTTTTTGTTTAACTTGTTATAACAAGTTAAATTACTAGTACCCCTGTAAATGAGCTCACCTTGTGGATGCCCCACTGATCCGCCCCTTTCTGCTCTGCCACAGGAAATGTCACAACTGTGGTACCCTATAAAAGGAGTGTAGTGTGGGGTGGTTGGGGATGGGGGTGGGTGGCTGGGCCCTTCCCCTGCCGAAAATGAAGAACCACGGACGAAAGAACAAGGAGGTAAGAGCAGAAACAATCAGTCAACAACAAATGCAGTAACCCTGAAAGCTTATCCTAATGTTAGATAAAACTATAAAACCTGTAAAGCACCACCTGTAATAATTTCAGAGAAGATATACACTGTAAGAAACACTTTGCTACAGAGAAAAATAAAGCAATGAAATGTTAACAACAAACAGTAGCAATCCCTGTGAGTAAAAAATAAAAACAACACCACACAGTAAATCTGCTTAGCCAAAAGAAGTCTTAACCCTTTTCCCTTGCTCTGGTAAGGTTCTCTACTCTGCCTTTCAAGCAGTCTTGGAAGGAAAGAGCTCAGGTGAAGCTAGGTGCCTTGGCCAGCAAACCAAGCCTTCTACCTCCTCATCTTAACATCCATAGTCTTCTTCCTAAAGTAGACTTATTGCAACCTCTCATGGTCAGCATCAATCTTGACATACTAATACTTTCTGAATCCTGGCTCTCCCACAAGATTTCTGACTCAGCAGAGGTCATCCTTGGCTATTCCCTAATCCATCGGGACCATGCCACCAGGTGTGGTGGAGTGGCCATGCATCTTTCCTCTGCCTTACAGTATGTTTCTATTATCTCTGTCTCTTCCCCTTCTGCCTAGGAACTTCTCCTCATCAAAATCTCCCTCCCCTTCTCCCTCCCCATCTTTGTTGCCCTGGCATAGCTCTTTCAACTATTACTGAACTTCTCTCTATTATCTCCTCTCATGCCTCCACTGGGGAACTCCTCATTCTTGGGGACTTTATTAAAAAATTGGCTCTCCACTTCTAATACCAAACTCTGCAATAACATTAAATCCCTTAACCTCTCCCAACTACTCTCTGATCCTACTCACCTGAACTTTAAAATCTTAAACCACACTCTTCGGACTGGGCCCTCACCTCACACCCCCATAGAATTACTGCATTGAGTATCCTCCTGGATGCTCTCAGTGACCACCATATGGTGTACTGCATTCACAAGGTTCACCGCCACAAAGCCCAGCCCAAATGCATCTAGATTCACTCTTTCTGGTCCTTGGACCTCTCCTCACTTCATGAGGATCTAGCAACTACAGACTGGTCACCTATATCCAATGCCAGCTAAATGGACTCAGTGTTAAACTTCTCAACACGCTTCATGTTCATTTGGGATCGTCACACCCTGCTTAAGAAAACCAGGGTCCAAGGAGCTCACCTCCCCATGATCTCCGCTGAGCTATTAGCCTGCTTGTGGGCATGTGATCAGGACTGGAAGGTTCACAAATTTTCTGGGTCCCCTGCTGATTATCACAGATATCAAACTTTACGCAATGCCTGCACCAGTGCAACTAAACTCACCAAGGCTGATTATTTTATTTACACCTTCCAAAGCAACATTAACCACCCATCCAAGTTTTGGAAGGTCATCCACTCACTTTTCTCCCCTCCCACCCAGTCAGCCCCCCTCTTCCCTTAAGGTGAGTGGGCCCACCATCTCTGAACCGTCTGCTGTTGCTGCTGAATTTAACAACTTCTTTATCACCTGTGCCTCTGCCCTCTTCTCCTCCCTTCTCCCCTCCTCCCTGCCCTCCCACCACCTTCTACCCTCCTCCTTCTCTTTCTCCACTGTTTCACCTGCTGAAGCCCTCAAAGCCCTTCTTGCCCTAAACCCTACAAAGGGCACTAGTCCAGATGATCTGGACCCAAAGCTCTTGCACCTCTCTTGCCTCTGCTATTTGCCACCCTATTGCTCTACTCCTCAACCTCTCTTTCTCTCTGGCTTCAGTTCCCTCTTCCTGGAAATCAGCCACTGTCATTCCCCTTCCTAAGGGTGGTGACTTAGCTCCAGGCAACTACTGCCCTATTTCTCTTCTCCCTATCCTTGCTAAACTCCAAGAGCATGTGGTACTCTCTCAACTCTCCACATTTCTTGACTCCTCTTCCTTCCTCACCCCTTTCCAATCTGGTTTCCATAAATCTCATTCCACATCTTCCTCCCTCCCTCCTCAGGCTCGCCGATGCCATCCTGACAAGTATGGACCAGGGGCTGGTTACCTCTGCTATCTTTGTTGATGTGGCCAAAGCCTTCATCATTGTAGCCCACCCTCTCCTTCTAGCCCAGCTCTCTGCTGCTGCTGGGCTCTCTACTTGAGCCACAGATTGGTTCCATTCCTGCCTCATGAGCAGAACTCAAGCTGCCAAAATTGGCAACTCCCCCCCCCCCCAATCCACACTGACATCCCCCAAGGCTCAGTGCTCGGATCCGTCCTCTTCTCCATCTTTTTAAATTCCCTCCCATCTGCATCCATACACATGTATGCTGATGACACTGTCATATTTGCCTCAGGCTCTTCCATACCAGATCTGACAAGCAGATTCCAACTGGCTTTCACCAATATCCAGCATTGGTTCTGGTCAAATCAGCTTTCCTTAAATGTGAAAAAAAAATGTTTCTATGACTTTTGGTACCAAACAAAACTCTTTAAACTGCCAGCCCTGCCCTCCTTCCACACTTTGGACAGGACTAGCCTTGAAAATGTCACAACTTTCAAGTACTGAGGAATTTGGCTCAACAGTCACCTAGACTTCTCTGCTCATATGGACTACTTACACAAAAAGCTTCACCCTAAACTTGGTGCACTGTGTAGGAACTGAGGGTGCCTCCCTCTGCTGACCTGCAGAGCCATTGTGCAGAGAATGATTTATCCCCTCTTTGACTACAGTGACACTATCTATGCTAGTGCTCCCAAGTCTACACTGGCCAGACTGTATCCACTCTTCCTGTAGGTTCTCCCTGGATTGCTCCTCTTCCAGGACCCACCACTTCCACCTCTACACCTCTCTCTCCTTTCCCCTCCATTGAAGCTAGACAGCTTGTTCATTGCTCCTCCCTTATTGCTAAGTGCTGGCTAGGCTCCCTCCCATCCTACCTTATGTCTCTTCTCTCCTCTCCTCCCCTCCCCTTCAAACCCCTCCTACTCTCTCCATAGCTCTAACCTCTGCTCTCTAACTCTCCCATTCAGGTGGACCTCGACTGGGCAAGCTGCTTTCTCTTTCCACCTTCCCAAACTCTGGAACTCCCTCCCTGGCCCTATTCATTCTGCTACCTCCATCAGCACTTTCTCCAGTCTTATACTCAATTACTCCAACCCTTCCTATAACTTCCCTGACTCCCCCCATTATTGCCCCCATACCTTCCTCTTCCTGGCTCTCAACTGCCATTCTCTCCCCTATCCCCCTGACTCTCATATCTCCCCTCCCCTCCTCCCATTCCTCTACCTCTACCTACCCACCCTAATCCTGGACCTCCTTGTCTCCTTCCTCTGACCTACCTTCTCCTTTCTCCCCCTCTCTACTCTTCACCCTTTACTAGACTACCCACAGCTACTTGTATCAACCTGGTTCATCCCCTATTCTTGTAGGCAAATGTTGCTTACTGTTGTTACTGCATTTTCTGTAAATAATTCCTATGCATATGCTCTTGTACATTCAATGTATATTACTCGATGTTTAATTTATGATATATTGTATAAAAGTGTGCTTTAATATGAGTGTACATTCTCTGTAAATATTCTTAAGCTGTATGGATATGTATTTCTCCCTCTCCCCTCTCTCCCAGGATGACGATGGAAATTAGTTGTTTACAGCTCAGTATGCCTCTCCTGGAGAAACTTTTGAAATAAATAAATAAATAAATTCATATTATTATACATTTTTAAATGAAAGACGAACCAGCATAATTGATTAGATATGCATATTTCCATGGCAATTTCATCAGTGTGTCAAATTTAACATTATAACATGCCCTGAAAGTGATCACAGCCCACTAGTTTTAAAACTAGAAGCATTCTTACACAACACGTCCAAGGGGAGGAGAGGATTCAGCATGTGTCAGTGGCTCAGTAGGTAGCACACTCGCCTCTGAAGCCGGGAGATCAGAGTGACTGTGGGTTCAGTTCCCACATCTGGCACTTGGGTTAATATCCCTGTACTGATACTGTGGTGCAGCATGAGAGGGGTGCTGCACTTCTGAGGTGCCATCTTTCGGATGAGACATTAAACCGAGGTCCCATCTGCCTGGATTGGTGGTAGTTCGGGTGGATGTTAAAGATCCCATGGCACTTATCGAAAAAAGAGTAGGGGAATTTCCCCCAGTGTCCTGGCCAAATTTCCCTCATTCACTAAAAAATACCACCAACAGCTTAATCTGGTTCAAGGTCAGTTGGCATTCATCTGTATCCCCCTCCCCCGGGTCGTCCCTGAAAATAGGTAGGATTTGTCTATTTCACTTACCCAGTCAACAAAAACTAAAGAAATAAATAAACACAGTGCAGCAAACCAACTTGATACCCGAAATTGGTAATAATAAAAGGGTTCTTTTCTCCCCTGGAGTGGAATTAAACATAGGAAATATCTCAAGAAGTCAGAAAATTACAAAGAAAGCAGTAAATATAGGCATGAATAGTACAGCAAGTGAAATATATAATACAATACAGGAAATTACAGACTCAATTTTACCAATATTATGTAAACCGTGTAATAAAAATCAGAAACTTGGTTTGACAAGGATTGCAGAAACCACACAAAAATTATAGCTAAGTTAATCAGGCAGGTTAAGAAATCACATTATGATAAAGAAAATATTAGACAATTAAATAGATGCAAAAAGGAGTATAAGAAATTATTAACATTTAAACAAGACCAGTTTTGGAAGCTCCAAAGGCAAAATATGCACAAAACTGTAGAGTCAGGTAATATAAAGAACTTTTGGCGGAAAGTTGCAAAGGGAACAGGAAGTTCTAATTCTAATATTTTAGCACAAATTTTCCCTTTGGACTGGACAAATTATTATTAGAAATTATTTTATCAGGATACAGAAGAATTAGCGCATCAAAAAATAATGACAAAATTCACTAAGGCTTGTCTCTTGACATCACACCCATAGAGATAGCAGAGGCAATTAAAATGATTAAATCCATTAAGGCATCTGGACCTGACAGGATTCCCCCTTATCTTTGCAAAATAGAACTAGATTGGTGGTGTCACCTGCTTGCTATACTGTTTAATAAAATAGGGAACATTTTATTTCACAACCTCAGAAAAATATTATAATAATTCCAATATTAAAGAAAGGAAATGCGATTTGCCCCCTAAACTATAGGCCAGTATGCCTGCTCAATAGTCTTGGCAAGATTTTTACCAGGGTAGTACTTGCCAGACTGAATGCTTGAACTATTCAGAACATAATCATAAATAAATTTCAAGCAGGTTTTAGATCTAAGTACTCTACAACAGATCAATGCTTCATTATAAGTCATATTATAGATATGTAGCATATAAAAAAATATGCCCATTTATATGTCTTTTGTTGACTTCCAATGTGGTTTTGATAACATTGATAGAATAACTATGTGGAGCAAACTATATAATATAAACATGAATCAGACTATCTTACGTCTAATAATAAATCGTTATTCATCAAACAATACAGTTATAAGGTATGACCAAAAGGGGAACCTTACACACCCATTCACCACAAACTGAGGTGTTAAACAAGGGTGCACTCTTGCACCATTATTGTTTCATTTATATATAAATGATCTATCAAATATTTTTTCCACATTATCAAGTCATAGCCTATCAGTAGGGGGTCAAGCAGTGCCAGTACTTATTTATGTAGACAATCTAGTTCTCTTATCGATGTCACCTATAGGACTAGGAAAGCAATTAAAAGCTCTGCAAAATTATTGTGCAGTAAACAAGCTAATAGTCAATACTACAAAAACTCAGATAATGACTATCAGTAAAGGAAAAGCCAGGTATGTATGGAATATAAATGGAACACCCTGGCAGTAAGTTACTAGTTATAAATATCTTGGTCTTTATATTTCCTCTGATGGGAAAAATAAAAAACACATTGGGTGGGATATTCAGAAGGGTTGCATGGTGCAACACAGTTAGCCATCACGTAACCCACTGATAAGCCCGTGATATTCAAGGGGAATTGAGCCTGGCACAAATACCAATGCGTCGGAGCGCATCAGTAATGTATGTGGTGCAGTGGGGGAGGGCATGCCCATGCATACTCCGCACATCCCGATATTCAGCCTGGGATGTGCTGAGCCCATGCATGCACAACCCCTACTTGTGCTGCACACAGGTGAGCCAAAAAAAAAAGGAGCAACAGCTGGCCACCCACAGGTGAGCTGCCGTATTGCAGGGTGCAACACTGCAGCTGCCACTGTGGGTAGCCACCCGAGCTCCGGTGGCACCTATGTGGTGGTGCCACCAATGCCCGATCGCGGGCATATGTAGAAAATAATAGTCCTATATCCCTGGTGGTCCAGTGGACTGCTCGCAGCCCGATCGTGGGCGTCATTAATAAATAATGACACATCAATCCAACCCTGGTGGTCAGCGGTACCCCCTCCTACCCACCCACTGGGCCCCACTGCCCGCTCCCCGGTTGGCGGCGGGTGTGATCCCCACTGCCGCCTCACCGCCGACCAACTGACTCCATATAGTAGGGCTGTGCGCCCATTGGTCCTGGCGTGAGCCAATGGGTGTGCAGTCCGTACTATACTACACAGTCCAGATATGTGAATGGATCCATTTCACATATCTGACCGTTCGAATGCGTAGTGGCTGCATGCCCATTGGCTCACGCTGTGACCAATGGACATACAGCCCTACCGTATGGAGAGTCAGTTGGCGGGTGCCGGGGTGGCAAGTGGGTGGGGAGCTGCCGCCCATGCTGACCGGGAGCGGGGCGGTGGGGCCCAGTGGGCGGGTGGGGAGGGGGGTACCACTGGGACCACCAAGAATGGATTGGTGTGTCATTACTTATTACTGACACCCATGATCAGGCTGCAAGTGGTCCACTGGACCACCAGGGATATGGGACATTTACATGTCATTCATATGCCCACGATCGGGCGTTGGAGTGTGTTGCCGCTTGTGCTGGGGGAGTCAGTCCCTGACGGCTGCAGCCTGGCAGGGCGCCAGGCTCATGTCACCAGGGATCGATGCACCTGCATGCAAATGGGGCCATAATGAGATGCAAATGGCCCCATTTGTGCCTTGCATACATTATGGCCCCATTTGCATATGTGCTTTTAAATATTGCGGTGGTTGCGCCCTAACACAATAGCACTTGTTTGAAGGACCTCCTGTTCACTTCTGGCTACTTGTGTTGGCACAGTGCCACTGTGCCATGCACACTGTGGGTGGTCAAGGTGCGATATTCAATGATGCTGTGCCATGGCGCAGCTTCGTTGAATATCACCCTGTCCCTGCCCCTGTGCATCCAAGTTGCACTGCGCCCAGGCTTGCACCACAGCCTGGCGCAGTCTGAATATCCAACCCATTATGTACAACCTGAGCAAATTACAATAAGCAAAAGGAGCACTATAAAGATTTGATTCTATGTTTGGGGGAAATTCACCACAAGCCATTTTGAGGACTACTGAAATGAAGATGAACCCCACTGCTTTGTATGCAGTGGAAATTTGGTGCGATAAAAACAAAGATAATTGAAAAACCTTTCTCTGACTTATATAGGTCTATTTTGTGTCTCCACAAGTTATCTCCAATAGAAATTGCCTGGGCTGAATTGGGATGAGTCCGATTAGCATATGTGGCTCTAATAACTATGTTATCTTATTGGATTAGGATCACAAATATGCAAAAAGACAGACTAACCACAAAATGTCTGGAGGAAAACTGTTTTACAGTAACTCTCCTTCTACCTGAATATTGACTATGTAAATGTTTTTAAATTAATGTATTGCTTCTCTCTTTTAATTTGTTATGACTGACTTGCTTTTAAAATTCGAAATGACTGAAAAGCCAGTCAAATAAAGGAAATATTGAAACTGAACTTTTCGGCTAATTTTAACAAGTGGATGGAAGTATTGCAGATTTCACAGCAGCTCAGACATCTGTCTTCTCTTGCCTGTAGCTTTTGCAAGTGCTGGGTCACAGGAGCTACCTTCAGTGTACTTCCAAAGGGACCTTTGATTGGACAGGAAGGCTCAGGAGATTTTGAAGTCTCACACACTATTCCAGTGGCCGAATAATGAATAAAGTAATGATGTATAAATAATGAATAACTAGGCCACTGAATAAAAATACTTTGCCAATTATTTGAAATAACGTCTTCACACACCAGTAGTATTTTTAATGGAAATGTGTTCAAAATGTTTGAATCTGTTGCCATGTTTTTGGTTTTTTTGGAAGGAGGTAGATTGCTCCTGAAAACACCAATCCCTGATTCAAATCATTTGCTGTCTTGAACTTCAGGATTTTTTTAAAGGTGATAGTAAATGATTTTTTCTTAGTTAACTGCCCTCCCATTTTCCTTTCCAGTTATGCATTCTGATATGCTTTGACTAATGTTTGATAAATGAATAATCTAGCTTTGGGTGCTCTCATCTACATAGAGTGTCTCTCTCCTCAGCAGCTGCTACTCTTTCTTTTCATATTTCTAAGACATTCCATGACATTGGTTACACTGTTCTGTTCTGTTGATCTGAATGGCCTGGAATGGTGCTACTGATTTCATGGAATGCTCAAACAGAGAGCAGTGACCTCTGAGGGAAAAGGGATTCAGGGTACATACAAAGGCAAAGGAAATATATTTCATTTAATAAAGAAGGATAAAACATATTAGAATACTGGGTAGTCAAATTTAGAGGTGTAAAAAACTGTTTCAAATTTCTTTAAGCATTTTTTGTCTGCCTCTGCCCATGTAACTGTATTGTTCCACTGTTCCCCTTTCCCCCTTTGTTTATATCATTGCCTCCTTTCCTCTCCCTGTTTCTTTTTTCTCTAGCTATCCCCCACATTCAGTCTCCACAGTTCCACTAGTAGGGTGTTCATCTCCCAACAGTACCCACGTACTGTACAACAAAGGCTTCATGTGGAGCCAGAGTCTCACTTATATCCGGGGCAGGGTAATCAGTGGAGATTTCCCTGGTAAGCAGGTAAACATCAGAGAAGGATTTTTCATGTTCAGCGAAGTAACACTAGTAATAAAAACTATGACCAGTACATCATTTTCCCAATTTGTTTATGTGTGTAAAAAGAGTATGATAATCAGGGAAATAATTAATTTATTATTTATTTATGGTAGTTTTACTTGTAGGGAAATTTATTTTTATAAAGTGATGTAGTGAACAGTGCCACGCTGAGAATGTAAAATGGTGCTGCACAGCTCCAGAGCTACTACATTGGAACATGTATTAAGCTATTGTGGTGACTAAAAACTTATTTGTAGGCCTAAAGGCCTAATCAGGGGCTTTTGGAAGGTGGGGTGCTGGGGAGACAGGTGTTCTCCGTCAATGTTAATTGAATTTCTTACTCACTTTTTTCTTCATTTCATGATTTAAAAGAAGTTCTTCATCTCACAGTTCTGCCACATTATAAGCCTGATTACTAATGGCAAGGCGATCCCATTATAGGTCTGGTACCTACTCTTTCAGTTTTCACATGCCAGTATGGGTCATGATGCCTCTGCTTTCTCTATCTGTCTTATGTGGAGACCAGTCTATGGCTTCATTCTACATTTACTTGCCAACAGCATAAACAAACCTATTGCTATCACTGTATGATATTGATTTTCGGTGATTGTCCCTCTCCACAAACCAAAGGCTTAGCAATCTCTTCCCTAATACTACCCACTCTCTGCATATTGTGTGTGGTCACTTCGATCTACTTAGCCAGTCATATAGCTGGAAAATGCAAAGTAGAAGCTGCTGTGACAATGTATAATACCCTGAAGGTTCCTACTAGGAACATTTGTTGTGATTTTTGTACCACACAGCTGTCTCCTGCAGATACACAGTGACACTTCCTGTTTTCTTGCTGCCCAACACTAGCTGCTGTGGCAATGTGCACTGCCTTGAAGGTTTCTACTAGGAACATTTGTTGTACTTTTTGTACTGCACAACTGTCTCCTGCAGCTACTTGGTGGCAATTCCTGTTTTCTCTCTGCCACCCCTCCTGTGGCCCAACAGCTACACAGCAAATGCAAGCAAACAGACATGACTGGCATTGGTCAATGATAGCTTAAACAAAGTGCTGGTCCAAAAAGGGTTCACAGATGGCTGGTGAGGAGCATGCTAACTAGGAGGTAGCCACACCTCTTACGGTTATTATCTTCTGACGCTTTCACAGGCAAAGCCTTTGAAAGTAAGGAGGATTTGGTATTTATGGGTGGGGGAGACCAAAATGCTCACCACACAATTAAGGTCATAAGATGAATGAAAATTAGTTTGAAAGCTACACAGTTACTAATTAAATATTGTGTAGTAATAGCAACATTCAGAAAAAAAGTTGAAAAATACTTCTTACTAATGTTTTAAAATGTCATGCAATGTTATGTATTAATACAAAGAACAGTATCAAGACAATACAGTCTATCATTATAAAAAAATAGTCTCAGTGCTACAGAATGTATTTGCTGTATTTTTGGCTATGCAGGGCTTTAAATAATTGATTAGCAGTTTTTTTCTTGGGACGATACTAACTGTACAGAAAGTATTTATATAGATTTTCTAGAAGTGCTGTGTTTGTTAAACACAGTGAGGCAAGAGCTGTGCATTTTCACAAAGTTTTAGCACTTTTATGAGCAAAACGCTATTCAATTTTTAAAGTTAAATAAAACCCTGCTATGTCACAACTAAAACATGTATTGCCAACATACTGAAAAAGCAGGGCAACTATTACAGATACATACTGTATAAAACAGTGTCAACTTATAACTCACAAAAACAGTATTGTCTAAGTTAATTCTTAATGGCTGGACTCCAAGCTTTCAATAAAAAAAAAATGACGTTGCTAGCCCCAGCAGTTTCAAAGTTAGACCTTTCAAAAAGTAATGGGCAAGATTTTCCAACCATGGTGCAGTGCTTGTGTCCTGTCCTGCATCATGGGACTTAGGTTCTGCCAGTGCACCGAACCACATTGCCACAACTAAGCCCGATTTTCCATTCCCGGCGTAGTGGTAACACTTTCCATAATTTATGGCAGCTTGCCCCACGTATCTGATGCAAGCTCCTTGTCGGAGGCCCCAGGGAGTGGCGCAGGCTAGACCACAAATATGTGGTCTAAGGACTGGCGGTCGGTGCAAGGGATAGAAAATCCCGACTGCCGACAGGGGACTGCCACAAGCTCAGTGCGCTGTATGGTCGGCGCACCAGGGGCTTGCGACAGTCTTTACTGTTTCAGAAATCCAGCCCAATTTCTTTAAAATGTTATAACTTTGGAACTATTAGGGCTAAAGACTTATTTTTTTTAAATGAAAGCTTGGAGTCAGATAAGTAAAATAGTGCTACAGCAACCATATATGACAAAAAAGACATATAAAATGTTACATATCGATCTAAAAGAATAAAATGTTTCACTACTTTTAAAAGACCTGTCATTTTTAGCAAAATATTATATTAAAATGTATAGGCATGTAGCAACGCAGTACACTTGTATTGTTAGGATCTATACATGTTGATCAGACTCTAAGCTTTCATTAAAAAAACTTATGTTTTTATGATTAAACAATTAAGATGTTATAACTTTCAAAATATAATTTCAAACATTATAAAATATCATAAAAGACTATTTTCAGAAATGGTCAGAATATTCTAGTAGTTGTTTTTTCTAAGAATAAACACAATTATTTTCAAACAACATGAAGTCTTGCTATATTATGACCGTAGCAGTTTGTCCCACCACTAGAACTGCCCCGGAGGTGAAATGGTTAATACCATTCCAAAATAGAACTTTGAGCACAAGCTCTAAGAAGCAGCTCTATCTGTGTACTTTCAAACCTGAACTGTCAGATTCTTTACTCCGCCTCAGTGAACAGTCGTTCCGGAGATTTCTCCTACTGCTCGGTTCATTTCTCGGTTTAAACAGTGTTTTCTCGGTTTGATTCAACCGAGAATAGTTTTATTTTAACCGCAAAACCGTTCGGTTCAAGCTCTGTCTGTGGTAATCGTAAGTAAATTAAAGGTTTTGCCTGTGTGGAACTTGTAAGTTTATCGGTTCGGTTTTGAACCGATCAGCTGGGTTTAAAACTTATTAACTTTAAAGTTTAACATTTTAGAGTGCAGTTCTCGGTTCTTATCGGTTCTAAAAAAAACGGATTTTATTACGTTTTTTTCCAATACCCGTGACACGGTTAGGAACTGATAAGGGTACTTGCCTGGCACTGCCGCTTAAAGGGCAAGTTTTCTGGTTAGGCTGGCATTATGTCTGAGAAACCCAAAAGAAAACCGCCCACTGGGTTTCAACACTGTGATGTCTCTGGGAAGTCTTTGCCAAGGCTGACCCACACACCACATGTGTCTATTGTCTGGGGTTTGACCACCCAGTCAGACTGCCAGATATGTAAGAATTTTTCTGCAGCCACCCTGGAAAAGAGATTGGGCAGGCTCAGGGAACGAGATGCCAAAAAGTCCGCTGACCCGGATGGCCAGCCCGGTTCGGTGCCAACCGAACCGGAGGAAGTGCCCTCTGACCAGGGCCAGACTTCCTCGGGCAAAAGAAAAGCTGGTTCTGAGGAACCAATTCCAGTAAAGAAAACAAGAAAGTCAGCAGGTTTGGAGTCCAAACCCTTCTCCAACTGCTGCAGAGATAGCAAAAGCCATCAAATTGTCCAGTCACTGTTCAGGGAAACTCCGTCCGAACCGCCACTATCTGGCAAAAGGTCGGTTCGTCCGGTTCCAGTGGTTCAGGTATATAATGTTGAGGAATTTTATGAACCAGAGGAGGGGAGGATGATTATGAACAGTATGAATGTGGCTGGGAAGGATCTGGGTGTGCCCATTGAACCGACATTTCCCATACAGACCTCTAGAATCTCCCCATGCTATCTGAGTCCCCATCTCATTTTAACAAAAAGTTGTTGAAACCTCCAGCTTCCTTGGAAGAAGCTGGATGAGCAAGAGGAGCCTGATTTTGTAGAAATGATGGATATTCCAGAGTCTAGAAGATTGTCTATTCCTTTGCATAAGTCTTTTTAGGAAGCAAACAATAAAATTTTAAAAGCTCCTAATTCTGTGTCTCCTGTAGATAAAAAGATGGACAGAAGGTACACATTGTCAGGTCCTGATACAGAATTCCTTTCTCAGCAATGCAGTCATGTTAGTAGTTCAGGCTGCAGCTGCAATAAAGTTATTATCCCCTGGCTTCACATCCTCCTGACAAGGATTCCAGGAAGATTGATGCCATGGTGAAAACAGTATATGGCAGCCTCTCTGGGACTCAGGCAAGCAAATTATATGGCTTACGTAGCTAGGTATCAGAAATCTAGATGGGATACTGTTATGGAATTAGCCAAGCAAGCCCATGGCCAGCTGGCTAGCGAACTAGAACAGGTGGCTGCTGATGGCATTGAGGCTTCTAAGGACAGTTTCATGCTGCTGTGGATGTTAATGATGTTTCCTCTAGGGTCATGGCCACATCTGTAGCTTTCGTAGGTTGGCCTGGCTCAGGTGTACTAGTCTGTCACAGGATACCCAGACTAAGGCTATGGATTTTCCTGTGGTGGGAAATTCTCTGTTTGGGGAGCAGACAGAGAATTACATGAAAAAGATGGATGAATATAGGACTACTTACAAAAGTGCCCAAGCTAAGGAGCGGCAAGCCACTCCTCAGAGGCATACCCCCAGGGGTAGGGGTAGGCCTTTTCACAGGCCTTTTTACCAGACTCAGGCCTCCTCTGCCTATGCTCAGAGGGGCTTCTTCAGAGGCAGAGGCAGACGAGGGGTGGGCAGGCCTGCTCCCACCCCTCAGCCTAAAGCTCCTGCTAAGCAGGCACCCTGATGGGGTGCCCAGGGCCGATTCTCCTTTACCGGTAGGGGGCAGGCTGGCTTACTTCAGTCAGAACTGGGCTTCTTTAACCTCAGACAAGTGGGTTCTGGAAGTAGTAAGCCAGGGTCTGGTTCTCAGCTTCAAAAGTTTCCCAAGTTGAGAACCAGACTTTTCTACCTGCAAGTGCTTCAGAGACCTTTGCTCTGGAAGCAGAAGTCTCAACCCTGTTGGCTCAGAGCAGTGGAAGGGTTCCTCCCTGCACCAGGGCAGGGTCTGTATTCAGATACTTCCTTACCCCAAAAAGACAGGAGAATGGCGGCCCATATTAGACCTCAGATATCTGAACAAGCATCTTTTGGAAACCAAAGTTCAAAATGGTAACTCTGGCAATGATTTTACCCTCCCTAAGGCCAGGGGACTGGTTAGCCTCCCTGGACCTCAAGGATGCCTATTTCCACGCCCCAATCAGAAGCTCCCATCGAAAGTACCTCAGATTCAAACTACCCCTCAAGTCATTACCAGTTCAGAGCAATGCCCTTCGGCCTTACCTCTGCCTCAAGGGTATTCACAAGTGTCTAGCAGTGGCAGTGGCTCACTTAAGAGGCAAAGGATTGCTGTTTTTCCTATCTAGACAATTGGCTCATTGTAGGCCAGTCCCCAGAACAGGTAAAATCTCACCTGCAAGTTACCCAGCAGCTTCTCACCTCCCTGGGCTTTCTGCTAAATCTACCAAAGTCAGTTCTGGAACCAGTCCAGGTACTCACCTTTATAGGGGCAGAGTTGGACACAAAGCTAGCCAGAGCTTTTCTTCCCTTAGAAAGGGTGATGAATTTAGTGACTCTGGCCTCCTCCTTCACCCTGCAGGTCTCTCGACCAGCAAGACACTTTCTGCAGCTCCTGGGACACATGGCTGCATCCACAGCTGTTGTGCAGGGAGCAAGATTTCAGATGAGAGACATTCAGTTTCACTTGAGAACCTATTGGTCTCAGAGAAGAGACCCCCTTTCCAAGTTGGTCCCAGTGACTCGAACCTTGATCCAGGCCCTCCAGTGGTGGCAGGATCAGAGCAATTTAAGATTGGGGGTCCCCTTCATTCCCCCTGCTCACAATTTGACTCTCACTACAGATGCTTCCCTTCTGGGTTGGGGAGCCCACATGGGCGACCTTTCCACTCAGGGAGTGTGGTCCCCCCGGGAATCTCTGCTCCACATCAATTTGCTGGAACTCAGAGCTGTCTTTTTAGCTCTTCAAGCATTTTCTGCATCTGTCCACAACAAGGTGATACAAGTCAGAACAGACAACACCACAACAATGTGGTACATCAACAAACAGGGGGGCACTCTGTCTTCGGCCTTGTACACCGAGGCAATGAAGTTGTGGTCTCTGGCCTATTCCCTGAACACTTCCCTCATAGCAGTTCATCTTCCAGGGAAGGACAATGTCCTAGTGGATGCTCTCAGCAGGATTTCCCAGGGCCATCACAAATGGTCCCTGGATCCTCAAGTGCTGGGGATAGTCTTTGCCAGATGGGGCACCCCTCAGATAGATCTTTTTGCAGCCCCAGACAATCACAAACTTCCTCTGTTCTGTTGCAGGCCTCCAGTGTTGGGCTCAGTCCCCCTGGATGCCCTTCTCCTGGATTGGGAGGGGAAGTTTCTTTATGCTTTCCCTCCCTTCCCTCTCCTATTCAAAGTATTAGTCAAAATCAGATCTCAGCCTTGCAGGGTGATTCTGATTGCCCCGGATTGGGCCAGGCAGCCCTGGTACCCACTCCTTCTGTCACTGACAATCCATCTTCCCCTTGCCTCCCAGGATTCACAACCTGTTAACTTGTGCTCAGGGAAGGGTTTGGTATCTGGACCTCAATCCCTCAACCTCAAGGCCTGGCTCTTGAGGAGTTAGAGTTTGCTGATTTACACCTCTCTCAAGGTGTTCTTGAAATCCTAAAGGCTTCCAGAAAGCCTTCCACTAGGGTACTTATAGTTCTAAATGGAAAAGGTTTTCCATTTGGTGTCTGGAAAATATTTCCCAGAATCTGCTGATTTGCCCATTGTATTAGATTACATGGTCCATCTTAATTCCTTGGGTCTCAGACCAGCTACCCTGAGAGTCCATTTGGCAGCTGTATCTGCTTTGTGTCAGCAGGAAAGTCATCCCCTTTCCACTCACCCTGTGTTTTCCAAGTTTTTGAGGGATTACTCCATACTAATCCACCTTTCGAACCGCCCCTGCCTGGGACCTTAATGTTTGTATTGCCCAGTTAATGCAACCCCCTTTTGAACCTCTGTTTTCTGCAGAGCTTAAGTATCTAACTTGGAAAACTGTTTTTCTGGTGGCTATCACTTCTGCTAGACGCATAAGTGAGTTGCAAGCCTTGTCAGTGGAAACTGACTTTATTTCTTTCCACAGGGATAAGGTAGTCCTTAGGACTAATAGGAAGTTTTTACCTAAGGTGGTTTCAGATTTCCATCTTAACCAATCTATCTCCTTCCAGTATTTTTCACTGATCACTCCTCTTCTGGTGAGAGGAGGTTGCACAGCCTGGATGTTAAGAGAGCTCTTAGTTACTATATAGAGCGTACCAAAGGTCACAGGTTCAATCCTCCAACTTTTCCTTACCTATGGTGAAGTTGGGAAAGGCAAACCTGCCACTAAGAGATCAATTGCCAGGTGGATTGTCTCTTGTATCCACCTTATTATCAGAAACTGGGCAGAGATCCCCTCTGGCTTGAGGGCTCATTCTACCAGGGTACAGCTGCGCCTCTAGCTGCCAGAGACATCCCTATATTAGAGATATGCCAGGCTGCTACTTGGAAAACGGTACACACTTTTACCAAGCATTACTCCTGGATGTCCAGGCCAGGAGAGATGCTCGGTTTAGCACAGCTGTTCTTCAGAGCCTATTATTCCTAAGTAGGTTCTGCCCCTCCTCCATGGAGGTACTGCTGTGTAGTCTGTTACTGTCATAATATAGCAAGACTTCATGTTGTTTGAAGAAAAATTACTCACCTTAGTAATGTTGTTTCTTCTAATGGGTCTTGCTATATTATGACCTCCCCAGCCTGCCCCTCTCAGAACTTCTACTTGGGTGGGGGTGGGCAACTTAGTGTGGGCACTATTTTATGCCCTTTAGCTTTCTCCCTTTTGGGAGTTTGGGGTGTGTGTTTTATTATACTGTTGTTTTATTCTCATGTTGTTAGAATTGTGTTAGTAGTTCTGGTCCCTGACTTGAGTCTTGGGTGTTGGGACCAGCAATGGTTGTTAATATTTAGGTAGCCATTTGGCTAGTGTAGGTTACAGCTTCCACACAGACCTTAGTGAGTTTTTGCTCGTAAAGATCTGACAGTTCAGGTTTGAAAGTACACAGATAGAGCTGCTTCTTAGAGCTCGTGCTCAAAGTTCTATTTTGGAATGGTATTAACCATTTCACCTCCGGAGCAGTTCTAGTGGTGGGACAAACTGCTACGGTCATAATATAGCAAGACTCCATTAGAAGAAACAACATTACTAAGGTGAGTAATTTTTTCTTCTAGGCTACAAATTAAGGACATCACAAGCTCAACCCTTACTCACTCACAAAGATTTAATTACATTTCTTCTACATTTTTATGTTCACCACGCGCAGGCACGAGTGAACATATTACTATGATACTGGGTTCTGAGAGGTGTGTCTCTGTGGTCCAATGTAGGGCAGTCTGCAAGAAGATTGTCAGTGTCACACCAATCATCAGCCAGGCTGATCATGACACTGTTCTGAGTTGTTGGGCAGAATCGTCAAAGGACAGAGCTGGCCCAATCACAGGGAGACTCTTTCCTTTGATCTACATAATGCTGTCAAAGAAGTACAGCTCATCTGTCATGATCAGTCCCCCAGTATAATCCCTGGTACAGTACCAGATAAAACCCCTCAATGAGCCCATTTGCTCACCCCCAGCACCGACAAACATAAAGAAAACCCTCCCTCTATCTCTTCCAACCCTTCCGTGTTAATTTTCTGGCAAGGAGGATCCCAATCCCCCATGCCAGCTACTACCCCCTACCCTTCCCATTTTGATTGTGGAACACTGGGGAACACCCAGTGCCACCAACCATAACAGTGACACTGGAGTGCCCAATCTCCACTGCCGGTACCTGAAATAAAGAAAACCATCCTTCATACTTTTTTTTCCTTGTTTGTAAAATACACCCTGCGAAAAAGAAAAAACATCCATTGATGTCTGTTGCTGCTACCATTGCTGTCCCTCCCACCCAACCCTCCCATTCAGCACCCACCACCTTATCCCCAAGCCTTTACTTACCTACTGGGGGTCCAATACCATAATCCTCTCCGGACTGGAGACACTTCTTCACTCTTCAACACCAGATTGCAAACTGAGGAAATCAGGTAAGCAGTTCAATGTATTTCAATGGCTTTTGAACTTGTTATCATAATGTGGTCGTTTTTGAAACAAATTTTCAAATTATTTTTTGGGACCCCACCTCATGAACAATTACAATGAAATTATGCAAGTTTGTCCCAAAAGGTGATTTGATTGTCACAGCACAAAATCACCTATAAGCCAGGATTTGACAATTTCCTCTGCCCTTGTTCGGGGTGGGGGAGGGGTCATATGAAGGCTATGTAAAAAAATTGGAGAAAAATATTAAAAAACAACAAAGTTATGAGCCTACATTGAAATTTATAACACACACTCATAGCTTTGGTAATTTTCAATATTTTGACCTCAAATGTTTTATATAGCCATTTCTTTACAGCACCTAATGAATGTGACTGCTGTAATTTTTCAAATCCTGGGCAAAATGTGTTTATTTTGTTTATTTAGATCTAGGATTACAATTACCTTTGAACCAAGGCTCTTTTACAAAGGTTCCATGTCAGGAGAGTAAATACATGTTAAACATGTTAAACAAGGGCATACAACATTAAAGAGTGCATGCAACCATATTCATCAGTTCAGGTATGGCATCACAGTAAATAGGATACATGAATAACACATACAAGTAATCTTTTCAGAAACCTAGAAGAAATCAGGGAGGAACAGTGAAAGGATAGAGGGGTGGCAGCCGAAAAAGAGACTAGAGCAGCTCACAGCATTGTCAAAGAACATCAGAGGGGGATGGGTGATCTCAATGGGGAAGGGGAAAGTTAGGGGTAGCAGTCGCATGAGCTGGAGGCCGTGAGATGATGATGGAGGCTTGATTTGAGTATGCCCAGTGAGGAGGTGGAGGTGATGTGAGTGCTGAGGGCATTCATCCAGCTGGGTGCACAGTGTGCAAAGGATCTTTGGCCCAGAGTTGTGCAGCATTGGGGGACCTGTAGAAGCTGACGTTCAGACCCTCTGGTGTTATGAGGATTAGTGTTTGGGCACAGGAGGGCTTGGACACCAGGTGGAGTAAGGCCCAAAGTAGTTTTTTTTCGCCATCAAACAGGTAAGGTACTTTATGCGGTTAGCGAGTTGAAGCCATCCAATTTGAGCGTAAAGCTCACATGTGTGTGTGAGTTGGTGGGATCCAGTAAGCAGTCGACAGGACATGTGTTTTTGCACTTGAGGCATGAAATCACCTTTTGGGCAGGAATTGAACATTTTCTTCAGCCTTGTTCATGAGGTGAGGTCCTAAGAAGGTTATGTGGGGTCATAAGAAGGTTATGTTGAACATTTGGAGTAAAAATATGAGAAAACAACAAAGTTATGAGCCTATGTTGAAAATTTTCAATACACACTCGTGTGTTGACATTTTCAATATTTTGACCACAACTTTTCAACATAGCCATTTTTTCACACCACCTCACGAATGTGACAGCTGCCATTTTTCAAATCCTGGCCAACATGCATTTTCACACTTGAGGTGCAAAATTACCTTTTGAGCACAATTTGAAAATGTTCTCCACCCTTGTTCATGAGGCGGGGTCATAAGAAGGCTATGTTGAAAATCTGGGGTACAAATATTAAAAAGCAGCAAAGTTATGAGTGTACATTAACATTTTTCAATGCAGGATTGTAACTGGTAATTTTTGGTATTTGTACCCCAGATTTTTAACATAGTCATTTTTTTCACACCACCTCATAAATGCACTCATTTATGTTATTTCATTTCATGAAGCTGCCATTTCTTCAACCCTACCCAAAATGTGTTTTCAAGCTTGTTGCACAAAATTATGTTTTGGCCATTGTTTTATAAATGACACCTGTCTTGCTAAGACAGAGTGGCCATAAAAAGATTATGTTGAAAATTTGGGATAACATTTTGAAAAAACAACTAAGTTATAAGGAAAAGTTGAATTGTTCCAACATTTACTCTTAACTTCATTTTTGCAAACTTTGGCTCCCTAATATTTAACAAATCCCTTGTGATACCCCACCTGCTGAACATGGCTGGTGTCATTTTTCAAATCCCCTCCAAAACTTGTTCCCACAGTCGGACAGCAAAATCACCTTTCCAATGGGATTTTAAAAATTCCACCTGTCTTTATCATAACATCAGGTCATAAAAAGATTGCTGGACATTTGGGGTCAAAATGTGGGAGCCCACATAAAAGTATATATTGCCTCTCAGGTGCCCCATCCTGGGTCATTACAATCTAACAATATATAAAAGCAGGACACTACTGAAAATGAGACATTGCATCTCACCTGCTCTGTCCTGGGTAAATATATAATAAAAATGTGTACAAGCAATACCTGGTACAACAGCAATACCAGTGGCAAACATTCAGCATTGACAAATGCTTGTTTAAAGTTTGTAAGAGCGCTACTGTTGTGTGACCAGAATCAGAAAACAACCAGTGCTTAGTGCCCCCCCCAAAATAAAGTGCTGCCCAACAGAGCCTGTAATTAATTTTAAAGTTATTCTATTTCTTTACTGTCTTTCTTCATTCTGTGTTTTAAATAATAATTGGGCTGAACTGTTATACAATTGACCACCAATGGCAATGAGATCCTCCTCATTATATGACCTTTGCATGTGTGTGCATTTGTTTGAGAGATGATTGTTTGTTACAATTGCTTTTCATGAGCATTTGCGCCATTGGACTTTCTAAACTGTAATGTCTGTAGAAGCTTGGCAGGTTTGAAAATGCTAATAAGAAGAAAATTAGTATTATACATGTGTTTGGTGAAACACTAGCAGGTTGTCCAGGGACAGACGAATAAATCAACAGGACCCATGCACAGCTAGCTAGCTAGATAAAGTGACAGCTAGATCATTTGCTGAAAGGGGGGTTTCCCAGTGCTCCAAGTGACAAGAATTTCAGTTTCCATATTCATGACTTCAGTGTTTTTTATAATAATTTTTCTTCCAGGATGTTTTATTTTTGCTGAAACAAACAAAAGATCAAAAGTAACAAGTTCAAGTAAGTTAATTCATAAGTTTTAGATAAAATGTGATAGTAATATTGGGCTTGATTCCAGGATGAATGTCACAACTCATAGGTGTATGCGAGTTGTGACATTCGCTGCTATGCCTGGGACCCTGCACCATATTTTAAGAGCAGCAAGGTCCTGACACCTATAACCGGTGACTTGCAGCAGGCGTAGGCATGTGCCACAGGCATGGTGCAAGTGCCCTACATGCTGCAAGTCACGTCCCGCGGCAGACAGCCCCACCCTGGAACACCACGGCATGCACCAGGGGGCATGGGGGGGCTAGATAGGTGGCACAGGCATCTGGGGGGGCACTTTCAGGAATGGACCCTGGGGGTCCCCAACATTCAGGGGTTGGGGGGATGGCTGCATTTGAGGGGAATGGGGAGCACAGCAGGACCTTTGCCATTGTGCTGTGGAGTGTGCATCCATCGAATGGCACTGACAGATGCCCCTTAGAGCATCTCTGGGATGTTCTAACTCCACTGTGCCATTGCAGCACCTAGAATTGGAAAAGTGAGTTATGACAGCCACCCTTTTAGAATAGGGTGCGGGTGCTGCCATAACCCACCCGACTGCCATGCCATTGTGGGTTGCGGTGTAGCGGGTGGCGTAACACACATATGGTGCAACCCCCATTCAGCATGGCATAAGGCACTTTTCAGAATGCAAACTGGTGTTATGCCTGGTGTAAGGTGCAAGTTGCACCATTGGGTGTGGCGTAACTTGCCTTGTTAACGCCTCTTAGAATTGAGCCCATTATGTTTTAGGAAGGCTGCGTGTTTGTGGTCATGCATACACGTAAGTCACAATACAGTGTGCCCCCCAACCCCCAGACGCACACACATATACTGCCTGGACAAGGCCAAGAAACTTAAACTGTCTTTCCCTATATTCTAATTCTTACCTTAGTTAAGAAGGGGTACTTAGTTGCATGCTTCAGTTGAAAATGAGTAAGTATGGCACCACTTACAAGATCACCCAATTTGTCACATACTATTTTATTTTTTTTTTTTTTTATTTTAGTTGTTTAACCAGGAGTAGCACACTTAGCTGAAAGCTTTTTTACAGGAGTGACCTGAGAGCACAGGAAAGTTAAGTGACTTGCTCAGGGTCACACAGTATGCAAGTGGAAACTGTGGGATTCAAACCCAGGTCTGGTCTGCTGGATGTCACCAGATTTGCAGCTCAGACCCTTAAACCACTGCACTATACTGCCTCCACATACTAAACTTCTGAATTCTCAAATATTTATAGTAAGTTGCAGTATTGCCATTTCTGTCATCAACACAGCCTATTCGAGTTTTTTATTTCTGTCCAAGACTTTCTTTAATGCTCCTAGTGATTTGAAGTATTGTCCTTTTCTCTCTGTTATCAATGAAGCCCTCTAAGCCTTTGTCTGAAATTCATATATCTCATTGTAGTAGTAGATTTTATTTTATACAGGTAATAAAACATGTTGGTACAAACACCATTAGGGCAGAGGAGCCCTGTTTACAGGAAGTCCTGTTTAGTACATATAGTTTCATATTTGTACAAAAAATAACATACATATAGGACAAAGCATAGTCTACAATCAATTACAAGAACGGTATTTCTGTAAGAATTAAGAATTATTAAGATGTAGTTCTGTACCGTATTTTGCAGTTATTTTAAGCCTTGGGTCGCCCCCACCACCACCACCACCACTGGTGCCAGTATGAAAGGCCATAACTTGGGATTTGTTACTGTTTAGTACTAAACATGAATTTTCAAGCCATGAATGTATGTCCCAAAAATCTGGCTGTAATTCTTCTTCAGCATGATTGTAATCAGTACTAGAAGCATCTAATACCACATCTTCATGTATTTCGGTTTAGGATTAATACCTTTGAGTCAAGGACTCATTTACAAAGGTTCCAAGTCAGTCAATAAACAGAACAAAGAAATGTGCACACAGATATAGGCAACACTGCATATCAATTAGGGTACAAAAAAGTTACATAAGGTTGCACATACTTTAAAGTTTCACTGATACATAGGAGTCTAATATAACAACTATCAGCACATCATGCAAACAGTTACGTTACTTAAAAGTGCAAGGGAGAATAGTCAGGGGTGGTTTCCTGGCTGGGACAGTCGGGAGGGCTGTGGGGATTGGGGCGGAGAGTGGCCATTGGTAAGCGTTGTAGATTGTGCTCATCAGAAGCAGCCGGGGGGGGGCGGCCATAGGTTAGGTCAATCGTTCACTTCAGAAGTAGCTGGGGGTGGGAGAGGGGAGAGGAGGTGAGGAGGGAGGGATATGACCATTATGTAGTGGGGATATTTATTTATTTCAGTTTGGGATTAATACCTTTGAGTCAAGGACTCCTTTTCAAAGGTTCCACGTCAGTGTTGAACAAATATTACAAAAATACAAGGTTTACAGAGAAAAAAAAAAGAAAAACATTGAGGCATATACACAGGCAGTAATAGTAAAATTTGAATGTATACGCATCAGATTAGTACATATTAACAGAGATAGACTGATTAGATAAGAGGGGATTGGGGCGCGTCAGCTGGAGGTGGCATTACCTGAGGTGGGAGAGAGGTGAAGCTTTCAACCAAGTGAGGCCATCGTCAGGTAATTGGGGGTAGGGGAGCGGGTTAAGAAAAAAGTGTTATATACTAGAAAGATGTAGGAGGGTAGGTAAATGGAAAACTGGGGGCAAGGCACTATCCCATTAGCACAGGCAGGTACAATTCATTTTAGAGCCAAGGAGAGATTTGTAGCCCAGCTTTGAAGGTACTAATCTTGGTAGTATTAGTGAGGTCAGCAGGTAGTTCATTGTACCATTTCGGTCCTTGATACAGGATGGAGTTCTGGGCAAGTTTTGTCCTTTTAAAGGGAATCACCATCTTATCAACAACTGCACTATGGTTAGATTTCATTGGGATGGCCAGCTTAAAGTGCCCGCCCAATGTGGGGGATGTCAGTCCAAGTAGTACTTTTTTTAGAAGTAGGCAGGTTTAATATTGCCCTCTAAGATGGAGTGGGAGTCATCCAGTTTCAGTGTACAGCGAGCAGGTGTGGGTGTCAAGAGTAGTCTCCAACCAGCCCGGTGGCACTGAGGGGTAAGGCGCTGGACACCACACCTCATGCCACGCCAGTGACCTGGTTCGAGAGCGAACTCGGGTGCCGGGGGTCGTCAGGGGAGGGATAGGATGGAGCACCTGCTGGGCTGCTCTCCTGTCCTGGGGGAGTGTGTTGGGGGGCTTGGTGCCCTAGCAACCCCTGGTGCAGATCGGGGGCATTGCAGAGTGCTTGGCAGCACCTACATCAGCATGGCCCGATGCTGGCAGGGTAGCTGTGCACTGAGAAGTTGGGATATGTGCACCAAACACGGGAGGGAGAGAGGGGATTAAGGAACACAAAAGGAGAAACACCCTCCTCGGCTGGATAGGTGACGGCATCCTCCAGCACCGCCACCACACAACCAATGCCGGTCTCCCGTCACTGCCCCTTTGATCTCTCCAGGGCTGTTAGCCCCTGCGGCCTCGGGGAATCATAATGACTTTGAAGATGACGGGAGGGACGGTGGATGTAGAGTGATTAGGCCAATGGGGATAGCCCAAGAGAGTTCCAGAATGAGGAGCGAGAAAGAGAGTTGAAAAAAAAAAAAGTAAGTCCCCAAAGTAAGATGACAGGCCTTATTGAGGAGTGTGTTGATCCTGTTAAGAGCAGTTTTTGTGTCGCCTCATAAATAGGCAACCCATAGTCAATGGTAGACAGTATTGAGCTACTGGTGGCTAGTCTGAGTGCATCCGGTGTCACTGAATGTCTGTGATGATAAAGTACACCAAGTTTTATATTTGCAGTCTTGATAACAGAGTCAATGTGGTTTGAGAAGGTGAGCATGTCATCAAAGGTAATGCCGAATTATTTGAAGTTAGATACTTGGTCTAAGATCTCACCCTTTTGGTTATGAATACGCAGGGGCAGGAATTTCTTTTTGCTTTGGAGGTGATGAAGAGCATACTTTTTGTTTTTTTGATGTTTAGTAGTAGCTTGTTTTCCGTAAACCAAGATTCAAGTTTATGGAAGCCGCGTTGGAGTTCAGTTGTGATGGATTGTTGGTCTTTGCCGGCAACTGAGATCACTGCATCACCAGCACAGAGAACTGTGCATGCTGAACAAGCCATTGGGGTGGAGTTGATGAAAAGGCTAAAGAGTAGAGGAAAGAGGATTGACCCCTGCCGAACCCCAAGGCGCACCTCCTTAGCTGCGGATAGGGCATTACCAATTTTGACTCATTGTGATCTGTTAGAGAGGTAGCTGCCAAACCATAGTACCATATCTGGGGATAGACCTGTAGACAAAAGGCAACTTAGGAGGAGGTTGTGATTAACAGAGTCAAAAGCCTTTGTAAGGTCGATGAAGATTGATCCAACTGCCTGACCACTATCAAAGGCATTATATAGTTGGGATGAATAACCAACTAGAGCGTTGATTGTGGAGTGCTTTTTATGGAAGCCATACTGGTGCGGGCAGAGTAGGTTATGGTTATCAAGGTATTCAGTAAGCTGCTCTGAGACCATTCTTTTGAGTACTTTTGAAAGGGGAGAAGGATGGATATAGGTCTGTAGTTGGATGTTTGGGTTTTATCCCCCGCTTTAAAGACAGGCGTTACGTTAGCTGACTTCCATGCATTTGGAAATACTCCTGATTTTAGCAAGGCATTAAATACCATGGTAAGAGGACCAGCAAGTTCATGAAGGAGTAGACCAACCAGCTTCATGTCAAGCAGATCCGCCCCCATCCTGGTCTTGCCTAGCGCCCTCTTAATATGCTTGATGGTTTCGGCTTTGCCGACACATCTAAAGTAAAAGGGTGGTACATCTTGCCTTGTGGGATCTTGAGGGGCAGTTGGGCATTGCTGAACATGCATATCTTTGAAGTAGTCACCCAGGAGTACACTTGAAAGGTCAGTGAACGCATTGTTGAGCTCATTGGCAATTTCGATGGGTTCCTGTAGGGGCCCCTTCACAGTCAATAGTAGATCTGGGTGGGTCTTGGGGGCATTGCCCATTAACAATTTAAGAGAGCACCAGCTGATCCTTACAGTAGGAAGCTTTAGCCTGTTGGATGAGTCTGGTGCAGGCATTTCTAGCTGCCTTTTAGGTTTTCAATGCAGCAGGTGTACCAACTGCTTTTGCTATATGTCAAAGATTGTCTCTGTACTTCATAAGTCTAATAACGGAGTTGGAGAGCCAGGGATTGGAGGTTCCCTTAATTGTTTTAATTTTGTATGGTGCAAAAATATCACAAGCAAGGTTGAAAACCATTATGAAGTAGTTCAGTACCTCATATCCCCAGAGAGTGGAAACAAATCCAGTTGTGTCACTTACAGCTTGAAATGTTCAAGTAGTCCAAGCCTCAGGCACACTTTGGATGAACTCTTGGGGAAATTGTTAGACCAGGTACACTTCAAGGGGAGTGGTCACTGAGGCTGTCAGGCAGGACAGTGACATCAGATATATGCTCAGGGTGTGTGGTCAGGAACCAGTCTATGAGAGAGCTGCTCCCTGTTTTGTAGTTAAGCCGGGTGTCAGCAGTGACCATCTGTTTTAGGAAAAGGCTAGTAATTAGATCCTTGGCTTTTGTTTCTTTCTGTGAGTGCCAGTTTATGTTGAAGTCACCTACAATGATCTTCTCCCAGTGGTGGCCTAGTTACTCTTGGCTTGCTATGACATGGTTTAGCCCAGCAGGTTGGTGCCCTGGAGGTATGTATACTGTAGAGACAAGCAGGACTTTATTCTGTGTCCCAATGTTTAATTTGAGGTTCAGAATTTGGGTCTCTTTTGTATTAAGACTGTTATCAAGGGCCTGTATCTTTATTCCAGACCTGACATATACTAGATACCCACCCCTGCATTTAGCAATCCTATCTTGTCAGAACGAGTTGTAGCCGTCAAAGGAGATAGATGCATATCGTCAGCATAAAGGCGAATTTCTGTGTTTTTTTCTGTAATTCGGTAACCCATTCATGTACGTGAAGAATAGTAGTAGTAGCTACTCATTGGTGGCACAGGTGATTCCTTTTTGCTGAGGAATGAAGGAATTTGTACAACAACCCCCTTTGATTTCTTATTGGAGAGGAAGAAATTTCAGGCAGCTTGGTTAAAGCAATTTTACCTCTGGAACAATCTCCTCAAACCTGGCTTCCCGCCCCTACTGAAGGGAATTATTGGGGTGGAGACTGTTCACACTGTTTGAATACATATGACACAAAAACATTGACTATACAAAATACTTAACATAGCAGGGACAAGTATCAGTGACTGAAGAGCATTTCTTTTATCAACTAATGCACGTGGCACATCAGAAACAATATTTCTTTACCTCCATAGTATGTACTACTGACAGAACAAACATATTGTAAAGAGAAGAAGAGAAGAACAGGCACAGGCAGTCTTTTTTTTTTTTTTTTTTTTTTTTAGTCTTTGGTAACCAGGTATGGTTATGCTGATAATGACTCCAATTTAGGTATGCAGAGGGTGGTATTGTAAACTGAAAGCTGAGTGCTGGTTTGGACAGTTCTGCTGACTCTAGCCCACAGCAGCATCTAACCCCATGCTATTAGTGGACGGTGCCCCGATGAAGTGAATTTAACTCTCAAATTCAAGTTTCAACAAGCATTTGTCAATGCCAAATGTTGTGTTGCTGGCATTGGCATTGGTAGTGCAGGAGTTAGAGAGCTGCATAATAGGAATGGCAGTGAAGTATTGAACTGACGTAACCTCATCTCCTGCAGAGACTGATAGTAATGGGTGCCTTGGGTCATTGGTTACACACTCATGCCATTTCACCACCCTACCCTGCAGACACCAACAAGTGTCATAGTGTGCCTTGGGGTCTTTAGGCCTTACGCTCACCGATTTCCATAAGGCAATATATGCTGAGATGGGTGCAGCATAGGAGAATGGGGTGAACTTTGGGGCTGAAGACTCCAAGGCGCACATTGATGCCTGTCCCTGGCTGCAGGGTGGGTGGGGTGGAATGGCATGAGCATTACAGCTGACGATCCCAAGTCACACCCCTAATGCCTGTCAGTCTCTTCAGGGAGGAGCGTTATGGGCGTTGGTATTTTCCTTCCAAATTTTCAACATGGGCTTTTTGTAACCCCACCTCATGAACAGTGGCAGTATCAGTTTGTTAGCTGAAAGGTGAGTTTGCACAGCGACTGCGCCATTTGGCGCCACAGGTGCAAAAACACATTTTGGGCAGGATATCAAATGTGACTGCTGTACTGTTTATGAGGAGGTGTAAAAAAATAGCAATGTTGAAAATCTGCACAGCGACTGCGCCATTTGGCGCCACAGGTGCAAAAACACATTTTGGGCAGGATATCAAATGTGACTGCTGTACTGTTCATGAGGATGTGTAAAAAAATAGCAGTGTTGAAAATCTGGAGTGAAAATATAAAGAAGTGGTGAAGTCACGAGCATGCATATAAACTGTGCAATGCATGCCCGTAACACAATTATTTTTTGAATTTTTTTAACCATATTCTCAACATAGCCATTTTGGGACCTCCGCTCATGAACAGTGTCACTGTGATTTTGTTCGTCTGTCAAAACATTGATTTTCTACAACGACCGCACCATTGTGCATCACATGTGCAAAAATACATTTCAGGCAAGATGTGAAAAATGACAGCTGTACTTTTCATAAGGAGGTATGAAAAAATGGCAATGTTGAAAATCTGGAGTGAAAATATTAGAAATTGCTGAAGTTACGAGCATGCATGGAAACTGCACGACACATGCTCTTAACACAGTTATGTTTTGGAATTTTTTCACCAGATTTGCAACATATGCTTTTTGGGACCCCACCTCATAAAAAATGGTTCTGTCATTTCGTCAATTGGTCCCAAAAAGTGATTCCACACATTGACCACAAAATTACCTTTCAGGACCGAATAATGAAATGACAGTGCATGTGTTCATAAGGTGGGGTCCCAAGAACCCCATGTTGAAAATTTGGAGCCAAAAGTAAAAAAAAAATGGGTGAGATATTCACTTAAGTTGAAACCCCACATTGATGCCATTATACAGCTAACCGTGATTTTCTTCAGTTCACAGTCAGCTTTTGATGAGTTCAAACGTCTCCCGCGCCACCAAAAATCACCACGTCGGACCTCCGTAGGTAAGTATGGGGTGAGGGGGGTGTGGGTAGGTGTGGTCACAGAGGGTGGGTATGGGTTGGGGGAGGAGGGGCTACCTGATGACAAGGGACTGTTTTCTTGTTTATAGGGACAAATTAAAAAGAAAATGTCGGTGGAAGTTGTTTTTTTTTCCAGATTTTGCAAAAACATACATTTGGGCACACTGTAGTGGGCTCCCAGTGTGTGCTACCTGGGTTTTTTTTGGGGTACTGAAGCTGATGGGGATTGGGCACCCCTATCAGCAAATAAAGTGTGTCTGTGTTGGGGGGGTACATGATGTCAATGGGGATTGGGCATCCCTGTCGGCAAACAAATTGTTCTAGGGAGGGGGCATGATGACAGGGGGATTGGCAACCCCAAAGTCAGCTTTCTGGGGATTGTGAGAGGTGGACGGCAGGAGCCGCAGCCATGTTTATTGAAATGTTTCACCAGGCAAGGCACGTAAGGGAGGTGTTGTCATCTGTACTGCTGCATGACGAGCTTGTCTCTGATTGCAGCAGCACATTTCTTACGAGTTGTGTCCACTTTACATAATTCTTGTGTCAGCGCAAGCATGCTGGCTAATTGGGGAATGAGGGACGCACCTACTAAAGCGTGCCCTGCATTTGCCAACACTGACACACTTCGGCATTTCTCCTACTACCACAAGATGTTCCTTGTGCGTACGCAAGACAACATAAAAAATGTATCATGCTAGACTGTGGAACAGAAGGTGCTTTAGCAGTTTCTGGGGTATTGATGATGCTAGGTATACAGGGTTGTTTTTTTTTTAAATTGGGCTGACTCCCTCTTTTCTCTCACTTACCAGGCAGAAAAAATGGTAGCTTCTCTCTGTTTGAAAGACTGACACCAGGATACCAATGATGGGGTTGGTACAGGTGGTACCTGTTTTTTTACAGGGCTCTACTGTATGTTAATGTACGCCCCTGGAATCACTGGTAGCCAATCAAATTTGTTAGATTTCTATGCCCATTTTCTAAACCACAATACCATTCCTCTGTCACCTTTTTAAAGCTACTTAGTAAAATGTAAAGTAGGCAGTAGTAGAAATGAAAGAGAATCCACAGGAACTCACTTCTGGGAGTGCAATTGAAAGTCTGACTGAATTCAAGGGGTAACATGAGGAAGGACAGTTTTTGCGTAAAATGTACACCATTAAAGTTATAAAACAGACTGAATAAAGTGTAAAATTGCAATATGTTTTAAAGAAACATCTCCAGACCCCTGACTGATATGGTTGGTACTACATCAAAGGTGATAAAGGTGAGGGTTTCTCTCAGTGACAGCTTTCCATTTCCAACACTGAACACTGTCTTCATGTTAGCTGTCCCCTTGACGGGAGGCCAAAACCAGAAATGGTGAACTTTGCTATTTTGACACCTCAGAGGGAAAACGTCAGTGGGGTGTCTACAACAGCACAGCACAGCTGTAATGCAGTGCTATAGACTGCACTGGAAAGTATAGCATTACATACCAGCTGCTTGAGCCCCCCTCCCCCACCATCAATTTCATGTAATTCCTTAAGGGTAGCTGAATCAGTGCCCCATAAACCTTTTTCTACACTGGACTATTTTTATCACGATAATACAAGTAAATTTCAACTAAGCCACATAGTATTGCGTATCCCTTATCAGGCTAGTGCATTAGTAGACATATTGGCTCTGACCATAGTTTGTCTGTAGAAGACATGTCTCCATTTGGAAGTATTTTTTTCCTGTAAGAATGAGCCTTTAAAAACAAGGAGCATGTACTGGGACCACACTGTCTTTAAGGATTGGTTTCTATTTTAAAATATTTTCAATATGAAAATGGACATGATATGATAAGAAGAGCAAGACTGTGAGTTTGATGATGTTGAGCAAACTGATTTGGGATTTGTAGTGGAGGACTTTTGTGGACTCTTTGCATGTGTGCCAGCTCAGGAGTTTGGAATTAAGTTTTTTGTTTTCCATTTTGTATTGCTTTTTTGGTTCTTTACTCTTTGTCTCCTCCTTTTGTCTGCACCCTCATTTTATTTATTTTTTCCCACGTTTTATATTTGTATTTGATGTGGTCTTGTGGGGCTTTTGGTTTGTTGCCCCCCCCCACCTGCACACACATCCCTTTAATCATCCTTCTGAGCGTGGTTGCTATATCCTGTGCTGTTTTACCATTTGACACATGGGGCTAAGTGAGTAGACTTACTGGTATGGGTTTTTGCGCTCTCTTTTCTAAGTATTATGGTTTATTCTATTTACATGCATTTAGTGCATTTTAACCTGCAGCACGACTGGGAATTTTTGGCACTATCTGTTTGAGACATTGCTTTAAAACAATAGTAATGTCTACAGCTATGATGTGCTAGTGAAGTCACACTCATGTGATGAAACATAAGTGGTGCATGCGTCGGTTGACATGCGGCTTAGCAGATGGTATCAGTCCTGGTTTTGTGAACTGTTGAAGTATGATATCCAAGTCCGAAGATGTTTTAAAAAAAAGTATATGCTGCGAAGAAAGACTATTTGGATTAAAGTCACTCTTTCTTCTACTAGAACTACTTATCTGCTCTTGGAGTCATGCTGTGATGGTGACCACTTTACTTCAGCAGGGTGAAGGTGAAGGTGTGGTAAGGTGCATTCGATATCAGTTGTGGATTGGCTCTGTTTTGAAGAATTTGTCTGCAACAGTATGGACTGCAACAGAAAGCTCTTAAGTACTTAAAACAAGTTCTGAATTGCCCGTTCTTTTCTCAGTGCTTACTTATCACACCATTGATTACTTAGTTCAAGTTCAAGTTCAGTTGTGTTCAAACAAATGTATAAAATCACAATTTATCGCATTAAAAAAAAATCAAGATAGTTACAGTACGGTAAAAAAAATTAACATTTTATCCAAAGTGCTTAGGAGTACAAATTCAAAATAAATAATAAAAGATAATGCCAAAGATTACATTATGAGACCAGTCACATAAAAGTCAGAATAGAGACTAAACAGGCATGGGGGGTGGCATGTTCTACATTAACTGATCAGCATCCCATGGTTTGATGAACTACTTGCTTTGCTATCCCAGGTATATGCAAGAAATTGAACTAACACATCATAAAAGGCCAATAAACAGAAAACTAATCAGAATTATTGTCAAAAACTGTGAGACAAGAAGCTTACCATGTGGAATAAGCACAACCTATTCCATAATATTTATGTTGGTATTCTCATGCAACCTCTCCAAAAAGTAAAGAATGGGAAAACACTGTTGCATATAGGAAAATAATAAAATGGAAGATGATTACAAACTGGTCCACCATTCTTTACTTTTTTGTTAGATCAATTTCTTGCCAAATTCTGGGACAGCATAGCAAGTATTTCAAACTATGGGATGTTCACCAGTTTATGTGGAATGTGCCCCCCCACCCCCAGAGCATACTGTTGAAAAAGGAAACCCTGTTTTTTCTGCCTGTAGTGGAGTTTACTTTTGCCCCTCTTTTAAATGATCCATTTATTCATGAATTTACTTAGTTTTAAATGTAGATCTCATTATGTAGCACTAGCACTTATTAATGACATTTCTCACTTACTAATTAACACAACTGTCACAGATTAACTAATCACTAGGGATATTTAAGCAGAAGTGTTGTAAGTCACCCACACACCCCTGAGGAAGGCACTTTGGGGTGGCAATATGTAGGAGCTGTACTGTTCATGTTCTTATGATTCACCAATAAACCTACTATTTGTTCTTTTCTTGAGCCCAGTATGTGTGCTGTTTTTGTTGGCTTTCCTGCAACTAAGCTGTACAGCAGTACTTAGGGAGACAGGTGTGCTCTTCCTCTCCTGTGCACCAGGTTATTACAAAGGATGGGATGTCATGGAGAGTGCTTTGAATGAAAGGAAGGAAGAGGAAGAACAGAGGGTAGAGGGAGGTTATTCCAGGGAATAAGAAGGTCATGGAGAGTGCTTTGAAAGAGAGGACAGATCAGGAGGAATGGAGGGTAAGATGGAGGTTATTCTAGATGATAGAGAGATCACGGAGAAGAAGTGCATTGAAAGAGAGGAAGGCAGAGGTGCAATAGAGGGTTATAGGGCTGTAACTGCAGAAAATGGGGAAGTCATGGAGGAGTGCTTTGAATGAGATGATGAAAGAGAAGGAAAGGTAGAATGAAGATTATTCCAGGAACTGGAGAGGTTAAGGAGAGTATTTTGAAGCAGATGAGGGAAAATGAGGAACAAAGGGTGAGACAGAGGTTATTCCGGGGAATGGGGAGATTATAGCATATGCTTTGAAGGAGAAGAAGGAAGAAGAGAAATGACAGTTAGAAGGAATTTTTTTCCCAAAAATGAGGCTATGGAGGACTGATTTGAAAGATAGGAACAAAGTAGATGAATGGAGGGTAGGGGAGAGAGAATATTCTAGAGAATGGGGAAGTCATGTAAAGTGTTTTGAAGGAAATGAAGGAAGAGGAGGAATAGGTGATAGGAGAGAGGTTATTTCAGGGAATGGGGAGGTTATGGAGAGTGATTTGATGGAGAGGAAGGCAGAGGAGAAATGGAGAGTGGGGGTGAGGTTATTTCAGCGAATGGGGTAGTCATGGAGGAGAACTTTGAAGGAGAGAGAGGATAAGGAGGAATAGAGCATAGGAGGGAGATCATTGCAGAGACTGGGGAGGATGTGGAGAGTACTTTAAAGGACAGGAAGGAAGATGAGGAATGGAAGGTAGGAGGGAGGTTATTTCAGAGGATGAGGGGGTCATGCAGAGTGCTTTGATGGAGAGGAAGGAAAAGTGGGAATAGAGGATAGGAGGGAGGTGATTCCACAAAATGGGAAGGTGGGAGGAGAAGGTAGATTAGCCAACTGAGGTATTACTATGGGGGACCAAAAAGAATTTGGAATCAGACAAGTGCAGAGAGTAAGAGGGGGAAGGATTTGGGAGGGGAGGGAGGATTGGTAGCAAGGATTGAGCTGAACCAGTATATGGAGAGGAAGAATGCACAGTGGGAAGGTTGTTTCAGAGTGGAGCCTCAGTTTATATTGAGCTGTTTTGCAGATTTTTCTGAATGTTAGAATCAAGTGAACAAAGATATGATTGACAAAGGACTGAGGTTACCTACCTACCTACAATCCCAAACATCTGGGAAGAAAACTTTTAAAACAGACTCTGAAGACAAAAACAGGGAAGTTGTAATGCCTTTCTGTCTCTGTCCACCTGCTTGCCTCCTTGTGTATATGTTTGCAATAGGCATTGGTCTACCTCAAAATATACAGTTTATCTCTAAGAGTGAGGAGCCAGGATTCTAGCTACAAATTAGTTACAGAAGTCCCAACAGTTGCATATGTCAAGTCAGATTATTGTGTGTTTAATGACTGCAGCATTATTTTTCTACAATTAATATTTTTAATATTGATTTTTTTTTTAATTTTGAGTGGGTTGGAGTCCTAAAGCACAAACCTCCAGGCTGTTCCCACAGAAAAAAAACACTTACATGACCCCCTCTGTAGGATCAAGAGTATCCCACTTATTTCACAACCTACCTGTACTCCCACAATGCCTCTATGCTATTCTTTTTTTGTTTGTTTGCTTTTTATTAGTTTTTAGTTTTTAAAATCCATGATGAGAGAGTGAACTACTTTCAGTTAACATTTTTTTAAACTAGCCTTTTCTTTCCTCCACTGCCAATTCTCTGAGACCTCTGGGCATATTGGCCAGGTGATCTCCCAGCCTCAAACATTGCTACCCCTTCTGCCTCAGCTAGCACAGTACTGGGTATGAGAGTGCCAGCAGCTGTCACCAACATGGCAAGAAGTTTTTGCTTTTATTGGCATATAAAACCCCAAATTTGTTAGCTCCACAATCTCCTAACTCCCTGTTGTGCCACATGGGCTGCATGTTTCACAGTTCAGGGCCTGTTAACTGGCCCCAATCTCATCTGAAAGAAGCTGGTGACTGTGCCTTCTCTGTCACATCCCTTATCTTGTGGAGCACACACACCCCCTGCTAAAGTGTACCAGATCAGTTAGTTCCTGTACTGGGTTGAGCTATCAGATATGCCACTAGTTATTCCATCAAGACTTTTCCCAATCAATTTATATATCCCAATTGAGGACAGTCCTATTTATATCTTACTGTTCTGCAGTGCAGAGCTGTCCCACAATTGGTTTATATTGTATCTTTGTCTTTATTTATTTATTTAAATGTTTCACCAGGAAAGGTATACTGGGCAGAACTGCTCATTCCCAAATGTGTCTTGGGGGGAAGGGGAGGAGGAGGAGTAGATATAATATACAGATTACATGTTCAATTACAGTAGGCGCAGAGACATACAGTAGGATTAGTAACATGTTACATGCAGGTCAGTCAGATTACAAGATTAAATGAATACAGGTCGTGATTTGTTACATGCAGGACAGCAGATATCATGATTAGCAAATTAGAGGTAAAACATAATATATTCAGCAAAAAAATTAAGGCTACATATTGAAATAGGCGGTTGAGACACACGGGAAGCAGCCAGTAAGTGCAGTGCATAACACAAGTGCATGCAACAGGGGATGGAGGATGAGAATGAAGATGTTAGGAAGAGCTGCAGAAGGGGGTGATGTGATCACGGAGTATGGAGGAAAGGGAATAGGGGTGGAGGCACTGTGGATGGTCGGGTAAGGGCATTTCAGAGTTTAGAGCATCGATACAAGAATACGGACTGGCCAGCAGTTGTGGACCTAGGAGGGAGAGCAAAGATCCTGGGACCAGAATTGCAAAGGGAGTAGGAGGATGATGGGGGAGGGAGAGAGTAGGGGTGAGATAAGAGGGAAGGGACCTGAACCAGTATTTGGCTGCAAAGCTAGCGCAGTTGGCGAGGTGCCTGTCTTTGAGAGTGGGAAAGGAGAAGGATTTGTAGAGGTTGCAGTGGGGAGTTTGGGGAGGACAGCCTAAGGCAATTCAACAGAAAGAGTGAAAGAGTGTATTGAGTCTGGTTAAGGAGAACTTGGGAGCGGCACTGTAGACTATGTCTCCATAGTCGAAGGTAGGGATGATCATTTTATGGACTACTGCATGGCAGGCCAGCAAGGGGATGCACCCACAGTTCCAGTATAGTGTGCCAAGTTTGGAGTGCAGTTTCTTATGAATGACATCCACATACCAAGAAAAATCAAGGTGCTGGTCAAGCCAGGCCCTGAAATACCTAAAGGAGGTAGTATCATTGAGTGTAGCACCATCCAGGGTGAGTAAGGCAGGGAGGGGGGAAAGCTTGGAGAGTCTCTGCCTTGTACCGAACGTCATAGAAACAGTCTTCTTAGCATTTAGGAACAGCTGGTTGGAGCAGAACCAAAGCTGAACTTTGTTGAAGTCCAACCAGAGTCTGGTCACCAAATTGGAAGGGGAAGGGCCAGAGGTGTACAAGACAGTATCGTCCACATACATGTAAATAGAGGTGGAGGTACAGGCAGTAGGGAGGTCATTTATGAAAACAGAAAATAGGAGCAGGCTGAGGACAGAGCCTTTAGGGACTCCAGTACTGATGGAGAGGGAAGGGGATAGGGAGTCACCTATCTTAACTGATTGAGACCTACCCTCTAGGTAGGACTTAGGAGCGGAACCAGCAAGTGGTAGGGGCTGAGAGTCCTGTGGCTCTTAGTTTATCAAGGGAAGTGGGTGGGATACTATGTCAAAGGCCTTGGCCAGATCAACAAATACCGCCATGATGGTAAGGCCCTGATCCATACATGAGAGTCTGGAGTCAGTAAGCTGAAGGAGGGAGATAATGGTTCAGTGGGATTTTGGAAAAACAGACTGAAAAGGGGATAAGAAGGAGGAAGATTCAAGGAAAGGAGAGCTCTGGGATAGTACTATGTTCTCTTGAAGTTTAGCAAGGATTGGGAGTAAGGAGATAGGGTGGTAGTTTCCTGGAATGGAAGGGTTGCCACCTCTGTGGAGGGGTATGGCCATGGCAAGCCTCCAGGTCGCAGGGTCAGAGGCTAAAGAAAAGGATAGGTTTAAGGGAGAGGCAAGTGGGGAGGCAATAGCAGGTGCAGAGAGGTGGAAGAGTTTGGTGTAGATCCTGTTGGGGCTCATGCCCTTGCTAGGACTTTGAGCTAGGAGGGCCCTGAGGGCATCTGTCAGCAGGGATATCGGAGAGAGGGAGAATGTGAGAGCCAGAGAAGGGTACAGGGGGGAGGACCAGGGGGAGCCATGGTTGTCATGTTTTAATTGTCTGAGTGCTGTCGTTATTGCCCTGTATAGTGCTTCAAGCCAAACTGGGAAAGGCATTTGATAAAGAAATGTTACCTATATAACCACAAGGCCCCTTTCCTGATTAGTGACTGTTAGTACATCCTTCCATCCTATACTCCACTCCCGAGTTCCTATGCCCTAAGTGCATGATTTTGCACTTCTCAGCACTGAACTCCAACTGCCATGCTCTTGACCACTCCTCGAGTTTCCCAAGATCCCTGTGCATTCTCTCTACCTCCCTCTCAGTGTCCACCCTATTACAGATTTTGGTATCAGCTGCAAAAAGGCATACCTCCCTTCCAGTTCTTTTAGAGTGTCACTTATGAAGACACTGAAGAGGACCAATCCCAGTACTGAGCCATATGGTGCCCTGCTAGCCACTGTCCCATCATTAGAGTGAGTGCCCTTAACTGCCACCCTGTGCCATCTGTCAGTTTGCCAGTTTCCAACCCAGTTCACCACTTTGGATCCCAAGGTCCAGATAGGCCACATCCACAGCCCTCCCCTGATGTATTTCTCTGGTCACCCAGTCAAAGAAATCAAACAGATTCATCTGGCATGACCCCCACCACCCATGAATCCATGCTGCTTGTGGTCTTGTTGCCCATTGGATTCACGATACTTTAGCAGCCTTTCCTTAAAAGGATTTCCATTAATTTCCCCACAACTGAAGAGAGGCTGACTGGCCTATAGTTGCTAGCCTCCTCCCTAATGCCACTCTTATGTAAGGGGACCACATCTGCTCTTCTCCAGTCCTCCAGAACCATGCCTGCTTTTAGTAAACTGTTGAATAAGGCTGTCAGTGGGGTAGCTAGCACCTCCTTAACTTCCTTTAGTACCCTAAGGGAATATCTCATCCAATCCCATAGCTTTGACCACCTTTATAGCTGCAAGTCACTTCAGACTCTTTCCTCTGAAAATCGATTGTGGTGGCCCTCCCATCCACGGCACCCCCCGATTTCCCTACATGTCCAGTGCTGGTTCAATGATGGCGAGTAGACACCTCACCTCACACCATTCAGCCGTCCATCATCTGTCTGTAGCAGGGAGCGTGGCTTATTTATAGGGCACAGTGATGCACCTTACCCTATAAATATGCCATGCTCCCTGCTACAGATAGATGCTGGGCGGATGAGGTGGTGTGAGGTGGGCTATGCCACTCACTGCCATTGAACTGTGGCACCAATGGACAGGTAGGGGGACTTGGGGGTGGGTGTTGGTGCTGCAGGTGGAAGGGGGGCCACTAGCCATCAACTGGGTGTGGGCTGGGAGGAGGTGTGTGCTGACAGTTCCAGATGGGGACGGGCTTTATTGTGTGTGGGGGGGGTTGCACATCTGTGCTAATGGCATACCAAGGGCAGTGGTGGCCCAGCTGCCATGAAAGGGGGGCATTGGCAAACAAAAGAGGCAATCCCAGTAACAGAACAGGGATTGGGTGGGGTGGGACCATTGGACACCAGGGAATTAATGATACAATATGGGAACGGGTGTCAGGTGGGAAGAGGGAACACTGGACACCAGGGAATTGGTACAACAATATGGGACAGGGATTGGGTAGGGGAAGGGACCACTGGACACCAAGAAATTAATGATACAGTACAAGAATGGGTATTGGGTGGGGGGGAAGAACCACTGGACACCAGGGATGTCATTTAAATCTGCTAGAACTGGGATCAGACAGAAGGGGCAGCACTAGCACCCAAAAGTACTGTGTAGGGGTTGGGGGGCACTGACACACTACTTCCAGCAACCACTAGGGTTGTGCCAGATTAAGAGTAGGTTTTGGTTGTTGGTATTTTCTCTGCACAAGGGGGCCATGCAAGGGGACCGTGCAGAGTGCCCTTGCATGGAGCAAATACACTGAATATCAGAATGCACCTATATTCAGGTCCCTGCCTCCTGATTTACATAGTTTTGTCTTGTGCCCCCCTCCACTTTTAGCCCCAGCACATTCCCAGTATGCGCACGCTAAACAGGCTTTCGAATATGGGACTTCTGCACAAAATCTGGTTTGCATGGACAAACTGGGTTTTGCGCCGAGGCCAAGTTTTGAATATCTGGCCCCACAAGTGTTATTATATTTTCATTTTGAGGTGTGGCACAGTCTGACCCACATAAATCCTCAGACAACTACACCCAAGAATTTACACTACAAAGAAGGAAAAACAAGTCATACAATGCATATTGAGGAGTTGAAATTTCTCTGTTTCACAAACCTGCAGATGTTACACCTCCCACTTTTAAAGACATCTCAGCTCTTGTTCCACCTCGGAGTTCAAAGTTACCCACAGGGCATTGGCTGCCCAGTCTTATGGTGTGTGATGCTGTCACACTGGAAAGTTGATCGTAGAGGTCCTTTTTTGTAATTTATGTCTTTGCACTATTAAAAAAAGTATGAAGAAATGTACTAACCCAAAGGGGCTCAGATTTATTGTGAATCACTCTTCCCCTTATGCTTTTTGATACTTGATTAATGATTTGTATGTATTTGGTGATATTTGTGCTTGAATTGTTTGTATTTTTGTGTTATGCCCCAGTGAGTCAAGTCCTGAAGTGGGAATGGGTTCTTCCTCATGAGGACAAATACCACCTCAAGCAGGTCTTATGGCAAGGGGTCACTGAAGGTTGGGGTGAACGGAGTCACCCAGCAAGGAGAGGCAGGAATCATACCCAAAGGTCAAAATGAAGTAAGGAATTAATTTAGCAGGAAAGTTGGCAAGGGTCACAGAGGCAGGTTTTCATCAACAACAACAGTGGTATGAAAGGTAGTAAATCATCATGCAAATAAACAGAGGAATAAATAACTGTATCAATAAAGCTGAGGTGTACTTCTATGCATTTTGTGTTACTGTACCCTGCTGCAGCTGCAATTATTCTCCATTACAGTTTCTATCTGGTCGACCAGTGCTAGCCTGTATTTTATGCATGTAAATACCTGTTACTTTAAATGCATCAATTCCAGAGAGGTAATTAAGTCAGTTTAGAGTCTAGATCAGGACACTGAGAAGAATTGGACAGAGAACTGAGACCTGAACAGTGCACCCGGACCAAAGGAGCCCTGGTTGCAACAAAGGGAGGCAATATTGCCACTGTATAGATCGTTGGTGACACCACACTTTGATTATTGTGTACAGTTTTGGAAGTTGCATCTCAGAAAACAGATGGACAGGATAGAGGCAGTACACTGTGGTCATGGGGGACCTCAACCTACCGGGGGTCAAGTGGAGCACCCAAACCACAACAAGTGCGAAGGAGCAAGTCATATTATAGGCATTCCAGGACAGCTTCTTGGTGCAGTTAGTCTGGAAGCCAACTAGATCAAATAGGACTCTAGATCTAGTCCTGTCAAATGGGGAGGTTGTAAGGGATTTGGAGGTAGAGGACCCTCTGGCTGGGAGTGACCACCGCCTGGTATGGTTCACGCTCTGTATGGGCAGGGAAAGTGGAGGATCAAGTACCAGAGTGGTTGAATTTCAGGGGCGGATATTAATAGGATGGAGGTTATTGTGAGCCGGTATCTGGTGGTTATTCAACCATGCATTGATGCTAGCCAGAAATGGGATATTATTAAGAAGGGGGCTGGTGTATGCTACTGGGACATGTGCAAGAACAAGGAGTAAGAAGGTGAAGGCAAAAAAACCCAACTGGCCAATGCAGGAGATCATGGAGGGGGCGAGGGCCACTAAAAAGGCATTTCAGAGACTCAAGAAATTGGGAGGGGATGGACTTCTGGTTGAGGCTTCTCCATGTTGGCAGCCTAATTCCTGAGCTCCTTGCTACCCCCACCAAAGATCCCCAGCTACAACTTATCATTCTTGGTTTAATACAACACTATATTATAAATGGGGACAGATCATTACAGTGAACCATTTTTGTTGGAGAGTGGGGAAAATACTGCTCTTTGAATATAAAAATGAGCAGCAACCAACTTACCCTGCATAGCGCCTAATCGGATTTAGAGCATTCCCGGGCCTCAGCAGATGTACAGGACTGTTCGGATGGCATGAAGAGTCCACGTAACAGACCTAAAAATAAAAAAGTAACATTAGAAATGATCTATAAGGAATTACTATCTTTCAAATCTGAAGTTAAACAATTGTATATGGAGCTTCACCGCGATGTGATGGTCCTGGAGCAAAGGGTGGATGATTCGGAGTGGCAGATACCAACTGTGGAAAATTGTGTTGACGATTTGGAAGAGACTGTAAAAATTTTGCAAGAACAATAATCTCAAACTTCTGCCCATCAGACTGATGTGGAAAACAGAGCCCAATGAAAAAATATTCGAATTTACTGTATCCCTGAGGGTTTGGAGCGTCAAGACATCACAGAGTTTGTTATAATTCTCCTCCGTACAGCCCTAGAGTTACCACCTGAAGTGTTTCTTGACTTTGAGAGAATACATCAAGCCCTGGGCCCTAAACTGATGGGAGCTAATGCCCATCCTAGATCTATGATAGCCTGTTTCATGAGCTATGCTGTTAAAGAACCGGTTTTGCTGACTGCATGGTGCAGGCAAAAGGTTTTTTACGGACAAACCTGAATTTCCTTGATAATGATTATGCCCCAGAAACAATGAAAAGTAAACAGGTTTACTCAGACACTCTCCCTGCTTTGAAGAAGGGGTACAAATTTTCCACTCCGTACCCTGCCCAGTTGGTGGTACAGCTTCCAGGAGGCCGAAAGGAGTTTGAGACAGCTGAGGAGGCATGGGAGGAATTATTAAGGCAAGTCCTGCAGTTCAAACAATGGAACCCTCCCGCTACACCTGGTCCAATGCCTCCCAGCTGACAGACGATGCAACGCACTGAGAAATCACAGTAGATGGGCTCCCAGTCCACTTAACATATCTCTGGGCATCTTGCAGACTTTTGACGATCAGCACAAGCAAACTCATGAAATACTGTGCTCTTAAGTGTCGCTATGTTACTTGTCTTTAGGTCTGACAGAGTCCCAGAGTTTGGCGCAGCTTGGATTAATGCCTTTGATATGCCTCCTAAAACTGAACGCCCTTGTAAATACTCTTATTCTTTTATATCTAGGAGGTGGCATTATAATAAGGTATTGACTATTTCTGAGGATCGCTGGAGATTTTCAGACTGAATTTCCACAATCGATATCTTAAATCATGTATTTTACCAGCTCATGTGAACTCTTGATTCATCCTGGATTTGATGTTCCCTGCATCTGTTTGCTTACTGCCTATCATACTCCAGACTGATAGTGTCTATACGCAGGACTTTTCGAGCGTAGTTCTGGTATTCAAGAGGATGTTGAGCTTCAAATATTTTTTTTTCTCCCCTCTGGCTGCATTGCTCAAGATGGCTATGGAGCAGTTATTTCTCATTAAACACTTTTTAATTATTTATAAAACCTGATAATAGGGACACATATAGTTTATCACATTTTTTACATCTATTGTTAACTGTCTGTAGCCTAAGGGCATTGTGGTCACTAGTTGGGACTTTTAGGGCACTTCATCCCCCCCCAAATGTGTATTGTAAATAATGTCATTGTTTTCTAATGTAAATACTGTTTTTCTACCTTTTTCTAAAAAAATCTTTTTGGGATTCTTTAGTGTTTTGATGGTAGACATCTGGGTAGACTGTGTATGCAGATTAGGAATGTGTGTTGTCTTCCTTTTTCTTACAGGTGTTCCTGGGAAGACAGAAGAGAAGACAAGAAGAGGACGAGGGGCTCATCAGAGTTCCTCACCAGTACTTTAGTGTGTATAAATTAAAGTACTGTGGTGTTATTATGGTTGTTGTTACTGTATTAACCCTTTCCTTCCACAGGTGTGGTTGTGGAGGTAGGGAGGAGGCAGTAAAATGGTATAAAATGTGGTATTTTAATGGTGTGTGGTTGCAGGTTGCCCAAGGTCGGGGAGGTCCCTGGGTTGTTTTTGTTTTGGGGGTATTAGGTTAAAGGCAGATAGACTTTCCCTAGAGGGTTAGGGGGGATAGACAGGCTGTGGTCCTGAATGGCCATTGGGACCGCAGTGCTGATCTATCAGGGCTATGCTCTGGATAGTTCTACCAGAGCCACTAGGCAGCCATAGTAAGTGGACAGGGTAGAGGCTGATATGTCAGCTAAAGGCCTCTAGGCCCTTAGTGTTGCCTGCCTGTGCTTGCACATAGTAGGAGGGGGCCTGATCACCCCCCTCCACAGGTAGCACATAGGGTGGGATGGCCTAAGGCCAGGTAAATAATGACTGCGGACAATCATTTTCCTGGTCAAGGGCAAGTGTAACCCCCTTGTTACCCAGGGTTACTAGAATCCCAGTAAGACCTAGTGTTAGGCAGGGAAGGCAGCTTATGAAACTCCAGTTAAATGGGTTTCACACTGTCTCACTCTGTTCTCAGTCTCAGCTGAGACTCAGGGATGACATCACCAATAGAACTATCGTAACTGCATGAGCCACATTGGAATCTGCAGCAAGGGAGTTGGTATAGAACATTGGGAAGTTTAGAAGGCAGTCAGTCAGTGTGAGTCAGTTCAGTGTGGAGCTGGTGTTGGTATCTTGCTGAGGAAGCAGCACAGAAGCTCAGTGTAGGCTCTAGGAGTCTCAGCCCTGACAGAGGGCTACTTTTAAGTAAAAGGGTGTGTGTCTCCACCTTAAAGAGAGACACAGAAGATAATTGAAGTGGTGGAGACCGCTGTTTTCGGGTCTCAGTGCCCCCTCCCTTTGGGGATGGGGGGCAGGAAAGGGTTCCCTGCAGATTCCTGGGGCAACCCTTTAGTTCTGCTAGTAAAGGAGAAGCTGTCTATGTGTTCCAGAGTTTATTTGGGAGAACAAGAAGATTTGTGAGTCACCTGTGGGGCACCTGCAATGTGAGGGTGAGTGTCTGCTCTTGTTAAAAGGGCCTATGTTTTTCACCCTGGTACTTGTGTGGCAATGTGGGGATTGAACTACTAAAATAGTGGAAGCCTAGAGTAATGGGCTAAGCAAATTAAAAGTAGGTTCAACTTCCAGAGCTTGTTGGGATGAAAATGATATGTAGAGGAGATATGACAGACATGTACCCAGAATCTACCTTTGAAAGTTTTCAGTAAAGGAATTGATCAGTTTCCAGAGAAATGGCCGAGTCTGGGCTGTGGGAGCTGAAGGTGGGTGCCCCCCCATCTTTAGTGACCAGGTCCACCTCTACGGATTTCTTCTGTGGATTTCTACTTTACCTCAGGCACTTGGCCAGTGATGAGGGAAGTACCCAGACATGGGATTGTAAGGAAAATTCTCTCTAGGAGTTGAAGACTCTAGTGTGGTTTGGGGAGCCACAACAGGATAATTGGTTCATTCCTCAAATGGACTGCGGATCAAGTGGCCAGCAGGGGAGCCAGACCAGTGGTGAAAACCCAAGTGGTGTACAAGTCGGGCTGTGTACCCAAAGCTGCATGCAAGTCTGGGCTGTGTGCCTGGTGGGTTTAGAGCCTGAGGGCTGGAAATAGTGATAAAGTGTTCCATAGTCTCTAATCTGCATTACCAGGAATGTAGCCCCATGGGGGTCCGTCTATGCTTTGTTTGTTCAGCTTGGAAGTGAATAAAAGCCACACTGAAGAATCCCATTCCTGGTTCTGGACATTTCAGTTATTGCTTCCTGTGTTCGGATTTACTTGGTTGCCCCTGTTCAGAGTAGCCAAACCTAGGTCCCCTGTGCTGAGTAACCTCATCCTCCCTGAACCCAATCTCCACCAGGTACTGCTGTCAGCTTCAACAGCATGCCACCTGTCATTTTGCTAGAAAGGCAGGGGTGAAGGGTTACAGATGCATAATAGGCATGGCAGTGAAGTATTGAACTGATGCCAACCCTGCCCCCACCCTGCAGAGACTGACAGGCATTGGGGTTTGTCTTTGGGTCATCAGCCATAACACTCACTCCATTTCACCTCACCCTAACCTGCAGACACCGACAAGTGTTGCGGTGTGCCTTGGGGTCTTTGGACCTTATGCTCACCTCATTCCATAAAGAAATACACTGAGATGGGTGCAGTATAGGAGAATGGGGTGAACTTTGGGGCCAAAGAGTCCAAGTCACACCTCAATGCCAGTCACTGGCTGCAGGGTGGGGCTGTGGGTGGAATGGCATGAGCATTACAGCCAACAATCCCAAGTCACACCTCTGATGCCTGTCAGTCTCTACTGGGTAGGGCATTATGGTTGGAAACCCTAACTCCCTGGGCATTTGTTGGTATTTTCACTCCAAATTTTCAACATGGTCTTTTTGTGACCCCACCTCATGAACAGTGGCAGTATCAGTTCGTTAGCCGAAAGGTGATTTTGCACAACAACTGTGCCATTTGGCACCACAGGTGTGAAAACACATTCTGGGCAGGATGGGAAAAATGACAGCTGTACTGTTCATGAGGAGGTGTAAAAAAACAGCAATGTTGAAAATCTGGAGTGAAAATATGAAAAATTGGTGAAGTCACGGCTGTGCATAGAAACTGCGCAGCGCACGCCCGTAATGCAATTATTTTGGGGATTTTTTTAACCAGATTATCAATATAGGCATTTTTGGACCCCTGCTCATGAACAGTGGCACTGTGATTTTGTTAATCTGTCTCAAAAGTTGATTTCTCATAGCGACTGCACCATTGTGCGCCAGATGTGCAAAAACACATTTCAGGCAGGAAGTGAAAAATGATAGCTGTACTGTTCATAAGGAGGTGTGAAAAAATGCAATGTTGAAAATCTGGAGTGAGTATATTAAAAATTGTTCAAGTTATGAGCATGCATGCAAACCGCTCAATGCACACTCGTAACACAGTCATTTTTGGGAATTTTTTCACCAAATTTTCAACATCAGCTATTTGGGACCCCACCTCATGAGCAGTGGCACTGTCATTTCATTAATCAGTCCCAAAAGGTGATTCCACGCAGTGATGGCAAAATCACCTTTTGGGACCAAAATAACGAGATGACAGTGCATGTGTTCATGAGGTGGGGTCCCAAGAACCCCATGTTGAAAATGTGGAGCCAAAATTAAAGAAAATGGCTGAGATATCCACCTAAGTTGACCCCCCCATCCACTTTGATGCCGTTATACAGCTTACCGGCATGTCTTCATTTTGCAGTGCAGCTTTGAAGAGTCCAGATGTGTTCCTGCTCCACTGAAGATTGCAGTGCCAGACCTCCGGAGGCAAGTGTGGGGTGAGGGGGTGTGGGGAGGTAGTGACAGAGGGTGGTGCGGGTTGGGGGTGCTGCAGACAATGAGGGACCATTTTTTTCAGGTAAAAAAAAACGGACATCACGAGATGGTTTGTTGGGCACACTGAGGTGGGCTCCCAGTGTACCATGCAATGGGGGTGGGGGGAGGAACATGCCGACATGGTCAAGTTTGTGTGAGTGGCAGCACACTGGGTGGGCTCCCAGTGTGCCACACAATGTGGGGGGCTGGAGGACATGCCGACATGGGTATTGCACCCCTGTTGTCGGCTTTGTTTGGGGATTGTGTGCTGCCACCATGTTTATTGAAATGTTTCACCAAGAAAATCATATATGGGAGGTGTGTCATCTCTGCCGCTGCATGACTAGCTTGTCTCTGATTGCAGCAGCAGATTTCTTTCAAGTCGGTGGCACTTTACATAATTTTTGCATCAGTGCTAGCATGCTGACTAATTGGGGAATGAGGGACGCACCTATTAAAGCGTGCCCTGCATTCGCCAACACTGACACACCTCTCACTGTGCTACTACCACAAGATGTTGCTTGCGCATGCGCAAGACAACATAAAAATGAGCTTCTACAGGAATAATGGCTTACAGGTTCAGTGCAGTTCTGCTTTACAGCAATTTTTACCTATTAGTTAAATATTCTATCATGGCAGGCTACTATGGAAATACAATAAATAGATATAGATAGATAGATAGATAGATAGATAGACAGACAGACAGACAGACAGACAGACAGACAGACAGAGATTATAGAGATAGATGATAGAGAGATAGACAGACAGAGATAGACAGACAGAGAGACAGTGTAGAGAGGTAGGCAGATGGACAGATGAGAAGCACATACATAAAGCAGAAGAATCTGTGCATTTTAAGTCTTTAATATGTATGAAATGGATGTACACATCAACAGAAAGAGAACACTACTTGATTATATTTCTTGAAGGGGACCATACCTCTCAACTGTCCCTGATTTTCAGGGACGTCCCTGATTTTGTCTCAAAATTTTACTCTGTCCCTCCTAAAAATTGTGTTTCCATGACCAAACAGTGGGGGTTATAAGCACAAACTAATGTCAAACATTAAAGTTACAGACTTGTTCTTCTTTCGAAAATGCATTTCACACTAAGTCCTTTATTCTACCAGCTTCCTGAGTGGATATCTCCAATTTTGAAGAAGTGTCCCTGATTTTGGTCCTTTGTCCCTGATTTTTTTAAGCCATGTCCCTGATTTATGAGGCAGGAGGTTGAGAGGTATGAAGGGGACAGGCATACAACTAATGTTTAAATGAACAATTAGAGGAACGGGGTTCACCTCATTGCATCTGCTGCATAAAGAAGGCAAAGCAGATGAGCAAATCATTTAATACCTTTGAGAAACTATGTTGAGTGCTCTGAAGGTCCAGTGATTGTGTCATATTCCTCCCATCTGCAGGCCCCCTACATTACTCACACATGGCTTGGCCAGGAAGAGTGGAACTGCCGACAGGCAATCCTTGGTAGGTGACTGAATCCCCTTGTCTCTCTTGTTAGCTTTTTATATTTGGAAGAACTTTGTTGGAAGTTTCCTGGTATCTTGTTAAAGTCCACCATGAGTGCACCGATCTGAAGAAGCTGATCCTTTGTGACAGCCACCAGCTGAAGAAGTGTTACCAGCTCTAGGAAGCAGGAAGGCTCTGGGGTCCCAGACACCAACACATTTCAGATCACTGTACAGTGCATGTGCGTGTCTGTTCAGCCATGAGGTTTGTCTGTAACTACCATGGAGGTAAACCAGCATGGGAATACTGCACTTTTAACTTTGGAGAAGATCTTTAGGCTTATTTCTTTCACCTTTCAGTCTTGGTTCCTACTCCCTAACTGTCATCATTTTATAAAACCATTATCAAATGATAGATGAGGACACCATAATGAAAAAAGGCTTTCTTTACAGATTGATGGAGGAGACGTCTTCTATGTGGAGCAAGTATGACTTTGCTACTATCATTTATTCTTCAGTGGGTAAAATAAGTTATTTTGGTCTCCCACACAGAAAGGTATGTTCAAGAGAAATTAAAAACATGGTTTATGGTAAATACCAAATATTTTATGTGTTCTCTTTTTCATTTTTCATAAGAATTCTTTAGCCTTCTGCATTTAAGTTATGTTACACATTCTCACATTGTTTGATGTTCAGTAGATAGGCAAACACTGAACTGCTGTTTTTTGTTCATTTGTTTGAAATGCATTTATTCAGAGCAGCCCATCTGAGATGCAGTGTCTCATTCTCAGTGAGGTCCTGCTTATACCCACTTTTACAGCTGATCTGAAACAGAAGCACATAGAGATCATGAGACTTGCCGAAGGTCACACAGTGAGCTTGTGGTTGTGGTTAGATCAGACCTTGCTACCTTCTGTTTCACAGTCCTGTGTTCTAACCAGTAGGCCAAGCTGCCTTCCCCAGACCTTGAATGAAACGTCTCAGAATTATGTATTTTGACAACAACCCCAAGCAGAATATTCATGGGGGAACAGGAGTGACATGCAAATTGTGCCACACAGGGCTTTGTTCCATGTGACTGAATGAAATTCTCTGGAGTGGCCTAGTTTATCATTTCTAACTTCTAAGAATGAGCTGAATATGTAGGCCTTTCTTAAAGTCAGAATCAAAGGAACATTTTGTTATGATTTGTTTCTTGTTACGGGGAGGGATTTTGGAAGATTAGTCATGCAACTTTATTTTATATAAGGACAGCAAATTTGACTTCAGAGATGGGTAGCTACTAGTGTAATTTAACTAGCCGCCATTATGTTTATAGAAATGAAACATACAAATGAATGAACTGAAACATACAAATACCTCCATGGGTTAAATCAAAGAAACATTTTTTTTTGTTATGGGGAGGTATTTAGGAAGATTAGTCACATAACTGTATTTTATATAAGAACAGCAAATTTGACTTCAGGGGTGGGTAGCTACTAGAGTAGTATAGCAAGCCGCCATTATGTTTATAGAAATTAAACATACAAATACCTCCATGGGTTAAATAGCGTGAATAGCAGAGAACTGTTCACTCTGGGTGGGTACACAAACACCAGGGAAAACTCTGTGAAGCTAACGGGGGGAGGGGGGATTTAGGAAAAGTGCCAGTAAGTACTTATTCATGGAGAGGGTGGCAGGGGAGTAGAATAAGCTGCTGGAGGAGGTGGTCTGTGTAAAATCAGGGGTGGATATAAAGATTCAAATGAAGGTGGAATAGATGCAATGGCTTGGTAAAGAGTAATACCACACCAGACGAGTGGGAGGGGGTGGGGGGGGAGACCCTCTAGGGCTCTCTCATTCAACATTTGTTGGGTAAGAATAGGCAGACATGATGGGCAAACATGCCTTTTCCTGGTGACAGTTTATGTTCTATGTTTCTGTGTTTCGAAGAATGGCATTTAAATTCAATGTTTTCTGGTTTTGGGGGGCTTTTGTCAAATTATCAGTCTGTCAAAGATTTGACTTGGGTAAGTATCAACTGCACTTTCAATTTCAAACTATCTCCCTGTCCTCAAGTGACCTCATAATTGCTGAGTGCATGACATCGCAGTGTGTTGTTGTCATGGTAAGCACTACAATGTTATATAAACAATAAGACACAACAGGATGTTGGTTGTCAGAGGGCAATGCAAATCTAGATGCATAATGAGATATGAGGTGCTTGTCCCATGTGTTTTTCATACCAGGAAATGCATTAACCCCATACATCCAACAACTTGGAGTGCCCTATTGCATTTATAAAATGGGCAAACTAAGAAACAAAAACAAACAGTTTAATTTTTAACAATAAAACAGGTATTTTCTTTTGTTTAAAGTAACTAGTAAAATGTAATCCTTTCCAAGCTGTCAATCATTTGGTTTCCATGCATTCAATAAATGGAATGTTTGTTTATTATGGAACATTGGAATTCAAATTGCTGCAGAATTCCTCTGGCAGAATGTTTACCCCTTTCCATGCAACAGAAAGCCTAAGTAAGGAATAAGACATAATGGGTGTGGGTTGCCACCTAATAAGAGCACGCCACATGTTCACTGTAAGGCACAAGGTGCCTGCATCAAGAGCCTTCAGCACCTTTGAAGTGCTCTTATCAGGCAACAAACCCACGCCCTGGAGTGTTTTATTTTGCTTATAAATTAGATCGCACAAGTAAAAAAAAAAAATGCACAATGAAGTTATTTTAATAAAATTAATACAAAGATTAGTACAGAATTTGTTATTGTGGTTTTTATTTTAGCAAAGTAGTTCAGATGTTATGTGTCATGGGCTGCACTGTTGAGTGCCTATAGAGGTTGCTGTAGTTGCTGTGATGTTTACTTTTCATTAATCTCCTCTCTCCCACCCAAAGACAGTGCTGTCATTCTTGTGTCTCCCCCTTCCACAATTACAATTATCTGTCTTCAGATATGAGCCCCAATGTTGTCAGTCAAGGCCACCAGCACTTAGAGCAGTTTTTCAGTGGGTGAACATATCAATGAAAGCCACCATGGCAGGTCTCTGAAACCCATTAGGTGTTTGGAACTGATCATATTGTTTGGTAAATTAAATTTACTCTGTTACTGCTGGTTCAACACTAAGTGCAGTGTTTTTCTATTGGGGGGAAGGAAAGTAAAGCAATCTTGGGGCTGGCAGTACAGCCTAGAGGTTAGATTAATGAGCTGTGAATGCGCTTGATACATCCAGCAGGCCAGGGTTTGATTCCCACAACCTCCACTTGCATACTCTGTGACTCTGAGCAAGTCACTTAACCTCCACAGTGCTCCCAGGTCGCCCCTGAAAACAGGCACTTGTGCCTAGTGGGCCTTACCCGGTTACCAAAGACTAAAATAAAAAAAATAAATAAAATCAAGGTGGGAGCAGAAAGCAAGTGATTGAACATAGAAACACAGAAACATAGAAGTTGAAGGCAGATAAGGACCACAAAGCCCATCGAGTCTGCCCATTTCATTTTCTACCTTATAAATGTGCCATCGGCCTTTGCTCTGTCAATGGCCTATCTATTCATACTCATCTGTTATGCTCCCTTATGCCTATCCCATGCCTGTTTGAAGCCCTGCACAATATTCATATCTACCACTTCCTGAGGTAGGCCATTCTGTGCATCCACCACCCTTTCTGTGAAAAATAGCTTCCTCACATTACCCCTTAATCGGCCTCCCTCTAATCTCATGCTGTGTTCTCTTGTCCTGCTATTTTTCTTATATTGAAACATGTTAGACTCTTTCACCTTGTTAATGCCCTTAAGGTGTTTGAATGTTTCAATCATATCACTTCTCTCCCTCCTTTGCTCTAGGGTATACATATTGAGCTCTGTTAATTTGTCCTCATATGTTTCTGATGCAGTCCCTGCACCATTTTGGTTGTCCTTCTCTGGACTGCCTCAATTTGGTTAATGTCCTTGTGAAGGTGTGGCCTCCAGTACTGCACGCAGTACTCCAGATGGGGCCTAACTATTGTCTTGTAAAGAGGGATTATTACCTCCCTCTTCAGACTTGTGATACCCCTATTAATACACTCCAACATCCCTCTAGCCTTACCTACTGTTTTAGTGGTCTGCTTGGATGATTTCAGGTCATTGATGATGATGATGCCCAGGTCTCTTTCTTCCTTTGTGACTGCCAGCAACTCCCATACCAACCTATAGGTGGCTTCAGGGTTTCTCTTCCCTATGTGCATGATCTTGCACTTCTTTGCATTAAACCCCAGTTGCCACTCTTCCGACAATTTTGCTAGTTTATCCAGATCTCTTCTCATTCTGTCCACCCCATCTGGATCATCTACTCTGTTGCAGATCTTGGTGTCATCTGCAAACAGACAAACCTTACCCTCCAGTCCATCTGCAATGTCACTGATGAAGATATTGAAGAGGACTGGCCCCAGGACTGATCCCTGAGGTACCCCACTTGTGACTTGCATCTCTTCTGACTGTATACTGTTTACCACCACTCTCTGTTTTCTGCCCGTCAACCAGTTTGCCACCCAGTTGACCAACTTCTGACCCACCCCGAGCCTATCCAGCTTATTAATCAATCTTCTGTGTGGAACAGTATCAAAAGCTTTGCTGAAGTCAAGTTAGGTGACATCAACTGCTCCCCCTTGGTCCACCACTCTGGTTACCCAGTCAAAGAAATCTATGAGATTAGTTTGACAGGACCTTCCTTTTGTAGACCCATGCTGTCTTGGATCCTGTGCTCCTATGGATTCCAGGTGTTGCACTATCCTTTCCTTAAGGAGTGCCTCCATAATCTTGCCCACTACTGAGGTAAGACTGACTGGTCTGTAGTTCTCTGCCTCCTCCCTGCTACCACTCTTGTAGAGTGGGATCACATGAGCCCTTCTCCAGTCTTGTGGGACCTCTTCTGTGCTCAGAGACTCACTAAACAGTTCTGATAATGGCTCTGCTAGTTCCACCCTTAGCTCCTTTAGTACTCTGGGTTGTATGCCATCAGGTCCCATTGCCTTGTCCACCCTGAGCTTATTGAGCTCTTATAGGACCCTTTCTTTTGTGATGGGAGTAGTGCTCACCTCCCTCCCCACTGTGCCCATGGTGCTGAGCTGTGGGCCCTGCCCTACCTTGTCTTCAGTAAATACTGAGCAGAAGTATCTATTTAAGATAGATGCTTTTACATGGTCCTTCTCCTTACATGTCCCCTTATCTCCTTGGATCTTAGCAATACCCACTCTGGACTTTCTCCTTTCTTTAATGTATCTATAGAAAGTCTTGTCACCTTCTTTTACTGTCTGTGCTAGTGTTTCCTTGGTTTGGGCCTTTGCCTGCCTTACTGCCTTCCCTGCTTCCCTTAGGGAAGTTTGGTATGCCTCCCTATCTTCAACCCACTGTGTTCCCTTATATTTCCAGAAGGCCAGCCTTTTGGCTCTGACCTTTTCTGCTACTCTTTTTGAGAACCAAAGTGGTTTCCTTCTTCTTTTGCACTTCCTTTTCTCTCTAACACAATGGGATGTTGCTTCAAGTATTGCATCCTTAATGCTTCCCCACTTTGCCTATACCCCCTCACCTGTATTTCTTTTTGCCAGGGCTAGCTTAACTCTGTTGGCCATCTTATCAAAGTCAGCTCCTCTGAAGTCCCATGTTTTGCCTTGGAATGGGATGATTTAGTTGTAGTGGTCAAACTGAACCATACCATGTGATGGTCACTGGCCCCCAGGTGACCTTCTACCTGCAGATCTGTGATCCTTTCCCTGTTACTCAGTACTAGATCTAGGATAACCATGTCTCTTGTGGGTTGTTGTACCAGTTTTTTGAGGCCCTCCCCCTGCAGGGAATCCACCATGTGTCTAGTTCTGGCAGATGTTCCTGCTGGTATTGACCAATCTGTATCTGGCATGTTGAAGTCTCCCATTATCGGAACCTCCCCCTTTTGCTATCATGTTTTATATATCTTCTAACAGTAATGTGTTTATGTCCTCCCCCTGGTCTGCGGGCCTGTAAACAATCCCAGTTCGTATGGCTGTCCCATTTCCTGTTTCCAGGGTGACCTACAGTTCTTCTGGCTCTTTATATGTATTCTGAATTTCTGTAGCTTTGATATTTTTTTCAGTGACATACAGGGCCACTCCACCCCCTCTTTTTGCACCTCGGTCTCTTCTGAACAGTACACAGCCAGGTACTGAAGTCTCCCAAGTGTGGTTACTGGTAAACCGCATCTCCCTAATTGCTATTATGTCCAGTTTAGCCTCTGTCATTATTGCCTGCAGGTCTGGGATCTTGTTTCCCAGACTGCGAGCATTTGTGTACATGATTTTCCATTGGCTAGATTTCAGTGTGTTAGTTGTTGGGTGAGGTCTGGCATTTCCCCTGTGCGTCGTATGGGGAGCTGGACCTTTTTCCTTACCTGGTGATGCAAATGAACTGCAAACATGCTGAACTCCTGTTTGACCACTAGCTGAGTGGGGAGGGGTGTTCTTCCCATTCGAGTATGGAATGCTGCACCCCTCCCCCATTTGCTTTTATTTATTTATTTATTGCAATTGTTTCACCAGGAAAGGCACACTGAGCAACAAGATGCTCGTCTCCTGGTGCGACCTGGGAGTACACATGGATATGATAACACGCAGATTATCAAGTGAACAGTTAACAGAAGCAAATAAAAGCAGCATAAGGATACACGATTGCATGAATATACAAGCAGCACACATTGAATGCTTAGGATACTATAGTATCAAATAACAATTTTTGTGACAAGAAGCAGCAGACAAGGTAAATTAGCACAGTAGTAACAGCTGTAACAACATAGGATGTATATCACAGTTATACAGTTATACACAGTACATAGGGCAAAATAGGCCCAGGACATAAGTGCAAGGTTGGGGTTATATGCCAGCTTCTGTAGCAAGGCTAAGGCACTGGTCAGGCATTGGGAAGGGGATAGCGGGGCATGGCAGGTTCAGGGACAGGAGCAATTTGTAGTAAGGAAGTCTGTTAGGGTGTTAGACAGAGAGTAGGAAGAGGAGGATTGCCGAATTTGTGGTGGGAAGGCGTTCCAGAACTTGGGTAGCCGGTGTGAGAAGGCAGCTTGACCAGCAGAGGTCATCCACCTAGGGACTGAAAGTTGGCAGGAGTCACTGGATCTAAGATGATGGGAGGGGGTGGGGCATCTGTGAGCATGGTGGCAAGGCAGGAGGGGATGGACCTGAGCCATAGGCTGGAGACAAATTTAGCACAGTGAGAGATGCAGTGGTTTTCGAGGGATGGTAGTACCAAGGCTTGATAAAGGTCGCAGTGGTGGGTGAGGGGACAGGCATCAAGAGCGAAGCAGCAGAAGGCATTATAAAATGTGTCCAGTTTAGATAGGGTGGACTTAGGGGCTGCAATGTATACAGTGTCACAGTAGTCGATGGAGGGCAGTATCATCTTCAGGACCAGTTCACATCGGACTCGGGGAGAGAGGCTGCTGCAGTTCCTATATAGTGCACTGAGCATGGGGCATAGTTTTTCTGAGATAGCATCAATGTGGTAAGAGAAGGAGAGATGGCTGTTGAGCCAGACACCCAAGTAACAGAATGCAGAGACATCTTCAAGTTTTTGGCCATCCAGGGTGGCGAAGTAGGGAAGGAAGAGGAGTCTGGCCAGGCCTTGTCGTGTGCTAAAGGTCACAGTGACAGTTTTTTTTTGCATTTAGGGAGAGCTGGTGCAAGCTAAACCATTGCTGTACCTTGATCAAGTCAGCTTGGAGGCTTGATTGTACCACATCAGGGGCAGAGCCAGAGTAGTAGAGTACAGTATCATCTGCATACATGTAGATTGAGCAAGTAGAGCAGATGAGTGGCAGGTCATTTAGGAATATAGAGAACAGAATAGGACCAAGAACCGACTCCTGTGGGACACCGGTAGTTAAGGGAAGGGGGTGGAGATCGCATTTGAAACTCTAATGGACTGAGTTCTATCAGAGAGGTATGATCTGAACCGGTTTGTGGCTGCAACAGAGAGGCCTGATTCAGAGAGACTTGAGAGCAATATGAGGTGGGAGATGGTGTTGAAGGCTTTTGCAAGGTCGAAAAAATGGCTGAGGTGATCCGTCCACTGTCCATGCCTGTCAGGATAGTGTCTGTAAGCCTTATCAGGGAGGAGGTGATGGAGTGTCCCTTCCTGAAGCCAGACTGGAATGGCGTGAAGAATTTGGGGTCAGTGAGGAAGGAGGTAAGTTGGGTGAGCACAAGGTGCTCTTGTAGTTTGCTAGGGCTGGGAGGAGGGAGATAGGGCGGTAGATAGAGGGGGAGGTAGGGGCACCTCCTTTTGGCAGAGGGATGATAATGGCATGTTTCCATGCTTGGGGGATGGCAGCAGCAGCAAAGGATTGGTTTAGGAGTTTGGCAAGCAGAGTTGCTATAGCAGGGTGGAGAGGTATAGAAGTTTGGGGTCTAATCCATCTGGGGATTTGCCTTTTGAAGGGTTGAGAGAAAGTAATGCATCTAGGGCCTGAGTTGCAGAGATGTCTTTGAAGGAAAAGGAGCGAGGCCTAGTCTGGGTCTTTATGTCTGTAGGCGGTGCAAGATGTGTAGTGTTGGGCAGGGAAGAGAGGAGGGTGGCAGCACAAGTGGAGAAGTACACATTGAACTCAGTGGTGACTGCTGTGGGATCTGATAGGAGACAGTTATTAACATTTAGCATTACAGTGGGATTGGCAGCCAGTGGGGTGAAAAGGGAGTGAATGACCTTCCAGAATTTTGAGGGTTTATTTAGGTTTGACTGGAGGGAGCTGCTGAAGTACTCTGCTCTTGCAAGACGAGTGGCTCTGGTGCACTTGTTACGGAGAATATGGTATATTTATTTATTTTTTAATTTTTGGAATTACAACCTTTGAGTCAAAGACTCTTTTGCAAAGGCTCCACGTCTGGACAAACAAACAGATTTATGAGAACACAGTATACAGATTGATGTGAACAAGCTTCTTTGCTTAGTGTTACACAGTGGTGCTTACAAGTTGACAACAAACATATACAGGATAAAGTTACAATAAGGTTGGTCTTGCAGCCCTAGGCCAGATTAACATCCCACAAATGGTGTAATGTTAGCTTTACCCTCAGTCTGAGACTATATTTGAAGTTCTGGGTAGGTTCTAGGAGTAGAATTAAAACCCTGCGTCGAGGAGGGGTTAGATGCTCAATTGCAGCTACACTTCTCTGAGGCTATGAGGTGTCTCATGATTTTGGTTTTAAATTGGCCTAAACCTGGAGCCTGTGTTATAGTAGGAGGGAGTTCATTGAGCCAGGTGGGTGCACGATAACTGAAAGACCTTTGACCTAGCGTGGTCCTTTGATAGGGGACATGGATGGGCACATTTGTTAGGTTTGGAGAGGTGTTGTGGGAGGCGTGAGGATTTATGCCTTTTCCAGGCTTTGTCCCATGCAATTTGATATGCAGTCAGTTCTTGGGTGATCCAAGGTAGGTGGTTTCCTCGTACTCTTGAATGACACAGTGGGGTGTGTGTGTTCCAGATGCTGAGGAATGTGTTTTTAAAGTGCAGGAAAGCATTATCAATGGAGATCGTAGGAGGGGCAGGGGCACAGTTTGCTAGCCAAGGTCATCTAATACAAGGGCTAGACTGAGGGATTTATAGGAGCACTGGACTACAAATTTAATGGGGGATTTTGGGCAGTGGATTTTATGCACTAAGAAGGTTATGTGGTGGTCGCTGAGGGAGTCAGGAAGAATACTGTCTTGTTTGACCCGGTGGGGGTGTGTGGTAAGGACCCAGTTGATGAGCGAGTGGTTACCAGATTTTAGGTTAAGCTGGGTGGGCTCAGTAATGATTTGTGAGAGGTTTAGGGCAGAAATTTCAGTCCTGGTTTTGTTGAGGGCAGGAGCTAGACAACTGTGGTTAAGATCACCCGTAATGTAGAGTTCCCCTGTCATGGTTAGGCAGGAGATTTGCTTGAGGAGGTCGGTGACAACAGAAGCTGGTGTACCAGGTCGGCAGTATATCCCAGCAATGTAGATTGGTAGTGAGAAGGGAAGGACAAGCTGAATCAGTATTACTTCAAGGACTTTTGGTTCGGACTTGGTCGGGACCACTGAATAGTGCAAGTCTGAGTTTACGTAGATGGCTATTCCACCGCCTTTAGAGGCTCTATCCTGGTGGGCCATAGTGTAGCCTGGGATAGCGACAGAGGAGTCGTTGATGTTTTTGTTGAGCCAGGTTTCGGATAGGGTGAGGATATCTGGAGCGTAGTGGACAGCAAGAACCTGAAGGGAGTCAAGCTTGTGGACAAGGCTTCTTATATTTAGGTGCAGAAGGCACAGGCCATGTGGGAGAAGGTCCCCAGAGTGAGGTGAAGAAGAGGCCAATGTTGGAGGGGAGCATGAGGGGGGTAGTATTGGGGCCGGGGTTAGGGTGGATGTCACTTGCTGCAAGGAGCAGGAGAGCGAGAATTGGGTAATGAGTGAATAGCTGTATATGACTGACTGAGAGTGGTTGTCTCTTAGATTGATGGTGTGTATGAGCTGTGCGAAGGGTATAATTTGAAAAATGACCCAGAGGAGCGATGGATTGAAAAGAAATGGGCTGGGATGTGTGGCAGAGTGTGTCCATGCTTGGGTGAAAGGGGAGGTGGATGCCAGGCTGGAGGGGTGGGAGAGCTCAACAAGGTTTGGCAGGATTTAGGAGGGGGGCATGGGAGATGTGGGTGGCATGTTGGAAAAGAAGGGAGGGAGGGAGGGAGGAGGGAGGAGGAGGAGAGAGAGAATAGGGATGAGCAGGGTCAGGTGGCCTGGTAGAAGGATCATGGCGCGGATCAGGTTCTAGGAGGACCCTATTGCTGTGGTTACTTAGCGGGGAAGGTAGGTGCTGAAGTTACTTAGTGGAGAAGGTGAAGGGCTGGGATGCGGGGGCATAGAAATGATAGGGACCTGTAAGGACTAGGAACCAATGGGAGAGCAGAGGGAATGAGGGTTTTAGGTAGCCAAGGATGGAGCGAGCAGTGCTGCTAGGCTTATTAGCCAATGAGAGAGTGAGTGCTGCTATGCCTACTAACCAATGATGGAGCGAAAGTGAATGTGGGTGGGCAATAGGTGTATTTAATCAGTGGAGGGGTGGGTGGTGGGAGGGTCGAAAATCCTTCTATGAGATACTTGAATTTTGCTTAGTTGCAGCTAAATCTATTTGTAAAAAGCACCAGGCGGCAAAGGCAGTGGAAAAAGTCCTGGTCAATTGGAGCGGGTTTGCTGGAAACACTCGTGTTCTGATTGGCTGCTCTGTCGCCATACCTTCCAAGAAGCTGCAGGTGGGCATCTTGGTCTCGGTCAACTGGGTGCCATCCGACTGTGGGGGAGCTGAAGCAGCCCTGTTAAAGGGCAGGTAGCTGGAGAGAAGAAAACAGTGGGAGTTAAATAGTGTAGAGGCAGGACAGGTTTAGATTGAGCAATTTAGCAAGACAAAGGAGAATGACACTTTTTGGCAGCAATGCAGAGTGCGTGGATGGGTTGGGGGTGCAGGAGCAAGGAAACAACAGAAGAGCTGTAAGCACTTTAAAACAGTAGTAGAAATTACAATCCAGCTAATACAGTTGAAATCCTTCTATGAAACACTTGAATTTTGCTTAGTTGCAGCTAAGACTATTTGTAAAAAGCGCCAGGTGGCAAAAGCAGGGGAAAAAGTCCTGGCCAATCAGAGCGGGTTTGCTGGAAGTGCCCATGTTCCAATTGGCTGCGCTGTCACCGTACCTTCCAAGGAGCTGCAGGTGGGCATTTTGGTCTCGGTTGGCTGGGTGCTGTCCGACCGTGGGGGAGCTGAAGCAGCCCTGTTCAATGGCAGGCAGCTGGAGAGAAGAAAAATAGCAGGGGTTAAATAGCGTAGAGACAGGACAGGTTTAGATTGGGCAATTTAGCAAGACAAAGGAGAGTGAGACTTTTCGGTGCCAAGGCAGAGTGCTTGGATGGGGGGGTGCAGGAGCAAGGAAACAACAGAAGAGCTGTAAGCACTTTAAAACAGTAGTAGAAATTACAATCCAACTAATACAGTTGAAATCCTTCTATGAGACACTTGAATTTTGCTTAGTTGCAGCTAAATCTATTTGTAAAAAGCGCCAGGTGGCAAAAGCAGGGGAAAAAGCCCTGGCCAACCGGAGCAGGTTTGCTGGAAGTGCCCGTGTTTCGATTGGCTATGCTGTCACCGTACCTTCCAAGGAGCTGCAGGCGGGCATCCTGTTCTCGGTCGGCTGGGTGCCATCCGACCGTAGGGGAGCTGAAGTTCAAGAACAGGCAGGCAGCTGGAAAGAAGAAAAATAGCAGAGGTTAAATAGTGTAGTTAAATATTCTGCAAAGACATCAAACTTCTGCCCCAATGCACTGACTCCCTCCTTAGTCAGATGCAGTCCATCAAATTTAAAGAACTCTCGCTCCCAAAACTGTTGCCAGTTCCCTACAAATTTGTATCCTTTTTCCTGGCACCAGCCCTTGAGCCACATGTTTAGCTCCCCTTCTCTGACCTTCTGTCCATCTGCCACCCTCTCCCAGACTGGCAGGATCTCAGAGAAGGCAATGCCGGGTGAAATGGATTATAGTTTGTCACCCAGGCTGGTCAGGTGTTCCTTGGTCTCCACAAATGACCAGCTGGTGAGATCATTAGTCCCTATGTGTACCAGGACGTCAATGTTTTCTCCTGATTCCTGAACAATTCTTGCAATGCGGTCAGTGTCTCTCCATGCTGATGTACCGGGGATACATCTAGCCATTACCCCTAGCAGGAGTTAGGCATCAACTCCCCGAATCATGGAGTCTCCTATGATCAGAAGTTTTTTGGATTTCCTTTTTGCTTTTTTGGTTTTAGTTCCTGTTTTGGGTGAGTTTTGTTGTGCTAGTTCCTGTGCTGTAGTGTCCTGCTCTGCAGTGTCCTCTGCCCCTTTGTTTGATATCGGAGATAGAGGCAGATACCTGTTTGTAGTTTTTATAAGGTTTGTGGATGTAATATGCTGGAGAGCACCGACTGATGGGGCACCCGATTTGTCCTTCCTAACCACCTGCCAACCTCCCAGACCAGCTACCCTCTGAGGATGAGGTGCATTTGTTGGATGTTGGAAAAATGGCAGGTGGTTCTTTTATTTCCTCTTGAATATGAAATTTGAGGCCCACAATCTCTGCCCACGCTGCCTGGAGCTGAGCTCTAAGATCTCCAATGGCCCAGCATGTAGGACAGTGTCCTAAATTCTGTAAAACTGCCCTTAGAAAAGTGTTCCACAGTACCTGCAGTTAATGATATCTTTTCCAGATAATTTGCTGGGTTTGTGACCTGGTCAGAGTAATTAGAAGGAAGAAAATGAAAGCAAAAGTTTGATTTCGCGTTTTGTTTGTTTGTTTTTGTACAACTTGTTATAACAAGTTAAATTACTAGTGCCCCTGTAAATGAGGTCACCGTGTGGATACCCCACCGATCCGCCCCCTCCTGCTTTGCCACAGGAAATGTCATGACTGTGCTACCCTATAAAAGCAATGTAGTGTGGGGGGGGGATGGGGGTGGTCGGCTGGGCCCTTCCCCTGCCAAAAAAGAAGAACCACAGATGAAAGAAACAAGGAGGTAAGAGCAGAAACAATCAGTTAGCAACAAATGCAGTAGCCCTGAAAGCTTATCTTAATGATAGATAAAACTGTAAAGCCTGTAAAGCACCACCTGTAATAATTTCACAGAAGATATACCCTGTAAGAAACACTTTGTTACAGAGAAAAATAAAGCAGTAACAGAAGATGTACCTTGCAAAAGACAATATGAATCAGAAGATTACAGCAATAATCTGTTAGCACACACCTGTAGGCATACCTTGGTATTGGTCTGATACCAATATCAGAACTAAAGCAAGGTCCTGCCCCTGGTTCACCACTGATCTTAAAACAGCCTTGCTAGCCAGAGACAAACTGTGGAAAAAGGCAAGAAAAACTAAGGATTCCAGAGACTGGCTAAATTTCAGAAAAGCAAGAAATTCATGTACAACACAAATAAGATCTGCCAAAGCTGCCTATTATAGAGCTGAATTGGATGCCTCCTATAATAACCCAACCAGGCTCTGGGGAACTATAAAGGGTATCTTGGGCCAAAATTCTACTCCTGCCTTAACCTGCAAACTGCTACTAAATAACACAGAAATTACGGACAAACAAGAAATCCTAAATACCTAATGACCACTTCACCACAGCTGGACTAGCATTTGACTCTTCACTGCAAATCTCCTGAGATCTTCCTTGAACCTTCAATCCACCGTGGGTCAAAAGGCTACATCAACCTTCTCCTTCAACCCAATATCCTTGAAAGAAGTGGAAGATCTCCTCTCAATTTAGATACTTCAAAAGTGCAGGTACAGACTCCTGGACCCTACTTCCTCAAGATTGCATCTCAAGTCTTATCTGCCCCTCACTCATCTCTTCAATCTTTCCCTCACCACTGGATCCATTCCCTCCACTTGGAAAACAGTTCAAGTAGTTCCTTTACTCAAATCTGAGTCCCATGGACCTCAATAATTTCAGGCCCATTTCCATCCTATCAGTTCTATCCAAGATGCTCGAAAAGTTAGTAAACTCACAATTAAGGACTACCTGGATAACAATAACCTCCTAACTACAGCACAATCAGGATTTAGATCAAGGCATAGCACCATTTCGGCCCTAGCCAAAGTAACCAACGACTGGCAGATTGCTATGGATAAGAAGAACAGTACCTGTGCTGTGTTCCTGGATTTGAGCAAAGCATTTGACACAGTGTATCATGAATCATTAATCTCCTCCCTTGGCTCACTAGGGTTGGATTCCCCTTCACTCAATTGGTTCAAGTGCTATCTATCAGATAGGTCACAACTGGAAAAAAATGGAAACTACCTATCCACCTTAAAACCACTGTTAAGAGGTGTACCGCAAGGCTCTATTCTTGGCCCCATCCTCTTTGCCATCTATATTAATAATATTGATGCTAACCTCACTCAATCCAACATCCATCTGTTTGCTGATGATACTGTATTATATGTTAGCAATCCTTCATTATCTAAAGCCTGTAACTGCTACAATCTGAATTTTCCATCCTACAACACAACCTACTGGATAAAAACTACTTCTAAATGCAAAAAAACAAAAGCTATGTTCTTTACCTCAAAGAGTTGCTCTGCCACTACCCCACCATCCACCACCCTACAACTAACCACCTTACTTGGAGAGCAGGAATTCGTTGATAACTTCAAATACCTTGGAGTCTGGATTGATAACAAGCTTGACTATTCTGTCCATATTGAGGAGCTACTAAAAACTGAGACAAAGGCTTGGTTTATTTTTAGAATAAAGCACTACCTCAACAGAGACTCCAAAAAGATTAATCCAGGCTTCATTCCTATCCCTCATTGAATATGCTGACTTTCTGTATGGACATTGTTCTACCCCTCTTAAATAAACTGGACACCCTATACCACAGGTCCATCAGATTCATTACTGACCTTCCTTCAGCACCCATCATTGCTCCCTTTATAAGGCAGTTAACTGGACATCACTACAACACAGAAGAAATAGGAATGCTGCAATTTGGATATTCAAAGCCTTATCAGGCAAGCTACCTACCTATATCTCAGACTGTTTTACTCAAATTACTTCTAGGCCATACAACCTAAGGATCAGCAAAATTATCATTCTTAAGGTCCCCAATGTCTGCACCCAGTTTGGGAGGGCTGCTATCAGCTACTCACTAGCAATTGTTTGGAATTCACTCCAAAACCATGAAGCTAAATAACCTCCTACCTTAATATCCTTCAAAAGATTATTCACCACCCTATTCCCAGAACTCTGAAACTGCTTCCACAAGGCCTAAACCCAGCCTACCTACCCCCCTTTCTTTTTCGTGTTCCTATATGCTGATAAAACTCCGTTTCCAGTCCCAAGATTCACCCTCAAAATGCCTGCTAGGTCCTATAATCTACATATTACTCCTGATGTGCCCATTGCCTTCTGTCTCACAGATTAAAAAGTTTTAATGTGCCGTGTACATATGTATATTGTTATATGTTAGCACTTATGTCATTGTATTACTGTTTATGTTACCCCTGTCATTGTATAACTGTTTATGCTACCCTTGTCAATGTATTAACACTTGCACTTCTTGACCACTCAGGTCCATCTTGTAAATGAGCTATGCTCAATGATGTTCGCCTGATTAAATAAAGATTTTGATTGATTTTGATTGATTGATACCTTGTAATAATGCAGCAGAAGGTACACCCAGCAACAACAATTTGAATCAGGGAAAAATAAAGCAATAAAATGTTAGCAACAAACAGTAACAATCCCTGTGAGTACAAAATAAAAACAACAATGCACAGTAAATCTACCTAGCCAAAAGAAGTCTTAATCCTTCCCCTTGCTCTGGTAAGGTTCTTTGCTCTGTCCTTTCAAGCAACCTAGAAGAAAAGAGCTCAGGTGAAGCTAGGTGCCTTGGCCAGCAAACCTTGTCTTCCACAGGCAGTTCTGCCAGGGATGTGGGCATTGTGTGGACCTCCAGTGATCGTGAATTCGTGGGTAACCCTAGGATTACAGGCCTACAAGAATCTTTTTGAAAATGAAAATTAACTCAGGGTCAGATTCAATTCAATTCAATTTTATTTTTATACTGGAAAGTGTGTGAGCAAAAATGCCCGTTTTCACAAACGTCTAGTGGTACTGAAAATTGATGATACAGAGAAAAAGGTAAAACAAAATTTGCTAAAATTTTACAGTATTTAAAATGGAAACAGTGTATATGACAGGATCATCTAGATTAGAAAAAAAAATACAGAGCACACAACAAAAGAGACAATAAACAGATACATCTAAGCTCTAAGGTAACTCAAGGGTTGGTGAACATTCGGGGGGTTGCCTACCAGGGCTGGCACAAGTGGTGAATTGGAGGAGGTGGTCCTTGAGGAAGGAGGTGAATAAGCCAATTTAACTACAGGCCTGAAGTTCAGGGAAGCAGTTTATTGTAAAACTTAGGGCCCTTGTATGTGATGGAGTTCTGCGCATGCTTGGTGCGGTAAAAAGGGGTGTTGAAGGTATAACAGGTGGCCCGTCTTATACTGCGCTTGGGAACCAATAAAGGGAAAAGGGAGTTAACGCTGATCGGTAGCAGGTTATGGTGAACTTTGTGTAGGAAAGAGAGCATTTTAAGTTGGAACCTGCCTTCAAGGGTGAGCCAGTTGAGGGAGGCATAGAGGGTACAGTGATGGGTCATCCAAGGGAGGCCGGCCACAAAGTGTGTGATATTATTGTATGTAGTCCTGAGTTTGGTGAAAGGGGGGGATGTGCTGGGGGGAGTAGACAATAGATCCATAATCGAGGAGTGGCAGGAGAAGGGAGCTGGCAAGGCGTTGTCTGGAGTCTGGGATAAGGAACTTTTTGATTCTGTATAAGAGACCTAGCCTCAAATGGATTTTCTTGATGAGGTTGGTAATATGGATATTGTAGGTCAGGTGAGGGTCTAAGTACAGTCCAAGGTATTTGAATTCGTAGACTTTTTGTGATGTTACCAAGACTGTCTGAGAGGGATCTGCCCATAACTGGGGCTTTTCTTGGACCAGAGAAGATCATAAACTTGGTCTTCTTGGAGCTGAGAACCATGCCTTTGACATAGAATCAATTGTGTAGCTTGCTGAAGTCAGCCTGCAAGTTACTGAACACTGTATCCAGGTTAATGTCACTGCGGTAGAGGGCCACGACTAGTTAGGTGGTTTGGCAGATGGAAGGGAGGATACTGATTAAGAGATAATGTTATAAAATGTGTTTTGCATGGATTTTGTGTTTGTCACTTGTGGTGTATTGGTGGGGAGTTTTTGAAAAGTGCCCAAAAATGTTCTGTTTTTAATGTTAGGGCAAGTACAGTATGTTCATTATTTTTACAGTACTAACTCAGCTGCCAGAAAATGCTGTTTCAAATCTTTCTGGCAGGCATGTACAGTATCTGTGGTTGTGTTGTGTCCTGCTTGGCTGAAGAAGTACCAGATGGCAGAATATGGACTGATAAGGACATGGCCAAAAGTATCTCTCAGCCAGTCAGAATACAGCAAATCCCATGCCCATTTTATAAATGGAGCCACGGTCTCAACTGTGTCTGAAGGAGTGTAAGCAGCAGAGATTGCCCTGGTAAGCTGATAAGGATAAAAAGGGGATTTCTCATCATGATTACCAAAGAAATATCAGGAATTAAAACTGCGACTACTACTTCATTTTTTAAGTTTGCTTATGTGTGTAAGGAAGGTATCATAAGAGGAAAGAATGTTAAAGTGTGCATTTATTTGTTTAAGTTTAAGGGAGTTTTACTCTTTAGAGCCTTGTTGAAGGTTTTCAGTGAGTAAAGGTAGTAGTCATGTTTGCAATGGCATATGGGGTGGGTGAAGTGGCTCATGAATTCTGTACGTGACTGGCCCAAATTCCAAATCCCATTGCCCAAACTTGTTCTCACCTGTGCATTTCTGGGGAATTAACACATATGCGGATCAGAATTTATTTAGCCAATAAAAAAGCAGAAAATGCCCAACCATTTTTATAAACTGTAGCTAGCATACTCCAAACTCAGAAAATTATCAGAAAGTGCTTTATGCAGACTGCAAAGATGCACTGACAGAAACACACTTCAGAACCTAGAAAAAAACAAGCAAAACTAAAAAAGGTGTTCTCTAGTAGATTGCAATAGCTGGATTGAGCATGTCTGGGAAATTATACTGAAGTAGATACCCAGTGTCAGATTATCAAAAGGCACTTTAGAGATGCACCTCATGGCTGTATGCCCAGTGCATCCAGATCCGATCCACCAGAGCCTTGCTCAGGTCGCTCACAACTATATACGAAGAACTGTCCCAAATGTAGCACTTTGACCCACTTTTCGGCTTCCGAATTCAGATATTAGTGCTAGGCCATGCAGAAGAGTCTAGCAAGACTGTGACTCTAAAAAAATACCCTACATCATTTCACTGATGTGCAGGAAGAAATGTGTTAGTAAACTCTTCTAACAGCACACTGACCCTGCGTCAGTTCTAGCGGTGAACTGATGTAGGGACAGTTGTCGGGGGAACAATCTATCTGGAACATCTAAATGATAGTCCGGTACCTTTTGCATCCTTCTTGCATCCCCATGCAATGAATATTGGGTGCAGGTGGGATTTTCAAATGCACTCGTGTTTGGATGCATTTGAATATCCAAACAGATGCCTGATGGATGCAGTCAACTGAGAACTGCTCTTGCTGTCAAAGATCAATTGCCATTAAGATGGGTTATATCATTATGTTTCCTTGCACGCATGTGCAAGAAACTTAATGCCACCGTACGAGAATTTGTAGGTGTGCCTCCCCCACTTCCAATGCCCTGCTGCCTTTTGCAGGCACGGCCGCACCGCGCCAATGAATGTAGGAGCTGTCTATGACAGCCGTTCACATGCAGTGGCGTACAGTTGAAAACAAAAACACAACGTGTAGGCAATTTGCATACAGCAAAGTGTCTACACATCGGCACTGCACTGAAACAGCTGTCAAAGACAGCTGTGTCCCCCCCACAATAAGTAGCGTGCTAGGAGCCCACCCCAGCATGCTCATGTGCTCCCCCCCACAAACACACACACACACACACACACACACTGTGGTTGATGGGGGTGCCCAATCCCCGTCGGCTCCCTCGCTCCCCCAACAGAGTTCCAGGTGCCATGCTGAGGCCCACCCCAGCATGGCAACAGTCCGTAAGGCCGGCGGGGTGCCCAATCCCATTGGGTCACTGTACCCCCAACAGACTTCAAGGTGCCATGCTGGGAGCCCACCCCAGCGTGGCAACAATTCGTATGGCCTCCGGGGGTGCCCAATCCCCCGTCGGCTCCACTGCACCCCCCCAAACAGCCTTCTAGCTGCACACCCTGCCTCCCCACACCCACATCTCATCCCATACTTACCTCCGGAGTCCAGCGCAATGATCTTCGGTGGACCGGGAACACGTCTGCACTCTTCAAGGCCGACCACGAACTGAGGAAATTCTGGTAAGCTGTATAATGGAATAAATAGGGTTTTTTTTTTCAACTTTGCTGCATATCTCATGCATTTTTGGGAATTGTTTCACCAGATTTTCAACATGGGGTTCTTAGGACCCCACCTCATGAATTCTGGCACCGTCATTTTGTTATTCAGTCCTGAAAGGTGATTTCGCAGCCACTGCGGCGGAACCACCTTTCAGGACACGTTTATGAAACAACAGTGTCACAGTTCATGAGGTAGGCCCCCAAAAACCCTATGTTGAAAATTTGGTGAAAATTCCCAAAAAGTACTGTTTTACAAGCGTGCATTGCGTAGTTCCTATGCACGCTCGTAAGTTCACAAATTTTTAATATTTTCACTCCATATTTTCAACATTGCCATTTTACCATACCTCCTTATGAGCAGTACAGCTGTCATTTTTCACATCTTGCCCAAAATGTGTTTCCACTCATGTAGCGCACAATGGCGCAGTCGGTGTGTGAAATCAATGTTTGGGACAGATTAAGAAAATCACAGTGACACTGTTCATGAGCAGAGGTCTTAAAATGGCCATGTTAAAAATTTGGTGACAAAAGTCCATAAAATGACTGTGTTACGATCAAGCATTGCGCAGTTTCCACACACCCTCGTAAGTTCCTGAATTTGTAATATTTTCTGTTCAGATTTTCACCACTGGCATTTGTCCACACTTCCTTATGAACAGTACAGCTGTCATTTTTCACACCATGGCCAAATATATTTTCGCACTTCCAGTGCAGAAATGCGTGGTTGCTGTGGGAAATCACTGCACGGGATAGATTAAGAAAATTACAGTGGCAATGTTCATGAGTGGAGCTCCCAAAATGCCTGTGTTGACAATCTGCTGTAAAAATCCCCAAACTAATTACATTACGGGTGTGCATTGTGCAGTTTCTATGCATGCTCATGACCTCACCAGTTTTTTTAATATTTTCAGTGCAGATTTTCAACATTGCCATTTTTTACACCTCCCCATAAACAGTACAGCTGTCATTTTTCACATCCTGTTCAAAATGTGTTTTTGCACTTATGGTGCCAAATGGCATAGTCGCTGTTCAAAATCAGCTTTCGGCTAACAAACTGATATTCCCACTGTTCATAAGGTGGGGGTCACAAAAAAACCATGTTGAAAATTTGGAGTGAAAACACCAACGAAAGCCTGAGGCGTTAGGGTTTCCAACCATAACACCCCAGTCTGTAGAGACTGACAGGCATCAGGGATGTGACTTGGGATTGTCGCCTGTAATGCTCATACCATTCAACCCCCCACCCACACCCTGCAGCCAGTGAGAGGCATCGAGGTGTGCCTTGGACTCTTCAGCCCCAAAGTTCACCCCAATCTCCTATACTGCACCCATCGCACCATATTTCCTGATGGAATGGGGTGAACATGTGGACCAAAGACCCCAAGGCACACCATGATACTTGTCAGTGTCTGTAGGGTAGGGTATGGTGAAATGGCATGGCCATTATGCCTGACAACCCAAAGGCACACCCCAATGCCTGTCAGTCTCTGCAGGGTGGTGATGGGGTTGGCTTCAGTTCAATACTTCACTGCCATTCCTATTATACAGCTCTTTAACTGCTACACTACCAATGCCAATGCCTGCAAGTAAACATTCGGCATTGACAAATGCTTATTTTCAGTGGTAGCATGTCCTAGCAGTCGAAACTGCGTTTAAGTAAAACACAAATCCTTTGCTTTACCATGGGGTTGTAACATTGTTCTTTTGAAATTGATGCTCCTTTCCCAATCTCTAAAGCCCATAATACTTTGATGAAATCATTTAATCCCAGTCTCACACTATTTTCCACCCAGGCCTTTATGAAAATGTTTTCTTTTAAGAAAATAATAATAGGTCAGTTTATAACTACACAGTAATTTTTATGTACAAAGGTGGTAAGTTTACCTGTTTTAAGCAGGAGGAAAACTGCAGAGACTAAAATTACATTGCACAATTTTTTCCTGTAGAGATCCTATTAATGTAAAAAACTAGACAGAACATCACATGGTACTTCGGCACCACTCAGTCACCATGTGCAACTTATTCCCTATCATTAACATAAGAAAAGTGAAAGACAGGAAACAGCAAAGTCACGTGATGTGCCCTCTAGTTTTTATATATATTCATTCTCTATGGTGTTCCCACAGATGGCTGTGGATCTAAGAATTCAGGACAGATGAACAGTGACTAAAACAACCAATTTAATGTCACACTTCAACACTTTTTTAATAAAGAATATTCTACTATAAATACACTTTAGCAGTGAAACACAAACTAAACTTTATAAATGTAACATGTCCTTCAATCTTTAAAAGAGCACTGTCTTTAATTAGTTTTTTCTCCCCACACTCTGGCATGTTCCACCTTCAGGTGACACCTCCAGCTCGATCATCCCACCATCCCCAGGACTTACCTCTTCCCTAGTAGCCCAATGGCTTGCCTCCCCAATGGTGAGCCCATTGGGGCTAGCCGAACCCTGGTGGAGACTGAATGCACGACTGAAGGACAGCCTGGTAGGTGGGTGCTAGGCCTGTAAGGTGCCAGCATCATTCTGCAGCCCTGCCAGTATTCTTAACTGTTTTCTCCTCCCTCTGGAGTTGGCAGAGTGAATGGGCATACACAAGCATGCAATGAGCATGCGCATGCGTGAGTCAGCCAACTCCACCCTCCCCTGCAGGCTGTCTTATAAGCTATCTTTAATCTGCAAACCTGTATTTCCTGCAGATGTTTTTTGAATACTAGTTCACATTCTGTTTTTTCATCCTTACTGGTATTTCAATTAATCCAGTAGATAATTCTAATGTACACTCAGGTACTAAAGCCCCTTTTAGACCAGTGTAATAAAGTTAATGTCCTTGTTTAGCTCTTAGATTGTTAGCACTTGGCATCCATGTTCTGCCACAGAACTCTGTAGTTGAAGGGGGCATTAACTACATCCCACAGTCCTAAAATGGTACTTACCACCAGTGTGTAAATCAGGAATACCCGCTGGAATTACTTAAAGAACAATAAATATGGAACATTATAAAATGGGTATGAGAAACCAAGACCTCTGATTGGTCAGATGTGATCACATGTCCGTGCATTATTCCAGCCCTACAGCACAGGTCAGAAATACTTAACTTTCTGAACCTCATTACTCAGCTTTAAAAATAAAAATCCAAGGAACCATTTTATAATTACAATCAGGCACTCCAGGAGTGCATAGTTGTGGGATAACAGCACTCCACAGGCAGGTTCATAAGGCACTCAGTGTTGCCTCATGCCTCACTTCCCAAGGCATACCATTATTTTATTTTATTTATTTATGACTTTGGTAACTGGGTAAGTGCACCGATCCCAGGGACTGTTTTCAGGCACGACCCGGGCCACATACAATGGCACAGAAGTAGACTATAAGTACAATACAATGAGCAGTAGGCAAGAAACAATAGGACAAAACAAAAATACAATGTTATATAAGACACAAGGTTGCAAAATACAATAAATTCAGATTTACAAATACAATAAATTCAGATTTACGGTAAATGACAGAGATAACAAGCAATATTCCTAAAAGGAAATGTGGACCAACAGATAGGCGAGCAGTCGCTCCTGGATGAGGAATGTTAATCTCCAGAGATGGGGAGTAGGAGGAGGGAGGGGAAGGGGTGGGGATGTAGGGACAGGAGGGTTAACATAAAATAAAGTAGTACCAGTTGGCACCACTGGAGAGGGTGAGAATGGGAAAGCACCAGGCGGTTAGGGCAGCTATCTAGGTGGGCATTTGCAGCTGCAGTTTTTTAGTAGGCAGGATCTGAGGTGGTGCTTAAGGAGAGATGGGTGCTAGAAGATCTGAGTGGGGTAGGTAGCCCATTCCAAAAGGTGGGTGTTGCTACTGATAGAGTGTTCCCACCCGTTCTATTTGTGGTTCACGGCACCTCGGGGGGGACAGTAGAAGATCAAAGACACCTAGATGAAGTATGTGGCTTACAGAGGTTGGAGAGAGGTGAGACAGCACTATTTCAAATCATGGTGTCTACAAAGCAGCCCATGGTGAATTCAAAATGGCCTTGTAGGGGAAGCCAACTGAGGGAGCTGTAGAGGTCACAGTTATGCATGGAGAAAGGAGTAGACAGCGTGAAGCGACAAGCGCTGTTGTATGCAGCCAATTGTCTAGCCCGCAGGGTGGCAGAGATATGAGAGAAGATAGGGAAGCAGTAGTCCAGCATGGAGAGAATGTTGTCCCTGGCTATGGCAATGTGAGCAACATTAGACTGATAGGGTTTTATACAATAGGCAGTGCCTAATTTCTGGTTAATCCTGTGGATAACAAGATCAACATGGTCAGTGAACGAGAGGGAGGGGTCGAGCATAATCCCCAGGTATTTAAAGGTGGAGACATTTTCAAGAGCAGGCCAACTGGTGAGAGAATTTGGAGAGAGGAGTTGTCTGCAAGGTATTTAGCAAGCACTGGTTTAGATGCAAATAGCATTGCCTTGGTCTTTTTGGCATTTACCAGCAGTAAGTTGAAAGTAAACCAGCTGTGGGCAGTACTGTAGTTCTGGGAGAGGGCAGAGGATATATGAGGGAGAGATAACAAGGTTGTCAGCATAGAGGAGCATGTTGCAGTTCAGGCAATCAGAGGGGAGGGTGTTTATGAAGATACCATAATAGTGCACATCCTGTCATGCCTTATTGCTTAATATCAGAATGGAAACCAGTATTTAAAAACCAGCTTTTACTGGGGGGGGGGGGGAGTACAGTTTCACCGCTGTTCTCATAATTAAGGTAGAATCATTGCCTGTCATGTAGTCCTCCAGGTAATGTGGCTGGGAGACAAATAAAACATTATCTTGGATATCTCCAGCCTACTGAAGGTCATAGATACAATGATGGAAACTGGGATCAGACCTGCGAACTGCTAAGGAGACAAGGAGCTGTGCTTAAGTGATTATGTTTTACACATATTTATGTCATAAGACCCCAAATCCTGTGAAGCTTTTCTTAGTTTATTTTTAAATCTGCTTTCATCTTCCTATAGTTCAACTGAAGTGGTACTTTGTGTAGATAATGCCACATTGATTGCCAGGGTAAAAGATTTGGGTGGTCTATTGCAATGCTTTTTAATGGGTTTTTATCACATTCAGTTTTGGTCTAAATAATCAATGATTAATGAACATTACAAAATAAAAGTATTGTTATTTGGTAAAAGTAATTATTCAAGAAACAGTTTGACTTAAGTTAACTACAGCTGGAGGTGGGTTGTAGAACAAGTCCAAACCTTAACTACCTGGTCATTTCTCCTGTGCACTCCCATATTGGCCAGATCACAAACACTATTAATCATAGACTGACTAATTTTGTACCAGAATCTTAACAACTTTACTACTCCATCTAGAAAATTGGTAGTTATGGACTTGTTACTGTCTATTATTGATTATGGGCAGGGATCTGTGCCCTGTGAGGGGTGCAAACCATTTTAAATAAAATGTCATTTTGTTTTGGGGGTTGATTTATGTACCCAACATTGTTTCCTTTATGAATGATTGGAATGGCTATCATTGTAAGACAGAATTAATTTCCAGCTTGGTCTATGGGGTATGAGAGCTATAGATGGCTGTCTTACACAAGGGCTTAAATGACTCTTCTCTATCCCATGAATCATGTGTGCAGTGTATCATTCAAGCAGCTGTATCTAGTGGTTTTGCCTTCCCAAATTGTAAAACTTCATGGGGTTGGAGGTCTTTTTTTTTTCCTACAGAGTTATCAAATTCTGGAACAGAGTTCCTCAGGACTTAGTTCAAACTTCAGTCATGCCTAATGTTTAATCTAGCACCTACAATGACTGCATAGTACTGCTGTTTGCCATTGTTTTTGTTTGATGACTGCATTTCATAATGTATTAGAAAATGGGCTTTTTACTTGGAGGCACCTGACTGGAAGGTACCGATTCCTCAGAGGTACATTAACTTTCAATAGATGTCCACCAAGTAAAAAGTCCCAGCCCAAGCCTCTCTCATGCTCAGTCAAGTATCCTTGTGCCCAGCCTGGTTTGTCATTGGTTGAAGCACTGAGTACACAATTTGAAACTGCCACTATGCTGTTACCGTTTAGTGAGAGAGTAAGCCCCCACACATGCACATTCACTCCTTAGACCAGACACCACCCAGTAACTGCCCAAAAGAAACCTGTTTTCCCTGTCATAAAGCAGTCTTTTGTTTCTTTTTTCTTTGTGTGTTTTTTTTCTTCTATGCATAAAACAACTGCTGCCACCGCTCACTCACCAAACACAGGCACAGGACTCACAAGCCTATGGGCATAAACAGCCCTCGTACCAAGAGAAGCAAAACACAGAAATTTGTTTTTCTTTTAAATAGACCTGCCAAGCCAGAGTACATGTGGTGGTTTGTTTCAGCACTAATCCCATAGCAATACGCACATATGTTCCTGATAGCACTATTCCTGCCTTAAAGCAACCTTGGCATCCACCCATCCTCCAAGCTACAAAACTATGTGCGATAATGGAAGACTTACAGACCACCTTACAAACTGCGAACATCTATTGACCCATAGCTGTCTGCTCGCCCCACTACTGTTTCTGTGACAGTCTGTTTTCCTTCTCGTGACATTGACCCACATTGCATTTCCTGTCATGCTCTGACCTGACGAGCTAAAGGAAATATAGCAGCCAATGACTTTCATGATACTCTTTATTTTAAAACAAGGAGACTTTCATGAAGTGGCTGCATCCACTAGTACCCCAAGGAGTGGTGTTGATCACGAATCTGTTTCGGAGGACAGGCGACCAGTACTTTCTCGAGCCCTGTTTCACCAAGTGGCCCCAGCTTCACTTCTAGTACTTGGTTGGGCCACCCAACAGTCTTTCAGTACAGTCTTTTGGTGGGACAGCCATCATCTCCTGTGACGTCCTGACCCTTATCATCCCTGTGTTCAATCATCACCAACAGCAAGAAAGGGGAGAAACAAAACAGCTTTACCATTAAGTCATCATCAACAGTATGAAATAATAAACAAAAGGAACGCAAGTGAGCTGGTGGGGGATATCAAGTGCCAATGATGGGAGGTAGTGTATACAGAGCAGTAACAAAACAGTGAAATACTGCACTGTCTCTATTGGTAAATATTGTCAAGAATACCAGTAGAGGGACTACTTTACTAAGCAAGCAACTGTAACTTAATTTTTAGTCTTTTTTTTTACTATTTTTGTTTAATCCTTGAATATTACAAAAAAAACCTTTACAGGTAGCCCATTTTCTAAGCACAATAATACCCTTCAGGGTGGGCAATATGGGCAATACCAGACCTTTCAGGGGCTATAAGGCCCTCTGCCTGCAGCATTGGACCTCATTACACTCCTGGGCAGTCCGATATTACCCAATACCGCCCACCCTGTCAGGTATTATTGCTTGCATGACTGACATTTCTGAGGCATATATTGCCCTAGTTTATTGTAATTATTTGTTTTATATCTGTCTTGTTTGTTTTTTTTTTGCTTTGAATTTCAACCAGGACATCTTTGAAAATGGACTCTTGTTGCTTAGAGAGCTGCCTTACAGTAAAGAAAACAAAATTAAATGAAGAGCTAAAAAAAGATTTATGAAAGCGGTGTCAGACTGCATGGCAGGCATCACATTGCTGTAGTGCCTCAGAGTTTGCATCCCTACAGAAATGGGTATCCTACTGCTCCAGGAGCATCAATGTGGCCTAACAGGGGCCCCAGTGCTCGCAGTAAGGACCCCACAGTTGGTCCCATTGCAGGGTCCCCAGGGTATCCCAGTTCCCACCAGTAGTGACAGTACAGTGGCCCCTCTCAGGCCTCTAGCTAGGACAGTACAGAGTAGCAAGGAAGGACAAGTTCAGTAAAATGGGGATCCTCACACACAAAAGCCTGCCTGTGTGGTTTTAGAACTTTTTTTCTGAAGCCTTCCTCAGCAACCTTTTTCCCACCTCTGGGTTGGCACAAGATAAGTGCCAGCGCAACCGTTTTTTCTTAAAATGACCAGCCCGCACTGATTAGTTTGTTGCCCCCAACATTGCTAGGGACTCGGTGTCCCAAATGTGGGGGGTGTCTTCTTAAAGGAGCTGGCATAGCAAGAACAGAAGATTTAGCTAGCCATCAAGAGAGAAGAAAAAATAAAGACAAATGACTGGCCAGTCAGGGCAGCAGGAGGGACTTACCTCAGCCCTATATGGGATCCATTGCTGTGTCCTGGCCATTCTAGTGATGTCAGCAACCCCTTTCCTTTGTCAACAGTCAAGTTCAGTAGTCCCCATGTGGCGGCAGTCTCCTCAGTTGGCAGGTCCTGTGGCGACAGCCAAAGAAGTTGGCGGTCCAAAGTGTGGCAGAAGCAATGGTTGGTGTGACCTCTATAGCTCAGGTTTTTTATTTATTTATTTATTTAATCAAAGTCCCTCATCAGCGGCAGAGAATGAATGGCTGTGGTGGTGAGGGGGGGGGGCTGAGAGAACAGCTGAGCCGGGAGAGGTGGGTACAAAGCATCAGCTCCAGGCGGCAGAGCAAGTTGAGACCAGCGAGGTCCCACTGCAGGCCACCCTCAGCACCTCCCTGAGCAGCAACCTGAGCAAGACTTAGCCAGGCTGCGAGCCAGCAGCAGCACCAAAAAGGTAAATGCTGACCACCGTAGCATACTGCACTCCTGTTTTTTTTTTTTATAGAAAAGTAAAACATTACCACAGACTGCAATTGAGGCTGCAGGGGGTGGGCAGGGTCCCAAGTATAGACCTGCCCAGTGAGGTGAGAATGAAGAACAGAGCAAAGCCCTACTTTAAGAAATGCCCAGCGAGTGGAACAGGGGGCAGACAGGCCCCACTCCTTAAAGGAAGCCCAGGAGGGGCAGAGTTTGGCCATAAGGTTCAAGCAGAGCCCGATTACAGAGATGTCAGAAGGCAGAGTACGGGGCAAAGCAGGCCCATTTATTATAGCAGCACCAGCACATGGGCCAAGATGAAAGGGGTAGATCAAAGCCCAAGTTAAAGGAATGGCTAGTAGGGGCAGAGAGAAAGAAATTAGGGTCAGGCAGGCTACCTGCTAAGAAAGGCCTTAGCAAATAGAGAAACCCCAGAGTGAGAATAAGAGGAAGAAACAGTCCAATGAATGCCAGGTGGGTGGGACATGCGGCAGGGCAGGTGCTGGTAGCCACTGGCCAGCAAAATGAAGGGTCAAGACTGGATTGTGCTAGTAGCACAGCACCAGAATTTAGTAGCCCAGAGCAAGGGGCTAGTACAAAAATACTGCACCATGTACAGCAGGCAGTAAGGGAAACAAAGCCACGTCCCCACCATAGCTGCCTCAGCCCAAGTCAAGAGGATAGAGAGCTAATGTAAAAGGGTTTAACTGATCCCAGAGCCCTGAGCCAAGGGAGGGACAGTGGGCATAGGACCTCCAGCACATAGGCACAGTGACAGAAAGCAGGCTCAGACCATAGTGAGCTCTATTACATAAGATGTATGCAAATCTGCCAGTGGCAATTTGGTTCGATGTAGGGAGCCAGACAAGTGGAGCCACAGTATAGGTTGTGAAAGGCCTAGAGAGTCAAGTTGGCAAGTTGCATTGTTCTTGGGCTGCATCAAACTCTGGGCATGTCAGGGACCCTACACCCAATTTTATAAAAGGGGGAGGTCCCTGCACCAAAGACCCAGGAGTTGCTGCAGTTGCAGGCTTGTGCCAAACATTTGGTGCACCTGCAGGGATTGACACAGAGATCTGCCCCCATCCTGTGCAACAGTAGAGGGGCCATGAGGGTGGGGGATGAATATGCATGCCAGGAGGGGGTAGAAGGAGCATGGTGTGCCCTAGTGGGCACTGGGAGACAGCAGCAATGACAGGGTTGTGATGTGGCGCCCAGTGGATTTGCTATTTGCAAAGCCACACAGACGATCAGATGGGACTACATTTGGGGGGGTTGGCAGGAACAGACAGTGACATGGCCCCAGGAGGGTACAGCTCTGGCACCTGCCCCATAGGCACAATAACTCCCAACCCTGTAGGTAGGAGGCAGCAGCCTACCACAACACAGGAGGGTGGGCACTAGGGGACTGTTGTGGTGCCTGGAGAATGTTCCTCACCAATACTGGCAGCTCTCAACCTGCAGCCACAGCTTCCTACATACAGGGGTGGTATTTTTTGCACCTATGGGGAAGGTGCCAGGGCTGTGCCCATCTGTGGTCATGTCTCTGTCTCTGTCCATCCCTGCCAACCCCCCATGAAGCGGTCCCATCCAATTGGCTGTATGTCTTTGTAAAGTTAATCTCCCTACCACCTCCAGCTAATTTTTCTCTGCCCTTCACCGGCTTTTCCCCCTTCCCCCATGGCGCCAGCTCAAGTTCCCACTCAGCACTTGTCTCTGGTTGCTTCAACCCTCCCCTCACCTCTGCCCTCTCTGTCTGCTACACACCCCCTAATTAAGCCCCTGTGTCACCCTCCTTTGTCTCAGCACTACTTTACTAATCACTCTCATATTCTTCCTTCCTCCTCCAGACCTCAGCTGCTGCGGCTTAACCAGCTGCACTGCCGCTCACCTTCTGGCCGATGCTCCAAGCCTCTGAGCTGGGTAATATCTCCTAGACTGCCGGGGAAGCAGTGGTTTGCCGGCATTGGCCCAACGATCCCCATGTGAACCCTGATTGGACCACTGCGTTTTCCCTCAAACCTTATTGGCTGCTCATGTGTACTGTTAATTTTTCCCGTTGCTCCCATTGACTTGACAGGAAAGCGGTGGGAGTTTTGGCCCATGCTCAAACTGTGACTTGTATTCAATCTGATTACCAGCCTGCTAAACTGTTTTACTGTTATTTGATTTAATTTAAAAAGCTGAATCCGAAAAAACTGTATTGTGAGCTGCCTAGTTTCTACTCTTTCTCTACCTTTCTTCACTACCTCTCCCTCGCTGTCTTCTTTGTTTTTTCCCTTCCTTCACCATAAAGTTAATCTCCCTGCCACTGCCAGCTAATTTTTCTCTGCCCTTCACAGGCTTTCTCCTCCTCCCCCGTGGTGCCAGGTCAAGTTCCCACTCAGCACTTGTCTCTGGTTGCTTCAACCCCTCGCCTCTGCCCTCTCTGTCTGCTACACACCCCTCGATTAAGCCCCCACATCACCCTTCTTTGTCTCAGAGCTACTTTACTAATCACTCTCCTATTCTTTCTTCCTCCTCCAGACCTCAGCCCTTGATCGGGCTTCACCAGCCCTCCGGTGGCACGGCCGTGGCTTAAGAACCAGCCACGCTGCTGCTCACCTCCAGGCTGACGCTGTGAGCCTCTGAGCCGGGTAAGATCTCCTAGACTGCCGGGGAAGCAGTGGTTTGCCGGCATTGGCCCAATGATCCCCATGTGAGCCCTGATTGGACCACTGCGTTTTCCCTCAAACCTTATTGGCTGCTCATGTGTACTGTTAATTCTTCCCTGCTTCGGGCCGTTGTGCCCATTGACTTGACAGGAAAGTGGCCAGATTTTTACATGCGCCCCCCCCCACCTCACTCCTTAATTAAACAGACCATCACCCCACCCACCCAAAGGATCCTCCCCCTGGAAAGCACACCACTGGTCTCCCGCTGGGTCCACCCCCTCTCTCCCTCTCCACCTCTCTTTGCCCATGCATCTCTGTGATTTCTGCCTCTGAGCCCTCCCATCCCATTCTCTGCTCTTTCTCAGCTTATCACGCACAACACCCTCTCTCTGATCACCCTTCTCCTCTCCCTATTTACCCTCTTCCCCCTTCTCTTCCCACCTGGAGCCCCTTCCTTCCCCTCCACTAAGCCCCCAGTTAAACATCTCTTATCGCTGTTCTGGCACTCTTCCACATGAGGCAAACCATACTCTCATGAGACACCCCTTCTCAAAAATACTGCCCGCCCTCACCTGTGGACACTGGATCCCCACATCTACCCCCTACACAACCCTCCTGCTGAACTTTCGCATCCTCACTACTGCACGACTCTGCCCTAAAAGTAAACGCAAGCTCTCCCTCAGGGAATTACGTCTGGGCACCCTGAAACTCCTGCTCCTCATCCTCCTGCTATCAGGAAATGTCCACCCCAACCCTGGTCCAAACAAATCTAAGGTCTCCACCAAGAATAGACCATCCAGTGCTCTCTCAATCATATGCCTAAACATCTGCAGTCTCCTTCCCAAGCTTGACTCACTCCAAGCCTTTGCAACCTTACACAACCCAGATATCCTGGCAGTTGTTGAAACCTGGCTCAGCCTCTCAATGCCAGACTATGCAATCACCCTCCCAGGCTACAACATTTTTAGACTTGATCATAAGTCAAGAAGAGGTGGAGGTTGTGCGTTATACCTGAAAGACACTCTTCTGGGCCACCCCATTGATACCATCCTCCCGGCCACCCAGGCACAGATTCTACCCATTAGAATCCTTCTAGGGGCACACAATAAAGCTCTCACAGTTGTCACTGTGTATATTCCTCCTAGAGAGCAAGGACCGGGACTGTCCACTGTATTGGATCTTGTCAGGTCACAACCACCTGACTCTGAAACCATCCTGCTTGGAGACTTTTACATTAACTGGATTGCAGCCGAGGCTGGGGCTATCAGAGACTCTGTCATATCAACCAATCATACCCAGATGCTAGACTCCCCTACCAGAAAGAACTATAAAACTAGGACCAGCTCCCTACTGGATTGGATTATGACCAGTCACCCCACCAGAATCATGAACCGCACTATCCTTCCTGACTCACTCAGTGACCATTCGCCTGTTAGCTGTACCTGGTCCAACAAAATTTGTAAACCCCAAAAAAAACTCTACAGTAGAGTTCTTCAGCAGGGTCAGTTATCACATCTCAAATCCCACCTTCTCCATCAAGACTGGACGTCTGTTCTCAGGGCAACCGACACCAGTTCCACGTCGGACCACTTCATACACATCTTTAATGAAGCCTGTAATTTATTTGCTCCCCTAAAGAAGCACAAAGTTAAATCTCTCTGCAACCCCTGGCTAGCAGGAGACCTCCTTATGAAACTAAAATCCAGGGACAACCTGTGGGAATTGGCCAGATCCACCGGTAGGCAAGTCGACATCCAGAACTATAAATATGCACGGAATGATTGCACTAAATCCATTCGGCTACAGAAGTCTGACTACTACAAGAATGCTCTCACCGACACCTGGGGAAATGGGAGAGAGTTCTGGAACAACATAAAAGAAGTCACGGAGATGCAATCCAAATTATCACCAGCCATGCTCAAGGTTAACGGGAGTACATCACTTGATCCTAAAATCATTGCTGACACCTTCAACGTGGCATTCACTGACTTTAGCAGTGTTGTCCCCCCTGATTTCTTCAATGATGAGGTCCCCCCACATCCCACAGCCACACCCTTCCTGCCAGCCACTCTCCCTTCTACTTTAAGGCAATAAAGACGCATGATGTTTGCAAGTACGTCACCAAAGCTCTATGCAAATCCAGATCAAGCAACGACTCACTTGACTTCAAGCTTCTATCCCTAACATTAGAAGAAGTTCTGAGGCCTCTCACTAGGATTTTTAACCTCTCCCTCTCTCTCTCAGCCAGTTCCCGGACAAATGAAAATCAGCCACTGTCACTCCAATCCATAAAAGTGGAGACAAGATCACACACGGAAATTATCGCCCAGTCTCTATCCTACCCTGCTCTCAAAGGCATTGGAACGTATAGTAGCTGACCAGCTCACTGACTATCTGGACAAATATAATATTCTCTGCCGGCAGCAATACGGCTTTAGAAAAGGCTATAGTACTGCATCCGCCTTCCTGGAATTCACAGGTGCCATCCACAGCTCCCTGGACCATGGTAAACTCACTGGAGCTATCTACATTGACCTCACCAAGGCCTTTGATTCTGTACACCACCGCCTTCTACTTGGCCAACTTCAGTCCTCTGGACTCTCCACTGAATCTGTTACTTGGTTCAAAAGCTACCTTGAAAATCGGTCCCAACGTGTAAAAATTGCGGATGTGCTCTCTGATGCCAAACCTGTAGGCTCTGGTGTCCCACAGAGCTCTATCCCTGGCCCACTCCTTTTCAGCCTGTTCCTAAACACCCTCCTGGACTCCTGCACTGAACAAATGATACTTTATGCCGATGATGCGGTAATTCTTGCATCCCACCAAGACACGAATCAGTTGCAAAATAATCTACAGCAGGGTTTCACTTTGAATGAGAACTGGTTCATAAAGCATAAATTGATCCTTAACCAGAAAAACCAAAAACCATGATTTTCAGCAGCACCCACAATAAATATAAGGACCACTACCTCACCATTAACACCACACAAGGTGGTCCTCTGGAACAGGTCCAAACATTTGAATACCTTGGGATCACCCTTGACACACACCTCTCCTATGTTGACCACATTAATAATGTTGCCAAAGCTGCAAACTCCTGACTGGGCATGCTTTTCCAACACAGAAGACACCTTTCCCCTGAGGCACTGGCAGCCGCCGTCCAGAGCTCCATCATTTCCACCATTGACTATGGTCTTATAATCTATGGCTCTGCTACTGATACTGCACTCAAACGTGTAGCTACCTCCCTAAACAAGGATTGCCAGCTCATCACGGGCGCTCAACGCCTTACTCACACCTGTGACCTTTATACCCAAACCGACTGATTGCAACTAGACAATCGAATAAAATATCATAGAAACATAGAAACATAGACTTTGTCGGCAGATAAGGACCACTTGGCCCATCTAGTCTGCCCATTTCCCTACCTACAGGATAGGCCGCAGACCCTAGTTAACCAACAGTCTATTTCTTCCTACTCCCCACAAGAATTGCCTTATGTCTGTCCCATGCATTCTTGAATTCTCCCACAGTTTTAGACCCCACAACCTCCTCAGAAAGGCTGTTCCATGCATCCACTACCCTCTCTGTGAAATCATACTTCCTCACATAGCCCCTGAACCACCCCCCTCTATCTTTCAATTGTGTCCCCTTGTTCTTGCACGTCTCTTTTTCTGAAAGATGTTACCCTCTTGGACTTTGTTGATTCCACTGAGGTACTTCAAAGTTTCTATCATGTCCCCCCTCTTCCTTATTTCCTCAAGGGTATACATATTAAGCTCCTTTAGTCTCTCGTCATACGGCTTCTCTTGCAGACACTGCACCATTTTAGTTGCCCTCCTCTGGACTGCCTCAATCCTGTCTATGTCCTTGCGGAGATGGGGTCTCCAGAACTGGACACAGTACTCCAGATGGGGTCTCACCAACTGTCTGTACAGAAGGATAACAACTTCCTGTTTTCTGCTGCTGATGCCTCTCCTGTGCATCCCAGTATACCCCAGCCCTCCCTACTGCCTTCTCACATTTGCTTGCTAACCTTAAGGTCATCTGATATGATTACCCCAGGTCCCTTTCTTTTTGTTGTTGTTACTACCCCCCATGTGTATTCTTCCCTGGGTTCTTGTTTCTCAGGTGCATTATTTTGCACTTCTTTGCATTGAATCCTAGCTGCCATACTTTGACCATTCCTCCAACCTTGCCAAGTCCTTCTCATCCTTTTCCGCCTCCTTGTGTATCAACCCTGTTGCAGATCTTTGTACATCTGCAGAGGCATCTTTTCCTTCCAGTCCCTCTGCAATGTCACTTATGAAGACATTAAAAGGACTGGACCCAATACTGAACCCTCGGTACCCACTAGTAACCCCTCTTTCTTCAAGTGGACTCCATTTACAATTACCTTCTGTGTCCTGTTGTCCAGCCAATGTTTTACCCAGGCTACCACCCTGGGACCCACTCCCAGGCTGGTTAATTTCTCTATTAATCTTTTGTGTGGGACTGTGTCAAATGCCTTGGTAAAGTCTAGGTAGGCCATGTCCACAGCCCCTCCCTGGTCTACTACTTTGGTCACCCAGTCAAAGAAATCTATTAGATTCGTCTGACATGACCTTCCGCTGTGAACCCATGCTGCCTTGGGTCCTGGCCCACTGGCCTCTAGGTATTCAACTATTCTTTCCTTCAGAGTGACTCCATCACTTTCCCTACCACAGAGGTCAGACTGACAGGTCTGTAGTTTCCTGCCTCTGTCTTGGTCCCACTTTTGTGAGGGAATCACATCCGCCTTCCTCCAGTCCTCGGGTACCACACCATCCTCCCATGATTTATTAAAAAGAGTAGCCAGTGGTTTCACTAGTTCCCCCATTAATTCCTTTAAAATTCTGGGGTGAATTCCATCAGGCCCCATTGCTTTGTCCACCTTCAGTTTTAGGAGTTCTTGCAGAACCCCTTCTTCTGTGAAAGGACTGGGATTGACCCCCCTATCAAGAGTGCTTCTGTTAATTGGATTAGGCACTTCCCCCTCCTCGTTTGCGAATACTAAGCAAAAATATTCGTTCAGTATCCTTGCTTTTTCACTGTCCCCCCTGCCCACCCACCATTCATTCTATTCAGCCTCACTATCCCTCCCTTTGTCTTTCTATGCTCGCTGATGTAACTATAAAAGGTTTTATCCCCCTTTAATCTGTATGGTGGCTAAGAAAATTTTGATGGGTCTTGCATCTCCTGGAGTCTGTTCCCCTCCTACAACCCAGAAACAGCAGCCGCACCAGGGAGCTAAGCCACAGCTTCTCCAATCCCCACTGCCGTACTACGCAAGGTCAAAGATCCTTTGCCTACAGAGCCCCTAGCTGGATGAATGGACTCTCTAGTGACAGTACCGCCACCACCTCGCTCGGCACCTTTAAATCCAGCCTTCGCAAGTCACTCATTGCCTCTAGTACCTGTGATTGCCCTGGCCAATAACGGAACATCTATTTAACTATGCCTGCCTTGACCTTATGCTGACCCCTACCAGTTGGGTGGTTGACACTGTGTTATGTAGCACTTGCAAATGCCTGGTCACTCTCTGCTAATCTTTGATTCTCTGACAGTGCCTTCCTGGAAGCACCCCCCATCCTGAACCCTACCACAGCCCTCACCTATCTTCTCCTCTGCCCCCTCAACCCTCACCTCTCTCCCTCCCCTTTGACATCTCCAGCCCTTTTCTCCTACCTTTGTCATCTCTAGTTCTTGCCTTGTTTATGTATCAATAAGTGATTATATGTCATACTGTCATTCTTGTTGTTTTGTTGTACCTTATGACGTGGAACCTTTGTAAAAGAGCCCTGGCTCAAAGGTATTTGTAATCCTAGACCGAAATAAATAAATAAATGGCACACTCATTGGGTGCCACATCACAACCTTGTCAGTGCTGCTGTCTCCCCGACACCCTCTAGGGCACCTGTGTGTTCCTTCTGCCCCGCCCCCCTACTTTTAGGTCCCACCCAGTTACCACAGTGTCTGGCAGTGGTGCATGGCCTTTTGATCACCTCCTGGCTGGCTTAAACTGAACTCCCTGTTCCGTCCACAGTGGGGCTTCCAAAATTACAAATAAGGGGATGCTGCAGCCCCCCACCCCATGGTGCAAGTCTCTTGCAACCGGTTCCATGTGATAATAGTGAATACAATATAGCAAACATCAAAATAGCAAATGTCACTGCCCATAACAGCTACTACTACCTGTTCTTTCAACAGTTGTTCTTGGTATGATGACTTGATACATATGCGGGGGGCTGCACCCCCCCATCTTAAATATTCTAACATCACGCCGCTCATTGATTTTGGAGAGAATTACATATTTGGAACACTGTAATTATGAGTCGCTGTTATGTATCATTTACTATTGTGATACTCGCTATTTTGACGTTCGCTATTTTGCAGTCACTATTATCACGGGATACCCTTGCAACCTGGCATAAGGGTGCTTCTGTTACAGGGGTGATGCAGGGTGGTTTGGGTGCAAGGCAAACTGATTCTGACCCAGTCTGCATTCAAAAATCGGGATTGCTGCAAAGTTTGATGCAAGGTGCCACTTGCGGCATACACATTTGGCACAGGCACCTTGCGTCAAACATGTCCTTTTTAAAATCGGGCACAGTATGATCAAACATGTAAATAAAACCATATTAATGTATGAAGGTACACTAAAAATATATATCAAATATAACAGATAATGTACATACAAATAATACGCACAGGAAATGCACATGCACTGAAGCAAGAGAAAGACAGTTGTCCATTTAAATTCTGTAATGGGTCATGAAACTAAGGTCTACATTCAGTCCATCATTTTTGGTACTGAGAAGAAAAATAAGCCTGAACTCATAAGCCCACCTTTCTTGTGTATTTCTGAAGTGTTTTTGAGAATCTGTACAGAGAGGTCAGAGGAATGATCAGATTGAGAGAAATGCTGTCACACAGGTTTTTCAATATTTTTCTCATTTGTGTTTTGCCTGTGGGAGTTCATTCAGGTTTGAAGGGGTTGCCCGGTTTTGCCCATATAGCCTGTATGTGGACACTTCTTGCACTGGATGTAATAGATAGCAGTCTGGTATCCACATGTGTAATTCCCCTGTATCTTGAATTGCTTGTTTTGGGGTGTTGTTGATAAAATCTGAAGTGGAAATGTGCTCACGTTTTACATTTAGGAATATTACAGGGTTTAGTGCCTCCTAGTGACCTATTGTTTTGATAAGGTATAAGTTTTCTCCTGGCAATCAGGTTAGATAAGTTAGCTGGTTGTTTGAAAGACAGTAAAGGTGGCTCCTGGAAAATACATTTCAAAGTGTCATCCTCACTGAATATTGGTTGTAGGTCCTTAATAATTTTTCATAGGAACTCCAGATCAGAGTTGTATGTGATAACCAAAGGTGTCTGGTTGGTGGTGGTCTTTTCTTTATATTGTAATAGTTGTTGTTTTAGCATAAGCGTGGCATATTCCATAGCTCTGTCAATATCTCTAGAGGATTGTCTCTGTTCAGTAATTTTTTTTTCAGTGTGACAAGGTGTTTATCTCTGTCCTCCTCACTCAAACAAATTCAGTGGTATCAAAGCACTTGACTGTACATTACAGATTTTTAGCGTGCCTAGGGTGATTGCTGTTTTTGTGTAGGTATGTCTGTCTGTTGGATTCCTGTAGATACAGGTCTGTAAGGTTTTATCTTTGATGGTTACTGTGGTGTCAAGGAAATTGATGCTGATGTCAGAGTACTCCAGGGAAGGGTTAATGGATGAGTGGAGGATGTTAAGTTACTGATGAAATTCTTTATCTGTCTGAATACCTTCTGTTCAAATCATAAATATATCATCTTCATATCAGAATTGTGTGAGTGGTTTGATTTAACTTTGTTTCAGGAAATCCTCTTTCAAATTCACCATGGAAAGATTGGACTGTTGTGGAACAATCCTGGTACCCATTGCTGTTCCCATAGTTTGAACATAATGTTTGCTGTTGAAATTGAAGTTGCTGTGGGTCACAATAAATTCAATAAGTCATGCAATGAATTTTGGGTGGATGTTGCGATTCTGTCTTTTCTCTTGTAGGTATTTAAGACAGGCTGAAATTCCATCAGTATGTGGGATATTTGTGTAGCGGGAGTTCACATCCATCGTGGCGAAGATGGTACTAGGCGGTAAATCTCTAAAAGCAGAAAGTTTATGTAAGAAATCTGCCATTTGCCTGGTGAAGGGGTTTGTGTGGCCTGAAAGCTTGTGTTTTGTAAATCTCTTGTTTGTCCAATGAAAGGTATCAAATCACCCACTTTATTCATCTTTTTGTACAAGGACCAATACGGCTACAAAAATATTATGTGATGCAGTAGTGCTGCATTTACATCACAATGCTTCATCACAATACATGTGCACACATACTACACACTCACTCCACCACACACACACATATGCGTGCATATACACACACACACATATACACACCTGTATACCCTACTATACTCACACATGCACATGTATAGATGCACACCAGTGTTCTGTTGTTTTTTGACAGCTGCTTTTGCTCAGCAATATGTTTCAATTGGACCTGCTAGGAAATAGTTTTGAGATGATTGTACAGAACAATACAGCTAGAGCTGAGCTATAACTGTAACATCAGATGTTGGTGGAAAAGTTACACTGAATCTCTCTTAGACCAAAACAGAATGAAAACCCTACTGGAAATGATCAGGTAGAACAATCTGAAATGATCAGATACAATCTGACTTGGGAGAAACTGGTCTCTAATAAATAAGAAAGGGAACAGATGGGCACGTGTTTATGGAGTGGTAGTAGTGTCTTGTCTGTGTTTGAAATATAATGCATTGGACACTTGACTTTCATGGCAACTGAACATAATAGATCAGATGGGCTCAGGCCACCAGTTAGTCACACCACCATCTACTGATCACACCATCTGCACAGTCTAGCCAGACACACATCAACGTCTATACCGAACCAGCCTGTAGTCAGAATTTCTACAAGACCCCTGCAGTGTGATGATCACTTTTCAAAAAGCTGAGATTAGCAGAGTGGGCAGAGCTGTTCAAATAAAACTTATAAACTGCCTTATCTGACTAATGTTTCACAACATTTAATGCAAGCTACAGCACGGCGTGTTATGTGCAACATAAAAACTCTGGGCATACAGCAGGTTTTGTCTACAGTTACTTTTTCTCATGCTAAAGGGTCTGTGAATTATAGATTTTGACATCAGGCCATTTGCTTACTTCATCAAGCAAGGCTGATTGTCTTCTGATCGTGTCTAACATTAAATGATGGCACAGTCGATGGGTGCATGCATACTCACTCTCACCATGACAGTCGGAGGCTAGAGCTGACTGGTGCTGCTGCACACTGTGATGGCAATTGCCAGGATCTGTGAAGGTGATTAACAGCAGCACATACTGCTCGCACAAGTTCTGGAACTGAAAAAAGCACAGCATCCCAGTCTTTCATAGCATTATAAGTGAAATAAATAAGCGCTCCTTATTTCACAATGAAATGAGCTGGACAACAGTAAACACGAACAGGAGTTTTTGCCAAGAGGTCAAAGATCGAGATCATAATTCTAGGCCATAGAAATCATGCAATAGCCCGTGTTGTAAACTCCTGTTGCCATGGCACAGTAAACACAAATGACTTGCCCTTCCCCCACCCATTAGGGACCTTGAATAAGACTGTACCATAGAACTACAAATGCTATGGAGTGTACTGAGAGTCTAATGTAAACAGTGCACCAGGTGGCCAAACTGCAAGTTAGGAAAAAAAATCTTTTGAGTATCCAAACAATAACTAATAACATTAAAAAAGAGAAAAAGAGCAAAGAGGGCACCGATGCCTCACCTGCTGCCATTCCAGTGACATGGGTTTGGGGATGGATTCAGTTCACCAGGGGCTGGCCAGGAAGGGGAGGACTGAGCATCCGGTGGACAGCTCTCCTCCTCTGGGGAGGGAGGGTTGCAGGTCCCGGCATGTGTCTGGTCCCTAGCAGAGGCTCGGGGACAGACAGCCAGTGTCGGCACATTGGGACTTGAAGGGATGACAGCCATCAATGTCCAATGCATGGCAGTGTACGTGGTACTTCTGGATGGCATTGCACAATCCATTCCTCCAGAACAGAACAGGGAAAATGGCCAGGTGTAGCATGGGATGACACCGACCCTCACAGGCTCTGCCCAGCTACAGAGCCCTCTCCTGGAACTGGATCCATTTCACTGGTGGTAAGGTGCCAACCATCAACCCCTGCCAGGGGTGGTTAGCCATGGGGGAAGCACTGGGAAGAGGAAGTCCTTGGCATGCTGGGTGATGTGCTGGGGGGGGTCAGTCGAGAGCTAGGCCTGCACTGCGGTGGGGAGAAAAAGATTAATGGCAAACAAAAAAAAAAAGAAAGAAGAGAAAAATAATTTGTCCTCCGACCATTTAAATTCCAGTGCACTGTTCTGAAAATGAGACATGTTCACCTAGTCACATATTCACATGTATCATACCTATATGTTGTAAAATGAGAACACCAGCATTCTTGGTAACTACAAAACAGACCCTGCCATTTACAAGAGTGAGTTACAGCTTGTTAAACTGTTTCCAAAATTGATCTATTACATGTTTAAATAATTACAAGTATTGATGAAGAAGTGCATATCGCTGTAGCATTGTCGAAACCGTGGTACTTTTTAAATCACAATATTTTGTGGCATTGGTGATGTTGTCTTTTTTGTAAACTATGGAACCACCTTCTTTATAGAGTGACATAGACCAAGTTACTAAATATAACAACAAATGCACAGGAGAAAGTTAGTAAGATCTTCGTTTAGCTGCAGTGATGTCGTACAAGGCCAAGGTCACATCACATAACTGAGGGGCTTGTTTGTATAAATGAAAGGAGCCAGATATTCTGTGAATGGAGTGGTTGGCTGTTTTCAACTACAAGAGATTTACACCCTAAAAACAGAAAAATGCATCACAATCAGCCTCGCTGATCACTAGGCTGTCACAAAGGAGACCACTGCAGCCTGTGCCGCATTGGACCCAACAGTTACACACTTCTGAAATGGCCTTCTTGTAACAAGATGTTTGCTTTGCACTGCATGCCCAAGCACACATTAAAATGCTGTAGCTCCGTTGGGCAGTCCAGAGAAAACAAATTGTGAACAGCCATCAATAAACACTTTACCCTCTTCTCAGCACCTGTACTTCTGAAGAACGGGATCAACCAAAGTCCAGTGTTTGAGATGCTGAATGTCACAGCAAATTTCCAGTCTTTATGATGTGATGGCTAACACTGTCTCTCTTCATGAGCTGGTGGTAGTAATGAAAGCTTAAAAACTTGAAAGGTTGCTATTCCAGTAATACAGTTTAAAAGCTGGGTGGTTCATTATTTCAGACTCTGAGATTTTGTTCTGCCTTTGTGTCTGAACAGGAATTCATGCTGTGGGAAGCAGAACTGTTTCCACTTAGTCAGCACTGCACTGAGCCTGTAAGCCATTTTTCCCCGTAGAAGCTGATTTTAAATGCTGGTTCCAGTTCTGTTACTGTCCCAGCTCTCCGTGCTTTTTAATAATCCGACACATTGTTTCTAATGGTTTCATGTCATAACAGCGATCGCAAAATACCGATCGCTGTTATGGCAAAAGTATATCACCAAAAAGCAAATTGGCAATATACACATGCTGGCAAAAAGACCTCCAGCACGTAAACTAAGCATTTATGCGGGTGGGGGGCTGAGAGCCCCGCACTCCCCTGATTAAGGATTACCAGCTCCAGGGGGGGTGCATGTCTGGGAGGGGGCGACCCCACAAAATAAATACAAAAAATGGCAGCAGCAAAATTTTCTTGCCCCAGTTCTCAGCCCCAAAACCAGTACCTGCTGCACTGCAGCTAGTCACCCTCACCACCACACCATGTGGCTAGCTCAGCTGTAGCAGGCACACTACCCAAGACAAACCCTCTTCCCTATCCCTCCCCTTCCCCTCCCTATCCCTCCCCTTCCTGTTGCCCTCCCCTACAGTCACAGTCGCATAGGATCACTACCCTTACAGGGTAGCCCAAGAGGATAGTGCTGTAAATGTGTCATTGTTTTGACAGTCACTCATTTACAGTTGCTATCATCACTGGTTGCATTTCTAATTAATACACAGGAAGCGAGTATCATTTTAGAACTGTATGATGCAGATTATGTCCCTTACTCTTCTCTACCATTGTTGGTACAAGGGAATTGTTTGTAGCTCTATTGGCCCCAGTACAAACAGATAAACAAAAGAAGGGGATTTGATCAGAGGTGGTGTTAAGCACAAATGAACCAAGCGGGTGCTAGGGGCACTATAACAAAAAGGATGCACTAAAGTAGAAATGATAAGCAGCTTAAAAAGCAAAAAAATGCTAAAATAAAAACAAAATGGTTGTTGTTAACCTTGTGTTTCTAGAATTGTTGCCACTTTTTGGATGTGGGATGTGGCAGAAGAGAGGAGAAGGAGTGGTGAGAGTGGTAAAGGGGCATCATATATAATACTGCTTGGGAGGGCTATTAGGTTTAGAACCTCCCCAATATCTGATACCTTTTATTGGATCTAAAATCATTTTTCAGAAGACGAGCTTTCAGATCACACCAAGTCATTCTTCAGGTAATAGTAGTGGCTACAAAAAAACATAGGTTTATTCGGTAGATAGTGGACTCTACTACTAGCAAGTAACATCCACAAAAGAGAGTTGTCAGATTTGTTTTGTTGGTACAACGCATCCATGTTCTGCTATAGAGCTCTATGGTTGAGGGGGACATAAACTTCGTCATACAGTTCTAACATGGCACTTAACACCGGGGTGTACATCAGAAACAACCAGTGAGGTTACCAAAAGGCCTGTACAGATGGAAAAATAACAGATTTGGAATCAGTATTTAAAAACAGCTTCTACTGAGAAAAATAACTTACAGGTTCAGTGCCTTTCTCTCTTAACTCGGGATAGCCCTTTGTACTTCTAGGTTTTGGAACCAACCAGGTTCTGTGGTGAGAGGTGGAGCTTTTTTGGAACATCTTCTGTCTGTCCCAAGCTTAAACCTATACAGCCTGTTCCAGTTTCAACACCCCACTACTCACCATGATTTCTGTGCAGCACAGTTTCACCAATGATGCGTTGAACTATTTTTGTACAATTAATCCAGCAGGCAGAACATAGGTTGATGGTCTTTTCCCCAAAGTTGTGCATGATGGAAATCAGTTGTGCTTGCTATTTCGTATTAGCTACAATGACCTAGAGGCCAGAACCATATATCTTGTAACCTTTTGTTCTCAAAATGTGTGAAATGGAGTCCCTCAACATGAGACAGAAGGAGTTCAAGTATGGGTCATATTATAAGATTGTAGAGAAAGGCTATGAACAACATGAAAATTAATGTTTTCTGGATCACTAGGTTTCTTGTTTATTTAATGTCATTGATTAATGTGAATATTTGCTTCAAGATCTCTATGTAAATTTGGGAGAGCAATCTTCATGTATTGATGCATATTAATGAGGAAGTCATTACTGAGCTGAAGCTCATTTACCATGGATTTCTAATGTACAGTATGGAGTAACCCCATGTTAGAAAGGGGAACTTTTCTGACAGAGAAAATGAGGGGCATCACTCCTAATGTGGGACAGTTGAGATGTATATGAGGTGAACCCTTTCTAATGTGGGACAGTTGAGATGTATATGAGGTGCACCCTTTCTAATGTGGGACAGTTGAGAGGTATGTTAAGGCCTTTCTTTCTAATGTGAGACAGTTCAGATGTATGTGAGAGATGTCTCTTCTACTGGGGGACAGTTAAGAGGTATGTGGGGGTATAATTCTGATGTAGCAAAAGTGAGAGATATATAAGGAGCATCCTTCCTAATGTGCAAAAGTTAAGAGGTATGAAAGGGGGTGTTCTTCCTAATGCAAGACAGTTGAGAAATATGTGAGGGACATCCTTCCTAATGTGGAACAGTTGAGAGGTATGTGAGTTCTGCCCCTCCTTATGGGAGACAGTTGAGAGGTATGTGAGGGATATCATTTCTAATGTGAGACAGGTGAGAGGTATGTGACAGACATATTTTCTAATGTGGGACACATGAGAGGTGTGTGAGTGATGTTTGTCCTGATGGGGGACAGCTGAGAGGTATACAAGTGGTGCCCTTCCAGATGAGAGACAGTTAAAAGATATGTGAGGGGCATTGTTCCCAATGTGAGACAGTTGAGAGGTATGTGAGGGATGTATTTTCTAATGTGGGACAGTTGAGAGGTGTGTGAGTTCTGTCCCTCCTTATGGGAGACAGTTGAGAGGGATGTGAGGGATATCCTTCCTAATGTGAGACAGTTGAGAGGTATGTGAGGGATATCCTTCCTAATGTGAGACAGTTGAGAGGTATGTGACAGACATATTTTCTAATGTGGGACACATGAGAGGTGTGTGAGTGATGTCTGTCCTGATGGGGGACAGCTGAGAGGTATACAAGTGATGCCCTTCCAGATGAGAGACAGTTAAGAGATATGTGAGTGGCATCGTTCCCAATATGAGACCCATTGAGAAGTAAAGCAAATAGGATGCTGGGATGTATAGGCAGGGGCATCACCAGCAGGAAAAGGGAGGTCATAATTCCGCTATACAAGACACTAGTGAGGCCCCACCTGGAGTACAGTGTACAGTTCTGGAGACCATACCTATGAAAGGACATAGACAGGGTAGAGAAGGTTCAGAGGAGGGCAACAAAGATGGTGCATGGATTGCATCACAAGTCCTATGAAGACAGGTTGAAGGAACTGAACATGTACTCCCTGGAGGAGAGGAGGGAGAGAGGGGATATGATAGAGACATACAAGTATCTTACAGGGAGAAACAGGGTGCAGGAAAACACTATTTTTAAGCGAAAAAGATGTTCCAGGACTAGAGGGCATGGGATGAAGTTGGAGGGAGGACGATTCAGCGGAAACATGAGAAAGAATTTCTTCACAGAACGGGTGGTGGACAAGTGGAACACCCTGCCAGAGGAAGTGGTGGGGGCTGAAACAGTCATGGGATTTAAGAATGCATGGGATAGACATAAAGGAATTCTGCAGGTCAGGGGTAAGGGGAAACAGACTTCTAGGAAAACAAACTGAACTTACAAGCTCAAATGGGCAGACTGGGTGGGCCATAGGCCCTTATCTGCCGACACTGTCTATGTATCTATGTATCTATGTATGTGAGGGACATATTTTCTAATGTGGGGCAGATGAGAGGTGTGCGAGTGACATCTCTCTTTATGGGGGACAGCTGAGAGGTATACAAGTGGTGTCCTTCCAGATGAGAGAAAGTCGAGAGGTACTATATGTTGGGGCATCATTCCTACAGTATGTGGGACAGGTGAGAGGTAAGTGAGGGGTGTCCTCCTTAATGTGGGACAGTTAAGAGGTATGTGAGGTATGTCAGTGTCAGTGGCTCAGTAGGTAGCACACTCGCCTCTGAGGCCGGGAGATCAGAGGGCTGTGGGTTCAGTTCCCACATCTGGCACTTGGGTTAATATCCCAGTACTGACACTGTAGCACAGCATGAGAGGGGTGCTGCACTTCTGAGGTGCCGTCTTTCGGATGAGACATTAAACCGAGGTCCCATCTGCCTGGATTGGTGGTAGTTCAGGTGGATGTTAAAGATCCCATGGCACTTATTGAAAAAAGAGTAGGGGAATTTCCCCCGTGTCTTGGCCAAATTTCCCTCATTCACTAAAAAATACCACCAACAGCTTAATCTGGTTCAAGGTCAGTTAGCATTCATCTGTATCCCCCTCCCCCGGGTCGTGCCTGAGAGTGCACTTACCCGGTCAACAAAAGCTAACTAAATAAATTCTTCCTAATGTGGGACAGCTGAGAGGTACATGAGGGACAGCCTTCCTAGTGTGAGACAGTTGAGAGGTATGTTAGTGGTGCCCTCCTAATGGCAGACAGTTGAGAAGTATGTGAGGGACATTCTCCCTAATGTGGGGAATTTGAGAGTTATAAGAGAGGCATCCTTCCTAATGTAGGGCAGTTCAGAGATATATGAGGGATGTCTCTCCTAATGTGGTGCCACTGAGAGATATGTAAGAGCCTCCATTCTATGTGGGACAGTTTATGGGTATGCAGGAGCATCCTTCTTAATGTGGTACAATTCAGAGGGATGTGAGGACATCCTTTCTAATGTGGGATAGTGGAGGGGTATGTGAGGGGTGTCCCTCTTAATGTGGGATAGTTGTGAGGTATGTGAGGGGTGTCCCTCTTAATGTGTAGCAGCTGAATGGCAAATGAGTGGTGTCCCTCCTAATGTGGGATAGTTGTGAGATATGTGAGGGGTGTCCCTCTTAATGTGGGACATCTGAGAGGTATGTGGGAGTGTCCCTCCTAATGTGGGGCAGTTAAGGAGTACATGAGGGGTGACTTTCCTAATGTAGGACAGTTGAAGATCCAGGACGGTTAAGAGGCATGTGATGTCCTAATGTGGGACAGTGGAGTGGTATGTGAGGGTCATCCTTCTTAATAGAGAAAAGTTTATTTATTTATTTATTTAAAATTGGTGACCGGGAAAGGCACACTGAGCCGAGGCTCATTTCCAGGTGTGACCTAGGTTCAAAGGATTAGAGCAAAAGCATTTGTTACAATACAGTTAAGAATAATAGAAGATTACAGTGGAGATAACAAGACATTAACAAAATATTTACAAAATATAATTAAATTGATTGAGGCACTGTAAACAAGGTGAGATAAAGATGTAGTTGACAGGCATTTGAGTGGTGTGTTCTTAATGAAGGACAGTTGAGAGATCTGGGACACTTAAAAGGTATGTGATGGGCATCCTTCCTAATGTGACACAGGTGAGTGGTATGTGAGGGTCATCCTTCCTAATGCGGGACAGTGGAGGGGTATGTTAGGGTAATCCTTAATGTGCAACAGTTGGCAGGCATGTGAGTAGTTCTTTTAATGAAGGACAGTTGAGAGATCTGGGACAAACAAGAGGTATGTGATGGGCATCCTTCCTAATATGGGACCGTGGAGGGGTATGTGAGGGACATCCTTACTAATGTGGGACAGCTGAGTGGTATGTGAGCAGCATCCCTCCTAATGTGAGACAGTTGAAAGGTCTGGGACAGTTATGAGGTATGTTAGGGGCTAGGGTTACCACCTTTGGAAGAGGCAAAAAATGGACACTAAACTACACCCTAAACTCTGCCCCAGCTCTACCCCCTTTTCATGACTGATTGTGCATTGCCCCCTCTTAAAAGCTATTTGTTAGATCAGTGAAGACTTTACAGGAACAGTAAGGCCCTGTACACATTACAAGTGAAGATTTGTACTGTTTTAAATAACGGTTTCAAAACGTTTTAAAACTCACCACAGTAGCCAGTCCACATTATTGTTCACCGACTTTGAACTCGATTGTAACACGGTGAACTGCCGTCTCCATCAGCAGCGTGTAACGTTTTTAAACTCGGTAATCCTCCACGATCTTAGCACGGTTATGTTGGCACCCTAATTGATGGAAAAATCGCATGCCCGTCCACACCACAAGGTAACACGCTTTCCTCCTTTAAAATGTTTTTGAAAATGGACTTGAGACTAGCTCACAGCAGGGTTTAAGCACGGTTTCTTAACACGCTTTGAAACCGTGCTTAAATGCGGACGGGCGCCGTGTTTGCGCGACTTAAAACGTTTTAAGCACCTTAAAATGTTTTAAGTGGCCTGATGTGTACAGGGCCTTAAAAGACAATATTTAAAGCAGCAGTTCAACAAAAATGCTAACTTGCTGTATCTGTTAAATGTGTTTTATTTGGTTCTGCCTAGTTATTTATTTATTCACTGAAATTATTTTACCAGGTAAACATGCAGGGATAAAGGAAAGCTCATTTACAGATATTGGGGGTGGGTACTATAAATAGTATACAATTACATATAATAAACAAATTGCTTGTTTCCTATAATGTGTACTTTATATTTTTCCTGGATCCAATTCCTTTTCATGTCCACAATACTATTTTGAAGACAAAAGAAGCGAACATACTTTTTCCTGGAGGAAACAACTATTTTATAAAAAATAATGTAAAGCATTTCAAAATAATTAAATTCTTTTAGAGATGAAAAAGTTTACCAGCAAATAAAAGTGCTAGAAAACGGAATCTTTCACTGTTACAAAATGTAGGATCAGACTTTTTGCCCAGTTTTGCTGCTGTTCTGTTTTTGAGATGCAGAGTGCAAAGGATTAGATTAAGTATCTGCCAATGGTCTTAATGGCCATACTTTACATCCCCCATGTTCACTGCTTTTACAAAGAAAGGACTATATTGACAACAAAACTTGCTTGTAACCTGGAAATGCAGCTGAAACAATGAAGGATATGACAAAATCTGTTTCTAATGTATGTGAGCACTCAAAATGGCTCTAAAATCTGACTATCACTGAGCAAAACCAGATTACTTGATAGGGACCCCAAAAACCTGATCACCAGGTAAAAAAACTGACAGATGGCAACCCTATTAGGGGCATCCTTTCTATTGTGAGACAGTTGAGAGGTCTGGGACAGTTAGGAGGTATGTGAGGGGCATCCTTTCTAATGTGGTACTGTGAAGGGGTATGTGAGGATTGCCCTTCCTAATGAGGGGCATTTTAGAAGTATATGATGCGTGTCCTTCCTAACGTGACACTGTTGAGAGATATAGGACAGTTGAGAGGGATGTAACAGGCATCCTTCCTAATGTGAGCAAGTGGAGGGGTATGTGAGGGTTGACCTTCCTCATGTGGGACAGTTGAGAGGTATATGGGCGGTGTCCATCCTAATGTGGGAAAGCTGAAAGGTACATTATGTGAGGAGTGTCTCTTGTAATGTGGGACAGATGACAGATATGTGAGGGTATGTGAGGGGCATACCCTCTTAATGTGGAACAGTTTCATTTCATTTCAGTTTCTTTGGTTACCAGGTAAGCATACTGGAACTGCCTTTTTCCAGAAGCAACCCAGAGATGGTATATAACATACAAATACGAGACATACAGTACAAATACCACATACATTCAATAATAATGAAATAAAAGCAAAAAGAGACAGTATATAACATACAGATATAAGATATAGGCCCAGATATTCAAAAGTGTTGCACCATGCACAACCCACTGATGTGCCCCGGGCCGATATTCAAAAGGGAAAAGTGCGCTGCACAAATCCCGATGTCGGAGAAGCATCAGTAATATGCAAGAATAGAGGCGTGCCATGCACATAACCTGCACAGCCCGATATTCAGCCGGGATGTGCAGTGTCATCCGCCGACTTTCACCCGCGCCTGCACAAAGTTACGCCAAAAAAAGGAACAAGTGATGGTCACCCACAGGTGAGCTGCCGCGTGCAGGGTGCAACACAGCAGCTGCCACCTGTGGGTGGTCACCTGATTTCTGCCGCCCTGGCAGCCCCATGCCCCATTGCGGGCATCCGTTATAACAAATCCACCAAGTCCAATATCCCTGGTGGTCAGTGGACCGCACTGTGCCCGATCGCGGGCATCAGTCATAGAACCCCCAAGTCCAATATCCTTGGTGGTCCAGTGGACCAATTGCTGCCGATCGTGGGCATCTGTACCTCATCAAATACCTCTAAGACCCTGGTGGTCTAGTGTACCCCACCCCACCCACCCACTGAGCCCCACCGCCCGCTCCCCGTCAGCGGTGGGTGGCAGCACCCACCCGCCTCCGCCCGCCACCTGCCGACTGACAGCTCGGTAGGGCTGCACCCATTGGTTCTGGCGTGAGCCAATGGGCGTGCAACCATACTAATACTACTCAGTCCAGATGTGTTAATGAGTTCATTCACATATCTGGACTGGGAATGTCTGCTTGACTGCATGCCCATTAGCTCATGCTGAACAATAGTGCAGCTGACGTCAGTCAGCGGCGGCAGGGTGACGGGAGGGTGGGGTGTTGCCGCCCGCCAGCTAATGGTGGGGGGCGGGCGTGGCTCGCATGAGCGAGAAATGAGTGAAGCCAGACACCAGGGCTACTGATGAGCACAGATCCGAGATACAGGCAGACCATCAGTCACTGGACCATCCAGGGATATTGGACTTGAAGGTCTACCTGATGCCTGCGTCGGAGGTCATCTGAGTCCACTGGACCCAAGAATGTTGAACGAGAGGATAGTACTGATGCCCACGATGGGCTCCAGTGCGATCCACTGGACCACCAGGGATACTGGACTTGGGGGGGTTCTATTCCATATGCCCACAATCGGGCTCAGTGCAGTCCACTGGACCACCAGGGATATTGGACTTGGTGGGCTGTATCTTCAGGACAGATGCCCATGATTGGGCACACAGAGGTCCACTGGACCACCAGGGATACAGGAGGTTTTTTTTCTTTTACACGAATGCCTGTGATCGGGCTGCAGGGGGCATCAGTCCCCGACTGGCTGCTGCCTGGCAGGGAGCCAGGTGCAAGTCCTCGGGGATTGGCGCACCTGCATGCTAATGGCATGCAAATGGGGCCATGATGAGATGCTATTGGCCCCCTGTGCACCTTGCATAAATTATGGCCCCATTTGCATGTCCCCTTTTGAATATCGCAGGTGCTGTGCATGGCACAATGGCACTTGCGCTAGCGCATCTCCATGCTCCACTCTGGCCACTTGTGCTGGCGCAGTGCCACTGCATCATGCACAGTGGGGGTGGCCAGGGTGTGATATTCAAAGCTACTGTGCCATAGCGCAGCTCTGTTGAATATCGCTCAGGGCACACCCTGGCGCAACAAAGTTGAGCTGCACCCAGGCTTGCGCCACAGCCTGGCGCAGTTTGAATATCCGGGCCATGCAGTACAAATACCATATCCATTCAATAATAATAAAATAAAAGCAAAAAGAGACGGTATATAACATACAAATACAAGATATACAGTACAAGTACCACATACGTTCAATAATAAAATAAAAGCAAAAAGCGACGCTATATAAATTACAAATGCAAGATATACAGTACATATACCACATACATTCAATAATAATAAAATAAAAGCAAAATATGTAAAAATACATAAATCTGTTTGAACATAAATTATTAAAGTAAAGCATGTGCAAGAACATTGAGTTCTGTAATGAATTAACAGCAGTAGAAAACAAGGTTAATACAATGGTAAAGACTTAATACTGGAAGGCAAAAAATTCCATAGAGATGCAACATTGAAAGCCAGAGAACAGCTGAGAGGTATGTAAAGCATGTCTCTCCCAGTGTGAGATAGCTGAGATGTCTGTGGGGACATCCTTCCTAATGTGAGTCAGTTGAGAGATCCAGGTTAGTTTAAAGTTATGCGGCAGTGTCCTTCTTAGTGTGGGATAGTGTACGCATATGGGAGTGGTGTCCTTCCTAATAATGGACATTTAGAATTATGTGACAGATGTCCCTCATACTGTGGGACAGTTGAAAGATATGTGAGGGGTGTCCTTGCTATGTGGAACAACTTAGAGGGATGTGGGATTATCCTTCGTGTGTGGGACTGTTTAGAGGTACAGTATACTAACAATAATACCCTCCAGAGTGGGTGCTATTGGGCTATACCAGACCACCCAGGGGTGCAATGAGGCCCGATGCTGCAGGCAGAGGGTTTTGCAGCCTCTGGAAGGTACTGTACAGCCCATACCTCCCTAGAGGGTATTATTATACTTAGAAAATGGTGTTTTGTCCACATTTTCAAGAAACTGTTTAAAAAATATAAAAATGCTGAAAATAGACATAAATTAGTAAAAATAGCATTTTCTGTAATGTAGTCCCTTCATTTCTGGAACTGGCACAAGAGAGCACTGTTGTGTATGTTAATCTTTTGCATGTTGAACTCTTTACTCTCCCCAACCCCACTAGTGGTTCGGTTCCCGGCCCTGAGTATGAGTATGTGTGCTGTTTCAATATCAGAGCACTTACTGAATGAAATTCATGGTCATACCACTAGACAGAAGCTGAAGAAAGGGTAGTGAGTGGCTCATCAGCATAACAGGAAGGGTGCAGCATTCATTTCTGTACAGCATGATGAGACCACAGCATGAGTCCAGTGACAAAAACAATGCACAGTATTTTTCCTTTTTAACTACAATGGCAGACATATTGAAACTTTGAAGCTAGTTGTGGGGATGCCTGGCTCTTGGGAGCTGCTGGCTCACTATCAGGGCTGAGTTGGGGGGGCTTTCACTCGTTAAGTAAGAAAAAAAAACATTGTGGGTTTCAGTTTTAAAAAATGCCAACTGTGGCTTGATTTTGTTAGGTAAGTATTCTGTTGGCACAGGGACTTATTATTTCCCAGTCTGTTTGGGCACATAAATTTGCCTCTTGGCAAAGGGTTCAGCTAATCAGAGGCCAGGAAATCTCCCTACCCATTTTCTAAGTGGTGGCATTCTCATTACTCTGGAACAATATCAGGGTATGTGAAGGTTTCTTTTTTTAATGTTGGACAGTTGAGAGGTCTTTGAAAGTTATCCCTATTAATGAGGGAGGTTTGAGAGGTATGTGAGGGGTATCCTTCCTTATGTGTGACAGCTGAGAGATATATATGAGGGGGCTGTGACAGGGGGGAATAGGACCCTGTCCCAGTTGTTAGAGAAAGTGTTTCAATGCAAGGATCTTTCCTTTTCTGTCTCTTCTCTGTCTAGTTGCACAACCAAATTTTCCTATGAGACCTCGGACCTGATCAACCCGATAGTCTAGCAATTCTTTGACTCTCACTGTCTCTGTTTTCTCTTGCTGGCTGTCTTTTCTTCCCTTGCATATCTAGATCTGCTAATATAAAAATATGTGCAAATCATTGTATGGAAATGTAACTGATATTGGGATCCCTTGTGTTTGGAAAATATATAGCATTACTGTTGAAATGTATATAATTATAATTTGAGATGACTGCAAAAAGCTGTTGGAAGCTAGAGGTTACCAGAGTTCCATTTTTAAGCCTTTTGCAAAAGCTGTGACAAAGGGGGCCTCAACTCAAGAAGTGCATTGTGTTCTAGGAGCGCCTCCCTGATAATTACAAAAACAGGATGCTTGCTAAGGATGGGAGTTGAAAGTACTTATAAGAGCTAAGCTGCAACTGCAAGAGAGATAAGAAGAAAAAGGGGCACAGACTGAAGTAAAACTATTGTATTTCTCTTCTGTACATAGTTATTCTGAACAAGTTTATTTCTTTTTATGTTACTGCTACTATACAGTAAATAAATATTTTTAGTGAATTCTACAACTGCTCCTGGTTTTCCTCTATGCTTTCTGACCTGTGCTTCGATAACAGATGGTGTCAGCCTAAGTGGGATTTAAGCCATGCATACCCTAAGATAGGAGTTTTATGTGCGAGTACTGGACCTAGTACCAGGGAAGCATAGATGAAGGTATGGATTCTGCAGCAGCAAGTTCAGGAGTGGTTACCAGGAGAATGTCAGCCAAACTAGCAGAAACTGAAGTATAGTCTGAGATTGTACAGCCAGCACAAGTTATGGAAAAAGAACAGGCAGTGATAGAACCTGAAAGCCTGATGGACTTTTTCAAATGGTGGGCTATACAACAAAAAGAGACTGAGCAGCAGAGAACAGAAGAGATGCAGCGACAGGAGCAGCAGATGAGAGAAGAGATGCAGTGACGGGAGCAACGATGGCTGGATGCCTTGCAAGATATCAAGGACAGAGGATCTGGCACAGATCCAGATGAGCAACAAAATGCAAGCAACTTAAAAGACATTAAACTTACAAAGTTGTGTCCCTTGGATGATATAGAGGCATACCTGACAACTTTTGAAAGAGTTGTCACAGCCTGCCAGTGGCCAAAGCAGCAATGGACAATCGGACTAGCACCCTACCTGACAGGGAAAGCCCAGCTTGCCTACAGCAATATGGACACTGCACAGTCAGAAAACTATGACCTGGTGAAAAGCAAAATCCTGAAAAGGTATGACATCTCTGGAGAGACCTACAGGCAGAGATTTCGATCTCTGAGGTACAATTCGGTCGACAATCCTCAAGAAGCCTTCATCCGACTAAGAGAATTCCTGATAAAATGGCTCCAGTCAGACAGTAAATCCTGATGTTTCAGCAGCAGTGGTGACAGAAGCTCAGCCAAAGAAAATTTCAGACAGTGGGGACACTTTTCCTTTCAAAGATTTTCATTTGAACTTGTTTGAGCACAGCTCCAAGATCTGGAAATCCAGGAAAGAAAAACGATGCCTGAAGAAACTGTGGCAACAACTGACTGATGGTCATGAAGGTTTAAAATACGAAAATGCTGAAACTAAATTGATAACTGATTGTGGTTTTCTTTCAGTTACAAGCTAATAATGTCTCCAGGGTTATTTTAAGCAGCTGGCAGTGAAACCAAAACAGGGTGGACCAATGTTTAAAAAATGTAATGGGTTACTGTACAGAGTTTGGGTTAAACTTCAGACACAGGAACAGACAGAACATTTGGTTATACCACAGAAATATAGGACAGAGCTGTTACAGATAGCACATGATAGTTCTATGGCTGGTCACTCAGGGAGGGATCGCACCTTTGCCAGATTGCTGTATAGATTTTACTGACCTGGAATTCATGAAGATGTTGCTACCTCTTGTAATTCCTGTGCTGAGTGTCAGAAAGTAGCCCCACTCACTAAAAAACACAAGATGCCCCTGGTACCCCTACCCTTGATAGATGTGCCCTTTGAGAGAATTGCAATGGATGTGGTTGGTCCTTTAGACAAAAGTAAAAAGGGTAATATATTTATCCTGGTAGTATGCGACTATGCTACTCGATACCCAGAAGCAGTTTCAATGCGTACTGTTACAGCCCCAAAAGTTGCAGCACAGCTTGCCAAAATGTTCAGCAGAGTGGGCATACCTAAAGAAATTATTCTGATCGGGGTAATAATTTTGGTGCTGCATTGCTTATGGAACTGTACAGACTACTAGGTATCACTGCCATAAGAACTTCCCCCATCACCCTCAGACAGACAGTCTTGTTGAGTGTTTTAACCAAACCCTAAAATGCATGTTAAAAAGATTTGTAAAAGGGAAAGGGAAAGACTGGGACCAATACTTGCCTTACCTACTTTTTGCTTACAGAGAAGTGCCACAGGCATCAACTGGGTTTTCACCATTTGAAATGCTGTATGGTAGGCAGCCAAGAGGGCCACTGGATGTGATAAAAGAAACATGGGAAGATTAGCCCACTCAGAAACAATCTATAACATCTTATATGTGTGCCCTAAGAAAGAAGCTGGCAAAATATGTTGAAATTGCCCATAGTAATCAGGAAGAGGCCCAAAATCAGCAGAAGGTATATTATGACCATGAGGTAAAAGAAAAAGTTTTTGAGCCAGGTGAAAAGGTTTTGCTACTGTTGCCCACAACAGAAAATAAACTGTTAATGAAGTGGCAAGGGCCATATAAGGTTCTTAGACGTATTGACACTGTTAACTATGAGACTGAGACTCCTGACAGGAAAAATCCTACTAAGATATACCATGCTAACCTCCTCAAGAAATGGGCTGAAAAAATGCCAAAAGCTGCTTTGCTAGTATTACCAGAAACTGATAAGGAAGATATTGATGTAGCTTATGATAGACTGGAACAAACTGTAACTGCTGATGCTATAAAGGTGAATGTTTCCTTAACCTCAGAACAAACAGCAGACATTTGTAATGTGCTAAAGACATTTAACAGTACATTTACCATGGTACCAGGCCATCAAAAGGGGTTGAGCATGTAATAGTGACAAGGAATGCTCATCCTATTAGGTAAAAGACATACAGGTTACAAGAGCGGTTAAGAGATGACGTGGTTAAGAAAACACAAAAAATGAAAGAATTGGGTATCATAAAGAAGTTGAGGAGTGCTTGATCATCTCCGATGGTAATTGTAAACAAAAAAGAAGGGGGTGTTAGAATCTGCCTTGATTTTAGGAAACTTAATCAAGTGTCAGAATTTGACAGTTATCCTATGCCCAGAATAGATGATTTGGTGGACAGACTGGGGAGTGCAAAGTATATCAGTACCCTCAATCTCACCAAGGGTTACTGGCAAATACCTTTAGCTAAAGAATCCAGAGACAAAACTGCATTTGCCACCACTATAGAATTCTATCAGTTCACTACCATGCCATTTGGTTTATATGGTGCACCAGCTATTGTCCAATGGTACATGGATGTCATTGTATCCCCTCACACTGGTTATTGTGCTGTATACCTGGGTGATGTTGTGGTGTACAGTCCAGACTGGAAAAGCTACCTGGAACACCTGCAAGCAGTTATCCAAACTATCAAAAATGCAGGTCTGACTATTAATCCTACCAAATGTGCATTGGGCATGCAGGAAACCAGATATTTGGGCTATGTGTTGGGAAATGGAGAAGTTAAGTAAGACATTTCTAAAATAGAAGCTGTAGCTAACAGCCCTGTCCCTAAAACAAAGAAATATGTCAGGTCATTTTTAGGGTTGGTTGGTTATTATAGGAGATATGTTCCCAGCTTTGCTAAGTTAGCTACTCCCCTCACTGAACTCATGAAAAAATGGTACCCAAATATTGTGAAATGGACCCCAGAGTGTGATGAAGCTTTTCAAGCCATTAAGGCTGCATTATGTCCAGCCCCTGTATTAAGAAGCCCAGACTTTGAGAAACCATTTCTGCTACAAACAGATGCATCTGAGGTAAGCCTAGGTGCAGTCCTAAGTCAAAATGTAGATGGGACAGAACATCCTATACTGTACCTAAGTAGGAAGTTGCATTCAGAGATAAAAGGTACTCCACTATGAAAAATGAATGTTTAGCAGCAAAGTGGGCCATCAAGTCCCTGAAGTTTTATTTGCTAGGAACTGATTTTGTTCTTGTAAGAGATCACAATCCTCTCTGTTGGCTTAACCAGATGAAAGATAAAAATTCCAGAATTACAAGGTGGTACCTGGCACTACAGCCATTTAAATTCACTGTAATGCACAAATCTGGTAAAGAGAATAGCAATGCTGATTTTCTGTCAATATATGGATCAGGAATTGAGGGGTTTGAAGGTTGAAAACAAATGTACAGGTTTGAACTTTACTGTTTGCTGTACTGTTATAGAAAAACTGATAATGTACATGTGCTTAATTTCTGAAAGCAGCAATATTAGTAGAGAATTAATAAAAAGTTTTGGAAACCTGTTTAATAAAACAGGTTCCCTCTTATGGAGGGGGTGTATGTGACAGGGTGGAATAGGACCCTGTCCCAGTTGTTAGAGAAAGTGTTTCAATGCAAGGATCTTTCCTTTTCTATCTCTTCTCTGTCTGGTTGCGCAACCAAATTTTCCTGTGAGACCTCGGACCTGATCAACCTGACAGTCTCTCAATTCTTTGACTCTCACTGTCTATCAGTTTTCTCTTGCTGTCTGTCTTTTCTTCCCTTGCATATCTAGATCTGCTAATATAAAAATATGTGCACATCATTGTATGGAAATGTAACTGATATTGGGATCCCTTGTGTTTGGAAAATATATAGCATTACTGTTGAAATGTATATACTTATAATTTGAGATGACTGCAAAAAGCTGTTGGAAGCTAGAGGTTACCAGAGTTCAATTTTTAAACCTTTTGCAAAAGCTGTGAAAAAGGGGGCCTCAACTCAGCAAGCACACTGTGTTCTAGGAGCTCCTGCCTGATAGTTACAAAAACAGGATGCTTGCTAAGGATGGGGATTGAAAGGACTTATAAGAGCTAAGATGCAACTGCAAGAGATATAAGAGGAAAAAGGGACACAGACTGAAGTCAAACTACTGTATTTCTCAACTGTACATAGTTATTCTGAACAAGTTTATTTCTTTTTATGTTACTGCTACTATAAATAAATATTTTTAGTGAATTCTACAACTGCTTCTGTTTTTTCCTATGCTTCCTGACCTGTGCCTTGACAATAAGGGCCCATCCTAATTTTGTACTGTTTGCAGGTATATGAGCAATATCCCTCTGTATGTAAGACAACTGAGAGGTATTTGAGGTGTGCCTTTCCTTAAGTGTGACAGTTGAGAGGTATATTGGCACCAGGCTGGCTGCAACATAGTTCCTTGCAGTATTACTGCAAAATGCTGCAGTATGCTGCAGGGAACATTGTAATTCAATGACAATTAAGCCTTTTTGTCATGCATTGTTTAATGATGTTATTTACTGCTCGTTAGTGTGGTGCATCCTGCCTGGCTCCTCTGTATATTAGGGGCATTCCTGCTAATGTGGGACAGCTGAGACATACGCAAGGGTCATATTTCCTAATGGTGCACAGTTAAGGAATATATGAGGGACTTCCATCCTAATGTGGGACTGTTATGTAAGGGGCAGCCCTCTTACTGTGGGATGACTGGAAAGATGTTGTTTCTTATAAGGGAACAGTTAAAAGGTATGTAAGGGGAATCCTTCCAAAATCAGGGAGGTTTAGAGGTATGTGAGGATGACCTTCATGTGGGATTGTAGAGAGAGATATGTGAAGATGCACCTCATGTTACAAAGTTGAGAGGGAACTGAGGGGTGTCCTTCCTGTTGTGGACTAGTTGAGATATGTGCGAGGGTTGCCCTTTGTAATAATGTTCAGTTGAAAGGGAACTGAGGGGTGTCCTTCCTATTGTCGACTAGTTGAGATATGTGCGAGGGTTGCCTTTGTAATAATGGTCAGTTTAGAGATATGTGAGGAACATCACAGGCATTCATCTTGGTTGACCATGTTCTGCATTTGAATACCTAATCTCATCTGCATCAATCTAGTGAATTCATCAACTGTTTTAATAGTTATTTGGCCAACAAAGCTCACAGAACCATTGCTGGGAACATGTTTTCTAACTTCAGGAGAATCAACTGCGGGGTTCTGCAAGGTTCTAATTTGGGTCCCCTGCTTTTCTCCCTGTTTTCTAATCAGCTGCCAAATTCTTATCTCGTAACAGAGAAAATCCTCCATACAGATGATGAGGTGATTTATAAAATAGGGAGGAAACCAGGTGGCCCTAAATACAATCATTCCGAGAGATTTTGATCATCTTAAGGACTGGTTTCATTCAGAATATATTGATATTAAATGTTAAAAAGACCAAGGATAGGCTTTTCACTGGCCTCTGGATGAGAACCTATCTTGAATTGATTATTAAAGCCAGGAATTATGATTTAGGCGAACCAGTCAATGAATGTTAGTACTTGAGTCTTACCCTGAACTCATGCTTGTCATCTTGTTAAAACAACTCACCAAAAATGGCAATGCTCTGCAGAATCGAAAATGTGCATGTTTTGGATTCACAAAAATTGTTGGCTAAAATTTTTCTTTTTTCCTCTATAAACTGTATTTGGGTTTGTTATGCTGCTATAGAGGCTGGAATGTTGAGAAGGGTCAGAACCCATACAATTCAAGTTGCTGCTTTGTTACTATCTCCCTGCCAGAATCCACCATTGTACCCTTTATGAGAATTTGGCTGCAAGGACTATAAGAAATTCAAACTTGCTACCTTTGCCCAAAAGGTAGTGCTGGGTAATGTTTCTATATTGCTCTCCTAATGTGGAACAGTGGAGAGTTATTTGAAAGGTGATCTTCCTAATGTGAGACAATGAAGGGTTTTGTAAGTAAAAACACAAGGGGCCAGATTTTCAAAAGGGTGAGAATGCCACAAGCCCCAGGGGCGCCAAAGATATAGTGCAACAGGCAGTCTCCTGGCCAGCGATTGCAATTTTCTGTCCCATGCCCCAATTGCCACAAGTTAGACCAACGTTTTGTGGTCTAGCTTGTGGCAATCCTGGGGCCTTTTTTGCAGAGCTTGTGCCAGTTATTTGGCACAAACTGCTGTAAAATGTGGAAACTCACAACTGTGCCCAAGATTGCAAAATCAGGTGCAGCTGTGGCAAAAAGGTTCGGCACACTGTCAGAACCTATGTATTGCGGTGCAGGGCTTGACACAAGCCTTGCGCCATGCTTTAAAAATCTGGCCCAAAGGCTCTGCACTTGGTTTGGAAAAAAACTCCCTCCAGTGCAGTAGGTAATATAAATGCATCCATTTATTGTACATAAGCATGGCACTAAAAGCCCTGGCACTTTGTGTCTAGCATGACTCTTTGTCAGGGGGCAGAGCCTTTGTATTTTGCCATGCATTCTCCTCTCTGAATTTGCACCGGACGTTTATGTTTCCGAGTGCATGACCCAGTGAACTGCCCTTGTAAATAGGACAGTTAAGAGATATGTTAGGGGCATTCCACCTAATGTGGTATAGTTGAGCGTTAAGTGAGATATGTGAGTAATGAGCTGGTTGCTGATGCAGTGGCTGTGCAACCTCTCATGATGCAGGCGACCTGAGTTTGGAAGTGAACTCAGGCCACTGGAAGGCTGGCCAGAGGGAGGAGGAGGAGCATCCAACAGATTGCTCTGCTCCTCTGGAAGGAGGGTTACAGTGCTCAGTGCATGTCTGGTCCTTAGCGATGAGCTGGGGGAGAGATCACCAGAGCCTGTCACAGACTGGATGGAGGGGCAGGCAGATGCTAGAGTCTACCTGCAGGTGTGTGGGGCAGCATTATGGCATCATTGCATGCTGCTTCCCTCCTGGGGAAATTTCACTATAAGAAAAAAACTTGTGCTTCAGGATCTCCTTGCTCAGCCACCAGCCTCGGGCATAGCTGCTGTGGGGGTACCTTGTGCTCACCATGATGGGGTAATCTCATGGGGTTTAAGTTCCATGGTGGAGTGTGTTCCAGTGTTGGGGTGAAGCAATTGCTGGGGAGTATAAACAATAAACTAAAAAAAAAAGATATGTGAGATGTGGACAAGGACGGCATCAGGCAGGCAAACAATCCCAGAGAGTCCATCTGGGATGAGCTAAGGAAAAAGGGGCCAAAAGAATCGACCTGTGGTACGGGCCCAAAAAGCTTAGCGGAGCATGATGACCAGATGATTGTGGAAGTTACCAGAGCAGCTAAATAGGTTGCAGCTGTGATCCTGAAGAACCTCAGTCTATTGTGACTTGAGAGGGCCAATGGCAAGGAACAGATTGAGTTAATGGCCCCCTTTAAAAACTGATTACTAGAGCAGCCAACAGGAGACTAGTCCTGAGGTCACCGTTGACCTTGTTCTCTGCACCAAGGATGAGGTCATCTCTAGTGTGACTGCCAAGGAACTGTTGTGAGACAGTGCCCACAACCAAGTAACCTTCTGAATGGTTGTATGGAAGATTAGCTTTGGTTCAGTCACCAGGACCTGGAACTTTAGAAAGGGAGACATTGTCAAAATGAAAGACCTTGGAACAGGGTGGAATTTCATAGCAGGATGAAAGAGGCCAACAGTGTCATCTGGAGGCTAAGGCTGACATGAAGTTGAAAGTAGCAGAAGTTATGAAGAAGGGAGACAAGACCTTATTTTGTTACATATAGGAGAAGAAGAAGACTAGAGGAAGGAATAATATGACTAAAGCAGTGGCAAGAGTGAGAAGAGGAGGATGAAGGAAAGGCAGACAACCCAAACAGATATTTCTGCTTGGTGTTCACAGGGGAGGAAAAGAAACCAATGCCTGACTGTGCCATCAGTATGGGGGCAGGATAAATGAGGATTCCATTTCAGTAAAAGGATATTAGAAGGCGTATGCACACAGAACAAAAGGTAAGTCTATGGGCCCGGATGGGCTACATTCTTGTTTGCTTCCCTCCTAAACAGCATATATGACTCAAAATGTTCCATGCTTAACCATATTCTAAATGGCTGCCTTGAGCTGAATGAGACTTGGGGGTAGGTCTCAGCAGAGCTACTAGCTGAGCTATTCAGTAGCTCCCTGGAGACAGTTATAGCACCAAGAGACTGCAGGACAGCAAATGTAGTTTGACCCCTGACAAAGAGATAGTAAACTTTAAAGTGCCAAGGGTGCTTTATTGCTTGATTACCGGCATTTCTATTGTAACTTTGCGAAATGTTGCAAGCACTTTTGTATTGCTAAAAAAAAAAATCACTGTCTTGAGTGTGCTGCTTTTTTCTCTTGCTTTGGCACCAAATACAGTTCCTCTGCACAAGATCAGCAGCAGGAAGCCTAATGTCTAGTGACCATAACAGGGAAGAGGATAGTAAGATTTCTGGAGGCTAATGCTCTGCAGGGCAAAAGACAGCATGAGTTTATTGGGGGATGGGGGGTCGGATTACACAAGCCTAACTGATTTCACTTGGGTAACAAAAGCAGTAAACAAGGGGCTGGCTCTGGACATACTGTACCGTGACTTCAGTAAAGCTGTAGGCTCTGTCCCACATGGATGGTTAGTTAAGAAGATGCATTTTCTTCTAATGAGGGACAAAGTCACTAGAGGGGGGGGTAAACTGGTTAAAAGGACCCAGAGTGTGGTAATAAATGGAGAGTTCTTAGGGTTTGGGGGGGTCACGAGTGGAGTACTACAGAGATAGGTCATGGAACCCGTCCTTTTCTATACCTTTGTCTGCAAAATAGGGGTACAGAGACAGGGAAAATACGTCTGCTCTCAAATGATACCAAGTTCTGTGGCCAGGTGGATAGCGATAAGAATGTCAGAATTATGAAAGAGGCCCTGGTAGATTAGAGAAGTGGCCAAAATATGGTTATTAAAATTCAGTGCCAAAAAGTGCAGGGTGATTCACACTGGGTAAAAAAAAAATCTGAATATAAGTAATAGTAGTGGGAAGCATTACTGAGGGAAAGGACATTTGGGTAATTATTTCATACAGTCTGAAGACAGCAGCACAATGCAGTAGGGTGGTAGTGAGGGCAAACTGGATGTGAGGGTGCATAGGGAGGGGATTGACACTAGGAGAAGAGAGGTTCTGCTATCAATTCACTGTATAGGTCATTGGTTCACCCCCGCCTAGAATATTGTGTACAGATAAGACTGCATTTAAAAGGAACATGAACAATTGTGTTTACATTTTTTTAATGTAATTGTTAATTTGTGCATGTGGGAAGTCAGCTTTATCCCCCTTGTTATATTGTTTTTTTGTTTGTTTTTTAATAATCCTATATTTTTCTTATTTGGGGCCACTTATTAATGCAGCCTTTTTGCCACCCAATATGTATTTTTATGTTTGCTTGCCAGAGGCTCGCAAACATATTGCAATAGATCTGAGCTCTGAGAGGGCTTTTGGGGGGCTTGGCCATCCTTCACCTGCCACAGCTTCAGACACCTAATGTCTGCCCCAATCCAGCCTACTCTCTGGCTTTCTGCTGTGTTTCCTTTCAAAGTACTTGGCCAATCACAACTCTGGAAAATGCAAACTGGAAGTCAGTTTTCTTGTGCAAATTCTACTTCCTACAGCCAATGCTTCCTGTGTAGTTTGCTCTGCTTAGCTGGTGCTGTACAGTGCTTTATTTCTCTCTATACTGGGAATAGCAGAGATGTTGTACAATGACCACATCTTCTGCCTGTCTGTGGCCACCATGTCAGCTATACCACTTGGCAGCACTTTATCTTCTGCCCTCACATACTGGCAAAGCTAGTTCTCTCATCTTGCTGCTGAGTGCAATTTCTGCTGCTCTCTCTCCAGCAGACCTCAGCAGAGCAAGCATAGAGCACTATCCTGTCTTTGTCATGCTCCGTGGAGCACAGCATGGCAGTTCAAACCCCTTTCGTCATGCTGCAGCCCAACACCAGAATCAAATGTTGGTGGCATTGGGGGAAAGAGAAACTAAGTGCTCAGCCACAGCCCCTATCCACCAGACCCTGACACCAGGGCATCCAACACTCCTGCCATCAAACACTCTGCAAAACTAGTGTGCCTTCCCCCGTTGTAGCCAAACAATACTACACATACACACTCAGAAACACACACACACAGTGTAACACCTAGGTAACCAGCCCCCAATGCTGCAAAACAATCTCTGCCACACTATGTGACAGTAGGGTGCTCATCCCCTGGTACCACCAAAGAACACATTAACACTAGGGTGCCCAATCCACAGTGTTGGCTTCCTGAAAAAAAAATCCATCGTCATTTCCCTTGTCATGTTTGCTTGCACACATGTGCAAAGTAAACATCTTGGGGCCACTCTGGCAGTGTAGGAGTGAGGGAGGTGTGTGCTGTAGCAGTCAATGCAGCTGAACTTGCAGGAGGTGTGCAAGGGAACACATCACGATGACAAGGCTCATGAAAACACTGTTTCATTGGCTGACGGATGGAAAGATCTCACATACGAAAGGATGTAGCCATCATAGTGCAGCTGCATCCTTTTATGAGCTTCATCAGCCAGTGAGTCCTCCCTCCCACCCAACCCACTTTTTAATAGCACAGACAGTGGATTTTCAGTCCCGCCACCAGTGTCCTCCCTCCTGCCTGACTCAGCTTTTCAATAATGTTGGCAGCGTGTGTTCAATCCCACCACTAGTATTTCCCCACCCACCAAACCCAGCTTTCATGAAGAGCTGGCAGAGGGTACTCAACCCCCTGGAAATATTCAGACACCAAGGTGTCCACCCTCAGTGCAGGCTAACACAATGTGACACCTAGGTACCCACCCTACAATGCCACCAAACAACACACTAACACTGGATGCCCAATCCTGTGTTGGTCCCTATAATAAAGAAAACCACCCCTCATAGCTCTCTTTGTTTTTTTTTTGTTTGGTTTTGTTTTTTAATACTTAAAAAAAAGAAAATAGTTCATTGATGTCTAGGCCCACAAACCTGCTAACCCCCACCCTGACCCCCCTCACTTACCTCTGTATGGTCCACCGTTAGAATCCTCTGTCAACTGCAAAATGTCCTACTCCTACTAAGGCTGACCACAAATTGACAGAAAAGAAGATAAGTCCAGCTAATGGCTTTTTAATATGTTTTGAACTTTTACTCATAACTTTCTCATTTTTTTTATTTACATTTTTGCCTCAAATTTTCAACATAGCCTTTTTTTACCACACTTCGTGAACATGGCAGGTGTCGTTTTTCTAATCCCCTCCAAAACATCTTTTCGCAGTCACTCCATGAAATAACCTTTCAGAAGGGATTGTAAGACTCTGTTAAAAATTCGGGGTCAAAATGTAAAAAAAAAAAAAGTTATGAAGAAACATTGAATTTTTTCAACAATTTCTCATATTTTAGTTATTTTTGCAGATTTGGCCCCATATACAGTATTTAACACTGACCTTTTGTTAGCCCAGCTCATGAACATGACAGGTGGCATTTTTTAAATCCCCTCTGAAACATGTTTTCACAGTTGCTCCATAAAATAGCTTTTCAGATAGGATTTAAAAAAAATCCACTTGTCTTGATTATAAGGTGGGGTCACAAAAAGACTATGCTGAAAACTTGGCATTAAAATGTCAAAACATAAGAAAGTTATTAAAAAAGGTTGAAGTTTTCCAATGTTTACTCATATCTTTGTTAATTTTGCAGATTTTGGCCCTTTATGTTTAACGTAGATGTTTCTTTCTTTACACCATCTCATGAACATGACAGATGTCATCTTGCAAATCCTGTCCAAAATGGCTTTTCACACTTGTGTCGCAAAATGACATTTGGGCCAGAATTTCATAAATGACGTAACATGGCAGAAAAGCAGAGACTGAAATAACTGAAACTTATTGGAGGAACAGCAACATGTGACCACTGAGCAACCATGGATTAATTCTCCTTAATAATTCATGGTTGCCATCAGGAGCATGCTAAAGAAAAAAGCACGACGTGGTTAGAACAGCATGTGTTTGTGTCACCGATCATGTGTGCCGGTCGACCAACAGGTGGAGTTCCTCCAGTGCTACTCACAGGCAGAGTCAGCAAGCAATATAGCATCCTCCCAATATTGTTCTCAATGCATTTCTTTCCACCCGCCTGGGGAACTTGGGACTCATAGCAGATAGAGGAGTACTAGCATTCAGTCATTTCCCACCTACATGCCCCGTGGGACACTGATGGTCAACAGTAATCTCAGGAGACAAAATAATGTAGACGTTTCTTTTTTTACACCATCTCATGAACATGATACAGTAAAGTCCACCAGGATGAAGCGCAGCACTGCAGAATTCTGCAGTAGAGTTATTGCAGCAAACAATGCAGTTTCAGTGGGAGTTAATCCCTTTTGTCATGCAGTAAACCTGTGACACTGCGTTTCATCCTGGTGGGCTTCACTGTAGAAGTCATTTTTTAAATCCTGCCCAAAATGGCTTTTCGCACTACGTGCTTTGTGAAACTGCATATGTCAAGTCTCACCCACCTGCCCAGTGGGACAACGATGTTCTGTAGCAATCCAAAGACAACAGAAGTAAGCGAACGGGAACATAGCTAAAGCCTTCTGCACAGTTATTAAAGTTGTAAATTAATGTCTAAGACAGCTCTGTTTTTGAAATGTTACTGTACTTTGAGGAAAGAATCATTACCAAACCAATTCATATATGAAAGCTGTTCAAATATGCAAATGCCATACCCAAAAGTCAGCAAAATCATTCATAAATCCAGACTTAAAAACGAGTCAGAAAACCTGTAAAAGGGCATCACAAGCAGGGCTGCAGCTATGAATTTTGGGGCCCTGGACAAGTCACTTGAAATGGGCCCCTGTTTCCCGAACCAGCTAATGCCAGGGGTAATGCTAGCTCCTCAGGTGGGCCCCTCTCGAACTCGGGGCCCCGGACAACATCCCCATTTTTCCCCCCATTACTGCGGCCCTGATCACAAGGAACAGTTTTATACATTTCTGTTTGTGTTTTGTTGCAGTCTATGTTTTTTTCATTCCATATATGTGTTCAAAATGCTCAACCACTATATTAATATAGGTTGAGTGTTCAATGTGCACGCACACGTTTCCTGCTCTAGACATCCTGTCAGAAATACAGAGCAGACCCATAAAACATGTTACCAAGACACATTAATTATTTATACTGTTGTTGTCTGATTAAAAATTACAGAATATTAATATTCTTGTGCTTGCCATGTTACAAGTGCATTAAACCACTCCAGACCATGGTTCTACTGTGGAATTAATCCCTGGCTGGGTGGTTGGAGGTAATCAGCCTGCAACCTCGTGCTAACCCCCCAAGTTATAAAAGTAATTATGTTTGAGATCAGCAACAATCCCTTCCTACTATGCCAATACTATCAAATCAGCTGGTTAGCTAGACTTACGTGTCCGAACCTCATTCTGGGAGATTTTTCCTTCACACTGCTGAAGAGTTAACAACAGTATACCCATTGTGATTTTTGCCCGTTCTTCCTGTGGCAGGCAAGATGCCAATATGTGTTACAGCAATTACAAGCTACTTATCTTTCCATAGGTTGCATGTGTGAACCAGCTTTACTCCGCATTAAGAGGGTCAGAACAACAAAAGGTTCCTCGTGATTTAATTGTATCATACTCAAAAATGATTACAAGGATTTAAGGATTAGCTTTGCAACAGGATGGCGTGGGTACTGTATCTATTTGTTTTTCTTCATGATTTGGTTCCCTCCTTCACATTTTTGTCTTATTGTTTTTCCTCTCTTTACCTCATTTTGACATATTATGTTTCAGTGTGACATAATTTTCTTCTGGTTTTGCCTGATTGTCTTATCAATAAAGTTCCCATACTCTTCTTTGATAAACACCGTGAGGTTTTTAACTTCCACCTAAATAGTGACCAGTATGGGTGCCACCAGGTTTACATTAGTATTGTCCACTGTTTCTGAATGCCCAGAGCCCACTTCTTAGTCACATAGCATGACACTAAGTGGACAGTCAACCAGTTAATGCCACCTGCAACATTGGCACCCCATTAAGCTATGCTCAATGGGAGTTACAACCTCTTCATGAGCAGTTGCAGTAGTCAGGAAAGGGGTTGGGGCCACCATGAAAATAACCTGTAGAACCATTCACAACAGCAGGACAGATATTATATGACCACTCACAGCCTCATATACATTCCCCAGGTCCACCTGGAAAATGCCGGCAGATACAGGCACCATAGTGCTGTGCTGGCCACTAACATCAGGAGGGCAGACAGAATTTCAAGAAACACAGGATGGGGCACCAAGTAGCTGGCACACTAGCCTGGGTGGAGGGACATTAGATGATTCAGACACAGCAGTGTCCAAGGAGGTGGGAGATATGTCCACTGGACCACCAAGTAACTAGCCATCAGACCATGGGAAATGGAATCCCAGCCTACTAAGGCCCAAATGCAAGGTGGTGGGTGGGGAGAGATGACACTTCTGAAGAGGATGCCCATGTGTGCACAACAACTGCTTCATATCGTGGCATTACACCAAGGGTCTGGAACAGTGCTGCACCCAGTGTGGCATTACATCAAGGGTCTGGGGGAGTGCTGCACCCAGCGTGGCATTACACAAGGGTCTGGGACAGTGCTGCACCCAACATGGCATTACACCAAGGGTCTGGGGCAGTGCTGCACCCAACATGGCATTACACCAAGGGTCTGGGGCAGTGCTGCGCCCAGTGTGGCATTACAGCAAGAGGCTGGGGCAGTGCTGCACCCAGCGTGGCATTACACCAAGGGTCTGGGACAGTGCTGCACCCAGCATGGCATTAAACCAAGGGTCTGGGACAGTGCTGCACCCAGAGTAGCATTACACCAAGGGTCTGGGGCAGTGCTGCATCCAGTATGGCAGTACACCAAGGGTCTGGGGCAGTGCTGCACCCAGCATGGCATTACATCAAGGGTCTGGGGCAGTGCCGCACCCAGCGTGGCATTACAACAAGGGTCTGGGACAGTGCTGCACCCAGCATGGCATTACAGCAAGAATCTGGGACAGTGCTGTGCCCAGCTTGGCATTACAACAAGAGTCTGGGGCAGTGCCGTACCCAGCATGGCATTACATCAAGGGTCTGGGGCAGTCCTGCACCCAGTGTGGCATTACAACAAGGGTATAGGACAGTGCTGCGCCTAGCATGACATTACAACAAGAGTTTGGGACAGTGCTGCACACAGCGTGGCATTACAACAAGGGTCTGAGACAGTGCTGCACCCAATGTGGCATTACATCAAGGGCCTGGGACAGTGCTGCACCCAGTGTGGCATTACAACAAGGGTCTGGGACAGTGCTGCACCAAGTGTGGCATTGCACCAAGGGTCTGGGAGAGTGCTGCACCCAGTGTAGCATTACACCAAGGGTCTGGGGAAGTGCTGCACCCAGCGTGGCATTACACCAAGGGTCTGGGGCAGTGCTGCATCCAGTATGGCAGTACACCAAGGGTCAGGGGCAGTGCTGCACCCAGCATGGCATTACATCAAGAGTCTGGGGCAGTGCTGCACCCAGCATGGCATTACAACAAGGGTCTGGGACAGTGCTGCACCCAGCATGGCATTACAGCAAGAATCTGGGACAGTGCTGTGCCCAGCTTGGCATTACAATAAGAGTCTGGGGCAGTGCTGCACCCAGCGTGCCATTACACCTAGGGTCTAGGGCACTGCTGCACTCAGCATGGCATTACATCAAGGGTCTGGGGCAGTGCTGCACCCAGCATGGCATTACAGTAAGGGTCTGGGACAGTTCTGCATCCAGCATGGCATTACAACAAGAGTCTGGGGCAGTGCTGCACCCAGCGGTGGCATTACAACAAGTGTCTGGGACAGTGCTGCACTCAGTGTGGCATTACAACAAGGGTCTGGGATAGTGCTGCACCCAGCGTGGCATTACACCAAGGGTCTGGGACAGTGCTGCACCCAGCATGGCATTAAACCAAGGATCTGGGACAGTGCTGCACCCAGAGTAGCATTACACCAAGGGTCTGGGGCAGTGCTGCACCCAGTGTGGCATTACACCAAGGGTCTGGGACAGTGCTGCACTCAGTGTGGCATTACAACAAGGGTTTGGGACAGTGCTGCATCCATCATGGCATTACAACAAAGGTCTGGGGTAGTGCTGCACCCAGCATGGCATTACTCCAAGGGTCTGGGGCAGTGCTGCACCCAGTGTGACATTACACCAAGGGCCTGGAACAGTGCTGCACCCAGTATGGCATTACACCAAGGGTCTGGGGCAGTACTGCACCCAGCATGGCATTACATCAAGGGTCTGGAGCAGTGCTGCACCCAGCGTGGCATTACAGCAATCAATTAATAAATCAAAATCTTTATTTATCCAGGCAATCACCATTGAGCAAGCTCATTTACAAGGGGAACCTGCTGTTGTCAAGGACAGTTATACATACTGTACATAGATTAAAGGTACAGAATACAAAATGAACAATTTCCATCAGCCTGGAAAATTGCCACTGTCACTCCCCATACATAAGGGTGGAGATAGGGCCCTTTCCGGTAATTATCGTCCCATCTCAATCCTCTCACCACTCTCAAAAGCCTTAGAGAAAGTAGTATCCTCCCATATATCTGAGTTTCGTACCAAATACGGTATCCTCTGCCCTGAACAACATGGCTTCCATGCTGGGCACAGCACCAATACCGCTCTCATCGAGTTTTCTAACTTCCTCCATTCCTCCCTGGACTAGGGTTCTCTTGCTGGTGCAGTGTTCATCGATCTGTCAAAAAGCCTTTGACACCGTATCCCATCCTCTCCTGCTGGATGGACTCAGCCATGCTGGCTTTGCTGCAGGACCTGTCTCATGGTGCTCCAGCTATCTGTCTGCCCGGTCCCAGCGTGTAAAAATTAATGGCACCCTCTCTGACCTCTGCCCTATCCGATCTGGTGTTCCCCAGGGCTCTATTCTTGGGCCCCTGCTCTTTTCCCTTTATCTCAACACCCTGCCAGGTGCCTGTACTGGTAAACTCCTCCTTTATGCAGATGACGCTGTTATCTTCGTTTCTGACCGTAACCCCACCACCCTAAAAGATTCCCTGCAATTATCCTATAAAGATGTGGAAGCCTGGTTTAAAGAACATAGACTGGTTATCAATCTTAAAAAGACCAAATCTATGATCTTTTCCCACCCCCAAAACAAAGCTAGTAATTTCCAACTTCAAGTCTTCACCAGCTCTATGTTCCCACTCGAACAAGTTTACACATACAAATACCTTGGGATAACCTTTGACCCTGCTCTCATGTTCCATTCCCATATCTCCGCCTTAGCCTCCACCACCAATATTAGGTTGGGAATCCTTTACCGCCACAAACACTGTCTCCCCCTGATGCCCTCCGACTCGCAGTTATGTCCTCCATTCTGTCACTTGTTGACTACGGCTTACCAGTCTACGGGGCTGCTGACCAGACCTCGCTAAACAAAATCTGTCTCACCTTAAATAAGGCCTGTCGACTAATCTTAGGTGCTCCTATACTTACACATACCTGCCATCTTTACTCCCAGGCTAATCTGCTCAATCTTGACGAACGTCTTAGGTATCAAACCTGCATCCTTACAAAAAAAACTCTCCTTGGGCTCTCTCCTCCTGGTTTGACTGCCGTTATCCACCATGTTAACTCCCTAGCTTCAACACGGTCCTCCTGTAAAACCAAGTTGAAGGTACCTAGGGCAAGGACCTCTCATGGACAACGGGCTTTCCACTACCGTGCCCCTTATTGGTACAATTCCCTCCCTGCCAGTATCTCTGACACCCCCACAATCTCTTGCTTTAAAACTACCCTCCGGAACCACCTTTTCACCACTCGCAGCTGTTGCTGTTTCTAATCTATCTTGCTCACTCTCTGACAAAACCCCCTGTTGGCTGCTCAAATCCTCTACCTTCTCTACCCTTGGTTCCTGTTACCTCCCTTTTGACTCTGCTAAAACAAACTGTATTGATATCCTATGTTTTTCTGATGTTCTAGTTATTTCCCTGTACAATGTTAACTTCACCAACCCTGTATGTGGTAAACTGTTGATCTCATTTGTCCTCCTGTATCCTCAAAAAAAAAAAAAACTGTACACTGTTTCTCTGTACTAAGTTGTTATCACTGTATTGTCTTCTCTGTGACGAGGTACCTTTGTAAACGAGCCTCTGGCTCAAAGGTTGTAAACTGATGCTTAATAAATAAATAAATAAAAATAAATAAAACAAAGAGATACAAGCAAGATTACAGAAAAATGGTAGGCGCAAGATATACATTCCAAGTGTTCGCGTAAGAACATATATGCATCACACAACATTATTGTGCTATTTACAACATCCATGGATACGGAAATTGAAGTAACATATTTATTCAAGCCTCTATAGAAAGGTAGAATTATTTACATTTCAGCCCTCAGTGACAGTGTAAATGCTTGGGTGAGGATCCTAGGCTACAGAGGGGCCCATAATGAAGTCTGTATCTGCTGCTTGAGTGGCGGGTGGAGGGTAGTATGGGAAAATCTGGTACCAAGGGTGCCGATGGCCAGTATAGCAGCTGGCTAGTGAACTAGTTAAATAGGAAAGGAAGGAATTATGTTAGTGGCTGGATGTGGTAAGGATAGAGAGGGAACCGGCAGCAGGACTGCTAGGAACTATGGAAACACTTACAGATTTCGGCAAACATTTTGTCATAAATGGTCCTAAACAGGACAATGCTGACAGGGGAACTGAGTCTCAACGATCTTTGTATCCTATTCCAGAGTGAGGGCAAAGCATAGCTTATGGCAGCCCTACCAAAATGGGTACTGACCCTGGGGATTTTCAGGGAAACTATCGAGTGGCTTTTTAGGGCATAGCTACTGATTGGACTCAAGGGGAGATAGGCAACAATGTAATCTGGAAGTTTGTTGGTAAGGGCTCAAAGTGTCCAGAGGGCTGCATTTCTACACCATCTGTATTGAAGGAAAGGCCACCCTACGGCTGCGTATAGAGAGTAGTGATGTGTGGAGGACAGGAGGCCAGTTATAAATCTTAATACTGTATGGTACAGAACATCCAGTCTTGCAAGGTGTGAGACAGAGCATTGGCCATAGATAATGTCGGTGTAGTCGATTAATGAGAGGAATGTAGATTGAACAAGCTTTCTTTTTGCATCTGCAGTCAGGAGGTGTTTAATTCTGAAAAAAAGGCCAAGCCTCTGCCTAAGCTTTTTCATCACTTCTTCTGTGTGCTCCACAAAGAAGAGTTTGTTGTCCAACCATATACCCAGATATTTGAATTTAGGCACGAACTCAAGATTTTCGCCTAGTAGGGTGGTTATGGGAGGAAAAGTACCAGCAGCAGCAGAGTAGGCCCCAATGCTAGATGGTGAAAAGGGCATGGCCTTGTTTTTTTTTTGCATTTAGCAGTAGCTTTTTGCTGAGACGCTGGTGCTGCAGTGTATTGAATTCAGTTTATAGTTCAACGCATGCGGCTCCAGGAGAGTCACGGCTTAGATAGAGCTCCGTATCATCGGCAAACAAGTGGATACTGGCTTCCATGATGCTTAAGTCTAAGTTGTTAATACAGATGACGAACAGTAGAGGGCCCAATATGGAGCCCTGAGAGACTCCTCTTTTTATTGGTTTGAGCAAAGAGAGCTCTCCTTTGGCCTTGATTTGTTGCTGCCTATCAGAGAGGTAGTCCTGGAACCAATCCAATGATATTGAGTCCATGCCTATGGTTTTTAAGGTGGAGAGAAGCAGGCAGTGGTCAATGGTATTGAAAGCCTTGCTGAGATCTAAAAACACAGTGCAAACAAAGTTTTTATTGTCGAGGTCCTGTTGCCAGTCATTAGTGACTTTGGCCAGCGCCGTAATAGTACTATGCTTTGCTCTAAAGCTAGACTGCATGGGGTTAAGCAATGTAGAGTTGTCTAGGAACGATCTCAACTGTATATACACAATTTTTTTCCAGAATTTTCGAAAGTATAGGTAGAAAAGAGATTGGCCTATAATTGCTTAGGTCACATGGATCCCCTGCTTTAAATAGAGGGATAACATGAGCAGTTTTCCATTCCGTGGGGATAGAGCCCTGGGCTAGGGACAGGTTGAATAGGTGTGATATAGGTGTGGCAAGTATGTGGTATGCTATTTTCAGAAAGTATGGGTCGAAGAAGTCAGCTCCTGTGCTTCTTCTAGCATCTAGCCGTAGCAGAAGGTCTTCAACTTCTTTTATGGTGGTTGGGGAAAAGGAGAAGATCATATTTTTGTTACTTGGCTCAGGGAAGCTGGGCATTGAACTGTGGATGGAGACTACTTACTGGTGCATTATTGAATGCCATGCCTGTGGTGGCAAAGTGGTTGTTGAAGGCTTGAAAAATCTCAGATTTATCACTGATGGTGACATTGTCAGTGGTAATTTTGGAAGGTAGCACACTACCTGGGGAGTGGCCAGACAGTTCCTTTACAGTGGACCAGAATTTGGTTGGGCTGTTGGATGCAGAGAGCAATTCATTTTGATAAGAATTGGCCTTGGCCTCTCTGACCAGTTTCGTGCAGGCATTTCTAACTGTCCTAAAGAGACACCAGTCTGCATCGACATGTGATTTCCGGGCCTTTTTCCATAGCTGGTCTCTTTTGAGTAAGGCATTCTTCAGATCTGGTGAAAACCAATGGCAGGTTCTGGTTTTTATTTGAGCTTTAATCAAAGGAGCATGGTTGTTTAGGGCACTGGTTATGATTTCATGGAGAACATCGTAGGCATCACCCACTGATTTAGCCAGGTAGAAACTCTGCCAGAGCAGAGTTTTTTAGGTCGTTGAAGTTGGCCAGAGGGTCAAAGTTTCATCTGGATCTTTTAGTAGAAAACTTTGATGCAGATAGTGGTTTAGTGATGGTTCTTATGCCAGCTATAAGGCAATGGTCACTAACATCTGCTGGAAAGATACCGGCATGGGAAATGTATTGTGGTTTGTTGACAAGTAGGACATCCATGAGGGTGCTTCTCACTGGGTTTTTCTTGCTGATGTGAGTTGGCTCGGTTATAAGTTGAGTGAACCCATGGGAGTCAGAGAATTGTTTAAGGGGTGGCAAACCATTAGATAACCTGTCATAATTAAGGTTGCTTAATATAATTGTTTCCGGAAGTGTCCCATCCATTTGGGATGACAGGGTCTATAGCAGACAAGGGACTGAGATAGTGCTGCATCCAGCATGGCATTACAACAAGCGTCTGGGACAATGCTGTGCCCAGCATGGCATTACAACAAGAGTCTGGGGCAGTGCTGCACCCAGCGTGGCACTACAACAAGGGTTTGGGACAGTGCTGCACCCAGTGTGGCATTACAACAAGGGTCTGGGATAGTGCTGCACCCAGCGTGGCATTACACCAAGGGTCTGGAATAGTGCTACACCCAGCGTGGCATTACACTTAGGGTCTGGGGCAGTGATGCACCCAGCGTGGCATTATACCAAGGTCCGGAACAGTGCTGCACCCAGAGTAACATTACACCAAGGGTCTGGGGCAGTGCTGCACCCAGTGTGACACTACACCAAGGGTCTGGGGCAGTGCTGCACCCAGTACGGCATTACACCAAGGGGCAGGGGCAGTGATGCACCCAGCGTAGCATTACACCAAGGGTCTGGGACAGTGCTGCACCCAGTGTGGCATTACAACAAGAGTTTGGAGCAGTGCTGCATCCATTGTGGAATTACACCAAGGGTCTGGGGCAGTGCTGCACCCAGTGTGGCATTATACCAAGGGTCTGGGGCAGTGCTGCACCCAGCGTGACATTATACCAAGGGTCTGGGACAGTGCTGCACCCAGTGTGGCATTAAACCAAGGGTCTGGGACAGTGCTGCACCCAGAGTAGCATTACACCAAGGGTCTGGGGCAGTGCTGCTCCCAGCATGGCATCACACCAAGGGTCTGGGACAGTGCTGCACCCAGCGTGGCATGAAACCAAGGGTCTGGAACAGTGCTGCACCCAGTGTGACATTACACCAAGGGCCTGGGACAGTGCTGCACCCAGTACGTCATTACACCAAGGGTCTGGGGCAGTGATGCACACAGCGTGGCATTACACCAAGGGTCTGGGGCAGTGCTGCACCCAGCATGGCATTACATCAAGGGTCTCAGGCAGTGCTGCACCCAGCGTGGCATTACAACAAGAGACTGGGGCAGTGCTGCACCCAGCATGGCACTGCAACAAGGGTCTGGGATAGTGCTACACCCAACATGGCATTACAACAAGGGCCTGGAACAGTGCTACACCCAGCGTGGCATTACAACAAGGGTCTGGGACAGTGCTGCACCCAGCGTGGCATTACAGCAAGGGTCTTGGGGCAGTGCTGCACCCAGTGTGGCATTACAGCAAGGGTCTGGGACAGTGCTGAACCCAGTGTGGCATTACAACAAGGGTCTGGGACAGTGCTGCATCCATCATGGCATTACAACAAGGGTCTGGGGCAGTGCTGCACCCAGCATGGCATTACACCAAGGGTCTGGGACAGTGCTGCACTGCATCCCAATCACAGGTACTAGACAGACTGTTATGTCTGAAAAAGAACCAGCATACTAAAGTAAAAAATAAATGCTGAAATTATATTTATTTAGATATACTAGTTATGAAATTTAGAACAAAACACCGGCTCCCATTAAAAAAATAATTTGAAATGGTTTGATGTGATTAGAAGTTAGATGTACAATACTTCATTCTGACAATGTGCCTTTTCCTACAGTGGAGTCAAAGGAAAAATGATTGGAACTTTTAAAAGCCATTTTATTTATAATTGTTAATCTTTGTAAAATGTAACTGTTTTGTACAATTTTATATGTCCTTCTTTGTCATGTCTTGTCTATTCTCATAACAGTTTTTGCCCTGGAGCATTCTTGCAAATGGGTAGCTGTTGTCCAAGAAGCTTCCTGGTTATCAATTTAATAAATAAGAGTGTAATATACTGCATGTAATAAGCAAATGTGTGTAAATTTCAAGACATGAGAAGAGGTTTGAAAAGAAGAACTGGTTAGAATCTCTATGGGTTCCAGTAAGAACCAGTCTGGATCAGAACTGGAAACATTTCTTCCATTCATTGAAGTTGTAGGGCCATGGGGACTGCAAAGAATGCAGTCTCAGTAGGGCCGAACATTTGAGATTGGTCCTACAAGAATGAGAATAACTGTACAATTACTTTCTTTTCTATGTTTAAGTCTTAGTCTGCTTAATTTAAACATACAGGATGTTATGAAGTCCTGACAGACTTGAATCTAACGTGAGTTCAGGCAGTTTGTGTTTACTTTTCTGTACAAGGCTAGGTTTGCTGGCCAAGGCACCTAGCTTCACCTGAGCTCTTTCCTTTTAACTTGCTTGAAAGGACAGAACTAAGAACCTTACTAGAGTAAGGGAAAGGGTTAAGACTTTTGGCTAGGCAGATTTACTGTGTGTTGTTGTTTTTATTATGTACACACAGGGATTGTTACTGTTTGTTGCTAACAATTTACTGCTTTTTTTTTCTCTGATTCACGTTGTTGTTGCTGGGTATACCTTCTGCTGCATTATTACAAGGTGTGCCTACAGGTGTGTGCTAGATTACTGCTGTAATCTTCTGATTCAAATTGTCTTTTGCAAGGTATATCTTCTGTTACTGCTTTATTTTTCTCTGTAGCAAAGTGTTTCTTACAGGGTATATCTTCTGTGAAATTATTATAGGTGGTGCTTACATTTTTGTGATTTTTTTATCATTAGGCTAAGCAAAATTACCATTTGCCCCTATTTTATTTATTTATTTTTTGCTGAAAAGGTTTTTTTTTTGTCTCAGAGGTGTTGCATTCTCCTTCTCACATTGAAGACAGGGAGAGTGAGAAAGCAGCCACAGCTTCCTTGAATTAAGGAGGTTATTTTCTAGACTACACTGAATTGAATTATTACTTTTTGGACCTGTGTAAGTAACTAGTATTGATTCTGTTTTTGGGGTGGACTTTTCTTAGTTTTAACTTTAATTTGCAAGGGAGGAACTGTAGCTGGGAGATATTTGCAGTCAGTTGCAATTAGACCTGTTACTTAGCTTTTGTGAAATAGGTGTCTGAAAGGAAGGAAGGTACTCCCGGGGTGGAGGGTAAGAACTGTAGGTGATTGTTTCTGGACAGCATAGGTTTACTCCCATGCACCCTTCCCATCACCCCACCTGCCCCAAGCGCATAACTTCCTTTATAGCAGGGTTCTGACATCACTTCCTCAAAACTGTTAACAACATACACCTGTTCATATTCTTAAAAGCACAGCACACTGAATGGGGGTAGAGACACTCACAAGCTTGCACACACTAAAACAAGAACAAAAAACAAAAAAGCATCTGTAACTGGAAGGGACACAGACATGTGGGGAGTGGTGCAATGCATTGGCTGTGAAGCAGCAGTCTTCCGGGAGACATTCTGGAAACTGCGTTGCTGCCCTATTTGCAAGCACCTCTTTGGTCTGAGGGAGGAGGTTGTTCATCTCCATGCTGACCTGGCAAGGATTCGGGAAACCTGCTGCCCCACCCAGGGACCACCCAGACCACTGTCACTACCTCAGAGGTTGCCAAGAAAGAGGAGTGGTTGGACCACAGTGGGCTCAGGGAGGGGAGGGTGGTGGAACAGAGGCGCATCCCTCCAGTTGTGCCTCTCCACAATTCATTCGCCACTCTGGCAAAGCATGGTTCCTCTATGGAGGCACCTGCAGTGGAGACCAAGGAGGATGCTTGGGAACTTCCACAATGGAGACCCATGAAGGGTGGCCCAGGACCCCACAGGGAAGAAAACAACTCCTGGTGGGGGACTCAATTGTTAGGGGGGTAGAACTGGGGGATGGATGGGAAAGGGAGGTAAGGTGCCTGCCTGCCTGGCGCCAAGGCTTGAAGGGACAGAAAACGAATCCTCAGGATCATGAGAGCAGTGGCAAGGGGGAAGGAGCTGGATGTCATTATCCACCTAGGGACAAATGACCTGGCTGAGAATAGGATCAGAGCAGTGCAACAGGAGTTTGTGGAGTTGGGAAGGGGCCTTAGACAAGTAGCACACACAGTAACTTTCTCAGAAGTGCTACTTGTATATGGCATGGATGAGGCTAGGGCACTCCACATCATGGGATTCAATGACTGGTTGAAAAGCTGGTGCAGAGCTCAGGGATTTGGCTTCACTGGGGACTGGGGCTCTACCTGGAGGGATGCAGGCCTATACAGGCGTGATGGTCTGCATCTATCCTGGAGGGGAACCAGGATCCTAGGTGATAGGTTTAAATGCTTCAGTGGCAAGCATTTAAACTAGCCAGGGGGGGCACTGAAGAGGAGAAGGGAAATCCTAGCCCTCCCCCAAAAATCAGGGTAATTAGTCAGGTAAACACCAAAATAGAGCAGTCGAAAGGGAGAAGGGCAGGGGTAAATGGAGAAAAAGACAAAGGCAGTAGGGACAGGGATGGGGCAAAAAGAAATAAAGCCATAAAAAAATGGAGGGTAATGAGTACCAATGTCCATAGTCTAGCTAAAAAGCTCCCTGAAATAGTGGCCTTGATGGAAGAGGGATGCCTGGATATTGTGGTAGTCACAGAAACATGGTACACAGAGAACCATGACTAGGATGTCAGCATACCAGGGTACACAATCTACCGGAGGGACAGGGAGGGAAGAAGAGGAAGAGGAGTAGCTCTCTATGTAAGGGAAGGGATCAAAGCAACAGAACTAAAGGGTAAACAGGGAGGAGAGGATGCACTGTGGGTCACCCTGGAGACTGGAAATGGCTCCACTATCCGCACAGGGGTTGTATACAGACCCTCGTCTCAGGGGGAGGAAATGGACAAGGAAATGATAGAAGGCATCCTTGGGATGGCAGAGAAAGGGGAGATATTGCTGAAGGGGGAACTGAATATGCCAGATGTTGACTGAAGCGCCTTTGTTGCAGCCACATCCAAGAGCAGGGCCATTCTCGATGCTCTACAGGGGCATACCTCAGACAGCTAGTTTTGGAACCCTCTCGGGAGAAAGCACTCTTAGTCCTGGTACTTTCAAACGGGGATGGAGAGAGGACCTCTGATCTTGAAGTGGGTAGCCATCTGGGAACAAGAGACCACCAAACAGTGTGGTTCATGATAAACTTAGCTGTAGAGTCAAGACACACAAAAGTGAAGGTACTGGACTTCAGGAGGGCTGATTTTGTCAAAATGTGAGAGTGCCTCAGAAAAGTACTAGCAAACAGGCAAGAAGGTGGGGTGGAGCAACAATGGGGAAACACCAAAACCGCCATCACAGAGGCAACAAGTCTTTGTGTGAAGCAAATAAACAAATCAAAAAGAAAGAAAAAAACACTATGGTTCTCAAAAGAAGTGGCAGTGAAGGTAAGGGGAAAAAAAGATGAAGAAGAAGAAGAAGAATCAGCATTTATATAGCGCTTTTCATACACAGTATCCCAAAGTGCTTTACAAGCAATGCTAGATTGGTAGTGATATGATTGAATGTGTGGTGGTGGCCATATCGCACATCATCACCCACACACAGCCTGGATAATTGCATGAACCAGTTTATGGGAAGGGAAATGTTGGCCAGGACACCGGGAATGTTCCCTGCTCTTTGCGAAGAGTGCCCTGGATTCTTTTTCTTCCACCTGGACAACACCAGGATGGGCAGAAGGGACCTCAGTTTAACGTTTCATCCGAGGGCGGCACCCCCCACAAATACCCCCAATACTGCACTCGGATGCCAGCGATTTTAAGGTGCAAGTCCAATCCCGGTGTGGGACGAGAACCCACGACCTTCTGGTCCAGGGCAGATGTGCTACCAACTGAGCCACCTGACACCATAGCATTCAGGAAGTATAAGGAAACACAAGGAGCAGGGACAGAGAACTGCACCAGTTAAAGCAGAAGGAAGCGGGAAGGCACTCAGAATAGCAAAGGCCCAAACCAAGGAAAAGATAGCCAACTCGGTTAAGAAGGGGGATAAAACCTTGTATAGGTACATTAGGGAGCAAAGAAAGACTAAGGCAGGGATACTGAGGCTGAAGAAAGAGGAAGGTGGTTGGGCAGAGAGTGACAGTGAAAAAGCAGGGATACTGAATGAACACTTCTGCTCAGTATTCACGATGGAAAAGCAGGGGGAAATACCTAATCTGGTCAATAGAAGCACTCTAGATAGGGGGGTTGATATTAGTCCTTTCACAGAAGAAAGGGTTTTGAAAGAACTCTTAAAACTGAAGGTGGATAAAGCAATGGGGCCTGATGGGATTCACTCCAGGATTTTAAAAGAACTAAGGGAAGAACTAGTAACACCAATGACTACCCTTTTTAATAAATCATGGGAAGATGGGATGGTACCTAAGGACTGGAGGAGGGTGGATGTGATTCCCCTTCACAAAAGTGGGAGCAAGACAGAGGCAGGAAACTACAGACCTGTCAGTTTGACCTCAGTGGTAGGGAAAATGATGGAATCACTTCTGAAGGAAAGAATTGTTGAGTACCTAGAGGCCAGTGGGGCACAGAACCCAAGGCAGCATTGATTCACAGCGGGAAGGTCATGTCAGACAAATCTAATTGATTTCTTTGACTCGGTGACCAAAGCAGTAGACCAGGGAGGGGCTGTGGACATGGGCTACCTAGACTTTAGCAAGGCATTTGACACAGTCCCGCACAAAAGATTAATAAACAAATTAGCCAGCCTGGGAGTGGGTCCTAGGGTGGTAGCCTGGGTAAAACACTGGTTGGACAACAGGACACAGCGGGTAATAGTAAATGGAGTCCACAGTGAAGAAAGCAGGGTTACTAGTGGGGTACCGCAGGGTTCAGTACTGGGGCTGGTCCTTTTTAATGTCTTTATAAGTGACATTGCAGAGGGACTAGAAGGGAAAGTATGTCTCTTTGCAGATGACACAAAGATCTGTAACAGGGTTGATACACAAGGTGAGGTGGAAAGGATGAAAAGGGACTTGGCAAGGTTGAAGGATGGTCAAATGTATGGCAGCTTAGATTCAATGCAAAGAAGTGCAAAGTAATGCACCTGGGAAACAAAAACCCGGGGGAAGAGTACACAATGGGGGGTGAGATACTAACAACAATAAAAATGGAAAGGGACCTGGGTGTAGTCATATCACATAACCTAAAGGTGAGCCCATTTTCTTTGTTTCAGGTGGAGGCTGGCCAGAGGAGTGCAACCAAAATGATGCAGGGTCTGCATCAGAAGACATATGAAGAAAGACCTAAGGAACTAAAGATGTATAGCCTTGAGGAAAGGAGGGAGAGGGGGACATGATAAAAACTTTCAAATATCTCAAGGGAATCAACAAAGTCCAAGAGGGTAGCATCTTTCAGAAAAAGAAATGTGCAAAAACAAGTGGGCACAATTTGAAGATAGAGGGGGGACGGCTCAGAGGTAATGTGAGGAAGTATTTCTTCACAGAGAGGCTGCTGGATACATGGAACAGCCTTCCTGAGGAGGTCGTAGAGTCAAAAACAGTGGGGGAATTCAAGAATGCATGGGACAGACATAAGGCAATTCTAGTGTGGGGTAGGAGGAAGTAGGCTGTTGGTTAACCAGGATCTGCAGCTTATCCGTTAGGTAGGGAAATGGGCAGACTAGGTGGGCCAAGCAGTCCTTATCTGCTGTCAAATTCTATGTTTCTATGTTTCTAAAGTACCTGTCTTAAGGGAGGCTTCTGACTTGAATTACTGAGTAGATAGTGCATTTCTGTTTGTGTTGATAATGCTTTACCTTGTAGTTGGTGGGTCCCTACCAGCCCCTCTGGAGGGCAAAGAGAAGGGTGGCATTGAATGTTTGTGTAGGGGGGTCCCACTGAATATTTTGCAAGGCGGGGGCCATTTAGATGCTTTTTTTGTGGTGGAGGCACTAGATTCTTGGTCACAGCCATATGCAGCTGAAGGGAAGAGACCCTCTTAGTCCCCAAAAGGTAAAAAAAAAAAAAAAGTAAAAATAAATTAAAAAAAAACTGAAGTAATTAAACCTACAGTACAGAATACATATTCAAAAGTGTATCCAAGCATTTCTACCATAACGTGAATGAAGAATTTGTCATGCTATAACAGTTCTTCAACAAACTATGTGCAACCTTAAATGTGATTGTGTTTTGCACCCAGAATGAACTCTGCATTCCATGAAGTACATGCATGTGGCCAACTTTGTCTACATGGCTCACACTTTGGAACTCAAAGGACAATTTGCCCACTGAAGAAAACAACTACCTTGGAGTTGTCACTCCGCCTGAGTGCACATCACCAGGTTTGAAAACTGGGCCCAAGGTCTTGATGTGCCAGGTTCCTCAGAGTTGGTTTTAATTCCTTTTGATGGCTTGAACTTCCAGCGACTCCTGTATTTTTGAAGCATATTTCACATCAGAGTTAAACTGTAGTGACACATGAGTGGTATGAGTGAAAATTCTGCAACATAGCAGGTAAGGACATTGTATTCCTTTCAAAGAGAAAGAAGTTGTAAAAAACCACACCATTCTTTTTTGGCTTGTCAAGTGAAACATTAAAAATGAATCATAGAAAGGTAGAATAGTGTTTCTTTTCCAGGTTCTTAATTTGAAAACCATCAGCAAGAAACAATAAAATGTAATATGTGTGTGCACACACATGTGTGTATGTATGTATATATATATATATATATATATATATATATATATATATATATTCTTTACAAAAAACATTGTCAATGCACCAGTTAAGGTAACTTAATGCCACAAAAGTAAAGAAATGTGGCGTTAGGGTTTCCAACCCTAATTCCCCGCCCCCAAGCAGCAAAAGGAAAAAAAACATTAATGAGTCTCCAGAGTCTTGTTGAATCAGTGCTGGGGTCCTCCTTGGGTTGTCAACCCTAATGCTCATCCCTCCCCTCACCCATAGCCTCCATTCCACAGCACACGGTACAGCTCCAAGCCAGTGCCTCCTAGTGCTCATGGACAAAGCAATGGGGCTTGATGGGATTCACCCCAGAATTCTAAAAGAACTAAGGGTAGAACTAGTGATACCACTGACTACCCTCTTTAACAAATCATGGGAGGATGGGGTGGTACCTGAGGACTGGAGGAGGGCAGATGTGATTCCACTTCACAAAAGTGGGAGCAAGGCAGAGGCAGGAAACTATAGACCTGTCAGTTTGACCTCAGTGGTAGGGGGAAATGATGGAATCACTTCTGAAGGAAAGAATTGTTGAGTGCCTAGAGGCCAGCACAGCACAAGACCCAAGGCAGCATGGATTCACAGTGGGAAGGTCATGTCAGATGAATCTAACAGATTTCTTTGACTGGGAACCAAAGTAGTAGACCAGGGAGGGGCTGTGGACATGGCCTACCTAGACCTTTAGCAAGGCATTTGATATAGTCCCACGCAAAAAATGAATATACAAGTTAGCCTACTTTGGAGTGGGTCCCAAGGTGGTAGCCTGGGTAAAAAATTATCTGGACAACAAGACGCAGAGGGTAATAGTAAACAGAGTCCATTCTGAAGAAAGGGGGGTTACTAGTGGGGTACTGCAGGGTTCAGTACTGGGACCGGTCCTTTTAGTGTCTTTATAAGTGACATTGTAGAGGGACTGGAAAGAAAAGTATGTCTCTTTACAGACGACACAAAGATGTGCAACAGGGTTGATACACAAGGTGGGGTGGAAAGGATGAGAAGGGACTTGGCAAAGTTGGAGGAATGGTCAAATGTATGGCAGCTTAGATTCAACCCAAAGAAGAGCAAAGTAATTCACCTGGGAAACAAAAACCCAGAGGAAGAGTACACAATGGGGGGGTGAGATACTAACAACAATAAAAATGGAAAGGGACCTGGGTGTAGTCATATCACATAACCTAAAGGTGAGCCCATTTTTTTTGTTTCAGGTAAAAAAAAAAAAAAAAGATGTTGGGGAACAGTTTTCCTATTGCAGGTACCAATAACACTCATAAACAATTGCAGGACACTTGGGGTGGGCTCTTCAGTATCCCACACTGCTGGGGGGCCTCTAAATGTCAACATGGGGATTGTGCTCCCCAATATCAGCTACAGTTAATGAACAAACAATGGGCTGAGGGGGCATCCGACATCAGAGGTGGACATTCGGTGTTGGACTACACAAATATAAATAAAAAAACCAGTGGACAGCAATTGGAGGTGGGGATACTACTGAGACACCAGAGAAATGGGGAAGACAAGATCAGCAGCTGGGGGGGATGCCACTAGACACCAGAGAAGATATTGTTTCTAATGACACATACTGTTCAACTGAGTGAGTGACTTCTGTACATTTACAGGTTGCCCTCTTACAGCACAGCAACTCTCCACTATACCCTTCACCCACAACAATCTGCCATAAACTTACTTGGATGTATGTTACCCAAGAACTACTGCACAGGCTGCCAAAAACATTAACCAGTCCAGGACCACAAAAGAAGTACCAGCAGACCATGTGGAAACCACAAACTTACTTGGCTTTATGTTACCCAAAAAGTACTGCAGAGGCTGCCAACAACTTTAACTGGGACCACAAAAGAAGCACAGGCAGACCATGTGAAAACCGCAAACTTAGCTTTCCCTGTAACATACCATCTCTTACAGCACTGCTACAAATATATTCCAGGATGGTAGTGAGCATGATAAAAACTGCACTAAACATGCCATATTTTGTCTCAAAGAACAACTGATGCAAGCATACTCGGGAAGGGTAGTCAGCTCAGTAAGACCATGCCAACACGCTTTTCTGCTTTTTTCTAATGGACCTCATCCAGCCATCTTATGTTGTACTGTTTAGCTCAGTGAGTGACTTCTGTACATTTACAGCTTAATCTCTTACAGGACAGCAACTCTCCACTATAGCCTTCACCCACACCAATCTGCCGAAAATGTAAACTGGGACCACTAAATCCAATACTAGAAGCACCGACAGACCACATGGAAACCATAAACTTACTTGGCTTTATGTTACCCAAAAACTACTGCACAGGCTGCTGAACATTTTAAGTGGGACCACAAAAGAAGCACTGGCAGACCAAGTGGAAACTGCAAACGTAGCTTTCCCTGTAACATACCCTCTCTTACAGCACTCTTATGTTGCAGCTGCCTGTTAGGTTACACTGTAATGGTGCAGTCTCTGGTGACAGAAACAATTTAGCAGCACAATACAGTACATTACTAATTATCCAACCTGATCATCCTACTGTATGGAAAGAGAAGAACTCATGCGACAAGGATCCAGTTCATTAGATGGGGATTTTTGGATGATCGGGGTTTGGATAAATCGAGACTGTACTGTATTATTGGGGACAGTGTGTGGGGGGGGGTCAGGTCACCAAACACCAGTGAAATGGTGGGGTGGCTCACAGCTCACACTGCAGCTAGTAGCACAAGTTTGGCTGTGGCTGCAGAAGTCAAGAAAATCCTCTGTCCTCAAACAAAGAATGCAGGAGAAGCGCTCCTCTTGCTAAGCTGGGCACCCAGGATTTTGGGTACCCAGAAAAAGACTTTCTGGCCCTAATTGTAAATAACAAACATCAGAATCTAGCTAAATGGGACCTGTTTAGCTGGGTTCTGGTATTTGATTTTTAAAATGACATTTTGATGTACTTCCCATGCTTTTTAGTTTGCGGGAAAAAAAAGTACAATATGGCAGCTCACAAAGAAGAAATTACCTCTAGCCTGGAGAGTGATCTTCCCATTGAAAATAATGGGAACTTAAAAACTGAATAACTTTGCAACTGATTAATATTTTTTTCACCAAACAAATGCATGGCAGTTCTGTTACCCAAGCTGTTTACCATAAAAAATTCACACCAAAATTTCACACCATCTGGGCACAAGGCGATGATAAAAAAAAAACTGCAAAAAGTGGTGACTTTTAATGTTTCTTCACTATCCAGATCTCAGAATCTACACATCCAACCAGAACAAAACTTATCACATAAAGAGCGCTACCACAGGGCACAGCACATACCAAATTTTGTGCAAATCTATTGATCGGTTGCAAAGTAATTAAAGTGCAACATTTGAGGTTTAACATTAAACTTGCTACTCAACCCTAACTACAGTATAGGGGCATGACCATGCCCCTATAATATATTATAGGGTCACTGTAGTGCTCCTATTGTTAGGGTTGAATAAGTTGTTTAATGTTAAACCTCAAATTTTTCACCTTAACAACTTTGGTGTTGTTTGGCGAAATAGCCCAAAATTTGGCAAGCGTGGTCAGGCTGTCTGAGTCTCAAAACATAGAGGATAATGCCTGAGTAACAGTGGTTAACCACAATATAATGTATGGCAGAACGCTGTTAACCTTAGGAAATCATCATTTCCTAAGGTTGTTAGCCTATCAATGTGACGTAGAAATGTTGTTAACCTATCCATGCTACGTCACATCGATAGGTTAACAGCGATCGGTCTGCGCATGTGCATGCTTTTTTTTTTACATGGGGAACTGACGGATGGACGCAGCGGTTAGGGAAGGACTGAACGGTCGCGGCAGTGACTATTTTTCAAAAAGTAAGCAGCCATTTTACTTTTTTTTTACGTGGGACCATACACTATAAAAAATAATGTATGGTCCCTCTATCGGCAACCGGTCACTGTTAACCGTCTCGAGGTTGCCATGGCAACGTAAACCTCTCGAGCTTCGCTCTCGAGGTTTACACGATCGCCCTGGCAACCTCTCAACAGTTAACTGACCGGTTACTGATAGAGGACCATACATCGTCCTCTATGTAATCACCTCAAGCAGTTGCCAGGACAACCAAGTAATCCTCGAGAGTGCAGCTCAAGAGGTTTACAGTTGTCATGGCAACTGCAAGAGGTGATTAAGTCTGTGGTTAACTACCATTATTCAGGCATAGTATTTTATAGTGTATGGAAAAATTAGCCACTATGGGGAAAAAAAAGTTTTTTTTCAATATGAGTTTGTTCTCCTGCTCAGCTATGAATGCCTCCTGGTTTGAATATTGAGCAGCTGAAGTGCTGAAGTTAGCCATGGCGATCTATACTGCAGCGGGTCTGTAACTGTCTGAATGGAATGTGTGTGTTTTGAATGAATGTCTAAGCAGCAGATAACCTGTCCTTTCCAATAATTTTGACAAGTGGTGACATTCTATCCTGTAATCCCATCATTATGACATAGTTAAGCAAGGTTTACAGCATACTGATGTCATGGCAATGGGATTATCAGGTTACAAACAGATTGAAAACAGGGGTTAATAGACACTGTCCATACATTATATAGAGGATAATGGCTGGGGATCGGGTGATAACCACGCTGTAATCACCTCGAATGGTTGCTAGGGCAACATGGTAAACCTCGAGAGCGCAGCTCGAGAGGTTTACCGTAGCCCTAGCAACCACGAGAGGTGATTTCAGCGTGGTTGTCACCTGATCCCCAGCCATTATCTTTTATAGTGTATGGTAAAAAAAACACTGTTTGCATTCTATGTGTGAGAATTATGGAACTCTGGTGCATTCTTTTTCGTTATGCCACTGTTTGGAAGTTCCGTAGTGTGGTTAACAACTTTTAAAATTCTAAACAGTGCATAACAAAGCTGTGTGACTGCTGATTATGGTGGTTAATAGGCGCTTAGCATACATTATATGCAGGGGTCAACCTTAACCTTTTTTTGCACTAGCCAGCAGGGCAAGTTGATTCAAAATTGCACTAGCCCACAGAGGGTTGCACTAGCCCTTAATTATAATGGTAAATTTTGATCACTTATACAGGAAACAATGCAAGCAAAGCCAATAAATACTCTGATTATTGCACATTTATCCTGCTCCCACACTGCTTCCAGCTCCCCAGCAGAAAAAAAAGACTGCAATGCCATCCATCACAGACAGTGAGCCCTCCCCCATTGTTTTGTACCATGGCCTCTTCTCTTCCTCTCTCTGCCCCCCCCACACACACTCCAAACAGAGAGAGGATATCACAACAGCAAATGTTCAATCAAGCAGTCCTAGCTCTGTGCACACAATAGCTTGCATCATCATGCACCTCACCACACTGTCACCACCACCCACAGGGCAATGAACAGAGTCAGGCAGAGAAAGACACTCGTGGTCCCCACCCTATAGTCAACTGGAGACCTGCATTTTTGAAAGTTTTTGTACAGTCTCAAGTGAGCCAGGAGCACATCTAAGATTTATTTGGGGTGGGGACTAGACAAACCTAAGGAGCTTGGAAAATAGAAAACTATGACATTTTTATTTATAAAAGCATTGATTTTAATATGCACTGCCCTAACAATAACATATTTTTCTTTAACATTGTCCTTTCATTAGCCCAGGGGAAACAGTACACAGACATAACACTACGCTATTTCTATTTCCATACAGGATGATCTATGTACCCCAGTAATGCCTATTTCAAGGTTTCAAATTATGTAACTTATCAAGGTTTATTTTTGTACCATACATAATCCAAAGCTTTGTTTTTAGGCTGAACAGACATGCTGAGTGGGATAAGGGTGGAACTGTATGGATGGTAATGGCTGGCATGGCCCATTTAGAAGAACATAGGACCCCCTACACTTGCCAGTAATGGCAGCTATGGAACTATGGATGGTCACGTCAGAGTCTAGTCTGCAGTGGTGTCCAGGGAAAGAACAGAGTTAAGAGATTTGGGAGAGGGAAGTTATGGTGAGGTTGGGATAAAACCCACCACCTGCAGGGCCGATCCTGTATACCTCTTTGCATTTTGTCACTGAAATGTTGGATACAAACACTCAAAATGTAGAGAAATGAGGGGCACTGGTCTTAATAATATTGGACAAATTGTTAGGCATAAGGCGTTTTTACACACAGGTTTGTAAAACAAAATAAACGTTACCTGTGTGGTGCCGATGTAATCTGCTGCGTTCGGGTTTCCTTTTACACCCCTGCGAGTATTCCGGCTAATCCCGCATCCATTTGTTTTGGCTCCCCCAGAGTTTGCTGCTCTAATGCCAGTTTCTGCAGTGGTACCGGAATGGCTGTTTTACACAGCCAGATCAAACGAAACACGCTCGTGCAAACCGCAAGAAGCAGAGATTGTGGTTTGGACGAACGTTCACCAAGGGAACGAAACAAATGTTTTTTTACACACAAGGGATGTAATGGAATACTGTTTCCATAACAGTTATTCCGTTACATAGACCTGTGTGTAAAAGCGCTTATAGACACATTCAGAAAACTGGAACCTGGGGGTCACGTGATGCAGGGCAGCTAGAAGCAGCACTTCTGTGGAGCTTCCATTCACCACCCTTTTATATATCATTCTTTTTCCTCCCTACTTCGATCAAAAGTGAGCAGTGGTCTTATTTCAAGTTCAGTCATCGTAACTGCACTCATGGAGTGGTTTTTGGTCTAAATTGCGCATCTTTATTTGCCCGTAACAGAGATGGAAGTGGAGATGAAGCCGGTCAGCATAAAACACACCCCACCGTCAACTCCTGAAAAATCCACAAAAAAAACTAAGAGTCAAGGTTTGGGGACTACCTCCAAGGTAACCTCGTCCAGTGCTCCCCCGATTCATCTTAACGAGGATCGCTTTCTCCAAGAGCTGTTACTATTTAAAGAAATGTTGGAGGATATCTCGGCAGAGCTAAAGTCACTACGAGGGGACCTCAGCACGTTAATGACTAGAATGGGAGATTCGGAGGCAAGAACCTCCTCTCTAGAGAGGTGGAAGGAGAAAACGGACCCAGAGATCGTTCAGATATGGCAGCAAATTGCGAAACTCCAACTAAAAACAGAGGATTTAGAGGGAAGAAGTCGGAGAAATAACCTGCTGATACTGGGCCTCCCTGAGGCTGAAGAAGGTGCCGACATTATCCTCTTCCTCAAAAAGTTCCTGACTAAGGTGGTCTGTCCGTCTCCCCTCAATCCCCAATACCATATAGAGCGTGCTCATCACTCCCTTCGACCAAAACCCGCATCTGGCACACCTCCAAGACCTATCATCGTTAAGTTTCTGAGCTTTCTGGAGAAGCAACATGTCTTGGCCAAGGCAAGGGATCTGCAAGCAATATTGTGGAGGGCTCTAAACTACGTATCACCCAAGACCTCCCCTATGAAACACGGCAGAAACGATCAGCTTTCCATCCGACGGTCAGCAAGCTGATCGCTGCTGGCATTCGAATCAGAATGAATTACCCAGCTAAGCTACAGGTGTCCATCGATGGGATCTGGCATACCTATGAATCTCCGGATCAAGCCTTAAATGATCTCAAGCTTAAGCTGCCCAACTTGTTTAAATTGGGCTGACCAGTTACTGCAATGTTAGACTGATAACTGCCACTCATGGTAGAGAGGTTATATTCTCACCTGCTTGTTGGTTTTAGTTCTCTTTTTTGTTTCCTTTGACTTCTCGTTGGTGGGGGGTGGGGGATGGATAGGTTGGAGAACGGCCTAGTAGGCCTTGGACCTGTTCAGCGAAGCGCGAGCTGTTTTGCCCGGTGAGAGGGGAGGAACCTTTGTTCTGGTCGGTGTTCTCAGGGGACGCTAAACAGACCAGACACTCTGGTCCTCTTGGCTTTTTTGGCCCTCTGGTTGTTTTCCCTGTTCCTGTATGGGTGGAGAGGGACCTGGGACCCTTAGGAAGGCAGCGACTCGAAGTGGGGTTTTGGAGGTGCTCACCCTCCAATTTTAATCTGGGCAGAGCAGGGCAGCTCTAATTGACGCTCTCCGCAGTAATCCCTCCTGCTTTCAAGTAGGTTTAAACAGTTAATCCACAATTTTTCCTCTGTTTGGGTAATAGCTGAAAGTAAAGGGCTCTCAACTAACAGCAAGGTCTCCACTGTCTCACTTCTGACTTTCTGACTTTTCGATGGAATAGTAGGGCTACTCTGTTTCACCTAAAGGGGTTGGGGGGAAAGGGAGCTCCGGTTTGGAGCTCGCTCTGGAGGGTCAGCATTGTGCACAAAGTGAGGGATGGATGGCACCTTTTTTGGGGGGCTTTTCAGCATTGGCACTTTTGTCTTTGTTTTGTGGTCATGGTTAGGGATGGAGAGGCATTTAGTCTATTGGCACTGTTGCCTGCACACAGAAGCTGCCTCCCATTGGAAGGGTGTCTACGGGTTTAGGTTTTCCAATTTAAAATTTAAGGAAACTCTTATATTTCGGGTCCCGATTGGGAGTCTTTTTGTATATAGTTGAAAGGGATTGGGGGTGGGAGGGGCGTCTCGAGACACTGCCGTCTTTCCTTCTCGCTGCTCTGTTTGGGGAGGTTATTGTATGGTTAAAGATATTCTTATTTGTGTTAATTTTTACAAGTAATAATGGGAGGAGGGGAGGACGGCGAGGATCTAGATGTGTATGCCCTAAGAATTTGAAGGGGGGAGGGAGGATGTGCCTTTGGGGATGGTTTTCTCTTGTACAGATGCTCATATGTTTGCTTTTCAAATACAAACTAAATGGTTATGGTGTCATTTAAATTTGCTACGTGGAATGTCAGAGGTGCCAGAGATTTATCTAAGAGATACCAGGTTCTCAAAAATTCCGCCCTTTTGAATATTGATATCCTAATGATACAGGAGACTAATTTAATGACTTCAGAGATCAGTGGGCTATGCCGGCAGGGGTATTCTCAGATCTTTGCTTCCTGTTGGTCATCTGCGAGTAGAGGGGTGGCCATATTGATGAAAAGACATATCCCATTTCTGGCAGAAGAGTGCCTAGTAGACCAAGAAGATAGATCTGTTATAGTTAAGGGCACCCTCAATAATGTTAAAGTGGTATTGGGTGCTATCTACAGCCCAGTGGGAGGGGATTCAGACTTCCTTATGAGCCTAGCTGACAAACTGAGTGGTTTTCTGCCTTCCCCGATAATACTCAGAGGGGATTGGAATATTGCTCTGTCTCAAGATTTGGATAGATCTTATAGGCCTCTAAAACCACCTTCCCCTTCACAGCTTGCTCTAAGGGACTTCATGGACTTATTGGGGCTATGCGACCCATGACGTTTGTTTAATCCCTCTGGCCAACTTTTTCCCTTTTACTCCCAAGTTCATCGGCCATGGTCCAGAATTGATTTCATTTTGGTTAGTAACACCCTTATGTCCGGTATTTTACAGACGGGAATAGAGCCAATTGTTACATCCGACCATTCGGTGGCATGGATTTTGATTTCTCCAGATTCACAGGTCCAAAGAGATTCCTCCTGGAAATTAAACACACAACTTTTAAAGGAGGAGCGTACAGTCTCTCATATTAAGTCATAGATCTCATCTTTTATGGCAACCAATTCAGGTTCAATCAATCAGGAAGACCTGATTTGGTGCTCCTTTAAGTGCTTCATTAGGGGAGAATTTATTAAGCTAATGTCCAGAAGGAAAAAACAGAGAGAAGCTAGAATTCTGGCGCTCTCAAGCCAGATCAGACACGCGGAAAATACCCTATCCTCGACATCTTCCCAGACGGACTTAGAAGTCCTAATGAAACTCAGGAATGAATATTCAGACCTGTTAAGAGAAAAGGTGGAGTATGCTATCCTCAAGACCAAGGCTTGCTATTTTGACCAAGGGGACAAACCAGGCAGGATGCTAGCCCTCCGATTGCGGGAGGTAGAGGGTTCGAGATGGATCCATGCTTTGTCTTCCCCAGCTGGCTCACTCAAGACTTCCCCTCGGGATATTTCTCAAATTTTCGAATCTTTCTATCGGGACCTTTACAGTATTGGTCCTTCCAGGCCCTCCCTTTCCCAAATTGAACAATTTTTGGAGGCCTCCAACTCCCCTCCCTACAGGCCCACCAGCGTGAGCTCTTTTGGTCTCTCCCATTATGCTGGCAGAGGTGGAAGAAGCGATCGGGGGGCTAGCTCTGGATAAATCCCCAGGTCCTGATGGCTTCCCTTCTAACTTTTACAAAGTTTTTTGCAAGGAGATTGCCCCCCTTCTCTTGAAGTTGTTTGAGTATATGTTTACTTTTGACCTCCTAGACCACTCTCTGTTGGAAGTCACAATTGTCTTGATCCTGAAGCCGGATAAACCCCAGAATGAACCAGCCAGTTACCGCCCAATTTCACTACTAAATTATGACATGAAAATTCTAACTAAAATCCTATCTCTCAGAATTAAGCAGATTTGGGCTAACTTGTTGAGTCCAGAACAAGTGGGGTTTGCTCCCATGGTCTTAGTCTCATTAGACGCAGAAAAAGCCTTCAATAGAGTTCACTGGGATTTTCTCTGGGCTACCCTTAAGAAAATGGGTTTCCCGGACATGTTTATCCAGTGGATTCGGATGGTATATAAGTCTCCCACTGCCAGAATTTACTGTAATGGGGTCTTTTCTTCCCGTTTCCCTTTATTTACCGGCACTAGACAGGGGTGTCCTCTTTCTCCTTTTTTGCTCAATCTATATTTAGAACCCCTTCTGCTTAGTATTAAAAGTTCTCCTCAGGTTACAGGATGTTCAATACATCAACAAATTCTGACCCTTTCGGCTTACCGGATGACATCCTTTTACACTTAGCTAATCCGGAATGTTCCTTAAAATCCATTTTACAAATTATTGCCCGATTTGGCAAGGTGGCCAACTATAAGCTTAATCTATCCAAGTCAGGTTTTTTTTCCGTTAAATGATAGCACACCTCATGCCAACTTTACTCAGTTCGGTATGAAATGGTCTTCCTCTTCATTTAAATATTTAGGTATATACCTTACCAGAGACCCTAAGGCCTTCAGGAAACTTAATTTGGACGACCTAGTCTCAAGGATACAACAAGATTTTTGGAGATGGTCCGCCTTCCCTTTGTCACTGTGGGGTCGTATAAATATTATTAAGATGAATGTGTTACCTTGGGTTTTCTACCCGCTAAATTTACTGAATATTTACCTTTCCACATCCTACTTCCAGCAGCTCCACTCTGCTATTATCAAATTTATTTGGCAGGGCAAACAACCCAGGCAAGCCTTTTCCAAGCTTAACCTACCTAAGGAAAGAGGAGGTCTTCGCCTCCCTAATTTTATGCTATATTATTGGGTGAGCCATTTGTCCAAAGTGGGGAGGTGGTATGATGTAAGTTCTGATGTACAGTATATCTTCCTGTATGGCTGCAGCTGGAAAGAAGGATGCTGGATAAGCATAAGCTTCAGTTATCCAGAGCTTTCTATTATTCCACTTCCGTCCTATCCCCTCACTTACAAAGTAGTGTCACAGGGGTTTCTATTAAGGTGCTGACTCAGTGCTGGAATTTCCTTAATATTTCAGTTAAAAAAGATATGGCTCAGCCTCTTACTTTAAACCCCAATATCAGAATTGGTGGCTCGCCAATTTCCCCAGACTAGCTTCCTCAGCTACAAGATTGTTGTGTGGAAAGTCTTTTTTCTCAGGAATCCCTTCTTTCCTCAACAGAGATTATGAATAAGTTTAATATACCTCAGAAACTTATATTTAAGGTTTTTCAATTGAGACACCTCATGGTTTCTTTTTTTGGCCCTATATTTACTGCATCTCAAGTCAGGCCTATTCTAAACCAGATACAAGATAATGCGAATAACCCCCATAGTATATCTAAGATATATTCTTATTTACTGGATGCTAAGTATCCGGATCCCCTTAAAGGCTCTAAGATCTGGGACACTCTTCTGCCAGACGCTCCCGCGATTTGGGGTCAGATATGGGGAGACATGCATAAATACCTCACCCAAGATAGACATAGGCTTACTCAATACCCCATTCTAAATAATATATATTATACACCGGTCAAATTGGCCAGATTAGGTAGATTGCCTTCGAACACCTGTACAAGGTGCGGCATCGCTGAAGGTAACCTGGTACACATTCTTTGGCACTGTGACAAAGTGGCTCCTTTATGGTCTTTAATTCAATCTAAGCTGGATCCCCTTCTGGGACTAAGTGATTTGTTTACTATAGAAGTTTGTATTCTAGGACAGTTTACTAATATTCAGGTTCTGGAACGTAGATTTCATATGGCCTTAATTTTGATAACAGTTAAAAGACTGGTTCTTAGACATTGGATGGACCAATTAGTCATATCGTATGAGGAATGGATCAAAGAAATATCTCTTTACTTCAAGACTGAGAAGCTAATAGCGAATACTCGGAACTGTCTGACATCCTTTAACAAGAAATGGGGCAAATTGTATGCTCTTTATTTGCATTAAGTCTCATATGGGAACACCTCTGATTGTTTGATTTGTATTAATTTCTCCTGATGTTGGTTACTGTATATTGATTAGTTCTTGGTATATCTCCGAATAGAGTTTTTCCAATAAGGCACATCCCTGGGAGGGGAGAGGATCTATGGGGGGTAGTGGGGTATAATAGTGGGGGGATGGGGTTTTGTTTTCTTTAGATTGTAGGTTCATGATACATTTCAAATGTAACTTTGACAATAAGATTGATCCTGTAATTAGCCCCGCTCTCAGTGTCTAATGTGGGTGTGTTTTCTTCAGAACTCAATAAAGATACTGAATTTCAAAAAAAGAAAACTGGAACCTAATGACTTAACAGCACTCTACCCTTGATCACACCCTGGACACTAGCTGAAAGTCTTAACAGTGGAGTGATAATGACTCGCATTGAGTCGTTTGTGGGATCCCTTTCTTGAGCTGTCAGATAATTGCATTTCTTAATGAGCTGTCAATCACACCTGGCCATCTGGAACATTGAGAGAGAATGCTAAAGTAGAGACTTTTTTTAACTTCATTAACAGCCATGAAAATCTGCACTAGTCAAGCCGGGCAAGTAGAGAGTTAGCTGCACTAGCCCTGGTCAGTTTGCACTAGTGTTTGGGCTAGTAAAACAATGTTAAGATCAACCCCTGATTATATGGACATTTTCGTGACAGCATCTTGTATGGCTTTCGAGATACAGAGTGCCAAACAAAGAGAAAAACATGTTTGGGTTTTCTGTACTTAACATTGGGTATTTTTTGCTCTCACCTATAGCCTACACTGTGTGAGATTTTTTTCATTAAAGTTTCAAGGCTGAAAGGGGCCCATGCCAAGGGTGTGCCATTGGAAGGTTTGGTAAAAAATTATTATACTGTTTTAAAGTTATGACGATTTTTGAGTTAATGTTCCAGTGCAACTGGTAAAAAAACTATCGTGAAAGGTAAGAAAACATATTGCAAGTGGTTATATGCATGATTTACTTGTCATGGAGGAAAAACAGTTGAGATTCCTGCCATTTTCTTTTTACTGTTTAAACTTGCAAATATTAAAAGTACATATAAACAAATGTGAACATTTAGCTAGATTTTGGTGTTTGTTTTCTTTACAAAGTTGCCAGAAACATCTTTTCTGAGCACCCAAAATCCATGGTGCCCATCTTAGTGAGAGGAGCCCTTCATTCATTTTCTCTCTATGAGAACAGTGGGACTTTCATGACTTCTGCAGCTGAGGCTGGAACTTGTGCTGCGGGCTAAAGTGAGAGCAGTGAGCCACCATTTCCCTGGTGTCTAATGGCACCCCCATTGCCGTCCCTTTATATATGTGATGTTGCCGTGGTGTCTAGTGGCATCCCTACCCTTTGATTCCCATCCCCAATATGTATTTGTCTTTCCTTGGTGTCTACTGGCACCCCCACCCTCCAATCACTGCCACTGTAATATATTTGTCTTTCCCTGGTGCCTAATGGCACCCCCCCAATCATCATCCCTGTAATGTTCTTTATCTTTCCCTGGTGTCTAGTGGCACCCCGACCCTCAGATCGCTGTCCAGGTCTGAAATAAAGAAAACCATCCCTCAATGTTTTTTTTAACCTGCAAAAAAGAAAACAGTCCCTGGCTGATCTGACCCCCATCTTCCATTCAGCACCCATCGCCCCACACCCCCAGTACACACCCACACACCCTCTGAACAGGACACAGGGCAAAGATTCACTCTTCAATCGAAGACACATCTTGCTGCTGGAACCGCCAACTGCAATATGAGAAACTAAGGCACTGTAAGTACAGTTCAATGTATTTTAGTGGAGTTCTAAATTGTGTTGCATAACTGTCATTTTTGCATATTTTGACCCCAGATTTTCAACATGGCCTTTTTGGGACCCCACCTCATGACCAATGGTGGTGGAATTATGCAAATCAAGCCCAAAAAGTGATTTCGTGGTCACTTGGTGAAATCACCTTTCAGGTGGGATTTGAAAATTTTCACTGCCCTTGTTCATGAGGTGCAGTCATAAGAAGGCTATGTTGAAAATGTTTTGATCAAAATAAGTAAAAATGGCAAAGTTATGCACATACGTTTCTAAATTTTACTACACTTGCTCATAACTTTGGTAATTTTAAAAAATTTGATCCCACATTTTCAACATAACCATTTTTTTACACTACCTCATGAACATGACAGGTGTCATTTTTCAAATCCTGGTCAAAATGTGTTTTCACACTTGCGTCATTGAATAAAAATCACACATACTCCCATAATGCAAAGCATCATGGGCTGTATATGCAAATCGTCACAAACATTATGGGAGTATGTGTGATTTTGTATTTCTTTGAAACTTGGCTTCCCAGCCAATGCCCTTTGGGGCAATCCTTGCCTCAGTGCTTGCGCACTAAGGTTCTATGTCATTGAATTATGTTTTGGTGGGGATTTGAAAATGTTCACTACTCTGTTTATGAGCTGGGTAATAAGATGGCTGTGCTGACAATGTGGGGCCAGATATTCAAACTGCGCCATTCTGTGGCGCAAGCCCTTGCGCTGCTCAAAAAAGTTACGCATGGGTGTGGCCAGGGCGATATTCAACAGAGGTGTGCTATTGAGCAACTCCTTTGAATATGGCCCCCCGCCCACAGTCACTGTGCACGGCGCAGTGGAACTTGCACCACCGCAAGTGGTCAGAGTGGAGCATTCAGATGCGGTGGCGCAAGTTCCATTGCGCCTGTGCAAATCTGCAGTATTCAAAAGGTGACATGCAAATGGGGCCATAATTTATGCAAGGCGCCCGGGGGGACATTTGCATCTAATTACGGCCCCGTTTGCATGCCATTAGCATGCAGGTGCACTGATTCCCGACGACTTGTGCCTGGCGCCCTGCCAGGCAACAGCCATCGGGGACTGACGCCCCCTGCAGCCCGATCGCGGGCATAAAGTAAATCTCCCCCCCACTAGCCCAATCAAGGGCATAATGTAATAAACCCCCTCCTGACCAACCCGATCGCGGGCAGAACTCACCCCACTAGCCCGATCGTGGGCATAACGTCAACCCCCAAAGTCCAATATCCTGGTGGTCCAGTGGACCGTGAAGCCTGATCGCGGGCATAGGTCAAACCCCAAAGTCCAATATCCTTGGTGATCTAGTATTCCCACCCCACCCACCCACGGGCCCCACCACGCTCCCCCATCATCCGGGGTGGCAGCACCCGCCTGCTGCCCGCCACCCGCCCGACTGACAGCTCGATAGGGCTGCATGCCCGATGGTTCCAGAGCAAGAGCCGATGGGCGTGCAGCCTCTATACCGACTCTAAGGCAGTCAGATATGTGAATGATCATTCATTCACATATCTGGACTACTGCTGCAATGTAAACTGCGCCCACAACTCTTGCTCTGAACAACAGGCGTGCAGCTCACCGAGCTATCCAGTCAGTGGAGCAGCGGGCAGCAGGTGGGTGGGGTGCTGCTGCCGGCTAGCGGAGGCGGGGTGGTGGGGCTCCATGGGTGGGTGGGGTGAGGGCCACTAGATCACCAGGGATATTGGACTTTGGGGGTTTGACTTTATGCCCGATTGGCTTTGCAGTCCACTGGACCACCAGGGATATTGGACTTGGGGGTTGACGTTATGCCCGCGATCGGGCTAGTGGGGGTGGGGAGTGTGTTCTGCCCACGATCGGGCTAGTTGGGGGTGGGGAGTGAGTTCTGAATGACCGGGCTAATGGGGGTTGTGTGACATCATGCCCTTGATCAGACCAGTCGGGGGTTGTTTCACTTCATGCCCGCAATCGGGCTGCTGCGGGGAATACTCTGCTGCCCGTGATCGGGCTACAGGGAGTTACTATTATGCCCGCGATCGGGCTGCAGAGCACAGGGAACAAGTGGAGGCCACCCACAGGTGGCAGCTGCTGTGTTGTGCCCTGCAATGTGGCAGCTCACCTGTGGGTGGCCCTTGACTTAATCCTTTTTTTTTTGGCTCAAAGTTGTGCAGGCGCGGGTAGGGGGTTGCGCCTGCACAACTCTGCACGGCCCGGCTGAATATCGGGCTGTGCAGTTTATGCATGGTTTCTCCCCCTCCGGTTGAGCATGCCTTCATTAGCATTGCGCTGTTGCTCACCATGACTTGGGGGGGGGCGCAACTGCCTCCTGCTGAATATCGCAGAATGGCGCAATTTAGGACTTACGCAGGTGCAACCCTATTGCGCATGACTCAGCTCTTTTGAATATCTGGGCCGTGGTGTACAAATACAGTAAAATCCCTAGGTTATATGTGAACGTTGCAGTATTTCAGTTTTCACTCATAACTTCACTAATTTTCACTATTTTGACTCCAAACCTTCAAAATAGCCATTTTTCCACACCACTTCATAAACGTGATGTGTCATTTTTAAAATCCTGGATGAGATGTGTTTTTGCATTTCTGGTGTGAAATGACATTTTGGCCAGTATACTATAAATGGTACATGTTATGTTTATAAGGCGAATCATAAAATGAGTAACTCGACAATTTGGGGCCAAAATTAAAAAAAAAAAAATATATAATTGTTAACAAACTTTGCGTGTACTACCAATCTTGACCCCAACAGGTATGCTTTGTGATCCTGTGCTGGTGAGCTCAGTGAGTCAACTGAATGGGGTGAGGGTGGAATTGTGCTGTTATGCAGCACTCTCCCAGTCAGGGAATGAAAGGTGCAGGGTTGTCCACACAGGCTTGTGTACTATATAGTGAAGACAACTGTCCTCTTTGCATAGGGCCCTGCACCCTCTCCCCCCTTGGGTAGCAGAGGGTCCTGTGCATTGTCTGACAGATGCCCTCTTTGCCCTCTTTGCCCTCTGCATCTGTACCTATGGCCACATAGAAGTGCAGGGACCACAGGGTCCTGCCTTTCCACAGACAGCCCCACAACTTCTTCACACCTGTCATTGCACCGAATTGCAAGGCCAGCAATTTGCGGACCCAGCACTTTTGTAGGTGGACAGAGTTTTCTCTTCATGCAGGACATCTGCATCTGTTCACATAGGTCCCAAAGGACCTGCGTGAATGAGGATACAATTCCACTACCTCAGTTAGGGTAACTGTTTAATGCCACAAAAGTGGGGAAATGTGGCGTTAGGGCTTCCAACTCTAATGTCCCACTCTCAAGCTGCAAAAGGAAAAAAACATTAGGGTTTTGGGTCTCTGGAGTCTTGGAAAATCAGTGGTGGGGTCTTCCTTGGGGTTGTCAACCCTAATACTCACCTCTCCTCCTCAGCCCATAGCCTCCAATTTGAAGTACAAGGTACCGCTCCAAGCCACAAAGCCACTGCCTCATAATGATCCACTCTTCAAAGGCAGAGAAGTATGTCTTGCCACAGGTTGCCAACAAAATTTTGTTGTACCTTTCTTCATGTAGGACCTTGTTGGCCCTGCACGAGGAAAGGAGATCACGTGTGATGTTCGCTTTCAGAAAGGGGTGGGTATTATGGCTGACAACCCCCACAGAAGACCCCACCACTGATTTACCAAGATTCCAGAGACCCACAATACCATTGTTTTTTCCTTTTGGTGCTTTCGGGGGTGCATTAGGATTGGAAGCCTTAATGCTCATTTTCCACTTTGTATGCGTTAGGTACCCTAACTGGTGCATTAACAAAGCTCTTTGCAAAGATGATAGATAGATAGATAGATAGATAGATAGATAGATAGATAGATAGACAGACAGACAGACAGACAGACAGACAGACAGACAGACAGACAGACAGATAGATAGATAGATAGATAGATAGATAGAGTCATTGCAAAAGACTGCATTAAAGCACCAGTTAAGGTTCAGCTTAAAGTAACAAAAGTAGGCAATGTGATGTTTAGGTTTCAACCCTAACCCTCCCCCAAAGCAGCAAAAGGACAGCACCACACAACCAACCACAGACAGGCATCATCAGGTAAGACAAACAACATACAACAGTTCACAGATGACACAAATGCAATAGCTCTAAAGTGCTACTTTTGTGGATTTGTATCTGTAGCATGCACACCGCAAGACATACATACTCACTTGTCACTGCAGATACAAAGCAGCAATACTCATCACAACACTATTGTCTGCAGAAGTACAGGGCCCTAAGGGGTCTGCACCTCTTCAACCACAGCTGTAAGACACACACACCAACTGCTGGCTTCAAAAAAGTTATGCAGGTGGAAGTACTGTCACAATGTGAGTATAATGGTTTCAGCAGAAAGATCCAGAAATTGCTAAAGGGGGTAGCAGTACTTCAGTTACGCAGACACATATAGAAAAGCATGCACTAAAGGATTATGCTGTCTGGCGAGGTACCTCGTACAGCATGAAACAGAAATATAGAACCAGAATTTGCTGGCAGATAAGAACTGCTTGGTCCACTTTGTCTGCCCATTTTTCCCTGCCTATAGTATCACCACAGATCCTCCTACTTGATCTCTGGCCCATTCATTCCCCTCCCTTCTCTTTCCTTAAGGTTCCCTTTTGCCTATCCCATGCATTCTTGAACCCCACCATGTTTTCACCCCCACCACCACCTCCGCTGGAAGACTGTCCCTGAAATCCACCACTCTTTCTGTGAAGTACTTCTTCACATCTTTCCTGAATCTACACCCATCCAGCTTCTTATCATGCCCGCTTGTCCTTGAGCATCTTTTTTTCTGAAAAATACTTCCTTCCTGCACCTTATTTACCCCCTTGAGGTATTTAAGGGTCTCTATCATATTCCCCCTCTAGCTCCTCTCTTCCAGAGTATACATATTTAGGTCCTTAAGTCTCTCCTTACAGGGCTTCTGATGTAGACCCTGCAACATTTTAGTTGCCCTCCTCTGAATTGCCTCCACTCAGTCTATGTCCTTTCCAGAGATGTGGTCTCCAGAACTAGACACAGCACTCTAGGTGGGTTCTTAAAAGTGATCAATGCAGAGGCAATACCACCTCCCACTTGCTGGTGATATCCTTCCCTACGCACACCAGCATCAGACCAACTACCTTGTTACATTGTCTTACTACCTTTAGGTCCTCCGATATGATTACCCCAAGTCTTTTTCCTGTTTGGTGGTCATCAGTACCACTCCTCCAATTTTGTACTATACTCCTGGTTTTCTGTGCCCCAAGTGCATTTCTGTGCACTTTTTTGCATTGAAACCCAGCTGCATACCCTTGATCACTCTTCAAGTTTTCTCAGGTCTCTGATCATCCTTTTCACCCCCCTTTGAGCGTCCACCCTATTGCACATTTTGGTGTCACCTGCAAGGAGGCAGACTTTCCCTTCCAGCCCCTCTGCGATGCCCTTATAAAGACATTTAAAGAAGACCAGTTCCAGCACTGATCCCTGAGGCATCCCACTGGTCACCTTCCCTTCCTGAGACTGAACTCCATTTACCTCCCTCTGCCACCTATCCCATAGCCAATTTCTTACCCAGTTTACCACCTTCAGACCCATTTCTAAGCTACCCAGCTTGGTTACTAGTCTCCTCTGTGGAACAGTTTTGAAAGCCTTACTGAAATCTAGGTAGGCCATGTCCACCGCTTCACCCTGATCTAATTCCTTGGTCACCCAGTCAAAGAAATCTATCAGATTAGTTTGACATGACCCCCCCCCCCCATGAATCCATGCAGCCTCGGGTCTTGTAATCCACTGGATTCAAGATATTCCACAATATTTTCCTTCAGCAGTGACTGCATTAATTTTTCCACTACCAATGTCAATGTGACTGCTCTATAATTGCCAGGCTCTTTCCTGCTACCACTTTTGTGAAGTGGGACTACATCTGCCCAGCTGCAGTGCTCCAGAACCACTCCCCCTGCTGAACGTTAACTTGGCACTAGATTATTTTGTGGCAAAATTCACTAACATTGTTGATCAACAAGCTCCTTTAAAGAGTTGCTGAGTAAAAGGTATTATAGTACTGTGGCTCACCAAGTAATTAAGGTAGCTCGTGTCCACTCGGGATACAGCTTGGAGGACTTATAAGGATAGTGGGCTACCTACCAACTGGCAAACATATAGGCAACTAAGGAACAGCTGCAAGAACTCAGTCCAAAACGCAAAATGACTCCACTTCAAGAAACTCCAGATTAAGCATTTTACTAATCTGAAAGAATTCTGGTGACAGGTTAACTCCCTTTTGAAGGGTAACACTTATGAGACCCCCAGTTCCCTTGATGCCCAGGAAGTCTATCTCACTGACCCTCCCCTCCATTGCCTCTGGCTTCAATGAGTTCTTCACCCATTTGGATAGGTGCACATCACTATTTTCTAGTTCATCCACTCCCCCCAACCTGACCCCCTGCCATCAGTCAATTCTGTGGACTGCCCTGCCTATCATCTAAAGCTTGCAGCCCTTGCGGAGGTTCGCCATTTCCTCATGAACCTAGAGGCTGACAGCTCACCTGGCCCTGACACTCTAGAGCCTAAATTCCTTAAGTTGGGAGCTGATGCCATAGCCCGCCCTGTTCGGGATTTATTTAATCGAGCCTTCCTTACTTGCACCATCCCTCAAAAATGGAAAGTATCGGTGGTCATCCCTGTCCCCATCCACAAGGGAGGTCCCAACTCAACAGTGGACAATTTACAGGCTATTTCAATACTTTGCCCTCTAGCAAAAATACAAGAGCGGATAATCTATGACCACCTACAGGATTTACCTTGACCTCCACCATCTGCTCTCAATCTCTCAGCATGGGTTTAGGAAAAACCACAGTACACTTACAGCTCTGATTAAAGTGACCTCTGACCTACTTCCATGAAATGGACCATGGCCATGCCACTGGAGCAATTTTCGTAGACTTGATCAAGGCTTTTGACTTGATCAACCGTGGCCTTCTATTACAACAACTGCATGTCTTTGGCCTTGATGCCACTGCCCTGTCCTGGACCCAAAGTTACCTTTACAGCCATACCCAAAAAGTAAAATGGGCAGGCTGCCTATCTGACCTGAGGCCCATTACCCATGGTATCCCCCAGGGCTCCATATTGGGCCCATTACTTTTTTCTCTGTATATTAATGATCTCCCTAATAATTGTGGTGGGGCCTTTGTTCGCCTGTATACAGATGATGCTATTATCTACCGTTCGTCTCCTGATATCGGGTGGCTCAATTCAATGCTAACCTCTAATTTCCACATCCTTGAGGACTGATTCCTTCAGAAGCAGCTTGTCCTTAATTCTAAAAAAACAAAGAGCATGTTATTCTCCAACTCATCCACATCAACCCTCCTCCCTTTGGCTATACTCTCACTTACTGGGGATGCACTTGAATTGGTCAGGTCCTTCAAATACTTGGGAGTCATCTTAGATACCTCACCCTGGATGTGCATGTTACATCCATCACCAAAACTATAAACCAGCGCCGGCCCGGTGGCGCTGAGGGTTGGCGCTGGGCGCCACCTGCGCCTGCGCCCGGCGACCGGGTTGAGGAGGCGGTTTCGGGTCGTCTGTGGGTCGGCCGGAGGAGTGGCTTAAGCGTCCAATGACAGCTCGCTTCCAGGAGGGATTCGCCGATGCTCGACACTTGCATGACCCCGAGCCGAGGCTCGAGGAACCGCAAGCTCCACTTGGGATGGGCGGCCATTGAGCAGCATGGACGTCGGCGCGTGCGTCATGACGTCGGGAGGTTACCTGCTGCTCAGGAAGGGAGAAAAACGCGGAAAAAAGCCTGCCTCAGCTGGGAAGATGGGAAGATGGGAGGACCATGGCAGTGCCCACGATTTGCCTGTGCCCACCCAGCAGACCTCTGACCGACGAAACGTAAGTAACGGGGTTTGAGCCCCCCACCTCGTCCCCGCCTGGGGGGTAATCCGCAGCTCCATGGGGCTGGGGGTCTGCTTGGGTAGGGTTCCGGGCAGTGGGATGTCCAGTTGTCCCCCCTGAAGGGTCGGAGGTGGCAGGCTAGGGAGGAGGAAAAAAACAGAAATTAAAAAAAAAAACTATAAACCAAAAAATCGGTGTCCTCTTCCGCATCCGTTCCTTCCTTACATTGACTTCCTGCTGCAAGATTGCAGATGCCACACTCCTGCCCCTCCTTATGTATGGTGCTCCAGTACTACTCTCTGCTACCACATTCATACTGTCATGCCTATCACAGGCCTACCATAGAGTTGGCAGGTTTGCTCTCGGGGCTAATGCTTGGCACCATCACTGCAATGTCCTGTCTGCCCTGGAATGACTACCCTATGAATTAAAATTATGCTATGCCACACTAAGCTTTATATATAAGCTTGTACATTTCTTCACTCCTCCTTGCCTTGCTGATATTGTTCAACGTCGTCTCCCTCAACGTACCCTCAGATCTACCTCCTTACCTCTTCTCTCAGTGCCAGACTTACGACTCTCCATGGCTTAGAGATCATTTGCATTTTCTGCTGTGTCCTACTGGAACTCTCTACCTCCTGCTATACTGGTCTGCACCTCCCTCTCTCAATTTCTAAGTTCACTGTTATCTCACATAACCACTCCACCTTGTTCCTGCTTCCACTGACTCCTAACCACTGTTCACTCCTTGCACGATTCTCCTAGCAAAACTTTCCACTCTCTCTATCTCCTGCTCTCCAAGGCAAAAAATAAATAATGTAAATCATGTATGTATGTATGTATGTAAGGTTTTGTTGACTGTGCTTTAAATTGCTTATTTTGCATAACTGAATGTAATTGATGTACTCTCTTACTGTATGACTTTTCCTTGTCTAATTTCTTGCATCAATGAATGCACTATCAATGTACTGCACTTCCCGGGTCGCCCCTGAAAAAGGGACTGTCTTGTCTCAGAGGGCCTACCCGGTTACCAAAATTCAATAAATAATTAGGACTGTCAGAGGTGCAGCTAGTACCTCCCTGAACTCCCTCAATACCACTCGATGTATTCACTTCTGACACCATTGCTTTGTCCACTTTCAGATTAGCAAGTCTCTTCAGGACACTTTCCTCTGAAAACGGGCTAGTGTCCACCTCCCTTCCTCCAATACTCCTGTTACTTTTTTGTGGCCCTCCCCTTCTCCTTCCTCTGTGAACACCGAACAAAAGTATTTGTTCAGGATTTCTACCTTTACATAGTCCACCTCTGCATAGTAGTCCCCCATTCCCTTTTTAATCCCATGATCCCACTGCTGGTCTCCCTCCTTTCGCTTACATACCTAAAACATTTCTTGGCCAACTTTGTCACCACCTGGGTTATTCTCTCTTCAGTTTGTGCCTTTATGCTCCTTACTGCTTTCCCTGCTTCCCTCTGTTTCCCCTCATGCAACTCCCCATTCTCTACCCTCGGCATCTCTTTATATCTTTTGAATGCTACTCTGTTAGCCTTTACCATTTCAGTCACCTCTTTCAAGAACCATCGTGGTCTCTTTTTCCTCTTGCTTTTGTTCACATGCTTGATGCACTGGTTAGTTGCCTTCCCTATGGTCCTTTTTAGCTTCATCCACTGTTCCCCCACCCACCCAGGTCATTCTCCCCACCCCCCACCAGGTCATCCCTGAAGCACTCACCCATCTTTTTGAAAGCTGCCCTCCTGAAGTCCAGGACCCTCAATCTTGTGTGGTTCAATTCCACAGTTGTCCTTAAATTGAACCACACTGTACAGTGATCGTTGTTTTCCAGGTGGACTCCTACCTTAATATCTACAACACTGACCCAGTTAGTGAGTCCCAGGTCCAGTATTGCCCCATCACATGTGGGTTCACTGACTAGTTGCCTAAGAAATGCCCCTTGCAGGAAGTCCAAAATGTCCCTGCTTCTAGCTGAAGCCACACCCAGAAGGTTCCAATCTACATCCAGCAGAATTTTATCCCCAACCAGCAGTACCTCCCCCTTTTCTGTCATCTTGCCAGTAGCTTCCACCAGTACCTTATCTAACTCTTGCCCCCCTATGCTGGAGGTCTGTAGATCATACCAGTGTAAATAGAGGCTCCATTCCCAGTCCCTAGGGTGACCCATAGTACATCTGCTCCCCCCTGTATTCCCTGTATCTCCATTGCTTTTATGCCTTCCCTCATGTAAAGCACCACCCCACCCTTTCCTTCCCTCCCTGTCCTTCCTGAACAGAGTAAAGCCTGATATGGGCATCTCCCAATCATGGTTTTCAGTGTGCCATGACTCGATAATGGCCACAATATCCAGGTCAGCCTCCACCATTATGACCTCTAGGTCCAGAATCTTATTTCCTAGACTTCTAGCATTCGCACACATGACCTTCCAAATTTTACCACTTTGCTTGTTACTCCCTTCTTTCCTTTTGGCCCGCTCTACTTCACCCTCTCTTTTTACTGCTTCCAGTCCCATCCCCTTTCATTTCTACTGCCCTGTTTTCTTTATTAATTTCCTATTTGGGAATTCCATTCCCTCATACTTTCCCTGTTTTCTACTTAGCTTGTGGAGGGGCAGTTACTGCCTCCCCAATTCCTTCTGCCATCCTTCTCAGCTAGCTTAATGTTCTTCAAAGTAACATCTAAACTGTTCATTGGGGACTGTGGTTCCCTTCCCAGATGGATGAAGGCCATCACCCCTGTAAAGGCCCTTATCTCTCCAGGTGGGTCCACAGTCCCCATTGTAGCTGAACCCCTCCTATCTGCATCATTTCTCCAACCATGAGATGAAGATCTTGGTAGGGAGATCCCCCCCCCATCATAGACAAGCCACAATGAAAGCCACTGAGCATGCAAACTGTCCAAGATCACTCCCCAGGTCCTTGAACTCCCCATGCACAATCCCACCTCCATCCCCACCCAGGTCATTAGTCCCAGGTGGACAATAACATCCAGTTCTGCCACTCATCCTGCTGCGCTAGCAATCCTTTGGATCTACATCTCATCTAACCAGGCCATAATGCTGCAAAGACACCTAGGGCCTGATTTTAAAAATGGTTGCATTCGCCGCAGCAGACTTGTGGCAGGGAGTTTGATGCAAGTGGTGACTTGCATCGTGTAATGCCGCAAGTCCAATTTTAGAAGAATCAGAGCTGCAACACCCTGGCACAAGTCCCTTGCTTCAAATGCAGGATTTAAACCAGTTCCTCCCGGTCTACATTTACGCCATGGGGGGAACCATTTTATGGGGCTTGCGCCAAACTTTTGGCACAAGAGTCTGTAAAATGAGGGCACTGTCGCAACTTGCATCCAAGGTTATAAAATAGGGTGCAGGTTGCAGCAAATCCATGGATGCAGGTGTGGCAAACTTTGTGGGGATGTGGAGTTTGGTCACAAGCCCTGAGCCCCATTTGAAAATTAGGCCCCTAACCTACATCTCCCCCTTTCGGAGTCCCAAATCTATCCCCCTTACAATGAAGTCCCCCACCAGAACTTGTTTTCTCCTTCTGTGGGGTTTCTTTTTTCCTTGCTTGGGTCTCCACTCCAGAGAACTTCCCACATCTGCCCTGGCCATTACCATGGGTGCCTCCTTCTAGCAGTCTCACCTCACCAGCACAGCATAGGAATTGCATAGAGATACCGGTAGAGGAGTCTGCCTCTGACTCACCACCTCCACACTTTCAGAGCCAACTGTAGTCCAGACATTCCTCCTCCCTGGCATCCTCTTGGGTAACAGTGTCAGAATTTGTGGTCCCCTCCCTTCGGCCCGGTGGCATTGAGGGTCGAGGCACTGGACGCCACACCTCATGCCATGCCGGCAACCTAGCTTCAGGAATGGACTCAGGTCATTCGGGGGTCGGCTGGGGGAGGTAAGGATCAAGCATCCGGAGGACTGCTCTCCTTCCTCAGGGAGGGGGGAACATGTTGGGCTCTGTTGTGACAGTTGCTGGCACACAAAGGGGTAGGCCCCACATCCAGGGCACCAGGCTGCCTCCGTGGAGGTAGAAACAGCCATTGTGCCCATTGCACAGATGGGGACACAGGAGAAAAGCAGAGGAAAACTGGGGCCCAGCAGGACCAGTGCTGGCCCGATCACCCTTGTGGCAGCCCCCAATTCTGGATTACTACCTCCAGAGGATGGAAGTTAGCTGGCACTCCCCGACCCCGACCCCGCTGCAGGGGGAAAGTCATGGGGGAATGTTGGGGGTTGCAGGGAAGGACGATTGGGTTTGGATGACGGACCCCCCTGCAGAGGAGGGTCATAGTCCCTGTCGGGATTGTGGGGGAGGATAAAGAGTCCCAATAAAAAAAAAAGAATTGGTGGTCCCTGTTTGGGGGAAGAGGGAAGAGATCCCCAAAATCCTAGCCAAGTCAGCCTTGAATCTAGCAACCCCCTTCCTCAACCCAAAGAGGTGCATGCAGATAGGGAAGCAGTGCAGATTCCAGAAGGTCTGTCTGAAAACTACCACCCTACAGCCACTGTACTGCACCAATACTAGTGTTCCCAGCTTCTATACTCTCTGCTTCATCTGGAAATCCATCCCCTGAACTCAGCAGCCACAGTTTGGACCCCTGGTGCCTGTACTACTGCAGCAGGTACAAGTATTACCAGAGCTTGCCCTCCACAGGTAGCATGGCAGCTGCCCCACCCACTCTCCCACCCTGGGCGAGCATTTCCTTTATCAGTAGGCTGGGTCAGGTGACTGTATCATGTGATCACCACTGACTGTGTCACGTGATCATCACCGACAGTAATCTCCTCAAACTCTCCCTAGCAGCTTATACTGCTGAGCCACTGGGGACTCTTCACTCTTCCTTACACCTCCCACTCAATTTTAAATAGAATTTGTAGTGCCCTGTCCCTGACTCTAGCCTGCTTCTTTCCCCACCCACCTATGTAACCAGCCTCACCTTCTAGTAATTTCCAACCCCCCTTCTTCTATAGGATTTGAACCATAGCCTGTGGTACCCAGTACATTCTGAAACTTGCAGCTCTGACCACTAGGCCACACAGCCTTTTAGTGTTTTCACCTGGTGTGATCCTCTAGTGCCTCAGTACCCCCCAACTTTGTACATTCCATTTGTCCTGCCTTACCTGATCCCCCACGTTCCTAGGAGTACCCCTTGTTTGCTGTCTTCTCTCTCTTCACTAGGGGGTGCTTTCTAGCGTACCTGCACCCCTCCCACCCCTCAAAAAATTTCCTCCTCCACTGTCAAGGTGCTACTGTTCTGCACTCTTCTTGGTCTCTGTCTTGACTTTGATTTTGGTGCCTCAGTCCTAGCCCTGGAACAAGTCACTCTGAAGCATGCAACCTAATTTTTGCCCTGCTCCTATTCTGATGAGTGCAGAATGCAATCTGCTTCACTCCTGCCCATCTGCCACTCTGGCTTTCATCAGTTGTCATAACCCTCACCGGTTCCATGTGATAATGGCAATCACAGAATAGCAATCGTTGTTTGAGCGAGTGTACATCGCTGAAATGAATTTTGACAATGTACACTTACGGCAAACTACAAGGAAGGTGCTCAGGAGCTCCGGTTTTCTGTTTTTATACAGGGGCTGTGCCCCTTGCACTCTCTACTAAGGGATTCTCAAGTCCAGAGGGTGCATGTTGGGAGGGGGTACCAAATTAAAAAAAATAAAAATGACCGGCGCAAAAACACGATTTTGCTCAGAACCGAACCCAGCACCCTCCCAACCCCAGCCTGCCACTAACCCACCATGCCACATGGCCAGCTCAGCAGACCACTGCCGCACTACACCCTACAAACCCTCCCTTCCCTTCAGCCTGTCACATGGCATGGTCCTTCCCCCCACGCACGTGTATACATAGTAACATCCTGTCGCTATATTCGCCTACCCCCTATCTGGTCTCCCCCCTGCCAGGTAGCCCTGTGCACAGGCGCTGTGACTGAGTCACCCTTTTTGAAAGTGCCCAATTGCAGTTTCCCTGTACACAGGATACCACCGGGCATCGCCTATTCCTCCACCTGTCTTCCATCTCTCTATGGGTCCTGTCTTCCTTCATCCGCCTCCCATCTAACTTCCATGCTGCACACCTTCTTCTCTCTGGGAACATTGAAAGCAACCCTAGTCCCTCAACGTCACCCCCCTTAAACCCTCCCCTATCCCACAGCCACCCACTATGGGGTGTTAAACATGGCCTAAAAATAGTCCATCTGAATGTGAGGAGCCTACTATCTAAAGTGGCCGAGCTGGAAGCCTGGGTCTCACTGTACACATCTGACATCTTGAGGATCTCTGAGACCTGGCTAAAAAGCTCTACCCCAGATCACAGTTGTTCCCTGCCTAATTACCCCTTCCTATGCTGTGATCATACTTCCTCCCACCATGGTGTGGGTGTACTCCTATACTACTGATACTCCTTTACTGCCACACTTCTTGGCCAGTCCATTAGTGACCTCCCTATTGAGTTGCTTGCAGCAAAACTAACAGTTGCCACTAATAAGAAACTGCTTGTTGGATGCTGCTATAACCCCCCTGAAGAGTAACGTCTCTGGTCTCGCATCACTCCTGAACATCATTGCTCCTCTCTCCCTCTCAAGGGACACCTTTCTATTAGGTGACTTCAATAATAACTGAGACACTACTCAGCTAATTACCTCCCACACATGCCTCAATAATCAGACCAATAAACACACTACTCTTGACTGGATCGTGTCGACATGAGCTAACAAAGTTGCCAATTTTGGCACACTGCCTGACGTCATTAGTGACCACTCCTCCATCTACTATGGCTGGTAGACCAAACCCACTTGCCCTCCACCCACTTATCTTGCTTCTGGCAACTTTTCTAGTTATGACCCTCTCAGGCTCCAGGACTACCTCAGAGCCTTTGATTGGACTACCCTCTATAATGTCACTGACACCACCCTAGCTCTGGACGTGTTTATCTCCACCCTCTTACTTATCCAAAACAAACACTTCCCACTCTCTACTCATAGAGTGCATGGGGCTGACACTCGCTGGCTCTCATCTGACCTCCTCAAGCTGATTAGGAAGTGGGATGCCACCTGGGCTGCTTATAAAGCTGCACCATCCCCTCCCTGTTGAAATGACTACCATCACCTATGGAATCTTTTCAAGTGCCTTATCAACTCTAAGAAGTCAGCATATTACCAATTACTCCTGTCCAATCACCTAGGAAACCCTAGGTGTTTATGGTCCTCCATTCATGCATTGCTCTCCCCCTCTACAAAGCACTCCACTTCCCCACTTAACACCCAACATGTTCCCTGACAGACACCACTGATATAGCAAATGCTCTCAATGCCCATTTCTCCAGTCTTAGCAACTACCTGGCTGAACTTCCCCATCCACCCCCTTGCCCACACCCCCTTCTACCATTTCCAGCAGCCCCCCTTTTTATTTCAAGACCATTTCCCCTCCTGGGACACTTAAACTCCTCCTCAGTCTTCCATCAAGAGGGAGTGCTGGTAGTGATGGCTTATCCCTCCGCTTTTTAAAATTAGTGGCCCACAGTATTGCCTATCCACCTACCTTTGTCTTTAATCTCTCCCTTATTGTAGCCTATGTCCCCCCTGCCTGGAAGGGATATCAGGTCAAAATCGTGCAACTGTAATAGCACGATCAAAAATAGCGCATACATCTTAGTGCAGTACACAATCGTGCAAAAGCAAAGAAGCGTGGATACATAATTGCACAATGACCTACAACACTAGCATGACTGAATCTACCACTTCCTAGTTGCCTTGCCTGTGTGTGACCCAGGGGTTTTCTGCATTGGCAAGAGGCATACTAGCAGTAAGAGGAAAGGAGAAGAAATGCAATTGTCCCAGATCGCAAAGGCTACAGGACTGCTCACTGGCTGCATGGCTGACCGGCGTGTGGGGAGAAGGAGACAGGGACTGCAATACAGAGAAAGCTAGCAGATCCATAGATGTTGTGGCCAGTGGAACTGGCTGTGCTGAGGTGTTTTCCAATGGCATCTGAGTCCCAAGAGTGGCAGCAGCACCAACAGTCCTGACAGCTGGGGGACAGCAACAGTGTGGCAGAAGCTGTTGTATTGATGCTACTGCAGCGGTTTGCATTTAATATTTATGTGTATCTGTTGTGTGTGGGACACTGCAGCAGGGAGCAATATGCTAGAGTCAGAAAGGGCTGTCTTGGGGGGTCAGGTGTGCTGCAGAGTACTCCCCCACACATCTGTTTTTTGTTTTCTTTTTTTTTTTAATTATTCATGAAAATTAGCAAATGGCGTGAGCCTGCTAGAAAATCGTCTGCACTGTTTCACTGTCAGACTGTCAAACTCGTGTTGTACTGAGCAGATAATGGTATAGCACCTGCATAGCTCTGAGGCACTTCAATACATAATGAAAACTCTGGGGGCATACCATTAGGAAATAATGAGGAAAACATGTTGCGAACCATGAGTAATCATGCTTTTTTATGCAGTGCTTAGATGTTTATGCTCTATAGCGGATACGCGACCTATTGTATATGCTATATAGGATCACACTATATTGGTTGTGTGATTTTGACAGTAAACCCCTGGAAGGAAGCCAAAATTGTCCCATTCACAAATCGGGAGACCCTAGCATTATGAATAACTACCGACCCATCTTCATACTGCCCCATCTTGAGAAGCTCCTTAAGAAGGCTGTCAACTACCAAATCACCGACCATGTCACCAAATATAACCACCTTTGCCCTCAGCAACATGGTTTCAGGAAGGGGCACAGCACAACCACTGCCCTGGCCCTCTTCATCAACTATGTGCTTAGGAACATGGACAAAGGGAAGTTGACTGGTGCGGTGTAAATTGGTTTATCCAAGGTCTTTGACCTAGTCAATCATAACATCCTAATAGCTAAACTTGGCACTTTTGGCTTCTCCTCTGCCTCCAAAGCCTGGCTCACTAACTACCTTGTTGGTAGAACTCAATTGGTTTGCCTTGGTGGTGCCACCTCCCCCCTTACTGTCTCAATGGGGGTCTCCCAGGGCTCTATACTTGTCCCCCTCCTCTTATCCCATTTCATTAACTCCCTCCCATCAGAGGGCATCTCATCTCACTCCCTCCTCTGCACCAACGACCTGATACTCTTCCAAAGCAACCACTCCCCCTCTTCACTGTCCTTCACCCCCATTGCTGATTTCTGTAAGACCTACCATTGGTTCTTCTCTAATAAACTACAGGTCAGTGCTTCCAAAATGAAGGCTATGCTATTTGGGTCAAACCCAAACTCGCTGCCCTTGGCCACTCTGGCTGCCTTTTCACTGTCCACTCCCAGGATGGACCTCTCCTCGACACTGTTCCCTCATTCAAGTATCTCAGGGCAATACTTGACCCATCCCTTACCTACTCTGACCACACTGCTTCTCTGATCTGTCACATTAACCAGAAGCTGGGACTCTGCTACTGCCTAATAGACCATCTCATGACAGAAACTCACCTTGCTGTAGCCCGCAGCAACCTCCTCCCCCTCCTTGGTTATGGGTGTCCGGTATACTCCCTTACCTCCACTGCCAACCAGTACCGGCTGGACACAACATATAACCGGATTTGCGCTTTGCTCTTTGTGCCCCTCTCTCCATGTACCACTGCTCTCTCTACCAGTCCCTAAATTGGCTCCCCCTCAAGTCCAATGCTTCTACATGCTGACCCAGACTATCGGGGATGCCATCTGTGGTCCTTCTTACTCCCCTGTATCTCTTCTGCTCTGGCACAGGACTTACAGCCACAGTCTTCACCAATCATCACACCTCCAACTGGTCCATTCAAACATAACCACCAGGATGGGACAAAGAGACTTCTCCACCACTGGACCCTCTGTATGAAATGATCTCCCCCTCCACACTTCATTCTTCTGACCCCCCTCTAAATCTAAATACCCTACTAAGAACCCACTTCCTGTCCTCCTCGACCTGTGACTGTCCTCAAACCACTAGCACTGCTGCGCCTCTCTTGCACCCCCGCTAGCTGCCCTTTATCCCACCTTGAAACTGGCTTACTAGTCACCATCTTATCCTGATGCCAGCTGTGTTCTACCTGTTAACTTATTTTTTTTGACTTTGTATATTTTTGATGCTGCTGGCTCCGCCGATGTATTCTCAGACGTATTGTTAGAAGATGTTGCTACCTAAGCACTGTATATATGTATTTAAATATATTTTATTACTTACTTCTTGACTTGTTGTATCTAGCACTGTTACCTGTTTGATGGTTACCGCACCACTGTATGTAGCCTGACTTGCACTAGATTCTAGTTATTGTTTATGTATACTCACTCCTGTTTGGTCTCATTGTATCTCCCATGGTTTGTGCCAGTTTCTGGTCCTGGCCATGCCTGAAAAAGGCCCTTGGACCATTGCATCAACCCGGTTAACAAATGAATAAATAAATAAATAAATAAATACTTATGTACCCTTACCCCTGATATGGTCTACATCTCAGGAAAGACATAGACAGAGTGGAGGTGGTCCAGAAGAGGGCTACCAAAATGGTGCAGGGTCTGCATCAAAATCCCTATGATGAGAGGCTGAAGGATCTGAATATGTATGCCCTGGAGGAGAAGGAAGGACATGATAGAGATCTTTAAATACCTCACAGGGATTAATATGGTACATGTGTGAGTGTGAGGGGGGCATTTCTTCAGAGAAAAAGGTGCTCTAGAACTAGGGGATATGCTATGAAGCTGGAGGGAGATAGATTCAGGTGAAATGTAAGGAAGCACATCTTCACAGAAAGGGTGATAGATTCCTGAAACAGCCTTCCAGAGGAGGAAGTGAGGGAGAAAACAGTATTTAGGTTTAGAAATGCCTAGAATAGGTGCAAGGGAATCATTGGGTGGGGGGGGTAGCACTGTAGATCATGTAGGGTCTGCAGCAAAAATGAAGATAAGAAAAATGTGCAGAGGGGTGGGTCCAGCAGTCTTTATCTACTATCAATTTATATGTTTCTGTGTTTCAGTTCCTCTGTTAATCTGAAGAATGGACAAAGCAATGGGGTCAGATGAGTTGCATCCAAAGGTATTGAGGGAGCCCAGGGAAATACTGGTTGCACCTCTGACAGTTCTATTTAACAGCTCACTGGAAACAAGTGTGGTTCTGAAGGACTCGAGGAGGGTGGATGTAGTCCCACTACGCAAAAGTGGTAACAGGGAGGAGGCTGGCATATATAGACCAGCCACCCCTACATCAGTGATGGGAAAGTTAATGGAATCACTGCTGATGGAAAGGATTGTGGAATATATTGAACTCAGTGGGTTACAAGACCTGAGGTAGTATGGTTTCATGGGGGAAGGTAATGTCAAGTGAATCTAATAGATTTGTTTGGCTGCGTGACTAAGGATGTAGATCAGTGTGGAGTGGTGGATGTGGCCTACTTAGATTCCAATAAGTTTTTTGACACCGTTCCACATAGAAGACTAGTAAGCAAGCTGGATAGCTTAGAAGTGGATCCAAATGTGTTAAACTGGATAAGAAACTAGTTATGGGATAGACAACTGAGGGTGGTAGTAAATGGAGTTCACACTGTGGAAAGGAGGGTGACCAGCAGGTTGCCTCAGGGATCTGTGGTGGAACTGGTCCCCTTTAATGTCTTTATAAGTGACATTGCAGGGAGCTGGAATGGAAGGTCTGCCTCTTTGCGGATGACACCAGGATCTGCAATAAGGTAGACACTCAAGGGGGTGTTGAAATGATAAGCAGAGACCTGAGAAAACTAGAGGAGTAGTGAAGGTTGTGGCAGCTGGATTGCAATGTGAAAAAGTGCAAAATAATGCTTTTAGGCCATAGAATACCAGGGGCAGAGTACAAAATGGGTGGTGTGGTATTGGTGACCACCAAGCTGGAAAGATACCCGAGTGTAATCATACTGGATGATCTAAAGGTGTCCAGGCAGTGTAACAAGGCAGTTGGGAGAGCTAGTGGGATGCTGGGGTGCATAGGGAGGGGTATCTCCAGCAGAAAGAGGGAGTTGTTGTTGCCTTTGCATAGATTTCTGGTAGGAATCCACAATGAGTACTGTGTCCACTTCCGCAGATCGCATCTCTGGAAGGACATAGACAGAGTGGAGGTGGTCCAGAGAAGAGTAACTAGAATGGTGCATGGTCTGCATCAAAAGCCTATGAGGAAAGGCTAAAGGACCCTACTATGTACACACTGAAGCATAGCCCAGTGGCATTGATGGCTGAGGCATTCACTGCCTTACCTCCTGCCACATTGGTGACCCATGTTCGGGAACGAGCACGGGTTGCCGGGGGTCAGCAGGGAGGGAGAGGTCCGAACTTTCAACAGTCTGCTCTCTCTCTCTCTCCTGGGGTTGGGGGGATCCGCTGTTTCTCTCTATGGCTGCCCTCTGGTGGAGGCCAGGTGGCAGTGCCACAGTAGAGCAGTGCAGTACAGGTGCCATGTGTACATAGTGCATGTGCATCTCCACGCACACGCACTTACGGCCACCGTGGCAGGGAAAAAAATCCAGAGGAAAATGGAGGTTGCAGGTATCATGAAGCCCTGCCTGCCTGCCCTTAGCCTGCTCTGTCACTGGTCTGCTGGACTCCTAGTCTGGATGAAGGATCACCAGGTGGGGGGAGCACAGCCCTCCCCTTCCTGGCCCCACCAAGGGGGGGGGAGCAATCCATGGAGGAATGGGGCTCAGTGAGACCAGAGCAATAGAGATGGATAGGGAAGGTAGGGGCAGGGCTAAGCCAGCCTCCACGGCACACAAGGAGCATAAGCACCTCTATGGAAACAAAATATGTACACCCTGGAAACAGAGTAGGGAGTGGGGGTATGATGGAGAGCTTTAAATACCACCAGGGGTAAATAAGGTACAGAAGGGAAGTATTTTTCAGTAGAAAAGGTGCTCAAGAACAAGAGATGATGCTGTCAGACTGGAGGAGGGTAGGTTCAGGAGAGATGTGAGAAAGTACTTCTTCACAGAAAGAGTGCTGGGGTCCTGGAACAGCCTTCCAGTTGAGGTGGTGGGGGCAAAAACAGTAGTGGGGTTCAAGAATGCATGGGATAAGCACAAGGAAATCATAGTGAAAAGGAAGGGGGAGGAAGAAAGAGCTGTAGATTGGATATGGTCTGCAATAATAGTGTAGGTAGGGAGGAATAGTCAGATTGGATGGGCCAAATGGTCCTTATCTACGGTCAAATTCTATGTTTCTATGTTAAGGACACCCAAAAGGTGATTTTGTGCAGTGGCCATGAAATCACCTTTCAGAATGAATTTGAATAATTTCACTGCCCTTGTTCATAAGGCAGGTTCACAAAAAAGGCCATGTTAAAAATGTGGTGTAAAAATATTAAAAAATGATAAAGTTAGGGCCAGCCTGCTGGTGCAGCGACAAGACATCCATCTGGGGCGCCGACATCCTGGGTTCGGGGATGGGCTCGGGAGTCAGAGGGCTGGCCAGGGGGAAGAATGATTGAGCATCCCACAAACTGCTCTCCTTCTCCAAGGGGAGGAAGGAAAAAGAATGTCGGCACTATATGCAGACCTCTGGCGGAGGCTGAGGTACGCGCGGCAGACTACCCTAACGCCAGGGGGCAAGGTGGATGCTGGCATCATTGCATATCCCCACCCCTGGGAAAAACCTGCAAAAATTCATGCCAGCTGCTAATGACAGCCCCTGCCTCTGTTACCACTCCTGCTGCTGATAAATGTCCATCAGGGTGTCCCATTCCTGTGACCCCACTCTGGGGGGTAAGCCAGGGCTTAGAGACCAGAGTTCCTGGAGAGGGGGTGCCTGCCCTGTGACTCCACCCAGGGGTGTAAGCCTGTGGTGGTTTGCGGGGTGGTGAGCGGAGCGGGGGACCAGAACCTCCACAGGAGGGGTCAGCTGGTATAAAAAAAATGATGAAGTTATGAGCATATGTTGAAATCATGCATATGATCTCACAAAAGAACTGTGAAACTAAGTGAAAACTAAATCTGGTGAAAAATGACATTTTGGCCACTATGCTATATAAGCCACATATCATGTTTACAAGGGGGAGTCATAAAATGTCTATCTTGAAAATCTGGGGTCAAAATGAAACAAAATATATAACTATTAAGAAACTTTGTATGCAGTGCCAGCTATGACCCCAAAGAGTAGTGCTTTGTGACACATGCCAGTGTGCTAAGTTTTATGGTGAGCTCAGTAACCCAGCTAGATGGGCCGAGGCTGGGAGGATGGCACTTTTACGTGACAGCCCCCCAGCCAGGGAATGAAAGGTGCAGGATTGTCTGCATGGGCTCAGGTACCATATAATGAAGACATCTCTTCTTCTGGCATAGAGCCCTGCACTTCTGCACACTTGGGTGGCAGAGGTCCCTGTGCATTGACTGAGAGATGGACTCTTTTCCCTGTGTGTCTGTTTCTGTAGCCACATGGACTTGCAGGGCCCAGAGGGTCCCATACATACACAGCCCTATGACAGCCCTATGACAGCCTCATGAATTCTTGAGATCTGTTGCTGTACAGAAATGTAGGGCCCACAAGGTCTCTGCACATCTGGAGGCAGACCAAGTCTTCCCTTTGTGTAGGGCCCAGAAGGCACCTGCGTGAATGAGGATATGATTCCATTATCTCTGAAAGAAAGGTCTCCAAAGTCCTAGAAAATCAGTGGTGGGGTCTTCCTTTGGGTTGTCAGCCCCAATGTACACACCCTTCCCTGAGCAAAGAAGGTGAGATATCATCCTATGGATCATACTATAAAAGTCTAGGAGCAAAAAGGCAAGATTGATCATAATTGCTCCTATAGAGGCCTTATTGTACATAACAGCTAAGTTCCCCCAGCATAAGATATATGTGTCAAGCTTATTTTTAAATTCGCTCTTTGATTTGCTAACAATTATATCTAGAGGTAACCTGTTTCAAGGATTTGCAATTCTTAGTGTAAAGAAGTATTTACATTTTAAACTTTTGAATGTTTTCCCAACTATTTGAAAAGGGTGGCCTCTTGTTTCTCTGTCAGAGTTTTTTGAAATTAGTGCCCAATTCTGTTAAAAGATAGGGATCATTTATGATCTCAAACATCAACAGAAGGTTTCCTCTTAGCCTTCTTATTTTCAATAGCATGAGATTTAAATCCTGTAAACATTCTTCATATGTTCTGTCCCTCATTACGTAAATGTTTTCAGTCAATTTTCTCTGTACTTTTTCAAGATTTATTCTGTCTCTCTTTTTTGAGGTACGCTAGAGTTGGGATGCGTATTCAAGATGAGGACTTGCATAGGCCTTATACAGGGGCATTAGGACTTTCTCATCTCTTAATACAATATTTCTCTTAACGCTCCATATTACTGTATCGGTTTTAATAATGGCAGTATTTACCTGGATAAAGCTACCAAAGTCTTGAGAGATATTAATACCTAGGTCTCATTCATTATCAGTGATAGATAAGTTTCTTCAACTCAGCATATCGGTATACCTTTGCTTTCTCTCACCCAGGTGCATAACTTTGCATTTATCCATATTTAACTTCATGCCCCAGCAGTTAACCCACCTAGATCTCTTTGAAGGTCTTCAATTTGGGTTTTATTTTTACGTGGGCCCCCCAATTTTACATCGTCTGCATATTTAACTGATCAACATATTGTATTCTTAGTTAAGTCAGAAATAAACTTTTGAAACAAGGCAGGACCCCAAACAGAGCCCTGTGGGACTCCAGTAGTCACCCTTCCCACCCCTTACAATTGTCCACTGACTACTACCCTCTGTGAGCTCTCTTTCAGCCATTCGATAATCCAGTTTATAATGGAGTTATTAAGGTTAATATTTTGATTTTCTCAATGAGTGCCCAATGTGGTTTTAAAGTGATTTTCTACGGTCTGCCATAACAAATGAGAGTAGTAACCTGTAGGAGTTGTAAATCAGTCTCCGACTATTCAAACTGCCAAAAAGTGCTGTTTTCCGTGAAAAAAATATCTTCATTTCTGTTCTGTACTTCATTTGCATAACCCTGCCCTTTTTTTTCCTCAGTACTGCAATCCCCAACCGTGACATCATGCAAGAAAAAAACAAAGTTTTGAAACAGAGATCTCTATTGGTCAGTCTTGGTATTGCAGGTATGCTTTTTCTTTCACAATTTTGGACTCCTAGCATAAGCTTGACACCAAAAAAAAAGAAAGGCATTCTGACCCATAATTACACTCCTGAACTACTTACAGTCATTCAGGCCCTACAACATAAACATAGAAACGTATCACCATGCTCCCAGATTCTGACAGGAGCTGTCACTTCAGACCTGTCACTTCACCAGCAGTTAGTAAAAGTGAAACATCTACACAGACTAGTAAATTATCTTTTTGGCCTACCTGCATCACAAATACAATTTCCAGAAACTTTTCTACATACTGAACTGCTGTAAACACTATCAAAATAGACTGCACTTTGATTAGGTAGACATAAAAATCAGCCGTTTCTGTGATCACTACAATCTGCCTCTGGTAGTCATAGCTTCATGGAATATATTCAGAGTGTGCCTCGGAACACTGAAACCATAATACTGGGAGACTTCAATGTAAACTGGCTCTCATCAACACTGGACACATTAAGGACGCCACCTCCGCCTTGCACCTTACCCAGCTAGTTAACACCCCGACCAGGATTAACTATAGAACTGGATTAAGTACCTTACTGGATTGGGTTCTGTCTAGTCACCCTGAACGAATCACAAATGTCTCTTGCAAATCTCCACATAAGGTTATTCTCAGTAGGGTCCTAACTCCAGGACACCTAGAACCACTCAGATCCCACCTTCAAAGCCAGTTTTGGTCATCACTGGACTCTACCAATGACATTGATGAGGCACTTGATTTCTTCATCGACCGCTTTAATGCTGCATGTGATATCCATGCCCCCTTAAAAAGCAGAAAGTTAAGGGGGGGTGCAACCCTTGGATAACACCTGAACTACTGGGACTTATGAAGACTAGGGACCACCTCTGGCACTGGGCCAAAGCCTCAGGCAAGCAAGCAGATATTCAGACTTATAAAAAAGCCAGAAATGTTTGTACCAGAGCCATCCATTTTGCAAAACATCAATACTGTAGGGAGGTACTTTCCAACTTGTGGGATGACAGTAAATATTTCTGGAGTAACATAAAGGAAGTCACTGGCAAAACCCTCAAGAGAGCACCCACCACGCTTAACATTGATGGATGCCTGACTCTTGACCCAGTGGCCATAGCCAATATTTTTAACGATGCCTTTACAGGTCTCAGCAGTGTCCTCCCCCTGATTTTTTCATGGTCTCTGCCACCCCCAAGTCTGTGATGCTCAGCAGCAGGCTCTCCCCCCCCCTTTTACTTCAAAGAGGTTACTAAGCATGAGGCTAGAAAGTACATATGCAAAGTACTTGGTAAAGCAAGATTCAGTGGGGACAATCTGGATCTCAAATTTCTTGCCCTCACCCTCGAGGAAATTCTTACACCTCTTACCAAGATTCTGAACCTTTCTCTAAGGCTTGGGCAACCCCCCAAAAATGGAAACAGGCCCTAGTAACCCCGGTGCACAAAGATGGAGATAGGGCACAGCACACAAACTACAGGCCAATCTCCATTCTACCTCCTCTATAAAAAGCACTAGAGCGTATAATTGCAGATCAGCTTGTGGAATACCTAGACAAATACAATATCCAATGTCCCAAGCAGCATGGCTTTCATAAAGGTCATAGTACTACCACTGCACTATTAGAATTCACTGGTTTCATACATAAAACACTTGATCAAGGTCATCTGGTTGAGGCTGCCTTTATCGACCTGATGAAAGCCTCTGATACTGTGAACCACTCACTGTTACTCGGGCAATTATCGCTCACAGGCATAGGCGCCGAGTTGTATGGGCCCGTGGGTCAGGGGCCCCATCGATATTTTGTGACCTGGGCTGAGCCCCAGCAATAATGGCAGCATGGCAAACACAAGCAATTTTTTTTTTTATGGGACTTCTGTGCACTGTCTGCCGCTGATGTGACTTGATATAATGCGGCTGTCCTCCTTCCCCCGTCTCTTGCCCCCCAACTTGACCCCCCAGTCTGATGCAGCACCAGGCTATTATTATTTAAAGTTGGCATTGCGCCTTCTAAAATTGGTGGGTTAGTGGCATTTTTCAATTTTGCCACATTGTGATTGGTCAGGGAGAGGGCTTCTATTTGGCGTGAGCGTGAGATGCATGCTTCGGGCCATCGAGGTGGAGGAAGGTGATTGTGGTGTGGTGAAGAGTAAGGATGGTCCCATCTGAGGAGGAGGTGACTGAGTTTTGCACTGATCAGCAAAAGACAGTGTGAGCCGCAAGTTAGAGTGGAGTCGGTGACTAGGGCCTCGGCCAGGAGCAGAAGGAGACGACTAGTGAAGGAGGGTGAGAGACTGGTGGGTGGTGTGACCGGAGGCGGTCAGTAGTTCACCAGCAGCAGAGCAGGCCACAGAACAGGTGGCGGGCATGCGGCGGGTTAGGCATGGCTTTAAAATTACGTGCAGGCGGAGCAGCAGCAGGGTAAAAGGTTGGTGTCTGTGTGGAGGAGGAGGTCCGACTACCATCGCTCAGTGTATATCCTAACAGTCATAGTTGCTTTGATTCTTTGCAGTTGTCAGTTGTTTCTATTGTGACTGAGGAGAGAAACGTGGTATTAAAATGAAGCAACAGTTTGAATACTTAATAAAAAAATGTTTGCTTGTATTCTATTGTTATGTGCCACTTAGTGGATGAATGAGACAGAAGAAGCTGCAGCACCTTACACATTTTGTAACACATTTCAAGGGAAAAATTGACACAATTTTCAATTATGTTAAATATGTAGTAAACAGAGTGGGATTGACTTTATACTACAAAAGACATGGTCTTGCGATGGGGTCATTTACTATTTGTGGTGCTGCCACTGTCACTGACAGCACTCTCTCTATACCTGTCCATAATCAGAACATAGCTGTTAGATAAATAGACAAACAGAAAGCTATCACCTAAACCTCTGCATAAAACAACAATAACAACAACAAAATAGTCAATTTAGTTAGCACACAGCCTTTACAGTCTCAAAGAGCTGTTTCACAGAGTAGCCACAAGGGACTGCACCTACAGCGGAGCCTGTCAACTACAGTGTGCTCTCAACTCTCTTGCTCCCTCACACACCCCTACCACAATAACAGCCACCAAAGCCAAAAGGACAAAAAAGTAAAAAAAATCCTAGAGAAATACTATGAATTAAACAATTGAAAGTGCTTAGAAATGTCACCTAGCTGCACAACGTAGTTAAAAAGTGACACTGATGTTCCTTTGGGGAGGGGGGGCCCGACCACAGAAATAATATAAACACTCAAAAAATAAAACATTACCACTCATTTCTTTTGAAACATATAATTGAAACAGAGCAGTACAACTAATACCAGTCTGCATTCATACATCTGGTTGCATTATCGCCGACACCATCGGGCTCTTCAGTATCATCATATACCTCTCACTTTCCTCACTCGCATCTGTGACTCTGTGAGAAGAGGCTCAAAGTGATACGGTACGGTCAAAGAATATTCTCAGCAATTCCTTTATCATCCTACACAGGCTATCAGAGCTGTCACCAGTGATACCTGCAGAGATACTCATTTCTGAATTATGACAACTATGGAGAAGCTGGAGCGGCATTTACACACTCCTACAAATGATGTCAGTGATGTACTCCAGCTGGCTAGCCTGACTGAAGCGGGACATTTGACAGGGAACTGTCACCAGCTACTTGGTGCAATTAAAATCAAAGTCAGCAAAGAATTCCTGTGTAAACCACCAAGCCCACATTTATCACAAGTTACATACTTGTCATACACTCACTAACATTATTATTTAAAAACGATGTCAGGGGCTCTTTAATAAATTGATATTTATATTACATGCAGGTTCTCAAAAGTCAACAGACTGGAAGAAACTAATTCAAGAACAGAAAGAAAAAGTACCATATTAGCTATGGTAACTTATACAGAAAATGTATAAAGAAATTCATAATCAAAATATTAATAAAATAAATATAATAAGATCTAGTTTGAGGGCTAGATGTTCCAATGAAAGTTATATAAACTACACTAATCATAACTGGGCACAAATATGGCGAATGACTAATAAATTACACCAGTCTGCCACAAATAATGACCTAATATGAAATACTGTCAAGAGCAGCATAACTCTTCCTCAGTTATGCAAAATGGGATATAAAGAAGAGCCTAAATGCTGTCATAGTTGTAATTAAAAAGGTGATTAATTCCATTTGCTATGGGAATGCCCCACTGTTAAAACTGGTGGTATATTACATATCAGGAGGCGGAAACAATTATTACAAAGTGAGATACCTTTTGGTTTTCAACCTTTGTGCAAAGTGACTTTTTTTAAAAGTTAAAAAATAATATTCAATCCCAAAATATGTTGGCCATTCTAAACATACGTACAAAGGGACTGATTTTGGAGCATTGGAATGTACCCTCCCTCCCTTTCTTTGACTGCAAAAAATGGCAAACACAGCTGATTAATATACTAACAACTGAAAAACTGTCAGTGTAACCTAGAGATGAGAGTAACAAGCTGGGAATGAGCTTGGCATATCCAGCAGACCTGAGTCTGATTCCCACAACCTCCACTTGAATACTGTGTGACCCTGTGAAAGTCACTTAACCTCCCCAGTTCTCCCTGGTCGCCCCTGAAAACAGGCACTTGTGCCAAATGGGCCTTACTTGGTTACCAGAAAAATAAAATAAAAATTAAAAAATTAAAGTACTAACAGCCACTGGATGTTATAGAAACCATGTGGAAACAAATAACCACCATGTTTCAGAATTTGTTAAATTACCGTTAATGTACGGTAGCATGTTCCTCTGTATAGATCTGTAGCATATGATCGTGTTTCATTGTTGTACTAGCGGTTAGTGTGAAATCTTAATTACCTATTCTATGCATTTAGTTATCATTTGTTTAAAGGACTGCAAAACTGTATTTTAGTTTTATGTTTTTAAAAATAAGAAATTAATAAAAACTATATTCATAAAAAATACCCGTAGTTCAGGCATGAACCTGGCAAACAGCAACTGTGGGAGTAATCCAAGAAAGGTAGACCCTGAGCATGGTGGAGATGGAGCTGTATAGACTAGAGTGTGATGCAGCTTGTACTGAGCCACACGATTGAAGTGATCAAGGTAATCATGAAGGGAATATAACATCTAGGTAGTTAATAAATGTATCCAGCTTGATCCCAGTTCCCAGTAGAGACAATCAGTGTGTGGTCTCTTGCTTAATGGTACCCCAGTGTTTGGTTATGGTGCTCCTACCTTCGTGTCCCAGTCCCACAGTGGTAAAGGTGATTGGTGCAGATGCAGGTTTTAAGATGTCAGTCAAATGCTCCCCTGATGAAAATATCATCAGACACAGGGGCTGCCTGGCCCTTACAGCATGGTGGCTCATCTGCTGGGATTTTTAGGTAGTTTTAGGGCACACCATGCAATGGGTACCCTGAGACCTCCTGCGGCAATGGGCAATGGGTACCCTGAGACATCCTGCATTGTTTAAACTTTATTTGTTGCAAATTGATTCAGAAACCACTAGATATTGGCCTGGAAAGTTTGCTGCCTAAAGGAACAAGCATTTGTCAATGCCAAATGTTTGCTTGCTAGCATTGGCATTGATAGTGTAGAGTTAGATAGATGCAAACGGAATGGCAGTGAAGTATTGAACTGAAGCCAACCCCACCACCACCCTGCAGTGACTGACAGACATTGGGGTGTGCCTTTGGGTCATTGCCATAACACCCATGCCATTTCACCACACCCTACCCTGCAGACACCACCGTCCGAGGACAGCCAGCCCAAACTCGGGAGCCAGAGACAGGACGTGAGCGACCACCACTGTCTGCTACCTCCAGCAGCAGCAAAAGAGGATGCTAGGGGGTTCCAGCTGGGAAGGAGCAGGTCTGAGTTCTATGTGAGGCAGCAGGCAAAAGCAAAACCATGGCATTAGTGCTACTGGGTAGGTCCCTAGTGGAAGCAGAAGAGGAGCCGAGCAGCAGCGGTCCAAGTGGCAGTCACACAGGCGTGCACCAGGGCAGCCAGAAGAAGATGAGAGAAGAGACAACAGAAAGAAAGACACACACCCAAGCCAGCCCGGCCCAGGGGCAGACCACACTACAGGCCAGCAGCACCAGCATTGGGCCTGAGGAGAGGGAGAGGAAAAGTTCAGAGCAGCAGCATCACCTGGTTGGTAATGTAACCCTCCCTGAGCCCTTGCCTTAGCCAATAGCCATACGTGTCCAGGCACATCCCAGGCAGCAGTAGTGAGCACACTACTAACCAGTGAAGTGTGGTGGGGATGGGGAGGGATGCAGGCTGCTGATGAGTGACAGTCCAGCCAGGACCACCACTCTTTGATTAGTGAGTCAGTGAAAAAGTCAAACTTTAAGTGACTATATATATATATATATATATATGTGTGTGTGTGTGTATGTATATATATATATATATATATATATATATATATATATATATATATATATATATATGATTGAGTGTACTACTGTCTGACTACTGACTTTCTGTCTGTCTGTCTGTCTGTACTGAGTGAGTTGAGTATCAGTGAAGTGTGGGGGGCTTGTTGGATGTAGAAATATAACAAGTAACAAGCCACAAGCAGATTGAAGATAGGGTGGCAGCCAGGGCAGTCTGTTGTGCCTACCTACAGTGCCTTAATGACCATTGGGGCCACCACTGAGTTTAGTAACTGTTATTGTCTGTTGTCTACCCCATACTGGTGTGATAATAAATAGCAATAGTGGTATGCTGTATTTCACATAAAGATAAATACAGAGACAGTGAGTACTGAAGTACTTTGTGCTCCTATTATACAGTTCCTGTCCCTGAATTATACTATTGCAGGGAAGCATGAAAAAGCAAATAAGCAAGTTAAGCAACAGCTGGGTGGGTTAGGTTCTTCACTCTTGTAATGTGGCTACTTAAAATATTATATTGTGTATGGCTCCTGGATTGCAAGGACAGCATAGGTATTGTTGTTTGTGTGATGTGGCTTGATGGTGAGCAGAACTTCTCTTAAGGTCATAGTGTGCTGCTATATCACAGGTTTTACAGTGCATCTTCCAGGGGTGTCAGCTGGCATCGGGCCTCTAGCTAAACCCAGTAGCATTATCAGTCTAACCCCCCTGAGGAAGACCCATTTGATAGGGTCAACATGTAGGGATGTTAATCCAGGTGTCTACTATGCTTTTGCATTTTGCTAAATAGAATACCTTCTAATTTCTCCAGGTCGGTGTGTGCACAGGTTACTTTTTTATATTTACCCTTAGGGTTTTCGGCTATAATAAAAACAACTTCTCCCATCAGAAGTTAAGTTATTACTTTAGTTTGTAAAAGTCTGAAATCTTCAAACATGGCAGATGCTGCTCAGAATCTGGATCCATTTCCTATGAAACTGCTATGCTGCAGCAGCACCACTCACCTCGCCTCCTGCACTTTCATAGGAAATGGAACCTTTACCACGATGCATCTGCCATGTTTTGAGATTGCAGACTTTTACAAAAGAAAGTAAAGTAAGTTCTGATGGGAGACATTTTTTTTATTATAGCCATTACGTTTAATTGGGTGCTGGGTGGTTAAGGTTTGTGGGGTGGGGGTTTCTATATGAGGACCATACTGGAGAAGGCAATACTTCTTTTAAGTATGTACACCAACTGGGCCACTGGAAATATCTGTTGGGCTGGTGTTTTTCCGGCAGTAACTAGTGCATTTGTTGTGGGTACCTAACACTTGTTTTATTGTACAAGATGCCATGGTGGCAGCAGCAGATGTGGGTAGTTTCTTTGTGGAGGAGGTTGTGTTTCATATCACATTACCCTCCCACGGCATTTGCTGCTTGATTGTTCAACACTAGGAGGTTGGAGATGGGACTTTGGCTTACATGCATGCATCCAGTCTTGCTGCTAGAATGCTGCCTTGCTTTAAAGGATAACTGCTGAATATGTAACGCATCTCTCCTAGAGGTGGTTTTCAAATACTTGTTAAAATTCTGTTATTGCTTCAGCTAGCCGGGCTTTTTAGCTGTCCTTCTGGGTATTTATGAATGTTACAAAGAACCATTTTAGAACAGTATGATGTAGAAATATGTCCCTGTTCTACTCTTCTATTCTTGGCATGATGCTTTCATGTTGTTTTGTGGAACTCCATGGCTGACAGGGACATCAATTACAACATACAGTTTTTTAATGGCAGCGGCGCTTAACACCATGTAAAGCAAGAACATCCACTGAGGTTACTGAAAGACATGCAAAGATGGAATAATAACAGAATTTTAACTAGTACCCCGAAATCAGCTTCTATTAGGAAAAAGACTTAGAGGTTAAGCGCCAGTTCTCCTTTTAGTGTCATGAAATGTATAGGAGGTGTGGTGATGGAAGTTGGTAACTGAGTTCACTGTGCTCCTCACCATTTAACACCTCACCACTGTGTTGATGATGAGCACTAGCCTCCAGGGTTGGACTGAGGTAGTAGTGGTGGTGGGGAGGGCTGGAAAGTTGACATGGGGGCAGGGGCCCATGGTCCCACCCACTCTGGATTTCTGAAAAATCAGGGAAGGTCCCAGGGTGACAGACTGCCAGCCCTGCACTGGCACATGATGTAAACACACATGTTGTACCAGACCCTTGAGAGTGTGGCTCTCAGCTCTGGTCTCCGTGCAAGTGCCACGGGCCCATGGCTGGGAAGAAGGGACTACTATTATACTAACCACCACTGAGGGACGGGTTGGAGTGGTTGGATATAAGGCAGTAAAGAAGGTTCAAGAGGGTACCATATTTCAGAAAAAAAAACTGTTCAATGACAAGAACAAAAGGTTGTAATGAGGCTGGAGGGTAATGTGAGGAACTATATTTTCCCAGAAAGGGTGGGTGCTAGATCAGGGTTTAAAATAAAAAAAGGCCCAAAAAACTGATTGGCATGTTTCACATGTGAAAGTGCTAATCAGTTGTGGGAATCATAGCATAACACAAATGGTTGGCAAAATAAAAAAAAATTTAATTCTATTAATTTTGTCCACTGTTGCATGGACCCCATTAAAAATGGATAGCCATTTACTGCTACCCATTTGTGGAAATGGGTAGCATTACCCTTACCCTTGTTTTGTGTACCATTTTACTATGCTATACCAGGCAGCTATTTAATACCCTGGATGCATGGAATAGCCTCCTGTGGAGGTGGGTGGTGGGAACAAAAATGGTAGGGGAATTCAAGATTGCATGGGACATTGCATGGTTATGCTCTCCAGTCCCCATCTCCTGAAGCCTGACTGCCTGGAGATTAGGCTTTTTGTATGAAAACACTTGCAAGTGCCTGCACTTATTGACTGTTGCAGTTCCCCTCATAAACTCTGCTGCTAGGCAACTTGACAGTTGTAGTGTGGTGAGGTACCCTCTCATGTTAATGTGTGACACTGCATTGCTTGTTGATGAAGTGTGTGAGAGTAGTGCTTCAACGTACACCAATATGAGATGACATCATGCAGAAGGGCCTGGTATGCTGACAACTGGTGAAGTTTGAGGATGACCATCACCGTGAGTAAGTGTATGGGCACTTAATGTTGTATTTTTACGAGAAGTCTAATTGTGTCAGGTGGTCAGGCTTTGGATGGAGAAGGTGGCAGTGGGGGGTGTCGGCTTAGTACTATACTGGTTTTAAATCTGTAAACTGAATATGTTGACATCCCTACTTAGTCTCTTAGTTGCATAGTGTGTGTGTGCCTGAGTCTCCCCAGATTTAAGGTCTTCTATCTTGTTTGTAACAGCTGCTTGACCAGTAATGGTTAATGTTCCTTCAAAGGCAATCAGCTGTCAGCTGAGTTCCTATGACATCATATAACCTAAATTTAGAGATACCAATACTCAGTGTGGCAGTATGTGTGCACTGACAAAGAAATCATTATATGATCATTATATGGTCTTTCAGCAGCAATATGTTTCTGATTCTGACATCTTATGATCATGCTTTGTATATTTCTGCTTTTCTCAGGTTCTTTAGTAATTAATGACTCACATCATTAAAGATGACCTCCACTGACCACATGCAAATGCAATTATTTCAGATTTCTGGTCACTGAAGTTGCCTGTGAAATTTGTATGCTACGTTCATATTGTGGATTTATTAGGATGGCGTCGCCAACTTGATGCATGTTCCTGATGGTAAACATGATTCACTTTGCAGCTGTAGCACTTGGTGGAGGGAGTGTGCCAGACAACCACATTATGATACAAGGTGCTTTGCTCCCACAGACCCCTGGTGGTGGTGGGTTGACCTCTGACCCCAGCCCATTGGGTGGGGCTGTGACCCCTAGAAGCCCGATGGTTAGCCTCTGACCCCTGAGATGGGGGACAGGGCCTTGACCCCTAGGCCAGGGGGTGGAGCTTTGACCCCGATCCCTGGGCCCCACCAAAAATTTTACAAACCGGCTCCTATACTCACAGGGGTATTGAATGATGCTGTCAGCTGGTTCAAAAGTTACTTAGAAGACCATTTGCAGCAGATCAAGATAACCAATGTCCTTTCTGAAAGGAAGCCAGTCCATTCTGGAGTGCCCCAGGGATTTATACTAGGGCCCCTTCTCTTCAGTATCTACTTGAATAACCTCCCACGAGCCTATCATGAACAGATTCTGCTTTACGGGGATGATGCCATGATCTACTCTAGTAACCCTGACCCTAAGATCCTCCAGGATAACACAGTTTCTCAGAACTGGAAAAATGGTTCAGAACTCAAAAACTGGTGCTAAACTATAAAAAGACCAAAGTGATGCTTTTCAACAATGCCCATAAGAAATAAAAGTCCAAACCCTTGTTCATCACAAACTGCGTTGGCACCCCACTTGAACAGATCCACTCCTTCAAATATCTAGGGATCACTGTTGATAGCTCGCTCAACTACTCGCAACATATTGATAATGTAGCTTGAGCTGTCAACATAAGGAATAGCCTACTCCACAGGCACAAGCATAGCCTCACTCCTGAGGCACTAAAAATAGCAATTTTCAGCTCTGTCATTACCATGATCGATTATGGGCTGGTTGTTTATGGCTCTGCCTCTGCTACATCCCTTCACAGGATCACTGTTGCTCTTAACAAAGCATGCAGACTCCTTGCTGGGGCTGCCCGCCTGACAGACACATGTGACCTATATGCTCAGACTGGGTGGCTTCAATTAATCAGCCAGATACAATATCAAACCTGCTTACTTGCTGAGAAGGCACACCTTGGTTTGTTACCCACGGGGTCCAACAGCTCCTTAGCCCTTGTCACAGTACCCAACATGCTTGCAGCTTGTCAGCTCAGGTATTTACTGTGCCCAGATGCAACTCCACCTTAGGTCAGAGGTCTTTTGCTTACAGAGCCCCCCTCTGGCTCAACTCCTTGGGAAGGGACATCTCTGCTGACTCAAAACTCTGCCCTTTCAAACACAAACTCTGACAACATCTATTAGCAAACAGTATATGTAACTGCCGCGCTTAGCAGCCTTCTGCTTATTTTATCGTTGTACTTATACCTTTCGGCACTTTTAACTCTTGGCACTTCATTTCAATCCTACCCTCAAGCCTTTTCCCCTCACCCCTCACCCCTTCTTCTTCTCTGCTCATGCATCTTCAAGTTCTTCCCTTGCTCCTCCTCACCTTCCATCTTCCACCCTCCACCCATTCTCTTATCTCATGCCACCTCTTTTACAACTTCTTCCCCTCCTTCTCCCTACATTTCTCTGTCTTACCTCTCTCCCACCCATATTACTCTCTCTCTCTCTCTCTCTCTCTCGGGTTTTCAACAAGGCTTGCTAGGTTGCCCCCTCTCCTGACTAAACACCACCTCTTCTCCTTATACTATTAATTTGTCTTCCTCCCCCTCACTTCACCAGCACTCCTCCCTTCTCTCTGCACTCACCCCATTTCCCTCCTTCCACCTCCCCATCCTCTCATCTCTCTATCCCCAGTACCTCCTTTGCAACTCCACCCCTTCTCTCTCCACCTCCTGTGCAGCTCATCTCCTTCTCCCTCTTGTTTCTCCCATTCCCTACCTTACACACCGTTACTTTCTCTCCTAGATTTTGACAAGGCCTCCCAGGCTGCCCTCTCTTCTAGCCCACTCTACTGTTATATTGAGCAACATTCAGTGTTATTTTGATTGCTTTTGATGTTTTATTTTTTTAAGTATATTCTTGATATCTGTTATTACCTGTCTGTTGTTTACCTTGTTTTATTTTGTACTACTGATGTGGAACCTTTGTAAATGAGTTGCATTGCTCAAAGGTGTTGTAATCCAAGACTTAATAAATAAATAAAAAATAAAATAAAAAAATAGGAGACTACATCTCTCAGTAAAGAAATGTTATCAGCTAGATCATATATGCACACTGCCTTGTTTTCAAAATAAACATATGAGAGCTTTTATGGTTGAAGCCACTACAGAAATATGAATCTGCATCTCACAGTAAGGTCATTGGAAAACAACTTCTCATTGTACCCACAATGCCTTGCTACATATGTGCCTACTGTGTACCCCTTTCCGTTCCACCCCAGGACACATCTGGAAATTAACCTATTTGCTCAGTATATCTTTCCAGGTGAAACATGTGTTCAGTATGTCTTTTCTGGTGAAGCTTTTAAATAAATAAATATTTCTTCATATTAAGTGCTATACTGCAGTCACCACTACCAAAATAAGTGACTGCATCTCTGAGTAACAAACATTTAAGCCAATTTATAATTTACCCAGAATTCCTTGTTGTATGTAAAAAATTGCTAGTTCCCTTGCATGACATAATTCTGGGGATGTGGCCGCACACAGAAAATTAGTGCTGCTAAGACATAAAACAAATGACAATGACAGTTTTTTTTACAAAACAAATTGTAGCTTCAACGTCTGAAGCATGGGCGGCAATGGCATACCATGCAAAAAAGGCATCTGCGAAATCTTAGAAAATCACTTTAAATCAAAAGCCCTGCTAAAGTTGAGATACACCACATCACAGGACAAATTTCTGTCTAACATCTCACTAATCGTTCCATAAAAACAAATCAGATTTTTTGTACTACTTCTACCCCCTCCTAAGACATGCTTTTCATAGTCCAAATTACTTGTTATGGTTAGTTATAATATCCTTGATTATACTTTCTAATATTTTACAGACAGTAGATGTAAGGCTTATTGGTCTGTAGTTGTGTGGATCTTGTTTTGAGCCCTTTTTATGTGTAGGCACCACATATGTGGTTGTTCAGTCTTTAAGTGCAATACCAGTCTAGTGCCCCAGAGTTGGGAGGCACCACAAAGAGAGATAGGGACCCTTCCCTGAGCCAGGGATTTGGATTTTTTTTCCATCTCTCTTTCCCCGCCCTTCCCCTTCTCTGCCTGCCATGTCCTACACACCCCTCCCCAGCCTCTATCTAACTTTGCAACCTTCATGAAGCAGGGGCAGAGGGCTGGACTCAGCCCTGGCCAAAGACTCTCCCTCATGGCATGAAAGGCCCAATCCCCTGGCTACTAGCCAAGACCTCCTCTGCCCTACAAAAGGGCCTGGGGAGTGTTTTCAGGGGGCAGTTGTGCCTCAGCTGGCAGGGTGGAGGATGCGGGGTGATTTTCTTATTTTGTCACCCATCCATAAGTTGTGCACATACCAGTGCCACTTCACAGAGGCTGCACCGAGGAGTGCATCATCAGTAGCCATCCGACTGGGAGGAGGCCTGGATGCCAGTGCCCTACCAGTGGTCATTGCTGTGGACAGTCCAGAGAACCATCTCCTTGACCAAGAGACTTCAGCTTCTCACCAAGAGTTACAGAGGATAAGCAAGTTTTCATTGTCCAACTAGCAGTGTTCATCTTTGTTTTCTGTTCATTTGGGGGACACCCTGCTATGGCCTGTTTATAAAAAGCGATTTGTGGGGTCATTTTCCACTTGGTGATCAGCCAACACTTCATAAAGCCCAAGCTTGGTTCATCGCTTGTCTTGCCATCTCAGCAATTACATGCAAGACTTGAACTGGAAAGGGCTAACCCACTGCTATTGGTCATGCCAGTTATTGGGTCCAGATTGGGTTGTTTTGCTTACTTGTTCTATTGCCTAGCTCTTGTTCATTGTACATAAACCTTTTGCATCTTAGTCCCTGAGTAAACTTCCTGCCTCTCCTTCCAGATTCATCTGGCCTATCCTGAACTTTTAGAGAGATAGGAACCCCATTCCATCAAGCGCTTCAGCTCCCGAAACCAGTATTGATTGATTCCTCAAACAAAATATTTAATGGATTTAATAGAAATTCTGACATGATGTATAACGTGCCCTGAAATATTATCTGGTCCAGGAGATGAAGTTCCTTTTAACTTACATATCTTGGGTTTTATTTCTTCTGTTGAAAAGACAAATCTATCACAAGGTGAAAAGGGAAAGTCTAAACAATGGATTAATTTATCATTTGGACTAAAAACCCTACAAAAATTACCATTTAGTATTTCTGCCATGTTTTTATTATCATATATCCAAGGCCCCTGGAATTCTTCGGTTCTGCGGTTGCGGAATTTGCCGCAGAATTTGCATCGTGCCACAGAATATATATAGTGCCGCAGAATTCATTGTTTGTGGTGTATTTTCATATAAATATACTGTTTTTCCATAGTGTCAGGCTTTCTTTCCCACCTCGTTTATCCTGAAGCCCTCCTCTATGCTCAGCATACAATGTCATTGATAACATCACATCATATTTATCCAATGACAGGACTGCATTCTGCCAGAGAAATGAATAAATCATGCTGTAGAAATCAAAAATTGCTGCCACAGAAGTCAATGAGCCCTGCCGCAGAAATCAGAAAATTCTGCCGCAGAACACCAGGGGCCCTGCATATATCAGAGTACTGTTGTTTAACAGTGGTCCTTCGTTACTTAGGATTTTTTTCCCATGGAATTAATGTAGGCATAAAAGGATTTGCTCTTATCTTTTCTAGCATTCATAGCAAAATTTTGTTCCATTACCTTTTTTTTGCTTTTCTTATTTCCATTTTACACTTTTTGTAATCAAAATTAAACCTTCCCTAAAATCTTGATTTCTTTTATAAGAAGATAAGCCCTATGTAATTTATTCTTTTTTAGTAATTGTTTTAATCTTTTTGTTGAGTCACCTCAGTCTCCATTTATTATGTTGATATTTGGGTATCTTTGGTACACATTTATCACTTAAATTTAAAATTATAGTTTAAATAGTATTCCAGATATCTTCAGTTAATTTGTTTTTCAATTCTCTATTCCCATTTATTTTCCTGTGTTCATCCCTTATTTTAACCACATTAACCAGTTATAAAGATATAAGTTGGTTTTGCCATTGTATACTATATAATCTTGATTTATTTGAAAATATACCACATTGTGATCATTATTACTTAGAGGTAGTTCTGTTTTACACTTGCTGACTCTAAGATATCAGAACAGAGCACTGTAGCCAAAATATTCCCTCTTGTGGTAGGTTCATTCACATGTTGTTTTAACTGGATGCATTCTAATACTGGAAAGGCAGAAAAATTACAAACAGAATATGTCTGTGGGGTGCTCAGAAGAACAGGAGTGTGCACAATATACTTCGGGAGCTAGACCCAGAAATAACAAAATATGAAAAGACAATACAGTCCTTCATTGAGGTCAGCACAATTTCAGAAAAAAGATGTCAGTACTAAGGCAAATGCCAAAAAAGCACATCTTTATTGGAGAGTTGACTTGCAGGCTCTGCTCTCCTTATATTAGATGAATGAGAGGTTATTTGTGGCTTAGATTTTATGTGCTCTGGCTACTAAAGGAGTTAGACTTGCTGGCTCTGCTCCTTTCTTCCCCTTTTTATGTTGCTTGCACGCATGTGCAAGAAACAGAGTGCCATCTTCGGAGATTTCGGAGGTGTGTCATCTCCTCCTCCAATTCAGTCAGTGTGCTAGCAGGCGCGGCCCCTGTAAGCCAATGCATTTTGGAGCTGTCTATGACACGCTCCAAAATGCAGTGGCATACAGTTGAAAGGGGGAGCTATGCTTCAGTGAGCACCGATAAGATATAGGCCACTCACGCGCAGCTCCCCCCCACAGACACACGCAGGCGTGTGCGCCCCCGCACGCACTGTATAGCCGACGGGGTGCCCAATCCCCATCGGCTGAGCTGCGCCCCCCAGTAGTAGGTGCCACGCTGAGAGCCCACCCCAGCGTGGCAAGCGGTCCTCTGGCCGACGGGGTGCCCAATCCCCATCGGCTGAACGCCTCATCCTTGTGCCATGCTGGGAGCCCACCTCAGCGTGGCAAATGTCCCACGTAGTCATTTTTTTTTTAAACCGTAAAACGAAACAGTCCTACGGCGGCGCCTCCCAACCCTCCCACAACCCGCACCTCACCCACTGCGCACTCCAGCTTCCCACACACCCCCACCCCATACTTACTCTCCGACCTCAGCACGATGATCTTCGGTGGACTGGGAACATGTCTGCACTCTTCAAAGCCGACCGCGAACTGAGGAAATGCCGTAAGCTGTATAATGGGCTAGATAGGGGTTTCAACTTTTGCATATCTCAGCATTTTGAATTTTGATTTTTCACACATGGGTTTTTGGACCTTTCATGAATGATGTCACTGTCATGCGTTATTCGGTTCGTAGGGTGATTTCACGAGTGACTGGCAAAATCACCCTTTGGGCCTGAATACCGCCATGACAGTGACATCATTCATGAGAAGGGTCCTAAAACCCCATGTTGAAAATTTGTGCCAAAATTCCAAAATGACTGTTTTACGAGCGCAGTTGTACAGTTCCTATGCACCGCCGTAAGTTCATGAATTTTCAATATTTTCACTCCAGATTTCAACATTGCCATTTTGCCACACCTTCTTATAAATAGTACAGCTGTCATTTTCACATCTCACCCAAAACATGTTTCTGCTCATGTAGTTTACTAAATGGCGAGTCAAAAGAAAATCATCAATGGGACAAATTAAGAAAAATCATAGTGACACTGTTCATGAGCAGAGGTCTTAAATGGCTATGTTGAAAATTTGGTGAAAAATTCCTTCAGATGTTCTGCAATATTACTAATGGAGACACTGAATAGAACTGGCCCCAAGACCGATCCTGCAGCACCCACTGGTGGCCCCTCTCCCTACACTACATACCATTTACCACCACTCTCTGCCTCCTGTCTGTTAGCCAGTTTCTAACCCAGTTTACCACCCTTTCCCCCATGTCCAGCCTACCCAGCTAGTTTATCAGCCTCCTATATGGGATGGTGTCAAAGGCTTTGCTGAAATCAAGGTAAACGTTGTCCGCTGCCCCACCCTGATTCACTTCCTTTGTCACCCAGTCAAATAAATGAACCAGATTTATCTGACATGATGTCCCCACTGTGAATCCATGTTGTCTATGGTCCTGGGTTCCGATGGCATCTAGATGCCCCACTATCCTTTCTTTAAGCAATGTCTCCATGATCTTCCCCACTACTGAGGTGAGGCTGAATGGCCTATTGTTCCCTGCCTCCTCCCTGCTGCCAGACTTGTGTAGAGGGACCACATGTGCCTCCTCCAATTCCTCATGTTGAATGACTCAGTGAACATGGCTGCAGCAGAGGTACTGCTATCTCCTTCGCAGTTCTGTTAATATCCTTGGCCGTATGCCATCTGGTTCCATCGCTTTGTCTACCTTCAATTTAGTGAGCTCCTGCAGGACTCTTTTGTCCACCTCTTCACCCCCTTGGCAACTGCTGTACTGCTGTGGCCCTTGCCCCTCCCACTCTTCTGTGAATACTGAACGGAAAGACACAGTGGATGTCTTGGGAGGAAGGCATGAAACTGTCACTTCCAAATACCTAAACAGTACATACAAGCAAGCAACATTCGGCATTGACAAATGCTTGTTTTAGTAGATATACCCCTCTCAGAATATCTATATTAAGTGGTTTAGACTTGTTGTGCCCTGACCACTTGGGTAATTAGACTTGCCGGCTCTGCTCCCCTCTTATTTAAAATTTGAGTGCTCCTTTTGGAAGCTGTATGGACTCATTTATTTATAATTGCTGTTAGAGCAATACTTAAGCTTTACCATATATGTGTGCCATTGTGTATTATATTAGTTTTTTTTTTATTTGTTACATATTAGTATTCACTTGTTCACATGGTTGTTTTTCTGTTTTCGGTGGCAGAATATAAACCAGTCTGTTTTCTGTATAACATCTGCTAGTGCTTTAATTGGCAGTATCTTCTTAGTGCAGCCGTGTTTTTTATGTGGTTTCTGTAACTGAGAGGAATGTTCTGTAGAGAACCAAGAACGCGGTCAATGTTATAAATTTTTTTGCCTATATGTATACTCCTTTATCCTTGGTGGTGGGATGTGAACCTGCTTTGCATCTTTTAACATAATATATGCTAGTGCTTTAAGTTGGAGTATATCCTTAGCGCAGCCACACTTATAAGGTGGTGTGTTGGTATTGAGAGGAACACTCTGAGGATGACCGACAGTGCGGTCGATACGTAAGCGTGTCCATCAGCCTTTGCAGCTTGTAGAGTGTTTCACTGTCCATGCTGCACCATGTGTTTTTTTGGTGTTATGTTTCAAATCTTGTGCTGCTTCTCTCCTAAGACCGTTTGGTCATGGCTTTCTTGATTTTTTTCCCCTGCAGTGGACTTTTATGGTTTTAGTTGGTGGTCCATTATAGCAACTATGGGAAAAGAAGGACACCTGCATTCGACTACAGTAAGGTAGTTTTTTTTTCATTTAAGCACATAGCCTACCACGTTGCCCGTTTTGGCTAAGTAGCAGCTTTGGGGACAGTGTCTGTTTGTTTTCCCCATGTAAACCTTCTCTTTTCTCCGTCATTGTGCACTTTGAAATGCTTTTCTGCACACACATGCACTATTTGCACAAATTACTTTATTTTAGTATTTGAAGGAAGCATGTACTATTGTTGATGCTCTTTTTATCACTTTTTTATGATTTCCAATAAAGATGTGCTCTTTTGGCATTTGCCTTAGTACTGACATCTTTTTTCTGAAATTGTGCTGACCTCAATGAAGGACTGTATTGCCTTTTCACATTTTGTATTTATATACTGAAAGTAGTTTTTTCTCCTTTAGTGTAAGTCGTGGAGTTGTTTTCTCAATTTATTTCCCCTGGCTGAAATCTCCCATTATAATTTAAGTCACCTATTTCTCCCGTGGCCTCTGTTTCAGATAGTAATTCATTGTACTGTACGTATCCACTGAACAGTCAGCTGAGCAATAACACACAGCTACAGGAACACTGGTTTACCGGGATTGAGAAAGGGCATATTCCATTTTGCAGACTGTAAAAAACGGTATTGTCACCGGTGTCTGCTAAGCCAAAATCCGGTTTTACTGGTGTTTGGGTTTGTGTACTTTATTTAACAATTTTTAAATCTGCTAACATGCATTTGTGCAATTTTGACCTCCACTATTACACATCCTTCCATCTTTGTACCAATTTTTAAGTTATTTTAGGTACAAGATGTGATGGCAGCAGCAACACTACAGGTCCCATCCCTGTGGTGTGATGGAAGCAGCACTACGGCCCCATCCCTCAGGTGTGATGGCAGCACCAACAGCACTACAACCTCCCTCCCTCTGGTGTGACAAAAGCAGCAGCACTGTGGCCCCCATCCCTGAGGTGTGATGGCAGCAGTACTATGTTCACCATTCCTCAGGTGTGATGGCAGTATCAGCACTATGGCCCCCATCCCTCAGGTGTGATGGCAGCACCAACAGCACTACAACCTCCCTCCCTCAGCTGTGACAGAAGCAGCAGCACTGTGGCCCCCATCCCTTAGGTGTGATGGCAGCAGTACTACATTCACCATTCCTCGGGTGTGATGGCAGTATCAGCACTATGGCCCCCATCCCTCAGGTAGGATGGCAGAAGTACTACATTCCCCATCCACCAGTGGTGATGGCAGAAGCACTACAGCCCCCACCCCTTCAGTGTGATGGCAGTAGCAACAATGCAGTCCACATCTCTCTGGGGTGATAGTCATAGTGACAGCACTGTGATCCTCTTTCTTCAACACCCATACCCCACGTGAACAAGTTACAAATCACTTGGTCTCTTTGTTTGTTAGAACTCAGATGTGAATTAATCTGAACCATCACTGCTATAGTGGACTATCTTTGTTTTCTCCTTTCTATAATTTAACTACCTGAATTGGATTTCTGCCTGTGACACCGCTGACCAGGGTTAGGGAACAGACTTGGGTATTGGAGGGACAGCTGGTGGGTGAAGGCTTGAGTGTCCAAAGACCACTCACCTTCTCCTGGGAGGGAGGGTGGGTTCATGGCTCGGCATTTGCTGGCCCCTGGTGGAGGCCAGAGGCATGACAACATGTTAGCCCTCACTGCAGGAGGGAGCATGGCTGATGTCGGCTTGTGCCTTGACATCATGTGGCCTGTCACACTCCCAAGAAAATGGGAAACTATCTGCTGACCAACTGAAGGACAGCCGTTGGTCCCTCCATAAGCCGGAAGCCCCAGACATGTGTCCGTTCTGACTCCTGCCATGCCCAGGATACACAGGAAGCTCTTTGGGGCAATTCTCCTCTCCTGGCAGCCTCCCACTCAATGAAAGGTTACTTTGGATTATCAGGTAGCACAGTGGTAAGGGGCAGTGGATGGTGGTCGGGACTTAGCTTCGGTGGTAGGGGGCCTTGGCAGGCCTGAAGGAGTGGATGGCCAGGGGGTAGGAGGAGCGGAAAAAAACTGCTTGAATTAGCTTCTTTGAAATAAAATGTCTCCACCTAAAAAATCCACAAGTGATTAATGGAGGACCTTCAAATATGCTGAAACCTGCCCAGGGCACTTATCCCTGCCTACCTGTTCCTAAGTGTGGTCCCCTGTGGCCTATCCCATATCGTTAGCCTTGTTGACATTGTCTGCATTTTTGTTGTTTGCTCTACCTGGCAATATGTTATGTATCTTGCTCCCACATGCTGTTATCTACCTAACTACTTGTTATGCTGGATGATCCTGTATGTTACCTTGACTATACTTGATGCTTTGTATGTACCTGCCTGACCCCTGCCATACCCAGGATACACAGGCAGCTCTTTGGGGCAATTCTCCTCTCCTGGCAGCCTCCCACTCAATGAAGGGTTACTTTGGATTACCTGGTAGCACAGTGGTAAGGGGCAGTGGATGGTGGTCGGGACTCAGCAGACTTGGGTACCTCAGACAGGTAGCAAGCACGGTAACCTTCTCAGAGGTGCTGCCAGTCTATGGCAGGGGTGAGGCTAGGGTACTGCACACCATGCAGTTTAATGAATGGTTGCAAAACTGGTGCAGAGCACAGTGCTTTGGCTTCATTGGGGACTGGGGGTCCACCTGGAGAGATGAAGGTCTATACCGGCATGATGGTCTGCATCTGTCCAGGAAGGGAAACACGCTCCTAGGAGACAGGTTTAAAGGCTTCCTTGGCAAGCTTTTAAACTAGCCAAGGGGGGAGGTGCTGATAGGAAACAGGAAAGTTCAAGCCTCCCCCCACAAAACATGGCAGGTAGTAGGGTAAACACTGAGGTACAGAACTTGACAGAGGGCAGGACAGGGGCAAATGGAAAAAATGGACAAGGGCAATAAGAGCAGGGATGGGTAAAAAAGGATAAAGCCAACATTAAATGGAGGGCAATGAGTACCAATGCCAGTAGTCTTGGAAACAAGCTTCCAGAGCTAGTAGTCCTGATGGAAGAGGAACACTTGGATATTGTGGCAGTCACAGAAACATGGTACATGGAGAACCATGACTGGGATGTCAACATACCAGGGTACACAATCTACAGAAGGGACAGGAGGGTAAGAGGAGGTGGAGTAGCTCTCATAAGGGAAGGGATCAAAGCTACAGAACTAAAAAGTAAAGGAGGAGGACAAGAGGAACTCTGGTCACCTTGGAGATAGGGAATGGCATCACAATCCGCAGAGGGGTTGTATACAGACCCCCGTCTCAAGGGGAGGAAATGGATAAGAAAATGATAGAGGGCATTCTCAAAATGGCTGAAAAAGGGGAGATACTGTTGATGGGGGAGCTGAATATGCCAGATGTTAACTGGACAACATGGACTGCAGCCGCATCCAAGAGCAGGTCATTCTCGATGCCCTACAGGGAGCATACCTTAGACAGCTAGTGGTGGAACCCACTGAGGAGAGCATATTAGACCTGGTACTCTCAAATGGAGAGAGGATCACAAACTTAGAAGTCAGTAGACATCTGAGAACAAGTGACCACTGCACAGTGTGCTTCAATCTAAACACAACCATGGAGACAAGCCATACAAAGACAAGGATACTGGACTTTAGAAGGGCTGACTTTGGCATTATGGGTGAATACCTGAGGAATGCATTAGCAAATGGCCAGAAAGGAGGGATGGAAGAACAATGGAGAAAAATCAAAACTGCCATCATAGAGGCAACAAGCCTTTGTGTGAAACAAATAAAGAAAACAAAGCGGAATAAAAAACCACTATGGCTCCCACAAGAGGTGACAGGGAAGGTTAAGGAGAAAAAGGCTGCATTCAAAAAGTATAAGGAATCACAGATGGAGCACGACAGGGAACTGTATCAATTAAAGCAGAAAGAAGTGGGGAAGGCAGTCAGAAAAGCAAAGGCCCAAACCGAGGAAAAGATAGCCAACTCAGTTAAGAAGGGGGATAAAACCTTTTATAGGTACATTAGGGAGCATAGAAAGGTTAAGGGAGGGATAGTGAAGATTAATAAAGGAGAGAGGAGGTGGGCAGAGGGAGACAGTGAAAAGGCAGAGATGCTGAATGAATACTTTTGCTCAGTTTTCACAAAGAAGAGAGGAGGAGTTACCTAAACCAAACAGTAGAAGCACTCTGGATGAGTGGGGTTGACACCAGTCCATTTACAGAAGAATGAGTACTGAAGAACTCCTAAAACTCAAGGTGGAAAAAGCAATGGGGCCTGGCTGGGATTCACCTAGAATCCTAAAAGAGCTAGAGGAGGACCTAGTGACACCACTAACCACACTTTTTAACAAACCATGGGAAGATGGGGTGGTACCTGAGGACTGGAGGAGGGCAGATTGATTCCCCTTCACAAAAGTGGAGCAAGGCAGAAGCAGGAAACTACAGACCTGTTAGTTTGACCTCAGTGGTGGGGAAATGATGGAATCACTTCTGAAAGAAAGAAAGAATTGTTGAGTACCTAGAGGTAATTGGGGGACAGGACCCAAAGCAGCATGGATTCACAGCAGGAAGGTCATGTCAGATGAATCTAATCGATTTCTTTGACTGGGTAACCAAAGTAATAGACCAGGGAGGGCTGTGGATATGGCCTACCTAGACTTGCAAGGCATTTGCCACAGTCCGCATAAATTAATAATCAAGTTAGCCAGCCTGGGAGTGGGTCCCAGAGTGGTAGCCTGCGTAGCAAACTGGCTGCACAACAGGACACAGAAGGTAATAGTGAATGAAACACATTCTGAAGAAAGGGGGGGTTAGCAGTGGAGTACCTCAGGGCTCAGTACTGGATCCAGTCCTCTTTAACGTCTTTATAGATGACATTGCGAAGGGTCTGGAAGGAAAGGTATGCCTATTTGCGGATGACACAAAGATCTGTAACAGAGTTGATACACAAGGGGGTAGAAAGGATGAGAAGGGACTTGGCAAGGTTGGAGGAATGGTCAGACATATGGCAACTTAGATTCAATGCAAAGAAGTGCAAAGTAATGCACCTGGGAAATAAAAATCCAGGAGAAGAGTACACAATAGCAGGGGAGGTACTAACGACAACAATAATGGAAAGGGATCTGGGTGTAGCAATATCAGATGACCTAAAGGTGGGTAAGTCAGTAAGGAGAGCCAGGGGGATACTGGGATGCATAGGGAGGGGCATCACAAGTGGAAAAAGGGAAGTGGTTATCCCTCTGTACAGACAGTTGGTGAGACCCCATCTGGAGTACTGCGTACAGTTTTGGAGACCTCATCTACGCAAGGACATAGACAGGATGGAAGCAGTCCAGAGGAGGGCAACTAAAATGGTGCAGGGTCTACATCAGAAACCATATGAAGAGAGACTGAGAGAGCTTAATATGTATACCCTTGATGAAAGGAGGGAGGGGGGACATAATAGAAACTTTTAAGTACCTCAAGGGAATCAACAAAGTCCAGGAGGGTAGCATCTTTCAGAAAAAGAGATGTGTAAGAACAAGGGGGCACAATTTAAAGTTAGAGGGGGGACGGCTCAGGGGTAATGTGAGGAAATTCTTTTTCACGGAGAGAGTGGTGGACGCATGGAACTGCCTTCCTGGAGAGGTTGTGGGGTCTAAAACAGTGGGGGAATTCAAACATGCATGGGACAGACATAAGGCAATTATAGTGGGGGGGTTGCAGGAAGTAGGCTGTTGGTTAACTAGAATCTGCAACTTATCCAATAGGTAGGGAAATGGGCAGACTGGGTGGGCCAAGTAGTCCTTATCTGCTGTCAAAGTCTATGTTTCTATGTTACCTTGTATCCTCCCGGGTCGCACCTGCAACTAGGCACTTGTATGTCTAGTGTGCTTACCTGGTTAACAAAAGTAAAAAAGTAAAAAAAAAAATAAATGGATTCATGCATCTCCCAGACATGTGGATGCTTTTTTTTTACTTGGTGTCCATGAAAAGGGTGTCTCTCAGTTTTCATGTCTTTGTTCAGATGTGAATTGAGCACTACTCTGTCCACCAGCATCATACAGCCCCTGGAGTCTTACCTTCTGTACATCATTGACTGTGCTTTCAAAATCCACTGGCCAAACATTAGTACACTTAAATACTTAACATTTGCATTTTGTTGAAGCAGTCTATCAGAAACTTTTTGTTGTCACAGAGACTGAAACAGCAGGTGGGAGAAAAGGTGCAAATGATCCAGTTCACCTAAATTGGGTGCTAACTGTGAAGTCTTCTCATAAGTAGTAAAGCAGTTTCTTTTTTGTGAACATGCTTTCATTCAGACTAGTTTTCATTCAAACAACTGAGGTTTTGGATGACCCTACTGATTATAAACTTGAATAAGCTAGTTGGTAATAGTGATCCTGCATTTAGCAATCTACAACCTAGATGCTTATATGCAAAGAATACAATAAAAACCTGACTAAAATCTAAAAACAAGCTTATAAAACACACAAAATGTATATGAACATTTATCTTTACCTATACAAAATCATTGCAGCCCAAGTAAAACTCAGGTAAATTACATGGTACCCTGACTACTATTCTATGATGTAATAAACATATATTGGTATTTTTTTGATATTCTTTGTAAAGCAGGTAAGGCCCACTAGGCAGAACTGTCTGTTTTCAGGAGTGAAATAGAAGCACTGGGGAGGTTAAGCGACTTGCTTAGAGTCACACAGTATGTAGTTGGAGGTTGTGGGAATGAAACCCAAGTCTGCTGGATGTATCCAGTTCAATCACTGTTTGTTATTCTAACCACTAGGCATGGGTGGTTAAACTGAATGGCTGATTACAACAAAGCAGTGCGGGTGATTTCCTTACTGACTCAATATGCAGCAAAGCAGAAAGAATGCAAAGCACAGCAGCATCAATTTTAAGATGCTGAAATCTGGGTTGGCCTGTTGGCGCTGCGGCAGCACTATTGCTTGCAATGCCAGAGACCCAGGGTCAGAAGCGAACTCAGGTTGCTGGAGGTCTGGCCAGGGGAGTAGGATCGAGCACCTGAGGGAATGCTCTCCTTCTCCTCCTCCTCCTCCGAGGAGGAGGAGGAGTAGGGTGGGCTGCAAGTCCTGCTGCTTTACCACCACCTGTGTGACCACGGGTGGTGGTGCAATGGTGCTGTAGAGTAATCAGGAGGGGAGGACGCTAGCCAGAATCTGGAGCAGTGGCATGTCTCTATGTGACTTACCTCCCTGGATCTCCTCTAGTGCCGGTGCCCTCAGGGACAGAGACCAGAAAACCAGAAACAATCACCCCACATCAGCCACTGGCAGAAGGGACCCAGGTGCCCCAGACTTCATAACCAGATTCCATGAGGGACCCACTGAGCAGCCCGACACACACTAAGGGAGTGTGGAGGGGTGACCTGAGGTCCCCCTCCCTTCCCACCTGAGGGGGTAAAATCCAGGCAGAATACGGGCACACCCACTGGAGCTCCTGAGCATTAGCTGGGGGTGAAGCTAGATGGTACCCAGCCTAGGGATCTCTGAAAAGTGGAGACTGATGCTGTGAGAAGGGGACATAGAAAGAGAAAATAAAACACATTTAAAAAGATGTTGAAATCTTGGAGATTCTGTGCAGTGACATGCAATTTCCGTGAGGCACCGGTACAAGAATTCAAAATCCACAAACCAAGCAGGATTCCGTGATTGTTACCGGTGTTACCAGTAAAAATGGAAAACCAGGGTCCCTGCACATCTACAATTAAAGCGTTGACCTTGTGGTTATACTATTTAACCCAGATGGATTCGGTAGTAGTAATGTTATTCTTAATCTTTTGTGAAACTTCAGTAGAGTTGATGCAATTTTTAACAAGAACTGCCACTCCTCATTTCCTATTTTCTTGGTTAAAGGGGCACTGTCAGCTTTGCCCCTTCGTTTTTAAGCAAATCTGAGCAGTGTGCCTTTTGGCACACACCGATCAAATCTGTACTGTAGATTGCCCTCACAGATATAATAAATAAATATTTCTACCTGTTTTGTTGATTTTTATCAAAATTCCTTACTCGCTCAGTCCAAACTTAAATAACCCACCCAGGCGCAAGAGTGGCATGCTCTTACGCATGTGTGGTATCTTGTGCATTCTGCTCTTGCGCATGTGTGGTATCTTGTGCATTCTGCTCTTGCGCATGTGTGGTATCTTGTGCATTCTGCTCTTGCGCATGTGTGGTATCTTGTGCATTCTGCTCTTGCGCATGGGTGGTATCTTGTGCATTCTGCTCTTGCGCATGGGTGGTATCTTGTGCATTCTGCTCTTGCGCATGTGTGGTATCTTGTGCATTCTGCTCTTGCGCATGGGTGGGATTTTGTGCATTCTGCTCTTGCTCATGGGTGGGATTTCGGCACCTGATTGAAATTGTACATTCTGGTCTCCTCTGTACTCGGTTTTAGTTATCAGGCACCACGAATGGCTTAGACTTGCTGCAGTTTCTGGGGCAACATCTTTTTACAGTCAGCATGGGAAAACAATGTGCCTCAGGACTGCGCTCCTGCCCAAGGCACGTTCTCAAGATGGAGACTCTTCCGTTGGCGGGTTATTTAAATTTGGACTGAGTGAGTAAGGGATTTTGATAAAAATTAACAAAACTTGTAGAAATACTTATTTTTTATATCTATGGGGGCAATCTACAGTACAGATTTCATCGGTGTGTGCCAAAAGGCACACTGCTCAGATTTGCTTAAAAACAAAGGGACAAAGCTGGTGGTGCTCCTTTAAATTTGTAAAGATCATATCCATCTAATCTGGTTTCCAAAGCAATTTTATCTGTCCACCAAGTTTCAGGAATATCTGCAATGTCAATGTTCTGACCTGCAAATAATGCCTGTAATTCATCTAACTTATTCTGCATGCTTTTAGCATTTAAAAGTGTATAGTTTAGGTGATTCCTTGCCGTATTACAGTAATGGTTCTTTTGTTTATAGTGAGGTGTAGTGTAAAGAATTCTTTTTGAATGTTCCCACTTCTTACTTAGTTTAAATTAAAATCATCTAAGCACTGTTTAAAATGTCTGCCTAATATCCTAGCTCCCAATTTGTTTAAATGTACTCCAGCCCTAGAATAAAGTTTGTTTTTTTTGTTGAAAGAGTCCCAGCTGTTTACAAACGTTATGTTTTTCTCCATACACCAGATAGCCTGATATTAATTCTGTTAATGGTGAGATTTTTTTTCAGAAGGGGCTTTTGGGATTGGGAGAATACCAAATATGGATACTTTACCACCTTTTGTCTGTAATTTATCTGCTAATGTTAAAAGTTCACTACAGATATCCTTAACATGGCTTCTACCAACATAATCACTTTACGTGTACAAAATGACTGACGCATTTTTTTTGAGATGGACAATTTATCTACCACCTTGTCTACATTTGCAATCCTTGAACCAGTAGACAAGTAACTGTTGTATTTACTTTATCATTTTTATGTTTGCTTGCATGCATGTGCAAAAAACATAGTGCCACCATACGAGAATTCATAGGTGTGCCTCCCCCACTTCCAATGCCCTGCTGCCTTTTGCAGGCGTGGCCGCACTGCACCAGTGAATGTAGGAGCTGTCTATGACAGCCGTTCAGATGCAGTGGCATACAGTTGAAAGCAAAAAAAACACTGCAATCAGCAGGGTATCGCAGACTTTGGCTCGCCATCTGCAGTATGCAAATGCCTACATGTCGGCACTGCACTGAAACAGCTGCCATAGACAGCTCCATCTCCCATAACAAGTAGCATGCTGGGAGCCCACCCCAGTGTGCTCATGTGCTCACTTCCCACACACACACACTGTATGGCCAACGGGGGTGCCCAATCCCCCATTGGCTTCGCTGTGCTTCCCCCCAACAGAGTTCCAGGTGCCACACCGGGAGCCCACCCCAACATGGCAACAGTCCGTAAGGCCAACGGGGGTGCTCAGTCCCCATCGGCTCTACTGTAATCCCCCCAACAGACTTCCAGGTGCCACACTGGGAACCCACCCCAGCATGGCAATAGTCTGTATGGCCGACAAAGGTGCCCAATCCCCTGTCATTTCCAGTGCCCCCCAAACAGCCTTCCAGCTGCCACACTGGGAGCCCACCCCAGCATGGCAAAAGTCCCACATCGTTTAAAAAAAAAAATGCCCTGTAAGAAAAAATGGTCCCTTGCTGACTGTCTTGACCCCCCTGCCCCCACCTGTGCCCACCCTCTGTGCACCCTGCCTTTCCACACCCCCATCTCACCCCATATTTACCTCTGGAGTCAGGTGCAATGATATTCGGTGGACCGGGAACACGTCTGCACTCTTCAAAGCCGACTGCGAACTGAGGAAATGCCGGTAAGCTGTATAATGGAATAAATAGGGTTTTTTCAACTTTGGTGCATATGTCAGGCATTTTGGGGAATTTTTTTCACCACATTTTCAACATGGGGTTCTTGGGACCCCACCTCATGAATTCTGGCACTATCATTTTGTTATTCTGTCCCTAAAGGTGATTTTATGGGTCACTGATGAACCACCTTTGTGACCGTTATGAAATGACAGTGTCACAGTTCATGGTGGGTCTAAAAACCCTATGTTGAAAATTGGTGAAAAATTCCCAAAAATGATTGTTTTACGAGCGCGTATTGTGCAGTTCCTATGCACGCTCGTAAGTTCGCAAATTTTTTATATTTTCACTCTGTATTTTCTACACTGTCATTTTACCACACCTCCTTATGACCAGTACAGCTGTCATTTTTCACATCTCACTCAAAATGGGTTTCCATGCATGTAGTGCACAATGGCGCAGTCAGTGTGCGAAATCAATGTTCAGGACAGATTAAGAAAATCACAGTGACGCTGTTCATGAGCAGAGGTCTTAAATGGCTTTGTTAAAAATATGGTGACAAAAGTCCATAAACTGACTGTGTTACAAGTGAGCATTGCACAGTTTTCACGTACCCTCATAAGTTCATAAATTTGCAATATTTTTAGTCCAGATTTTCACCACTGGCATTTTTCTACACTTCCTTATGAACAGTACAGCTCTCATTTTTCACACCATGGCCGAATTGTGTTTCTGCACTTCCAGCGCAGAAATGCATGGTCACTGTGGGAAATCACTGTTCGTGACAGATTAAGAAAATCACAGTGACACTGTTCATAAGCGGAGGTCCCAAAATGCCCGAGTTGGCAATCTGCTGTAAAAAAATCCCCAAACTAATTACATTACGGTTGTGCGTTCCACAGTTTCTATGCACGCTCGTGACTTCACCAGTTTTTTAAATATTTTCACTGCAGATTTTCAACATTGCCATTTTTTACACCTCCCCACGAACAGTACAGCTGTCATTTTTCACATCCTGTTCAAAATGTGTTTTCACACCTGTGGTGCCAAATGGCGTAGTCGCTGTGGAAAATCAGCTTTCGGCTAACAAACTGATATTGCCTCTGTTCATAAGGTGGGGGTCACAAAAAACCCATGTTGAAAATTTGGAGTGAAAATACCAATGAATGTCTGAGGCGTTAGGGTTTCCGACCATAATGCCCCATCCTATAGAGACTGACAGGCATCAGGGGTGTGACTTGGGACTGTCACCTGTAATGTTCATACCATTCCACCCCCAACCACACCCTGCAGCCAGGGAGAGGCATTGAGGTGTGCCTTGGACTCTTCGGCCCCAAAGTTCACCCCATTCTCCAATACTGCACTCATTTTACCATATTTCCTGATGGAATGGGGTGCGCATAAGGGCCAAAGACCCCAAGGGACACCGTGACACTTGTCGGTGTCTGCAGGGTAGGGTGTGGTGAAATGGTGTGGCTGTTTTGCCTGACGACTCAAAGGCACACCCCAATGCCTGTCAGTCTCTGCAGGGTGGTGGTGGGGTTGGCTTCAGTTCAATACTTCACTGCCATTCCTATTATGCAGCTCTCTAACTCCTACACTACCAATACCAGTGCCAGCAAGCAAACATTCGGCATTGACAAATGCTTGTTGCAAATGTGGCTGTCCATGAACCTTCCAACGGAGTCTCCTATAACAAGTTTTTTGAGGTAGCACTGACTTGTATTTACGAGTACTTTGGACATCTGAGTAAGGTTCAGCTGCAGGAGGAACATGTATATTACTAATTTCAGATTATGATTCAGCTACAAGTGGGGTATACCTGTAACGAGTCAGTGCTTGTGTCTCACTAGCTACTAGTGCTCTTCTACCCTTCTTATGTTGCCATGAAGTAACTAAACTCCACTCATCTGCTCTCTCTCCTCGGCCACTTTTCACAATTTGTTCATTAGAACTAGGGTTGGTGGGAATATTGTTTTCTTCCTGAGTAAGCTTTCTATTTTGGTATTGTATTATTTAACAAATTCTCTGTCAAGTATGCTTACAAATCTCTCTATATCACTAATTTCTAGTGCATGTTGTAGCTCAATTTTTAATGAGTCAAATTCCATCTGTAGTGAAGCTAAATCAGTACATTTAATACAAATGAGAGAAGAAGCATTTCTATGAATTGAATTCATTGTATATATCAAACAAATTTGCATCTAGTAATAGAACCTTCTTTTTGGAGTAGTTCCAACATATCACCTGTTTGATCCATATTTGATAACCAAGACTGGAATGAGTTGTCAGCGTACTTCTAATTTGAAGACAGGGGTGGCCTACTCCCTTAGCTCACTCAGAGGATGCAGGCCGATGTGCTTGCCTCTACTCACATTGATTCTGCTCGTGCTTGGCTCCACTCACAGGGGCCAAGCAATTTATGGTCCTCCAGCCAGAAGTGCTGCTGCAGTCACAAATATGTGCCAACCCAGCAATAATATTAAAAACATAAAATATACTGACTCTTCTACAGCACTACAGCCTGTAGGCCCAATGAGCCAGTGAATGTTAAAAATAAATGGAAATAAGAACAACCGGGCTCCTTTTCAAATGTGAAGCTCCTGTTTGTGCTTAGTGAACTACATTACCCAGGTTCCCCTGCAATTGCAATAGTGACAAACCAACACAAGAAGATAAAGAAGATTTGATCTCCTTTCTTCATGCAGGGCCTGCAGAGCCCTGCATGAAGAAAGCTGCAACAGAGTATGTTGGCAACGTGTGGAGAGACATACTTCTCTGTCTTTGAGGAGTGTATCCCAATGAGGCACTGGCTTGGAGCTATACCTTGTGCTTTGGACAGGAGGCCAGGGGCTGGGGGAAGGGTGAACATTAGAGTTGACAACCCCATGGAAGACCCACACCACTGATTTGCCAAAACTCTGGAGACCCTAAATCCTATTTTTTTTTCTTTTGCTGCTTTGGGGTGGGGTTGGGGAGTTAGGGTTGGAAACCCAAAACCACATTGCCTTATTAAATAAGTGCAAACAAAGTGACAAAAAAAAGGTTTTAAAACTTACTAATTACAATATGCAACTTATTTACAAGCCTGAAAACAAACTTTTTGATGGTGTAGTTAAATACACATATTGACTATGGTTCTTATCTTTATGATGGCAATAAATGTCTCCCTTATTAAAGCATACATTAGATAGCGTGGTTCAAAATTTGATTTTAGCACTCCTTAAATAGCGTACTTATTTGTCACGTTAAATACAAATTATTTCTACTAAAAAACAGAATTGCAAAACGAGTAGCAGTACAGTGTCACATGTGGTAGCCTCCACTTGGGTTTGTGTTTCTCTGAACCCAGTGTATACCTCATGGTCCCATCAGTGACTCTGAGGTGAAAAGAATAGGTAGAAAATAATTAGTATTTTAAGGAATCATAAGAATATCCGACATTGTTAATTTCTTGAGAAATGGTGGTAACTCAAATATTGTATTTAACCTTGGAAATGCTGTGGCCCTCAGGTTTTACAGTAGATCCAAAATGCTTCTAGTTTTAGGATCTCATTATCATGGTCCTCACCATGGGATTCAGTGTAACTTTATTGATAACAGCATGCAAAAGGTGGATGTAACCTCACATAGGAGAGGCAGTGCCATGGTCAGCAAATACAAAGTGCAAAGCTGTCTGTGAATCATAGTGTGACCAACACTTGCCAAAGGCTAACAACATACTGAAAATGTGCAATCTGTGAATGATAGGTGGAAGGACTCACCCAATGCTGTTTTCAAAGTGTGCTGCAAAAAAATCTTTATTCAAGTAATCCAAAGGTAAAACTTGTGCAAACAATGCAATACAGTAAATTCAAACAAGGTGATATTCATTTCCTTCTTTCTACCTGCTCGCAGCATTCTACATCATTCCATGGTCACCTGATGCATTTGACAATCACTTGTTTTCTCAAAGGTGACCATGGAAACAACACACCAGTGCTTAAATACAAAAAATACTTAAAGAACAGTGTCACATTAAAACTATAATGTACAGAGTTTGTGCATACTAAGATTGTAACAAACCACTAAAATAGTGTTAGGTAATTATTATGTTTGCTTGAACGCATGTGCAAGAAACATAGTGCCACCATCCAAGTTTTCAGAGGTGTTGCACCCTGTCTTCCAATGCAGTCAGTGCGTTTACAGGCACGGCCATAGTTCCCCAATGAATGCTGCAGCTGTCTATTACAGCAGTAGAAAATGCAGTGTCGTACAGTTCAAAGGGAGAGCTACGCTTCAGTGAGCAGCGATAAGATATCGCGTGCTCATGTGCACTCCCCCACACACACACACACACACACATGCATATTGCGTGCTCATGCTTCGCCCCCCCCCACGTACACACTGTGTAGCCCAATTCCCCGTCGGCTCTGCTGCGCTACCCCCCCAACAGAGTTCCAGGTGCCATGCTGGGAGCTCACCCCAGTGTGGCAGCAGTCTGTATGGCCAACGGGGCTGCCCAATCCCCGGTCAGCTCCACTGCCCCCCCAAGAGACTATCAGGTGCCATGCTGGGAGCCCACCCCAGCATGGCAACAGTTCGTATGGCCGATGGGAGTGCCCAATCCCCCGTTGGCTCCACTGCCCCTCAAAGCAGCCTTCCAGCTGCCATGCTGGGAGCCCACCCCAGCGTGGCAAATGTTCTGCGTCGTCCAAGAAAAAAAAACCCTGAAAGAAAAAACCTTCCCTCGCTGACTGTCTGACCCCCACTCCCCCACCCGTGCCCACCCTCTATGCATCCTGCCTCCCCACACCCACACCTCACCCCATACTTACCTCCGGAGTCCAGCGTGATGATCTTCGGTGGTCCAGGAACACATCTGCACTCTTCAAAGCCGACCGTGAACTGAGGAAATGCTGGTGAGCTGTATAATGTAATAAATAGGGTTTTTTCAACTTTGGTGCATATCTCGGGCATTTTTGGGAATTTTTTCACCAAATTTTCAACATGGGGTTTTTGGGATCCCACCTCATGAATTCTGTCACTGTTATTTTGTTAATCTGGCCCAAAAGGAGATTTTGCAGTCACTGTGCAGAACCACCTTTTGGGGCTGATTTATGAAATGACAGTGTTGCAGTTCATGAGGTAGGCCCCCAAAATCCCTATGTTGAAAATTTGGTGAAAGGATTCCCAAAAATGACTGTTTTACGAGCATGCGTTGCGCTGTTCCTATGCATGCTCGTAAGTTTGCAAGTTTTCAATATGTTCACTCCTGATTTTCAACATTGCCATTTTACCATACCTCCTTATAAGCAGTACAGCTGTCATTTCTCACATCTTGCCCAAAATGTGTTTCCGCGCATGTAGCTCAGAATGGCGCATTCGGTGTGTGAAATCAATGTTTGGGACAGATTAAGAAAATCGTAGTGACACTGTGCATGAGCAGAGGTATTAAAAAGGCTATGTTAAAAATTTGTTGAAAAAAGTCCATAAAATGACTGTGTTACGAGTGACCATTGTGCAGTTTCCACGCACCCTCGTAAGTTCACGGATTTCTAATATTTTCAGTTCAGATTTTCACCACTGGCATTTTTCCACACTTCCTTATGAACAGTACAGCTGTCATTTTTCACACCATGGCTGAAATGTGTTTTCGCACTTCCAGCACAGAAATGCGTGGTCGCTGTGGGAAATCACTGTTCGGGACAGAGTAAAAAAATCACAGTGACACTGTTCATAAGCGGAGGTTCAAAAATCCCTGTGTTGACAATCTGCTGTAAAAAATCCTCAAACTAATTGCATTACGGGTGTGCATTGCATGTTTTCTATGCACGCTCGTGACTTCACCAGTTTTTTTATATTTTCACTGCAGATTTTCAACATTGCCATTTTTTGCAACTGCCCATGAAAAGTACAGCTGTCATTTTTCACATCCTGTTCGAAATGTGTTTTTCGCACCTGTGGTGCCAAATGGAGTAGTCGCTGCGCAAAATCAGCTTTCGGCTAACAAACTGATATTGCCACTGTTCATAAGGTGGGGGTCACAAAAAACCTATGTTGAAAATTTCGAGTGAAAATGCCAATGAACGCCTGAGGTGTTAGGGTTTCCAACCATGATGCCCCACCCTGTAGACATTGACAGGCATCAGGGGTGTGACTTGGGATTCTCGCCTGTAATGCTCACACCATTCCTCACCCTGCAGCCAATGACAGGCATCGAGGTGTGCCTTGGACTCTTTGGCCCCAAAGTTCACCCCATTCTCCTGTACAGGACTCATCTCACCATATTTCCTGATGGAATGGGGTGAGCATAAGGGCCAAAGACCCCAAGGGACACCGTGACACTTGTCAGTGTCTGCAGGGTAGGGTGTGATGAAATGGCATGGCCATTATGCCTGACAACCCAAAGGCACACCCCAATGCCTGTCAGTCTCTGCACGGTGGTGGTAGTGGGGTTGGCTTCAGCTTAATACTTCACTGCCATTCCTATTATGCAGCTCTCTAACTCCTATACTACCAATGCCAATGCCAGCAAGCAAACATTCGGCATTGACAAATGCTTGTTTATATCTGTCATGGTAGTTCAAGGTAAAAGACTACACTTCATTAAAGTTTCAAAGCGCTGATCATAAATATAGTTATAAAATGGGAATCATATTTTCTGACCAGTTTAAGAACACATTCAATAAATAAAGTGCATCAGTTTATCCCGAGGGGCTTGTACATCTTGAAAAAAATGAATTGTGATGCAGACCGTAAGGGATTTAAAGAGAAATGTAAGACTGGTAATTGCTATTTTTCTTTTAAACTTAGATTGTGGGCTTTTAGTGACACTGTACTTTGTTGTCTTTACTTAGAATTGTTTTTGGGCTGTTGAAAATTTAAAATGTAGTGGTGGTGTATTTCTTTGCTGTCTTTAATTGCTGCAAATTTAGTCTTGGCTTGTCTGACTTGCCCTGTAGTTTGGGGGAGGGATGTTAATTGTCTGGCCTCTGACCTCAGCTACGTGATAACTGGAGGTGGCGCTTAGTCAGAGTTGAGGTAGCAAGTGAGTTTTATTTTCTCAGAAGAAGCCATAAGGGGAAGGAAGCATATTCAATTGAATGCTTTACAGTAACTGGTAATTGCTATTTTTCTTTTAAACTTAGATTGTGGGCTTTTAGTGACACTGTACTTTCCTTGTTGTCTTTACTTAGAATTGTTTTTGGGCCGTTGAAAATTTAAAATGTAGTGGTAGTGTATTTCTTTGCTGTCTTTAATTGCTGCAAATTTTCACCCCCCTCCCCTTCTCCCAACTCTTAATTATATGCCCTGTTAAATATGATTGACAGGAGCTAAACACAGGGTATAGTAAGGGGTGTGGAGTCGGAGGGGCATAAGGGTGAAGAAGCCCACCCTCAGCACGACAAGTGTTTTGATTCATTTATTTATTTCTTGGTTTATTTTCTTTTTAAAAGAAAAGTATCTGAGTATCAGTGGCAGGATTTTTAGGACAGTAAATTAATAAAAAGGGAACTAGGAGAGCTTCAGTAGTAGACAAGTAGTGGAATAGCAGTATAATTGCAGTATAATGTGGGGAGTGGTGCAATGCAGTGGCTGTGGGGCAGCTATATTCAGGCAGACCTTCTGGACACTGAGGTGCTGCCCTATCTGCATGCATCTCTCTGGACTGCGGGGTGAGGTAGCCAGACTCAGAGCGGAAGTAAACCAGGTCAGGAGTACCATCACCCCTATCCAGAGACCACCCAGTCCAATGCAACTGCCTCAAAGGATACCAAGAACGAGGAGCACTTGGATGACAGTGGGCTCAGGGAGGGTTAGAGCGGTCAGGCAGAGGCACATCCCAGATCCTATTCCACTCAAGAACTCATATGCCACACTGGCAAACGGGGACATTCAAATAGAGGTACCCAGAGAAGTGGAAGGAAAGGACGTGGAGGTTAGCCAAGGAGGTGACCTCAGTGGGGAAAGCAGTGGACCCCAGAGGAGGAGGAAGTGAATCCTGGTGGGGGACTCCATCATAAGAGGGATCCAGCTAGGAACACAGGAGGGGGAGGACAGGGAGGTGAGGTGCCTACCAGGTGCCACGGCATGGAGGGATGGAAGGAAGATCCTGGGGATCACTGGGAAGGCAAGACGGAGGGTGAGCTGGATGTCATTATCCACCTAGGTACTAATGACCTGGCAAATGGGGAGCCAAAGGAAGTTCAGGAAGAGTTTAGGAAATTGGGAGGGGTCTCAAGCAAGTAGCTACTTCTGTCACTTTCTCAGAAGTACAACCTGTGAGAGGCAAGGGAGAGCATAGGGGTGCATGCACCAGGAACTTTAACTCATGGTTGAAGAACTGGTGCTGTGAGGAAGGGTTTGGATTCATTGGTGACTGGGGACCCACCTGGAGGGATGGAGGTTTGTTCAAGTCTGACGGCCTACATCCATCCTGGAGGGGAATCCAAGCACTCAATGATAAGTTTAAATGCTACATTGACAAGCATTTAAACTAGCAAAGGGGGGTGGCAAGCCAGCAAGGAGGGTACCTACTTGCTCACCCCCCACAGCTAGCAGTGGAACCAGTGAACCAGAGGAGTGGCTATCTCTACAAAGCAGTGTGCAAAAGATGGAGATTAGCACCCAAGAGGTGGATAGGCAGAAAAGGGGCAAAATTCAGCAGAAGGGCAGACAGCAAGGAGAACCAGGGATAAAGAACAACCAAGGAAGGGGCTGGAGAAGAACAGCAAAACAGTCTAGGGAGGTCAAATCATAGAAAGCCATGTGTGCAAATGCCAGGAGCCTTAGCAACAAGATGGAAGATCTGGAGGCTGTCATGGTGCTGTCAGACTGGGACATTGTGGCCATCACTGAAACCTGGTGTAATGATAACCACGACTGGGAGATGGCCATACCTGGCTACAACATATTCAGAAGAGACAGGGCAGGCAGGAAGGGAGGAGGAGGAGTGGCACTGTATGTGAAAAATGACATAAGGGCCACAGAGATCCAGGAGGAACAAAATGGGGGAGAGATACTGTGAGTTAAGCTGGAAAGGAAAATGGGGCCAGCCATCCACACAGGTGTGGTCTATAGACCTCCAGCCCAGTAGGAAGAAACAGATAGGGAGCTGATGCTAGCCATCCAAAGGATGGCAGACAAGTATGAGGTAGTACTGGTTGGAGACTTCAATATTCCAGATGTGGACTGGAGCATCCCAGCAGCAGCATCAACTAGGAACAGATTTATCCTGGACTCCCTTCAGGGTGCCTTCCTCAAGCAACTGGTTATGGAACCAACTCGGCAGAAGGCAATACTGGACCTGTGCTCACAAACAGGGACAGTGTGGATGGGGTAACAGTGGGGAGCACCTGGGGAACAGTGACCACTAGTCATTGTGGTTTGAAATCACAGAAAGAGCAGAACCAAACCACACAAAAACACGATCCTGGATTTTAGGGGGTAGACTTTGGGAAAATGGGGAGATACTTGAAAGAGGCATTATGGAATGGGGCAGGAATCAGGGGTTGAGGAACAGTGGGCAGTATTTAAAATGGGGATTACAAGACCAACAGAATTATGCATTAAGCAGGTTAGCAAAAGGAAAAGGAAGAGACCATTATGGTTTTCCAAAGAGGTAGCAAAGAAAGTGAAAGCCAAAAAGATTGCATTCAGGCAATACAAAAGACACAGGCAGAATGGGATAGGAGAAGTACCAGGAGAAGCAAAGGGAGGTAGGGAGGTCAGTAAGGAAGCCAAAGCTCAGACAGAAGAACACATTGCAAAATCAGTGGGTAGAGGGGACAAAACCTTTTACAGGTACATAAGTGAAAAAAGAAAGGCAAAGGAGGGATAGTGAGACTGAAGGGGGAGGATGGGGCCGCGTGGAGGATGACAACAGTAAAGCTGACATATTGAACAGGTATTTCTGCTCAGTCTTTACTGAGGAAGAGGAGGGTAATGGGTCTGAAGGGAGTACAAGGGGTGAGAATGGTGCAGAAATGGACACAAGTCCCTTTACACAAGAAAGGGTCCTGAAGGAACTGGAAGTAATAAGAGTTGATAAAGCAATGGGGCCAGATGGGGTGCACCCCAGGGTCCTTAAAGAACTAAGAGAGGTGGTGGCTGAACCTCTGGCTATCCTGTTTAGCTGATAACTGGAAACAGGGGAGGTACCCAAAGACTGGAGGATAGCAGATGTAGTCCCCTTATACAAAAGTGGGAACAAAGAGGAAGCGGGGAACTACAGACCAGTCAGCCTCACCTCGGTAGTGGGGAAGATCATGGAAGCACTACTGAAGGAGATATTGGTGGAACATCTGGTTGTCAGTGTACTACAGGACCCAAGGCAGCATGGTTTCACCAGGGGTAGGTCATGTCAGACCAACCTCATTGAATTTTTTTGACTGGGTCACTAGGGAGGTGGATCAGAGGAGGGCAGTGGACATGGCCTATCTGGACTTCAGCAAGGTCTTTGACACTGTGCCACATAGAAGACTATTACACAAACTGGGGAATATGGGTGTGGGCAGGACAGTAGTGTGGTGGGTAGGTAACTGGCTGGGTGGCAGGACACAGAGGGTGGTGGTAAATGGTTGTCACACCACAGAGTGAAGAGTGACCAGTGGGGTACCACAGGGATCAGTGCAGGGACCGGTCCTATTCAACATCTTCATCAGTGACATTGTGCAGGACCTAGAAGGCAGAATTTCACTGTTCGCTGATGACACAAAGCTCTGTAACAGAGTAGACACACCAGAGGGTGTAGACAGAATGAGAAGAGACCTGCAGAAACTTGAAGAATGGTCAGGGGTTTGGCAATTGAAATTCAATGCAAAGAAGTGCAAGATATTGCATATGGGGCACAAAAATCCTGGCACAATATATCAGTTGGGGGTAAGGATATAGCATGCACCAAGCAGGAAAGGGATATTGGGGTTATCATCTCTGATGACCTCAAGGTAGGGAAACAGTGTGACAAGGCAGCAGGTAAAGCAAATAGGACGCTGGGATGCATAGGCAGGGGCATCATCAGCAGAAAAAGGGAGGTCATAATTCCACTATACAAGACATTAGTGAGGCCCCACCTGGAGTACAGTGTACAGTTCTGGAGACCTTACCTACATAAGGACATAGACAGGGTAGAGAAGGTTCACAGGAGGGCAACAAAGATGGTGCATGGATTGCATTACAAGTCCTATGAGGACAGGTTGAAGGAACTGAACATGTACTCCCTGAAGGAGAGGAGGGAGAGAGGGGATATGATAGAAACACACAAGTATCTTACAGGGAGGAACAGGGTGCAGGAATACACTATTTTTAAGCGAAAAAGATGTTCCAGGACTAGAGGGCATGGGATGAAGTTGGAGGGAGGACAATTCAGAGGAAACGTGAGGAAGAATTTCTTCACAGAACGGGTGGTGGACAAGTGGAACACCCTGCCAGAGGAAGTGGTGGGGGCTGAAACAATCACGGGATTTAAGAATGCATGGGATAGACATAAAGTGAAAGGAGAGTGATTTTTATTGTGATTTTTACTGTCATTTTATTGTTATTATTATTGTTATTGTTATATTCTGTAATTAAATGTCTGTCCACCTGTACAGCGCTTTGGTTTCTGAAAAGCACTTAAAAATAAATTTTACTTACTTACTTACTTACTAAAGAAATTCTGGAGGTCAGGGGTAAGGGGCAACAAACTTCTAGGAAAACATAAACTGAACTTACAAGCTCAAATGGGCAGACTGGGTGGGCCATAGGCCCTTATCTGCCGACACTGTCTATGTATCTATGTAAATGGCAGGAAATAAGCCATAAAGCCAGTAGAGAGTATATTGAGCTGATACTGGCTGAAAATGTAGTAATACAAAGAGAAGTTGAGGTGAAACTAAATATGAGAGAAGAAGCCCTTAAAAACTTTGATAATACTGCCCAATATGATCAAATGCTTGAGATCTTTACAGAGCATGGGGGTGATTTATCTGGCAAAATGGTCCTCCAGTACTTTCTATGTAGGTAAAACAAAAGGAAAAAAACAGAACCCATGCCGGCGACTGGCACAGCCCTCCTCACAGTGCCAAGGCCAGTCACTGACTGAACTGTACCGCAGCATGTACAGTATACACTCATTGGTCAACTGGTCAACCAATGAGTGTGTACTGAATACTGTATGCACTCTGGTACAGTTCAGTCAGCAGCTGGCCATGGTGGTATGAGGAGGGCTGTGCCAGTCACTGACTCGGGTTGGGCTGGGGAGCATGATGGTGGGTCACTGCCTACTGGGGTGGGGGTGGGAGACCACTGGACTACCAAGGAGATGGGGAAAATATGTAATTTTACACTGATCGAGGCACAGGGAGGGGGGATGGCTAGATTACCAGGGAGATGGGGAATATTTGTATTTTTACACAGATCAGGGCACTAGGAAGGGGGACAACTAGACTACCAGGAAGACAGGGAAGTTTATATTTTTACATGCATTGGGGCTCGGGGGGACCTGACCCTGTGCACTTGGGATGTGTGCTCACATGCAGATGAGCCCATAAGGGGCAAGCAAATGGCCCCTTAGTGCTGAGTATGCTCAATGGGCTCATTTGCATGTTTGAGCTGAATATCACTCATGGGTTCTGTGGCACTAACCAGTGTGTGCTGTGCTGTACCCCTATGGGTGGTCTTCAGCCCCACAACCTGGTAGCACTGTGCCAAACATTGTGACCACTTACTGTGCACCATGCTACCAGGATCCAATATTCAAAGAGATAGCGAGGTCAGTTCAGATCATGCTACCTGTTTGATTATGGTGTCAGAGCCAGCCAGCCCTATTTTTGCATGCGGCACACCTGTTTGCATGCACAGTTGACCAGCTCTGAATATGGGGCCCTTAGTTTTCTATGTTAAACTCACTCAAAGTATGTGACAGAGAGATGATCACCTATACAGAGGCATTCTTTTTTTTTTGTATCCTTTATTTATGCACCCTACCTTCGGGGCATCTCTCAGGGTCCCATCTGCATTCGCCTCACTCAACCACCTGCCTGAACCAGTGACTCCAGGGCTGCATTGGGTAAGCAAGGTCTGGGGCTCTGCCGGCCCTGTGGAGAGACCTCCAGACCCCCTGGAGTTCTGGAGAGTCAGCCAACATTGGGCGTGTGGTGGGTCAGCATGCCTATGTTCACTGTCGCCTCACCCAAAGGCAGAGGAGGATTCTTGATTCCCCCCCAAGTATGTGGACATGCAATGACATCCTGCCTGGCATATGTGAGCTCCAGCATGTACCCGGAAGATGTCTGCCGTGCTCCAATCCCCAAGCTGCTTCTACCATGCACTGCAGAAGCCCCAGCCTCCATCGGGGTCACCAGTGCATCGGAGGAATCCCGAACCCTCCCCAGGACTAGGAGAGCAGTCCTACAGATGCTCACTCCCAGTCCTCCCCTGCTGACCCCCAACAACCCAAGCTCGCTCCCGAACTCGGGTCGCCGGAGTGGTGTGAGGTGTAGCATCCAGCACCTCAGCCCTCAGTGCCATAAGGCCCAGCTTCAGAGGCATTCTTGAAGAGGCAAGAATTGGAATCTTGCTACATTCTAATACTGCTACTATGTTCTGAGCACAAGAGTAATAGTCACTGGGCAGATTTCTATGACCGAAACATGTCATGTGTTAAGTAATTTATCTTGTGTAGAGACACAGATTGTCTGTTTGATGCCAAAGCTGAAGCAGTATGAACTATTCTGATCAGCTGATACTTGGAAAAGAGCAGCAACCACTTGTAACACAGACATAAATTGATGCAATTGATGGAATTTGCTAATGACCTAACCTGATGGCCAAGATGGCTAAACATTTAAAAGATCTTAACACTGCAAAAATTCAAGTGTGATGCTTTGTTGCAATAATCTGGTATAGCAGGAACTAGAGAAAGGTGCACTGGGAAACATTACTGATTTTCAATAAACTGTCCAGGGAAATAATGTTGAAAAGAGTTGAAAAGGTTATGGTGAAATTTGACAACTTTGATGACTCATAAAGCACTGAAAAATGTTCTGTGAAATTTCATCTTGTAAAAGACATACATGTTACATGGAAACAGTTCACAGTGTGCGTCACTTATGCTGTCCCATTGTGAGTTACTTATGCTGTCTCTATTCACAAGTCACAAAGTCTGAATCTAGATGCTGCAAGGATTGACACTGAAGTTCAATCTTTAAGGAATGAATGAGCCATGTAGTTTTCTCTTGCATCCAGAGTCTAGTAGATTTGCACATTATTAGTGTTGTATTCTGCAAAATACATGCAGAGAAGAAATGCATCACTGAGTACACTTGACTGTGGACTTTGCACAGCCATCTATGCTTTTGTTTCCTGTGGTCACCTATTTGATCATGTCTGATGCAACTTCAGACTTGTCAAGAAAATTGAAAAGAAAATAGTGTGCAGTAAATGCACAGAGAAATGCAGTACTGCAACAGAAAGGATGAAGTCACCACCATCCAAACAAACTCTGGCCAGAGCCGATAGGGCTGCAGATGAGGAATTTGGGGTAACAATATATTGAAAATTACCAGTTATGAGCCTGCATTAGCAAAATGTAATGTGGCTCATAAATGTGTTGTTTTGTAATATTTGCACACCAAATGTTCAACATAGCCTTGCTACCACCCTGGGAGTGAGTCCCAGGGTGGTAGCCTGGCTAACAAATTGGCTGGACAACAGGATGCAGAGCGTAATCGTAAACGGAGTACACACTGAAGAAAAGGTGATTACTAGTGGGATACCACAGGGTTCAGTACTGGGACCGGTCCTCTTTATTGTCTTTATAGGAGACACTGCAGAGATGCTGGCAGGAAAAGTATTCCTCTTTGGAGATGACACAAAGATCTGCAACAGGGTTGATACACAAGGGGTGTAGAAAAGATGAGAAGGGACTTGGCAAGGTTGGAGGAATGGTCAAAAGTATGGCAGCTTAGATTCAATGCCAGGAAGTACAAAGTAATGCACCTGGGAAACAAAAACCCAGGGGAAGAATACTCAATGGTGGGGAGGTACTAACAACAACAAAAATGGAAAGGGACCTGGGGGTAGTCTTATCAGATGACCTTAAGTTAGGCAAGCAATGTGAGAAGGCAGTAAGGAGGGCTGGGGGGATGCTGGGATACATAGGGAGCGGCATCACCAGTAGAAAACAGGAATTTGTCATCCCTATGTACAGACAGTTGGTGAGACCCCATCTGGGGTACTGCATGCAGTTCTGGAGACCCCATCTCTGCAAGGACATAGACAGGATGGAGGCAGTCCAGAAGAGGACACCTAAAATGGTGCAGGGTCTGCACTAGAAGCCATATAAAGAGAGATTAAAAGAGCGTAATATATATACCCTGGAGGAAAGCAGTGAAAGGGGAGACATACTAACATACTATTTGCCAGCAGATTAGGCCTTACGGTCTATCGAGTCTGCTCGAACCTTAGATCCTTAGTTGGGTGCCGAGGCCTTCCCATCCCTTGTGCTCCAGAAACCCCTATCATCCATCCCCGCCCCCCTGGGACAGGCCATCATCTGATACATCCACTTTCTGTGTCTGTCCCACCCTCTCTTGAAGCCCTCCACTGTGGATCTCTGAACCAGCTCGCCAGGCAGTGCATTCCAAGGGTCCACCACCCTCTCAGTGAAAAACCTCCTCCTCTTTCCCTCACCCTTCCACCTTCCAACTTCAAACCATGCCCTCTGGTGATACCTCCCTGCTTTAGTCTAAAGATCCTCCATGTTTACCCTATTTATTCCTTGAGGTACTTGAAGACCTCAATCATGTCCCCCTGTCTCTCCCTCCTTCAATGAAAACAGGCAGAGCTCCTCAAGTCTGTCCTCACGCCAAATCCCCTAGCCTCGTATCATCTTAGTTGCCCTCCTGTACCTCTCCAGGAGCTGTATGTCCCTCTTCAAGTGTGGTCTCCAGTACTGTACACAGTACTCAAGGTGTGGTCTAACCAGTCCATTGTACAGCGGCAGAATCACTTCCTGTTCCTAAAGGTGATCCCCTTACGATGCATCCCAACATCCTGTTTGTCTTGCTAGCCGCTCTCCTGCACTGCTCAGAGTTATTCATACATGCATCCACCATGACCCTAGGTCTTTTCCCCATTGAGGCCTCCAGCCCCTCCCAGGGTGTACCTGTGTAAAGGGTTACCCGACCAAGATGCAACACCTTGCACTTAGTGATATTGAAATTTACTTCCATGTATGAGCCCAGCTTCCAGGGTGTCCAGGTCCCTTGCAGGCCAACCTCCCTCTCTCCCTCAACTACTGCTCCCATCTTGAGTCATCCACGAAGAGACTCATTTCACACCCTATACCCTCCCTGATGTCGATATGTATGCATTAAACAGGATTGGACCCAGGACCGAGCCCTGCGGTACCCCACTACCAACCTCTCTAGGGTTCGAGAGCTCCCCACAGACCACTACTCTCTGGGTGCATCCAGCTAGCCAGTTTTCAATCCATCTGACCATCAAAGGGCCTACTCCTAACCCCATCAGTTTCTCCACCAGACCATTGTGGGGGACAGAGTCAAACGCCTTGCTGAAGTCCAAGAATAATACATCCACAGGCTTTCCCCTGTCCAGTTCTGATGTTACCCATTCGTAGAACTCCACAAGATTGGTTTGACATGATCTACCTGGCACAAACCCATGTTGCCGACTATCCAGACCTCCCACCTCCTCCAAGTACACCCCCCAATCGTTCCTTTAGTATACTCTCCATTAATTTTCCCACCACTGAGGTCAAACTGATGGGTCTACAGTTATCTGGTACTTCCCTCGACCCCCTTTTATGAATTGGCACCACATGTGCCTCTCGCCAATCCCTAGGTACCCTCCCTGTCTCAAGTGACCTGTTGAAGAGCTCCGCCAGGGGTGCAGCCAGTATGTCTGCCAATTCCCATAGTACTCTCAGATGAATGCCATCCGGCCCAGGAGATTTGTCTTTCTTTAGGGCCTTGAGGGCTAACCACACCCTTTTGGTGGAGATAACATCGTCCGTCCCCTCCACCTTACTGGCCTTTTTATCCTTATCCAGATGTGACACCCCTGGGGTACCTCTCCCTCCCTTTTTCTCCATTTCTGTTGCTCCATTGATCCCACTCACTGCCGCTTCTATCCCCTTCATGCCTTGCTTTGTAGATATCCCATCCCCCTCACTAGTGAACACAGAGGCAAAGTACTCGTTAAATACCTCTGCCTGGTCCCTCGCCTCTTCCACCCACCCTCCTTCTGATCTCAATCTGCTGAGATGGCCCTCAGTTTTCTCCGCTCCCCAATGTACCGGAAGAACCCCTTTTCCCTCCTTGTATCCCCTGTGCCAGCGCTGCTATTTACTGACTTTGCTCCCTCACCATCACTGGTGACTTTTCTAGATGCAAGATGGTACATTTCTTATCCTTATCCCTCTTGTTGTTTTATATTTTTGTAGGTCGCCTTCTTTCTCTGACTGCTACCTGTACCTCACTGGACCACCAGCATGGTTTATGTGACCTTGCTCCTCACGCTTTCAACTTAGCGCAGATCCTGACTGCCTCATGAAGTCCCCTGCTTTATGACCTCCCATCTCCTTTCCACACTTGTCATTGATGTAATCCCCTTCAAGTGATCCTTGAGAATATTTCCCATGCCCTCAAAGTCTGCCCCTGAAGTCCACTGCCAGTGTCCTAGATCTCCCCCCCATGCTTATTTGAAACCAGACAGTATTGTGGTCACTCCCAGTCAGGGGGTCCTGTACAACCAGGTCCCTTACCAGATCCCCATCTGCCAGAACCACGTCCAGGACATGCCCCTCCCTTGTGGGCTCCATCACATGCTGTGTTAAGAAAGCATCCTGGAAGCCGTCCAGCAGCCTCTGCTCCTTGGCCACCTTAGAGGACATGGTTCCCCAGTTTGTACCTGGCATATTAAGGTCCCCCATCAACACCACTCCTTCCCCTTTTGGTCCACACTGGGCAATGTTGTTGTCCAGCAAACCATCCTCTAGAACATCACTCATCCCGGGGGGCCTATATACTACACCCAGCTTGACTTTATCTCCTGCTAGGGATCGTGAGGTGACCCATAAGGCCTCCACGTTTCCCTCTGCCTCTTCTACCCTAGCAATTTCTATGTCATCTCTAATGAACATAGCCACTCCACCCCCTCTGCCCTCCTTTCTATCCTTCCTAAGCATAGTGTACCCCTGTACGTTTAGGTCCCAGTCATAGCTTTTGTTGGCCCCACGTCTCTGTCACATGACAGAATCTTTCAGAAAAAGAGATGTGCAAGAACAAGGGGGCACAATTTGAAGACAGAGGGGGGACGGCTCAGGGGCAATGTGAGGAAATATTTTTTCATGGAGAGGTTAGTGGATGCATGGAACCGCCTTTCTGAGGAGGTTGTGTGATCAAAAACAGTGGGGAATTCAAGAATGCATGGGATAGACATAAAGCAATTACAGTGGGAGTAGGAGGAAGTAGGCTGTTGGTTAACCAGAATCTGCAGCTTATCCAATAGGTAGGGAAATGGGCAGACTAGGTGGGCCAAGCATAGCAGGAACCACAAAATCACCTTTTGGGACAGATCTACCTAATGATAGTTCAATTGTTTGTGAGGTAGGGCCCCAAAAAAGGCATGCTGAGAGGAGGGTCAAGTGGGGGATATTTAAACAAAAAAACACAGAGGTGTTAGGAGCATGACACTGGAGGATCAGATACTCCCAGTGTCACTCTTATATTTTGGGGGAGTGCTAAGAGAAAGAGTTGGGTGGGGGGAATATTTATAATTAAGAAAAAAAAATTGGCGGTCACACATAAAAGTAGAGAATTCCAGAACAGTTTCAGTACACAGTGCTGCTGTTGGGCTACATTACTTGCACTGAAAATTCTGATTGCTGTGCATTCTGTAATTCCAAGATGTATTCCCCACCACTATGGAGGACCACATTGGAATTGGGACCCCAGAACATCAGGCTCAGCATCAACTCAGTTTTCAGACATTATCCAGGTTGAAGGAATGCCTGTCTGGTGAAATTATCTGTTTCATTGGGCAACAGAATAACGTTGGATAAAAAAGCCTGTATATGCTATAATATCTAGTTTGTCCTTATCGGACAAATACAGAAAGTGTCTGGAATATCTAATGGACCTTGGATACTTTCTTCCAATCTCAGTGGCACTGCAATGTTTTTTACAGTAGGCAGTCACAGCACACTCCACCATGTCCAAAATGGCTACCGCACTCTACTGCACATGCGCGACTACTAATGCATGCACAGTACAGTGTGGCAGCCATCTTGGACATGGTGAAGTGTGCCGTGTTCTGATGTGACTGCCGACCATAAAAAATAGTGCAGTGCCACTGGTATTGGAGACAGCAAGCGGAGTGCTTCACAGACAGGAAGGCAACTGTGTAGCAACTCCAACATGTTGTTCAGTCAGAAGGAATGTGGCTGAGTCCTTTTCTGATAGAAAGAGGTCTGCAGGGCTATGCCCACTGCAGCCCGAAAATGAAGTGGGTCTAACAGCAAAGGTAGTGTTTGACAACAGTACGTGAGTCAATTGTTATGCAAATGGTGTAGTACAGACACTTCTACTTTTGTTAGCTTTCATTGTGAAAGTGAATGCTTCAAAATCTGTGCTTCTTAGTGATGCCTTAAAGACATCAGGCAGTAAAGACAGGGGGCAAGACTTTTTATAGGTATGTTAGTAAAAGGAGAAAGGCAGGGGGTGGGATTGTAAGGCTTAAGGGGGAAGATGGGGAATGTACGGAAGTGGACTAGGAAAAAGAAACAATCCTGAACACATTTTTGTTTCAGTATTCACAGAAGAGGGGGAAGGTGGGGGACCACAATTAAGTGGCAGGAGCAATAAGGAGAGGGAGGTGAACACCAGTTCATTTGCAGAGGAGAGAGTTCTAAAGGAACTTGCAAGACTGAAAGTAGAGAAGGCAATGGGACCAGAGGGGATGCATCCTAGAATATTAAAGGAACTTCGGGAGGTGCTGGCAGCACCACTGGAAGCCCTGTGCAATGAATTACTGGAAACAGGAGTGGTACCAGAGGACTGGAAGAGGGCAGATGTAGTCCCTCTACACAAAAGTGGGAGCAGGGAGGAGGCTGGAAACTATAAACCAGTCAGCCTGACCTCAGTGGTAGGGAAAATAATGAAATCACTGTTAAAAGCAAGGATTGTCAAACATCTTGAATCCAGTGGAACACATGATCCAAGGCAGCATGGATTTGCAGCGGGAAGGTCATGTCAAACAAATCAGAGTTTTCAACTGGTTGACCAGGGAAGTGGATCAGGGGGAGTGGTGAATGTGTTCTTCCTGGATTTCAGCAAGGTCTTAGACACTGTTCCACATAAGAGGCTTGTAAACAAGCTGGTCAGCCTGGGAACTGACTCCAAGGTGTTAAACTGGGTTAGAAATTGGTTGAGGGATAGAACACAGAGGGTGGTGGAAAATGGAGCTCAGTCCGAGGATAGGAGGGTGACCAGTGGGATGCCACAGGAATCAGTTCTGGGGCCAGTGCTATTCAATGTCTTGATAATGGATATTGTAGAGGGGCTGGAAGGAAAGGTGTGCCTCTTTGCAGTTGACACTAAGATCTGCAACAGGGTAGACACTCCGAGAGGGGTGGAAAAATGAGGAGGGACCTGTATAAACTAGAGGAATGGTCAAGAGTGTATCAACTAAGATTCAAAGCAAAGAAATGCAAAATCATGCATTTGGGGCACAGGAACCCAGAGGAGGCATACATGATTGGGGGGGGGATACTGACCACAACCAAACAGGAAAAGGATCTGGGGGTAATCATATCGGATGACCTAAAGGTGGCCAAACAATGTGCCAAGGCAGTGGGGAGAGCAAGTGAGGTACTGGGGTGCATGGGAAGAGGTATCACCAGTGGAAGAAAGGAAGTTGTGATGCCTCTGTACAGTCATTAGTAAGACCTCATCTGGAGTACTGTGTCCAGTTCTGGAAGCTGCATCTCCATAAGGACATAGACAGGGTAGAGGCAGTCCAGAGAAGGGCAACAAAACTGGTGCAGGGCCTGCACCAAAAGTTATATGACTAGAGGAGCTCAATATGTATGCCATAGAGGGGAGGAGAGAGAGAGGGGCATATGATAGAGACCTTCAGATATCTCAAGGGCATAAATAAGGTACAGGAGGGTAGCATCTTTCAGAAAAGGAGATGTTCTAGAACAAGGGTCATGACATGAGGCTGGAAGGGGATACACTAAGGGATAATGTGAGGAAGTAGTTTTTCATAGAAAGGGTGGTGGATGCTTGGAACAGCCTCCCAGTGGAGGTGGTGGAGGCAAATTCAGAAGGGGAATTCAAACATGATGGGATATGCATAGGGGAACCCTAATGACAGGAAAGAGAACAAAGCCAAAGATCAAGCAGTGTCTATGGTTTTTGCAGTAGGTAGAGAAAATGTGCGGACTAGGTGGGCCTAGCAGCCCTTATCTGCCATCAAATTTCTATCTTTCAATGTTAAAGCAAGTCATTACAGCTGGTCAGCAGTAAGGAAATAACGAAACACAGTGCAGTCTCTTACACCATTACAATGTACTTTTGCATCATATGAGTTGTAAAGTACATTTGGTGAGAGCATCCAACAATACGTACTACTTGTATATATGTTATATCCAACAGCATAGTGCTTAATGTTTTGATGCTGTGACAGCTTATTCCTACTCCCTAAAGGCCTTGAAATTATTTGATTGGTTTAAATATGATTGTAGGGATGCATGCTAATGTATATACTTTAAGTAAGTTGCACACAACCATGTTGTTATGAGTTTTAGACATCATAAGTATGCTGCAATGTATCTGTTATGAACTTATTAACTGGCTAATGATTTTCATAACATTAACATGATGAAGGAGTAGAAGCTGTTGTCCCTCATGCAGAATGAGTGGTTCAGGCGGGTCTGGCTGCCACTGGAGCCATGAAGAAAACGCATGGTGACTGGTTTGTAGCATTAGTATGGAGTGTTTCTGAAAATCCCATAGGCACTAGGATTTGCAGCATGGGAGATACTTGACTAATTGGGGTCTGGGTTAGGTAATTTAGGGCCTATCTTCCAGGGCCTCTTCTTTATCGCCGCAGCAGCAGGGCATAAAACATCTCATCAATCCCATTTAACTACATGCGGAGCAGATGACAGGGAGGGGCCATATGAACCAAAAAACAGCAGCACTCCACAAGTCAAGACTCCAACTTCAGACACTTGATCACATCAGTAGTACTAGAAACAGATAGTTAAGTCTTGACTCTGTAGAAACCTTAAAACGAAGAGCATGGTAAGTAGGAGATAATGGGTGTAGGGTGTGTTGTTGTTTTGTTGTGCAAGCTGATTCTGGCTGGGGAGGGATCAGATGGGGATTAAATTGTGTAAAAGAACACGGGTTTGATTCTTTATACATAAATTTAGGCTTGGGTTGCAGGTTAGACTGTTAAAATGTTATTAAAACAAGTGTGGGGGAGAGGGAATTTATATATTAACAAGTAATGACTGGTTTGAAAAGATACCATACATTGTACTGGGGTCAACTCTGCATGTGTCCATGTATTTTGAAAACATGTGCCCATGTATTTTGAAATGTTACAATGTAAAGAGCCATTGCAGGTAAACTTTCTGCAAAGTAGGCCTCTGTGAAAAATTGTAATTCTGATTTGTAATGCATTTTGGGTTTTCTGTTTGGATGAGTGTTCTCTGTGCATTAAAATGAAGGGCTATACAAGGAGGTATTCAATAAGCCAGGTTAGGTAATGTATGCATTTAGAGGTATACTATTGCCGAAGGGGGGAGTGAAGAAATCATGAACAAATTGCAAACCCCAAAGTAAGGTCAGTGCAGAGAACTGCATAGTTGCTACACCAGTAAAATGTAATCTGGTGACAACAGAAATAATTTATGTTGGGAGTTTATTATTACTTGTACTGAATGTGTGATATGAGCACCCAGTTCTTCTATCTGATCTTACTTCCATTATTGCGATTCATCCTTGTATGCCAGGGCATCTATATACAGTAATTTTGGGATGAGGAGGGTCTGTTTATTATTTTGAAAATTAAAAGGAAGTACTTATTCAGGAGACATAAAGAAAGCCAGGTCTGGTGGTATATGCATTTAGGGTAATGAGGAGAACAGTGCATTTTAAGAGTCTGTTTTTATTTAAAAAAGTGTCCATTTTATAAAAAAAAATCATAAAAATGTGAACAGTTGAGAAGCGCACTCCGGTGAGTCAAGAGATTAAACAATCAGGCAGTTACCAACAAGTATTGATGATTTGATTACTTCAGTATGTATATGAATTTTTATTAAATAGTTATCATAAAATTCACAAACATGGTACATCGCAGATGTTAGTAATGCATAGAATAGTTTTAAAATATTTGCCAAATGGCACACATCCAAGAACCTGCAATGGCTATGCCGCAGACAATTCTGTCTAAGTGTAAACCTGGGTCAAGTTAGGTCAGTTGCAAACAAACGTTGATCTCCACTGGTGTGCACCAACATTTTTCTCTCTACCCTTTCTTGGAAGATATTATGTATTTCCTTGGAGCAGAGTATTTATCTCACAGGCCAGAAGTCAGGGAGTAAGCTAAGAGTGAGATCCTAGGGACTGGGTGGGTGCAGTGCACTATGTAGAGGAAGCGACCATCTTGAGAATCATGAACCGCATTATATAGTTGATGTTTCTTAAGATGGCTGCTGAGGTTTAACAATTACATCTCAGTGGGCTGATGTTCAGCACAACCATGAAATGTAGTTTTTGCAACTGAAAAAAGTTACCTTCAGTTCAGTGTTTGGGTCCCATTTTCTGCTCAGCTGTTTAGGTTATTTTGGTGCATGTTTCTTTGATGTTTTGCCTAGTCAGTAGAATACTTCACTATATACTGTGGTTTTTTGTTATTTTTTTTTTTAGTAAAAATATGTTTCTTACCTCCTAGGATTTATAATTAGTATTTTTTTCATTCACTCAGATAGTTTACGAAAATGACTTTTATAGCTTTCTTTAATTGATCACAAGTCATTAAAGATGGTTGCCACTTGCAATATTTAAAATTTCTCACATTGGGGGCGATTCACTAAAGGAAGGATTGCCTATGCACGTCATAAAAGATGCATGTAGGTAACTCTACATAGGAAAGTTGCACAGCAGGGGTCCAGCAGACCCCCTGCGGCATTCACTACAGGTGCACTGGATCCCTTGGCCACCCACATGGCTTCAAGCCAGGGGTGATCTGGGTGGGTGCATGCAAGCACTCCACGACATTCACTAAGTGCATGGAATGCACCCCGATGTAACCGGGATGCACCCCCCTGAGCCACCACCCAACTGGCCACCAGCCGGGGCAGATGGCCATCTGACACATGCCAAACAGTTACCCCAGCCCACTGGGCTGCCTGGGTGTGCTGCGGGTGGCCATTTGGGTGAGTGCCCTTTCTTTGCCATGTATCACAGCTGTGCGTTCCCACCCTCCCCCACTCTGCAGAGCAGGGGATGCACTCTGGGACCCAAGACAGGCATCTGGTTGGATGCCTATCTGGGTCCACTGCTACACACCCATTTGCCCCCCCGTGATCATGCATGCTGGGGGGGGCATGGTTGCAGACAGGTGGCCGGCAATGGTGACTGCCATCTGCAGCATGTCTATTCATGGGTGTAGCGCTGCATGGTTGGCTTACACACATTTTGCAAGTGACACCCACGCCATAGTGAATAGCAACCAGTGAGAATATCATTTGACTGTAAATACTGGATATATAATGTGGATGTATTATGCTGGTGCTAGCAAATGTATTTTTTTTTGCACTTCCCATGCTCCCTACCAGCCACTCATTCAGGTCACCTAGGTGCACCCCGCTGTCGCTCTGTCCCCACCACCAACCACCACCTCACATTACAGCCCCCCCCAGGTAACCCGACATTTCTCTTCATCAGATGGGTCCTTCCCTCCGAGGGGGAAGGCACAAGTGGGGACAGCCAGTGGAACTTACTTGGCCCAGGTGCTGCTAGGGTTGGTCTGGGCTGTCCGGGGCTTCGTGGCAATGGGGGACCGGTAACCGTCATCCGGCCAATCAGGGAGCCTTTTTCCTGGTTTTCTTTCTGGGAGCGTGACGTGCCAAGGCATTGAGACACAAGCTGACGTCCTTCACGCTCCCTATGCAGCAGGACCCGACATGCTGCCATGCCTCTGGCCTTCACCAGAGGTTGGCAAACACCGTGCTGTGTAACCCCCCCCAGAAGATGAAGAGCCATCATGGGACGCTCAAGCCATCTCCCCCCATATGGCCCTCCAACACCTGGGTCCATTTCCGAACCCAGGTCATCAGCATTGCAGAGGGAAATCCAACCGCTGCGCTGGTGGGCTGGCCAGCAAATGTTTTTGATGGTAATTAGCTCTGCATCATACAAAAAATTTTTACTTGTTCCATCATGCGCATGCAAAGTTCAAGAACTTTAAAAAATAAATCACGTTTTGGGGCAGTGCAGAAATAGCACTGGTTGTGTGTGTGACTTTAAATGAGTGTTAAGATCACAAATGTATACAGTGTTTCTTTAAAATGTAAAATGCACAGCTGAAGTCCCTTTATTCTGAAATGTAAAATGCAAGTTTTTGCTGTAGCTGCTAACAAAATACTTTGTTGAATTGTCTGTGCATTTACAGTATTATTCATTTTTTTGCAATATAAATGTCAGTGCCATGGCAAAAGCCATTCTTTTAGAATATAGCAATGCACATTCCTATTGTATGACAATCACTTTATTTCAAAAATACTAAAGTTCATACAAAAGTGTGAGAAGGAGCACAGTAGGCTTTTGCCCATTTTAGCTCCTCTTTCTTATTCATAATATTTTAGATTTCCTCCATTTAATATATGATATCAAGTTTCTTTTTTAAATACAGTTTTGTCCTTGCTTAGAACTATATCCTTGAGCAATCTGTTCCAAGGTTTAACCATACGCATGGTGTAAAATATTTTCTATTGTTATTTTTGAACCTTTTCTTTTCTAATTTTAGTGGGTGACCTCTAGTTCTCAACTGAACACTTGGGTATTCAAAGCCTAATTTGTAAAATAGATAAGGATCATTACAGATGTCATATAATAGCATCAGGTCCCCTCTAAGCCATTGCTTTTCAGAGGACATGAGGTTTAGATTTTTTAAGCTATCTGTGTATGTATTATTTTGTTCAGCATATACCATTTTAGTTGTCTGTCTCTATACTTCTTTTTATCCCTCATATATTCTTTTTCCATATAAGGATACCATAGGGGGCTGCCAAAGTCTAGTTTTAGCTGAACATAGGCTCTGCACAGTTGCATAAGTACCTTTTTTTGTCCGCTGCAAAAAACTGCTTCTGATTGTTCAAAGGACTCGAGTAGCGGCCACAATAGCTGATGTGCGCTGCATGTTGAATTTTAAATTTTTGTCAGTAGTGACCCCCCAGTTCCTTTCATTGTCTAATTGTTTTAATGGTACATTTCCTAAGGTGTAATTATGTGCTATTGATTGATTTCCGAAATGCATGACAGAGCATTTTTCTATATTAAAATGCAGTCCTCACCTCATTGCCCATCTGGTGATATAGGGCTAGATATTCAAAGGAGTCGTGTCAACGCAACCCCAGAAATGCACCTGGGGCAATATTCAAAAAGCGGAGATAATGTATGTGGCACATCTCCAGGGGGGCATGTCCATGCATATCTGGCACATCTTGATATTCAACCGAGATGTGCAGCGTATATGCCGACACATCCCAGAGATGTGCCACATACCTGGGCTCACAAAGTTGGGCATGGAAAAATCATGCTCAGGTGGAAGCCACCCACAGGTGTACTGCCATAATGCAAGGCGCAACACAGCAGCCACCAGCTGTGGGTGGCTTTCCCCCCAGAACACTGTACACAAGCACACACAATATTCCCTGGTGGTCCAGTGGTACCCCCCTCCCCGCCTGTAACCCCAATTGCCATAACAATGTTTCAATTCAGTCCCTGATAGTCTAGTGATACCCACATCCCTGCCCGTAACCCCGATTGCCATATAAACTGTGCAAATTCATGCCCTGGTAGTCTAGTGGTTTCTCCACCCACACAGGACCCCTAGCCCACCCAGCTCCCCCCCCAGGCCATCGGAGGGCAGCAAACCCACCTGCATACCTCCATGGCTGCCCACCGAATGACAGCTTACAGTATCTGCTGCAAGCACATTGGTCCACACTGTGGACCAATGGACTTGCAGTGCATACTCTAATAGTCATTCACAACTTTGTGAATGAAGTCATTCGTTCACAAAGTTGTGAATGATTATTACAGCATGTACTGCTAGCCCTTTGGTCCACAGTGTGGACCAATGTGCTTCAACATATACTGTAAGCTGTCATTTGGCAGGCAGCCACAGAGGTATGTGGGTGTGTCTGCTGCCCGCCATGACTGGGGGCTGGGTGGGCTGGGGTCCTGTATGGATGGGACCACTAAACTAACAGGGCATGAATTTGCACATTTTTATGGTGATCGGGGTTACAGGCGGGGAGGGGGGCTACCACTAGACTAACATGACATGAATTTGCACAGTTTTTATGGTGATCGGGGTTATGGGCAGGGAGGGGGTACCACTAGCTACCAGGGACTGTACTGAGACTTATTTATGGTGATCGGGGTTATGGGCAGGGAGGGGGGAACCACTGGACTACCACTGACAGCACTGCATGCTGTGCAAGGCGCCAGGCGGATTTTGCTGGCCAGCCCTGCACAGCTCATGCAAATGGGGCCATAATGACATGCAAATGGCCCCATTTGCGCCTTGCAAGCATTATGGCCCCATTTGCATTTTTTCTGTCTGAATATCAAGAATTTGCACACAGCGTATCTCTGATGCGCTGGCACATTTCCCATTCCTGGTATTCAGACATGTCTGGAGGATGTGTTGGTGCATTGTATTTGCACCATGGGCATTTTTTGGTATATTCAGATGAGATGCGCCATGGCACATCTCTTTTGAATGTATCCCTTTGTTGCTCCAGCACAACTCAGTTGCGCAGAGCAACCACTTGCGCCATTGCCAGGTGTACTTTTGAATATCTAGCCCATGATCTAAATCGGACTGCATGACCTGTATATCACTAAGAGGTTCGACAGTCCCAACAATTTTGACCTCATCTGCATACTTAACAGCCCAACTTGTTACATAGTTGAATATATCAGAAATAAATATTTGAAATAATAGTGAACCTAGTACAGATCCTTGAGGAATGCCCCTCGTAACATTACCCATGTTTGAAAGGTAACCTTGTATTGAAACTTGTCATATTCTGCCAACAATGACTGAACCCAATTTACTATGTAACCATTTTAGACCCATGTTCTCCATTTTGTCATGTATTGCCCAGTGAGGCACAATATCAAATACCTTAGCAAAATTCAGATAGACACAGTCCACATGTATATGTCCATCTAGATTTTTGGATATGGCTTTATGGAAGCATAGTACATTTGTCATGCAAGATCTTCCCACCATGAACCCATGCTGATCTTTACCAAATTTGTCTTTATTAACAAGTTGATTTTGTATGCCATCCTTTAAAATGGATTCCAGTATCTTTCCTGGGATTGAGGTGAGACTTATAGCCAGGTCGACAATTTTTAAAGTCACCTTTGTCCCCCTTCTTGTGTGTAACCCCCTCCCAAATTAAGTGGCTTACCTTAAGTGGCTCCGTGGGGTCCACCACCTGGCAGACGTCCAGTGGGGGAGGATGGATCCATGTGCAGTAATGTCCTATCATTCTGCATGAGTGTGCCATGGTATGCTGCCACACTGTCCCTTTAAGAGCTGCAGTTAGTATGTGTAATGTATCTATAGCCTAGGCTGGGTCCAAGTACAACAGAGCTCGCGACCAGCCAGGCATTGTCCTGATTTACTCCATTCTGCCTTTGGTTTCAGAGCAGAAGGAGCCCTTTCATATACTATAAATGTTTACTCTCTAAGTCTTACTGTTATTAAATTAATAAGTTGTTTACAGTTACAGTCTAAGCATCCATAATGGGAGCCACCAGTTTAGGTCCTGGACTCCATGTGCAGAACAATCAGAACCAAGGAGTCCTAATTACAGTACCTTCTGGGTGAAACTGTGAACTTTCCAATTGGCGCCTAAACCCACCAATGGAAACACTCAGACTTTGACAGCCAAGGTGACCAACCAGAATACAGAGATCCTGGTCTTCTGTGGGAACTGTTTGAACAAAGAGTCAGTTTATTTTGAGCCACCAAGAAGGAAGCAATCTGTGTGTGGGCTGAGAAAAACACAGGGGAAAGGCCTGTCTTACCTCCCTGTGATCAGTTTGGATTCCTGAGAGGGATTGAACAAACCCAGGGCTGTAGCCAGCAGAGAGTGTGGTTCCAGCAGCCTACAGCTGAAGTCAAAAGCCAGTCTGGATCGAGAGGAAAAGTGTTTTGTTCTTCAGTCACTAGTAGCGTGGCACAGACTGCTGTATGGAGAGTGCTCCAGGGACTCCTGTTTTAAGTTGGAGCCAGCATTGTGTGGAAAAAGTCTCCTGCCAAGCGTCAAGAAGGAGAGACCGACATGGGTTTCATTTGTTCTGGCATTCCAGGTTAATGATTACTAGCCAAACAACCCCATTCTTAAGGACAATCTCTTTGTTTGGGCCTATGCCATTAATGGTCCTGACTGTTTCTGTACCAGTGCCATCATCATCCTAGCGAATGACCAGCCTTTGGGGAGTCAGCCCCTGGGGAGAATAAAAGCGCAGGTTGCAGCCACCTATTGGGAAAGGCCATGAAGAGGAAGTGAGTCATGTCAGTTGCGGTTCCCACCAGCATCCTGAAGGAGCAACAGGTCTTCAATGTCGCCAATCACAGTGTCCATCTGTCTGGGTACAGTAAGTACAACCAGGGTAGCCCCCTGGCAACAATCAAACAAATGTGTGTTCCAACTGATTTGCTCTGCAAGTTACTGGGTTTAACTGTAATTAGGCCATCCAGCCAGGAATTACAATTGTTTTATGGTGTACCAGTATGTTGCTCATTTCTAATCACCCTTCTCTCCATCAAGATCCCCAACCAGCTGCAACGCCGGCCACCCCACGGCACCATCTCAGGCATTCTTGTATTCCACTCTGGGCACCCAGCAGTTGCATAGACTGAGTAATTCAGGGACTAAGTGATCAAAAGTAAACTCAGTCTGTTTCACTAAAGTATACCAACAAGTAACCTAGATTCTTGTCCTTCCCTTGTTAACTTCCCCCTAATAAACCAGATTGATGTTAAGCCTGTTGAGTAAGCATATTATTACTCAGTGTCTGGTTACTTAATCCAGTCAGGGATACTGTGAAAGTAAATTGTGGTTGCTAGAAATTATTTCTTACAAGGTGTATGCCGGAGGATCAGACTAGGTTGATAAGTGAAAGATACATGAGCATATCATTAGAGCTCTCTAAGTGTACTACATTGAAAATCATAAACTGTGATTATGAAACTTTGTATAAAGAGCCACTAGTGGGGATTGTGGGTAAATATAGCTTCCCATAGGGCTGTATTAGATTAGGTTATAACCCACTAAGTCATTACTCTGGGTGGAGGTATCATTATTGAAGATGTACTGCTGGTAGGGAGACCACAGTACTTGTTAATCCTGAATCCAGACCCTCAACCTGCAGTCAAGCAAGCAGGCAGGGTAGTAGCCCTTGGTATAACGATGCCAGGGCTACATCTCTGGAGGTACCACTGGGATCACTGCCCCCTAGTGGCCAAAATATAAAATTGCAACCATCATCTATACGAGTACTAGTGTGAAAATGGAGAAACACCCCAGGTCCAAATTTAAGATTCCCACCCCACAAAATGCTGTGCATTGCCTGCTGGGATGGTGTGAAACCAAGGAAATTGACCTGCACCATGCCTTGATGCTGTTAGATATCCCTCTGGGTACTAATAAAGTTGCTATAGAGGAAGTGGTAAACAAAGTTAAATGTTTGGGTAAAGCCACTGTCCAAGGGTGAAATGCTGATTTGTTTGCCCAGAGCATAGTGGTCCTGATTGAATGCAGTACCCCTGTGAATATGGAAAAAATACCCTCTGTTGTTATCCCTGATGACTCCCAGGTGGAATGGAGCGTGATCACTGTATAGTGGGGCACCCACACCTGGAGGGTCACCCCAGACTGAAAGGTTAAGGGAAAAGCCGGGGAAACTGTTAGCAGCTGAGGGACAGACATTTGAGGATTTAAGAAGAGCATTAGAGGCCCCTGGGGAGACTACTCCCACTAACCCCTCTCCAGCACCCTCACCTGTGCCTGTGCCCTCTCCTTATTGGTACCTTTCCTTGAACCTTGACTTCTACCGCAGGCTAAGATTGTTCTCTGGCACTGTTCCCACACCACAGGGGGAAGATGACTTAGAGACTTGGATGGACTATGCATCCCCCCTGGTCCAAGAATGGCAATGTGCCGAAGCTGAAAAAAGGAAAAGGCTCATGGAAAGCTTAAGAGGCCCTGCACTTGAAGCCATTAGATTTTTAAGGTCTACAAACCCAGATGTTTCAGCCAATGAGTATTTGTCTGCATTAGAAGGTGTTTTTGGGAGTGTTGAATCCAGAGAAGACCTGATGTGGAAGTTCAGATCCACCAAACAATGGAAGAATGAACGTTTGTCTGCCTATGTGACCCAGCTAGAAAGGGCCCTACAGAGAGCACACCGCAAAAGTGGAGCACCAGCCAGTGACTTAAACAAAGTGAGGTTAGAACATATCCTCAAATCAGCCAAATACTCAAGTGTATTAATGCTTAAGCTAAAGTTACAGGACTGTAAAGATGATCCCCCTGCATATTGCTGGCTTATGAAAGAGACCCGTGAGGCTGAGAATGAGGATGAATTTTGGGACCCTTATGCGGCTGCTGCCCGAGCAGCCCCAGCCCTGGAAAAACCTGCTGATAAAGACACTGTTCTTGACACCCAGAAGCTTACATATTTATTGAAGGAATTGTAGGAACTGAAAGCTAGCGCGCAAACTGCTGTAGATATCGTCAAAGGTCAAACTGTTCATACTCAGGCTGCGGAGGCTGTTAGTGAAACTCAAACCACTGTGGAAGACACCAGTGTTCAAGTCCCTGGTGGAGAATCAAATGGTGACATGCTGAAAGAGATGAGGGAATTAAGAGCCTTGGTAAGGGACCTTGCCCAGTCGTCTCATCAGCCTTTGTCCTGGAGAAGGTCAGATGGGACTGACCCTGAGCCTAGGCCCAAAGATGAGTACAAGCCTGGCTCTTATGATAGCTGCAAACAGGTGGCAGAACCTTCTCAACCTCCTAACCCTAGACCAACCGTTTTCTGCTACCATTGTGGAGAGGATGGGCACACCAAGAGAATATGTTGAGCCCCTGAAGACTTGCAGAGAGTAACAGCAAAGCTGCTTAACCAGATCAGGCAAAGCAATATAAAACCTCAGTCCAAGCCTCCGTACAAGCCTTACGTGGCCAAGTCTGCAGTCACTTGGCCAAAAAAACAATGCTCCTCCTGATTCGACAGAAATGGTGGGTCCTTCCATGGAAACTATTGTACATGTAGATGGCATCCTGGCCCAAGCTCAGATAGTAGATCCCAAGTCATGATAATATTCAAAGATTGCTATGATCAGCACCTCTTTGACCATCCCTTATAGCCCCTTGAGGGACTGCATGTGTGGGAGTTAAGTGATAAATCATATCCCTATCTTGGTTTCCTGTGAGTGTGGCTTTCTTTTCCCTCCTCTGTGGCAGGCATAGGAGATCCAAGGGAGACCTTAGCCCCAGTGTGTTCTCCCTCTGGCCTGTATGATGATATTCCAGTATTAATTGTCACCAAGGCGCATATGTTTGGTTGTGTTGTCCAGATGTGCCAAGAAAGACAAACACAAAAGACTGGGAGAGCTCTGCATATTCATGCCACAGTGCAGAGGGTGTATGAGATGCAAATGCATCCAGAAGAGGGTGACAAAGACAAGCCTGTGGGATTTGTTTGGAAAAAAGACTCCCCAGCTCTTTTCCTTCCCCTGAATGCCCAATGTAGTGTCAGTGGAGAGGTAGAACTGTGCAAATATGTAACTAACAAAATATTAATGCTGGTGCCCCAGAAGAAGGAAAATTACCCAAAGGACTCCTGGTTAAGTCCAGTGTGCTTTCTGTCCGTGCTCATGCCTATGCCTGCAGGGTGATGGTTCAGCTTCTAAATGTCACCAACCGAGACATCAAAGTTAACTGAGGATACACCTTGGCTAAAGCTTACTGTGCTGATACTGCTGTTCTGCTGTCTAAGTGCCAAAATGGAGAAGATGGTGAGGTGTCATCAGATATGTTTGACTTTGGGGAGTCGCCCATTCCAAACAGCTGGAAACATATGAACATATGAAATTGCCAGCAGATACAGGCCTTACGGTCTATCTAGTCTGCTGGAGTGTGCAGCACTTCAGTCCTTTAGACTGCAGCTGCCCCCCTCCCACTTTTTCCTTCACCCCCCTGCCCCCTCACGGTTTGAACCCTCCCTTTGAAATTGTCCCACACCCTCTTGAAGCCCCCACTGTCTGTAATGATACGACTTCATCTGGCAGCACATTCCAACCTGCAACCACTCTTTTGGTGAAATAGTGTCTCCTCATCTCCCTCCTGAACCTGCCCCCTTCCAACTTCAGAGAGTGTCCTTTGGTTTCCCTCCCACCTTTTAGTTTTAACAAACTCCCGGTTCTTTCTCTGTTCATGTCCTTCAAGTACTTTAAGGTCTCAATCATATCCCCTCTCTCTCTCTCTCTCTTCTGTCCTCCAGGGTATACATATTGAACTCACTCAGTCTCTCCTCATAAGGTTTATCACCCAACCCCAGGATCATTTTTGTTGCCCTGTGCAGTACCCCTTCCAGTAGTTTGATGTCCCTCTTTAAATAGGGAGGCAAGAATTAGACACAGTACTCCAAGTGCGGCCTCACCAGGGACCTGCAAACTGGCAAGATGACTTCCCCATGCCTAGAAGTGATCCCCCTTTCTATGCACCCCAGCATTCTGTTGGCCTTGGCCGCTGCCTTCCTGCACTGGGCTGAGTGGTTAATTTCCCTGGTTACCAGTACCCCCAGATCCTTCTCTTCTTTGGTCATGGATAACTGCACCCCCCAACCAGTAACTGTACTCTGGGTTCCTGGCTCCTAAATGCATCACTTTGCATTTCTTGGCATTGAATACAAGCTGACAAGTGTGAGACCATTCTTCCAGTCATGCCAAATCCTCCTGGAGCTTTTACCACCCTCCCACCATCCACCTCTGCACAGATCTTGCTGTCATCTGCAAAGAGACTGATCTTACTCTTGATCCCTACTGTGATGTCAGCAATGAAAATGTTAAATAGAACCAGTCCCAGCACCGAGCCCTATGGGACACCACCTGTTACTTTCCTTGGTTCAGATGCTTCTCCCCCCACGACTACCTTCTGCTGTCTGTCCTGCAGTCAGTTCTCTACCCATCTGACCAGTTTCCTCCCTGCTCCCAGGCTGCTCAACTTGCTGGTTAACCTATCATGTGGCACTGAATCAAAGGCCTTGCTGAAATCCAGGTAGAGGACATTCCCCACATGACCCCTGTCCAGTGCCGATGTCACCCAGTCGAAAAAGTCAACCAAGTTTGTCTGGCAAGATAAAATCAGTGAAAAGCTGGCACAGCAGAAAAAAGGTATTCACTCTTAAGGAGTGGGATGTCGGTTTTTTCACTGGTGCGAAACACCACATTTTTCTACATGATGAGAGACCTTTCAGGGAAAGGGCTAGATGCCTAGCTCCTGCTGAAATCAATGACATAAGGCGTTGACACTGGCCCGGTGGTGCTGAGGGTTGAGGTGCTGGATGCCACACCTCACGCCATGCCGGCAACCCAGGTTCAGGAGTGAGCTCGGGCCGCTGGGGGTCGGCCAAGAGGGGAGGGTGCGAACTTGGATTGAGCTGCCATCAGGCAGCTCTCCTTTCTTGGGGGAGGGTTGTATGCATGGCACAGTTTTAGTGGCCCCTAGTGGAGATTAGGGGCTTGGCTGATGCAGTGCACATTTCAGAGGGGTATGGTGGGCAGCAGTGGACATCCTGCAGGTGGGTGCAGGCGCATGCCTGTGCTGTGCTGGATGTTATTGCACATCCACACTACTGGCAACATTAGAAAGAAAGACCCCCTTCCATTGATAGGCAAATTCAGGTCTAGAGGTTGTGGCCCCACATCCCACACCAGGCACCAGAACACCCACTCTGGCCCATCCTGCTGTCAGCAGCTAGAGTGCTGGTAAGGAGTATGGCAGTCCTTCCTCAGAGAACTCATATCTGAAGGGTCAGGGTGGCTGCACATGGAGAAGGGGTGCCCCCTGCCAGAGAGAATGTCTGGGCTTCAGGTCAGATGGGCAGAGCTAGGAAACCACATGACCACACTGGAGAGAGGCTAATGGTAAGGGTGAATAAAAAAAATAGTTAAAAAAAAATGGCATAAGGCACCACCTGCAAGACATGCTAGCAGCGGGCACAATACAGGAATCACACAGTCCCTATGCCTCCCCAATTTTTGTAGTACAGAAAAAGAATGGCTCCATCTTCATGTGCGTGGATTACAGGACCCTTAACAAAAGAACTGTGCCTGACCAATATACTATGCCACACATACAAGAGGCATTGGATTGTCTGAATGGGAGTAAGTGGTTTTCCATCCTCGACCTTCATAACAGATACTATCAAATCCCAATGGCTCCGGAAGACAGAGAGAAAACAGCATTAATTTGCCTGTTGGGTTTCTAGGAGTTCCTTTACATGCCCCAAGGCATATCAGGTGCACCAGCCACACTTCAAAGACTAATGAAGACAGGTTGAAGGAACTGAACATGTACTCCCTGGAGGAGAGGAGGGAGAGAGGGGATGTGATAGAGACATACAAGTATCTTACAGGGAGGAACAGGGTGCAGGAAAACACTATTTTTAAGCGAAAAAGATGTTTCAGGACTAGAGGGCATGGGATGAAATTGGAGGGAGGACATTTCAGAGGAAACATGAGAAAGAATTTCTTCACAGAACGGGTGGTGGACAAGTGGAACACCCTGCCAGAGGAAGTGGTGGGGGCTGAAACAATCACGGGATTTAAGAATGCATGGGATAGACATAAAGGAATTCTAGAGGTCAGGGGTAAGGGGAAATAGACTTCTAGGAAAACAAACTGAACTTACAAGCTCAAATGGGCAGACTAGGTGGGCCATAGACCCTTATCTGCCGACACTGTCTATGTATCTATGTATCTATGTAATGGAGCATGCTGTGGGAGACATGAACCTCCTTGAATGCTTAGTATACCTTGATGATATCATCATTTTCGAAAAACTCTTGAGGAGCATGAAGCTCGCTTATTCAAAGTGCTGTACAGGTTTGAAGAGTTTGGCTTAAAGCTGTCAAAACACAAGTGTCAGTTTTTTCAAAGTTCTGTAAAGTATGTAGGTCACCTTATGTCCTCAGAAAGCATCCAAACCGACCCTAGCAAGGTGGAAGCACTAACCGACTAGCCAAAGCCGAACAACTTAAAAGAGTTACAAAGGTTCCTGGGTTTTTGCAGTTATTATCTCCGTTTTATAAAAGATTACACCAAGGTAGTCCATCCATTACTGAACTTAATTCAAGGGTACCCCCTACTCATAGAAAGTTCAAGAAAGGCACAGCTGAAGAGATGAAAAAACATACTTCAAACCTCACAAGTTCTTTGGCCAGAGATGGACTCCAAGAGATCATTTATCAGCTTACTCACACTCCAGCTCTCACCTATGCTGACCCTTCCAAACCCTATGTGTCACACACAGATGCCAGCCTGAGTGGCCTAGAGGCAGTGCTTTACCAGGAGTACACAGAAGGACTACACCCAGTGGCGATTGCCAGCAGAAGTCTGACCCCTTCAAAAAAAAGTTACCCAGTGCATAAATTGGAGTTTCGCGTTCTCAAGTGGGCAATCGTGGAACAGTTTCACGAATACCTGTATGGCGCAAAGATCTTGGTTAAAACAGACAGCAATCCATTAATGTATGTTCAGACATCTGCTAAATTAGATGCTATGGGGCACTGATGGCTCTTGGCATTGTCTACATATGACTATGCAGTGGAGTACTGATCCAGTCTGAACCACATTGACGTCGATGCTCTCTCCAGAACTGCCTCAAAGCAGCAGTGGGTGCACATTTTGGAACATTCGGTGAATGCCTTATGCCACAAGTTCGATAGAGATGAAACTCCATCTGCAGAAACTGTGGATTGTTTGGCAATTCCTGACACATGCCTACTTGTGGCTTATTGTAATTTTGCAGCTTTAGATTTGAGTACCTTAGCCAGCTAGCTCCAGCTGACATTCAGTAAGAGCAGTATCATGACCCAATGATCCGGCAAGTCCTAACTGCCCTAAGAAGGGGGAAAGATATTTTCAAAATGCAGTCCAGTGACCCCAAAACTGCTTTACTTCTACGAGAGGGGCCTAAACTTAAGCTACATGGACAATTATTGTACTGAAAGTTAACTGACAGTTATGCGGAAGTTGTGAAAAAACAATTAGTGTTGCCTGTGAGTTCAAGCATGTTGTGCTAAAGGCTCCACATGACCACATGGGACACTTAGGCAGCAAAAGGACCCTTGACCTGGCCTGTGCATGTTTTTACTGGCTGAAGAAGGGTGTGGACATTGATTAATACATCAAAACTTGTAGTAGGTGTCTCCAGGGTGAGGCTCAACCTCAAAGGACTGCCCCGCTGGTCAATATAACATGAATATAAGTGCAGAATAAGGGGTACCAGTTGCACATTTGAGCACACTTGATAGACCACTAGGCCTTTATCTACTGGCAAATTTTGTATGTTCATAAGTGCCCCAATGGAGTTTGTATGTATTGATTTCCTGAGCTTAGAACCAGACTCAAAAAACATCGCCAATGTGTTGGTAGTAACAGATCACTTTACACAGTTTGCTCAGGCCTATCCAACCAAAGACCAGAAGGCTGCCACAGTAGCAAAAGTCCTTGTAGAAAAGTTCTTTGTCCACTACAGTGTTCCTCAGAGAATCCATTCAGATCAGGGCCGAGACTTGAAAAGTTGCCTTATTAAAGAGCTACTGTCCATCTGGGGTGTAAGAAAGTCCTGAACTACTCCCTATGATCCCCAAGGAGATCCACAACCCAAGCAGTTTATTTGAACTTTACTCGACATGCTTGGCACTTTGCATCCTAAAAATAAACCAAGATGGAGCCAACAGATCAGTGCTTTAGTACATGCATATAATTGCACAAAAAATGGTGCCACCGGGTTTTCGCCACACCATCTCATGTTTGGTAGAGAGGCATGCCTTCCTGTTGATGTCTTCTTTGAAGTTTCTCCTGATGGGGTTTAGTCTGACAACTACCCACAGTATGTTAAAAAATTAAAAGCTCAAACCATGCCTACCAATTGGCCAACACCTTGGCTGCAAAGAAAAACATGGTTAACAAAGCATGTCATGATAAACAGATTAAGGCCCATGATCTGAAAGCTAGAGATCATGTGCTGATGCGTAATCTCGACTTCCAGGGGGAACACAAGATAGCTGATCATTGGAGCCATATGCCATATATTGTAGTCAGCAAGCTGTATGATTTGCCAGTGTACAAAGTGTGACCAGAAGGGGAGCCTCATTCTGTAAAGACTATTCACAGAAATCACCTTCTGCCAATTGGGCAAATAGTTCTAGGTACCATACCACTAGATGCTGCTCCAGCCAGGCCTGTCACCCGTTCTGCAGCTTGCCACAATCTAATGTCTCAATCTCCTGCTGCTCAACAGCCAGTGCCTTCAACCAGCAGTGCCATAGTTGATTATTCTGATCTTGAAGATAATGCCAGTGAATTTGGTGTTGCTTATTATATGTCTTAATCTAGCCCAGCTGTTCCAAGGAGCCAACCTTCTGCTCTCAGTAATAGCTCTGACAGCCCAGTGATTTCAGACAATCTTGTTCTCTCAACTGCTCCTATACCTCCTAAGAGTGATGTACAAAATGTGGCCTCTGACATGGCAGACTCCCTTTGCTTGGTGGAATTATCTGATATTGAAGTGCTTGACTCCAACAGAGAAAATGGTGAACAGACCAGTGAACCTCAGTGTGAAGTTGAACTAAGTGGGCCAAATAATCTAGTTCATGTACAAGAAAGTATTACCATTCCTGAAAATGTCAACAGTGTGTTGGATGATTCCAGTTTTGTTGAAATACTTCTTTCTGATGAAAATGAGCATCCAGAAACAGAGAACTCAAGTGATTTACCAAGTACCAATATTGCAACCAATTCTGAACTTCAAGAGAATGCAGTGGTACCCCTTTCTTCAGAAGCTGTCTTGTTTCTGGACAATGAGCTAGGAGTCATGAACCTGATTGCTACTGTTGAAGTGTCAGTGCCAATGCCCCCTATACCTAGACATTCAGGAAGAGTTGTAAAACCTGTGGTTTGGCTCACTTTTGACACACCAGGAAAGCCTGTGGACTTGCCCATGCATGTAGTTCATAAAGGGGTGTACATTACTGCAAATTCTCTGCCTAAACTAGTATTCACTGCATCATCTAAGGTAATAGTAAGGCCCTCCATTCAGTATCTCAGGGGTTGCCCTTATAGAGTTTCAAGGGTTAGCTGAAAAACTGCAAGTCTATTGTCCCCAAGGGTCAATGCTTGAAGATTGCATGGATAAAATGTACTTCATATGAGTAAATGTTTAAAACTAAAGGTGATTGAAGAAATGTTAACTGTCATGACCAAGATGTAGAGTAAGTGAACAATGCAATTGCTAAAAGACGCACTTTTATGCTAACACGTATGTTATCATGTACATAGTTATTTTAAATCTGCACAGCTATTGTATATAACAATGTAAGGTCTAGACCTGTATACAGTAGAAGGTCTCATTGAACAAAGGGAAATGTTATTTGTGTTAAAGACTTGACGCGGATGCCATGTTTTCTGGGCAGGGGAGAGTGTAACCCCCCCAAATTAGGGGGCTTACCTTTAGTGACTCCCTGGGCTCTGCTGATGCTCACTGCCTGGCAGACATCCAGTGGGGGAGGATGGCTCCACATACAATAATGTCCTATTGTTCTGTATATGTGTGCCATAGTATGCTGCTGCGCTGTTCCTTTAAGAGCTGCATCCAGTATGTGCAGTGTATATAGGCTGGGCTTGGTCTGAGTACAATGGAGCTCATGACCAGCCAGGAATTGTCCTGATTTACTCCATTCTGCCATCGGTTACAGAGCAGAAGGAGACCTGTCATGTACTATAAATGTTTACTCTCAAAGTATTATTGTTATTAAATAAATAAATTGTTTACAGTTACAGTCTAAACCTCCATAATGGGAGTCACCATTTTTGGTCCTAGACTCTGTGTGTGGATCAGTCAGAACCAAGGGGTCTTCAAGGGGTCCTAATTACAGTGCCTTCTGAGTGAAAATATGAACTTTCCACACACCAATGGAAACACTCAGAATTTAACTGACAGCCAAGGTGACTAGCTGGAATACAGAGATCCTGGTCTTCTGTGGGAACTGTTTGAACAGAGTGTCAGTTCAGCTCAAGCCACTGAGAAGGAAGCAGCCTGTGTGTGGGCTGAGACAAATGCATGGAAAAGGCCAGTTTTGCCTCCCTTCAAGCAGTTTGGATTCTTGAGAGGGATTGATCAAACCCAGGACTGCAGCTAGCAGAAGGTGCGGTTTCAGCAGCCAGAGCTGAAGTCAAAAGCCAGTCTGGATGAAGAGAAAAAGTTATTTGTTCTTCAGTCATTCTTAGTGTGGCACAGACTGCTGTGTGGAGAGTTCTCCAGGGACTCCTGTTTTAAGTTGGAGCCAGCATTGTGTGGAGAAAGTCTCTTGCCAATCACCAGGAGGGGGAGACTGACATGGGTTTCATCTGTTCTGGCATTCCAGGTTAAGGATTACTAGCCAAACAACTCCATTCTCAAGAACAATCTCTTTATTTGGGCATATGCCATTAACAGCCCTAACTGACTGTTTCTGTACCAGTGCCATCATCATCCTGGTGACAGACCAGCCTTGGGGAGTCAGCCCTTGGGGAGAATCAAAGCACAGACTGCAGCCACCTACAGGGAAAGACTATGATGAGGAAGTGAGTCGTGTCGGCCCCGGTCCCCACCAGCATCCTGAATGAGCAGCAGGTCTTCACTGTCACCAGTCACAGCATCAGTCAGTCTGGGTACAGTGAGTACAACCAGGGTAGCACCCTGTAACAATCAAATAAATGTGTGTTCCAACTGATTTGCTCCACAGCTTAATGGGTTTAACTGTGATTAGGGCATCTTGCCAGGAATTACATATAGAATAATGCATGGAGAAATGTAGTTTATGGGGATTTTATGCACCCCTGAGGTGTGTGTCATGTCCCATAAACCCTGAGGGCAAAGCCTGAGGGGTTTATATGGGCATCACACACCTCAAGGAATGCATAAAATCCCCAGAGAACCACACTTCTCCATGTTTTATTTTTTATATTTACTGATTTTTGGTGTTTTTTAGTTTAAATTGTCTTTTTTGTCACTTTGCGAGGATATCTGTTACCACCGACAAGCTTGTCTCATGCTGAGTGACCGATTGTGTAGTGTTTGTGACCCTTCAGTGCGAGGACAACTTGTTCAGCATTTTTTTCTGGTGATGCTGAGCTACAGTTCTGGCCAGGGTTTACGGAGCTCCACAAACCACATATGTGGTTTATGGACCTGTTGGGCACTCACTGGCAGTGGTTTATAACCACTAACCAGTAAATATAATTGTTTCATGGTTTGTCAGTGTGTTGCTCATTTCTAATCACCCTTCTCTCCAGCAGTTGCATAGGCTGAGTAATTCAGGGACTAAATGTTCAAAAGTAAACTCAATCTGTTTCACTAAAGTATACCAACAAGTTACCTAGATGTTTGCCCCTCCCTTGTTAACTTCCCCCTAACAAGCCAGATTTCTTGTTTGATGTTAGGCCTGTTGGGTGAGCATATTACTAATCAGTGTCTGGTTACTGAATCCAGTCAGGGATACTGTGAAAGTAAATTGTGGTTTATATAAATTATTTCTTACAAGGTGTATGCTGGAGGACCAGACTGGCTTGATAAGAGCAAGATACATGAGCATATCATAGAGCTCTCTAAGTGTACTACATTGAAAGTCATATACTGTGATTGTGAAACTTTGTATGAGGAGCCACTAGTGGGGATTGTGGGTAAATATAGCTTCCCAGAGGGCTGTATTAGATTAGGTTATAACCCACTAAGTCATTACTCTAGGTGTAGGCACCATTATTGCAGATGTACTGCTGGTAGGGATATCACAGTACTCATTAATCCTGAACCCAGGTCCCTCAACCTACAGTGAGTCAGGCAAGCAGGCGGGGTAGTAGTGTAGCCCTTGGTATAATGACAGCAGGGCTACATGTGTATGGGCTCAATGGCCACAGTTCTCCAATCATCTGGCAGAACCCCTTGTCGCAAGGAAGTATCATATAGCAGTTTAAGCGTGTATGCAGGACTATGCTTTAAGATTTTAAGAATATGTGTTGAAATACCATTTGGTCCGGCTGAGCTTTACTGTTTAAATTTATTAATTTTATTGATAATAAGGTCCTCAGTTATGCCAGGGATTTCATTTTTTTTCTATCTGTATTTTAGAGGTTCTTCCTCATTTTCTCCCCCGTAATGTCCAGGACCCCAGCAGTCATGGCAGTGCGTGTGCATGGAGGCGCAATGTGTGCAGAGTTGCTATGTGCCATGGATAAACGTCACGTAAGCATGCCACACATATGTGCATAGGGCCCAATGTTTTGTTTGGATTTTTTTAGTTCTTATATTTTTTTAATATTTCCTTATATTGAGCCCAGTCAGTCATAAACCTTGTTTCCCTGAACTTATCACGCTGCCTTTTTTCTGTTTTATTAGTTTAAGAATACCCTTGTTGAACCACCATGGCTTTATTCTTTGTGTATTATATATTTTTTTGTCTTCTTAACGTGCTTTTCACAAATTGAGTTGACCACAGTTTTTATTTTGGTCCACATACTCGAGTCCCTTAATTCATCTTTCCAATCTATTCTAGTAAAATCATATAATATCCCTTCACCATTTGCTGTTTAATAAAAATAGACCTCTCTACAACCTTTGATCTTTTTGCATTCCAATCAAGATCAAAAATAATTGATTTGTGATCATTTCCACCTAGTGGAACATCTGTTTTACAGTTTTAGTTTTTTATTTATTTGATTGCTAACCGGGTAAGAACCCAAGAACATCAAATGCCCATTTTCACGGGGGATCTGAAAAATTACAAAAAGTAAAATACATTCAGTATACACCATAAACGTTATAATGCGTAGAAGAATAAATAGACCAGATTAACCACATTAAACAATACAGTTACAACTAGACAGCAATGAATACAAAGTTTTTAGGTAAATCTTAAATCTATAATAAGACATAGGTGGATGGAGTTTTGTATGGGTATGCCTTCCATGGCCAGAATAATGTCTAAAATGCTTTTATCTGTAGTAGTTTCTTTGATGTGCTGTACCATGTTAATTTTTAACAGGCTTCAGCAAATTCATTGCTGAGTCTCGAGTTACCAATTATACCATCCCACGCAACGTCCCTAAAAGCAAAATGCACAATCATCACTGTACTTTAAAAAGGATGTACACTTTTTCTGCAGCTTCTTCATTATTTAGATTCGCATGCATGTCTCCTCATGAAGAAAAATGTGAGCTATTTGCAAAAATAAAGTTGATAGTTGGACCAAGATTATTAGATTTTTTTATGTTTGCTTGCACACATGTGCAAGACACATACTGCCACCATCTGAGTTTTCGAAGGTGTGGCACCCCCGCTGCCAATGCTCTGAGCATTTTTGCAGGCACGGCTGCACCACACAGCAGTTCAGATGCAGTGGTGTACTGCTGAAAGAGAACGACCGCTAAAATCAGCGGTGGTAATGTGTAGGCAATTTGCGTACTGCCATGCCATCAGCAGTATGCAAATTGCCTACACGTCACCACCTTAGCAGTCGTTGTCTTTCAACTTTACGCCGCTGCACCTCCCGTCGGCATGATGCACCCCTTCCCCGATTTGTTGTGTGCTGAGGGGGTGCCCAATCCCCCTTGGCACATGCACACTCCCCCTTCCAAGCACACTGTATGTCTGATGGGGTGCCCAATCCCTGTTGGCTCCAGTGCCCCCCCAGAAACAAACTTCAAGGTGCCAAGCTGGGAGCCCATCCCAGCGTGGCAAAAGTCCTGCATCATCATGTGCTCCCCCCGCACACTGTATGGCCAATGGGGGGTGCCCAATCCCCTGCTGGTTCCACGATCCCTCCAAACAAACTTCCAGGTGCCACGCTGGGAGCCCACCCCTGCATGACAAAAGTCCTGCGTCATCTTTTTAAAAAAAAAAACCTGTAACAAAAGAAAACGGTTCCTCATTGACTCTCTTGCCCCCTTCCCCCAACCTGTGCCTACCCTCTATGCACCTCACCTCCCCACACCCCTACTCACCCCATACTTACCTCTTGCGGCCGGCGCGATGATCTTTGGTGGACCGAGAACACGGCTGCACTCTTCAAAACTAACCACAAACTGAAGAAATGCCAGTAAGCTGCATAATGGCATAAATAAGTTTTTTTCAACTTTGGTTCATATCTCGGTCATTTTTTTGAATTTTTGCACCAAATATTCAATGTGGGGTTATTGGGACCCCCATTTCATGAATTCAGTCACTGTCATCTGGTTATTCAGTCCCAAAAGGTGATTTCACAGTCACTGCGAGGAATCACCTTTCAGGACCAATTAACAAAATGACAGTGTCACTGTTCATGAGGTGGGCTGTCAAAAAGCCTATATTGCAAATTTGGTGAAAAGATTCCCAAAAATGACTGTTTTAAAAGCATGAAAAAAATCCCCACAATAATTGCGTTACCAGTATGCATTGCGCAGTTTCTATGCACGCTTGTGACTTCACCAGTTTTTTTATATTTTCACTCCAGATTTTCAACATTACCATTTTTTTATACCTCCTCAAGAACAGTACAGCTATCATTTTTCACATTGTGTTTGAAATGTGTTTTCACACCTGTGGCGCCAAATGGCATAGTTACTGTGCCAAATCACCTTCCGGCTAACAAACTGATAGTGTCACGGTTCAAGTGGTGGGGTCACAAAAATTTCATGTTGAAAAGTTGAAGTAAAAATACCAAGAAATTCCCAGGGCATTAGGGTTTCCGACCATAACGCCCTACCCTGTAGGGACTGGCAGGCATCAGGGGTGTGACTTGGGACTGTCGACAGTAATGCTCATGCCATTCCACCCCCACCCTGTAGCCAGTGACAGGCATCGAGGTGCGCCTTGGACTCTTTGGCCCCAGAGTTCACACCATTCTCCTCTACTGCACCCATTTCAGCATATTTCCTTATGGAATGAGGTGAGTGTAAAGCCCAAACACCTCAAGGTGCACCTTGACACTTGTCAGTGTCTGCAGGGTAGGGTGAGGTGAAATGTCATGACCGTTATGGGCAACGACCCAAAGGCACACCCCAATGCCTGTCCATCTCTGCAGGGTGGGGGTGGAGTTGCCGTTAGTTCAATACATCACTGCCATTTCTATACTGCATCTGTCTAACTCCTGCACTTCCATGGCTAATGCGAACAAGCAAACATTCAGCATTGACAAATGCTTGTTCTTAATGTAAATCAACAGTGCGGAAACTGGGCAAAACATTTGGTAACCCTACTGGGGGCCTTTTTGTTTGTTTTTTGTTCAGATTTGTTTTGTTTTTGTTACTGCAAAAGATTCCAAGTGTCTTCCAGTTTTATTGGAAGCTAAAATCTTCTAGTTCCCCCAAGCTTTGAGTATCTTTTAGTTATTTCTACTTTTTTTTTTCCTCAAGAAAAAAAGATGACCACCACATTTGGCTTAGAAATTGCATTGTTGACCTGGAAAGGGTTAGGATCAAGAAAATAAAAAAAGACATGGTGCATTTCATAGGAGGTACCTAGAAAAATAGGCTTGACAGGTATGTTAAGATTTTCTATTAATTGTAGCTGTAACTAGCATTTAGGAAAAAAAAATTAATTGCATTGCTACTTTAATGCCATGTAGTCTATATCAGTTCTGTAGTAGAACTGTTCCTCTTTGTTGCATCATTGTATGATGCCAAAATGCATATCTGTAATTCACAAGGGATAATTATCCTTTCATGGATCTGACCCTTGAGCTTTTGATCTGCTCCTCTGTCTGTGGTGAAACCAGCATTTAAAGTCTATAATGACTTGTAGTATTTCTCAGGGTTCTCTTTCCAGGTTTTACAATGTGGGGAGTGCTTACCATGGCCAGTATGGAAGCAATGTATTGGAACTGGAAATAAACCCAGTGATGCTGTACGCTGTTTGATTACATTCAATTTATTTTTCATTTCCAAAACTTCCTTCTTCAGTGTGGTATATAATATAAACACATGCAGGTCATTATATGTATATATTTTTTTATTTTAGTTTTTGTTGACCGGGTAAGTGCACTACACAAATCCTGCCTATTTTCAGGCACGACCTGGGGAAGGGGGATACAGATGAACGCCAACTGACCTTGAACCAGATTAAGCTGTTGGTGGTATTTTTAGTGAATGAGGGAAATTTAGCCAGGACACTGGGGAAATTCCCCTACTCTTTTCGATAAGTGCCATGGAATCTCTAACATCCACCTGAACTACCACCAATCCAGGCAGATGAGACCTCGGTTTAATGTCTCATCCGAAGGATGGCACCTCAGAAGTGCAGCACCCCTCTCATGCTGCACTACAGTGTCAGTACTGGGATATTAACCCAAGTGCCAGATGTGGGAACTGAACCCACAGCCCTCTGATCTCCCAGTCTCAGAGGCGAGTGTGCTACCTACTGAGCCACTGACAGTGTCTATATAGATATAGATATAGATATAGATATATATGTATGTATGTATTATACTGGTGCAGTAGCATCAGTATAGTTAGGATTGAGTGCAAACTACTATGCTAAAGCCACATATGTGAACTTTAATAACTTTGGAACCACTCAACTGATTTGTATGAAATTAGGCATGTATAATCTCTAGGGGGAGGTCTCTTGACATGGTGTATTCTGTATTCCAAAGTTATTAAAGTTCAAAAATCCCAAAATATACATTTATTTTGCTGTTTCTTTGTCCACCTGTATCTCAGAAATGGTTTTAGCTTGTGGTCTGAAATTTTCAGGATAGAAAGCTTTTCCCTCACAGATGTGCCTTTTGCAGGTTTGGTGAAAAAATATTAATCCATTCAAAAATTATTAAATTTTCAATTTCCCATTATTTCCTATGGGAAAAGTTAGATGTCCCACATGAAAATATTTTTGTTTTCGCATGAGGTATTCCATTTTTGCATGTACGGTCACATACAGCCTAGTTTGTTTTCACAGCGCTCTTTTGTTTTCACAGAAGCGACTGTCATTTGGCATATATTTCTACAGAGCTCTGTTGTGTCTGCCATCTTGTTTTCCCATTACCTAGAGACTGAAAATAAAGAAAACATGTAAAAATGAATGTAATACTAAAAAAAAAAAAAAAAATCAGAACTTAGCTAAATGGGAGCTGTTAAGCCACATTCCAATGCTTTTTTGATTGTGTCCAGAAACACCTTTTGTGGGCACCAGAAATGTCATGAGCTGGCACTAGAGAGAGGACGGCTTCTGCCATATTCTCTGTATGAGAACAGCAGGATTTTCTTGACTCCTGCAGCCACAGCTGGAACTCGTGCTGCCAACTGCAGGTTTGTCTCTAGCCAGCCATTTTCCCTGGTGTCTGGTGGCACCCCCTACCCGCTGATCACTGACCCCCTATTTCTGAGGTTTAGTGGCAACCCCCTCTTTATCCTGTCCTGGTGTCTAATGGCACCCCCACCCTCCCACTGCCATAATTTTATTTAATATATTCTGACACTGGTATGCCCACTCCTGGTGTCAGATGCCCCCCCCCACCGCAGTCCCTTGATTTATTCTTTATTGGCATTGGGGGGGCCCCATCCCCGTACAAGCAATAGAAGCCCACCCCCAGTGGTGTGAAACACAGGGGAGCCCACTTCCAGTGTCCCCAAATATTTTTAATTTTTTTCCTGTGAACAAGAAAACCATCCCCAGGTGCCTTTTTTTTTACCCTGAAAAAAGAAGACGGTCCCTTGTCATCCCCACCACCCCTCTCCTCCATCCTGACCCTCCCACTGAGCACCCACCACCACCCCTTACCCTATACTTATCTCTGGAGATTGTTCACTGTCATCTTCTGTGGACTGGAACACATCCGCACTCTTCAAAGTTGAACCACAAACTGAGGAATCAAGGTAAATGCAATGCAATATATTTCAATGGTGTTTTGAACTTATGTTAATAACTTTGCCATTTTTAGGTATTTTGTTCACCAAATTTTCAACATGGGCTTTTTGCATCCCATGTCATGAACACTGTGACTGTCATTTTGTTAATCAGGCAGGGAAGGTGATTTCACAGTGGCTGCATGAAATCACCTTTCAGGATCAAATAATAAAATGACAATGCCAGTGTTCATGAGGTGGGGTAACAAAAAGCCCATGTTGAAAAATATGGTGAAAAAATTCCTAAAAATGGCCGAGTTATGAACATTCATTGAAATGTTTCTACGTATGCACATAACTTTGGTAATTTTTAATATTTTGACTCCACATTTTCAACATAGCCATTTTTTCATACCACCTCATGAAAAGTACAGCTGTCATTTTTCACATCCTGCCTGAAATGGTTTTTAGCAACTGTGGTGCGGAATGGCATTTTGGCATGGATTTGAAAATTTTCACCTACGGGGTTTATGAGGTGGGGTCATAAGAAGACTGTTCAAGATTTGGGATCAAAATAAGAAAAATGCCAAAGTTATGACTGTCGCAAATTCAGTACACCCACTCATAACTTCAGAAATGTTAAATATTTTAACCCCAGATTTTCAACATAGCCTTCTTATTACCCAACTTCATGTATGTCACAGCTGTCATTTTTCAAATCCTGACCAAAATGTATTTTCACACTTGTGATGTGGAATGGCTTAGCAGTTGCACAGAATTATGTTCTGGAGCGGATTTGAAAAATTTTCTGTACTGGGGTACATCAGGTGGATTAATAAGATGGCTATGCTAACAATTTGGTCACTGTTGCCATATATTACATGGCTACATACACATATGTATCTATGGAGAGATGAGAGCACAGGGCCCAGAGGGCCCTGCTCTCCCACAGACAAATAATGATATGATTATACTATCTGAACAAGTAAGGAAATTAATTGCAAAAAATGTTGTTAATGCATCAGTTAGGGTTGTTACTAAAGCAACAAAAGCAGGGAAATGTGGTGTTAGGGTTTCTGACCCTAACACCCCACTCCCACCCTGCAGACAGTGATAGGCACCAGTGGTGTGCCTTGGGGTTCTTCAGCCCTAATGCTCACCCCATTATCCTATACTGTACCCACCTCAGCTTATTTACTTATGGAATGGGGTGAGCATTAGGGATGACGACCACAAATCACACCTTTGACACCTGTCAGTGTCTGCAGGACAGGGGTGGGTTGTTAGGGTTAGAAACCCTAACACCACATTTCCCTGCTTTTGTCACTTTAGTAATGTATATGTGTGTGTGTGTGTGTGTGTGTGTGTGTGTGCGTGTGTGTAAATTATACTGGTGCAGTAGTGCCAGTATAGTTAGGTTTGATGGATCACTTCTGTGTTAAACCAAAATTGTGTACTTTAATGACTTCACAATGGTTCAATGGATTTGTGTGAAATTTGGCATGTTTAAGCTCTTGTTGAATGTCTCTTGACATGGAAAATTTGGTTTGAATCCCATTTGTAGTTTCTGATATACAGAGTGTTAAAAATCCCTAAATGTATGTGTTTTTTGCTGTTTCTTTGTCCACCTGTTTCTCAGAAACTGTTTCAGGTTGCGGTTGGAAATTTTCATGGTAGAAAGTCATTGCTCACAAATGAGCCTTTTGAAGGTTTGGTTAAAAGATATTATTCCATTCAAAAGTTATTCAATTTTGAATTTCCCATTATTTTCAATGGGAAAAAATAGATGTCCAGCATGAAAATGGATTCTGTGTCACAGGAGCCAATCCTTTGCGCAAATGGTTCATTCTATGTCGTAGGAACCCAATGCCTTTGTGCAAACAGCTCATTGTGTGTTGCAGGAGCCTAATGCCTTTGCACACATGGGTGAACCTGTGTCACTGGTGGGAAATGCCTTTTCATGCGTCCACCATTTTTTTCCCAGTTAGCGAGAGTAAGAAAACACATAAAAATTTATTGATTTTAAAAAACAAACATGATAACATAGCTAAACAGAACCCATTTGGCTACATTCTGATTTTTTTTTTATTATGGCAAAAAAAACACCTTTTCTGGGCACCCGAAATCCCAGGGGCCTGACTTAGCGAGAGGACCACTTCTCCCTCGTTCTCTGTATGAGAACAGTGGGATTTTCTTGACTTCTGCAGCTGCAGCTGGAACTCATACTGCCAGCTGCACAGTGTGGTGTCAGCTGCTGTTGCCTTGGTGTCTAGTAGCACCCCTCATTCTCCAACCCCTGTCCCTCTAAATTAATTAAATATATTCCCTGGTGTCTAGTGGCGCCCCCAACCTCCAATCGCCATCCGCAAGTCTCTAGTTTAGTTTTTTATTGATTTATATTTATATAATAATCCGACACTGGGATTCCCACCTGCAGTGTCAGATACTCCCCCTGCAGCTCATTGTTTTATACACAGTAGCCAACATTGGGGGGGGCTCAATTGCCATGTCAGCATTTAGAGCCATCACCCCCCAGCAGCGTGGGACACTGAAGAGCCAACCCCCAGTGCCCCCAGATGATTTATAAATCTACCTGCAACAAAAAAAAACTCCCCAACATCTTTATTCCCCTAAACAAAGAAAATGGCCCATCGTCATTGCCACAGACCACCTCCCCATCCTGACCCTCCCTCTGAACATCTACTTCCCCATACCCCCTTACCCTATACTTATCATCCGATGATCAATTCTGTCATCTTCTGTGGACCAAGATACATTTGCACTCTTCAGAGCCGAACCATGAACTGAGGAATCAAGGTGAGTGCTGTATAATGTATTTCAACTGTGATTTGAACTTATATTCATAACTATGTCATGTTTAGGAATTTATTCACCAAATTTTCAATATGGCCTTTTTGTGATCCCACATCATGAACACTGGCACTGTCTTTTCATTTCTCAGGCCCAGAAGGTGATTATGTGGATGCTGCATTAAATCACCTTTTGGGACTGAATAACAAAAATCTCACCACTAGTATTCATGATGTGGGGTCCCAAAAAGGCCATACTTAAAAGTTGGTGATAACATTTGTAAAAACAGCCAAGTTATGAGTAGTTGTTTAAACATTTCTATGCATGCAAATAACTTTGGTAATTTTCAATATTTTCAGTCTGAATTTTCAACATAGCCATTATTTCACACCACCTCATGTACAGTACAGCTGTCATTTTTCACATCCTGTCCAAAATGTGTTTTCACACCTGTGGTATGGAGTTGCATTTTGACAAAGATTTGAAACTTTTTACCTACGGGGTTTATGAGGTGAGGTCATAAGAAGACTATGTTCTAAATTTGGGGTCAAAATATGAAAAAATGCAAAAGTTATGACCATTCATTGTAATTTCACTAGGCCCGCTTGTAACTTCAGAAATTTTAATTATTTTGACCCCAGATTTTCAACATAGTCTTCTTAGTACTCGATCTCATGTATGTCATAGCTGTCATTTTTCAAATCATGCCTAAAGTGTGTTTTTACACCTGTGGCATGGAATGACATTGCAGTTATGCAGAATTACATTTTGGCAGGGATTTGAACATTTTCTGTACTGGGTACATGAGGTGGGGTAATAAGATAGCTATGTTGACAATTTGGTCACTGTTGTCCTATAATGGAAGTGTAGTGCCTGGAGGGCCCTGTGCTTCCACAGCAACGTACATATACGCATCTATGGAGGGATGGGAGTGCAAGGCCCAGAGGGCTCTGCACTCCCACAGACAAATAAGGATATGATTATACTATCTGATAAAGTAAGGACATTCATTGGAAAAAACTTTGTTAATGCACCACTTAGGGTTCTTACTAAAGCAACAAAAGTAGGGAAATGTGGCATTAGGGTTTCCAACCCTAACACCCCACCCCACCCTGGAGATACTAATAGACATCGGGAGTGTGACTTGGGGTCGTCAACCCTGACACTCATCCCATTCTCCTATAATGTACCCATTTCAGCTTATTTTCTTAGGAATGGGGTGAGCATTAGGGTTGATGACCCCAAGGCACACCCCCAACACCTGTCAGTGTCTTCAGGTTGGGGGTGGGGTATTAAGGTTGGAAACCCTAACTCCACAATTCCCTACTTTTATCATTTTAGTAACAACCCTAACTGATGCAATAACAAAGTTTCCTGCAATGAATATATATATATATATATATATATATATATATATATATATATGTATATATATGTATATATTTTTAAAATACAATGAAAGTTGTTTCAGATCACTTGGCAGGGAGAATATACCTGGAGCCAGATATTCAAAACTTAACCCAGGGCCTAAGGGGTGTTTACCCATGTTAACTAGGCTTTGCACCCAATATATGGGTGGGGTCTATACTGAGATGCCATCACAGCATGGGCAAAACCCATTAGCACCTGAATGCTAAGTTACCACTGCATCCATGTAAGGGAGGAGGTCCTCCCCAGCATACAGACACAGTAGGATATTAAAAGGTTTGCACAGGTGGTAAAGCCACCCGAACGGGTGCAAGTTACTGCCTTTTGCAAACCTCAACTTATTGGTGCATAAAGCCCTGGTGGTGGGCAAATGGACTATAGCTCTTGCTCCCGGCCCTTTGAACCAGTGACATCCCTGGTGTCCAGTGGTACCCCCACCCTCTGAGCACCTGCCACTGTTATAAGTAAGAAGTACCTGGTGTCTAGTGGTAACCCCTCACACTCTGATCAACTGCTGCTGTGATAATATAGAAGTCATTGGTGTCTAGTGGCATTGCCACTTGTCCACTACTGTGATACTATAGAAGTTCCTGGTGTCTAGAGGCACCCCCCCACACTCTTATCCCTTGCCATTGTTATAAGCAGGAAGTTCCTGGTGTCTAGTGGCACGTTGATGGGCATTTTTAATTTTTACATGGATTAAAAAAATGACTACAAGGGACAGTTTTCTTTATTCCAGGGGTGGTATTTGGTGGCACAGGGAGTGGGCACCCCAATGTCGCACAAAAATGGAGGGGTCCCAAGAAGATAAACCACATCGGCACTGGGGGTGGGCACCCTGGTGTTGTAAAGTGTCCTGGGGTGTGTATTTGTTGGGAGGCTTGGGAGTTGTTCAGCAGCAGGCTGGAGGAAACTCAGGGGCCTGACAATGGAAATTGGGCATCCTAGTGTCAAGTGCTATTTAGCGACACTGGAGGTGGGCACCATGGTGTCACAGGGTGTGAAGGGGTAACAAAGACAAATGGCAGATGGTTGGGGGAGGATGATGAGTAGGCTGATGATGATGCTGCTTAGCCAGCCACTGAGCAGAGTCTTGTAAATGAAAGGATGTAGCCACACTGTGAGAGGTGTGGCTGCCTCTTTTCAACTACACAAAGTTTCTACCCATCATCCAGGCTGAGCAGCGTCATCATGAGTCAGCTCCTCATTGGTCTGTTACTGACATACCTCCTGCAGCTTCAGCTGCACTAGTTGCTACAGTGCCTCACCTTCCCAGTCCCTACTCTGCCAGTAGCCACAATATGTTTGCTTCATGCATGTATGCAAGCAAGCATAAAAATGGCTCTCAGATTCAGCATAGTTCTCCTTTAAGATTAAGGCCCCCATTAGCAAACCCATAACACACATATGGATGAATCCATCCATGTCATCCAAAACAAGCCTCAGTCCATTCTTTGGAAACAAGACATATGATCTTTACATTAGGCCAGCTCCTACCTCCTCTGACCTTTCCCTCACTAGTGGTTCCCACTTCTTAGTCCTTGGGATCAGCTCCTGTCTTGCTGCTCAGCATTGGCATCTTCAGGGAATTCTCCAGGTCTGAAAGTGATCAATGCACATCTGTTTAAATACCCTCACCTGGGAACCCACTTTTGCCATGCTGAACTGCTCCTGACCATCCGTACACCTCTCACTTACTACACACCACCATTGTCTGCCCAGATGCATCTGAACTGAGGGCCCAGCACCGAAGGATCCTCAAAATGAGCCCAACAGTGGGGCAAACATGCAGTACCTGGTAAAGACATACCCATGTCTGACACCACTGCCTTTCATCCCTTCTCTAAAAAGGTTTCCAACAAATCCAGACCCACAAACACATGGCTACTAGATCTTGTACTTACCCAGAGAACCCTCAATCTGCCCAACCCCTGATCCCACCACTCTCTGCTGTTATGGGCAGAGGATGCCTGCCAAAAAGTTCCATGCCATCCCAGCCTTTGCACCCTTTGAACTGATCCAGGGTTGCCAGACCCCCTCCGACTCCCATTGATAACTTGCCACCTATAAAAGACTCCATGACATCCCAATCCTGGCAATCTTTTCTGAGCCAGGTCAGCTGGATTCTCCAGAAAACCAAGGGATTGAACCTGCCTATCTACACTGGTATGGATGTCACCTACTCCTCTTGATGGTTGTTACTCTTCCCTTCATCAGGAAACTCTCCATTCCTGCCAAAATCAAATCCCTCCCATGTGTTCCTTTACCTCTAGACTCTGCTCTACCTCCTAAGGAACAAAGCTATTGGTTCACTGGCACACAGTGTTTTGATGGACATTTTAATAACAACCTACCCCTTTCTTACCCAAGGGTGTGTATGTGTGTTTAATGTGATTTATGTGTGTTTAATGTGATTATGTATGGTTGGTGGAGTGTGTGGCATCTATGTCTGTAGTGGGGTGAGAGTGTCTCTGTGTGCAGTAGGGTGTTCTTAATGTGTCTGCATCTATGTAGTCGGGTGGTAACCATCTGTGTGTGCACACAAGTGTGTGTCTGTGAGTGTGTGTGCATGTATATTCGTGTATGTATGTATATATCTCACTATGTGTTTGTGTGTATGTGTATGTATATATCTCTGTGCCAAGAGCTGGCAACAGCTGCTTCTGAATTAGTTTGATGTGTAAGGTTTTACTTTTTTCTTCTGATGTTGTGATATAAGTGTGGGATTATTACACCACAATAATGCAAGCATATTATAGTCCAAGATGCATCATGTGATTCTGATTCCCTTGTCAGGTTAATAGATGAGCAGTCATGTTGGTTCTGATCAGAGTTTGCTCATACTAACAGTACAGGAGGGAGGACTCTTCCATAGGCACTGCACATCATCATTAGTCTCTCTTGCCATGTGCCTCAACCCTGCAGCAGTGGACTGCAGCTTAAAATGTGCTAGAGCTGCAGGATTTCAGACCTGGTTAACACTTGAGTGATTTGAAAGGATCTCACAAGGTCACAGGCCTGAGCCCTCAATTCATGGTTTCCAACTTTTCCCCACCGTGACTTCAAGCAAGCAGTATGCAGAGGCACAAATCACTCAATATTTCACTGTTCCTTTTTTTTTTTTTTTTTATGGGCCTTTCCCTCTTTCTCATGGTTGTTTGTAGGGTCCTGTGTCCAGCAGTATCTTTATGTGTTGTACCTGACATTTGTGTTTTTAATGAAAAACAAATACTTTCCATATTCTTAAGGGTAAAAGGCAAATTCTGTGCTGTGCACTAAAAAAGGACTTCCATAATTAAAGTTAATCCATCCCCTTATAATTCTCTCTCCTTCTGACCGTGTGGTTTTTTGTAAGCCTTGGTATGATTTGGGGCAGCAGTATGGTACTGTAGGTGAGAGGGTAGTTCAGATTCCTTGGCTCTTAATCCTTGTTCTCTAATATGGTACTGCCTACAAGGAAGTCAAATAGTGTTAGTTGATTTGATTTACATCTTTTGATGTGGGTACTGATGCCAGTCCTTCCAGGACATACGTATTAGAAGGGTGACACAGGCCAATTACCTCTGGATTATTCTCGCACAATGACAAGCTGGAAACTTCTGCAAGCTGTTTGTGTGTGCCTCATGGTTGCTCTGCTGTAGCTTCAGAAAATAATAACAAATGTAAGCTATTCCATCTGAAAAAAATGTTTTCACAATTTTTCTTAGGGGGGGGACTGGGAACCCTCCTAACTTGAGAATCCCAAATAATTTCTCCAGTTGGCAGTCCTGCAGGTAACCTGAATGTGGCAATAAGAAAGAAATCACTCCACCAGTTCCACTGAGATAAAAAGTTTTAACATAAAATAATGGGGGACCAGTAATCCTGTGGATCAGAGGTTTATTTCCCGTTATGTCATATGTATCACCGGATTAAAACTTTTTAAGCTCAGTGGAACTTCTGGAGGGCTTTCCTTTTCTTTGCCTCATTAAATCCTTTTCTGGCAAGCACCCTGGTTGGCCATTTGCACATCATTGCTTTTTGTTCTGGTGGTAACCTGAATGAGAATGCCACGACGTGTTTCATATAAGTCAATGAGATGCCCATGTACAGTAACAGCTTTTATCCACTACTGACCCTGCACTGGATTCAAACTGATTACTAGAATTTAAATGCTTGGAGAATTACCCTCTACCAGGCCATTGAGCCAAACCAGTCATCAAACGCACTTATTCTTTTTTCTTTACTTTCATGGTATTTTCTTTTTAAGACTCTATGTTCCGGTTCCAGTATTTTGGCAAAAAAACAAGAATTTAATGTTATTTTTTTCATGCAAAACTTTTCCTTTCATAAAACGTCAGTAAGCAAACACATCATGGTTTCTAAATTAAAAAAAAAAATCACCCATCAGCTGTGCTGCAGGCGAGTGTTACCCTCCAAGCTTGGGGACAGAGAGAGGTGGTGCAGCTGACGCAGGCGCAATGCTGGGCTCTGGGGGTCACCGCACGGTCACTGAGCATAGCCGGGTCACATTGCGACTTTGAGTTGGAGAAAGTGCCACTGTGCATTAGCACTGAGTCGCTTCAGCACACAGCGTTGCCAGAGAGGATGAACAGAAGACATCAGCGCACTTACACAGATGCAGCATACTTCCCAACATTTGGGTTTCTTTTAAGGCAGCTCATGAAAAATACATCTCTCCTGCTTTTTAACACTTTCTTTGCTGTAAAACAAAACCCTTCTGTCTGAGCACTTGCTTCTGAAGATCCAGATCCAGGACACGGATTCTGCTTTTCCATCAGCCCACCGCATATTTATTAATTCTATTGATTCACAGTTTTGCACATTCAGAGTAATATTTTCACATCATTATCTTGGTAAAAAAAATGTTTTAGAATTATGTGAAGTGAAACGTTTGAGTTTTCACAGCCCAATGCATTCAGATACTCTTCGGGAATTTCAAACAAGTGCAGTTGACCTAAACTTGAACATCTATTCTACAACTTAGGTTTGTATGCTGTAAGGCAAACTTGCAATCTTAGTGCTCATCTTAATTCAATGATACTGCATCCAAGTCTATGCAAGCAATTAAAAATCACACAAGCAGGGACCTCTCTCTCTCTTTCTCTCTCCTCTCATCTCTCTCTACTGTTTAATTAAGATTAGGTACAGACCGTGAGCTGAATTTTGTAAGGCCTGTGCGCGGGCATATTATCAGAGATCACACCAGCCCCACTGTACTCAGAGTTCTCACTGGGCAAGTGCTGGGGGACCATAGGACAAGCCCACACATTCCACTGTGAAATCACTCTGCAAGAGATTAAGTAATTTAGGCCATTTTGTAATGGCCAACCTTATGTATTCCTCAATTGGCAGAGGGAACTAAATTTCTATTTTTTTTTTGTTAATTATGTTTCTCTCTCTTGTTCAGGTGGAGATGTACTCCTTGTTCAGCCCCGTAGACTGTCCACCCAGCATCCTCCCTAAGCCATCCAGACTGGGTGGCCCACATCCTGCTCCCTAAAGTGGGGCTCCCTGAGGGAACAGGAGAGACTGATCAACCAGAGGCCCCAGCTTTGGCTTACACTTGGGTGTCATTTGGGAAGGTGCCCTGGGAGTGTTATCCTGCTGCTGTCCCAAAGGGTTTTCTGCTTGTGATTCCCCCAGAGACACAGACGTGCAATGACGTCAGCATGCAGATGCCTGCTGCACCTCCGTCCTGCAGTATTCAGTCCTGACCAGTGTACACCCTGTCTCCCATGAATGTCACTTGCACACCAGGAGCTCATAGCCCCCCACCACCACCCTGGAAGAGGAGAGCTATCCATAGAACAGTCATCCAACCACCTGTCCAGCCAACCATCTGATGCTCTGGGCTCATTCCCAATCTTGGGTCGCCAGCATCACGAGTGGTAGCACTACCGCTGTGCCATCTGGCTCACTCGAGGCATCTCAGTCCTGATGGATGCTGCTGTAAACTGCTTCTGATTGTTGCATTTATCAGGAAAAGGAATCTAGGTGCACTTGTGAACTTGTGAATTTGTGAAGATGAAGCCAGACAGAAGTATGCTTCTGCAGTCAAGAAGGCAAAGCAATACTGGGAAACATTAAGAAGGGTAAGGAACTGGCCTTGGAAAGTTACCCTCCCCCGTGCAAGGTTTTGGGTAGACTACATCTTCGTACTACATCCAGTTCTTTTCACTGCAGTACAGAAAGGACATTGAAGGATCACAATGGTCTAGCACAGGGCCACCGAGCTGATTAGTAGCTTAGTGGACAAAAGATGTAAGGAGAGTTTGAACATACTCAAATGATTCAGCCTACAAAAGAGAAGGTTAAGAGATGATAGGATGATGGTGCTCTGAAAACTAAAGGGTGGAGTATACACAGATGTTTAAGCTGGTGAGTACCGGCAGAACTAGAGCTGGCAGAACAAGGGGCAACATTGGAAAGCATTACTATACAGGCTTTCACAGAAGGACTTAGGACATAAGAGGTTTTTCAAAGCAAGGCTAGACAGACTCCTGAGGGAAAATGTCATAAGGATTACACAGCATGAAAAACATTCCAACTGTTAAGCTTGGACGTGGATCTATACTCGAATTGTGCATGGTCATTGCCATGCAGCAGACAATATGGGTCCTAAGTCTTTCCATCATCATAATTAAGTGATGAGGCACAACGGAGGTGGGTTATCATTATGTAATCCCAACCCCTCATGCACAAAACAGCATGAGCTGAAGGTGAATGCTGTTCACCTAAAAGGGTTGGGATTACTGCTCAGTGACAAACCCCCTGGAGTCACCTTACCCCTATTATGAAATGTGGAAAAGCAACTCAGCTCTTTTAGGTTTGGAAATTTAAAAAACATTACAGCCAGTTCCTTTGCATGCACCTCTGCCGTATGCAATGACAGAGCATGTGCCACGTATGTTTATATTATGAGGCATTTACATAGATTTTAGCCAGTCAGAAGGCTTGATTTCCAGACCCCATATAATACTATGTTTCTAAGACAATTGCCAGTTTCTCCTTTATAATGGAGGAGAGATTTTAGTGCATATTTAAACAATATTGTGGCCCACTCCTTCCCCCTACATCTAGGGGCATACCGATGTTCCTGGGAAGGGGGCTCCACATCATAGACATCTCATCAGAAAACACTCGGGGTCAAAGCACTGAAGAAAACAGAAGCAGATTTGGCCTACCTGAAGATGTCTTCAACAGGCTGCGGTTACCTTCAGGAATTATGGCCAGGAACTCTGAGGGAACCCCAAAACACCAGCAGGAATCTCCAGGCTGGTACATATGAATATACAAAATATGCCAGAAGAAAAAGGCCATTTGATCTATCGAATCTGCTCGATTATGCAGCTAGCAGCCCTATTCCACAGCTGTCCCTCCTCACCCCCCCTTATCCTCCATCTTGCCCTGTCCCAGCCCCTTTTGAAGCAGCCCACCATTTTACAGGCTACTACCTCAGCTGGCAATGCGTTCCACCCTGCCACCACCCTCTCCATAAAAAACTGTCTCCTCATTTCCCTCCTGAACCATCCCCCCTCCAATCTCATGTCATGTCCTTGAGGGTTCCTCCCTACTCTTGCCTTAAATATCCCCTCCATACCAGCCTTGTTTATCCCTCTCATGTGCTGAAAGCTTCTTTACAGGTGCAACCTGGGAGCACAGGGAAGTTAAGTGACTTGCTCAGGGTCACACAGTATGCAAGTGGGGGCTGGGGGATTCAAACCCAGGTCTCCAGATTTGCAGCTCAGAGCCTTAAACCACTGCATCATACTGCCTTGAATTAACCATCAGCTCCATGGGGCTAAACGTTAATACAAAATACAACTTGGCAGTGGGTAAGGCAGAGTAAGGTCCTTAACAGCTCATTCTACAGCAGGCCCAATTTTTCCCAGGAACCCAACAATCTCTTATTCTGGACAGTGAAGCTCCAGACAATTCCATTGGCAATGGTAAGTACCTACAGAGCTTCCTGACCACCGAAATTGGGGATTTTCACATTTTTCTCTCAGGGAAGCATACAGCTTCTTCCTAGCCCATTCCCCTGGCCCTCTCTTACAGCCTCAAAACAAGGGACATGGATGGTGCAATACCAGCAAACATCACTGCACCATACCCCATTATCCAGTTACCTGGGTGGCTCTCCTGGTCTGCCTAATCTCCCCCAGGAAGTTACTGTCTCCCTCCAGCATCCTGACATAAGGTGTAACCAGGGCCCACATTTAACCCAGCCAGCCACATACTTGTCTTTTTCTCTCAACCATGCTGCCCGATAAGTGCAAACTAGCATGAAAGGGTACCTAAAGGGCACTCTGTGGCCCACTCTGCAAAGTCTGGCAGGCCCCAGGCCTGTCCCTCCAAACAGGTCCCCAAGCAGGAAAAGGCTTCCCCCAGCTCCCTCACCAGTGTACCTGTGCCACCTTGCCACCTGAACTGCAGAGGCCCTGCCACAACCTGCTGCAGCCCCAACAACCCAGGCACACAAACCATATACAACAATGGGGCCGACCCTGGGGCCTACCTTTCCTGCACCTTTCCCCTACAGCCCGCCCTGCACCCAGGCCCCCAAACCATAATGACATAGCTGCATTTCTTGGTGCCCTCCCAATGGATGCTCTCTCAGGGGTCCTGACGCATCATTGCTGTAGAAGGCCAGCCTGCCTAAGCGGGGAGGGGGGGTCACCTGCAGTGCCCTGCATTGCCCACCAGTCTCTCTCCTCATATCCTCCCAACCTCCTCTCTCCTGCCTATTTATAGACTAAACCCTGTTTTCTCTTGCCACCACATGGCAGCAAGAAGAAATTGCACCCCCAGAGCACTAAAATAACTCCTAGCGCTGGGAGCAGCAAGACAGAAAGGGTCCCTAAAGGGAGCGCAAGTCCCTCTCAACAATATCTTTTGTTCATAATATATTTTACTTATTACATTGCAGGATACAAGTGTTGGACAAATATGGTAAAATTCAACAGTGCTCAAACAAATGTTACTTTATGTGATCAGGTTTCTGTTTAGAAGAAATTGTGTACACCTGTTATTGTAAACAGATCAAAACAAACATAAATAAATGAGGATTTGAGTTTAACATCTATCATCAGATGCAATGCACACTAAAGCCAATGTCTCTGTCCAGTTTTCTAGCCTTAATCCCATTTTATTATGCAGGTATCATGTTTGTAAAGTAGAATGAGAATGGAGATTGGCAAAGTCTGTGAGAGCTGTGCCAGGCATTAAGTCCAGCACTGTAAACTCCTGTTGGGTGCCCCTACTATTATGCCTTTTGTTACCAAAATGTGGGTCATGGGGGGGGGGATGGGAGAGGCACATCACCGAGACACAGAACAGAAACTCTGAACACTGTGCACATATGATGTTTGAAAAATGTGTTCTTGAACTTCCATTGATGTCATGCCCCAAGCAGTAGCTTAACACTCGAGCTCCTTCAGCGCCTGGGCAAACTCCTTACAACAGCTGTTTAAACAAAAGGAGATATTTCTAAAGTTCATTTTCTGGAAGGACTAGCATGTGAAAGGGTCGGGCTAGCCGTGCTCTGTCTCCTGAAGATTCGGCCGGGGGGACGGATTTGTTACCAATAGTGAGAGCTTACAGGTCTCTGCCCAATGGGGCCATCTTCCTTCGGACACTTCTGGCACCAAAACCCTACAACTCCAGATGGTTCTCATTTTAACTGAGCTGAGAAAATTTTGCAAGGAAATGAGGTTGACCATAGCAGCCCTGCAGACCGATCTGGAAAAGCTGGGAAAACACCACAATACCATCAAAGAGCAATGCTCTACAGATGATTCCTAGATAGATACTATGGAAAGGGCTATTGTACAACTCCACAGTGCTATTCAAGGCCTGCAGGATGTTGTGGAGGATTCAGAGGCCCATAACCACTGCAATAACCTAAGAATCTTGAGTCTGCCTGAAGGTGCTGAGGGGGATGATATTGTTACATTTGTGCAGACTCTCTTCAAGATCAGGCTCAATCTCCCCCTTCATACAAGCATGTTAGAAATAGACCATGAACATACAGCACTGAGAACTAAGTCCACACAACCAGCAGCTAAACCCAGATCAGTCATTCTTCAATTCCTCTGATACCGATAATATGTCTTCCAAAAATATGCAATTATACTCTCTAAATTTGAACTGGCTCACTAATCCAGTAAAGCGCTCTAGGATATTAAACCACCATAAAAAGACTCAGGGCTTGATTCTCAAAGGTCGGCGCAAGCTGTGCCAGTGGCAATTTGTGCCAATCACCAGTGCACCAGGGACACTGTGCCTGATTCTCTATTGTGTAAAGTCCTGGCAGCAAAGTCCTGCAGCTTGCGGAATTGTGGCTGTCCGCCAAAAGACATGGATCTGGCGTAGGTCACAAGCTGTGGGGCAGTCAGATGGCAGCTGCACCAATGAACAGCAATCAGCACAATCCAGTACCCAAGCACAAAGCACTGGTGAAGCAACATACATCCCCTCCTGGAGGCTGCGGACCCCCATCCCCAATCTCCCCATTATATACATATATCTGTACCTGGTGGTCAAGTGGACCCCCTCCCTATCCCTGATTTCCCCCATTGTATACATATATCTGTCCTTGCTGTTCTAGCAAACCCCCTCCATATCCCAGATCTGCCTGTATCAATATAAATATCACCGTCCCTGGTGGTGTAGTAGACCCCTCCCCCCAACTAGGTAAGGTTAGGGAGAAAAAGATAGCATTCAGAAAGTATAAGGAATCACAGAAGGAGCAGGACAGAAAACTGTACCAGTTAAGGCAGAAGGAAGCGGGTTAGGGCAGTCAGAATAGCAAAGGCCCAAATCGAGGAAAAGATAGCCAACTCAGTTAAGAAGGGGGATAAACCTTTTGTAGGTACATTAGGGAATGAAGAAAGACCAAGGGAAGGATAGTGAGGCTTAATAAAGGGGAGGGTGGGTGGACAGAGGGTGACAGTGAAAAGGCAGAGATACTGAACAAATATTTTTGCACAGTATTCACAAAAGAAGAGTAGGGGGAGGTACCTAACCCAAACAATAGTAGCACTCTGGGGGTAGATACCAGTCCATTCACAGTAGAAAAGGTCCTGCAAGAACTCCTAAAACTGAAGGTGGACAAAGCAATGTAGCCTGATGGGATTTACCCCAGAATTCTAAAAGAACTAAGGGGAGAACTAGTAACACCACTGACTACTCCAAATAGAAGTGTTGCAAGCTGTGGGTATGGGGGGGTGCATTCAAAAAGGTTGCCAACCTCTACAAAATCCATAAGTCCAAAGGATCAGTGCACTCCAATAAACAAATGTCCAATGACAGAGACTTAGTTTGGACCCAAAGCACTGGGGCTTGAGTGGCTAGTGGGCTTACATATCACTGGCAGCTATTTCACCTTGCAAGGTTTGAAAAAAATCTAAGAATTTCCAGACACCAGTGATTGGACATTTGTTTGTTGGAGTGTGTTGATCCTTTGGACTTATGATACCACTGACTACCCTTTTTAACAAATCATGGGAGGATGGTGTGGTACCCGAGGACTGGAGGAGGGCAGAAATGATTCCCCTTCACAAAAGTGGGAGCAGGGCAGAGGCAGGAAACTATAGACCTGTTAGTTTGACCTCAGTGGTAGGGGGAAAAAGATGGACTCACTTCTGAAAGAAAGAATTGTTGAGTACCTGGAGGCCAGCAGGGCACAGGACCCAAGGCGGCATGGATTCACAGCAGGAAGGTCGTGTCAGACGAATCTAATATATTTCTTTGACTGGGTGACCAAAGTAGTAGACCAGGGAAGGGTTGTGGACATGGCCTACCTAGACTTTAGCAGGGCATTTGACACAGTCCCACACAAAAGATAATTTTTTTTTTTCATTTAAGTTTATTGTATATTTATGCACAGGTCCAAAGTACATTTTACATTTCACAAGGTTCTTGTTATAACAAATGTATCTCTCCTGGGTAGATTACCATTCAACACTGCATTTTATAGGAGTGAGAGGTATTACATTCATATGTTAGCACCATCATTTGAATATTTCATTTATTAATATTGGGAAGGCTATAAGCCTGAGGTTCGATTGGGTGGAGCAATTACGTCACTCCCCCACCAGGTTTTATTAGGTAGCTCACCCCGGGCCTTCCCAGGATTCATTTCTTTTTGCAGCCGGAGGCTCTGTTGGTCTGTCCTCTGAGCTGGCTGGGGCCTCCCCGCCTGCTGTTTCTGTGTGTTTCTGCTGGACTTCGGTGCCTGTTTTTTTTTTTTTCTGCTTCCGGTTTGTATCTTTCCTCCAGCTGTGTGTTTCCCTGTATTTGTGTCTCTTGTTTTTGAGCCTTGTTCCCTGTTTTCTGTTTTGCTGTATTTTGGTTTTGTCTTTTGGGGCTTTATTTCTAAGCTCCTAGCATGCTGCTACTCAGAGCTCATACTACTGCTTTCGGTTACCTACAACTGCAGCCACTACTACTGTTTACTAAAATTACTATTGTATCCAGTGCTTGTGTTTTTACACTGTTGCTCACCTCACTCAAACTGCTGCAATGCACCTGCAATCATTATCTGCGTGTTTCAGCTCAACCATAGCTGCTCCATGTTGCATACTTAATTCTTTTCACCTGACACAGGTTTACTCTGACCCTAGCTGTGCTGCTCATTCATGCTGTCATTCTACTTGCAACTTGCAGGTGTCAGCGTGGCTCAGTTGGTAGCACATCCGCCTCTGGGCCAGAAGGTCGTGGGTTCTCGTCCCATACCGGGATTAGACTTGCACCTAAAAATCGCTGGCATCCGAGTGCAGTATTGGGGGGTGCTGTACTGCTGGGGTGTGCCGTCCTTCGGATGAGATGTTAAACCAAGGTTCCTTCTGCCCATCCTGGTGTTGTCCAGGTGGAAGTAAAAGAACCCAGGGCACTCTTCGCAAAGAGTAGGGAACATTCCCGGTGTCCTGGCCAACATTCCCCTTCCCATAAACTGGTTCATGCAATTATCCAGGCTGTGTGTGGGCGATGATGTGTGATATGGCCGCCACCACCACACATTCAGTCACTTCACTACCAGTCTAGCATTGCTTGTAAAGCGCTTTGGATGTATGAAAAAGTACTTTATAAATGCTGATTCTTCTTCTTCTTCATTGCACTGCCTTGCTACACCTATTTTCAGAGCATTGTCTCCATGTTTTATTGCAGTTACAACTCTGAGGTCAGCCACCTGAACTCCTGCTGAGGCAGTTAATATAGCTTTATTATTATTAAATCCTGCCTCGCTGCCGAATATCTTCAGAGTATTTGTCACCTTGATTTGGCCTTCTCCTCCGCTTTGACGTCCTGCAGTTCTCTCCCCATGGATTCAATCCACTCGTGGCCTGCTTTTGTTCTTTTTAATTTTGGCATTCATCTGACTTGCCCTCCTGCCATTCTCCTTCTCTAACGGCCATCTAGGATTCATTCCATGCTCAGCCTGCATTCAATATTCCTTTTGGGCTTGCCTGTCATGGTTCCTATGCCACCTTATCGAACCGTGGCCCTCCTGCCGCATGTATTCAGGTTCATGACTTCGTTCCGTATTCCCTCATCCATACCATCCCTGTTCGGCCATCTGGATTCAATCCACTCAAGGCGTCACTCCTCATTGTCCATCATCCATTTTGCTCAGCGACCCACGGCCCTCCTGTCGCATGTCTCAGGTTCCAGACTCCTTATCTCATGCCAGCTGCCTTTTCTCGTACTGGCCATCGGGATTCAAACCACTCATGGTGTCACTCCTCTGTGTCCATCGTCCATTGCTTCCCTCCAAGTTCTTTTCCAGTTCATTTCTGAATCTACCTCCTTTCGAGGAGCTTCCTTCATCACATTGCTCGATTTATTTTTACCTCCACTCAAGGCCATGCCTTTCTGTCAGTCGCCCTTTGCTAAGGGCTGGTTGGATGCTCTCCACCATCATTCAGTTCATCTTTGAGTTCCTTCCTGTCTCCTCTTCCTCAGTCTTCTCATGTTGGACTGCTGCATTCCTGCAGCGATCATCGTCATCAGTCCGCCTCATCCTCAGTCTTCTCGTGAGTGCATCTGGAATTCCCCTTGCTCCTCTGACTTCTATATGGATCTCCTCCTTCCCATCTCCTACTTGAGCATACCTCTCTCGGGTCCCTGCTGCCTCATGTTCTTTCTTCAATCTGTGCTTTCTTTTTGGGGTTCCCCCATCCAGTCATTATCCTCCCTACTAAAGAATCCTTCTCTTTAACACGTACATCCTTAAATCAAATGTCGTCAGCCTGGAGGGAAGGTGACCTAGGCCTTAGATCCCCAGAGATTTCCTTCTTAAAAGGTTTTTTTCCCTCTCCTCCATGCCAATGGTCATAATATTAGCTAGAGTTAGTGTTTCCTTAGGTTAATGTGCTGTCTTAGGTTAATTAGTTAGGTTCCACTGTTGGACAGAGGCAGATGGTGGCCCTGGCTTCCCCCTCTCTCCTTAGGAAGTCCACCTTAATCATCATGTCAGTTTGCTTTATTCATCATCATCGCCTCTTCGATGCTCGACACCCAATAGGGTATTCTTTTTGGGCTTCCTCCTAAGCTACCTTTAGCTGATGGAATCATCACCGCGGCACCTATGGGGGGGGCTCTCATCTAGAGTTCCTGGCATAGCACCCTAATAGGGTGGTATATCCCACAGATAGAGAGGTAGAAAGCCACAACATAAATCATATTCACAACATAAGTCAATTCACACAAGCATCATTTCATCCAGTTGCGTAAGCACAATTGAATGGGAAGGCTATAAGCCTGAGGTTCAATTGGGTGGAGCAATTACGTCACTCCCCCACCAGGCTTTATTAGGTAGCTCACCCTGAGCCTTCCCAGGATTCATCTCTTTTTGCCCCACCATCCACCCCTCCTCCTGCAGCACGTCTCTCTTACCCATGGGCTTCTTCCTCAGCTACCTTTAGCCGACGGAATCATCACAGCGGCACCTGTGGGGGGGAACCCTCTTCTAGGGTTCCTCGCGTCGTACCCTAATAGGGTGGTATATCCCATGGACAGAGAGGTGGAAAGCTACAATATAAATCATATTCACAACATAAGTCAAGTCACACAAGCATCATTTCATCCAGTTTCGTAAGCACAGTCGAATCATTATTTTATGGATTCTGTTTTTTCCCATCTATGTATACCCTTCCTCCCCTCCTGCCCCCCTCCCTGTGTATATTGTTCTTTCCATAATATCCATGAGGTCCATTTACTAATAAATGCCTGAGTGCGGAGATTGATTGAGTGTGTTAGTTCCTCCAACAAAAGATTAATAAACAAGTTAGCCAGCCTGGGAGTGGGTCCCAGTGTGGTAGCCTGGGTACAATATTGGCTGGACAACAGGACGCAGAGGGTAATAGTAAATGGAGTCCACTCTGAAGAAAGGGAGGTTACTAGCGGGGTACCGCAGGGTTCAGTACCGGGACTGGTCCTCTTTAATGTATTTATAGATGACATTGCGGAGGGGCTGGAAGGAAAAGTATGCCTTTTTGTAGATGACACAAAGATCTACAACAGGGTTGATACACAAGGGAGGCAGAAAGGATGAGAAGGGACTTGGCAAGATTGGAGGAATGGTCAAATGTATGGCAGTTTAGATTCAATGCAAAGAAGTGCAAAGTAATGCATCTGGGAAAACATAAACCCAGGGGAAGAGTGTCTAATGGGGGGGGGGTGCTAACAACAAAAATGGAAAGGGGCCTGGTAGTCATATCAGATGACCTAAAGGTAGGTAAGCAATGTGAGAAGGCAGTAAGGATGGCTGGGGGGATACTGGGATGTATAGGGAGAGGCATCACCAGTAGAAAACAAGAAGTTGTTATCCCTCTGTACAGACAGTTGGTGAGACCCCATCTGGAATACTACATGCAGTCCTGGAGACCCCATCTCCACAAGGACATAGACAGGATGGCAGCGGTATGGAGGAGGCCAACTAGAATGGTGCAGGGTCTGCACCAGAAGCTATACAAAGAGAGACTAAAGAAGCTTATATATATATATCCTTATAGAAAGGAGGGAAAGGGGGACATGCTAGAAACTTTCAAGTACCTCAAGGGAATCAACAAAGTCCAAGAGGGTAGCATCTTTCAGAAAAAGAGATGTGCAAGAACAAGGGGGCACAATTTGAAGAATGCATAGGACAGACATAAGGCAATTCTAGTGGGGGTAGGAGGAAGTAGGCTGTTGGTTAACTAGGATCTGCAGCTTATCCAATAGGTAGGGAAATGGCCAAACTGGATGGGCCAAGTGGTCCTTATCTGCCATCAAAGCATATGTTTCTGTGTTTCCCTGATCTGCCCATATTAATATAAATATCACTTTCCCTGGTGGTCTAGTGGACCCTCTCCCTATCCCTGATCTGCCTGTAGTAATACAGTATAAATATAATCATCTCTGATGGTCTAGCAGATTTCTTTCCTATCCCCCGATCTGCCCGTAGTGATATAAATATCACTTTCACTGGTGGTCTAGTGACCCCTTCCCCATCCCTGATCCACCCATAGTAATAAAAATATCACCTTCCTTGGTGGTCTCGTGGACCTCCCCACCCCAGCAGGTAGTGCACCACCACTCTGCTACCCTCCATCCCATATCAGAGCTGGCGACTGGCATAGCCCTTCACTCTCTTCCATGGCCAGATACCAACTGAGCTGTCAAGGAGCGCATACTGTATATAGCTCAGTTGGTGACCAGCTGTGGTGGAGAGCAGAATGCTGTGCCAGTCATTGGCTCCGGAATGGGATGGGGAGTGGGGTGGTGGGGCACTACCTGCTGTAGTAGGGGTGGAGATCCACTAGACCACCTAGGACAGTGATATTTTTATTATTACAGGCAGATCAGGGTTGGGGGGACCACTAGCCACCAAGAAGCTGTTACTTTTTTAACAACAGATCGAGGCTGGGGAGGGGAGACTCTGGCATATGTTTTCTCCCACCCAGGGAGGGCTCCGGGGGAGGCGCAAATGCTCTAACCCTCCCAGAGGATACAATTCTATGTGCCCTTAGCCCAGCCCTGGCTGATCTAATGGTACTTACAATTTCACTCTCTGGTAGCATTTGGAGAATCTCAAATTAGGAGATAGGGCAGCCTGCATCTACTGCAAGCCCCTAGTGCCATGCCACAGCCCATTTGTGTGCTGCAAAAGGATGGCCATGTAAGCCCGCCTTTGGCCTGCAGCAACCATTTGATGCAGGTTGCATTTGAAAATCTCTCCCAGTGCATCTTTGGTGCAAGCAACACCTTGCACAATTCTTTGTGGTGCAAACCTCTTGCACCATTCTGGGAAGCTTGAGAATTGGGCCCTCGGTCAGATTTAGTCTATGTGTAGGAGACTCATCTCTTGCAATAAGAACATGAGAAATTGGCTAGACTTGGATTCTCCACTATTTTCTCCTCTTTGTTTTGGGGTGGCTGAAAGAGGGGTGTTGCCATCCATATTTCCTGCCATACCTCATTCTAAATTTCCAGCTCCTGGCAGACCAGGATGGTTGACTAATCATTGTTCTGGGGTTTCTTTATAAGGCATGGCAAGTTTTATTTTTCAAGGCACCCAATCCCAGAGGCTCTGGGCGCCGTACACATAAATACAAACTGCTCATAAAAATAAGACACATACGTAAATAAAATGCTTATAAATTAACCAGGCCATATAAAACAATAAAAAATAGCAGTCATTAACAAGGGCTATCCCAGAAATATATGCTAGTAGACAGTGTCTGGGAAGGCCTGAATGAACAGGGGGGTCTTGAGACAGGCTTTGAACACTTCAACTGAAGGGGCCTCCCTTACAGATGGAGGCAGCAAATTCCACAGGATGGGGCCGGTGACACTAGAAACATAGAAACATAGACCTTGACGGCAGATAAGGACCACTTGGCCCACCCAGTTTGCCCATTTCCCTACCTATTGGATAAGCTGCAGATTCTAGTTAACCAACAGCTAATGCTCTGTCACCAACAGTTTTTAGCCTCATCCTGGGAATTGCAAGGAGGCCCCTAGAGGAAGGATGGAAGTAGTGGACCGAGGTAGCGGGTCTCAGAAGGTAAGACAAATATCCAGGGCCCAGCCCATGTAGGGCCTTAAAGGTGAGCAAGCCCACCTTGAAGAGGATCCTCCACCTGACTTGCAGCCAGTGCAGTTCATGCAGCACCAGGGTGATGTGGCAGTATTTAGACTGCCCCATCAGCAACCTGGCAGCTGTATTCTGCATGAGCTGCAGTCTGTGGAGGGTACCTCCTGAGACCCCAAAGTAGAGCACATTACAGTAATCAAGCCTGGACATAATGAAGGCACGTACCAAAGTGGGGAGGTCCATGGGCAGAACTAGAGGCTTGATCTTGGTGATATTCCTAAGATGTTAAAAGCTGGTCTGGACAATGGATGACACCTGAGCTTCAAATGTCGATCCATTGCCAAAGGTCACACCAAGATCATGCACCCTAGAGGAGGCCTTCAATGGCACAGATCCCAGGATCAACCCTGTTGCTGTGCCAGAGGCCATCCTATCACGCCCTCTATTCGACTCCACTACCAGTACGTCTGTCTTATTGGGGTTCAGTCGCAACCAGCTGGAGGCCATCCAGTCATTGATCTTGGCAAGGCAGCTGTTCAGCACTTCCACCGCATTGGATGTCCCAGTGGCAAAGGAAAGATTCAGCTGGGTATCATCAGCATAGCAATGAAAACCCAAACTGTATTTCCTACTGAGCTGTCCCAGGGGAAGCACGTACATGGCAGACAACATTGGTGACAGGACCAAACCCCGAGGAACACAAGGTTAGTGGAGGAGGAAAAATTCCCCATCACTGCCCGTTGCCTTCTGTTCATGAGATAGGACTCCAGCAGATGACAGTGCCGGCGAGTCCACAAAATTCCCCCAGGCGGTTGAGTAACACACAATGGTCTGCCGTGTCAAATGCTGAAGAGAGGTCGAGGAGAACAAGAATTGTCCAATCTCCTCGATCTCAAGCCCTGAGGAGGTCATTATGCACCCAAACTAATGTGGTTTCCGTGCTATGCCTCACCCAAAACCCCAACTGGAGGGGCTTGTAAAGGTCAAAGGTCATGATGTGCTCCTCTAGCTGCTGCACCACAACTTTCTCAATAATCTTCCCTAAAAATGGGAGGTTGGCGATTGGACGGTAATTCGCCTTGACATCAGGGTATAACGATGGTTTATTCAGAAGAAGCCTAACCAGTGCCTCCTTCTTGGCATCTAAGAAGACCCCCTCTGAGATAGAGCACCGGACAATCAAGGCGAACATCGGGCCAACGATGTCGACACATCCCATCAAGAAATGCGTCGGCACCAGATCCAGTTCACAATATTGTGTCCTTTAGCCCGAGTGCACCCTCAATGACCTCAGCCACCTCCACTGGTTTAAACCCCTCCCCCCCAACTAGGCAGAGTGCTCTCTGGATGCCGAAGGTGACCACTGTCGGCCAAAACGTGGCACACTGATGGAACGTCTGCCAAATGGTGAACACCCTGTCTGAGATGAAATGAGCAAACTGTTTGCATAAAGCATCAGAAAAGGCTTTTTTCGGCTGTAGATAGGCTGGATTTAACAGCCTGTCCACAGCCCAAAAGAGCACTGTTGGTTGATTCTTCCCAGCAACAATCTCCCAGGACAGGAACTCTGCCTTCTTGCAGGTGATTGCCCTGATACTCAACATAATGAGAGTGCAGGGCCAGTCTGTCCATCTCCAACCCGGACTTCCACCAGCAGAACTCTAATCTCCAACCTAAAATCTTCATCGCCTTGAGCTCCCCATCAAACCATGGGGACCTCAAGTGAGAGAATTTGGATCATACATGGACTGATGCGAGAGAGTCGAGTGCAGCCGACATCACCCTATTATAGGCAGAGACAGCCTTGCCCATACCCCCAACACATGCACTACTAATACTAGATTGATCTGCCACGCCAGAAATCCCTCCAGGGTCAGACCCCCTTAAATGGTGGTAGCTTGCCATCTCAGCAGGGGGAGTGCTCTCGGGTGGGGGACACTGAATGAGAACTCCACTGTGCAATGATCAGACCAAATGACCTGATCAGTCTTGAGATTACTAATTTCAAGCAAGGAGACCAGGTCCAATATGTGGCCATCTTGGTGGGTCACAGAGGAAACTTCTTATGACAGGCCCTGAGATGACATCATCTGGAGGAGGTTGTAAGCTAGTCTAGAGGATTTATCATCAGCCCAGACATTGAAATCCCCCAGAACTAAGCATCTGGGGGACTCCAACATCTCACCGACAATAAAGTTGGCTACCTCCTGCAGGAATTCACCCACCATCCCAGGGGGGCAGTAAATCAAGAGAATCCTGCAGCCTGTGCCCAGACTCCCACGTACAACCACACATTCAAAGGAACCCAGTCTTCCTACTTGGTGCACAGTGAAGCCAAATTCAGATTTAAAACACATGGCAACTCCCCTGTCTCTACGTTCCACTCTGCGGCAGTACACCACCAAGTATCCAGGGGGGACGTCAGCCTCTAAAACCAGGCCAGCATCATCACCCACCCAGGTCTCAGTAATGCACGCCAGATCAACCAAGGAAACCAAGTCCACTATAATTGAGGTCTTGTTTCTGATCGATCGGGCATATAATGTTGCGGTTACATTGGTGAACTTATATCTACCCCCTAAGATTAATTCTCCTACTATTAAAATGCTCCTAGATAAAATACCATCCAAGACAAAGGGGCTGCTTTTGCTTGTTAGAGACTTCAACATTGTCTCGATTCCCAGTTGCGACTCCTGCAATCTGGCCCTTCCAACCTGTACCCCATAAAACATTTAAATGGTTTACTCAGGAGGTGGGTTGGGAAGACATGTGGCACTTTTTACATCCCAAACCCATAATTATAACTTATTCATTTCAGCAGTGCATGGCATGTACTCTCGGATAGATCATTGTTACACTCAAAAAGAAAACCTAACATATCTAGTTGATTGTGCTTTAGGAGATATCACACACTCTGACCATGATCCAGTGATCAGCCGTTGGGAATTGGGCATGGAAAAATGCTCTACCCGGTGGATGTTAAACCCATACTACTCCGAGGGGAACCCTTTCGAGAATTCCTCAATAATAAGACTGAAGAGATCTTCCAGGACAATATAAATCCAGACATATCGCACTTCATGATTTGGGACACTTTGAAAGTTATCCTCAAAGGACATTTAATCCAATACACCTCCACCAAACCAAACTGCTGCAGGAACGTTGGAGAAAGTTGGAGGATACACTTCATTTCCTGCAGCTGGTACATCAGCAAGGAGGCCATTCAGTTCTCCAAAAACTAAAACAAGTTAAGGCAGACTTAGACGTTTACTGTCTCCAACAAACTGAAACTGCCCTTACATTTCTTCGTCAGAAGAACTATGAGGTTAAACCCAGAGCCACCCAGTTGTTGGCTTACCAACTCCATTAACAGCGGCATGCTGCAACAATCCCTGCAGTGTTACACCCCAGCACCGGGGTCCATCAAACCAAACTGCATGACATAACCCGAGCCTTTTGCACATATTACAAGACCCTGTACACCCCAGAGTGAATACTGGCTCCTGCAGATATTGCCAACTTTCTGAACTCCCTCACCCTTCCCATTTTGTTAGACAATGAAAGAGTGCACCTTATGGGCCCAATCCAAACACTAAAACTTGAAGCAGCCCTCAATCATTCTAAAATGATGAAGACACCAGAGCCAGATGGACATGGTACTGCGTTTCATAAAACTACCAAGGACCAGATCCTTCCCTACTCCTCCAGGCCCTTAATAAGGTACAATCAGGGGACAAACCCTCACCAAGCTGGTCGCCAGCGGCAATCTCAGTTATACCAAAGCCAGACAAAAATCCCCAGCTATGTGACTCCTATCATCCTATATTGGTACTAAATACCAGTTATAAATATTTTATGTCTATCTTGGCACACAGGCTGGAGGAGGTCCTTCCTACACTGATTGGGCTAGATCAGACAGAATTTGTCTGCTCAAAAGACAATTACTGATAATATTAGATGGACCCTATACCTGATTCACGAAATGCAGACCCATCAGTCACCCTCTGTCATTCTCAGTCTTGATGTGAAGAAGGTATTTGATAGGGTCTCCTGACCCTTTTTATGCACCACCCTGGGGAAAATGGGCTTTCTGGAGCCTTTGATAAAAGTCATACAAAACCTCCTTTATGGCTCCACATGTGCCAGTGTTAAGATTTCACGACACCATTCTGAGGACTTCCCCTTATTTCAGGGAACCCAACAGGGTTGCCCAATGTCACCCTTTTTATTTCCATATATATTGAACCTTTGGCCCAGGCTATCTGAGAATCCTCTCACTTATCAAGGATACCTTTGGGAGGCAAGGAGCACCAGGTAGCCCTCTACGCAGATGACATACTCCGCTACCTAGATAATCCCCATAGTTCACTCCCCACTGTATTCCAGATACTGGAACACTATGGTACAGTCTCAGGGTAAAGCTCAATGCCACAAAAATAAAAGCCCTAACCTTTCACTATCAGCCTACACAAGAGATTAAAGACTAATATCCATTTTGCTGGGATCTAGAGAAACTAATGTACCTGGGGATTTGCTTAGCACGAATCCTGGCTGCAGCCATACATAACAACCATACCTCTTTCCATAAACAAATGATGCAGGATCTCATGAGGTAGAATTTGCTACCCCTTAGTCTCACTAGAAGAGTGGGGGTGATCTGGATAGTGATCCTAATGAGGGCTCTATACCTTTTTCAAAATATCCCTCTCTCCTTAACACTTTTCGACTGTGGAACAAAACAATAACCAGATTCCTTTGGGCTAGACTTTACTCCTGGATTAAACTTTCAACATTGTTCCTCCCTAGGGGGAGAGGAGAAGGCTGCACCCTCCCAAACCTTAAGCTGTACTACTGGGCTTCCCACCTTCGGCAGGGGATGGAGGCAGCACTTCTTCTGGACCTGAATTTTGTCAAAGCCTTGTATCATCTAGATATACAGCCTGGACGTTTCACATGTCTTAATCCATGGATTCGATACCAACTATCAGTCTGGATTGCTATTTGCAGAGCACTGCATTTATTTCCTTTCCTTAGTTTACGTTATCCTATAGCCCTGTTGGAAGACTTCCATTGGTTCTGACTGATCTAGCCTTCCGGAGATGGGAACATCTCCCACACCAATACCTCAACCAGCTTATGAATGGAGCAACTTTCAAAGCCTTTACTGACATTTAATAGGAGTTTGGCCTCCGGCAGTGTGATTTCTATAGATACCTACAACTCCGACATTTTTTTAACAACCTTCCAATAGGGGTCTGTCAGCTTGAGTCCCACCCAATTATAAGTACCTTCCTTATTTTCATAGTATGGACTGGTGATACTGGACACTTGATTTCCCTTCTTTATAAGTCACTGATCAGCACTATGGGCGACTCAACAGAATATGTGCTACAGAGGTGGCATGAGGAACTTGACCAGCATGTTACAATAGAACAGTGGCACGTGTCTTGTCAAATCATCTCTAAAATTTCTTGTTCCCACCACTGGCAAGTATACACACAGAAACACCAGATACAGTTCTTCCAAACACCAGCTATAATGGCTGATTACCATGCAGCTAGTGATGCTTCCTGATGGAGGCAACGTAGGGACATTAATGCCCACCATACCCACATAATGTGGGCATGCCCCATTCTGTGCCCCTTCTTTTGGTCACTCCAGGTGGAGCCAGAGGAGATGTACAGCAGACCGATGCCTGTGACTGCTGAGATGTTCTTATCATGTCTGCATGTTTCCCATTCATGATACCTTTTAGGTATTCTGCTTATTGTGACAAAAAAGGCAATCACCAGAGCCTGGCTTACACCCCATGTTGCCACTTTGGTGACCTGGAGAGCCATAGTCAATCAGATTTATAGGATGGGGAGAATTGCGCGCACAGTAAATGATTAGGTAGACCTCTGTTCTTCAAAATAGAATGGGTGGGTCCTGTGTGTAATGGCTAAAGACACAGACTTTGTCCCTTGATAGGAACATGGATTTGGGGCACAGCCCCTTCTCCTTCTCAATGTAAAAGAGCCCAATGACATCACCCACCCATTAGTTCTACCACATGGATGTTCTACCCTAGTATAATTACTGATCCTGTATCTTTCCCTTCCCTACTTGCACACCCCTTGAGCACGTGAACCAGTCCCTGTGGCACTCGCCCACAGACATGGTGCCTTTTCGATGAGTCTGGTCTGAGAAGGTTGAGGCTACCTATTACCATCACTTACTTCTTCCCCTCTGCCCTGTCTCTACGAGGGGGGGAGAGAACACAATTACCCTGTGTAGACTAAGATGGTTTCAATGTACAGTAGTTCTATATTATGATTGTATGTTGAGTTGAATGTACTACTAAACTGTTAATACCTGTGGATACTGCAGACTTTGAAATGTTGAAATAAAGATTATATTTACAGAAAAATGTGCTGTTGATTGAGCAACAAGGATGATTCTGAATTTCTGCTTAAAAAAATCTCACTGTAAAATGTGGGACAGCAGCTTCTCCACATTGGACTGAGAGTTTGTAAATGATGGAAACCTCAGAGAGGTAAAACAATGAAGAAAAGCAGACAAAACATCAAAGAAACGGCGAGACATAAAGAGAAAGGATAGTTTATTTATTTATTTATTTATTGAAAGGTTGGTAACCAGGAAAGGCACATTGAGCCGAGGCTCATTTCCAGGTGCAACCCGCGGAAGGGGGAAAGGGTACAATATACACAAAATATAAATATACATTTATATACATTCATGAGATAAGTAAGAGTACATGAAAAATAAACAGTAAATAAGTAACATGCACAAGAAGTAGGACCTAACAGCATGTCTACCAGTAGACAGTTGAATACAAGGAAGAAGCAATACATAAGCTACAGCAGCAAAACAGGCTTGGTGCACTGAGGCAGATGCATTATGCGGTAAATATATATGTTGAGCCGGAGCAGCAGGGAAAATAGGGGATAGGGTCAGAATTAATGTTTGTATCTAGCATTCAAGGTGGGTAAAAACAGTGGCAAGGAGGAAGGGGGAGACACGTGAAATACTTTTTGATGGATAATGCAGTGGGCAAGCTATGCACAGTAAGGGGAAAAGAGTTCCAGAGGGCAGGGAGCCGATGGGTGAAGGCTAGTGTACTGGCAAGTGAGTGGGGTGTGATCAAGGCAAAGGAGTAGTGATCATGAGAGCACAGGGAGTAGCCTGTACTAGGAGCTGGGGCTAATAAGGAGGAGAGATAGGAGGGAAGGGTATTGAACTAGAACTTAACGATGAAAGTAGCGCAATGTGCCAAGCAATGATCATTGAGTGACAGTAAAAAGACGGATTGGTTGCGGAGGGAGTGGTGAGTGCGGTACGGGAGGTTTGAGGCAAATCTGCAAAGGGCATGAAATGATCTAATTTGGTGAGGGAGGATTGCAGTGCCAAGCTACAGACCACATCAGCATAATCAAATGAGGAGAGGATAAGCTTAGAGACATTTTCCCTCCTGATGGGGAGGGAGAGACTGTCCTTGTGCCTATAGAGCATTCCTAATTTTGGATGCAGTTTGCTGTGCATATTGTCCAGGTATAGGGAGAAGTCTAATTTGGGGTCCAGATGAAATCCCAGATATTTATATGATTTGACTACTGTAATTTTGGAGCTGACGAGGGTGTATGAGGTGAGAGGAGTTGTAATCTTGGCTAGTTTCTCAGAGGAGCCAAAAGCCATGGCGACCATTTTCTTAGTGTTGCATTTAAGCAACTTATCCTCCATCCACTTCAGAGCATTCATGAAGTCAGCTTGGAGGATGGGTTCGACCTGTGCCAGGGAGGGACAGGAAACGAAGATAACGGTGTCGTCGGCATAAATTTGAATGTGTGAGACTGAGCAGGCTGAGGGGAGATTGTTTATGAAAATTGAGAATAGTGTAGGTCCAATGATCGACCCCTGAGGAACGCCAGCCAGGATGGGGAGAGGAGCAGATTTGGTTTCCCCTACCTGGACAAACTGACACCTATCGGTTAAGTAGGCCTTGAACCATTCAGTAGAGGTTGGGGATAGTTCTATAGCTAAGAGGCCTTCAAGGAGTAGTTTGTGAGCCACAGAATCAAAGGCCTTGGTCAGATCTATAAATATGGCAAGCATCAGATGACCCTTATCCATGGCTGAGAGGATGCGGTTGGTGAGGTGAAGAAGGGAGGAGGAAATGGAGTGGAGGTGACGGAAACCAGATTGGAATGGTGACAATATGTCATTGGAGGCAAAAAATTGGTTTAGTTTTTTTTGAGATGAGGGATTCCAGAATTTTGGAGAGGGAGGGAGGGAAGGAGAGATAGGTCTGTAGCTGCCAGGGGTGGAGGGGTCACCCCCTTTGTGCAGGGGGATGACTTTGACTAACCTCCAGGCCTTTGGCAAGGAGCAAGTGGTGAGGGAGAGGTTAAAGATATGAGTAATTGGAGGGACTATGGCGGGAGTGGAGATTTTTAAGCGGATGGGGTTAATCCCATCTGGACTTTGTTTGGAGGAGCTCAGGATTTGAGAGCATGAAGTACCTCTGAGGAGGTGAGGAGGGAAGGTGTGGGTGGGTTGGGAGTGGAGGGGTTGGCACCAAAGTTGGGAGGGGGGAGGTGGGGGAATCTGAAGTCCAACCAGTCCCGGAAGGGAAAGGGACATACAGGTAACAGCTGGGAGGGGAGGGTGGTTGTCCTTGGAATAGGGCGCAGTTTGTAAAGAAGTGATTTATGGAAGATGCAACAGCTTCGGAGCTATTGTCAGTGGGATCCATGCCGGCGGAAGGAGCGCATTGAGTAGAGCCAAGCAGGGAATGGAGAATATTCCAGGAGGCAGCTGGTGTGGGGTGGCAATCCTCAAGCTGAGACTTAAAGAAGCCAGGTTTAGTGAAGCACAAAGCCTTAGTGCATGTGTTCCTTAATGATCTGTACGTAAGGAGATCTGAAGCATTAGTGGAGACTTTGAACACTTTCCAAGCTTTGTCTCTAGCTTTGAAAAGTTTCACTAGGTAAGGTGAGATCCAGAGAAGGTGCCTACACCGGAGACGTAGATTTTTTTAGGGGGTTGTGTGAGTTCCAAATAGCTAGGAAAGTGGAGTTGAAGACCATCAAGTCGGAGTTGATGCTGGGGCAATAAAGACCAATTGGCCAGGTAGAGGCTGGCTAGTAATGCCTGCTGGTTGAGGGACTGTATGGGGCCTGAACAGCATATACTTTGGTGGGTTGGGGGGATCGATGCTTCCTGACGCAGAAGGTAATACAATGGTCACTGAAAGCATTGGGGAGGGTGCCAGCTGAGAATTCTTGAGGGTGGGTGGTTAGAATCCAGTCCAGCAGTGAGTGTTTGGAGGAGCAGGGGTTGAGTCTGGTGGGGTCAGTGATGAGTTGCGTGAGGTTGAGGGCCTCAATCTCTTGGGTGATGGCCTTGGAATGCTGGGCGAGCCAATTAATGTTGAAATTGCCCAGGATTAAGAGCTCACCTGAGGCAGCTGAAGAAGTTAGGGTGGTGAGTTTGGAGACCAGAGAGGAGGGAGAGACGCTGGGAAAGAAATAGCAGACAGCGACAAAAAGGGGTGACGAGGAAGAAAAGATCAACTTGGTAAGTAGAACTTCATGTGATTTTGGGGCGACCACCTGGGAGATGATGGAGGCACATAGGGACTCATGGACATAGATAGCAACACCACCACCATGCTTACCCCTGTCTTGCCGAAAAATAGAGTACCCAGGAATGACGACCGAGGATTCAAGGACTTTGATGGATAACCAAGTCTCTGAGATACAAAGGATATCGGGGAAGCATTGGGATATCCACACCTTGATGTGATTAAGCTTGGGCAGAAGGCTTCTTACATTTAGGTGGTGGATGCCAAATCTACCAGTGGGGGGAAGGTTAGAGGCCAGGGAGTCAGGCCCAGGGTTGGATTCAACATCCCCAGCCAGTGAAAGCAGAGAGAGCAGGAGGTGGTGGGGCATAGCAGATGAAAGAGAGGGGAAGGGAGGGATTGGGTGGTACAAAGGGAGAGACCTAGTAGGCAGCACTTGTGTATAATGTCTGAAGGACAAATGTGGAAAAACATCAAAGAACTGAGAAGGGGGTAGGCAGTTTGTAATATTGAGAATTTCCCTCAGAACTGCTCACACGACTCCTGTTACTGTAACTGTGGTGTTTGCCAAATGTCTGTAGTTGATAGGCCAGATGTTCAAAACATTTGCAATTTGTGTGTTCATGCAAATTTTTTTTTTTTTTTTTTTTTTTTGAGGGGGTACTAGAAGCAGTATCCAATAGCTGTTAGAGCACAGAGCTGTGAACCTGGAATCCCAGGTAGGACTCCCACCAGAGTCACTCATTCGCCTTATGATCTTGAGCACGTCATTCAACATATCCTGTTCTTGCAATCTCCATGTGCCACCCTAAACTAAAGTTACTCAGCCTCTCCATTCATGCCTGACAGCTGAAGCATCTGGTCATGTCCTATGGAGTGTTTTGGAATATAGTATGTATGAGAGGCATTTATTAAACCTAATTCCATTTAATAAAAGTGATTTTCCAGAACCAAAGAACACTTTTTAAATATAACATTCCAGCATAATCCGTCTTTTCGTTCATTCATTTTTAGTATTAAACTCCCCTCATGCCTTATTATTGACGACATTTGCACGTAAACAGGGTCTGTGTGTGTCAGACTTCATCTCATCCTGCTGTTTTTACGCTGCTTAAATCATAATTCTCTACTTGTAAGATCATAATAATTTTCTGCCTTTTTCTCATCCCTCCACCCCACCCCCACAAGTATGCCACCTGTTCCACTACTCCCCCCTCCCCTCACTGATCAGGGTCACCACGGCTGCACAACAAACACAAGCTAATCCACACTCTGATAAGTGAATGCTGGCTCCTGCTGACATTTAAGAGGGCTGACTTGGAACATAAATAACAGAGCAGTGCAAGAACCAGGATTTAAAGCATGTGCAAATTAATTTAGTAACATTCAAGGGAGACATGAAACTAACCAAGACACTACAGTACTTCACCTCCCACTGAGGCGTCATCACCCGTCCCTTGATGAAACCTCAGAGAGAGGCAAAAACCTTGGCCAGTTTTGGGTCTCTTCAACTTAAATCCACCAAGTAAAAGTCCAGGATGCCCTGTCCTCTTCGAGAAGAACAACCAATTTTGTAGTCTTGGGGACTCCCCAACTGACTTCAAAATTCCAAAATCCAGTTAATAATTGGGTCACTCCAATATTCCAAGGTATTATACCTTAGAATATTGGAGTGACTCTCTTCAACCTAAAAAAAGTTTCAATTTGCTCATGCTGTAAATCCTGGCTCTGTGTGATACTCTGTTCAGTTTTTATATCACCATGGCTGCACCCACCCTCCAGGCCAGAGGGCAGGTGGGCAAGCAAATTCCAACACAGGCAACACCAAATGCTGCCCCTTGGTCTTCAGGTGGGGAGCAGAAACACTGAAAGGCTCGCACCCTCCAACCCCTGTGGTTCAGTACCTCATTTCAACAACATCCTCAGGCCCCAGCCTACCCAAGTGCTGAGTGGCTTATGTCAAAAACACCCTTGGCTCCCAGCCAGCCTAAGTGCTGAGTGCCTTCTGTCTACAAAACCCTCAGTCCCCAGCCAGACCCAGTGCCAAGTGCCTTCTGTCTGCAATAACCTTGCACCCCAGCCGGCCCAAGTACTTATGTCTGCAATACCTTCGGCCCCAGGCTGGCCCCACGTCAAGTGCCTTATGACTGCAACACTCTCAGCCCCTAACCAGCCCCAGTACAAAGAACTTCACACCTGTAACACACTCGGCTCCCAGCCGGCCCCAGTGCCAAGAACTTCACATCTGCAACACACTCGGCCCCCAGCAGGCCCCAGTGCCAACTGCTTTATGTGTACAATGCCCTCATCCCCCAGCCAGCCTGAGCACCAGTCCCTTATATATATAACACTCTCATCCCCCCGCTGGCCTGAGCACCAAGTCCCTTATATCTATAACACTCTCATCCCCCAGATGGCCTGAGCACCAAGTCCCTTATATCTATAACACTCGCATCCCCCATCTGGCCTGAGCACCAAGTCCCTTATATCTATAACACTCTCATCCCCCAGCTGGCCTGAGCACCAAGTCCCTTATATCTATAACACTCTCATCCTCCAGGCAGCCAGAGCACCAAGTCCCTTATATCTATAACACTCTCATCCCCCAGCTGGCCTGAGTATCAAGTCCCTTATATCTATAACACTCACACCCCCTAGATGGCCTGAGCACCAAGTCCCTTATATCTATAAAAACTCGTATCCCCCAGCTGGCCTGAGAACCAAGTGCCTTATATCTATAACATTCTCATCTCCCAGCCAGCCTGAGCACCAAGTCCCTTATATCTATAACACTCTCATCCCCCATCCAGCCTGAGCACTAGTCCTTTATATCTATAACACTCGCATCCCCCAGCAGCCTGAGCACCAAGTCCCTTATATCTATAACACTCTCATCCCGCAACTGGCCTGAGTACCAAGTCCCTTATATCTATAACACTCTCATCCCCAGCTGGCCTGAGCACCAGTCCCTTATATCTATAACACTCTCATCCCCCAGCCAGCCTGAGCACCAAGTCCCTTATATCTATAACAGTCTCATCCCCCAGCTGGCCTGAGCACCAAGTCCCTTATATCTATAACACTCTCATCCCCAGCTGGCCTGAGTACCAAGTCCCTGATATCTATAACACTCTCATCCCCCAGCCAGCCTGAGCACCAAGTCCCTTATATCTATAACACTCTCATCCCCCAGCTGGCCTGAGCACCAAGTCCCTTATATCTATAACACTCTCATCCCCAGCTGGCCTGAGCACCAAGTCCCTTATATCTATAACACTCTCATCCCCAGCTGGCCTGAGCACCAGTCCCTTATATCTATAACACTCTCATCCCCAGCTGGCCTGAGCACCAAGTCCCTTATATCTATAACACTCTCATCCCCCAGCCAGCCTGAGCACCAAGTCCCTTATATCTATAACAATCTCATCCCCCAGCTGGCCTGAGCACCAAGTCCCTTATATCTATAACACTCTCATCCCCAGCTGGCCTGAGTACCAAGTCCTGATATCTATAACACTCATCCCCAGCCAGCCTGAGCACCAAGTTCCTTATATCTACAACACTCTCATCCCCCAGCCAGCCTGAGCACCAAGTCCCTTATATCTATAACACTCTCATCCCCCAGCTGGCCTGAGCACCAAGTCCCTTATATCTATAACACTCTCATCCCCAGCTGGCCTGAGCACCAAGTCCCTTATATCTATAACACTCTCATCCCCCAGCTGGCCTGAGCACCAAGTCCCTTATATCTATAACACTCTCATCTCCCAGCTGGCCTGAGCACCAGTCCCTTTTATCTATAACACTCTCATCCCCAAGCTGGCCTGAGCACCAGCTCCCTTATATCTATAACACTCTCATCTCCCAGCTAGCCTAAGCATCAGTCCCTTATATCTATAACACTCTCATCCCCAAGCTGGCCTGAGCACCGAGTCCCTTATATCTATAACACTATCATCCCCAGCCGGCCTGAGCACCAACTCCCTTATATCTATAACACTCTCATCTCCCAGCTGGCCTGAGCACCAAGTCCCTTATATCTATAACACTCTCATCTCCCAGCTGGCCTGAGCACCAAGTCCCTTATATCTATAACACTCTCATTTCCCAGCCAGCCTGAGCATCAAGTCCCTTATATCTATAACACTCTCATCCACCAGCTGGACTGAGCACCAAGTCCCTTATATCTATAACACTCTCATCCCCCAGCTGGCCTGACCACCAAGTCCCTTATATCTATAACACTCTCATCCCCCAGCTGGCCTGAGCACCAAGACCCTTATATCTATAACACTCTCATCCCCCAGCTGGCCTGAGCACCAAGTCCCTTATATCTATAACACTCTCATCCCCAGCTGGCCTGAGCACCAAGTCCCTTATATCTATAACACTCTCATCTCCCAGCTGGCCTGAGCACCAAGTCCCTTATATCTATAACACTCTCATCCCCCAGCTGGCCTGAGCACCAAGTCCCTTATATCTATAACACTCGCATCCCCCAGCTGGCCTGAGCACCAAGTCCCTTATATCTATAACACTCTCATCTCCCAGCTGGCCTGAAGAGAAACTGCCTTATGTCTATAACACTCTCAGACTCCAGCAGGCCACAGTGTCAAGTGCCTTATATCTATACCATTCTCGACCTCCAGCCTGCCTGAATGCCAAGTGTCAGGTCATGTCTACAACAACCTTGGCTCCCAGCCAGTCTGAATGCCAAATGGCTAATGTCTACAACACCCACTGACCATAGTCAGACCAAGAGCCATGTTCTGTATGTCTGTAACACTCTCAGCCCCCAGCTGAGTGACTTATGTCTACAACACCCTCGGCCCCTAGCCAGCCCAATTGTCTAGTTCCTTATGTCTCGAACACCCATGGCCCGCAGTCAGCCTGAGTGCCTTATGTCTAAAACACCCTCAGCCTCTAGCCAGCCACAGTGCCAAGTGTCTAATGTCTTCAACACCCTGGGCCCACAGTCAGCCTGATTGCTGAATGTTTTATGTCACAACACCCTTGACCATCAGTCAGCCCACATGCCAAGTAACTTATGTCTAAAACACCCTTGGCCCCCAGCCTCCCTGATTGTCAACTGCCTTATGTTGACAACACCCTCGGCTCCCAGCCAGCCCCTATACCAACTGACTTATGTCTAAAACACTCTTGGTCCACAGCCAGCCTGAGTGCCACGTGCCTAATATCCATAACACCCTTGTACCCTAGATAGCCTGAGTGCTGAATGTCTACAACACCCTCATACCCCAGATGACCCAAGTGCAACACCCTCAGCTTCCAGACAGCTTGAAAGCAGGTGCCTTATGTCTGAAACATCCTTGGTCCCCCAACAGCTAGATTGCCAAGTGCCTTGTGTTTACAATACCCTGGGCCTTCAGCCACAATGACTGCTGACTTTTTTATGTCTGCAACACTCTCTGCCTCCAGCTAGCTCAAGTGCAGAGTGCCGAGTGCCTTATGCCTACAACACCCTTGGCCCCCAGCTGGCCTGAGTGCCAAGTTCCTTATTTCTGTGACATCCACATCTTCCTACCAGCTTCTAAGTAGCCTCCAGCTGGTCCAAGGGCTGAGTACCTTCTGTCTACAACACCCTGGCCCCCAGCTGTCCCCAGTGCTAACTGCGTTTTGTTTACAACACTCTCAGCCCCCAGCAGCCCAAGTGCAGAGTATCTAGGTCAACAACACCCTCAGCACCCAGCCTGCACAAGTGTCAAGTGCTTTATATCCTCAACACCCTCAACACCCTCAACCCCAGCCCCCACCTGACCCGAGTGCCAAGAGCCATCTGTCTACAACACCCTGGGCCCCCAACCAGCCTGGCTGCAGAATGCGTTATGTCTATTTCTCTTGTGTTGAGCAGTGATCAGTAAAACCTCTACTCCCAGAATGCAGTGTAAGTATGAAGCTTCTTGTTTTGGCAAGAAGGTCCTTTCCTTTAAAATAGCAGTGCATGCAGTTTTGAAAATTGTGGCCTCAACCATTGTATTCTGCTTTAGATTGCCCCCTTCCCCCTAATTTGAGAATGCTCTAGCACTTCATTTTTATTTCAAATAATTAGAGCATCATTTCTTTGAAAATGGCTAGCCCCATATTTTAATCGTTATTCTTAACTGATTTTGAATACTTATTGCCCTGTAAGGTCAGGAAGCAGTATCTGCAGCATGTTGGTCCATCTCAATCACACGAAAAGTGATGTTAAACAATGGATAATTAAAAACAGCATAGTTCAATACTGATAAAAACCTGGGATCAGCTATATTAAGTAAAATAAGGGATACTTCTTTAAATATCTCAAATCTAAAAAATACTAAAACATACTATGAATAGAGGAAAGGGAGGCATCTTACGAGACACCATAAAAAGGGTGACCTAAAATGGAATAAAACGGCATTGGTTTAATACTGTTATTGTAACGTGCACTGCTTCTTTGAAGAGCTGGTAGCTACAGTACTTAAACTATTCCATGTACAACAATTATGTTTGCTTTACTTTAGTGCCTTGTAGTTCTTTGTTTTTAACTTTCTCCAGCTAATGGTATACTTAATATTTCAGATAATGCGGCAACTACAATATTTCACTTCATCTTTCAAAAAACTGTCACCAACTGACCTTGTACTTAAGACATCACAGTCTATTGTCATGCTTAGCAATATGATGTCACAAGCAAAGACCCTTTGAGGCTTGCGGTACAATAAACAGCTTTCTATACAGTGTTTTTGGGTAAGCTACTAAGATGGGGTATTAATCATGTTAAGGAAATTGCTAATTAAAAAGGTTTGTTTCTAGTGAATTGTAACATCCGAAACATTATGTTTACGAAAGTATGCACACAGACACACATGCACGCACATGTGCACACACACACAAACACACACACGCACACACACCACCTGCACAGCTGCTCTTTAACAATTTCTTGTACATTCAAATACTGTGCTATTCTGCTAACAGGTAGCACTCAGGGTGTGTTCAGTGGGTTCTACTGTAGGAGCTTTTTGCAGTTTTGTTGATCCGATTGTCTCCAAAATCAGAGTTGGGAATTCTGTCCATAGTTCGAATCAGTTTCACAGTAAAGGTTTAATTTTGCCACTACATCTAAATCATCCCATTCCAAGGCAAAGATATGGGACTTCAGAGGAGCTGACTTTGATAAGATGGCCAACAGAGTTAAGCTAGCCCTGGCAAAAAAGAAACACTGGTGAGGGGGTACAGGCAAAGTGGGCAAGCATTAAGGATGCAATACTTGAAGCAACAGCCCATTCTGTTAGACAGAAAAGGAAATGCAAAAGAAGAAGGAAACCACTTTGATCCTCAAATACAGTAGCAGAAAAGGTCAGAGTCAAAAGGCTGGCCTTCAGGAAATATAAGGGAACACAGTAGGGTGAAGATAGGGAGGCATACCAAATTGCCCTAAGAGAAGCAGGGAAGGCAGTAAGGCAGGCAAAGTCTGAAACTGAGGAAACACTAGCACGAACAGTAAAAGAAGGTGACAAGACTTCCTATAGATACATTAGTGAAAGGAGAAAGTCCAGAGGGGGTATTGCTAAGCTCAACGGAGAAAAGGGGGCATGTGAGGAGGAGGACCCCATAAAAGCATCTATCCTAAATACATACTTTTGCTCAGTATTTACTGAAGAGAAGGTAGGGCAGGGCAGGGCCCACAGCTCAGCACCATGGACACAGGGGGGAGGGAGGTGAGCACTACTCCCTTCACAAAAGAAAGGGTCCTACAAGAGCTCGCTAAGCTCAGGGTGGACAAGGCAATGGGACCTGATGGCATACATCCCAGAGTACTTAAGGAGCTAAGGGTGTAACTAGCAGAACCATTAGCAGAACTGTTTAGTGAGTCTCTGAGCACAGAAGAGGTCCCAGAAGACTGGAGAAGGGCTCATGTGATTCCGCTCCACAAGAATGGTAGCAGGGAGGAGGCAGGGAACTACAGACCAGTCTGTCTTACCTCAATAGTGGGCAAGATTATGGAGGCACTCCTTAAGGAAAGGATAGTGCAACACCTGGAATCCATAGGGGCACAGGATCCAAGACAGCATGGGTTTACAAAAGGAAGGTCCTGTCAAACTAATCTCATAGATTTCTTTGACTGGGTAACCAGAGTGGTGGACCAAGGGGGAGCAGTTGATGTCACCTACCTTGACTTCAACAAAGCTTTCGACACTGTTCCACATAGAAGATTGATAAATAAGCTGGGTAGGCTCAGGGTGGGTCAGAAGTTGGTCAACTGGGTGGCAAACTGGTTGACGGACAGAAAACAGAGTGGTGGTAAATGGTATACAGTCAGAAGAGATGCAAGTCACAAGTGGGGTACCTCAGGGATCAGTCCTGGGGCCAGTCCTCTTCAATATCTTTATTAGTGACATTGCAGATGGACTAGAGGGTAAGGCTTGTCTGTTTGCAGATGACACCAAGATCTGCAACAAAGTAGATGATCCAGATGGGGTGGGCAGAATGAGAAGAGATCTGGATAAACTAGCAAAATGGTCAGAAGAGTGGCAACTGGGATTTAATGCAAAGAAGTGCAAGATCATGCACATAGGGAAGAGAAACTCTGAAGCCACCTAAAGGCTGGGAGGGGAGTTGCTGGCAGTCACAAAGGAAGAAAGGACTTGGGCATCATCATCACCGATGGCCTGAAATCATCCAAGCAGACCTCTAAAGCAGTAGATAAGGCTAGGAGGATGTTAGGGTGTATTAGTAGGGATATCACAAGTCGTAAGAGGGAGGAAATCCCTCTTTACAAGACACTGGTTAGATCCCATCTGGAGTACTGCATGCAGTACTGGAGGCCACACCTTCACAAGGACATTAACCAAATTGATGCAGTCCAGAGAAGGGCAACCAAAATGGTGCGGGGACTGCATCAGAAGACATATGAGGACAGATTAACGGAGCTCAATATGTATACCCTTGAGCAAAGGAGAGTGAGAGGTGATATGATCGAGACATTCAAACAACTTAAGGGCATTAACAAGGTGAAAGAGTCTAACATGTTTAAATATAAGAAAAATAGCAGGACAAGAGGACACAGCATGAGATTAGAGGGAGGCCGATTAAGAGGGAATGTGAGGAAATTCTTTTTCACAGAAAGGGTGGTGGATACATGGAACGGCCTACCTCAGGAAGTGGTGGCTATGAATACAGTGCAGGGCTTCAAACAGGCATGGGATAGGCATAAGGGAGCAATACAGATGAGTATGAATAGATAGGCCACTGACAGAGCAATGGCCGATTGCACATTTATAAGGTAGAAAAAGAAATGGGCAGACTAGATGGGCCTTGCGGTCCTTATCTGCCATCAACTTCTATGTTTCTATGTAAACTACATGCTGGAGAGCAGGCCCTCAGGGGCTCAGGCTAGACAGCAAGGATTACTGCACATTTATTTACAACAGAAGCTCAGTCTGGGCCCCTTGAGGATGACATCAGTAGTTAATAAATCCTTCCTGACATTTTTTCAATTATATTATGGTCTTATTAAAAGGCCTTATTTAACAACCTGCCACCTCAAGACAGTTGCCTTACTCCCTCACAGAAGAGGAAATGATGATAAAGTAACCCCCCCTCCCCCACACGAAGAAAGCCATCTTTTCTTTTGTTAGAAATTATCCTGTATGTTTAGGCATACAGTGACTCTGCCTCCTATTTTAATAAGACTGCCAACTCAAATTCATTGGATGAGACAACTGCAAAGTGAAGCCAAGCAGCTCTGGTACAAATAGGGACTTGGGAAGCCACATCTGTAACAATAAAATACATAAAAAGAGTGCATATGAACATATTATGATTTAAATTATGTTAAGGCCTTCTGTTTAAAGAACATGAAACTTGAAATTAAAATCAAAAGGATTTATTTGATGAAAATTAGCAAAATCCCTGTGTGCAAACCGGACTATGCCAACAGAACTTAGAACTTAGCTTTTTAAGATGTATAGTCCTGCTGTTTGTTATGTCTTTTATTGATAATATGACTAATACGTGTTTTTAATATCTGTACAATGCTATGATCTGCTAGAATAGCATTTTATAAATAAACAATTGATTGATTGAACTTTATATTTTTGAAACCATCAGCAGCAGACACCCTATTAGGGTTTTAAAACTACCTGGAAAGTTTATAGAGGATATCTGATGGGTGGGATGAGATAATATTTTTATCTTCTTAAATGGTCAGTGACCCATTGACCATCATGAGTGGTGAAGCCATGAGTGAGGGTACAAGAGGTCACTGACAAAAATGAAGATAAAAATATCTTATTGCCACTCATCACGTGTGGATTGTACAGTGTACATTAGCATTATTTTTAAAACATTGTAAAAACCACAGCAACAGTAGTTCAGGAGAGTGTGAGGCACAGTGCTCAGCACAAGGTATAGAGTGACGAACCTGATTGTAGGGATAAATGGAAATGACGTACTCTACTAGCAAGACAAATAAATTTATATAGCTAGTGAGGATTCTGTGTTCAAGGTAGTGCTTTTATCTTAGTGTAGTGGTGCTAATGTACATCGTGTAACATAAGTTATCCTTATTAAAGGTAGGCGAGCAAAGAGTTTTTCATCTATTACCAAGAGCTAAGTCAAGGCTTTGGCTTGACTCTATGAGATGAATCACGAGACGGGCCATGGCTGTGTTAGGTTGTTCTCTGTGATACCGACAGTGACCCTCATGAGTTGCACAACGGGAGTTGAAAGTTCCTGACATGACACTAACTGCTCAGGCTGATACAAATCCTTGCTTTGATTATAACAGGTTCAGCTTGACCTTGACTCTCAATTGCTTATAGAAGTTGAGTCGAGCCAGGCATTAGGCTCGTGTCAGCATTGGCTTGCCTGCTTCTTATACTGAGTGAGTAAAAAAAGATGTCATGATGTGTCATGCCTGAAACCTTCTGACCCAGGACTACCTTGTGGAAAATCTGTCTACTGTAAATGTGTTCCTCATGGCTGTGATGCTGCACACATGCCCCCCCCCCCACACACACACAGATATACACACTCCTACGCACAAGATGAGCAAACGGCAGCACGTGGAAATGAACAAAGGAATACTTTTTGTATACCACAATAAATCCATACAGTTGTTCATTTTATTCGAAAGCACCTTACAAGCTACAGTTATAGCCATAGATAGGGACAGACGTTTCCAGATATTTTGTGATATATCTGAAAAGATTCTCTTTTGTGGCCCACAGTGGGACTGTAGGTAGGCAGGAAATTTCTCTACAGATATTGCAGAAATTTCACGAACTATCTGGCCATGTCTTTGGCTGCAACTACACAGCTGTAGATCAGCCATGACACACACCCAGAGGGGGGTTTATTAAGACTGAAGTGGTGTAAGCATAATTGTGATTGCATAGGTCTATTTCTAATTTGAACTGCAAAGGGTATAAAAGGTTACTGGTTTTGAACCTCTTTTCAAGCCTCTCTAGTTTTTGTAAATTAAATGTATGATAATAAGGCACTAATATATCATAAATACACATTTTTTAACTATTACTCTTTTAATAGAAAACACTGTTCTTCAATGTCACTTGTCTTTATCAAATTTTCAAGTACATTTTTCCATAAAGTTTGTATGCAATCTTCATGTCAGGATTTTTTGACTTTAATAGTATATTTGTTATGGCACCATAGTGCTTACCATGGCAGGCAGTCTATGATATCACAAATTCAGCAACTGCGAGGTCAAAGGGGAGACAGTCGGATATTTTTGAAACAGACGGTGGAATTAGTAACTGGAAATAGTTAAAAGACTGATAATGAGACAAAGTCAAACAACTAGAAAACATTGACATTGCAGAGCAGCTGACAGCTCTTTTATTCTCATGCAGGCAATTTACGCCAGGTGCATAATAGACAAATACTTAGGATTGGAGAGGGGGGGTGTCTAAAGATAAGATTTGTTACTTTGCTGATCAATCTACAGGTATCTGACTAGTTTAGTTCATTCATATACTAGCCACATACAGGCAGACTGGCCAGCCTACCCTTGGTATCTATCTATTTTGCACCTGCAGGCTTGTTCCATACTTCATGTCATCAAACTGCTGATTGGGGGGGGGGAACCTGCAGTGCCCAGCAAAAAAAAACAGCCTAATTTCGCTCCTTGGGTCAGCAGCTGCTTTGTCTGAGTTGCCTGCCACAAGGGTTGCCAGCTGTTCTTTAAATGCAATTGCTACTGTAAACCCTCTCTCCCTTGGGGGGCTGCCCTGTATACTGGGAGAGGAGATACAGGAAAGATACATGTCTGGAAAATATCTTGACTCAGGGCAGATAGGTCAACACACAAAGGTGGGCAATCACTTAACAGTTTTCTCATGGTCCAACTTTAAGTGATAAACTCATTGTCCAGATTTAGAAGTCGTAATCAATAGCACTACAGTGTATTTATTATGACAATTCCCTTTATCCTCTGGCTTGTAGTCAGGAACATTACCTCCAGCATTAATGCCACTGTACACCACCCTACTAACCCAATTCAGCAATGCTCCATTACATAATGTGGGAGATTTCTGAATTGGATTAGTTAGGCGAAATAAAGTGGTGTTAATGCCGGAGGTAATGTTCTTGAATCTAGTCCAGTGTCGTCTTGAGAACCTACAGACGTTATCCTGAATCAGAGTCATCTGTTTGTGGGCAGGCTTCCAATTCTCTCTCTTGTGACACATTCTCAACTCCCAGCACTTTACATAGACATAGAAACACAGAAACATAAAATCTGATGACAGATAAGGGCCGCTTGGCCCACCCAGTCTACCTATTTTTCCCTACATACATTATTACCGCGGACTGTACTTGATCTACAGCTCTTTCTCCCTCCCCCTCATCCTTTCTACTGTGATTCCCTTGTGCCTATCCCATGGATTCTTGAACCCCACCACTGTTTTCACCCCTACCACCTCTGCTGGAAGGCTGCTCCAGGAATCCACAACTCTTTCTGTAAAGAAGTACTTCCTCACATCTCTTCCGAATCTACACCCTCTAGCTTCATAGCATTCCCTTTTTCTTGAGCACATTTTTTTCTGAAAACTACTTCTTGGGCACCTTTTTTTCTGAAAAATATTTTTCTCCTGTACCTTATATACCCCTGTGAGGTATTTAAAGGTCTCCATCATATCCCTCCTCTCTTCCAGGGTGTACATATTGAAGTTCTTTAGTCTCTCCTTGTAAGACTTTTTTTGCAGACCCCGTACCATTTTAGTTGCCCTCCTCTGGACCACCTCCACTCTGTCTATGTCTTTCTGGATATGTGGTCTCCAGAACTGGACACAATACTCTGGGTGAGCTCTTATCAGTGGCAACACCACCTCCCTCCTTCTGCTGGTGATACCCCTCTCAATGCATCTCAGCATTTGACTAGTCCTCTCAACTGCCTTATCACATTGCCTGGCCACCCTTAAGCCAACCAATGTTATTACCCCAGGTCTCTTTCCTGCTTGGTCATTGTCAGTACTACTTCACCCATTTTGTATTCCATTCCTGGGTTTCTGTGCCCTAAGTGCATTATTTTGCACTTTCCTGCATTGAAACCCAACTGCCAGACCCTTGATCACTTCTCAAGTTTTCTAAGGTCTGTGCTCATCATTCCCACCCTCCTCCCTTGGAGTCTCCACTGTATTGCAGATTTTGGTGTCATCTGCAAAGATGCAGGCCTTCCCTTACAGTCCTCTGTAATGTTACTTAAGAGGACCGGTCCCAGCACTGATCTCTGAGGCACCCTGCTGGTCACCCTCCCTTCCTCAGGGTGAACACCATTTGCCACCACCCTCTGTTGCCTATCCCCTAACCAATTTCTTATCCAGTTTACCACTTTTGGACCCACTCCTAAGCTACCTAGCTTGCTTACTAGTCTCCCATGTGGAACAATGTCAAAAGACTTACTGAAATTTAAATGGGCCATGCCCACTGTTCCACCCTGTTCCAATTCCTTTGTCACCAAGTCAAAGAAGTCTACCAGATTTGTTTGACATGACCTTCCTCCAGTAAATCCATGCTGCCTTGGGTCTTGCAACCCACTGGATTCAAGCTACTCCTTAATCATTTCCTTCAGCAGTGATTCCATGACCTTTTCCACCACCAATGTCTGGCTGACTGGCCAATAAATTGCCAGCATCCTCCAAGTGTCCACCTCCTTTCCTCCAAAGCTTCTGTTACTTTCTTGTGTCCCCTCCTCTCCCCCTTCCACTATAAACACTGAACAAAAGTATTTGTTCAGGATGTCTGCCTTTTCCTGGTCCCCCTCGGCACAGCACCCCCTTCCTTTTCAGCCTCACAATCCCACACTAGTCATTCTCTTTTCACTTACACACCTAAAAAATGTCTTGCACCCTTTCGTTACCTCCAGAGCTATTTTCCCTTCAGTTTGTGCCTTTGCACTCCTTACTGCTTTCCTTGCTTCCCTCTGTTTTCCCTGATACACCTCCCTATCCTCCTCACTCTGCATCTCCTTATACCTTCTGAATGCTATCCTTTTAGCCTTTACCTTTTTAACCACCTCTTTTGAGAGTGTCTTTTTCCACTTACTTTTGCTCACTTGTTTGATGCAGCGATTTGTTGCCTTTACTATGCTCCCTTTTAGCTTTGCCCACTGTTCCTTCACCCCACCCAGGCCATCTCCCACCAGGTCATCCCTGAAGCATTCACTCATCTTTATAAAATCTGCCCTCCTGAAGTGCAGTACCCTCGCCCTTGTGTGGTTTGATTCCACAGTCCTCCTTATACTGAACCACACTGTACAGTGGTCACTGGTCCCCAGGTGGGCTCCCACCTTGATGTCTACAGCATTGTTCCTGTTAGTGAATATCAGGTCCAGTATTTCCACATCATGAGTGGGTTCACTGACTACTTGCCTGAGGAACACCCCTACAGAGAGTCTAGGATGTCACTGCTTCTACCTGAAGCTGCTGCTGGGATGCTCCAATCTACATCCAGCAGGTTGAAATTCCCCACCAGCAGTACCTTCCACTTTTCTCCCATCTTCCCAATGGCTTCCACCAGTATCCTATCTAATTCCTCCCCCTGTGCTGGAGATTTGTAGATCACTCCAGTGTGAATAGTGCTCCATTCCCATCTCCAGGGTGACCCACAGTACCTCCACCTCCCTCTTTATTACCTGTATATCTATCACTCGCTTTTATGCTTTCCTTCACACAAAGCACCACAACCCCTACTTTTCTTTCCACCTGGTCCTTCCTGAACAGAGAAATGACTGGTAGGGTCATGTCCCAGTCATGGTTTTACACCATGACTCAGTAAAGGCCACAATATCCAGGTTGGCCTCTGCCATGATGATCTCTAGGTCAGGAATCTTATCTCCTAGACTTCTAGCATTTGCACACATGGCCTTCCAGATTTTGTTTCCACTCTGGTTTTTCCCCCTCCCCCTTTTTCCTTTTTGCCCTAACTCCCTCCTTCCTCCCTCTCTTTTTAATGCTCCCATTCCCTTCCCCCTTTTGTTTCTACCAACTTGTTTCCTTTATTAATTTGTAACCCAGGGGATTCCTCTCCTCTTGGGTTCTCTTTACTGTCTACTTTAGTCAGTAGGGGGCAGTTTCTGCATTCCCAATTCTTTCTGCCACCCCCCCCCCCGGCTAGTTTAAATGTTCATCAAAGTAACATTAAAACCTTCCACTGAGGACTGCAGTTCCCCTCACAGATGGATGCAGGTTACCACCCCTGTATAGGCCCTTATCCTCCCTGGTGAGTCCCCAGTCACCAATGCAGCCAAATCCATTCTGTCTGCACCATTTCTTCATCAATGAGTTGAAGCCCCTAGTGTGACGATCATTCTCCTCCCCCCTTTCCCATTATGGACCTCAGTGAAAGCCACTAAGAGAGCTACCTGTCTAAGACCCCTCCGCAGCTCCCTAAACTCCTCCTGCACAATTCCAACCCTGTCCCTGGGCAGGTCATTAGTCCCTATATGGACAATGACATCCAGTTCTCCCTCCTCTACTGCTGCTATTGCAATCCTCAGAATCCACTTCTCATCCTTCCAGACCGTGACACCACATAGGCACCTAACCTGCCACTTACCCCCTTCCTATTCTCAAAACTTTCCCCTGACAATCGAGTCCCCCACAAGAAGTTGTTTCCTCCTTCTCTGGGGTCCTCTACCACCCTGCTTGTAGTCTCCACTAAGGAGGGCCCCAACATCCTCCCTGGTCACTACCATGGGTGCCTCCTCCTGGCAGTCCCACTCCACCAGAGTGGTGTAGGAATTACATAGTGGTACTGGTTAAGGAATGTGCCTCTGTCCCACCACAAACCACCCTTGAAGATCACACCACAGTCCAGCCGTTCCTCATCCCTGGCATCCTCTGAGATAACAGTGGCAGATTTGGTGGCCCCTGGGTGGGGAAAGAGGTCCCCTAAATCCTAGCCGTTTCTTCCTTGAGTATAGTGACCTCTGCCCTTAACCCAGATGGGTGTGTGCAGATGGGGCAGCACAGCAGCCTCTAAAAGTTCTGTCTGAAAACTGCCGCTGCCCCCCTCCCAAGGTTCTGCATTTTACCACTCCCAACATTCTCAACTTCTGTTCTCCCTGTGTTACCTGAAAATATGTTTGTACCCTTACCCATGATAGGGTGTTTCTAGTTTCCCCCTTTTGTTTGTTTCTATTTGTGCACTCCCGTTCCTTGTTTAAATCTCTTTATAGCCCTACCATAGATAGGGTGCTGCTCCTATTCCCCATTTTGGCCTGCCTTTTACATTCCCCCTTCCCAACAGTGACTTTTACACAGTAGTGAATAGGTGCCTTACCTTAGTCAATCAGCAGAGTCCCTTGCTTCCTTTTGCTACCGCCTGCCATGCCTAAGATGCCAGTTACCTGTTCCACTCCTTCACTATTCCCCTCACCCACTGGGACACAAATGTGTTGGGCATGATAGAGTGGAAGTGTTTTTACAGTGCTCTTGTAAGAAGGCACTAAGCCTGCATCAGCTCCACTCCCCACCCCATTACACACCTTATTCAGAGGGCTTCCTAAATCTACTCAGTCCAAGGCTTAGCTCTCATGAGCTAGCTTCCCCCACACCACCTATTACAGTTTTAAAGACAAGTTTCAAAGTGTCCCAGGCACCACCTACAAATGTATTTTTCTCCCCACTTACCCTGCTACTTTTAGTATGAAGAGAAATATAAATAAATATAAATGCACCTTTAAGGTAAAGCTAGGTGTGTTTATTCATCTCTGTCAGCAAAGTCTGCTCTTCTAGCTCAGGACTCCAACTAACTTGACATTTTAATTTGTTAGAAGGTGGTAACCCCCCATTACACTCCTGATTTCCAGGGCTTCCTCAATCTACCCAGTCCAGGCTTAATCTCCTGAGTTAGTTTCACCCATTCCACCTGTTACAGTTTCAAAGAAAAGTTTCAAAGTTCCCCAAACACTGCCTACAAATCTCTTTTTTTTTTCTACCTCCCACTTACCCTGTTACTTTCAGTATGAAGGGAAATGTATAAATAAAAATATACCTTTCAGGTAAAGCTAGGTGCTTTCAAAGCTCTCCTTCAGCAAATTGGGTGTTTACTCACCTGGTAAAGGTGATTGTGTTGGTTGGCATCCATGGCACTCCAGACATTACATCATGAGTTTTAGCCTACCTGATAGGCTAGTGATGCACATGACTCTAGGATCACATTTCTAGTATATCCAGGTCCCAGAAACCCCTGTTCTCCAGTTCGAATCTTCCATAGCTGAAATCAAGGTTAGTAAAGCGCAAGCACAAAAAAAGCAAAGAAGACAATATAATCATTGTATACAATGATACAGACTGAGGCGTTAAGCTCGTGTGGCCAATGGGCCCAGTTTTATTTTCCTATTATTACAATCTAATATCGACCCCTAATAGGTTGACAGTCAGTATCCTCCACCCTTGTGGGTGTCCTTAGTGGCATATATCCGAATCCCTCTTTAGATATGCATGTGAATGGTCCGTTCCTGGTCACTCTGAGTACTCTGTCGGGAGGGTCTTGGAGTGCCATAGGTGTTAACCAACACAATCGCCTTTACCAGGTGAGTAAATACCATTGTGATTGGTTGACCATCCATTGCACTCCAGATATTACATCATGGGTAGATAAGTAGCAGTATTGTACCCTAGGGAGGGAGACAGAGTGGTCTATGAGTGAGAGGAAGAGCTGGCTGTTAGGAGGACCTGTGTGGCAAAAGTGGGCTGTATTCTGTACAGGTACTCAAGCCTATAGTGTCTGGCAAATGTATGGATGGAAGTCCATGTTGCTGCTTTGCATATGTCTTCTGAAGACACGTTTGCCCTTTCTGCCCAGGAGGTGGCTACTGATCTCGTGGAATGGGCCTTGATACCTTCGGGGGGTGTCATATGCTTGGCTATGTATGCTTCCTGGATGGTTCTTCTGAGCCAGCCAGCAATCATGGTATTAGAGGCTGCCTTACCTTGTCTTTGTCCCCATGTGACAATGAATAATCTCTCTGTTTTACGTAGGGGCAGAGTCCTTGATATGTAAATGGACAGGGTGATCCCGACATCCAGATGGTGTGGGAGTGGCTTAACGCCCAGTTGGGTGTCTCCAGAAAAGGTGGGCAACTCAATGGGTTGTTCCTATGGAATGTTGTGGATACCTTCGGGTGGAAGTGCTGGAACCGTCTGTAAGTGAACTCCTTGAGGGGTGAACACAGTGTAAGGCTCTTTATATGACAGTGCTCCTGGTTCTCCGATACATTGAGCTGAGCAGATGGCGACGAGGAAGCAGGCCTTGAGGCCAACCCAGAAGAGGTCCACCTCGTGTAGTGGTTTGAAGGGAGCAGTACTAAGGGAGTCCAGTACTAGTGGGAGATCCCATGGGGCGATGGAAAGTCTAACCCTGGGTCATAGCACTTCCACTGCTCTTAGGAAGTGCAGGGCTTCCAGGTGTGCTTCCGGGCTGTATCCCCCCGATGGAACCAGTGGCTGCTCCAATGGCCTAGAGCTGCACCCTGAGAGATGAGTGAGCCAATCCCTTGTCTACTCCCTGTTGGAGAAATAAGAGAATGGTTGACATGTCCGGTTGCTCTGGGTCCTTTCCGTGTTCTCGACACCACCTCACGAATAGAGACCATTGTCTACCATAGGTGGATGTGGTCGAGGATCATCTAGATTGTAGCATCGTTGACATGACTGACTCGTGGTAGCCTGCTCTCATCAGTCTCTTCCTCTCAGGAGCCAGGCCATGAGTTTCAGAGTCTGTGGGGCCGGGTGAAGTACTGGGCCCTGTGTCAGCATATCCGGTCGGTAGGGCAGCCTGTGGCTGTCTAATGTCATGGCCATTACCATGGCAAACCATGTTCTCCATGGCCAGTAGGGTGCCACTAGAATGATGGTACATCGAGATGATCAGATCTTGGTTAGCACCTGGGGAAGCAGGGGAAGGGGTGGGAACACGTAAGCATGCTCCCGGGATCACGGTTGTGACAGGGCATCGGTTTCTTGGGACTGGATTTCCCTAAATCTTGAATAGAACGCCTGAACCTGTGTGTTTTCTGTTGTGGCCATAAGGTCCATGGATACTGGCCGCCAGGTTTCCTGGATCATCTGAAAGAGACCGGGATGGAGGCGCCACTCCCTTGGGTGGACTTGTTGCCGGCTGAGCCAGTCTGCTCGCACGTTGAGCTTGCCTGCGAGATGCACTGTGCCAAGATGAGTGAGGTTGGTCTGTGCCCAATTGAGGACTGACACTGCCTCCCTCAGCATGGCTCTGCTCTTGGTGCCTCCTTGTTTTGCGATATACGCCACCATGACCTGGTTGTCCGAGCGTATGAGAACTGACAGACCGTAGATGAAGGATCTGAAAGCCTTGAGGGCATGGGCTACTGCCCTCATCTCTAGGACGTTGATGGACAATTTGGCTTCTGTTGGTGTCCATAGGCCTTGTGCCGTCAAGTCGTCCAAGCACACTCCCCATCCTGACAGGCTTGCATCCGTTTCTATTGTGGTGGTGTAAGATGCCTCTAGTGTCCACCATGTTAGCGAATGTCTCACCGATGGTGGTAGTGGGACTATGACGTGCAGGTTGTACTCGTTCGGTGATCCCGAGTGAGTACATAAGTCTGAAGTGGTCACATGTGCCATCTGGCCCAGGGTATGAGGTCCATACAAGATGCCATGCAACCTAGCAACTGGGCTATGCATCCCATGGTTGTCTGATGGCGAGACCTCAGGTGATGAGACAATGTTATCAGGTTGAGCACCCTTGTCTGGGAAGGGTTTTACCATCCCTGTGACATGCTGATTAGCGCCCCCAGATGTTCTATTTGTTGTGTGGGCATCAGATGACTCTTGGCTCAGTTCACTACCCAGCCATGTTCCTCAAGTGCCTTTAGGGCGGTCAAGGTGTCTTGGTGCTATTGCTTCTTGGAGCGTGCTCGAATGAGCCAGTCATCCAAGTAGGGTATGATATCCAGACCTTGATCCCAAAGTCTGGCTACTAAGACTATTGACACCTTGGTAAACACCCTTGGTGCTGAGGTAAGTCCAAAGGGCAAGGCCTGTACTGCTAGTGGTGGCCTAAGATGTGAAACCTGAGGTATTGTTGGTGTTTTGGTCTGATAGGAATGTGGAGGTATGCGTCCTTCAAGTCTATGGACGTGAGGTAATCGCCTACCCGGACGCTGCATAGGGTTGACTTTATGGTTTCCATTTTGAACCTGTGGCACACCACGTGTTGGTTGAGATGTTTCAGGTCCAAGATGGGACAAAGTTCTCCTGATTTCTTGGGTACAAGGAAGAAAATGGAGTACACCCCTAGTTTCTGTTCGTGTGGGGGAACGGGCTGGATAGCTCTGTTTCGTAGCAACTCCAACAGGATATGTTGGACCAGATGAGCTGTTGCCTTCTTTTTGGCAATGGGGGAACTTAGGAACCTGTGTGTGACGGGGGATTGGGACAGCTCTATAGAGTACCCTCTTGACACCACTTCTTGGACCCACTTGTCTGATGTTGTGTAGAACCACTGGCGCCTGAACAATGACAGTCTTAGTCCCACTGGGGGGTACGTTCCCTGTCTTTGCAGTGTTCTGGTTATGTAGTCATTGTTGCTTCCCCCTGTAACCTCTACCTCTTCACCCAAACTTGGAGCCACGGGCTGTAAAGGAGGATGGTTGGTAAGAATGGAAGAAGGAACTGCGGTAACCGTTGGATGTTCCTCTGCCTCGAAAGGAACTGTTCTGGGAGTGCGTGTCCCTGCGAGGTTGGTATGACTTGTGTCCCCCCCCCCAAAACCTCCGCCTCGCTGAAGGGAGGTAGGTGTGCCTAGTCTTATTCTTGAGTAGGTCTTTGCCCTTCTCTTTTTTTTTTAGGAATTCCTGTAGGCCCTCCCCAAAAACATTCTTTCCCTTCATGGGTAAATTTTGTAGTAGTGTTTTGGATTCGTTGTCAGCGTCCCATAACTTTAGCCACAATGCTCTCCTGGTATGGTTAGTGATGGCCATGGCCCTGGCATGCAGTCTAAGGGTGTCCACGGCCATGTCCTCCAGGTATTTTGCAGCATCGAGAGTGCACTCTAAAACTTCTGCCTCTCTGGACTTGGGGTTTGCCTGCTCTAGGAGCTCCTCAAGCCAGCGGATTTGTGCATGTGCTGTGTACATGGCCGTTATGGAAGCTTTGGTGGCAGTTCCCTCGATTTCGAAGGCCCTTTTTAACATGTCCTCCACCTTTTTGTCCATTGGGTCCTTTAATGCTATAGTCCCGCAAGGCAAGATTGTTTTCTTACTGAGTGCTGCCACCTGAGGGTCAATGGTTGGGGCTTTGCACCAGTTGCTGGCATTTTCCTCTTGGACCAGGTACATCCTGTCCAGATTTCTTTTATTTGACATTCTGCTCGGTTCTGTGGATTGCCACTCTCTGTTGAAGAAGTCCTCGATTGCTGGGCATACCGGGAAGGTCTCCGTGGTGGTCGCCTTTTGTTGGATCATGGGATCTAATTTTGACTCTGGTTTTCCTTCCTCGACGTCGAACCCCATAGTGGCCTTGACAATTTTCATGAGGCCTGGGATCATATCGAAGGAACAAAGCTTAGAAGTGAGGGATGGTATGGATTGCGGTTCCATGTCCTCGTCGTCAGTCTCCGCTCCATCCTCTTCGTCTGGTATATCCTTGTCCTCTCCAGAATCCGGCCTAAGATTGTCTGGTACTGGTCCTGCAGTGTCTAAACATTCCTCAGGGGCCTCCCCTGCATTGTCTGGCTCCGGAAGCGGTGCTGTTGCTCTATGCTGGGTAAGGGATTCGAGTTTCTCCATTATCTTCAGCATGAAATTCTGTTGGCTCTCCATCATCACTACTGTGGCCTGTTGGTTCTAAATCAGAAGGGTTCCAGGATCCATCCAAGTAGGGCTGCTGGGCCCTGGATTGCTGGGACCTATGTCAGGAGTTTGCTCCAGTGATAAGTCGTCGTCATGAAGACAGGCGGAGCATAGGGGGTGCTGAGCATGGGGCAGGAAAGTAATGTTACAAGAGGAGTACTTCTTGGCCTTGACCATCTGGTGAAGAAAGAAGAAGGCAAGCGTATTGTTAGGGCTGGTTGCAAGTGGGCCTCCGGGCAGATTTTGCCCCATAGTTACTAGTACATTCTGTACGGTCTAGCACCGTGTTGAATAAACCATAGGTGCTGTTGGACAGAACTGGCGTTGGGGGGTATGTATAGATTTTGGAGGCAGGTACAGCATGGGGGGGTCACCATGGAAAGTAACCCCACATGGAGAGAAGAACCAACTTGGCGGTCGCTATTTGAAGGAACCTCCAGTATTGCAGTGAGATACATATAGGGTCGCTATGGAGAGGGACCCGTATGATAAATGGGGAAGTTCTTTAATCGTGGCCTGTACATAACAGGTCACTATGGGAGGGACCCCATATATACATGAGAGAGAACATTGGGTTCATAGAGTGGAGAGATCATCTCTCTCCTTGTTCCCCTTGTCTGATCGGTTACTCCCCTGTGAGCCAGAATTCACTGTAAAATGCCCTTTGCTGTCCAGATAAAGGTTGTAGAGATACGTGAAGTCACTGAACCTGAAAAGATTTAGTGCCCAATAGGTGAGTGGATGAGTTTAAGGGGGGAGTGGTCCCCCCCCTCTCTCTCCTCACGGTATGCTGGGGCTTGCGACTATGCATCCGAGAATTGCATGGGGCCAGCAACCAGTTGCGGGGTAGAATTATTTCTATTGAAATTTTAGTATCCCTTTTGAAATGATGCCCCACTTGACGGTGTAGCACTGTTAGAGACCCGAAGTGGTTGGGTGCAGTGGTGCAGGGGGCGAGAGATGAGCCCGACAGTGACATTGCCTCCAGAAGTAGGCCGCGGGACCATGTGGTTGCCTGGAAGAATGCTGGGGCAATTTGCCAATCCCTCGAAGCATGGGAAGGAACAAGGAGTAGTAGTAGGGCAAAGGAGCTTGCATCACGCCTTAGAAGCTTCACCCTCCTGAGGTCTAGTCCCTTGCACTCCTCGGAAGCTAATGGGAACGCCAGGAGCCAACCACGCGGTGGTGGGGATGGGGGGAAGGTGGTGCTATAGGAACTGCACTACGGGTAGGCCAGAGGCCTAGTGTTGGCGTGCTGTCCTTGTTAAAAGGGCTCACCTGGACTACAAGAGCATTTTTTTCACCAGGGAGACCCCCGCGGCGCAAAGCGCCTCGTGTAACACCTCTGGAGACACTCGGAGAGGTGAGGCGTGAGTACAGGGCATGGGGGGGAATGCCTGCGTTTGTGCTATAGCGCAATGCTGTAAATGGAGTCAGGGAGGCGCCAGGACGCGCGATTAGCGTGTCGCGATGAAAACAAACAACTCTGTAATCTCTAAACAGTTTCTAGACAATTTTTCCCCTTCAAATCAAACACAATTTCAGCGCATCTAAGCAGGAAAACCTTACAAGCGACTGTAGCGAAACTGTGTAAATACAATTATTGAAGGCAGGCCATCAAAAGCAAAAGAAATGAAATTTTTATAAATTCAGTGATTCATGCCCCATACACACAAGATCGTGATACCACTGTTGGCTTCCAGCTTTCTAGCAGCCTGGAAGTATGTATCGCTGTAGGGGCACTAAATCCTATTATTCCACAATAAAGAATAATCTTAAAGCCACACAACTGGCTTTATATACACTCAAGTACAACGTGCTGCATTTACATCCTGGAACAACCATTGCAGCACCTAGATTTACTGCTCTGCCCTTAACAGTACTCATTATAGCAAACATAATCAGAGGCCTACCTTTCTGTGTAGAACAACAGGAATCCTGGTGTGCTAGTAGCCTTTTCAGATGCACGATTTGAACTGGAGAACAGGGGTTTCTGGGACCTGGATATACTAGAAATTTGATTCTAGAGTCATGTGCATCACTAGCCTATCAGGTGGGCTAAAACCCATGATGTAATGTCTGGAGTGCCATGGATGGTCAACCAATCACAATCTGTTATCTCCACATGTAGAGATACAGTACGCTGTACTTTCTCAGACTTCTATTTTACTTGACTATTAACTTCCATATTTTGATGACTTAATACCAGAACAGCCACACAATGTTACACTTTACCAGGACCCACTTTATACTGGGGCCTCCATCTACCTCTTCTCACTCAGTACCTCTTTGCAATTTAAACCTTTTGCTTTCATGGTTATTCACAGAGGTTATAAATGATCCCTAAGTCCTTTAACAGCTGACAGTCCTCACATCCCCATTACTTGGGTGACCCCCTAGAGGATCTTAACTCATAACTCCCCCCCCCCCATTCTTGTACTGTCCTCTGCTGAGGGAGCCACTGGGATGTGGGCCTCCAGGCAGGAAGTCGAATAGTTTGGGGACCTAAGTGGTGATCCCAGGCATGACCACTGAGGCAGAGATCTGTACCCAGTTCCTCTCCATTGCAGTGGGCACCTCTAGGATGCTAGGTTAGGTGACACCTAGAAAGACCTTTGTGCACTGGGGAGCACAACCCCCATCATATTCTATTGTATATTTGAGTATGTGTAAGGTGAAAGAGGCTGTGTCTTCAAAGAGTCATGGAGACAGAGAATTAAGTTATAACATTCAGTTAGACAGGGTGTATGAAAGAATAACTGGCTGATGTGGATGATTACATGCCAAGGCTGAAAGCTGGGGTGTTTAATCAACTACAGAAGCTGGTTACTCTGTGTATACCCCAGCTAACTGAATGTTATTACTATCATACAACTAGGAGTTTTGAACCCAGGATTTTAAAAGTTCTGTGGTAGTTAAAGTGGACCATGATGTTTTTCCCCTTTTGTTTGTGGACTAATTGGATAAACTACTGTGGGCGTGTTTGAAAAATGCATAACCTACTGTGGGTGCATCTGAAATGTGAATAACCTACTGTGGGTGTGTTCAGATGTGGTTGTAGTACTTTATGGGGTATTAAATGACAGTTTTCTGTGTTCTGATTGGCTGACAAGAAATACATGTCACATAACTGGTAATAAATAATGTAGATATTGTATACTATATTGTATATTGTTTTTCATAAAATGAGTTATGGTGACTTCTGCAAATGCTGCTCTCTAAATGGAGGAATCATACTACCTGTGATTTGCATGTACAACCCATGATGCTTTGTATTATGGTGGTATGTGTAATTTTATAGTTCTCTGAAACTTGGCTTTATTGCCAGTGCCCTTTGAGTAACTCTTGCCTCAGTGCTTCCACACTGAAGTTCTTTGTCTTTCATATTACCTGCTATACCTATAATGTATTCATGATCGCAAGGTGTTGCATTTTCTCAGCAACACTGACACAAAAACACCTGGCTATTTTATTAATGTAGTAACACACTCCAGGGTGCTGCATTCCTTCGATGATATTGGCACTCCTCCAGTGTGTGTGTGTGTGTATGTACTAATGAACACTCAGCCTGCAGCATCATGTCTCACCACACACTGAAGAAGTGCTAGTATCCACCAATGACTGCACACCTTGTTGAGTTAGTGCCTATATGGTTTATGTCAAGAAGTCATTAGTCATTAGTACCACGATCAATAACAATATAGATTTTTTGCTAAAGTAAGCTAGTGTATCTATAATTTAACTTTGATGGGTAACAGGGCATGCAGTTAAACAAAAAACATATTGGCATTTGAAGAAAAAAAATTAAATTCGGATTTAATAATAATAATGTTACAAAATGTGATGTGATAGCATGTTTACACTTAGAGCTCGCACAAGGCATGTGGATATGTCTAATGTTTCATAGTTAGGTGTGTCAATATATTTCTTTATAAAATGTAATACAGAGTACTTTATAATAATTTTGAGATGATGTGCATATTTATTAATCCTGTTAATACTGATTATTTTTATTATTTTTATATTTTACTAATAGTAAGCATGCCCAGGTGACATGCAACGGCCTGACTTAGAATATGCCATTTATCTTCATGAGTGAGGGGGTAAGACAATAACTCAGGAGTCACAGAGTCACACGTGAATTATACATGTTCTGTCCCCTCACAAGTGGTGATAAGTAACATAATCTGTGCTAGGCTATTGCATTTCCCGTACACAAGGGGTGGGATATTCAGACTGCACCAGGCTGTGGCGCAAGCCTGGGCGCAGCACAACTGACAGGGTGATATTCAATGGTGCTGCCCCATGGCTCAGCACCGTTGAATATCGCTCTGTGGCCACCTGCATTGTGCATGTCACAGTGGCACTGCACCAGAGCAAGTGACCAGAGAGGGGCAAGGGGATGCACTAGCGCAAGTGCCATTGCACTAGGCGCATCAACCACGATATTCAAAGGTGCATATGCGAATGGAGCCATAATGCATGCAAGGTGCAAATGGGTCCATTTGCATGTCATTATGGCCCCATTCGCATGCAGGTGCGCCCATCCCTGGCGACTTGCACCTGGCACCCTACCAGGCTGCAGCCGTCGGGGACCGATGCCCCCCACAAGCGGCAAGAGCTGCCCCAAGCCGATCAGCGGGCATAAGTATATAAATAATAAACTCCTACTATCCCGGTGGTCCAGTGGATTGTTTGCAGCCCGATCGCAGGCATAAGTATATAAATAATAACTTTCTGTACCTCGGAGGTTCAGTGGATTACAGCTCGAGGTGATCAGGGAGAAGTTGAAAGATTATGTCATCTGGTGTTGCGCAGTTCTCTCATTCTCCCACTGAGTTCAGCCTGTGCCCCCGTCATGGGGTGGCAGTTCCTCACCCGCAAGTCAGCTGTTGGCCGACTGACTGCATTAGTACAGTTGTATGTCTATTGTCTGCCAGTATGGCCAATGGGCAAAGAGATCCTACTGTATTACATAGTTCAGAGTATGTGGAATGAATCCATTCACATATCTGGACTATGTAGTACAGTACGGAATTGCACTTCATTGGCCCATGCTGTGGGACCAATGGGCATACATTTGTACTGTATGCAGTCAGTCGGCGGGCGGGAGCGGGCAGCTTGCTGGTGGGAGCCGCCACCTGCTGCTGACCGGGAGGGAGCGGGTGGTGGGGCTCACAGGAGGGTGGGTGGGGGTACCGCTGGACCACCAGGAAGGGATCTAATCTTTTTTTAGACTTCTGCCCACGATCGGGCTGCGAGTGGTCCACTGGACAACCAGGGGTATAGTAGTTTATTATTTTTATATTTATGCCCACGATCGGGGCTGCGAGTGGTCCACTGGACCACCAGGGATGTAGGAGTTTATTATTTTTACAGTCATGCCCGCGATCGGGCTGCGAGCGATCCAGTGGACCACCAGGGATATAGGACTGTTTAATTTCCTACTTCTGCCCGCGATTGGGCATGGGAGGGCGCTACCCGATGGAGGGTGCCACCGGAGCTCAGGTGGCCACCCACAACTGCCATGTTGCACCCTGCAATATGGCAGCTCACCTGTGGGTGGCTGGCTGTTGCTCCTTTATTTTTTGGAACAACTGTATGCGGCACATGTAGGAGTTACGCCTGCATGGGCTCCACACATCCCGGGCTGAATATCAGGATGTGCGGGGGTATGCATGGGCATGCCCCCCCTACTTGTGTTGCATACATTACTGATGCACCCCGGCATATTGGGATTTGTGCCATGCACTTTCCCCTTTTGAATATCGCACCGGGGCGCATCAGTGGGTTGCGCATGGCGCAACTGTGTTTCACCATGCGCACCCCTTCTGAATATCCCACCCCATGTGTTTTGAATTGTAAAGATTTATAATTAGTTATTGTTATGAAGATGTAACTGTTTCTGTTTGATTTCCCCTGCTCTATTTTGAGTGCAACAGAGGCCATAAGAATCATCAGGCATTGTTCAAGCTGCTCTCCCATTGGTTACAGGTTCCTTTGTGATCATTCCAAGTAGAGATAAATGGCTAACATAATGATAAATTATTTATCTTCATTTAAAATGCTTCAGTGGCTGAAATAAACCATTTAACTGTAAGGTCTGACTATCACCCATGATAGATAGATAGATAGATAGATAGATAGATAGATAGATAGATAGGTAGGTAGATAGATAGATAGACAGACAGACAGACAGACAGGAAACCAGACAACTAGACAAACAGTTTTAAAAACTATTGTGTTTTATTCAGAATATTTCTAAATTGTAGACAATTCCATGCCTGTCTTTAATACTGTACTGTATGTTTATATTATAGTTGGTGTTCATCTGTCTAATTGGTATGGTTACACATTTCAATTGTTGAGTGACTTCGGCATCAAGCTTCAGTACAACTGGAGGTTCTGTTGTCAGCAGTCAATTTAACTTTAGGGGACATGAGGCATGGGGTGCAACCAAGGGTATTAAACCTATAGTTTTACATTAGCAAATGTAATGTATCCCACCTGGAGGGTCTTGATGGTATAGTATAACTAAAATCTCTTTCATTTTTTAGATGAATGCTGTATAGTGAAAACTGTAATATTTGTATACTATATGAAGCCGTCTAGCCTTTAGCCTAATCATGTTAATCAGAGACAATAAAAATTGAATACTGTATGTAGGTACCTGGAGTTTGTTGTCTGTGTCATCACTGGTTATCTTGCTTTATTTGCTCCATAGTCTCCACTCCACCTTCCTTTTATTTGACTCTGCACCCTCTTCCTCACACATGGGCCTGTGGTACATCTCGTTAGGGCAGCTAGCAAGACTAATATTATTATAGCTTGACTGAGTTGTATGGCAGTTGAGGAGAAGGGAGGAACCCTGTAGGCTTTGCTCACCAGATTGTCAGTAAATGTACAAGATGTTCTAAGTTCCTGCACACTGTAGCATCCTTCAAGGAAGAGGGGAACTTGAGGTTTAAGATTGCAATTTTCCAGCACCAAATGAAGTACCGGTCTATATCAACAGAGCTAAAGGAGTTTTTTTTTTCTTTATGTAAATAGATAGATAAATAGCTAAATATATAGATAGATAGACAGACAGACAGATAGATAAATAAATTCTTCATTCATATAGACCCTTTCCAGAGCTCAAAGAGCTTCATACAGTAAAAAAACAATTACAAATACAAAAAGACTTTTACAGTTTCAAAATGTAAATGCACCTTATACTCGATGGGAATTTTTTAACCTAAAAATTCAACAGTATAACTAAAACATAGAACGTGATGGTAGAAGGAGACCATGCAGTCCAGACTAGAATGACCATATGGTCTCCTTCTGCCATCACTTTCTATGTATCTAATCTAATAGCTAGTCAGCACAAACTATCAATCCCCTGAGAAGGCTATACCAGACAGCTAGGTTTTCAGTTCTGATTTGAAAACTTCTACTGATGAGACACTGCGGGTACCTCTGGGGACAACATTCCAGAGCCTTGGTGCAGCAACTGAAAATGCCATTCTCCAGCCAGTTTTCTCCTCAAAGGGGGACTCTTCAGAAGCCCCCGAGTAGCTGAAGGATTCTGCTATCCCCAAGATCTGCCCGGTGAGTTTCTAGTAGCTCGCAAATGTATAGGGGGTACAGTCTGTTTGTGGCCTTATAACCTAGCAACAGTATTTTAAATTCAACTCACCATCTCACCAGAAACCAGTGTAACTCATGAAAAGCAGGAGTGATATGTTCGAATTTAGGCAATCCAGTTAATAACCTGGCTGCCGCATTTTGAACTATTGTCTGCGAAGCTAAATAGTCAAAAGGCCATAATAAAGTGTGTTGCAGTAGTCAATTTGAGAGGTGGCAAAAACTTGCACTAGTGTTCACAGATTGCCCTGGTCAAGGAAGGGGCATAACTTGGCTATACATTTTAAATGATAGAAGCCACCACGGACAATTGATGATACCTGCAAAACCATGGTCAGCTCACCATCATAGATGACTCTCAGGTTGCAAACCCTCCTTTCTCATCTGAAACTTAGCCCCATGTTTTAGGGGGATCTGCAGTTGTTCATTTGCAACAGACACCAGACATTCTTGGCCCACCAGAAGAAATTCAGCTTTACTGGGGTTCAATCTCAGCCAGCTGGCCTCCATCCAGTCTGATCTTTGAGATAGTATTCTTAATGGCAAGCATTGATCCCCTTGCCTGAGTTTAAACAAAAGGTAGAGTTGAGTATCGTGTATGTAGCAGTGAAAACTCAAGCCATACCTTCGGATCGCATCCCCTACCAGAAGCATATTAACTGTGAACAAGAATGGGGGGGGGGGGGTAGGACTTTGAGTGATGTCACATAAGATGGGAGAGGATGCAGATTGACAATTTCCCAACACCGCTGTCGGACAGCATCCTTCATGGGTTCACAGTGGGAAGGTCATGTCAGATGAATCTAATAGATTTCTTTGACTGGGTGACCAAAGTAGTAGACCAGGAAGGGGCTGTGGACATGGCCTACCTAGACTTTAGCAAGGCATTTGACACAGTCCCACACAAAAGATTATTAGTCAAATTAACCAGCCTGGGAGTGGGTCCCAGGGTGGTAGCCTGGGTAAACATTGGCTGGACAAAGGACACAGAAGGTAATTGTAAATGGAGTCCACTTGAAGAAAGGGCGGTTACCAGTGGGGTACTGCAGGGTTCAGTATTGGGTCCAGTCCTTTTAATGTCTTCATCAGTGACATTGCAGAGGGACTGGAAGGAAAAGTATGCCTTTTGCAGATGACACAAAGATCTGCAACAGGGTTGATATACAAGGAGGCGTGGAAAGGATGAAAAGGACTTGGCAAGGTTGGAGGAATGGTCAGACGATGGCAGCTAGGATTCAATGCAAAAAGTGCAAATAATGCACCTGGGAAACAAGAACCCAGGGAAGAATACACAATGGGTGGAGGTAGTAACAACAACAAAACAGGAAAGGGACCTGGGGTAATCATATCAGATGACCTTGTAGGTTAGCAAGCAAATGTGAGAAGGCAGTAGGGAGGGCTGGGGTATACTGGGATGTATAGGGAGAGGCATCAGCAGCAGAAAATAGGAAGTTGTTATCCTCTGTACAGACAGTTGGTGAGACCCCATCTGGAATACTGTGTCCAATTCTGGACCCCATCTCACTAGGGACATAGACAGGATAGAGGCAGTCCAGAGGAGGGCAACTAAAATGGTGCAGGGTCTGCAAGAGAAGCCGTATGAGGAGAGACTAAAGGAGCTTAATATGTATACCCTTGAGGAAAGAAGGGAGAGGGGGACATGATAGAAACTTTCAAGTACCTCAAGGGAATCAACAAAGTCCAAGAGGGTAGCATCTTTCAGAAAAGACACTTGCAAGAACAAGGGACACAATTTAAAGATAGAAGGAGGCGGTTCTAGGGCAATGTGAGGAAATATTATTTCACAGAGAGGGTATTGGATGCATGGAACAGCTTCCTGAGGAAGTTGTGGGGTCTAAAACTGTGGGAGAATTCAAGAATGCATGGGACAGACATAAGGCAATTCTTGTGGGGGGCAGGAAGATATAGGCTGTTGGTTAACTAGGATCTGCGGCCTATCCTGTAGGTAGGGAAATGGGCAGACTACATGGGCCTAGCGGTCCTTATCTGCCGTCAAAGTCTATGTTTCTATGTTTCTGGGAAATGCCTGACCCATTTCAGAACAGTTCCTGGCAAACCATAAAAACTCCTCAGGCATTGAACCAGCTCCCCACCATCCATGGTATAAAATGCAAATGACAGAACGGATAGCTCTCCTCAATCCTTCACCAGGAGCAGTATGTAATGGATGCACAAAGCTCCAACGTAATTTTCTGTGAAGATGTCCTTAACAATAACAAAAAGGAATGGCTTGAAATTTGAAAGCTGTGTTATAGAGTTCTGTTGATTCCAACGAGGATATTTTTGCTTTTGCTGGGGACTATACAGGGAACCTAGTTTTCATTTAGCTTTTCCCAGCCATGATCATCAGGAATGTACCCTGATCACATGGACATATCTTGGTCTTTCCTGTGAGACACTGTCTTTCCCAGGCCCAAGTCCAACCCAGCATCTCCCACATGTCTGCCCTCCATGGAAGGGGTGCGGGGGGGGCATCCTCCCAACCCGAGGCAATCCACTATTGTGAACTAGGAGTCAAAGCCAACTGGCACTAAAACCAGGTGAGCCCTTAAAGTCCAGGCTTTTATACAGATGGCCATAAGTTTTTGCATTTTTTGCACCACATTTTCTCCCTGTTATCTCCTTCCTTCCTGGGTGTTGCCCATTGAGTGCCTGCACTGCTATACACAACAACATCCTGTGGGGGGAGCAAGCTCCCTTGGATGGGGGTCAGTGTAGTACCAGTGCCCAATGACCTTGATCGCAGCACACTGCCAAGCAGCAGCTGTTGTAGCCTGGCCTGGCTGCCAATCTGATGACCCAAGCTCACTCTTAAACTCAGGTCACCTGCACGGCAGCATGTTGCTCTGTTGCAGGGCCATCGGGTGGCCACAGAGTAACCTCTTTAACTTCAAGGTGGTAGCCCATCAATGGAAATGGGTTTGTTAATCTGTGTTCATTTGCAGAGTACATAGCTACCTGACCAGTAACATTGCATTGGTGACAGAAGGAACTTAGGGTCCACCTTGTCTGCCCCTCCTGCCACAAGGCAGTAACTATACCTGATTTGAGCATGGGAACACATCCAGGTTTATCAGCTACCATTTTATTTATTTCTTTTTATTCATGTCTTTGATAACTGGGTAGGTGCACTGCTCCAAAGGACTGTTTTCAGTCACAACCCAGGCCACAAGGTGGCGGCAACACAGAAACAATAGTACATACAGGGTACAGTAAATGCACACCCCAGCATGAGGTGGTAAGGAAAGAAATATACAGTGGATAAAGTAGATTATGCTATGACAACATACATAAGCAAAGACAAAGCGATAAAGACAAAAAGTGCAATTTAAGGTTGCTGCCCCTACTAATGCTATGCTACCCTCAATGCCCTCAATGCCATTCTCCCTCAGAAATCTGTCTAGTCCTGCTTGAATACCTAAGACATGCCTCTTCGTGCAACCTCAGTTGGTAGGCTAGTTTGCATGCTGCTCACTCTCTGTGAGAAGTAATGCTTCCTAATGTTTTCTTGTCTTATTCCTTCCCCCAAGTTTGAGTGCATACTTTTCAATTCTGCTTGCTTAAGTCTATGCACTGTAAGGAACACCATTATCATTTTACAGTATGTCTCCTTTCAGTGAAGTGAAAGGCCTCAATTCCCAATTGTAAAGTGGTTTTCCATTCTAAGACTTGTGGGATGTCAAGTGTGTCACACTGGTGAGGTACCTGGCTGCTAGGGACGGAAGGCATTGGCTGCCCAATATTTTCAACTCCCCTGCTAGCCAACCATGAAGAAGTATAAAGCTGACTGTTAAAACAGTTGTTCATGCACCCTCAATCACAGCCAGAGGACACAATCCAGCTATTTCAACTCTATTGATCAGGATGGGCAACTGAGGGAAAACTTGGTGGAAGGGATGGCCTAAAAGGGAAAAGTAATGAAATAAGAGTTCTCTTTTCTAACAGAGAGGAAACAATTAAAGAACACATCTTCTCTAAGAACTTACCAGTGCTAAATATGTATTACACTTTTTTTAAAATAACAAAGCAATCCCATTTTATTGCTTTTTTTGAGTTATGGGTCCTACATGTATCATTCAGATACAATGGAAGCCACAATAAGAAATATTATTTTAATTAATGAGAGTATGATACCTGTCTTTTGGGCCCATCAGAGATCATGAGCATCAGGATGGGACAAATACTGGAAAGTCATATGGCGAGCATCCACCCAGAAATGGACATTGAGCAAAAATGGGCAGTCATCAAGGCAAGACTGGCTGAAGCCACTAGAACTTGTGTCAGGAGCCAGAGCAAGAAAGCCAGGACCAAGAAACCAAACTGGGTGAGTAGAGAGGTAGTGGAGAAGGTGAGGGAAAAGAAGAATGCATTTTAGACCTACAAGAGATCCAACAGGGCAGAAGACAGAAGAATATGTGAAGAAATCCAGAGAAGTGAGCAGAGTGGTAAGGGCAGCAAAGGCTGCTAGGGAACAGAGGTTAGTGCAGGGGATCAAAGAAGGAGAAAAGGATTTCTTCAGATATATCAGAGCAAAGAAGAAGAGCAAGGATCAAATTGTTAGGATCAGGAGGGGAAGTGGGTGGGTAGAAAAGGGGTCTGAGCAGGCAGAAGTACTTAATGAATACTTCTGTTTAGTCTTTACCAAGGAGAGGGATGGGCCCTTACCTGAGAGAAAGGGTGAGGTGGGGAGGGTGGGGGAGAGGCAACCACAGACGGTGAAATCATGGTGGAAAGGATGAGGGAGGGTCTTAAGTCCTGAAGATGGACAAGGCACCTGGCCCAGATGGAGTCCACTTCAGAGTGCTGAGAGAGTTGGAAGAGGTCCTGGCAGGGTCATTGGTGGATCTGTTCAATACCTCTCTGAACTCAGGGTACGTGCCCAGGTACTGGAGGGAAGCACATGTGGTACTTCTCCATAAGAGTGGGCCCAAGGACAAACTGGGGAACTACAGACCGCTGAGCCTTACTGCAATTGTGGGAAAACTGATGAAGACAATCCTCAAGGAAAGACTGGTGCAATTTCTTGAGGATAACAATCTCCAAGACAGCAGGCAGCACAGGTTTGTCTTGGGCAGATCCTGCCAGATGAATGTGGTTGATTTTTATGACTGGATTACGAGGGCACTGGACAGGGAACATGCATGGATGTCCTCTACCTGGATTTCAGCAAGGTCTTTAACTCAGTGCCACATGGTAGGCTGACCTGCAACTTGAAGAGTCTTGGAGCCAGGATGAAATTGATCAGAAGAGTTGAGAACTGGCTGCAGGGTAGACAGCAGAAGATAGTAGTGGGGGGGGCATCTGAACCCAGGGCAGTAATAAGTGGTGTATCACAGGACTCGGTGCTGGGACTGGTTCTGTTTAACATTTTCATAGCCAACATTGCAGTAGGGATTAAGAGCAAGATCAGTGATCAGTCTCTTCGCAGATGACACAAAGATTTGTGCCGAGGCAGATGAGGGGGGCAAAAGTACTTCAGGAGGATTTGGCAAAATTGGAGGAATGGTCTCACACTTGGGAGCTTGGTTTCAATGCCTAGAAGTGCAAAGTGATGCATTTAGGAGGCAAGAACCCAGGACACAATTACTGGCTGGAGGGTGTCCTGTTAACAAAATCCAATGAGGAGAAGGATCTAGGAGTGCTGCTAACTGGGGAGATGAACCACTCTGCTCTGTACAGGAAGGCAGCAGCAATGGCAAACAGGATGCTAGGGTGCATAGCAAGGGGGATTACTTCTAGGAGTGGGGAGGTCATCTTGCACCTGTACAGGTCTCTGATGAAACAGAACCTAGAGTACTGTATGTAATTCTGGTGCCCCTACTTAAAAAGGGACATCAAACTACTGGAGGGGGTACAGTGCAGGGCAACAAAAATTATCCTGGGGGACAGACCATATGAGGAGAGACTGAGAGAGCTCAGTATGTATACCCTGGAGGAAAGAAGGGAGAAAGAGGATATAATTGAGACCTTCAAGTACCTGAAGGGTTTGAACAGAGTAGACACCAGGGACCCAATTCCAAGTCGTGTTATGCATGGCACAAGGTGAGTTACACCAAACCTTATGGCGTAAATCGCACTTTGCGCCATGCGTCATGCTAGTTGCAATTCTGAGTTGCGGCCTATGTCATGCCACATGCGGGTTGTGCCAAAGGTGGGCTATGCCACCCACTACACCCGCAACCCACTGCTGCATGGCGCAAGGGTTGGTTACGGCAGCAACTGCGCCCTATTCTGAAAGGGCGCCTGCCGCAACCCAGTTACATGATTCCAGGTCCTGCTATGATGCTGTGGGTTAGACCAGCATGGAGGTGGTCTAAGGGACATATATCCTGGCACAAGGATGCATGCCCCCCCCCGCATTGCCGCATAAAGCACAGGGGTGTGCCCCATGGACCCCCCAGCCCTGTGATGCCCCCATGCCCCACAATATGGGTTGCCACCAGGTCCCAGGCCCCAATGGTACCCCTCCAATGTTACCACCACACTGCCCACCCCCAAGGCCCCTGGGGGTGTGCAGGCATGTTGCAGGGCAGGGGGGCATCTAATGCACCCCACAGCTTGCGGCACCCAGGTCCATTGCATCATTTCTGTGGTGCAACCCTGCAGCTGCTGCAAGTTGTGAGGCTTAAGTGCCGGGGACCCTTCCCATTCTGGAATAAGGCACAGGATCCCCAGCGTAGCGCCGCATGAAGTAACTCACATACGCCTGTGGGTTGCACCATGCAACCTGGGATCAGGCCCCAGGTGTATGTTCAATCTGAAGGGTGGAAGGGAAACCAGGGACACTCTATGAAGCTGGAAGGGGGCAGGTTCAAGAGGGAACTGAGGAGGCACTATTTCACAGAAAGGGTGGTGGCAGGGTGGAATGCTCTGCCAGAGGAAGTTGTATCACTGCTCAGTGTTGGGGCTTCAAGAGGGGGTGGGACATATTCAAGGGAAGGGTACAAACCAGGACGGGGCAGCAGATGGGGGTGGGGCATATGGGGGGGCAGCTGCAGTGTAATGGACTGCAGTGCTGCACATTTGAGCAGACTAGATAGACCAAATGGCCTGTATCTGCTGGCAATTTTGTATGTTCGTATATTTACCATGCCTGGCATGATGTGACCAGAATCTCACACTTCACTACAAATTAATTATTAACTATAAGGGGGGCATTCCTTTCCTGTAGTGATTTTACCCCATTTATTTTATTGTTTCATTCATTTATTTAAATATTAGAAACTGGGCTTTTTATTTCCTGGTCTCCGATTGGCTGGTACCCTTGCTGGGGAGGTACATTAACTTATGATAGATTACCAGGAAATAAAAAGTCCCAACCTGCCATGCCTCACACTGTTAAACTGGCACCCCCATGCCAGTTCAAATTTTAAAACTCATTAGCCGCCATTGTTTTTCTGTTTCCTAAGTGAGAGGAAAGACCTACTTAGCCCCACCACATACAGACATGCACAGAAACACTACCCACAACTCCACTGCCATTATTCTCTTGGAAAAATGTAACCCGGTCCACAAAATCCAGCCCGGTTTCTCAAAAACAGTTTCAGTCCATTTGAAAAAAACAAAACTCCAAGAGTGAAGCAGCAATTCTTCACAGCGCTAGGCTTGAACAGCTTCTGCTATTCCCCCATTCGGCCACACTGTTTTCCCTGGAAAAAAAAAAAAATCTGCAGAAAGAACAGAAACAGTTGTTTTAAAAAAAGAATAGACAGATACCAGTTAAGTCGGCGCTGATCGCCGTCATCACCTCACCTCTCTGGCTCCGTTCTGCTCCCTATGTCCTGCAGGCAGACACATTCCACAACCTCCACTGACCACGCAAAACCTCACTCCTGATCCACCTCATTAAAACAACAGCAATAATAATAAAAAAATACTGCCAGTCCACGGGGCAGAGAGGACAGACTGCTAGCACATGCTGAAGATAGACACTACTGCTAGGTGGGAGGGCATGACTTGCAACCCAATAGCACAACACAAAATACAGTATCGTCATCTAGTGACTAATAACATCTAGTAACTGCTTCAAAGGTATTACTTCACACAAAATTAATTTAATAAAAAATTTATAATTACATTATTTTTAAAATTGTATAAACTATTTTTTTCTGAAATACAAATTATAAAAGCTATTTTCTAAGTGCAATAATACCCTCCAGGGTGGGCAGTATGGGCAATACCAGACCTTCCAGCAGCTATAAGGCCCTCTGCTGTCCCTGGGCCAATACTGCCCACCTTGTCAGGTATTATTTCTTGCATAATGCATGACAAGTCATGGGTTATGCTGGGATAACATCATGTCTCATACGTGTTGAGAGGCACAAGGCACTGCCAAGTGCATTCAACCACTCGAGAAGTGACAATAACCAGAATAACACACACCCTGGAGTGCCTTATTATGATTATAAAATGCAGCCTGTAGAATAAAGAAAAGGGTTTTTATTTAGTTGTTTCAGACTTTGAGGTTGCACTGAGATAACCTCCTGACTGGAACTGCCTCTAGACCAATCAGCTGTCAGGATATTTTTCATTTCGATTTATACTATAAAGATCAGGGGTATCAAATGGGATAGGGAGGAGGAAGCCTGCCCGGTTAGAACAAAATGCTTCCCTGGACTAATGGTGCACAGGGCCAAGCATGATGTATATCAGCTGGCAAAGGATTGTGGAGGTTCCCCGGACATATTGGTCCACCTGGGTACAAATGACATTGAGAGAAATAGTGAGCTAGAGATACAGGCAAGGTTCAGGAGCTTGCCAGGTCTGTCATGACATAGGATGCACAGTTTCCTTCTCAGAAATCCTGCCGGTGCCAAGGGCTAGTGGGAAACACAAGAGGAAGATTAGGGAGATAAACCAGTGGCTCAGGGAGTGGTGTGAGGCCAGAGGGTATGGGTTGATGGGGGATTGGGGGGAGACCCGGGAGGATAAGAGGCTGTATGCTAGAGATAGGCTCCATCTCAATTTGGAGGGGAGGGAAATCCTTAAGTTGAAAATAGAGGGGTTCGTTGGTGAAAGGTAGGGTTTAAACTTGTGAAGGGGGAAGGGATGGGAAAAAAGGCTGTTGAGCTGGGTCCGATAAAGGAGGGACTCTGTCTCCACCCCACCAGGGGAGCTGGAGGAATGTGGGAAAAGGCCGACTGGTAAGGTGCATACCGGGGGAAGACGGAATCCCCATGGGAACGTGAGCTGGGGAAATGGAAGTATAGGGAAAGGGTGGAAGGTAGTCCTACTAAATGCCAGGAACTTGGGCAATAAAATGCCCAAGCTCCTGGCGATGCTAACTGAGGGAGAGGTGGATGTGGCAGCAGTCACTGAGACCTGGACCACCACAGGGCATGACTGGGACCTGAACCTGGAGGGTTACACCATGTTCAGGAAGGACGGGGGGAGGGAAGGGGAGGAGGGGTAGCAATAATAGTCAAAAACTGCATTGGCATAGGAGGAGTGGAGGAGGCGGAGGGAACTGTGGAGGCAATTTGGGTCACCTTGATAACAAGGGGGGCAAGAGAGTAAAAATAGGAGTGGTGTATAGACCCTCTGCACCGGCGAAGTAGCTGGAGGAGAGTCTGGTGGCAAATGTTTTGGGAAACATTGCAGATTGGGCAGGGGAAGGGTGGTGGTGTTGGGAGACTTAAACATGCCAGGAACGAACTGGGAGACTATGACATCCACAGTGGCCAGGGAACAGAGGTTGTTGGATGTCTTTCAGGACATGTTCCTAACTCAGCAGGTGGGGGAGCTGACCAGGGAGGCATGGATACTGGATGTGGTCCTAGCAGACAGTGACCAGATTGGGGGCCTGGAGGTAAGGGACCCATTGGCGGGGAGCGACCATGCCACGGTCTGGTTCTGCCTGGACCTAGGAGAGGTAGAAGGCTGCACAAAGACGGAGGAAGCTGACTTCAGAGGGGCGGATTTCAAGGAAATGGGAAGGATCCTTAAGGAGCATTTGGATGGGATTGGGCCAGACATGGACGCTGACAGTAGGTGAGAAATCATCAGGAGGGGGGTGTAGGATGCTACCAGCACCTGTGCAAGAGTAAGACAAAAATGTGGTAGGGCACGAAAACCCTGCTGATGGACCATGGAGGTTCAGGAGGTGTTGAGAGGAAAGAAGGCGACCTATAGGCATTTCAAGTGCTCAAAGGAGTGGAAGGGATCAAGGGGAGTATGAGCTGATGGCCAGAAGGGCCACTAGGGTGGTGAGAGCAGCCAAGCAAGGAAGGAGCAGAACCTGGCCAGGAAAATTATGAGAGTGAACAAGGGGTTCTTTAGATACATTGGGGAAAAATGAAGGGTGTAGGGACAGATTAGCAGGATTAAAATTGGAGGGATGGGCACAAGACCTGGGGGAGCAGGCTGAGGTGCTAAATGAGTACTTCGCCTCAGTTTTCACCAAGGAAAATGGGGGTGTTGCATCATACATGGGAGGAGATGGTGAAACTGAGGAGGGGGGCCCTTACCGATTGGCGGGTCTGGGGAGAGGGGGGGGGCCATCACTGGCAGGAAGGGGGAAGGCAAAGCAGGAGGACAAGGTAGTGGAGGTGAAAATCACGGCAGAGAGAGTGAGGGAAGCCCTCGGATTCCTTATGATGGAGAAAGCACCGGGGCCGGATAAATTACATCTCAGAGTGTTGAAGGAACTGGCAGATGTCCTGGCGAACCCCCTGGTGGAGCTTTTCAGTGTCTCTCTGAGGACAGGGTGGGTGCCCCAGAACTGGAAGGTGGCGCATATAGTGCCTATCCACAAGGGGGGGATCAAGGGAGGTGGCAGGGAACTACAGGCCCATCAGCCTGACATCGATGGCGGGCAAGGTGATGGAGGGCATGTCAAGGAGAGGCGGGGGGGACCTGGAAAAGTCAGGGTGCCTGGATGATAGACAGCATGGATTTGACTCAGGAAAATCTTGTCAGACAAACCTTGTGGAGATCTATGACTAGGTGACGAGTGCCTTGGACCTGGGTAGACCGGTGGACGTCCTCTTTTTTGACTTCAGCAAAGCGTTTGACTCTGTTCCTCATGGGGGTCTGTTGGATAAGCTGGGAGAAATGGGGGTGGGAAACCAGATAATCAGAGGGATAGGCAATTGGCTCCAGAACTGGACCCAGAGGGTCGTGGTTGGTGGGATAGTCTCATCCCCAAGGAGGGTCATTAGTGGGGTCCCTCAGGGATTGGTCCTTGGGCCCCTCCTGTTCAATGCCTACATCTCTGACATAAGGAAGGGTATCAGGAGTGAGATGAATCTCTTTGCAGATGACTCAAAACTGGGGGCAGTGGTGGATGGGGAAGAGGGGAGAGTGGCCCTACAGGGGAACCTGGAGGCTCTGGAAAGGTGGTCTAGAAAGTGGAAAGTGAGGTTCGATGCAGGGAAATGCAAGGTACTGCACCTGGGGGCGAGAAACCCTGGCCAAGTATACATCCTGGGGAAGGGGGAATGCTACAAGTCTCGATGGCTGAGAGGGACCTGGGGGTGGTGGTGGATGTCAAGATGAACAACTCGGAGACTTGTAGGAGGGCAGCGGCCAAGGCCAAAAGGATGCTTGGATGCATCACTAGGAGGATTACCTCCAGATTGAGGGAAGTGATACTCCCTCTGTATAACTGCTTGGTGAGGCCGCACCTTGAGTACTGCATGCAGTTTTGGAGGCCACACTTAAAGAGGGACATCGAACTCCTGAAGAGGGTCCAGAGGAGGGCAAACAAAATGATTTGGGGCTTGGGGGACAGGACCTATGGGGAAAGGCTCAAATAACTCAATATGTACACATTGGAAGAGAGAAGAGACCGGGGGGACATGATAGAGGTCTTCAGGTACATGAAGGGGGTAAATGGGGAGGAGCAGGCAGGGTGCTCCGAAGGAAGGAGGGGGGGCAACTAGAGGGCATGGGTGGAAGCTGGGGGGGAGATTCAGGGGAGAAAGGAGGAGGTGCTACTTCACTGAGAGAGTGGTGTTGCCATGGAATGCACTGCCCAGGGGGCTGGTGGAGGCAGAGACTGTGGAGGGGTTCAAGAGGGGGTGGGACAGGTACAGCGGAAGGGTTCTGGAAGCAAAGTCCAGTGCAGAGAGAATATCTGTGACTGGGAAGGGAGAATCCAGAGAGGGAGAGGGGGGAAGCAAGGTCAGCTCCCAGGTTGGGGCTGACCAAACGAGCAGACACAAAAGACCATTAGGCCTATTCTGCTGGCATTTTAGTATGTTAGTATTCTTCAGAAAGAGCATACTGAGCTGAAATAACTTGTTTCCATATGCAACTTGGTGGAAGGAATGCAGGGGAGAAAAAACAGCAGTTTTACAATAGTCATCTGGAAACAATGTAACCATATAGTATAGCGTTACGGCTTACTGTGCATGGAAAGCAGCCCCTTCGACAATGTTGTTGTGACTATTTGAAGTTGTTATGCACTTTCTAAAATTGTTGTTGTGCACGTTTTTTCATTACCACAGATTTTTTTTTTCTCGTGCTCACTCCTGCTGCTTTCACTTTCTCAGCAGCCCACAGCTCAAGAATAAAAAAAAGTCAGAAACCATATACTGTAAGAAATAAAACATGAGCAACCATACAAAACCCACCACGTTTCCATCTCGGGGTTGAGATAACAGCATGGACCTCTCAAGCTTTACCAAGTGCTGTTAGCTCAACCCTTCAATGGAAACACAGGTTTGTTGTATATGGTCACCCATACATTATCCCTTTTACAGGATATAGAAAAATAGAATGATCAAGACAGAAAAAGGTCCAAGGCCCATTTTGTTTGTCCTGTCCCTACCTATTGACCCCAAAATACTAACCTGCTACTCTATGCCAGGTTTCCCTCTTGAATCTATCCTTCCCTGCCTTGAACCCTGCCACTCTACCAGTGCTTACCACCTCTCTGAACAAGCTACTCCAGCAGTCCACCACCCTCTCTGTGAAGAAAAACATTTGCACATCTTTCCTGAACTTATCCCCTGCCTACTTACAGATGTGCTCCCTAGTAACTGTGGCCCTTTTTAATGGAAGCAGCTCAGTGACTGTGATCCCTTTCACTGTAAACAGCTCAGTTACATCTAAACATTTAACCCTGTGAAGAAAATTGTATGTTTTTATCACGTCCCCTCTCTCCCTCCTGGTCTCCAGAGAGTACATGTTCAGGATCTGAAGTGGGTAACAGGTTTCAAATCCTGTGTTTACTTATTTATTTAGTTTTAGTTTACTAGGTAGGTACATTACACAATTGAATGCCTATTTGCAGGTACAACATGGGAGAGTACAAAACAGCAGCAGAACTTGAGTATTAGGAAAGCAGGAGCAGATTTCAAGCAAGTAAGAATGACACACTGTACAGATAATCAGACTGGAACTGATTCAACACACAATAAATAGGTTAACTAGTGCCAGATAGTGTAAACAGTATAAATGCATCCAGTATCTATCTAATATTGTATAATCAGATTGCAAGCATAATGCAGATCAAGCCTCAATTCCATACAGAATTCCTCATCTTTGGAATGGCCTTCCACACACTGTATCCATCTCTCTGAGGTACTGGTCTGAAGTCTCAAATCAAGGAGCACCTTAGGATACCATGGCCATACCACTTTTGCTGCCTGTGGTCTCAATCTACTTAACTACCGATGCTAGTTTGTCAGTTCAGCAGTCAGCACTTTTACTCATTCTGTCACTTGGTTGTACGATCCTGTCACTGGTATTGTTTTCATGTACATATACCCATTGTCTAGCCTTTATTTTTTCTGGTGTAATTGTGGTGATTGTGTATTGCTGTAATTTTCTGGATGAACATACATTGTTTATATTGTGTTTTCTCCTGTTTTCTCCCTCTTTGCAGGTTATCTCGCAATTGAAAACTAGTGCTTCTTGGACACTGTTTGCTCACCTGGTAAAATATTTTTTAAATAAATAAAATATTTAACCTTTCATCATATGTGGTGCCCTGAGGACCACATATCCTCTTTGTCTCCTTCCCCTGGACTGATTCCAACCTTTCCCTGTCTTTGTTCAGATAAGGGGACCAGAACTTGAAGCACTATTACAGGTGTGGCCTTACCAATGCCCTATTCAGAGAAAGGATCATCTCTCCTTTGGCTAGGGCTGCCCTTTCCTATGGATCCCAGCATTCTCCTGGCACTTCTACATGCTTTGTTGCACTTTGTATGAGACATTGGGTTGTCACTACTGATAACCCCCAATCCTCTCTCCTCTGCTCTTTGCACCATCCTTACCCTATCTAGTGAGCATTCTGTTCTAGGATTTTTCCACCTTATGTGCATGATCTTGCACTTTCTGGCACTAAACTTGAGTTGCCATACCAACTTTCTAGCCTTTTCACATCTATGACCATGTCCCTTACTCCGTCAGCATTGTACACCCTCCACAGAGATTTTTGCTATCTGCAAGCAGACTTGTCTAACCATTGGCCCCTTCATATCTGTGTGAGATGTACGCCTTGTAAAGCATATGACCAAAGACAGAGTCCTGGGAAACCCTACTAGTGACTGTCTTAACTCCTGACAATTTGCTGTTTAGGTCCACCCTCTGGGTCCTTCGATCAAGTCAGCTCCATACCTACCCTCCAGAAACTGGGCATGCCCACAGAAAGGCTGGGTGCTCATAAAATTAAAACTGCAACAATAGAAACAGATGAGCTAAGGCTGGAAAAAAAAAAGTCCATTACTGCACAAAATAAATGCACACTGCCATGCCTGACCATACAGTGAGCCCCCAGCACTTTGAGTTATTAAAAATTATAAAGTGGCAAAAAAAGTTCCGGGGCTCTGACTGGTCAGTGCTGACTTTCAGTAGTGATGTTATCCCAGCACAACATCATGCCTATTCAAAAAGCAACTGAAAATGAATTTTGAAAATAATTTGTTTTCACTTTTTTTTGTTTTGTTTTGTTTTGTTTTTACAAATAAGCCATTTTATAATTGCAATAATCCACTCCAGGGTGTGCGTCATGAGGATAATGTCACTTCTCGGGTGTTGGATGCACATGACCTGCAGCCTCGTGCCCAGTCACCCAAGGCATGATGTTATACCAGAAGCACATTGTTTCAATACAGCTAATTATTTTAAAGCAGCCTATTTCATCATCCAATGTGAACCTTTTTTAAATGGTTAATTATATATCCAAGTGACTCAATAATATCAAATCATGATGGAAATGTAAAAGGAAAAGTGTGACCCCAGTGGGACTTGAACCCAGACCCCTAGTGTACTGTGCTAGTGCTCTAACCACTAAGCTATCAGGGCTCAGTGATTAGCAAGCCTTGGAGCTTTCCTTTTCAGGCACACATATTCCTTTTTTTGTGTTGCGTAACCTGCAACTTAGGCACATGTCAGAGACACCAGATAACATTCTCAGTGCAGTAAAGCCACTGTGAGGCAATATGATTTCAAATTGCTTCGCAGTGGCCTTAGTGTACTGAAAAAGTTATCTGGTGTCTCTGACATGTGCCTAAGTTGCAGGTTATGCAACACATATAAAGGAATGTGTGTGCCTGAAAGGGAAAGCCCAGAGGCCAATTAATCATTGAGTCCCCATAGCCTAGTGGTTAGAGCACTTGCACAGAATGCCAGGAGTCTGTGTTCAAGTCCCAGTGGGGTCACATTTCTCATTTCCATCATGATTTAAAATTGCCTCGCAGTGGCTTTTCTGTACTGAGAAAGCTATCTGGTGTTTCAATAATATCAATAAAGAGATGCACAATGTCACAACATCAGTTTTAGTAATTTCTATGAATGCATTTTCAGACCAGCATGTGGCCCCAATCTATATTTCATTTTTAAATTAATAATTATTAAACTCAAGTGGCTTAGAGTTAACAGTGGGTGGTAATAAAACCAGCAACGGTCCTGTACAAATAGCCCCCTATTTATTATGTGTGATTCATAGCTCAGTGCTTATGTAACATATTGTAGCTGGATGATGTAGATGGTTGTTGGATACAGAGGCCAGCAGGTAAGAGGACAATTTTTACTGGGTACTAGTAGTATAAATGATTTGTGCTTATGTACTTTAGCATTAGCATAATAGAGTCAATGAATATAGCACATATGAATCAGATAGTTTGAGCAATGTGCTTGGATGCTTGAATTAAGAGTCTTTATATTATTTGATGGTTTTGGCTTTTCTCTGTATCCCACCTGTAGGGAGGAATCTTGGTTTAGTTTTATGGGGCCCCCAAAAAGAATATAATATCAACTATTGTTCTATAACTGACTGATGAATGAGTCAAGCAGGAATACACCCTAATAATGACATGAATAGATGATCACCTCCTCCAACTCCGGAAAGCGTGACCAGTAGCATGCAGGAGAGAAAACCCCCCCTTGGGGGGAAATCTCTGAAGACCCATGGCTACTGACCTGCCCGTCCTTCTGGGCATACTAAAGGAGAGAGATCCTAATTAACAAATTGAATTAATCAGCTAATCTGAATTCTAAATGAAGAACTTGATCCAGGAAAGAACTGAATTGTAACATGTCCAGTGAAGCAATCTCCTTCTAGTAAACTCCGAGTTCGAGCATCCATATGCACTTCGGAATGATGGAGAGTCGATATATTGAAAAGACCATCTTCCAGACTTCAGTTGATAGAAGGCATGAGAATCCAGGGAATTGTATGATGGTGGAGATGAAGTTGGTGGCTGACATAACTCAATACAGGTGACCAGATGAAATAGTTGTATCCAAGTTTTGACGCAAACGAGGCAAGATGAATAGAAGTAGTATGACTTCCATGTTTCTACTAATAGAGGGCTTGTATAGCACATGGAATGGAGAAGCCTTGGAGCCAGGCTACTGACTGATGAATTCAGTTCTGGTAAATACGATAGGAGTAGAGTATAGTCTTAGGAAGTGATATAAAGGCAATGGCTGTAGAGCTGAGCTGGAATAATGGCAGGCTGTAGAGGATTAATTGGAGGCACTGGTGCGAGGTTAGGAAGCATTCAAGTAGTAGAATATGGTTAGCCCAAAAAGTAAGCAAGGCGGTTGGACTGTGAATCTGAAGAGAGAGGAGTAGGTAGCAAGGAATGCACCAACGTAGGCAGGTGAGAAGGAATGGGTTGTGGCAACCAGCCCCTGGTGAAAGCGCAGCTTACCCGACAGCTGGTGAGGTAGGAGAGCGAGGCAGCTAATTCCAGGTATGGGAAGCGCAGTCAGACCCATAGAGGTCAGCTGGTAGAAATAGAGCACGGCAGGTAGTCCCTCGATGATGTGCAGCAAATCCATCAGCTGATAAGGTAAATAGAGAGGCAACTAGCTCCAGGTAACAGGAAATGCAACTAAACTTACAGAGGTCAGCTAATGGAATAAGTGTGGCATAGAGCCTCCAGGAGACGTATCTTGAATCTGTTCAGAGCAGAGTAGTATTGCAGTTGTAAGGCAGACCTAGAGAATGGAATGGTGCCGAGGACTGACGTATCCAGTAGATCAAGGATGGCAGGGATCACATTGACGAGACCGTGGCTGAGAGATGGCAACGGGACAAGAGAAATAACATCCGAAACTGCAGGTACGCAAAGTTCGAGTCAGGAAAACCAGACGAGACCGAAGAGTCCTAAATGGAGATAACTGAAGAGGCTGAATCAAATGAAGTAGCATTGTCACAGGGTCCAAAAGTGGTAGAGCACAATCAGGATATTGAAGGTCTGCAGGAGACGCTAACTAAGTGTCCTGGAAAGGTGAAGCAACAGTAATTCCATGGTTGAGGCAGCAGGGCAAAACATCCAAGAACGGATGATGAACGAAGAAACATCCAGATGCAATCCCGTAAAGGAGATGCCGGATGGCCGACATGGCAACAGGTAGGCGTATAATAGAATGAGTGAAGCTTCAGGCCCCGAGCAGGGTGAGGCAGAAGTAGAGCAGAAGGAGGAAACCCCCCCAGCCCGATGGGCGAAGGCAGGTCGTAGAAGCAGATGATTAGTAGGTAAACCTCCCAGCCCGATGAGCGAAGGCAGGTCATAGAAGCAGATGAGTAGTAGGAATTCTCCTAGCCCGGAGGGCAAAGGCAAGTTGTAGAAACAGGTGATCAGCAGGTAAACCTCCCAGCCCATGGGCGAAGGCAGGATAAAGAAGCAAGCAAGTAGAGGCAAATCTCCCAGCCCGATGGTGAAGGCAAGTCATGAAAGCAGGCAATCGGTAAAACCTCTCAGCCCGATAGTGAAGGCAGGTCAGAGATGCAGGCGATTGGTGAGAAACCTCCAGCCGATGGCGTAGGAATGTCATAGAGCAGGCGTTAGCAGAAGACCTCCCAGCCTGATGGCGAAGGCAGGTGGTAGAAGCAGCTATTAGTAGGTAAACCCTCCAGCCCGATGGGTGAAGGCAGGTTGTAGAAGCAGGTGATTCTGGTGCAAATTAGGAACAATGTCCTCTGGTCCATAGGGCACAAGTCTGACTAGAGGCGATGGCTATGTCCAGCCCCGCGGAGCGAGACAGGTGTAGAGCAGTGGTAGAGAAGGAATGGAATGTTGAACGGCATGAATGCAGAGGGTCATGTCCTGGTATGTCGAGATTGCAGTAAATATGTAAACACAGATTAGATGGGTGCCACTACATGATGAGAACAGTAGATTATGACGGCAAGCTAGACGTAAGGCAGCATCATAATAGCACTCGATATAGAGCAGTCCCAAGCAACCGGATGTGCCAAGAATCAATAGGAGTATACGCGATGCCATCATATACTCTAAATGAGGTTGCAGTAACTGTACAATGAGGGAGCGAATGTCTGTAGTCTGCAGTATAGGTAGATAGTGTAAGTAACAGGCCATCTTGAAGCCAACAACAGGAGTCATAGCGGGAGCAATAACGGAGAAAGAAGCAGTGAGGACTGCGGCAAGCTTCAGCTAGAGGTAGAAAGCAAGCCATGTGGTTTCCAAAATGAGGAACAATATGCAGTACTAGAACGCAGCATAGATAGGAGTAGTCCAGAGTTTGGCAGGCCAGCCTTAAGCAACAGGTATTCCAGGCAGAAACCGAAGGGCAATGAACAGTAGGAAGAGGTGGGCTGGCCTATAAATCAGTAGACTGGTGAGTAAACATCTCAACCCACAGGATTAAATTCAGAGCACTGGCCTTCAAATCATAGCAAAGGCTAGAATGTGAAGCATATCCGTATGGTAAATGAATCACGTCTACAGACAGTGGGCCCCATATTGATGTGATAAGGAATGTGACTATCAACTTAGTTCAACAAGTTTATAGTATGCATGCCCAAAAATAGTCCTAAGAATGAGAAACATCAGGACACCTGTGAGGAGCAAGGGTAAACTGAAGTGAAAACATGGCGCTATACAGAATTCGGAGCAGCTGAGAGGTAGACTGGGAGAAAAGGCTCATGACAGCTGGAGCCGGCAAAATGTCAAGGCAAATATGTACAGTAGGTTGAATAGTCAAATACGAGGTGGAGCCCTGCATACCTGATGGCGAGATGGCATACAAGAATCCAGAATCTAGCAGGGTGGCTGAATCCAGAACAAGCTGTCCGATGAAGGAGTCCAACTGCAAGAATTAGAAATGTCTGGGAATGGAGGTGACAAATGACCAAGTCCAAGCCAGGCAGGCAGAAGAAGCCGAGCAGCATGACGGCTGTAATTGAATGTTAAGGAGCTTCATGGGGCGCGGGAAACAATCCTGGCAAACGGAGTATCCAGGAAAAGCAGACAAATGTCTCAGAAGCAGTGACCAGTCCAAGGCGGATGATCCATAAAGTAGACCAAAAGAGCTCTAGCGACTGAGTGGGAGAGGGAAAGGTCTGTGTCCAGAATGAGCAGGAAGCAGAATGCGGGCATCAGCAGCAGTGGAGAGCGAGGCAAGAAGCGGAGGCTCCGAGGCCCCAGAGGCAATGGCAGTAACCCGACTCGGTGTTGGCAAGGCAGCAGCTATTCCAGAAGCTGAGAAGGAGCAGAAGGCTGGTGGAGATACTGAAGCTGAAAGAAGGGCAGCAGGTGAGGAGAATCCCCAAAGCAGCAAGGGCAAAGAAACAAACGACGGGTGGGGGGAGGGTGAGGTGGACAAACAAATGATAGGCAAACAAGAGCAAGGGATACAAGGCAGGGGGGAAACAGGAATGAAGGAGAGCAGCCGCACACCGGCAACGTCACTAGCGAGTGCGACTCGCTCTAAGCAGAGCGGAAGTCTGCTACTTAGGTTAAATGGGATGTGGGGGAGGAGCTCTTCCCCCACATAATAACGGGGCTTGCCCTTCAAATAAAATCCACACACACAATGATTGGATAACAGAAGCAGCTCGATGCTGAACATTTCTACTGTCAGAACATGCAAAATTAGTACTCCTGGATATACCAACCCCAACATAGATGGGAAATTAACAATGACAAGAGAAACTGACAAGGAAGAGAGTAGACAACAGTAAATATGCTCAATAAAACACTAGTAGTCACTACCACGCACCCTCCTCTCAGGTTTACTGAAGCGAGCCACCCCTTATACCACCCATCAGCAATTTCTACCAGCCGCAGTGACATGTCATCTCTCTTGCTGCTAATCCTATCCCTCGCCACATATTATGGACCCCCCACCTCCCCCGGACATGGGGTTCATCTACACCTAGCCAACCCCAACTATCACAGTTTGTCAACAGTGCACTCCCCACAGTTGGCACCACACCCCCCACCCACACATACACCACTACTACTGGTCAAGAAGCACCTGACCTGGTATGCAATCGGCCCTGCTATCCCTGTCTTGCAGTCCCTTGGTATCCCATACATAGGGGGTGCACTCAGACCTTACAGCCTCCTGTCCAAACTGGGTGAATGCCCATAAGTCCATCCTCAGAGTTATCCCACTGCTCCTCCTCCTCCTATCCGGGGGACATTCACCCCAACCCATGCCCTAGGCCCACCAATGCACAACACCTCTCCCCAATCACCGGCCTCCACATAGGATCCATAAATATCTGTAGTGTCCTAAAAAAATAGCCGAACTCCAATGTTGGATATCCAGCCACCAACCTGACATCCTAGCATTAGTGGAAACATGGTTATCCAAGGCCACACCAGACACTGCTGTCTCCTTCCCTGGCTACTCACTCTTCTGACTAGACAGGGTGTGCAAGCAGGGTGGTGGCTGTGCTATCTACACAAGACACAACCTACTGGCCCAAGCCATGCCGACACCTAACTTAGAAAATGGTGCCCAGGCTCTATCACTAAAAATCACCCCTGACCCATCCAAGGCACCACTTATAATCACTGCAGCCTACTTTCCCCAAGGAAATAGGCACCTATAGATGTCATGTATGACCCCCATCCCTGATCCACCGCTTTGAAATAATAAGCTATCATTGGTGATCTAGTGGCCCCCCACCCTGGCAGGCAGTGACCACCACCCCGCTCCTTCCAATCCCCAAACTGAGCCGGTGACTGGCACAGGCCACCACTCACTACCAAGGCCAGCTGCCAACTGAGCCCTCAATGAGTGCTGTATTGTATTCAGTACTTGCCCATTGATTGACAGCGACTGTCAATCAATGGGCATGTACTGAATACAGTACAGCTTTCAATGAAGGTTCAGTCAGTGCTGGCCGTGGTGGTGAGTGGTGGGCTGTGCCAGTTGTTGGCTTAGTTTGGGGATTGGGGGAGCGGGGTTGTGGCCACTGCTTGCCAGGATGGGGGAGCCACTAGATCACCAATGATGGCTTATTATTTCAAAACGGGGGATCAGGGAGGGGGTTTCACTACATCACCAGGGAAGTGTGTGCATATATTTATTACCAACATCGGGGATCGGGGATCGGGAAGGGGGCCACTAGCCCACCAGGGAATTATATTATTTATTCATTGGGGACATCAGGGATGGAGAGGGGGATCCAATAATCTTCCAGGGATATGTAATTTAGGTGACGGTGGATCGGAGCTTGGGAGGGGGGACCGCGGCACATTGGCGAAATGTGCTTAACTCTCCCAGGCAGATATTTCTAAGTACCTCTGGACCAGCTCTAGCTGGTCTAAGGGTACTAAGCATTTCTCCCTCTGGGAAACTTTTAAGAATCCCACTTTTGGGGATGTGGCAGCTTCCATCTGCTGCATACCCCCTTGTGCCATGCCATGGCCCATTTTGTGGTGCATAGGTGGAGCACGCCCCATTTGGGGCAGGCAGACTGTGGTTGACACTGGCTGCCTTTGAGAATCACTCCTGTTTTTTTTTTGCACAAGAGGCACATTGCACCATTCATTGTACTGCAACAGAGGCTTTAAGAATTGGGACCCTTGTCTCCAAGGAAGCAAGAGGCCCTTGTAGAGGATAACTCCCAGGGTTGAACTTAACCCTTTCAGAGCCCTCTAGTAACCGGTCTCAGGTAAAATGAATACAGAGGCTGGTTACACTTACCTTCTGCACAGAGTTATGTATGTCCCAGACAAAAGTGCAGCTAGTATTAAATTAATTTAAACTGGCACTGGCATCACTACCGGCAATAATAGGAGACCAGACTATGTTATGGAAGACAGCTAGAAGGGAAACATGACCAAGGTTCTGGAAGTAATGTGCGAGGATGACCTTCGGTAAATTTTCTGCATGCAATAAACTATGGGATGGTCACTAAATGTGTCATGGAGTGAACCAGCCTTGATGATACGGCGTGGATGGAAGGACAGCACATAGTCAATGACGGAGAGATTGGAGGTGTTGGCATTAAGGTGAATGTGCTCCAGAATCTGCTGGGTGGATCTTAGGGGCCTGAATTTTGTGCAACAGTGTTTTGGTGGAGGGGCATAGTCAGTCAAGTGATGCTGGTGTCACTTTAGACAAGAACTTCACCAGAAAAGGAGGAGGAGGAGAAAGATAGGATTTTAAGAAGAGAGAGACAGAGTTGATGCTAGACTGGCAGTGCACCACAAAGGAAACAAACATTTGTCAGTGCCGACTGTTTGCTGGCATGTTGACATATTGCTTATCTTTCTGCCAGCCTCTTACTGTACAGCGTCTAATAGTGACTGTCGTACTGAAAATTTGAATTGAAGTCCTCTATTGCTCTGTGCAAAATGTAAAACTGTCTGAGGGAGTTCACGTACATACCAAAACAAAAGTAGCAGGATGGAAAAACTGCAACTGAGCAAAGCACTAACATTGCTATCTCACATTGCAAAGTCATAGACTGGACAATGGGGTATGATTGACAAGTGACCAGGCACTCGTGCAGCAACAGAGCACAAATGAGAGTACAAAAGATACTGAGGCATCAGAGGAATGGCCATGTCAACTAACTATATGGAGACACCCCTCCAGTAACGTCAGTTTTCTTCACAATCATGATGCTGGCAGTCAGACAGAGAGAGAAAATAATATTCTATACAAAGCCCAGTCCAGGAGATTTACAATCTATAATACAAGCCACCTGGTACATCAATGGCACCCAGGTTACACAACTGTCATCCTCTGGAGGGGTCCAATGGCGACATCACAGAGAGGCACTCTCCTTCTCTCAGGGGCATACTGGCTGGATCACAAGCCAAGGTGCTACCTGAGGAGGACAGGCCATTGCCATCTGTGTCTCCCACCTACTTGAAACAATTATTGTTCCTATACTGACTGTAGTCATGCTACTTGACCTGAAGTTACAAGAATACTACGTATTATATTAATATCACAACTTATTAAATCTTACAGCAATTTAAAATAAACACACACACACTTTAAGATTTTTTTAAATCTTTTTTTTTACTGCAGCATTCAATACCTCTTAACTGTCCCTGATTTTGACACAGAAATTCTCTCATCCTCAATACTCAGCAGTCCCATCTACTAGGGGTGAGTGAGTAATGAATAATAATTCCTGAATACCACGAATATTAGGCTTCCTAAATATTCAGCCAAATATCGAGTAGTTGACATTATTTGTATTCAGTCAAGAATATTCAGAGATTATCAAGTCTTCTCCCTCTGCAGATGGCCAGCGATAGTCTCGTAGTTACCTTCCCTCCCAATTCCAAAGTTTTCCCTCCCACGTACCCCTTCCCTGAAGTGCCACACAAGGTAAAAAAGTGATAGCTGGATCCAGGCACCTTACCAAGAGCCACAAATGTCTTTAATGACACCTCCCTCCCTAGCCCGAGAGCCTGACTACCTCAAACTGGAAAAATCATCTACTCCATCCTGTGCCCCCCAGCTCACTCCTTCACCGAGGAATGGAGTAGTGCCAACATCCAGTTGGCCCCCATTCTTCTATGCTGCCCAGCCCGCTCAACTCATTAAGCAGCTGATCACTAAAGAGAGAGTGCACACAGAGCTGGTACAAATGACTGTGAAGGAGGAGTGGGGTTGTAGTGTCAGTAGTGATGCTAAACAGTCCTATTGATCAGACTGCCTAGTGTCATTACTGATACCACTTCCCTGTCCCCTCCCTCACAATCATTCGTGCTGGCCTCGCTCACACTCTGTTTTCAGTGATGAGCTGCTTAGCATGGCAGGAAGACGGGGGCCAACTGGATACTTGGCATTAGCCCACCCCCCAGTCAAGGACTGGCCTGGCATGCACAGGGTGGAGTCACTGATTTTTCCAGTTTGAGACAGTCGAGCACTGGAGATGATGCGGGATGTCATTAAAGATGCTGATGGCTCCAGAGTGACAGGAGCCGGCTATCAGTTTTTTACCTTTTGTGGGACTTAAGGGAATAGGTAGTTGGATGGGAAAAGTTTAGAATTGGGAAAGACAGTGGCCAGGAGACTAGCCCTGGCCACCTAGGGAGAGGGAAGCCACACACAGCCCCCCCCCCCACACTTCCATTCTAAAAAAATTTTTTAGCAAAGTCACCACAAAATGTTATGTCTTTTATAAACCACAAGTAAAAAAGAAAGAAAATAAAAAGCTAAAGGGACAGAAGGGAGGTGGGCCAAATCGGGAGAGTGGGATGGAATGGGAACGGGAAGGGAAGTAAAAGCAGTCCCCCCAGATTGGAGTTAAACTACAAGGAATAAATATAATACAGTCATGGCAGGAGGCTACAGTACACATTAAATTGACAAGGGATTCATCCATTATTCATGACTACACTACTTAAAGAATGGTCTGATCTCTATTTTTTCCCTCAGGCCTGGCCAGTGGAGGTCTCCTAACCTGCAGATCCAGTACTGCTCCCTGTTAAGTTTTTTTCTCATGATCCCCACCACATGGGTCGTGCCTCAGCTGTTCTAGTCACACTACTTGAATTTTGTGTTGTGATTTATCCCTTGCATTATTAAAGTGTAACCCCATGGCATACATCACATCTTCACACTGTATTGCTCTCAGATGTTGGGGCTGACAGTAAAGCCTAGCAGTTTAGAGTAACAAACTGTGAATGAGCTTGGTACATCCAGGCAGGCAGACTTGAGTCTGATTCCCACAATCTCCACTTACATACTGTGAGACTCTGAACAAATTACTTAACCTCCCCAGTGCTCCCGGGTCGCCCCTGAAAACAGACACCTGTGCCTAGTGGACCTTACCTGGTTGCCAAAAATTAAAAATAAAAAAATAAATACAAAATATGTTCTCCTACTTTTTCCTTAAACTTTCTTTTTGTGCATCCTACGTAGTAGGTGCCACATTTACACTGATGGAGACAAATGACTCTTTCAGTGTCACAGGTAATAAATTCATTAATAATGACTTGTCGACCATCTTTTGGGGCTTGTAAAAATATTGGTCTTCATTTCAGTGGGACACATCTTACATTTTTCACAGTTAAAACAACCTTATAGTGGTTTTGATAACAAGGTCAACTGTTTCATAGGTTGGTAACTATGTGTCACCCTGTCCTCTATATGTCCTGCGCTCCTAAAGGAGGTTCTCAGTGGCTTGTTACGTAATTCTGTTAATGCTTGGACACGCCTGACTGCAGTGAGATTTCATTTTACCATTTCCACTGCCTGTTTTGATTTAGTACCAAAGGTTGTAACAAAGATGAGTTGGGGTCAAAGTTAATTGGTTGTGTTCCTTGTTTTCCTTCCAAAAGTGAAGCCCTGCCCATCATATCCACATCCTGCTTTCCTCTTTCAACCATATGTGTATTATAACCTCTCAGTTTAAACCCTTGGCCTGGTTTTCACTTTGTAATTCATAATCCTGGATTTCAGTACAGTTCTTTTTTATCCTAATGAATTGTCCTGTAGGTGTGTTGCTGATGGTGCGGTGAGGGTGGAAGCTACTGGCGAACAGCATACTGTTATTAACTGGTAGCTCCCTATACAAACTGTTATTAGTTTTCCATGGATCTAGTCGAATACAGTACCGCAAAATAATAATAGTACAGTTAATTACAATGCAGAGAAAACAGTGTGGTGCAAGACCGTGGTGGGGAAATACAGAGAAGCTCACAACATTGCAATCCAGTGCTCCCGGACACCAGAAACTACAGAGAACACAAGATACATAAATGCATAGATACATAGACAGTGTTGTCAGATAAGGGCCTACGGCCCACCCAGTCTGCCCATTTGAGCTTGTAAGTTTACTTTATGTTTTCCTAGAAGTCTGTTGCCCCTTAACCCTGACCTCCAGAATTCCTTTATGTCTATCCCATGCATTCTTAAATCCCGTGATTGTTTCAGCCCCCACCACTTCCTCTGGCAGGGTGTTCCACTTGTCCATCACCCGTTCTGTGAAGAAATTCTTCCTCACGTTTCCTCTGAATTGTCCTCCCTCTAACTTCATCCCCTGCCCTCTAATCCTGGAACATCTTTTTCACTTAAAAATAGTGTATTCCTGCACCCTGTTCCTCCGGTAAGATACTTGCATGTCTCTATCATATCCCCTTTCTCCCTCCTCTCCTCCAGGGAGTACATATTCAATTCCTTCAACCTGTCCTCATAGGACTTGTGATGCAATCTATGTACCATCTTTGTTGCCCTCCTCTGAACCTTCTCTACCCTGCCTGTGTCCTTACGTAAGTAAGGTCTCCAGAACTGTACACTGTACTCCAGGTGGGGCCTCACTAGTGTTTTGTATAGTGGAATTATGACCTCCCTTTCCTGCTGGTGATGCCCCTGCCTATGCATCCCAGCATCTTATTTGCTTTACCTGCTGCCTTGTCACACTGTTTCCCTACCTTGAGGTCATCAGAGATGATAGCCCCAAGATCCCTTTCCTTCTTGGTGCATGCTATATCCTCACCCCCCCCCAACTGATATATTGCGCCAGGGTTTTTGTGTCCCATATGCATTATCTTGCAATTCTTTGCATTGAATTTCAACTGCCAAACCCCTGACCATTCTTCAAGTTTCTGCAGGTCCCTTCTCATTCTGTCTACACCCTCTGGTGTGTCTACTCTGTTACAGAGCTTTGTGTCATCAGCAAACAGGGTAATTCTGCCTTCTAGGTCTTGCACAACGTCACTGATGAAGATGTTGAATAGGACCGGTCCCAGCACTGATCCCTGTGGTACCCCACTGGTCACTATTCCCTCTGTGGAGTGACAGCCATTTACCACCACCCTCTGTATCCTGCCGCCCAGCCAGTTACCTATCCACTGCACTACCGTCCTGTCCACACCCATATTCCCCAGTTTGTGTAATAGTCTTCTATGTGGCACAGTGTCAAAGGCCTTGCTGAAGTCCAGATAGGCCATGTCCACTACCCTCCCCTGATCCACCTCCTTAGTCACCCAGTCAAAAAATTCAATGAGGTTGGTCTGACATGACCTCCCCCTGGTGAAACCATGCTGCCTTGGGTCCTGTAGTCCATTGACAACCAGATGTTCCACCAATCTCTTCTTCAGTAATGCTTCCATGATCTTCCCCACTACCGAGGTGAGGCTGACTGGTCTGTAGTTCCCCACTTCCTCTTTGTTCCCACTTTTGTGTAAGGGGACTACATCTGCTGTCCTCCAGTCTTTGGGTACAGCCCCCATTTTCAGTGATTGGCTAAACAGGATTGCCAGAGGTTCAGCCACCACCTCTCTTAGTTCTTTAAGGACCCTGGGGTGCACCCCATCTGGCCCCATTGCTTTATTAACTCTTATTACTTCCAGTTCCTTCAGGACCCTTTCTGGTGTACTTGTGTCCATTTCTGCACCATTCCCACCCCTTGTACTCCTTTCAGACCCATTACCCTCCTCTTCCCCAGGAAAGACTGAGCAGACATACCTGTTCAATACGTCAGCTTTACTGTTGTCATCCTCCATGCGGCCCCATCCTCCCCCTTCAGTCTCACTATCCCTCCCTTTGCCTTTCTTTTTTCACTCATGTACCTGTAAAAGGTTTTGTCCCCTCTACCCACTGATTTTGCAGTGTACTCTTCTGTCTGAGCTTTGGCTTCCTTTACTGACCTCCCTGCCTCCCATTGCTCCTCCTGGTACTTCTCCCTATCCCCTTCTGCCTGTGTCTTTTTGTTTTGCCTGAATGCAGTCTTTTTGGCTTTCACTTTCTCCGCTACCTCCTTGGAAAACCATAATGTCCTCCTCTTCCTTTTCCCCTTGCTAACCTGCTTAATGCATAATTCTGTTGTTCTTGTAATCCCCATTTTAAATACTGCCCACTGTTCCTCAACCCCTGATTCCTGCCCCATTCCCCTTAATGCCTTTTTCAAGCATCTCCCCATTTTCCCAAAATCTGCCCCCCTAAAATCCAAGATACATGTTTTTGTGTGGTTTGGTTCTGCTCTTTCTGTGATTTCAAACCACAATGACTGGTGGTCACTGTTCCCCAGGTGCTCCCCCACTGTTACCCCCATCACACTGTCCCTGTTTGTGAGCACAAGGTCCAGTATTGCCTTCTGCCGAGTTGGTTCCATGACCAGTTGCTTGAGGAAGGCACCCAGAAGGGAGTCCAGGATAAATCTGCTCCTAGTTGATGCTGCTGCTGGGATGCTCCAGTCCACATCTGGAATATTGAGGTCTCCAACCAGCAGTATCTCACCCTTGTCTGCCATCCTTTGGATGGTTAGCATCAGCTCCCTATCTGTTTCTTCCTCCTAGGCTGGTGGTCTATAGACCACACCTGTGCGGATGGCTGGCCCCATTTTCCTTTCCAGCTTAACCCACAGTATCTCTCCCACATTTTGTTCCTCCTGGATCTCTGTAGCCCTTATGTCATTTTTCACATACAGTGCCACTCCTCCTCCCTTCCTACCTGCCCTGTCTTTTCTGAATATGTTGTAGCCAGGTATGGCCATCTCCCAGTCATGGTTATCATTACACCAGGTTTCTGTGATGGCCACAATGTCCAGGTCTGACTGCACCATGACAGCCTCCAGATCCTCCATCTTGTTGCTAAGGCTCCTGGCATTTGCACACATGGCTTTCCATGATTTGACCTCCCCTAGACTGTTTTGCTGTTCTACTCCAGCCCCTTCCCTGGTTGTCCTTTATCCCTGGTTCTCCTTGCTGTCTGCCCATCTGTTGAATTTTGCCCCTTTTCTGCCTATCCACCTCTTCGGCACTTATCTCCATCTTTTGCACACTGCTTTGTAGAGATATCCACTCCTCCAGTTCACTGGTTCCACTGCTAGCTGTGGGGGGTGGGCAATTAGGTACCCTCCTTGCTGGCCTGCCACCCCCCTTGGCTAGTTTAAATGCTTGTCAATGTAGCATTTTAACTTATCATTGAGTGCTTGGATTCCCTTCCAGGATGGATGCAGGCAGTCAGGCTTGAACTAGCCTCCATCCCCTCCAGGTGGGTCCCCAGTCACCAATGAATCTAAACCCTTCCTCACAGCAGCAGTTCTTCAACCATGAGCTAAAGTTCCTGGTGCACACACCCCTATGCTCTCCCATGCCTCTCGTAGGTAGTACTTCCGAGAAGGTGACAGAAGTAGATACTTGCTTGAGACCCCTCCCCAATTTCCTAAACTCTTCCTGAACTTCCTTTGGCTCTCCATTTGCCAGGTCATTAGTACCTAGGTGGATAATGACATCCAGCTCACCCTCCCGTCTTGCCTTCCAGCGATCCCCAGGATCTTCCTTCCATCCTTCCATGCCGTGACACCTGGTAGGCACCTCACCTCCCTGTCCTCCCCCTCCTGTGTTCCTAGCTGGATCCCTCTTATGATGGAGTCCCCCACCAGGATTCACTTCCTCCTCCTCTGGGGTCCACTGCTCTCCTCACTGAGGTCACCTCCATGGCTAACCTCCACATCCTTTCCTTCCACTTCTCTTGGTACCTCTATTTGGTTGTCCCCATTTGCCAGTGTGGCATATGAATTCTTGAGAGGAATAGGATCTGGGATGTGCCTCTGCCTAATCACCCTAACCCTCCCTGAGCTCACTGTCATCCAAGTGCTCCTCATTCTCAGCATCCTTTGCAGCAGCGGCATTGGACTGAGTGGTCTCTGAATAGGGTTGATGGTATTCCTGACCCAGTTTACTTCTGTTCTGAGTCTGGCTACCTCATCCTGAAGTCCAGAGAGATGCATGCAGATAGGGCAGCACCTCAGCGTCCAGAAGGTCTGCCTGAATATGGCTGCCTCCGCAGCCACTGCACTGCACCACTACCCACATCATACTACACTTATACTGCTATTCCAGTACTTGTCTGTTACTGAAGCTCTCCTAGTTCCCTTTTTATTAATTTACTATCCTAAAAATCCTACCGCTGCTCCTCAGATACTTTTCTTTAAATAAGAAAAAAATAAATAAAAAATGAGATGGAATATACTTTTTAATGCATGGGGGGGCTACAGCCCCTGCACCCCCCATGTGGGGGGCTTTGCCCCACACCCCCCCGTCATAAATATAATCAACTCCAAGGGGGGGGGCACACTTGGTGAAGGGGAAAAAATTCAGGACAAGAGTCGGGTGCAATCAACTCCGAGGAGGGGTGACACACACTCGGAGAGGGGAGAAAATCATGACAAAAAGGGTCGGGCGCAACAGAAAAAAAAAATGGAATTCATAAGAACAAAAGAACACACATAGTGCAGGGGCTGGACTTGAACCCCTGATGCTTTGATTTCTACTGTCTTCCAGGACTGTAACTCTATCCTCTGAGCCACCATGGCAGCATGCTGATTCTGGCCACAGTTGTATACTTGGAGTACTCAGTCTGAGTGCATACAGCTACAGGCATAGTGCTATCATGTCCAGTGCTATATTTGCCCCATAGCTGTATTCACTCACACTCATTTTACTGTGCATTTTTTCACTGTGCTTATATCAATTCACGGTATTGGCCGGCTACCATTTTCCATTACTCTGTTTTTTAATCACAATATCAAAAAATCTGATTTGTTCCACACTGAAATTTAACTTGAAACATAAATTTGGATTGTTTGTTTCCAATTTTTGAACTCAACATTCCCTCCCGAGACCCCGCCACACCATCAGCACATCATCAATAAAACGTTTCCAGATGTCAACTCTGTCCAAGAATGGGTTGTTATTAGGATCATACACAAATTAATTCTTCCATTTGCAACATGCAAATTAGCCACAGTGGAGGCAAAAGTCACCCCCATGGCTGTTTCTTTCGTCCGTATGTAATTTTTACCCTGGAAACAAAAGATGTAATTTCTCAGAATCATGTCACTCAGATCACATAACCATTCTCTTTTGTCATCTGAAATTTATATGCAATTTGTCACAAAATGCATAGCCTCTATATCCCCCGTCGGGGGCATTGGTATAAAGTGCATCCACATGCATGCTCACTAGCCAGCAGTTGTATTGTACTTTCATATTCTCTGCAAGTTTTACTACTTGTGCTGTGTCTCTTAATGTAGGACCGCAGGTTCATAACCTGCCTACTTAGGAAAGTATCCACATACTTTAAGAGTGGCTCCATTAAGGAGCCAAAGTCAGAAATGATGGGGCATCTTATAGGTCTTTATGGATCTTGGGGAGACAATAGATGGTGGGGTTTACATGGGTGTTCGACTGTTAGAAATTTTAATTCACTTTGTGTTATAAAATCCTAAGAAAGACCATCTTGTAACATCCCATCCACAAAATTTTAACCTCTTGGGTGTGGTCTTGCTGGATTTTGTCATAATATTTGCCATCTGCCAATTGGCGTTCAACCTCACGTATATATTTTGCCATGTTCTACATGACCACACTCCTCCATTGACTCCCTTTATTGTAATGTCCCCATATTTCTGCAATTTTCCAAGGCATTGCTGTGTGATTTATTGAATTATAGTATAAGGGTGCCTTCTGTTGTGCATGGATTTCAGCAACTGCTGAAACCTTGTTGTAGGGTAGTTCAAAGGTCAAAAAAGCTGTTGTACTATCATTCTGACAACACATCGATAGTACAACAACTTTTTACCCTTGATCTGCCACCTAATTGACTCAGCCGAGGCTCTCTGTAAAAAATTAAAAACAAACATGGAGGCGTAATTTAGCGTACGCCGAGCAGCGGAGCCACCAACCTTTGAATTCAGAGTCGGGACATGGAAAGCCATACTTGGCTCCATTTTGGAAAAATAAATTCTTTTTTTTTTTCTAATTTTAAAACTAAACAGTGCAGAGAAGTAAAAGTTAGAAGTGGGACTGGACCGAGCAGGAGTGGCAGCGGCATGAACGGGAGCAAGCAGGAGCACCAGTGGGAATGGAGCAGCACCCACAGCAAGTAACTTCAATAAAATAATGAGAAACAAAACAAAAATAAACATATACTAAATAAAACAGTGGATGGCTTAACATCCACAACTAAGGCTGCATTTCCATCTAGGGGAGTTGATGACACCAATGAGGCCTCTCGAGCTTCGCTCTCGAGGTCTCTGTGATGTCATCAACTCCCTCGATGGAAACACAGCTTTGTTGTGGATGTTCATCCATCCACTATTCTATTGTTAAAACATTTTTCATTACAATTTCTAGTGAGCAACATTTTCAGGTCCCTCTCACAACTTTTAATTAAAGTCTCTATTTGTGACAAAAGTAGTGGACAAAAGTCTGACTTTGGTCTTGAAGTCCTGTCACCGTTATTTTATGTGTCTGCAGCTTGTGTTGTCTTCATCTTGTATCCCTTCTGTTTCTTCTCATTCTTTGTCAAAATACATTCTCAGGTTCAAATTTCTAACAAATTTGTGAATATCAAGTGTAGTGAATTCATTGGTCAGTGCTGTAGGCACAAAAGACAGTCCTTTGTTGAGGATCTGTATTTCATCTGTGCTATATCTCTTCCTCCTGTAGCTCCTCTTCCCCCTTGTATATTGATTGAATCCTTGTGTGTTTCCTGCCCTCTGTATGGGTTCTCTTCCATATCTGGCTGGTTCTCTGACCTTGGTTGTTCTGTTGCTGCTTCATGAAGGTGGTTTGGGGGGGGGCACATCTCTAAAAAGGAAACCTCAGCTGTATTGCTTGGCCCTACTTCTGCTTCAGAATCACTTGTATCAGTCATGTAATCAAGTGCCTTTCTCTCAGTTTCTCCATCTTCTGTGGTATTGTTTTTTATAATCAGTCTTGGGGCATGTACTGTCAAATGAGCTTTCTTCTTCCAGCTACATATCCAAGAGATATATGAGAGCCATAAAATCTTGTGGTGTCTTTGCTAAAATGTTTTTGAACAAGAAGTAGTTTGTAGTGGTTTGGCAGTTGAAATTCAATGCAAAGAAGTGCAAGATAATGCATATGGGGCACAAAAACCCTGGCACAATATATCAGTTGGGGGGTGAGGATATAGCATGCACCAAGCAGGAAAGGGATCTTGGGGTTGTCATCTCTGATGACCTCAAGGTAGGGAAACAGTGTGACAAGGCATCAGGTAAAGCAAATAGGATGCTGGGATGTATAGGCAGGGCATCACCAGCAGGAAAAGGAGGTCATAATTCCGCTATACAAGACACTAGTGAGGCCCCACCTGGAGTACAGTGTACAGTTCTGAGACCATACCTATGTAAGGACATAGACAGGGTAGAGAAGGTTCAGAGGAGGGCAACAAAGATGGTGCATGGGTTGCATCACAAGTCTTATGAAGACAGGTTGAAGGAACTGAACATGTACTCCTGGAGGAGAGAGGAGGAGAGAGGGATATGATAGAAACATACAAGTATCTTACAGGGAGAAACAGGGTGCAGAAAACACTATTTTAAGTGAAAAGATGTTTCAGGACTAGAGGGCATGGGATGAAGTTGGAGGGAGGACGATTCAGAGAAACATGAGAAAGAATTTCTTCACAGAACGGGTGGTGGACAAGTGGAACACCCTGCCAGAGGAAGTGGTGGGGGCTGAAACAATCACGGGATTTAAGAATGCATGGGATAGACATAAAGGAATTCTAGAGGTCAGGGGTAAGGGGAAATAGACTTCTAGGAAAACAAACTGAACTTACAAGCTCAAATGGGCAGACTAGGTGGGCCATAGGCCCTTATCTGCCGACACTGTCTATGTATCTATGTATCTATGTATCTATGTAGTTAATAAATTTGTAAAAGACCCAAACTATTTACCATTTACCAACAAGAGTTAAAACACTGCCTCAAATAATTTGATAAATAGACAAGAAGTATCAAACAAGGCAAATTTATCAGACAGCAGCATGATTATGAGGCCAGTTGGGTATTTAGCAGTAAGAAGAAAACTCATCTGACAGTACATACCCTGAGACTGATTTTAAGAAACAACACCACAGAAGACAGATAAACTGAGAAATGCACTTGATTACACATGAAAGAGGACCCATAGAGGGGGTAGGAAACACAAGAGGAATAAATCAATATACAAGAAGCAGAGGGACTACTGGAGAAAGAGAGAGTGAATGTTATAAATATTTCAAATTATGACCTTAGCACAGATGAAACACAGTGAAGGTCCTCAACAAAGGACTGTCTTGTGTGCCTACAGCTCAGATTGATGAGTTCACTACACTTGTTGATATTCACAAATATGCTAGAAATTTAAACCTGTGAGCATTTTTTGACAGACTGGGAAGAAATAGATGGGACTCAAGACGAAGACAACACAATGCAGGCTGCAGACACACAAAATAACAGTGACAGGATTTTAATAGTAGTAGTAGTAGTAGTAGTGGTAGTTGTAGTAAAATAGTTTATTCTGTATTTCGAGAAAAGGATAGCCAAATTGAGCCAAGGGTCATTTACAATGGGGTCCCTGGTATAAGTAAAGCTGCTTCACATCTTAAAATGCTGGTTACAAACATATAGAATAATATAAAAGTAGCACAATGCCGGCCCGATGGCACAGAGGGTTGAGGCGCTGGACTCCTTACCTCGTGCTATGCCGTCGACCCAGTTTTGGAAATGACCATGGGTTGTTAGGGTGCCAGCATGGGGGGTGGAGGGGCAAGCAGGACTGAGCATGCCGGCGGGCAGTTCTCCTCTCCTAGGGTGGTGAGGGTGGGTTGGCACCCCCCCGTAGTTCCTCTCCCACCAAGTGGAGGTCCGGTGGGTAGCGTAGGTGGAGAGGGTGCGGCAAAGTAATGGGAAGTGGAAGGGGCTGAGCTGGCACCATGGGGTGTGAAGCATGCCTCCACACACTTGCACGGCCATGTGCTGGGGCCTCGGAGGGTCAGGGGAGAAAATTAAAATAAAAAATGCATATGTGTCCCAGTCGCCAGTTGGTGGGAGGGGGCAATGGGGACCAAACAGCTATATATAAAAAAAAGGTAGCATAATAAATTATATCATAGAAACTATTCACATCCCTGTAGTATGCAACAGGTTTTTAGCAACAAAGCATTATTTATAAACCAAGTTTTTAAAGAACTCCAGGGTGTAGTTCCCTTTAGGGGTCTTCTTAAATGGCTTGGTAGGTTGTTCCATAATTTGGGGCCCTTGCAAAGAAAAACCGAGCAACCCTTAACAGTTTTCATAACTGGTACAGTGAGTTCAATAACCCCTCCAGTACGTCAGCTTTCTTTCACTTTTTTTTTCCTTCACCATCTGATAAATAATCAAGCACTTTCTAACACTTGTAAATCAAGTCAATCGTATGAAGATTTTGATGCTCTGTTAATTCAATCTAGTTTAACGCTCTACAAAGGGAACAATGGTGCATACCCCATAGGGCATCCAGAATGTACCGAGCAAACCTATTGTATATCACATTCAGTCTGTGCAGCAGACTTTTAGATGCTTCCCCGTACCCCATGTCCCCACAGTAAAAAAGGGGAACCATCATTGATTGCACACATTGCTGACTAGCATACGGTAGAATACAATTTCTGTGTTTATACAAGGCACGCAGTTTCTTGTTTGACTTCCTAACTAGAAATTCAACATGCATGCCCCATTCACATTAAGGATTGACCCAAATTCCCAGATATTTATAGGAATCAACATGGTTCAGGATGCAGTTATTTTGTGTTTTTATATTCAAAGTTTGTTACTGATTCCTTGTTTACTACCAAACAATATAATTTGAGATTTCATGGGATTTAATGCTAATCTGTGCTTATAAAAATAGGTCTGCGACCTGTTGAAATCATCCTGTAACTTTTCTTGAATCCGACCATCAGACTTATCCTCAATGTATAATATGGTGTCATCAGCATAGAAAGGATGTCAGACACACTTCAATAAGTGTCCGACATCATTCATGTACAGATTAAACAATACAGGCTCTAATACAGACCCTTGAGGCACCCCAGTTTTAAAAATCAAAAATTTAGATCTACATTATAATGTCACCTGCTGCTGTCTTCCAGTCAGATAGTGATGGAATCATTTTAAGGCCTTGTGGTCGAGGCCAGCAGATCTTAGTTTATAAAGTAACATACCATGATTCAAGGTGTCAAAAGCTTTATACAGCTCTACAAATACTGCCCCAACCATGAGGCCTCTGTCCATGTCCATCTGAATGTCTGACATCACTTTGACCAACACTGCAGAGGTACTATGCTGAGCTCTGAAACGTGATTGATATATACTATACAATTTCTGAGCTTCTAAATACAATTTTAACTGATGTGCTACAATTTTCTCAAAAATCTTGGAGATCATGGGGAGCAGGGATATAGGCCTATAATTACCCATGTCATTTTTTAGTCCGTTCTTGTAAACTGGATAACATTAGCCTGTTTCCAGGCTTGGGAGTTGAAACTAGATTTTAAGGAGGTATTAAAAATATCAGCCAGTATAGGGGCTACCATGGGTGCAGCCAATTGTAGTAAATAAGAAGGAATGAAATACAGGCCTTAAGTTTGTTTAGTATCCATTTTCAACAATTCCTTTAGCAACCAATTTGAAGTTATATGTTTAAAAGAAAAACTAGATGTCACTGTATCCTATTTCTCCATATCTATTGACTGCTTCCATAAAAAAGGTAGACTAAATTATGCTCTGCAGGGGACTCCATGTTAATATACTTCTTGTTTAAATGTGTCAGTCACCTTCTCAGAGATCGGGTAGGAAACATCATCAGCCAAAAAAGTACCTGGCAGTTCAAAGGGTTTAGTGCCTTGTAATTTCTTAACCAAATTCCAAAAAGTTCTAGGATTTTTTTATATTATTCAATTTAAAATGAGATAAAACATAATCTGTCTTTGCCTCTCTTTTTTTTTTTGGTATAGAGATTACGGGCATAATGATAGTTATCTCAATGCAATCTCTCATTTTATTTTTTTATATTTTTTTGGTCCAAACCCCAGATCCTCCAGTCAGAGGTCAGCTCAGTGCCCCGCCTGCCACACCCCATGCCGAGGCTTACCCCCAACGGTCACTATTGGCAAGCTCCAGCTTACCCCCCAGGTCAGAGCCATAGGAGAGGGACTCCCCCAACAGACAATGGTGGGAGTGGGGATGGCAGTGGAGCTGGGCGTTATGCCTGGGGGTCGGAGGCTTTTACATGCATGCTGGAGCCCTGGGGGAAGGGATGTGCAATGACGACCAGTGTCTGCCCAGTCCCCTAGGTATTGGCATTGGCCGCAGCAGTACCCCCGGCCTCCACCAGGGTCCAGGAAGTGGCAGACACCCTTCCCTCATTTCCCCCCCAGAGAAGGACAGCAGTCCCAGGAAGCTCGATCCTTCTCCCTCCAGTCGGCCCTCCGACTCCTGGGTCCATTCCCAAACCTTAGTCATTGGCGTCACAAGTTGAAATCCAACCGCTGCACCGGCGGACCGGACTCTCATTTTTTTATTTTCTTGTTTCCACGCTGTGTCTCTCACCTTATGGTATTTTTTCAGATTTTTTTCAGATCCTTTGTATACCAAGGGGAACTGTTATATTTGACTCTTTCATGTTGAATCAGAACGTGGTTGTTACATACAGACAAAAATTTGCTTTGAAAATAATGCCAAGTGTTATCTACATGAGGGATTAATGTAAATCAGTCCCAATTTCTGGTTTCTAAATCTACCATAAAACTTGTATAATCAAAGGATTTTAATGATCTATAAGTTTTGACTTGGGATAAGTGAGATTTGTGTGTCTTTACATCTGATGCAAAAAGTAACTTGGTGATTGTTGAAGGCATCTGGCAAAACACCATGCAGTGAATAATTATCTGGAGCTGAAGTAAATATTAAACCTAAAACAGTAGAGAGGCTTGATTCCTTAGGGTTAAGTCTGGGGGGATTTAATCAATTGAGATAACTCTAACCTTGATGACAATTCTAAAAATGTATTCGTAGAAGGTACCAACACCCAATCCGCATTTAAGTCCCCCATTAAGAAAAACCCATGACTAGACCTGAAAGGAAACAAGAAATCATAAGGTGCCAAAAATGTTTTATCATCCCCTTTACAGGGTAGGTGGTAACCTATTAATATAATGGGTTTACAATACAGAATTTTTATTTTCCATGCTAACCTTTCTATACCTGGTGTGTTTGCATTAGAATCAATACATTTCATTTACAGGTCCAGTGAGCCATAGCCCATAACACCCCCTCCCCTTTTTGTGTGATCATGCCTCCATAACTGATAGCCAGGAATGTGAACATCAACATCTGATCTTTTCCTACCTAGCCAGGTCTTAGTTATAATTAATATGTCAGGCCTATGCTCTAAGCCAGCAATAAGACACAACAAGGTGTGTGTTATGGCCTTATAAGAGCATGCCCCAGGTGCGTTATGAGGCATGAGGCACTTGCACCAAGTGCCTTTAGCACCTGGGAAGTGCTCTTATAAGGCCATAACACACACCTCAAAGTGTCTTATTGCGCTTATAAAATGGGCCCTATTAAGGTACTATTTAAGAAAAAAAAAGTAATAAAAAAATGCAAAAACTTTTTAAAACTTGAGGTTTTAATGTCTGAAGGAGTAAAATAGTCCCTGTATTGAGGTCATTTTTGAATTGTTTGATAGGCACTATAGGGCGTTTAGGGTGGTATTCCCCCCCCTTACACACACAGAAACACACACACACAGACGCACACACACACACGGAGACTGCTGAGGTTGTCTTCCACATCGTCATTCGATTTAGTCTGTCATAATAGGGTGTCTCTGGTGCTTAACAGTGTGCCCATTTTTGACAGTCAGTGTTTTATTTTGATGGCCAGTACATTTAGAATTATTGCAACCACATGCCCATTTCCTGAAGGGTGCCTTGGAGTGGACAGAGAAGGGTGCCTTGGAGTGGACAGAGAAGCCATTTTGAGAACCAGTGGCAAGCGTGTCCCTTGCCAGCCACCGTAAATGCTGCTTATACTTGTTTGAAAAATCGGCCAGCCCGCTCGCTGTGCTCGTCTGCTGTAGTAATGAAAAGTTTGTCCATATGTTTTTTAAATGTCACTAACTGGCAGGTGAAACAGTCTGTGGAAGAACAAGTCTGTGGATTCAGTTTGAGGATGCATTCGTGCAGCACGCGCATCTGCTGATTTCATTGTGGTGTTTTCTGAGGTATTGGTAGCTCATGAAACGCTGCGCTGTAACTGCCACTTTGCGATAGTTTGAATGTTCAGCAAAGTGGTTTGGGCAGTGCGGACTCAGTGATTTCTAGGTGTGGCAGGGCTATCAGTTGGTATGTAGTGCAGGTTGGCATTATATGGCTGTATAAGGACACGGGTAAGACTGCTGATTAGCCAATCAGGATTTAGAATTTTTTGTGCCCATTTTATAAAGCCCATTCCCCTTATAACATCAAACTCTGGGAACACGCTTCTGCATTAAAATGAATGAAATTAATTCCCCTACCTTTTATAATATTTGCCATATAAAATGTTTCTTGACATGACCCTGGATTCAGGTGAATGTAGCCCGACAGAAAAATACTTAGTAATATTAAGATTCTTAATTTAACCAATCACCCACCTTGTCTCAGGAACAGTCCCCTAAATGTAGGACAAAATTGTGGCCTGCAATTTATTTTATTTCCAAGTTTCATTGAACTGGAAAATGATGACTGATAGTTCACACATAATTGAAATCAAGGGCTGACCAATTAGCTTGAAAGCCATCTTTATCATGTTACCTGGGGGGAAAAAAAAGTGGCCCCAATGGGATATATATCCCATCAAATGTAGACCCATTTGCACAAACACATCTATAATCAAATAGAACAAAGCAGGCAACCCAAACAGCCACCAAAATACTAAAAGGCCCTATCCTCAAGACTGAATTACAACAGGTAGGCATAAAGTAATAAGAATTCATTTAAAATAAAGTCTGGCACTGTCTACTCAGGTACTATAACAGTTTCATTTGCCCTGACAAGATTCAAATTCTATAATGAGACAAGTACCAAGCTACAAGATACAGATTTCTAAACAACACCACCACAATGCCTGCACTTATGTTTCCTTACAACTAGTATTTAAAACTTATATTAACAATAGATGCTGTCACATCAAAATTTTTAAGACCTGAAAGAATTTCTCTGTTGAAAATTTTCTGTTCAAGTGGTGCTCACACCACTCATGATCAGGCTAGCGGGCGAATTGGGCTTTTAAATCATCCAAGCCCCTCCTCTTGACAGCATGTCCCAGTGGCCTGCTCCCCTGAGTCCCCTACACACAGACAAAGTGTCCAGTTTACAGCGGGAGCAAGTAGTGGCTGTGACAGGAGGCAGAAAAGATGTTCTGTTCAAAAAAAAAAACAAATGACCTGCAATATGGGGGGGAGCGACTGCCCCCCCCGTCCCCCCAAATGCAAGCAAGCAAGCAAAACTTTATTTATATAGCGCCTTTTGAAATCAAGGCGCTATACATAATAAAAACATAATAAAACGAATAATGTTATAAATTATTTAAAACAGTCAAATAATTAACCAATTAAACAGAGAAAGCCAAAGAAAATAATACATTTTTAACATGGATTTAAAACTACTAATGGTCAGGCATTCTCTTAACCAACAAGGCAGAGAATTCCACAGGGTTGGTGCTGCAAATGATAAAGCACAAGCTCCAGATGTTTTAAGACGAACCCTGGGAATCTCTAGCAATCCCTCACCGGCGGATCGGAGAGGGCGATTGGGGGAGTGGGGGGGGAGTAGGGAGTCAGGCGATCTTTCAGGTAGTCAGGTCTCTGTTCGTGTAGGGCTTTAAAGGTAAGCAAGAAAAAATTGCTCACCTTAGTAATGTTATTTCTTCTAATGGAGTCTTGCTATATTATAGACATTAGCAGTTTGTTCCAGCTCTAGAACTGCCCAGGAGTGAAATGGTTAAAACCATTCCAAAATAGAATTTTGGCACGAGAGCAGCTCTATCTGTGTCATTTCAAACTTGAACTGTCAGATCTTTACGAGCCAAACTCACTAAGGTCTGTGTGGAAGCTGTAACCTACACTAGCCAAATGGCTACCTAAATAATAACAACCATTGATGGTCCCAACACCAAGACTCAAGTCAGGGACCAGAAATACTAACACCATTCTAATAATATGAAAATGGAACATAAGTATAATAAAACACACACACGCGTACACATACACCCCAAAGTCCCAAAGGGGACAAAATGCTAACAGGACATAAGTAGTGCCCACACTAAGTTGCCCGCACCCCACCAAGTAGAGGTTCTGAGAGGGGCAGGTTGGGGGGGAGGCCTATAATATAGCAAGACTCCATTAGAAGAAACAACATTACTAAGGTGAGTAATTTTTTCTTCAAACAACATGAAGTCTTGCTATATTATAGACATTAGCAGAATACACAGCAGTACCTCCATGGAGGAGGCAGAACCTACTTAGGGAATAGGCTCTGAAGAACAGCTGTGCCAAACCGAGCATCTCTCCTGGCCTGGACATCCAGGGGTAATGTTTGGTAAAAGTGTGTACCGTTTTCAAGTAGCAACCTGGCAAATCTCTAATAAAGGGATATCTCTGGCAGCAGCTAGAACAGCTACCCCTGGTAGAATGAGCCCTCAAACCAGGGGTGGGGCTCTGCCACTCTGATAACAAAACTGGATACAAGAGACAATCCACCTGGCTGTTGATCTCTTAGTGGCAGGTTTGCCTTTCCCAACTTCACCATAGGTAGGGAAAGTTTCTCTCTGGAGGATTCAGACCTGTGACCTTTAGTGCGCTCTATATAATAACTAAGAGCTCTCTTAACATCCAGGCTGTGCAACCTCCTCTCACCGAAGAGGAGTGATCAGTGAAAAATACTGGAAGGAGATAGATTGATTAAGATGGAAATCTGAAACCACCTTAGGCAAAACTTCCTATTAGTCCTAAGGACTACCTTATCCCTGTGGAAAGAAATAAAGTCAGTCTCCACTGACAAGGCTTGCAATTCACTTATCGTCTGGCAGAAGTGATAGCCACTAGAAAACAGTTTTCCAAGTTAGGTACTTAGCTCTGCAGAAGACAGAGGTTCAAAGGGGTTGCATCAACTGGGCAATGCAAACATTAAGGTCCCAAGCAGGGGCGGTTCGAAGGAGGATTAGTATGGGTAACCCTTAAAAACTTGGAAAACACAGGATGAGGAAAGAGGGATGACTTTCCTGCTGACACAAAAGCAGACATAGCTGCCAAATGAACTCTCAGGGTAGCTGGTCTGAGACCCAAGGAATTAAGGCGTACCATGTAATCTAACAAAAGGGCAATTCAGCAGATTCTGGGAAATATTTTCCCAGCACACCAAATGGAAAACCTTTTCCATTTAGAGCTATAAGTAGCCCTAGTGGAAGGCTTTCTGGAAGCCTTTAGGATCTCAAGAACACCCTGAGAGAGGTGTAAATCAGCAAACTCTAACTCCTCAAGAGCCAGGCCTTGAGGTTGAGGGATTTGAGGTCCGGATACCAAACCCTTCCTGGGCACAAGTCAACAGATTGTGATTCCTGGGAGGCACAGGGAAGATGGACTGTCAGAGACAGAAGGAGTGGGTACCAGGGCTGCCTGGCCCAATCCGGGCAATCAGAATCACCCTGCAAGGCTGAGATCTGATTTGACTAGTACTTTGAATAGGAGAGGAAAGGGGAAAGCATAGAGGAACTTCCTCCCAATCCAGAAGAAGGGCATCCAGGGAACTGAGCCCAGCACTGGAGGCCTGCAACAGAACAGAGGAAGTTTGCGTTGTCTGGGGCTGCAAAAGATCTATCTGAGGGATGCCCCACCTGGCAAAAACTATCCCCAGCACCTGAGGATCCAGGGACCATTCGTGATGGCCCTGGGAAATCCTGACTGAGGGCATCCGCTAGGACATTGTCCTTCCCTGGAAGATGAACTGCTATGAGGAAGTGTTCAGGGAATAGGCCAGAGACCACAACTTCATTGCCTCGGTGCACAAGGCCGAGGCCGAGTGCCCCTGTTTGTTGATGTACCACATTGTTGTGGTGTTGTCTGTTCTGACTTGTATCACCTTGTCGTGGACAGATGCAGAAAAAGCTTGAAGAGCTAAAAGACAGCTCTGAGTTCCAGCAAATTGATGTGGAGCAGAGATTCCTGGGGACCAAACTCCCTGAGTGGAAAGGTGCCCGCGTGGGCTCCCAACCCAGAAGGAAGCATCTGTAGTGAGAGTCAAGTCGTGAGAAGGGAAATGAGAGGGACCCCGCTCTTAAGTGCTCTGATCCTGCCACCACTGGAAGCTAGGATCAAGGTTGAGTCACTGGGACCAACTTGGAAGGGGTCTCTTCTCTGAGACCAAAAGGTTCTCAAGTGAAACTGAATGTCTCATCTGAAATCGGCTCCCTGCACAACAGCTATGGATGCAGCCATGTGCCCCAGGAGCTGCAGAAAGTGTCTTGCTGGTCGAGAGACCTGCAGAGTGAAGGAAGAGGCCAGAGCCACTAAATTCCTTACCCTTTCTGGGGGAAGAAAGGCTCTGGCTAGCTTTGTGTCCAATTCTGCCCTAAAGGCGAGTACCTGGACTGGTTCCAGAACCGACTTTGGTAGGTTTAGCAGAAAACCCAGGAGGTGAGAAGCTGCTGGGTGACCTGCAGGTGAGATTTTACCTGTTCTGGGACTGGCCTACAATGAGCCAGTCGTCTAGATAGGAAAAACAGCAATCCTCTGCCTCCTTAAGTGGGCCACTGCCACTGCTAGACACTTTGAATACCTTGGAGCAGAGGTAAGGCCGAAGGGCATTGCTCTGAACTGGTAATGACCTGAGGGCAGTTCAAATCTGAGGTACTTTCGATGGGATCTTCTGATTAGGACATGGAAATAGGCATCCTTGAGGTCCAGGAGTCTAGCCAGTCCCTGGCCTTAGGGAAAGTAAAATCATTGCCAGAGTTACCATTTTGAACTTTGGTTTCAAAGATGCTTGTTCAGATATCTGAGATCTAAAATGGGCGCCATTCTCCTGTCTTTTTTGGGGTAAGGAAGTATCTGGAATACAGACCCCTGCCCTGATGCAGGGGAGGAACCCCTTCTACTGCTCTGAGAGCTAACAGGGATGAGACCTCTGTTTCCAGAGCGAGGGTCTCTGAAGCACTTGCAGGTAGAAAAAGTCTGCTTCTCAACTTGGGAAACTTTTTGAAGCTGAGAACCAGACCACAGCTTACTACTTCCAGAACCCACTTGTCTGAGGTTAAAGAAGCCCAATTCTGACTGAAGTAAGCCAGCCTGCCCCCCAGGCACCCCATCAAGGTGCCTGTTTCAAGGAGCTTTAGGCTGGGAGGTGGGAGCAGGTCTGCCCACCCCTCATCTGCCCTGCCTCTGAAGAAGCCCCTCTGAGCAAAGGCAGAGGAGGCCTGAGTCTGGTAAAAAGGCCTGTGAAAAGGCCTACCCCTACCCTTGGGGGCATGCCTTTGAGGAGTGGCTTGCCGCTCCTTAGCCTGGGCACTCTTGTAAGTAGTCCTATGTTCATCCATCTTCTTCATGTAATTCTCTGTCTGCTCTCCAAACAGAGAATTTCCCACCACAGGAAAATCCATAGCCTTAGTCTGGGTATCCTGTGATAAACTAGTACACCTGAGCCAGGCCAACCTACGAAAAAGCTACAGATGTGGCCATGACCCTAGAGGAAACATCATTAACATCCACAGCAGCATGAAACTGAACCTTAGAGGCTTCAATGCCATCAGCAGCCACCTGTTCTAGTTCACTAGCCAGCTGGCCATGGGCCTGCTTGGCCAATTGCATAACAGTATCCCATCTAGATTTCTGATACCTAGCTACATAAGCCATATAATTTGCTTCCTGAGTCCCAGAGAGGCTGCCATATACTTGTTTTTGCCATGGCATCAATCTTCCTGGAATCCTTGTCAGGAGGATGTGAAGCCAAGGAATATTAGCTTTATCACAGGCAGCAGCCTGAACTACTCCAACATGACTGCATTGCTGAAAGGAATTCTGTATCAGGGCCTGACAATGTATACCTGCTGTCCATCTTTTTATCTACAGGAGGCACAGAATTAGGAGCTTTTAAAATTTTAATTGTTTGTTTCCTAAAAGACTTATGTAAAGGAATAGACAATCTCCTAGACTCTGGAATATCCATCATTGCTACAAAATCAGGCTCCTCTTGCTCATCCACAGCCTCTTCTAAAGGAAGCTGGAGGGTTTCAGCAACTTTTTTATAAAACATAAAATGAGATGGGGACTCAGACAGCATAGGGGGAGATTCTAAAGGTCTGTCTGGGGAGATGTCGGTTCAATGGGCACACCCAGACCTTCCCAGCCACATTCATACTGTTCATAATCCTCCTCCCCTCCTCTGGTTCATAAAATTCCTCAATATCATAATCCTGAACCACTGGGACGGACGAACCGACCTTTTACCAGATAGTGGTGGTTCGGACGGACCCTGAACAGATGACTGGACAATTTGTATGGCTTTTGCTATCTCTGCAGCAGTTGGAGAAGGAATTTTGGACTCCAGACCTGCTGATTTTCTTGTTTTCTTTACTGGAATTGGTTCCTCAGAACCAGCTTTTCTTTGGCCCGAGGAAGTCTGGCTCTGGTCAGAGGGCACTCCCTCTGGTTCGGTTGGCACCGAACCGGGCTGGCCATCCGGGTCAGCGGACTTTTTGGCCTCTCGTTCCCTGAGCCTGCCCAATCTTTTTTCCAGGGTGGCTGCAGGGAAATTCTTACATACCTGGCAGTCTGACTGGAGGTGGTCAAACCCCAGACAATAAACACATGTGGTGTGTGGGTCATGTAAAAGACTTCCCCCACAACCATCACAGTGTTGAAACCCAGTGGGCCCGGTTTTTCTTTTGGGTTTCTCAGACATAATGCCAGCCTAACCAAAAACTTGCCCTTTTAACGGCAGTGCCAGGCAAGACACCCTTATCGGTTCCTAACCGTGTCACGGTATTGGAAAAAACCGTAATAAATCCGTTTTTTTTAGAACCGATAAGAACCGGGAACCGCACTCTAAAATAGTAACTTTTAGTTTTAAATGAGTTTTAAACCCACTGATCGGTTCAAAACCGAACACGATAACTTACAAGTTCCACAAGACAAAACCTTCATTTACTTACGGTTACCACAGATGAGCTTGAACGAGCGGTTTTGCGGTTAAAATAAAACTATTCTCGGTTAATCCAACCGAGAAAACACTTTTTAAACCGAGAAATGAACCGAGCAGAAGGAGAAATCTCCGGAGTGACTGTTCACTGAGGCGGAGTAAAGAATCTGACAGTTCAAGTTTGAAATGACACAGATAGAGCTGCTCTCGTGCCAAAATTCTATTTTGGAATGGTTTTAACCATTTCACTCCGGGGCAGTTCTAGAGCTGGAACAAACTGCTAATGTCTATAATATAGCAAGACTTCATGTTGTTTGAAGCCTACCTTATAGGTGATCCGCTACTGAACTGGCAGCCAGTGCAGTTCGTGCAGCACAGGCATAATATGACTGGTCCTAGAAGTACCAGTCAACAGCCTGGCCGCAGCATTCTGCACCAGCTGCAAGCAGCGGATATCAACCCCAGACAGCCCTAGGTAGAGGTCATTGCAGTAGCCAAGATGGGTGGTGATGAAGGTGTGGACCAATGTTGGAAGGTCACCCGGTGGAATCAGGTATTTCACCCAGGCGATATTCCTTGATGGTAAAATGAGGATTTAACCACAGCTGACACCTGAGACTTCAGGGTCAAACCGTCATCAAAAATAACACCAAGGTTACATACCCGATCTGAGGTAATGAACTGGACATCGTCAAGCCACAGGCCCGACATGTGCCCAGCCCAAAAACCCACCCCCGGGTGACCCGGATCCACAGCCAACACCTCAGTCTTATCCGGATTCTGTCTCAACCAACTCGAGCTCATCCAGTCTTTGATCTCGGAGAGGCAACTATTTAGCATAGAGATCGCATCAACTCATGGGCACAAAGGACATATACAGCTGAGTATCATCTGCATAGCAGTGAAAACTCAAACCATATTGCCTGATGATCTCTCCTAATGGCAGCATATACATTGCGAACAACACGGGCACCAATATGGAGCCCTGCGGCACCCTGCAGGACAGGGGGAGGGCATCAGAGGAATAAATTCCAGTGACCACCCTCTGATACCTGCCTACGAGGAAAGATCAAAACCATTCAAGGACTGTACCCGACAGTCCACAAAGGAACCGCAGGGTCTCCAAAAGCATCTCATACGAACATACGAACATACGAAATTTGCCAGCAGATAAAGGCCTAGAGGTCTATCAAGTCTGCTCGAATGTGCAGCTAGCACCTTATTCTGCAGCTGCCCTCCCTTCCACCCTTCCCTTCATTAACCCTCCCTTGTCCTGTCCCATCCTCGTTTGAAGCAGTCCACTGTTCTACTGCATACCACTTCTGCAGGTAACGATTCCACCCAGCCACCACCCTCTGTAAAAAGTGTCTCCTCATCTCCTCCTGAACCTTCCTCGCTCCAGTCTCATATCATGGCCCCTGGTGGCCCTCCCTTCCCTTACTTTGAACAGCCCCTCTGTACCTGTCTTGTTTATTCCTTTCATGTATTTAAAGGTTTCAATCATGTCCCCCCTGTCTCTCCTCTCCTCCAGTGAGTACATGTTCAACTCCTTCAACCTCCTCTCATATGATAAGTCCCCCAGACCCTTGATCATCTTTGTCGCCCTGCACTGCACTCCCTCCAGTAACTTAATGTCCCTCTTCAGATACGGACGCCAGAACTGCACGCAGTACTCCAGGTGTGGTCTAACTAATGACCTATACAGTGGCAGAATCACCTCCTCCCTCCTTGAGGATATACCCTTGCAATACAACCCAGCATTTTGTTGGCCTTTGCAGCTGCCTTCCTACACTGTGCCGAGTTGTTCATTGACCCTGTGATGAGCACACCCAGATCCTTCTCCTCCTCTGTCTGGGCTAGCTGCACTCCCCTAGCTGGTAAGTCCTCCTTGGGTTCTTCATCCCAAAATGCATCACCTTGCACTTTTGGCATTAAAGCCCAGTTGCCAGGTGTCTGACCAGGTTTCAAGCTTTGCCAGATCATCCTGCAACCCTGCCATCCCCTAGGTCATCCACCACCGCGCCAACCTTGGTATCATCAGCAAACAGACTGATCTTGCTCTTGATGTCCCATGATATGTCTGCAATGAATATCCCAAACAACACTGGTCCCAACACCGAGCCCTGTGGGACACCACTCGTCACTGCCCTTGGTGTGAGAGCTCCCCACCCACCACCCTCTGTTGCCTTCCTGCAGCCAGTTTCCTACCCATCTCACCAGCATTGCACCTGCCCCTGTGCCTACTAACTTCCTTCCCAGCCTTCCATGTGGCACTGGAGTCGAGATGCCTTACTGAAGTCCAGATACAGGACATCCACTGCATGTCCCCGTCCAGTTGCCTAGTTACCCAGTCATAGAACCCAACCAGGTTAGTTTGGCAGGATCGGCCACGGTGAAGCCATGCTGTCTGCTGTCCTGTAGTCCTTTGGCCTCTAAGAGGGCCACCAGCCTCTCCTTCAGGATAGTCTCCATTAGCTTACCCACGATGGATGTGAGGCTCACTGGTCTGTAGTTTCCTGGTTCATCCTTGGGGCCACTCTTGTGGAGGGACCACATGAGCCATCCTCCAGTCTGGTACACACCCCAGATGTAGTGAGGCATTAAATAGGTCTGCCAAGGTCCTGCAAGGACCTCTGCCAGCTCCTTCAGTACCCTGGGGTGGATGCCATCTGGGCCTGGTGCCTTGTCCACCCTCAGTGCCTTCAAACCCTCTCAGAACTCTGTCCTCCATGATTTCCCCATCTGTCACCACTTCCCCCTCCGTCTGCCATTTCACCCATCTTGGGTGTCCCCCCTCTTCTCTTTAGTAAATACTGAGCAGAAGTACTCATTTAGTGCTTCTTCCTTATCATACCCTGCTTCCACCCAACCCCCCTCCTTCCTAATCCTTACTATGTGGTCCTTACAGCTCCTTTTCTCCCTGATGTACTTAAAGAAGTCCTTCTCCCCCTTCTTAATGCCTTGTGCCAGCCTGAGTTCCGTAGATGCTTTGGCTCCCCTTACTGCCCTTGTCACCTCCTTCGATTCTGTCAAGTACTCCTCTCTGTCCTCCCCCTCCCTGTTTTCTTGTACTTCCTAAAGGCAGCTCTTTTCTTCCTTACCTTTCCATGACCTCCTTGCTCAACCAGCTCGGTTTCTTAGCTCTAGCCTTCTTGCTCTGGGCTTTGCAGCAGGTTTTGGTTGCCTCCACTATCCCCAACTTTATGAGCTCCCATCTCTGGTTAGTATCCATACTAGATTGAATTCTGGCCAGGTACCCTTTACCACTTCCCCATCCTCCCAAAGTCAGCCCTCCTGAAGTCCAGCACTCTTGTGCCAGATTCCACCCTTCCTTGCCCATATCCAATGTGAGCCATACTGAGTGGTGGTCACTCCCTGACAGCGTTCCTCCACTGTAAGTTCTCTCACAAAGTCCCCATTTGCCAGCACAAGGTCAAGGGTATTCCCTAACCTGGTTGGTTCACTGACCATTTGCAGCAGGAAGCTGTCCTGGAAGGCATCCAGCAGTACCTGCTCCCTTCTGTTCCTGGTTGTTGGGGTGCTCCAGTCCACTTCTGGCATGTTGAAGTCCCCCACAATCACCACACTACCCTTCTTGCAGGTCCTCCTGATCTGTCCCGCTAGCTGTCATGGTCCACAGTGTCAAAGGCTGCTGAGAGAGATCAAGAAGGACCAAGATGGTATGACCCTTTCTATCTCTCGCCATTAGGAGGTCATTTAATACCCGAACAAGGGCAGTTTCCGTGCTATGCCTCTTCCTAAATCCAGACTGGAGAGCTTAATAGACATTGTGAGTTACAAGATGATTGTCCAATTGCAACGCAACCACCTTGTTAATTACCTTCCCCACAAAGGGAAGGGAAGGGTAGAGACAGGTCAGTACTTAGCTGGTTCATCAGGATCCAAGGAGGGTTTTTTAAGGAGTGGTCAAATGACTGCCTCCTTTAGGGAATCTGGAAAGACTCCCCTCTGCAAGGATCTCTAAACAATTTCAGCTAGGATTGGGCAGATAGCATATACACATCCTACTAAAAGGGAAGTAGGGCCCGGATCCAAACTACTACAGGTTGGGCGCAAAGTCTGGACAATCTTTCCAATGTCCATGAATTCCGGTCGACTGAAATACATCCAGACAGACCATCACCTCCCATCGACCTCCACAGTCCCTCATGGAAAGAGCCGGGCCGATTCCGGACCTAATGCTGGCAACCTTATCTACGAAAAACTGAGCTAGCTTATCACACTTAATTTGTGAAAAAGCTCTTCCAGACTGGAGACAGATTGGATTGCACAGTTGGTCAACGGTTCAAAAAAGGTGAGCCGATTGGTTCTGCACAGCAGAAATCTCCCTGGATAGGAACTCTACCTTCTTATGAGTGATTTCTGATTGCTAACCTTTATAATGTTCCATCAATCTAAGCCTGTCAGCATCCAGGCCTTCGGCCAACCCGCCTCAACTCCTTCAAGGCCCCATCATACCAGGGGGACCATAAATGGCACCCCTGCTCCTGTTCTCCAATGCTTCCAGACTCAGGATTCAGGTGTAGTTCAATAGAGGGCAGCGCAGGCTTCTAAATCATTCAAGCCCACCCCTAACAGTGCATCCTGGTGGCCAGCTTCCCTGAGCCCCATACACACCGTCAGAGTCTCCAGTTTATGGCATGACCAAGTATGGCTATGGCAGGAGGCAGCAAAGATATGCTGTTCAAAAGATTGCCTCCTGTTCTTTGATGTGTCCAGACTCAGGATTCAGGTGTTGTTCAACAGCAGCCAGCGTGGCTTTTAAATCATCCAAGCCCCACCCCCAACAGCGTTTCCTGATGGCCAGCTCCCCCAAGCCCTCTTCACACTGGCAAAGTGTCTAGTTTATAGCACATCCAGTAGTGGCAGTGGTAGGAGGCAGCAAAGATGTTGTCTTGTTCAAAAGATTGCCTCCTGTTCTCCAATGTGTCCAGACTTGGGGCATTAAGACCGACATCAGACGTTTGGCCACCACTTTTGCCACAAATAGAGATTGTCATTAAGAGCTGTGAGATGGGCCCAAAAACACTGTTACCCTTTCAAGGGGGTACATGAACTTGTGATAGATTCCCAGGAAATAAAAAGTTCCAGCCTGCCATGCCCAAAGTAATATCTTTGTAGCAGTTTCAATTCCAAATTCAGTAGCCGCCATTTTTTTCAGTTCACTTAGTGAGAGAGTGATTGAGAGCCCCCCCCAGTTCTCAGAACAGTCTCTACAATTAGTAATACATAGTATTACACTACTATATTAAAAAAGCACCAAAAAACAGTTTTCCTTCTTTTTTCTAATGTCTTATTTTATTAAGCTGGATCCGACACCAGCACAGCGACCACTCCCATCCTCCGATTGCCTGCCTGCTCTTGCAAGTGACACTAGCTGGCAGTGCAACTCCATGTTAGGGACTGATATGAGGAACATGCCACTCCTGTCCCTGCCCCGACTGTACTGAAATGCTGAACAGTACCAGTGCTGAAAACAAACACTAATAAAGCACAAAATGTAATGTCTTCAGTCCTGCCACCTGGCCATAGACCAATCACCCCCACATCAACAGCTTTCATAATTCTAAACTAAATCAAAATACCTCCTTTTTTTTTCCACTAGCAGAGTTCATCAGCTGACTTCTGTGTTAACTGTACAATCACGCCTAACAGGACACTGCACCATTCTCGCTCCAGTGTTGCCACTCGTTCCCTGCTCACAGTTTGGAAGCAAACCCATTTTTTTCCTATATAGAACAATCTCGAATGCTAGCGTGATCAGAAAACTCATGGGGGGTACTGAAAAGAAACAATAACAATGTCTAGTGCTAGCCATATAAGAGAGACACTGCACTGCAATCTAATACAAACAAGCATTTGTCAATGCCAAACAGTTGATGCTTGTTAAACAATTTTTTTTAATTTTGCCCTCAGCTTTTGAAGATACATGTTTTAGGATTCGCTTAATAGATATGATGTGTACCATTTATATTATATTGGCCGAAATGTCATTACGCAGCAGAGGTGCGAAAAACACATCTCATCTAGGATTTCTAAAATAACACATCACATTTATGAGGTGGTGTGGAAAAATAACTACGTTGAAAGTTTGGCGTTAAAATATTGAAAATTAGCTAAGTTATGATCAAAATATTTGGGTGTGAGTGATTTAATAGCTCCAGAGATTTCACCCTGAGGAACTGGTTTAGCCAGAAACTCTTGCTGTGTCTGGCCCAACTGTGGGAGATTAACCGTAGTCAGGTATGTACCTATATTACATTGAGGGGGAGGGTCTGAGGGTGCTGCATATAGCACTTGATAATAAGTATGAAACTCTTAGGCTATCTCCCTGGGGGTGGTCTTAATGCTGCCATCCAAATCTGATTGAATGGCTTTCACAATGCAGGCCACTTCTTGCTTCTTGAGGCAGACAGCCATGCATTTGCGCACCTTCTCCCCTTGTTCAATATATTTGGCATGCATTTTCAAGATGGCATGTTCTGCCTTATCTCTCAAGAGCTCAGCATTCTGGTCTCCTAAAGTATATAGTTGACTCTTTATATTATATGCAGCAGTTGGACTAAGTTTAGCTCCCAATTTGCTGTTGTCATCTATTGTTGTTTAGCTTTGGTGTTCCTTTCCTTTTTTTCTTTTGGAAGCTAGGAGGCCAGTCCAATTAATTCACCCCTTATGGTTGCTTTATATGCCGCCCACTTCATGTCTTTCTTATCTATGGTCCCAGTATTATGAGTAGCGAATTACGTAATTATTTCTTTAATTCTTTCAACTATGAATTTATCTTCTAGGAGTTGGTTATTCAGTTGCCATGTGGAGTCTCTTTTAGTGCTTTGTGTGAAAGCATTTTGTATTATTGCTGCTTTTTTTGTTGCTACTTGCTTGTGTGCTGCTGCAATTTGCCCACATTTTGCATTTGCATACTCCATATCTATAATTTGTCGTTACTCCTTTGCTACTAAATTGTATTTTACACCTCAAATGTCATTTCTTTGTATTGTAGGATTCCCTCTACTTGTTTGTATCCCTCCCTCCCCCTCCCCCCCAGGGCACACCTGGAAACAAGCCTCAGCTCAGTGTGCCTTTCCTGGTTACCAACATTTTTAATAAATAAATTATTACTGGGGAATGGTCAGACAGAGATCTGATATCAGTGAAGGCCATGTAATAAAGAGTTGCTGATTAGGAAATAATCTATTCTGGATAGGGAATTGTGTGGTACTGAGAAAAACTTGTATTCTCTTGCCATGGGATGGAGGATACGCCATGGATCTCAGAGCCCCGGTGAGTCCATTAAGTCTCTCTTAAAGCTCTCTTAGCAGGTGATAGGCCTCTGTGCTTCTTGCCTGATCTGTCATGTTCATTATTGACAGTCAGTTTTCAGTGGCTAGCAGTGTTTATTGGGAGATGCAAATGAGGAGTCAAAACATTGATAATGGAAGTAAAAAAAGATGGACAATCAGCATTAGGACGATAAACTGAGCCCAGGAGCACGTCGGTGTTGTCAAGGGTACCCTGGAGGAAAATGTACCAGCTTTCTGGATCCTCAGTGATATTGGCCCACTGAAAGCGTACATTGTGGCCATAAAGTAGGGCCACTCCCCTCCATTTAGTATTTCCCCCCACACCATAGGCTTGGCCTACCCATTCCCTACAGAACAGATTATGTGTGATGCGATTAGGTGAGTTTCCTGTAGATAGAGCACACTGGCAGCTAAATATTTGGCATGTTTTAACATCAGATGTCGCTTTCCCCATGACCAGGCACACTTGATGTTTCAGGAGATATGCCTAATATTGATACCCATTAGTGAAAATATCGACTGTCAGGTTTGCATCTCCTTTAGTTTGAGAGTTGTCCCATCCATCCAGCATTAGGCATGCATGCTCTCTTGGTTTACTTGGTTTAAAAGGACAAAAGAAGGCTATTGCTCATCGAGATTGTCCCCCACTACCGTGGTGGGAAAAGTTATACCCTGGAGTAATTAGACTCCATCCAAAAATCCAAACCTTTTTTAAATGATAAAGTCGAACTACATTCCACCAAATGTTGGGGAAGTTTGTTCCAAATTCTGGGGGTTCTCACCGTGAAGTAATTTAATCTTTTGTTCAATATGGATTTAGCCACAACAATTTGTTTATTAAACTCAACTGCAAAAGTATCCCAGTTCCCCCAAGATGCATCCTAACAAGCACAAAATCAACAATAAACAAGCATTTGTCAATGCTGAATGTTGTCATGCTGGCACTGGCATTTTATAGAGTAAAAAAAAATGAACGTCATGGGAAGGTTTTTTTCTTTCAGGGTGTGACAAGGACATTTTGGCACACTGGGGTGGACTCCCAGTGTGCCACCTATGTTTTTGGGGGACAGGGGACTGAAGCTGATGGGGACTGGGCCCCCGTTGGCAAAGAAACCGCGTCTGTGTTTGGGGGGACATGATGCCAAGGGGGATTGGGCACCCCCCTTGGCAGACAAAACAAGGGGGAACATTATGTTGATGAGGATTGGGCTCCTCCATCAGCAAACGAACTGTGGAGGGGGCATGCTGACAGGGGAATTGGGCACCCCCGACGTCTGCTTTCATGGGACTGTGAGAGGTGGACAGTGGCAGCCGCTGCCATAGTTATTGAAATGTTTCAGCAGGCAAGGCATGCCCTGCAATGACAGGGCACTCCCTCTTTGCAGCGGTGAAATACTTTCAAGTTGGTGGCATGGTTCTGAACTGCTGTCATAGACAGCGTGCTAATTCATTGGTGCCACAGAGACCAATCCAAAAAAGCAGTGGTGCCACTGCCCACAACATGGCCGCACCTCCACAACCTGCTACTCCAGTAAGCTGTCACAAAATGTTATTTGTGCTGCAAATGCAAGACAACATAAAAATAGTAGACAAAGAACAGGTAACACAAAACTTTACCTACAATTTGCCTCAGGTAGTGAGGTGGAATGGCTAGCCCCCCCCGGTCCTTACGACTAGTGGTGGGTGAAGTGGGCTCAATCCGCTCCTCAAAGTGATTTGCGGAGTAAAGGCAGATTCACGGAGTGCTCCACAACGCGAAGTGGAGTACTTTGTGTTATAATGGGTAACGCAAAGTCCATTGAAAGTGATGACTTCGCATTACTCTGCCTTCCCAGACCACTACTCCACCAATCTTAGAAGTGAAGTGCATTGGAAACAATGTACTTCACCTCACTTTGCCTTGTTTTTAAGCTCTGAAGGTGAATTTTGCAGTGATTCATGAGGTTTCAGGTCACATGAGCTCTATATTGATCTGCACAGCCTCAGTTTGGGGTAGCGTGTGTAGGAAGCTGTAGGAAACAGTGTGCTCTGGGAGCTGACTGTGATTCATACCTTCTAAAAGCTGTTAAAAAAGCATTTTTGAGTTTTTTTTTTTGGGGCTCAAACTTTACTTCATCGATTGTAGGAAACCCTCCTGTGCTCATACCATCGAGCGTTTTTGTTTGTGTGTGGATTTTAAATGTTAATGTACAACATTGAGTGTGTGTAGTAAAAGACAGTGAAAGTGTGCTTTGGGGGAGGGGCGTATCTGTGGTGTAGGTAGATTTAAGTTGGAGAAATAGGGATTTTCTTTGTTGTTTGGTTATATTTTTGTTATATAACTGACTGTGTTACTGTACAGACAGTAATATTGTCAGTAATTGTTGAAATTTTCTTGCTGATTGTCTGTTGTGTGGATCTGGTGCAGCAGTTCATAATTTCAGGTTGTTTACAATATGTGGCATATTACTGAACTTTTCAATTTGCTACGCATTACTTGTTGACCATTGTAGACAAACTGTTCTGTGTGTGAGTGTGTGTGTGTGTGTGTGTGTGTGTGTGTGTGTGTGTGTGTGTGTGTGTGTGTGTTGCATGACATCAAATAATACACCTTTTATTGTGCTACAGTGTAATTGCAGGCGCATCAGTGTGAACCTGCTATCCACTGCAGCTGTTTAATTTTGTACTGCCATCGTGGTATCTGTTCTTTGTTTTGCTGCTTGTACTGCCATAAAAATCTGCAGTCAGTGCTCCCCCAACCCCCACTGGCAAAAGGAATTTTTTTCCAGATTGGATTGTTTGTGACCTCAGCACCACTGGTTACTGAAGGTGTTTTCACTTGTGAATTTATGTGACCGTCTCTATCTGTTGCTGAAGCCACAGTTGTTTTATTGGCTTCACATCCAGCGTCCCCCCAATCAGAGAGTGAATGTACCAAAATCTAAATTTGTTTAGAATATTGTTGTTGATCCCCCAAAATGCCCGCAAAGAGACGTGCAAGCAAAGCTGGTTCTCACCATGGCACTGCTGCCAGTAAGATAGTCTGTGGACATGGTAGTAGGCAGACGCAGAAGTGCATTGCTGATGTGAGGAAAGGTATTTCTCCTGCAAAGTTTTTTATAGCCCAATCAGTAGCTTCCCTCATAGTTGGAGGAGATGATGTTTTCCCAGCCGGTGGTGTTAGTGCAGTTGTTGTTGGTGGTGGTAGTATGAGTATTGCTGCCTCAAGTTTGAATTCTGACCAGTGTACCGTATCCAAAAATATAGTGGAATGTGAAGCAGTGCAAGTGAGTGGCAGTGTAGATGATGTCATACTTCCCAGTAACATCCCATTAACTGAAACTGAGGATTCTGATAATCATGTCAATGATAGCATACAATGTGATATTTCATCCACCGTGGTTCTTGTCAGGCATTTTCCATGCAGTGATTCACAGTATGGTGAAAAAATGTCAGGTGATGGTGGTGTTGATGATGATGATGAATGTGAATATGATGATGCTGCTGTGGTTACAACATGCAGTCCACATGCCAGCATCCAAGCAGAAGATGTGGATGTGTGTGAGGTTGATGAGTATGATGATGATGTAATTGACCCCAGTTGGAAACCGGAGAAAAAGAAATTCAAGGTGGCTGTGTTTGAGTCTGTTTGCATTAATCCCCCCCCCCCCATAAAAACGTGTGATATACCAGTTTCAGTTGATGATGATGACCCTGTAATAATGATAGGTATACGTGGTGGTCATTTGCTGTCCAGGTGTGCAGTGCCCAAAACATCACAGAGCCCCCCACTTCAGTGCTTAAAAGAAGGGAGTTCAATAAGCAGCATCATGGACATGTTAAAAGTAGAGCATCACAATCCCTTTTTGGGATTTTTTTGTTCAAGATGCAAATGATGAGTCAGTTGCAATCTGCCAGGTTTGCCATGTGCGTGTGAGTTGTGGTAAAAAGGGGAGCCATCTGGGCACAGGAGGACAGCATACGCATCTTAAGAATAGGAACATGGCATTGTGGACCTAGCACAAGATGGCAGCTAATACCACAGTGGGGTGTTCACCCTCATCATCAACCATAACGAGCATGTTATTTCCTTCCATGCCAGTTAAATCCAGTAGGAAATTAAACGTGTGCAGTAGTGATTAAATAAGAGCAGAGGATTACTACAGGCATGATGAGGTGGAGGAGCATAATGATTTTGAAATGTTGTCCAGTGCTGGTGAGAGTAGCAGTTTTGGTGGTGGTGGTGGTGTTGGTGAATGCAGTATGTCTAGTGCAAGTGGTACATCAACCCTGGTTGGCAAATCTGGCAAAATAACTGCATCTCTGGGTTTGTCATCATCACCTGTGCAACCGTCTTCATCAAACATCCACTCTCAACCCCCTGCCAATGCCATTCATCACAGAGCAGAACCATTTGTCATCACACCCCATGTAAAACGTTTAAGTCAACCCACATTACAGAGTGTTTTTGCGCATGAGCTGAAGTACCCCCCCCAATCATACAGTGTCACATGAACTTAATGCTGCTGTAGCTGAAATGCTGGCAATTGATCTTTTGCCCTTCTCGTTTGTGGAGAATTCTGGGTTCCACCAGAGCAGTTTGCTGCACGTGCCTGTCTAAAATGGAAAGTCCCATCCAGGACATACTTTTCGACCCGTGCTGTCCCCGAGTTGTTCTGTATTGTGTCTGACTCAGTGAGACATGCCCTTCAACATTCCTCCTCTCCATTCATCCATTTAAGTATGGATATGTGTACAAGTGGAAAAACAGCAGGGAGTTCATATCTGTGTATAACTGCACACTGGGCGCAGGTGCCGGGGATTGTTTGTGATGTTGGTAGTGTGAATAATCAGTGCAGTAAGGGGGAATGTCGTGGTAGCAATCTTCCAGGAATTCGACAGCATGCAACGACTGCTATGCGCAGTGTGACCTGTTCACACACTGGTGAAAATATGTTGGACATGGTACTGACTGAAATTGACAAGTGGCTGAACCCCCTGTCCCTGAGAGCTGAGTTCATAGCAAGTTACAATGGGTCAAATGTGGTGAAATGCATAATGAATGGTGTTTTTTTCATGTTCCATGCGTGGCCCATTGTTTAAATCTTGTGATGCAGGAGTTTCTGCAGCATCCTGATGTAAAGGAAATGCTGACCGTTGCACGCTGTATCTGCTCTCACTTTTCACGATCTACAAAGGCCCGTGACCAACAGCAGCAGTTGCAGATCCAAAACAGCCTCCCTCAGCACCGCTTGAAGCTGGAAGTTGTCACCCAATGGGACTCCACTTTATACATGGCAGAGAGGTTGTATGAACAATACAAAGCCATCTCAGAATATCCTGTGATGCACACTAGCCATGACAGTTCCAGGGTCTCCATGTCTATGACGACTGAACAGTGGTGCCTCATGGACTCTGTAATAACAATTTTACGGCCTTTTGAACATGCCACACAGGCAGTGAGTGGCGAGTCTGCCTCCTTTAGCCAATCCTTGGTGAATGTACAGCATGGCCTTGATGTTGCCGGAGACAGTGCTAGCAGTATGTTGCTGAAACACATGCTGACAGTATTCGACCAGAATCATCACATTTTGCACATTCAGCGTAGTGACAACTTTGCCATAGCAACAATGCTGGACCCATGATACAAACGTGGAATTGCATCAGTACTGGAGGGAGGGAGGGAGGGCCTGAACAGGTAAAAAATATCAGTGGGCAACTGGTGCGCTTGGTTTATGGTGCACAGAAGTCACGTGCCAAGGTCAGCAAACCTCAGCAGCATAATTCGGCTGAAGGTGTACCTGGAGGAACATCAAGCATATCCTGCAAGGGGAAGAGGACTGCAGTTCCAGGTGGTCTGTCATCCAAAGTGGCTGGCATCAACCCACTTTGGGAGGCTTTGTCCCAAGTGGGGATTTGTGAAATAAATGATTCCGGAGAACAGGATGATGCACCAACCACTGGACTTAGTACGGCACAGAGAATGGTTGAGTCATATTTGTCTGAAAACAGGCATCTGACAATAACTGATTATCCTCTTTTGTACTGGAGTGGAAAGGTCAGTGAATGGCCAGAGCTGACTGCAGTGGCACTGACGTACCTCACATGCCCACCCTCCAGTGTAAGTATCGAGAGGGTATTCAACTCAGCAGGTGCAATAGTCAGGGATCGTTGGACAAACCTCTCTCCTGCAAATGTTAGTTTGCTAACTTTCATAAAAATGAATGAGAGGCACATACCAGCACAGACTGCAACCTCGGTATTCGTACCCCAGCCTAGTCATGGTGGTTTTGGTGATGTGGAAATGGACCATCCTGGTGGCACTGGCAGTGGCAGCACGAAACGGCCCACCACTGATGTAGATGATGACACAATGGAGAAAGAATTTCCCAGTGGTCAGACTTCAGACATAGATGACTGTGAGGGCAGCTTTCTTTATGAGGATGATGATGATGTAGTTAATGTTGGCAGGTTTTAACTGAAGTTGTTAAAAGGCGGTGTGCCCCCCTGGATTCAGACAACCACCACCAGGACTGATGCTAGCCACTGCCACCACTGAGCATGAGTTTGTCTGAGACCACCACCACCGGGACTGATGTTAGCCACTGCTACCACTGAGCATTAGTTTATCCGTCCCCGAACCACCACCACTGGGACTGATGTTAGCCACTGCCACCACTGAGCATGAGTTTGTCCACCCCCCAGACCACCACCACCAGGAATGATGTTAGCCACTGCTACCACTGAGCATGAGTTTGTCCACCCCCTGGACCACCACCACCACCACCACCAGGAATGATGTTAGCCACTACCACCACTGAGCATGGGTTTGTCCACCCCCCCCGGACCACCACCACCACCAGGAATGATGTTAGCCACTGCCACCACTGAGCATGAGTTTGTCCACCTCCCGGACCACCACCACCACCACTGGGACCGATGTTAGCCACTGCCACCACCACCAGATGCAGGAAGATATAATAGGGAATGTCATCATGTTCCACAGCTATCACCACCAGCACCCACCACCAGTGTCATTCAGACAAAATTTCCCCATTACATTTACATTTACCATGCCAAGGCAGAGGGAGTCGAACAGGAGACCACATCCATTAGCCACAAGCATAAAGCTTCTTAATATTTAAACTATAAAGTGAGTATGTGTACTAATGTTTTTTATGCTATTTAACTTCCTTTAGCTGTATGTTTTGTTTTCTGCAGCTTTTCTGAGTCGCAAAGGTCTAACACATATGGTAAACTTATTTTGTTTTTTTACAGGTTAACAAAAAAACTCTCCTTCGCTGAACATCGATATGAATGGGACTGCAGCTGTACTGTACACAGGAACCTATGGAATATCCATTTGAAATCCATACTGTTAAGTATCAAGATTTTATTTCATCAGTTAAATTTTTTTTAAAATACTGCAACAAATGCAACTGAGTACGATTCATAAATTAGGTGACATGTGTACATCACCAAAACTATTTCTGTAAGATATCATGCACTGTATTCTGAACCTTTAGCTGTGCAGCCATGACCACAACGGTGTTGAAAAAGTTGCACACAGGTTGTGTTACTTGACAAGATGTGGTTTTGAAATGTAACTTGACTTGAGATTGAGAACCAGGGACAAATTACAATCAAGTTGTAAGAAGTCATTCATTTCTTTTTTCAGGAAACTTCCAGATGCCTTTTTGTTGTGTCAAAGTGGCCTTATCCAAAGAAGTTCTTCAACATCAGACCCCGGGCTGGGGCAGACATGCAACTTGCAGAAGTAATTTCATTCGATGACCATGACCATCATTAACAACCAGACTCAAGAAGGATGCAGATGAAATCTGTGAAGAAGTAACCAAATAAGAAACCATTACAGACAAACCTGCAAATATGCTTCCCCCCACCCCCCAAAAAAATACTTACCTTCATTTGCTTGAGAGTTATCCATTTCAAATTTCTACGCAAAAAGTTCCCATCGAGCACTGGAATGTGCACACCAACAGTATCTGTGACCTGTGATACAAAACAATACAATGAGTACATGTCCATGTCAATCCCCCACCTACAAAATACACAACTATATATCAACTCACCAAGGCTACTATTAGTGTACAGACAAAGGGCACCCTTCCATCCGGTTGAGATGATCACATTGCATTTGCTGGAATCGCAGCACACATTGGACCAGCAACAGTTCACTCATAGTCATCATTTTATTCTGGGGGACTTGGATGTGGTGTAACGGTCACATTTGACTTTGTCAACACTTGTCAATTTTCTGGACACAAGACAGTTGCATTTTGAGCATGCATAAAAAATCTGGGGACTCTGTGTGAGTACTGCACGCATGACTAAGTGCGCCATTAATTCTGATGGACATTGCATGTGGTGTAACACTCACATTTGACTTCGTCACCACTTGTCAATTTTCTGGACACAAGACAGTTGCATTTTGGGCATACAGAAAAAATCTGGGGACTCTGTGTGAGTACTGCATGCATGACTGAGTGCGCCATTAATTGTGGGGGACATTGCATGTGGTGTAACGCTCACATTTGACTTCGTCACCACTTGTCAATTTTCTGGACACAAGACAGTTGCATTTTGGGCATACAGAAAAATCTGGGGACTCTGTGTGAGTACTGCATGCATGACTGAGTGCACCATTAGTTCTGGGGGGCTTTGCATGTGGTGTAATGCTCACATTTGACTTCATCACCACTTGTCAATTTTCTGGACACAAGACAGTTGCATTTTGGGCATGCAGAACAAATCTGGGGACTCTGTGTGAGTACTGCATGCATGACTGAGTGCGCCATTAATTCTGGGGGGCTTTGCATGCAGTGTAATGCTCACATTTGACTTCATCACCACCTGTCAATTTTCTGGACACAAGACAGTTGCATTTTGGGCATGCAGAACAAATCTGGGGACTCTGTGTGAGTACTGTGTGCATGACTGAGTGCGCCATTAATTCTGGGGGACTTTGCATGTGGTGTAACGCTCACATTTGACTTCATCACCACTTGTCAATTTTCTGGACACAACACAGATGCATTTTGTGTGTTGTGATTGTGAGCTCATGATGTCATACTGAAATTATCAATTAAAGCAGCATTGCAAGATTGTGGTGACAATTTTGAACTGTACTTTTTTATACTATTTTACATTGCCAGCCACTAGTTACCTCCGAGTCATGACTTGAATGATACACTTCTTTTCACAATTTCTGTCTGCTTTACTACTTTTTGTCATGTATGAAAAAAAAGGAGCACACCTTTCAATATTGTTCTGACCAGGTTTGTAGCACTATTTGCAACAGCTTTTCAATAAATATTGTTCTGTGGGGTCATAAAACACTGCCTGCTACATAACTGCCAATTTACAACAGAAGTGATATATAACAACTGATGTGATGGAGAAAAGCAGCGGAAAATACTGACAAAGACCTGGTCAGCACCATATTAAAAGGAGTGCTCCTTTTATTATTTCAGACATGAAAAAAAGTAGTACAGAAGACTCAATTACTGGAAATTATAGTATCATACAAGTCAGGATGTAAGTAAAGTAAGTGGCAATGTAACATAGCATTAAAAAATATAGGTCAGAGTTCTCAACAGATTGTTGCACTGCTGCTTTACAGAGATTCACCACGTTACATAGTTATTATGGTGTTACACCTAATATATGGGCACCTTACTTCCAGGGCAATCTTTCTTGCTACACATGTCCTTACATAGTGCAATATATTTCTGTCAAAACTGCCCATAATTTCATTAAAGTGTGTCACGTCACGGAGGAATTCCCGTTCTGAAAAGCCGCCCAAATTCTGCCCCACTTTCTCAGCAACGTTAGAATGTGATGCCAGGGAGAGTCCGGGTGCGTGCTCCATTATAGTGAATGTCCAGCAGCTTTCTGAATGTTTCTTTGTGTTATAATAGTCAGTTTGTGGTGAAGCGGTGAGCGCGTTTCCAGTGACAAACCTTATTGGTGGAAGCGTGCCCTACAACAACTAATACTATTATCGCTGTTAAAACTACCGGACAATCACTATAATGGGCGCCAGCTCCCTGGCATCCGTCTGTTGCTGAGAAAGAGCAGGTGATGTCTTTCAGGTAGGGTCGCCATGACGTCGATACGCACAATGATGCGGCGGTTTTGATATGTGCGCAATAATAGGCATGTGAGCAGAAGATTCCTGGGTAAGGTGCTTACATATATCGGTGCGTGCATAAGTTGGTGAATCTCTTTTATGTCTATTTCACAAACAAAATTGTTATAGCACCTCAGTAATGTTACTTTGTGTCAGGATTCATGAATCGGATTAAGTGTTTCGCAAACAGCATGAAGACTGAGCAATGCAATTATGTTGTGCTAAACTGCATGTGTGCCGTCAGTGTTCTTTCCTGCTTGTGCATACATTGTCCAGCTTCATGCAAACATATATATGGTAAGACTTGTTGCAGTATCAAGAATAAAGATAACAAAGAATATCTGATGTATATCTTATTGGTACCATCAGCACCAGCAGAGTAAGTGATGTGATATTTTTTCAGAGGTATTGGGTCACTGTGCACCTCAGTCACTCACAGTGCACACATGACTTTGTGGAGATCATAGCACAAAACACACATGCTCTCCTAAAAGTCATGTGTGCAGTATGTGACTAAGGTGCACTCTGGCCAGACATCTCTGAAAAAGTATCGTATCACTTAGTCCACTGATGATGATGGTGACAATAAAATATACGTTATTCGGCTCTCTATTCTTTATACCATAAACACTGCAACAAGTCAGCAACAGCAATATATGTTTGCAACACACTGCACAATGTCTGATGTCACACACACAGGAAACAACACTGACTGCATACTTGCAATTTAGCACATCATACCTGCACTGCTCGCACCAGCTTGTCCACAAGCACTCCACAACAGAAAGTCAACATTACTGAGGCACTGCAACAACAGAAGGGCAAATGTCTATTATCAAACAAAAAAAAAACCCAAACAAAAAGAGTACAGCACAGTAGTGGGGGGGGGGCAGGAAAAAATCCCTTGATGGGAGATTCCATGGTGTTCCAGCAGCAAGTGGAGCATTGTCAGTATTTGCAGCTGCTGTTGCTGGATTTGATCCACCTGCTGCTGCACAGCACCCACCCACTCATTGCTTTCCTCGAAGGGCTGCCCACACCAGTGCAATGTCTGCCTATGTTGCAGGCACTGTGGCAGGGTCCACTGCAGCAGAAAAGCCAGGTAGTGGTGGTGGTGGTGGTCAGGGTGGTGGTGGTGGCTGTGGTGGCGGTGGTGGTAGAGCAGCTGCTGCAGTTGCCCTCCTCCTGCTGAAGCAGCGAGGCACAACACCCCCAGCACCCTCTGCCACTGCCACAGAAGGGCCAGCAGGTGGATGCCTGGCCCCTTCGGTAGCAGCCTACCACTCCACCTTGTGGTGGTTTGCCATGTGCGTGCACTGGCCACCAGTCCCCCAAATGTGTCCCCTGGGGGCCATGGTGCACCTGCACACCACACAGACAACAAACCATAATGGTGCTGTCTTCCCCCACACAGTTAAAAAACTGCCACACTCGGGAGCTGCGGGGGGACCAGATATACTGCTGAAACTGCCTTCATTTATCTGGGGATCCACCCTGCAGCTGTGGAGGTGGTGGAGGGGGTGCTGCTGGAGCCCCTGCAGCTGCTACTGGTGGTGGTGGTTGTAGTGGCGGACTAGGTGGATGAGCCGCCACCGGTGGCACTGGTGCTGCTAATACTGCTGCTTCCATGGGGGGAAATGCAACACCCAAGAGTCGGGAGTGGTCCAATAACACCCGACCGCCCCCATGTATGCGCACTTCTCTCCTCTGCCCACGCCCATGGGCCACAGAGTCTCCTCGTCCCAGGTCCATCGCGCACAAGTCTCCGACTCTGACCGACTGCTCAATGCTACGACCTTCACCTGCACTCACAGCCTCACACTCACACATGCACACACACAGTCACACACACACAAAACAAAACTTATAAAAAAAATTCAGTAGCAAAAAAACTATGAAAAACACAGTATAAAAAAATCAAGATGTAGCTTTTAAAAAAGCTGTTTTCTGTGCTCGAAATCACAAGATGCAACTAGAAAACAAACTCTCCTCTCTCTACACCAAAAAGGCTTCCTCCTTCTACAACTGCAAAGGAGAAAGTGAAAGTAACTGCTTTTCTGACTCACTTCCTTCCTGCCTGGCTAAAGCATGTGACTTACAGTACTGTAAGCCATGTGATGTGTGGGAGGCTGCCTATATTGTTGTCACTTCACCTTACTTCGCATTAAGGTGGAATGACAACGCAAAGTCATAATGAGAAGGCGAAGTGAGCACTTTACAATGGCAACTTCGCGTAGCGTTCCTCCAATGCAAAGTGGCCACTTCACATCCACTTCACCGGTGGATTTTAAATTCGCTGCATCTCTACTTATGACCGCACACCTGGTTACTGGCCCATGATGTGCACCCTGGAGAGTGTCATTTTCTCCAGCCTGTGGTGCTCTGAAGTATACAACCCAGCTGGACCATCTCTGTCATCAGCAGGCAGTGCAAAAGGGATAGTGAATAGCAGCAGGCCTGGATTTTACCTGGACTGTCGCATCGCTATGTAGTGCTGCCTGTTTAGTAACATACAAACCAAGTTATCACATGAACTCCATAAAAAAAGGTACAGAATGTACACAAAAGGTTTTTTGCCATAATGGTAAGAGAGTGTCTTGCTTTACTTAGGGGTCCCGTTCCCCTCCCTTCCTCCCCTGTTATTGAGAGAGGCCGGAGAAAAGGATCATGCCCCAGTCCGGGCAAATTCAGTCAGAATCCCCACCAATGCCCCAGTATGGATCAATTGGCGAGCACTGTCTCCTCCGTTTAAGTAATCCCCCATCTAAAGATGTCATGTACGATGTAAAGGATATAATGTAAAGGATATAAGTCCTATGCATATGCATAAAGTCTGTGACAGTGGAGACTGATGGTTCCACAAGCTCCATTTTTGGACTGCTTCTGTGCTCCCTTGATAACTCTGAGCACAAGGCAGTCCAAGTGATTCAAGTCATGCATCACTTCTGGGCCATGGTTCTGATCCTTGTTTTCAGTTCGAACTATTGGGTCAAGGCATAACTTTAGAGGACTGTGTCAAACCATTCATTCCGACACTATGGTTATTCAGTGGTGCAGTATCAGGGAGATATCTTAAATGGTCGACAGGAGAGCCCAATGGTTGAGGAGGATTGCACGGCTACATCACATGCACTGAGGAGGAGGGATGCACATTGCAAAGTTTTAGTAAGTATCAGATCCATGGGCAGAGACATTACTGGCAAACAGGACCAAATTCTACCGTTAGGAAGTAAGTGCCAAGCAAGAACAAGAGGGGAAGGTTCAAGTATGCAGCAAAGATAGCAAATACTTAGAAAACATGTCATATTGGCAGGCTATTATGGCTACCAGTGAGTTGGACTGGTTTTATGCAATAAGGGGGAGTTTTTTAAGTCACCAACCAAAAAGAGCGACTAAAAAACTGCCCAAAGTCAACAGAGCGAGTGACATCAGATCAACCACTGCAAACAGTGATGGTCGCTAACTTCCCATAACCAGACAAGAAACCCCTTTTTGTTATGCAAGGGGCTGCACGCCCCACACCCCCTAACGTAAGGATTATCAACTCCAGTTGGGGGCGGACTTAGAGAAAAAATTAAAAACCCCAGGACATAAAAAAATCTCTCCCACACCCAGAGCCTACAGCTCCACAGGCAGTGGCTCAAACCTCTACACCAAGTGGCCAGCTTGGAAGGGTTTGACCAAACAAATTAACATATCCTGTTCGAGCGAGTGCAGCTCACTGTTACACTCACTATAAAGTACTAATCGGTGTTTTCTGACACTTGCTCTTTTTACAAGCGTTTTATTGAGTCGCTCAAATTGAGAAGCTCAATAAAACTCGCTCAGATCACTGTACACCAGCTGGACTACATTAGGCAGGAAACAAATTTGGAAAGTGCTTTAGGAGGTTGTTTCTGGCCTTGGCTGCTGAGAAAAATTGCTTTTTGCCCTCCAGCATTGCCATCTGCAGTCTGGCAGGGTACGATACACATAACTTCACTCCTGCCATGCATAGTTTATTCTTGATATCCTTGCACTCCACTTGTTTTGCCCAGACATGAGGGCTCAAATCACTAAATATATTAAGTTTGTGTCCCTCCCACTAGACCTCTTCTAAATCTCTGACTCTAGCCAAAATATGAGTTTTCTCTAAGAAATGTTGTGGCTAAAAAATAATGGGACAAGGCTTTTGCCCTGAGTTGGGTATCGGACAAAGTGCTCTGTAGGCCCATTCCACAATGTAGTACAGACTGTTGGCTATGGTCCCGCTATTTTCACATACAATTTTTGCACAGATAGGATGGCATCAGGTCCTCCTACATGTTCAAAAAGGTTGACAACCATCAAGTTATTGCAACAGCTGCAGCCTTCCTGACCTTCAATCCTTTCCTCTAATTTTTGGATTTCTGGCAGAAGCTCACCACCACCGGTTCAATTTTGGTGGCCCTCTAATGAACTGACCCTGCATTCCCCATCTGTTACTTGGATGGTTATTGATTCCAGGCTGGTTTTACAGTATGACTTTAAAATCTCCAGCAAGGTCAAGTTGTGTTTCTTTGATCTAGTTGAGATTTACAAAACATTTGCTGAGCTTGTTCAGGTGGGCCTCCCACACCAGGGGTGAAGTTGGGGACTCGTTGAGCTAGTGTATCTTTGGAGCTTGGGGTCTCTCCAGGAGAGGTGGTAGTGTGCTGTAACAGTCCATAGTTTCTTCAGCACAGTGATGGATGGCGAAGTCAGAGGCCAGATGATTCCAGAGTTCTATAGTTAAAGTACATGGATTTTAACACCAGGTTAAGCATGTTTTAAAGTTTAATAACTATTTTTTAAGTTTGCCTCGAGGAGCTGCAGGGGAAGCTGCTTATCCCTAGCTCTCCATTATGTGACTCCCTGCTGTTCAGAAATAACATATTTTGTTTCCAGGGTAAATATTACATACAGAAGAAAGGAACAGCCATGGGGGTGACTTTTGCCCCCACTGTGGCTAATTTGTATGTTGGCGAATGGAAGAATGAATGTGTGTATGATCCTAATAATAACCCATTCTTGGGCAGAGTTAACATCTGGAAATGTTTTATCAGTGATGTGCTGAATGGCGTGGTGGGGACTCAGGAAGAACTGCAGGAGTTCAAAACGTTTTTGGAAACAAGAATTGCAAATTGATGTTTCAAGTTAAATTTCAGTTTGCAATAAACTGAATTGTTGGATATTGTGATTAGAAAACAGAGTAATAGGGAACTAATAACGAATTTGTATAGGAAACTCAACAGACAAAAAAAGTATTCGGTTGGTTAGTGGCTTCCACCCTGCCGCACTATCAGCAGCGTAATCTACAGGACAATTCATTAGGATAAAAAATAACTATACTGAAATACAGGACTATGAATTACAAAACAGGCCAGGGAGGTTAAACTGAGAGGTTACAATGCAAAAATGGTTGAAAACAGAAAGCAGGATGTCTATGTGATATCTAGGGCTTCACATTTCGGAGGAAAACAAAGAACACAACCAACTAACATTGACCCCCAACTCACCTTAGTTACAGCCTTTGATACTAAAGCAAAACAAGAAGTGGAAATGGTAAAATGAAATCTCAGCATTGTCAGGAGTGTCCAAGCATTAGCAGAATTACGTAACAGGCTACTGAGAACCTCCTTTAAGAGGGCAAGCAATATAGGGGACAGGGTGATACATAGTTACCAACCTATGAAACAGTCCATCTTGTTACTGAAACAGGTTGTTTTAACTAAAAAATGTAAGATGTGTCCCACTGAAATGAAGACCAATACCTTTACAAGACCCCGAAGATGGTTGACAGGTCACAATTAATGACTTTATTACTTGTTACACTGAAAGTGTCATTTATCTCTATCAATGTAAATGTGACATCTACTATGTTGGATGCATAAAGAGAAAGCCTAAGAAAAGAGTAACAGAACATCTGAGAGCAATACAGGGAGAAAATGTGATGTACTCCATGGCGTTACTTTAAAAATGCAAGGGATAAAGCACAACACAGAATTCAAGCAGTGAGACCCATGTGGTGGGGATCAAGAAAAGAAACTTAACTGCAGAGAGCAGTACTGGATCCACAGGTAAGGTGCTCTCTTCTGGCCAGGCCTCAATGACAAATCTGAGATCAGATCATTCTTAAAGTAGTTATGAATATTGTATGAATCCCTTGTCAATCTAATGTGCACAGTATATAGCCTCCCGCCATGGCTGTATCACATTTATTTATTCTTGTATTTTAACTCCAGTGTGGGACTGTTTTTATTTCCCTGCCTGTTCCCCTTTCCCTTGCACCCACCCCCCAATTTGGTCCATCTCCCTTCTAACCATTTAGTGATTTATTTTGTTTCTTTTTTATTTGTGGTTTCTATGAGAGAAATAAAATACTGCAGTGATTTAGCTAATATGTTTTTTACGTGTTCACAGACGGGGGTCCGAGCATGATATGAAGCAAGTGCTTTTGAATTAATTATTGTGCTGTGAATTGCCCCTCATGTACTGAGGACTTTTAAAATATTTTATGAACCTTCAATGCTGTATTGCACCTGTTTTGTATGTTTAGAATGGAAAACAGCATTTTGGCACCTTGGTTACCTGGATTATAAGGGATGCTAAGCTGCTGGGAGCATAAAAGAGGCATCAATTCTTAGTCGCCCAGCTGTGAAGTTACGCATGGCAAAAAATGTAAGCTGACTCAGGAACGCCAGCTAATGCATGTATGGATTGCCCAAACTCATATTATTTCTGTCTAGTGCTGTTACTTGCTGTTATTATTTTGCACAATTGAAGCACCTGCAGGAATTTGTATATGAATGTAGATCAGCATACCTTAAAAACTGGTCCTGAGCATCTAGTGCTTTGTTCTTCACAAGGGAGGTGAGTGCTGATTTTCCTGTCGCTTCCAGCTTGTTACATTTGATGTCCGCTTTGTTATTCCTGTCTTTTTCTTCTCCAGAAAAAGCATTAATAGCCACCAAATATGCAACCTTTAATAAAAATTATATTTAAACTTTTGCCTCCAACTAATTTTTTTTCTGTCCCCTCCCAAATATTGTAACCTTTGATAAAAAATTATATTTAACTTGTGCTCGTTGCCGTTCACAAGCACACCCGAAAATAACTTCCAAGACTTGTGCTGCAGTGTCCATGGCAATGGAGTGCCACTCAGTATTAGATTCTAGCATACTTGCACATTTATAAACAATTGTGCTTTTGGAGTAACAGTAATGTTATCAAGCTGATTGACTGGAAATGGGGAGGGGTACATGGGAGCAAAACTCCCAAATTAGATATCTTAGCCTACTGCAATGGAGTGTTTGGAGGCAAAGCCTCCTCCTGGATATGCTAGAATTTGATATCAAGCAGCAAGAGTCTTGTTTCTTACTTCTGGGTGTGGGTAAACTTCAACCGCCCCCCCACCCATCCATCCCTGAGTTGCAAGCCATACCAACACCATGTCAGTCAATAATTATATGCCTACTAGTATAAGTAAAACATGTTTCCAGACTAAATAAAAGTTAAAAGTAAACATTTTTTATTCACAGAAATAATTCATTGAATGAGGAGCCAGTGATATTTTATTTGTACTTTCTTTTTTGCTGTGTGCTGGAGTTTGGAGTTGTCACTGGTGCTGGGGATGGAGTCCCCGGACTGGTGCTGCAGACCATCAGTCAGATGTCTTCTCCTCAAAGACTATCCTTCTGGGCTCCACACAACCCACCAACTCTATTTTTTTCTCCCTTCTCCCTTGCTGGCTCCAGTTCACCTGCCATCAGTCTCAGTCTAGCCAGGCTGCTGGCACTGTGTGGAGTCTGGACCACCACAATGGGTCTGACTTCCATTATCTGACCCAGTTCCCAAAGGATGGGCATGGTTGCATTGCAGCATCAAGTCACAGACTGCTCTTTTTTTCTCCTGCCTGGCCTGCTTTCCAAATCTGGTCAAGTTCCAGCCCACCCCAGCCCTCCAGTTCTTTCCTAGCCTGCAAGTTATTATTTAATTGCACTCAGTGTACTGTTAATAGATTTATCCAGACCTCTGACCTATACTCCTGCCCTGTAGCATAATCACATTTGGTTCCCTCAGGCCCCAACCATCCCACATCAGACTGACCCACTCCGAGCCTTCTGCTGCTGTCGCTGTAACAAAATGGCAATTGGCACCAAGTCCCAGCAGTGGCCGGCAGCAGCACAGCCTCTTGACTTGTAACGTGATGTCTGGCAGGATTAATTCACCTACCAATTGGCACTGCAGGTTATGGTGTTGCTTTGGAGCTTGCAAGGCAGACAGGGTAAGGAGAACTCAGCAGATGGGGTCGATTTGATGCAGCATGTTGCTTAGCTCATGGGTGTGGCTCAACAGGAAGACACCCCCCCCCAAAGTCACATCTCACCCACTGACTGGAGGCAGGCACAGGCTGGAAAGCAATTAAAAAAAAGAAAAAAAAAAGAAAACATTGTCTGTGAACACTGAGTTCCAGTGACAAGCAGGCAAATGCACCAGCCCTGAGTATGGAGCATGAGAACAGGGCAGCAGCTCCCAGGGGACCTCTGCAGGTGAGAGTTCCCATACAGAGCACCAAAGGAGGCAACCTGAGGAGAAACCAACAGAAAATGAAAAACTTCTGCTGCTACTGTGAGGTGTGAATGAAATGGGGAAAGGAAGAGGAGCAGGCTGAGCATGACGCCATTCAGCTGCTTGCTGGGTGGCTTCATGCAGATAAAAGGCTTAAGCCGCTCTCTCCGATAGGAGTGACTGGCTCCTTTCTACTACAAGAAGTTTCTGCCCTACAAGCACAGAATAGTGGCATGATAAATCTCGCTAATCACTGGGCTGTCACTGTCATGCCCACTGCAGCCTAGGCTGCATTGGACCCTACAAAGACATGCCTCTGAAACCCCACTCTTTTAACAAAATGTTTGCTTCACATGCACAAGCAAACATAAAAAAGAAGGATTTAGGGGAAGGAAAGAGAAGCTTGTGTGATTTGAGGATGGCAGCACTGTGAGTTCCATCAAAGTGGAGGGTGAGGTGGATGTACATGGCCATCCTGCCCCCCCTCTTGCCCCTGTCCTATCTGTGGACAACCATGCAGAGAAGCTGAGTGACACTTACTGGTATTGGTACAAACAAGCCTCAAACTCTTGGTAGCGTTAAAACACTATTTATTGTGTAAACAAAAGAGTAGTAGCACCCCCCCTTGACACCAATGTTTTGTGCCACTACTTTGCGCTTTCTTAAGGTGTAATGTAACACCAACAGCCACATTATATATTGAATGGTATGCAAGTTATTCCACCAGCCCGGATAATAATTAAGAATGTACCTACTTATGCAAGTATAATAAAGGGCTAGTTTAAAAGTTTCTCTTAGTTTCTGAAGCAACTGATAATGTACAAAAAGGTAATAATATGCGATACAAGTGGCAGGGTGGCTGATGGGGGTGGAGGTTACAGAAAGTGGGAAAAAGACAGGCAATACAATACAAAAGGAACGAAGCTGGGTAAAAATGGGGAGGTGGGGAAGACACCAATCACAGCATTCAAACCGAGCAATAATGACCATGATAAATATGAAGCTATAAATATTAGAACTATCTAAATATCTATTCCAAATGTGGAGACCCTCAATTAATACTCCATTAGAATATCAGATCCATGCAGACTGTAGAGACAGACTGTAGAAACACAGACAGTGATGGTAGAAAAAGGCCAAAGGTCCATCCAGTCTGCCAGAATTCTCTATTTAGCCCTGGGGCCTACTGTTTTTCCAGAGTCCTAGGCCTCCCCATCCCACTTCCAATCTCCTCCCTGATTCTGATGCCCTGAGCAACCATTATACCCTTCATTCTATCCCAGCCATGCTTAAAACCACTAATGGTTTTTCCACCCACCACCATGATTGGCAGCCTATTCGACCATCCTTTCTGTAAAATAATATTTTTTTGTGTTCTCTCCTGAACCTCCCTCCTGTTAGCTTCCACTCATGACCACGTAACCGCGAGCTGGTATTCAAGTTCCATATAGTTCCCTGCAGTTCACCCTCAAGGTCTCTATCATATTTCCCCTTTCCCTTCTGTTCTCCAGTCAGTACAATTTCAGTGCCTTGAGGCACTCCTCTTAGGATGTGCCCTGCTGACCCTGAATGATTTCTGTTACCAGGTGCTGTGAGCCTATCCCTATCCTTCCTGAGGTGAGGACCAAAAAATTGGGTGCAGTACTCCAGGTGTGGCCTCACCAAGGATCTATACAGGAGAAGTATTACCTCCCTTTTTCTGCTATCAATACCCCTCCCAAAACATCCAACCATCCTATTTGCCATGCTATAAGCCTTATTGTACTGACTCAATCACTTTAGGAAGTCACTGATGATAACTCCAAGGTCTCATTCCTTGGTCGTGGTACTGAGTCTCACCCTTCCCATCCAGTACTCCTTCTGGGGTTCTTTTTCCTTAGGTGCATCATCTTGCATTTTTTGGCATTGAATTTCAACTTCCAAACCCTTGACCACTCCTCCAGCTTTTGCAAGTCTCTCTCCATTTCCTTTATTCCCTTGTCACTGTCCACCCTCCCACAGAGCTTAATGTCATCTGCGAAAAGACACAGCCTGCTCTGGATCTCCTCACCAATGTCGCTGATGAACATGTTGAAGAGAATCAGACCCAGGACAGATCCCTGTGGAACCCCACTCATGACCTCCCTCTCTTCTGATTTAACCCCATTGACCACTACCTTCTGCAGTCTCCCCTTTAGCCAGTTACCTACCCAGTTTACCATTACCTTAGCTGCACCCAGATCCTTCATCTTCTTCAACAAGCATCTGTGGAGTTCTGAGTCGAAAGCCTTGCTGAAGTCAAGAGTACAGCAAATGCACAGTGTGGCCCCTATCCAATTCCCTCATCACCCAGTCAAAGAAAACTATTAGGTTAGTCTGACAAGACCTCCTTGCCACAAATCCATGCTGCTTACTATCCTGGAGACCATTGCTCTCCAAGTAGTCCACAAGATCCTTTTTGACCAGTGACTCCATCAGCTTTCCTACAATAGAGGTAAGACTGACAGATCTGTAGTTCCCTCCTTGTTCCTTGTCCCCCCTCCCCTTCATGGAACGGCACTACATCTGCCATCCTGCAGTCCTTTGGAATCATCCCTGTCCTTAGTGAGCTGTTGAATAGACCTACCAGGGTATCACAAGTTCCACTGCAAATTCCCTTAGTATCCTCGTATGCAACCCATCTGGTCCTGGGGCCTTATCAATCTTTAAGGTTACCAGCCCTTTCAGGGCCCTTTTGCTAGTAAATGCTGGCTGCTTCATCTCTGGGACCACCTTAGTGGCCACTTTGATGCCACTCTCTGGCAAAGGCCTACCATCCTCCCTAGTAAAAACTGAGCAAAAGCAATCATTAAGGATGGCGGCCTTTTGACCATCTACCTCAATCACCCTATCCCCTCTGTTAGCCTCACAATTCCTCCTTTTTTCCTTTTTTCACTAATATACCTAAAGAACGTTTTTTTCTCCATTCTTGACCGCCTCAGGAATACGCAGCTCTGTGTCTGCTTTTGTCTCCCTGACCACCCTCTTTGCCTCCTTATTTTTCAGTAAATATTCTTCCCAGTCTTCCTCCCCCTGCTTTTTCTTAAATTTGTAGAAGGCCTTTGCTTTGGCCCTCACCACTTCCCTGACCCTTGCCGAGAACCACAGTGGTCTCTTGAACCTGTTCTTTTTGGTAACCGTTTTCATGCATACCTTAATGACCAGAGAATGGCCCCCTAATTGCCCTGCCATCTCTCTTCCACCCCATCTATGTCATCCACCCCTACTAATTTATACCTGACCTGCTCCTTCAGCCTATTGAAGTCTGCCCTTCTAAAATCAGGGACTTCAGCTCTTGATTGCATTTTACCAGACCCAAGGGCCAGTTTGAACCAAGTAGAGTTATGGTCACAATTCCCTAACAGCTCCCCTACTCCCACAGCTCCTACCATCTCCAAGTTGGTAAGCACCACATCAAGAATTGTGGTCAGCCTGCTGGGCTTCTTAACTACCTGTACCAGCAGACAGTCCTGGAACATGCCCAGCAAAGGCGTGGCTTCTGTTGCTCCTGGCCACTGGAATACCTCTATCAATATCTGGCAGGTTCAGATCACCCACCACCACTACTTCCCCCTTAACTATCCCTCTTTCCAGTTCTTCCCTGAGCTCTCTGTCCCTCTCCTCCCCTTACTTTGGCAGTCTATAGATCACCCCCAAACACAATTTCTTGTTGGAGGCTGCCATGAGTCCCACAGCAACTCAGTCTCCCCATTCCTACTCCTAATGCACCCATCTTCCATCACCTCTATGCCCTCCCTGACATAAAGGGCTACTCTTCCCCCTCTACCTGTTTCTCTATCCCTCCTGAACATCGAGCAACCAGTGACCATCAGTTCCTAGTTGTTATTTTCCAAAGCCCATGTTTCTGTTATGGCCACAGTATCCACCTCAGTGTCTGCCATCAACACCTGGAGCTCACTGATTTTATTACCTGGGCTCCTGACATTAAGGCATGCCCACTTCCATCTGACCTCTGAGCCTGCTTTCTACTACCCTTGTGCTTCACATGTGCTTTCATCCCCTTGTTTTTCTTGGTGTTTGCACCCTTTGCATTCCCCCTCTCCAAAGTCCCTTCACCTAGTCCAGTATGGACCACAGCTTTCTTTGTACCTGCTGTGCTGCTACAAGCCCCTAGATGTGGGGGAGTATTAGCTAAGATCTCCTTCCTCTCCCTTGTCATTGAGGTTCCCCTAGACCCAGTCACCCCTGCAGTCAGTTTAAATGTCAGATATACAGTAGACGTCAGACGTCTGTCCCAGCGCACAGGCCCTCTCTCATCAGGTAAAGTCCATCACCCTTGAACAGCCTCCTGTCCCAGAAGTCTCCCCAGTCCCTCACAGAGTGGTACAGCTCACCCTTACACCATCCCTTAAGCCATCTGTTAAACTCCTCTGTTACCTCCCTCCTTATCCTATCCTGCTTCCCCTCCCTGCCCCAAACAGGGAGGTCTTTGGAAAAGGCCAGGGAGGCTGAGTGTGCTACCAATCTGTCCCCCAGTGTACAAAGTTCTGGTCCACCATCTCCACCAACTGGATTGCCCAATCACTGGTACCCACGTGTACCAGCACCCCCAGCTCCACCTGCCTGTCTCCACCATCCTCCCTGTGCTGTCTAAATCCTGGATGGCAGATGCCCCAGGAAGGCACTGCACCATCCTCCTCCTGTCTATCCCACATCCACCACCCTCTCAACCCCCTAATTACTGAGTCCTCCAACACTTCCAACACTTAGCCTCTCCTGGCAGATTTGCTCCCCTTGGGTACTAATACATTGCCTTGCCCTTTCCCATCTACTGTCTCGAAGAGCCCCCCCCCCCCAGCAGAGTCAGGTGCCTGAACTTTCTCTAGGAGTACAAAGCTATTGCCATCCGAATGGTGAGAGGCTATACAGCCTTCTTGTGGCAAACCCAGCTTCTCCTCCCCCGTCCCCTCCCCTCCCCACCACTCTCCACCCCCCTGGACCAGTGAGTCTCTGGGGAAGTGAGGTGTTCGGGGTGGTCTCTTGCTGAGTTGTTGATGCAGCTGAGATATTTCAACCCTTGCTGCCACCAGCTGAACATGGAGCTCTGCCATGATCCTGCAGATTGGGTAGTGTCTCCTCCTCCAGAGTATATCACTAGAGAAGAGTACCCCAGAGTCCGCACAACTGATTGCCTCATCTCTATAACCCATGTAAGCCCCCTCTCTTTTGAGAGGGGCTTGTGCTCCCTTTAAGGACCCCCTTCCTCTTTGTCTGGTTGCCCCCAGAGTTCAGGGTTTTTTAGTGCTTGGGGTGCAATTCTCCCTTTCTGCCATGTGGTGGCAGCAGAGAGCAGAGTATTACAGTATAAATAGGCAGTCCCATGAGATTTGGGTGGTGGTCGTGTGGGAGAGAGGAGAGACCAGCTGGCACTGCAGGGCATTGCAGGGTGGGGACCCCCCCACCCCCACCCCCGCATTAGGCAGGCTGGCATTTTATTGCAGTGATGAATCAGGTCCCCTGGGTGAGCATCTGTGGAAGGGCACAGAATGAGGCAGCTGCAGACATTTGTCTGGGGTCTTGGGCTCTGGAGGGTCAGTGGGATGGAGTCGTTAGATTGTAAGGAGGTGCAGGATTGGTAGGCCCACGGGGTCCCAGTTTTAGGCCCTGGTATTGGTGTTCATGTGCCTGGGTTGTCATGACTGCAGTAGGTTATGGTAGGGCCTCTGCAGCTCGGCGTGGCAAGGTGGCCCAGGGACACTGGTGAGGGCGCCGAGGGGAAGCTCTACCCATGTAAAGGGCCTGTTTGGAGGGACAGGCCTCGGGGCTGCCAGACTTTGCTGAGTGGGCTGAGGAGTGCCCTAGAGGTCTCCCCTTGTGCTCTTTGCACTTATCAGGCAGCATGCAAGGAGGGCTGTGGCTGTGGGTACGGTCTTCAGTTAGCTGCCTACAATTTGAAGCCCTGCCCCACTGAAGAAGAGGGCTTGGTGGGGCCAGAACTTGTAGGAATTGTAGTTTTGGGCTTTTGGTGCCTAAAATAACCTGGAGGGGAAGCCCTTGTTGTGATTGACAGACAGATCAGCCAACCAAACCTTTTGGATCTTGGGGAAAGTCCCACACTGCTTGCTGTTTCAGTTAGATCTGAGTTGGGAAGTAAAGAAGTAACAGCTCTAGATAGTTCGAGCAGTAATCCATAGTGGATTTGCGCGGAAGAATTGTGGAAAGGCCTGAGTTTGGCCTGCATTTCTGCCTGCTGTCCCTGAGAGGGAACTTGTGCTTTTTTCAGACTGAATCCAAATTTGGAGAGCAAATTAAGCCACTGAATTATGACCAGGCTTTAACCTAAAGAAGAACAAGGATTTTTTGAATGTGATCGGCCTGTCAGGACTTCTAGCTACCTCTGAACTCCCGGATTGTGCAGAGACTCTGTACTTGCGACCAGTGAGCCATTTGCCTGGTACAGTAGAATTTCCTTACATGTGAATGTGCTGTGTGCTTATAGTGGGTCGTGATTTGGTTCCCCACTGTGTGTCTGAACTGTGTTTTGCTTGCTGGAGGCTGTATCCAGTTCCACGGACTGAATCCATATCCATTTCCATTTGCCTGGGCCCTGCAACGCTGGCCCAGCCAGAATACCTGCTACGCAGAGAAAGTCATCGATGAGAGACCGGCCTGGAGATCAGCCCCCTGCTCAATGCCTTGAACAGGAATGACGCCTCGATGATTCGTGTGGGCCCTGCTTCTCCGGGCACTCCAGCTCAACAGCCTGCAGTCTTGATTTCGTCCTGCTTGTGTCCAATATTGGATATCGTGAGTAAACATCAGGGTAGCTCCCTGCAACAACAGCTAAATCGAAGTGTTGTCATCTGATTGTCTTGTTGACTTTTCTTTCACGAACTGAACCCTCTGGCTCCGGATTACAAATAGTGTGTATTGTGCATGTTGCTTTCTTCCATCACAGGGCCCCAACCAGCTGCAACGTTCCTGGCTAGCCCACCGTTTTCCTACCTAGGCACCCAGAGTGTGTGTGGCTGTGTAGGGACCTGCATGCATAACTGTCTGATTAATACAGCTTTTAAGCAAATCAACCTGATTACACCCCTCCCTTGTTCAAGTCCCTTGAATAAATCAGATTTAACTTTGTTTGCATTTAAACTGACTGAGGTTCCAGTTTGTGCCAAAAGTATTGTACAGTTGCTATTTGCTGTGCTTAACCTTGTTTTACAGGGGGGATCCCCCAGGTCAAGCTAGAGGAACCAGCCCTGGTGGTAAGTGCAAACAGTGTGGGTAATTGCCTGGTGAATAAGGGTCATTGTGAAAGTAATTATTGTATATTGTTCAGGCCACTAGAAGGGAAAGAGAGGGGTTACAGTGTCCCGGAGGGCTGTGCCCAGGTTAGCTTGACAACTAACAACTCTGATCTCTGGGTGGAGGCACCCGTTTCATTACCCAGGCCCCTTAACCATGCTACTAGCCAAGCAGACAGGGGTAGTAGCCCTTGGGATAGTGCCACCCAGGGGTTACATGTGGATGGTACAATGTTTTGACTATTGTTAATGGGGTAACCTGTTTAACATATTTTTGGGAGGTGTAATCAGGGGATAAGGGGAAATGTAATTGTTGGTTCTTCTTCAACTTCTTTCATATAAATGTTGATTATATATTTTCTTAGAGCTAGTTGGTACTTGTTTGATATATATATATATATATTGAAAAGATGATAATCTCTTACTTGTTCTAAATGTTTTCTGGACCTTGTGGCACAGGTGAGCTTATTTAAATAAAAAAAAATAGGATAGAGTGGGTAGTGTAGAAGGGGTACCTTTTGGACCACATTTCTGCATGATTTTCTCTGGCAGACTGGGGATATGCACATACTCAAGTTTGTTGGGTGAGACTCGCTTGGACCCCTTCCATCATTCCCAGGAGGGAATGATTCCCTGGGTGGTGGGTGAGTGTAAGCCCTCTCTCTTCTGAGAGGGTCTTCTGCTCCCTTTAGGGACCCCCTTCCTCTTTTTATGGTTGCCCCCAGAGTTTAGGGTCTTTTAGTGCTGGGGGTGCAATTCTCACTTTCTGCCATGTGGTGGCAGCAGAGAGCAGAGTGTTATGGTATAAATAGGCAGTCCCATGAGAATGGTTGGTGGCCATGTAGAAGAGCCTGGCGGGCCCTGCAGGGGCAGTGTGGGATGGGGACCAGCCCCCCCACTTTAGGCAGGCCAGCTTTTTATTGCAGTTATGAGTTGTGTCTCCTGAGTGAGCATCCGTCGGAGGGCACAAGGTGAGGCAGCTGCAGCCATTATTTTATTTATTTATTTATTAGATCATCGGTTTACAGACCTTTGAGTCATAGACTCATTTACAAAGGCACCTCGTCAAGACAGCTAGTCTGGGGTCTTGGGCCCTGGTGGGTCAGTGGGATGGAGCCGTTAGGTTGTAAAGAAGTGCAGGATTGGTAGGCCCCAGGGGTCAAGGTTTTAGGCCCCAATAGTGGTGTTTGTGTTCCCGGGTTGTCGGGGCTGCAGTAGATTGTGGCAGGGCCTCTGCAGCTCGGGGTGGCAAGGCGGCCCAGGGACACTGGTGAGGGGGCCGAGGGGAACCTCTACCCATGTAAAGGGCCTGTTTGGAGGAGTAAAATTGGGGCTGCCAGACATTATTGAGTGGGCCGTGGAGTGCCCTAGAGGTTTCCCCTTGTGCTGGTTGCACTTATCAGACAGCATGTATGGGGGACTGTGTGTACGGTCTTCAATTAGCTACTGACAATTTGGAGCCCTGCCCCACTGAAAAAGTGGGATGCCATTTGTATTCTGAGTATCGTTGTGGGAACCAGGCAGAACCAGGGAGTGACCTGGGTGAGAGGAGAATGGAGTATGGTGCGGTGGGTTGTGCTGGTACCACACCATCCGTGTCCTTTGGAGGCTGGAAGGCAGAGCCAGGGAATGAGGTTTGGGGAGAAGCTGTATGCTTTCCCAAGGAGAGGGAAATGTAAAGTCCCCATGTATTTAAGTAGTGAAGCGTCAGGTACTTAACAGTGCCAGTGGAAATCTTTGGATCTTCACGGTCCAGGTTATAGAGGTTGGGCTATCCCTGAAAGAAAAATCTGGCTGCTGTATTATAGCTGTTAGAAGAACTTGCCCTGCCTATTTCAACTGCCTTTTTCTCTTGTATAAATGTTAGCCCCATGGAACTGAGAATTACCTTTAAAGCATACTGGGCCCTTATAGCGCTTGTAATCATTTGGGTACAGGAGAAATACAATATTGCTTTAGGAAATGAATAGAGTCTTCCTCTGTTTGTAGATAAGGATTCTAATGAAATGTTAATCCCTGAGTTTTAACTTCCCAATGAGTTCATTTTCTAGGGGGGCTCCAAGTAAAGCCTGCACCTCCATTATCCCGGGGCCAGGGGGATCCTGGTTGGAGAAGAGCAAAGATACCCAGAGCCGGGGATCTCTGGTGGAGTTTGGGGTGCTTTTTTGGTGTTCACTGCTGGGGTTCCTGTACTTTCCAGCCACTAATGAAGACAACTCCAGGTAGGCCAAAATGTTAATTCTATGCTTCTAACCTGAGGATTGTCTGGTGAGATTTCTATGCTATGGGCCCCCTCCTCTGGAACAACGGCCACCCCTAGACATCAGAGACGGGGTGGCTACACCCATCATAATAAAGACCTATACAAAGTAAATGTCTAATTTAAGTTGGAGAGTTCACCCAGATGGGACTAGCTGTAAGGCTCAGATATAGCACATAAAAACAGGGTTAAAAACAAAACTACCTGGTACTGCTCACCCACATAGGGTGTAGTGGCAGGCTTGGTTATAGCACAAAATAACAGGAGTTAAAACTACATTGTAGTGCTCACCCAGATGGGGTGTGGCTGTAGGCTTATCTGTCGCACAGAAAACTGGAGTTAAACTATCTCGTAGTGCTTAGGCAGGTAGGGTGTAGCTGCATGATTTTTTTAATGTTTTAATTTTTTATTATGCTTTTCTAGCCACCCACTGCCATTATTCAGCCTTGGTCATGACCCCCTCCACTCCCACTCCCATATGAGCCGCGACTCCCTGATACCCCCTGGCTTACCCCCCAGGGCGGGGCTGTGGCACCGGTTCAAGTGCTGCAAAGATGGGATAGGTCGAGGAGCCGACCTAGGAGCTCATCAGAGCGGAGGGGCAGGCTTTATCCGTGCGGCAGGCAGCTGTGTTTTTCTCCCCCTATACGCAAAGGGCAGGGACGTGCAATGACGACCAGCATCAATCCCGCTACTCAACTACGTTCTGATGCCGGCTTCTGCGATGCCCCTGGCCTCCGCCAGGGGTCCATCAAGCACCAGTCATACTCACCTCCTCCCCCCCCCGGAAAAGGAGAGCAGTCCTTAAGACGCTCCATCCTTCTCCCTCGGCTGGCCCTCCGATGTCCCGGGTCCGTTCCCAAACCCGGGTTGCCAGCGTTGCAAGTGGAAATCCAACTGCTGTGCTGACAGGCTGGCCATAGCTGCATGATTTAACTATACAGCTCAAAACAACCCTGTAAATGAAATGTTCACTACCTACAGCACAGCACTGTTCTGCAAATAAACTTTACAATAACCTGTAGTACACTCATCAATACATTACAGCCAGGACCCAACACAATTCTGCCACAAACTATGCTGTTAACTGTGCATATACAGTTTTACCTGGGTGCGACGGGCATTGTTCCTGGCTGCTGGCTGCTTCCTGACAGACTCCAGTATTGTCCTTTGTGATTGGTCCTTCTGGAGGGCTGCTTTATGGTGGGGCTGCAAATAAAAAACTGCCTTTTAATTGCTAGTAGTGGCTGTGCAGACTATTGGCTGCCAGAGCTATAGTGGGTGGAGCTTCTTCAGCTGTTGGTTGTGATCAAATCAGGCAGATTATCTGGCAAAAAGGGAGAAAAGTTATATGTACAAACATTATAATGATAGAAATAATATAGGCATGCTGCTGGCAATTATTTTAAGGAGAGACTTAGCTAAAAATGTTAATTCAGTCCTGGGTGTACAAGGGCTCCTAGCCAATACTGCCAGAAGGTTTCTCTTCACAAAAGTTTATTATTCAAGGTCCCCCCTCCCCCCACACACACACACACCGAAATTCATTCTGTACTTTCTCCAATCCCTGAAATTTAAAATTATATCCCGAACCACATTTGGCCAGATGAGCCACAATGGCATTCTCTAGTTGTCCTCTTTCTATACTTTGTAAATGTCTGAAACATTTTTAAAAAGTCTTATTGTTTTACCAGCGTTGAAAGACTTGCAGTAACATGTGGCCATACAGGTCACCGAAGATGTACTGCAGGCGAAACAGAGTGAACCTCAAACTCTTCTCCTGTTTCTGGTTGGTGAAAGACTTTTCCCATCTGTCTGTATCCACAGCATTTTTCAATTGCCACCCCAATGGTTTCTATGAGGCAAATTCTGGCTGGGCACAGGAATTTCAGCATCTTGTTGGAGACTGTGGACTAATGTGTTCACAAGATTCTTGCCCTTCTATAGGCACTTTTAGGACCTTTTGCAGAAATCTCCCTCAGTCTAGATTCAGTACCTAATATATGTCAGTTCTTTTAGAGTACTGTCCTCAACAAGTATGTCTGTGGGCTGAACATGGCCATAAAACAGGATTAGTATCCAGACCCTCAGTCTCTCTCGATTATTTCTTAAGAAGTTCCTCCCTGGGTATAGCATCAGTTCTCTGTTCAGCTTTTGAGATACAGTTGTCCTTATGTCCCTTGATCTGAAGTGGGATCTCAGTTGTTTGGACCCCTCAGTATAGACAGAGACAGTACTACAATTGCGCTTTAAGTGTATGTATTGTTCGAATGGTATAGTGGACAGTGTGCCCAGCCAAGTAGATGACACCACTGACAATTAAACATGAGAGCCAGGATTCAAATAAGACAATGATATCAGGAGTAGTTTTGGAAGCCCAGAGCCTGAGTTGGTCAGTTTTTGGGAGAGGTTTTGGATGCTGAAGTGAAAGAATTATTTTAATTGTGATCATGCATCTTTATCTACTTACCTACTTCAATATAAAATGGTGTTGTTTTCAGAACCAGCTCTGTTTAAAATGAGCCATCCCAAACTTGGATAGCTCGTCAGGACATATCTTGCAGTTTGGCCGAGATCTTATTTTTTTCTGTAATTTGTTTTAATATAATTTTCTGACCCTTCACTGCCCACCACTCTCAATATCTGGTCTTCCGCCATTCACCCCCTCCAAAAACATGGTTAAGACCCTCTCCCCCCAGATATGTAGCTTTTGGGGGCAAGACCTCTAAACGTCTTATAAGCCACACCACGTTTCCTCGACTGCCCAGTGTTGATTGGGGGGGGGGCATGATGGGCAGAGCATTATAATTTGAATAATCTTTTCGGTGATTTCTTCTTTTATTCTTAGTTTTACATTTTCTATCAAGGTTAGCTCAATTGTCCCCTTTCCCTATCAGCACACTCCCATGTCCGCTCTGTATCAGACAGGCATGCTTGGAGCTCTACACTCTACTACACATTCATTAGTGTAGACAGTAATAAGGAATCACAGCTAGTTCATTTATTTATTTATTTTATTTATTTAGAATTTTGGTAACCGGGTAAGACCACTGAGACAATTACAATCCCTTTTTCAGGGTCGACCTGGGTAAGACAACAACAACACAAGTACAATGCAATTACAGCAAAATTCAGGAAGAGACTGATTACAGGAGAAGTATGCTGTGTACATAACATTAGGCAACAGTTGATGGGCTGCGTGTGCTGTGGACATAATTTTGTCACAAGTGAGGCATTGTGACTCCACCCCAGAATAAGCCTCAGCTATAGCATACAGTATAACACAGATGATGGCAAGTAATGGGGAAAAACTAAATTTTTATTTAAATATCCATAAGTAGTTTCAGGGATGGAATGGTTTGTCATGCAACATGTTCTGGAATGCAGTACACCTGAGTTCTGCTAATGAGACTGGGCTTTATTTCCTGGTGATTGGACATCTCTTTTAAGAGGGTTTGAACATTCCCTGTAATTATCAGGTTGCCCCAGTAGCACCACAGCTGTGCACCATGTTGCCAACTTGAAGACCCGAGTACACAAATGTTGTCCATTCTTGAACTAGTGAGGGCCCAGGCTTACTGCAAAGCTGAGGATGATGGCACTGAGCCCTTATGTACTCCCCCTGCTAGCTCAACGTGGAGTGGCACTCTTGTCTACAGTAAAGGCAACCACTCACCCAACCTACTAGCCAGAAGCCAAGCTGCAGTCATGGTGACCTTAATAGCGGGGAGTGAAGAGTGGGTGGCACTCTGAAAACAAACAAATCAGTGTAACATAAATATCAAAAGGAGTCAAGTGTTCACACATTCCAAGAAATAGTAAACTGGCTGCATAGCCACCTGGTTAGACCACAGAGCTGTGAACCGGAATAACCAGGTTTGCATCCCACCACTGCCACTTACTGTGTTACCTTGAGTAATCACAGCCTTCATGCACTTAACCTCTTGTCTCTCCTTCCCATTGCTTTTCCTGCCCTCCCTAACCTCCTGTCTGTCTTTCTCTGTGCTTTCTTTAAACTTCCCTCAATCTCACCTGAACTATTGTCTCTCCTTCCCTTTGCTTTTCTTACCACCCTTAATCTCACTTAACCTCCCTGTGCACCTAATGCTTGCTGCAACTGATGATGGCATGCACAGCATTTTTCGATATGGTTTATGATGAACGGAGCAATATAAAACCTAACCCCTTCCTTTCTTCTTAAATTGACTACATTACCACAATTGCATGTGTGTGTGTCCGTGTGTGTATTTGTAAACTGGTTACAAAGAGAGGCAAACTAAGCCGAAGGCATGGTCATATTGGCCGAAATATTATATTTGTGGTTGAAAATGCGTATAGGTCACAGTTTGAAACCTAATATATGACTAGAACAAAAGGCTTTAAAAAGGAACAAAGAATAGACAGGGTCAGATAAAATATTGTGTCCTTGTACATTTCTGTATACTGCATACTGTAGAACATGAAGTGACAGTATGCCCCTCCAGAAATGAGACACTGTGCCTTTAAATGCAGGAGTTGGTTTCATGGGAAATAAAGTAAACTGCCCTTAATGTTCAATTAGTGTCTGTAGCTTGTTGTCTTTAGCTGCCTCATTAACAAGCTGCAAACATGCACATTGTCACTAGGGGCACCATAGCCAGTAAGCTGCTTGCAAACATGATTTTGACAGACAGCATTTTAAATAGGATCAGTCATGCATAGTGGATACTGAGAAGTACTCAGATTAAGCCTTCTGGGATCAATGCATCTGGATGGTGACCTGATGAACTCCCCTGGGGACTTAAAGTGACCACATCCATTTAGTTCTTCCAGTGGTTAGCGAAAGCTTTTGTCAACTTTTAAAACTGAAAAATCATTATTGTTTAATGTATTGTGAAATTGGTTTGATATATCTTTAGGGGCAATTTACGAAGAGATTTTTTTCCTACTTATCAATTCTAAAAGCATATTGTATGGAGGCTCATCTCCATCACTGAGCTCAGCAGCATTATTGAAAAATATTAAAACCAAACAAGCTATGAAAACAGTGACCCTCGGGCAAGCCTAACAAAAATGATAAAAGGCATACAATGACTTACAGGTAGGGATGGGCAGACCGGTCCGCCAAAAATCAGACCCCCCCCCCCGGATCTCCCAATGTTCATTGGACTCCGGTAGATCTGAACTCAGGTTGGAGGTGTACTGGGTCCACCTCACAGTACTTTTCCTACAAAAATATTTCTTCTATTTATTAAAAAAAAAAAACACAGTCCTCTCTCCCATTTTTCAAACACCCACCCTGGATCCCACAGTGACAAAAAAATGTTTTGGGTTTTTCATATTTTTTTTTCTTCCCAGCTGTTGTTTACAGCCTCACAATCTTGCTCCCAGAAGATTATTCCCCAGCTAGCTGGTATTCAAGTGTGCATGCACATGTTGTAGTGCACGAGAGAGTATGCAAGGAAATGGTTTGGGGCCTGAGCACACTTGAGGTGAGATTCAGTTCTGGGATGGAGCGGGTGCACCGAGTATGGAAAACAGTGTGCGATGCGGCAGCTCACACATTTGGGTCAGGGTTCCTTGCTTCTAAGGTTCACATTCAGGCAGACAGCGGGTCGGGGTTCCTTGCTTCTACTGCGGTCCACATTTGGGCAGACAGTGAGCTCCGGTTGTTTACTTCTATGGTCCTACCATGGGCTGGAGTCCTGGGCCAGAGGGAACATTCTACAGGCAGGCTTCCTACATCAGGCAGTGAGGAGGCAAACAGGTAAGCCCCCACCAGGCATAGTGGGTTACATCTGAAATGTGTAAACACATAAAAAAAACCTATGGAACATGTTTTGGTCTTCTCTAAGTGCTTGTTTAGATTTATTTTATTTAACAACCTTCACAGTACAGAATTTCCATTATTAACTTAGATGAAAGCTGATTCATTCATTGCACACTAGAGCATCCTTCCTTCCTTCCTTCCTTCCTGTCCCACTCATGTTCTCCTGTTCTTTATCTTGTCTGGATGAGTTTAGTAGCTTTAGCTCATAAGATTAAGTTTGTCAGATAGTCTGTCAGTACCTATAACTCAGGCATTTCTGTGTTTATGCTGTCTGAACAATGGCTTGTGCATCAGTGGGTGCCTGGGTCTCACTACTTCTAGGACAGGGTGGGTGAGAATCAGCAGGTGGGAGCGGGTATTCATTTTATTTTGGAATAGGGTGGGTGGGCAATTGGGCATCAGTAGATGGGAGGGGGGAATAAGGTGTTCACTGTGGTAGAAGATGGGCATCAGCAGATGGAAGGTGAGGGTAGGGGTATTCATTCTGCAAAAGGGTGGGTACCACAGATAGGAGGAGGGGACAGTGATAATAATATTGGGACAGTAATAATAATATTGGTACATGGTGGATATCACCAGATGGAGAGGGAAGGGCCATGGTATTTGATACTGGGACAAGGGAGGGGGCAGATGTATCCATTGCAGGATGGCAGGGAGATAAAGTATTCATTCTTGGGCATGGTGGATATGAACCAATGGGGGGAGGGGTAGGGTTATTCATGGAGCTGCATGGGTAGCAGCAGATGAAGGTGCAGGGGTCTGTATACTGGGGCAGGGTGGTTGGTGGCAGATGGAGGGGGCAGGATGTACATAATGAAATGTGGGTGCCAAGCAGATAGGAGGGGGAATTAATGGTATGCTGCATATTGGTTGGTCATCAGATGGGACAGGCTGGGATATCCATAATTACTGGGTGAGAATGGGGGGGTGATACCATGTCAATGGCTCACAAAGAGGGTAAGAAGCACAAGTGGACAACATATAGCTAGCAGATGAGGACACAGAATGGAGTCAGAAACAGACCAACACACTCTGGTAGGAAAGACGACTTTATTTCCTATGTTTCAGTGCTTTTGTGATTGTTGTCAAGTATTACTGTTGATTTTCTTAGGATTCTGATTTGAATCAGGATCAATCAGAACTTATCAGGACTCTGACATGGATCCTGGTCCTGATAATAAGGGGCAGGACCTTTTCGGGTCCACCCATCCCTACTTACAGGGCAGTCTGGGGAACCCTGAAACTGTCCTCACTCAAGAAGAGAAGCCTGAGAGGTGATCTGATAAATACATATAAAATTATCAAAGGTAAGGGCACAGCTGAGATGCAGGACTGGTTTCACCTGTTGGGAGCAAGGCAACAGATCAGAATCAGGGGAGTCATGTTTAAGAGGGGGACAAGGAAACCCTATGGGAAAAAAATGGAACAGCCTACCTCGTGTTGGTGGGGGAGGCAGACCAGCATGGAATCCTTTCAAAGTAGAAGGGCACTGGAGGTACAGCAGCTAAGTGGTGGAGAGCATGAAGCAGTAATAAACCACTGACTAGTGTGTGAGCAAACTAGCTGGACTAGGGTCTCTGCTCCTACGTTCTGTGTAATCATAGAACATGTATGGAAACAAAAAATACAGTTTTTTTATTACCAGGAGAGACGCACTAAGCTGAAAGCTTGTTTACAGGTGCGACCTGGGAGCACAAGGAAGTTAAGTGACTTGCTCAGGGCCACACAGTATGCAAATGGGGGCTGTGGGATTCAAACCCCAGTCTCCAGATTTGTAGCTCAGAGCCTTAAACCACTGCACTATACTGCCTCCCTAAATCCAATAGATTCTAACTCTGTATTTTCCTTTCTTGAAGGCATTACCAGGAAACAGATTACTGATTACTGGAAACAGGGGAGGTACCCAAAGACTGGAGGATAGCAGATGTAGTCCCCTTATACAAAAGTGGGAACAAAGAGGAAACGGGGAACTACAGACCAGTCAGCCTCACCTCGGTAGTGGGGAAGATCATGGAAGCACTACTGAAGGAGAGATTGGTGGAACATCTGGCTGTCAATGGACTACAGGACCCAAGACAGCATGGTTTTACCAGGGGGAGGTCATGTCAGACCAACCTCATTGAATTTTTTGACTGGGTGACTAGGGAGGTGGATCGGGGAGGGCAGTGGACATGGCCTCTCTGGACTTCAGCAAGGCCTTTGACACTCTGCCACATAGAAGACTATTGCACAAACTGGGGAATATGGGTGTGGGCAGGACAGTAGTGTGGTGGGTAGGTAACTGGCTGGGCGGCAGGACACAGAGGGTGGTGGTAAGTGGCTGTCACTCCACAGAGGGAAAAGTGACCAGTGGGGTACCACAGGGATCAGTGCTGGGACTGGTTCTATTCAATATCTTCATCAGTGACATTGCGCAGGACCTAGAAGGCAGAATTTCCCTGTTTGCTGATGACACAAAGCTCTGTAACAGAGTAGACACACCAGAGGGTGTAGACAGAATGAGAAGGACCTGCAGAAACTTGAAGAATGGTCAGGGGTTTGGCAGTTGAAATTCAATGCAAGGAAGTGCAAGATAATGCATATGGGGCACAAAAACCTGGCACAATATATCAGTTGGGGGTGAGGATATAGCATGCACCAAGCAGAAAGGGATCTTGGGGATATCATCTCTGATGACCTCAAGGCAGAGAAACAGTGTGACAAGGCAGCAGAGTAAAAGCAAATAGGATGCTGGGATGCATAGGCAGGGCATCACCAGCAGGAAAAGGGAGGTCATAATTCCACTGTACAAGACACTAGTGAGGTCCCACCTGAGTACACTGTACAGTTCTGGAGACCTACCTACATAAGAACATAGACAGGGTAGAGAAGGTTCAGAGGAGGCAACAAAGATGGTGCATGGATTGCATCACAAGTCCCTCGAGGACAGGTTGAAGGAACTGAACATGTACTCCCTGGAGGAGAGGAGGAGAAAGGGATATGATAGAGACATACAAGTATCTTACAGGGAGGAATAGGGTGCAGGAATACACTATTTTTAAGCGAAAAAGATGTTCCAGGACTAGAGGGCATGGGATGAAGTTGGAGGAGGGACGATTCAGAGGAAACGTGAGGAAGAATTTCTTCACAGAACAGGTGGTGGACAAGTGGAACACCCTGCCAGAGGAAGTGGTGGGGGCTGAAACAATCACGGGATTTAAGAATGCATGGGATAGACATAATGGAATTCTGGAGGTCAGGGGTAAGGGGCAACAGACTTCTTGGAAAACATAAACTGAACTTACAAGCTCAAATGGGCAGACTGGGTGGGCCATAGGCCCTTATCTGCCGACACTGTCTATGTATCTATGTCTTGATTACCTGGCTCTGTCCATGGTTGTTCTGCCCCATCCCCTTCAAGGCATGTCAGCAACACCCTCCCCCCCAGAATAAGTTTGATTAGCTGGTAGTGAGCATTAGTTGTCAGTGGCTGAGAATTACCAGACTTGGGAGGTGAAGTTATAAAAATCAGGTAAAGATAAGGCATATTATAAATAACAACAGCCACACTATCACGCAGAATGGCTGATGTAACCTTTTTAATTTGTAAGCCCCCCAAATTAGGCTTACATTTGTGGGCTCTGGCCCAAAATGCTGCCCCACGGTGATCCAGTAGCTTCGGAAGGGTTCTGGACCCGGCTGGTGCTCCCGAGCTGGGTGGCTACGGCCACCACATCCCTGTGGATCCTTGACCCATGCACTATGTAGGGGCTGATGTCTGATAGTTATTCTGTGCCTCCAGGTGCAAAGGGCAGCAATACTTTGGTCCTGGGAGCTGGTGAAGAGAACCGGCAATGATGTAAATAAAAAATATGTTGACCCACGCTCCACTGAGCATGCCCGGCTGCTAGGGAACCAAAATGTAAAGGAGCCATGGCTCTAGTGAGCACCTATGGCTGCGGCCAGCATTAAAGTAAATCCTCAGCTCCAAGGTAGGCAGCAGAGCTGGAGAACAAGGGGAAAATAAATCGGAGCACCTCCGGTTGTGACTGATAGTGGATGCAGCCCTATTAAGGGCTAAATACTATAAAAATAAAGGATGAACTCTGGAACTGAAAAATAAACAAAGATGGCAGCCCCCATAGGACTACAGAAAACAGGAGGCTGCTAGGAATGGTTGTAGGCATTGGATTTGCCTGGGACTATTGCAGCCAATCAGTGTGAGACTGGAAAAAAGTGATAAATAGGACTGCCAGCCCGCCAAAATGGAGGGATGAGCCAAAGTTGGAGTGTTGGCAAGACTGCTTTGGGCTATCAGCCCTACTACCACAATCTTGCCCCAATGGCCTGTGCAGCCACAGGGTGACAACTAGGGACAGAGTGCCTGAGAGAGAGAGAGAGCTCCTGCTGTAGCATTGAAGGAGAGAGAGAGCAGTCTTGAGGATTTCTTTCCTGAAAAAAGGGGAGATTCTGTGCAGAGCCAGCTGAAGAGCCCGATTGATTGGGGCTGCAGTGTGATAAAAGAGAGACTCTGTGTGGGTAACCTATTTTGCCCAACTCTGCAGCTTTTGAGCAAAGACTGAGCTACTGTGTTGCCTCGCAGAGGTATAAGTATAGAGAGTGCCAATTTTCGGCAAGGGGAGAGCCTGAGCATGCTTTGACCAGGTACTGTGCAAGGGCCGAGCACTGCCTTGCCTAGAAAAAACAAATGAGAGTGCTGGGGTAAGAAACTGTGAAAGACCTTAGCTGTAATTGTGTGTCCAGAGTGTGCAACAGAGGAGTCCAGGGGACTAAACCACCCTTATCCCTAGACTGAAGAAGAGGAAGAAGACCAGCAGAGGAAGACAACAAGAGGCCCGCCTGGTGAAAACTGTCCATAAACACCTCTGTGGCGAAGTTTGCAAGGCCAGGCAGGTGAAGACCATCATTCTTCATTTTGTCCAATCATCCAGCTCTGTGGACTTGTGGTGCACCACCATCTGGATACCTCCACAGTACAGTGTTACTGCCATTTCAACTGCAACTCAGCCTGTTGAACCCCACCCCCTAGTGAACTTCTGAACAGTGAGTACCCAGAGCTGTGGCTTTGGGGAGTCTTTATTAGCTAGTTAGCTGGTTAGGTTACAGGGGGTAAGTCTTGGGCTGGACTGCGTCAAGTACAAAGCTGCGCTCAGACAGTAACATAAAAGTTGAAACTGTTTAAAAGTTAGTCAGGCCCAGACAAAAGATCCCAGGCCTGCATCACCAATGAGCTACCCACCACATCTAGGGACATTTCTGGGTGCACTCAATGGTGGAAGGTGAGGTCTATAGTGTGGGGTATCATTGATCTGCAAAGCATTGTGCTGTTTGATATTCTCCCTCCCCCACTTAATAAATACTTTCATTGTTTGCCTGTTAACTATTGTTGCTGTGACTTATTGTGATAGAGATACGGTAGAAGGGGAATTGTTATTGTGTGGAAAAGTGTCTTGAGGGGCAGCCTATGTATTTTCCTGGGGAGTGGTAACCTGTTCTCTGTCCACAGGTATCCTTGCCACTTACAGCAGGTGGAGGCACCACGCCATAATTATTGTCCACTGTGGAACCCAGGCCGGCCCCCTAAGAGGCATGTATAGAGTTGAACTGAGGGCCTTGGAGCAGCCAAGGTGAGTCAAAGGGCTAGTACACATTTATTGAATGGGTCCGCTTCCCCCATTCCCCCTACAATGCATCTGGAAGTGAGCCATTACAAGCTCAGTATATATTTCCTGGAGAAACTTTTTAAACAATTAAATAAATAAATAAGCAAATAAATTTCAAAATCCACAAGAGTGAGGAAATTATCAAATGACCATGAAAAAATACAGCCCGTTCTGTACGGTTGCATAGCAGTGATCATCTATGTAATTCCTTAAGGCTGTCATATAAATATATTTTACAGCACTGCTACAGCGGGTACTGGAGTAGAGAGTTAATTCTCTAAGGCTTGTAGGATAGAACTTCCTGAGGGCATGAGGAGTAAGTTGCCGTTATAGTATACTGTGTTACAAGAACTGATGCAGTTTCTGATTAAAGAGGAATTGTTAACAGTTACCCTAAATGTGAGTTTCCATTGTAAGTTTCAACATAATTGAGGGCAGGATAAAAACAATTGTATAATAAGAACTTTTAAGGAGAAAAGCAAGGAGATGGTTAAATCGAGCATGTGGAAATACTGTAGTATTATACTGAAGCAAATGAGACAACTTGAGTAGATGCATTCATAGAAATATAGACTTTGATGGCAGATAAGAACCGCTTGGCCCACCTAGTCTGCCCATTTCCCTACCTACTGGATAAGCTGCAGATCCTAGTTAACCAACAGCCTATTTCTTCCTACCCCCCCACCACACAAGAATTGCCTTATGTCTGTCCCATGCATTCTTGAATTCTCCCACAGTTTTAGACCCCACAACGTCCTCAGGAAGGTGGTTCCATGCATCTACCACACTCTCTGTGAAAAAATACTTCCTCACATTGCCCCCTGAGCCATCCCCCCTCTATCTTCAAATTGTGTCCTCTTGTTCTTGCACATCTCTTTTTCTGAAAGATGCTACCCTTTTGGACTTTGTTGATTCCACTGAGGTACTTTAAAGTTTCAATCATGTCCCCCTCTCCCTCCTTTCCTCAAGGGTATACATATTAAGCTCCTTTAGTCTCTCCTCTTATGGCTTCTCTTCCAGACTCTGCACCATTTTAGTTGCCCTCCTCTGGACTGCCTCCATCCTGTCTATATCCTTGCGGAGATGGGGTCTCCAGAACTGGATGCAGTACTGCAGATGGGGTCTCACCTGCTGTCTGTACAGAGGGTTAACGACTTCTTCCCCCCCCAACTATTTTTATCCTCCTGTGGCAAGTCAACTTCTGCGTCTGCCGAGCCTACCAATCTTGGGATCCTTCAGGGACTTGTATTGCCATGTGCACCCTGCCAGATCCCCAGAGTCGGTCCAGAGGCATCATCCAGATCGGCCTCAACAATTTCCTCCGTTTTTCTCCCAGGCTTATCCCGGGACCCCCAGAAGCGGTGGTGCGTGTGCGTGGAGGTGCACATGCACACCACAGCTCTGGACCAGGTCCCCTCAACTTTCCCCGTGACCAACGTCAGTGCGTCTCTCACGGTGCCAACTCTTCAGCCTCCACCAGAGGGCGGCCAAGCTCTGAGAGAGCTACATCCCTCCTCCCGAGGTGCAGCGCTGCCAGCCAGCAGCTTCTCACATCCTCTGGCTCCCCCTCCACGACCTCCAATGACCCAGGCTCGTTCCCAAACCCGGGTCGCCAACGTGGTGCAAGGTGTGGCATCCAGCACCTCAACCCTCTGCGCCACCGGGCCGGTGGGATAACAACTTCCTGTTTTCTACTGGTGATGCCTCTCTCTATACATCCCAGTATCCACCCAGCCCTCCCTACTGCCTTCTCACATTGCTTGCTAACCTTAAGGTCATCTGATATGATTACCTCCGGGTCCCTTTCCATTTTGTTGTTGCTACTACCTTCCCACTATAGGTGTACTCTTCTCCTGGGTTCTTGTTTCCCAGGTGCATTATTTGCACTTCTTTGCATTGAATCCAAGCTGCCATATTTCTGACCATTCCTCCAACCTTGCAAGTCCCTTCCCATCCTTTCCACCCCTTTGTGTATCAACCCTGTTGCAGATCTTTGTGTCATCTGCAAAGAGGCATAATTTTCCTTCAGTCCCTCTGCAATGTCACTTATATAAAACATTAAAAGGACTGGACCCAGTACGAACCCTGCAGTACCCCAATAGTAACCCCCTTTCTTCAGAGTGGACTCCGTTTACTGTACCTTCTGTGTCCTGTTGTCCAGCCAGTGTTTTACCCAGGCTACCACCCTGGGACCCACTCTGAGGCTGGCTAATTTGTTTATTAATCTTTTGTGTGGGACTGTGTCAAATGCCTTGCTAAAGTCTAGGTAGGCCATGTTCACAGCCCCTCCTTGGTCTACTACTTTGGTCACTCAGTCAAAGAAATCGATTAGATTAGTCTGACATGACCTTCCTGCTGTGAATCCATGCTGCCTTGGGTCCTGTGCCCCCACTGGCCTCTATGCACTCAACAATTCTTTCCTTCAAGTGATTCCATCATTTTCCCTACCACAGAGGTCAAACTGACAGGTCTGTAGTTTCCTGCCTCTGTCTTGCTCCCACTTTTGTGAAGGGGAATCACATCTGCCCTCCTCCAGTCCTCAGGTACCACACCATCCTCCCATGATTTGTTAAAAAGGGTAGTCAGTAGTGTCACTAGTTCTCCCCTTAATTCTTTTAAAATTCTGGGGTGAATCTCGTCAGGCTCTATTGCTTTGTCCACCTTCAGTTTTAGAAGTTCTTTCAGAACCCTTTCTTCTGTGAAAGGACTGGGATCGACCCCCCCTATCCAGAGTGCTTCTGTTAATTGGATTAGCTACCTGCCCCTCCTCCTCTTTTGTGAATACTAAGCAGAAGTATTTGTTCAGTATCCCTGCTTTTTCACTGTCCCTCTCTACCCACCCACTGTACATTCTATTCAGCCTCACTGTCTCTCCCTTTGTCTTTCTACGTTCCCTAATGTACCTATAAAAGGTTTTATTCCCCTTCTTAACCGAGTTGGCTATCTTTTCCACAGTTTGAGCCTTTGCTATTCTGACTGCCTTTCCTGCTTCCTTCTGCCTTAACTGGTACAGTTCTCTGTTCTGCTCCTTCTGTGTTTCCTTATACTTCTAAACGCTATCTTTTTCTCCCTATCCTTCCTCGCCACCTCTTTTGAGAACCCTAATGGCTTTTTCTTTCATTTTGATTTGTTTATTTGCTTCACACAAAGGCTTATTGCCTCAGTGATGGCAATGTTGATGCTTCTCCATTGTTGTGCCCCCCTTCTTCTTGTCTGTTTGCTAGTGGTTTTCTTTTTTTTTTTTATTTTTCTATTTTTGGCCTCCGCGCCTCTCGTCGACCATCGACTCTGGTCACAGACCTCTGGAGCCCCAACCACCGGATATTGCCGTCTCCCCCGGTCATCCCTGGCTTACCCCCCAGAGAGTGGGGCTGTGGCTCCGACCCCAGATCTCGGACCGCGGAACTGTGACTGGTTGGGGGAACAGCTCCGGTGGTCAATCGGGGCTTCCAGGGGCAGAGCGTCACCGAGACGCAAGGCGTGGGATTTTTGTTCCCACCCCTTTAAGCAGGATGGGGACGTGCAATGACGGCCAGCGTCCGCCCCATCCTGAGAGCTCTGTTATGCCCCGACGTGGAGTGTGCACCCAGCCTCCACTAGGTGCCGCATGTACACCGGCTGCAGCCCGTGCCTTCCCCCCAGGGAAGGAGAGCCACCCATGGGACGCTCAATCCTTCCCAACCCGGCCGGTCCTCCAACGACCCAGGTCCGTTCCCAAACCCGGGTCGCCGGCGTCGCAAGCGGAAATCCAACTGCTGTGCCGACGGACCGCGTTGCTAGTGGTTTCTACACTCTCCATTTTGGACAAAAGTCAGCCCTCCTGAAGTCCAGTACCCTCACTTTTGTATGGCTTGACTCTGCATCTGAGTTTATCATGAACCACACTGTTTGGTGGTCACTTGTTCCCAGATGGCTACCCACTTCTAGATATGAGTTCCTCTCACAGTCCACCATTTGTGACTATGAGGTCTAAGATTGCTCCCTCCCGAGTGGGTTCCAGCACTAGGTGTCTGAGGCATGCCCCCTGTAGGGTATCGAGAATGGCCCTGCTCTTGGATGTGGCTGCAGCAAAGATGCTCCAGTTAACATCTGGCATATTCAGGTCCCCCATCAACAATATCGCCCCTTTCAGCCAGCCCGGTGGTGCTGAGGGTTGAGGCACTGGATGCCACACCTCGTGCCACACTGGCAACCTGGGTTCGGGAATAGACTCAGGCCACCAGGGGTTGGAGGGGGGAGGAAGGATTGAGCATCCCACGACAGCTCTCCTTCCTCTGGGGAGGGTCAGGGTACTACAGCACACTGTAGTGGTGACTGGCAGAGGCTAGCTGCACTACAGCAGTGGGTAAGAAGCTGGGGAAAACGTGGCAGGCATCAGCACGTATGAGCTCAGACGCCATTGCACATCCGGCTCTCTGGGGAGAAAACTAGGGTGGAAAATAGAGGGGTGGCGGTCTCGGTGGCTGATGGCCACACCTGGTGTCCCCAGGCTCCCAAGAGGATCCTGCCATGGAGTGCGTGAGCAATAATGGCCGGCTCCGTGGTGATACCAGACTGGGCCCGGGGGTGCGGGTGCTGGCATCCAGAGATCATGGAGACCCGCTCTGCAGGTAGAAGGATAAAAAGATCTATAATAAAAAAAAATACCTCCCCTTTCTCTGACATCCTAAGGATGCCTTCTATCATATCCTTGTCCATTCCCTCCCCCTGAGAAGAGGGTCTGTATACAACCCCTGTGTGGATTGTGGTACCATTTCCAGTCTCTAAGGTGACCCACAGTGCCTCCTCTCCTCCCTGTTTACTCTTTTTTTCCATTGCTTTTATCCCTTTCCTTACATAGAGAGCTACTCCTCCCCCTCTTCTCCCTTCCCGGTCTCTCCTGTAGGTTGTGTACCCTGGTATGTTAACATCCCAGTCATGGTTCTCTGTGTACCATGTTTCTGTGACTGCCACAACATCCAGGCATCCCTCTTCCATCAAGGCCACCAGTTCAGGGAGCTTGTTGCATAGACTACAGGCACTGGTACTCATTACCCTCCATTTCTTGATGGCTTTACCCCTTTTTGCCCAATCTCTGTCCTTACTGCCTTTGTCGTTTTCTCCATTTACCCCTGGTCTTCTCTCCATCGACGTCTCTATCTTGGTGTTTACCTCACTAACTACCCTGACATTTTGGGGGTGGGCTAGGATTTCCCTGCTCCTTTCCTGTGCCTCCCACTTGACTAGTTTAAATGCTTGCCAATGAAGCATTTAAATCTATCACCTAGGATCCTGGTTCACTTCCTGGACAGATGCAGACCATTGCGCCAGTATAGGCCTGCATCACTCCAGGTGGACCCCCAGTCCCCAGCGAAGCCAAACCCCTGAGCTCTACACCAGTTTTTCAACCACTGATTGAATCCCATGGTGTGGAGCACCCTAGCCTCACCCATGCCATAGACAGGCAGCACCTCCGAGAAGGTTACCGTGCGTGCTACTTGTCTAAGGCCCCTCCCCAACTCCACAAACTCCTCCTGCACTGTTCTGATCCCTTTCCCAGCCAGATCATTTATCCCTAGGTGGACAATGACATCCAGCTCCTTCCCCCATGCAGCTGCTCCCGCAATCCTGAGGATTCGCTCCCTGTCCTTCTAAGCCATGGCGCCTGGCAGGCACCTTAACTCCCTCTCCCCTCCCTCCCCCAGTTATACCCTCCTAACAATGGAGTCCCCCACCAGGAGTTGTTTCCTTCCCCTGTGGGGTCCCATGCCACCCTCCTGTGGGTCTCCTTTGTGGAGGTTCCCCACATCCTCCTTGCTTTCCACTGTGGGTGCCTCTATTGAGGAACCACACTCTGCCAGAGTGGCATATGAATTGTAGAGAGGTACAACTGGAGAGATGCGCCTCTGTTCCACCACCCTCACCCTCCCTGAGCCCACTGTGATCCAACTGCTCCTCTTTCTTGGCAACCTCTGAGGCAGCAGTGGTGGCCCTGGTGGTCCCTGGGTGAGAGAGGAGGTCCCTCAAATCCTGGCCAACTCAGCCTGGAGATGAGCAACCTCCTCTCTCAGCCCAGAGAGGTGCCTGCAGATTGGACAACACCGGATACTCCAGAATGTCTCCCAGAAGACTGCTGTTCCACAGCCACTGCACTGCACCACTCCCATCATGTCTTATTTCTGGCCCCTTAATTGTTGTTTTGAATACTTACTCTTTCCTCTGTTTATTTACTATATATATATTTTTTTCTCCTACTTACCTATCTACCGCCTCTGTGCCCTTAAAGCTCCTGATCTTCCTGTTCTGAGACAGGAAGTTCCTATATTTCTCAGTAGTCTCCTTACTTGCTCAGAGTCAGACCTCCAGCAGCTGGGGGGGCAGAGAGCTACTCTTTACCTTCTAGGATGGTGAGTCTTTTGTGGCTCTTTGATCACTCCCTTCCTGCTCCCAAAACAGGAAGTTTCTGTTGTCAGTCAAGTCCTGTGCCTATAAAAGTAGAACTAGCTAAGTGTGGGGGGTGGAGGGGAGGGAAGTAGGACAATATAGTCCCAGCAGAGAAGTATAGTTCTAGCAGCACCTCCTTCCCTTTGCTGTTCTCTGCCTGTTCTCTGCCAGCAGCTATCTAGGGCAGTTTTTAAATCCTAAACACCTGGCTTCCTGCTGGTTAAGCCACTCCATCTAATTTACAGCTCTTTCTACACCTAGATAACTGCACAGATAACAATTCACTTCAACCAACTCAGACAAACACACTAACTCTTTTTTGTTTGTTTGTTTGTTTTTACCCTAAATTGAAGGTCCCAGTAGTAGAGTTCTAGTTATTTAGTCCCAGTAAAGACTAAAGTAGAGAAGTCTAGTTCTAGCAGCACCTCTTTCCTCTTGCTGCTCTCTGCCTGTTCTCATTCAATCCTGATAAGTATGATGAGCAGCAAAACGCAGTGGCACAGTAATATTCAAAACTCTGTTTGCTCCTTTCCTGAGTGCAAGTTAGCACGTTGCCTCAAAGTTGTTATATTCAAACATGTTTGGAGCAGACTGTGAGTGCTGTCCTGAGCATGTTTGAATGTAGCCCTGAGAGCAAAGCCCAAATGAAGGCACTAAATGGTGTGCTTGGCATAAAGCACGGCCCCCAGTGGCCACAGAATGGTATGTCCCCTTGCTAAACATAGAGTTTCCAAGGAGCAAACTGTGTTAGGGCATCCCAAACAAGACATTTTTTTAGGTATGCAAGTGAGAAAAGGAAGACCAAGGGAGGGATTGTACAGTTAAAGAGGGATGAGATGACTGTATGGAGGGGGATCAAGAAAAGCCAGATATCTTGAACAAATACTTCTGCTCAGTATTCACAGTAGAAGGGGAGAGGGGGACCTCAAAAAGGCACCAGGAGCTTTGAGGGAAGGGAAGTGGACACCAATCTCTTGCCAAACAATTTTCTCTCCTAGCACTTATTTTGCTGGTTACTTGCCAACATTTGTTAGTTAATTTGCATTGTTTCTGTATTGTATTATGACCCATATTTTTTTTTTTCCAATTGTTTAGCCAGGAGTGGCACACTAAGCTGAAAGCTTGCTTACAGGTACAACCTGGGAGCACAGGGAAGTTAAGTGACTTGCTCAGGGTCACACAGTATACAAGTGGGGGCTGTGGGATTCAAACCCAGGTCTCCAGATTTGCAGCTCAGAGCCTTAAACCACTGCGCTATACTGCCTCCCAATCCCTATCCTTATTGGTTGCAGCCAATTGCCTCTCATTGTTCACTGTATGCACTATGTATCCTGTTTTGCACTGTCTTGGCTGATTCTGTGTATACCATCTATGTTTCTATGTTGTACCCTGTGTATTCTTGTACCCCAGGACCACCTTGTAAATGAGTCCACTCAATGGTGTTCCTCTCCTGCTAAAATAAAGATTTATTGATTGACTGATTGATTTAGGAGAAAGTCTGAAAAGCACTCAGTAAACTGAAGATGGACAAAGTTATAGGGCCAGATGAGATATATCCAAGGGTGCTGAGGGAGCTAAGGGGAGATACTGGCTGCACCTTTGACAGACCTATTTAACAGATCACAGAAGATTGGCATGGTCCCAGGGGACTGGAGAAGGACAGAGGTAGCCCCGCTTCACAAAAGCGGTAGCAGGAAGGAGGCAGGCAATTATAGGCCTGTCAGCCTGACATCAGTGGTAGGTAAGTTAATGGAAACACAACTAAAGGAAAGGAATATCTTGTATCCAATAAATTATAAGATCCAAGTCAGCAGGGGTTCACAGGGGAAAGGTCATGCCAAAAAAATGTAACCCGGGTGCCGTGTACCAGTGGGCTGCTACCCCTGCCTGAAGACCACAATACAGGTTTAGGGGCCTGGGTTCTATTCTGATGGTGACCGGGGGTTCTTTCCCAAATAGAAATAAGTAATAGCATGGTGCCTCCACCCAGAGTGACTATAATGGGCCAGTTGCTTGCAGGGTATAACCCTCTGGGATGTTGTACCTACCCACTTCCCCTTCCAGTCACCCCACACATGGAATACCACTGTAAACTGTAATACTTTGCTGTCCATGCAAATTTTTTGACTGTAGGTAATAATATGCTCACAGACAGGTTTAACAGTAACAATAACAGTTTTATTACAGGGAAAGGGGAATAGGGAAGGAGAGACAAGGGCAATTGCAATACTGAGTGAGCTGATAAAACCCATGAACTGTAACAATAACAGTGCTCACTCCCAAACAGCAACACATATAAAATCATTAGCCCACATCCCCACTGGTACCAGTGCTCTCTAATGTCTGTCTCGGTACATAGCTAAAGGTGCAGGCCTGAAACATTGCTACAGGTTGGCTGGCATTGGGGCCCCTTGGAATAAACTGTAACTTGATGCAAAACTTTAATCTAATTCTCCAGGTCAGGGCAAGCCCCACTTTACTCACAGTTCTGAAGTCTAGGCTCACAGGGTCTGAAGCAACAAATACAGGCAGGCCAGAGAGCTGGGGCCCTGAACAGCAAAACAAGTTGGCAGCAGGCTTGCTGAATGTGGCAGGATGGTCTAGTAGCTTTTCACCTTCTGACTTGCTTGCAGTGTCTGGCAGCTGGTACCGTCTGGCTTGATTAAAATACGGGAGCACTGCGCAGCGGCTTCCCGGTTCACAAGGAGACCAGACCCCAGGAGTGACCCCTCAGTCCAGCTCTCCCCAAATGCGTCAAGAGTGCCCCAGCACTTGGATACACACCCATGGATCCCTGCAACCCAATCCACCCCACTTGATAAGGGCTAGCTGACCCCTTACTTGGCTCCGAGGTGGCCTGAATGAATGCAGTCTCGGTCTCCACCTGGATCAGCTCAGTAATTCCTGGATGCAGCAGTGGCCCCCTTTTCTTCACCTTCTGCAGGGCACTCTGGACACAATCTCTGGTAATGGGTGGATCCAGATTTTAGGCTGCAAACCTTCGTGGCTTCTTGGGCTCTTAAAGGCAACAGGAACTCAACAGACTTCGCTCACTCTGATACAGATTCAGGCCTCATGCAGACACTTCAACCTCTGGCAAACAGTTCAGCCCTTCTAAACAAGCTGAGGGCTTCTCAGGAATGCTGCAGGGTTCATCAGCAAAAACTCTGGGTTTCCAGGTAGTAGAGAACCTTTTGGCAAGTCCCGTGGCATTTGGATGAGGAAGCCTTAGGCAGACTTCCAAACATTTTTCCTCCGACACAGTCCAAGCCCTCCTAACTCAAAGAGGGCTTCAGCCAGACTGCCCTGAACTGCAACTGGAGTCTCAAGAAAGAATGGCAGCTTCTGATTGGCTGAAAACAGCTGTCCAGCTTGAAAATTAATAAATAGTGGCCTACATATTCAAAAGAGATGCATGGCTCAAAATAGAGATGCACTGCGCATCCTGGGAAATGCGCTAAAGTGCAATATTCAAGCGGGAGAGATGTGCTGTACAAATGGGACTGTGTTGTCATGCAGAAATAATGTATGTGGCACAGATAAATAGGGCGGCCACATGTACGCACCGCATATTCGAATATTCAGTGTGCCGCTCATCTCAAAAATGCTCCGCTCAAAGGTAGGTATATAAGAAGATGGCCTAATTGACCAAGCCACCCAGAAGTTGTCTGCAGCACTGCAACAACAATGAATGGGTCAGCCTTCCATATGGTAACTGTCATGGCTCATGTGAGGAGATAGGAACAACAGCAATGTGGCCACGGAAGGGCCAGCAGGCAGTATGCCCACCAGAGACAGTACCGGGACCATGTCACATTTGAACAGCTAAGTGACACGGGCATTGTGGACTGGTACCATCTCAACAGGGCAATCCTGAGCTCTGTGAGTTCCTGCATGAGGATCTGCAGGCACTCACAGAAGTCACACCATGACAGTAGAGATAAAGGTGACAGCAGCACTGTGCCTGCTCACCACAGGCACCTTCCAGATTCAGTGGGCGACACCACTAGTATCACCCAGTCTGCCACGTCCTGTCTCCTCACTCAGTTCCTCACCGCTCTGCTGCCCCACACTACGGAGTTCATACATTTCCCTATCACAGCAATGGAGTGTACAGAAACAATGCAGCACTTCCACAGGGTTGCAGGAATGCCAGGCATGCAAGGGGACATTGACTGCACCCATGTGGCAATCAGAGCACCACCTGGCAGTGATAAGGAGATATACATCGACAGGAAGGGGTACCACTCCCTGAACTGCCAGATGGTGTGCAATGCCACAGGGCACATCACCAGTGTTTGTGCCCACTTCCCGGAAGTGCACATGATGCCTATGTCTTGCATCAGTCAGCCCTGTGCTACTGGTTTGAGTCTGGGAAGATACCCAGTGGCCATCTAGTGGGTGAGTGGTACCAGCCCCCCCCCCAAGAATGGTGCCCATACATCTGCAGAAAGCACTGCCAGTGGCTGTGCAGGGGGTGGACCAGTATGAAACAGCTGTCACAATGGCCAACAGACAAGTGGCATACTGGATGGGGTGAGGGTGTCAGAGAGGGGCCCACAAAGAGACAGACAGTGGATAGATGGCGGGTCCAGTGTGACAGGGTTGAATAAGGCCCTGCCTCATTTGTTATGCAAAAATAGTTTAAATGCAAGGGCCTGTTCCATCCTCTCCTTTTCTGTCTTTTCTCTGCCTGGTTGCACAACCAAATTTTCTTGTGAGACCTAGGAACTGATCACTCCGAAGGTTTCACAATTCTCTGCCTCTCGCTATCTTTCTGCCTTCCCTTGCTCTTTCTGTCTTTTCTTCCCCCCTTGCATATCTGCGGGTATAAAAATGTGTGAATATTTATATAGAAATGTCACTGATATTGGGATCCCTTGGTTTAAAAATGTATATAGTTATGTTGTACTATTGAAATGATTGCAAAAAGCTATTTGGAACACAAGGGGTTAACCTGAGATACAGTTTTTAAGTCCTTTGTAGAACTGCAAACAAGTTGTCAGTTCTGGGTTACTATGTTCTTTTTGCTGCACCTGCAAGGAACGAAACTGACAAGAACATTCTGTAAACTTACTAGAACATTCTGTGAGGAGCAGGCTCTTCTAATGAGTTCCAAGGCAGAAACTTATAAAAGGGCAGCAATGCTTTTGCTAAAGAGACAAGGAGATGAGAGACTGAGAGACTGAAACTTGGAATTAAGAGATACCCTTAGGAGGACTTAGTTTTCTCTGTTTGTACTGCCTTTGTAAATAGTTATACTGAATAATTTTTAGTTTTTTTTATTTTGCTGTTATTGAGAAAAATAAAACACTATTCGCACATTTTGAAGCTGCTCCTGGTTTTCCTAGGCTTCCTGACCTGTGCCTCGATGACATCCTGGCAGTGTGGTCATACATGTGAAGGCCTGTAACAGGCACAGGCATCAGGGGTGCAGCCAGCCCATGTCTGACCACATCACTATGTGAGGGGCAGTGCAGTGGGACACATTGGGAAGTGACAGCGCCATGTGGTGGCAACAGGCCACGCTGTAGCCATGCACCACATAGCCTATGCCATCCACGCTGTGGTGGCAGTGACATTGGCCACAGAACAGCTGGGAGTGTGCCAGGACAGCCTGTGAGGGCGCATTCAGGGGGTAATCAATGGCAGGTGTACTGTGTGGGCAGGCCCAACCAGTGGACATGGGGACTGGGGGGGACCACCATGGATGTGTAATGTGGACTAACATATTCCCTTCCCCCACACAGGGGACAGTGTCTACCCCCTCTGGCTATGGTTGCTCACCTCCATACTGCAGTCCACGTCCGAAGCAGAGGAGTGGTATAATGAGGCACACATTGTGACAAGGAACATAACTGAGTGTGTGTTCAGCATGCTAAATTTGTGATTTAGATGCCTGGAGAGGTCTGATGGTGCCCTACAGTATAGCCCAAACAAGGCCTGTGGCATATTCCAGGCCAGTTGCATGCCACACAACATGGCCATTGGAATTAATGTCCAGGTATCTGACGGCAACAGTGCAGAGGACAATGACCCTCAGGATGAGGGTGGGCAGCCAGCGTTGCAGTGAAGGGACCCAAGACTGGCCCTGAGGGCACAGTGGCACAGCGGCACAGGGACACCATCATGCAGGAACATTTTGGACCACCAAGGTGAGTACTGTATGCAGTCATGACAGTGCAGGTATGCACAGATGCACAGGTAAGGTGGGAGCATGCTGCACCCCATGGTGATGCAGCCAGACCCAGTCACAGCGGTGTGCCGTGCATACATGTGTGCACAGGGAACATGCACACATGTCCACAGCAGGGGCAACAATGCCATGGATGCACACAGGTGGATGTGGAGCAATGGCATTGGTCAGAGATAGACCAGCGGCACAGACCCACATCAGTAGGCCACAGCAACACCCATGCCACCCACCACAACACCATGGTCCACATCCATAGTACTGACACCACCCAGATAGCAGGAACATGCCACAGGGGTGTGTGCATGCAGGATACCATATGGATACGATGTGGACAGCACACAGCCCTGAGCCAATATGGGATGATGTACACACAGCAACGGTCATGGGGCAACATGGGCAGGCCAGCAGTGCCCTGGACACCTCAGTGTGTCTGCGTGAGGCCAACATGGACACATACATAGCCACACACCACAGTGGGCAGTCGTGGTGCACTGACATCAGGAATGGCACATCGTGCAGATGCCACCGCGGGGCACACATGCATCGTAGGTGTGTATGGTGCATGTCACCTACGTGCGTGGTATGGATGGCTGTGGCATCAGCTGACCTCCCCAACATGGCATTGTGGTGCTGCCATGCATGCGTGGTTGTGAGGGCACAGCCTATGTTTCCTACATGGCCTTTCACTACCGCTCATGTGCAGTAATGTGCCATTGTACTGCTAACATGTATCCCAATGGCACATACGCTGGCCATACTGGACCAGCAATGTGTAGTCTATCACGCCAGTGGTGCAGCTCAGAGGCTTGGCTTAACTAGCATTGCAGGTTACCAGTACAGCACAGTTTCTACAAATGTCACGTGCTAGCTGATCTGCTGCCACCAGCCCACTCTGCTAGAGGTTGGGGGAAACAGAGCTGGCAATCTGGTCAACCTGGTAGTCCCCTTGGACGGACAGTTCTTTGGCCTGGATGAGCTGCTGGTGGCCAGATCACAAGTGTGGGCCAACATTACCAGATGTGTCACAATGTGAATGTGCACCATTAAGGGACTGTTCACTGACAGGTCTGTGGCAGTGGCAGCCAATGTCCATTGTGGACTGTGGCATGCCACCAATAGTGGGTGACAGATGTCTATTGGTGTGGTGGTGTACAGTGTGCTGGGTGCACCACTATCTGGCCCCGGTGCCCCTAGGGGGCATGTGCACAGCACTGTGGGACCATGGCCATGCCACAGCGGGTGACACCAACTGTCAGTGAGGGGCATGGCAACCCACAAAGGTGACACACTGTCTGGTGTGGGCCATGCATGTGTGCCCATATGCCGGCTTGTGGGCCACTGTAGTCTGCATGTGGACACAGACTGGGTACCTTGCCCAGCACTTATGTATGGTGTCCATGATGCACACCAGTGATGCACCCCATGGTGGGCGCACCACGTGTTGCCTGTCCCCATGTGCCACATGCCAGGGTACATGTGCCATGTACCAGACACACATGGCATGGGCCCATTGGCCCACCGCAGTGTCTTGCAGGGCACCATGATGCACACATCTCACATTGGCACTGTCTGCTGAGGTTGTACTGTATGGGCACTGGTGATGGGTGGTGGATTGTACAGCCCTATATTGTGCCACCTTGCCTGTACACTGTATGGCGTGCAACTGTGGGGCTGCATGCATTGTGCTGCAGGTGTTTGGTGGATGTTCATGTACCTGTCATGCATAGGTGGGTTGGGGGGGGAGGTGTGACACATCAGGATGCTAAATGTGCCCTTGTCATTGTGTTCCCATTGCAAGCAGGGAGGAGGTCAGACGGGCATGCCCGGATGCATGCAGGCAGGCAGGAAGATGATAGCAGGAGACAGACTGGGCAGAGGGGTATGGCACGCCTGGTGCTGCGACAAGCATCAGGTGAGTGTGCATGTGATTTTACGTGCTGCATGGGGCCATGGGGGATATGCAGTGCCCATTGTGGTCCATGGCATGCGACTTGTGCATGCAAATGGGATGCAGGTATCAGATACATGTGGTGGCAGGTGTCTGGACATGAACACAGGCAAATCCCACCGACCACGCAGGGTACAGCACGGGGCCATTGGTCATGGTGCACCCACTGCTATGTATCCCACATTGTGTGATCAATGGCATGTGTGTGGGCCTGTACCACATGCCACTCCACCCACTGCTGTGCAGCATGGTATTGCGAAGCACTGCAGACTTCCACTTGTCCACATACCACCACAACACCTTGCATGCTGCCTGGCATGTATTACCAATCGCTGTGGAATGTGCCACTGCCACTGTGGTTCAGCACGGTTCCTGTATGGCAGTGTATAAATTCTGCTACCACCAAAGCATGTTGTTGCTGTTTACATGGCCAAGCCATGTGTGCGACACCTGCACGGTGCAGACGGTGTCCGCTACAGGTGTTGTGGGGCTGCCCTTCTGTATCTGCTATGGGCACCATTTGCGGTCATGCACCTCCACACACCACCAGACGTGTGTTGCATCCAAAGCTGTCCATGGCTGTGTGTTGCCATTGTACCCTGTTCATGGTTGGATGTCACCTGTCATCCAGTCATGCCAGTGCACATCACCGTGTCACAGGGCACCATGTGCGCAATGCACATATGTGGGTTTGACACCCCTTGACCATTCAGGTGACACAGCACATGTGGCCATCTGTGTTGCTACCATCACCCATTGTGCAGTGTGTAGATAGCATCATCTTGGCCCTCCATGTTGCTAGGCCATATCCATGTGCACCCCCTCCGTTGGGTGCCTGGACATCACCTGGGTACTGTGACTGTTGTCCTGCATGATACCTGTTCCACTCATCCTATTGTGTCTGTGGGTCCATGGTCATTGCTGTGTGCTGCTGAGAGTGTGCTAGGGTGTTCAGGTGATGTTACACATAGGTGTCTGTGTGGTGCCCCATGCCATCCAATGGTGTGTTACATGGTGGGAACCTCTGCCACCAGTCCATGTTTGCCCCATGTGCACTGGTACGGCCCAGGGTGTTGTCCCAACATGCGGACATGGCTACTGACATTGCCTGTGCCCCTTCCAGTGGTCACCTCCATCCACAGTGTGTGGCTGCTTGTTCCAGGCCCTGCATGCCTGTTGTAGCCAATGATGGCTGTCAGGCCGCTTGGTGCACCTTCTGTGGCAGGGTCCTTGTCATGCACCCAGCTCGCCTATGGGACCCTCTCCCTCATATGGGCTGTGCACGTGTGTTGCCATGCTGTGCTGCAGGTGGTGCCATTGTGAGCGGTCTGTGGTTGTGGCATTGCTCATTGGCACATCGGTGATAGTGCTTGGGTAGATGCCTGTGGACACGCCCTATGGCATGGCCCTGCTGGTGTGCATGTGTCCAGTGGTCCTGTGTATGTCTGTACCCCTCCCCCAATGGCTTTGTGACAGTCACCTGTAGGCTGCCGCCATACTATTGCAGGGATTTATTTAACTCTAAAAATTGATTAGTGTTTTGTTCATAAAAGTGCTAAATCTTTGTGAAAATGCATAGCTCTTGCCTCACTGTGTTTAACAAACACAGCACCTCTAGAAAATCTATATAAATACTTTCTGAACAGTTAGTATAGTCCCAAGAAAAAAACTGCGCACAGGTCTGCTTGTTTCTGTGTGTTCACCAGGTGTGTGGCAGTTGTGGTTGGGCCACACATGTGTGCACACTGCATGCCGGCCATAGCTGCCTGTATGTGTGACCTCCGGTGGACAGTTACGTTCATCTGCGGTGTTGCCTCTGGTACACCTGTGGTGGGGGTTGCCTACCCATGAGCATCGCGTACAGATGCCTCTGCATGTGGCTGTTGTGCTTTTGCAGAGACCACTGTACCTCTGCCGCAAGGCCGTGTGGAACATGTCCACATGTCCCTTTGCCATGTCTTCTCCATATTCTGCCCTGCCATTGCCTGTTTCCACACCCACATCTGATGCAGTGTGCTATGTGTGGCACAGGTCCATGGCATATCACCTGTCAGTATTGTGTATGACAGTGTGGCAGCCCTGTGCACTACCCCTCGCATCTGCATGTCATCATCATCAAATATATTGTTTAACTCAAAAGTCATCAACAATTACACATAATTACATAGTAAAAACAGGTTTCTTCTTGACATATAATATATCTTCCATATAAAAATAGAACTTAGTTAAAAATGATATACTACAATTCAGACCAAACCTATAATTATTGTGGATTAAAGTGCGAATTGGTATGCATCTGCACATCTGCACATCACCATCATTGCTTGGGGGGGTACTGTCCGTGACTGGCTGACTGTTGGCACTGAGGCCATGTTTTGTTTGTCTGTTTCCTTCCATAGGACATCTTGCCACCACCGGGACCGGTGGCAGCATCAGGAGGACACAGGGATGCCTGCTAGGGAGAGGGAGACCAGCCTCATCAAGGGAGATCCTGTTGCCCATCTATTCTAGGCTCGGGTTTGCCATGCGGGCCATACAATCCATAGGTTGGACAATGTCAGCCATCAGGCTGCATCTGGGTGCACCTCACCCTAGATGTTCATATCGCCATGCTGCTGTGGCACATTAGCTGTACATGGCCCCTGTTCACCCCACACTCACACTCTGGACCCATTTCATGTATATAGTTCCCCCCTTGCATCCCGTGTTCACCGTTTCCCCTCAGTCCCCCATTGTTATTTTTTCATACTGTGTTGCCTTGTACCTGTTATTATGTTCTTTGTTTCGTACCAGTGTTGTTGTTACCATTGCTGTTGCAGTAAAGCTTTTATTTGTGTTGGACATGGCTGTGTGTTGCTTTATTCCACTGTTATTTCTGCCTGCTGTTTGGCACATGTGGCCCACATCCCCGTGGACACTGCTGCACAGGTGTGTAACTGCCGTCACCTCACCCAACACACCCTGTCCCCAGGGTATGACCCATGCTGTATCTGGCCCTGACTTCCCTGCACTGGTAGCCTGGGGTTCTTGTCGAGGGTCCTTGTGTCCCTTTCTGGTGGTTCCCTGTGGTGGCACTGTGCCCCTCTACATTGTTGTCATTGGCCATGTTGTTCTATCCTGCACTGTCAGCAGCCATGTCTCACTGTCAGTGTGGGCCCTCTGTGTGTGTCCTGCCCCTGGCTATTCTGGTGCTGTGTCAGTGGCGTACTGTGCCACAGTTCTGTCCAGCATGTCTGCACTGTTGTCGCTGTGCTTCAGTGTTTGGATCTATCCAGTGGCATGGCCGTTGCTGAGGTACCCTATCCATGACTGTGTGCGTCTGCATTGGCTGGTGTGCATGACATTCCCCATGGTTGGTGGCATCTGTGTGGTGCATTGGGCCCTGCTTCAGGGTGTTTTGGCCACTGTGGTGTGTCACTGTGCCTCCCCTGTCCCCTGGGATGCGGCTCTGTTGCGCCACCACCCATCCTACATGCACCAGTGCATTGGGCTCCTTTCACTATTTGTGTGCCACAGTCCCTGCCTATTGTGCATGGTTTCCCATATTCAAAAGTGCCCTGCTGCACAGCACATTTCCTATTGCATGATTGCACATGTTCAGGATATTCAGCTGGACATGCACGATTGCATCTTATGGCACATATTCTAAATATTCCATTGTTTTGTGCCAGCTCATTTGGCCAGACACTTTTGAATATGGGGCCCATTAGGTCCTCTCAATGCTTAATTGGACAACAGTTTGGATGCTAAGAAAATGTCCTTATCCTCCTTCCCAGGAGATATTTCTAAGTTCTCCAGTGCTGGAAGGGGGCCATTGGCAACAAATATGACTGCAGACATAAACAGTTTATACAGTTGATATAGAGTCCCTACTTTTAAGTCTTTGTTGCAGCCAAACTAAGTGCTTTTAATAATTGTCCCACAGTTCTTTAGCTGCCCCTTTGCCTATCATTCGATGGCAGAGTTGAAAACTACCAGCTCCCCCCCTGCCAGACACACTGCCTCAGATTTAATGCCCCCCCAGGCAGCAGGCAGGCTCTTTGCATTGGTGGTGCAGAGACTACAACTCCCAGCAGTCTCGGCTGCTGCTTAATTTACATGTGTTAAATAGCGTTTTCTCAAAAATAACTATTGGGGCCCTTCTGGTCCCTCCCTCGTGTCTCCAGACCCCAATTAGCTGATACTGGGGTCCAGGAGCACAGGGGGGATTTTCTGTTGCACCACAATAGTGGCTTTAAAACCAACTCACACTATTGCACATGTGCGGACCACTAGTTCGCACATTCATGGTGCGGCTACATGGTGGTCGCATATTTCTGCTCCTCCATCTAGCCACTTTTACAAGGGGAACATCATGGGGGCCAGACAGAGATCTAGAGGGCAACGAGGACCTGGGCTAGGCGATGGTGAAGCAGCAGAAGGAACAGCAGGCAAAATAAGGTAAGCACCCGCCCATGGGGGGGGGGGGTTACACAAATCTGATAGATTTCTTCAACTGGATGACCAAGGAGTTGGATCACAGAGGGAAGGTAGATGTGGCCTAACTGGATTTCAGCAAGGCTTTCAACACTCTTCCCCATAGGAGACTGGTAAGCAAGTTGGGGGTGGATAATAAGGTGGTAACCTGGGCAAAAGAACTGGCTAGTGGACAGGACACAGAGGATAGTGGTGAACAGAGTATGCTCCAAGGAAGGGAGGGTGACCAGCAGGGTACCCCAGGGATCAGTGCTGGGACCGGTCCTCTTCAATGTCTTTATAAGTAACATAGCAGAGGAACTGGAAAGAAAAGTCGGCCTCTTTGCAGATGACAACAAGATCTGCAACAGAGTGGACACTATGGGTGTGTGTAGAAATGATGGGTAGGGATCTGAAAAGACTAGAGGAGTGGTCTAAGGTATAGCAGCTGAGTTGTAATGCAAAAAAGTGCAAAATAATGCACTTGGGCCACAGGAACCCGGGAGTGGAGTACAAAATGGGTGAGGCGATAAGGTGTAATCATATTGGATGACCTAAATGTGGCCTGGTAGTGTGACAAGACAGTCTGAAGGGTAAGTGGGATGCTGCAGTGCATGGGAAGGGGTATTGCCAGCAGGAATAAGGAGGTGGTGCTGCCCCATACAGATCACTGGTAAGACCTCATTTGGAATAGTGTGTCCAGTTCTGGAGACCTCATCTCAGGAAGGACATAGACAGAGTGGAAGCAGTCCAGAGAAGGGCTACCAAAATGGTGCAGGGTCTGCATCAAAAGCCCTATGAGAACAGGCTAAAAGACCTAAACGTGTACATCATGGAGAAGAGGGGTATGATAGAGATCTTTACATACTTAATGGGGGTTAATAAGCTACAGGAGGAAACTATTTTTCAGAGAAAAATGTCCTCTAGAACCAGGAGGCATGCTATAAAGCTGGAGAGGGATAAATTCAGGAGGGATGTAAGGAAAAACTTTTTTTTTCTTTTGCTGCAAGGATCCCCGGGAACGGGGACATGCAATGACAACCAGTGTCCACCCTGCCCCCTGACATGTGGCACCGGCTGCGGCAGTACCCCCAGCCTCAGTCAGAGATCCACAATGCGCCAAACGCTCAACCCACCTCCCCCCAGAGAAGGAAAGCAGTACCTGGGATGCTGAATCCTCCCTCCTCCAGCTGGCCCTCCGACTCCTGAGTCCGTCTCTGAACCCAGGATGTCAGCGCCGTTGCTGCACCAATGGGCTGGCCTATGATGAAGTACTTCTTTACAAAAAGGGTAGTGGATCCCTGGAACAGCCTTTCAGCAGCGGTAGTGGGGGCAAAAACAGTGGAAGGGTTCAAAAATGCCTGGGACAGGCACAAGGGAATTGAAGAGGTAAGGAACAGAGGGAAAGAGGTGGTGCCATAGATCAAGTGTGGTCTACAGCAAAAATATGATGGAGAAAAAAAAATTAGTATGGGCAGACTGGGTGGGCTAAGTGGCCCGTATCTGCTGTCAGTCTATGTTTCTATGTAAAAACTAGTGCCTTGGCACTAACTTGCTATATTCAAAATGCCCCATGCAAATGAAATCTTTATATGTGCAGGGTGACAAAAGGTCATTTGCATCTCATTATAGCCTCGTCACATTAAGAGGAGCATTCTTTTGCTCCTTGGATTGCATGCTGGCCGTGAACTCTGAACTGCAGCCTGTGATTTCCTATGATGTCAACAGTGATATGGCTGCCTAATCCTACAACTCAGAGACACCTGCATTTAATTTAGCCTCCAGGCTAGGGACATTTCCAAAATTTAGGCATGATTCAGTTCACCAGAGGCCATGCCAACCATGGGGAGATGTAATCGCCCAGATACTGATACTAGCATACCAGATGCAGAGGGATTCCTACATGATGGCTCCATGAACGAGGCCTCCATCTCCTCACTCCTGGCAAAGACTTCCACTAATGCATAAAGTCCAAAGGAACTAAAAAGCTAGATCTAATTCTAACTGAACTCTGTGCATACAAAGCCAAAAACTCCAAAATCTTAGCAGCTCAACAAGGCAAGGCAAGTCATATTTATTTGCTAGATACCTAGCCAAGACTGTAGTTGCCATACAGACAACAAAATTAAAAATGTAGCAATATAGCAAATACAAAAACACAAAATCAGCATATCAAAGCATAATTAACTGAATATAAATTACAGGTTAAAACTACTTTAGGTGGTCCCAAACACCTGATTAAGAAAGATATGTTTTAAATAGACTCTTAAAACTTCCCAGAGAGGGAACTCCTCAAATTGAAGCTGGAAGTCGTTCCACACCACTGGCGCTGCCCTACCAAAAGCTCTGTCTCCCAAAGATTTAAGTCAGATTGTGGAACCATGAGGAAACCTGCCTCCATGGAATGAAGGAGGCAGACAGGAGCATATTCTGTTTCAGATAGCTGGGACCCAAATTGTGCAGGGCTTTGTAAACCAACAAACGTATCTTGAAACTGATTCACCAGCTCACTGGTAGCCAGTGCAGTTCCTAGAAAACCAACATGATATGCCTGGACTGAGCGGTCCCAGCTATCAGCTGGGTTGCCAAGTTCTGCACATGCTACACATGATGCACAAGCCCCGCAGATAGCCCTAGGTAAAGAGCATTACACTAATTCAATCAGGAGGAGACAACAGTGTGCACTAGTGTTTCCAGGTCAAATCGAGTAAGATTGGTCCGAATTCGGGCTATATTTTGTAGGTGGTAAAAACCACTGCGTACAATGGATGACACCTGATATTCTAGCATCAGTCTATGATCCACAATGATGCCCAAGTTCTTGACTGTATCAACAGCTCATAATGTGGTGCCATTTTACAGTGGCAACAAGGCATCATCACTATTCATTGTCACAGGCACCCAACCCAGTTTCACCAGTAGCACCTTAGTCTTTGATGAGTTGAGTTTATGCCAACTTGAAGTAATCCAGTCTTGGATCTCTACCAGACACTCATCCAGCACAGCTACTGCATTTACCCCATCAGGTGCACGTGACAGATAGATCTGGGTGGCATCTACATAGCAAGTGAAAACCCAGACCATACTGCCAGATGATTCCCCCAACAGCAGCATGTACACAACACATACAATGGGCACCAGAATCAACTTCTGAGGCACACCAGAGTTGAGAGCAACAGCATCTGTGAGGTTTCCACCCAACACCACCTACTGCAGTCTACTGGATAAGTAGGACTCAGATCACCATATCACTATACCCGAGAGTCCTATATAGTGTCTCAGATGGGATAATAGCACTCCATGGTCTATGTTGTCAAATGCCGAGGACAGATATAGCAATACTAAGATGGAACAATGGCCACTGTCTCCAGTCCAGAGAAGATCATTAAAAACCATGATGAGAGCAGCCCAGACTGAAAGGCTTAAGAATCTCAAAATATTATAAACGGTCCTATGACTGTGCTGCCACTATCTTCTTGATAACTATCCCTAAGAATGGGAAGTTCGAGACAGGCCTGCAATTTACCATATCATCAGAGTCTGGTGATGGCTTCTTCAGAAGGGGTTTCAGCACTGCCCTCTTCAGTTCAGTGGGGAAGACACCCTTCTGAAGTGAACACACCTAACTATCTCAGTGATAACTGGAACCAGGATCGACCAGCAACTTGACAGAAAGCTGGTAGGCCCTGGATCCAAAATACAGTATGTGAGGCACAGCGCCAGGACCACTCAGAAGACCCCTTCAAGCAGGACTGGATCAAACTCTTCCTAGGGTGACAGAGTGCTCAGGTTCCTCACCTCATGAACACTGCCAGCCCATGACAGGCAACCTGAGGAGTCTTCAGCCTGGATGGAGAACACCTTGCTAAGAAAAAAATGATTAAACTCATTGCACTTTTCTGCTGTAAATACTCTTCCCAACTGCAGACCATAAGGATTTAACAATCTGTCTACCGTATTAAAAAGTAGAGCAGGGCAATTTTTGCCTTCAGTTATTACACGTGACAGGAAGGCTGTCTTTGTCAGTGTGATAGCCTGCTGATACTCACTGTAGTGAATATGTAATGCCAGTTTGTCCTCCTCAGAGCCAGTCCTCCACCAGGAATGCTCCAATTTCCACCCCTTAGTCTTCAGCCATACTCAGATCAGTATCAAACCAGGGTGATCTGGGGTGGGACATCAAGGGGTAAACAGGTTAAGGCACCAAAGAGTCAAAGGCTGCTGAAAGGGCTTTATTATAGCTGTCAACAACATTCTCCACACCCACGGCATAAGCTGATTCCATGTTCAAGATGTCCACAAATGCCAGGAGATTATTTGGCTCCAGATTATTTTTTGTATTATCTTCTTCATCCACCTCCATCATGCCCCTGGCTTACCACTCCTTTGGGCCAAGTCAACATCCCTGATTCCTACCAGTCTACCCTCCGCTGCCAACTCCCATCACTTTGTGACATCCCTGGTGCCCTCCCCATGGCTTAAGGGATCCCGTATAACCCTGCCAGAGGACTGCCTCCCTCTAGAGACCAGAGAAAGGGAAACCATTTCCACAGTCCCAGCGAGACCACAGGAGCTTGTGGGGATGAGAGTAATGTGCGAGGGGGACAAATGGCATGGTGGGACAAGGCGGCCTTCATCCTGTTCAAAGAGGGGTCAGATTTTCTGTTCTTCTGGGCCCCACCCACTTCCCACATTCATGTGGCGCCTGCCTGAAAGTGGGGGTGCTCGGCTGCATGTGGTCACCCATGCTGCCAAGAATGCCTCCACTAAGCCACCACCAGGAGCCACTCCAAGAGCGGCACGCTACACATCTCCCCCCCCCAGGAGGGAAGTATCCAAAGGACACTGTCACTCCCTCCCTACAGTCTTCTCTTCTGACATCCAGGCTTGGGGCGCAAACCCAGATCACCAGCGTGCCAGAGCAATTCCCCATCTTTCACGGCCATGGAGCTCGCAGCTCCAGGCTTTTAATGGGGGCAATATCTGACCATCTCCACACAGGGGTTTCAAAACAGGGGCCCCCCCAAATGAAACTGTATGGTATAATGATCTGACCACCCGACCGTATCAACTCTGAAATCATTAATGTCAAGACCTAAGGAGACACCTCACACCACGCTAGCAACCCGGGTTCAGGCACGAGCCCGGACCACCGGGGTACCAGCAGGGGTGGGGAGGGATTAAGTATCTGTTGGACAGTTCTCCCTTCCCGGGGAGGGTGTAGGGTACAACGTCACTCCTGAGTGACCTCTGGCGGCAGTCGGGGTGGTCAGGAGCTTGGCAGATGCTGGTCATCATTGCACGTCCGAGCTCTGCGGGGAGAGGTAGAAAAGTGGAAAACCCCCAGCGCCTGATAGGCGAAGGCGGGACCAGTGGTCGGTCCCCATGCCCAATGCCGGGCTTCTCAGCTCCATTCCAGGCACTCCCTCCACCCTCTGGTCGCTCCATTAGACTTAGATAGAGTGCCAGAGGAGTCGGCAGTCCCACCCCAGTGGCCTCAGAGCCGGGGGATCTGGCGGCCAGGTGGTGTGGTGGGGAGATGGGCCCTTGCCTGGGTATAAGAGTCTGGGAGCTTCAGGCCGGGTGGGAACAGACCGTTCCATGAGTCCACGCCGGAGAGTGTTCAGGTAAGCCAGCAATGAGGGGATAACAGTAAAAAAAAATAAAAAAGACCCAAGAAGATGACCAAATCTAAGGCATGGCCTTTTTGATGGGTTCTGGTGCCAACTGGCTATACTAGGCCCAGTGAAGACATAAACTGGAGGAACTGTTGTCCAAACAGAGAGTCTTCATCTTCAGCCCAGGCATTGAAATTACCCAGCACTAACAGGCTGGATAAGTCCACCACGAGGTCAGCCATAAAACCCACCAGCTCCTGCAAAAAATCATCCCCATGTTCCAGAGGACCGTACATGAGCATGATTCTCCAACCTGTACCCAGACCCCCTTGAAAGGTCATGCATTCATGTGAAGTGGTTTCCATCATAGAGTATGCCATCAGTCCCAGAGTGGACATAAAACAGATGGCCACCCCATCCCCCTTGTGCCCCCTGCCTCTTGCAATGTACCACAGAGTAACCCAAAGGGATATATACCTCCAGCACTGAGCCAGAGTCATCACCCAACAAGGTTTCCATGATGCATACCAGGTCCACTGAGAAATCCGCAATGAATGCCTCCACTACCACAGTTTTATTCCTCAGGGACTGGGCATTATAAATGTAACCGCCCTGTTACCCGGGGTTACTAGAACCCTAGTTAGATCTAGTGGCAAGCAGAGACAGGCAGCTAGTGAAACTCCAGTTAAATGGATGTCACTATGTCTTGCTCTGTTTTCAATCTCTGCTGAGCTGGGGCTATGACATCATTTAGAATTCTGCAGCAGCATAAGCCACAATGGAATGTTGCAGTTGGGAGTTAGGTAGAATGTTGGGGAATTTCAAAGTCAGTCTAGAGTTGATCCTTGAAGTCAGCAGTCTAGTTTTTGTTTGTAGTCTGAAGTGGGCACAATAAAAGGAAGGATGTAGTTCCTTCAGTGCCTTGGAGGAAGAGGGGGTGCCCTGAAGGGGCAGGCCCCCCTGCCCTCAGCTCTGACACACAGCTACCTTAGGGTGTGTGCTTCCACCATAAGAGACGCACAAGGAACCAACTCCCAGGGTCAACCCCCTGGCCTGGGAAAAGGAAGAAGCTGCCTGATGAAGAGTGCTGGGGCACTACAGTTTTTGAGGAATGAGATTCCTTCAGAGTTTTTGGACATCTGCAACAATGAGGTTGATGAAGCTTTGACAAAAGGCCAGTGTCATTCACCAAAACAGTGAGTAAATAAGTCTCTGGAGCTGTGGGTCAGTCAGGATGCCAAGTCCAGGGCTTATGGAACAGTGAGATATAATGACTGTTGTATGTGGGGGGATCTTCAGGAGAAAGACAGTTACTGCATTACAAAGCCATGTACAGTCTGCACTACAGTAGCCAAGGATGTGTGTGTGTAAACAAAGGAATGGCCGGGTATGGGTCTATGAAACAAAAGGTGGGAGACCCCCCTCACCTGGCGTAACAGGGTTCACCTCTACGGATTCGCTTTGAGACACCAGTCACCTTTCTATCAGGTATTGGCCAGTGCCTGAAGAGGGTGCCCAGACATTGGGATGGAGTAGAGGGTGGTAGTGTGCCACTAGTTAAAGAGTCCATGACATATGGAAGTTTAGGATCCAAGAATGGATTGTGTCTGTGTTATCACCTTATCTGCATTACAAGGAGTGTAGCCCCGTGGGGGTCCGTCTACATTTTTCATTCAGTGTTGTTGAATAAATCCACACTTTAGAATCCCATCTCCTGGTATTGGACATTATGTTATTGCTTCTAGTCTCTGGATTACTTTGGGTGCCCCTGTGCAGAGTGGTCAAACCTAGTCACCATTCCAAGTGACACCTTTCTCCCCAAATTTTAGCTTATAAAAATGGAGGCACTGTGCCATAGGACCTAGGCCCCTCAACCTGTTCACTAGCCATACAGGCAGGGGTAGTAGCCCCCTCAGTTTAGCGCTGACTGGGGGTTACATCTTGGAAGCTACCGCTGGGATTCTGTTGAAATTTGGGAGAAGGAACAAGAAAGGTTGCTCAGGTGATGGCTAGCATTTTGGCTATCTGGCAGTGGGTAGCCCAAAAAATGTGAAGCAATGTTTAACTAATGTGCTGCTATGTGCTGTTATCCAAGTGCTGCTATTAAAATGCCAACTGTTTACCAAGGTGCAGTAAAGCCTGAGTGGGTATGCCCTTGTCCTGCATCAAAAACGTACAGTGTTTGCCAGTTTTTGAATTTTATTGTGGAAAAAGAAGTGTGGAAAACTGTGGGTAACAAAAGGAGACTTGTGCCCTAGAAGTTTGAAGTGCTTGCTTTATGAACTGGGGGAGTCGCTAAGTAAAATGCCATGATAAATGGTTAAAATGGACTCCCACCGAGGAGCCGTTGAAGAAAAAAAAAAGTGTGGTTTTGCAGTATAAGTTTTGACTGCTCGACGATCGCCATGAGAAGAGCACGAAAGGAAAGAGGCTCATTTGCATGGCGTCGAGTGATTGGTGAGACTGCAATCAGTCCCGCCCCCAAGCCAGCTCTAGAGCGACTGCACAGCATTCGAGAGGGAGAGTGAGTGGAGTGTGCGAACTGGCTTACTAGAAGGAGGGTCGCAGTGATTGAAAACACTGTTAAACTTTTAAAAACTGACTTTTCTGTTCAAATTCGGGCTCAACCCACATCTCGATCAACTGGACTGTGAGTGTGATGTTCAGAGGGACAATCGGCAGGATTGCCAACCCGCTTCCTTCCAGAGGCCTCCAAGACTGGCTGCAGGCCATTTTTCCATCACAACAAACAGCTACTGATAACAGTGAGTACCAACCAAAATATTGCTCAGACTGGTGTGATTTACAACAAGAAGTCAGCTGAATCTATGTGTAGCAGTGTAATCGCTTTATAAAGAAGGACTGTGCCAGTTTAACCAGCTAAAAGCAAGAAATCTAAGCAACCGACTGTGAGCATAATGATAGGTTTGGCATCAGTATAATTTTCAAAGCCAAATGAGAGACTGTTAGTTGTAGGAGAGATGCAACGTAAATGCAGGCAATCCTGTGCTTGAAATACTGAGGCTTTAAGGGTCTGTAAGCTACAGCAATGTCTTTAGTGAGTGAAAGGTCCAATGTAAATCATATAAATGTGCTAGGAAAGAGAACAGTGCAAGTTTGTGCAATTTGAGCAGAAGTTATCAGTAGTGTGTGTAAATCGGATGCACAGTGGCTTGACCCAATTACAGAGAGTTGATGCATCAGGAGTGCTGCCGCTGCCATGATAGGGTGGGGCAGGCATGTAAACATAGCAGCAAAGAAGCCATTTTATAGAAAGTTTCTGATCAATGTTTGGGACTTGAAATAACCAAGCGTATTGTTTGTTTTCTCTGCAGTCACGGCTTCAGGACCAGCCCGCTACCCAGATCATGCCCGGGCTATGATAGTTGAAGAAGTAAACAAACTGAGAAACATTGAGAAGTACCACTATGGGGGAAGACTGCCTCCTCTTGAGGCGATTCCTGGTTATCCAGTCAGAGTGTGTGTGATGTGCTTAAGGGCTGGTAGAGATGTCTTTGTGGTTCCTCACTGCTCTGGGTGCCTGGAAAAGTATGGATTGATAGCAGCCCCCAAGATTAGTTTGGCTCCTACATGGACAAAATTACAAGAACCTGCAGCTGGCAGCATGCAGCACCAGAGAGAGCCTGAAATGGGAGGTTCAGAGGAGTGTGGCAAAAAACTAGAGGGTGCAGATGTACAGGCAGCACAGACAACTGATGACTCCGTGTCCGAGCCACTAAGAGACAGTGGAGAGGGAGCATCAGCCGACCCATGGATAGAGGGGCCTAGTCCAAGTCTCGTGGGAGAGGACAAACTGAGAGAGGCCTTTAAGTGGGAGATCTCGACCTCCGTGCCTAGTGAGGAGCTATGTTCCCCCTAAGGTGTGCACATGTGTGCCCGCACAGCAGTCAGAAATAACCCGCACACTGCTTCAGTAGTAGCGCACAAAGCAGCTGACAGGGATCCTCATGTTCATGAAGTAGTGACAACAGTCATCACTCAGATTTAAGACTCGGACAGCAGGACATGAAAGTGAATGGGAAAGAAACATTGTATGCCCACCCCCAAGGCTACAACCCATTAACTTTAACAAGCCAGCAGTTAACAAACCAGACATCTCACTCTTGCTCCACTTACTGAACAAAGTAATTCTAAAATGGACAGCAAGAAATGGCAGCTCAAAAAATTTCCTTTTCATTTAATTTCATAAATTCAGACTGCACTTAGTAGGGATCTGGAACGGAAGAGAAATACAGTCTCCTAAATGCATCTCCTCTCTCATATCACACTGACTCACTCACTACATTGCAAAAATACATTTTAAAACCCCCACTGAGCTTGACAATACCCATCACTGTCGTCATAAACCATACCTAGGGTAAATGACATCACATACAATTATGCATGCATCCATCAAAGACCCCATTGCTAAGTACTGCTTTAAGAAGCTGTCCAACCCTGAATACAACATTGCCATAACAGTATTAAATGATGTACTTTTGGATTTGGCAGAGTTGTCCAAGATGTTTCAGAAAAGTGGTCTAACAACAGTTGAAGCTGTGCAGATTGTTAGGGCAAAAATAAAAAAGATCAGAAGCCAGTACCTGGGTGAAACTGTCTACTGGAGCCAAACAGCTGAAGTAAGCACAACAGCAATTTTGCAATTCATTGGCCTGTTATGTGACCATCTGGACAGCTGATTTCATGCAGGTGAACTTTCTGACTGATCTGCCTTTGATTTTGAAGCAATGCCACATTGCAGCTTTGAGTCTGGTTTATCAAATATTGAGAGACTGTACAGCAAATATCATGACTATTTATTTTCATCAGTGGACCAGGTAGAAATTGTTAGCCAGTACAATGACTTCAGATTTATAGTTGCTGAAAAATTAAAGAGAGGATCATTAAAATCCTTTACTGACATGGTCCACTTTGCTTTGACTAATGTGCAATACAGCATGGTGGCTAAACTTATTGATGTATGTGCTACATTCCAAGCTAAACATGAAGCTATCATCTACAGATGTTCCTACACAGTCTTATCCTTCCCAAGAAGAGAGTCTCCATAGGGAGGTGCAGAGTGAGAAGGATACGATAGCACAGAGAAAAATCTTGGGAGTGATAGAGGATCATGTACTGAAGCAGAGAGAAGTATGGCTGAGTAGGACCATAACTATCTTTGGGTGGAAGGTTTCACTCAAAGATTCTCATAGGAAAGTTAGGGAAGATTTGTTGCTGCTCTTGGAAAGAGCATTAGGATTTTATATCTCCAGAAACATGGTGGAGTCCATAAAGTTATATGGAGATCCTAAGCCCACAACACAGATTGATATTACATTTAAAAATCCTCATACAGCTAGCAGCTTGCTTTCTCTGGCCAGCAAACTGGATTGTTTGGGAATACATTTAGTTAACATGTTAGATTTGGGCAAAGTCTTTTCCTGGTTGGCACAGACTAAGAATAGTTCAGAATTAATCTTAGAGGCAGATAACCCCCGATTGACTTTAGAAACCTAATTTACCCTAATATCTACTCACTGCTGACAGTCATTGATTCAGCCTGACAAATGCAGCCTGTGGATAATATCAAATAAATGAACTCTGAATGCCAGCTAGTTTTGGATAAGGGAGCTGGGGATCGAGAAGTGGATTCCCTTTCTATACTTTCATGGAATATTGAAGGCATCCATCTTAAAATAACTGACCCTGAAGTAGTGAGATTTCTGGGTAATTTTGATATTATTGGACTGCAAGAAACATGGTGTACAGAAAATGTAACTCCCAAATTGGCTGGATATTCTATCTTTACTCTGCCAGTAACTAAAGATAAAAAGTTTGGAAGGTTTAAAGGGGGTATTTCCTTTTTTATCAAAACTTTGCTAAATTTTCAGATCACTAACATTTCTACTAAGTCAGAAGGTATTTTGGCTCTAATGATTAGCAAGGGACAAGAGAAGATCATTCTCTGCAATATATACGTTCCCCCTCACAATAGAGCTACTGATCCTACTGACCTTTTCATACAGGATCTGAAAATGGCACTTAGCTAATTGTCAGATAAGAGTATATCTTGTCCTATAATTATTTTGGGAGACTTTAATGCCAGAATTCCTTCTCGTTTCTTGGAGGATGTATATTCAGATATGATCCATACAATATCTATAATTAATCCAAATATCTCATATACTAGGACTGCTCAGGATCTAAAATCTAACCTCAAAGGTAGGGAATTGCTAGCGGGCTTGGCCAGTAGAAATTTTTGTATTTTAAATGGGAGAACTCAGGGAGCTCTAGTTGGATCCTTAACGTATAGAGGACCTACTGGCACTCCAACCCCTGATCAGATTTGGAACAACTTGGAAGCAGTAAAGCTGATCCAAAAGTTAGAGCTCATGGATAGATTGGAATCAGCACACTGTGCCATTGTAATTAACATCAAATGCCATTTTGGGACTTTAAGGAGTGAGGCACAACAGGAAGAGAGTCTGGAAGTCATAAACAAGAGAAGGATTAGATGGGGGCTGATTCATCAAGCTAATTTCACAGAAATTCTTAGTACAGGAGTCTTAGGTGATATTCACGAGTTGGTCCTGAACAAAAGTAAGGCCTTTAATATTTTGGAGACTTGAGAAACTATTCATTCTTTACTTGGACCTAGATGTAAAACAACATACCATCCTAGGTCCCTTTATAAAAAGTATTGGTTCAATTTGGTATGCCTACAGGCAAAGAAAGAGTTTGGAGAAAAACTAAGACAGCATAAGAAGAAAAGAAATAAGTCTGCAGCAGATTTTAAATTGCAAAAGACTGAAAGAGAAAAATATAGGAAAATTCTCAAACGGGAGAGACATAAACATACTCAGGGACTCTGGGAAAAACTGAGGCAGGCTGTTTTGGATTGGGATGGAAGGCGATTTTAGAATATTGTTGCCCAGGGATATAATAGATATGCCAATAGGATTGAAGCCTATATTACACCTGAAGTTTGGGCATCTCATTTCTCCAAACTCTATTATTCTCATGAAGACAGGAGACACCTGATGTTCTCAAAATACAGGAGGATGAAATTTTTCCAAGACCTATGTTGATCACAGAGAATGAAATCCGGATGGCACTGATTGGGCTTAAGGCAAATAAAGCACCAGGGCTGGATGAGGTCCTAGATGATCTCTAGAAGGTTTTTCCCAATTGTTGGATTCCTTTTCTTCTTTTGCTGTTTAATGGCCTGGTTCAGGGGTACTCTTGCCCTACCAGTTGGGCAGGTAGTGTTATTTTCCCAATTTTTAAAAAAGAGGATCCAAATGACCCAAGGATGTATACACCTATTAGTCTGATAGATGTTTCACAGAAGATTTTCTCCAGGATAATTTTGGGCAGATTGCTGTCGTGAGTATAGGAGAACTCAGTATTGAATGAGGCACAGAACAGTTTCCAGAAGGACCATTCTACAGTACAACACTGTTATGTGCTTCAGCACCTGATCTGGAAGTATACTAAAGTGAGAAAAACAGATTATATTGCTGTTTGTGGACTTCTCCTCAGCCTTCAACAGCATTAGTAGAAAAATCATTTGGGCTACATTAAGGGATCTGAAGTTGGAGACCTCACTTCTTGATGTTATTATTAGACTCTATGAAAATATGTGGGCAAGGGTCCAGTATAATCAGTATGGCCATCTAACTGATAGATTTGAGACAAATGTGGGGGTCAGACAGGGGTGTATTTTGTCCCCCACTCTCTTTAAAATCTACATTACTACAGTCTTGGATCAGCTTGGTAACCCAGATTTTCATATTCGGAAAGTTAATGATCAAAGGATTGAATGTTTAGCATATGCAGACGATTTAGTCTTGTTCTCTACTTCAGTCCCAGGTCTTAAAAGAAAATTAGCTCTCTTTGAATCTCTCTGTTCTCAAAGGAAACTAAATGTTAACCTCGGCAAGACCTAAACTGTAGTTTTTGACTCTCAATCCAAGAATACGGTAGGCTTTAGGCTAAACAATAACCATATAGACACTGTTAACTGTTATGACTATTTAGGTGCTTTTTTTGTCTATAGCCTATCTTGAACCAAACATTTGGAGGCTATTCAATTTAAAATGGGATCTTCGGTAAATGCCCTAAAAATATTTAATAGCAAGATGGGGATGTCATTGGTCAGAGGAGTATTAAGAGTCGTTAATGCCAAAATAAGAACGAGCATGTCATATGCTTCTAAAATCTGGGGTTATGCTAAGGTTAGAGAATTAGAAATAGTTATGAATAAACTGTATAGACACATCTTAATATTGCTAAATGGAACTCCAAGCTGTATTCTTGTCTTGGAGTTAGGACAACGTTCCTTGACTTCTCTCATCTGTGAACGACAGATTCTCTTTCTGTTGAAACATTTTCTTTTGCCCCAACAAAGATATCCCATGTGCGTAGAGGAAGCCATCAACTTGGCCAGCATGGGATATGTACATCCCTTTATTCAACTTATTAAGGAAACAATAATGCCAACTGGATTGGGCCACCGCGTATATAAAATTTACACAAGACCATTTGAGGAGATTAGGCAGAATGTCAAATTGAGACTTATTGACTTAGACATAAATTCTTGCTATGTTCAACTCTCCAAGCTTAAGCTATATGGGTTTTATAAAAAAGTAAATATTTAATGGGGATATGAGCCCTATCTCTCTCTTTTTTAACCTGTCCTAAACAAAGAAGAATCTATACAATATTCAGAACTGAAAACTATAATGCTCAATGCACTCATTTCAGACAAAAAAGAGAGGGGGTACTTTCTCCATATTGTAAATGTGGAGCTGGGACCACAGAGGATCTTAAACATGTGGTACTCTTGTGTCCTAGGTACGAATCAACTAGGAAAAAACTACAGGGTGGATTGTTAGGGGATCTCAGCCTCCCCTTGGGGGATCTTTTGGAATATTTGTTTACTATGAAAGAGAAGAATATGGTAGAGATCCTTGCAAGATTTTTTATTTCAACTCATTCGTAAAGTTTATTAGGGGGACTTGAAGTGCTGTGGAGGTTTTCTGTGTGAAAAGGTACTCAAGGGATACTGCTAAATTGATTTGCACTGTAAAGATATTTAAGTTCCTTGTTTATTTATTGTCTATTTATATTTACTATGTATTTTGTCCTGATGTTAGTGTATTGTAACTGCTTTGTGCCGAACAATAAATTGTACTACTACTACTACATTCCAATCTTCTAGTGCTGACTGTGAAAGAGACTTCAGCCTCATGAACTGCATTAAAAGCAAACAAAGAAACTGCTTGGAAGAAAGCCATTTAGATATGCTGATGCGAACAAAATTGTTTTTAGCATCTGGTGGAAAATGGATCTTAATAAAATATACATCCACTGGAAGAATGGGAAAGACAGGAGAGAAAAACAGTAAATGTTGATTTCTTAGCAATGCATCATCAGCAGCACCTCTTTTAGATGCCATGCAAGACTCTTTAAAATGTACATAGTTTACACATTTCCAGTTCATACTGTTATGGTGCACAATGCACATCCAAGCTTCAGACTGTGTCAGATTTTATATTTATACTTTGCATTGAGTATTTGAGTGTTTGGTTATGTTTTCTACTGTTTATTAGCAATAAAATATATCACTTGTTTGGGCCACCCAATTTGAGCACATGAATACATTTTTTTGCACAAAGTGCCACACACACATATCAGTCACCCACCCACAGAGACTAACAATTAGAGGGAACACTGGTGAGGAGTGGACAGTATCAGGAGTGAGGATGACTGCTCACTCTTGGGCACAGATTCTCAGTGAAGACAAGGAGGGGGAACCCATTTGGCCTGACGAAGAAGGCGTGGGTTCACAGTCTCAAGTTCCTGGTTTAGAGGGATGCATGGAAGAGAGTAGTGTTTCCACAGCCCTGGCTGAGCAAGAAGGAGCCAGGGATCCATTCTGTGTATCACTAAGTATGAGAAGCTGGCAGAACCAGGACTGGCCACCCCCAAGCTAGGCCAGAGGTCTCAAGTTGACCAAATCTAGCAAAGAGGAAAGACTGGTTTGTAGGAAAGCGAATGAGCTCTTCGGAATTTCGTTTCCTACCTTTCCTAGAAAAGTCTGGGAAGAAATAGAGAGGTGCATGAAATCTTGGATCTTGGAAGAGGCCATGAAACATGTGCATCCTGGGACAAGTAAATTTGTCAGAGATCAGATGTTGCAAGAAAAGTTCAAGCAATGGAAGGTGGGCAGGACTCTGTTTATTGACACTGTTCAGATCGTGGATGGCAAGGGAAAAGAATCCTTTCACAATGTGAATTATGAGCACCCAGACGGGATAATAATTCATGCACCTGACCCATTGTGCTATTTCCCACAATGCAAAGACCTTCCTGCGAATGTGCCCATGCCTACCAAATAGAGAGCAGAGCAGTGGTAGCCAGTGCTGCCATTCCAGCAGTTGCCATACCTATGTTGTTCCACCAGTCTGGACGTCCAGGACCAAGGTTCCCCGATTCTTCAGTAATTGCAATAAACTCCCATGTCCATAAAGTTATGAACTGGCTATTCCAGAAGATGTCAACTCCAGAGAGGACACCAGCCCAACTGTTGCTGGATCGGATGACTTCAGTCCAGCTGTGAGTTTCTTCCTCTTTTTCCTGCCCAAAGGTACCATCTCCTAGATGACATCAGCCCAGCTGTTTCCCAGAGGTGTCATCCTGTCGTGTTTTGGAAGATGTCCACCCAGCTGTAGCAGAAGAATGCTGCCAGGGAGAGTCTTCGTCGGGGACACAGGTGTTGTATGTTTTCCATTCTACAAGGGACTGGTGAGTCTAGACTTTTTCAATTTTTCTGACATTTGCAGTACACATCCTACACCAGCAGACATTCATTGTGACTGTCCTCAAAGACTCTCCCCTACGGGACATTTGCCTGCAGAATTTTGCTTCACCGGGCTCCGGTCCAGGAGAGACTCTTAATTGGACTTGCCTTCAGGCCTGTATTTAGTCACTAGTTGGGAATTTATAGGGCCTTCCATCCCCAAAGAACTGCTAAATGTGTGTTGTAAATATTCTGTATATACTGTTGCTATTTTCTACCTTTTCTAAAAAAAAAATTGCTTTTTTGGGATTCTCCAGTGTCAGATGGATGGGGCTTGTTGGTTTGTTTATGTCTTAGTTAGACAGGATTGAAACTGTAGGTTAGGGAGGATGTTTTTCTTTTTGTCTTGCAGGTACTCCTGGAGAAGCAACGAACACAAGACAAGAAGTGGATTGGAACTCATCGGAGTTCAGTTTTGCTTTAGTTTGTAGTAATTAAAGTATTGTTGTAAGAAGTTAACTGTGGTTTAACTTGTTTTCTTCCACAGGTGTGTGGTTGCAGGTGTCCAGGGTTGGGGGGAGGTCCTCTTTAGTGTTTTTGTTTCGGTAAAAAGGCAGATAGGATTTCCCTAGAGGGCTAGGGGGGATAGACAGGCTGTGGTCCTGACCTGCAGTAGGGGCTACAGTACTGATCTATTAAGGGCTATGCTCTGGAAAATTCTACCAGAGCCACTAGGTACCCATAGTCAGTGGGTAGGGTAGATGCCGGTGCATTGGCCGATGGCCTCTGGGCCCTTAGTGTTACCTGCTTGTGCCTGGCACATGGTAGGAGAGGGACTGATCACCCCTTTCCATAAGTAGCACAGAGGGTAGGATGGTCCAAGCTGGGTGTTAATGACTGGGGACAGTCATTTTCCTGGCTCAGGGTGAGTGTAACCCCCCCTTTTGCCCGGGGTTACTAGAACCCTAGTTAGATCTAGTGGCAGGCAGGGACAGGCAGCTAGTGAAACTCCAGTTAAATGGATTTCACTATGTCTTGCTCTGTTTTCAGTCTCTACTGAGCTGGGGCTTTGACATCATTCAGAATTCTGCAGCAGCATAAGCCACAGTGGAATGTTGCAGTTGGGAGTTAGGTAGAATGTGGGGAATTTTAAAGTCAGTCTAGAGTTGATCCTTGAAGTCAGCAGTCTAGTTTTTGTTTGTAGTCTGAAGTGGGCACAATAAAAGTAAGGATGTAGTTCCTTCAGTGCCTTGGAGGAAGGGGGTGCCCTGCAGGGGCAGACCCCCCTGCCCTTAGCTCTAACACAGAGCTACCTTAGGGTGTGTGCTTCCACCATAAGAGAGGCACAAGGAACCAACTCCCAGGTTCAACCCCCTGGCCTGGGAAAAGGAAGAAGCTGCCTGATGAAGAGTGCTGGGGCACTACAGTTTTTGAGGAATGAGATTCCTTCAGAGTTTTTGGACATCTGCAACAATGAAGGTGATGAAGCTCTGACAAAAGGCCAGTGTCATTCACCAAAACAGTGAGTAAATAAGTCTCTGGGGCTGTGGGTCAGTCAGGATGCCAAGTCCTGGGCTTATGGAACAGTGAGATGTAATGACTGTTGCATATGGGGGGTCTTCAGGAGAAAGACAGTTACTGCATTGCAAAGCCATGTACAGTCTGCACTATAGTAGCCTAGGAAGAGGCTTATGGAACAGTGAGATGTAATGACTGATGTATGAGGGGGGTCTTCAGAGAAAGACAGTTACTGCATTACAAAGCCATGTACAGTCTGCACTACAGTAGCCAAGGATGTGTGTGTGTAAACAAAGGAATTTCCGGGTATGGGTCTATGGAACAAAAGGTGGGAGACCCCCCACCTGGCGTAACAGAGCTCACCTCTAAGGATTCGCTTTGAGAAACTGGTCACCTTTCTGTCAGGTGTTGGCCAGTGCCTGAAGAGGGTGCCCAGACATTGGGATGGAGTAGAGGGTGGTAGTGTGCCACTAGTTAAAGAGTCCATGACATATGGAAGTTTAGGATCCAAGAATGGATTGTGTCTGTGTCATCACCTTATCTGCATTACAAGGAGTGTAGCCCCGTGGGGGTCCGTCTACGCTTTTCATTCAGTGTTGTTGAATAAAGTCACACTTTAGAATTCCATCTCCTGGTATTGGACATTATGGTATTGCTTCTAGTCTCTGGATTACTTTGGGTGCCCCTGTGCAGAGAGGTCAGATTTAGTCACCATGCCGAGTGATACCTTTCTCCCCAAATTTTCAGCTTATAAAAATGGAGGCATCACGTCATAGGACCTAGGCCCCTCAACCTGTTCACTAGCCATACAGGCAGGGGTAGTAGCCCCCTTAGTTTAGCGCCGACTGGGGGTTACATAAAGAACTGCATGGGGCAAGCAGGTAAAGCTGGCTGTCTTGCTACCTGTTCTGTTGTAATCAGGGAACCCTCGGGACTGGCACTAGACAACATAGCCCTCTGTCCTGGGCTGGTCTACCCCCAGGGTGCTTTCTTGACTTGATACTCCCAATCACACCCCCTTTCACCACTCCCCACTGATCCAGCTTGCATCTCCCCCCAGAGGATGCCCAACCCCTTGCAGTGGTCAGTGACTGCCACCTGTATGGTAAACTGACTTCTCCCAAAAAGGCGCAGTAGACATAGCTATTCCAGGGAGTAGGAAATAAATGGACCACCACCATATCTACACATTTTAAATAAAAATCCCAAAACATTAACCACCCAGCCCAAACCAAAAATACACAAACCCATCTAAATGATCTCCCACCTTCAACAATCACACACACACTCACATACACTCAATAAATACACCACCACCCTACCATTCACACCCCAGGCTCATACTACACACCAAAACAAGAAGGGAGAAACACAGAGTCCTGCACAGATGAACAGTGTTGTTTCTCTAACATCAGTTAACAGAGGAAGCAGGCAAACAGTTCTAGCTCCCAGATACATACGGTTCAGTGCAAAGGTCCACGGCAGGAAGTCAATACCAGCAAGAACAATGGAGCCCCCTCACTAACACTGCAATGAGTGTGGACTAGCACCTGAGCATGTGTAGTAGACTAATATATTTTTGTCATCCTGTGTCCAAATATGCATCTGAAAAACTTGCAAGAAACAATATCTACACCAGTAGAAATTTGGCTTAAATAGCTAGAAATTGACTTTTCTTTTCACGCAATCACTAAAACAGCTTCCAAACATCAGCAGTTCCTTATTGTCAAATACAAAATTTCAGAAGCGCAAACATGTCAGTACAGTTCAGGTCAAGAGACTTATCTCAGAGACATAATTTAAATCAGCAGTATTGATTAATGCAGTTTGGTTAGCAGCGCTCAGTCCATGAGTTTACAAGTGCACTGCACAGCATAGCACTGCATAGCAACATTGCACAAGCACACTATGATGCCTACATTCTAAAGCACTTTATACCATAGCCAGCGTTCTTTTGCACATAACTTATTTGCAGCTTGCACTTTAATTTTGCGCATGAACTGAACCGAGCTGCTGACCAAAAAGCCTTTGTAATTTCTGCAAATCATCAAAAGATTCTGAGTCTATTCAGCCTGAACTGTCAAGGTTGCGTGCATTGAAATGCTGTATTGAACAATAAGGAACTTTGGCACTTGAATTCTGCATTTTTATACTGCAAGTCTCTTGGTCTGAACTGTACTGACATGTTTGTGCTTCTGAAGTTTTTGCATTTGACAATAAGGAACTGCTGGTATTTGGAACCTGTTTTAGTAATTCATTTAAAAGAGAAGTAAATGTCGAGCTATTTAAGCCAAACTTCTACTGGTGAGGACATTGGTTCTTGCAAGTGCCTTCAGATGCATATTTGGACACAGGATGACTAAAATGTATTAATCTAACCTTATAACATCCTACATATGCTCACGTGCTAGTCCATACACATTGAAGTGTTGGTGTGGAGGCTCCGTTGTTCTTGTCAGTTAACAGAGGCTTATGCTGCACCTGCTGTCACCGGCTTAAGCAAAGATTGCTAAAAGGTCACAATAAAATGTCTTGGAGAAATCCTGGACAAAATCCTGGCACTTAAACCCAGTCGTTCCAGTGACACTCCTCAACCCCAACAGCCAGCACAAACCAAGAAATGGTAAAGGCTGGGATAAGGTCACTCGCAGCTCAGCCCAGGTCTCACATGAGCTGCCTGCTCAGACCATTTCCAGCAAGTCAACAAGAGGGAAACCGCTTTTATTCAGCCCCTCTCTCACTAGGAGCAGGAAAGGAAAGTCACTTCAGTAGACCAAAAGACTGTAAACCATCAAAACATCCCCAGGTGTACACAAGCCAAGCCAGCTAGGAATTGCCCCAAGTCCTCTCTCACAGCACAACAGAACTGACAGGCTGTAACCACCAGGACTATCTATTACCGGCACCTCCTTGGGCTTTCCCCACCGGCATCACATGTCAATAGAATTGTAGCTCTTACCACAGTGTACCTGTAGCCACTCTATTAATGCTTCTCCAATCCAGAGAGTAGCCACACTGTGCTTCTTGATTCCTCCAATGCTACCACAGTGCTATGGGTGGATGCATGATCCATGGATTCCACTCAACCAGGGAATAGAGTCGGGTCAGAGAAACAGTCAGGCACAGTCTCAATATCAGGAGAATACCTAGTATAATGCTTAATCCAAGAATTTAGAACTGCAGCTTATTCTCCAGAGCAGTCACACCAGGAGACTCCAACGGTATAAATGTGCAACATTTATTTATATATTTAAAAGAGATTTACCTGGAAAGACATACTGAGATGTGAAGCTCGTTTCCAGATGCGTCACAGGGGAGAGGGTAAGGGATAAGTACAAACAAGTAGAAGCACAGTAATAACAATACAACAATACACAGTGGGCTTGATATTCAAAAGTGCGTCTGGCAATGGCGCAAGTGGTTGCTCCACGCAACTGAGTTGCGCTGTAGCAACAAAGGGATATATTCAAAAGAGATGTGCCATGGTACATCTCATCTGAATATATCAAAAAATGCCTGCTGCTCAAATACAATGCATCCCCCAGACAGGTCTAAATACCAGGAATGGGACCATCAGAGATACGCCGTGTGCAAATTCCCGATATTCAGACACAAATATGCAAATGGAACCATAATGCATGCAAGGTGCAAATGGAGCTATTTGCATGTCATTATGGCCCCATTTGTATGAGTTGTGCAGGGCCAGCCAGCGAAATGCACCTGGCACCCTGCACAGCATGTGGTGCTGTCCGTGGCAGTCCTTTGGTGCCCCCTCCTCACCCGTAACCCTGATCGCCTGAAGTAAATATTTATTTACATCTCTGGTGGTCCAGTGGTACCCCACTCACTGCCTGTAACCCCAATCACCCAAAATAAATATTTATTTACATCCCTGGTGGTCCAGTGGTACCCCCCTCCCCACCTGTAACCCCTATCACAGTAAAAATGTAGTTGTACATTCCCTGGTGGTCCAGTGGTAACCCCCCTTCCCACGCATAACCTAGACACCATGAAAATGAAGTTTACATTCCCAGTGGTCAGTGGTACCTTCCCCACCACACAGGACCCTGAGGCCCTGGCCCCGGTCATCAGTGGGCAACACCCACCCATGCCTCCGGCAGCCTGCAGATGACAACACAGTATCTGCACCAGCACATTGGTCCACTGGCAGATCAATGGAAGCACAGTCCGCTCTATAGCCTTCACAACTGTATGGGGACTTCATTCCAGGGGGTACAGTGTACAATACACTGCAACCATTGGTCCACAGTATGGACCAATGCACTTGCAGCAGATACTGTAAGCTGTCATTCGGCAGGCAGCTGCGGAGATATGCGGGTGGGTTTGCTTCCCACCGATGACCGGGTGGAGGAGCTGGGTGGGCTGGGGGTCCTGTGTGAGTGCCACTGGACCACCAGGAAATGTAAACTTACATTTTCATGGTGATCGGGGTTACAGGTGGGGAAGGGGGTACCACTGGACCACCAGGGATTTAATTCATACTTTTTTACAGTGATTGGGGTTACGGGCAGGGAGGGGCAACCACTGGAACACCAGGAACTGTAAAATTATATTTTCAAACAACATGAAGTCTTGCTATATTATGACAGCAGCAGTTTGTCCCACCACTAGAACTGCTCCGGAGGTGAAATGGTTAATACCATTTCAAAATAGAACTTTGAGCACGAGCTCTAAGAAGCAGCTCTATCTGTGTAATTTCAAACCTGAACTGTCAGATTCTTTACTCCGCCTCAGTGAACAGTCGCTCCGGAGAGTTCTCCTACTGCTCGGTTCATTTCTCGGTTTAAACAGTGTTTTCTCGGTTCGATTCAACCGAGAATAGTTTTATTTTAACCGCAAAACCGTTCGGTTCAAGCTCTGTCTGTGGTAATCGTAAGTAAATTAAAGGTTTTGTCTGTCTGGAACTTGTAAGTTTATCGGTTCGGTTTTAAACTGATCAGCTGGGTTTAAAACTTATTAACTTTAAAGTTTAACATTTCAGAGTGCGGTTCCCGGTTCTTATCGGTTCTAAAAAAAACGGATTTTATTACGTTTTTTTCCAATACCCGTGACACGGTTAGGAACCGATCATGGTGTCTTGCCTGGCACTGCCGTTTAAAGGGCAAGTTTTTCTGGTTAGGCTGGCATTATGTCTGAGAAACCCAAAAGAAAAACCGGGCCCACTGGGTTTCAACACTGTGATGTCTGTGGGGAAGTCTTTGCCAAGGCTGACCCACACACCACATGTGTCTATTGTCTGGGGTTTGACCACCTCCAGTCAGACTGCCAGATATGTAAGAATTTCCCTGCAGCCACCCTGGAAAAGAGATTGGGCAGGCTCAGGGAACAAGAGGCCAAAAAGTCCGCTGACCCGGATGGCCAGCCCAGTTCGGTGCCAACCAAACCGGAGGAAGTGCCCTCTGACCAGGGCAAGACTTCCTCGGCCAAAAGAAAAGCTGGTTCTGAGGAACCAATTCCAGTAAAGAAAACAAGAAAGTCAGCAGGTTTGGAGTCCAAAACCCCTTCTCCAACTGCTGCAGAGATAGCAAAAGCCATACAAATTGTCCAGTCACTGTCTCAGGTTCCGTCTGAACCGCCACTATCTGGCAAAAGGTCGGTTCGTCCGGTTCCAGTGGTTCAGGAATATGATGTTGAGGAATTTTATGAACCAGAGGAGGGAGGATGATTATGAACAGTATGAATGTGGCTGGGAAGGTCTGGTGTGCCCATTGAACGGACATTTCCCAGACAGACCTCTCAGAATCCCCTATGCTATCTGAGTCCCCATCTCATTTTATGTTTTACAAAAAGTTGTTGAAACCCTCCAGCTTCCCTTGGAAGAAGCTGTGGATGAGCAAGAGGAGCCTGATTTTGTAGAAATGATGGATATTCCAGAGTCTAGAGATTGTCTATTCCTTTGCATAAGTCTTTTAGAAGCAAACAATAAAAATTTTAAAGCTCCTAATTCTGTGCCTCCTGTAGATAAAAAGATGGACAGAAGGTACACATTGTCAGGTCCTGATACAGAATTCCTTTCTCAGCAATGCAGTCATGTTAGGTAGTTCAGGCTGCAGCCTGTGATAAGCTAATATCCCCTGGCTTCACATCCTCCTGACAAGGATTCCAGGAAGATTGATGCCATGGTGAAAAACAGTATATGGCAGCCTCTCTGGGACTTAGGCAAGCAAATTATATGGCTTATGTAGCTAGGTATCAGAAATCTAGATGGGATACTGTTATGGAATTAATAAGCAAGCCCATGGCCAGCTGGCTAGAACTAGAACAGGTGGCTGCTGATGGCATTGAGGCTTCTAGGCACAGTTTCATGCTGCTGTGGATGTTAATGATGTTTCTCTAGGGTCATGGCACATCTGTAGCTTTCGAGGTTGGCCTGGCTCAGGTGTACTAGTCTGTCACAGGATACCCAGACTAAGGCTATGGATTTTCCTGTGGTGGGAAATTCTCTGTTTGGGGAGCAGACAGAGAATTACATGAAAAGATGGATGAATATAGGACTACTTACAAAAGTGTTAAGCTAGGAGCGGCAAGCCACTCCTCAGAGACATACCCCCAGGGGTAGGGGTAGGCCTTTTCACAGGCCTTTTTACCAGACTCAGGCCTCCTCTGCCTATGCTCAGAGGGGCTTCTTCAGAGGCAGAGGCAGACGAGGGGTGGGCAGGCCTGCTCCCACCCCTCAGCCTAAAGCTCCTGCTAAGCAGGCATCCTGATGGGGTGCCCAGGGCCGATTCTTCTTTACCGGTAGGGGGCAGGCTGCCTTACTTCAGTCAGAACTGGTCTTCTTTAACCTCAGACAAGTGGGTTCTGGAGTAGTAAGCCAGGGTCTGGTTCTCAGCTTCAAAAGTTTCCCAAGTTGAGAACCAGACTTTTTCTACTCAAGTGCTTCAGAGACCTTTGCTCTGGAAGCAGAGAGGTCTCAACCCTGTTGGCTCTCAGAGCAGTGGAAGGGTTCCTCCTGCACCAGGGCAGGGTCTGTATTCAGATACTTCCTTACCCCAAAAAGACAGGAGAATGGCCGTATATTAGACCTCAGATATCTGAACAAGCATCTTTTGAAACCAAAGTTCAAAATGGTAACTCTGGCAATTTTACCCTCCCTAAGGCCAGGGGACTGGTTAGCCTCCCTGGACCTCAAGGATGCCTATTTCCACGTCCTAATCAGAAGCTCCCATCGAAAGTACCTCAGATTCAAACTACCCTCAGGTCATTACCAGTTCAGAGCAATGCCCTTCAGCCTTACCTCTGCCCCAAGGGTATTCACGGCGTGTCTAGCAGTGGCAGTGGCTCACTTAAGGAGGCAAAGTTACTGTTTTTCCCTATCTAGATGATTGGCTCATTGTAGGCCAGTCCCAGAACAGGTAAAATCTCACCTGCAAGTTACCCAGCAGCTTCACACCTCCCTGGGCTTTCTGCTAAATCTACCAAAGTCAGTTCTGGAACCAGTCCAGGTACTCACCTTTATAGGGGCAGAGTTGGACACAAAGCTAGCCAGAGCTTTTCTTCCCTTAGAAAGGGTGACGAATTTAGTGACTCTGGCCTCCTCCTTCACCCTGCAGGTCTCTTGACCAGCAAGACACTTTCTGCAGCTCCTGGGACACATGGCTGCATCCACAGCTGTTGTGCAGGGAGCAAGATTTCAGATGAGAGACATTCAGTTTCACTTGAGAACCTATTGGTCTCAGAGAAGAGACCCCCTTTCCAAGTTGGTCCCAGTGACTCGAACCTTGATCCAGGCCCTCCAGTGGTGGCAGGATCAGAGCAATTTAAGATTGGGGGTCCCCTTCATTCCCCCTGCTCACAATTTGACTCTCACTACAGAGGCTTCCCTTCTGGGTTAGCGCCCACATGGGCGACCTTTCCACTCAGGGAGTGTGGTCCCCACGGGAATCTCTGCTCCACATCAATTTGCTGGAACTCAGAGCTGTCTTTTTAGCTCTTCAAGCATTTTCTGCATCTGTCCACAACAAGGTGATACAAGTCAGAACAGACAACACCACAACAATGTGGTACATCAACAAACAGGGGCACTCGGTCTTGACCTTGTGCACTGAGGCAATGAAGTTGTGGTCTCTGGCCTATTCCCTGAACACTTCCCTCATAGCAGTTCATCTTCCAGGGAAGGACAATGTCCTAGCGGATGCTCTCAGCAGATTTCCAGGGCCATCACGAATGGTCCCTGGATCCTCAAGTGCTGGGTATAGTCTTTGCCAGATGGGGCACCCTCAGATAGATCTTTTGCAGCCCCAGACAATCACAAACTTCCTCTGTTCTGTTGCAGGCCTCAGTGTTGGGCTCAGTCCCCTGGATGCCCTTCTCCTGGATTGGGAGGGAAGTTTCTTTATGCTTTCCTCCTTCCCTCTCCTATTCAAAGTATTAGTCAAAATCAGATCTCAGCCTTGCAGGGTGATTCTGATTGCCCCGGATTGGGCCAGGCAGCCCTGGTACCCACTCCTTCTGTCACTGACAATCCATCTTCCCTTTGCCTCCCAGGATTCACAACCTGTTAACTTGTGCCCAGGGAAGGGTTTGATATCGGACCTCAAATCCCTCAACCTCAAGGCCTGGCTCTTGAGGAGTTAGAGTTGCTGATTTACACCTCTCTCAAGGTGTTCTTGAAATCCTAAAGGCTTCCAGAAAGCCTTCCACTAGGGCTACTTATAGTTCTAAATGGAAAAGGTTTTCCATTTGGTGTGCTGGAAAAATATTTCCCAGAATCTGCTGATTTGCCCATTGTATTAGATTACATGGTCCATCTTAATTCCTTGGGTCTCAGACCAGCTACCTGAGAGTCCATTTGGCAGCTGTATCTGCTTTTGTGTCAGCAGGAAAGTCATCCCTCTTTCCACTCACCCTGTGTTTTCCAAGTTTTAAGGATTACTCCATACTAATCCACTTCTTTCGAACCGCCCCTGCCTGGGACCTTAATGTTTGTATTGCCCAGTTAATGCAACCCCTTTTGAACCTCTGTTTTCTGCAGAGCTTAAGTATCTAACTTGGAAAACTGTTTTTCTGGTGGCTATCACTTCTGCTAGGCATGAAGTGAGTTCAAGCCTTGTCAGTGGAAACTGACTTTATTTCTTTCCACAGGGATAAGGTAGTCCTTAGGACTAATAGGAAGTTTTACCTAAGGTGGTTTCAGATTTCCATCTTAACCAATCTATCTCCCTTCCAGTATTTTCACTGATCACTCCTCTTCTGGTGAGAGGAGGTTGCACAGCCTGGATGTTAAGAGCTCTTAGTTACTATATAAGCTTACCAAAGGTCACAGGTTCGAATCCCTCCAACTTTTCCTTACCTATGGTGAAGTTGGGAAAGGCAAACCAGCCACTAAGAGATCAGTTGCCAGATGGATTGTCTCTTGCATCCAATTTTGTTATTCAGAAACTGGGCAGAGATCCCCCTCTGGCTTGAGGGCTCATTCCACCAGGGTACAGCCATGCCTCCCCAGCTGCTGCCAGAGACATCCCTTTATTAGAGATATGCCAGGCTTCTACTTGGAAAATGGTACACTTTACCAAGCATTACTCCTGGATGTCCAGGCCAGGAGAGATGCTCGGTTTGGCACAGCTGTTCTTCAGAGCCTATTCCCTAAGTAGGTTCTGCCTCCTCCATGGAGGTACTGCTGTAAGTCTGTTACTGTTATAATATAAAGACTACATGTTATTTGAAGAAAAATTACTCACCTTAGTAATGTTGTTTCTTCTAATGGAGTCTTGCTATATTATAACCTCCCAACCTGCCCTCTCAGAACTTCTACTTGGGTGGGGTACGGGCAACTTAGTGTGGGCACTATTTTATGCCTTTTAGTGTTTCTCCCTTTTGGGAGTTTGGGGGTGTGTGTGTTTATTATACTGTTGTTTTATTCTCATGTTGTTAGAATTGTGTTAGTAGTTCTGGTCCCTGACTTGAGTCTTGGGTGTTGGGACCAGCAATGGTTGTTAATATTTAGGTAGCCATTTGGCTAGTGTAGGTTACAACTTCCACACAGACCTTAGTGAGTTTTTGCTCGTAAAGATCTGACAGTTCAGGTTTGAAATTACACAGATAGAGCTGCTTCTTAGAGCTCGTGCTCAAAGTTCTATTTTGAAATGGTATTAACCATTTCACCTCCGGAGCAGTTCTAGTGGTGGGACAAACTGCTACTGTCATAATATAGCAAGACTCCATTAGAAGAAACAACATTACTAAGGTGAGTAATTTTTTCTTCACGGTGATCATGGTTATGGGTGGGAAGGGAGGTACCACTGGACCACCAGGGAATGTGCAATTACTTTTTTACAGTGATCAGGGTTATGGGCGGGGAGGGGAGTACCACTGGACCACCAGGGAATTTACATCTTACATTATTACAGTGATCGGGGTTATGGGGGGGTACCACTAGACTACCAGGGCATACGAATGGTAATTGTGCACGGTGTTGGGGTGGTTGCCACCCATGGCTGGTGGCTGCTGTGTTGCACCATGCACTACAGTGGCCCACCTGTGGGTGGCTACCAGTTGAGCCTTTTTTTATGGGCTCAACTTTGTGCCCATGTATGCGGCACATCTCTGGGATGTGCCGGCAGATGCACCACACATCCCGGGCTGAATATCAAGATGTGCTGCATAAGTATGGGCATGCCCCCTGGAGATGTGCTGCATACATTATTTTTGCACTGCAGTATATCGGGAATTAGCACAGCACACACTTTTAAATATAGCCCTGGGGTTACATTGCCATTAAAGTCAGTGCAACCCTGTTGCACCAGGCACAACCCCTTTGAATATCGAGGCCAGAATCTATAATTATATACATTACCAGAGCAAACAATAATGCAGGTTAAACATCAGAAGTGCGAAGTTCCCGGCACTCACAAGAAAGTAACGTTACAAATATAGGCTAGGGTAGGCGAGAGAGTAAGTAGAGAAGTGTGAGAAAGAAAAGTAGTGATGGGAGTAAAAGAGAGAGGAGAAGAGAAGAGAACAGATTATGGTGGGTAGGGTGGGGAATACAGTGTTGAGGATTAGGAAGGGGTAAAAAGGGTGATTACAGGGGGTGGGAGTGAGTGAGAAAGAAATAAAGGAGTTAGAGGAAGCGGTGGAGGGGAAAGGGGGGGAGGAAGGGGGATGAGGTGGGGTGGTGAGAAGCATAGAGGTCGGAGCAGATAAGGAGAAGTGTAGGGCAATGGGGCTAAGGACATTTACAGGAGTGTTTGGAGGTGGCAGAGCAAATTGTTAGTGGAAGGAAGTTCCAAACATTAGGAAGGCAGACGGAGAAACCAGACAGGCCAGCTATTGATTTACGAGAGGGGAGCAAAAGACAACGATAACCTCAGTTATGGAGAAAATATGTGGAGGGGGCGAAGGGGAGAGGAGAAAGCTGAGGTAAGGAGGGAGCGAAGCCAACCAGAATTTAAGAATAAAGGAGGCACAGTGGATGAGACAGCGGTCATTCAAGGAAGGGAGGGAGAGATCAATGAACAGAGAACAGTGGTGAGTTCGTCGGGGGGGGGGGAGAACAGGCCAAGGCAAAATGGCAAAAGGAGTGGAAGAGGGGATCCAGTCTAGCCAGGGTGGATTTAGGTGCAGCACCATAGACTAAGTCACCATAATCAAAAATGGGGAGGATCATTTTAGTGATGATGTCCCGGCAGGCAGATATAGGGATACAGCTTTTGTACCAAAAAGTGAGTGACTTGTAAAACACGCACAACAAAAATAAGTACCACAGGGTTCAGTACTGGGGCCGGTCCTTTTTAATGTCTTTATAAGTGACATTGCAGAGGGACTGGAAGGGAAAGTATGTCACTTTGCAGATGACACAAAGATCTGCAACAGGGTTGATACCCAAGGTGGGATGGAAAGGATGAAAAGGGACTTGGCAAGGTTGGAGGAATGGTCAAATGTATGGCAGCTTAGATTCAATGCAAAGAAGTGCAAAGTAATGCACCTGGGAAACAAAAACCCAGGGGAAGAGTACACAATGGGGGGTGAGATACTGACAACAACAAAAATGGAAAGGGACCTGGTGGTAGTCATATCAGAGGACCTAAAGGTGGGGCAGCAATATGAGAAGGCAGTAAGGAGGGCTAGGGGGATACTGGTATGCATAGGGAGAGGCATCACCAGTAGAAAACAGGAAGTTTTTGGCCCTCTGTACAGACAGTTGATAAGACCACATCTGGAGTGCTGTGTACAGTTCTGGAGACCCCATCTCCGCAAAGACATAGACAGTGTAGGCTGTCCAGAGAAGGGCAACCAAAATGATTCAGGGTCTGCATCAGAAGACATATGAAGAAAGACTAAAGGAACTAAAGATGTATAGCCTCGAGGAAAGGAGGGAGGGGGGGACATGATAGAAACTTTCAAATACCCTCAAAGGAATCAACAAAGTCCAAGAGGGTAGCATCTTTCAGAAAAAGATGATGCAAAAACAAGGGGCACAATTTGAAGATAGAGGGGATGGCTCAGAGGTAATATGAGAAATATTTCTTCACAGAGAAGGTTGTGGATACATGGAACAGCCTTTCTGAGGAGGTCAGAGAGTCAAAAACAGTGGGGAATTCAAGAATGCATGGGACAGACATAAGGCAATTCTAGTGGGGGGGTGGGAGGAAGTAGGCTGTTGGTTAACTAGGATCTGCAGATTATCCATTAGGTAGGGAAATGGGAAGACTAGGTGGGCCAAGCGGTCCTTATCTGCCATCAGATTCTATGTTTCTATGTTTCTAAGTGCAGGATGTCAAATGAACACTTGCGCTAAGCTGTCTATAAAATAAAAACGCTGCTCTACAATACCTCACTATCAAAATCCCTAACTATTCTGAAAGAAATCAACCTTACCTAACTTCATTAACAGCAAATAGGGGATTTTATGAAATTTAATAAAAATAAAATCTAAAACAAAATGTTCCAGGCTCAGGAGCACTTCAGATGAACTGCCTAGCATGGCGATCAACTTTCTTCCACAAGAAAACTAACAAAAACTAGAGAAAATAGCCATGGAACATGAATCACCTATCACAGAGGTCACTGCCCATGGTGATGAGACAGACTGTATCCTGCTCCAGTTAGCTAAAAGTGCTGCACACCTGAGGACAAGACTGAGGATTTAGAAGGCCATTGTCATAGGCAAAACTGACATAGCTATGGTGTATTAGAAGAGGGTCCGCTGATCATCCCCTTTGTTGGAAAGCTCTTGGGCAAGGCCCCTGGAATTCTGCGGTTCTGCGGTTGCGGAATTTGCCACAGAATTTGCATCATGCCTCGGAATGTATACAGTGCCGCAGAATTCATTGTTTTTGGTGAATTTTCATATAAATATACTGTTTTTCCATAGTGTCAGGCTTTCTTTCCCACCTCGTTTATCCTGAAGCACCTCCTCTATGCTCAGCATAGGATGTCATTGATGACATCACATCATATTTAGCCAATGACAGGACTGCATTCTGCCAGGGAAATGAATAAATCATGCCGCAGAAATCAGAAAATGCTGCCGCAGAAGTCAAGGAGCCCTGCCACAGAAATCAGAATATTCTGCCGCAGAACACCAGGGGCCCTGCTCCTGGGGACTGTTTTAAACCTTCCAGTGGACCCTACTTACAATATTAAAAGAGCTCACTGAGCCTTAGGCCCAACGCTTTGAGATCCAAAGGCCTGGCCTCACTCCATGGCAGAACACTTTTTGAGCTTCCAAACCAGAGCATTCCGTACTATGGCTTAGAAGAATTTAATCCTGAAATTCAATGACCAAAGAATCTTCATTCATCATGACTACGCTCATTCAGCTCTGACCTATCACAAGGAGTATCACACATTTTTTAAGCCCTTCTGTGATCAGGGACTTAAATTTAAAACCCCTTTCCCCTAGAAACTGATTGTGTTTTTTTCTGGAGTAGCTGGAACTTTACCACACCCCTGAGGATGATCTGCAGGCCCTTGCAGCTAAGAACGTGTACCCTATCCAGCAGCAGAGACCACTGCCCTGGAGGACCACCCATGGAGATCGATACCATGATGCTCCATATCCAGAGAATAATCAACAAATTCACTCCCTATCTGCGCTCCAGGAGATCAAAGAGATCCTCAGCACCTTCCAGCCGAGAGATCATTTCCATATGCTGCTGTTAGCTATTGAAACTGTGAGTGGGTTATGGGCAGGGCCACTGGAAAATTGCACCTCAGTTTTTTTTCGGAATCTGCAAGTTTTACCATTCTCTGCAAAAAATGACATGTTCCACAATTTCTTGCAATTTTTGAGTTTTTACTTTGAACAGTGTAAAAAGTATTAAACTTTTCAATAAAAGACTCAAATATATTGATAATTTTGCATGCAGACTTGAGTTTGTCTGAAACAGGGCAGTGCAACACAGGGAAGGGTTTTATGTGGCACTGCTTTCTTTTGAATCCTTGTCTGGTTTGGTTTCAAAATCCACTGACTAAGCATAAGTACACTTAAACACTTAACATTTGATTTGTGTTGAAGCAGCCCATCAGAAAACTTTCTGTTGCCACAAAGAATGAAGCAGCAGGTGGGAGAAAAGGTGAAAATAACCCCATTCACCTAAATGGAGTGCTAACTATGAAGCTTTTTTTAGAGCAGGTTTTACCTTATGAACATACTTTCATTCATACTAGTTTTGATTCAAACAGCTGAGGATTTTTGGATGGCCCTGCTAATTACAAACTTAAAGAAGGTAGTCAGTAACAGTGATCCCGTGCTTAGCAATCTACAACCTAGAAGTTCACATACAAAGAATACAATAAAAACCTGACTAAAGCCTGAAAACAAGCGTATAAAACACATAAAATGTATCTGAACATTTATTTTTAACTAAACAAAATCACTGCAGCCGGAGTAAAACAAAGATAAATTACAGGGTACCCTGACTACTGTATGATGCAGTAATAATATAGTGGCATTTTTTTATATATATTCTTTGGTAACCAGATAAAGCCCTTTAGGCACAAGTGCCTGTTTTCAGGGATGACCCAGGAGCACTGGGGAGGTCAAGTGACTTCCTCAGAGTCACACAGTATGCAAGCCACATCCAAGAGCAGAGTCATTCTCGATGCCCTATAGGGGGCATGCCTCAGACAGCTAGTGTTGGAACCCACTCAGGAGGGAGCACTCTTAGACCTGGTATTTTAAAATGGGGATGGAGAGAGGATCTCAGATTTAAAAGTGGGTAGCCATCTGGGAACAAGCGACCAGCAAACAGTGTGATTCACAATAAACACAGCTGTAGAGTCAAGCCATACAAAAGCAAGGGTGTTGTTGGACTTTAGGAGGGCTGACTTTGGCAAAATGGGAGACTGCCTCAGAAAAGCACTACCAAATAGGCAAGAAGGAGGGGTGGAAGAACAATGGGGAAAAATCAAAACTGCCATCACAGAGGTAACAAGCCTTTGTGCAAAGCAAATCAACAAAACAAAATGAAGGAAAAAGCCACTGTGGTTCTTAAAAGAGGTGGCAGGGAAGGTTAAGGAGAAAAGGATAGCATTCAGGAAATATAAGGAAACACAGAAGGAGCAGGACAGAGAACTATATCAGTTAAAGCAAAAGGAGACAGGGAAGGCAGTCAGAATAGCAAAGGCCCAAACTGAGGAAAAGATAGCCAACTCTGTTAAGAAGGGGGATAAAACCTTTTATAGGTACATTAGGGAGTGAAGAAAAACCAAGGGAGGGATACTGAGGCTTAATAAAGGGGAGTGAATGTGGGCAGAGGGTGACAGTGAAAAAGCAGGGATACTGAATGAATACTTCTGCTCAGTACTCACAAAAGAAGAGGAAGGGGAGGTACCTTACCCAAACAATAGAAACACTCCGGATATGGGGGTTGATACCAGTTCATTCACAGAAGAAAGGGTTCTGAAAGAACTCTTAAAACTGAAGGTGGACAAAGCAATGGGGCCTGACAGGATTCACCCAAGAATTCTAAAAGAACTTAGGAGTAGAACTAGTGACACCACTGACTACCATCTTTAACAAATCATGGAAGGAGGGGGTGGTACCTGAGGACTGGAGGAGGATGAATGTGATTCCATTTCACAAAAGTGGGAGCAAGGCAGAGGCAGGAAACTACAGACCTGTTAGTTTGACCTCAGTGGTCGGGAAAATGATGGAATCACTTCTGAAGGAAAGAATTGTTGAGTACCTAGAGGCCAGCAGGTCACAGGACCCAAGGCAGCATGGATTCACAATGGGAAGGTTGTGTCAGAAAACTCTAATAGATTTCTTTGGGTGACCAAAGTAGTAGACCAGGGAGGGGCTGTGGACATGGCCTATCTAGACTTTAGCAAGGCATTTGACACAGTCCCACACAAAAGATTAATATACAAGTTAGCCAGCCTTGGAGTGGGTCCCAAGGTGGTAGCCTGGGTAAAAAATGGGCTGGATAGCAGGATGCAGAGGGTAATAGTAAACAGAGTCCACTCTGAAGAAAGAGGGGTTGCTAGCAGAGTACCTCAGGGTTCAGTACTGGGACCAGTCCTCTTTAATGTCTTTATAAGTGACATTGCAGAGGGATTGGAAGGAAAAATATGTCTCTTTGCAGATGACACAAAGATCTGCAACAGGGTCAATACAGAAGGTGGGGTGGAAAGGATGAGAAGGGACTTGGCAAGGTTGGAGGAATGGTCAAATGTATGGCAGCTTTGATTCAACACAAAGAAGTGCAAAGTAATGCACCTGGGAAACAAAAACCCAGGGGAACAGCACACAATGAGGAGTGAGATATTAACAACAACAAAAATGGAAAGGGACCTGGGGGTAGTCATATCAGATTACCTAAAGGTGGGCAAGCAATGTGAAAAGGCAGTAAGGAGGGCTGGCGGGATACTGGGATGCATAGGGAGAGGCATCACCAGTATAAAACAAGAAGTTGTTATCCCTCTCTACAGACAGTTGGTGAGACCCCATCTGAGTACTGCATGCTGTTCTGGAGACCCCATCTCCACAAGGACATAGACAGGATGGAGACTGTCTAGAGAAGGGCAAACTAAAATGGTGCAGGGTCTGCACTAGAAAACATACAAAGAGAGATTAAAAGAGCTTCATATGTATACCCTCGAGGAAAGGAGGGGGAGGGGGGACATGCTAGAAATGTTCAAGTACCTCAAGGGAATCAACAAAGTCCAAGAGGGTAGCATCTTTCAGAAAAAGAGATGTGCAAGAACAAGGAGGCACAATCTGAAGATAGAGGGGGAATGGCTCAGAGGCAATGTGAGGAAGAATTTTTTCATGGAGAGGGTTGTGGGTACATGGAATGGCCTTCCTGAGGAGGTAGTGGAGTCAAAAACAGTGGGGGGAATTCAAGAATGCATGGGACAGACATAAGGCAAGTCCAGTGGGTGGTTGGAAGAAGTAGGCTGTTGGTTAACTAGGATCTGCAGCTTATCCAATAGGTAGGCAAATGGGCAGACTATGTGGGCCAAGCGGGCCTTATCTGCCGTCAAATTCTGTTTCTATGTTTCTAAGTGGAGGTTGTGGGACACAAACCGAGTTCTGCTGGATGTACCAAGCTCATTCACAGTTTGTTACTCTAACCTCTAGGCTATACCGCCAGCACCAATAATCAGCAGATTTAACGTTTTAATATGTGATTTCAGAAATAGTGTTCACTACCTACAGTGCAAATTATGAACATAAAACACTTTACATTTTACTAAAAGTTGATTATTCACTACTTTGCTTATTTTTTCTTGCACCACAGTGAGTGAATAGTTTACAGAGCACTGTAAATAGCTATTGATCAGACGTCATTATTCTACTCCCAGAAACAGGCAACATTTGTTAATTCTGGATTTATTTAATATTGATTTGCTGTGGCTCAATAAATAGAATCTATTTAGCATTGTATGAGGCTGATGTTTTTACATTTTGGAAGATACAGTAGTAGCCACAGACATGGTCAGATATTTCCAGATATTTCCCAAAATTTCTAAAGAGTTTCTCTCTGCTGCCCCTATTGTGGAAATGCAGAAGGCAGGAGATTTCCCTAGAAATATCACAGAAATTTCAGGAAATATCTGACCATGTCTTTGGTTGTGATTAGGCAATACATCTATCAGTTTAGTATTCATTTTAGGAACATGAGCTTTTCTCCGTATTTAAAACATATTTGAGTGGCAGTGTATTCATTTTGCAGTTTATGCTAATATATGCTGCAAAAAACAGTAAAAGATTTATTGTGAAGCACTCAAGGTCTATAGTAGAACTCCCACAATTTCTCTGCAATATTTTGCAAAAATCTCCACAATTTTGGGTAACTTTTTCTGCAATTTTCCAGTGGCCCTGGTTATGGGTTGGAGAAGCAGTTAAGGGGAGATCCACTTAGGCACATTTATTTATTTATGCCTTTGGTTACTGGGTAAGTGCAGTGATCCAAGGCACCGTTTTCAGGCATGACCCGGGCCATGGTACAGGGCACAGTTCATAGTTATAAAAGCAAACAAGGCAAAAAGACAAGTAAAACTGTGAGGATCAAATAATCAAATAGTTACAATCAAAATAATTAGTACAAATAATCAGTTCAAAATAAAGATCAGACACAGGGTGAGGAATAGGTTGCAACAAACTAAATAATACAAAGAGATGGGTCTAACTAAGTGAACAAAATGACAGGATACAAAACAAGCCAAAGGAAAACAGAAATTACTGCTACTCAAAAGAGTAGGCAACCAATAGTTAGTGGGGTAAACTTAAGAGCAAGAGGTGAGAGGAAAGGATGGAAAATTCCCAGTAGGTGCTTAGTGGTTGGGGGGAAAATCAGGGCCGGGTGCACGCGTGTATGGGGGGAAGGGAGGGCTACCCAGGTAGGCAATGGCAGCTGTAGGCTGTCATGAGCCAGGCTTTGTAATTGGTTTTGAAGACGGAATGAAAGTTGGATAGCTGGAGGGGTGCAGGCATACAGTTCCACAGGGACAGGGCAGCGACAGATAGAGATTTCTTACCCATGGTAGTATTGACCCTGAGCACCTCGGGGGGGGGCAGAAGAAGTGCAGAGACTCTGAGACAGGGTTCTAACTTTAAGGAGAGATGTGAGAGAGGACTCGTTTCCACACCTAAGAGCGGTATCGATTAGGCAGCCTAGGGCAAAGTTGAAGTGTCCTTGAAGAGGAAGCCAGCCAACCAAATCATAGAGGTTGCAGTGGTGGGTGTGGTATGGAGCTAACAGGGTGAAATGACAGGCACTATTGTTGATAGCTGTCAGCCTGGAATGGAGTGCTGAGGTCATACAAAAGAAGATGGGGAAACAGTAGTTTATGATGGGGAGCAGATTTCCCTGGACAATGGTTAGGCATGCCTCAGGGGACAAGTAGTTCTTGAATCAATAAGCAGCCCCTAGTTTTTGGTTGAACCTATCTATCACTAGGCTAATATGATTCGAGAAGGAGAGTGAGGGGTCGAGAGTCACCCCAAGGTATTTAAAAGAGGATACAGTTTCAAGGGCTGGACTGCCAGGAGAGAGAACAATGAGTAGGAGTCTGATTTTAGAGTTTTGTCAAGGAAGGGCTTAGACCCAAAGAACATGGATTTAGTTTTATTTTCATTTACCAAGAGCAGTTAGATGTAAACCAGCTATGTGTAGCGCAATAGTTATGGGTGAGGACGGAGGATATGCAGGAGAGGGACTTATCACAGTAGAATAGGACCAGATCATCTGCATAGAGGAGAATCACACTGGAGGCTGTCAGAAGGAAGGGAATTGATAAAAGTAGAGAATAACAGGAGACCTAGGGTGGAGCCCTGAGGTATGCCAGTAGAGACAAGAAGGGCAGGGCAGATAGCTTAGCTAATACGCATGGCTTGTGAGTGGCCCGAGAGGTAGCTCCTGAACCAGTTTGAGGCCCTAGCAGAGCAGTGAAGAAGGGCATGGTTTACCATGTCAAAAGCCATTGACAGGTCCACAAAGACAGTGCCAGTGGCGCACCCTTGATCCATGTTAGAGATGACATGGTCGGTAACTAATGCCAAAGCCATAGCAGTGCTATGGATCTTACGAAAACCATGCTGCTGTTTACACAAAAGGTGCCAAATTCAAAACATTCATTTCCCTCTCCCCTTTTGTTTCTCATATACATAAATCCACTTCCACAACTAATTAGTAGTAGTAAGATTTACCTTTATGCCGCTGATATGGCCCTAAAAGGAAGAGCAAAAGATAAGAATAGTTTGCAGAGTGTCCTCCAGTCTGACTTTGATATCATGCAGCACTGGCTTCTACATTCTAAAATGATACTAAGAAAAAAACTCAGGTAATGATTTTTGATTTCAGATGTAAAATGAATGTACAAAATACAAATCTAGCCACATACACCTTGGATAAACAAAAATTAGAAGAGGTAACATCTTATAAGTACCTCGGGGTGCTAATAGCTAATAAATTAATGTTTAAAGAGCATGTGACCAGTGCCATAGGAAAAGTAAATGTCAGACTGGGTGTACTCAGAAGAAAAATATCAATACTGCCCAAAGAAACGAGGAAAAGGGCAGTACACAGTTGTTATTACCAGTATTAGAATATGCCAGTATTGTTTATTAACATACCATTAAGACTCTATTAAGTAAATTGGACAAAATTTACTATAAAATGGCTAGGTTTGTCCTAAAATGCCATTACATTACCCATCACTGTAGTCTTCTGCAACAACTAAATTGGGATTCCCTAGATACTCGAAGAAAAAAGCATATAGGATTAAGGGTGTATGTAGAATTTGGAGGCCCCAACTTAGAAAAAAACCTATAAAAAACAAACTCTCAAAAGTATTATTTAAGAGACTTAAGACATAGATGTCTTGATATTCCTTTTGAGAATAATATATATATATATATATATATATATATATATATATATATATATATAGTAGGAAGCAAAAAAGATTTTGCTTATCAAAGGTTTGGAATGAGATAGCCCCAGAGACTCGATCTGCACAAAATGCAGGCTATTTTAAACAAAGTTTAGAGACCATTTGGAAGGATGAATGTTCCTGTTTTGATACAGGTACATAGTTCTAATATGATCACGTATCGGCCCCTTTCATAAGGTTATGTCCCTTGGTAAACATTGCCTATAAATAATTAAGGTATAATGGTGGGTGGGTGGGGAGGTGGGATGGGGATCTGTCAATGATCATATTTAGGTATGTACTACTTATAGGATAGATTAGATTTAAAACAACGCATCGTCTGAAGGAGGGCCAGGGGAATAAAAAGTAATATGTGAATCTTATACATCAGTTGCACAATTGTTTTCTTTTCCTTTTGCTAAATGTGTGTCATGGTTAAAATAAATGTGATTTGTTCGGGTTGGGGGAGACAAAATATTATGTGTATTTGTGTATTCTATGCTCCTATTTGCACAATTGTTTTGTCTTGTTTTTACTTTAATGTGTGTCATAAGTTTGTTGTAACCAAAGTTTGTACTCTATGTAACCATATACTTATACTCAGGACAATTTTGTAAAACAGGGCTTTTACAGTCCTAAAAGTTATCTCCTGATAAAAAAAATATTTTTTTATCTATCTATCTATCTATCTATCTATCTATCTATCTATCTATCTATCTATCTATCTGTCTCTCTGTCTTTCTGTCTGTCTATCTTTTCTCCCCCTTCTGTTTCTCCCCCTCTACTAGTGCTGACCATGCTGCCCTACCTTATCACCTGCTTCTACATCCCTCTTCCCCTTATCTTTCCTATTCGGTGCAGCCTGCCACTGCCTTTTGTACCCCTGAACTAGCGATTCACAAAACTTGCCATGCTAGATTGCACTCGTGCATTAGGCTTTGGTAATAATTACGTTCAGTAATTGTCTTTCCTTGCAATACTGATGCTATACCAGGCTTCTCTCCCCTTTCATACATTTGAACAGTGCTCTAGTCATTGTGAGTATTGTGCATCGAATGCCAGACTAGCTCTCCCAAAAATGTATCTCCTTCTAGAATCATAGCACATGCCACAGCTACCAAAGGCCTCTGACTTCTCTCCCCTGCCAGAGCTGCATGACAGAATGGAAATGGCTTTGGTTAGTTAAATTACCCTATCTGCAGAATACTAAATCTGACTGATGCAGTCTACCAGTTCCTGGAGCAGTAGACACATAATGCAAGGCCCAAAACTTTACAAATATCAACCACGTTAGACCTACTGGCGGTATATTCCCAGACATTTCCCCAGCCCTAAGTCGGCTATATGCCACCTTCCTCCACTTACTGCTGCGCCCTAATCTCGGCTAAGTGCTAAAGTTGTGTGCTGGCATTCTGTCCTTAAATCATATCTGTCTAACATTGTCCAGCAGTAATAGAATGGATCTGGGTGGCACTGTATCATTCCAGTGCTGCTCTCCCTTCCCTACTGAGGGGGGACTCTTAGTCCACTCTCTCAGTCCATGGCACTTTTATCTGCTTCTCCCTCTACTATTTGCTACCTGCTACCACTGCTCCACCTTGCCAGTGATACACCTAGTGGGTTCCTACCTGAGTCTGCTGCACCCCCCAACTGCTTCACACCTGCTTTAATGTATGTGGCAATATGCATCTCTGGCTCTAGTCTCTCTCGACTATGTTGTGTACTATATCCCCCATTTCAGATACTGCTTTAGAGGGGTTCCTACTGTTTGATACCTTGCAGATCAGCAGGCCCAATTGTATTAATGCTGCCTGCCCTATCTGTGTTACATGTTCTTTTCTCTAATGAGCTTCATTTTCCTACCACTGCTGTCACTTGAGTGTGCTGTAGTCACACCCAAGCACCCCCATGTGTCTTTGCTATACTCCTGGCAGGAAGAGGTCTTGCTTTCTATCCTCGCCACCATGTTTTACACAGGTGGGTACACTCTCTTCGTCAGACCACGGGCCTGTTCCTGTATTGGTTCATAGCCTGTTTGCTTTACCACCTACTCCCTACCACCTTACTATCCTGCTGGTGACAGAGCTCCCTTTTCTCAACACGGGAACCACTTGTTCCACCCCATTATTCCCAACCATGCTATTTGCACAGTGGAGGCAGTTGCCTTGGCTGGTAACTACTCCTCCATCTGCAGGACTAAACAATTACATTTACTTTGAAGAAGCTAGAGGCACAATTTCTATGCCCCCGACGAAGGAAGTCAGACTTCTCTTGGGACCTGCTTCCCCCAATGTTTGTTATGGCATTGTTTTATTGTATGCATATCTGCTTTACAAAGTTTATGTCTCTGTTCTGATTTTCCCCCTGCTAGCAGATCTATCTCTTGATTATGACGAAGAATAACAGTGGGAACTCTGCTGCTGTATTGATATATTCCTCCTAATTGAATCATTCCACAGCGAAATGCATCTTCCCCTTACCATCAGGTACAACCATTTACATATGTAGCCCGTGCTTTACCTTTTTATGATGGCTACTAACTCAAAACCACTCAAAATCTACTCCCATAATACTAACAGGCTTAAATGCCCAGTCAAATGTTCCAAGATTTTCTCCTATATTAAAAAATCCCAGCCAGATGGGGTGCTTCTATAAGACCCCACCCTAATGATGCTGTGCACTAGTTGCTACACAGATCTGGATATTTGCAGATGTATGCCTGCTCCTATGGGTCTGGTAAAAGACAAGGAGCAGCTATTCCACTCCCATCTACAACTCCCTTTTGATTATAAACACAGGTCTCAAACAAACATGGGCAGTTTGTACTAGTCACCAACAAATTTTACAACACCCTAGACACTCTGGTTAGTCTCTACCTCCCACAACAAATGGGGGTAGGCCACTCAGACCAAGAATGCCAAGACACAGTTCTGTTTAAGTAATTCTTCTTTATTCTCATTGCCCCAATGTTTCACCACTGTATATGTGTCTTCTTCGAGGAGATTCAGTACAACTATGATTTTTAAACCCTTAGCCTGCGGTGTTGGCCTCAAGTATCTCTGAAGCTTGGCTACAGAAAGGTGCACCTGACACCCCTGTGTCCTTATTTAGGTTTAAATGCATTCCTAGAGTGCTCTTATCTGTGGCTTGCCTCATTGCGAACTCACTGCCCAGCCAAGTAGTGGACTTTGCTAAACTTAAAGATATATACCACTTGCACAATGCAGATCATTGCCGATATCTACAGATCAGACATTATGTATAAGTTTTATTAGTTAAATTAAGTTCATCCTCCTCTCCCTCACAGCTCTTCCATCTTATTTAACAAACCATGACAGATCTCCTTCTCACCTTATTTCTCATTTGTACCAAGATCTACTAGCCTACTGCCTGCCGCCACAACCCACTTGCAATGCAGTTAATCTATGGAACTTCAGACTCTAATTCAGGACCAACAGTGGCATCAGGCAGTGGTCGAATCATACAAAGCTACATCCTCTCCAATATAGAAACATAGAAACATAGAATTTGATATCAGATAAGGACCGCTTGGCCCACCTAGTCTGCCCATTTTCCTACCTAACAGATAAGCTGCAGATCCTAGTTAACCAACAGCCTACTTCCTCCTACCCCCCACTAGAATTGCCTTATGTCTGTCCCATGCATTCTTGAATTCTCCCACTGTTTTTGACTCTATGACCACCTCAGGAAGGCTGCTCCATGCATCTACAATCCTCTTGTGAAGAAATACTTCCTCACATTACCTCTGAGCCGTCCTCCCTCTATCTTCAAATTGTGCCCCCTTGTTCTTGCACATCTCTTTTTGAAAGATGCTACCCTCTTGGACTTTGTTGATTCCCTTGAGGTATTTGAAAGTTTCTATCATGTCCCCTCTCCCTCCTTTCCTCGAGGCTATACAACTTAAGCTCCTTTAGTCTTTCTTCATATGTCTTCAGGTGCAGACCCTGCACCATTTTGGTAGCCCTCCTCTGGACAGCCTCCACCCTGTCTATGTCTTTGCGGAGATGGGGTCTCCAGAACTGTACACAGTACTCTAGATGTGGTCTTATCAACTGTCTGTACAGAGGGCCAACAACATCCTGTTTCCTATTGGTGATGCCTCTCCATATGCATCCCAGTATCCACCCAGCCCCCCTTACTGCCTTCTCACATTGCTGGCCCACCTTTCGGTCATCTGATATGACTACCCCCAGGTCCCTTTCCATTTTTGTTGTTGACAGTATCTCACCCCCCCATTGTGTACTCTTGCCCTGGGTTTTTGTTTCCCAGGTGCATTACTTTGCACTTCTTTGCATTGAATCTAAGCTGCCATACATTTCATCAATCCTCCAACCTTGCCAAGTCCCTTTTCATCCTTTCCACCCCACCTTGCATATCAGCCGTGTTGCAGATCTTTGTGTCATCTGCAAAGAGACATACCTTCCCCTCCAGTCCCTCCGCAATGTCACTTATAAAGACATTAAAAAGGACCGCCCCAGTACTGAACCCCGCTGTATCCCCTAGTAACCCTCCTTTCACTGTGGACTCCATTTACTATTACCAGCTGTGTCCTGTTGTCCAGCCAGTGTTTTACCCAGGCTACCACCCTGGGACCCACTCCCAGGCTGGCTAATTTGTTTATTAATCTTTTGTGGGGACTTTGTCAAATGCCTTGCTAAAATCTAGGTAGGCCATGTCACAGCCCTCCCTGGTCTACTACTTAGGTCACCCAGTCAAAGAAATCAATTAGATTTGTCTGACATGATCTTCCTGCTGTGAATCCATGCTGCCTTGGGTCCTGTGCCCCACTGGCCTCTAGGTACTCAACAATTCTTTCCTTCAGAAGTGATTCCATAATTTTCCCTACCACTGAGGTAAAACTGACAGGTCTGTAGTTTCCTGCCTCTGTCTTGCTCCCGCTTTTGTGAAGGGGAATCACATCTGCCCTCCTCCAATCCTCAGGTACCACACCATCCTCTCATGATTTATTAAAAAGGGTAGTCAGTGGTGTTACTAGTTCTTCCTTTAGTTCTTTTAGAATTCTGGGGTGAATCCCATCGGGCCCCATTGTTTTATCCACCTTCAGTTTTAAGAGTTCTTTCAGAACCCTTTCTTCTGTGAAAGGATTAATATCAACCCCCGTATCCAGAGTGTTTCTATTGACTGGATTAGGTCTTGGCCCCTGCTTTTCCATTGTGAATACTGAGCAGAAGTATTTGTTCAGTATCCCTGCTTTTTCACTGTCTCTCTCTGCCCAACCACCTTCCTCTTTATTCAGCCTCAGTATCCCTGCCTTCATCTTTCTTTGCTCCCTAATGTACCTATAAAAGGTTTTATCCCCCTTGTTAACCAAGTTGGCTATCTTTTCCTCAGTTTGGACCTTTGCTATTCTGACTGCCTTCCCTGCTTCCTGCTGCTTTAACTGGTACAGTTCTTTGTCCTGCTCCTTCTGTGTTTCTTTATACTTCCTGAATGCTATCTTTTTCTCCCTTACCTTCCCCAACACTTCTTTTGAGAACCATAGTGTTTTTTTCTTTCATTTTGATTTGTTTATTTGCTTCACACAAAGGCTTGTTGCCTCTGTGATGGCAGTTTTGATGTTTCCCTATTGTTGCTCCACCCCACCTTCTTGCCTGTTTGCTAGTGCTTTTATGTGGCACTCTCCCATTTTGACAAAATCAGCTCTCCTGAAGTCCAGTACCTTCACTTTTGTGTGGCTTGACTCTACAGCTAAGTTTATCGTGAACCACACTGTTTGGTGGTCACTTGTTCCAAGATGGCTACCCACTTCAAGATCAGAGATCCTCCCTCTGTCCCCATTTGAGACTACCAGGTCTAAGATTGCTCCCTCCCGAGTGGGTTTCAAAACTAGCTATCTGAGGCATGCCCCCTGTAGGACATCGAGAATGGCCCTGCTCTTGGATGTGGCTGCAGCAAAGGTTCTCCAGTTAACATCTGGCATATTCAGGTCCCCCATCAGCAATGTTTCCCCTTTCTCTGCCATCCCAAGGATGCCTTCTATCATTTCCTTGTCCATGTCTTCCCCCTGAGACAGGGGTCTGTATACAACCCCTGTGTGGATTGTGGAGCCATTTCCAGTCTCCAGGGTGATCCAACGTGCCTCCTCTCCTCCCTGTTTACCCTTTAGTTCTGTTGCTTTGATCCCCTTCCCTTACATGGAAAGCTACTCCTCCTCCTCTTCTTCCCACCCTGTCACTCCTGTAGATTGTGTACCCTGGTATGCTGACATCCCAGTCATGGTTCTCTGTGTACCAGGTTTCTGTGACTGCCACGGTATCCAGGCATCCCTCTTCCATCAAGGCCACCATTTCGGGGAGCTTTTTTCTTAGACTACGGGCATTGGTACTCATTGCCCTCCATTTTTTTCTGGCTTTATTTCTTTTTGCCCCATCCCTGTCCTTACTGCCTTTGTCTTTTTTTCCGTTTACCCCTGCCCTTATCCCTATTGACTGCTCTATCTTGGTGTTTACCTCACTAACTACCCTGATTTTGGGGGGGAGTAGGATGTCCCTTCTCCTTTTCAGTGCCTCCCCCCTTGGCTAGTTTAAATGCTTGCCAATGAAGTATTTAAACCTATCACCTAGGATCCTGGTTCCCCTCCAGGATAGATGCAGACCATCGTGCCTGTATAGCCCTGCAACCCTCCAGGTGGAGCCCCAGTCCCCAGTGAAGCCAAATCCCTGAGCTCTGCACCAGTGTTTCAACCAGTCATTGAATCCCATTGAATTCTTGGGAAATTTAACTACTTTTGCTTTAAAACTCTGAGAATCTCATCTAAATATTAAACCCAGTTCATGAGAACAAACAACACGTCACACACATACTGTATATTTTGGACTTTTCTAGAACTCCAGCTGTTCTGGATGGAAATCCAAGAAACCATGTTTAATACATTGTCCTTTCCTCTCCCACTGGAGAGCCATGCCTTTACCCTTCTTCTCTTCCCCACTATATTGAAAAATCCTAGTTAAATATCATGTATGTATTGTAATCAGTATGGGCCACAAAGCTACAGTGAAGGCATAGCTCCAGCCTCTCCCCATCACTGACTGGCATGGCCTGGTAAATCAGATTTACTTCATGGAAAAAATAACACAGATTGAATGATATTTTTTACCTAAATGGATCCCAGGGATCCATTACATTATGGAGCTGGGAAGACATTGTTCCATTATGGGGCACTGGTCTGCACATGTGAGATGTTTTTCAGCTTTCAGCAACCTGAAAAGAAACCACATCTAATTAATCACCTTGGAATGGCAGAGTATCCTTTTTACTATAGTTATCTTTCAGTTGTAGCAACATTTTTCTCTTGCTAAACCCCACACCTATTCCAAGTTTTTCTCCTTTCTGAAACCTCCTGCATTATCTCTATTATTGGATAGTTAAGTATATTGATTATTAACCTAGCTGTCAGTAGAATGTAAGGTTAACATACGCTTGACTACAGTTTTACCAGTTGTATTGCCTGCTTAGTCATAAACTGTTGCTTAGACTTCTAATGTCACAGAGGGGCTTGATGGCTCATCTGTCCAGGGACCGTGCCATCTGTACTGTCATGAAATGAAAATTAATAAAAAAAAGTTACACAAAAAATAAACTGTAGTCTGTGGTCAGCAGTGGTGTTTTAAAAACCAAAACAAAAAAAACACCAAAAAAAAACAAAACAAAAAAAGTCCCCCAACCCTATCTTGTCAGTATGACAACAGTAACCCTGGTGTCCAGTGGTACCCCCTCCCACACCTGATTACCATATTTGCAATAAAAATCCAGTGGTGTCCAGTGGAACACCCACCACCACCACCCTCACCCAGTCCCTATAGTACATCATGTCCTGTTATCTAGTGGTATCCTCAACCTCACTCGATCCCATTTGTAAATTATGGAGAAAAAAAATCACACACTCTTGGAAATGAAAGTGCAGCTGCCACAGCAAACCAATGAGAAAAAAAACCTATTTGCAGTACACACACAATTAATAATCAAAGTGGATTTATTTCTTGCCAAAACATGGCAACCACCACTCCCGCTCTTTGAGGCACACTGCCCTTTCATTAGGGAGTGACCCAAATGTAGCAAGACACACCTATTAAAGAAGAACTGCGCTGAACCTATAAACCATTTCCATTGGTGGCAGCTGTTTTCTAAGTACTGGTTCCAGTTTGTTATTGTTCCCTCTACACAGGCCTTTTAGTAAGCACAGTGGGTGTCTCTGATTTGCACTCTGATGTTACCTGCCATTTTGGAAGTGCATGATGTACTTTATGTCCCACTCAGCCATAGCGTTCTATAATAGAGCATGGATTCATTGTGCCACACAATGGAATAGCTGAGCAAGGGACATAAACTATATCATACCATTCTAAAATAGCACGTAACACTGTGTGACACAGAACACCCACAGGGATAACTAAAAAGCCTGTAGAGATTTAACAGTAACATAATTTAAACCAGTATTTAACAAGCATTTGTCAATGCCGAATGTTTGCTTGCTGGCATTGGCATTGGTAGTGTAGAAGTTACAGAGCTGCATAATGGAAATGGCAGTGAAGTATTGAACTGAAGCCAACCCCACCACCACCCTGCAGAGAGTGACAGGCATTGGGGTGTGTCTTTGGGTCATCAGGCATAACGGCCACACCATTTCACCACACCCTACCCTGCAGACACTGACAAGTGTCACGGTGTGCCTTGGGGTCTTTGGCCCTTATGCGCACCCCATTGCATCAGGAAATATGGTGAGATGAGTGCAGTATAGGAGAACAGGGTGAACTTTGGGGCTGAAGAGTCCAAGGCATACCTCGATGCCTCTCACTGGCTGCAGGGTGTGGAATGGTATGAGCATTACAGGCAAGAATCCCAAGTCACACTCCTGATGCCTATCATTCTCTACAGGGTGGGGCGTTATGGTTGGAAACCCTAACACCTCAGGCATTCATTGGTATTTTCCTCCAAATTTTTCAATGTTTTTTTGATGACCCCCACCTCATGAACAGTGGCAATATCAGTTTGTTAGTGGAAAGCTGCTTATGCACAGCGACTACGGCATTTAGCACCACAAGTGCAAAAACACATTCCGAACAGGATGTGAAAAATGACAACTGTGCTGTTCATGGGGAAGTGTAAAAAATGGCAATGTTGCAAATCTGCAATAAAAATATTTAAAAAACTGGTGAAGTCACGAGCGTGCATAGAAACTGTGCAACGCACACCCGTAATGGAATTCGTTTGGGGATTTTTTACAGCAGATTGTCAACACAGGCATTTTGGGACCTCCGATCATGAACAGTGTCACTGTGATTTTCTTTATCTGTCCCTAACAATGATTCCCCACAGCGACCACGCATCTCTGCGCTGAAAGTGTGAAAATACATTTCGGCCATGTTGTGAAAAATGACAGCTGTACTGTTCATAAGGAAGTGTGGAAAAGTGCCACTGGTGAAAATCTGGACTGAAAATATTACAAAGTCATGAACTTACGAGGGTGCATGGAAACTGTGCAATGCTCACTTGTAACACAGTCATTTTATGGACTTTTATTACCAAATTTTCAACATAGCCATTTTAAGACCTCTGCTCATGAACAGTGTAACTGTGATTTTCTTAATCTGTCCCAAACATTGCTTTCTCACACCGACTGCACCATTGTGCGCTACATGTGTGGAAACACATTTGGGGTGACATGTGAAAAATGGCAGCTGTACTGTTCATAAGGAAGTGTAATAAAATGGCAATGTGGAAATCTGAGTGAAAATATAGAAAATTAGCAAACTTACAAAATTAAGTATAAGGAATTGCATAATATGCCTTGCTCTAAATAAGCAGTCAATTTTAGGAATTTTTTCTGGAAATTTCCAACATAGCCATTTTAAGACCTTTTCTCATGAACAGTGCCACTGTGATTTTCTTAATGTGTCCACACATTGATTTACTTACCAACTGCGCCATTAGCTTACAGGCAGAAACACACTTTTGGGCAAGACATGAAAATGACAGCTGTACTGCTCATAAGGAGGTGTGGTAAAATGGCAATGTTGAAAATCTGGAGTTAAAATATTGAAAATTCACAAACTTACGGTGCGCTGATAGGAACTTCATAGCATCAAATAAAACAGTCATTTTAGGAATGTTTTTCACCAAATTTTCAACATAGCCATTTTAAGACCTCTGCTCATGAACAGTGTCACTGTGATTTTCTTAATGTGTCCCATACATTGATTTCGCACACCGACTGCGCCATTGTGCGCTACATGGGCGGAAACACATTTTGGGCAAGATGTGAAAAATGACAGCTGTACTGCTCATAAGGAGGTGTTGTAAAATGGCAATGTTGAAAATCTGGAGTGAAAATATTGAAAATTCGTGAACTTACGAGAGTGCGTAGGAACTGCGCAACGCACGCTCGTAAAACAGTCATTTTAAGGAATTTTTCCACCAAATTTTCAACATAGGCTTTTTAAGGGCCCACCTTATGAACAGTAGCAGTGTCATTTGGTTACTTGGTCTGAAAGGTGATTTCACGCAGTGACTGCGAAATCACCCTTCGGGCCCGATTAACGCCATGACAGTGAAAGCATTCATGAGAAGGTGTCCCAAAAACCCCATGTTGAAAATTTGGTGCAAAAATTCCAAAAAATGCCTGAGATATGCAGCAAAGTTGAAAAAACCCTATCTATCCCATTATACAGCTTGCCGGCATTTCCTCAGTTCAGCGATAGGCTTTGAAGAGTGCAGGCGTGTTCCAGTCCACCAAGATCATCACGCTGGAGTCCGGAGGTAAGTATTGGGGTGGGGGGAGGGGCGGGGTGCGCAGTGGGTGGGCGCGGTGGGGGCAGAGACTGCGAGGACCGTTTTCAGTTTCAGGTTTTGTTTTTTTAAATGGCCGGAGGCGTTTGCCACACTGGGGTGGGCTCCCAGCGTGGCACAAGGATGACTGGGGAGCTAGGAGCCAGCGGGGATTGGGCACCCCGTCGGCGATAGCATATGTTGCTACGCTGGGGTGGGCTCCAGCGTGGCACCCTGTACTCTGGGGGGTGGAACCAGTGGAGCCGGCGAGGGATTGGGCACCCGTCGGCTATCTTGATATAGCCATGCTGGGTGGGCACCGGTGTGGCATATGGGACACTGTTTTGGGGCGCAGCACAGCCGACGGGGATTGGGCACCGCTGGCTGCTAACAGTGCATGAAGCAGCACGCAGCAGCGTAGGTGGTGTGTGTAGGGGAGCAGCATGAGCAGGCGATATCTTATCACTGCTCACTGAAGCGTAGCTCCCCCTTTCAACTGTATGCCACTGCATTTTGGAGCTGTCATAGACAGCTCAAGCAGGCATTGGAGAACTGCGGCCGTACCTGCAAACACACTGACTGAATTGGAAGAGGGCTGCCACACCTCCGAAAACTCAGATGATGGCACTATGTTTCTTGCACATGCGTGCAAGCAAACATAAAAATGGAGCTTTACAGGAGAAAATGACATACAGGTTCAGCGCAGTTCTCCTTTAAAGAAAGTGCTCTTAAAGTGAAGCTGTAGTAAATAAACATTTCATAAAATGTGATCCACAAAAATGTAAGACACTCTCCGAGGGTTGTGTTTCTTAAACTAGAGTCATATGAAGAGCCAAATATATACAGTCGGCGTGGTAATAAAGAGCAGAATTAACCCAAGGGGCTTTAGAAATAAAGTGCTATAATAATATTATCAAGTTACGATACCTAAAATTACACCAAATGTTAACATTTACAATATGAAAAAAATCAGAACCCCAAGCAAGGAGAGACTAAGAATCGTCAATTAATTTCATGACTGATGAATATGTCCAATATTATATACCTATACGTATTATACGACACTGACAATATCTAGCAATACAGAACATTATGTACAAATACTCATTGTATTTTCTAAAGTCCCTTAATAGGATAGTGCTGCTCTTTATTACCATGTCCCATGGATATACAGTATTTATAATCTGTTCTTGAATGTTTAATTCATTTTAAGAAATATAACATTTTGGAGCGTGCTTAAAATGTTTGTGCAAATCCCACCTTAATGTAATTAATTGATTTTTTATTTGATTTATAAATGTTTTTTGATAACTCAGAGTTTAGTTTTTTTTACTGGACATGATATTTTTATATTGTTATGCACATTGCTGATAATGTAACATCATAATGGGGTCTCTATTTAGTCATATTTTATAATAAACATTATTTCTACAGCCTGTCACTTTAAGGGTATTTTCCTTAAAAAGGGCATTTCTCCACATTGGTGTCATTCCCTGACAAAGGAAACTTACCCCATGGGGGTGGTGGTAGTGGTATTGTAACTGGTACAATAAGCCACCAGGAGGGGGAAGGGATCACAGGACATCAGGACTTTTTTTTGGTATTCCTATGGGGATCAGGAGAGGGTGGGGGAACCACTAGACACCAGAGCATGCTTTATTTGAGGGAATCAGGTGAGAGTGGGGGTACCACTAGACCTCAGGGCATGATTTACTGTGGGGATCAGGTGAGGCCTGGGGTACCATTAAACACCAAATCATGATTTACTGTGGGGATCAGGTAAGAGTGGGTATACCACTAGACACTAAAGAATGATTTGCTGTGGGTGATGGGTGAGGGTGGAGTACCACTAAACACCAGGACATTATTTACTATGGGGACTGGGTGACAATGGGATACCACTAGACACCAGGGCATTATTTACTATGGGGACTGGGTGAGGGCGGGGTACCACTAGACACAAGGGAATGATTTACCTTTCGGATTGGGTGAGGGTGGGACACAGCCAGACACCAGGATATGATTCACTATAGGAACTGAGTGAAGGTGGGGTACCACTAGGCACAAGGGAATGATTTACTTTGGGGATTGGGTGAAGCTGTGGTACAGCTAGACACCAGGAAATGATTTACTATGGAGACTGAGTGAAGGTGGGGTACCAGTAGACACCAGGGCATGATTTACTATGGGGACTGGGTGAGGATGGGACACTGCTAGACACCAGGACATGACTCACTATAGGGATTAGGTGAGGGTGGGGTACCACTAGACACCAGGGCATGATTTACTGTGGGGACTGGGTGAGGGTGGAGTACTGCTAGACACCACGGCATGATTTACTATTTGGACTGGGTGAGGGTGGGGTACCACTGAACACCAGGGCATGATTTATTTTGGGGATTGGGTGAGGGTGGTGCACCACTAAACACCAGGACATGATTTACTATGGGGACTGGGTGAGGGTGGGGTACTGCTAGAAACCAGGGCATGATTTACTATGGGGATTGGGTGATGGTGGGAATACCACTAGACACCAGGGCATGATTTACTATGAGGATTGAGTGAGGGTGGAACACTGCTAGACAACAGGACATGATTCACTATGGGGATTAGGTGAGGGTGGGGTATCACTAGACACCAGGGCATGATTTGCTATGAGGACAGGGTGAGAGCAGAGTACCAGTAGACACCAGGGCATGATTTATATTGGGGATTGGGTGAGGGTGGGGTACTGCTAGACACCAGGGCATGACTAATTATGGTGATAGGGTGAGGGTGCAGTACCACTACACACCAGGGCATGGTTTTCTATAAGGATTGGGTGAGAGTGGGGTATTGCCAGACACCAGAGCATGATTTACTATGGTAATTGGGTGAGGGTGGTGTACCACTAGACACACAGGCTTGACTTACTATGGGGATTGGGGCGGCAGAGAATACCACTAGATGCCAGGGCATGATTTACTGTGGGAACTGGATGAGGGAGTTGGGTACCACTAGACATCAGGATATGATTTACTGTGAGGATCAGGTGAGGGTAGGGGACCACTGGAACACAGGCATGACTTACTATGGGAATTGGGTGAGAGTAAAGGGTACCACTGGACACCAGAGATGTTTTATTGCACATATGGGGGTTAGGTGAGATGGAGGGTCACCCAGGACATCAGGGCATATATCTTGCATATATGGGGATAGGATGAGGGTGTGGGGATACCACTGGATACCAGAATTAGTGTTTTTTGTACATATGGGGGATCAGGTGAGGGTGGGGGGAATGAGTGTTTTGTTTTAGGATAGATGGCATCTGTGTTGCTGGGTGGGTCATGAACCACTGTATGCATTGTGAAAAGTATGTTTTCATAAGCAGCAAATAACTTAGGCCGTGCAGCCTTTTAGTGCTTCCAAATCCCTCACAATATACACAGCATCCTGTATGCAGGTTCACTTCATTTGCATGGATGCAGTGGTGTATTTGGGGTGAACACCCTAACCACTTAGCAATATGATAGCTGCATCTTTAAATAAAGCAGCAGCTATGCCAACAGGCTGTCAACTGCATTATATCCAGTTAGCATGGCTGTAATACTGTTAGTGCCATGCTAATTGTTTGTATATATATATATATATATATGAACCCTAGACTCATTCATAATCTGGTGTCTCCAGAAAAAATGGTCAGTGAAATGTTTGCTGAATTGTTGACCATATTCAAGACACATTGTATTCCATGACCTTTTGTAATTCTGGAGTGAGTCAAGTTTTTTTTTGTGTGTGTGGGTAATTTGTACCCCACAGTCCTCAGACCGGCTGAATGCCACCAGCCACCCTAATCCCATCACCCCAGCTTTCTACCCAGACTTACAATCGCTCTACAGCTGCGTGACCTGGGTGCTCACCAGGTACAGGGCTTGTGGGTGGCTGGAGATGACCAACCAAATAGGGGACTGCCCATTTTCCACCCTTTCTCCCCTATATGAGTTGGTGCACAATGCCGCCCAAGATAGCCCTGCACATGCTTCTGTGTGCAGGATGTCAGCAACCACCACTCACCTTTGTCCCTGACATGATGGTCCCAGACTGCCTTTCCCCTAGCCATTGCTAGGATCTGGGCTTACACTGGGCACCATGTCCCCACCTCCCTGAAAGCAGAGAGCTTTTCACTGGATGCTCAGTCCTCTCACTCCCCAGCCAACCCCCAGTAACCCTGCTCCACTCCTGAACCAGGGCCGCCGGTGTGGTGGCAGCAGTGGCACCCAGCACCTCGACCCACTGCGCCACTGGGCCAGCTGAGCGAGCCAGATCTGACAGTAGATTTCACAAGCAGCTGAATCATTCCCCACTTTTGTAACAGCTCTGCAGTTTAACTGCACACTGTAGTTGTGGTACCTTGTTGGGTGAAATGCTTAGCTATTACTTAATATATGACATCAATGATAGCAAAATTCAAAAGAGGCTACTGTCTGAGACCTCGCTTGATTTAAAGAAAGCAGCAGAAAATGCACAAACAATAGAAGTGGCGGGGACCAGTGCACTTGAGTTGCATGGAGCAGGGCCATCCTCAATTTCTCCGAGTGCAGTAAAGCAGGCCACAGAGAGAGTGGTATTCAGACAGACCAGACGGACATTTGCTCCATCAAATCAGTATCTTTATTAACAGAGCATGTTAGTGCTCCCAGAGATTTGGTCTGTTACTGTCATTACTGTCTATGTTTCTATGTTTCTATTTACATAGTATTTCAGATGCAGATGCAAACACTGTAATGTAGTGACAGACATGACCCATATAGCTGTCTGCCTCTGTCTCAATGCCCTATTGAGCATGCTCTGTGCCAGCTATTTTATCCATTGTATGTGTGCTTTTAAGGCAGCCTGTGCCTAGCTGCTCCTGGGAGCACTAACATGCTCTGTTAATAAAGCTAACTGTACTAATCTGATGTACCAAGCCTGTATACGAGCATTATTCCAAGTAGTGTCTATCAACTTGAGACTGTCGTCAAGGACTTAAACCCTACAGATTGGCAGCAGAGACAGAAAAATAAACCCACCAGCTGTTCTTAAAAGCACTACAACAACATTTGACAGCAATCTAGCAAAAGCCTGCACACCGGACAAGAGATAGCCTGTTACCATCAGCCCACAAGGATCCAGTCACCTGCATCCTGCTCTCCACCAGTCTGCAAAAAGCCAACAGATAACCAGGAACTTCATTTTTAAAACACTGTACACATCTGAACTTCCCTGTTTGCCAGGCCCAACTGCTTGGACCTCATGGTAGCCTCTCTGCTGCCCCATCTCTGCAAGTACTCGCTGCCTCTCTTGTCCACTTGACGTAGTTTCTGACGGATCTTCTGATACATGAAACTCTGGTGCCTCTGAGCTTTTAGGATTACTAGAACAGCAGCAGCTAACATATTAGATATATGTATTCCATTAAAAAAATGGATCTAAAACTCAAAGAATTTTAATTGGGTATAACCAGTCAGGTGACCATGCATTATTACAGAAAAATGCACAGTCACCCTGGTCCTAACCCTGGCCAGATTTATTAGTAGACACATCATATGATGAGCAAATTAGTCCCTCTACACCCAGAACTGATCTCCTATCACAAACATTGCTGCTACCTTTACATACTAAAAACCTACAACTAGATCCTAAATATAAAACTACATTTAATAAAAAGCACAACAAATTAATTAAATGTTTACCTGATTATCACACTCTCCTTACACACATGAACAAATTAGAAACATTAAGTATTGTTCATACTTTTCATTACTATTAAAAAAATGGACAGAGTGAAATCTTAATGCTGATTGGCTAGAAGCATCAAACAGCTGGTATGAGGCAATAGATATAGGAAAATAACAAGTCCCAGTCTCCGTGTGCCTCATTTCGTTCCAACAGTACTGTACCAGTAGAAGGTTCAAAAATTACAAACTCCACCATGTTTTCTTTCTCACTTAGGGCGCTATGCATGAAGTGGGCAGGGGTACGTGAAAATGTTGTGTACCCCACCCGTGACCCTGTGCCCCACGGACAGGTGCTCTGATACTGGCATTCATCAATGCTGGTCACCTGTCCTCGGCTCCTCCCCCCAGCATGCAGGACTCTGCAGGGCCACCAGGGGCAGAGCTGCGGACCCGGGCAGACATCCAGTGGGAACCCATCCTGGGTCCAAATGTGGATCTCTCGCACTGCGATGCATGGGTCTGGGGTTGTGCATGCTGTCTAGGCACCCCGACCCATGCAGCATGGCCCCATGGCCAGTGGTGTCACAGGCCCAGCCTCAGCAAACGGCGCTCTCCTGGTGCAATGCAGGACCCCAGCGTTGGGACCCACCTGTGATCTGCAAACACACAGCTGTGCCCCAACACCATTGTGGATCCCCGAGCCCACATGGGGGGACATGTGCCACGGTCCATCTCCACCCTTGCAACATCCTGGTGCCGCCTCACAGCTGGCATTATGGGTACTCACCTGTCCCACTTCCCCTGCCCTCACCAGCTGCCTAGTGGGCAGGGGCAGCATGGAGTGTACTGGTCAGGTCCCCTGGCATCCAGAGGATGGGGATCGTGGGGGCGTGCAGAGGATTATGGCAGGGTCTACTCTGGCATACTCTGCATCACCCTCTGCACCCATGTGGCCAGCGCTATGCAGTTTAGTGAATACCGCATAGTGCTGGCGCATCACCGGAATGCCCCCAGCATGGTGCGGTCAGCGGATGTGGGGGATCGGGTGCACTGGGTCTGCGTGCCCTTTCTTTATGCATGCCGCATGGGGGGCACAATGGGTGCAGAGCGGCTATGTGCCCCGGATATGTGCTTGTAGCCACTCTGCTCCATTCATGCATAGAGCCCTTAGTGAGCAAGAGCCTCCCCCCAAACTCAAACTATCACTACAACACATTCATGGCAGTCAAAATATCCAAGAAGCAGAAAAAAAATCATAATACAGGCTACAATATTTTACAGTGTGCTACCTTATACTAGGAAAACTGCCTTCAAGGAAACTCGTCATGCTGCTTATCCACTGCAAATTAACACAGCAATCATGCTGATGGAGCTGGTTCTCTGGACGTCCCTGACCCACAGTATTCCACAGTGCAGATTAAACCACAGTTACAGAATACCATTAAATGTTTGTAAAAAAATACAAAAAAAACCCCACAAACACATCATGGCACACTACCCATAAAAAACAACTCCACTATTGATGGAAGGGTTGGGGGTCTGGCATAGAAGCATGAGCCTGCTGCTGTCCCACACCCACCATTCTGTCCTGCCAATTTAACTGTTTAAAATGAGCATTTAAACATAAAAGGAAAGATTTTTTTTTTCTGAGCCACTCAACAACCGGCACAATCAAAAATGTCACATAACTTGCCTGTCTCTTTCACCCTCATGGAGACCACTGAGTTTGAAGACCTCTTCAGTACCACTAGAGATGACGATCAACAAGTACAGTCCAAAAACAGAAAACAGACACTGCCACTGCCACAAGCCAGAGACATGTCCCTGTAATGTTCCATGAGCACAATTGCATTGAAGCTGATCATGACAAGCTCACCACTAAACAAGCATTTGTCAATGCTGAATATTGTCTTGCTAGCACTGGCATTGGTAGTGCAGTAAATTGAGAGATGCATAATGGGAATGGCAGCGAAGAATTGAACTGACACCAACCACACTCCCACCCTGCAGAGACTAACAGACATTGGGGTGTGCCTCTGGGTTGTCAGCCATAATTTTCATGCCATTTCACCTCACCCTACCCTGCAGGCACCGACAACTGTCGTGTTGTGCCTTGCGGTCTTCGGGCCTTACTCTCACCCCATTCCATAAGGAAATACGTTGAGATGGGTGCAGTATAGGAAAATGGGGTGAACTTTGGGTCCGAAGAGTCCAAGGCACACCTCAATGCCTGTCACTGGCTGTAGGGTAGGGGGTGGGAGTGGCATGGCATGGCATGAGCATTACAGCTGACAATCCCAAGTCACACCCCTGACGCCTGACAATCTCTACATGGTGGGGTATTACGGTTGGAAACCTTAATGCCCCAAGCGTTTGTTTGGCATTTTCACTCCAAATTTTCAACATGGGCTTTTTGTGACCCCACCTCATGAACAGTGGCACTATCAGCCGAAAAGTGATTTTGCACAAATACTGTGCCATTTGGTGCCACAGGTGCTAAAACACATTTCGGGCAGGATGTGAAAAATGACAGCTGCACTGTTCATGAGAAGGTGTAAAAAAATGACATTGTTGAAAATCTGGAGTGAAAATATGAAACATTGAAGTCACAGTGTGCATAGAAACTGCACAACGCACACCCGTAACGCAATTAACATACTAACATACTATTTGCCAGCAGATTAGGCCTTATGGTCTATCGAGTCTGCTCAAACCTCAGACCCCTAGTTGGGTGCCGAGGCTCTCCCCCCCCCCTTGTGTTCCAGAAACCCCTATCATCCATCCCCACCCCCCTGGGACAGGCCATTCATCTGATACATCCACTTTCTGTGTCTGTCCTACCCTCTCTTGAAGCCCTCTACTGTGGATCTCTGAACCAGCTCACCAGGCAGTGCATTCCAAGGGTCCACCACCCTCTCAGTGAAAAACCTCCTCCTCTTTTCCCCCCTCACCCTTCCACCTTCCAACTTCAAAACATGCCCTCTGGTGATACCTCCCTGCTTTAGTCTAATGCCCTTAAAAAATTGTTTGGGGGATTTTTTTAACCAAATTTTCAACATAGGCATTTTGGGACTTCTGCTCATGAACAATGTCACTGCAATTTTGTTAATCTGACCCAGACATTGATTTCCCACAGCGACCGCACTATTGTGCGCCACATGTGCAAAAACATATTTCAGGCAGGATGTGAACAATGACAGCTGTACTGTTCATAAGGAGGTGTAAAAAAATGGCAATGTTGAAAATCTGGAGTGAAAATATGAAAAAATGGTGAAGTCATGAACGTGCGTAGAAACTGCGGAACACATGCCTGTAATGCAATTATTTGTCGGATTTTTTTAACCAAATTTTCAAAATAGGCATTTTGTGACCTCTGCTCATAAACAGCGTCACTGTGATTTTGTTAATCTGTCATAAGCGTTGATTTCCACAGCAACTATGCCATTGTGTGCCGCGTAGCGAAAACATTTTGGGCGGGATGTGAAAATGACAACTGTTCATAGGAGGTGTGAAGAAATGGCAATGTTGAAAATCTGAAATGAAAATATTAAAATTGTCGAACTACGAGTGTGCGTGCAAACTATATAACGCACACTCCGTAAGACAGTCATTTTGTGGATTCTTCACTAAATTTGCAACATAGGTTTTTGGACTTACATCATGAACAGTGGCACTATCATTTTGTTATCTGTCCCAAAAGATGATTCAGAGTAGCAACCGCAAAATCATGTTTCGGGACTGAGAAATGAAATGACAGTGCCAGTGTTCATGAGGTAGGGTCCCAAGAACCCCATGTTGAAAATTCGGAGCCAAAATTCAAAAACATGGCTGAGATACCCACCTAAGTTGAACCCCCTCTCAATTTATGCCATTATACAGCTTACTGGCATTTCTTCAGTTTGCAGTCTGCTTTGAACAGTGCAGACGTGTTCCCACTCCACCGAAGATTGCAGCACCAGACCTTTGGGGGTAAGTATGGAGTGAGGGGAGGTGTTGGGAGGTGGAGTGTGCAGAGGGTGGGTGTAGGGTGGAGTAGGGGAGATGCCACAGACAACAGACCATTTTATTTGTTTCAAGTACCAAAAAAAAACCCAGACCTCATGGGACTGTTTTCTTTTTTTACAGATGAAATCAAAGAAATGTTGGGCATACTGGGGTGGGCTTACAGTGTGCCACACAATGGGGGTGGGGCGGGGGCAGGGGCAGGAACATGCTGACGTGGTTGGCTTTGTCAGAGCAGCAGCACACTTAGGTGGGCTCCCAGTGTGCTACACAATGTGGGGGGTGGCGGACATGCCGACACAAGGATTGCATCCCCGATATCAGCCTTCTTTGGGCATTATGTGGTGGATGGCAGAAGCCACCAGCAAGTTTACTGAAATGTTTCACCAGGAAAGGCACATGGGGGGGCATGTCATCTGTGTCGCTGCATGACGAGCTTGTCTCGGATTGCAGCGGTACATTTCTTTCAAGTTGGTGGCACTTTGCATATACTTGTGTCTGCACTAGCATGCTGGCTCATTGGGGAATGAGGGACACACCTACTAAAGCGTGTCCTGCATTTGCCACAACACTGACACACCTCTGAAACTGCTACTATCCCAATATGTTGTTTGAGCATGCCCACAAGCCCACATGAAAAATCACAGCTTGAGCAGTCTGAGTCCTGAAAGATTGGGCTACTACCAAAAACATACACATTCAGTTTAAAACTGTGTCCCTATAAGAGCTGAACAGTTTACTAAGGCAATTGCATGCTGAGGTACAGACGGACAGCGGCGAGCACTATTCTGTCTCAGGCTACTGTGCTCTGCATGCCAGCCTGAACCACCACCTCAACTCCCCTGCTGTGGCCCACAGCATTAGTATTACTAATGACCCCATATTTTGCTCCACAAATAATGTACTTACCAGCGTTTTGAAAACATTGAGGAAACAGCAGAAAGACACCACCAGTCACCACCTTGCAATAAGTGCTGCAGACTTGCAGAAGTTAAGAAAATCTCCTGCTCTGAGACCCAATACCATGCCTGGCGTGATCAGGAAGGCATGGTTTGATATTCAAATCACCATGGCCAGCCATGGTCGGGAGGGACTCCATGACTTGAAAGTTAACTTCTTCCTGATCAAAGGTGATGAGAATGGAAATGAGTATGTAATTCTCATCCATAATGAGAGTAAAAAAAATCATAAAAATTCATTGGAGGCTAATAAGGAGAGCTGTAGAGGGTTTATATGTATGTAGAGCCCTCAGATCCACTGTGCCCAGTAAAATCATTTAAAAAGTATATCTCCAAGTTGCCACCAGAAACTCCTACATTTTACCTTCATCCACTCCATCACCCAGAGGAGTACTTGGAAAAGCAATAATGCTGGTACGCGAAGGAGCCAATGGGGAAGAACTATCTCAGAGGACTAATGGCAAAGCTAAACAAAGAGGCAAATTTGAGCAGAAGATACATGAATCATAGCATAAGGGCCACAGCTGTGCAACTACTCTCAAATGCTGGGCTAGCATCTCGAGAAATAACAAGTGTGACTGGTCATCGATCCAAAGCAAGCCTCATGAATTATTGGTCAGAGAATGGAGCAGACAGATGGAAATGGAGTGTAATTCTGGGTGGTCATGATGGATCAAAAGGAAAAACTACAAGGCAACCCTGCAACAACAAGTAGCTGTTCAATACCACCTGCTCTCACACCATGCCCAAACTCTGCCAATACATTCCAGCCAATGAACTGCAATTTCTTTGCACACATTAACTTTGCTTCAAATAACAAGCAGTGTCTCGGGTTTTTATTTTGCCCATTTTCTTCACTGGAATGTGCCACATGCACAAAACAGCCATTTTGTTATTTTATTTTTTGAGTAACAAGAGAAGCTATTTTTTATCTCTGACATCAAAAAACAATAAGTTGTATTATAAATTTAATTTTTGTGTCTCAGACTCTTTAAATATTTTTGTCAGGTACAAGCCCATTTTCAAAGCACAATAATACCCTCAGGGTGGGCAGTATTGGGCTATATCGGACCTTCCAGCAGCTATAAGGCCCTCCGCCTGGAATGTCAGGCTTCATTATGCCCCTGGGCAGTCCTGTATGACCCAGTAACACCCACTCTGTTAGAAATTATTGCTTGCTTACTTGTTTCATGGCCGACAATGAAAACTTATCCTCCTATTATCTGCTTACAAGGGAAATCTCTGCTGCTTACCCTGACAGAGATAAAATTGAGGCTCTGGCTCCACCATGAGGCCTTTACTGTGTGTGTACATTATGTTTTGAGAGGAGCATTCTGCAAATGGTATTTAGCAGAATTCTGAATCCCTGTTTTCCATGGTAACCATTCTATGGTACACATTCCATTTTTTGAATGTGGGGAAAGACAGAGAGAAAAGAAACAGGATGAAGAAACAAGGCAATATAAAGAATATTGGATGGGCAACTATGCACAGCCAGTGTGTTCCTTCCACAGAAGGGTTCCGGATTCCCCCTGATCTCGAGAGGTCCGTGGGAATCAAAACCCCAAGGTAGCAGAACACACTGGTTGTGCATAAAGTTGCTCATCCAATATATTTTATAATGTATTGTAAAAAAAAAATCCAGACATTTTTGGTTGTTCAAATAATTGTTTCCTTTTTCATCCCGCCCACTTTCTCTCATGCCCTGCTCTTCTTCCCTGCCTCAGTCATTAATTGTAATTTTTTTTTACTTTTACCATAGCCTTAGCCATGTTTAAAAAGTGTTTCTTCCCCCCTGCTCTTGTTTACTTCCTCGCTTGCAGCTTTGCTTTTTGTGTGTATGAACTATTGCACTGTCAATCAAATGTGCCTGCGGCAGTTCTTTCCCCTTTCAAAACAAAACTGATACAGTCCCTAGAGGTTTCAGAATGCTGTTGCACCATAAAAGTGAACAATTACATTCATGACCTTTGAACTCTGGTACAACAGCATTTTAAAAGGGATGGAATTATATGCAGGACAACCCTCTACACTATAATACTGTATAAACAGAGAGAAAGGGTGGGAGAACAGTTACAAAGGCAGAGGCAGATCCAAACTCCTTAAATACATTCTAGAAGTTCAAAAACACGCATACATTTGAATAATCCAAACTGCTTAAATATATTCTAGAAGTTCATAAAAGCACATTTGAATCATATATGGGTGTTTTCAGGTGAAATCTACCACATCCCACATAAAAAAAAAAAAACTGGCAGGTTCAACATTTTGAAGACATTTCCATTAAAATACTATACCTGTATTGAATTCAAATGCAAATAAGGTAACATGCTTTTTTTTACTAAAATGCATTCCACACATGTTCTTTATTATTTTTTTTGTTTTTAGCTAACCTTTCAGTTACCAGAATATGAACTATTTTTTTCTTCAAAGTTAAAATGGAAGCATGTTTTAATGAAAGGTCCTATTTTTTATTTTTTAAATAATGTCTTCTTATTGTCACTTATTTTAAGTCAAAATTTAAATGTCATTTTGCAAGTGCAATAAGACATTTCAATGTGTGCCTTTATGGGGATATAATCACATTTCTCAGGTCCATTTAACAGCACTCAGCTGTACCTCATACCTAACAACACACCTGAGGTGTGCCATTAGGTTACAATAATGGACACCCTATCATGTTGTATTGCTTACATATCTCATAATCTCATGCATCTACCATCCACAGGATGTCAGTGTGGATCAATTGGTAGCACATCCGCCTCTGGGCCAGAAGGTCATGGGTTCTTGCCCCACTTTGGGATAGGGCTCATAAACAGTGGCACCTGAGTGCAGTACTATGGGGGTGTTGTATTGTTGGGGTGTGCCATCCTTTGGATGAGATGTCAAACCAAGGTCCTTTCTACCGATCTCTGCTTCTGTCCTGGTGGGTGTTCAGGTGGAAGTAAAAGAACCCAAGGCACTTTGTGCAAGAGTAGGGAATTTTTTCCCCAGTATCCTGGCCAACAATCCCTTTCCCATAAAACCAGGTCATGCAATTGTCCAAGGCTGTGTGTGGGTGTTGATGTGCAAAATGGCTGCCACTACACAGTCAGTCACTACCAGTCTCTCATTGCTTGTGAAGCACTTTGGGATACAATGAGTATGGAAAAGGACTATATAAATGTTGATTCATTAAACACAAAATTCAGAGCACTCCCAACCAGAAAAAAAAAACTATAAAGCACTGGCTAGTGCAAAAACTTTTATTAAACTGGTGTCTCAGAGCTGGCCCAGTGGTGCTGAGAGTTGAGGCGCTGGAAGCCACACCTCGCGCTATGCCGGTGACCCGGGTTCGAGAATGGACTAGGGCCATTGATGGTCGGCAGGAGAGGGAAGAGATTGAGTGTCCGGAGGACTGCTCTCCCTTCCCAGGGAGGGACTTGGGCTTGGTGCTGCTCCTCTTTGGCTCCTGGTGGAAACCGGGGGCAGCACAAGGAACATGCGGTGCTGTGATCAGGGGGTGGAGCTGTGGCAGATGTTGGCACATTAGTGCCAGGACATCATTGCATGTCCACACTCCACAGGGGAAACTGTCATGCCAAAAATACCCCTGGAGGATCGGGAAGGTGACAAGGTCTCCGGGGGTCATAGCCCACATCCCCAATGCCAGACCATCCCTCCAATGGCTCCATACAACCCTTGGCCAGGACAGACCCTCTAATTTCAGATAGGCTGCCAAGTAGGTGAGGTGGGCCCTCCCCCAGAGGGTGATCCGGGGAGCTGGAAAGTCTTGGTGGAGGGTGCTGGAGGGGGGGATGGCCACAGCAGGGAGTAGAGGCGTAGGGTCGTGTGAGCACCTCTGAGAGATGCCTCGGTCCAACAGGAGAACAAACAAAATGTACAAAAAAAAAAAAACAATTGGTGTCTCTGGTACAACTAGATGCAAACAAATTAAAACAGCAAGCCTCACTAAATGTGAGCTGCCTAACGCATTTCATACATAAAATGTACCCATTATGAAAGGAAGACAGAAAGTTTGGTACACATGTCGGGGAACACTTTCGTGCCATTATGAATAAAAACATGAATTATGCAATGGCAGCACACATGCAGAATGCTAGGGGTGATCATATATTTCATTTTCAAGGCATTGAAAAAGTATGTTCGAACTGTGGGGGTGTGGGGGGATGATTTGGATAGGAAAGCTTTACAAAGAGAAGTTTTCTGAATCTTTATGTTGGGGGCCAATGATTGGCCAGGTTTAAACTGGTGGTTTGACCTGGCACCATTTTTGAAATATTAATGTTTGCATAAGTAAATGCCAATAACACTCTTTTTGTGTTTGTCATGCGCGCAAGCGCAGACGAACATGTTGATATGAGAGTTGCTAGAGAGAGGTGTTAAGGGTGCCAGCCCAATGGCCAGCAGTGCTGCAGGGGCTGGTCTGCGGCCAGCAAATCAGCAGGCAGTGTTCTGATGACACTGGTTTGCTAAGGGGGCTCGCGGTTCTGTTCTTTGAAATGTGAGCCCTTCAGCTGCAGCTTAGAGTGTCTTTCCTTGTTAAACAATGTCCCCTTTCTCTGCTGCCACTTAGGGTGTCTTTCCTGATTAAACAATTTCCTCTTTCCGACACTGGGATGCCCACTCCTTGTGTCGGATGTGCCCCCCCAACCCGTTCATATCCCTAGCCGACATCGGGGTGCCCAATCCCCATGTCAGCATCCCCCCTCCCTAACCATTGTGGCACACTGGGAGCCCACCGCAGCGTGCCTAAATTTGTATTCATTTTTTTTTTACCTGTAAATGAAGAAAACCTTCCCTCGTGGTCTTTTTTGAAAACCTTCCCTCGTGGTCTTTTTTTTTTTTCACCTGTAAAACGAAAAACAGCCCTCGTTGTCTCCCGTCCCCTCCCCATCCCAACCCTCCCTCTGTGCCCACCTCCCGCATCCCCCTTACCCCCATACTTACCCTCCAAGTCAGCAGATCGCGATCTTCTGCAGCGAGGACACGTCTGCACTCTTCAAAGCCGACCGGCAAACTGAAAGAATGAAAGGTAAGCCGTATAATGCAAGTCAATGGGGGTTTCAACTTATGTTGATATCTCAGCCATTTTTAGGAATTGGGGCCCCAATTTTTCAACATGGGGTTCTTGGAACCCCCACCTCATGAACATATCACTGTCATTTCGTTCCTCAGTCTCGAAAGGTAATTTTGTGGTCTCTGCATGAATTTTCTTTTGGGACCGAGTAATGAAATGACAGTGCAACTGTTCATGAGGTGGGGTCCCAAAAAGCCCATGTTGCAAATTTGGTGAAAAAATTCCAACAAATGACTGTGTTATGAGCGTGCGTTGCGCAGTTTATAAGCATGCTTGTAACTTCACTAATTTTTTATATTTTCACTCCAGATTTTCAACATTGCCATTTTTTCACACCTCCTCATGAACAGTATAACTGTCATTTTTCACATCCTTCCCAAAATGTGTTTTAGCACCTGTGGCACCGAACGGTGCAGTCACTGTACGAAATCACCTTTTGGGATTGAGTAATGAAATGATAGTGCCACTGTTCATGAGGTGGTGTCTCAAAAAGTCCATGTTGAAAATTTGGAGTGAAAATACCAACATACATCTAGGGCATTAGGTTTTCAAACTGTAACGCCCCCACCCTGTAGAGATGGACAGATGTCAGGTGTGTGCCTTGGCATCATCGCCATAATGCTCACACCATCTCCACCCCCACTCCCACCCTGCAGCCAGTGATAGGCATTGGGTGTGCCTTGGAGTCTTGGCCCAAACATTCACCCCATTCTCTATACTGCACCCATCTCAGCTTATTTAATTATGAAATGGGGTGAGCGTTAGGGACAAAGACCTCAAGGCACACTGTGACACCTATCAGTGTCTGCAGGGTGGGTGTGGAATGGCATGAGCGCTACTGCCGATGACCCAAAGAGAAATCCCCAATGCCTATCAGTCTCTGGAGGGTGGGGGTGGGGCGTTAGGGTTGGAAACCCTAATGCCTGATTAAGGAAGTAAATCAGGGAGGGACGTTTTATGTCACCTACCTTGATTTCAGCAAAGCCTTCAACATCATCCAACATAGGAGGCTGATTAACAAGATGAGTAGTCTGGCAACGGGGCACAAGCTGGTAAACTGGGTTAGAAACTCGCTGATGGACAGGAGGTAGAGGGTGACGGTAATGGGATCCAATCTAGGGAGAGGGGGTGACCAGCGGAGTGCCTCCAGGATAAGTTCTGGGACCAGTCCTGTTCAATATCTTTATTACAGACATTGTGGAAGGGCTAGAAGGAAAGGCCTGCCTGCCTGTTTGCAGATGACACTAACATCTGTAACAGAGTTAATACTCCAGAAGGGTCGAAGAAAATGAGCAGGGACATGGAGAGGTTTGAAAAATGGTCTGAGGAGTGGCAACTGAGGTTCAATGCAAAGACGCCCAAATAATGCACCTCAGAAGATGGAAACCTGTGGAGAGTTAAAGGATTGGGTGGAGGTGCTGATGATCACCAAGGAAGAAAGGGACCTAGGAATTATCAGTTTTGATGACCAAAAGATGTCAAAGCAGAGCACAAATGTTGCAAGGACGGCCAGTGGCATGCTGGGGTGCACAGGCAGAGGTATCACAAGCAGAAGGCATGAGGTGGCGATGCCACTGTATAATGCACTAGTGAGGCCTCACCTACAGTACTGTGTGCAATTCTGGAGGCCGCAAATGCGCAAGGACATTGACAGGGTGGAGGCAGTCCACATAAAGGCAACCAAGATGGTACATGGCTTGCAACACAGAACATATCAAGCGAGATTAGAAGGACCTCACTGTGTACTTATTGGAGGTTCAATATGTGCTACATAGCTCAGTGTTTGTGATACGTAAGAGCTGAATAAGGTATGGTTAGCACTTAGATATGTTTGAACTGGAAGGTACATAGGTCAGTGTTTGTAGTACGTAAGAACTGAGTACTGGAGTAGATGCTTAGATACATTAGGCAGGAATGGTACATAGACAGTGCTGATAATACATAGGAACTGCATGAGATGGTTGATGTTTAGATATGTTTGAGTTGGATGATATATATAATTGATGTTAGAACTTGATCTTTTGGGCTTTCTCTATATCCCACCTTTGGCAGGATGCTAGGTAAGTGTAGGATTGAAGGCCCAAAAAGAAATGTAATAACTGATGTGATTACCTCCTCCAACTCTGGAGACTGTGGCCAGTAGCACGCAGGAGAGAAAAAAACCCTTATAGGGAAACCTCCGTTGACCCATGGCTACTGACCTGCCCATCCTCTGGTAATACTAAAGAAGATCAATCCTAATCTAGGTAAATATTGATAATTATCTTCTAACTAGATCCAGAGTGTTAGTCGTAGAGCATATCCTGAGTTCGATCACAAGCAGGTAATCCTAGAAGATGAGGTACTGTCAAATGAGGCCACCAAGGAGAGACATTAGCTGAAGAGATTACAAAATCCAAGTCCATAGTATCTGTAGGTGTAGAAGGCTAGGAGTTATGCATATTCAGGTAGCTTGGTAAGCAGCTAGTCGTGGAATTACACTTTGGAATGGCGAAAATGTAGAACTGGTTGAAGGTCAATCCTGGAGTGCTATAGAGAATGAAGTCCAATCTAGAAGTTGTACTGAATTACTGTAAACATCAGCTAGGCCTCCTTAGTAGGGGCAGAGCAGGAGATGGTGGATCCCACGTGATCCAAAGGGCATAATTCCAGTAGAGAAGGCACCAGAGCCCCTTGTTTATGGGGCGAAGCAAGAAGCAACAAGCAGGCAGTCAGGCTCATTTGCAGGGCGAATCAGATAGAAACCTCCAGGCCCTCTTGTGGGGCAAAGCAGGAATATGTAGAGTAAGCAAATAGGCCCATTTTTTTGGGTGAAGTAGGAGTGCGGTGAGCATGAGCTAGGGCCTTTGCAGGCGAAGCAGGGGCCTGGTGGACCCTCATGGACTACCATGCAATTTTGTCCAGTAGAGACGGCGAGACCCCCACATGGCTAGGCTGAGAGGGGACACAAATGTGGATGAACAGCACCCAGCCTTAAGCGGGCAAAGCCAGAAACATGGTGGGACCCCACGTAGTCCACCAGTACACTAGGTTACAGAATAAGGAGAGACCCATAGTGGTCGGCCAAAGTGAAGGACAGCATTGAGCAAGTGCTAGGCACTCTGGTGAGTGAAGCAGCAATTTGAAGAAATCCTAGGATAACACTGAGACCATGGGCTGGAACGGTGGCCATTGTGGTGGAAACCCAGATGATAACGGATATCCTTTGATGCAGTCAAGGAGAAGCAAAGGTAGGAGGTGGCAAACATTTTTCCTTGATGAGAATCAGAGCTAGGTATAGTCTGACGAGAGATAACAGCTGGCTACATGCAGATAATGGATAAAGGCAGATGAGGCTAGCTGTCTGCATTAGATTTACAAGTATCATTGTCTATGGTGATGATGAGCGGGAAGTCCACATGAAGATAAATGTCCGACAGATGGAGAAATTCAACTAGGAGTGACGTCAAGAGGAGGGACATTGGTTACAGTCCATAATCGAGGAAGCTGAGTGAATTTGCAGTAATTCATTCATGGACATTCAAACTAGTTGAAGATAAGTGCCACCAGGACAATGTTTGAGGACGTAGAATCATAGAGGATGACACATCGGGAAATGACAGCTAGGAACGATGATGAGGTAGGAGTCTATGGAATGGGAGGCAAGCCTGAAGTCGGAAGTCCAATGCAATAGCAGGTTACAAATGAGTATGTTAGCAGAAGGGAGAATTGTCCTAGATTGTCCAAGGATGGAGAAATTCTCAATGGAGATGTATGGCATAGATACTAGGTTGGTACTGGATCAGAATGGACAGGATTGCAAAAGACAAGTAATAAATGATGATGTTGGGTAGGCCTGGACTGGCAAACTGAAGGATGGATTCCTTGAGATCCAGAGTAAGCAGAGTTTGAATGTTTGAGCGATCTAGTAGGTAGCAGGTGGTCAGCCGGAGGACAACTGCGACCCCCGCATGGGCCTGCTGAATGAAGATGGAAATCTGTTTGAGCAAGAAGAGTACCTTGAGGCTCAAGGGATTCGGGATGGCGAGACCCCCACATGGGTTTGCCATCACCATGATTAGATAATCTCGAAATAATGGGGGCAAACCTCAGTGAGAGACTGACTGTAATGACTTGAGTACAGTTGAACAACAGAAGAACCCTGTGGGGCTAAATTAGGTATGGCGGGACTTCATGTAGTCCATCATCACTATAGTACTGTGCATTCTGAAGAAAGGATGGCAGGACCCCCACGGTCTGTCATAGCAGTAAGCGCATGGTCCAATATGAGGAGGCAGTCCAAAGAAGTCCACATGTAGTATGAATTAGGAGCGATGAGGAGATGCCCAGTTGTGGGAATGGATGTTCGATGAGGAGACCTCTATGGGTCCGCCGTTGTAATAGTAAAGTGGACGATGTGAGTTTCCAAGGTCCCATGGAGACTGAGGCTGATCAAAAGATTCTGTTCTGGGTGATTGGATGAGATGATAAAACACTGAGGTTATTGCTATAGCCAGGCTGAAGCTGAAACCTTCACAGTGTGTAGCGAGGAAGGAGTGGATGATAACGGGTAAAGATGACCTGGCAGTAGAATTATAACAGTTGAAGGTTGCCCACATTGAGGCGATATGAAGGTCCCTGTCATATTGCCAGGGGGACCCCTCAGAGGTCTGTCATGACAGCGTGTAAGGATAGAGTAGCAAACAGGTCCCCACGTGGGTGAGCTGGAGTGGCAGAACCTCCACTTACGTCTGCCTGAGGAGGAGTAGAGTGAGTGAGTCGGGCTAAGCCTCCACGTAGGCTAGCTAGACTGGCAGAACCCATATGTAGGTCTGCCTGAGGAGGAGTACAAGTGAGGGAGTCAAACTAGGCCTCCAAGTAGGCTAGCTGTACCAGCGGGACTGCCACATAGGTCAACCTGTAGAGGAGTAGAAGAGAGAGTTGAGCCATCTTCCACATAGGCTGGCCAAACCGACAGAGTATGTATGGCAGTATGGCGGCCTCCATCTAGGCCTCTTGGAGGAGAAAGCAGCAGGAGTGGATCTGAAGGAGAAGGAATGAGGTAGATGTAAATGTCAGTAGGGGTGTAAATATCCAGGACAGCAGGTTAAGTACTTCGTCAAGTAGACTGAGGCAACCTGATTCTCCTGAAGAAGAACCGTGCCGTATGAAAATGGTTGTGCAGGAGTTGTGGGCTTGGTACGATGATGATTACTGGAAATCAACCACTGGTATACTCCACCATCATGCAAAGCATACTATAGATGCTCTGACCTGTCTGAGCAAGTTGACAGACACGACAGTGGTAGGATGACGAATGTTGCACAGAAAGGTCCAAATGAAGTGGGACCGATGAGCTCAAATGAAAGGAGTAAAGAGGTTCAAGTCACAAGGTAAACTTACCTAGTAAATACTTTGCAAATGAGGGAACACTCTCCAGTAGGAATGTTTGTAATTTCATTGCTCCTGGAATGTACACTGAAATGTGACATAAAATCTGGTGACAGCGTATCATGGTATAGAATGCAGCTGGAAATAGATGAGCAGTTTAAAGTTTATGAGTCATCGTGGAATCCACAGCCCGAAGATGACTGGTTGGCTGAGGAAGCTAGCAAATCAGTGCACAGCCACATAGGTAGTAGGTGCATGGTGCTGAGAAAAAAAAAAAAACAGAATTCAGAGTTCCCCATCCCACTGAGCTGCAGGGTGAGGGTCAGGAAAGTATTGTAAGGTGGCAGTGCACCGGCCTCAATTAAAGTGTAGAATTCTGAAATGCTCCATGGCCCAAGGAGCAGAAAGGCAGACTGTGGAGAGATGCTGGTGCTGGAGATGGCCAAAAGGAGGCAGCACGAAGAGCAGACAGCTGGAGCGAGCACCGGTGAAAGTGAGAGTCCTGAAGTGGCTGGGCCGGCTGGATCCCCGAAGTGACACTGTGGTTGGGCTGAGGTGGTACTGGCGACCAGAGGCTGGTGAGGGGAAAGGGAACCCCCCCAAAAAATACAGGCACAACAAGATAGGAACGGGCAAAACAAAAAGCAAGGCAGAGAACAGGGAAAACGAACCACGGGAGAAAAGAAAAAGGCGGGGGGGGGGACGACAGAAGACGAGAGAAGGGATGAGGGGGCAGCAGAACACAGGGGAGAGAGAGCCAGCCCCAACCACACAGCACTGAAGAGTCCACTCACTCTAATCTGAGGGAGTGGAAGCTGCAAACTTAAGTGAGGATGGGGGAGGAGCTATGTTCCCCCACTGAACCACAGGCCTAGCCTTCCAAAAAGGAGAGAGTGGGGGAACATGATAGATATGTTTAAGTACCTCAAGGGCATAAACAAGGTACAGAGGTGGACATTTTTCAATACATCAAATGTTCGGCATTGACAAATGCTTGTTTTTTATCTTAAAAAAAAGAAAACCATCCATCATTGTCTGCTGTGTAACCCCCCCCCAAACAGTATACAGACACTGGGGGTGCCCAAACCCCCAGTGTCCTCATCTGTTTGTCCATTGTTGTGTGCTGTGTAACTCCCCCAAACAGTATGCAGACACTGGAGGTGCTCAGTGCCCCAGTGTCATCTGTCTATCCATTGTTGTCCACTGTAACCCCCAAACAGTATACAGACACTGGGGTACCCAATCCCCAGTGTCCTCATCGGTTCAGCAAACTCCCTGAAAAAAAGAAAACTGTCCCTCATCATTTTTTACCCTGTAAAAGAAAATGTCCATCATTGTCCATTCCGCCATTACCCAACCCCCTACCCTCCCATTCAGGACCCACCACCCCACATCCCCCGTACCCCATGCTTACCCACCAGAAGTCTGTCACCGTAATCTACCTTGGACTGCAGGCACATCTTCACTCTTCAAAGGCCAACTGCGAACTGAGGCAAGCGCTTCAATGTATTTTTTTTATACTTGTTTTATTAAGAATTATAATGTCATATAGCATGTCATTACAATCATGAAATATTGCATTTCCATATCCATTTCTCCATGACCATTGTAAAGTGAAATACATAGCATTTAACTTTCACCCCAACAATCTGGACTCATGAATTTACCATTAGATCAAATATGTTTAAGTACATTGTAAAATAATAACTTATTAACTTATACCAGGATTTGAAAACACAGTAGAGTTTAGAATTCAGAACCTCTTAATTTTCAGGTCTTTGCTGTCTAGGTTGGGAATCATCTAAGAGTGTTAAGTCTAAATACCTCAGGTCCACCCAGGGTCTAGTCAGTTGGCTGAAGGGGCTCATACAGGAGCCACCTCATCCATCTGTTCTGGTACACCTGAGGTTGCTGTCTCAAGCTGAAGGTTATTTTCTCCACACGATGTATAGATTCTATTATAGAGGACCACTCAAAAAGATCCAGTGGAGACTCCTGCAGCCACCTCCTAGTTATTGACTTTAAGGCCGCAGTTATCAATATCAGCCACAAATACTTTGCTTCTACACCTAATATTTCTTTAGGTATAATACCTAATATTAATTGTTCCGGGCCCAATGTTGTTTGAATTAAGAATATTTGTGTCAGATGCTAAATTATTTCCTCCCAAAATGGGGTGAGGTGGGGGCAAAACCAAAACACATGGGTCTGCATGGCTCTTGGTTCTCCACAGTCTCTCCAACAAGTCAGTGGTGGTCCTCTGTTATTATGTTCAGCTTGCACTGGTACCAAACAGTAACAGGACCTCAATTTCCAACAAAAATCCCTTAGTGAGGGAGTGCTGGATGTGGCCCAAACACTTCTCCAAATTAATGACCATTGGTGTTCCTACAGTAAGATGTTCAGATCCTGTCCCATCTAAGTTTAAGATAATGGGCTGTGTGCCCCTGATCAGAGACATAATTAGAATATAGCAGTGTAATGGCATGCTCAGCCCCCCGTGGGTCCCAAAGCCTCTGAAAAAGTGAAAACTCTGCTAGAGTCTGAGAGTCTGGGGTAAGCTTGTTAATCTGTTTATTCAGATAATCTTGGAGTTGATAATAACTGAGCCTATCCTCCTGCTTTAAGCCAAATTTCTGTTTAACTGTTTCAAAAGATTGGACCACATTACCCATTAATATTTGATATGGTGAGTGAAACCCTCTCTGGGCCTGGGCTAAAACCATTTATCAAGTTGGGCAGGAGCGAACTTTGGGTCAAGAGCCCAACTCCTGTATTTCCATAAATGTGCATGGGTCATTCCTCTACTTATGCCCCTGTTCCATCCCTCCAGCACTGCTTTAGTGCCCAAGAATCCCTGTATCTCTGAGGGACCACTCTCCTTAAACAGTAATGCCTGAATTGGGTTATGCCTCTGTTTCCTTAAGTCTATCCTCTTCCAATGTGCATCATAGCCTTGGTTATTCCATAATAAAGCTATCCTCATTTGTGCAGCTACTCAAAAACCTTTACGATCCAGAAATACCAGGCATCCCTGCGCCTTTGGTAGATATAAAAGAGCCCTACATATTCTAGGTCTACCACAGCCCCATATGAACTTAAAGAGGAGCTTTTGCCAGGTCTCCAAATCTGATTGAGAAACTATACATGGTACATACTGGAATAGGTATAGAAGCCGTGGCAAGGCATTCATCTTAAGCGCCATTACCTTAGCTGCCAAGGACAAGGACAATAAGGCCCACTTCTGGAAATCTTCCTTTAATTGCTTAATTATAGGGGGGTAATTTTGTTCCCAAAGTCGAGATGTATCTTCCCCCACTCGAATTCCCAAATATTTTAGTTCTAGCATGTCCCATTTCATGAAGTACTTCTGTCTACTCTCTGCATCAGGATGATAGTACATATTTAAAATCTCCATCATGCCTTTTTTTAACTTATAACCAGCTACCTTAGAAAAAGCTTCTAGTTGTTTAAAGGCTGCTAGCAATGAAGTATGTGGGTCCACCAAGTACAAAAGTTCATCATCTGTATATAATGCTATTTTGTGTACTGCCCCTCTCCCCGATTCAACTCCTTTTATATCTGGGTTCTGTTTAATACTCTGGGCCAGAGGCTCAATATAAAGGGCAAACAGAAGGGGGGACAACAGGCATCCCTGTCTGGTGCCCCTTCCCAGACCACTTCAATGTAGTTCAATGGTGATTTGGGCGTCAATGTATTTCAATAGGGTTTTCAACTTAGCGGCATAACTTGGCCATTTTTACATATTTTTGCCCCAAATTTTCAACATATGTTTTTTGGGACCCCACCTCAAAAACAACTTCACTGAAGCAATTTTCAAACATCCCTTCCCCCCATGACTCCAGTGCACACGATGAACATTCGGCATTGACAAATGCTTGTTTGTTTTTGCTCTAGCTTTCAAGATGTAATTAAATACCTTGCCATAGCCCCCACTCCTGGTAGAGGTTCCTGAGTACCCAACAGAAGATGGCCTACAACTGGTGATGCTCTAAAACCCTAATATAATTTAAACAGCAAGCTTTAGAGTCACTGTACTTTTTATCTGAGAACAACACACTCATGACATACCAGTATATGAATTTAAGAATAGAATGTAATATAGTAATTCTGAACTGGAGAGGTGGCTGCAGGACACAGCAGTGTCATTGACATTTGCTGTGGATTTTTTGGGGGGTGCTAGCACACCCGTGGTGGAAATAAGTGTTTTTTAATGAATAAAATACCTCTTCAGCATACTCCAACAGTGGTGTTCCTTTGAGTCGCCTGCATGTAGAGCCAAATATCCTTCCTGTCTTTGCTAATGGTAAAATAGTGCAGCTTTATTAAGCATTATCTATTAATTAAATATTGGAGTGGTTTTTGATATCTTTTTATGTTAATTGTTAATGGTACGTATGTATAGCTTTAAGATATTACTATTTAATGATGTCACTCATTGTGCATTGAGTCGTTTGAAAAAGCACATTTTATGTATGACATGCATTAGGTAGTTCACATTTAGTAAGACTTGCTGTTTTTAATTTGTCTGCACCTAGTTGTACCTGAAACACCAGTTTAATAAAAGTTTTTGCACTAGCCAGTGCTTTACAGTTTGTTTGTTTTTCTGGTTGGGAGTGCTCAGAATTTTGTATTTGATGTTCTAGCTGTTTTTCGGCACACTTGATCCCTGTGGTGCAAGATTTCTTTTGGGAACCATACATGCTGATTCTTCTTTATTAACATGGCAACAAAGCGGCAGCTGAAATTCCATTTCCTGTGCCTGTGGGCTCTATGATCAGGGGTTAAACTCGGAAGGATTCCAGAAGACCTCAGTTCCACCACAGGTAACAAAACTGTATGACTGTTCCTGCTCATCTCACCACCTTTCTTTATTAAATATTATAGGACAGTCCTATCCCCTTGAAGGGGCAGTGCCATCTGTTAAAATTTAGAAATGAGAGTTCCCACTCCTATGTTCAAGTTCCATTTATTTATGCTTTTGCACATCATTATAGTAAAATTACATCAAAATGTACACCACAGATATTACGATATACATAATAGAATATAAATATGGGTAGGGGTATGCAATATTTTTTTACACACACCCAAGGTGTGTGGGGGTGGGGGAAGGAGGTAGAGACTCAAGTCAATTTTTAGGGGAAAGAGTCCAGAAGGGACATGCAGTGCTGAAGACAGAGAAAGCTATGGGACTGGGGTACAAAAGGAACTCAGAAAGGTGGTAGCAGACCCACTGACAGCCTTGTACAACAGCTCAGTCTAAACAGACATGGTTCCAGAGGACTGGAGAAGGGCTGACATGGTCCGTCTACACAAGAGTAGCAGCAGGGAGCAGGCTAGCAACTATTGTCTTTCTTCAGTGGAATCACATCTGACCTTTAGGCTCTTTCAACTGAAGCTGAACTGGTACTATTCAGCTCCTATGATATTTCTTCTGTTATTTTTTAGTGAGTATTTTAAACCAATGGGATTTTTTTCTGTTTTTTTTCTGCATGGTCTGGGTGTTAAAAGTATGACATTTTCTAAATAACTCTCATTAAGCTCCTGAGGAGGGACTGGGTTGGTCCAAAATCTAAAGCACTTTGTTCTTTTTGTTACATCTATGTTGGTCCAATAAAAGGTATCAAATCATTTGCTTCTGGATCTGTTCTTACAAGGGCCAATATGACAAAGACTAAATCTGTATGTTCAGTGGTTGGGGAATTAATGGAAACCCCAGTGATGGAAAGACTGGCTGAGTACTTTGAATCCAATGAACTGCAAGATAGCAGGCAGCACAGATTAATGGTATGGAGGTCATGCCAAACAAATCTGACAGATTTGCTTGTCTGGGTGACCATGAAAATAGACCAGGGGAGGGCAGTGGATGTGGCCTATCTGGACTTTAGCAAGGCTTTCAACACTGTGCCACACAGGAGGCTAATAAAGAAACTGAACAGCCTAGGGGTGGGATCCAAAGAAGTGAGTTGGGTTAAAAACTGGTAAACGAATAGGAGACAGAGGGTAGTGGTTAATGGTACTCGCAGTAAAGATGGAAGAGTGATCATCAGGGTACCACTGGGCTCGGTACTGGGACAAGTCCTTTTCAATGTCTTCATAGGGGACATTGCAGAAGAACTGGAAGGGAATGCCTTCTTGTAGATGATACCAAAATCTGCAATAGGATGGGCACTCAGGCGGAGGTGGGGAGAATGTGCAGAATCTTGTTAAACTCGAGGAGTGTTCAAAAGAATGGTAGTTGGGGTTCAATGACAAAAATTGCAAAATCATGCACATAGGACATGTTAACACAGGAACAGAGTATAGGATGGGTGTAGGTACTGACAGTCACTAAACAGGAAAGGGACCTTGGGGTCATTATATGTGAGGACCTCAAGGTGGCAGACCAATGTGACAACATAGTGGGTAGGGCTAGTGGGATGCTGGAGTACATAGGAAGGGGTATATCCAGCAGGATGAGGGAAGTGGTATTGCCACTGTGTCACTTGCTGGTAAGACCCCACCTGGAGTAGTGTGTCCAGTTTTGGAGACTGCACTTCAGAAAGGACATAGACAGGGTAGAGGCAGTCCACAGAAGGACAGCAACTAGAATGATGCAGGGTTTCTACTCCCTATGAGGAGAGACTAAGAGATCTCAACATGTACACCCTGGAAGAGAGAAGAGAGATAGGTGACATGATAGAGATCAACAAGTACCCCAATCATGAGGTGAACAGGGTGCATGGAGGAGTCTCTTTAAAATAGGAAAGAGCACCAGAACCAGGGGGCATGCAATGAAGCTTGAGGTGGGAAGTTCAAGCGAGCTACAAGGAGATATTCCTTCACTGAAAGGGTGATAGACACCTGGAACACACCACCAGCAGAAGTGTTGGAGGCTAAAACAGTGGGGGACTTCATGCATGCATGGGATAGACACAGTGGTACATTATAAAAGAGTCAGGGAAATGGGAGGGTTGCTGGAGACCAGATAGGGTCTAAGGAGGCAGATTAGGCAGGGAACATGTATTTATTTATTTGTTTATTTAGATTTATTATTTATTTCAAAAGTTTTACCAGGAAAGACACAGTGAGCTGGTATCAGCTCATTTCAAGGTACATTCTTGGGGAGAGGGAAGAGAGAGAGAGAAGAGAAGAGAAGAGAAGAGAAGAGAAGAGAAGAGAAGAGAAGAGAAGAGAAGAGAAGAGAAGAGAAGAGATCAGAACAGATCCAAAGTACAATATACAAAAAATATATAATAATATGGAAATAAGTATTGCAAAATACAAAATTACAAGAAAGCACATCAAGAAATAAAATTGACATACAATTAATTACCACTTGTAAAATTCAAAAATGGATAGAAGAGCAATAAAACAGTGAGCAACAAAACAATAATAGAGAGCAAGGAGTAGTGATTGATGAACCTGGGGAGAGGGGCTAAGTTAGTGTCAGTGTAGCATGGAACACAAGTGACTGAAATCCTCCCCAATATCAGTAACAACTGCAGGAATGAATTGAGAAACCAAGGAGGACAGATTTCGGAGGTGGAAGGGAAGCAGCAGAGCAAATAGAAGGGGGGAGAGAGACTCATATTTTATAGAAGCAGGAAGAGAAGGTACAGTAGCTTGGCCGGCAGTAGATTTCATTTGAAGACAAACAAGTGAGCAAAAGCAAGCATTACGAAGGGAGTAAGAGGTAGAAAAGGGGATAGACAGAAAAGAAGCAAGATATGAGGGGGGACAGACCAAACCAAATTTTGGAGATAAAGGAGGCACAGTGGGAAAGGTATCTGGCATCAAGAGAAGGGAGGAAGAGGGAGAAGAACAGTGAACAGTTTAGGTACATCAGGGAGAAAAGGAGCTGTAAGGACCACATAGTAAGGATCAGGAAAGAGGGGGTTGGGTGGAAGCAGAATACGATAAGGCAGAAGCACTAAATGAGTACTTCTGCTCAATATTTACTAAAGAGAAGAGGAGGGTGACACTCAAGGGGAGAGAAATGGTAGAAACAGGGGGGGAAGGGGTGACAGATGGGGAAATCATGGAGGGCAGAGTTCGGGAGGGTTTGAAGGCACTGAGGGTGGACAAGGCGCCAGGCCCAGATGGCATCCACCCCAGGGTACTGAAGGAGCTGGCAGGAGTCCTTGCAGGACCTTTGGCAGACCTATTTAATGCCTCACTACATTCAGGGTGTGTACCTCAGGACTGGAGGATGGCTCGTGTGGTGCCCCTCCACAAGAGTGGTCCCAAGGATGAACCGGAAAACTACAGACCAGTGAGTCTCACACCCATCATGGGAAAGCTAATGAAGACTATCCTGAAGGAGAGGCTGGTGGCCCTTCTAGAGGCCAAAGGACTACAGGACAGCAGACAGCATGGCTTCATATGGGGCAGATCCTGCCAAACCAACCTGGTGGAGTTCTGTGACTGGGTAACTAGGCAACTGGACAGAGGCCATGCAGTGGATGTCCTGTATCTGGACTTCAGCAAGGCATTTGACTCAGTGCCACATTGAAGGCTGGGAAGTAAGTTAGTAGGCACAGGGGCGGGTGCAAAGTTGGTGAAATGGGTAGGAAACTGGCTTCAGGGAAGGCAAGAGAGGGTGGTGGTGGGGTGGGGAGCTCTCACACCCAAGGGTAGTGACAAGCAGTGTTCCACAGGGCTCAGCATTGGGACCAGTGTTGTTTGGAATATTCATTGCAGACATATCATGGGACATCAAGAGCAAGATCAGTCTGTTTGCTGATGATGCCAAGGTACGGGCGGTGGTGAATGACCTAGGGAGATGGCAGGGGTTGCAGGATGATCTGGCAAAGCTTGAAACCTGGTCAGACACCTGGCAACTGGGGTTTAATGCCAAAAAGTGCAAGGTGCTGCATTTTGGGATGAAGAACCCAAGGAGGAGTTACCAGCTGGGGGGAGTGCAGCTAGCCCAGACAGAGGAGGAGAAGGATCTGGGGGTGCTCATTACAGGGTCAATGAACAAGTTGGCAAAATGTAGGAAGGCAGCTACAAAGGCCAACAAAATGCTGGGTTGTATTGCAAGGGGTATATCCTCGAGGAGGGAGGAGGTGATTCTGCCACTGTATAGGTCATTAGTTAGACCGCACCTGGAGTACTGCGTGCAGTACTGGTGCCCGTATCTGAAGAGGGACATTAGGTTACTGGAGGGGGTGCAACGCAGGGCGACTAAGATGATCAAGGGACTGGGGGACTTATAATACGAGAGGAGGCTGAGGGAGTTGAACATGTACTCACTGGAGGAGAGGAGGGACAGGAGGGACATGATTGAAACCTTTAAGTACATGAAAGGAATAAACAGGACAGGTACAGAGTGGCTGTTCAAAGTAAGGGAGGGAAGGGGAGGAATACCAGAGGCCATGATATGAGACTGGAGGGAGGAAGGTTCAGGAGGGAGATGAGGAGACACTTTTTTACAGAGATGGTGGTGGCAGGGTGGAATGCATTACCTGCAGAAGTGGTATCCAGTAGAACAGTGAACTGCTTCAAAAGGGAATGGGACAGGACAAGGGGGAGGGTTAATGAAGCGGAAGGGTGGAAGGAAGGGGCAGCTGCAGAATAAGGGGTACTAGCTGCACATTCGAGCAGACTTGATAGACCTCTAGGCCTTTATCTGCTGGCAAATTACGTATGTTTGTATGTTCATATGATGAGTACACAGGGGTGTGTCATGGGCAAATCGACAGAAGGAATGAAAAAGAGGGTCCAGTCTAGCTAAAGTGGACTTTGGAGCAGCACTGTAAGCAATATCTCCATAGTCAAAATGGTGAAAATCAGCAGGAGGCTTCTCTTATATCTGTAAAGTGCTCCAAGTTTAGGGTGGAGCTTCTTGTGGATAGCATCCAAATGCACAGAAAAATCAAGGTGGCAATCCAGTCAAGGCACAAAGTACTTGAAAGAGGAGACATTTTCAATTAATGCAACATCAAATGTATGAAGGGAAGGAGGGGGGACTCTAACAAGCATCTTCCTGGTTCCAAAAATCATAGAGAACATTATCTTAGCATTGAATGATAACTGATTTTCTTGGAATCAGTACTGGATGTTGTTAAAATCCAGTTCGAACTGGTTTGTGAAGTTAGAGGCAGAGGAGCCAGAGGAAAAAAGACAACCATATCATATGAATGAACACAGAGGAGCAGGCACGAGGGAGGTTGTTTAGAAAAATGGAGACAGGAACTGGGCCAAGGACAGACCCTTGGGGGGTGTCTGAGCTGATAGGGAATGGGGGTGGAGAGGAAGTCTCCAATATGGACAGCTTGCGAGCTACCTTAAGGTAGGTGCAGAACCACTCAACTGAAGAGGTTGAGAGTCCATCTACCTTAACCTTGTTCAGGAGAATGGAGTGGGCAACAGTGTCAAATGCTTTGGTTAAATTAACAAAGATGGTGGAGGTGACAAGGCCCTGATCTATGCCAGAGAAGATAGTATCAGTGAGCCAGAAGAGAAAGGTGGAGGTGGAGTGGGCCTTTCTAAAGCCAGACTTGAAAGGTGTGAAGAAGGATGCATCAAGAAAAGAGGAGATTTGGGAGAGAACAAGGTGTTCCTGGAATTTAGCCAGTGCAGTGAGGAGAGAAATTGGACTGAAGTTAGAAGAGTGGTCACCCCCTTTAGGAAGGGGGATAACAGTAGTCAACTTGCAAGAGTTAGGGACACAGGGCAAAAAGATAGGTTAAGGAAGTAGGTGATAGGAAGAGCAATGGCATGAGCAGAGAGATACAGGAGTTTGGGGTCAAGACCATCAGGGCTTACTTCCTTGTGTGGGTTTACAGACAAGAGGGCTTTAAGAGCAGCAACAGAGGTAGTGGGAGAAAAGGAAAAAGAGAGAAGAGAGACAAAGGGACAGAGAGAGGAGGAGAGTGTGACAGAAGAGAGGAAGAGACAGAGGAAGCGGAGAAGGAGGAAGAGAGAAGAAATTGGGCACATCAGGTAAAAAATGACTGGATGGATGAGGCAGCTGCAGTGGGGTCAGAGATACAAATATCACCCATCTTGAGAACAGGAAGGGGAGACTGGATTGGAGGAGAGAAAAGTGCATGAATTACCTTCCAGAACACATAGGGATGCATAAGATTGTTCTGGAGTGTGGATGCAAAGTGTTCAGACTTCATAAGTCTAATAGCTTTAGTACAGGCATTACGAAGGATCTGGTAATTTGTAAGGTCAGAAGTGGAGCCAAATGACTTGTATGTCTTCCAGGCCAGGTTACATGCACAGTGACAAGCCAGCAACTCAGCTGACATCCACGGGAGGTAATAACCTTAGACTCTGGTTCTTCTAAGCGCAGCGTGATGATCCCAGACAGACATAATTTTGTGGTGAAGAATTTAAGGGCATTGTCACCATTGCCAACTGAACAAAAAGGGGTCCATTTCGTGGTTATCAAGTGAGTATGAAGGCTGGACAAATTTAGTGAATGGAAAGACCAGATCTGGATGAATTTATGGGGGACTTTGGGATGATGAATCTTACACATACAGTATACTCTATGGTGGCCACCGAGGGCATCAGAGAGAATATTGGCATCCGCAATATGATGGAGATGGGAGGCTAGGATCCAGTCCAAGAGGGAGTGATTTACAGATTTGAAATAATAACGAATGGAGGCAGAGTTGAGTTGGAAAAAAAGGAAGGACTTCATGGTAAGGCAACATTTATGAAGAGAGGAGAGAGCCATTTTAAATTGAAATCACCTAGTACAGTATGAGTAACTCATCAAAAGAAGCCTGGGAGAACTAGTGGTAAGTAACTCATTTACTAAAGGTGGGGACAGGCCAGGGCAGCAGTAGACATCAGCAATAAATATGAGAGTAGAGAAGGGAAGGGGAGGGTGAGTTTGAAAAGGAGCATCTCATGGGAAGAGAAGATAGAGACAGAGAGTACAGGCTCAAACTGAATGTTTGTGGAGAGGTATATGGCAATTCTACCACCTCTCTTAGCTTGATCCTGTTGAATAATGGTAAAACTGGGGATTGCATCAGAGGAATCCTACCATCCAACCTTCCTAACTCTAATCCATCTTACTCACCCTTCTTCCTCTTCCCATAAACATTGTATAGGTTCTCACAGGCTCCTCCTAAATTTTGCCTTAATGTGAAGTCCCTCCTTTTATTCCAACTCATCTCTATCCCCATTTGCTATCATTTCAAATCTCTAAATCACTCTCTCTTGGACTGTCTCCTCTCCTCCCATAACCATAACCATCATATTGTGGATCCTAATACTCTCTCTGATGCCCTCAGTGGCCACTGTATGGTTTATTGGGTGTGTAAGGTTCATCATCCCAAAGTCTCCCCTAAATTCATCCAGATCTGGTCTTTCCATTTGCTAAACTTTACCTGCCTTCATACTCACTTTATAACCACAGACTGGTCCCCTATTTCTTCAGCTGACAATGTTGACAATGCCCTTACATTCTTCACCACCAAATTCATGTCTGTCTGAGATCATCAAGCTAAGCTTAGAAGAACCAGGGTCTGAGGGATCCCAGGGGAAAGCCAAGAATCACAGATCACTAACACATCAGGTTTGAGATTAACCATGAGTGGTTGCAAAAGGTCAATCTTAAGGAGAAGGCTTTGATTGTTGACATGGGCCACTCTCAAACCACTGGGAACAGGAAAAGAAAGGGAAAGGACAGGGTCAAGCTCCATATCATCAGTGACCAAAAGAAGCAAGGAGATGAGGAGCTTAAAAGAACCCAAGATACATGTATTGGAAGAGAAAGGAGGGAGAGTAGGATGGATGAAAGTTAGGATGGTAGGAGGACAGGATTGACCTGAGGATTTCACAGTGAAGGCAAGGAGGAGTGATGTAATGCAGGGAGATAGGAGGAGGGGAGAATGTGAGAGGGTGCAGAAGGGAGGGCGAAGGACAAGGGGAGGTAAGGATATATAGAGGGGGAAGGAAAGTAAGGGAAACTAAGAATAGGAAGAGAGAAAATGTTAGCAGTATCATAGTGGAAGAGGAACAAAGCAAAAACACACCTTGCAGTGTAACACAATAAGGTCTGGGGGAATAAATACACTAAAAATGGAGTGAAAACTGAGTAAGGTGGAAAACGATCTTACCAGATGAAGGAGATCAAATAAGTATAGGGAGGCCAAAATAAAATGAAACTATGAGAGAAATTAGTTTAATGCTGCTGTGGAGAAAAAAAGTTAAAAACAAAAAGGGAATTTAGGCCACAACTAGGAAGGGAGTAGACTAGGATTTAAAAACAGACAATGGAAATAAGCTAAACCTTGATAGGGGGTGTTGCATTATAGGCCTATATTCTTTATTTGGGTTCCTATTGTATGAGCTGAAATGGACTTTAGAGTAAGACACTGTCTCTTTAAAAGGCTTTTAGGAATAAAATACAAACTAGCCAGCATTGCTGTAATGGTTAGGGTGGATCTGGTATGTCTCCAAATAAGGGAGACAGGTTTAGGACCCAGAAAGACATAACTTATCATACAAAACTGAGCATGTAAGTTTCAATGACAGGCTAAAGGTAATGTAATGACCTAGGGATTAGGGGTCAAGCCAAATGCATGGACTAGATATTACTGGGGTTGATATGGAACCTGACATGGAACAGAGTGACACCTGCTGGAAAGGTAAACTGTTATACCCCATCACACTGTGGGTGGGGCTTAGAAAATGACCATTCAGACTGTATTTATAAGAGGTACATTTTGAATGCAGGGCAGTTAAGAGGTTTTTAGCTTGGAGTCAACAGCTGGAAGACTTGGAGGGTCTTAGCACTGAGATTTTAAGCTGTTACAGTATATACTTTGGGTTGTGGTATATGGGGCTTGGTTCTACTTTTAGAACAATACCTGTGGTTTTGTGGAAACTGATTTTTCCACATATTGAACAGAAAATTCTGATTTTAAGTCAGAATTTTGGAAAGCAAGACTTTTCACCAAGGAAGCACCAGGAGACTTTCTAAAAGGACATCCAGAGAACTGGAACGCAAACTTGCTACAACTATGTTGCCTAATGAAATGGCATCTCCACAAGGACATTTAATCTTTCTTGACTCTAACATCAGAATAAGGTATAGTTTAGGACAACAGTATCTAGTGTTTTCTGTAAACCATCCAGTTTTATATTTGGTATTGTCTGCAGTTAAAGCTCTTCCAAATTATAGAATTTACTATATTGCTTTTATTTAAGTAAACTTGTTATGATTTTTTTTATCAACTCTGCCTGGGATCTGATTGTGTGATCTAACATTTTAAGAGAAGGATTTTGAAAAGACTGTGTACCTTGATAAAGATAGTGACCACTCGGCTATCCTACAAAACTACTTAGGCAAGAGGTAGTCAGTGGCAGTGGTGGGATTCAAATACTGAACGTAGTGCAGAGTCAAGGGAACTCAAAACTACAGTTTCCACCCTCCCATTGGGAAAATGAAGGTTGGTGATTCTTCCTGAACTCTACAACTGCTCATGAGTTCTGTTAAAAAGGGGGGATCCTCTCTGCAAACAGGAGGTCCTACTATGCCTTTGGGATGGGGCCTGTGACAGATTTGGTGCCAGCTACTGGGATTTTGAATGGTCTTGCAAAACCATCACACAATCAAGGGCAGAATTTGGAAAAGGGGAAAAAGAAATTTGGTTGCAGACAATAGACCCTATCCTGTCTGAATTTTTTTTTTTTTTTAGCAGAGCAGTAGGGGGTCGCCCCAGAAAAAGGGACCTCCAGGGCTCAGTGGGCCTACTCGGTCACCAAAATTTAATAAATAAATAAATAAATAGTACAGACAGAAGAATGTCTTTCCAGTACAGCACTAAGATTCTGGAACAACTGAGGAAGATCTGCGGGGAGAAGGGCATTCCTAGTGAAAACAAAAATAAAAGGCAACTCTCGGAGGCCTTCTGACAACTGAGATGGAGTATGTGCTACCCCAATTAGAGCCAGAGGAGGCTGTCTATGCAGGAAAGACAGCTTGAGAATGAGCAAAAAAGGTTTGAGATGGAAATGGAGGAACAACGGCAATAGAGAGAGGTCAAAGAATGACAGTGCCAGGTGGAAGAATGGCAGAGAGAGGCAGAGGCAAAGAAACGGCAGCAACAGAGAGAGTCTGAGCTGAAAAAGCTGATGCTCCAACCGACAACACCTGAGCAGGTAAGTGGTGGGGTTGGGTCTAAATCTCCAAGACTGGGGTACAAGCTAAATTCAAAATTAATGGCTGAGTTTAAAGAGGGGGAGGAAATGGACATGTTTTTGAATTCATTTGAAAAGGTCTGTATCCAGGCCAATCTGCCCAAAGAGACTTGGAGTTTTCACCTGTCTCCACTGCTTACAGGCCGGGGAAGGGAAGCACTGGGGCAGATGGACAATGCTGAAAGTAAAGATTTTGACAAGTTAAAAACTTCTTAATTAAAAAAATATGATCTGAACCCTGATGCATACAGAGCAAAGTTCTGGAAACTCTGAAAGGGGCCGGAAATGAGCTTTGAGACATTAGCTACTAAACAGCACCAGTATTTAAAGCGTTGGTGGGAGGGGGTAAAAGCAGATTCTGTTGAAGCTATTGAAGGGGTGGTATTACTTGAACAGTTTTATTGGATTTGCTCACCTGACTTAAAACTTTGGCTAGAAGATCCTAAGACTGACAAAGAGGGTGCAGAGCTGGCGGATCGCTATGCTTGAAGCAGGACTGCCCCCAATGGGAATTCAGAGGTGAAAGAGAAAAGTGGGCTTTTGGACAACCAAAAACCCCAGGTTCCCTGCAAAAAGAAGGGACTCCCCAGGTGCCCAAAAGGGAGGTTGAGGACAACAAACATGAAGAATGCTGGTATTGTCACCAGATAGGCCATTTGTCTAGGCAGTGTTCTGAGAAAGCCCAGAAGGTAAAAGGGCCTGTGCAAATGGAGACAATTGCCCACTGTATCCCTGATGCTCTCTCTGACAATATGAGGGGCAGGGCACATTCCCTAGTCATGGTGAATGGGGTACAAACTAGAGGGCTAAGGGGCACAGGAGCATCTCTTACCCTGGTGAAAGGGGATTTGGTGGGGACTGAACAATTACTGCCAAATCAGTTTGTCTCTGTGAGGGATTACACAGGAGAAAGGAAAACTTAGCCATTAGCCAGTGTTACCCTGAATTGGGGAGATGCAGGTGAAGGGGTAAGGAATGTGGCTGTAGCTGAAAAACTCATTATGGATGTTATTGTGGGGAATGATGTTCCACAGGGAGTGGTTTGTGCTGTGATCAGGAGCCAAAAGAACAGAGGCTCCTGTGATCCTCGGGACCCCACAGAAATTCAGACAGGAGAGGTTGGGAGACAGGCCAGCCAACCTGTAGCTCTTATAAAAGAGGGTGATAACAGGGGGATGGAACTTCCCCTAGTGGCAGTTAACCCAACTGCTACTGAAGGTTGCTCTCAGTAGGAAGGGGTGACACATAGCCCGTGGGAGGGGGAAGGTTGTGATACTGAGTCCCATACTGCCACAGCTATGGACCTCAGCCTGGGAACAGATGAGGACATGCCCCATGCTCTGGGTAAGTGGGAAGACTTGGCAGCAGCACAACGGACAGACTCTAGCTTAGAGAAGCTGGGAGCCTGTGTAGAGTCTGATGGGACACAGGGAGGTGATGGAAAGCATATGGTGTATTGGGACAATGGACTGTTATGCACACAGGACATCAGAACAGATGGAGGAGTGATGGGCAGGCAGCTTGTTGTTCCCCAGGAGTATCGTGGGTTATTGCTTAAGGTAGTTCATGATATTCCCATGTCCGGACATCTGGGCATTGCTTGCACTATGTAGCACTTAGCCCACAATTTCTATTGGTCCAATATCACCAAGCAGGTGAAGGAATACTGCAAATCCTATCACTAGTGTCAGGAAATAGGGACGGTCGGAAGCAAAGCCAATGCTGCCCTGATTCCCTTACCACTTGTGGAGGAGCCATTCTAGAAGGTTGGAATAGATATTGTGGGTTCTTTGAATACCCCAAGTTCCTTGGGGAAGAGGTGTATATTCACAGTTGATGATTATGCTACCCACTGCCCCAAAGTCATCGCAATGTCCTCCACTAAGGAAGACAAAGTGGCATATGCTCTGCTGGAGATTTTCTCCCATGTTGGGTTTCCACAGGAGGTTATCTCTGATCGAGGGGGTAACTTCATGTTGGACCTAATGAAGTGTTTGCGGGAGAAGTGTGGTGTTGTACAGAAGCGCACAACGCCTTACCAACCACAAGCCAATGGTCTCGTAGAGAGATTTAATGGGACCATAAAAGCTATGCGTATGGCATTTGCAGATCAGCATGGGTGGGACTAGGAGAAAAACCTGCCACACCTGCTGTTTGCCTACAGGGAAGTACCACAAGAGTAGAACGGGTTTTCACCCCTCCAGCTACTGTATGGATGCAGGGTGAGGAAGCCCCTAGATTTAATATGAGAGGAATGGGAATGTAAGCATGCCATCCAGGGGACTCCCATAGTGGAGTATGTGTTAAAATTCAGGGAGATGCTGAGGGAGCTTATGAGCGTGGCCCGAGGCAACCTTGCAGCTGCTCACCAAAAACAAAAGGCCCGGTACAATCATGGAGCCAGAGGTCACTCGTATGGGGTAGGACAGGAGGCAATGGTTCTGATCCCGTTCTGGAAGGACAAGCTGCAAGCTGAGTGGGCAGGTCCATACAAGGTAGTCTGGCAGGTAAACAATGTTAATTATGTTGTAAAGTTACCTGACTGAAAACACAGTCACAGGATGTATCATGCAAACATGATGAAGCCATATTTTAATGGGGCTGACATGGTACAGTCCCCACCGCTTATAACAGGTGCATCTGTGCAAGCACAATCTGCCCGTTATATGGGTTGGGCACTATAACCAAAGTGATGATTTTACAGGCACTGAATACAAATACCGTCCTCAGGGTTCCTCTTTTGGTAGCTGCAGGATCAGGAGGACTGATGTAATATGAAATACATTTTTAGAAACAGACTTTGTTGGAAGATAAGGACCACGTGGCCCGCCCAGTCTGCCCATTTCCCTACCTATTGGATAAGCTGAAGATTCTAGTTAACCAACAGCCTACTTCCTGCAACCCCCCACTATAATTGCCTTATGTCTGTCCCATGCATGTTTGAATTCCTCCACTGTTTTAGACCCCACAACCTCTCCAGGAAGGCGGTTCCATATGTCCACCACTCTCTCCGTGAAAAAGAATTTCCTCACAATACATATGTTTACAGGATACTGTCACAGTTTAATGATCTGCCACAATGAAAGTAGAGAAGGCAGGAGCTTTGTAAGTGGTGAGGACTGCAATTTATTGCAAATACATCTGGTTATATCGTGATACTGTACCTTTTTAAGGATGTAAGTTTGGGCACAAGGCAATGCAGGAAGTGAAGAGGTATGTCGGCAATTCTGTACCTGTCTAAAGATTTGCCGCAACAAATATAGAGGAAGGCGAGAGCTTTGTAAGCTGCTCCCTACAGACAAGACAGCAAGCGCAATTGAAAAAGCTTCAAACATCCAAAAGACTCCTCGCAGATAAGACTGCATCTCCCTCACCTCCTCTGCTGATAACTGATCAGGAGCCCCGGTCTCCATGGCTACAGCATTCTATGCCCTGTCTATTTCAGGCAGATCAGCTGCTAATTATTGTCAGTTCACACTTTGGCAAGTTCTGCAAACTGCATGGCAAAGTGTGAACTGACACTAACTAGCAGCTAAGCTGCCCAAAATAGAAGGCGGGTATGGAACACTAGAACTAGTGGGCTTAACATTAGAGCCTATGTAACTGGAAAACAGTAAACAATATTTTCCCGGATAAACCAACTGCATGTCTAAACTGACGGCAGTATAAGTGATGTGGACTGTACTTGCAGTTTGCAGTCCTGGCGAGGCACTAGGTGGGGAAGACCCTCTTCTCGACTTGTTAGCCGAAAGCAAGCAGGCGTCATCTGTGGAGACCATCAGGCTGTCACCCCTGTTGACACCTGGACAGGCCCAAGAGTTGAGGACTATTTTGTGAGACTTTGCCCCTTTATTTACAGCAAAGCCTGGAAGGACACCACTAGCGATGCATGACATAGACATGGGGACCCAAGCACCCATATGTAGGACAGCTTACCAGGTGTTAGAGACAGTCCTCAAAGGACATTAGGAGGGAGGTGGGGGAGATGCTGGATCTAGAGGTGATCCAGAAATCCCACAGCCCATGGGTCTCACCTGTAGTTTTTGTACCAAAACCAGATGGGACTACATGGTTCTGCATAGATTATTGTGGGCTTAACGCCATCACGAAATCTGATGCCCACTCAATGCCATGCACAGACAAACTGCTTGACAAATTGGGAGGGACAACATACTTGACTACAGTAGACCTGACAAAGGGGTACCGGCAGGTGGAACTGACTGACAGGGCTAGGAAAAGGTCAGCATTCATCACCCCAGTCGGCCTGTTCGAGTTAAAGATCATGCCCTTTGGGATGAAGAATGCCCCCTGCTACATTCCAGCAGTTAGTAAATCAGGTGTTCCAGGATATGGAGGACTTTGCAGTCATCTACCTAGATGATATTGCTATCTTCAGCAATAGCTGGGAGAAACACCTGATACAACTGAGGGAGGTGTTTGACCGAATACAGGCCACCAGTCGACTATTAAGGCTGAAAAGTGCCAGGTGGCCATAGCAGAGGTCGCTTACTTTGGACATATTGTGGGGTGAAGCCAACTCCGCCCAAACAAAGGAAAAATAGAGGTGATTGCCTCATGGCCCACACCTGAAACCCAGAGACAAGTTAGGAGCTTTCTTGGGACAGCAGGGTATCATAGAAAAGTTGTTCCCAACTACAGCTCCCTGGCCACTCCATTATCTGGGTTGCTGACAAAGAATAAGCCTAGGAAAGTAAAATGGAATGCATACTGTGAGCAGGCCTTCACACAGCTGAAAACCTCACTGTGTAGGGCTCCAGTGCTGGCTAGCCCAGACTACAACAGGCCATTTGTGGTGCAGACAGACACCTCAGATGTGGGAATAGGGGCAGTCCTAGGCCAAGTATCCAATCAGGGGAGAGAGTACCACATTGTATACTTAAGCAAAATGCTGCTTCCCAGGGAACAAGCCTATGCAACAGTAGAAAAGGAATGTCTCGCCTTAGTTTGGGCATTAAAAAAACTTGAATTGTACCTTTATGGGAGACATTTTAAGGTCCAAACAGACCACAACCCATTAGTATGGTTGAGCCAAATGGGGAAGACTAAAGGAAAACTTTTGAGATGAAGTATTGCCTTGCAGGCTTAGGACATGGAGATCTCGCATAGGCCTGGATCCAAGAATGGGAATGCAGATGACCTATCCTGCATACTGGATCTATAACAGAACTGGGAAGAACTGCCTCCAATAGGGGCATGTTCCCCCCACCCCCGGTTCTGTTTTAGGAGGGAGGGATGTTGCATGATAGGCCTTTATCCTTTATTTGGGCTCTTATTGTATGTGCTGAAATGGACTTAAGAGTAAGACACTGTCTGTTTAAAAGGCTTTTAGGAATAAAATACAAAATAGCCAGAATTGCTATAATGGTTGGGGTGGATCTGGTATATCTCCAGATAAGGGAGACAGGTTTAAACCCAGGATGACATAACTTATCATACAAAACTGAGCATGTAAGTTCCAGTGACAGGAAAAAGACAATGTAATGACCTATGGGTTAGGGGTCAAGTCAAATGCATGGACCAGATGTTACTGGGGTTGTAATGGAACCTGACATGGAATGACAGTGACACCTGCAGGAAAGATAAACTGTGACACCCCAACACACTGTGAGTGGGGTTGGAAAATGACCATTCAGACTGCATTTATAAGAGGTACATTTTGAACTCAGGGCAGTTAAGGTGTTTTTAGCTTGGGGTCAACAGCTAGAAGACTTGGAGGGTCTTAGCACTGAGATTTTAAGCTGTTACAGTATATACTTTGGAGTGAAGTATATGGGGTTTGATTCTACTTTTAGAACAATACCTGTGGTTTTGTGGAAACTGATTTTTCAACATACTGAACAAAAAATTCAGATTTTAAGTTAGAATTTTGCAAACCAAGACTTTTCACCAAGAAAGCACCTGGAGCCTTTTTAAAAGGACATCCAGAGAACTGGAACACAAACTTGCTAGAACTCTGTTGCTTAATGAACTGCTATCTCCACCGGGACATTTACTCTTACTGAACTCTAACATCAGAATAAGGTATAGTTTAGAACAAAAGTGTCTATTGTTTTCTGTAAACTATCCAGTTTTATTGTTGGTATTGTCTGCAGTTCAAAAGTCCTCCAAATTGAAGAATTTACTGTATTGCTTTTATTTAAGTAAACTTTTTGATTTTCATATCAACTCTGCCTGGGGTCTAATTGTGTGATCTAACATTTTAAGAGAAGGGTTTTGAAAAGACTGTGTGCCTTGATAAAGATAGTGACCGCTCAGCTATCCTACAAAGCTACTTAGGCAAGAGGTAGCCAGTGGACGTGGTGGGATTTAAACACTGAACATAGTGCAGAGTCAAGGGGACTCAAAACTACAGTTTTCACCATCCCACTAGGAAAATGAAGATTGGTTATTCTTCCTGAATCCTACAACTGCTCATGAGTTCTGTTAAAAGGGGAGGGGGGGTCCTTTCTGCAAACAGGAGGTCCTACCATGCCTTGGGGCTGGGGCTCGTGATGGGGGAAGCTAGTATAAAACAAAGGAGAAATAATAGCTCACGTAGAAAAATAAATTAATTAGAATGTATAAGGAACTAAAAGGTGTCACACTGGTAATTGTGGAAATGAATAAAAGAAACAAAAAGGAAATTTGGGCACAACTAGATAGGGAAATGGCCAGATATTTAAAATTTAGAGGGATGGAAAAATTGGGCCTCCTCTGATAGGGAACAGCTACAATTAAACAAAAGCAGGGGATGTGAACTAATCCTGGTAGACATTACAATAACAGCCCTTAACAGGAAATAAAATGAAGAAAACCACAGCAGCAAAATAAACAAATAAGGCCGTACTGGTGAACAAATGTAGGCAGTAAGTAGGAAGTAACATCGGGGCAGACTGGGTGTGTCAAATGGTTATTTTCTACTGACAAATTCTGTTTCTATGAGATGTCTCATAAATCCGAAGAGCAAAGCTTAAGGGGGTGTATCAATGCATCACACAATGGGGGTGTGTGTGTAAAAAAACTATTACAGCCCTACCCATACTATTTTTTTCATAATTAATGACTATACTGACCTTCAGCTTGTTTTCAGCACAGACCAGGTGTGCCTGGTGATGAGAGACTAGTGCTTCCTGTTTCCCAGCTCTGCTGCTTGTCATGGGGTAGGCAAACACATTTTAAATTCTTGCCTTGGTCTCTTTGAAGGGGATCCATACTGCTGCCTGACATGTAACTTGCCGACAAACTATTTCCCGACAGGGTTAGGTTGCCGACAGATTCTATCCCGTAAAAACAATTGCCCGACTCTCGATACAGAAAAGTGATAGTGTGAAGCTGGAAGTGGTTTTAAAAAATGAATGGAGCTACTGTAATGAAAAATGCATTGATTTCACACTGCTGCTTATAATAGCATAAAACTTGCCTGGTATCAGAGCCCAGTTTTTCAAGGTCTTCTGTTATTTTGAGAAGAGCAAGACTGAACTGTGCAGTCCACATGAATTTGCAATGTATGAACAGGCAAAAGTCCACTGCACTCGAATATCTTCAAGTGTTCCCATCGTTATTATCAGCACGCAGAAATTTAGCCAGTCGCTGCTTTAGGATGGCTTGATTATCGCCAGCATTCCTTTGTGTTTGTTGTCCCAAAGCTGTCTGTACCTTTAAACGAAGACCCTACGAAAATCCCAAGATGAAACACTAAAGCAGAAATACTTATTTTGGGGGGGAGGGGTGAACACTACTGCCCCAGCTCTACTAATATGGGCAAGTATTTATATGCTCTACAGCATACCAAATCAAAACTTTTCACTTGGTCAAAATTCAAAAGGGAGCCGAACATTCCACAGCAACCTTTTTATGGCATGCACTTTGGACAGGTCATTCCTCAACAGCCGTTTTGGAAAACCCACCTTACGTCTGTATTTCTTTGCCTCATTTCCACACATCGGGGCACTTTTGGTGCTGTGTATCAGCATAAGCAGTCAGTTTACTTTAAGGCAAAACGTAGTAGAGCAGCATGGACTGTGTTTATTATTAAATTTATTAGGGAAGCTATTTGTTTTCCGGCATTACCATACTGGTCGGGCAATGGATTCTGTTGGCAAATGATACCGAACGGGCACTAGGTTTTCGGGAACTTACAGTCGGGAGGTAAATTGTCGGGAGATCATCAGTCGGGAAGTCATACTAGACCTTACAGTACAGTACTTGCAATGATATAGATACCAATGATGTATGTCATCTGTTACTAGTATATCCACTATATATGCATCTCTTAGACATTTTTTTGGGTGAAGGAAATGCTTTGATACACTCTCTGTGGCTTTCTTTCTACTAAATAGCACATATGAAATAACAAGAGTTACTGCCTGTTTTGACCACGGTTCGATTCAGATAAGAAATAGGTTGAATTCTATTTGAATCTGGGCTGGCCTTATGTATTCAACTTACTTTAAATGTAATAGTTATTCTCAGATGTATTAATCTCATTTATAGTTACTGAATAGGCTTGATTACACACAGATAACCGTGGTGTAATCCCCATTATAACCAGCTGGTTATAATGGTGAGTGCGAGACAGCTGAGACAGAGCTGTCAAACAACAGACAGCAACACGAGCACGCTCTGTGAAAACAGTTGACAGAGTCTACTGCCAATTGCCAAAACCACCTCCAACTGTAAAATATGCTGCTGCATTATTTGGTCCCAGACTCCAGTGCAGGCAGTGAGGCTGGGACCACACTTCAAAGGGGTCTAGTATGACTTCCCGACTGATGATCTCCCGTACTGTACATACATTTATGTAATGGTACTGGTTTCTTCTGATATCTACCAGATAAAGCAAAGACTGGGTGCTGATATCTACCAGATAAAGCAAAGACTTGGTGCATATTAAAGTGGGATTTAGTAAATGCTGAACTAAGCAAAGAAGATTCAAGAGAAGATTCAAGAAAGTCCAGGTGATGCCCCCAAGAGTGGGTTTTTTAGATGAATGGGTAACACGCAGCAACCTTTGATTCATGAGTATAACATTGAGCTGCCTAAAAATAGCACTAAGCCTTTCCTGGATGATCTCAAAAAACAAATTACTATCAATATGATGATTATAATTCCTTTGAAAATGGGTAGAGAATGCTGTGCATCCTGACTGGCCTAGAGGGTTCAGAACTAAGTGCCTTACATGGTGGTAACCACTGGTCTCAGAACTCTTAGAGTAGAATACAGCACACTCAGCTATCCATGTCTACCAGAATTGTTTTTAAAAATAGTTTCTGGCAGCCATGTTAGTAAGGTAAAAATATTAACAAACCTGACTTCCATAACTTAAAAAAAAATAAGTGTTTGCTTCTTTTTATGTTTGCTTGTGCTCATGCGTAAGAAACATATTGCATCAGCTTGCTGCAGTAGTGCGTTGTAGAGGTGCGGCAGTGTTGTGGCCAGTGCCAGCAGTCCATTTTGGGGCTGGTCTCTGTGGCGCCAATAGAGGAGCATGCTGTGGATGATGGCAGTATTGTAGCATGCTACCAACTTGAAAGAAACTCGCCGCTGCAATCAGGGAGCACCCCATCATTAACAATCAGCTGTTTTTGCTGCTGGGGTGGTTCCTGATTACAGCAGTGAATTACAACTTGCCTTGTGTGGTGTTCCATTTCAACAAACATTGCAGCGGCTATCGCTGTCCACCTCTCACAGTCCCCACAAAAGCCAACGGACAGCCACCACCTTTCACTGTCCTCATGAAAGCCAACTGGGGTGCCCAATCCCCCTGTCGGCATGCCCCCCTCACCCTTCTATAGTTCATTTGCTGATGGGGTAGCCCAATCCACATCTGCATAACGTCCCTGCATTTGTTTTAAATTAACATGGCAGGGGCTATCACCGTATGTCTCTCACAATCCCCATGAAAAGCCGATGGGGGTGCCCAATTCCCCTGTCGGCATGCTCCTCCCAAGTTCATTTGCTGATGGGGGAGCCCAATCCCCATCAGCATAATGCCCCCCCATTTGTTGTGTGCTGAGGGGGTGCCTGTCCTCCCTCAGCTCATGTGCCCCCCACAACACTCTGTATGTGTAGCAGGTGCCCAGTGCAGTTGGCTACGAGACCCCACCCCCAACAAAAACTCAGGTGGCACTCTGGAACCCACTCCAGCGTGTCAAACCAGATGCAGAAAAGAAAACCTTCCCTCATTGTTTTTTTTTTGTTCCCTGAAAAAAAAACGCCCTCGCTGTCTCGGTGCCCCTCCCCAACCCGCATCCACCTCTGTGCACCCCACCTCCCACACCACCCCTTACCCATACTACCTCCAGAGCCCAGCATGATCTCCAGTGGACCGCGAACACGCCTGCACTCTTCAAAGCTGACCGCGAACTGAAGAAATGCCGATAAGCTGTATAATGGCATAAATGGGGTGTTTCCAACTTATATGGATTTCTCGGCCAATTTTGTGAATTTTGGCATCAAATTTTCAACATGGGGTTCTTGGGACCCCATCTCATGAATTCAGTGATGGACATCTGGTTATTCGGTCCTGAAAGGTAAATTCGCAGTCACTGTGCGGAATTATCTTTGGGGACTGATTAACAAAATTACAGTGTCACTGTTCCTGAGGTGGGCTCTCAAAAAGCCTATGTTACAGATTTGGTGAAAAAATTCCAAAAAATGACCGTGTCATGAGCATGTGTTGTGCAGTTTTCATGCACACTCATAACTTCGCGAATATGTAATATTTTCAGTTCAGATTTTCAACATTGGCATTTTTTTACACCTCCTTATGAAGAATACAGCTGTCATTTTTCACATCCTGGCCAAAATATGTTTTCATATTTCCAACGCAGAATAGTACGGTCGCTGTGGTAAATCAGTGTTCGGGACAGATTAAGAAAATCACAGTGACACTGTTCATGAGCGGAGGTCCCAAAATGCCTATATTGAAAACTTGGTGACAAAAGTCTATACAATGCCTATGTTACGAGCTTGCATAGCGCAGTTTCCACACACACTCATAACTTTGAGAATTTGTAGTATTTTCACTCAAGATTCTCAACATTGTCAATTTTGCTCACCTCTTTATGAAGATTATAGCTGTCATTTTTTACATCCTGCCCGAAATGTGTTTTCGCACATCTGACGCACAATGGCACAGTCGCTGTGGGACAGTGGGAAATCAATGTTCAAGACAGATTAAGAAAATCATAGTGACAGATTTCATGAGCAGAGGTCACAAAATGCCTATGTTGAAAATTTGGTAAAATAATTCCACTTGATGACTGTGTTATGAGCGTGTGTTGTGCAGTTTCCACGTACTCTCGTAAGTTCGAGCATTTTTAATATTTTCACTCCAGATTTTCAACATTGCCATCTCTTCACACCTCCCTATGAATGATACAGCTGTCATTTTTCACATCCTGCCCAAACTGTGTTTTTGCACATCTGGTGCAGAATGGCATGGTCGCTGTGAGAAATCAACGTTCGGAACAGATTAACAAAATCACAGTGCCACTGTTCATGAGCAGAGGTCCCAAATGCTTTCATGAGGTAGGGATCACAAAAAGGCCATGTTGAAAATTTGTAGTGCAAATACCATCAAACGCCTGGGGCATTAGGGTTTCTAACCATTACATCCCACCCTGTACAGACTGACAGGCATCAGAGGTGTGCCTTTGGATTGCCAGCTGTAAAGCTCATGCCATTCCACCCCCACCCTGAAGCCAGTGACAGGCATCAAGGTGTGCCTTGGACTCTTCGGCCCCAGAGTTCACCCCATTCTCCTATACTGCACCCATTTCAGCATAAGTCCTTATGAAATGGGGTGACTGTGTAACCCCTAGGTGGAGCTATCCCAAGGACTACTACCCCTGCCTGACTGACTACTGACAGGTTGAGGGGCCTAGATCCAATGGCGGGTGCCTCCACCCAGAGGTTAGGGTTAATACTGTCTGGTATGACTTGGTCCCAGCCCTCTGGGACACTGCAACCTCCCTTTCTTCCCACTAGTGGCCCACACAATATATTTTATTTATTTATTTTTTGATAACCGGGTAAGTGCACTAGACACAAAAGTGACTATTTTCAGGCACGACCCAGGAGGTCAACAACACAGAGAGATACAGTTACATAGAATACAGTGTCAGGAGATATGCAATACATCACAATCAGAAAGCGAGACAAGATTAAGACAAATATTGGTACAAGGCACGTAAAGGTATAAATTATACAAATGGAGATAAGTGCCCATGTGAAGACTGACATAGTAATATCACAATATTAGGTGCAGAAAAGAAAAAATATACCAACAGGGTATAATTACATCCAGCTGAACCTGAGAGGATGTTATTGGTAGGAGGCAGGGAGAGAGGTAATGGTGGGAATAGGTTTAAGGGAGGCTGTAAGTATCAGGGTGCCAGATACCAAGGGCAGTCAAGGCAAAGGGAGTCAAGATCTATGGAGGGTTGAAGCAGGTACAATGAGAACATGCGGTAAAGAGGGAGCGGTGTCTCTTCTTAAAGGTGGCATGATTAGGGCCAAGGCGTACATCTAGGGGCAACGAGTTCCAGTAGGAGGGGCCTACATGCGAGAAGCCTGATTTCCCTTTGGTTGTTCTATATCTGGGAATGCAAATCAAGGAAAAGTCAGTTGATCGGAGACTGTAGGAGATGGGCTGAGGGGTCAGCAGGGTTTCAGTTGCCAGTCACTCAGAACTTTCCCCATTGGTGCAAAAAGGCGCCACAGTCCAGAAATACACTTCTCAGAATTACTGGCAATATCCCCCATTGCTAGCCAGCTCCCGAGAGAGTTCTGATCCTGGTTGGTCGCTCAATAGTCCATTTTAGGTGCCCCTCCCTCCTGGTTGGATCTAGTCTGCAGTTCAGATCCAAAATGGAGGGGCAAAGCACACAAAGTCCCAGCTGAAAGAAAGGCAGGTTAGACAATTTATATTTTCACCACCACTCTAACAAATCGCTAGCAAACAGCTACCTCCCTGGATAGTGCTCACTCTGCCCACTTAGTGACGGCAGAAACGGAGCAATTTGTCATCAGCTCGAGTGGGACTCGAGCAAGGAACCACACAGCTCCCCTAGGTTCCAGCCCTGCCTGTAAGCAGACAGCTCTTAAAGAGACAGTACCAGAGGCTCTAAAAGCACTCACAATAGCTTAAGTGCCAAACACCATCCAGGCAGGGTCCTTTAGGCAAGCTATTAGGAAACTTTTGGGAACCCCCATTTGCAGGGGGGTTACAACTGTAAAGCCGAACATGCCAAGGCACACCTCAAGACTTGTCAGTGTCTGCAGGATAGGGTGAGGTGAAATGCCGTAAGCATTACGGGCGATGACTCAAAGGCACACCCCAATGCTTGTCCATCTCTACAGGGTGGAGGTGGGGTTGGTGTGAGTTCAATACTTCACTGCCATTCCTATTCTGCATCTGTCTAACTCCTGCACGTCCAATGCTAATGTCAGCAAGCAAACATTCGGCATTGACAAATGCTTGTTAAACCTCACCACCCCTAGCCACAACCTAACACACCCCAAACATTTAAAAGTAAAGCATTTAAACCCATCTACTCCCCTTTTTATGTTGTCTTGCACTTGTGCAAGCAACATCTTGTGGTAGTAGGAGAAATGCCGAGGTGTGTCAGTGTTGGTGAATGCAGGGCATGCTTTAGTAGGTGTGTCCCTCATTCCCCAATTAGCCAGCACACTAGCGCTGACACAAGAATTATGTAAAGTGGACAAAACTCGTAAGAAATGTGCTGCTGCAATCAGAGACAAGCTCGTCATGCAGCGGCACAGACGACACGCCTCCCGTATGTGCCTTTCCTGGTGAAACATTTCAATAAACATGGTGGCAGCAGGAGGCACCGCCACACAATCCCCAAAGAAGGCCAACATCAGGGGTGCAATCCCTGTGTCAGCATGTCCACAATCACCCCACAACATTGTGTGGAACACTGGGAGCCCACCCCAGTGTGCCTCTGCTCACAGAAAGCCGACCGCATCGGCATGGTCCTCCGCCTGCCCCACCCCCATTGTGTGCCACACTGGTAGCCCACTCCAGTGTGACCAACATCACCCCCCCAAAAAATCATTGGGTACGCTGGGAGCCCACCCCAGTGTGCCCAACATTTGTTTTATTTCACCTGTAAAGAAAGAAAACCGTCCCATGGCACAGTGCCTGTTTTTTTTTTGTACCTGAAAAAAAGAAAATGGTCCATTGCCAACGCACCCCTCCCCCAACCCTCCCCCACCTCTGTGCATTCCACCTCCCCACACACCCTCACCCCATACTTACCTCTGGAGGTCCGGCGCTGTGATCTTTGGTTGAGTGGGAACATGTCTGAACTCTTTAAAGCTGAACTGCAAAATGAAGAAATGCCGGTAAGCTGTATAATGGCATCAATAGGGGGGTTTCAATTTAGGTGGATATCTCAGCCATTTTTCTGAATTTTGGCTCTGAATTTAAAACATGGGGTTCTTGGGACCTGACCTCATGAACACGTGCACTGTCATCTCCTTAATCAGCCCCGAAAGGTGATTTTGCGGTCACTGTAGTGCATTTACAACTGTTTCATTTCATACTAACTACTGCTTTTATTTTTTGCAGGTAAAGATCCTTTTTCTTTCCTTGTTTAATTCAATACTCATGGCAGACAGATTTGTGACGGTGCCCAGGAGCAGCAGCTAGGGTTGCCACATGTCCAGTTGTAGACAATCCGGTTTTCAGGGTCCTTAACTAGTCATCCGGTTTTGATTAAATGTAGTCCAGTTTTGGGCTATTGTGAGAAACATAGAAACATAGAAACATAGAAGTTGATGGCAGATAAGGACCGCAAGGCCCATCCAGTCTGCCCATTTCTTTTTCTACCTTATAAATGTGCCATCGGCCTTTGCTCTGTCAGTGGCCTATCTATTCATAGTCATTTGTATTGCTCCCTTATGCCTATCCCATGCCTGTTTGAAGCCCTGCACTGTATTCATAGCCACCACTTCTTGTGGTAAAGCCATTCCATGCATCCACCACCCTTTCTGTGAAAAAATAATTTCTCACATTCCCCTTAATCGGCCTCCTCTAATCTCATGCTGTGTCCTCTTGTCCTGCTATTTTTCTTATATTTAAACATGTTAGACTCTTTCACCTTGTTTATGCCCTTAAGGTGTTTGAATGCCTCGATCATATCACCTCTCTCCTCCTTTGCTCAAGGGTATACATATTGAGCTCCGTTAATCTGTCCTCATATTCTTCTGATGCAGTCCCTGCACCATTTTGGTTGCTCTTCTCTGGACTGCCTCAATTTGGTTAATGTCCTTGTGAAGGTGTGGCCTCAATACTGCATGCAGTACTCAGATGTGCTAACCAGTGTCTTGTTCAGAGGATTATACTCTTCTTACGACTTGAATTTCTACTAATACACTTCTAACACCCCTAGCCTTTACTGCTGCTTTAGAGGTCTGCTTGGATGATTTTAGGTCATCAGTGATGATGATGCCCAAGTCTCTTTCTTCCTTTGTGACTGCTAGCAACTCCTCCCAGCCTATAGGTGGCTTCAGGGTTTCTCTTCCCTATGTGCATGATTTTGCACTTCTTTGCATTAAATCCCAGTTGCCACTCTTCTGACCATTCTGCTAGTTTATCCAGATCTCTTCTCATTCTGCCCACCCCATCTGGATCATCTACTCTGTTGGCAGATCTTGGTGTCATCTGCAAACAGACAAGCCTTACCCTCTAGTCCATCTGCAAGGTCACTAATGAAGATGTTGAAGAGGACTGGCCCCAGGACTGATCCCTGAGGTACCCCACTTGTGACTTGCATCTCTTCTGACTGTATACCATTTACCACCACTCTCTGTTTTCGCCCGTCAACCAGTTTGTCACCCAGTTGACCAACTTCTGACCCACCCCAGCCTACCCAGCTTATTTATCAATCTTCTGTGAACAGTGCCAAAAGCTTTGCTGAAGTCAAGGTAGGCAACATCAACTGCTCCCCTTGGTCCACCACTCTGGTTACCCAGTCAAAGAAATCTATGAGATTAGTTTGACAGGACCTTCCTTTGTAAACCCATGCTGTCTTGGATCCTGTGCCCTATGGATTCCAGGTGTTGCACTATCCTTTCCTTAGGAGTGCCTCCATAATCTTGCCCACTACTGAGGTAAGACTGACCGTCTGTAGTTCCCCGCCTCCTCCTGCTACCACTCTTGTGGAGTGGGATCACATGAGCCCTTCTCCAGTCTTCTGGGACCTCTCCTGTGCTCAGAGACTCACTAAACAATTCTGCTAATGGCTCTGCTAGTTCCTCCTTAGCTTCTTAAGTACCCCTGGGATGTATGCCATCAGGTCCCATTGCCTTATCCACCTGAGCTTAGCAAGCTCTTGTAGGACCCTTTCTTTTGTGAAGGGAGTAGTGCTACCTCCTCCCTCCTGTGTCCATGATGCTGAGCTGTGGGCCCTGCCCTACCTTCTCTTCAGTAATACTGCTGCAAAAGTATCTATTTAGGATAGATGCCTTTACAGGGTCCTCCTCCTCATGCTCCTTTTCTCCATTAAGCTTAGCAATACCCCTCTGGACTTTCTCCTTTCCCTAATGTATCTATAGAAAGTCTTGTCACCTTCTTTTACTGTTCGTATAGTGTTTCCTCAGTTTGGGACTTTGCCTGCCTTACTGCCTACCTGCTTCCCTTAGGGCAGTTTGGTATGCCTCCCTATCTTCATCCCGCTGTGTTCCCTTATATTTCCTGAAGGCCAGCCTTTTGGCTCTGACCTTTTCTGCTACTGTATTTGAGAACCAAAGTGGTTTCCTTCTTCTGTTGCACTTCCTTTTCTGTCTAACACAATGGGATGTTGCTTCAAGTATTGCATCCTTAATGCTTGCCCACTTTGCCTGTACCCCCTCACCTGTATTTCTTTTGCCAGGGCTAGCTTAACTCTGTTGGCCATCTTATCAAAGTCAGCTCCTCTGAAGTCCCATATTTTGCCTTGGAATGGGATGATTTAGATGTAGTAGCCAAATTGAACCATTTCATGTGATGGTCACTGGCCCCAGGTGACCTTCTACCTGGAGATCTGTGATCCCTTCTTTGTTAGTCAGTACTAGATCTAGGATAGCCCTGTCTCTTGTGGGTTGCTGTACCAGTTGTTTGAGGCCCTCCCCCTGCAGGGAATCCACTATGAGTCTAGTTCTGGCAGATGTTCCTGCTGGTGTTGACCAATCTGTATCCGGCATGTTGAAGTCTCCCATTATCAGAACCTCCCCTTTAGCTGTCATGTTTTGTATATCTTCTAACAGTAATGTGTCTATGTCCTCCCTCTGGCCTGGGGGCCTGTAGACAACCCCAGTTCTTATGGCTGTCCCATTTCCTGTTTCCAGGGTGACCCACAGTTCTTCTGGCTCCTTATGTGTATTCTGAATTTCTGTAGCTTTGATATTTTCATTAACATACAGGGCCACTCCTCCTCCCGTTTGCACCTCGGTCTCTTCTGAACAATACATAGCCAGGTACTGAAGTCTCCCAAGTGTGGTTACTGGTAAACCATGTCTCACTAATTGCTACTATGTCCAGTTTAGCCTCTGACATTATTGCCTGCAGGTCTGGGATCTTATTTCCCAGGCTGTGAGCATTTGTGTACATGATTTTCCATTGGCCAGATTTTGTGTGTTAGTTGTTGGGTGAAGTTTGGCATTACCCTTGTGCGTCGTGTGGGGAGACAAACCTTTTTCTTACCTGGTGATGCAAATGAACGGCAAACGTACTGAATTCTGTTTGACCACTAGCTGAGGGGAGGGGTGTTCTTCCCATTCTACGTATGGGGTGCTCCCTCTCCCCATTTGCTAGTTTAAATATTCTGCAAAGACGTCAAACTTCTGCCCCAATGCACTGACTCCCTCTTTAGTCAGATGCAGTCCATCAAATTTAAAGAACCTTCGCTCCCAGAACTGTTGCCAGTTCCCTACAAATCTGTGTCCTTTTTCCTGGCACCAGCCCTTGAGCCACGTGTTGTGCTCAGATAGTATTAAAAATGATTTATCAAATCATTCACTGTTACATGCATGTCCAGGTTACAAAAAAAAGTTCTGATATCACTAGTCACAGGCCTTTGTTTGTAAACCCAGTCTGTCTAGGAGGTGTAAAGTATGGCTATAAAGACCATTAGCAGGAAATCAACCTAATCTTTTCAACTCTGAATTTTAAGTATGGTCATTTACTGCTATGACAGAAAACAGTTTTTACACCTTTATATGCTGTAATGGGTTCACTTTTGTTTTTCATATATTCTCATATGTTTTAGACCCACTTTTTCAAATTAGTTTTCACATTTTTATTGCCTTTGTCACTGTGCTGATTATTTCTCTCCTAAGTCCTCAGCAGCTGCTGCTCTCATTTTTTATTCTACCAACCTGAACATTCCATGATATTAGCTACACCTTTACAGGCCAGTGGAATAAAAAGCATGGAATGGTGTGTGTGTCTGAAAATATGGAATGTGACGTCGTAGGCATTTGAAAAGAAACAGCAGTAGCTGATGAGGTAAAGGGAACACAATGTAGTATTGAGGATATCACAAGTACTGATAGTTCAATTATCAAAAAGGTAGTCAAAGTATATCAGAATACATGGCTGTCATGGAAAGGAAAACTGGGGAGTGTTTAACAAAGAGAGCAACAGGTTGTGAATGGGCTTTGTACATCCAGCAGATCTGGGTTTAAATTTCCACAGCCTCCACTTGGATACTGTGTGACCCTGAGCAAGTCACAACCTCCCTGTGTTCCTGGGTCACCCCTGTAAATGGGTCTTGTGCGCAATGGGAGTTACCTGGTTGCCAAAGAATAAAAGTAAATAAATAACATAATAGGTTGATGCTGCTGAATTTATCCTTACTTTTTTTGGTGAACATTTTTTAACAGAACTAGGACAATCAAGCATTTCTGGGATCTGTGGCCAGGGTGGGAAAAGGAAGGAAAAAGGGAAGAAAAAGACACACACTTTTCACAACACAACTTTATTAACTACGAATCTGAAAATGTAGAAATATATTAAAGAAGTCAGGAACCCAGCTGACATTAATAGAAAGCATGCCGACGAAGACTTAAAAGATCATGAGTACGAATCAACAAAACAAAGCTATCAGTTCCAGCAATGTTGGCTCGAAAACTATGGCTGGTTGGGATATGATGGTGCAAAAGATCGGATGTTCTGCCATTTGTGTATCAAATTTGAAATACAATTGGGTAAGGCAGGCAATAACAATAATTTTCTTTTCGGTACAGATAACTTCTGGCTTGACTCTGTCACTTCCCATAATATCAGTGAAGCTCATGCTAGGGGCAAAGGAAAAGGAGGCTGCCAGCACTGCTGCTCCAGGGACAAGTAATGCGGAGGGAATGCTGAAGAACATGAATGAAGCAACACTTAACCATCTGGATAAACTGTTTCGCACATGCCATGCAATTGCTAAGAAAGGACGTCCTTTCACAGACTTTGTGTGGATGTGCAGCCCTGATGATATGAAAGGGCTAGATATCAGTTTAGCATATCAGAATGACAAATATGCCTGCAACTTTATCCACTATGTAGCCGAGGTTGAACACGTGGTGGTATGAGAAAACATTATGGGAACAAAGTTAATTTCAGTTATCAGTGAACAGAACCAATGACTCTTTCAGTCACAGAAGCTGAGATAGTGTATGTGCAGTTTGCAGTTAAAGGCACAGTGCAAGCTGGCCCGGTGGTGCTGAGGGTTGAGGCGCTGGACGCCACACATCGCACCACACCGGCGACCCGGGTTCGGGAGCGTACTCGGGTAGCCGGGGGTGGGCCAGGGGGAAAAAGGCTGAGCGTTCAACGACAGCTTGCCTTCTCCAGGGGGAGGGTAGGTGATCCATCCCAGCAAACGATGACCTCTGGCGGAGGCTGGGGGCATGACAGCTCATTGGCACCTCAGGGGTTTGCTTGGTTACGGGCGGAGGCCTGTGAAACAATCACCTCTAGGGGCTGCATCAACGAGGGGGGAGGATGTTGCGGACATCGGAGCTTGAGCCTTGACATCAAGGGCTAGCAACATCCTCACAGAACAGGGAAAAACCACCCTCAAGAGCAGAGTAGACAGAGCGCTGAACCCAGTCCTTATGTGCCACTGACTGCCACTGTCTCAGGGACAGGAGAAGACATTAAGGTACAGGGGTTCACCCCACCCCAAACCCCGCCCGGGGGAGTAATCCACGGCAGGATGAGGGACCCAGAGCAGCAGGTAAGTCAGTGGCAGGGATGGGTTTCACTGGCGATTCCTGAAGGTGCAGCTCTGGCAGGGACATAGGAGGGAGAAAAAGAAATTTAAAAAAAAAAGGCACAGAGCAAAATCAGTTGGTAGGTGTCTGGACAAATGCAATTTTATTTTCCTTTCATTTAACAAATCACTGTTAACTATACTGACTGCAGGCTACTCCAAACTTCTGCGGGCTAGTGCAATCTGTGGTTCACTAGCGTAGCTGGCTAGTGCAAAAAAAAGTTAAGGTTGACCCCTGATCGAGACAGAACCTATTTAAAGCAGCAGTGCAACGAAATTGGGAAAAATTGTGTGCCTACCTTTTCTTTACAATAAAAGGATTCCAGGCATTTTTCATTTTTATTTGGGGGTAAAATTTTCTAGTTCCACCAATAAGTATTTTACAAATGTTTTAGTTTAGTCTTTTTTTTTTCCTGAGGAAAAAAAAAGATTGCCACCACATTTGGCTTAGAAATATTATTGTAGACATATTAAAGGTTAGGATAAAAAAAAAATCTCCTGGTGTGCAGCATAGGAGGTACCAAGAAAAGTACATTTCACAGGTACACTTCCATGTCAGATTTGTGATAGCAAGTTGGTTTTTGGCTTCTTATATAAGCCCAAGAATGTTCCTGCAGGTGCTGCCTTAAGCAGAATCTGCCTACATTTGCAACAGGAGGGACAAAAAAGGCTTGTGTTTTTTGGAGACAACATTGGTGGGATAAGTTGTGGTGAAACTTGGTTGAATTAGTGTATTTCTTATTGAGTATAGGGTAAATTTTTTAGAGCAGCCAGATAGCTCACATTTAGGGGCTGTATTATAAGACCTGTGTCTAGCCCTGTAGTTCTGTAGTTTTTTTGGGGGGGGGGTGCCAATTGTCTGGCCTGGGGCCTAAGCTATTTGATAATTGACCTCCCACAGCGAATAGCGCACCACCAGGAAGGGAGCTGGGTCTACCTAAAAACAGCCATTGCCAACATGTCCCACACGTTCATGTCCCAGAGAGAGTGGAACAACAAAGGAGTGGAACAGGTGACTGACATTGGCAGGTGTCAGCAGAAGGAAGCAGAGAAGTGGGGGACTCTGCCATTCGACTAGGGCAAGGCGCCTGTTCAATTCTGTCTAACAATCACTGCTGGGAAGGGTGGAAGGTCAAAGACAGCCCAAACTTGGAAACAGGAGCAACACTCTATCTAGGGTAGGAGTATATAAAGATTTAAATAAGGAATGGTGGCGCACAAAATAGAAATAAACAAAAAAGGGGAAACTAGGAACACCCTTTCAGGGGTAATGGTACAAAAGAATCTCCAGGTAACACAGGGAGAATAGAGGTTGAGAATGCTGGAAGTGGTGCAGTGCAGGGGCTGTGGAGCAGCAGTTTTCAGACAGATCTTCCAGAGACTGCAGTGCTGTCCCATCCCCACACACCTCTCTGGGTTGAGGGAGGAGGTCACTAGACTCCAGGCCAAGTTGACTAAGATTCAGGGGACCACTTCCTCCACCCAGAGGCCACCAAATCTGCCACCGTTTCCTCAGAGGATGCCTGTTAGGAGGAACAGATGGATTATGGTGGGCTCTGAAAGGGTGGGGGTAGTGGGACAGAGGCACATTCCTCAACCGGTACCACTAGAAAATTCCTACGCTTCGCTGGCAGGGTCAGACTGCCAGGAAGAAGCACCTACGGTAGTGACCAAGGGGAAAGTGTGGGCCATCTGTAGTGGAGACCCCAAGGAGGATGGTAGAGGACCCCAGAGGAGGATAAAGCAATTTCTGGTGGGGGACTCAACTCTGAATGGGATAGATTAGGGAATAGGAAAGGAGGGGAGAGGCAGGTTAGGTGCCTACCTGGTGCCATGACCTGGAGGCGTGGAAAGCGAATCCTGAGGATAGCTAGTGCAGCAGGATGGGAGGGAAAGCTGGATGTCATTGTCCACCTGGGGACTGATAACTAGGCTAGGGACAGGGCTGAGATAGTGCAGGGGGAATTTAGGGAGCTGGTGAGGGGTTTTAGACAGGTAGCTTGCTCAGTGGCTTTTGCTGAGGTGCTGCCTTTTTATGACAGGGGCCAGGAGAGGGAACTCCACACCAGGAGCTTCCACTCATGGCTCAAGAAATGGTGCACAGAAGAAAGGTTCGGCTACACTGGGAACTGGGGACCCCCCTTGGAGGATAAGGGCCTATACATGGGTGATGGCCTGCATCCATCCGGGAGGGGAACCACAGTCCTCAGTAGATGGTTTAAATGTTACTTTTATGAACATTTAAACTAGCCAAGGGGTGTGGCTGAAGGAATTGGTGAATCAGAAACCATCTCCCCACAGGCCGTAAGAGAGTAAGAGAACCCAGTGAGAGAACTCAGAGTGCAAATTGATAAAGGGATCAGGTGGTAGAGATAAAGGGAAAAGGAATGGGAATATTAAAAAGAAAGGTGAGAAGGGGAATGGCAAAAAGGAAAAAAGGGGAGCAAGAAGCAGGGTAGAAACAAAATCTGGTAGGTCATGTGTACAAATGCTAGAAGTCTAGGAAACAAGATTCCAGACCTAGAGGCCATCCTGGATATTGTGGGCATTACTGAGTCATGGTGCACTGAAAATCACGACTGACACATGGCCATACTGGGCTATACTCTGTTTAGGAAGGACCAGCTGGGAAGGAAAGGGACATTGTGGTGCTTTATGTGAGGGAAGGCATAAAAGCTATAGAGATACAGGGAATACAGGGGGAGACAGAGGTACTATGGGTCAACCTGGAGATGGAGAATGGAGCTACTATTCGCACTGAAGTGATCTACAGACCTCCAGCACAGGGGGAGGAATTACATAAGGTACTGGTGGAAGCCATTGGCAAGATGGCAGAAAAGGGGAAGGTGCTGCTGGTAGGGGACTTCAACCTACCAGATGTGGATTGGAGCCTCCCAGCAGTGGCTTCAGCTAGAAGCAGAAACATCCTGGACACTCTGCAGGGGGCATTCCTCAGTAACTAGTCAGTGAACCCACTTGTGATGGGGGCATTACTGGACTTGGTACTCATTATGAGGGATAGTGTTGCAGACGTCAAAGTGGGATGCCGCTTGGGGACTAGTGATCACCGTATGGTGTGGTTCAGTATAAGAACAGCTGTGGAATCAAACCACACAAGGGTGAGGGTCCTGGATGTCAGGAGGACAAATTTTAAAAAGATGGGTGAATGACTACGGGATGACCTAGCAGGGGTGGGTGACCTGGGTGGGGTGGAGGAACAGTGGGTGAAGATAAAAGGGAGCATAGTAAAGGCAGCAAGCCTCTGCATCAAACAATTGAGCAAAAGCAAGAGGAAAAAGAAACCACTATGATTCTCGAAAAAGGTGACTGAAAAGGTAAACTCTAAAAGGGTAGCATTCAGAAGATACAAGGAGACACAGAGGGGGGAGGAGGATAGGGAGGTGTAGCGGGGGAAACATAGGGAAGCAGGGAAAGCAGTAAGGAGTGCAAAGGCACAAACTGAAGATAGAATAGCCCAAGAGGTAATGAAATGGGACAAGACATTTTTTAGATATGTAAGTGAAAAGAGGAAGACCGGGGGTGGGATTGCAAGGTTAAAATGGCAGGAGGGGGTTGTGCAGAGGGGGACCAGGACAAGGCAGATATCCTGAACAAATACAGTACTTTTGTTCAGTGTTCACAGAGAAAGGAGAAGGGGAGGGACCACAAAAAAGTAACAAAAGCTTTGAAAGGAGGGAGGTGGACACTAGTCCTTTTCTGGAGGCAAGATCCTGAAGGGACTTGCTAAACTGAAGGTGGACAAAGCAATGGGACCAAATGAGGTGCATCCAAAGGTATTGAGGGAGCTCAGGGAAATACTGGCTGCACCTCTGACAGTTCTATTTAACAGCACACTGGAAATTGGAGTGGTTCTGGAGTACTGGAAGAGGGCGGATGTAGTCCCTGTACACAAAAGTGGTAACAGGGAGGAGGCTGGCAATTATAAGTCAGTCAGTCTGACATCAGTGGTGGGAAAGTTACTGGAATCACTGCTGAAGGAAAGGACTGTGGAATAGCTTGGATCCAGTGGGCTGCAAGACACAAGGCAGCATGGTTTCACTGGGTGACCAAGGAACTAGATCAGGGTGGAGCGGTCAATGTAGCCTACCTAGATTTTAGTAAGGCATTTGACACTGTTCATCATAGGAGACTAGTAAGGAAGCTGGGTAGCTTAGGACTGGGTCCAAAGGTGGTAAACTGGTAAAATTTGTCAGAGGATAGGCAACAGAGGGTGGTGGTAAATGGAGTTCACTCCAAAGAAGGGAGGGTAACCAGTAGGGTGCCTCAGGGATCAGTGCTAAGACTGGTCTTCTTTAATGTCTTTATAAGTGACATTGCAGAGGAGATGGAAGGGAAGGTCTGCCTCTTTGCATATTACTCCAAAATCTGCAATAGAGTAGACATTATGGGGGAAAGTGGAAAGATGAGCAGATCACAGATGTCCAGGTGGAATGTCAGCTGGGATCCAGTGACCACCACATAGTGTGGTTTAGCATAGGGACAGAGACACAAGCTAGCCACACAAAGGCAAAGGTCTTGGATTTTAGGTGGGTGGATTTTGCTAAAATGGGGAGGTGTATCACAGAGGACCTGGCAAGGAGAGCGATAGGAGGGGGAGTCAAGGAGCAGTGGGAACACCTGAAGAGAGCCTCAGAGGAGGTGGTGAGCCAATGCATAAAGATGGTAAACAAAGGCAACAGAAGGACGAAACCACTGTGGTTCTCAAGGGAGGTTGCAAACAAGGTAAGGGCCAAAAAGGCAGAATTCAGAAGGTATAACTAGGAAACTTGAAGGGATGAAGACAGGGAGGAGTACCTAAAGAATCTGAGAGAAGCGAGGAAGGCTATAAGGAGTGCAAAGGTGCAGACCAAAGAGTGATTGACACAGACAATGAAGAAAGGAGACAAGACATTCTATAGGTACTGTATATCAACGAAAGAAGGAAAACCAGGGCAGGCATTGTAAGGCTCAGAGAAGATACAGGGGAATGTAAGGAGTGTGACCTGGAGAAGGCAGAAATACTGAACTACTACTTCTGTTCGGTATTTACTAAAGATGAGGGTGTCAAGGACCGCAGCTGGGTAATACATACGAAGGGGGGGTAAACACAAGTCCATTCACAGCAGAGAGAGTCCTGGAGAAGCTCACAAAGACGTAGGTGGAGAAAGCTATGGGGCCAGATGACATTCACCTGAGGATATTAAGGGGACTGTGAAGAGAGCTAGCAGTGCCTCTGGCAGCCTTGTTCACTGAGTCACTCAACATAGGAGTGATTCCAGAGGATTGGAAAAGGGCACATGTAATCCCTCTACACAAAAGCGGCAGTAGGGAGGAGGTGGGGAACTATAGGCTAGTCAGCCTCACCTCAGTAGTGGGTAAGATCAAGGAGGCACTACTTAAAGAAAGAATAGTGGAACACTTGGAATCCAACGGTGCCCTGAATCGGAGGCAACATGGATTCACAGGGTGATGAAGGAAGTAAATGGGGTGGGGGGATCAGTAGACATCACCTACCTCAACTTCAGTAAAGCCATTGACACCGTCCCACATAAAAGGCTGGTTAACAAGATGGGTAGCCTAGACATGGGGCATAAGGTGGTTAACTGGGTTACGAACTGACTAATGGACAGGAAGCAGAGGGACATAGACAGAGTGAAGGCAGTCCAGATAAGGGCAACTAAAATGGTGCAGGGTCTGCATCAAAAGCCCCATGAGGAGAGACTAAAGGGCCTCAATTTGTATACCCTGGAACAGAGGAGGGAGAGGGGAGATATGATAGACACCTTTAAATACCTCACAGGGGTAAATAAGGTACAGGAGAGGAGTATTTTTCAGAAAAAAAGGTGCTCAAGAACAAGGGGGCATGCTATTAAGCTAGAGGGGGTAGATTCAGGAAAGACGTGAGGAAGAACATATACACGTAAAGAGTGGTGTATTCCTGGAACAGCCTTCCAATGGAGGTGATGGGGGTAAAAACAGTGGTGGGATTCAGGAATGCATGGAATATACATAAAGAAATCATAGTGGAAAGGAAGGCAGGAGGGAGGGAGAAAAAGCTGTAGATCGGGCATAGTCTGATGTAATAGTGTGGTAGGGAGAAATTAGCAGGCTGGATGGGTTAAGTGGTCCTCATCTGCTGTCAAATTCTATGTTTCTATAAACTGTAGCTGAATCTAGCTTTTTCAAAAAAAAAATTTCATTGCACTGCTGCTTTAAAATATCTGCAAAATTACCAGCTTTAATAATCAGAATAGTAGCTGGAAGGCCTATGGATTCTCCATCATTTGTGCTATTAACCAAAACTATCTGGCTTACTTAAACCTCCTATTGATTGAAATATCTGATTTTTTTTCCTGATTACATCAGACCTTTTTAAAGTTTGGATTTAAATCATTGCTCCTCTTATTCTCTTTTTTGGTTCCCATGCCAGATATTGTATAGGACGTAGCAGACATAGTTATTTATACATTAGCAATTAAAAATTAGAGAAGACAAAAACCTCTGATTATATATAAAATACTACAGAAAAACCGCAAGCTGTACTGTAACAGTGCAGCAGTAAAAAGGTAAAAGATAAAAGAAGTCCTGGCTTAATTGTTAGGTTTAGTAAGAAGGTAATGATTATATATGGTCTCTTGGCCAACCCTAGAAATTATTGGACCCATCCAGGTGTAATGGATAAATATGATCTCATGTCATAATGGCAATAGCGGAAAAGGCAATTGCTGTTATGGCGAATGTACAGCGCTGAAAAACAATTTCAGCGATGCACACTCGCAGCACGGACAACAACGGCACCCAAGACCTATAGGTCTACTTTTTAATGCGTGGAGGCTGTGCCCCCCATACCTGCCCCCCGCGCCCCTACTTATGGATTCTCAACTCCAGGGAGGGTGCATGTCAGGAGGGGTGAAAAACTTAAAAAAATACACAACACCTGCTGGCAAAAAAAAAAAACACACTGCGCCGGACCCGAACCCTGTATGCTGCACCTCCCAGCCAACCATCCTGCCCACCACACTAACGGACCTGCTCGGCAGCTGCCCACCACACACCCTTCCACCTACCATCCCTCCCCTGCCCCCCCTCGTGTGTGTGCCACGCACATATACCTGCTACTTCCTGTCATGGTATTCGCCCACCCTGTATCTGGTCGTCCCCCTCCATGGTAGCCATGAACACAGGCGCCGTAATGGAGTTGCTATTTTTGTCGGCACCTAATTTCGGTCACCTTGTTCACTGTATACCGATAAGTATAATTAAACAGTCATACAACTATATTTCCAATCATAAAGGAACACACCAAAAATTCAAATGCAGTCTACAGCAGATAGACACTACCTAATAAGACGGGGCTGTCAGAAAAGGAGAAACTATTAAATTTACTGCATCCCATTTTACCTCCAGGGACCATAATGTATATGATTTTTTTGTTTGTGTTCTTCAGCATGGTTTCCAGGATACTAACCAAAGAAAAAAAAAACAGAAAATGAGTTCATCATTCGTTTGGCTGCCAGAAGCCTACTGATTTAGGCAACAGACTTACTTTAACATAAAAATATAGATTTTGTGGGCAGATAATGACCAGCTGACCCACCTAGTGCACCCAATTTTCCCTTGCTATACTGTCACCGCAGAACCTACCTGCTGTCCAGCTATCCACCCCCAGCTTGTCTACTGAGATCACTTGTGTCTATCCCATGCATGTTTGAAGTCCACCACTGTTTTCAAGTTCCACCTCCTCTGCTAGTAGACTTTTCCAGGTATCCACTCACCTTTCAGTTAAGAAATACCTCCTCACATCTCTTAACCTCCTCCCCCTTTCAGTTTCACTGCATGCCGTGTTGTCCTGGAAACCCGTCTTCTCAGAAAAAATACTCCCTTTGTTCTCCCCTGTGAGGTACTTATAGGTCTCTATCATGTCACCCCTCTCTTTCCTCTCTTCCAGGGTGTGCATATTGAGAATCCTGTTTCTTCTCATAGGGTATAGGTCTCTATCATGGCCCCCTCTCCTTCTTCTCTTCAAGGGTGTACTTATCGAGATCACTCAGTCTCTTCTCATAGGGCTTTTGATGCAGCCCCTGCACCATTCTAGTTACCCTCTTCTGGGTAGCCTCTACCCTGTTTATGTCCTTTCTGAGATGTGATCTCCTGAATTGGACACAGTACTCCTGGTGGGGTCTCAACAGCAACACACTTCTCTCCTTCTGCTGGTGATTCCTCTCCCTATGCACCCAAGCATCATACTGGCCCTGCCTACTGCCTTATTCACTGCCTCGTCACCTTGAGGCCATCAGATGTGATAACTCCAAGGTCTCATTCCTGCTTTATGACCATCATTACCCCACCCCACCCCCCATTTTATACACTGTCCCTGGGTTTATGTCTTTGGTGCATGATTTTGAAACCCAGCTGCCATATCCTTGAACACTCTTCTAGCTTTCTCAGGTCTACTCTCTACTCAAGTTCTCCCTTCCCCCAGAATATCTAGCTTATTGCAGACTTTGGTGCCATCTGCAAAGAGGCATACCTTCCTTTCCAGCTCTTCTGCAATGTCACTTACAAATGCATTGAAAAGAACTGGTCCCAGCACTGAGCTCTGAGGTACCCCGCTGATCACTCTCCCTTCTTTTGAGAGAGTGCCACCACCCTCTATTGCCTATCCATCATCAAGTTCCTTACCTAGTTTACCACATTGAATCCCACCCCTAAACTGCCCAGTTTCCTTATAAGCCTCCTGTGTGGTATGGTGTCGAAGACCATGCTGAAATCTAGGAAGGTCATGTCCCCGTCCCCACCCTGATCTATTTCACTGGTCACCCAATTGAAGAAATTGATCAAATTCGTCTGACATGACCTCCCTCCAATGAATCCATACTGCCTCAGGTCTTGTAACCCGCCAGATGCAAGATGCTCCACTAGCCTTTCTTTTAATAGTGTTTCCAGTAGCTTCCCCCACCACTGATGTCAGATTGACCAGCCTATATTTGCCAGCCTCCTCCCTCCTGTTGCTCTTATGGAGCAGGACTACATCGCCCCCCTCCAGTCCTCTAGAACCACACCTGTTTCCAGTGAGTTGTTGAATAGGGCTGTTAGAGGTGCAGTTAGTACCTCCATGAGCTGCCTCAGCACTCTTGGATGTATCCCGTCTGACCCCATAGACTTGTCCATTTTCAGATTTGCAAGTCCTCTCAAGACTCTTTCTTCTGTGAATGGACTTGCATCCACCTCCCTCCCTCCTGCAGTGTTCCTGTTGCTTCTATGTGGTTTGTCCCCTCTCCCTGCACTGTGAAGATTAAGCAGAAGTACCTGTTCAGAATATATACTTTTTCCCAATCTTTCTCTGTGCAGTGTCCCCCTGTTCTTCTTATCCTTACAATCCCTCCCCTTGTCTTCCTCTTTTTGCTTATGCATCTGAAGAAAATCTTGTCCCGGTTAGGTACCCCTTTGGCTATCCTTCCCTCTGTTTGCGTGTTTGTGCCCTTCACTGCCTTCCCTGCTTCCTTCTGCTTTCTATGGTGCATCTCCCCATCCGCTTCCATCTGCAGCGCTTTGTACCTCCTGAGTGCCACCCTTTTAGCCTTTACCTTCACAGTCACCTCCCTTGAGAACCACAGTGGTCAATGTCTCCTTCTGTTTTTACTCATTTCCTTTGCACACAGGCTTGTTGCCTTCACTATGCACTGTTCCTCCACCCCACCCTGACAACCCCCCCTTTCTAGGTTATCGCTGAGATAGTCACCCATTTTTTTTAAAATCCATTCTCCCAAAGTCCAGGGCCCTTGTCCTTATGTGGTTTGTTTCTGCCATCACCATTATGTTAAACCAGACTGTACAGTGACCGCTAGTCCCTAGGTGACATTCCACCTTGACATCTGCAACACTGTCCCTGTTTGCAAACACCAGGACTGGTATTACTCTATCTTGAATGGGCTCTTTGACTAGTTGCCTGAGAAATGCCCCCTGCAAGGGAGTTTAGGATGGCCCTGCTTCTAACCAAGACTACAGCTGGGGGTCTCCAATCTACATCTGGCAGACTGAAGTCCATAGCCAGCAGCACCTCCCCCTTTTTCCATCACACATATAGCTTCCACAGCGCCTTATCCAATTCTTCTCGCTGTGTTGAAGGTTTGTATATCACCCCAGTAAAAAAAAAAAAAAGATGATTACCTGTAGCTGACTTACAGTTTTATTTGCGCACGTGTTCCCAAATGAGATGGTCCCAGGACAGATAAGAATGGATACTGTACACATTGTGTTTCATTTACTGTATGTTTATGGAGGACAGCCCAGCTGAAATACAACCTCTCATTTTCAGTGGGATCATGCTTTTACCCAGTTTTATAATAGGGTCAACTGAGGCAGAAGGAGGTTAAGTGAATTATTGAAGGTCACAACATTAATCAGTGGACATAAACTGTTAAAGTGCTTTAAACTCTGAGCATTGCAAAATACTGAAATTATGAGTGATAGCTCTACTGTTGGTATATCATATATTTGAGCCAGTTCAGTAACTTGCACCAGATCTCAAAGTTCAAATCCCACCTCAGACTGTCCTGAACTTGATGTTTCCTGGGCTTGTTTTATCGACCTAATGTAATAACTTACACAACTAGCTATGCCATATTAGAACATTAGGCAACCATGCAATCCAGTGGACTAGTTAATTCTGTATGTTGCAAGAAGAATAAGGTGCTTATATCTGTAACCGTGCAATAATTCTGCCTCTGCTGGGATCAGAATGTGCAATGGTCCTGTTTATATTACTGTCATTATCGTTTTTTATATCACAATAGGGTACAGTTATCACATTATTTTAAGAACTGTTTCAACACTAGCATGAAAAACTGCAAATAAAAACAAAAAAACTGTTGCGTATAAAAAAATCTTTGGGATAAATTATTTTCTATTTGCTCTGGTGCTATCCTCCTTGAGAATATCAGCCACACTCTTGCAATTACCAGTGTTGTGCACCATAAAATCTTAGAAGACATAGCTGTCTCCTAGAACCACTTGCTGAATTCAGATGACAAACAATGCAAGAAACTCAGATGATATACACCAGAAACTATCTAATGTGTTATGCAAGGGATGCTTACTACCCATATTACAGTTACATATTCTCCGACTGGTTGAGGCTATGCCAAGCCTCCAAGGCCCCAGCCCTGTGCCATACTCCCTGATGTCTAGTGCCCCTGTCCTTCATAAATTCCCTGGTGTTTAGTGGCACCCCTTCCCTCAGACAGCCCCTGGGCAATGTCCCTGGTGTCTAGTGGTGCACACCACCTTCACTTAGCCTTGTTACAAAGCCTCTGGTGTGTGTGGGGGCGGCACTTGAGAGGTCAAACGGACAATACACTGGTTTAAGATCTCTGCTGACACAAAGCTAAGTTTGTTTCTGTGTTAAAACTCAGGTTTTTCCCAAAATGGATCAATGGTACAAACACATCTGAAAGCCAAAGAGTTACCAGAGGCAATACTGGAGAATATTGAAAAGTTTCTGTCCCTAAAACAGGGAAAGTGGCACCAACAAGAGGGAATGGTGGTTCTCTTCTGACTACCAGGGCAATGGCTTTCCCTGCTTCAGGACACCCTGAGCTGGGTGTACAGCCAAAAATACCTCAAAAATCAACCTTACAAAGAATTCAGTCCTTCTTGCTAGAGTTTCAGGATGAGATTTAATCTTTATTTGAAAGGGTCCATGGTTGTCTTGCGGACATTTCAGATCACTATAACCAGATTAAAGAAAAAGTTAAATTCTTCGAGGAATAAGTTGAAGCTACAGAAAAAGAAACACTGAGGCTCTATTTGTCAGAGTCCGTCCATTAGAAGGCACAGCGAATGCATCCCTTCATGAGCAGTTCACAAAGCACCGGCCCAGTGGTGCTGAGGGTTGAGGCGCTGGACACCACACCTTGTGCCACACTGGCAACCTAGGTTCTGGAGCAAGCTCGGGACACCGGGGATTGGCCGGGGGGTGGGCATGGACTTTGATTGAGCTTTCATCTGGCAGCTCTCCTTTCCTGGGGAGGGTTGGAGGCCTTGCACAGCTTTGATGACTTCTGGTGGTGGCTGGGTGTAGCAGCTCATGGGGCTCATGGAAAGGGGTATGGGAGCTGCGGCAGAAGTCCTGCAGGTGGGTGCAGGAGTGTGCCCATGCTGCGCTGGAAGTCAATGCACTTCGCACTCCCAAAGGGAAAACATGGAAAGCACCCCATCCCCTAGTAGGTGAAGGTGGGTCCAGTGGCCTACCTCCACACCCAGCGCCAGGTCTTCCGGACTGCCTCCAGTGCTTCCTCACTCTCTGGTCCTCAGTCTAGATTCTCAGAAAGATTGCCAGGAGGAGGAGTTGGTGGTCCCGCCCCAGGGGGCTTAGATCCGGGGAGTCGGAGAGCCAGAGGAGTGAGGGGGAGTCCCCCCCCCCGGAAGGTAAGGCTGGGGCTTCAGGCAGGGTGGGACAAGGCAGATACCGAGTGACCACACCGGAGAGAGTCTGCGGGTCAGTGAAGGAGGAGGATAAAAAGAGTTGGAAAAAAAATTAGCACTTCACAAACTTGTCTGAAAACATTGAAAATACCTTATTAATGAAAAACTTCAGACTCATTGGTATTTCTGCAAAGATACCTTTAGTGGGACCAAAATCAGAAGTGGAACATATCACAGTGTTTCCTCCCTATGGAGTTTATCAGCCAAGTTCATTATAGTGCTTTGCTCATTACACCAGGAAATGCCAGTAAACAACGTACAGACACATGGTAAAGCACTGTATGAATCAGTTTATTAATTGCAGACACACACCTGATTAAAAACGAAGGATCAATAAATACTGTAGCAGCAAATTTCTTGTATTTACTTGTATTTTACTTGTTTATCTCACTTCTCATCCTCGTATTGGTGCTTTGTTTCCCAAATGTGGCAACACGGTGTTTGTTTGCAGCTTGGTCTTTTGGGCAATGTCAATCGGGGTGGCGAGTTTGTTCTTCTCAGTAGAATATCAATTGGAACTTACTAATTGATGCTATCCAGATTACCTGGTAAATAAGCATGGAGGTCAAATAACACTAGTGCAGTAAAACTTGTGCTATGTTACCCATCACAACAGCAAGAGCAAGTAACCGGCACTCCGTAGTGTTTCTCTGACCAAGCTAGACTGAGTTGGATAAGAAAGCAGGAGCAAACAGTGGGTCCCATGCACTAATGGACGTAACATACACACGAAAGGCACGTATTCTGCCCGCGCAGGTCTGCACTCGTGGACAGGCATGCACCAGCCGGTATTCACTATTGCTGGCCAGCTGTCCGCTGCCCTGCCCCGCTGGTGCACAGCCACACATTACTGGACTGGGGCTGCATGGGGGTGGGGGACAGGAAGCAGGCAAGCATCCAGTCAGATGCTTGTCCTTGGTCCCAGAGTGGATCATTTATGCACCCATGCAGGGGCAGCTGTGACAGCACGTACCACCATGGTGAGATAGGGGCACCATAGGCACCCAGTAGCTGTGCTGGGATACATATGTGTGGTGTGCCCAGTACTGCAGGGTACAGAGCTGCACTACCGCAAAGGTGTATGGAATGGCATCTGTGACACAGGTACACTATATGTGGGTGCTGCACATGCCCCACCAGACTGGTGGTTCCATGCTACCACCGGGCATATGTCAGACCTGTCGGGTGGTGGTGGTGACATGCCTCCATTATAGGGAAGGTGCACAGCATGTCTCCAGTGTGTGGGCTCTCCCTGAGTCACACACAAATTCACCATAGGAAAGTGCCCCTGCTGCTGCCTATTAGTGGTGTTGTCTCCTGTGATGCAATGTGGATCCAAACCATCTCAATGAGGATACTACCCTGCCCTCCCCTCTGCAGTGGGCTTTGAGCCATGTTTCTCAGATGATCCATTCCTGGCATCTGTTGAGTGTGCGTCTTGTGCAGCATCAGAACCAGCATCTACAGCGGTTGCACTGCCTTCTGTGTCATGGGCCGGAGTATCTGCTGTAGGCAGGATTGGAGGATCTTGTGCAGACAGAGGGATAAAGAGGAATATGCAGTACTGGTAGCATCTTTATGTGGGTCATTCATGGGGCATGTTGAGCCAAGCCTGGCTTAGGTACTGGAAGTTGCAGTATGCTGCATGTCCCTAATTAGCATCCCCATTTATAGAGGAGTTTGATAAAGAGGGGATTGAAAGGGTAGTCCCACGTGTACTGCATAACCTGCTTTCATCATAGTATGCAGATTTCCACTCCAGGTTTCTGCAGAAACCGTCTGGTTCACTAGTACTGTAGGACTTTGTAGAGGAAATGTGTTTGGGAGCAGAGCGTTTGTGCAGGTGTACATGGGCCAGTGGACAGTGGTGCATTTGGAAAAGGTGCAGCCACAGTGTTTGTCATATACTACCATCCTCTGAAGCACACTGGTGCGCCCATGACACACAGAGATGTTTGACATTATTTGAGCTGTTGGACACTTCTGGCATTCTAATGCATGTCTTTCTTTATGATGGCTCGATAACTGTCTTTATTGTTACACAGGACTAAGTTTTTGGGACCTGATGAGCCCTATGTAACACAGTTGTCCTGTGGGGCAGTTGGTTACACAGTCCACACTACAGAACTGATACACTTACATATGTACTGAACACACTGTAATAAGAGGATTCACATACATATTATTGTAGTCATACCAAACATCCACTATTCATTTATACCACTACTGCATCAGTGACAAGTACAACAGTTACAGGTCCCCCCGTCATAACTCATGCACCCCAGTGCGCGGCACTGTGTGCAGTTCCAAGCCTTTGTGAATCATGTTGAGTGCAGACACACCCCTGACACACCCCTGGCCTACACATGCCACACAGTTGCCTGCACAGCTGGGGGATCCTGTGCACATCTGGCTGGCACACCAATTATGAATACCATGGCATGGCATTCACACGTAGGGTTGCCTATGCGCCTCTAATACATGGTGCGTAGGCATAGTACATAGGGCCCATTGTGTACAGTAAGTAGGTAGGCAGTCTGCAAGACAGAAATTCAAGATGCAAAAGCTGCAAGATTAGTTTAGTTTAACATTTTCAGCTTCTCTTCAGGTTTAGAGAAACAGTGCTCCCTCACTGATAACACTCACTCACTATGCTACAAACTTAGCTAAGAGCTGCTAGTAACTGTTTCCTGGGAGCCACACTTCAGATTCATTATACTCAGGTTTTTACTAAGGCAGGGTACGTTATAGTGAGGGAGCACTGTATATCAACTGTTTTTACACTCAGACCCGCACTGGTTTGGGAGTCAATATTTTGATCCTATTCACAATCGAATTCTGACAACTGAGGAGCAAGATACACTATCTGTACTTTCTAAACTTTAACCTCTCACAATCAAATCTGGCAACTTGCCAGACAGCAGAGGGGGTTCATACAGAGGAGCAAAAACTCCATTTGTATCTGGAGTTCTGCCTTATAACCCAGCATCACAGGAAACGATTTCTTGCAGTCAGGTCTGAATTTACTCAGGCTGGGGTTACTGCCATCCTTGACTGGGTGACCAAAGTAGTAGACCAGGGAGGGGCTGTGGACATGGCCTACCTAGACTTTTGTAAGGCATTTTACACAGTCCCACACAAAAGATTAATAGTAAAATCAACCAGCCTTGGAGTGTGTCCCAGGGTAGTAGTCTGGGTAAAACATTGGCTGGACAACAGGACACAGAAGGCAACTGTAAATGGAGTCCACTCTGAAGAAAGAGGGGTTACTAGTTGGGTACCGTAGGGTTCAGTACTGGGTCCACTCCTTTTTAATGTCTTTATAAGTGACATTGCAGGGGGGACTGGAAGGAAAAGTATGCCTCTTTGCAGATGACACAAAGATCTGCAATAGGGTTGATACACAAGGAGGCATGGAAAGGATGAGAAGGGACTTGGCAAGGTTGGAGGAATGGTCAGAAGTATGGCAGCTTGGATTCAATGCAGAGAAGTACAAAATAATGCTCCTGGGAAACAAAAACCCAGGGGAAGATTACGCAATTGGGGGGGTAGTAACAACAACAAAAATGGAAAGGGACCTGGGGGTAATCATATCAGATGACCTTAAGGTTAGCAAGTAATGTGAGAAGGCGGTAGGGAGGGCTGGGGGATGCTGGGATGTATAGGGAGAGGCATCACCAGCAGAAAACAGGAAGTTGTTATCCCTCTGTACAGACAGTTGGTGAGACCACATCTGGAGTACTGCGTCCAGTTCTGGAGACCCCATCTCCACAAGGATATAGACAGGATGGAGGCAGTCCAGGGGAGGGCAACTAAAATGGTGCAGGGTCTGCAAGAGAAGCCATGCGAGGAGAAACTAAAGGAGTTTAATATGTATACCCTTGAGGAAAGGAGGGAGAGGGGGGACATGATAGAAACTTTTAAGTACCTCAGTGGAATCAACGAAGTTCAAGAGGGTAGCATCTTTCAGAAAAAGAGATGTGCAAGAACAAGGGGACACAATTTGAAGATAGAGGGGGGACGGCTCAGGGGCAATGTGAGGAAGTATTTTTTCATAGAGAAGGTGGTGGATGCATGGAACAACCTTTCTGAGGAAGTTGTGGGGTCTAAAACTGTGGGAGAATTCGAGAATGCTTGGGACAGACATAAGGCAATTTTTGTGGGGGGGAGGTAGTAAGAAATAGGCTGTTGGTTAAATAGCATCTGCAACTTGTCCTGTAGGTAGGGAAATGGGCAGACTAGGTGGGCCAAGCGGTCCTTATCTGCCATCAAAGTCCTTGTTTCTATGTTATCCTTAAATCTTCAGCAGAATTTGAAGTTACATTCCAGGGTAAAGGCCACTTTTTCTTTGATGTGGACTTAGCTAGAGAGTTTTATGAAAAAAATGTTGTATTCCAATACACTTAGGTTCCTACCTGGAAGAGGAGGAAGCTGAAACTACCTAGTATATGCCTGTGAAATAAACTTTTTCTGACATCTGGATATTGATACATTAAGGGAAAGGGGAAATTGTTTAACCAGAAAAGGCACACTAAGCCAGAGCTTGTTTCCAGGTGCGACCTGGGAGCACAAGGGAGTTAAGTGACTTGCTCAGGGTCACACAGTATGCAAGTGGGGGCTGATGGGATTCAAACACAGGTCTCCAGGTTTGCAGCTCAGTGCCCTTAACCACTACGCTGTACTGCCTCCTTAAGTTTATTGACTCTGGGCTTTGAACGTTAGATGTTGGATATTAGATGTTTAATTCTCTGATTGTGGATTGGGAGGTATGAGTGGCTTAAAATATGCTATTTGTATAACTTTGATATAATGGATGGTATAGCTTAGAGCATTAAACTAAATGATGGTGTTAACAATTGACCCTAAGCACATATGCTGAATGCCATGATTTGTCTCACATTTAGCCCTCCTAAAAATGAAAACAAATCTTGTTTGTACTTTTTGTTTACTTTTATTCTCTAATTTTCTTTCAAGAAGATACCTGAAGACATGAAATGTGCATATTTTCTATGTTTATTTTCTCTCTGAATAAAAATAAAGTATGAAAAACAAAGTCCCTGGTGTGTAATGGCACACCCCTCCCTCACCCAGCCCTGTTACAATCTTCCTAGTGTCTATTTATTTATTTATTTATTGAAACAATTGGAATTAATACCTTTGAGACAGAGACTCCTTTACAAAGGCTCCACATCATAGAAAACAATACAGAGCATACAGTGTCAGACATTACAGTTATAAATAACGGTGTGGGAGATATCACACCTTAGGATTGATACAGAGTATAGTACACCATGTAGATGTGGTACAGGATGATTACAATAGTCATGGACAATTCAGTATAGAGGCACAATGCATTATACAGTATTTACGGGGTAATCATACAGTACAGCAATTGTTGTAGATAGGTATTTTAAGACTGGATTGTGCAAGCAGCACAGTCCAGTGATTGCCAGCTAGTCTGAGGCTCGGTTAAGACTAACACCAGGGCTGACACTATCAAAGCAGGACCAAGAGGGCCCCATTGTCGTGGCACAGTATTAGGTAGTGTATAGGTCAGGTACAGTCTCAAGTGGCATCACACAAGATGTTGCTATGGAGAAGAGATTTGAACAGTCCCATGTAGGAGCCTGGAGGACTGGTTTGGGAAGTGAATTCAGCCAACTGGGGGCATGGTACCTGAAGGTTCTTTGCCTCATGGAGGTTTTACAGTGCAGTACCTGGTATGGTGTTTTCTCAGAAGGATGTGTGCATCTGGTACAGATGGGGGGTCATCGCCACAAGAGCAGGGGGTGAGGCCAGCTGTGATTTTCTTGGCAAGGAGACAGGTCTGGTATTTTAAGCGATCATTGAAATTAAGCCAGCTTGTGCTGGTATAAAGCGTACAGGTGTGTGTGAGCTGGTCACATCCTGTGGCCAGTCTACAGGCTTTGTTCAGGGAAACCTTGAATGGCACACTTCTCCCTCATCCAGCCCTGTTACAATCTCCCTAGTGTCTAATGGGACACCCCTCCCTCACCCAGCCCTGTTACAATGTCCATGGTGTCTAATGGGACACCCTCGCTCACCCAGCCCTGTTACAATGTCCCTGGTGTCTAATGGCACCCCCTCCCTCACCCAGCTCTGCTACAATCTCCCTAGTGTCTAATGGGACACTCCTCCCTCATCCAGCCCTGTTACAATGTCCCTGGTGTCTAATGGCACACCCCTTCCTTACCCATCCCTGTTACAATCTCCCTAGTGTCTAATGGGACACCCCTCCCTCACCCAGCCTTGTTACAATGTCCCTGGTGTCTAATGGCACATCCCTCCCTCCTTCAGCCCTGTTACAATCTCCCTAGTGTCTAATGAGACACCCCTCCCTCACCCAGCCCTGTTATAAGGTCCCTTGTGTGTAATGGCACACCCTTCCCTCACCAAGCCCTGCTACAAGGTCTCTGGTGTCTAACAGCACACCCTTCCCTCACCAAGTTCTGTTACAATGTCCCTAGTGACTAACGGCACACGCCTTCCTTACCCAGTTCTGTTATAAAGTCCCTGGTGTCTCATGACACCCTGCAGTCCTCTTCCCTGATGGTGACTGGCACAGCCCTCAACTGACTTCCACAGCCAGCCACTGAGTAAATGAAAAGCATACATCCAGCTATATCAATATACCCGAGTACGTTATATACAGTAGCAGTTTGCCGGATTTGTAGTTAGACTTCTCACAAACCTCTTGTGAGAGGCAGTCTGCAAGATGGCTAGCTGAAAATCACACAAACCACTATATCCATGTACTCAAGTGTAGTGATATAGCTGGATGGGCAATTTTCATTTAGACAGTGACCAGCTGTAGAGGTGGCTGAAGGGCTATGCCCCTCACTGACAGAGGATGGGGTGTCACCAGGAGTTCAGTTAATTTATTTTTTGTGGAAGTCAAATACTTCCATGAGTCAAAATCTGGAAGTCATTTCAATTTTCTGGAAGTCAAAATACTTCCCAGATCCAACAATGTGAAAGCCAGTATTCTAAGAAGGATCAAATTATGGATGTTAATACAAATATTAGTGGTAAAATACAATTTCTTTTAGAAAAAATCCATATTTTTTCAGCTTCTGTGCCTTCAGTTTTGGAAGTCATCCAGTTTGGTTTTTTACATTTGGAAGTCAATGACTTCCCCCCCCCCTTTATTTTGGAAGTTTTTGCCTTATTTTTGGGAGTCAAATACTCCTAAAATGGAGTTAACTGAAGCCCTGGGTGTCACTAGAAACCAGGTGCTTACTGACCACTCGCCAGCTTTCTGCATCTGGTCCTCAGCTGCACTTCCATCTCCTCCTCCACGTCTCATCTCTTTCACCAACTTCGCCAGCCTTGATACTGATGCATTCCTTTACGACATCTCCAAAATTGATTAGTCTGGCGTATATAACTCCAGTAGCCCTGAGGAAGCCCTGGATGTTTTCCTAAATATATTCCTGGCTGTACAGAATCAACATGCCTCGAAGGTCACAAGATAAGTCAGAGGGGGACTAAGTGCCTACATAAAGACCTGCTTGCAAATCTGCACCAGCGATATAAACACTGGAAGAAATACAAACTCACTGGGCTTCAATCTGATTCTCTACCTACAGAGCTTTGAGAAACTCGTGTAAAAAGCAAATCAGGCTAGCCAAGAGCAATTTCTGCAAAGACCTGCTATCAAGCTCTGCTGGTGACCCCAGGATATTCTGGGCTCATGTTAAAACCTTCCTTGGAGCCACTCAGTCAGTCACCCCAGGGGAAATGGTACTAAATGGCATGCATTGCAACGACTTCAATGCCATTGGCAATGCTTTCAACTGAATGTTCTCTGACCTATCACAGTGCATCTCCTCTTTCCAACCAGATGTTCATTACCCTCAGCCCCCACTAGTGCAGCAGCCACCAACATCTGCCTCCATTTCCTATCAGCCACCCAACTGTGTTCCTTTCCATTTTAACGCCATAACCAGGTCTGAGGTCCTGAAACTACTGAGTGCCATCTCGGACAAGACTAGCCCTGGATCAGACTCTGTCGAACCATGGCTCCTAAAGTTTGCTGCTCCTTTCATAGCCTATCCACTAGCAAAGATCTACACCCTGTCCCTCTCTTTTAGTGCTGTCCCTGACATGTGGAAGATTGCCCGCATAACCCCTATCCTCAAAAAAGGTGACCTGAAAGAAAGTACTAACTATAGGCCCATTGCTATTCTCTTGGTTTTGTGCAAAATTCTTGAGAAACTAGTGGCTTGCCAAAAGACTGAATATCTAACCAAGTGGAATCTTCTCTCTGAAAATCAACATGGTTTCAGGAAAGGGCATAGTACGTCAACAGCTCTTCTACAACTCACGATGGATGCTCTCTCCAACATGGATGCTGGTAAACTTATGAGAGCCATTTTTATTGACCTCACAAAGGTCTTTGACCTTGTGGATCATCCCTTGCTCCTTTCTTCTCTCTACAAGCTGAATTTTTATCTGCAAGTTGTTGACTGGTTTAATAACTACCTATCCAATAAGACCCAAGCCGTTAAGTTTAATTCCTCCCTGTCTGACAGTACCTCCATTAACATTGAGGTACGCCAGGGCTCTATCCTGGGGCCACTTCTCTTCTCTCTATACATAAATAACATTTTGGGAATCTTTAAACACTGTTCATCTATATTATATGTGGATGACCTTATTTTCTATGACAGCTCTACCAATGTGACAAACCCAAATTCATCTCTTTCTGCTGACCTTGACAATGTTCAAAACTGGCTGTCTGCCCACAAGTTGGTGCTGAATGCTCAGAAAACGAAAGCCTTACTCTTAGGCTGTGCTCCTAAGCTAAAGAACTGCTCATTGTCCTTGATGATACGTGACTCGGGTGGGACACATATTGAAGTAGTAGTCTTTCAAATACCTGGGAGTCCTACTTGACCAATCTCTTGATTTCAACCTTCACCTGCAATGCAGTAAACTCTAAACTGGATGTGGCCTACAAAACAAGGCAAAAGGTAAGGCAAGGCAAAATTTATTTAAAAACACCCAATCCTGGAGGCTCTGGGTGCTGCACAAATAAATAAACACATCTTCAGAAATATATCACAAGTACAAAATGATTAAAAACACAAAATAGTAACACATCATGTATACATTTATGAACAAATCAGATCGATAAATCAATAATTCAATCCAGAAATGCCTGCGCAAATAGGAAGGCCTTTAGGCGGGCTACAAGCTACCTATTGACACTCTCAGCAAAGTGACCATTGGAAGAGGTATACTACTTCCTCACTTATGGTGCTCCTATTTTTGCCGCAGCTCACAAAACAACTCTCCACAGGTGGGATGTCACCTACAACAACATATGCCGCTATGCCATATTGTCTCCTCGTCTCAGGCACCACTGTCAACTCTACAGTGACCTTAAACGGCTCTCTCCTTTAGTTTGCAGGCAATACTCTCTTGGCTCACTCACTGACTCTATTATTAGGGGTAGAACGCCTGCCTCACTTGCTGCATTGCTTGTCCCTACAATCTCCTCTCATGGACTTCGATCAACAGATAAATCCCTGCTTAATGTTGTCAGATGTCGAACATCCAAAGGTTCCTGTGCCTTCCAATTCATCACATCTCACTTCTGGAACTCTCTCCCCCCTTAGGCTTAAGACAATCTGTAAAAACTCTGTATCCCATTCTTGCTTCAAAAAGGCACTGCACCACTACTTATCCCTCAATGATGTATGCACTTGCTTCCCTATTCTTTCCCTTTCCTCCCCACTCCTTCTACCTCCTTCTATTTTATTCATCCCTTTTCTCTCATCCCCAACCACTCTCCTAAATCCCTTTCTTTCTACCTTCTATACCAGTCCTTTTTCTCTCTTCTAGACCCATGTATTGCTATCGTAATCCCTTCCCATACCTTTTTTTTCTACTCTATTTCTTGCTACGCATTCTGTTGCTTTTCCAATGGTTGCCTCGTGCTTGTCTCATTGCTCACTAGGATTGTTCATTCCTGTGTTAATCATATAATGTTATTGCTTTCTCCTGCTGTGTGAAATATCTGTAACTATTTTACATGAAATTGTTCTTGAAAGTATAATGCCATTGCTCTCTTCTGCTTTGTTACGATGTACCTGTGTGAAATCTCTGTAACTACCTTATATGAAATTGTTCTTGAACGTATGTAATGATATCCCTGTTATTGTTGTAACTCTCCCAGGTCGCACCTGAAAATAGTCATTTTATGGCTAGTGTGCCTCACCCGGTAAACAAAAACAAAATAAATAAATAAATAATTTAAATGTTAGATACTGTCCTGCATAATCTGTTACACTTGCTCAGACTGAAATTATGCTCGGAATGGAACAAATAGAATGTTTGTGATTAACAGTGTGTACTTAATGCTTATATGACCTAGTCCTGATTATATATAAATCCAGAGCAATATACACATTTTTGTATTTACATATTTAAATGTCTGATATTTATGCAATGTTAGGTTATATGAAATATTATTTTGTGACACTTTATGCCTATAAGGACCTCAATGGACGTGAAATAGTCTCAACTGAGTCTCCTATTAATTTAAAAGCAATATAATTGTTACTACTACTATGTTTTCAAGATTTCCTTCACTATGCCCCTCCCCCTCCCTTATGTTTTGTTTTTCCCCATTATCTACTCCTTCTGAATTTTTTGTGTTTTTGTTTGTTTGTTTGTTTATTATTTACAAAAAAAATGAACTAAAACACATAGACTTCGGAAATAGGATGAAGCACCTGGGCTTGTATAGTATGGAGTACAGAAGGCTCAGGGGCAATTTGTGCACTGTGTTCAAGGCACTATCAGATAGTGATCTGTGGGAAATTATTAGACTTGTCAGAAATAATGATAGATGCAGCAGATTCCACCAACGTCAATTAAGAGATGAAACCCATAGAAATAACCTATGGAGAAATTGGTTGAACCAAAGAGTTATTAACATATGGAACAGATTACCCACAATTATAAAAAGGGGCTAGGAAACACTAACTTCTGGCATTCTGACAGTCCTACATTAATCTTTAATAAATATACTTGTAAGGCCTGATTACCTGAGCACTGATTTGCCTAGTGAGGTACTATATTTTTCATTACTTCTATTTACAGAACTCAGAGCCGCCATGACACTTATCAGCTAAACCTGGCAAAACAAATTAATGCTGCATAAAAACAAGCATTTGTCAATGCCGAATGCTGTCTCGCTGGCATTGGTAGTGCAGGAGTTAGAGATGCATAATAGGAATGGCAGTGAAGTATTGAACTGACACCAACCCCACCCTCACCCTGCAGAGACTGACAGGCATTGGGATGTGCCTTTGGGTCATCAGCTATAACACTCTTGCCATTTAACCTCACCCTACCCTGTAGACACTGACAAGTGTCGTGGTGTGCTTTGGGGACTTTGGGCCTTATACTTACCCCATTCCATAAGGAAATACACTGAGATGGGTGCAGTATAGGAGAATGGGTTGCACTTTAAGGCCAAAGACTCCAAGGCACACCTCGATGCCTGTGACTGGCTGCAGGTTGGGGGTTGGGGTGGGGGTGGAATGGCATGAGTATTACAGCCAGTGATCCCAAGTCACACCCCTGACTCCTGTCAGTCTCTACAGGGTGGGGTGTTACAGTTGGAAACCCTAACAACATGGGCGTTTGTTGGTATTTTCACTCCATATTTTCAGCATGTGCTTTTTGTGACCCTACCTCATGAAGAGCAGCACTATCAGTTTGTTAGCCAAAAGGTGGTTTTGCACAGTGACTATGCCATTTGGTGACACAGGCACAAAAACATATTTTGGGCAGGGTGTGAAAAATGACAACTGTATTGTTCATGAGGAGGCATAAAAAATGGCAACGTTGAAAATCTGGAGTGTAAATTTGCAAAATTGGTGACGTCATGAGCAGGCATAGAAACTGCGCAGCACACATCTGTAACCCAATTATTTTTTGGACTTTTTTAACCACATTTTCAACATAGGCATTTTGGGGCCTCCTGTCATGAACAGTGGCACTGTGACTTTGTTAATGTGTCCCAAAGTTGATTTCCCACAACGACCACTCCATTGTGCACCACAGGCGAGAAAACACATTTTGGGCAAGAGGTTCAAAATGACAGCTGTACTGTTCATAAGGAGGTGTGAAAAAATGCCAGTGTTGAAAATCTGGCATGAAAATATAGCAAATTTGCGAAGTTACAAGGGTGCATGGAAATTGTGCAACACATGCTTGTAACACAGTCATTTTATGGGCTTCCCTCACCAAATTTTCAACATAGGCATTATAGAACCCCTGCTCATGAACAGTGCCACTGTCGTTTTCTTAATCTGTCCCTAAAAGTGATCTCCCACAGCGACTGTGCTATTCTGCTCTGGAAGTGTGAAAACATATTTCGGCCAGGATATATAAAATGACAGCTGTACTATTCATAAGGAGATGTAACAAAATGCCAAAGTTGAAAATCTGGAGTGAAAATATTACAAATTCATAAAGTTATGAGCGTGCAAGAAAACTGCACAATGCATGCTCGTAAAACAGTCATTTTTGGATTTTTTTCCCGAAATTTGCAACATAGGATTTTTGAGAGCCCACCTCATGAACAGTGGCACTGTCGTTTAATTAATCTCTGACTCCAGAGGTAAGTATGGGGTGAGGGTGTGTGTGTGGGGAGGCAGGATATACAGAGGTTGGGTGTGGGTTGGGGGAGGGGCAGGAGAGCCCACGAGGGACCCTTTTCTTCTTTTTTTGCAGGTGTTTGTTTGGTACACTGGAGTGGGATCCCAGTGTACCACCTGCACAACAGGGAGGGGGACCGCAGCAGATGGGGACTGGGCCCCCCATTGGCACAGAAATGGGTGGTGGGCATGCATGATGTCAAGGGGGATTGGGCACCCCCTCGGCACACAGCATGTATCGGGGTCTGGGGACATTGTGCTGATGGGGAGTGGACCCCCCAATGGCAAACTAAATTAGGCAGGGGGGACTGAAGCCGATGGGGATGTGGGCCCCCCGTTGGCAAGAAAAGACCGTTGGGGGGGTGCATGATGCTGTGGGGGATTGGGCACCCTCTCGGCACACACTTGGAGTGGGGGGGCATCATGCCAATGGGGAGTGGGCTCATCCATTGGCAAATTAAGTGGTGGCGGCAGTCAGTGCCGCCATATTTACTGAAGTGCTTCATCAGGAAAGGCACGTCGGGAGGCGTGTTATTGTGCTGCTGCGTGACGAGCTTGGCTCTCATTGCAGCAGCACTTTCCTTAGATCTGGTGGCCACTTTATGTATTGCAGGTATCAGTACCTGCAGCTGGCTTATTGAGGAATGAGGGTCGCACCTACTGATGCATGCCCTGCATTCGCCCACAGTGACTTCACCTCCAAATCTGTTACTACTGCAATATGTTGTCTGGCGCAGGCCAGCATAAAAATGACAACTGGCAAAAGAAATACAAAAAAAAATCTTAGTTTTCCCTGTTTTTATGTTGGCTCACGCTTGCCTGTGTTAAAAATGTGATTAAAAAAATCCCAGAAATAATTGGGTTGCAGAAGTGTGTTGCGCAGTTTCTATGCCTGCTCATGACTTCAGCAATTTTGTATATTTTCACTCCAGATTTTCAACATTGCCATTTTTTTATGCCTCCTCATGAACAGTACAGTTGTCATTTTACACACCCTGCCCAAAATGTGTTTTCATGGCCATGTCGCCAAATGGCATAGTCTTTGTGCAAAACCACATTTCGGCTAACAAACTGATAGTGCCGCTCTTCATGAGGTGGGGTCACAAAAAGCACATGTTGAAAATTTGGAGTGAAAATACCAGCAAACGCCTGCATCATTAGGGTTTCCAACTGTAACACCCCACCTTGTAGAGACTGACAGGCGTCAGGGGTGTGACTTGGGATCATTGGCTGTAATGCTCATGCCATTCCACCCCCATCCTGCAGCCAGTCACAGGCATTGAGGTGTGCCTTGGAGTCTTCAGCCCTAAAGTACACCCCATTCTCCTATACTGCACCCATCTCAGCATATTTCCTTATGGAATGGGGTAAGTATAAGGCCCAGTCCCCAAAGCACACCACGACACTTGTCAGTGTCTACAGGGTAGGGTGAGGTTAAATGGCATGAGCATTATAGCTGATGACCCAAAGACACACCCCAATGCCTGTCAGTCTCTGCAGGGTGGGGGTGGTGTTGGCATCAGTTCAATACTTCACTGCCATTCCTATTATGCATCTCTAACTCCTGCACTACTAATGCCAGCAAAATAACATTCGGCATTGACAAATGCTTGTTTAATACAAGCTATTTTATTTTAAGTCTGTTAATTAGAGCTGTGTCTCATGCTCTAGCTAACAGTCCCCCTAACTCTGCAGCGATGTCCCTCCACATTTGCCCACAAGATGGTATCTATGTTAGGTCTAGGGGGGAAAAAACAACTTTGCTGACTACTCGTTTTGCGTTCCAAACCTGTCTGTAGTAACCTTTATTTTTCCTTATTTAAAAAATATAAATGTAAGGTTACCACAGGTTACTATGGAAATGATTAGCACACTCACATGACACGCATATACAGTTACTAAGCTTCTGTTGGTCTCACCTCTGATGTGCAGTCCTAATGCCCAAATTAACAGTTTGTTGGCAAAAACAGGGCATCCCGGGCACCTACCACTCATTGCCAAGCTTTTAATGTTTAAAATGTGTGAGTACACAGTGCTGTTGTGATCGCATTGCTATGGCAATGATCAACACAGCCATGCAACACCTGCAATCCAAGCTTCTGTTTCATAGCCAGAATTCATGTAATCTCAATAACATTTACTAATTTTTTTTTAAATGTGTCTGTTACTCATCAGCCTTGTAGTATCTTAGCTCAGACACTTGGTTCCTGTCTCAGTGGCTTAGATAGCAGTCACCACAGTAAACACCAGAGGTAAAACCTCCAGTACCACAAACGGTGATGGAGACAGGTTTTTGGTGTACTTGGGAGCCTTGTGAAACTGTTTGAATAACCTGATGGTGGCTTGGGGCAGTTCGCCCATTTCATCCAAGAAAATGAAGGTAAATATGATGAAAAAAGGCATAACGCTATACAAACTATAACTTTTATAAGCAGGCTGCGCAGTATTTATGATGGTCCCTCGCACATAGTGCATCCTGAAGCACAGTGCACCAAGCATTCTAGCAATAGCAGATGGACTATTTTATTATATGTCTTATTTTTTATTTAAATAAATAATAACAGGTACCCTTGTAACAGTTTTCTTTTATTATTTTTATTTTATAATAGCAATAAAGTACTCTCAGGGGTTATGTTAATGCACTTGTTAATCAACCCCTGGAGGCATGTGGCACTTGGCTGCACCTCGTGCCACAGTATGCCCCCAGGGGGTGATTAACTAGTGCATTAACATAGCCCCTGAGAGTACCTTATTGCTTAAATGTAGTGAGTTGCACTACATTGGAGTGTTTTAAGAAATCGTTAGATGATTTCATGGGTAATAAGAAATTTGCCTTGTAAGGTAAACAGGGATGAGTCCATATGGCCTTCAGGCTCCAGACTAGTATTTTTTCTGTGATTCTGTGATTTATTTCAATTTTAGGCACTGTCGTGTATAATCTGTTATACTTGCTCAGACTGGAATTTAATGCAGTTTATTTAAGCCTTTCCCTTATTTTAGGGTACAAGTTTTAATGAAAGACACCTTAAACTGTATGGATGAATTGGAAAACTGAATTGGGGGAGTCTACCTTTAATTTACCTATATAAATGTGATGGATTACCAACCTAGCTCTGCTCCCTGAGGAAGAGCCAGTGAGGCTCAAAGCTGCTGGGTTGTTGATGAGTGTCCCTGAGCAGCTTTATTGTGAATTTTGGTTACTGCTACAGTGACGAGAGATGTTCTACATCCTGGATTTGCAATGCTGGAGCTGCATGTGTGCTGTTTGAGTGCTTCCCTGTTGCTTTGGAAATGGTCACACAGAGGAATGACAGCATCACAGCTAGGCCTCATCTAGGTGTTTCTGAAAGAATGGCTTGAGGAACCCTCCACGCTGTGGGAGAAGAGAATCTGGGACACCCTCCCTGACATCCTGGACTCAGGGTGCCAGCTGTCAGAGCCCAGATTTTATATAAACAATAACCCACAACAGGGTGTGTGGTAAGGCGTGACCTTACCACATGCCCCAGGTGGTTTGCAAAGCATGAGACCCCAACCCCATTGAGTGAGTTATTGTAGTTATAAAAAAGCTTGTTTAGACACAAAACTGTCTGAACAAGGCATTTTATAAGTTTAAAAGACAACTGCCATCCATGCAGTAAGAAAAAACATTCCAATAGAAAAACTGATGACAGAAGAAGGCCTAGAGGTCTATCTAGTCCGTAGGGCTGTCTACCTAGAGTTAAGTATAATTTGCAGACCCTAATGGTCTTCAGCCATCCCTCCCCTGTATCACCTCTCCCCATGTGTTTGTTACAGGTCTGCGTGCCTGTCACACCCCCATTCGAAACCAACCACTGTTTTTTCATCTTGACTACCTCATTGGGCATCTGTTCCATTTCCTACCATAATGCTTCCTGGCATCCTTTTTAAACCTATCCCCCACCGATTTTCTTGTGTTGCTCCTGGCTTTGCTGTTGCCACTCTTGGTGGACAGCTCAATACTATCCACTTTATTTATTCCTTTCACTAGTTTATATGTCAGTCATATCCCTCTTGCTGTTGTGGTCTTCAGTGTGTACATACCTAAGATTTCCAGCCTCTCCCAATATGATCTACCCTGCTGCCCCTGAATAAGTTACCCTTCTCTGTACCAATTGTATCCTAACCATATTATTTTAGAGGTGTGAGCTCCAGAACTGCACACAGTAAAAGTCTTACTGCAGAGTCACATGACGTTGTTAAACCCGTCACATCCTTGTCTCACTGCTATTTTATAATAATGTGCAGCAGTTTTTATTACTGGGGAAGTATCTTCTCAGAAACATATAAAAGGGACCTTTTGATACCTCAAATGAGGCTGAGCCAGCTGCTGCTGGCTGGCACACAGAGGCAGCGAGTGCTACTTTGCTATATACAGTAACTGTAATCACTATTGTCGGAAGGTAACCCAGTGGGCATAAAATGAATCCTTGAGTTTGATACAGTGTTTGGTGTTCTGTAACAGGGCATGTATGTTGCTCAGAGGGACTACACAGAGGTTTAAAGATGCCGTATTTGAACCCTCTGCAGAACCGCATTAGAAGACGAGATGCTCCTGCTGTACAGCATCCTCCCACTTAGCAGTGGGCTCCATACTCCCAGTCTTGCTATCTGAGGAGAACAGGTTTCTCACTTCACAACATTCTTTCTCATAATGAGGATGCCGCCCCAGGTGGGGGCAAATGTATGAAGAAATACAGTGTGCCTCCCCTTCTAAACATGAGTCTTTCTCACAAAAGAAAGGTGTGTACAAGTATTCTTAGCAGAAGCCCTGTAGGTGTGCTTAATATTCATTGCACCTCCAATAACTGTCCCCAGCCCACAGTATCAAAAGTTTCAATGTGGTAATATCATAGGAGAAGAGTAAATGGAATGCGTTCTGCCTGTAACTGGTTTTGATGGTATTGTTCTGATTAATCTAGCTGTTTTGTATTATTGGTTGTGGGTCCATTGTATGATCCTTTATGCGACTAATTCCAGGTTGCTCCTAAAAAAGGGGACTTTAGTTCCAGGAGGCTTAGCCTGTTACCAAAACCCAATAAATAAAATAAGAAAATAAATACATGTAAACCTAGACTGAGGTTTGTTTTATATGTAACCATTGTGTAGTTCTCACTTTTTACAGCAGATGGCAGTGTTTCTATAGCTAACAGCTGCTCACAGAAACCTCTGAATGGGCTCCATGACAATCACAGAGGCTTACTCGCATCTCAAAAATCACTGCTTCCGAACAGTCCCTGTTCTGACACTGGAGTAGACCAAAGGCAGGTCTGTTAGCATTGCTTTGTGAGTCACATTCAGTTCACCTCACTTATGGTATGTTGCCAAGGTAAGAGGTTCAGGCCCAGATAAAACAAGCACTGGTCAATACCAATGATGTTCTAGTGCATGTTTTAAAGGGACACTGTCAGCTTTTAGCTAACACTCCCCCACACGCACACACACACACACACACACACACACACACACACACACACAATAGCAATACCTGCACACATCCCTACTATTGTGTCTCATATACATAGTGTATGCTTTACCATAAAATGCTCATTTATTGTTTTTTTTAATATCTTGACTTTTCTCTGTCCTGACTTCACTCCACTCTCATGCATGTACTTTTAACATGGCACCAAAGTGCATGTAAACTCGTACATTGAATTTTTTTAAGTCAAGTCTGCAGAAGTGATTTTTGAAAAGAGGGCAGTTAACTGAGTTTCACAATGTGACTGTCATATTAAAACGAGGGTTGTAACAACACTTTCTCCAGTTAATGTCATCCCTTGGACTTACACAGGTAGTTACCACTTCTACCCATAAACATGGTCACTCCCTTGACTTAGTCTTCCTCCTGGGGATCGAGGCCTCTGACTTGGGGGTGGAACTAGTTGGTTGGTCCAACCACCACACCGTGGGGTTTAGTTTTAGTGCCCCCCCCCTTCGTAGTTCTACCCCTGTGGAGATGGTCAGGTATCGCCCTTTACGAGATATTAGCTCTGAAGCCCTGGTGGCGGTACTTGACCTTTCGTCCATTCCAGTAGCAAACAATGACCCAGAGGCCCTCATGGTGGCCTATAATATGGCCATATTGGCGGCCATGGATGTCGTTGCTCCTGTCTGTGTTCGTCTTCTCTCCCTTCGCCCTTGCTCCCCATGGTTTTATGGGACCTTGAGGCAGATGTGGTGACTTGGACAAAAGTTACAGCATTGCTGGCGGAGATCCTCCCTTGATGCTGACCACCTAAAATTGATGGAGCATTACCAAGCCGATCAATCCGCAATCTACCGTAAGAAAGCAGAATTCTTGTCCAGGGAGATTGCTGTAGCTTAGAACCAACCAGCTCAGCTTTTTTGCACTGTGGACAGACTGTGCAACCCAGCCTGCCTGCAAGTGTGAAAAGCCTTTTTGCAACTAGAGTGCGATGAACTTGCTCGATTCTTTGCAAATAAGGTGGCCGACATCAGGGCAGCACTCCATCCAGCACAGTCTAAGGGTGTTGCTTTGGACCAACATGTGGCCGCTGCTCCTCAGCTTTCCTGGAGTACCTTCGACTGACTGGAGTTCATGGATGTCACGCGGATTGTCCAGAGTATGCGCCCTATGTGCTGCAGTTTGGATCCTGGATCAACCTCTCTGATACTGGGTTGTATTGATCCCATCAGTCCAGTCTTCACATAGATAGTCGGGTGCTCCTTGGAAACAGGTGAGTTTCCTAGCTCCCTAAAGGAGGTGGTGGTAACACCCCTCCTGAAGAAAGCTTCTTTGGACTCCGACTGGTGAACTACAGACCAATCTCAAATCTCCCCTTTTTGGGGAACATGACTGAGAAAGTAATGGCCATACAGCTGGAGAACCATTTGACCATCCATGACATCTATGAAACCCTCCAGTCCAGTTTTCGAAAGAGGCATAGTGCAGAGACAGCGCTGGTTCGGGTGCTCAATGATGTCCTGATGGCTAGAGATCGGAAGAGCTGTTCCGTCTTGGTTCTCCTCAATCTCTCATTAGCGTTTGACACTGTGGACCATGAGGTGCTGCTTAATCATCTGAGGTTCATCTGTGGACTATCTGGTGTAGTCCTCAGGTGGTTCACATCTTACCTCACTGGTAGAACACAGAGAGTGGTGTCTGGGGTTTATTCCTCAGATCCAGTTTCTCTATCTTGTGGGGTTCCTCAGGGTTCAGTATTGTCCCCCATGTTGTTCGCAGTGTACATGTTGCCTCTCGGAGACATTGTAAGAAGGTATGGGCTGAGGTTTCACTGCTATGCTGATGATATCCAGCTCTATCTTTCTTTTGCACCTGACCAGGATGGAGCTCTTTCGGTCTTTAACAACTGTATCACAGAAATCCAGGAGTGGATGGACTCGAGTTGGTTTGGCTGAAGTTGAACTCGGATAAGACTGAGGTGTTGGTTGTGGATCCGGAACGCTGGATAGAGAGGTCGGGGTGGTTTGCCCGTGGGTTTGTACCTTGGGGGCTTATCACTCCTGACCTCTGAACAGGCGCGGAACCTGGGGGTAATTTTTGACAAAAGGCTTACCCTACATTCGGTGTCTTCTGTCATCAAATCCTCTTTCTATCATCTGAGGAATATCTCCAGGATTAAGCACCTTGTTCTGACTGGCGATCTTCCTATGCTGGTCCATGCCTTTGTGTCCACGCGTTTAGAAGATTGCAGTTCCCTTTATCTAGGGCTACCTGGGGTGAAAATCTGCTGCCTGCAGCTGCTGCAGAATGCAGTAGCCTGGCTTTCGACAGGAACATGTCGGTCCAGTCATATTTTGCCAGTGCTGCGCGGCCTGCACTGCCTGCCAGTACAGTGGCGGATCACCTTTAAAGTCAGTCTTCTGACTTTTAAAGCCCTACACGGACAGGGCCCGGACTACCTGAAAGAGCACTTGGTTTCTTACTACCCAGGGTGATCGCTTCACTCAGCTGATGAGGGGTTGTTAGAGATCTCAAGGGTGTTTTTAAAATCTTCTGGGGCCAGGACATTTATGTTCACGGCCCCTACCCTCTGGAATTCTCTACCCCATCAGTTACAGGGGTGCCTGACAGTGGAGGGATTTAAACAGGCCTTAACTTATTTATGGAGGCAAGCATTTGGTGATTAAATGTTATCTCTGACTGCATTAGTCATTTTACTGTTATTGTTTTATTGTTGTTTTATATTTTAATGATACTGAGCTGTGCGATGTGTTTTAAACTATGTTCGGCGCCTTGGCATTTGACAGGCTCCTTATAAATAAACATTTATTATTATTATTATTATTATTAATATTATATTTTATGCTGTCTTTGAAATATAAAACTGTGACTCCAGACAGGTACAATAGCGTCAACACTAACGTGCATGGCCAGAGTCACAGCTTTATATTTCAAAGACAGAATGAAACATGTTACAGCCCTTGAAACATGCGCAAAGCAAACATCTTATGAGAGTGGGGTGGTGGACTGCAGAGGCATGTCTTTGCCATATTCCATGCAGCTCAGGCTGCAAAACACTCGACAGTGTCAGGCCAATGAGCAGCAAGGATGGTCATGATGTTGTTCTAGAAACATAGAAACATAGACTTTGACGGCAGATAAGGACCACTTGGCCCACCCAGTCTGCCGATTTCCCTACCTACTGGATAAGCTGCAGATTTTAGTTAACCAACAGCCTACTTCCTGCCACCCCCCACTACACTTGCTTTATGTCTGTCCCATGCATGTTTGAATTCCCCCACTGTTTTAGACCCAACAACCTCCCCAGGAAGGTGGTTCCATGCATCCACCACTCTCTCCATGAAAAAAATTTCCTCACATTACCCCTGAGCCGTCCCCCTCTATCTTTAAATTGTAACCCCCTTGTTCTTACACATCTCTTTTTCTGAAAGATGCTACCCTCCTGGACTTTGTTGATTCCCTTGAGGAACTGGAACGTTTCTATCATGGCCCCCTGTCCCTCCTTTCATCAAGGGTATACATATTAAGCTCTCTCAGTCTCTCTTCATATGGTTTCTGATGCAGACCCTGCACCATTTTAGTTGCCCTCCTCTGGATTGATGGATGGAAACTTTGTGTAGTTGAAAGGAGTCAGCCGTGCCTATCAGACATTGGCTGCATCCTTTCATCTACATGGCATTGCCTAGCAACCAGCTGAGTGGCATCATTATCAGCCTGGCAACAGATGCATATGCAGTCCTTCTCATACACGTAGTAATGCGTGCCTCTAATTAATCCCTACACATTATGACCCTGTTAGATACACTAAGAGACATAGGGAGCTATCACCGCATATACACAAGACTAGTGTTACCAGGTAACTGGTGCAGTACCAGAGATCTGTGCTCATTCGCCCATAACACTAGTTGCATGTAAACATGGTGTACAAGTGACACAGCCTGAGGTAACCAAAATCCTTGTCCAGTCAGCCAGGGGACTGGGGCTCGGCTGTAGCTGCTTTTTGTACTGTAGCACAATGCTCTACCCCACAGGACTAGAGGGAAGTCTTTTTTTTAGTTCTGTGCTCTACCTGTGCTGCCCCACTGCAGTACCTCCACTTTCTCTTCAGCCAGCCTTCACACCACTGCATGTGCGTAACCCATCTGGAAACCAGCCAGTGAGAATAAAGGGTCACTGACGATGAGCATAAGGTGCTGCTGAGCTCAGTGTGCTAGCCAAAGTATGTAACCAGTGAAAAGTAAAGGACCACTGAGATCACTGTGGATAGGCAGAAAAAGAAACCAACGAGAATATAAAACTACCACTGTCAGGTGGAAGGATGGCCAGTGCAGCCAGTGAGAGAGAGGGGTTTGCCGAGGTGGGTCGGGTAGTCAGCTCACAAGGCTGTAGTGTGCAGGTTCTGGTTTGACATACATGAGTGAATTACTGCTGCTAGGTGCAACTCAGTTATCCATGCTGGGACAGACTGTTACTAAACCAACTTGCCTGAAATCAATGCTACCCGGGCCCATCAGAAAGCTGTACCGGGACTCGCCACTAGGTACCGCCATGCCTCACCTGAAAACGGTAGAGGGACCCACCTGACTAGTTAAAAACCCTCTTGAAAACTACCAGGATCTGCCTCACTATTGGTACCAGAGTCCATCAGCTAATGGTTCAAGTGGTAAAGCCCCCCTGCCACACACACAGACTGCCGCCAACTATCTTGAGTAGCAGATTTTCTTCTCGAGAAGTAAAATATGAGTTTATTCCTGGAAAAGTAAAATAACAGCACAGAGGGGTGCTATCCCTGTTAATGGTGCAGAGGGGTGTAAGCATCCGTTTGCAGAACAGGGAGGTGTGAGTCCCCCCAACCCCACCATTACCGGTACAGAGCGGTGTTAGCTCCTGTTGATGGTGCTGAGAGGTGTGAGACCTTTGTTACCAGTACAGAGTGGTGTTATTTGCTATTAACTGTTTTGAGGGTGTAATCCCTCATTTACAGTACTGAAAACTGTAGGCTCCTTGCTAACAGGGAAAAGGGATATGATCCCCCTTCCCAGTACTGTATTTGGGTGGAAGGCTTCAGTTACTCCAACAGGGCCATGAGCACCTCATATACATTACAGAGGGGTATGAGAGCCCACTGTTTAAGGTACAGAGAGGTGTGAAACTTCTATTTACAGTACAGAAGAGTGTGAGCCCCCCTGTTTACAGAGGTGTGCAAGAACCAATTAGCCATACAGACAGGTGTTAGCCCCTTAACAATACAGAAGAGTGTGAGCCCCCCCAGTAACAGTGTGGAAAACTGGGAGCCCTTCACCATTTACAGGGCATCACAAGCCAACCCCCATTAACAGTACCCTGGGAGAATAAGCCATCAACAAAGTCACCTATAGGAGTAAGCTTTCTGTTAACCATTTTAAGCAGTTTGGCCTCCCTCAAGTGTAAAGAGGCTTGAGCCCCACCAGTAACAGTCATAAGCTTCCCCCAAGGAGTGCTGAGCAGAGTAAGCCCTCCCCATCCTCCAAGTTAAGTTCCAAGTGGTATGACTCTCTGTAAGAGATGCATTGATTAATAATCAGAGCAAGCTCTGTTAGGCTTGGCAATCTTCAGCGCAGTACTGTATTTTTGGAAAAAGCATGCTGCTGTCCATTCCGAACAGAGCAAGGGCACAGCTCAGCACACTACTATAGATCTGAGTCAGTGTGACCTGAGACTGGTTCAGAGTTTACTCCTGCATGGTGCCAGGACTCCCTTAAAACCTTTTCTGTTTTTTATCCCCAAGAAGGGGGGAAAAAACAGCATTCTCTGTGGCCACTTTAGACCTGTATCCCTCATCAACATGGATGCCAAAATACTGGCCAAAGTTCTAGCTTCCTAATTGAATGTAATTTTGCTCCTTCTTATTCACCCTGACCAGGTGGGGTTCATCCCAGGGACAGCAGGTGCAGAAACATAAGGCACATCCTGGGGATTTTTTTGGGAAGCCAGGCCATTCCATATACCCATGACTGCCTGTCATTGGACAATGGAAAGCCTTTTACAGGGTGGAAAGACCCTTTCTATTTGATGCCCTAGGTAAATTTGAAGTGGGTGAGGAATTCATCCAATGGGTGTGGCTCTTCTATACTCACCTGACAGCAGCAGTACTCATTAGCAGTGTACTTTCCTCCCAGTGCACATTAAATACTGTAGGGGCACCCGACAGAGGTGCCCCTATCCCTGATACTTTTTTTTTACTGGCCATAGAGCTCTTGGCCCTAAAACTTAGGGCAGTATAGGAGTATCATGGTATCTCAGAGGGCATCAGTCAACATCAGCTAATGCTATTTGCAGATGACATCTCTGCTTATTTTGGACACCTTACAACTCTTCCATCCCTCTCTGACTTGATGGCAGCATATGGTTGCCTGTCGGGATACAAGCTAAACACTGACAAATCACAGTTACTCCCACTTTCCAACTGATGCATTCAAGCCCTAGTTACAGCTTTCCCTTATCAGTGGTGCCTTGGTGGCATGCAATGCTTGGGAATTCAAATCAGATGCACAGTCCCTGCCATTGTCTCTTAACAAATACAACTCCTATGCTGTATGTGGCTAGGGAGGATATGAAGCAATGGAGCCATCTAATCATTTGGGAGGTTAAAAAACCCGAGCTGAGTCTCCTGGCCCTATCCACCCATGGGTCACTTAAGGGACACTTCAGATCTCTAATGCTTCCATCTGGCTTACATAATGAAACATGTCTCCTCCTGTTAATCACTCACTGGGTGTTCACTCCTCACCTCTGTGGGTGGAGTTAGAATGCACTCAAGTGCAGTTACCCCATCCAAGAGGCAGCCTGTTTCCAGACTGTGCATCCTCCTCCCCCTGCACATGGTTTACAAGGAGGACCTAGCTTAAGGGGATGAAGTCCTTGGGACGGTCAGGTCACCTGCGAAATCTGCCCTCCAACCACTCTGGAGGAACCCCTCTCTGACCATGGTGGAGAAGCCAGAAGTATGTCTAACGTGGACAACAAAGGGAATACAATACCTAGAGCATACAGTAGATTGCATCCATAACACCACTGCTTCCTTCAATGAGCTGCAGTCCTCTTTTGAACTCCCACCCACTGTTTTCTGGCAATATTTACAGCTACAAAGTGCTAAGGTTGGCTACCTGAATTATTTTGAATACTAATATCTATACTGTTATTTCAAATACCATTTCTGTTAGTGTTAGTCATGCAATTTGAATACCGTTAATAACGTTACTCAAACAAAATTTTGTGAGTTATCAGTTACTACAGTTAGTAGAGAGACATTTTTTAATTGAAAATGTATTTGCAGTTGAAACTCAAAACTCACAAAAATCATAATGCAAATCAGAAACAACGTTTTTCTCAAAAATCAATACCATTGGTCTTGAGAAAGAGAACCTCATCCAGTGTTTTTTGTTCAGTCTGGATCTGAGGTAGCTAAGGATGTAGGTAAGGCCAAAAAACAGCCTTTCAGCAGATGCCTGCTCACAAGGAGACCAAACTAAAACACTTAATGCAGACTGATGTCTGGCTTTGTTGCCATTTTTTAATCACCACACTAGTGGATCCCCATTCTTGTCTATACGCTTCATCCCGCTGAAGGCCACCATAGATTTTTGGAATTCGGCATGATTGAAACTGAAATGCAGATCTGGGGTCACAGAGTTATGAGTTGTATGCTGGGCATGTCTGTCACGTAGCTCGACCAAGTGATTGAGATCATTGTCTTCATCGTCAGACACGTTACTTCTGTCTGAATCACTTGTATTGTTAACAACAGGAGTCGTGGTCAAAGTGCAGCTAGTGGCTGACTGCTACAGTCCAAGAGAGACAGTTTTGCACCAAGCATGAAAAGATACTTCTCTGCCCTTTGGGTCTGCTCTCTTTGCAGAAATCCCTTGTACCCTAGATCGCAATACACAGATGCTATCAAAATGTCATTGTCTAATAGATAGATAAAAACTTTATTTTTATACAGGAGATTCTTATCATTAGGATTATACAATCCTGTTCTCAAGATAGTCCTGTGTATGACTTGCTAAGTTACATCTAAACATATAACATATAACAATACTCAAATAAACACAAAATACATACAATACAAAATGAACAATATCCAAAAAAACACATTGGAACAGAAGTACAAAAAAAAAAAAGATGCAAAATTACACAATGAGACACCCCAACCAGACAATCATATACAATTACACTCTGTTTTGCAAAGTTTAAAAATTTCATTTTTAAAAATCGTATGGTCTTCTAAAGATCTTATTGGAGGAGGTAAAATATTCCATACTTTAGCTGCCTGACATTGAATGGAACTATTACTGTGTTTATTATAAATTTTTATAGAACAGACTCTATGTCTATGCACAGATCTTACTAGCTCATACCTTCCTTTACTGACTTTGGGAAAAAGTATTTGTGTAATATAATGTTCGGGGTAGAATATCTTATATTTATGTATCAATATTAACCAATTTTTTTGAGAAATCATTTCTAAAGACTGCCAATTCAATCTATTAAACATATCACAATGATGGGTTCAATATGAACACTGCAGAACATATCTAGCTATTCTATGTTGCACCTTATCCAATCTACTCAACTGATATTTACTCGCTGTTCTATAAGTAAAATCTCCATACATCAGGGTTGGCATAATCAACTGTTCGGTCACTTTTTTCCTATCCTTAAGTTGTAAACATTTAGTGGTTCGTCTTATAGCTCCCAATTTCTTAGTCACACTTATTATATTGTTATTTATGTGGGTGTCAAAAGTCATCAAAGAATCAAAAGTCACCCCCAAATAACAATAACTGTCCACCTGTTCTATAGGTTTATTTGTATGTGTAACAATATGAATCTGTGATTTTAATTTCTTATTTGAAAAATACACCAATTTTGTTCTTTTAACATTCATCAAGAGCCTTGATCTGGTGAGCCACTCCCCCACCCTGATAAAGTCTGTTTGGAGTTTTTGTTGAAGATCCAAAACAGAGCTTCCAGAGCTGATGATCGCAATATCATCTGCATACAGTCTTACGGCTGAATGCCTTACCACCTGTGGAAGGTCATTATTAAACAAGAGGAACAACAATGGTCCTAAAATCGACCCCTGTGGAACTCCTTTACTAACATTTCTAGATGTAGACAATATCTGTGAGACCTCTACCCTCTGAGTACGTCCTGTTGAATAGGATTTTATCCAATTTCTTGGCCCATCAGTTATTCCTACATCTTTTAATTTATCCAATAGTAGGGAGTGGCTCACCAGGTCAAAGGCCTTGGACAGATCCACAAATATAACAGCTGTTTCCATCCCCAGATTTAAGGAAGTACAAACCAAATTTTTAAACTCCAACAATGCCGTGGTTGTAGAGTGGTCCTTTCTAAACCCTGATTGATGGGGTGTCAACAGTCCATATTTGTCTAAGTGTTAAGTAAATCTGCCTGTTAACACATTTTACAGACATAGACAATATAGAGAATAGGGCTATAGGCCGATAATTATTAATTCTGTGTCTCCTCTTTGTGAATTGGAATGATCTTACTTTCTCTCCAAGATATAGGAAAGTATTCAGCCTGTAGACTCCAATTAAAGATATAAGTTACAATTGGAGCTACAAAATCTGCCGCTAACTTGAGAAATCTACCCTCAATTTCATCTGGCCCTGCTGATTTATGAACACTTATAGACCTCAATTCCCTACATACCTCTGATATCTTTAAAGTCTTAAATCTAAATGGTGGTGAACAAGGTACATTTTCTGATTGCATAGACATATCACCACATGTAAAACCTCCCAACTCATTACATCCTGGTAAATCTATGAAGAAGTTATTCAGGGCCTCAGAAGTACTTTCTGGTTTATCAACCAAATGAGCCCCAATCTGTAAATTTAAATTTAATTGTGCTCCATATTTGCCTGGATTTGTTAAATAATTTATAGTATGCCAAAACTTACATGGATCTGAATTACAATCCATCTTATTTCTGTAATATTGTGCCCTAGTCTTCTTTATAAGATGTTTACATGCATTACGCTTAACTTTAAACAACTCCCAATCAGAAACTGATTTATATTTTAAAGCCTTTTTCCACAACCTATTTTTTACTCTAATGTTTTTCAAAATCTTTTCATTAATCCATGGTAACCGAGCTTGTTTATTGTGATAAAACCTTTTCTCTCTCTCACAGATTTTGACCAGGAGAACATTCGCCAAATTTCTTTTAATCTTGCTAAGCTTCAGCTTTAAACGTTCCCATTTAGCTAAAAAAGTCTCCTGCAAGAAAGCTTTTAAGCCTGCATTCACATTGTCGTCACTTTGGCCAGCTCTAAACAGTTCAGGATGTAATTCAGTTGGTCCCATGTGTTCTGACTAAGGTGAAGATCACTTGATGCAGCTCCCAATTCTCACAAAGTTCTCGCATTTTCACCAAGTTTACTAACATATCATATGTAGACATCCATTGAGTTTTGTTGTCAAGAACAGGGTGTACTCGATACCCCTTTGAAACTACTTTTCTCATGCTTGGCAGGTGCAGTTTTTTTACGACGCCTCGAGCTCTCAGAACCCTGTTTTCAAGCTGTTGATTTTTAATGGCATCACAGATAGCAAGTTGAAGAGTATGTTCCGCATGTCTTGTTGAAGTGACATTAAAAAGATAAGCTATGCCATTGGAAGGCAAACCCTGATCATCTTCAGTGAAATTCCCATTCTCAGAGGACTCATCGGCAGACTCATTGCCATCATCTGCTTTTACATTGAAGCCTCGTTAATCAACTGTACACACTTTATCATGTTAGATCCATTGTCTGTTGTTATGGATATCACATCACTCTATTTAATATTGAATTCATTAGGAACACCAATCAGTATGTCACGTATAGCCTCAGCTGTGTGACTTTCAAAAATTTCCTTCACAGCTAAGGTTTTCAGCTGTAATTTTCCTTTGTCATCCACAAACTGAATATTTATGCCAAGAAATGACCAGTCTTGTCATGTAGTGGCGTCCATCTTAAAGACACAACAACTTATTTGCTATCATATTCTTAAGCCTCAGGTTAGTGGCATTATAGTATGCTGTAATGTCCTCTTTTATGCATCGTCTGTTCAGAGAACTTCCCAGTGATCTTGTTACTGGTCCCATATGCATCTCAAATCTGGAGTCTTCAACAACCAAGAAAGGACATCCATCAACAGTTAACAGTGACACAATGCCTTTTTTAAATGTCTCGATATCAGTGGAGATATTTACCTATTTTTCATGAAATTTAGAGTTGTTTGCTTCATGATCTTGGCGGGAAGGGTGCTATCACCAGAAAGCGGCTTGTGTTGTTGTCTTTTCAAAGCAAATTTTTCGTCTTTCACAATCACCTCTTCATTGAGTTCAGGGTGGCAGGATTTCAGATGTTTCTTCATATTGCCAGCATGTTGTCCCCAAAGTAATAACAGTTTAACTGCATGCATTTAAGGATATTACCAATGAAGAGTAAGCACTAAAAAGCTACAACAAAAGTAAAGAAATTTCAGAAATTGTCTATAACAAGTTCATCTGAATTCACAAATAATTTCCAACCTATTTCCAAATGATTACAAGACTATTTACAAAAAGAATAGTTTTGCAGTATTCACTCTTACATGCACTTTTGTTTTCTGCCAGCAAATACATAAAAGTATCAAAAGCACAACTCTCTTTTTCTACCTTTTCTTTACGCCATTCTTCTGCAAAAAAAAAATTTTTCATGTTGTTAATAAATCAGTCAGCTAGCTACATAAAGGCACTGGATGAAACAGAAGCCTTCATGCCGCATGCCACACTACTGTAACATAATAACTCTGCCCACAGCACCCATGGGCATACGCATTTAGCATAAGACAAGGTGACATCTCTAATCCAATATGGAAGCTCAAAGTTCACGGCTAGTGCAATAGGGTATTTTTTTTGCTTTCAATCAGGAAGTGATGGAAATATGGTTGTATAATTAATAAGCTTGTACAGAGTGTAAAGTATGAGACACCACTAGAGGCTGCTTACTCTTAAAACTGCTTTACTGAACTGCATGAGCATTTCTTGCTCATGCTGAAACATGTGCAACACTTACATGCAGGAACATGTGCATCACTACATAGCTTTCTATAGTCCATTGGCGCCACCTACTGTTATATCGTTATACTACACCGAAAACGGCATTTAAAAAAAATACCAATGCATTTTATTAATGTTATTCAAATTTTAATTTCTGTTACTAATACTGTTACTGATGAATTTGAATACTGGTACAGAAGTATTTTTTGTTTCTGTTACCGAAAGTTATCTGTTAGTAATCCAGTACCTAAACTAATACTGTTTCTGGTAGCCAACCCTGCAGAGCGCTCTGTCATCCTGGATGGGGTAGAAATTGCAGGTGCCCCCAGTCATCCTACAGAGTTGTGGTTAGTGAACTATCTCACACTCAAAGGGCTGGCAGGCTCCCTTTACAAAAAACTCAGAGCACAAGAGTCACCTCCATTATTCAAGTCTAGGGAGCATTGGGAGAGAGAAACGAAAGTGCAGATTTCGCCAGAGGCTTGGAATGGAGTCTGGAAAACAGCCACACAGTCCAACAGAGAGCTTAGAGCTCGAACGATGCAATACAAAATTTTACAGAGTACATTGCACACCACTTGCACTAAACAAAATGGTCCTTCTTTCTAGCAACAACTCTTAGAATTGTCACCAACCAGAAATGGGATTGGGGCATTTCCTGTGGAACTGTCCATTCATTCATCTGTACTGGACCCACATATGGGACTATGTGGCATTTTTTCTCCCTATACCCATATCAAACCCTGATAGTGACTCTGCTAGCTATCCTTCCAGAACCTAGCCCACTGATGACCCTCCAGAAGACTTGGCTTGCAAGGGCCCTCTCGGTAGCCAAACAGGTTCTGTTGTGCCACTGAAGAGAAGACACCTCCCCTTCTACCAAATAGTGGTACAACCTACTACTTAAGGTGTCCAACTGTGAAAAGAGAGCAAACAAGGTAGCTGGGAAAATGGACCAGTACCATAAGACCTGGGGCTCCTTTTCAGACTTGGTAGCATCTAACCGATTTCACCTGCCACACCACTGAACACAGCCAGGGGCTGTGACCAATACTTTATTCCTCAACGCCTCTTAAGGGTTAGTCTAACACCTTAAGAAAGCTGGATCTTAGATTCCTGAACTTTTTTATAGCTGGTGCTTATGAAGTGAGAGCTACTACGATCAGTCCACCTGAATGTGTTGATATGCCAGTCTTATAACTTAGTTAATGTTTTGAAATGTGCTATACTGTATGTATTAACTGCTTTTTGACTCTTATATGTGGTATGGATGAGCATGGCAGCCCCAAAATGTAAGCTGCAGAACATGATTCTGGTACTTAACACTTGTATACTGACAGTGACAGAGGAGAGGAATGCCCCCTCTTAGTTTCCCCTACATTAATCCTCCCATTCCCCAAGCTACAATGATCAGTCACCTTTATCTTTGGTTTTTATCCCATCTTCTTTCTCTTTTTTGTAAAAAGGCTTACCTTACCCCCTTGTGACATTTTCTTTTTTAATTACTCAGAGTCGAGTCCCTTAATCTCACACAGCAGATCCACGAACACACACGAATAAACCCTCACTCCCCAAACCACTTCCTGCTTGATTGAGTGCTCTCCTCACACCCCCACCACATCGTAGCAGCAGGTGACCTTCCAGATGCTCTAAGCAATCACAGTATCACATATTGCGTTAGAAAGATACACTTCCCCCATAATGCCCCTAAATACGTTTGGACTCATTCATGCCACACCCTGGACATGGCATCCCTCCTCCAGGATCTCACCCAGGCAGATTGGCTGCCTGTATTCTGGTCCCAGAATGTTGACTCTGCCCTGTCCCTCTTCTCTAACACACTTATCCACATCTGGAACTCCCACGCTCCATTAAAGAAAATCAGAGTCAAATGACACCATAACCCCTGGATAACAGCTGACATCCTGACTAAGTGCAGCCACTTTCGTTCTTCCCTCCAGTCTTCCCCCAGGATGTCTATGCTGCTCTATCTGCTCTAAACCCAGCTAAAACCAGCCCTGATGGGCTCCATCCTAGGATCCTTCTTATCTCAACCCCTGCTATAGCTTTCCCTCTAGCCCACATCCTAAACCTCTCCCTCTCAACCTCCACTTTACCCAAAGCTTGGACATTTGCCAAGGTGCTGCCTCTTTTCAAAGGGGGTGACCTTTCCACCCCTGGGAACTGCAGATCCATATCACTCCTCCCTTCCCTTGCCAAACTCATGGAGTTACTTATATTTTATTTATTCATTCATTTATTTATTTATTTATTTATTTCAGTTACGGATTTATACCTTTGAGTCTGGGACTCTTTTCCAAAGATTCCATGTCAGTCAACTACAATACAGTCAAATGCAGTACAGGGCACAACAGTACAGATAGAATCACACAGTTGTTACAGATGATTACAGTTAATGTCACAACACCGAACATTTTGTCAAAATTAAAGACAAGAGGAACTCCAGAGGCAAGAATTAGAGTGTCAGAGTACTTACTCTTGTCTCAGCCTACTTACCCCCTAGGGAAGTAGCGGAGAAATTTAGAGTGCTGCATGAGCATCTAGCCGACATCTGCTCTAGTAGCGAAGTCATAGTGCTGGGGAATTTCAACATCAATTGGTTGTCTCAGGACTCTGCCACATATAAGGATGCAGTCTCATCAATCAACTTCATTCAGCTCGTGGAACAACCAACCCGTACAAACTACAGATCAGGCACCAGTACCTTGTTAGACTGGGTACTAACTAACCACCCAGAACGTATCTCCGGCCTAAAAGTGCTCCCAGACTCCCTAAGTGACCATTCACCCATCATCTTTGCCTGGTCCAACAAGGCCCCTAAACTGCCCGCTAAGTTGATAACATCCCGCATACTAAAAAAAAGGGCATGTTATAGCTCTTTAAGCAATACCTCCTGCAGCTGAGCTGGGCACCTATCCTAAATGCCAAAGACGCTAGCACAGCTCTGAGCAAATTTATAGCTAGCTTCAAGACTGCTTGCGATATATTTGCCCACTTAACTAAAAGGGAAATCAGTGTTTCACATAAAATATGGATAACCCCTCACCTCCTTGCCCTGATGAGTTCCAGGGTCCGCCTATGGTATAAGTACAAAAATACTCTCTCTGACCAGGATATGCAAAACTACAAGGCTGCATGGAATAATTACACCATCGCAATCCGTCAGGCTAAAGCTAACTTCCACAGACTCAAGCTTAACTCCACCTGGAGGGACAGCTGCTGCTTCTGGGATAGCATTAATGCAATCATTGGGAAATGAGATACCTCAGCACCCACAATGCTGAGCCACAATGGATCCCTTACACATGACCCCAGATCCATCGCAGACATCTTCAACAAAGCCTTCACTGACCTCAGTACAGTGCTCCCCCCCCAGTTTCCATGACCGAGCTGGTACCAACCAGCCCAGCCCCAAAGTTCCCCACAACGCGCCAAGCCCCCCCCCATTCTACCTTGGAGTACTATCTAAAGGTGAGGTAAAAAAATATCTCTCCAAAGTCCTTGGGAAGTCCAGGCACAGCTTCGAGGGTCTTGACCTAAAATTAATCTCTCTTACCCTTGACAAACTGCTAACCCCATTGACCTGTATCATAAATCTGTCCCTCATCACAGGTACTTTCCCAAAACTCTGGAAAGCCGCTATAGTAACCCCAGTCCATAAAGCAGGCAGTAAGTCTGACCATGCCAACTACTGCCCAATTTCAATCCTTCCACCTATCTCAAAAGCCCTTGAGTGAATAGTCTACAATCAGCTGGTGGAACACCTTGACAAATACCAACTACAATGCCAGCTGCAGCATGGCTTCTGTCAACACCACAGCACTACCATAGCACTTCTCGAGTTCACGGGTTACATTCACAGTGATGGGGGCAACCTTTATCGACCTCACCAAGGCCTTTGATACGGTCAACCACAACCTCCTCCTGGCCCAATTAGAGGTAATTAGGCTCTCCTCTGACTCACTGTGCTGGTTCCGGAGCTATCTCTCTGGACATGTTCAGCAGGTAAAAATATGCAGTGTACTCTCTGACCCTCTTCAAGTGTCCATCGGAGTTCCCCAAGGATCCATTCTGGGCCCCCTCCTCTTTAGCCTCTTTCTAAACAACCTACCACTAGCCTGTCAACAAAAAATCCTTCTCTACGCTGATGATGCGGTGATCTAGTCCAGTCATTCTGACCTTATCACACTAGAGCAGCATCTGCAACAGGACTTCTACAATGTCAAAGACTGGTTTAAAAAAGCCAAACTCTAGTCAACCACAAAAAGATGAAAACCATGCTCTTTGCCCCTCCGCACAGCTGCCACAGGGCTGCAATCCTGAACATCCAGAATTTATATAAGATCGCCATTGAAATGGTCCCAAAATTCAAATACCTGGGCCTCACCCATGACAGCTCCCTCTCATATGCCGCACATATTGATCATGTGGCTACTACAGCTAACAGGAAGCTCGGCCTGCTATATAAGCACCAAAGCTGCCTCTCTGATAAAGCCCTTCAGCTTGCCATAACCAGCTCGGTCTTCTCAACCATTGATAATGGCCTTGCTATCTACAGTATAGCCTCTGACAGCACCCTTAGGTGACTTGCCTCCACGCTCAACAAAGCCTGCAGACTTGCACTGGGAGCCCCACGCCTGACCCATACCTGCCACCTCTACCAGCAAACCGGTTGGCTAAATCTGATTGACAGGGCCCGCTATCAAACCTGTCTCCTTGCCAAAAAAGCAACTCTGGGCCTACTGCCTCCGGGGCCCAGCTCTCTCATACATCAGGTCGCACCAACAAGGACTACAAGAACATCCAATAAGTTATCCATCAAGATCCCCTACCATCGCACCACCCAAGGTCAGCGATCCTTTGAATACCGGGCCCCGCTATGGCTTACCTCACTCCCACCAGAACTAGCCACTATTAGCAAAATCGACTTGTTCAAATCTGCACTTAGATCCCGCCTATTCAGCCAAGGGAAATGCATCTGCCCTACCTGACCAACCCACCTGGTTAAAAATTCTGAGATATTCCACGAATTAGCAATCATTTGAGGAATGGAATAAAAATACTGGATTATAGGTTGAGAAGGTGTTTTCTTTTTTGACTTTGCTACTGATCCATTTCCAACTTCTCCCTTCATAAATTCGACAGGCTCTCTGAGAAGGTTATTTTGAACTTGAAAAAGGAACCCTGGGAGACTTTTTGTTTGACCTATAAAGATAGACCCCACAGCTATCCCTTTAGCCAAGGCATCACAGAGTAGGGAGGTGTATTCGACCAGTGCAGTAAGGGTGGAGTGCTTCTTTCGGAAATCATGCTGTTGTTTACAGACTAGGCTGTACTTCTCCAAGTACTCTGTGAGTTGGTCCGAGACAACCCTTTCAAGGGCTTTGGATGGGGGGGGGGTAGAATAGAGATGGACCAATAATTAGTTGTGTTAGTTCTATCACCAGCTTTATGGATCAGGGTGACAGGTGCTGCCTTCCATCTGTCAGGGAACACACCCAATCTTAAGGAGGCATTGAACACTTTTATGAGTGGGTCTGCTAACATGTCCAGTGTGAGGGTGACCAGCTTCATGTCGACTTGATCACTCCCCATTCTGGTCTTCCCAAGGACCTGCTTGACGTATTTAATCATCTCTTACTTGGTTATGAGTTTGAAGTAGAAAGGTGGTATATTGTTGTCTGTAGTCGGGTGGGGGTATACAGGTTGGGCAGCTGACCTGTTGGTGGTGGTGTGAGGTACTTACTCAGTAGTACAGCGGGAAGGTCAGTGAAGGCTGTGTTGAGCGCATTAGCTATGTCACTGGGTTCCTGGAGTAACTTAGGTTCTGTTATTATCAGGTCGGGTGGAGCTCTTGAGGCCTTCCCAGTAAGTGATTAAATGGAGTTCCAGAAATCCCTGCCAGATCCCCAGCTTTCGTTTAAGAGGTCCTTGTAGTAGGAGGCTTTGGCTAAGTGAATGAGTTTAGTACAATTGTTTCTGACTACCCTATAGGCAGATAGGTTAGCCTGCATCCCAGACTCCTTGGCCTTGTGTCACAGGTTGTCCCTGTGTTGCATGAGTCCAATGAGGGATCCAGAGAGCCAGGGGTTAGAGGCTCCTTTTACCTTTTTGGACTTGAATGGGGCAAAAATGTCATAGGCTCTAGTAAAGGTCTTAAGAAAGTAGTCTAGGGCCTGGTTACCATCCCAGGCTTTATCAAGCAGGGTCCAGTCAGTCTGTTTCAGGTAATACTTTGAAAGCATCCAGAAGCCCAGGTCTCAGACATCTGTTTCTAGAGAAGGGAGAAGGGGGGCACCTAGTGAAATTATTCATCCAGGTACATATCACTGGGGAATGATCACTGAAGGAGTCCGGAAGGACTAACACCTCAGAGATGTGTTCTGGGGATCCAGCCTATAAGGGTACTAGTGCCCGTTTTATCATTTTGTCTTGTGGCTTGTGTTAACAGCTGGGTGAGGTAGAGGCCAGATACCTAGTCTCTGGCTGAAGTTTCATCCTGGAAGTGCCAGTTGGTGTTGAAATCACCAACAATAGTCCTTTCCCACTGTTTTCCAACTTGCTGTTAATTACTGATGAACTGCAGAAAACCAGTGGTGCATGAACCAGGGGGTAGGTATACTGTGGAGAGCAGTAGGGTTTTGTTCTGTTTGCCTATGGTTAGCTTTAGGTTCAAGATTTGCACCTCCTTGGTATGTAGACTTGAGGGCAGAGTCTGTCTATCACTTCTGAGGTAGACAAGGCAGCCACCACCTTGCTTTGACAGTTGGTCCTGGTGGAAGGAGTTGCAGCCATCTAGGGAGACAGCTGCTTCAGTAATTTTAGGGGAAAGCCAGGTCTCCATAAGAGCAATAATGTCAGGTTTTAACAACTCCACCCAAGCCTAGAATTGTGCAAATTTCGGTAGGAGTCTCCCTATGTTATGGGAGACAATCTTTAGTTGTCCCATTTTCTGGGTGTGTCCTTGCATGAGGGGGTCCTGGGTTGGGATGCACATTCCCAAATATCAGGAGTAACAGCAGGATAAGCTTTCTGAGAAAGCGTGACCACTGCATCCAGGATGAGTGAATGCGCTTCATCCAGGGGAGCTTAGGGTCATTGATGTTAGTTGCAGGAGAGCAGCAGTGAAGTAATGTAGCTATAGGGATGTTAGAGTGTGCTAAGTGTTAGAATTTTTGAGGGGGGACGTTGACAGCTTGTTGCAGGAAGGGATCCGTGTTCATTCCACCCTTAGTGAGCATCTCATACAAAGGTATATCATACGGTGTGAAGGTCCAGAGAGGGTACAACCATCTCCTTATGTACTATTGCCCCAAGGCAGAGGATAAGTAAGAATAAGAGCAACATCTTGTAATGCATCTGCATAGTGGCTGTTATGCAGGTTTTTTGTTTGTTTGTTTTACAGAGGGGCTAGTGAGGGCTGTCACAACAGATGTTAGTTACACTCTAGGCTTTCTGAATATCTATCCTCTAACAACACTCTCTCTCACCAGTGCAGTCTGGATTTAGAAAATAGTACTCGATCATCTCTTCCCTAAGGCGGATCACAGACTCCATTTTCTCTGCTATGGATCAGAGTCATATTACTGCTGCTATCTTCATAGACCTGGAAAAGGCCTTTGATTCAGTCTCCCACCCCCTACTGCTACTCAAACTAAAATCTGCTGGCCTTGCAGCTCCAACTGTCAACTGGTTTAGCTCCTATCTACATGATAGGCAGCAATGTGTCCAACTAGGGGTGATGTACTCTCCTCCCCATTTCCTATCCTTATTGGGGTCCCCCGAGACTTTATCTTAAGCCTCATCCTCTTCTCCCTCTTTATAAATGACCTCCCCTCCATCTGCAACTCCTCCCACATGTACACGTATGCTAATGATATCGTCATCTTCATCTCTAGCTCCTCTTCCTTCAGCGTGCAATCCCCTCTCCAACAAGATTTCAACAGAGTACAGGCATGATTTCAGTCAAACCAACTAAAATTCAACACAAAAAAAAAATGTTACCATGACTTTTGGCACCAGACAAAAATTGGCTACCCTCCAGTCCCCTGCTCCTCCCCCAACACTTTCTACACTGGATGGCTCCCCTAGCGAATGTCCTGGCTTTTAAATATCTAGGGGAATGGTTAGATACTACTTAGATTTCACCACCCACATAGATGCAATCTGTTTCAAACTTTGTCCAAAGCCTGTAGTCCTCTACCGACAGAAAGACAGTTTCCCTCTCCCCACTCGATGGGAGCTTGTAACAATAACGGTTCTACCTGTCACTGACTACACTGACATGGTCTATGGCACTGCTCCCACCACATCCATCTCTAGACTGGACACTCTCTTTAATTTGTTCTGCTGCTTTGCCACCTCTGCCCCTCCCCTCACTCACCACTGTCTTCTCTATTCTACACTCTCCCTATCACCTGTGTCCCACAAGCGGCTGGTTCACTGCACCTCCCTCGTTGCTAAATTCTGGTTTGGGACTCTCCCCCCCCCCACCTTTCTTCACTGATCTCACAATCTAACCCTTTTGTGTACTCCCTTCATCACAGGGGCCCACTTATCTTTTCTCTTCCTCGCCTCCATACTTCTGTGGGCCAGTCAGTTTTCTCCTATCATCTTCCCCTTCTCTGGAACAAACTCCCCTCTGATCTTCACCTAACTCCCTCTGTCTCCTCCTTCAAAAGCCTCCTCAGACTTTTCCCCTCCCCACAGTGTTCACACTCCTCCTTCTTTCTACCATCTTAAGCCCAAATACCTGGCTGTCTCTGCAGACTTCTCCTAAGGTTTCCTTTGTATTACATCAGTTACTATGTTTACTTTCCCAAGCTTTGTGGTGAGCTTGCGTGCACTTATCCTGGTACTTTAAAATATTTTTAGCTACTTACAGATCTCTATTGCTCCTGACCAATTCTGCTGTCTTTGCAATGATACTTGTATAGTGTCCATAATATTGTCATATTGTTGTATGTATATTGTCTATTTATCTTAATGGTTTTGTTTACTGTGTACATTTGAAATGATTGTATAACTGTACTCCCATGTTTCCCCCATCCCCGGGTTGCACCTGGAAATGAGCTCCGGCTCAGTGTGCATTTCCCAGTTTGCCAAAAATTTTAAATAAAAAAAAATTAAAAACAAATTACTCACCTTTGTCTTGAGTCTCACCATAACTGTTTTTTTTTATTTTATTTTATTTACAAGTTGGATAAATTATAGAATAGTTTCTATGAATGACAATGCATACACAAGTGGATATAAACAAAGGTTGTGCGAATACCAATACTTGTTTATGACTCATTATCCCACATAGTTTAAGACACAAAGATGCAAATGTAGTAGATGAAAAAATTACCCTTAGCAACATCAGTTAAAACAAGGACATGTAAGCTGTTCCTGCAGTAACAGCTTTTTAAGTCATGTTTAAACGTGTGAAGAGATTGTGAGTTTCTTAGCTGGGGTGGGGGGAGTTTTTTCCACAAAAGTGAGGCATTATAAGAAAAGCATTCTTTCCATTAATGGGTTTGAAACTTTGGCAGAGAAAGGCCACGATGACAGACATCCCTGTGACTATCAGATAGGTAAGTTGGAGTCGGTTTGTTCACCGTTTTATAAATTAAAAATAACCAGTGGAAAGTACACCTGCATGCAGAGGATAGCAAGTTTAGGTCAGACAATAAAGTACAGTGATGTTCATTCCATTTTGATTTTAAAACAAACCTTAGGAGTTGGTAATAAATAATGTTCAGTGAGGAAAGACTTGAGGTATTGCCATAGTGGAATATCGTGTCTCTGTAATCTAATTTGGGAAGAATGGCTTGAACAACAATTAATTTGTGATCTGGTGTTGACAAACAATGCCTGGCCCGTCTTAACCGACCCAGGCACTGGCGAACATTTGGGATAGTTTTATCAATGTGGGGTTGTAAGATGAGGGACGAATTGAAAGTAAGGCCTAGGTACTTGAATTAATTTATGGGTTCTAGAGGAATGTTGTTTAAAGTAATAGAAAAGAATATGCTAACTGCACATCAACACCGTGACCTCGAAGACCAGCACAGCGATAGATTTCACCCAAAATCATCAGGTCATTGTGCTGGTCCCTGCAGACACTGGCAGTGCATTTCCCAGCGTTACACCCCCTCCCTGAGACAACTCTGACTGGGAGTTGTGTAGTTAGAGACCGGGGAGTGTGGGGGGCACTGCCCCCCCGATGAAAGCATGTTGACATCCCTGACAGTACAATGCTGACACTCACCATTGTGTCTGTCGCTGTGAGAGATGTCGCAGTGCTATAGTAAAACCATAGAAGAGGAAAGGTTTGCCTGAACGAAGGCAGACTTGAGACCCAAACAACATAATTTGGGTCTTTTTACTGTTTAAAAGAAGGAGATTATTGGTAAACCAGTGGACAACTGTTGGACCAATATTTGATCAACCCTGGAATTATCTAATGGTTTTCTGATATTCAAATTTATATTGGGCCCTATGAATCATGCCAACTCGCTGTGAAAACTGGGTGCATAGGCAAACATATGCGGGAGTGCCACACAGCTGGTGTCCCATGGATCTCCTGCAGCATTCATCAAAGGTGCGCTGGCCATGTGCACACCCGATTCCCCAACCGTGTGGGCAGCTACATGCCAGGGTGGTCAAGGGAGAGAAATTGGGGCATGTCCACTATGCACCAATCACAAAGGTGCATAGTGTTGCACACAATGGGGCACAGGAGGGCACAGGATACAGCAGGGGGACCCTGCCACAACTGTATTAAGCGACCAGCACCGCGCACACACAGAGCCCCACCCAGTTCCATATGTCAGTTAGCACTCCCCCCCAACACACAGCAGAATGCCATCACCAGTAAGTGCAGAACGCGGCAGCCAGGCTTTTGACTGGGACTTCTAGAACCAGTCATATTATGCCTGTGCTCCGTGAACTGCACTGGCTGCCTGTTTGGTGGCAGATCACCTTTAAGGTTGGTTTACTAACCTTTAAAGCTCTACATGATCAGGGACCCAGTTACCTGAAAGATCTCCTGAGTCCCTACTGCCCCCTCCGTCCTCTCCGTTCCGCCAACAAGGGATTGCTGGAGATTTCCAGGGTCCGATTGAAGTCATCAGGGTCTCGTGCCTTTGCTTTTTCGGCACCAACCCTGTGGAATTCTCAACCTCACTGGTTGAAACAATGTCCAACCGTCGATAATTTTAAGGTCGCCTTAAAAACATATCTTTTTGATTTGGCATACTCTTGTTAGCTGTGGCTGACTTTTAAATGTTTGGATTTTATTAATTTTAATGTTTTGTACAGCGCCTTGGTCTTGAAAGGTGCTCTATAAATAAAATTGAATTGAATTGAAATGGTATGCCAGTACACCCCTCATACAGCATAGTGCCAACCCCAGTATGGTATGCCAGTACACCCCCCAATACAGCATAGTCCTGTCCCCGGTATGGTATGCCAGTACACCCCCCACACACACACACACACACAAAGCATAATCCCGTCTCCGCTCTAGTAAGATGACTCACCCCCCCACATCTGAGCCCCTGCCTGGTCCTGTACAACAGCTCACTCCCCTGCACACACACATCTGGTTCCCAGCCCCAGTCCGCAAGACAGTGACTCCATCCCACAGAACCAGACCCCTGTCCTTGCTGATCCTGCCCAGTACTGCACAGCTCGATCACCCCCCGACCCCTGATACCTGCCCCCTCATTGGGGGTCAGTGGTCTTCTTTCCCCCCATAGCACTGACAACACCACCCCCATCCCCCATGCCTGCAAGCTGGTGCCATAGTAATGGACGATGAGTGGCACATCCCTCCGCACACCACCTTGGCCACCTGCTGTCCAATTGATGCTGGGAGCACTCTAGCCAGAATTCTCCCAGCATCAGTTGGATGGTAGGTGGCTGAGGTGGTATGCAGAGGGATGTGCCGCTCACCATCCATCACTGCAGCACCAACTTGCAGATACAGGGGTTGGGGGAGGGGTTGTCAGTAACATGGAGGGGGGCCACTGACCACCAATGAGGGGGTTGGGGACTGGGATCAGGGGTCAGGGGGGTTGTCAAGCTGTGTAGTACTGGGCACAATCCGCCAGGATGGGTCTCTGGTTGCAAGGTGGGGGGAGTCACTGTCTTGCGGACCTGAGACGGGATCCAGATGTGGTTTGGGAGTTGTCATACAGGACCAGGTAGGGGCTCAGATGTGGAGGGGGGTGAACCATCTTATCGGACCGGGGACGAGGCTATGCTGTGTGTGTGTGTGGGGGGGGGTGTCCTGGCATACCATACTGGGCAGGGGCTCTGATGTGGGGGGATCAACCATCTTAGGAACCAGGAATGGGTCTCGGATGGGGGAGGGACCACTAGTCTATGGGGAACAGTGCATTCCTTGAGTGCCTGTGTGTGCTGTGCATGCACCTGGACCTGCATCTTCCCACACTCCCCTGCTCCCACAGATCAGGGAATCTACTCTGGGACCAAGGACAGGTATCTGATTGGCTGCCTGCCTGGGTCTGCTACTCTGCTCCTATCTGCCCTATGCAATCCCGCATGCAGGGGGTGGTGGAGCCATGGACAGGTGGCCGGCGATGGCGCATACTGGCCTGTGTGCACCTGTTCGTGGGTGTAGAACTACACAGTTGGGGTACATGCCTTTGGCACGTACCTTACACCTGTTAGTGCACAGGCACAATTGTGACTCTTTCTTGCACACTTCCTATGTATAGTATGTGCAGTATGTTTAAGCCTCACAGTTTCCCTGAGAAAATGCACCTATCCCTCTATGACGACTTTGTAATTGCCAGTTTGAGTGTTGGTTATGTGCAAAAGGCCACTGTCCTTATCAATTACTTTTGTTCAATTTTCACTGAGGAGAACGGTTGGCCCTTGGCAGAGAGTGGCATCAAAGTAGCCCTTAAGGGAGTCCCAGAGATGAGGCAGCCAATATTTAGTACCGAAAGGGCTCTGAAAGGGCTGGCAACCCTAAAGATATATAAGGCCCTGGGATCAGATGGGTTGCATTGGAGAATACTCAGGGAATTGGCAGCAGGACTGTCTGAACCCCTGCTAGATCTACTGTATTCAAAAGCTCACTAAGGAAGGGGGTAGTTCCAAAGGATTGAAGGGTGGCAGACATAGTTCCACTCTATAAAGGGGGGACAAGGAATATGCAGGGAACTACAGACCTGTCAGTCTTACCTCTAATATAGAGCAGCTGATCATGTCACTGGTCAAAGAGGACCTCTTGGACTACTTGGAGAACAATGGGCTCCAGGATAGTAAACAGCACGGATTCATGTCAGGGAGGTCCTGTCAGACTAACATGATAGTTTTTTTGACTAGGTGACAAGGGAAGTAGGTAGGGGCCACACTGTGGATTTGCTCTGCTTCAACTTCAGCAAGACTTTCAACTCAAGTGCCTCACAGATGCTTGGTGAAGAAGATGGAGGATCTGGCTGCAGCTAAAGTCATAGCAGACTGCGTAGATAACTGGCTAAAAGGGAGGCAGTAGAGAGTTGTGGTCGACAAGGTTAAATCAGAAGACAGGGAGGTCATGAGTGGTGTTCAACAGGGATCGTCCTGGGTATGGTCCTTTTTAATAAGTTCATCAGCGATATTGGTGAGGGAATCCAGGGCAGGTTGTATCTCTTCGCAGATGATACTAAGCTCTGTGGAAGGGTGGATAGTGATGAGGGAATAAAGGAAATGCCGAGAGAGACTTACAAATTCTAGATGGGTGGTCAAGGGTTTGGCAGCTGAAATTCAACACCTAAAACTGCAAGGTAATACACCTAAGGAACAAGAACCCCAGGATGGTGTACTGGATGGGAGGAGTGAGACTTAATACTACGGCTGAGGAATGAGACCTTGGCGTTATCATCAGTGACTCCCTAAAGCAATCAAGTCTGTACAACAAGGCTTATAGCAAGGCAAGTAGGATGCTGAGATGTATCAGGAGGGGTACCGATAGCAGAAAAGATGGGGTAATACCTACCCTATATAGATCCTTGATGAAGCCACACGTGGAGTACTGCGCCCAGTTCTGGAGTACTCACCTCAGCAAGGATAAGGATAGGCTGGAGACAGTGCAATGCAGGGTAACAACAAGCATTTGTCAATGCCGAATCTTTGCTTGCTGGCATTGGCAGTTGAAGTGCAGGAGTTAAACAGATGCAGTATAGGAATGGCATTGAAGTATTGAACTGATGCCAACTCCACCCTCACCCTGCAGAGATGGACAGGCATTGGGGTGTGCCTCTGGACTGTCGCCTATGATGGTCACAACATTTCATCTCACCCTACCCTTCAGACACTGACAAGTGTTGAGGTGTGTCTTGGGGTGTTTGGGCTTTACATTCACCTCATTAGATAAGGAAATACGCTGAAATGGGTGTAGTATAGGAGAATGGGGTGAACTCTGGGAGCAAAGAGTCCCAGGTGCACCTCGATGCCTATCACTGGCTGCACGGTGGGGTTGGGGGTGGAATGACATGAGCATTACTGTCGACAATCCTAAGTCACACCCCTGACTCCTGTCAGTCCCTACAGGGTAGGGCGTTATGGTTAAAAAACCTAATGCCCTGAGCGTTTCTTGGTATTTTTACTCCAAGTTTTCCACCTGAGCTTTTTGTGACCTCATTGCATGAACAGTGACACTAACATTTCTTTATGAGAAAGGTGATTTTGCACAGTGACTGTGCCATTTGGCACCACAGGTGCGAAGACACATTTCGAACAGGATGTGGACAGTGACAGGTGTACTGTTCATGAGGAGGTGTGAAAAATGGCACTGTTGAAAATCCGGAGTGAAAATGTACAAAAACTGGTGAAGTCATGAACATGCGTAGAAACTGCGCAATGTACACCTGCAATGTAATTAGTTTGGGGATTTTTTACAGCAGATTTTCAACATAAGCAGTTTGGGACCTTCGCTCATGAACAGTGTCACTGTGATTTTCTTAATCTGTCCCGAACACTAATTTCCTACAGCAAACGTGCTATTCTGCACCAGAAGTGGGAAAACACATTTTGGCCAGGTGTGAAAAATGACTGCTGTACTGTTCATAAGTTCATGAACTTACGAGGGTGTGTGGAAATTGCACAATGGATGCTAGTAACAGAGTCATTTTATGGACTTTTGTCACCAAATTTTAAACATAGCCATTTTAACATCACTGCTCATCAACAGTGTCACTGTGATCTTCGTAATGTGTCCCAAACATTGATTTCACACACCGAATGCAGTCCACCTGCCCCAAACAGGGCTTGCACCTGCAATGCACTGTGGCATATTGGTAGGGGGACTGCGGCCCATAGGAGCAGACTCCATGGGTGCTTGGGTGCTATAGCACCCACAAAGTTGACATAAGCACCCTCAATATTTCCAGCGCAGCCTGCAACAAAGGATTATTAGGGAACTTGGTCACAGGAAAAATACTAACTACTAGCAGTGAGCACCCGCAAAGATTCCTAAAAGTTGGCATTCCTGTGACGGCCGATGCAAGCTGCATTCTGTGATTCACAGGCATCACCTGGCGGGAGAAATTCTAAGTGTCCTTAGACAAGCCAGGGCAGCCGTAAGGGGACTTAGACATTCTCCCCTGGGTGACATGCCTGTGTGTGGCATACCATGGGTGACAGTCCACCCACCATACACCCCAGAGTGTGGCCTCGTATGTGTGGCCCCCATCCTAGTGGTCCAATGGCACCCCTCACAGCTCCCCAATGCCACCTATGTACCATGTTGGTACCCCCATCCTGATGCAGCTCTCCTGATCCCTGATGCCTGCCCTATTGGTGCTATTGCAGCACCAACGTATATGGTGGTACAGTGCCCACCCATGCCCCAGCAGGTGGTGCCCAAACCCCCTGTACACCAGTGTAGACTGCTCACCAGTGCCCAGTACATCCCACCACTCATCTCTGTGGCTAGGCGCTAATTGCACCAAACATGGTGGGGGGACATTGACCCATCAGGTTGGGTCCACATGCCCATTACCTAGTGGGACAGGGGGTCCTGTGTTAGTCTCTGGTGGCCCGCGGTGGACCTGTGCAGTGCACCAGAGGTTTGCCGCAGGGTTCAGGTCAGTGCTAGCATGGGGACTTAGTCACTGGGACCCCTCTTGTACCTGAATCTGGTGCAGGGTCCCTGGTGCACCAGGCATTGGTGCAAGGCGCTGCTTGCCACAGTTTGTGCCAGATGCAGGCCCCTATGAGAATTGGGCCATGCAGTATAGGAATGGCAGTGAAGTACTGAACTGACGCCAACCCCACTCCCACCCTGCAGAGATGGGCAGGCACTGCGGCGTGCCTTTGGGTCGTTGCCCATAACGGTCACAACATTTCACCTCACCCTACCCTGTAGACACTGACAAGTGTTGAGGTGTGCCTTGGGCATTCGGGCTTTATTCATCTAATTCCATAAAGAAATATGCTGAAATGGGTACAATATAGGAGAATGGAATGAATTTTGGGGCCAAAGAGTCCAAGGTGCACCTCGAAGCCTGTCACTGGCTGCAGGGTGCGGTTGGGGGGTAGAATGGCATGAGCATTACTGTTGACAATCCAAGTCATATCCCTGATGGCTGTAGGGCATTATGGTTGAAAACCCTAACACCCTGGCCATTTCTTGGTATTTTTACTCCAAGTTTTCAACATGGGCATTTTGTGATCCCACCGCATGAACAGAGACACGATCAGTTTGCTAGCTGAAAGGTGATTTTGCACAGCGACTGTAGCATTTGGCGCCACAGGTGTGAAAACACATTTCGAACAGGATGTGAAAAATGACAGCTATACTGTTCATGAGGAGGTGTAAAAATTGGCAAGTATGCATAGAAACTGCCCAAAGCACACCGGTAATGTAATTAGTTTGGGGATTTTTTACAGCAGTTTCAACACAGGCATTTTGGGACCTCCGCTCATGAACAGTGTCACTGTGATTTTTGTAATGTGTCCGCAACACTGATTTCCCACGGTGATCGTTCTATTGTGCGCCAGATCTGCGAAAACACATTTCGGGCAGGATGTGAAAAATGACAGCTGTACTATTCACAAGGAGGAGTGGAAAAATGCCAATGTTGAAAATGTGTCGAGAAAATATTGCAAATTTGTGAAGTTATGAGCATGCGTAGTAACTGCACAACACATGCTCGTAAAACAGTCATTTTTTGGATTTTTTCTACCAAATTTGCAGCATAGGCTTTATGAGAGCCCACCTCATGAACACTGGCACTGTCATTTCGTTAATCGGTCCCGAAAGGTGATTCCGTGCAGTGACCACAAAATCACCTTTCTGAGCTGATTAACACCATGACAGTGGCAGAATTCATGAGGAGGGGTCCCAAAAGCCCCATGTTGAAAATTTGGTACCTAAATTCCAAAAAATGCCTGAGATATGCATCAAAGTTTAAAATAACCCTATGTATACCATTATGCAGCTTACCTACATTTCCTCAGTTCGCAGTCGGCTTTGAAGAGTGCAGACGTGTTCCCAGTCCACCGAAGATCGTCACATCTGACTCCAGAGGTTAGTATGGGGTGAGGGGGGTGTGGTGAGGTGGGGTGTGCAGAGGGTGGGTGCAGGTTCAGGGAGGGTCACCGGACTCAACCGGGACCGTTTTCTGCTTTGCAGGTAAAAAAAAAAAACATTGCAGGACCGTTTTTCAATTGCAGGGTTATTTAGCACGCTGGGGTGGGCTCCCAGTGTGCCACCCCATTGATCTTTTTTGGAGGGGCCTGTAGCTGACTGTGGATTGGGCACCCCCGTCGGCACACGGGGAAGGGGGAAGAGCCGAGGGGGATTGGGCACTTCTCGGCACAAACCGAATGTTTTGTGGGGATATTATGCCAACGGGAATGGGCTCCCTGTCCGGCAAATGACAGAGGGGAATGACGCCGATAGATTGGGCCCTCCATCAGAAAACAATGTTTCGGGGAGGGGCAAGAGCCGAGGGGATTGGGCACCTCGGCAGAACCTGAATGTTTTTTGGGGGGGATATTATGCTGACGGGGAGTGGGCTACCCCGTCGGTTTTTATTGTTTTTTTTTTAACTGTTTCACCAGGAAGGCACACTAAACGGGGGGTTGACTGGCAGCTTGCAACTCTGTAATTGGCTGCTGCAGTCAGAGAACGTGCCAAACAGCTGATTGCGTACTGATGGGGTGCTCCCTGATTGCAGCGGTTCATTTCCTTTGATGTAGTGGCCTGCTTGTTTAACTGTGGTGTTCCAGGGCATGGTCCTCTATTGGCCAGGCAGAGACCAGCTCCTGAATGGCCTGCTGCCATTCGGCACAACACTGCCACGCCTCCATAACCCCTTTGTAAAGAAAGCTGATGCAATGTGTTTCTTGCACATGCGTGCAAACAAACACAAAAATGATCCCGGACCAGCAAGGCAGTTTCTATGAGGAGCGCCTGAAGGCACTGAACAGGTAGTCACTGGAGACAAGAAGGGAGAGAGGAGATATGACAGAGACCCTCAAGTTCTTAAAAGGAATTAACGAGGTGAAAAGCAGGGAAATATTTAGCCTGAATACTAACTCGCAGTCATATGGACATCAGTGGAAACTAACAGGATGGAGATTCAGGCAGGACATAAGGAAGCGTTGTTTCAGAGAAAGGGTGACTGAGGCATGGAAAAGCATGCCAGACAAGGTGGTGGGTGTAAAAACCATTAGTGGTTTCAAGCACGGCTGGGACAGAACGAGGGGCATAGTGAATGCACGAGGTAGCAGATCCAGGGAGGAGAATGGAAAGGCGAATGGGGAGGGATGGAACCCTGGAGGGACAGTAGGTCCCAGGGCTCACTAGGGAACTGGATGGACCACTAGCCTTTTTCTGCCATGATTGATTCTATGATTGAATTGTGTTGGAAAATTACATGTGAGATTGTGCTGCCAGATACTTAGTGTGTTCCTAGGACTCTGAATTATGGATGTTATACTGGAATTATGAAGCTATTTAATCTGTTATGGCTTGCTCTATCTGTGGTAGACTGCCTTACCCTAGTTAATCTGCTTCGTGCTGGAGGTGTATTACAGCTCTGTGGTCTGACCTGTCACTGCTCTAGGCTGGCCTTCACCTCTGTTTATCTCCCCTACCTGCTGCCCCTGATGGCTCACAGATTATCTCCCTGCCCCTCCCCCGCTGACTATTTATTTTATTTTATTTGCTTTGGTAACTGGGTAGGTGCACTAGGCATAGCGATGCCTACCTTCAGGTATGACCCGGGAGGATATAAGTTGAATACATAACACCAAACAATGAGAGAACAGTACATCAAATGGGTAAGACAAACGGTTGGAGGTCCAAAATACAATCAACTTAGTGGTTAGAAAATACAGTTAAGATAAAGTCAAAATAACATATACAAGTGCAAATTCAACAATACATAGAGTACAAAATTGGTGAAAATAGCAGGTACAGCATACATTAAGGTGCCATTAGGATGCCCTGTGGATAAGAGAGAGTAGGAACAGCACAAGTCAGTTAGTAAGCAAGCAGGACTGAGGGTCCAAGGAGATGAAGTATTAGAGTAGTGGAGAAAGGGGTAAGAACTACTTCGGGGATTAGTCGAGGGGGGGAGAGAGGAGCTAGGAGGGAGGAGGAGGAAGGGATGTGGCCTAGGAAAGAGTGAAAATGGAAAGGAATGAGGGCACAAGAGAGCGGTGAAGGAAAATTCAGGAGAGAAATGGTTGCCGTGAGGTGAGGAAGGTAGGTGAGAAAGGTGGAAGAGGTGGATGAATCTAAGGTGGGTGAGACTATACCTTCTCTAACCTTATTGCCACTAGAGAAATGTCAGTACCTTTATTCAGTCTGGCTTCTGAAACATTGAATAGTCTTATTAATTAGTCACTTTGTTAAGTGCAAACTTTGCTGCCCTAAAATCTGTGCGAGAGGCTTCTGCCTCTCTGCTCTGTGTATTGTCATTGTTGGTGACAAAGAACCAAACCCTAGACCTGCAACCTTTCAGCTTACTGGTTCCCATACATGGCTTTATGCTAAAGGCATTAACTCACCTAGATGTCTGAAGTTTCCAGCCTAACCATGCTGAATTTACTGCAAGGGTAACTCATGATAACCCTGACATTGTGGGTCTTACGGGGACTTGGCTTAAACCTTCAATTCCTGATTCTGTATTTGCCCTTCCAGGTTTTAATTTTATTAGGCTTGCTCATACTGGCCAGAAACATGGAGCTGGCCTATTGGCATACTACAAAAGTCACCTAAATGTGTCTGTTATACCCCACATGTACCATTCCCTCCCCTGCCTGCAAATTCCTTCATGTGCTACTCCTGCTGAGTAATAGTAAAAAAAATCACCAATCTGTACCTACAACCCTCCTAAAGGTGGACTTCATGGCCTGAGCTATCTTTTTGACAGGACTGGTCAAAAGGTGAGCTCCAGTAAGCTACTGATGTTAAGTGACTTTAACCTTAACTGGATTAGGAGACATGCCAAGTAATATAAACCTTTGTTGGCTGGTCTTGGCCTTAAGCAGCTTAATTCAGACTGGAGCCAGACTGAATCCTCTCAATTACTCCTTCTATCAGTTTGCTCTTGATCGTCCGCTCCGGTCTCTCCACTGCTCCCTATGCACCTCACTCTCTCTCTCTCTCTCACCTCCCTTGAAGCCAGACATCATGCACATTGTTCCTCCTTTGTTGTCAAGTACTGGCTTAGTTCTTTCCCCTCTTACCTCTCTTCTCTACTCTCACCCCTCCTCCTTTCTCTTACTCCCTCTGCAGCTCTGGCTATTGCTCTCTTGCACTCCCGCCTAGGTCGTCTTCATCTGGCCAGGCTGCTTTCTCCTTCTACCTCCCTAAGCTTTGTAATTCCCTTCCCCTTTCTAGCTACTCTGCCACTTCCCTTCTCGCCCTCTCCTCTCTTCTCCCTGATTTCACCGCTCCCTCCTACAACTGCATCTGAGTCTCCACCCCTGCTCCATTATGCTCCTACTCCCCCTCCATTCTACCTCCCCCTTTCTTCTCCTCCTTAAACTCTACCACTGCTTCACTCCTCTTGGATCATTCCTGGAATACTCTTCCAGCATCTCCAGCCTCAACTCTTGCAAGCTCCCTATTGCTGACTGCCTCCTACTGTACAGATTCCTGTGTTGGCTGGCCCTACTCCTCTTTGCTTATACTCAAGGCCCCTGGAATTCTGCGGTTCTGCGGTTGCGGAATTTGCCGCAGAATTTGCATCATGCCACAGAATATATATAGTGCTGCAGAATTCATTGTTTTTGGTGAATTTTCATATAAATATACTGTTTTTCCATAGTGTCAGGCTTTCTTTCCCACCTCGTTTATCCTGAAGCCCTTCCTCTATGCTCAGCATATGATGTCATCGATGACATCACATCATATTTAGCCAATGACAGGACTACATTCTGCCAGAGAAATGAATAAATCATGCTGCAGAAATCAGAAAATGCTGCCGCAGAACACCAGGGGCCCTGCTTATACTGTAGCTATTCTGTAAATACTGATCTGTACATGATCTGTTATTGTACATACTGACCTGTAATATTCTGTTAATTTCTCCTTATGCACTGTTCATAGTACATACTGACCTGTAATGTTCTGTTAATTTCTCCTAATGCACTGTTTATAGTACATACTGACCTGTAATGCTCTGTTATTGTCTCCGTTTGCCCCTTCCCCCAGGAAGCATCTGGAAATGAGTTGCCATTCAGCTCAGTTTGTCTTTCCTGGTAAACTTTGGAAAAATATATAAACAAATTTCTGAACCTACTAGACTCTCTTCATCAGTGGGACAGAATACCCTTTTTGACTGGATCTTTACTAATAGGGCTGAGAGGATTACAGAATCTGGGACCCTTCCTGATTCAATCTCTGACCATACTCCTACATACTGTATCTTGAAAGTCTCATCACCTAAAATGGTTCCACATCATAACAGCGAAGAAACAACAGCACTGAGCAATGCAGCGAGTGAAGAATGCCGAAAACAAACAAGACACCTGTACACCACAGCAACCCCAACAACAACGAGTGGTGGAACACATTGTACAAGACGCTGTTTCTAATGTTTTTGGCCCCCACACTCCCTTAGTTTAGATAAACTCCGAGGAGGGGCCTGACATTGAGATAGGGAGGTAACTCGGGAGGGTGCTACTCAAGAACAAAAAAATAAACAGTTCAACACACAAAAGTATAAAAGTATATGCACACACCTACCAAGCTCCAAACCTGTGTCCTCATGCACTCCAGGAAGTGATTCAATCCACTGCACCAAGCAGCCAGCTGGGAACAGCCCACCCAAGCACCTACCATATTCTACTGCCCTACAGCTCCCTCTACCGGTCGCTGTATTGCTCACCCGCTATTGTTTCTCATTCTCTGCAACTCATATGACATCTTACTCTCCTGTACTGGTATCTCATCTGACAGGCAGTCAAACTGAGTCACTCATATTGAGTCCCTCAAATTGACTCGCCCATATCACTTGATATCCCTAAAACACCCCATAAGATTATCCTTATGAGAGTTTTCCAAATTAAACCTGGAGTCCTTTCACAGAGACATTACACTCTCAAACTGGTCCTCTATCTTATCTGCTGAGGATGCCTCTGTTGCCCTAAATAATTTCCTTAATAACTTCTCCTCCCTACAAGATAAACATGCCCCACTTATAAAGTGGAGAGTAAGGGGCACTGTCACCAAATAACTTCATAGTGGTCTGCTATCGCTTATACTAACATACTAAGAAGCCAGGAGAGTAGGCCCTATGGTCTATCAAGTCTGCTGGGAGATTAGTGCCTGTTCAGGGCACCTTTGCTGCCCCTCCCCACGAGGTCCCCACCCTTCCCTGACTGGGCCCCCCCACCAATGCTGACCCTGCTAGGATGCACCCTCCCCCTAAACCTATCCCAACCCCTCATGAACCCCTCCATAGTATCTATAGCCACCAATTCTGCAGGCAGAGCATTCCAGTGTTCCACCACCCTCTCAGTGAAGTAGCACCTCCTTGTCTCCCCCCTGAGTCTCCTGCCTACCAGCCTCATTGGGTGCCCCCTGGTGCCTGCTTCCTCTTTCAGCTGGAACACTCTATCCTGGCTTACCCTATTTATCCCCTTAAGATATTTGAAGACCTCGATCATATCTCCTCTGTCCCTCCTCTCCTCCAGTAAGTATAGGTTGAGCTCCTCAAGTCTCTCCCCATAGGACTTCTCCCCCAGACCCTGCATCATCCTGGTCGCCCTCCTCTGGACCCTCTCCAGGACTGCAAAATCACTATTTAAGTACAGATGCCAAAACTGCACGCAGTATTCAAGGTGCAGTCTAACCAGACAATTGTGTAGTGGCAGAATCACCTCCCAACTTCTCGAGGTTATCCCCCGGCTATGCATTTTATTAACTGTTGCTGCAGCCCTTCTGCACTGCTCTGAGTTGTTCATTTTGGCATCCATTACCACCCCGAGGTCCTTCTCCCCACTCGTAATCTGCAGTGTCTCTCCTTCCAAGGCGTACACATGAGCTGAGTTCCTGGCCCCCAGGAGGAGGACTCTGCACTTCTCAGTATTAAGCCTCAGCTTCCAGGTGTGCAACCACCCCTCCCAAGCCTCCATGTCCCCCTGTAGGGCTAACCAACCCTTCTCCCCATCCACCACTGCCCCCAGATTCAAGTCATCGGCAAAGAGGCTCATCTTGCTCCTGCTACAGTTTCTGATATCCGAGATATAAGCATTAAACAGTAGTGGCCCCAGCACCGATCCCTGTGGGACCCCGCTAAAGACCCTCCTGGGAGATGAAACCCCCGACAACTACCATCTAAAAACACCCCTTAGCCAGTTCCCAATCCACCTGATAATCTGCACCCCAACCCCCATGCCCCTCAGCTTCTCCAGCAGCCCAGGATGTGGCATCAAGTCAAATGCCTTGCTGAAGTCTAGAATGAGGACATCCACCGGCCTACCCTGGTCCAGCTTTCTCGTTACCCAATGGTAGAACTCAACAAGGTTGGTCTGACACAATTGGCCCTGAACAAAGCCATGCTGGTGATCATCCAGGTAGCCCATTGCATCCAGAAACCCCTCCAGCCTCTCCTTTAAGATGACCTCCATCACTTTGCCCACCACCCACATCAGGCTTACTGGCCCATAGTTTCCCGGCTCCTCTCGTGAGCCGCCCTTGTGGATAGACACAATGTGAGCCATCCTCCAATCCTGAGGCACCCATCCTGACTGGAGGGAGGAGTTAAAGAGGCCCAACAGAGGTGTGGCCAGGATGTCCACTAGCTCCCTCAACACCCTGGGATGAAGACCATCTGGGCCCAGTGCCTTCTCCGCTTTTAGGGCCATGAGGGCTTCCCACACCCTACTAATGGGGATTTCACCATCCATGACATCCCATCCACCACCAGAACCACCCTGCCCCCCCATATGGTGCCGTCTTACTATCCTCCCTAGCGAAGACCGAGACAAAGTAGTCATTTAGTACCTCCGCCTCCTCCCCTGCCTCCTCCACCCACCTGCTCCCCGACCTCAGTCTACTAATCTGTCCCTTCCCTTTCTTCCTTTCCCTGATACACCTGAAGAACCCCTTTTCACCCCTGCTAATCCTCTGAGCCAACCTTCATTCCATCCTTGCCTTGGCCGACCTCACCACCCTGGTGACCTTCCTGGCGAATTCATCATACCCCCCTTGTCCATAACCTGATGCATACGCCTATATCAGCTATAGGTGGCCTTCTTTTCCCTTACCACCTCCTGGACCTCCCTAGTCCACCATCTTGGCTTCTTGGTTCTACCAAACTTACGCTGCTCCTTCATGCAAACCTTGGTAGCTTCCAGGAGCTCCTTTTTAATAACTTCCCACTGGCATTTAGTGTCCATCACTGGTCTGATCCCGTCCAAGTACCCTTGAAGTCTGCACCCCTAAAGTCGACTATCGTTGTTTTTGTATGATCCACTCACCCCCCCACAGTCCAGGGAAAACAGACTGTGGTGTGACCACTTCTCGCCAGTGGGGCCCCAACCACAAGATCCCTCATGAGGTCGCAGTCTGACAGTACCACATCCAGGATGTGCTCCTCCCTCGTCAGGTCAGTCACCAGCTGGGTGAGGAATGCATCCTGGAAGACTTCCAGCAGATGCTGCTCCCTGGCTGATGAGGATGCCATGGTTCCCCAGTCAGTCCCTGGCATATTTAGGTCACCCAGCACCACCGTCCTGCTGTCTACCCGACCACAGTGGCCCCTAGGATTGGCCACCAGGCCTTCCTCTGGGTCCTCCCCCTGCATGGGTGGCCTATATACCACCCACAGTTTCGCCGTCTTACTTCCAGGAGCCTGCAAGGTGACCCATGACAGTTCCACGTGCCCCTCCACTTCCTCCGCCCTGCTTATCCCCATGCCATCCTTAATGATAAAGGCCACTCCCTAAACCCCTACCCACAGTCCTGTCCTTCCTAAACATGGTGTACTTTATTAGGTTTAGGTCCCAGTCATATGCAGGAGTGGCCCAAGTCTCAGTGACAGCCACCACATCCACTTCCCCTTCTAATAGCAGTGCCTGAAACTCAGGCATCTTGTTTCCCATGCTCCCCGCATTGATCAGGCCACACTCCAGTGCGTCTCCCTTCCCCCACCCGGAGAGCTCCCAGGTAGCTGCCTGCCTGAACCCCTCTGCACACAATCTTGTGCTCCCAGACTGTACTCGCTCCTCCATGCTTGGGGGAGAAAGACAAGCCCATCCTGAGTGGGCAGGCTATGGTTTGCTTCCAGCCCCTGCCCTCCCCCAATCACAAGTTTAAACCCCAACTAGCTTGGATGAAGCTGGCCAGTCCTTATTTCAAAGCCTCCTCCCCATTCCAAGCTGAGGTGAAGCCTGTCCCTTGCATAAAGCTCCTTGTCCTCCCAGGTCACACCCCAATCCCCCACCAACCCGTACCCCCTGGACCCACACCACTCTCCGAGCCATTCATTAACTTTCCTAATTTTTTGCTTATTTGCCACACTGGCTCTCGGCACTGGTAGGATCTCCAAGAAGGAGACCGAGCATCCAACGGCATGACAAACCCTTGCTAGTTCCTGGAATCTAGCCTGATTCTCTAGCACACTATTTCCCTCTATATCATTGGTGCCCAGGTGCACCAGTAGATCAGAGGTACCTCCACAATCTTTTACCATAGCATAGACCAAGTGCTTGGCCTCATGCAGTCAGGCCAGATATACTCTTGACCTTGACACCACAGGATGCCCCTCACCCTGCCTTTCCCACTTAATACCCCCAATCATAGACCCTCCCAACAATAGCACTCTTACCGCCTCCTTTCCCTTAGGTCCACTCCCTGTCCCAGATTCCCCCCCTTCCCGCCCCCTCCTCGTCAGTTTCCCTATCCCCCCATCCGGGTGCCAACTGCTGTCCTTTCCTTTCTATTACAACTATTGCTCCTCACCGACCTGTCCTCTCCAGCCTCCTCCCTTCCCGCTGGGCTACTCTGATCCATTCCCAAATCACCCCCAGAAACTACTGGCCCCTCCTTACCCATGGGGGACTTATATTGCCCCCCCCATGTCCCTCCTCTGTACTACTCTCCCCTCCCCAGCTGCATCCCTGTTTGTTCTTATCCCCTTGTACTACACCCACCTTGCCCACTTGGTCCTCCACCCTTCCCAGGGGCTCTCTATTCCAGGCCCCCCCATGCAGACCCCGTCACCTTTTCCCCCTGTGCCCCAGCTCCTTGCTGTCCTCCCTCTTACCCATGCTGACGCACCATCTATTGCCAGCTCCCCCCCCCCCCTGGAGTCCCTGTGCATGAGAATATCCCCGCTGCTCCTGGCTTCAGAGCTTACTGCCATGCCCAATCTCCCATCCCCTCCTGGTGTCTGCTTTGTTCTGGGATCGTCCCCCTTCCCTACATTCAGCTGTGCTAGTGGTGCAAATTTGTTACTATGCTGTAAGCATGCCATCTTGACTCCTTCCACTGGTTCACTCACCCCATCAGTTCCCCTTTGTGGATACCCTGGCCCTTTCCTCCCAACCACCTGCCAGGTCCTTTGGCCTTTTTCTTGTTCAGGATCACCCCTACCCATGTCCAATGAAGTTCCCCCCATACCCAAAGGTCCTTTTTCCCACTCAGGACCACCCCTACCCATGCCCACTGGATTGCCCCCCTTACCCACGAGCCCCCCAACACCCTCCTCCCTACTTGTGTAGTCCTTTGTGTTACTACCATCCCCCTCCCAATGACTCATGCCCAGTCCAGGTGCCACTTCTGCACTCACTGCAACTTCACCATGCTACCCCCCTCCCCCACTTCTTCTCCGGGATGACAAGTCTCCTCAATGCACACAGGTCCTCTATGATCTTCCCCCAAAAGTTTCCCCAAACCCTATGGGTCATGCATGAATCAAACAAGGAAGGGGGACTGCTATCACTCTGCCTGAGCTGGCTACCCCAACTCGTTCTTTACCCGAGGCTTTTATGCATCCTGGTGTATTGTACCAGGGAGAGAAACCAGGCTATGCTCAGAAAGCTAGGCAACAAGCACCTCAAAGAATACCTCCGCAAAATTGCCTTTCTGTTACTCCTGCTCGCTGGAAATATCCACCCAAACCCCGGCCCTTCTCCAACAACCATTTTCTCCATGAGAGCCGCAGGGAAACTTTCAATTGCTGCCATAAATATTTACAGCCTTCTACCTAAGATGGACAACCTTAATGCTTGGATTCTGAATCGCAATTCTGGTATTCTCTCTATAGTCGAGATATGTCTCTCCCCAAAAATTTCTGATGCTGCCATCATGATACCCAGATATACAGTCTTCAAACAAGATAGACTATCCAAATGGGGTGGCAGCTTCTGCTATATACCTTAGAGATAACCGACAGGGTCATGTTCTGCCATTGCCCAACACTGGTGCCCACATATATGCTCTTGCCCTGAAAGTGCTCTTTGGTGAACACAATAAAGCCCTAACCATCCTGTTAATCTACAACCCACCCAAGCAGAAGGCCCCTGGACTTGATTCGTTCATGGAATGCATTGGATCCTTGAATCTTAACTCTGAAATTATACTACTAGGAGATTTTAATACCAACTGGTTCTCCCTGGATACAAGTCCTTATAGGTGCAGTCACTGCGGCTCACCTCTCCCAGCTTGTTGAATCATCCATAAGAGTGAATTACAAGACTGGTACATCCACTTTATTGGACTGAGTTCTGTCCAACCACCCTGAACATATATGTCATACAACAGTACTCTCTGACTCCTTAAATGACCTTTTCACCTGTCCAGTTTCTATGATCAAACAACTTCTCCAAACCCCCACTTAGAACCATTACAAACAGAGTCCTGAAAAGAGGGTACATAGACCTTTTGAAAGCTGAACTCCAGCAACAGGATTGGTTTTCTGTGTCTGCTCTTCCAGTGATGTGAGCACAGCTCTGGAGCAATTTATACATCTTTCAACTTAGTGTTTGACAGACATGCACTGTTTAAAACACAGAAAATAAAAGGTTCCTGCAACCCTTGGTTCTCCTTTTATCTACCCATTTTTGCCCCTTGCCCCTCTATCCTTCCCTCTATCCTTTCCTCACCTCCTCACCTTCCCCCTTTTGTCATTTTCCATCTTGTTTCTGGCTTACCCCTACACCTATCCTCTCCCCTTTCCTAGGTCCTTCAATGCACTTTATGTATGCGCTCAATGGAAAATGTCCTTGAAATGTATTTTGCCTTGTATTTTCCTTTGTCATGCATTGTATCCTGCCATATGTATCTTCCTGTATTTCTGTGCATCATGTATTTTCGTTATCCTTACTGTATCGTTATGTTCTGTAATTTTACCTCCCGGGTCGTGCCTGAAAACAGTCACTTGCTGGCTAGTGCACTTACCCGGTTAACAAAAACTAAATAAATAAATAAATAAATAAAAATACTCGTGACCAGCTCTGGCATGTTGCATGAGCCACGGGTAGGCTGGCCAACATTCATTCATATAAAAAAAGCACAAAATGACTGCACCAGAGCAATATGTGCAGCAAAAAGTCAACACTTTAAGGAGTCATTCTCTCGTACCCAGAGAGATGGAAGAAAATTCTGATCAAACCTCAAAGAACTCACAGGGAAAGATCCTAAAACTACCCCCACCTTTTTAAACCTGGATGGTGTTCCCACTCAGGATGCCAGCGCCATTGCAAATGCTTTTAACAAGGTGTTCTCAGACCTTAGTAGTATCCTCCCCCCTGACTTCTTCCACCAATCTAGCTCAAGTCTTAACGAATATGCAGAGAAACAGCCACCCTCTCATTCTCCCTTCCATTTCAGAGCTATGTCAGCAGGTGAAGCCAAAAAATATCTACTAAAAGTCTTGGGGTAATCCAGGTCCAGTGGTGACACTTTGGACCTTACCCTTGTTGCACAGACCTTGGATTACATACTCGCTCCTCTAACTCACATTATCAATACCTCTCTTCGGTTCTCACAGTTCCCAGATAAATTGAAAGCTGCCCTAGTGACTCCTGTTTTCAAGAGCAGAGATTGTACCTTGACAGGAAACTATAGACCAATATCAATCCTCCCACCACTTTCTAAGGCACTGGAAAGAATAGTGGCTGATCAGTTAGGTGAGTACCTTGAAAAATACCAGCTCCTTTACCCACATCAACATGGCTTCCATAAGGGCCATAGTACCTCAACAGCACTCCTTGAGTTCACGGGTTTCATTCTCAACGCACTGGACCAAGGTTCCCTAGTTGGAGCAGCTTTCATTGACTTACCGAAAGCGTTCAATACGGTAAACCACTACCTCCTAATCAAACAGCAAGCATCCATAGGCCTTTCAGTTGACACTGTGACATGGTTCCAAAGTTACCTGCATGCCCGCTCTCAGCAAGTAAAGATTGGCAATGTCCTCTCGGACAGCAGATCTGTCCACTCTGGAGATTCACAAGGATCCATGCTCAGCCCACTGCTATTCAGCATATTCTTAAACTGCCTGCCTTATACCTGCCAAGAAAACATTCTGCTCTACGCAGACAATGCAGTCCTATTTACCAGTCACCCTGACCCTAATGAGTTGGAGCACAGCCTACAATGGAATTTCATGGAGGCTGAGAAATGGTTCAGTGAACATAAATTCATCATGAACTGGAAGAAAACTAAAACAATGTTTTACAGGTCAAAAAGCAAATACAAGACCTACCCACTCTCTATCCTTAACTCAGGGGGTGCACCTCTTGAATTAGTCCAGCACTTTAAATATCTGGGAGTCACGGTTGACAGCACCGTGTCCTATTCTGAGCACACAAACGCTATAACCAAAGCAATCAAAGGTATTAATCCGAGAATACAATAAATAAAAACAATAAATAAAACCTTCCTTCCACAGCAGAGCATCCTTGTACCTCACCTGCCCACACCCCTGCCTTGCCCAATGACCAAATTAGCCACTTGACCTCCTCCTGAAGTTGTGCCAACTGTCGGCACACCTTGCACTCCCCATCCTCCAAGTCAGGGCTAGCACCATGGCTGACTCACACGCTACGCACCCCACCACCCTTTCAAAGATGCCTGTTCTAGTGATCTGGAGTCCTTGTCTCAGTCCTGTCCCCACCCCATTTTGAGTTCCCCACCAAGTTGGCTGCCCATCCTTAGTGCCTTAGCCATGCTGGAGCCCATTTTGGAGCCCCCCAATGCCCGCTGAGCAAGCTTTCTGACAAAAAGGGCCCTTGCAGAGTGTGAACGTATGCTACCAGGCAAACCTTAGTTTAGCAAGAACAATCCAAGAACACAGTTTGAGGCTGTACCAGAGCTTGTATCCCTGCCCCTCCCAGGGCATGCCCTCCCCCAAAGCCCAGCCCCTGGCCATGACCCCTTAGCTTGCTCCTCTCTCTAAGACCATTTAATAGAGGTTGGGGATGGGGTGGGTGAGTGGGTGGGATAAAATTACTGATAAAAAGTCACAAAATACTGATAAAAAGTTACTACAGCTCCTCTGTTTGGTCTCTTGCACTGGGCTTGGCTATTTATAGCCTGACCACCAGTTTGAAAAGCCTGCACTGGGGCCCTATTGGTACACTGCTCCAGACACTGCTGATGTAGCTGCCCCCTTCCTCACCGCTGATGCGGCCAAATGATCCCAGTGCAGTCCACAAACCTCTGATGCAGCTAAAAAGAAACTCCTGCTGGTCCACTGCCCTAGGTGTCGCCGTTGAGGCTGCCCCCTTCCTCTTTCTTCCTCACTGCCGATGTGGCCAGACAATCCCAGCGCAGTTCCCAGGCCACCGACGTGGCCAAAGAAAACTCCTGCAGCTGCTCCTCTGTGCCAGACAGTCCCCGGCCTCAGCTCCCCAGCACTACAGCTCCTCTGTGTGGAGGCTTATGAAGGCCAGGGATAAATGCTGTATAAGGTTTAAGACTACCCAAGACTTGTTTGAGTTTTATGAATATAGACGACTCTGAAATGCCTGTAAAACAGCAATATGTGTTGCTAAGAATGAATTTTGTAAATCTACACTATTGGCATCTGCTAGGGATCCTAGGTGCTTTTGGTGAAATATGAAAAATGCAGTGAGTTGCTCCCTTAAGTGTCAAACTGTTGACATGCTTATTGGAGCAGTAAATTGTAGCAATGCAAAAACAATTGCTAATGCTTTTAACAATCAGTTCTCTGACTTGACAGCCTTCACCTCCTTGTTTGCTGCTCCTAATTTACAGGATGAACCTAAGACCTCACCACCTACTTCTGCATTGCATCCACCTTTTTACTTCGAAGATGCATCAGTAGGTAAAATTAGCAGACTCTTGGCCAGTCTCTCCCCCTTTACTAGTGCTGGTTATGATAATATGGTGCCTAAGCTGATCAGTTTGGGTGCTCTATTCTTTGACTTGCTAATATCTCACATCTTTAACATGTCACTGACTACTGGAACTATCCCTAATGTATGGTAGAGAATTCCATAGCTGTACCAGTATTCAAACAAGAGGACCCAAAATGTCTTCAGAATTACTGTCCTATAGCAATACTGTCTGCCATTAGCAAATTATTAGGGACAGTTGTGGTGTCCCAATTGACACAGTACATCCAGAAATATGATCTATTCATGGAGCAACATGGCTTCTGTAAAGGATGCAGTACCTCTACTGCCCTCACCAAAGTTACCTTAGAGATCAGGATTGCAATGGATCACAGCAAGCTGACAGAAGCTGTATTTGTAGATCTCTCTAAGGCTTTTGATCTGGTAAACCGTACCCTCCTTTGCTCTAAGCTTCATTCTTTTGGTTAGTCATCCCCTGCTCTAACCTGTTTTACAAACCCCCTACAGGGAAGGCAACAACTAGTCAGGTATAACAGGATGTTCTATGAGCTTATTCCTGTCAAGCTTGGTGTACCACAGAGGTCCATCCTGGGACCCATCTTATTTTCCCTATTTATTTATTCGTTTCTTGGAATAACACATTTGAGCTGGAAGCTTGTTTTCAAAGGTTCCACGTCAAGACAATCAAACATAAAACAAGTAGCAATGGAACAAAATAAGTGCAGTGTTACAGTAAATAATTTAGCATACAGGTTTACAGACATATTTAACATGCATACAAACAAGGTAGTCAGATAGCCAAACTTTGTCAGGGGTAGCAGAGGGGAGAGGGGAGGGATGAGAAGGGTTGGGATGAGTAGATTGGAAAGAGGGGGGAGAGGCGGGTAGGAGGAAACAGGAGGTAAGGTAACATAAAATAAGTGCAGTGTTACAGTATATAAATTTATAAGCAGGTAAATACATATTTAACAGGCTCCAACAAGGTAGTAAGACAACTAAACTTTGCCTGGGTTAGCAGAGGGTGGAGGGTGGGGATGAGAGGCATTGGGGTGAGCAGGTTGGAAGGAGGGGGCGAGAAGGGGTAATGACTTACCCCAGGTGCCAGCTCTTTGTAGCTCTACCCTTTATGCTGATGATCTGGTGCTACTAACCAGTTCTCAGGACATCAGCATCATTAACTTCCACTTAAAGGCTGATTTCTGCCAAATACAATTTTGGCTTTTGTCAAATAAATTAGTCCTTAATCTTAGGAAAACAAAGGCTATGCATTTTGGCACTCAGGCCAATATCAGAGCTTGTTCTGAACCACTGGATATCATTAGTTTTGACCGACCCCCCTGTGACGGTTACTGACTCTTTTAAATTTCTTGAGCTTCGCTGTCTGGGTTTACATCACATCACATACCTCTGGTGTGTTTAAATTCTGGTTACACACACTAACCCATACGTTATTTTCTATATAATACATGGATGGAACCTGTGTCCCATGGAAAAACCCATCATCTGTTTCTCTGTATAGCACACCAATTGAAGTCATATACCACAGCCATCAAAGTCAGATATTACGGCCTTCTGTGTTACATGACTCTAATAAATGGCTGTAGTATATGATATTTGCATCTGCAGGACCAGTCTTTTTCCTGCAGCCAACTCCCCAGAAAGCATTCAATGAACTGCCTCTGATTAATGACGCTCACAGCTTCTAGATGATTTTTTAGTCTCCTTTCTGTCACAACTTTTATCATGAGCCAACCACTTGCTCCTGCCCATGCACTGCAAGACAGCTACAGTGTGCAAACTTGTGCATGAACGAGTTTCATTTTTTTAACAACTGTCACCTAAGACAATTTTTTAGCAAGATTCAGTCTCCTGAGCACAAGAAAGTTAATCCACCGCCAAAACAAGTGATCTAACTTTTATAATTCTGTCAGTGAAAGTTAAAGCCATGGCTCAGGGCATGCAGATTAGTGTTGACACTAATGCACGTGCCTGGAGTCACAACTTTTAATTTTCACTGACAGAATTAAATATGTTGGACCATTCACTTTGGCAGCAGATGTGTGTGAAGGGATATATTTAATGAAAGATTAATTGTAGTGTTTTCTCTTTTGTACTCTCCTGGGCCATACTGTATCTGAAGACAGGCATTTGTTGGTCTAGAGTACCTACCTGGTTAAAAAAGGCTGAAAAAATAAATAAAGGCTGAAGTCATAATATTAATACTCTGGGCAATTTCCAATACTGTAAATAGAGATGTGTGAAACTGTAAAATTTGGCCTAGCTAAATATTTCGCATAATTCCCACAATTATGCAAACTTTTTCGCCTAGGCAAAACGTAATTTTGCCTCCTATTCAGCTTTCACATAATGCAACATTTCACCCAATTTCGCCAGTTTCGCTTTTGCGAAAGGTGAAATTTTGCCATTATTCTGAATTTTGCCGATGTTTTTCAATTTCACCAGCGAAATTGCAACGTATTGTGGGTAGATAGCTGAAATATCACAGACAGGCTATTTCCTGCACAGTATATTGTCTGTTGAGTTGGAGAGCAGTTCAGTGTGGTACATCACAGGAAATAAACCCTTCAAAAACATCTTTATTTGAGATTTTTGAGAGTTAATTGCTCCCAAAATCTCAATTTAGTTCCTAGTGCTGCTAGTTAACCTTTTTGTTTTTGTATCTTTGGATAGTATTTAGTTAAACTTAGATAGTGTTTTCAGTTTTCTCTGTGTCAGTGTCTGTGTCTGTGAGGGAGTTGCATGGGGGAGGGTCCTACCGTGTGGTGTGTGTGTATGTGAAAGTAGAGCAGGCTAGTCCCTAATATTTGACAGATTTCTTGCACGTTATGAGTGAATTTCTGTAATTTCTTTTAAGTCTTAATATTTGTGTTGCTGTACTACTTATTTGTTATATTTTTCATACGTATTGACCCTTTTTTGGTTAACTTTATCCAAACAGTTACTACATTCTGATTAAGTAGTTCTGTTCCTATTTCCCTTTGCTTAATCACTTACGTGATTAATTTTTTTATTGAAAATATTCGTGTACATTGACCACTTGACTTGTCCATATCCACGTACATTGCATTACTTTCTCATTTACCGAAATTAAAATTGTGATCTAGCCTCTGCATTGCAGTGTTCCTGTTTTTCTATTTAATTTGCTTACCATATTAACCCTTTCCTCCCTGTTACACCACTGTTGTTTACTACCTGACCCTACTGTATAAAGAACGACTTAGTTTTCAAGAGAGTAGTGGTGCCAGCACAAGTTTTGGAGGTGATTTTGTTTGTTCATTTCAAACCTTGTTGTCCCTTCCATCTGATATATCTGTAAGCCCAAACTGTATTTAGTAAATACTAACACATTGCAGTACTCACCTTATCCAGACACCACGTATCCAGACTGTAGTTCGTATTTTGACTGCGAGGTGTTCTGTGCAGTGGGTTTACAGTTTAGTTTTTGTGAACCTATCAGCACCTACCCAGTTATTATTAAGTTGTGTAATAATCATTCCATTTAAAAACTGACATTTGATTAAGAACTACCTAAGTATTCTTTTTAGATTTACTGCACATCCTTGTTGTGGTGGTGTTCTTTGTCAGTTTTGTATTGAAAGTCTCTTACTTCTGTCCTCCTGTTACCCCATGTTACTCAACTTGTGCTTTTGTAATTGAAAATATAAAATTAGTGTTTTCACACTCAAATAGGCCACAGTAGCAGTTGTAGATAGCTACAGTATATACACTACAGTGCAGCTACCTGTTCTGATTTCTGTTTGTCCTTTGAATATACAGTAGCACTGCAGGTGTTAAATTGCACTTATTTAATAGGAATACATAGTAATATAGTTCCAGAGGAAGCCAAATGAAACAAGCATATAAATATGCCTGCCAAGAGACATTCAGCTTCAGGTAAAGGTGCCAGAATTGCAGATGGCTCAAAGAAGTCTGTTGGAAAAAGCAAACCTATTTCTGAATCAGTGCCCTCTGTGGGCTCCACTGCTGCTGTGACAGCCAGTAGCAGCAAAATCAAAGTTAGAAGTGGCTTCAAGTCCGTGACTCATTTTTTACTGCCCAATCTGTAGCTAGTATTCTTGTTGGGGATGATACTGGGATTAAGGGAGACACTCACACCAGTGGAGGCACAGAGGTCCAGGAGAAGGTCAAAAAAAGTTGTCAGTGTGACTGTTGTTTCTGCTCAAGGAGGAGCTGATGATGGCGAGATTGATAGTGTCCAGCTTCAGTCTGTTTCTCCTAGAGAAGGAAATAAGGAAAGTCAGCCCCCCTCCCAGTGAGGAGATGCCAGAGAAGGGAAAAGTTTGTCTGGCAGTAGGCAGTGATAGAGATGAGGAGGAGGATACAATATGCTATGGTACAGATGACGATGAGGTGTTGGATCCCATGTGGGAGCCAGAAGTGAAAAAGATGAAGGGTGATGACGATGTAGCCCATTTAGATGACAAGACTGAGGGTGAAGATATCAGCAAGCCTACAACAAGTAGTCCAGTCACTCCATCTCTCAAACATAGCATGTGGGCTATCATGCAAGCAGCACAAAAATTAAAAACTTCCACACCTTTGGCTCCGCTGTCCAAGTCTCAGTCCCATGTCAAATCTAGAGGTGCAAAGTCCCAAGTCTGGGATTTTTTCATGCTTGATGCAGCTGATGACACCATGTCGATATGTCAGCTGTATCAAGCATGTGTAAGTCATGGAAAAAAGGACAGCCACATAGGCACTGGTGGCCAGCAGGCCCACTTGAAAAACAAGCACCCATTGTGCTGGCAACAATACCAGAAAGATACCAGAGCTGTTGCCGGGACTTCCTTTGTCAAGCTTAATGTTAGTGCAGTGCAATACAGCAGGAGGAGGGAGGGCTGAATGGGTTGGTGGAGGAGGAGTGTGAGGAATCATTTTCTCTCTCTCTAGCAGTGGGCATAGTAGCAGTGGAGCTGCCACTCCCTTGAGTTATAAAAGCACATCACCGGGCACCAAATTCACCAAAATAACCAGTTTTATACTTGCTGCATATTGCAGGCCCCAAGAACAACACTGGTGGCACAAGTAAAGCATTTTTGTCGACCCGCTCCCAAGAAGCAGCACACATTGAAGAGTGTGTTTGAGGGGCACTCAAAGTATCCCCTCAATCATGTTGCTGCATGTGAGCTGAATGCAGCCACTGTGGAAATGCTCACCATTGATCTGTTGCCCTTCTCCTTTGTGGATAATCCAGGATTCCACCATTTGATGGCCCATGCCTGTCCCAAATGGCAGGTACCATTGTGAATGTATTTCTCCAAACGTGCCATGCCCGAACTCTACAGCAGAGTTTCACAGTCTGTCTTACATACCAAGAAGCACTCAGCCTCAAAATATATCCACCTTAGCGTGGATATGTGGACAAATGGGCAAACAGCAGACAGCTCATATCTGTGCATAACAGCACACTGGGCACAGGTACCTGGGGTGGTTGTTGATTTGGGGCCTGGCAAAAGCTACGTAAAACAAAACTGTTGTGGTAGCAACACACCTGGTATTCATCAGAATGCAACCATAACTATGGAAAGTGTTACGGGGTCTCACACTGGTGAGAAAATGCTGAATGTGCTGCTAAATCAGATTGATGAGTGGCTAAACACACACTCACTCACAGCGGGGTTTATTGCCAGTGACAATGGCTCCAATGTGGTTAAGTGCATTACAGATGGTGTGTTTTTCAGAGTTCCCTGCTTGGCACACTGCCTTAATCTAGTCATGCAACAATTTCTGGACCATGATGAAATAAAGGAAACTGTGCCTGTCGCCAGATGCATCTGTGTGCACTTTGCCCATTTTGCAAAGGTCCATGGCCATCTGTGTGAGCTGCAGCGCAATAACCATCTACCTCAGCACTGTATGAAGCTCAGTGTTGTTACCAGGTGAAACTCCACACTGTACATGCTGGACTGGCTTTATGAGCAGTATACGGTGGTTTCAGATTACCTACTGCTTCACACCACCCTGAACAGTGCTGGAGTGTCCATCGCCCTAACAACAGAGCAGTGGTGACAAATGGATGGCATATTACGCATTCTGTGTCCATTTGAGCACGCAACACAGGCTGTGAATGGGTACACTGCCTGTATAAGTCAGTCAATACTCCTTATACATGTGCTGAGGCAGACACTGGTGAATGTCTGTCACCAGATGGAGGCAAGTGATGATCACAGTTCTGTTCACGTAACGTGTCACATACTCTGTATACTGGACAACAATACACATATCTCTGTCATTATGCAGTCTAATGAGTTTGCTATTGCTACCATGCTGGATCCATGGTACAAACATGGCTTGCCTGCCATGACTGAAGGGGGTCTTGTGTGAGTGAACAAATTGACCAGTTACCTTGTCAGATGGGTACATGGCACACAGATGAAAAATGCAGAGACACAAAGGGCACATATACCAGGAGTTGTTACCACCATCACCAGTAAATCATCAGAGGCCACCAAATTGGAGAAAATGTCAAAGTCGCAGCACAGCATGGCAGGTAATCCCATTTGGGATGCTCTGTACCAGGTCAGCATTGAAGAAATTGAAGACAAGGAGGAGGAGCATGATGAGGCAGCAGGACTCAGGGCAGCACAACGTATGGTGGATGCCTACATGGGAGACACCAAGCATCTTGGCATCACTGATGAGCCATTGGTGCACTGGAGCAGCAAAGTGAGTGATTGGCCTGCACTGACATCTGTTGCTTTTAATACCTCAGCTGCCCATTATCCAGTGTCAGTGTGGAATGGGTGTTCAGTTCTGCTGGGGCCATTGTGCATGACCGTAGAACAAATCTGTCACTGAAGAATGTTTCCATCCTAATATTTATAAAAATGTATGAGGCTCACATTCCACATAACACAGTTATTTCAATGGTGCTGTCCCAAGAACTATCTGGGAGACGATGACAATGAAGATGCCCACATTGGTAAGGCCTCTACTAGCAGGGAGGTAGATGAAGCAGCAATGATGACTGAATTTCCACCTGGTGATGATTCCAGTCGTGAAGACTGTGAGGGCTACTTCATGGATGATGTGGCAGTGGAAGAAGGCTAAAGGTGTTCTGCCCCTCAGGCACCACCAGCATCCCCCCATTTCCATTGAATATGCTGTTTTATGTTATTGTTATACATTTTAAATTTTATTTTGCTGGTTGTTCTGTGTTACACATCTAGTTAAACTGTTTAATTTGATTACCCAAACTAGTAACAATATTTACTTCATTTCATTTTTGAAAATGTTTTCGCCCTTGCTATGTTAGCTGGAATGAATACGTCATCTCGGCAGTACACAATGGCCCCATTGAGCGACAAATACTGAACAACATCTTCCCCATTTCCTCATATACCTCTTCCATGAGACCATGAATGAGTGTCTAGTGAATGTGCCACCACTGTATATACAATGTGACAATAACAACTTAGTCGGATAGTACACAGCCAGTACTTTACTCAGAAATGCAGCATACTCCATCCCCATGTATACAATTAACCATCATGTAATCCGTATCCTTGTCATCCATTCTAATGTGTATAACACAGACTTCAACAGAGTGGGCCATCACGCTCATACTGCCAAGAAATACCACTGAAAATCTGTGAAGCTGACAGATGCATGCTCCAGCATAAACAGCAGTCTCAGACCTGTTCATTAATGCTGCCTCTGAGTCCAGCTAAACTGCTCCTCCTCTTCCTCCTGCAGTCTTCCACCAAGAAAAATCACAACATTGCCAATGCCAGCACATTTGGGGCCAGTACATCAACCCGCACAATGCAGCACTTTCATTCCAGCAAGCACACTTAATGTCATTTCCCTCCTGCTGACCACCCATGATGACAGTATTGCCAGCACATTTTGGGCCAGTGCGTCAACCAGCACGATGCAGCAGTTTCATTCCAACAAGCACAATTGGTGTTGTTTTTCCTCCAGCAAAAGAAACAGCCACTCAAAAAGCAGCACATATCATCATCAAGCAAGAAATCTATATATTCTTCCTCCATGACCTGTCTTCTGTTCACCTGATTCATGGTAATTAGATTTCAGTTGTTGTCATGTTATTACTTATACCTCCATTGTGCTGTTATACAAGCCTTTGTTGTGATATAATGTCAAGTATGCATAAAAGGCAGCACACCTTATTGTATAAGTTATCTTATGTATTTCCATTTCACTCTATGCAGGGTTTATCACGATCACGCCATGTGAGACCAGGACCGTGGAACAAGGATGATACATCGACCTGGCACATTCAGAGCCTAGTCAATACACATTGCAAGCATCATTATGTACAGGTCAGTACTGGAACTGTAATGTTTTTCACTTGCTAGATTTTGTGTATTCCATTCCAGGTACTGTACGTCCTGGTATTTATTTATTTATTTATTCTATTTAGTTTTTGTTGACCAGATAAGTGCACTAGACAAATCCTGCCTATTTTCAGGCATGACCCGGGGGAGGGGGATATAGATGAATGCCAACTGACCTTGAACTAGATTAAGATGTTGGTGGTATTCTTCGTGAATGGAGGAAATTGGCCATTGCACAAGGGAAATTCCCCTACTCGTCTGAAGGGGGACTTGCTGTCCACTAGCAGGATGGCCACTCGGGCTGGAGCACCGGAGGGTATGGACATCGTAGAGAAGGGACAGTAAGCCTCATCTCCTTCCTTGTTTCCATCAGAAGCTGAAAAGGCAGCTACAAGTTTAAATGAGATGGAATCTGAAGAAGACACCACGGATGTCTATATTTCTACAGAAGATTTAACCTCACAACCCATTTTGGTAAAAGCAATGGATTTGGAGGATAATTTAAACACTAAAAAACAAGAACTTGTAGAGCTGCTTACGACTGCAGAAGAATGTCACAAGGTGGAAAAAGAACGTTCGACTACCCAACTTGCTTCATTGAAGCAGGAACTCACACCTGTCATTTCAGACGCCTAGTCTGTCAAACCAGGGGATGGTGTCACAGCTTCTTTCACCTCGCTGGGTCAGGTAAGTCTGAGACAGGACTACAAAATATAGCAAAGTTACAGGCTGGCAATCCAAACATGAATGCTCGTGTGTGCCTACAGCCTAAGATTGAACATTCAACTTTTGTAAAACCAAATGCTGCCTAAAACAAACATTTCTGTAGAGCGCATTTCACGCTGCAACATAGCAGAAAGCACTATCAATGCCTCTCCCTCTCTGGTAAACACTCTATCAAAATCGACCGGGTTTGTTTTTAAACAACCACAGGTCGAAGGGGATACAACTCTAATTAAATGCCAAACTCAGAAGAAAGACCAGAAAGGACTTACTGAATTTGTCTTTTCTGGTGCAGGGAGTAAAAAAGGGACGACTACCCAACTTGCTTCATTGAAGCAGGAACTCACACCTGTCATTTCAGATGCCTAGCCTCTCAAACCAGGGGATGGTGTCATAGTTTCTTTCACCTCGCTGGGTCAGGTAAGTCTGAAACAGGACTACAAAATATAGCAAAGTTACAGGCTGGCAATCCAAACATGAATGCTCGTGTGTTCCTACAGCCTAAGACTGAACATTCAACTTTTGTAAAACCAATGCTGCCTAAAACAAACATTTCTGTAGAGCGCATTTCACGCTGCAACATAGCAGAAAGCACTATCAATGCCTCTCCCTCTCTGGTAAACACTCTATCAAAATCGACCGGGTTTGTTTTTAAACAACCACAGGTCGGAGGGGATACAACTCTAATTAAATGCCAAACTCAGAAGAAAAAACAGAAAGGACTTACTGAATTTGTCTTTTCTGGTGCAGTGAGTAAAAAGGGGACACAAAACAAAGTTAAAACCAAAAGAGATGTGTTTCTCCTTGCTCACAGGAATCTCAAGACCTGTGCTGAAACAGCACGTACAACAGCGCCATCTGCTGGTAAACCAGACTTAAATATTTCCAACGAACAATGGTTACTAAATACAGCATTATCTGAAGCAGGATGGAAACAGAGCACTGGGGGAATTTGGATCCCCGATCCAGCTTGGGACTCTCCTTTGCCTTTATCTCAAGTCTCACCAGAGTGGAAACCACATGAACAGAAAGATGTTTCACCGCATATTCCTGCTGACCCTGCTTTACCGCTCCTTCTTGAACCTGACAAAACCTCCTCTATAGAGACTATCGAAGGAAAAGACCTGCAATCTTTCCCCCTTTGAAGTCTCTTCCTATCAACATGACTTCAATTCCTGCTGCACCTAATACAGAACTTAAGTCTAATTCTGAGAATAATCCTTTGTTATCTGACTTATTCAACAAAACAAAAAAAGAAGCAGCTCCCCATCGAAACGCTGTAAGGATTAGATATAAAGGGGGTCTGTCTGATAGGCCTGACAGATATAATGTGGGAAAGATTCTTCTTAAAGATTCATTACATTTCTCCCCTAGGGAGGTGTACGCATTTATAAACATTTCTGGGGAGGATAATTTTGACGTCAGTTTTCGAACTGCATACGCTCTAGATCTATTTTGGGAAAGATATGGACAGGTTAAGCTCTCTCCTACATGGACTCCTTTCACTGTGGTACCTTTAACTAAGCCACTCATCAAGTATGTTACAGTAATGTTTCGCAATGAAGGGGTCCATGTAGAAGATATCACGTACTGGCTCTCTCAAAAATGTGAGATCATGGGACATCCTGAAGCCATTTTGGATAGTGAGTTTTTCTGGACTGGGGGGTGGAAATATAAGGTAAAACAACATCAGAATGACTCAGACATTGAACATATTCCAAATTCTTTTTTGCTCAGTAGAGATCAGGGGGTATGTTTTTATGCAAGGCAGCTGAGAGCATGCTGTAAATGCGGACCCCAAATGCATTTATCTAGCACGTGCGATAAACCCTGGTGCAATAATTGTAGGGAGGTGGGCCATATTACAATATAATGTGCTAATCACACTAGATGTGATCTTTGTGAAGAATTTGGACATGTCTTTGGGGAATGTCCTTGGGCTGCTCGAATAAGGCATCTTGCATAAGCCCAGAGCTTCTTATCCAGCAAGCATAGGATTCAGCTACTGTTCCTACCACTACTTGAGCTCCTCCTCAAGAACCCCCCCCCCTTCTGACCCATTAGCGGTTACTACTGCTGCACTTTCTGATCTCTCTGATTTAGGCCCGGATCTTTCCCAAGATCTTGTGGATAAATTGACAGCATCTGCATCCTTGGTTCCCATCTGCTATGATGATCCAGTCATGGCCCCCACTGGTGAATCTGATATGGATCCTTTACCTCAGAGATCCTCTCGGTTCACCAAACCTGCCATTCCTGACCTGCCACCCTCCCACCCTCCCAGTAGAGTCACATAATTCTTATGCTGTCCTTTTTTGTGACTTGGGGTGATTCTGAGATGGAGGTTGGGGACTCCGATTCACAGAAATCCATAATAGAACAAGGTTCACAGGCCTTGGAACAAGGTACTTATAAAGGAAAAAAAAAAGAAGAAAAGGAAAAAATTTTAGCTCTGATTCCCTTTAGTTCTGGTCATTTTCATTGCTGTTGAAACGTGAGTCAATTTACTTTAGGTTCATTAAACGTGCATAGGTTATTGAATATAGACAAGAGACAAGCTGTTTTTTAATATTTTCATGATCTGGCTCTAGATGTTATTATAGTACAAGAAACATGGATGTATCTGGAAAATCATGTTTGGAATTTTAAAAAAGAATGGATATGGGGCCCCTCATATTGGTCCTTTGACCTTGACAGGGCAGATGAGGTGGGGATCCTTTTCCACTCCTTTTCCTTTTCTCTTCATAAACTAATAGATTTAGTTCCAGGCCAAAGTTTAACACTAGATGGCCTTTGGAAAAATATGGACTGCAGGTTTATTACAGTGTATACCTCTCAGGTAAAAGCAGATAAAGTTCTTCACATGAAGACTATTCAGCTGTTTTTAGTCATCACCTATAACATTTTTTTATATGGAGATTTTAATTGCAGCCTCATACAGGACAAAAAAAAGAAGCGGGATGAGGGACGAAAAATTTATTGTGACACTAACACACTTAATAATCTTATAACTAACGCAGGTTTAATTAATAGTCATGTTTATCATAATAAGGGACCTAACTTTACTTACATGAGAAATTCCTGCAAGTCTATCATAGATTATATCTTCCTTTCCCCTAATTTATCTAAAGGAACTTTAGATATTAGCCCTGTAAAATTTTCAGATCACTTACTATTAATTCTGTCTCTAGATCAAGAAATCAAAAGGCCTGCATTGTGAGAGAGGTGGAAAATTAACACCTCAGTTTTGACTGATCCTGCTGTAACTCGAGCCATGAGTCATCTATTTTCTGCTAGATCATCAGTAGAATGTTTATATCAGGATAAGGGTGAATGGTGGTTGGATACAAAAAAGGATATAAAACATTGGTTCATGAAGTTTGGTAAATCACAGGGTAATTGGAAGTTATTGCATTATTTAACTTTGAGGAAACGGTTGCAAAGATTATATTCTATAGCAAAACTTTCAGTGCTGGATTATTCCAAACAGATTGCTTTAATAAAAACTGAAATGAAAAAATTTCATCATGATAGGGCACAAACTATTCAAGGCATGTTATACGCTGGTACTAGTAATACCCCAATAGGGGACCCTTTTGAAACTTGTAAACAGATTAAAGAAAATATGACTATGGAATATTTGACCTCCACTGCTGGTCGAAGGGTGAGTTCTCGTGAGGATTTGGATGAGTTGATACAACAGCATTTTAAAACACTATTGCCCACTTCACAGATTTCTAAAAATGATATTATTTCTTTCCTAAAACCAATTTTAGTCAATGATTTTCTGGATGATATTTTACATTTACAGACACCCATTACTAAACAAGAGATTTTACAGGCCATCATAAAATTTAAAAACAATGTCTCACCAGGTTTACATGGTATCCCACATCTTTTTTACAAAATTTTTTGTCAACACATAGCAGATAGTCTAGCTTTGGTGTATAACTATTGGTTTAATTCTGATACGATACAACCTACCTTTGCAGAAGAATTGCTAGTCTACCTTTTCAAAAAAGGGGATATAAGTTACATAAAGAACTGGAAACCCACTGTATTGCTCAACACAGTCTATAAGATTTTAGCTCATGTACTGAATGATAAATTAAAAACATATGCTTCATTGGTAATTTCGCCACAACAATACTGTGGACTTACTGATAAGAAAATACAACATGCCTTAATAATCATTAAAGATGCGATAGAACATTGTAACATGGCAGGATTACCACGATGGGTGGTCGCAGCAGTCCAGGAAAAAGCATTCGATAGGGTTTATCACCCCTATTTGTTTGCAGTTCTGGAAGTGTATAAAGTTCCTTTAATGTTTTTAAAACATCTAAAATCGTTATATTCTTTTTTTTTTCAGTACGGACTTTTTTGATCAGATTTTATTAGGCAAAGTTTTAACATTAGGTTAGGGGTTCATCAGGGATGTCCCTTAAGTCCACTTTTATACATTTTCTCACTTGACCCTTTGTTGAGACACATCGAATTGCACCCTCTATGGGAAGGTGTGACAGGTATAGGGATCCCACGAGGCATTCGAATACAGGCATATGCAGATGATATCAGTGTTTTTTAAATAAGGAACATAGAAACATAGAAACATAGAAGTTGACGGCAGATAAGGACTGCAAGGCCCATCCAGTCTGCCCATTTCTTTTTCTACCTTATAAACGTGCCATCGGCCTTTGCTCTGTCAGTGACCTATCTATTCATAGTCATTTGTATTGCTCCCTTATGCCTATCCCATGCCTGTTTGAAGCCCTGCACTGTATTCATAGCCACCACTTCTTGTGGTAAGCCATTTCCATGCATCTACCACCCTTTCTGTGAAAAAGAATTTCCTCACATTCCCCCTTAATCGGCCTCCCTCTAATCTCATGCTGTGTCCTCTTGTCCTGCTATTTTTCTTATATTTAAACATGTTAGACTCTTTCACCTTGTTTATGCCCTTAAGGTGTTTGAATGCCTCGATCATATCACCTCTCTCCTCCTTTGCTCAAGGGTATACATATTGAGCTCCGTTAATCTGTCCTCATATGTCTTCTGATGCAGTCCCTGCACCATTTTGTTGCCCTTCTCTGACTGCCTCAATTTGGTTAATGTCCTTGTGAAGGTGTGGCCTCCAATACTGCATGAGTACTCAGATGGGGCCTAACCAATGTCTTGTACAGAGGATTATTACCTCCTCTTACGACTTGTGATACCCTGCTAATACACCCTAACACCCCCCTAGCCTTACCTACTGCTTTAGAGGTCTGCTTGATGATTTTAGGTCATCAGTGATGATGATGCCCAAGTCTCTTTCTTCCTTTGTGACTGCTAGCAACTCCCCTCCCAGCCTATAAGTGGCTTCAGGATTTCTCTTCCCTATGTGCATGATTTTGCACTTCTTTGCATTAAATCCCAGTTGCCACTCTTCTGACCATTCTGCTAGTTTATCCAGATCTCTTCTCATTCTGCCCACCCCATCTGGATCATCTACCCTGTTGCAGATCTTGGTGTCATCTGCAAACAGACAAGCCTTACCCTCTAGTCCATCTGCAAGGTCACTAATGAAGATGTTGAATAGGACTGGCCCCAGGACTGATCCCTGAGGAACCCCACTTGTGACTTGCATCTCTTCTGACTGTATACCATTTACCACCACTCTCTGTTTTCTGCCAGGCAACCAGTTTGCCACCCAGTTGACCAACTTCTGACCCACCCGAGCCTACCCAGCTTATTTATCAATCTTCTATGTGGAACAGTGTCAAAAGCTTTGCTGAAGTCAAGGTAGGCGACATCAACTGCTCCCCCTTGGTCCACCACTCTGGTTACCCAGTCAAAGAAATCTATGAGATTAGTTTGACAGGACCTTCCTTTTGTAAACCCATGCTGTCTTGGATCCTGTGCCCCTATGGATTCCAGGTGTTGCACTATCCTTTCCTTAAGGAGTGCCTCCATAATCTTGCCCACTACTGAGGTAAGACTGACTGGTCTGTAGTTCCCTGCCTCCTCCCTGCTACCACTCTTGTGGAGCGGGATCACATGAGCCCTTCTCCAGTCTTCTGGGACCTCTCCTGTGCTCAGAGACTCACTAAACAATTTTGCTAATGGCTCTGTTAGTTCCTCCTTTAGCTCTTAAGTACCCTGGGATGTATGCCATCAGGTCCCATTGCCTTATCCACCCTGAGCTTAGCAAGCTCTGTAGGACCCTTTCTTTGTGAAGGAGTAGTGCTCACCTCCTCCCCTGTGTCCATGATGCTGAGCTGTGGGCCCTGCCCTACCTTCTCTTCAGTAAATACTGAGCAAAAGTATCTATTTAGGATAGATGCCTTTACAGGGTCCTCCCCTCACATGCTCCCTTTCTCCATTAAGCTTAGTCACACCCTCTGGACTTTCTCCTTTCACTAATGTATCTATAGAAAGTCTTGTCACCTTCTTTTACTGTTCGTGCTAGTGTTTCCTCAGTTTGGGACTTTGCCTGCCTTACTGCCTTACCTGCTTCCCTTAGGGCAGTTTGGTATGCCTCCCTATCTTCATCCCACTGTGTTCCCTTATATTTCCTGAAGGCCAGTCTTTTGGCTCTGACCTTTTCTGCTACTGTATTTGAGAACCAAAGTGGTTTCCTTCTTCTTTTGCACTTCCTTTTCTGTCTAACACAATGGGATGTTGCTTCAAGTATTGTATCCTTAATGCTTGCTCACTTTGCCTGTACCCCCTCACATGTGTTTCTTTTTGCCAGGGCTAGCTTAACTCTGTTGGCCATCTTATCAAAGTCAGCTCCTCTGAAGTCCCATATTTTTGCCTTGGAATGGGATGATTTAGATGTAGTAGCCAAATTGAACCATACCATGTGATGGTCACTGCCCCAGGTGACCTTCTACCTGGAGATCTGTGATCCCTTCTTTGTTAGTCAGTACTAGATCTAGGATAGCCCTGTCTCTTGTTGGTTGCTGTACCAGTTGTTTGAGGCCCTCCCCCTGCAGGGAATCCACTATGAGTCTAGTTCTGGCAGATGTTCCTGCTGGTATTGACCAATCTGTATCCGGCATGTTGAAGTCTCCCATTATCAGAACCTCCCCTTTAGCTGTCATGTTTTGTATATCTTCTAACAGTAATGTGTCTATGTCCTCCCTCTGGTCTGGGGGCCTGTAGACAACCCCAGTTCTTATGGCTGTCCCATTTTCTGTTTCCAGGGTGACCCACAGTTCTTCTGGCTCCTTATGTGTATTCTGAATTTCTGTAGCTGTGATATTTTCATTAACATACAGGGCCACCTCCCCCCTTTTGCACCTCGTCTCTTCTGAACAATACATAGCCAGGTACTGAAGTCTCCCAAGTGTGGTTACTGGTAAACCACGTCTCACTAATTGCTACTATGTCCAGTTTAGCCTCTGACATTATTGCCTGCAGGTCTGGGATCTCATTTCCCAGGCTGTGAGCATTTGTGTACATGATTTTCCATTGGCCAGATTTTGGTGTGTTAGTTGTTGGGTGAAGTTTGGCATTTGAACGATTGAAATTTTTATACATGAATTACATAAATACCAAATGGTCTTGTTGAAAGTGGCCAGTGGCCAAAGTTTAGTGACCAGTGACCAAACTTTTATCAACAATATGTAATTGGCTGACCAAAAGGTTGAGGAGATAGAAAGGTGTAAAATGGCTAGTGTAGAGGCTGCAAAGGGCTAGTAAAAGGTGATGGTGGCTAGTAGATGACTACATGATACCAACATGTAGATTGATGTGCCTTGTAAGTGCAGAGGTGTTTGGAAAGTAATTGTTGAAACCATGCAAATAATGATACCGCTATGCAAATTGATGTCTGTGTAGATGCCCAGGTTCAAAAGGTGTTGGGGCCCTTTAAATAACTGTAGAAAATAAGTGAAGAGCATAAACCGTGTTTAAAAAAATAAATGTTTTAAAGAAAATTAGCTTTGCTTTGCTCAGCAGAGATATTTTGTACAAAACCTTCCTTCAACCCAAGGTCATAGCCAAAGGTAAGGCCCAGCTACTTCAACCCACTGCAGCTTAGATACAGTTCCTCATTTTATAATTTCTTGTGTTTAAAAAAATGTGTAACAGAGTTGATAAGAAACAATGATATCCTTGCTTTGGCCACTGTCTAGTCAGCAAGTTATTTAAAGTGAATGTGAAGTCCCCTCATATTTATTTATTTATTTAATAGATTTACCAGGAAGGCATACTCAGCAGAGTACCGCTCGATTCCAGATGCGCTCTGGGGTAGGGGGTTACAAGAGTGCAGTACCTAAATACATAAAAAAATACAATAGTACATACATAATTTGCAGATAACCAGCAATGGTTTTCTGTATCCTAAAGCGAGTTATTTTTGATAAATGTAAAATCCCCATATCACTTATTTTTCCATCTAAGAATGACCACATGTCTCGGCAAAGTGTCAAATGTATCTTATGACCGAGGTATCTCATGGCCACTCTATTTTTCTAACCCAAACCTCAGGATGTATCACATGACCTAGTGTCTAGGCTAAAATGTGCTGTAGTAGGCTTTGGAAATTTCCACCATGCATTTTTGGTGTATAAATACAGGACTTAAATGTCATGGCAAGTGTGTTTTTAGAGGAATAGCTATGGCTGCTATAGATGCTAAAACACCCAGAAAAGGGAGCGGTTCACTCCACTTTTCTGTACCTGTAGCCCTGGTGGTAAAAAAACTATCAGCTGTTTAGATTTGATCATGTTAGAGGTAAAATTGTTAGGGCTTATTTGGTATTAATAAATTGCAACTGATTTAAAACAACATTTGATGTCAGGTGGCTTCATTGGATTACCAGGGACCACTAGCCAAGAATCTTGTGCTTTTACAAATTGGTAAGCCAGCCAGGAGGTGCTTTTGGTTCTGGTGTTGGTAAGTCTGGTAAAGCCTAGTGTTTACTCTAAACAGGGTCTGCACAGGTAAGGGTCACACCCTAACTGTGGGGCTGGGAAAAAGAGTCTAATGGACTCTGAGTGTTCTAGTGGACTTGAACCTACAGGAAAATGTCTATGGTGCAGTTATAAACTGGGTAAGGATAATGTATATTTATGTGGGGTTCTGAGGACCCCAGATTTAAGGATATGTGGAGAGATGTATTAAGGAAAAGTCTCTCAAACAAGTAAGGGCAACTGCCCTTGTAATTTATGCTTGCTAGAAGTATATACTGTTAGAGCCAATGATGGCTTTTACAGTTCAGGCTGCTTTTAGAAGAAAAGTGGTGTCTAATCAAGTAGCGTTAGATAAGCAACATTTAGAGAAAGAAAAATAAACTACTGTGGATGCATACACAGTAGGTGTGACTAAAGACGGGTTGATTTGAAAATCCTCCCCATGTTCCCTATCTGTGTAGTTTCAAGTTTTTTCTGTATCAATCTCAAGTTCCCTTGCCTCCTATAGAGGCTGAAACATTTGATCCCAAACCCAGGTACTGGGGATCTCCACCAGCTGGATCTCAACCTAGTACCTAGTACTGCTACAAATTTTTAAACTGCAAACCAGAGCTCTGGGAAGAGACTTGGTTTGGCGGATTACTAAAATGGCCAAAAGAAAACCTTTGAAAGGTTAATAGCTGCAGCATCTGGAGATCATCATGAAGGTCCTGCAGTCATTTTTCTGAATCAGACCTGTGTATCAGAAAAGAAGAAGAAGGAAAATACCTTGGCACAGGGTAACTCTGTTTTTTTTTATTTAAAGTTTTTTTTTATGTCTATCTGTTTCATTTCTGTGATACATATACTAAACAAGGTAAATCTCCATCTCTGTCTCTCTCGCGCATATTTTCCAGCATATATCTGTGTTCTGTAATTATGTTCTGTTGTCAAGGTTGCAAGATAAAACTTATTTATTTATTTAGCTTTTGTTGACTGGTTAAGTGCACTAGACAAATCCTGCCTATTTTCAGGCATGACCCGGGGAAGGGGGATACAGATGAATGCCAACTGACCTTGAACCAGATTAAGCTGTTAGTGATATTTTTCATGAATGGAGGAAATTTGGCCTTTGCACCAGGGAAATTCCCCTACTCTTTCCGAGAAGTGTCATGCGATCTTTAACATCCACCTGAACTACCACCAATCCAGGCAGATGGGACCTCGGTTTAGCGTCTCATCTGAAAGACAGCACCTCAGGAGTGCATTGACTACCTTAGGCACAGAACATGTTACAGTAAAAAAGAAGCTTCTTTGCCTCATATCTGACTGTTTTAATTGGTTTTATTCTTAATAAAACATTTGTGCTGCCTAGATAGGGTCAGTGAAGAACTTTTGTATGTAGTTGTTGATTGGAGCAGGTAGTGTTGAAGATGAAGAGATATGACGTCATAAATTGCAATGTGTAGAAAGATTTGTAGTTTGCAGGCAACGTGCCAAGCCACTGCTAGGTGAAAATCTAATGTGTTAACAGTTATGAATGGCTTTATCATACTTCTAGTTAAAACCAGAAACTTTTTACAAAATGGCAGAGTGCTATATTTTGGCTATGCGCCAAAAGGTGTAACCATGTTATACAAGATGGTATGTTGTGTTGTATTTTAAAGGAGCTGGAAGGTGTTTAAAAAATGTTTTGGTCTAAAAAGATTTGGCATGGAGATATGTATAAATGTGTTGGTTTAAAAGGTTGTCGGTGTTATAAGACAGGCAGGAGGCAGCACATATATCTAAAACACTTACAGTTTTCTAATGAAACTATGGGCATTACCTCAGCAAATTGGTGTCAAACAATATCAGTCTTATTTTGTGTTAAGCATTTCTTTTTGTGTATGTGTATGTGTGTGTACTGTCTCGGCCAGCAGTTTTATTGTGTGCTCTTTTGTTATTAAAATATACTTTAATATCAGTAGAGTTCAAGGACACTGTAAAAATAGCTGGGTTTGAGTGACACTTGCATGCACACTATGTGACCTTTTGCACGTTATTTGACCTTCTTGTGTTTCAACATTTTATGTTACTACCAGTTCAAACTTGATGTTTATTCCCTACTTAAAGCACAACTTTTCACACAAAATGTATGTTTTTATGAAAGCACACCAAGAGTGAACCATACAATTTGACTTTTTATTACAGAACTGGCATTCTATGTAAAAAGGAACAAACATTTTTGTGTTTGTTTGTTTTTTTTCTTTCTGGGCTTGCAGCCAACACATGCAATGCTCAAAACCTTCCTCCACAAACATTTGGTTGTAAGTATAACTCCTTTGTTCCTTAACAGTATCATGTGATTCCCATACTATGCAAGGCACTCGAGCTGGAAGGGGGAATTATTCATCACCTCCCAGTACTTGTTTTTACTTTATAAATATATATATATACAGTACACTGTTAAAAAGGACTATTACAGCTGTTTTTGAGAGTTTACCATCTACAGTTAAAAATAATGACTTTTGTTTTTATGCGTGACCATGGTGTAATCATTTTTTTTTCTTTTTAAAATGCATTCTAAGAGATATGTACGTACAGTATTACCATCGATCTGGATCTTTTGTAAACTCAGCTACCATTTTGTCATGCTTAGGATAAGGGAACCCAGGGACGCTTGGCTTTTTTTATCCTATGAAAATACTCTTGTTTTATTTTTAGACTTGTGTATGTTTGTTTTTGCTTTTGTTGTTTGTCTGTATGTTTCTTCTCTTTCTTCTAGAGAAAAAGAAGTTCACCATCTTTATAGCAAGGTATGAAACTTACTAAACTAGTTGCATATAATTCTGTTATAATTTGAAATGTGCTAGGTGGGGACAGCAATGGGTCCACCCCATTACCATTTATCCAGTGCACATTTTTTTTAAGGAGTTGCACGACTGGTTACTAATATTGCCAGACCATTTCTGGTTCAATATCCATGTCACCATCCACAACTAACATTGTTATTGCTACAGTAGTTAAGCTGTCTCTTCCACCAGTAGGAGCTGGAAGGGGGGGCATACTATCCTTCCTTCCAGTGCAATACCCACAAAGGTTGCAAGGTACATCACTGTCTCCCCAAAGGGGTAAATAAAGAAAACATGTATTTGCCAATAATTATTTCTTATTTGCAAGTTTTGAAAAGACCTAATGTACTTTGACAGTGTAACCTAGCTCAATCCCTCTGCTTTTTCCACTGCAAACAATTAAACCTTATACCTATCATTGGCACAAGGGCTTCTGCCCTCAGCAAGTAATCAGTTACGCTGGAAGGGGGATTGTATATGTATTTCCATATATATTCATGTCTTATAATTGTCTTTTCAGCTTTCTTATCCTGTCCGACAAATATAAAACAACGTTCCATAGCCTTACAGCAATGGATGCATTTTTACCAAGGACTGCAACGTATAAACTTAAACTGTACCACACACCCTCTGCAACTTATTCATGGTAATGTTCAACAAGTAAATTCACAATACTTTGACATTCCTGGACTCTGAACTAAGCTTACAGGCTATATTTGTTCTGTGTTTAAAATGTATTTTATGCATTATGCTCAATACTGAAATTGTTCTATTGCAAAAATCCTTATGTTTCACGTTTATGTTGTAATGTTTTGATATACATCTTGCTACACTGTAGCATGTGTGTATTCAGAAAAGTACTCCACATGTATAAATGTTTTTAATGCTTATAACCAAACCTAAATACTGGGGCCAGCATTGCTGATCCACCCCTACAATATGTTCCAAAGCAAAATTCCAGACAAATTAATGCTACATTTGTCTTATTACTCACAGGTACCCCTGAAAAATAAGTGCACTCTATGCAGGTTTGGTCATTTTAAATCTTAACAATTATAATATTCAGAATTTAGATTGTGCTCCAAACTGATGCTTCAAGCCTTACCTCACTCAGTACTTTGGAGTATTTCACTATACAGGGTCATGAAGGTAGACCCTTTCACTTGTCACAGGTGCAATAGGCACTACTATTAGTTGGCATAGGCCAACAATATATATATTTGTCCCACAATTGCGTAGTGTAACAGGCATATTACCATAAACTATATGTTTAAAGTGTATCATTGTAACTTTACAAGATTTTATAACACAGGTCTCAGTTAGGCCTGCCAGCAACAGACAGACAGGGAAATTATGTTCATCACTGTCATAACCTCTTCTGCAATTTGAAAGCAGGGTGTAACCATAACATTGTCAGGATTCACAGATGGTCAAATGGTATAATTTGACCTTAGTCTGCACCCCCAGGTGTGCAGTTGACATACCAATTTTATTTTATTTTTCCACAATTGTCAGAATTTAGGCTCTATAACACCACTTTTTACAAAACAAAAAAGTCATTGGTTTAAAAGATTATTTATGTGTTCTTAACTCAGTTTCTAATACACTTTGCAAGTTTGCAGGTTTCCACGGTGTGGCACACGTAAGATCTCCACGTTCAACAGCAGTAATACTTTCATCTAAGTTGCCAAGACCTTCATCTTTTTGCTGAAAAGAAAACAACTGCCACACATTTTATGTCATCACCATCTTTGTGCCTGACTGGTTCCATATAAGGACTATTGCATGAATCAGGTTATTATTACCTCTGCAAATGTAATGTTTTCAGAAAATTTACACCTATTTGTAGAACTTTGACTCAACTGAAAAAGGTCCAGTCAGTTCAGACTCTGCAATTAAGCTTATTGTTTCTGCTTAATATGAAGTTAAATCTGTGGTGGGGCAATCCCTTAACTTCAGCAAGAAGCTTTTTCTTCAACTGATCTTCAAGCAAGACATCCATTTTCTTCACTGCTGCTTGTTCCAAACATGGCTGGTACTTTCTACAAACCTATTGCTCTATTGTGGACTGTGTTCTTAATGGTTTGTTGTAAACTATTACTTTTTTTATGGACTGTTAATCTTTGTGCCGGGGTATAATCAACTACCACAACACAAATGCCATGTCAGTGTGTGTGTGGCTACTCCATTAAAAGGACTCAATGCACAATCTAATGCACCCCTGGCCAATGTGTCTACCAATCAGCCATCCAGCAGCCAGCAACATGAACACTGATTTTTTTCTACTATGCTGGTGTTTTGTTTTTAAATTACTGTCTGCATTGCCCCATGTGCCTTGTGCAGTTACCACCATTCTGCAAATGACATTTCACCTGTACTGTAACTACACCAACTTGTGGTTTCTTATATGAACTTATGAACTGTTAATTTCATGGACTGTTATTCATATAAACTTTCTAAACTGGTTATATGTTTTATAAGGACTTATCTGTCAAGAGACATTATCAACAGATTCTTCAATCAAGCTCCAAGGGTGTGCCACACCTCAACACCAGATAGCATCTACCTTATCCACTCTCAAAGTGGATTCCATGAACTCGTCTTCATCAACAAAATTGTTATGTCATATTGTATTATATGTGGTATCACATGTTAACATCTTTTCACATATTTCAATTGTGGAGTTGACATCCCTGAGTTCTGCACTATGTTTTACAAACTCACCATTTGTGCTCCATCTGTAACCACCCCTGTATCAACTCCAGAATAGGATGCTTTTTATAAATGCCTTGACTATCTGTATGCTGACAACCAGTTTTAAAAAAGGTTTTTCATGTAATCAATTATAAACTGTTTTTCTAGCTTTAAAAAATTGTAGCTTGTATTATAATAGCTTAGAAATTATGTAAGGTAAAAATATTAAAATGCAATTAACAGATTAAGATCAAAAGTGTTTAGTTATACCAAACTTATATACTAATCAAAGTATTATCTGTGGGGGTTCAAGACTCCCCTTACCAGTTGTCCTTCACCCCCATAATCAGAATTGTTAAAAGTGTTCCCAGTTAACACCAGGGCCCCCTAGCTGATTAACTGCTACTTCAGTACCTGAAACCCTTATAAATAATGTACAATTTATGCATATACCTGTTGTCTTAAATATCTCCCATTGAAATATGGCTGAGTTTAAACATGCATTCAAACTAATGTGTCCTTATTTTATGTCTCCCTAATAATAGATGTAATAGCAGCCCATTATCAGAGATCACAAGATAGAATTGCAGGGCAGTAAGCTTTAAAAACATTTATTTAATAATTAGCGTCTTTATTTTTATGTTTACTTTTGCAAAGACTCGGGTCCCCAATATGGATCCCTTGCCTTAGAGGTGGGGATTGTTGAAAGTGTCCAGTGGCCAAAGTTTAGTGACCAGTGACCAAAGGTTTACCAACAATATGTAATTGGCTAACCAAAAGGTTGAGGAGATAGAAAAGTGTAAAATGGCTAGTGTAGAGGCTGCAAAGGGCTAGTAAAAGGTGAAGGTAGCTAGTAGATGACTACATGATACCAACATGTAGATTGATGTGCCTTGTAAGTGCAGAAGTGTTTGGCGAGTAATTGTTGAAACCATGCAAATAATGATACCACTGTGCAAATTGATGTCTGTGTAGATGCCCAGGTTCAAAAGGTGTTGGGGCCCTTTAAATAACTGTAGAAAATAAGTGAAGAGCATAAACCGTGTTTAAAAAAATAAATGTTTTAAAGAAAATTAGCTTTGCATTGCTCAGCAGAGATATTTTGTACAAAACCTTCCTTCAACCCAAGGTCATAGCCAAATATAAGGTCCAGCTACTTCAACCCACTGCAGCTTAGATACAGTTCCTCATTTTATAATTTCTTGTGTCTAAAAAAATGTGTAACACAGAGTTGATTAGAAACAATTATATTCTTGTTTTGGCCACTGTCTAGTCAGAAAGTTATTTAAAGTGAATGTGTGAAGTCCCCTCATATGTTTTCTGTATCCTAAAGTGAGTTATTTTTGATAAATGTAAAATCCCCATATCACTTATTTTTCCATCTAAGAATGACCACATCTCAGCAACATGTCAAATGTATCTTATGACCAAGATATCTCATGGCCACTCTATTTTTCTAACCCAAACCTCAGAATGTATCAGATGACCTAGTGTCTAGGCTAAAATGTGCTGTAGTAGGCTTTGAAAATTTCCACTATGCATTTTTGGGGTATAAATACAGGACCTAAATGTCATGGCCAGTGTGTTTTTAGAGGAATAGCTACGGCTGCTATAGATGCTAAAACACTCAGAAAAGGGAGCGGTTCACTCCACTTTTCAGTACCTGTAGCCCTGGTGGTAAAAAGCCATCAGCTGTTTAGATTTGATCATGTTAGAGGTAAAATTGTTAGGGCTTATTTGGTATTAATAAATTGCAACTGATTTAAAACAACATTTGATGTCAGGTGGCTTTATTGGATTACCAGGGACCACTAGCCAAGAACCTTGTGCTTTTACAAATTCGCGAGCCTGCCGGGGGGTGGTTTTGGTTCTGGTCTTGGTAATTTGGTAAAGCCTAGTGTTTACTTAAACAGGGTCCACAGGTAAGTGGTCATAACTCAACTGTGGGCTGGGAAAAAGTGTCTAATGAACTCTGAGTGTTCTAGTGACTTGAACCTACAGAAAAAGGTCTATGGTGCAGCTATAAGCTGGGTAAGGATAATGTATATTTGTGTGGGGTTCTGAGGACCCCAGGTGTAAGGAGATGTGGAGAGATGTATTAAGAAAAAGTCTCTCAAACAAGTAAGGGCAACTGCCCCTGTAATTTATGCTTGCTAGAAGTATATACTGTTAGAGCCGATGATGGCTTTCACAGTTCAGGCTGATTTTAGAAGAAAAGTGGTGTCTAATCAAGTAACATTAGATAAGCAACATTTAGAGAAAGAAAAATAAACTACTGTGGATGCATACACAGTAAGTGTGACTACAGATGGGTTAATTTGAAAATCCCCCCCCATGTTCCCTATCTGTGTAGTTTCAAGTTGTTGTTTTTTTTTGTATCAATTTCATGTTCCCTTGCCTCCTATAGAGGCTGAAACATTTGATCCCAAACCCAGGTACTGTGGATCTCCACCAGTTGGATCTCAACCTAGTACCTAGTACTGCTACAGATTTTTAAACTGCAAACCAAAGTTCTGGGAAAAGACTTGGTTTGGCATGCTACTGAAATGGCCAAAACAAAACCTTTGAAAGGGTTAATAGCTGCAGTGTTTGGAGACTATCATGAAGGTCCTGCAGTTGTTTTTTTGAATTGGACCTGTGTATCAGAAAAGAACAAGGAAAATACCTTGGCACAGGGTAAGTCCGATTTTTTTTTAAGGTTTTTTTTATATCTGTCCATTTTATTTCTGTGATACATATTCTAAACAAGGTAATGCTCCATCTCTCTCTCTCTCTCTCACATATTTTCCACCGTATATCTGTGTTCTGTAATTATGTTCTGTTGTCAAGGATGCAAGATAGCATTGACTGCCTTTGGCACAGAACATGTTACAGTAAAAAAGAAGAAGCTTCTTTGCCTCATATCTGACTGTTTTAATTAGTTTTATTTTTAATAAAACATTTGTGCTGCCTAGATAGTGTCAGTGAAGAACTTTTGTATGCAGTTGTTGGTTGGAGCAGGTAGTGTTGAAGGTGAAGAGATATGACGTCATAGATTGCAACATACAGAAAGATTTGTAGTTTGCAGGCAATGTGCCAAGCCACTGCTAGGTGAAAATGTAATGTGTTAACAGCTATGAATGGCTTTATCATACTTCTATTTAAAACCAGAAACTTTATGCAAAATGGCAGAGTGCCATATTTTGGCTATGTGCCAAAAGGTGTAACCGTGTTATACTAGATGGCCCAGATATTCAAAAGGGTTGCGCCATGAGCAACAGGGATGCACCAGCGCAAGTTCAAAAATGCGCCATTCTGCGATATTCAGCGGGAGGCCGATGCACCCCCCAAAATCACAATGTGCAAGAGCGCAATGATAATGAATGCATGCGCAACTGAAGGGTGTGGAACCAAGCATAAATGGTGCAGTGTGATATTCAACAACATGCGCCATGCACAATAGGGGAGCAAGCGGAAGTTGCGCGATAGCGGAAATGAGCCAAAATAAAAAGGAACAAGAGAGCGGTGCAAGAACACTACAGGGAAGGCACATGTTGCTGAGGCGCAGGCAGCCACATGGGCATACAGACACTAGGAGCAGGACGTGGCAGGAGAGAGACAGAGCAGAGACAGAGCACCTGGAACCCCCAAGAACAGGGAAGGTGTGGGGAGCCTTTACCACAGTGCAGGTCAAAAGGGGGAAGTGCCACACAGCACTGAGGCCACTACAGGGAGGTGTTCCTGGTGCAGGGGGAGTAGCAGCAAGGACAGTGGGGGGAACACAGAAACAGCTGCCAGAGGGGGTAACACAAGCCAGGGACATGGCCAGTGCCACCATCCAGATGGAGACAGTTATGAGGGGGGTGAGAAGGAAGGCAGCAGGGGGACGCGGCCATGGAAGGGCCCATCAGCGGTATGCTCCAAACAGGCAGTACCGAGCCCACACCAGCTTCAAGCTGTACACTGATACTGAGATCGTGGGCCGGTACTGCCTGAAATGGGCAATTCTGAGGCAACTCTGTGAGCTGTACAGTGATGTGATGCAGGCACCCACACAACGGAGCCATGCTCTGTCAGTGGAGACCAAAGTGACAGCTTGCATGTGCCTGCTCACCATGTGTACCTTCCGGAGACCAACAGGGGACATGACAGGCATACATAACCCAGTCAGCCGTGTCATGCCTCCTCACCCAGTTCCTCAGTGCACTGCTGCCACATTCTGCGGAGTACATCCATTTCCCCAGCACACCAGCGGAGCGCACAGCAAATGTACAGGATTTCCACAGGGTAGCACGTATGTCTGGCATGCTCAGGGCAATAGACTGCACCCATGTGGCCATCTGCACACCACCTGGCCCCAAAGGGGCCACATACATGAATCAGAAGGGGTATGCAAGCATCTACTGCCAGGTGGTGTGCGATGCCAGGGGGGCCATAATCAATGTCTGTGCCACGCACCCTGGGGGAGCACATTATGCTTTCATCTGGCACCAGTCAGCACTGTGTCACAGGTTCGAGAGTGGGGACATCCCCACTGGCCATCTAGTGGGTGAGTATGCAAAGCACGCAGAAAGACATGGAGCTTGGGAAGGGGCGTAGTCAAAGGTGGCATGGGTACTGGCCTAGATGGCCCAAGGCAGGGTGATGCTGATCATCAAACTAACGTCCACCCTCTACACACAGGTGACAGTGGATACCCACTCTGTTCCTGGCTGCTCACACCATACCGGTGGCCTGCGACCCCATTGCAGCAATGCTACAATGAGGCACATGACACCACACGCAATGTCATCGAGTGGGTGTTCAGGATGCTGAAGGCAGATTTCTGTTGCCTGGACACATCTGGAAGTGCCCTACAGTACAACCCCTCAAAGGCCTGCGGGCTATTACTGGCCTGTTGCATCCTGCACAACATGGCCCATGACTGTGGGATAGCAGTCCAGGTCGAAGAGGGAGACAGCGATGGGGACGATGAGGACGCTGGTGAAGATGTTGATGGGCAGCCCCCCTTGGTCGAAGGGACCCCCAACTGATCCGGATGGCACAGCTGCACTGAGACACCATCACAGAAGAGCACTTCAACCTACCCAGGTAAGTCATGGGGCCATGTGCAACCACCAGTGGCAAAGGCACAACCCAAAAACACACATGGACAAACCCCAGGGGTGCATGTCATAAAGGGAATTGGCTGAGCATGGAACCACACACGCCATAAGGGATGGCCAAGGTCTAACATGGCACACAGTCACACACACACACACACACACACCTCACAAGACATGCACAAAGGGTAGGAGGCACACTGACCCCAACTGCACCCCTAGCCACACACACATCCACAGACCACCACACCCAGTGCCTGTCATTGTGTGTGTGTCAGATGCTGGGCACCATTGCACAGTGGTGGACAGTGCAACACAGGCATCATCATGCACATGCCACAGAGGACAGCAGCTGGGAGAGTGTGCAGATGGAATGTTTGTGTGTGCGTGCAGGGCCAGGTACCCCACCTATGCATTGCACGTTGAACAGCACAATGGACACAGGGCAGCATCAGGCAGTAGCTGTGGTGGGAGACAGGTCAGTCACACGTCACAGTGCCACGGCCACCACAGATGCATGGGCGGCCCCACTGAGATGTGCCAGCAGTGACAGGCTGACCAATGACCTCATGAGGTGGCACTGATGGTCCCTCAAGGGTTCCACTGCATGAACATGATCATGCTCACGCAGGGGTCTGCAGCACACCAAACATGCCTGTGCCAGGCATGCTCGGGATGCCCACAGCTGATCCCGGTGTTGACAAGGATGGTGTCGCACGATGCCGGGAATGGGGGGTGGACATTGCACTGGGTGTGTCTGTGATGCATGGGCAAATAACTGTGTGCCCATTGTGGCCATGACAGCTGTGATTGCCTGTGTCTGCCTGTCAATGGCAGCGGTCACATCCTCCCGCATCTGGTCCATCCCTGCCAGGAGCAGAGCAGTGTCTCTACTGCGTCGCTCCTCTGCCAGGCGCATAGCCGCACTGAGTGCATCCACTGCCGTCACAAGCCGCACCTGCTGATCGACTGATTTTTGGAGTATTTACACTTGCTCTGCATGTGCAGTTCATGTAACTTTTTATTGCAGACCACGTTTGTGATTTAAACACTTTTTAAAAAATAGTAAAACCTAAAGTCAGTTACTTGGAGCTCAGCCATCTCTTAGCTAGGAGGAGGGGTTGTAGTATGAGGTTCCCTCACTACAACTCAGTTTTACTTGTTTGTGTGAACTTTTTAAGTTTGACTGCTGACTTATCAGTCTCTTACATATCTAGTTGCAAATATACCTTTAAAACTTGATTGTTATTAGTGTTTGCAGTGCTGGGGTAACGTGACCTGTACCACTACTTCCGGGTGCCTTTAGGCTATTTATAGCCTGCCCTGCTGCAAGCGCACACTATTTACACTTCCTCTGCATGTGCAGTTCATGTAACTTTTTATTGCAGACCACGTTTGTGATTTAAACACTTTTTAAAAAAGAGTAAAACCTAAAGTCAGTTACTTGGAGCCCTAGCCATCTCTTAGCTAGGAGGAGGAGGGGTTGTACTACGAGGTTCTCTCACTACAACTCAGTTTTACTTGTTTGTGTGAACTTTTTAAGTTTGAATGCTGACTTATCAGTCTCTTACATATCTAGTTGCAGATATACCTTTAAAACTTGATTGTTATTAGTGTTTGCAGTGCTGGGGTAACGCGACCTGTACCTCTTCTTCCGGTACCTTTATGCTATTTATAGCCTGCCCTGTTGCGAGCAGGCCGAGCACGAGCGGGGCTTAGCACACGGCGATGCGCGAAGATGCGTCAAGAAAGACACGCTGCAGATCCTCAAGACAAAGACGCTGGCCAGCTGCGTGTTATGCGGTTGGGCATTTTGGGCAATTCAGGAGTTAAGACTTAGGAGTTCAGTTTAACTATACAACTATACAGGGTAAGCCACTAGTTCAACTATCCATCTCTATATTTTAACCTTCATTTTAATATGGCTAACATTACCACTACTGACGGAAAGGTGGGCACTCAATGCATACTCTGCAATATGTATGACTTAGAAATAGGAGCTGAGCAAATTACTGCGTTTATTTGCAATAAATGCATTAGAATTAAAGAATTGGAGAACGAAGTCACACTGTTTGATAAAAGATTATGTAGCTTAGAAAACAGTCAACAAGAAACAGCTAAAAGACTGCATATCACTGAAGATCAATCTTGTTTAGAAACTCCTGGTATAAGTATGACTTACGATTCTAACCAAACTAAAAATTGATACGGCTAAAAGACTACAACTTACTGATGATCAATCTTGCTCAGAAACATCTGGAACAAATATGACTTATGAGTCTAACCAAATTGAGAGTGTTACTAGAAAAAGACCTAGACTAGATGAAGCCATTGATTCAGATAATGATTGGTTTACAATCCAGCATAGAAAAACCTTTAAAAGAGGAAGAAAAACTGATACTTTTTTGCTACCAACCCATAATAAATATTATCCTTTAATAAATTCTATGAATGATATCATAGAAAATGATGTAGCTCCAGTACCTTGTACCTTAGATAAGCCATCCAACACTATTGTACAACTCAGTCCCACAAATAACTTATCCCAAGGGGATCTTATTAATTTTGCTGAAAACCTAGGTGACGTGGAAACTATTGAGGAAAGCATGGACATAAGAACTTCAAGTCATGGTGAAATTTGTCCACCAGAAATCTTTGTTCTAGGTGATTCCCTATTATCCAATCTAGATAGAATTATTTGTAATCCAAACAAAGCTACCCATACATTATCCTGCTTTCGTGGTGCCAAGATTAGGGACATTGCCAAAATGAGTCCCAAAATATTACAAGGATGTAATGAGAAAGATTTAGTCATTATTCATATTGGGGTGAATAATATTTGGCATCAGTCAACCCAAAAGATTAAAGAAGCATATGTTGGACTGGCCAACATTTTGGCTGAGATTGGAGTACATACTGTGTTTTCAGAGATTCTTCCAGTTCCTAGGGCTAATGATACTCTGACTAACAAAATTAAACACATTAATTCTTGGCTCAGAGCTTGGTGTCTTAAACAAAACATCAAATGCCTCACTCATTGGGAACAGTTTGCTGATAATAAAGCTTATTATGCTAAGGATGGCCTACATCTAAACAGGTTGGGTAAAGAGACTTTGGGTTTCAAAATTAACACATACATTGATTTTTTTTTATGCAAAACTCTGGAGTAGAAATTGATAGGCTATTGCCAATTAGTGAACCTACAGTTCTGGAATCTGTCACATCCTTAAATAGTAAGGAACTAAATGTTAAATTACTTTTACTGAATGCTAGGAGTTTGAATAATAAAATAGGTGAACTTCAAGTAATATTACATAATTAAAATATAGATATATGTGGTGTAACAGAAACTTGGTTCAGTGAGGGCCATTGGGGTCATAGCATAAACGGATATTCCTTATTTAATAAGAACGACTATATTCCAAGGGTGGTGGAGTAGCCATTTACGTCAGAAATAACATTACTTGCTCAGAAGTTGATTCTGATTTAGAACCTCCTATTGGTTTGAAAATTATTTGGATTAAAATAAATAATAAACAACTCCCAGTAAAGATAGGCTTATGTTATAGACCACCATCTATGGACACTGCCAACAATGATAAGATGTGTGATTATCTGGAGAATATTAATTTTAAGACTGATATTATTCTTATGGGGGACTTTAATTTTCCTGATATAAATTGGTCCAATGGTACTGGTCTTAGCAAACAGGAAAAAAGATTTATTAGCACTATGTCACATTTAGGATTTGATCAGTATGTCAAATCACCTACTAGGAATAACCATATTCTGGACTTAATATTCTCAAATATTAAAAACATCAATGAAACGGTTAGCACTATGGCCCCTTTAGGTAATAGTGATCATCAAATCATTAAATGGTCATTTAATCTCTCTGTTAAAAAGTCTTGTGGGAAAACAGAATTTAAAAACTTTAATAGAGCAGATTATAAGGCAATTAAGGAATACCTATTGAGGTGGAATTGGCAACAAGAACTAAATGGACCATCGGTAGAGAATATCTGGGAAAGAATTAAAGAGGAAATCACATTTTGTATCACTGAATGGGTACCTACTAGAGTTAAGTATACTGGACAGAAGAGGTCCCCACCTTGGTTCACTATTAAAATTAAAGTTAGTTTTAGCAAAAAAAAGCCTACAATAAATATAAGAAACATACCACAGAACAGAACTGGTCTAAATTTATGAATAAAGCAAAAAAGGTAAAAAAACTCTATTAGAAGGGCTAAGCAGGAAATAGAAAGTAATCTAATTAATTTACATCATGATAACAGGAAAAGGTTTTTCAATTATATTGGTTCTCTCAATACTTCTCCTACTTTAGTTTGACCATTAAAAATTGATAATGTTGACATTAGTGATGAACAAATCATGGCTAATTAATTTAATAGTTATTTTGCTAGTATATTTAAAGAAAAGGGCATTTTTTTTATGTCTAAAACCTTTTAATTTTGACTCTGTAGTTCAATTTACTGTGGCTGAAACCTTTTACATCATAGATTCTTTAAAATCCTCCACATCAGTTGGTCCTGATGGTATTCCAGCCATTTTCATGAAAAATCTTTCATATGAACTAGCGGGTGTATTAACCTATCTGTTTAATGAAACATTACACAAGGGAATTGTGGTTAAAGATTGGTGTGATGCCGTGGTCATTCCTATACATAAATCTGGCTCCAAAAAGGAATTAAATAACTATAGACCTGTTAGCCTTACCTCTACCATATGCAAAATCTTGGAAAGTTTAATTTTAGGTAAAATCAGCACCCTTATTTTGGATAAAGGTTCGACTGATACATCCCAACATGGTTTTCAACCCAGTAGATCTTGTCAAACCAATTTGATAGATTTTTTTTGAACCTGTGAGTGAAGCTGTAGACTATGGCCTGCCAGTGGATGTCATCTATCTGGACTTTGAAAAGGCCTTTGATTCTGTCTCTTATGATATACTTTTCAACTGCTTAGTAAAATTAGACCTTAACAAGTATTTGATGCAATGGATATTGCAATGGTTATCCAATAGACGACAGCGTGTCATTCTGAGGGGTTTTTATTCCCCATGGACCATTGTTACTAGTGGAGTCCCTCAGGGATCTGTCTTGGGGCCGGTGCTGTTTAATATCCTTATTGCCGGCATTGATACAAAAAATGGCAATTGGATTATTAAATATGCTGATGATGCCAAATTGGGAGGGATTGTTAACAACTTTGAATCTATATCTATTTTACAAGATAATCTAAATCATATATCAGATTGGGTTAACCTTCACAAATTGAAATTTAATATCAATAAATGTAAGGTTATGCATTTTGGAAGTAATAACATATGTGCTAATTATTATATTGAGAACCACACCCTAAAGGATATTACAACTGAGAGAGACCTGGGTGTCATTGTTAACAATAATTGAAAATTTACAGAACACCTAAATTTCACTGTCAAAAAAAGTTCTAGATTGAGTAACTGCATATTTAGAAACATTAAAAGCAGAGAACCATCAATAATGATCCCCTTATACTCCAGTATTATAAGAGCTAATTCTTGATTATTGTTCTCATTTTGTGCCCAACACAGATGGGTGATAAAGTATCCAGGAGAAGGTCCAAAAGAGGTTTGTCAAGTATATAAAGGGCATGGGCGATCTATCTTATGAAGAAAGACTTAAGCGCTCAATTTGTATAGTATGGAATATAGATTCTATTTGGGGATCTCTGTTTGCTTTATAAAGCAACCAGAGATGAATATTTTTCAAACATTACACTTGAAATGGAACACTACTACAGTCCAAACTCGCTCGCATAATTTAAAACTATTCTTATCTATCAATCGAACTACGAAAAGAACTAACTTCTTTACTCAACGAATAGTTCCAATTTGGAATTCTGTGCCTTATGACGTAGTGAATTGTATAAATTTGACCCAATTTAAAGCTCAACTAGATATATATATGAAGGACTCTAAGTCTGTAACCCACTTAGCCTAAGTGGCATGATCATATTGGGCTTGTCCCTCGATCATGTAAATTACCTATGAACCTATGAACCTATGTATGCGGGTGTGCTCTTCTAAGAGGTCATCTGCCTGATCGGCATGCTGTCCCTCACAGTGCTCATGGCCCTGATGGGCAGCACCCCTTGAGGGTGGGCTCTGCACACCAGGGCCAGGCCTGGGCATGACCACAGGTGGTGCACTGATGCTGCCCCCTGACACTGTACCCCCATGGCCATTGGCCGACTGCTGACACTGCCCCTCCGGCTGCCACTCTCCAGAGCTCAATGGTGCCACTGCAGTGGCTGCAACAGCCCCACTGTCCTGGACACACACCAGTGCTGCCCCACTGGTGCAGACAGGCACAGGCTGGGACTGTGATGTCATGCAGGCTTCCACGGTGGCACCACCCATGGCCATGCCCATGATGTCACCTGCTGTGTGGCCATCCTGCAGTCAACATGTATCACTGTCCATGAAGTGAGCTCCATCATCATCAGTGATGGATCTGGCACCAGCCTGAGTCTCAGCATGCTGGCATCCATGGATGCTGGCACTCTGGGACACGGGAAGGGCCTCTTTCACACCTGCTCCACCAACATCAGTCCGGATGTCCAAGCGGGTCCACTGTTGCCCTGACCCTTGTTTGCCTGTGGAGGTGGATGGGCCCTCCTCTACGTCCATGGTACCACCCTCAGTGGACAAGCCTACCACCGCTGACCCATATAGATGCTCAGGATCTGTAAGGGAACACAGTAGCATTAATGTATCTGCCCTACCCTGTCTCCCCCTCATTGACAGACCAGGACTTACCATTCAGTGATGGGCTACCACCCATCTGGAATCCACCACCCGGAATACCCTCGATGGCACAATGCTGTATGGTGCCAGCAACCCGCTCTTCTTGTGGGGTCAGGTGTTGCATGTCCAGCTGTCCCCCACCGATCGCAGACCGTGCTGCCCTGATGGCAGCCACCTTGTCCTTAATCCTCCACCTGTCCATGCCCATCTTCTTTTTGCACTTCTGCACAGACCGCTGGTGGCTGCCATGCAGGTTGGTGGCACGCGCCACCTCTTCCCATGCAGCAGCATGGGCCTGTGGTGTTCCCCGCCATCCACTGAGCAGTGGCTCCTGGTTGAGGTAGGCCTCAAACAGGACATCTGTTTCTGCATTGGTGAAGTTAGGCCTCCTCTTCCTCCCATGTCTCTGTTCCTCTTCCTCCACCTCATGATCGCTCATTATTCATCCTGTGATAATGACAGGTGTTACCTGTGACTGTGCAGTCCCATGCATGTCCCACTCACCACAGTCCACACCCTCACAGCATGCAACTCACCACAATAGACTGCGAACCGACATGCGCCAGTGCCTCAACGTCACATTTCTATAGAGCAACGACACAAAATGAGGCAAGGCTCAATTTAATGGATGCAATGCAGTATCTGCGCCATTGAATGGCTGATTAGCTGATTTGCATATGCCGGATGAATAGCGCTGTTGTGCTTGCGCAATTGTGTTGAACGTATTCAGGCGAGGCGCATTTCTGTGACATGCACAGTATACACCGAACTGCGCATGCCTGGGGTGATGACACAGACACCTGCAGTGCTGCTGATGTGCTGTGCATGGGAGACAATGCAGGGCACAGCCACCATTGTGCCAGTGGCGCTACTACACTGTTCACATATATGGCGCTGCGGCACTGGGGCCCTGTAGGCACACTGGGGCCACAACGTGGTAGGCCGCTACAGGAGGTGGCACACAGACACCCAATCGACGCCATCGCATTGAGTTCCAATCGCACTGTGGCTGTCCTGCACGAGAGACCCTTCACCCTGTGCTCTACCTTTGCCCCCAGGTGCCATGCATCTGCATTGGTGTTTCACCATCGTCTGTTCAAAGTGACAGCACGATAGGAATGGCAGCGCTGTACCGCGCAGCATCTGCACATGTTGGACCATGCAACCGAACGCCATTTTTGACTCCAACTAGCTGTAGAAATGGCACGGAGGAGGGCTGCTGTGTGGAGTCAGGTTGAACTGCCCAATTTGGTGGCCATTGTACAGCCCCATGCTGGAGCACTTTACAGTGATGCAGCCCTGGACAGGGCCACGAGTGCTGTATGGGAGAAGGTGGCGGTGCGGGGCTGGAGGAGGCAAATGAAGGCGATGTCTAGCAAAGTCACCACTGGTGCGAGACCTCTGGTGCAGGGACCTGGAAAGGCTTGCCCACCTGCGAACATGCCAGGGCACGGTGCCACGGCCAGGTAGATGCCCCATCCATACACTGTTAACGTCCATACAGGTATCACAGTTGCATGTGTCCGGCACATGGAGGGTCATCCAGTGTTGGCAGTGGTGGTGGTATTGGGTGGGGGGGATGGGTATGGCTGTGTGACTGTACATACATGAGGGTGGGGGGACTTTGCTACTGGATTGTACTGATGTTCCTCTCTCCATGTTTGCACCTTAGGCCCAGAAGAGCACCGGTGGGCAAGAGAGAGGAGACACCGCCAGGAGGACCAGCAGGCCGGGAGGGATGCAGGACCACAGAGGCACAGGGACCAATCTGATGATGATGAGTGCCTTACATCTATGATTACTACTGCATGCTGTGTAACACGGCGGGCAGTGGGGCATGGCCATCATCCATTGACACCACTGCCATGCACGCAACTTGTTACAGTCAGCATTGTCCAGTGGTACAGCATGTCTGGGAGTGCATCAATGGTGGTCCATGCATGCACCGGGTACATGACTGTGCCACTGCCTTCACACCGCGTAGCCATGTCATTGTACTGCCATGGTGGTGTTGTGTGGGACGTGGGTGGTGGGTGTGTGCAGTGGTCAACATGGCTGTGGGTGCCTTGGTAGGCAGGTCTTGTGGACGCAGTTACTGTGGGTGGTCACACACCATCACAGGGGCGTGGCACATGGCTGCATGCCATGCACAATGGGTGGGCTGCAGGGGACAGTCACACGTATTGACTCTGCTCCCTTGTCCTAGGTGGACAACACTGGATAGCCTTGGAACAGGGCATACAGGAGCTTCTGCAGCTGGCACGGGTGTCTCTGGCACTGTTGGAGTGCATGGAGTGGCACGGGGTCTGGAGGAGAAGCACCTGGAGGCACCACAGGAGTGGAGAGCGGGGCAGAGTATAGGTGCTCCATGACCCCTGACACATATAACCCCTGGACCCACCTCACACCCTTCTTCCCTCTCCCATTTGTACACCCCTGCCCCATGCCCCCACCTGGTTTGTGGCCTTCCCCCCCTTGCATATATTTGTACATATGTTTGAGAGTTTATTTTTAATACACTTTTGTTATGACAGCTGTGGTGGTCTCTGATTTGCAGTGGGCTGCAGGTGCTCAGCTGCAGTGGTGTACATGGCGTCAGGGGTGGTGCAAGCATGGTCGTGTGTGTGTCCGGAAGGGAACCGCCTATGGTGTGAGCGGGGGGATCGGTCACTGTCTGTGGTTTGTGTGTTGTTCTCTGTGCACTGGATGCCTGTGTGCAGTGGTCCACAGTGCATGCACTGTGTGCATGGCACCCCTGTCAGACCATCCATGGCCTGTGCAGCTGACACCCTTGCATGTCTGTAATATGCATGGTCTGCTGGCATGTCAGTGGTAGCTGTCCATGCTGGACAACCACTGTACCCGGCACAATGCCAGGTTGCCTCCCATCACAATTGTTACATGAGGTACCTGCACCCTAATTGATACGCTCAGAGGTACACCGTAGACAGCTAATGCTTAGGTATAGATTATATTAATACTTAGGGCTAAGGGCATCTACCGTACAAGAGTAGATGTCAGGATATGAATGCATATTGTTGTAATCCACTTTGCTTGCTAATGCACATATATTTTACCATGTATTGTCTGTCTATTTCTTATTTGTCAGATGCCAAGACACCTGTCCTTGAAGTAATTATAATATGTAAGGCAACATTGCCATCCTTCGGTGATGTGCACCACTACACTTAGTTATGTAAGACTCTGTATAAGAACTTCTTTGTTCTAAAACTGATGACTTTACAGAATTATATAATGTTATGTTGGACCGTGGAGCCACCTCTAATTTAGCCAATAGGGGTCATCTCTGTAACTAGAAATGTTTCGGTCTTTTGGTAACCATAGTAATTATCATAGGTATATAATGTTATGCACAGGCTTTACACCTCGGACACCTGAGAGATCCCAAGAGACTACAGAGAAACCTCGAGGTGTAGGGAACGCTTAGCATTGGCTTCCGGTTCGTATTGGTAAGAACTGCTTAGGGCAACTGTGATTTATCCCTTTTGTAGTAATAAACTTGTTTATTACTCTAATGCAACATGTGTGTGATTGCTTGCATTCCCAATATCGTCAAAAATCTGAAAGTGAGGTTTAGACCTCTTGACAAATTGGCAACCGTGTGTAGGTGATATTTGGTGTTTGTAGGTTTTCACTTGTTGCTTAAAATTTTCCTTTCCCCATGGGGACAGTAGGTGTACATTCCCGTATCACCTCTCTCATTTAAAACTAAGTTTGTAGCTACTTGCAAAGTCTGGCTGACTTTTTGGGTGTGGTCAATGCCATCTCAACCCACTCCATAGCAGCTTTGAATTGCAAGCCTATAACTAATACAGAAGCCCGGCTGTGTTTAAAGTGCTCGTGCTGTGGATCGATACACAGCACGCTGACTTTTTCACAGTTTGAATTTTCGTTCCCTCCCACATAATGGCCACAGTATCAGATATCTGCGCAGAACTGAGACTCGATGTCTCTAACTTCCTTGCCTCCCATGGAGGATGGGCTGACTTCGCACGGGACGCAAGTCAATCTGAAGATCCTGTACTGGGGATTTCAACCCAGTACGCAGAGATGCGACAATCAACCAATAAGCGCCACGCTAAGAGTTGATGGTTGCCACTCTCTACGCTGCTTTGGAAGCCTCCGAAGTGAGGTTTTGAACCCTTGATCTGCAGATTTTGTCTCTTAAGCAAGAGATGGGTTTGCAGGAAGCAGAATGCATCAGACTGCAGCAGAACTTGGAGTCTGAACTCCAAACTCTTCGGAATGAAAAGGATTTACTATTGCATCATTCAGCCCAGACTGGGGAACAAGAACTATGTATGTTGAAGCAGGAGTGTGAAAGTTTGAGACAGGATAAGAGTCAGGTTGTGCAAATGAATGATTTGCTGAGTGCTGCAAATGCTCAGTTGAGTGATGACATGGGTGAGCTTCAGGATGAAATCAACCAGGTATGTAATGATTTAGAGGTAGCCTATAGGGACAATCGTGAATTGAGAGCCGCGTATCGAGTTTTGCAGAAGCAAAAGCAAGATGAGGTTGATATGGATGTTGCAAGTGTGAATCATGATGAATGTAGAACTAAGATGGCAACACGCGCCATCAGTAAGAGGTTCTGGCTGGACATGTAAAGGCAATGGAGGACAGCCTCTGCCTTTCACCTGGCCATCAGAGGGGAGTTATCTGACCCATGACATCTCACAACACAATGCCCAGTCACGCCCTACTATGGCCCAGACTCCCCACCCAGCCATCCACAGCACGGCGGGTCCCCACCCCCAACTCCCCAGGTCACACGTCGACGACGTCATGACGCTCATCATGGGAAATGCCAACATGGCGGCACCCATGATGGGGTTGAGCAGGCTCAGGTCTGGTCCCAACGGCGCCTCCGGTAGCCGTTATTAATGTGGAAGACAGGCAAGAGATAGAAACCATGATTGAAACTGCGATAGGCAATATTCCTCTTCCTGAGAGGAGTAAAAGGGCTATTAAAACCCAGATTAGGCAGCTTTTTCAAGAAGCTGGCACTCAGGAAGGTATTGTCCATACTGCGGCTGAAGCTGCAGCTCGTGCAGCCCTGGATGGTGCTCAAGACAATCTACCTTCGCCTGATAGACCCACTAATCCCCTACAAATGACCTACCCTGTTCAGCAAATTGCTGACAGTATCGGTTGGAGGAGCCCGTCCGACAACCTCAGCTGTCATTTGGAAAAGGTACATTCTAAATGCAAGATGCTCGGCCTCACTGCAGAATATCAGGTCCAAATACTATGCCAGACCATCGATCCTGGTTTGTTGGCCAAACTCCCCGAAGCTGTTCGCCAGGATGGAACCGTTACCTTTGATGAGGTTGCAGCTGAGCTCATTTCTGCTCACAGTCCAGGTGTTGTAGGAGTGATGCTTGCATATCCTGTGAAGCAGAATGCAAAAGAAAGTCCAGCGACTTACCACCAGAGACTCTGGATGGCCTACCAAGCAGGAAAGCACCTGGCACAAGAAGCTGCAGATGTAGATCTTATTGAATATAAGACCTTGTTCCTTAGGAATATGATTCCAGCAGTACGAGAAAAGGTAGAACCAACCACCTACCCAAACACGGACAGGTTTGCCAATATTCTTCAGAAAACTGAGAGGGTGTACCAACTGTATATCTGTGATTTGGGCTCCGGTTCCAAAAAGGTAGCTGCCGTGGAACCTGCTTCGGGGACCACGACACACTACACAATGGAAGGGCAAGCTGAACGCCAACAGACTCAGCATACACCAGCCCTCCAGCTAGTAACCACCACCCTAACAGGCCCAACAACAACCACACCAACAACAGCAATGGGGTGGGAACTGGAATTGGCACAAGGACAGGAAGCATAAGGGTAGAGGTAAACCACAACAGAGAATGGGTCCCCCATATAGGGAGATAGCTGAAGAGAATCAGAAATTTAGAGAGCTCCTGGGACAAGTGCACTCTGTGGCAGATGCTGTCCCTGCTCAGACCCTTGCGGCGGTACAACCGGCAGCCCAGGCCACAACCGGCCATGGAGACACCGGTGGTGCAGGCCCTCAGGCCCATACAGGCCTGAACCCAGAAGCTCCTCCCTATTTAGCATCAGTGCAGCATGGTGAAGTTATTCACACAAGTCAGGTCCAACCTCTGCATGCTTCCGGCAATACGGATTGACAATTACAGGCCCCAGTCGGTATTGTAAACAAGCTGGTCTTGGATACAAACAGAAGACCCTGCACCAAGGCCGAGGTCGGGGGCTGCCATCTAGTAGTCTTACTAGATACAGGTGTAGCTGTATCTGTGCTACATGATGAACACCCGGACACATCTCCCTGGTCTACCGGATGGAAGACCAACATGTCAGGAGTTGATGGTACTAGGCTGCCTGCATACCGTTCTCTACCCTTACCGGTAGAGTTAGGCCATTTGAAAGCTTTGCATACCTTCCAACTCATGGTACTGCATGATCATCCTAGCATCATAGGGATTGACTTCCTTGCACCACATGGCTGTGTGGTGGACCTAGCTAATATGTTATTGATACAGATTCAGGGTCAATACCATACCATTTTGATTCCTGACTCACACGTTGTGGCAACGATATCTGCCAAAGACAAAGAGTATGACATCATAGGTTTGTTCAAGAATCATGAATTTTTCCCAAAACTCCTACCTATTCTGCAATGACATTTAGAAGCATTCGTGAGTTAATAAACACAACTGTGGTAGAATGCATACCTTCATTGAAGTGCCAGGCCCAGCACATGAGAGGCAAAGGCAATATCCTTTCCCAACTGAGGCCTTGCCTTCCCTTAGAGAAACGATCAAGTCACTCCTTAAGCAAGGAGTAATCAGAACTTGTGTTTCCACTGCCAACTCCCCAGTGTGACCTGTGAAGAAACCCACAGGTACCTGGAGGCTTACTATTGTCTACAGGAAACTGAATCAGGTCACTCCCAGTTGTTCCCCAACTATTGCATCAGCACCAGATGTGCTCTGACTTCTAACCCCTGACCAGAAATGGTTCAGTGCCCTGGACATCTCCAATGGTTTTTGGTCATTGCCATTGGCCCTTAAGAGTCAATATAAGTTTGTCTTCACCTTCGAAGGAAGACAGTACACCTGGACTTGTTGGCCCAAGGATTCCATAACAGTCCATCCCTCTTCCATCTCCACATGATGGATGCCCTCGAGAGAGATTCTCAACCCCCTAATGTCTCCTACAGTATGTGGACGACCTGTTGTTGGCCACAGCCACGCAGGAACATCATCTGGATCTCTTGGACGAACTATTGACTCTCATTCAGAGAGCAGGTTTAAAATGCAACCCAGCAAAAGCACAGTTGTGTCAGAAAGAAGTACTTTTTCTTGGTCTGAAGATAACTGATCAAGGTCAAAGCCCTACCTGGAAGAAGGTACAGGGACTGCAAGACTTTTATTTATTTATTTAGCTTTTGGTAACTGGGTAAGTACATTAAACAAGTAATATGCCTATTTTCAGGAACGACCCGGGAGAATACAACAATGGGAACAGAGAGGTACAGTAAAACACAGATCATCATTACAGTACAGGAACACTTCATAACACATTGGGAGCATTATAAAAGAGAGAACAGGTCAAATACAACAGTAGATCAGTTTAGCATGAATTACATTAGAGTAGATGTCATGCCAAGTTAATATGAGGTAAAACTTCAGTCAGTGCACGGGGTACGTAATATAGAGCAGGGACAAGCAGGTTTTGGCAGGAGGTCCCCCGTGAGCAACCTAGGATCCAGTGGACAGGCACCACTACACTAGGGGGCCCTGGGCACGTGACGCTGAGGAGTTTCAGGACCCCACAGGGATTTCACGGAAGCACTGATGTGTGGAGGCCGAGCGGATGGACCAGGAAGAGAGTTCCAGAGTCTAGAGCACACACGGCAAAGTCCCCGTCACCCATTTGGGTCCGGAACGGGGGAACCTTTAGCTTCCCCAGGGCCTGGGACCTAAGTTGATATGGGGATGGATCAGCTGGAGGAAGAAGCCGGGCCAGTCCCAGGGGGGTTCTGGTTCTCAGCACTTTGCCCACAAGGCACCCTGGCCCAAAGTCTAGGTATTTGGCTGGGGAGAGCCAGTGAAGCTTTTCGTATAGCTCACAGTGGTGAGTGAGTCGAGGGGCAGCCAGGGCAAAGCAACATACATTGTTGTACGATGTGTACCACCTCGCGAGGTGAGTTTTAGGGGAGCGGCCGAATAGGTGCATTCCATAACTGAGAGTAGGAAGGAGGACTCCTCTCGCCAGGGCCAGACGGGCCGCAGGGGTGAGGTCGATCTGGCCCTGTAGGCCAGTCCCAGTTTACTGTTTGCTGCCCTACAGACATTGAGAATGTGACTCCCAGATCAGTTGAGGGTCGATCAACACCCTGGTACTTGACTGAGGGCACTGTTGGGAGGGAAGTACCATCCGGATTCTAGCTACTGCGCAGGGGCTGGTATGACTTTGAGTTTGGCAGCTGAGCCAAAAAGCATGGCCTGAGTTTTTCAGGTTCAATACTAGTTTGTGCTTAGTTACCCAGGTCAGGACGTAGTTGAAGCTCTCAGTCAAGTGCATGTTGAGAGTGGCGATGTCCCTGGAGTGGGATAAAATAACCAGGTCATCTGCATACAGAGTGGCTTGGCAGTTAGTAACTGCCTCGGGAGTCAATTAATGAAGAGGGAAGAGAAGGGGCCCAGGATCGAGCCCTGGGGGCGCCAGAGGTGACCAGTAGGGTTCAGATAGGACTTTGTTGAAACAGGTCCTCTGCGTTCTTCCTTTCAGGTAGTCCCGACAGCCAAGCCATAGCAGGAGAGGCCAAGTGCCCCCAACTGTGTACAGAGCAGCTTGTGGTCGACAAGTTCAAATGCCTTGGACAGATCAATAAATATGGCACCAGACAGTTTGCCCTAGTCCATGGTGGCCCTAATGCTAGCTGAGACAGAGACCAGGGCTGTGGTGGTACTATGCCCTTTACGGAATCCGTGCTGGGCCGGGAACAATAGTTTATTCTCCTGTATGTACTCTGAGAGCTGCCCCGCCACTACTTTTTCCAGGAGCTTGCTGAGGGAGGATAGGATCGTGATAGGACGATAGTTGTCTGGAATTTTGGGATTACCTTGTTTCAAGACAGGGACTACCCGCGCCTCCTTCCAGATATCAGGTATGATCCCTGTAGTAAGTGAAAGTTAAAGATATGAGCTACTGGGGAGTAATAAGGAAGGCCCCAAGTTTTAGTAGCTTAGGTTCCATGTTGTCGAGGCCTGGGCTGGGATTGGGAGAGCCAGAGAGAAGACCGTCATGGTTTTACTGACACAGTTCTGAGGTAGAACTGTTGATGAGGGGATGGTCACCTGCCCAATGGGAATGGGAGAGAAGGAGGCCTCCGTCTGGTGGGAAGAGGTGGAGAAGACTGATAGGTCAGAAAAGTGGGAGTTTAAGGAGTTGGCGATGGTGAGAGGGTTGTTGCAGGATACCCCTCCAATTAACATATCGGAGACCCCCAGGTGAGAGGACCCGTAGACCAGGGATTTAATGTTACTCCAGAACAGCCTAGGGTCTCTGGCTGAGCTGAGTAGAGCCGACTTACAGAAGTTGCTTTTGGCAATTCTGATGGCCTTTTTGCATTTGTTTCTAAGGTGCCTGTATTGCTGAAATAGAGTAAGATCGCGGGAGCCTTTGAAATGGGACCAGCACTTGTCTCTAGCCCTCATTAGGGCCAGGAGACTCCCATGCAACCAGGGGTAGCCGACCCCCTCACCCTCCGAGTGATCTTCGGGCATGCTTATCTTGTAGGGCACTGAAGGTAGCAAGAAAGTGGGAAGCTGCCACTGAAGGGTCAGTGGATCTAAATACCCCGCCCAGTCAGTTAGTCTTAGGTCTGCAAGAAACGCCACAGGATCGAACCTGGAGAAGTTTCGGATTTGTAGGATTTTGTGTGGAATTTTAGGGAAGGGAATTTTCCAGACACAGAAAACAGGGGAATGGTCGGAGATGGAATCGGATAATACACCAGCTGATGAGATCCTATCAGGGCGGTTTTAGAGGATCCAGTCCAACAGGGAGTTTGTGGATCCATTTTTCGAATGCCTGCTTGGTTCCTGTATAATTTGAGTCAGGGCAAGATTGGCAAGTAGGGGTTCAAACTGTTTCACATTTCCACCGGACCAGTTGAGGTTGACATCCCCCAGAATAATGATTTCGTTGTCCCCAATGCAGGGGCCGACGGTGTTCAGGAGGTGGGTCAGCCCTGGGAGGCCACCTTTGGGAGGATTATATGTGCAAGCTACATGCAATTTCTTAGCATTCCCAAGTACGAGCAGTACATGCAGTAGTTCACATGGGGAAGAGGGGGATGGCTGAGGACTGACTAGGGAGACTTTTAGGTGGTCTCTGTGATAGATCATAATGCCACCCCCCCTCTTATTCCCGGGTCTGTCCTGTCTTATGAACTCGTACCCGGGAAGTACACAAGCCGAGTCTGGTACAGTGGGTTTGAGCCAAGTCTCAGTCACTCCAAGGACATCTGGTCTGTGTAAAGTGACCCATGACACTAGCTCATCATGATTTGGAAGCAGACTCCTTATGTTGAGATGCGCTAATTTGAGACCTTTGCCCAGTCCCCATATCGGGGAAATGGGGGCTGCCAGATTTGTTGGGCCAGGGTTCGTTTCGATATCTCCGGCCAGTAGTATTATGAGGGAGAGCCAGAGAAGATACCGCCACAGAGCAGTCAGCCCGGAGGAAGGTAAACGAATTCTGTACCTCTTAACCCTGGTGAAGTGCATTAGACACCTTAGGTTAAGACACCAGATGAGGGTATGGGGGTTATTGGAAGACATTGCTAGTGCATTTGAGAACAAGAAGTCAGGCTCATTAAAATGGGGAGGCTGCACCCAGCAGTCCTCTGTATAGAGCGAGGGCAAGGTGATCGCTTGGAGCAGGGCAAGACCCAATGTGAGTCCGGCTCACATTGCCATTACCTACCAGTGTGGCAACTCTTCGAAGGTTTCTAGGTATGGTGAACTATTTGAGAGATTTTATTTGTGATTTTGCTCAGAAAGCTGCTCCTCTGTATGAGTTACTCAAAAAGGATATACCATGGACTTGGGGCCCTATACACACCCAGGCTGTGACGTCACTGAAGCAGGCCTTGGCCTCCGCCCCAGCTCTGGTTAACCCCAATCCAGCATTACCATTCCATCTGGAGTGTGCCACCTCTGACATTGCCATGTCTGCAGTGCTGGCCCAGAAGGTGCATGGCACCTTGAGACCCATTGCATATGCCTCACAGCTCTTGACCCCAGTGGAACAGAAGCATGGCCTTTGTGAAAGGAACCTTCTAGCCACCTACTGGGCTGTCAAGCACTTCCTGTATATCACTGAGTACTCACCACTGATCATTAATACTAACCACACACCAACTACCTTTTTACTCTCAGACAGAGTGAACGATGGATCAGTATCTAACACGAGGCTGACACACTGGTCACTTCTTCTTCAGGACAGGGACATACAGGTCCACCCGACCAAAGTTCCATCTATGCTAGCTCATGGTCTCCTTTTTCAGGGAGAACCCCACAACTGTGCACTACAGTCACCTGACCTTCCGGATCCAGGTCCTTTCTTCCCTGCTATGCCACAAGTACTCGAGAGTACCTCTTTGTGCCGTATCTTTACTGATGGTTCAGCATCCTACTATCATGGAGAACAGATTGCAGGGATGGGTATTTTGGTGATCTACCCTTGTGGGAACACTGTTAAGATATCTAAACGCTGTAGTGTAGCTTCATCACAGTATGCAGAGCTGGCAGCGGTGGCCTGTGCCCTTGAGTTCATCCAACATGGAACCCAGGATACCATCATCTTTACAGACTCTAATTGGGTTTGTTGTTCCCTTACAGAATTTCTTCCCTTCTGGCAGAACTCCTTCCTCTTTTCTGATGGCAGTCCAGTGAAGTATAAAGAATTGGTAATATACATACATGCACTGGCACAGAAATTTGCACACAAACTCTATGTGCACAAAGTTAAAACCCACTCTCTTCATGACCCCTATCATGCCTTCAATGACACAGCAGACACCCTTGCTAAGGAAGGGGCCAAGGAGCATCTGATGATGGAACATCCAGAGGCTAATGCAGATGTACACATTGCAGCACTCAAAAAGAAATATGAATCTTTTTCTCCCTTGGACCTCTCTGCAGCCCAACAGCTGGACACTGAACTCAAAGAGGTGTTCAGGTTCCTTGACAAAGGTACTGAAGAAAAACTTCCTACACACAATCTTTACCAGAGGCATGCAGGTAAGTTACGCCTGTCACCAGATGACAAGCTCATTTGGTTCCAACCAGATGACTCTCCCACCAAGTTGTGGGTTGTTCTCAGACACCTAAGATCTGAGTTCTTGCACCAAGTATATGACACTCCTACTGGTGGACACCAGGGAGCAGAGAATACCCTCCAACAACTCAAGACAACTGCCTGGTGGCTGGGTATCACCAAAGATGTTAAACAGTACATAGACAATTGTCTTGTTTGTGCGCAAAACAACCCCATCCCGACCAAACAAAATGCCAAACTTTTACCACAAAGACATTCTGGCCCTTGGCATGCCATCCAAATTGATTTCATTGGCCCTCTGACAAATACCAGCAGAAACAATAAGTATGCTCTTGTGGTAACTGATCTTTTCTCGAAGTGGGTGGAGGCTTTCCCCACTAAGACATGTACAGCGAAGACTACTGCCAAAATCCTGGTGGAACAGATTTTCTCCAGGTGGGGCCTACCCCTTAAGGTAGACTCTGACAAAGGAACCAGTTTTACAGGTGAGTTGATGAAAGAATCCCTTGAACTCCTTGGAGTTCAGCAGAAGTTCCACATACCCTACCATCCTCAATCTTCAGGTCAAGTAGAAAGAGCCAACAGATGAATTAAGCAAATGCTTTCCAGATTCATCGAGGACAATCCCAAAACCTGGGATTCCCAATTGTCTTTACTCCTTATGGCAATTAGGGGTACCCGTTCAGCCACCACCCAGCTACACCCTTTGAGGTGATGACTGGTAGACAGATGAGATTACCTGAACACCTGTTGTTTGACCTGCACACCCCTACTGCAGACCGTGTGTCTGTGGATCAATATGTGGAAAAACTCAGAAAAGACCTCATACAATCACACTTTGTACGCTGAAAATTGCATGGCAAAGCCCAGCAACAATCCAAAATGCAATTTGACAAACATGCACAAGAAGTGGATTGGCAGGTTGGAGATCAGGTAATGGTACTCCTATTTGCACATCCCACCCATTCCTTCTCCAACAAGTGGGAAGGCCCATACCCTATTGTCAACAAGCTCAGTCCGGCAGTCTATCAAATTAGACTCCTTCACAACAACAAACTGACTGACAAATGGTTACATGCAAGCCAGCTGAAACTGTATAAAGGAGCTTAACTTACTTTTCCTCACCCCATTGGGTGGAATTGTACTAACAAACTAATCTTTGATCTTCCTTTTCAGATGCACTGACAAGATAGCTATCTTGTTCCTTTATTTGCTCCTCTCAGGAGTGATCCCCTGCATCCAAGACACGGTACCGGACCTCCTACAACAACTCGACCCTCCAGCACCTCCTTCAGAGGGAGTTTCCATCAAAATACCAGATACCATGATCACTGTCCAGGAAGGCTCCGATGCTTACCTCACTGCCTCGGTTATTGCTCCTGATAAATCTACCCTTCAAATTGAGTGGCAACCACATCACAAGGACATTCTCCCTGTACAAACTCTCAAAGGAACTTTTCAGGGTTGGCCCAATGCTAAATTATCCCCAAATGGTTCACTGTCCTTGTTACAAACTAAGACATTCTGGTTTGTACAATATAACTGCCTTAATAGATCCTTCTTACTGTAATTCTTTGTCCAAAGATTCCGCTCGCAGATTTTGTGCTATACACCACATGGCTTCTGCGGCCATGTACCTCTCTGTATTGTCGCCTACTGATAAACAGCTTTTGGAATGTCCAAAGCACAACCCTGGTCCCTGTAGTGGTCTCACAGCCACTGCCCTCCCAGGTTCTTTAATTAATAATTTACAACTTATGCATGTACCTGTTTTGTTTAATCTTACCTACTGGAATATGAAAGAGTTTAGTATGTGTCATAACACTAATACTTCAGCATTTTATAGTGCACTATTGCTTGATAGTTTAGCTGCATTTCAAATTCGTACACAGAATCCTTTTACTGGTGTCTGTTCAACTGAACATAGAGGCAACTTCAGGAGGAAGACTCCTCTGGTAATTTCAATCATAAACGTAACAAACGTGAAGTTGACAGTTCTGATGTCACAGGTGCAACAGGTACTGTCACAGGTCTTTTTGGTACGGCTATGCCTATCTGGAATAAAGCTGACATTGCTGCTATCAAAAGTCATTCTGCTAAGTTCTCCACTGGCTTGCTTAATAATGTTTTACCTCCTTTATTGCATGGTGTGGATGGCCTTAGTCAGGAAGAAAGATACACTGCAAACAACATGCATGACATTGCCAAGGCATTCACTGATTCTAAAGATAAGATTAACGCACTCATACAGCAGAATAACAGAGAAACAGATAAACAATACATTGCTAGGGAAATACTCTGCTCTGCTCTGCTTATGGCTTCTACATTATCACTACCATCAACAACCTCTTCCGTAATTTAGAATCTGGAAGAATTCCTGACATATCTAGGTACACCGTAGACAGCTAATGCTTAGGTATAGATTATATTAATACTTAGGGCTAAGGGCATCTACCGTACAAGAATAGATGTCAGGATATGAATGCATATTGTAATCCACTTTGCTTATAATGCACATATATTTTACCATGTATTTTCTGTCTATTTCTTATTTGTCAGATGCCAAGACACCTGTCCTTAAGTATTTATAATATGTAAGGCAACATTGCCATCCTTCGGTGATGTGCACCACTACACTTAGTTATGTAAAGACTTTGTATAAGAACTTCTTTGTTCTAAAACTGATGTCTTTACAGAATTATATAATGTTATGTTGGACCGTGGAGCCACCTCTAATTTAGCCAATAGGGGTCATCTTTGTAACTAGAAATGTTTCTATCTTTTGGTAACCATAGTAATTATCATAGGTATATAATGTTATGCACAGGCTTTACACCTCTGAGACCCGAGAGATCCCAAGAGACTACAGAGAAACCTCGAGGTGTAGGGAACGCTTAGCATTGGCTCCCGGTTCGTATTGGTAAGAACTGCTTAGGGCAACTGTGATTTATCCCTTTTGTAGTAATAAACTTGCTTATTACTCTAATGCAACGTGTTTGTGATTACTTGCATTCCCAATATATCAGAATCTGAAAGTGAGGTTTAGACCTCTTGACAAAAGTATGATGCATCTGCCTCGGTGGCACTGTGGCCTTAGCTGTTGTTGTACCCCTCCATGCTGTCACTTGTGTCTGTTGCAGGGGTGCTTCACTGTCTGTCACTTGTGCTCCGGCTGCATGCTGGTGGCATACAGCTTCATAGTGCCTGCTCAGGGTGGCTGGCACACCTGTGCCATGTAGGGGTGCTGGCCATGTGTACACGGCTACCATGGCCACACACCAGTTGCTTGGTTGACCTGCTACTGTGTCCCTGTGTTGGTGTGCCCTTGGCTATGGGAGGCTGTTTGTCCATGTACTGTGTTGCATCCCGTGTGGTGCATGCTTCCATGCAACACTGTGTGTGTCTGTGCTGGCTGTTGTGGTCAGTGCTGGGACAGGATGTGTCCTTGGGAGGGTGTGCAGGGTGCTGTACCACTGGTGGTGGGGTCCAGGGCATACCCTGTCGCATGTGGGGTACCTCGTGTGCCGACGCATGGTCAGTCTCTCAGCTGTACCCCGGGGGGACATGAAGGGTGGCACTGTGTATGCAGTTGTTGCATCACTGTCTGCTGCCACCCACTGCAGGGTGCACACGTTGGGGCTGCCTTGTATGGCTCCATGGTGCACAGGGTTGCATTGTCACAGTGGGGGTGGTGGCATGCATAGGGTGTCCTGCACTGTTGGGTGCTACTCCTGGGCAGGGTGTAAGGTGATCATGGTGCAGGGTGTGCTCTGCATTGGTGGGATGGTGTGACATGGAGTGGTTGGCCCTCCTTGTGTGCCAGTCACAGCTTGCCAGGGGGTGTGCTGAGGCACCATGCCCCGACTGTGGGTTGGTTGCTGGTATCCATGGCCGGTGGTTATTGCAGCTCCACAGGTTGTGCAGTGCATGGAGTGTGGGGTGATGTCTGTTTTGCTGTGTGCTCCTCTGCCTGTCTGTGGCATGTGTGGTGGGCCCCTGTATCCTGTCCCTGCGCATCCCTGGTCGTGCTGTTGCACTGCTGCCCTGCTCCACGGGGCATCCCTGGTTGCACTATGGCACATCTGGACCGCTCCACTGAGCATCCCTGGTTGCGCTATGGTGCATCTGAAATGCACAACTGCACATCCCTGGTTGCGCTATGGCACAGGTGGCATAATATTCAGCCGTGTGCCACAGGTGCATCTTGACCTGCACAGTTTTTGAATATCATGCCTCTTGTGCATGGGCGCAGTGGACTTGTGCTTGCTCCTGCTGTTGCGCACTTTTTGGGCGCAGTTTGAATATCCGGGCCGATGTGTCCACTTACAGATGGTATGTTGTGCTGCATTTTAAAGGAGCTGGAAGGTGTTTAAAAACTTTTTTCTTCTGAAAAGATTTGGCATGGAGATATGTATAAATTTGTTGGTTTAAAAGGTTGTCAGTGTTACAAGACAGGCAGGAGGCAGCACATATATCTAAAACACTTAACAGTTTTCTAGTGAAACTATGGGCATTACCTCAGCAAATTGGTGTCAAATAATGTCAGTCTTATTTTGTGTTAAGTATTTATTTTTGTGTATGTGTATGTGTGTGTATTGTCTTGGCCAGCAGTTTTATTTTGTGCTCTTTTGTTATTAAAAGATACTTTAATATCAGTAGAGTTCAATGACACTACAAAAATAGCTGGGTTTGAGCAACCCTTGCATGCACACTGTGTGACCTTTTGCACATTATTTGAACTTCTTGTGTTTCAACATTTTATGTTACTACCAGTTCAAACTTGATATGTATTCCCTACTTAAAGCACAACTTTTCACATAAATGTATGTTTTCATGAAAGCACACCAAGAGTGAACCATACAATTTATTTTTATTAACAGAACTGGCATTCTAAGTAAAAAGAGCAAACGTTGTTGTTTTTTTTCTTTCTGGGCTTGCAGCCAACACAGGCAATGTTCAAAGCCTTCCTCCATAAACATTTGGTTGTAAGTACAACTCCTTTGTTCCTTGACAGTATCATGTGATTCCTATACTATGCAAGGCACTCGAGCTGGAAGGGAGAATTATTCATCACCTCACCATACATTCTTTTTATATATATATATATATATACATACACAATACACTGTTAAAAAGGACTATTACAGCTGTTTTTGAGAGTTTACCATCTACAGTTAAAAACAATGATTTTTGTTTTTATGTGTGACCATGGTGTAATCATTTTTTTTTTTCCTTTTTAAAATGCATTCTAAGAGATACGTACATACGGTATTACCATCAATCTGGATCTTTTCTAAACTCATCTGACATTTTGTCATGCTTAGGATAAGGGAACCCAAGGATGCTTGGCTTCTTTTATCCTATGAAAATAATCTTGTTTTATTTTTAGACTTGTGTATGTTTGTTTTTGTTTTTGTTGTTTGTCTGTGTGTTTCTTCTCTTTCTTCTAGAGAAAAAGAAGTTCACCATCTTTATAGTAAGGTATGAAACTTACTAAACTAGTTGCATATAATATTGTTATAATTTGAAGTGTGCTAGGTGGGGACGGCAATGGGGCCACCCATTACCATTTATCCAGTGCACATTTTTTTAAGGTGTTGCACGACTGGTTACTGATATTGCCAGACCATTTCTGGTTCAATATCCATGTCACCATCCACAGCTAACATTGTTATTGCTACAGTAGTCGAGCTGTCTCTTCCACCAGTAGGAGCGGGGGGGGCATACTATCCTTCCTTCCAGTGCAATACCCACAAAGGTTGCAAGGTACATCACTGTCTCCCCAAAGGGGTAAATAAAGAAAACATGTATTTGCCAATAATTATTTCTTATTTACAAGTTTTGAAAAGACCCAATGTACTTTGACAGTGTAACCTAGCTCAATCCCTCTGCTTTTTCCACTGCAAACAATTAAACCTCATACCTATCGTTGGTACATGGGCTTCTGCCCTCAGCAAGTAATCAGTTAAGCTGGAGAGGGGATTGTGTATGTATTCCCACACATAGTCATGTCTTTTAAATATCTTTTCAGCTTCCTGATCCTGTCAGACAAATATAAAACAACTTTCCATAGCCTTACAGCAATGGATGCATTTTTACCAAGGACTGCAATGTATAAACTTAAACTGTACCACACATCCTCTGCAACTAATTCCATGGTTATGTTCAACAAGTAAATTCACAATACTCTTAACATTCCTGGACTCTGAACTAAGATTACAAGCAACTCACTCTTCATAGGATTCCTCACAAGATATGGGAAAATCTCTGGCTCACTGTATATGGCAGGTTAACATTAGCGGTAATGCTAAACATAAAATAGTTGAAGAAAGAAATTGCCCATATATGAATTGTATTTCAATACTTGAAACCATGGAACATTTTTGTTAGAATGTTCATATGTTATAGCTGTATGGGACTTTCTGGCTACAAAATGGAAGATGGACTGGTTAAAATGTTTAGACTATGTTATTTTAATTGTAGGGAAATATGGGGTGGGGTTAGCAAAATATCACTCTGATACCCTTTCTATTTTCCTTTGCTGTATTAAATTTTACATTTGGCAGGCAAGGTGCCAATGGGTACTACATCAAAAGAAAATGTCTTTCAACTGTCTTAGCAATTTAGTCTCAATTGAAATGTTGAATGTCCATAAGATAGATTGTTCTGTGAGTTCTGCTCAACAGGTTGCACATTGGTGGAGTGGCTTCACTTATTTTATTAAACACAAATAGCAAAAGTTGGGCTTTGGCTAGGAACGGTGTATTTGATTGATTAATAGTTTTTTTCTTCCCTTTTACCCTGATGTTTTCATTATAGACAGTCACCTGGGTGTCCATTAACATTATTGATTTGTTATGTTTTAACTGCTCCTTTCTTTATCTGTACCATAGCCATACCTTTCCTTGGCAGTCCCTCCGGCCTGGTGGTTCCGAGCGTCGGCGTGCGGCTGCCGACCGCCCACTGGCAGAGACTGGCCCCGGCGCTCGACCGTGAGCACTTAGCAAGGGTCCTCTTCTGAGGAAAAAAGACAGAGCACAGCAGATTAAATGCTTTGCAATGGCAAGCGTCAGCAGTGCAGCAGGGGGGTGAAAATTAGCACTTTAAAGGCAATGATAATGATATTGAGAATGAAATGGGCCATTGCCCACGATTGAGTACAGTGGTTTGTGTAGAAAGACCAAGAATCCTCTAGTGGCAGGTCTGTATAACCTGCTAATGGAAAACTAGCCACTTAAAAAAAAAATGATTTGGGAAGATTGAGGATGAATCCTAGGAACTGAGCAGCTTCTGAGAAACTTCCAGAGCTGACTTGACTTAGTCTGAGGACTGGCCTACAATGAGCCAGTCATCCAGATAAGGGAAGATTGAGATACCCTGCCTTCTGAGGAAGGCCACTACTACTGCAAGACACTTTGCAAATACCTTTGGAGCTGAAGTGAGGCTGAAGGGCATGGCTCTGAATTGGTAATAGCCTGAGGGCAACTCGAACCTGAGGTACCTTCTAAAGGAGCACCTGATAGGAATGTGGAAATAGGCATCCTTGAGGTCCAGGGATGCTAGCCAATCCCCTGGCCTCAGAGAGGGGAGGATTACTCCCAGAGTCACCATTTTGAACTTGGTTTTGTGATATGTTTGTTCAGATATCTCAAGTCTATGACGGGTCACCACTCCCCTGTTTTTTTGGAGGTAAGGAAGTACCTGGAGTACAGCCCTTTGCCCCTGTGTTGTGGAGGAACTTGTTCCACAGCTTTGAGAGCTAGCAGGGAAGAAACCTCTGCCTCTAAGGCAATGGTCTCTGATGCTGATGCAGGAGGAAAAACCTGACTTTATTTTTGGAAATCTCTTTAAACTGAGAGTTAGGCTCTGGCTTACTACCTCCAGGACCCACTTGTCTGAAGTAACAGACTTTCAGGCCTGGAAATAGTAAGCCAGCCTGCCTCCTACTGGTATAGGGAGGCAACCGAACTGACACATCAGGGTGTTTGTTTGGCAGGAGCCTTGAACTGGGAAGAGGATGCAGCCCTGCTCATCCCCTCCACCTCTCCTTGGAAGAACCCCTCTGTGGGAAGGAAGAGGAGGCCTGGGCTTGGTAAAAAGGCCGGTATAAAGACCTGCCCCTACCCCTAGACTGCTGCCTCTGAGGAGTAGCTTGCCTCTCTTTGGCCTGTGCACTCATGCAGGTGGTTCTGTATTCATCCATTTTCTTCATGTAAGCCTCTGTCTGCTCCCCAAACAGAGAATTACCAACCACAGGGAAATCCATGGCCTTAGCCGGGGTATCCTGAGACAGGCTAGTACATCTGAGACAAGCAAATCTCCTGAGAGGCACAGATGTAGCCATGACTCTAGATGCCACATAATTAGAGTCGACAGCAGCATGAAATTGCACTTTTGATGCCTCTATTCCATCAGCAGCCACCTCCTCCGGCTCTTTGGCTAGCTGGGGGAGAGGCCTTCTTTGTTAGTTCCATTACCGTGTCCCACCTGGACTTCTGGTACCTAGCTGTATAGGCCATGTAGGTTGCCTGCCTGAGTCCCAAGGAAGATGCCAAGTACTGTTTTTTTGCCATGGCATCCACCTTCCTGGAATCTTTCTCTGGGAGTGTGAAGCCAAAGGAATGTTAGCTCTGTAATAGGTTGCAGCCTGCACTACCCCAACATGGCTGCAATGGTTGAACAAAAATTCCACACCTGAGCCTGACAGAGTGTATCTCCTGTACATTTTCTTATCCACAGGAGGTAAAGAGTTAGGCATTTGCAAAATGTTCCTTGTCTGTTTCCCCAAGGGCTTGTGAGGAGGGATAGACAGCCTTTGGACTCTGGGACGTCCATCATTTCTATATAGTCAGGCTTTTTTCTTCATCAGCAGCTTCCACCACTGGAAGCTGGAGAGTTTCAGCCACTTTTCTATAAAACAGAAAATGGGAAGGGGACTCAGAAAGCCTGGGAGGGGAGACATTGGAAGGCCTGCCTTGGGAGATGTCAGGCTCTATCGGCTCATCTAGGCCTCCAAATTCAGTATCCTCGAAATACTCTTCCTCCTCTTTGTCTCCCTCCTATTTCACATCATAAAACAATTCCAGATCATAATTCAATGGAGTTGGGTCCAACCGAACCGACCGCTTAGTCGGAGGGATCGGTTCGGAAGGAACCGGACGAATCGACTGCACAATGCTTATCGCTTTGACTATTTCAGTGGCAGTTGGAACTTGCGGTTTAGGATCTGAACCAGGCAACCTCCTTTTCTTTTTGACAGAACCAACCCCTCAGAGTTGGATCTCCTTTTGCCCGAGGATGTATCGCTCGGTTCAGGGTACCCTCAGTTTCGGTCGAACCGAACCGGGCTGGCCATCCGATTCAGCAGACTTCTCAGCTCTCCTTTCCTTCAGCCTACTTAATCTCTTATCTAAAGTGGCTTTGGGAAAGTTTTTACATATTTGGCAGTCTAATCTGAGGTGGTCAAACCCCAGACAATAAACATAAATAAGGTGGGGATCAGCTTTAGCAAAAGCCTCCCCACACTCAGTACAGTGTTGAAACCTAGTGGGACCGGTTTTCTTCTTGGGTTTCTCAGACGAGCCTTAACCTACAAATTACCCTTAACAGCTTTTAAGCCAGGTAATACACCCTTATTGGTTACCAACCATGTCACGGGCTGTGGAAAAAACGAAGAAAATCTAATTTTTTTGAAACAGATAAGAACTGGACACCATTACTAAAATCCCAGAAAAACAGAAATAAGAGATTGTTTCGGTTCCCAACCAGACTGACCAATAGGAAACCAAAGAAAAACAATTTCTACAGGAAAATTCAGAAACAATTCACTATCTATCTACTTACGCTACCATGTAAAAGACAAAGATCTGATACCAAGAAAACAAGAAATCGGTTGAACAAACTGACCGATACAACTTTACCAAACCGGAGCGAAGGATAAATCTCCGGAGCGACTTCACAGGCAGAGTAAAGAATCTGACGGTTACACTGAGATGTACCAGAGACAGAGGTTTGAAAACCGAGCTCGAGCACAACGTTCTATGCCCTGGCATAGAATTAATCCCTTACTGTCTGGAGTAGTTCAAGTGCTGAGGCTAACTGCATATAGTCAGAATACAGCAAGATTTCAGGTTGTTTGAAACACTTCTTCCACTGGTTGTGAGGGCTGGGGGTGGCTGCCCCGGGAAAGGCTGCAACTGGTAGCAATGTTTTATTTGAGTTTTGTATTTTTTACAGTTTATTCACTCTGGATAGCCCAACTGAAATGTAATAACTCATTTTTAGTGGTCTTTTTATTATGTCCATTTCTGCAGCTGTATGTACTGGAAACATAGATGCTGTCAGCAGAAAAGGAACTTTAGGCCCATCAAGTCTGCCCCTTATCCCTGCCTATTCCATCACCACTGATCCTAGTTGACTGTAGGTGTCTCTCTCTTTCTCTCTCTCTCCCCCCTGTTCCCCCTTCCTAATATGCCCCTATGACTATCCAATGCATGCTTGAAGCTCCCCACAGTTTTTGCCCCACTAGTTCCTTTGGCAGGCCATTCCAGTCATCCACCACCCTTTCTGTGAAGACATATTTCAGTAAATCTCTCCTAAACTTCCTCCCTTAGCTTCATTGAATGCCCCCTTGTTCTAATGCCTTCCTTTCTCTGAAATAGACCCTCCACTTACACCTTGTTCACTCCTGTGCGGTACTTGTAGGTTTCATCATGTCCCCTCTCGCTCTCTTCTCTTCTCTTTCAGGGAGGACATGTTGAGTTCCTACAGCTTTACCTCATATAGTTTCTTGTGCCTCCACCTTACCATTTGGTTGCCTTCCTCTGTAATGCCTCCACTCTTTCAGTGTCTCTGAAGAGGTGCTGCCTCCAGAATGGGACACAGTACTCCAGATGGGCTCTTACCAGTGAGCAATACAATGGCAGCACCACCTCCCTCCTCCTCCTCCTCCTGCTAGAAATCCCTCTTCCAATGCATCCCAGCATCCTGCCATCCTTTCCCCATTGCTTTGTTACACTGCCCAACTACACTGCAGTCATCAGATATGATGGCACCATGGTCTCCTTCTTTGAGGTCATCAGATATGATGACCCTTGGGGGGGCGTGGCTAACCACAAATGAGATGACTGCCTAAATACTTCTCTCAGCAGCTAAGGGGGAAAAAATTCTGACTAAACCCAGCGTAGGAGATCTTTGTTGACTTGCTTAACAGCGTTAAAGCAGGGTGAATGTGTCGGGCTAGTAGTTTTGTGCAAGAGAATTGCTGAACTTACTTCAAACTGCTAATTTTAGCACATCGAAATCAGCCTTCCTAATCTAGTGCTGGGCCTGACTCTCAACATGACCTGCTACGCCACTGCATCAGGGAAGAGCTCCCGCATGGAGCAAATGTTCACACAAATCTTAACTCAAAGGGAACAACTTACAATCGCTGCTAATGCGACTACCCAAGCGTTAAAAGGAATCGAAGTTGGACCGGCCCGGTGGCGCTGAGGGTTGAGGCGCTGGACACCACACCTTGCATCACACCGGCGACCCGGGTTCGGGAATAAGCCCGGGTCATCGGGGGTCGGCAGGGGAGGACTAAGATTGAGCATCCATGGACAGCTGTCTTAGTCCCTGGGCGGTTAGGATCTTCCGCTACACTGGTAACCCCTGACGGAGGCTGGGAGCACTGCAGTGCATGACACAGAAGGCATAGGGATTGGGGCAGCAGCAGACATCTTCCGGGTGCATGCGGGAGTGTGCGCACTCCGGGTGGGACATCATTGCATGTCCATGCCTCAAGGGAGGAAACCTAAGAAAAATCCCTCTGCCCTCGGGTGAGGTGACGGCGATCTCTGGCAAGCCAACCCACCACACGCCCAACACCGGCTGACTCTCTGGTTCTCCTTCAGGTCTGGGTGCCTCTCCGTGGGGTCAGGAGAGCCCCAGATCTCACATACCCGATGTAGCTCCCAGAGCAGCCAGTTCAGGTGGGCAGTTGAGTGTGGCGGTTGTCAAGAGAGACCCTGAGAGATGCCCCAAGGACAGGGTGTAGAAATAGAATATACAAAAAAAAAAGGAATCGAAGTCCGTCTATTTCACATTGAGTGGAGACTGGGATCGCAAGATGCAGCTATACAGGCTCTATCGGCAAATATGCAGGAGCAAGCAAAAATGATTCGCCTCCTCCAGGAAAAAGTTGATGACCTTGAAAATAGGAGCCGGCGAAATAATCTCAGATTCATAGGGTTCTCAGAAGGGGCAGAACAAAATAACACAGTCTCCTTCCTACAACAAACCCTTCCAACATTATTAGGCCTTCCAGAGGACTTCAGGCCCCAGGTAGAGTGGGCTCATCATTCTTTAGCCCCACCTCCTAAACCGGGTGAAAGGCCTAGGCCGCTGCTGGCTAAATTCCTGGACTTTAGACAAAAAGAGGCTATTACGAGAGCAGCCAGAGAAATCAGCAACCTAATGTGGCAGGGGAACAAAATACACATTTTCCAGGACTATTTGAGGGAATTATAGGACCACAGAGAGAGTATGGCCTGGCAAGGAAGATTCTTCATGCGCATGGCAACTCCTTCTTCCTACGCTATCCAGCCACCTTGAGGGTAGTACATAATGGAGTACCACTATTATTTGCATCTCCAGAAAATCTGATGGACTTTCTTAGACCCCAGCACCCAAAAGACTTTCGAGAACAAGGGGCTTATATGGCTATGCAGACAGTAGTAGAACCACCAGAGATGGAAGAAACTTCACAGGCTGAGAAAGATGCACCCGCTACCTTGTAGGTCCAAAATTTTGAGGCCGTTCTACCTCCTAGATCAAGGAAGAGGCATCCCACTGCTTGGCATCCCAAACAACAGCACCCTAGAATATGGGCCGCTTCAACAAGCCCCCGACCTGATCACAGGCAAGGAACCCACCCGGGCTTGGACCTGTGAGCATACTTTACACCAAATCCGTATGCACTGCTTCACACGGACAGTCCAGATCCGCAAAGAGAAATCAACGGGGATGCAGCATCGCAGTCAGAAAACAAAAAGGCCACTAATTCAGGACAGAGCAAATCATGGACAGACATTGTGGCCTCTCCTTCGGGCTCGCGAATGAGCTCCACTACTCCCTTGGCAGCTGGTGGAAATGACCGACCTCTTGAGCACACGGCGATTGATGAAGCTCGATCAAAGAACTATTCTGTTAATGGCACATGAAGGACTTTAGATAAGTGACGGTTCTTATCTCATTATCTAAATGAGGGTATTTGATCTGCAGAAATAGTTTATCCCTTCCCCCAAGATTTATTATTTACAATCCCCCCTTTTCCTCTTTCTGCTCCCACTCCCTCCTTCAGCTCTTTTTTGTTTAACTTTCCTTCTGACCCCCCTTCCCTGTTTTCCCTCAAGATACTCCTGATGGTGGCCTAGCAAGGCACATGACGAGCACCCCTCTTAAACGGACCCTATGATCCTAATTTATTCCCCCCCTTATAGCTGAGAGACTGCGACCTCTCCTATAAACTGCAGGGTAAGGCATTGCCCTCTCTTACACCCCCCTGGGATGCACATGGAGGCCTTGTACCACATGTTGCTGGCTGTATTCCATGGGGCCTCCTCCTGGCCGTATACAGGCCGGATGTAAATAGTTCTGGTTGTTATGTTTGTTTTTTGGCTGTTTGTTTGTTACGCTATCCTTCTCAAGGTGTCAGACTACAAGACTATATTGCAGGGACAGAATCCAAGCTGATCAGTTGCTCTATAGTATTTTGGAAGGGGCCCTTCCTCCTCTTATCCTAGTGTCTATATTACATTCAGAATATCAGATCTACTTTTGCAAGAAACTTGGATTATGGTTGATGTAAACTTAATTACCTGGAACGTGAGGGGTCTAAACACCCCGGTGAAGCGTTCGCAGGTTCTGGGACACTTAAACAGGCTGAGAGCAGATGTTGCTCTACTCCAGGAGAGTAAGCTCCAGCAAGCAGATAATGAAAGCCTTAAATGGGCATGGGTGGGTCAGGTTGTATCATCCTCGGCTTCTACGCACAAGAGAGGAGTCACCATCCTTGTGCATAAGGCTCTCCACTGGTCACTGGTTAAATCCAATTGGGAGACGTCTTGCTGATGGGTAATGGCTCTCTTTTGTACACAACAAAGGGCCCCTAGTGGTCGTTAATATCTATGGCCATAATGAGGACCTACCGGACTGTTTTCATGCTCTGGCACAGTCTCTCACCTCCTTAGCAGGGGAACAAGTACCGGTGGTCCTGGGAGGTGATCTTAACATCCCCTTAGACCTCAGTGCTGATAGGAACACAAACACTCCAGATAAGCACCCCAGAACCAAAAGGGCACTGCAGCAGCTTATGTCTGATATGGGGCTACAAGATGCTTGGAGAGTCCTTCATCCAAAAGAAAGAGAATACAAGTATTTCTCCACAGTTCACAAAACTTACTCTCGTTTGGACTATTGGTTAGTCTCCCCATTTCAGAGGAACATAGTATTTGACACTCAGATCTTTCCGATTGTGATATCAGATCATACACCTGTCTGACTGCTGTTAACGTGGGGCCCAGAGGTTAGACACTCTCGCACCTGGAAACTGGATCATCTTTTATTGAGGGATCCAGACTTCCTTGGTTGGTTGGCCACACAAGTTAAACTTTATTTGCTTGACAACCCCCCTAAATTAACAGATCCAGCATGCTTGTGGGAAGCTTTGAAAGTCACAATTAGAGGTGCTATAATGGCCTACTCTGCCACCCGTAGGAGACAGAGGGAGCGGCAACTTAGAACGCTTGAAAAACTCCTGGCAATATTGGAAGCCACTTGTAAATGTTCCCCCCTCCCCCACACACACACACAACTCTAGACCTTCTCCTTGTCATTTGGAAATTATACGCCTGCGCTCAGATATTAATGACCTTCTTGATAGGAAGGCAGAGTTAGCTGTCCTCCGTTTAAAGCATAGGTATTGGGCGGGAGGTGAGAAAAGGGGGAAAGTCCTAGCATATATACTATGTAAACAGAGAGCGGAAAGCTATATCTCTGGCCTTAGAGACCCAGGCGGAATAATACAGGCGACTCAGGAACATATAAACTCCATCATGGTGAACTTTTACAAGGAATTATACACTTCTTTGAGAACTATTGACCCCATGATGATAAGCCAGTTCCTCAACTTACTCGCTATTCCTCGGTTGTCCCCACAACAGGCTATGGCCTTGGAAGCCCCCATCACATCATTGGAGGTAACTGCAGCCTTAAAAGCCTTAAATACAGGCAAAGCACCAGGAGGAGATGGTTTTCCCCCTGAGCTCTGGAGTATTGTAGCCCCGCAAATAGTCCCTTTACTGGTGACCCTTTTTAATACAGCAAAAACCACTGGCTCCTTCCCCAATACGCTTAGGGAAGCAACCATTACAGTTTTTCCTAGGAAAGGAAAGGACTCAACAAAGCCTTCTAATTACCGGCCCATCTCCCTTATAAATTCCGACAGCAAAATATTTGCAAAAAGTATGGCAACTCGTCTAAGCCCCCTAGTTACTTCCCTGGTCCACTCCTCTCAGGCGGGTTTTGTCCCAGGCAGATTCAGTAGGGATCATATTCGTTCTATGATTAATATTGTGGTTTTTGCCCAAATGGGTACAGCCCCCACCGCAGCAGTGGCGATAGACTTTGAGAAGGCCTTTGACTCCCTTGAATAGGATTTCTTGCTGCAGGTGCTAGAAGTCATGGGTTTTGGACCTCACCTTCGGGCTTGGATTGCCGTGTTGTATAATCAGCCCATGGCACGGGTTCTCACGAATGCCACACTGTCTAATCCCTTCCCTCTGGGGTGGGGTACTAGGCAGGGGTGCCCCCTTTCCCCCTTACTCTTTATACTAGCACTGGAGCCCCTTGCAATAGCCATTAAATCCTCTCCTAACATTGGGGGCATACGCATTGGCGAAAAGGCCTATACTACTTTTCTTTATGTGGATGATTTGCTGGTGCCACTAGCTGATGCCCCAGCATCCATCCCTCCCCTACTCAAGCTGCTGGCAGACTTTGCCACATTATCAGGGCTAAAGATTAATTGCTCCAAAACGGAGGTATTACCACTTAATTCCCGATGCATCAAGTCCTCAGTCGATCAGTATGGGCTGCAGTGGGTGGCTCATTTGATAGTGTACTTGGGTATTAGGCTACATGCAGACCTAGCTAAAATCTGGGAACTAAACTTAAATCCCCTGCTTGCTGACATTGGGATGGAATTGGACCGGTGACGTAAACTTCACCTTACATTGGCTGGGAAAATATCAGCCATAAAAATGGTCGTTGCCCCTAAATTTTTATATACTTTGCCGCATATCCCTCTGACTGTCCTGGCAACATGGGTTGTGACAATAGATAAGATGCTCTCCAGCTTTCTGTGGGAAAAGGCTAACCCTAGATATAGTAGGAACAAATTACGTGCACACTGGAAACAAGAGGGATGAAATCTCCCATGGATAGAAGGATACAAACTAGCATATCTCACAGTGCAGACCATGGTATGGTTTCTACCACCTGGGGACAATATTCCACAGTGGGTTGAGATGGAGTCAGAAAGGGCCGGATGATGGAGTTTATCGACCTTGCTATACTCCCCCTTACCCCAAACCCTAAGGGAACATCCCACTATCTCGGCCTCAGCCTTAGCGTGGCATTCGGTCCTTAAGTAGCTAAAGGCTAATCCGTACCCGCTGGCTGAAATGCCAATCTGGCATAACAATGCCCTTATGATAGAGGGGAAAACATTATTCTGGATAGACTGGGCAGATAAAAGGATATTTAAACTAGTTCAGATACTGGAAAATGGGGGATCAAATTTGAAATCCTTTAAGGAACTAGACGCTGAATACCACTTGGGGGAAAAAGACCTTTTGGCAATATTTGCAATTACGTAGTGTAGTACAGGCGTATGTCAAGCATCATCATGGGGCACGACAGAGTAACCAAACTCCTCTCCCTAGCTGGCTATCTGTGAAGAAAGGAGTGGTTAGCCACATATACTCAGCCCTTAGATCCCAGCTCCCCTCTGGCTCTAATACAGCTAAGATCAAATGGGAAAGGGCCCTAAATCAGCCTTTCTTAGAGGAATAATGGTAAGCATGCTGGAGGGAAGCTCACAAAAATCTTCTGGATGCTCGTAGCCAGCTAATACAGCACACAATTCTCTCTCACTTTTACCGCACCCCCAGTATGCTCTATCGCATGTATCTTGTTGGTAATGATCATTGCCGGAGGTGTGACGCCCAGGTGGGAGACCTGGCCCATATCTTATGGTAATGTCCAAAGCTGACATCCTTTTGGATTGCAGTATCTGGCCTGGCTGAACAAATACTGGGGGCTACAATTGGTGTGACCCCTATGGTCTGGATCCTGTGTCTTCCACCTTTGGGTCCAAAGCTATCTAGGATGCAGGTTCGTTGACTATCAAATCTTTAGCCTCCAGGCTAAGCGGCTTATCCTAAGTCATTGGAGAACTGCAAAGATCCCATCTCTGTCTGAGCTATACAACTCCACGGCCCACATTGCCCTGCTGGACCGCTTATCTCACATAGCTGTTAACAATCTGTCCCAATACCATCTCTGCTGGGGCCCTTACATGGCTTTTCTCTCTCCTTGTGCCAGGGTAGGTTGACTGCCAGCAATAACCCCCTTTAGGTGATAATATAGTAATGAAGGGATGCGACTGGAAAATCTTAGATTCTTCAGGTTCAAAATGTCGTATTGGAATGCATGTGAGTGTTTGTCATCAACAACTATGCATGACACATGCGAAGGATTTAAATGTACTGTTTAATATAATGTAAGAACATGTTATTTCCTCGTGAGAAATGTCTTAGTGTCTCTGTACAAGAGACTTATGTATCCTTCATACTCTCAGATAATAGAATATATAAGCTAGGAATGTGACTGCTGAGGCACACCCTTTGGAACTACCCTGTGGCAGTTAAGTATATGCAGTCTTAAATATAGATTATTGTGCATAATACAGTGATGCAGAGACTTTATGCTACATATGTACCACTCTCACATAAGACACTTTAATATATGCTTTCTTTTATCCATAAAAAAAAAAAGATATGATGACCCCTAGGTCTCTTTCTTGCTTGGTGACTGCAAGCTCCTCTCCCCCATCTTATACACAGCCCCTGGGTTCTGTATCCCTAAGTGCTATAGCATTGCACTTTTTGGCATTGAAACCAGCTGCATTGCCTTAGACCATTCCTCTAGTTTCCTTAGATCCCTTTGCATTCTCTCCACCCCTTTCTCAGTGTCAACCCTGTTACAGATTTTTGTATCATCTACAAAGAGACACAGATTCCCCTTGAGCTCCCCTGCAATAGTGCTTAAGACATCAAAGAGGACCAGTCCAGGCAACAACCCCTGTAGCACGCCACTAGTCACTCTCTCATTGCCTGAGTTGCTACCATTTATCACCACCCTTTGCCTCCTATCCTTTAACCAGTTTGATTCCCAGCTTGCAACTTTCTCCCCCACCTCCAGGCAGCTTAGTTTCTTAACTAGCCTCCTACGCAGCACAGTGTCAAAAGCCTTATTGAAGTGCAGATAGGCCACGTCCACTGCTCTCCCTTGAGCCACCTCCCTGATAACCAAGTCAAAGAAATCTGTGAGATTAGTTTGACATGACCCCCCCTTCATGAAACCATGCTGCTGCAGGTCCTACAACCATTTTACCTTCAGGTACTCCACAAGTCTCTCATTCAGTAGTGTTTCCATTGCCTTCCCTACCACTGATGTGAGACTGACTGGCCTGTAGTTGCTAGCATCCTTCCTGCTGCCGCCTTTGTGAAGAGGAACCACATCGGCCCTCCTCCAGTCCTCTAGAATTTCCATCCTCTCCAGTGAGGTGCTAAAAGTGCTGCCAGAAGGGCGGCTAGCACTGTGCTTAGTTCCTTTAAGACCCTTGGATGAATCCCATCTGGCCCCATTGCCTTATTCTCCTTTAAGGTTTCCAATCCCTTCTGGATCCTCTCCTTTCAGAATGGACTTGTGTCCACTCTCTCCTCTCCCTGGTGCTTACTGCAGCATGCTGGTCCATCTCCCCTCTACCATGAAGACTGAGCTGAAGTAATCACTTAGTATTTCTGCTTTCTCTTGACCTTCCTCTGCACAGTACCCCCGACCTCTTGATTCTCACTATCCCTTTCTTTGTCTTCCTCTTTCCCCCATACACCTGAAGAAGGTCTTGTTCCCTTTTTTGACCTCCTCCGCTATTCTCTCCTGTTCGTGCTTTATCTGCCCTCACCCTCCTTCCTGCCTCCCTTTGTTCTGCCAGATATACCTCCCTGTCTTCATCCTTCTTGGTCTCCTTGTGCTTTCTAAATGCTGTTTTCTTCTCCTTCACTGCTTTTGCCACCTCCTTAGGGAACCATAGTAGCCTCTTCTTCCTCTTTCCTTGATCACTTCCTTCAAACAGCATTTTGTTGGCTGTGCTATACCCTCCTTAACCTTTCTTCATTGAGCCTCCACTCCCCCTCTGCCTTCCCCCTTTCTCTGAGGCAGTTTTCCATTTCTTTAAAATCTGCCCATCTGAAGTCCAGTACTCTCATCTTAATGCATTATTTTTGCTGTCCTATCTATACACCAAACTACACCATACAGTGATCACTTGTACCCAGGGGACTACCTACTGTGACATCAGCAATGCTGTCTCTGTTTGTAAGTACAAGCTTAGCACTGCCCCATCCCTAGTGGGTTCCAAAACCAGCTGTCTGAGCAATGCCCTTGTAAGGAGTCAAGGATGGCCCTGCCTCTTGATGTTCCTGTGGGCAGAATGCCCCAATCTACATAAAGCAGATTAAAGTCCCACATAATCAAAACTTCCCCCTTGCTGGCCATTTTGCTAATGGCTTCCCTCAGCGCTCTGTTTAAATCCTCCCCCTGTATCAGAGGCCTGTACACCACCCCCATGTGAATGTATTTATCTCTTTATTTATTGAATTTTGTTAACCAGGTAAATCCTGCTGAGACAGTAGAGTCCCTTTTTCAGGGGCAACCTGGATTAGTTACATACAATTACAGTATACAGTGACAAATACATTTGTAGGCATAAGGTTCACATGAATTACATAGTTTGATTGGACAAGAACAGGAAGAAAAAAATTACACAAGAAGGTGTGACAGAAAATAGGGCCATGTATGAAATGATAGCCACTGTCATAATTAGTTACAGGCAATTTAAAGACTTTAACTGTGGAGATACAACAGTGTCTTCATTTAAGATGTGCTCTGCCATACAGAAATAGGAAGATTCATATCCAGATCAAACCAGCTAAGTTCAAGGGAGCTTCAGAATTGAAGTTAGCATTGGCAGGGTGCAGGTGCCCATGGAAGTGTTTTGAGTCTCCTTTTGAACTGCATGGTGGTAGAGCTTGTACGAACTACCAGGGGTATAGAATTCCAAAGTGATGGAGAGGCAGCAGAAAAGGATCTACTGCCAGCAGTAAACCGGACCCTAGGCGTATTAAGCAATAGGTTTGTACGTGATTGCAGTGCCTTGGAACGTCACTTATATTGGAGTAGGGTAGAGAGGCTAGGAGGGGCAGTTGGCTGTAATAATTTATAGGTCAGAAGGTACAGAGGGAATCATAGCCTTGCCTCCCAGGAGGGCCACCCTAATGAGGAAAGGACATTGCAGTGGGGTGCTCTTGAATGGGTACCAACGGCAAAGCATGCTGCTCTGTAGTAGAGTGTCCTTACTTTGACCAGAACAGAGTCACATGCAGATTGCGTGACTGGGGCTGCAGAAAAGAGAGTAGGCAGCAATGTACCGTTAGTAATGGCAAGCCATGCAGGGGCAGAGAGAGAGAGGTAGGGGGGATAGTCTATAAAGAAGGCCAAGCTTTTGGTTTATGGTTTTGGAGATGCTGTCTACATGGAGTTCGAAGGATATATCTTGATCTAGTATCATTCATAGATATTTAAATGATTGCACTATTTCCAGATCGGTGCCTGAGTTAGTGGAGAGTTTAAGTAAGTGATCCCTGCTAGGTCCTACTTTTTTGGTACCAAAGAGTGTGATCTTAGTGTTTTTTTTTTGCATTTAGAACTAGTTTATTGTCTGTGGACAAGCTTTCTAGGAGATTAAAGTTGTTTCTTAATTGATGGTGAATCCAATTGATATCTGCATTGGACCTACAGAGAATGGCCTAAATAATGGCCCCCAACCCTGTCTCTAGGCTGACCCATAGTACCTCCAGTGCCACCCCTTCATTGTCCCCCTGTTGCCCCTGTATCTCAGGGGCCCTCATAACCTCCTTCACATATAAAACAACCTTTCTGCCTTTCCTCCCTGACCTGTCTTTCTGGAAGAAAGAAACTACTCACCACAGTAAATCTCGGCCAAGAGTGACACGCTGGTGACAGAACCTATGCAAATTTCTGAATCTGGAATGCAGGTTCAAACTCTACAGCCACACTCCACTGTGGCCATTGTTCAGATCTGCTTCCAAACCGGAGTGGAGCGGCAGCTAGTGAATCTAGTTAAAAAGGCTAAAAATTAGAAAAAAACATTTAAACAATTTACCGAAGTCACCGATGACCTGAAATCATCCAAGCAGACCTCTAAAGCAGTAGGTAAGGGTAGAGGAATGTTGGGGTGTATTTATAGGGGTATTACAAGTTGGAAGAGGGAGGTAATAATCCCTCTTTACAAGACACTAGTTAGGCCCCATCTGGAGTACTGCATGCAGTACTGGAGGCCACACCTTCACAAGGACATTAAACAAATTGAGGCAGTCCACAGAAAGGCAACCAAAATGGTGCAGGGACTGCATCAGAAAACATATGAGGACATATTAACTGAACTCAATATGTATACCCTAAAGCAAAGGAGGGAGAGAGGTGATATGATTGAAACATTCAAACACCTTAAGGGCATTAACAAGGTGAAAGAGTCTAACATATTTCAATATAAGAAAAATAGCAGGACAAGAGCACACCTCATGAGATTAGAGGAGGCCGATTAAGGTGTAATGTGAGGAAGTTCTTTTTCACAGAAAGGGTGGTGGATGCATGGAATGGCCTACCTCAGGAAGTGGTGGATATGAATACAGTGCAGGGCTTCAAACAGGCATGGGATAGGCATAAGGGAGCAATACAGATGAGTATGAATAGATAGGCCATTGACAGAGCAAATACCTATGGCACATTCATATGGTAGAAAAAGAAATCGGCAGACTGAATGGGTCTTGTGGTCCTTATTTGCTGTCAACTTCTATGTTTCTATGTAAAGAACACCAAACAAATTGAAAGTAGACTTGAGAAGAAATGTGTCATATAAACATTAACAATGAACTTACTATTGCAGTTCCTGCAATAGGAATGCTCAAGCAGTTTCAATGAAAAAGAAGCGATTCTTGTGTGAACCTATTTCAGGCTCTGGAAAAGGAAGCAGGGTAGGGAGTGTAAAAATATTAAGGAATACCCTAAGAAGAAACAACATTACTACAGTGAGTAATTTTTTCTTCTAACCCTAGGAATCCCTCACTTAGATGTTTGCACTTTATGCAGACTCTGTAGCAGTACCTTGGGAGGCTGGGTCCATAACTAAGTTAGGAAGAAGGTTCTGCAAGACAGCAGTTCCAAAGCTGGCATCCCTTCTAGAATGTATGTCCAGACAGTAGTACTTTGTGAAAGTGTGTACTGTTTTCCAGGTGACTGCTTTGCAAATGTCTAACAATGAGATGCCCCTGAGGATGCCACCGAGGCAGAGGTACCCCAAGTGAAGTTTACTTGTAAGCCTCTTGGAGGCATTTTTCCATTTTTTTCATAGCAGAGCTCAATGCAAGAAACTATCCAGTGAGAGGCAGATCTCTTTGCAGCTGGTTTGCCTTTGCCAACCTCACCATAGGTAACAAAAAGCTGTGTACTCTGGGACCTGATATCTTTTGACCGCTCCATGTAGATAGTCAAGATTCACTTTAGGTCCAGGCTGTGCAACTTTTCCTCACCTGGACTAGAATGCTCTGAACTGCATACAGGGAGAGTCACTGACTGATTCAGGTTAAATTCAGATAACACTTTAGGAAAGAATGTTCTGTTGGTTCTAAGAACTACTTTATCCCTATGGGGAAATATGTAATTTGTCTTTGTGCAGAGGACTTGCAGTTCACTTACCATCCAAGCAGAGGTCATTGCAACCAGGAATATGGTTTTCCATGTGACATACTTCAGGTCAGCAGTTTCCATAGGCTCAAAAGGAGCCTCCATGAGTTGGGCAAGGCATATGTTGAGATTCCAGGGTGGAACAAGGTCCCTCATCGTTGGGTAACAGTGATTTAGGCCTTTAAAAAATTAATTAAAATGGGTTGTGAGGCCAAAGACCTTTCCTTGCCGGCTGATATGTATGCTGATACTGCTGCTAAGTGCACTTTTAAAGATGAAGGCTGTAGGCCTAATGGCAGCAGGTGTATGAGTTATTGCAGAACGATTGGCAACCCTGCCTCTATTGGGTTTAGTTTTCTGGAGGCACACCGGTAAGAAAACCTTTTCCACTTAGAAGAATAAGCTTTCCTGGTAGCAGGTTTCCTTGAAACCTTAAGCACCTACAGGACTTCTTCTGAGAGATCCAATCCTGAAAATTTTAACTCTTCAAGTACCATGCCCTCAGGTGCAGTATCCTGGGATCCAGGAATGTTATTCTACCCTGGGACAGAGTCAACAGATTGTGACTGAGTGGCAGGATGATTGGACTCCTGGTGGATAGGACCAAGAACATCGAGTACCAGGCTCGTCTGGCCCAGGCTGGAGCTATCATGATCATTGTTGCAGGTTCCCTTCTGCATTTCAGGAGTACTTTCTGAATGAGTGGAAATGGCGGGAAGGCATATAGAAACGTCCCGGTCCAGTCCAGTACCAGGGCATCCACTGGGACTGTTCCCCTAGCTGGTGGTCTCCAACAAAACTGTGGGAGTTGATGGTTCTCCTAAGATGCAATCAGGTCTACCAGAATCAGCCATTCATGATTTTCCTGGCTGATTCTGCTTAGGGAATCTGCCAGGATATTATCTTTGCTTTGGCAGATGCACTGCAAATATGTTTGCCTCCAAGAAATTTGCCAGGTCCCAGATCCTCATTGGCTCTGTACACAGTTTTGAGGATCTTGTTCCTCCCTGCTTGTTTATGTAGTACATTGTTATGGTGTTGTCTGTCCTGATTTTGACAGTCTGACCCTATAGCTGGGAGGAGAAAGACTGCATTGCTATCAGTAGTGCTCTGAGCTGCAGGAGGTTTATGTGTTCTAGTGACTCCTGTGAACTTTATGTGCCACTCACTGTGAGGTTCTGCAGGTGGATACCCCACCCCAGGAGTGAGACATCTGTAGTAAGAATACTTGTGATTGCTGAAAGAAGGGAATGCCCTCTCTGAGGTTGCTTTCTTCCTTCCACCACTGTAATGACCCCACTAGTGCTTTTGTCACTGACATTAGCTTTAAAAGTGGATCCTATCTTTGGGAACAATTGTCCCAAATGAGAGTACTGGGTATCTGTCATTTGGAACCTGGCCCATGAGACAACAGCTGTGGATGCAGCCACGTGACCTAGTAACTAAAAATCTCTTGCAGGTCTTGACAGACCTGACAACACAAACACAAACTATGTGTGCTCAAGCCCAACTGTGAGGGTGCTTGCTAGAAAGCCACTGCTCCGAACAGACAGACACAGAAAAGCAGCACTCCACTAGGAAAAAGAGGCACAAACAAATGTTTGAGTAGCAAAAAACTCACGGTGTATTCAGCAGAGCTCCATATGATACTGCTGTGAAGGACTCTGCTGTTGCTATCAAAGCTGTAACTGGCCTGCAGGAGGAAGGCTTTCCCCTGCAGGGTGTTTAGCTCTGCTCCTATGAAGTCCAGTACTTTAATAAGCTCTAGCTGGGACTTTTGCAGGTTTATCAAGAATCCCAGGTTCTTCAAGGTGCTTTTTACCAACTGAACTGAGCACCTTGCCTCTTCTTCTGTTTTCCTGAGACTAGCCAGTCATACAGGTAAGGGAAAACCACCAAGCCTTCTTTTCTCAGAATTGCTGCCACCACAGCCAAGCACTTTGTGAAACCCCTTGGAGCCGAAGTAAGACCAAATGGGAGAGTTGTAAACTGGTACTGACAGTTCGACAGCTTAAATCTGAGGTACTTTCTGTGAAACTTTCTGATTGGAATATGAAACATATTCCACATCTAGGGATCCTAGCCAATGGCCTTTCTGCAAAGATGGAATCACTGCTCTTAGTATACCATCTTGAATTTTTCTTTTTTCAAATGATTGTTCAGGAACCTGGGGTCTAAAATGGGTTGCCATGCCCCATTTTTCTTGTGAGTCAGTAAGTACCTTGAGAATAGACCCCTGTCCCACTGGAAGGTATGGACTTTTTCTATAGCTTTTGATATTAACAGCTTTTTGATTTCCAGTTCCAGGAGACCTTTTGCTGTGAGAGAGTGAGCTTGAAAACATCTGTGTTTCTGCAGGATTGGAAAGTTTGAACTGCAGCCACAACGCCCGGCCCACTACTTCCAGTACCCACTTGTCTGGGGTAATGCTTACCCATTCCTGCAAGTAGTGTGCTAGTCTCCCTCCCACTGGCAATGGTTGGGTGACTTGTCTAAATTGTCAGAGGTTTTGTCTCAGCTGGGGGTCACGCACTGGAGCTGCAGCATTACACCTGGAAGTCTTTTTCTCCCTTCCGCCATAGTAACCTCTTTGTGACTTGTGTTCGTAGGGAGCCTAAGAGTCACAGGGCAGGATTTTCAAAACCTTTTAGATTACCGCAAGCACCAGGTGCACCAATGATACGGCGCATGGGCTTGCGGCAATCTAACAGGAGTTTCTATCCCGTGCAGCAATTGCCTCAAGTTAGACCAACTTTTTCTGGTTTAACTTGCAGCAATCCTGGGGCCCAGGACATTTTTTATGGAGCTTCCACCAGATATTTGGCACAAGCTGCCCTAGCTCGTGAAAACTGTTGCAACTGGGCCCGAGATTGTGGAATAGGGTGCAGTTGCTGCGAAGGGATTGTCCCACTTCCAGAACCTAAGTATTGTGGTGCAGGGCTTAATGCAAGCCCTGTACAATGCTTTGAAGTTTCTGCCCATAGGCTCTTGAGTAATATCCCCTGCCTCTGCCTCCATTCCATATGACCTATAGGAGGTAGAGGCCTTTTCCTTCTCATTGTTACTTTTGAAAGTGGTTTTGCATTCATCCACTTTTTTTTCATGTAGGCCTCTGTTTTGTCACCAATTAATGAATCTCCCTCAAATGAGAAATCCATGGTCTTAATTTGAATATTCTGGAAAAGGATGGTAGTCCTCAGCCAGGAAAATCTTTATTTATTTATTTATTCAAGTCTCAGATTGAAGTATCTTTGAGTCAAAAACTCTTTTACAAAGGTTCCACGTCAGAGTAAAGACAACACAACAAAGAACTAAATACAAGACAAGTGGAATACATGATACATGATACATGGAGTTGGGTACAAGCATTCATAAAAGTTACAGACAGGTAAAGAGGTAACAATTCAGGTTACAGCAAGAGTAACAATCTGGCTAAACTTTTACATTCAGGTTTCAGTAAGAAGTACAGTAGGTTTCTGGGCTTAAGGGAGGTACACAGGAGCAGGGCGGAGGGGGATGCTGTCAGGAATCTGACATTGTCATAGGAGTGCAGAAGAAGAGAGTAGGGAAGGATGCTGTCAGGACTTGACTTTGTCAAGCGGAGAATTGGGAGATGAGAGGAAGGACAGAGGGTTGGTAGGGAGTGTTGTGGGTTATGGGAGGGGAAACAGGCATGGGAATAGGACAGTGGGGGTAGGGAAGAAAGGGCAGGCAGGGGTCTGCAAGCAGTGTTTCGAAAGGAAGTGCAAGGACAGGAGGGAGCACAAGAAGGGAGAAGGGAATGTAGAGAAAGGGAGGGGAAGGGAGAGGAGGGACAAGTAGCAGGAACAGGGAAACAGAGAGGGGGAGAAGGGGTGGGGCAATGAATGGGGGGGAGGTCAGGATAGTGAGGGTGCAGGGAGAAGGCAATGTGTGAGGCCGAAAAGAGCCTAAGTGTGGCAATTACAGCTGCTAATAGAAGTGAGGTGTTGTCTAAGTTTCTGTTTGAATGAGCCCAGTTTAGATTCTTCTAGGATGTCAATGGGGAGTTGATTTATCCAGTTAGGAGCATGTTAACTGAAGGACCATTGGGCTTGCATGGTGCAACAGAAAGGGGTCAGTTAAGTGTGCCTGGAGGCACTCCTGGTGCCACACTGGTTAGGAGCATACATGATGAACTTCCAAGAGGATGGTGAGGGGTCAGACAGGTATGATAAGTAGTCCTACCACTGAGGTTCAGCCATTTGGTGAGGGTGTAGAGGTTGCATGTATGCGTGTGTCTGGGTGCACCTGAGACTAGATGGCAGGAACTGTTGTGGGCCGTGCGTATGCTTTTAAGAGATGTCTCAGAGGCTGAGCCATAAATGACTAGGCTGTAATCTATTATGGAGAGCACAGAGCTAGTAACAGCAAGTCGAAGGGCATCAGGGGTCATGCTCTCTCTGTGCCTGTAAAGGATCCCTAGTCTTGAGTTAACCATCTTGGAGACATTACTGGCATGTTCACAAAAAGATAAGGTACTGTCAAGGGTTATTCCAAGGTACTTAAAGGTACAGACCTGCTCTATAGGGACATCAAGGTTGTTCTGTATGATCAGTGGTGTAGATTTTTGTTTTTTATGAGGGCTGGCAAAAATCACAGATTTTGTTTTCTTGTTATTCATAACTAACTTGTGCTTGGAGAACCAGGTCTCAATAGTTGTGAAATTGTGTTGTAGGCTATCGGCTAATTGGAGTGGATCTAAGTGGCTGGAGAATATAATGGCATCATCTGCACATAGTAGGAGATTATTGGTGCAGACAACTGGGAGGGAGTTTAGAAAGAGGCTAAAAAGCAGCGGCCCCAGTATGGAGCCTTAAAGAGGTAGTGGAGCCAAAACAGGCAGACAGGAAAGTAATACAAATTTTAAGAAGTAGTCAGTTGTAACTTTTTATTTCTGAAGTATTTTTCTTTTTCTTTTTGATCATCAGAAAGTGTTCTATGTGATAATATTGTGCTGGATATGTGGAACAGCTCTTAGACTGGCAGCTGACATATCTAGCTCTACTGACCCCCCCCACTACATCATCAGCATTCTGATGTCACTGACAGTGACTTCACAGGTGAATGATCTGGCAGTCACTGCATTGCTGTTCCTAAGCAGCAGTGATGTCACAGTGAGGTCACAATGCTGGTGATGTAATGGGGGGCAGTAGAGCTAGATATGTCAGCTGCCAGGCAGAGTGCTGTTCCACACATCACACCTACTAACATCAGGTAAACAATCTTTTAATTAAACAAAAGGAAAAGAAAACGTACCTCAGATATAAAAGGTAACAGTTGGTTGCTTTTAAAATGTAATATTAGTTTTGGGCAGTACACTAGCTCTTTAAGGACACTACATGAGCCAAGACTCTGGCAGCAGCGTCATTATTGTCCCCGGCAGTGTGGAAATTATATTTTGTGGCATCCAGAGATGACCTTGCTGTAGCAATCAGGTTCAGTGCCAGTCTTCTCTTTCTGCCACTGCCAGAATTATGTTCCAAAGGGCTTTCTGGTACTATGCTATATGTGCTGAATAAGATGCCTGCCTGAGAAGCAGGGAAGCTGCTGCATAAATTTTTTGGGCCATAGTATCCTCTTTATTTTTTTTTGAAACTTCAAGTTTATTATTAGGTACAGTTTAGACATTTTTCTACTGTAGAGTATTTGATACATCAATAATATGTGGACTGGATTGCTTTAACAATCAGGTATACAAAAAAAGAAAGGAAAAACACTTAGATTCAGTCTTTTTGTCTTATTTCTTTTCAGGTTTCCTTCGTCAGTGGTCTCCTTGATGTCTAAGAAATAAAAAGTTCTCAAAGTCCTTGTACTATCTGACCAGCTCTTTTCTAAGGAGATTTTCAGTTCAGGATACTAATATATTTTTCATCTGTACCTTCTGTTATCCATGGTCCAGCACCCCTGATTGTACCCCCACCTCTTGGACAGCAACATATATGTAGGTACATGTACTAACCTTAGGGCAAGGGCACTTATCGTACAAGCTTAAGTGTCAGGATCTGTGTTCTACTGTATTTCACTAACGTATATTATGCTTCATTATGTTTTACCAATGTATCTTAGTCCTGGGAGATGTTTTCCACTATATTTTTATTGTATAATGACAAGTAAGGCAATAGTGCCATCTTTATCAAATGTACTACTATTATGACCTTGGAGGTTTACAGTACCCCACTGTTAGCCTAATCATGCAAGCTAAGCAACTTCTCATGTTAGTTAGGACATCTACTCAGGCCACCTGTTTTTGGCCAATTGCACACATTTTATGTATCTTCTTTAGCTGTTTCTATAGTAATTATCAGGGTAGAAGACCCTGTGCAGCACGCAGCTTCGTTGAGAAGAGACAAGACTGCATTTTATTTTTATTTTTTTTTTAGTTGTTGTTTAACCAGGTATAGCACACTAAGCTGAAAGCTTTTTTACAGGAGCGACATGGGAGCACAAGGAGGTTAAGTGACTTGCTCAGGGTCACACAGTATGTAAGTGGAAGCTGTGGGATTCAAACCCAGGTCTGGTCTGCTGGATGTCACCAGATTTGCAGCTCAGAGCCTTAGACCACTGCGCTATACTTTTACCTAGGTATGGAAAACTGGCTAAGCTCTCCCAGTGTTATCACTGCTGGTTATAAGTCTATATTACTGAGCTGTAATAAATTTCATTTATTACATGCATACCACTTGTCTGTTGTCTCTTCCTTTGTGCCGTTCCACCAAGAACCTGAGAAAGGTAATTTTGTTAACAAATTACATTTTGGTGACTGTGTGCAGGTTGGAAGGTACAAAAGAAGATTTCATTCAATTTATTTTGAGTGTTATTTATTTTATTTATTTATTTTATTTATTGGATATAATCGGAATTACAAACCTTTGGGTCACAGACTCTTTTGCAAAGGCTCCACGTCGGTATTTAAGTAGTATAGTGCATTTTTTGCCTACTTGGACCTTCTCATGCTTACAGTGGTAGCAGCTGTGGCAGACCCACACCGTCTTGGTCTTGGGCATGGCAGACCCACACCAGACCCCTTTACACTCCCTTTGCCAGTGACAGCATACCACCTTGGCATCACCGTTCACCCACTGGGGACTGGAAAGCAGTTGGTGACAGTGCCAAGGATTTTTTCCAGTTTTCCAACTGCTTCTTTGTTTGTTTGTCTACCCCTTATTTGTCATGTCTGAACTTTGCTCAGAACTGAGACTCAGTGTCTCAAACTACTTCACATCCCATGGCGGATGGACAGATTTCACGCTTGATGCAAAGTCTACAGACAAACCATTGCTGCTAGTATCCGACCACTACCTCGAGTCCAAACAAACAACCAGAAAATACAACCTTAAGGGTCTTTTGGTTGCGGCTCTACATACCGTTGTTGAGAGTGTCACAGCAAGGTGTGCCTCCCTTGAATTGCAAAATGCATCTCTAAAAAAAGAGATGGGCTTGCAGCATCAGAGCTACAGAAAAAGGAACATAAACTAGCAGAACAGACACAGTCACTCCGTGATGCCAATAACAGACTGTTGCACTGTGCTGCTCAAGACACTGAGCGTGAAATTTGTATGTTGAGAGATGATTGTGAAAGGTTGAAATGTGATAAGAAAGAGATAGCGTATTTGAATGATATTGTGAGTGATACGAATGAGGGTTTAAAAGAGGAGAATGCTAAGTTGAAAGGGGAGTATCAGGTTGAATTGTGAGTTAGACAAAGAACTTAGGGAAAATGTCAAATTGGGTGCCACGTATATAGTGTTGCAGAGTGAGGTTGAAAAAGGTATTGAGCAGGGCACTGCAAGAGTTTGTCACAAGAAGTGTGGATCAAAGATAGTGAAGTTGCGCCATCAATGGGAGGTTTTTGCCGGCCATGTTAAGGCCATGAACGGGTTTCAATACACGCCCATTGAGCTTGCATCATCCAGCAATGATGACTCTGACTTTGATGATGAGGCATGCCATGTCACACGCAAGTCCAACCCCCGTGATGGAGCAACTTCCGACAGCCATCCCCAAGATGGCACCAATGTTGTCATGCACTCTGCGACACCACATCTACACAAACATGGTGGAAGCCATATATGCCACCAAGATGGCAGCCCCATAACACAGGTGGAGGGCCTGTATTCCGTGGTATGCCTCCAATCGCTCCTCTCACCAGGGGAGACACAGCAGAGATTCGCAGCCTAATTCAGGAAGCAATCAGTAATATCACTGTACTGGAGGACCAAAGGAGAGCCATCCGAGACCAAATTGACAAAATGTTCAAAGAAACTGTCAGTTAGGACCATGCATACAAGGCAGTTGCTGATGAGGCAGCAGAAGCTGAGCTTCACGGCGCCATGGAATGTATTGCGTTGAATGTGACTATGCATACTTCCAACCCCCTGCAAGCAACCCACTCTGTCCAGAAAATTGACCAAAGTATCAGACAGGTGGGCCCAACTGACAATCTCATTAGCAACTTGGAGAAAGTGCACTCCCTCTGTGAGAAGCTTTCTGTCCAACGGGAATACCAGGCTCAAGTCTTGCGACAGACGATCGAACCTATCCTCTGAGCCAAACTATCAGACTGTACGCAATTCCGACACCCTTGCCTTCGATGACATTGCCACGGCCGTCATAGCTACCAACTCCCCAGGCATCATGGGAGCTCGCTTGGCCTATGAGGTTAAGCAGAATGCCAAAGAAAGCCCCACGGCCTACCACCAAAGGTTATGGCGCACATACAATACCGGCAAACATAGAAACATAGAATTTGATGGCAGATAAGGACCACTTGGCCCACCCAGTCTGCCCATTTCCCTACCTAATGGATAAGCTGCAGATCCTAGTTAACCAGCAGCCTACTTCTTCCTACCCACACCCCCTAGAATTGCCTTATGACTGTCCCATGCATGCTTGAATTCCACCACCGTTTTTGACTCCACAACCTCCTCCAGAAGGCTGTTCCATGCATCCACAACCCTCTCTGTGAAAAAATACTTCCTTAAATTACCTCTGAGCCACCCCCCATCTTCAAATTGTACCCCCTTGTTCTTGCACACACTAGTAACCCCCTTTCTTCAGAGTGGACTCCATTTACTATTACTCTCTGTGTCCTATTCTCCAGCCAATTCTTTACCCAGGCTGTCATCTTGGGACCCACTCCCAGGCTGGCTAACTTGCATATTAATCTTTGTGTGGGACTGTGTCAAATACCTTGCTAAAGTCTAGGTAAGCCATGTCCACAGCCCTCCCTGATCTTCTACTTTGGTCACCCAGTCAAAGAAATCTATCAGATTCGTCTGACATGACCTTCCCGCTGTGAATCCATGCTGCCTTGGGTCCTGGCCCTCTGGCCTCTAGATACTCGACAATTCTTTCCTTCAGAAGTGATTCCATCATTTTCCTTATCACTGAGGTTAAACTAACAGGTCTGTAGTTTCCTGCATCTGCCTTGCTCCCACTTTTGTGAAGGGGAATCACATCTGCCCTCCTCCAGTCCTCAGGTACCACCCCATCCTCCCATGATTTGTTAAAGAGGGTAGTCAGTGGTGTCACTAGTTCTACCCTTAGTTCTTTTAGAATTCTGGGATGAATCCAATCAGGCCCCATTGCTTTGTCCACCTTCAGTTTTAAGAGTTCTTTCAGAACCCTTTCTTCTGTAAATGGGCTGGTATCAACTTCTGTATCCAGAGAGTTTCTATTGTTTGTTTTAGGTACCTCCCCCTCTTCATTTGTAAATACTGAACAAAAATATTTATTTAGTATCTCTGCCTTTTCACAGTCACCCTCTGCCCACCCCTTCCCCTTTATTAAGCCTCACTATCCCTCCCTTGGTCTTCCTTCACTCCCTGATGTACCTATAAAAGGTTTTATCCCCCTTCTTAACTGAGTTTGCTATCTTTTCCTCGGTTTGGGCCTTTGCTGTTCTGACTGCCTTCCCAGCTTCCTTTTGCTTAAACTGATACAGTTCTCTGTCCTGCTCCTTCTGTGATTCCTTGTACTTCCTGAATGCTTTCTTTTTCTCATGAACCTTCACTGCCACTTCCTTTGAGAACCATAGTGGTTTCTTACATCATTTTGTTTTATTTATTTGCTTCACACAAAGGCTTGTTACCTCTGTGATGGCAGTTTTTATTATTCCCCATTGTTCTTCCACCCCTCCTTCCTGCCCATTTGCTAGTGCATTCCTTAGGCACTCACCCATTTTGGCAAAGTCAGCCCTCCTAAAGTCCAGTACTTTTGCCTTTGTATGGCTTGACTCTATTGCTGTGTTTATTGTGAACCATAATGTTCAATGGTCGCTAGTTCCCAGATGGCTACCGACTTCTACATCTGTGATCCTCTCTCCATCTCCATTTGAGAGAACCAGGTCTAAGATTTCTCCCTCTCGAGTGGGTTCCAATACTAGTTGTCTAAGGCATGCCCCCTGTAGGGCATCTAGAATAACCTCACTCTTAGAAGTGGCTGCTGCAACTGCACTCCAGTTAACATCTGGCATATTCAGATCACCCATCAGCAATATCTCCCATTTTCTGCCATTCTAAGTATACTTTCTATCATTTCCTTGTCCATTTCCTCCCCCTGAGAGGGGGGTCTGTATACAACCCCTGTGTGGATTGTGGTGCCATTGCCTGTCTCCAAATTGACCCACAGTGCTTCTTCTCCTCCTCCCTGTTTACCCTTTTGTTCTGTTGCTTTGATTCCTTCCCTTATGTAAAGAGCTACTTCTCCTCTTTTACCCTCCCTGTCCCTCCTGTAGATAGTGTATCCTTGTATGTTTACGTCCTAGTCATGATTTTGTGTGTACCATGTTTCTGTGACTGCCACGATATCCAGATGTTCCTCCTCCATCAAGGCCACTAATTCAGGAAGCTTGTTACCCAGACTACGGGCATTGGTACTCATTGCACTCCATTTTTTGATGGCTTTACCTTCTGTTGCAGCATCCCCCACTGACCTTTCTACCTCTGTATTTTTCTCATTTAGTACCCTGTTTTGTAGGAAGAGGCTGGGATTTTCCTGCTGCTTATCAGTGCCTCCACCCTTGACTAGTTTAAAAGCTTGCCAATGAAGCATTTAAACCGATTGCTCAAAAGACTTGTTCCCTTCCTGGACAGATGCAGACCATCCTGCCAGTATAGGCTGGTGTCCCTCCAGGTGGAACCCCAGTCCCCAATGAAGCCAAACCCCTGTGCTCCACACCATTTTTTCAACCATTCATTAAACTGCATGGTGCAAAGTACCCTCGCCTCACCAATGCCATTGACAGGCAGCACCTCTGAGAAGGATACTGTGTGTGCTACTTGTCTTAGGCCCCTCCCCAACTCTACAAAGTCCTCCCTGCACTGCTCTAATCTCATGATGAGCCAAGTCATTTGTCCCTAGGTGGACAATGACATCCAGCTCAGACTCCCGTGCAGTTGTTCTCGTGATCCTGAGGATGCGCTACCAGTCCCTCCAAGCCATGGCACCAGGCAGGCACCTTACTTCAGTTTTCCCTGCTCCCCCCAGTTCTATCCCCCTAATAATTGAGTCCCCCACCAGGAGCTGCTTCCTTTCCCTGTGGTGTCCTCTGTCTCCTTCCTGTGGGCCTCCCTTGTGACAGTTGTCCTCAGCCTCCTTAGTCTCCTCTGCGGGTGCATCCATAGGGAACTATACTCTCCCAGAATGGTGTATGGATTGTGGATAGGCAAAGGCCAAGCAGGTGAAATTCCACACCGAGATCAAATTGAGTACAAGGATTTGTGCATCCAGAATATGACTCTAGCCTTATGGGAAAACATTGAACTCAATGTTTATCTGAGTACCGATACCTTTGCGAATATTCACACCAAAATGGAGCGTGCCTATCAGGTCTACCTCCATAACCTTGCTTCTGGCAAAACCAACAAGGTTGCTGCAGCACAAGTGGCTGTAGTACAGCCAACCCCTGATACACCTACCCACTACACCATGGAGGGTAACAACTAGAAACCTGACACTACTTCAAATGACGATCATTCGCACGAAGGGGGGGACCAGAACTATGAAAACAACAGAAACAGAGACAGAAGTAATTGGAAAAATCCAAATGCCCAACAGACTAGCTACAACTGCAAAGGTCCTACCTATCAAAGTCTCAAAGATGAAAACAAGACCTTCATAAATTACTGGAGGAGGTCCGTGCTGAAAGAGCGTCTCAGCCTACATGAACTGTAGCAGCCCTCACTCCGGCCGCTGCACAATCATGCGGTCATGGGAAACCCTTTCCTGGACTCAACTGCTGAACAAACGAGCAGCTGAGGGAAGAATCCTTTTGTGGCACCGGTTACTGGCCAGACCAATGCAACAATCAAGGAGGAACCATCTGCACAGTCCGCTGTTGCGCCTGTGACATCACAGGTACATTTGTATCCTGTGCAAGACATACAGGAGGCCCTGAAAGATCCTGCAGGCCTCAGATTCCAGGAACAGGATGATGATGATTCTGAAAATACCGATTGATAATTACAGGCCTCAGTCTGGATTGTGAGTGACTTGATGGTTGACACAGATGGACAGTCTTGTATAAAGGCTATGGTCAGAGGCTGCCAACTTACCATGCTTCTGAATACCGGAGCAGCCATGTCAGTCCTCCATGATGAGGACCCAGTCTCATCTGACTGGTTTACCATCTGGAAGACAAGTGCCCAGGGTGTAGCTGGCATCCAGCTACACATCTACCAATCTGTTCCTCTACCTGTGGTGGTAGGCCACCTCAGGACTGATTTTGTGTTTGACCTCATGCTATTACATCATCACCCCAGCATACTGGGAACTGACTTTCTAGCACTACATGGCTGTGTAGTAGACCTAGCCAACAGGCTACTCATACAGATCAAAGGACAATGTCATGCTGTCACCATTCCAGAGTCACACGTGGTGGCAGCCATCTCCCATAACAACAAGGAGTATGACATCATGGCTTTGTTCAAAAACCATGACCTGTTTTCTGAACTGGCACCCTTGCTGCAAAAACATTTTGACGTGTTTGACACTAACAAGCATAACTGTGGTAGTATGCACACTATCACTGAAATCACAGGACCTGACCCTGTGAGGCAGAGGCAGTACCTATTTCCTGCTGAAGCCTTGCCATCACTGAGGGAGACCATCCAATCACTGCTACAACAAGGAGTGATTAGGACCTGTGTCTCCACTGTTAACTCACCTATTGGCATGTGAAAAAGCCAAATGGAACTTGGAGACTCACAAATGATTACAGAAAACTTAATCAAGTTACTCCCAGCTGTGTCTCAACAGTAGCATCAGCACCTGATGCGCTCAAGCTGTAGACACCTGACAAAAAGTAGTTCATAGTTCTTGACATCTCTAATGGGTTCTGGTCACTCCCATTAGCACAGGAAAGCCAATACAAATGTGCTTTTTCCTTTGATGGACACCAGTACACCTGGACTTGACTTCCCCAGGGCTTTCACAACAGCCCCTCCCTCTTCCATCTCCACATGATGGATGTCCTGGAGGGGTTCTCCACACCCCAGTGTCTTCTACAGTACATGGATGATTTGCTTCTAGCAATCACCATGAAGGAAGATAATTTGGCCCATCTAGATGAACTTCTGTCTCTCCTTAAGAGAGCAGGCCTCAACTGCAACCTCTCTGCTGCACAATTGTGTGAAAAAGAAGTAATTTTCCTTGGCCTATGTATCACAGACCAAGGCAGAAGCCCAGCTGTAAAGAAGATCCAGGGCTTACAAGATCTGTCACTTAAGCAATAATGCCCAACAGGATGTGTGTCGTGCTGGGATAACGTCACGCCTCAGGTGGTTGGGCACGAGGCCGTAGGCTGAGTGCATCCAATACCTGAGGTGTGACGTTATCCCAAATGACACACACCCTGGAGGACATTATTGCTATTGTGCAATGGCTCGTTGTTATGTATAAAATAAAAAAATAGTTTTAAAGAATGTTTTTATTAGAGTGGAAAAATATTTTTTTCTTAGGAAGAGATGCAAAAAAAAAGATCATCTGCCATAAGCTCATCTGTCATAAGCTCATCTACATTGGTTCACAGTGCTGAGACTAGGGCCATGATGTGCTGGGATAACATCACAGGTCCAGTCCCAGACTGACCAATCAGAAACCAGGATTTTTTTCTTGCCATTGTATAATTCCTACTAGCATGGCAACACTCAAACAGTTCTTAGGATTAGTAAACTACTCCAGGGATTTTATTCCTGACTTTGTCTTGAAGGCTGCTCACTTGTATGAACTTCTGAAAAAGGATGTCCCATGGACATGGTGCCCCACTCACACTGAAGCTATTACACAGTTCAAGCAGGTCTTAGCCTTAGCCCCAGCAATGATCAATCCTAACCCAAACCTCCCATTCCATTTGGAAACTGCCACTTCTGATGTGGCCATGTCTGCAGTGCTGGCACAAAAGTACAATGGGTACTTCAGACCAATTGCTTTTGCATCTCAGATGCTGTCCCCAGTAGACAGGAAATACAGTCTCTGTGAAAGAACACTTTTGGCAACCTTCTGGGCTGTCAAACACTTCATGTACATCATTGGGTATGCACCTATTATCTTGCATACCTGTCACACCCCAACCAACTTCTTGCTTTCAGACAAAGTAAAAGATGGTTCGGTCTCCAACACCAGACTTACCCACTGGTCTCTGCTTTTGCAGGACAGGGACATCAAAGTACTGCCTTCAAAAAAGCCATCAATCTTGGCCCATGGCCCACTCTATACAGATAAGCCCCATGACTGTGCACTCTAACCTCCTGACTTACCTGAGACAGGACGATTCTTACCAGCTACACCAGATGTTTTAGAAGATACCAGCTTGTATTGCGTCTTTACAGATGGCTCCACCTCCTATGTAGATGGAGAGAAGGTAGCAGGATTTGGTGTGCTCATATTAGATCAAGATGGCAATTTCAGGTGTATTTTCAGGAAATGCACTGTTATCTCCTCACAGTATGCCGAGCTGGCAGCTGTGGCCTGTGCTTTAGAGGTCATGCAGCATGGTGACAAGAATGCCATCATCTTTGCAGACTCTAATTGGGTCTGCTCTTCCCTCACTGAGTTTCTACCATTCTGGGAGAAAAATAACGTTACATCCTCTGATGGCATGCCTGTTAAATACAGGGATTTGTTTGTGTGTATGCACACCTTGACCCAGCAGTTTACTCACAAACTGTGCATCCACAAGGTAAAGGCTCACTGTAAATCTGACCCTTACCATGAATTCAATGATTGAGCGGACTCGCTTGCCAAAGCAGGTGATCAGGGGGGAGACATGGACAATGACTCACCCAGTAGTTATGGCAGCTATTTTCTTAGCCGCCAACACAGGCAGAAACCAATACCAGAACCTCCATTGGACCTTTCTGCTGCACAGAAATCTGACCCAAAGCTAAAGAATGTGTTTGAATTCCTGGACAAAGGAATCAAACAGGAACTACCAGCTGGTAGTCCATACAAGGGATATGCTGACAACACACATCTGTCTAGTGACCAGAAGCTCATCTGGTATCAAAAAGAAGATGCAGGTGATAAACTGTGGATTGCACCACAATCTCTGCGAACTGAATTCATCCATATGGTTCATGATATTCCCACTGGTGGACACCTGGGGGTGGACAATACCCTCCAGAGACTTAAAACTGTCATCTGGTGGCCTGGCATGGCCAAAGATGTAGAGAACTATGTGGACAACTGCATAATGTGTGCCCAGAATAACCCAATTTCAGTGAAAAAAAATGTCAAATTGTTACCATAAAGGCAAACTGGACCGTGGAATGTGATACAAATCGATTTCATTGCCCCCTTACAAAGTCCAGCAAGAACAACAAGTATGCATTTGTTGACACAGATTTGTTTTCTTAGTGGGTGGAAGCATTTCCCGCTAAGAACAACACAGCAAAGACAACTGCCAAGATCCTGGTGGATCAATTGTTCTCCAGGTGGGGTCTATCCCTGAAGGTAGACTCAGACCAGGGAACCAGTTTTACAGCTGAGCTGATGAAGCAGACATTCAAACTGCTTGGAGTAGATCAGAAATTCCATATTCCTTACCATCCTCAATCCTCAGGCCAGGTAGAAGGAGCAAACAGAAGAATCAAACAGATGTCATGCAAATTCATCAATGACAATCCCAAGGATTGGGATTCCCTCTTGCCAATACTACTGATGGCAATAAGGGGCACTCCTGCAGCAACTACCCAGTGTACACCCTACGAGGTTATGACTGGTAGAGTCATGAAATTACCTGATCACCTGTTGATTGACCTCCACACCCCCAATGCTGATAGAGTATCTGTAGATAAGTATGCTGAAAAACTTCATGATGACATCATGAAGACACACCTGTTCACTGCTAATCATATGGGTAAGGCTCAACAACAAGCAAAAGTTCATTTTGATAAGCATGTCAAAAAACTCGACTGGCAAGTTGGAGACCAAGTTATGCTTCTCCAATACAGACAACCAACTAATTCCTTTGCCAGCAAATGGGAAGGCCCATAACTCATTGTCAACAAACTCAGTCCTGCTGTTTATCAGGTCCGAGTTCAACAGCAAAAACAGACCACTGACAAGTGGTTCCATGCTAATCAGCTCAAATTGTATAAAGGTGAATAAAATTAATTTTCCTAACCCACATAGGGGGAATAGTACCCCTCACTTACCATTCCTTTTCTGTTTCTTTACAGTACACTGGCAAGATAGCTATCTTGCACCTCCTCATCCTGGTGGGACTACTTTCTTTGACTGTTTCTCAGAAAAAGCCTATCTCGACTGCACACAAACATCGTATAGAACACTTTCTTAGCAAACTTGAACATTCAGCCCCAGCAGGGGTCCATGTTAATGTTTCTAACAAAATGGTTACTGTTAAGGAAGGCTCAGATGTTTACCTTAATGCCATGGTAGTAGCTCCAGACAGGTCCGCATTGCAAATGATCGATTATGCAGATTTCCTTTATAGTCAATGTCCCAAAGCCTCACTTGCAAAGTTGGATACGCTTTACCACAGGGCCATATGGTTTATTACTGGTCTCCCCATCTCTACCAATCAATGTTTCCTGTACAAAGCCATAGGGTGGTCCTCTCTTACGTTTAGGCATAATAGAAATGCAGTCCTTTGGACTTATAGAACCTTCTTGAGCAGCTTCCACAATATATAATAGAATGTCTCCCATTAAGTGAGCCAGGAACGTATGCCCTAAGAAGCACATCCTACATCACATTATGTATCCCCAAGGCTTCCTCTCACTATGGCAGAGTGGCAATTAGTTTCCTGTTGCCAACATGTGGAACAAAGTACAAAAATTATTGAAATTAAGCTGTCTCCACAGTATGAATGCTTTTAATTCTCTATATGCTCAGTATGTGTGTGAGCCATGCAATTGCTACCTGAGCGTCTTATGCCTTAAATGTTTTTCCCCTCTAGAAATCCCTGTAGGGTTATTATCTCTTCATGGATCTCATGGCTGCTATGCCTTACTCACCCTGCTGTCTTTTACATATTGCTTATTCTGTGGCTCTTATTCCCCTACCTTGTACCATTTAACTGCCCTATTTCATCTTCGTATTCCCTTTCCACTGCATTCCACTCTTACTATCTCTTTCCTCTGTCCCCTAACTCTCTTTCCTGCCGTAGACTAGCGCTTCAGGGGCTCCTTGACCCTAAGATGGGAGAAATGCAGATATTGGGTGGTTGTCGCTTCCATATCTGCCACCTGAGACACATAGACCGGACTCCTTACTAGCGAGGTGCGGCATTGCTGATACCCAATCAGAACACGGCACTTTTCTGCTCTGGTGTCTGATTGGCTCCTGCAGTCTGCTCCTGTGTCTCTCTCAATACTAAGCTAAAGTCTGATTTTCTGTCTAAAACTTGCACAAAAAAGAACTGTACTTACTTATTGCCTAACAGTTATGATCTCTATTTTTTCCTGTTTAGAGTGTCAAGAGTTGGGACTCTGTTTGATTACACTCCTTTCTGAATTTCTGTGGTTGGGTCAGTCTTTAGGCATAAAGGAATACCCATTTCTGTTGTCCTGCTGTTTTGGTCCTCCTGCTGGTTCAGATGTTCCATTGTCCGTGGCCCAGCACTTAATACTGACCCCATCTTCCATCCCCTGCCAAGGATATGCTCTCCATGGGCTCCCTGCCCATAGGCATGGGAAACCCAGGGACCGGGCGGTCGGCGCTACCTCTACTGCCACCTGAGAAACTAAGCTGAGACTCTCCATTAGCAATGCACGCCATTAGCAGACATCCAATCGGAATGTGAGTGCTCTTCAGCGTTGGCTTCCAATTGGTTCCTGCAGTCTGCTTCTGTGTCCATTCTAAACTAAGCATAAATCTGATTTCCATGCCGAAATTTGCCAAAAAAGAGCTGTAATTACTTTTCTCCTTTACTGTTAAGACCCTTATCTTTCTGTTTAGAGTGTTACATTTAGGGAAATTCTGTGCTTGCATCAGCTCCCTACATGAACGGCCATTCACTTCTCCCTACTGAACTTCCTACTAACCTCATCTTATGTCCTCCTTAAATATTACAGAGGCACTCTGAACTGATATGACAGATGTAACATTGAGTACTTACTTGCGTTAATTGCATTAATTGTTTTTTACTTGTGTTATTTGGCTCTATTTTAAATATCTCTGTATGCACTGTACCATTCGACCTGGAGCTAACCAGGTCCATCTTGTAAATGAGCTTGCTCAACGATGTTCGCCTGGATAAATAAAGATTTTGATTGATTGATTGAAATACAATGGGAAACTGATCTTAATGGTTATACACTCCTTGTAGCTCACTTATCCAAAAGTACATTCCACGGATGGCCCAACACAGGTATTTCACAAAATGGTACACTTTCCATTCAACAAGCGTCTTCTAGACATAGTGGTCATTATAACTTCACTGCTTCAATAGATCCTGCCTTTTGTGATTGGCTCACCTCTGAGGAGATGCATGCTTTCTGTCTTCATAACTATATAGCTACTGAAGCTCTGTTTCTTTCTGTAGTTCCACCCACCAAAGAAGAAATGACTGACTGTCCTCCCCAGGAGGCTGGTCCTCCTAGTGGTTTGACCGCCACTTTCCTTCCTGGAGCTCTGAATAATAATGTACAATTTATGCATGTCCCAGTTATTTTCAGTCTTATATATTGGAATATGGCTGAGATTGGTCTCTGTCACACGACCAATATTTCTAAATTTTTCAGTATGATACTTACAGATATTGTAGCTGCTTACCAAGCATGCACAAAGGATCTAGTTAGTGGACCTCATACCACTAATAATGTAGGGGTGTTTAGACCCGCACCTAATGCTAAAGCTAGACCATGCACTAGGCATGACACTGCAGATGTTACCGGTGCAGCAGGCACCGTCTCTGGCCTTTTTGTGTCAAGCATGTCTATCTGGAATAGAGCAGATCTAGCTGCTATTAAAGCACATATAATTTTCAGCAAGCTGTTAAAAATGATATCCTACCCCTATTATTACATGGTGTAGATGGTTTAAGTAATGAAGACCGAATTACTGTATACAACATGCAGGAAATTGCCAAAGGGTTCAATGATACTAAGAATAAGATTAATGAACTGATTTTTCAAAAGAACAAGGAGGCAGACAAACAATATATTGCCCATGAACTTTTATGCTCCGCTTATGGTTATAGAAACATAGAAACATAGAACTTGACGGCAGATAAGAACCGTTTGGCCCACCCAGTCTGCCTATTTCCCTACCTACTGGATAAGCTGCAGATCCTAGTTAACCAGCAGCCTACTTCTTCCTACCCCCACCCCCCAGAATTGCCTTATGACTATCCCATGCATGCTTGAATTCCACCACTGATTTTGACTCCACAACCTCTTCCGGAAGGCCATTCCATGCATCCACAACCCTCTCTGTGAAAAAATACTTCCTTAAATTACCTCTGAGCCGCCCCCTCTATCTTCAAATTGTGCCCTCTTGTTCTTGCACACCTCTTTTTTTGAAAGATGCTACCCTCTTGGACTTTGTTGATTCCCTTGAGGTAATTGAAAGTTTCTATCATGTCCCCCCTCTCCCTCCTTTCCTCGAGGCTATGCATATTAAGCTCCTTAAGTCTCTCTTCATATGTCCTCCGGTGCAGACCCTGCACCATTTTAGTTGCCCTCCTCTGGACGACTTCCATCCTGTCTATGTCTTTGTGGAGATTGGGTCTCCAGAACTGCACACAGTACTCCAGATGGGGCCTCACCAGCTGTCTGTACAGAGGGATAACAACTTCCTGTTTTCTACTGGTGATGCCTCTCCCTATGCATCCCAGTATCCCCCCAGCCCTCCTTGCTGCCTTCTCACATTGCTTGCCCACCTTTAGGTCATCTGATATGACTACCCCAGGTCCCTTTCCATTTTTGTTGTTGTTAGTATCTCACCCCCATTGTGTACTCTTCCCCTGGGTTTTTGTTTCCCAGGTGCATTACCTTGCACTTCTTAGCATTGAATCTAAGCTGCCATACATTTGACCATTCCTCTAACCTTGCCAAGTCCCTTCTCATCCTTTCCACCCCACCTTGTGCATCAACTCTGTTGCAGATCTTAGTGTCATCTGCAAAGAGACATATTTTCCTTCCAGTCCTTCTGCAATGTCGCTATAAAGACATTGAAGAGGACTGGTCCTAATATTGAACCCCGCGGTACCCGCTAGTAACCCTCCTTTCTTCTGAGTGGACTCCATTTACTATTACTCTCTGTGTCCTATTCTCCAGCCAATTCTTTACCCAAGCTGTCATCTTGGGACCCACTTCCAGGCTGGCTAACTTATATAGTAATCTTTGTGTGGGACTGTGTCAAATGCCTGTTAAAGTCTAGGTAGGCCATGTCCACAGCCCTCCCTGATCTACTACTTTGGTCACCCAGTCAAAGAAATCTATCAGATTCATCTGGCATGACCTTCCCGCTGTGAATCCATGCTGCCTAGGGTCCTGTGCCCCTCTGGCAGCTAGATACTCGACAATTCTTTCCTTTAGAAGTGATTCCATCATTTTCCCTATCACTGAGGTTAAATTAACAGGTCTATAGTTTCCTGCTTCTGCCTTGCTCCCACTTTTGTGAAGGGGAATCACATCTGCCCTCCTCCAGTCCTTGGGTACCATCCCATCCTCCCATGATTTGTTAAAGAGGGTAGTCAGTGGTGTCACTAGTTCTACCCTTAGTTCTTTTAGAATTCTGGGATGAATCCCATCAGTCCCCATTGCTTTGTCCACCTTCAGTTTTAAGAGTTCTTTCAGAACCCTTTCTTCTGTAAATGGGCTGGTATCAACTTCTGTATCCAGAGTGTTACTACTGTTTGTTTTATGTACCTCCCCTCTTCTTTGTAAATACTGAGCAAAAATATTTATTTAGTATCTCTGCCTTTTCACAGTCTCCTCTGCCCACCCTCCTCCCCTTTATTAAGCCTCACTATCCCTCCCTTGGTCTTCCTTTGCACCCTGATGTAGCTATAAAAGGTTTTATCCCCCTTCTTAACTGAGTTGGCTATCTTTTCCTCGGTTTGGGCCTTTGCTGTTCTGACTGCCTTCCCAGCCTCCTTTTGCTTTAACTAATACAGTTCTCTGTCCTGCTCCTGCTGCGATTCCTTGTACTTCCTGAATGCTTTCTTTTTCTCTTGAACCTTCACTGCCACTTCCTTTGAGAACCATAGTGGTTTCTTACATCGTCTTGTTTTGTTTATTTGCTTCACACAAAGGCTCGTTACCTCTGTGATGGCAGTTTTATTATTCCCCATTGTTCTTCCACCCCTCCTTCCTGCCCATTTGCTAGTATTCCTTAGGCACTCACCCATTTTGGCAAAGTCAGCCCTCCTAAAGTCCAGTACTTTTGTCTTTGTATGGCTTGACTCTATTGCTGTGTTTATTGTGAACCATACTGTTCGATGGTCGCTAGTTCCCAGATGGCTACCCACTTCTACATCTGTGATCCTCTCTCCATCTCCATTTGAGAGTATCAAGTCTAATGTTGCTCCCTCTCGAGTGGGCTCCAGTACTAGTTGTCTAAGGCATGCCCCCTGTAGGGCATCTAGAATAACTGCACTCTTCGAAGTGGCAGCTGCAACTGCACTCCAGTTAACATCTGGCATATTCAGATCACCCATCAGCAATATCTCCCCTTTTTCTGCCATTCTAAGTATACTTTCTATCATTTCCTTGTCCATTTCCTCCCCCTGAGAAGGGGTCTTGTATACCCCTGTGCGGATTGTGGTGCCATTGCCTGCCTCCAAATTTACCCACAGTGCTTCTTCTCCTCCCTGTTTACCCTTTTGTTCTGTTGCTTTTATTCCTTCCCTTATGTAAAGAACTACTCCTCCCCCTCTTTTATCCTCCCTGTTCCTCCTGTAGATAATGTATCCTGGTATGTTTACGTCCCAGTCATGGTTTTGTGTGTACCATGTTTCTGTGACTGCCACGATATCCAGATGTTCCTCCTCCATCAAGGCCACTAATTCAGGAAGCTTGTTACCTAGACTACGGGCATTGGTACTCATTGCTCTTCCATTTTTGATGGCCTTACCTTCTGTTGCAGCATCCCCCACTGACCGTTCTACCTTGGTATTTTTTCATTTAGTACCCTGTTTTGTAGGGAGAAGCTGGGATTTTTCTGCTGCTTGTCAGTGCCTCCCCATTGACTAGTTTAAAAGCTTGCCAATGAAGCATTTAAACCAATTGCTCAAAAGACTTGTTCCCTTCCTGGACAGATGCAGACCATCCTGCCAGTATAGGCTGGTGTCCCTCCAGGTGGAACCCCAGTCCCCAATGAAGCTAAACCCTGTGCTCCGCACCATTTTTTCAACCATTCATTAAACTCGTATGGTGCCAATTACCTCGCCTCCCCATGCCTTTGACAGGCAGCACCTCTGAGAAGGATACTGTGTGTGCTACTTGTCTTAGGCCCCTCCCCAACTCTGCAATGTCCTTCTGCACTGCTCTAACCTCATGATGAGCCAAGTCATTTGTCCCTAGGTGGACAATTATGTCCAGCTCAGAACCTTTGCAGCTGTTGTGTGATCCTGAGGATCGCTCCTGTCACTCCAAGCCATGGCACCAGGCAGGCACCTTACTCAGATTTCCCAGCTCCTCCCAGTTCTATCCCCTAATAATTGAGTCCCCACCAGGAGCTGCTTCCTTTCCTTGTGGTGTCCTCTGCCTCCTTCCTGTGGGCCTCCCTTGTGACAGTTGTCCTCAGCCTCCTTAGTCTCCTCTGCGGGTGTATCCATAGGGGAGCTATGCTCCCCCAGAATGGTGTATGGATTGTGGTGTGTAACATCTGACTGGGTGTGCCTCTGTTCCACCATCCTGGTTCTTATGTAATTGCCACTGTTATTAACCTCTTCAGGGACATGGAAACAGGACACATTCCAGATCTTATTCATGATAGGAGAATGGCTAAATGGTATTGTCCTCATTGCAAATTAAATGGCTGCCTTACTATCTGTATGGCAAATTCTGTTAATATTTCTATGTCCACTGCTAGAAATCTTGGGTATGTTTCACAATATCCAAACCAAGCACCTTGTTACTTTACTAAAACTTGCTCAATTCATGACAATATGTTTATTACCTTTACTGTTTCACTACCACGCTTTGATCCACAGACCTCTGTCTTTGATAAAATTGCTGCTATTAATTCCATTGGACATCTGGATGATAACATCTACCGAGAAAGAACTGACCTTCCATCCTTGTTGGTTTACCACTCTATTCTACAAGCCTGGGTGGCACCCCACATGAACTGTTGCTCCAAGAAGGGATATTGTTACCTGTGCCGCTGTGATGTTTTTAACATTGTGAAACCTGTCTGCAGATACTCGCTGGAACATCTTGACTGGGCTTATACTCTTGGTGATGAATTGCCATCCAATCTGACTGATGTTGATGAGGATGATGAATTCTAATCTCCACAAGCTGCATCTTCAGTGCCTAATGCTGAAACAACTGCATCCCGAAGCTACCTGTAAGAGGTACATCGCTTCACTTCACAGCTCACCAACCAGTCCTTTGCATGTCCCGTATGTCTACAGAGATGGAGGGTTCCAACTGTGAGAGTGACTTACAATTCTGATGGGCAGAATTGTGTATTGGCAAATCATATATCCTTTGATTATGGTGAAAAAACTTGTGATATTTCAGCTCCTTTCATTTTACTCCACAGCAGAAAACAGTTGTTGGTCACACCATAATTACTCCTGTTTCTCTCTCTGTACCAGATGTTATTGATACTGATTTGCAATACTTGCTTGCCTTGTCTCAATATTTGCCCATATTTAACATGCACATTGACACTTTGACACTTTCTTTAAAGTCTCTTTTAGCTAGAAAAGATTTGCATTTGATTTATATTAGTAATAATATTTCTAAGGCTGGTGATGCTCTTAATGAACTTATTCATGATGGTGACTTAAGCACTGCTCTATCCAATACTTGGTTAGAATTAACCTCTAAAACTTTTGTTATTATCCAAGCATTTTTAATTATTTTTCTGATACTAACCCTTTGCTGTCTGAGACGTACACTAATACAACACCAAGAACAACTTGAATTCCTTTACAAAGCTCGTGCATCAGGCTTGTAAACAACTTTTTAGATCCGTCCCACTACTTTCCTGGGGTTGGTGACTCTTCTGAGGCAACAAGGGGGGAATGTTATCCATGGTCCAGCACTCCTGATTGTACCCCCACCTCTCAGACAGCAACATATACTGTATGTAGGTACATGTACTAACCTTAGGGCAAGGGCACTTATCGTATAAGCTAAAGTGTTAGGATCTGTGGTCTACTGTATTTCATTAATGCATATTATGCTTCATTATGTTTTACCAATGTATCTTAGTCCTGGGAGATGCTTTCCACTATATTTTTATTGTATAATGACATGAAAGGCAATAGCAACATCTTTAGCAAATGTATTGCTATTATGACCTTGAAGGTTTACAGTACCCCACTGTTAGTCTAATCATGCAAGCTAAGCAACTTCTCATGTTAGTTAGGACATCTACTCTAGGCCACCTGTTTTTGGCCAATTTCACACATTTTATTTATCTTCTTTAGCTGTTTCTATAGTAATTATCAGGGTATAAGACCCTGGACAGCACGTAGCTTCTCTGAGATGAGACAAGACTGCATTTTACTTAGGTAAGGAAAACTGACTAAGCTCTCCCAGTGTTATCACTGCTGGTTATAAGTCTCTGTATTACTGAGCTGTAATAAATTTCATTTATTACATGCATACCACTTGTCTGTTGTCTCTTCCTTTATGCCATTCCACCAAGAACCTGAGAAAGGTAATTTTATTACAAACTTACACTTCTGTATCTAAATATTACGTATTTGATAAAAACAAATAATAAATAAAGTAACAGAGACACATAAAAAACTTGATTTAGCTGGTTTCTTTTCCTGATGTTCATTATTAAACTATTTACTGTGGATCTGAGACATTTCTATAAAGTTATTGTAACCCATTGTGAGCTCAGTTGGTGAGGTTACTCAGCAAAGGCTTGCTGAGAGAGCACTGTTATCCCCACCAGTTCCTCCCTCAAATTCATCAAGGGAAGCCAAGTCCCATTAAACATATCTTTCTGTAGGTAAAACTCGGCTATAACCCTCTCCATTCTTTATATGTTTTTGAGAATTTCTATCCAATCCAGTAAAGTTGGAGGTTGTGGGGTTAGCCATTTATTAGTGATAGCTTTACCCACTGCTGACAACAAAATCCCCAAGAATGATCTTTGGGAGTTGGACCTCCTACCTTTTGACCATACCCCTAGAATCATATGTTGAAAAGATATATGTTCTGTGCTTCCTACATTTTCTGGTAGTTCTGTATCACTGCTGTCCAGATGGGTTTTAATATTGGGTATCCCCCAAAAATGTGGTAATGTGACCCTACCACTCCATAGTTTCTCCAGCAAGAGTCTGAGTGGGATGTATTATAATATTTAGTTTTTGTGGGGTTATTAAAGAATCTGCTGACTAGTTTCTAACAAAACTTTTTCCAGTTTGCTGAAGCCGAGGTCCTGAAGACTCCATCCCATATTTGTGACCATATACAGTCATCCAATTGTTGACCTGATTCTCTTTCCCATGCCACCTGACACTCGGGTGGATATTTATGTGTGACATTTGTATAAACCATAACCAACTCAGAGATTAGATGAGCCTCACCCCGAGTGCTAGCTGTGTTCAGGAGGAGATCCTCTAGTGAGTGTGTGTCTTGTTGGACCCTTTGCACATTGGTATCTTTACTTTAAAATGAAGCCACCTGTAGATAATGAAAGAAGTGAGATGTCAGGATGTCAAATTCGCATTGTGTGGTCTGGAATGTTTTAATTTGATTTTGTTTTATAAATTGTATGAAATAACAGAGACCATATCACCACCATTTGATGAAGACATGGTCCCATCAGGAGGGGTGTGTGTAAAATCTGGGTATCTTGAAATTTGTTTCTAACTGGAGAGGGATTCTGCCATTCCTAGATTATTTTTCACTTGGCCCTATACTCTGTAGAGTTGTTCTAGACTGGGTTCAGAAATTTAGTGTTTATCAAATTGCCTGGCATGGACAAAAGTCCAGGGAGGGCCTAGCTCCATGGCTGCTACCCTCCTCCATATCTACCTATGTAATCTGTGAATTCTCCTTTAGGTGTTCTGCCCAGGGAATTAATTGGGCCATAAGATAATAAGTTTTCAGTTGAGGTAGTCCAAGTCCCCCTTTTAGTTTACAGTAAGTGTTCACCAAGCAACCCTTGCCCTTTTGCCATTCCATATAAATGTATGTAATGCTTTATCTATTTTATGCCAGTCAGTGCTAGGGTTATGCAGTGGTAGGGAGCTGAACACAAATAGAAAGCATGGGAGCGCATTCATGCTGATTGTGTCTGTTTTACCCATTTGGGACAAAGGAAGTAAGTCCCACCTCTTTAGATCTGTAAAGATCTCTTGCATTAGCCTACCATAGTTCAGGTAGTTTGAGGTTTAGTGGGAGGTGAATCCCCAGACATCATATATGGTAGTTATCCATTTGAAAGGCATGATCCTCCAGTTCTGGGGTCCGGTGCTACTAACCAACAAGATTTCTGTCTTGTCTAGTGTTATTTTGAATCCAGAAACTTGACTATATAATAGTAGTATTTTGGCCAGATTGGATAGGTTTCAGTAGGGTTTTTTAAATAAAGCATTGTGTCATTAGCATACAAGGAGATCTGACTTTCCACTCCCCCCACCTTTATACCCTCCAGTTCTGGGTGTGTCCTAATGTATTCAGCTAGTGGCTCCATACTCAAGGCAAACAGCAGAGGTGACAGTGGACAGCTCTATCTTGTGCCACTTTGTATATTCAGTGTTTCCAACAAAGTGCCATTGATCTTAATCCTGGCTTTGGGTGATTGGTAAATAGCTTGGGTCCAAATTAAGAACTGTTTCCCAAAACCAAATTTATTTAATATCCCTATGAAATAATCCAACCGGAGGTGGCCAAATGCTATTTTAGCATCTACTGCAATTGTCACCTGCTGGTCTTTTGCTAGTGCCCCTATCTGGAGTACATTTTATGATGATGATTCTGTTTCTACTGTGTCTTATTGTTTTATTGTACTGTGCCTTGATATTTGAAAGGCACATGATAAATAAAGTATTATTATTATTATAATATCAAGACAGCACCTAATGTTATCTTGAAGGTGTCTCTCTGGTACAAAACCTGTCTGGTCCATGTGTATTAAATGGGGTAGAAATCTATTTGCTCTAGTGGCTAGAATTTTAGTGAAAAGTTTTGAATCAACATTAAGCAAGGAAACTGGCCTATAGGAACTACAATTTTCTGAAGGGTTACCCTCTTTAGGTATAACTGTAACAAATGCATCTCTCCAGGTATGGGGAAGGTCAGTGGCAGTTTCACAGGAGTTGAACATATCAGTCAGCAGGGGAGTTATATGGGGGAAGAATTTATGATAAAATCCTGTGGTGAATCCATCTGGCCCTGGGGATTTACCTGTTTTCATATTGGCTATTGCCTGATTAACCTCTGCCTTTGTAAAAGGGGCATCCAGAATTTGTCTTCCTCTGAGAGTCTAGGGAGTGTTACCCCATCCAAGAAGTCCTGAAATTTCCTTTGACCTTCCAGAGTTGGTGCCTCTGCTGAATAGAGTGTAGTTATACTTCAGCTATGTCTCTAGGCATATACATTGTAGCTGTTTGACCTTGTTTGATCTTCTGGATTTTATTAATATAATGCTCCGCCTGAAGTTTTTTCAGCCAAAAGGCTAAAAGCCTTCCTGCTCAGTTGCTCTGCTTGTAATATTTCTGATTAATGTATCTTAATTTTCCTTCTACTTATTGGTCCAGACTAGTTCGAAATTTTGTTCTGATCTTTTGCATTTCCTCCCAGACTGACCGGGATCCAGAGTTTTATGTGCAGTTTCTAGCTGCTGTAATTTATATTTCAACCATATCTGTTGGTCTCTACATTGTTTCTTTAGGTTGGATGAATAAGAGATTATTGCACCCCTTAGGACCGCTTGAGACCATCCCAATACCACTTCCAGCCTGTGTCTTTCACTTTATTATTTTGTTAGTCTTTATTACTGTGTTTATTAAGTCCTTAAAATCTTCTCTTTCAAGCAGAGACATGTTCAGTCTCCAAGAGGTGTACCTCTCCCAGTCGCCCACCCATAGCACTATTCCCACCTCCGAGTTGTCAGATACTATCCTACGGTAGATTATACAGTCTTCTACCCTATATATATCTAGCCTACCGCATATCATGTAGTCAATTCGTGAGTATGTTTTATTCAGGTTAGAAAAGAAAGTGTAATCCCTGAGGGTGAGGTTTCTTTCTTGCCAGATATCAAGTAGAACTAGTTCCTGTATACCATCCCTGACCATCTTACTCATCTTATTATTGGCGGCTGCATTCTGTGAGGAGCAATCCATGGCTGGGTTCAGTACACAATTGAAATCACCTCCCCACAGTGTGATGCCTTCCCCTAGTTCTGAGATCTGGCCAATTAGCTCTTTGTAAAAGTGGAGGTTGTCCACATTTGGTGCATAGCTATTTATTAAATGCATCTTTTGGGAGTACAGATTTCACGATACTCCAACCACCCTGCCATCTTCTGTAGTGGCTTTGGACTCAAATTCAAAGGGTAGCCCTTTCTTAAATAGTATTGTTGTGCCAATTTTCTTACCTGTGGGATGAGACAAACTGACCACCTTACCCACCCAGGATCTTTTTAATTTTTGGTGTTCCAGAGGTGACAGCCTGGTTTCTCGGAGAAAACCAATGCCTACATTAAGTTTCTTTAAATAATGTAAAATCTTCATTCGTTTTATAGGGGAATTAATTCACTGATAGTTCAATGAAATGATTTTTAAAGTACCCATTGTTATGTATTGGGGAGAACCCTTCCTTTCTCTAAGATTTGCCTCTTATATCCTCCATTCAATATTTTGTTTTTTCCCATCCTCCCTTGCTCGACTACCTTTAGTGATAACCAAGCTCTTATGGTGTCTGTAGATTTCTCTAGCCATAGTGTTATAGAATTTGGCACACCTGGTGCCCATAAATAGTAAACATTAACATCAACTTGTAAACCATATAGCTCAGACTTAAAGAAAGTCTTCATGTCAATAAAATTCACTAAGTACATAACAATACATAACAGAACCAGAATTTTTGTTCCCGAGGTAAACTATGTGTTACAGCAATTGCTGCGGTGCTTGTTAAACAACAAGCCTGATCTAGCATGTCAGTGAGGTTAGAGGGTGCTGTCATGGATGGTGTGGATAGGCCACAGCTGTACCATGCCAGTTCGACATCCTTTATGTTGACCGGCATCTCACCGAGAGGAATCATGTTGACCGCAAGTTGCAGTCTACATGCTTCCTCTGTGTCTCCCGGTCCTGTTTTTTTATCGGGGGTGAGCACCCCCCCCCCCGTCTTTAGGATTCTCAACTCCAGTCAGAGCTGATTTGGGGTAGGGGTGCAGGACTAGGAGACAGCATGCCCCTGTCTTGGGCACACCAACACAGCGACCTGTCAGCAAATTGTTGATTTTGCCAACAGGTATGTATTTCGCTTTGTTGGTGTCACCATAAGGGTGGCATACTGTAGGCCACAAGTGTTTGTTATACTTTAGTTGGGTGAGATGTTTATCCACCTTCCAGGGCTGCCACCCAAACATTCTTTAATTTTCCTTTCAGCTTTCTGGTATTTAAATGCCAGCAAAATTAGTTCATGGGGGAGTGGAGTGAGGAAGGAGGGGCCATACCCTCTGAGTTCAGTGTTATAGTTAAGCAGGGCTTTTCCATTTCTCTTATGCCTTCACCCCCTCACACACAACTGAACTCCAGTGTATGCATAACAAAGCTTTAACACTCGATCCTGAGGTCGCTATCTGAAGCCCCCGAATCTGATGGTTGTGTTTAATCCTCCATAAATCTTAAATTTTAAACAAAACATAGATGATTTATCTCTCATATAAGTGTTCCTTGTATTTTTTCTAGAGTAAATGTTGCCAAAACAGTTTTCAGAAAAGTACTTGATAAAGTTTATTAGATTCCAGTGATTTTCTAATCCCATATAGTCCTAGGTTTCTCGCTTGTTGTTTATTCCAAGATCGGAACTGTGTTTTCGATGAAACACATGTGCTGGAAACATGGTGAGTATTCCACATTGTGAGTTTCCCCCAGGATTAAGGATTCCCACTTGTGAAACTCAGCAGGAGCTAGATATAAGATTGCCCGAGTCCCATTAAGCTGGTCAAGTAGAAGAACCCGCATGATGAATTCCCTCCATGCAGTTTTCCTCTGCAATCATTTTGGTTTCTCTCGCTAGTAATTCCTTGAGATCAGCACTTAAATATGATGGCCAGGAAATGGTTGTTGATGGGCCTCTCTTTGGTCTCCCAGCTCTGCATCATGCTGCTCATGCAATCTCTTGTTCCAGCATTGCTGAGTGAAGGTCTGGTATCTGCAGGCTCATTTTCTTCAGGGTAGGTGTTGCCTCGTGCAGTGATTCAAATATCTGCGGCCCTTTCTCTGTAATCAGGCGCAGTCAGGCCGGGTATAAGATCTGGATCTTGATATTTTTCTCTCTAGCAACTTTAATGATATCTCTGACTTGCCTCCTTTGGCCATTGAGGTAGTCTGAAAAGTCTTGATCCAAGGTTATGCATGGCCCATCTAAGGTGAGATCCTTTTGCTTCCATGCTGTTTGTAAAATAAATTGCCTCTATAGTTCAGCATTTGGACAATAATAGATCTGGGATGGGCTAATTGCTCTTTTGGCCATGGGATTAGGGAGTGGTGGGCCCTCTCTATTAAGAGTTGCTGGTCATCTGGGAGTTTTAGTATTGATTTTAAGATATTCAGAATAATATCTTCCATACATGAGTATGAACTTTCCATTCCCTCTGGGACTCTGTATATATATATGGAAATTGTTCCACCTAGAATGGTTCTCTTGGTTTCCAATTAATTTTGGAGTTCTTGCTCCCTGGCCAGCAGATACAGGAATGCTCGATCATGTAGGCTTGTTGAATCCGAGAGGTGTTCCTATGGCTTGCTCAACTGCTATTGTGCACTTGTTGATCTGTTTGATGTCAGCTCAGACATCCGCTACTGAGAATTCGAATCTGTGGAGGGTTTTTATAGTTCCATCTAGTTTTGCCATAATCACATGCTGTTCCATAGAGTCCATCCCTTCCTCTGAGTCGGCGATGCTTTCTACTGGAGAGGCTGGTCTATAGTTGATGTGCGGGCCTTGATTCTTGTCTGAATCCATCAAAGCTTTAATTCTGGCTGCTTGTGAGTGTTTTCCTTTTGATTTAGCTGTCGCCATGTCTCAGACTGCTAGATTAATGTTTTGATGTTAAATTATTTGCTTATAGCCAGTATTTCTTGTGTCTAACCGGTGGCGGCTCCCAGAGCTCTCACACTATGTGACCATGTGGCTTACGACATCACCGGAAGTCTCGTATCTCTTTTTTAGAGTCTTTTTCAGGAGTCTGCACAGATAGAGTGATTTTTCCTCTCTCACAAGCAGCAGCCTGGACCACCCCATGATGATCAGAATGGGCATACAGATACTCCACTCCCTGCTTGTCCACCTGATAGCTTCTCTCATTTTGTTTTCTTCTTTCTTTTTTGTTGATGGGTTCAACTGAACTGGGTGCAGCCATGATTTTTTTTTTTGTTGTTTAACATTTTATTATTATTATTTTTGGACAGAACACACACATAGAGGCAGAGTATTGCACATACAGATCTGACTCATACCTCAACATTTGGTATAGCCAGCGAATAAAATTAACATGTATTCACTCCATTGGCTGAAAACTTTAAAACCATATAATTTAAAATAATGTCCATATTACAGTCCTTGGATCCATGAATTAACAAGCCGATGTAGGCTTGCTCACCCCCAAAGGAAGGGAGCCTTGTGAAAAAGAAAATACATATATTGCAGAGAAGAGAGATATGGGACAAATAGGCCTAATTCATAATCTAACTTCTCTACCTCAAGTATGTCCATCTGCCCTGCAGATTGTAATATCAACTATATACAGAAGGCAATCTTTACTGAGGCATACATATAACCAGGATGGAGAAAGGGACAAGGGGACTACAGATAACAAAACCCAGACCTGATTGTGGGGGGGGGGAAGTCTAAGAAATAGAATTGGAAAAAGTATTGTGGCACTACTTAGACCTTAAATAAGGCTGCCAACATTTATCATACCGGGCTAAAGAGCCTTGAGCAAAACTGGAAATCATCTCGAATGCAGCCTCTTGGGCAAGTGCCAGGAGGAACTCATGCACAATCAGAATCTCTGGGGTTCTCCATCTCCTCAATATGAGTCTCTTGGCCAGTGCCCCAACCAATGTGATCCATTGTGCCTCAGGACTGTATTTGGGCACGGTCGAGCTACCACAGCCCAGAAGGAGCAAAAGAGGGTACGGAACAGTACTGGGGAACACCTGTTGACACATGTCTTGAATTGCTGACCAAAAGTACTGAAGATTGGGGCAGTCCCAGAGTATATGGAACAGGTGGGCACCGGAGTTACCACATCTCCAACATGTATCTGCCGATATAAGTCCCATTTTAACTAGTTTAGCCGGGCCTCTACACCATCTATGGAGGGTTACTATGGCCTTTTTAAGAGTTTTATGTATATGAAGTAACATCCTTTGTGGTGGAGCTACTCACAACATATCCATAAAATCAGTATCCTTTTCATCCTCCTCTGTTTCTAGTGGGGGGATGTTGAAGGTATCAACCATTTGTCTAACAAATGATGAAAAAGATGAGTAATCCTCAGTTTGCCTTGGAGGAGGTTTGAAATCTTGCTCAGGTGTGCCCACTAACTCCATGGGGTTACCTTCCTCCATATGCACATCCTGTTTCTCCTCCTCTACAGGCAGATAGGTTGGAGCCTGAGCCGGGGACAAGTATGTTATTGAAATTTCCCATGGCCTGGATCTCCTGGAAAAACTGCCACATTTTCGATATGTCATTAGATGATGGCATTTTTTCTGTGTCATCTGCCATCTCCTTTCCCCGTGCAGGAGGAGTGGCAGTGACATTATTTTCTTTTTTTGTTTCTTACTGGCAGACACTGTCTCTGGTGCCTCCTCTAAGGTGCTTTTATTTTATTTCTGCCTTCACTGGATTCAGGGTTCCCCCTTTCAAACACCCTGATATCTGAACCATCTTTACCTAGCCTTTCTGATTTCTGTGCAGCTTTATCTTTTTTCTTGTCACCTTTTACATTATTTGCTGCTGGACATTAGGAAATGAACCCTTCAGATGCATGCTTTCCACCATCATTGAAACATAGAAACATAGACTTTGACGGCAGATAAGGACCACTTGGACCACCTAGTCTGCACATTTCCCTACCTACTGGATAAGCTGCTAGTTAACCAACAGCCTATTTCTTCCTACCCCCCACAAGAATTGCCTTATGTCTGTCCCATGCATTCTTGAATTCTCCCACAGTTTTAGACCCCACTACCTCCTCAGAAAAGCGGTTCCATGCATCTACCACCCTCTCTGTGAAAAAATACTTCCTCGAATAGCCCCTGAGCTGTCCCCCCTCTATCTTCAAATTGTGTCCACTTGTTCTCGCATATCTCTTTTTCTGAAATATGCTACCCTCTTGGACTTTGTTGATTCCACTGAGGTACTTAAACGTTTCTATCATGTCCCCCTCTCCCTCCTTTCCTCAAGGGTATAGATATTAAGATCCTTTAGTCTGTCCTCGTGTGGCTTCTCTTGCAGACCCTGCACCATTTTAGTTGCCCTCCTCTGGACTGCGCTCCTCTGGAGTGTGTTTCCCAGACTCCTTGTGTTGGGACCACACTCAGAGCCATTTTTTTTTAATTTTTTGGTGACACAGAAGTAGACTGAGAAAGCTTTCTTCTTTTTAAAAGTTTTATCATTTTAAATGAGGTTTTTGGCAAAAAAATAAGACAGGATATACAATTTATAAAGTTGTGTTGTGGACCTAAACATTTTAAACAAAGCTTGTGACAGTCTGCCCTTGCCAGGAACTGAAAACAATTTTTACAATTTAAGGTCTACAGGGTCTCTCTGAAATATCAATTACAGAGAACCTTGAAATAATCAAAATGATTCCCCAAAAAATGATACAGTACAAAAGCCCAGTAGTAAAAACAGCTCCTGTACTGAAGAAACTGTGCTAAAGGTTCCTGTAACAGGAACTGATTAATTAAGGTGACAGGGCACAAACAGAAACAGAAAGTGAAAACGCTCCATTATCTGTAAATTGGATAGCTAAAAATAGTAAACCACAAACATTTTGCAAAGGAACCTGGTTTACTAGCTAAAATATTCATGGTAGCCAAGTGGGATATTCTCTGGTTCCTGGGAATCAAAATGGGGACTGCAGAAACCTTAATTACAGAAAAAAACAAGCTAAATGCAGAGTAATTGAGAAACAACTAACTAAATACACTTTTTTAAAAATATAACTACAATTTAAAAACCTGACTAAAGAACCAGCTGTTACCAGACTTCACCACAGGGAGACTGCTCTCTTCAGGCAGAAAAACAGATCTGAACAATGGCCAGAGTGGAGCATGATTACAGAGTTTGAATCTACATTCCAAATTTTAAAATTTGCATACATTCTGTCTCTGGGGCATCACTCTCGGCCAGGATGACTGCATAAAGTATAAACATCTAAGTGAGGAATTCCTGGGGTTAGAACATGATTAAGCATGGGATGGCCTCTAACCAACTGGGGTTGTCCATGCACCATGATTCTGTCGTGGCCAGCAGATCCAGGTCTGCCTCTGCAATGATTGCCTCAAGTTAGGAACTGTGTTTCCCAGACTCCTTGCATCGGCACACATGGCTCTCCATTCTGTTTGTCCCTCTCTCCCTCTAACCTGCCTCCTCTTCCTGCTTCCCCCACTTGCCACATCTGTCACCCAAATCCTTCCCTCCGTTGTTACGTTGTCTTCCTGCCTTCAAGTTCCTCTTCCAGACTTGCCTGCCCTGCCTCTTTCTTTGCTTCCACCTCCAACCTGCTGGGAATTTCTTCTCCCTGGGTTAACCTTCCCTGTTGCACTTGTCTCTGGTGGAGGCAATCTCTGCTTCCAACAGTTTTTCTGCCTCCCCCTTGGCTATTTTAAATGCTCATCAAAGTAGCATTTAAACTTTCCACCCAGTTCCCCTACTGGATAGATGGAGGCCATCTCCCTTGTACAGGCCTCCATCCCCCAGGTGTGACCCTAGACCCCGATGTAGCCAAAGCCCTCCTCCCTGCACCATACCTTCAGCCACCCATTGAAGGAGCTGGTGAGGCATTGCCTAGCTTCCCTTGACCATGTATGGGTAGCACCTCAATGAATACTGCTGTGAGAACTACCTGCTTCAGGCCCCTCCCTAGATCCCTGAACCAGTCCTGCACAGCAGCTTCCCCTGACAGATTGTTCATCACCAGGTGGACAACAACATCCAACTCCCTCCCTACCCCCTCTTCCCAGGCGCTCTCTAAGATCTTCCCTCCAGTCCTCCCCCACAAAAGTGCCAGGAATGCATGTACTATCCTGTCTCTCCCTTCCTCTACCCACAACTCAATCCTCCTGACTATGGAGTCCACACTAGCAACTGCCTCCTCCCTGGTGGGGGGGACTCTTCCAACCTCCCGGGGCCTCCTCTCTTATTTGTGCCTTGGATACCTCCTCTTGGCTTCCCTGTCCCACCAGAATGGCAAAGGAATTGTGCAGTGGAAAGGTCTGAGGGGTGCTCTCCCTCCTTCCTCCCCCTATCTTCCCACAATCCATCAAGGTCCAGCCACTCTGCCTCCTTGCTGACATCCATTGAAGGAGCAGCAGCAAACTAGGTGGCCTCGGGTGAGGTAAATGGTGCCCTGTACTGGTACCAGATTGGGCCTCTGCTGTCAGCCAAGGGAGGTGCCTGGATATGGGGCAACACCTCAGTCTCCAGAACATGTCTCTGAAGATTGCAACCCCCTCCACCCATTACACTACACCGGTCCCATGTCTGACTTCCTTATCCTGACTTTTTGCTGCCCTGCCTTTCCCTTGCCTTTAGGCTTTCTATATCACTAATTCCATCCCTTGGCTTCCCTTTACCTTTCCACTTCTTTGTCTGTGTTTGAACCCTTACCTAGATAGGGTTTCCTTCAATTTCCTTTTTTGGTCCTTTGGTGATTGGGGAAAATTGGCTTCCTATACCCACTTTCTCCCTCTACCTTAGATTAGTTGTTGCCTTTATTCCCACCCTTCTGTGTGTTTCAGTTTCCCTTAGCTTGACCTCTGTAGGTCTTAACCCTTGCTACACTATGCCATAATTTCCTCCATCCCACTGACAGCACTCCCAGTATACAGTTGGAGTTCCCTCTTTGCCTGCTGTCACCTGCTGATGCCCGATGATGCCAATCATACACCTGTTACACTCTTTTGCTGTTCCACTTACTTGCTGGAACACATTGGGTGGATGGGAATTTATACAAGTATCTAGATGTCCTGATGCCTTCTGACTGGTCCCTCAGTTGTTTGTCCCATCTTCTGCTGCTCTGACCCTCCTACTCTGTACCCTGGCCCTGCAAACTCTAAGAAGTGCAAAAAACAAAAAACAAGCCAGATACTTCAGTATTGCTTTCCTTATTACAGCCAAGGAAAGCAAACCCCCTCCTAATGTTGGGTGCTCGCTGAAAAGAAAAGTGCACTGAGAAGAACAAAGCAGGGAGGTTTAAATGTCCATCTCTTGCCTTCTGAATGGTCCTACAGTCATCTGTCCCACCTTCTGCTGCTCAGACCCTCCCACTCTGCATGTACTGGAGGACTTGGAGGGTAAGTGACATGCTTAGGGCCACACAATAAGTATCTTAGTCTGAGGAAGTTTGAACCTGTGATCCACAGTTTTCAACAGCATTTTAACTGCCTAAACACACTTCCTCCAATATCTGCAAGGGTTCTAAAAGGCATTTGCAGGCAATGCTTGTTTCTTATAATTTATTTACAGAGGACAGCCCAGCAGAGTTAGAACATGTCATTCCCAGTAGGATCTTGCTTTTATACAGTCTGAACTACAGTATCCCCTGATAAAAAAAATTGAGAGCATAATTAGTAATCCATTCAATTTAGCAAGTAGTTTGACCACTGATATGTTCCAATCACATATCAAAAATATATTACACAGTTCAAACTTCCCTGCATGATTTTGGTCACATCAACACTGCGTTGTTGGCACCAGACCTCAGACTCAATTAGCTGCCAGTCTAGTCAGTTTGCCAGTTAAACAAAAAGTAAAAGCCAACACCCAAGATGGCCTTCTTGTATCTACAGTGAAAAAAATTAAATGCTAACACCAGAGATAGGATTCTCATGTCAGTGTTAAATAAAGTAAATGCTAGCACCAGAGATTGGCTGCTGGTGCAGGCATTAAAAAAAAAGATAATGCTGACATATGGGTTTGGTTCCCAGAGTTGACATTTAAAAACTAGAAGTCAACAGCTTGTAATGGGCATGGTGGTACTGTTACAGCTGACCCACCTAGCATAGATACTACACTGAGGATCTCTTACCTGAGCCCTGGAGAGCCTGGGATGGCATTCTTGGGGTAACGTCCAGTCATACCTGTAAAATATGAATAATGATGGGGTCAGAAAGGATCAATAGTTCTTTAGGAAGAAAAGAGGACTGAAAGGGTAGGCTAAATATAACAAAATACTTATCTGATCTAGCATCCTGGAGGATTTTATTACAGCTCTATTATTCTTTCCACCGTCAGCCTAAAATAGCATAAAAAGAGAGGGAATATTAATTATTTTTATGATCAGGTAATAAATAAACAGTTAGCAAAGCTGTTCTCCTCCATCTCTCACCACACACTCAGGAAACCATGGGTTCATATCCTAAGCATATTTAAAACAGCAGAGTATCAATTCAATAAAATTTTATTAGGTAATATAACCACTGAGGCAAGCTCATTTGCAATGGGTGTCCTTTCAAGTACGAAAGTTACACATGAAAGTTTCAGTTACAAAAGTGACAGTAATATATAAATATATATATATATAATCACACATGGCCCCACAATGCAAAGCATCATGGGCTGCATATGCAAATCACCACAGAATGTTATGCTGGTCCAACTTTAAGCAGAAATGCATGGTGCCAAAAGGCCTCTCACACAGTTTGCAAAGGGTGCTAACAGAAGACATATATATATATATATATATTTTAGTGGAAGTAGCGCCACTATAGTTAGGGTTGAGTAGGCAGTTTAATGTTAAACCCCAAATTTTGCACTTTAATTACTTTGCAACTGCTCAATGTATTTACACGAAACTTGACATGGGCAGTTCTGTGGGATAGATCTCTTGATGTGCCAAGTTTTTTTTGATCCAATATGCGGATTTTGCGCAATGCATAGTGAACAAAGTGTAAAAGTCATGTTTTTTCACCCTTTTTTGCTGACTTTTCCTCATCATGCTGTGGCCACACCGTTTGGAATTTTGGCCTGAAATGTTCAGGGTAGAAAGAGCTTGCCACAAAGAATAAGCCAGCATTAGAATGGGGAAACAATGTTAATTCATTCCAAAGTTATTCAATTTTGAAATTGCAGGTTCTGAGCATGCTCAGTTCAGTCTTTTGGATAGCTGCACAGCTTCAAACAAGGATCTGGGCTCATGAACAGAGATTTTAACAGCTCACAAACAGGGATTCATTAAATCCCTGTTCGTATGAAAAAAATCCCTGTTCATGAGCTGCCGTCTTGTTTTCAGTTTTCTTCAAAAACAAAACCTTGTAACTTGCCCCAGGGATATCTTCTGTTCACATTGAAGTATGGGTTTTGTTCAGGGTGATGCCCTCTACAAACACATGGATTTGGTTTCATTTACTTTAGCCAAAAATCATCTGTTTTTACATTTGAAATTCCTTGTTCATAACTCACTTCCAATCCCTGTTTGTGAGCTGTCAGAATCCTTGTTTGCAAGCCAATCACTGTTCGTGAGCTGTCAAAATCCTTGTTCATATGGGGACAACCAGATAGTCCTATCTCACGAACAGGGACTGGCTCACAAACAAGGATTTTGATACCTCATGAGCAGGGAGTTTGCTCATGAACAGGGTTTCTAAAAAGGAATCCCTGTTTGTGAGCTGTCAGAATCTCTGTTGGTGAGCTGTCAAAATCCTTGTTCATGAGAAATCCTTGTTCGTGAGCTGTCAAAATTCTTTTTCGTGAGGGGATGACCAGATGGCCCTAAAACTCCCTGTCAAAATCCTTGTTTGTGAGATGTCAAAATCCCTGATCATGAGCCAATCCCTGTTCGTGAGCTGTCAAAATCCTTGTTCATGAGGGGACGACCAGATGGCCCTACCTCACGAACAGGGATTGGTTCCTGAACAGGGATTTTGACACCTCATGAACAGGGATGTGGCACACATTCAAGAATTTTGACAGCTCACTAACAGAATTTGAAAGTTTGCTATTTCTTTGCCACTTCACTGCAAAGAAATGGTTAGAACATTTGGCTTGAAATTTGCAGGATAGAAAGGGGGTGTCCCAGAAATGTGACTTATGCTGATTTGGTGTAAACATTTGAATTGTTTACATAGTTATGGCACTCTGAAGCTGAGAAATTTCCCATAGGATAACATTGTGGTGAAAACGGTGCCTTTCAGTGCATATATTTCGAAAATAGTTTGAGATACAGATTTTTCACTAAGCACAGCTTAGTACACCTAGGTGTACTAAGCATGCGTGCAGGTTACCAGTGCATCATTCCAACTGCAGTGGAGTTTTTTCCAGAGTTACTATGGTTACTGAGCTATTGCACCATTTGCAGCACAAGGCTTTCTTGGAATGTGTCTAGGACTGCGCTGCATTTCTACAATTATTAGGTAGGTGGGACATATGGATACCATTATGCAGTAATCGGACTGCTTTGCCATCCATTATGCAATACTGGGAGTGCAGGGCCCTGAGGAGATGACAGTTCATTACAATGTCTGTGCACTTATGGATAGATGGGAGCAGCCCTGAGCATCCCAAAAACTGATACCATTGGAGCGCAGGGTCCAAAACCATATGAGGGTAAGATTACACATTCTCAAAAAGTAAGGAAATCCATTGCAAAAACTTTATTAATGCATCAGTTAGGGCTGAAGTGACAAACGTAAGGAAATGAGGCATTCGGGCTCACACCCTAACACCCTCCACCCTACCACCCACCCCACCCCCACTCTCCACGGACCAACAGGTGATGGGGTGTGCCTTGGGGTCATCAGGCCTAACTTTCACCCCATTCTTCTATACTGTACCATGTCAGCTTTCTTACACATGAAATGGGGTGAGAGTTAGGGCTGATGACGCCAAGGCACATCCTGTCACCTGCTGGTCTGTGGAGGTTAGGGTTGGGGTGGGGTGGTAGAGTGGGGAGTGTTAGAGTGTCATCCCTAATGCTTCATTTCTCTGCTTTTGTCACTTCAACCCTAACTGATGCATTAATGAAGTTTTTTGCAATGAATATATATATATATATATATATATATAGTATGTATATCTATATAACATCAATGCATCAGTGTGTTTTCTATAGTGATAAAAGTGAGGAAATTTGACATTAGGGTTCCTACCCTGAACCCCCACTCCCCACCGCCCCCACTCAACAGGCATCGGGTGTGTGTTGGGGTCTAGTTCTAACTCTCACCCCATCCCATGTATAAACAAGCTGAGGTGGTGTAGTGTAGAAGAATGAGGTGAGAGTTAGGACTGACAACCCCAACGACACCCCATGCCTGTTGGTGGGGGTCTAAGGGTGGAACCCTAATGTTGAATTTCCTCACTTTTGTCACTGTAGAAGAACCCTAAATGATGCATTAACAAAGTTTTTTGCATAGAATTTCCTTACTGTTTAAGAAAGAATAGAAAAGTAGAAAGTTGCATAAGTTGGTGGGAGCGTGGGGCCCAAACATTGCACACCCAATGACTAAAAAGTATGTTGACAACAGCAAGGCCAGCCACCAAACAAATGTCAATCTAGTAGAACAATAGAAAATGCTGTCCACAAAATGTAAACTGTGCCACACAATAGCTCCACAAAAAATACATTGTCTGACACATAAATACCGCTATTAACATCTACAGAATATGCCATCAACACCCTCCAAATTTCAAGTAAAAAGACCATTCAGTGTCCAAGATATAACATGTCAAAATTTTAAATTTTCATTCATCAGAGTGGCGCAGTTCCACACCTGTTGACATTTAACACACACAACAACTGAAAACTACATCCATGACACTAAGGCTAGGCATCCTATCAATTTCAAGCTACCAGCACAATCCAAAACACTGTCTGCAACATGCAACGTGTGTCACGCAATATCGACACAAAACAAAATTTCTCTGACACGTAAACACCATAATTCACATCTACAGGACATGCCGTAAACACCCTCCATATTTCAAGTAAAATGACCAAACCATTTCCAGGATATTCAATGTTAAAGATTGGTAAAATTTCCCTATCTATTCCATTATAAAAAATCTGACCATCTTGTCCCCCACTCGTGATCAAATATTGCGATCAAAGAATTTCATGATCAAAGAATTTGCAGGCTCACAAAAATAGAATGAAAAATGCTATAAATCAAAAAATGTAAGTAATTGCAGTAAACCACCACCATGGTTCGACAGAACGAAGCCCCCTGAGCAAAACCCACCCTCATTTGAATTCCTAGGACACCCCAGGGCTGAGAAAATGGATTTTTTAATCTGGCCATCTCATCCCTCACTAGCGATGCATGATCGCAATCAAAGAATCTCACAATCAAAGAATTTGTAGGGTCATGACCAAAGAATAAAAACTGTTGTAATTTAAAAAAATTCAAAAAATTGCATTAAATCACCACCATGGTTCATCAAAACAAAGCCCCCTGAGTAAAACTCACCCTAATTTGTCTTCCTAGGACACCTCTGGGCTGTAAAAATTGATCTTTTAATCTGGCCATCTCGTCCCTCGCTCACGATGAACAATCACGATCAAAGAATCTCGCAATCAAAGAATTTGCAGACTCGTGATCAAAGAAATTGCATGCTCGCAAGCAACAAGCAAGGGATGAAATGGCGAGATTAAAAAAACAATTTTCTCAGCCCAGGGGTGCCCTAGGAAGTCAAATGAGGGTGGGGTCTGATCAGGGGGCTTCGTTCTGCCCGATCTGTGTAAAAAAAATATGTTCTGCATATCCCTGGTAGTCTAGCGGCCCTCCCAATGTGCATTTAATAAATAATGTTGACCATATCCCTGGTAGTCTAGCGACCCCCTAATGTGTATTTAATAAATAATGTTTTGTATATCCCTGGTAGTCTATGCGCCACCCCGATCTGTAAAAATAATGAACTTTTTCTTATCCCTGATAGTCTAGCCCCCCATCTGTATAAAATTTATAGTGTTCTCTAGAGATCTTGGTGTCACAGCCCCATCGTGCATTAAATTAATATAAAGCCATATCTTGAAGTAGTAGCTGATTATTTATATAATATTATTATTCTTCGATTTCCTCATTTAGACTGCAGGTTAGACTACCTAGCATCATTTCTTTATTTTCCTGATGACTGGTATTAGATCATTTCGCTTCGAGCACAGTCAGCTGATTAGATAGTAGCGGAATGCAAAGAGCACTCAAGAAATAATTTGTGAGTGCCTCTTTGCGTCGCCTTCTTAACTACACATATCTCCAGCTGGCCATGAGAGTGAGAGGTGGGCTGTGCCAATGCCAGCTGGGGAGGGTGGGGGGTGCTTAGCGGGCTGGCACGGCTGGGTGGGGAGCCACTAGACTACCAAGGAATTGGAGATCATAATGTATTTTATGATGATCGGGGGGGATGCTAGACAACCAGGGATATGGACAACAATATTAATTTTATACAGATTGGGGGTCTGCTAGACTACCAAGGATACGAAGAGCATTATTATTTTAATGCACATTGGGGCGGCCACTAGACTACCAGGGAATTGGAGATCGTAATGTATTTTATGATGATCGGGAGGGGCCATTAGACTACAAGGGATATGGACAACAATATTAATTTTATACAGATCGGGGGGGCCACTAGACTACCAGGGACACAAAGAGCATTATTAATTTAATCCACATTGGGGGGGCCACTAGACTACCAGGGATATACAAATCACTATAAATTTTTATAAAGATGGGGGATCCACTAGACTACCAGGGATAAGGAGAACATTATTTTTTTTTTACAAATCGGGGGTGTCGCTAGATTACCAGGGATATGGACTGGATTACATCAAAATCTCACTGCCTTAAATCTCTCTGTGACAAGCTCGACCTTGTGCAAATAGTTAGCGAATCTACAAGGACTAATACCATTAACTCTGATAAAAGCTCCCTTCTAGACGTTATTTTAACCACTCATCCCCATAAAATCTCACACACAGCAGTCTTCCATAATGACAAGAGAGACCATGGGATTGTAGTATGCATAAGAGCTCAAACTAAGGTCTGCCAGCAATCCACATTCATAACTAAATGTTCCTTTCAAAAATTCAATTCAGCTAATTTCCTCTCAGATCTAGGTGGGACTAGATGGCAGGATCAGTACCTTGCCAAAAATGTTGATGAGGCTGTTTATCTCCTTAATGATAACCTTACCACACTGATTAATAAGCATGCCCCCCTAATCAAAGTCAGGATGCATAAAAATTCTCACCCCTGGTTTGCCCCAGGACTTAAGGCAGCTCTTACTAACAGAGATAAGCTCTGGGCTCAAGCTAGGCAATCCAAGAGCCCTGCAGACTGGCAGGCCTTTAGAGCAGCTAGGAATACCTGTATGAAAAGTGTTTGCACTGCCAAAGCCCATTACTACATCTCCTCTCTCGAACGGGCAAACGGGGATTCACGTAAAATCTGGAGAACACTCAAATCCATTTAAGAGTGGCCCACTACTCCTCCGCCCCACCAAGAAATGTACAAATGGCAGGATTGTGGAACGTAATTCCCAAATTCTAGGAGAACTCATTTCCCATTTTGTTACAGCCGGGCTAGCGTTTGACTCCTCACCCTATGCCTGCTATCCTATGAATCAGCCTAGCTCTGCCCCGCCCGCTGGCATCGCATCCTGTCCCTTCTAATTGCATCTACGTAATTACAAAGAAGTTGAAGATGCACTAGTTAAGCTTGATATCCATAAAAGTGCAGGGTATGATGGCCTTGAACCCTTCTTTCTAAGACTAGGCTATGCCCACTTCACAGCCCCGATTCTCCATATCTTCAACCTCTCTATCACTACTGCTACAGTTCCAACCTGTTGGAAATCTGCCCACATACTTCCCCTTTTTTTTTGGACCTTAGCAAAGCATTTGATACTGTTGATCACAACCTTCTAGTCTCTTGCCTGTCCAACTTAGGAGCTACTCCGACAGCTGCCGAGTGGTTCATTAGCTACCTATCAAGGAGAACACAGTAAGTTAAAGCTGAAGGCCTATTCTCTGCTCCTCTGCCTGTTGTCAGAGGAGTCCCACAGGGCTCCATTCTAGGCCCAATCCTGTTCTCTTTGTACATAAACAACCATGACTTCCATATAACGAGCTGCAAACTGCACTTCTTTGTGGACGATACTGTTTTGTATACTTCTGAATCCACGGTATTGCATGTCCTGAATGACTTTGCTCAACTTGAAAATAATCTGGTAAAAGCCAAGCTGCTCCTTAATGCTAAAAAAATGAAAGCTATGATTCTCAATCGTTATACTTCCTCTGGTCCCCCCCCAACCAACCAAATGATTTTATAGTTACTGCATTAGATGAATTGTTGGAAGTAGTTTCTAAATTCAAATACCTGGGTATCTTGTTAGATAACAAGCTTTCATTTCATGACCACATTGATGAGCTCTCCAGGAGGCTTAAAGCAAGATTAGGATTCTGTTTTAAAAATAAGTCTTTACTCCCCCTTGAGATACGCACTAGGCTTATTCAGGCCACTTTCCTTCCTCTACTTGATTACGGTGACCTGATATATACTACAGCCTCAACTTCCAGCCTAAGCAAGCTGGATGTCCTTTATCATCATGTGTTACGCTTCATTACAAACTGCCCCTACCGTACTCACCACTGTGACTTTTATGCAGCTGTTGGTTGGACATCTGTTACCACTAGACATCTGCTTCTTGCTGGCCTCTGGACCCTCAAGTTGCTCTTGTAGACATTACCATGCTACCTAACATCGTTAATCAGCATTTCCAGCAGTCCATATTCCCTTAGGAAAACTGACTTTGTCCTACTCGATATACCTAGGACTCGTACCACCTTTGGCAAGCGTGCTATTTCTTATACCCTCGCATTCATGTGGAATCAGCTCCAATCAATACTAAAATTAACCAGCATTGTCTCTGTCAACTCCTTCAGAATTCTAATTGCATCTAAAATAAAAGATAGTTGTAATTGTCATTAAGCCCCTTTTATGCCTATGTCTGTTCATTTCTATTGTTTCCTTTTGGCACTTGTCTAACTGAGACCTTTAACCCCTAGTCTACTTTACCCCTTGATAACCTACTCCTCCCCCCACCCTGCCCATCCGTCTTATTCTTCCCTCTCCCAGTTCTTTACCTTCTGATTAAATATTGCTTTATACAACAACAAAGTGTTTAACTGCACCGGAGATTGTCTGTCCTGTACTTTTACACAAAATTGTAACCTTGTATCCTTGACTCAATTACCGTATTAGTGCACTGTGTGCATTTCTGTATATTTGTTAATCAATATGACGTTTTTGTATAATGTGCCATTATATGTGTATGACCTTCAGGACCTCCTTGCGAATGAGCTTGCTCAATGGTGTTTCCTGCAATAAACTTGAAACTTGAAACAACATTATTTGTTAAATGCACATTGGTGGGGCCGCTAGACTACCAGGGATATGCAGAACATTATTTTTTTTGTACAGATGGGGGGGGGGCACTAGACTACCAGGGATATTGAAAACATTATTTATTTTATTCAGATCGGGCAGAACGAAGCCCCCTGAGCAAAACCCACCCTCATTTCACTTCCTAGGGCACCCCTGGGCTGAGAAAATTGATTTTTAATTCTGGCCATCTCGTCCCTCGCTAGCGATGCACGATCGTGATCAAAGAATCTCGCAACCAAAGAATTTGCAGGTTCACGATCAAAGATCATTAGCGAGCTGTGAATTATAACTCTATTTTTTGACCGATTTGGATGAAACCAAAGGCAAGGCTCGATAGATCGGAGTCCCCTGAGTAAAACCCATCCAAGTTTTACTTCAGAAGTGACCCCTGAGCTGAGATATTTGTGTTTTTCCAATTGGAGATTTAAAAACAAGATGGCAGACCTCACGATCAAAGAATTGTTAAAATTCTCGGGGAAAAAGATTCTTGAACTGTGAGGATGCAAATTTTTTGATCACCAGGCAGGACCAGATGGCCAGAACCCCATTCTTTGTTCGCAAAACATACATATGAATTCTCCCATTGACTTATAATGGGAACTTAAAAGTGGCATAACATTTGAATGCCTTAATATTTTTTCACCAAACAAAAAGTGTCATGTTAGGCCACCAAAGCTCTTTCAAACGAGCCATCTCACAGAGCAGCATGCCACACAATGGCCACGCAGGGCCACATCCAAAATCCCAAAAGTTGCCTCCAAAAATGGATAATTTTGCATTTTTCAGTGTTTTTGTACTCAAAGAACATAAGTCCGACTGAAACGCAATTTGGCAAATCAAGAGATATACCATGCCCCACCATGCATACCAAATTTTAGGCAAATCCATTGACTGGGTCCAAAGTTTTTATTGCACAAAATGTTGAGTTTAACATAGAAGTGACAACTTAACCCTGACTATTAAGGCATGCCCGCACTACTATAATATATATATATATTTATATCTATATATATATATATATATATAGTAGGTTTGCAAATACACTTCACACGATACATGCAGTTTACACTCATCAACATGTTATAACGTAGCCTCTGTCACATTCAGATCTTTATGTAATTCCTCATACTCCAGAGCAACTAGTACAATATGTGGAGTGGTCTGCTCAAACAATACCTTCAAGGCCCTGATAGGGTACTGTTACTCTGAATAAAATGGAACTCTGCAGGCAGGGAGTTCCATGGTTGGGGAATGAAGTAACTGTATGAAAAGGTGGATCTTCGGGTTCCAACTCTCAGAGTCTCCATCTCTAAAAATTCTGCATTCCTCAGGATTGTTTTTTGGGGTCTGATGCATAAGTGTTCTCTTAAGTAGTCTGGAACTAGACACTTTTAACAGCAAAGATAGTTTTATGTACTGTTCTGTGATTTTGAAGTGACACCCACACCAACATTTTATACAGTTCACAGTGGTGAATTGTTTTGGGACAATCCAAGATTAACTTTATTAAATAGTTGTATAGTGTGTCCAATCTGTGCAGTCTTTCAAGAGAAGAGTGATCATAGACTACCCTAGGAATCCAGGATGGAGCCTCCGTGACTATAAAAAATTCAAAAATACTCTAATCAGAGAGTAGCAGCTCAGCTCCTATTTAGTTGAGGAAACATCAGAAAAGAACATAGGAAAAGAACAGTCCCTTACCAAAGTTAAAGTGGTACAGTATATAACAATTTTTATTTAAGCATACACCTTGAAAGTCACTGTATAATACCATCATTTCAAGGTGTAGAAAACCCCTTTGTCAGGGTGAACAGCACTCCTATAAATATACATGTTTGACTTCTTTGCTCTAGTTACAAAAATATGTATACATTTTATTGAAGCAAACACCTTACAGCAACCATCACCACTATAAAATCAATCAGGAATCACAAACTATTCCTGTTCCAGAGTTAAAAGGCTGAACCCACTATACCTCCAGTAGTACGCTAGTGAAAGTACGCAAAAAACTTCTTTTTCACTTTTTCTTTTTTTGTTTTGACCCTGCAAGAAATGCATGAAAAACGATTTTGAACTTAGTGTTGATTTAACTTATTACGCAAACACCATGACAGAATACAATAGAGCCTGCAAGTGTGAGCACAACATACACCATTAAAAAACAATACGTACCTTGTAAATGCTTTTGTTCTTTGTATGCCAGACTCGGCTACAGCAATGAGAGTTAAAAAATGTTATATCCATCATTCCTGACTCTCTATGTCCTGTCGCAATTACAGATGATCTTGCATATGGTGTGAATCCTCTAGGCTCACACTACAAGTGCTATTGTTTGGCTCCTCCAGCTTTCATTATGACTGGAACTGTGGGCGGAGCCTACAGGAGTATTGCATGTACAAAAGGAGTGATGTCATATTTTCTGTCCGTGGAACTGACTGAAGGTGTAAATAGTCTCCTCCGCCTTATCCTCCTCCAAGAAATGTTTTACTCCCTCAAATAAATACGCTTTCATGTTAGTCAATGGTTGCAGGGTACTATTTTCTTTCTTAAATTGGTGGTACAAGAACTGGAACCTGAGTAGTGGGAGGCAGCATTGTTTTTTTGGGGGAAATAAGGTCCACCCCACCTCCACCCAAGAAGCTCCAAAAGGTCCATCTCACCTTTTTTTTTTATTCATGTGGGAGGGGCATGAGGTGGATCTAACATCCTGAAAGAAGACTCACACGTTTGGGATGTGAACCAAGGAACAGAAGTCTGTGGAGACCCAGCATTTTGTTAAGGACTAGAACAGAAGATACTTAAAATGCCTACAAACTGACTTAAAAACCCTTGGAATAAATGATTATCAGAGTCACCTGGTGTCTCAAAAGGAAAGACTAAGAAGTGTCTAAAAACTAAGGAAAATAGACAGCTTTCAGGTATTTCTTAAACATTTATATGCTAAAAACAAAGTTCAGCTTTTGGGATTAACAATATTTGTTTACCATATTCTATCTATCTATATACATAGTTTGTCTTTTTAGTAGTTTCAAAATCTTGAAAGCATTGGTGTTACTAATGCATTTAGAAATATATTTTTTTAATTGTCTTTACAAATAAATCATGCATGTTCATGTGTCGGCACATTTTTGGGGGGGATGGGGTTCAAATTATTTTAATCATGGGCACAGTGCTTGGTAAACACAGTCTGTGATGAAGTGTATTTTTCTTTTTAAGTTTGAGAAGTGGGATTGACGTGCACAACTGGATAGTAGAGTGGGTTAAACACTTCCTGGAACTTTCTGCATAACAAGTTTCCCATGGCACCTCACAGCATTTGACACTACCATCCTAAGGGCAGTCAGTGTGTTACTTTACAGGACATTGCATAGCAATAGACATAGCCTTCCCTTTTTCCAAATAATATACCAACTTCATTCTCAAGCAGGCAGTTCTGGGCTACTATTTATATTCTACTGAATCTTCTAAAAGGAAAAGTGTATGTTAAAATCAGGAATATATGTATTACTACCAGTTTTGAGTTCTCACTTCAATCCAGTGTTTTGTTTCTGCCTAGGCTGTTAGAGGGTTTTTTCTAATTTCCCCTGGGTGTTTTATGACATCTGGGAGTTGTCATTCAAGTTTATTTTATTGCATCTTCTCCAAGTTAGTCTTCACAGCGTACCCTTTGGTTTGATGTCTAACAGCCCCTACAGCAGGCCAGTGTCTTGTTACAGTGTCTTGCTTAGCCACAGCAGAGAAAAAACACTGCAGCCAGGATTCATGGTGCTATGCAATATACTATAGAAAGTTACATGTTTAAATACATACACACACACACACATACACCCAAAGCAGAACACAACTGGATAAGGTACCAGTATTTAGGAAACTTATCATACTTACCCAGAGTCTAGCAATGTGAATCCTGGCTATGACTATTGGTGTTTACAACTGAATAATAATAACCACATTTGCTTCAAATAGGTAGGCATTTGTGTCTAATTTCTGTTTGACTTACTGTAGGTTACACATAGAATCTGAAAGAACACTAGAGAAAGGAATGTGTGTGTGTGTGGCTGTAAGGAAATTCCTCAGACGCTTTGATCAGTGAGCCTGTAGCTTAATGGTTAGAGCGCTGGAACAGCATACCAGAGATCTGAGGTTCGAACTTCAGTAGGCCACACTTTTCCTTTCTCATTTCCATCCTTGATTTAAAAATATGTATACCTTGCAGGGGTTAAACTGCACTGAGAGAAAGTGGTATTTCTAACATTGGTTCCTAGTTGCATAATTGCACAACACTAGAGAAAGGAATGTGTGTGTGTGGCTGTAAGGAAATTCCTCAGACGCTTTGATCAGTGAGCCTGTAGCTTAATGGTTAGAGTGCTGGAACGGCATACCAGAGATCTGAGGTTCGAATCCCAGTAGGCCACACTTTTCCTTTCTCATTTCCATCCTTCATTTAAAAATATGTATACCTTGCAGGGGTTAAACTGCACTGAGAGAAAGTGGTATTTCTAACATTGGTTCCTAGTTGCATAATTGCACAACACTAGAGAAAGGAATGTGTGTGTGGCTGTAAGGAAATTCCTCAGACACTTTGATCAGTGAGCCTGTAGCTTAATGGTTAGAGCGCTGGAACAGCATACCAGAGATCTGAGGTTCGAATCCCAGTAGGCCACACTTTTCCTTTCTCATTTCCATCCTTGATTTAAAAATATGTATACCTTGCAGGGGTTAAACTGCACTGAGAGAAAGTGGTATTTCTAACATTGGTTCCTAGTTGCATAATTAGCAAAACACTAGAGAAAGGAATGTGTGTGTGTGGCTGTAAGGAAATTCTCAGACGCTTTGATCAGTGAGCCTGTAGCTAAATGGTTAGAGCGCTGGAATGGCATACCAGAGATCTGAGGTTCAATCCCAGTAGGCCACACTTTTCCTTTCTCATTTCCATCCTTGATTTAAAAATATGTATACCTTGCAGGGTTAAACTGCACTGAGAGAAAGTGGTATTTCTAACATTGGTTCCTAGTTGCATAATTAGAACACTAGAGAAAGGAATGTGTGTGTGGCTGTAAGGAAATTCCTCAGACGCTTTGATCAGTGAGCCTGTAGCTTAATGGTTAGAGCGCTGGAACGGCATACCAGAGATCTGAGGTTCGAACCCAGTAGGCCACACTTTTCCTTTCTCATTTCCATCCTTCATTTAAAAATATGTATACCTTGCAGGGGTTAAACTACACTGAGAGAAAGTGGTATTTCTAACATTGGTTCCTAGTTGCATAATTGCGCAACACTAAAGAAAGGAATGTGTGTGTGTGGCTGTAAGGAAATTCCTCAGACGCTTTGATCAGTGAGCCTGTAGCTTAATGGTTAGAGCGCTGGAACGGCATACCAGAGATCTGAGGTTCGAATCCCAGTAGGCCACACTTTTCCTTTCTCATTTCCATCCTTGATTTAAAAATATGTATACCTTGCAGGGGTTAAACTGCACTGAGAGAAAGTGGTATTTCTAACATAGAATCTGAAAAATTCATAACATGCTGTATTGTGATTCAATTAACTGATAATTGGGGATTTTGGTTTCTTTTACAAATTCATTTTTCCTGACCATGAATATACTAAAACAAAAATTTCTCAACAAAATGTTTTTAGATAAAGAGTATATCTCACAGCAGCAGAAGAAGCATGTTGGCATTAAAAGCTTAGTGGCGTGAATGTAGAGGCACCAGTATTTAAGCATGACTTTGGTAGAGGATTCATTGTAACTGGGGGGGTGAAGGAGGGAGTAAGTCTTGATATTTGTAGCATAATGGTTTTCTGAAACTTCAGCCTTCAATGGGTTAGACTCTGCAGCCATCTGTACAGTATATCACTAAGTCATATGCAGTGTGGTATGGGTATAACCCAGATTACCAGACCAGGACCAGTGCTGTAAAATCTGCACTGGGCACAGCTTGTGCAAATATTGCTGATCCAGTGGATCAAATAAATATGTGCAAATAAATGAATAAATACTCGGCTTCACCTCGTGCTTCAACCCACCCCAGGAGTGATGTTATTACGTGATAACACACACCCTGTCATGCCTTATTGCTTAAATACGCCCTTTCTCAATGTACTATACTTTGATTCAGTTAGTGTATGCAACAGCCTTCATGTGAACACTCTGGGCTTCTCTTTGACTCCTGATTTCTATTTGCTTTAGCTATTGTATATTGTTTGAACTGCTTTGGTCTTCATGATGTGGTGCCTGTGTGCCTAAACTATGTAATCTGTTTATCTACTGCTACCCATGTATCTCCAGTGAATGATTGTTATAACTGTCTGCTCTCTGAGCCATTGTTTTTGGTCTTAACTGTGCTGTCTTTGTATTAGTTTCGATGAGGTGCCTTTGTAAATGAATCTCTGACTCAAAGGTTTGTAAATCTGATATTTTTTTAATAAATAAATAAATGTTTATGTTTAAGCCCAGGAAACACCCATGTCTAGTTAATGCATTCACAGTCTTAGTGGCTCTGCCAGAGTTTGTTTTTCTAGGGAGAACGTAGCCATTATCATTGTTCTGTTTCCTTTTAAGCCTTTCCCTTAGGCCATTTTGGAGATGCCCGATGCTGTGACATTATGACATCAGACTAAGGGACGTGGCTTATTCCTGCATACTGCATAATGTGCTTTCAACTGTTATAATTTCTGTCTCATTTTGCTTGAGTTCCTGTGTTACAACTCAACATGGCGTATTCTGTATGACGTGCTTCTCTTCCTTCCTTTCCTAGTATATTATTATTTAGGAGAGCTTGTGTTTTGCTGCATGAACATGCATTACGGTTCCTGTGCCTATTTATTTATTTTTTTATTTATTTATTGTATAATCAGATTTACAACCTTTGAGCCAAAGGCTCGTTTACAAAGGTACCTCATCACAGAGAGGACATACAGAGTCAACACACCTACAGAATACAATCATACAGAATAACATAGTTTAACAAAGTTGTTTGAACACAAAGAGTAATTACAACACATTTCAGACTTGACAGGTTGGTACCAGCAGGTACTGGCAGTGGAGAGGGAGGCTATAGGGGAGTAGAGGGCTGGGGTGAGGGGGAGTTTGACCCAGAGGCCTAGACTTCTTGATGCAAAGATGTCTGATGCCAAGGGACATGTTTTGCTGTGATAGACTGTATTGTACTGTACTATACTGTATTGCACTGTAATGTACTGAATCCTAAGGGTTAAAAAAATACCCCATTATGCAGATTTCAGTTTTGAAGTTGCTAATCTCCTAAAACCCAGAGAGTGTTCATGTACTATTGGTGCCCTGGGATACAGTGTCACATCAGCATGCAGAGAGACCTGACTAAGTGCTCTACATATTGGCTGCATATTATGTTAAAGATAAAAGGGGGACTATGTCCTTAAATGCCACCATGAGGGTAGTTTCTAAAGGGTAGGTTAACTCTTGCAGAGACATCGAGGATACAACCCACGTCATGACATCACGGAACACATTAGACATCGGAGGGCATGAAGTACATGGCGTACAGAGGAAGTTGCTGCCATCACCTCTATCAAGTAGTTCAGATGAACTAATCATTCCAGAAAAGAGATGGTCTCAGGTGCTCTGCAAGAGAACTGATATAAGAGTAAAATTCCATGTGAATGTCTAGATAATGTAAAAATAATGTGCATGAATACAAAGTCATTTGAAGCACAATGCTCAAACAATAAAAATGTGATGTGCACCAAGGACAATGTCTGATGAGTGAATGATCTACATGTATGGCTGAAAAAGTGTGTGTGGGGGGAGAATAATTCTAATATTGTTAGGAATTACTTTACAGGAAGTCTGATATTAAAAAACAGTAGAAAGATGTCCTTAGATGGACTGCCCACCAGTTCACTGTCCCACAATCTAAGCAAGATAAAGACTCTGCACAAATCAAACAAATGCTATGTTAATCAAATGATAGGGATCCAATCGATGCCATCACTAAGCCCATATCTGCTGTCTGTGGCTTTGAATCTATGTATATAAAAGGCTTCCTTGGTCAATAGTTTTTGATCTAAATCACCTCCCCTTTTACCCAGTTTAACCTTCTCTATCACAGAGAATTTCAAATTGGGTACTTTGTGGATATTCTGTTTAAAATGCATCACATCCCCTTTTACCCAGTTTGACCTTCTCTATCCCAAAGAATTTCAAATTGAGTACATTGTTACACTATACTATTACAGAAGATGATACCTTAGAGGCTATTTACTCTTTAAAACAGACTTCTAGTCCAGGACCAGACAACATTACTTCCAGATTTTTTATTAAAAACTGCTAAAGCTATTTCTAAACCACTAACTCTAATCTTTAATAAATCGCTATTGGATGGTGTCATTCCTCATGACTGGGCACTTGCCACAGTCATACCAATCTTTAAGAAAGGTAATCACTCTAATCCTGAAAATTATTGACCAATAAGTCTAACATCTATAATAAGTAAACTAATGGAAAAAAATATTAAAAAAATTATTGGAAAAGGAATCTATTATTAATAATGTAACTGACATTACTCAACATGGATTTAGGCAGGGGTACTCTTGCACTACCAATCTTGTAGTTTTTTATAACTATATTAGTTTAGGACTTGACAGAGGTATCCCCATGGATGTTATTCTCCTTGATTATAGTAGAGCTTTTGATAAAGTTCCTCATGATGTATTGTTGGATAAAATGTTGAACATGGGATTTTCACAGTTTCTAACTAATTGGGTATCAGGCTGGTTAAATAATAGACTTCAACAGGTTAGAATAAATGGTTCTCTCTCTCCCAAATTCAGAAAGTGACCAGTGGAGTTCCGCAGGGATCAGTTCTTGGACCAACACTGTTTAATATCTTTATTAGTGATCTACAGGTTAGTTCTGATAATCTTCTTTCAAAAATTTGCTGATGATACTAAGTTGGGAGAGTCTGTTAATTCACCACTAAACAGGGTCTCTATTATTAATAATTTAAAAATTATTGAGGACTGGGCAGATACCAATAGGATGATATTTAATTCTGATAAGTGTCATGTCTTACATTTTGGAAAGAATAATCCCAAACAAACCTATTATCTAAATAATATTCCCCTTCAGGTGTCATTAGTAGAGTGCGATCTTGGAATTCTTGTAAATGACAAATTATCCTCAATGGATCACTGTATTAGGATAGCCAATGTATCCAATGCCATGCTTACCCATGTTCAACGATCTTTTGTGTCAAGGACTCAGGAATGTATAATCCCCCTGTTTAGAGCTTATGTGAGGCCTCACTCTGATTATGGGTCTCCTTTCTGGAGTCCTTATTTAAGACAAGATAGGGATAGAATAGAAAAAATCCAGAGAAGAGCCACCAGAATGGTTCCTTATTTGGCAAAATTGGACTATTGTGATAGACTTCAGAAAACTGGGTTACATTCACTTCAATTAAGATGCATAAGAGGTGATTTGCTACTTTTATACAAAATCTTTAATTCTCAGGACTTAATTAACCTATGTGGTTTAAATTTGTCAAGTAGAAGAATTAGCCCTCGGTTTCATAACAAACAAATTGATGTTGCAAGTTCTAAAACTAACAAAAGGTTAAATTATTTTACAGTTAGAACGCCTAGGGTTTGGAATTTATTACAACAAGACCAGGTGGAATGTGATTCAATTCATCTTTTAAAAGGGGATTGGATCTTTGGTTGGAGTCTAACTACTTTAGGGTTTAATTTTCCCACCATAATGGTGGGGGACAATCTCGATGGGCAATAACCTTCTTTTGTCCTTGCGAACCAAGTAAACCAAGTAAATTGCAGCGATTCCATTTAAAATGCCCAGCCAATGGAGACTCTTCATTATTACTTCCTCCAAATTCCCCCTTGTGTTCAGAGTTCCATTTTGGTCTTACCTATGTACACTAGGTCACAGGGGCATTTTATCATATAGATCAGATCACCCCAGTAATTTGGCAATTGATAAAATCTTGTATTTTAATGTCTTCTCCATTGCTGGCATTAATAAACATCTTTTAGCATATATGTATTTGAACAGTTGACATACCTCCCACATGGGTAGGTTCCCTTAATACCAATACTTGTCAGAAATGTATCTTCCCTGTGTATGGGTATCCTATGGTCAGTCTATACTAACTGATCCCTTTAGTTCCTGGATCTCTTAGCCACAGTTAGGAATTTTTTTTCTGAAACAAACTCTGTGGCTTTCTTCCATTGCCTGAAAAGTTCTCCAATATTTAAACAAAACATGTTTTAGATCACCAAAACTGCCACTGTACATGGAAGCCATACAAATTTGTTAGTTGCTGTCCATTTCCTGTCTTTTCTGTTTTCCTCCAGAAGTTCCTTCCTAACCACCACTTGTGCTTTTTCTCTTGCTTTGTTATTCATTCTCTCTGGATACTTCATCTCCCAAAATCTCTCAATTATATCCATTGCTGCCAATTCAAAGTCCTCCTCTTTCGTACTGTTCCTCTTAGCACGTAGAAGTTGTCCATATAGAATGTTGCTAACTAGGTTCCTGCGGTGGAAACTATCCATTCTCAATACTGTATATTTATCCATAGGTTTGTGAAAAAGTTTGGAACATAGCAGATTGCCCTTCTTGTATATTTCTGTATCTAGAAAGCTTACAATTGTTTTGGACTTGTTGCCTGTGAAAATGGGCATTTATACTCATCAGGCCTACAAGAATAAAAAATAAATGAAATGAAATGAAAATTGTCTTGATTTTTAACAAATTCCATGTAACTTGTATTAATGAATCTATGAAATTTCTCTAAATCTTGCTCAGTTCCCCTCCATAGTACAATAATATAATCACTAAACGTTTTTCACACCATATTGTGATGTCTGTATGAGTTTGTCTCTACCAGGTAAATAAGTATGAGTTCCAGTGCATCCATGAAGAGATTTGCTTACAAGGGTGCCATGGCAGAACCCATGGCCACCCCTCATAGTTGCAAATAGTAACTGTGCTCAGATCTAAAAATGTTCTTGCCTAGAATCATCTCTGAAATTTCCACCAAATAATTATTAGCTGGAATGTTCCCATGTCTCTGTTTATCCAGTGCCTCTCTAAGAGTATTCATTCTCTCAATGTGTGATATAGAGGTATAAAGATCTCTAACATCCCAGGGAATCAAAATGGTATTGTCCATGTCTATGGGTATGTTGTTTACTTTCTCCAGAATCCTTATTATATGATCTGTATCCTTAATGTAAATGGTTGTACTCTATTAGTGGTTTGATGTGGTAATCCACATATACTGAAAGTCATTTCAGGAGAGTCAGTACCTACTACTAAAGGTCTGCCGGGTGGGTTGGCATCATTTTTGTGAATTTTGGGACTTGTATAAAACACTGGCATTTTAGATGTAGCATTGTATAGTGCCTTGTGTTCCCAGTCATCCAACCAGTTTCTTTTATGTCCTTTGTTTAGCAGTTCTTTTATGGCTTTGCATATTCCCTCAGTAGGGGTTCTGTCAAGTTTCTTCTAGTTAGTCTCATTTCTTAGTCAGCCTTCACACTGTAGTTTGCACTTATTATAGTCTCACCATAGTTCCCCTCCTTGTCAGCACTCTTGATAACTGTATTGTCAGTTTCCATTCTCCTAAGTACTGTATACCAACTTGTTCTGCTGTCAAGTTATAATATCCTCTCCTGCCCTGTTCTATATGTTCTCTTGTGATTATTTCTATATCCTTCTCTACCCAGTCACAATAGATTTGTATTTTTGCAGGTATGGGCCCTGAGGGTACAAAATGGGGGTTGACAATTAATACTTGCCTTAATTCAGTTTTTCTAGTTTGTGCTTCCTGATTTCTGTTTAGGTATGGTATCAAAGAAAAAGCGAAGTCTGAGTTTGCTGTAAAATTGCTGTAAGTCCAGTTTAACACCAGATGGGATCCAGTTATTATGGGGACTGAAAGATAAACCCTGTGCCAAGACTTGTGCTGTTGCTGCTGCTTCTTCTTCTTCATCATCTTCTTCTTCCTCTTCTTCTTCTTTTGTGATTACTCATCATTGTAGATCGTATACTAAGCGTTCCCTTTGTTGGCCACTCTGGTCTAATTATTCAGGTCCTGTGGTTGTTGTTTGTCCCTGGAGTCCTTCTTTTTCTGTTGTGTGTCTCATTCTCCTATTTCTTCTGTTGTTTTACCTATTCCTCATCCTCCTGTATCTGATCCTCCATCTCCTGGATCTTCCTCCCACTCAAGCTGTTCTCAATTGTGGCCACCATCCCTGTAACCTAGTTCTCTTGTAGCCCTCCTCCTGCCTCAAAAATGGAGTTATGGACATCTTTGACAATAGTCTCACCCCCCCCACACACACACACACACATACTGTCTGTAGAATACAGTGGGAAGTCACTATCAATGTTATATACTGTATAGGATAGTGTATGGTGTCCCTTACACAACAAGGCTATTCTTTACCTGAGTGGTTACTATGATGGCTGTAGACCTTGAGAGCAAGCTGAAGAGGTCCTTCCACTGTCATAGTAACCACAAGGGTAAAGAGTAGCCATGTTGTGTATGGGACACCATACACTGGTCTTTATAGTGTATGGTTCCAAAAAAACAGAATTGTTAACTTTTTTCTTGTAGAGGGGGCCAGCCTTTGTTGTCCATGACACTGATTTCTAGGCCATGCAATCGCCGACCAGCCAAGACACACAACGCTTCAACTGCCCCGCCCTATGAACAGCACTAATGGGGCAGTTGCATTGTGACATAGCTACTAACATAGAATGAAAAGTCATTCTGTGTTAGTAGCTACATCACAACTAATGCAGAATGACTTTTTACAGTGTATGTTTTTCCATACAGAACAGCACTCGACCATACACTATAAGTGTATTGATAGTTTATTTATTTATTTATTTATTTATTCATTCATTCTTGGATTACAACCTTTGAGCACAAAATGGTTCTTTTACAAAGGCTCCACATCAACAGGGAAAGGTAAACAAACATACATACAATAGGAAATTGAACAAGGTAGCAACTTCACAATAAATAGGCAGTCTAAGTTGGGAGACAGAGAAGCCCAGCATACATTGTGACTAGAAAGAATAAGCATATGTACCCAAAAGAAAGGTTGCAGCCAAGGGGCTTTGTCAGATCAAGGGAGAAATAGTATATGAGTATTGGGGTAGTGGTAGATACAGCAGGAGGTGGGGGAGGGATGGAGAGAGAACACAAGTGGAGCAGCAAGGACAGGGTAATACGGTCAGGCCAGAGGCATAGCGTGGTGAGAGCACACACGGACAGCCAGAGAATGCTGAGAGAGAGGCTTAGGTGAGACAGTCACAGGAACTATAGGCTATGTGGTATTGGCGAAGATTAGTTTTCTACTGTCCCAAATTAGTTATGAAGGAGATGTCATTAGGCAGAGCATTAAACCACAGTGGAACCCTATAACCAAACAAGCGTTGCCCTTGGATAGTCCAGCATCTTGGAACAGGGATGATTTGTTTGGCAGAGCTACATGTGTGCTGAGAGCAGGAGAAGAGGATAAGAAGATTTGCAACACCAGGAGATGTAAGCCAGAGAAGTGCCTTTTTCATAAGCAAACATGTCTGGTATTGGATCTTCCCATTTAACTGAAGCCATCCTGATTGTTCATACAGATCACAAGTATGGGTGAGGTGCGCTGCTCCTGTAAGAAGTTGGCAGGATTTGTGAAGTGCTACAGATATCCTGTGGAGAGAGGTGGTGGTGGCAGAGCATTAGATGACCAGGCCATAGTCAATAATAGAAATTATTGAACTATACATAACAAGTCTAAGGGCTTCTTGTATTAGAATATGTTTATGATGGTGGAGTAATCCAATCCTGAGGTTAACAGGCCTGGCAACGTTGTCAATGTGCTGGGGATAGGAAAGTGAGCTGCCCACAGATACCCCTAGGTACTTAAATTCTTGGGTCTGTTCAAGGGGGTCACCAGAGGAGTTCCTAATGGTTAGGGCACTAAGTCAGTGTTTACTATGAGCACCACAGAACAACATAACTTCAGTTTTTTTAGTAGTTTAGAATCAATTTGTGGATTCTGATTCATTCCTCTACTTCGTTAAAACTATGCTGGAGTTATCATTCCAGGGGTTCTGGGTCGCTGCTGCTAGTGAAGATGATTGCCTCACCCACATAGAGGAGAATCTGTTGGTTACAAGAGTGAGGCAGGTTATTAAGAAAGACACTGAAGAGGAGAGGCCCCAGGATGTAGCTCTGTGGCACTCCAGAGCAGACTCATCTGTGGTCTGAGATGACGTTAGATATTTTCACCCATTGAGTGCGGTCAGCCAGATAGCTTTCAAACTAGGACACCACATCGTCAGAGAGGCCAATGGAAGACAGTTGCTTGAGGACAAGAGAGTGGTTCACTGTATCAAAGGCCTTTGATAGGTCTATGAAGGCCGCACCCACATTGTGGATAAACCCGGTAAATTCCAAAAGTGCAAAGGTGGTACTATGACCCTTTCTAAATCCATGCTGCTGTGGGCATTGGATTGAGCATTTTTCCATGTAGTCCTGCAACTGATTCGCAACATTCTGCTCAAGCACCTTTGAAAGAGGTGGCAGTATAGAAATTGGTCTGTAGTTGGAGTGTAGTGTGCGGTCACCACTTTTGTATACAGGGGTAACCAGGGCTGATTTCCAGATCTGGGGGAATTGACCAAGCCTTAGAGAAAGATTCAGAATCTTGGTTAAGGGCAGAAGTATTTCATCCATGGTGAGGGCAACAAGCTTGAGATTGAGGGAGTCCCCCTTATGCCTAGACTTCACAAGAACTTTTTGAATGTGCTTCTTGACCAGGTATGGGGGGACCGCTTTGAAGTAGAAAGGAGGTGGTGCAGAGAGTAGGTCTTTAGCCCCCAGAAAGCTAAAGTCAATGGAGTTGTTGAAGAAGTCAGGTGGGAGGATACTATCCAGGTCTGTGAAGGCACTATTAAATGTATTGGAAATTGTTTGAGGGTCCAGCCTGGGGACACCACTAATATTGAGCATAGTGGGAACAATATTGGAGACTTTACCAGTAACATCTTTTATATTGCTCCAAAAGTTCTTACTGTTACCCCAGGTATCTGTTAGTTCCTTCCTATAATATTTGCTTTTTTCAGCGCAACTAGCCCGAGTGCATTTGTTTCTGGCTGCCTTGTATTGCTATATGTCAGCTTGCTTACCAGTAGACTTAGCATGGTACCAGAGGTGATCATTATGCTGCATCAGGCTGATAAGTTCTGCGGAGATCCAGGGCTTGGTGGTGCCATGTATTTTCCATTTTTTAAAGGGAGCATGGGCATCACAAGCTTCATTAAAGTGCTTGATAAAATGGTCCAGGGCAACAGTACCATCTTTACTGGTGTCAAGTATGGACCAATTAATGAACCTGAGGTGTTGTTTCAAAGGATCAAGGTGACCCCATTTTAACACCCTGCTGAGAATGTGTTTTAGCGGAGGCTTGTTAAATTTGTTTGACCAGGAACTGGTAATAGGGGAGTGGTCACTAAGTGTATCAGGGAGCACAGACACATTTGAGATTCTATCCGGGTGTTTTGAGAGAATCCAATCTATTAGGGAACTAATGCCCATATTATAGTTGGACCTAATAGGTGATGAAACAAGCTGAGTTAGATTGAGAGCCGAGATAGTGTCCTTAAAGGCACCAACAGCAGAGGACTGCCAGTTGACATTGAAGTCTCCCATTATTATCATCTCAGAGTTATGAGACAGGCTCCTAACGTATTCCATGAAACTATGGAAGCCAGAGACATGGTCCTTGGATGGCAGATAGACACTAACAATTGTAAGTACTTTGTTATGGGCCCCAAGTAAAACCTTAATAGCAAGCACCTGAGCCTCGTTACCAAGGCTACCGGTAGGTAGTGTATATCCCACGAGAGTATCCTTAATGCATATGGCACATCCACCCCAACGTTTGGTTAAGTCTATCCAGTTGGAAAATGGTGTAGCCAGGCAAAACAACAGCAGATTCCTGGATCTTTGGTGAAAGCCAAGTTTCAACTAATGATAGGATGTCAGGGTTATTTTTTGATACCCAAACTTGGAGCATGTCTAGTTTGTGGAGCAGGCTGCAGATGTTGATAGAAGTCAGAGTTATAGTCCCAGTCAGCTTTTGGTTGCTAGGAGAGGTATATCTTGTTGGTCCAGGGTTTGGATGCACATTGCCTGCAAGTAACAACAACAAGAGAATGAGTCTAAGTAGAAAGTCTTGCACTTGTTTAAGAAAAAACTTTTGAGACATACGGGGGCTTGAGCACCTGCTGCACTTTCAGTGCAATACGGTGATGTTGTAAGGCAGAGCCAGGTGCAAGCAGGTGACCCAAGCACTAGTGATATGTAGGTGAGACAATAGCCGGGGGGGACAAAGACATAAAGGAGTTAGGTGGTTGAATATTGGTTAGCACACCAGGGGCATAGTGAAAAGGCCCCTGGATAGTGAACTGGTTTATTATCTTTCAGCCAGGAGTAAACCTTACCATATCTGCAATCAAACAGGTCATGTTTGAGTTTCTTGATTTTGGTTTCCCTTATTGTGTCCTCAAATTCCTTCAATGATTTTGGTCATTTTTGCATTCGCTTGCATGCTTGCGCAAGGAACGTCTTGTGCTAGTAGCACATTTCAGAGGTGTGTCTGTGTGGGCGAATGCAGGGCACACTTTAGTAGGTGTGCCCCTCATTCCCCAGTGAGCCAGTATGCTAGTGCTGACACAACCATTATGTAAAGTGGACAAAACTTGTAAAAAAAGTGCTGCTGCAAACAGAGACAAGCTCATCATGCAGCGGCACAGAAGACATGCCTCCCGACGTGCCTTTCCTGGTGAAACATTTCATAAAGAAATGAAAATATCAAGTAAATGCTTAACAGCTGCAGCTCAAAAGTGACAGTTTTAGCCCCCCCCAAAATTGTAGGTACAGTCGCCAGCTGACAATTCAGCTTGGAGACTGGATCATTTTCAGGTGACAGCAGGAGGGCTGTGCTGCATCTCTGCCCCTGGAGTGAAGGAATTCCTCCTGCTGCTCCCTCTCTCTTACAGTTGCAGCTCATCTCTAAAAGGATTCAGTTCTCATTCCTATATAACAGCTGCCAGTGTCACGGTTCGCACCCAGCATTGGGAAAGGGCAAGCAAGCATCTGGCAGTCAGTACTGAGGAAAGGGGTGACTGTACCGGAGTGTATAGATGTGTGGAATGACAGTAGTGTTGGCTATTGTACCAGTGGTATCAGTGTGGGAGGAGAGGCATACAATACATATTAGGCCTGGGCTAGGCAAATCCAAATCCTTTGCAAAACCAAGATCGAATCTGTTCTGGATAAGAAAAAAATCTATATCTGCTCAGGTTTTGCCCATCCCTAACTTTCAGTACTAGATTCTGCAGAAAACAGGAGGAGCCCGCTCTTTGCCTCTGTCCACCCCATAACAAGATTTAACCATTTCCATAGCAACCACAGCGGCTGCCCTGTTAACAGCATCACCAATCATGACACAGGCAAGGTGCGCTGACCTCTTCTATCCTTTTCAGTGCATATTAGCTCACCACTCACCTAGAATCCTGATGACTCCCATGGTCAGCCTTTCTAGAAATGACTTGATGCCGCCATCTATGGCCTCATCCATTTTAAAGCAGATAGTTTGTACTAATTGTAATACAAAGCCAATGCTCTGTTACCTATTACAATTCCCTACTGCAGCATGTTCTCACTCTCCTCCCGTAACCAGGATATACAACATTCCCCGCTCTGTACTTATTGTCTATAGCCAATCAGCAGGGGTTTGGGCAGTGGGACCCTACATTTGGGTACAGGCGCTTTGGTCCCTGGGAGTGGCAGTTGTTTGAAGATGGCAGATGTAGGTGCTGTAAGAGGTATCGTTTACTGAAGCAAAGACAGTATCAATTCCAGTTACGTTACTTCAGCCCTGTTTTAATGTTGTTGTGGCCATCAAAGGATCAGAGAGATAGAGTGTTTACAGCCGACATAATTTAAGATTCAGGGAATAATACTTTGTGCTAAGCATCATGGTCTGTCTGTAGTGCTGGGTTAGTGAAATGGGATAGTTAGCCTGCAATTATAGTTCTGCTTTATAAGCGTTGCCCTTTTGATCAGTAGAATGGATTCGTACACTGTCATTTACAGAGTCAACTACAGAATTCTAAAATGCTGTAAATTAGTGCAGACTAGGGTTTCTTCCTCAAACAGCATTTATAAAATGAATGGGCACTGCTACAGTAGTACCATAGTACTTTTCCTTCCCACATAGAAGCATTGTGAACATCCTTAATTTCAGAACGCAAGTCACAATGGCAGAGTTCTCAGACTCCAAGGCATGTGAAAATGAAAATGCCATGCTAGTGAATGTGCAAGGTTGTTGCACTGAGAAGTGACCTCTGTGGTAGCATTGGTTTAGGTAAGAAGGATTTTAATCCAGTCACAGTAGAGATGGACAAAATACGAGATTGGATGCCCTTTTATTGGACCAACAAAACAGTTTTGGACACTAGCTTATAGGCCTACACATGACCCATCTTCAGGTGATGGCAGGTTTTACAAGCATGGGTGTTAGAATACATACGTATGAGAGAGCAGGTCCCAGACAAATTGGCAAGGGCCGGCAGCCTCTAAGGTGTAGAGGAAAGATGGGAGGGTAATCAAGGAGACCATTCTCAAGGCAACAATTAAAACATGAGAATGGTTACAAAAATAAACAGGTACAAAAGACCAATGTGGTTGTCAGAAAGGGTCAGGGAAGCACTGAGAGACAAGAAAAAGGCCTTCACCAGGTACAAGGAAAAGCAGGAGGAGGAAGAATGGGTAATGTACCAAATAAGAACTAGTGAAGCAAAGAGGGCAGTCAGGGAGGCAAAGGCAGACACAGAGCTGCGTACTGCAGAAGGGGTTAAAGGTGTGGAAAACAGTTAGAAAATGGAAGCAGGGAGGCAGTATTGTTAGGCTATCAGAGGGAGGTAGGGTAGTAGAGGAATTTGAGCAAAACCAGCTGTCTTAGTAATTACTTCTGCTCTGTCTTCATGAGAGAAGACAGTTGGCCTGTGCCTGACAGTGGCATCAAGGCAGCAGTCAGGAGGATTCCAGAGATGAGGCAGCCAGTATGTATGAGGAAAAGGTCCAGAAGGGTTAGAAACTCTAGAGGTAGATGAGTCCCCAGAGCCAGATGGAATGTATCCAAGGGTGCTTAATGAATTAACAGTGGAACTGGCTGAACTCCCTGATAGGGCTATTCAGTAGTTCAGTTTACACAGGGATAGTCCCAAAGGACTGGAGGGTGGTTGACACAGTCCCACTGCACAAGGGGTGGGGGGGGGACATGGTGCAAATGAGGAGGTAGAAAACTGGTTGAAGGGGGGAGAGAGAGAGAGAGAGAGCAGTGGATGGTACTAAGCGGTGTCAACCTGAAAGAGGGGGAGGTCACAATTGGGGTGCCACGGGGAATCTGTCCTGAGTCCTGTCCTCTTCAGTATGTTCACCAGCAACATTGGAGAAGGCATCCAGGGTAAGTTGTCTCTTTGCAGATGATATAAAGCTGTGTGGTAGGGTTAGGTAGATAGTGACAAAGGGATCATGGAGATGCAGAAGGATCTATCAAGGTTAGAGAGGTGGTCAAAGGTTTGGCAGTTGAAATGCAGTGCCAATTAGTTGCAAGGTGATGCACCTAGTGAATAAGAACCCCAGGACAGAATACTCGATGGGAGGGGTAAAACTAAGTACTGCAGCAGACAAAAAGGACCTGGAAGTCCTCAATAATGTCTCCCTTAGACATTCAAGGTGGTGTAACAAAACCTATAGTAAGGCTAATAGGATGCTGGGGAACATCAGAAGGGGTATCAGTAGCAGGAAAAAGGAGGTACTGCTGTCTCTCCGTAGGTCACTTGTAAGGCAGCACCTGGAATACTATGCCCAGTTCCAGAATCCTTACCCAAGGAAGGATAGAGGCAGGCTGGAGACAGTGCATTGCGGTGCAGCCAAGATGATTCAGGACCAGCAGGGCAGATTTTACAAGGATCGACTCAAGGCACTGAACATAGACTTGCTGGAGACCAGATGACAGAAGGGAATGTGGCAGAGACCTTCAGGTTCTTGAAGGGAATAAATGAGGTGAACTGCGAGGAATTATTTAGCAGGAGTACAGACTGAAGGACTCGAGGTCACAAGTGGAAGCTGCAAGGATGGAAGTTTTAAGAGAGATCTGAGAAAGTTCTATTTTACAGAAAGGGTGGTAGAGTCATGGAGCAGTTTGCCTGCAGATGTGATGGGCACAAAAAACATTCATTGTTTCAAGCATGGCGGGGACAGAGTCACGGATCTGATGGTTACTTAGGTTGGTAGGGGGGAGGAGCAGAGGGGTGGACCAAAAAGGATAGAACCCTGTAGGGACAATAAGTCCTAGGGCAGCTAGGATACTGTGGGAAGACTAGATGGACCTATTGTTTTTTTGGTTTTTTGCTATATGTTTCTGTCTTTCTATACTCCATTATGAAAATTTTATTTTAGGGGGCAACAAGAAGGCACTGCACTGCTGCCATTGTACCACATCCCCAACAGAGTGCAAGCCAGACTTTCTTTATTTTCATATAGGTGTCAAACTAAATGAGTTGGTCACGGGACTGTCTTTGTCTCAGGGACAATACAACAGTACAGGCTGTGGGGTGATATGTTGTTGTCTGAGTGAGAAACATATACAGACACTAAATAAAATAATTTACCAATGCATTTGAGGACACAACAGACAGTGTCATAGTGTAACAGTTGTGTTTATAGTGCCAAATGGGGCAATAGACATTTTCCTGGTATACACCTTTTTATTGTTTGCTTACACTCTTTACAGGAAACATATATTGAGTTGTGCTGCCATCTTAAAGGGGAACAGTCAACACCAAGAGCCCCACACCCAACTGTGGGGCTGTCCCAATTTGCACTTTGTGTACAAAATCATTTTCTTTTACTGGATGTACTGCAGTATAATAGATTGTATCAGACTAATTCTGTTGACTTGCAAGCTGACATTTTCTGTAACTATAAATCCCAGAATCCTCTGCAGCTGTGGGAGATTCAATCACATGCAGTGACATTTGGTAGCATGCAGTGTAACTTAAGAAGTCTTATAAGCACAGATTTTTTGTTTGCTGGACCCACTATCCTCCTGGGGCTGAGTTCAGTCACAGAGGACTGTCTGTAGCCCTGGGAGAACAGTGGGACCAGCAGACATGTACTGGAGCTCATAAAAACTCTAACATGCACTGCAGGCTATTGAATCTCCCACTGCTGCAGCCCTCCTCTTATGCAGGTAGGTAAAAACTTTATTTTTTATCAGGAAACACATGTCATTTGGACTCTGCAGTCCAGTTTACAAGACAGTCCTGTGTAATTAATCTATTTGTTCCATAAAACACAAGGGTATGAATAAGAATAAACATTTGGGCATATCAGGGACAACATCCAACAATATTTACAATATATACATATGTTTATATTCTTCCTGTCAAGCTTATGTACATTCACAGATATAATAAAACAAACTATTTACTGCCTGTACAAAAGCCTGTTTTTCTTGAAGTGCACGAGTTGTAGGTGGGAGTTTATTCCATACTATTGCTGCCCTTGATTTTAATGTGCTATCCCCATATTTGTTATTTCTTTTCTCTTGATAAATTCTGTTTAAAAGTACTGATCTCAATAAGCCCCTTTTACTTTTTGTGTCTTCTGAAAAAAGAATCAGGGAAACACCATGGTCAGGACACAATACCTTGAATTTATGAATTAGTTTTAACCAGCCCCTAGTATAACTTATCTCAAGGGGCTGCCAATCCACTTTCTTTAGTAGTACACAATGGTGCATTCTGTAACTGCACTGCAACACATACCTTGCAATCTTGTATTATACAATGGCAATAAAAAATCCTGTTCTCTGATTGGTCAGTGTGTGCCTCGGACAGTGATGATATTAAGCCATAACATCACTGTATTGAGTCCAGGCACACAACTGACCGGACAACAGTGAAAAATCCCTCCCTGCCCACGCAGGCCCCTGTCAAACCAACAGTCCATTAAGCCGTCACAGCTTAGAGCAGCTCGCCCCCCCAAACAACAAAACACACGTTTTCTGGATCACTGCCCCACTCCTTCATTCAAGTAAACGCAAGCAACAACATAAAAAAAAACGGCGGCTCCATGTTTGACTTCACTCTACCTGCCTGCTGAATATGAAACCGCTGCTGCCCACGATTCGCCTTTAAAAAAAAAACACAAACAGAGGAAATGTCATTTTAAACCCTCACCAGCTTCTCAAAACTGAAAAACTTTTCCCTTTTCACAAAAAGCACTTTTAACAAAATAAAAATTACCTGTAACTTACAGCTCCTGCTGATGTCCAGTTATGGAGGGGGAAACCGGAAGTAACCACTTGGCTTCGATGTTTTTTTTTTCTCACTCGCCATGCCTTTCTGTCACAGGTAACAAAATAAAAAAAAATACGTCTTCTTCAACTGCTTCCAAAACAAGCAGCGGGAGCACACTAATTAAATACAAAACATACTACCATGACGAGTGTCTTGGGGTTCCATGCAAGAAAGCCATACATTAGCAGCAGCACCACCTACTGGACTACTTTTTCTCTTATTTCTCAAATATACTTCTCATAAAAATAATACAAATATTAAAAAAAAATGTTTTAACTTTTAATATTATTTTAAAACGAGCCATTGTATAATAGCAATAAGGCACTCAAGGGTGTGTGTTATTGTGTAATAACGTCACTCCTGGGGTGGTGGAAGCACTCAGCTTCACCTTGTGCTTCGACCCACCCCAGGAGTGATGTTATTACACACTAACACACACCCTGTCATGCCTTATTGCTTAATTGTAGTTTATCTAATCAATCTAAAAATTGCTTATTTGCAGTTCGATAGAGTACTTGCCCATATTTCAGGGATGGCAGTATTTATTGTTCTGCCACCCTTTCCATAAATGTTGTTTTAAGGTATTTTGTAGTTCTTCTTAATACTCTCAACTTCTTATTTACTTTTTCAGTAACTGTAGTGATGTGTTTACTGAATAATTGGGGGTTGAATAAAACTCCCAGATAGCAATAACTGTCTACTGCATCTAGATCTACTTATTGTTTGTAACAAAGCTGTAATATATCTTTGCTGTCATTTTTTTGATGCAAAATGCGTCAATTTCATTTTTTTTTTTATTCATAATCATAATGTATATGACCCGCAAGGGATTCTGGGATTTGTAGTCACAGAAAATGTCAGCTTGCAAGTCAACAAAATTAGTCTGGTACATACTAAACTGTAGTACAGTAAGTAAAAGAAAATGTTGCTTCACACAACGTGCAAACTGGGACCAACCCATCACAGGGGTGTGGGGCTCTTAGTGCTGACTGTTCCCCTTTAAAATAATCAGCATAGTCACTATCCAATTAAGCTTTCTTTTCTTATTGATGTTTTGAAGCTACCATTCTGAGATGGCAAAGTGCAGTATGTTCCATGCCTGTTGGTTAACAATTTGTTGTTGTTGTCAAAAGTTCAGTATTTCAAAGTTTAGGTTAAGTTACAGTACTTGAAATGGTTTGTTCTGGTTAGTTATGTTCTGTCAGTTGGCCAATGATTTGGACTGCGGCGGTGAAAGCCTGTGGGAGGGGTTGACACCAGATTTGTTGAGTTGGTTAGGGAAAGTTGCACAGCCTGTACCTAAAGTGATTCCTGATTATAGAGACTGGACAAAAGATGTCACATCCCACAGTATCCAGCTTTTTGTTACCTGTGCTGAGACTGGCAATGGCAAACCAGCTACAAAGAGATATAACTCTCACTGGATAGTCTCTTGCATTCAGTTCTGCTATGAAAAAGCTGGGAAAATGCCACCAAGAGGCTTGAGGGCACACTTCACAAGGTGTACTTCTACTTCTATGGCATCCTCAAGGGGCATCCCATTGTTAGACATTTGCAAAGTAGGTACCTGGAAAATAGTACATATCTTTAGAAAACACTAATGTTTGGACATACAGTCCAGAAGAGTTGACAGTTTTGGAATGGCTGTCTTGCAGAACTTGTTTCTTACTTAGGTTCTGGAGCCAGCCTCCGAAGGTATTGATACTGAGTCTGCATTAAGTGTAAACATTAAGTTAGTGATTCCTGGGGTTAGAAGAAAAAATCACTAAGCGTAGTACTGTTGTTAAGGGATCACTCACATTGAAAAGTACCAAAAAATGTGATGCAGTCAGCATAGACATAATGGGCCTGATTTTCAAAACTCCAAAAATGATGTGTGGTACTTACATCAAACAGAATTAATGCAACGGGCACCATGCATCAAAAACTTGCAGCAGGCCCAGTTTTTGTATGCAGATTGTAGCAAAATCAGGTCCCCTTGCACCAGAATGGCTTGTGCCAGCCCTGTGCCAGAAATCGGGATGTACCATGGCGGAAGGTGCTTGCAGCATACCCCAGCTATAGCATCCTCTACTTCAGGATTTTTGAAGCTCCACAAATGCAGCAGCCAGCTGTGGTGCTTAGACCACCTAAAGCTGGTCTAAGGAGCTGTGCACTACACCCATCACCAATGGCAGGTATTCCCCCTGGACACTGGGATCCTGACAGGCATGGTGCCACACAGGGAGCATGGGCAGCAGTGGCACCCCATGCTGTGCGCTGTCTGTGGGCATGCATTGCCGACCCATGTGGTACCCCACAGATGTAACACAACACCAACAGTCCCCCATTCCCCACTTGGATCCTGAACTAACCTCCACAGGTTGGTGATCTCCTCAGTCACCCCACCGTATACCCTGGTACACCTCTGCTCATGTCTGGCAGGCAGACTGTGCCATGTGGTCCATTCCCAGTGTGGCCCAGGCTACCCCATCTGCCACCTGGACTGTGGCACAGGACAGGGCAGTATACCACCATGTCCATCCCTCCTCCTGCACTGCCACACAGCACAGCACTGTAGGGTTTGCAGTCATACATGGGTACTCCCATGGGCAGTCTGACCCATGTGGCCTCAGTCACCCTTCGCCTCATCCCAATCTAGCTGTACAGAGCCAGGGACTACCATTGAAGTGGCCCAGGATGGTACTGGTACTGTAGGGCTTTGTGTAGTTTCCCAGGCACCCTGTGGCAGTGCTGCCATTGGCAACCATGACATGCACTCCCTGGCCATGTTTGGCAGCAGGGATCATACAGCTGCTGCCACATGACATGGACCTCCTGCACATGGAAAGGTGACCAACTGTACTTGGGCATCGACTTATTACACAAGGAACATCTTGTGCTAGTAGCACATTTCAGAGGTGTGTCTAGGTTGGCGAATGCAGGGCACACTTTAGAAGGTGCATCCCTCATTCCCCAATAAGCCAGCATGCTAGCGCTGACACTAGCATTATGTAAAGTGGACACAACTTCTAACAAAAGTGCCGCTGCAATCAGAGACAAGCTCGTCATGCAGCGGCTCTACCAAGAGGAGCCGCCAGGACTGCCGGCCAAATGCAGCACAGTAAAGGATGCCCCTCTCTCCCAAAGGGCAGACAAGACTGCTGGCCAATCACCACTTGGTAAAGAATGCCCCCTACCAAGGGAGGTAGACAGGATTGCCTCCCAATATGCCTTTCCTGGTGAAACATTTCAATAAACATGGCGGCGGCAATCCCTAAAGAAAGCTGACGTCCAAGTGCCAAACACCACTGCACATACCTGCAAGCAAACATTCGGCTTTGACAAATGCTTGTTCTTAGTATGTTTTGTATTCTGTCTGTAAGTTTCCCTTTCAGCTGTTTGTCAGTCTCTTCTATTTCTGTGTCTATGTTCTGTAACTCCACTCTTAGGGCTTCCGCTATTAGTAACAATAAAGTCATGGGAACAATGGTTGTGTACCTCATCCCATTTATTTTTCAAAACTTTGTTTCTTACACCTGCATTTGGTTGCACCATTACTCATAAACCTCTCAGAATTATTTTCTGTTTTATATACTGGGACAAAGTGGGGGCATGCCAGTCACATTTGATGGATGTTTGTCTTACACTTTCTAATTTATTGCAAAGTTGTTTTGTGTTACTAGTTGTGGCAAATAATCTCTTGGTTTTAGAAATAATATTCTGTCCTCATTAGACTATGATAATAAGAGAGTCACTGACCTATTATTAGAGAAACTGTCCAGTCATTTAAAATTTTCCATGATATATATATCTTAGAATGCACCTGACAATAACATGAATCCCTAAATTCCTGATTGTAATATAATGCAAAATATCCCAGTATGGTAGTTCACCTGGATGGATAATGGGTTTGTTCTAAGGTCCAAGTGGTAGTGGATATGCTTGAGGAAAAGGTGACTGTTTTTGGTGTTCAGGGTCATCCAGGAAAAACAGTTTGACCTATTTTTATGTAGCAAATCCCAAAGGAATTCCAGGAGCCTCTGTAACTATAACAAATACAAAACTACTGTACTCTAATCAGGGAGTAGCCTGTTCCTATGTAGTCACATAAATATCAAGAAAGAACATACAAAAAGTATGACCACTCACCAAAGTTAAAGTGGTATACCATAAAACAATTTTTATTTAAGCATACACCTCAAGTGTTGCTCTATAACACCAACATGTCTAGGTGTAGAAACCCCCTTCATCAGGGTGAACAGTGTTCCTATAAATATACATGTTTGACTTCTTATGCTCTATTTACAAAAACACTTATACATGTTAACTGAAGCAGACACCATATAGGTGGCGTGGAGTGGAATAGTAAATTATATGAGAAGTAAATTTATTTAAGAAAAACTATGTATGAAGGTAAAATACCTGCTGGGATTAGATCCCCAGTCACCTGTTTTGCAGGTGTGACATAACCTATACAACATAGGAAGTGTAATTCACTTACCTGCAGTTCAGTGGCACATCTGAACGTGTGTTTTCTTAGCAGGCAAAGGATCAGTGGCTCAAATCAGACCAGGGACTTAACCAATTTCAATTTTTTAACGATGGAAACTCACTTGAACAGCAATTCATGGTGGTGTGGCATGGAATAGTAAATTACATGAGAAGTAAATTTAGCTAAAAACAACAATTTGTACAGGTAAATTGCCTGCTGGGATTAGATCTCAGTCACTTGTTTTGCAGGTGTGACATAACCTCTCCACCATAGGAACTGCAACTCACTTACCTGTAACTCAGTGGCACACTAAATTATTTGTTTAGCAGGCAAATTAACAGTGATTCAAACTCTGGCAGGGACTCAAACTGTTTTTTTAAGAAGGAAACTCACTTGAGAGGTAATTCATGGTGGTGTGGAGTTGGAATATTAAATTATATGAGAAGTAAATTTAGCTAAGAACAACAATTTGTAAAGGTAAATCACCTGCTGGGATTCGATCCCCAGTTCACAGTTTTGTAAGTTGTGATATAACTTATATACACCACAAGAACTGCAATCTGCTTACCTGCAGCTCAGTGGCACAATGAAATTGTGTTTGCTTAGCAGGCAAAGGATCAATAGTTCACATCCTGACAGGAACTTAAAATTTTTTTTCAAATATATTTTGTAAGATAAAAACTCACTTTAGAAACATAGAAACATAGAAACATAGAAACATAGACTTTGACAGCAGATAAGGACCACTTGACCCACCCAGTCTGCCCATTTCCCTTCCTATTGGATAAGCTGCAGATTCTAGTTAACCAACAGCCTACTTCCTGCAACCCCCCACTACAATTGCCTTATGTCTGTCACATGCATGTTTGAATTACCCCACTGTTTTAGACCCAACAACCTCCCCAGGAAGGTGGTTCCATGCATCCACCGCTCTCTCCATGAAAAAAATTTCCTCACATTACCCCTGAGCTGTCCCCCCTCTATCTTTAAATTGTGCCCCCTTGTTCTTATACATCTCTTTTCTGAAAGATGCTACCCTCCTGGACTTTTTGATTCCCTTGACCCCCTTTCCTCCTTTCATCAAGGGTATACATATTCAGCTCTCTCAGTCTCTCTTCATATGGTTTCTGATGCAGACCCTGCACCATTTTAGTTGCCCTCCTCTGGACTGCTTCTATCCTGTCTATGTCCTTGCATAGATGGGGTCTCCAAAACTGCACACAGTATTCCAGATGGGGTCTCACCAACTGTCTGTACAGAGGGATAACCACTTCCCTTTTTCTACTTGTGATGCCCCGTCCTATGCATCCCAGTATCCCCCTGGCTCTCCTTACTGACTTCTCTTAGTGGCACTTCATGATAGTGTGGAGTGGAACAGTAAGTTATATAAGTAAATTTGGTTAAGAACAACAATTTGTGAAGGTAAATTGCCTGCTGGGATTTGATCTCCATTCTCCTGTTTTGCAGGCTGTGACCTAACATGTACACCACAGGAACTGCAATTCCCTTAACTGCAGCTCAGTGGCACACTGTGTGTTTGCTACACAGACAAAGGAGCAGTGGTTTAAATCCAGGTACAGTACATTGTATTTCAAGTCATAATAATTTCTGACCTTATTTGGCACCTTTAGTACCATTGTTATTTTGATTAAATCTATGGAGCATCCCTAATCTGGTCCCTATTTTTTAGTAAAATAATCAACATGGGTGTTTCCAGAGCCACCTGGCTCTATACGGAAGCCTAATTATTTATATTTATGCACCATCTCAAGTGAATGGTCATCTAAATCATGAATTACAAACCAAGTGTTTGGAACTTTTCTCAACTTGGCTGGGGCTGCAAACAGCATTAGGTTTGATTTTTGTTATAACTTCAACATTCACTTTATTTTATCTGAGTTTAGCTTTAGTGTGGAATCTCTAAAGAAAACCTGTAGCTCAGAAAACCCATCTTGAAGGGTAATCTGAACATCTGAGAGGGTCTCCCTGGCGGCATAAATAACTGTGTCATCTGGAAAGGTGCTAGTTCAATTTGTCAATGTTTTCTCCTATAGTAGCTCCCTCAGACATAACAAAAGACCCAGTACCGAACCCTTAAGAACCCACCTCAAGATGTCCAGATTGCCTGAAATAAGACTATTTATGACTGTATACTGTCTTCTGTTGTGAAGATATGGAAAGAACCACTCAATAGCAGTATTTCCCCATCCAGTCTCTTCAAATATGTTAATCATTATTCCATGATCACCATGTTGAATGCCTTGGAGAGATCAACAAGGAATACCCCAATATAGTGTCTGGAGTCCATAGCTTTGCTGATATCATTCATGATGTTCAACACAGAGGAGATGATATGATGATTTTTTTTCTAAAACCTGATTGGCTGGGTCTTGAAGGCTACATTTTTTAATATAATCCTGCAGTTGGTTTGCAACTAAACTCTCTAGCCATTTTGAAATTATTGACAATAAAGATGTTGCCTGGTAGTCATTTGGTCATGTATGTTATAGTGAAAATTTTTCTTGGCTTGGTAAAAGATGCCTCCCTCTACCAAGGGGAGTAGCCAGGACTGCCAGCCAAATGCAGCACAGTAAAGGATGCCCCTCTGTCCTGAAGGGCAGACATGACTGCTGGCCAATCACTGCTTGGTAAAGAATGCCCCTCTACCAAGGGAGGTAGACAGGATTGCCTACCAAGCAGAGCTTGGTAAAGGATGCCACCTCTATTGATGGGGATGAACAGGATCACCAGCCAAGCATGACTTGGTAAAGGATGGCCTTTCTCCTGAGAAGGGATGGATAGGATAACACCAAGCATGGCTCAGTAAAGAATGCCTCCTCTGTTGAGGGGAATAGACAGGGGATTCATCAGGTATGGCTCTTTTAGGAAGACACCCTCTCTCAAGGGGGGTAGACAGCAGCATTGTCTAGTGCTGCTCAGTTAAGGAGGCCCCTCTGTACTGAGGGGGGCAGGCAGGATTGTAGCCAAACCAGACAATGGCTAGCATCTTGGGTGGCAGCAGCTCCTATGGAGAATGGGCCACTACTGGCAGCAGGTGCTCATAACTTGTGACACTTATTTGCAAGAGAGGTGAAAAACTTAAAGGGCAGTTTTGTTGAAGATACTGTTATCATATAGCTTGTATTCTTTGAGTTTGCCCAAATGTTCAGAAGGCTTAGCTACCCTCTGCAATTCAAATTTGAATTTCAGTGCTCCAAACTGCCTGGGCATGAAGCATGAGTCTACAAGGTCTAGTGCTGAGATTAGGAATGACCAGAATCTGATTGTCAGAACTGTATTTACTCAGAATTTGGCATTTTTTTGATTCAAGAGTTTTTGTTTTCAAGGATAAAAATATTAAGGCCTGGATATTCAAACTGCACCATTCTGTAGTGCAAGCCCTTGCGCTGCTCAAATAAGTTGTGCAGGGGTGTGGCCAGGGCAATATTCAATGGAGTTGTGCTATTGAGCAACTTCTTTGAATATCGCCCCCCGGCCACAGCCACTATGCATGGCGCAGTGGAACTTGTGCCACTGCAAGTGGTCAGAGTGGAGCATTAAGATGCGGTGGTGCAAGTTCCATTGCGCCATGCGCAAATTTCCGATATTCAAAAGGTGACATGCAAATGGAGCCATAATTAATGCAAGGCGCATGGGGCAATTTGCATCTAATTACAGCCCCATTTGCATGCCATTAGCATGCAGGTGTGCTAATCCTCGACAACTTGTGCCTGGCGCCCTGCCAGGCAGCAGCCATCGGGGACCGACGCCCCCTGCAGCCGATCGCAGGCATGAAGTAAATCTCCCCGACTAGCCGATCATGGGCAGAACTCACTTCACCCCCAGTGGCCGATCGCGGCAGAACACACTCCCCACCTTCAACTAGCCGCCCATCATGGGCAGATTCACTCTCAACTAGCCTTGATCACGGGCAGAAATGTAATTGAAACCCAATTATGTTCTGTCCGCGATCAGGCCAGTCGGGGGTTCAATTACATTCTGCCCATGATCGACTAGTCAGGGTGAGATCTGCCCACAATCGGGCTAGTGGGGGTGGGGGAGTGTTCTGCCTGCGATCGAGGCTAGGGGTTACTATCATGCCCGCGATCGGGCTTCGGGGGGCACAGGGAACAAGTGGAGGGCCACTCACAGATGGCAGCTGCTGTGTTGCACCCTGCAATGTGGCAGCTCACCTGTGGGTGGCCCTCGACTTAATCCTTTTTTTTTGGCTTAAAGTTGTGCAGGTGCAGGTAGGGGGTTGTGCCTGCACAACTCTGCATGGCCCGGCTGAATATCAGGCTGTGCAGTTTATGCATGGTTCCACCCCCTCCGGTTGAGCATGCCTTCATTAGCATTGCACTGTTGCTCAGCATGATTTTGGGGGTGCAACTGCCTCCTGCTGAATATCGCAGAATGGTGCAATTTCGGACTTGCGCAGGTGCAACCCTATTGCGCATGGCGCAACCATTTTGAATATCCAGGCCTAAATCTAAAAATGGTCAGAAATGGAATCCAATTCAGAAATCTACATCTGATATTTACTTAAACATTTAGTTATCTCCCAGCCGGTAAAATGACACACATGTAGTGTATATTGTATAGTATAGAACATACAGACAGTGCAGCTGAAAAAAAAACAAAGGCTTCGCCCCTTCCCTCACCTTCATCTCAAGGCCACCCTGACCCTTCCCTTACCTTAATAGGACTAATTAGTTCCTGGTTCCTTGGTGCACTAGACCATTTCTGTTTTAGAATTACTCAAAATCTGATTATCAGAATCCGAGTTAGTTTTTCTTTTCTTAATTAGGATTTTTGGTTTTCAAGGGTGAAAATCCTAAAAATCCTAAATTTGAAAATGGTCAGAATCTGATTTCAAAATTTGAATCAGTTATTTACTTAAATATTTTAACTCCTACCCTGATGAAACACAAATATGGCTTCTCAGAATTCAGACAACAGCTTTAGTATTATCAGATCCTGTTCTATTTTTATGATTTCAGTTCCTTGGTATTTATGGCCCAAAAATATAATTCCTAAAAACCCTTTTCAGATGTGGAATCAGAACTGGATTTGTCCTAATTCTGATTCCGCATCTGAAAACCAACCACCCATTACAGCTAAAAAAAAAGACCCTCTCCTCCCCTTCCCCTTACCTTTACTGCCGTGGCTGGATTGGCTGATGTGCTGGCTGGGGTCCTTGATGTTATTGTTCAGACAGCTGTAGTAGGTATACAAGTGTCGGTGACACTGTGGGTTCACTTGTCACCAGTCCAATGGTGACTTTCTGCTGCTGACACATTCCCTCTCCCCACCCCATGACTCCAGCCACCCTAGTCTGTAAGTGACTTGTGTTGACCTGGGCCCTCAGTCCATACTTACACCCCCTGCCTATGTAGTCTGAACCCCCCATCAAGCCTGCCAAACCCCAAGCAAAGAGAGGAGTAGTGGATCCCTTCCCTGGAATCCTAATAGTGTCAAAGCAACTTAAAATTAAAAAATAAGTTTTTATTATTCTTTTCTACTTCTTAGTGCAGTGCTGCCATCTGAAGACTTGGTAACACCATTACCTCCCATTCCCAGAAGCCCTAGCTCTCCATGACCTGACTAGTAGGGTGGCCAACCTAAAGGAAACCCTGAGATTTTGGCTACCACCAGGTGCATTAGTGCACAGTGTCTAGTGGTAGCCAAACCTAGGGCTTTTAGGTTGGCTACCAGTCAGATCCAGGAGAACTGGAACTTCTGGGAGTGAGAAGTAGAAGGGCTGGACCTGTATACTGGAGCAGATGGAGTCATAGTCAGAAGGCTTAGTTTTAGTAACTTGCAGCTTACTAAGGGCTGGGGGTTGGGACTATAGGTGGGGTCCTAGGAGTTTGTTGCTGAGAACCCGGGTTGGGAGGGTACTAGAAGTTTGCTGCTGAGGTCCCTGGTTAAAGACTCAATGTATGGACTAGTGGTATGATGTTACACATGTATGGACAGTAGTGGAGAGTGATGGTTATAGCAGCTGCAGTCAGTGCACTGCATTAGCTGATTCTCAGTATACAGTGCAGACAAAAGAAAAACTTTATAAAGACTAAGTAAGGTAACATGGGTACAGAAAAAGAGAATATGGTGAGCATTAGGGTTTGAAACACCAAGGTACACCTGTCACATTTGTTCCTGCTTGCAGGGTGGGGTTGGGGTGTTACAACTGGAAGCTGAGGGTGTGGGTGGGGTGTCATGGTTGGGAAGGCTAAGTTCCCCTAGTCCCTGTTTCTGCATGCACAGTGGGAGTGGGGTCTGACGCTTGAGAACCCTAAGGTTACATTTCCCTGCTTGTAATGGTTTAACCCTAATGGTGCAATAACAAAGTGTTTTGCAATGAATTTCCTTGTTTTTTCACATAATCTCAGCCATTGTTAGGATTTTTTTCACTAAATTTTCAACATGGCCTTTTTGGGAGTGTAACATTGTAACAGTGATGCTTTCACAGCAATGCTGTTACAGCAACACCAACCCGATGACACCCGCAGTGTTGACCAGGTTGCCAGAGCAATGACTAAGTCATCGACTCTGAAGTTTGCCCACTCTCCCCCGACATCCGCCCTCCCCCAGATTTGGAATCCTTATGTCCGGGGGGACAGGGGGAGCAGCCCACCCTGCATAAACAAAAAGAGCTGCTGCTGCCAACTCTGGTTGGGGATGGGATTCGCAGAATCGGGGATGTTGGCAACCATGTGTCACTGTTGGGGAGGTCACCAACATTCCTGTCACCGTGGCTTGGTGAAACCCTTTATGGGACCCCACCTCATGAACACTACCACTGTCATTTCGTTCATTGGTCCCAAAAGGTGATTTTGCACAGCAACTGTGTCATTCTGCACCACAGCTGCAAAAACACCTTTCAGGCAGGATATGAAAAATGACAGCTGTGCTGTTCATGAGGTGGTGTGAAAAAATTTCAATGTTGAAAATTCAGAGTCAAACTTTTGTAAATCACTGAAGTTATGCACCTGCATAGAAACTACACAATACATGCTCGTAACACAGCCATTTTGAGGAATTTTTTTTCACCAAATTTTCAACATGGGCTTTTTGGGATACTGCCTCATGAACACTTGCACTGTCATTTCATCAATCAGTTCCAAAAGGTGATTCTGCACAGCGACTGTAAAATCACCTTTCATGGCTGAGTAATGAAATGACAGTGCCAGTGTTCATGAGGTGGGCTCCCAAAAAGCTCATGTTGAAAATTTGGTACAAATACTCCTAAAAATGGCCTAGATATCAACATAAGTTCAAAATACCATTAGCTGCCATTATAGGGCACTTACCTTTATTCTTCAGTTCATGGTTTGGCTTTAAAGAGTGTAGAAGTGTGTGTTCCAGTCCACAGAAGATGACAGAGGATGACCAGCAGAGGTAAGTATAGGGTGACGGGGGATGTGGGGAGATGGGTGCTCAGTGGGAAGGTGTGGATGGGGGGAGATGCTGAAGGGCAACATTGAGGGACAGTTTTCTTTGTTTGAAGAAAACAAAGTAAAGACTATGGAACTGTTTTCTCCCCTTCAGGTTACTGAAAAAATATTATTTGAGGACACTGGGTGTGGGCTCCCCAGTGTCCCACAGTACTGGGCTGGGGGAATAACATAATAATATAATTTGTAGACACTGAGAGTGGGTTCCCCAGTGTCCAAAAGTAGTTGGAGGGTGAGTGTAAATGCCAACATGGGTATTGGGCATCCTGATGTTGGCAACAATGCCACAGGACAGTTTTCTTTTTAGGTTATTATAATACACATATATATATATATATATATATATATATATATATATATATAATTATTTTGGGACACTGGGAGTGGGCTCCCCAATGGCCCACAGTTCTTGGGGAGATAAACAAATACAATTTGTGGACACTGGGAGTGGGCTCCCACTGTCCAAAAAGTAGTTTGAGGAAATGTAAATACCGACAAGGGATTGGGCACCCCGATGTCGGCAAGTACATCAAGGGACTGTTTTCTTTTTTAGAATAAAAAAATATATAATAGTTCTTTGAGGACACTGGGAGTGGGCTCCCCAGTGTCCCACAGTGCTTGGGGTGGGGTACACTATTAAAATAATTTGTGGACAGTAGGAGTGGGCTCCCCAGTGGCCACACATCAAAAGTACTTCATTTATTTCTCTCACTAAGCAAAGAAACAACATGGCTGGCAGCATAATGTGTTCAACCTAGAATCCCACATCACAGCTGCTCCTGCGACATGGGATCCTTCATCGAGCTTGACATCTATTTTTTCCAATAGGAAATAATGGGAAATGCAAAACTGAATAACTGTGGAACGGATTCATATTTTCCACCAAACCCTTAAAAGCACGGCTTTAGTTAACTCCATTTTGGGAGTATTTGACTTCCAAAAATAAGGCAAAAACTTCCAAAATGAAGAGGGAGGAAGTCATTGACTTCCAGATGTAAAACCAAAAATTAGGTGACTTCTGAATGTGCAGGCTTGTAAGTCAGAAATGATGGATTTTTCAGAAAGAAACTATATTTTACCACTAATATATTATATTATCATCCATAAATTTTTCCTTCCTAGAGTACTGACTACCAAAGGTAGAATTCTGGAAGTATTTTGACTTCCAAAAATTTGGAATGACTTCCAGATTTTGACTACTGGAAGTTTTAGACTTCCACTGAAAATAAATTAACTGAACCCAGGCTTAAAAGGCACATCTCTGAGGATAAGACTTTCTACCCTGAAAATTTCAGCCCAGAAGCTAAAGCTACTTCTGAGATACATGTGGATAAATAAAGTGCCAGAAAGCCCCAAACCTTCTTTATGTTCAACACTCTGTATCTCGGAAACGGCTAAAGCTATTGAGACAAAATTTATCATATACAAACACCTACCCAGGGCAATAATGCATTCCAAATTTTATAGAAATCACTTCACCATTACAAAGTTATTAAGTTCCCAAAATTGTTCTTTAACATTAAACAGTCTCATCAACCCCAATTTACTGGCGCTATTGTGGCAGTAATATATATAATATATATATATATATATATATATATATATATATATATCTTGCAAAAAAATGCATTAATGCAACAGTTAGGGTTCAACCTAATGCCACAAAAGTAGGGGAATGTGCTGTTAGGGTTTCCAACCTAAATACCCACCTCAAATCAGCAAAAGGAAAAAACATTAGGGTTTTGTGTCTTCAGAGTCTTGGTGAAACAGAGGTGGGGTCTTTCTTGGGGTTGCCACTGCCAGCCCTAATGACCACCTGGTTCTCTGGGCAAACAACATCAGACATAATCTCATTTCTTCATAGAGGACCCACAGAGCCCTGTGTGAAGAAAGGTACAACAGACTATTGGAGGCATGTGGTGAGACATGCTTCTCTATCTTTGAAGAGTGCATCACTATGAGGCACTGGCTTGCACCTATACCATGTGCTTCAAACAGGAGGCTATGGGCTGGGGGAGGGGTAAGCATTAGGGTTGGGAACTTCAAGGAGTAACACATCACTGATTCACCAAGACTTCAAAAGACCCAAAACCCTAATGATTTTTCCTTTTGCTGCTTGGTAGGGTGGAGTGAGGAGTTACAGTTGGAAACCCTAATACCACATTTCCTTACTTTTGTGGCATTAAACCCTAAGTGTTGCATTAATAAAGTGCTTTGCAAAGAATTTCCATTCTTGTTGAGATGGTGGAAACATATTCTCATTCAAACAGGTCCCTTCAGGACCTATGTGAACATATGCTGATGTGCAGGGCCCTTTGCACCCTGCACCACAGGAAGACTCCATCTGCCTACAGACATGCAGGGCCCTCCCGGGCTCTGCACTTCCATGCAGTGACAGATGTCAAGAATTCATGGGGTTGTCTGGTGGGCTATGGAAGCAAAGACCCTCTGCTATCTGCATTTTCATGTGACTGCAGATACAGATGCCCAGGGCAAAGTATCCCTCCGTCAGTCAATGTACAGGGCCCCTCTGCCACCCACAAGTATACAGGTGCAGAGCCCTATGCCAAGAGGACATACTGTATACTGTATGGTACCAAAATTGTGTGGTCAACCCTGCAGATTTCATTCCCTGGTTGGGGGGGTGTCACATAACAGTGCCATTGCCCCACCCTCACCCCATCCAGCTGGGTCACTGAGCTTGCTGCCTAACTCAACTCATCAGTATGAGATCACAAAGCATGCCTGCTGGTGTCAAGACTGACAATATACCCAAAGTTTCTTAACAATTATATGTACAGTATATATTGTTTTTAATTTTGACCTCACATTTTCAAGATAGTAATTTTATGACTCCCTTTATAAACATGACATGTAGCATTTATAGTATATACAGTAGACCAAAATGTCATCTCGCACCAGAAGTGCGAAAACATGTCATCCAGGATTTTTTTTTTCAAGTGACACCTGTCACATTTATGAGGTGGTGTGGAAAAATAGCTATGTTGAAAATGTGGAGTCAAAATATTGAAAATTAATGAAGCTATGAGTGAAAGCTGAAATACTACTCACTTGCCTTATTGCACCCACTACTGTGATCTGCACAAACATGTCAGTTGGTTACAACTCAATCAGAGATATTTACTTCGGTTTGGTATTCTTGCCAAACAAGTAATGTTTAATAAATTTCCAAATCCTTTTCATGCTATTTTTCCCCTCCAGGCCGGTATTCTGAAGATCTGAGTCCAACTGATAGGTTGGCATCCGTATGTCAGGTGGAAGAGGCTAGGGAAAGTCCAAAATCACAGTATTTCAAGTTAGGCCCCATCCATGCCTGGTTGAAGGACTTTCAATCTTAACCAAGATCTTGGGTGGTCAGGCATGCTGGGTTCTACCAGTTACAAACAAGGAATGGAGCTGCAGGAGAGAAACTGGAGAGGCTGCCGACTAGGCCTACCCATACAGAGGGAGTCTATCAAAAGTCCAGATCACAAATAGGTAAAAATAGCTAGATTGCATGAAATTTCACTGGTGAAAATACCTCGCAGTCCCTCAGCTCATCTTCCTTTTCAATTCCTGAACAAAGGTCAATGCTTTCTCCATGTCCCAGAAGGAATATGTCGCACCCTCATTCTTGGTCTTTAATGTGGCAGAGTAGACTATAAAGTGCTCCACTTTCAACTCCCGGAGCTGCACCATTACTGGGTTGAACATTCAGTGCTTCTTGAGCAGGCGGGCAGAATAATCCTGGGACAAGAACAAGTGTGTGACCTCAAAGTACAGGTCAGTGGCAGCCCGGTAGGCATTGAGGACCATCTCCCCTGTCCTGAAGCTGTGAAACCTCATAATGATTTGCCTGGGAGACTGGTCAGCAGCAGGCTTAGGTATAACTGCCCTATGGGCTCACTCGAGCTTATAACAGCCATTTTTCAGCTTCAGCCCCAGCAACTCTGGAAGCTTGGCAGTCATGTTATTTTGAAAAAACACACACTAGTATTATTTCAACTAAGTCATCTTTGAATTTTCAAATCTCCATCCCCAGGACGAGGACTATGACTGGTCAAAAAGCAATGTTTTTTAATTTAGCATATTTTTTTAATTTGTTACCCCAACTATAACTTGTGTCAGTAACTCACTACATAGTTTAAGACATGCTGTAAAAAACATATTTTTTTCTACCTGTAATTGCAAATGTTTCACTGGTTAGTCTCATTGTACTGTATACGTATATTTATTGAATGTTCTGTTGTATACTATATATTGTCTAATTTTGTACTGTAGTTTTGTTGGTTGTTCTAGTCACCCATGTAAATGGGCCTTTGGCCCATGGACTTTTGCAGATTTTTTGAAATAAACAAAACAATACTGCAATGTTCCTTCATAACGTTGGCATTTTTCCATATTTGCACACCAAATTTTTGGTGTAGCTTTCTTATTTCCCTACCTCATGAGTCTGATAGGTGACAATTTTCAAATCCCTGCTGAAATGACATTCTGTGCCAACAAAACGCCATTCTGCAGCAAGGGTGTGAAAACACATTTTGGCCAGGATTTGGATGAAAGCAGCTGTCATGTTCATGAGGTGGTGTGAAAAAATGCCTATGCCAAAAATATTCAAAATTACCAAAGCTATAAGCAAGCATAGAAAAATTTCAATGTACACTCATGACTTTGTCATTTTGGCATATTTTGACCCCAAATTTTCAACATAGCCTTCTTATGATCCCACCTCAAGAACAAGGGTGATGAAATTTTCAAATCCTGCCAGAATGGTGATTTCACAACGTGATCATGAAATCATCTTTTAGGGCCATGTTTTCATAATTCCACCACTGGTGATCATGTGGTGGTGTCCCAGAAAGACCATGTTGAAAATCTGGAGTCAAAATACATAAAGATGGCAAAGTTATGAATCAAAGTTCAACCCCCCCCCATTGAAATACACTGCACCGCACTTGCCTTATTTTCTTATATTACATAGAAACATAGAAACATAGAATTTGATGGCAGATAAGGACCGCTTGGCCCACCCAGTCTACCCATTTCCATACCTAATGGATAAGCTGCAGATCCTAGTTAACCAGCAGCCTACTTCTTTCTACCCCCACCCCTAGAATTGCCTTATGGCTGTCCCAGGCATGCTTGAATTCAACCACTGTTTTTGACTCCACAACCTCCTCCAGAAGGCCGTTCCATGCATCCACAACCCTCTCTGTGAAAAAATACTTCCTTAAATTACCTCTGAGCTGCCCCCATCTTCAAATTGTGCCCCCTTGTTTTTGCATACCTCTTTTTTTGAAAGATACTACCCTCTTGGACTTTGTTGATTCCCTTGAGGTACTTGAAAGTTTCTAGATAGATAGACAAACAGATAAACAGATAAATTGCAGTCGGCTGTTCCAGCAGCAAGTTCTGTCTTCAGTCAAAGAGTGGATCTACACTGTGAGACATGTTCAGGTGGGTGAGGGTATGTGGGGGTGTGGGAGTGTGGGGGTGTGGGTGCTGAGTGGGTGGTTGGGTTGAGGTGGGTTGTTTGTGGAGGGATCAGATTGATGAGGGGCTGTTTTCCTTTTTACAGGGTTTAAAAAAACATCAAGGGTTGGCTTACTTTATTTCAGGGATATTCACACACTGGGGATTGGGCACCCAGTGTGAGGCTCATGTTTTGTGGCACCAGCGGTGGGAACCCCAGTGCCTCCACATACATAGGGTGAATGGAGGTGGGCAACCTGGAGGGAAGAGGTCAAGGGAAGCAGTACTGGGGTGGGCACCCTGGTCCACTCATATATTAACAAAAATTTATAAACATTGGGAAAGACAGAGAGGCAACCTGGATGGGAGGAGGGAGAAAGAAGCAGTACCAGGGGTGGGCACTCCAGTCCATTTAATACATATATATATATATATATATATATATATATATATATACACACACACACATATATATATATATATATATATATATACGTACAATAGATAGATAGACAGACAGACAGACAGATAAACAGATAAATAAACAGACAGACAGACAGAAGATCGCCGACTCACTGCTTGTATTGAAACCAGCAGCAGGAATCCAGCTTCAGGTTCAGTATGTAAGAATGTATTGCTGTTCTCATACAGAGAACATGGGTGAATAGCAGGTCTCAATAAATTGGGCACCCTGGATTTTGGGGTGCCCAGAAAATGTATTTCCAGAGCAATTTTCCAAAAAACAAAGAACAACAGAATCTAGCTAAACCTGTTCCATTTAGCTACATTCAGGTGTTTGTTTTTTGAAAATATATCATTTTTATGTATTTTCAATGTTTGTTAGTTTAAAGAAAGAAAGAAAACGGCATCTGTCACAATCTGTATTTTTTTAATGCCATAGATATTTTCCTTTTTTTTTTTTTTTTTGCAAATGGCAAGTAAAGCATGAAAATAAGCACTTGCAATATTTTTTTTTTGTTACTGTTTGCATTTGTTGGTTAACTCAAACATCCTTATAACTCTGAAACTGTGTAATATTTTTCAGGAAACCTTCCAAAGGCATATCCTTGGCATAGGCCCTTCAATCCTGGAACAGTGTTGAGTAGTAATGCATTACAAGTAATGCACTACTGTAATCTGATTACTTTGGTATACAATGTGTATCAATAGCTAGTTACTTATGAGAAACTGTAATCTTGTCCACATTACTGATTACATTTTCTCATAAATAATTTGTTACTGTAAAGCTAGTAGCATATCACTGCGGTCCCGGTCCCAGATGCTGGTGGTGGGTGCTTTTGCTGTTAAAAATGTTGCACTGTTTCCCTCACCCCCCCACCTGTCAGCAGGATGACCACATGAGCCTGGCAGGGGAGGGACCAAACTTTTAAAAAACAGCAATCAATCATAGCCCTGAGCTCCATAGCTCTGCAGGGTACACCAATCCTGGTGCCTGCAGTGAATCCCAGGTACTGTCAATCAAATCTTCCTCCTGCCTTCCCCGTGTCTCTGCTACAAATTGAGAGGGAAGCCAGATCTCCCATAGCAATGTGATGCTTGCCAGAGCAAGTTGTTGCAATGACGGGAGTCAGAGTGAGTGACGACATCCAAGTGTTTAAATCCAAACTGGTCCATCGGTGAAAAAGAACAGAAGAAGCCAAGCGGAGTGAACTGGGGCACAGCAGATCAGCACAGAAGACAAAGGAGAGAGTCAACTGAAGTCGGAGTGGAGGATGGTCCAGCAGTGGGTAGGATTCTGTTGGCCTGAGGCTTAAATGAACTGTGCAGGACTGGAATGTGGCTGTGTGACTCAGTGATGGCGATCAGGTCAAGAATGAGTGACAAGCAGCAAGTGAAGCAACCTACCCTGCCTCCAGGCCCAAAGTATCCCCATCCCTGAGAAGCAGTATTGGCTGAATAAACAGCCAGAGGTATGGAGGTGATGGTCTGCTCTTTGTCTTTTCCAGTCATGGTGGGTGAGTTATGGACTGGTTGCCTTGGTGGGTGGCAGTGATGGTGATGTGCATTGGCTAGGCTGGCCCGCGACTGTGTCCCGACCCAATCCACCTATTTTTTTACAAAATTATGCTGGCATGGAGGCGAGGCAATAGCTGTGTGACTATGTTGTGTTGCAGCCCAGCTGGCTGGAAGGCAAGGACTGGGCCTGGAGCTGACGATGAGACACTACATGGCACGCCTCGCAGCAGGTGTGTCATCAACGGGGAGAAGATCCTTAAGTAGGCCTACAAGGCCAGAATAGGTTTAACCTTGCCCTTTACTGCCAGCCTGCCCTTTCTTACTGACTGTTTTCGATATGGGGAGGGAAGAGGGGTACAGAGGGAGTGTGGGCTCAGATGCACCCCACCTCTGGGAAGCAGCATCAGTTGAACAGCCAAGCCAAGTGAGGCATATGCTCGAGGTCTGTCTTCCAGCTTGGCTGGGTGGCTTGTTGTGTTGTGGCTGATGTGCAGACTGGCCAGGCTGGCCCGCAGCTGTGTCCCAACCCGGTCCACATAAATGTATTCTTTAAATAAAATAATTATGCTGGCATTGGCATGGCAGGGGAGCATTAGCTCTGTACCTCTGCTGCTGTAGGACCTAGCTGGGAGGCGAGGCCTGGGCCTGGAACTGAGGAGATATGGCACAGCAGGCGTGAGCAATAGGAAGGGAGTCCTTTACTAGGCCTTCAAGGCCAGGATGGGTTTAACATTTTTTTGCTGCCAGCCTGCCCCTTCTAATCAATTGTTTTCAATATGGGAAGGGGGTGGGAAGGTATGGCGGGAGTGTGGGCACAGCTGCACTCCACCCCCAGGAAGCAGCTTTGACTAAGCAGCCAAGCCAAGTGAGGTATTTGCTCAGCGTACATCTTCTGGCTGGGTGGGGTGGGTTGTTGTGCTGTGGGTGATGTGCACACTGGCCAGTCCGGCCTGTGACTGTGTCCCCAGCTGGTCCACCTAAATGTATTTTTTTTAACAAAATAATTATGCTGGTGTTGGTGTGGCAGGGGCAGCATTAGCTCTGTGCCTCTGTTGCTGTACGGCCAGACTGGGAGGCAAAATCTACAAGCATTTTCCTAGTGGGCTTGTGTCAGTTTTGACCACTGTCATGTTGTTGTTCATTTACCCATTTTTGAAATGTGAATCTTATTGCTTGTTTGCTTTTTGGTTTCACGTAGGTCGCTGATTACAAATTGTGCCAGGGACATTGGGCAACATCCCAACAAGGTGTGTCATGGCAGCCAAATAGGCAAGGCAAATACAGTGGAACTATATTATATAACAAATGAGTAGGACCTTGTTAACACGTGTTGACGTCATACAGTACAGTAAACAATACAATACTGTAAGCAGTTCCAGTAGAAAAAAAATGCAGTTGGGTCAGACACCAAGCAATTAAAGGCAAGCAAAGACAACATTACATAAGTTCTCAAAAAACTGATAAAGATCATTGTATAAAAACTGAAAGAGCAGATTGTTACTTAAATCAGATGTGTTTCTGTTTGTTTGTTTGTTTATGCTACTGTAATAAAATGTGAAGCTGAAACTTGTATCCTGTGTGATTTGTTTTCCTCATCTGGTCTACTGGTGAGCTGCCTGATAAGTTTGATATATGCAATAGCTGGAACATGAAAAAAAACACTGCTGAGTTGTGCTTTGAAGCCTGAGTTTCAATGACGTCAGTCACAGTAAGCAAACTCATGCGCTAGACAGCAGTTCAGCTGCACATCTTTACATGTGTGCATTCCTGTGGTAGTCAGAGGATCAACTGTTCCCATACCATGGCTCATACCTTCACTCTCAAGGAAATGCAGTCATCAGAACAGCTGATCTCTGACTGGCTCCTGTGACAGTGTGCCCAGGACTCTTCAGGCAGTTTATCTAAAAAGCACTGCAGGCATGGTATTGTTTATTAATTCTCCCTCCCCTCTCCTCCATCCATATTTCACACACTATGAAAAGTTACATGCTAGACTGGCCCAGTGGCGCTGGAGGTTGAGCCGCTGGTCGCTACACCTCATGCCATACCGGCGACCAGGATTTGGGAATGAACCCAGGTCACCGGGGGTCAGCAAGGGCGGGAGAGGATTGAGCATCTGGAGGACTGCTCTACTCTCTCGGGGAGGGAGGGTTTGTCATCCTGCCCATTGACTTCCCTCTAGTGATGGCCGAGGGGCAGTATGGGTTGAGAGGCATGTACTGACGCTCTTGCATCGGTAGGGGAGGTGGGCAGGGAGAAGATGGCGGAAAAGAGCCTGGCAGGCACTATGATGTCAGCCGCATCCTGAGGGCCATGCCTGGTCTCTGGATTGGTTCTTCGGGGGGGGAGGGAAGCTGGCAACCTCCTCCCTGACCCCATCGCGGGAGAATAGCCATGGGGGAATTTTCCGGGGGACCGGCGGGACCGGAAAGTGAGTCCTTCCGTCAGGAGGGCTGTAGCCACCTGCCAGAGCTCCAGGTGAAAAAAGGCAATAATAAAGAAAAAAAAAAGAAAAGTTATGTGTTAAAATGTTTTGTTAGGAATTCAGCAGGATAGTTTCTGACAGGATAGTAGCTGGACCGCAATTTAGATATCAAATGTTCATAATAAAAAAAAATGTTTTGTTGCCAGATTCTTATTTAAAAATGCCCCCTCCTACCAGAAAATAATTTCAAGTTGTTTAGCACCTTCTGATTAATCATAGGGCTAGTTAGCTGCCCTGTAATCGCACCCACCTGGACATTGAGCATTCACGGTCTCCCTTGGGATCTTTACTTGGACTCTGAGAGGGAGCAGAGGTTGGAGCACTCCACTGGTTAACTTGTCCACTTCTCCACTGCCATCATCGAATTCATCGTCTTCAGCAAGGCAGACAGCAATGAAAGAAATAATGTTTAGAGTCAGCCCATCAGGCCAGGAGGCCCAGGCCAATAAAAACTAAATGACACAGTGGACTTTCTTGTCTAATTGTATTCTAGCTTTGCAATACACTCTTGCAGAATGAGACTTTCACTTTATATCCTGTGAAAATAATTTAGACAGAGCAAAGGTTTATTCAGTCAGCCAATTTAAAACATTATAGTAGCAGCACATCTGTACTGTAACTAGTGTTTGAGCATCACTGCTGATGTTTCTGTCTTGTAGATTTTTTCTTCACTGCAAATGCAATATTACTGATTGTCGCTTCTTAATTGGTGTAGTTCACTTCTGTGATTTCTTGTACACTTACTACAGCCTACTGCCAGTGATGTTGCCTGTACTGTAGTTATTGTGATGGTTGTCTATCTCATCTTAAATTTTCCAGTGTCAGTGTGCAGTACAGTGTGTCACCCTACTGTCAGGTCAGTCATTGTCCCCCCACCCCCACTCCAGCTACAAATACTATTAGATGTGTTAAAGGAACATTTGCATCAGTAGTGTCGGCTAGCCCCGCGACTTGTACTTAAGGCATAGCCTGATGGGCCTGGGTCACATAGTATGACAAACAGTACTGTAGATAATAATCACTGACATTTGGAGTTTTGTAACTTAGTTGCTAAATCAGTAAACAAGTAAAGAAACACACCAACACAATTAAACAAGACGTCCTACACCAGATTTAATCATCACATTTTCAACATTATGGCATGTTCCTTAAACATGTCTGAAAATGAAAAAGAAACAGAAGACAATGCTGTTCAACCAGAAACAAGACAAAATGGATCCTCCTCTTCTCTCTCCACTCGGCTACTTCACCTACTCCTACTATGAGTCCGACTGAGTCACGATACCAGAGTGTGTCTGTTTTTCAGAAGTGGTATTTGGGAGAGTTTTTTGAGATCAAAGATGAGAAAGGCAAAAATATTTCAGTTCAGTGTAAACTATGTAGCCTAAAGTAAAGCTTCTGTCAACATGCAAAAATAGTATATCAAATTTTAAAAAACATATGGAACGCATCCATTCTGCATCTTTAGATAAGTTCAAAAAAGTTGTTACACTGTGTGGCAGTAGAAATGATAAGCCAGCGACCTCCCTTGGTAAGAAAAAGATATGGGAAGAGGAAGAAGAAATGGAAAATGGATTCTCTAGTTCAACCAGCAGTGGAAATTCATTGCCATCTCCAACATTTTTTCAGATGAAGAAATGTCTTCTCCAACAACAATTATTTGAAACTACGAAGACTTCACTTGTCAGTCAAATTCACATAGACAAGCTTATTATTCAGTTTGTAGTTGAAGATCTACAGTCATTTATTGTAGTTGAACAGCCTTTATTTGTTAAATTAGTGACTGGTCTGCAGCCCAGTAGAGAAGTCATGACAAAAAACATTGACAGACAGGATACAGAAAATGTTCCAAAACATGAAGTTAAATTTGATTTCTGAATTAAGCAATGTACTGTATATTATATCTGTACTACTACTGCTGACATTTGGACAGCACATAATAGAAGCTACCTAGGTGTGACAGCTCATTGGATTGATCACAAAACACTGGAGTGAAAATCAGCAGCATTGACCTGTACGCGACTTCAAGGAAGACACACATATGATGTTCTTGTATCAAAACTTGAACAAGTTCATTTGAAATAGCGCATTCAGAACAAGGTTGTGAAAACTGTCACAGACAATGGTTCATGAGTTTGATTCTGACAATACCACACCCATCACCGCCACTGTGATTCAGGATGATGAAAATTATGATGGTAATGACCATGACCAGCAACAGGCAGGGGAAGTAACAACCACACTGGTGAAGATTATGAGGACACAGTCAGGGATGTAGTGACTTTCGCTGATGTATGCAAGATTCTAGAGGATGGGAATGAAGAGATCTGTAACCTTTCTTCTCATCAATGTTGTGCTGCTCATACCCTGAACTTAATAGCAGTGAATGATATAGAATCTGCTACATCCAAGCCTGCCTACAAGAAGATCTACTCCCCTTCCCTGACTCCCTCTGGGGGTCATCGATCTGCCCTCCTACATTAACTCTGGCTGTCGAGATGGGGTGGATTCAAGCACCCAGGGAGGGGACTGTACTGAGGACTGGGGATTATGGAATGGACCAGAGGAATTTACACCTGGCCTCTCTTCCAGATGTTTATGCCAAACAAAGTTGCTCTTTGATCAGTGTTTGTTCTGTATATATTATTTAGCTGTGAATGGGTTACATGTGGGTAGACTTTGTTTCTATTTTCAAGTTTTTATCTTTTAATTCATTTAACATCCTCCAATTTATTTATGACTGTTATTAACTACAGTGTTTTTTTTTAATTTTACATCTGATTGTTCACCTATGATAGTTGTCTGACTGTTAATATGTCAATTTTGCGCTTTCTTTTTCAATAAAAAGAACTGACAAAAAATGATCTACTGCAGCACAATGGTCAAATGCTCAGCTCTTTGGAACAGAGTGCACCAAAGTTCACAAGCAAGTGAAACTGTCTCTGACAAAATTGTTATCCAGCAGGTTATCCCCAATGGCACATGGTGGAATTCTTACTACAAAGCAATTGAAAAATAAGATCCATTGTTGAAAAAGGTGAAAATGATCTGCATTAGAGGTGTGTCTGACCTGTGAGAGTGAAACCGAGCCATCACGAACACATGTAGCTCACTTTTCAAGAGACCCAAGCCAAACTGTGCCGGCTCAGCTAGGATCTCCAAGCTTTTTTTTTAACTCCTGCCTGTCATGTGACAGCTGAGAAGAGAGCTAAGGGTTAGGTGGGGAGTCAGTGCTGAAGATACTCCAGTTTGCACATTACCAAAGACGAATGCGGCTCTACCATCAGTGCCATTTCAGTTTTGCCACTGAGGAGAGAGAGGAGCTCCTTACCTTATTGATGAGCTACTAGGCAGGAAGGGGGAATGGGTCTCCATCAGTCGTGGACCAGTTAACTTCCTCCTTCCATTTACCACCACCAATGAAAAGAAGATGAAAAAAAGGATAACTAGTTAAGAAAAACTGAGAGGGTCAGGAGGGATGTGTGCCAGGGACTGACTGTGTGTGTGGAGGGGGGGCGCCTAGTGCCTGATGACATTGACTGCAGTGACAGTCTAAAAAAAAGCTGTCTGGCAGTTGACATCCAAAAACTCAACTTTAATTACATTTTTTAACTTTCTTAAGCTAACTGGACTGTGTGTGTTTTGGGGGGGTAGTGGGAGACTCCAGTGCTTTCTTTGTGTTCAAAGTGTCAGCACAGTAGTGGCACAGTACAGCACCAGAACAGAAACACACAAGTGTAAATAAAAAAGGAACACAAAAAGTTACACTTGGCACTTGAAGCTGGCTGCCTGGCAGTATAGCAAGCTGAGAGCAGAGCGCTGACTGAGCTTATTCAGCAGACCTGGGATGGGATACATTGGCAGACTGTCTGTGAAACGACGAAAGTCACTTGTCTAACTGCCCCAAAGCTCTTTTAGAGCAGTGTCACCAGCCATTTCCCACATAAGCAGGAGTCAGACAGGACCTTTTTTGTGTAGTCCTGTAAAAAACAAATTCATTACTGTGCAAGCAGAACCAGTAAAGGCCTGCATGTTGTATCACGTATGAAATCGCTTACTAGGGGGCATCCTGTCAGTTGAGTAGCCTCTGTCTGCAGTGCCAGCAGCCATTTCCCATACAAGCATGGAGTCAGGATAGGATCTTTTTGTGTGTGTGTGTGTGTGTAGTTCTGTAAAATAAAGGCTTGCGTCATGTGTGAAATGTTTTGGAGGGAGGGGGCAGCCTGTCAGTTGAGTAGCCTATGTCTCCACAGTGTCACTGGTCATTTCCCACACAAACAGGGGTCGGGACATAACCATATTTTTTTGTGTAGTCCTGTAAAATAAAGGCTTGTGTCACATGTGAGACCTTTTGAAGGGAGGGGGCAGCCTGGCAGTTGAGTAGCCTCTGTCTGTAGTGTCACCAGCAATTTCCCTCACAAGCAGGAGTTGAGAAGAGAAACAATTTTTTTTATGTATAATCCTGTAAAATAAAGGCTTGTGTTAGGTGTGAAACATTTTTGAGGGAAGGGCAACCCAGCAGTTGAGTAGCCTCTGTCTGCAGTGTCACCAGTAATTTCCCACACAAGCAGAAGTTCAGATAGAACCATATGTTTTGTGTAGTCCTGTAAAATAAAGGCTTGTGTCATGTGTGAAACCTTTTGGAGGGAGGGGACAGCCCGGCAGTTGAGTCACATCTGTCTGCAGTGTCACCAGCCATTTCACACACTAGCAGGAGTCGGGAGGGGATCATATTTTTTTGGGGGGGTAGTTCTGTAAAATAAAGGATTGCGTAATGTGTGAAAGGTTTTAGAGGAAGGGGCAGCCTGGCAGTTGAGTAGCTTCCGTCTGCAGAGTCACCAGCCATTTCCCACACAAGCAGGAGTTGGGGAGGAACATATTTTTTTTTGTGTAGTCCTGTAAAATAAAGGTGTGCATCACATGTGAAATATTTTGGAGGGAGGAGGCAGCCCGGTAGTTGAGTAGCCTCTGTCTGCAGTGTCACCAGCCATTTCCCACACAAGTAGTTGTTGGGTTAGGACCATATTTTTTTGTGTAGTCTTGTAAAATAAAGGCTTGTGTTTGGTGTGAAACGTTTGGGGGGGGCAGCCCAACAGTTGAGTAGCCTCTGTCTGCAGTGTCACCAGCCATTTCCCTTCATAAACAGGAGCTGGGAGAGGACCATATGTTTTTTGTGTGTACTACTGTAAAATAAAGGCTTGCATCACGTGTGAAGTGTTTTGGAGGAAGGGGCAGCTCAGCAGTTGAGTAGCCTCTGTCTGCAATGTCACCAGCCATTTCCTACAGAAGGAAGAGTCGGGACAGGATCATATTTTTTTGTGTAGTCCTATAAAATAAAGGCTGCCATCATATGTGAAACATTTCAGAGGGAGGGGCAGGCAGGAGGTTGAGTAGCCTCTGTCTGCAGTGTCACCAGCCACTTCCCACACAAGCAGGAGTCAAGGCAGGAACATACTGTGTGTTTTTGTTGTGGTGTCCTATAAAATAAAGATTTACATCATGTATAAAACCTTTTGGAGGGAGGAGGAAACCCGGCAGTTGAGTAGCCTCTGTCTGCAGTGTCACCAGCCATTTACCACACAAGCAGGATCTGGTACAGGACCATATTTTTTAAAGGCTTGCTTAATGTGTGAAACGTTTTAGAGGGAGGGGCAGCACAGCAGTTGAATAGCCTCTGTCTGCAGTGCCACCAGCCATTTCCCACACAAGCAGGAGTCAGGACCATATTTTTTTTGTGTAGTTCTGTAAAATAAAGGGTTGCATCACGTGTGAAACCTTTTGGAGGGAGGGGCAGCCTGGCAGTTGAGTAGCCTCTGACTGCAGTGTCATTAACCATTTCCTACACAAGCATGGAGTCAGGATAGGACCATTTTTTTGATGTGTGTGGTCTTGTAAATGCTTGTGACTTGCATCATATTTGAAACCTATTTGGAGGGAGGGGGTAGCTCTTGGCAGTTGCACAGTAGACCCAACTTGTAGTCTTTCCAGATAACCAGTTCATAGTCATACCTTGCCTTGAGATGTGCAATATCATCGTTGTCACCTATTTCCCCAAGGTGACTGAGGAAGGTAGTATGGTTAGGTACTGTTTTTTTTCTTGGAAGGGAACTGTCTTTATTAGTGATCAGCAACTGTTATTAAAATGATGGAAGGGAGTAGGCCTGTGAAACAAGTTTCCAAGATAAGGACAGTAATTCAGAAGGAAAAGTCAGAAAAAGTGCTTCTACTGCAGTAGGTGCATCCTCTTCTTTACTGATTGAAGCTTCCTCATGCTCTGAGTCCTTGTCTTCTAAGATCCCATCATGTTTGCTTGCTGTTCCAGGTGATACCCAGTTAACAAATACAGGCCAAGTGAAAGGCAACAAGAAAAGCTCAGGCGATGAACCAGCAACTAAGAAGAGTAGATTTGCCAAAAGTACAGTTATTAAAAAAATAAAGGCAGCTGCAGGCACTACACATGGTGGAAAGGAAAAAATAACCACACACGCATACTTTGTGCCACTTTCTCAAGATTCTACCATTTCTCATTCCTCAGAATCAGACCATGTGGATAGCAGTGGCAGTGGGTACATTCCTAAAACAGAAGCAGCGCATGATGGGGACTCTGATGATGAGGGCTGGGAGCCAGAGGAACCTGTGAGATGGCAGACCAAAAAACCTGGGGAAAGGTCATCGGAAGAAAGGTCATTAGGGGCAAGTGAAAATGACGTTATGACTGGCTTGCCTACCTCCTTCTGCTGAAGGCAAGCCTCACATCAAATCATCCAGTGAGGACATTGAGGAAAATAATCAAAATATTGAAATGAACATAGACAAGCCAGATGATTACTCAGAAGTTGCAATGCCAGGAACAAACAATAAAAAGGCATCCTCTTCCATTTGGAGTTAAAAAACAGTATGCATGCAATCTGCTCTTTATGTAAGGCCTTTTTCAGTAGAGCAAGACAGGCATGCAACCTTGGCACATCACAGCGGATACATCCACTTCAGTGGGCCAGGAGTAAGTCACAAGGTGACATGGCAGAGGATGTTGCACGGGTTAACATTTGTATACACTGGTGGGATAGCTAAATTTTTCCATATAACATAAAACCCCTCAGACACCAAGCAGGACTTTGACTGCATCACCACCTTTATCTGCTAGGTCTTTATCACAATCAGGAAGCACCCCAACTGAAAACAGAATGAGTTCTTCTCTGTCTCCTCCAGCCTTCTTTAGTGTGCCAGTCACACCTCAGAAACAGTTAATGATGCAGCAGGCTTTTGAACGGAGAACTAAATATGACCAAAGCCATTCAGCTGCTCAGCAGGTAAATAAAGCAGTATCTGCAATGATTGCACTGGACACGCCCATTTTCTATTGCTGACTCTGCTGGGTTTCGGTAGGTGATGAAACTTGCTGCCTCTCGATAGCAGTTGCCATCTTGGACATATTTCTCCAGAAAGACTGTGCTAGCTCTTTGTAGGGAGCTACGTCACAAGGTAAACAGTGCATTGCAGTCATTGGCTGTTGAAGAAGTACATATAACAACAGATATGTGGACAAGTGGTTAAACAGTAGACTGCATGACTGTCACTGCTCACTGGGCAACATTTTCCTCTGCAATATCCTCTGGCACTGCCAGGGATCAACAAAATCTTCACAAACTGGCTGCCCTCTGTATTGCAAGCTTTAACAAAGAAAATCACACTGATGGGAATATTTTACAGGAGCTAAAGAAACAGTTCTCAGAATGGCTTTCCCCCAATGACCTTTCCCCAGCATTTATGGTTGCAGGCAATGGAGCTAACATTAAGAAAGCATTAAAGGATTGTGGGTCTCTGCTTTTGCCATGTTTTGCACATACACTCAATCTAGTAGAACAGGACTTCCTCAGTGAAGACAGGAGTGTGCAGAATATGTTGGGTGCTACATGTAAGATATGAGGTCACTTTAAGTACTCTGCAAAAATCTGTAAAGTTTTGCGGGAACTGCAAAAATAGAATAACTGACCAGTTCACCAGCTGAAACAAGAAGTTGCCACCAGGTAGAACTTCACCTTTTACATGTTATAGAGGCTCCAAGAACAATGCAAAGCAGTGTACCAGTACACCATGGACCATGCAATAGGGAAAAGGGACGTTACACTCACCTCTGGGCAGTGGAATCTTATATTTATGTCAGCTGTTACAGCTATTTGAGGAAGTCACACGTGAAGCAAGTGCTGACAGTGCAACCATAAGTCAAGTCGTTCCATTGATATGCTTTTTCATGCCGAGACTGGAAAGATTCCAAGAAACATTAGAAGAGCAAAGTGCAAGCGCAGGTGTCACACTTGCTAAAAAGCTATCTTTGTCTTTGGAAATGGACTGCAGGATTGCCATGATTTTGGAATCTGAACATTATGAGATAGCAACAATGTGGGATGCACATTTCAAAACCAGTTTGCCTAGTTTTCTCCAATCTGGTAGCGTAGACCTCAACCATTATAACGAACTGCTCATTAATAAAGTTGCTCTAAAAATGCAACAGAAGACTCCAACTAGCAGTGCTGCTGCTGCTGATCACAAAAATAAACATGCTCCCTTCCAAGAAACAGATCCCAGTGAAGACAGAAGAATAAGAAAAGGATTGCATTATGAGTTGGAACCCAAGGGCACTTTGTATGGTGCCTCCATGGACAACATTTGGGGAGGACTGGATGACACAGAGAAAGACAATGCTGTTACTTCTTCCATCACAAGCTACTCAGCAAGTAGTATGGTGGATGACTTCTTAAAGGATCACAAAAAGATAAATGTTTGAGATGACCCATTTCAGTATTGGCATGAAAAGGGTGTGGTTTGGTCAGCATTACAAAAAGTGGCCCTTTACTATTTAAGTTGCCCAGCAACGAGTGTCTAGTCAGAAAGAATATTTAGCACTGTTGGCTATGTTGCTAGTAATAGGAGGAGAAAACTCCTCACAGAAAACAAAATTCTAACTTTTATTAAATTAAACTATGGTGTACTTGCAGGATACTCGGGTGCACTTCCAAAACACTGCTTGAACAGTAGTGATGATGAGCCTACTGGCAGTGATGTTGAGGAATAATAGTACTACTGGCCCAGTACTGGGGGAAAGGAAATGTTGCTTCACCATGTCTCTCAAGTCATTTGTGTCCTGCCTCATGCCAATCACTATTTTGTTTCTTCCACTGAACTGTTGCACAGCAAGACTACAAAAGCTAGATGCTACTCCCTGACTCTGAGGAACATTTGAAAGATTCACACTCACACATTTTTTCTTCAATCTTTTATTTGCAAGGTTAACTTACATTTGTAAATGACTATATTGATTTCTGGTAGATGTCTTCTAGTTATGTACCCTATGCCACATCTCTATCTTGGATAACATCTAACCCCATTCTGAGTTCTGACTGATCTGCTGTTCTTGAATTGATAGTCATCTATGAAAGAAAAAACATTAAAAGCACTATATAAAAGAGAGCATTCTCTTTCACAAATCACACAATTCTACCTCAGTCTGACTACATAATTCCAGTTTAGTTTTCATGGTGTTGTACTAAAAATAAAATACAAAATAAATAAATAAAAATGTACTGTGCATGTGCACCCTAGGTAAAAAAAATGCTGAAACTGTGGGGGCCCATTACTGACAATGCAAACAACAAAGTCGGCTTCTCAGAAAAAATATTAGTTCAAAAGGGTGGGTGGGAGGGTCCATCCATTATAATCTCTGCGTGTACATGCTCTTTCACAGTGCTACCTCAGTCTGTCAGTTGCCAGTTTAGTTTTCGTGGTGTTGTGCTACAAAAAGGAAAAAAAAACATAACTACTATTTTTTTTTTTTAAAATTAAAACAAAAATGTAGTGCACATGCACATCCTAATTGATTAAAAAAATTGTCGAAACAGTAGAGGGCCCATTGTTGGCAATACAAACAACAAAGTCAGTTTATAAAAAATAAAAATAAAAACATTAGTTCAAAAGAGTAGGTGGGAGGGTCCAATATATTCTCTGTGTGCATGCTACTACCTTTTTTGAAACAAAATCTCCTCTCAAACCATCACCTGTCATTTACTGCGTCCTCCTGTTCTGTTACCCTTCTTCAATCACCAAGTAATTTTTGTTAGCAGTGCACAACTTGCTTAACAGACCAAACAAGGTAGCCAGGGGTTACGTGTGTGTGTGTGTGTGTGTGTGTTATTCTGATAACTAGGTAAGACCCACAAGCCACAAGTGCCTGATTTCAGGGGTGACCCAGGAGCACTAGGGTGGTTAAGTAGTGACTTGCTCAGAGTCACAGTGTATGCAAGTGGAGGTTGTAGGAAATCAAACCCAGGTCTGCTGGACCAAACTCAGCCACAACTCATTACTCTAACCTCTAGGCTATACTGCTATACTCAACTGCTACACTGTCTTAGCGTATGTTCCTGTGTTCAACACATCTTGCCTCCAGTCATTTACTGCTAAGAATTTAGACTGCAAGCAAATTAAACTACGTGCTTATTCAACTTTACCACTGGCTCAAAATACCTAACAAGATACATAATTTCCCGTGAACTTACTAACAGCTGGGCCTTGCTAGCTGCAATGCTAGTAAACATGTTTTCTACAGAATGTAACCTTTTTTTCTTTATATTATGCATTAAAATGAAGGTACAGGCTACGTTTTATGTTGAATGAATATTTGCCCTGAATCCAAAACCAGAACCAAAACCAGAGTTGATTTGGCAAAACCAAAACCTCCCTGGTTCTGCACACCTTAAATCTGCATAACATCTGTAATGAACTTGACCTGACAAGGTTTAGAACAAATTACACCACTTCCTTGGTGGGATACTCTAGAGTAAAGCAGCCTTTAGCAAACTCGTTGGATATTCTGCAGGCAGAAACAAAATGCTACATAGGATATCTTCTTCTATCACTGGTACTGTAGCTTTGGAAAAAAGTTGTTTGATGTAAGATTACGTTATGTAACACCTCTTCTTGATACAATTTCAAAAGCTGTGAATACTTGCTTTGGTATCAGTTACCAGCACAGGGAAGTCGAGTCTATTAAGCATCACTTTACCACAGTTTCATCTTAGGTGGATTGGTAATGAGAGAGAAGCTTGTGCTGCAAGAAACCTGCTTATAAATGAATTGCTGTTGTTGTCACTGTGACACTTAGACAGCTGGTTCTGATAACTCTATGAATTTTGTAAAACAAAAATATAGTGTGATTGTCTGTCATGAGAAAGGTTGTGCTCTGGATGACCCCCGGTATCAGTTCAAAAGACAGGATATATGTTAAACAGCAGATCTCTGAATGCAATTAACTCGTCAGTTTGGTTTGAAGCCAGGAGCTAATATATCCATTTTATGACATCCTCAGAAAAGTCAGTTAATTGCACCTGGTGGCATAAAAAGTCCTTTGATGTGTTTGAGAACAGAGACTGCTCATAGATCAAAGGAGACTGAGAAATCACAGTCTTAATTAAGAGTGTCATCATTTGGAAAATGAGTCTTGCTGGAGTCACAGAATTCAGTATCTTGATGGAACTTTCTGTTTTGTATATATATATATTTTTTTTATGTATCCTGAAAGTGAGGAGCTAGATGATGACATCATGAACAGGGTTGAAACACAGCATTTTTAAACTGTAGTCTGTATTCCTTTTAGACACACATGTTTGGACTCTGAAGCTATAACATCTTTCAGCACTGTAAGAATGTAAGAATACATTAGCTAGGCAAGGCTAAGTGTATGGTTGGTAGGAAATTGCACTTTTAAACCTGTTTTTTTTCAAGTGATTTGTATGTTTTGTGATATACGGTTCTGTATTCATATTTTACATTTTTATCTATTTTTAAGTAAACATCTCATTTTAGAGACTACTTGGTGTGCCTTGGAAATTCTTTCTTTGACAAGTGAAGCATATGTGGTTACAGTGATACTGCGCAAAGCTTACTGGTTTATCAAACAGGGGAAAGGTAAGAGTTTATTCTGAGGTCTTTTCATAGAGTTTTTAATGGCTCATTTTGTACACCTGGTTAGGTGCCTGTAGGCGAAAGATATCTGGCATCCCCCGAAGAGCAGAATTATCTGCAATATATGCAACCCAGCCTGTCAGCGGTTTCATCAAGTCTTTTCACAAATTGATTGTGACGAAATCATTCGCTTCTTTGTGAATAAGGTGGTTGACATCAGGTGGGAGTGCCACCAACTTCACTGTAAGGGGGTTGCTGGTGATTGGTGCCTTGTCGCAGAGCTTGGAGTTTCCTGGAGTACCTTTGACCTGTGGGATTTCATAGATATTAAGTGGATTGTCCAGGAGATGGGTCCCACATGCTGTAGTTTAGACACAGGCCCTACTTCCCTGATTTTGGGTTGTAGTGATATTATCGGCCCGATCTTAGCTCAGATTGTCCAGTGCTCTCTGGACTTGGGTGAGTTCCCTAGCTCCCTGAAGGAGGGAGTGGTGACCCCCCTTCTGAAGAAAGCTTCTTTAGACCCGGAGAACCTAGCAAACTACAGGTCTATCTCTAACCTCCCTTTTGTGGGGAAGGTTATTGAGAAAGTTGTGGCTGCTCAACTGGATAACCATTTAACCATCCATAATTTATATGAACCCCTCCAATTGTGTTTTCATAAGAGGCATAGTACTGAGACTGCTCTGGTTCGGGTGCTCAATGATCTCCTGATGGCGAGAGATCAGACACACCATTCTATCTTGGTTCTCCTGGATTTATCATCAGCTTTTTATGCTGTGGATCATGGGGTTCTGCTCGAACATCTGAGCTTTATCTGCTGGCTGTCTGGTACAGTCCTCAGATGGTTTTCATCTTTCCTCACTGGTAGAATGCAGAGAGTTGTCTCGGGTTTATTTTCATCTGGGGCTTTCTCACTGCCCTGCAGGGTACCTCAGGGTTTGGTGCTGTCTCCCATGCTATTCACAGTATATATGCTACCCCTCAGAGACATTGTAAGATGATATGGGCTGAGGTTTCATTGCTATACTGATGATACCCAGCTCTACTTGTCTTTTGCTCCTGACCAGGTTAGTGCTATCTCAGTACTGAAAAGCTGCCTTATAGAAATCCAAGACTGAATGAATACCAGCAGTCTAAAGTTGAACCCAGGAAAGACTGAGGGTTTTGGTTGTGGACCCGGGTCATAGGGCAGAGGGGTTGAGGACTGGGATCCCTTCCGGTTTAGTCCTGGGGGAGGTCCAGATTCTCACCTCTGAATGGGTGCGTAATCTAGGAGTGGTGCTTGAAGATGGTCTGACTCTTTGTCATCAGGTATTGGCAGTCATCAAGCTGGCCTTTTACCATCATAGGAACATTGCTAGGATTAGGCCCCTTGTTCCGTCCAGCGACCTACCTGTCTTGGTCCATGCCTTTGTAACATCATGCCTTGATTACTGCAACTCCCTTTACCTAGGGTTTTCTGGGGTTGATATCCACCGCTTACAGCTAGTGCAGAACGCAGCCGCACATTTGTAGACTGGGGCATCTAGAAGATCTCATATTACCCCTGTGCTGCACAATCTGCATTGTTTGCTCATACAGTGGCAGATCACCTTTAAAGTAGGTCTTTTGACTTACAAAGCCCTACATGGTTCAGGTCCTGATTACTTGAAAGAGCTCCTGGTTCCTTACACCCCTTTGAGACAGCTCCGCTCGGCTGACGAGGGGTTGCTGGAGAGTTCTGAGGGTTAACCTAAAGTCATCTGGTGCTTGTGCCTTTGGGTTTGTGGCACCTACCCTCTGGCATTCTCTGCCCTGTCAGCTTCAGGAGTGCAGGACAGTGGGGGTTTTAAGCAGGCACTTAAGACGTTTTTATGGGGGAAAGCATTTTCAGTACTTTCTTGATTTTGTATTGTATGTATTGTGTTTTGTTTTTATGTGATTTGTACAACACCTTGAAATTTGAAAGGCGCTTAAACAAATAAATGTTATTATTATTATTTTTATTATTTGAGCCTGTACATTGGGTACGCTAACAAGAGGTTCACAGTTTGAATCCCTCCAAGAACTTGAGACCAAAGGTTGATTCAAACCCACAAAACAGACAGGAGGGTTACCCTGTTCTGTTAATTGTTCACAATACTGCCCTTGGAGGTTGGCACTGTGGGAGCAGAGAGCCTGACCTGCTGAGTGGGGTTGTGACAGATTGGTTGGCAGCGGTGTGCATAAGTTTGGTATTACCAAACCCTCAGGTTTATTTCTGGGGAGTGTCCAGCTCCCTATATCTGAACAGGTGCAGAACCTGGAGGTGATTTTTGACAAAGAACTGACTCTGTGTTTGCAGGTGTTGGTAGTTGTCAAATTATCCTTTTATCATCTTAGGAACATCACCAGGATTAAGCACCTTGTTCCACCCAGCGATCTGCCTACATTGATCCACGCTATTGTGACCTCACATCTTGATTATTGCAACTCCCTTTATCTAGGGCTCCCTGGGGTTGATATCCACCATTTGCAGCTGGTTCAGAATGCTGCTGCCCGGTTATTGACAGGTCCATCTCGTACTTGTCATATTTCCCCGGTTCTGTGCGATCTGCACTGGCTGCCAATACAGTGGTGGATCAACTTTAAAGTTGGTCTTTTGACTTACAAAGCCCTACACGGACATGGCCAGGCTACTTGAAAGAGCTTCTGATCCACTACTGCCCTAAGCAATCTCTTTGCTCAGCAGACGAGGGGTTGATAGAGATTCCGAGGGTTTCTTTAAAATCTTCAGGAGCTCATGCTTTTATGTAGGCTGCCTCTACCCTCTGGAATTCTCTACCCCATCTGCTTCATCAGTGTGCATCTGAGGAGGAATTTAAAATGGCCTTAAAGACCTATTTATGGTGTAACATCTACCCTGACTGATTATTGGGATATTATGAGTATAGACTGATGCTTTACCTGTTTTGTCTGTAATTATTGTAAGGCGCCTTGAGTTTCAGAAAGGTGCGATATAAAATAAAGTTTTATTATTTATTATTATTACAAGCTTTTATTGTACAGTGTGTTAGCTTGAGACTGTCAGCTCACTTGAAAAAAATGAAAAAGGCAGCAATTTATTTTTAAAAGGAAACAGAACTCTATCACTTGGCTTACAGTTGAGTTCCTACCTGTTTTATTTTTTTTTCTAAAGTGCAAGTCAGAGTAGCCATAGTTAGGGAAGAAGATGACTTCCAACTACAGTGGGCACACTGTAGACTACTTAAAGCAGTTGTGCAGAGACAGAGAAGTCCTGTTCGAGGTGAAAGCCACCAAGCAGAACCTCGTGGATACCCTGATGGTAGTAGATACCCAGAGCATCAAGTCACAGACAGTGACTGCAAAGGGCCAAACCTTGAGTGTGGAAGGGCTAGCAGCCAATGCACTGTCCAAATCCAATGAGGAGGGCAACAGGGCCAGTACCAGTGAAGGGCCACAGCAGCAGGGGAAGGTCACCAGTATCCTGGATCCAGAAGTACTCAGGCTGCAAATTGAGTTGTGCAGAATGGAGCTGGAGTTCCAGAGGGAGAAGGACTGTGAACAGCGGGAGGCAGACCATGAAGAGTGTGAGTGCCAGTGAGCAGCAGAGGAGAAGAGGGAGCAAGAACACTGAGAGGCAGAGCTAGAATGCCGAGAGGCAGAGCAAGAACAGTGAGATGTTGACCATGAGGAGTGTGAGCACCAGAGGCAACTCGAACTGGAGAAGCTACGACTCCAACCAGTGGCACCAGAGCAGGTAAGTGGCTTGGGTTTAAATGGGACTACAGGACTGGGTTACAAATTGAATTCCAAATTGATAGCCGAATTTAAAGAGGGGGAGGATATGGATGCCTTTTTAAATTCTTTTGAAAAAGTTTGTATTCAGGCTATAATTCCTAGGGAATCCTGGAGCGTCCAGCTATCCACGCTACTTACCGGGAAGGCTCAGGATGCATTGGGTCAAATGGACAATGAGGACAGTGATGATTACAACAAACTTAAAGCTGCACTGTTAAAGAAATTTGAATTAACTGCTGAATCATACAGAGCTAAATTGCATAAGCTCAAGAGAAGCCCAGACATGAGCTACAAGGAGCTAGCCACAAAACGTCAATTTTTAAAATGTTGGTGGGAAGGAATTGAAGCAAACTCTGTTGATAAAATTGAAAATGTGATTGTGTTAGAACAGTTTTTCTGGGCATGCCCAGCACAGCTGAAAACCTGGCTGGAGGACCGAGATCCCAAAACAGTGCAAGAGGATGCTGAACTCTCAGACCTCTATGCCAAGAGCAGACCTGCTCTGAGAACGAATGGGGTGGGCGTGGCAGTGCAGAAAGGGAAAAGCGCACCTTCAGGGCAGCTAAAACCTTCACTGCCTCCACCAAAACCAGTTAGCCCCAGGTTTCAGAGAAAAAATTTCTCTGAGAAAAGAAATGAATGTTGATTGTGTAAAGCAACTGGGCATATTGCCAGACAGTGTCCCAAAAAGGCAAGCAATACACAACAGGGGGCTAGGAAGGAAGTGAGTTGTTTGTGTGTCCCTAGGAGCATGCCAGTGAACATGAGGGAGCACATACACCCAGTCATGGTGAATGGTGTACAGACACAAGGGTTAAGGGACACAGGTGCCTCCCTGACCTTGGTAAAGGGGAATCTAGTAGAGTCTGGTCAACTTATACCCAATAAATACGTCACTGTACAGGACTTTACTGGTGAAGTGAAAACATTACCCCCACTAATGTTCTCTTAGACTGGGGTGAAACAGGGGGAACTGTGCAACAGGTGTTTGTAGCCAAAACCTTAGCAGTGGATTTGATCCTGGGCAACAATCTCAAACAAGGGATGGTGTGTGCAGTTACCATAGCCAAGCAGCAAGAGAACACTGTAGTTCCCTGGACCCCACAGAAGCCATTGTGGAAACCAATGGGAGGCTGGTTCCCCAGCCTGTGTTTCCTGATATGGAGACTAACGAAAAGGGGGTAGAAATTTCCCCAGTAGCAGTTAACCACACAACTACAGAGGGTTGCTCCAAGGAGGGAGAGGTGACCCATTGTCAAAGGGTTGGGATTGACAGTGATCCTGAGTGCCCTGATGCTGGTGCTAGGGACCCTAGTTTAGCAACTGAAGGGGACCTGTCCCATGCCTTGGGAATGAGTGAATGAGGAGTTTGCTGCTGTTCAGAGAAGTCACCCTAGTCTAGAGAAGCTGAGGGCTTGGGCAGACTCTGACGGAGCACAAGTAGGTGATGGCAGACATAAGGTTTATTGGGAAAATGGACTTATGTATACTCAGGCTGTGCAGACAGAGGGAGGGATGCTAGGCAGGCAGCTTGTCATTCCTCAGGGGTATCGTGGGCAGTTGCTCAAGATTGCACATGATATTCCCTTATCTGGTCATCTGGGAATTGCATGCACTACACAGCGGTTGGCCCAGAATTTCTATTGGCCTAACTTCACCCAGCAGGTGAAGGAGTATTACTGGTCTTGTCACCGGTGCCAAGAAATAGGAAGGTGGGCAAGAAAACCCAAGCCGCCCTGATTCCGTCGCCCATAGTGGAGGAGCCATTCCAGAGGGTGGGAATGGATATTGTGGGGCCTTTAAATACCCCCAGCTCCTCAGGGAAGAGATTTATTTTGACTGTAGTGGATTATGCCACCCGGTATCCAGAGGCAGTCACCCTATCCTCACTGAGGACAGACAAAGTGGTAGATGCCTTACTTGGGATTTTCTTCCGTGTTGGGTTTCCTTAGGAGGTTATCACCGAGCAAGGGGGTTCCTTCATATCGGGCCTGATGAAATGTTTATGGGAGAAGTGTGAGGTTGTGCAGAGATGCATGACACCGTATCACCCACAAGCCAATGGGCTTGTGGAAAGATTCAATGGTACCCAGAAGTCAATACTCCGGGCATTTGCTGAACAACATAGGAGGGACTGGGAGAAATACCTTTCCCACCTGTTGTTTGCCTACAGGGAGGTGCCCCAAGAGTTGACAGTATTTTCCCCCTTTGAACTCTTATATTGACACCAGTATTAGGAGGTCTAAACCTCACTTTTAGGTTTTTGACAATATTGGAAATGCAGGTAATCACAGATGCGTTGCATTAGAGTAATAAACAAGTTTATTACTACCAAAAGGATAAATCACAGTTGCCCTAAGCAGTTCTTACCAATACTAACTGGGAGCCAGTGCTAAGCATTCCCTATACCTCCAGGTTTCTCTGTGTCTCTTGGGGTCTCTCCTGAGGTCTCTGAGGTATAAGACTTGTGCATTACGTTATATACCTATGATGATTACTATGGTTACTGTAAGATAGAAACATTTTTAGTTACAGAGATGAGCCCTATTGGCTAAATTAGAGGTATCTCCATGGTCCAAGATAATATTATACAATTCAGTAAAGTCATCAGTTTGAGAACAAAAGAGTTCTTATACAGAGTCTTACATAATTCAGAGTAGTAGTACAAATCACCAAAAGGTTGCAATGCCGTCTTATATATTAGAATTATTCCAAGGACACAGGTCCCTTGGCATCTTACAAGTAAGAAATACACAGAAAATACAAAGCAGAATATATGTATTAGCAAGCAAAGTGTATTACAACAATACGCATTCATATCCTGACATCTACTCTTGTACGGTAGAAGCCCTTAGCCCTATATGTTAGTATAACATATGCTTAAGTGCTAGTTGTCTACGGTGTACCTCTGAGGGTACCAATTAGGTTGCAGGGACCAGCCCCCATGATGGGGGGGAGCAGGCCCAGGCCTGGTCCCAACTGCACCACCGGTAGCCGTTATTAATGTGGAAGACAGGCAGGAGATAAAAACCATGATTGAAAGTGTGATAGGCAATGTACCCCTTCCTGAGAGGAGTAAACGGGCCATTAAAACCCAGATTAGGCAGCTTCTGCAAGAGGCTGGCACTCAGGAAAGTATTGTCTGCACTGCGGCCGAGGCTACAGCTTGGGCCACTCCGGATGGCACTCGAGACAATCTACCTCTGCCTGATCAATCCAGTAATCCCCTACAAAAGGCCTACTCTGTTCAGCAAATTGCTGACAGCATCGGTCGGATGAACCCGTCCAACAACCTCAGCTGTCACTTGGAAAAGGTGCATTCTAAATGTGAGATGCTTAGCCTCGCTGCAGAATATCAGGTTCAAACACTACGACAGACCATCGATCCTGGTTTGTGGGCCAAACTCCCCGATGCTGTTCGCCAGGATGGGAACGCCGCCTTTGACGAGGTTGCAGCTGAGCTCATTTCTGCTCACAGCCCAGGTGTAGTAGGAGTGATGCTTGCATACCCTGTAAAACAGAATATAAAGGAAAGTCCAGCGACTTACCACCAGAGACTCTGGATGGCCTACCGAGCCGGAAATTACTTGGCACAAGAAGCTGCGGATGTAGATCTTATTAAATATAAGACCCTGTTCCTTGGGAACATGATTCCAGCAGTAAGAGAAAAGGTAGAGCCGACCACCTACCCCAATACAGATAGGTTTGCTGACATCCTTTGGAAAACTGAGAGACTGTACCAATTCTATATTCGTGATCTGGGCTCTGGTTCCAAAAAGGAAGCCGCCGTGGAGCCTACTTCGGAGGCCAGAACGCATTACACAGGGGAAGAGCAGGCCCAACACCAACAGGCCCAACATCAGCAAGCCCCTCCAGTTGATAACCAACACCCCCAACAGGCCCATCAACAACAACCGCAACAGCAACAACAATGGGGTGGGAACCAGAATTGGCATAAGTATAAAAAGCATAAGGGTAGAGGTAAACCACAACAGCAAAGAACAGGCCCTTCATATAGGGAGATAGCTGAAGAGAATCAGAAATTCCGAGAGCTCCTGGGACAAGTACGCTCTGTGGCAGATGTTGTTCCTGCACAGGCTCTTGCGGCAGTACAACTGACAACCCAGACCCTAACTGGTCATGGGGACACTGGCAGTACAGGCCCTCAGGCCTATTCAGGCCTGAACCCAGAAGCTCCTCCCTATATAGCATCAGTACAGCATGGTGAAGTAATTCACAAGAGTCAGGCCCAACCTCTTCATGCTTCCAGCAGTACAGATTGACAATTACAATTGCACTTTTAAACCTGTTTTTTTTAAGTGACTTGTATGTTTTGTGATATATGGTTCTATATTCATATTTTACATTTTTATTTATTTTTTAAGTAAACATCTCATTTTAGAGACTACTTGGTGTGCCTTTGAAATTCTCTCTTTGACAAGTGAAGCATATATGGTTACAGTGACACTGTGCAAAGCTTAGTGGTTTACCAAATAGGGAAAAGGTAAGAGTTTTTTCTGAGGTCTTTTCATAGAGTTTTTAAGGGTTCATTTTATACACCTGGTTAGGTACCCGTAGGCGAAAGATATCTGGCATCCCCAGAAGAGCAGAATTATCTGAGCCTGTACATTGGGTACGCTAGCAAGAGGTTCATAGTTTGAATCCCTCCCAGAACTTGAGACCAAAGGTTGCTACGAACCCACAAAACAGACAGGAGGGTTACCCTGTTCTGTTAATTGTTCACAATACTGTGCTCAGAGGTTGGCACTGTGGGAGCAGAGGGCCTGACCTGCTGAGTGGGGTTGTGACAGTCACATCAGGAAGATATTGCTCAAGACAGTCCATTATCTGAAGACACCCATGAGGATGATGATGATGATATCTTCTTCAAATTTAAAGGGAATCAGCAACCTGGCCATGGTGGAGTATGCCAGGGTGGAATAGGACCCTATCCCTGTAGTTCTGGAAAGTGTTTAAATACAAGGATCTGTTCTGTTCTATTCCTTTCCTGTCTCTTGTCTGTCTGGTTGTGCAACCAAATTTTTCTGTGAGACCTAGGATTTGATCACCCCGACAGTCACGCAGTTCTTTGCCTCTCACTGTCTCGCAGGCCTCCCTTTCTGTTTGTTTTTTCTCCCTTGCATATCTGCAGATATAAAAATATATGTAAATCATTATATGAAACTGTAACTGATATTATGATCTCTTTGTTTAGAAAATATATAGTGTTACTGTTGAAATGTATATCATTATATTTTGAGATGATTGTAAAAAGCTATTGGAAACTTGAAAGGTTACCTGAGTGCAAATTTTTAAGCCTTTTGCAGAAGAGCTGTGGAAAAGGGGCCTCATCTCAGGCACACAGTTTGTTTTTTTTTGCAGCATCTGCCTGATGTTTACAAGAACAGGATGCTTGTTAAGAATGGGGGCTGGAAGGACTTACAAGAGAGCTACAACTGCTCAAGAGAGAAAAGGGATACAAAGATTGAAGAAAAACTCAGACTGATCTTCTGTTTCTTTGGGCTTTGTAAATAGTTATACCGAAAAGTTTATTTATTTTTTATTACTGCTTGTGTAAATAAATGTTTTTGGTGAATTCTAAAACTGCTTCTGGTTTTCCTGTACTTCATGACCTGTGCCTCAATGACATGGAGTTCTTCATGAACTGGAGCAATTCCTAAAAGATACCAGTAAAACCACTGACACTTTACAAATATTCCCAACATTAAAAAAATATATTCCTGTGTTACAGTACTGCACTACCATCTAGTGCACCTGTAGAAAGATTGTTCAGCATTGGCGGACAAGTCCTTAAAGCTAGAAGAAGCAGACTTGGTGACAAAAACTTTGAAGTGCAGCTACTTTTTACTTTGCAATAAAGCATACTCAGGATAGTAATATTCTTGAGGATTGGGGTGGGACAAATCTTGATAACTTTAGATGATATGCTGCTACTTGTCAGCTGTGTATATTGTGTTTTGGGACCTCTTCAGTCTTCCAGGCTTACTGGAAGGATATTGAATTTGTTCGAAAAGATCAATCAATCAATCAATCAGTGAATCATTTGTTTATAAAATAGCGCTATTCCAAAACCATAGCACTAGTGCACAAACAATAAAAAAGTTAATGTAAAAAACAACTGCAGCAACTCAAATAAAATCAGAAAATGCCAAAGTAAATGAGTAAGTTTTTAAAGCAGATTTAAAACTCTCCACCATCAGGCACTGTCGGTCATTATGATGTTCATCATCTTCTTTACTCTAATCCTCTGAATTATAATTTTGTTCTGCATTACATGGGAAATATTGATTACTTGGCATAAGGTTCATACTTGTTTATTAAAAGCTGATGCGTTTTATTTAACCGCTTTGGCCTAGAATCAATAGATTCCTTTAAATCTACATGAATTTTTTGTGCAAACTGTAAGTGGGCTGGGATGGGCTTGTTATATGTTCATCAAATTTTGGACCATACGGTGGTTCGGCCCTTTTGGAGACCTCCAGGCTAGATATTATTTACCACCCTCAGATTATTATCGTTATCTACAACTTTGTACTAATCTTTACTCTCTTCTTATTTTGCAAAGGTATATCTCTGGTTCTTTGTCAGCGTTAGTACCACTGTTGATTTCTTGTCAAAATGGGGTTTCTCAGGATCATTTGATTGGCAGTTTATACCCTATACTCGGTTCCTCTTCTAGTGATTCCACTGCTATGATTTTTCAGTAGTGGTTGACTGATCTACACATTGAGTGTGATTATGCTCAATGGGAGAAGCATTCTCTTACTGCTTATAAGCGTTTGATGGTGCCATATCTCAGACAATTTGCATGGAAGTGCAGATTACATTTTTTCAGAACCTCAGCTTCTTCTATATCTTACTTGGGACATATGACTGATGCTAGTTGGAGACAGTGTGGTGAACAACATGCTGACCATGTCCAGATTTTTTGGTCTTGTCCACATTCAGTCTTTTATTGGTCCAAGGTTTCCCAATATTTTTGATGTTGCCTCTCCTTTGTCTCCTGTGTTGGTATTATTAAATATCCCCATGACTGATCTTTCAGTGAGGGATAGGCAGCTGAAATTGTTATTAATTTTACTGGTTTGTGCTAAAAAGATTATCATGAGATTATGGCATCAGTCCTATCTTCTGCAGGTCTCACATTGGAAAGTCTTTGTCTACACTATTTATAGACAGGAATGGTGTAGTTATAAAAATGTTAAATCTTCTTTCTGTGTTTGAAGAGGCTTGGGGGTGTTGGATGTTTTTTAAAGCTGCAGTTGATTCCACTTTTGTTCCATAAGGTATTTTTTGTGTTTCTTTTTTGGCCTGGAAGCTTAGGTGGGGTGTTATATGCTTGTTTGGGTTACCTCATTTCTGTCTCTGACCTTCCATATATTACTTTTGTTTAGGTGCATTTGATATTATAGCCCTATCTTGATCTTTATTTTTTTTTTTTTCATACAAATTTTTATGGTATTTTTGTCTTTTTCTCCCTGGTCCAAGCCTCTACCTTGGATGCATGTGCATGTGGAGGCATGTGCACACCATGTCTCAAGGTGCCCTCCCTTTGTGTTGCCCACACCACCTATGCTAACCACTAGACCTCCACCTGGTGGCAGCAGGATTACAGGGGGTGATGACCACCCCCAGGAGAGGAGAGCTGCCTTCCAGCTTACTCAGTCCTGTTCCAACCCTCCTCCCCATGCCAGCACCCCGATGATCTTAGTCCATTCCCAAACCTGGGTCACCAGCGCAGCACAAGGTAAGGCATCCAGCACCTCAGCCCTCAGTGCCACCGGGCTGGCTTATTATTTTTCTTTTTAAGACCTTTTGGTAAGCTCCCCATTATCCCTATTTAGGGTATCCAGTGAACAAGGGGATCGAAATTGGGCAAGTACAAAAATGGTGACTCAAATACAGTGCCTGTTTTCACGGTTACCTAATAGGGGGACAACTGGATACTGGGGTGGGTGAACAGAGCAACAGGAAGTATGTGCATATACATGCAGAGGGGAGAGACAGGGAAGGGTTGGCATGTGGGACAGGGTGTGGTGGGCAGCTGCCGAGCAGGTCTGCTAGCATGGTGGGGAGGGTGGTCGGTTAAGAGGTGCAGGGTTCAGATCCAGTGTGGCGCATTTGTTATTTTTTCCCTGCAGGCAGCTTTCAATTTTGTAAGTTTTTCACACATCTTCAACATGCACCCCCTGGAGTTGAGAATTCATAAGTAGGGGATGTGCAGGGGGATGGTAGGAGTGCAACTAAAACTAAACCCATAGGTCTCGGGTGCCCTTTTTGTCCTCACCATGAGTGTGCATTAGCAAAGTTCATTTTCGGCGATGTACACTCGCCGTAACAACAATTGCTATTCTGTGATCGCCTTTATGACATGGAACCCTATTTAGCTGTTTGTTAGTTTTTGACTCTGTTTTTGATTATGTTTTTGTCTTAATTCTTTTAATCTGTTATGTTTGTTGTGTCATTTACTACATAGTGTGGTATTGATTATTATGGGATTGTATCTGTACATTTGAAGTTTATATTGTATACTTTGATTTGGTATTTTTTTTTTGTTTTATTTATCTATGTGTCTCCCACTGGCACTCTCTGTTGGTCACTCCTTCAGAGCGCCTAGGCCCCCGCCACCATCCCGACCCTTACCGCCATCCACCAACCTGACAGGGTAGCAGCCTCCATGGTAACCTGATGTATCCCTTCATTGGGAGGGTCCTTCTTTTCTGCAGGGGGAGCGCATTATAGGTAAAATGGTGTATCCCTGGGGGCCATTAAGTTGGACTGGGCTTCGGGGGCTTCGTGGTGGTACAGGCCAGCATTCGTCATCCGGTCAGCCAGAGGGCACTTTTTCTCATTTTTCTTGGCCCACCCACAACAGCACAAATTGGTCTTCATGAGTATTTCACCCTTGATTAGGCACATGCGAGGGGGGGCGTGTCGAAGCATCACGTCCACCTAGCTTGTCACCCAATCTACCCACAGGTGCCAAGACCCTGTCCACCCCCCCAGGAGGGACGCATCCAATGGACGCTCTTGAAACCCTTCCCTGCTGGACACCACTCCTAGTACAAGAGCTCAGAGCATGAACCTAGGTCACCAGCATTCCTAGCAAACCCCTTTCGCTCAGCGCCATGGAGAAGGCCTTGATTTGGCATTAATAAAGCTGCTTTTATAAAAAAAAGTATTCTGTTGTGGATTTTTGTGACAGAAAAGCAATGACAGGCTGAGGGTGGAGTTGGTGTAATAAGTAAGTGTAACTTTACCAAAAGTTTTTATAGGGCAGTACCGCCTGGGCCCATGCTGGCACCAGCTCTGCCTCTGCCTGGCCCTTTGCCTTATATAAAACATCCCCTTATTTATGACAAGTGTTATGCCAGACATCCTATACTTTATTTTTGCATAATCCATTTCTAGATAGTTATTTGATTGAATGTAATGCTTATTGTACTAAAATAACTGGTCAGCAATTATTTTCATTTACTGACCCAGTTATAATTTGCCGTTATACACATGCTCTCATTGGCTAATGTGCCATCCATGGGCGGGCTTAACATTACAAAATAAATGGCGGCTCCATCTCTCGCTTAACGAGGAGCTGCCAGAACCCACCACACTGTCTTTGAACTCTGCAGAGTTCTACTTTATTAAAACTATTGGGTTGATCCTGTCTGTTTCTTTTTGTCTCTGTTATCTGGTTAATCCTGCTCTAAAAAATGAAATGGACCCGTCGCTTCACACAGAGACGCAGCACAAGCCAATCGGGAACTGTGCAATCATCGCAACAGTGTTCAGAGACTATAAGTTAAAAAAGACAAAAAACAAAGTATACAAAAGAAAAAAAACAGAAGTAGGGAGACAAGGTGTGTGTGCGTGCGTGCGTGCACGCGTGTGTGTGTGTGTGTGTGTGTGTGTGCGTGTGTGTGTGTGTGTGTGTCTGAGTGAAAGTCAGGGAGTCACAGACACTACAGGAAGGCAGGAAAAAAATTGCTGTCCAGCAATTTTAAATAATAAAAGATGGGAAAGTGTTCTTAAATTCAAAATTAATGGTTGCCCTCAGTGTGGGATGCTTTAATAAATAACTCGAGCTTTGCCCTAGGGGTTTATGTAGCATCCCACACCTCAGGCAACCATTAATTTCTCATTAAGAACACTTTCCCATCCATTATTGTATAAGTTAAAGCTATATTTATTTATTTATTTATTTATTAACGAGATTTACCAGATAGGCATACTGAGCAGGAAAAAACACTCATTTCCAGTTGCGACCTGGGTGTACATAACATAACAATACATAGTAGTGCTTAGAAAAACATTGGTGCTGTAGGCATTGTTACAATAGGATAGATGCATAACTACATAGCTTGATACAGTAGGATTCAGCAATGGTGAGAAACATAACAGGTCAAGGGAGATTTAAGTCAAGACATTAAGCACATTGACAGATATTACACATATGTTTACTTAGTACAATGCAGCATGAGAGTTGGTATGTGACCCCTAGGTGCCAAGTGGATACTTAGGTTTAGCCGCTCTATCCAGAATGTTACAGGTGCAGATGTCAGAGAAGTGTGCCTGAAGGAGAGTGGTCATGGTCCGAGGGGAGAGGGAGGCCTGCCTGATTACACTTGAGAGGTTATTTCAGAGGGAGGGCATTCTGTATTTGAAAGCTGACTGGACTTTCGAGGTGCGCATGAAAGGGATGTGGAGTAGATAAGAGTCAGAGCCGCGCAAGGCGTAAGCCGGTGAGGGTTGCGAAGTTAGAGTGGAGTTGAGGTAGGAGGGGAGGGAATTTGACCAGTGGTTTGCTACGAGATTAGCACAGTGGAGCTGTCACCTGGTATGCAGCGAGGGGAGGCTTAGGCGATATATACGTGACAGTGGTGGGTGGTAGGGGGGCAATCTAGGATAAGGCGGCAGAAGGAGTAAAAGAGGGGGTCCAAGAGTGCTAGGGTGGATGGAGAGGCCGCTCCATAGACCACGTCGCCATAGTCAAATTTAGGGAGAATCATTTTGAGTACAAGCTCTCTCCTGACAGGGGTGGTTAGACACCCTTTGTTATGGTAAAGGGCACTTAGTTTTGGGTGCAATTTTTTCTGCAGGGAGTCTAAGAGGATAGAGAAGTCCAAGTGGTGATCCAGCCATACTCCCAGGTACTTAAAGGAGGTGCAAGCTTCCAAAGTGGAGCCGTCCAGTGTTTGGAAGGTGGGCAGCTCAGCTATCCTGGAGAGTCTATGCGGTGTGCTGGATGTTAAGGATATGGTCTTTTTGGAGTTTAGGACGAGTTGATTTGAGCTAAGCCAAGTTTGGGCTGCATTGGAATCTAGCTGGAGAGTAGATTTCAGGGCCTCCGCTGAGGAGCCTGAGGCATACAGGATGGTGTCATCCACATACATTTGGATAGCTGAGTTAGGGCAGGATTGCAGGAGGTCATTTAGGAAAATTGAGAAAAGAACTGGGCCTAGGACAGAGCCCTGGGGAACCCCCATTGTGACTGAGAGTGGGGGGGATATTTGGTTGCCAATCTTGACTGATTGAGACCTGCCAGAGAGATAGGCATGGAACCACATGATGGCTTGATCAGAGAGGCCAGCATCTTGCAGTTTGCCGATGAGCTTTGGGTGGGACACGGTACAAAGGCTTTTGCCAGGTCTATGAATATGGCTGAGGTGATGAACCCTTTGTCCATTCCTGAGGTAATATCGTTTGATAGTCTTAGGAGCGCAGTTATGGTGGAGTGACATTTCCTAAATCCTGACTAGAAGGGGGTGAAGAAGGAGGATGCATCAAGGAAATGTGTGATTTGAGAGAGGGCTAACTTTTCTTGTAGTTTGGCCAGGGTGGGGAGGAGGGAAATTGTGCGGTAGTTCCCTGGATCAGCTGGGTTACCTCCTTTGGGCAGTGGTATGACTAGATCCTCCTTCCAGGCTGCCGGGATTTGCCCTGTGGAGAAGGAGCGGTTTAGGAGGTAAGCAAGGGGGGTGGAAATGGCCGGGGTGGAGAGATATAAGAGTTTACCGTCCAGGCCAAGTGGGCATTTCCCTTTGTTGGGGTGAAGGGAAGTGAGGATGGCTAAAACTTCAGATGGGGAGACCAGTTTAAAGGAGAATTAGGAGTGCGGAGGGGAGTGGGGGTGTGAGAGGGGTTCTGGAATGGGTGGCAAGGTTGACGTGTTAGGGAGTAGGGATTTAGCGCAGCTGGTAAAGAAGTGGTTGAAAGCAGAGACAACTGCGCTTGGCTCGGATATGTTTTTGCCTTGGATAGTGAGGAAAGGGGATGGGGGCTGTATAGGGGGATTGAGCAGGGTTTTAATAGTTTTCCAGAAGTTGGAAGGGTGGGTAAGATTGGAAGAGAGGGCCGCGCAGAAGAAATGCTTTTTAGCCTGTCATATGGCTTTGGTACATTTATTGCGGAGGGTCCAGTATTGCTGCAAAGAGGCAGTGAAGCTAGTTTTCCTATGATTTTTCCAGGCTGGGTCCCTGGCATGGTAACTGGAGATAATGTCAGCAGAGATCCAGGGGAGGTGGGCAGTCCTTACCCTTTTGGTTCTCATGGGAGCGTGGAGATCCCATATTGCGAGAAATTGCAGCCTGTACAAGTCAAACTCTTGATCAATGGTGGGCGCCATTTTGATGAAAGACCAGTCGGCCGAGACAAAATCAGTTAGCAGTGAGGAGTGGCAGAGGTACTTGTAAGACCTGGAGTTGACTGACCTGGGTGGCAAGCTGTTAGTGGGTCGGTGCACTTTTCTGATTAAATATATCGGGTGGTGATCGCTCATTGAGTCAGTGAGCAGGCCAGCTTTAGAGACCCTGTGCGGGTGGGTTGTGAGGGCCCAGTCCAGAAGGGAGTGGTGCTGGGATTTGGTGTTGAGGCATGTGGGTTCCTTGATCTGCTGAGAGAGGTTAAGGGCATTGACCCTGCAGCAAAGCTTTGAGCAGCTTTTGTCTAACCAATTGTAGTTAAAGTCCCCGAGGATGTATAGCTCACCAGCTGTGGCCAGGTTTTTGAGTGTGGCCAGGAGGTCAGAGATGTGACTTGCTGGGGTTGCGGGGGCACAGTATAACCCTGCCACATACACAGGGGCAGTGTGCAGCAGGACGAGTTTGATCATCCTGGCGTCGATAAGTGGGGGGGGCATGGGAGCTGGACAGGAGTAAAATGAACCGTGTTGGATATGAATATGGCAATTCCCCCACCCTTCTTTTTGCCTATTCTGTCGTGCTGGAGGACTGTATAGCCTGGCATGGCAACTTCCGAGTAATTATGCTGGGGTTTTAGCCAGGTTTCTGACACAACGCAGATGTCAGGTTTGAGTTCATGAGTTGCAACTTGCAGCTCTGGCAATTTATTCAGAAGGCTGTGGATATTAAGATGGATCATGCTAAGTCCCTTGGGCAGTTTTAGATGGGCAGGGTGGGTCTGAGGTCCCGGGTTGGTTTCTACGTCACCTGCCAACAGGAGTATCAAGGTAAGGTATCTTAGGGTGGTGGTCCACCTGTTTTTAGCTTTGGATTTGGGGATGTGCCGACACAGGGAAGAGGGAGAGGTAGACATGGTAAGTCTGCTTAGGGCATCTAGGCGTGGGGCGAGAGATGGCGGGGAGATGGATGGGAAGACGGCCCAGCCAGGCTGCGGATTGTGCTCAAAGTGCTCTAGGGGGGTATATAGGGCGTTGGGAGGGTTGAGACAGAGCTGTAAAATAATAATAATAGGCCCGGCTCGTTTTGGGGGAGCGTGGTTGGTGGGAGTGACACAGGGGGGACGGCCATCGATATCAGGGAAAAAGTAAACAGAAGCATACATTTTTTATTTGATACAAGGCACAAGAGAAAAAAGGAGAGAAAAAACATGCTAGCAGCCACTAGTGGTGAGACCTTATAATCTGCAGATCAGAAAGTGGGCTGATAGGTTTTACAGCATCACCTGACCTCTCAGAATCCTATAAATTGCAGTGTCAACCAAGGGTGGTGGTAGGGGTGGTGGGGAGCCAGCATGCAGCACCGGAGGGGCAAGACCTCTGCAGTCCCAGCAGCTCCACGAGACATGGTGCAGGGCCAGGCAGCAGTTGCAGTCCCAGAAGATGGCCTCAGTTACCTGCCAGTCGACTTGAAGAGATTCCGGAGGAGGGGGTCCTTCTTTGTCCCGAAGCTGGGAGGGAGTCTTGAGCCCCTCATGACCACATACCACATGGGGAGGGTGGCAGTCCCCTAGCCTTCTCAGCCCGCTGTGAGGACAGAGAGAAATGGACAGGTAAGATGGCTATATATGCAGTTAATTTGAAACTTGGAAAAATGCAGCGGCTTAGTCCGTCACAGTGAGTCAGAAGCTTGTGCTATTCGGTAATTTGACCCCGCGTGTGGATTTTCTTTGTACCCCCTAACAATTTGTAAGATCTCTGTCGAGAAGTGTGCAGGAGAGTGAACCCAGGGTGGGGGTAGATTGCGCTGCTCAAGTCCGTCTAAGAGGGACACCTTAGCTTGTTAGAGCCCGTGCTGCAGAGAGCTTTTCTGCAGGGCCTACAGTCACAGTCACAGTCTGCAGTCACCTTAGCTTGTTTAGCCCACGTAGCTGAGAGTTTTGACTGGGCAAGTGCTCCAGGTAAGATGGCTGCCGTTACTCGCCACTACCGAAGCCCAGGAGCTTGCAGCACATATATCATTGCCATATTGTCAGCTCCATCATATCACCTTCTTTTCTCATTGTCTCCATTAGATCTATCAATACCCCTAGAAAATGAGGTGATCTGTGTTAGTTACCATACCATCCTCATGTTATTTGGTACTTATATTCAATGACCAAACATCATACAAAAAAAAAAACACAACCAAAAACAATTCAAGAAGCAGTATCTCTTATTTTTACTCACCAGAAGATATCAGGGGTCAACATTTTAAGTGAGCTGGCCACGATGCTATTAAATGTTTGTTTCTGATGTGATGATGGCACATAAAGTTTACCAAAAACAGTCCCACACATAATTCATTTTATTACTGCTGGGGCCAGGCATGCCTCCAGTAAATGCAAAAATGGATATTTTACTGTGTATATTATATAGTATATTTTATAGTACTGTGCTAGTATGGCAGTGTGGCACCTTCACTGGAGTGAAATCTGATAGTCGCCCCACCTGGTGAACTGCCTGACAACTTCACCAGGCACAGATGAAGGGTCTAAATCAAAAAAAGTACATCATTTACACACTACACTAGAAATGTACGGCCACTGCACTTTGCGTAGAGTGCTATGTGTTGTGGCCTTGGGTGGCGCACTGTTAAGATATTTGCAGTGTGTCTGACGTGTCACCATGTCATCTTGTACAGCTTTGTTTCTGGCAACTGATTTGTTATTAACCCCGCCCCCAAAAAACAAAAACAAAGAAAGAAAGCACTTAACAGGGTACTGTACTTGTTTTTTTTAACCCACAAACACAAAAAAAGCAATTAATAGGGTGCAACTTTTGATTTTTATTTAACATGGAAACACAAGGAAAGCACTTTATGAGGTACTGACTGTACCTGTACTTGGTTTTTTATTTATATTTGTTTCAGCTTGCCACAACTCATAATGTCCCCCCCGGAAGAGAAGGACCCTCCCAATGAAGGGATACATCAGGTTACCATGGAGGTTGCTGCCATGTCAGGTTGGTGGATGGCGGTAAGGGTTGGGATGGTGGCGGGGGCCTAGGCGCTCTGAAGGAGTGACCAACAGAGAGTGCCAGTGGGAGAGTGGTTCACTCTCTGGGGGAAGAAGATGATTTACACCTTTTGAAAAATCTTTGAAACACTGGTTGTGATAACAGAGATTTTTCTTTACCTGCTGAAATGTATGCTCATACAGCTGCCAGGTGCACTTTATTGAAAATTGGTAACTGGGGGGACCACGTGATGACAGCCTAGGCAGACGCATTTCCCAGAGCTCCCGAACTCGCGCCTTGTAAACTTATTTTTTACATAATTTTTTTCTGCATTTTGGGTCAAGCAAAACAGTATTCCTGGCACAATCAATGCTCCGGACCAAAACAAAAACTGATTTACCGCCTAAGTTTCATAAGATGGAGCAGGAAATGCGAGATGTACCTCCCTTGCACTCCCCGCCATTTACTCCTAGCAGAGAGAAGGCTGCTAAATGATCTAAGGCTGCAGGACATGAAACTACTGTTCTAGCTCTCAACCAGATGGCGTCAATGGAAGAAAACTTTTTGAAGGATTCTCACCTCTCAAAACTTCACTGGAGTTACTTACCAAAAATATCCAAAGTAGTACGGCTTCTCTGGTGACTTTAGCACAGCACGCCACTGATAAAGAGGCAAGGATCTGGTCGCTTGATGACTCGCGGGCCAAGACTGACCCAGAACTGGTATCCTTGAAGCAATTAATTAAAAGTATGGAGGGTGACCTGGAAGATTTAGAGGGGTGATCATGGTGAAATAATCTAGTTGTGGTGGGTTTATCGGAAAGGGAGGAGGGGGCTTCACCTATTGTTTTCATACAGAAACTATGTACAAAAATAGCAGGCCCCTCTCCCAATGGCCCAACTTATGTGATCGAGCAGGCACATATAGCCCTCCACCAGACACCACCTCCAAGTGCTCCACCTAGACCCCTGATTTTCTGAACCCTAAATTTCCTAGGTAAGCAACACATTCTGGGAAAGGTTTGGGAATTAAGTGCTGTTCAATGGGAGGGTAAGAACATCAGAGTGGCTCAGGATTTGCCCAGGTCAATCAGACAAAAGCACATGGAATTGCACCCCATGGTCGTCAAGCTTATTGCTGCAGGTATCCCTTACCTAGTCAAATACTCAGCCACTCTTCAGGTGATGCACCGTGATGTCTGGCTAAACTTTGATACGGTGGAACAAGCTTTGAGTACACTGAAGAATCATTTTCCAGACCTACTTAAGTATCCAGGAGCCATCCTGTTATAGTTAGCAAGCAGTACAGTATCTCATCACTACTGCATCTTTTTCTGGGCTTACTGGATGTTGTAAAAATTTATGAAGGTTATGGTATGGTTCCTCTGGAATTACCTGGTCATCCTACAATAGAGTGGACATTCAGACTTATCTGATGGAGTACTTTTCTCACCACCTGTTACCCATTTGTGTTTCTCACTTTTCTGCTGGACTGTGATGTTAAACATTAGTGTACCAGGAAAAACTCTTTCTGTTCTTTGCTCGATTGGTTTCCAATGGATTGACTGGTAGTGCTGTGTAACCCGTGTTTGTGCCTAATACATCTGTACTCCCTTAGGTTTTTTTTCTTGGTATGCCACCAACTGGCTATTCCCTGCTTCTGGGACATATTTTATTTTATTTTATTTCATTACTATTGCTTCTAACCACCAGTGACTGGGATCAGTAATTTTATCCTGGGGTTTTCTCTTTTTGGTTTTGTGGACTCTCAATGCCAGTTACGCTTGTAGGCAAACATGAACCGGATTTTATGGCCAAACTACCCTTATGGTTCAACTCTATATACCTAGCCAGGAGCAATATAGCGACTCCAACCCCAGGTGGTTTGATCTTGTTGCTGTGTTATTTTGTATGCTCTCTTTTTTTCCCCCCATGGTCGAGGAGATAAGCCGTTGTAATTTTGCTTTTATTCAGAGGGTCCTTGTCTGTATAGATTGGTGAATCTCACATTATGAGGCGCTGGGGAGAGAGGAGGGAGGGAGGGAGGGGATGCTCTGGCATGGGCTGCAAGAATGTACTTTGTGGTCCAAATTGGTTTCAGTGGGCAGCCATTTGGGCTGGGGAGTTCTGATGTATATAGTTCTGGTTAATAATGAGGGGTTCAGGGTGGGAGGTGGGAGGGGTTTTTTTGATGTGGGGAAGTGGTTGGAGGTCTATGTTTCATTTCGGGGAGAGGAAGGTGTACTCCTTATGAGTAGACTCGTCTGGCATCATCCCATTTTTCCCTATTTTTTCCTTAGGTTGATTATCTCCTTAACCATTGATTATGCGTTATATATCTTGGAATATTAAAGGGGCACATAATAGAGGGAAGCGGTACTTAATACTTAAACATCTCCAGTTCCTTCACTGCCAAGTGGCTTTTCTGCAGGAGACCCACCTTCTGTCAGCAGAGGGTGTGCTCTTCCACCACCAGAATGTGGGACAAGTATATACTGCTGGAAACTCCACGCAGCAATGGGGAGTAGCATTGTTGTTTTTTTAAGGAACCAATTTTAGTACTAAAGGAACCATTGCAAACCCTGTAGGTCATTACATCCTTGTACATGGGATTTTTGATCATACTGAAATGTTACTAGGAGGGATCTATGGTCCCAGTGTCCCTTCCCCTGTATTTTTTTCTCAGATGGTCAATCTTCTGACACCCTATTCCCATTTACCAATTCTGCTTGCTGGAGATTAGCATGTAACCCAAACAAAACACCTGGATAGGTCATCGTTGCACATTAGGAAATTATCACCCTCACAACTGACACTTAAGGAACTCATGGAGATGGGGGATCCATGTGACCCGTGGCACGTTTTGCATCCTAAAGACCACCAGTATTCCTTTTTTTCCTCAGTGCACAAATCCTGCTCGAGGACAGACTTTTTCCTGATTAGTATTAGTTCACTTCCCGGGGTCTTGAAGGGGGGATTTCCCCTAGGGTAATATCAGACCACTCCCCTGTGTGGCTAGAATACTCAGCCTCCCCTAACATTTCTAGGTCCCGTATTTGGAAACTTAATGTCCAGCTCCTAAAGAACCCACCAAATTTGGGGGCTATAAAAACCTTTATTGAGCAGTATGTGGAGAATAATATTGGGTCTATATCAGATGTGGACAAAATATGGTGCTCCTTTAAGTGTGCTATTTGGGGAGAATTCATAAGGATGGCTGCCACCAGAAAGAGGAAGCAAGATGCCCAGCTGCAATCCCTGTTGGAGTCCATCAGGGCTCTTGAGCAAGATTCTATGTTGGACTCCTCCCAAGACAAACAGAATGTTCTGACAAAATTGCAGCATCAGTATGCTGAAATTCCCCGGGAACATGCTGAATATGCCATTTTGTGGACCCATTCCTCATATGTTGATCTGGGGAGAAAGCAGGCCATTTGTTCGCCTTGTATTTGCAACAACAGGAAGCATCCTGTTTGATCCCAGGTATAGCGTCTTTGGATAATGGGTCTCTTAGGACGTCTCCCATGGGCATCTCAAAGGAGTTTGATAAGTACTCTAGCCAACTATACAGTCCTCCAACTCATCCACCCACGGAGCAGGCTATTCTCGATTATCTTAATTCTATGCTGCTGCCATCTCTGTCTCCTGACCAGGCCTTCTTCCTGGCATGTCCCATCTCTCCTACTGAAATTGTGGCAGCCATCAAGTCCCTGCCTTCTGATAAAGCACTGGGGACTGATGGCCTCCCCTCCAGCTTCTACAAAGTGTTGGCTAAAGAGGTCACCCCCTTCTTACATTTAATGTATACCTTTCTCTGTCAAAAAGGGCTCACTGATCATTCCCTCCTAGAGGCCTTAATTGTTGTAATACCCAAACCTGGCAAGCTAGCGGATAAGGTTGCCAACTTTCTGCCCATTTCATTAATGAACAACAACATGAAGATTCTCACCAATATATTTTCAACTAGAATTGCACAGGTATGGGATGACCTAATTGGGGCTGAACAAGTTGGATTTATGAAGGGTAGATCCTCTGTTGACCATCTGGAGAAGCTGACACATCTTCTCCGCATTCAGGGAAGCCGAGTCGGCCACAGCACTGGTGTCCCTGGATGCAGAGAAGGCTTTCGACAGAGTACACTGGAATTTTTGGTTTTTGGCTTTGAAGAAATTCCCCCTCACACACACTTATATTGACTGGATTTGTGTATTATACACTAAGCCACATGCAAAATTGTATTGCAATGGAGTGTGTCTAAGGGATTCTACCTTCACTCGAGTACTTGGCAGGGATGCCCCCTATCTCCCCTTCTATTTAATTTGTATATTGAGCACCTAGTTTATTGCCTTAAGGCTTCCCCTAATATTACGGGTATCTCAGTTGAAAATCTGGAACTCAAAATATCTGTTTATGCAGATGATATCTTTCTGCACCTAGCCAATCTGAATTCCTCGGTTCCCGAGGTGCACCGCATTGTCCAGGTGTTAGGGCAGCTTTCGGAGTACAAACTGAATGTGGATAAAACCACTATTAGGACCCTTAATGTTCGGACCATCCCTGCCGAGCACCCTCATTTTGGTATGAAAGGCAATCAGTGATGAGAGAGCTTAATCTTGATAGGGTGGTTGATGTTATCAAACATGATCTCAATAGGTGGAGTGCTCTCCCCTTATCCTTACAAGCATGAATCAGTATAATGAAAATTAATGTGCTCCCACATATTTTTTACTCTATAAATATGTTGAACTTTTTCCTTCCCCATTAGTGGATTCATCGGCTCCACTCCTTAATTTCAAGTTTCATTTGGAATCAGAAAAAGCCCCATAAAGCTTATGTTAAACTTTGAACTCCTATGCATCTTGGGGGTTTAAAGTTGCCAAATTTCTATCTTTATTATTTGGCTAGTCACCTCTCTAAATATGCCCGCTGGTCTCCAAACCCGGGACAGGAATCACCCTACATCCCACTCTGGCTATCTATTGACAAGGGGCAACTCCAAGCATTGGAAATCTCCCCTAACAGTTTATTTTATATTAATCCCAATCTACTACCTTTGTGGCTTAAAGGAACAATCATCCATAGCTCACTACGCAGCCATTCCCAGTTATGTAGGGCGATGCACTATGAGTGTAAACAGGACATTTCTCAGCCACTTTTGGGAAACCCCAATTTCAGGATTGCTGGGAAAATGTTAGCCCTCATCAATTACCCAGAGCTGAAAAACAAGGTGGTCTCTGATTTTCTGATAGATGGGCATCTACATAATAGTGATGGCCTACTAGCCCACCTTAAGCTCCCCAGAAAATGTATTTTCCACATATATCAACTTCATCACATGTTAGTGGCGTGATTCAGAACTTCTGTATGGGCCACAAACAATGGTGTCTTCTTTTTCCAAGCTGTCTCCCTCTCATGGCAACCCCGTGCTGTTTCAACCTTGGTTTCCCTGATATTTACCCAAGTTTTTCCAGATGTGTCTGGTAAAGTCAATTACTGGGCCTCTGCTTTTCCCGATCTTTCCCTTAAGTAGGAAACAATTTGGAAAGATATGCATAAATTTGTGGCTAATGACAAACTGCGTCTTACACAATTTCATATTCTTCACAACATCTGTTTTACTCCCATTCACCTAAACAAAATGGGGAAACTCCACTCTACCCTATATTCCAGATGTAATGGTGCAGAGGATAACCTCCTGCACATTCTCTGGGAATGCCCTAAAGTAGCCCCACTATGGGACATCATCAAGACCACTCTTGACCCATTGTTAGGACTACATAATTGTTTTACTCCTGAGATTTGCACTTTAGATATCTTATCTAACATCCCAGTGTTGGAAAGAAGATATCATATCTAACTAATGTCTTTGTCTGTCAAGAGATTGGTCCTCCAGCACTGGGTGGATCAAGAGGTTATTGGCTGCACTGAATGGCTGACTGAGGTGTTATTTAATCTAAGAGTGGAAAAAGCGATAGCTGGCTTACAGTATTGTATGCCGTCTTACTCCAAGAAATGGGGTAAGTTGGAGGCACTCTTGACTTTACTTCCTCCTCATTAGTTTAGGTCATAATGTTGGGCTGTAACAGTACTTAGAGCTCCCTTTTAGACTGCTCCCCTGGTATCAGACAGATTATGGCATACGTATTGCCAAACAGAGACTGGAGCAATTCAACCCACTTGTTAATGGGGTGAACACTGTTGTTATTCCATAGCAGTGGAGGACTCTTTCCCCCTCACATAGGTCCTACAGAATAATGGTCAGCTGCGTGAAATGGGTAACAGAGCCAGCAACTGGCCCAACCTTTCCCTGAATGCTCCCTGTCGATTATGCCCTGAGGCAATATGCTTGTCTAGCTCTACAGCTTGAAGTATCTCTATGTGTCATTATCTGAAGGAAGGGCTGTCCTGGTATAACCAGTGATGGGTAATGACCAGTTTCGCCACTGCAGAAATAAGGGACATATGAGTCTGACGGACACCCAACATGTCCTTAGGAAAGTGATCCAGCAGACAAATCTGTGGGGTGAAATAAGACCCCAAGTCCAGTAAGGGGTCCAGAGATGCTTGGATTCCCTGCCAGAGAGGGGTGACATAGTTACAATCCCAAAGGATATGTTTTAACTTCCCATCATGTTGCCCACATTTGGTGCAGAGAGGGGATGACAGACTCCCCATCCTAAAGAGATGGGAAGAAGAGAAGCAACGATTATGCAAGATTCTAAACTGCAGATAATGGATGCGATCTTGCTTTATATACTTATATAGTCTTTGCCACACTCTTTTCCAATCCTTATCCTCAAGGGGTAAGTTCAATTCATGCTGCTAGTAATAGCATATCCCTCGTGGGAGTTGGGGTTCATGTAGTTGTAGGAGCATATAGTACAGGGAGATCACATGGGGCTGGGTAGCTGTATCCAAAAGCAGCTGTTTTATGGGTTTGCAGGGGACTGCCATGCTGGTGAGCTTAGGAACAAGGCAAGCACCCCACTCAGCTGCAGGTGTCTAAAAGTATGATAGGAGGGTGATGAGATCCTTCGCTGGAGTTCTCTCGTTGACCTAATTTTCCCATCAGTTAACAGGGATGAGATTGAGGTGCCAGCAAATGCTGGGCAAAAGGATTTGGGGATAGTATGATGGGCAATCTAAAAATGTGGGTTGCTCAACAGAGGTCGATCCAGGTCTTTATGTAATGTCATGGACAAAAAAGAGCTAATCTGGTGGAGTGCCTTAACTGACCACCATAACGGAGGGTCTCGTAGTGATTTAGGGAGTTCCGAAGGTTTAATAAAGAGAAGAGATTTTAAGACAATACCCCTGGTTCGACAAAGCTAGTTTTCCAAAGATAACCATTGAGGAGAATATTCAGTGGTAGAAAGACCAATATTAAAATAGCCCCACCAGAAGATTTTGCTACAGTGAATAGCACAGTAATATAAGAAGTTAGGAAGACGCAGACCACCCAGGTCTTTCGGGAATGTCATTTTAAGATATGATCTTCTCACCACCTTCCCTTGCCATAGGAAATCTGAAAGCATGGACTGGAACTGAGTGAGCCACCCCCTAGTAAGGTATGGACCCACCATGCTGAGCAGATAGAGAAGTTGTGGCAGTATATTCATTCTGATCACATTTATGCTACCCCAGAGAGAAAGAGGGAGGTGTTTCCATCTTTGGAGGTCTGCTCTAATGTTTTGGTAGATTGGGGAAATATTAAGCTTAACCAGGGCCGACAGGGAACGAGAAATTTTAATGCCTAGGTATGTAAGGGCTTTGGACTCCCTTGCAAGGCCTAAGTTCACAATCAAGTGTTTCTGTACAAGATGATTAAAGGGCATAACACTGGATTTCTCCAAGTTTAACTTATACCCCACTACCTTGGAAAATTGAGATATAATATTCACAGCTGCAGGAATAGAGGTTTGTAGATTTTTGAGATGTAGCAAAAGATTGTCTGCATAGGCTGACGGAGAAAAGGAGAGATCACCCACACGGATACCTTGAAAATCACGACAAGATTGCAGAAAGTGAATAATGGGGTCTAGATATAGGTTGAATAGAAAGGGAGAAAGAAGGCATCCTTGTCTAGTTCCTCGAGCTAAAGAGAGTAGGGTAGAGAAGACTCCATTACATTGAACTCTGGCTGTGAGTTGAGAGTACAGAACCTTAAGCCAGTCACAAAACAGGAAGGGGAAGCCAAATCTGCATAAGACCCCAAACAAAAATGGCCATGAGACCCAGTCAAAAGCTTTCTTAGTGTCAAGAGACACCAAAACTGAGGGGATGGGCCTTTCTCCCGCACATGCAATAAAGTGGAGAATCTTTCCCGTATGATCCGACGATAGCCTTCCTGCAACGAATCCCACATGAGAATGACTTATTAGGCCCTGCCAGACCTGAAGAACGTGGTTAGCCAGAATTTTGGTGAGAATCTTTACATCAGAGTTTAAAAGCGAGATGGGACGATAGTTCCCTGGCAGTAGAGGCGATTTGCCCGGTTTCAGAAGAACCGTGATCCAGGCCTGGGTAAATGAGCCGTCCGACAGACCAGAAGCCCAAGTAAATCATTAAATAGTCGGGTAAGGAAAAGCACCAGCTCATCAATAAAAGCAGCATAAAATGAATTGTTGAACCCATCTGGTCCCGGGGCTTTATCTTTAGGCATTTGCTCTATTACACTTCTTACCTCCATTTCAGAGATAGGTTTGTTGTGGCTGAGTAAGAGTGGGCAGTGTGACCATATTCAGAAAATTCTCAATGAGATCGGTTTCAGGAGAACTAGTGTCTTCAGGTGTATAAAGCTTTTCGCAATACTGCCGAAAAAGTTCCGCCATGTCCCCAGGTTGAGTGAGAATGGGTCCCCCTGGGGTGGGCTGAAGACCATGAATCACGTTGACTTTCTAGCTGTCTAAGCCATAGGGCCAGTGGTCTGAACTTTTTTATAGCTCGACCAACAATCTGTGTCCTGATGCCTTTGTACATTCACAGCAGGTTTGTTCTAACATGGCACCCCTAACCTGACTGTCTAACCTGTGCATTTCTATGGCCCACAAAATGTTTCTATATATTTGAAAAGAGTTCTCTCTTGTAAGGAGATCCATACTAGTGTCATCAGAAAATGAGCAGTATTCCTCTCAAACAAACATAGAAACACAGCATTTGACAGCAGATAAGGACCGCTAGGCCCACCTAGTCTGCCCATTTCCCTACCTAACAGATAAGTTGCAGATCCTAGTTAACCAACAGCTTACTTCCTCCTACCTCCCACTAGGACTGCCTTATGTCTGTCCCATGCATTCTTGAATTTCCCCACTGTTCTTGACTCCACAACCTCCTCAGGGAGGCTGTTCCATGCATCCACAACCCTCTCTGTGAAAAAATACTTCCTCACATTGCCTCTGAGCTGCCCCTCTATCTTCAAATTGTGCCCCCTTGTTCTTGCACATCTCTTTTCTGGAAGATGCTACCCTCTTGGACTTTGTTGATTCCCTTGAGGTACTTGAAAGTTTCTATCATGTCCCCTCTCTCCCTCCTTTCCTCAAGGGTGTACATATTAAGCTCCTTTAGCCTTTCTTCATAAGTCTTCTGGTGCAGACCCTACACCATTTTGGTTGCCTCCTCTGGACAGTCTCCACTCTGTCTATGTCTTTGCGGAGATGGGGTCTCCGAAGTGAATTGAAATTCAAGGCCATGACTCTGAGGATGTGCGGAAAATGCAAAATCTGAAGTACATTCATCTCCCAGGAGGGAACCACCCAGTAGTGCCAGAATAGTCTCAATACACACCCCACTAACTGGCATCTGGTTCCCATAGGAGTGATCACTAGGGTGCACACAGTGTGAAGGTGTGTCAAGTGGTCTGATGTCACTTGCAGGCCTCCACCTCCTAGAGCATGAATGTTCAAAAGGAGTGCAGCTGGGATCCACACTCACTGCTGTTGGGTGGGGTAATCTTAGCTTGCTCTATGGAACTAAGAATCAGCATCTGGTAAGAGAAGTTGATTTAAACACCTTCATAGTGCTTCAGGTACTGTAGTTGACACTGGTTTACAAGCCCATATGTTAAGCGCACTTTGATGTGCTTTTGCAGGTTCTTATAGCAAACATTAAACAAGTTCAGTACTGTATATGGGAAGCAATATCTGAGGATTCACTAATAGTGATAAGAAACTATGAACATTCGAACATACAAATGTGCCAGCCAAACCAGACCATCCGGTCTATCTAAGTCTGCTCGAGTGTGCAGCTAGCACCCCTAGTTTGCAACTGCCTCACCCCCCTCCCCTTTGCCATCCCACTGCCACCCCCCACCTTCCCAACCCTCACTCTCCCCTGTTCACTGTCCCATGTCCTTTTGAAGCTGTTCACAGATTTACATGATGCAACCCATTCTGGTAGGCTCCATTTTGCTACCACTCTCTGTGAAATAGTGTCTCCCCATTTCCCTCCTAAATATTCCTCTATTCTTAGCCCATGCCCCTGGTGTCCCTCCCCTTCCTTAGCTTAAAGACCCCATCTGCCCCATCCTTATTGATTCCCCCCAGATACTTGAATGTCTTTATCATGTCCTCTCTGTCCCTTCTATCCTTCAGAGTGTACATATTCAAGTCTCCCAGCCTGCTCTCATCGTCTCTTCCCTCCATTCCACATATCATCTTTGTTGCCCTCCTCTGCACCCCCTGCAGTAGCCTGATATCACGCTTTAGGTATGGCCTGCAAAACTGCACACAATACTCTAAGTGTGACCTTTCCAGCGACCTGTAGAGGGGCAAGATCACCTCTCTTCACCTGGATGAAAACCCCTTCGCTATGCACCCCAGCATTTTGTTTGCTTTTGCAGCCACTCTCCTACACTGGGCAGTGTTGTTCATGGTCCCTGTTATCATTACACCTATGTCCTTCTCCTCCTCAGTGGTCCCCAGCTTAACCCCCCAGCCAGTATTCTCTCCTTGTGTTCTTTGCCCCAAAGTGCATAACCTTGCACTTCTTTGTATTGAATCCCAACTGCCACCTCTCGGACCACTCCTCTAGCTTGCTTAGGTTCCCTTGCAGCTGCTTCCATCCCTCCACTCCATCCACCACTGCAAACAGACTTACCTTGCTTACTACCCCGTGTTCAATGTTTGATATAAACAGCCCAAATAATACTGGCCCCAGCACAGAGCCCTGTGGTACCCCACTCGTCACTGGCCTTGAAGTTGAGAGCTCCCCTCTCCCCACCACCTGTTGCAGCCTCCCACTCAGCCAGCTTGTAATCCAGTTCATCATTTTTGCCCCTACCCTTATACCAGTTAGCTTCCCCCCAAGCCACCCATGAGGCACCGAATCAAAGGCCTTACTGAAGTCCAAGTAAAGGACATCCACCGCATGACCCTTATCCAGCTCACCTGTCACCCAGTCATAATACTGTGTCAAATTGGTCTGACAAGACTTCCCTGAAACAAATCCATGCTGCCTCACATCCTGGAGGCCTTTGTCCTCCAGGTACGATATCAGTGTTTTCTTTAGTATCGTTTTCATGAGTTTGCACACTATGGAGGTGAGACTTACTAGACAATAATTACCCGGTTCATCCCTTGGCCTGCTCTTGTGTAATGGTACTACATGTGCCATCCTCCAGTCCAGTGGCACACATCCTGACTCCAGTGAGGTGCTGTACAAATCCACCAGCGACTCCAACAACACCTCAGCCATCTCCCTCAGCATTCTGGGGTGGATGCCATCTGGCCCTGGTGCCTTGTCTACCTTCAGTGCCCTCAGTCCCTCTAGGACTCTACTTGCCTCAATTCTTCCATCTGTCGCCTCCTCCCCTATCCCCACCCTCCCAGCCCATGCTGGTAGTGGTTCCCCTTTCTTTCACGAACACTGAGCAAACATATTCATTCAGTGCTTCTGCCTGCTCATCCTCCTTTTCCATCCACTCCCCAGCCCTTTTTATCCTCATTATTGTCTCCTTGCACTTCCTTTTCTCCCTAATATATCTGAAAACGTCCCCCCCTTTAATTCCCTGTGCTAATCTCAGCTCCCTCTGTGCCTTGGCTTCTCTCACTTTTCTGGTCACCTCCTTGGACCATCTTGCTTAACCCCTCCCTGTCCACTTCCTTCCCTGTCCTCCTATACCTCTGGTGCGCCACTCGTTTTGCTCTCACCACCTCCACTACCTCGCTGTTCAACCAACATGGTTTTCTTGTTCTGCTCCTCTTGCTCTGTGCCTTGGTGCAGGCTTCTGTTGCCTCTGTAATCCCCAGTTTAATAATATCCCATTTCTGCTCCACGTCCATCTCCTGCCTTATGCCCTCCAGGTTCCCTTTCAGTACTTCCTGCATCCTCCCAAAGTCCGCCCCCCTGAAGTTTACCACCTGAGTAACTGATTTCTGTGGCTCCTGAATACCTGTCTTTCAGATTTTTTTTTTTACTTTAAATAACTTGTTTAGCAGATTACTGACCTTATTCATTAATGAGTCTGTATTGAGAGATATTTGTTAACTGAACAGAGTAGCATGTGTTTTGAAATTAAACATTAAGATTATTAATGCTTTAACTTATCTAGACAGTATAAAAGTAATTACAAGGAAAATATGCTTATTAGGTAGGGTAGATGAATACATTGTTTCACATATTTGGAAATTTGTATTTGTTACCCCAAATATTTGGAAATTCAGTATTCGTATTCAATATTTGTGTGCCTATGGAAAAAAAAAGTAAAAGAAACAGTCCCCCCACCCTCTCCCCGGCCCAGCTGTTTAAAGTACAACCCCCATCCTCCACCCCCTGCTACAAACCCAATCCTCCCCTTCTCCTCCCCAGCACCCACAATTTTATGTTTTAAACAAAAAATGTACTGCCATGATGAATGGCTGGCACAGCCTTTTGCTTCCATGGCTGTCTGCTGGCTCATCTTTAGTGCTTTTCCTCTGTTCTATATGTTCTATAAATCAATATCCCCCCCCACCACAGCAGCACCCAGCAACCACCTTCCTTCCCCCAGCACCTAAATTTTGTTAACAGAAGGCCCTCAGGCAAAGCGAAGGCAACTGACACAACCCACCCTCCTCAATGGCCAGACACCTTCCAGTGAATGAAAACACCTGCATGCTTGTTCACATGGTAAAACAGCTGATCAAGTGATCAGCTGTTTTTCCATGTCAGCAAGTGCTGGGGTGCTATCATTCACTGGAAGGTGGCCAGCTATGGAGGAGGGTGGGTGTTGTTGATCACCTTCACCACGCTGGGGAACTTCTTCTAAAACAAAATTTGGGTGCTGGGGGAGGGGGGTGGGAGTTGGTGTTGCTTCCAGAGGGGCAGGGAAAATTTACTTATGGAATTGGGGAAAAGCACTAAAGATGAGCCAGCAGCTGGCCGTGGAAGCAGATGGGTTGTGCTGGTCATCCTTCATGGGAGTAGTTTTTTATTTCAAACATAAAATTATGGATGTTGGGGGAGACAGTGGAATTGGGCTTGAAGCAGAGGGTGGGGAGATGGGGGCTTTATTTTAAACACTTGAGCAGGGGAAGAAGGCGGGGGCTGTTTCTTTTCGCTTGCTTTCTTTTCTTTTCTTTTTTTTGTACTTTTTGTTTAGTATTTCTCAAATAGGAATAGGCATGGATAGTTCCATTGTTCATTATTCTTATCTGATTAATGAATAGTGTATTATTCATGGTATTTGGGAAATACTATTCATTACTCACATGCCCCTACTATTAGGTGCTAGTTTTCAGTGGCAGCAGTTATATGGTCATTGTTATATTGTATATAGGGGCCCAGATATTCAAACTGCGCCACAAAGTAGCGCAATAGCAGGAGAAGGCGCAAGTTCAGTGTGCCTATGTGCAACATGCGCGATATTCAAACATTGCTCAGGCCAAGATGCGCTTGCACCACACAACTGAATATTGTGCCAACTGTGCCATGGCACAACCAGGAATGTACAGTCCCGCAGGTCTGATGTGCAACAGCACAACCAGGGATGCGCAGTGGAGCAGGGTAGCAGCGCATCAGCACAACCAGGGATGCGCAGGGACAGGATGCAGGGGTCCACCACCCATGGAAGATATGGGCAGAGGAGCACACAGCAGAACAGACATTGCCCCCCACACCCCATGAACCACACAACCTGAAGAGAGCTGGAAGAACCACTGGCCCATGGACACCAGCAACAATCCCACAGCCAGGGCATGGTGCCCCAGCACACCCCCTGGCAAGCTGTGACCGGCACACAAGGAGGTCCGGCCACCTCATGCTACACCATCCCACCAATGCAGAGCACACCCTGCACAGCGATCCCCAGACACCCTGCCCAGGAGCAGTGCCCACTAGTGCAGGACACCCCATGCATGCCACCACCCCCACTGTGACAATGCAACCCTGTGCACCATGGAGCCATACAAGGCAGCCCCACCACGAGCACCCTGCAGTGGGCGGCAGCAGACACCGATGTAACAACTGCAGACACTGCGCCACCCTGCACGGCCCCCCAAGGTGCAGCTGAGAGACCGACCATGCGTCAGCACACAAGGTACCCTACATACGACAGGGCCTGCCCCAGACCCCACCACCAGTGGTACAGCACCCTGCACACCCTCGCAAAGGACACATCCCATCCCAGCACTGGCCACAACAGCCAGCACAGATGCCCACAGTGGTGCATGGAAGCATGCGCCACACAGGATGCAACACAGTGCATGGACAAACACCCACCCATACCCAGGGGTACACCAACACAGGGACACAGAAGAGAGTCAACAAACCAGCTGGTGTGTGGCCACAGCAGCCGTGTACCCATGGCTAGCACCCCTCCATGACACAGGTGTACCAACCACCCTCCACATGCACCATGAAGCCATACGCCAGCAGCATGCTGCAGGAGAACAAATGACAGACAGTGGAGCACATCCCCTGCAACAGACACAAGCGACAGCATGGAGGGGGAACAACAACAGCAGAGGCCACAGTGCCACCCGAGGCAGACATGCACCATACCGGTGACAGGAGGCAACCTGTCATTGTGCCGGGTACAGTGGTTGTCCAGCATGGACGGCCACCACTCACATGCCAGCAGACTGTGCATATCACAGACATGCAAGGATGTCAGCTGCACAGGCCATGGATGGTCTGACAGGGGCACCATGGACACAGTGCATACACCATGGACCACTGCACACAGGCATCCGGTGCACAGGGAACAACACACAAACCACAGACAGTGACTGATTCCCCCGCCCACACCATAGGCGGTTCCCTTCCGGACACACACACACATGCCCATGCTTGCACCACCCCCGATGCCATGCACACCACTGCAGCTGAGCACCAGTAGCCCGCTGCAAATCATAGACCACCACAGTTGTCATAACAAAACAAATGTATTAAACAAAGGCAAGAAACAAAACTATTTACAAATATTTACAATGGGGGAAGGGCCACATACCAGGTGGGGGTGGGTAAGGGGCAGGGGTGAACAAATGGGAGAGGGAAGAAGGGGTGTGAGGGTGGGTCCAGGGGGTAAGGTGTTTCCGGGGGCATGGAGGGCCTATCGTCTGCCCCGCTCTCCACTTCTGTGGTGCCTATGTGTCCTCCGCCTCCCGACCCCGTGCCGCTCCATTCACTGGAGGATTTCCATGGATGCCCTGGCCAGCTGCAATAGCTCCTGCATGGCCCTTTCAATGTCCATCATTTGCCATCCACCTAGGACAAGGAAGCAGAGTCAATATGTGTGAATGTCCATCCCCCTGCAGCCCATCCATTGTGCATGGCATACAGCCCCATGTACCACGCCGCTGTGATGGTGTGCGACCACCCACAGTGATTGTGTCCACAAGACCTGCCTACCCAGGTGCACACGGCCATGCGGACCATTGCACATACCCACCGCCCAAGTCCCACACAGCACCACAGTGGCTGTACAGTGACATGGCTATGTGGTGCGAAGGCAGTGGCACAGCCATGTACCCAGTGCACTCATGGACCACCAGCGATGCACACCCACACATGCAGTGCCACAGGACAATAATGAGTGTACCGTGTGGCATGCACATCTGTGGTGTCAATGGATGGTGGCCATGCCCCGCCACCTACCCCTCAACACAGCAGCACAGAATGTCCTGGAAGAAAGGCACTCACCTGCATCGGCAACATCCGGGTGCTGATGCGGTAAGGGCCCGCCAGCTTGTGCCTGTTGCCGGGTAGCTTCCTCCTCACAGCGTGCCCATGCCTCACGGACTCGGCACCTCTCCTCAGGGCCTAGGGTGCAAACATGGAGAGGGGAACATCAGTACAAACCAGTAGCAAAGGCCCCCACCCTGGTGTGTGTGATCCTGCACAGCCCAGCCATGATGCAACCCCACCACCACCGCTGTCCACACTGGACGGACCCCCCTGTGTGGTGGACACATGCCCACCACGATACCCGGACAGATGCTACCAGTGTATGGATGGAGCACCTACCTGGACGTGGCACTGCGCCTCACCTGGCATGTGCCTATAGATGAGCAAGCCTGTCTGGGTCCCTCCACCAGAGGTCCCCATAGCAGTGGCAGCACTGCTCAGCACTGCGGGCAATCCCGATGGCCTCCTCCAGTGCCTCTGCCACCTCCTCCCATACAGCACTTCTTGCCCTTTCCAAGGGGTCATCCCCAAACAGGGCCCCAGCATGGGGCTCTAAAATGGCCACCAAATTGGCCAGCTCGAGAGGGCTCCACAATGCTGCTCTCTTCCGTGCCATGTCTACTGCAGCCAGGATCACAAAGTGGCACTCTGTAGCACACGTCTGCCGCGTGCAGATGCTGCGCGGTACAGTGCTGCCATTCCCCATCTCACTGTCACTAAACAGCATGATGGGGTGCACCCATGTGGACGCATGGCACCTAGGGGGCAAAGGTCGACCGCAGGGTCAAGGGTCTGTCATGCATGGACCGCCACAGTGTGATTGGGACTCCCTGTGTGTAGTGCTGTAGGGTGCCTGTGTGTGACACCCTGCAGTGGCCTACCATGCTGTGGCACCATGGTGCCTATGGCGCTCCAGGGCATGAGCACCATATGTGTGAACAGCGCACTAGCACCACTGGCACAGTGGTGGCCATGCCCTGCACTGCCTCCCGCGCTCAGCACATCAGCAGCATGGAAGTCGTCGGTGTCAGCACCCCGGGCATGCGCCATGTGGTGTCTACTGCGCACGTCACAGAGCTGTGCCTGTGCCTGAGCATGCTCAACACAATTGCGCAAGGTGCAACAGCGTGATATTCAGCCAGCATATGCAAATCAGCTCATCAGCAATTCCAAAGGTGCAGCTACTGCATTAGCATCCACTTAAAGTTGCGCCTCACCTCATTTGCATGCCTTGCACTATATAAATGTGTCATGGGGCTGCAGTGGACATAGTTTGGTATTGCAGTCTATTGCAGTGGGTTGCATGCTGTTTGGAAGTGTGGACTGTGGTGTGTGGGAGATGCATGGGACTGCAGAATCAAAGGCAACACCTGTCATTCCCACAGGCTCTATAATGACCGAACGTGAGGAAGAGGAGGAAGAGAGATGTTGGAGAAAGAGGAGGCCCAACAGGCCCAGGCAGAATCAGATGCCCTGTTCGAGGCCTACCTCGACAGGGAACTGCTGCTCAGCGGACAGCGGGGAACACCACAGGCACGAGCTGCGGCATGGGGTGAGGTTGCTCATGCCGTGAACCAGCATGGCAGCCACCAGCGGTCTGTGCAGAAATGTATAAAGAAGGTCGGTACTGACAAGAGGAGAATTAAGGCCAAGGTGGCTGCCATCAGGGCAGCATGTGCTGCAACCAGTGGTGGACAGCCGGATGTGCCATGCCTGATGCCATAGGAGGAGCGGATGACCGGCAGCATACGGCATTGTGCCATAGAGGGCATTCTGGGTGGTGGCTTCCAGACGGGTGGCAGCCCGTTACTGCGTGGTAGGTCCTGTGCTGCCACTGTGTGGGAGGTGGGGGGAATGCCACAGGGTAGGGCGGAGACATTAATGCTACTGTGTTCTCTTACAGCTCCTGATTGTCTACATGGGTCAGTGGTGGTGGGTGTGTCCACCATGGGCGAGGCCCTGGACACAGAGGAGTGCCCATCCACCTCCACAGGTGTCCGAGGGTCAGGACCACCGCATACCTGCCTGTCCATCCGGACTGAAGATGGTGGTGCCAGTGCGGACAAGGCCCTGCCTGTGTCCCAATGTGACAGCGGCCACAGACTCCAGCATGCTGGGACATGGACTGGTGCCGTATTAGGCACCGATGATGATGCATCACACATCCCAGACAGTGATACGTTTGGGACGCAGGATGGTCCTACAGCAAGGAATGGCACGGGCGTAGCCAGAGGTGGTGCCACTGTGGAGGCCTGCGTGACATCACAGTCCCAGCCTGTGCCTGTATGCCCCAGTGGGGCAGCACTGGTGTGCATCCAGGCTGGTGGGGCTGCTGTGGCCTCTGCTGTGGCACCGGTGAGCCCTGGTGACCGGCGGCCAGAGGGGCAGTGCCAGCAAGTCGGCCAATGGTGACGGGGGGACAGTGTCAGGTGGCGGCGTCAGTGCACCGTGTGTGGATGTGCCCCGGCATGGCTCTGGTGTGCAGCGCCCATCGTCAAGGGGTGCTGCCTGGCACGGCCAGGAACACCATGAGGGACAGCATGCCAATCAGGCGGATGACCTCTTTGATGAGCACAGCCGCCTACTCCAGGCGTCAGTGGATCAGCAGTTGCGGCTTGTGACGGTGGTGGATGCACTCAGTGCGGTTCTGCGCCAAGCAGGGGAGCGGCGCAGCAGGGACCATGGTCTGCTCCTGGCAGAGATAGTCCAGCAGCGGGAGGATGTGACCGCTGCCATTGACAGGCAGACACATGCAATCATTGCTGTCATGGCCACTTTGGACACCCAGTTCATTGCCCATGCTCCACAGACACTGCGCAGTGTCACGTCCACCCCCCGTCCCAGCATCGTGCGACACCTTCCATGTCAACACCTGGTTCAGCTGTGGGCATACCGAGCATGCCTGGCGTGGGCATGTTCAGTGAGCTGCAGCCCCTGTGCAAACACAGTCACGTTCCTGCAGCATCACCCTTGGGGGACCGTTGGTGCCACCCCTTTAGGCCAATGGTCAGCTTTGCACGGCTGGCAGGTCTCGACGAGGCCACCAATGCATCCATGGTGGCCCTGGCACTGTGCCGCGTGACTGACCTGTTTCCCACCATGGCCACTGTCAGCTGCTACCCTGTATGGAGAATCTTCTCCATTTTGAGGAATATGTTTTCCTAGTGGATGGCTTTCTGGATACACTCAAGACCTTCAAGACCTTGCCAGAAAAGTTCACTCTAGAGTCCTCCAGGTCCTAATGAACCAAAGAGTCAGAAGATTGTGTGTATGAGGCAGGGAGATAGAGGCCCTGCCTGACAGGGACAGCAGAAGGGAGTACCATGGTTGTCTGGCCCAGTCAGGGATGACCAGAATCATTGCTGCTGAAAACATCCTTGGTTTCCACAATATTAGGGGAAATGAGGGAAAGGCATAGAGAAACATGCCCTTCCAGTTCAGTGTTAGTACATCCTTTGACACTGCCCCTTTTTCAGGGTGCTCTGCAACAAAGCCTGGGTATCTTGTGGTTTCCTGAAGAGGTGAAAAGGTCTACCATGGGGGTGCTGGATCAAAAAGATGGCCGCCAAGCTGGGCGTGCTGTCGGCTGTTCCAGCAACTTAGTGGTCATTTTAGTTCGTTTTTAGTCTGTTTTTTAGCTTGTTTCATTTTCTACCACTGAGCTGTTTTTAGTATTATGTTAGTAATATTTTTCTTTGTATCTTATTTTCTTTGTTTAATTTTGTTTAGTTTGCCTGCCTGGGACTCTGTCGGGAAGTTCTGTGGATGCCCACTGGAGTGTTGTTTTGAGGATATCCAGTCTGGGAGTGCTGCTTCTCTTGAGTTCCTCTTCCTACTGACATTCACTGGTGAGTTGTAGTTTGTGTGTGCTGAGACCAGGAGTGATGTCAGCTAGCCACATGGAGACTTCCTCGTAGTGTGCATTGGGGTTAGTCGGCTGCGGCCCATTATCACCCCCGCATACTTAAACCTTCGGACCGGCTGTTTCCCGCTAGTTGAATTGACAGAATTGCTGCCCTGGATTGTATCTAACTTTTGGGGCTTACAGTTGTTTTGCTGCTGGCTGTGGACCTCTGCTGGTGGTCTTGTTTGGCTGCTGGCCCGGCGAGGAGTTGAAGCTCTGAGGAAAGACGAACTTTCGGAGAAGTGTCCTGTGGAATATTGTTTGAGGAGAGTGTGGAGTGTTGGTGGTGGACATCCCATCAGATTCCTGCTGAGTGTCCAGGTTGGTGTGCTGAAGCAGTTTAATTTGAGGAACTAACTGTCCGGTCCCAATCCTCCCGGTAGGTTGTACTGTGGGTATGCAGCTGGGCGGGGGGCTTCAGTTCTATTCCACCAGGTAGCCAGCGGTTTGGGTGTGTGGTCCCCAAGGTTTTTTCCACTAGTTTCACTGCTTAGGTGGGCTTGGACAGAGACCAGTAGAACTAGCTGAGCTCTTCACAGTCGACCCCCAGTGATGGATTTTTCAGGGCCTGCGTTTAGCCTCAGAGCTGCCAGTGACCCACTGAGGAGGATTTTTTCCTGACTTCAAGAAGGCAGTGAGAGTGCCTTGTTATTTTATCATGCCTGGGCAGTGAGAGTGCCTGTGGACTGGGAGGTAACTGGATTTTGTTCCATCTCTTCTCTTGGCGAGAGTGACTAAGGGGTATGAGGAACCCATTAAGACTTTCTGTCTTGCCCTGGAAATGTGAGTCCTTGGGAATTTTATTTGTCTTCCTTGGGAAGTGAGAGATCCATCGGGGACTGGAAATCTGGGTTTCTTTTTCCCTATTATTGTGACCTTTTGCAACTCTGAGGACTTTCTGCTTTGTGTGGTTCCTTGTTATTTAAACTGCCAGCTGATTTGGATTTAAAGATTGTGATTTTATATTCTATTTATTTTAATTATTGTGGTTTTGGTTAGAGGGGGAGTTTGGTTTGTTTGTTTTATGTTTAGTGTTAAATTTATATGGTTTTAGGTTTTGTTTAATTTGGTCGTCGGAATGTGTTGGAGGCCTGCCCCCATGGTCATGCGCTATTCATCCTCCGCCCTCCACTCCCTTCACCCCTTTGCCCCCCCCACTTCATTTTTCCATCTACTAGCATTGTGGAGCACTGGGTATTGCGCATCAGGGAAGGGGGGTTGGGGGGTGCGAACGGTGGAGATTGAATGAGCAGGGCCATCACATCGGGGTTGTAGGGTCCAGAAGATGCCCTGGGATGAAACTGAATCCAGATCACAGTCCTCCATGTCTGGTTTCCATACCCAAGGGCGCCATCAAATTGGGTGGGCATGTAGTGGACCCAGAAGTTCATCCAACTCGAGCGGTGTTATGCAATGCCAGATCCATTAAAAAACAAGACTGTAATTATTGCAGATCTTGTAAATTCAGTGGATCTGGCTTGCATCACTGAGACCTGGCTGGATGAGAACTCTGGCCCTGTATTAGAGGCAGCAATTCCAGCCAGCTACTCGGTGATTCACCGCTCAAGATTAGATCACAGGGGAGAGGGGGTGGTGGTCAGTTTTAAGACTAAATTGGGCCTCACGAGTGTACCAGTGGAAGAGACTGAGTCATTTGAGTGTACTGTGGTAGCAGGTGTAGGTTGTAGGATTGTCCCCATCTACCGTCCACCCGGGGGGTGGAAAACGGTTCCTTCAGGGAGTGGCAGACTTCATCATCGACATGGTATTTGAGTCTCCCAGGCTGATGGTCCTGGGCAACTTTAATGCCTGGGTTGATGATGAATTTTCGCAATGTGGACAACACTTCCCCCAGTTGATGACATCTCTGGGCCTTACACAGGTAGTTACCACTGCTACCCACAAACATGGTCACTCCCTTGACTTAGTTTTCCTGCAGGGATCGAAGCCTCAGATCTGGGGGTGGAACCAGTTGGATGGTCCGATCACTACACTGTGGGGTTCAATTTTAGCACCCCCCCTTGAAGGCCTACCCCTGTGGAGATGGTCAAGTACCGCCCTTTATGAGATGTTCACTCCAAGGCCTTACGGAAGTACTTGACCTATCATCCATTCTGGTTGCTAACAGCGGCCCAGAGGACCTCGTGGTGGCCTATAATATGGCCATTGTGGTGGTCCTGGATGTCGTTGCTCCTGTCTGTGTTCATCCCCTCTCCCTTCACCCTCGGTCTCCATGGTTTGATGGGACCTTGAGGGAGATGCGGCGACAAGGACGAAGGTTAGAGCATTGCTGGCGGAGATCTGCCCTCGATGCCGACCACCTTAGGTTGATGGACCATTACCAAGCCTATCAATCTGCAATCACCCATAAGAAGGCAAAGTTCCTGTCTGGGTAGATTGCAGTCACTCAGAACCGACCAGCTCAGCTTTTCTGAACTGTGGACAGGATGTGCAACCCGGCTTGTCTACAAGTTTGGAAAGCATTTTCACAAATAAAGTGTGATGAACTTGCTCAGTTCTTAGCAACTAAGGTGGCCAACATCAGGGCAGCTCTCCAGTCAGCACACTCTATGTGTGCTGCTGATGACCAGCACTTGGCCACTAGTCTCCAGCTTTCCTGCAGTACCTTCGACCGCCCAGAGTTCATGGATGTCATGAGGATTGCCCAGGGTGCGCGCCCTACATACTGTAGTTTGGACCCAGGACCAACTTCCCTGATTTTGGGTTGTATTGATTCCATCTGTCCAGTCCTTACATGGATAGTTTGGTGCTCCTTGGAAACAGGTGAGTTTCCTAGCTCCCTGAAGGAGGCGGTGGTAACAGCCCTCCTGAAGAAAGTTTCTTTGGACCCAAACAGCCATGTGAACTAAAGACCAATCTCTAATCTTCCCTTTTAAGGGAAGGTGGTTGAAAAGGTAGTGGCCGTACAGCTGGAGAGCCACTTGACCATCCATGACCTCTATGAACCCCTCCAGTCCGGTTTCCGAAAGAAGCATAGTACGGAGACAGCGCTGGTTCGGGTGCTCAATGATCTCCTGATGGTTAGAGATCGGAAGAACCATTCCATCCTGGTTCCTCTTGATCTTTTATCAGCGTTTGACACTGTGGACCACGGGGTTCTGCTTGATCATCTGAGGTTCATCTGTGGCCTGTCGGGTACAGTCCTCAGGTGGTTTACATCTTTCCTCACCAGAAGAACTCAGAGGGTGGTGTCCGGAATTTATTCTTTGGATCCAATCTCTCTGTCTTGTGGGGTTCCTCAGGGATCAGTGTTGTCCCCCATGTTGTTCGCAGTGTATATGCTGCCCCTCGGAAACATTGCAAGGAGGTATGGGCTGAGGTTTCACTGCTATGCTTATGATACCCAGCTATACCTTTCTTTTGCACCCGACCAGAATGAAGCTCTCTCAGTCTTTAATAACTGCTTGGTGGAAATCCAGGAGTGGATTGATTCGAGCTGGTTGAAGTTGAACTCGGGAAAGACTGAAGTGCTGGTCGTGGACCCAGGATGTCAGATAGGGGGGTCGGGGGTAAGTTCTCCCATGAGGCTTTTCCTTGGGGGTTTGCCACTCCCAGCCTCTGAACAGGTGCATAACCTGGGGGTAATCTTTGACGAGTGGCTGAACCTACACTCGCAGGTGTCAGCCATCATCATGACCTCTTTTTACCATCTGAAGAATATCACCAGGATTAGGCACCTTGTTCTGTCTGGTGACCTTCCTATGCTGTTTCATGCCTTTGTGTCCTCCTGCTTGGATTATTGCAACTACCTATATCTAGGGCTTTCTGGAGTATAAATCTGCCATTTGCAGCTAGTGCAGAACACAGTTGCTCAGCTTTTGACAGGAACCTCTCGGTTCTGCCATATTTCTCCGGTGCTGCATGGTCTGCACTGGCTGCCGGTACAATGGCAGATCACCTTTAAAGGTGGTCTTCTGACTTTCAAAGCCCTGCATGGACAGGGACCTGACTACCTGAAAGAGCTTCTGGTACCCTACCGCCCCAGGCGATCACTCTGCTCAGCTGGCGAGGGGTTGCTAGAGATTTCAAGAGTGTGCTTAAAATCCTCTGGGGCCTGGGCATTTATGCATGTGGCCCCTTCTCTTTGGAATTCTCTACCCCACCAGTTACATGAGTGCGCGACTGTGGAGGGATTTAAATGAGCCCTGAAAACTCATCTTTGGCACCAAGCATTTGGCGACTGATTGGTTGTTTTATTTTTATTTTCTAAGTTTGTTTAGATGTTTGTGTATTAACTAAGCTGCTGTAATTTGTGCAATATGTCATTTGTTTTTAAATTTGTTCGTCGCCTTGGTTTTGGAAAGACGCCATAAAAATAAAGTTCTATTATTATTATTTATTATCTCCTTAACACTGGGTTTACTACCTACTGGTCCAAAGCCCACGCATGATTTCCATGACTTATTCTACTTAGAGAATCTGCCAAGACATTGTCTTTTCCTGGCAAGTGAACTGCAGTTATTTTGGTCTCTAACGAGAATGTGGTAGGTTAAGAGGAGAAGGCAACACAGTAAGGCTCTGGGGCATGTTTCCAGTCTAGTACATGAAGTTAGCTAGTGTAAGATGTGTTTTCTGTTCCTGTTGCAACCAGCTGAGCTGCTTGAGATTGGCACTTTGATGAGCTCTAGGACACAAGGAAGTGGCAAATCTGGCCACCTTGTGGTAAATGGCTTTTTCACGCAGACAGACATGGGTACAACATCCATTATGATACCTCCATAATGAAGTAAAGGAAGGAGGTTGCACTGTGCTAATGTAATATAATTACTGGTGACCCCCTTCAACAACCTGAATTCAGATACTGTGAAAATGCTGTAATAACCTAAAATTGAGTTATTACAGCATTTCACAATCTCAGAGTCACTTTCGAGCGATACTCTGCACTCAAGACAGCTCGGGCGCTAACTCAGATTTTCCCCAGCTAAAGCACTTCTGCTTACCAACTGCCTCAGTTCGAGCCGTGACATAAAAATCCCTCACTTTTCTTTTTTAAACAGAAAAACACTGTAGAACAAAATACTGCAATTTCAAGACACTCCGTTCGTTTTTGGTCTCTCTCGTAGGTCACCACAACAACCATAAGATCTTTGTGGCCACTGCAACACTTCCTGCTTGGCGCACTGCTAACAGCACAGTTTAAAACAAGCTCAACATTTTAAATTTCTCATTTTCTAAAACCGTCTCTTACATTTTAATTCATCTTTCACTCATCCACCTTTTAACTGCGATCACCAGTGGACATCTACAATGTACTCCACTGGACTTCTTATGGACATCTGGACTACTGGTATCTTTTTTTTTCTTATTAGAAAAATGCTGGATAAGACATTGCCCCAGTAATTATAAAAAATAAAAGACAGGCAAGTGTGTTCCTATGAATATTTTTTCATACCTTCAATGTGTGATGACTACAAAAACCTCTTGAGCTTCACTCTCGAGGTTTATGGGTCATCACACACCTTGGATGTGAAAAAAATATTCATAACACACACTTGCCTGTCCATTATTCTCTATTTTAATCTCTGCTGTAAGATGCCTTTGAATATGGGAATGCTGCCCCAGTTTCTGGTGTATAGACTTTACTTATTATTTAGTTGGGAGTCGAAAAAGAGGCATGGGTCTTGGGTTATCACAAGGCATTTAAATTCAGCAACTGAGTCCAGCTGGATGCCATCCAGACTACTGACATTGCATTCTTTGGGGTGGTGGTGAATTTTGGGAGCTGTGCCAAGAAGCATAGCTTTTATCTTAGACACATTTAGGACCAGTTTCTCCTTGAGGCATCATTGTTGCACAGAATAAAAGTTACATACAAGGGTATTGTTAATGTCAGTCACCCATGACTCTCCCATGGAAGTAGACAACTGCATCATCTGCATAAAGCAAGGATTTAGCAGATGTACAGGATGAGGGAGGTCATTAATAAAAATTGAGAACAGAAGAGGTGGCACACCACAAATGATGGCATTTGCACTGAAGTTAATTTTACCAAGCTTCACAGTCTGGGATCTATTCTGGAGGTAGCTTGCAAGCCACTGAGTAGCCCCATTACCAAGACCCAAGGTGCTCAGTCTATCAAGAAGTTGACAGTGGTGTACCACATCGAAAGCTGTGGACAGATACACAAACACTGCACTGGTCATTAAGACCCTGTCCATAGCATGGTACACAGAGTTTATGAAACTGACCAGGGTGGTAGAGGTTCCATGACCCTTCTGTAAACCATGCTGCTTCTCACAGAGAAGCTCGTGCTGGTCAAGGTATGCAATTACTTGGTTGTGGATGATTCTCTCCTGTACCTTTGCAAGGGCTGACAGTATCAAAATGGGCCTGTAGTTGTCCAGAACAGGACTTTCACCTTTTTCAAAAAGTGGCACCACAATAGCTGACTTCCAAACATCTGGAACCATTTGTGTAATGAAGGAGAGGTTGAGGAATTTGGTGATTGGAAGGGCAATCCGGAGTGCAGCCAACTTAAGAAATTTCAGAGACAGACCATTACTGCCAGTCAATTTATCAATGTTTAATTGGGCCAAAAGTTTGTAAACTTGACAGTAACTCATTTTTAGGTAGAAACAAGGAGAGGGTGTTTTTATTTCACCACCATTTTGATTTTATGGGGTTTACCTTCTGAGTCGGGCTGATTAAATTTTTCCAGATTACAGATGTGACTGTTGAAAAAAATCTATCATCATCTTGGGGTCAGTATGTTTAATGCAATTTACTTAAATGACCAAAGGGGCCTTAGTGACTCTGGGGTGTATTCTATTGTTTATACAAGACCAAAACATTTTTGGATCACTCAGGTTGGCTGTTTGTTTAGCACTGTGATATCAACACTTGGCCTGGTTCAGTTCATGTTTACATTTGTTCCTTAGGTGTCCACAGGTTCTCGGGTCAGATCTGAAGCCCATTTTTTGTAGGAGAAATATGTCCAGTCTCTAGTTCTCATTAACTTGAATTTTCAATTAGCCATTCCGAATTCAAGTTTTTGACTCTTTGCTTCATCATTGGGGCATGCTTATGAAGCAGCTTTGAGAACTCGGTACTGAAAAAGTACAGAGCACAACCAGCATCAGGGGTTGTATCCATGAAGGGCCAATCCACAGTAGCTAGATCAGCTTTAAATGCCTGTGAGTGGAAGCTGCAGAAAAGAACTTCTTTAGGCATTGGGTTATGTAAAGCATTATTGTGCCACAGGCAGTAGATGTCAGAGTGGTCACTGACTGTAGATGGCAGGTGGCCACATAACCTAATCTTGGCAGGGTTATTAATACCCAGACTAGGAGGAAACAGTTTCCTGTTTTGCAATTTAACCTGGTGGGAGCAGAGAGGGCCTGCTTTGCATTATGCTCAACCAAAACTCCTCTGAAGCCTGCAGTGCTAGAAAGCAAGTTTAAATTGAAGTCACCAAGTAGTATTAGCTTGGTGTGACCCAGAGTGGATACCATATGTGCAATGTCTTTCAGTCCCTTGATGTCCTGCTTGGAGGGTATACATACCACATGTATTGAGTTTTTTGATTCCCAAATTCAGTTGCAATAATAACCATTTGCATGAAGTCAAAGCAGTATAGTTGGGCGTGAAGACCTCAGCATCCAGATCAAATTTAACACAGACTAGGACTCCTCTCTCTCTTTTTTCTTCCCACTCTATCCTCATGATGGGTTATATAGTTAGCCAGTGCAAATTTTGAGTTAATGATGGAAGGCCTTACCAGCTATCTGAGATGGCTAATGCATGCAGTTTGTACGCCATGATAAAGGCCTCCAGCTTGGCTACCTTGATACTAAGCTGCGCACATTCCTGTAAGATACATTAGCCTGAGAACTTTGGGGGCAAACTAGGTACTGTTGTTGACTAAGGGTGTTTCTGCGTGAGGGCCACGATTGCTTTCAGTGTTTCCAGAATTTATTAATAGGAAAGAAAGGACTTTGTATTTACTGTACAGTGGCAGTTGGAAAAGACAAGAAGGGATTGTGATTTGTAGCACAACAGGTGAAGGTGCCTTGCAGATATCAAGTCTGCGAGACCACCGCAGAGATGGTCTGGTGCAATTTTAAACCCACACTCTGCTGTGGTACTGCTGGCAGTATTCAGGACTCATAACTAAGAGGGTGGAGAGGTGGTTCAGTAGTTTGAAGGCTATGCAGTAAATTAGACCACACAAAAATCATGTGGCTGCCATGTTGTAGGGAACATAGGGGTCTGGAAGACTAGGATGCTTGGGCATGAATGCAATGCTGTGGCAAGCAACCGCCTGCAGAGCAAGCTTGGATGGCCCAGTGAGAGGTTTTACAGGCAGAACAAAGATATGGAGCAGCAAGGACAATGCAATGAATACTGAAACTAGCTATCCATGGTTAAGTCTAGCATAGCAGCAAAGATAGCATGGTAAAATTCTATGGGAATCACAAATTGATAAAGCACATGCTGTCTATAAATGTGGCATACCATGGAGGCAGATACCAGATATAGAGTAGCTAGGACAAGCAGAGTGTATATAGCAGTTTATAATTATAACAGAGACTAGCCTGGTAGCAGAGTCAGCAATGTAAGGCTGGAGGAGGAAAGTAATACAGGTAAAAAGACATGCTACCACTCACTGCTGTGGAGAGAGGTGGGGCCCTTAACAAAACCTTTAGCAGTTAAGAGGTAAGGCACCATAGCGGACATAAACACAATAAGCAATGGTAAATGTAGTAGTGGCAGCAAAGCACATACATTTAACAATTACTACTTGATAACCATTAACAGTCCAGGACTCAGGGGTGCATTTGTCTTACAATTAGCTTTAGCAGAGTTTCTGGCCACTGGCCACCTCTCCAGCAGGGTAGTACCCTATATGAGCACATATTATTGATCGTCTCAATATGAGCGACTCAATAATACCACTCCTGTATAGGGTGACTGCTGTAATACAGTGAGGAATCCTGTATAGTGAGTGTAGCAGTGAACTACACTTGCTATGTTAGGATAGAAGCAGGTGTGGTTCCAAACCCTGCTGAGCTGGCCATTTGGTGTAGTGGCTAGAGCCACTGCCTGCAAAGCCAGCAGACCTGGGTTTAGGTCCAAGTTGGGAATATAATTTTTGAGGGGTACAGGGGGCTTGCCTCCCACAAAGAGGTGCATAGGGTTGTAGCCCCCCACTAAAAAAAAAGAAACCAAAGCTTTTGTCTGAGGACCATCGCTGTTTGTGGCGGTTTGTGTTGTGTTTGGTTGCCCTTTTGGTTTGGGCAATATTTGCACCACTCTTTGTGTGCGGCACTCTTAGAGACTTGCTCTCATCACATATCTCCCCCTAGCAGACTCCTGTGCTGCCCCCTTGCACTTGGCCCATTGCACAAAGGACTGCAGTGCAGAAGGACCACTTTGGAGAGTGCAGTTAAGAGGAAGAGGGTCCAGTTCAAGTCTTGAGCAGGCAGTGATGGGACTGGCTGAGCTGCAGGCAGGATGAGTGATTTCAGCAGCACTGGATGCTGACTGGCTGTTTTGTAGTCCAGGGCTAAAGCAGGAACTCTGATGGCAACAGCTTGGGATGACATTTCTCTGATGATCCAGTGAGGAGGGGAAGGCAATCTTCACTTTGTAGCACTCCCTCAAAACTGTTGGTGGGCTGATGTGGCAGTGAGTTCAGCTGAGGAAATGCTGCAGGACTCAGGATTTAAAGCAGAACCACCCAGAATCCACATGTCTAGGGGTTTATAGTCCAGTGCTAAAGAAATAACTCTGATGGGAACAGATTGGGGTGGCATTTTTCCAACAGCATGGTGTGTGGGGAGGGAAATCTTTGCTAAACAGGACCCTTTCAACCCTTTGGTGGGCTGATGTGGCAGTGAGTTCATCTGAGGAAATGTTGCAGGATTCAGGATTTAAAGTCTTGCCAACCACAATCCACAAGTTCAGTTCTTCAGCAAGAAGTGTCAGGCTTGGCTGAGCTCTGAGCAGGAGGTGTGGTTTCAGCAGCACCAGTCACTGATTAATGGGTTTTATAGTCCAGGTTGTCACAGGGTTGGTTAAGATCCTGTACAATTTGTTATGCAGAGTTAAAAGCAAGGAACTATTCTGGCCTCTCCTATTCTGTCACTTGTCTATCTTATGCCTGTCTGATTGCACAAACATATTTTTCTTGTGGCAGCTAGGAATTGGCCACTCCAACGGTCCCACAATTCCCCCCTCCCCATTTTCTCACTTTCTTCACTTGCTGTTTCTACTCTTTCTTTCTTCCTCTGCTTCTCTGTGGTTAATATATATATATATGATTCTGTATGTGAAACTGGAATCCCTTAGTTTGCAAATGTACTGTATATAATTATATTATTGAAATATTTGCAGAAAGTGATTTGGGTTTATCTGGAACACAGGGGGTTAACCTTGAGGTACATGTTGACATCCAAAAACGTGTTTGAAGAATTATCAGCAGGAACTCATCCCTGGGATAGGATGTCTTAATTGGTTGCAGCTGTTAAGAAGACTCATGTACTTTTCAAGCTGCTCACAGGAAGGTCAATGAAAATATATTGTTGGATTTTGTGAAAAACAGAAGATGAAACTTACAAGAATAGGATGCAGAGATTAAACTGCCAAGTAAAGACATATCATATAAGGAGAGCAATGTTTTGTTTAGGGATAGGGAGAGTTGAATATTTTAAAGCCACTATTAAATGAAGGTCTGTGCTTTTTGTTTGTACTGCCTTTAAGAAGAGCTATCCTGTACAATATCATTTTTATTTTATTGTTACTGATAATAATAAAAATACTACTTGTGAATGTTATAACTTCTCCTGGTTTGCCTATTTTTTCTGACCTATGCCTCTGTCACAGTCAGTGTCAGATACAGTGGGATTTATGCTGTGCACACTTTACACCAGGAGTTTTGTGTGTGGGTACCACACCTGGTACCAGGGAAACATAGAAGAAAGGTATAGATCCTGCAACAGCAAGCCCAGGAGTGATTACTGGAAGAATGGCAGCCAAACTAGATGAGGAAACAAAAGCCCAAACTGAGACTGCACAGCTGGCACCAGTGATGGAAGCAAGAGAACAAGTAGGGACAGAACCTGAAAGCATGTCTGACTTCTTCAAATGGTGGGCTATACAACAAAGAGAGATCGAGAAACAAAGAGAAAAAGAGATGCAGCATCTAGAGGCACAGAGGAGAGAAGAGACAGCACAGAGAAGAAAAGAGATGCTTTATATAGAGAAACAGAGAAGAGAAGAGATGCTGCTACAGGAGCAGTGATGGCTGGATGCCTTGCAAACTATCAAAGCTGGAGCATCTGGTATAGGACAGCAGATCAACCAAATACAATCAGCTTAAAAGACATTAAACTTACAGAGCTGTGTCCCTCAAATGATATTGAAGCATACCTGAAAACTTTTGAAATGGTCGCCGGAGGCTGCCAAGGGCCAAGACAGCAATGGGCAATCATGCTGATACCTTACCTAACAGATAAAGCCCAACTTGCCTACAGCAATATGAACACTACACGGCCAGAAAACTATGACATAGTGAGGAGTGAAATCCTTAAAAAGTACATCTCAGGAGAGACCTACAGGCAGAGATTTTGGTCCCTGAAGTACAACTCAATTGACAATCCCAGCAAAGCCTTCTCGTGACTCAGAGAACTCCTCATTAAATGGTTCCAACCAGAGGTCAAAACAGTTCCACAGATCATCAACATATTTGCAGTGGAGCAATTCATCAACCTCTTGCCAAAAGACGTGCAGCTTTGCGAAAAAGAACACTGACCAGAAAGTGGGGGGAAGGCCATTTCATTGGCTGGGAACTATCAGATGGCCAGACAAAATACCGCAGCAATAAAGTAACAACCAGGGACCAGCAATATATATTTTTTTGTCCTGATTTAACTCTAGCTCAGATAAGAATTCTGATGGGGGTAGCAAATCTGCACCCAATGGGCCAGATTTTAGAAAGGGTTGCAGTTGCCGCAACGGAGTTGCAGCCATGATCCTGACACAAGTGGTGACTTGCATCAACATATGCCAAAATCAGGATTTTAGAACCCACTTGACACAAGCCACCTGCTACAAGGAGTTAGACCAGCTCCCTCCTGGTCTAAATATGCATCCCTGTGGTACCTTTTTTATGGGGCTTGCACCACACCTTTGGCACAAGCTGCCGTAAAATGGGTAAAGTGTTGCAACTGCACCAGCCATACTAAAGTTGGACTGTGTTGCATCCGAGGGCTTTGGCACAGCTGTGTCAAACTTTGCAGTGGATGCAGGGCTTGATGAAAGCCCTGCGTCCACCTTCTAAAACCAGGCAAAATTACTTTATTTGCTATATCTGTAATAAACCAGGCCATATTTCAAGAAAACTGCCATAAAAATAAGGAGGGTAACAATGGAGCAAATTTGGCCTTAGCAAATTGGGGCAAGTATTTAACAGATGTCAAGGTTGGGGATAAGACTGTGAAGGGACTTATAGTTTCAGGAAGCTGACAGACTCTGGTGAATGCTGATGTTCTGAGAAAAGACTGTATAAAGGACTAGATAATGGGGTCATATGCATCCACTGGGACACTCGATACTATCCCACCACTCAAGTGACTCTGAACAGTAAGGAGGTATCACACCAAATGAAAGTAGGGGTAGCACCTAGTTACCTGTACTTGTGATTAGTGGAAATTACTTTCAGGATTTGCAAAGCTAATCACAGAGGGAGCAAATCCTGCTGTGTCAGTAACTGTGATAATAAGGGCACATGCAAAGAAAATCCCAGATGTTAGGGACTCTTTTCTTTTTGTTGCCTTTGATTTGGACTTGTTTAAGCCCAGTTCCAAGATTCGGAAGTCCAGGGAAGAAAGAAGTCACCTGAAAAAACAGTGGCAAAAAAAGGCTGATGGATGTAATGAAAATGCAGAAATTAAACTGGTAACTGATTGCAATTTTGTTTCTGAGCAAAGTAACAATGTTTCTCTCCAAGGTTATTTTAAGTAGCTGGGGGTGAAATGAAAACAGGGTGAACCGATGATTGACAAATGCAATGAGCTACTGTACAGAGTTTGGGTTAATTCTCAGATGCAGGAACAGATAGAACAATTGGTCATACCAAAGAAGTACAGAACTGAATTGTTATAGATGGCGCATGATAATCCTATGGCTGATAACTTGGTGAGGGACTGCACCCTTACAGACTGTTGTACAGATGTTACTAGCCTGAGATTCATGAGGATGTTGTTACCTATTGCATTTCTTGTGCTGAATGTCAGAATGTAGTCCCGGTAACTAAAAAGGACAAGGTGCCTCTGCTGCCTCTACCTTTGACAGATGCGCCATTTGAGAGAATTGCAATGGATGTGGTTGGCCCCTTAGACAAAAGTAAAAAGGGTAATCAATTTGTTTTGGTTTTATGTGACTATGCTACTTGATATCCAGAAGCAGTTCCAATTTGTACTGTCACAGCCCCAAAAGTGGCTGCCGAACTTGCCAAAATCTTCTGCTGGGTGGGCATATCTAAAGAGATTATTACTGTTCAGAGTAGTACTTTGGGTGCTGCATTGCTGAATTAGCTGTACTGGCTACTAGGTATCACTGCCATAAGAACCTCCCCTTATCACCCTCAGACAGTCTTGCTAACCATTTTAATCAAACCCTAAAATGCATGTTAAAAAGGTTTGTGAAAGGTGAAGGGAATGATTGGGACCAATTCTTACTTACATGTATTTTGCTAATAGAGAAGTGCCATAAACATCAACAGGTTTTTCAACCTTTGAAGTGTTATATGGTAGATAACCTTGAGGGCCACTACTCATAATGAAAAAGAAATGGGAAGATAACTCTGCTCAGAAAGAATATGTTACAGCTTATATGTGTACACTGAAAAATATACTAACAAAATATGTTGAAATTGCCCACAGCAATCAGGAAGAATCCCAAAATAGCAGAAGGTGTATTATGACCATGGGATAAAAGAAAAAGTATTTGAGACAGGTGACAAGGTCTTGTTATTGTTATCCACTACAGAAAACAAACTGTTAATGAAGTGGCTAGTGCCTTATAAAGTGAGTAGATGTACTGATGTAGTTAGCTCTGAGACTGAGACTTCTGATATAAAAAAATCCTGCCAAGATATACCATGATAACCGCCTGAAGAATTGTGTTGAAAAAACATCAAAGGTTGCTTTGTTAGTGTTACTTGAAACTTCTAAAAAAGATATTGATATAGACTATGATAAACTGGAACAAACTGGAATGTCTGATGCTGTAAAAGTAAAGTAGAGCAGCTGCAAAAGCGAACAAAATGCTGAGGTGCATAGCGAGGGGGGTTTCGTCCAGGCAAAGAGAGATGATCTTGCCCCTCTACAGGTTGCTGGTAAAGCCGCACTTGGAGTATTGTGTGCAGTTTTGGAGGCCATACCTGGAGCATGATATCAGGCTACTGGAGTGGGTGCAAAGGAGGGCAATGAAGATGCTATCCAGAATGGAGAGGAGAGACTTTGAGAGCAGGCTGGGAGACCTGAATATGTACACCCTGGAGGATAGAAGGGACAGGGGGGACATGACAGAGACATCCAAGTATCTGAGGGGAATCAGTAAGGATGGGACAGACATAGTCTTTAAGCTAAGGAGGGAGAGGGACACCAGGGGGCATGGGCTAAGAATAGAGAGGGGGAAGATTTAGAAGGGAAATGAGGAGACACTATTTCATGGAGAGGGTGGTAGCAAAATGGAATGCACTACCAAGAATGGGTGGTATCATGTATATCTGTGAACAGCTTTAAAAGGGCATGGGACCAGGAACAGGGGAGAGTAGGGATGGGATAGTTGGGGGGGTTGGCAGTGGGATGACAAAGGGGAGGTGGGTGTGGCAGCTGCAAACTAGGGGTGCTAGCTGCACACTCAAGCAGACTTAGATAGACCAGGTGGTCTGTTTCTGCTGGCTCATTCGAATGTTCATATGTAAAGGTGAATGTTTCCTTACCCACAGAACAAACCACAGAAATTTGTAACTTGGTAAAGGCATTTAGAAATACTTTTATCACAATGCCAGGCCAAGCAAGAGGTCAAGCACATAACAGTGACAGAGAATGCTCATCCTATCAGACAAAAGACATACAGATTATCAGAGTGGCTAAGAGCAAGTGTGGTAAAGGAAATACAAAAAATGAAACAGATGGGTATCATTGCAGAACTGTTGTTGTAAATAAAAAAGAAGGGGCTGTAAGAATCTGTCTTGATTTTAGGAAATTTTATCAAGTGCCTTTATTTGACATATATCCTATGCCCAGGAGAGATGATTTGGTGAACAGACTGGGAAGTGCCAAGTACTGTACATTAGTACCCTCAGTCTCAATGGTTACTGGCAAATTGCTCTAGCTAAAGAATCCAGAGGCAAAACTGCATTTTTCTCTCCAGCTGGATTCCATCCATTCACCACCATGCCATTTGGTTTACATGGTGCACCCACTACATTTCAGCGGTACATGAAAGTAATTGTAGCTCGTCACACTAATTATTGTGCTGCTTACCTGAATGATGACGTGGTGTACAGTCCAGACTGGAAAACCCACCTGGGACACCTATGAGCAGTTATCCAATCTATCAAAAATGCAGGTCTGACCATTAATCCTACCAAGTGCACATTAAACCAGATATTTGGGTTAATAGTTTGGGAAATGGAGAAGTAAAGCCAGAGGGTATCCCATAATATGGGCAACTCAAATTGAGCAAATCAACAACCGCTACTCAGTTTAAGCATCAGCAACAAGAGCGGCAGTGTCATGACAGCAATTCAGTCAAAAGAGCAATGGTGCAAGCAAGTGTGCTGGAGCAAAGTGTGTTGAGGTGCTGGTAGTAATGTGTGGTCTCAGAGCTGATTATATTTAGTGAGGGGGTGTGGGGGCCATAGGGGTCAAAGCCCCTGCTTCGCTATTGTGACGCTCAATCTTAATGGTGTGTGCAGTGTTTGGATTCAGAATTTTGGCTTTACTGAAAAGTTCCTCACTGTTTTAGTTTCACCCTTATCACATAGAACCAAGCCAGAGAGTTCCAAGATAGAAGTTGTAGCTAACAGTCCAGTCCCTAAAACAAAGAAATATGTCAGGTCACTTTTAGGTCTGGTTGGTTACTACCGGAGATTTGTTCTCAACTTTGCCCAGTTAGCTATCCACTCACTGAACTCAGAAAAAAAAAAATACTTGTATAATGTGAAATGGTCCCCAGAGTGGGATGAAGCTTTTTGGGCCATCAAAGCTACATCATGTTCAGCCCCTGTTTTAAGTAGTCCAGACTTTGAAAAACAATTTCTGTTACAGACAGATGCATCAGAAGTAGGTCTAGCTGTAGTCCTGAGTCAGGATATAGATGGACAGGAACACCCCATTCTGTATATCAGTAGGAAATTGCACTACAGAGAGAAAGAGTACTCCACTATTGAAAAAGAATGCCTTGCTGCAAAATGGGCAATGGAGTCCCTTAAGTTTTATTTGCTAGGAGCTGACTTTGTACTTAGATCACAATCCTCTCTGTTGGCTTAATCAAGCGAATGATAAAAATCCCAGAATCGCAAGGTGGTACCTGGCACTACAGCCATTTAAATTCAAAGTGATGTACACATCCAGAACAGAGAATGGCAGTGTTGATTTTCTGTCAAGATATGGTTACAGAATTGAGAATTCAGAAGGTTGAAAAAAATGTTTGTGCTTAACCAAACTGTTTTCTGTAATAGATGTGATGAAAAAAATGAAACTGCATATGCAAAGAACTGTAAATGTTATAAGGTAATGTTAAAAGAGAAATAAAAGAGGGTTTTGGAAACCTGTCTTGAAAACAAAACAGGTTCCCTTTTAAAGAAGGGTGTGTGTGATAGGGTTGGGTAAGACCCTGTCCCATTTGTTATGCAGAGAGTTAAAAGCAAGGATCTATTCTGTCCTTTCCTGTTCTGTCACTTGTCTATCTCTTGCTTGTCTGACTGCACAATCAGATTTTCCTTGTGGCACCTAGGAATTGGCCACTCCAACATTCCCACAATTTCCCCATCTTCTCCCCCCTTCCTTCACTCGCTCTTTCTTTCTTTCTTTCTTTCTTTCTTTCTTTCTTTCTTTCTTTCTTTCTTTCTTTCTTTCTTTCTTTCTTCCCTTGCCTTTCTATGGTTAAAAATATGTGATTCTGTATGTAAAACTGGGATCCCTTATTTAGAAAATGTATATAATTATATTATTGAAATATTTGCTTGAAGCTATTTAGGTTTATCTTGAACACAGGGGGTTAAACTTGAGGTGCATTTTTGACTTCCACAAGCTTGTTTGCAGAATTATCAGCAGGAAATCAGCCCTGGGACTGGATGTCTTAATTGGCTGCAGCTGTTAAGAAGACTAATGTATCCTTCAGGCTGCTCACTGAATGGTCAATGAAAAAATCTTGTTGCATTTTGTGAAACATGGGAGATGAAATTTACAGGAACAAGATACACAGATTAAACTGCCAGGCAAAAAAGTCTTATATAAGGAGAGCAATGTTTTGTTTAGGGATAGGGACAGCCACAGATTTTAAAAGATTTTAAAAGACTCTCGGATGAAGGAATGTGTTTTTTGTTTGTACTGCCTTAAAGAAGAGCCATCATATACAATTTAATATATGTTATTTCACTGTTATTGATAATAATAAAATGTTACTTTCAAATTTTTGAACTTTTCCTAGTCTGCTCTCGCATCCTGACTTATGCCTCTACCACACAAGGCTAAAGCAGGAACTATGATGGGAACAGCTTGGAGCAAAGTTTCTCCAGCAGTGCAGTGTGGGGGAGGGCGATCTTTACTTGGCAGGACCCTCTCAACCCTGTTGGTAGGTTGATGTGGTGGTGAGCTCAGTTAAGGAAATGCTGCAGGGCTCAGGATTTAAAGCCCTGCCATCCACAATCAATAAGTTCAGGTCTTGAACAGGCAGCATCCAGATTGGCTGAACAGCAGGCAGGAGGTGCAGTTTCAGCAGCACAGGCAGCTGATTGGCTGGGTTTTGTAGTCTAGGGCTGAAGCAGGAACTCCAATGAGATCAGTTTTGGGTAGCATTTCTCTGATGACATGGTACGGGGGAGGGTGATCTTTGCTCAGCAAGGTTGGCTGGTTTGACAGCATGCACAGAGGTATGAGGCAGTGGATTTGATAGAGTTTATGGGGATATGTGTTTGGTAGTTGTAGTGTAGGGGAGGGTGGGTGGTACAGTGTGCATGGGTTTATGTCGGTGAAGGAGACATGGTGGTGGGTGTCACAGTGTGCATGATTGTGTGAGTGTGGAGGGGTGGTGGGTCACATGCAGTTCATGTGTGTGTGCAGTTAGCACAGTGTATATTGGTGTGTATGTGGCAGGTGGTGAGGGTGTGTGCCTGAGTGTGGTTGTGTGTGTGAGGTGTGGTAGGGATGTATACAGTGCATGGTAAAGATGGTTAGACACTCTTTGTTGTTATTTCATACTGGCAGCTGCCTCCTGACAAGCCAGGGCACTTTACTACCAGTATCACCCTTCCCATGTATTTCTACACCTGGATCAGCTCCAGGCATTGTGTAATGCATGGTTTTGACAAGCCCTCACCTATCTCCTCTCATAAAGCCAAAAAACAGGGATTTACCTGCATCAAACTGTACATGAGTGATAAAGTCATGTTCATGGTTGTGTGTGGGACAGTGTGTGTGTGTGTGTGGGTGTGAGTGGGTGGAGGGGATGATGGGTGTCAGAGTATGCTTGTGTGTGTGTTGTGGAGGGAAGGTGGTGGCATACGGTGCATGGGTGTGGTGGGTGGGACAGTTTGCATGTGTGTGTGTGTGTGTGTGTGTGGGCAGAGGAGAGGGTAGGTGATGGTATCAGAGCATGAATGTGTTTGTGTGGATGTATTGACTAGTCTGCTTCTGTTTGGGTGCTATTACATGTTTTAGAGGTTTGGCTACCATGCATGAGTGGAGATTGCCTTAATTTAATTCTCCTTTTAACTTTTTATTATTTCAGCAGCTTGGGGTAGCGTCTGACCTTTCAGCTACTTCCGTGTCATTTGTTGCTATAGGTAAAGCTCTACTGCGAGCAGGGTGCTGTATGAAATTCTAGTTGGACTGCTGTTTTAACTGCAGTGTGTCTTCTATAGTGCTGAACATTAACTAGCAATCTGTAAAGTTTTTATTCAGTTTAACGCTACAGAGCCCTACTAACTCTCTAAGCAGGAAGTAGGAAGAGTTGGGCTATAGTTCTCTGTTTTCTCAGATGAACTACAACTTAAAGTTAGGAGCACAGTCTGCTTCTGTTGGGTGCTATTACTTGTTTTAGAGACTTGACTACCATGCATAAGTGGAGATTGCCTTAATTTAATTCTCCTTTTAACTTTTATTATTTGAGCAGCTCAGGGTAGAGTCTGACCTTTCAGCTACTTCCAGGTCATTTGCTGCTATAAGTAAAGCCCTACTGCGACCAGGGCGAGCACGAGCAGGGCTTTGCATGGCTGCGCACATCGCTGTGCGCTAAAATGCATGCAAAGACACGCGTGCCCAGCGCATGTTCACATGTTTCCCAGATCCGATAACTCTAATCTTAAAGTAGCAAAGAAGGACCTGTGTATCTACGAACAACATAGTGTGAGTAGGCAGAATCTGTTAAAACGAAGTGCCATACTTAGAACGCGAGAGTTTCCTGGGTCTTTGCAGGGCTTACTCTCTGTAGCCTGTACTGTGGTGTTCCCATGATGAATAACCTAATGACTTTAGAAGGTGAACTAGGAATTAAGTGTATCTGCTGTCATATGTTCCTCATTATGGAAACAATACCTAAAGAGGAATTTAAGTGTTCAAAATGCTTGCATAATGGAGAATTGCTTAGAGAAGTTAGCCTTTTTAATGAAAGATTGGAATTCCTAGAATCCAGTCAAAAAGAAATTGCTATTAGGTTAAATTCAGGGCATGTTGTAACAAATATTGAACCAAGTTCTTCAGATGTATGCCAAGCCCCCTTAATCAACCTTAATAATCCTTCAAAAACATCTAACCAGAAAATACCTGAAACATCAACAACATCTTGTACTGCAAACAAAAAAAGGGCTCGGGATGAAGAATGTAACATCGATCCTAATGATGAATGGTATACAGTACACAGTTCCCAAGCACCTAAAAAAGGAAGGAAAGCTAACATATTTGACCTCCCCTTACATAATAGTTTTGCTATCTTAGATACAGATATACCAGAGCCCAAGGTAAACAACCCAATCCCCATTAATATTCCACCGGTAATAGAGACAGATATTCTTGCAACCTTTCCTCCAGTTCTTGATACATACAACAAGCCCAGCAGAAAGGAGAGAAATACTATTATTAGGTGACTCAATAATTAAACACCTTGACAGGGCAATGTGCAACCCCGACAAGACTTGTAGAACATTATCTAGCTTTAGCGGGGCTAAAATAGTACACATAGCCCAGATGTCTAGTAAAATGATAAATAACACGGGGCCCAACCCTTTGGTTATTGTGCACATTGGTGCCAATAATATATTTAAGGATCTGGTGGACAGTATAAAGCAAGATTACGTGGCACTCAATAACAAACTGATTCATATGGGTTGTGTCCCAGTTTTATCTGAAATTTTACCGATTTCCAAAGCCTCACACTATTATACCTTAAAAATTAAAGCTATAAATGAATGGATGCGTAAATGGACATTCATACACAACATAGATTGCATTGCACACTGGGAGGAATTTTACCATCATGAAGAGTTACTTTGTTGGGACAGGCTTCACCTAAGTAGACATGGAAGCTCATTATTGGGGAAGCATATAACAGATTTTATTGCAAAAACGTTAAACTAACATCCTTGGGGGGAGGACAGTTTATGCCTGGTCCTCCTGAAACCAGAAAACAGCATTCACAAAATCAGCACTGTAATTCGAAAAAAAAAAAACATCTTAGTAAAAAAGCCCGCGGCAATGAGCATTTAATAACCATCTTGCTAGTTAATGCATGCAGTCTGTCTAATAAAATGGAAGAATTAAAGCACATCCTGGCTAAAGATAACATTACTATCTGTGGAGTCACGGAAACCTGGTTTACAGGGCATGAATGGGATACTGAAATTCAAGGTTACTCAAAGTTCTGTAAAAATAGAATAGATACTAGAGGTGGTGGTGTTGCACTCTATATATCTAATACAGTAAGTATGTAGCCCACAGTATAACTCCAGTAGAAATTACTAGCAGCAAAGTGGAAGCAATTTGGGCCCAAGTTAAACCACAAGATGAGACATTAGTTGTAGGCCTCTGTTATAGACCCCAAAATTTAAGTCTTATTGAAAATAATGAATTACTAACAACACTACAAAATATGGAAACTGTACAAAACGTTATTCTTATGGGCAATTTTCATTTCCCTAGAATTGACTGGCTCACACTTGAAGGACATGGACATGTTGAATCTGCATTTATTGAACTTACTATTAATCAAAATCTAAACCAAGTAGTCACTGAAGGAACAAGAGAGAATAATATACTTGATATTATTCTAACCAATATGGAGGATAGGATATCCACTCCAGTTATTAATGCACCACTGGGAGACAGTGATCACAATACGATGACATTAAAGATTAATATGAATAATGACACCATCAATGGGGTGACATTAGTTAACAATTTCACAAAAGCAAACTACAAATAAATAAATAAATATTTACTATCCTGGGACTGGGAAATGGACCTTCAGGGCCTTGAATTAAATCAAATTTGGGACCGTATATGGGTTAAGATAAAATACTGCCTAGATACATGGGTACCAAATAGACAAAAATATAATAAAGGTCTTAGAACTCCGTTATGGTGGAACAAAGGTATAAAGAGGGTGATAAACAAAAAAAGAGATATTACAGTAAATACAAAAGAAATCCTACTGTAGCCTCTTGGAATTCCTATAAGGAAAAAACAAAAAGGGTGAAATACAGTATTAGAAAAGCAAAGAAGGAATTTGAACTAAAATTAGCTACCAAAACTGTAGATAATCATAAATCCTTTTACAATGATATTGGCTCATTAAAAGGAACAGTTCTGCAGTTGGCCCAATCAAAACTTGCAAGGGAAAAATAAGCAATGAGCAAGCTATGGCCACTAAATTTAATGACTACTTTATTAGCGTATTTACACCGAAAGAAAGTTTATCACGTAATACTACATATGTACAGAACATACAGTTTTTGCCTATTGCCGTAGAGGAAGTGCAAAGCTTAATTCAAAATCTTAAACCTCATTCATCCCCAGGGCCTGATGAAATCCATCCCAGGTTTCTCAAAGAAACATTTAATGTAATTTGTGGTCCCCTAACTGTCTTGCTTAATGCCTCTGTAAATCAAGGTGAAACTATTAAATCATGGAATGAGTCACTCATTATCCCAATATATAGACTTGGTAATAAAAAATTTGTATCTAACTGGAGACCTATCAGTCTTACGTCAGTTATAGGTAAACTCCTAGAAAAAGTATTGCTGACTCAAATTGAAGGCCATATCTCACGAAATAATCTACAAGATTTTACACAACATGTTTTTTCCAAGGTAGATCTTGTTTAACTAGTCTACTGAACTTCTTTGAAAATGTCAGTGCACCTCTTGATTTAGGGCTTCCAGTGGACATTAACTTCCTTGACTTTTCCAAGGCTTTTGATAAGGTTTCCCATCAAGTTCTAATAAATCTCATGTACAAATTTAAATTTCATTCTAATATAATAAACTGGGTCATATCTTGGCTTCAAAACAGATGCCAATGTGTTGTTATTAGAGGCCATTGTTTCAAGCGAGGCAAGGTTATCTGCGGGGTCCCAAAGGGTTCCGTCTTGGGCCCTGTTCTTTTTAATATGTTGATTTCAACAATGCAAATAACTAGCAACCTTTGGATATCCAATTATGCAGATGACTGCAAATTGGGATATATAATTAACAACGAACAGGCTGCAAACAACTTCCAGAATAAATTAAACAAGTTAGCAACCTGGGCTACCAATAATAAGATGCTTTTTTTTTGTAGAGTCTATTTCTGCACCCTACTCTCATGGCATCTCTCAGGGTCTCACTAACAGCTACCACACTCAACCGCCCACCTGAACTGGCCATTCCGGAAGCTATATCGGGTATGCGGGGTCTGGGACTCTCCCTGCCCCACGGTGAGGCACCTAGACCGCAAGGAGAACCAGAGAGTCAGCCGGTGTTGGACATGTGGTGGGTCAGCTTGCCAGAGATCGCTGTCGCCTCACCCGAGGTAGAGGGATTTTTCTTGTTACATTTCCTCCCCGAGGCTTGGACATGCAATGACATCCTGCCCGGCATGCGCATGCTCCTGTATGCACCCGGAGGACATCTGCCGCTGCCCCAATCCACATGCTTCTTGCACCATGCACTGCAGTGCCCCCAGCCTCTGCCAGGAGATGCCAGCACCATGGGAGAGCCCCAAACCCACCCCAGGACTAAGAGAGCTGTCTACGGACACTCAATCTTAGTCCTCCCCTGCCGACCCCCTACGACCCAGGCTCGTTCCTGAACCCAGGTCACCAGCATGGTGCGAGGTGTGGCGCCCACGCCTAACCTCAGTGCCACCAGGCTGGCTTAATAAGATGCTTTTTAATGAACAAAAGTGTAAGGTCATGCACTTAGGCCACAATAATTTGAATTTTACCTACGTATTAAATAATGTGCAATTTACAGAAACCACTAATGAAGAAGATTTAGGTGTTGTAGTGAACAACAAATTATCTTTCGACACCCATACCCTAGCTGAGGTTAAAAAGTGCCAAAGAGTAGTTGGCTGCATCTTTAAACATATAAAGAGCTGGGGGTCCAGTGTAATCCTTTCACTTTATACAAGCCTAGTCAAACCACATTTAGATTATTGCTCTCCCTTTTGTGCACCGGCTACAATTAAAGGGAACAAATTAATAGAAGGAGTTCAAAGGAAAATAACAAAACGTATTAAGGATATGAACAACCTAGAATGTGAGGACAGGCTAAAAGAATTGGATCTCTACTCTATGGAGTATAGACAATTACGTGGTGATCTCTGCTTAACATATAAAGTGATTTATGATCCGCTTCTTCTGGAATCATTGGGCTTAATAAGGAACTGTTCTAATGCTAATACTAGAACACATAACCTTAAATTAAGAGGGGGTAACTGTAAAACCCATAAAAGAAGCCACTGGTTTATCAAATATGTTGTGTCTCAGTGGACTGCTTACCAAGAGAAATTGTTGAGAGAAATACTATGGATCAATTTAAAAAACAACTAGATGATTATATGGGCAGCAGGAAAACACCCTACCTTTAATGTAGTTCTAACCCACCATACTGGTGGCAAGCTCTTTAAGGGCATTTTGCCTCCTGAACCTGTAACAGCCTATGAATCCTATGAAAAGAGTGGAGATGATTGTAGGTGGGAGACCATGCATGTGTGTGTATGGTAGCACACTGTGCACAGCAGTGAGTGTGTGGAAGGGATGGAGTGTGGTGGTGCATGCACATATTATAACCAGCTTATCATGGTCTACATGTATGGTCTTTCCATGTAAAACAAACCCAATGTTCAATAAAGGTGTTACACACTCATCCAGTGTCTAACATGTGTTCTTTCTTCAGTCAATAAACATGTTTTGTACACTCACTCAATGTCTTAATTGTGTTCTTTCTTCATTTAGTAAAAATCAATTTGTTCATTACTAAATCTTGCATTTATGATTCTTGTTAATAAAGCATGAGTTTGTGTGGTCAGATGGTAGGCATATGTGTATGGGATCAATGGGTGTGACAGCATGCATGGAGGTAAGGTGTTGGGTGTGACACAGTGCATGGGATATGGGGTAGGTGGGTGTGATACAGTTCATAGATGTATTGGGTCATTTGGTGGGTGTGATAGTATGCATGGGGTATGGGGACAGTGAGTGTGACAGAGTGCATGGGTGTATTGCATCTGTGGGTTTTGCAGCATGCATGTTAGTATGGGGTCAGTGGATGTGACAGAATGCATCTGGGTACGGGTCATGAGGTGTAACAGTGTGTGGTGGTATGTGGTTGGTGGGTGTGACAGCATGCATGAAGGTAAGGGGTCGGTGGGTGTGACACAGTACATGTATATATGGGATCAGTGGATGTGACAGAGTGCACTGGTGTATAGCATTTGTGGGTGTTGGAGCATGCCTGTGGGTACATAGAAGTGTGGAGTGACAGTATGCATCTGTGTATGTGGTGGGTGGATGTGATAGTGTGCATGGGTGTACGGGGTCAGGGGTGTTTCAGGGTGAATAGGGTATGGGTCAGGAGGTATGACAGCGTGCAAGTGGGTATGTGTTCAGTGGGTGTGACAGGGTGCATGGGGGTATGGGTTCGGTGGGTGTGACAGAGTGTACTGGTGTATGGCATCTGTGGGTGATGGAAGCACATGTGGGTATGGGATCGTGTGGAGTGACATCATGCATCTGTGTATGTACTGGGTGGGTACAATAGTGTGCACGGGTGTATGGGGTCGGTAGGTGTTTCAGAGAAGGAAGATGCAAACCAACTAAAATTAAACCAGAATAAACAGTTAGTGATATTTTAATGAATGGTGGTAATTTGACCAGGACACTAGTGAAACTCCCCTGCTGCTGCTGTCCTGCGGGGGGGGGGTTACACTGTTTGCTTCCTGTTTGGAGATGGAGTGCCCCAGAGAGTAGGAGGTGAACATGGCTGCCTGGGTGAAAGAGATTGCTTCCGTCTCCATCTGGAGTAATGAGGAAGCTTCTTCAGCTTCTGGAAAAATTGTTACTGGAGGAGACGGAAAGCTTTTGAGTGATGGCAAGACCACAACAGCAAGCAGCACTGCAACAGGTGATATTCCCATGCCTGCTATGTCTGTGATATTACCAATGCAAGATCCTGTGTCTGAAGAAGAGAAAATGAAAAAGCTGCTATTTGAAAAGAGACAGTACCTTTTCGTCATGTCAGTGGAAAAGGAAGCCTGCTTTGAACTAGCTAGACAACAGCTCAGGACACCTGACAGCAATGCCCAGCCAGAGGTACAGAAGTAGCAGAAAACTTCAAATGCTACCCACACAGGCCTGTCAGTAACAGCAGACTATAATCCTGACAGTGCACAGCTGATTGCAACATCGACAGGAATGCTGAACAGGTCCATGCCCAGATAAGCTCACAGTGAAGGTTCAGTAACACCTGGCTCCTCGAGTTAATGTGCTCCACAGAAAGGACCTTGTTCCCCAGCAAACCCAACTCAGCAGGACTGGTCTGTGGAAAGGGCATTGTTGGCTGCAGACTGGGAATGGATGGGACTGGGAGGTTCCTGGGTGTCAGGTTCCTTACCTATAAGGTTTCTGAGAGCTGGCGATCTACTGGTCAAAGTACCAGAACAGGTAAGTGAACCTTCCCTTACTGTTTCTACTGATTTGCCTCAGAATGTTCAACAGGGTGAAAGGGGAAGCTGCACAAATGAATATGGACTTAGAAGTGCCTTCTGAGTTCGATCTCACACAGAATCCTATACTTCAGCAGTGTTGGGTAAGTTACTTTTTCTACTGTTTTTATTTCTTCTAGAAACTTGATCCAGGAAGCACTGTGCAGTCACTAGCAAAGATGGAGAAGTACTAGAAAATATGATACATCTGACAATTACAGTTACTTATTTCTTTTTATACAAAAACAATACAAAACTATAACAGATGACATTTATTTGAAGTTACGTATTACTTTTGTATAAAAAGACATAAGTAATTGTAACTGTAAGGTGTATAACTTTTTTCAATACTTCTCCATCCTTGCCAGTGACTGCACAGAGCTTTCTGGAACAAGTTTCCAAAAGTAATAGAAAGTAATAGAAAAAGTAACTTACCCAACACTGTGCTTCAGACACTGAATGCTGCAAGTACTGCTTCTTCTCCCCTTGGGTCTGTACCTACTCCCCTCTCCTTGACTCCAATGTTGTTGGACATTAAGCTGTGAACTTGGGTCCATTAACAGACCCCTCTACTGGTAATTCCACTAAGGTCCTTGGTATTCTTCTACTATATGAACAACAATCCCAGAGTACAGACTCCACAGTAGAGGAACCATGGCCCTCTATAAGTTGAGCTGACTTTACTGAGCCCCCCTCCCCAAGAGCCTTCATTTCACCAGGCCACTAGAACTGAGAAACCTTGGCCTTATGCCTCACTTTTTCACACCCTAATCCTTCCCACTAAGAGACATAATGTAGTACATCTCAGATACAGGTGAGGACTACATGAAGCCCCTGATAGGGTTTATGTGGCTCTGGACTTGCTTAAAAACTTGAAGTTTGCGGCTGGTGATATTTATGCCCTAATTCATGTGAGTGGAGAACCTACTTTTGATGTCAGCTTTAAGATTTCTGTGGACAGATATTCAAAACTTGGTGCCAGGCACAAAGTGGTTGGGCATGCTTTGTGTGTGGATTGTGCCTCCATCCCATATTCAAAGGGGCATGCAGAAAAAATGTATGCAGAGCGCAAAAGCAAAGGTGGGAACATGCATACTGGGATAATGCGATATTCAGCATGTTACCACTGTGCAAATGGGTTAGCGCAGACCACGTAGTGTCACACAATTACCGCCTATAAAAAAGCTGACCCAAACCAGAGCAAACCCCAGAGGCAAGTGGAGAAACTGCAGGCCACAGTGCAAGATGGTGCTTGGGGGAGCACACATAGTGTATAGGCTGCAGAAGGTCATATAGAAGGATGACAGGGCCAATGTCCACCCTGGGCCCAAACAAAGGCCTGGGAGGCACTATGCTGCACACAGACAGTATCATCCACAAGTCACATATGGTGTCCTCAGTGACAACCAGTTCACAGGCCAATACAGACTCAACAGGCCCATGCTTAGGAAGCTGTGTGAGCTGCTGCATGACCAGTTCAGGTCAGACAATCAGTGCAGTCATGCATTGCCCATAAATCTGAAAGTGATGGCTACACCATGTTTCCTGCTACAGGAACATTCCTGACACTGGTGGGCAAAACGACTGGTATCTCCCAGTTGGCTACCTTGCACCTGTTTGCCCAGTTCCTAGATGCTCTGCTGGACCATGCCGATGAGTTTATTATATTCCCCAGCACACCAGCAAAATAAATAGCAACCATGCAGCATTTCCATTGAGTTGCATACCTACCATCTGTACTTGATGCCATGGACTGCACCTATTTTGATACCCAGACACCCACCGGTGATGGAGTGGAGGTCTATCTTAATAGGAAGGGGTACCACTCCATTAATTACCAGGTGGTGTGTGATGCAACAGGGTGCATCATCAACATCATGGCATGGTACCTCAGCAGTGCCCAAAACGCATTCATTATAATATGCGTAATGGAACCCACCATGAGGGGGCATTGCTGGAGCTGGTACTGACAAACTGGGACAGTATTGCTGATGTCACAGTGGGGGACCACCTAGGGGCCAGTGACCATCATACAGTGTGGTTTAATATTAGAACCAGGTTAGAATTGAACTGTACAAGGATGAGGGCCACAGACTTCAGGAGGGCTGGTTTTAAGAAAATGGGAGAATGCCTCAGAGACACCCTGCTAGGTATTAGGAAACTAGGGGGAGTTGAGGAACAGTGGGCAAAAACTAAAAGAAGGCATTGAAAAAGCTACAAATCTCTGTGTCAAGCAGGTTAGCCCAAGGGCAAAAGAAAAAAGAAACCACTATGGTTCTCTAAAGAGGTAGCAGAAAAATTAAGAGCAAAAAACAGGCTTTTAGAAAGGATAAAAGAAAACACAGAAAGAGGACGATAGGGATACATATCAGGGGAAACAAAGGGAGACAGGAAGGGCAGCTGGGAGAGCAAATGTACAGAGAATATTACTAGATCAGCAATAAAAAAGAGGACAAGGCATTTTTTAGATACATAAGCGAAAAGAGAAAGACCAGGGGAGAGATAGTAAGGTTGAAAGGGGGAGGAAGGATGTGTGTGGATGAGGACCACCAAAAAGTGGACATATTGAACAAATACTTCTGTTCAGTATTTATAGAGGAAGGAATAGGCAGCGGGCCAGTCATAAAAGATAAGGACATGAAGAGAAGGGAAGTGAACACTAGCCCTTTCACAGAGGAAAGGGTCCTAAGGGAATTGTCACTGTTAAAAGTACACAAAACAATGGGAACAGACAGGGTGCACCCCAGGTTACTGAAGGTGCTCAAGGAGGAGTTGGCTGTACCTCTGACAGACCTGTTCAACCTGTCAATAGAAACAGGAGAGGTCCTGGGAGACTAGAGGAGGGTTGATGTAGTTCCTCTCCACAAAAATGGAAACAGAGAGGAGGCTGGAAATTACAAGCCTGTCAGTCTGACTTTGGTAGTGGGCAAAGTAATGGAATCACTACTGAAGGAAAGAATTGAATAATACCTTGTTTCCAATGGTCTTCAGGATCCAAGGCAAGATAGGTTCACAGGGGGAAGGACTTGCCAGACAAACCTGATTGAGTTCCTTGACTGGGTAACCAAGGAAGTGGATCAGGGAAGAGAGGTTGACGTAGCCTACCTGAACTTCAGTAAGGCCTTCAACACCATTCCACATAGAAGACTGGTGAGCAAGCTGAGAAGCCTGGGAGTGGGTCCTAAGGTAGTAAGATTGGTAGAGAGCTGACTGGACAATAGGAGTCAGAGGGTGGTGGTAAATGGCATCCACTCTGGAGAGGGCAAAGTGACCAGTGGGGTGCCACAGGGGTCAGCACTAGGTCCAGTCCTCTTTAATGTCTTTTTAAGTGACATTGCAGAAGGACTGGAATGGAAGGTATGCCTGTTCATGGATGATACAAAAATCTGAAACAGATTAGACACACCGGGGGGGGGGGGGCAAAAAGACAGGAGATCTAAAAAAGCTGGAAGAATGGTCACAGGTTTGGCAGCTCAGCTTCAATTCAAAAAAGTGCAAAATCATGCACTTGGGACACAGAAACCTGAGGGGAGGGCAAAGCAGCAACTGGGGGGAAACGTTCTGTGACAATCTGCTCCCTGCATATGGTTATCTGTATAATATTTGTATTATAAATAAATGGTATGTGAAGGTCTGCCTAGGACACTCCAGTCAGCAAGTAAGCTTGATCTTTGACCTCAGGTGTCAGTGTGGCTAGAGCAGCAGGATGTGAGAAAAAGACCAGGGAAACCTAATTAAATGCCTTCCTTCCAGAGGGATAGTTTATTACCCCTTATAACCAACTCCTGCTTTTGAAGTTGGTTCCCATGTATGCATTTTATGACATAGCAGGAAGGAAGTAATTTGGCTGATTCCTCTTGGTTTTCTCACCTAGAAGGGGACTAGTGACAGGATGTGGGTTTATGAGACATCAATGGAACCTCCTTGCAAAGACTGTCACATTTTTTTTATTGGTAACTACTGATTCCAACCGGCAGAAAAATAATATCCTTTTTGGATATCCCTACTCAGATTACAGATTTATCACAGATCTAACAGTGACCTCTTGGGTGACATCACCAGGAGATAGAGAAAACCTGACTTTTGAATATTGCTTGCAAGAGAAGTTTCTGCAGAAGGACTCTCTGAAAATCAAGGACACACCTAGTCTGTGAACTGGTAACTAGGCACTTTAGAATTTAATTCAGCAAGAACTTTTAAGTATTAGGGGTAGGCGTATTTGTGTTCTGTAACTTCCCATTTATTTTATGTGACTGTAAGTTATTGATATAATTGTTCTGTATTGGAGATTTTCCCTATTTTACCATTTTTAGTAAACAATATTTTCCTTGAAATACTGCCTGTGGCTTCTCAGTTTTCTTTTGCATGTGAATGCTGAACCCGTGTTTAATTCTGACAGCAGTTAAGGGCTTGAATGTGTTACTAAGCTTGCTAAAGGTAAGAATGTACCTATGTCACATATTGAGTCATAAGGGTACATTTTGGAAACCTGGCTGAGTGCCCCTGGGTGAAGAACTGTACTGCAACCCCCAAAGAGGGTAGGTATCTGAGTCTGTTAACTGGGTATGCAGCATAAGGTTCACATTTTGACCCCCTGGACTCGAGGCTAGTAGATGATTTGGACCCAAAACAGACAGGAGGGTTACACTGTTTATCACTTGTTCACACTATCGCACTTCAAGGTTGGCACTGTAGGAGCAGAGGGCCTGACCTGCGGACCGCGTTTGTGACAGATTTGGTTGGCAGCAGTGTGATTTAAAAAGTATTTGGTAACACAAGCATTAACAGTTCAGTGTATCAGATTAATACTGTGCTGGTGACATGCAAAATAAGGCAGTGATTTTTAAAAAGTAAACAGAACTATATAATTGTGCTTACAGTCAAAGTTCCTACCTGTTTCATTTTTTTTCGAGTGCAAATTAGTATAGCCGTAGTTAGGAAAGAAGATGGCTTCCAACTACAGCGGGTACACTGCAGACTACCTGAGGCAGTTGTGCCAAGAGAGAGGAGTCCGGCACAAGGGGAGAGCCAACAAGCAGAATCTTGTGGAGGCTCTGGTGGCAGCTGATGCCCAGAGCCTCGAGTCACAGTCTGTGACTGAAAAGGACCGAACCTTGAGTATGGAGGGGCCAGGATCCAGTTCAGTGTCCAGATCTAGTGAGGAGAACAGCAGGGCCAGTGCAAGCCAAGAGCCACAGCAGCAGGGGAAGGTCACCAATGTTCTGGAGCCAGAAGAGATCAGGCTGCAGATGGAGTTGCAGAGAATGGAACTGGAGTTTGAACAGAAAAGGTTCGAAGCCCAGCTGGCCCGCTGGTGCAGCAGTTGGATTTCTGCTTGCAACGCCAGTGAACCAGGTTCAGGAATTAGCCCAGGTCATCAGAGGGCCAGTCGGGAGGAGAAGGATTGAGTGCCCCTAGAACTGCTCTCCTTCTCTGGGTGTGGGGGGTTCCTACGCTTGGTGCGGTGTGACACCTAGCGGAAGCTGGGAGTATCACCCTAGCACTGACGCATAGTCAAGGGGCAGTGGGGCAGGACAGATGCAGGTGTCATTGCAAGTCTCTGCCCCAGCCTATAGGGAAAAATCCCTCTCTACCAGACATCTCTATGATGCCCTGCCCCTGAGCTTCAATCAGCTGCCTGGCCAAGGGCTCCCCCAACCAGATACAGTTCCACGGTACTGGTTTCATCATGGTGCCATGCCCTGCCTCCTGGGTGGTAAGTCAGGAGTGACCAGGGGAGCAAGGGGCTCATTAGGCGGTGGAAGTCTCGGGACACCATGACCAGAGTGGAGCTCTGAAAGACGGTGGAGGAGGCAAAAAGTAAGATAAATATATAAAAAAAAAAAAAGAAAGGTTTGAAGCCCAGCAACAAAGGGAGCTTGAACAGAGGAAGCTGGAGAGGGAAAGAGAGGAAAGAGAGTGACAGCTTCAGTGAGAGGCGGAGCAAGAGCAGCGAGAAGCTGAGCAAGAGGCTGAGTGAGAAGAGTGTGAGCGCCAAAGGCAACATGAACTGGAGAAGCTACAACTCCAAACACCAGCACCGGAGCAGGTAAGTGGCCTGGGGTTAACCGGGACTCCAGGATTGGATTACAAATTAAATTCTAAATTGATAGCTGAATTTAATGAGGGGGAAGATATGGATGCCTTTTTAAATTCCTTTGAAAAAGTATGCATTCAGGCAAATATTCCTAGAGGGCCTGGAACTTCCAGTTATCCCCTCTATTTACCAGAAAAGCTCGGGATGCATTGGATCAAATGGACAATGAGGACAGTAATGGTTACAGTAAACTTAAAGCTACACTTTTAAAAAAAATATGAGTTAACAACAGAGGCATACAGAACTAAATTCCGTAAGCTCAGGTGAAGCCCTGACATGAGCTATGAGGAGCAAGCCACTAAACAATGTCAGTTTTTAAACCGTTAGTGGGAAGGAACTGAAGCAAACACTGTAGAGAAAATTGAAAATGCTGTACTGTTATAGCAGTTTTTTGGGTATGTCCAGCAGAGCTGAAAACCTGGCTGGAGGACCGAGATCCAAAAACAGTGTAAGAGGCTGCTGAACTCTCGGACCACTATGCCAGGAGCAGACCTGCTCTGAGAGTGAATGGGGCAGGTGTGGCAATGCAGAAAGGGAAAAGCGCGCCTTCAGGGCAGCTAAAACCCTCCCTGCCTCCACTAAAACCAGGTAGCCCCAGGTTACTAAGAAAAGAGTTACCTGAAAAAAGAAATGAATGTTGGGTTTACAAAGAACCTGGTCATGTGGCCAGACAGTGTCCCAAAAGGACAAGCAATGCACAGAGTGGTGCTAGGAAAGAAGTGAGTTGTCTGTGTATCCCTGAAAGCATGCCAGTAAACATGAGGGAACACATGCACCCAGTCACTGTGAATGGTGTACAGACACATGGGTTGAGGGACATGGGGGCATCCCTAACTTTGGTAAAAGAGGATTTGGTACAGCCTGGTCAGCTTATATAAATTTGTGACTGTACAGGGATTCACTGGGGAGGAGAAAATATTGCCACTCGCTAGTGTCCTCCTAAACTGGGGTGACACGGGGGGGACTGTGCAAAAGGTTACTGTAGCTGAGACTTTGGCTGTCGATGTAATTATTGGCAACAATCTCAAAGAGGGGATGGTGTGTGCAGTTACCCGCAGCCAAGTGGCAAAGGAAAATTGTGGTTCCCTGGACCCCATAGAAGCCCTGTGGAAACCACTGGGAGGCTGGTTCCCCAGCCTGTGTCTCCCGATTTGGAGAATAATGAAAAGGGGGTAGAAATTCCCCAGGTAGCAGTTAACAGAACAGCTATGGAGGGTTACTCTGAGGAGGAAGGTGTGACCCAGAGTTAGAGGATTAGGGATGGCAGTGACCCTGAATGCCCTGATGCTAGAGCTAGGGACCCTAGTTTAGACACTGAAGGGGACCTGTCCCATGCCTTGGGAATGTGCAAGGAGTTTGCAGCTGCTCAGAAAAGTGACCCTGGTCTAGAGAAGCTGAGGGCTTGGGCAGACTCTGATGGAGCACAGGGAGGTGACGGAACTATAACGTTTATTGGGACAATGGATTGATGTATACGCAGGATGCTAAGACAGAGGGAGGGGTGATGGGCAGGCAGCTTGTCATTCCTCAGGGGTACCATGAGCAGTTGCTCAAGATTGCACACGATAGTCCCATGTCTGGTCATCTCGGAATCACATGCACTACACAGTGATTGTCCCAGAATTTCTATTGGCCCAACTTCACCCAGCAGGTGAAGGAGTATTGCAGGTCTTGTCACCTGTGCCAAGAAATAGGGAAGGCAGGTAAGAAAATTCAAGCCACCCTAATTCCTTTACCCATAGTGGAGGAGCCATTCCAGAGGGTCGGAATGGATATTGTGGGGTCTTTAAATACCCCCAGCTCCTCCGGGAAGAGGTTCATCCTGACTGTGATGGATTATGCCACGCGGTACCCAGAGGCAGTCACCCTATCCTCACTAAGGACAGACAAAGTGGCAAATGCCTTACTAGGGATTTTCTCCTGTGTTGGTTTTCCGCAGGAGGTTATCACCCATCGAGGGGGTTCCTTCATGTCGAACCTGATGAAATGTTTGTGGGAGAAGTGTGGGGTGGTGCAGAGATGCACAACACCTTATCACCTGCAAGCCAATGGGCTTGTGGAAAGAGTTAATAGTACCCTTAAGTCAATGCTCCAAGTGTTTGCTGAACAGCATGGAAGGACTGGGAGAAATACCTTCCCACCTGTTGTTTGCATATAGGGAAGTGCCCAAAGAGTCGACAGGGTTTTCCCACTTCGAGCTCGTCTATGGACGCAGGGTACATGGGGCCTTAGACTTGATCTGGGAGGACTAGGAAGGCAAGCACGCCACCCAGGGAACTCCCAAAGTGGATTATGTCCTTAGGTTTAGGGAAATGCTGAAGGAGCTTATGGGGACAGCCCAGAGCAACCTTGCAGCTGCCCAATGAAAACAAAAGGTGTGGTATGACTGCAGAGCCAGAGCTCACTCGTACACTGTGGGTCAGGAAGTCATGGTCCTAATCCAGGTCCAGAAAGACAAGCTGCAGGCTGAGAGGGCAGGACCGTATAAAATAGTTAGATGGACAAATGATGTAAACTACATTACTGAGTTACCTGACAGATGACATACACAAAGAATATACCATGTCACATGATGAAGCCATTACTAATAGGGCTGACATGGTGTTTGCAGTATGTAGTCCTGGGAAGGGGACGGATGAAGGAGACCCCCTTCTGGACTTGCTGGAAGAAAGCAAGTGGGAGTCCTCTGTGGAGGCAATTAAAATGTCACCCCAGTTGACCCCGGACCAGATCCGGGAAGTAAGGGAGGTTTTAGCAGATTTTGCCCCACTGTTTAGTGCTAAGCCTGGACTAACCCACTTAGCAACACATGATGTGGAGACCGGTATGCAGGTGCCCATATGGTGAACAGCATATTGGGTGTCAGAGAGACTGTCCAAAAGGACATGACGAGGGAGGTGGAGGAAAGGCTGGATTTAGGGGTAATCAAGAAATCCCACAGCCCCTAGGCTTCACCCGTAGTCCATGTTCCCAAGCCAGATGGATCTACTCATTTTTGTGTGGACTATCATGGACTCAATGCAGGAACGAAGTCAGACACCCACCCGATGCCATGGACGGATGAACTCCTGGACAAGTTAGGAAGGGCGGCATACCTTACAACTATTGACCTGACAAAGGAGTATTGGCAGGTAGAGTTAACTGCCAGAGCTAGGGAGAGGTTGGCTTTCATCACTCTGATAGGGTTATTTGAATTTAAAGTAATGCCTTTTGGAATAAAAAATGCCCCAGCCACTTCCCAAAAGTTGGTGAACCAGGTGTTAAATGGTGCTGAAGAGTACGCCGTGGCATACCTGGATGACATTGTCATCTTAAGTGCCAGCTGGGAGGAACACCTGTCCCACCTTAGGGAAGTTCTGGGCAGGATACAGAGGGCTGGGCTCACTGTCAAAGCTGAGAAGTGCCAGGTGGCCATGGCTGAAGTGGCATACCTCGGACACGTTGTAGGCCGGGGACAGCTCCGTCCTAACTACGTGAAAATAGAGCCAATCAAGGCATGGCCCAGACCAAAAACACAGAAGCAGGTCTGGAGTTTTCTAGGGACAGCAGGGTACTATAGGAAATGTGTACCAAATTACAGTACCCTGGCCACTCCCCTAGCTGGCCTGTTAAAGAAAAGAATGCCTAAGAAAATTACCTGGGAACCAGCCTATGAACAAGCCTTTACCAGAATGAAGGAGGCACTGTGCAGTGCTCCTGTATTGACAAGTCCAGACTATAGCAGACCCTTTGTAGTCCAGACTGACACCTCAGATGTGGGTATTGGGGCAGTGCTGAGTCAGACATCCAACCAAGGGAAAGATCACCCCATAGTGTACCTCAGTAAAACGTTACTTCCCAGAAAGCAGGCTTACTCTACTGTGGAAAAAGATAGCCTTGCCATGGTGTGGGAACTAAAGAAGTTACAGCCATACATATACGGGCAGTATTTTGAGGTACAAACTGACCACAACCCTCTGGTTTGGCTAGCACAAATTGGAAAAACAAATGGTAGGTTACTAAGACGGAGCCTTGCCTTGCAAGGGTATCAGATGACTGTTTCACACAGGGCCGGGGCAGCCAATGAAAATGCCGATGGACTGTCACATCAGTATTAGCAATGAACTAATTTGGGGATCTCATCCCATGCAGGGGATAGAGCCCCCAAATTCAGTCTAGGTGAGGAGGACTGTGACACTCTGCCCCCTGCTTATGGTTATCTGTATAATATTTGTATTATAAATAAATGGTATGCGATGGTCTGCTTAAGACACTCCAGTCAGCGAGTAAGCTTGACCTTTGACCCCAGGTGTCAGTGTGGCTAGAGCAGCAGGATGTGAGAAAAAGACCAGGGAAACCTAATTAAATGCCTTCCTTACAGAGGGACAGTTTATTACCCCTTATAACCTGCTCCTGCTTTTGGAGTTGACTCCTATGGATGCATTTTATGACATAGCAGGAAGGGAAGTAATTTGGCTGATTCCTCTTGGTTTTCTCACCTAGAAGGGGACTAGTGACAGGATGTGGGTTTATGAGCCATCAAAGGAACCTGCTTGCAAAGATTGTCACATATTTTTTTTTTATTGGTAACTACTGATTCCAGCCAGCAGAAGAATAATATCCTTTTTGGATATCCCTACTCAGATTACAGATTTATCACAGATCTAACAGCGACCTTATGGGTGACATCACCAGGAGGTGGAGAAAACTGACTTTTGAATATTGCTTGCAAGAGAAGTTTGTGCAGAAGGACTCTGAAAATCAAGGACACACTTAGTCGGTGGACTGGTTACCCTGTTTGTCATCTGTGTACACTGTCGTACTTCGAGGTTGGCACTGTGGGAGCTAGAAGGCCTGACCTGCGAAGCACATTTGTGACACATACTAGCGGTCACAAAGCAGGAAAGGGGCTTTGGGGTAATCATTTCTGATGACCTGAAGGTAGCTTAACAGTGTGACAAGGCAGTGGGAAAGGCTAGCAGGATGCTTGGATGCATAGACAGGGGTATCACCAACAGAAAGAGGGAGGTAACAATACTCCTGTATAGATCACTAGTGAGACCACGCCTTGAGTACTGTGTCCAGTTCTGGAGGCCCCACTTCCAAAAGGACACAGACAGGGTTGAGGTGGTACAAAGGAGGGCAACCAAAATGGTGCAGGGCCTACATCAGAAACCCTATGAAGACAGGCACAAGGAATTAAATGTGTATTCCTTAGAAGAAAGGAGGGAAAGGGGATATGATAGAAACATTCAAATACCTCACAGGTATAAACAAGGTACAGGAAGGGAGCATTTTCTAGAGAATAAGATGCTTGAGGACAAAATATCACAATATGAAATGGGGGGGGGGCCCGAGAGGAAATGTGAGGACGTACTTCTTCATGGAAAGGTGGTGGATGCTTGGAACAGCCTCCCAGATGAGGTGGTGGGGGCTAAAATGGTTACAGGATTCAAGAAAGCATTGGATAGACACAAGGGGATCTTAGAAGTAAGGCAAGGTGGGGTGCAAAATGGAGACCAAGTAAGATCTGTGGTGGCATTGTAGGCAGGGAAAACAGGGCAGATTAGGTGGGCCAAGAGGTCCTTATCTGCTGACAACTTCTATGTTTCTATATAGCACAATTCCATTCTGTGCTGGAGGTTTGAACATGGGGACATCCCTAGTGGCAACCTCATCAGTGAGTACACCCCACAGGTCCCCCCCTGCAGTGCTGCCTCATATGGTACATAAGGGGTCAGACCCCTGTATGGCCAATATGTCCTGGGTTTGTTTGGAGCATGGCCGGACTGCATGGACCAGTGGTCTGTCCTGCCATCATTGTCTATGTGTCAGTGTTCCCACATGGCACTAACCTATGCCTTTTTTCCCACATGAGGAACAGTACCTAGCCTCTACATCACTGACTCCTGACACCTGTACTCTGCCCGGCATCCATTGCAGAGGACAGGTACAATGCAGCACGCACCACCATATGAAACATCATTGAGCGTGAGTTTGGAATGCTCAGGATGTGGTTCTAGTGCCTTGACCATTCCAGTGGTGTCTTACAGTATACCTCTCACAAGGCCTGAGCCATATTCCTTGCCTGTTGTGTACTATACAACATGGCACTCAACCATGGGATATGCACGCCGGTCACAGAGAAACAGCCTGCTTCAGATACAGAGCTAGAGGACCAGTGGCTATTGGAGCGGCTTGACAGGCGTGATCGCAGAATGGCCAGGAAGGCCCTGGAATACCATGCCCAGATCAAAAGAGACATCTACGGATGTGGTGGGTGAGTACAGACTACACAGGAGACTGTAATACGATTAAGCAATGTATTATCAAACAACAACAACAACAACAATGACAGCTCAAACTGTGCAGTATGCTAGGCAGTGGGGTAACAAGACGGGTGTAACACAAGTGCAATGTTACCAGGTGGGGGGGATGTTGCAAAGAGGGCATGCACAAACATAAGTCCATGTTAGCAGGTAGTCCCAAGGGGTGTCAACAGAGATACATGCCATCCCAGCGGGGGGTGCTTGGCATAACAGGTCCACCATTTCATGAGGGTAGCACATGGAGTGCACACAAACACAGGCCATGGAAGTGGCGCAACAGGGATCTACACAGGGATACCCACCATCCAAGTGAGACAGGAGCTGTACTACAGGCTATTCATGCCGGGGTTCAACAGCCTGGGCTATGTCACAAAGGCAGATGGCAGTTTCATAGGGGTATAGCGGGGGTGGTTGGAAAACCATGTTGGCAGGGGGTGGCCATGTGCTGCCTATGTCTGTCCCCTTCCTCCTCCCTGGGTATGAACAGTATACTTGTGCAATCCCCTGTATGGTGGAGCGGACCTCAGTCATGGTATGGGGGATGAGTGTGGGGATGGTGTAACCCACCCCCAGCTTCTGCCCTGCAGGTACTGTCCCCGGGGAGGGGCAGGTTACAACCTGGTATGCGTGGTGTCCTTGGTGACCTGGGAGTCCCAGGTGTACTGGGCGTTCTTGTCCTAGCACTGTGTGGCATCAGTATATGCTGTGGTGTCTGTTGTGGGGTGGCACTGCTCCCACTAGACAGGCCGGGTCTATGGCGGCCCTCATAGTGCCTGCCACCGTGACTGCAGTCTCCCGCACTGCAGCACACAGATCATGTAGAACCACCATGTGCTCCTCATGCTGTGCCTCCACCTGCTACTCAGCATGCTACATGTCCTTATGCAGCATTTACCAGAGGTGTGTCAGCTCCTGCTTTATAGCTCCCTATGCATCCATGGTGGACTGCAGCAGTTGCTAGCTTTCGGCCATGTCCTGCAGTCAAGTTGGGAACTGACCATTGGGACAGAGTGGAGTTGCACCCATGGCCATTGTATGGGCTGGGGTTACACTGCAGTAGATGCGGCGTCCCATAGTGGGAGATGTGAGCTGACTGTGGCTGGCCCTGTGCGATGGGCACGGGGTGGCAGGGCCATGGTCATGTCACTGGAGGCATCATGGGAGGCACAGCGGTGGCTTGCCTTGCAGTATCGGCCGGGGGGGGGTAGGATGATGGCCATGGTGTGGGTGAGGTCCTGGGGTGGCACAGCAGTGGCTGTGCCAGGGACAGTGATGGGCTGCACCCCTGTGACCACTGTGCCATGTGGGAACAGCAGTGAGGCCCCAGTGGTAGAGGGGCTGGTAGGAGGGAATAGCCTCTCCTGGTCTGAGGTGGACCCCGGGCAAATTGTACCCATACTCCAGAGCCAGGAGCTTTACTTGTGTTCCAGTGACATACAGTATAAACCAGAAAAATTCAGTAATTTTTAAAGAAGTCTGACGTTGTTTATTTTACAAATCAGTTCAAATTAGAGCAATATAGACACTAGGAGCATGTAGCTCCACCACAAAATCAATGTGCTCCAGCACTTCGCCATGTAAGGCTTCATCAGGACCCCCTGGAGCACAAGTAAAGCTCTTGGCTCTGGAGTGTGGGTACAATTTGTCTTTTGTTCATGCTTTTGTGGGGTCCCTGTACCCTGCACCCTGCCCTGGTCCTAAGTGCAGCACCTTCTGTCTTACCTGAGGCAGACCCCACCTGTTCCAAACTCTCAAGGTACAGTAGGTCTCATCATCCTCTTCCATGACCTTCTTGCTGCTGTCCACTGGCAGGCATAGATGGGCAGGCAGCGGGAAACACACATGCCAGGATGGTCCTGTGGTATCCTCCTCTGTTTCCTATTCCATGTGCTATGCTGTAGGGAGAGGAGAGGGGAGTTAAATAGTATTGCACAAGATAGAGCAGTGTGCAGATCAATGCAGCATGCATGCCCTGTGTATGGTGCCATGCAACATACAGTGCTACATGCCCACACATTGTGTACAGTGCATTGCCTATATCACAGAGGTACTGCCACACCTCTAAACCAGTAGCACACATGCCATCACCATGAGGCGCACAACACAGCATCGGTGTGCTCAAGGCTCATCACCAATGTCCTCACACCTACACTCATGTGTATGTACACCCAGCACCAGTGAGTACACACCCCACCACTAGTGGACACTCACCCAGCAGCAACGGGCACACATACCCAACACCAGGGAACACATACTCAGCACCAGTGAGCACCATCCCCAGCTGCAGCGAGCACTTCCCCCACCCTAGGGTGCAGACATCCCAGCACCAGAGAGCACAGTGGCATCACCACATGGGGCACTGTCATGGACCTGCACATAGACGGCTCCTCAATGCGTGGCAGGGAAACAGTAGTGCTGCCTACACTCAGAGTTCTACCTAGCATTGGTGTGCATCCATACCTATAGATGCCCACACATACACATGGCCAATGGGACGTCACACTGGCAGTCACTCACATGGCTGGGCAGGTCCCACTTGGCTTTCATAGACACCACCTGGCACTCCTGTCTCCTCTACAGGCCACAGAATGGATGCTATGGCCTCCTCCACAGGATTCAGAGAATGTGTGGCTTGCCAGTGCCCATGGGACCCCACCTGTGGCATGCAACTCTCTGAACTCTGTTGCTAAGACCTCCTTCATGCATCTCTTCAGAACCCTGAAGCTCTTTCTCACCACTGTCATAGGCCTGTTTCATCCTCCGGCAGTACTGACTTCTCTGTGATCTCATCCCAGACCTGCCATACCTGAGCATCCATGCTTTTGCACCAAGACATGACCTCCTCCCTAGCCTTGTAGGCTTGTGCCACTGCATGCAGCTCCTCCGCCATGAAGCAGTGGGCCCAAAGCCTGTCGGTATCCTCCATGGTACCTGCTGGACAAGGCAGTGCAAGACAAGTGAGCAGGGGAGTACATGCAGTGACACACATCTGAACAGGACAGTGGTGTAGCCCCCCCACCCACTCACAACATAGGCATCCCGGCAATACCTGCACTCCCACAGCCCTAGGCCAACCGACATTGAGCTGTCCATGTGCACACCCAGACTTTGATGAGCACAGACAGGCAGGGATTTACAGGGGTATGGGCCCACCGACCCCGGGCCACCAGCACAAAAGCATGTCTGTGAGGGGGCAACCCTGCCAGTAGTGTGCACCATGGACCATGGGAGAGGAGTTCCCCTCCCAGACATGGCGGCACCTCCACCACTAGATATGGGCGTCATCAGCCAGCACCATCATATGTCCACGGTACTGCTGCATACAGCATACTCACTGGGGTTACATCACATGACCACAGTCAAAGCACGGCCCCATCACATATCTGACAGGTTCACCACTGCCATCATCCAGCCCCATGTAGACCTACTGTCAATGACCACTACCCCCACAGTACAATAACCACCTAGAAATCAGGAGGTGATAGGTCCCCCACTTAAGCAGCACCTAAGTAGCAGGACCCCCAGCTGTACAGGTCATCCCAAATATGCAAGGCAAGGAAAACATGTATGTGGACAATGTGTCCTTGTTGGTACAGTGGGTACACGAGTAAACTTCTAATAATGTCCACCATAGTACAACATGAAAGGTTCCAGAACACTGTGGTCTCAGTCCTGTAGATATAGTGGCAGTGCTCCCAGATCATTGTGGCATATGCCCTGTGGCTCCACAGCAAGGGTTCCCATGTGTCCCTATTGCATACATCATGGGCTATGGAAGCATGCAGGCTCTGTTGTCCCATAGAAGCACTGTACAGTTATGGAGACAAGTGTCCTGTACATGGCTCCATTTCCCTGTACAGTACACAATGCTCTGTAGATCTAGTAGTCCTGCCTAGTACATGCCGCATGCATCTGGGGGCCATGCTGAGGCCAATGCATACACACAGTCTACTGCACACCCATCCCTTTCTAGGCCATTCCACAGGACACTTGCCTGCATTTGACTACAGTTCCCCTGTGGTGTATAGGTGGTGTAATGTGATCCCTTATATAGGCCAGGCGCAATCAGGCATGCTAAAGTATGTAGACCTGTCTGTAATGATATACAAATGTAGTTGTTTGCCCATGGACTGCATAATAACCTCATCTACATACCCTGGCTGAATACTGCAGGTTTGCCTGGCATGCAAACCAGATTTGCGCCTGCACAAGCGGGTTGCGCTGCACCTATGTTTGCATGTCCTAGGGTCCTGGCATAGGCATGATGACATGTACCACCTATGACACCATCATACTGCCCAACCATGTGTGCCGCACCACTGTGCAAGTGCATTACATAGCACTGCACAGCATGGCACATGCCGCCCCATGCCAGCTACATTTACCTCAGCCCTGTCTCTACCCTGGACGTGCGTGTTGTGCAGCTCAATGTGCCATAGCATAGTTTAATCACTGCAATGTGTTGCACAATAGTAACACAGGCCCAGTACAGGAAACATTGTGACTTGAGCTTGTTGAACACAGAGAGAGGCAACAACCATGTCTGGTAGTTGATGCTGAGCATTACTACAGTGTGGCCACAGGTGGTCAGTAGTCAAGCTAGCCAACCTGATTGACCTAGTTGTGGCCAGGGAGGAACAACTGCTGGGGAGGCAGCAGAACAGACAGGCCCTGTTGTGAGGTTTGGGCCTCAGTGGAGCAGTGTCTGATATTCAGAACAGGGGCTGCCTGCACCAGGGACTAGAGCAGGCACAGCTACAGTGACCTGCAATGGAGGAAAGTGCACTGCCTGTGCAAACTGACGGCCATGATTGATGGTGACACCATGCCCAAACGAGGTGACTGCAGCTAGTTGTATGGCAGGTGTGTGTACTGGCCTGTGTGCAGGCCTGTGACATGTTAGTGTGTGTTAATGATAGACCTGCCACCGAAGCACTGTGCCCATCACCTGTGTGCCCTCAGTGTTCCCCTGTGTGCAACAGGACATGCCACAATGCATGGCCTGCTGGATGTATGCAGCTATCTGGGTCCCATGGTGCATGGGGTGTTCTTGTGCCCTGTGCATGACTGGACCCACCATGAATGCCTGAGGAGGGAACCAGCCTTGACCACACAGTGGTGGGCCAACACACAGCCATGGCTGCAGTGTCATGGACATGACAGGCCCATGTATAGTGGCACTGCACAGATGGCAGAAGGAGTTAACTGGCTATGGCAACCCTGACATGTCAATGCTTGCCATGACATATGATCAGGATGGCAGTCACATGTGTCATACATGTGGCTGTCCTTGGAGTCATACCCAGCAGGATGTGGCAGTGGCCCCCAGCAATGTCATGTACAGTGTCCATACTTGGCCACATGGCCACTGACCTGCATGTTCCAGGTACAGCAAGGGGTATGACGTTACTGTGCAGGGGTCCGGACTTGTACTGTCTGCTGCGTGTGACACACACCTACTATACCCAGGCCCCCCAGCTGTTGCACCAGTATGCTGTGCCTGCCCTTGTCATGTGTTAGTGCACCATGCATACCCATGCTTACAATGGCTGGACAGGGTCTTGAGCCGGCATGTATTGTCAGTGGTACAAGGACTGATGGTCCAGCAGGTTGCAGGCACTACATGCGGCAGTGTACACAGTGGTAGGCCCCACCTCACACAGGGGGTGGCACCATACCATATGCATGCATGTCAGACCACATTGTGATGACACACCCACTACTGCATTAACCTCTGGCCACAGGTGGGACCATTCCACACAGAGATAGGTGACATCAAGGATTCTTTGTTCCTTCCCCGTGACAACACTTTCCCAGTTGGGTACTACATGAGTACAGTACTTTACCTCCCTAACTGGAGTAGCTAAGAGCTGCCAAGGGTAGGGAATACTGCGCCGGACTGACCTGGAGACCTCCAGGAATGTGAGACACTGGCCTTGTAAGCAAGGACACCGATACTTGGATTGTTGAGAAAAAAGGTAATGTTTTACTGAAAAATGTGAAATAAATCTTTGAGACAACAGCCACAAATGACACAAACACCTTTGGAATAAATGACAAATAAAAACACATAAAATTAGCAGTACGTTTATCACTTTACTTTTTACGCAACAGGGAAACACCACCTCACTAACCTTCTGTATTTTTTCCCTAGAGACTGCAGGCACTCACCACCCACCAGCCCTCCAGATAACACACAGGTCCCAGGATAAGTGTCCTCCCTGACCAAGATCCTTGAGCATAACCACTTTAGACACAAGGAATACAGTGACTACTGGGCCTGTTCCTCTAAGCAGTCAGTCCACTGACCCCTTCTGCCAGTTACCCTCCCTGGTGTCCAATTACACAGTTACCCAGCACTAGGCCATACCTCAGGCTCCAATGCCATACAATTCACTTGCCTTAAGAGCGTACAGTGACTACTAGGCCTATACCTCCAAACAGTCAGCCCATTGACTCCTTCTGCCAGATACCCACCTTGGTATCGACTTACACAGTAACTATATTTATCACTATACTTTAAATCAATTAAAAATCACTATACATTTCTATACATTAATTACTGTAAATTAAAACATTCAGGAATGGCAGTGGCATAAAACATATTGGATACTAGTACATTAAAAGCTGTGACATTATCCCCCTCAGTCCTTGCAATGTTGAATCCTTCATATGACAAAAGTCTCTTTACATTCAGAAGGACTGAGGGAAATTCTCTGTAAATCAATGTCACTTTGACTTTTTAAATATTCCCCAAACTGTATCAATAAGGTTTGTACAATGCCACGCTCCTTGGATTTTCGGAAGAAATTCTTTTGTTGAAATTGTTGAAGAATTGTTGAAGGTTTGTTGTTGTTGGAGGGCCCTCTTGAGTCGGCAGTTTATTGGTGTAATCAGGAGAAGCGAATAATTCTTCATGTTGCAGCTTTTCTTCTTCTGTGAGGAAATTATCAGGCGCTTTAAGCAGCAGGCTTTCTATATTCTCACCCTGTTCTCACTTACTACCCTATCTGACCCTACATTGGGATTCAGGGGATCCCCTAGTCCTACATTATATTTAAATAAAAGGCTGTCACTATCAGGCTCTATCACTGCATCAGGCCTCTTCAGACAGGACACCCCTTGGTGTGGGCACCTTCCTTCTCGGTCCACTCTCCCTGCTCAGACTCACTGCACACTGGCTGTGCAGCTGCTTCTATAACCAAAACAGATTTGCATATGCTAATGTTGATCACTGAGTGAACACTGACCTGTCCAGGGCTCAGCACCAATAAAGATCCTTTCTGCAGCAGCATAAGCCACAATGGAATACTCAGTTTTGAAATTAAACTGCCCCTCTCAACATTCTATGGCTTTCCATTTTTTTTTAACTGTGAGTCTCATTTTGAAACACATTTCTTTGTCACACTGTGACAGGGTTGAATAAGGCCCTGACCCATTTTTTATGCAGACAGAGTTTAAACACAAGGGTCTGTTCTATTCTCTCCTTTTCTGTCTCTTGTTTGTCTGGTTGCACAAACACATTTTTTTGAGAGACCTAGGAACTGATTACGTGATGGTTTCACAAGTCTCGCTCTCGCTATCTCTCTGCCTTCCTTACTTTTTCTGTCTTTTATTTCCCTTGCATATCTGCAGTTATAAAAAGATATGTGAATTGCTGTGTAAAACTGCATATGAAACTGTGATCCCTTTGTTTAAAACTGCATATAGTTTTACTGTTGAAATGATTGCAAAAAACTATTTTGAACTCAAGGGGTTAACCTGAGATGCAGTTTTTAAGCCTTTTGCAGAGCTGTAAACAAGAGGTCAGTTCTGGCTCACTATTTTCTTTTTGCTGCACCTGCATCAAAACTTACAAGAATGTTCTGTGAGATGCAGGCTCTCTTACTGAGTTCCCAAAACTTATAAAAAGAGCAGCAATCCTTTTACCAGACAGACAAGGAGAGTGAGAGACTGAAATTTGGAATTAAGAGATACCCTTAGAAGGACTTTGTTTTCTGTGTTTATATTGCCTGTGTAAATAGCTATACTGAATAATTGTTATTTTTATTTTGCTGTCATTGAGAAAATAAAAGCAATATGCAATTTTGAAACTGCTCCTGCTTTTCCTATGCTTTCTGACCTGTGCCTCGATGACTCAAACAAAATAAGCAGTTTCTTTAAATGTAAGCATGTTTTCTCTATAATGGCTAGAAAGCTGACATCCTAAGCTCCCTGATTATTTTTTTTTCTGTATAAAATGACCCACAGGAAAGCTAAGTCGCTAAGTCTAACAATCGTTCACTATTAAACTGAATAATTATTTCTAGGCATTTTTCTATTCACTTTCTACAGAAAACAGTAGTTTCCCCTTTAATTACACTGACCACACCAGTTTTTTCATGCAGAAATTGAATATTCATTTTTCCCATGCTTAGCTCCACCTCCTGTGTAACTGACTGCATGAGTTTTCTTCACTAGGACCCACTCTCTCTTTTAAGGTTAGCAACTCTTCCATTTTACATTTTAATCACCTAAAACAATTTCTCTGTTGTATAGGACACTTTAGTCTATCTGTCTATCTGTTGTACAGGACACTTTATTCTATCTGTCTATCTGTTGTATAGGACATTTTAGTCTACCTGTCTATCTGTTGTATAGGACACTTTAGTCTATCTGTCTCTCTGTTGTATAGGACACTTTAGTCTATCTGTCTATCTGTTGTATAGGACACTTTAGTCTATCTATCTATCTATCTGTTGTATAGAACACTTTAGTCTATCTGTCTATCTGTTGTGTAGGACACTTTAGTCTATCTGTCTGCCAAGTTTGGTACATTTCTGACAAAAATGGCTTGCAGCACAATCTTGAAAACACACATGTGCAGCAAATGTGTTGTGTCTGAATGCAACTTTCCCCAACACAGCCTTGCTTCAAACTGCTCCGTTTTTCCTTGTGTTTATTTACAAAAAGTCTATGTACTTTTATTAGCTCCCATGACTCCTCTAGCCCCTTCCATGGCTATATTTTTTTTTAAATGTGTATTTTAAATGTATTTTCACATGTGTGAAGCCATGGGTTCCCTGGATAAGATTGCACCCATTTGTCACAAAATGGTTCTCTTATGAGCTTTTCACAAAATGCTTGCCTCCTTGAGCTTGTGTGGGACTTTCACAGAGTCCCTGTAGAATGTGCTGCTTTATTTTATTTTATGTGAGACAGCCCCTAAATACATTTTCCCTGGCGCTTGTTGCCTGCTCAACTAATAGAAGGGAAAATATCTGGTTGATCCTGCCCGCGAGGGACGTGCCTTAATGTGTCTCCCTCTTGCACTTTTGCACAGACTGAATTGCTGCAGGCTGAAGCCTGACTTCCAGCTGGTATCAGAGTGAGGAGTGGCCGTCTGCAAGTGGATCTGGGGATTCTTTAACTGAGCACACTGCGCTCTGCTGTGGGACTGACTCTCAATCTCTCACACTCGCCCTCCTCTTTCCTTTCAGAGTGCTGGGGGCCTGCAGCTGCCACTCTGCATTTTCTTTTATTTATATTAAACAGAGCCCCTTTTTATTTTTTTTGCAGGAAAGATCTCTTTAAAAATACAAATAAAACATTAAAGTCATAGGCAATCCAGGCAGACCAAATTATACCACTGGACCACCAGGCATGTTTCAGAAGCCGGGCAATCGGATTACTAGCCCACTGACCACCAATGACTACAACTACCATTTTAACAATAAATACTACATTTTAATGTACAAAATCTTCCCAATCAAATAAAAATAAGCAAAGCTGCTAAGCCAGGGCCAGGAGTTCTTCCCTACTTCCCCGTGCTGCATCCTACTAGAACCATTAATAATATGCTCATGCTGGTTTCTGACAGCTAACTCATTTTAAACTGTTGATTATTTATTTAATACAATTTTAGATTCTAAATCTGCTCTTTATATCACTGCAGGGCCACCCCATACCTTGCTGGCAGCTCCTACCTACTCTGGGGCTAGAATCTAAGTCCCTGACAACTTATTTTTAGATATACCAAAACTGTCTATACCTATTCTACTAGGTGGAACAATCTCATGAGGCTGTTACAACACATGTGTGTGGTGTCACAGGTGGTGCTATAGGTACCTTGCAGCCCTGCTTGGCCTATTCACCTGCAGCAGGCATCTGTTGCATCTGGTGCCTGTACAGGTGTATGGGCAGTTATAATGTAGTGTGTACTGTACTGAGCACTGCAGGGACTGATCGCACCTCTCTTTTCCTCCTCTATAGATCTTAATGCCCAACCCACCCAGGACAGGGACCAGCAGCCATGGGGTCAGTAGTGCCAGAGGGAGGCACAGGAGAGATCATCGGGTCATGATGGGTCTCATGGCAGTGCCATAGAGAGTGCCATATAGGTGAGTACCCTGTATTGTGTGCATCAGGCGTTATTTTTTTTATTAAATAAACTTTATTGATTTATACCATATCAACAGTTTCTAACAGGCTACAACTCTCCAGTAAAATTACTTTGGTACAGTGGCATGAGTCCAAAACAAGGCATAGTACAATACTTAAAAAGTTTTACTGCAGTTTGCCATATATTAAACATATGAAAAATACATTAACCTCTCATGCCTTCTAACGGCGGTTAACTGCTCCCCCAAACCTCCCTCGTCCCTAACCTCCTCCCAACCCCACCCCCCAGAGCCATGTTCACTTTCCCCAATGGTGCCGTTCTTTAACTAGTAACACCACAACCCCTACTATCTATAAAACATGGAGTAAGAATATCATCCATCGGGTCCCTCAAGAGGGCTCCTGTGGACCCTTATAGGGTGTCCCTATAGGGTATTACCGTTCATCCTCGATTCTTCTCTTCTAATTTGGTTTCCTAAGATACCGAGGGGAGGGACCAAAGTGTAAAAAGCTTCTCCCACCTGGATTTATACTGGGGGAGTTTACCCCTTAGGCTCGCAATTGCCTTTTCTATTTTTAAATTATGTAGGAGTTCTTTTACCCATTCAAGGTAGGAGATTGCATGCTGGTCCTTCCAATAGCGAAGGACAAGCCTTTTGACTGACAAGGATATAATGGCCATATGGTATCTCTTCTCCTTGAAAGGGATAGTAGTATAGTCCCCCACTATACATACCTGTGGTGAAAAATATTCTTGCAACCCCAATAAAGGGTTGGCCCTTTCCTGAATAGCTTTCCAGAGACTGGCTACCTTGGGACAGTCCCATAGTATGTGTAGTAACGTCCCAGTTTCCTGTTCACATCTAAAACACATTGAGTTCTGTATCTTCCCCATTCCATGCAGTCTAGTTGGAGTATAATAGATATTATGCAATATATAAAACTGTGTTAATCTTAAGTGATCATTGGTAATATATAAGCGGACTCCATCCCAAATTTTTTCCCATGAAAAATTATCATGTGGAAAATTATGCACCCAGTAAGTAGAACGACCTGATACCTCTGGATTAAGTTTCCCGTATAACAATGAGACTAACTGGGATACGCGTAAAACTCTTGGCGCATTCAGGAGCTCTTGAAAGGGGCACCTGTTGGTATTCCATATTCCTGAGCTGAACCATTTTATCAGCATATGCCTGATTTGAAGCACAAAGAAGAAATGCCTCATAAATTGCTGGGCAATTTACACAGGGCTATGAATAAGAGGCTCTCCGGGACAGTCCCACTAATAAGTGCTGTTCAATCTGCAACCATATGGGAGAGATCGGTAACATTATCTAATGCCGAAGGAGTATCCTTCCACTTCATATATTTAGCCATGTGACTAGCTAAGTAATAGTGGTATAAATTAGGAAGTTTTAGACCCACCAGGTGCTTGGAGCATAAGCGATTTTATGCTCTCCGGGGGACTTACCCCTCCATATAAAATGAAAAATTATGCTATGGAATCTCTGAAACCAATTTACAGGAAGATAAACATTTAACATGTTAAGTGGATAATACACTCTTGGCAAAAGCGTTCATTTTAATCACACTAATCCTTGCTTGGAAGGACAAGGGCATAGAATTCCACCTATTTAAATCCAGTTGAATTTCCTTCACTATTTTATCCAATTCAGCCTTTTCATCAGGGACCCTGATGTAGATAAAGATTATTCAAGTATTTTAGGCAGGTAGTCACGCCATTGCTAGCCGGGTGATATCCTCCTTAAAAGCAAGGGATTCAAGGGCATCACTTCTGACTTACTAATATTAAGTTTATAATTGAAACCTTACTGAACCTGCGAATTATCTGGAGGGCAGTTTGAATAGATTAGGGATTAGTGACATGCAGAAGAATGTCATCTCCATAAACCGATAGTTTCAAATGAAACTTCCCTATCCTAATACCCTGCAAATTTGGTGAATCTTTTAATTGTCATATCAGCGGCTCCAGGTATAGGTTAAATAATAATGGGGAAAGTGGGCAACCTCCTAATGCCTGATTCTAGAGGGAAGACCAAGGAGAAAACTCCATTGCAGTAAACTTTTGCACTAGGGTCTGAGTATAAAGCTTTGATCCAGGATATGAAAGAGGCTGGAAAAACCATTACCACCAGGGCATCAAACAAATATGCCCAATTGACCCTGTCAAATGCCTTCTCCACATCCAGAGAAACCAAAGCCATAGGTTTATCTGCCTCTCTGGATGCAGAGAAGATATGTGCTATCTTACAAATGTGGTCTGATGAGACTCTGCCCCGTACAAACCCAATTTGCTCAGGGCTCAGAAGCTCTATCCAGGCTTTAGACACCCTTGCTGCCAATATTTTGCCCAACATTTTTATGTCATAGTTCATTAATGAGATGGGGTGAAAGTTTGTGACCCTATTCTTTTCCTTGCCTGGTTTTGGCAGTACCACAATAATGGCCTCCAAAAGTGTGATATCTGTAATCCCTTTCTCACATATGAAGTTAAACAATTGCAGAAGAATAGGGCACAAATCCACCTCAAAAACTTTGTAAAAATTGGATGGGAACCCATCCGGACCCGGGGCTTTGTCTTTAATTAGAGACTTATTAGCCTCCCTAATTTCTTGCTGAGAAATAGGATGTGCCAGAAATTCCTGCTGGGTTACCTCCAGTGAAGGAGTGCTGAGGCTAACAGGTACTCCTGAATTTCGCTAGATGGGGATTGGGTTCAGGAGGGCTATACAATGCCTATAATATTGCTCAAATTCTTTAGCAATTTGCCTGGGGAGTAGGGCACCCATCATTATATATGTACATGTATAGGTGTCAGTACAGGTGGCACTGCAGTGGCCATGGCCCACACCATCATGGGTGTTGCACCTGGCCCTCTCCATTGTACTCATGGCTGTATCTGACACTGGCAGGTGTGCCTTGACACCAGCACACATGCTGTCAGGGAGTTATGGACACTGTACCATCTGTGTGGCATGACAGGTGTCATCAGTATAAGGGACGGTGGAGCCTCTGGGTTTGCAGCTGGAGTGGGCGGGGTTCTGTTCCACTGGGATATGGCACAGTAGGCAGATGTTACCAGTGTCAATGAGGTACCAAGCCTTGGGGGGGTACAAGGCACAGGATAATGCTGGCAGGGATGTGAGGGGATACGCACCACTCTTGTTCAATTGCTAGAGCCAGTTCTATGGGTGTTGGTGACACTGGGGAGGGAGGGAGTATGTGCCCCTTACATCCCTGGCCCATCAGTGTGCTGACCTGTCTGCTACACATCCACACTATACTGCCTATGTCTGTATCTGGTAATGGGTGTTTCTGTGGGGACTGCCATACCGGATGCATACTGTGGGGGCATAACCTCAGGAATTGTGCTGTGGAGCACTCTACATGCACATCGAGCAGTGGGTCAACAGTGCCACTGCACTGTGTCATGGTGTGTGCAGTCTACCACGGTGGACCTATATGCTGCCGGCATGCTGTCCGGCATCTGTCTACCATACCATGCCATGGCCACCATCCTGCAGATACAAGCACTGTGTGTTGCTGGCAGCTGCCATGGTGGATTATGGCAGTGCACACAGCCCCCAGGTGTGCCCCACCCTCAAAACTGGTCAGACCTGTACTTCCCTGGGGCTGGGACTGTGTATGCTGGCTGTTAGCAGGTTGCCAGAAGATGTCAGTGGGGTGTTGATACACCACCGTGACCAGTTGTGTGCCTCAGACAGCCACTGGGGTAGTCCCTCTGGGCTAGTAGCATCTCCAGCGTCACATACATTGCATGGAATGCCTCAGTGGCTCAACGATGGCTCGCAGTACTGGCATGGGGTGGTGGACAGTTGGGCCATCAGTGGGCAGTGCATGTAGGGGACAATGTGTGAGAGCATTGGGCCACAGCTGCAGCAGTGACTGACACACTGCCGGCTAGGATATGATGACTCCACTGTACATGGTCAGGGCCAGCTATACAGTCAGATGTGATAGGGCTGTAACCCATGACCTTCACAGGCCCTGTTTTGGGGGACATACTCAGGGTCTGACTGAGGTACAGGGCACCTACCTGGACACTCAGTACAGGGGTCCACTGGGGCAATCAATGGGTATTGGCCGAGGGTGACACAGTCACATCACTGGACAACATCAATGTACTACCATGGTGCAACCATAACAATACCTACAGTAGCCCATAAGACTCATTTAGGTAGGGCATGGCTGATACATTCAGTGAGTGTCAGAGTATATAGGGTGGCCAGGTACCCACCAGAGGGGGGACCCACCTGAACATTTTTGGGTATCCTGGTGGCCCAGTGGGACTCAGACCATACTCTGTGTAAGGTGTGCCTGTGACTGCAGACACATTGGCCACCTCAGGCCACAGATATATCCTACATTGATGTTGTGGTTCCCTAATGCATAGTGTGCCTGTGTATATCACAGCTGCAATCGCATGCACCATGGTCACTGCACACAGGCTGCCTGCCGGTCCCAGCCATGTTCAGTTGTGTTGGGTGCACCATATGTGTGTGCCTGTGCCCCGTCCTGGCTGTGACCTGTGGAGGCACCTGGCTGTGTCCTGCATGCCAGGTTAGCCTGTCGCGCTGGATGCCTGGTCAGTGACTGCAGGGTGTGTGGGTGCCCCTTCTTGCCACCTGGGACATGGCACTGCTTATCAGATTCTGGCGTGGTGCTGCTGATGCATGGCCATAGGCATACTTCTGCCATGCCTGTCAATGGTGTGTGTACATGCCATGGTATGGCCTGCTGTGATGCTGCATGGCCCAGCCATTGCATGTGCACCCCTCCAGTGTATGGATCCACAGTGTTGTCACTGATATGCCAGGTCCAGTCCACTATGAAAGTCAGACACCTGACATCCCTGTGCAGTATGGTGACACAAGTAGTGGCTGGTTATACCTTAGCTGTGTATGGTAGGCAACACCTGCATGCCCCATCCTGTGTGCACAGCTGGCTGAGGTCACTGTCATTCTATCCACATATGTCAGGAGGAGTCCTGACCATTGCCGGCAACTGGAGACCAACAAAGGAAAGGATGATCTGTGGCTGAGTGTGGCAGCAGCACCTGATACTGCAATGATTGGAGGCCATAGTGGAGGCCATCCAGGAGCTGGCGTGGCCCAGCATCACCATCAGGCACCACCTGTACCTCCACTACTGGCACTATGAGTATGTGTCTTCCACCCTTCTGGACAGTTTGGTCTCCATTTTTATCCCCACCCCCTGTTTACTTTTATAGTTCCTTGTTGTGTTGTTATGGCCTGTTACCTCTTGTTTGCATTAAAGTATATTTTGTGTGTCTGTCCTTGGTGACCACTTAGCCCACCCTCAGCCATCCCAAGTGTGCAGCTCTGTACCCAGTGCTCCAGACAGGGCAGCACCACTGCTTGCTCCCTTTGTGGGCTGTGCTATCTGTAGTGCTATATTGAGAAGTACCCAGCTGCAGTGTGCTGCACACTCATCTGTCGCTTGTGCAACATGCAATACACCCTATAGTCTGACAGCATAGTGCCAGTGCTATGCCTCTGAATATAGCAGGCTATGGAACAGGCGCAAGCATAAAAGACAGTGCAGAGCAAACATCGTGCCTGTGCACACTTTTGAATATCTGGACCCTAGGGCACTCAAACTCTTTTGGCAGAGATAGCTCATGCTTAATAAAACCCTACTCTTATTCCCGTTTTTAGCCATACCACTCACTAAACCAGCTCAAAAAAGGGTGACCATTTTGTTTTGCAGTGATGGGGTGCTCATAACAGACACCATGTCCTGGCTAAAAGAAAAATGTACAGTCCTGGGAGACCCTGAGTGTGTAATAGATTTGGAAGGAATTTGGACTTGTGGGAGTGGAAGGTCTGGGTTCACCTCAAACAGAGACTGGAATACAACACCTTCTAAAATAATTTTTGCATGGGTTAGGACAGGGGGGGACGAGCATTGTTTACATTGACCAGCCTAAGGTATGTTACTGTGCAGCTCCCCATGACCACCTCAGTGGAGCCTGCAACCAGGTAAAGTGCAGTCTGTGCGATGAGATGAGACATGTCATCCTGCAGTGCGTTAACAAGATGAAGTGTATTTTATGTGATGAACTGAGCAGCTCACAGCCATCCAGGCCAAGAACACCAGCTAGAGCAGAATGTATATGTGTCCCTAGTCCAGAAGAATCACATTATGAACAGGACAAAATGGTCAAGGAACTGCTGCCAGGAGTAATCAGCTTACACCCCAGCAATCCCACGTACTCCATCAGCCTCTGAGAACCTGCCCAATGACCAACCTGAGTCATGACCAAGTGTTGTTACTGATCCTCCGCGGTATGCACCTGTAGGGAAGACTCCTATCATAGCAGGCAAACCTGGAGGATGACCATGTGGAGAATGCCTCCACCATCTACCTGTGATACCAACCAGCTGAAGATGGTCACGAGATGAAGGAGAGCTTGCAGCCAGCCTCAGCCTTTAGAGAGGTCCTAAAAATGGATCTTCTTACAATCTTCAATTGCTATGAGGTTCTGCAGTCCCACAGACAATGGAGAGAAACAGAGGATGATTCTGCTGCCTCCTCTGTACCCTCCTCTCAACCCGACCCCTCTTCTGAGGTGGAAGATCCCACCACCAATGCCTCAAGCAACAAAAAAAAGGAAGAACATACAAAAAGAAGGGGTTCAGGCAAGAAAAAAAGAGTTTATTATGTGGGGATCTATATTGTTCCACTTTCTTTGGGCCCTGATGTCACCTCCTAACTTCAATTTCTCGATAGTGAATGTAAACAGCATTAAGAACTGCCTTTTCCTTTTTTCAGCTGTCCGACTGTGAGATGAATTTCCTGCAAGATACCAGACTTCACATATTGGCTGGGTTTTTCCTTGCCAAAAGCCAGCTAGTTCAATGTGCCCTCCTTTTGGTCTCTTGGCACTGAGCCCTGCTCAGGAGTGGCCTTCTCTTTCATGACCCCTGAGGTCAAAGTTATAAAGTTAGTAGACCTAAGAGCAGGGCATGTGTTATTGCTAGATGTAAAAATTCATGGTCACCTCTGCAGGCTGATTAATTATGCACCACAGTCCAAAACCTGCAGGACTGATTTATTAAAATTGATTCAGCTTTTTCTCTTTACATCCAAGATGGTGGTTCTGGAGGGAGCTTTCAATTGTGGTCTTACCTCTTTGGATCATGGTGCACAAATAAAAACAAAAAAACAGTTCTGTGATTTGTCTTTCTTGTCTATTGTATAAAGAGTTGGGTTATATACCTACTTTAAAATAAATGCTAGAATCCTACTCCCTTTAGAAGGCAATTAACTACAAAGGATTGATTTCTTATTTATTTTTCACCTCTTTCCTGTTTTGTCAGTCACAACATGCCCTATGGAATCCTGTGACCATGAACTAGTTAAGGTCACTTCAGGAAACTCCCTAAACTGAACCACAGTCCTGGGTATGGAAATTATACCCTGTTTTATTAGATGAGGGAGATATACGAGAGGCACTGAGTGAACTTCTCTTGGCCAGGAAAATGGTACTTATCTGTATGACGATGTACTTCTATGGTGGGAAGACATGAGAGCAGAGAGGAGACTTTTTTTTAGAAGTGGGGGAGGAAACACAGCAAAAACGACTACATTATGTACTTAACAAACTGCACTCACTTGCAAAAACTTCAGTCCCTCACCCTCACCACACAAGTGAAAACTACAGGTCTCAAATATACTAGCCTGAAAAAAGAGATGTCTCAGTTCCACCTGTAAAGATCCTGGCTATGCACAGAAACAAAGAAACATAAAATATGACAACAGATAAGGACTGCTTGGCCCACCTAGCCTGCCTGTTTTCCCTACCTAATATATCACGCAGACCCTACTTGATTTCCGGTTTATCCCACCCCCGTCTTATCACTAACGTTCCCTTACGCCTATCCCATGCTTTCTAGAACCTCGTTACAGTTTTTGTCCCCACCACCTCCCCTGGGAGGCTGTTCCAGGCATCCACCACCCCCTCTCAGTAAAGAAGTACTTCCTCACATCTCCTCCTGAGTCTACCCCCCTACAGCTTCATAGCATGTCCCCTTGTCTTGAGCATCCTTTTTTCTGAAAGATGCTTCCCTCTTGAGCCTTATTTATAACTGTGAGGTATTTGAAAGTTTCTATCATATCCCCCTCTCCCTTTGTTCCTCATAGATATTAAGGTCCTTCAGTCTTTCCTCATAGAGCTTTTGATGCAGACCCGTGCACCATTTTGGTTGCCCTCATCTGGACTGCCTCCACTCTTTCTATGTCTCTTCAGAGATGAGGTCTCCAGAACTGGACACAGTATTCTAGGTGAGGTCTCTCAAGTGATCTATACAGGGGTAACATCACCTCCCTCTTTCTGCTGGTGTTCTACCTCCCTATGCACCCCATGATCCCGCTAGCTCTCCTGACTGCCTTGTCACACTGCCTAGCCACCTTTAGATCATTAGATACTATAAGTCCCAGGTCTCCTGTTTGGTGGGTGTCAATACCTCTCCTCCCATTTTGTACTCCTCCCCTGGGTTTCTGTGCCCCAAGTTGCATGATTTTGCAGTTTTTTGCACTGAAGCCCAGTTGCCATACCCTTGACCACTCCTCTGACCTTTTCAGATCTCCTCTTATTTGTTCCACATACACACACCACTGGAGATTCTACTCTGTTGCACATTTTAGTGTTATCCGAGAACAGGCACACCTTTCCCTCAATCACTCTGCAGTATCACTAATAAAGACATTGAGAGGACCAATCCCAGTAAAGATTCCTGAGGTACCCACTGGTCACCCTCCCTTCCTCAGAGTGAACTCGGTTTACATCACCCTCTGTCTCCGATCCCTTAGCAAATTTCTTACCCAGTTTACCACCTTTGATCCAACTCTTAGGCTACCCAGCGTGATGACTAATCTCCTATGTAGGACGTAGTTGAAGGCCTTGCTGAAATTTCAAGTATGTCACATCTACCGCTTCTCCGTGATCCAATTCCCTCGTCACCATTCAAAAAAAATCTGTTAGATTTGTTTGACAGACCCCTCCCCACCCCATGAATTTATGCTGTCTTCTGTCCTGTAAGCCTCTGGATTCAAAATATTCCACTGTCCTTTCCTTCAGTAGTGATTCCAGTAATTTCCCCATGCCCCACCACTGTCAGGCTGACTGGTCTGTTGTTGCCGGCCTCCTTCCTACTACCATTTTTATGAAGTGGGATTACATCTGCCCTACTCCAGTCCCCTGGAACCTCTCCTGTCTCCAGTGAGAGGTTGAACAGGACTGTCAGAGGTGCAACCAGCACATCCTTGAGTTCCCTCAGTATCCTCGGATGAACACAGTCTGGCCCCATTGCCTTATCCACTTTCAGATTTATGAGTTATTTCAGAACTCTCTCGTCTGTAAATGGACTAATGTCCCCCTCGCTTCCTTCAATGCTCCTGTCACTTTTCTGTGGCCCCTTTTCTTCCCTTTCTTCTGTGAACACTGAACAAAAGTATTTGTTCAAGATGTCTGCTTTTTCTTGGTCCCCCTCCACACACTCCCCCCCTTCCCTTCTTAGTCTTACAATCTCTCCCCTGGTCTTTCTCTTTTCACTTACAATACATACCTAAAAAAATGCCTTGTTCCCTTTACTTCCTGGGCTATTTTCTCTGTTTGCACCTTTGTGCTCCTAACTGATTTCCCTGCCTTCCTCTTTTTCCTCCAGATACAGCTCCCTATCATTCTCTTTCTGTGTCTTCTTATACCTCCTGAATGCTAACTTTTTTGCCCTTACCTTCCCAACCACCTCCTTAGAGAACCACAGTGGTCTCTTTTTCCCTCTTGGCTTTGCTTACTAGTCTGATGCAGAGGTTTGTTGCCTTCTCTATGCCCCCTTTTAGTTTCGCCCAAAAGTTCCTCCACTCCACACAAGTCCTCCCCCCTGCCAGAGCATCCCTAAGGCATTCCCCCATCTTTTTAAAATCAGCCCTCCTGAAATCCAGGACCCTCATCCTTGTGTGGCTTGATTCTGCCCCAGTCCATATATTGAACCACACAGTACGGTGATCACTGGTCCCCAATTGGCCACCCACACGGATGTCTGCAGCACTGTCCCCATTAGTATAAGGTCTAGTACTGCCCTCTCATGAGTGGGCTCTCTAACTAGTTGCCTGAGGAACGCCCACTGCAGGGAGTCCAGAATGTCCCTGCTCCTAGCTGTAGATGCAGCTGGGATGCTCCCATCTATATCCGGCAGACTGAAGTCTCCCACCAACAGCACTCATCCTTATTTGCCATCTTTCGGATGGCTTCCCAGAACTGTATCCAACACCCCTCCCATGCTGAAGGTCTGTAGACCATGCCAGTGTGAACCGTGGCTCAATCCGTCTCTAGGGCGACCCACAGTACCTCTGCCCCTCCCTGTAGTTCTTGTACCTCTGTCACTTTTATGCTATCTCCCACATAAAGAGCAACTCCCCCTTTTTCCCACCCTGTCCATCTTGAACAGAATATAGCCTGGTATGACTATATCCCAGTCATGGTTCTCAGTGCACCATGTTTTTGTAATGGCGACAATGTCCACCTCAGTCTCTGTCATAATGGCCTCTAAGTCCAGAATTTTATTTCCCAGACTTTGAGCATTGGCATACATGATCTTCGAACTTCTAGTGCCAACCTGCTCGGCAACCCCACATTTTCCCTTCTGCCCTCTTTCTTTACCACCTCTATTCACATTCCCATCTCTCTCTTCATTACTACTAACTTTTGTTTCTTTCTGTTAGGTATCCTTGGGAATTTGTCTCCCTTAAGATTCTCCCTGTTGAGTACTCCAGTTTGTGTGTGTGTCTCTGGGGGAGAGGGCAGTTTATGTCTCCCTGCTTCCTTCCACTATCCCCCTTGGCTAGTTTAAATGTTCGCCAATGTAAAATCTAAACCATTCACAGAGGACTGCAGTCCTCCTCCTGGATGGATGCAGGCCATCTCCCCTGTACAGGCCTTTATCCCTCCAGGTGTGACCCCAGTCTCCAATGTAGCTGAACCTCTCCTCTCTGCACCCTTCCTTCAACCACTGGTTGAAGCACCTGGCACAGAGTACCCTATCCTCCCCTGTCATAGACAGGCAGCACCTCAGAAAAGGCAACTGAGCTTGCTACCTGCCTAAGACCCTCCCCCACTCCCTGAACTTCTCCTGAACCATCTTACCCATCCCTAGCAATGCAAAGGTAACAGCAGTTCAGGATAAGGAAACACTATTTTATGCCTAGTTGAGGTCTAAGAAACAGATAAGAAAACTATGTTGGGTGTCAGAGATGAGCATGGCATTTTACAAGCAGACACTGAGAAAATGCTGGCACTACATCCACATATGCAAAGAAAATGTTTAGCCCAGGTTCACATCTATTTCAGGCAGGGAGTCATTTTTTTTCTTATCTCCTTCTTCCCCAGGTTGCAGAGGACCTCTCAACTGTACTAACTACTGAAACTTCTATAAATGAGATTACTTCAACTATCCATTCCCTTATGAAAGACATTGCCCCGGGGAAGGATGGGCTTACCAGTGAATTTAACAAATTGGTTGCTCCAGCAGTACTGAAGAAATTGGTCCAGGTCTTCAACTTCATGCTACAATACCTATCCCTTTCTCCCAGAATGAAGGAAGGCCTGTTAATATTTTTGCGCAAGGCTGGAGTGAAGAGTGATCTTACCAACTGAAAACCTGTTTGTCTCTTAAATACCGATCTGAAAATTATTTAGAAAAATTCTGACATCTAGACTATTACAGGTCATAGGACATCTAGTAGCTTTGTCACAGGCTTGCTGAGTTCAAGGCAGAGTTATCCAGGATCACCTAATGCATTTACAAGAAATGGTTGAAAGAGGTAACATGGACAGATTGCATGGGTTTTCTTGTCCTTGGACCAACGAAAAGCTACTGACCCTAGTCTCTTATGACTTTCTCTGGTTTGTACTGAAAAATACAGGATCTAGATGATTCTTAATAACTGGTTGCTATGAATGCACCACCTCAATAACACCCATCATAACTTTGTGAGTGGCTGGCTTGAACCTGCCTGCACAATTTACAAAGGGGGTACACCAGAGGTGCCTCCTCATTTCCATTCTATATATATCCGCTGTCTGGATCTTGAGCAGAACCCTCTAATACCACCATTGTGGAATAATAAGGCATGGTTGACTGCATGGCTGTAGCCTATGAAGATGTTGTGTGTCTGCTAGTGCAGAATGAGAGATCTGTCTTGCGATCTTTGTGGTGGTTCAGTCTGTTTGACCTTTTCTGTGGTAGTGCATTGAACCTCATGAAGGGTATAGGCAGAATCCTGGGGGATATTTCTCCACTGCAAACCTCAGTTGGGGAAATCCAGTTTACAACAGAACCCCTGACCATTCTAGGGATTACACTTTGGATCTGGGGACCTGGAAAAATTGAACTGGGGTCATAAATGGAAGTGGGTAAGTGAAAAGTCAGTAACTGGAACAAAATGGTGATTAAGCAAAAAGAAGAGTTTGTTTGATTAAAACATTTCTAGTGCTCCTTTTTCTGTACATAAGTCAGAGACCCCCAGTTGAACTTGAAACTACTAAGTATTTATTTATATTAAGCACTCTGGGGTAGCAGACTAAATCCCATCAAGCAGAATATTACTTGCTACCTTATAAACTGGGAAGAGAGTTTTAAGCATCCTCATTGGCCAGGACCCGTGTACTTATAGGACAACAACCCTGCGACTGGCACTTTTAAAGCCGAGCAGGAAGCAGTGCAGCCCATGCATCCCTGCCTGCCTGAAACTTTCTGGCAGCCACAATAGTGCTGGTAATACCCACTGCTTGCCCTAAATACAAAAACTGTTTCCTACCATCAAATAAAAGAACCATCCCACCCCAAAAGTAGCAATCACATGGCATAGTGAAATAAAACATTTTATGAAAAAAAACCACTAAGCTGCTGAAAGAAACACTCACTGTTTTCTTTTCTGAGGCCAGTAATCCATGGCCCCAAGTTGCTAGCACTCCTACTGTTGCATTCGTCTTGTCCTGCTGTCATTCCACGGACCGTCCCCTCTTTCCTGCACTGCCACCAACACCCCCTCCTACACCTTTACAAGTGATAGCACTTTTCAAAGCAAATGAAGCACCAAGCTCCTGAGTTATGCAACTAGTTAAATAATCAATCAAGAGTATTGCATTGCCCACAGACTGATAAAACAAGCATCTAGAAAACACGATCTGATCGAGAAACTACAGAGGCTTTCAAGGAACACGCTCGCTCTTGAAACACATTCCATAACAACGCATCATGTTTGGGGTTTGAGAGCACAATACTGAATTTGGAGTGCTTGAAGTAAATATAAATGTGGGAAAACAGTAGCAGCAACACTGCCAAAGGAAGAGTTAACGTTTGGGGATTGGTACTGGAAAATTAGGAAACCGCTCAGTCTGAAAGCTGTCTGCTATCAAGTTTGTGTGTTGGTGGGTGGGGGTGGGGGCGTTGAGGACGGCAGCTTTATGCTGGCAACTCCACACTTCTGCAGTGATACAGTTTAATAAAGGGAAATGTATTTTAATAAAAACATTACACAAATATTAGAAAAATAAAGAAACTGCATTATTGTAGGGTTGCTTACACACTACAGATATGCGACATGTAGGCATTTTATCCTGTACAGGGGCCAATGTATGTTGGCTGTGTGTTGGTGTGCAAGCCACACTAGTGTGTAGCTGTGTGCATGTGTGTATGTGTGTGTGTGTATGTGTGTCAATCTAAGACTGTGCCTGTCCAACACTGCTGTATCCCTTTCCAGGATGAAAGAAATATTTGTAAATGCTAGCCTGCATCTTACAGTGGGTGGGGAAACCCTGTAAATTAGTACATATTTGCACATCTAGAAGCCTCGGGGGGTGCAGATTTGGCAGGCATGGAGTTCTTCCATGTTGCTCAGCTTTTACCTGTTATGCACCTGGATCCCTTCAAGGCCTCTGCCCCCACCAAGATCTTATGCTCCCCCCGGACCCATTTTGTATGCCCTGCCATAGAACTGGAGTCTATAGGGAGGGGTATCACCAGCAGAAAGAGGGAGGTAGTGTTACCCCTATATAGATCAATTGTGAGACCACACTTGAGTACTGTGTCCAGTTCTACAGGCCTCATCTCAGGAAGGGCATAGACCGGGTGGAGGTGGTACAGAGAAGGGCAACCAAAATGGTGCATCTCTTGCATCAGAGTCCCACTGAGGAAAGACTCAGGGAATTAAATATGTACTCACTGAAGGAAAGGAGAGAATGGAAACATGACAGAAACATTCAAATACCTCAAAGTATCAATAAGGTACAGGAGGGTGGCATATTGCACAGAAAGAGATGCTCAAGGATGAGGGGACATGATATGAAGCTGGAAGGGGGGAGACTTAGAGAGGATGTGAGGAAATATTTCTTCACAGAAAGGGTGGTGGATGCAGGGAACAGCCTCCCAGCAGAGGTGGTGTGTAGCAAAATGATAACAGGTTTCAAACATGCATGGGATAGACTTGGGGGGCCTTAGTAACAGGGCTGGGCTGGTGGTAAGGCTGGAGATCAATTAGGGTCTATGGCAGCACAGTAGGTAGGGACTTTAGGGCAGACTAGGTGGGCCAAGAGGTCCTTTTTTTGCTGACAGTGTCTATGTTTCTATGTCTGCTCCTCAACCCAAGGTGCTGCTCTGTCTTCACACATTCAGTCCAATAGATACTACTTTACTTCATACATTTATAGTGACTGTACAAAGCTAATTCGGGAAACCAAGTCCAACTTATATCGCTCTGAACTCGACACTGCCTCCAACTGTCCTACCAAGTTCTGGTCCACAATAAAAGAACTTTCTGGTAATACCACAGGAAACACTCTCCCCTCAAAAATTATTTCTGACAATGTAACTATCAACAACAATAAAGAGATACTACAAGCCTTCAACAATCACTTTGCTACTGCAGGGCTAGCTTTTGATAACTCATCTGCATGCAACCTACGCTCCCAGCTTACCACGCAACCTTCATAATCTAGTCCCTCAGATGCAGTCTTTTCATTCTCTCCTGCCTCACTAAAAGAGGTCGAAGATCTCCTCCTCCAGTTGGACACCAGAAAAAGTGCTGGCGCTGACACCTTCGATCCATACTACCTAAAGATTGCCTATCATGTCTTGGCCGTACCTATTATGCATCTATTTAACTTGTCCCTTTCTCAAGGGACCCTACCCAAACTGTGGAAGACCGCACATGTTATTCTGTTGTTTAAATCCGGAGACCCCTGTGATCTAAACAACTACAGACCCATCTCCCTTCTCCTGGTACTATCAAAACACCTGGAAAAAATCATGAATGCCCAGCTGAAATCTTTCATAGATGATACTAACCTGATAAACCCAATGCAATCTGGTTTCAGGACTGAACATAGTACAATCACGGCCCTGGCCAAGGTGACAAATGACTGGCAGCGTGAGCTAGAGAACAAAACATTTGTCTGCACCATTTTTCTAGACCTAAGTAAGGCCTTCGACACTGTCAACCACAGCCTCTTTCTTTCTTCATTAAAAGCTATTGGTCTAGATTCTACCTCCTTGCGTTGGTTCCACAGCTACCTTTCTGATAGGCACCAACAGGTCAAAGCCGAAGGTGAACTCTCCCCCTCAAATCTATTAAAAAGAGGCACCCTGCAGGGATCCATCCTGGGGCCACTCCTATTTGCCATCTACATCAACAATATAGACTCGGGCATCAATGAGGGGAAAAGCCGTACAACTCCTGAAACTGCCTGTAGCAACCTGCAAGCTGACTTCAACATACTTCAATACCAGTTCCTTAGTAAAAAATTGCTACTTAATGCCAAAAAGACAAAGGCAATGCTATTTTCACCTATTAATCATGCAGCCTACCCTGCTCTACCCCCATCACCACCCTCCTAGGAGAAACCCTGGAATTTGTGCCGAAATTCAAATACCTGGGGGTCTGGCTAGACTTAAAACTCTCCTTTGCAGACCACCTGGAGGATTTGTTAAAACTGAGGCAGAGACTAGGTCTCTTCTTCAGGTTAAACCGCCTACTAACTACAGCGGCCAAGAGACAGCTAGTTTAGTCTACGTTCCTTTCCCTAATTGATTATGCCGACTTTATATACAGCCAATGTGCTACTTCATACCTCGGTAAATTGGACATACTTTACCACAGAGCCCTGCGCTTCATTACTGGTCTCCCCTTCTCCACCCATCACTGCTCTTTATATGCGTCTATAGGTTGGACCTCTCTACACTACAGACAAAATAAAAATGCAGCTCTCTGGACATACAGAGCTATCACTGGCAAACTTCTGCAGTACATTGTTGATTGCCTGACTCTCAATATGCCTGGAACCTATGCCCTAAGAAGTTGTTCACTGATTTCTCTGAAAGCGTCCAAAGCCCTAACGCGTTTTGGGAGAGCTGCCATGGAATTCGTTCTACCATCACTCTGGAATGTGCTACAGAAATCACTGAAATTGAGCACTCCTGTTAATATTACTGCGTTTAAGTCCTTATATTCAAAATACATTACAGAAGCCTGCAACTGCTTCCAACCATCCTAGCTCTGGAATGTGCTACAGAAATCATTGAAACTGAGGACTTCTATTAGTCTCACTGTGTTTAAGACCTTATACTCAAAATACATTACAGAAGCCTGCAACTGCTTCCAATGATCCTAGCTTACTTACATCCCCCTTCCACATCCTCCCTGCGTTTCCCATCCTCCTTCCTTCTTGTATCAGTGCATAACTTGTCCTGATCCACCTACTTATCTACCCTAAATCTCACCCTCCCTCACCCATCTATTCCTTGTATACCCACAGCATCTCATTCTTTCGCTCCTAGTATTATCCCAGTTCCAGACCCCCCCACTGGCTGCCCACTTCTCCTGACACATGTCTTCCCCTCGATACGCCTGGGTCTTTTAAACTGACTATGTATGTCTCTTACATAGCATCCACTTCAACTAGTCTCTTCGCTGGACTATAATGCCTTTACCTTACAGAATAATAAACCATGCATGCTGTTGTTGTATCTGGTACTGACTTGCTACCCTATTGTTATGTATACCCTTACCGACTGTCTTTTACCTGAACCCAAATGTATTTTTACTTATCCTGTTTATTGCAGGCCTACCTGTACTGTTGTACTCTTGCATCTACCGTCTATTTGTCTGTATATAAATGCATTGTTACTTGACTTCACAAAGCAGGAGAAAACATTGACGTCCTGGTACACATAGGGACTAATGATCTTGCCAGCCGGTCAGTTGTGGAGACCAAGGAACACCTGACCAGGCTGGGTGACAAACTATCATCCATTTCATCTGACATCTCCTTCTCTGAGATCCTGCCAGTCTGGGAGAGGGGGCAGATGGACGGAAGGTCAGAGAAGGGGAGATAGGGGAGCTAAACATGTGGCACAAGGGCTGGTGCCAGGAAAAAAGGCACATATTTGTAGGGAACTGGCAACAGTTCTGGGAGTGAAATGTCTTTAAATTTGATGGACTGCATCTGACTAAGGAGGGAGTCAGTGCATTGGAGCAGAAGTTTGTCGTCTTTGCAGAATATTTAAACTAGCAAATGGGAAGAGGGGAGCAGCACCCCATATGTCGAATGGGAAGAACACCCTTCCCCCCTCAGCTAGTGGTCAAACAGAGATTCAGCATGTTTGCAGTTCATTTGCATCACCAGGTAAGAAAAAAGGTCCATCTCCCCATACGACACACAGGGGAAATGCCAAACCTCACCCAATGACTAACACACCGAAATCTGGCCAATGGAAAATCATGTACACAAATGCTCACAGCCTGGGAAATAAGATCCCAGACCTGCGGGCAATAATGTCAGAGGCTAAACTGGACATAGTGGCAATTAGTGAGACGTGGTTTACCAGTAACCACACTTGGGAGACTTCAGTACCTGGCTATGTACTGTTCAGAAGAGACCGAGGTGCAAAAAGGGGGGGTGGAGTGGCCCTGTATGTCAATGAAAATATTAAAAGCTACAGAAATTTAGAATACACATAAGGAGCCAGAAGAACTGTGGGTCACCCTGGAAACAGGAAATGGGACAGCCATAAGAACTGGGGTTGTCTACAGGGCCCCAGACCAGGGGGAGGACATAGACACATTACTGTTAGAAGATATACAAAACATGACAGCTAAAGGGGAGGTTCTGATAATGGGAGACTTCAACATGCCAGATACAGATTGGTCAATACCAGCAGGAACATCTGCCAGAACTAGACACATGGTGGATTCCCTGCAGGGGGAGGGCCTCAAACAACTGGTACAACAACCCACAAGAGACAGGGCTATCCTAGATCTAGTATTGACTAACAGGGAAGGGATCATAGATCTCCAGGCAGAAGGTCACCTGGGGGCCAGTGACCATCACATGGTATGGTTCAATTTGGCCACTACATCTAAATCATCTCATTCCAAGGCAAAAATATGGGACTTCAGAGGAGCTGACTTTGATAAGATGGCCACCAGAGTTAAGCTAGCCCTGGCAAAAAGAAATACAGGTGAGGGGGTACAGGCAAAGTGGGCCAGCATTAAGGAAGCAATACTTGAAGCAACATCCCATTGTGTTAGACAGAAAAGGAATTGCAAAAGAAGGAAACCACTTTGGTTCTCAAATACAGTAGCAGAAAAGGTCAGAGCCAAAAGGCTGGCCTTCAGGAAATATAAGGGAACACAGCGAGATGAAGATAGGGAGGCATACAAACTGCCCTAAGAGAAGCAGGGAAGGCAGTAAGGCAGGCAAAGTCCCAAACTGAGGAAACACTAGCACGAACAGTAAAGGGTGACAAGACTTTCTATAGATGCATTAGTGAAAGGAGAAAGTCCAGAGGGGTATTACTAAGCTAAAAGGAGAAAGGGGCATGTGAGGAGGAGGACCCTGTAAAGCATCTATCCTAAATAGATACTTTTGCTCAGTATTTACTGAAGAGAGAAGGTAGGGCAGGGCCCACAGCTCAGCACCATGGACACAGGGGAGGAGGTGAGCACTACTCCCTTCACAAAAGAAAGGGTCCTATAAGAGCTCGCTAAGCTCAGGGTGGACAAGGCAATGGGACCTGATGGCATACATCCCAGGGTACTTAAGGAGCTAAGGGTGGAACTAGCAGAGCCATTAGCAGAACTGTTTAGTGAGTCTCAGAGCACAGGAGAGGTCCCAGAAGACTGGAGAAGGGCTCATGTGATCCCACTCCACAAGAGTGGTAGCAGGGAGGAGGCAGGGAACTACAGACCAGTCTATCTTACCTCAGTAGTGGGCAAGATTATGCAGGTACTCCTTAAGGAAAGAATAGTGCAACACCTGGAATCCATAAGGGCACAGGATCCAAGACAGCATGGGTTTACAAAAGGAAGGTCCTGTCAAACTAATCTCATAGATTTCTTTGACTGGGTAACCAGAGTGGTGGACCAAGGTGGAGCAGTTGATGTCGCCTACCTTGACTTCAGCAAAGCTTTCGACACTGTTCCACATAGAAGATTGATTAATAAGCTGGGTAGGCTCGGGATTGGGTCAGAAGTTGGTCAACTGGGTGGCAAACTGGTTGACGGGCAGAATACAGAGAGTGGTGGTAAATGGTATACAGTCAGAAGAGATGCAAGTCACAAGTGGGGTACCTCAGGGATCAGTCCTGGGGCCAGTCCTCTTCAATATCTTCATTAGTGACATTGCAGATGGACTAGAGGGTAAGACTTGTCTGTTTGCAGATGACACCAAGATCTGCAACAGAGTAGATGATCCAGATGGGTGGGCAGAATGAGAAGAGATCTGGATAAACTAGCAAAATGGTCAGAAGAGTGGCAACTGGGATTTAATGCAAAGAAGTGCAAGATCATGCACATAGGGAAGAGAAACCCTGAAGCCACCTATAGGCTGGGAGGGGAGTTGCTGGCAGTCACAAAGGAAGAAATAGACTTGGGCATCATAATCACCGACGACCTGAAATCATCCAAGCAGACCTCTAAAGCAGTAGGTAAGGCTAGAGGGATGTTAGGGTGTATTAGTAGTGGTATCACAAGTCATAAGAGGGAGGTAATAATCCCTCTTTACAAGACACTGGTTAGGCTCCATCTGGAGTACTGCGTGCAGTACTGGAGGCCGCACCTTCACAAGGACATTAACCAAATTGAAGCAGTCCAGAGAAGGGCAACCAAAATGGTGCAGGGACTGCATCAGAAGACATATGAGGGCAGATTAACCTTGAGCAAAGGAGGAGAGAGGTGATATGATGAAACATTCAAACACCTTAAGGGCATTAACAAGGTGAAAGAGTCTAACATGTTTAAATATAAGAAAAACAGCAGTACAAGAGGACACAGCATGAGATTAGATGGAGGCCAATTAAGGGGGAATGTGAGGAAATTCTTTTTCACAGAAAGAGTGGTGGATGCATGGAACAGCCTACCTCAGGAAGTGGTGGCTATGAATACAGTGCAGGGCTTCAAACAGGCATGGGATAGGCATAAGGGAGCAATACAGATGAGTATGAATGGATAGGCCACTGACAGAGCAAAGGCCGATGCCACATTTATAAGGTAGAAAAAGAAATGGGCAGACTGGATGGGCCTTGCAGTCCTTATCTGCCGTCAACTTCTATGTTTCTATGTTTCTATGACTTGTGTAATGCAGGTCCACCTTGTAAATGAGCTTGCTCAATGGTGTTCGCCTGGGTAAAAAAAGAATTTGATTGATTGATTGATTGATTGACTGTTCAACCTCAACTCCAGGTGGACCATGAAATGGAGTACTCTGCTTACTGGGGCATGAAGGTATAGATTACTAAGAGTGGTGCTCCTTTGACATTGTGATGTGCCCCCAACACTCACTCCCCCTCTTCCTCTGCTCCTGACTGAGTCACAATAGAAATGCTTTTAGTTAAATCACTAGCCCTTGGTTTTGGCTTTCTTGAAGCTATGCTACTGTTCTGGAGACCTTTCTTGGCTGCAGAATGTCTGTTCCACTTTCCTGCTCCTGGAGTGAACTCAGCATCCAGTAATTATTTTACTTAATTCATTACATTCACTGGCCTCTGGCTACAGGACTGACTGCTTTACCTTGTGAACTGCTAGCCTGATTTGCCCTCTTGGCCCCACTGGGTGTTTTGGGGCATGCATTGCCCCTTTTCCCCACCCCCGGACATTCCTAAAGCCTGGGAACTTTTCACTGCCTGTGCAGTCTCAGCTGATGCCTGCCATGCCATCTGGCACAAACTCTTTCAAATAAAAAATTGGGAAAAAAGTTCAGTTGGTTATAGCGGTCAGCGCTTGCACTTTGGTGCTGCCGCTGGCCCACAGCCCCGACCGAGCAAGTCATTCTCTCAAGGCTGGCTGGGGGAATGGCTGTTGTGATTGTTCTGTTGGGGCCTGACTTGCATCACCTACTACCACCGACTCCGCCCCATTGACACTGGCCCTGCCTCTCACCACTGCAGCTGGGTCATTGCTCCACTCAGTCTCTGCCACAAGAAATTAAATTTATTTAACAAAAAAAAAAATATGTGACCATGCTTACTGAGGGTGCCACAGACCTCGTTCAGATCCTGCTGCCACTAAATGTGGACCCGCCAACTTTGAAATGCTGCTGTTGTCTCACCTGACTGAATCAGGAACTGCTGCAGAGGAGGGAACTGCTTTCAGGACTTGCCAAAACTGGTCAATCGGACATGAAGATGGGACCACCTGAACCAAGCATTTACTGAATTGCCACATAACTGAGTTTTAGGCAGAAGAGAGACAGGAATACTGCAAGAACAACCAAACAATCTATTCAGCCATTCTTTCCTCACTGTTCTCCTGCATCCATACCTGGCTTGCCCAAATTCCATTGACACCGAGATGCTTCTGTATTTGCACACTCCTTTTTCTGCAAATAAAAACCTACTGGAATTCAACCATTGCGGTGAATTTTTGTTTTCTGGCTAGGTGAGTGTTCTGTGACTTGACTGTTTAGTTTTTCCATTTACAGAAGTTGTTGACTGTACTTCCACCAAACAGCAGTGTGCTTGACAATGGAGCACACTGCTAACAAGATACCTGTCTCCATGCTGTCCGCATTAGCTTTTAAATAAAAAAAAATATTGTTGAGCTAAATTACACTGGGTTACTCCCTCTGGGCTGCCTGGTGACTGATTACTGCAGGTGGTCTGTTGGGTCTCAGCTGGTATGATGTGCTACTGGCTCCCCACCGACTCCACCTCTGTCTCTCACTGCTGCTTCCAGGTTGGCACTGCTCTCTTTGCTTATTGTTTCACTCTCTCTCTCTCTCTCTCTACTCTTTCAGCACCACTGCAGATGTGGAAATATTTCACAAAAACAAATCTGGCAACAATGCTTTCTTTATTGGGGCTACCAACTGGATCTACTGCTGTTCCTGGACTCACCAACCAGATGCTGGTCCTTTGATGGACCGTCAGACTAGATTATGTCAATGAGGGTCAAAACTGATAGGAATTCTGCTGCTGTCTTCAGAGATTGCCGACATCAACTGCCTCACTCAAGGGAAATAACTTGTCCAGCAACTACAGTAGGGGATGAGAGGAAGAACCAAAGGCCACCGATAAAGGTACTTCTATACTTTTCTTGAGCTCTCAATGTATTTTCTGTCTCTCCTCCCAGGCTTGATCCAGTTGTTGGTCTTGATCGTACTTTACTTGACTACCAGGAACACTCAATAATTGCTTTCTGCCTCCGCTGCTGCCTTATATGTTCCCCCAAGATCTGGGATGCTGTGTGGCTGGCAACATGGGGTGCAACCAAATGTTCAGTGTGAACTGGCTGTCTTTAAAAACCAGGACTTGCATTAAGGGTTAAGCCTCATGCAGGGCGAGAAAAGCAGGCTATGAAGGAAAGAGGGGAAAAAAATAACAAGAACTGCAGCTTGGCTAAAGAAAAAGTAAAGCACAAGAAGTTGTTTTTTTTCCGGGATCCCAAGAAACTATTTATCCCACTCCTCCATCCAATACGATCTTGGACAAGGGGTCTAAGGGGCCCTTGTACTTATGTTGGGGTACCTGGCTGGGAATGTGTGCCTTTTCATGGTATGGTGTACTAGCGCAAATTACTGGGGACCGGGCATATCACTTTGGGGCATTAAAGGAAGTCTAAAACCAATTGGACTCCAGGTTTTTGATTACAATTAATCACATACCAGTTCTAGAACTTCAGCCCCCTCCCTTTCAATGCCATCTGATTTAAGATGCATAACATAGCATCCATAATAGAAAAGACAGAAAAGGTCATTTATTTTACTGAGTGTACCTTCGCAGCTATCATGGTGGTCACAGCACATAACTACAACTGTAATCCCAGCCCAGTACAATATCAGTTCAATTTTTTTAACTATCCCATAAACGCTCTTAGCACAGCTATAATATCCCTGGAATGTGCACATCAAACAAGCTTGCCAGAAACCCGAAGATCACTTGTAAAAGTCTACAAAAGACTGTGCATAGTCTCTGCTAATATCACACAGTTGCAGCACAAGCGTTTCAGGTTTTGTGACATCCACAACAGGCGCCCTGTTTCACATATTCATGCTAGGCAGGGCTGATAGCTTTGCCATTCTAGGGCATATCTACGAATGTACAATGAAGCCAGCATAGCAAGGCCATTTGGTCTAGCTAGTCTGCTTGTATTGCAGGTATTGTATTCACAGGTGTATCGTATTCACAGCTTAAGCTACTGACCCATCCCCCAGTCCTCTCATCCTTTCCATCCACCTCTCTCTCATGACCGTATTTTCCCTTATGTCTATCCCAGCCTCTCTTGAGGTTGTCCACCATCTTCAATGAAACCACCTCTTCTGGCAGTGCATTCCAACTGACTGACACCCTCACTGTGAAGAAGTGCTTCCTAGCCTCCTCTTTAACCACCCTTCCAACATAAGATGGTGCCCCTTATATTTCATTTGCCACTAAGCTTAAGGAGAACCTCATTTCCACCCTATTTATCCCCTTCAAGTACTGGAAGGTCTCAGTCATGTTCCCTTTCTCTGTCATCTCCTCCAGGGAGTACATGTTCAGGGCCCCCATCCTCTCCTTGTATGCTTTACTCTGCTGACCTGTGATCATCTTCTTTACCCTTCTCTGGACTGTCTCCAGCTGGTTAATGTCCTTTTTAAGGTGTAGGCACCAATGCTGTACTCCATGCTCTAGATGAGGCCTCATCAGTGACCTGTACGAGGGCAGTATAACCTCCTCTCACCTACTGCTGAGCCCCTGGCTATGCATCCTAACATCTTATTTGCCCTTGTTGCTGCTTTCCTGCACTGCGTGGAGTGCTTCAGGTCACTAGTGATCATCACTCCCAGACCCTTCTCCTCCTCTGTTGCAGATACCCAGACCCCTCCCAGGTTGTGCTCTATCCTAGAATTCTTGGCTACAATGTAGATAAGTTTGCATATCCTGGTATTGAAGCCAAGCTGCCAAATCTTGGAACACCTCTCAAGTCTTTCCAGATTCTCCTTTAAGTCCTGTATCCCTTTGGCCATGTCCACTCTCCCACAAAGCTTAGTGTCTCAGCAAAAAATGCACATTTTATTTATTTATTTTATTTAGTTTTGTTGACTGGGTAAGTGCACTAGACAAATTCTGCCTATTTTCAGGCACAACCTGGGGAGGGGGATACAGATGAATGCCAACTGACCTTGAACCAGATTAAGATGTTGGTGGTATTTTTAGTGAATAGGGGGAAATTTGGCCGGGGCACTGGGGAAATTCCACTACTGTACTGTAGGGGGATCTTCTGGCCATCCAAATGGCCACTTCTGCATCAGTGTCGGAGGAAATGGAGGTGTCCGAGGTTGGAGAGCGGGTCTCCTCCACCGCCTCAGGGAACTTGGATACAGATACGTTCTATGATGCTAATGGATCAACTGACCTGCCTTTGCATATTTCAATGGTCTCCATGCACTATCCCATTGAAGTGCCATATTCAGAACCCACATCCATGAGTGGAATTCATGAAGACCAGGTTGTTGTTTCACCGGAGGAGAAACAGCTCCTTTGCAATCTTAGACAAAAGGAAGAATTGCAAACTCTTCTAAACAATGAAGAAGCCAAGTTTCTCCTAACGCAAACTAAATTACAGGTAGCGATGGGGGAACTGACATCAGTGCCGGGGCGGAGAGTTCACCTGTATTGCATGATCCTCTGATTTCTGTGGCTACGGATACGATACTCCTGAAGGAGAACGCATTACCTATGGAGCATACTTTGCGAGGTGTACCCATGGCAACTGCCTCTTGTTGAATGCCAGGTATATTACCTCAGGTCTATTCTTTTGAGTCTAAATCTTGGGACTCGGAACTGTTTGTCTTTGTGGGTCAGAAAAAGAGGGAGTGTCACCGGGAATGGCACATACAGGTATGCCAGTATCTGGCCTAAGGCACTCTCCTAGTTCGGTACAGGATGCTGTTCAGGGTCCCGCTAAAGAGAACTGGACTGTTGAATCAGCCCTCAAAGAGGTGGGATGGGCCCAAGTTAAAGGCTCTGAATGCTGGACTTCTGCTTTTACCTCGATTACTACTTGTCTTTTTGGGGAGGAACAAGAGCATGGCTCAGGCTACTGTGAATACCAATACTGCCTCACATTATCCGGCTCCTTCTGGGATCCTGATTATGACACCAATTGCTCATGATATTTCTTCACCTGCTACTAGCATGGGCCAGTATTCTGATTCTGAAATGGAGGAGGTGAGTCAGGGGATTCACTCCTTATTATCCATACCTGAAGGTTTGAACCTGAGACAAAATCCTGTCCTTCCCTTGCCTCAGATTTCCGATCCCTCAGAACAGTCCTGGAGTGTACAGGTTGACCTGGCAGATCCCCTGCCTAATGCACCAGTACAGCAGTGGCCTACAGCTGCTAGCTCCTCTACTCTTGGTCCTGACCCTGCATCAGATAGGGCGTTTCCACACCCTGATGACTCTCGACCCCCTCCCAGAGGCTTTACTTCCAGGGACTATGCTTCCTTTTTTCGAACACCTATCTATCCAGCTAAATGACACAACGCAGTCCACCTCCTCTACAATAGAGGGATGGACCTTTTCCTGGACAGGATTTACCTGGCTAAGACTTTGTTGAAGGAGTCTATGGGATTTAATGCAGCTGAGATCTATGCACTTATTCATGTGTCTGGTGAACGGACTTCTGATGTTAGCTTTAAAGTCACGAGAGGCCTAGAAAATTTTGAGTCAAAATATCATCTGCTCAAATCTACACCTGTGGTACCTTTTGAGGCTGTCCCTCTCACTAAGCCAGCTTTCAAGACTATCACAGTGCTTTTTCGTAATGACGGTGTTAGTGTTACTGGCCTGTTATATTGGCTAGGCCAAAGATGTAAAGTCCAAGGGGCACCTGAAGCTATCCTGGACACGGAACAAATATGGACTGGGGGCTGGCATATTCGAGTCCTCCTGAATGCAAATGACTCTGGACTGGTCCATCTCCCTAACAGTTTTTTCTAGGGCAGGACAGGTGTGTCTTGTTTTATGCGGGTCAACCGAAGGTGTGCTACTGCTGTAGTTCGACTACTCATTTAAGTAGCTTATGCGATAAACTACGCTGCACGCTTTGCAATGTACTTGGACATATCAATAGTCATTGAACTAATGAACCACAGTGTAATCTTTGTTCCTCTATTGGTCATACTTATAATACTCAAAAACACAAAAACCAGGCACTCACCCACTACTGAAATGAAATGGAACTGATGCAGCAGTATCATAAGAAATACATGTTTATTTAAAACAAGAAACAGCCTGACACATTTCTGGACACCATGACCCTTTCTCAAGGGCTAAAAGTCATTAAAGCACACACATCAATAAATACACCATTTCATTATGACATCACTATTATAAATCATTCCATTTGCTAATGACATCCTTAATACAATTAATACCCCTAGACAAAAAGCAAATGACCCCACAGTAAATGATTTGAATGAGATAAATCTGAAAAAATATAAAGCAACTGAAGTATCCTATCAGTATTAATACAAGCAATACAACAGGAGTCATAAAACTGGTGACATAGCAGCCAATGTTGTATCATACTAAAAATATCACAAATACAATTTACTATAGAACATAAAAGGAAAGGAGGGGAGAAAAGGGTGGATTTTTGGGAAAAGAAAAGATAATTCCAAAGTTCATAGCACTAATCCCCACACAGAAAACATTAGCCCCTCTTTATTAAAAAGGGTTTTATATCTATACCCCAATTTAGACCTGGAAAAACATGTGCTTTTAAATTCAAAATCCAAAAACCTTCTCTACGCAACATAACATTTCTGAAGTTCCCATCCCTAGGATTAGGGCATACTTTTTCTATTGCCATATATTGAATCAATCAAACTTTATTTAACTAGGCGTAGACACCATTGAGCAAGATCATTTTCAAGGTGGTCCTGGACAAAGACCGGTTACAGACAAGGTTAAACAAAACACAAAAACATATGTAGGGTATCACAACAGATGACAGTATCACAGCAGTTTGGAAGAAACAGTGAATCAGTAACATGTGTACCCAAAAATACATGTGGAATATCAGACAGGTCATAATATACCAGATGCCAATATTACAAGCAGATTGGGGGAGCCAGGGCATCATCATCATGTGTGTTATGAATCAGACCTGTGTAAAGGAGGTGGGGGAGAGAGAAAGAGAGGGAGAAAGGGAAAGAACGAAAAGGAAGGTAAAAGTGTTGGGGGCCCCATTTCTTGGGAGCTAAGCGTAGCTAAGAGCCCAATTGCTTGAGCAAAGTGTTGGCGGTTGAAGGAGCTCAGTCACCTAAAGCAGTTGCAGGTTTCAATCAGGTAGTCAGTTAATACTGCTTTGAAGGTGATTGGGCCCAGAAAGGTATAAAGTTTTAGGGAGCTTTGCATGGTATTCCAAAGGGAGGGGAGGGAGTAGTTGATTGAAACCTGTGTCCACTTTTCTCGTGCTCATTTGTTACAATATGAGCAGCTGTTGCATATGTAACATCCTTGTTCATTATGGCTCTTTGATGTTCTCCAATTCTTATTTTAAAACTTCTCTTCATTTTTTCATACATAAAAGCCCATAAATGCAGGTTGCTAAACAGATTACACCTGTAGTGTTACAATTTACAATTTTCTGATTGTGAACACCTTTCTATTATTTTGTGTGAGAAAGTCTTACTAGTAGATACAAACTTACAAAGCATTACAATTTTGACATCTGAAACAACCCTCTGGTCTGTTGAGCCATGTATGTTGCTCTTTCTTATCTATAAAAGTGACTGTGGCGCAGATGCAGAAACAAATGATTTGATACCTTTTATTGGACCAACCTGGATGTACAGAGAACAAAGTACTCTAAAGCACAGACCTACCAGTCCGTCTTCAAAAACTTTAGAAGCGTTAAAGCCTCTGGAAGAAGGACCGGTAGGTTTAAAAGCTAGAGCACTTTGTTCTTTTTTCTGTAACATCCATGTTGGTCCAATAAAAGGTATCAAATCATTTGTTTCTGGATCTGTTCTTAAAAGGACCAACACGGCACCTACAACATTTTTTTGTGTACCAGGTGGTCTTTCAGACTCGTTGCTTTTCTATAGGAAAATCTTGGTGGGCATGTTGCAACCCTCTGAAGATTTTCCTTAGCTGCTCTACACTCAATGTTTAGAAATATTTTGAAAAGCTGATGCATGTAGAGAAAGTAGTTACCATGTTCATTCTTCCCCTGCCCCTTAAACTCCTGGCCACCTTTATCCCTTGAAAGCGTGTTTCTATCAATATTTTGAACTTCTAGTCTTGCTTGTTTAATTTTCTTTTTACTATATCCTCTCTCTATTAGGTGTGTCTCCAAAACATCTGCATGTTCTTGGAAAGCCACATCACTACTGCAATTTCTTTTGCTATGTAAGAATTCTCCCTTTGATGTGCTTGCTAAAGTATGGGAAGGATGGCAGCTAGAGGCTACCAAAACTGTATTTCTGTCAACCTCTTTCCTGTACATCTCAGAGCTTAAACTACCTATTTCATTTTGAGAAATCTGAATATCCAAAGATGCCACTTGATCCTTACTAACACTGTATATGTAAATTTAAGATTTTGATTCGTGGTGTGTAAAAAATCCACAAAACATTGTAGTTCTAAATCTGTTCCAGTCCAGAAGAAAAGTACATCATCAATAAACCTCCTCCACAGAGAAATATGTCTGTGGAAGGGATTTCTTGAAGCATCAAATATATACAGACTCTCACAAAATCCCACATAAAGTTTGAAACTGAGGGCACACAAGTGGCTCCCATTGCAGTCCCCCTTATTTATTTGTAAATCACTTTATCTAAAGTAAATATATTAAATTTTAAAATAAATTCCAGAAGCTTAAGTAAAAATTCTGTTGGGGGGCTGTAGCATCAAGATTCTGGTTCAAATAAATGCAACAGCATCTAATGCTCCCTCATGTGGGATATTAGAATAAAGTGCTTCTATGTCTAACTTTACAAGCATAACAGAAGAATCACTATAAAAGTCTGCCAGAACATTCAACATATCTTTAGTGTCTCTCAAATAATGGGGTAGGCTCACAACATACGGTCTCAAAAAATAATCTAGAAATTCGGAAAGGCTTTCCGTTAGGGAAACAATCCCACTCACTATTGGGTTGGTTAGTGTTTTATGCACTTTAGGCAACAAATGAAATGTCACCATAACTGGTGCTTCCTTAATCAAAAAATCTCTAACATGTTTTTCAATATGACCCTCCAGGCACATTAGCTTAACCAATTCATCTATCACACTTTTAAGCTCCCAAGTTGGGTTGTAATTTAATTTCTCATAAAAAGCTACGTTTCCCAACTGACAATGAACTTCTCTAACATAATCTTCTTATCTTGAAGAACCACGGCTCCGCCCTTATCCGATTGTTTATGATAATATTGAAGTCATTTTGTAAAATTCCCAAAGCTCCTCTCTCCTCCCGTGTTATATGTATATTCTCAAACTGAGAGTGAGGCAAATTTCCAAACAAATCATTCATGTCTTTTCAACTAATCTCCTAAAAATATTTACTACATCACAACTTGTGGACAAAAAGTCGAGTTAGGCTTAAAACTCATCATACTGGAGACATTCTCATTATCAGCATTAGAACCTGGAAAAAAGGCTGCTAAGTTAAGCTTCCTACATAAAAGATTCATAAAACATCAATCATAGTTTGCACTTTATCTATTGCTACAGTAGACACAAAATTAAGTCCTTTAGATAGTAAAGTTATTTCTGCTGGTGTCAGTACATGGTTTGAAAGATTTATAATGTGAGAATTTGGTTCCACATGGCAGGTACTCACCTCCTCCTCTCTCCTTGAAACTGCCTCCTGCCTCATTGTCTCGACCAATACTCCTGATAATAGTCTGCTTCTCCCCCATCTCCTCCTCATCTTCTTCCTCTTGGAGTTGCAACATAGCCGTAACTGTCTCTTCCTTGAAAATTCACTCTTGGACTCCGGTGTGGTTGTTGTTGATGTTGGTTCGGGGGGGGGGTGATTTGCATTTCTGGCACTGGAGGAGGAGGTGTACCATACTGAATGCCTTGCACACTGTAGTCCCTCCTTTGCTCTAAAAAAGGTCCTTATTTCCAACTTCTTCTTCACTGTCCACACCACTTGATCAAACAAGACACTTTTGTTTAGGATGCCTCTCTGTTTTTTATTTCCAGGTGTATACTCTGCCCAACCCATAATCTTCTTTGTCCGTTTAAATTTGGTTTGTTTCACTTTTTATTTCAATGTCCAAGCGTGTTATGGAGTCTTTCAGTTTTTATTTAATCTATCAAATTCCTGTATGTCACTAGAACGTACTTTTAAAACCTCTAGTTCAAAACTTCTTCATTCTTCCTTCATTACAGTCTCTTGTTCTTCTAAAAACTTAATGATCAAACCAATTAACTTAAGGCTGGCTTCTGATAAGATTCTCTCCCATTCTCTCATAAAAGCAAGATTGTCCAAGCTGTAAGCAGGTTTTAAATCAATACGTAATCCACACGAATTCTCTGTACCTGGGTATTAGCCTCCATATTCACTTCAGTCCAATACATTCTCCTCAGTCTTAAAGTCAGTTTTTCAACATTCTTATATGCCTCTTTTAGTGACCATGCTTCTGGGCCCACTTCATTATCTGTTGTTTCATCAACCAAGAACGGATTTGCCATCCCAGCTGCTCGCAATAAATCATTCACAAAGCCCAACTGCTGTGTAGACTTGGGTATCTGTGTGTTGTCAAAATTCAAATTCAGTGTTGCTTCTAGAGACATTCCCAGACTTCTTATACTTATAATACTTATCCATGGGCGGCCCTTACTCAGACTGGCAAGGCAAACGCTTAGTGGTTCCCTTCGCAAAATGATCACAAGCACCCAGAAACCCCCGCTCCCTCTAGAACCCCTCAAGGAGCACCTCCTGCACAAGACGGTACCCACTTGCCAGTAGTCCCCAATTCTTCATCCCTGAAGTCAGTTTCAATACCTGCTGTCCAAGAACCATGCCAGGGACCTTTGGCGTTCTCTCCTCAGGATCCCTTAGTTATTCCTGATACTCCCTGTTTGGATGTTCCCCCACCCCACATCTGAGGATTTATGCATGCCACCTCCGCCTCCCCCCCCAGAGTCTGAGAAACGTTGGATGATCCCCAGGAAAAGAAGTTATCACCCCTCCCCCATTAAAATGTCCAGGATTATGGCAGCCCCAGCAATAGGTTTGAGGCCCTTACTGAATCCACACAGGCCTCAGGGAATGAGTGTCTGACACCTCTTCCCTAGGTTCATACCAGGCAGATCTCCCATTTGATCTAGAGGAGACTCTACAGGAGACTGCCATAAAAAAACCAGGAGGGTTGGACAAGACTCGACCAAAGAAAAATAAATAGTGGAAAGCAAAACCACCTTGAAGTTAGGGCAGGATTGCTCTCCCTCCAATCAACACACGATGCTTTTTTCCTTGTCACCGAACACTGTGAATGTCAACAGTACTAAAAATGACAAACGTAAATTGTCTGTTTTTTCCTGGCTGATCACTCCTCATGCTCATATTACCTTTTTACAGGACACAAGGCTCCATTCCCTTCCGAAACTTTCCAAAGCTATTCGATCATGGTATGTAGGCCCTTCTTATTGGACCATAGGCCCAGACATTGCTCAGGCTTAGGCATTTTGTTTCAAGGTGTGGATTTCCATCTGCTTAAATTAACCAGTTTGGTGCCTGGAAGGTTTTATTTCTCAATGTTAAAATTGTTCATCACTTGTTTAGACTGATTGATGTATATGTGCCACAGCCTAAAGCTGAGCATATTGAGTTCTTTCAGTTGCTACAGCCTTATTTATATACTCCATATTTTGTGGTTCTGGGTGGCGATTTTAAAGGGGCACTGTCAGCTTTGCCCCCACGTTTTTTGTCACGTCCAAGTAGTGTGCCTGCTGGCACATACCTATGACATTTGTACCCTGGAATGCATCCATAGATCTAAAAAATAAGCAGTTGTACCTGGGTTTGTAATATTTTGTGAAATTTCTTGTTTGCCCCGCCACCGGAAGCATATCGTGGTTGGGAACACGTGCCAGGCATGAGTGCCTTATACCATCGTCACTGTAAAAGATGTTGTCTGTTAATTCAATAATAGACTATCCTGATGTTATGAATCAAACCGAGCACTACAAGTATCAAAATTTACATTTCCAGACAGGGCGAAATCCCATGCACGGGCAAAGAGACACGGGCAAAGATCCCACGCGATGCTGCCTTTTACATGCAGGTTTGGCTCCGTTCTGGAAATGTAAATTTTGATACTAACGAACTTTCGATTTTATTCCTCTTTCGAAGCCAATTCCATTACTAATTAACTGAAAACAGCATCTTTTACGAATAACCATATAAAAATTAAAACTTTCGAGAATGCACAAAGTGCCTGATGCGAGTTCTCAACCACAATATACTTCGGTGGTGGGTCATTTAACTGTGGACTGAACGAACAAAGAATTTCACAAAAAATTTCAAAACCAGGTACAACTGCCTATTTTCTGAATCTATGGATGCATTCTAGAGTACAAATGTAATATGCGAGTGGCAGCAGCCACACTTCTTGGAAGTGATAAAAAACGTGAGGGCAAAGCTGACAGTGTCTCTTTAACTGTGGTCTATTTCAGATAAGGGTAAGCAAACTATGACATGAAAAGTATTCTGTGATATGTCCTTCCTGAGTAATATGATCAAAACTTCGGGTTTGGTTGATGCTTATTTTATGTTTCACCACAAATTAGATCCCACCTTTTTCAAAGGAACTTTGGCCACAAGAACTGATTTTCTTTTTGTTTCTAAATCGTTTTGCATACAGAATATTGTGACTCAGGTGGTTGAATTTTTCAGATCACTGTATGCTAAGCCTTAGTCTGAGAACCAGTTATGGCCACACATACTGGCCTGGGGTATGGAGATTTAAATCACTCTGTTAACTGCTCTTGAGTTCCAAAGTACCTTTATATCCTTTTTCATGCTCAGAAGTCTGTTTTCCATGTATGATGACCACTTGATATGGTAGCTCTAAACTAAAGCTGAATTGACTTCCTACTAAAATCCGCCACAAAGTTTCATCTCAACAAAGAATATGTATCTTATCTACAGAACAGGAAACAACTACAAAAGTTGATTTCCTTACTCATCTGACTGGATGTTATTTTACTACACCAATTCATAGTCTTAAGTTGGACATGATGTCTTCCCACTCTAAGCTAGCTACTTGCTCACAAGCCAACAACAATTGAACTCAGGGTAAGGCTGGGAAATTGTGCCCATACGCTGGATGTAAAGACAGAGTAAGTAAGAAATCCATGGAATGCTTATTTGACCAGTCTAATATTCCTGTTTTTAGTAATAAATTGATATTAGACAGGGTGACCTCCTACACAAGATATCTCTTCCAGAAGGGGGATACAGACCCCTCTTGGAGGATGGATTTTTTTTGCAGCCTTCCCTCTGACCCGGGCTTCTCCAAACCTCCTCACATCTCTCACTCCTCTGATCTCTGCTGCAGAAGTTAGAATGACAATTGCAGCACTACCTACAGAGAAGGCTCCAGGCATAGATGGCTTCATGAATGAGCTGTATAAACTCTTGAATGCTATATTGGCTGATGAACTTGCGTAGGTGTTTACCACTGCTCTGATGGACCATTCAGTGACATTATGCATATCAGAAGGATTACTTATCTGACTTCATAAATCTGGTGATAAATGGGATATGTCCAACTGGAGACCTATAAGTCTCCTCAATTCGAACTTTAAATTGCTGACAAAAATTTTGACTGCTAGACTGCTGCCAGTGGTGCAACAAGTGATCTCGAAAGTACAAGCGTGCTCCATCCCCAATCAGGCTATAACAGACCATTTAATTTTATTGTATGAAATTTTTGAAAGAGGTAACTCGCACCTTCTCCATGGTTTTGTTTTATCTCTCAACCAGTCAAAGGCATTTGATTCTATCAATCATGATTTCCTCTGGTTTACTTTGCAACAATTCAGACTCCTTTTGGACTTCATAGGATGGCTTAAAGATTTGTATAATACTGCCACTGTCCAGCCCCTGGTGAATGGGTGAACTGGTCCCCCTTGTTTCTGTTCAAAGAGGGGTCAGACAGGGTTGCCCCCTTAGCCCCCTTCTCTATGTCTTTCGTATTGACCCCTTTCTCAGGGATCTGAACAGCTTCTCCACATACATGCCCTTACAGATGGCAGAAGGCCTTTGCCCATCACTGCAGTTGCTTATACAGATGAGCTTTGTATCATGCCTATAATTTCTCTTCAGTGACAGCTACTTTACACTTATGCAACAGGTATGGTAAATTTTCAGAGGCTTCCTTTAATTTAATATAATTAAATGCAAGGGATTTTGTATTTGGACGCCTCTTTCTCCGATTTCCCATATTGAGGGTATAAGAATTGTGGATGAACCAATAAAAATTCTGGGAATTACTTTTGGGGGTCCTCATATGGATGTTTTAAACTGGGAATCTAAAATAAACCAGGGCAAAGCCCTAGTGGCACATTGGAATAGATGGCGTTTGGAGAATAAAAAGAGAGTTGTATAGATCAGAACCTTCCTGATACCTTTATTTCTTTATTTGAGTTATGTTTTTCCCTCCCCAAAATATTTAGAAACATTACTTTGCAGTGTTTTCTTTCAAGGTATTTGGGGTAGCAGACTCAACCCCAGTAAACGTAACATTCTTTATCTCCCCCTACAGAAGGGAGGATTGAATATGGTTAATCCTCTTGTTTTCTTTTACACCATCTTTCTATATGCCAACTTTCGGCCCATACTCTTTCACACTGGTAAAAGTTGGAGTGACCTTTGGTTTCACTCTTGCCAACCTTGGTATGGTAGATGGGATACAGGTCAATTAAGAACCTTGATTTCCTCTGTCTTAACCCCCTCCTATGCCCAAGAATGCTTTTCTAAATTGTGACAATGGAAAATAACTAGCACCCAGATTTTAACCACTCATAGGAAAGATGTTTATAACTATGTTATTCAACAGTATTATATGGAACACACACTTTTCCATCCTGCCCTTACCATTTCAAGATCAATTGACAGATCTCAAGTGCTCCCGCCCCCCCTAAAATGCGGATGTCCACTGGCTTATGTGGTATAATAGGCTTAATGTTAAAAGTAACCAAAAACACAAGAAACTGGAAAGAGGTACTGTATTAGATCTTTCTGTTATCAATAATTGGAGTCAGTAGATCATTTATTTTTTACATATTCTTATATGATGGTTTTTTGGCAGTCTTTGGCAGACTCTTGGTCAGAACCTTGGTTTTCCCACATTACTTCAGAAGTGTTGTTTTTGGGTGCTTACCCAGTTTCATGGAAGAAATGGGATAAAGATACTCTTCATGTTTTATTTACTGTATTGAAATGGTTTATATGGAACTCGAGATGCATGTTTACCTTACAACAAAAACAGTTCTCTCATATTGAATTGATTCAGAAGATTACTAGAGAAATGCAGGATTTGTACCTTGCAGGATCCAGACAGTATAGTCTGTCCTGCTTGCATCAGCTGTGGAGAAACATGCCATGGGTGACTGATTCCAACGTACCTGTTACCTGATACTGCTTTTCTGTGTTTTTCTTATGATTTTTCCTACCTCAGGCTGCTGTCAGTAATCTCGCCTTTTTGACCCTGGATCTCTGTGTTATTTCTTTATCTGCAGTTCTTTAATTGTGTAATTTGTTTTGATGTTTGATTTCCTCAATAAAACTTTCCCTACTCTTTTTGAGAAGTGCCATGGGATCTTTAACATCCACCTGAACTACCACAAGAACAGACAGATGGGACCTCGGTTTAACATCTCATCTGAAAGACTGCACCTCAGGAGTGCAGTACAACCTCATGCTGCACTACAGTGTTGGTACTGAGATTTTAACCCAAGTGCCTGGTGTGGGGATAGAACCCAGAGGCAAGTGTGCTACCTGCTGAGACACTGACACTGATTGCCATCCCCAATATTATTAATGAAGACATTGAACAACACAAGTTGTAGCACTGAGGCCCTGTGGGACCATGCTGGTGACCTCCCTAGTGCTAGGTAAGTCTCCCCATACCACCTCCTCTTCTGGGTCCTGTTCTCCAGCCAGCTTTCTACCCATCTGGTCCTCTCCCAACCCCAACATCTCGCCAACTTCTAATCAACCGCTAGGGGTACAGAGTCAAAGGCCTCTGAAATCCAGGTAGAAGATGTCCACCGCTGGCCCATCTACTGTTTTGTGGCCCAGTCAAAGACTTCAAGTCAGATTTGTTTGACATGACCTCCTCTTGTAAATCCATGCTGCCTTGCATTCTGAACAGCATGCTCCTCAGATACTCTACCATCCTTTCCTTAAGTATGGTCTTCATGAGCTTGCACATGATTGAGATCAGACTGACCAGTCTGTAATTCCCTGGGTCATCTTTGGGACCATTCACATGGAGGGGCACTACATCTACCAGTCTTCAGTTCTGTGGTAGCACGCCTGACTCCAGTGAACTGCCAGTAAAGGCCTACCAGTGGCTCTGCAAACTCCCTGCCAGTTCCTCCAGCACTCTCAGGTGTACCTTCAACGCTAGCAGCCCTTTCCTCACTCTAGCCCCCTCTACCACCACATCCATGCTCCCCTCCCCCACCACTCCTCTTCTACCCCTGTTGGCACCAGTCTATCTTTCTCCCTGGTGAAGACAGGACAGAAGTATTCATTCAGTACCTCTGCTTTCTCCTCCACTCACCCATCCCCTTTCCAAAGCCTAACAATCACATCCTTCTTGTCCCTTTTCTTGCCTATATAGTGAAAAAAGGCCTTCTCCCCCTTCTTAATTCCCTCCTCTAATTACAGTTCTTTCTGTGCCTTAGCCTGCCAGACTACCTTACCTGCCTCACTAGTCATCTTTAAGTAATTCTCCCTGTCCTCTTCTCTCTTGGTTTTCCAGAATGTTCTACAAGTGAAGGTCTTGTCCCTTACTGCCTGGGCAACCTCAGTACTAAACCAGCCAGATGCTTTGGCCCTTGAGTTCTGCCCCCTGAGCCAAATGCACTCCTGTGTTGCAGCCATTATTCCCTTCTTAATGAAGGACCACCTTTGGTCCACCCCAATGTCTGCCTTGATGCCCTCCAGGTGTTTCCTTAACAATTTGCCCATCTTCCTAATGTCTACCCTCCTAATGTCCAGGATTTCAGTCTTAGTGGAGATGTTTTCCCTGCTCATATCCAACTGGAACTACACTGTGGGATGATCACTTCCATCCAGGGGCTCCTTGACCATTATATCTTGCATGTGCTCCCCATTCGTGAGCACCAGTTCAAGGATTGCCTCTTCCTGGGTGGGTTCTGTGACTTCCTGTGACTTCCTGAGTCAGGAACCCATTCTGCAATGCTTCCAGGATCACCTGACTTCTGGTGCATGTTGTGGTTGGTACACTCCAGTCTACTTTGGACAGGTTGAAATTCCCCACTATTACCACCTCTCCCTTTCCTGCAGCAGTCAGTATTTGAGAGTTCAATTCCCTTTCCTCTTCCTGGTTGTGTGGTCTGTAAACCATCCCCAACCTCATCTTCTTCCCTCTTCTAAACAGTAACTAAACCTACATTGCTTCTGCCTTCCCCTCCTCTGACTCCTCCCTTGTTTAAAGTTTATTTATTACACAGTGGCCAAGATATTCAGAACAGATGCACCTGGCACAACTGAGTTGAACTGGCACAGCTCCAGAATTGTGCCCCAGGGCCAAATTCAAACCTCAGGGAAGCGCCGCACAACTCCAGATGCACCGATGTGTATCAATAATGTATGCCGCGCATCCCAAGGGGGCATGCCCATGCATATGCAGCACATCATGATATTCAGCCAAGATGTGCGTTGCATCTACCGGCACATCTCAGAGATGTGCTGCATACATGGGCACAAAGGTACGCCTGTAAAAAACAGGCCTAACTGGTAGTCACCCACAGGTGGGCTGCTGTATTGCATGGTGCAACACAGCAGCTGCCAGACCCTGGGTGGCTACCCCCCTAAGCACCAAGTCTGAGCCCCATGCAGTTGCAATATACAGAGCCCTCTGGTAGTCTAGTGGTACCCCTCCCTGGTACCCTCGAAAGTTTTAAATGAAAGAACTCCTTGATCCCCAGTAGTTTCAGTAGTACCTCTCTTCGGTGTGCCTCGATCTTTGTAAATGAAAGAAAATGCTTCATCCATGGTAGTCTAGCAGTACCCCCAACCACACAGGACCCCATCCCACCTGGTTCCCCCACCCAGGTCATCGGTGGGCAGCAAACCCACTTGCTCACCTCTGCGGCTGCCCGCAGAATGACATTTTACAGTAACACCTGCAATCTCACTGGTCTGCACTGTTGACCAATGGGCTTATAGTGTATACTATAATAGTTATTCACAACTTTGTTTCTGTCATTTACAATGATCAGGGTACCGGGCAGGGACAGGGGGCCACTAGACTAGCAGGGATGAGGGATTTCTTTAATTTACAATGATCAGGGTACCAGGCCGGGAGGGGGAACCACTAGACTACCAGGGACAAGGGCTTTCTTTCATTTACAATGACAGGGGTACTGGGCATGAAGGGGATCGCTAGACTACCAGGGATGAGGGATTTCTCATTTACAATGATCAGGATATCGGGCAGGGAGGGGTACCACTACAATACCAGGCATACTGTTGCAGGGCACCCGACGCATTCCACCAGGCCCGCCCTGCACAACGCATGCAAATGGGGCCATAATGACATGCAAATTGCCCCATTTGCACCTGGCATGCATAATGACCCCATTTGAATGCTTGAGTCTGAATATCTGGAAATTGTGCCTGGTTCATCTCCAGCTGTGCTGGCGCATTCCCATTCCAGGTATTCAGACCTGTCTGGGAGGTGCACTGGTGCATCATATTTGCGCCACACGCACATATTCGTATACTCAGAAGAGTTGCGCCATTGTTCATTTCTTTGGAATATACCCCTTCATTGCTCATGCACAACTCAGTCGCGTGGAGCAACCACTTGTGCCATTGCCAGGCACATTTTTCAATATTGGGCCCAGTATGTATAAAAACTTCAGTTATCACATACAAACAAATTTAAATTCCTCAATTTTTTAAATATTATAGGCAAAACCGGCAGCTGAATAAATATGACATTCTATATCACAGAAGTATATGCATTTCATAGGGTGCCATTTAATCTCAATGCCACTTACAATATGAATGTTCTTCTATACAGGGAGAAGCAATTTAGATCTTAGATTATCAGTCATCTTACAGTCAAATGTAAGGTATATTAGATCTTGCATCTACAAGGCAATAGGGCCAAATTTACAGATTTTTAAATATGAGTTAGATACACCTGTGTTAAACCAACTTTTGTTGTGTAGCAGCATACCACATCTAATTTTAAATAATGCATTTCTATGAGCATCATTTTCACAATACTTTAAGTATTTTTCATCATTTCCAAGGTTTTTAAGTTTATAATATGTTTTTGATACAGGTACATCTACTAATTTCCCAAACTCTGTTTGAAAGTAGTGTGGCAAGATAGACCAAGCCAGACAGTTGGGCAAATGGGTGGTGGTATATTCCGTAATTGTATTGTATATGTAAATGCACTAGAAAATGGCAGTGTTAATTCAAGGCATAGAGAAAAGCCAAGTTTTTTTTTTAAAAGGGTAACCTTTTGACTCGAAGGCCACCTGCTTGCCAGGAAGGAAGATTTTCATTCCCAGGTTCTTTTGACAGAGATGTGCAAAAAGCCATTTACCTGCCATAACTATGCATTATAGAAGCAGATTGTGTGTGATCTCAGGAACTTTTATAAATATATCACATTTTATGAGGGAACAGGATATATTCACCAAGAAAGACCATCCATTCTAGCAGTACTGTGTGAAATTCACTTCCAGTGTGTTACTGTCAGAGCCTGATACTTCAAAAGGGTTAATTCTGAATTGTCGTAAACCATGCTGTGGGTCACTGGTGGGAAAATAAACTGTTTTCTTTATGACTGAAATATTGCTGACACTGCAGTTCAGAAAGGATAGTTAACCTCTCAGCACAGTCACTCAGGGCCATTCTGTTTGGGACTCTCTCCTGACAACAAGATTGCAGCTGTCAACATGAGACTGCAACGTTTACAAACCAGTGATTTTTCATAACTTTTGAAAATCTTCATAACAGGTAGAGACGTAGTTATACAGTTTTAAGGCATTTATACTGTATACTTTCCAAATGTTTTTACATACTGTAACCTAAATTAATATATGTTCTCTTTTAGTTGTACTGCATTTATTTAAATATTTTTAGTAAAACTTTTGTTTCCTAAAGAAATTCTGCCTGCATCAGAGTTTATTGTATGAGTGACTGTGGAAGTTTTATTACAAATCTGTGACAACTGTTTATGCTTAGAAGGGTCACGGATAGCAACCAAATTGAAAGGGTCTGTGTGGACATCTGGATGGATTTTGGGAGAATACCAGAGTCTCATATGAGTCTGCTGGGCTGTAAACTGGGCTATTGCATGTCCTGTAGGGCAAAGACCAAATCAGGTGGTGCACTGCTACCCCGAAGAGAGTGTAATGTGGTCCTTCCTCCTGTGTGTAATAGCCATGAAAAAGGGTTCATATCTGGCCACAAGACTTGAGACTGGAATTGTGCCCTGATCCAAAATAAAGAGGGGTGCTTTAGGACCTCATGGCAAGATTCTGTTGTAGAACCAGAGAACACTCTGAAGGACACAAGGAGGGAATCCCTGTTCCCCCCTCCCTGCCATGGATTGTACTAGGGGTGGGCACTGTGAGCTTAGTGATCTGACCCTCGTGAGTGGGTTCATGACAAGTAGCAGTCTGTCACCCTCAGTATGGCTGTATTTACATAGCTGTTAATATTATTTATTACTGAGGGGTCCTATATTTCCATCAGCCAAATCTTTTTAAGCATATCATTAAGTTTGCAAAAGCAAAGAGTAATCCTTTTATTGTTACAGTTCTCAAGCAAACATTTGTGCATCAGTCTATCTTCATTAAGATAAATAGTTTTCCCAACCATTTAATAGCCTTTATATGTGCTAATGATGAAACAGACTTTAGTCTTTGTTCTGTATGAAGCAAAGCAGTTGGAAAGTCTTTTTGTAAATCAAATATTTACTTATAGAACATATTCTGAATAGATTCTAGCTGTTTACTTGTATATTTAAAAGCTCAGAGTTAGCTCCCATACAAGATACTGCTTATATCTTTAACATCAAAGGACAACTAAATAGGCTAATTTAATGAAATTAAGAAAGCAAAATCCGAAAAAGTATGGCTGTAGGCTAAGCCCTTACCTTTGATACACTGTACTTCATTTTCTCCAAAAACTCATTTTAGCAACATTTCATCAATTTTGAAAAATGTAAACAAAGTGCTGACTTCTTCAAAGTGCCCACTCCCAGTAGCAGCCTAAGATGGCCACATGTGCTTACAAGATATCATCAGAGCCACAGCACTCTGGAGTGATCATAGGATTTCTATAGGGACCTATTAAATATATTACTTTTAACTCTGTTGGACTGCATATATGGGTACAGTCCTTTACTATGCATGTGTGAAGATGGGGAGAAGGATTGGTTAAGTCTGCTTGCTGGCTGTGGAGAAGATTTCTGTAAGTTTTGCTATTGTTTTTTAAACTACAGGAGAGAAACATAGAAACATAGACTTTGACGGCAGATGAGGACCACTTGGTCCACCCAGTCTGCCCATTTCCCTTCCTATTGGATAAGCAGCAGATTCTACTTAACCAACAGCCTACTTCCTGCAACCCCGCACTACAATTGCCTTATGTCTGTCCCATGCATGTTTGAATTCCCCCACTGTTTTATACCCAACAACCTCCCCAGGAAGGCAGTTCCATGCATCCACCACTCTCTCCATGAAAAAAAATTCTCACATTACCCCTGAGCTGTCCCCTCTATCTTTAAATTGTTCCCCCTTGTTCTTACACATCTCTTTTTTCTGAAAGATGCTACCTCCTGGACTTTGTTGATTCCTTGAGGTACTTAAAGTTTCTATCATGTCCCCCTGTCCCTCCTTTCATCAAGGGTATATATATAAGCTCTTTCAGTCTCTCTTCATATGGTTTCTGATGCAGACCCTGCACCATTTAGCTGCCCTCCTCTGGACTGCTTCCATCCTGTCTATGCCCTTGGTAGATGGGGTCTCAAAACTGCACACAGTATTCCAGATGGGGTCTCACCAACTGTCTGTACAGAGGGATAACCACTTCCCTTTTTCTACTTGTGATGCCCCATCCTATGCATCCCAGTATCCCCCTGGCTCTCCTTACTGACTTCTCACATTGCTTACCCACCTTTAGGTCATCTGATATGACTACCCCCAAGTCCCTTTCCATTTTTGTTGCTGTTAGTACCTCCCCGCTATTGTGCACTCTTCTCCTGGGTTTTTGTTTCCCAGGTGCATTACTTTGCACTTCTTTGCATTGAATCTAAATTGCCATATGTCTGACCATTCCTCCAACCTTGCCAAGTCCCTTCTCATCCTTTCTACCCCCCCTTTGTGTATCAACTCTGTTAAAGATCTTTGTGTCATCTGCAAAGAGGCATACCTTTCCCTCCAGACCCTCTGCAATGTCACCTATAAAGATGTTAAAGGAAGGATTAGTTAATTCTACTTTCTGTTGAGGAAGTTAAAGTATAGAGGATTTTTGTAAGTTTTGATATTGTTTTATTTTCTTTTTAATTTAGCTTAAAGTAAAATTTAGCTTAAAGGCTTCTGTGGCTGGAAGTGACTACACAGGACATGCCCAGACTTGCCCACCACAAAGCCTTTTAAATTCTGACTAAGCCATCAAACTGCAGGGAGAAGAATTGGTTAAGTCTGCTTGCTGGCTATGGAGAAAATTTCTGTAAGTTTTGCTATTGTTTTTTAAAGTACAGGAGAGAAGGATTAGTTAATTCTACTTGCTGTTGAGGGAGTTAATGTATAGAAGATTTTTGTAAGTTTTAATATTGTGTTATTTTCTTTTTGATTTAGCTTAAAGTAGAATTTAGCTTAAAGGCTTCTGAGGCTGGAGTGAGTGTAAAGGCCCACCCATCCACCACTAATGCTAGTGTAACCCCTAGATGGCGCTATCCCAGGGGCTACTACCCCTGCCTGATTTGCCACTAACAGGTTGAGGGGCCTGGATCCAATGGCGGGTGCCTCCACCCAGAGGTCAGGGTTTGCAATAGTTAAACTAACTTGGTCACAGCCTCTGGGACACTGCAACCCCTTTCTTCCCACTAGTGGCCACACAATATATCAGAAATTACCTTCACAGTATACACTTACCCCCAGGTCTGGTTCCAGCACTGGGACCTCCTGTGAAATGAGATACAGTGCAACAATCACAGTACAGTACTTTAACATAGACAAATACCTCAGGCAGTATAACTTTGCTGAAACAAGCAGCTCTGATTTATTTAGGGGGATATAACAAGGACAGGGGGAAATCAGGTTAATTAGCTTATCACTCTAATAATCTACCTATGACTCTGTGCACAGGCCTATCCTATCAGTTACTGTCCCTGGGTACCCAAGCCCTAGTGGCTAGTCCAAACCATGGCAGCTGGTAGGGCCCTTTCACACAGAGAAAAGGAGAATTAAACAGTCAGCAGTACAGTAATTCCATTTGGATTTAATGTGGCAATTCAACAGGGAGCGACCTGAATTAGTACTCACGACCTCCAAATAAGATAGGGTCCTTCAATGTCAGCAGGGCTCACTTGAGGTACACAAACCTCTTCACACATCCATATAAAAGAAAGCACTATACCAGGCAGGCTGCATCTGTATCCCGATCACAATTACTGCACAATACCTGGGAGAACACACAGCAGATTCAGTTCCTGACAGACCGAGTGCAATTTTCAGCAATTCCTCCAGTCTTCTACAGGGTGAGCCTGGTTTCTACTCTTCAGAGATCCTTTGATTCTTTTCACAGGACGGATTCAGTCCTAACAAGCTGTTACACAAGCTGCAGACCGGAACTCTGGGCCTTACACACGTTTTTTGACTAAAACTGCACACTGAAAAAGCACAGGGCTCCTTCCTTCTTCACTGCCAAAGCTCAACTGAAACTCCAACCGACAAAACGGGCACTTCCTTTGAGTTCCTCCCAGTTCTTGACTGGATTGGCTGTCACTCACAATAGACTGCTGCTGTTGGTCCAAAAGGCACTGAAGTCTAAACTACATCTCCCAGAGTCACTGCCCATACAATCCTCTTGTGGCTGGCTCAGATTATGAGTCCAAGTTCTGATTCGTCCAAGGCACCATTTTAGAGCTAGCTTACCCACACTGATTGGTCCAGTTCAGCAGTTCAAAACTAGAATGGGAACTAGCAGACACAGTTCTGACTGCAAAGAAAGCAGGTTAGACAAACTGTAATTTCATTATTACTCTAAATAATTTCTGGCAAACAGTTACATCTTTCAGATAGGTTCCTTTGCACTCCTAGTGACTGCAAAATGAAGTGAATTGGCAGCAGCTTGAGTGGTACTCAATCAAAGAAACACACAGTCCCCCATAAACTAATTATGTCTGCAAGCAGACAGCTCTTAAAGAGACAGTACCAGAGGTTCTAAAAACACTCACTGATAAATGGCTTAAACGCCAAACACCATTCAGGCTTGGAGCATTCAAGCAAGCTCCTGGAAGTCTTTTGGGAACCCCCATTTGCAGGGGGTTACACCTTCCTGGTTTGGGAAAGCTTGACGTCCAAGGCCAAGCAAGTACCCATAAGTTTCAACTGCAACCATATACATTTGCATTAGGCTCGTACATGTATTCATCAGTCAATATATCATTTTACCAAGAACACATTTCTGAAACATTGCAGTACGTCACTCTTTCCACAGTATTACATACACATTGTACCATAACTCAAGTTATTACCTCTTGTACATGAAACCTGAAGAGAGGGGGCCCTTCCCTATCAGTTACCTTGGGGCTGGATGGGGCAAGGGCACCATACTTAGAAGGCAACACAAGTAACTTGGAGTTAGCACTGATGCTCAGTTTGGGCAATGAGCTCAGGGACACATACACTCCTTTATGGACAACATTGAGAGGCAAGTCCACAGGCCTCCCAAGTGAATCATAACTGAGGTGCACCACAGGCTTTACAGCTCGACCAGTCTTTCTAGGGGGAACTGTTATAGTCTCTGCACTCTGAGCCTCATTTTCAGCATTGTCCTCACTTGTCAGGAGTCTCCATGGGGGTAGAGAGGCTAGAACTTGGGGAACTTTCAGCTCCAGGAGTTACAGTTTCTGAGTCCACAACATTTGGCTCGCATGGAGAGCTTTGGACACTGGCAGTGGACTGTCAGGGCACTCAAAATACTCTTCTTGTTGGGTGTATCACCAGTCTGCCCTCAATCTATCATTTTCCTCCCTGAAAGCTCAAACAGTTCAACCATGCACAATGATTCCATTTCATCTGATCTGATGCTTTGCACTTCACTTCTGGGAGCATTGGCTCCAGGGATGAAGCTGGGGCTTAGGACAGTCCAGAAGGCCCAGCTTCATCTCCAGTATTGACTAGGGATTGCCCTGAAACAATTGACTCAGTTCGTAAGAAGGATAGTATTCAAAGTCACTCTCACTTTCTTCCGATATGGACTGACAGTCATGCTCAACTGGGACTTGTGGAGGGAACACTTTAACTTTGCTTCTGTAGGTGCAGACTTTCTTGATCTTTTCTTAGAGCAGCTCTAGTCACTGGTCCAGAGGGGCATCTTCTAGGGGCTCAGACTCAATTAAGATTTGTCCAATGGGCAGTAAATGATTTCTATGCATTGTTTTTACATCTTTGAATTATTCTCAGGCCTTACTTTGTACACTGGCAGATCATCTAGTTTGCCCACTACAATGTGAGGGAGATGGTGCCATCTGTCAGCAATCTTGTGCTTGCCATGCAGTCCCAGATTTCTTAGCAATACCGACTCCCTCCTGGAGTTCCTAAGCCACCTTTTATCATACCTTTCTTTGTTGGCCAGATTTCTTTTGGCAGCCATGGTTTGAGCCAGTTAGTACGCATGAGTTAGCTGGGCTTTAACTTTGCACATACTGTAAATAGTTGTCAGCTTGAACCCCATCAGAGAGACCCTAAAACACACATCTACTGGTAGTCGAGCTTCCTTCCAAACATCAGGCGGTAGGGGAGAATCCAGTGGCATCACTTTGGTGCAGTTATAAGCATGTACCAGGGTGCTAATTTGTTGGCTCCATCTAGGCTTGTCCTTTGGGTGCAGGGTGCTGCATATATCAGAGTCGCGGGTTGAAATGTTCAGGCTGTGGGTCCCCTGGGGTGGTAAGAATGGTTCTGGACTTCTCACTCCCACAGAGAAAGCATCTCTTTGATCAGACGACTCTCAAAGTCTCTCCCTTGATCAGAATGGATTCTTTGTGGAGCCCCATAGTGAACAAAAAAGTTTTCTACAAGTACTTTGGCCACAGTGGATGCTTTCTGGTCTTTGGTGGGGAAAGCTTGGGCATATCTCGTGAAATGGTCAGTGACCACCAGCACATTACTGATATTTCTTTGATCTGACTCCAAACTCAGAAAATCAATACAGACCAGCTCCATGGGTGCACTGGTGGTGATGTTAACAAGGGGGGCAGCCCTCTGGGGCAAAGCTTTCTCTGTAAGCAGCGACTACAAGTTCGAATGTGTTGCTCCACATCAGCCCCCATCTTAGGCCAATAGAATCTGGATCTCACCAAGTCAAGTGTTCTGTCTATACCAAGGTGCCCCATGTGGTGTGTGCAAGGACCTCAGTACTGAGTCTCAAAGGCAGTGGGCAGCACTAGTTGTTGTTTGTCTACTTGTCCCCTCTGTCTACTGTTTCTCTGTATAACAGTTTATTGATCAGTTTCAACTTAGGACCTTCTTTTATAACAGTGCAGTTCTCAAATCAGTGGAGCGTAATTTGGACACATCTTTCCTGCATAGAGGGCTTCTAAAGCTGCTTTGATCATGGGATCAGGGATTGAGCCCCACGGACTACTGTCATTGTCCAGCTGAGGCAGTGCACCAATGTCTATTGCAGAAAAGTGGCATAAGCAGCAGGTATGCAATTCTCAGAGCTCCCAAGCAATCCACCATGCAGTCCACTGCGTTCGTGGACATTTGTTCCTCCCTGTCAAACTTCCGCAGAGTGCCCGAATGTCAGGTTCTGCCAATCGGACCCAATCATTCTGGGGAACAGGCCTCGGAGAGAGCATCAGCATCTATGTGGTTCAGACCTGCTCGGTATTCGAGAGCATAGTCATATGTAGATAATGCAGAAAGCTACCTATGGCCAGTGGCATCCAACTAGCTGAGGTCTGCACATAGGTCAAAGGATTATTGTCAGTTTTACTAGTATTTTAGCCCCATACAAGTACTCATGGAATTGGTCAACAATAGCCCACTTCAAAGCTAGGAACTCTAACTTATGTACAGGATAGTTCTTTCGGATGGGGTCAGACTTCTACTGGCAAGGCCACTGGTCTCAGGCCATTCTCGTGCTCTTGGTACAACACAGCCCCAACCCTTGCAAGCTAGCATCAGTGTGCAGGACGTAAGGTTTTCTTGGATCGCATAGGCCAGCACTGGAGCATGGGTAAGTTGATATATGATCTCATGAAAAGCAGTTCTCACAATCAGGAGTCCAGCGGGCCCCAAATACTTCACTCGGATGAAAATACACTCTTTCAGTCCTGAGGGACGCTGACTTTTGGTATTTTTGTGGGTTGGGGATACCCTTGAGTAAGGTTAAGAAGGGCGGATCACTCTTGAATAGTCCTTGATGAAGCGCCGATAATAACCACAGAATCCCAGGAATCTTTGCAGTTCTTTTTAGATTTTTGGGCTGTGGCCAGGTGGTCAAGGCCTCAACTTTACTTGGGTCGGTCTCTATTCCTCGGTGGATACTTATGTGTCCCACATACTTTACTGATGTTTGAAAGAATTGACACTTATCAATGGACAGTTTAAGGCCAAAGTCCTCCAGTCGGTCCAATACCTTAAATAATCTGCTCTCATGTTCCTCCAGTGAGCTGCCAAACACAATAACATCATCTAGGTATACCAGGCACTCTAGTAAGTTCATGTCCCCCACTGCACGCCTCCATCAATCGCTGAAAAGTGGCTGGGGCACCTGAAATCCCTTGAGGCATCCTCATGAATTCATAGAAGCCAAGCGGACAGATAAAGGCCGTCTTCTCACGGTCCTCTGGGGCCATCGGGATCTGGTAGTACCCACTGCGGAGATCCAGCACAGAGAACCACTTGCTCCTCGCTTAGGCAGTCCAAAGCATCCTGAATGCGGGGCATTGTGTACTGATCAGGATAGTCCACGGTTTAGGTGCGATAATCCCACACATCCTTACTGTTCCATTCTTTTCCTCACTACCACAATGGGGAAGCATAAGGGCTTCTGGATTCTTGTATTACACCAGCAGCTAACATCTCTTGCAGATGCCGCCTCACATCATCTATGTCAGCAGGTGCCAGGCGTCAGACCTCTCACGAAATGGTCTTCGTCATGCAGCCGGATATTGTGTTCAGCCCTCATGCATCCCACATCCCATTCCTTTAAAGAAAACGCTTGGTCTCTTGGGCAAGCTTTCACTGATCCTCACTTTCCATTCAGCTGGCAGCGGGAGTCGCAAAATCAAACAAGTCAGGCGTTACTCTGTCATTCTTCCTTGAACTCTTGCTGTTGGTAGCACTGCAGTGTCTGCACAATGCACATTAGCCAGGATGCAACCTCTGTTTACTCGAATGTCTCTTTCAGACACATTATGAACTTGGACCATTACCCTTCTGGCATAAGCATGGGCTCTGAGGCAAATACAAGGCTTGACCAGCAGTCCCTCTGGCAATTTTCCATCGCCTGGTGCATCCAACATTAATATTTTATTCTTAACATCCTTTCTGATACGGACCTCTCCCTGTAAGGTACACTGGGCATTTGGCGCCAGGATCAGAGACTCAGGATCCTTCTTCCATACAATTCGACCGTTCCTCTGGTTTTGTTTTTCAGCATCTCTCTGCCTCATAGGCCTTCTTAATTAAAGCCGGAACTCTTAAAGCTCTACTAGTCTTTGACCCCTGTTTTCATAACACAACTGTGCCAGCCTTCCGAACATATGAGCATTTGTTCCAATCAACAAGGGACACCATCATACAGTCCAGTGGGGGACACACTAAGGCTAGGGTCTCTACTTGTTCGCCACCCAGCCACGGAGGTGGGGAAAGACAGCCAAATTGATATACCCGGAATAGGGTAGGCCTTCTCACTTAACCCCCATACATGCAGTCCTTCTAATGGTTGTAAGGGTACGCCTGACAAATGCTTCTGATACCAATCCTGGAACATAATTGTCACTTGGGAGCCACTGTCTAATACAGCTCTTGTAGACACTCCATTCACCTTTACAGTGGTCTCCATGGAGGACCCACTATTCTGGACCAGTCTGGAGAGGCGGTAGTGGGGGCCTGGGCAACTGACCTTGCCACAAAAGGACGGGAATTAGCATTTTTGGTGCCTCACTGGGATCTGTCGTACACCTCTTAACCACTGTTTTCTTCTCCAAGCTCTCCTTGTAGCCTATATGCAACTTTGTCAGTGTCTTTGGGGACTGGCATTCCCTTTCATGTGCCCATCTTCCCACAATTATAGCAAAACATACTTTCTGGAGTTTGAGCTGGCCGAGGCGCCACACTGGGAGCCAGGGCGGGGTATTACTAACTGGAAACCTGGGTGCCATCTCTGTCTGCGGCGTGATAAGCATTTGAGACATCTCGTCAGTTTCTCCACTTCCATGGTCAAGGAATTGAGTTTGAGCCGTTATCAGCAGGAGATACATGGTGGGTACCCCCACCCCATAGCAGATGCAGTCGGATATAGGTCAGGGGTCTGTACTTGCAGGCGTGGCCTTCATAAAGGACTGTTTTTGAATTCCCGGATCTCTCTCACAGTTCGCCCCATTGTGGCATATCTTTTCCTTGTCAGAGCACTATTGACTGTCAACCTCTGCCCTGAACTTCACTTGATGGGTCACCTCAGTCACTGGTCGTAGCCACAGCTGTTGGTGCAGGGTACCTCCCGAGGTCCCTTTTCTCAACTCCTCAATTTCTCTCATTAACTCATCATAGGAGTGGGATTCCAGTCGATTTGCCAGGCGTAACTGAAGTAACAGCAGTTCTGAGAAGGGGGCAGACTTAAGGATTCTGTCCAGTCTGGTTCGGTCCAGTTCAATCGCTGGCAAACTACCCTTTCTGAGGCATTCTTCAAACAATTTTTCCAGCCGAGACATACACAGACAACAACTCCCTTGGTACTGTTGTGCAATCTTACTCTCCACCATAGGTCCTCTATCAGAATCTGGGCTCCCATACACATTCTCCAAGGCCTCAAGATAGGCCTGTGCAGTCGCCTCAGGGTTACTGGCTCGCTTAGCATGGATGGTAGCCAGGCAGGACCTCGAGGCTCTCACTAACCTCTTTCGCCGCCCGAGCATTGCCATTCTAGCACTTGGGGGCAACATAGTCTATCCAGGTCTCCCAGTCATCCTCCCTTGGGGGTGGGAGGTGCCAGAGAAGATCCTCAACCTTCTAAGAGTCGTGACTAATGGCAGGTGCAGAAATAGGAGTCTGCATTGGTTCAGCCACCATTACGGGCACTGGAGCAGGAGAGGGTGTTGGGGGGGGAACACCCCCAGGTGGCAAGAATAGTTTCTTCAAGTCCTCCACAGTTTTCCCCTCTCCCAGCAACCATTCAGCAAATTTCTCCTCAAAAGTTTCAGATAGTGGTGGGGGCTGATTCCCCCCCGGGTCTTTACTGTCCTTAGTTATCACTCTCAAGCAGTGAGGGCTCCTCTGGGGTAATGGTCTGTGGCACTTTGGAGCTATCTATGGGATCCTTAAACTCTACTAGGGCCAGGAAAGTGTGGTGAGCAGATTAGCATGCCGACCCACCACCACAGGGTTTTGTAAACCTTCCACCTTGGAAAGTACTCCTGCACAGTGTTCAGATGATACCCAGGGGATGTCCAGGATAAGCATAGCATTTTGGGAGTCGATCTCCTCCCAGTACACCACTCCACCAGCCGGTGCACAGCCACTTCTGTCAGGGTACCCATTTTTTTCTTAACAGTGGTTCAGAATATGGCCACTAGAGGACACACAATCCCAGCGGTGAGCCTCCAAGATGTAACCCTAGATGGCGCCTATCCCAGGGGCTACTACCCTGCCTGATTTGCCACTAACAGGTTGAGGGGCCTGATCCAATGGCGGGTGCCTCCACCCAGAGGTCAGGGTTTGCAATAGTTAAACTAACTTGGTCACAGCCCTCTGGGACACTGCAACCCCTTCTTCCCACTAGTGGCCCACACAATATATCAGAATTACCTTCACAGTATACACTTACCCCCAGGTCTGGTTCCAGCACTGGGACCTCCTGTGAAATGAGATACAGTGCAACAATCACAGTACAGTACTTTAACATAGACAAATACCTCAGGCAGTATAACTTTGCTGAAACAAGCAGCTCTGATTTATTTAGGGGATATAACAAGGACAGGGGAAATCAGGTTAATTAGCTTATCACTCTAATAATCTACTATGACTCTGTGCACAGGCCTATCCCTATCAGTTACTGTCCCTGGGTACCCAAGCCCTAGTGGCTAGTCCAAACCGTGGTAGCTGGTAGGGGCCCTTTCACAAGAGAAAGGAGAATTAAACAGTCAGCAGTACAGTAATTCCATTTGGATTTAATGTGGCAATTCAACAGGGAGCGACCCTGAATTAGTACTCACACCTCCAAATAAGATAGGGTCCTTCAATGTCAGCAGGGCTCACTTAAGGTACACAAACCTCTTCACACATCCATATAAAGAAAACTATACCAGGCAGGCTGCATCTGTATCCCGATCGCAATTACTGCACAATACCGGAGAACACACAGCAGATTCAGTTCCTGACAGACCGAGTGCAATTTTCAGCAATTCCTCCAGTCTTCTACAGGGTGAGCCTGGTTTCTACTCTTCAGAGATCCTTTGATTCTTTTCACAGGACGGATTCAGTCCTAACAAGCTGTTACACAAGCTGCAGACCGGAACTCTGGGCCTTACACACGTTTTTGACTAAAACTGCACACTGAAAAGCACAGGGCTCCTTCCTTCTTCACTGCCAAAGCTCAACTGAAACTCCAACCGACAAAACGGACACTTCCTTTGAGTTCCTCCCAGTTCTTGACTGGATTGGCTGTCACTCACAATAGACTGCTGCTGTTGGTCCAAAAGGCACTGAAGTCTAAACTACATCTCCCAGAGTCACTGCCATACAATCCTCTTGTGGCTGGCTCAGATTATGAGTCCAAGTTCTGATTCGTCAAGGCACCATTTTAGAGCTAGCTTACCCCACACTGATTGGTCCAGTTCAGCAGTTCAAAACTAGAATGGGAACTAGCAGACACAGTTCTGACTGCAAAAAGCAGGTTAGACAAACTGTAATTTCATTATTACTCTAAATAATTTCTGGCAAACAGTTACATCTTTCAGATAGGTTCCTTGCACCCTAGTGACTGCAAAATGAAGTGAATTGGCAGCAGCTTGAGTGGTACTCAATCAAAGAAACACACAGTCCCCCATACAACTAATTATGTCTGCAAGCAGACAGCTCTTAAAGAGACAGTACCAGAGGTTCTAAAACACTCACTGATAAATGGCTTAAATGCCAAACACCATTCAGGCTTGGAGCATTCAAGCAAGCTCCTGAAGTCTTTGGGAACCCCCATTTGCGGGGGTTACACCAACCTTTCTTAAATACTGAAATACCACTGGGGTTGGGTTTGAAGGCTGTGAAGGAGGAGCTTGGGGAGCTATAAACTGATCTGAGCCCTCAGAACAGGCCAGAAAAGAGGAAACATGGAACAGCCATATGAGTAAAGTCTTAAGGACCTATAAATATACAAAATGTGTGAGTAGATCTATAATACTTATGAGTAGGATTGTGGTTTCCAGTTAGTACTATAGTTGACTGTCTTATGCTGCATGCAAGGGCATTTAGGATAACAATTTATGTTACAGGCTGGGCTAGGATTAGTTAATTCTACCTGCTGTAGTGAGAGTGGTGTGGAGAGGCTGTATAGGTAGTGTGGACCATGAGTAGGATTATAGGGTGCAATGGTTGTGGGGCAGCAATGCGACGAACATACTGTGGAGGCTGGGTGGGTGTCCAATATGCTACAGGCTAAGGAGGCTTGAGGAAGAGGTTCAGTGACTTGGCAGGGAGCTGGGGAGGTTGAGGAATGAGGGGAGGACTGCATCAATAGGAGGGCTGATATCTGAGAGTATTGTGGGGGCACCAGAGAGAAGGAACAATGGGGCAAGGGAGAGGTCAGGGGAAGGAGGCACAGTAGACAGGAAGCCAGTTGATGAAGGGTGGATTCTAGTAGGACCTAGAAAAAGAGAAGCAGCACTAGGCAGGAGGGAGGAGGAAACACACAATAACGCAAAGGGAGGAGGGAACATGTTTTCTATACTAGCAACACATGGGAAAGAGGATGCAGGAGGAGACTGCACAAGGGATAGTACTCACAAAGAGAAGGGAGAGAGGGACATTACTAGTGGAGAGACTGAGTATGGCATGGCAGTGGGAGGAATAATACTCAGAGAGGTGAGGAGGGAGTGGAAAGTTGGCAGTCAAACAGGAGGAGGGGGAGGAGTCTTAATTGAGAAGGGCAGGGGGGGAGACACTGGGACACACTGTAAAAGCACCTTCTTGAGTGACCCAGAAATGAGAACCTGGGTGGTGGGTGGTGACAGGCACAAGGAAAGAGGAGGAGGTGTACTAGTGTTGGGGACTCCATACTCAAGGGATCAGATGGGACAGCATGGGAGATGCACAGTCAGATGTGGGTAGAGTCCATACCAGGATTAAAGGCAGACAAGGCAGGACAGGCAATCCTAAGGTGCATAAGGAGGGTAGGAGGAAACCACACATTGTGGTACATGGGGACAAATAACCTAGCAGGGAATCGGTGGAGGTAACAAAGGAGAGGACTGAGGAAGTGGGAAGGTTGTGAGAGGAGACTGCACGAGGGAGGGAGCTGGATGCCATTGTCCACCTGGGGACAAATGACCTGGCTAGGAATGGGATCAGAGCAGTGAAAGAGGAATTTGTAGAGTTGGGGAGGGTCATTAGACAAGTAGCGCATACGGTAACCTTTTCAGAGCTGTTGCCTGTCTATGGCAAGGGTGATGCTAGGGTACTCCTCATCAGGGAATTCACTGAATGGTTGACAAAACTGGTGGGGAGATCAGGGTTTGGCTTCATTGGGGACTGGGGAGCCATCTGGAGGGATGCAGACCTATACTGGCGCGATGGTCTGCATCTGTCCGAGGGGAACAGGATCCTAGGTGACGGTTTAAATGCTTCATTGGCAAGCATTTAAACTAGCCAAGGGGGCACTGAAAAGGAGCAGGGAAATCCCAGCCTCCCACACAAAACATGGTAATTAGTGAGGTAAACACCAAGGTAGAGAAGTCATTAGGGAGCAGGACAGAGATAAATGTAAAAAAAGCAAAGGCAGTAAGGACAGGGATGGGGCTAAAAGGGGTAAGGCCATCAAAAAAGTGGAGGGTGATGAGTACCAATGCCCATAGTCTGTGTAACAAGCTCCCTGAACTGGTGGCCTTGATGGAAGAGGGTTGCCTGGATATTGTGGCAGTCACAGAAACATGGTACACAGAGAACCATGACTGGGATGTCAACATACCAGGATACACAATCTACAGGAGGAACAGGGAGGGTAAAAGAGGAGGAGGAGTAGCTCTCTTTGTAAGGAAGGGATCAAAGCAACAGAACTAAAAAGTAAACAGGGAGCAGATGAGGCACTCTGGGTCACCCTGGAGACAGAAAATGGCACCACAGTCCGCATGGGGGTTGTATACAGACCCCCATCTCAGGGGGAGGGAATGGACAAGGAAATGATAGAAAGCATCCTTAGAATGACAGAAAAAGGGGAGATATTGTTGATGGGGGACCTGAATATGCCAGATGTTAACTGGAGTGCCTTTGCTGCAGGCACATCCAAGAGTAGGGTCATTCTCGATACCCTACAAGGAGCATGCCTCAGACAGCTAATACTGGAACCCACTCGGGAGGGAGAAAATTTTAGACCTGGTACTTTCAAATGGGGACGGAGAAAGAATCTCAAATTTAGAAATGGGTAGCCATCTTGGAACAAGCGACCACCAAACAGTGTGGTTCACGATAAATACAGCCATACAATCAAGCCATACAAAAGCAAGAGTATTGGACTTTAGGAGGGCTGACTTTGAAAATTAAGAGTGTCTCAGAAAGCACTAGCAAACAGGCAAGAAGAAGGGGTGGAGGAACAATGGGGAGTAATCAAAACAGCCATAACAGAGGCAACAAGCCTTGTGTAAAGCAAATCAACAAAACACAACGTAGGAAAAAAACACTATTGTTCTCAAAAGAGGTGGCAGGGAGGGTTAAGGAGAAAAGGATAGCATTCAGGAAGTATATGGAAACACAGAAGGTGCAGGACAGAGAACTTTATCAGTTAAAGCAGAAAGAGGCAGGGAAGGCAGTCAGAATAGCAAAAGCCCAAACTGAGGAAAGGATAGCCAACTCTGTTAAGAAGGGGGATAAAACCTTTTATAGGTACATTAGGGAATGAAGAAAAACCAAAGGAGGGATATTGAGGCTTAATAAAAAGGAGGGAATATAGGCAGAGTGTGACAGTGAAAAAGCAGAGATACTGAATGAATATTTCTGCTCAGTATTCACTAAGGAAGAGGAGGTGGAGGTACCTAAACCAAACAAGAGAACCATTCTGAAGACGAGGGGTTGATACCAGTCCATTTACAGAAGAAAGGGTTCTGAAAGAACTAATAAAATTGAAGGTGGACAAAGCAATGGGGCCTGATGAGATTCACCCAAGAATTCTAAAAGAACTAAGGGTAGAACTAGTGACATCGCTGACTACTCTCTTTAACAAATCATGGGACGATGGGGTGGTACCTGAGGACTGGAGGAAGGCAGATGTGATTCCACTTCACAAAAGTGGGAGCAGGACAGAGGCAGGAAACCATAGACCAGTTAGTTTGATCTCAGTGATAGGGAAAATGATGGAACCACTTCTGAAGGAAAGAATTGTTGAGTACCTAGAGGCCAGCGGGGCACAAGACCCAAGGTAGAATGCATTCATGATGGGAAGGTCATGTCAGATGAATCTAATAGATTTCTTTGACTGGGTGACCAAAGTAGTTGACCAGGGAGGGGGCTGTCGATATGGCCTACCTAGATTTTAGCAAGGCATTTGATACAGTTCCACACAAAAGATTAATACATAAGTTAGCCAGCCTTGGAGTGGGTCCCAAGGTGGTAGCCTGGATAAAAAATTGGCTAGACAACAGGACACTAAGGATAGTAGTAAACGGAGTCCACAGTGAAGAAAGGAGGGTTACTAGCGGGGTACTGCAGGGTTCAGTACTGGGACCGGTCTTTGTTAATGTCTTTATAAGTGACATTGCAGAGGAACTGGAAGGAAAAGTATGTCTCTTTGCTGATGACACAAAGATCTGCAACAGGGTTGATACACAAGATGGAGTGGAAAGGATGAGAAGGGACTAGGCAAGGTTGGAGGAATGGTCAAATGTATGGCAGCTCAGATTCAATGCAAAGGAGTGCAAGGTAATGCACCTGGGAAACAAAAACTCAGGGGAAGAGTACACAATGGGGGGATGAGATACTGACAACAGTAAAAATGGAAAGGGACCTGGGGGTAATTATATCAAATGACCTAAAGGTGGGAAAGCAATGTGAGAAGGCAGTAAGGAAGGCTGGGGGGATACTGGGATGCATAGGGAGAGGCATCAATAGTAAAAAACAGGAAGTTGTTATCCCTCTGTACAGACAGTTGGTGAGACCCCATCTGGAGTACTGTGTGCAGTTCTGGAGACCCCATCTCCGCAAAGACATAGACAGAGTGGAGGCTGTCCAGAGAAGGGCAACTAAAATGGTGCAGGGTCTGCACCAGAAGACATACGAAAAAAGACTAAAGGAACTTAATATGTATATCCTTGAGGAAAGAAGGGAGAAAGGAGACATGATAGAAACTTTCAAGTACGTCCAAGGGAATCAAAGTCCAAGAGGGTAGCATCTTTCAGAAAAAGAGATGTGCCAGAACAAGGGGGCACAATTTGAAGATAGAGGAGGGAGGGCTCAGAGGTAATGTGAGGAAGTATTTTTTCAAGAAGAGGGTTGTGGATGCATGGAACAGCCTCCCTGAGGAAGTTGTGGAGTCAAAAACAGTGGTTGAATTCAAGAATGCATGGGACAGACATAAGGCTGTCCTAGTGGGGGGTAGGAGGAAGTAAGCTGTTGGTTAACTAGGATCTGCAGCTTATCTGTTAGGTAGGAAAATGGGCAGACTAGGTGGGCTAAGCGGTCCTTATTTGCCGTCAAATTCTACTTTTCTATGTTTCTATGTTTCTGGGGAGTCTAGGCATTCTTTGAAGTGCTCCCAGTACCCTGCACAAGCACAGTGAGAAAGGAGAGGATTAGGGAGTTGAACACATGGTTGGTAGAATGGTGTCAAACTAAGGGATATGGGGTTGTGGGTGGCTGGGGCAGTACTTGGGATAATAACAATCTGTTTGCAACAGATAGGCTGCACCTTAGTTGGGAGGGGAAGGTGGTATTAAAGCATAGACTGGGGAGGTATATTGCGACAAAGGTGGATTTAAACTAGATGGGGGTCGGCAAGTGCACAGCAGGTAGGCAGGGATCTGATAGAGTGGAGCCAACCCCCAGGCTAGCAGGGAAGGACTTGGGGTGGCCGAAAAAGGAGGGAGTAGAAGGAAGGAAATGGAAGCCAATGACGGGAAGGGTGCAGGATGGAGGGTGGTCTCGCTGAATGCAAGAAGCTTAGGCAACAAATCTGCTGAGTTACAGGCACTCTTAGCAGTGTGGAGGGTGGATATTGCAGCTGTCATAAAAATGTGGGCAACTGAGCACCGGGACTGGGATCTGGCAATCCCAGGATACAAAGTATACAGGAAGGATTTTAAGGAAGGAAGGGGTGGTGGGGTGGCAGTCTATGTGTGGGACGAGATCAAATGTACAAGGGATGAGGGGAAGAAAGGAGAACAGAGGCAATCTGGCTGCAGCAATTCTGACTTGAGGGGTAGGAAACTGAGGTTTGGGATGGTATACAGGCCACCGCCCCAGTCTGAGGAGCTTGGCAGGGAATTAGCAGGACAAATCAGAAAGGTATGTAGAAAAGGGAAGGTGGTCATCGTGGGGGATTTCAACTTGCCGGGGGCTGACTGGAGCATTCCAGTCACCTCCAGTTCTAGGGAGCAAGTGCTCCTCACCAAACGGTGTGATTTAATATCACGATGTGTGGAGAGCCAGAGAAATCAGTTACTCAGGTAGTAAACTTCAGGGGGCAGACTTTGGGAGGATGCAGGAAGTACTGAAAGGGAAACTAGAGGGCAGGGTTTCAATTAATTTATTTTCTGTGGAAGTCTAAAACTTCCAGGAGTCAAAATTTGGAAGTCATTCCAATGTTTTGGAAGTCAAAATACTTCCAGGATACCACTTTTGGAAGTCAGTATTCTGGGAAGGACAATTGTATGGATGTTTCTGTAATATATTAGTGATAAAACACAATTTCTTTCAGAGCAATCCATCTTTTCTGATATCCATGCATGCAAATTTGGAAGTCATCTAATGTTTTGTTTTATATCTGGAAGTCAATGACTTCCACCCTCTTTATTTTGGAAGTTTTTGCCTTATTTTTGGAAGTCAAATACTTCCAAAATGAAGTTAACTGAAGCCCTGCTAGAGGGCATGAGGCAGGAGATGGATGCAGAGCAGAAATGGGATATTATTAAAAGGGGATTATAGAGGCAGCAGAAGCCTGCACCAAGACACAGAGTAAGAGGAGCAGAGCAAGAAAACCATGCTGGTTGAATAGCGAGGTAGTGGAGGTGGTGAGAACAAAACGAGGCACATCAGGGTATAGAAGGACAGGGAAGGAAGTGAACAGGAAGGAGGATAAAGATGGTCCAGGAGGTGGACCAGACAAGTGAGAGAAGCCAAGGCCCAGAGGCAGCTGGAGATTAGCGCAGGGAATTAATGGGAGACTTTTCAGATACATCAGGGAGAAAGGAACTGCAAGGAGGCAATGGTGAGGATAAAAGGGGTGGGAGTGGAGCGGAAAGGGTGAGGAGCAGGCAGAAGCACTGAATGAATACTTTTTTCTCAGTGTTCAAGGAAGAAGGGAGGCACTACTACCATGGGCTGGGAGGATGGGGACAGGGGATGGAGGCAACAGATGGAAGAATTGAGGCAAGTAGAGTCCTAGAGGCACTGAGGATACTGAAGGTAGACAAGGCAACAGGGCGGATGGTATCTACCCAGGGTGCTGAGGGAGATGGGCGGAAGTGTTGGTGGACACTGGACGGATCTGTATAGCACCTCACTGGAGTCGGGATGTATGCCACTGGACTGGAGGATGGCACATGTAGTACCATTACACAAGAGTGGACCAAGGGATGAACTGGGTAATTATCACCTGGTAAGTCTCACCTCCATAGTGTGCAAACTCATGGAGACAATACTAAAGGAAAGACTGGTGTTGTACCTGGAGGACAATGGCCTCCAGGATGTGAGGCAGCATGGGTTTGTTTCAGGGAAGTCTTGTCAAACCCACCTGATACAATATTATGACTGGGTGACAGGTGAGCAAGATAAGGGTCATGCGGTGGATGTTCTTTACTTGGACTTCAGCAAGGCCTTCGATTCTGTGCCTCATGGGCGGCTTGGGGGGAAGCTAACTGGTATAGGGGTAGAGGCAAAAATGATGAACTGGATTACAAGCTGGTTGAGTGGGAGGCTGCAACGGGTGATGGTGAGACGGGAGCTCTCAACTCGAAGGCCGGTGATGAGTGCGGTGCCACAGGGCTCTGTGTTGGGGCCAGTATTGTTTGGGCTCTTCATATCAGACTTTGCAAATGGGGTGGTGAGCAAGATAAGTCTGTTCGCTGACGACACCAAAATCGGAGCAGTGGTGAATGGAGAGGAGGGATGGAGCAGCTGCAGGGGGATCTAAGCAAGCTAGAGAAGTGGTCAGAGAGATGGCAGCAGGGGTTCAATGCAAAGAAGTGTAAGGTTATGCACTTTGAGGTGAAGAACCCAAAGAGAGAATACTGGCTGGGAGGGGTTAAGCTGGGGATCACTAAGGAGGAGAAGGACCTAGGGGTAATGATAACAGGGAACATGGACAACACTGCCCAGTGCAGGAGAGCGGCTGCAAAAGTGAACAAAATGCTGGGGTGCATAGCAAGGGTTTTTTCGTCCAGGTGAAGAGAGGTGATCTTGCCCCTCTACAGGTCGCTGGTAAGGCCACACTTAGAGTATTGTGTGCAGTTTTGGAGGCCATACCTAAAGCATGATATCAGGCTACTGGAGGGAGTGCAGAGGAGGGTAACAAAAATGATATGTGGAATGGAAGCGACAGACTATGACAGCAGGCTGAGAGACCTGAATATGTACACCCTGGAGGACAGAAGGAAGGGGGGGACATGATAGAGACATTCAAGTATCTGAGGGGAATCAATAAGGATGGGTCAGATGGGGTCTTTAAGTTAAGGAGGGGGAGGGTCACCAGGGGGCATGTGCTAAGAATAGAGGGGGGAAGATTTAGAAAGAAAATGTGGAGACATTATTTCACAGAGAGGGTGGTAGCAAAATGGAACACCCTACCAGAATGGGTGGTATCGTGTAAATCTGTGAACAGTTTTAAAAGGGCATGGGACAGGGAACAGGGGATAGTGAGGATGGGGGAGGTGAGGGTGCCAGTGGGATGACAAATGGGAGGGGGTGGGCAGTTGCAAACTAGGGTGCTAGCTGCACACTCAAGCAGACTTAGATAGACCAGGCGGTCTGTTTCGCTGGCACATTCGTATGTTCATATGTACACATGCACAGTAAAAGACTTTACCGATATATACAGCCCGAGGGAGTTAAAATGATATATTTAATAGGTCCTCAGAGATCCTATATAATTGCTCTGGAGTGCTGTGGCTCTGATGACATAATCACATAAGCACATTGCAACCATCTTAGGCTGCTACTGGAGCGGGCACTTTGAAAAAGCTCTTTGTTTACATTTTTCAAGCTTGACAAAATGCTGCTAAAATTAGTTTATGGAGAAAATGAAGTACAGTGTATCACAGGTAAGAGCTTTAGTCTACAGCCCTACAGTTTCTGATTTTGCTTTCTTCATTTCATTTAATTAGCCTGTTTAGTTGTCTTTTAAATGTTTGCTTGAGAGCCAAGAATGAGTTACCTGCAAAGGGTTCTACGATATCGGTTCGACAACACTTTTGTTGACCGGCATCACATCGACTAGATTTATGTCAACCCGAAGGTTACGATTGACATAAATCCTGTTTATCTAACAGTCCTGTGTTTTCATTGAGGGCTTGCCCCAACCTCCCATGTGGGGGACTCTGCCCCCCCCCCACACTCCCCATACTTTAGATTCTCAACTCCAGTCAGAGTTGATTTGGGGAGGGGGTGCAGGACCAGGAAACAGTGTGCCCCTGTCTCAGGTGCACCAACACAGTGACCTGTCAGCAAAATGTCGATTTTGCCAACAGTGAGGTATGTCACTGTGTTGGTGTCACCGTCGGTTCGGCATACCCCTGCAAAGTTGTTCACAAACCTTACAATAGCTTTAGATGTAATTGCTGCTTGTTTCTTTAAGGTTTTCAGTTGAGTCATCCAGGAGTGATCCACATCAAAGTACATCCCTATGTATTTACAGCACGACACAACTTCCAGATCTGAATTGGCAAAGGTCCTCATATCATGATTGTATTTTGACTCAAATACCAGAATTTTGGACTTTTCAGCGTTTATTTCAAAATCCAAATTAAAGAGGTGCTGTTGAGTAAGCCTGATTGCTTTTCTAAGACCAAGGGAGTGAGAGCATATAACAAAATTTTATCTGTGTATAGTAATGTCTAAATTCCTCTATTGTATACTTTTGGAGGGAAGGTATCCACTGCCTGTAGAGATGGAACTAGAGTATCTATGATAGATGCTGAATAATATAGGGGAAAGTAAACACCCTTGTTTGATATCTTTGTTAATAGGAATGTATCTGGTGAATACATTACTAGATCTGACCATGCTAAAATTATCCATATGCAGCACTCTTAATACTTGAAGTAAGTCCTAGTTTATTCCTTTGTTAATTGAAATTTGCCATAAAGTCACCCTGCTTATGTTATCAAAAGCTGATCTAAGATCTAGTCAGGCTATGTATAATGTGCTTTTCTTTGCCACTCTGTATTTATTAATTCTTCCTCATTTGTTTTATACTCTCCCTGATGTAAACTGTCACCCCATTTCCCCTACAGCCTTGTCCCTCCTGTATAATTTGTACTCCAGGATCGAGAGGTCCCAGTCGTGGTTTGGTGTAGCCCAAGTCTCGGTGATACTGTAAACATGTCTTCCTGGTGGTTTTAAAAACTTGTTCTTCATGTTTCAGAATGTTGAGACAACTAGAATCCATTGTTCTCAACACTTTGTAACATGAAGAACAAGTTTCATACTCCTCTAAATCAGAACTGCACTCCCGCTATGAAGTGTCACAGAAGCGTGAGCTAAGCTATCTCTGACCAGATTCAAAATTGGCCTTTAAAATCACAGCTCATGATAGAAAATGTTAACATTATTAATCTAACAACATTAGCATTATTAATCTATCATCCAGTGATATGTTGTAAAACATGCTGAAATTGCATTATATGAAATAACAAATTCCTCTGTGTCAAGAACTTGCAGTCTCAACATCTCATTAGATCAGTGACATCAGAAGGCACTCATGCTTCACTCTTGTATCGCAGATGTCAATGGTCTAAGGAGGTGGTGTTCAGAATCTACGAGTTCTTAAGGCGGGTTAAGCTGCACCCTGGTTGGAGGCACTTGTTTTTAGCCATTGGTAGTGCTCTCTTTAGACAACAGATAAAACCAACTATCAGCCAATCAGGAAGCAGGCATTTCCTTATCCATTTTATATTCTATTAGGCCCTGTTCACACTAAGACTTTTAAACCATTTTAATACCAGTTTGACTCTGTTAAAACAGTTTAAAAGGTTTGTGTTCAGACTGTAGCAGTTTTTTGAAGTCTAGACCCTCTGATACTCCTGCTTACACAGAAAGTGAATTGGTTTTCAGAAACGTTTCTAAGCTGAGCAACTAGGGTGGACACGGACATACCTCTCAGCTGTCCCTGATTTTAAGGGACGCCTCTGACTGTACCTCAAAATGTTCTTCTGTCCCTCATAAAATTTGTGTTTTTGTGACCAAACAACAGAGCCTGTGAGCACAAAGTAATGTCAAACTTTAAAGTTACAGACTTGGGGCAAGAGTCACTAAAAAGGCAAAGTGCTGTGCAAACGTTTGTGCTGCACCCTGCAGTTGTGCTGGTGGGCAATCCTGCTATTCACAGTCGGATAGCACGCTGTGTAACTGTGAATAGGGGCAGGTGGGGGGGCAGTACTAACCCAGGAAAAGCACAGGGAACCCTAGTAGTGCTGCCCCCACAGCCAGCCAGGAGACTGGGCTGGCAACAATAGTGCACACATGTTATGTCCCTATTCACTAAAGTAGCCATACAATAGAGCCCATTGGGCATGCAAGGCGCTATTGGCCATTAGTATGCCTATTATGGGCCCATTTCCATGGCCTGCAGGTGGCTTAGCGTGGCCCCGCCACCAGCCCATGCCTCACGCAGCCTCATTCCCTGGTGGTCTAGTTGCCCCCCATCCTCCGATTGCCATCCCCAAATAAATAGACTTCCTGGTAGTCTAGTGGTGCCTTCCTCCCTCCCCATGTTATAATATATTTCCATAGTGTAGTGGTGCCTTCCCCGGCTCAATCGCCGACTGATCGTTACAATATTTTTCTATAGTGTACTGGTGCCCTCCTGGTTACTGATCACCATCCCAAATAAACAGACCCCTGGCAGTCTAGTGGTGTCCTCCTCCCTCCTCCCAATATGTCATTTTCCCCATAATGTAGTGGTCCCTCTCCCGCCCAGATTGCCAACCCGATATGTTATATTTTTCCATAGTGTAGTGGTGCCCTCCCCCACCCCAATCGCATACCCCATATGTTCTAATATTTTTCCATAGTGTAGTGTTGCCCTCACCCTCCCGGTCACCAATCGCCATCCCCAAATGTGGAAAACTCCATTCCCTGGTAGTCTCGGGTCCCTCCACCCACCCTGTCCGGTGGGACCCACTACTCACTGCAGGCTCCCCTAATCCCAGCCCATGACTGGCGACCAGCACAGCCTTCCTCACACCATCGAGGCTGGCCACCAACTGAGCCTCATCGTTGGCATTGTATAGGTGGCTCACTGACTGTGATTGACCAATAAATATAACCAATTTTTAAGATGTGTCCTGATTTGGGGTCTTTGGTCCTGTTTTGTTTAAGCCTTTCCCTGATTTTGAGGCATGTGGTTGAGAAATAGGGACGGGGGGCTAATTTGTCTTCTGGTACTGTGGCTGTGTTTTGTTTCTCTGTTGAGCCGGGACTGGCTGTAAGCTCCCTGTGAATACTCCTCCCAGCCGGCAGGTGGCGGAAAGTTGCACAATGTGCAGTATGCCTGGCTAAGAGCCGCGCTCTGCCCCCGCCAGCTCCCTTCCCCCACCCAGTAAACATTCACCTCGGACAGAAAGCTGGGAGCACTGGGACGGGACGGCACTGCCGCGCTGCTATGTGGTTCATCTATTTACTCAGCTGGTTCTCGCTGCTCATACAGGTGGCATTTGTCACGCTGGCAATAGGTAAGTGCACAGCCAACTGTTGATGGGAGAGGGGGGCCGTCGGGGGTGCACGCTGGGCCTCTTTCTACTGCGGCCTGAGCTGAGCCAATAGATAAGGGAACAGAGGAAGGTTGGTGTTCATGAGGGGCGCTAGATGGCTGTAGCCTTTTGCTGTGTGATGCTGCAGCGGGGAGGACAGCGGTGTTTTGTGTCGACTCCTTCGTAGTCCGCTAGCGAGGAGGTTGGGGTATCGGGCACGACCGAGCCTCTTGCGTGTGTGACAGACTCTGCATGGGGCAACCGTGCTCGTCTTATTTAGTTGCCGAAAACTGGTTGTGCACAAAATGCCCTGGCTGTGTGGCCCGCTCAGCTGCACAAAGTTCAGAGTAGAGCTTCAGCCCGGAAGAAGTGTCCACGTCGACAACAGCAACAACAGTGAAGTGCTCAACTCTGGGACGGCTCTTGAGAGGTGGAGCCGCCCCTTCCTTACGTATCGCGGTACAGAAATTACATGGATGCAGTTCGCACCGACTAGTAATAAAAGTAAACATCATGGTTACTACCTGTCCTAATTTTAGCAGGACATTGCTAATGTCTATCTCTACTTTATAAGCAAGTATGAGTACGTATGCTGTGCAGAGACATACAGTTTTTAAGGGATTTCCTTCCTACTGTGACCCCCCGCCGTCGCATATTCTTGGTTTGCCTTCTTGTCTTGATATGACTTCCTACTAAGTAGACTGGGCGACTTGTAAGTATGTTATCAGCTGGAGTTGTAGCTAGTAGAATGAGATTCTGTGGTGTTTCCTTAAAGGCAGTACACCCACAATTTGTAAAAGCATATGTTGTGCAGTGTGTGTTGTTTTGTGTGTTAAGTCCTAGTGTGTCCATCCCTCTGTCTGCTATTGGGAGTTTTCCTAAATTAGTCTGCTAGCTTTATGGTAGGTTTAGGACCCTTGGGAATCTCCATCTCCGTTTAGTTTATTGCTTTTCTTGTACATACAATGCATCCTGTCGCATGTGACAGTGATGTAGCCCAGCCCATAGATTCAGCAACAAGCACTGCTTTGCAATACAACAGCAGAGATGGCTATATTTTAAAAAACTATAGAGTTCAGTTTGGTGACTAACCTTATTATAAAGGTCTTTTTGTTGTGAACAATTTTGACACTGGTTTTGTATGTGTAACTTGTATGGTTTTCAAGATATTTACATTTGTTTGGCATATCTACTTGAGTGTTCACCCAGAGAGAAAAAAACATCTGCTGTTTGTAATTCCATCTGCACACATGCCAAACAAATATAAATATCTTAAACTATACACGCTGCATAAAAACGCCAAGTAATAAAGTTGTTCAGGACAAAGATGTTACAATAGGGTAGTCCAGGGTTTTATTTAACTCTAAAATTGATTAGTGTTTTGCTCATAAAAGTGCTAAAGCATTGTGAAAATGCATAGCACCTGCCTCACTGTGTTTAACAAACATAACAGTTCTAGAAAACCTATATAAATGCTTTCTGAACAGTTAGTATTGTCCCAAGAAAAAAAACTGCTAATCAGTTATTTAAAACCCTGTAGTCACTAAGCTGAACTTACAGATTTTGAAATATTTGCCATCCAAAGTGGGACATTTGGTTTAAAAAAAAAAAAAAAAGCTGGAAATGTTAATTAGATGACTATATTTTAAAAACTATAGAGTTCAGCTTAATGACTACCCTCATTGTAAAGGCCTTTTTGTCGTGAGCAACTTTGTTGCTGAGGGTTTTTGTGTAGCTTGTAAAATTAAGATATTTTGATTTGTTTGGCATGTGTGCAGACGTGCTTACAAACATCAGAGGCTTTTTTCTCTAAGTGAACACTCAAGTAGATATGCCAAACAAATGTAAATATCTTGAAAACCAAGCTGAACTCTGTATAGATTTTAAAATATAGCCATCTCTGCTGTCGTATTGTAAAGTAGTGCTTGTTGCTGAATCTATGGGCTCTGCTACATCTTTGTCATATGAGACGATGCATTGTATGTACAAGAAAAGCAATAATCTTAGATGAGATGGAGATCCCGGGGTCGTAAAACTACCATAAAGCTAGTGGGCTAATTTAGGAAAAACTCCCAATAGCAGACAGAGGGAAGGACACACTAGGACTTCACACACAAATCAAAACACCCTGCACAACATAAAAACGCTGCACAATGTATGTTTTTACAAATTCTGGGTGTACTATTCTTTTAACCCAGTTAGTGCCTACCGTGAGTGTATACATTCTTAAAGTTTGTTGCACTCTCACTGCGTTGTAAATGATGTAGTGTGTATTGTAATCAGAAATTAATGTAGTTTTCTGCATTTGTATTGTGTTCAGCAGCAGTACAAAAAATGGTTATTGAGTAGGAACTGCATTAGTTTGCATGTTTACAGGTGGGAGTTCCTATGTGTGAGAAACAGTAGGAACTCCCTAATTATAAGGCTGTGATCAGTACGTTTCACGTTATTAGTATTTTATGCATGCAAAAACAAAATTAAATGAAATGGTTAACAAAGTGGGTGATTTGATCCTTTATTGGGCTGACAAGAAATTTTCAGAATCCTGGCTTTCAGGCTGCAGAGCCCTTAGTCATGTGTAACAGACTCTTCAAAACACAAGCTGTTATGTTTTGATAGAGCAATTAACTGAAATGAGAGTTGCAGATAAACAAACTTTTACACATGGGTGTGACAGTTTTGTTCATAAAAGAAGTATGGTACTTAGAAATCAATAAATGATTTGTGCGAAGGCGAAAAAGGCAGGCTTTGAACTACTAAGTGGTTTTAAGTCAGATTGGGGATGCAAACCCCTTTCCCTGAATGGAATGTGATAGCAGGAGGCCTATAAATTGTTAGATATTTATATTACAGGAGCTTCTCTAAAAACAGACTCTTAAATATAATGACGCCCGCTAATGCACACATTAAGCAACACCCAGACGTGCATGCACCAGTGGGAGAGCATTTTTCATGTATATATCTTTGCTGCATAAACGTACAGATACAGTAACCCGCTATAACGAATCCCACTATAACGAAAATTTGGCTATAACGAACTGCTTTATGGTTCCCGACTTGACACTGACAATCAGCTTTTCTGTGACTTGACGCTGACAGTCAGCTGTTTCTGTGAGGCGCATTTATTCGCCATTCATTGTCCAATCAGTGCCACTAGGTAATTAAAAGATGTTTTGCACTTATAAGAATGGCGCCAAGTAATGAGCTTACAGTTTACAGCCATTTCCCAGAACGAGCTGCTATGATGAAGAGGTCCGGTTACTCTGTTCAGACTAAGCTGTCCATACTCGACCGCCTCAAAGGTGGAGAAACTTTAAGCAAGTTGTCACTGGAAATGGGGTACTCCAAATCGATCATAAGCACTTGGCGAAAACAAAACAGTCCATACCAGTGAGTGCAGTGAGAATGATGGTCTGGCAAGAAAAAATGAGTCCAATGCCAGCAAGGGTTTAAGGTTAGTAAAGATCGAGTAACCTTGCTGTTCTGCTGCAATGCAGTGGGGACCCACAAAATCACTCCCCTTATGATTGGCAAGTTCGCTAAACCTAGATGTTTCCATCACACAAACTTGTCATCCCTGCCTGTGACTTATTCTTCCAGTAGAAATGCATGGATGATATATGACATCTTTAGAAATTGCTTTTTTAATGATTTTGTTCCCGCTGTCAGACTTTATCTAAGGCAATGCAAACTGCCATGCGAAGCTCTACTGCTTCTCAACCAATGCCCGGCACACCCTGACCAAACTGAGATTCGGTCCAGGGAGGGCAGAATCAGAGTCCTGTTCCTGCCAAAAACACAGCATCCAGGATACAGCCGCTCGATGGGGGCATCATCGCCACCTTTAAGAAGAATTACAGGACACCTACTATCAGATCTTGTGTCAACGGAGGGACAGGTTACAGACTTTCTGAAAAAACTCTTAAAAGACGCTTTCCTTTTTGTGTGGAGAGTGGGGTAATGTCAGCACGGCCACTATCTGTCACAGTGGGGGAATTCAAACATGCTTGGGACAGACACAAAGTAATTATAGTGCGGGGTTGCAGGAAGCAGGCTGTTGGTTAACTAGAATCTGCAGCTTATCCAGTAGGTAGGGAAATGGGCAGACTGAGTGGGCCAAGTGGTCCTTTTCTGCCATCAAAGTCTATGTTTCTATTGTTGGATCGCTACCCTTGGACCATCATTTGGTGACCTGCTTCAAGCAGAAAACGCTGATGATACTGCAGAAATAACGCACATCGCTGAGAAACTGCAGTTGATTCCTTCTGATGAACAGGCTGAAGACACTATTCAGGGGTCGACTTTAAGCCAAAAAAACTACTGGCCATCGGGCCAGAGACTTCCAATAATTTGGTGGCCCGCAGTACTTGATGGTGGTCCGCAACTTATATTGAAATTTAAAACGGGACACAAGAGGTCGGCGTCACGTGAGTGGTGAATTTTAATATTCAATTGCTCATTTATATTCAAAATGAAGAACCTGTCTACAAGAAAGACACCGTTAGATGGGCGAGAAACTGGTTGGAGGGACACTGCAGAGGGTTGTGGTTAAGCATAAAATCAAATCAGAGCAGAGTGGGTCAGGGTGACACATTTCTGGTCAGTCATCATCAGAATCAGTGTCTTGGCACATGACTTCAACATCCCCAAGGGCTGTCACACTAGTACTGTCATCTGAGTCCATGCTGGAATCAGAGCTGTGTACAGTTTTAGTAGCAGCTGCATCTGTTCTCCTCCTGTGAGATCCACTGCGTGGTCTTCTAACTCGCTGCCCAGAGGCTAGCCACAAATTGACAACACCTGTTGCATCAAAATCCTCAATGGCCGGTGAGTGAAGTTTAATTCGTAACAGATCAGTGAGTGTATCACTTCTCAGTTTTACTCCTCCAATCTGACTTCACAGATTTCATATGTGAAAATCCACGTTCACACTCCACTGAAGTGCTTGGCAAGGGTAAGAGGAAGTCGACAAGGGGACAGAATATTCTGGTGTCCATCTGAAAACCTCTCATTTATCTCTTCCCATGTACCTCTAGTGTCACTACAAGAACTCAGGGAATTTTTTAAAGAGGCCCTTTCAATCTCCACTTCTTCCAGTTTTACACCATTTTTGTGAAGTACATCTCGATATTCAGTAGTAAGTTCCTCAATTTCACTATCACCAAAATCAGTGCTGTTTGTCAGACTGGGCCACATTTTGGGGTTTAAAAGTGTTACACCAGCTTTTCTTACAACAGACAGGTCATTGTCTGGAAACCTACTGTTAACCTCTGTTAAAAGAGTTTCTATAAATCTTGTAAAGGAGTTGGTATCCTTTTTTTCTCTAGTTATTTCCTTTAAGGGGAATACCCTTAAATGTCTCCTTTGTGAACATTCGGGCCATTGGTCCTGATTTAGTTTTCAACTTTTCAAGAGCATTACGAACAACTGTCAATCCCTCCATCGCTTTGCTAATATTGACCTGTTCTTCCTGCAACAACAGGGAAAGTCTTGCTATTACAACAATAACATCATTTAGCTCCAAGGCACTCTGCACAAAGTGTTCTGATGTGAGCTTTTTCAAAAATCCCTGAGCTCTAGCACTGGCCACTGAGTTTCGTGATGCAACAGTATTTTCAAGATGTGAAATAATTGCAGGATAAATCTCCCAAAAATTTCAAAGCACGTTTTAGATGCGGGACCCATCTGGTGCCGCCTACCCTAGTTGGGACTAAACATCGGACTCCTGTTGCCTGGCAATAATTCCTCAGTTTTGTTCTGTTCAAAGGGCTGTTGTGGTAGAATAAGTAAATCTGCAGCATCTCGTCCTCTACCTTACTGTAACAGGGCATTGATTTTACGCTTTTTTTAAAGTCCAATTCCAGCTGATGAAGCATACAGTGAGTAACAACTATCATAGGTTGTACTTCACAAAGATGTGCTGTGACTCCTGTTCTGCTGCCCTGCAGAACTGCTGCCCCATCTGTGTAAAAGCCAACTAGTTTTGTTAGAAACTCTTCACGAGTTATTTCAAGTACTGCAGAGCACTCACAAGACTTTCATATATATTTTCAGCATTTGGCTTCTCAAGTCGAACCATATTTAGAAATGCTGTTTTTATAACACCTTTGTATGCATGATGGATATAAATTATAAGTTGTTCTGCAATGGAAGTATCAGTTGCTTCATCACATAGAGCAGAACAGAATGAGGAATTCTTGGCTTCATCCATAATTTTAAGTCATTCATATTCTGCAGTGGCAGCACCAAATCTTCTGCAGTACTTGTCATTGACATAGGTGCTTCCTGTCTCCAGACCCTTCATTTGGTCCAGATTACTCATCCAAACAAAATCTGTTAATGGATGAGACTGCTTGGCAATTGCATGACTGTTCCTCATTAGAATAGTAAACCTGTTAATCTGAGCATTGTTTAAACTCTGTAGAGCTCTACCAGCCTCACTACAGGAGGGATCACTAGTTGCAGTTTTAAGTTTGCTTGCAACTCTCTCATGCCCCCTGCTTGTATGGTGCGATTTTAAAGAGTGCACTTTAAATGTTTCACAACCGTGTACAAAGGGAATCTTTATCTGTAGCATCACACCCTTGACACATGGTACAGAACATAAGGTTTTCTCTGCATCATACCTAACCCATGGAAAGTTAGTTTGCCAAGCCGTCTTAAATGTCCTGCACCTGACATTTTTTTCATAAGCTCGATCACTTTCAACTTTTCTTCATTTTTTTTTTTTTTTTGCAAGAGGGGCTCAGCATTTGAAAGAAAGCCACATGTTGTATTCCGTGTGCAATAAAACCTTTTAAAGCAAACTGGCTCTGTGTTTTTATTTTCAATGTCGATTGTTTTATTCATTTATTTTTCACAAAGGTTCGATAGATGAACAGAAGTAGGACAGTAGAAATTAGAAATAGATTTTTTTTTTTTACAAACACTGAATAACTGTAAGGTCCCTAAATATGTGTGCCAGCCCTTGACTTTGACCACAGACTGCTACACTAGTGACCAGACAGTAGAAATCTGAAATAAGGACTTCGTTTTATATTTTTTTTTCAAAGTTTAGACTGCCCCCGACTTTCCACACAGACTGCTGACACTCTCAAGGCAGTACGGCAGTAGAAATTTGAAAGGACTTTAAAAAATGGGAAGGGTCTTGTTAATAAATGTTTTTATTTCACCAGGTCCAACAATAGCTGCAAAAGTTATTAGATGACTATCCCGTTCCCACAAGCACCACAGAATGAGACTCACTCCCTACTATTGACTTCAGACAGAAAACAGACACAGGAAAGAGCACAGATTTGTCTTGAAATATAGAAGAGTACTAAGGTGTTTCTTTTAAACAGCAAAAGCAGTTATTGGCCCCTGCCACATTCACAGACTTTCTTACTTTAAAGACTATACTGGCTTCTGATTTTTATAACACCTGTTGATGCTTCTCTAGACTGTATTATTTTCAAGCAAGTCTGTAAAAGCTGCAGCAAAATGCAAGCCCCTGACTCAAATTTCACCAGAGCTTTCAGTTTTTGGTTTTTTCACTCAGAATTGCAAGAAAGAATTCAGTAAGGGTTTTATTGTTAGCAGTAATCAGAGCTTCAGCTCCTCCCCATGAGGTCTGCCCAAGCTGCTAATAATAGTTTCAGACAGAATGGGAATGCAGACCAAAGTCAGTCACATATCCCAACACGCTGCGACTTTCCGACGATCCCTCCTCATAAGAACTATGCAAAGTGAAGGAGATGGGAAGGGGGACTGCATACAGTTCTCAGTTGGTTCCGATTCGCTGTCCCAGCATGCTCATCAAAATGTGCCCGCTGATTGGCTTTTGCCGTTCAGCCCGCGACTATTGCCACCTTTTATCTGTCACCATGTGATCATGCAAGTGGAGCCCTTGAACAATCACATGGTTGTACAGTAAGTCCTGCAGGGCTCCCACTTGCAGTTGCTAGCGTGCCGCCATGCTCTCTTCCCCTATGCGGTGTGCATGAGCAGACGCTCAGGCGCAGGCGTGTGCACGTCTCACTGTGCCAGTCTTAAAAGGCACACTCACTCATAAAATGGGGGAAAAAGTCTGCTGGCCAATCGGGCCAGCAGCTACTGATAACACAATGGCCCGAGTTAATTTTTGGTGGCCTTGGGCCACCGCTAAAGTCGACCCCTGCTATTGAGGAGTGGCTGTGCTCCAATGATGCAGCTGGGACACACAGTGAACTTACTGACTTAGAGATTGTCAGCGCAATTTCGAACAGTCAGCTACCTAACGAGGAGAATCTTGTGGATGAGGAGGACGAGGATTGTGATCCCATACCAACACACCAGAAAGCAGTTTCAGGGATTGAAGCAGGCTTGCATTGGATGCAGTCACAAGATGCTGACCCGATCAAGGTGCAGCAGTTATGGAATGCTCTGTCTTGTGCCCGCGATTTAGCTATCGAGCGCAGCATTGCACAAAGATAATATCGTTCTTTCAAGCTGCCGACTAAACTAAACTTTTAACTATACTATCCATTAAATTTGTTGTATTAAACTTGTTGTAATAAAATGTGCTATTATTAGAAAATGCTTCGTTTGATTTTGTAGACTCACAGTGCACCAATACCGTAACACCATACATTTTAATGTGTTCTCGTTATAACGAATTTACAACTATAACGAATGCAACCTGTGGCTCCCATTGCATTCGTTATAGTGTGGGGTTACTGTACACACGAATACATTAAATAAAAAATATCAAACATATAAATAAAATGATGGTAATGTATATTAATGATAGAACACTAGGAGGCACTAAACCCTGCAGTATTCCTAAATGTAAAATATGCGAGGACCTTTCCACTTCAGACTTTATTAATATCAACACCCCCAAAACAAGCAATTCGTGATACAGGGGTTATACTCGTGGATCCCTGAATGTCTGTCATTCCAGTGCAAGAAGTGTCCGCATACGAAATGCCAGCAGAAACGGGCCTCATGGTCTATCGAGTCTGCCCGATTGTGCAGCTAGCTCCTCAACTTGCAGCTACCCCACGCTCCCCTCCTCATAACCACCCCACCTCACTCTGTCCCACCCTCTCTTAAATCCTCCCACCGTTGTACACGATACCACCTCCTCAGGCAGTGTGTTCCACTTATCTACCACCTTTTCTGTGAAAAAGTCTCCTGATTTCCCTCCTGAATCTCCCCCCCCATCTCAGCTGATGCTCTCTTGTGTCCCTCCTCCTTCTAATCTGAAAAAACCCTTATGTATTAATCCTGTTAATACCCTTTAGATACTTAAAGGTTTCGATCATATCCCCCTGTCCCTCCTCTCTTCCAGGGAATGTATTTACAGCTCTCCCAGCCTCTCCTTGTAGGATTTTCTCTCCGGTCCCTGTATCATCTTCGTTGCCCTATGCTGCACCCCCTCCAGCAATCTGATGTCCCTCTTCAGGAATGGACGCCAGTACCGCATGCAGTATTCCAGGTGCGGCCTGACCAGTGACCTGTACAGGGGTAGGATCACATCTCTGTGCCTGGAGGAGATTCCCCTCGCTATACACCCCAGCATCTTGTTTGCCTTTGCAGCCACCTTCCTGCCCTGAGCTGTGTGGTTCATATTCCCCGTTATTAGTACCCCTAGATCCTTTTCCTCCATTGTGCTTACCAACTGTACTCCTCCCAACTGATATTTTCTCCTCTGGTTCTTTGCTCCGAAGTGCAGTACCTTGCACTTTTTTGACGTTGAACCCCAACTGCCATGTCTCTGACCATTCCTGTAGTTTGGTCAAGTCTTCCTGCAGCCTCCTCCACCCCTCAATGTCATCTACCACTGCACCGATCTTAGTATAGTCTGCGGACAGACTGATCCTACTCCAGATCCCATTTGAGATATCTGCTATGAATATCCCGAACAGCACTGGTCCCAATACTGAACCCTGGGGCACCCCTCTCGTAACGTCCCTTGATAATGAGTTCCCCACCACCACCCTTTGCTGCCTGTCCCTCAGCCAGTTGGTGATCCAGTTGACCATTTTTGTCCCCACCCCAGTGTATTCCAGTTTTCCCCCCAGCCTCGCCTCCCATGCTGCAGAGAGTCAAAGGCCTTGCCGAAGTCCAAATATAGGATGTCCACTGCATGGCCCCTGTCAGTTCCCTGGTAACCCAGCCGTAGTACTTGACTAAGTTTGTCTCGCAGGATCTGCCCAATTCAAAACCATGCTGATGGCAGTCTTGGAGCTCATTATCTTCCAGAAAGGTTACCAGTCTCTCTCTTGGGATTGACTCCATGAGTTTCCCCACAAATGAGTGAGACTCACTGGTCTGTGGTTGCTTGGATCATCCTTCGGACCATTTTTAATGAATGGGCACTACATGGGCCATTCTCAGTCCTCTGGCATGCATCCTGTGTCAAGTGATGTACTGAACAGGTCTGCCAGTGGTCCTGCCAGGATCTCTGCTAGCTCTCCAAGCACCCTAGGGTGAATGCCATCTGGCCCTGGAGCCTTGTCCACCCTCAGTGCCCTTAGTCCCTGCAGCACCCTGTCCTCCGTAATTCTGATATTTGCCCCCGCCCTTCACCCTTCCCATGGGTCATCTGCCCCCTCTTTCCTTCAGTGAACACAGAGCAGAAGTACTCATTCAGTGCCTCTGCCTGGTCTTCCTCCTTCTCCACCCACCCCCCATCTTTCTTAATCCTCCACAATCTGGTCTTTGTTTCTTCTTTTCTCACCAGTGTATCTGAAGAAATTCTTTTCCCTGTCCTTGATTCCCTGTGCCAGTCTCCGCTCTCTGGAAGCCTTGGCCGCTCTGACTAGCCTGGTAACCTCCCTGGACTTCTTCACGTACTCATCTTTGTCCCCTTGCCCACCTGATTTCCTAAGCCTCCAGAATGCTTTTGTCTTGGCCCTCACCCCTCCTATTACCTCCCGAGTCAGCCAGCTCGGCTTCTTTCCTCTCCCCTTCTTGCTCCATGTCCTGGTGCAGGTCCAAGTAGCCTCTGCCAGCCCTTTCTTAATGATATTCCATTTTTGACTGGCACTCACGCATGTCTGAATTCCCACCAGATGCTCAACCAGAATGTCCCCCATCCTTTTAAAGTCCACTGTGTTAAAATCGATCATCCTGGTACCTGTTCCTCCTGTTACCCTTCCCATATTGAGTGTGAACCACACTGTATGATGGCCACTCCCGGATCCCTTACAGCCTTCCTGTTTAATACCAGGTCTAGAGTCCTACCCTCCCTAGTAGGCTTGTGGACCAGTTGCACCAGGAAGCTGTCCTGAAATGCATCCAGTAATCTCTGCTCCTTTGCACACGTGGTGGTTGGGGTGTTACAGTCCACCCCAGGGTGGCTGAAGTACCCCACCACTGTATTGTCTCCCTTCCTGCAGACTCTTCTAATCTGCACGGCCAACTACCTATCCAGGTCATCCCCCTGAGCTGGTGGCCTGTACACTACCTCGACCATCAGTGTCTTTCTTTCAGAGTCTTGAAACTGCATCCATAGAGCCTCTGTCCTGCCTCCACCCCTCCTGTCTCATACACCTTATCCGCTCCCTCACGTAGATAGCCACACCCCCCCTTTCCCCTAGACCTGTCCTTTCTGAATATCCTGTGCCCTGGGATCATCATGTCCCAGTCCTGGTTCTGGTGGACCATGTCTCTGTGATGGCTGTAATGTCCACCGTCCCCACAGCCAAGAGAGCCTGTAGTTCGGCTGATTTGTTACCTAAGCTTCTAGCATTGGTGAGACCACCCTCAATGCTGTGTCTCCCCCCACCCTGATTTTCCCCCTTCCTAATCTCTCCTTGTGTACTCACCTCAAATGCCTCTCTGATAGCTTGGGGGTAGGCCGCTTGGCTCCCCCCTCTGGGATCCCTGCCTACTAGCTGTCCTCCTGCCACCCCCCCCACCTAGTTTAAATCTATCCTTGATGCTATGTACCCCTCCACTCTCTGCTTTAATACCCTTTCCCTCCCCGCTCAGGTGCAGCCTATCCCCTGCATTATAGATCCTTATTTTCCCAGGTACTGCCCCAGTCCCCCACTACCCATACCCCTTAGACTAACACCATTCCCCCAGCCATTTGTTGAGCTCTTCAATCCTCCATTTCCTTCCTGTACTCGTGCAGGGTACCGGGAGCACCTCTGAAAAGGCCATTGATTCCCCCACTTCCTCACATAGCACTCCTAATTCCTCAAACTGTCTCCTCATAACTTCCACCGTCTTCCCTGCCAGGTCATTAGTGCCCACATGCACCACTACGGCGGTTTCTTCCTGCCCTCCTTGTGCACTTAGAACCACCTGCCCCACCCTATCTGCCTGTCTGCCGTTAGCCCAGGTATAGCCTCCACCCATATTCTACTATGCCTTCCCCCATACGCCCCATCTGATCCCTTTAAGTATGGAATCACCAAGCGCTAGTACACCCCTTCCTTGTTCCTCGTCCCTGCCCCTCCCGTTTCCCAGGGTATCCACTGTTGGAGCATGCCAGCTCACTAACTCCACTATCCTCCCTACCCCTTCTCCCCATCCTGTCCCTCCTATCCCCCACATCCCTCCCCTCCTCACTGGCCCCCCACTTTGCCCCTCTTGTCCATCCTGCCAGCAGTGCTTCTCTCCCCTTCACCCATGTCGCCCTCCTCTGACTCCTGTCCCTTGTGTGTCTCCCTCTTCTTGTCTCCCCTGGAGATCACTCCTTCCCTCCTACTCCACCAGTGTCGCCAACTCGGCAAACCTATTTCCTGCCCATCCTGCCTGGCTGTGCCTCTGCTTCCTCCCCCCCGAGTCTAGTCTTCACACTAATTCTAGGCCCCTTGTTTGTTTTGCTCCTGCACTCCCTCCCCATCACTTCCCTTGAGCCACTGTTTCTTCCCATGAGTGTCTCATGTTATTTCCTGGATGTGACCCTCCTACCTCCAGGCCCCTTCCCCCCGCCTCCTCATCCTCTCCAGCTCTGCCTAGCCACAGCATTTCCTCTTCCAGCCTCTTCAGCCAGAATACAGATTGGGCGCCCTCTAGCCTCCACAATATGCTAATCCAAACTGCTGCCCCACATCCATTACAGGCCACTATCCTAACCATGATACTAGTACTAACTACAAAATACAGTTCTGTCTATAAGTCTCTAACCAGCCCAGTCCCTACTTAAAATACGATACCAACGCCACTTGCAGAGAGCATAAAACACTACTAACTATGATACCATACCATCCATCGTTTCCCAGCAAAATACAGCTTGAGGTGCTACACCCAAACACAAAATACAGTGCTATCTATAAGTTTGTACCTTTTAACCTGAGCTACATATAGCTCTCTAACATTACAAAGAACAATCTCATCTGTTAAGACACGTTAGTGGATGCACTAGCAGTGCTTTCCACCAGTCCCAATGCAGCAATACAGGCAATGTGCAGGAAACCAGTCAACTCCTTCCAACCCGAATGAACCATCACAGGCATACCTTAAAGGTGAAAAAGACAAACACAAGAGACATCTCCCTCAGTCTGATCACTCCATCTCTGACCTCTCTGTTCTGGTTCTCAAAGAGCTCTTCAAAATACCCAAAGATGAGCCTCTGAGCTTAATTTATTCATCTTCGAGATATAAGCAATAATACCCGACAGGGTTGGGCGGTGTGTGCTATACCCGGACTGCCCAGGGGCATAATGAGGCCTGACCCACAGGCAGATGCCTTCTAGCCCCCGGGTGGTCCGCATAGCACACACTGCCCACCCTGGAGGGTATTATTGCGCTTTAGAAAATGGCAACTGTATTATATGCTTTTGGAAAGAAAATAGGTTTTATGATAAGTTAAATCTCTCGGTATTTTATTTGGTTTGTGATAAAGTAGTTCCTCCGCACTGCATGACACTGCTGTTTTGTAAGCTAGGGACAAATATTGGACTGTCTGTAGTTATGGGTTTAAGAGCTGGTTGCAGTAATTCGTCCCCAGACACAAACACGGCATTAAAAATATTCAAAAGTTTTTTTTTTTTGTTACTGCTGCCTTTATTCATTCATTTAGCATTTCTACTATGACATTCCCTCCCCCAAGTGTATTGTCAACAAGTTGTGTCTGAAGGTACACTGGGTGGTTGTGTGTAAAGGATTGGGGAAGGCATCTGTGTGCAGTGGAAGTTCAGTTGTTAGTCAAGCATTATTTTTCTTAGAAAACTGTGTTTGGCAGCTAGACCACTAAACTTCCTCTGTCTGCATTCTCTTTTCTTACTTTTTAAATGGTTGTGGCGCTGTTTACAGGTCAATCGGGAGTGATCTAGCCTCTCACTGACACCCCCTCCGCTAGTGAAAGACCCAGATTGTAACATGGATGGATGCTGGCAGGAGAATAAGATGCTGAGCCAAGGGAACAACAAAATAGAAAAATGAAATGCAAGTGAAGCACCGACAGGTATGCAGCTTGCCCAATAGATCCACTAAGCTGGAATGAGCACTGACAGTGAATGAAATGTTTTATGCATATTGCCATGCTCTACCCCAATTCTACTCAATCTGCCTATATTGTATACAAAACAATCTGCTTGGCTACCTATTAAGGTGAATGAGAGATCACGGCTAGGATATGTTAAAACAATTTTATTAACATAATTACAAACACAGGCAACCATGGGTGGCCGAGCAGCTTTTGTTTTGTGTGGGCAGTTCGCTACAGCTCCGTTTTATGTGTGAACGTTTCTTAGCCGACTGACATTTGTGAGTATGAGTATACACTGTGTATGGTGAGGGCGGGGATGGGGGTCAGGGCTAAGGAAAAAGAAAAAAGTCATAAATGAGCCTAGGTTGAACACATACTTGTGAGGGCAATTGGCACAAATGAAAATCGGTTCCTTTGTTGAGGAGCAAGTGAGCAGCCAGCTGAAGGAAGAAGGAGCGAGAGTGCGGTATGCTCTCGAAAGTCTGGAATGGAGAATTTTGAGGCATGAAAGGAGAAGGCTCTGCAATGAAGTGAAATTAATAAATAAAGAAAAAACTAATAAATGGGCACAGTGGAGTGGCGGATTGTGTATGGTTCACAGCTAGCACTGAAGTACAGGTGGCCTAGGGGCCAGTATCTCTCGCTCAGCAGAGACAAAAATGGCTGTTATTTGGAATTCAGTGGGGTAGTTTGGCAAATAATCAAGCAGGATGGGCACAATATCTGTGTCGGTGAAGGGACACTTAGGGTGGCCCTTTTATTTCGAGCATCTATTGTAGTTAATATACCCTCCGACAAGGCTACTAGCCAGTCAGATGCCAGGAAATAAAAAGCCCATTTTCTAAACTAAAAATAATGGACGAATGTAGACCTTGGTTTCATGACGCATTAAATTTTATATTTATTATTTATTTTTTAATATAGGTTCTTATTCTCCTTGATGTGATGATGGGAGGCTTCTCAGCTGTGTCTCTGTGTACTGCAGCCATCCCTTACCTCCTCCTCCTAGTTGGGGATCCTATCTCCCACGGATTTCCCCCTGCGGTGGGGCCAGGGAGCAGTGGGGTAGGCCACGCTCTCCACTTTGGGATTCACATCCTGGCAGAATGTGCCACATTGTCATGGGCAGGGCTTCATGGAGCCCATCCTCCATGTTTTCCTCCTACATTTTATTCTTGGGTCCACCAAAGTATGGTGCTGCGTCACTTCAGTGGAGAGGTCCCTGGTGCTCTGAACATGGGATCCCTTCCTGCGGCTGCTCAGTCCTCCCTCCCGAGCTGGCCACCTAGTGACTGCGTCCTTTTCTGAAACCGGGTGGGTCACCGGTCTGGTAGGAGGTGAGGTGCCCAGTGCCTCATCTCTCCAGGTCACTGGGCCGGCCTCACCCATTACAAATTTTAACTGACAACTGCCTTTTTCTTGGTTCAGGAGCATATGCATTCCCAGGCTATTTATTTAAATTCATTATTGCTTACATACTAATACAGTGTATATGTTTAGTGTGCCTTATATATTAAAATTATTTTATTTATATATTTGCATGTTTGTGTTTGATCATACTTTTCACCGACTGTGTTATGTGTGTGCGTTTATGCAGCATAGATATATAAATAAAATGTCCCATAGGTGCCGTCTGGGTGTTCTAGAGAATCTGTGCTGTGTGTCGGGGGTATTTAAGTCTGTTTTTAGGAAGGCTCTTGTAATGTAAATATTTACCAATATAGGCGTACTGCTGTCACATTCCATCCTGGGAATCGGGTCTGATTACCTCCAATATGATTTTATAACCACCTAAGTTGGGCATAACAGATAACCAACACAGGTTTAAAAGGGGATACTCATGTACAACAAATGTGATATCTTTTTATGACAAAATTAGTCAATGTCTCGGCAAGGGCATCCCAACTGATGTGGTTCTGCTTGATTGTAGGAAGGCATTTGAAACTGTCTCCCATGCCATACTAGTTTAGAAAATGATAGCAATGGGTTTCAGCATGTGTGGTTAAATGGATGGAAAGCTGGCTCTTCCAACGTAGCCAGCACGTAAAAGTGAATGGAAACCTCTCGGCAAGTTGGGATGTTAACAGTGGGGTTCCCCAGGGCTCAGGTTTGGGCCTGACTGTGGTATTTTCATTAGTGACATTGGTATTAGTCTGGGAATTTTTTTTGTCCAAGTTTGCAGATGACACCAAACTAGGTGGAGAGGTTAACTCCTCGAACAAATACAGCTCCATAGTGGAGGACCTCAAAACCATTGAGGATTGAACCACATGAAACAAAACGTCTTTTAATCTAGACAAATGCCATGTCTTGCACTTCAGTAAAGGAAACTCGTTGTATCCATATAATCTCATGAATAGTCCTCTCAAATCTACCTACAAGGAACGGGACCTAGATATATTGATAAATGACAAACTTCCATCAGTTGATAATTGTAAGAAAGTTGTACCTTCCTTTAATGTATTAAAGAGCTGGTGACACGTTCAGAAAAATGTAAAACATACTGTTTAGACACAGTCCAGTTTGTATTTCCCATTAGCTCTGTATTACTTCTCCCCATTATTTATTTATTACTGAAGTAATTTGTATGAAAACAGGATTTCAGCTCCGGAAGAGTTTCTGTTCCTATTGCTTTTCCTACCTGAAGTCATAGCACATGCTTATGGCCTCACAGTTTCTCCCATGGCAACAGACTGTGATGTCACAACAGAGGATTATGACTTCAAGTTGAAAGTAGGCTATAGAGGCAGACAAACCGAAATAAACTCTAAGGGACAACTATCATATATTCATACACACTTCTTTAGTTACAAATTATGGGAGGAGAAATATATAAAATATAAATGGAATGCAACAGAATTGTACCTAATTATTTTTAAAATTTTCTGTAGGCGTCAGTAGCTTTTTAATAAAAGCAATCAATACGTTCATCACCAGGAATGAACAAGGCATCATTCCATTATTCAGAACTGATGTCCACCCAATCCTCGATTATGGCTCCCCTTTGGAGTCCCTACCTCAGGTGGGATGTCGTCTTGGTGGAAAGGGTCAAGAGGAGGTGACAAAAGGATTCCCAGATTAAAAATGATGCATATCAAAATAGATCAACTAAAACAGGTTTATTTGAACTAAAGCACAGGAGAATGAGGAGAGACCTATTACTACTTTTAAAATTTTAAATGATCCAAAACAATCCAGTGTGGTCTAAGTTTCTGAACTAAATCACCAAACCTTAGATCAAATAAGACAGCCTTATCATACCAGGGGTTAATACTAATAAAAACTTTTTATATATATATATATATATATATATATATATATATATAATGAGGACAGCCATCTATGGAACCAGCTCCTAAAGGAATTAGTTTACCAATCCACTTTTCCGTGTCTTAAAAACAAATTGGACAACAAACAGTCAGTTTAGGCCAACACTGCTTCACCCACTGAGAGTGGGAGATGACCTCGATGGACAGTATGCCTTCCCTTGTCTTCAGTACCTAATAATATTTAGCAGTAGGATTTCGGGGCCTACCTTTTTCGTCTCCGCACGCATCAAATTATTTATTGCTTTCTAGGTATGATGCTTCCATATCAACAGAACTGTCACAGTCGTGCAAAAGTTTGCGTACAGCTTTCTTTTCAGTTGATGACTCTATCGAAACTATAAGAACTTTTTTGTAGAACCTGTTATACCAGATGAAATGTGTTATGTAGCCTGAAAGCTTGTGTTCTGAACATTTTTTGTTGGTAGAATAAGAGGTATTAAATAACCCACTTTGTTCATCTTCTTGTACAAGGACCAATATGGCTGAAACAATTCTCTGCATTGAAAATGATTGTCAGTGGCACTGTGATGAGCATAGTAGAACCAGTAATTAAAAAACAAAACAAAATAGAGACCCAGTTATACAAACTGTAATATAGGAGTGGCACCAAATATAATGTTGTGCTTTGCCTATGTAGCTAATGTTAAATTACTTTAAAGGACACATTCATGCCCAGTGGTCATCTGATCTGAAGTCCACAAAAAGATCTTTCAAATGAGGTATTGGGCGTATCTGTAGTTGAAAGCACTCTGGAGATACAGATGACAGTCTGTTCAGTATTAGTACTACATTACAGCCATTTTTTTAGAACATTGTGATGTCACTGATGAACAAGCTGTGCCTAACTACACTGACCTAAGCACAGCTTGTTCATCACTGACTTCACAGGGTTCTGAAAATGGCTGTAATGTAGTATTAATACTGAACAGACTCAGTCATCTGAATCTCTGGGGTGCTTCCAGCTGCAGATGAGCTAGATACCGCGCTTGAAAGTGCTTTTCCTGGGCTTTCAGACTGTGATGCCCACTGGGCATGAATGTGTCCATTTAAATGAGTACTTACTTGCACAGTAAACGTACGCCTGCTTATGAAGCAGAAGTTAGGGACCTAGAGTCTTTTCTAACTTTATTTGTGGTTTATAAAAGCCACTAGAACTACTTGATGAGGTTACAGCCTTCTTGCCATGCGTAATAACAAAAGGTAGTGTGTGTGTGTGTGTGTGTGTGTGTGTGTGTGTGTGTGTGTGTGTGTGTGTGTGGAAAAAAAAAAAAAAAAAAAAAAAAAAAAAATTGTGGGTTTTGCATACAACTTGTATTCCATAATTCTGCACTTATGTTGATCTAAACTGATGGAATGTGCCCAGCCCCAGAGCTGTACCCCTTCTGCCTAATCATAGTATTGTAGTAAAAACCAGCAGAATAGGCCCATGGTCTATCATGTCTGCTCGGAAGCCAGCCCCCTACTGGGTGCTTGCTCCTCCACCCCCCCAAACCCAGAGGTGGTCTTCCCCAGCTTCAGTATCCCCCCTGTACCTGTCCCAACCCTTCTTGAGTCCTTCCACTGTGTTCTCTTCCACCAGACTCCTGGGCAGTACATTCCATGATTCCATCACCCTGTCAGTGAAGAAGCGTCTCCTGCGCTCCCCCCCTCCAGTTTCCATTAGTGCCCCCTGGTAGTCCCCCCTTTCTTAAGCCTGAACACCTCCTTGGCTCCACCCTTATTTATCCCCTTCACATACTTGAAGACCTCTATCGTACCCCCGGTCCCTGCTGTCTTCCAATATTTGTGCACCAAATTTTAGGGATGGGATACTTGGCAGCCCTCCTCATAAGGCGCCAATTAGCAACTTTTCTACCGCCAGAGGATGTGCTGCTTCTATAGGGGCCCATGTGGCCCTTATGACAAACTACAGGTTCAGAGCTGTGCTTGATAGGTACAGTGCTTTTGGTAGGGCGCCAACAGCGTAATGCGAGCTGAAGGTTCAGCTTTCCCCACCCAGCGGGACTGCTGCTTCACAAAAGGCCTGTATGGCCCTGCATTAAGTAGTGGCCGTGTGGTCCCCTTGCAAAGCTAGCTACAGATCTGGTGAAGTGAGCATCATTATGTTGCTGCTTCATGAGTGTACCATAAGTTCCACTTACAAAGCAAGCTGCTGGTCTGGCACAGTGTCACCAAGCAGCTACTTTTAGATAGATATAGTTTTCAAAAATTAAGAAAATTAATTGCAAAAAACCTACATTCATTTGTTGGAGTGAAATGCAAAGCATACAGAGTAGGAAAATGATAAATTAGAGTTCAAAGTCTGTGGAGCACAGGCAGATCAGTGTGGTGTTAGGGGCTTGAACAGTCTTGTCACCTAGGGCTGACACTACCCTAATATTGTCACTGCCTTGTCACACACAGTAAATGGCGCAGAATATTTGCATAGATTGCTGACATTAAGGTGACCCCAACCCTGTATTGCATAGTCATTTAAAACCCTGAGGAACCCCACCAACAATTTGCCAAGGCTCCAGAGACTTTGAACACTAATTTTTCATTCTGGGGCGTGGATATGGTACACATCCACACTATGGCAGTTCTACTGGAAGGCAATGATTGGCTGGGAACATTCCACAAGCAAACCTCCTCCCTCCACTCTGCGGATATATCCCTAACTCTGCCCCATGACATCAGTTCTTTCTTTCTTTCCACTGGAAGAAAAGGTCACCTCCTTCACGCTCCGCTAAGGATTCTGTCTTCACCACTGGCGAACCGATATTTCAAAGATTTCAAATTTTTTGAAGTGGTTTCCTCAACTTCATCTTGTCACAGTGGTGGATCGCAGGAAGTCAGGATTCAAATATTGTGTTCAGTGCCGGCAGAAAATGGCCACAGATCCACATGGCACGTGTGTATTGCCTGGGTGGGCAATACGACATGGCCGTGTGTGGCTTGTATCTTTCCATGCTTCTTGAATCCCTTGAGGACAGGAAGCTGTGGCTTCCTGTGGACTGGCCTTTGGAATGGGATCCTAAGGCCTGTGTGGCAGTTAGGTCTGTAGCTTGGCTAGCCGCCCTAGAAGCAGATGTGGCGGCCGCAGCAGGCACTTCTCGGCCTCAGCACTGTTCCCAGCTGTTTGCGGCATTGAAGGGGCCTTCATGGACCAGTTTCGTGAGTTATGCTAGTCCCTCTGGACCATGGGGGAGAGTCCTACCCTCCAAGGCCACTGGTCGAAGACTAAGGATCTGAAATCCAAAAAGTCTTCTCACCATTGCCACTGATTGTGGGACAGGGAGAGATCTTGGTCCTCCCTTGACCGCTTGGCAGATGTCGAATACCTCTTCATTGAGGGGCAGGTCAGGTCGAGGACCCTTCGGCCCTGCCAATAAGTCGGTCAGCCTCAGCTCTGGTCAGCTAACCAGCCAAGATTTATCTCAACCCAGTTGATCCGCTGTCTGATAAGGCCGAAGAAGCAGTCTCCCAGACCTTGGTGCTTTCATTCCTCACCCAGGAGGACGAGGCTCGATCAGTGTCTCCAGTTGACCCTGCTCAGGACAAGCCTTCTGCCAAGGTTGGATCTTCCACGCCAGTGTTGCTGATTGTGGGTTGGCATGTCATTTATGGGTAGCTGCAGGATGACCCTGCCTGCCTTCGACTGGGTTGTTGATGGTAGAGGTTCTAGTCAAAGCGTTCGTACTGTCAATCCCGCTTGACTGGGTGGTCCTCTGCTGGTGCTCCTTGTTCTCCTCGTTCTCCTCATTCTCTCTGAAGGGAGGGCACTGCTGCAAAATCGCCAGTGCTATGAGTAGTTCCTCTGGCAGCAATGGCCATCATGGGGCGGGGTAGAGCTGTACCCAAGGTCCCATTTCCCCTGGTAACTAGCAGTGGTCACCCGCTGACCCGGTTCCTTGGTGCTGGTGGAACCACCATCCCGACAGCAACTGACCAGTGCTTCATCCAAGGAGGCTGTTGCCTCGGCTGGATCACCAAGGCGAGGAATCCCTGGAAGGTTGTGGTGATGTGCGGCTGAAAGTAGTTTCTGAGGTCTTCTGTTGACTGACCAAGAGTCCATGGCTTTCTCTGGGGCTTCATTGTTCGACCTGGATATGGTTGGCAGGCCCTCCACTGACCAGGGGATCGGTGTTTTTAGGCGCTGCTTCACCTCATCTCAGAGTACACTGGCGTCCAGTTAGAGCCCATCAGAAGAGGCTCCCTACCCTCTTACAGACATTTTGGACCAGGATGCATCCCCAGGGTTGCCTTCCTTGTGGTTGAGGCCATCCTGGGACCGGCCCTGGAGCTTTGGCAGCATCCAGCATCCTACTGGCATTCTCTGTCTGTATGGTCTGCAAGTATGCAGTTCCCACGCCCGGCCCAGTGATGCGGAGGGTTGAGGCGCTAGATGCCACACCTCGCACCACGCTGGCGACCCTGGTTCGGACGTGAGCCTGGGCAGTCGGGTCGGCAGGGGAGGGATAGGACTGAGCATCTGGAGGACTGCTCTCCTATCCTAGGGAGGGTTCCAGGGTGTCTCCACTCTGCAGCAGCCCCTGGTGACAACCAGGGGGTAGTGTCTGAGCGGTGCCAGAATGGGGCAGAGTGACTGACGTCATGGCACGTCTGCACTCCGAGGGGGGAGAGAAAAAAAAAAAGAGGAAAATGGCAGCATTGTTTGAGCAGCTTGATAGCTGCTGCTTTTGGTGGCCGACAATGCCTGGATCCATCGTGTGCTGGTATTGGATCCCGGCCTGGCGCGGGGACATGGAGCAGTCCCCTTTGAGGGTACAGCTCCATATGCTAGCTGGGCGAGACCCTCTCCGGGGTCGGTGGCGGTGGCTGGAGATTGGCAGGTCAGTGGCTGCAGGAGGCAAAAATAAGAGTTAAAAATGCAGTTCCCACCAGCTCCCTCTTGGGTTCTCCAGTGGCTAGTCACAGACTCTGTGTTCAGCGAGTCAGATCACCAGGGGAATGTGGACAAGCCCCTGGACAAGGAGTCCCGTAAGTTTACCACATCGCTGAAGAGGTGTATGCTACTTCTGCCTTGGGTGCGAGGCAGGCTAACTGTGCCATCATGATGACCATCTTTGGCCACTCTGTGATGAACTCCTCCAAGACCACGGTCAGTCACTGGCTAAGCACCTGCTCCAGATAGCCTTGGACATGGGTGCGTGCACCTGTGCGGTGGCAGTGGCTGTCACCATGTGCGTCGCAAGGCCTGGCTGCATTTGCTCACCTTCACAGCAGACACCTAGCAGAGGTTGGTGCATGTTCCCTTTGTGGCACTGATTTTTGGCCCAGGGCATAGAAGGACATCTCACATGGATTGAGAAGTCCATTGCCACCCTGGACTCGGTGACCTTGTCCTGGAGGGACCCCAAGAAAAGCTGAAGGTAGCGGCATTTTGGTAAGAGTCCTTTCACTCACTTGCTCTCTGGCAGCAGCAGCAGCACCAGAGGCAGTTCCAGACCTGGTGCCCCAAGAGTCAGGGTGTCAAGGTTTAAATGGAGGGTAGGGGTAGGGGTAGCGATGCTTCTCCGGCTGCAGCTATTGGTGTCCCTGCAAAGCCTTCCCAGTGACGGGTTGGGGGGGGTGTTATCCCTCCACCTGTCCTGTCCCTGACCACTGTTTCAGTTGGAGGCAGGCTACTTCTCCTCTTGCCACGTTGGTCTGCTGTCATAACTGACAAGTGGGTGTTGGATGTAGTGAGCAGAGGGCTCTCTGTCTGTTTTGATGCTCTCCTGCCTTACCGCCTCCAAGTGCCTTGAAAGTCTGGGGTGTCTTAGGACACACTGTTCACTGTCAGGGAGCACATTTCTAATCTCCTTGTGAAAGAAGCCGTAGCCGTGTCCTGGAGACCCTGGCTGGTCGAGGTTTGTGTTCAGGTACTTCCTGGTCCCAAAACTGGGGGGGTGGGGAGGCTGGCACCCCATATTGGATCTTCATGATCTCAATCGCACACATGGAAGTGCAAGTTCTCTGGAGCCAGATCATACCATCCCTGGAGCAGGGCATGTGGTTCTGCTCCCTGGACCTGCAGTATCGTTCTTCAGCATCCCCTCCAAAGGTTCCACTGCGGTATCTATGGCTGCAGCAGTGGGGACCCAGTATCTGTTCCAGGTCACACTGCTCAACCTTTCCTCAACTTCAGGGGTCTTCACCAAGTGCATGGCACTGGTGGTAGCCCATCTGCAGTACATCAGGCTGAGAGTTTTACCCCTGCCTGGATGAATGGCTGATTGCCGGTCCCTCCAGAGAGGTTGTGGTGAGATCCACATCTCTGGCTGTTCAGACCTGCAGGGACTTGGGCCTTTTGTTCAACCCGGACAAGTCCAAACTGGTACCAAGGCAGGTAATCAAGTTCATTGGGGCAGAACTAGACTCATTGCGGGCCAAAGCCTGCCTCCGCGGACCCGGGCACAGGATCTTATCCTCTTTGCCTGACCCTTTCAGGTTGGGCTCTTGCACCCTGCTGGGGATTTCCTCTGCGGCTGCTGGGGTACATAGCATCCTGCACCAGTGTGGTTGTTGGGTCTGCTGGGTGGATGTGCCCTCCAATGGAGCTGGGCCATCAGTAGTCCCAGCACCTAGGTCACCTGGATCAGCTGGTCACAGTGATCCAGCCAGTGTGGGACACCATCCAGTGGTAGCTTGTCCAGGATCACCTGGAGGAAGGAATACCATTCTTCCTCCCAAGCTGACTGTCACCCTGACAACTTGTGTGTCTCTGGTAGTGTAAAGGTGAACACCTGGTGGACCACATGACCTGTGGTTAACTTGTCACCGAGGGACCCATAATGATGTAAACCTACTGGAGCACCATGCAGTGCAGCTGGCCCTCATGGAATTTGCTCCGATGATCAGGGGTCAGCTTGTTCAAGTCCAGACAGACAACACCACAACTGTGTTTTTCCGTGAACAGACAGTGTAGCACAGACTCCCTTCCTTTGTGTTGGGAGGCTCTGCTCACTTGGACCATTGTGTGCAGTCTGGGCACCGATCTTCTGGTGATTCACGTGGCAGGGGAGAACAGTCAGCAGACTGACCCTCTCAGTTGGGTAGGAGAGATGTCGCACGAGTGGTCTCTGCACCAGGAGTTGGTGAACCACCTGTTTCCCAGGTGTGGCTAACCTTCAGTGGATCTGTTTGCCTCCCAGGAGAACACCAAACTGAGACTGTTTTGTGCCTACCTCCCACAGTCTGGTACACTGATGGTGGATGCCTTTGCGAGGCCCTGGGCCCCAGGCCTCGTGTATTCGTTTCCTCCCTTCTACCTGATCTACAGGGTTCTGGTCAAGGTCAGGAAGGACAAGGTGCAGATGATCTGAACGCTCTAGACTGGCCAAGGCAGTTCTGGTACCTGGATCTCCTCAGCCTCAGCAGCTGGCCTCTGTGGCGGTTGCCTCTCTGCCCAGACCTGCTGACCAGACTTCAGTGATAGCCCTGCACCTGGACCTTCAGTCCCTGCATCTCAAGACCTGGTTAATGAGCAACTAGAGTTCCAGGCCTTGGGTCTGTCTGAGGATGTCCTTCATGTGGTGGATGCATCCAAGAAGGAGTCAAGTTGGTGCTACGCCTTCAAATGGAAGAGATTTTCCATTTGGTGCCAGGGCAAGGCTTGATTCCCTTGCCTGCTCGGTGACTAGCATCTTGGACTATCTCCGGTCCCTTACCTAGCTGGTATTAGCGATGACCCTTAAGGTGCACCTGGCAGCCGCCTCTGCTTACTAGTATGGACTTGGTATACTGTCTCTGGCCCAGGAGAAGATGGTGGGTGCCTTTTCAGGAGCCCTGACCACGGTTTCTGAGTGCGTGATCCACCTCCACTGTGGGACTTCTCGGCTGGTCAGGCTGTGCTCATGGGCAAGCCATTTGAGCGATGCACAGGTGTGAGTTGTCACACCAGTCATTTCCTCACAGCCATCATGTCTGCTAGAAGGATTGGGGAACTCCGTGCGGTCTCGACGGATTCTCTCCCTGTGTGGTTTTTCACAGGGAAAAAGTTATCTGTTGCCTAAACCTGAAGTTCCTCCTGAAGGAAATGTTAGATTTTCATCATAACCAGGTGATTAACTTACCGGTACATTTTACTCACGCCTCTTTGAAGGCCAACTGCAGGCTCCATACCCTGGACCTGTGGAGAATGCTGTTCTGTTATGGAGTGTACGGCGGGGATTTGGGGTTAGGCTCTCCAGCTGTTTGCCACAGGCACAGAAGCTGCACCTGGCAGACCTGCAGCAAAGTGGACGATTGCATGGTGGATTACATCTTGCATCGACCTCTGCTATAGGGCGGCTAGTCGGGAGCCTCCCGTGGGGATTAGTACTTATTCCACCCGACCTACTGTTGCTTTGATGGCTGCTCCCTGGGATATCCCATATAGTAAATCTGTAGGGCTGCTACCTGGAATTCAGCATACACCTTCATTTACCACTACCGACAACCTTGAGTCATGCCAGGATGCATGCTGTGGGACCTCTGTTCTCCTGTCTCCATTCGCCAAGTAGTAGTGTGCTCCTTGCCTCCTCCTCCCAGAGAACTGCTAGAAGTCTGCCAGAGTGTGGAAACTGTATCATATCCGTGCCCCTTGAAGAATAGGCTACTCATCTGTAACCGTAGTTCCGGGAGTGATATGATTCACATCCACACAACCCACCCAGCCTCCCCTAGCAAGTGGCACATGGTCCTGCTTCAAGCATGTTAGGTATGCCATCATGGGGCAGAGTCAAGGGGATTTATCCTCCCATGTGGTTGCAGAAGCTTAGCTTGTTAAACATTCTGGTCAATCATTGCCTTCCTGTGGAACTGCCAGAGTACGGATGTGTACCATATACCATGCCTTGAACTATGGTTATAGGTGAGTAACATATTTTTCTCTACGTTGTATGCTTTGTATTTCAACACTTCTAGATGCAGTATTTTGTTGCAGTTTTATAATTTGATAATAATTGTGTAAAGAAATCAGTCTCTCAAAAATCCAGTTGTGTATGGCTGAAACTTCATTGTGCATAGGGTCCCAGCGGAAGCTGTTGTCACAACCTTATTGTGTATTCTCACCCATACATTATTCTATAGATTGCACTTCTAAAATGAGACCAGATGTGTGGTATTGTATTGTAAAGCTGCTGAGCTGTTCAAACGTTTCTTTCCAGTGGGCAGTTTAACAATGTTTGAAAGACATGCTTTCACCTGTTACTGTGGTAACCCTTGTGCATGTTTCTTTCTAACCTCAGTGAGCGCTGATGGAAAGAAAAGTTTGTAGGATTTGGTGGCTCCAACGTGAAGTACAGGAATATTAACACAGGCAGAAGGGGATAGGGAGAAGTACCTGGAGAAGCAAAGGGAGGCAGGGAGGTCAGTAAGGGAAGCCAAAGCTCAGACAGAAGAACACATTGCGAAATCAGTGGGTAGAGGGGACAAAACCTTTTACAGGTACATAAGTGAAAAAAGAAAGACAAAGGAAGGGATAGTGAGACTGAAGGGGGAGGATGGGGGCCACGTGGAGGATGACAACAGCAAATCTGACATATTGAACAGGTATTTCTGCTCAGTCTTTACTGAGGAAGAGGAGGGTAATGGGTCTGAAGGAGTACAAGGGTGAGAATGGTGCAAAATGGACACAAGTCCCTTTACACGAGAAAGGGTCCTGAAGGAACTGGAAGTAATAAGAGTTGATAAAGCAATGGGGCCAGATGGGGTGCACCCCAGGGTCCTTAAAGAACTAAGAGAGGTGGTGGCTGAACCTCTGGCTATCCTGTTTAGCCGATCACTGGAAACAGGGGAGGTACCCAAAGACTGGAGGACAGCAGATGTAGTCCCCTTATACAAAAGTGGGAACAAAGAGGAAGAAGGGAACTACAGACCAGTCAGCCTCACCTCAGTAGTGGGAAGATCATGGAAGCACTACTGATGGAGAGATTTTGGAACATCTGGTTGTCAATGGACTACAGGACCCAAGGCAGCATGGTTTCACCAGGGGAGGTCATGTCAGACCAACCTCGTTGAATTTTTGACTGAGTGACTGGGGAGGTGGCTCGGGGAGGGCAGTGGACATGGCCTATCTGGACTTCAGCAAGGCCTTTGACACTGTGCCACATAGAAGACTGTTACACAAACTGGGGAATATGGGAGTGGTAGGACAGTAGTGTGGTGGGTAGGTAACTGGCTGGGTGGCAGGACACAGAGGGTGGTGTAAATGGCTGTCACTCCACAGAGGGAAGAGTGACCAGTGGGGTACCACAGGGATCAGTGCTGGGACCGGTCATATTCAACATCTTCATCAGTGACATTGCACAGGACCTAGAAGGCAGAATTTCACTGTTCGCTGATGACACAAAGCCTGTAACACAGTAGACACACCAAAGGGTGTAGACAGAATGAGAAGGACCTGCAGAAACTTGAAGAATTGTCTGGGGTTTGGCAGTTGAAATTCAATGCAAAGAAGTGCAAGATAATGCATATGGGGCACAAAAACCCTGGCACAATATATCAGTTGGGGGTGAGGATATAGCATGCACCAAGCAGGAAAGGGATCTTGGGGTTATCATCTCTGATGACCTCAAGGTAGGGAAACAGTGTGACAAGGCAGCAGGTAAAGCAAATAGGATGCTGGGATGTATAGGCAGGGGCATCACCAGCAGGAAAAGGGAGGTCATAGTTCCGCTATACAAGACACTAGTGAGGCCCCACCTGGAGTACAGTGTACAGTTCTGGAGACCATACCTACGTAAGGACATAGACAGGGTAGAGGAGGGCAACAAAGATGGTGCATGGATTGCATCACAAGTCCTATGAAGACAGGTGGAAAGAACTGAACATGTACTCCCTGGAGGAGAGGAGGGAGAGAGGGGATATGATAGAGACATACAAGTATCTCACAGGGAGGAACAGGGTGCGGGAAAACACTATTTTTAAGCGAAAAAAGATGTTCCAGGGCTAGAGGGCATGGGATGAAGTTGGAGGAGGACGATTCAGAGGAAACATGAGGAAGAATTTCTTCACAGAACGGGTGGTGGACAAGTGGAACCCTGCCAGAGGAAGTGGTGGGGGCTGAAACAATCACGGGATTTAAGAATGCATGGGATAGACATAAAGGAATTCTGGAGGTCAGGGCTAAGGGGCAACAGACTTCTAGGAAAACATAAACTGAACTTACAAGCTCAAATGGGCAGACTGGGTGGGCCATAGGCCCTTATCTGCCGACACTGTCTATGTATCTATGTATTAAAATGTACTTTGGTTTGGCTGCTGGAAGAAGTGCCAGACTGTGGTTTGTGCTGAATCAGTGGTCTTCCACTAATAAGATTACAGGGTTTTTGGCACCTGTTTTGTAAAAAGCAGTAACTGGCTAATGTGGGTGATTAAACACCCAAGGATAAGGCATTTAATCACTTATAGAAGCTGGTTATTGCGAGTGTGCTCTGGCATGCTTAATATTATTACTGTTGTTGTATGACCAGAGGAGGGAATAAAAACAAAGACAATTAAAGTGATTTCCCAGATTCCAGGAAAGCTTTTTAAAATATTGAACTGGTAGAAATACCCGCACAAGGACAAGGTGCTCAGGAAATGTCAAATTAATGATACTAGTAAACATTCTGGCACTCTAGCCTTTGATGAAAGCATTGGACATTAACTTTTTAAATCACATTTATTGTAAAATAAAAAGGGGTGCCACAAAGTGTTCATACAGAATGATCGGACATCCTGGTGTTCTTTATCAAAGATCTAAAATGCTATAGAGTTGTTCTGAATTTAAAGCATTAAATGATGAAGTAGAAACATAGACTTTGATGGCAGATAAGGACTGCTTGGCCCACCTAGTCTGCCCATTTCCCTACCTAGAGGATAAGCTGCAGATCCTATTTAACCAACAGACTATTTGTTCCTACCCCCCCACAAAAATTGCCGTATGTCTGTCCCATGCATTCTTGAATTCTCCCACAGTTTTAGACCCCACAACCTCCTCAGGAAGGCTGTGCAATGCATCCATCACCCTCTCTGTGAAAAAATACTTCATCACATTGCCCCTGAGCGCCCCACCTATATTTTCAAATTGTGTCCCCTTGTTCTTGCACATTTTTTTTTTCTGGAAAGGCGCTATCCTCTTTGACTTTAATTCCACTGAGGTACTTAAGCATTTCTATCATGTCTCTCTCCCCCTTTCCTCAAGGGTCAAGGGTATCGTATTAAGCTCCTTTAGTCTTTCCTCGTATGGCTTCTCTTACAGACCCTGCGCCATTTTAGTTGCCCTCCTCTGAACTGCCTCCATCCTGTCTATGTCCTTGCAGAGATGGGGTCTCCAGAACTGGATGCAGTACTCCAGATGGGGTCTCGCCAACTGTCTGTACAGGGGGATAACAACATCCTGTTTTCTGCTGCTGATGCCTCTCCCTATACATCCCAGTATCCCCCCAGCCCTCCCTACCACCTTCTCACATTGCTTGCCAACCTTAAAGTCAACTGATATGATTATCCCCAGGTCCCTTTCCATTTTTTTTTGTTGTTGTTACTACCCCCCATTGTGTAATCTTCCCTGGGCTTTTGTTTCCCAGGTGCATTATTTTGCACTTCTTTGCATTGAATCCAAGCTGCCATACTTCTGACTATTCCTCCAACCTTGCCAAGCCCCTTCTTATCCTCTTCACGCCTCCTTTGTGTATCAACCCTGTTGCAGATCTTTGTGTCATCTGCAGAGGCATACTTTTCCTTCCAGTCCCTCTGCAGTGTCACTTATAAAGACATTAAAAAGGACTGGACCCAGTACTGAACCCTGCGTACCCCACTAGTAATCCTTTTTCTTCAAAGTGGACTCCATTTACAATTACCTTCTGTGTCCTGTTGTCCAGCCAATGTTTTACCCAGGCTACCACCCTGGGACCCACTCCCAGGCTGGTTAATAGGACTATTAATCTTTTGTGTGGGACTGTGTCAAATGCCTTGCTAAAGTCTAGGTAGGCCATGTCCACAGCCCCTCCCTGGTCTACTACTTTGGTCACCCAGTCAAAGAAATCCATTAGATTCGTCTGACATGACCTTCCCGCTGTGAACCCATGCTGCTTTGGGTCCTGTGCTTCACTGGCCTCTAGGTACTCAACAGTTCTTTCCTTCAAGTGATTCCATCACTTTCCCAACCACAGAGGTCAAACTGACAGGTCTGTAGTTTCCTGCCTCCGTCTTGGTCCGACTTTTGTAAAGGGGAATCACATCTGCCTTCCTCCAGTCCTCCGGTACCACACCATCCTCCCATGATTTGTTATAAAGGGTAGTGAGTGGTGTCACTAGTTCTCTGCTTAATTCTTTTAGAATTCTGGGGTGAATCCCATCTGGCCCCATTGCTTTGTCCACCTTCAGTTTTAGGAGTTCTTTCAGAACCCTTTCTTCTGTGAAAGGACTGGGATCAACCCCCTCTATCCAGAGTGCTTCTGCTAATTGGATTAGGCACTTCCCCACCTCCTCTTTTGTGAATACTGAACAGAAGTATTCATTCAGTATCCTTGCTTTTCACTGTCTCTCTGTGCCCACCCACCATCCATTCTATTCAGTCTCACTATCCCTCGCTTTGTCCGTCTATGCTCCTGATATACCTATAAAGGTTTTATTCCCTTCTTAACTGAGTTGGCTATCTTTCCTCAGTTTGGGCCTCTGCTATTCTGACTGCCCTCTCTGCTTCCTTCTGCCTTGACTGGTACAGTTATCTGTCCTGCTCCTTCTGTGTTTCCTTATACTTCCTAAATGCTGTCTCTTTCTCCCTAACCTTCACCGCCACCTCTTTTGAGAACCATAATGGCTTTTTCTTTCATTTTGATTTGTTAATTTGCTTCACACAAAGGCTTGTTGCCTCTGTGATGGCAGTTTTGATATTTCCCCATTGTTGATCCACCCCTCCTAGCGTGTTTGTTAGTGCTTTACTAAGGCACTCTCCCATCTTGCCAAAGTTAGCCCTCCTGAAGTCCAGAACCCTCACTTTTTTATGGCTTGACTCTGTAGCTGAGTTTATCGTGAACCACACTGTTTGGTGGTCACTTGTTCCCAAATGGCTACCCACTTCTAGATCTGAGATCCTCTCACTGTCTCCATTTGAGATTATGAGGTCTAAGATTGCTTCCTCATGAGTAGGTTCCAAAACTAGCTGTCTGAGGCATGCCACCTGAAGGGCATTGAGAATGGCCCTGCTTTTGGATGTGGTTGCAGCAAAGGTGCTCCAGTTGACATCCGGCATATTAAGGAATCCTGCCAGGATCACAGACACCACTGTTCTCCCTGACGCACTTAGTGACCACTCCTCCGTCATCTGCTACTGGTCCAATAAACTCAAGCCCCCCCCCCCCAAAAAAAAAACATTACTAGCCGGGTTCTACCTAGAGGCAAGTTACCTCATCTCAAAACCTTCCTTCGTCAACAGGATTGGTCCCCAGTTCTCACTGCAACCAGTGTGAACACCGCACTGGAACACTTCATCAGGATCTTCAACCAAACATGCAGCATATTTCCACCCTTCAAGGAGTGCAAGGCCAAAGCCCTCTTAACCCCTGGCTCACCAGAGACCTACTTAGACTACTAAAGCTCGAGACCACCTTTGGAGATTGCCAGAAACACCATGAGACAAGTTGATATTGCTAACTATAAACGTGCACAAAATGACTGCACCAGATATATCCGGATACGAAGAACACCTATTTCCATAATACGCTCACTAACTCATGGAACAGGGTAGGGACTTCTGGAATAACATTAAAGAAGTCACCGGAAAGCAATCTAAATCACCCCTTCAGTACTCCGCATAAATGGTGAAACTACACTTGACCAGAAACTCATTGCTGATACATTCAGTGACACCTTCACGGACCTCAGTGCTGTACTCCCACAGGGTTTTTTCGATGAGGTGGTTCCCCTTGCACCTCCAGCCACCCTCCCTTCTACTATAAAGCAGTAAAAATGCATCCAGTCCACAGCTACGTTACCAAAGCTATTTGCAACTCCAGAGCCAGCAGTGACTCCCTCTACCTCAAACTGATATCACTTACACTTGAAGTACTCCGACCACTGGCCAGGATTTTACCTCTCCCTCAGCCAGTTACCTGACTTATGAAATCTGCCACGTAACCCCAGTTCATAAAAGTGGTGACAAAACAGCTACTGAGAATTACCGTCCAATTTCCATCCTACCTCTACTCTCCAAGGCCCTAGAACGGATTGTGTCAGACCAACTCACCGACTTCCTAGACAATCACAACATCCTGTGCAAGGAGCAGCATGGCTTTAGAAAAGGTCATAGCACCTCCACGGCGCTACTTGAATTCACTGGTGTAATCCATCACTCACTTTCGATCACAGTCATCTAACTGGGTCCACCTGTATCGACTTAACTAAAGCTTTTGATACTGTCAACCACAATCTCCTACTTGCCAGCTTGACTAGCAGGGCTCTCGCCTAACTCGGTGAACTGGTTCAAAAGCTACTTAGACAACCGCTCCCAAAGAGTGAGAATTGCTGGCATGCTCTCAGACCAAAGACCAGTCCGTCCGGTGTCCCACAGGCTCAATCTTGGGCCCCTTCTTTTCAGTCTTTTTCTGAACTCACTGCCAGAATCCTGCCTGAACAGATCCTACTCTGCGCGATGATACTGTCATCCTGGCATCCCACCATGATCCAGTCCATCTACAAGATAACCTCCAACAGGCCTTCTCTGCAGTCAAAACTGGTTCACAAAACACAGACTTATACTTAACCAGAAAAAAACAAAGACCATGATCTTCTGCAGCTCCCAAAACAAACACAAACCATATCAGCTCTCCATTAAAACCAAGCAAGGAATCACCCTCTAACAAGTTCATACCTTCAAATACCTCGGCCTCACCCTCGACTGTAATCTCTCCTATGTCCCATGCATCAGTAACGTGGCAAAAGTAGCCAACACCAGGATGGGCCTACTATTCCGACATAGGAAACATCTAACCCCAGAAGCTCTGTCCATAGCTCCATCATCGGCATCATTGACTACATTCTCATTATCTATGGATCTGCCACAACCTCATCTCTCAGGCATGTTTCGACTTCCCTCAGTCAAGCCTGCTGACTCGTTACTGGTTCCCACCGTCTCACCCACACCTGCGACCTCTATCCAAAACAGGCTGGCTGCAATTGAACAACCGAATCAAATACCAAACCTGCATCACTGCTAAGAAAATCATGATGGGAAAGGCACCACCAGGAGTCTGCACCCTCCTCAAACCCAAAATCCACAACCGCAACACCAGGAGCTCTAAGCTTCAAATCCCCTGCCGCACGTCCCAAGGCCAAAGGTCGTTTGCATACAGGGCTCCGAGTTGGCTGAATGAGCTCTCTTGTGACACCTCATCCACAGCAACGCTTGGAGCGTTCAAAAAAAAAAAAAAAAAAAAAAGCTCCGCCACTCCATAACTGGCACCTCCACCTGTGCTTGCACCCCATAACATCTTCATTCCCTACGCTGTTTGACCTTATAGGTGTCAGTTTCTGCCCTCTCTTCTTGCACTTACCTGTCCAATGCAACTTCTAATGCACTTGTCCTGTGTCTGTCCTGACAAGGCTCCTCGGCTGCCTCACCCTGACCCTCTGCACCTATGCCTTCCCCTACCCTCAGCCCTCTCCCATTCTTGCCCTCTTCCTCCTATTGTTTCTTGAGTTACTCATCACTCAGTCTGATTTTTGTCAAGCAAAGTTACTGTCTAAAACCATGTATCTGTAACTGTTTTATGTTTTAGTGTCTGTTACCCTGTAACCAGCATGACGTGGAACCTTTGTAAAAGAGCCTTGGCTCATAGGTATTTGTAATCCTAGACTCAAATAAATAAAGGTCCCCATCAACATTATCTCCCTTTCTCTGCCATCCTAAATATGCCTTCTATTATATCCTTGTCCATTCCCTCCCCTGACATAGGGGTCTGTATACAACCCTATGGGATTGTGGTGCCATTTCCAGTCTCTGAGGTGACCACAGTGCCTCCTCTCCTCCCAATTTACTGTGTTTGTTCAGTTGCTTTTTATCTCTTCCCTACATAGAGAGCTACTCCGCCTCTCTCTCCCCTCCTGTCTCTCCTGTAGGTTGTGCACACTGGTATGTTAACATCCCAGTCATGGTTCTCTGTGTACCATGTTTCTGTGACTGCTACGATATCCAGGCATCTCTCTTCCATCAAGGCCACCAGTTTAGGGAGCTTGTTGCCCAGACTATGGGCATTGGTACTCATTACCCTCCCTTTCTTGATGGCCTTACCCTTTTGCCCCATCCCTGTCCTTATTAGTTTGTCCTTGCTCCATTACCCCTGCACTTCTCCCTATCGACATCTCTGTTAGTGTCTACCTCACTTAGTACCCTGATTTTTATTTATTTTTTTTTTTTTTTTGGGGGGGGGGCTAGGATTTCCCTGCTCCTCTCCAGTGCCTCCCCCCTTGGCTAGTTTTAAATGCTTGCCAATTAAGCATTTAAACCTATCACCTAGGATCCTGGACAGATGCAGGCCATCACGCCAGTATAGGCCTGCATCCTGCCAGGTGGACCTCCAGTCCCCAATGAAGCCAAATCCCTGAGCTCTGCACCAGTTTTTCAACCACTGATTGAATCCCATGGTGTGGGGCACCCTAGCCTCACCTGTGCCATAGACAGGCAGCACCTCCAAGAAGGTTACCGTGTGTGCTATTTGTCTAAGGCCCCTCCCCATCTCCACACACTCTTCTTGCACTGCTCTGATCCCTTTCTTAGCCAGGTCATTTGTTCCTAGGTGGACAGTGACATCCAGCTCCCTCCCCTGTGCAGCTGCTCCTGCATTCCTGAGGATTCACTCCCTGTCCTTCCAAGCCATGGCGCCAGGCAGGCACCTTACCTCCCTCTCCCCTTCCTCCCCCAGTTCTACCTTCCTAACAATGGAGTCTCCCACCAGGAGTTGTTTCCTTCCCCTGTGGGGTCCCATGCCACCCTCCTGTGGGTCTCCTTTGTGGAGGTTCCCAGCATCCTCCTTGGTCTCCACTGTGGGTGCCTCCATAGAGGAACCACACTTTTCCAGAATGGCATAGAAATTGTGGAGAGTTACAACTGGAGGGATGCGCCTCTGTTCCACCACCCTCACCCTCCGTGAGCCCACTGTGGTCTAACCACTCCTCTTTCTTGACAACCTCTGAGGCAACAGCAGTGACCTTGGTGGTCCCTGGGTGGGAGAGGAGGTCCCAAAAATCCTGGCCAACTCAGCCTGGAGATGAGCAACCTCCTCCTCAGTCCAGAGAGTGCTTGCAGATGAGACAACACCGCATCCTCCAGAATGTCTTCCCTGAAGACTGCTGCACCACAGCCACTGTACTGCACCACTCCCATCGTGTCTTATTTCTGGCCCCACTACTTGTTGTTTGGAATACTTACTCTTCCTCTGTTTTTATTTTCTTTTTTTTTCTTTTCTGTCCCTGCTTACACCTCTGTGCCTTTTTAACTCCTGATCTTCCTGTTCTGAGACAAAAGTTCCTGTATTTCTCAGTAGTCTCCTTACTTGCTCAGTCGGACCTCCAGCAGCTGGGGGGGGGGAGCTACTCCTGCTCTGTTAGGATGGTGAGTCTTTGGTGGCAGTCTATGATCACTCACTTCCTGCTCCCGAACAGGAAGTTATTGTTAGTTAAATCCTGTGCCTATAAAAGTGGAACTGCCTTTGGCTGGGGGGAGGGAAGGAGGGCAGGAGGGCACTATAGTCCAAGTAGAGAAGTTTAGTTATACCAGCAGGTCCTTCCTCCTGGTGCTCTGCTTGTTCTCTGGCAGAAGCTATCTAGGGCAGTGTTTAAATCTGGTTTTAACTTGGCTCCTTCTATCTAAGCCACTCCCCCTACTTTGCAAATCTTTCTACACTTAATTTCACAGATAATTCCCTTCAGCCACCTGTGACAAGCACCTAGATAACTACACAGATAACAGAACAATTCACTTCAACTAACTCTGACAAACAGACTTTTTTTTTTTGTTACCCTAAATTGAAGGTCCCAGTACAAGAGTTCTAGTTCTTAGTCCAAGTAGAGAAGTTTAGTTATACCAGCAGGTCCTTCCTCCTGGTGCTCTGCTTGTTCTCTGGCAGAACAAAATATGACATCATAATTACAAGCCTTTACTCTTCAGTTGTTTTAAAATAACATACCTTAACAACTTGAGAATTCATGACATCTACACACTTAACAAAACACATTGAGAACATTCCCTCAATTAACTGGTTCAATTTATCCCCACATTGCTTCTGATAAAATTTATTATACTTCGCTATTGCATCCTTGGAATTTCGGTCATACTCATTATCCTTTACATGACAAAATTCTCTTGCTAATACTGTGTATGATCATAGTTATATTAAATCAGTAGACAACTTACAAACTTACATTTTAACTACCCTATATGCTGTATGGAGCATTTATTGCTTAGACTTCACTTTCACTGTTACTATGGCTCAATTTCACCTGGATAAGATCCCTGCAATGCATGTATTTAAACTTACCTCTAATAATCATTAAAACATTTGTGATGGAAACCCGACCAGTATAAATTAAATTTGCAAAACTGAATAATCTAAATGGACTTCACCTTCCGTAAGCATTATTTCATTTGCCATATTATTGGCTCTTTTCATTTTATTATACAGTCAAACGCCGTTTATCCGACCCCTGTACTACCGAACCTCCCTATTTAATGAACCTATGTGTCCCCCACTGTTTTCATATGTTCATCCTATGTTCATCTGAGCTGTCAAAGCTGTCAAAAGCTGTCATTAGGGCCACGGAAAGGACAACCCTTCTGTTAACCCACAAGATGCCACCAAAGCAACTCCTCAGCTGCTTTTGCCGTGCTCTGTCCTTCCATCAGAGAAACCCTCAAGCCAGACACCGAATTAATACCCTCTAAAACTACATTTTTTTTTTTTTTTTTTAAACACAAGAAATCCTGCCCGAACCTGTGTCTTGCCACCAGATCAGCTCCCCAGCTGTCTTTACAATGCTCTCTCCTTGCTGCAGTAACCCCAAAAAACAGACAATACTAATTCCGAGGCAGAAAAACAAAGCAAGGGACAAAATAATTAAAATAGAAACCACAAAGCTAGTCCGAAACTGCAAGAAGTAAGCTGACAAGCTCTCGTGCTCCTGCTCATGCTCTCAGCTCACGCTACATAAAACCACCATGCTGACTATTTTAAAAGCTAAACTAAACTACTGCACAGTACATAAAATATTGTACATTTTTAAAGTAAGCACTAAAATGAAATAAAGATTTGTACTGTATTTTGCACATTTTGCACCGGCAATAAAATGATTACATATTACTGCATCATGAGTGTGTTAATGAAGGAACGAGGACTGATTTAATGATGGAATCCCGTTTATCCGACCATATCGAATGTCCCCCAAGCGGGTCGGATAAACGAGGTTGAACTGTATTATGTTTCAGGAAAGCGAAAAACTCGTGTCCTAACTGCCTTGTATGCTAAAATTAAACTTCACTTCCATTGTTGATATGGTGAAATTTCACCTAGATAAAACTCTCAATGCACATATTAGATACATGGACACTGTCGGCAGATAAGGGTCTATGGCCCACCCAGTTTGCTCATTTGAGCTTGTAAGTTCCCTTTATGTTTTTCTAGAAGTCTGTTGCCCCTAACCCCTGACCTCTAGGATTCTCCTATGTCTATCCCATGCATTCTTAAATCCCGTGATTCTTTCAGCCCCCACCAGTTCCTCAGGCAGGGTGTTCCACTTGTCCACCATCCTTTCTGTGAAGAAATTCTTCCTTGCGTTTCCTCTAAATTGCCCTCCCTCCAACTTCATCCCATGCCCTCTAGTCTTGTAACCTCTCTTTCACTTGAAAATAGTGTATTCCTGCAGCCTGTTGCCCCATGTAAGGTACTTGTATGTCTCTATCATATCCCGTCTCTCCCTCCTCTCCTCCAGGGAGTACATATTCAAGTCCTTCAGCCTGTCCTCATAGGATTTGTGATGAGTTCCTGTACCATCTTTGTTGCCCTCCGCTGAACGTTCTCCACCCTATGTCCTTACTGGTAAAGTCTCCAAACTGTACACTGTACTCTAGGTGGGGCCTCACTAGTGTCTTGTATAGTAGAATTATGACCTCCTTTTCCTGCTGGTGATGCCCCTGCCTATGCATCCCAGCATCCTATTTGCTTTACCTGCTGCCTTGTCGCACTGTTTCCTTACCTTTAGGTCAACAGAGATGATGACCCCAATGCCCCTTTCCTGCTTGGTGAAATTCTAATCTTAAGCCCTGGTGCCTTAGACCACTAAGCCATCCTAGCACTGATTACCCTCTGATAATATCTGAAAACACTTGTAATGGAAAATGACTTGTGCAGTTCAATTGTGCAAAAATGCAACATCTGAATAACTTCACCTTCTCCATAAACATTTTTTTTTTATTTGCCTTATTGTCTGCTTTTTTATCTTGTTTCAGAAAAGGTATTGTGTCAAAAGGTGCATTTAAACCTGGCCTCTGTGTTGCTTTAAGATTAAAAATCCAAAATGATTCCCTGTGGAGCATCACAGAATTAAAATCCCTTCCCCTCGGATTTGTGTAACCTTAACTATAGCCTGAAAATAAAGCTATGCTCAGCAGGATTAACCCCATTTTCAACATGTGCAGTTGCATATTTTAATATTTTTGTGTAGTGATGGCATTCACATGTTCCCGACCTTTTGTTTAAATGTTAGTTAGTTTTGCCTATATAGTCCCACAGGAACATGTAGCTTTATAGATTATGCCTTCAGTGTCACAGGTACAAAATTGTTTAATAGAATAATTCTTGCCATCCGGACCCTCAAAATGTGACCCCTCCACAATCCCATTTACAGAACTGGCATTTTGACATTTAAAACACTCTTTAACTTCTCGATCTGTGTTTTCTTTTGCGGTTATATAACTGTGCACTAATCTGTCTTTGGTAGTTTTCCTGTATGACCTATATGGTGGCTGCTCGCCGACCCTCTTAATGCTATGTCCCCTTTCAAAACATGCCAGTTATTCTTCATTATATTCGAAAATTGTCCCACAAGGGCTGAGAATGTTGTAACAAAGTTAAAATTAAACGGTGTCAGTGGCTCAGCAGGTAGCACACTTGCCTCTGAGGCCGGGAGATCAGAGGGCTGTGGGTGCAGTTCCCACATCTGGCACTTGGGTTAATATCCCAAAGCTGACACTGTAGTGCAGCATGAGGGGGCTGCTGCACTTCTAAGGTGCCGTCTTTTGGATGAGATGTTAAACTGCAGTCTCATCTGCCTGGATTGGTGGTAGTTCAGGTGGATGCTAAAGATCCCATGGCACTTACTGAAAAGGAGTAGGAATTTCCCGGTGTCCTGGCCAAGATTTCTCCATTCACTAAAAAAAAATACCACCAACCGCTTAATCTGGTTCAATTTCAGTTGCTTACCATCCGTAACCCCCGGCCGCCCCAGAAAAAGGGACTTCTAGGCCCAGTGGGCTTACCAGGGCAACAAAATTCAATAAATAAAATTAGATTTACCATTTCCATGTTCCAAATTGTTATTACTAGAGGCCAGATTCACCAATTCCTGCTTATTCCTAAGCGATACTTAATTTTTTGCTTTATCACTCAGATGTTTACTATAACCTCATTCCAAAAATCTTTTTTCCATCTTTTTCTTTTCACTGTATACATTTCAGGATCACTACAATTTCTCTAAGCATAAAAATTGTCCCTTAGGAATATTTTCTGTGACGTGGTGGAGGGTGACGACTCTAAAATAGCATGTCTGTGTTTTTCCGAAAAATATTTTTAACCCCACTTAATATTATTACTGTTGTATGACAAGGGGGAATGAATTAAAGAAAAAAAAAAATAGTGATTTCCCAGATTCCAGGAAAGCTTTTTAAATTTATAATTGTCAGAATTTTTTTTTTTTTTTTTTTTAAATATAATGGTCAGATCCAATTTCTTAAATTCATTAGTTTCCTTTAGTTGCCTCCCCTCATCCTTTATTACTGAGGATATTTGCATGAAGAGAGTATCTGTCTTTCACACTTCACCTCATTCTTCTGCTTTTTCCTGTGCTGAAGTCATAATTCTCTATCTGTGAAGGTCCTTAGCTGATATCATAGTGCCTGTGAATTGTGACATAGTGCCTACCATGTCAACAGACCGTGATCTCAGATAAATGATAAAAAATAAAATAAAGGGGACATCACGAGGAAAATAGGGCTTATGCTGCTGTATGCAAGTGGCCTATGCAGTCCTTGTGGGGCTGTTAGCAACAGATTCAAGGGTCACATGATGACCTCTCCAGTTAGCCTGCATGATCTGACTGTGATCTTACAAACAACAAGTGTGAGTTCAGTTAGGTAGACTGGCTTTTATAGACATTGAAAAATACTACATTATTCTTTGTTCCACATTCATTATAACAGAATGGTGGCCCACTGCCCAATTTTACTGAAACTGCCTCTGTGTGAAGTGTTAGCTGTATGCTACCCCAATGTCCATGTTTACAGAAGCTGAAAAAACAGCTAATTGAGCAGCAGGGTTGGGACAGTGAAGACCCTGGAAGTTACATGCCCATGAACGTAACCTCAGTGGTGGGCAAGCTGCTGGAATCCGTTATAGAGAAACAGCAGTAGTTGGCTTCCTAGAGGAAAACCGTTTTACAGAAATAAATGAACATGGACTTATGTGGGGCAGGTCGTGTCTAACAAACTTGATTGCTTTCCCCCCCAGCTGTGTGATACAGATGGTGGCTAGTGTCCAGGCAGTCAGCATTTCTGTTCCCACCTTTATTGCTGGTGTTTACTGTTGCCCTGGTATTTCCCCTGCTTTAGTTACTGAGCTCATTTTAGCTATCTGTGCTAACTCTTTCAGAGGTGATCTTTATATTTTCGGTGGCGTTGATATATATTGTCTCGCCACGTAATACAAATAAAACTACTCAAAATGTAAAGACACTACAATTCAAGTTCTGACCCCATTTTAAATCTTTAAATCACCCTTCATTATACTTGGTCCTCTCATCTCATCCTCACTGCATTGTGGATGCTGGAATCCTTCCTGATGCCCTCAGTGACCATCATATGGTTTACAGTGTGCGCAAGATACATCATCTTAAGGCCCCCCTCCCATTTGTCCATTTTGGGTTCTTTCGGTCACCGGACTTGTCCTGTGTCTTAGCTGACCTAGGGGCTATTGATTGGTCCTATATCTCAGCAGCCAATAATATAAATTTTGCCTTGCAATGCTTTCATTCCAAATTTATGGGATAGTCATGCTTATCTGAGGAAAAACCGGGTACGGGGCTCTCATCTTCCCTGGATAACAGCTGAGATTATGACTTGCCTCCATACTAGAGACCTTGCCTGGCGTTCATTTAAGATCACTGGCTCCCAGCTACTTTTGCAAGCTGTCATCATCTTCATAGCAGCTTGAAAGCAATAAGACTTGAAACGTCTTGAGTAATTTTGCATTAACACTCCAGAACAACATTAATCACCCATCTAAGTTCTGGAAGGTTATCCAATCCTTTCTCCCTTTGACCCAGTCTCTCTCTCCCCTGTTCATGGGGTTAATGACTTTCATCTTTTACCCTTCTACTATTGCCTCTTTTTTTTTAATTCCGACTTTACTACCTGTGCCCTCTCTCTGATCCCTTTCTTCCATTTCTTCATGTTCTCCTTTAAAACTCTTTCCTTCACTTCTACCAACACCTCTGCTTCACTTAAGTCCTTGCTTGCCATTAATCCTCACAAAGGTGGTAGCTCTTCTGGCTTTGATCCCAGACTTCTACTTCTCAGTCCCTGCCATCACACTGCTTATTACCCGTCTCCTCAACCTTTCTTTCTCCTCTGCTGCTGTCCCTGAAGCCTGGAATCAGGCTACTGTCATTCCTCTCCATAAAGGTGGTGATCCCTGTTCTAATGGTAACTTCCATCCTATCTCTCTCCTTTCTACCCTAGATAAGTTACAGTAACACCTTGTGCTATTTCAAGCTCTCTTCCTTCTTCACCCCCTACCAGTATGGTTTGAGGAAATCCCACTCCACTTCCCTTCTTCGTCTCACTAATTCCATCCTCTCTGGTCTGGTCAGATTCGCCATTTTTGTTGATCTTGCTAAGCTTTTTTATTTAATTAGAATTTTGTGTGTGTGTGTACCCCTGTTTTTCACCCGTCCCCTTCTCGGCATGAATGCGCACGTCACGCTATGAGATGCCCTGCCTTCATGTCTCCCCCTCCCTCCTATACAGTCACTGGATCTCCACCTGGTGGCGGAATTACTGGAGGGGGCGACAGCCTCCTTGGGAAAGGAGAGCTGCCGTTAGGTGGCTCGATCCTACTCCCCATGCCTGCTCCCAGATGACCCGAGGTTGTTCCTGAACCTGGTAAGCTGGCGTGGCATGAGGTAAGGTGTCCAGCGCTTCAACCCTCTGCACCACGGGAGAGCCTGTTGAATGACTAGGGCAAGAGGAGGGGTGTATCCTTTTGTACAGGCAATGTTTTGCATCCACCATCTGTGTTCTGTTTGGAACAGTTTAACCCTTGCTGTGCCACTCTGGCAGACTGATGTATTAGTCCAGAATTCCTATGCATTCTAATTATGTGGGTATATTTAATAAGGTACACACATGCTGCTCATACTGAAAGGGGGCCATTACTAACTAAAGCTTAAAGGGCACTAACACAGATGGCAGAGCTGTCAGTGTCCAGTATTAATTCACACCGTCATTCAGTGTCCTGGCAGACAACCCATTTGAAAAACAGATGACTTAGCCACTGGTGTTAGTATACTTTATTGATAACAGGGTGTTTTATGAGGGGAAGGGGGAACAATGGTGATCATTTTATACTAGTGTGTGTGCGCGCGCGCGCGTGTGTATGTATATATGGCATTTTTCCCTTGCAAAATCCCTGCTCTTTCTCTGCAACACAGTGTGACTCAGCCATGCTCCATACAGTGATGTCAGTGTAGCAGCTAGCAGTCGGGCAGCTGAACAGCCAAGACAAGAGCAGCAGGGCTAAACTGCAGCTGCAAAACAGATCAAAATATGAAAAATGGGAACACCCGTGACAAAAATTACAAATACACATAACCTTTGAGGTCCATTACTTTATAAACTGATTGGAAAAAGTTGCTGTTTGGACCATTGGGGAAGGAGCTTTTTAAAGTCTCTTCTCAAGGACTTTTCCCTCCTGCAACTGTCAGTGACCCTTTCTCCACCCCCTACTTGCCCTAGCAGTCTGTTTCCCTCATTACCTGTTCACTGTTCTGTACTTGTAAGAGTAGTTACCTTGCTAAAATTATCTGTTTTATCTACTACAAGTATCTGTGTTATACCGATTTGCCTTCAGTTTGTTTGATTATGCTCATTTATGTATTTGCTCTGTTTGACTTGCCACATCCCCTTAACCCCAAGAACACATCTAAAAAAGGGACTGTTAGCTCGTTATCTCTTTCCTGGTGAAACTTTTGAAATAAACAAACATCTTGTACCTGAACTTGCCTTTTGATTTGGTGCCACTTAGGAGGCTTATACAAAGGTAGGGGACATAGGACTGTTGATAGGGCAGACTAAGTGGTTTAGGAACTGGTTGATAGAACTCAGAGAGTGGTCCTAAATGGCACACTCCGATGTCCTAGGATCAAAAGTGGGGTGCCACAGTGGGATCTGTCCTGTGATCAGTACTGCTGTTGAGTTGTGTTTTTTTTTTTATTCTGTTCATAAATCATGTCATAGAGTCATAGAATTGTGCTGGCAGAAAAAGACCCTTTAGACCATCTAGTCTGCCCTAGATACCCCCTCCCTTTACTTCCTATCCTCTGCCTCCCCATGTATATAAGCAACAATTGGGTAGGGTTACAGGGTAAAGTGAGTCTGTTTGCTGATGACAAAAAACTGCAGGATAGTTGATAATGACAAGGAAATTGAGTATGAAAAAAGCTGTGGAAAAGTTAGAACTGCAGTCCACACTTTAGCAGTTGAAATTCTTACCAGTAAATGAAGTGATGCAGATTGGACATAAAAATTTGCTTATGAAATAATATGTGACTCTGGTCACAGTAGAGCTCACAGAGTAAGCACTCCTTTAAACTTTGGTACAAAATATGTGGCTTTGCTTTTAAAGGACCAGTATTTGTTTATCGTGTCTTTTTTGTTTCAAGTTCAAGTTCAAGTTTATTGCAGGAAAACTCCATTGAGCAAGCTCATTCACAAGGAGGTCCTTTGACATAAACACTTAAAGTACAAACACAGATAGGTAATAACAGTATATACATGAAATACACGTTACATGATGCAGGCTGGATATACATACAAAAGGGTACCACAGGGTGACCGCGGGTGGTAAACATTGATGAGACAGGAAGCGACTTATAGGTCGCATACTGATAAATGAAACATGATGACTGGTGTGATTTGATTTAATCAAATCAAATCAAATATACAGTATTTTGGCAGCTAGAACAAACAGTCTACAACTGATATGGGAGGCAGGAGAAATTTGATAGAGTAGCAGTGGAGCGTAAGCAAAGATAAAGCCAGGAGTAGAAGGGGAAGGGAAAGCAGTTAATATGACAAATCAATTATACCTTACCAGTGGATAAATATGGCACACATGGGGAAGGAAGAGACTTAATGACAGTTACAGGTGTCTTTTATTTTGGCTGAACTTAGCGATTTGTAGAAGTTTATTGAAACTGTGCTAGTTAGTTTCAGTACGGTTTGTAATTGGTTCCAAATGGAGGGAAGGGCATATGCAATATACGCTTACCAAAGGAAGTCCGCGTCCTTGGTATGTCAAGCATAATAAAGTCAGATTTTCTTAACGAGTATGCACTATGTGAGATACTAATAAGGGAAGAGATAGCGTGGCAATTTCTGCAGGAGCAGTTTAAGAGTCCATAGCCCAGCATGGAGCAGGCTGCCTAGTAGTTAGGGATGTCCAACCAACCACTGCATATAAGTCACAGTGGTGCGAACGTAGGGAGTTGGTAATGAACCGTAGACGCACGGTGATAAAGGATGTCCAGTTTACTTAGATTTGCAAGAGTGGTGGAGGAATAGATTACATCGCCATTAGTCGAGTAGGGGAGAAAGTGGCCTGTACAAGCTTGTTTCGAAGTTTCGAGTTTCAAGGGGAAAAGGGGCCTATTTCTGTAGAAGAAACCTAACCTTTTAACCTTCTAGAGACATCTTCGATGTGGTCACTGAAAGATAATTTATTGTCGATCCAGATACCTAGATATTTAAATTTGGTTACAACTTCCAGAGGCTCGTTTAGCTGGTGACAATGAAGTCTTGGGCAAGAGTATTGGGGGCCTGAGACAGCACTGCGAGAGAATATCATCGCTTTAGTCTTCTTGGCATTGAGCAGAAGCTTTGCCTTTATTAAATTATGCTCAAGTTGTGCGAAGTCCGCTTGAAGCACTCCCTTGACTTCAGATAACGATGAGCCAGAAGTATACAACACAGTATCATCTGCAAAAAGTGCAGATTGGACGAGATATGTTAGCATCTAAGTCATTGATGTACAGAGAAAACAAGATAGGGCCTAAGATGGATCCTTGGGGACTCTCTTGCAACTGGCAAGGCAGCAAAAAAGCCTTCCGCCTTTACTTTTTGGAATCTTCCAGTTAGGTAGCTAGAGAACCACTGGGTGGTATGGTATGTGGCACCCAACTTTGCAAGGCAATTGACTAATAGTTTGTGATCAACAGTATCAAAAGCTTTGCTGAGGTCCAAAAAGACTGCACCAGTTACCTTCTTAGCATCTATAGCAGAGATCCAATCATTGGTTACTTTTGCTAGTGCAGTGATTGTGCTATGATTAGCCCGGAAGCCAGATTGAGCTGGGTTAATGAGAGAGAGGTTTCCAAGTGAGATTTTAACTGAATATGGATCAGTTTTTCGAGAACTTTAGAAAGGATAGGCAATATGGAGATAGGCCTATAGTTGTTTACATCGCATGGGTCACCAGATTTAAATAGAGGGAGGATATGTGCTGATTTCTAGCAGGACGGCACAGTAGCAGATGTAATGGAAAGATTGAAGATGTGGAGAATTGGGGCAGTGAGATGGGCATAGCCTGACCTTAGGAAAAAGGGTTCCAAGCCATCGTCCCCTGCACATTTTTTGGTGTCTAAGTTAAGAAGAGAATCTTCTACTTCTTTATAAGTTATCTCGCGCAGTTGGAAGGGACTGGATCCAGGACTAGATGTGGTGGGAGGGGTATGCTGGCAACCGCAGCACCAGCATAAGGTGACGAGTCAAAAGCTAATCCAGCTGTGGCAAAGTGGGAGTTAAGTTCCTCCAGGATTAGGGACTTGTTTTCCACAATCTTGCCACTATGCACTGACTATCTTTGTTGGGACAGAGGGCCATGGTCCGTCCTTCTATAGCTTTGATAGTCTTCCATATTTTATGAGGGTTACCTTTAGCTTGTTCGAGAGTAGAAATATAATAGTTAGTTTTAGCAGAGCAAGTTTTTCACACAGTTATTCCTGGCTGTTCTAAAGGCCTGCCAATCCAAGATTCTTTGAATGTCTAGCTTTAGCCCAGAGCTTATCTCGAGCTATAAGGGCTGCCTTGAGATCCGAGGTGAACCAGGGATTGGAATTGTTCCGTACCCTTACTTTGATGAAAAGGGCATGCTTATTTATTATTGTAGTGAGTTTGTCATTAAGGATGCAAGCTGCCGTGTTGACATCTTTGGCTAGGTAATGATCATGCTCAGGTCAGATAGGAAGTTTACTGCACTGAATTTGCGAAAGGATCTTTTTGTTATAAAGATGGGTTGCGGCCGGGCCTTAATTTGAGATCTTATGCAAGCAACAATTCCATGATCGCTCATGTCGTTGTGAAACACTGCCAAATGAGATATTTTGTGTGGATGGGTGGTTAGTACCACATCTAGAATGGAACTGTTGGCAGTATTTAGAGTGTTGTTCCTAGTAGGTTCTCTGACTAATTGCCCAAGACCTAGCTCGTCACAAAGGGATTTGAGGCCATGTGTTTATTTATTATACATATCGGAATTACAACCCTTTGAGTCAAGGACTCGTTTCCAAAGGCTCAACATCAGATTCAACACATAGACAGAACAAGGGTGCAGTAAGATAATAGGAGGTCACAAGTGTTGGTACATATCTAACAGAGAACAGCAAACAATATCCATATATTTTTAGCAGTAATGTATTTCTGGCAAAAGCATTTATGTACCCATTTTTCTTAATTTATTGTTAACTGGGTAAGGACCCACGGCCAAAAAAGAGGATTTTCTTAAAGTGCCGATTAAGTAGATTAGGACATGCCAACCATTTAATTTCCTAGCTAGTATTAAGCCTTTTCAAATGGTTGGTTGACCACCCCTCTCCCCCCCCCCAAAAACACAAAAACAAACAAAAAACAAACATGGTGAGCCTATATAGATCTTTAGTGAGGCCACATCTGAAGTACTTTCATAAGGCAATTCTGGTGGGGTAGGATGAAGTAGGCTGTTGGTTAACTAGGATCTGCAGTTTATCCAATAGGGAAATGGGCAGACTAGGTGGGCCAAGCGGTCCTTATCTGCCATCAAAGTCTGTGTTTTTGCACCCAGTTCTGAGTCTTCCTTCAGAAGAGATGGGGATAGTCTGGAGACAGTGCAGCACAGGTGAAGAAAATGATTCAGGGCCAACACGGCAGGTCCTATGAGGAGCACCTCATAGCACTGAACATTTACTCGCTGGAGACCGGATGGAGATATGATAGACAGCCTCAAGTTTCTAAAAGGAATTAACAAAGTGAACTGCTGGGAACTATTTAGCTTGAATAATAGCTCATGTCTTGTGAACATGAGTTAAAACTAACAAGAGGAGCTTCAGGGGGACACGAGATATTATTTTACAGAAGGCTGTGGAGCCATGGAACAGTCAATCAGCCAAAATGATAGGTGCAGAAACCATTGGTGATTTCAAGCACGTTGGGACAGAAAGAAGGCTATAATGGTTGCATAGGGGCAGAGCGTATATATTGGGATTTGGGGTGGGGGTGGGGAGGGCTATGACCCAGGAGGGACAGTAGGTCCCAAGGCTAATAAGGGAACTTCGGCAGACTGGATGGACCATGGGTTTTTCAAACATGAAGTCTTGCTGTAGTCTGACAATTGTAGTTAGCTCCAGCCTTTGAACTGCCCTGGAGAGTATAGGGTTAAATTTCTATGCAGGGCGTAGAACGTTGAGCTCTAACTCTGTTGAAGACTCTGTCTGCAGTACTTTGAATCCAAACTGTCAGATTATTTACTCTGCTTCACTGAACAGTCGCTCCGGAGATTTCTCTTGTTGCTCGGTTCAAAGACTCGGTTAAAGTCTCGGTTTTCTGAATTATTTTACCGTGATTCGGTTCACTCTGTCTGCGGTACAATAAATACTTAGATAATGTTTTTGGATTGTGGAAATTGTAAAAGTCCTGATCGGTTCGCTGAACCGATCCTTTAGGTCTTTTGATTTAGTCATTTTAGTGTGTGGTTACCGGTTCTTATCGGTTTAAAAAAAAAAAAAAAAAATTGTATTTTTAGCAGTTTTTCCAAACACCCGTAACACGGTTAGAAACCGATAAGAGAGTCTTGCCTGGCGGTTGCTGAAAAAAGGGTAAATTTGCTTAGGTTGGCCATGTCTGAGAAACCCAAGAAAAAAACGGGCCCATTGGGTTTCAACACTGCAGTGAGTGTGGGGAGGTATTTGCTAAGGCTGATCCCACACCACGGTGTTTACTGTTTGGGTTTGACCACCTCGTTTAGACTGCCAAATATGTAGAATTTTTCCCAAGTCTATCCTGGATAAGAGATTAGGTAGACTTAGGGAGAAGGAGGCAGAGGAATCGCTAACCGGAAGGCCAGCCCTGTTCGGGTTACCACCGAACCAGAAGGATTGCCCTCTGACCAGGGCGCCAGTTTTTCTTCGGCAAGAGGAGCTGATCCTGAGGGGTCTTTTCTTAAAAAAAAAAGGAAAAGAAAGGAAAAATCTGCCGGTTTGGATCCAGAACTCCATGTTCCAACCGCAGAAGAAATTGCCCGAGCGATTCGGATTGTGGAATCGCTTTGTCCGGTTCCGACCAATCCGGTCCCAGTTGGTAGGTGTTCGGTTCAGTCGGTTCCTCTGGTTCAGGATTATGCCCCTGAAGATTTTTATGAACCGGATTTTGAGGAGGGGACTGTGAACAATGTGAGGATTATGATGATGAGTGCTTAGAAAGTCTGGATGTGCCTATAGAACGGACATCTCCCAGACAGACGTTCTGATGTTTCCCCTCCTTTGAGTCCCTTCCCCACTTTCTGTTTTACAGAAAAGTGGCAGAAACCCTCCAGCTTCCTATGGAGGAGGCTGTGCAGGACCAGGAAGAGCCTGACTTTGTTGAAATGATGGATATCCCAGAGTCTAAGAGACTGTCTGTTCCCCTTCATAAGTCTTTTGGGAAGCAGACTCAAAACATTCTAAAGTCTCCTTACTCTATACCTCCTGTGGACAGAAGGATGGACAAGAGGTATACTCTCAGGCTCGGATACAGAGTTTCTTTACTAGCAGTGCAGCCATGTTGGGGTAGTGCAGGCTGCAGCCTGTGACAGGGCAGGCATTCCCTTGGCTTCACACCACTCAGATAAAGACTCCAGGAAGTTGGATGCCATAGCAAAGAAACTGTACATGGCATCCTCTTTGGGACTCAGGCAGGCTAATTATATGGTCTATACAGCCAGGTACCAGAAGTCCAGATGGGACACTGTACTGGCACTGGCTAAGCAGGCTTTCCCCAGCTGGCCAAGGAGCTGAGGATGGCTGCTGATGGGATCAAGCATCCAAGGTTCTGTTTCATGCTGCTGTGGACTCCAATGATGTGTCATCAAGAGTCATGGCTACATCTGTGGCTCTTCGGAGAATGGCTTAGCTCAGATGTACTAGTCTTTCAGAGGACACCCAGGCTAAGGCCATGGATTTCCCTGTGGTGGGTAATTCTTTGTTTGGGGAGCAGACAGAGAATTACGTGAAGAAAATGGACGAATACAGGACCACTTACAGGAGTGCACAGGCCAAGGAAAGGCAGGCAAATCCTCAAAGGCAGCAAGCCAGGGGCAGGCCTTTTCACAGGCCTTTCTACCAAGCGCAGGCCTCTTCTCCCTTTTCCCAGAGGGGGTTCTTTAGAGGGAGAGGCAGAAGGGGGATGAGCAGGGCTGCATCCACCCCTCAGCCTAAGGCTCCTGCCAAGCAGACACCGTGAGGTGTCAGCCCGAGTCGACACCCCCATACCAGTAGGAGGCAGGGTGGCTTACTTCATCCAATACTGGAAGTCTGTTACTTCAGACAGATGGGTCCTGGAAGTGGTAAGCCAGGGACTGGTCCTTGGCTTCAAAAGATTTCCAAAGCTGAGGCCCAGATCTTTTCCACCTGCAAGCACCTCCAAATCCCTTGCCTTGCAAGCAGAGGTTTCATCTCTGGCTCTAAGGGCCATAGAGAGGGTGCCTTACCTACACAGGGGCAAAGGTCTGTACTCCAAGTACTTCCTTACCCCAAAAAAGACAGGGGAGTGGTGACCCATCCTGGATTTAAGATATCTGAACAAGCATCTGTTAAAACCAAAGTTCAAAATGGTGACGCTGGGAATAATTCTTCCCTCTCTAAGGCCAGGGGACTGGCTAGCCTCCCTGCATCTCAAGGATGCCTATTTTCACATTCCCATCAGGTGCTCCCACAGAAAGTACCTCAGGTTCGAATTGCCTTCAGGCCATTATCAGTTCAGAGCAATGCCCTTTGGCCTAACATCCGCTCCAAGGGTGTTCACAAAGTGCCTGGCAGTAGTGGTGGCCTTTTTAAGAAGGAAGAATATTGCAGTGTTTCCATATCTGGACAATGGCTCCATTGTGGGACAGTCCCCAGACCAAGTCAAGTCAGACCTCCAAGTGACCCAGCAAGTGCTCACTTCCTTGGGGTTTCTTCTTGACCTTTCCAGTCAGTTCTCGAACCTGTACAGCTTTTCACTTTTATAGGAGCAGAGCTGGATACAGTCAAGGCAAGAGCTTTTCTTCCCATACAGAGGGTTACAGCCATTTCAGAGCTTGCCTCCTCTTTCCGCCTTCTGGTCTCTCGACCAGCAAGGCATTTCCTTCAGCTTCTGGGTCACATGGCAGCTTCTACAGCAGTGGTCCAAGGAGCCAGGTTTCAAATGAGGGACATTCCGTTCCATCTAAGGTCCTTCTGGTCCCAAAAGAAGGATCCTGTTACCAAACTAGTTCCAGTGACTCAGACTCTGATCCAGGCACTTCAGTGGTGGCAGGATCAGGACAGTCTCAGGCAAGGGGTTCCTTTTGTCAGTCAGCCCCACTCTGTGGTGGTCCTTACCACAGATGCTTCTCTGTTGGGGTGGGGAGCCCATCTCGGGGCTCTCACAGCCCAGGGACAGTGGTCCCATCAAGAGTCCCTCCTGCATATCAATCTTTTGGAGCTCAGGGCATTGTTCCTGGCTCTGCAAGCCTTCTCTGTCCATGCAGAACAAGGTGGTACAGGTCAGGACAGACACCACCACCATATGGTACATCAACAAGCAGGGAGGCACTCTGTCCATGGCCTTGTGCATGGAAGCCACGAAACTATGGTCTCTGGCTTACTCTCTGCAGACATCCTTAGTTTCAGTCCATCTTCCGGGAAAGGACAATGTGATAGCAGATACACTGAGCAGACTCTCCCAGGGCCATCACGAAGGGGCTCTGGATCCCCTGGTGCTAGAAGTGATTTTTTCCAGGTGGGGCACTTCAGAAATTGATCTCTTTGCAGGCCTGGACAATCACCAGCTTCCTCTGTTTTGTTGCAGACCTCCAGTACTGGGCTCAGTCCCTCTGGATGCTCTGGTTCTGAATTGGGAAGGAAAATTCCTCTATGCCTTCCCCTCCTTTTCCTCTGTTGTTCAAAGTTCTGGTCAAAATGAGGTCACAATCCTGCAAACTAATTCTGATTGCTCCAGACTGGACCAGGCAGCCATGGTATCCCCTGTTGCTGTCCCTAGCAGTCCATCTTCCTCTGTCTCTCCGCAGGAAGTGCAATCTGTTAACCTCATCTCAGGGGAGGATTTGGTACCCTAAACTTTGTTCCCTCAATCTCAAGGCATGGCTCTTGAAGAGTTGGAATATGCAGATTTGCATCTGTCCCAGTGGGTTCTGGACATTCTCAAAGCCTCTCAAAAGCCTACCACCAGAAAAACTTACAACTCCAAATGGAAAAGATTCAGCATTTGGTGTTCCAAGAAGCGTATATCCCCAGACACTACTGAATTGTGTACAGTTCTGGATTATATGGTTCATCTTAATGGTCTAGGCCTCAGACCAGCTACTCTCAAGGTACATTTGTCAGCTGTTTCTGCTTTTCTGTCAGTGGGAAAGCCTTCCTCTCTGTCATCTCATCCTGTATTCTGTAAATTTTTCAAAGGATTGCTTCATACCAATCCTCCTTTTAGGGATCCTGCTCCTTCCTAGGATTTGAATGTCTGCATTGCTCAGCTCATGCAACCCCCTTTTGAGCCTATGTCCTCAGCAGAGCTCAAGTACTTGACTTGGAAAACTGTGTTTTTGGTTGCTGTTACCTCTGCCAGACGTATCAGTGAATTGCAAGCTCTGTCAGTTGAACCAGACTTCATCTCATTTCCATAGGGACAAGGTGGTCCTTAGAACCAATAGGAGGTTCCTACCCAAAGTAGTTTCTGATTTCCACTTGAACCAATCCATGTCTCTTCCTGTGTTCTTCACTGATCATGCTTCCTCAGGAGAGCAAAGGTTACACAGTTTAGATGTTAAAAGAGCCCTTAGTTACTACATAGAACGTACAAAGGGTCACAGGTTTGACTCCCTCCAGTTCCTCACTTATGGGGAAGTAGGTAAGGGCAAACCTTGCCACCAAGAGAACTATTGCCAGGTGGATTGTGTCCTGTATCCAATTCTGTTATGAAAAACTGGGAAAAATTTCTCCCTCAGGCCTGAGGGCTCATTCCACTAGAGGTACAGCTGCATCTCTGGCTGCGGCCAGGGATATTCCCTTGTTAGAAATCTGCCAAGCAGCCACTTGGAAAACAGTTCATACCTTCACCAAGCATTACTCCCTGGATATCCAGGCTCGGAGTGATGCTAGATTTGGCGTAGCAGTGCTTCGGAGCCTATTGTCGAAGTAGGTTCTGTCTCTCCTCCTTGGAGGGACTGCTTGGTAGTCTGCAATTGTCAGAATACAGCAAGACTTCATGTTGTTTGAAGAAAAAATTACTCACCTTAGTAATTGTTTCTTCTAATGGAGTCTTGCTGTATTCTAACCTCCCTCCCTGCCTCCTCTCTCAACCTATTTTTGGGAACTGGGTGGGCAGATGCAGTGTTGCACCCCAGGGGTGTCTTCAGCACACTTCCTGTTGGGTGCTTTAGTTTGGTTATTAAAAATTTGTTATGCTTTATTACCTGGTTTTTGTTTGGTTTTTGGGTTTCCTGACTTGAGTCTTCCTTTGGGAACCTAGACCGTTAGTTGCCAGTTGGCTAGTAGAAATTTTACAATTTCCACATTCTGATAGGTCAGTGAGTTTTTTAGCGCACAAGAATCTGATGGTTTGGATTCAAAGTACCGCAGACAGAGTCTTCAGCCGAGCTCAAACTCAACGTTCTATGCTCTGCATAGAAATTTAACCCTATACTTTCCGGGCCAGTTCAAAGGCTGGAGCTAACTGCAATTGTCAGAATACAGCAAGACACCAATAGAAGAAACACAATTACTAAGGTGAGTAATTTTTTATTTTCTGCCATCATTGTCTAAGTTGAGTGGAATTCCAGAAACGAAAATCTGAGTTCAGGAATGAAAGATAACACATCACTGTTCATTGTACAGGGACCTGCAGTGGCTCCCCTAGATCAGGGGTGTTCCTTTTTATTTGAAAAAAGTTAAAAGGACAGGGTTCATCCTCTTGCTAATCTTTTTATCACCTCAAAATCAAGTCATGTGACACGTGATGTACAGTAGTTTTGATTAGTTTTTCAAAATGGTGTAACCAATAACATAACAGGGTCAGAGTTTTTTCCTATACCATGGCAAGCATGGACTGCCTTCGCTCGAAAATTGTATTTATATAGACAGTGTTGCTATATTTAAATGTAATTATAAGCACCATTTGTTGGCTTGCAGTGTGTAAATGTTTGCAGATGGCACTGTTTTCTGATTTGTTTCAGGGTGGGACAAGTCAGTTTGTGAGCTAGTGGTCAATCTGGCCACTAGCTTTCAAAATCTGGTAGCCAAACCAATATTTAGTGGCCATCCTTTCTCCTTTAAGGGCTCAAAAACCACTTTACAGGCCAATAACTTTCAAAATCTGGTAGCCAATCCAATTCAAGTAGCCACTGGCCAGCTGGCTATGGGATTTGTCTCATACATATAGTTTCCTTTTCTGAATTGTATTACCTATGTGATTTGTACTAATTTTTATTTTGTTTGATCTTCTTCTATTCTGGGTCCCTCTTAAAAATGGACAGTTTCTGTCCTTCATTGCAAACTATGTGATTTTAGGAAGTCCACTTAAACATCTGGTGAGAATCCCAAGATTACCACCAGTTTCCCCTGTGAAACCAACATGTGGGATTAAGGTTTCCAGAAGCACACAAAAACTGAGCTTCCTACTGAAAGGTTTTTACTTAGAACAGAAAATGCCAGGGTGTGCCGGACCACACCCATAGTCCAGAAGTTTCTTCGGTTCTGTGCTCCTCCCTGTAGCAATCTGGGTGGGACCACTTTCCACCAATCATATCTCTGCCCATCCCAGTAACTACAGGGATACCTTTTTCTTGGAAAAAAAAATGGAAAAACTATGATTAAGAACAAAATTTGTAATGTCTTACAAATTTTCATATAAAAAACTGTTTGCACTACATTGACAACCAAACACAACAAATTTGTGTGTACCTGCAAAACACGCTATTTTGTGCCCCCCGTGACCCAGGAGCACTGTGGAGGTTGTGACTTGCTTACAGTTGCTCATTTTGCAAGTGTAGGTTGTGGGAATCAAACTGAAGTCTGCTAAAGATATCAAGCTCATTCACAGCTCATTACTGTAACCTCCAGGCAATACTGCCAGCTCCAAATTTGCACTCAGTTTGGGGGAAACGTAAAACATAATTCTGCATTGGCCTTAGTAACCTATTGGTACTCCCCATCCTACCAGGATTGTCCCCAAAGATTTCCTCTGACATGGTGGTTACCAGCCAGGTGGCAGTGATCCTGGCTGAGAGACCGAATAGAACAAGTGGGCATCAGGCTGGTTGGGGGCACAACCAGTGAATGGCAGTGTGCGTATATGTGTGTGTGTGCGCTTCATCCTCCCTTCCAGGGTCTGCAGTCTTCCCATGTAGGTTAACCCTTATGAGGTGCCAGTGAATAGAGCTGTCCAAAGGTTACTCCTGGCTCGGGGCTGCTTTGATGACTCCCCCCACCTAGCACATACAAACACATACACATTGTTCCAGCTCTTCTCTTGGGCCACCAGGGGACAGTCAGGTGGCAGACTCAGAAGGCTAGTGCTAATAATGGACAGCCCTCCTCCTGTCTGTCCCACGTCATTCAAAGAGCAAACCCAGATTACCAGTGGGCCATGTTACTTGGTGCCATTGAGCCAGTCATTCCGGAGCACTGAGAATGTGTTCCTACCACCATTGTCCTCAAATTCCACTAGCCACATAGTCAAATGTGAAACCGGCTTTCCAAACTGCTAAAGGATTTCTAATGTTGCCATGTGCCACACATGTATAATGAGAATTGTTTTCATTAGAACAATGGCCACTATTTAAATATTTTTATGCAGTGAAAATTTTTAGTTGCTTTACCCACAGCAGCTAACAAAATAAAAATCCTAGTGGGAGAATAGTACCTCAGCTTGGGGTTAGATCTAGTTCATTGTGTCTTTTCAGCTTGGACGTTTACTTGGTCATGCCGTGTGCCAAGATGCTACGGATCTTGGACACCCAGATTTTCTGGTTTACCTCCTAAATTGAAGGGCAGAGAGGGTTAAATTCATCCCCACTTTACCAGTGCTAACAAAAGACCTGGATCCCTACTGCAGCAGGAAATGTCTGACAGCAGTGAAGGCAGCACAAGTCCACAAATCCAAGATCCATTTAGATTTTCATAGCCTCTAATGAACTTGTTTGCGAAGGTCTCTTGTTTCTGGTGATGGCTGTGCTTCAGGACACAAGCTTCATTTGTGAGCAGTTGCAGATGGGCCAGAACTGGGCAACTGAGCTGTGTTATTAATATAATAGCACTCACGTTTGTGTCACTGAAGTAAGTGACATCATTACACTGCAGGCATTCATGGACAATCGGTTTCCTGGCATTGTGACAAAAGGCTATATTCATTTCGGTGGTGACAGTAAAGCACATTGCCCAAGGATAGTGCTGCTATAATGCACAAAATGTCAGTAGAACTGCTAGTAAAGAAATGTCACTAACCTTCTATGAAGAAACCAGCCATTGGTGTTGATTGGGTTAGGTTTGATTGAGCGTGGTGATTTAAGACAAGCAGATAGAAGCTATGTGTGCAAAAATGATGCTTGTTAACAAATTATCTGTTTCTTGCCTATGTTGTTATGAAATGAAATGTGTATCCTGAGTTGTATAATTGTTTTAATGAAAAGTTTTAATAAAAATAATACTGGAGGGAAAGAAGTATGCTTGTGACTAGCAAAAACCTAGAAATGTTGGGCAGGTCTCTGCTTGTGCCAAGGGTAGTTGGAAGGGGCTTCAGTGTGTCAGCACAACCATAATCTGAGAGCAAGTCACTAACTAGACTTTGTAAAACAAAAAAATAAATAAATAAAAAAACTGCCCGACGCTGGATGACGCCCACCTCGCCCCTGCAGCCACATAGCCGGCCTGGGGCCACTTTCCTGGGACAGAAAAATGTGGTGTCCAATGGGGGAAGTGGGGAAACCCTGGAAGCCCTACCTGAGGAGTAAGCCAGGGTGGAACACAGAGGGTGTAGTCCCTGGGAGGAACTTTAATGGCAGCTGAGCAGTGGAAGGGCCGATGGAGAACAGGTACTGCCCCAAAAGCATAGTCAAAACAACTCTGCACTTTACATGTGCTTTTATAAATAACATGTTTCAACTTTTACAGTCTACAAGAGATTACATTTTCAGTGTATCTTTCCAAGATTTATAGCACATCTTGGTAATCCAGCTAAAACGTTTGTGTAGAAAACATTTCCTCTCCCCTGTTAACCTCACAGTGCTTTGGTTTTATGACATTGTAGTGCTCACCATGACAACAGACTGTGATGCCACAAACACAGCAATTGTGTAGCAGGAGAGGGTTGGTTACATTTTGAAAAAGTCTGTGAAATAAGTACAGCATTATCTACAATATTTAGTAGATCAACAGTGGGGAAGTAAAGAAAATAACTAAAAAATAGTTAAAGTATGATTGATGTAAATCTAGTGTTTTTAAGTTTATTATAATAGAGAATTGCTCATACCCTGTTAAATTAGCTTTTCTACATGTCTGCTAGCCCAGGTCCTTGCGTACAGTATGCATTTTCTTTTTAACCTATTTGCTTGCTTGGCTCGCCAAAGCATTTACTGTTCTTGTTGGATTGGACATCCAGAGAGCTTTCTCTTGTTATGGAAACTGTGTGGTCTGTAACAAAAAAAAAAAAGTATCAGCTTGGAGGGCAGTGAGGCACAGGTATGAAAACAAGACGAGTAATTTTCAGCATAGTTTTTTCACCCTGGAAGCGTTTTATGTATTGGATTTTATTTAATCGTGTAAGACTCACCGACACTTGCATCCCTTTTTCAGGAGCAACCAGGGATTAATTACGTACAGTACAGTAGAGACATAATTGCAAAGTAGAAATGACATTCAAGGCAACTTGACCTTAGTAGTAACATTCCATGCATTCAGATCAAAAGGACAAAGTGCATGTGTGGCTAGTGCAGGTTCCTTAGCATGGTGGGCTAACTTGGGTAGCCTGCTGGCCAGTGGCCACTAAATAGGTTTGGTTAGCAGATTTTTTAAGGATACAGGCCAAGTGGCTACCTGCCCAAGAAGTGATTTTTTTTTGAGCTATTAAAAATTATGGTGGTTAAAAATACTGATTTGCCTACCAGATTTTGAAAGCTAGCTGGCCATCAGCTCACAAGCTGATTTGACCAGCTCCATCCTTAGTAAGGGTAATCTGTATGCAGCCTAACAATACAACTCTGTACACAAGCTCTTGAATGGAGGACACTTTCAGCTTTCTCTGTACCATTAGAGTCCAGTAGTAAACGTGTCTTTTTGCTTCCCCAGCGGCTGGTTTGTACTACTTGGCAGAGCTAATAGAAGAATACACTGTAGCAACTAGCAGAATAATCAAATACATGATATGGGTAAGTAAATTATGATACTTCTGTTGAAATAGTGATGTAGTTGTGTGAACTTAATTTTACTTTTTTTTTTTTTGTAATTTAAACCATTGCCTCTGACAGCATGTATTTGTCGATTGCCTCACACAAACCGAATCCTTGTTCAAGGGTTCAGTACCTGGAACCATCCAATGGACTTTTAAAGGAGGAACTCTCATCTATCGTACAGTAATGTTGTGGGACGTATAGTTCCCAATTAAGCAAAACAGCCTTAAACGTTATTTTTTTTACTACTTTTTGTAGGTTTAGTTCATATTTGGTTGATCCTGCATCTGCACCCTACCTGCCATGAATTCAGCAGTGTGCCCAGCGGCCAGCCTTGTGACATAGGCAGTGGGCTGAGCTGCGGGGACATCTGTGTGCTGGAATGGCATTTCTAAGTCTGACAATGTAGAATAGCAGTTTTTCGCACTTATCCTACTGGCATTCTTGTAAACTACCTTTGCTTATCATGCATGCAAGGCATAAATTAGTATTGGAGACTTGATTACCGGGCTTTGCTAATCAAAGTAAAAAATTATTAACAATTGGCGAAGTTGATTAGCAATTACCAAAAATTGATATTTTTGTTCAAAACCCCATAAATGTACTTGTCTTGCTCTATATTGATAAAATACATTGTACACATAGTTTGAGACAATGTTTTATTTAGCCATTTCCAGAAATACAGCAGATGTGTAGCAGCACATTTAAGAGCCGAGAGATGGGATGTCTGCCAAAGCAGACCGTGACATTCGTGAGCGTGATCATGAGTCATGACAAATTAAACAGAAACTTAAAATTGAACCCTGTCCCTGCATAAACACCAGGGTACTTGTTTGACTATAAAGGAACCAACAAGGACTGAGTTGCTGCTGTTCACCAGGCATGTAGCCAGTAATTCTGTCCTGTTGTGTTTTTTTTAGGGCGCCTGGGGTGGTGCACCATCCTGAGCTGCCAAATCACCAGGACGTTGTGCTTTAGCACTAAAAATGTCTACAGCCCTTTCTGGGTAGAATTCAGCTGAAGGGGGCCCGCTTTTAGATGTGAATCAATGTTTCTACAGTATCCTCTGCCAGACTTGCACTCCAGTCTTATTTTTTTTATACTTGAAAAACACCTTTCTACTGTTGCATTAGAAACAGGGAATACTCTCACCACATTGACAAACTTCAACAGATTTGGATACGAATTTTGGAAATCGCATGCCAGCTTTGACCAGATAGCAGAGTCAGAAAGATTGATGAAATTTGGTTTGAGCAAAAATCTTAAACTCTTGCCATTCTGCAAGTATCGGAGTGATGTCACAGTCAAGCTGCAAAAGTGCTGAAAAGTGGTCAGCTACTGCAGTAATGTCACGGTTACCATACAACTCCAGTTCCGTTCTGTCTGCTGGCCAAAGTCTGGTATCTAACACTTTTGCACGGTTACAGATATTACTTTCATCAGTCAAACTTAACCTTTGTTCACAACAGTTCTTAATGTTTGCAGTGTATTTCGTAGTTTGCTGTTTAAAAGTTTTAACAATTTTGCCACTAAAATGTGATAATTTCACACCCTTGTAAGTGACTTGAGCACATGCTGCTGAAAGAACATTAGATCCATTTTTTTAAGAGAACGTCGAGTTCACTGCCATCTATGGGACCACTCTGCTTAGCATGGTCAGGAGTGTTTCTCAAAAGTTTCAACAGAGCTAAGTAGCTCTGGCGTTTCAGCTACTTCTTTTTGAAGTGCTAGTGAGAACCTGGCAAGTGGCTGAAGCCACTATTCAAAATACAAAAGGTGTGCCACAATTTGGAATTTCGTCATAATTTGCAACACTTCCTTGGCTTTGGCCTGGTCAGGAGTTGGGTCTGCGGCCATAGATTCTAAATGGGCACAAATTATGGGGAATGATTTGGTAACAGCATGAGTGGCAAGAAGTTTATGCTGAACCCGTGTGCCTTAGGCCTTCTTGGATTTTTCAACCGACATTTCCATGGCCTGGGCAAGGGACCGTAACTCTCTGAGTCTCTTAGGATTTTTCTGATAGAGATAAAACAGTTGGGTCAGAAATTTTGAAACATTGAAATAGGTGTTCTCCAAAGTGTGTATTATGGCCAGTTCTAATCTGTGTGAGAAACAATGGACATCAGCTAACCACTGTATGTCTTCCCTTAAAAGAGCAGCAAAACCCGCCTTACACCCATGTTGACAGATGCTCCATCGGCCCCAAACCACCATGTTTTCTATATTAAGGCCACAATATGTAAGAATGTCTAAAAGGAGATTGTGCAATCCTGACTTGCGCCATCTTATGCAGCTTTCATTCATAAAAAGTCTTGACGTGATCATTGATGGGATTTACATAAATTATGTAAACCAGTTCCTTTTCAGTTACACCACTGTCAGTACTAACGTCCATAAGCACTGAAAAATAATTTGCATTTTTGACAGTTGTCAGCAGATTTTCTTCTAGGTTCTTGCCAATACATATTGTGAGTTCTTTCCCACTAACAGCATTAATGTATTTATTGCCCAAATTAACTTCACGGCACTTCTCTTGTTCTGCTGTTACTTCAGACTTTTTAATAGGGATGTCCTCTTTGGCCATCATATACAGGATCTCCATCAGCCTGCCTAGAATTGTTCTGTGCAGGGGGCGTGGCTAGCCGCTAGACATGGCAGACGTTTACTAGTTAGCTCCTTGGGGCATCGAGTTTTAAACTGACTACAAAATTGTCTTTTTGTCTAAAATCTTTTCTGGAAATCCTTGCCTGAAGTATTTTAGGTACATGGCGTCAGGAAAACGAAAAAATCACCAGGGGAAACTGCAATTTGATGTGGCGAACTCAACCCTAGCCGGAAAAGCCCCAGAGGCCACTTCAGAACCGCAGGCCCTAAGTTTGGAGAGCGTGGGGTTGAGCGAGCGAGCGATCGATCGGAAATGGAGGTGCTATCGAAATCATTAGTAGGTGTTCCATCTATCCTGCTACAGATGCAACAAGAGATGAAATCTGGTTTCATCAGTCTCACAGCACAGCTCACCCATCTCCAGGGAGTTGTTACGGGGCTCTCTGAGACCTCTGCAGAGCATATATCCCAGATTACTGAGCTCAAGCAAAGAGTAAGCACCCTGGAGGATACTCTAGCTGCAGTTTCGGCCGAAAGAAATGGGCTAAAAACATCCCTGGAGTAACTGATGGCGAGAATTGACAACCAAGAGAACTGGTCGTAGAGATCTAATATCCGCTTAATAGGCCTACCTGAAGGGATTGAGGGCAGAGACACAGTGCAGGGCCTTCAAAAATGGCTGACGAAGCATCTCTATCTCCCAGAAGAGTATGCAGATTTTGAAATAGAACTAGCTCATCGAGTGAGCCCTCCTCCCAAACCGGGAGATCGGGCGAGACATTGCTTAATTAAGTATCTCTGCTTCACGGACAAAGAGAAGATCCTTCAGAAAGCCAAACAAGCTGGTCTCTATAACATTCGGCAATGGCAAAGTGTATCAAGATTATGGTAGAGATTTGCAGGCTCAGCGACAGAAATTTTCCCAGATCAAAAATAAGCTACATACCATGGGATGGGCCTTTAGTTTTCGCTATCCAGCTCGACTACAGATTGATTGTCCGAGCCAAACACCATTTCTTCACATGTCCTAGGGCTACAGAAAAGTGGTTTGCTGAGGAGGAGGAGACCAGAAGAGATGGGGACAAGCGGGTGAGACACCTGAACTAAGCTACAGTGAGTTCAGAAAGTATTCACACCCCTTGGATTTTGTCACATTTGTGATGTTGCAAACTCAAATTAAAATACATTTATATGGGATTTTTTTCGCATATCTACACAAATTACTCTATAATGCCAAAGTGGAATGAAACTTCTGGAATTTTGTACATGTAATTTAAAATAAAACCTGAAATGTCTTGATTTGATAAGTATCCACCCCTTTGCTATGACACTCCAAATTGAGCTCAGGTGCATCCAATTTCCTTGTGAGATCACTCTAAAACTTGAATGGAGTCCACCTGTGGTCAGTTCAAATGGTTGACATGATTTCAGAGGAAATACACCTGTCTATATAAGGTCCCACTGTTGACGGTGCATGTCAGAGCAGAAACTCTACCATGGAGCTGTCCGTAGAACTCCGTGATAGAATTGTGAGGAGGCATAGATCTGGGGAGGGGTATTAAAACATTTCTAGGGTGTTGAAAGTTCCCAGGAGCACAATCAAGTCCATCATTAGGAAATGGAAGATTACGGAACCACCCAGACTCTTCCTAGAGCAGGCCGTCCTCCCAAACTGAGCAACCGGGCAAGAAGGACCTTGGTCAGGGAAGTGACCAAGAACCCAATGACCACCCTGACAGAACTATAGAGTTCCATGGCTGAGACGGAAGAACCTGTCCAGAGGACAACAATCTCTGCAGCACTTCACAGATGTAGCCTCTATGGGAGAGTGGCTAGACGGAAACCACTCCTGAGAAAAGGCCACATAATAGCATGCCTGGAGTTTGCAAGAAGGCATGTGGCAGACTGAGACCATGTGGCAAAAGATTCTCTGGTCTGATGAAACAAAATTGAACCTTGGCCTGAATGCAAAGCGCTATGCCTGGCGCAAACCGAACACTGCTTATCACCCGTAACACCATCCCTACCATGAAGCATGGTGGTGGGAGCATCATGTTATGGGGATGCTTTCAGCCGCAGGGACTGGGGCACTTGTCAGGATAGAGGAACAATGAATGGAGCCAAATACAGGCACATCCTTGAGAACCTGCATCAGTCTGCAATAGACCTTGGACTGGAGGCGTAAGATTTACGTTCCAACAGGACAATGACCCCAAGCATACAGCCAGAGCAACACTGGAGTGGATTCAGAACAAGAAGGTGAATGTCCTTGAGTGGCCCAGCCAAAGCCCAGACTTGAATCCCATTGAGAATCTGTGGAAAGACTTAAAGATTGCGGTTCACCAGCGCTCCCTATCCAACTTGACAGAGCTTGAGCAAATCTGCAAGGAAGAATGGGCGAAAATCCCCAAATCCAGATGTGCAAATCTGATACAGACATTCCCAAGAAGACTCAAAGCTGTAATTGCTGCCAAAGGCACTTCTACAAAGTATTGACTCGGGGGTGAATACTTAAGTAAACAAGATATTTCTTAATGTTTCATAAATTTTTGTTACACAATATAAATATTTTTGCCCCTTTAAATTGTTGAGTATGCTGTGTGAATCAAGGGGGGGAAATCATTGCAATGCATTAAAAATTCTGGTAGTAACACAACAGAATGTGACAAAAATCCAAGAGGGGTGAATACTTTCTGAAGGCACTGTAAGTACTATCTTTGTTTCTTTTTGTCCCTTCTTTCTGGGGATCTTATGTCCACAGCACCCAGTTTAAGCAATGAGGATATTTTATGGCTCATTGTGGTCATTTATGCCAGATAATATCCCCACTCTGCTGTTCGTGGAGGCTGCGTGGAAAGTTGGAAATGCTGATGGTTGAAGAGAGCCTCCCGACCGTGTCTGGGGATACGGGTATCGGCAGGTAGGCTGAAACCAAATGTTATTGGGGCTATCGATTCTTCCTTAATAATCCTGACTGTACCAGCTGAGGAACTTTAATTGATAAGTACACTGTTCTCCTGTTCAAGGACTTAAAATGGACAGATCCTTTAATATCTTTTAGGCAGATTTTCTTAAACAACCAGCCACTGATTACGTTGAAAATTTTCTGGAAAAGTTCTGTTGTTATAATTGTTGAGCGCTACAGCTTTGGGTATACATTATATAAAGTTATGTGGTTCCCATGTTAAAATATTAGCGATGGAAATATTTCTCTGCCAAATGTTAGCAGTGGGGTTTGGGCAGTTCTTTTCTGTCGGTGGAAGGGGGATGGGTTGTGGGGGCTTCGGATGGGTATAATTTAGGAAATTTGATATGGGAGGGGAGCAGGAAAGGGAATTGATTTATGGGGGGAAGAGGGGGTTATAATGGTGGGTTTGTTTTTTCTTTGGATTGGGGGGCTTCTTGCAGTTGGTTACATGGTCATAATTTGAGGGATCGTTGGCGCTAGCCTTGGACAGTTATACTCCTCTGTCTCATACTCTCAGAACAAGTTGCAGCTGGCGGCCTTCTTTCTATTTTTGTGTTTTTATAATGGGGACTTTGTAGAGGGGAGGTAGGTTTAGTGGTAGGGGGGACTGGGAGCTGTTTGGGTTTATGGTTCTATTTCATGTTAAAAAAGTTGGTTCGGGGTGTGCAGCTGTTGAAGTCTGGTTGGGTATTGCCTTACATAAATAGCTGCAATGGCAGCTAAGATAACCACGTGGAACATAAATGGCTTGAAAACTATTCTTAAACGTAGGAAAATCATGACTGAAGTAAAACGGATGAAGGGACAAATACTATTATTGCAGGAAACACACTTCTCTGCTGCTGAAGCCCATAGGACCACAGCATTTATGGGGGGTTTGTGGGTCTCCTCCGTGTACTCATCTAAGGCCAGGGGTGCCTCAATTTGACTACCTACGGGATGCCCAGCTGAGTTAATGGACTCATTGGTGGATACAGCAGGGTGGTATGCGCTTGCAGAAGTGCGCATGCCTGGGGTCAGTACTCTTCTTTTTTTCTTTTCTTCAGAGGCTAGCATTAGGTATGTCACGATGGGAGGGAACATGGGTTGTTGGAGGGGATTTCAGTTGTGTATTAGATACTGTGCTGGATCGCTCCAACACAGTTACAGTTCTAGTGTCCAGAAATGCCAGAGCTTTGGAGCAAATTCAAGGGGATATGGGACTTGTAGATTCCTGGCGCCTGCTGTCGACCCCAGTCCCGTCACCCCACCTCAAGGACTTACCCCATCTACTTTGCACCTTATTTTGTGAATGAGCGTCATGTATGGTGGTGGTGCAGTGCCTGCAGGGTTGCAGTGTCGTCCTGCCAGTGGGGTTCTTTTCCACCCATTACTTGCCATGAAGAGCTGGTGGTGTGCAGTGGCATACATATAGATCATGAAGACCGTGCACCCTCTTAATGCCCACTTCTGGCTTTCGATTCTGGTGACCACTGCTGCACCACATAGCCTCCGCTAGGTGGCAGCCATGCAGCAATACAAACTAGCTCTCCCCTCGAAGGAGAAGTATCAGTGGACGCTTAATGCTCCTTTCTCTTGCCAGCCCCTGAGCAGCCTTAGTCTCTTCCTAAACCAGGGGTCACCAGTGTGGTGGATGGTGATGCATCCAGTGCCTCCACCCCTCTAGCCCAGCTAAAAGTTTTCTGTAGCTAAGATTTCCTTACAGTTGTGGCCCTGAGGGGGACCGAGCTTGCAACCTATGGTTTTACAGTTCTGTGCTTTTGTTTCCTGTACCATCCAGCCAGAACTATATTCTTGCAATACTTTCCTATTTTTCTTTGTTACTGAGGAACTGACATAAAAACAAGATTGTCTTCCTTAGACTTTATATATTTTGCAACAGATTGAGATGTCAAACAGGATTGTGACTGTCGAAGTAGTCAAGCAGAGGAAATTTGGCAGAGATCCTGTTTTCATGAAAATGATCTTCGTAACAAAAAAAAAGGGCTACAGTTGCTGAAACAGTGTGAAATATAAGCTAAATTGCATGTATATATTATAGTTGCTCCAGCAATTACAGGGGCTCTTTTTATAGCTTGACTACACAGCAAACAAGCAAGCATTCACCATTGACAAATGCTGGTTGCAAACTTTTGCTGTTTATGCATGGTATGCTGCTTCTAATAGACCTGTAATAGCTACGTATAGAGGATTTATATTAAGAGGATAGTGTTAAAAGCTGTCTTGGTTCTTTATTGCTGGCAGTGGTGACATACGATAATTGCTCGCTCTTGTCCCCTGTTGCTAAACTGGCACTCTGTATGGCCCCCACAATCCAAATGATGTAATGGAGAAAACATTTGAAAAGAAATGTTGAGGGGGTTGAGGAAATTAGTGGAGAGTGAGAAGAAAAACTGAGTGTACCTCTTGGTGCCATTGGTACTTCAAAATCAAATACTTGTAGTGTGTGACATGCAGAATGGTATAGAATTTGTACTTGTATAGTGCTTTTCAGATACTATATCCCACAGTAGTTTATTTACATGATGCATAGTTGATATTCCACATTTCATTTGCTATGGAGTCCTAAACATTGGCGAATGCATACAGCAGAGGACCTGAGACTCTAGGGTTTAGTAGAGCTTAGTAGAGCACACCAGCCCTGACTGTGGAGACAGGAACAGGGGGGCAACAGGTGCCACGCACCGGACTGGGGGGGGGCGGCAGGGTGCAGCATCCCTGATTCTTTAGGCAGGGGGTGGAGGCAGCAGAGTGCACAATCCCAGACTGTGTGGGAGAAGACAGTGGGCAGCAGGGTGCAGCAACCTCGAATGTGGAGCAAAAGGCACGGGCTTGTGGGGCAGGGGACATATGGCAGCAGAGTGCAGCTGCCTCAACTGTGGGAAAGAGACACGGTGCACTAGGATGCCATGTAGTGTTTGTTTATACACATACATGATGTATTTTCACACAAAAGCCACCAACAAACTAAAATTTGTGAGTTCAGACAGAACATGTGCTTGAAATTGTAGAGTGTGACAGGCACCTGTTTGTCAATCTGACATGTGAAAAAATGTTTGTACATGAATGTATTTATGAAGGCTGCATCAAAGACAGACTATTTCTGTGAATGAACAAAATTGATTTTTTTTTATATTCATTGAACAACCCTGTGCTATATAGTAAGAAAAAATCTGTTTTGATGAGGAAAAAAAACAGAACTGTGATAGACAAGCTGATCTCTCAGAGAAAGATTCCACTGCTTCAACTCAGCATTGAAACTCAAATGATCAACTGTTTATAAAAAGAGAGTGATAGATTTTAAGCTACTATATCTAAACACAAACCACAGACTGTCTTTGTAAGAAACCTGGATATCAAACCATTAACTCTTCAGCCTGCTGTGATTGGGAGTCTGAAGCAGCAAGCTACAATACTCCAATATGATGTCATCGCTCGCCAAGCCTGACTGAGAGAGGCAGAAATAACTCCACTGTTTTCAGCCACTGTAGAGCAAGTTAACACATGCTAATTTAACGAAAACCACAAAACCAAACAGCATGACATTTTCAGGACACACTAATCAAGACACAGGGACTTGAATTCAAGCTTTAACGATATGCAAAATCCTTTGTACATGATCCTCAAGGGAAGGGAGGGAGTATGAGAGTTGCTGCTTCTGTCTTCTTTCTCCTCTGTCTGTCTTCTCTAGCTGTCTATTTATTTATGTATATCTATATATCTTTGTCTATCTAAGGAGAGAGAGTTCAAAGTTCTTGGGGCAGTCAAATGGTGAAATGTCATGTTAGCAAAGCATGGTGTACAGTCAGTCTATAAGTTCCAGTACCAAGAGTGTGCATCAAGAGAATGGGTTATGCTAAACTCCGTAGCATTCCTGGTATTTTGTCTGAAATAATATATAGTGAGACAGATTTTCAGGCATGATAAAAGTATCTAAGTAACATTACATCTGAAACAATATCATGGAATACGTCTGCGCAAAAAAAAAAAAAAACCTACACCATTTACTAGGACTGTAATCCAGACATGTTATAAAAATGTAATGAGCACGGATTGATTTAAGGCTAAAGTGTTCTGTTATTTAAAATGCTGGCATATTTATTGCAGGTGCCTAATGCTAAATGTAAAAAGGTACATAAAATGTATCCAATTATTTAATCTTTATCAATCTACTGTACATTAAATTGGTCTGATAGGGTAATATTTTACTGACTTGCTTAAAATTCTAAAAGTAAACTTGAATAATGAAACTGCATGTTAGAGGCTCCACATACTGTAGGGGTGGGGGTGAGCATGGGTGAAAAAGGCAAAAGGCCATATGATCTTTGTAAACTAGACTGTATATTTTCAGAAGACAAATTAAAGGACTGGTAAACAAGCTCATCTGATAAGCACTCCAAAAACACAGACTGGTATGTCAGGGGCTTACCTATATAATCCTGTACTAAGTTGCGCTCTGAAACAACATTAAACCATAGTCGCTAATTCTGAACCTTTTTGCCAACATGTAAACAAAATGCCTGTAAATGTTTAAACCCCCTGCTACAGTAGCTCCCTAAATGGCTTCTGGGTCAGTACGTGATGACTTCATCTGAGCGACCGAGTCCCGAACTGATAATGCAGACTGAATGGGGACTTAAGAATACAGTTCAGTGATCCCCAGTTGGTCACTGCAAGGCCCAACAGAGACACGTCGGCAGATTCCAGACCTAATGGTGTCAGTCTGAGCTGCGAAGGAGCGAACATACTCATCACAGTTCTCTTGTGAAAAGGCTCGACTGGATTGAAGACAATTTTTTTTTCCAATGGTTTAACCAGGAATAGCACACTAAGCTGAAAGCTTGTTTACAGGTGCGACCTGGGAGCACAGGGAAGTTAAGTGACTTGCTCAAGGTCACACAGTATGCAAGTGGGCTGTGGGATTCAAACCCAGGTCTCCAGATTTGCAGCTCAGAGCCTTAAACCACTGCACTATACTGCTTCCCAATTTCCCAGAAAAGTTGGATTGCACAACCTGTCCACCGTCCGGAAGAGCTGAGCTGGTCGGTTCTGCTCAGCGGCAATTTCCCCAGACAGGAACTCTGCCTTCTTACGGGTATTTGCTGACTGATACACCACAGCGGTCCATCAGTCTAAGTTTGTCATCTTCAGGCGGTTTCGAGTGTCTCTCAACCGACTCTTCTAAACTCATTCAAGGTCCCATCAAACCAAGGGGACCTAGAATGCTGAGTTAGTTTGAAGTGCGAACAGGAGCAAAAGAATCCAGGGCATCTTCTGCTGCCCTGTTATAAACCAGCACCAGTCTCCCTGGTTTACTGCTATCAGTCGAAATTCCCGAAAGGTCTAATACCGCCATTAGGACTTCAGAGATCACACCTCTCAAAGGACAGTACTGGGATACAGGGATTTGGCTTCATTGGGGACTGGGGGTCCACCTGGAGGGACACCAGCATATACTGGCAGGATGGTCTGCATCTGTCCAGGAAGGGAACAAGTCTTTTGGGCAGTTGGTTTAAATGCTTCATTGGCAAGCTTTTAAACTAGTCAAGGGGGGAGGCACTGATAAGCAGCAGGAAATTCCCAGTCTCCCCCTACAAAAGCGGGTACTAAATGAGAGAAAGACCAAGGTAGAAAGGACAGTGGGGGATGCTGCTACAAAAGGTAAAGCCATCAAAAAATGGAGAGCAATGAGTACCAATGCCCGTAGTCTGGGTAACAAGCTTCCTGAATTAGTGGCCTTGATGGAGGAGGAACATTTGGATATCGTGTCAGTCACAGAAACATGGTACACACAGAACCATGACTGGGACATAGTGTATCCTGGTATGTTTATCTACAGGAGGGACAGGGAGGGTAAAAGAGGAGGAGGAGAAGTAGCTCTCTACATAAGGGAAGGAATCAAAGCAACAGAACAAAAGGGTAAACGGAGGAGAAGAGGCACTGTGGGTCAACTTGGAGACGGGCAGTGGCACCACAATCTGCACAGGGGTTGTATACAGACCCCCTTCTCAGGGGAGGAAATGGACAAGGAAATGATAGGAAGTATACTTAGAATAGCAGAAAAGGGGAGATGTTGATGTTTGATCTGAATATGCCAGATGTTAACTGGAGTGCAGTTGCAGCAGCCACTTCTAAGAGTGGGGTTATTCTAGATGCCCTACAGGGGGCATGCCTTAGACAACTAGTATTGGAACCCACTCGAGAGGGAGCAATCTTAGACCTGGTTCTCTCAAATGGAGATGAAAAGAGGATCACAGATGTAGAAGTGGGTAGCCATCTGGGAACTAGCGACCATCGAACAGTATGGTTCACAATAAACACAGCTGTAGAGTCAAGCCATACAAAGGCAAAAGTACTGGACTTTAGGAGGGCTGACTTTGCTAAAATGTGTGCGTGCCTAAGGAATGCACTAGCAAATGGGCAGGAAGGAGGGGTGGAAGAACAATGGGGAATAATAAAAACTGCCATCACAGAGGTAACAAGCCTTTGTGTGAAGCAAATAAAACAAAACGATGTAAGAAATCTCTATGGTTCTCAAAGGAGGTGGCAGTGAAGGTTCAAGAGAAAAAGAACGCATTCAGGAAGTACAAGGAATCACAGAAGGAGCAGGACAGAGAATTGTATCAGTTAAAGCAAAAGGAAGCTGGGAAGGCAGTCAGAACAGCAAAGGCCCAAACTGAGGAAAAGATAGCCAACTCAGTTAAGAAGGGTGATCAAACCTTTTATAGCTACATCAGGGAGCGTAGGAAAACCAAGGGAGGGATAATGAGGCTTAATAAAAGGGAGGGTGGGGTGGTCAGAGGGTGACGGTGAAAAGGCAGAGATACTAAACAAATATTTTTGCTCAGTATTTACAAATGAAGAGGAGGAGGTACATAAACCAAACAATGGAAACACTCTGGATACAGAAGTTGATACCAGCCCATTTACAGAAGAAAAGGTTCTGAAAGAACTCTTAAAACTGAAGGTGGACAAAGTAATGGGGCCTGGTGGGATTCATCCCAGAATTGTAAAAGAACTAAGGGTAGAACTAGTGACACGACTGACTACCCTCTTTAACAAATCATGGGAGGATGGGGTGGTACTTGAGGACTGGAGGAGGGCAGATGTGATTCCACTTCACAAAAGTGGGAGCAGGGCAGAAGCGGGAAACTACAGACCTGTTAGTTTAACCTCAGCGATGGGGAAAATGATGGAATCACTTCTGATGGAAAGAATTGTTGAGTACCTAGAGGCCAGAGGGGCACAGGACCCAAGGCAGCATGGATTCACAGTGGGAAGGTCATGCTAGGCAAATCTAATAGATTTCTTTGGGTGACCAAAGTAGTAGATCAGGGAGGGGCTGTGGACATGGCCTACCTAGACTTTAGCAAGGCACTTGAGACAGTCCCACACAAAAGATTAGTATACAAGTTAGCCAGCCAGGGAGTGGATCCCAAGGCGATAGCCTGGGTAAAGAATGGCTGGAGAATAGGACACAGGGTAATAGTAATCAGGGTCCACTCTGAAAAAGGGGTTACTAGTGGGGTACCGCAGGGTTCAGTATGGACGGTTCTCTTCAATGTCTTTATAAGCAAACATTGCAGAGGACTGAAGGAAAAGTATGTCTCTTTGCAGATGACACAAAGATCTGCAACAGAGTTGATGCACAGGGTGGGGTGGAAAGGATGAGAAGGGACTTGGCAAAGATTAGAGGAATGGTCAAATGTATGGCAGCTTAGATTCAATGCTAAGAAGTGCAAGGTAATGCACCGGAAACAAAACCCAGGGAAGAGTACCCAATGAGGGGTGAGATACAAACAACAACAAAATGGAAAGGGACCTGGGGTAGTCATATCAGATGACCCAAAGGTGGGCAAGCAATGTGAGAGGGCAGTAAGGAGGGCTAGGGGGATACTGGGATGCATAGGGAGAGGCATCACCAGTAGAAAACAGGAAATTGTTATCCTCTGTACAGACAGCTGGTGAAAACCATCTGAGTACTGTGTGCAGTTCTGGAGACCCAATCTCCACAAAGACATAGACAGGATGGAAGCTGTCCAGAGGAGGGCAACTAAAATGGTGCAGGGTCTGCACTGGAAGACATATAAGAGAGACTTAAGGAGCTTAATATGTATAGCCTCGAGGAAAGGGGAGAGGGGACATGATAGAAAGTTTCAAGCACCTCAAGGAATCAACAAAGTCCAAAGATGTGCAAGAACAAGGGGCACAATTTGAGGATGGGGGGGCGTCAGAGGCAATGTAAGGAAGTATTTTTCACAGAGAGGGTTGTGGATGCATGGAACGGCATTCGCAGGAGGTTGTGGAGTCAAAAACTGGTGGAATTCAAGCATGCATGGGACAGTCATAAGGCAATTCTAGGGGGTGGGGGTAGCAAAAAGTAGGCTGCTGGTTAACTAGGATCTGCAGCTTATCCATTAGGTAGGGAAATGGGCAGACTGGGTGGGCCAAGTGGTCCTCATCTGCCGTCAAATTCTATGTTTCTATGAGAGTGGGCTGAGGGAATTGAGCATGTACTCTCTGGGAGGGAAGATATGATTGAAACCTTCAGGTACATGAAAGGAATAAACAAGACCTGTACAAAGGGGCTTTTCAAACTGAGGAAAGGGAGGGACACCCAAGGCCATGATATGAGATTGGGGGGGGCGGTTCAGGAGGGAGATGAGAAGACACTTTTTCACAGAGAGGGTGTGGCTGGCTGAGCGCATAGGCAGAAGTGATACAGCCAGTAGAACAGTGGCGGCTTCAGAAGGAGATGGGACAGGGCAAGAGGAGGCTCTAAGGGAGGGAAGCTGCAGAATAAGGGCTGCTAGCTGCACAATCGAGCAGACTTGGTAGACCATAAGGTATTTTTCTGCTGTCAATTTTCGTATGTTCATATGAACTTTGGGGTCTAACACAGACCCATTGTGATATTGGACTACTCCAAGAGACTCACTTATCTCCAACAGAACATGACAAGTTACGTAGATCATGGGTAGGTGATGTTATCTCATCCTCGTACCCAAATGTGAAAAAAGCAGGGGTGGCCATTCTGGTTAGGAAGGGGCTCTCCTTTGAGAAAAGTTGAAGCTTTGCCGACAAGGAGAGTAGGCTGGCCATTCTTTCGGGCAGGGTGGCAGGCCATACAATACATATAGTTAATGTATATGGCCCCACACCACAGAACCCACAGTTTTTCAGACAGGTATTTGGGCAGATTGCCTCACTTCCGGAGGGACAAATAATTGTAGGGGGGGGATTAGAACTGTGTTGAAGACCCTCTCCGTAGCAGGGATCAACAAATCCAATAGCTCGACGTCCCGGGCTACAGTTTCATGCAGTCGGACAGGCATAATTGAAGCAGCTGGTTGTCCAATGGACAACCAATTCAGAACACGTTTTTTTGATTTTTATTTTTACCTAGCTGCGGTCCTGTTTGCCGATCAACCACTAGGTGCTGCCCAACTTCATCCTTAGCCATCTATTGGTCACATGGGTGATAAAACTATCATGTGTGTTCCTGAGAGCCGCACCAGCCAGCCAGCCAAAGCAAGGACCCTCCCTCCCCACCCATCACAATGACAGAAGAGCTTCGTGCAACTCAGGACTGATAGGTGAGTCAACGAATTGGAAGTGACAGACTACCTGTCTCAGTCCTTGTAATTAGCCGGCAGTGGTGGCGGGGGCAGTTTCAGAGGGATTCAGAATAGCAAAGACACAAACTGAAGAAAAGATAGCCAACTCTGTTAAGAAGGGGGATAAAACCTCTTATAGGTACATTAGGGAGCGACGAAAGACCAAGGGAGGGATACAGAGACTTAATAAAGGGAAGGGAATGTGGGCAGAGGGTGACAGTGAAAAAGCAGGGATACTGAACAAATATTTCTGCTCAGTATTCACAATGGAAGAGGAGGGTGAGGTACCTAAACCAAACATGAGAGAAACTCTGAATAGGAGTCGATACCAGTCCATTCACAGAAGAAAGGGTTTGAAGAACTCTTGAAACTGAGAGTGGACAAAGCAATAGAAGCCTGATGGGATTCACCCAAGAATTCTAAAAGAACTAAGGGTAGAACTAGTAACACCACTGACTACTCTCTTTAACAAATCATGGGAGGATGGGGTGGTACTTGAGGACTGGAGGAGGGCAAATGTGATTCCACTTCACAAAAGTGGGAGCAGGGGAGAGGCAGGAAACTACAGACCAGTTAGTTTTACTTCAGTGGTATGGAAAATGATGGAATCACTTCTGAAGGAAAGAATTGTTGAGTACCTAGAGGCAGTATGGTTTCACAGCAGGAAGGTCATGTCAGACAAACATAATAGATTTCTTTGACAGGGTGACCAAAGTAGTAGACCAGGGAGGGTGTGGATATGGCCTACCTAGATTTTAGCAAGGCATTTGACAGTCTCACACAAAAGATTAGTATACAAGTTAGCCAGCCTTGGAGTGGGTCCCAAGGTGGTAGCCTGGATAAAAAACTGGCTGGACAACAGGACGCAATGGGTAATAGTAAACTGAGTCCACAGTGAAGAAAGGAGGGTAACTAGCGGGGTATTGGGACCAGTCCTCTTTAATGTCTTTATATGTGACATTGGAGAGCACCTGGAAGGAAAGGTATGTCTCTTTGCAGATGACACAAAGATCTGCAGCAGTGTAAAGTGGACCCAATTATACAGGTTCCTGGTTGGTAATTCTCAGTAATTCAGTAAAGCCAACACACTATTTCTTTGCAAGATTAGTTGTACTTTATTATGATAGTATTAATAAAATTAGCCAGAAAAATCCTATTGTAACAATAAAAAACACACCCTGACTGGATGAATAGTTCCAATACACAAAAAGAGATGCACACTGGCATAATTTGTAGACCTAAGGTCCAATTAAGTGTTGTTTACCCAATACATGAAAAGAAACCAGAGCAATCCTATCTTAACAATAAGAATGCATCCTGTCATAATTAGTAATCCTAGTTTACAAAAGGGAATACATACTAACATTATTTTTAAACATCAGGTAGCCCACTACTACCTGGGTGTTCCTGTTACAGTTTAGTTATAAGACAACCAATGGGGCAATCCCATTGGGGTGTTTCTAACATGCAATCTAGACAGCTAGTAATATTTGCATTACAGGGCTAAAGATTTTTCAGAGAAAATGGAATAATACTCAACTTCCTCTGGGTCTCCAAACACGATGGCCAGTCAGATATCACTGACTTCTTTCCTCTCGGAGAGACGGTAGACCTAACAATTAGGCCTGATATTTATACCCAACCTGTTTTCATTAAAAGGGCATAACTGGAATTTCCCAAAAACTACCTCAGCAGATTTAAACGAGACAACATGTTGTGTAACAAGTCATAAGACTCAGGTTCAAATATACATTGGCCGTAAGGTGCCTGGATCATAAGATATTTTTGACACTTTGCCGAGACATACGGTCATTCTTAAATGGAAAAACAAGTGATCAGGGGATTTTATATTTATCAAAAATACTGGCTTTAGGATACAGAAAACATGCGAGGGGACGTGGCTGTTTTTTAAAAATAACTGGCTTACAGATAGAAACCAGACAGTGGCCAAATTACGTATCTCATTATTTTTTATATCAATTCCTTGTAACACATATTTTTAATCACAAAATGAGGAACTTCAGTAGTTAAGGCCAGCCGCAGTTACTAGCATCTGTGTTCTTATTTCGGCCATAACCTTTAAAAAGGCATATTTTGGTACATAGTGTTTTCCTGCTGGAGCAGGGTAATTCCAGTTAGACCTTGGCTTTGTGCTTTCTAAATTATTTTATTTTCTACATTTACAGAGTTTTAACCATTAACCTTTCAAAATCTTACACATACATGTATATTAACTGACATGGTGGTATCATTCATTTACTTATCCACTTGCAGCCTTTGACTAGCTAGCCATAGTAACTTGTATGTTGGCCTCATTCAGTCATCTATTGGCCATTGTATTTTCTGCAAGCCTTTTACACCTTGCCATGGTCAACTGTATATATACAGGTGGTTATCAACAATTTTATATAACTAAACTTGTATAGACCTGGGCCCTGGGGCCCCTGGACAAATTCAACAGTCCCCACCTTGAAGGTAAGAGGCCCCTGAGGGACTCGAACCTTCGCAAAAAATTGAACATAAATGTAAAGATTTTAAAAATAAAAAAAACTAAAACATTTTGTTGTTAAGCTGCTGGTATAGGTTAATGGGTTTCTGATAAAATATGTGTTAACAAATTAGTTTTACTATAAATAATAATAGGGCATATTTATATTGTTACAGAGATGTGAACCTTGTTTCTACCAGGTTAATAGACACTATAGTATACTATTAAGTATTAGTAGGTTACTTAACTTATAATATTGATCTACTTAAAAAAATTAATTAAGCAAATAATTTCTCAGAGCTTGGACATGTGTGCCATTGGGAATAATCTGAGCCATTTTTAAATCACGTAATTGCTAATTATGACTTTTAAGGGTTCTTCTAAGACAACATGACATAATAATTAGTACCACAATAAGAATTTGCCTGTATTACAACAAAAGCCTTAAAAGCTGAATCTAACCTGTAGTTAGTAAGCATTAAATTTGGATCTCCCTGGTGAATCATAACTTGCTGTGTATTATACATCTGATTTCCAACCTCAACCAAGTGGGCATCTTTTCTGGCCAGCAATGCCTTAAGGTTTAGGGTGAGGGTTTCAATAGACACATTAAAGTAGGGCAAATATTCCTGTATTTCCTGATGATCAGGGTCACTTTGGATGGTTTCTTCCTTAAAAACAGGGATGGGTTTTAAAATGGTTTGACTAATGACTATGCTGGGTGGGGGTAAAGCAAAAATTTGATATATTAATTGGACATGACGGGCCCATGTGAGAAGGTTTTTTGATTAGTAACTACACAGTATTGACCATGTCCATTATATGTTGCCTTAGCCATGGGTCTACGCCATTTGGTTAGTTTAACTGGGCAGGTGACAGTTACATTTGGATTATAGTAAGCATCTGGTTGTTCACTTTCATTATCCACATACAGGGTGGTGACATCAAACATCACACCTGCATAGATATCTATATCCCTTAATAGCACAGCATGATAAATGGGGTGCAACCCAAGTTTGCAAGTTAGGGAGATATACTAGCAGGAAGGGGAATCCAATCGTTCTTTATACACATCTCCTTCTAAATAACCTACTGAATGGACAGCTGCTATTTTATTAAATACTGCAGTCTGTGGGTCAAACAAGGGAAGGGACACTGTAAAAGAAACCTACATAACATCTCTCACAGTGCAGGAGCCTTGTGCGTAACACTGTCCTGAATTGGGGTGTGGGGGTCACATAGCCCAAATTACGAATGGTGCCAGGGGAGAGAAAACTACAATCTTGCACACATTGCCAGTTTACCTTCCCTGCTTTGGACACACACTGCGGACAATACCATTGGGACAGATGCCTATCTTTAATGAGATCTGGGAGGCGTCCACTCTCCAGGTCCTCTAGCAGTTTGGTTATGGTGGTAAGTACATACCCACCATATGCAGTGCAAATGATTTTTCTTCCTATTCTCTTTTCCTGTCCATCCTTGTTATTAACCTCAACTAGCTCATTTACCTTTTTCTTAGTTGCCTCGAATAATCTTGCTATGTCATGCATATTAAAGATAAAGTAATGCTGTTCTTCGTCAGTCCTTCAATTCCATGCAGCTCAGCTTTATCTATGACTTGGGCCTGGTTAGGTTCAAAATATCTCATATGATTTTTAATTCTGTCTACATCTACCCTATTCCAGATGGACATACTTGACCCAAACAGGCTGGTTGCTGTTGCCACCATTCCTCCTACTGCTCCTAAACTTAAACCACTAAGCGTCTGGACTTAAATGTTCCTAGAGTTCCTGTCCTGCTATTCTATCTTGGGCCCTTTGATGGTGGACGCTATTACATCTATTACCAGGGAGGCATAGAATAAGGACATAATAGTTTGAGTGCAGTGTCCAAATTGGCCATATTCCAATGCGAAATATTAAAACAGGTATATGCATAAATTGTACATTATTTATAAGGGTTGCAGGTATTGAGGTAGCAGTTAATCCAATAGGGGGCCCTGGTGTTAACTGGGGACACTCTGGGGATGTATTATTAGAGGAGTGCTCGGCTATGGTTGGAAATATGTCTTCAGTGGGGCCGGGGGTAACCTGTGTTTTAGCGGTTACTTCAGCCCGGGGCTTAGGAGGTTGTGCTGGGATTCCCAATGGGTCTTTGGGCATTATTTCCACCTGTACTACATACTCAACTCTTCCTTGCCATCCAGGTAGTAACACTTGGTATTTACACCATCATGAACCATAGTCATCTTTTTGTACATCTTTTACTTTTACAAACCATAGGTATGCTTGCAATTTGTGCTCAACTGACACTCTTTTGATAATATGGCCCCACAGCCTCATAGCTACATCCTCCTGCGGTTTTCCACAATTAACAGCTCTACCATGATAAGCACTTTGGTGGACAACAATATAGAGTACATGCTGCTATGTTGCCTCTAGTGTCTTTGATTGGTATAGTGAATTGTCCTTCCGATTGGAATAGGTCCATATCGCTCTGGCTTGAACCACACCTTATATATGTAGTCATCATATTGGTTACTTCCAACTTTTTTATTCTATCAATCTTGTTTGCATTTTCCACACCTACTTCATGGCCCTGGAGCAGAATTGTTTGTAGTCCATAGACTACAATCAAACACTGACACAGTTTAAGAATCAGGATGGTGGCAGTGATGGGGGAGGAGAGGTAACCTTTAACTGCCCTCATTGTATCTGGATCGCAGTATGTTGTTTTAATCTGTTTTACAAGAAAAGATCAGTGTTAAAACCTGCTCTTATTTACTGTGCATTTTTCAGCTGATTGATATGATACCATTTTAACACAGATTGCTTTTTCTTGCCTGCCAACTGAATTAGATGTACGGCAGGGCTGGCCTTGTCTACCGCAGAAAAAGGCCCCTTCCATGTAGGTATAGAGCAGAGTTCCTTTTTAGCATAGTCTTTAACCATAACAACATTACCAATTTGGTATTCAAATGGATGTACCTTTTTATCAAAATACTTTTTCATTTGTTCCTTTGTTTTGCCAATATTAACAGCAACAAATTTGTTTACCTCAACAATATACTCTTGCATTTGCTTTACCCAATTTTCAGTTACAGCTCCCTGTAGGAGGGGGGTCGCCGTTGGTAGCAGCAGGTGTCCGGGGGTTTTCATTAACCTCCCAGTCATAGCCTGATATGGGCTAACATCAGTAGTTCTATTAGGTGTAGATCGGATTGCCATTAAACATAAGGGTAACATTTTAGTCCATTCGTGGGCTTATCAGCACAAAATTTAGTCAGCGTTGTTTTTAAAGTTCTGGTTCCTCTTACCTCCGATATGGATGACATGCACATGCAATTCCTGCTTAATGTCTAACATTGTTTGCAACTGTTTAAACATTTTCCTGTAAACTCAAGCCCTCTGTCTGAGGAAATTACCCGTGTGAGTCCCCACCTGGAAAATAGCTCATGTAGCAATACTGGAGCTGCTGTGTAAGCTTCTTTGTTCTTGGTAGGAAATGCTTCTACTCATTTTGAAAGACATCAATAACAACTAAACAATTAGTGTAGTTACCTGGTGTTCTATGCAATCTGGTGATAAAATCAACTTGTATGTGGTCCTAAGGACCATTTTATGCTTTTGTTGACTGCAATAGTGCTCTGTTGGAGGTGTGGGGAGGGTTGTTTGTAAACAATGGAGGCAGCGGTGCCATTTATCTTTATGATCTTGTTGCAGGGTGGGCCACCACATAACTGCCTTAACCTTTTCTAAAGTAGTGTCTAGCGAGTAATGCCCTCCTGTGGGGTGGGCATGGTAGAGGTGAAATACCTCATCTGCTAAGTCAGGGGAAACACAAGCAACAGGGTAAGACTGTTCATTTTGTTGGTACATTAAGACTGAATTGGGGGGGGTCAGCCCCACCTAATAAGGTTTTGCTTGCCCAAGGAGTAGGGGCGGCAAGGACATTGCTGCAGATGCCAATTAACCACTATCTGGTAAGGATCAAGGTAAATTGTAAGGATTTAAGATCTGAGGGGTTGCAGGATTTAATGCCATAATTGGTGCAGGTACAAATGGAGAGGAGGGCACCATGGAGCACCTTTTGTGCTGCAGCCTGGGCTGCATTGTGGGCAACTTGATTTCCTTCTGCTTGTGGGGTACCAGTGGAATGTCCTTAACCTTAAGGATAGCCACTGGTAGGGGCAAAGATTTAAGAGATGCACTGTATACTGTAACAAAAACAGATAAGACAAAGACTTTCCATTTGAAGCTAAAAACTTGTTTGCAATATATAATGGAAGCATGGCAACAGTATTTATTACGTAGGCACTGTCTGTATATACATTAGCTGGGCAATCCTTTGCATTTTCTAAAGCACAAGCAACAGCTGCTAGCTCAGCGTACTGAGAAGAGTGTGGAGTGCAGTGTGAGAATGAGTTTGCTGTGGTGTGACCACTGCAAACCAATGAAGTAACCGTTTACATGATATGATGATCCATCAGTATACCAGTTTTCAGCAAGGGGTATTGGGGAGGTGCGGGGGCGGACGGTCAGTGGCATTTATGGGACTCTCAGGCGTGAGAAGACTGGCAGGTAACAAAGTTGTTTTCTTAGGCGTAATGTCCAAGTCTCTTTGCAACAACATTAAAGTCCACTGTGACAGTCTCTGTGAGGAAACGGCAGTTTCTCCTGGTTTTAACAAGTAATTAAGCGGAGTGTGACTAATAGTCTTTTGCAGTCCAGTAATATAAGTAAAATGTTTAACTGCCCAAAATGTTGCTAGTAGTTGCTTTTCACAAGCTGAAAACTTTTTTTCAACTTCAGTCAACACTCTTGAAGCATAGGCAAGTGGTCTGAGTTTGTTCTGTTGTTCTTGACACAAAACAGCAGCGATAGCAGTGGGTGATGCAGACACTTCTAAATGAAAGGGCAAAGCTGGATTAGGCAGGACAAGGAGGGTGGCAGCGGCCACTGCTTGCTTGAGTTGTCTAACACAGCTGTATGTTCGTCTTTCCAGTGTGGTCTGATGTCATCACCCACGGAGGCTTTGAGCAGACTGTAGAGTGGTCTCGCTAGTTCAGCATAAAAAGGAATAAAGTCTCTGTGGTAGCTGGTTAAACCAAGAAGGGACCGCAATGCTGTTTTTGTAACAGGCAGATCAAGTCTCTGAATTGTCTTTACCTTCTCGGCATCTGGCTGCTTACCACTGGGAGTGATGGTGATGCCCAGGAAAGTTACCTCCTCCTCCTTTACTAGCTGACACTTCTTCAGATTGACTTTGAGCCCTGTCCTCTGCAGCAGCTGTAGCAATTCATCTAGTAACTTGAGATGTTCCTCTTCTGTTTCAGTAGCCAGCAACAAATCATCAGCGTATTGTAACACAGCTTTGGGCTTGGAAAAATGGGTCAAGATAGTAGCCATTCTTTTGTGGAACACAGTGGGGCTATTACAGAAGCCCTGGGGCAGGCGGGTCCAGGTCAATTGTCTATTGCCCCAAGTGAAGGCAAACTTGTACTGAGAAGCCTTATGGATTGGCACACTCCAAAAACCATTTGCAATGTCCAGTGTGCTGAAAACCTTGGCTGAGGGAGGGATGTGGGACAGCAGTGATGGAGTCTCTTGTACTATAGGGCACAGGCTGGGGTAACAGCATGCAGCCTCGGTAATCAATAGTAAGACGATAGGCACCACCTGGTTTAAGTCACAGGGCCAAACAGGGAATTTGTAGTGGACTCACTCTCTCAGAACCCTTGCTGCAGTAATGATTAGGTCTACATCTGCTTTACACTCATCGGGAATCTTATACTGCTTTTGTGCCACATGAGCCCTTCCAGTTACAACCTGTCTTGTTCTAACAAACCACAATCATGTATATTTTAGCAAAAACCTCTGCATGCTGTTTATCTGGTTTACAAGAGGGACTCATGCTGGGAGGGCAAACCTCTGGATTTTTAAGAGCAGAAATAGCATGCACATCTGAGACAACCACCACCTCATTATCTGACTTGCCACCTGTGTGCAACCAAAAGCGATTGTTTGTATAATCAATAACAGCTGCTGTGGACCTTAAAAAGTTTGATCCTAAAATGCCATTTTGATCAGGCAAATCCATTAAATGTGCATCTAAATTAAAGGTACATCCATTTATAGTTATGTTAGCTGGTTTAGCCTTAATTGCTGTAGCATCGGATCCTTGAAAAGCAGATAGCGTAATAGCTTAATTTGTTGCAAGCGGGTGTGTTTCAGGTTGTGAGGTATGTATGATGGACATGGAAGCTCCCATATCAATAAGCATGGTCTGCTGCAGGCCTCCTGTTACAGTAGCTTGAATGATAGGTCTGTTCCAGTCATCTCGCCGAAACCTCACTATTGGCTTAAGGGAGGGCAGACATCCCTATGGGGAGTTAGTAATCTCATTTACAGCTTGGACAGCAGAGAACTTTTGCATCATTTGGGTAATTTCATTCAATTTCTTAAGAACTTGAGCATTAGTGGGTGTGATTCCCTCCAATGACTGAGGCTCAAACTGGGATGGCTGAGCAAAAGCTGGTGCAACTGCACCTGGAGGGGCATGGTACATTTGGGGAGGGTATTGTGGCAGGGGTTGTTGGGATGGAGGTTGCAGATAGGGGCATCTGGGTTTTATGTACCCAGGCTGTCTGCAGTTGTAGCAGACTGTTGTCTGCTGTGGGTTAGGGTTGGTCCAAGGGGGTCCTTCCACGGCTGCTACTGGACCCTTTTTGGTGGGGGAATTGGCTTTAAGCATTGTTTCTGCTTGTTTGATCATGGTTACAAGTCTAGGGTAAGTAGTTTCATCTACTGTTGCCCCTAGGAGGGATTGTAATTCTGGAAGCATCCCACTTAGTAATCGCTTTTTGAACATAACATTCTCATATTGGGGTTTAAATTCCCCACCTGGATCTCCTGCCCTACGGGCTGGGAAAGCTAACCCCTATACACAAAATAATCTCTCTCCCCAAACAGCACCTGGCTCCCCCTTTTTCTGAGCAGCCAGGGCGAATGCCTGATGGAAATCTACAGTTCCTCCTGTTACCAAAGAAATTACCTCATGCACAGGGACCCTGGTTTTCCATTTTTACCGGTAACACCGGTAACAATCACGGAATCCTGCTTGGTATGCGGATTTTGAATTCTTGTACCGGTGCCTCACGGAAATTGCATGTCACTGCACAGAATCTCTAAGATTTCAGCATCTTTTTAATTTTTTTTTCATTTTCTCTTTCTATGTCCCTTCCCTTTTCACAGCATCAGTCTCCACTTTTCAGAGATCCCTAGGCTGGGTATCCCCTAGCTTTACCCCAGGTAATGCTCAGGAGCTCCTGTGGGCCTGCACCTATCCTGCCTGGATTGTACCCCCCAGGTGGGAAGGGAGGGAACCCCAGGTCACCCCTCCACACTCTGTTAGTGTGTAGCGGGCAGCTCAGTGGGTCCCTCATGGTGCCTGGTTATGAAGTCTGGGGCACCTGGGTCCCTTCTGCCAGTGACCAATGTACAGTGATTGTTCCTGGTTTTCTGTTCTCTGTCCCTGAGGGCATCTGCACTAGAGGAGTTCCAAGGAGGTAGGTTACATAGAGACATGCCACTGCTGCAGATCTTGGCTAGCGTCCTCCCCCTCCTGATCACTCTGCGGCACCATTGCACCGCCATCCGTCGTCACACAGGTGGTGGTAAAGCAGCAGGACCTGCATCCCACCCTCCCCGGAGGAGGTGAGCAGTCCCCCGGGTGCTCGATCCTACTCCCCTGGCCAGACCTCCAGCAAACCGAGTTCACTTCTGACCCTGGGTCACTGGCATTGCAAGCAATAGTGCTACTGCAGCGCCAGTGGGACAACCCAGATTTCAGCATCTTAAAATGAATGCTGATATGCTTTGCATTTTTTCTGCTTTGCTGCATATAGAGTCAGTGAGGGAAATCATCTGCACTGCTTTGTTGTAATCAGCCATTCAGTTTAATCACCCATGCCTAGTGGTTAGAGTAACAAACAGTGATTGAACTGGGTACATCCAGCAGTCTTGGGTTTGATTCCCACAACCTCCACTTGCATACTGTGCGACTCCAAGCAAGTCACTTAACCTCCCCAGTGCTTCTAGGTCACTCCTGAAAACAGACAGTTCTGCCTAGTGGGCCTTACCTCCTTTACAAAGAATATAAAAAATACCAATATATGTTTATTACATCATAGAATAGTAGTCAGGGTACCATGTAATTTGTCTGCATTTTACTTGGACTGCAATGATTTTGTATAGGTAAAGGTAAGTATTCAGATACATTTATGTGTTTTATAAGCTTGTTTTAGATTTTAGTCAGGTTTTCATTGTATTGTTTGCATATGAGCTTCTAGTTTGTAGATTGCTAAACACAGGATCACTGTTACCAACTAGCTTATTTAAGTTTATACTGTAATCAGTAGGGCCATCCAAAATCCTCAGTTGTTTGAATGAAAACTAGCCTGAATGAAAATATGTTCACAAAGAAGAAACTGCCTTCCTACTTGTGAAAAAAATTCACAGTCAGCACCCCACTTAGGTGAATTGGATGATTTGCACCTTTTCTCCCACTTGCTGTTTCAGTCTCTGTGACAACAAAACGTTTTCTGATGACTGCTTCAACAAAAAGCAAAAGTTAAGTATTTAAGTGTACATATGTTTGGCCAGTAGATTTTGAAAGCACAGTCAATGACATACAGAAGGTAAGACCCAGGGACTGTGTGATGCTGGTGGGCAGAGTGGTGCTCAATTCACATCTGAACAGACACGAAACTGGAGACACCTTTTCATGGACACCAAATAAAAAAAAGCATCCACATGTCTGGGAGATGCATGAATCCATTTGAAGGTCCTCCACTAATCACTTCTGGATTTTTAGGTGAAGACACTTTTTTCAAAGAAGCACATTCAAGCAGTTTTGTTTTTCTCCTCCTACCCCCTGGCCATCCACTCCTTCAGGCCTGCAAGGCCCCTTTCTAACCACCATCCACTGCCCTTTAATGCTGTGCTACCAGGTAACCAAAAGTAACCCTTCATTGAGTGGGTCCCTACCCTGTGGGAGGCTACTAGGGAGAAGAATTATCACAAAGAGCTTCCTGTGTATCCTTAGCATGGCAGGGGTCAGAACAGACACACGTGTGGGGCTTCCAGTTTATGGAGGGACCAACAGCTGTCCTTCGATTGTGCGGGTGTTTTCCTGTTTTCTTGACAGGCCACATGATGTCAAGGCACAAGCCAATGTCCATCATGCTCCCTCCTGCAGTGAGGGCTGACATGTTGTTGTGCCTCTGGCCTCCACCAGGGGCCAGCAAATGCTGAGCCATGAACCCAGCCTCCCCCCCAGGAGAAGGTGCGTGGTCATCTGTTTCCTAACCCTGGTCAGCTATGTCACAGACAGAAATCCAATTCAGGCAATTAAATTATAGATAGGAAAAAACAAAGGTAGTCCACCTTAGTGGTGATTGTTCAGATTAATTCACATCTGAGTTCTAACAAGCAAAGAGACCAAATCATTTGTAACTTGTGCATGTTGAGTGTGGGTGTTGAAAAGGGATCATAGTGCTGTCACTACTGCCATCACCCCAGAGGAATGTGGACTGCATTGTTGCTACTGCCATCACACGAAGGGTGGGGACTGTAGTGATTCTGCCATCACCACTGGTGGATGGGGAAAGTAGTACTGCTGCCATCACACCTAAGGGATGGGGACCACAGTGCTACTGCTTCTGTCATGCCTGAAGGAGGGAGGTCATAGTGATGTTGCTGCTGCCATCACCCCAGAGGGATGGGGGCCATAGTGCAGTTGGTGCTGCCATCACACCTGAGGGATGGGGGCCATAGTGCTGTGTTGGTGCTGCCATCGCATCTGAGGGATGGGGCTGTAGTGCCGCTTCCATCACACCTTGGGGATGGGGGCCGTAGTGCTGCTGTTGCCATCACATCTTGTACCTAAAATAACTTTAAATTGGTACAAGGATGGAAGGCTGTGCAATAGTGGAGGTCAAAATTGCTAAAATGCATGTTAGCAGAGTTAAAATTGTTAAATATAGTACAGAGAGACCAAATACGGTAAAACCAGATTTGGCTTAGCAGACACGGTGACAATACCGTTTTTACAATGTGCAAAATGGAATATGCCCTTTCTCAATCCCGGTAAACCAGTGTCCCTGCTCATGCAACAAATGTACAAACTGCCAATCATTTCCTCCTATTGCCATATCTGGCAGTGCTTGTCTAAGAGAAGGATGCAAACAATACACTATTACATCTCTTGTATCTATTGGTCTTAGTTCCTCATGGGTCCTGAGAAAAGTTAGAATTTTTTATTTTAACTCTGACAGATCATCTCCTGCATTTATTTGTCCCAACTCTTTGCCTAAAGCTGCTACATCCTTGGGGCTTAGCCTCCGCTCTTCTGTGACAGTGGTAACCACTGGTGGTGGTCTAGGAGGATCAGGGTCCCCCAAGGCTGCATCTGCTGGCAGAGGTGGAGCGGGGTCTTGACGGGATTGCACAGTAGTGGTCACTGGTGCCATAGGTGGCAGCCGTGGAGTGGTGGCACAGGCACCATTGGAGCTGAGGGGTGAGGGTGTATATTCGCAGGGGGGTGGCAAGTACTTTGGGTCAAGCTGCCTTTGTCTAGAATTTACACAGTCATCAGAATGTATTTTGACAATGCTCTTCCCAATCTGCATTGTCTTATTTCCCCAATTTACTTCACCACCATCATTTCATTCTTTAAGGGACACCACTATAAGCAGCCACAACTGCTTGATGTCTTCCGAACTTGGCTTCTAACTCCTTAATGCACCGTTGGCATTCTCGGTGATCTACACTGGACTTAGAGGAGATTTTGGTTTGTGGGAGGCATCTTATAGCCCCTTGTGCCTCTTCCAAACATTTTGTTAATCGTTTTCACTCTTCCTCTAAGAACTGATTGTCTAAGATTGCTTGAGCTGCAGTTGTCTCTTTAGCCGAGGCAGATTGAACAGTAAAGGAGAGCAACTGGTTTTCCCCAGTTAATGTCCTAATCTGCTCCCATAAGTTTTATTTTGCAGCTGTAAGAGCCTGTACTTCCTCTGTCCACTGACCTGCCAGCCAGCAGGCACCAAACCCCAGGGCATTTGTGCCCTCCTTGTGTGACAGACTCTTTTCCTTTAAACATTTTTCCACATGCACTTGAGCTTGTTTCCATGGGTCTTCAGACCCTTTCCCTGCACTAATTAACTCCTGAACACACTTGCCATTTATCCAGCTTTTCTTAAGCTAGTCCATAGATCTTTATTTGTAGGTTCAAGTCTACTCGAACACTCAGAGTTTATTCAACTCTTTTTCCCAGCCCCGCAGCTAGGTTATGACCCTTATCTGCGCGGACCCTGTCTAGATTTAAAAAAAAAAACGCTTTACGAAATTACCAGAATTAAAACCAAACCAGCTACGGGCTAGGCTCGCCATTTTTGTAAAATGGACACAATTATACAGGTTCCTGGTTGGTAATTCTCAGTAATTCAATAAAGCCAACACACTATTTCTTTGCCAGATTAGTTGTACTTTATTATGATAGCATTAATAAAATTAGCCAGAAAAATCCTATTGCAACAATAAAAACACACCCTGACAGGATGAATAGTTCCAATACACAAAAAGAGATGCACTCTGGCATAATTTGTAGACCTAAGGTCCAACTAACTGTTGTTTACCCAATACATGAAAAGAAACCAGAACAATCCTATCTTAACAATAAGAATGCATCCTGTCATAATTAATAATCCTAGTTTACAAAAGGGAATACATACTAACATTATTTTTAAACATCAGGTAGCCCACTACTACCTGGGTGTTCCTGTTACAGTTTTGTTATAAGACAGCCAATGGGGCAGTCCCATTGGGGTGTTTCTAACATGCAATCTAGACAGCTAGTAATATTTGCATTACAGGGCTACAGATTTTTCAGAGAAAATGGAATAATACTCAACTTTCTCTGGGTCTCCAAGCGCTGTGACCAGTCAGATATCACAGACGACGTTCCTTTCGGAGAGTCAGTAGACCTAACAGTTAGGCCTGATATTTATACCCAACCTGTTTTCATTAAAAAGGCATAACTGGAATTTCCCAAAAACTACCTCAGCAGATTTAAACCAGACAACATGTCATGTAACAAGTCATAAGACTCTGGTTCAGATATACATTGGCCGTAAGATGCCTGGGTCATAAGATACTTTTGACACTTTGCCGAGACATACGGTCATTCTTAAATGGAAAAACAAGTGATCAGGGATTTTATATTTATCAAAAATACTGGCTTTAGGATACAGAAAACATGCGAGGGCGGTGGCTGTTTTTTTTTTTAAATAACTGGCTTACAAATAGAAACCAGACAGTGGAAATTACATATCTCATTATTTTTTTATATCAATTCCTTATAACACATATTTTTAATCACAAAATGAGGAACTTCAGTAGTTAAGGCCAGCCGCAGTTACTAGCATCTGTGTTCTTATTTCGTCCGTAACCTTTAAAAAGGCATATTTTGGTACACAGTGTTTTCCTGCTGAGCAGGGTAATTCCAAGTTGGACCTTGGCTTTGTACTTTCTGAGTTATTTTATTTTCTACATTTACAGAGTTTTAACTATTAACCTTTCAAAGTTTTACACATACATGCATATTAACTGACATGGTGGTATCATTCATTTACTTAACCACTTGCAGCCTTTGACTGGCTAGCCATAGTAACTCATATGTTGGCCTCATTCAGTCATCTATTGGCCATTGTATTTTCTGCAAGCCTTTTACACCTTGCCATGGTCAACTGTATATATACAGGTGGTTATCAGCAATTTTATATAACTAAACTTGTATAGACCTGGGCCCTGGGGCCCCTGGACAAATTCAGCAGCAGGGTTTATGCACAAGGTCGGGTGGAAAGGATGAAAAGGGACTTGGCAAGGTTGGAGGAATGGTCAAATATGTGGCAGCTCAGATTCAATGCAAAGAAGTGCAAGGTAATGCATCTGGGAAACAAAAACCCAGGGGAAGAGTACACAGTGAGGGGTGAGTTAATAACAACAAAAATCAAAAGAGACCTAGGAGTAATTATATCAGATGACCTAAAGGTGGGCAAGCAATGTGGGAAGGCAGTAAGGAGGCTGGGGGGATACTGGGATGCATAGGGAGAGGCATCAACAGTAGAAAACAGGAAGTTGTTATTGCTCTGTACAGACAGTTAGTGAGATCCCATCTGGAGTACTGCGTGCAATTCTGGAGACCCCATCTCCTCAAAGATCTGAGTGGAGCTGTTCAGAGGAGGGCAACCAAAATGGTGCAGTGTCTGCACCAGAAGACATCGAGGAGAGACTAAAGCAGCTTAATATATGTATACCCTTGAGGAAAGGAGGAGAGGAGGGTCATGATAGAAACTTTCCAAGTATCACAGGGAACTAAAGTACAAGAGGTAGCATCTTTCAGAAGAAGAATGTGCAAGAACAAGAGGCACAATTTGAAGATAGAGGGGGACGGCTCAGAGGTAATATTAGAAAGTATTTTTTCACAGAGAGGGTTGTAGATGCATGGCACAGCCTTTCTGAGGAGGTTGTGGAGTCAGGAACAGTGGGAGAATTCAAGAATGCATGGGACAGGCATAAGGCAATTCTAGTGGGGGTGGTAAGAGGAAGTAAGCTGTTGATTAACTAGAATCTGCAGCTTATTCATCAGGTAGGGAAATGGGCAGACTAGGTGGGACAGGCAGTCCTTATCTGCTGTCAAATTCTGTTTCTGTGTTTCTAAAGATGTGGGAGAATGCTGAGAGTGCCATTTCGATCTCTGCAATTGTAGTGGCTGGACGCAGACGTAGTGTTTTCATTAACGCCCTGCCAGCCAAAGACCTGCTTTATTTAGATAGCCCAGCACCTATACCCTGATTGCTTCTGACAGCAAGCAATAAAAATAAAAACAAAATGAGCAAGGGAAATAATTAAAAAACAAGAAATGAATCAAGGTTTGTCCTTTACTGAAAGGACTGAAGTTGGGTGTGGGACTTGGAAATCATTTGGATCGGACTTAAGTAGAAACGTAGTATAGTCACAGTCAGATACTGCAATTGGAGAAATACAAGGGTTGCCTGACTGTCACTGAAGTGGGGCTGGGATGGGAGTTGCTGAGCATGAGCGTAGAATGTGATTGGGTCAGTCGGTGGGGGCACTGGAATTGTTTAAAAAAAAAAAAAAAAAAAAAAAACGATTTGTTCTTTACAAGGACTCAACTCGAAGAGGTGGAGTGAGTTGGCTGGAGAGGCGTTGAGGCACAATTGGAGTGGAATTAAAAAAAAAAAAAAAAAGTGTCAGACTACTGAGAGGTGTGGAATTGTAGAACGTGGTAACTGGAAGCATTTTTCTTAACGACAGGGCACTGCAGTTTGAAATGGGGACTTGTCACCAGAGATCATGGGATTGAGTCTGGAACAAAAAAAAACCTGCAAAACAAAGAAAATATTTAAAAAGCACTGTGGCTAAAAGTAATAAAGAAAATAACATAAAAGAAATTCTGAAAAGTCAGTGTGGACTTGTTGGTGTCGGTGGCATGAGAAAAAAATCCGGGAGTTGTTTGGTGTACATAACAAATTCAGTAGACTGAAAAGGAAAACAAAACAAAATAAAGGCAGAAACAAAGATAGTGCCCAGCATTGCACTGTATTGTGCCTTCTTACTAGTTCATAACTGTTGCTAGTTCCGTTGTGCCTGCCTTGTCTCTTCTTTCCCAGTGCCTATGCCACTAAAGCTAACAACAAGAACAGTAAATAAGAACAACAAGGAGTAGAATAAAGGGCCATTTGTATTTGGCTTTTTTCTTACATTTTTGCCTGCTAGGGGACTGGGAGTCAAGTGTGCTGTGTTGTCACCGCTTGCCAGATAGACACACAGCGAGCCACTTGCCTTGCTTCTGAAGATCAGACTGTACTCACCTTCCCTGCCTATTGCCTAAGTAAAGGTGGCTGGCTTTTGCTTTGTGGACACTCCTGTTTCTGTTTGCTTTTGTTTTTTTGCCGAGGGTGTAGGTGGGACCAAGCCCAGTGTAGTGGGTTGCCCACCACACAGTCACTTTCTGCACAAGAGTCCTAACCTTTCTAGCCTAACTAGTGGCTGCTGTCTGTGGCTACTACAGTACTGCCTAAAAAACAGGACTAAGGGAGGAGTAGTCTGCTACTACGTGAACGAGCAAAGGGCAGCTTGAGGTGTGTGTGCTGTTGCCCACCACAAGGAAAAAAGTAAAGGGAAGAATGAAAGAAAACAAGAAGTGACAAGGGAAAAATAATTGACACATTGCACTATTGGGCTGGGCCTGTGGGCCAACCTGTGCTAGCTGTGCACACTTGTACAACAGTTGCAAGTGAGCAAGAAGGAAAATAAAAAGGCAAAAACTGCCTAAGGATTGTAAAACAAATTAAAAAAAAAAGTAAAAATAAATAAATAAGAAGGGTGACCTGTGACCTACTAGACCTGCTGACTGTTGGGAGTAGTGGTGGTACTGTAGGAAGGGAACTGACTAACTGCCACTAGTGCTGTCAGGACTGTCTGTCACTGAGGGCGGGAGCACTGGGAGACACCGGGACTCACTAGGATGGGACAAACTGCAGTTTTAAAACAGAAAGTTTAAGGTAAGAAAAAATAAAAATACATTTAGAACATTCAGTCCCATCCTCTAGAATGAATCCTTCTAAATATTCCTTAAATTTCTAATCCCTTCCACTGCCCTAGTCCTGAGTGCTGTGCCTGCCTGACTGCCGCCCTTGTTTACACAATCACAACTTTAAAGACACTACAGAGAACTATTGAAAATGTAAGCAAATAAAAATAAGCATCACTACTAATGGCTGACTCAGCCCTGAGCCTCCCACCCAGTCCACACCACCCCAGCACCCACTGCAACACACACCACACAGTGACTGGTTAAATACACTCTTTCTGTTTCAATGCTAGTAAAATGTAACAATATGCAGAAGCAGAGTAGTCTAGTAAATCCCATCCTATGAAATAATAGTACAGTACAACCCCGGTCACACCATGTAATTTCTTTCTATGTAATAAGTTATTTTAAAATTTACATTGAAATGTACCGGACTACCACTCGGAACTCGGGGACTACCATTTTTGACAAGGTCAGTTGTCCTGGACTAGCATGCCATTTTAAAATGTGTCGATCCCTGCTCCGTAGATAGGTCACCAGGGCTACAACAAGGATTAAGGGCTGGAACCAGACTCCTTAAATCTTTGAGAAGCCGCAGGCTAGTAGACACCTGGAGAGAATTTTACCCCTTCAGTAGAAATTACACTTTTCATTCCCATGCCCAAGGTACATACTCCCACATAGACAGATTTTATACCCAAAAAACATAGGGCCATACCATCAAAGACATTTACCTATCAGATCATGCTAAGATTAGCATAACAATAGATCTAGGGCCATTAGACAATCAATGTGGAGACTAACGTAGGTCTCCTCTGGAATGAAACTTTCAATACAAAGATGAAAGAAACCATTGCTACTATATTAAGGAAAATACAGGTTCAGTAGCCCAGGTTAAGTTCTTTTGGGTGGTTTAAAAGCTGTGGTAAGAGGGGAAACTATTGCCTATGCCTCCTACAAGAAAAAAGCTGCCTACACTAAACAACACCTGGAGCAGAAAAGAAGGGAACTTGAGAGTCGACATAAGTTAAAGGGGACACCTGCGGTATTAAAGAAAATAAAGGGTACCAGATCACAGCTAAAGGAAATTTTCAAATTTAAGACAGAAAATGCTTTGAGATTTCTACCTCAAAATATTATGGCGTGGAGAACAGAGCAGGTCGTCTTCTGGTATAGGTACATCCCCACAGTTAAGAAGAATCAGACCATCAGCTGGCAACTAAACCCAATGAAATAGAACTTTTTAGACATTACTACTCAGAGCCTTACTCAGAAGCCAGGGCAGATCAAAAAGAGTGGATACAGGAATTTTTACATAAAAAATCAAACTGCTGAAGTTGACTCCTGAGCAGGTCCAGCTGTTGGAAAGCCCTTTCTCAGAGGGAGAGGTAACTGCAGTGATTAAAACCCTTAAACATAATAAATCCCCAGGCCAGGATGGCTTTGTAGCAGAGTTTTACCAAAAATTCCACTGTGACTTGACCCGGTCCTGCTACAGGTTTATAACAAATGTCTGACATATCAGCCAGCCCTGACTCTAGGCAAGTGTGTTGATTTCAGTAATACCAAAACCTGGCAAGGACACTTACACCTGTAGAGGATACAGACCAGTCTACGTTGCTAAACCTGGATGTCAGAATCTTTGCCAGGATGATTGCCAGTCGTTTGCAAACTGTCATAATCCAACTGGTACACCCAAATCAAGTGGGGTTCATGCTGGGTAGACACTTACATGATATACATGATAACATACGTCGGCTATTGGCCACTATAGCTGGTATATGCAGTGAACCGATGACACAACAGAACGTAGTTGTGGCGTTAGATGCCAAAAAGGCATTTGACCACATAAAATGGCAGTTCTTGGACGCAGTGCTCCACAAATTTAACTTCGGGGAAAAGTTCCGGCTTACAACTCTCTATACCAACCCATCGGCGCAGATTTGGCCCAACAGGGTCCTGTCAACAGCCTTCCCAATAAAGAGAGGAACTAGACAGGGCTGTCCGCTCTCGCCACTGTTGTTTGCACTTAGCATCAAGCCCTTGGCTGAAGCCTTTAGGACCAGCCCGGATATTGTAGGTATTGAGGTTGGGTCGGTGAATAACCGCATATCCTATTATGCAGACGACACCTTACTTTACCTTCAAGACCCTGCCACAACACTCCCCAAGGCGCTGTCTCTCTTGAGCGAATATGGTGCAGTTTCTGGCTACAAAATTAATGAAACAAAGTCTGAAATTTTTATCCTTGGGGGCTCACGTCGCTCCAGAAATTAAGACTGACAAAACTCAAATGGTCCAATATGGGGTTCAGATACCTAGGGGTGCAGATTACTGCAGACTTAAGTAAATTATACTAAGCCAGACACCTCAGGCTACTAGAGAATATAAGACAGGACTGCTCTAGATGGGTCGCACTGCCCCTTTTGCTCTTGGGTCACACTGAAACAATAAGGATGAATATTCTACCCCATCTACTCTTATTATTTGACTGTACCCATACATCTCCCTAAATTCTTTTGGGCAACCATGCAAACAATCCTTAAAAAAATCATCTGGGGAGGTAAGAAACCGAGACTGAAATGGAGCATTCTTTGCGTAGATCAATGCTACGCTATCAGTGCTTTGATGGCTTAGTGGTCTAAGGCATCTGGTTTAAATGGAGCATTTTTCCACCTTGTGTTTAGATAAAGGTAAAGGGGGGGCTAGAGGTCCCAGACATTAAAGCACATTATAGGGCAGCACAATTACAATACATAGCAGTGTATAAACACACCGTCCAACCCTAAGGGTGGACAATAATGGAGTGAGGCTTGCTGGGCCATACCAAAATAACAGACTTGATATTCAACAAATGGGACTCTAAACCAGTAAGGGCACTTCCCTCATTGATGGAAAAACTCTCTTACAGGCCTGGAGAGAGGGGCTACAAAATCTGAAGACAGAAAATGAGACGTATAGTTTAGAAACTAAAACATGTAGATACTTCACACTGGGAAAGAGGTAACCCAGTTCTTGCTAGATGGAAAAGGCAAGGTTTAACCAAAATGACGCAGTTTTATATAGGAGGTATAATGAAAAGCTACCACCAACTACAGGAAGAATTCAGGCTGCCCCATAAAGATTTTGTCTGTTATTTGCAGGTCAGACATTATCTGACCACAGAACACAGACGGAGACCTGTCATCCTGTGGTGAATTTTTTTCTAAGCTGTTGAGAAGCAGTAGGAAAAAGACCATTTGATCTCACAGCTGTATCGTATCGGCTCATTAGGGAGACTAATCTGCACCATAGATATGGAATACAACAAGACCTGTTACCAAATCTGGGAACAAGCCCATAAAACCACTGCCTAGCCCTCTTGGAGGGACTTCGGTGTAGGTTCTCACAGATTTTTTTTTTTTTTTTTTTTTTAGGCGCCAGTCATACAACAAAACACTTTGGGCAGTTCCTTCTGACAAATGTTGGAGAGGTGCAGTCAGATTGGTACACATGAGCACATTTTCTGGGGTTGCCTCAAGATCAAAGGATATTGGGAGGGTGTGTCAAAGCATTGGTGATATGATGGAGGTGAACATTGCCGACCAATACAGGTACTCTTACTAGGTGGGTTCCCATCGGGGGTACACAGCCCAAGGAAGAAATACCTGTTTAATATACTCATTGCAGCAGCACAGAAGGCAGTTACCGAACGCTGGCTGTCAGATCAGCCCCCACTGGTTTCACACTGGCTAGCCAGTTGACAGCAAATCAAAGACCTGGAAAAGTTGACAGCATATCTTCGCTTACAGACAGACAAGTTCAGGACCCGTTGGCTCCCCTACTATAAATTCTTCAGTAACAGGGAAGGGGTGCCACTCATAGACATCCTGACACGTGAAACAGGCCAATAATAAGTGAAACGTCAACACAATCCTAACTAGGTGGTGAGCTACAGGTCTTGTTCTTTTAAAAGGTAAAGAAGCGCTCCTCCTTAATGAATTGCCAATTGCAGGGCAAGATAAATCCATTACAATTGTCCGTCTACCGCACTGGTAATGTGGTGACATGAAGACCTAAGGCTGTAGCAGTAGCAGAAGTGTACTAGCTGAAGGAGACTCCCAATTCCATCACTGAAATTGAATTAAAATTCTGTTACATGGAAGGATTACTAGCCAGTACAGTGGGGGCATGTGGTCGTGAGGGCAGTCAGGATCTCCTGCCCTCCCCCGAGCTTTGCCGATTGCTGAAATCTCCCCAGGTAGTGAACCGCGGCCATGGCAGAGCACCAGCTTGTTTGTTGCTCTCTGTGAGCGTGGAACTTTGGCAACATTTTTAAACAAAGACTCTTGTCTTTCTCATCGACAGAGCAAAGCTGATAGTTTTTCTGCCTAGCTTATCTCTCAGCCTTGCAGTATTTTAAACCAGGCAGAAGGGAACTTTAAGGAACATTTTTATTGCTGCTTTATTGACATTAATAGAACGGAGCTTTAAGGGCTCATGTGCTTTATTTTAAACAGCAGTTGAGGCGGCGCTTTAAGGATTATGCACCTTCTACCAAGCTGTGCTACTGGGCTACAGAGGCTGAGAGCAGCTTTAAATTTCCTTAATATATTTTCCAGAGCAGCTTTAAATTTCCTTAATATATTTTCCAGAGCAGCTTTAAATTTCCTTAATATATTTTCCTGTACTAGAGGTATATTTACACCACCTTGGAGTTACTACTGCCCTTAATTGTCCCCTAATTTAATTCGGATCTTGGGGTTCACCTAAGTAAAGAAAATTAATACAAATTCCTAAGCTTTAATTAATTCAGGAGCAAATTTTTCATTAGAACCAGAGGTAACTTGAGATTGGGAGCTTCCTACTGCGTAATTATTTGTGCCTGGATATCAACTCCTCCTTCTCTCCAGACCTGATGTAATTATTCGTTTTCTTCTCTCCTAGCTCGTGGTAGTCGTGAGGGCAGTCAGGATCTCCTGCCCTCCCCAAGCCCAGCTGATCGCTGAAATCTCCCCAGGTAGTGAACCGCCGGCCAAGACAGAGCACCAGCTTGTTTGTTGCTCTTGTGTGAGCTCCGCACCGGCTGTCCCACCACCCCCACCACCACCCATGGTGAGTTGTTAGTTATATAGGCTGTCCCTCGTGACTGCCTGAGCCAATCAACCCACTTTCCCCTTTGCTCCTTATACACTTCCAACACTAGTGGCTGCCCTAGAGCAGCTGCTGCCCAAACACACTTTAAAATACTGCCACTATCACTAGCTATAGTCTGTCTACTCACAACCATATCTTCCCTCCCACCCTCCTCCGACCGGAAACAGCAAAGCTCCCTAGCACTCATCACTGTGATTGCCAAGCAACCTCCTCACTCTTCCTCCGCCCTTGTACATAACCCTCTATATTACTGACAGAACTGGGTACTTGGAGCTGCCATCCTCCCTCCCTCCTTTCATGCTGGGTTGTCAGCCTTAAATGTTTCCTCACCACTCAGCTCAACGCCAATCTCAAGTACTCCTCTGCAACTCCCTGTCTGCCGCAAGCCACAATGGGCCATGCGCCTAGCAAAACAACTATTGACTCTACTGCTCGTCCTAGCCGGGGACGTTGAACGAAACCCTGGTCCAACCTCCTCCCCCCACCCCGGCAAACCACCTACCAAGAGGTTTCAAAATAGCAAACCTAAATATATTCAGCATTCTGAACAAAATCTCGGCCCTACAAATAAGTGTCCTATCCCTGTGTCCCAATATCTTAATCATTACAGAAACCTGGCTGAAGCCACACAACCTGGATGCAGAGTTCTCAGTGCCTGGCTACTCCCTCATTCGGCAGGACCATCAGGGTAAAAGGAAGGGTGGTGGCACTGCTGTGTTTATCTCCTCCAAGCTCCAGGTCACATCAATCAGGCTTTCCACACCCACGTTTCCAATAGACTCCCTACTAATCAAAATCTCTCTCTCACTCAATTCCCTTATACGTAGCAGGGGTCTTACTGCTCCCGGACACCCTGCTACATGGTGTTAGTAGACCACTTGGGTACCCTAAGGTCCTCAGCAGCTGGGGATGAGCTACATATCCGGGGAATTTCAACCTGAACTAGCTCTCCAGTGCTAGCTCTAAATTATGACACCAAGTAAATCGCTAAACCTGTCCCGAATAATAACCAAACCCACTCGCCTCAACCACAGATCCAAAAAACATATTGTATTGGACTGGGCCCTAACCTCCCACCCCATTCGTATTACTGACGCTGGACTCCTACCGGACTCTCTCAGCAATCACCACATGATTTACTTGGTGCGGAAAATATTCAGACCTAAGGCCCCCTCCCCGGTACACACACACTGGGTCACCTGGACAGACGACGCTCCTAAACGACCTGAATAATATCGACTGGTCCTACATCCTTTGGGCTCCCTCCATGGACACTGCCCTTGAATTCTTCACGTCCAGATTCCTTGCTATATGGGACTACCATGCGCCACTCGAAAGATCCAGAGTAAGGGCCGCCCACCTACTCTGGGTAACCGCCAGTCTCTTAGATCAACTTCTAGTCAGGGACCGAACCTGGAAAACCTACACGGCAACAGGTGCTCAGATGGCACTGCAACACAACCACTCACTGTGGAATGCCTGTATGAGGCTTATCCAGCCAGGCCAAATCTAATTACTTCATGTCTTCCTTCCACAATAACTTTATTCACCCAGCGCGATTTTGGAAGTCAATTAAATCCCTGTTCTCCCCTCTGGCCCAACCCTCTACACCAGCCCTCAACAAAGCAGGTACCACTATCACTGCACTGAGCGTTGTGGCCACAGAGCTTAACTCCTTTTTCACAAGCTGTACATCCTCTCTCTTATCCTCTCACCCCAGGCACCCACCCCTAGATACTCCAGCCATATTCCCATCTTCCCACTTCTCTTTTCGCCTTGTTACACCAACAGAGGTATTAAAAGCACTGTGGTCACTTAATCCCTCCAAAGGTAAATGCCCCTTGGGACTAGACTCCGAATGCTCCATCTATGTGCCCCAGCCATAACCAGTCCACTAGCCGCTCTCTTTAACCAGTCCTTCAGAGTGGGTTCTATCCCATCTAAATGGAAACATGTCACAGTCATCCCCCTCCACAAAGGCAGAGATCCCTCCTCCCCGGGCAACTACCGACCTAACTCTCTTCTCCCCATTCTAGCCAAAATCCAGGGCGCCTTGTGCTCTCTCAGCTATCCAAATTCCTGGACTCCACCTCCTCCTTCACTCCATACCAGGCTGGTTTTGGAAATCTCCTCCCACCATCACCTCTCTCCTCCGACTCCGACACCATCCTCATGGGAATGGATATAGGGGAATCACTGCGGCTATCTTAGTCGACCTGGCTAAGAGCCTTCAACATGGTCTCTCATGCCCGGTTACTGTCAAGCTCTCCCTCACCGGACTAACTGGACCTGCCACCCACTGGTTCCAGTCATACCCGGCAGGCAGGTCCCAATCCGTCCGTATTGGCTCTGCCACTTCCACCTCACTCCCTGTCACTATGGGGTCCCCAAGGCTCTGTCTTAGGCTCATTGTTGTTTTCCATCTTCCTCAATGATCTGCCTTGACCTGCCCTCATCGTCCATTCACATGTATGCAGGCGACACAGTACTGTATGCCTCTGGTCCATCCCCCTCTGCAGTAGCTGCCAGTCTCCAGCAGGATTTCGACAATGTCCAACTCTGGTTTCATTCTCATCAGCTATTCCTAAACCCCAAGAAAACTGTCTCCCTAACATTCGGCACAGGGGCAAAACTTTCCCGTCTTCCCACCACCCCCACTTTCCACACTCTTGATGGCTGCCCCCGGAGGCTTGTTCATCCTTCAGATACCTGGGGGTCTGGTTAGACCAGCATCTTGACTTCTCTGCACAAATTGATGTGATGCATAAGAAACTGCACCTCATGCTGGGTGCGTTATACCACAATAAAAGTTGCATCCCCTGCCATGACCCTGGCAATCGTTCAAAAGATGATCCTCCCAATCCTGGACTACGGGGCGTAGTCTGCAGTGTAGCCATAAGTCCTCCTAGCCAGACTTGATCCTCTCTTCCCTCTTTCTGTTTCGCCCTGGACTACCCCCCACACTAACCCATCACTGCGATCTCTACCATTCCTTAGACCTTCCAACTCTCCACAGTCGGAGACTGATGCAGTGCCAGAACCACTGTAAAATTCTGGTCACAGTCACTCCCCTCCTACCTTGCGCCGCCCTAGCAGTTCTGCCCCCTCCGGCATACTCGCTCAGGAACATTGATTCTTCACGTCCCCCACAAGTCCATCGCTTCCGGCCAGGCTGCCTTCTGCTACCAGATGCCAAACTTATGGAACTCCTTACCGGTTGATATTAGGCACTCCACCGGCACACCTCACCTCAACTCACTACTCAGGACACACTTCTCCACTACATGCTCATGCAATTTGCACTACTGAGGTCCAAGTAGTCATGTGTGCTGTTGCCTATTCGTTTTTATTTTTTTCTGCTGTTGACTACTCTATATACATGAATGCATTGCAATATGTATTTCTACTGTATTTCTCCTTCCCCCCCACACCCCCAGGGCGCATCTGGAATCGAGTGGTAGCCTGCTCAGTATGCCTTCCTGATAAAACTCTTAAATAAATAAATGCAATGGCAATTAATGGGGCAAGGCTTCTGGAGCTGCTACTCGTCTTTATATCCAGGATTGCTTTCCAGTGCAGGCAGCGTTCATCACGGAGGCACCTCTGCTTTCCAGTGTAGGCAGCGTTCATCACGGAGGCACCTCTGCTATGGCTGCACTACAGTTTCAGCATTACCTACTCACTTATTACATTAAATAAATCATAATTACATACACATTAAAAATAGCGTTTCCATGATCCTTGTTTATGTTAATCATTATTTTTATTAACCTTTTTTTGTTTTGAATACTACACACCACTGAGGAGTGCGAGTGAAATTGACAAGAATTAACACTTCTTTTTTTACTTTCACTTGTGCTCTTCAGTGGCGCAACTATGTTCTAGGGCGTGGATATGTTGTTCATCACACTGTTTGGCAATATCCTTCCACTTTAAATGTGCCAGAAGTCTTCAAGCTGGCTTCTCCCATCCACCGGGTGTTATATACCTTGGCTCGCCCCATGACACCAGAGCTTCCTTTCCACTGGAAGCTACAGGTTCCCCTCATGCTCTCAGCATTTAGGTAGACCTGGCTTTCAAATTGTCGGTTTTTACCGAAAATCAAACTCATTGAGTTAGCGATGACTCTTCGCCGCCATCGATCATGGAGAAAACCTTTCCAGGATTTCTCCGGTGCCCCTATGACCAGAGGGTATTGCGCACGATCCCCACCTCGTGCTTATACTGCCTAGGTGTGCGGCCATGACACCTCGTCGTGCAGTTTTTACTTGGCTTTCCATCCCAATGTTCTGGACGACCGCAAGGCATGCCTGAAGCTGGGGAGACCAGAGAAAAGGAACCCACCGGTGAAATCGAAGGAGGCTAGGTGGGCGGTTGCCGCGGGCTCCGTCAAACAGCTGGAACAGATGAAGGCATTCGAGGAGGAAGCCGCTCGCACTTCGGCCAATCGAAGCTTCTTTGTCCCGTTTAACCTAGGCTCCATCTTTACGGGCTCTTTCAAGGAGTTGTGCCAGTCTCCCCACCCTGGGTGAGGCACCCTCAGGCTCGCACTCTTCCCGCTCTCGAAAGAGGGATAAAGATTCGTTGTCTTCATCTCGACGGAGATGTTCTTGGGACTGGGAGCAGTCCGAGTCCCAAGAACACGCCCTCGACCGCCGGCTTCACGGACCTTCCGCCTGGCCAGGAGACCGAGGAAGTGGCCGACGTGGTCGCAGTTATCCTCGACCCGATCGACCCTTTGTCGGCGGCTGTGCCAGGCGACTCCTTGGAATGGACTCCGGTCCTGGTATTTCCTGATGAGGACCCAGCCTGCTGGTGTCCCCATCAATCACCGGTTCCAGACCTGCGGGTTTCACTGATCGGTGTCTCTGATCGACTGAGTCAGCCTGCCTGATCTCGGTCGAGGTACAGAACCCCCTTGGCCGAACGACCGAGGACGAGCCATAAGCGCTCAAAGAGGCAACGCCACGGGTCCTCATCCTCCTCGGATGAGGAGAGGCTCCAGTGGAAACTCCGGCACTATGAGGACCTTATGTGACAGCAGCTGATCTTGACCGGGCAGAAGTCGGCTCCTCCGCCTACCCTGGCCATTACTTGGCTGTCTCCTCCTAGACCGAAGCCGACCCCTCCAGAACCGAAGCAATTGGTTCCTCCACCCGTGGGGCTGGCCTGTCCCCCGGTTCATCCTGTTCCGGTCTCTCCACTGATTCGGGTGGAACCACTGCCTAAACAGCCTGCAGGAGGGACGCCCTCGAAAGAGGACTGACAGGACACTGGGCTTCCCAGATGTCTGTTGATTTACAGTCACCCCAGATCGCCCTCGGCGCATCAAGGGTGACTTAGGCAGTAGACCGCTGTATCATGACTCTCTGGACTCTGGCGTCACCGGACTCCACTCACATCCCGGGGATGATGAGTCGTCTGTTGGCGCAGGGATGGAGAAGGCCCTTCCTCTTCCAGGGCATTCTCCGCCTCCTCTCCGATTCCACGGAATGCCTTTGGAGTCCATCCAGAAGAAGGCGGAGTACCCTCTCACTGACATTCTCAAGAGGGATACCATAGTGGAAGTCTTTCAGTGGCCAAGGCCATTGTTGGCTCGGCCCTTGAACTTTAGCGGCGCCCTGCCTCCCTGCCTAGCACCATCTGCCTACATGGCCCGCAAGTACGCGGTGCCAATGGGGTCCCTTGCGGGGTTCACAGAGCACTCTTTGGCTGAGAGCTTGGTGACCGCCTCTGTGTTCAGGCGTACTGGCAGTTCGGCCGACACTGACCGACCCCCGGACAAGGAGTTCAAAAATATGGACCACACTACCCATAAGGTCTATGCGGCTTCTTCTTTGGGCCTTCGTCAGGCCAGCTTGGCTGTCATTATGGCACACTTCTCTCATGCCCTTCTTGGGTCATTAGACAAGGTCCTCCCTCATCTCCCTGCAGACATGCAGACCACGGTCAAGCAGGTCCGTGACCAGGGCTTTGCTGTTGCCAGACAGCAGCTCCAGATGGCCTTGGACATCGGGGATTCTTGTGCCAGCTCACTTTCAGCCGCAGTGGCCTCTCGCCGCAGGGCTTGGCTGAAGCTTTCCTCCTTCCCGGCGGATACTCAGCATAAGCTTGCTGACGTGCTCTTCCTGGGTACCGACTTGTTTGGTCCAGAAGTGGCTGGTCACCTTCAGTGTATAGAGCAGTCCAGTGCCACCTTGAACACCACTTCTGCCAAGGGTTCTTCAGGCAAGAATAAACACAAGAGAAAGAAGAAGCCATTTCGGCACTCTTCCCCTGCGGTCCGGCAGCCCTCCTATCAAGGTGGACAGCAGCAGCAGGCCCAAGCTTGGCACCCTCTGCCCAAGCAGGGTCCCCAACAGGCCCGCAAAGGTGGCCGTAGCTCAGGTCCTGGAGCCGCTTTCTCCTCCTCCTCCTCTAAGCCTGCTCAGTGACGGTTGGGGGTTGCCACCCCTATACCCATCATGCCAGCTCTGGGTCCTCCTGTGGGGGGTCAGCTCTGCCACTTCCTTTCCGCCTGGTCCGCTATCACTTCGGACAGGTGGGTTCTCGAAGTGGTCAGTTGGGGACTGCCTCTAGAATTCGAACAGTGCCCTCCCAGCCGAGCCCGTGCCCCTTGGGAGGAAGGGATTTCCACGAGCACCCTGTCGGCTGTTTGAGACGACGTAGCTCAGCTCCTCCACAAGGAAGCAGTAGCTCCAGTGCGGTTCCTTGTGATAATAGTGAATGCTACTGCCCATAACAGCTACTACTACCTGTTCTTTCAGCAGTTGTTCTAAGCATGATGACTTGATACATATGGCACCCCAATCTTAAATATTCTAACACCATGCCACTCATTGATTTTGGAGAGAATTACATATTCGCAACATTGTAATTAAGAGTCGCTATTATGTGTCATTCGCTATTGTGACACTCGCTATTTTGACGTTCGCTATTTTGCAGTTGTTATTATTTATTTATTTATTTTATTTGAGTTTTGGTAACTGGGTAAGTCCACTGAGACAATTACAGTCCCTTGGTTTCAGGGTCGACCCGGGGTTGAACAACCGTGAGGTTACAGGTGAAATAATCAGTGCAGTTCACTTGTTACAGTGTTGGCATTAGGCAGATAACATGTCAAGGCAAGATATTGCAATAATACAAACAATCAATTTCAGACTTTGTTTTTGCCAAGCGATGCAGGCCTAGATAGAGGAGGCTATATACAGTGCAGTTACAGTACAATCTTTGTATTAAACGGTAGCAATATAACATGGGAATGGCTTGGATCAGCGATTCCATACGTACTACTTTCAGAGTTATGCTAGGAGGGAGCAGTAGGGGTGAGAGGGAGGAAAGGCATGAGGCAGCAGCCGTGTGGGAGGAGTAGGAGTTTCAGGGCAGGCACCCTTCAGTTAAAGCAAGAGCAGGTAGTCGAGTTAGATTGGAAAGCAGACAGATGTGTCTGGAATTGTGAGAGGGAGGAGCAGGAGAGAACGGAGGGTGGGAGGGAGTTCCAATCTGTTATAGCAGCATAAGAGAAGGAGCGTCTGGATACAGCAAGACGTAATTTAGGTACAGTGAGCAGGGGGATAGAGGCAGAGCGAAGTGAGTGTGGTATTTGTCTGAGGCAAATAAGTTCTCTGAGGCAAGGAGGGGTGAAGTTGTGGACTAGCTTGAACATGATGCTCAGAGTGGAGTATCTCAGTTTTGCTTCATATGAGGACCACCCCAGAGAGGCGAGAACATCACAATGGTGAGAGCGGGTAGGGGCCCCCAAGACAAAGCGACCAACCCTGTGGTAGGCCTGAGAGAGGAGGGACATGGAGGTGGAGTTAGTGCCAAGGAGGATGGGTGCAGCATAGGATAGGAGGGGGAGGAGGGATGCGGTGGCTGTTTTTTGGCAGGAGGCAAGTGTGAGGTGCGGGCATATGCGATAGAGGAGTCAGAGTTTCTGGTTGAGGTTTTTGATGGTGTTTGAGACACGGGAGTTGAGCGAGAGGGCAGAGTCTAAGGTAACACCCAGATATTTGAAGGAGTGGACCATCTCTAACGAGTCTCCCTTGATAGTTGAGATGCTGAGGGAAGGAGGACTAGGCTTATGCTCAGATCAATGGTGGAAGACCATGCATTTTGGGTTTTTTTTTGAGTTGAGAATAAGATGATTAGACTGTAACCAGTCTTCCAGGGAGGCGAAGTCTGATGCTAGGTCTCTATTGATTTGGTCTATAGCTGGGGAGGAGCAGAGGATGATGGCATTGTCTGCGTATAGATAAACTGTGGCCCCCCCCAGAATTTGGGGAGGTCGTTGATAAAGAGCAAGAATAGCATGGAGCCTTGCAGGACACCATTGGAAACTGTTTTTTGTTCAGACTGGGAACCATTCCATTTAACTTTTTGGGATCGATCAGATAGATAGCTCTTGATCCAAAGCAGTGAACTGTGGTCCAGGCAAAGTAGATGCAGCTAGTGAAGCAGAAGCCCATGGTTCACAAGGTCAAATGCTTTTGTGAGAGCCACGAATATGGCTCCAGTGGCCTGGCCCTTATCCATAGCTTTGAAGATGTCAGAAGTTACTTTTATGAGTGCAGTGACAGTACTGTGACTCTTTCTAAAGCCATGTTGATAGGGAGATAGCAGATTGTGGGAGTCGATATAATCTTGTAGATGGTTATGCACTATACGCTCCTGTATTTTAGCCAGGTGTGAGAGAAGAGATATAGGGCGATAGTTTTCTATTATGGAGTTAGGTCCGCCTTTGTGGACTGGAACTATGACTACTACATTCCACTTATCTGGCACAGTGCTGGAGAGGAAGGACTGGTTAAACAAATCGCGGATGGGACGAGCTAAAGCAGGGGCACCTAGTTTAAGAAATTTTGGTTCCAGTGAGTCGTGTTCGGGAGAGCCCTCAGATTTTAAATTTGATAGAAGTTGCTGCACCTCTTTGAGTGTGACAAGTTTCAAATGGAATTCAGGACGACCCTCCAGGTTAAGCGGGGGAGTCGTGAGGTGGTGGGGAGTTGTGGAAGATTGAGGTGTATTTTTGTAGGTCAGTGAAGACATTGTTAAATTCAGTGGCTATGGAGAGTGGGTCATCAAGGGTGGAGCCATTGACAGTAATAGAGCTTGGATTTTGTACGCTCTTTCCTTTTACTAGAGAGTTAATTTGTCTCCAGAATTCCTTGGGATTACTAAGGTGCTCGGTTTGGAGAGATTTAAGGTGGTATCTCTTAGTTTTATATACCGAATTTTTACATTTATTCCTGTGCTGTCTGTAAATAAGCCAGTCCTAGGGGAGTCCACTTTGTTTATACATTTTCCATGCTTTATTGCGGAGGGTCATAAGAGATCTGATATCCCCGGAGAGCCACGGGGCTTTAACACCCTTGGATCTGTATTTTGTTTAAGGGGTGTGTTGGTTGACTATTTTGGTGAGAGTGGAGATTAGGAAGTCTAGGGCTAGGTTTATGTCGGGAAGTGTATTAATGGGGCTCCAATCTGTAATGCTAATGGATGACAGGAATCTGATGTCAAACTTGATCATATCCCTCACCAGGGAAATCTTGGGTGGAGGGTTGCTATAGTTGTTTCTCCATGCACAAAAGGTGGGAGAGTGATCACTTGGGCAATCTGAGATCGTGCCAGCAGCTTAGACTTTAAGTGGGCAGTTGGTGACCATCCAGTCTAACAGGGTATGACTGCCAGATTTTGGATTGACACATGTATGGTCATGGATTAACTGGGTGAGGTTACCATCAGCAAGTGGTGTGTGTGTGTGTGTGTGTGTGTGTGTGTGTGTGTGTGTGTGTGTGTCCAGTGTTGGGGTAGATCCAGTCAATGTTGAAGTCCCCGCATAGGATGAGGTTGTGCTTTGGGAGGCTGCCTAAGGATGCAAGGAGAGGAGGCGGGCTAGATGTGGCAAGGGTGGGGGGCACATATACACACCCTATGATGAGTTTTTTAACATTTCCAAGTGTAAGTGTGACATACAGGGACTCAACAGGAGGAGGTGAGGAGACAGGAGTGGGGAGGAGAGTGATGTTGAGGCCTGTTCTGTGGTAGATCATTACCCCTCCCCCTCCCTTTTGCCTATCCTGTTGTGTCTAAAGTTGCCATAGCCTGGGAGGGCCACCTCATGCTGTTTGATGGCAGGTTTTAGCCAGGATTCGGATATGCATAGGATGTCGGGGGGCCATTTGTATAGCCCAGGCTTCCAGTTCGACCATTTTGGGGCTTAGGCTGCGAATGTTAATGTGGACTATTTTTAGACCTTTCATAGAAGGTATAGACGCTGCAGATTGGTTCATGGGAGAATGCAGTGCAGGTCCAGGGTTGGTTTCAATGTCCCCAGCCTGGAGCAGCAGGAGGAGAGTGGAGACAGTTATCCAGGGCAAGGTGCCGGTAGATAAGATTCCAAGGACCGAGGTAGCATTGTGAGTGCTGAGTCGTTTGATGAAGCCAGTACCCAAACATAGCTGTATCACGTTTAGGCAGACAGGGGGTGTAGAGAAGTATAGTCAGGGATTCTGGTTCAATGTGGGCTGGGGGGGGGTGAACATTCATCCTCAGGATGTTGGAGGGCCACAGCTATCACCCAGTACACATACCAGCATAAAGTAATTAGACAAGCAAATGAGACTAACGAAGTTATACTGCTCATGATAGTTATACTGCTCATGATAGTAGTCGGGTCAAGCTGGGCAAGCAGGCAGAGAGTAGAGTACAGGTGTGCTGCTTAATCTTCGAGCCCTGGGTTCAAAGGTGTCAGCAGGGAGACAAGAGCCAATGGGTAGGGGACTTTCTGACGGAGGGGCAGCAGGAGTATTTAAAGGTGGCCTGGGAGGGGGTGAGGAGGTGGGACGAAAAACCATGCAGACAAGAACAGAGCTACGAGCCCCCAGCTACCTGAATTCAAGCTAGAGGACTGGGCAGAAAGGCGCACCAATCGGGAGCGATTCTCCTCGTGGCCGGCCCAATCAGAAGTCTTCCGGGAAAGCCATGACCAGTGAGGGAGCCGCTGAAACAGCCTGGCTCGAGAGTCAAATGGCGGCGTACCTTTGTTACTCAATCCGGGAGTCGGGACCAGGTGGCCGGTCTGACGAGGGTGATGGAGTCCGGGGCGGCGACGGCCGGCGAGATGGCAGCGGGTACCGCCTGTTGTGCTGTCGCGCTGGGGGGCACTCTGATCTGAGGAGAAAAAACAAACAAAGTGAGTGTGATTAAAAGTGCGAGTAGGACAGGAGTGCGGGTTGGCAACAGAGTCACTGGGGGGTGAGGTTGATCAAGGGGAACACAATGGCTGAGCACTTAAGTGTTGCTGAGGGAGGGGTCTGAATGGGACATGAGAGGGGGAGGACAGAAGGTAGAGTGTAAGGTTTCAGCAGGAGGGGAGAGCAGGATCAAGTTCAAGCTGAGGCTGTAGAGATAGAGGTGCTTAGTTAGAAAGCAGGTTGTGGGAGGGATAAAGGAACACAGGGTTAGGTAGCAGGTGCCTAAGGTCACAGTAAAGAAAAGATACAAAGTAAAAAAGTTAAAGATCAAGTGTAGGCAGGAGAGGCAGGTGAATGAAACACGTACTTTCCTATACTGCAGAAATATCATGGGATATCCTTCAGTGCCGGATCCTCCCAACAGACCCAGGCTTTGTCTCCATGTACTTCCTGGTGCCCAAGTAGACAGGGGGGGTTGGCACCCTATTCTAGATCTCCACGACCTGAATCAGTGTCTCAGGTTTCGCACCTTTCGGATGGTCACTCTGAACCAGATCATACCATCCTTGGAGCGAAACATGTGTTTCTGTTCACTGGATCTACAGGACACATTCTTTCACGTCCCAATCCGTCCGTCCCATCAGCGGTTCCTCCACTTCGGGGTTGAGTGGACCCTGAACAAGTTCCGAGACATGCCGTTCAGCCTGTCATCGGCCCCTCGGGTCTTCACCAAATGTATTGCAGTGGTGACGGCCCACCTTCAGCGTCGAGGAGTTAGAATCTACCCTTATCTCAACGATTGGCTCTTGGCAGGTTCCACCCAACAAGAGGTGGAGAGTTCCGGGGATCTGGGCTTCCTAATCTTCTCCCAACTCGGCCTCCTGATCAGCCAGGCCCAAGTCAGAACTTGTGCCTTCTCAGGTGATGGGTTTCATTGGAGCAGAGCTCGACTCTTGTCAAACCAGAGCTCGGCTCCCGGCAGACAGGGCGGAGGTTCTCTCTCCTTCTTTGCCCAGTCATTTCTGGTTGGGCACTTGCGCCCTGCCTGGGACTTTCTGTGCCTTCTGGATTACATGGCGGCGTGCAGCTCAGTGGTCTGTTGGGCCCAGTTGCACATACACCCCCTCCAGTGGGAGCTGGCCACCCAGTGGACTCAGTGGTATGGTCATTTCGACCACTTGATCACTGCAACTCAGACGATGTGGGACACTCTCCCCAGTAGTGGACCACCCCAGACCGGTTGCAGGAAGGGATCCCGTTTGTCTGCCCCGAGCCGACTGTCGTCCTTTCGACCGATGCCTCTCTCATGGGCTGGGGAATCCACATGGGGGACAACAGGGCCCCCATGGGTTTTGGACCCCTGAGGAGTCCCGATGCCACATCAACCTGTTGGAGCTCAGATCAGTCAGATTGGCACTGTCATCTTTTGCTCCTCCGCTCCGGGGTCAAGTGGTTCAAGTCCAGACGGACAATACCACGATCATGTACTGCCTCAACAAACAGGGTGGCACGCACTCCTGTCTGCTGTGCAAGGAGGTGCTCTGCATCTGGACCCTCGTAGGTCGGTTGGAGGCAGATCTCCTAGCCATCCATGTGACAGGAGTCTCGAACCAGCTGGCGGATGCACTCAGCCGCATAGGCCAGACATCCCCGAGTGGTCTCTCCATCCAGAGGTAGCTTACAGTCTTGTTCTCCTATTGGGGCAAACCAATGGTGGACCTGTTTGCCTCCAGGGAAAACACCAAGCTGAGGCTGTATCATGCCCACCCCCTTCAGCAGGGCTCGCTGCAGGGGAATGCCTTCTCGAGACCATGGACCCCAGGCCCCCTCTACGCCTTCCCTCCATTTTCCTTGATCCACAAGGTATTACTCAAGGTGAGGAGGGACAGGGCGAAGGTGATTCTGGTAGCCCCAGACTGGCCATGCCAGTTCTGATATCCAAATGATCTCAGCCTCAGCTGCAGGCCCCCGGAGCGGCTTTGTACATTCCCGGCCCTGATATCTCTCAACCAGGGGAAGGTCTTCCATCTGGACCTTCAATCCATGCACCTCACAGCCTGGTACCTGAATGGCTAGAGTTCCAGGCTTTGGGTCTTTCCAAAGTTGTCTATACCATGGTGAAGGCATCTAGAAAGGAATTGACCAGGAAATGTTATGCCTTCAAATGGAAAAGGTTTTCTATTTGGTGTCAGGGTAAGGGTCTGGACCCCTTGTTCTGTCCCGTGGCTAACATTCTCGACTACCTTTTGTCGCTCTCCAAAGAGGGTCTTGGGTCATCGACCCTTAGGGTGCACCTGGCAGCCATTTCTGCTTACCAGGCGTGGCTGGTCAGTCGACACTGGCGCAGGAGACAGTGGTCAAGCGCTTTTTCAAAGGCCTGGATCACATATCTCCTCCGGTGCATGAACCTCCACCTCCATGGGATCTGTTGCTAGTTTTGGCAGTGTTCATGGGCAAGCCATTCGAACCCATGCACAAGTGTGAGCTCTCACACTTGTCGTGGAAGACGGCCTTCCTGGTGGCTATCACGTGAGCCAGAAGGACAGGGGAGCTCCAGGTGCTTTCAGTGGACTCCCCTTATCTGGTCATTCACAGGGATAAAGTTGCCCTGCGCCCCCACCCGAAATTCCCTACGAAGGTGTTGTCAGAGTTTCACCTTAACCAGGTGTTGACTCCTCTGGTATACTACCCTAATTAGACTTTGGACGCAGAGTACAGGCTCCATACTTTGGACCTGAGACGTGCTCTCTCCTATTATAAGGAGAGGACAGCGGAAATTTGCAGAGAGGTTCACCAGCTGTTTGTCACCTACGCTGAAGCCGCTTCTGGCAGACCTGCAGCCAGATGGACCATAGCAAGATGGATTACATCATGTATAGGTCTGTGCTAGGAGTTTGTGGGCAAGGAGCCTCGCAGAGGGATAAGAGCTCATTCTACCCGCCATACTGCTGCATTGGTGGCTGCTTCCAGGGACATCCCTATCCAGGAGGTCTGCCGGGCTGCTACCTGGAAGTCAGCAAACACTTTTATCACCCACTACCACATCGACCTTGAGTCACACTAGGATGCTGGTTTGGGGGCTTCAGTTCTCCAATCTGTTTCCTAAGTAGGGGTTGTGTGCCTTGCCCCTCTCCTTCCAGAGAACTGCTTGGAGTCTGCCAAACAGTGTGGATGAACAACATATCAGTGCTCCTAGAAGAACAGGTTACTCACCTGTAACAGTAGTTCTAGGAGTGGTATATGTTGTTCATCCATACGGATCCACCCAACCGCCCCAGCTGTGGACGCACACAGCCTTGCTTCCAGCGGGCTAAGATCTGGCATCATGGGGCGGTGCCAAGGTATATACCACCCGTGTGGGTGGGAGCAGCGTGCTTGAAGACTCAGCAGATTTAAAGTGGAAGGGACATTGCCGAACAATGTGGATGAACAACATATACCACTCCTAGAACTACTGTTACAGGTGAGTAACCTGTTCTTACTGTATGGGGACAAAATAGAGTTTTACTCCAAGTAATTTTTTTCCCAATAAGCATGAGTAAAGTACTGCTATCTTTCTGGTTGGTACAGAAGAAAACAGACGTTTTCTGTTGACTTCTCTGATTGTGCCACCTACTGTAGTTTTTGCTGGTCACTGAATTGGTTCTAATTCCTAACAAATATTTTCATCTCACAGAATTTGTTTATAGCTTTGCATCCTGTATGTAAAACGGTTAGATAATTACCGGTTTCCCTTTTTTCCCATAGGGAAACCGTGACGTAATTTACCGTAATGAAGGAGTGTTCATTACGGCAAACACGTGCATGATTTCCCTCACTGTGCACATGCGCCCACCGCACTTCCTCGCTTCATGACACCGTTCCTGCTCGGGGAACCACTAACGGACAGCAAACTGCCACCTGGACTAGGCGGTAAGTATGTAAAAAAAAAAAAAAAGCAAAATCTGCCTCAGTCAGTGCTGTGCACAAGATAAAAAAAAAAGAAACTAATTACAAAATCAAACTGCTGACTGTGGCCACGCACTTCGCCGAACCCCGGCTGCATAGCTATATTTTATTTTATACAATTGCTGAGGCGAAAAAAGGAAAACCCAGCAATTATATAAAATAAAATATGGGTCTGGGAGTGTAAACTCGAATTTACACACACCCTCGGGGTTAGATGCTTCACATAAACCCCTCGAGCTTCGCTCTCGGGGGTTTATGTAGCGTCAGACCCCTCGGGGGTGTGTAAATTCTCGTTACTCACCCAGACCCATACCTTATCCTATATTTTAACAACTTTTTCATATACAGTTGGTGCAACTGTTCAGAGCAGTAGAAAACTGATCTACTGTATTGCTGTGTTGCTCTTATTTTATTAGCTAACAATGTTGATAACCTTTTGGTTTTTTAACCTTTTGTATGGCCATTTTATTCATTGGAAAAAATATAACCATTTTAAATCTTTGACATTGCAGCCTCTATTCATTCTGGGCAGATTTGACATATTTAACAGCCAGCAGCATAAACGTTATTATTTTCATACTAAGTAGTTTGTTGGCTCTGCCCATTTTGGGTTTGGGACACATCTTCTTTGGGACATATTGTACAGTATAATAAGTAATTCAGGGCTGCCTGTTATATGCTTTACAACAGGGTGTCCCACGGTTTCTTTGCTTAATTTTTTTATGGAATCCGCATTGCTTTGACTTTGTGAATTGTCCATTCATCCCAAATAAGTTGTATTCCCGCCACCTGTGATTCATCATCTTTGATATTTTTAATCAGTAGGACGCGTTGCCTTTCTATTTAAAAATGAAAACCTCACATTGATCAAAGCCAAACACGTTCATAAAAATGTGTTGTAAATTAGCACCGGCAGGCTAGACTGGGTCAGCATCTGCATCTGTATAGAGAGGCATGGGGTCTGAGAGTCTGTGCCTTACAAACTGCTGGGTTTTTTTTTGTTTGTTTTTTTTGTTAATTACTAATTTTTGTGTTTTTCCCTTGCCGCATTGGCGGCAGGAATTTCTTTGGCTGCTGCTGCGGCTTGTCGAGGCAGCCATTGCCCATGAGACCCAGAGGTCGGGCTGTTCGGCAACACGGCTCACATCCACGGCTGAAGACTGATGTCGGCAGGTTCCCGCAGGAGCCAGTCAGCGCCAGGTTGTTGGGCGTGAAAATAAAAGCTCCTCAGCTGGGCTATTTAAGCAGAGCCCAGCCAAACAGAACAGAACTCTGCAGGGTTTTTTCCCTTGCCGCATCGGCGGCTGCTGTGCTTAATTGAGGGCGGCCATTGCCGTGGACCCGGAGGTCAGGCTGTTCGGCGACATGGCTCGCATCAGCGGCTGAGGATTGATGTCGGCGGGCTGCCGCAGGAGCCAACCAGCGCCAGGTTGTTGGGCTCAAAAATCAAAGCTCCTTGGCTGGGCTATTTAAGCAGGGCCCAGCCTAACGGAACAGAACTCTGCAGGGTTTTTCATCCCACCCCCACCATAATTAAGTGGTCTTGTGTAGCCACTTTCAGCAGGACTGTCCCATCTGGAGGGGGCAGGAGCTGGAAGAAACAAGTTCAAGGGAACTCCTTTTATGCTAAGTGTTTTTGTTTCTTTTGGGGGACAATGTAGAATAATCTTCTGTCGATGGGACAGTATAGCAACTTTTAGGGGCTATTGCTGTGATTTTTATTGGTCTTGCTAGTTTACAGCCTCTAGACTTCTCCTCCCCCATGCCACCAGAGTGCTTTAATTTGTGCTGCTGCTCCACCTCCTTCCTATCAGGTGATAGCATTGCTGTTTAAATCTATTTGGCGGGATCAATTTGCTCAATTCTAAGCATCTGCTACTACCACCAAGCCCCTTCCGTACATTAGCTGTCTGCCGTACTAGACTGAAAATGTTTCTGGGGAGTGGTTATAGCCTCTTTACTCTATGCACTAACCAACTAATGATGAACTCTTGGGTGGAAAATAACTGGCCACCTGATCTCACACTAGCCCATTATCCATGTGTCTACCCCAACTAGTCTCCTACCCCAGCCTACTTACTTTGAACAGTCTCAGGAAAGGAGGAAATTGCTATGTGTGTACTATATACCTGCGACTACACAAACCCCTGTTTTTTCATCTCCCACTCCAGTCTTTCCAGAAGGTATGGGTCCTTTTAAAGCATTTGCTAGCAGGGGATATTGAAACTAACCTGGGTCCTCCTTGCACCAGTATCCCAACTGTAACTTCCTCTTTGCCCAGCTGGGCCAATACAAAAGGACTGAAACTGGTTCATAGCTATGTAAATAGCCTCAGACCCAAACTATAAGAACTTGAGGCCTGGGTTGACCAGTACCTCCCTGATGTATTAGCCATCTCTGAAACATGGCTTGAACCTAGCATCTTAGCACACGAGATTGAGATCCCTGGATTCAAAATTTTCGGCACGACAGAATTGGAAAAAGGGGTGATGGGGTCATCATATATGTTAAGGCATCACTAGCAGTTTCTATAGTAGCGACCCCAGCTCTGGTTGACGTGGGTTGCGAAGCACTATTTGTTAAACTCCTGTTGGGCGGTACTAAGCCCTTACTAATAGGTTGTGTATACAACTCCCCCAAGACTGCAGTGGAAGCACTAAAGACCCTTACCAAACTTTTCCCTGACCTGCCTTCCTGCGAGAAAATAACCCTGGGTGACTTTAACCTCCACTGGGGGCCCCTTGACTAAATGTGACATTAAGTCCAATTTGCAAGAGGTCAACCTGACACAGCTTATCCAGGAACCTACCAGACTGAATTTGAAATCTGGTAACCACACCACTCTGGATTGGATCCTGGTGTCCAACCCCAGTAGATTCAAGTTGGCTGGCACTTTTGCCGACTCTTTAAGTGACCATGCCCCTATCTTTGGTATACAGAAAAATGATTATACAACACCACCCCCCAGAACTTTTGTGGTGTGTGACTACTGTAAATGTGACACTAATTGTTTCTGAGGTACCTTATCGGCAGTGGATTGGGCTCAGATAAAATTCGCCCTTAGTCTAGACATAGCCCTGGACCTTTTCACCAAGAATTTTTCTGCTGCCAATAAGCACCCCCCCCCCCCCAAAGCAAATGAGGGTCAAAGGACAACAGTCTAGGTGGCTGACACGTGATCTAAAAAAGCTAATGAGGGAACGAGACAGGGCCTGGGGCACGTACAAATGCACTAAACTGGCCAATGATTGGGTCCTGTACCGAATGCTCAGGAACAAATGCAAAAGAGACTTAAAACAGTCCAAGCGACAGTATCTCAAGATCTTACAAACAAAAAATCTCTCTGACCCCAGAAAATTCTGGTCTCAAATTAATACACTTATAAAGGGACGTTACACGCAAAATGTCTGTGACATTGTTGCTGGTGGTGTACGCCACACGAACCCACAAGACGCTGCTAATGCCTTTAATGTATTTCTCACTGATCTTGACAAATATAAGGTTCACCCCTGCAGCTCTAGCCAGACATCCCTTGATGACACAGAGGATCCTCCCTTGTCACCTAACTTCCATCTTAAGTTGATGTCTAAAACTGAGGTCCTAAAGCTGATCAGGAACATTTAGGTTACTGGTTGTGCAGGCTGTGACAAACTAGAACCCAGTTTACTCAGATTAGCAGCCCAAGAAATTGCCACACCAATCATGTGGTTATTTAACAGGTCGCTGGTGGAAGGTAAAGTTCCCACAGCCTGGAAAACTGCCCTGGTTACCCCCATCCCCAAAGGGGGGGGCCAAGTGAGCTAGTTGAGAATTACAGACCGATTTCCATACTCTGCACACTAAACAAAATGCTTGAGAGAATTGTGTACCAACAAGTCCAGGAATATGTTGAACAACATAACCTCCTTATTCCCCGACAACATGGATTTAGAAAACTACATGGCACAGATACCACCGTGGTTAGCCTTACGTCTGACATACTCACAGCCCAAGATAACAGCCAACTAACTGGTACAATCTTTATAGATCTTACCAAGGCCTTTGATCTGGTGGACCACCAGCTGCTCAGATTCCTTGGATTGGACAATCACTCAGTGCAGTGGTTCATAGATTACCTGGATGGCAGATCTCATAGTAGTCAGATGGCTGGGGGCGAAGTCAGACAAATGCTTCATCTTTGAAGGGGTCCCCCAAGGTTCAATATTGGGCCCCCTCCTATTCTCCCTATTCATCAATTACTTGCCTAAGCACTGTGGAGGTATCAAGGTGACCCTTTATGCCGATGATGCCGTGTTGTACAGGTTGGCTCTGGATGCAGCACAGCTAAATCAGCTTCTGAACCAGGACTTCTCCATATTGGAAAACTGGTTCTGGACTAATCGGCTAGTCCTCAATGTGAAAAAAACAAAGCTGTCCTATTTGGACCCAAAAAGCTAGGCCCTGATAGATCATGCCTGCTGTCCCCCTGTCTGTCCAGTGGTTCTCCTGTAGAGGTTGTGGATTGCATTAAATACCTGGGCATGTATATTGATCAAGACTGCTTCTTCAAGGTTCATGTTGATCAACTAACCAAGACGCTGAACCAGAAGCTTGGTATCCTAGATAGTCTGAGCCCTTTTCTCACTCAGACATCTAAGTTAAGGGTAGCCACGGCATGCTCCTGCCCACCCTGTTCTATGGGACTCTAGTGCTACACTCACTGCGAAACATGAAGATGCAGAAACTGAAAATATTGTATCACAGAGTCGGGCGCGTTGCCCTGGGTGCTCCGCCTCCTAGAACACCACTGTAAAGTATTGCACTCACTAAATTGGCCTTCCCTTGAGGGCAGACTGATGTACTCTTCCCTATGTGTGGCCTTCAAGCTTCTACAAACTAATGCCCCCCCAGTCTGAGTTGCTCCGTAACGCTTAAACAGCCTGGAAGAACCTTAAGGTCCTTTGATCAGCAACTCCTCCATGTCCCCAGTCTGGACATGTCAAGGTCTTTGGTCTTTCGTGGCTTACATTCTGTCCCTCTGGAATGGCCTTCCTAATAATCTCCAAGACTGCAGCTCCCTTGGCGGCTTTAAAAAAGGCCTCAAGGCCTACCTGTTGGGGCTAAGCCTCTGTGCATGCTACCGCTGAGGATCGGAACACTCCATAGGGCTACCTGTGTAGCTACTATCAGCCATCTGGTATGCCTTTACTCCCATATTGGGACCTTTACCATTTGATGAGCCATTTGTAACTGTCATTTTTGTGAAACTGTTCCATTTCAATGAACAATGTGTGACTGTCATTCTTGTGGAACTGTTTTACTCCTCATGATCTTCAATTGTACCTAACCTGCCTGTGAATTGTTCAACATGTCCTGATTGTAATGTCTTTATTACTCTCTTTGCCTTGAGTTGTTCCCGCTGTTTATTCTCCTGTAGCCTGTAATTAATCCCGGGTCACTCCTGAAAAAGGGACTGTAATGGTCTCAGTGGGCCTACCTGATCACCAAAATTTTAAATAAATTTAAAGCACGCAGCCTGAACGGATTCAGGATGTTGAATGAAAGGAAGTCGGGGCACAAACCACTGTTGGATGAGGTCCCGGGAACAAAAAGCTTGGTTTAAAGTTTCAAATACAAGAATGACAAACACTTGTTTCAAGTATCCATATTCACGTACACTGACAACAGCAGACATGGACTGTGGACTCACCAACCAGAAGATTGCAAATCAGTCAGATTTAACTGCAAGCAGTGCCACTTGGTGCTTTTTAGCAGATGACGATGGAGATTCAGTTAAGAACTGGGCAACAACTTACCGCAGGTACCGCATTACTACATTACCACATCAATGACTCTTAATGAGGTATTCCTTAGTAATGACAAAGAACCTCTGTGTGCAGACACTGAGGCAATGGTTACCCCAAAGGGCATTTGGCTGGGAAGCCAAGTTTCAAAGAAATACAAAATAACACATGCCCCCACAATGCAAAGCATCGTGGGCCCGCATATGCAAATCACCACAGAATATTATGCTGGTTCAACTTCAAGCTGAAATGCATGATGCTGAAAGGCCTCTCACACAGTTTGCAAAGAGTGCCAACAGAAGACATAGACGCGTGTTTTGTCCTACCAGGACTCATCAGTATGCCTCGTCTGTTTGATACCCCAGTGGAATGAACCAGCTACTACCCTGAGATGGTCTATCTGGGTTATGTTGTGGTGAACCCAATTAAAACAAAAAGCAATCTAAAAGACAAATTGGTAATGCTTGGTATACTGCACCTACTGAGGTGTACGTCGTTACTGGAAACATTTTATGACTCCCACTGTATTTCAATGGGGGTTCAACTTTTATAGTTAACTTTGTCTTTTTTTCAGATTTTGACCCCAAATTTTCACCATGGCCTTTTGGGGACCCCACCACAAACTGTCGTTACGCAAGTACTTCCAGGAGGGTGATTTCACGGTCTGTTGGTGAAATTGCCTTTCTGGTGGGATTTATATAACGACAGTCATATTGTTCGTGTAGTGGGGTCATTTTATTTTATTTATTTATTTTTTTTATTATTATTTTAGTCTTTGGTAATAGAGTAAGGCCCACTAGTCACAAGTGCCTGTTTTCTGGGAGCACTGGGTGGTTAAGTGACTTGCTCAGAGTTGCGCAGTATTCAAGTGGAGGTTGTGAGAATCAGACTCTGGTCTGGTCTTGCTGGATGTACCAGCTCATTCACAGCTTATTACTCTAACCTCTAGGCTATACTTCCAGTCATAAAAAGTCTATGTTGAAATTTTTGGGTCAAAATTCTTACAGATGGCGAAGTCATGGCCATTTGTTGCAGTTTTGCGAAGCATGCTCATAACTTTGGAAATTTTACATATTTTCACCCCATATCTTCAACATAGCCTTCTTATTACCCCACCTCTTGTAGACAGCTGTCATTTTTCAAATCTTGACCAAAATGTGTGTTCGCACCTCTTGCACAGAATGGCGTTGCAGTTTGCAGACTTACATTTTGGCAGATATTTGAACATTTTCTGTACCACGTATATGCAGTTAGGTCACAAGAAGACTACGTTGAAAATTTGGGGTCAAAATTATTAAAAAATGGCACAGTTATGACCATTCATTGCAGTATCTCTACACATGCTCATAACTTTGGGAATTTAAAATATTTTGACCCCAAAATTTCAACATGGCCTTCTTATTACACCCTTCATGTATGTCACAGCTTTTTTTTTTTTTTTTTTTTTTTAAACATCCTGGCCAAAATGTGTTTTCACTCTCTGGCACTGGGAATGGCGCAGATGTGTTGGCGCATAGCGTTTTTGTGGGGATTCGGCAATTTTCTGCACCGGATTCATGAGGTGGGGTAATAACATGGCTATGCTGACAACTTCATCACTGTTGTCCTCTAAATGGAAGTGCAGGGACAGAGGGCCCTGTACTTCCATAGCTACATACATTTACGCATCTTTGGAGGGATAGGGCTGCCACAGGCAAATAAGGATATGATTATACTGTCTCAAAAAGTAAGGAAATTGCAAAAACCGTCGTTAATGCATCAGTTAGGGGTCCAGCAACAAAAGTTTGGAAATGTAGTGTTAGGGTTTCCAACCCTAACACCCAACCCCCATTCTGCACACAACAACAGGTGTTGGGGGTATGTGCCTTTGGGCTGTCTGCCCTAATGCTCACCAAATTCTCCTACACTGTACACAGATCTCCGCTTATTTACTTATGGAATGGGGTGAGCGGTAGGGCTGACGACCCCAAGGCACACCCCCGACACCTGTTGGTGTGTGCAGGGTGGGGGTGGGGTGTTAGAGTTGGAAACCCTAACACCACATTTCCAAACCTTTGTCGCTGAAACCCTAACTGATGCATTAACAGTGTTTTTTGCAATTTATTTCAATATGTGACTGGTTGTGCATAGTGAAAGGGGTGTTTTACAGTTCTCTGAGGTATCCATCCTTATTTTTAATTTTTTTTTTTTTTTACTTACTATTTTTGCTGTCTGATTTATTCCCCCAACCAGTCCACTCTGTGAGCCCCAAGTACCCTTCACTCCGCTGCTGCTAGGGCCGAGGTGTCTGCTCCTAGAATACACCACTCCAGATCACTCTAGAGAGCCGTTTAATCCCCTTGGGTGGGGTGAAGGAGTCTACCCCCTCTTACCTCCTCCGATCCTCAGGAGAGTGAGTGTGCAGCGGAGTCTGCCCTTGGCTCCTATCACGGATGTGTGGTGTGGTGGCTCGTCACCCGGACCAGCTGCGGGTACCATTTTCCATTGTTCTGTGCCCAACCCCCTGCTGGTACTGGCGCTTGAGGAGGGCCAATGGAACAGAGGCTCTGAGACGCGACTCCGCCCTCTGCCAATGTCAGCCCCTCCCTTACCATTGCTGCCCTAACTGCACTACCAATACCCAGGTTCACCCGGGAGATGGCAGCAAAGCATCGAGACGAGCGTGCAACCCTCCCCAGAGAGGGAGAGCTGCCGTTGAGTGCTCAATCCCTCTCTTCACCCCTGCTGACCCCTAGCAATCAGAGTCTGTCACCAAACCCGTGTCGCCAGCATGGCGCGAGGTGTGGCGTCCAGCGTCTCAATACTCAGCGCTACCGGTCTGGCTCGTTATCCATCCTTTATGAAGAGAAATGCTGTCTTACATGACTTGAGTTAAGTAATTCTTCATAATACTGGGAAGCGATATGGTCAAGAGTGGAAAACAAAGCAGAACTGCATTCCACCTTGAGTTGTGGGCATTTGGCCTTGACATGATTTGGGAAGGGGGACTGGTAACACAGGGATTACAGCTGCTGTCTTGATCAGTTATATTTGGCCAAGACAGTACATTAATTCCCCCAGGGAAAATCAAAACGATGGGAGCATCCTTCAAGCAACATTGGATAACAATCCTTACCATCCCAGTCTCTGTTCTTTGATCCCCCCCCTTCTTTCCTAGTTTTTTTTCTGGGGCCCTATTAGAAACCTAGAAACAAAGAAATTGTCAGTAGAAATGGACCGCTTGGCCCACCCATTCTGCCCCTATGTTCCCCTGCCTATTCCTCTTCTGCAGACCCTGTCTGGTCACCTGTGACCCTCTACCCCCGCCTCTTTTCTAATATACCCCTATGTTTACCCAATGCATGCGTGAACCCCCCTGCCATTTTTAGCCTCCATCATTTCTGCTGGCAGTCTGTTCCAGGCATTTACCACCCTTTCAGTGAAGTATGTCCTTTCATCTCTCCTGAGCTGCCACCCCCACCAGCTTCACTGCATACTCCCTTATCCTAGTGCTCATCCTCATTTGAAGGAGACTCCCACCTGCACACTACTCATCTCTGTGAGGTACCATATGACCTCCCTCTCTCTCCCCCAGGGTGTACATGTTGAGATACCTCAGTCTGTCCTCGAAGGGCTTCCTGTGCGAACCCTGGACCATTTTAGTTGCCCTCCTCTGGATGGCCTCCTCCCTGTTTGTCCTTTTTGAGGTGCTGTCTCAAAAACTGAACACAGTATTCCAGGTGGGGGCATACCAGGGAGTGGTATAATGCTAGCACTGCCTCTTTTCTCCTGCTGGAGATATCCATTTCTATGCACCTCAGCATCCCACTAGCCTTACCCACAGAATTGTCACACTGTGCTGCCACCTTGAGGTCCTCTGCATCCCACTAGCCCTGCCCACAGAATTGTCACACTGTGCTGCCACCTTGAGGTCCTCTGATGTAACCAAAAGGCTCCTTTCCTCTCTAGTGACAGTTGGTACCCCCCAGCCCCAAATGCTGTACTCAGAACTGGAGTTCCTATCTTCAGAGTGCATGAATTTGCTGTTTTTTGGCATTGAACCACAACTGTTATGTCTTGGACCCTCCTTGAGTTATCTAGATCCTGCACATTTCCCGAACCCCAGTGTCACGCCATTACAAATTCTGAATTTTCTTTGCCTTTCTCTCTTACTGTTTTCTCTGTGGTCCCCAAAATGCAGTAGTTATAAAAATAATAGGGCCAGAGCTGATTGAAATATTGGGGTGGAAGGCATCGGGCATCCCCCATGCATAAATGCTTTAGCGGAAATGCTTTACTGTCATACATTTTGACAGAGCATTGGAAAATACTAATGCGATACTGGATTGCTAGTACCTGAAGGATGGAAAAAGGATGGACAGTTAAGTTCAGGTTTATTGCAGGAAGACTCCATTGAGCAAGCTCATTCACAAGGAGGCCCTGGTACATGTATATAGACAAGGAAATCCGTACATAGGATACAAAAAAAGAGCATCACAGTGGATAGAATAAAATAAAATACAATTTAGGTTCCTATGGTACATCCTGTTCGACTTAGGGTATAACATGGTAGATGTAAACTACATTTTCTTGTGCAACATTAATAGTCAAGGGTTAGATTCAAGGGGGGAGAGTAACTGCATAGTATCAAGAGTTTGTGGGGGAAAAAACAGCCAAGTGAATAGAAAAGGGATAGAAGGGAGTGGGGGAGGTAAAATGTAGCTCAGTAGGATCATGGCAGATACCAGTACATAGGGAGGGCATATGGAGTTATATCACAAAGAGAAATAATGTTAGGTTTGCAGGCAGTGTGAGTCTGTACAGCGAGTGTTTTGCCACTTCAGTGCCTCATAATATTATGAATGACTTTCACTGAAGTTTCCATTTAGAATGTTTAGATCCCTTCTCTGCTGTGTGAGCTTTTTATATCCAAAGAAGCTGAAAGTGTGTTAAAAGTTAATCTCTATTATTCTTTTCTTACAGTTTTCTTCAGGAGTGCTCATAGGCCTGTATTTCTTCGAAAGCTTTTCCAGTCTCATGATTGGTGTGGGTCTCTTCACAAATCTGGTTTATTTTGGACTGCTACAGACTTTCCCCTACATTGTGCTGACATCACCAAACTTTATACTGTCTTGTTGTAAGTATTTTTTTTATTGTTATGTGCTGCTGATTTAGCAGTGCTTCAGTTAGGCACTCTGCTATGGGGACTTGTTTCTGATTTCTGCAATGTGACCAGCGGATAATTGGACCTGCAGTTCCAGTAACCATAGGTCTGAGTAACCACTGGTCACATTACCCAAATCAAAAAATGTCATTTAAAATGGCTTCCCCATATTTTTGTATGGAGAGCATTGCTAAGGAGAACAGTGCTGCAGGGCGTGGTGGGATAACTGTGAGCTTTCTGGTGCAGTTTATAGTTCTGAGAAGTGAACTGAATCATGGCTATACTTTTTGAAAACTCAAAAAAACGCCAGGGATGACCGTAAGGCTTGCAACACTTTTTTTTTTGAATGGGGAAGTACCGGAGTTTTTCTCTTTCTCTCTCAAATAGGGCACTAACTTCATTTGAGCCTTTTGGCAACATAGACCTGTTTTTCTAACATAGTACTTAAGGAAAGGAATGTTGTTTTGTATTGCATCTTTCATACAAACTATCCCAACGTGCTTTATAATACATAGATATAGATGTTTATGGCCAGAAAAAAGACTCCTGGTCTGTCCAGTCTGCCAAGTTACTACATAGGCATTTGCCAGTCTAGCACTGGCTAGTAGAGGGAGGGTGGAAAATGTTTGTACCATTTTCATTGCACAGGAAGATTCAGAGAGTACAGATAGATTAGACGACAACAGAGCTGTTAAGCAAAGGAAAGTGACTTGCTCAGGGTCACAGAGTAGTGGTATGTGGCAGTTGTGCTATTCAGACCCCTTTCTCCAGGTTCACAGCTCTGAGCTCAAGCTTAAATGTCAAACTGCTTGAGCTTTATTCTGATAGCTCAACCAGTAGAACAGTTGAACAGTATTAGATGCTCCTGGGTTCATTTTCCATTAAGGTTTCTTTCTCATTACAGTTTTGTAAAATGCTTGGTGGTGGCTAGTGCTGTGGGAAAATAAACTCTGCCGACGGGATTTCTGTGAATGTCTGCATTGGGCTTCTGCAAAAACTTTGGGAACCTTTATGAAATTCAGACTTAGAAAATGTGGAATGTGTAAGTTGCAGATTGCTGTATTAAAATGTGGATTGGAATTCTGCAGAACTTGAATTCCATGGTTCGTATGTATCATTCCATAATATAGCCAGAATACACAGAATTTGTGGGGGTTGATATCAGTCGCCTGCAGCTGGTGCAAAATGTGGCTGCCAAGCTTTTGACTGGTACATCTAGGACCAGTCATATTACGCCTGTACTTTGCGGACTGCATTGGCTGCCAGTGCGATGGCGTATCACCTTCAAGGTCGGTTTGCTGACCTAAAAAACCCTATGTGATTGGGGACCCCATCACCTGCAAGATCTTTCTCCCTATTGCCCCTCCCGACCACTCCGACCCACCGATGAGGGATTGCTAGAGATTCCAAGGATGCAACTTCAAACATCTGGGGCCTGTTCATTTGCATTTATGGCTCTGACCCTGTGGAACTCTTTACCTCTTCGGATAAGGGATTGCCTGACCATCCAAAGTTTTAAAACAGAACTTAAGACGTACCTTTTTAGCCTGGCTTTTTCAGAAGCCATTTAATGTAAGAGCAGACTGCCATTTGTTTATGAATTAACTGTTAATTTTAAAATTGTTGTGGTTTTTAGTGTGTTAAATTTTGATGGATTATTAATTTATGTACGGATGCCTTGATCACTGGAAAGGTGCCTTTTAACAAATAACATTTGATTTGATTTGAGAATGGGTCAATAATTTGCAGATTTGCCCTTAAGCCTCCTTTCTGTATCACTTCATGTTGTCAATGGGAGTTAATACGTGTGGGTAATGAGCTCCCCTACTGGGGTAGTGACACAGCTGAAACATCAGTTAGCATAGAACCTTGGGCAGATGAGCATTCCAAAATCACTGATTCTCCAGTCTTTGCTGTGCCACTAGAGGGGTAGAACATAGAAACATAGAAGTTGACGGCAGATAAGGACCGCAAGGCCCATCCAGTTTGCCCATTTCTTTTTCTACCTTATAAATGTGCCATCGGCATTTGCTCTGTCAGTGGCCTATCTATTCATACTCATCTGTATTGCTCCCTTTTGCCTATCCCATGCCTGTTTGAAGTCCTGCACTGTATTCATAGCCACCACTTCCTGAGGTAGGCCGTTCCATGCATCCACCACCCTTTCTGTGAAAAAGAATTTCCTCACATTCCCCCTTAATCGGCCTCCCTCTAATCTCATGCTGTGTCCTCTTGTCCTGCTATTTTTCTTATATTTAAACATGTTAGACTCTTTCACCTTGTTAATGCCCTTAAGGTGTTTGATTGTTTCAATCATATCACCTCTCTCCCTCCTTTACTCAAGGGTATACATATTGAGCTCCGTTAATCTGTCCTCATATGTCCTCTGATGCAGTCCCCTGCACCATTTTGGTTGCCCTTCTCTGGACTGCGTCAATTTGGTTAATGTCCTTGTGAAGGTGTGGCCTCCAGCACTGCACGCAGTACTCCAGATGGGGCCTAACCAGTGTCTTGTAAAGAGGGATTATTACCTCCTTCTTACGACTTGCGATACCCCTACTAATACACCCTAACATCCCCCTAGCCTTACCTACTGCTTTAGAGGTCTGCTTGGATGATTTCAGGTAATCGGTGATGATGATGCCCAAGTCTCTCTCTTCCTTTGTGACTGCCAGTAACTCCCCTCCCAGCCTATAGGTGGCTTCAGGGGTTTCTCTTCCCTATGTGCATGATCTTGCACTTCTTTGCATTAAATCCCAGTTGCCACTCTTCTGACCATTTTGCTAGTTTATCCAGATCTCTTCTCATTCTGCCCACCCCATGTGGATCATCTACTCTGTTGCAGATCTTGGTGTCATCTGCAAACAGACAAGTCTTACCCTCTAGTCCATCTGCAATGTCACTAATGAAGATATTGAAGAGGACTGGCCCCAGGACTGATCCCTGAGGTACCCCACTTGTGACTTGCATCTCTTCTGACTGTATACCATTTACCACCACTCTGTTTTCTGCCCGTCAACCAGTTTGCCACCCAGTTGACCAACTTCTGACCTGTACCCTTCAGCCTACTCCAGCTTATTTTATCAATCTTCTATGTGGAACAGTGTCGAAAGCTTTGCTGAAGTCAAGGTAAGCGACATCAACTGCTCCCCCCTTGGTCCACCACTCTGGTTACCCAGTCAAAGAAATCTGTGAGATTAGTTTGACAGGACCTTCCTTTTGTAAACCCATGCTGTCTTGGATCCTGTGCCCCTATGGATTCCAGGTGTTGCACTATCCTTTCCTTAAGGAGTGCCTCCATAATCTTGCCCACTACTGAGGTAAGACTGACTGGTCTGTAGTTCTAGGGACATGGATATGTTGTTCATCCACACTGTCTGGCTGGTTCCTTGCCGCTTTAAATCTTGCCGGAAGGTCTTCAAGCTGGCTCCTCCCACCCACCCGGGTGGTAAAACTCTCGGCTCCGCCCCATGACGCCAGATCTTCCTTACCGCTTGAGCTCAGGTTCCTCCTCCTAACGCTCTCGTGATAAGACTGGTTCCTAATTCTTGAATTTCGAAATCAAAAGTTTTTGCTAAAAAGACTTGGTCTTCTCTCCCTCGCGGCTACGATGGACAAATTGACTCGGTTCCGGAGATGCCCTTGCGGGCAGAAAGATGTCTCGGACGGATCCGCTCACGTCGTCTACTGGCAGGCCTTGAGCACGACCCGCGAGGCTTCGACCTGTGCGCTTCTTTTGACTCGTCCTCGAAGCCGTGCTGCCCGTTTACAGCTGGGCGTCCCGAGAAAAATTTCCTCGGTTAAATCTAAAGAGGCCCGGTTGGCTGTGTCCGCGGCGGCGAGCTCGGCGGATCAGCTTGAGCAGATGATCGCCCTCGAAGAGGAGGTGGCGCGGGCCGCTTCTACCTCGGCTGCGGCATTTGTCCGCCTCTCTCGGTGCCTCGTGTGGCTTCTTTTAAGGAGCTTTGTCTGACCCTCTCGGCGAAGGTGAGGTCCAACTTCTTCTGGACCTTTTCTCTGTCAAAAGAGACAAAAGTAAGTCTCACGATCGGCGCTCTTGGGAGGCGGAAGATCCCCTCCCTAGTTGTCGACAGTCTGCCGGTTGACCCCTCAGCTTGACCCACTGGCTTCACGGTGTCCCGTCAGGCCAGTTGACTGAGACTCCCGTCGGCGTGGTCGAGATTTTTCTCGACCCGTTGGACGGGTTGTCGGCTGGAGAAGCTGAGAATCCCCTCTCCCCGGTTCCCCGGTGGGAGTTGAGGATCCCGTCGGCTCGTCTGTGCCTCCGGTTCCGGAGCCTTCGGTGGAATCGTCCGAACCGGGTGCAGATTCCAGACACCTCCCGCTTTGCGTCCTCTGCCTAGCCGAGGTTCTGGTCTCCTGACTTCTTCGGCAGTCGGGCCGATCCGCCATCACCGGCGATCTCGGTTTCGGCTGCAGTAGCGTTACCGCGCTCTTCCTCCTCCTCGGACGAGGGAGGCTGCCGAAGTTGGCGTCGGAGGTATGAGGAACTCATGTGGCAACAGCTCCTTCTGACTGGGAATAAGCCGACCTCGTCGTCTTCCCCGGCCATTAAGTGGCTGTCACCGGAGCGGCCGAAACAACCCCTCTTTGTAGCCGAGGAGCCTGTTCCCAGGCCGGTTCTTTGGTCAAATCCAGCTGCCCCACCGATTCTGGTGGAACCTCCGCCTCCACAGCCATTAGTTGGGGCTCCGACCAAAAATTCTCAGTCGGCTCGGGGACTGCCCCATAGGCTGTCTGTCACCCTCACTCCCGATAGACCTCGGCAGGTGGAGGGTGGCTCAGGCCCGAGGCAGCTCTTTGAGGACTCTTCCGAGTCAGAGGACGATTCCTCCCTTTTCTCCAAGCGAATGGACTTGGAGTCCTCAGGAGGACAGTCAGTGGACGATAGCCCTTCGTCCTTCCTAGGATTGCTTCGGCTCATCCCGGAGTCCACCGGGATGAAGCTCGAACCCGTTTCTAAACGGGCCAGGTATCCCCTCACGGAGATTCTGGACCGAGGGGATTCCCCTACGGAGGCCTTTCTGGTGGCCGAGGCCATAGTGGGTCCGGCCTTGGAGCTTTGGCAGCGCCCTGCTTCCTGCCCTGCGCCTTCGGCCAGGATGGCCAGGAAGTATGCGGTCCCTACCGGTTCCCTGTCCGGTTTTTCGGAACACCCTCTGCTGAGGGGTTGGTTACCGACAGCGTTTTCCGGCGCGACGGGAACGCCAGGGATGTGGACAAACCTCCCGACAAGGAATCCAAGAAATTGGATTATGCCGGGCGAAAAGTCTATGCTGCGTCCTCTCTTGGCCTTCGTCAGGTCAGTTCGGCCGTCCTCATGGCACATTTTTCTCATGCTCTGTTGGGCTCCCTGGATGAGGTCGTCCCTCCTCTTCCCGCGGATCTGCAGACTACGGTCAGGCAGGTGCGGGACCAGGGCAGGGCAGTGGCCAAACAGCAGCTCCAGACTGCTTTAGACATTGGGGACTCATGTGCCAGGTCTGTGGCCGACGCAGTGGCCATCGTGCGTCGGGCTTGGCTGAGGATATCCACCTTTACTTGGATACCCAGCACAAGTTGGCGGATGTTCCCTTTGGGGACTGACCTCTTGACCCTGGGGTGGAAGGTCACCTGCAGAGGATCGAGAAGTCCAATGCTACCTTGGACTTGGTCTCTTCCTCAGAAGGACAAGGCCGCAAGCCACACCTAAGCCCTTTCGTCCTTCTGCCCCATGGCCGTCCGGCCCAACAGCGTCAGGAGCCCAGCAGGCTAGGGCTTGGCATCCAAACCCAACCGTCTGCTTCCTCCAACAGGAAGCAGGGAAGTAAAGCCAGGAGGTCCCTCGGCTGGTCCCTCCTCCAAGCCTGCTCAGTGGCGGGCTGAGGGTGTGCCCCCATCCCGTCCACCTCACCCCTAGTTCCCCTGTGGGGGCGGCTCCGACACTTCCTTTCCGCCTGGTCCGCTATTACCACGGACAGGTGGGTACTGGAAGGTGGTGGGAAAGGCCTGCCTCTGGAATTCGAGCAGGCCCGCCCTTCAGAGCCGTCGCACCTCGGGGGCCTCGGGGTCCGACCTCACTGTCGGCTCGTCGATGGCCGACATCGCCTCCTCCTCCCAAAGGAGGTGATCAGGAGGTAGCGGACCCCCCTCAGACCCGGGTTTGTGTCCAGGTACTTCCTGTTTCCAAAGCAGACGGGGCTGGCGCCCATTCTCGACCTACGACCTGAACAAGTTCCTAAGGTCTTGAACCTTCAGGATGGTCACTCTGGCGCATAATACCATCTCTGGAACACGGCGTGTGGTTCTGCTCTCTGGACCTGCAGGGCCGCGTTCTTTCAAATCCCTATCCGTCCGTCACATCGGAGATTCCTTAAGCTTCGGCGGAGGGATCCCTCTTCAGTTCGAGCCATGCCCTTGAGCCTGTCTTCAGCTCCCAGGGTCTTCACCAAATGCATTGCAGTGGTGACAGCTTTCCTGCGGTGCCGAGGAGTCCGGGTGTACCCTTACCTGGACGATTGGCTGATAGCAGCCTCCTCCAGACAGGAGGTGGAGCAGTCCAGAGATCTGGCCTTCCAGGTTTGCTCTCAAGTCGGCCTTCTCATCAACGAGGCCAGGTCGGAACTTGAGCCGAAGCAGGTGATTCTGTTTATCGAGGCAGAGCTCGACTCTCTTCGAGCCAGAGCACAGCTCCCGGCGGACAGGGCCGAGGTTCTTACCTCCTTTGCCCAGTCATTTCTGGTTGGGCAATCGCGCCCTGCCCGGGACTTCCTGCGTCTCCTGGATCTCATGGCGGCCTGCACCAGCGTGGTCCGTTGGGCACGCTGGCGCATGCGCCCCCTTCAGTGGGGACTGGCCAGCCAGTGGTCACAACGCTGCGATCCGTTGGACCAGCTTGTGGTGGTGACCCAGGAGATTTGGAACGCTCTCCGATGGTGGACCGTTCCATCGCATCTGCAGGAGGGTATCCCGTTTGTCGCCCGAGCCGACGGTCTCTCTATCGACCGATGCCTCTCTGATGGGTTGGGGTGCCCATCTGGGGAACACCGAGCGCCGCGACCTCTGGTCCCGCGGGAGTCGATGCCACATCAACCTTCTGGAGCTCAGGCGGTCCGCCTAGCTCTCACCGCCTTTGCTGCATTCCTCCGGGGTCAAGTGGTCCGGTCAGGCGGACAATACCCGACCATGTACTACCTAAACCGCCAGAGGCGGGGCGCGTTCCATGCTTCTATGCAGAAGCTCTCCGCATTTGGTCACTCGTGTGCAGCCTGGAGCGGATCTCCTAGCCATTCATGTGGCAGGGCCTCCAACACCCTGGCCGATGCCCTGAGCTGGATGGGGCTGCATCCCCAGTGGTCTCCCCTGCGGAGGTAGTACAAGATCTGTTCTCCCACTGGGGCACACCTCAGGTGGACCTGTTTGCCTCCAGGGAGAGCAAGCTGAGGCTATTCCATGCCCCCCCTCAGCAGGGGCTCGCTGCAGGGATGCCTTCTCGAGGCTGTGGACCCTGGGCCTCTTTACGCCTTTCCCCATTTCCCTTGGTTCTAAGGTGCTTCTCAAGGCAAGGAGGGACAAGGCGCAGGTGATTCTGATAGCCCCAGACTGGCCCCGCCAGTTACTGTACCAGATCTCCTCAGCCTCAGCTCCAGGCTCCGAGGCAGCTTCCAGCTCGCCCGGACCTGCTCTCAGTCAATCAGGGGAAGGTGTTCCATCCGGACCTTCAGTTCCTGCACCTGACGGCCTGGTTCCTGAGCGGCTAGAGTTCCAGGCCTTGGGTCTTTCGGACGAGGTCCTCAATGTTGTTGAGGCGTCCCGTAAGGAGTCGACCAGGAAATGCTATGCCTTCAAATGGAAGAGATTTTCCATTTGGTGTCAGGGCAAGGGCTTGGACCCTTCCTCCTGTTCTTTGGCAAGCATTTTGGACTATTTATGGTCCCTTTCTAGTCAAGGGCTTAGGTCGACGACCCTAAAGGTGCACCTGGCAGCCATCTCTGCTTACCGGGCGCGGGCTGGGGAGCAGTCGGTGGCGCAGGAGAAGGTGGTCTGGCGCTTTTTCAAAGGCCTTGATCACATTTCCCCTCCGATGCGAGAACCTCCACCTCCGTGGGATTTACTGCTGGTACTGGCAAAGCTCATGGGCAAGCCATTCGAACCAATGCACAGGTGTGAACTCTCTCACCTGTCGTGGAAGACCGCCTTCTTGGTGGCTATCACGTCAGCCAGAAGGATGGGAGAACTCCAGGCGCTCTGCATTGAGTCTCCTTACCTGGTCTTCCACAGGGACAAGGTTGTCCTGCGCCCCCACCGAAATTCCTTCCGAAGGTGGTGTGGGTTTCACCTTAACCAGGTGTTGACTCTGCGGTGTTCTACCCCAGTCACACCTAGGAGGCGAACCACAGGCTCCATACTTTGGACCCTAGAGGCGCTCGCTTATTATATAAAGGCCCTATGGCTGAAAGTCGAGGAGAAGTTCGCCAGCTGTTTGTCACCTAAGCTGAAGCCGCACCTGGCAGACCTGCAATAGCGGGCGATAGGCAGGTGGGTCACCTCCTGCATAGATCTCTGCTATAAGTTGGCGGGCATGGAGCCTCCCAGAGGGATAAGAGTTCATTCTACCCGTCATACTGCTGCATCGGTGGCTGCTTCCAGGGACGTCCCTATCCAGGAAATCTGCAGGGCTGCTACCTGGAAGTCAGCACACACCTTTATTACCCATTACCACATCGACCTTGAGTCACGCCGGGATGCTGGTTCTGGGGCCTCGGTTCTCCAGTCTCTATTTCCTAAGTAGGGGGTGTGCGCCTTTCCTCCCGAACTGCTAGGAGTCTGCCAGACAGTGTGGATGAACAACATATCCATGTCCCTAGAAATACAGGTTACTCACCTGTAACAGGAGTTCTAGGAATGGTTTATGTTGTTCATCCTGACTCCAACCGGCGCAGGACCCTGAGCTTCCAGCGGGCCAGATCTGGCGTCATGGGGCGGAACTGAGAGTTTTGGCCACCCGGGTGGGTGGGAGGAGCCAGCTTGAATACCTTCCGCAAGATTTAAAGCGCAAGGAACCTGCCAGACAGTGTGGATGAACAACATATACCATTCCTAGAACTCCTGTTACAGGTGAGTAACCTGTATTTCCCTGCCTCCTCCCTGCTACCACTCTTGTGGCGCGGGATCACATGAGCCCTTCTCCAGTCTTCTGGGACCTCTCCTGTGCTCAAGAGACTCACTAAACAGTTCTGCTAATGGCTGTTCTAGTTCCACCCTTAGCTCCTTAAGTAACCTGGGATGTATGCTATCGGGTCCCATTGCCTTGTCCACCCTGAGCTTAACGAGCTCTTGTAGGACCCTTTCTTTTGTGACAGGAGTAGTGCTCACCTCCTTCCCTCCACCCCCCTCCCCCGTGTCCATGGTGCTGAGTTGTGGGCCCTGCCTTACCTTCTCTTCTGTAAATACTAAGCAAAAGTATCTAGGATAGATGCTTTTACAGGGTCGTCCTCCTCACATGCCCCCTTTTCTCCTTTGAGCTTAGCTATACCCCCTCTGGACTTTCTCCTTTCACTAATGTTTCTATAGAAAGTCTTGTCCCCTTCTTTTACTGTTCGTGCTAGTGTTTCCTCAGTTTGGGACTTTGCCTGCCTTACTGCCTTCTCTGCTTCCCTTAGGGCAGTTTGGTATGCCTCCCTATCTTCATTCCACTCTGTTCCCTTATATTTCCTGAAGGCCAGCCTTTTGGCTCTGACCTTTTCTGCTACTGTATTTGAGAACCAAAGTGGTTTCCTTCTTCTTTGCACTTCCTTTTCTGTCTGACACAATGGGATGTTGCTTCAAGTATTGCATCCTTAATGCTTGCCCACTTTGTCTGTACCCCTCACCTGTGTTTCTTTTTGCCAGGGCTAGCTTAACTCTGTTGGCCATCTTATCAAAGTCAGCTCCTCTGAAGTCCCATATTTTTGCCTTGGAATGGGATGATTTAGATGTAGTGGTCAAATCGTAAGAAGGAGGTAATAATCCCTCTTTACAAGACACTGGTTAGGCCTCATCTGGAGTACTGCGTGCAGTGCTGGAGGCCACACCTTCACAAGGACATTAACCAAATTGATGCAGTCCAGAGAAGGGCAACCAAAATGGTGCAGGGGACTGCATCAGAGGACATATGAGGACAGATTAACGGAGCTCAATATGTATACCCTTGAGTAAAGGAGGGAGAGAGGTGATAGGAGGCAGTATAGCGCAGTGGTCTAAGGCTCTGAGCTGCAAATCTGGTGACATCCAGCAGACCAGACCTGGGTTTGAATCCCACAGCTTCCACTTGCATACTGTGTGACCCTGAGCAAGTCACTTAACCTCCTTGTGCTCCCAGGTCGCTCCTGTAAAAAAAGCTTTCAGCTTAGTGTGCTATACCTAGTTAAACAACTATAAAAAAAAAAAAAAAAATTTGAACCATACCATGTGATGGTCACTGGCCCCCAGTTGACCTTCTATCTGGAGATCTGTGATCCCTTCCCTGTTAGTCAGTACTAGATCTAGGATAGCCCTGTCTCTTGTGGGTTGTTGTACCAGTTTTTTGAGGCGCTCCCCCTGCAAGGAATCCACTATGTGTCTAGTTCTGGCAGATGTTCCTGCTGGTATTGACCAATCTGTATCTGGCATGTTGAAGTCTCCCAGTATCGGAACCTCCCCTTTAGATGTCATGTTTTGTATGTCTTCTCACAGTAATGTGTCTGTGTCCTCCCCCTGGTCTGGGGGCCTGTAGACAACCCCAGTTTTTATGGCTGTCCCATTTCCTGTTTCCAAGGTGACCCACAGTTCTTCTGGCTCCTTATGTGTATTCTGAATTTCTGTAGCTTTGATATTTTCATTGACATACAGGGCCACTCCACCACCCCTTTTTGCACCTCGGTCTCTTCTGAACAGTACATAGCCAGGTACTGAAGTCTCCCAAGTGTGGTTACTGGTAAACCACGTCCAACTAATTGCTAGTATGTCCAGTTTAGCCTCTGACATTATTGCCTGCAGGTCTGGGATCTTATTTCCCAGGCTGTGAGCATTTGTGTACATGATTTTCCATTGGCCAGATTTTGGTGTGTTAGTTGTTGGGTGAGGTTTGGCATGTCCCCTGTGCATTATATGAGGAGATGGACCTTTTTTCTTACCTGGTGATGCAAATGAACTGCAAACATGCTGAATCCCTGTTTGACCACTAGCTGAGGAGGGAGGGGTGTTCTTCCCATTTGACGTATGGGGTGCTGCACCCCTCTTCCCATTTGCTAGTTTAAATATTCTGCAAAGACGTCAAACTTCTGCCCCAATGCACTGACTCCCTCCTTAGTCAGATGCAGTCCATCAAATTTAAAGAACTTTCACTCCCAGAACTGTTGCCAGTTCCCTACAAATCTGTGTCCTTTTTCCTGGCACCAGCCCTTGAGACAAATGTTTAGCTCCCCTATCTCCCCTTCTCTGACCTTCCATCCATCTGCCCCCCCTCTCCCAGACTACATGATCTCAGAGAAGGAGATGTTGGACGAAATGGATGATAGTTTGTCACCCAGCCTTGTCAGGTGTTCCTTGGTCTCCACAACTGACTGGCTGGCGAGATCATTAGTCCCTGTGTGTACCAGGACGTCAGTGTTTTCTCCAGCTTTCTGAACAATTTTAGTAATGCGGTCAGTGTCTCTCCACGCTGATGTACCTGGGAGACATCTGACCATTACCTCTGGCTGGAGATGGGCACAGGCAAGCTCTCCTAGAAGTGTGTTTTTTTTTTTTTTTCTGTTTGCAATTTATTTTCCGGTCAGGATTGCGCAACTGTGAAGCATGTTGGGGCTACATGGTAACAGGGAACACCCTCTGATTTACAGTGCCTTCAGAAAGTATTCACCCCCCCTTGGATTTTGTCACATTTTGTTGTGTTACTACCAGAATTTTTAATGCATTGAAATTATTTTTCTCCCTCTTGATTCACACAGCATACTCAACAATTTAAAGGAGTAAATATTTGTATTGTGTAACAAAAATTTATGAAACATTAAAAACTGAAATATCTTGTTTACTTAAGTATTCACCCCCCGAGTCAATACTTTGTAGAAGCGCCTTTGGCAGCAATTACAGGTTTGAGTCTTCTTGGGTATGTGTGTATCAGATTTGCACATCTGGATTTGGGGATTTTCGCCCATTCTTCCTTGCAGATTTGCTCAAGCTCTGTCAAGTTGGGTGGGGAGCGTCAGTGAACCGCAATCTTAAGTCTTTCCACAGATTCTTAATGGGATTCAAGTCTGGGCTTTTACTGGGCCACTCAAGGACATTCACCGTCTTGTTCTGAAGCCACTCCAGTGTTGCTTTGGCTGTATGCTTGGGGTCGTTGTCCTGTTGGAACGTAAATCTTCGCCCCAGTCCAAGGTCTGTTGCAGACTGATGCAGGTTCTCCTCAAGGATGTGCCTGTATTTGGCTCCGTTCATTGTTCCCTCTATCCTGACAAGTGCCCCAGTCCCGGAAAAGCATCCACATAACATGATGCTGCCACCACCATGCTTCATGGTAGGGATGGTGTTACATGGGTGATGAGCTGTGTTCGGTTTGCGCCAGGCATTACGCTTCACATTCAGGCCAAAGGGTTTTTTTGTTTCATCAGACCAGAAAATCTTTGCCACATGGTCTGAGTCTGCCACGTGCCTTCTTGCAAACTCCAGGCATGCTGTTATGTGGCCTTTTCTCAGGAGTGGCTTCCGTCTAGCCACTGTCCCATAGAGGCTACATCTGTGAAGTGCTGCAGAGATTGTTGTCCTCTGGACAGGTTCTCCCATCTCAGCCATGGAACTCTGTAGTTCTGTCAGGGTGGTCATTGGGTTCCTGGTCACTTCCCTGACCAAGGTCCTTCTTGCCCGGTTGCTCAGTTTGGGAGGACGGCCTGCTCTAGGAAGAGTCTGGGTAGTTCCGTAATCTTTCCATTTCCTAATGATGGACTTGACTGTGCTCCTGGGAACTTTCAACACCCTAGAAATGTTTTTATACCCCTCCCCAGATCTATGCCTCCTCACAATTCTATCATGGAGTTCTATGGACAGCTCTTTCGTCTTCATGGTAGAGTTTCTGCCCTGACATGCACTGTCAACAGTGGGACCTTATATAGACAGGTGCATTTCCTCTGAAATCATGTCAATCATTTGAACTGACCACAGGTGGACTCCATTCAGGTTTTTGAGTGATCTCTCAAGGAAATCGGATGCACCTGAGCTCAATTTGGAGTGTCATAGCAAAGGGGGTGAATACTTATCAAATCAAGACATTTCAGGATTTTATTTTAAATTACATGTACAAAAAATTCCAGAAGTTTCATTCTACTTTGACATTATAGAGTAATTTGTGTAGATACGTGGAAAAAAAACCCCATATAAATGTATTTTAATTTGAGTTTGCAACATCACAAAATGAGACAAAATCCAGGGGGGATGAATACTTTCTGAAGGCACTGTAGAAATTATATCTGCTAACCTGTGGTTTACAAATTCACTAACCTGCTAATTGTATCCAATATTCAGTGCCTTCTCAGCATGATTTGGGGTCCATGTGTCACTGCACTAATTTTTAGTGTGTGCTACAATGTCTCAACTTCCCCTTAGCCTGGCCCCCAGGTAAGTGATTTATTTTTGGGGCACAGTCTGATTATGGGTTCTGTCAGTAATCTTTCCTCTTTATCTTCTCATTGCGTCATCTTGGTAATGGACCCTTCTTCCCCTCCCCCCCCCTTCCAAGTATTTCGAGCAGCAGAGCTAAGCAGTGTTGTGCCTTGTACTGCCTGTACTATGTTTGTGAGGGAAGCCAGTCCCAGGTAGTATCAGTGTCTGTTAATTTTGGTTTCTTTTCCCTTGCAGTGTAACTTCCTCACCTGATGCCTGGAATTGGTGTGCCAGCTTGAATTTTGCCTATGACCCACCATTGTAGGCAGAATAGCGCACATCAGCGTGTCTGCCAGTGATTTCCAGTGATGCAGTTTGTCTGCCTTTGCTGACAACTTTGCAGCGTGATTTCAGTGCCTCCTTCTTGACGCGGCTCCCTGTTCATGCTCTCTGTCAGTTGGCCGCACATGCAGTGGCTGGGCGCACTCCCACCTGACATAGGCGTGATATCAGCATGCTAGTGAGCAAGCGGGCGCACTTTCATTTGCCCAGCCCAATTGCTGAGGTGAAGCAGGGCTTTTTTTTTTTTTCTCTTCGTTCAACCTGTTTTCTTTGTGCGTTTTTTGGAGAACCACACAGTTGGAAGGGACGGTAAGGCGGCACGTTGATAGTGACACTGTCAGAAGAATGCATTAAATATTCTTTTTTCTGTTCTTTGCCTGGCTGTAGCAGGAGGTGTTGTGTTTTTTTTCCCCTCTTGATCATTGGCTCACACAGGGGAACTGGCAAACTTGAATTTGGCATAGTGATTGTACAAACATTTAATCAGTGTTAGTCACATAAGTCAGGTACTGCTCCAGTATAAGTTTTTTTTGTCAAATTACACCACCACCAGTATGGTAAAAGGAAAGGGTGCACCTTACCAGGACAGTGCAAATCACAGCACACACTCTGAATGCTCAGAAGAAATGTTAGAAATACCACTTCTCTCAGTGCAGTTTAACCCCTGCAAGGTATACATATTTTTAAATCAAGGATGGAAATGAGAAAGGAAAAGTGTGGCCTACTGGGTTTTGAACCTCAGATCTCTGGTATGCCGTTCCAGCGCTCTAACTGTTAAGCTACAGGCTCACTGGTCAAAGCGTCTGAGGAATTTCCTTACAGCCACACACACTCCTTTCTCTAGTGTTGCGCAATTATGCAACTAGGAACCAATGTTAGAAATACCACTTCTCTCAGTGCAGTTTAACTCCTGCAAGATATACGTATTTTAAAATCAAGGATGGAAATGAGAAAGGAAAAGTGTGGCCTACTGGGATTTGAACTTCAGATCTCTGGTATGCCGTTCCAGCGCTCTAACCATTAAGCTATAGGCTCACTGGTCAAAGCACAATAGTTGGAAGAAATGGTCAGCACGCCAAAAAATTGGATTCAACTTGTTTTACTTGGTTTTACCATACCAAAATTTCAGCAGCAAGTGGCAGCAAAGACCGACATAGGAAAATACATTTTGCTGCCCATAAGCAGTTGCAACATGCTAGTGCAATTCAGATTCCTCGGGCTAAACTTTACAAACTTCCAAACGGCATCACACATTACATTTAGGTTTCAGTGTCATAACAGACACCTGAGGTTAAATCCTGTGTTTTGGAGTGCTGACTATTTCTTCCGAGCATTCGGAGAGTGTAGTGTGATTTAATCCATGTTGTTTTTTTCAGTTAGGTACTGGCTATTAGCATCTGGCACCATAGCTTGTTGGAGACCTGTCATATTTAAGAGATGTAAGACCTGCAGAAGGATGAAGACTCCCCTGCCATTAGGGTCTTGCTGCGTAATTGTGGAACTCCGTCTAATATGTCTATTTTGGCCCCCCCCGGCTGAAGCCCCAAGCTGGGGGGTGAGGTGCACTGGGGGTATCAACTGGCAGTGGTTAAAGCGAGTTGTGAAAGTCCTTTTTTTTCTGCTCTCAAATGAGTTGCTGAGTTGTGATGTTCTGCAGGACATTCCCTCCAACACACCCAAACCCAAGCCGGGCCACTCAGATCAGTTGGGGCCCTTGCAGCATGTCCAGGTGCACCAAAGCAGAATAATTCTGCTAACCCTGATTTGCCGGCAGCCCCCAACCTTGACTACATGGAAGGTCAAGATGACGATACAGGGGACATGGGAAAACTCCAGACCCTTCAGTGCTGTCAGATGAGGAGGAAGAAGAGCCCCTTGAAGAGGGGGGAGTGGACAGAGCCCGAGAGAAAGATTTTGATCCCTCCCCTGTTTGATACCAAGTCTCTGTCTTATCTTACAATGGAAGCTTGTCAGACATTGCAGTTGAAGGAGGTGCAAGTCATGGAGTCACTGGAGGTTAATCCCATTCTGTCCGCTTCTTCCTCTGCACCAAAGTGGTTTCCAAACTTTGTGCACGTTTACCAGGTTATTAAACAGGAATGCTCCAGGGCAGATAAGTGCAAGCAGCTCCGTTGGCCAAGGGTGAGATGATATCCATTCCTGGAGGAGAGATCTCAGAAGTGGCAGATAAGGCTGTGCCTAGTTCTGTTAAACACACAACCACACCTATTGAAGGTTTTGCTGGCCCTAACCAACACCCACGACTAAGCGGGTGGATGCCTCGTGTAGAAGGGCTTTTGCCTCAAATGACATAAATCTTCTCACCTCTTAGGCATGTTTTATTGCTTCCAGAGCCTTGAACTCATGGGTCACAGCCCTGGGTAGTTTCATTACTCCAGACCCAGAAGGAGCAAACGTTTTTGCAGCTTGTATCCATGGCCTCCGCTTTCCTGGGGAATGCCACAGTGGATAATTTATGGATGTTGGCACACTTCACTTATCGTATTGTGGCAGCGATGTGGGGTGTCTGGGTCCGGCACTGGGTTGCAGACCAGGCGTTGAAGGCAAAGTTATTCAGCCTTTCCTTTAAAGGAGGACTGTTATTCGGATCTGATCTGTACAACATCTTGAAGGACGTCCAGGATAAGAAGGGACAACTTCCAGCATCAAAACAGCAAAAGAAGGCAAGTTCCACATCAAGAGGGCAAGGAGGTGCATGGCAGTGGCAGCCCAGAGGTGGATTTCCTCCCTTCTGGAATTTTGGAAACCAGAGGAACGGGGTAGAATTAACTTACTGTGGTTCTTGTACCAAGGTGCACATGATCAAAAGTTACATGTACCAGAGTCAGGTTACTTGCACTGGTAAACAAAAAAATAACTGAAAAAAAGACCGATTCTGGAAATAGTTGCATTTACAACACTAACGTAATTGTCACTAGGCAGCCTCAGCCAGGCAGGGATTTATTCCTCCCAGCCAGAACGGTTCCAGAATCCACCCCATAAGTACTCCCCCTAGCAGTAGCACCGCCTCCAAGTACAGTTCAATTTTGCTTTCAAGCATGGCAGGGAGAGACAGGTGGGTCATGCGTGCACAGCTGGGTGGGCGTATAGCAGAGATAATTTATTATAGTAGACTGGTGGGTGAGCAGATGCACAGTAGTGGACACTCTGCCTGTAGCAAACCTCAATATCTCGTGCTTCGTGTTTTTTTTTTTTTTTTTTTGTTAAATAGTGGTGATCACTGATGTATAAAATAACTTCCTTTTGTTTTTAAATGATTTTAAGGCTAGGGGTATGATATTTTCCACAATTAGCCATAACTGTGCTGAAATGCTGCTCTTTGTCAACTGCCGAGTGGGAGGTCACAGTAAGATTGTGACAGCCTTACTATACAATTATATAACTTTGATTTTCATATATAGGCCCGACCAAAAAAGACATACAGCTGTCAGCAGAGCAGCATATGTTAATTTTGCCACAAAGCAAACAAGTTGCTGACAGTTTTCCTGTCTTCCTGACTGTGATATTTTGGGGGGAAAAGTCCTTTCATTAAAAAAAAATCCAGCAACTGCTTTTCTGTATTTTACAGTTGCTTTTGTTTTTATATTTATCCAACCAGCACAAATTCTCTCTCAAAATCCCCTTTGGGGAGGGGTGAAACTCCAACTCAATTTCTTCTTCTGCTCAAAGTCTGCAATTCCCCATTTTTATGTAAATAAATAAACCCTGCCTGCCTAAATACAGACACTAAATACGATGGAGAACAATGGACTTGATGAGTTCAACACAGAGGAGCTTCCCGCGAAGCGTGTTAAACCTTCAGCTGCTTCTCAACGACTGTGTAGTACTGAAACATACGCATGCCTGTCTCAACATTACTGTACCACAAGGATGACAGAAAGACACACATGTAGTACAGCAACATTGTGATAGCATGCGCTACATGCAAGCAGTACTAATCCTTGAACTCACTGTCCCTCCCCCCAGCAACCACCACACATGATTGGCACAGGCTGCCTGGCAGTCATGGAAAAAAAGGCCACTCCCAATACCTTCACCACCAGTCACTGCCGCGGCCCATGACCTGGAGAGGATGAGCCTGCCTTACTACTTCTCCTGAGCTCCTCCCGTCTTACAGTTCTCGGCATGTCACCGCCAGTCACCATCGGAGTCAGAGTGACTTCGGCAGTTCTGCAGCTCCCTCCCAAGCTCTGCTGTGAACAGCGGCAGCACTCCGAGATGCTGACATCTACTCTGAATGAATATATGGGGGAATGTTTAAACCTGCAGTGTTCTCCTATGCCTTGTATGGCATTATTAATGTAGCCATAAGAGTTCAACCACGACTACAGTGCACGTGAGGAGAAAATTACATGCACTAGCCTGTTTCCTACTTGCATCGGGAACAGGCTGTGTATGTTAATTTCGATACCTGCAGAGGACTAGGGGAGCCTATTGTGGATTTAAGGGCAACAATAACGGAGGATCCTTCGCCTACAGATGTAATGGAAAGCAGGACGAAGAGGAGGTAAAGCCCAATGAGGGTATGCGGGCCCATCTCTGCTGCCCTTCCCTTGGTGGACGACTGCAGAACATTTACCAGCGGTGGGCCCAAACAATGTCGGATGCTTGGGTATTGGAAATCCTGGTTCTAGGCTGTACCATGGAACTTGCAGCAGTACCCATGAGAGATCACTTCCTGCAATCCCCTGTGCCCGAAAACCCAGTGAAAAGGCAGATAATGACTCAGACCTTGGGTCACTTGATCACTTGATACATATTGGGGCAGTTGTCCCCGTGCTCCCCTCCACCACCAACGAGGAAGGTTTTGGATTCTACTTAATTTATTTTGTAGCCCCCAAGAAGTCGTGGAGTTTCTGAATGATTTTAGAGTTGAAGCACTTAAATGTTTCCACCTCACAAATTTGAAGATAGAGTCCTGACGGTCAGTCATCTGGGTTGGCCAGCTAGGAGTTTTATTGTCCATAGATCAGAAGGAATGCCATCTCCACATCCCCGTTCGCCAGTTGTATCAGAAGTTCCTGAGGTTTGCAATTAAGGGACCACATTTCCAGCAGTGGGTGTTTCCCTTTGGTCTGGCAACGGTGTCCAGAGTATTTTTGAAGGTCCTGATCATACTAGTTGTGCACCTGAGACAGGAGGGACATCACATATATGCCTACCTGGACAACTTGCTCATCCAAGCTCTGACTGCTCAGATGGCGGAAAGGTCAGTGTCGATGAACCTGGAGGTGCTGGAGATGCATGGTTGGGTCATCAGGAGAAAAGCTCCCTGATCCATCTCAGAGGTTGGAACTCTTGGGGGTGGTGTTCCAGATGAACAAGGGGAAAATTTTCCTCTTCTCATCCAGGAAGGAGACGGAGGCGAGAGGTTCAGTGTCTGAGAAGCCAGACATCAGTTTCTGCTCACAAACTTCTCCAGATCCTAGGACTGATGACTGCCATGATAGAGGTAGCATTATGGTTTTGATTACATATCCTGAAAGGCTTCCTCTTCTGATCCAGGAAGGAGACTTGGAAGCGAGCAGTTCAGTGTCTAAGAAGCCAGTCATTAGTCTCTGCTCCCAGACTTCTCCAGATCCTAGGGCTGATGACTGCAGTGATAGAGCTGGTACTGTGGGCTCGATTACATATGTGACCACTCCAGAACAGGATGCTGGAGGAGTGGAACCTGGCCTCGGAAGACTACCAAGCCCGGTATTGCTACCGCAGTTAGCTCTGCAGTCACTGGTCTGGTGAGAGAATCTTGAGAACCTCAGCAAGGGATCTCTCTTGGAAATCCTGATAGAACAGATTTTGAAGACCTTCACCAGTCTGTTGGGCTGGGGTGCAGTCCTGGACCAACTCCCGGACCAGCTCCCGGTCTAGAGTATCTGGACCCCCTAAGAGCAGCAGCTACAGATAAACGTGTTGGAGATGAGAGCATTGTTTCTCACCCTCCTTCATTTTCACAGTCTGGTACAGTTCAAGGCGATAAAGATGAAGCTGACACCGTGGTGTACATAAACAATCAAGGAGGCACAAGAAGCAAGGGAATGATAGGAGATGGAAATGAGGTGTGACTGTGGTCGAAGAACTTGCTAACCATCTTGGCAGTTCATCTAGCAGTAGAACTGAATGCACAGGGCAGTTAGTTGAGTTGAGAGAGACAGTACATCCAGGAGAATGGATGTTAAACCCAGATGTGCAGAATGTGGTTCGGTCGACCTCTTCACATCAAGAGAAAAGGCTCGGTTTTCGAGGTTCTTCAGCCAGTACCAGTGTCCTGAGGCAGTGGATACTGTGTCCCAGACATGGGATTTTTTCAGAGCTTGCATGTTTCCACTGCTGCCGCTACTTCCCAAGGTGATTCTCACGATGAAGCTGTCAAAAGGCTTGCCTCCTCCCTTACTTCTTTCTCTCTCTCTCTCTCTCTCTCTCTCTCCTCCTCTCCCTCCTTGCAGGCCTGGGAACCATACCCTGTCCAGGTGTACACTCTGCTGAGTCTGGCCCTTGTGGGGTGTGCATCCCAGAGGGATGAAGCTCTGCTCCCCTTTCTCTACCCTCTCCCACTCATCATTGTTCTGTCCTGTTCTCCCACTCCTCCTATCCTGTCACTCTAGATTTTCTTCTAGGGTATCTCAGTCATTGGGTACCACCATAGGAACTTCACCGTCGGTGAATGGGAATCCACACGGAAGATTTTCAGCAGTACAACTGCAGCCATCCATGCAGTTGATGACAACCGACGTCCTCAACCCTATATAGGCATAGGCGGCCCCGCTTCCTTCTCGGCTCTTTCCCATCATCGACTTGCAAGCACAGTCTCCACGGAAGAGCCGTCACAATGTTCCCACCTTTTTCAGCCTATGGACTGTTTTTCTACCAACCCTTACCTAAATCTCTTTTAGAGATTTATTTTTCTTTTGTCTTCTATGTTGAGAGTTAAACCTTCTACATCTCTCTTCCATCGCTGCCACGACGGAAAGAAGATTGCCTCCAACGATGAGCACTCCGTTTGTGTCTGCTGTCTTCGGCTTGACCATGATGCCTCAGATTGTGAGCTCTGGCAGCATTTTTTTTTTTTTTAATCTGTGTCCCCTTCCATCTGACCCCTCCACCACTCCTTCAGGCGGCCAAGTCCACACCCTTCGCCATTTCCCCCGATCTGCCATTAATCCGCCCAGCTGCCCGCCTGTCCCGGCATATCCCTTCGCCGACAGGGCTCCCCTGCCCATGGAGAGGCATCCGGGAGGGGAATTGAGGTGCCCCTTTGGCACACCCTCCCATCTTGGGCGGGCAGCATGGACCGAATTGGGGTCTTCCCGGCTTTTCGGCCAGGGGAGATGGGCTGCTGTCATTCGGCGGTATGGATGGCCCTTTTCCATTTTTCTTGTTTCCCTTCCCCCTGGGGAGGCATGCCACAGTGTGCCACAGTGTCTTTGAAACCTGTGCATGCGGCATGTGGTCACCCATGCCGCAAAGCACAAGGCCATATCTGGCCACAAGGAGCCGCCAAAGGACGATGCCTCAGCAACCCTCCCTCCCTCCCAGGAGGAGAGCATCCTTGAGCCTCCCTGCGCTCGTGATGTACCGGGCTCGGGCACGAACTCGGGTTGCCAACATGCCAGGCGATTCCCCCTATCACCTGGCGCTGGTGCCATCAGTTTGATCAAACCACCCTTAGGCGACACAGGAAGGCTTTAAAGATTTTCATGTTATGACAGGTAGCCATCTCAGAGTTGGTGTACGGGGCACGGGCTGTCAGAGTTTCCTTCCGATTCAAAGTGCTCCAAGGCCTCTAGGTCAAAGACAAGTCCTTGGGGGAGAAAAGTCATAGGAAAAAAACAGGCTGGCGACCACTCCCCACCCCCACCTCCCCAGCGACCATCCCATTCCCCGTTGACTTCACCTTCAGGGCTCATTGTCGTCGGCAGCCGCCGTGATGAAGAGACCAACTGTCCAGGTTTTGGTTCACTCTAGGCCCATACAGGCAGCTCCTCCGCCTGACACCCAGGGCGCATTGCCTTCAACCCCCGGCTCGTCTGCCCCATCTCTGTTGACGACTGACTCATCATTGAGAACTACCTTTTCAGAGCCTACTCCTTCTCCACAGGCTTCGGGCTCGTTGGTTCAGCCAGCTAGGTCATCAACCACTGTGCCATCAGTTGCTCCTCCATTGTCGGCGTCTGACTTGAACAACGTTCATGTCTGTTTTTCTAATGTGCTGGTCCAGCAGTTTGTGGCCTTTACCAGGCCATTGTTGCCAGCTCCTTCGACGTAGGCATCATCATCGACATCTGTTCGTTAGCCCAGGGAACCTACTCGGTGGCTGTCAACAGCAGATCCTGAGGAGGATGTAGACGTTGAGGAGTACCACCCTGATCTCATCCTTCTAGAGGCGCTAGAGGAGGAGGACCAGTATCTCACTGCAGACAAGTCCACTGCCTCTTCAGTCAGTGAAGACTCTGTTAAGTATACCCCCAGGTCCCCACCTAAGGATGCTACCTTCTTCAACATCATTAAGCAGCTGTCTTTCACTATGGAGTTTCAGACAGAGGAGGAGGATGCCACAAGAAAGGATCTGGCAGACCACTTGGAGATCCCAGAATCTCCCCCTAAGATTATTCCTCCCATGCTTCCAGCACTCATAAATGCTACCATGGCAGCCTGGCACAGACCAGACATGGTGCCAGCTATGCCTCGTAGGGCTGAGGAGCTCTACAATGCCACTCGGGGCCGTCCTCACTGTGCTGCCCAGGCTGAAATGGACTCCGTAGTCATTAAGGCAGCACATGACTGGTCTAAGGTGCCCAAATGCATTAGTTCCCTTCCCCCAGACAAGGAGTCCCGTAAGATTGATCTTTGGGGGGAAAAGGGTGTATGCCTCCTCTAACCTAGGTTTGAGGATTGCCAACTACCTGTCACACATGGTGAAATACCAGAACACCACATCGAGAAAGGGCAAGGCTGCCACCCAAGCCCTTCCTGGTGGTGCCCAGAAGCAGGAATTACTTCAGTGCTTCCAAACTGCTGATGACGTTGGCAATTTATGACTTGTCTGATACTGTGGCCAAGGCCATAGGCATTCGTGGCTCAGAGTTTCTGGGTTCGCAGCTGATGTGCAAAATAAGGTGCTCAATGACCCTTTCAGTGGCACCAAGCTTTTCGGTCCAGTTATCCAGGACCTTATAAACGATCTGCAGGCCTTAGGCACGGCCCTTAAGTCCATCCACTCCCCTCTTCCACACTCAGCCGCATGGTAGGGGATATCCTAATTTTCATAGACAGGCCAATAGGCCAGGCTCGGGCCCCCGTGCCCAGGGTAAATGTAGAGCCCAGTCTTCTTGCCTGCCCCCTCCAGTTCTGGAGTGGCAGCCAAGTATCTTAGAACTGCGGGACCAGCTTCTACAGCTGGACCTGCCTCAGCTTGACTCTTTGCCAGACCCCCCTTCTCAGGTACAAGCCCAGGAGTTGGTGGTCGGAGGTTGGTTCTCCCTCCATGTGAATCAATGGAGAGCCATAACTTCAGATGCGTGGATCCTGCAGATCATAGAGTGCAGTCATACCCTGGAGCTAATCCAGCAGCCTCCAGACACCCCACCACCACCCTCAAATTACCCCCCCGGCTCATCTACCTGTTCTCCAGGAGGAGGTTCAGTCTCTTCTGCGCAAGCAGGCAATAGACAAGGCCCTGTCCAGGAAACAGCTGTTATTAACTCTGGAGCGTACTTTCCAGCTCTTTCAGTCTCTGGACATGACAGTGAACCTGCCCAAGTTTGTTCTAGTACTGTCCCAAAAACTGCAGTATATCTGCGCGATTCTGGACTCTGGGCAGGGAAAGGCCTTCTTACCCAAGATCAGGGCTGAATGCCTTATAGTTCAGGCACAGATAGTAACTCTGAGTCGCCGCATTCGTGCCAGTCTAGTCTATACTTCAGGATCCTGGGCCTAATGGCCACAACCATTCCCACCATTCTACTGGCCAGGCTTCATATGCACACCCTTCAGTGGACCTCCGGGTGCAGTGGGACCAGCACACAGACGAGTTAGATCAGCTAGTCCTGGTCTACTCCCAAGTTCGCGAAGTGTTGCAGTGGTGGATGGACTCCTCAAACCTCCTTCAGGGAGTTCCCTTCCAAATTGCCTCACAGCATCAGGCTTTAACCACGGATGCGTTGGGTCTTAGCTGGAGGATGCATCTGAGTCCTTTCAGACCCAGGGCCCCTGGTCCCAGTGGGAGTCCGCCCTACAAATCAATGTCCTGTTAATGAGAGCGGTGCTCTATGCTACAGTCGTAGCCAAAAATATTGGCACCCTTGCAGTTTTTTCTAATAATGCACCATTCCTTCCAGAAAATTGTTAAAATTAAAAAATATTTTGGTATCCACATATGTATTTCTTTGGTTTGCAGTGGAATAAAACACAAAAAGCAGAAAAATTTACTAAGTCTTAGCTTATTCCACATAGAAATCCTTAAATGGCCCGGACAAAATTATTGGCACCTTTTAGAAGTAGTTAGAAATAATTAGATTTCAAGCAGGTGATTCTCCTTCACTTTGGAACTGAACTCACCTGTGGTGAGTTGCAGGTGCCTGCAATATAAAAATCACTCATTCAACCAGTTTGAATAGAGAGAAGGACTCATTCTCATGTTTTGTGTCACTGTGTGTACCGCAGTGAGCATGGAGAAAAGAGAGACAGCCAGAGAATTGTCTGAGGAGGTCAGACAGAAGATTGTAGCCAAGCATGGACAATCTCAAGGCTACAAATCAATCTCCAGAGACCTTGATGTTCCTGTTTCCACTGTACGTAATATTGTCAGAAGTTTAAGGCCCATGGCACTGTAGCCAACCTCCCTGGACGTGGCCGCAAGAGAAAACTTGATCGAAGATTGCAGCGCAGGATTGTTCGAATGGTGGAGAAAGCACCTCGATCAACTGCCAAACAGATTCAAGCTGACCTTCAGACACAAGGTGCGACAGTTTCAACTCACACCATCCGTCGCCAACTCAATGAAAGGGGGTTATATGGTAGGAGGCCCAGGAGGACCCCACTGCTGAGAGAGAGACATAAGAAAGCCCTACTAGAGTTTGCCAAAACACACCTGAACAAGCCAAAATCCTTCTGGGAGAATGTCCTGTGGACAGATGAGACCAAATTAGAGCTTTTTGGTAAAGCACATCATCTCTATGTTTACAGAAAACAAAATGAAGCCTCCAAAGAAAAGAACACCTTCCCTACAGTCAAACATGGAGGAGGTTCAGTGATGTTTTGGGGTTGTTGTGCTGCCTCTGGCACTGGGCTCCTTGAGCCTGTGCATGGCATCATGAAATCTGGAGATTACCAGGCCATTTTGGAGCGCAATGTTGAACCCAGTGTCAGAAAGCTGGGTCTTAGTCAAAGGTCATGGGTCTTCAGCAGGACAATGACCCCAAACACACTTCAGAAAGCACCCAGGAATGGCTCAAGACAAGACGCTGGACTGTTCTGAAGTGGCCAGCAATGAGCCCAGATCTAAATCCCATTGAAAACCTATGGAGAGACCTGAAAACAGCAGTTGGGAGAAGGCACCCTTCAAATCTGGGAGAACTGGAGCAGTTTGCACAAGAAGAGTGGTCCAAACTGCCAGTAGAGAGGTGCAGGAAGCTCATCCATGGCTATAGGAAGCGGTTGATTGCAGTTATTTTGACCAAAGGCTGTGCTACCAAATATTAAGTCTAGGGTGTCAATAATTTGTCAATGCCATTTCTTTTCATTTTCTGATTTAAAAGGATATATTAAATTCTGAATCAAAAACAAAGGTTCTGTAATATTAACAGAGAAATAAAGAATTGTGGAGACCAAATACTGTTGTTAATTTCAACTTATGTTTAAAGGAAATTGTGAGTTATTTGAAAAAAGTGCAAGGGCGCCAATATTTTTGGCCACGACTATATGTAGACCTTTCATGAGCGCCTAACCCCGTGTCAGCTGTTGCTGCAGTCGGACAATTTTAATGTGGTCTACAACATCAACAAGCAGGACGGGACTCATCGTATCCCCTTTGCAGGGAGGCAATGTGAATGTGGTATTGGGCTCTGGAGCACAGTCTGATGCTCTCTGCAGTCCACGTGCCAAGCATCCTAAACACGCTTGCGGACAGTCTCAGCAGGACTCAGTCCAGCATGCACAAATGGGAGCTTCTCTCATCTGTAGCAGAAGATCTGTTCGACAGATGGGGTCATCCAGAGTTGGACCTTTTTGCATCCTCACACAATGCGAAACTGCCCAGTTTTGCTCGCTAGATCCAGGGCCTGGAGTTTTCTGGCAAGATGCGTTGTCCCTCTCTTGGAGCGGGAGGTTTCTATACGCATTCCCTCCGTTTGCACTAATAGAGGATGCTGCTCAAGCTGCAAATGGAGGGGGCCAGCATGATCCTGGTAGCTCCATTCTGGCCCTGCCAGATATGGTTCCCTCTGCTTCAGCAGCTGGCGGAGGATACATAGATACATAGACACTGTCAGCAGATAAGGGCATATGGCCTACCCAGTCTGCCCATTTGAGCTTGTAAGTTCACTTTATATTTTCCTAGAAGTCTGTTGCCCCTTACCCCTGACCTCCAGAATTCCCTTATGTCTATACCATGTATTCTTAAATCCCCGTATTGTTTCAGCCCCCACCACTTCCTCTGGCAGGGTTTTCCCCTTGTCCACCACCCGTTCTGTGAAGAAATTCTTCCTCACGTTTCCTCTGAATCGCCCTGCCTCCAACTTCATCCCATGCCCTCTAGTCCTGGAACATCTTTTTCACTGGAAAATGGTGTATTCCTGCACCCTGTTCCTCCCTGTAAGGTACTTGTATGTCTCTATCATATCCCCTCTCTCCTTCCTCTCCTGCAGGGAGTACATATTCAAGTCCTTCAACCTGTCCTCATAGGACCTGTGATGCAATCCCTGTACCATCTTTGTTGCCCTCCTCTGAACCTTCTCTACCCTGTTTATGTCTTTACTTAGGTAAGGTCTCCAGAACTGTACACTGTACTCCAGTTGGGGCCTCACTACTGTCTTTGTATAGTGGAATTATGACCTCCTTTTCTTCTGGTGATGCCCCTGTCTCTGCATCCCAGCATGTTATTTGCTTTACCTGCTGCCTTGTCGTACTGTTTCCCTACCTTGAGGTCATCTGGGATGATAACCCCAAGGTCCCTTTCCTGCTTGGTGCATGAGAGGCAGGGGAGCCTTTGGTTCCCCTGCCTCTCTGCAGGAATCTTCTGTCCCAGGATTGGGGGACTGTGGTCTGTCCAAACCTCGGGTCCCTCTATCTGCATGCATGGCTCCTGAGGACGTAGCCATTGCCAGGTTTGGGGTCTCTACTAGGGTAGCCGCCCACAAGCCTTCCACCCATACCACTTATGCCATGAAGTGGAAGTGGTTTGCCATCTGGGCTGCCCAGTATTCCCTTGACCCTTTTACCTGTCATGTGAAGCACATCCTGGACTACCTGATTTCTTTATCCAACTCGGGTCTCCAATATTCCTCCCTCAAGGTCTACCATTCAGCCATTTTGGCTTTCCATGAACCCATGGGTGACCGCACTATTGCTCAGCTGGATGTCTCCCACACCTTCCTTAGGGGCATCCTGCATCTGAAACCACCAGTCCATTCCCCTGTTCCGGCTTGGGACTTGGAAAAGTTGACACTGTCTCCTTTTGAACCAGTCGCGACTTGCGATTTGTGCTATCTCTCTTGGAAAGTGCACTTTTTAGTTGCCATTACTTCTGCTCAAAGAATTTAAGAGCTTTAGACCCTCTGGTGTGAGGAGCCTTATTTGATTTTTTCACAAAGACGGGCTATTTTTGTGCACAAATCCTAAGTTTCTTCCTAAGGTAGTTTCTGAGTTAACTCTTGGTCTGTCCACCTTCCTGTTTATTTTACCGAGCTTGCCAATCCAAGGATGCACTGTTTTATACGCTAGATGTGCACAGAACTTGGAAGTATTATCTGCTTAGGATTAAGGAGTCCAAAACATTTAAGCAGCAGGCCTTCCACGGAATAGTCTCTTGCAGCAGGTAATACACTTGGGTCATTGCCAGAGGTCGCAGTGGTGCACGGCCGCTCTTCTAGCAGTCTTTTCCAGGGGTCGCCCACACGTGACATCAGCTTCCTGTTTCCTATACAAGTGTGGGCGGTCCCTGGTATCCTCAGTTCATTTTCCCACCGTCTTCAGCTTGCATGCAAGGCAAATTCTTATTTTTCAGGCTCCTCAATCCCAGAGGCTCCAGGTCAGACAAAACACATTTAAAGTAAAAAAAAAAAAAAATGTATGTATATATATTTTTTGTGTGTGTGTGTGTGTGTGTGTATATATATATATATATATATATGTATATGTGTATATATATATATGTATATGTATATGTGTATATATATATATGTATATGTATATGTGTATATATATATATGTATATGTATATGTGATATATATATATGTATATGTATATGTGTATATGTATATGTATATGTGTATATATATATATGTATATGTATATGTGTGTATATATATATATGTATATGTATATGTGTATATATATATATGTATATGTATATGTGTTATATATATATATGTATATGTATATGTATATGTATGTGTATATGTATATGTGTATATGTATATGTATATGTATATGTGTATATATATATATATATATGTATATGTGTATATGTATATATATATATGTATATATATATTATATATATATATATATATATATATATATATAATCACTATGTAACAATCATATCAAAAAGCATTTTCCTGCATATAAATAATCACACTCTTGACTTTTAAAAAGGGACTGATAATCTATGTTCTATCCAGTACCCGAGAAAGCCTGGCTAAACAGATAACACTTAAGTCGGGCTTTAAAAACCTCCACTGAAGAGGCCTCTCTCACCAGTGGCAGAAGCAAATTCCACAGGATGCGGCCAGCAACACTAAAAGCTTTGTCACCGGCCGTTTTCAGCCTCATCCTGGGAATCGCCAGCAGGCCCCCTGAGGAGGGTCGCAGGGAGCAGACCGAGGCAGTGAGTGTAAGAAGGTCCACCAGGTAGCAAGGGCCCAGTCCACTTAGGGCCTTAAAGGTGAGCAAGCCCACCTTAAAAAGCACCCTCCATCGGACCGGCAGCCAGTGCAGTTCCCACAGCACCGGGGTGACATGACAGAATTTCGACTGTCCAGTCAACAACCTGGCAGGTGCATTCTGCACCAGCTGCAGTCGATGGAAGGTGCCTCCAGAGACCCCGAGGTAGAGCGCATTACAGTAGTCAAGCCTAGATGTTACAAATGCATGCACCAAAGTGGGGAGGTCCAGGGGCGGTATCAGGTTCTTAATCCTGGCAGTGTTTCTCAGATGGAAAAAACTGACCCTGACAACGGATGACACTTGATGTTCCATTGTCAAACCGCTGTCTAGCACCATGCCAAGATTGCGCACCTTAGAGGAGGCCATCAATGAGACAGACCCTAGAACTAGTCCAGTATCTGCCCCAGAGGCCATCCTATCACGCCTTCTGTTCGACTCCACCGCCAGTACCTTCATCTTATTGGGGTTCAGTCGCAACCAGCTAGAGGCCATCCAGTCATTGATCTTGGCCAGACAGTTGTTTGATACTTCCACCGCATTGGATGTCCCAGGGGCAAAGGATAAGTACAGCTGTGTATCATCGGCATAACCATGAAACTCCAGGCTGTACCTCCTAATGATCTCACCCAGGGACAGCATATACACGGCAAACAACATCGGTGACAAAACTGAACCCTGAGGAACCTCACAAGACAGAAGGCTCTGGGATGAGGAAAAATCCCCCATCACCACCCTCTGTCTTCTGTTTGTCAAAAAGGACTCAAACCAGCAGATGACGGTGCCGTTGAGTCCACAGAAGTCCCTCGGGCAGTTGAGTAACATACAGTGGTCCACCGTGTCAAAAGCTGAGGAGAGATCGAGTAGAATGAGAATTGTCCCCTCACCTCAATCCCTTGCCCTGAGGAGATCATTATGCACCCGAACTAATGCAGTTTCTGTTGAATGTCCTGCATGAAAACCCGAATGGGGCGGCTCATAGATATCAAATGCCACAAGGTGTTCTTCCAACTGTTGCGCCACAACCTTTCCCAAAAATGGTAGGTTGGAGACCAGTCGGTAATTTGCATTGTCAGGGTCCAATGAAGACTTCTTCAGAAGGGGTCTCACCAGCACCTCCTTAAAGGCATCTGGGAAGACCCCCTCCGACAAGGAGCACCGGACAATCAAGGTGAACACCAGGTCAACAGTGTCGACACATCCCATTAAGAAACGCGTCGGCACCGGGTCCAGCTCACAATATGTGTGCTTCAGTTTTGAGGCCACCTAAATGACATCAGCCACCTCAACTGGTGTAACCCCGCCCCCCAACCAGTCAGAGTGCTTTATAGACAATCAAGGCAACCACTGTTGGCCATTATACGGCTCACTGGAGGAATTCCCAGCCTGATGGCGGACTCCCTGTCCGAGGGAAAAAAGAACGAGCAAACTCATTGCACAAGGCCTCAGAAACTGCTTTTTTCGGCTGTAGACAAGCTGGATGTAATAGCCTGTCCACAGTCTGAAAAAGCATGGCTGGTTGGTTTCTCCCGGCAGCAATCTCCCTGGACAGAAACACAGCCTTCTTACGGTTGATTGCCCCCTGGTACACACTTTAGTGTGTACGCAGGGCCAGTTTGTCCGCCTCCAATCCGGTCCTCCGCCAGCAGCCCTCCAACCTCCGATCCTTGATCTTCAATCCCTTGAGCTCCCCATCAAACCATGGAGACCTCAAGTGAGAAGATCTGGGTCATACAAGGACCGGTGCGAGGGAGTAGAGTTCCTCAGTTATTAACCTGTTATAGGCAACAACTGCTTCACCCTCACCTCCCCTGCATGCACTGTCCACACTAGATAGATTTACCACCACCAAAAAACCCTCCAGGGTTAAACTCCTCAATGGACAGTAGCTCACCATCTCTGCAGGGGGAGGGATCTCGGAGGGGACTATGAGCAAGAACTCCACCATGCAGTGATCAGACCAAATGACCCTATCAGTCCTGAGATTCTCAATCTCAAGCCTCAGCAAGAAGACCAGGTCCAACATGTGGCCACCCTGGTGGGTCATGGTAGTAACTGCTTGTGACAAGCCCAGAGACTTCGTCATCTGAAGGAAGTGATAACCCAACATAGATGACTCGTCGTCGGCCCAAACATTGAAATCCCCCAGGACCAAACATCTGGGAGACTCCGTTGTTTCACTGACCGCAAAGTCACCCACTTCCTGTAGGAATTCTCCTGCCGTCCCAGGAGGATGGTATATCAGGAGAATCCTGCAGCCTGCACCCGTACCCCCATGAATGGCCACACATTCAAAAGAACCCGGTGTTCTCACTGGGTGCACGGTGAAGCCTAGCTCAGCTCTAAAACAAATAGCCACTCCTCCGCCCCTGCGTTCTACTCTGGGGCAGTGCACAACGGAATACCCAGGGGGGACGGCGGCCTCTAACACTGGCCCAGCATCATCCTTCAACCAGGTTTCTGTAATGCAAGCCAGGTCCAACAATGAAATCAGATCTGCAATAATTGCAGTCTTATTATTGATCAACCTGGCATTGCATAGCACCACCCTCAGGGGATTGGTGGACAGTGCAGCCCTTTTAGCTACCTGGCCACTAGGTCTCATGAGAACTCTGGGGACAGGCACTAAGCACGTCTGGCATGCAGCAAGCTAGAGCAACTTCAGCAGCAGTCATCGACGAGAATTTGAGCAAACGACAAATGTCCAAAGAATCTTCCAGCAAAGATAGTGCTATTTTGTTCCTGCCATTGCAGTAGAAAGATCTACTGCTTCAACAACCACACTACTTGTGTAAGGTGTGTGGGACCCACACACGACGCCACTTCCTGCATACATTGCCAGGATTTCAACCTGACAACCCATCGACGGCTGCAGGAAGTCAAAAACCATTTAATGGAGCAGAAATTGTTTCTCATGGAGAATCGAAAGGGGGGGGGCTGATCCCAAGAGCTCCCCATCCACTGATTCTCATAAGCGGCACAAAAAGAAGAAGCCCTCCTCAGCCTCCATGCTTAAGCGCTTGTCGACGGCCACCGTTACAGGTCCCCCACCATTGACAGTGCTATGCTGCAGCCTGGAATCTGCCTTCTTCTGTTACAGCTATTCCCCAAAAATCCGATCGCCTCTAACAGGCTCCTCAGGACCATCCTTTTCTGTCCACCACTCCTGAAGCATATTTGGTGGTGGTTGCTGCCATTCATGATTGTACTAAACGACAGAAACACATGAATTCCTTACCGCCAGACAGATTCCCGTAGAATAGACTATCTAGGGAAAAAAGGTATTCCAATCAGGTACCATGAATCTCAGAATCCTAAATTATATGGGACATATGGTCAAATACCAGCATACACTCTGGTCCTGTGCCATAGAACTGGTCAATAAACTCCCTCCTTCACAGGAAAGGGAACAATTACTGGCTACAGTATCTGCTGGCAACTCCATTTACTGACACCTAGTTCGTTTGGGATATGATGCAGTCGATACCTTGGCCCGCATGTCTGCAACTGGCATTACCTTGCGTTGCCATGCTTGGCTTCGCGTCTCAGGTTTTGCACCTGATGTACAACATAAAGTGGTCAATGCCCCCTTTAATAGGTCCAAACTATTCATTCGGTCCAGGTACCCAAACACTGATAGATGATCTGCAGTCTTCAGGGAGAACTCTACACATGGTGCATGGCATGTACCATACCTCCCAGCCATGGTACCGTCCTCAATCCTCCTTTTTTATTCCAAAAGAGGTGGAAAATACAGAGGCTCACATAGAGGTGGGTTCTGAGGTCATTCCCAGTCTACCAGAAGTAACACCTCTGCTGCCAGGGGCTTCCACTCCTACCCTCCTGGTGGGGCTGGTCAGCCCGCCTCCCAGTGACCAACTGGAACTCTGGCCACGCTTCCTCGTCTAGGCCTCGGAAGTCGTGGGCGGTTGTTTTGCCCTCCACTTGGAGGCCTGGAAAACTAATCACATCGGACGAGTGGGTAATTCAGATTATTCAGAGGGGTCACACCCTGGAACTACTTTCCAGACCTCCCCCTCATCTCCCCTCTCTGTCCGTTACCCAGCCAACCATATTGCTATTTTCCAGGAGGAACTGCAGGCCCTTCTAACCAAGAAGGCCGTTTACCCGCTACCCTTACAGAATACCAAAAGGGGTTTTACTCCCACTTCTTCCTGGTACCCAAATGGACTGGAGATCTCAGACCATTCCTGGACCTAAGACAATTGAACCTATACGTCCAGCACAAAAGGTTCCACATGGTCACCCTAAATTCCATTATTCCAGTGTTGAAACAAGGGGATTGGCTATGTACCCTAGATATGAAGGATGCCTTCCTACATATCCCTATCCATCCTGGCTCATCAAGGCAGACTCCAAAGCCTCTCTGCCTTTCTCCCTAGAAGCAACCCTAACTCTGATCCAAGCTCTAGGGATTATGGTCAATTGACAGAAGTCCAGTCCGACCCTACACAGTCTCTCCAATGTATAGGAGCTGTCCTAGACACAGTCTCCGCCAGGGCCTACCTCCCAGCCGACAGACAGGACAAGCTTCTATCTCTGGCATTGAAGATACAAACCCAGAAAGTTGTTACAGCCAGACGCATGCTGTCTCCTAGGTCACATGGCCACTGCCATCCCTACGGTAGCTTTTGCATGTTTTCAAATGAGACCAGTCCTAGTGGGTTCTCCAGTACCAGTGGTCTCAAAGGCAAAATCAGGGTCACTCCCACATTGCGGTCCATCCTAGTATGGTGGACCCTCCGAGCCAACCTATGTCAAGACATGCCCTTCCAGTCCCCCCACCCCACCCCAGCAGACATTGACTACGGATGCATCCCTGGAAGGGTGGGGTGCACACCTGAGTCCTTACAGGACACTAGGCAAGTGCACCAGTTCTCTTCCTCATCCCCACATCAGTCTCCTGGAAATGAGGGCGGTTCATTTAGCCCTCCAGGTCTTTCAACCTCACTTGTCTCCGGGACTATTGCTGATTCAGTTGGACAACACCACAGTAGTATTCTACCTCAACAAACAAGGAGGTACGAAATCCCATACTCTATGTAAAGAGACACTTGCAGGATGGCAGGAGGCCATTCGACAACACCTTGTACTGATAGCCATCCATCTACCAGGACATCACAACCTCCTGGCTGACCTTCACAGTCGCCAGTCCGCACACGAATGGGCACTTCATGACAAAGTGCTTCAGAAAGTCTCACCTGGGTGGACCCGGCAACTGGATCTGTTTGCCTCCCCAGCCAACCACTGTCTCCCCAGATACTATTCCATTATCCCGAGCAAAAAGGGTTGGTCTATAGATACCATGTTCCAAGCGTGGATAGGACTCTTCTTATATGCTTCTCTCCCCCCACCCCGGTCCCACTCCTGCAATGGACTCTACTGAAATTACAACTCTAACCTGCCACTGTGATTCTCATAACCCCTCTGTGGCCTCGGCAGGTGTGGTTCCCCTTCCTTCAACAGTTTTCAGTGGTGGATCCCGTTCCGTTGCCAATCAGACCAGATTTCTTGACTCAGAATCAAGGGACCCTTCTGCATCCCAACCTGAAGGTGCTACACCTTCATGCTTGGCTCCTGAGGATGCTTTCTTGGCACGTTTACAAGTGTCCTCCCCTGTTGCCAATATATTACTGGCCTTGCATAAACCAGCAACCCGGGAAATGTATATAAGGCCAAATGGAAATGCTTTTTCATCTGGGCTGCTTCCCGGTCATTGGATCCCTGTTCCTGTCCACTGACAAATCTTGGATTATCTGGCCTCGATTGCTGAGGCAGGATTAAGCTATTCCTCCATCAAAGTCCATTTGGCCTCTATTTCAGCCTTCCACAAACCTCTGCATGGCAGATTACTGTATCAACATTATCTAGCCAAAATGTTTCTAAGAGGAATGTTGCCTATTAAGCCATCTATCAGAAGACCCACTCCTCGTGGGATCTGAATTTTCTAATAGAGAAATGAGCTCTTGAGCCATTTGATCCAGCAGCCACTTGTGACCTCCGTTTTCTTTCTTGGAAAACACTATTCTTAGTGGCTGTCACTTCGGCTCAGCGCATCTCCGAGCTTCATGCCCTCATGTGTAGAGAACCTTACTTGATTTTCCACAAAAACAGAGTGGTACTTCGTACCAACTCTTCCTTCCTACCTAAGGTAGTGTCTGAACACACCTTAAATCAGTCCCTGGAGTTACCAGTATATTATCCTGAACACTCCAATCGAGGTGAATACCTCTTACATATGCTAGACGTCCATCATATACTATGATACTATATTAATCGAACTAAATCGATTAGGAGGACTTTTCAGCTTTTTGTTACCTTCGCCTCATGCCGGGAAGGTCTCCCGGTGACTAAACAGACCCTCTCTAATTGGCTAGCACGCTGTATAACATTTTGTTATTCAAAATGCAACAAGCCATTACCAGGACCTGTCCAAGCCCATTCTACCATAGCTATGGCCACCACTGCGGCCTGCTTTAAAGGGGCCTTTATTACGGATATATGCAATACAGCTACCTGGTCCATGATTCATACTTTCACAAAGCATTACAACTTAGACGTTGCTTCATGCCGTAGGACGGTCTTTGGCTGAGCTGTCCTACAAGGCCTCATGTCGTAATGACCACCCTTCTTGGGTGTACTGCTTGGGATTCATCCCAAGTGTATTACCTGCTGCAAAAGACCATTCCGTGGAAGATAATACAGTTACCTAAGACCTTACCATAACAGTAGATCTTTGAGGAGTGCCACTTGCAGCAGGTACGATACCACCCTCTGTCCCCCTCCTTCTCTAGGAGAACAAATTCTGGTCCGTTGACTTATGGGTTGGGATACTTATGGTACCTCGGCTTCCCCTTGTCCTCGCTTAGCGAGCTGAATCTGTTGGGGGAAACTGAAGATTCCAGGGACCGCCCACACTTACATAGGAAACAGGAAGCTGATGTCATGTGTGGGCAGCCCCTGGAAAACACTGCTAGAAGAGCTGCCACGCGCCACAGCGATCTCTGGTGAAGACCCAAGTGTATTACCTGCTGCAAGAGACACTCCTCAAATATGTGCTGTTACGGTTAGGTCTTACGTAACTGTGCTTTTGTTTCTTTTGCCCCAGGTAGTGGGGGCGCCTCAGTTCCAAGCAATGTTTATCCAGATGGTTGGCAAATTGCATTGAACTCTGTTATAACAAGTACGGCGAGGAATTGCCTGGAGCTGTCAAAGCCTATTCCACGAGAGGCATGGCTACCTTGGTGGCTTGTTTCAAAGGAGTCTCAGCTGCTGATATTTGTGCAGCTGCCACCTGGAGTACAGTCCTCACTTTCACCAAGCATTACAGTCTGGGCATTGCCTCTAGAGCCCATGCTGGTTTCGGCAGGGCTGTACTGCAAGGACTCTAGTCTTAAGCTTATAGAGCCCCTTGACAGGTTCAGTTCGCAAGGTTTTCTGTCTTAAGTTTAAGAAGATCCTTGGCTGGGCAGGTTGTTTCATGTCTCCTGTCTTAAGTTTATGGAGTTCCATCCTCCCAGCTTATCTGATCCTACCTGTTACTGCTTGGTACTCATTCCTCCGGTGGTACCTGAAGACTGAGATACCCCTGAAGAAGATAGAACAGTTACGTAAGAACGCAGTAGATCTTTGAGGGGATCTCGGTCATCAAGTATGCTTTCCCTCCTGCCGTTTCCCCTTCTTGGGGCTCCTGTTCAGGACCTGGCTATCTGTTGTTTCCATCCTTTTATCTAGAGCTGGGTCCCTCTGTCTCTCCTCAGTTCCCCAGGGCATGAGCCTTGCTCCCGTCATCTCGGGGCGGGGGAGGACTGAGGAGGGAGTGGGGCCACATACGCATATATAGGGTTGGTGACATTGACGGCGTGGGCGTCCCCAGTTGTACTGCTGAAAATCTTCCGTGCGGATTCCCATTCACCGACAATGAAGTTCCTATGGTGGTACCTGATGACTAAGATCCCCTCAGATCTACTGTTACAGTAAGTTCTTGCATAACTCTTCTTTCTGTGCTCTTTTTACCCCTCACCTGTTATGTCTATGCTAAGGGACAGGCCTCCCTTTTCTAGTTTTGAATAAGCATTTATTATTTCATATGTTCTGTCTTTGCCATGCATTACATCTGTGCATATCTGTATTTGTTTATTTTATATCGGTGTATGATGTGTTATTTTATTGTATTCTTTGGTATGAATACACCAATTTGTACTTGTCCATTTCCCCTCCACTCAGCTATTTTAGCTCAGTATGCCTTTCCTGGTGAAACTTTTCAAATAAATAATAGAGGAAGTTTCTTTTTGATGGCTTTAGAGTGGCCAAGAAGGCCATGGTTCTCGGACCTTGTGAATCTTAACTCGGTAAGCCCTATTTTGTCTTCCGCTTCAGGGGGACCGTCTCACCCAAGGTCTCGTTCTGCATTCGAACCCAGAGGCAGTGCAGCTCACAGCCTGGCTCCTGAGAGGAGGAGGTTGTTAAGGTAGGGTTTGTCCAAGAAAGCGGTTGATAACCTTAATTGCCTCTCGGAAGGTGCCTGCATCTGCAGCTTACAACTGTGTGTGACATGTCAAAACAACAAAATATTTTGGTGAGCAAATTAAGGGTAGGTTAGTATGTAGCCAAATAATTCACATATGCACAAAAAGATTTTGTTGCACCGTAACCTGTTTTATTTAATAAATGTTCCCACGGTTACATACAAGTGCTTTTTGCAAAAAAGTGCTTTTTTTCATCTAAAGTGTTTGATAAATACAAATAGAACTGGCTAAACATACGTTTTGCATAACAACAATTACGTATACATATAAGCAAAACAAACCTACCCAGTCTCAAGCGTCAGCCACCACTAACCGCTGTGTGTGACGTTCCTTCTTTAGTTGGGCTGGAGAGAGAAAGAGAGGTATCAGACCTTCTAAAGCTATAGTCCAGCAGATATTTGATTTCTTGTAGGTCAGGGTATACAAAATTGCGCAGCTTTAAGAACCCTGTGAGGCCAGGTTTCTTCACTTGGCGGACCCCTGGGAACTTGCCGGGGTTCATCCCTGGGCACAAACGTGGATGTTATCCATCTCCTCAGGGAGGTCGGCAAAAGATGACTGCTGTTTCGATCCCCGAAGCCTCCATGGGACTTGAACCTGATATTGAATGCGCTGTGTAAGGCACCTTTCAAGCCACTTTTGTCCGAGCCTTTGGATGTCCTTTCCTACAGGGTTTATTTCCTAATTGTAATTTGTTCAGCCAAGAGTAGTCGCAAACTTCAGATCTTACTTCGAGAGGGCTCTTGCAGTAGGTGCTCACAAATAGGATTAAGCCGCCAGGCGTTAGGACCCTGCAGTAAAATTCTAGCTGGCAGTGTTGGTGGAGACCGTTCCCTGGCGTCAGCATGACACTATGTAAGGAGTGGTCCCCACGCCCGTCTTCCAGTTCTTTCCCGCCGTTGACCTGCACACGTCCGACCTCGCGGAAGAACACTGCTACTGTCGACGCCATCTTGAATGAGTATTCAAAAAGTTTTACTATTAATCCTTGTAATTCTCGTTTTTTGTTTAACAAAAATCATTGTGTATGTCATCTCCGACACCTTCAGAATCGCATAAGAACAAGTGCGACTTCTGTGAAACTGCTCTGTCACAAGGACGGCCACTCCCTCTGTCTTTTTTGCCTAGGCTGTGCCCAGGCCATAAGGTAGAAAGGTGCAAGCATTGCCAGAAGTTTAATGCGGCCACACGTAAACATAGGCAGAAGTCCCTTGAAGCCCATCTTTTAAAAGAAAAAATGGCCAATATGGAGAAGGAGCTGAAGAAACTCAGGCAGTCGTCGTCCTCTTCGTAGGGCCACCATAAGAAGAAGATGGAGAGACATCAGGACCGGGAAGGGTCCCCAGCCATTCCGCTGCCTCCCGCTGGAGTTGCGGCCCTTCAGGTAACATCCCTTCCGGGGGATTCGCCTTCTACTCCTGCTTTGGTGGCTACCAAATGGCCGTTGACCCACCCGTCTGGCCCGTGCTCTGGCCTGACAGGAGCCTCCTGAGATCGAGAGGCACCCACTTCCTGTATGGCCTCCAAGAGTCCAAGGCCTAGTGGTACAGATGTGACTGGTAAATCGAGTTCCGGCTCTGCCAGTTCTCGTACAGCTGTGGCTGCTAAGCCACCCGTCAACTCCTGTGATGGACACCCAGCCCCAGGATCCTCTGTCAGGCCCCGATAACAGACCTGATAAAGAGGTGACAGCACAGCTGACGTTAGATACGCAGCTGACAAAGGACACTGCTCCTTCCTCTTCCTTACTGCCAGCAACGGTACCTTCGGCTTCCCCTATGGGGGATGCAGAGGCAGATCAGCCACCGACAGGGGTCTTGTCACCCCCTCCACCGGTGCCTCAGACGCCAGAGCCAGTGTCGGACCAGACAGTAGTCCCTCCGAACCCCTCAGGCGTTTCAGTCCCCCAAGGTCAGACACCAGGACCTTCAGGACCCTCTCGTCCGCCTCTTCCATCGGGGCCTTCCAAGCACCCAGTGGGACACGGCACAAACCCGACAATCCCTTCGGCCCCTCCTGGCCTACCGTCAGGACCGCTTGGAAACCCTTATGGACATCCATCGTTGGGCTATCCTCTTCAGTATCCAATGCTAGGATACCCAGCGTCACAGTATCGGGCATCAGGGTTCCAAGTGCCGGGCTACCCTCCATCGGGCTTTAAATACCCCTACTACGAGTAGCCCAGCTACAGGTTTAATAACCCTCCACCCCAGCCTCAAGTGGACCTTCAGAACTGGTGGGCGGAAGCAAAGTCGCTGCTCACATCAGAGCTGGAGAAGCGTCTGCCACAGATGGCCCCGACACTGGCTGCAAGACGACCTTCACTGGACCCTTCCCCATCATCCGGCCCTAAGGGCCCGATGCAGGCCAGTCATTCAGATTCTAACCTTAGGCCCTGGGAGTTTTCCAGGCCTATGGAATTTTCTAGGCCAGTAGAACTGCCGCTTCCTCAGACTCGAATAGTGACATGGCCCATTCTGACTCCGATGTGGAAATACCCACACCGGATGATCAGAAACTGAAGGAATCTACCAAATCCCCTCCAGAAGACCCTTCCTTCTTGGAGCTTCTAAGAAAGATCCAAGCAGCCTATGATTGGCGCACAGATGCCCAGGACTCACAGAGACAGACTGGCAGCTCTTTTAGATTTGGCAGATTCCTCCCCAAACCTCATTCTGCCCTAGATTGCACCGCATGAGGACTTGGTCACCACTATTTGGAAGCAACCTTCTTCTCTGGCCCCAGTAGCCAGAAAGGCTGACAGACTTTATCAATCTCCGGATGATAGACTTCCTCAGTCTTCACCTCAAGGCCGATTCTGTGGTCATTAGTGCGTCCCATGATAGGTGTACTAAACCCAAACACCATAGTGGTCCCCCCCCCAATAAAGAATCTAAAATTCTGGATCAGTATGGGAGAAAGATTTACTCTTCCTCCACCTTAGGAATTTGAGCACTGAGCTACGTCGTCCATATGGGGACTACCAGAAATCTGTCCTAGGTCAGAGTCCAAGGTAGACTCTCTTCAGGATTGTCCTCTAAAAGACAAGATGGCAGATCTAGTCTGGTCAGCCAGATCTGCTTGTCGTCACGTTGCGTGCCACCTACGATGCAGTGGATGCTGCGAGTAGGGGCTCAGCTTCTGCAGTTAGTCTGAGACATCACGCCTGGCTGCGGATCTCAGGCCTGACACCTGAGGTCCAGTCGGCCGTTAGGGATGCTTCCTTTAGAGGGTCGGTCCTTTTCGGCGGGGACGTAAAGGACATAATCACTGACCTCCAAGATAAGGGCAAGGCCCTACATTCAGTACAGTTTATGTACAAGCCTCCACAGAAACGGAAACGACCATTTCAAAGGCAGCAACTTTGCCAACAAAGACCAAATCAGAACAGATGTCAGAACAAACGTCTGGCAGCCTCAGCTGCTAGAACCCCACTGGCTAAGTCCCATAAAACCTCGGGAGCCGTAACCTCAGCCTTGCCCCTCCACCTCCTGACTCCTCAAACCTCCCACCTCCACTGGTGTGCTTTCCAGAGGAGCTGGTAGGGGGCAGGTTCTCCTATCATGTACCAGAATGGGAGAAAATAACAGACTTGTGGGCTCTTCAACTGGTGGCAAAAGGTCACTCGGTAGAATTCATAGAAAGACCCCCAAGAAGACCTTTGGGTCATTCATTCTACCCACCCTACCACCTACCCTTAGTGAGAGAGGAAACCTTGTCCTTGCTGGCAAAGGCAACAATAGAACCAGTTACAGTAAAGCATCCTCCTCCAGCTCTGCCACTCACCCATAAATACCCCATTGTGTTTTAAAGCCCTCTCCTTACACGACACATTGAAGCTACTCAAAAGTCTACCTAACCACAGCTCCTCTGGATCTGATGGGCTGTCTCTTCTTCCTTAAGCTGATCTCTCCAGCGATTGCCAGGCCACTCACCTTCATCTTTAACCTTGCCCTTTCCACCTCCTCCATGTCTGAACCGTGGAAGATAGCTAAGGTTATCCCCATTCTTAAATCTGGTGACCCCAAATCTTCCGACAAATACCGTCCGATATCCATCCTCCCTCATCTCAGTAAACTACTCGAGAGAGTAGTCCACTGAGTACATAGGCAAATACACCCTCCTATGGAACCACAGCATGGCTTTCGCAAGAATCATTCCACTGCCACTGCCCTCACCCTTCTGACCGACCACATCCTCTTTAACATGGATAATGGTAAAGCCACCGGGGCTGTCTTCATCGACCTCTCAAAGGCTTTTGACATGGTTAATCATGCTCTCCTTACCTCCAAGCTTAGCCTCCTTGGTTGTTCTCAGAAAGTCACAAGCTGGTTCACTAACTACCTTACCGATCGCTCACAATTCGTGTGTATTGGTCAAACCTGCTCCCCCACCCTGCCTGTCTCTGTGGGGGTCCCTCAAGGCTCAATCCTGGGTCCACTCCTTTATTCATTAATGTGCTTCCCTTCGACTGCCTCAACTGTCACTATCTCCTGTATGTCGATGACCTTGTCCTCTTCCACAGTGACAAACCCACGGCCGCAATCTCCTCAGTTCTCTCGCACAGCTATGCTGCGGCCCACAGCTGGTTCTCAAAAAACCTCCTCTTAGTAAATGCCCAAAAAACTAAATCCATGCTGTTCGGATCTAAGCCCTTTCTAGCCAAAACTAAAAAAAACATGCCCCCTTACGCATTCTCACACCAGACGGCCCAGCCCTGGAGGATGTCAACACCTACAAATACTTAGAACTGCTCGACCCTTCCCTCACCCTCACTGAGCATGCAAATTCCCTTGTCAGAAGGTTCCATCAAAAGTTAGGTGCCACCTATAGAGTCAGGCAATACCTTACCCCTGAAGCCAGACTAGCCATTGTCCAGGGTAATCTTCTCCCTATTCTTGATTACTGCTCCCCTGTTTATGCCAGGATCTCAACTACTGCCATGGCTAAACTCTCCGCTGCCTACAACAGCACCTGTCGCTTTGCTTTATTGGCCCCGTTCTCCACCCACGACCCTACCCTCTATAATACCCTTGGATGGCTACCGCTACAAGGTCACTTTGACCTAGTCCTCTGCTGCATGGTAGACAATATCATCCGCACGGCTCCAGAATCCCCCCTAACTGCCCTTCTGAAAACCAGAACGCTCCTGCACAACCTCCGCTCTAATGGTACTCCCCCTCTAGCTGTTCCTAGGGTATCCACCAACATGGGTAGCAGAGCTTAGCATGCAGCTGCCCCTTTGCAGTGGAACAAACTACTGGCTGAACTCCGTTCCATTGACACTCACTCCAGTTTCAAGTCCCGCCTTAAAGTCTGGTTTCTGGCAAACTCATCCTGACGCTGCTCCCTGGGGTCTGACACCAACCCACATTAGTCGGCTCCCCAGCCCAGGGGTTACCCACCTACCCACACTAGTCAACTCCCCTGCCTACAACTGTTGTATCGTATTTTTCACAGTAATATTTTGACTTCCTTACCTGTACATATTGTATATATATTTTTTACTGAGTATTCTCTGTATTACCTGCTCACTAGACGATGCAGTCACACATTGTACACTGTGCCTATGATTTGTTTGTTTTGTACCAAATCTCCTCATGTCCGATATTGAAACCTTGTATTCACTGTTCTCAAATGGACCTATGCATCAAACCTGTATATTGTGCTTACTATTGTTGCTTGTATCAAATTTGTTTCATGTATATTACTGTTACCTTGTACTCCACTGTCACCCTGCGTCATGTGTTATGGCCCGGGTCATGCCTGAAAACGGTCCCTGGGATCAGTGCACTCACCTGGTTATCAAAGTCATAAATAAATAAATCAAGGAAAAGGGTACTACTCTCATTTCTTCCTGGTTCCCAACAAGATAGGCGACCTCAGACCAATTCTAGATCTGAGCTCTCTGAATCTCTTTGTTCAGTACAGGAGGTTCAGAATGCTGTCTCTTCCCAGCCTACTTCCTCTCTTACAGAAGGGTCAGTGGCTCTGTGCCCTGGACATACAGGATGCTTACCTGCACATCCCGATATGTCCGCCACACCACAAATTCCTCCGATTCTGTTTTCAGGGGGAGCATTTCTAGTTTAAAGCACTACCCTTTGGCCTTTCTTCGGCCCCCAGGGTATTCATGAAATGCCTAGCAGTGGTGGCAGCCTTTTTGCGCAGGCAGGGAGTCCACATTTTTCCCTACCAGGACGACTGGCTGATATCAGCGTCCTCCAGGGAAGCTCTAGTCGAGGATCTGCACCTTATCCTGGACACTTTCCGTTAGGTGGGAATTACGGTCAGCTATGCCGAATCCCTCCTAGTCCCTACCTAACGGCTCCAATTTATTGGTGCAGTTTTGGATACAGTACAGGGCAAGGCTTTCCTACCGCAAGACAGGATAGTTACCTTGCCGCACCAGGCATAAATGGTGGCCTCACAGAAGAAGGTACCAGCCAGAATGATCCTGAGACTATTAGGGCTCATGCGGCAGCCATCCCCTCGATTCCCGTAGCCAGACTCCACATGAGAATCTCACCATGGACCCTCGGAGTCCAGTGGGATCAGAGGGCAGACGAACTAGACCTTGAGATTATGCTCTCTGATCCAGTGACAAATGATCTCTTGTGGTGGCTGAAACGGGACAACCTCTCCAAGGGGGTTTCCGTTTCTATCAGACAGTCCCTCACGAACCCTAACGACAGATGCTTCAGGTCTGGGTTGTGGAGCACATCTGGGTCCTCACAAGACACAAGGTCTTTGGTCCCACATCGAACTCTCTCTTCATATCAACATACTCGAGATGAGAGCAGTGTTGAATGCGCTCAAGGCCTTTCAATATCTCATTCATCCGGGTCATCATCTTATGATTCAGACAGACATGTGCATAGTCTGGTACATAAACAAGGTAGAACCTGCTCTTATTCCCTTTGCAGGGAAGCAATGAGTGTGTGCTACTTGGTCGGTCAACCACAACATTCGGCTGACAGCAGTACATGTGCCAGGTGTCCAGAACATCTGGCAGATGCACTCAGCCGCATGCAAGCCAGAGCACAAGAGTGGGAGCTCAGACAGGTGGTGGTAAACAGAGTATTTGCAAAGTGGGGAAGGCCTCAAATAGATCTGTTCACCTCCCCATTCAGCGTAAAACTACTAACCTTCTGCTTGCTCGCTCCAGGGTGTGGTATTTTCTGGTGAGACACGCTGTCTCTTTGCTGAAAGGGGAGGTTCGCGTACGCCTTCCCTCCACTCCCATTGATCCAGAGAGTTCTAATGAAACTACAGACAGAAGGAGCTCGAATGATCCTCATTGCTCCCTTCTGGCCAAGACGGATTTGGTTCTGTCTACTGCAACAACTGTCAGTGGAACCTCCCTTTCCACTGCCGATTTCCCAAGATCTTTTGACTCTGGAAAAGGGGACCCTGGTTCATCCAGGTCTCAAGTCCCTTTATCTGCACGCATGGTTCCTTCTGACATAGTGACTGCCCACTTCGGGGTTTCCCCGAGGGTAGCACAGATCTTAGTAGAGGCCAGAAAGCCTTCCACCAGAGCTACATATGCCATGAAATGGAAAAGGTTTTCCATCTGGGCAGATAAGAAAGGGATTGATCCCTTTTCCTGTTCAGTCACGAAGGTCCCAGACTACATGCTACACCTTTATGATGTGGGCCTTTGCTATTTGATCCTGAAGGTCCACCTTTCGGCCATTTCTGCCTATCATATCCTGATAGGACAAAAGACCTTGGCACAGTTAGAGGTATCCAAAACATTTCTGAAAGGGATCCTTCATCTCAAACCCCCTATCAGGAGCCCTGCTTCTCCTTGGGACCTAAACTTCATTCTTGAAAAGCTCACCCTGCCACCTTTCGAGCTGGCAGCAAGTGCAGACATGCGCTACGTCTCTCGGAAAGCACTTTTCTTAGTGGCCATCACTTCAGCTCGAAGAATTTCCGAGCTTCAGGCTCTCATGTGTAAGATACCTTATCTGATTTTTCACAGAGACCGGGTGGCTCTGAGGACCAGTCCCAAGTTTCTACCCAAGGTGGTATCTGAATCCACCTTGACTCAATCCCTGGGCCTGCCGGTGTACTATCTGGAATACTCCCAACAGGGGGGAGAAGCTCTTCTGCATACATTGGATGTACACAGAATTCTCCGGTACTATACGGACAGGACTAAGTCCCTCCATAAATCTGACCAATTGTTTGTTTCCTTTGCGCCCAAAAGAGAGGGTGCAGCGGTCTGTAAACGGTGTTTGTCCAAATGGTTGGCAAACTGCAATGCTTTCTGTTACCAGTGTACAACAAAGACCTTACAGGTCAGGTTAAAGGACATTCAACCAGAGGCATGTATGCTTCTACTGCTTGTTTCAGGAATGTTTCAGCTGCAGGCATTTGCGCAGCTGCAACTTGGAGTTCTGTTCATACTTTTACCAAGCATTATGGCCTGGGCATTGTGTCGAGTTGAAGAGCGGGCTTTGGCATTGCTGTCCTACAGGGGCTCCTTTTGTGAGTCCCTTAGAGTGGCCAGGAAACTCTCCTGCCTCCCTGTGTCTCAGACCTGTCTCAGGTCACTGCTTGGGACTCAGTCCTATTTGTGAGTACCTACTGCAAGAGCCCTCTCGAAGTAAGGTAGTACAGTTACGTAAGAACTTACCATAACAGTAGATCTTCGAGAGAGGCTCTTGCAGTAGGTACTGCTTTCCCTAACCCAACCTCTTCCCGAGTTTCCTTCTGTGGTTCTTCATATTTTGAGGCAGTTTTGGACTCCAGGAGCCCTCTCCTTTTCTCCTGTCACTCCTTTTTAGGTCTCCAGTGGGAGTACTGGAAGGTAGACATGGGAACCGCTCCATGTATAGCGTCACGCTGACGTCCGTCACGTGACATCAGGGGGTGGTCCCCTGCCGGACACTGCTAGCTAGAATTTTTCCGTGTGGTCCTAACGCCTGATGACTTAGTCCTATTTGTGAGTACCTACTGCAAGAGCCTCTCTCGAAGATCTACTGTTACAGTAAGTTGTTACATAACTGTACTGTACTGTCCCATAAAGAGTCTTACCTTATCAGTCATAAGTAAAAGGTGGTATTGAGGACGATCCCCCTACAACTTTTATGTAAGCCAGGAAATCTGTCTCCCATCCTTCTGTCCAAGGCCAGCAAACCTGAAGGAGAAGGAGCTGCACAAGTTGGATTTGCGCAGGACTGTCAGGAGTTATCTAAAAAGGACCTCAGAGTTCAGAAGTCCGAGAAGCTGTTGTTCTCTTCAGAACGGCAAAAAAAGGTCAGAAAGCTTCCAAGGCCACCTTGGCCAGATGCTTACAGAGCTACTGATGCCAAAGAGAAAACTTTGAAAAATATAATAATTCGGTACAATTCAGCTTGCATTCTATGTAGTTCTCTTTCTTGTTATTTATTACTGAGTAAATTTGCATGAGTTCATGATATTTATCCCTTAGATTTCCCTTAGTTTACCTGCCACTGTAGCTTACACTCTACTTCAAGTCATAATGTTCTGTTGTGACATCAGTTTGTTGTCATGGGAGTAACTGTGATGTCACAAGCACTGCATTATGAACTCATTTAGGGAGAAAGCAACAGGAATAGATGAACTCTTCAGGAGCAAAGATCCCGTTTTCATGCAAATAAGGGAGAGGAAGAATACAAAACTAATATGAAATAACAAGCTGAACTGTGTCTAAATGTTCTGGTTTGTTAAAGTTCTCCTGAAGGTGACGGCTGCTCTTTAAGGGCTGGCATCACCAAGGCGTATGCTGCTGAGAAGAGGTGGAGGTGGAGGAGGAGGAGGAGGACGACTCTCTCTACCAGGATTCTACTTCCTTGTCGGAAAGAGCAAAGGCACTATCATCGAGGCACAGGTCAGGAAGCACAGGAAAACCAGAAGCAGTTGTAAAATACGCAACAAGAACTGCAATGGGTAGCAACATATTCATGAATTCCAGGCCAGTGAAATCTACAGCACTCTGGCAAGGGTGCGATCCCTCCCCGAGTGACCAGCCCTAGGACTATCAATGTTGCTGTCTCTAACAACTCAGATCTACAGTATGCTTTTGTGGTATAACCAATTCTTCTAGCTGGTCCTGTGTCAGAAGTTTAACTCGAACTCTGTACAGTAGCCCATTACATTTTTAAACATAGGTTCACCCTGTTTTGATTTCACCCCCAGCTGCTCAAAATAACCCTGGAGAGAAACATGGTTAGCTTGTTCTGAAAGAAAATCACAGTCAGTAATCAGTTTAGTTTCAGCAGTTTCATATGTTAACCCCTTATGTCCATCAGTCTTTTGTTGGCACTGTTTCTTCAGTCTTTCTTTCCTGTGCTTCCAGATCTTGGAGCTTTGCTCAAACAAGTCTAAATCAAAATCAGCAAAAGGAAGAGTCGCTGCATCTGAGATTTTCTTTGCCTGAGCTCTTTTTACCACAGCTGCTGAAACATTAGGATTTACTCCCTCTTTGATTAACTCGGTAAATCCTGGATAGTTATTTCCAGTAACCACAGGTACAGGTAACTTTTAGGTACTACCCCCACTTTCATTTGGTGCAACACCTCATTAATAGTCGCTTGGCTGGTGGGATAATATCAGGTGTCCCTGTGGATGCAGGTGACACCAGTACCTGGTCCTTTTGGACATTGTTTTCCTAGTACTTCAATATGTACTAGGGTCTGTCTGCTTCCCGAATCTATAAGTCTCTTCACAGTCTTATCTCTCACCTTCACATCTGTTAAGTACCTGCCCCAGTTTGCTAAGGACAAATCTTCTCCAGTGTCACTCTTCTTACTACGGCAGTTTCTTGCAATGTGACCTGGCTTATTGCAGTTATAGCAAATAAAGTCTTTGGGTGCAGATTTGTTACCCCACCAGAGTTTTTATCAGACTTGGAGTTTAAATGGGAAAAAGAATGTCTTACTGGTGCTTGGCTTTTACCTCACTGCTGTGGCGTCTGTCTGGCCATTTGGTAGTCTTCTGCCAAAGAAACAGCCTTTTCTAGGGACGTGGGTATGTTGTTCAATCCACACTGTCTGGCAGGTTCCTTGCTGCTTTAATTCTTGCCGGAAGGTCTTCAAGCTGGCTCTTCCCACCCACCTGGGTGGTAAAACACTCGCTTCCGCCACATGACGCCAGATCTTCTTTACCGTTTGGAAGCTCAGGTTCCCTCCTTAGTGCTCTGCGTTTGTAGGCCTGGATCCTAATCCTTCGGATTTTCTGAAAATAGTTTTAAAGTTTACGAGACTTAAGTCTTCATCTTCCCTCACGGCTGCGATGGCTACTAAGTCTACTCCCGGCTTCCGTCGGTGCCCTTGGGGGCAGAAGATGTCTTGGCCCGACCTGCACGCCACGTGCGTTTACTGCCTGGGATTTGCTCATGATCTGCAGGCCTGCGATCTATGCAGTTCCTTCATGCCTTCGGTTGTAGAGGACCGCGCTGCCTGACTTAAACTGGGGCGCCCCGAGAAATGGTTTCCACCGGTGAAGTTGAAGGAGGCCTGTTGGGCAGTGTCCGCGGCTGCAGGCTCCGCAGAGTGGCTGGAGCAGTTGATCGCCCTCGAGGAGGAAGCGACCCAGGCCACGTCTTCGTCTTCCTCGGTGTCGGCATTTATCCCGCTCTCCTTGGGCTCCTCCTACACTGCCTTTTTGTTTTTTTTTAAGGAGCATTGTTAGTCCCCCTCCACCAAGGGAGAAGGGCCCTCAGGGACTCACACTAGTAGGTCAAAGAAAAAAGAAGTGAAAGGTAAATCCTACCATTGTTTGTGGGAGCGGGAGAGATCTCGTTCCCCGGAGTGTCTGCTTTCGACTTCGGTCGAAGTTGCGGCTAAGGCCACTGGCTTCACGATGTCCCCATCAGGTCAGCCGGCCGAGACACCTATCCATGCGGTTGAGATTTTTCTCGACCCGTTGGACGGGTTGTCGACTGGAGAAGCCGACACCCCTTCTTAACCGGTTCCTCCGGTGGTTACTAAGGACTTGCCCATGCCTTCTGTGCCAAAGTCCTAGGTTAAGGACCCTGAACCGAGGGATGAGTGGGTTTTCCCCGCGCCTTCTTTGACCCACCATTGGTGACCCCAAAGGTCTCGGTCTTGGTCCTCCTCCATGTCGGGTAAGTCCCACCGACATCGGCAGTCTCTGTCCCGGCATCACGGAAAGCGGCATTGCTGCTCTTCCTCATTGTCCTCTTCGGAGGATAGACTTGGGCACAAGTTGCGTTGGCGCTATGAGGACATGATGTGGCAGCAACTCTTGCTAGCTGGTAATAAGCCGACTCCATCGCCTTAACCGGCTGTTAAGTGGCTGTCGCCCGAATGACTGACACAACCCTCACTTTCGTCGATGAGCCGACTCCGGCACAGATTGCTCGGCCGAAACCGGCTGCTCCACCCATTGTGGTGGAACCACCGCCTCCATAAACTAAGACTGGGGCCCCAACCAAGGATTCTCGGTTGAGTCAGGGCTTGCCCCACAGGTTGTCGGTCACTGTCGCCCCGCTCGGCCTCGGCAAGTGGAGGGTGGCTCAGGTGCTCGTCAGCTGTTCTCGGACTCCTCGGAGTCCGACGACTCCTTGTATTCCAGGCCCTTGACCTGGAATCTTCCAGGGGTCAGTCAGTGGACGAGAGCCCATCCTCGTTCCTGGGAATTTTTCAGCTCATCTCAGTCCTCTGGGATGCAGCTCAAACCCGTACAAAAACTGGCCAGATATCCCCTCACGGAAATTCTGGACCGAGGGGATTCCCCCACGGAGGCCTTCCCTGTGGCCGAGGCTATTGTTGGCCCGGCCTTGGCAGCGGCCTGCTTCCTGTCCTGTGCCTTCAGCCAGGATGGCTTGCAAGTACGCAGTCCCCACTGGTTCCCTCTCTGGTTTTTTGGAGCACCCCTCAGCTGAGGGGCTGGTAACCGATAGCGTCTTCCGGCGCTCCGGAAACACTAGGGACATGGAAAAGCCCCTGACAAGGAGTCCAAGAAGCAGGACTACTCGGGGCGCAAAGTTTATGCTGCCTCCTCCCTAGGTCTTCGACACGCTAACTCGGCCATGCTGATTGCACATTTTTCACATGCCTTTATGGGTTCCCTGGATAAGGTGCTTCCTTATCTTCCGGTTGACCTTCAGACGACGGTTAAGCAGATGCAAGATCAGTGAAGGGCGGTGGCCAAACAGCTCCAAACTGCTTTGGACATTGGAGACTCTTGTGCCCGGTCAGCAGCGGCCGCAGTAGCCATACGCCGCAGAGCTTGGCTGTGGATCTCCACCTTTTCGTCGGATACCTAGCACAAGCTGGCAGACGTTCCCTTACTGGGCACAGACTTGTTTGGGCCAGGGGGTGGAAGGCCATCTCCAGAGGATCGAGAAGTCCAGTGCCACCTTGGACTCTGTCACGTCTGCCCAGAAGGACAAAGGTCGCCATCAGCAGCGTAAGCCCTTCCGCCCGTGCGGCACGTCCAGCCCAGCAGCACCAGCAACAGGGCCAGCAGGCTCACGCTTGGTGCCCCAAGGCCAAGTCTGCCGCTTCCTCCAGTAGGAAGCCTGGAGGGAAGGGTCTTACTCCAAGCCTGTCCAGTGATGGGTTGAGGGGTGTCACCCCCAACCTCGACACTCCTCCCCAGGTCCCCCCCATGGGGGGGGCGGCTCCGCCACTTCCTTTCCGCTTGGTCTGCTATCACCACGGACTGTTGGGTGCTGGAAGTGGTCAGCAGGGGTCTGCCTCTGGAATTCGAGCAGACCCCCCCTCGTCGAGCCGTCGCCCAGCGGGGGGCTACAGGTTCTGCAGCCTCTCTGTCAGCTCATCGAGCTGACATAGCTCTGCTCCTCCTCCAAAAGGAGGTGATCAGTGAGATGGCGGATCCTCCTCCAAACCTGGGGTTTGTGTCCAGGTTCTTCCTGGTCCCAAAGCGGACGGGGGGGGGGCTGGTGCCCCATTCTCGATCTGCACGACTTGAACAAGTTCCTAAGGCTGTGCACTTTCAGGATGGTCACTCTGGCTCAGATCATTCCATCCTTGGAACTAGGCATGTGGTTTTGCTCTCTGGATCTCCAGGACATGTTCTTTCACGTCCCAATCCATCCGTCTCGTCAGCGATTCCTCCATTTCAGAGCAGAGGGATCACTTTGAGTTCCGGGCCATGCCCTTCGGCCTTTCTCCAGCTCCCAGGGTCTTCACCAAATGCATGGCAGTGGTGACAGCATTCCTGCGGCGCCGAGGGGTCCGGGTGTACCCTTACCTGGATGACTGGCTGATAGCAGCCCCCTTCCACGTTGGAGGTGGAGCGGTCCAGGGATCTGGCCCTCCAGGTCTGCTCTCAAATTGGCCTCCTGATCAACGAGACCAAATCGGAATATGTGCCATCGCAGGTGATTCAGTTCATCGGGGCAGAGCTTGTCTCTTTGAGCCATAGCTCGGCTCCTGGCAGAGAAAGCCAAGGTCCTTTCCTCCTTTGCCCAGTCATTTCTGGTTGGGCAATTGCACCCTGCCCTGGACTTCCTGCACCTTCTGGGCCTCATGGCAGCCTGCACCAGTGTAGTCCGTTGGGCCCTCTGGCATATGCACCCCCTGCAATGGGGGCTGGCCTGCCAGTGGTCACAGCGCTCCAGTCCTTTGGACCAGCCGGTGACCGTGACCCAGAAGATGTGGGACGGCCTGCAGTGGTGGCTCGTCCCAGCTCATATGCAGGAGGGTATCCCATTTGTCCGCCCCGAGCTGATGGGTCACTCTTACGACCGACGCGTCTTTGATGAGTTGGGGTGCCCTTCTGGGGGAACTCCAGGCCCACGGCCTCCGGTCCCCTCAGGAGTCTCGATGCCACATCAACCTGCTGGAGCTTCAAGCGGTTCGACTAGCCCTCACCGCCTTCGCTCCATTTGTACAGGGTCAGGTGGTTCAGGTTCAGATAGACAACACCACAACCATGTACTATCTCAACCATCAGGGCAGGACGCACTCCTTGCTTCTGTGCAAGGAAGCTCTCCGCATTTGGTCTCTCGTGGTCAGCCTGGAGGCAGATCTCCTAGCCATCCATGTGGCAGGAGCCTCGAACAGTCTGGCCGATGCCCTCGGCTGGATAGGCGCTGCATCTCACTAGTGGTCTGTCCTGCTGAGGTGTGCAAGACCTGTTCTCCCATTGGGGCATCCTCAGGAGGACCTGTTCGCCTCCAGGAGAACGCGAGGCTGAGGCTGTTTCACGCCTGACCCTCAAGCGGGTCTCGCTGCAGGGGATGCCTTCTCGAGGCCACAGACCCCGGGCCTCTTCTACGCCTTCCCTCCATTTCCCTTGATCCACAAGGTGCTTCTCAAGGTGAAGAGGGACAAGGCGCAGGTGATTCTGGTAGCACCAGACTGGTCTTGCGAGTTCTGGTACCCAGATCTCCTCAGCCTCCGCTCCAGGCTCCCGAGGCAGCTTCCAGCCCACCAGGACCTGATCTCAGTCAGCAAGGGGAAGGTTCTCCATCTGAACCTTTAATCCCTGCACCTGACGGCCTGGTTCCTGAGCGGCTAGAGTTCCAGGCCTTGGGTCTTTCCGACGAGGTCCTCAACGTCGTTGAGGCGTTCCATAAGGAATCGACCAGAAAATACTACACCTTCAGATGGAAAAGATTCTCCATTTGGTGTCAGGACAAGGGGTTGGACCCCTCTTCCTGTCCATTGGCTAGTATTTTGGACTAACAGTAGTCACTTTCTCAGCTAGGGCTTCGGTCGACGACCCTTAAGGTGCACCTGGCAGCCATCTCTGCTTACTTGGCGTGCAGCAAGCAGTCAGTGGCACAGGAGAAGGTGTTAGACGCTTTTCAAGGCTGAAACACATATCCTCCGTGCGGAGAACCTCCACCTCCATGGGATCTACTGCTGGTATTGGCTAAGCTCATGGGCAAGCCATTTGAACCGATGCCAAGTGTGACATCTCTCACCTGTCATGGAAGACCGCCTTCTTCTTGTTAGCTATTACATCAGCCAGAAGGATGGGAGAGCTCCAGGCACTTTCCATAGAGTCTTCCTACCTGGTCTTCCACAGGGACAAAGTTGTCCTTCGCCCCACCCAAAGTTCCTTCCGAAGGTGGTGTCGGAGTTTCACCTTAACTAGGTGTTGACTCTGCTGGTGTTCTACCCCAATCACACCTCGGAGGCCGGATATAGGCTCCATACTTTGAGCGCTCGCTTACTATAGGGAGCGGACGGCTGAAGTTCGGGGAAGCCGCACCTGGCAGACCTGCAGCCAAGCGGACGATAAGCAAGTGGTCACCTCCTGCATAGATCTCTGCTATAGGTTGGCGGGCATGGAGCCTCCCAAAGGGATAAGAGCTTATTCTACCCTCCATACCGCTGCTTCGGTAGCTGCTTCTAGGGACGTCCCTATCCCGGAAATCTGCAGGGCTGCTACCTAGAAGTCAACATACACCTTTATTTCCCATTACCACGTTGACCTTGAGTCACGCCGGGATGCTGGTTTTTGGGACCTCAGTTCTCCAGTCCTCATTTCCCAAGTAGGGGGTGCGCGCCTTGCCTCCCACCTCCTAGAGAACTGCTAGGAGTCTGCCAGACAGTGTGGATTGAACAACATAGCCACGTCCCTAGGTTACTCACCTGTAACAGGAGTTCTAGGAGTGGTATGTCTTGTTCATCCACATTACCCACCCAACCTCCCTGGCTTTGACATGCAACCTGGCTTCCAGCAGGCTAGATCTGGCATCATGAGGCGGAGCCGAGGGTTTTACCATCCGGGTGGGTGGGAGGAGCCAGCTTGAAGACCTTCTGGCAAGATTTAAAGTGGCAAGGAACCTGCCAGACAGTGCGGATGAACAACATATACCATGCCTAGAACTCCTGCTACTGGTGAGTAACCTGTATTTCTCCACTTTCGGGTTGGTGTTCTTTCACCCAGAGCTGCACATCTGTAGGCAGGATGTTGATGAATTGCTCCACTGCAAATGTGTCGATCTGTGGGACTGTTTTGCAATCTGGTTGGAGCCATGTCATAAGGAATTCTTCGATTCGAGTGAAGGCTTCTCGAGGATTGTTGACTGAGTTGTACTTCAGAGACCGAAATCTCTGTCTGTAGGTCTCTCCTGAGATGTCATACATTTCCAGGATTTCGCCTTTCACCAGGTCATAGTTTTCTGACTGTGCAGTGTCCATATTGCTGTGGGCAAATTGGGCTTTCCCTGTCAGGTAAGGTACCAGTCTGATTGCCCATTGCTGCTTTGGCCACTGGCATGCTGCGGCAACCCTTTCAAAAGTTGTCAGGTATGCTTCGATATCATCGGAGGGACATAACTTTGTAAGTTTAATGTATTTCAAGTTGCCTGTTTCTTGTTGCTCGTCTGGATCTGTGCCAGATCCTCTGCCTTTGATAGCCTGCAAGGCATCCAGTCACCGCTGCTCCTGTCGCTGCATCTCTTCTCTGCTTCTCCATGTCTTTTTGTTGTATAGTCCACCATTTGAAAAAGGCAGTCAGGCTTTCAGGTTCTGTCGCTGCCTGTTCTTTTTCCATCTCTGGTGCTGGCTGAACAGTCTCAGTATGGACTTTTGTTTCTGCTCCTAGTTTGGCTGCCATTCTTCTGGTAATCACTTCTGGACTTGGTGCTGCAGAATCCATACCATTCTTCTGTGCTTTCCTGGTACCAGGTCTAGTACCCACGCACAAAACTCCTGACTTAGAGCATGCACGTCATAAATCCCACTTAGGCTGGCACCATCTGTTATTGAGGCACAGGTCAGGAAGCATAGAAAAAACAGGAGCAGTTGTAAAATTTGCAATAAGAGTTTAATTATTAATAGTAAAATACAAAAAATAATTGTTCAGAATAACTATTTACAATGGCAATAGAAACATAGAAAACAGTCCTTAGTTTTTCTTCTCAATTTCCAATCTCTCTCTTTTTTTTACAAAACGTAGCTCCTTTTTATAAGTCTGTGCAGGAGCTCGTTAAGAAAATAACATGCTTCTCGCGGTGTCCTTGTAAGTTTCCAATGTTCTTGTCAGTTTCAGTTGGTGCAACAAAAAGAACATTGTGACCCAGAATTGACCTCTTGTTTACATCTTCTGCAAAAGGCTTAAACATTGCATCTCATGTTAACCCCTTGAGTTCCAAATAGCTTTGCAATCATTTCAACAGTATAACTATATACAGTTTTAAACAAAGGGAACTCTGTATCAGTTACATTTCCACAAAATGATTTACATATATTTTTATACCAGCAGATATGCAAGGGGGGAAGAAAAGACAGAACAGCAAGTGAGGGTAGAGAGATAGCGAGAGGCAGAGAATTACAAGACCATCGAGGTGATCAAGTCCTAGTTCTCACGAAAAAATGTGGTTGCACAACCAGACAGAAAAAAGAAAGAAAAAGGAGAGAATAGAACAGATCCTTGCATTTAAATTTTCTCAAACAACTGGGACAGGGCCGTATTCAGCCCTGTCACAGGCATCAGTGTTGGAGTTGTGCAAAGTGGCGATGCGGTCCTCTGTTCGTACATTTTCTAGGCACAACAGATTGGATATTTAAAGCTCCACCGATGTGGCCTTCGGTCGCTGCCCATATGGGGTATATATGGGACAATATTCTGATACCAGGGAAGTCTCCCCAAGGACCTGGTATACCAAGGCCAGAGCACGCCAAGGACAAAGTAGCCAGAAGGGACCTGAGTCTGGGTACATCTCAGCTAGGCCAAGTTCCAAGGCCCAGTATTTTGTATTTCTGATACAGAATATAAAAAGCAGATGACTTACAGCTTCAGCTGCGGTCCACTAAAGGTCATCTCATTGGGAAATTTCATAATGTAGTATTTTTTTCTACTCACACAACAGGTGCTAATAACTGATTTTTTTTTTTTTTTACCAGAAATGAGACTATTTCTTGACATGCTTTATTTTTTATATTTAATTTCTTCACCTCTGTCTTTTGAAAATTACCAGCTGACATTTGGAAATAACTGTATGAGACAATTTCTTGCCATGCTTTTTTCTACACGTATTAGCCAGTAACTGTAAATTCCGTGTTCCCCCTCTGGGCAACTCCAGCCTGGAAAACCCTTTAAGACAACACTGTAAGTATCTTAGTATCCCTGCAAGTTGGAGGACACTCCAAGAAAAGCCCAAGGGAGTTCTCAGCTGTTAGTCTCAACGGGTGCTTCTGCTACGCCTGTGATAAGCTACAAAAGCTGGGGTAAGAATGGATCAGAGCACTGCTTCTAGCACATGATAGTTATTGGTGGATGGTCTTGCCATATTAAGAGCTTCAGTTTTAAAACAGAAGCACTTACTATCACTGGACTGTCACCCAGCAAAGACATTTTCCACAGTAGAAGTTAAATATACAAACTTCCACAGGTTAAAAGGTACAGCTGTGGGCACTGGGTGTGCAGTAAGCAGCTGGGTGTAGGATGAAATTTTTTCATAAACAAAGAAATGTCAAGTTTTACTTGGGGAGGATGATTCTGTGACTTCAGCATAAAAAAAAAAATATACTTTATAAAATAAAATATGGGTAACCACACACATCTCGTCATGTGTTTTCATCATAGGGTTGAAAAGACAGCATGGACCTTACCTCTAGAGCTTTGCTGTCGCAGTCCATATGCTGTCACCTCAGCTGTGTTAATGAGACAACTATAGTTCCTTTCTTCCATTGTGCTTTATGCTACTGTAATGTTATACTACCTATTATATACTTAATAACCTGCATATCTTATGCACTTGCTCACTTTGTTGTAATGCATCTACCCTAAGTACTTGCTCTGTTATATTTGTAATTAATTCCAGTCACCCCTGAAAAAGGGACCTTTGGTCTCAATGGGTCCTACACGGTTACCAAAATGTATTTATTTAAGAGATTTACCAGATAAGCATACTAAGCGGGGACCGCTCGTTTCCAGATGCGACCTGGGGGTTACATAGGTCGAGATAGGTACAGAATGCACAGTACAACGGTGAATAGACAGCAGGTTCAGTAGACAACTCAATAACAGTGGTATATAAATCAGCTGAGAGTGGATACAAACAGGGAGAGAAATTGCCAGTGGTATTGCAGCAGATGAGTGTGGATACATACAGGCCGAGATTTGTAGGTACAGTAGGTGCAGCTAGGTTGACAGTAAAATGTACATTTACGAGGTTTGGTCCACAGGACAGAGTGCATAGTTTGTTGTGGCATGGTTAGGCATAGACTACCGGGTGAAAACAGTAGAGCAGTAAAATATATTGGCACTGTAGGAATACTAGGCTTGTTGCTTTAGATATTATTTATGAGCCATTTGGATGCCGCTGGTGATAGGACTAGGCTGTAGGTAGCAATTACATACATCTGAGAAGTGGGCAAGTAGAAGTGGTTTGAGAAGCCAGTGGGAGGTGGAGAGCCTGATATCTGTAGGTAAATCATTCCATAGTTTGGGCAACAATGTTTGAAGGCCAGTTGGCCTTTTGAAGTGGATGAAAGGGACTTGGAGTTGTTTTGAATCCGAACCTCTGAGGGGTATGCGGGGGTTGAGTTGCTAGTACACAGCTGAGATGGGGGGAGAGGGCATTGGACCAGTATTTGGCAATGAGATTAGTGCAATGCAGTTTACGCCAAGACTCCAACAATGGGAAGGTAAGGGTGCTGTACAAGTCGCAGTGATGGGTGGAAGGTGGGCAGTCAAGGACGAACCGGCAGAAAGAATGAAAGAGGGGGTCCAGGCTGGCCAAGGTGGATGGGGGTGCTGAACTGTAGACCACGTCGCCATAGTCAAAAATCGGGAGGATCATTTTGAGGGCTAGTTTTCTCTTGACTGAGGTTGGAAGGTTGCCTTTATTGTGGTAAAGTGCGCCTAATTTAGGGTGTAGTTTTTTCTGTAGTGAGTCAATGTGGGCATAGAAATCAAGGTGTTGATCGAGCCAAACCCCCAGGTACCTGAACGAGGTGCAGGATTCTAGGATGGATCCGTCCAGAGTGTGGAAGACGGGGGGCACTTCTAGACGGGATAGTTTAGGATGGGTGCCGAAAGTTACGGAGACGGTTTTCTTTGCATTGGACAAGTTGGTTGGACCCTAAGCCAAGCGAGCGGCATCAAAATCCGTTGAAGAGAAAAGTTTGTGTCCCGATGGAGAGGCCGGAGGTGTACAGTACTGTATCATCTCATGACATTTGTATGGCTGAGTTGGAACAGAATTGAGGTAGATCATTTAAAAATATGGAGAAAAGCAGGGGGCCCAGGACTGAACCCTGGGGGACCCCCATGTTAACTGGGAGTGAGGTGGAGACATGAGGGCCAATTTTTACTGCCTGCTTCCTGCCTGTCAGGTAGGCTTAGAACCAGCTGGTGGCAAGATGAGACAGGCCTGCGTGTTGCAATTTTATGAGAAGTTTTGAGTGGGATACAGTATCAAAGGCTTTGGCCAAGTCAGTGAAAATAGCGGAGGTGATGTGGCCCTTGTCCATTCCCGAGGAAATATCATTTGTGAGCCTTAGCAGTGCTGTGATGGTGGAGTGTGTTTTACGAAAGCCCGACTGAAACGGGGTAAAGAAAGAGGTGGAGTCCAGGAAATGTGTGAGTTGGGAGAGGGCTAGGTGTTCTTGAAGCTTGGCCAGAACCGGTAGGAGAAAGATCGGGCGGTAGTTGCCAGGCTCAGATGGATCACCTCCTTTTGGTAGTGGGATGATTACTGCTTCCTTCCAGGCTGCTGGAATTTTTGCCGTGGAAAAAGAGTGGTTCAAGAGGTCGGCTAGGGGGGTGGCTATTGCAGGGGCTGATAAGAAGAGGAGTTTGGCATCCAGTCCTAGAGGGCACTTGCCTTTGTTTGGGTCTAGGGAGCGTGAGGCAGCTAGAACTTCAGCTGAGAGATGGGTCAGAAAGAGAATGAGGACACGTGTGTGGGGTCGGCGGGGGTATTAAGCAGAGGGTGTATGTGGGTGTGTGAGTTGTTGGCTGTCTAGAAGAGATTTGGCGCTAGTGGAAAAGAAGGAGTTGAAAGTTGAGGCAACTTCGCTGGGGCTGATATATTGTTGCCCTGTATGTTTAGGGTAGGGGTGGGTGGCTGGGCAGGGGGAGAGAACAGGGTTTTAACGGTTTTCCAGAATTTGGAGGGGTGACTTAAATTAGTGGTGTGAGCCTCTCGGAAATAGTTGTTTTTTTGCCTGTCTTATGGCTTTAGTGCAGTTATTTCGGAGGGTACGGTAATGCTGTAGAGATGCAGGGGAGTCTAATAGCCTGTGTTTTTTCCAGGCCTGGTCTCTAGCCAGACATCTGCCGATTTAATGTCAGCAGAGACCCAAGGGAGATGGTATTCCTTACTTTTCTTTCTTTAAAAGGAATAGTCCCATATGGCAAGGAGCTGCTTTCTAAACATTTCGAAAGCGTGGTCAGTAGTGGGCACCAGCTTAATAAAAGACCAGTCGGCGAGTGAGAGGTCATTTAAAAGGGAGTGGAGACAGAGGGATTTGTATGCTCTCGTAAGGATTATCCTTGGTGAGTGGTGGTTTGTAGGTCTGTGCATCTTCCTGGTCATGTAGACCATATGGTGATCGCTCAAGGAATCAGGTAGGATGCCAGCCTTAATTATTCTGTGTGGGTGTGTAGTGAGAGCCCAGTCCAGAAGGGAGTGGTTGCGTGTTGTAGGGTTCAGGCGTGTGGGTTGTTCTCTATTAGTTGGGAGGGTTTAGGATTTGACACTGCTACGTAGTTTTGAGCAGTCGGGTGCTAGCCAGTTATGGTTTAGGTCACCGAGGATGTATAGTTCACCTGTGGCAGCTGTAGCTTTCAGGGAGGCTAGATGGTCGATGTTGGAATTCCCAGGTGTAGCTGGGGCGCAATAAATCCTGGCCACATATACCGGGGAGGTATGTAGCAGAAGAAGTTTAATCAGCTTAGTTTCTATCTGGGGAGACAGACCTGTGATTTGGACAGGGGTGTAGTGAAGCCTATTTGATATATACATGGCTATGCCGCCGCCTTTCTTAGTTCCTTGGCGGTCCTGCCTAATTGCAGTATACCCAGGGATGGCTATTTCTGCATCCACATGGTGAGGTTTGAGCCATGTCTCTGATATGATGCAGATGTCCGGTTGGAGGGTTTGGGTAGAGACTTGCAGCTCCGAGATTTTATTTAGTAAGCTGTGGATGTTCAGGTGGAGTAGGCTTAGTCCCTTTGGAAGAGTTACGAGGTTGGGGTCAGACGACGGGCCCGGGTTTGTTTCGATATCACCTGCCAAGAGAAGCAGCAGGGTGAGATACCTTATATGCCATGTATTTCTTGGTTTAGGTCTGGAACGGGAGAAATGTGGGGACTGGGGAGGGGCAACAGCCCCTTGATTACTTAGGGCAGATAGGCTCACGGGGAAAGAGAAGGGTATGACTGAGGGACTTGTGAACCACGAACAGGTGGTTGTGTGAAACTGCCACTCCTTGGGAGTAGGTAGGGGTGGAGGAGGGGGTGAGGGCGAGGGCGAGATATTATGGTGGAGGTCTGGGTTATTTATGGACTTATTTGATGGAGGTAGAGAGGTGATAGGCATGGCAGTGGTAAGCACTGCTAGTAGGTAGAGGATCATGTTTGTGTAAGTGGTGAATACAAGAAAAAGCTGTAATTGGTAGTAGCGGCCTCTACTGGTGGGAATTGATAACCTGCAAACCTGAAAGTGGGCTGATAGGATTTGGCAGAGTCACCTGACCTTGCAGCTGCCTATAAATTTGAGTGCCGACCAAGGGTGGTGGTGGGGGCGTCGGGGCCAGAATCACGGCAGAGCAGTGCAGCACAGTGTGCAAGCCGGAGAGTCAAGCTTGTGACACCAGTCCATTCACAGAAGAAAGAGTCCTGAAAGAACTCCTAAAACTCAAGGTGGACAAAGCAATGGGGCCTGACGGGATTCACCCCAGAATCCTAAAAGAACTAAGGAAGGACCTAGTGACACCACTGACCACGCTTTTTAACAGATCATGGCAGGATGGGGCAGTACCTGAGGACTGGAGGAGGGCAGATGTGATCCCTTTCACAAAAGTGGGAGCAAGGCAGAAGCAGGAAACTACAGACCTGTAAGTTTGACCTCAGTGGTAGGGAAAATGATGGAATCACTTCTGAAAGAAAGAACTGTTGAGTACCTAGAGGTCAGCGGGGCACAGGACCCAAAGCAGCATGGATTTACAGCAGGATGGTCATGTCAGACGAGTCTAATTGATTTCTTCGACTGGGTGACCAAAGTAATAGACCAGGGAGGGGCTGTGGATATGGCCTACCTAGACTTTAGCAAGGCATTTGACACAGTCCCACACAAAAGATTAATAATCAAGTTAGCCAGCCTGGGAGTGGATCCCAGGGTGGTAGTCTGGGTAGCAAACTGGCTGCACAACAGGACACAGAAGGTAATAGTGAATGGAACACATTCAAGAAAGGGGGGTTACTAGTGGAGTACCTCAGGGCTCAGTACTGGGTCCAGTCCTCTTTAACATCTTTATAGGTGACATTGCAGAGGGTCTGGAGGGAAAGGTATGCCTCTTTGCAGATGACACAAAGATCTGTAACAGAGTTGATACACAAGGGGGGTAGAAAAGATGAGAAGGACTTGGCAAGGTTGGAGGAATGGTCAGACATGTGGCAACTTAGATTCAATACAAAGAAGTGCAAAGTAATGCACCTGGGAAACAAAAACCCAGGAGAAGAGTACACAATAGCAGGGGAGGTACTAACAACAACAAAAATGGAAAGGGACCTGGGGGTAGTCATATCAGATGACCTAAAGGTGGATAAGCAATGTGAAAAGTCGGTAAGGAGAGCCAGGGGGATACTGGGATGCATAGGAAGGGGCATCACAAGTAGAAAAAGGGAAGTTGTTATCCCTCTGTACAGACAGTTGGTGAGACCCCATCTGGAGTACTGCGTGCAGTTTTGGAGACCTCATCTATGCAAGGACATAGACAGGATGGAAGCAGTCCAGAGGAGGGCAACTAAAATGGTGCAGGGTCTGCAGCAGAAGTCATATGAAGAGAGACTGAGAGAGCTTAATATGTATACTCTTGATGAAAGGAGGGACAGGGGGGACATGATAGAAACATTTAAGTACCTCAAGGGAATCAACAAAGTCCAGGAGGGTAGCATCTTTCAGAAAAAGAGATGTGTAAGAACAAGGGGGCACAATTTAAAGATAATGGGGGGACGGCTCAGGGGTAATGTGAGGAAATTTTTTTTTCACAGAGAGAGTGGTGGATACATGGAACAGCCTTCCTGAGGAGGTCGTTGGGTCTAAAACAGTGGGGGAATTCAAACATGCATGGGACAGACACAAGGCAATTATAGTGGGGGGTTGCAGGAAGTAGGCTGTTGGTTAACTAGAATCTGCAGCTTATCCAGTAGGTAGGGAAATGGGCAGACTGGGTGGGCCAAGTGGTCCTTATCTGCCGTCAAAGTCTATGTTTCTATGTTAAAAGGTGCCAAAATTTAAAACAAAGGAGCCCTGTCCTGGCTCACAGCGATCGATCGTCGTACCTTCTGGCTTCGGGGGGAGGGGGGTTCAATAAATATGGTTGCCCATACATTATTCTATATATGATTACTGAACTAAGAACTTCAGAATTTTAGAATTGTTTACATGAAACATGTTCTTATGGTTAGAAGAGTTCTTGAATGTTTAGAAAAGCACCCTGCTTGGCTAGTAATGAGAACATGATTATAGTGCAAGTTAATAGGGCCTCCCTGGGGAGTCTGTTATGGTATAAGAGACTCTGAGCCTGAGGTTTGTGAGAGAGGACCGTGAAGTGAAGCTGAGTGGTTCTGTTTTGTCAAAACCTTGGGAGAGGATTCTCTTATACCATAAGAGAGATCCCTCAGAGGCTCTATTAGCTTATCATAAATCACTCTAGTTTGAGTGATTTATAATAAATGTTATCCTTTTTTTTTATTTTTTTTATTTTATTGTGCCATCCTCCTCCCCGGCATTAAAATGGAGTGCTTCTTAGTACCTGTGCACAAGAGCACACAATACACCAAATGAGGTACAGTAGCTCTGCGTGCTGATTGGCCAAAATCACTATAGTGTTTATAGTTTAATGTAGATATATTTTCTTGTCTCCCACAGTTCTGGTTGTAGTGAACCACTACCTTGCTTTCCAGTACTTTGCAGAGGAGTATTACCCATTCTCTGAGGTAAGGATATGATTGTACCCTATAATAAGTTTGCAAGAGAAGAATGTTGTTAAATCCAGTCTGCTTGCGGGAAGTAGGTCTAGTTTTATCAGCATATTTGTCCTTCATCAGATTAGAACAATGGCAACTCTCACTCAGTGGGTTTTGTTGCAGTTTATTCATCTCGGAAGTTTTCCTAAGAAAGACATACTAAGCTGGTAATAGCTCATTTCCAGATGTGTCTGGATGAAGGGGGGCTGTAACAATACAGTAAGATGCAATATAGTTAACAGTTGTGCAAAAGGTAAATACAGAATTCAGAGAATCTCCGTAAAATAAGGTGCAATAGGTTAAATCCAATCAGCCATTGTGTAGCTGGCAACTGGTGAGCAGTTATTAACACAAAGCACTTCTTTTTAAGTAAGATCTGACTTTAGTCAATCTGTTGAAGTAATAGAGTTACCACTCACAGTGATGGCAGCCTGGGTTCAGGAAAGAGTCTGGGTGCTGGAGGATAGACATAAAAAGATGACTTAAGCGTCTGCCTCATTCTGGGTGTGTTGGAGTCTGTTCTCGCTATGCCAGCACTTCCTGGTGTTTCCCGGTGGCATGGTGGGCGAAAAGCAGTTGGTGGGAGACATGCTGTGTCCCCACATTGTGCATGCCAGTCGCATGCTTGTTGTGGGAAATGGTGTGGCATGCATCTTGAGGGAAGGGGTACACGCTGAAGCAGGAAAACTCTGGCTGACAGGATGACGGCCTCTGGCTTTCTTGGATCCTGTGTTGACATCTGCCCAGCACAGAAGGCGCATGAGAGGAGTAGGGGGGAGCCTTGGGAGTTTGGTTTGGGCAGTGGGATTGCAAGGTTCCAGAGTGTTCAGAAGGGGGTTGTGCCAGAGGAGATGGTGAAAATGTAAAATAAATAAAAAGGCATGTCTAATGCTGTTGCCTGTGGGTTTTTGCACCATTGACACATTGACCCTGTCCACACATTAGAACAGTTTAAAAAAAAATATATATATATATTTTTTTTCAAAACCTGTTCAGTTAAACCGGTTCCGTAAGCAGAACCATTTTTGAAAACCATAGTGTCCACATTGCTGTTGCTAAACTTGTTTTCTCCGTTCCTGTTAGATTCTGAGATTGTTTTAGTGCTTGTATCCCAGAAGTTATTGAATGTATCCTAAGAGCTTTGCCGCTATTGCTGTTAACTGCTGTAAAGAACACAGCCTTTATTGCTGATGGTGCTGTGACACATTATCTTGGAATAGTATTTGCCTGATGCATCTGATCTCAAGTAGTTGCATTGCTGTTTCACACCATTCAGTAAAATTAGTTTTGCAACAGCATTGTCTGTGTGATTTATTGGATTGAAAATCTTACTCCAACTCCAGTGGATTCCACTGGGGGCAGCTATCCCTTGCAGTTCCATGAAATGCAAGATGGTAGCCTGTCTTGAGTCCTGGGAGCATCTGTGTCATCCTGCCAGTCTCCGGGGTTTTCTGCTTGCTTTCCTGTCTGCCCCCACAAGACACTGGTGGAAGAGGTGTCAAGTACCTGTGCTCACAGAGATGTGTAGTTTCACATGGTGCCATTCAGTATCCTCCCTCCCAGTAGCCGGCTCCAGCTGCACTGCTGCCAGTGATCACCTAGGTGGTGGTATTGTAGTGGAGCCTACTGCCCTGCTTCCAGAATAGAGCATCCTCTGGGCTGCTCTAGCTTCCTCCCTTTGACCCCCGGTGTTCAAGGCTGGTTCCTATCCTGGGTTGCCAGCACCGCTAGCGATATTGTTGCTGAAGGGCTGGCCTCTTATAGTATCTTTTGTGCAACATAGAATTGCTGTATAAGTGATGGACCTAAAAGCGCATAGTGAAAGTACTTGATAGAAACTTTCAAGTACAGTACCTGAAGGGAATCAACAAAGTCCAAGAGGGTAGCATCTTTCAGAAAGAGATGTGCAAGAACAAGGGGACACAATTTGAAGATAGAGAGGGGATGGCTCAAGGGCAGTGTAAGGAAGAATTTTTTCACAGATAGGGTGGTGGACGCATGGAACAGCCTCCCTAAGGAGGTTGTGGGGTCAAAAACAGCAGGGGAATTCAAGAATGCATGGGACAGACATAAAGCAATTCTAGTGGGGGGTAGGAGGAAGTAGGCTGTTGGCCAACATGGATCTGCAGGTTATTCAGTAGGTAGGGAAATGGGCAGACTGGGTGGGCCAAGTGGTCCTTATCTGCCGTCAAAATGTATGATCGTACTTCAAGAGGGCTCTTGCAGTAGGTAATTACATATAGGACTGAAGCCGGCAGGCATCGGGACCCCACGGAAACATTTCTAGGTAGCAGTCTCTGGTGGGGGACCGCCCCCACGTCAGGTGACCGACTTCATGCGACGTCAGTATAAGAGGCGGTCCCCACCGCCTTCCAGTTCTTTCCGACTTTGGCTTGTGAAAGCACACCATTAGGTAAATTCACCTGCTCGTCAGTCTGTAAATCGATATTTTACGGTTTTTCTTGATTTCTTCAAATTTCTACTAAATTCACATCAGTCATCGCGGCGGTGTATGTCGCCCCTACACCCTCTGAGCACAAGAGTAAGTGTGACTCATGCGGGGCCCAACTCCCACACAAGGACGGTCACTCCCAGTGCCTCTTCTGTCTGGGCCCGGATCACCCTGTGAAGAAGTACCAGCATTGCCTGAAATTCAACATCGCCATCCGCAGAAGGAGGCAGCAGTCCCTGCGGACCCATATCCTCAAAAAGAAAATGACCTCCATGGAAAAGGAGCTGAAGAAGCTTTGTCAGGCCTCCACTTTGCCTGAGGGACATCAAAAAAAGAAGAGCCTTCTGCCCCTCCTTCGGCTGGGACAGTGGCTGTGCGCCTTGGACATGCAGGATGCCTACCTGCATATCCCTATATGCCCGTCCCACCTCAAATACCTTCGGTTTTCTTTTCAGGAGGACCACTACCAGTTCAGGTCCCTCCCATTTGGTGTCTCCTTGGCCCACCGAGTATTTATCAAATGCTTTTCTGTGGTGGCGGCCCACCTGTGTACCCAGGTGGTTTGGGTTTTCCCTTACCTGGACGATTGGCTCCTGGTGGCCCCGTCCAGGGAGGATCTCCTGCACTCCTTTTCCCTTACCCTGCAGGTTTTCACCAGCCTGGGTATTACCATCAACCAGGCCAAATCCCATTTGATCCCATCTTAAAGACTACAGTTTATTGGGGCGATGCTGGATACGACTTCCGGTATGGCCTTCCTGCCTTTGGACAGGGTGGCCACCCTTCAGGCTCAGGCCAGCCTTTTGTCCAGCCGCAGGCGGGGTCATTGCCAGGTCAGTCCTTCGCCTCGTCGGGCTCATGGCGGCTGCCATTCCGACGGTGCCTCGCGCTCTGCTCCACATGAGAATCTCTCAGTGGATGCTTCGGTCTCAGTGGGATCAGTTGTGAACGACTTGTATCTCGAGAGCCTGGTCTCCTCTCCGATGGTTTGGGACTTGCAGTGGTGGATGGTTCAGGAGAACCTTTGCCAGGGAGTTCCCTTCTGTCTTTCTCCCCCCTCCCAAATCCTAACAGACACCTCGGGCGAGGGTGGGGAGCCCACCTGGGATCTCAGCGGACCCAGGGCTCTTGGTCCAGGCTCGAGCAGACTCTTCACATCAATGTACTTGAGCTGAGGGCCATCCTGTACGCCTTACAAGCTCTGCATCTGTATCTGCTTCCCGGTCATGTGGCCGTTCAGACCGACATGTGCGTAGTGTGGTACATCAACAAACAGGGAGGAACCCATTCCTACCCTCTTTGCAGGGAAGCGATGCAGGTTTGGGATCGGGTGATACTTCACAACCTTCACCTCACAGCGGTTCATGTTCCGGGGGTTGAGAACACTTTCGCAGACCATCTCAGCTGATCATCCGCCCAAGCGCACGAATGGGAACTGCATCGGGGTGGTAGACTATGTCTTCCTACTCTGGGGAACCCCTCAGGTAGACCTGTTTACCTCTCCTCTCAACGCAAAACTTCCCGTCTTCTGCTCGCTCGCTCCAGGACGCGGCATTTTTTGGAGAGACACTCTGTCTCTAAACTGGAAGGGCAGATTCGTCTATGCTTTCCCCCCGATCCCGTTGATCCCGAGGGTCCTACACAAACTCTGTTCAGAAGGAGCTCGCATGATTCTCATCGCTCCGTTCTGGCCCAGGCAAGTTTGGTTCTGTCTTCTGCAACTGTACTCAGAGGAGCCTCCTCTTTTTCTTCTTCCACTGTCGCAACTTTTGTTGACCCAGGATCAGGGGACCCTGGTCCATCCAGGACTCAGATCCCTTCAGCTGTATGCGTGGCTCCTGCAGACGTGATTCAAACCCGGTTCGGGGTTTCGTCGCAGGTGGCGGAGATTCTAGTGGAGGCCAGAAAGCCCTCCACTCATTCCACTTGGGCCATGAAATGGAAAAGGTTCTCTATTTGGGCCTCTTCCAGAGCTTTCCGAGCCATTCTCCTGCTCTGTCAGGAGGCTCCTGAATTACATGCATCACCTCTTCGATCTGGGTCTCAGTCTCTCCTCCTTGAAGGTTCACATGGCGGCCATTTCCACATACCATGTTCCTTTTGGGGACAGGTATTTTGCACAGCTGGAAGTCTCTAAGACCTTCCTTAGAGGGGTTCTCCACTTGAGACCGCCCATTCGCGCACCTGCCCCTCCTTAGGACTTGAATTTCATTCTCGAGAAGCTTACCCTGCCTCCTTTTGAGCCGGCAGCATCAAAAGACCTTAAGTTCCTTTCCTGGAAGGCTCTCTTCCTGGTGGCCATTATCTCTGCTCCACGAATTTCCGAGCTTCAGGCCTTAATGTACAAAATCCCATATACCCTGTGTTTCTCCCTAAGGTGGTAGCGGAATCTATGCTGAATCAGTCCATGGAACTGCCTGTGTTTTTTATGCAACATTCCAATCAAGGGGTGTACCTCTTACATATTCTGGATGTTAACCCGATTCTGAGATACTACACCAACAGGACAAAGGATCTCAGAAAGACTGATCAACTGTTTCTCTTTTGCTCGCAAAAGAGAGGGCAGTGCTGTCTCCAAGCAATGCCTTTCGAAATGGTTGGCTCATGGCATCACTTTCTGTTATAACAAGTATCACAAGACGTTGCCAGGTCAAGTGAGAGGTCACTCCACTAGGGGTGTAGCTGCCTCTGCTGCTTGTTTCAAGAATGTGTCGGCGGCTGACATTTGTGCAGCCGCAACTTGGACTTCTGTCCATACCTTTTCGAAACATTACAGTTTGGACATTGCCTCTCGCCGTAGAGCTGGTTTCGGGTTGGCTGTTCTGCAAGGTCTTCTTTCCTAAGACTTTCACAGCCAGAGGATCTGTGTATGAGTAGTTTCCTCCTCCCATGAGCTTCTCTTTGTTCCAGACTGCTTGGGACTCAGTCCTATATGTAATTACCTACTGCAAGAGCCCTCTCGAAGTAAGATAGTACAGTTACGTAAGAACTTACCGTAACAGTAGATCTTCGAGAGAGGCTCTTGCAGTAGGTAATACCTTCCTGCTCTCCGTCCCCTTTAGCTTTTTCAGCTCCTTTTATAGGATGGGAAATATCCGCTTCTCTCTCATCTCACCTTTTGGCCTTTGGCGGGAAAGAACTGGAAGGTGGGCGTGGGGGACCGCCCCTTTATATTGACGTCACATGACGTCGGTCACCTGACGGGGTGGTCCCCCTCCAGAGACTGCTAGCTAGAAATTTTTCCATGGGGTCCTGATGCCGGCCGGCTTCAGTCCTATATGTAATTACCTACTGCAAGAGCCTCTCTCTAAGATCTGCTGTTACGGTAAGTTCTTACGTAACTATACTTTTTTGTGTGATCCTGTCCTAGAGTTCAGCACTTTCATACCGGGCAGCCATCATGCAGGTTTTAGTTCTCCCCAACCCCCCCCCACCACCACCACCGTATGCATTTTACTTCTTTATGCTTTTTTTTTGGGGGGGGGCAGTGCGCCACTCTCTGAACCTGGTGACCTATGTCTGACTACTGCCACTACTTACTGTTGCCATTAGTGGAGATGAAGAAGTGCATTAAGTTGTAAAACTGGAAACATAAGTTTGGCTTCCCCCCTCTTTCCTGGAGTATTCGGTAGAAACTCTCCCACACCCTGTCCCCGAGGCTACTTCTTCCCTGGTGTCTAATGCCACCCTCACCCACATTTTATATTTCTCCCTCTCCCGTTTAGCCAGAGTTGGTGTCCGAATAAATTAACCACAACAGCAATACTGAAATAAATTAATAATACCTTATCACTTTTGCGGTTAATCTGTTCAGTTGGTGGCCGGCCAGGAAGGGAAGTGGAGGGATTTTGTTGGCTGCTATCAGGGGAAGAGTGTCTGAGTGTCATGGGCATGGAGCCAGAATGCCAAGACTGGCATGGGGTGTCTTGAGTATCATGGTCACAGAGTCCTAGTTAGTCCTCTCCTTACTGGCAGGAGCTGGTACTGGGGGTAGGCATCCGAATGTTTCAGGAACCGAGCCACAGTTAGACCACCTCACTGGGACTGGCGAGGGGAAACCAAAAACTGTTTTATTTTTTTCTTTCTCCAATTTTGAAACAAAGTGCACAGAGCTCCCCTTCCCACACTGGGACCGGCAAGAGGAAATGGACACAGTTATTTTTTTTTTTTTTATTCTTCTTTCCCTCAATTTAAAAAAAAAAAAAAAAATAGACTGAGATCCAGTCAGTGCTTCTCTTGCTGGCAGGAACTAGGACTGACTAGGGAAATTCAATTGGGATTTTCTTTCAGAGAAAGTATAATACTGCAGAGCCTCCCAAGTTCTAGCAGGGCAGCAGTGTGGTAAATAGTTATATGCAGTGTGAAATCACAGCTTAGCTAAACCGGTTTGAAAGTGAGAGATGGGAGAAAGAGAAACTATATCTGAAGTATTTCTTTTCATTTCTGTGCTGCCAGTTACATGGTTTTGTTTCCTGACAGTACTAGTTGTGATGTGTGGAATACCACTCTACCTTGAGTCTGACGTAGTTGTGTTCTTCCCTGTACATCACCAGTATTGTGAACATGCTGACTGACATCATTGGTGGTGGGGGTGGGAGATCAGTGAATTAGATCTTTCTGGGTCCTTAGATTAGTTTATGTGGATTCTCATGTTTTTTCTGCTTGAAACACCTACACCATTTTTGCACATTTCACCTGTGAAAGACTAATGGACAGAATTCCTGCAAAACATCACCACCAGGTATCAGCATTTTTATTTTAAGTACATTTTTTGGAAACCATCCCAAGCTTAATAGTGTTTCCCTAACGGTCACTACTAATGCAAGCTGTCTGACCATGCCCCCCGCACCCCACCATTTACCCTAACATGTCTTCTCTGCTCAGCTTCCCTCACCCCCATTTCTCCTATACCTTATCACCCTTCTTCCCCCACCCTTCACCTGCACCGCAGTACCTACCTCGCTCTTGTACCTGCTTTCTTCACCCCACTGCCAGCTATCCCCGTCCCACTGAACTACTGACAAGGCACTTTGTGGCTGCTTATTCCCCCCTCCATAAAGTGATTTTCTTGTGATTTTAACTTGTACCTATGTTTTGAGTTATTCTGTAAATTCTGAATCCAAGCTGTATCGTTCATTGTGGTGTACCTTTGCTTTCTCCTATTATACTTTGTTTTGCAATGTATGACGTGGAACCTTTAAGAGCTTACGCACAAAGGTCTTTTCCGAACCGCTAAATAAATAAAATAAGGCAAACAGTGATTCCGCACACTGAATTAAAAGAAAACTGCTGCACCAACACTATCAGCCATTACTTTGGAGTACACAAATCTGTCTGGAGCTGGAAACTTCAAGATCTGCATTCTGTGGACAAAGCACCTGTATGCTGTTATTCCTATGACAGTAATTAACACCTCCTTAGAATAATTCCCTATTGTAAACTGAACTGTCTGTGGCTCCTCATGGTTTCTGTGTCTCCTCACCCTGTGTAATTTCAAGAGCTGCTTCCTTTTTATACTGCTGCAACAAAGGTCTGCAATGTGAGGCTTGAGAGCTTCATGTAGCTCTTTGCCAGTGTTCATGCGGCTCAGCAGCTCCCCTCCAAGGTCCTGCAGTTACGCTTTTCAGCATCGCTTCCACTGTGCTCCATGATAATGGAATTTAGAGCATCAGATGCTGTTTATTTTTTTTTTTTGCATTTTATCACTGATGTCCTTGATTTATTTATGTTTAGTTAAAAACTTCGGAGAATGCCTTTGAGCATAAGTGCTCATTTACAAAGGTTCCACGTCAGTGACAGAGTTACAAAGAACTGAATACAGATGCATGCAAGCAACTCCTGAAGAATGTAGTCAAGGCAAACATAGTATATACAGAAATTGTACAACAAGCCACTTACTGAGCAGTTCAGTCACATAATTCATAACAGACATTTGTATAAGCAAGTTCATATCCTCACCAGGTTAGATACAGTTAGGTAAATTAACAGTCACAGTTGCATTGAACTGCTGGAGTGAATGGCAAAGATCTCTTGAATTAGTCAAACTTGGGGAGATTCAGCAGGGATTCGGGCAATTCTTTTAACCGTCCTGCAGCAGACAGCAAAGAAACTCTTCCCCAGCTGAGTACTACGGAGAGGCAGTTCAAGGGTATTCGTAGCCATGCTCCTGGAGTTGTATTGGTTGTCAGGGGGTGATAGCAGTATCTTACTTTAAGGGGGCTCTTGCAGTAGGCAGCACCATTAGAACTAAGCTGCCAGGTGCCCAGACCACATGGAAAAATTTCTAGCTAGCAATATACAACGGGGGAACGCCCTCTGATGTTGGCATGTCAACATCCATTGTAGTATGTAGTGGGCGGTCCCCCACACTCACCTGAGTTCTTTTCCCACCATCATCCTGCGCTCGTCAGACTTCACAGAACAATGCTGCTACAGTCGACCGCCTTTTTTCTTTATCTGTTAATTCTAACAATTATAGTTAGTTTTTCTTTTTTGATCTTATGTCATCACCAAACTCATCAACGGACACTCGGAAGTCCAAGTGTGCCTGCGGGAAGCAGCTCCCAGAGAAGGACAGCCATTCTGTGTGTCATCTGCCTAGCACCGGACCATGACACAGAAGCCTGCCAGGCCTGCCACACGTTTAACCAGGTCACATGGAAAAGGTGGCAGAAAGTCTTCCTGCAGCAGAAGCTGGCCACCCTGGAGAGAGAGAGCTGCAGTCCCGGACCATGGCCAGGACTTCTGCGGATCCTTCCTCATCGAAAAAGAAGCATAAGGAACATTGTGACTGGGATAGGTCCACCACGGAGTCGTGGTCTCCTCCTGGGGCTGCGACAGAACAGGAGTCTTCTCCTGTGGGAGGTCGACCTCCTTATTCACGCTAGCCCTCCTTCCATCGGGGTGCCAGTGGCTCCACCTCCCGCAGTTCTTACTGTAGTGAACGGTGCACAAGTGGGCTCGGAGGTTCCTTCCTCTGCTCCACCACCCCTGCTACTCAGGCCAGTCCTCCTGAAAAGGCCTGATGCAGGCGGCAAGGCCAGTACTACGGGTGAGGCTGTGGCTGTTTCCACCCTCCCGACCTCTCTGTCTTCGGACCCTGGCGCGGGGTCCAGTAACAGTTTGACAGACCAGCACCCACTGTCTTTCTCGGTGGAGCTGCCATCCTTGGGGCTCCTGGATTCTCAGCCCTTGCTGGCGGTAGCCTCCTAGGTCCCCCCTCCCAATCAGTCTCCACTGGGGCCTTCATCTCCCATGCCTTCCGCCAAGGACTTGATGCTCGATGGTTCCCAGCCACAACGTCCACCGCCTCTGGACTTGACTGGCCCAGCTCTGACTTTTCTGGAGCCTGCCGCAATTCATGAGGACCCAGCAGCTGGATTAGAATCATCGGGCACTCTTCCTGATTCTGAACAGCTGGTGTTATCCCCTGGCACATGTTCGCGTAGGATTGCCGACTCTACCCTTTGGACTTTACCCTCTGGGCAAGCAATAAGTTTGTCCGGAACGTTGGGCACAGCGTATGATTTCCTGGCGCACTACCCGGCGATAGGCTGCACTTTTCAACTGGCACTACTATGCCGGACATTTGTGGATTACGGAGCCCTGTTGAATGCCTGCTGGACGTCCGCTCCTTGGCCTAGTTTGGTCTCTTTATCGCTGACGCCAGCTTCTCCCACCAGAAGGGTCACCCAGCCTTTGAGAAGAGAAGCCTCCTCTTCAGATAGGGGTTCATGCTGGGAAGCTGGTCAGGAGGTAACCTCCGGTATTTCTCCGCCACCGGGTTCGGCCTTTGGTTCGGAGCAGTCCCTCCATGTGGCCTCTGATTACTCAGGCTCCTCTCTTACATATTCGCCCTCGGGAGGTATGGATTAGGGATATGCCCAAATCCCCCCCACAGAGGATCTTTCATTTCTTGAAATGATGGAGATGATCCAGACTGCCCAAGGGTGGCGCATGAAGGACCAAGACCCTCAGCGGAGGTGCCTTTTGCAGCATCTGTGGCTTTCCGAAGTGGATGCAGTCGTGATCCCACCATTGGTTGTTCCCCATGACAATGCCTCCTCCATAGTGTGGCAGCAGCCAGGGTCAGTCCTGACCACTCCACGGAAGGCCAGTCACCTCTATCACGCCCCAGACGGCAAAGGGCATTTCGCCTCCCATCCTAATGCCAACCCCTCGATGCTTGAGGGATCACCAGTCATGGGAGAGGGCCCAGGATTTCAAGATTATACATCAGACTGAGAGTCCAAAGTTTTGGACTCCTTGGGACATAAGGCCTACATCTCCTCGACCTTAGCCTTGTGGGCTCAAAATTATCTGGCCCACATACTCTTGCATCAGCAGACCATCTTTGGACAAATTGGGGGATCTGCTCTGTTAGTCTCAGCTGGAGCACCTCCTTTGCTTCTGCATCTGGTGTAGGGTTCTACGCCTTACGTGCCTCATATGATACATAGGACGACCACCCGTAGTGCAGCGTCCACCATTTGTCTCCGACGCCATGCGTGGCTTCGTCTGATGGATCTTATCTCTGTGGCCCAGGCCTCCATTTTGGATGCCCCTTTCCAAGGCCCCGTCTTGTTCAGAGAGGATGTCCAGGCTCTCCTGTGTCTCTTCCCCCCCCCCCCGGGACTCTGGAGTCTCCCTTCACTCTGTACCTCGTGGGCACCAGAGCAGTTCGAATGAACAGACCATCAACCTTCAAGGACATCACACCCAACGTCTGGACCTGAGGAGCAAATGTAGGGACCCCTCATCGGCCGTGGCATCTGCTGCTAAGGTCCATAGAACAGCAGGTGCTGCAGAATTGGTGCCAGCCCCATCGCCATAGGCTCAGTTGTCTTTCCCCTCCTTTCCATCTTCAGTACAATAAGAGATTCGGGGGGGGGGTCCTTTCAAAGGGTCGGGTTTTCCTCCTCCCCTGGCGTTTCCTGCAATTCTTCAAATGTTTACAGGGGTTCCCCTGGGTGGGCACAGATGTCAGACAGGATCCTCCTGTACCACCTTCTCTGCAGAGAACTAGGATGTTTCCTAGGGCTCCCCGAGTCTTTTGTTTTTCTTACCTACTCTCGGGCCCGGGGCTTTGCTTTCTATTAGCAGGCAGACTCTTGGTGACTCCGACCTCCGAAGCTGGTTCGGTTGGCCGCCGAGCGATAATCTTCTGTCCCCTTACCTTCTCACTGAGAAGATTTCTCCCCCTCTCGTAGCGAGTTGAGGGATAGAAACATAGAATTTGACAGCAGATAAGTACCGCTTGGCCCACCCAGTCTGCCCATTTCCCTACCTACTGGATAAGCTGCAGATCCTAGTTAACCAGCAGCCTACTTCTTCCTACCCCAACCCCCTAGAATTGCCTTATGACTGTCCCATGCATGCTTGAATTCCACCACTGTTTTTGACTCCACAACCTCCTCCGGAAGGCCGTTCAATGCATCCGTAACCCTCTCTGTGAAAAAATGCTTCCTTAAATTACCTCTGAGCCGCCTCTAATCTTCAAATTGTGCCCTTGTTCTTGCACACCTCTTTTGAAAGATGCTAACCTCTTGGACTTTGTTGATTCCCTTGAGGTACTTGAAAGTTTCTGTCATGTCCCCCTCCTCCTTTCCTCGAGGCTATACCTATTAGCTACTTAAGTCTCTCTTCATATGTCTTCCGTGCAGACCCTACACCATTTTAGTTGCCCTCCTCTGGACAGCTTCCATCCTGTCTGTCTTGAGAGACTGGGTCTCCAGAACTGCACGCAGTACTCAGATGGGGTCTGACCAGCTGTCTGTACAGAGGATAATAACTTCCTGTTTTCTACTGGTGATGCCTCTCCCTATGCATCCCAATATCCCCCCAGCCCTCATTGCTGCCCTCTCACATTGCTTGCCCACCTTTAGGTCATCTGATATGACTACCCCCAGGTCCCTTTCCATTTTTGTTGTTGTTAGTATCTCACCCCCCATTGTGTACTCTTCCCCTGGGTTTTTGTTTCCCAGGTGCATTACCTTGCACTTCTTAGGATTGAATCTAAGCTGCCATACATTTGACCATTCCTCTAACCTTGCCAAGTCCTTTTCATCCTTTCCACCCCACCTTGTGCATCAACTCTGTTGCAGATCTTTGTGTCATCTGCAAAGAGACATACTTTTCCTTCCAGTCCCTCTGCAATGTCACTTATAAAGACATTGAAGAGGACTGGTCCTAATACTGAACCCTGCGGTACCCCACTAGTAACCCCCCTTTCATCAGAGTGGACTCCATTTACTATTACTCTCTGTGTCCTATTTTCCAGCCAGTTCTTTACCCAGGCTGGCTAACTTGTATATTAATCTTTTGTGTGGGACTGTCAAATGCCTTGCTAAAGTCTAGGTAGGCCATGTCCACAGCCCCTCCCTGATCTACTACTTTGGTCACCCAGTCAAAGAAATCTATCAGATTCGTCTGGCATGACCTTCCCGCTCTGAATCCATGCTGCCTTGGGTCCTGTGCCCCTCTGGCCTCTAGATACTCGACAATTCTTTCCTTCAGAAGTGATTCCATCATTTTCCCTATCACTGAGGTTAAACTAATAGGTCTGTAGTTTCCTGCTTCTGCCTTGCTCCCACTTTTGTGAAGGGGAATCACATCTGCCCTCCTCCAGTCCTCGGGCACCACCCCATCCTCCCATGATTTGTTAAAGAGGGTAGTCAGTGGTGTCACTAGTTCTACCCTTAGTTCTTTTAGAATTCTGGGATGAATCCCATCAGGCCCCATTGCTTTGTCCACCTTCAGTTTTTAAGAGTTCTTTCAGAACCCTTTCTTCTGTAAATGGGCTGGTATCAACTTCTGTATCCAGAGTGTTTCTGCTGTTTGTTTTAGGTACCTCCCTCTTCATTTGTACATACTGAGCAAAAATATTTGTTTAGTATCTCTGCCTTTTCACAGTCACCCTCGCCCACCCTCCTCCCCTTTATTAAGCCTCAGTTACCCCGTTGGGCCCAAGTGCCAGCCCCTAGTAGCCTTTCTGGCACTCTCCCCTTTAGGGGGAGCTGAGAATCCTCTGCTTGTGGGCTCCAAATTATCGGTGATCTTTCCTGTGTCCTGCTGGGAGTTGCAAGTGTCAGTTGGTCCCTGGCACAGGATTATATTTGCCAGTTGCTGGTGCAGGACCCCTGTGGCTTAAGGCAGTCAACTGGTCCTGACCATTTTGGCTGCAAGCATATCTGACTTCAGGCCAGAATCTGGACACCATTTTCCCCTTGGGTTTGAATAGCCCCTTTACAGAAAGGACTTCCACTGGTGAGGTCAGAGATGTCTTTGCAGGGCTCGCCATTCTTTGGCAGGTAGCAACTCGTGTGCTGCAATTCGTGGCTTCAGTCCCTCATCAGACTTTAGTCTGGCGGGCCTTTGCTGTCGCCAGACGTCTCGGACGTTGCTGCAGACATTCCCGGCCCTTAAGGCCGGCCTCGCTATGGCAAGTGTCTCTAGTAACGGTTCTCTCGATCCATCATACCAGGAGATCTCCTCACTTAGGGGTTCCACACGCTTTACCTTCCCTTCAGGATTGGAGAAGGTTTTTTTCACCTCGCCCGCTCTGCGCTTCCGTGCAGGGGCTGATTTTATGAAAGATAGAAGGATCACTCCTCTCTTCTTAAACATATAATATTTTATTAGTTATTTCCAAGTACACTCAGCCATCAACAGGCACATCCATGCCCTATTCAGAAAGGGCCATACTGCTATAAACTGGTAGCCAAAGCAGTTACTGAAGTCTTATACATCTCATATGGCTCATAAACTTACAAAGGATTAATTTATCTAATATACAGTTAGGGGACTTGAGCCTTATATCAAAGAACAAGTACTAAGATTGTCTATACCAATCTCCATAGACACCGTATGTTTTAGTATTATTATACTGAAGCATCGTAAGGTGGTATGGCATATTCTGTTACCTAATATATTCACTTGGTTATGGTCTCATAAATACAGCTTTTAAACATCTATTGACTCAGCCTGATAGCTGATTATAATGCTCAACTTCAGCCAAGAAAGAGATAGGAGAGTATAATGCAGTAACAGATGGTAATGGGAGCATGCATACATTCACATTTGGTGCCCCAGTGACCGTCCCCTATAATGTGCTAGAAAGTGGAGGATTTTACGGTGGGGGGAGTGCCACAGAGCATATATGGGAGTTTAGATGCATATCACATTTTCTGTGATACTTAGTACTGTGATACTCCCTTGGCCACAGCAGTAAGCCTGTCAAAAACAGCTAGCCTAGCCATGGCCATTCGCCACTGCACTAACAGGGTGGATACTGGCTGCCTTCACCTCAGGAGGATGACTCTCTTAGCCTCCATTAGGGCTACAAGGAGCCATGCCCTAGTAGGGGGGGGAGAGTGGGTGCAAAGCCATAGTGTCTCCTAGGATGAGAGATAGGTTGTCAAGAGAGATGGATTTTCCTATAATCCTAGAGCAGTCAGCAAGAACCTGCATCCAAAAGACCTGCAGGCTTGGGCAAGTCCATAATATGTGAAGTAAATGAGCAGGGGAAGTGCGACATCTCCAACAACTATCAGAGGGAGTAATTTTTAAGCTATGGAGGACTGAACAGGTTCTGTACCACCTAAGCAAGATTTTCAATTAAATTAATTGACTCCTGGCATCTACATATGCTGTGTGGGCATCCCTGAGGCATATTGACCACAGTTGAGGGGATATGGGATGCTGTAGTTCACGTTCCCAGGCAGCTCTGCTAGATAAAGTAATATCAGGTTGTGCATCTCTAAGGATCTTGTAAAATGAACTTACCAGACCTAGGCCTCTCCTACAATAAGGGGGAGTGGTTAAGCCATGCCATGGTGAATGGGCTGCCGGTACCTTTAACAATGCAGTTAAGGTGCTCCTAATCTGTAGGAACTTCCAGAAATCCGTTGGGGGTAGCCCGTATTGCTCACGGACCTGCTCAAAGGACAGCAGGGTCCTAGTGTGAGGGAGGAGAAGGTGCTCCACTATGTGAATGCCTTTGGCAGCCCACGAGGGCCATATAAGTACTTTGTGTTCTATTGTGATAAGAGGGTTATCTCATAGTGGAGCATATATAATGGGAGGGAGATAGTCTGAGCTTGGGGTCCCGGGAAGTGCCATCGCCCTACGCCATGCCCTGCACGTTTCTATCATGACTGGTGTAAGCTGGTGTTCCCTAGGCTTTCTCTTAGCTAACAAGGAGTACAGTGGAATAGCTGTAGATAGGGCTGCCTCCAGACTAACCCATTGAGGTGGGGGGGTAGTCCGGGGAAGGAACCAAGCAGCGGCCTGGGCCATTCTAAAGGCCACATGGTAGCTTGTAAACCAGAGAAGCCCGAGCCCACCCTTGGACCTATGAGACTGCAGCGTTGTACGTCCCCATCTCGGGGGGCCTTACCCTCCCACAAAAAGAGGGAGACTAAGTTATCTGGGTCTTTAAATGGCTTTGCAGTGAGCGGAATTGAGAGGGTATTTAGGAGATAGGAGACTCTGGAAAAAACAAACATTCTAATGGCCTCGATGTTACCTTTCAGAGTTAAATTAAGCTTTCTCCATCGCTGGACATCAGCTGCTAGTGAAATCAAGAGAGGAGAGAAATTAGCTGACTCTGTCTTTCCAGGATGAGAGAAAGTGTATCCCTAAATACGGAAATCCCAGGGGGGCCCAGGTAATGTTGGTGCCAGCCAGACAATGCCTGGTGCGTGCTCCGTTAAGGGGGAACAGGGTAGTTTTCTTTTGGTTTATTGTTTAACCCAATAGAGAGGCAAACTCTTGCAAGATGGTCAGAATAGTAGGTATAGAGTTTTGAGGGTTAGAAAGGGTCAGGAGCATATCATCTGCGTATGCATTGACCAAGTAGGATGACTTCTTTATAGGGATGCTGGTAATCTGTAGGGGGTGTGTGAATTTCCTGATTAGCGGATCCAGAACGATTAAAAACAATAGAGGAGAAAGAGGACAACCCTGTCTGGTTCCTCGTTGTAGCATAAATGGGCAAGAGGTGTCCTTATTGGTGATAATACAGGCTGTGGGTGAGTGGTACAGCGTTGAAACCCAAGAGCAGGAGGAGTCCCCAAACCCATACAGTTTAAGAACATTGTGAAGATACGCCCATTCCAGCGAGTCAAATGCCTTGGCAAAGTCTATGGCAAGGGCGGCTGTTGGGGTTTTAGATTGTAGTGCCAACCATTTAAGATTTGGAACTAGCCGGATATTGTCTGCACTGGATTTCTCTTTCTGAAATCCAGTTTGTGAAGGGTGACGTAGAGTAGGCAAGATACCCGATAGTCTGTTCGCCAAGACTTTTGCAATTATCTTGGTGACTACTGATATCAGAGATATGGGTCTGAAATTCGCACAGAGTAGCACATCTGAAGCTTTTTTTGGAATTGGGTAATATACCATCTCTTTGGGCTACCTGAAGGGCCTCTAACAGCGGAGCAGTGATTTCATCCTTATGGGTTTGGTAGAGTTCCACTGACATCCCGGCTTTCCCTTTCGCCATCTGGGACATAGCAGTGCCCAACTCTTCAGTTGTGATCGGGGCTTCCAAATCTTTGCAGTGTTCTGAAGAGGGAGTGGTATGGTCTGTGAAAAAGCTCTCAGCTGCTGTGAAAGCACCTCCGCTGACATCTTATTCTGGGACTGGTAGAGCTCCTGATAGAAGCTAAGCATCTCCTCATTAACGGCCTTTGGTGTCACCAGTAGTTTGCACCGTCTGTTCTTAAGGGCCAAGATCCTAGAGGATGCCTGTTGTTTCCAGAGCCAATAGGCTAGAAGCTTCCCACCCTCCCAGACTCTATGTTTAGCTCTGATCAATTGCTACTCTGCTTTTTTGTTCAGCAGTACATTTAGCTGATATTTCAGGCCTGTGATCTGGGCCAGAAGCGGAGAATTGAGTGGGTTCTTAGAGGAAACTTTAAAATGGTGCTCCAGCCTAGTGAGAGTATCCTGCAAGTCTTGTATCTGTTTTTTCGCTCTCTACTTTTAGCTGCAGAGTACGAGATAATTCTTCCCCTAAGAACCGCCTTGAATGCTTCCCAGGCAGTGGTCGGACTGGTCTCTCCCGGGGTATTAATAGTGAAATAAGATTGTGTCTCTTTCTTAATATAATCTCGTCTCATCCTGGAGCAAGGTAGGGTTGCATCTCCATCTCGTGGAGGGGGGCTTTGTCCTGGCGGGGAGAAGGTGATCGTGACAGCGGCATGGTCTGAAATAATTATGTTCCCGATGTCTGCACCTCCTGTCCATGACATAGCTTTGTTGTTGGCCAGCCAAAAGTCTAGCCGACTATAGGTGCCATGGACGGCAGAGTAAAATGTGTAATCTCTCCCTTTTGGGTGGTTCATCCTCCAGGGGTCCCCTAAGGCCCACTCTGTGGTCAAAGCATTTAGGGCTGCCAGTACTTTGGGATGGGTTTGCGGGGTGGGGAGGGATTTGTCTAGGAATATATCTTGGACTAGGTTATGGTCCCCTCCTATGAGAGTGGGTAGATCTACCTCACCCTCTATCAGTTCTGTAATGGCTTGACCAAGCTCTGCATAGATTTCACCTGTGTTGGAGTTGTGTCCGTATACATCAGCTATTATGGTTTTACCACCTGGGTAGGAGAGTTTGGTGGCTATCCACCTCCCCTGGGAGTCCATCCAGTGAGTCTCGAATGTCCATGGTCCTCTCTTACTTAGTAGGATGGCCACCCCTTTGGTCTTTGTAGTGGCACAGCTAGCCAGGACCGTTCTCACCCAAAGTTTCTTTAACCAGTTTACCGTGCGGCTTGTGAGGTGCATCTCCTGGAGCAGGGCTATGTCTGTCCCTAAGGTCTGCAAAAATTGTAAAACCTTAGTTCGCTTAGCCGGGTGGTTCAGTTCCTTGACATTCCAGGAGACGCACTTCCAGTCTCCCTGCACATTGAGGCGGGCTGCCATCAATGCTCACCACCACCAGGATGGAGAAGACAAGGGTACTCACCCTATAAGCAGGGATACAGAGCAGACTCAACAAAGGAGACAAGAGCCGCCTTACCACCGCTATAAGTTAGGTCAGACGTATCTGTGCACCTCCGTGGAGATATATTTAGAGAAGGCTGTAGATATAGAGAAGGGTAGAAAATATCTTACGAAGATCCTAGGTAAATTGGATAGGTAAGTAAAAATATATCACCGTTTAAGATAATTAACAATAACAATAACTAGTTTATATAAAAAAAGAAAACAATAACGTATTTTGTAGCACAGAATTGATCAATCATACAATAAGAAAAATCTTGGTTCTTGGTGCTGAGGTGAACATGTGAAGAGGGGGAATGTCCCCCTATAAGCCACACTGCTCCAGTCACCAAATCGGAGGCGCAGGAAGGAGCAGACCAGTCATGGGTGCTCTGTCCCAGCCCGACTTTATGCGGCAAGGTGTAAGGCCGGATCTGAGAAGTCGAGCTGTGCCATGAGTATGGTTGTTCCTGAGCACCCTAGGCAAGCTTAGGGCCCCAGGTAGGAGTTACCTGTGGGGGGACCAGGGAGTGGGGGGGGCCTCTGTCAACCGCCCATGCCATCCGTCCCATATAACAGAACGAGTTAGCAGGAGGGGGGAGTAAAATAATCAAATGTGTGGCCTAAAGCGACTGCCAATCATGTATTTTAAACGCTGGCCTCTCCACGCATTTGTAGCTCGCTGCCATATAGTTTCTGTATTACTTAGGGGCATCCATCAGTGAGTTTCCCCGCAGTGTAATAACGGAAACCTTAGCTATGAAGGTAAGGTGGGGGGGTATTACTCCCTTAAAGACAAGGTTCAGGTGATAGGGGGAAAATGTAGAGGGGGGGGAGGGATATTCACTAAGGTTATCGAATGGGATGATGGAGTTACAACGGATAGCAGCGTCTGCTGTTGAGCAGATCTACAACCCCCCACCTTCCTAACAATAGTTTCATGTCTGCTATTCCTAATGAGGACGCAGCATGCGGTAGGAATGTAGGGAAGCTCGGGAGCAGCTACATAGGTAGCTGGAATGCTTCATCAAGGCAACTCCTGTTCAACAGGTTGTAACAGTTTCAGCTGGTGTGGCGGGTGAAGCAGGCGTCTCTGCAAATGTCAAAAGTGCAGGTTTCAGCATTCCGTTGATCGCCGCTTCAAGGTCTTCGGCCATTTCTACAGTGGTTGCCCAGTCTATGGGGATCGGGTCGCTCAGCATATCAAGTTCCTCTTCGGGTTGGACTGTGTTCATTTTGGCAGCCGTAGGGAGTGAATCCGTTTTCAGGAGTTTGGCAGGGGGAGAGGCACTTGCGTTATCCAATACTAACGCACGAGGACTCCTGGATCGTTGCCGCTGTCTCTAGCAGGTAGCGGTTGCAGGTCGAGATTCTGAGGTTGACCGAGGGGGTTTTCTTTGGGCTGTTCAGTTGTTGGGGGTAGAACTAGATCAGCCTAGCATTGTCTGTTCTCCGAGATTCGAGTGTTTTCTGGCTGATTACGAGTGGGGAACTCCTTATAAGGCGGACCATTCCACCTGTGATTCAGGCTCCCTGTAGAATTGGATCCCTGCCTATTAGGTCCCAGGTCTTTGTGGTTTCGTGGCTCCCAGAGGCATCTGGGAGAGGTAGTTCTCGGCACCATACCCGGCCAGTGGTTCTGTATCCAGGCCTCGGCCTCCTTAGGTGATTCCACTATAAAGGATTATCCATTCTTCGAGATATGAAGAGCAGTGAGGCCTTTGAAACGGTAGAGTACAGAGTTGGCACTCAATATCTTTTTCAAAGGGTTGTACACCCAGCGCTTGGCCGCCACCTCCTGTGTAAAATCTCTATAAAAGGAGATAGTGTTGCCTCTCCAGGTTAACTCCCCAAGGTCTCTTGTAGCTCTTAACAAGCGCTGTTTAACAGAAAATCACAGTAGATAGGTGATGATTGTCTGAGGCCCTCTGGTGTTGTTTGGAGTGCCAGGAACTCTATGGGCGCGCTCCACCCCCACCGGCTCTTTCCATCGATCCCCCAGTAGTTGTGGAAGCCACTCATTTAGGAAACGTTCCGTGTTTGGGCCCTCAGCCCCCCTCAGGCACCCCCAGTATCCTGATATTATTTCGCCTACTGCGATTCTCCTGATCTTCCGCCCGGATCCACAGTTGTTCCAGTTTAGCCTCATGGTCTTTCATTTTATGTAACATGTGGAGGTGTTGCAGCTCTAATTCCTCTGCCCGCTGCTTGAGGACATTATGCTGGTCCTCCAGCCGACGGACGTCAGCCACAGCCCCTGTTAGTGAGGTGCCTATTGTGTCTACTCTAATTAGCAGCGCCTCGAGCATTCTAGTTATATTTGCCAGGGCCTCTCCTGCCTGGGCTTGGTCAGTGGTTGTCGGCTTATCCTGACTCAGCGCTCCTGCCAGCGCACTCGCTAGGGGATCCATCTCGCAACTAGGAGCCGTGTGTAGCTGACTGCCACGCTCCGTAAGTAGTAGATCAGGAACTCTGATTGTAGCGTTCACCATGTGCTGTTCGAAAGCCAATACTGATTTAACATTTACTTGGCCGTTCTCCGCTGTTCGAGAGGTAGATCAAGCAAGCAGAGGTGGTGCCGGGGGATTCTGTTGATAGTGAGAGAGCTCCTCCCTCAGTTCGACGAGGCCTAGTGATGTCTGAGACTCCGACTTCAGTGCAGTACTAAGGTGGCAGTAGAAACATAATTCCCCTCAGATTAGCTGTGGCATAGCGTTGACAGAGGTTTTAGGGATTAACTCATAGGGGAAAAATTACTTTTCAATCCAACATAGCGGCGGATTCTGTTTGCTTGTTCGTCAGGATGGGGCAGAAGGGAAAGATTATGCTGCCATCTTCTCTGGGTCCAACCCATGACCCCGAAGGATCACCTTCTCTATTTTCATAGGGGTCGTTTCACTTCATCCCACGAGGTCCGTGGGCTCCGGAGGGCGGCTTACCTGGGATGGGTAGGCCGCTCATTCATCGGGGGTGCTTTTTTTTCTCTCTCGCTGTTTTTTTCAGGGTCTCCAGAAAATGTCCCTTTTTCTGTCCAATGGTCGAACCTCACCACTCGGGCGTAGGCTTCTTTGTGCTTTGAGGGATTTACGGTCATGCGCTTTGAGATTTGGCCACTTCCTGGACCTCCAAGTTCCTTCCCTGATCCTTGGCAGACTATGGCCAGGATGGTCGCTAACATACTCTCTTTGGGGGGTACTACTGTACTACAGAGTAATTACCCTTTTCTCTTCTCTCGTGGGTTACCCAGGTCCAGTTGGATGCTGGCACCTGCTCTTCATTTGGGATCTCATGCGGCATGTGCTTCTTCAATGAAAGGGACCTGGCATATATCCAGACTTTTTCAGTCTTCTCTTCCCAACTGCGGTTGCTGTCTTTAGATTACTGTTCGGGGGTTACACAATGTGTGTTGGCCTGGGTGCCCCTTTCCTGACGCCAGCCTCCTTCTGGAGGTCGGCTCTCTGGCTGAGAATGTATTCCTTCCTCTCTTCCTCCTGGATATTTTTCCTTCCACTGCTTGGGGCTCTGGTCTGTGTTGTCTACTGCAAGAGCCCCCTCGAGGTAACATAGTACAGTTATGTAAAAACTTACCGTAACAGTAGATCCTCGAGAGGAGCTCTTGCAGTAGGCACTTATTTTCCTTCCCTCCATTACCCTGCTCTCTTTCCATCTCAGCCTTCTCAGGCCTCAGGAGTCCTCCTTTTTCTCCTGGCAGACCTTGCTTCAGGATCTCCGGCGGAGGGAACTGAGTTGGGTGTGGGGGGACTGCCCCCTTTATACTAGAACAGACGTCAGTGTGCTGATGTCAGGGGCGATCCCTCATCATATGCTGCTAGCTAGAAGTTTTTCTGTGTTGTCCTGGCAGCTTAGTCCTAATGGTGTTGCCTACTGCAAGAGCTTCTCTTGAAGATCTACTGTTATGGTAAGTTTTTAACGTAAATGTACTTTTTTGGAGTAGAGGGGTGAAGTCCAGCTGCACCTTTTTGACTAGCAGGTAGGCTAATACTTTATTCTGCTAGGTAGTGGTAGCCAGTTAGGGTGTATAGGGTGCATATATGGTTACGCTTGTCCACCCCTAGCACAGAGCGGCATGCCTTATTGCAGATCACTGTAATCCTGTTTAACACTGTCACAGGCAGCTGTGTAGGCAGGGAGGCCATATTTGACTAGTGACAGGACAGAGCTGGCCACTATGATGCGTCTGGCATCAGCAGTGAGGTTGATCACATTTCTATATAGGGCTGTCAGCCTTCTGGGGATCCAGCCTTCTGTTTGCCATGGACACCAGGTTGTCTACATGAGGTGCAACTAATAGTGTATTGTCCAGAATTACCTCAAGATATTAAAGATTTCCACCTGTTTGAGCTTTTGTCCCTTGTCATTAAGGATGTCAAAGGGGTACCTTCCTCTTCAGTCGAGGGCTTTTGAAGAGCATGGTCTTATTTATTTATTTATTTTTGGTAGTTTTGTACCAATTTGTTGTGCAAGAACCAATTTTCTATGGACCGAAAGTTGCGCTGAAGGTTAGAGATGGGGTTACCAAGGTCAGAGATTTTGGTATAGATAACAGCATCATCCGCAGATAGAAATACAGTAGAACCTCGATTATCCAAGCTGCTTGGGCGACATCAGCTTAGTTCGGATAAACGGGAGTTTGTATGATAGGGAGCTAGTGTTGTGCATCAGGGGAAAGTGCATATACGGTGTTGTTTTTGTTGTTTTTTGTTATGCTTGTACCACAACGTGTAAAGGGGATTACAAGAGTACACAGTGCTTGACCTTTATCAGTAAACACTTTATTTTAGTGACTTAATTTGAAGAAATCTGTTATGCTTTTCTGTTGCAGCTTTCGCTACTGAGACTTTGAAGCGTAAGGAGCGCAGCAGTAGCAGGTGCATAGGATCGCACTCCTCTTGGTTCTCTAGCCACAGTCAGCATTTATTGAAGCATTCTTCTGCTTCACTGTGGCAAGGAACTTTACTCTGAAGATCAGTATCGCCCTCATCTTCTAAATTTTCTGCATCCTCTTGTAGACCAAGGTCTAGTTGGGGAGACACCGCCAAAACAATCCAGTTTCATCAGCATCATACAGCTGATCGAGATTGATAGACTCTTTTGCTATAAGCTCCAAAAGCTGGTCAGGAAAGGGGGCAACACTGTCTTCTGTAGCACTTAACTTTTCACCACATAACTATAGCTGCCTGGTGCTGTGTCTCTGTTTGAATCTGTCCAGCCAGCCATTGCTGGCAACAAAAGGAGATTGACAGCCACGTTTCTCGTGAAAAATTAGTACCTCTTCCTTAAGGACAGGCTTTGAGATGGGTGTCCCCTTTTCACGCTCTTGCCTAAACCAGAGGTAAATGGCAGCATCACGACTGTCCTCGGCACAAGCTCTTGTGTTTTTCCTGTTCTCTGTTCCAAAGGAGCCTTCTATTGTCATTGCAAAGGAACGCAACTTTTCCTTTGCTTCTTTAATGTCAGTGATTGTGGATTTGCCAATCCTGTATTCTGCTGCCAGTGCAACTGGTCGTTTGCCATTTTCAAGGCGATCCAAAATTCTTAGTTTTTGTGCCACTGTCAGCACTGTTTGGTTTTGCTTCACTGACATAGTGACTACTGACTGAGCAGCTGTACCTGTATACCACACTTAGATGCACCTATTTTTGTACTAATTGTCAGCTTCTTGTCAGTTGTTAGCACTGACTAAGCGCTATTGCGTTCAGGACTGCAGCACTGTATTAGAGTTGGGCGACAGCCTGAGTTCATTAGATGGGGATTTATATTAGAGCGAGGTTTGGATTATCGGGGTTCTACTGTACATTTGTTTACTTACAGGCATCGGTCTGGGGCAAATAGGGGGCCCAGTATGGAACCCTGGGGCATGCCAATGGAAACTCTCCTGTCATCCGACAAGGAGCCCTCAGTCTTCATACGCTATGTGCAGTTTTAGAGATTGCTGTGGAACCAGGCTTCGGAGTCTAGAGGCAGACCGATGCCATGGAGCTTGCTGAGCCAGGAGCTTATGGCTGTCCAGGTTGAAGGCTCTTGCCAGGTCAGTGTAGATGGCCCCAACCATGTCACTGGTGTCAAAGGCCTCCTGAGTGTAGCTGGTATATTCTATCGGTGCTGTGTTTCCAAAAGCCTTACTGTTGGGCACACTGGATTTCATATTTTGTAAGGTATGAGAATAGTTGATGGACACAATTCTCTCTGGGGCCCTAAGGGAGAAAGAATAGAGATTGGTATATAGTTGGCAAGGTTAGAAGGGTCACCATTTTGAAATACTGGTGTAATCGGTGCAGATTTCCATTTCTCAAGGAACTGGGAGTAACATGGGGTGAAACTGAAAATTTTGGCTATGGAATAGAAGAGTTCCTCAATAGCCAGGGTAAGTAGCTTCATATCCAGAGTGTGTTCTGCAGCCCTGGTTTTGCCAAGAACCTTTCTGATATATTTAGAGAGATCTTTAACATAGACAGGCTTAAAATAGAATTTTGGGTAACTTAGGTCAGGGTCCAACAATTAGTTGGCTTCAGGACCAGGTCTGACTTTTGGAGGTTTGGGGGGCAGGCGGCGGTGATGATGGAGCTTAGGTCACTATAGGCTACATTGAATTTTCAGTAATCTCAGTAGGATCAGGGACCTCATTTCTGTCTGCATTGAGGATTTTCAAGGACATGTTTTTCTGTTTTACCAAGAAGATCCGAGACATTTCTTCAAGAATCTTTTACCATTGCTCCAGTTCTCTCTTAGCTATATCTTGCAGAAATTCGATTTGGCCAAGCTAATCCTACTAGTGCATTTATTTTGGGCTTCCTTACACTTTGGGAGGTGCACTAGTGACCTAGACTTTCTGCCCAGTATCAGCAGATTGTCCCTCTCTCTCTCTCAGGAGGGCTAGGAGTTTGGGTTGATCCAGCCAGATGGTTAACCCCTCACTATTCAGTTTTGTTTGGGTGCATATTTGTTGCAGGCTTTTGTGAACTCCATAATAAAAAAATATCTCACAGAAGCTTTTTTATGCAGCAGTCTTAACAGGGGCCACCAACGCCAAGGTCAGGCTCCAGCACCATACACCCTATATAAGCCGGGTGACCATTCACACATGGACTCCGCGGAAACTTCCTCGCTCGGTTTGACCACTGAATTTACTTATCTTTTTTCTTTTGCCTAATTCTGAATCACTTTGGTTTAAAGTGATTCCCTCGTCATTTATTTGTTGAGAACTAATCGTTCGGCTCTTTTCCGTCGCTGTCACTGTGGAAAGAAGATTTCTTCCACAAGTGAACACAAGTCCTGTGTCTACTGTCTTGGCTGTAGCAGCAACGTTCTTGTCTGTGAGACCTGCCTGAAGTTCAACCTCACCACCCAGTGCTGACACAACAAAGCCCTGCAGAAGTTCCTTATGGTGCAGCAGGCAGCCAGCAGGGGTCCTCCGAAGCCTCCCGCCCAGTTGCTGGCGGCTTCTTTGGGCGCTCAGGCCTCTAAAGCCCAGGACAAATTCTCAGGAAAACAATCTCGAAGGGACAAGGACAGACCTAAGGACCGAATTTTTATATTTATGTTTTTTTCTCCCCCTGGCAGCGGTCCTTGTACCCAAGGGATTCCTCCTCCTCTTCTCCGGGGATCGCCCGGTCGACTACTTCAGAATTGGCGCCTTGCTCTGTGAAGTCCTCTGTTCAGACCAGGCCCCCCACAGTGGATTCTTCTCCTCAGCCGTCTCAAGGCTGCGGAGGGGCCTTCAGCCTCTGCATCATTGGCCCCAACCCTGCTGTCAGACATCTTGATCCTCTAGGTCCTCCAGAGCTGAGCCCAACTGCTCCTGCCTCTGCCAGCAGTTCGTCTTCAGACCTGGGCTACGCACCCCTTCTGTCAGTGCCTGTGTCGACAATGATTCCTTATACTGCCATCAACCTCAATGCAGTTCTTTCTTCTAGCACTACATCTGTCATTCAGCAATTTGTTTCCCAGCACGATCCATCGTCTCCCACACTGTCGGTTGCTGCTTTGGTGTCAAACGCCAGTAAAACACGTCCGCCCTGTGCCTTCCAGAGAGACATCGATACTCCACCCATCAGTCCCTGTCTCGGAGCAGGCACATGTGAAAGAGGAATGCCATAGTGAGCTCATTCTCCCAGAGGAGGAGGAGGAAGATATTGAAGTTTAATCCCCTTAAGTCCTGTCTCCTCCAGGAGTGAGGATTCTCTCAAGCACACCCCCGGATCCCTCCTGGAGGACCCCTCATTTTTCAATATTATGAAGCAGCTCTCCACCACCATGGGGTTTCAAATGGAGGAAGATGATGAAACCAGGAGGAATCTGGTCTTCTCTTTGGAGATCTCGTGAGTCTCCACCCAAAGTCATTCCTCCTCTGCTGCCAGCATTGAATGATACTGCCACAGCGGCCTGACACAGGCCCAACATGGTACCAGCTATGCCCAGGAAGGCTGATAAGCTTTACCGAGCACCTCAGGGGTTGCCATTTTATGCTGCCCAAACTGAACCCGACTCAGTGGTTATCGAGGCCGCTCATGACAGAACTAAGGCCCCTGAGTGCCTTAGTTCCCCGCCCCGATCAGGAATCCAGGACATTGGACCTGGGAGGCAAGAGGACTTTTGCCTCTGCCACTCTGGGCTTTAGGATTGCCAGTTATTTGGCACATCTGATTAAGTACCAAAATACCCTCTGGAGAGAGGGCAAGGCTGCTGCGTTGGCCCTCTCTGGGGGTTCCCAGAGACGAGAGCTTCTCAAAGTTATCCAGGTCTTGGAAGATTTCAGCATCTCCGCAGAGCCACCTATGATATAGTTGATACCACAGCCAGGACTAGTGCCACTGTCTTTTGCCTTAGATATTGAATGCCCCTTTTGTGGGTCACAAACTTTTTGGAACAGATGTACAGAATATTGTCAGTGACCAGCAGGGCTGTTCAGCCTGTCCACTCCCTGTACCATACCCAGCCCAGGAGTAGACTGAGGCCTTCCTTTCATAAGGTCTCTCACAAGTCTGGATCCAGATACAAGTTTCAAGGTAAGTGCAGAGCCAGCTGTGCCTTGCCTGCCCCCTCCATCACCTCTGGTTCATCTACCAAGCAGCCCAGGGGAGGAGATGCAGCCCCAGCCCCAGTTCAGCTTCAGCCTGGCTCCTTGATAGACCACCTCCTCTTGTTACAAGCCAGGAGGTGGTGGTCGGAGGACTGTGCTCCCTCTGTCTGTCCCAATGGAGAACCATTATAGCAGATAATTGAATGGAGGCATGCTCCAGAACTTCTAGAACAACCTCCAGATGTCCTTCCAGTCCCCACTTGTTACCCCCAGACCATATAGAAGTTCTCAGGGAAGAAGTCCTCACCTTGATGGGCAAGCGGGTCATAGAACCAGTGCCCCAGCAGCAAAGGAACAAGGGGTTCTACTCCAGGTTCTTCCTGGTTCCCAAAAGAATAGGGGACTTGAGGCCCATTCATGACCTCAAGGAGCTGAACCTTTTTATCCAGCACAAAAAGTTCTGGGTGGTCACTTTGTATGGCCTTTTCCTCTGCTTAAGCAGGGCAACTGGTTATGCTCCCTCGGTATGCAGGATGCCTATCTGCATATCATGGTTTGCCCCCCCCCCCCCGATGATACCTGCAGTTCCTGTTTCAGGGGGAGCATTACGGTTCAGGTGTTGCTCTTTGGCTTATCCTCTGCACCGTGTGTCTTTACCAAGTGCTTAGTAGCAATAGCAGCAGCCCTCTGGTGCGAAGGCCTCTATGTATTCCCATATCTGGATGACTGGTTACTAAAAGCCCAGTTCATGGAGCTCCTTTTGTTGGCTCACTGTCAATCGGCCCAGGTCTGTGCCAACACCTTCTCAACGACTGCAGTACATAGGGGCAGTCCTTGACTCTACTCAGGGCAGGGCCTTCCTCCCTCAAGACAGGGCAGACCACCCTATTGCCCAGGAGGTGGCTCAGTGCCGGCATGTCCCAGCCAGGACATTTCTCAGGTTACTAGGCCTCATGGCCACGGCTGTTATGGTCACCCTGGCCAGGCTGCATATGAGGATCCCACAGTGGACCCTCAAGGTTTGGTGAGATAAGCACTCTGACAGTCTAGACCAGTGGATCCTAGTCTCCTCGCCAGTTCGTAGACCTGGCCAGTCTCTTAAAGAGGTCTCCTTTCTTATCCCCACTCCACTCCAGATCCTCAAAATGGATGCTTCAGGTCTGAGTTGGTGAGCCCATCAGGATCCTTATCGGTCCCAGGGTCTCTGTTCCCCACTGGGGGACTCACCTCCACATAAATGTCTTAGAAATTAGAGCAATTCTGTATGTCTTGCAGGTCAGCCAGAACCATCTCTCTCCAGGCCCTCTGCTGCTGCAGTCGGACAATATCAGTGTGGTCTGTTACATCAACGAGCAAGGGGGGGACCCATTCCTACCCCCCCCTGTACCTGGAGGTGATGATAATCTGGTACTGGGCTCTAGATCATGGTCTAGAACTGTCAGCCGTCCATGTGCCAGGTGTCCAAAACACCTTGGCGGACAATCTCAGCAGGTCGCAGTCTAAAGTGCAAGAGTGGGTGCTGCTAACCTCTCTCACAGAAGACTTGTTTGACAGGTGGGGTCGTCCAGAGTTGGACCTTTTTGCATCCCCACTCAGTGCCAAACTGCCATGTTTCTGCTCGCTAGATCCGGGGCCTGGAGTTTTCTGGCAGGCCACATTGTTCCTCTCCTGGAAGAAGAGGTTTCTTTTGCATTCCATCCCTGTCCTCTGATTCATAGAGTTCTAATCAAGCTACAGATGGAGGGAGCCACCCTAATTCTAGTGGTCCTGTTGTGGCCTCGGCAAGAATAGTTTCCATTACTGCATCAATTGGCTGTAAACCTCCAATTCTTCTGCCCCTCTGCCGGGACCTGCTGACTGAGGCCCAGGGACCCTGTTCCATCCAGACTTCAAGTCCTTCCACATCCATGCATGGCTCCTGAGGACGTAGCCATCAGTCAGTTTGGGGTGTTTCAGAGGGTGGTGGATGATATGTTGGCTGCCAAAAAAAACTTCCACCAGGGCCACTTACTCTATGAAGTGGAAGTGATTTACTCTCTGGGCCACTTCTTGTAGTGGGGACTCTTTCACCTGTCCGGTAAACCAGGTATTGGGGTACCACCTGATTTTGTCTGATGCAGGACTCAAATGCTCCTTTCTTAAGGTGCACCTGTCAGCCATATCAGGCTTTCATGTGGCCATTAATGGCTGTACCGTGGCACACTTTGATGTGGCTAATACTTTTCTGAGAGGCATTCTCCATTTGAAGCCTCCTATTCGTAAACCGGTTCCGGCTTGGGACCTGAATTTTGTTTTGGAGACGTTGACCCTGCCTTCTTTTAAGCCAACTGCGTCTGCCAGCTACACTTCCTGTCGTGGAAAGCATTATTTTTACTTACCATTACTTCTGCTCGAAGAATTTCAGAGCTACAGGCTCTCATATCTGGGCAGCCTTATTTGATGTTCCACAAAGACAGGGTCTCCCTGCGTACTAACCCTAAGTTTTTTCTGAAGGTGGTGTCTAAATTTACCCTAAATCAATCCATCCACCTGCCTGTTTATTGTCCAGAGTATGCCAGTCCAGGGGGGAAGCATTGCTCTATACTTAAGATGTGCATAGAAATCTGCGTTCTGGGGACATGGATATGATGTTCTAGCCACACTTCATTCAGTGTTCCTTTCCCCTTTAAGGCTTGCCAGAATATTTTCAATCTGGCTCCTCCCATCCACCCGGGTGGTAACTCCTTTGGCACCGCCCCATGACGTCAGATCTTTCTTTCCACAAGAAGAAGGTTCCCTCCTTACCACTCTCGTGCTAAGGCCCTTTGCTTCTTAAAAACTTCAAATATTTCAAAAAACATTTGTTTCCAGGCTACTCCTTCAGCTATCCGGTATGGACGATGCGAAGTCTGCGCCGGGATCCTGAAAATGTGCTTGCGGACAGAAGATGTCTTGGACGGATCCACACACCATGTGCATATTCTGCCTGGGCCACGAGCATGATCCCCAGGCTTGCGGCCTGTGCCGCACTTTTCATTCATCCACACTAGAGGATCGCCATACCCACCTGCTTCTGGGTTGTCCGGACGACCAGGATCCGCCCATCAAATCTAAGGACGCCCATCAGTTGGTTGCCGTAGCCCAGGCTGAAGCTCAGGCTTCCTCAGCTTAGGCCTTATTTGCAGGAAGGTATCCCCTTTGTCCACCCAGAGCCCGCGGTCATCCTGATGACCGATGCCTCCCTGATGGGCTGGAGTGCCCACCTAGAGGACCACAGAGTCCATGGGCCCTGGACCCCCAAGGAGTCCTGATGCCATATCAACCTGCTGGAACTGCGGGCGGTTCGGCTTGTACTGCCAGCCTTTGCTCCACGTGTTTGGGGTCAGGTTGTTCAGGTCCAGACTGACAACACCCCGACCATGTACTGCCTCAACAAACAGGGTGGAACACACTCCCTTCCTTTGTGCAGGGAAGCTCTCCATGTTTGGACCCTCGTGTGCAACCTGGAGGCCGATTTTTCTGGCCATCCATGTGGTCATCGTCTCCAACCAGCTGATGGACGCTCTCCGCTGTATGGGCGAGGTGTCTCACGAGTGCTCTTTCTACCCAGAGGTAGTACACAGCCTGTTCTCCCAGTGGGGCACCCATCTGGCGGACCTGTTTGCCTCGAGGGAGAACGCAAAGCTGAGGCTGTACTGTGCCAGCCCCCCATCAGCAGGGAATGCTGCAGGGGGACGCCTTCTACAGGCCCTGGACCCCGGGCCTTCTCTATTCCTTCCCTCCATTTCCCTTGATCCACAAGGTGTTGCTCAAGGTGAGGAGGGACAAGGCATGGATGAACCTGGTAGCTCCAGAGTGGCCTTGCCAGTTCTGGTCCCCCGCTCTCCTCATCCTCAGCAGCAGGCTCCCGAGGCATCTCCATCTACACCCAGACCTGCTCTCGATCAGTCAGGGGAAGGTGCTCCATCTAGGCTTTTGATCGCTGTACCTGACGGCCTGATTCCAGAGCTGCTAGAGTTCCAGGCTTTGGATCTCTCCGAAGATGTCCTCAGCGGTGTCGAAGCTTCTTGGAAGGAGTGGACCTGAAAGTGCTAGGCCTTCAAATGGAAGAGCAAGGGATAAATTAAGTGGGTTTCAGGGGTCGCGTTAACGCACTAGTGACGTCCTCATCGGAGAAATTTCATCTTTTTGACGCACTGATTAGGATTCAGTGCGTCTTGATTGACGCAGCACTCCCTAGCTTTTAATCGCAGCTGGAAGGGGGAAAAAAACAATTTATTTTGCTTGCCTGTGAGCTGCAATACAAAAAGCCACCACACGAAGTGCACAGCTAGCACTTAACCCATTACACTGCCTGAGCTCAGGATCGCGAGTCAGCCTCATCATTACAATAAAGGGGTCGAAGAGGCAGCATGTTAAGGGGCTTCAAAGCTCCTTGTGTGTCTGCAGTGTCAAGAGGGGCATGTCCAAGCTCAGTCTTAAGTAAACGCACATTGTGCTGAAATTGGATGGAGAGAGTCGGCAAGCAGAAAAGGAAAGGGCACGATATATTTAAATATGTTTCCAGAAAGCTGAAATTCTCAGGGCTGAAACTGCATGCAGACGAGTCAGTGAGCACAAAATGGAAGGGGCGTGGTATATGCAAACGATGTTGCTGGATAGCTGAAACTGGATATGGACAAGTCAGCCGGCTGAAAACGGAAGGGGAGTGAAGTATGCAAAACATGCTGGAGAACTGAAATTCCTTTGCAAAGCCAGAAGAAAGAAATTATTAGTGCGAGTGCATGTGAAGAGAGGTAGGGACTGGGAAAGTATGTAAACAGATGGAGCACAAGATGGGGGATAGAGAATGGGGGAAGTATTCAAATAGTGATGAGCTGCAATTTGGAAATGTCATGGGAGGAAGCCAGTTCAAATATGAACAGTCTAAGCTAAGTAGCATACAAGAGGAGGGGGGGGGAAGCTAGCACTGGCTTCAATGGACCTGTACCCTACCAGGCTCTTGTGCCCTGACCACAGTTTCAGTTTTGCTGGTATAGGTACAGAGTGTGCTGTGTGCTGTGTGTACACTTTGTGTAATAGCCTGAGAATGTAATGTACTTTTACAGTCTGAGAAAGAAATCATAATGTGGCAGGTTACAGGTATTGTGTAAGTGTTTACCATTGCCAAATATCCTTGAATACTACAGCAGGGAAGGATATATTGAACTCCTACACACACACACCCCTAACCCTATAAACAGCACAGAAGCGATGGTACAGTAGAGGAAACAGATAAGCTGGTAGACACACCCCTCCCCATGGCAGCCAGGTTATTGTGAAAAATAAAATTATGATAAACAGCACAACTGTGTCAGAGAGCTTAAAAAAAAGTTCTGTATTTTTCTTTTTTTATCCTGGAAAGCCCAGCCTGGATTCAACATCTTGTTTCTTGTGTGGTCCTGCTTCTTCCAATTCCTGCAGCTTGGTGGACGGGAGCACTGAGAAGTTAAATGGAGGCAGGTTTGAGGCAGTATAACAGTGGTTTAAGGCTCTGAGCTACAAATCTGGAGACCTGGGTTTGAATCCCATAGCCCACTTGCATATTGTGTGATCCTGAGCAAGTCACTTCACTGTGCTCCCAGGTCACACCTGTAAACAAGCTTTCAGCTTAGTGTGTCTCTCCTGGTTAAACAATTGGAAATTGCTTGCCCAAACATAAAGTCACACAGTCTGTATTTGGCTTCAGTGGGGTTTGAGCCTGTGGTCTCCCAATTCCCAGACCAGTGTTACCCATTATAACCCACAGACTTACCCTTAAGATACCCACAAGTCTCCTAACAGACCTCACTGCCTCAATGCATACATTTTGTAAGGGAAGAAGGTGATTCTGCCATCACACAGATCACTGGTCAGACCCCACCTGGAGTACTGCATTCAGTTTTGGCATCCTTATCTAAAGAGGAACATTAGATTTCTAGAAGGGGGTGCAGTGCCAAACAACAAATATGATCCTGGGTCTGTGGGAGTTACCATATGAGGTTAGACTGAGGAAGTTGAACATATATTCTCTGGAGGAGAGAAGGGACAGGGGGATAAGACTGAGACCTTTAAGTACATGAGAGGAATAAACAGGACAGGCACAGAGGGACTGTTCAAGGGGAGAATGGGGAGAGACGGTCGTCATGATTTGAGATTGGACAGTGGAAGGTTTAGGAGGGAAATCAGGAGGCATTTCTTTATAGAAAGGGTGGTAACAGAATGGAACACACTGCCAGCAGAGGTGGTGGCCTATAAAACAGTGGGATGCTTCAAGAGGGCTGGCATAGGGGAAAAGGAGGGTCATGGGAGAGGCAGCTGCAGAGTAAGGGTGCTAGCTGCAAAATCTAGCAGACTCAACAGACCAAATGACCTTTTTATGCTGGCAGTTTCGTATGTATGTTCGTATTTAAAAGTCAGCTCCTGGTTTTGCCAAAGTAGTTCCTGGTTGGCTAGAAAGTGCCGATACCCAGGAGCTATTCCAGGCTCCTGGCCATTAAATCCTTATTTCGACCCCTGCAATACCTCCTCTCCCCGATGTGCCTTCTGTTGGATGGTGTACACGGTGGTGTCCAGTGATGTTGCACCTGCTAGGTCTGTTTTGGGAGTCTGGCAGGAGGAGTACCAAGAAGAGACACTGTCAGCCCACCAATTCTTCTGAGTGCACAGGGGTAAAGAGAGAGAGATGGACAGACTAAATGGGTGCTTTTTTGGGTTGGGTTCTGCTGGTGTGTGTTTGTGTGTGGGGGGGGGGGGTCCTCATTTACTCAGGATCGCGGCAAGGCTCATGATGGATCGGATGGCCGATGCAGAGAGCAGGGGTTGAGCAGCGTGAAGGAGGGTTCCTCAAGCTGTGCTGAGTCAGACATAGAAAGGTGTTCTGCTTGCCCAATGCCGTAACTACAGAAAAAATTCCAGGATAGCTTATTTAAATGGCAAGTCATCAATGGCGCTGCTAATGCCGCACCATCAGTGTAATGTAAAGAGAACAGCAAAAAAAAACACCAGCGCCTTATGTATTACACAACATAGATGGGTTCATTATTAATCCTTCTGTGTTTTGTACTGCATCAGGGGCTGGTGTTTTTTTGCTGTTCTCTTGACAGTTCACTGAAGGTGCGGCATTAACAGCGCTGCTGACGACTTGCCATTTAAATCAGCCAGCCCAGATTTTTTTCTTGTTTCACGGCCAGCAGAGCAGCTTTTACTCATGTGTCTGACTCGCACATCAGCTGCCTGCGTCCTCCGATCTTCACGCTGCTTACTGTGCTGACCCAACTAGGAGGACTTAAGTTGAACTTGCCGTAACAGATTGACGGAACTTGGGCTAAAACATTTTCTCCTACTGGGAGGCAGTGAGTATAATGAGACCTACCTGGAGGAGTGGCAATGCTGGAGTTGGGGGAATGAGTGATGCACTATGCAGGCTCTACTCACGGCATTAATTACACAGCAGCATGTAATAATTTAGCCATATTCAGTGAAGTGCTGTGACTCGGATATGAGAGGCAGGGGTTCCAGTAAGTGTCCGCCCAACATGCATGCTCATTAACAAAAGTCTGATCACGTGGTGCCCTTTCAGTCTTCCATACGCACATGGTACACAGATCGTGTTAACTATGACTATGCATTAACACGCAGTTACTTTAAGCTACTCAGCCATTGGAGAAGGCTTCCTTTAGCAGTGCAGGGCAGTTGAACTATTTGGCTGCTAAAAACATTAAACGTTCTCCTCCTGAGAAGAACTCATTCTAAATATTCTTTCTTCTGTCTGAGTTTTTTTGATGAAAAGAATTACTCTGGACAACAGCTTTCTGAAGTGGATCGAAGGCTAACAGCATGACTGTAGTGTAGGAGAGTCTGAGGGAATAGGGGCCTCAGTGAAACGGATCAGAAACCAGATTTTTATTTTCATTTTTTTATACACATTATTTCTGACTTTGGATCTAACTTGCTGACAAAAAAAAAAACCCAAAGGAGGCAGAGAAAAGTGACTCTAAAAAAAAAACAGCTTGCTTTGAGTAATTACTGAAGAGCTTGCTAGTTGGCAAAGCACTCAGTATTTGAAGAAGACAGTCTGTATAACTCAGACTTTAGTCTTGGGGCTGGAAGTTGAATTTCTGAGTAACCTTTGCATTTCTCTGATTGATTAGTCAGCACAATCTGCTAAAGTGGTACACTGCCTCTGTACTGACTTTAATATTCTTTCTAGATTTTTTTTTTGTCTTTGGTAACTGGGTAAGGCCCACTAGGCACAAGTGCCTGTCTTCAAGGCGACCTGGGAGCACTGGGTGGTTAAGTGACTTGCTTAGAGTCGAGAGTATGCAAGTGGAGGTTGTAAGAATCAAGCCAAATTAATAAAAGCCATTTATTTTGGTGTTCACGAAAATTTATAATTTCAGTGCATTGACCCTCAGCTTTTGGCTTCTGACCCCCTACTTTGGAAGCAGGGGGTCAGACTGACCCCCCTGATTTCCAACCCTAACGCAAGGCCTGGGTTTGCATTGCAGTTTGCAACTCAAATGTTGGGAAATGCAAGTCAATTTCCAGCATGATTAGCAGTGATTGCTAATCATTAGAAGTTGGCCTTACCCTTAATTTAAGTTTCCTGGTGTCTAGTGGCACTTCCATTGCCATCCCTGTTATTTTCCCTGGTGTTCAGTGGTCTCCCCGTGGATCACGCTAGCTATTATGTTGTTTTTATTTCTATCCCTGGTGTATAGTGGCACCCCCAAACCATCTGATCGCTGCCCTTGTTTTTCTTTCCCTTGTGTCTAGTGGCACCCCACCATCCGATCACTGTCCCGTTAGGTTTTCTTTTCTGCTATCTAATGGCGCACTACACACACACACACACACACACACACACACACACACACATTGCAGTTCCAAAATAAACAGTCCTCAATGTTTTTTTTTTTTAACCTGCAAAAAAGAAAACTGTCTCTCGCTGATCTGACCCTCCCCACACCCACACCTCCCACTTAGCACCCACCACCCACATCCCCCAGTACACCCCCACACACCCTCACTCACCTGAACAGGTCCCAGGTTTGAGATGCACTCTGCAATCGAAAACACGTTTTGCTGCTGGAACCAGCAACTGCAATATGAGAAGCTAAGGTAAATGCGGTTCAGTGTATTTCAGTGGGGGTTTCATAACTTAGCTATTTGTGGACATTTTGACACCAAATTTTCAACATAGCCTTTTGGTGACCCCACCTCATGAACAATATGACTGTCATTACATTACTCCCGCTCAAAAGGTGATTTCGCATTCGCTTGGTGAATTCACCTTTCAGGTGGGATTTGAAAACTGTTCCTGCCCTTGTTCATTTCTTTTGAAATTTAATAAACTTTATTGAAAATATACCAAGAAATACGACATGACCGAGTAACAACAAATCGGACAAATAATCCCCCTCCCCCCTTCCAGCCCACCCTGGCAGAGTGACCAACAGTGTGCAGCTCGATAATATTAATCCAACTTTTAAGCATATCCAAAAACAGAAAGAACCCAGGCCACACAATTCACAAAAAATTCCACCCATATCAGTTGTTTGGGATGGTATCAGAAAACTTAAATCGTATACAAAGTGTGTAATTTGCTCTAAGACTTGCAATCATACGTTCTACACAGAGATTGAACTGGAGCTCCCGATATGAAGTAGAAACCTGATCAAGCCAGTGACATAAAACCACTTTCTTCACAGAGAGAAAAATTAAGGCCTTATAATATATTCTTTCTTTCACCGGAATTAAACCATAATCACCAATTATACATATCTCCGGTGTAAAAAAAAAAGCCATTTCTCCCTAGAAGCGGGTCTGCTTTAGCCTCAGTTAAGTTTCATTGTGGTGCCGCATCGGGGCAAGTCCAGAAAATGTATGAGGGTGCCATCTTCCTGTACACATCTGGTGCAGAGAGGGGATGGTGATTTAATACAGTCGATTCCACTTGTGTACCATTCGGTTATGTGCACGTTCCAGTTGTGTGCACACATTTTACAGGTCCCAAATCATTTCCTGTCGCCATGTTAGAACAACCTGATGTGTGCACACATTCTGCTGCTCTGATAGCTGTCATTGAGCTCCTGCTGCATGTGTTAATTGTTGCTTATCACCGGCTAATTGCCTCCCGCAGTTGTACAAAAGAGAGATCACCTTAGCTAGTCTAGCAATAACAAGGGGATAACAAGGGAATTAGGTGCAGGTCTTAACTAGTGCCCAACTGCCCATTGAAAAAGCAACTGATGCTTAGCAGGATTCAGATTCTTTTCGAAACATGGAGCCATGTGATCCGGAACAGGAGCAGGAGATTGATCTACCGACTATCTCCATGATTACCCCACCCGAAGGAATGCTGGTGGCGCAGTTCGATCATTTTGTGGACATAGACAGTGATGAACCAGCCAGCAGGGAGTTACAGTGCCTTCAGAAAGTATTCACCCCCCCCCTTGGATTTTGTCACATTTTGTTGTGTTACTACCAGAATTTTTAATGCATTGAAATGATTTTTTCCCCCCTTGATTCACACAGCATACTCAATAATTTAAAGGGCAAAATATTTTGTGTAACAAAATTTATGAAACATTAAAACTGAAATAGCTTGTTTACTTAAGTATTCACCCCCAGTCAATACTTTGTAGTGCCTTGGCAGTACCATAGCTTTGAGTCTTCTTGGGTATGTCTGTATCAGCTTTGCACATCTGGATTTGGGGATTTTCGCCATTCTTCCTTGCAGATTTGCTTAAGATCTGTCAAGTTGGATGGGGAGCGTCAGTGAACTGCAATCTTTAAGTCCTTCCACAGATTCTCAATGGGATTCAAGTCTGGGCTTTGGCTGGGCCACTCAAGGACATTCACTTTCTTGTTCTGAAGCCACTCCAGTGTTGCTTTGGCTGTATGCTTGGGGTCGTTGTCCTGTTGGAACGTAAATCTTTGCCCCAGTCCAAGGTCTGTTGCAGACTGATGCAGGTTCTCCTCAAGGATGTGCCTGTATTTGGCTCCATTCATTGTTCCCTCTATCCTGACAAGTGCCCCAGTCCCTGCCACTGAAAAGCATCCCCATAACATGATGATGCCACCACCATGCTTCATGGTAGGGATGGTGTTACACTGGTGATGAGCTGTGTTTGGTTTGCGCCAGGCATAGCGCTTTGCATTCAGGCCAAAGAGTTCAATTTTTGTTTCATCAGACCAGGGAATCTTTTGCCACATGGTCTCAGAGTCTGCCACGTGCCTTCTTGCAAAGTCTAGGCATGCTATTATGTGGCCTTTTTTCAGGAGTGGCTTTCATCTAGCCACTCTCCCATAGAGGCTACATCTGTGAAGTGCTGCAGAGATTGTTGTCCTCTGGACAGGTTCTCCCATCTCAACCATGGAACTCTGTAGTTCTGTCAGGGTGGTCATTGGGTTCTTGGTCACTTCCCTGACCAAGGTCCTTCTTGCCCGGTTGCTCAGTTTGTGAGGACAGCCTGCTTTAGGAAGAGTCTGGGTGGTTCCGTAATCTTTCCATTTCCTAATGATGGACTTGACTGTGCTCCTGGGAACTTTCATCATCATCATCATCAAATCTTTGTTTATTCAGGCGAACATCATTAAGCAAGGCTCATTTACAAGATGGACCTGATAAGGTCACGGTTCAATAGTTGATACACAACAGATACATCATACACTTATATAAGACAGTTATACATACAGAGGAAAATAACGTTTATAAACACAGTGATGTACAGTAAATTCACATGATAAAAAACGGTTACAGGAAAGTTACGCTAATATTTACAGTATGTACAGTATATACATATCCCAGTTGGGGGGGGGGGGCATGGCAGACACTCAACATAATGTAATACTAGGATGGTGAAGGTATTACTGGGTGCCATAAGATGGGGTGTCTGTCTGGAAGGAATATGCCATATATGGTTTGGAAGGGAGATGTGTGAGATGATAATGCTAGCTCTAGACCCTGGAAATGTGTTTATACCCCTCCCCAGATCTATGCCTCCTCACAATTCTATCACGGAGTTCTACCGACAACTCCTTGGTCTTCATGGTAGAGTTTCTGCTCTGACATACACTGTCAACAGTGGGACCTTATATAGACAGGTGTATTTCCTCTGAAATCATGTCAACCATTTGAACTGACCACAGGTGGACTCCATTCAAATTTTAGAGTGATCTCACAAGGAAATTGGATGCACCTGAGTTCAATTTGGAGTGTCATAGCAAAGGGGGTGAATACTTATCAAATCAAGACATTTCAGGTTTTTATTTTAAATTACATGTACAAAAAATTCCACAAGTTTCATTCCACTTTGACATTATAGAGTAATTTGTGTAGATACGTGACAAAAAAATCCCATATAAATGTATTTTAATTTGAGTTTGCAACATCACAAAATGTGACAAAATCCAAGGGGGGGTGAATACTTTCTGAAGGCACTGTAATTGATGTGGACTTTTGTGCCATCGCTTTGGATTCAACCCCAACACCGGACGAAGAGAAAGAGAATGAACCTGAGGTGAACATTCCTTCAACTGTGGAGGTATGGAATATGATGCGCTAAATACGCCACTATGTAGAATGTAGGGAACAAAAAGATTTTAGGTGGTTTTATAGTTTAGAGAAAAAAGGTTGAACTTTTAAGCACTCACACTTCCAAACAGTCCAGTATAACTGATGCGACTGTTCTGTGACTTCTTAATGCTTGTGTGGTTTTAAACTTTACAGTTCACGTATGCCTCAGTACAGCACAATACTATATTTAAATTTATATTTAAATGTTTTTATCGCTCTTTTAAACATAATTCTGAATAAATTGAAGTCATTAAACTAATTGCTATATTGTGGGGTGATTGTGTACTAGCGTTTGAGCGTTGCATTGTCTGTTTTCATTGATTTTCAGTTGTGTGCACACTTTCTGGCGGTCCCGGCCATGTGCACACAAGCGGATTTGACTGTATATTAAATTGAGTAAGCCGCAGCTTATCTTGAGAAACATAAGTGTAGAGGTCCTTCCAGACTTTCTGCCGCAGAGGGGGGCTGAGAGGAAAAAGTGCATCCCAGTGGGGAGAAGTCCCATCTAGCTCCGGGAATAACTTTGAAAAGAAAAGGGAATACAAAGTGGCAACTGCATGCATCTTCAAAACGAGATCTTTAATGACTGCAAGAGCTTGGACTGATCAGTCTTCCAGAGACCAGGCCCAAACCATTGAATCAAGGCATGGCGCAGCTGAAGTATCTTGGAAAATTGCCGCATTTCCTAGATGAAAATTATCCAGGATATCCTTAGAGGAAAGTAGGACCCCTTGCTGAAGTAAATCACAAACCCTGGTAGCAGCTAACTGAGGTAGCCAATCTTCAGTCATTACCCGGCCCCCAATTATAAAGTTAGGATTTTGTAAAATAGGCTGCAGGACATCCTTAGTAAAAGTGTATTTCAGCAATGAGCAAAACTGTTAATAAACACGGACTGAAATGCCTATAACAGAGTCTCTGAGACCCCAAGGGAACATCTTTAGGGAGATAAAAAGCATAGATGGCACCGAAAGACCTGCTGTACCAATCAGCTATTCCATTTCCAACCAGATAGAAACATAAGTAGCAGCTCGATCTTGAGGGGTTGGGTCTTTCTGCACCTGTGGCGTGGAATGATATTGCGGTGGTGCGGAATCACATTCTAGCGGGGAATTTTCAGTACCGGGTACATGAGGTGAGGTAATAGGAAGGCTATGCTGACAGTTTGGTCAAAATGGCAAATACAGTCTCAAAATTATGTATACAATGTTTATTTTATCAATATATACAATTAATCATCATTTTTTATTTTGATTAGCAAAGGCCACTAATCAACTCTCCAACATTAATTTATGCCTTAAAGAGGTTCTCCATTTGGTGCCAGGGCAAGGGGTTGGACCCTTTATCTTGTCCGCCGGCTAGTATTGTCAACTACCTTTGGTCCCTCTGTCAGGCGGGCCTTCAGTAGATGACCCTTAAAGTGCACCTAGCAGCCATCTCTGCCTACCAGGCGTGGGTTGCTGCAGTCGGTGGCGCAGGAGAAGGTGGTCTGGCACATTTTCAAGGACCTTGACCACATTTCCTCTCTGGTGCATGAACCACCACCACCTTGGGACTTGTTGCTGGTGTTGGCAAAGCTCATGGGCAAGCCATTCGAACCAGTGCACAGATGTGAGATGTCACATCTGTCGTGGAAGACTGCCTTCCTGGTGGCTAGCATGTCAGCCAGAAGGATCAGCGAGCTCCAGCTGCTCTTGGTGGAGTCTCCTTACCTGGTCTTCCACAAGGACAAGGTTGTCCTTCGCCTCAACCTGAAATTCCTACCGAAGGTTGTGTAGGATTTTCACCTTAACCTGTTGATTAAACTCCCGGTGGTGGATAGTATACCATATCCATGTTCCTAGATAAACAGGTTACTCACCTGTAACAGTGGTTCTAGGAGTGGTATATGGTGTACATCCACATAACCCACCCGACCTCCCCTGGCAAGTGGCACACTGCATCTTGCTTTCAGCGGGTATGATCTGACATAACGGGGAGGTGCTAGGGGAGTTGCTGTCTGGGTGGTGGGTGGGTAGGAGGAGCCAGCTTGAAGACTTTCCGCCAGAGTCTTAAAGGGAAGAGATACTGCCAGTGGTGTGGATGGTACACCATATACCACTCCCAGAACCGTTACAAGTGAGTAACCTGTTTTTGTTTATTTTAATATTGTCACAACCGTTCTACAGATTTGCACGAAATTTTGCATGCGTAGTCTCATGGGGTAGATCTCGTCAGTACCAAGTTTGGTTCCGGTAGGAAATGGGGATTCTGAGATGCGGATAGTAAAAGAACATAAAAAAAACGCCGTTTTGCTCCTTTGGTTGCCATCGCATAGCGCCCAGAGACAGTTTGGAAGTTTGGTCTGAAATTTTCAGGGTACAAAGCTTGCCCCGGAAGGATTTCCTTTGTTGGTTTGGTGAAAAAAATACTGTATTAATCTGTTGGAAAGTTATTAAATTTTAAAAATTCAGGTTCTGAGCATGCTCAGTAAGCACTTCAAAATAGCTGTAAAAAGGGTGTGGCTTGGATGACTAGTCACCTCATAGCTCATGAATAATAATGAGCTTATTTACATACTCTTTTTTTTTTAAATTGATGGCTTAGAAAATCAAGAAAACTACAAGCTATCCTATCTCTCTTTGGGAAGCTTGGTATGTTCAAAATCACTGTTTATAACTTTTTGGATACTGACAGATCGAATATGTGAATTGTTTTGAAACATGGGCTACAAATCAGTATGTTAAACAGTACTATAGAAGGAAAGTAGTATTTTTTTTACTTATTTGAAAATAAAGTATAGATTTTGTGTTCATGTGAATTGAAAAAGTTTGACAATTCAATGGCTTAGAAATATGCAGAGTTATAAAAAAAAAAAAAAAGACTTTTGGCAATACAGAGAAACAGGAAAGTATTGGCTGTTTTAGTTTGGAACTGGCTTGGCTTGACTTTGGATAAGAAAACTTTGACACAGTAATATCCGGTGAGGTAATGTAGTGGGTAAGGCTCTAGGCTATGAACCTGAAGACCTGGGTTTGAATCCCATGTCTCCATTTTTTTTTTTTTTTATATCGTGTTTAAAAAATAAATAAATAAATAATTATAGAAAAACACATGTTTTTATAAAAACTAATTACAGAAAAAGTACTGTCTCAAAAAGTAAGGAAATTCATTGCAAAAAAACTACATTAATGCACTAGTTCGGGTTAAAGCGACAAAAGTAGGGAAATGTGGTGTTAGGGTTTGCAACCCTAACACCCCACACTGCAGGCAGCAACAGGTGTGAGGATGTGCCTTGGGGTTGTCAACCCTAACGGTCACCCCATTCCATGAGTAAGTAAGATGAGATGGGTACAGTATATGAGAATGGGGAGAGCGTTAGGGTTGACAACCCCAAGGCACACCCCATACCTGTTGCTGCCTGCAGGGTGGGTATGGGGTGTTAGAATTGGAATCCCTAATGCCACATTTCCCTTATGTCTGTCTCTTTAACCCTAACTAGTGCATTAACTAAGTTTTTTTGCAATGAATATAATATAGATGGATGGAGACAGACAGATATGTATATATGTGTGTATATGTATATATATATATGTATGTATGTATGTGTGTATGTATATGTATATATGTATGTATGTATGTGTGTATGTATATATATATATATATATATATATATATATATATATATATATATATATGAATGATATGTATGTACATTAGAGTGGCATACCGTGCCACTATAGTTAGGGTTGCGCAGCCATTTCTATATTAAACCTTAAATTTGCACTTTAATAACTTCGCAACCGTTTGTTCGATTTGCCTGAAATTTGGAATGGAGGAAGACTTTTGGTAGGTCTCCAGATCTTGGCATTTTCATATTGATCGGATATACGGTTGCAGAATCGTAGCACGCTGAAAAACGTGAAAAATCCCAACATTCTGTTTTTCTTTCGACATCCACTTTGTACTGAAGACTGCATCTGAGTGGGTTCAAATTGGGTGGGCTACATGGGTCCTGGGTCGCAGATGTGCCTTTTGAAGATTTTGTGTAAAAATCTTGTTTCGTTCAAATGTTATAGCGTTTTTAGTGACCCATTATATCGTATGGGAAAATTTATATGTGCAGCTCGAAAATTGTCATGATAGTGTTTAGTGTCGAGCTTGCCAAAAAGTGTTGTGCTGCCACCAACTTATTTTCAGTCGGTGAGAGAGAGAAAAACACAATACAACTCATAAATAATACTGCACTTTGACACACCAACCATTGGGTTTACCATGTCGGGGCCTGAGGAACAGGAATCTGGCATTAGTTTTTTACCAGGTGGTCTGGAAATGTGGTTTTCACATTTATTTTCACCATTTTGCTGTTTTTTTATCGTGACACTATCGCAAACTGCCACGGCAATATGCACGACCATTAAAAATACAACCGCGACACTATATTTTATGTTCGCAGCTGTATCCCTATTATAAAGATAGGAGTGTCGCGATTATATTTTAAATGACCGTGGCAATACTGCAAACCACATTTTCTGAAATGCTGTTTTCTTTGTCACTTGATTGTGGCAAGCTGGATTGTGATATTGGCCTGAAATTTTCAGGGAGGCAAGCCCTAGTGCTGCAGATGTGCCTTTCAGTGGTTTGGTTCCAAAATGTTCACCACGTCCCTAGTTATAGCATTCCGAAGTTAATGATTTTCCCATAGGATAACATTGTCGGAGTCATTTTATTTGTCACTTCATTGTGGCTACGTGCGTTGTGGTATTGACCTGAAATTTTCAGGGTGCAAAGTCCTATCCCTACAGGAGTGCCTTTTGGTGGTTTGATACCGAACCATTGAACATGGCCATACTTGCAGCATTGTGAAATGTGGAAATTTCCCCACAGGATAACATTGTGACGCTGGTTTATATTTGTCGCCTTGTTGCCACAACGTGCATTGCGGTATTACCCTGAACGTTTAAGGGTGAAAAACCTTAGCATCACAGGTGTGCCTTTTGGTGGTTTGCTGTGAAAACATTCAGCCGGGCCATAGCTGCAGCATTCCAAAGTTCCAAATTTTCCCCATAGGATAACATTGCGGCGCCTGTGACGCCTTTCGCGGCCTGTATCTCAAAAACTGTTTGAGATACGGACTTTTCGTCGGAAAATTTCTTAGCCCCCCCACTAGGGGGCTACATGCAGAACTAGGTTAGAAAGCCTTGAAACCCCTGAAATTTGAATTTTCTTTCTAGTGTGTATGGTTCCTGAGATATTTGCGAATTACTGTTCTAATGAGTGATTTTCATCTGCGTGGCCCACTATTATGCCCTCAGAGTTAGTACTCCCATCGCGTTTCAGTGCACGTATCTCGGAAACGATGTGAGATATGGGTTTGGTCTTTGCATCGTCACGAGAACTGCACACTGTCATGATTACAACGACACTTGAATTTTTTTTCTACCTGCTATGGTTCCTGAGATATGGGCAAAATACTGTTGCAAAGCCTCCTTGTCTTATAGGTCTGCTGTATGGCTACAGTCTTATATACAAGTGGGAGCGCAGGGCCCAGAGGGCCCATGCTCCCACTCAGATATACATTATGCACAAATAGGTGGCTTGCTGGGAGCGCGGACCCTACCGTCGCCTTTCTGTTACTACTTACATTACACTTTAAAAAGATAGGAAATTCTTTGCAAAACTTTGTTAATGCATCAGTTAGGTTGTTTCCACCGACAAAAGTGTGGAAATTCAACATTAGAGTTACCACCCTACTACCCACCCCACCAACAGGCATTGAGGTGTGCTGGGGTCTCATGCCTAACTCTCACCCTGTTGTCCCATGCTGCACCACCTCAGCTTCTTTACACATGGAATGGGGTGCGTGTTAGGCCAATGACCCCAACGCACACCCAGATGCCTGTGGGTGGGGGTGGGGTGGTGGTAGGGGTGGTGACCCTAACGGTGAATTTCCATACTTTTGTCGGTGTGGAAACAACCCTAACTGATGCATTAACGAAGTTTTTGCAAAGAATATGTGTGTGTGTGTGTGTGTGTGTGTGTGTGTGTGTGTGTGTGTGTATAGGATACATGCACAAGTGTGATAGTGAAAATATATTCACTTCTCTAGAGTGACCGCTGAATACTCACGAGTGACAAAGCCATGAGTGAGGTTTCAGAGGTCACTGTACAGGACTGAACATATTTCCCATATCACATGAGTGCACATCATGTATCCGCTTTATACAGCGGGGGCCTCATTGTTGAAAAATGTACCATTTGCGCGGCTTTGCACGACTTTGCTCGGGTGTGATAAATGTCAGTTCTTACATTTATCACACACCGGTGAAAATAACTTGTTCTAGGGATATGGATATGTTGTTCAATCCACACTTACTGGCAGGTTCCTTGCCGCTTTAAATCTTGCCGGAAGGTCTTCCAGCTGGCTCCTCCCACCCACCCAGGTGATAAAACTCTCGGCTCCGCCCCATGACGCCAGATCTTCCTAACCGCTTGGAAGCTCAGGTTTCCTCCTTTGCGCTCTGCGTTTTAGGCCTGGATCCTAACTCTTCGGTTAAACCGAAACTTACCTTAAAGTTTACTAGACGGTCTTTTCTTCCCTTAGCGGCTCGCGATGGACAAGTCGACTCTGGATTTCGGCGGTGCCCCTGTGGGCAGATGTCCCGGACTGATCCACACTCCACGTGCGTTTTCTGCCTTGGACTCGATCACGATTCGCAGGCCTGCGAATTGTGCAAGTCCTTCTCGGCCACGGTTCTTGAGGATTGCGCTACCAGATTACAACTTGGCCGGCCCAAGAAACATTATCCTCCGGTAAAGTCGAAGGAGGCCCATTGGGCGGTGTCCGCGGCTGTGGGCTTGGCTGAACAGCTCGAACAAATGATGGCCCTCGAGGAGGAGGCAGCCCAGGCCGCATCAGCTTCTTTGGTTGCGGCATTTATCCTGCTCTCTTTGGGCTCCTCCTACACGGCTTCGTTCAAGGAGCTTTGTCAGTCCCTCTCCACCAAGGGAGAGGGTCCTTCGGGACATTCCTCTCGGTCCAAGAAGGACTCCAAGGGTAAGTCCCACCGTCGACGTCCGTGGGAGCAGGAGAGGTCCCCATCCTCGGATAGTCGACACTCTACTTCGGTTGAGGTTGCGGCTAAGGCCGCTGGCTTCACGGTGTCCCCGTCTGGTCAGCCGGCCGAGACACCTGTCGAGCAGTCGAGATCTTTCTCGACCCGTCGGATGGGCTGTCGACTGGAGAAGCAGACAACCCTTCTTAACCGGTTCCCCCGGGTGGAAACCGAGGACTTGCCTGTGCCTCCTGTGCCGGAGTCCCTGGTTAAGGTCCCCGAACCGAGGGAGGAGCGGGTTTCCCCCGCTCCCTCTCAGACCCACCCTGTGAGACGCTGAAGGTCTCTGACCTCTTCTCGGTCCAGCTGATCTGCACCAAGGAAAGCGGCGGCACCACTCATCCTCGTCTTCATCCTCTTCGGAGGATAGGCTCTGGCGCAAATTGCGTCAGTACTACGGGGATCTGATGTGGCAGCAGCTCCTTGACCGGGAACAAGCAGACTCCGTTGCCTTCCCCGGCCATTAAGTGGCTGTCACCAGAGCGGCCGAAGCAACCCCTCATTGTAATCGAGGAGCCGAAGCTGGCATCGGTTGTTCGGCTGAAACCAGCTGCGCCACCCATTGTGGTGGAACCCCCGCCTCCACAACCTAAAACTGGGGCACCGACCATGGATTCTCAGTTGGGTCAAAGTTTGCCCCATCAGTTGTCGGTCACCCTCACTCCAAATCAGCCCATGCAAGTGGAGGGTGGCTCAGACCCTCAGCAGCTGTTTGCAGACTCCTCGGAGTCTGACGATGATTCTTCGCTGTTCTCCAGGCCCCTTGACCTGGAGTCCACTGGGGGTCAATCGGTGGACGAGAGCGCATCCTCTTTCCTGGAGTCTACTGGGATGAAGCTCAAACCTGTTTCAAAGCGGGCCAAGTATCCCCTCACGGAGATACTGGACCGAGGGGATTCCCCCATGGAGGCCTTTCCAGTGGCCAAAGCCATTGTTGGCCCGGCTTTGGAGCTATGGCAGTGGCCAGCTTCTTGTCCAGCACCTTCGGCCAGGATGGCCCGAAATTATGCTGTTCCTGCTGGTTCACTCTCCGTATTCTCGGAGCACCCCTCTGCGGAGGGGCTTGTGACCGACAGTGTTTTCCGGCGCTCCTGAAATGCTTGGGACGTGGACAAGCCACCCAATAAAGAGTCCAAGAAACTGGACTACTCTGGGCGTAAAGTCTATACTGCCCTCCTTAGGCCTCTCGCCAGGCCAATTCGCCGCTCTGATGGCACACTTTCCCACGCCTTTGGGCTCCCTGGATGAGGTGATTCTCATCTCCCGGCTGACCTCCAGACTACGGTAAAGCAGGTGCGGGATCAGGGAAGGGCGGTGGCTAAGTAACAGCTCCAAACTGCCTTAGACATTGGAGACTCTTGTGCCCGGTCAGTAGCGGCCGCAGTGGCCATGTGCCGCAGAGCTTGGCTGCGGATCTCCACTTTCACAGAGGATATCCAGCACAAGCTGTCAGACGTTCCCTTCCTGGGTACCGACTTGTTCGGTCCCGGGGTGGAGGGTCATCTGCAGAGGATCGAGAAGGCCAATGCCAGCTTGGACTCTGTCACGTCTTCCCAGAAGGTCAAAGGCCACCAGCAGCAGCGTAAGCCCTTTCGGCCTTCTGCCCCTGCGGCACGTCCGGCCCAGCAACACCAGCATCAGGGCCAGCAGGCTCGCACTTGGCACCCCAAAGCCAAGCCTGCAGCTTCCTCCAGCAGGAAGCCGGGAGGGAAAGGCCCAGGAGGGCCCTCTGCCAGTCCTTCCTCCAAGCCTGCCCAGTGACAGGTTGAGGGGTGTCACCTCCAACCTCGTCACTCCTCCCTGGGTTCCCCCCTTTGGGGGGATGGCTCCGTCACTTCCTTTCCACCTGGTCTGAGTTATTTATTTATTTATTTAGCTTTTGTTTACCAGGCAAGTACACTAGACAAGCAATTTGCCTATTTTCAGGTACGACCTGGGAGAGTACAGGAAATTACATAGTTACACACTTGGGACAACATGGTACATAATTAAGAACAGGTCACACATCATGAGACTACAAGGTAAGATTACACATCACATGATTAGGAATAGGTTACACGTCAAGAGACTACAGGTAAGATTACACATCTTGCATCAAGTTTGGGGCAGTACAGAAATACTACATTTTAAGGGCCGGCAGTTTTGTATGGGTGCAAGTGCTAAACATATGTCATGGGGGTTTTTGACATCCGCAGGCCGATGCACTTTTAAGATGGCTCCATAGGGAAGAGCGCAGGCTGCCCTGCAAGGGGGCAGCATGGACCTTGGTTGGGAAGGTATTCCAAAGTTTAGGGGCACATGTTGCGAAGTCCCTTTCACCATCTTGGTCCTAGTCACAGGTACCTTGAGTGTGGCAGACCCCTGAGACCTAAGGTGATGTGACGAGGGGGCAGTTTGGGCCAGCAAGCTTGCCACCCCTGGAGGGGTACCCGTGTTGAGGACCTTACCAGTGAAGCAACCAAGGACAAAGTCAGTGTACTTTGTAGGCGAGAGCCAGTGTAGCTTGTTGTAGAGCTCACAGTGATGAGTGAGCCGGGGGGGGGGCAATAGGGCGAAGCGACAGATACTGTTATAAGCCGTCGACCACCTGGAGAGATGGGCCTTAGTGGTGCTAGCAAACAGCAGGAGCCCATAACACAAAGAGGGGAGAAGCATCCCTCTCGAAGGGCAGCACGCGCAGCTGGTGTGAGGTTGTTTTTTGCCCTGTAGGCCAGACCCAGTTTACAGTTGACTGTTTTACATATCCTCTGAATATGAAGGCCAAGGTCGGAGCTGTGGGTCCAGCATTACTCCCAGGTATTTGAAGTTGTCCGTGATAGGGATAGGGACATCTCCCTTGCCGGATACACAGAACGGCACACGGGCGGCCTTAATCTGTGCCTGGGACCCAAAGAGCATGGCCTGGGTTTTTTTTAGGTTAAGGACAAGCTTGTGGTTCAGGATCCATGCCTGAATGTTTATAAGGTCTTCACTCAGTTGTTGATTGATGACCACCACCTCATGGGAGTGAGACAGGATAACCAGATCGTCTACGTAGAGAATTGGTTTACAGTGGTCTGCGGTTTCGGGGAGGTTATTTATAAAAATGGAGAAGAGCATTGGTCCAAGGACGGAGCCTTGGGGGACCCCTACCGTTACTGGGGATGGGACCCGAAAGGCCTTTGCCAAATTTGACCCGCTGCGTTCTACCATATAGATAGTTGTCAAACCAGCCAAGAGCAGTAGTGGAAAGACCAATTGCTCTAAGCTGAGTTGACAGCATGGCATGGTCGACCAGGTCAAATGCCTTCGAGAAGTCAATGAAGAGGGCCCCCGAGAGTTACCCCTGGTCCATGGCCTCCCTGATCCATGATGTAACAGTAACTAGGGCTGATGAGGTACCATGCCCCTTCCTGAATCCATGCTGTACAGGAGTCATTATGTCATGCGCCTGTAAGTACTCTGAGAGTTGTCCTGCCACAACTTTCTCCAGTAGTTTGCTAGCCACCGACAGGATAGATATAGAGCGATAGTTCTTCATCAGCTTAGGTTCCCTTTGTTTAAGGATTGGGACTACCCCTGGCAACCTTCCATATGTCTGGGATAACTCCAGTTGCCAGGGACAGATTGAAAATGTGTGTTACTAGAGGCAACAGCCAGGGGCACCAAGACTGAGGAGCTTGGGTTCTAAGCCATCTTGTCCGGCACTTGAGTAGGGGGAAGAGTCCCGCTAGCAGTTTCTGCACCTCTTGAACTACCACTGCCCTGAACAGAAAAGGCAGGCGGAGTGAAGATGGTGCTGTGGGCTGATTGCCACTGACACCATCATCATTTGGGAACGATGAGGTGTACTCCGACAGATCCGCAAAATAATGGTTGAAGGAGTTGGCGATGGTTTCCAAGTTGTTACAGCTCGAACCATCGATTATCATGTCAGTGGACTCAGTGCTCTGTGTACCACTCACAACTTGTTTAATGTTCCTCCAGAACCTTCTAGGATCCCTAGCCGAGTTCAATAAAGCAGATTTGCAAAATTCACTCTTGGCAATCCTAATGATCTTTTTGCATTCATTTCTGAGTTGTCTATATCTCAGGAAGATGGCTTGGTCAGCCGTGGCCTTGAACTTGGCCCAGCACTTATCTCTAGTGTTGAAGAGTGCCAGGAGGCTACCATGAAGCCATTTAGTAGCCATTCTCCTCACCCTCCATCTGATGAGGGGGGCATGTTTCTCCTGCAAGGCCCTTAGAGAGCAAAGAAAGTGACCGACAGCGGATGCGGGGTTCTTAGCATTCCAAACTGCCCCCCAATCTGTGTACTTGATGTCATTTTGAAAGAAGGACAGATCATACTTAGAGTAGTCTCTGATCTGGATAATTTTATGGGGAATTTTTTGATGTGGTACCCTCCAGACACAGTACACCGGGGAGTGATCAGAGATAGGGTCCGATAGGATACCCGACGAGCTGATCCTATCTGGTCTGTTTGTCAGGATCCAGTCCAGGAGTGAGCCCTTACCACCACTAGTAGGGCATCTGGTAGGATCCTTGACAAGTTGAGTCAGAGAGACTGGCAAGGAGGGTTCAAAGGCCTTGGCATTGCCACCCAACCAATTTAGGTTGAGGTCACCCAGAATGATTAGCTCATTCTGCCGTGTTGCAGCACCAACTGCACCAAGGAGACCAGTCAGTCCCTCTACGCCTCCTTTTGGAGGATTGTATGCAAATACAATGTGAATCTTTTTTGCCATCCCTAGTAACAGTACCGTGTGCAGAGCCTCACAGGGGGACTGCATGGTCTGTTGATCAGGAAGGACGGACAGGTTTAGATGGTTCCTGTAGTAGACCAGGATGCCACCACCTCTCTTACTTCCCGGACGATCTCGGCGGATAAGGTCGTAACCAGGGAAGGCACATGCTGAGCTGGGGTGGAAGGCTTCCAGCCAGGTTTCTGTAATTCCAAGAATGTCAGGACTGTGCCGAGTTACCCAGACAAGAAGTTCCGTTAGGTTTGGGAGCAGGCTTCTGACATTTAGATGGGCCACCTTCAGCTCTTTAACCACTGGCCAGCCCGCCCATGTAGGTATGGACTGGGGTGGCGGTCCTGGGTTTAGTTCAATGTCCCCTGCTAGCGCAAGTGTCATCAGCAGGAGCCAGAGTTATCACCACGGACCGCTGGGTGCTAGAAGTGGTAGGAAACGGTCTTCTTCTGGAATTTGAGTAGGCCTTACCCTATCTAGCCGTTGCCCCACGGGGGGCTACGGGGTCCACAGCGCCTCTGTTGGCTCGTCGAGCCGACATTGCCCTGCTCCTCCAGAAGAAGGAGATCAGGGAGGTGGCAGATCCTCCACCAGACCCAGGGTTTGTCTCCAGGTATTTTCTGGTCCCAAAACGGATGGGAGAGCTGGCGCCCCATTCTAGACCTACACGACCTGAACAAGTTCCTAAGGTCTCGAACCTTCAGGATGGTCACTCTGGCCCAGTTGATTCCATCCTTGGAACGAGGCATGTAGTTCTGTTCTCTGGACCTTCAGGACGCGTTCTTTCACGTCTCAATCCGTCCGTCCCACCAGCAGTTCCTCCACTTCAGGGCGGAGGGGTCCCTTTATGAGTTCCAGGCCATGCCCTTCAGCCTCTCTCCAGCTCCCAGGGTCTTCACCAAATGCATGGCAGTGGTGACAGCATTCCTGCGGCACCAAAGGCTCCTGGGTGTACCCTTACCTGGACGACTGGCTGATTGCAGCCCCCTCCAGACCGGAGGTGGAGCGATCCAGGGATCTGGTCCTCCACGTCTGCTCTCAGATTGGCCTCCTCATCAACGAGGCCAAATCGGAACTTGTGCCAACGCAGGTGATTCAATTCATCGGGGCAGAGCTCGACTCTCTTCGAGACAGAGCACGGCTCCTAGTGGACAGGGCCGAGGTTCTTTCCTCCTTTGCCCAATCATTTTCTGGTTGGGCAATTGCGTCCTGCCCGGGACTTCCTGCACCTCCTGGGCCTCATGGCAGCCTGCACCAGCGTGGTCCGTTGGGCCCGCTGGCTCATGCATCCCCTTCAATGGGGGCTGGCCCGCCAGTGGTCACAGCGCTCCTGTCCTCTGGACCAGCCAGTGATAGTGACCCAGGAGATGGGGAACGCTCTCCAGTGGTGGATCGTTCAGGCTCATCTGCAGGAGGGTATCCTGTTTGTCCGCCCAGAGCCGACGGTCACTCTAACGACCAACGCCTCTTTGATGGGTGGGGGAGCTCAGAGCGCATGACCTCTGGTCCCGTCAGGAGTCTCGATGCCACGTCAACCTGCTGGAGCTTCAAGCGGTCTGACTAGCCCTCACCGCCTTCGCTCCGTTTGTACGGGGTCAAGTGGTCCAGGTCCAGACGGACAACAGCACGACCCTGTACTGCCTAAACCGCCAGGGCGGGACGCGCTCCTTGCCTCTGTGCAAGGAAGCTCTCCGCACTTGATCTCTCATGAGCAGACTGGAGGCGGATCTCCTAGCCATCCATGTGTCAGGAGCCTCCAGCACTCTGGCCGATGCCCTAAGCCGGATAGGTGCTGCATCTCACGAGTGGTCTCTCCTGCCGGAGGTAGTACACGATCTGTTCTCCCACTGGGGCACACCTCAGGTGGACCTGTTTGCCTCCAGGGAGAATGCGAAGTTGAGGTTGTTTATGCCCACCCCTCAGCAGGGCTCGCTGCCAGGGATGCCTTCTTGAGGCCGGTGGACCCTGGTTTTCACGCCTTTCCCCATTTCTCTTGATCCACAAGGTGCTTCTCAAGGCGAGGGAGGGACAAGGCAGAGTGATTCTGGTAGCCCCAGACTGGCCCCGCCAGTTCTGGTATCCAGATCTCCTCAGTCTCAGCTCCAGGCTCCCGAGGCGGCTTCCAGCCCGCCCGGACCCGATCTCAGTCAACCAAGGGAAGGTTCTCCACCCGGACCTTCAATCCTTGCACCTGACGGCCTGGTTCCTGAGCGGCTAGAGTTCCAGGCCTTGGGTCTTTCCGACGAGGTCCTCAATGTTGTTGAGGCATCCCGTAAGGAGTCAACCAGAAAATGCTACACCTTCAAATGGAAAAGATTCTCCATTTGGTGTCAGGACAAGGGGTTGGACCCTTCTTCCTGTTCCTTGGCTAGCATCTTGGAGTATCTGTGATCCCTTTCTCAGCTAGGGCTGCAGTCGACGACCCTTAAGGTGCACCTGGCAGCCGTCTCTGCTTACCGGGCGCGAGCCGGCAAGCAGTCGGTGGCGCAGGAGAAGGTGGTCAGGCGCTTTTTCAAAGGCCTTGATCACATATCCCCTCCGGTGCAGGAACCTCCACCTCCGTGGGATCTACTGCTGGTATTGGCAAAGCTCATGGGCAAGCCATTGAACCGATGCACAGGTGTGACATCTCTCACCTGTCGTGGAAGACCACCTTCTTGGTGGCTGTCACATCAGCCAGAAGGATGGGAGAGCTCCAGGCACTTTCCATCGAGTCTCCCTATCTGGTCTTCCACAGGGACAGTGCGCCCCAACCCGAAATTCCTTCCGAAGGTGGTGTCGGAGTTTCACCTTAACCAGGTGTTGACTCTGTCAGTGTTCTACCCCAGTCACACTTCGGAGGCCGAATATAGGCTCCGCATTTTGGACCCTAGAAGAGCTCTTCACTATAAGGAGCGGACGGCTGAAGTTTGGGGAGAGGTTACGCCAGCTGTTTGTCACCTACACTGAAGCCGCACCTGGCAGACCTGCAGCCAAGCGGACGATAAGCAGGTGGGTCACCTCCTGCATAGATCTCTGCTATAGGTTGGCGGTCATGGAGCCTCCCAAAGGGATAAGAGCTTATTCTACCCGCCACACCGCTGCTTCGGTGGCTGCTTCCAGGGACGTCCGTATCCAGGAAATCTGCAGGGCTGCTACCTGGAAGTCAGCACACAGCTTCATTACCCACTACCACATCGACCTTGAGTCACGCCGGGATGCTGGTTTTGGGACCTCGGTTCTCCAGTCCTTATTTACCAAGTAGGGGGGTGTGCACCTTGCCTCCCTCCTCCCGAAGAACTCCTAGGAGTCTGCCAGTAAGTGTGGCTTGAACAACATATCCATGTCCCTAGAAATTTACTCACCTGTAACAGGAGTTCTAGGAATGGTATGTGTTGTTCATCCACACAACCCACCCGACCTCCCCAGCTTTGACGCACAACCTGGCTTCCAGCGGGCTAGATCTGGCGTCATGGGGCGGAGCCGAGAGTTTTATCACCCGGATGGGTGGGAAGAGCCAGCTTGAAGACCTTCCGGCAAGATTTAAAGCGGCAAGGAACCTGCCTGTAAGTGTGGATGAACAACATATACCATTCCTAGAACTCCTGTTACAGGTGAGTAACCTGTATATTTATCACACTCATTTATTTACTAATTTATTTATTTAGTTTTTGTTGACCAGGTAAGTGCACTAGACAAATCCTGCCTATTTTCAGGCATGAACCGGGGAAGGGGGATACAGATGAATGGCAACTGGCCTTGAACCAGATTAAGCTGTTGGTGGTATTTTTAGTGAATGAGGGAAATTTGGCCAGGACACCGGGGAAATTCTCCCACTCTTTTCGATAAGTGCCATGGGATCTTTAACATCCACTTGAATTACCACTAGAACAGGCAGGTGGGACCTCGGTTTAACGTCTCATCCGAAAGACGGCACCTCAGAAGTTCAGCACCCTCTCATGCTGCACTACAGTGTCAGTACTGGGATATTAACCCAAGTGCCATTTATCACTCACCCCCATTGTGTGTAAGTATATATATATGTGTGTGTGTGTGTGTGTGTGTGTGTGTGTGTGTGTGTGTGTGTGTGTGTGTGTATATATATATATATATATATATATATATATATATATATATATATATATAATATTATAATTTATTTCGGGCAAATCCGTTGTACGGTGGCAAAGTTTATTAAGGTGCAAAATTTCACCATTTAACCTAAAATGGGGTACTCAGCCCTAACATAGTGGCAGTGCCGTGCCACTATAAAATATATACACACATACACACACACACACACACACAAGTACATAGATATAGCTATATATGTATAGATATATAAACACTAAAGTTAAACAGTTGTTTTAAAATGCAGTAACTTTAAGGCTTATATGTTAGTAAATACCTGCTCTCAAAGGTACCAAAATCTCTCATGTCTAACTGACCAGTTACACTTCTGTAGGCTTGCAAGTGTTTTTAGTCCATTTTTCCTTCAACTAGATTGAATGGCTGTTAGATTTTGTTGTACCTCCTTTCATTGTTTTATCTTTGTTATAGGTACTTGCCTATTTTACATTCTGCCTGTGGATAATACCATTTGCTTTCTTTGTGTCACTCTCTGCGGGAGAGAATGTCCTTCCATCTACAGTTCAGCAGGGGGGTGAGTACATTTTGACTTCTTTGAAGATACTACTTGAGGATGGTGTAATTTGTTATGTCTTTTCATGGGAGCAAATTAAGAAAATGAAAAATTCCACTATTGCAAGATCACAGATGCAACAGAATCCTTAGATAGTATGCTGTGCCCCTTTTCAGATGAGGCCAGTCCACACTGCAACTTACAAACAGTTTTAACTCTGTTGAAATGGTTTAAACCATACTGTTGATGCAGAGAACATTTTTCAAGCCGTGTTCTTAACCCAAGGTGCTGGGCTGGAACACTGTTTTACATAGAAACATAGAATTTGTCAGTGGACAGAGGCCCGTCGTGTCTGCCTGCCCAGTTCTAATTATCTAATGTGGGAGTGTAAGAGCCCTAGCGGCACTTCACTCCACCCCCTTCCCTTTTGATAAAGTATTTACCAAGCCTATGTATCTGGCCCACCCATGTGTGAATCCCCCCCACTGTTTTGCACCGACCACCTCTTTTGGCAGCCTCTTCCACCCTTTCACCACCCTCTGTGAAATACAATACTTTCTGCTGTGCCTGTTAACTTTCCCCTGCCAGCTTCATGGCGTTACCCCAGATGTTTGTGTTTCCACTCACTTCGAACAGTTCTCCTGTATTCACCTTGTCGTCCAGTGGCGATATTTGTGTGTCTCAGTCATGTGCATATCCCATCTCCACTCCAGTGTGTACTCTGTATCTCCTTGTAAGTCCTTCTCTGCTACCCCTGGATCATCTTGGTTACTCTCCTCTGCATCCCATCCACTCTGTCCTTCCTCAAATACGTAGAAACATGGAAGTTGACAGCAGATAAGGACCGCAAGGCCCATCCAGTCTGCCCATTTATTTTTCTACCTTATAAATGTGCCATCGGCCTTTTGCTCTGCCAATGGCCTATCTTGTCGTACTCATCTGTGTTGCTACCTTGTGCCTATCCCATGCCTGTTTGAAGCCCTGCACTGTATTCATATCCACCACTTCCTGAGGTAGGCCATTCCATGCATCCACCACCCTTTCTGTGAAAAAGAACTTCCTCTTATTGCCCCTTAATTGGCCTCCCTCTAATCTCATGCTGTCCTCTTGTCCTATTTTTCTTATACTGAAACAAGTTAAGACTCTTTCACCTTGTTAATGCCCTTAAGGTGTTTTGATTGTTTCGATCATCTCACGTCTCTCCCTCCTTTGCTCTAGGGTATGCATATTGAGCTCCATTAATCTGTCCCCATATGTTTTCTGATGCAGTCCCTGCATAATAAATTAGTTAGATTTGTATTGGAAGCCTCAAGAATGACACATAGAGTGGATATGTATAAAGAATTGGGTTGGCACACTTTATCCCAAAGGCGAGATTTTAGTGCAGTCATACTTATGTTAAAATGTATTTCAGGGAAAATTCCTAAATATCTGGTTGAGTATTGATATAAAAAATACAGTTGAGGGTTTGCGTTCTGCAAATAGTCTAGTATGTCATGTTCCAAAACGAAGAACTGTATGGGGGGATAACCATTTTTTAAGTATGGGACCCACCCTATGGAATAACTTGCCTGGGAAGCTTAGACCCCTTGACAGGGACTTTCAACTGTATCTAATAAAAGAATGGCTTATTGATAATATTAACTACTGAGTGGGGTCTAGCTTAGATAAAAAAATTGACAATTTAAATGGTAGTTTTTGTAATTAGTATTTATTGCTTAAGCGCTGCCTACTTTGCTAGTTGAGTATGGTTTCTTAGACATATGTATATGTGGATATTTTGGATATGTGTTATATTTATTGATGTAAACATGTGCTGTGGTTATTGTCTTTTATGTATATTGCTGTAAGAGTAACTGGAACTGGTACCTTGGACCTCTCTGTAAAGGAGCTTAGGCTCAGTAGAGTTATCCATATTCATTATTTTATGAATAAAAATGTTACTACTACTACTACCATTTTGGTTGCCCTTCTCTGGACTCTCAGTTTGATTAATGTCCTTTTGAAGGTGTGGCCTCCAGTACTGCACGCAGTACTCCAGATGGGGCCTAACCAGTGTCTTGTAAAGAGGGATTATTAGCTCCCTCTTCCGACTTGTGATCCCCCTACTAATACACCCTAACATCCCCCTAGCCTTACCTACTGCTTTAGTGGTCTGCTTGGATGATTTCAGGTAATCGGTGATAATGATACCCAAATCTTTCTTCCCTTGTGACTGCCAGTAACTCCCCTCCCAGCCTATAGTTGGTGTCAGGGTTTCTCTTCCCTATGTGCATGATCTTGCAGTTCTTTGCATTAAACCCCAGTTGCCACTCTTCCGACCATTTTGCTAGTTTATCCAGATCTCTTCCCCACCCCATCTGGATCATCTACTCTGTTGCAGATCTTGGTGTCATCTGCAAACAGAGAAACCTTAACCTCCAGTCAACCAGTTTTCCACCCAGTTGGCCAACTGCTGACCCACCCCAAGCCTACCCAGCTTATTAATCTTCTATGTGGAACAGTATTGAAAGCTTTGCTGAAGTCAAGGTAGGCGACATCAACTGCTCCCCCTCGGTCCACCACTCTGGTTACCCAGTCAAAGAAATCTGAGATTAGTTTGACAGGACCTTCCTTTTGTAAACTCGTGCTGTCTTGGATCCTGTGCTCCTATGGATTCCAGGTGTTGCACTATCCTTTCCTTAAGGAGTGCCTCCATAATCTTGCCAACTACTGAGGTAAGACTGACTGGTTTGTAGTTCCTTGCCTGCTCCCTGCTACCATGCTTGTGGAGCGGGATCACATGATCCCTTCTCCAGTCTTCTGGGACCTCTCCTGTGCTCAGAGACTCACTAAACAGTTCTGATAATGGCTCTGCTAGTCCCACCTCCAGTCTCCAGAATTGCACAGTGTATTGCAGGTGAGCAGGAACTAATGACCAACATAGTGGAAGAAGCATCTCTCTTTTCTGGATCCTGACTCCCTCTCCCTGTGCACCTCAACATCATATTTGGCTTTGCCACTGCTCTCTTGTATTGTGCTGTGGTCTTTTGATCTGAAATTGTTCTCAAGTTCTTCTCCTCTGTTGTACTTTCCACCACTACCTCTCCTACATTGTACTCAGTTTTTGATTTTCCTGCCCCAGTGTGCATTACCTTCTACATCTTGGCATTAAATTGTAACTGCAATACCTTTTGACCACCTCTCCAGTCTACCCAAGCCCCTTTCATAATTCTGAGCCTTTCGTCACTAGTCCAACTCAGTTCCCTTAACTCAAGTTGCCAGCTGTCTGGATGCAAACTCTGCTGAAACTCGGGTTGAGAATGGTGCATGAGTAGTAGCTGCAGAACTTTGGGTCACATAAGCGCAACTGTACTATAAAAATAATTTGTACTATAATATAGCGGTAACACATAATAAGCTGGGTTTTCAAGGTAATAACCAGACCAAGGGTAATAAACAGCAAAGCCGAAGGCCGAGGTGTTAATTAACCCCCTATTCCAGTTACTGCCAAGGAAACCCAGACCACTATGGGTGTTACCGCTGTTATACTAAGAAAGACATTTTTGTTTAAACCAACAGCCGAAATCTGTCTCTGTAGCGGTGCAGTGTCTGTGAGAAACCAGTAACTGTTTCTCACAGACGCAGTATAGTGTTGCTCTACGTCTTTGACTGGCTGCTACATATTGAAGGAGGAGGACAGACTAGGATTGCTGTCTGATTGGCAAAGTACAACACGCAGCGGCCAATCAGAATGCAGAGTCACTGTCCCATTATTCAGTTTACTGTCCATTTATCGCAGAATAACGGGATAGTAACTCCGCATTCTGACTGGCTGAGGGATCTTTTCCAATATAATATAATTTAAAAGAAAAATGTTTCTTTAGTATTGCTGCAGATACCACAATTCATGCAGCACCCTCAGTGCCTTGCACCAATGTTGCTATGGTGCATGTGACTTTGGAAGGTTCAGCACAGTGGTGACACGCCAAACACCACACAGTGATTTGTTTGTTTTTTCCTTCCCCATGTACATCTTATCCCCTACACTACCCCAGCTGGGATGACCACCCTGTCCCTTTGCCCATTAGCCCACCATATAGTGCTGCTGCAGCTTCTGTAATCCTTTGGATCCAGGGGTAGCAAGTTCCATGACCTTCCACAGGGGTCCGCTAAGCTGCTGGAAGTGGTGCTACACCCCCTCTCTGGGCTGGGAAGTGATCCCGTCGGCAGTACTGCTTCCCAGCCATGGCCGCCCTCATGTATGTCCTTAGTCTCCTTCCAAACCTGGGTTGTCAGCACGGTGGTGTGATCAGCTGCTGCTGAGCCCATTTGCACTCCCAAATCTATTTTTTTTTTTTTTTTTCTTTTTAACTTTCTCTTTATTTCTTCATGTTGATCCCTGCTTCATGCCTCCTACCTGATCAGGCCACCTCCTAGTCACCCTGGGAAATCACCATCCCTGAAAACCTGTACATGACAGACAACTACAGTTTATCACAGTGCAAATAAACAAGGCAGCTTTGTAGGGCATGGTGGTGCTGACAGTAAAATGCATCTACTAAGCAAACAAAATGTATTCACCAACCCACTTAACAAGCCGAACGTTTGGCACAGATTGCTTCAGAGCTTTAAGCAGGAAAGGGACCTTGGGGTTCTCTTATCTGATGGTCTCAAAGTGGTAAGACAGTGTGACAAAGCAATAGTCAGGGCCATTGTGATGCTGGGATGCACAAGGAAAGATATCTGCAGCAGGAGGAGCGAATTCGTTTTGCCACTGGTTTGTCCCCAGCTAGAATATTGTGTCCTGTTCTGGAGGTCACACCTAAGAAAGGACATGGACAAGATGTAGGCAGTCCAGAGGAGGACAGCTAAAATGGTGCAACGGTTGCACCAAAAGCCCTCTGAGGAGAGACTGAGGGATCTCAGCACGTACACCCTGGGAGAGGGGAGAGCAAGAAGGGACATAAGAGTACCTACAGGTACCTCACGGGGGTTAGTAAGGTGCGGGAGCAGAGTCTCTTTCATAGGACGAAGAGCACCAGGACCAGGGGGCACACAATGAAGCTGGAAGTGGGGACTAAAAAGGAATGCGAGGAAGTACTACTTCCCTAAGTGAGTGGTAGATGTGTGGAATAGGCTGCCAGAGGAAGTGGTGGAGGTGAAAATATTAGGAGCTTCAAGCATGTGTGGGATAGACATAAGAGAATATAAGTGAATAGACAGGGAGGAGGAAGGGTTGCTAGAGACCACTTGGGGTTTGTGGAGGCAGACTAGGCAGGGGCCATCTGGGCAGACTGGGTGGGTCAAGTGTTCCTTTTCTGATTACATATTCTATGTTTCTATAGCAATATCCGAGGTAGCTTTATTGCAGAAATTCTGAAACAAGGAAATGTGCTAATACACGCAGTGCAGGATAAGTTGTCATACTCTAGTGGGGGTCTTTTACACCCTTGACGTGGTGCTAAGCGTAGGTATGAAACATTGAATGGGTCCAGTTAAGCACTGCCTGTATTAGCATGCCAACATTTTGCTTAGTTCTTAGAATTTCTACAATAAAGCTACTTCGGATATAACTGAAGCTTCCTGCACTATATGTTTGACTTGTGAACTTCAAGCAGGTTGGTGAGTGCCGCATGTTTTACTTTGTGACTGCAGTTTATCCCATGGCTGCCCCCCGCTTATCACAGCGTAGTTGGAGGGAGGAAAGATATTTCAGGAGTGTCAGAAGTGGTTGGTCTTTTAGAGTGTCGGTCAGCCAGGTAGTAAGGGGTCAGACAGTTTTTGCTGCTCCAACCAGAGGGATTTTCTCTTCTTAAGCCCACTCCAGCTGCTCCCACATGGTGTGCTGTTGTGGAGTGTCCCAGCTTCACCAGTTCGGGTCATCAGAAGAGCAGGTGAACGCAACCCTTCCTTCAGAACTTCTTGCTGGCACAATGTTGACTGTGTTACTCCTCTGCATCACATGTTAGGTGAACAGATGCATGTCTACGTAAGGCCATGCTGAGGAGACCTCTAGATTCCTTCCCACGTCACCCCCACAGCCTTGGCCACCATGAGTGAGGCAGTCAAGCAGCAGGATATGCCTTCCTCCCAAAATTAGGTTGCATCCAGGATGGAGACCAGAACTGCACTTTATCAGTGGGAACCATACATCCTGGACTCCGGGCATGAACCCACATTGCTGGGATGGCAAATGGCAGTGGTACTGCTGTGCTAATCCTCTGACCCCAAAATTCCTTTTTAAAATCTTTTTTTAAAAATAGTTTGTCAGTGTGTTCAAGGCCTTAAACAACCAATACCAAAGAACCATTTTTTAAAGCGGTTTAGTGAAAAATAAGTGCATCCGTACTTTAACGCAGCTGCTAGCTGAACTTTGCTGTAACATCCAGACTGCTTCTGTTCCTTGTTTGTTACTTTCTGTTGGTTTATGGACAGTTTCACTATGTATCCCAATGTGCTCCAGTTTGTGCTGCAAGGAGACGCACAATCTGGGACACCTGCATAGCTGTCAGCACCTCTTAACCTAAAATACGGAATAGTGACACTCAGAATGTAGGCCACATTAGTGAACATGGGGAGATAAAAGCTTCGAGCTCTGTGTAAACCAGTGCTTTTATTTGTGCAATGTTAAGAATTTTTGCTTTTTAGTATGAGTTTACAGCGTGACCTGCACCACACCTTCTCTGGATGGCAGTGCTTTTTGCATGTGGTACATTACAGTATCATATGATCTCACTTCAAGGGGGAGCTCTTGCAACACCATAAGGACAGAAGCTGGCAGGTGCCAGAACCCCAAGGAAAACTTCTAGCTAGCAGTATTCAGCAGGGGACCACCCCTGACATCGGCCCACCCCTGACATCAGGTACAGTATAAAAGGGGCAGTCCCCCAGCACCACCTCAGTTCTTTTCTCGCTGTCGACCTGTGCACATTGGCTCCATGGGTGCCTTCTGCTGTAGTTCAGTGCCATTTTGACCACGTTTTGCCAACACTTTCTTATTTTATTTCCTGCTGTATTTAGTCTTTTTTCTCTGTATGCCTACTTCCCAACCGCCTCCTATCGAACAGTGCCAATCCAAGTATGCCTGCGGCAAGCAAACTCCATCAAAGATGGCCATTCAGCCTGCATTCTCTGCCTGGGCCCAGATTACAATACTGAGGCCTGCAAGCATTGCCTGAAGTTCAACAGCAGGACCAGGATTCGCTTCCAAAAAGCCCTAAAATCCTTCTTGCTAGAAAAACTAGCTGCGCTGCAGATGGAGACCCAGCGAGAGAGTTCCTCCACTTCCCTCATCTTGGGGCCTTTGGCTGTCTCTGGCCTCCACAAGGATTAGAAATCATCATGGATGCATGGCCACAAGGACAAGTCCTCTGTGGACTCTCGTTCCTGATCCCCCGCTTAAGTCTGGCACAGACTCCGGATTCACTGTGACGAAACCTCCCGCCTTGGTACGGACGTTGGGCAGAGGTTCTTCAGGGTCGGGGACTTCGTCCTAGTTTCTTCAGCGCCTGAAACTTCTGCCCCTCAGCCAGGTGGCTCAGCTGGATCCTTCTCGGGTGGCAGGGACATACCCATCACCCGTCCGGCTAAGACGTCATCCAAGTCAGCCACGTCCTCCAGCGCTGACTCCCTGGACTGACGCCAGTGGCAGGAGCTCACTTCCACCAGGAGGGTGACTCCTCTGTCCCACTCAGGACTCTGTTCCCTTCATCGAGCATCTCCCAAGCAGACACCGGCCACTACACTGGACTGACATCAGCAGATGCCTGTTTCGTCTATGCTGGTGTCCCCGGCATCTGTCCCAGCGACCTCTAACCTCGCATCACTGAACCCCCGTTTGTCGCTTGCTAATGAATGACCAGACCCTACGCCAGAGCCACAGTTGTCCAATCAGCTGATGACACCAGATGACGGTAACTTAGTACTACCGATGCTGGCCGATCCTGTTCCACAGGTACCAGCGCCACCCCCGACACCAGAGGCTCCTCAAGAGCCCAGAATTCCACTGTCAGATGTAAAGGAGCTCTCTTCCTCCTGGTGGAACACCATTAAAGGTGACCTTATTTCACCAGGACCTGCCTCTTCTCCTCTGGAGACTACACCTCCTAAACGGTCTACAATCTGCCCAAGGAGTCCACACCTCAGCCAAGGGGAAATCACTCCTCAACCAGCTAACCCATGCAGGGATTGCACTGGCCACAAGGAAAGCAGACATCATTCCTCTTCCAGGTCATCGGACAGGCACGGACATTGTTCCAGGGGACATCACCACCAACGCTTCTCTTCTAGGTCTACATCTTCAGAGGACTCGAGCTATAGACCTTCCTCCTCTTCCAGGGCGCTCCTTCCCTTCCAGAACCCAAGGACTTCCCCGGCTTTCCACCTGACAGTCCATCATTCATGGGTATCATGGGCCATATCCAGGACAACATGGGGTGGGATACGGAGGATATGGGCTTTTAGGGCAATAAATGTAGGAAATCTAACACTTGCAGCGGCAGCGCATGTTAAAAATAGTGCTGTACCTTCAGAGCATAAATTGTCCTTCACTGGAATTGAACATGAACAATGTCTTTATAAGCAACATTGCAGAGGGACTGGAAGGAAAAGTATGTCTCTTTGCAGATGACACAAAGATCTGCAACAGAGTTGATGCATAGGGTGGGGTGGAAAGGATGAGAAGGGACTTGGCAAGGTTAGAGGAATGGTCAAATGTATGGCAGGTTAGATTCAATGCTAAGAAGTGCAAGGTAATGCACCTGGGAAACAAAAACCCAGGGGAAGAGTACACAATGGGGGGTGAGATACTAACAACAAAAATGGAAAGGGACCTGGGGGTAGTCATATCAGATGACCTAAAGGTGGGCAAGCAATGTGAGAGGGCAGCAAGGAGGGCTGTGGGTATACTGGGATGCATAGGGAGAGGCATCACCAGTAGAAAACAGGAAGTTGTTATCCCTCTGTACAGACAGCTGGTGAGACCCCATCTGGAGTACTGTGTGCAGTTCTGGAGACCCAGTCTCCGCAGAGACATAGACAGAATGGAAGCTGTCCAGCGGAGGGCAACTAAAATGGTGCAGGGTCTGCACCGGAAGACATATGAAGAGAGACGAAAGGAGCTTAATATGTATAGCCTCGAGGAAAGGAGGGAGAGGGGGACATGTTAGAAACGCTCAAGTACCTCAAGGGAATCAACAAAGTCCAAGAGGGTAGCTTCTTTCAAAAAGGGTGTGCAAGAACAAGAGGGCTGAATTTGAAGATGGGGGGGGGGCGGCTCAGAGGTAATGGATGCATGGGACCGGCCTTCCGGAGGAGGTTGTGGAGTCAAAATCAGTGGTGGAATTCAAGCATGCATGGGACAGTCATAAGGCCATTCTAGGGGGTGGGTGTAGGAAGAAGTAGGCTGCTGGTTAACTAGGATCTGCAGCTTGTCCAGTAGATAGGGAAATGGGCAGACTGGGCGGGCCAAGCGGTCCTTATCTGCCATCAAATTCTATGTTTCTATGTAACATTGTGTCCAGAAGGGGGAAATTTACCTAACAAGTTGTCCCGCAGAGAAGGATACTGGATTTTTAGACTGAATGCCTTGTATCAAGGTACAAATGACAAGATTGGAATTAGAGTTCTTTCTCATTTCCTAATCTGGCATACATCTATATTTCTGTTGCTAAATGTAGTATTAATTTGTGCTTTTCTGGATAAGTAGATTGCTTTTCCATTTCGTTTGTTTTTGTGATTGGTAAGAATTTGAATAAACAATTGGTAGACTATGAGCCACTCACCAAAAAATATGTAACATTTTTATTATTGTTTTGTTAGTTTTTCCATGTATTTCTAATCAGTTCTGAAAGTGCCTGGATACAGCATCAATATTTCTTAAACATTTCGGACCAAGTCCTTCCTCAGTAAGATTGTACTGTATCTAAAAATGAATACATACATATTTATATATATATATATATATATATATATATATATATATATATATATATATATATATTTTAAAAAAGAATACAAAACTAAATTATGCTGTAGACCTATTCTCTCATCATTTACACCATTTCAGGCTTAATTCTTTTTCAAATCATGTGGAATCCAAAATGAGTAAAGTTCCCTATAGGAGACATTGCCACAAATAATTAAGGGACTACCCAAAACAATTAACCAGTCACTCTTCATAGACAATGAAACCATACAGTGCCTTCAGAAAGTATTCACCCCCCCCCCCCTTGGATTTTGTCACATTTTGTTGTGTTACTACCAGAATTTTTAATGCATTGAAATGATTTGTTTCTCCCTTGATTCACACAGCATATTCAACAATGTAAAGGGGCAAAAATATTTTATTGTGTAACAAAAATGTATGAAACATTAAAAACTGAAATATCTTGTTTACATAAGTATTCACTCCCCTGAGTCAGTACTTTGTAGAAGCGCCTTTGGCAGCAATTACAGACATACCCAAGAAGACTCAAAGTTGTATCAGCTTTGCACATCTGGATTTGGGGATTTTCGCCCATTCCTCCTTGCAGATTTGCTCAAGCTCTGTCAAGTTGGATGGGGAGCGTCGGTGAACCGCAATCTTTTAAGTCTTTCCACAGATTCTCAATGGGATTCAAGTCTGTGCTTTGGCTGGGCCACTCAAGGACATTCACCTTCTTGTTCTGAAGCCACTCCAGTGTTGCTTTGGCTGTATGCTTGGGATTATTGTCCTGTTGGAACGTAAATCTTCGCCCCAGTCCAAGGTCTGTTGCAGACTGATGCAGGTTCTCCTCAAGGATGTACCTGTATTTGGCTCCATTCATTGTTCTCTCTATCCTGAAAAGTGCCCCAGTCCCTGCCGCTGAAAAGCATCCCCATAACATGATGCTGCCACCACCATGCTTCATGGTAGGGATCGTGTTACATGGGTGCAGAGCTGTGTTCAGTTTGCGCCAGGCATAGTGCTTTGCATTCAGGCCAAAGAGTTCAATTTTTGTTTCATCAGACCAGAAAATCTTTTGCCACATGGTCTGAGTCTGCCACGTGCCTTCTTGCAAACTCCAGGCATGCTATTATGTGGCCTTTTCTCAGGAGTGGCTTCCATCTAGCCACTCTCCCATAGAAGCTACATCTGTGAAGTGCTGCAGAGATTGTTGTTCTCTGGACAGGTTCTTCCATCTCAGCCATGGAACTCTATAGTTCTGTCAGGGTGGTCATTGGGTTCCTGTCACTTCCCTGACCAAGGTCCTTCTTGCCCGGTTGCTCAGTTTGGGAGGATGGCCTGCTCTAGGAAGAGTCTGGGTGGTTCCGTAATCTTTCCATTTCCTAATGATGGACTTGACTGTGCTCCTGGGAACTTTCAACACCTAGAAATGTTTTTTACCCCTCCCAGATCTATGCCTCCTCGATTCTATCACTGAGTTCTACGGACAGCTCCTTTGTCTTCATGGTAGAGTTTCTGCTCTGACATGCACTGTCAACAGTGGGACCTTATATAGACAGGTGTATTTCCTCTGAAATCATGTCAACCATTTGAACTGACCAACAGGTGGACTCCATTCAAGTTTTAGAGTGATCTCACAAGGAAATTGGATGCACCTGAGCTCAGTTTGGAGTGTCATAGCAAAGGGGGTGAATACTTATCAAATCAAGACATTTCAGGTTTTTATTTTAAATTACATGTACAAAAAATTCCAGAAGTTTCATTCCACTTTGACATTATAGAGTAATTTTTGTAGATACGTGACAAAAAAATCCTATATAAATGTATTTTAATTTGAGTTTGCAACATCACAAAATGTGACAAAATCCAAGGAGGGGGAATACTTTCTGAAGGCACTGTAATTGTTATAAAAATCCCACCACCAAACATATATTAAAAAGCTTCCTAAATTTACATAAATTTATATATCAACAAATACACTCTGTCCTAGCTACTCCATCATTTATGCTTATCTTGTTTTCTTACAGAGGTTGGCTGGACTGGGACCTTTGTATTTTATTTGTGATTGGTAACAAATGTTATAAAATAATTTATTTAGGCTGGCATCTAATAAGAATGAAATAATGCATTTAACCATAGATATGACTATGTGAAAGGCATTTCTTATTTTAAAATGTGCTGTATGTCCCATTGTTATCATGTTTGCTATTTAATGCATTTTTCACGTGTGTGATTAAGGTGATTCAATATATGTTTTTAATTGATTGGTGACATATCATCTATTGGATATGCACTTTTAGCTTCTTGTAAAAGTGCTTGTGCACGAAACGTTGAAGTTAGAAGGGGAACAGTCTGAACGGGATACAAGTTGTGCTGTGAAAATAAATTTTTGCACATTTGCTTCTAAACCTCCTGAGTGTGGCTACCAGTTTCTTAAATTACAGTGCCTAACAGCATTGAGTTGGGCCCTGTTTGATCGTCACTGACATCACAAGGTTCTAAGAATGGTTCTGATGTGGTATTTATATTGCACAGACTCAGTCATCTATATTTCTGGATTGCTTCTAGCTACATGTAAATGCCCAATACCTCAATTAAAAGAACTTTTCATGTGCTTTCAAACTATGCCTGCCACCATATGTGAATGTGTTCCTTTAGCCTGCTGAAAACAGGATTGGACTTCGGCACTCGCGTCCTGCGGTCCTCTTATGATTCAGCTGACACCACAGCACGAATGGCGGCTACAGGGGTTTGCATCAGAAGGCACGCCTGGCTTTGACTTTTGGGCTTCTCCCAGGATGTCCAAGCTGGTATCATGGATGCCCCTTTTAAAGGCTCGGTCCTTTTCGGAGAGGAGTCTGAGAAGATCATCACTCATCTCCAAGACTCTGGCAAGGCTATCTGGTCCATACAGACTATGTTCCGGTCCAGTCAGAAGCCATTTCGATGCCCCGCTGGTCAGCAGCCCAGAGGTCAGCAGCAGCAGTGGGGAGCTTTTGAGCATAAGGCCTCCTCTCAGAACCCTTGAGGTTCCACTCCCAGAGACACCAAGTCCTAGCAGGCCACTCTGCCCACCCCAACGCCTCCGCCGGACTCCTTGTCCTGACCCCCCTCCCCCAGCTGAAGCCCTGGGAGAAGTGATGGGGGTCGCTTCTCCCTCTACCTAGAGGGGATGGAGCAGAATCACATCCGACCGATAGGCTCCTGCAACTGATAAAAATGAGGCACACAACTGAGTTCCTGGAGGTACCCCTGGACAACCCCTTGCTGTTCCCCATCCAGTGCAGCACTCATCCAAGAGGAGAGCCAGGCCCTACTGGACAAACGGGCAATAGAGCCGGTGCCAGCCTCCCAGAGGGAAAGGGTTATTATTCCCACTTTTTCCTAGTTCCCAAGAAAACTGGGCATCTACACCCCATCTTGGACCTCAGCAAACTGAACAAGTACATGGAGTACAAACGGTTCAGGATGGTAACCCTTTCAGGCCTAATTCCCCCTGTTGCACCAAGGGGACTGGCTGGACATGCAGGATGCATACCTTCACATCTTGATCACCCAGCCCCACCACGGGTTCCTTTTCCTTTTTCAAGGGCACCACTTCCGGTTCTGAGCTCTTACGTTCAGGCTGTCCTTGGCTTATCAGGTCTTTACAAAGTGCCATGCTGTGGCAGCAGCTCTCAGAGCAAAGGATTTTTTACATCTTCCCGTACATGGACGATTGGCTTCTCACGGCCCCCTCCAGGGAAAGGCTGCTGCAGACCATGGAAGACACCTTTTCCCTATTTTGAGACTTGGGAATCACCCCAAACCTTCCAGAGTCCTCCCCCTGGCCAGTCCAGAAGCTGCAGTTTATGGGAGCCCTTTTGGACACTGTCCAGGGCAAGGCTTTCCTCCCCAAGGACAGCTCGGATCACCTTCAGGCTCATGCACAAGTAGTCTCCTCTGCCAGTACGATCCTAGCCAGCACGTTTCTCTGGCTCTTGGGACACATGGCAGTAGCCATCACAACCATGCTGTTGGCACGCCTTCACATGCGGGTGATCCAGTGGCACTTGCAAGTCCAATGGGATCAGCGCACAGACGACCTAGACCAGATTGTCAGAGTTTTGGAACCGGTCCATCAGATTCTCCAATGGTGGCTAACCCACTCTGACCTTTCCGGGGGCATGACCTTCAGGAAGTTGTCTCCCACTCAGTCCCTGACTACAAATGCCACCGGCATGTGCTGGGGAGCTCACCTTGCAGACTGACTGACTCAAGGTCTGTGGTCTGCACTGGAGAAATCTCTCCATATTAACATGTTGGAAATGAGGACAATCCTCTACACCATGCAAGCTCTGTAGACAGACTTGGCCCCGGGCCACCTACTCATCCAGACGGACAACATGTCAGTCATATTTTATATCAACATGCAGGGGGGGACTCATTCATACCCTCACTGCAGGGAAGCCATTAGGGTCTGGTACTGGGCCATCGAGCATCAGCTGGAACTCGCAGCTGTTCATGTTCCAGGTGTACTCAACAACCTGGCCGATTACCTCAGTCGATTGCGGTCCAGAACCCACAAGTGGGAGCTCCTACAGTCTGTCGCAGAAGACCTCTTCGACAAATGGGGTCGTCCCAAGCCGGACCTCTTTGCATCCCCATTCAGCACAAAACTGCCCAGTTTCTGCTCCCTAGATCCAGGGCCTGGTGTTTGCTGGCAAGACGCATTGTCCTTTTGCTGGATAGGAAGATTTCTCTATGCATTTTTCCTCCCTTTCCACTAATCCACTGGGTCCTTCTCAAGCTGCAGTCAGAGGGAGCGGATATGATCCTGATTGCTCCCTACTGGCCTCGACAGATTTGGTTCCCTCTACTTCAACTGGCAGGGGAACCCCCAGTTCTCTGCCTCTGAGCTCTCACTTGCACTCCCAGTTGAGGGGGACACTAGTCCACCTAGACTTGAAATCACTGCACCTGCATGCAGGGCTCCTACAGACTTGGCCGTCGCTCATTTTGGGGTCTCTGCTAGAGTGGCAGACATCCTAGTTGCAGCATGGAAGCAGTCAGCTTGAGCCACCTATGCCATGAAGTGGAAGTGGTTTTGCATCTGGGCCTCCGCTTGTCACTTTGACCCTTTCTCCTGTTCTGTAAACTCTGTCCTTGAGTACCTTCTTTTCTTATCGGACTCTGGCCTGAACTACTCATCTATCAATGTGCACCTTTCGCTGTGTCCACATACCATGCCCAGCTTGATTTACCCCACACCTTCTTGCAGGGTTCCTTCATCTGAAGCCCGCCTGTCAGGGACCCCTGTGGGACGTTTTGTTTGTTTTGGAAAAACTTACTTTGCCCCTCCTTCGAACCAGCTGACTGCGAAGGCGCTTTCTTGTTGTGGGAAGTATTGTTTTTAGTCGTGAAGTTACTTCTGCTTGGAGGATTTCCAAGCTTCAGGCTCTGATGTGCTAATAGTCCTACCTCGTTTTTCACGAGGACCAGGTGTCCTTGCAGACCAATCCTAAGTTCCTGCCCAGGGTGGTGTCCGAATTCATCCGTAACCAGGACATTCATCTTCCTGTTTACTGTCCAGAGCACTGGATGTTCGCCGGGCACTCCGCTACTATCTGACTTGTACCCGGGGTTCCAGAAAGTCTGATCAGTTGTTTGTTTCATTCTCCCTGTGAACTTTAGGGGTGTCTGTTTCTAAGCAAATTTTACCTCAGTGGTTGGTTTATTGTATTGTGTACTGTTACCAGAAATATGACTCTCCTTTACTGGGCTCGGTTAAAGGCCATTCCACAGGGGGTGTTGCTGCTTCCTTTGCATCTCTGCAAAACATGTCAGCAGCAATCTGTTCAGCTGCCACCTGGAACTCTGTCCACAGTTTCATTAAGCATTACAGTTTGGACAGTGCTTCCAGGCGAAGGACAGTGTTCGGCTTTGCTGTCCTTCAGAGCCTTCTGTCATGAGAAACCTAGCTTTTCAGCCTCCTTTCCTCCACCCTTATGTCAGTATTTGTCCTTGTACTGCTAGGGACTCAGTCCTTATGGTGTAACCTGCTGCAAGAGCTCCCTATCGAAGTAAGATGGTACAGTTACATAAGAACTTACCGTAACAGTAGATCTTCGATAGGAGCTCTTGCAGCAAGTGCTACTTTCCCTCCCTCCTTCCCCCTGGTCTCTTCCTCTGCATCATCAGCTATTCCATTATACCTCTTCAGTCCTCCGTTCTCTATCTGTTCCGGGGTCTCCGGGAGAACTGAGGTGGTGTTGGAGGACCGCCCCTTTTATACTATATGCAACGTCGAGAGCGGTCTGACGAAGGGGGCAGTCCCCTGCTGTATACTGCAAGCTAGAAGTTTTCTGTGGGCTTCAGTCCTTATGGTGTAACCTGCTGCAAGAGCTCCTCTTGAAGATCTGTTACGGTAAGTTCTTGCATAACTGTACTTTTACCACTGTGGAACCCATTTAATATTACCTGTAACTGAATGTGCTGCTGGTTGCAGTATACAGGCTTTGTACAATATGTAAATTGTAACAAAAAAAATATCATGGATATCTGTATTTCTGTGTATTTGCTGTGAATAAAAGCTTCAGTCTCAACACACCATGCTACAGATTTTTAGTAGTAAAAGTACTTGTGAGAAACCACCTTCAAATCCACTTCAGTCCCATTCTTAAACATCTAACCTCTAGAGTACCACAAAAAATGTAATTTTGCACTTCAAATATTGCGCTCTGCCCCAATTTATACTCTGTCTTGAGGAACCCAATATTACACACAGAAATACAGAATTTGACAGCAGATGAGGACCACTTAACCTGCCCATTTTTCCTTCCTACTTTAACATTGCAGACCCTACTTGATCTCCGGTTTTAAACCCCCCCCCCCTTCCTTACCACTAAGGTTATCTTTTGCCTATTCGATGCATTTTTTAAATCCCGTTACAGTTTTTGTCCCCACCACCTTCACTGTGAGGCTATTTCAGGCATCCATCACTCTTTCTGTGAAGAAGTACTTCCTCACATCTCCCCTCCAGCTTCATAGCATGACCCTTTCATCTTACTTCGAGAGGGCTCTTGCAGTAGATAATTACCATTAGAACTAAGCTGCCAGGTGCTAGGACCGCACGGAAAACTTTAACTAGCAGTGTCTGTCGGGGGACCGCCGACCCAACGTCACGTGTCCGACGTCAGCATGATGCTATATAGTGAGTGGTCCCCATGCCCGCCTTCAAGTTCTTTCCTGCCGTTAGCCTGCACACATCGGACCTCATGGAGAACGCTGCTACTGTCAGCCGCCATTTTGGATGAGTGTTTCTACCCGTTTTTCCTTTTATTTCTTAGTGTTAGTATTTCTATGCTTCGTGTATGTCATCTCCAACGCCTTCCGGTTCGCATAAAAACAAGTGCGACTCCTGTGAATCTCTGCTCCCTCACAAAGCCGGCAGTTCCCTCTGCCTCTTCTGCCTGGAGCCAGAGCACAAGACCAAGGACTGTGAGACCTGCCAGAGCTTCAACTAGGCCACATGGAAACGCCGTCAACAGGCCTTGGAAGCCCATATTTTAAAACAAAAAATGGCCTCCATGGAAAAGGAGCTGCAGAAACTCAGGAGTACTTCCTCTTCACGGAGGGACATCACAAGAAGAAGGACCTGAAAAGCTGCCGGAGACCCGGGATTGGTCTCCTTCCACGCCCACAACTCCCCTTTTGAGGACCGGGCGTTGGTGACCCTCCCGCCAAGCCTGCTTCTGCCGCCACAGAGCAGTCAGTGCCCCCGCCCGAGCTGGTCTCTGCTCCAGCAGGAGTCTCCAGGAAACAAGACACCTGCTGCCCTTAGACCCATCAAAACCTCTGGGTCTGAAGGGAGTAGCAAGGCCGATAAGCTGGTCATCAGCTCCTCTAACGACCACCCGGCCACGGCTGATAAGTCGGGCGCCAGTCCCACTGGTGAATGCCCAGCCTGGGAACCTCCATCAGGCCCTGACAACAGGCCTGACGTCGAGCCTCTGGACTAGCTGCCGCCTGTGCCTCAGCCTCCCCGGGAGGGTTTGCCCTCGCTGGACCCTCCTTCTCCACCTCCTTTGGTGGACCCTCTGGATTCCCCTGCACACTTGGAACTGGAGGGAGGGAGAGCGACCGCCCATTGACACCACCTCGCTGCTGACGCTGGATCGCCCTATGCCAGAGCCTCCTTTGGGCCTGGTGCCTACACCTTATGTCCCTTCGTCTGGGCACCTCCGCTCCTCCCCGGACTTTGGCGGGACCTTCTGGCCCGATGACAGACCATCCACCTGGTAGTCTGACGCTGGGCCTTCCCTTACCAGGTCCTGTCAGTGTGCCATCGGACCCTCTGCCAGGTCCCTCAGTTCTGCTGCTGGGCCCTCTGCCAGGGCCCTCAGCCCCTACAGACCTTCCACCAGGTCCCTTGGCTCCTCAGTGTCCTCCGCCAAGCTACCAGATGCCCAGCTACCCAGTGCCACATTATCCTTCTCCAGGGTATTTGTCACCAGGGTTCCCAACGCCTGGGTACCCGACACTGGGATATCCTACGCCGGGGTACCCAACGCCAGGATACCTAATGCCTCAGTACCCTGTGCTGGGTTACCCTCTGTCAGGGTATACTTCCATTTTTCAACCTCCGCCACCTGAACCTCAGGTGGATTTGCAGGCACTGTTAAGTTATTAGTGGAACGAAGCCAAGACACAATTTGCCTCTGAAGTGGACAGACATCAGACGGTGGCTGCCCCTTTGGTCCCCTCAGAACTGACAACAGCGTCTCTCTTGTCGGAATCTCGCACATCGACCTCTGGTAAATCTCCCGATCATTCCAGAGGGCTGCCGGTAGCCATTGAGATTCCACTTTGTCGTGGGTAAGGTGTTAGGAATACACAGACACAAAGCTATGGAGTACAACACACCAATTCAGTGTGATTTTTTTTTTTTTTTAATAAAAAGCAACAAATCAAAAGAAGAGCAATGGAAAGCAATAACTGTAAAACATACAGAAACAAAAGCAAAACAAGCACAGCCTGGGGGTAAATGGCTATACCTCTGTGCCTGACCCACCCTCCGGCAGGTCCAAATGGGGTGAACTTCTCAGGTTCACTCCCCAACTGAATCTGACTCCTGAGTTCTGAGGACCAAGTTTTATAGCAATAGGCTCCTCCCTGAGGACTCAGGGTCCACCCCTTTCTGTTCATATCTTCGTTTCTTTTGTTCGTATTCATTTATTTTTATGTACTGAAATCAGCATGCATATTAACATTTTTTATAATTAATTCATATAATAGGATCCTTAATTTCATTCTGTAGACAGAAAACCACAAATTTATGTGCTAATTCCCTTATTAGCTACAAAACCACTCCCTCATCCTGATGATTGACAACCAGGAATATACAAAAGGAGGTAAGAATGAGCCGCTGGCTCCCTATACAGACACTGGAGGGCACTAAGTGAGACCTTGGCAACAGCAGCAACCTGCAGTACAAGGTAATACTGATTAGCTGCATTCTTTCTCTTTTTAATGCAGTTTTATAAAACACTTTTCCCCCACAGGATTTTATTTTACCACAAAAGTATTTTTAATACATAGGCAGTGCAGCTACACATTGTTTGTTTAGGCATTTTATCTATTGTTCAGCTTCTTATTTTCAGGCGGTCTGGAGCACGGTGTACTATCTCAAGAATGTGGTCCAAGAGATAGATTAAATTGCCTGTCTTTTTCTTCCTCTTTCTTATTTTACCAAACAGCAAACATTTTGGGAGCATGGTTTGTGGAGCAAGCAGTCAGACCAAACTACCCCGCCCTGTTCTCTGCTGCACCACATAGCTCTTCAGCTCCCTGAAATGGGTCAAACTAAATAAGTCTCTACAAATATATTTTATAAAGCAGGGACTAGGCCTGAGAGAAGAGGTTTTTCAGCAACATTATTTGCTCTTTGGATACAAGGACATGTTTGGGGGGGGCAGAGCAGTCATGCTGAGAATTGCAAAGCAAGGGGAGTTAGCACCTGTCTTGCCACAAACATTAATTTCTTATTAAAGCAATGCAAAGGTTTACTTCACAGTATAGTGCTCCCAGAGCACACAGAGGTGTATTTTACATTTGTTTCTTTAACTGGGCTGATACACCAAAATGGGGGGGGGGTACCACAGTGGAAGCTTCTTATCTTTTACAAACTTCATTTATTTTACTTGGAGGCAAATACCGGTAAACTTCATTCTTAACGAGACAGAGGCAGGGGTGCAGGTACATTTCCGTGACAGGGTAACCTTGACATGAAAAGAGGAATGTAAAAAGAAGAAAAGACATTACAGTAGGTGGCCAGACTACTATAATGGAAGTTTTAGGGATAGAACAAAGAAGCTAGAAAGGGTGCTGTTGCAACAGACTTAGAAAAAGGGTACTTTACACAACCTCATGCCAAGGGACGGTGGACCTCTGTCAGTCTCTCTCTCTCTCTCTCTCTCTCACACACACACACACACACACACACCTACACCTTAAGTGGAAACCAGCTTTAGTGTAGTGGTTTCAACCACATTCCCTTTGTTTTCCCATAGGGAATGGGCTGGAGTTTCCACCCACCCTCATAGAAGCTCCACTACAGGGCACCCTATGAGCAACAAAACAAAACTTTTGGCTAAACAGTAATCAAACAATTACTCATTCAGTACATTTTTCTTTGGGTAAGAAGATAGAGTTCAATACTTAGTATGGTCATTAATTAATGAGACTGTAACAAGGACATTCTGCCCCATATCTGGACAGATAATCAGCATTTTTATGTTGACTCCCAGGTCGATGCTTAATTTCGAACTTATACGGTTGCAGTGCCAGGTACCAACAAAGGATTCTAGCATTTTTATCCTTCATCTGGTTGAGCCAACGTAATGGGTTGTGGTCAGTAACCAACATGAACCTGTTACCCGATAGATAAAATTTTAATGCCTCAATGGCCTACTTGATAGCCAAACAGTCTTTTTCAATGGTAGCATATTTACATTCTCTTGGATGCAATTTCCTACATATATATAAAAATAAATATATAATTAGAATGATGTTTTCCCTGAACAGTCTGGCTAAGCACTACCCCAAGTCCAGTTTTCGAGGCATCAGTGTGGACCTCAAATGGTTGACTAAAATCAGGGAAGCTCAACATAGGTGATGCACACAAAGCAGCCTTGATGGAATGGAAAGCATTGTCACAATCAAGGGTCCATTGGACTTTATTGAGAAGTTTCTTTTTTGTAAGGTCAGTCAGCGGGGTTGCCATAGTGGCTAAGTCAGGAATAAATCTCCAGTAATACCTGGCAAGTCCCAAAACAACCTGACTTGCTTCTTTGTCTCGGGTATTGGACATTTAGCCACTACTTCAAACTTTTCAATTTCTGGTCGAATAGTCCCACTGCCCAGAATGAAACCAGGGTATCTCGTCGCCCTCATAACGAGAGCACACTTTGAAGGGTTTATTGTTAGCCCAGCATTTTTAATGGCTTGGATGACGTTGGTTAAGTGAGTGAGACGGAACTTCCAGTCTGGGCTATACACAACCGCATCGTCAAGATATGCTGAACAATAAGAGTGGGATGCCAACAACTGATGCATGCATCTTTGAGAGATCGCAGGGGCCCCATGAAGACCAAAAGGCATATACACAAATTGGTAGATACCATAAGGAGTGCTGAAAGCTGTTTTTCTTTAGACAGCTCCTCCAAAGGTATCTGCCAATAACCTATGGTTAGGTTAAGAGTAGAGATGTACCTGGCCTGTCCAACACTGTCAATGATATTGTCTACGCTAGGTATGGGGTAGTTGTCAAATTGGGACACCTGGTTAAGCTTACGAAAATCTAGGCAGAGGTGAATGCCTCCCTCTTTGTTTGGCACTGACAGTAGGTGATGACCATGGGCTTGTGGAAGGCTCAACGATATTTAATTGTCTAAGTTTGTCCTCTTCCTGCTTGACATCAGCCCTGATCTTTTCTGGTAACCTGTAAGCTTTTTGTCTTATGGTGGCTGAATCAGTTTTTATTTCATGCTGAACTCCAACAGCCTTCCCAGGTATACTGGTGAATGTAGCAGAAAACTGGTGGAGCAGCTTCATTAACTCAGTCTTTTCCTGTTTGTCCAAATCTGGGTTAATTTTTAAATCCTGCACCCCTTCAGGCATTTCCAACCTTCTGTAAGCTATCTCCAACTCGGTCTCCGGGTTTTCAGGAAACACACAAAAGGAAGGGGAAGTTTTGGGCCTATCATTCTACCTTTTCAGCAGGTTGGCATGATAGATTTTGGTGGGCACTCTTTTGTCAGGTGTTGCAATCTCGAAAGTGACAGGACCAGTCTGTCTGTTGACCACATAAGGCCCTTGCCACTTCATTAACAATTAACGTTCAGATGAGTATAAAAGTAGCAACACTTTATCCCCTTTCTGAAATGTCTTGGGTTGCGTCTTTTGGCCATAAAACACTTTGTTTCCCTTGGGCTTGCATGCTGTTCTGGTGTGCAGATTTAGTGTAATTAAATAACCTTTTCCTTAAGTTGGTCATATATTCCACAATATTAGTGTGCTTCACTATGGGGTCTCCCTCCTAATACTCCTTTACCATGTGAAGTGGTCCACGAGGATTCCGCCAATACAGTAAAGCAAAAGGGGAGTATCCCGTGAAGGCTTGAGGAACCTCTCTGTAGGCAAATGAGTAAGGGCAAGTATAGGTCCCAATTCTTACCTTCGTCGTTCACAAACTTCTTAATCATGCGTTTCAAGGTCTAATTAAAATGCCCAACTAAGCCATCAGTTTGGATGGTATGGAGATGTTCTGGTGGCTGCTATCCCCAGTAACTGATAGTGTTCTCTCAATGGCTCAGCACTGAAACTGGGACCTCGATCGGTTAACATTTCTCTGGGAATCCCCATCCTACTCACAAACTCGACCAGTTTCTCTGCCATCGTGGGGGCTGTCACAGTACGCAAGGAGAATGCTTCAGGGTACCTTGTGTCAGAATTACAGAGTACTAAAATGAACTTGTTACCTCTAGAACTTTTTTTTCGAGTGGGCCCACCACGTCCATAGCTATTCTTTCAAAATCACTGGTTACCAGCGGCATAGGTATGAGGGGGTACTCTCTCTCTACTGCCTGTCTGGCTAATCATCTGGCATTCTGGGCAGGACTTACAGTACTCTGCAAAGTCTTCATGCAATTTGGGCCAATAAAAACATTGCAGTAGCCGAGAAGTAGTTCTTTCCCTCCCCACATGTCCAGGACAAGGTAAATCGTGCCCAAGAAAAAGGAGATCTTTCCTGTATTTTTCAGGGACCAACATTTGCTCTACTTTTTCTTGGGTGTTCGGATTTGTATATACCCTAAACAGAATACCCCCCTTCTTAATAATAACAGGAGTCCCAGATGTGACTTCATTTCCCAGCTGTAACAAAAACGGGTTAAGTGTAGTATCACATTTTTGTTCAGCAGCTGTCATTCATTTTACAAGATGGCATCAAGTCCATAGTCCCTTCTTTCTGTAGTTTCCTTTCCTTCTGTTTCTTTCTGGGGGTTTTTTTGGACAGTTTAGGCCCCCCTCCGGCAGTACCAAAAGCATCCTCATCAAAAGGAAACAATATATCAAACTGTTCCTCGTTTTTCTTTTGGACCCTGGTAGTCACTGTGGCTAGTTTGGTTTCACAGGATATAGCAAGTTTGGTAAAACACAGATAGTCCCGTCCAACAAAGACTGGTACTGGCAATTTCGGACTACCCCCACAATCATAGTACTTCACTGACCATTAATGCCCAGTTCTAACACATCCAGAAGCAAATGATTTGATACCTTTTAATGGACCAACATAGATGTAACAAGAAGAACAAAGTGCTTCAGTTTTCGGACCAACCAGTCCTTCGTCAGAAGCCTAATGGCAGTTGTTTAGAAAAAAACAATACTTTTAACAGCTAGGTCATGCAGAAAAAAACAGAAAAAAATCCCCATTGGTTTAAAATACTCATTTGAAAAAATACAGAAAATGATGTCAGAGAAGTTTAACAGCACCATAATACTGTCAGCCAGGAGTGTCCCAGGGTCAAAGGTGCTTGTGTATAGCTTGGTCTAACATAGTAGTGAGATAGTTATGGATGTCCCCATGAATGCATATAATCCCAGTGGATGCAGTAGTGGTGGGTACAGAAGGGACCAAATCCGCACAGATCAAGCTTGCCTGCTACCTGAGTTCACAACCCATCAATGTTTCTGCCTCCCACTTGCACCTTGATGACAAAGTTACCCAGATTCACGGAGGCTAGGTATGCAGGGTCTCTCTTTTTAGGACAGTACATAACTATATGACCCAGGCCATGGCAGTAGTGACACTCAATATTAGGATCAGTCATTCTAGGTTTTTCTTCCCCTCTTACCCCTTTTTGTTTCACTGTCCCTGAACTTTGTGAAGAAAAAGTATTGGGTCTTACTGGTTGGCTGGCAGCAGGGGAGGGAGAAGAGGTAGCATCATCTGTTCTTTTATAACCCTTCCTCATTGGCTGGCGAGCAGACAAAAAATATTCGGCAAGCGTGATTGCAATTTCTGCGCTTTCGGGATTGTTCTCTTATCCACAACTGGACTTCTGAGGGCATGATCTGGATAAATTGTTCCAACACCAATAGTTCCATGATGTCCCTCACACTCTTTCCCCTCTGGTTGCTGCCATTTTTGGCACAAGTCATTTAATCAGGTATATGTTTCTGTGAGTGGTACGTGGTGCTGATGTTTTAAGTCCGGAATCGTTGTCTGTGGGTTTCTATGTTTATATTGTACCTCTTCAATATTTCTTTTTTGACAGCGGTATAGTCATTAGCTTTTCAACTGTCCATGCTGGTATAGGCAAATTGTGCCTTGCCAGTTAAAAACAGGGCGAACCTGACTACCCATTGAGGTTGTGGCCAGTCGCAGGCTTGGGCCACTCTCACGAAGGTAGTTAGGTAGGCTTCTGTGTCGTCCGAGGGCATCATCTTCGTCAACTTAATATCTTTGAGAGTGGATTTAGCCGCTTCCAGGCCAGCACCAGTGATCTGGAGAGCCTTCATAGTGTGTGCCCAGCACTGGTCTTGTCTCCTTCTCCTCCCTTTTTCTCTCCTGCAAGTCTATTTCTCTTTGGCATTCAAGTTCATGTTGGACCACCAACCATCTCAGTAGGTCTGCGTAATTCTGTGGTGGGACATCTTCTGAGTCCTCACCCTCCTCCTCCAGGGTGGCATCAGTCTGCGAATCCAAAATCATCTCCATGATAAGCTCTGTTTTTATCTTAGTTTGTGTAATTGGGCCCAGAACAGTTTCCCCTGTCTTGACCACAAGCCTAGTTAAAGAAACAAAGGTAAAATGCACCTTTCTAGGGACATGGATATGTTGTTCATCCACACTTTCTGGCAGGTATCCTTGTCACTTTAATTCTTGCCAGAAGGTCTTCAAGCTGGCTCCTCCCACCCACCCGGGTGGTAAAACTCTTGGCTCCGCCCCATGACGCCAGATCTTCCTTACCGCTTGGAAGCTCAGGTTCCCTCCTTAGCGCTCTGCGTTTTAGACTGGATCCTAACTCTTCAGTTCGTCCGAAATTGGTTTTGAAGTTTTCTAAACTTCGGTCTTCATCTTCCCTTGCGGCTGCGATGGACAGATCTGTTCCCGGCTTTCGGAGGTGCCCTTGCGGGCAGAAAATGTCCAGGACGGATCCGCACTCCACGTGCGTCTACTGCTTAGGCCTAGATCACGACCCGCAGGCTTGCGAGTTGTGCCGCTCTTTCTCGGCCAACGTTCTGGACAATCGTGCTGCCCGTTTGAAGCTCAGGCGCCCCGAGAAACGTTTTCCACCGGTAGAATCTAAAGAGGCTCGTTGGGCGGTGTCCGCGGCGGCTGGCACGGCTGAGCAGCTCGAGCAGTTGATCGCTCTCGAGGAGGAGGCGGCCCAGGCCGCATCTTCCTCCTCCTCGGCTGCGGCATTTGTCCCGCTCTCTTTGAGTTCCTCTTATACGGCTTCGTTCAAAGAGCTTTGTCAGTCCCTTTTCACGAAAGGAGAGGGGCCTTCGGGACATTCTTCTCGGCCCAAGAAAAAGGAATCGAAGGGTGAGTCCAACCGTGGGCGCTCCTGGGAGTGAGAGAGGTCCCCTTCCCCGGGCAGCCGACTTCGGTTGTGATTGCGGCTGAGGCTGCTGGCTTCACGGTGCTCCCGTCAGGCCAGCCTGCCGAGACTCCCGCCGACGAAGTCGAGATTTTTCTCGATCCGTTAGACGGGCTGTCGACTGGAGAAGCGAACAACCCTCCTTCACGGTTCCCCGGTGGATACGAGATCTGCCTCGCCTTGGGGCGCGGTCCCGGTTAAAGTGCCGAGCGAGGAAGGCGGGTGTCCCCGCCCCTTCCCAGACCCACCCTCGGTCCCCGAGGTCTCCGTCTCGGACCTCTTCTCGGTCCAGCCGTTCCCGCCATCGGCGGTCTCGGTCTCGTTACCGAAGTAAGCGGCGACGCCGTTGTTCCTCGTCGTCCTCCTCGATTGAGGAGAGGCTGCAGCGCAAGTTGCGCCGGCGCTACGAGGACCTTATGTGGCAGCAGTTGCTGTTGTCCGGGCCTAAGCCGACCCCGGCCATCAAGTGGCTGTCGCCTGAACGCCCGAAGCAACCACTCGTTCCAGTCGAGTTGCCCGCTCCAGGGCTGGTTGCTAGGCCGAAACCAGCTGATCCACCGATTGTGGTGGAATCTCTGCCTCCACAACCGAAGTCGGGGGCACCGACCAAGAATTCTCTGTCGGGTCACGGCCTGCCCCACAGGTTGTCGGTCACTCTCACTCCTGACAGTCTTCGGCAAGTGGAGGGTGGCTCAGGGCCGAGGCAGCTCTTTGCAGACTCTTCAGAATCCGACAACGATTCCTCCCTGTTCTCCAGGCAGTTCGATCTGGAGTCCTCCGGGGGCCAGTCAGTGGACGATAGCCCATCGTCCTTCTTGATTCTGCTTCGACTCATCTCGGAGTCCACCGGGATGCAGCTCGAGCCCGTGTCCAAATGGGCCAAGTGTCCCCTGACGGAGATTCTGGACCGAGGGGATTCTCTCACGGAGGCTTTCCCGGTGGCTGAGGCCATTGTCGGCCAAGCCTTGGAACTTTGGCTGCGGCCTGCTTCCTGTCCTGCGCCCCTGGCCAGGATGGCCAGGAAGTATGCGGTCCCTACTGGCTCTTTGCCCAGTTTCTCAGAACACCCCTCTGCCGAGGGGTTAGTCACAGACAGCGTTTTCCGGTGTTCCGGTAATGCTCGGGATGTGGATAAGCCCCCCGACAAAGAGTCCAAAAAGCTGGACTTTGCCGGGCACAAGGTGTACGCTGCGTCCTCCCTCGGCCTCAGACAGGCCAGCTCGGCCATGCTGATGGCACACTTCTCCCACGCGCTTATGGGCTCCCTGGATGAGATTGTTCCTCATCTCCCGCCTGACCTGCAGACCACGGTCCGCCAGGTGCGGGACCAGGGTAGAGCGGTGGTGAAGCAGCAGCTCCAGACTGCTCTGAACATTGGTGATTCCTGTGCCAGGTCAGTAGCGGCCACAGTGGCCATGCGACGCAGGGCATGGCTGAGGATATCCACCTTCACAGCGGATACCCAGCACAAGTTGGTGGACGTCCCCTTCTTGGGGACTGACCTCTTTGGCCCTGGAGTGGAGGGACACCTCCAGCGGATCGAGAAGTCCAGTGCCACTCTGGACTCAGTCACCTCCGCGCAGAGGGACAAAAGCCGCCGTCAGCAGCAGAAGTCCTTTCGTCTTCGGTCCCTGCTTCTCGACCGGCCCAGCAGCACCAGCAACAGGGCCAGCAGGCTCGCGTTTGGCGTCCCAAACCCAAGCCGACGGCTTCCTCCAACAGGAAGCAAGGAAGTAAAGGCCCAGGAGGTCCCTCGGCGGTTCTTTCTCCAAGCCTGCCCAGTGGCGGTTCCGCCCCAACCTCGTCACTCCCCGTGGGGGGCGGCTCCGCCACTTCCTTTCTGCCTGGTCCGCTATCACCACGGACCGCTGGGTGTTGGAGGTGGTAGGAAAAGGCCTGCCTCTGGAGTTCGAGGCAGGCCCCACCTTTCCAGTAATCGCCCCTCGAAGAATACGAGTCCTTATGCGCTGTCGGCCCGCCGAGCGATATTGCCTGCTCCTCAAAAAGAGGTTATCAGGAAGGTGGGATCCTCCTCCAGATCCGGGTTTGTGTCCAGGTACTTCCTGGTCCCAAAGCAGACGGGGGCTGGCGCCCCATTCTCAGCGTCGCGACCTGAACAAGTTCCTAAGGTCTCGAACCTTCAGGATGGTCACTCTGGCTCAGATTATCCCATCCTTGGAACGAGTCGTGTGGTTCTGCCCCCTGGACCTCCAGGACGCGTTCTTTCACGTCTCCGTCCGTCCCATCAGAGATTCCTCTGCTTCAGAGCGGAGGGATCCCTATACGAGTTCCGGGCCATGCCCTTCGGCCTCTCCCTAGCTCCCAGGGTCTTCACCAAATGCATGGCAGTGGTGACAGCATTCCTGCAGCGTCGAGGGTTCCGGGTGTACCCTTACCTGGATGATTGGCTGATAGCAGCCTCCTCCAGACAGGAGGTGGAGCGGTCCAGAGATCTGGCCCTCCAGGTTTGCTCTCAGGTTGGCCTCCTCATCAACGAGGCTAAGTCAGAACTCATGCAAAAGCAGGTGATTCTGTTCATCGGGGCAGAGCTCGACTCTCTGCGAGCCAGAGCACGGCTCCCGGCGGACAGGGCCGAGGTTCTTTCCTCCTTTGCCCAATCATTTCTGGTTGGGCAATTGCACCCTGCCCGGGACTTCCTGCGCCTCCTGGGCCTCATGGTGGCCTGCACCAGCATGGTCCATTGGGCCCATTGGTACATGCGTCCCCTTCAATGGGGACTGGCCAGCCAGTGGTCGCAATGCTGCGATCCATTGGACCAGCCCATGACAGTGACCCAGGAGATGTGGAACGCTCTCCAATGGTGGATCGTTCCAGCACATCTGCAGGAGGGCATCCCGATCGTCTGCCCGAGCGGCGGTCCTCTCTCGACGGGCGCATCTCTGATGGGTTGGGGTGCCCATCTGGGGAACACCGAGCGCTGGCCTCTGGTCCCCTCGGGAGTCCCGATGCCACATCAACCTGCTGGAGCTCCGAGCGGTCTGTCTAGCTCTCACCGCCTTTGCTCCGTTTCTACGGGGTCAAGTGGTTCAGGTCCAGACGGACAATACCACGACCATGTACTATCTGAACCGCCAGGGCGGGACGCGCTCCATGCTGTTATGCTAGGAAGCTCTCCGCATTTGGTCCCTTGTGCGCAGCCTGGAGGCGGATCTCCTAGCCATTCACGTGGCAGGAGCCTCCAACACCCTGGCCGATGCCCTAAGCCGGATAGGGGCTGCGTCTCACAAGTGGTCTCTCCTGCCGGAGGTAGTACAAGATCTCTTCTCCCACTGGGGCATGCCTCAGATGGACCTGTTTGCCTCTAGGGAGAATGCGGAGCTGAGTCTGTTCCATGCCCGCCCACCTCAGCAGGGCTCGCTGCAGGGGGATGCCTTCTCGAGGCCGTGGACCCCGGGCCTCTTCTCGCCTTCCCCGTTTCCCTTGATCCAAAGGTGTTTCTCAAGCGAGGGAGACAAGGCAGGTGATTCTGGTAGCCCCAGACTGGCCCGCCCAGTTCTGGTATCCAGATCTCCTCAGCCTCGGCTCCAGGCTCCCAAGGCGGCTTCCAGCCCACCCGGACCTGATCTCAGTCAATCAGGGGAAGGTGTTCCATCCGGACCTTCAATCCCTGCACCTGACGGCCTGGTTCCTGAGCGGCTAGAGTTCCAGGCCTTGGGTCTTTCCGACGAAGTCCTCGATGTCGTTGAGACGTCCCGTAAGGAGTCGACCAGGAAATGCTATACCTTCAAATGAAAGAGGTTTTCCATTTGGTGTAAGGGGAAGGGCTTGGACCCTTCCGACTGCCCCTTGGCAAGCATTTTGGACTACCTGTGGTCCCTTTCTCAGCAAGGGCTTCGGTCGACGACCCTTAAGGTGCACCTGGCAGCCATCTCTGCTTACCGGGCATGGGCCGGCAAGCAGTCGGTGGCGCAGGAAAAGGTGGTCGGGTGCTTTTCAAAGGCCTTGACCATATTTCCCCTCCGGTGCGAGAACCTCCACCTCCGTGGGATCTACTGCTGGTATTGGCCAAGCTCATGGGCAAGCCATTCGAACCAATGCACAGGTGCGATATTTCACACCTGTCGTGGAAGTCCGCCTTCTTGGTGGCTATCACGTCAGCCAGAAGGATGGGAGAGCTCCAGGCGCTTTCCATAGAGTCTCCCTACCTGGTCTTTCACAGGGACAAGGTTGTCCTGCGCCCCCACCCGAAATTCCTTCCGAAGGTGGTGTCTGAGTTTCACCTTAACCAGGTATTGACTCTGCCGGTGTTCTGCTCCAGTCACACCTCGGAGGCAGAGTATAGGCTCCATACTTGACCCTAGACGAGCGCTCGCTTACTATAAGGAGCAGACGGCTGAAGTTCGGGGAGAGGTTCGCCAGCTGTTTGTCACCTACGCTGAAGCCACACCTGGCAGACTTGCAGCAAAGCGGACGATAGGCAGGTGGATCACCTCCTGCATAAAGCTCTGCTACAGGTTGGCGGGCATGGAGCCTCCCAGAGGGATAAGAGCTCAATCTACCCGCCATACCGCTGCATCAGTAGCTGCTTCCAGGAACGTCCCTATCCAGGATATCTGCAGGGCTGCTACCTGGAAGTCGGCACATACCTTTATTACCCACTACCACATCGACCTCGAATCACGCTGGGATACTGGTTTTGGGGCCTCGGTTCTCCAGTCTGTCTTTCCCAAGTAAGTATCGGGGGTGTGCGCCTTGCCTCCCTCCTCCCGGAGAACTGCTAGGAGTCTGCAGAAAGTGTGGATGAACAGCATATCCATGTCCCTAGAAATACAGGTTACTCACCTGTAACAGGAGTTCTAGGAATGGTATATGTTGTTCATCCACACGACCCACCCGACCTCTCTGGCTTCGACGCACAACCTGAGCTTCCAGCGGGCCAGATCTGGTGTCATGGGGCGGAGCCGAGTGTTTTACCCCCCGGGTGGGTGGGAGGAGCCAGTTTGAAGACCTTCCGGCAAGAATTAAAGCGGCAAGGATACCTGCCAGAAAGTGTGGATGAACAACATATACCATTCCTAGAACTCCTGTTACAGGTGAGTAACCTGTATTTTTGTGCTCTGGGAGCACTAAACTGCGAAGTAAACCTTTTGCATTGCTTTAATAAGAAATGACGGTTTGTGGCAGGACAGGTGTGTTTTTCTCCCCTTGCTTTGCAATTCTCAGCATGACTGCTCTGGCATGCCCCCACCAATGTCCTTGTATCCAAAGAGCAAATAGTGTTGTTGAAAAACCTTTTCTCTTAGCTTTAGTCCCTGCCTTATAAAATATATTTGTAGAGACTTTTATTTAGTTTGACCCATTTCAGGGAGCTGAAGAGCTATGTGGTGCAGCAGAGAACAGGCCGGGGTCATTTGGTCTGACTGCTTGTTCCACAAACCATGCTCCCAAAATGTTTGCTGTTTAGTAAAATTAAGAAAGAGGAAGAAAAATACAGGCAATTTAATCTATCTCTTGGACCACATTCTTGAGATAGTACACCGTGCTCCTGACCGCCTGAAAATAAAAAGCTGAACAATAGATACACAAAATGCCTGAACAAACAATGTGTAGCTGCATTGCCTATGTATTAAAAGTACTTTTGTGGGTCAAATAAAACCCTGTGGGGGAAAAAGCATTTTATAAAAATGCATTAAAAAGAGAAAGAATGCAGCTAACCAATATTACCTTGTACCACAGGTTGCTGCTGTTGCTTAGGTGTCACCTAGTGCCCCCCAGTGTCTGTACAGGGAGCCAGCGGCTCATTCTTGCCTCCTTTTGTGTATGTCTGGTTGTCAGTCATCAGGGTGAGGGAGTGGTTTTGCATGCTAATAAGGGAATTGGCATATAAATGTGTGGTTTTCTGTCTACAGAATGAAATTAAGGATCCTACTATATGAATTAATGATTATATAAGATGTTAATATGCATGCTGATGTCTGTACATAAAAGTAAACGAATACAAACAAAAGAAACGAAGCTATGAACAGAAAGGGGTGGACCAGCCGGCCTGCTGGCGTAGGGGCAGGGTGCCTACCTGCGATGCCGGCGACCCAGGTTCAGAAACGGACCTGGGTCATCAGATGGCTGGCCGGGGGAGAGGGACTGAGTGTCCGATGACTGCTCTCCTTCTCTGGGGAAGGGGGTAGAGCGCTCTGTGCAATATGGACACCTAGAGGAAGCTTGGTGTACTAATTGCATGCCGACACCAAGTAGCTTGGGGGGGGCAGACACCAGACTTCATTGCACGTCCCCGCTCTCACTCATTGGGGAAAAACACTACTGCCGGCTGCCCTAGATGAAGCCCGCCTTGGCTTAAATTAGCTTCCAGGCTGGCCCTCCGACCTATCCCATCGCTCGACTGCATCATGGGGTATAGCTGCTTTCAAATCCCCGCATTGGGGGTAAGCCAGGGAGCATAGGAGGGTTGCGGCCAATCTAGAGGTAGAAGTCAGAGGTCCGTGACCAGGTGGAGGTACCAGGTGGCTGGCGGCAGAGCAAAAAGTATAATGGGGTAGACCCAGAGTCCTCGGGGAGGAGCCTATTGCTATAAAACTTGATTCTCAGAACTAAAGAGTCAGATTCAGTTGGGGAGTGAACCCGAGCAGTTCACCCCGTTTGGACCTGCCGAAGGGTGGGTCAGGCACAGAGGTACTAGGGTATAGCCATTTACCCCCATGCTGTGCTTGTTTTGCTTTTGTTTCTGTATGTTTCCCTTGCTTTTCTTTTGATTTATTGCTTTTTATTAAAAATCACACTGAACTGGTGTGTTGAACTCCATAGGCTTTGTGTCTGTGTATTCCTTAAAAAACCCTACCCGCAACATCTTGGGTAGCAGGAGTGGGGTAATTGTGCCCAGACCGAAGTGTAGCATTACCCCTGTCTTGACCAGCTGCGTCCAAGTCTGCACTCCTGAGAGTTCAAGGGCACCTTCCACAACCTCATGCCAAGGGACGGTGGACCTCCATCACACACTTCCTAAGGCTAGAAAATCCGACAGGAGTCCGAGGTCGGAATTGGAGTCGGTCTCCTCTCCATCGGGCTCGGATTTAGAGTCCCCTACTCTGGAGGAACCTAAACCGAAGGAATCTCCCAAGTCTTCTCCTGAGGACCCTTCGCTAATAGAGCTCCTCAGAAATGGAAGCATACGATTGGAAGACTGAGGAACAAGATCCTCAACGTCAGAGGCTTGCCAAGCACCTTGACTTGATGGATCAGTCTTCACCATTCTTGATCACCACTGTCTGGAAACAGCCTTCTTCTGTAGCTGCCACATCCAGAAAGGCTGACAGACTTTATCACACTCCTGAAGGCAAAGACCACCTCAGCATCCACCTGAAAGCTGACTCTGTGGTCATTGGTGTGGCTCATAACCACTCTGCTAAACCTAAACAACTGAGCACCTCCCCTCCAGACAAGGAGTCAAGGCAACTGGACCAATTTGGACATAAGTTCTGTTTGTCCTCTACACTAGCCATTCGAGCCCCTAACTATGTGGCTCATATGGTGATCTACCGGAAGTCCATTCTAGGTCAGTTAGAATTTAAAATTGAGGCTCTACCTGACTCTGACCTGAAAACAGACATTGCTTAAACGGTCAGAACAGCCAGATCAGCCAACCATCATGTCCCAAGAGTCACCTATAATGTGGTGAATGCTTCAGCCCGCGGTATGGCGACCGGTGTGAGCTGAGAAATTCTGTCCTGGCACCCGAAGTCTAGTCTGCCATTCAAGACACCCCTTTCAGGGTACCTGTTCACTTTGGGGATGATGTCAAAGACATTATCACTGACTTGCAATACAAGGGCAAAGCGTTATGTTCTGTCCAGTTCATGTAAAAGCCTCAGCAGCCATTTCGGAGGCATCAAAGATGTCAACAAAAACAGCAACCCAACTGACATCAGAACAAACATTGGGCTCCATCGGCAGGTACAGCCCCCCAAGCCAAGTCCCAGAGAGCCTCCAGGGTGGCATCTTCTAACCTCCTTACTGCCCCCTGACTTGAAACCGGCACTCCCATCTCCATCAACAGTTCAGGAGGAACTGGTAGGGGGCAGGTTTGCAAACCACCTACCGGATTGGGAGGTGATCACATCAAACTCTCGGGTACTTCAACTCATAACTCAAGGTCATACAGTAGAATTTCTAGAGAGACCTCCAGAAAACTCTCCAGGTCCCTCTCATTATCTTCCGGGACACATTCATCTCGTCGGAGGAAATCTAAACTCTACTAAGAAAAGCAGCCATAGTGTTCATTCCTCAGAACCAGGCTGGCAGGGGATATTACTCCCCACTTTTTCCTAGTACCCAGAAAGACTGGCGACCTCCGACCGATGTTCGACCTGAGCAGTCTGAACCTGTACGTGGAGTACACGAGGTTCCGCATTCTGACACTTCCAGGTCTCCTTCCTTTGCTACACCAGGGACACTGGCTTTGTGCTGTTGATGTGCAGGATACCTACTTACATATCTTGATTTTTCCATCACACCGCTGCTTCCTCAGGTTTACATTCCAGGGGGGAGCACTTTCAATTCATGCTCTCCCTTTTGGCCTTTCGTCGGCACTCAGGGTGTTCATGAAATGCCTAGAGGTGGTGGTTGCAGTGTTATGCCGGCAGGGCATCCATGTGTTCTCGTACTTCGATGATAGGCTCCTGTCAGCTGCGTTGAGGGACAGTCTTGTAGCCTCCTTGTCTACTACCCTGGACCTTTTCAGCCAAGTGGACATCACGGTGAATTACCCCAAGTCCCCACCTATCACCATCACAGCACCTGCAGTTCATTGGAGCAGTGCTGGATACAGTCCAGGGAGGAGCCTTCCTCCCACCGGACAGAGCAAAAACTTTGCAAAGGCAAGCCAACAGTGTGGCCTCCCAACGTTGGACTACAGCAGGATCAGTCCTACATCTACTGGGTCTCATGGCAGCAGCCATCCCAACTGTTCTATGGGATCAGAGGTCAGATGATCTGTATCACGTGATCTTGGTCTCCAATCCTATGGCCCGAGATCTGTTATGGTGGCAGAACCTGGACAACCTCAACAGAGGTGTCCAATTTCAACCTCCTCCCCCACCTAGACTGACGATTGATGCTTCGGGACTGGGTTGGAGAACCCATTTGGGAGATCACAGGGGGTCCTGGTCTGAGAGAACTTCCTCTACGCATCAGTGTGTTAGAGGACGAGAGTAGTGCTATACACCTTACAGGCCTTCCAGCCCCTCCTCAGACCACTATCTCTCCTGATCCAGATGGACATGTGCGTAGTCTGGTACCTGAACAAACAAGGAGGCACATGCTCATATTCCTCATGTTGGGAAGCGATGCTTGTATGGTTCTAGGCAGTCCAACACAGCCTTCATCTCTCGGCAGTGCACATCCCGGGCGTTCAAAATGTGTGTAGCCTGTGTGTAGTGGATAGCCTGAGCCACACCCAAACCAAGGCTCACAAGTGGGAACTAAGACAGTCAGTGGTAGAAGAAATCTTTGATCTTCGGAGCCGGCCAGACCTCAATCTGTTTGCATCCCCATCCAATGCAAAACTACCCAGTTTCTACTAGCTTGTTCCAGAGCATTGTGCTTTCTGGCGAGACGCACTGTCTCTTTGCTGGACATGGAAGTTCTTGTATGCCTTCCCTCCCTTTCCTCTGTTGTAGAGAGTGCTGCTGAAACTGCAGGCAGAGGGTGGCACACATGATCCTGATCGCCCCTTACTGGCCTCACCAAATTTGGTTCTCTGCTTCAGAAGTTGATGGTGGAACCTCCAGATCTTACTTCGAGATACAGCTCTTGCAGCAGGTTACACCATTAGGACTGAAGCCGGCAGGCACCAGGACCCCATGGAAATTTTCTAGCTAGCCGTCTTCAGCGGGGACCACCCCCAACGTCGGTCCCGACGTCAGGCGTAGTACATAAGGAGGCGGTCCGCCCATAATCCCCAGTTCTTTTCCCGCCGTCGACATCGCCAGTATCGGCCTCTTGGCCTCTTTTATAGCGTGCAACGACTTTTAGAACTACGACGATTTTGTCTTTCTTCACAATGAGGTCCTATTTGGTGAAGCCTCCGAGAGAGTAATCACCAAACTTCAGGACGAAGGGAAGGCAGTCCGATCTGTACCGGTCATGTACAGGTCTCGGCCCAGTTCCTTTTGTAGGAACCAGAGCCGCTTCCGTGGCTGGCTACAAAGGCACTAGCCACGTTCCAGCCAGCAGCAGAGGGGCACTTTCACCCGCAAGGCCCAGGCCAAGTCATCCCCAGGCAGAGGCCAACGATTTGCAAAGTCGGCACAGCCTGACAGATCAAACGTTGCCACAGCATGACTCCTTCCCGGCCCCTGCCCCTCCTCAGGATCAACGGGAAAAGAAAGTCGGGGGTCGCATCGCATGCCACTTGCCAGGGTGGCAGTTGATCGCCACCGACAGGTGGGATCTGCAACTGGTCAAAAAAGGCCACTATATAGAATTTGTAGGCAGTCCACCCACAAGACCTCCCCTGCTCTCCCGATATTCGGATCAGCATGCCCTGCTCATACAGCAGGAAGTGCTCGCTCTTCTGGAAAAGGAAGCCTTAGAGCACGTTCCAGAGAACCAGAGAGGACAAGGGTACTATTCTCGCTTCTTCCTGGTTCCAAAGAAAACGGGACCTCTGTCCAATACTGGACCTCAGTGACCTCAACCTTTTGGTCATTTACAAACTCTTCCACATGGTGACCCTTCCAGGCCTAATTTCCATGCTGATGCAAGACGCCTTTCTGGCATCTTTGGACATGCAGGACGTCTACCTGCATATTCCGATTGTTCAAGCACACTGGAGGTTCCTGCGCTGCGAGTTTCAGAGCCACCATTATCAGTTCCGCGCTCTTCCCTTCGGGCTGTCATCGGCACCTCGCGTATTCACGAAGTGCATGGCAGTCGTAGCGGCGTCTCTGAGGAGACAAGGCCACTGCGTGTTCCCATACCTGGACGACTGGCTTCTCATGGCACCCTCCAGGGAGGCACTGATGACGGCCATTCACTGCACCCAGTCCCTTTTTCAATCACTGGGTATTCTCATCAACTATGAGAAGTCACTCTTGGTGCCATCCCAAAAACTGCAGTTTATAGGAGTAGTTCTGGACACCATCAGAGGGAAAGCTTTTCTTCCCTCTGACAGAGCGGAACACATCAGATCCCTCATCAGGGACTTGTCGGTGAAGAAGACCGTCCCGGCCAGATCGGTCCTTCGCCTGCTCATACACATGGCTGCGGCCATTGCAACAGTCCTGCTGGCACGTCTCCACATGTGGGTAACCCAGTGGATGCTAAGGGTGCAGTGGGACCAAAGGCAAGACCATCTGCAGCATCCAATCCGAATCACGAATGCCATAATTCGGGATTGGCAATGGTGGCTAAATCCTGGGAACCTCTCTGCAGAGGTTCCCTTCACGGCTCCGTCTCCGACTGTGACCCTCTCCACAGACGCCTCAGGGCTCGGGTGGGGAGCACACCTCAAAGGGGTTTGATCTCTGGGCCTGTGGACAGCCCAGGAGTCTCATCTCCACACCAAAAGTTTGGAAATGAGGGCAGTCCTTTATGCTCTGCAAGCCTTCCAGTCGGAGATTCCACTGGGTACACTACTGTTACAAATAGACAATACCGCAGTGATGTATTACCTCAACAAACAAGGAGGCACTCACTCCTACCCACTTTGCAGGGAGGCCGTGAGTGTGTAGGAGTGGATATTGCAGCACGGCGCAAATCTAATTGCAGTACATGTCCCGGGAGTGGACAACGCCATCACAGACAGTCTGAGCCACTCTCAGGCCAGAGTCCACGAGTGGGAACTTCTACAGGGGGTGGCAGAGGATCTGTTTCACAGATGGGGCACTCCAGAGTTGGACCTTTTCGCGTCCCCATCCAACGCAAAACTGCCCAATTTTTGCTCGCTAGATCCAGGGCCTGGTGTTTTCTGGCGAGACGCATTGTCCCTCTCCTGGGCGGGCAGATTCCTCAATGCCTTCCCTCCTTTCCCGTTGATACAGAGAGTTCTCTTAAAACTTCGCAGGGAGCAAGCGACGCTCATTTTGATTGCGCCCGTCTGGCCCAGACAGATTTGGTTCCCTCTTCTGCACCAGCTATCCCGGGAACCTCCAGTTCCTTTGCCAATCAGCTCCTATCTTTTGTCTCAAGAGGCGGGTTCATTGGTCCACCCAGACTTGCGTTCATTGAACCTGCACGCTTAGCTCCTAGAGACATAGCCATGATGCGATACGGGGTCTCGCAAGAAGTGGCAGATGTACTCTCTGCCACCAGAAAACCAGCAACCCACGCCATGAAATGGCGTACATTCTGTTTGTGGGCTCAAGCGCGCGGCTTTTCGCTGTTAGACTGTCCTGAAAAGCTGGTTCTGGACTACTTGCTTTCCCTCTTCCACTCCGGACTGGCTTACTCTTCAATTAAAGTGCACCTTTGTGCAATTTCTGCTTACCATGCCCCCGTAGGCCATCGGACGGTGGCCCAGCTGGACACTACTCGTGCCTTCTTAAGGGGAGTCCTCCACCTTAGGCCGCCCATCAAAGACCCAGTCCCTCCTTGGGACTTACTTTTCGTCCTGGAGCAGCTTACGCTGCCACCTTTTGAACCAGCCGCGGCTTGCGGGCTACGTTTTCTCTCTTGGAAAACGTTATTTTTAGTTGCTGTTACTTCGGCTAGAAGGATCTCGGAATTACATGCTCTTATGTGCAAAGAGCCTTATTTGGTTTTCCATCAGGACAGGATATCCCTAAGGACAAACCCAAAGTTTTTGCCTAAGGTGGTTTCAGCTCTCACCCTTAACCAGGATATTGATCTACCAGTGTATTTCCCAAGGTACACTAATCGAGGAGAAGCCCTTCTGCACACCCTTAACGTGCATCGGTGCCTCAGATACTATCTGATCAGAACCAAACAGCTCCGGAAGTCGGACCAACTTTTCGTCTCCTTTGCTCACAGGATGAAAGGAGCTCCTGTTTCTAAACAGTCGCTCTCGAGGTGGCTCATCCAGTGCATCTCTTTCTGCTATGACAAGCGCAATAAACCTTTACCGGGCGCGGTCAAGGGTCATTCCACAAGAGGGGTGGCTACTTTTTTTGCGGCGTTAAAGAACGTCTCCACCTCAGCTATTTGCGCTGCAGCTACTTGGAGCTCTGTGCATACCTTTATCAGGCATTACAGTCTGGACATTGCATCGAGGCGTAAGAGCGGGGTTCGGTCTAGCCGTCCTTCAGGGACTTCTGTCCTAGGCTCGAGTTATATCATGGTCTCTACTTTTCCTCCTCCCAGTGGTGCATGATTGCCACTACTGCTTGGAAATCAGTCCTAATGGTGTAACCTGCTGCAGGAGCTGTATCTCGAAGTAAGATAGTACAGTTACGTAAGAACTTAGCGTAACACTAGATCTTCAAGAACAGCTCTTGCAGCAGGTACCTTCCCGCCCACCATCCCCCTTTTTTCGGAGGTAGGTCATAGTCAAGCACCCATCTTATGGGATGGGACATTCCTGTTCTATAGTCTTTGCCATCTGGTGGCGGATTCTCGGCCTCCTCTTCTGAGGTCATCCAGCAGCTGGGAGTCTCTGGCGGGTGAACTGAGGATTATGGGGGGACCGCCTCCTTATGTACTACGCCTGACGTCGGGGGCAGGACAGACGTCGGAGGCAGTCCTCGCTGAAGACTGCTAGCTAGAAAATTTCCGTGGGGTCCTGGCGCCTGCCAGCTTCAGTCGTAATGGTGTAACCTGCTGCAAGAGCTGTTCTCGAAGATCTACTGTTACGGTAAGTTCTTACGTAACTGTACTTTCCACTGCCCATCTGCCAGGATCTTCTGACTCGGGAACAGGGCACCCTGGTCCATCCAGGCCTCAAGTCCCTTCACCTTTCCATGCTTCAGGCCCTGATGTGTACGGAGCCTTATTTGATTTTCCAGAGACTGGGTGGCTTTGCGTACAAATCCTATGTTTTTACCAAAGGTGGTTTCTGAGTTCACATTGAATCAGACCATACACTTACCAGTGTATTACCCTGAACATTCTAATCGGGGAGGGAATTCTACATACATTAGATGTACATAGATTTTTGTGTTACTACATTTGCCGGACAAAGTCGGTCTGCAAAACGGATCAGTTGTTAGTTTCTTTTGTGCCCAAAAGAGGGGGCGCTGCTGTTTCTAAACGGTGTTTGTCCAAGTGGTTGGCAAACATTCTATTTTATTATCAGAAGTATAACAAGCCACTTCTGGGGGAAGTTAAAGGACATTCAACCAGAGGCATGGCTGCATCTACCGCTTGTTTCAGAAATGTCTCGACTGCTTGAGACTCGGTCCTAATGGTAATTACCTACTGCAAGAGCTCTCTTGAAGTAAAATAGTACAGTTACATAAGAACTTAGTGGGGACCACTCACTATATAGCGTCACACTGACATTAGTCATGTGATGTCAGTTGGGCAGTTCCCCACCAGACACTGCTAGCTAACATTTTCCGTTGTGGTCCTAGCACCTGGCGGCTTAGTCCTAATGGTAATTACCTACTGCAAGAGAGTCTCTCAAAGATCTACTGTTCCGTTAAGTTCTTGCGTAACTGTACTTTCTTGAGCATCATTTTTTCTGAAAAATGCTTCCTTCTTGAACCTGTTTTATACCCATGAGGTATCTGAAAGTCAGTCATATCTCTCCCCCCCCCCCCATTCCTCCAGGGTGTCCATACTGAGTTTCCTCAGTCTCTCCTCATAGGGCTTCTGATGCAGACCCTGCACCATTTTTGTTGCCCTCCTCTGGACTGTCTCTATACAGCGATATCATCACCTCCCTCTTCCTGCTGGTGATATCCCTCCCTTTGCACCCCAGCATCCCACTAGCTCTCCCCACTGCTTTGTCACACTGTTTGGCCGCCTTTAAGTCATCAGATATGATTACGCCCAGGTCTCTTTCCTATTTGGTAGTAGTCAGTACCACCCCCATTTTTGTACTCTGTCCCTGGGTTTCTGTGTCCCAAGTGCACAATTTTGCACTCCTTCACATAGAAACTTAGTTGCCACCCTCTTGACGACTCCTCAGGCTTTCTTAGATCACTTTTCATTTTTTCCACACACACCTCCCTTGGAGTGTCTACCCTATTGCATATCTTTGTCTCATCTGCAAAAAGGCATACCTTCCCTTCTAAGCCCTCTACAGTGTTGCTAATAAAGGCATTAAAGACGACCGGTCCCAGTACTGATCCTTGTGGCACCCCACTGGTGACCCTCCCTTCCTCTGAGTGAACTCAGTTTACCATCGTCCTCTGTCGCCTATCCCCCAACCAATTCCTTACCCAGATTACCAACTTTGGACCCACTCCTAGGCTGCCCAACTTGTTTTAAGTCTCCTATGTGGAAGAGTGTCAACGGTCTTGCTGAAATCTGGGTAGGCCACTTCACCCTGATCTAATTCCCTGGTCACCCAGTCAAAGAAATCCATCAGATTTGTTTGGCATGACCTCGCCCCAGTGAATCCATGCTGCATCAGATATTGTAAGCCACTGGATTCAAGATATCTCAATCCTTCCTTCAATCGTGATTCCAGTAATTCTCTTCCACCACCGAAAGTCAGACTGATTGGCCTGTAGTTGCCAGCTTCTTCCCTGCTACCACTTTTGTGAAGTGGGACTACATCTGCCCTTCTCCAGTCCTCTGGAACCACTCCCGTCTCCAGTGAGTGGCTGAACAGGACCATTAGAGGTGCAGCCAGCACCTCCCCCATATCCTTCGATGCATGGGTGTAGCCAGGCATACTTCAGGTACTCCATGGTGTGCAGTTTTATTTATGGGGGGTAGCAAATAGGCTCTGAACTGCTTCCTTTTTCCATGAAAACTAACAAAGAAAATGCTGAACCTTTCTGTAATTTTATTCATGGCAGTCGAAACTAGAAGGACTGGTCACTAATACTGTCTTTGCATCCCGAGGACAATACAACTTTACAGGCTCTGGGCTGGTATGTGGATGTCATAGGGAACAATGCATGGCATTTGTATTTACCCATGCATGGCAACAACCATTGTCATGAGATACAAAAGTTGTATTTATTGTGCCAAATGAGGAAACATGGTGTATATGTGTATATTGTCTGGCTACATCCGGGGTAGCACACCATAATGGGGAGAGGGGTAGCAGTGAGTCCACTTGGTGTGCAGATCTGAAATCCCTGGCTACACCCCTGCTTCGATGTATCCCATCTGGCCCCATTGCCTTGTTCACTTTCAGATTTGTGAGCTCCTTCAGTACTCTCTCCTACAGTATGTAAATGGACTAGTGTCCAACTCCTTTTATTTGATGCTCCTGTCCTTTATCTGTGAACACTAAACAAAAGTAAAAGTACTTGTTCAGGATGTCTGCTTTTTCCTGGTCCCCCACCTTCCTCCTTAGATTTACAATCCCTCCACTAATTTTCCTCTTCGCTTACATACCAGAAAAATGTCTTCTCCCCTTTCTTTACCACCTGGGCCGTTTCCTCCTCCGTTTGTGCCTTTGCACTCCTGATGCCTTCCCTGCCTCCTTCTGCATCTCCTGATGCAGGGTTTTAAATAATTGATTAGCAGTTTTTTTCTTGGGATGATACTAACTGTACAGAAAGTATTTACATAGATTTTCTAGAAGTATTGTGTTTGTTAAACACAGTGAGGCAAGAGCTATTAATTTTACAAAGTTTTAGCACTTTTATGAGCAAAACGCTAATCAATTTTTAGAGTTAAATAAAACCCTGTGATGCACCTCCCTATCATCCTTTTTCTGTGCTTCCTTACACCTGCTAAATGCTAACTTTTGGCCCTTGCCTTCCCAGACACACCTTTTGAGAACCATAGTGGTCTTTTTCCTCTTGTTCTTGCTTGCCTGATGCAGAGGTTGTTGCCTTCACTAAGATCCCTTTTAGTTTTGCCCAGTGTTCCTCCACACCACCCAAGTCCCCCCTCCCCGGCATCCCTGAGGCAGTCCCCATCTTTGTAATGTATTGCTTTGTAATACTGTGCATTGCATATTGCCCTTAATAAAAAAAAAAATAGGCTGAAATATTCATAGCTCCAGTGGAGTATGTCTTCATTAAAATAAGGGGTTTGCACTGTGACATCTGTGCACTTGTTCTTTATAGTAATCAGACCAGATCCAATATGATACGGCTCCCATATATCCTAAACAAGGACCGGACTATGCTGGAGTGCTCACATGATGCCATCTAGTTAAAAAATACAGTAAAGTTTTACGAGGCTTTTGGCATAAACCTGCACTTTCTTTAGAGCTCCTGAAGGAGGCACAGGTTTGCACCACAGGCTTAACAACTTGCAGTCATAGTGGTGCATCTTCATAGGTCTAACTGCTAGCTTGGCATGTTGGAGAAATTACACGTTCCGGTGTTCTGTCCCAAACTTCCAGACACAGGAGGAAGAAAAATTGGACTGTTTCCACAAAGTTGTAATTACTCAAAATATAGGATTGTGCTGTGTGGCCATCAGGTTGTTTACCTGAGCGATTTGGCAAATATCAGGGAGATCTTCAAACTACAGAACGTTTCACCAGAAACTGTACACTTGTGTCCATCAATTGCACAGCTGTTTTGCAAAGGCATTCTGCTTAATATACTCCTCCCAAAAAGTATGGTATATTGTTTTGAAGTTTACATAGTGGCTGTGTGATAACCGTGTTTTTTTTTAACATACTGATAGATAACTCTGAAACCTTTAAGTTATGGAGTGCTTCTACTTGAATTAAGAGTAATTGCTAATGTCACAGTTTCCCAGTGAAGCACTGGCTAACATAATGTGAGCACTGTGGCATAGCTGGGTCTGGTTTTGGATACATAGTGATCACAGTCAGATTGGTTCTGGCTTGATTTTATTGTGAAGGATAAGTTCAAGAGCGAGTAAGGTGAAAAAGAGCAGGCAGAAAATGCTACTAATTTTTAAAAGTAGTTGGTTTTTATTTCTGGAGTATTTTTTCCATTCACTCACTCACTAGGTTTTCTACCTGATAATATTAGGTGTGATGTGAAGCGTAGTATTTAACCTGAAGAGTGACAGCCACTTCTGTTTCTGTTCGTACCTTATCGGCACTGTGCTCTTATTGTGACATCAGAAGTGACTGAGCCTGCAGCAGGTGATTAGCTGGTATTGTTCAGTTTTTGTGTCACAGACAGATCTTAGGGCGCTCATGTATGAGGAGGTAAAGAATTAGCCATGTCAGCTTCCAGGTAGAGTACTGTTTTACACAGCACACCAAGTATTGTAGGTTAGATAACAAGCAGAAGGGAAAAGAAAACACATTTCAGATCTAAGCAGTAATAGTTAACTACAGTATTTTTAAAAGTTAATTTTTGGCAGTACACTTGATCTGCTCTTTAAGGTCACGGATTTTATAGCACAAACCCCTTTTTTCTTTCATGACATATTCCTCTGTTCATTTTAGAGTGGCGGATTGGGACAGTTGCCAACACAGTTTTTATTTTTGACCCACCTTTTGTTCTACCTGGAGGACAAACCTGCTCACTGCTACAAAGGTTTTAAACTGCTGTTTTACAAATATGGTGCTGATTCAACAGTATGACCTATTACTTTTTCATTTGATCCTTACTTTTTATTCCCAGTGGGTCGGTGTCCCACATAAATAAATATCTGAAATGAACCCTATTAACAGTCTCTATTATGTAAGGGGCAGTGTGCAGTTTATTATGATAGGTTGTGCAATATTTGACGTCTTGATGCTGCTAATCTGTAATTGACAGAAAATTACTGTTGCTTACAGTGAATTGTATCTCCCGCAAAGAATTAAAGTACTGTACCTACTAGATTTTAGAGATACCTGTTGGTGACACCAGGTATAGCTTTAATAAGACTAAATTTAAAGTGGGGCAAAGGGCAATATTTGAAGTGGCAAAGTAAATTTTCTTCATGTGGTCTGAGGTTAGATTTTTGTTCACTTGCGTGCATGTGCCAAGCAAACGTATTGGTGTCATGCCAGCAGTGTAGCGGCTGGGGAGGTGTGTGTTGAAACCAGCCAGTGGCAGCTGAGCCTGCAGGAGGTGTATATCTACACACCCAATCCTGACAAGGCTTCTGCTGACTCTGCTTTGCTGGCTGGTGGGCAAAAACTTGCCACATACAAAAGTTGCAGCTGCACCTATCACAGTGTAGCTGCATCCTTTCATAGTGCTGCCATCCAGCAGCAAAGTAGCATTCCCCCACCGTCCTGACACAAGGTTTCCCCAGTGGTGGGTGCTCAGCCTTGCTGCTGGCTTTCCCCTCTCCTACCCGACCCAACTTTCTTGTGTGAGTGGCAGTGGATTCACAGCCGTGGCAGCAGGTGCTTAACCTCACTGCCAGTATCTACCCTCCAGACCCAACTTTCTTTTATGACTGATAGTGGGTACTCAACTCTGCTGCCAGCATCCTCCCTGACTAAGCTTTCTTGCCAACCAGGTCAATATATCATACGCTTAATAGCGTACGAGAAAACCCCGAAACAGAAACAACATGGCATAGGACAGCGAGAGGATGTAATACTGCAAATGGGTCTGTGCGTAGTACTGCACCCTCTCACTGTCCCAGGCAGAGGATAAGACCTGTGCTGGAATGGGGATCTGCCGAGCAGGTTCCGTGACTCGACGGGATGAGCCACGGGCAGCAAGGAAGGCAGGCAGTGTGTTTGGAAACTGGTTCAGTTCCCGATCCCAGACGCATGGAATGTTTCATTTTTTGTACTTTCTGTGATATTTACTTTCAAACCCCCCCCCTCCCCCGAGTTAGTTATTTTAGTTGGGGATCAGGGGCAGAGTCCCCACAAAAACAAGACTTATGCCGTATGCAGTATATTGCGCTGTATTGGCAGTGCGATATATTGCTGTGGCATAATGTCTTGCGACATTATGACTCTGTGCCGCTTTCTTGTATGAGTGTTGGTGGATGCTCAGCCACAGCGGTTTGTGCTCAACCCTGCTGCCTGTATCCTCTCTCAACTTGACCCAGGTTTCAAACACACACACCTAGAAACATAGAACTTTTCGGCTAGGCCCATTCAGTCTGCCCGTCGACCCTATACCTATATGTGTCCACTGATCCTAAGTGATCAATGGCTTTTCATCACTCCTTCCCTGCCCACTGTTCCCTTGTGCCTGTCCCAGGCATGTTTAAACCCCTCCACTGTGCTTGCCCCCACCACTTCTTGTGGCAACCACCTTTGTCTTCCTTCTCTGGATAGCCTCTGTCCTGTTTGTCCTTACGCATGTATGGTCTTCAGTACTGCACGCAGTACTCTAGGTGAGGTAGTACCAGTTGCCTATACAGTGGCATCACTATCTCCCGCCTCCTGCTAGTAATACCTCTGGCTGTGCACACCAGCATGCCACTTGCCCTCCCCCACAGCCTTTGCACATTGCTTTGAATACCTTAAGGTCATTAGATATGATAACCCCTTCAGTCCCTTTCCTCTTTGGTGACACTCACACCCCTACCCCTCCCAATACTGTAGCTCTCCCCAGGATTGCCCCTGCCCAAGTGCATGATCCTGTACTTTTTTGCATTGAACCTCAATGTCCCTGTTCATTACCTGCACCCCTTCTGGAGTATCCACCCTGTTGCAGATCTCTGTGTGGTCTGCAGATAGGCAGACTTTTTTTTCCAGACCCAGTGCAGTGTCACTGATGAAGAAATTGAACAGGACTGGTCCCAGTACTGATCCCTGTGGCACTCCGCTGGTCACCTTTCTTTCCCCTGATTGGATCTTTTTTACCACCACCCTCTGCCTGCCAGTTTCTAACCCAGTGTATCACCTTATGCCCCATGCCCAGACTACTCATTTTGTTAACCAGCTTTCTGTGTGGGACAGTATCGAAGGCTTTGCTGAAATCTAGGTAGGCAACATCTACTGCACCTACCTGATCCATTTCCCTAGGCACCAAATCAAAAAATGTATTGGATTTGTTTGACAAGACCTACCTGATGTGAATCCGTGTTGCCTCAGATCCTGGGCACCATTGGATTCCAGGTGTGCCACTGTCCTTTCTTTCAGCAGTGTCTCCATGATCTTCCCCACCACTGAGGTGAGGCTGACTGACCTGTAGTTCCCTGCTACCACTTTTGTGCAATGGGACTACATGCACCCTCCTCTAGTCCGCTGGAACTATGCCTGTGTTGAGTGACTCGGTGAACAGAGTGGCCAGAGGTGCTGCTAGTTCCCTTCGCAGCTCCCTTAATATCCTCTGGCCCCATGTTTTTTTCCACCTTCAGCTTTGTGAGTTCCTCCAGAACTCTCTCCACTGTGAATGGACTGGTGTCCACTCCCCCCACCCCTGTTGTCTTAGCTCCCCAGCTGTGGTCCTTGGCCCTCTCCCTCCTCAGTGAATACTGAACAGAAGTATTTGTTCAGTATTTCTGCCTTGTCTAGATCCCCCTCCTCACATTCTCACCTTTGAGCCTCACAATCTCCCCCCCTGTTTTTATTCTAAAGCTGATGTACTTAATAGAATGCCTTTTTCACAGTTCGTGCTAAACCCTCCTCTGTCTGTGCCTTGGCTCTCCTGACAGACTTCCCTGCTTCCCTTAGACATTCAAGGTACACCTCCCCACCTCCCTGTCCTCCTCCCTTTGGGACCCTTTATATTTCCTGAAACTTGCTCTTTTAGCCCTAACTTTGTGTGCCACCTCTTTAGAGAACCATAGTGGTTTCTTTCTTCTTTTCCCTTTGGCCACTATCTAATGCATTGGTTAGTTACTGCCACAGTTGCTCCTTTTATCTTCCTCCACTGTTCCTCCACCCCCTTCATTATATCCCCCTTCTCCTAGGCTGCTCTTAAACATCTTCCTATTTCATTTAAATCTGCCCTCTTGAAATCTGATACTTTTGCCCTTGTGTGGCTTGTTTGAGTCCCTGTCTCCATGCCAAACCATACCATGTGATGGTCGTGGGATCCCAGCTGCCCTTCCACCTGGATTCCTGCAACCTGGTTCCCGTTGGACCATACCAGGTCCAAAATCAATTTGACCCTGGTTGGCTCATGCACCATCTGTCTTGAGTCCAACCCCCTGCATGGATTCCAGGATGGCCGTGCTTGTGGCTGAAGCAGCTGCTTGGATGGTCCAATCCATGTCTGGCATATTGAAATCTCCCATTAACAGGATTTCACCCTTAGCTGCCATGTCATGAATTTCCTCCACCAGTACCCTGTCCACTTCCTCCCTCTGTGCCCGGAGGTCTGTAGATCACCTTTGTACATATTACTGAGCCATTGCCTGGTTCAAGGGTGACCTACATTGCCTCAGACTCCCTCTGTCTTCCCCGTACCTCCGTAGCCTTTATGTCTTCTCTGATGTACAGAGTCACCCACCCTCCCTTTTTACCTTCCCTGTCACTTCTGAACAGTGTATAACCTCCTATATTGACGTCCCAGCTATGCTTAGCAGAGCACCATGTTTCTGTTATTGCTGCTATGTCAAGGTCTGCATCCGTCATAAAGGCTTCCAGGTCTGGAACCTTATTTACTAGTCTGCGGGCATTTGTGATCATGACCTTCCATGTTTTATACCCTGCCCCACTCTGATCCTGCTTTCTCTACCTTGCCTATTACCCCCCGCCCAGGTATTCTTGATCATGTGCTCTTGCCCCCCCATCCCCCCTTATACATTTTTTGCCTGCCTGCCCCTCACTGCCCTCTTCAGTTGTTCCTGCTGTCAACTTGTATTTTTGCATGCTTCAATGGGAGGGTTCCTAAGCCACCTGTCCCTCCTGCCTCTCCCCCCTTGGCCAGTTTAAATGCTCCCTGCTGAATCATTCCAGCTTCTCACCTAGGACCAAGGTCCCCCTGCCGGACAGATGCAGGCTGTCCTCCTGGCACAAGCTTGCATCTGCCCAGGTTGTGCCCCAGTTCCCTATGAAGCCAAATCCTTCCCTTCCACACCAGTCCATCAACCAAGAGTTGAAGATCTGGATGTGTAATGCCCATAGTCCCCTTGTGCCTTGGACAGGTAGCACCTCTAAGAATGAGACAGAACAAGCTACCTGCTTCACACACACACACACACACCCCGTCTTTCACTGGGGTGCTCACTTCTGGTGTCATCTGCCCCCCCCCCCCAAAGGATGTGACACCAGCCCACCTCTGGTGCTGCCAAACAAACAGCATGTGTTTTCTCTTTGTTAACCTGTAAAGAAAGTGTCCCTCAGCATGTTCTGCCCCCGACCCCTGCCCCTGATCTCAGCATCCACCACCCTGAACCCCTCACTTATCTATTTGCCGAACTCCGACTGGCATGTCCTACTGCTTCAGAGCTCAACTGGGAACAGACTGAAAACAATGTTTGTTAGGTTAATGACTTTTTAATTCGTTTTAAACTTTTTCTCATACCTTTTGTCATTTTTTTAACATTTTTGCACCAATTTTTCAACATAGCCTTTTTGGGACCCCACCTCATGAACAAGGTAGGTGACAGTTTTCAAATACCTCTGAAACCCATTTTTACAGTCACTGAAAAATCAACTTTTGGATGGGAATTTAAGGTGGGGTCATAAGACTGATAATAATTTGGGGTCAAGAAACATTCAAGTTATGAAAAGCTTTTTTTTTTTTTAAACATTTACTCATATCTTGGTAGTCCCCCCTCGATATTCTAAATTTTCAACATAGCCCTCTTGTTACCCCACCTAATGAACTGACACATCATTTTTCAAATTCCCTGTGATATGCTTGTTCACAGTCACTCTGTGATCACCTTTCAGACGGGATTTAAAAAATAACCACCTGTCTTCATCACAAGGTGTGGTCAAAAAAGACTACCTTGAAAATTTGGGGTCAAATGTCAAAAAAAAAAAAAAGCTGTGAAGAAACATTGAACTTATAAAGATGTTCTTTGTTCAGTTCACCATTTTTCAGCTCTGTACCCCTTTGCCTGGTGGAGTCCAAGGTACACGAGACATTGGCTGCTGGGGGAGGGAGCCTGCCCACAGCCTCAAGATACTGTTATTCTAACTTGTAACATCATGCAAGCAAACAAGTTCAGTATTGACAAATGCTTATATAAATGTGACTGATGTGAATTTGAAATTTGTTTCTTAAAATTATTTTTTACCACCAACATAATAAACTGCAGCATGGTTTGTTGATATTGAATTGAGTCTGGAGTTAAGCCATGTACTCCTACTGAGGCCCTTCTCTCTATAATTCACAATAAATGTAGGCTGTTGATAGAATAATGTACAGTTTTTTATTTCCAGCCATGCCAGATTGAAAGCATACTGTTTTATTTACTTGGACTGTTTCTTCTTTTCTTAGATGATGTTGTATCAAACTATTTCACAAAGGGAAAAAGGGGAAAGCGATCAGGAATCCTGGTCATCTTCTCTTTCCTCAAAGAAGCTATTCTGCCCAGTCGTCAGAAAATATATTAAGTATGCAGGACCAGGAAGCTGAGCAGGAAAGAAGTGTCTCAGCGTTCATGTATTTCACCGGTTTCTTGGAAAACAAACAGGAAAAGGACGAAGAAGGAAGGAAGACGAATGTGGGGGGACTGGACAGTGGCTTTCCTTGGACCTCGGTTCAGAAATGTTTGTTTCCCAAGGGATTACACTGCCCAAGAGATTACATTAGGAGTGTAATGGCATTGCAATAATCTGAATACATGAAGAAGATTGAAAAGAGAGATTCATTTATGTCGCATGGAGGGGCTGAATCAGAGCTTCTGTAGGTTTTACTTGTGAAGCAGTTGTGTTTGAAGCTTTCTGATGATTCCCTGAGACTTGTTGCAGATGAGAATATTCTATGTGCAATTCTTTTAAATCCATACAGAGAGGATAAAAGCTTTATGGAACTTGTTTTATTGTCCTCAAGATGTGTATTTGGAACAAAACATCTGGAAGTGTTGCATTTCTGAATTAAAAACAAATTATTTCTTTTTGAAAATTGCATAGCATACTTGCAGATCATCTTAACACACCTGAGTTTTTTTAATTTTTTAGGATTTTCCTTTTGTAGTTTGTAAGTTACCTGTCGAAAACCTAAAGTGTTTTAAGATACTTCAGTACTGTAGACATTTAGTGAAAAAAATGGCTGTCTTTGAGTAAATGGATTTTCCAGTGTTTGCTCTCAGACACACAGGTCTGTTACAGGGGGACTAAGGTCTCCCCATGGCCACAAGAAAAAAATTATGTACCACAATAATATTGTTTCTTCCAAGGGATCTCCCAGTATGATTAGATAGATGCAATCAGCCCAGAATCTCTGACTGCCTCGGAGCTGTGGGGATATAATGTGGAATGTATGCAAATAATGGAACTAGAATGTTCTATTCAGACTGCTGCTTCTAGGTGGACTGTGTTCAGTCCAAGAGTCAGATTCATTTTTGTAACTCAAAAAATACTAGACATGGAGAATATTGTATGGGCAACAATACACAACAAGGCTATGTTTCCATCGAGGGGTTTAGATGACAGTATGTTTACTTTCAAGGTCCATGGTGTTCTCAACCCCGAGACGAAAACACACGCTGAGTTGTGTGTGGTTGTCCATATTTTATTTTATATGGTTTTTTACACCAGAATGACAGCCCCCCCGCCAAGTGAAAAAAAAATCTTGCCATTTTTGTTCTGTTCAATTATCAAAATCAAATTTACAGACTTTTTTAAAGTTAAAAGGTACAACTTTGGGCACTGGGTGGTTAGTAAGCAGTTGGGTGTGGAATAAATGAGAAATTTAAAATTGCTTGGCCTTTGAACTGTGCAGAACAACCATTTGGAATGCGCACAATAGTTTAGAATGTGTACAACATAGAGGATTGTGTATGCGCAAGCATACACAACAAGTCAGTTGCGATCGAGAGGTTTCCGTGGTAACCTGAGACCCTCGAGCGTAGCTCAGAGGTCCGCTCTCACGGAAACCTCAAGAGATCGCATAACTGCTCTTTATTAGGTATGGTTGCTCATACACAATCTTTATAGTGTATGGGCAACCATATAGCACTCGTGAACACTCGGTAAAAAAAAAAGGCTTACTTCTGTGTCTGCCGCCAAGGCTTCCTTCCGTGTTGCCGGCGGGCGCTGGCTGTATTGGCGCATGCCAATGTGTTCGATCTTGTTCTGCACTGGTGACGCACTGTGCAGTACAACAAGATCGTGGACGCACTGCGAAGGGGACAACAACGCTGTTCCAGGCATGGATTTCCATGCGGAACAGCATTCCACCATACACTATATGTTTTTTGAGCAGGTAATTTTTATAAAGAACAAAGGCTTTCCATATACTATTATCCACATTAACTAATTCTAACACAAACAACAATACCCACCCCCTGGTAAAGAGGACGGGTTTCCCAAACAGGATAAAAAGAACACAAAGGGAAAGCTTAGGTCCCATAGTCATCTCGTGCATCAAAAAAACAATAAGTTAAGCCAATGATTAATGGCAGTATTAAGCCCTAATGAAAGTATTGCTGAACCTGATCCAGGTTATGTAAGGGGAGGTAGGGTGGAAGGTCTAATCATACTGGGAGATCCCTTGAAAGAAACAATATTACTCTGGTAATTTATTTCTTCAAACCCCAGGAATCTCCCAGTAGTATTAAACATAAGCAGACTGCCAGGCAGTGTCTTGGGAGGAGAGTACAGAACCTACTTATGAAAAAGGTTCTGCAATACTGCAGTGCCAAACCTTGCATCACTTCTGGACTGCATGTCCAGGCAATAGTGCTTTATGAAGGTGTGGACTGTACTCCAGGTAGCCACTTTACAGATTCCCAGCAAGGGGATGTCCCTCGCAGCTGCCACAGAAGCAGCAGTTCCATGAGTGGAATGTGCCCTGAGACCTTGTGGTGGCTGTTTTCTCAGCCTGTACTGTAACAGAATTGAATGCAGGACACTATCCAGCGTGCAATTGACCTCTTACAATCAGGCCTACCCTTTCCAACCATAGGTGATGAACAGTTCACTAAGGTCAGTAAGGTGCAGGAAGGTAATGTGCCCATGACCACACCTGTATTAATCATAATATTTAGTGTCAAAACCTGATAAACTGCCTGTTCAATCGATTTTTAAATGCAGATGTAGTTTTACTAATGACTACATCAAGGGGAAGACTGTTCCAGGGGTTAATAATTCTTTGGGTAAAAAAATATTTGTGGTTGGTTTGTTGAAACCTTTTTCTCATTAATTGCAGTGTGCGCCCCATTGTATTATAATGATTATTTTTAAATACAAAATTCAAATTAGTCAGTAATTTTGTATCATGAATTATGTCAAACATAAATAATAAATCCTCTCTTAGGCATCAAGATACCAGGGGGAAAAGGTTGAGTTGCTCCAGTCTAGTTTCGTAAGGTACGTTATATAAACCTGATAGGCTTTTTGTAGATTTTCTCTGAACTCATTCCATTTGATAAATATCATACTTCTGGTATGGGTTCCACAACTGGGAGGCATACTCAAGATATGCGGCCTAACATATGCTCTATACAATAGCATCATAACGTTCAGGTCTCTGGATGAGATATTCCTTTTTATGGCCCTAATAACTCTGTTATCTTTGTTAATTGCTTCATTGATTTGAATATTGTTTGAGAAGTCCATCAGAAATTTGTACTCCAAGGTCCCTTTCATTACTGGTGACATTTAACAAAAATCCATCCAGGAAATAACTGGCCAAAGGATTTTTTTGCCCTAAGTGCATAACTTTGCACTTTGCGGTATTGAGTCTTATCCCCCATGTGTGTACCCATTCAGTAACTGTATTCAAGCCCCTTTGTATGGTTACAATGTTATTATTATTGCATAGCCCCCCCCCCCCAATTTTAATGTCATCTGCATATTTCAGTCGGATCAGCTGTAAAAATCTGAAATAGACATGGGACAAGTACCGAACCCTGAGGGACACCACTAGTTACCATATCTACTTTGGAAATATGTCCATTAATGAGTACTTTTTGAGTGTAATTAGTAAGCCAATTTGCTATCCAGTTAACAATGCAACTGTTAATCCCAGTAGTTTGAAGCTTTGTAAGTAAGGATTGATGAGGCATGACATCAGATGCCTTGCTGAAATCTATATAAATAATATCCACAGGAGTGTTATCTAAGAATGAGCTTACATGCTCATCAAAACACATGAGGTTACTTAAACAACTTCACCCCTTTGTAAATCTGTGTTCTGGATCAGTACTATTAAGCATTGGAGTGATATGATCTTTAACTAAACTTTCCAGTATTTTGCATATACAGGAAGTAAGACTAATAGGGCGATAATTTTCCCAATTAGACTTGGGGCTCTTTTTAAGCAATGGAATCACATAAGCAGATTCCCATTCTGTAGGGACAAAATTGGATGCCAAGCAACCCTCAAATAAATACCTAAATGGTTTTGCTAATATATCTGCTAATAGGTAGAAGTAATGTCCTGAAATATCATCAGGACCAGGGCTCATTTTGTCTTTCATATTCAAAAGTTTTTTTGAAAGACTGCTTCATCAGAGAACACATCATCTCCCTTTGGTATCATGTTAATAGGGCTGACCGGGTGCAATTTGTGAATACTTCACAGAATTTTGAAATCATGAAATCAGCCATATGTTTTGGTCCATGTTCCAAGGAATTAATTAATTAATAATGGCCCCACCTGGCAAGAGGGTTTTTTTTAAAGAGTTGATGTAAGCATAAATAATTTACTATTATTTTTGTTTGCACCACTTGCTAAACTGTATTCCCACTTAACTTTCAACTTCCGTATTTTTGTTTTGCAGATTTTTTGAATTTTAATAAAGGCAGCCCAACGCTTGTGTTTGTGATGTTAGATACTTGTTATACTTAAATACAGTTGTGAGTGGGAATTCCTGAGACCCTTAGTACGACTGATATAGTAGCTGAGGGACCTCTTTACATCCAGACTGTGAAGCTTCAGTTCCCCTCAACTGAACTTAGCTGTGAAAAATACAAGAAGCCTGATGGATTGGTTCAAATGAAACTTGAAAACACCTAGGGAAGATATTTCCTTGTGGTCCTGAAAACCACCTTTTCCTAATGGAAGATGATGAAATTAGGATCAGTGCAGGGAACTTGGAGCTCACACACACTTGCTGAAGTAATAGCCACGAGGAAGACAGTTTTCGTACTTCAGATCAGCTATAGTCATTGACTCAAAGCAAGCTTCCATGAGTTTGGCTAGGCACACACATTCAAGTACCAAGGAGGGACTGGTTCCCTAACAGAAGGAAACATATGTGCCAGGCCTTTGAAAAATGTACTAAAAATAGGATGTGAAGCTATTGTTCTCTGAGCACCTGCAGACAAGTAAGCAGAGACTGCTGCTAAATGAACCTTGAGGGTTGCAAGCCTAAGGCCTGTAGGTGTACAAGGTAATCAAGCAGTGTAGGTAAGCTTGCCTTAAGAGGATTGACATGCTTAGAGCTACATCAGATAGAAAGTCTTTTCCATTTTAAAGCATAAGTCTTTCTGGCTGAAGTTGTTCTGGAAATTTTCAGGACCTCCAGGACCTGTTCTGACAGTTTAAATTCAGAAAATTCTAGTTGAAGAAACAGGCCTTCAGGTGGAGGGTTTTGAGGCTCGGAAATACTACCTGACCCTGAATGGCTGTTAGAAGATTATATCTCTGGGAAAGCCAGATGGGTTGCTTGGTGGACATGAGTAGCAAGGGGTACCATGACTGCCTGGCCCAGTCTGAAGCAGTCAGAATCATGATTGAGGACTGACTCCTGAGTTTGAGAAGGACTCTCAGCTGCAGTGGAAATGGAGAAGCATGTAAGAATTTCCCTGTCCAATCCGAGACCAATGCCTCTATGGGTAGTGTGCCCAAAGAGGGCCTGCGGCAATGAGGAAGCTGATGGTTTTATTTTGAGGCAAACGGATCTATTTCTGAGTTGCCTCAATGTCTGAAAACTATGTTCAGCACTTGCTTGTTTCAAACTACAAGAAGTCCTAATGTATTCTGACATATGCAGTAAGGCCTTCCTGTTCCTGTTGTACTGCTCCAGAGATGAAAGGGTTAAAGCCTACATTCCGAGTAGGCACACGCTCTGTTTCAAACCGCTGTCCACTGGTACATTCTATGCAACCATCAGATTCTTTACTCCACCTAACTGTGAAGATGCCTTGGAGAAATCTCCTAAGTATCTTGTCTGTTCGGGTTGTTCTCGTCATGGTTTTCGACTACCGATAACTTAAAACAGTTTAAAATAGTTTCAAGCTACTGTCCTTCGGTAGAGGTAGAATAGTCGGTAATTTTTTTTCCACAAACAGGTTACGTTCTCGGTTCTTTAGTGGTTGTCATGAACTGCAAGGCAACTGATTTCATTTACTCCTTTTTGAGGTAAAGTAGTTTTTTCTGTGTTTGAGCTTTGGGCCTGGTTAGCCCTGGTTAAAAAAAAAAATGTTTGTCAAGTTTTTTTCCTGCTCGCTAATACCAGTCTGTTAACCAGGACTTGCATATTTAAATAAAACTTATCCAGCCTAACCACCACTGGGGATAAGTGCTGAGGTTTGCCATGGAGTCATAGAAACCCAAAAAATAAACCGTCCCTACTGGGTTTCAGCAATGTGTTGAGTGTGGTGAGACATTTTCCAAGGCTGATCCACACGCTACTTGTGTCTTCTGCTTGTGGTTTGACGGGACCACTTACAAGCAGATTGTGGGATTTGTAAGCATTTCCCTCAGTCAGTGCTGGACAGGCGACTTAACCGACTGAATGAGAAAATGGCCGAAAAGTCCGCTAACACGGATGGCTGTTCTGGTTCTGTTTCAGAGGAACCGGAGGGAGTGCCCTCTGACCAGCGCGATACTCCCTCAACCAAGCGGACCGCGGAGACTGCCCTCACGGCTCCCACAAAAAAGAAAAGAAAAACATACTGAACCGGCTGCTATGCCTCTGTTGGTTGCGGTTCCAACCACTGAAGAAATTACTAATGCTATACACAGTATTCGGTCACTGCAAACCGGTCCAACTGAACTAGTGCAGCATCCGGTTACTCCTCAACCAGGTCTAACTCCTGGTTCTCCACCCCAACCAGACTCTCTTGTTATTGATTATTGGGAGGAGGAAGAGCAGGACTATTTTGGTCCCATTGAACCTGAAGTCTCCCCTGAGCATGAGGGAGGTACTTCTCCACCTAAACAGGATGCTCTCACCCACTTCTCCTACATGAAGAAAGTGGCTGAAACTCTCCAGTTACCAGTTTGTGAGTCCTTAGAAGAGGCAGAAGAGCTGGATTACGTGGAGATGGATGTATCTGCCACAAAGAGATTGGTGATACCCATCCATAGATCTCTGAATAGACAGACCCTAAAAATTGTAAGTACTCCTACTTCTGTCCCTTCTGTAGAGAAGAGGACAGATAGGAAATAACCAGCTGCCAGGAATGGCACCGAATTTTTGTCTGGTCATCCCAGCCATGAAGGTGTGGTTCAGGCTGCTGCCTGTGTAAAGGCAGGTATACCTTTGGCTTCCCATTCGCCTGAGAAGGACTCCAGGAGAATCGATTCCATGGCTAAGAAAGCATACTTGGGGTCATCTCTGGGTGTCAGACAGGCTTCTTTACATGGCATATGTAGCAAGATACCAGAAGAAGCTATGGGAGTCCGTATCCTCACTGGCTGCATGGGCTCCAGCTGATCTGACTGCAGACTTGGTGGAGATGGCTAGGAATGGAATAGAGGCTTCGAAGCAACAATTCCACATGACTGTGGATGCCAAAGAGACTGCATCCAGCGTTATGGCCACCTCTGTATCCTTGAGAAGATTTCCTTGGCTCAAAGCCACTAATACCCAGACCAAGGCCCTGCATTTTCCTCTGCCACAGAATTCCCTTTTTGAGGATCAGAGGCCTATATGAGGAAAATGGATGAGCATAGAACTTCCTATAGGAGTGCTGCAGCTAAGGAGAAGTCTGCCACTCCTCAAACAAGGTAAGGGAGGCAGGGGCAGGCCATGTCAGAGACCTTTCTATCAGGTCCAGGCCTTCCCTTCTTACCAGCAGCAGTGTGGGTACTTTAGGGGAAAGGGCAGGAGAGGTGCCACTCGTTCCAGCCCTTCTGCCCAGCCCAGGACACCAACTAAGCAGACTCCCTGAAGAGTCATGGGTAGTCTCCCCAGTTCCAGTGGGAGTCAGGCTGGCCTACTACCTGCAGAATTGGCAGTCCATAACCACAGAAAAGTGGGTTTTGGAAGTAGTGGGTAGGGCCTTGATCTGAGCTTCAAAGTTTTTCCCAGGCTGAGAGCAGGACTGTTCAAGCCTGCCAACCAAGCAGAAACAGTCCTACTGGAAGCAGAGGTAGCAACTCTTCTTCAGGATAGGGCAGTGGAACCTGTTCCTCCTTCCCAAATAGGAAAAGGATTGTACTCAAGATACTTCCTGACCTTGAAGAAAAATGGGGACTGGCAACCCACTCTAGATTTAAGATTTCTGAACAAGCATCTAACGAAACCAAAGTTCAAGATAGACAGTCCCACAGGAAGTACGTAAGGTTCAAACTGCCATCAGGCCATTATCAGTTCAGGGCCCTACCCAATGGCCTGACCTCCGCTCCCAGGGTGTTCACAAAGTGCCTGGCAGTGGTTGTGGCACACTTAAGGCACCTGGGAGTCTCGGTGTTCCCTTACCTGGATGACTGGTTAGTCATAGGACAGTCTCAGCAGCAGGTAGCAGAGGCTTTAACCCTCACTCAGAATACCCTACTCTTGCTGGGATTCTTGGTAAATTTCAAAAAGTCAGTCCTGGAACCAGTCCAGTGCCTGAGTTCATAGGGGCAGAACTGAACACAGTGAGGGGAAGGGCAGTGCTTCCACCAGACAGAGTGGACAGTCTGGTCCAGCTAGCAGATTCCTTCAAGTTCCTCTCACCAAGGCCAGCCAAGCATTTCCTACAGCTATTAGGGCATTTGGCTGCTTCAACAGCTGTAGTTTCAGGAGCAAGGTTCCAAATGAGGGATATTCAGTTCCATCTGAGGTCATTCTGGTCCCAAAGAAGAGGCTCATCAAAGCTGGTACCAGTAACTTCCACATTGCTACAGGCCTTACAGTGGTGGCAGGACAGGGAAAACCTCGGGGTGGGTGTCCCATTTCTGCAGCAAAATCCCACAGAGGTACTTACCACAGATGCATCCCTCTTGGGTTGGGGTGCCCACCTAGGGGAGCATATAGCACACGGCACGTGGTCCCCTTTAGTCCATTTTGCATATAACTATGTTGGAATTCAGAGCAGTGTTACTGCCTCTTCAGTCATTCTCTGCCATGATTCAGGGAAAGGTGTTGCAGATCAGGACAGACAACACCACCACCACCATGTATTACATCAACAAGCAGGGGGAACAAGGTCCAATCTACTTTCCACATAGGCCATGAAGATTTGGAGTCTGGCTTACTCCCTCGATGTATCCCTGTCAGCGATCCACCTCCCAGGGAAGAACAATGTTCTAGTGGATGCTGTCAGCAGAATCAATCAGAACCACCACAAATGGTCATTAGACAAGTTGTACAAACTGTCTACAGGAGGTGGGGCACCCTAGAGATGGACCTCTTTGGAGCTCCAGACAAGCATCAGTTGCCTCTTTTCTGTTGCAGGTCTCCAGCACTAGGCACAGACCCTTGGATGCGCTCCTTCTGGACTGGTCAGGGAAATTCCTGTATGCCTTCCCTCCATTCCCCTTGCTGCTCAGGGTGCTGAACAAACTCTGGTGTCAACCTGCAGCAGTGATTCTGATCGCTCCAGACTGGGGCAGACAACCCTGGTACTCGCTGTTACTGGCCCTGTCAGCTACCAGCCCAATTTGCCTCCCCAGGAGGCACAACCTGCTGACCTCGTCCCAGAGGGAGGATTATGTACCTCAACCTGGGGTCCCTCAGACTGAAGGCTTGGTTCTTGAGGACTTAGGGTATGCTGGCTTACAACTGTCTGAGGGGGTTCTGGACATTCTGAGAGTTTCCAGAAAACCATCTACCAGGAAAACCTATACCTCCAAATGGAAAAGGTACACCATGTGGTGTCCTCGTACAGATGTTGACTCACAAAGAGCAGGCATTCCAGTCCTGCTGGACTATTTGGCCCATTTACACTCCTTGGGCCTTCGGCCCTCTACCCTGAGGGTTCATTTGACAGCAGTTTCTGCTTGTCAGCGGAGAAGGGCCCTTCCCTAACTTCTAACCCTATATTCAAAAAGTTTTCCAAGGGCTTGCAGCATATGCATCCCCCTCATAGGGAACCTACCCCTTCTTGGGACCTGAACATCATCTGCATAGCACAGCTGATGCAACTCCCCTTTGAGCCCATGCTCTGAGCAGAACTGAAGTATGTAACATGGAAAACTGTTTCTGGTGGCCATCACCTCAGCAAGACAGATCAGTGAACTATAGGCCTTGTTGGTGGAACCAAATTAAATCTCATTCCAGAATGACTAGGTGGTCCTCCGAACAAACAGGAAATTCCTCCCCAAGGTGGTTTCTGATTCCCACCTTAACCAGTCTATGAACTTGGCTGTTGTCTTCACTGAACACTTTAGTTCAGGGGAACGTAGGCTGCATAGCCTAGATGTAAAAAGGGCTATCGGCTATTATCTGGATCATACCAGGGACCATAGGGATGGAAACAGTCGGTTGTTTCTTACCTATGAAGAAGTGGGTAAGGGTACGCCTGCCACTAAGAGAATCATTGCGAGATGATAGTGTCATGCATCTGTTTTTGTTATGGAAAACTGGGAAAAGAATCCCCTTTGGGCCTGAGGGCTCACTCCACCAGAGGTACAGCTGCTACTATAGCAGCTGCAAGGGATATTCCCTCATTGGAGATTGGTAAAGCAACTACCTGGAAAACTGTACACACACTTACCAAGCATTACAGTCTGGACATGCAAGCCAGAAGTGATGCTAAGTTTGGTACGGCAGTATTGCAGAGCCTATTTCCTAAGTAGATTCTATGCCCACCTCCAAGGGAACTGCTGAGTAGTCTGCAAATGTCAGAATACGTTAGGACTTCTTATAGTTTGAAGAAAAAATTACCACAGTATTGTTTCTTCTAAAGAAGTTCTAATGTATTCTGACCTCCCACCTGCCTCCCCTACCAGAACCTGGAGTCTCTGCACTCCAGCTGTTACATGTTGTTGATCCTTTTAAGTCTGTTATCTGTTGGGCATCTGTGACTTGAGTCTTTATTCCCTCACTAGGGTTGGTGCGGTATCCTAGGGATAAATGGATATCTTCCTTTTGATTTTCAATTAGATAGTTTAGAGTCTTTCTTTTTAGTTGCTCATAAGAATCAGACGGTTGCATAGAATGTACCAGTGGACAGTGGTTTGAAACTGAGCATGTGCCTACTTAGAATGTAGGCTTCAACCCTTTCATCTCTGGGGCAGTACAACAGGAAAGTCTTACTGCATATGTCAGAATACATTAGGACTCATTTATGAAGAAACAACATTACTGTGGTAAAGCCCATTTGTGATGTTCCTGACTGATTCTGCAGAGTGAATCTGCCAATGTATTGTCCTTCCTTGGAAGATGAATGACGGACAGATGCACCTCCAGTTAATATGCAAGGGACCAGATGTTCATGGCTTCTGTGCACAGCCTTGAAGATCTTGTATCCCCTTGCTTGTTGATGTACCACATGGTGGTTGTGTTTCCTTTCCTGTGCTGGACTGATTGACCCCTCTACTGAGGAACAAAGGCCTTTAGGGCAAGAAGAACAGCCCTTAAGTCTATGAGATTGTTATGCAACTTGGATTCCTGAGGGGACCGAGTTTCAATGATTGCAAGGTCACCTGTGTGTGCACCCCACCCCAGGAGGGAGGCATCTGTTAGAACCACCATGTGGTATTGCTGCTGAAAAGGGATGCCTTGCCTGAGGTTGTCCCTTCCTTTCCACCACTGCAGAGCCAGGAGCAGAGTTTTTGTTACTGGCACAAGCTTTGAGAGAAGATCCTCTCTTTGGGACCAGTGGGGGACCACAAGTGGTACTGGATGTCTCACCTGAAACCTGGCATCTGATACTACTGCGGTAGTTGATGCCATGTGTCCCTGTAAAGCTAGGGGCTGCCTTGCAGTCCTGGGTTGACCCCAGACAGAGGAGTTTGCTAGGGTTAGTAAATTTACCTTCTGAGGGAGGAATGCCTTGCCTTGGATGGTATCCAGTTCTGCGCCAATGAATTCCAGAGACTGAACTGGTTCCATCTGAGACTTTTGGATATTGATGAAGTTCAAGGATTCTAGAATACTTTGGGTGACCCTGATGGATTCCTTTACCTGTTGCTATGACTCCCTACGACTAGCCAGATGTCTACAAAGGAAATACTATGATTCCCTGCCTCCTGAGATAGGCTGCCACCACTGCTAGGCACTTTGTGAATACTCTTGGGGCAGAGGTGAGCCCGAAGAGAAGTTCTGAGAACTGGTAGTGATCTGAGGGCAGAAAGAACCGTAGGTATTTCCTGTGGCAAGGCCTGATTGGGATGTGAACGCAAGCATTTTTCGGATCCAGAGATGCCAACCAATTTCCTTTCTTTAGAGAAGGTATAACAGTAGCAAGTGTAGCCATTTTGAACTTGGGCTTTGACAAGTGTTTGTTTGGGAATCTGAGGTCTAGGATTGGCTGTGAATCCCCATTCTTCTTGGTCAGGAAGTACAGTGAAGCCCACCAGGATGAAGCACAGTGTGATAGGTTTACTGCATGGCAAAAGGGATTAACTCCCATTGAATTGCATTGTTTCAAACCCCAGGAAATCTTACTGTATTCTGACTTCTGCAGTATTGTCTCACCATAAGACTGCCCTGAAGTTGAAGTAGTTAATAGAACCTATGCTAATCATGGAATGTTAGGCTCAAGCTTGGTTTTCAAACAACTGTCCCTGGGTAAACATTCTGCAACCATCCAGTTCTTACAGAGCAAAGCTAATAACAAGCTATCTAAACTGTACTAATAAACAATTAACAATTTAACAACACCCAACACCAGCTATTCCCCTTTACTCAATTGTGGGCCACACTAAGACTCGAGTCACTCAGCCAAAAAAAGAAACATCCATAGGATTTGAACAGCTGTGTTGCAGTGCCTGTAGGTTCTAACAGGGGAGGAAGGGTGGGAGCTCAGAATATGGTAAGATTCCCTTGGAAGAAACAAGGTTACTATGGTAAGTAATTTTTTTTCTTCAAACTCCAGGAAATCGTACTGTATTCTGACTTGTGCAGACTACCTAAGCAGTACCTTTTTGGAAGAGGGTAGCGAACCTATTTAGGAAACCGGCACTGCAGTACTGCTGTGCCAAACCTGGCATCACTTCTAGCCTGGGTATCCAGGCTGTAGTGTTTGGTGAAGTTGTGAACTGTTTTCCAGGTAGCTGCTTTGCAGACTTCTAACAAAGGGCTGTTTCTTGCAGCTGCTATAGAAGCAGCTGTACCCATTGTAGAGTGGGCCCCGAGGCCTACAGGCATGGGTGTAGGCAGGCATACTCCAAGGAGGGGGGGGAGGGAGGCTCTGAACTGTTACCTTTATTCATGAAAACATAACACACAGCCAGCTGATCATTTCTGAAATTTTAGTCATGGGAGTCAAAACTAGAAGGATTGCCCACTGATATTGCCTTTACACCCCAAGAACTATACAAATTTTCAGGGTCATAGGTGGAAGAAACAAGATTACTATGGTAAGTAATTTTTTATTACTGCAGTAACTCTACTGCAGAATTCTGCAGCACTGCACTTCATCCTGGTGGGTTTCACTATCTGGAGTACATGCCCTTCCACCTTTGGGAGAGGGGGGACTAGCTCTGTTGCTGTGGCTTGCAGAAGCGTTTTTAGCTCCCAACTCTAGCAACATTGTCTCTGCAGGAATTGATGGCCGGAAGACTCTGCGACCCTAAAGTTTTGGAAACTGCTTGAAATGTACACAGGGACCCTGACTCGCTACCTCCAGAACCCACTTGTCTGTGGTGGTGATTGTCTAGTCCTGGAGATAATGAGCCAGCCTACCCCCTCCTGGAAGAAAGGTGGCGGACTGTTGTGTGCAGTCAGGGGTTCTGTCTGGGATGAGGTCTAGGAGCTGGTGTTGAACCAACCTGCCTAGAAGGCCCCTCTGCCCCTGTAAAACCTCTGGCCTGAGTATAATCTACAGGCATTTAGACTGGGGTATAAGCTCTGGGATCATTTCCCCTACCTCTCCTTCCCATGGACCCAAAAGAAGTGGAGGCTCTTTCCCTTGTGGAATTACTTCTATAGGTGGTCTTGTACTCTTTCACCTTTTTCATATATGCCTTAGTCTTGTCACCAAATAGGGAATTGTTTTCACAAAGAAAATCCATGGCTTTTAACGGAGTGTCTGGGGTGAGATTGGTTGCTCTGAGCCAGGTAAACCTCCTCAGACACACTGATGGGGCCTGCAGCCTGGATGCAGTATCGTTTGCATCCACAGCCAGGTGAAATTGGTGTTTTGTGGCATCCAATGCCATCCTGGCAGTGGCAGCCAGATTGTGCCACATCGCCTGGCACTGTCAGTTAATGCTAGTACGGAGTTCCAGAGGGCCTTCTAATATTGTGAAGCATATGCCATATAAGCTGCCTGTCTGAGGAGAAAGGATGAAGCTACATTTCAAACAACATGAAGTCTTGCTGTATTCTGACTATTGCAGTTAGCTCCAGCACTCAAACTGCCCCGGAGAGTAGAGGGTTCATTTTCTGTGCAGAGCATAGAACGTTGAGCTCGAGCTCGGTTCAAACCTCTGTCTGCTGCACTTTGAAGCGCAACTGTTAGATTCCTTACTCCGCCTAACTGAACGGCCGCTCCGGAAATTTCTTCTTTGCTCACGGTTCGTAAGTCGGTTAAAGTCCTCGGTTTTACCGATTATTTTTCGCAAGTTTCGGTTCAGATCTCTGTCTGTGATACAGTAAGTACTAGGTAGTGAACTAGACATAGTAAACTTGTGGAAATTGTAAAAATTTCTTTTTCGACCGGTTCGGCTGAACCGGCTGTTGAGTGATTTATATATTCTTTGTTTTTTAAACTTAGAGTGTGGTTACTGGTCCTTGTCGGTTTAAAAAAAAAATACTGCATTTTCTTGTGTTTTTTTCCAATACCCATGACACGGTTAGAAACCGATAAGGGTGTCTTGCCTGGTTGTTTTCCATAAAAAGGGTAAGTTTGTGGTTAGGATGGCTATGTCTGAGAAACCCATAAGAAAAACTGGGCCCACTGGGTTTCAACACTGCAGTGTGTGTGGGAAGGTCTTTGCTAAGGCTGATCCCCACACCACCTGTGTTTATTGTCTGGGGTTTGACCACCTCGATTCAGACTGCCAAATCTGTAAAAAATTTTCCTAAGTCTACCCTGGAAAAAAGATTAGGTAGGCTCAGGGATAAGGAGGCTGTGAAGTCCGCTGACCTAGATGGCGAGCCCGGTTCGGATCAGACTGAACCTGAGGGAGTGCCCTCTGACTAGGGCGATACTTCTTCGGGCAAGAGGAGAGCCGATCCTGAGGGATCGGTTCCTACAAAAAAAGAAAAATCGTCCGGTTCAGATCCAGAGATCCATTTTCCAACCGCCGAAGAGATTGCCAATGCGATAAGGATTGTAGAATTGCTTTGTCTGGTTCCATCTGATCCGGCGCCTTCTGGCAGGTGCTCAGTTCGGTCAGTTCCTCTGGTTTAAGATTATGCCCCTGAAGATTTCTATGAACCGGATTTGGAGGGGATGAAGATTATGATGATGACGACGACGATGGTGTAGGAGGTCTGGATGAGCCCATTGAACCGGACATCTCCCCAGACAGGCCTTCTGGTGTTTCCCCTCCTAGGTTTTCTGAGTCCCTTTCCCCACTACATGCTTTACAGGAAAGTGGCAGAAACCCTCCAACTCCGTGTGGAAGAAGCTGTAGAGGAAAAAGAGGAACCTGATTATGTGGAGATGATGGACATCCCAGAGGCCACGAGACTGTCTGTTCCCCTTCATAAGTCTTTTGGGAAACAGACACAAAAGACTTTAAAAACTCCAAATTCTGTACCTCCTGTCGACGGAAGGATGGACGGATCAGGTTCTGGTACAGAGTACTGGTATCAGCAATGCAGCCATGTTGAGGTTGTGCAGGCTGCAGCCTGTGATAAGGCTAATATACCCTTGGCTTCACACCTCCCAGATAAAGATTCTAGGAAGCTGGATGCCATGGCAAAGAAATAGTACGTGGCATCCGCCTTGGGACTCAGGCAGGCTAATTATATGGCCTATGCAGCCAGGTACCATAAGTCCGGGTGGGACACTGTACTGGCACTGGCTAAGCAGGCCTCCCCCCAGCTAGCCTCGGAGCTGGAGGGGGTGGCTGCTGATGGGATTGAGGCATCTAAGGTACAGTTCCATGCTGCTGTGGACTCCAGTGATGTGTTCTCTAGAGTCATGGCTACATCTGTGGCTCTTCAGAGAATGGCTTGGCTCAGATGTACTAGTCTCTCACAGGACACCCAGGCTAAGGCCATGGATTTCCCTGTGGTGGGTAATTCTCTGTTTGGGGAGCAGACAGATAATTACATGAAAAAGATGGATGAGTATAGGACCATCTATAGGAGTGCACAGGCCAAGGAAAGGCAGCAGGCTAGGGGCAGGCCTTTTCATAGGCCTCTCTACCAAGCACAGGCCTCTTCTCCCTTTCCTCAGAGGGGGTTCTTCAGAGGGAGAGGCAGAAGGGGGATGAGCAGGGCTGCATCCATCCCTCAACCTAAGGCTCCTGCCAAGCAGACAACCTGATGTGTCAGCCCGGGTCAACTTCCCCCATTCCTGTAGGAGGCAGGCTGGCTTATTTCGTCCAGGACTGGATGTCTGTTATCTCAGACAAGTGGGTCCTGGAGGCGGTAAGCTAGGGGCTGGTTCTCGGCTTCAAGAAATTTCCAAAGCTGAGGGCCAGATCTTTTCCACCTGCAAGCATCTCCGAAATCATTGCTGCAGAGGTTTCATTTCTACTGGCTCTAAAGGCTGTAGAGAGAGTTCCTATATTGCACAGGGCCAAAGGTCTGTACTCCAGGTACTTCCTTACCCCCAAAAAAGACAGGGGAGTGGCGACCATCCTAGACTTAAGGTACCTGAACAAACATCTTTTAAAACCAAAATTCAAAATGGTGACTCTGGGAATAATCCTTCCCTTTCTAAGGCCAGGGGACTGGCTAGCCTCCCTGGACTTAAAAGATGCCTACTTTCACATTCCCATCAGGTGCTCCCACAGAAAGTACCTCGGGTTTGAATTGCCTTCAGGCCATTATCAGTTCAAAGCTATGTCCTTCGGCCTGATATCAGCTCCAAAGGTATTCACAAAATGCCTAGCAGTAGTAGTGGCCTTCTTAAGAAGGAAAAATATTTCCATACCTGGACAACTGGCTCATTGTGGGTCAGTCCCCAGAACAAGTCAAGTCAGACCTTCAAGTGACTCAGCAAGTGCTCACTTCCCCTAGGATTCCTTTTCAATCTTCCCAAGTCGGTTCTCGAGCCTGTACAGCTCCTCACCTTCATAGGGGCAAAGTTGGATACAGTCAAAGCAAGAGCTTTTCTTCCACTGGAAAGGGCAAGGGCTATTGCAGAGCTGGCTTCTTCATTCCACCTTCTGGTCTCTCAGCCAGCAAGGCAATTCCTTCAACTTCTGGGCCACATTGCACCTTCTACAGCAGGGGTCCAAGAGGCCAGATTTCAGATAAGGGACATTCAGTTTCACCTGAGGGACTTTTGGTCTTGGAAGAAAGATTCTCTAACAAACTAGTTCCAGTGACCCAGACTCTGATCCAGGCTCTCCAATGGTGGCAGGATCAGGGTAGCCTCAGGCAAGGAGTCCCATTCATCACTCAGTCTCACTCTGTGGTCCTAACCACGGATGCTTCTCTATTGGGGTGGGGAGCCCATCTTGGGGCTCTCACAGCCCAGGGACTGTGGTCCCCTCAGGAATCCCTTCTTCATATCAATCTCTTGGAACTCAGGGTGGTCTTTCTGGCCCTGCAAGCTTTCTCTCTGTCAGTGCAGAATAAGGTGGTTCCGGTCAGGACAGACAACACCACCGCCATGTGGTACATCAACAAGCAGGGAAGCACTCTGTCCACGGCCTTGTGTACGGAAGCCATGAAATTGTGGTCCCTAGCTTATTCTCTGCAGACCTCTCTGATAACAGTCCACCTTCCAGGGAAGGCAATGTGCTAGCAGATGCATTGAGCAGGAATGATCCCTGGACCCTCTGGTGTTGAAAGTGATTTTTTCAAGGTGGGGCACTCCAGAGATAGATCTCTTTGCAGCCCCAGACAGTCACCAACTTCCTCTGTTTTGTTGCAGACCCCCAGTATTGGGCTCAGTCCCTCTGGATGCTCTGATTTTGAACTGGGAAGGAAAATGTCTATATGCTTTCCCTCCCTTTCCTCTACTGTTCAAGGTAAGGTCACAACCTTGCAAAGTGATTCTGATTGCTCCAGACTGGGCCAGGTAGCCTTGGTACCCCCTATTGCTGTCCCTAACAGTCCATCTTCCCCTGTCTCTTCCCAGAAGTTACAACCTGTTGACCTCCTCTCGGGGGAGGATTTGGTTCCCCGATCTTCGGTCTCTCAATCCCAAGGCATGGTTCTTGAAGAGTTAGAGTATGCAGATTTGCATCTGTCCCAGGGGGTTCTGGATATTCTCGAATCCTCTCGAAAGCCTGCCACCAGAAAAACTTGCAACTCCAAATGGAAAAGATTCAGCATTTGGTGTTCCAAGAAGCTATATCCCCAGACACTGCTGAATTGTCTACAGTTCTGGATTATATGGTTCATCTTAATGGCCTAGGCCTCAGACCAGCTACTATCAAAGTACATTTGTCAGCTGTTTCTGCTTTTCTGTCAGCGGGAAAGCCTTTCTCACTGTCATCTCACCCTGTATTCTGTAAATTTTTCAAGGGATTCCTTCATACCAATCCTCCTTTAGGATCCTACCCCTGCTTGGGTTCTTAATTGCTCAGCTTATGCAACCCCCTTTTGAGCCTTTGTCTTCAGCAGAGCTTAAGTACTTGACTTGGAAAACTGTGTTCCTAGTAGCTATTACCTCTGCCAGGCGTATCAGTGAATTGCAAACTCTGTCAGTGGAGCCTGATTTTATCTTATTCCATTGAGATAAGGTGGTCCTTAGAACTAATAGGTTTTTACCCAAAGTGGTTTCAGATTTTCATCTGAACCGATCTACGTCTCTCCCTGAGTTCTTCACTGATCATGCTTCTTCAGGAGAAAGAAGTTTACAGTTTGAATGTTAAAAGAACCCTTAGTTACTACATTGAGCTTACTAAGGCTCGCAGGTTTGACTCCCTTAAGTTGTTTCTCACTTATAGGGAAATGGGTAAGGGTAAACCTGCCACTAAGAGTACTATTGCCAGGTGGATTGTGTCTCGTATTCAATTCTGCTATGAGAAGGTAAGCAAAATAGCTCCCTCAGGCCTGAGGCCTCATTCTACTAGAGGTACAGCTGCTTCCCTGGCTGCGGCCAGGGATATTCCTTTGCTAGAGATATGTAAAGCAGCCACCTGGAAAACAATCCATACATTTACCAAGCATTACTCCCTGGACATCCAGGCTAGGAGTGATGCTCGGTTTGGTGCAGCAGTACTGCAGAGCCTATTCCCAAGGTAGGTTCGATTCCCTCCTCCATGGAGGTACTGCTTGGTAGTCTGCAATAGTCAGAATGCAGCAAGACTTCATGTTGTTTGAAGAAAAAAATACCTTAGTAATTATGTTTCTTCTAATGGAGTCTTGCTGTATTCTGACCTACCTCCCCTCTTAGAACCCGTTTTTGGGAAGTGGGCTGGCAGGTGCAGTGTTGCACCCCAGGGGTGCATTTGGGTACTTCCTCCTTTTAGAGGGGGGGAGTGGGTTATATTATTAATTTAACAGTCTTAAGTTGTTCACTATCTGGTTTTTGATTGTGGATTTCTTGACTTGTCTTTTGGGGATCCAAAATATTTGGTTGCCGTTTGGCTACTAAAAGTTTTATAATTTCCACATAGTAGTTGGTATTAGCTTGTAAGAATCTGACAGTTGCGCTTCAAAGTGCAGCAGACAGGTTTGAACCGAGCTCGAGCTCAACGTTCTATGCTCTACATAGAAAATTAACCCTCTACTCTCCGGGGCAGTTTGAGTGCTGGGGCTAACTGCAATAGTCAGAATACAGCAAGACTCCATTAGAAGAAACATAATCACTAAGGTGAGTAATTTTTTCAGTCATTCTTCCCCATGGTATCAGTGTTCCTTGAATCCTTATCTAGGGGATGAGATGAGAGAGAGGAACTCTGGCTTTATCACAGGCAGCAGCCTATGCCACACCCTCATGGTCTGGATGAGAATACAAATCGCAACAGACCTATGAACTTGATATTTTTTCTCAACCTTCTTGTCCACCCCAGGGACAAAGGAAGGTATTTGTAGAATCTTTAAAGTGGCTTTTTTAAGAGAAATGTGGATAGGAAGGAGGAACACACTCAGTGGGAACCAGACCTATCATATCTAAAAATTCTGCCTCCTCCTCATTATCTTCCATAGACTCTTGAAAGGGGAGGCCCAAACTGTCAGCCATCTGTCTGACACAGGAAAAGTGGGATGAAAAATCATTATGTCCACGAGGAGGGGTACCAGAATCTTGTTCTGGGGACACCTCAGGCTCAGTGGGGTCCCTCAAATCTGGATCCTCCTCTTCAAAGTAAACTTCTTGACCTTGGTCTGTGGGAACCAGTGGTGGGATTTTAACCAGTGAACCCAGAACAAAACCTGTAGCTTGTAAAGCCCAAATTACCTGCAGGACTTTAGCAATATCCTCAGCAGTGGGCATTTTGTCTTTGTCTGCTGGAAGCTGCCTTGCTGCTTCAGCGGGAGGCACAGCACATGTTTTTCTTTGTTTCTTCTTGGCAGACAGACTCTGCAGCCTGCTCAGTAGGTCTTTTATGTTTTCTGTGTTCAGACCCCTTCTCAGTATGTTTGGAAGAATCTTTTGAAGGTCCTTTATTTTAGGATGAGAAGAGGAGGCTTCTTCAGGGTGCTTAGGTGACACTGAGGTGGGAGCAGAAGCCATTTCTTCTAACCTTTTGGCCCTTTCCTTAATGGTTTTAGGACAAAATTTGCTGCACACTTCACAGAAAAAAATGTGACTGGGATCCAGGCACTCCAAACATAAATCATGGCAATCAGCCTTAGCAAATATTTGAAAACACTCTATACAGTTTTTAAAACCTGTAGGTCCTGTCCTCTTTTTAGGTCTTTCTGACATGCCAAATGTCATACAAAAAAAGACCATCAAAAAGGGAAAATTTATGCAAACTGCAGTCAGTTCCCTCAGGAGAAAAGGAACCACAATTAATTAAAATTTATTTTGTAACAAACGCAATCAGTTCCTGAAGGAAAGGGAATAGAGCACAAATAAGGTAAATCACTCACAAATTAAGTAAAAATAAGGAGCTTTAAAGTGAAAATATGTCGAATCAAGTGGTTAAAACCACTAAAACAGTCTTAAAACTGAGAAGGCCTGTGTTCTTGGGAACCCTAAAGGAATGACTAGGAACTGAGAAAAAAACAAAATAACACTCACTTTAACAAAAACACTGCTAGAGGCAGAGAAATAAAATCATGAAATAGCACTTTTTTTTTTTTAACAGAAATAAACTTGCAATGAAGTTGCTAAAGAAAGCTCTTTGGGCCATCTAGTTGTCTGAATGGAGAAAATGAATCGGACTGTTGGATGGAACACAGTCTACCAAGAGGCAGCAATTTGAATATAACATTTTAGTTCCATTATTTGTATACATTCCGCGTTGCATCACTACAGCTTTGGGGCAGTTAAGATATTCTGAGCTGACTGCATATGTCTAATCATACTAGGAGATTCCTGGGGTTTGAAAATTTGTAATCTCAACTTTCATTTAGAAAAAGCAGCATTTAAGAACCAGGAAAAGTGGCCGAGTGCCAGTATCTGGCTAGAAGTGTTCCCTGCTTGACCGTGTGCATCATCACAAGATCATCTGTAAGATGCTGGGGGGGGAGGGGGGAGAGAGGCGGTTGACGCCCTGTTCTACCTGGCAACTGTCTCAGTGGGGAAGTTTTATGTAAACTAACCACAATGCTGCAGCGACATGCCGTTGGTAGATGTGGTCCATGGAAGAAGTCTGAGCCATAAGTACAGTAGTTCTACTGCTGCTGTACCCAGTGGCTCAACTATGCTCCTCTCCCTGACCTGACATCGCCAGCACATCATCCTGGTACTACAGGTCATGAGGCTGCCACTAGGTTGACTGGTGAAACTCGTGATTTCCAAAAGAGTAGCAGAAAGTTATTTTTAATGATTTGTAGCAATTAATGGCAGACTTCTAATACAAGTTGATAGTTTACTTGTTCTGCAAGTATAACTTACCTTACAAGTCCCCACCATTAGGAGGTGGGCAACACACTTTATAAGACTATCCTCAAGGATTGAGCATTGGAGGAACAAATATAACTGGAAAAAGAAGTCTGGGTTGGGAGCAGATAATATGAAACTTAAAAAAGGCAACAGTAGCTGAAGAACTGAACTGTGAGGCTGTCCCAGGATGAAATTCTACCAGTCAGCTCCCTGAGGGATCTTTTCTTCTTCTCAACCCTATGTTTATACCTCCTACCACTGGGTGACCCACATCTTCTGGATCACCTAGTCAGTCACCTGCCATACCCAGGTGCTTACCCCACCCCCATTTGTTTCATCATGGCTTTTTCCCTATGTCAGGAACCCTTGTGAGTGCAGTTTCCCTGACTTGGTCAGGATCTGGTCCAGCAGTCAGGTGCCTGTTTGGCAGTGTGGGCGTGAGGATGGTTAGTTGTCATCCTGCTGTCAGGTGGGGTTTTCCACCATTTTCTCCCCTGTTGCTTGCTGCAGTAATGTAACTTGTGCTTGTATGAGCCCATATTAGCATCTGGCGACAGCTTCTGTGACCCTTTGTCAGCCTCTACTTGTGCTGCCACCCAGCCTCCTCTATGTTGGAGGTAATCAGCAGAGAACAGAGCCTCCCCTCCCCGAATGAAGAGAGCTGTCCTGTAAAATGCTTGTTACTCCTTCCTTGGCAGCCCCATGCAACCTGAATTTGTTCTTGAATTCATGGCACTGGAGTAGCGAGTGAAAGCGCTGTCAATACACTACACTGCCAGTCTCTCTGAGAGATCTTAAAGTTACCTGAGCTTCTTGTTCTTTAGCAATTCCAGCTGTAAAATTTTGTAGAACAACGGCCTCTGTAAGCAGGATGATATAAAGAGCTGCAGTATCCAGTTCAGGCAATAATTTTCATAGACCTGACCTATTCGGCTCTAACAATTAACTGGAGAACATCTTAAAATGTTTTGTTTCCCAGATTTTGAGGGTCCTATTTGGCCTACGTTCCCATTCAGTTGGTATGAAAAGTTTTCATCAGCTTTTCTGACTTTAAGGGAAAAATCTACCTAAAAATGGGCCCCACCTCACTGTGAGGCAGGGCCTGATTAGCATGTTCAGAAATGTTGTATATTTTTTTTTTCTTACTGTGCCATCTTTTATTTAGACTATCTGGTTGATCCTGCATCCTTCCTCCCCTCTGGCATTTTAAAAGTGAGCCCTGAGCAGCGTGCCCACAACCTCCCACAGCTTTCCTGAGAATGACATGCAGGGAGCAGCCGTGGGAGCGTTCATAAGGTTACTATATAGACGGAGCTTTTAATAACTCTGGTTTAGAACGTACACGTCTCAGTGCTATACTGAGACCAGTTATAGACAGGCATTTGACTGCCACTCAATACCTGGTCTCAGTATAGCACCGAGACATGCACATTCCAGACCAGAGCTTTTAAAAGCTCCAGCTATACAGTAACTTTAGGGATGTTCCTGCAGCTGCTCCCCACATGATACGTCATTGTGAGGACAGCCACGAGAGGTTGACTCGCTGCTAGGGGCTCTCAGTTTTAAAATGCTGGCAGGGAAGGATGCAGGATCAACCAGATAAATTCTAAATAAAAGATGACACAGTAAAAAAAAATATACAGCTTTTTGTGAACATGCTAATCAGGTTCTGCCTCACACTGAGGTGGGGTCAGTTCACAGGTAGACATTTCCCTTTACTAATGCACTTGTTATATGACCTCTGTGCTTACCGTGTCGACAGACTGTGATCTCCCAAACCCAGCAATTGTGAGGTCATTAGCATGGCCACTGAAAAATTGCGGAAAAAGTTACCCAAAATTGCGGAGATTTTTTTGCAAAAATTGCGGGAGTTCTACCATAGACCCTGAGTGCTTCACAATAAATCTTTTATTGTTTTCTGCAGTATGTTAGCATAAACTGCTAAATGAATACACTGCCACTTGACTGTTTTAAACATGAAGGAAAGCTCATTTTCCTAAAATGAATACTAAACTGACAAATGTGTTGCCTATCTTCCAAAATGTAAAAAAAATCTGCCTTATACAATGCTAAATAGATTCTATTTAGTGAGCCGCAGCATACCAATATTAAATAAATCCAGAATAAACAATTTATTTCTGTTTCTGGGTGCAGAATAGTGAAGCCTGATCGACAACTGTTTATAGTGCTCTGTCAACTATTCACCCATTTTGGTGCAAGAAAAAATAAGCAGAGTGGTGAATAACTGAGTTTTAGTAAGATGTTAAAGTGTTTAATGTTCACAATTTGTACTGCAGACTATTTTTAAAATCACATATTAAAACATTGACTCTGTGGGATATTGGGGCTGGCAGTATAGCCTAGAGGTTAGAGTAACAAACTGAATGAGCAGAGTACATCTAGCAGACCTGGGTTTGAGTCCCACAACCTCCACTTGCATACTGTGTGACTCTGAGCAAGTCACTTAACCTCCTCATTGCTCCTGGGTTGCCCTTGAAAACACGTACTTGTGCTTAGTGGACCTTACCCGGTTACCAAAGAATATATAAAAAAAAATACCAATATGTTTTTCCTGCATCATACAGTAGTCAGGGTACCCTGTAATTTGCCTTTGTTTTACTCTTGCTGGAAAAGAGTTTTAGTTAACAATAAATGTTAGATACATTTAATGTGTTTTATAAGCTTGTTTTCAGACTTTAGTCAGGTTTTTATTGTAGTCTTTGCATGTGAGCATCTAAGTTGTAGATTGCTAAGAGTGAGATCACTTTTATCAACTAGCTTATTCAAGTTTATAATCAGCAGGGCCATCCAAAATATTCATCTGTTTGAATCAAAACTAGTCTGAAAGAACGCTCACAAGGAAAAACCTGCCCTACTACTTACAAAAAGGCTTCATAGTTGGCGCCCCATTTAGGTAAATGGGATAATTTGCACCTTTCTCCCATCTTCTGTTTCAGTCTCTGTGGCAGCAAAATGTTTTTTGATAGACTGCCTCAACACAAACCAAATGTTAAGTGTTTGTGTACTTATGCTTGGCCAGTGAATTCTGAAACCAAACAAGACGAGCATTCAAAAGAAAGTGTCACATAAAACCCTTCCCTCACCTTGCACTTTTTGGCCAAACCCAAATCTGCATGCAAAATTGTCAATATATCTGAGATTATTTTTATTAAAAATGTTAATACTTTTTACACAGTTCAAAGTAAAAATTCAAAAATTGCAGAAGTTGCGGAATCTCAGTTTTTGCAAAGAATGGTGAAAATTGTGGATTCTGCAAAAAAAAAAAAAAAAAACACCTGCGAGTGCAATTTTCCAGTGTACCTGGTCATTAGGGATAGTTGTAAGGTAGTTGAATAAGTACCCGTTAATGTGACATACTTGGGTGCCAGCCAGGATGCAGTAAACAAGGCAGTTTCAATATCTAGTTTATCCCTTCCAGCATGCAGTAACTCGAGACACTGTGTTGCATCCTGGCCTGTACGACTGTATGTGAAATCCTGATAACAGGACTAATTTAAAAACCTAGTAAATAAGTTAAATGCAGTTACTATGAATATAGTATTTTTAAACCCTTTTTTTTGGGGGGGGGGGTAGACAACTGAAACCTCAGTGATAAAAACAGCAAAGCTTGAATATTTATAAAGCATATTGTCAGGAAAACCATGAACATATTACATGTACCTGCCTAATGCAAAGGCATTTGAATTTAGGGTGGTATAATTTTAAGCAATATTGTATGTGTCCAAAGGCCTTAAAGACAGCTTGTAAAGGCTGAAAGAGCAAACCATAGACACAGGTTTTGGATCTCAGAGTCAGTGCAAATGGGCTGGCAGTAGTTTCTGATGCGCTGTGGCAAGGTTTGGGGAAGGGGCAGTTAGGCTAGGAGTGGCTACCCCAAAACATTGAATGTCTGTCAGAGGAAGTCTGGTAATTTAGGCAGGGACTGCACAGCATTGTCATCGATAAGTCAACAGTGAGATGTCCCCCAACGTGTATGTCACAGTAGGCCACTAGAGTGTGTAGACTGTTGTGCTTGTTAGCAGGCCTGATTTTAGTCTCTCGTTTACTTTGGTGTGTGGTTCTTGGGCTGTGTGGCTGGCTAGGCATGTCTGTTTTTTTTTTTATTTTATTTTAGTCTTTGGTAACCAGGTAAGCCCCTCTAGGCACAAGTGCCTGTTTTCAGGGGCGACCTGGGAGCACTGGGTGGTTAAGTGACTTGCTCAGAGTCGCACACTATGCAAGTGGAGGTTGTGAGAATTAAACTCAGGTCTGATCTGCTGGATGCATCAAGCTCGTTCACACCTCATTCCTCTAACCTCTAGGCTATACTGCCAGCCCGATTGTCATGTGGCAGTACTCAACATCTTGCCCCCACCCCCAGCATGTTACACAATTCCCCAGTGTGATGGCAGATAGGAATTATCAGAGGGCTGAAAGTGCTCTGTTACGGTCAGCCTCTCTAGGCTTTGAGCATTGGCTTCATCTCTGTCTAGTAGTCACTAGAGGAGGAGGTCAGCCATGCAGGTGAGAGGCAGCTGACCAAGATGACAATGACTGTGGCTTATGGGTGAGTGATGTTAGTGGAGGGAGGGTGCTTTGGGGAGCCTCGTTTTAAACAGTAGACATTTGTTACTTCTTTTCTGCTGCCCAGAGCCAGTACATTTTAAGAGTATAAAAGCACAGGCATTTCTTGTCTTCCCTACCACATTTCCAAGGGACTCATCCAAGGCTCCTAAAAGCGAGCATTTATGCAGCAGTAAAACCAGTGGGAGAGTAGATCTTCCCTGAATCAATCTTCTCCATTGGGTCCCACTTATGGGTCTAAGCCGGAGGCAGTAGGACCCATCAGGAGCTACAGCTACTGGTCATGGTGCCTGTGCACCCCAATGTGGTGCTGGACACCTGGCGACCATTGCTGGTTCCATCACCTACCTCAGTTCTGTTCTTCTTGTTGTTGAATGCTCACCATGACGGCAGCCTCCTCAGTTTGCCTTTTGTCACTGCTAATTTTTTCTGTGTCACTACTGCTTTTCTTTGGTGGTGTTCCTCTTGTATCTTGTTTTGTTATTTTTCTGCAGTGTTGAAGTCCATCTTGAAGGGAGCCATGGAAAAGAAGACACCCGTCATGCATTGGTGCCCCTGTGGGAATGAGGTGGCTTCAATGGACTTGCATCGGCTTTGCGCAGCCTGTCTTGGACCATGGCATGATGTGAACTCCCGTGAAACCTGCTTTTCCATGGACCATCACAGGCTGGAAACCCACCTGTTGAAGTAGTGTCATGCGATCCCAACCTTTAGTGGCAGGCATCAAACTGAGGCCTCTAAGGTAAGGCTATTAAGCGTTTCTCCTTGGTCTCTCCCAGGACCCTCCAAGTCCTCGGGAGTACAAGGTCCTCCTTGACCTATCTGTGCTGAGTTATTGGAGGTCCCTGATGGTTGGGTCTGGTAGACAGCCAACTCCTTTTAGGCAGTTGACTGGGGAACCCACCACAATCTGTTTGCTGTGAGCAACAGATGTTCCTGGAGGTGGTACCGTGGCTATACACACTTTCTACATCGGTAGCCACCTCAGCGCCATCCATTGGTGTCACCAGTGCTGTTTTTGTTCGTAGTGGCAATGCTTTGGATGACAAGGATAGCCTGCCCCCAACCCCCAACATTGTTCTTGGTGTCATGGGAGGGCCTAATACCAAAAACTCTGTTGGTGCTGGAGCCAGCTTAAAGTCACGTCCACAGTTAGGGTGGTGGTAACAGTGGCAGCATTTGGAATGACTCCAAGTCAGGTGACAGTGCATATGGCAGAGGTGTTGGGCCTAGGTGCAGTACTGGGCACAGTGCCGATGGATGTGGCCTTGTGCCTGTCCCCAATTCTGGTGTTATTCGTGACACTAAGAAGGGTGATGGGCTGGGGCCCATGTCAAGATTGATGCTGAGCACGGTGTCAAGGATGACACAGAGAGCAGTGACAAAGGGACTCCTATCCCTGTGGTTGTCAGTCCTAAACACAATGACAGAGACGGCAGTGACTCAGAGATGAGCAATGACCCTGACTAGGTTTCTTATCCAAGTCACTGTGTAACATTGTTCCAGTGAAGATCAGAGTCTCCCTGTGGGACTTGTAAGACTCTGGTTTAGTCATCTGGGAGGCCCTATGGGCACTGATCTGGTCATTCCTCAAATGTAGGTGGACCACAAGTGAGTGAGTGAGTCTGGTCGACCCTCCCCTAGGGCAAGGCCATCACCAGACTTCTGCATTCCAGGCCAAGAGCCCTAACTCACTTTAGAAGGGTCTTGGCTCATCTTTATAAGGCTGCACCTGTTGTGTGCTCCTTCTGGGTCACTAACATGGGGACAGCACAAGCTGTGGGTTGGTGTCATAGGGAGTCAGACATGGCTCCTCTTCTGTGCTGACCTTCTCCATAGCCTGCGTCTCATCTCCATCCGTGTCCTCCTCAGATGACAACAGATAATTGATCCACCTAGCCCCTTCTGCTGAGTACATCCTGAACCAGCAATTCTTGGTAGAGATGCTTTAGACATTTGAGCTACAGGCCTACACAAGCCATGATCTGGCAGCCCTGCTGTAAGGACTCCTAGGCTTTCCAAATCTGGATACTGTTGTTATTCTTCTATGGCCTAGAGCAATGGAGGAGGGATTCAGGGTCTTATGGAGGCATCCCTGTTCTACATGTACCATTCTGAGGGACCGCTAGTTGTATCATGCACTCACCGGATCTGAAGTAGATGTACGTCACCCTACTTCAGGGCTTCAAGTGTTGCTGACCCCATCAGGACCACAGAGCCTCAGGCATAACCAAACCCAGATGCAGATTCTGGTCACACAGATGCTCTTGGGAGAAAGAATTTCACCTAAGTGTACCCTTATGTCCATTTTGGCACATCAGGCCCATATGGTGACCTTCAGCCATCGTATATGATTGCAGCTGCACAGTCTTGTTGACTGCTGTGCCACAGTGTGAAACAGTCCAGTAGACCATCTGCCTTTCTACCCGTGGTCTGGGGGTAGCATGGCACTAGTTGAGGGCATCTTATGATGCTAAAGAGGTGACCTGCAGATTGGTAGGAACTGCAGTCTGTTTTCAGATGGCTGGTCATTGCCTCTTGCGACTGGCACCTCTGGTCCAATGTAAGTCCCAAATTCACACTACCAGGGAGCTTACTTCTCCCTTAAGGTCAGACAGGAACTTTCAGGGAGCCCTCATGCTCCTGAGCCACAAGAGCACCCACCTGGACCTGACACACTAGTCTCGCCAGATCTGTAAGTGCCCCTTCCCTAGGTATTCATACACACGCAGAGGGCTGAGGGTATTTCTGTCCCTTTAGGGTGAACCAGCTCCTCCCTCTTAAAATAGGGATAGTTTGGGTTGTTGGCCCATAAGTGGAACTCAGTGGAGAAGAGTGATTCAAATACTTACCGTTAACTGGTCATCTTTTTGAATATCTTCTCCACTGAGTACCACACGCGCCCACCATCCTCCTTTCACTCTGGGGCGAGGGTCTCTGGGCAGTTCACCCTGTGGCACACACCTTGTAATGCTCTTCTTTGGTTCTGTGCCATTTTTCATATTTTCTCCCGTGTTGGAACTTGGGCAATAACAGGAAGAAAAGTAATATTAAAAAAAAAAATGTTCCCCTTCCCTTCTCCTTCCCCAGGATACATCCACTTTACCTTGGGCATACTCCTATTAGTTGCTAAGTGCAACTTGCACCCACTAGGTGTCATCCAGTTTAAACTCCACCTGATATTGGCCATCTCTGTGGAATTGCGCTAGAGCTCCAAACTAGATCTAGCTAAAGTAGCCACATTCAGCTCAGGGCACACCCTGGTTGCTTGCAGGAGAGGGTCAGATCAGCCTTTTCTGACTTTTTGCTGCTGTCATTTTTTGTTTTTCTGTATGTTTCTCAAGGCATAGAAGCAACATGAAAAACTGGCATATTTCAATTTCTGAAATTGGTAACCATGCAATGTAATATGCACCAGAAGCTTTCTTGCGCCCCACTACCACCACTATTGGTGTTTCCAGTCGGATATCAGGCTTTTGTGAGCATATCTGACCTGACTAGATACTGGGCTGGTGTTTAATTGGGTTGTGATTACCTCTGTCCCCTTGTAACCCAGTACCTTGCTCAGTGATCTCTCCGTCCAATGCCCTGTGCCTCTCACACATTCCCCGGTCAGACTTGAGAAGGACATTGGCTTTGCTGCTCTGATCTCCAGTCTCAGTGGGGGGAAGGTGCTTGAAAAGAAAAGTGACACTGCAGAGTGTGGGTGATGTCAGTCACTTAGTCTGGCTGTATGGAGGGGGCTCACATTGAAGCGGGAGCTGCAAGCTGCTTCATGCGGGTTGTCTGGTCTCAGCGGAGGGAAGGTGCTTGAAAAGAAAAGTGACACTGCGGTTGTAAAGGTGCTAAATAAGCTTGTTAGATGGCTGATGGTGGAAAAGCCCTGCAATAGGTGCAGCTGCATCATTTGGCATGGGGTCATATTGCCACAAACAAAAACAGTGTGTTGCTGCTAATTTACCTTTCGGGCGATATCCGAACCGATCCGATCGGATTTAAAATGAAAAATATCTGGATCCGATATCCAGTACAATATTGTTATCCATGCATCACTAATAAATATATATAGTTAAGCTGATCACTTATTCTGTGGTGACTTGCACCTTTGCTGAATTTGCACACTCTGTGCCATTTCATTTGCAAGGAGGTCTTGCTTTTAGTGAAATCCTTTCTACTTGTTCACCAGAGCCTGAATGTATAAAGACTGCTGCCTTATTGTCACTACCCCTTTGGCAGTCTAGTCTTGCCTGCTGGCTAGTGGGTGACTCTAGAAATGCTGGCTCAGTAACCTAGAATCTTCTTCGAGACAATCTCTTGCACCAGGTCATAACACATGGGAACCTTCTGCCGGAGGCATTGTTTCCAGAAGACTTCTTAGCAGTCGTACCTGGGACTGCTCCCTCATGCACCACATGACCAGGTCTAAGCACTATAAAAGAGAGGGCAGTCCCAATACTCCTCAGTTCTTTCTTTTCTGCGACCAGCACACATCTCTCCTGGAGATCGGCTCAGCAATACCTTTGCCTTTTAACATTTTATTTTTTTCTACAAACTTTTGTCGTTGCTGACCATCTTTACTGGATCAACGATGATGAAGATACTTCGAATTTTCGTAAGTATAATACATCTTTAGCATTGCTGAAATTGACTTCAGCCCTCTTGTTGATGATGGCTTTGGCCCTCTCGACTATGGCGTTACCAATTTAAATTAGGATTGAGCACTGTATTTTATGATGAATGTACTTGTTTTTAAAATGTGGATAAATGTGTTAGTTGTTGGTCTGATTGAAGACTTTTGTCTTGTATAATGTCAAAAATGATTTATTAGTTGTTCTATGTAGTCTGAATCTTTGTATGTTATATTGAATGTAATTTGTTCTTGACACAGGACAACTTTGAAAATAGGTCTATGACCTAAAGTTTGCTATCCTGTATAAAAATAAACATTTTACTACTACCGTCTCATTCACGATGGCCTCAGCCCTGTCATAGACGATGGCTTCGCCCTCTCGTCGACGATGGCTTCTGCCCTCTCATCGACGAGGGCTTCTGCCCTCTTGTCGATGGAAGCTTCTGCCCTTTCATTGACAGTGGCTTCTACCATCATGTTGGTGATGGCTCCAGCCCTCTCATCACAATGGCTTCCGTCCTCTCATTGTCAGTGGCTTCTGCCCTCTGTAGTCAACGATGGCTTCTGCCACTCTCATCGTTGGTGGCTTCTGTCACTCTCGTCGATGGTTGCTTTGGCCTTCTCATGGATGAGGGCCTCAGTGGCAAGGGCTTTGGCCCTCTCCTTGCCATTGACTTTGGCCCTCTCGTTGTCGTGGGCTTTCACCCTCGCAATCAATGATGGACTCTCGTCGACGTTGGCTCCTGGACCCTCTAGTCACCACTGACTTCGATAGGTTTCCCCAGTCTCATCGGGGAAGGCTTTGGTCCCTGGTCGCCATGGGTTTCATCCTTAGGTTGACACTGGCTTTGGGTCTTTCATTGCCAATGATGTCTCATTGTGGTAGGCTTCACCCTTCTCCCTGATGAAGACCTGGACCCTCTTGTCCACAGTGGACCCCAGAATAATCTGTGGGCCTTGACCCAGGTGCCCTTGCTTTTGGCCTCACTGTGGGCCTCCTCATTGTCTCCTAACAGAGTGTGATTTCTTACCCCAGGAGTCCTTTAGCATCAGTAACTTTTTTGCACTTAGCTGGCTTGCTGTAAACTGCCCCGGAGGTGTGCCTTTAAGAGATATTTAAATGAGCATAGGGCCAAGCCAATCAAAAGACAGGAGGGGGTGTGAGCTGAGTGAGAGCTGTTGAATGCTTCAGAATTTTTTCTCTGCTCGACTGAGCAATATTGCCTCTGAGGTGTCTCCCAACTTTCTTTGTTGACAGCCTCCTAGTGCTTATCTGGGTAACGTTTTCCAGATAAATTAATTCATTTAGTGTGCTGAGTGAAAGTTTCACTTTTTCATTAGCCTTGCGAAAAATGTTTATTTTTAGCTCAACAGCACTATTTTGACTTTTTTTTTGCCATGACTATTTAATTTAAAGCCTAATTTTATTGTGGGTGCTTCATTTGTGAGGCAAATTCTTGTGGGAACCATCGAATTAGGAACACTTGCCTTGGTTTTTTTACCTCAGACCTCGGGTTTACCGCAAGGCACCTGCAGTAGATTTCAAATTTAAACAGTGCCTGGGGTTTTCTGTCTAGATTGGCAATTACGAGGAAACCTTTTTTGTTATATTACAGGACCTTGGTATAATCTGTGTCAGGACTGTCCATAAGGGTCCAGCAGCTACCTGTGCGCAATTGAGTATTACTGGGTTTCTATTAAGATTGGCATTGGTATAGATCCCAGTTTTACAACCAAATAAAAAGGCATTCGTAATAGACAGAGTTTATTATCTGGGGCAGGACTGGCCAGTGGCATATTCACAGAAACCTGCACTCAGTTCACAGGTCCAGAACTGGTTTGCTTTGCTTAAACTGGCAAACTTAGCAGACAAACCTTTGATTATTATAGCTGAGGATAAATCAAAGGCTTCTGATGAGGGGCCATTCAAAAGTACTAATACCAAAAGCAGAGGTGCTGAGGAACCCTCCAGATCTCAATCAAGCTTCCAAAGATGAAGTTCCTCACAGATTGAAAAATAATAAGAGTGATGAGAAAAGGAAGCTTGATCAATCCTCTGATGAAGTGGCTAAAAAGAAACTCTGTCAAGACAGATATGCTCCCGTTGCTCCTGGGAAAACCAATAGTGAAACAACAGGCAGCTTAAAGCATACAGAAAAAACAAAACACTTACAAACTGCACAGGTTCTTCCTTCAGTGCAAGACATGGAAAAAGCACGTCAACTGTTTCAGACCCTTCAAAAGATGGGTCCTCGATTTACTGGGGCTGGCAAGCACTCTTCCACAGTTCTGTCTTCTGTAGACTGTGAGGGTGATGCAGATGATGATCAATTTTATGATGCCCCTGACATGGATTTTGAGTGCCTTGAGCCCCAGGAGTCCCTGGACCCTCACCTTGGGGATTCCCCAGGTGACCACAAGGATCCTTCCTCTATGTTTACATTTACACAAAATATGCTGGATACTCTGGACCTCCCTACGCAGGAACCCAACCAGGATGTCGGTGAAGATTATAGGGAGATGAAGGGTCTTTCCTCCTCAAAGACTCTGGTCATCCCTATCAATAACGCATTTAGAAAAAATACCATGAAGGTGCTTCAACACTCCACTTCAGTATCAGGGGTTGATAAGCGGCTTGAGAGAAAATATAAATTGTCTAAAAATGGTACCGAGCTCCTGTCTGCACACCCTAGCCTCAAAAGTATAGTGCAGCAGGCAGCTTGTGAGAAAGCTGGAGTCTCCTTGTTGTCCTCTCCCCCTGACAAGGATTCCAAGAAAATTGACTTTATAGCAAAGAAAATGTATGCCACAGCTTCCCTGCTTCTCAGGCTTTCTTCTTACATGGCATTCACAGCCAAATATCAGAAAGTCCTTTGGAAATCTGTCCAGGCTATCACCCTCAACGGATCAGATTCTGTGGTACAGAAGCTGGTGGATACATCAAAAACTGCCCTGGAAGCTACTATGTACCAGTTCCACATGGCAGATGATAAGGATGCAGCCTCTAGGACGATGGCCCATGCCATCTCTCTGAGACACTTCACCTGGCTTAGAACAACCAGTCTGACCACAGACACTCGGAACAAAGCCATGGATTTTCCCTGTGATCAAAATATGTTGTTTGATTACAGAACCACTGACTACATAAAAAAGTCAATGAGTACAAGGTCTCCTGGCAGAGTCACTCATCCAAGCCTAAACCCGCCACCCTTCAGAGATCCCGTCCCAGGGGTGGTAGGGGCAGAAGTTTTGTTTCCAGGCCTTACAATCCCTATCCCCAAACGGACTTTAGCCTGTACAGGGGGTCTTTCAGAGGCAGGGGCAGAAGGGGCCAAAGAAGCGCCACCTCTACCCTGCCATCTGCCTCTCAGTCTAAGTCCTGATGTGAGTGTCCAGGTTTCCTCACCATTTCCGGTTGGAGGCAGACTCTCTCACTATCTTCAGCACTGGTCCCTCATCATGTCGGACAAGTGGGTGCTGGAGATAGTTGAGAAGGGTCTGTCATTACAGTTCAAGCTGGTGCCAGACCTCAAGTATACCCAGGTGTCAAGACCTCTGTCCCCAACATAGATACCGATGTTGGAAATGGAGGCACAAAAGCTTCTGGCTTTACGAGCAGTGGAGAGGGTCCCCACCCACGAGAAGGGCAAGGGCCTCTACCCCAGGTATTTTCTGACACAAAAGAAAATGGGAGAGTGGCAACCTATCTTAGATCTCAGATATTTAAACAAACATCTGAAAAAAAACAAATTCAAAATGGTCACTCTGTCACTGGTCATATAGTCCTTACATCAGGAAGACTGGCTAGCCTCCCTTGACTTAAAGGACGCCTACTTCCACATACCCATAAGGAGATCTCACAGGATGTTTCTCAGGTTCAAACTTCCTTCGGGTCACTATCAGTTCACCGCAATGCCCTTTGGTCTGTCCTCGGCCCCAAGAGTCTTTACCAAGTGTCTCGCAGTGGTAGCAGCACATCTCAGGAGACTGGGTGTTGCTCTCTACCCCTATCTGGACGACTGGCTCATAGTAGCAAAGTCTCCTTGCCAGGTCAAGGAATCTCTTTCCCTCACAGAACGCACTCTGGAGTCTCTGGGTTTCCTGGTAAATCTAAAGAAATCTCACCCGGAACCCAATCATCTGCTCACCTTCATAGGGGCCAGCTGGACACGCAGAAGGGATATGCTTTTCTCCCGCAGGAAAGAATTCAGAGTTTCCTTTCAGTGGCAGATTCTTTCACCCAGGGACAGCCAAGACCAGCCAGACATTTCCTCAAATTCTGGGACATATGGCCTCTATGACTGTATTAGTCCTAGGGGTCAGGTACAGGATGAGACTCCTGCAAGCCTACCTCAGAGCTTGCTGGTCTCAGAGAAGCAACACATTTTCAAAGTTGATACCTGTGTTGGAGCAGTTCCTCCAAAACTTGCTGTGGTGGAAGAACCCTGCAAATTTGCAGGCAGGGGTTCCCTGTCAAGCTCCTCTTCCCACAAAGGTGATCACCACAGATGTCTCCCTTTTGGGCTGGGGAGCTCATTTAGACAGTACCTCAGTAAGTGGCAATTGGATTCTCGAAGATTCACTGTTGCACATAAATCTTTTGGAACTCAGAGCAGTCTTACTAGCTGTCAAAGCTTTCGCTCCCAGCATAGAAGGGCAGACGGTTCAAATTCGAACGGACAACACCACTGCAATGTCCTACATAAACAAGCAGGGTGGTACCAGATCAAGAATACTCCGTTTCAAAGCTCTGAAGCTCTTGTCTCTAGCATTCTCCCTGGGAGTCAGCCTCTCAGCTATTCACCCCCCAGGCAAACTCAATACTCTGACAGATGCCCTAAGCCACATCAGTCAAGGTCAGAGCGAATGGACACTGAACAAGCAAGTACTAGTCACAGTGTTCAAGCAGTGGGGCACACCAGATGTGGATCTGTTTGCCTCTCCTCTCAACTTTCAGCTTCCTCAGTACTGTTGCAGGCCCCCAGTTCTGGGAACACTTCCTCTGGATGCCCTTATCCTGGACTGGTTAGGGAGGTTCCTATACGCATTTCCTCCCTTTCCCCTGATATTCAGCACTTTGCTGAAACTCAGACAGCAGCCTGCATCGATGATCCTAGTGGCTCCGGACTGGCCCAGGCAAGCCTGGTACCCTCTCCTTCTCTCAGTGTCCTGCAACAGGCCCATTCGCCTGCCTCCAACTCACTCCCTCCTGACCCTTCCTCAGACAGGAGTGCAGTACCCAGACAGACACTCTCTTCACCTCAAGGCCTTGTTCTTGAGGAGTTAAAGAGTTTCCATCCTCACAGTACTCTGAATAGGTCCTTAAGATACTGAGGATAGCTAAAAAACCGAACACTAAGAAGACTTATGCAGCCAAATGGAAAAGGTTTTCCCTCTGGCACAAGAGCGCAAAGGTTGAACCCCTATCAGCTTCAGACCTTCAGCTGCTAGACTACCTGGTACACCTACAGGCATCAAGCTTGAAACCATCTTCACTCAAGCTACACCTGGTGGCAATTTCAGCCTACCTTTCGATGGGAAAGAAGAAATCATTTTTTCCCCATGACATTTTTAAACAGTTTTTCAAAGGTCTCTTGCACCTCCAGCCTCCAACCAGGGAACCTGTTCCTCCTTGGAGCCTGAACCTTTGCATAGATGGGCTCATGAATCCACCTTTTGAGCCTATGCCCATGGCCCACATCAAGTTTGTAACTTGGAAGACCGTCTTCTGGTAGCCATTACAACTGCCAGGAGGATTTCAGAGCTACACGCCCTGTGCACTGAGCCAAATTACATCATCCCTCACAACAATAAAGTTGAGCTCAGGACAAATAGGAAATTTCTGCCAAAGGTGATTTCAGAGTTTCACTTGAACCAGTCCATTACTCTGCCTGTCTTCTTTACTGAGCCATCCACTCCTGGCGAGCAAAAGCTCCACAGCTTGGATGTCAAAAGAGCTGTCTTTCACTACCTAGAGCATACTAGACAGTCCAGAGGCTCTTCCACTCAGTTGTTCCTCACCTACGGGGATGTAGGCAGAGGAAGACCAGCTACCAAGAGAACTATTTCTCATTGGTTGGTGTCTTGTATTAGATTATGCTATGAGAAAGCTGGTCAACAACCTCCAGTGGGGCTCAGGGCCCATTCCACCTGGGGCACTGCAGCCTCGCTTGCAGCAGCAAGGGACATTCCCCTACTGGATGTCTGCAAAGCAGCTACCTGGAAATCCGTGCACACCTTTGTGAAACACTACAGTTTGGATGTGCAGACCAGATCTGATGCCAAATTTGGCAGGGTGGTTCTGCAGAGCCTCTTTCCTAAGCAGGTTCTCTGCCCGCCTCCCACTTGGTACTACTGGGTAGTCTGCAAAAAAAGTTACTGTGCTAAAGGACTCATGGGGTAAGAAGAAAAAATTACTCACTGCAGTTATCTTCTTTCTTCCAAGGGGTCCTTTAGCATCAGTAAGCTCCCACCCTTCCACCCCGGTTCACCTGTCGAAGAAGGACACTTATGTCACCTTTTACCAAATTTGGAGTTTCTTATATATGAGTTTTTTAGCTCATGTTGCTGTTGTTTCTATTTCCATTTTTGTGTACATTTGCATGTTTTTTGAATCCTGCTCAGATACACTACTGGGTGATCTGTCCCTTGGCTGGATGTCTGGCTCACTACTGCCCCAATACCCACGTCTGAGGCATCTGTCTGAACTATGAAGGCTTTGCTATAGTCAGGGCTTGTCAAAACAGGAGCACTGCACAGTGCCTCCTTCAGTCTGGTAAAGGCTTCCTCACAGGCTGGGCCCCAGGTAATTTTCTTTGGCATCTTTTTCTTTGTCAGGTCAGATAGGGGAGCAGCCAGGGCACTGTAATTGGGTACAAATTTCCTGTAGTACCCTGCTGTCCTTAGAAAGCTCCTGACCTGCTTCTGGGTTTCTGGTCTGGGCCACGCCTGGATCACCTCTATCTTTATTTGTTTAGGACAGAGCTGTCCCTGGCCTACCACATGGCTGAGGTATGCCACTTCTCCCATGGCCACCTGGCACTTCTTGGCTTTGACAGTGAGCCCAGCCCTCTGTATCCTGCCCAGCACGTCCCTAAGATGGGATAGGTGTCCTCCCAGCTGGTACTAAAGATGACAATGTCATCCAGGTACGCCACGGCGTACTCCTCACCACCATTTAACACCTGGTTCACCAACCTTTGGAAAGTGGCCAGGGCGTTCTTCATTCTGAAAGGCATTACTTTAAACTAAAATAAGCCTATTGGAGTGATGAAGGCTGACTTCTCCCTATCTTTGTCTGTCAATTCTACCTGCAAATACCCCTTTGTCAGGTCAGTGGTTGTAAGGTAGGTCGCCCCTCCAAACTTGTACAGGAGTTCGTCCGTTCGGGGCATCGGGTTGGCGTCTGACTTTGTGATTGCATTCAGTCCATGATAGTCCACACAGAAACGAGTAGAGCCATCTGGCTTGGGCACAAGGACTACGGGTGAGGCCCAGGGGCTGTGGGATCTCTGGATTACCCCTAAATCCAGCATCTCTTCCAATTCCCTCTTAATGTCCTTTTGGACAGCCTCTGACACCCGATATGCTGTCCGTCATATGGTCGTCTGTGTCCCTGTCTCCACATCGTGTGTCACTAAGGGGGTTAGTCCAGGCTTGGCGCTAAACAACGGGGCAAAGTCTGCTAAAACCTCCCTTACATTCTGGACCTGGTCTGGGTTCAGCTGGGGAGACAATTTTACTGCCTCCACAAAGGACTCCCACTTACTCTCTTCCAGCAAGTCCAGAAGCGGGTCTCCTTCGTCCGTCCCATCCCCATGACTACACACTGCAAACACCATGTCAGCCCTATTTGCATATGGCTTCATCATGTTGACATGGTACATCCTTTCAGTCTGTCTTCGGTCAGGTAACTCCACAATGTAGTTCACGTCATTTACCTTCCTAACCACTTTATACGGTCCTGCCCACTCAGCTTGCAGCTTGTCTTTCTGGACCAGAATAAGGACCATGACTTCCTGACCCACCATGTACGAGCAAGCTCTGGCTTTGCGGTCATATCACCCTTTTTGTTTCTGTTGGGCAGCTGCTAGGTTGGTCTAGGCTGTCCCCATAAGCTCCTTCAGCCTTTCCCTAAACTTAAGGACGTAATCCACAATGGTAGTTCCCTGGGTGGTGTGCTTACCTTCCCAGTCCTCCTGGATCAAGTCTAGGGGCCCATGTACCCAGCGTCCATATAAGAGTTTGAAGGGGGAAAATCCTGTCGACTCTGGGGGCACCTCCCTGTATGCAAACAACAGATGGGGAAGGTATTTCTCCCAGTCCCTCCCATGCTGTTCAGCAAACGCCCGGAGCATTGACTTTAGGGTACCATTGAATCATTCCACAAGTCCATTGGCTTGTTGGTGATACGGTGTCGTGCATCTCTGCACCACCCCACACTTCTCCCATAAACATTTCATCAGGTCTGACATTAAGGAACACCCTCAATCGGTGATTACCTCCTGCGGAAACCCAACATGGGAGAAAATCCCAGGTAAGGCATCTGCCACTTTGTCCGTCCTCAGTGAGGATAGGGCGACTGCCTCTGGGTACCGGGTGGCATAATCCACCACAGTCAGGATGAATCTCTTCCCTGAGGAGCTGGGGGTATTTAAAGGCCCCACAATATCCATTCCCATGCTCTGGAATGGCTCCTTCACTATGGGCAAGGGAATCAGGGCTGCTTGGCTCTTCTTGCCCGCCTTCCCTATTTCTTGGCACCGGTGACAAGATCTGCAATACTCCTTCACTTGCTGGGTGAAGTTAGGCCAGTAGAAATTCTGGGCTAACCGCTGTGTAGTGCAAGCAATTCCCAGATGACCAGACAAGGGAATATCATGTGCAATTTTGAGCAACTGCTCATGATACCCCTGGGGAATGACAAGCTGCCTGCCTAGCATCCCCCCCTCTGTCTGTACTGCCTGAGTATACATAAGTCCATTTTCCCAATAAACCTTATGTCTGCCGTCACCTCCCTGTGTGCCATCCGAGTCTGCCCAAGCTCTCAGATTCTCTAAACTAGGGTCACTTCTCTGAGCAGCTGCAAACCCCTCACACATTCCCAAGGCATGGGACAGGTCCCCTTCAGTTGCTTAACTAGGGTCCCTTGCACTAGCGTCAGGATACTCAATATCACTGTCAATCCAAACCCTCTGACAATGGGTCTCCCCTCCCTCTTCGGAGTAACCTTCTGTAGCTGTGTGGTTACTTGCAACCAGGGAAATTTCTACCATCTCTTCACTAATCTCCATATCAGGAGACACAGGCTGGGGAACCAGCCTCTCAGTGGTTTCCACAATGGCTTCTGTGGGGTTCTGGGAACTACAATTTTCCCTTGCCGCTTGGCTATGGGTAACTGCACATACCATCCCCTGTTGGAGATTGTTACCCAGGATCACATCCACTGCTAATGTTTTGGCTACAGCCACCTGTTGCACAGTTCCCCCTGTTTCACCCCAGCCTAGGAGAACACTAGCCAGGGGCAATGTTTTTGCTTCACCAGTAAACCCTTGTACAGTGACGTATTTATTGGGTATAAGCTGACCAGGCTGTACCAGATCCCCTTTACCAAGGCTCAGGGATGCCCTGTGTCCCTTAACCCCCAGGCTCAGGCAACATTCACCATGACTGGGTGCATGTGTTCCTCACTGTTCACTGTCATGCTTCCAGGGACACACAAACAACCCACTTCTTTTCTAGCATCCTGTTGTGTATTATTGCTCACCTTTTTGGGACACTGTCTGGCAATATGCCCAGTTTCCTTAGACAACCAACATTCAGTTCTTCTCTCAGAGAAATCTTTTCTCTGAAACCTGGGGCTAACTGGTTTCGGTGGAGGCAGTGAGGGTTTTAGCTGCCCTGAAGGCATGCTTTTCCCTTTCTTCGCTGCCACGCCCACCTCATTCGCTCTCAGAGCAGGTCTGCTCTTGGCATAGTGGTCCGAGAGTTCAGCAGCCTCTTGCACTGTTTTGGATCTCAGTCCTCTAGCCAGGTTTTTAGCTGTGCTGGGCACGCCCAAAAAAACTGTTCTAATAAAATCACATTTTAAATTTTATCAACAGAGTTTGCCTCAATTTCTTCCCACCAACATTTTAAAAACTGACGTTGTTTCATGGCTAGCTCCTTGTAGCTCATATCAGGGCTTCTCCTGAGTTTACGGCATTTAGCTCTGTATGTTTCAGCAGTTAATTCAAACTTTTTTAACAGTGCAGCTTTTAGTTTGCTGTAATTATTACTGTCCTCATTGTCCATTTGACCCAATGCATCCCGAGCTTTCCCAGTAAATAGCGAGGATAGCTGGAAGCTCCAGGACTCTCTAGGAATTTTAGCCTGAATACAAACTTTTTCAAAAGAATTTAAAAAGGCATCCATGTCCTCCCCCTCTTTAAACTCGGCTATTAATTTGGAGTTCAGTTTGTAACCAAGTCCTGCCATCCCTGTTAAACCCAAGCCACTTACCTGCTCTGGTGCCGCTGGTTGGCGTTGCAGCTTCTCCAGTTCGTGTTGTCTCTGGCACTCCTCTCTCTTCTCCTCTGCATCTCGCTGGCACTCACGCTCCTCACAGTCTGCGTCTCTCTGTTCTCGCTCTGCCTCTCAGCATTTGCATTCTCTCTTCTCCCCTGCAGCTCACTGGCACTCACTCTCCTCACAGTCTGCCTCCCTCTGTTCTTGCTCTGCCTCCAGTTCCATCCTGCGCAACTCAGTTTGCAGCCTGAGTACTTCTGGATTCAGGATACTGGTGACCCTCCCCTGTTGCTGCTGCCCTTCACTGACAGTGGCCCTGCTGTCCTCCTCTTCAGCTCTGGACCCTTCACTGGCCGCTAGCCCTTCCACACTTGAGGTTTGGTCCTTTCCAGTCATGGTTGGTGACTCACTGCTCTGGGTATCTGCTACCATCAGGGCATCTATGAGGCTCTGCTTGCTTGCTTTCACCTCAAACTGGATTTCTCTGTCCCTGCACCACTGCCTTAAGTAATCTACAGTGTGCCTGCTGCAGTTGGAAGTCATCTTTCCTGACTACTGCTACTCTGACTGCACTTTAGAAAAAAAAATAAAATGGATAGGAACTTGACTGTACACCAGTGATACATAGTTCTGTTTCCTTTTAAAATAAAACTTTTTCTTTCTTTGCAAGAGAGCTTACAGTCTCAGCTGACACAGAACAATAAAAGCTTGTGATACCAAAATTATCCCACCTCTGCCAACCAATCTGTCACAAACCCACTCAGCAGGTCAGGCCCTCTACTCCCAAAGTGCCAACCTCCAAGCACAGTCTTGTGAACAGTTTAACAGAACAAGGTAACCCTCTTGTCTGTTTTGTGAGTTCGGATCAACCTTTGGTCTCAAGTCTTGGAGGGATTCAAACCGTGAACCTCTTGCTAGCATACCCAATGCACAGGCTCAGATATTTCTGTCTTCAGGGGGCCAGATATCTTTGTCTATGGGCACCTAACCTGGTATACAGAGATGAACCCTTAAAAACTTTAATAAAGACCTCAGATTTAAAACGCTTCTCTTTCCAGTTTGGTAACACCATTCAAACTTATGTCTATTGTCTCCTATAACCATATATACTTTTTTTACAACTGAAAGAAATTCAAAGACAGACCAAGTATGCTCTAAAAAGAATTTTACTATAATAAAGATATGTAAAACATACAATACGGAACTATTATATCCCAAGACATTCAATCACTTAAACAAAACAGGTTTAAACAGTGCAATTCCTACTAGAATATTTAGATTGGTCTCTCTCTCTAAATACCTGCTTAAAAGTGCTACAGATGTATCCTTGTCAGAGTCTAGATAAAAAGTGTGTCTGAAATAAAACAAAGTATTCCTTAAACAACTGTATTGGCCAATCCCTTTTTGTGTGAGGTCAGCTAGCACCTCCTCTGTCGGAATATATAAAGAAAATATATATTTAATAAAAAAAAAAGGTTGTCTTTTTTTCAAGTATGAAATTCTGCAACCACAGCATAACTCATATGTGTCAAATGACATCTCTTTGATCTCATCATAAGCTTCCCCCCTTCAGGACATGAAAGCATCTTTATGATTTTCGCACTAATACATCACAACCTGCTTTTCTTCCTTTGGAACATCATAAAATGGATGTGCTCAACTCAAGCGTCTTCCACCCTGTAATTAGCTTCAGGCCTTCCACGTAACACCAGGTATCTAAAAACTGAGTGTGTGTGTGTGTGATCTCACATGCTGTGTCAGCATTTTCTCATGGCTTTCATCTTTCAGCTGAAAGCTGGGGGGGGTGAGGTCACTCCTAGAGCATCAGATTTTCAGCAGAGACAGTCAGTAATACATTGTATATTAAAAAAATCATAAAGTACTCAGAACTGGCTGTCCACATCACACTTAGTACTATCAATTTTGTTCAGTGGAGATTTCTGAAACACTAATGCCCCCTAGCATTTGTTTATTTAAAAGCTGGTAACTGGGGAAAGACGCATAAAGCCAAAGCTTATTTCCAGGCATGACCCAGAAAAGGGGCTGTGGGAAGTAGCAACTTACAAAACAAATAAATAATGCAGCATTTCATTACAGGATAACAAGTACATACAGAGGCATCAATGTAACCCCTAGGTGGTGCTATCCCAAGGGCTACTACCCCTGCCTGTATGGCTAGTGACAGGGTAAGGGGCCTACAGTAGGTCCAGTGATGGGTGCCTCCTCCCAGAGGTCAGGGTTGGTAGTGGTTAAACTAGCTTGGGCACAGCCCTCTGGGACACTGTGACCCCCCCCTTTGTTCCCACTAGTGGCCCACACGGTACACGGGGGTTACCTCCCCAATACCCCACATATGCACACTTCTTACACATTTGTTTGGCAATACCACAACAACTATGCAATATTCTCTACTATATGTACTGACACCACAAGTAGGATATAGTTCAACAAACATAAATCTGATTTATTCAGGGAAAGTAACAAGGGAGGGGAATCAGGTTAATTTTGCATTAAGACATATAAATCACAGTACTATGCATGAAATTTAGGGTCCAATTGTTACACTCGATGGGTACCCAGGATGGTGGGGGCTAGCCAGGTCTGTTGCCCGGGGTTGGCCGGCTGGTGCAGCTGGTTGGGGCCCTAAGGAAAGCAAAGGCACACACAGCAAAATTGTAATCCGGAGCTGAGGCTCGGTTCCAGAAAAGGAAAGCACAAGCAAATCAGATGACACACTTTTGATTCATAAATGGTTATGGGGGGGTTGCCCTGAATTGTACTCACTATACCCAACACAGATTACAGAATGGATGATGTTGTTTCTGGGTTTCCAGCATTCAGCACACACTGCAGAGCAAGGAAAATTAAGATCGCAGTCCCCCTCCAAGTTAAGGCACATCTATATGTAAAGGATAGTACTGTACCAAGCAGACTGCTCCACAATCCCGATCACAGTCACTGCAAAATACCTGGGAGCATCCACAGCATCAGCAGTCCCTGACAGGCCGATCACATTCAGCAACTTTCGGTCTTCTTCAGGTTAAGCCTGGTTTCCAACATGTCTGACTTCTTTCTCTTCAGAACTTGGGTTCAGCCCGACTGTGCTTTCCAACAGCGGCAGACCGACTTTAAGGCCTACACATGCGCTTCCTGCGTGAACTACTCACCGCTTGAACAACAGGGCTCCTTCTCTCTTCACTGTCACCTTGGATCTGGCTTGCCAGCAACAGTTCAGTGCCTTTACCCTTAGATCCACTAGAGTCCGGTTGGCTGGTGAAACTGTCAGTCACAGCAGGGCTCCTTCTATAGGTGCAAAAAAGGCACCATTGGACCATAACTACACTTCCCAGGGACTCCTTCCATTTAGCCCCCCTGTAACGAGCTCTAGCTGGGAGTCCCTTTTCTGTCTGGCCCAAGCAGTCTGCATTTTAAGGCTCCCCCAACTCAATTGGTCCAGTTCGGCAGTTCAGAACCAAAATGGAGGGGCTTCTCAGAACAGTTCGTGCTGCAAAAAGGCAGGTTAGAACAAACTACATTTTCATCACCTACCCAACTTATAATCAGCAGACAATTACATCTTTATAAAGACCTCCCTCTGTGCCACTAGCGACGGCAGAATCGGAGCAATCGCTCAGCAGCTCAGGCGGGACTCGAGCAAAACACATACACAGTGCCCCCCAGGCAAACTATTTAAGTCTGCGAGCTGGCAGACCTTAAAGAGACAGTACTCATAGACTTTAAGGTGTGAGCAGTGCCCACAACTAAACGGCATTTTGCTGAACGCCAACTAGGCAGGGAGCACTTAGACAAGCTCCTGGAAGGCTTTCAGGAGCCCCCATTTGCAGGGGGGTTACATCAGTAAATGTGCTAGAATAATATAACAGCTCATTACACAACAGTGAACAATCACGTGTGAGGCAAAGTGCACAGTGCATGTTGGGGAAAGGGGTAAAATGGAGAAAGACAGTGGGCCAGAGCAGGAGAGGATCAAAGGAGAGGATATGGGCTTATGGAGGTGGTAGACTAGAAGAGGAGGGTGCAGGAAGTTGCCTTAGGTGGTGTCGGAAGGCAGGCTGGGGAGGGAGGGGAGGGGAGGAGGTACAAGCAGGAGGGGAGGCAGTAGGAGAAGGCAGCTTGGCCAGCAGAAGAGTGAAGGTGGAGAATGGAGAAGGAGTGAGATTCCCTTGAATGAAATGAGTAGGAAGAGTAGGGAATGGAGGGAGATCAGGAAAGGAGGACAGGAGGGGAGGGACCCAAACCAGTATTTGGCAATGAAGGCAGCGCAGTGGGCCTGGTGACATGATGGTAGGGGGAGGATGGAGAGGGAAGAGTAAAGGGAGCAGTGATGGGTACAGAGGGGGGAGTTGGTGGCAGAACAGCAGAAGGCATTGCATAGGGTATTCAGTCTGGCGAGGGAGGAGGGGGCAATGCCATAGACTATGTCCACATAATCAAAGACTGGGAGAACCATTTTGGTTACTGCTTCCCTACAGAAGGCTGCACAGAGTTTTTGCAGCTGGCCAGGGAGCAGACACGAAGCAGAGAGTGTTTTTTCTTGTCGCTAAGCTTTTTAATTTTCTCCCGGTGTGAACATGAGAGTCCGTTGCTAGGCAATGCTTGAGAAATTTACAAATATAGTGAAGCCCACTTACGTGCACATCCCGCTTAAGTGCATAGTTTTGCAATATCCTGATTTTTTCCCTACTGACTCAATGTTAAATAGCCCGGGTAAGTGCACCACAGATAAGTGCACATATCGGTTAAGTGCACATATTATCACCTAACATCCTATCTAAAATTGTGATTTCAATAATGTCTAAGTGCACAGTTTGGTTCCACCTTAACTGCTGCTGTCACTTGCATCCTCATGTAGCCACCTTAACATCATGGAATGTAAACATTATTTACATAATTGAAGTGACCTTTATTTATTTTTTATTTTATTTATTTAGTTTTTGTTGACCGGGTAAGTGCACTAGACAAATCCTGACTATTTTCAGGCATGACCTGGGGAAGGGGGATGCAGATGCATGCCAACTGACCTAGAACCAGATTAAGTTGTTGGTGGTATTTTTAGTGAATAAGGGAAATTTGGCCAGGACACTGGGGAAATCCCCCTACTCTCCTGAGGGGGGGACTTTGCGTCTGAGATGGAGGAGCCAGAAGTTGATTTGGCTGTGGAGGAGATGGCTGGTTTGCATCCCTCGCATGATAGCCAGCATGGCGTCTTTAAGGCTGAGACCTCGTCAGTATCTAGCAGATGATCTGAGACTCCACAAATGATAGCACATAGCTCTGAGGTTCACCCGGAACATCTTCACAGGAATGAGGGAGCTGAAACTCCACAAATGGGGGACCTAGCATCACAATTGTGACTTTTGGAACAAACTTATATTCTTTCTAAAGAAAAGCTTTTAAAAGGTATGTCGGCTCACTCTTTGAAGGAACCCTTAGCTCCGAATCAATGTGTAGCTGCGCCAACAGCTGACAGTGTTTTTCCGATTGATGCTGATACCTTGCAGTCTAATGGTGGCAGTTGTGGAGTAGGACTCACTCAATCTTCTGAAGGGGAAGAGTGGAATGCTAGGACTGTGTTGGAGAGAGCTGGATGGATCCAAGATTCAGTCAGGACTTGGCTCCCTGATCTGTTGATTCCACTTCCGGGTTCATCTCCGGTCATGTTACAACCTCACACAGCAAACGCTAGGGCTGTAGGAGTAGCTACTGGAGGAACGGACAACAGGATTCACTGTATTTTGGCAGGACACGACGAGCTATCTGTACAAGATGTGGACATGCAAACTGAGCAGACGGACACGGACTATGGTTTACCACCGAGTGCGGGACAGCCGACGGGTATGGCTCCGCTGCAGGGGGCCCAGGACTCTCCAGGTATTTCTTACTCCCCAGTACTGTCTTTGAACGATATCCTTTGTGAAGCCTTGACTACAGTAGTACCACCCAATATGGACGTTAGTAAGGACACTGAGAGGCATGATTTAACTAATGATGGGGATATGCTTTTTGATGGACAAGTGCCTGTTGGCAATAGAGTTACTTATGCCAGCTTATTGAAAAAACCCTTAGAACAAGCTAAAAGATGGTTTGTGTACGATTGAGATATGTAGGAGGTTTAGAACTACCTCCAGATGGGGCTTATGTTGGGAAATGTTTAATTAAACAAGATATGGGTTTTACACCTTCAGAGGTGTACGCATTATTACATGCTCCGGGGAAAGCCTCTTTTGATTTTTCGTTCTTGCTCATTGTTGGATAGATTTTGGCTTTTGTATAATGCTCATAAACGTACCTCCCTATGGGCCCCTTTTCAAGTGATTTCACTTACAAAACCAACCTTTAAGATAACTACCATCCTCTTTAGGAACGAAGGGGTAAACGTCACAGATATCCTGTACTGGTTGTGAACAAAGTGTGACATAAAAGATACTCCAGAACCTATAGTGGATGAGAAGGGTTTTTGGACAGGGGGATGGAAAGTTAAAATTCAACTTCAACAGGATGATTTTGGGAATAAACATTTACCTAATTGTTTTTATCTAGGGAAAGACAAAGAGGTGTTATTTTACCAGGGACAACCCAGACAATGTTATAAGTGTGGCTCCCTGAGACACCTCAGTAACACTTGTGAGATTCAGAGATGTTTGCATTGTGGTAGTCAGGAGCATACCAGCTCAGGATGTACGGTTCCCCGTTTGTCATTTATGTGATGAAGTAGGTCACTCTATTTTCTCTTGTCAATGGGCTTCTCATAATAATGGGAATGGAGACTTTGCTGAACAAGATTTTTATATCAATTGAGCTACTAGAAAGGACAGTGGCGCTCATCCCCCTCCCTCCAGACAGAAGAGTGCAGCTCCTCCCCTCCTGCGCAGACAGCAGCTGCTACCCCTCCACCTAGACAGGAAGCTACAGCCCCCCCACTAGTCCACAGAAGGAGACGCCATTATTGTTGACACACAGGGATCTGGGTTTACAGCCCTCTTCCATGGCATCAGTGATTGATCTGGAAGGGGGGGTCTCAGGTTGGAGAGGTAAAAGTTTTAGTACTCTCTAGTCAGACAAATGGGACAGATGCTTTTGGCTATACCATGCCCCCACCCCAAGCTCCCTCCTCTTCAGGAACTGCTTTTATTACTGTGGTCTCTAAATCCCATTCAGTGCCTGGGCAACCTGTTGTAGAGATTCCTCTACAGAATAAATATGAGGTCTTGCAATGGGGTGACTCTGAAATGGCTGATGATTCAGCCGGGATGTCGGATAATTCATCCTGTGTAGGGGAAATTTCAGATCATGAGGGGTAAGATTCCCAATTGGCTGGGAAAGTTAAGAAAAAACCCTGTTTGGGGACTCGATATAATTTAAGAAAGAAGAAAGCGACTGATGCCAGTAACTCCTGAAGGATTCTTCCTTGCGGTTGGCATTGCTTAATACAAACAGCTTAAAGTCTGATAGGAAATGGAAATCAACTTTTCAGTATTTCCTTTTCCAGACTTTTGATATTGTCCTCTTTCAGGATACACGGCTTTTTTCATGTACTGAGATTCAAAAAGCAAAAGCTGAATGGATAAGGGGTTCCTCCTACTGGTCAGTGGGAACTGATACCTGCAGTGGGGTTGGGATATGCCTTACAAACAACACGATAGAAGTTACAAGAATCCAGTACATTATACCTGGTAGGGCCATGTTAATGAATTTTGTAGTAGAGCAACAAGCCTTTCGTTTATTGAATGTTTATGCTCCACAGGAAAGCGTGAACTGCACAAAGATGTTTAACACCTTACAGCCCCTGTTACTGACAGCATGTGTAGTTTTATGGGGTGGGGATTTCAATTGCAGCAGACTAAAAAGGGATTGTGTCGTTAGAACTGAGAAAATATTTTGTGACGCTGCATTGCTGAATAGAATTATTTCTCAAACAAATTTGATTGATGTTTTTCACACCACTCACTCTACTATGCAATATATCTATCTCAGAGGTCATCTTAAAACTAGGATAGATTACTGGTTTATTTCACCACATCTTCCCATTCAAAATTATAGGATGCACCCGATGGCAACATCTGACCATCTATTGTTGGACATCACTCTATCCTATTCCTCGGAATTAACATTGGGGAAGGGATATTGGAGATGTAATATTTCCTTATCGGATATTCCTGATATAAAAAGAGTTTTTTTGGATACAATCAATGCTAGACTTTCAGTTATATGTTTAGATGACAGTATGATAGATTGATGGGACCAAACGAAGGTGGATTTAACTAAGTATTGTAAAAGCACGAACCGATTGATGGGGGTATTCTAGAATACAAGATATGGTCAATTACAAGATCAACTTTATTTGTTGATTTCTTTGCAACTTGATGGTAGCCATGATTTTTCTGAGCAAATAAAACATATAAAACGGGAAATGACTAACTTACAATATGATAGGAATAAGTCCATAGAATTTGAGCAAAGCTATAGCATTAAGGGCAATCAAGCACAGGCTAACCCTTATGAAAATTGCATCTCACAAACTAATAAGAAATACATTCCATTGTTGACATCGGAAGGCCGTGTCATTACTAGTAACTCAAACATTATGATGGCAGTTGAGATTTATGTACAGCAGTTATTTGGGACAGCCCATGATTTCCCTGAGAATATTGTAGATTGGTTACATGAGTGTAACTTACCTCAACTATCTCACACTGTTAAAAAGATGCTAACTAGGGAGATCACAATACAAGAGCTCAGGTCAGTTATAGGACAGATACAGGTAGGGACAGCACCAGGACCCGATGGTTTGCCAAACGTCTTTTATAAAATACTACTTGAATATATGGGGCCTGAGCCGACGACAGTGTATAACATGATCTTGAACCATATAGAGATGTCACACTCAATGTATAAGAGGCTGCTTCTATTGATTCATAAAAGAGGCCTTAAAGACAGCCTAGATAATTGGAGACCACTTTCCTTACTGAATTCAGATTTCAAAATTCTGACTAAATTGCTCAGTAATCAATTATCATCAGCGTTAGCAACAATAATACATTATTCACAGATGCGCTCTCTTCTAGGATGGAAGATTTCTACCTTCTAATCCTCTTATGAGAAATAATTGAGAAAGGAGAAAATGGAGATCTCGGATACATAGTTAACCTTGATCAATCCAAGGCCTTGACCAGGTCTCCATCAGTATTTATGGACCTATCTAGCACAATATGGCATCCCATTAAAATGTATTGAATGGATTAGGTTGTGTTACGCCCAAGCCCAGGTGAGGCCTTATGTGAATAGAAGGTTACGGAAAGCATGCCCGGTTAGAATAGGAGTGCGACAAGGGTGTCTCTTGAGCCCACTTGTCTATATTTTGTCATTGGATCCATTAATTAGGAAGATACAGTTACACCCAGGCATACAAGGATTATCAGTATCCAGCCAAGACTCTGAAATAAAAACACTGGCATATGCGGATGATCTCAGTATTGTTTTGGCAGATGTGAATTCATCAGTCTCTTTGGGAAATCTGTTGGAAGAATTTTCTGTCATTTCAGGATCGATGATTAATTTTCAGAAGAGCTCCTTCCTTACTGTGTAGAGATTTTTCACATGACACTAAATATACAATATACCATCAAAATACTACGGGATTAAAATGTTGGGTATCTTCTTTGGGGTCCCTAATGTTGCATTATATAATTGGGAGTATTTATTGAATATAGCCTTGGATAGAGTAGCTAAATGGAATAGATAGAGGATGAGCAAAAAAAAGAGAGTATATATGATTCATACCTTTTTATTGCCAATGTTTCTTTATTTGAGTTATATATTTCCACCCCCGAAACAAATTGAAATAAGATTATATAGTTGTTTCTTTCAAGGGATATGGGGCAGTAGGTTGAACCCAATTAAACGAGGTATACTATACTTAGACATTAGAGCAGGAGGATTAAAATTGATAAACCCCATTTCATTTTATCATAGCATTTTTATATGCAGATGTTATACCTTTACTTCAAGAGAAGCTACTTATATGGGGCCCATGGGTTAGAGACAATTTTCATCAGGTTTTGCATACGTGGGGGAAATTTGATGCAATTCCTAGACAGAGTCAATACACTGGATTCCGTTATATTTTAAGGAGTGTATAAGTAAATTAAAAGTAAGGAAAGTTAGTTTGGGAACGACTAAATTAATGACTAGGAAACAGTTTTATTGATTTATTTTTATTTATTGAAAATGTTTCACCAGGAAAGGCACACTGATCAAAAAGATGCTCGCCTCATCAAAAGTACTGGGGAGGTTACAATGATGAAGGTATACATATCACAGTTGAAATTAGAGTAGAGCAATACAGAGCAAATGAACATAATTGAGTGTGATTACTTTTGAACTTGTTACATGAGGAGAATACACAAACATGAGCCTCAAGGAAAGTGGTATACATAACATGAGTACACATCTAGGGCAATACATGATTACATAAGTGCTAGTAACAGAACTTGAACTGAAGTGATGTACCAAGTTGGCAGCGGAAATGGAAATCGGAGATAGGGGGTAAAGGAGAGGTGGAAGAGCTGTCTAGTAGACACTAGGGTGATTGGGGGTGCTTTAGGGAGATGGTGGGGGAGAGAAGGGAGATAGGTGCAGTGAATAGACTGAAGTGTGTAGGTATTTTAGGACGGTGGGGGAAGAGAAGAGAGATAGAGCAGTGAAAAGACTGTGGGTGCTATAGGGTGTTTAGGGCAATGTAAGCCAGATAATTAGGCATGAGCCACTGGTCAGGCAAGGGGAAGGGGAAGAGAATCCATCAGTGGGTGGAGGTCAGGGGCAGTTACAATCTGGTGCAAGGAAGTTAGTGAGGGCAGAGGATAGAGAGTGTTTGGATGAAGAATGGCAGATTTGGGCCAGCAAGCCGTTCCAGAGCTTAGGGAAGAGGTAAGAGAAAGCTGATTGGCCTGCGGAGGTCCTTCGGTGAGGGATGACTAATAGCCTAGAGTCAGTAGACCTGAGGGCGAGGGTGAGGTTAGATGGGGAAGATAAGGAGGATATGAGGTAGGGATGGAGGGAGGGAACTGAGCCAGAAGTTGGAAACAAATTTAGCACTGTGAAGTAGGCGTCGGTTACTAAGGGATGGAAGGGCCAGGGAATGGTAGAGTTCGCAGTGATGGGAGCGGGGGGCATCGAGGGCAAACCGGCAGAAAGCAGTTAAAGAGGGGTCCAGTCTGGCTAAGGTGGTCTTAGAGGCAGAGCTATAAACAACATCGTAGTAGTCGAAGGAGGGTAGAATAATTTTCTGGACTATTTCGCATCTCACAGGTAGTGGGAAACTAGCGCGGTTTCTATAGAGGGCACCAAGTTTTGGGTGCAGTTTTGATATGATGGCATCCACGTGTGTGGAAAAGGAGAGGTGGTGATCAAGCCAAACCCCTAGGTACCTGAAGGAGGGCATGTCATCAAGGATGGTGTTATTTAGGGTACGGAAAATCAGTGGGGATGTGAGTCTGAATAGACGCTGTCTAGTGCCGAAAGACATAGAGACAGTTTTCTTGGCATTTAGGGAGAGTTGGTTGGAGTTGAACCAGTGTTGTATTTTGTTGAAATTGGTCTGAAGATTAAAGGTGACTTCTTCGTACGTACGGCTGGAGGTAAAGAGGACCGTGGTCATCAGCTACATGTGGATTGCGGTGGTGGAGCAAGAGTTAGGCAGATCTATTTAGAAGGATGGAGAAGAGGATGAGGCCAAGGACTGAGCCCTGGGGAATGCTGGGTGGAACAAGGAGGGGGAGGTGTAGTCAGTCATTTTAGTGGGATTGGCTCTCTATTTTGTAGGTAGGCACTGAACCAGTTTGTGGTGGACGCTGCTAACCCAGCCCTGATAGGCAGGATAGTAGGAGGGAGTGGGATACTGTATCGAAAGCTTTGGCTAGGTCAATGAAAATAGCAGCAGTAATTTGCCCTTTGTCCATCCCAGTGAGGATGGAGTCCATGAGTCTTAGTAGGGAGGTGGTGGTAGAGTGTTTTTTTCTGAAACTGGACTGAAATGGAGTGAAGAAGTTAATTTCTGAGAAAGTGGGAGAGTTGGGATAATACTAGGTGTTCTTGGAGTTTGGCGAGAGTGGGGAGAAGGGAGATGGGACGGTAGTTGGTTGTGGAGTTAGGATCACCTCCTTTTGGTAGAGGTAGGACGGTGGCATGCTTCCATTCATAGGGGAGTGACTCAGTGATGAATGAAAGATTTAGTAGGGTCATGAGGGAAGTGCAGCGGCGGCAGGGCAGAAAGGAAGGAGTTTGTTATATCGAGATCATTGGGGTATTTGCCTTTGGAGGGGTTCAGGGAGTGAAGGGCATCTAGGATTTCGATGGGGGAGATGTGTCTGAAGGAAAAGGGGTTCAGACAAGGCGGTAGGGGGATAGCTGTCTGGGGAGTGGGTATGGTTACAGGAGGTAGGGAATCTAGGAGGCTCATAGCACAAGTAGTGAAGTAGGAATTAAACTCGGCGGCTACCTTCAGGGGGTCGGAGAGTAGAGTCCCTTGGGCGAGGAGGAGAGGTGGGGGATTTGCTGTTTGGGGGGAGAAAAGGGAGTTAATGACTTTCCAGAATTTAGGTCTCCCAAGATTTGCGTTTAGGGTGTTGTTAAAATATTCAGCCTTAGCTAAGTGGATGGCCTTTGTGCACTTGTTGCAGAGCATGTGGTAGGTGATATTGTCACTTGGGAGGAGCGTGGATTTGTAAATGCGCCAGGCCTTGTCACGGGCTAGTTGGCAAGCTATCAGCTCAGGTGATATCCAGGGTAGGTGAGACCCCCGGACTCTAGCCCATCGCAGGGGGGCGTGTTTGTCCCAGGTGGTAAGGAAGGTGTTCCGAAAGTGCGTAAGAGCAGAGTCCATGTTAGAGCAGCTTGAGCTCAGGTCCCAGTTAGAGTGAGCTAGATCTTCCAGGAGGGGGGAGAGGTTTAAGGATTTATATGACCATTGGAATATAAATTTGGGAGGGGATTTAACTGTGGATTTTGCGGACAAAGTAGATTAGTTGGTGGTCACTAATGGAATCAGGGAGGAGGCCCGAGCTGATGACGCGGTGTGAGTGGGATGTAAGCACCCAGTCAAGAAGAAAGTGGTTCCCGGACTTATGGTTTGACCGTGTAGGTTCCGTAATGGTTTGGTTAAGGTTGAGAGCAGTTATCTCAGTTCGGGTTTTGTTAAAGGTGGGTGCTAGCCAGTTGTGGTTAAAGTCACCCATAACATATAGTTCACCCGACTGGGCAAAAGACGTGAGTTGGCACAGAAGGTTGGTGACTGTTGTGGTTGGTGTGCCAGGGCAGCAATAAATACCAGCCACAAAGATGGGTAATGAGGAGGGAGGGGACAATTTCACCATAAGAAGCTCGTAAGCTTTGGGTTCAACTTTTGAAAGAGAGACAGAGAAGTGTAGGGCTGATCTGATGTAGATAGCCACCCCTCCTCCTCTGGAGGGCCGGTCTTTCCAAGTGATGGTGAACCCTGGAATAGGGATGGTATGATTTGGGAGGCTGGGGTTCAGCCAGGTCTCGGATAGGATGATTATGTCAGGGGCATTGGTGGGCGGCTAGAACCTGGAGCTGATCGAGCTTAGGGGCTAGGCTATGAATGTTTAGATGGAGGAGGTGTAAGCCTCGGGGAAGAGAGCCAGAATGAGTGTCAGTGGTGAACTTGGTTGAGGGTTTAGGCATGGGATAGCCGGGGCCAGAAGTTGGAGATGGGCCAGGATTGGGGTGTATATCCCCTGCAGCCAGTAGTAATAGGGCAATGGTTAGGTGGTAGTGTAGAATGTGGAGGGACCAGGATTTTGCCATGCACCATTTGGGGGCGGCTGAAGGGCAGGCAGTGTGGAGGAAGTGGGTACTGGAATGGGAGAGAGAGACCAGGAGGCAGCCAAAGGAATAGACCGAGGAGGAGGGGCACGTAGAGAAACGGGACCAGATGGTAGCTGGGAGGGATGCTGTGGACTTATAGGGGGCATTTTTAGGATGAGTCAGTACAGCGAGAGAGTGCAGGGTAGCAACTCAGAGGGGGAGTTAAAAGGGGAAGGAAGAGTAGAATGGAGAAGATCAGAAGTAGAAGGGTTATTGATTGTGCCATTTTACCAGGGACAGGAGGCACAGATATGGAGTGAGGAGAGGTCCAGGCTAGTGTGGGGTAATGTAGCTAGAGGGAGAAGTGGATAAGGCGCGAGAAGTGTTAGGTAGAGTAGCTGGGCGGGGGAAGAGGGGAGGAGTCAAACTTGTAGGAGAGGGACTGGAGTAGGTAGAAAGGGGCGGGGTAAGTAGTGTATTTAATAGGTGGCCTGGGAGGGGGTGGTGGGGGTGGGATAAAAAATAGCCCAGCAGAAAGAAGCACAAATCCCCAGGCTAGCGGCTGCTCTGGTAATCCTCCAGGAGTGCTCCACGGGTCAGGTAGCAGCTTGGCTGGCTCGGCTAAGCAGGTGCTCCAATCGGAAGGAGAGGGCTGAAACTCCAGTCCAATCAGGGGCCGCCAATGGGGGTAGGCACGCCAATCGGAGGAGGCGCCAGAAGCTGTGCGGCTAAGAGTAGATTGCAGTGATTACCTTAGTGCTGAACCAGGAGGCAGGACCAGGAGGGTGGGAGGGAAGCAATGGGTAGTGTCGCTGAAGGCGGTGCTGATGCTGCCGGGCTCCGTGGGCGCTGCTTTTATGCTGATATACAACAGAAATTCTTCACACAACTGCCAGACTACATGTCCAGATCAGACAGAGAGATTCAGTGTATTACAGCCTTATTATTGGAACACAGGATATCTCCTCTGATGTGGGATAACACTTGGTTGTGTATACACAGGAAACTTCCTGTTAAGGATAATCAAAAACACAAAGAGATTTCAGAAAGGAATTGCCCGAGAATAGGTTGTGAGGATGTACCTGAGACAATGGATCATCTTTTCTTTCAATGTTATTTTGTTCAATCCTTTTGGTCTCTAGCTTATAGCACCTGGGTCTGGGTCCCGGGTTGATTGGGCACTCCTGATGCTTTATATTACAGGATATTTCTGACGCGTAATTTTAAATACAAAGTGGGGACCTTGCAGGTTATAATCACATGTATCAAATATTGGATTTGGTAGGCCGATGTCAGCTTACTTTGCAACAGAAAGAATGGTCATCAGTACAATTGTTCGATATGATAGACAATATTAGTACTATTAAATATCAGGAATGTACTAAATGTACTATGAATGAGAAGAAATGGACACGTGGACATTTATGAATAAGATGGACAACGACTGTCTGTAATTAGTTTTCTTTTCTGCGACAGTTTGGAACTGCTATCATTGCCAGATTATTGACAACTTATCTTGGGCATTTGTTATTGCCCTTTGCCATGTGTATGTTTCTCTGGTTGTACTATGAGACTTGATTAATTTAAGTACTTGAGTAGGGGAGAAACAAGAGGTTTGAGACTTTACCTGGTTGCATGACTCATTTGTTGTTCTATTTAGGAAAGTTTCTTTATAGCCCTATGATTGATGTACTGATATCCTTTTACGTCCATTTGCTTATTTATCAGAATCAACACTGTTGTATTTCGTACTTTGCTGTTTCACTAGGCCTAAATTAGCGATGAATTTCTGTTACAAATAGTCTCTCATATGGTTACAGAGACACGCTCCTATATTGTGGAATTATCAATTTTTATATTGTTTTCCATCCTTTTTGTGTATTTTCCTTGGTTGCGAGCCTTGAATAAACATTCCCCTACTCTTTTGGTGGGGTGGGGGGGTGAGGATCCTTTCAGTATTAGGATATATTTGGGTTTACAACTTTATATGAATGCACTTTGAAAAGAAATCGTATGACTGCAATACCTATTTCATTTTTCTTGTGATTTATATATTCTTTTGTGTGAATTAACACTATTATGTATTTATTTTTGAAGTTCCTAACAAAAATTCCCCAACTCTTTTAGTAGGGGTGGGGATCTTTTCAGGATTAGGATGTATTTGAGTTTTGCAGCTTTATGACAGTACCTTAATGATATGTATGACTGCAACACTTATTTGTTTTTTCCTTTTATGTGTATTCACACTATTGTATAATTATTTGATTTTTGAAGTTTCTAATAAAAAATTCCCCTACTCTTTTCGATAAGTGCCATGGGATCTTTAACATCCACCTGAACTACCACCAGTTCAGGCAGATGGGACCTCGGTTTAACATCTCATCTGAAAGATGGCACCTCAGAAGTGCAGCACCCCTCTCATGCTGCACTACAGTGTCAGCACTGGGATATTAACCCAAGTGCTAGATGTGGGAACTGAACCCACAGCCCTCTGATCTCCCGGCCTCAGAGGCAAGTGTGCTACCTACTGAGCCACTGACACTGATATGAGGCTTTATGAGAGTGTTTTAAGTACAGGTAGAGCACTGATCCCCTCAGTAGCACAGCAGCACTTTGAAGACAGACATGGATAAGGTTAAGAAAAATACACTTACGCTGAAGCAGAAGGTAGCTGTAATACAGAGACTGTCTGAGCCAAATACAAAGCATTGTGACCTAACTAAAGATTATGGCATTGATGTTTCCACCATTTCCAGGATCTTCTCACAAAGAGATTGTTTGCTTTCCGAGTGGAAGGGTGGGGAAAAATTGGAGTGAAAAGAGAAATGCACTGGAAAAAGTGACACTGTAGAAACTGCGCTTTTACGCTGGCTCACAGCAAGCCATGCAGTTAATGCTCCAATAAGTGGCCCAATTCTGCTGCAGAAAGCCCAACAGCTGGCAGATATGCTTGACATCCCCTTCACACCTACAAATGGATGGTTATGTAGGTGGAAGGAGCACAACAGCATAATTTACAAGAGATGCCATGGTGAAAAAAAAACGACACAGACGCCGAGTCTGCAGAAAACTGGCTGAAGAATATTCTGCCCTAAATTCTAATTGACTACAGCCCACTAGACATATTCAACTGTGATGAAACGGGTCTATATTTTAGGGCTACTCCTGAGGGCACTTTGTCGTTCAAACAGGATGCTGCATGTGGGGCAAAAAAGCCAGGGAACGCATAGCTGTTCTTTTATGCACAAATATGAGTGGGACAGAAAAATTACTGATGCAGATATATGTGAGGACATTTGTGGTTTAACAATACCAGATGCGGAGGAGGAGAAACATTCTGACGAGGAGCCAGTTACCACTGCAGCTGTGATTTCCAGCATGGCGACAGTAAGAAAGTTTGTGCTAACAAAAGAAAAGCAGGACTTAAGTTATTTTATTTAACTTTGAAAGCTATGTCCAGTCTCTAGCTCTAAAATCCAGTAACCAGAGAAAAATAACAGATTTTTTTATAAGAAGTAGAGTTGCGTGTAAAGTATTGTATTGTATGTGTTTTTACTCGTATCACGCTTTTAAGTTATAGTGCCAATGCACAATAAAGCGCGGCTACAATTCTCTTGTTTAGAATGCTTTTTTTCGATTGCTCGGTTAAATGCACAGCCCGGTTAAGTGCACAAAAATCCAATATCCCGAGGGTGTGCACTTATGCGGGCTTCACTGTACCAGCTTGTACTTTGTGGGAAACAAACGGGTGCTGTTGGTGCATTTATTTAATGTTTTAGGGTCCACTACACTTTGTGTGTACTTTTAAGGATACGTCAAAGTAATTTTTAAGTAACCAAAAGGACTTTTGGTAGCAAGGGAACTGGACACCAGCTACTAGCTGCTTCCAGTACCCCCACTATATAGTCTTTTATTACTGCGAGCATTGACGAGCACAGCAAAAAGGTGACACAGCTAAGGCAAGCAGCTGTGTCTGCCGTGTCAGCCTGGGAGATCTGGAAATGTTACTACATCACTAAGGCAATTGAAGTGACAGTGGGTGAGTGGTAATTAGAAGACACCATGGATTTAGGAATTGTTAACTTAGAGAATGGCAAATTGGGAATTAATGGTATAGCAAGGGGTGACCTGTTTGTACCATATCTCTAGAGATAGTCAACTAATGGGTGACCTAGGCGTAATAAATAACAATAGGTGCATTACTTTAAGAAGCCATATTTATCAGCTAAGGTTAACATTCCCTAGAAGAAAAAAATAGAAGATTCTTCTATATGCAAACAATTATACCTGTCTGGAATTCACTTCCAAAGGAGGCAGCAGAAGCATAAACATTTCAAATATTTAAACGCAGATTGGATATTCATTTGTTAACTCATTTGGGAATCATGTAACCCGCTGAGTAGGAGATGGACATTATGGCCCCAGCCTCCTGTTCATCTTATAAAATCCTAGTATAGAATCCAAGTATGCGACAAATTCAGTGTTAAAGCAAGTCAAGACTTCATTATCTTCACATGTGCAGAATGCCAAGAAATCAGGGAACTAAAAATAAAGATAATTAACCTCGAAATGGAAATTGTAGCATTACAACAGGAGGCATTTTTTTAGCAGCACAAATGAGACTATAACTCTGCTTCCAAATCAGAATAGTGACCCATTAAGTAGAAAGAGAGATGGAGAACCGGGGGCAGAGGAAGACGGGCAATGGACCACAGAAAACAGGCAGTTTAAGAAGGGTAGGAGAGCTATGGGTTTTTGTATTCCCAAATCCAACTATTTTTAACCATTAGTACAACTTTCTGAAACAGATCGTGAAATAACAGAGGAACAACAAGATGCAGCATTGGGGGGAAAATATAATTGAACATAATGAAACAACTGTTGAGAGTGAATTTGTAATGGAGAATGCAATCCAGACATAGAACAAGGAAAAAACCATAATCAACAATACAGAGATACTCAAGAAAACGTAGAGGAAATGACTCTAAATGATAATTCAAAGTATGGTGATATTACAACAAACAAAACAGTTTATGTGTTGAGTGATTCAATTCTAAAATTTACTGACAGATATACATCTAGAGAAAATAGAGAAAACATCACTACTGGCTATTTTCCAGGAGAAAAAATTAAAGCAGCAGTGCAACACAATCAGGAAATGATCATCAAAATTATTTTTCTTGGTTGTAAGCATGCAGCCATAGATGAGGTTTCCATATCTGTAAATGCTTTTTTTCTAGTGATCTTTAGTTTTTTAGATATTTAAAATTTACTTCAATTGTTGTGTTACCACAATAAATATGGCGGCTGCCTACTTTTCAGCAGCGCTCCCCCTTCACGGCTCATTAGGTCTTTTGATTACAGCAGTGGGACCCTGTGCTGAACACTCCCAATGTCCCTGTGTAGTACAGCTAGTCATACATATATGCAGTTGGCAGAAAAGGGGGTTCCTGTTCAACATGGTGGGAGGCAGAAATGTAAAAAAAAAAAAAAAGGACAACTAAGCAGATTATAAGGTGATAATACAATGCTGGCGGGAAAGAGTACCAGGGACATGCTCAGTAGAGCACAGGGAATAAACTGTCAAAAACGCATCATTTTTTTTACTTTGCACTGCTGCTTTAATGACATTCAAAAAATGCTTCCTGATATAGTAACAGAGAAGAATAACACTGCCACTATATTTTTGCACTTGGGGACAAATAATATGAACAAACAAAATGAGTAAGAAATAAAAGAAGACTTCATTAATGTTTGGAAAACTACAAAAAATATGAAGAGCAAACTAGTTCTGTAAGAGATTTTACCTGTACCAAGAACTGGTAAGAACAGAAAAGCAAAAATAAAGACATTGCTCCCTACTCCCTTCACTCTTTCCTCTCCATCCTCCCCCTGTCAACATGTTACTACCCGCAGTCTTAGATGTTGTGAACATATGAAACTGCCAGCAGGAGAAAGGCAGTTTAGTTTTACTGAGTCTGATCAATGTGGAGCTCTTTCATTTATGCTACATGACAATCCTCCCCCTGCCCCTGACACTCTTAACCTTCCCAATACCCTATTCCAACTCTTATTAAAGGAGATAGGAAACGGTATTTCCAGATGTCTTTTGAGTGCATTAATGATGCTAACATGAGAAGGTCTTATTCTCTTTTCTGGAATTTGATGGTGTTTAAACTTATCAGGCTGACAGTTTGAGAGACTGAGATCATCCGTGAAGCGAGAGCTCTGTTTTTTTTCTGTATCTGAGCCACATGAGTGTAGAATTGTTTTGATGTCACAGACTCCTAACTCACTCCACAGTGACTGTGTTGTCCATTACAGACGTACTAAATTCGGATAACATGACAGATTAGGTTGTATTTATTTCACCTTAGTAGGTGGCTTTTTACATTAAAAAAATAAGCATGTGTTCGAGCTGTGTGTTGGGTAGTAGCTCGTTTCTAAAGAAATGGCAGGTATGGACAGTCTGTACTTGGTATAGCAACACTCGGAGTCTGTTCAGATCAGAATGGCAGTTACACTGAGTGCAGAAAAGGGAACTTGCAATGTTTTCATTCGCGTTATGAATGTTTGCTATATTTAAATGAAACTGGGTACTGAACGGAGTATTGAATGTATCTTTTAAAGTTTTACTAACTGCCTCTGTCTCACCAATTACATCAAACCCTAAGGGGAAAAAAAATGCCATTTGCTCACTCACGCTCATATGCAGTCTTTCAGTCAGTGGTTCACATTTACAAAATGTCAGTTTAAAATTTAGATGATACATTCAATACTCCGGTTCATTTAAATATAGGAAACATGCATAACTCAAAAGAAAACATTACAAGTTCCCTTTTCTGCACTCAGTGTAACTGACATGCTGATCTGAACAGACTCAGAGTGTTGCTACACTAAGTACAGACTGCCCATAACTGCTGTTTCATTAGAACTAGCTACTACCTAACATACAGCTTGTACAGACTTCAGTATTATTTTATATGTAAATAGGCACCTACCAAGGTGAAATTAACACAGACTGATCTGTTTATGTCTGTAATAGACTACAATACAGCCTGATTACAGAGTGAATCAGGGGTCTGTGACATCAAGACAGTTCTGAAAGGCCAGCCTGCACACACAGCGGTAGCGCTACCGCTTGCGACGCGGATGACCCAGATTCGGGCATGAGCCTGGGACATTGGAGGGCTAACCAGGGGAGGAGAATCAGGCATCCTATGGACCTCTCTCCTCCTCTGGGGCGGGTTACTGGTGTTCGAGTAGCCACTTGTGGCGGCCAGGGGTGCAACAGCTGGGATGATTTAGTTTGGGAAGGCGTGGCAGACATATGACTTGTCATTCTCACAATACTGAAAGTCTCATCTCCTTTGGGGAAAATCGAGGTCCATCTGCCACATGATGACACCTGCCCCCACGCTGCTGACCCCGTGCTGCCGACCAGGCTCTCACTCTGATTGTTCTGTCTGGTCTCCATCAGGGAGGGGAGGGATGAGGGGGTGAGGCCATTGGGGTAAGCCAGGGGTCTTCGAGAGTGAGGTAAGTCCGGGGGCTTATAGCGCAGCTGAGCTGGTGTATGTGTGTGTGTGTGTGTGTGGATCGATACAGGCTGGACGAACATAGGAGGAAAAAAGCATACTAAATTAAAAAAATATATAAAATCTCTGAGAGCATGCGACTTGGACAGAGATAAAAAAATGGAGCTCCTGTTTTATGGATGAGCTCAGTCTCTCAGACCGTCAGCTTGATAAGTTTAGACCCCATCAAATTCAAAGAGAAAGGACACAGACACAGAAGTCAACTTCCTAGGTACCAACTGGCCCTCTGCTTATTAAGCTGAAATGTGTTGCATAATTTAGGGCAAGGTTAAAGCTGGAATGTACTGCACATATAGCATAAGGACTTCTATTGTGTATGCCTCTTGTATTATATATATTTTTTTTCTTTGTTGTTCTGCATTTTATATCTCCTGTCTATGTAACTGCAAACTGTATGTGTATGTGCCTCAGGACCTCCTTGTGAATGAGCTTGCTCAACAGAGTCTTTCCTGCAATAAACTTGAACTTGAACTAGACAAGACCTTCGTGTGTTAACATCTTTAATACACTCAAAAGACAGCTGAAAATACAGTTTCCTATCTCCTTCAAACCCTCTTGTCAGGTTTATTACCACATCTGGCAGATTATTCCACATATTCACCACCCTATCTGCAAAGAAGTGCCTTCTTACCTCTTTCCTGAATCAAACCCTCCACCACCAATTTGCAACTGTTATCCCTTGCACACTTTTTCCCGCTATATTGAAAAGATCGTCAGGGTAAATCTTGTGTATACTCTTAACGTATTCGAAAGTCTGTACTATGTCCCTTTGTTTCCTTCTCCCTTCAAGCGTGTATGAAAGACCCTGCTGGCTCTGAATAATTTTTGTAGTTCTAATCTGTGCCACTTTCAGCAGGTTGATGCCCTTTTCTTTGGTAGGGGCTCCAAAAGCACACAGAGTACTCCATGTGTGGGAGCACCACTGACCTGTATGGTGACAGTATTACCTCTTTCCTCCTTCTGGTGAACCCCATTCTTATTCAACCTAGCATCCTGTTTTGCCTTTGCTGCTGCCTTACTGCATCATACTGAGGGTTTCAGACTGTTCGTGATTACAATCCCAAGGTACTTTTTATGTTGTCTTGCACGCACGTGCAAGCAGCATCTTGCGGTATTAGCACATTCAAAGGTGTGTCAGTGTTGTGGCAAATGCAGGGAATGATTTAGTGGGTGTGTCCCTCAGCCACCAATTAGTGAGCATGCTGGCGATGACAGCAGTTTCAGAGAGGACCACGGAGTTGAAAAAAATCTGACTCTCTAATGAGGTGCACTTTCCTTATTGGAGCATCAGATGACAAGACTCCGTTATGTGCCTTTCCTGGTGAAACATTCCAATAAATATGGTGACTTCTGCACCCACCACACAATCCCCACAAAGCAGACATTGGGGATGCCCAATCCCCATGTCAGCATGCCCCCCAAGTTCAATTTGTTTGCCGATGGGGGGACCCAATCCCCATCCGCATCATGTCCCTTCCCCCCACACACACACTTTCTTTGCCGACGGGACTGCTCAGTCCCCATCAGCATCATGTCTCACCCCAAAACAAAAACTTGTGGCACACTGGGAGCCCACCACAGTGTGCCCCAAATCATTTTTTTACCTGTAAATAAATAAAACAGTCCCCTGACGTCCAGTTTCTATTGTTTTACCTATGAAAAAAAAAACAGTCCTTTGTTGTCCTGCTGCACCCCTTCCCCCAACCGTACCCATCGTCTGTGCACCCCACTCGCTGCACTCTCTCACCCCATACTTACCTCTGGAGGGCCAGTGCTGTGATATTCTGTGCAGCAGCAACACGTCTGAACTCTTCAAAAGCTGACCAGGAACAGAACAAAATGAGGAAAGCTTTAAAATGGCAGACAATGGGGGGTTTCAACTTAGGTGGATATCTCAGCCATTTGGGGGAATTTTAGCACCAGATTTTCAACATGGGGTTCTTGAGACCTCACCTTATGAACACATGCACTGGCATCTCGTTACTCAGTCCTGAAAGGTGATTTTGTGGTCACTGTGAGGAATCACCTTTGGGGACCGAGTAACAAAATGACAGTGTCACTGTTCATGAGGGAGGGTCCCAAAAAGCCCAGGTCGCAAATTTGGTGAAAAAAATTCCCAAAAATGACCGCGTTATGAGCGTGCATTGAGCAGTTTTCACACACACTCGTAACTTTGAGAATTTTTTATAGTTTCACTTCAGATTTTCAACATTGCCATTTTTTCATACCTCCTTATGAACAGTATAGCTGACATTTTTCACATCCTGCCCGAAATGTGTTTTCACACCTATGGCACACAATGGTGTGGTCGCTGTGGGAAATGAACTTTCGGGACAGATTAACAAAATCACAGTGCCATTGTTCATGAGGGGAGGTTCCAAAATGCCTATGTTGAAAATGTGGTTAAATAATCTCCAAAATAATTGGGTTACGGGCGTGCATTACGCAGTTTCTACAAATGCTTGTGACTTCACCAATTTGTCATATTTTCACTCCAGATTTTCAACATTGCCATTTTTTACACCACCTCATCAACAGTACAGTTGTCATTTTTTACATCCTGCCCAAAATGTGTTTTCGCACCTGTGGTGCCAAATGGTGCAGTCACTGTGCAAAATCATCTTTCAGCCAATAAGCTGATAGTGCCACCCTTCATGAGGTGGGATCACAAAAAGCCCATGTTGAAAATGTGGACTGAAAATACCAACAAATGCCCGCACTGTTAGGGTTTCCAACCGTAATCCCCCACCCTGTTGAGACTGACAGGCATCAGGGGTGTGACTTGAGATCGTTGGCTGTAATGCTCACGCCATTCCACCCCCCCCACCCTGCAGCCAGTGACAGACATCGAGGTGTGCCTTGGAGTCTTTGGCCCCAAAGTTCACCCCATTCTCCTATACTGCACCCATTTTAGCATATTTCCTTATGGAATGGAGTGAGTGTAAGGCTCAAAGACCCCAAGGTACACCACAACACTTGTCAGTGTCTGCAAGGTACGGTGAGGTAAAATGGTGTGGGCATTATGGCTGATGACTCAAAGGCATACCCCAATGCCTGTCAGTCTCTGCAGGGTGGGGTTCGCATCAGTTCAATACTTCACTGCCATTCCTATTATGCATCTCTCTAACTCCTACACTACCAATGCCAATGCCAGCAAGACAACATTCAGCATTGACAAATGCTTGTTTTCCTTAGTCACTATAACAATCACTCCACCTAGTCTGTAGTCTACTCTGGGGTTGTTTTGCCTATATACATTACTTCAATCTATAAAAAATGTTGCCTCATCCAGTTTTCACTCTCTTGTCCAAGTACGCCTCCCTCCGCATTCCACATCTTAACTAATTTACTAAGGGTCACCCAACCCTTTTATTGTGCTGAAGTCCAAGACCATCAAGCATACCTTAACGTGTTCCCTTTAATGTTAGAAAATGTAATAAAAGGTTCTTTTTTACAGAGTAGTAAGCAAAACATAAAGAACAAATTACATCACAGGCCTGCTACCATACAATCCCCAAATCAAAAGAAAATAAAGAAAGGAACTCACAGTTCTGCCTTTCTTGTTTCCAGCCTCCCTCAATCCAGGGCTCTATAAAGCAGACAAATCCCAGCCAGCCTGCGTCTATAGAATTCACCAAGACAGAGGTCAGAGAAGAACCACCAAGAACACGTGGAGCTAGAAATTTCTTTTTCAATCTAAAGATACAGCAACATTTGTAGTTAGGCAGCAGAACAATCTCAAAAATCATTCTGTATCAGATAAAAAAGACACAACATCAATGTAAAATGATGTAAAACAGAAAGATTAATACACTGGCAGCTCACAGTGTTTTTATAAAAACATGTTTACAATTTATCCCTCAAGAACAGGCTTCAGGCTGCCTAATTCCTAAATCATCCTCTTTTCTCTCTAACCTAAAGGGAAGCAGAAATGTAAAATAAAACATTTTGTTTCAGTTTTTACTTTTTGCAGTCTTCTGTCTCCTCCCTCCCTCCCTCCATTCCTCCCTTCCTTCCTTTATTCCTTCCTTGGGGTTAATGCTTACCAGAGTTGACCTGTCTCAACAAATCGTGCCCCAAACCATTCACAGTTTACTTATTTGGGTATTGTATTTCTGTGGTTCTTTCCTCTGGGTATTTCACAATTGAGGATGGGTTTATCCCTTTTTAAACAAAACACTGAGATCTTCAATAGCATTTGTGTACCTATCCCCCAACCCCCCCGAGAAGTGTACTGCAAATGGTGACTTTACTTTCAGTTTTCTAACCAGGGACTTTCCCCCTTGTTCTCCAATCTCCGCAGCCTGTGGGGACCATCTTGTTCTCTGACACCACTGGGCAGTAGCACTAAATTTCCCAGTGCTCAAACCCTGGTAACATCACTTTCACTGCCCAAGCAGTGGAAGTCAAACAGCCAGGCAGCTCAGCTCAATCGAAGAGCAGAGAAGGCAGTGCCGCCCCAGTCCACACAAACTTTGCATTTACCTAAGAGGTCCACAGCAGCCCTAATTATAGCAGAGAAACATGCACTGTAGGCAGAAAAAGGACACTGGTCCATCAAGTCTGCCCTGTTTTCACCTATTGCGCGGTGTGTGTGTGTGTGTGTGTGTATGCGCGTGTGTGTGTGTGTGTGTAGGGGTGGGGTCAGGAGTCTGCCCTGGTTGATCAAGTGACAGAAGAAGAGATTATCAGAATGGTTATCATCATATAAGAAAGGCTGCAGCCAAAAGAACAGGAAAGGAAAGAAAAAGAAAATTTACTGTAACTCTGGATCGCAAGAATATCTTCTCCATAGTGCCGTACTCTCTGATCTTAGGGCCAGAGGCACGAGGTGTCCATGGGAGCTAGAACTTTTGGGGCTGTTCGTATACATGGCACTGAGCACGGGGCTGTACACCAGTAGCATAAATAATTGTGCCATTCATAACCACCTTGGTTTCTTTTTTCCAAGGAGAGAGAAGAAAAAACAAACTAGGAAATAAAAAAAATACCTGGAATGCTTTTTTTTTGAAGTTTAGACAAGACTGTTTAGAGAAGAAAAAAAAACGAAAAGTCTGAGGAACAGAATGCCTTTACCAGAGAATCCCATGATCTAAAAGTAAAATTACATACTTAGAGTAACTGGTGATCATCCAGAATATCTTCTACATTGATTACCAGTTATGAGTCTGAGCTGGAGGCACTAGGACCCTGCTGGAGCAAATCTCTGGCCACAGGTCTAGCAATGGCTACTGGGCATGGTGCCCGTGTACCCATGTGTGGTACTATGCGCTAGCCAATAACCACTGCTGGTTCTCTCACCATCCTCAGTTCTGTGCACCCAGAGAGAAAATAAAGTGGGGAAAAATAAGAGAGAGCTTGAGATTTCACTAGCCCAAGGGATAGGGAAAAGGATATAGGAAAATAAAAGAACAAGAAAAAACCCTGACTACCAGCTTCTAGATAGAAGAGAAAAGGGCACACTAAGGTGACACAGATGGGTAGTCTGGGTGTGGAGCCAGAGCCTCAGGTCACCACTAGCCAGGCAGCAAAAGGGCTGAAAAGGGTAATGGGAATAAGGTGGTAGCCTTGAAAGCATGTGGGCTCTGGCAGACGAAAGAAAAAAGGAGCATAAAAAAATGGAACCCCTTTGCAATTGAGATGGCACAAGTGTGCCAAGCAGCAGAACCTCAATGACTCCTAACAAACAATTAGCATGCCACCAGTAAAAGAAATGCTGTTTTTAAATAGCTAGACTATGCCCCTTCAAGGAGGGATGGAGCAGAGAAAAACCACTGGTGCATGTTGTGTTTCAGGGCAACTCAGCCCTAAGGCATATAGAGGTGCACATCTCCCCAGTTATCTATGAACCTGCTGCACTGTATATGAGAACTAAAACACTATAGGGGAAAAAACACACCAACTGAGTAATAAGGAAAAATTGCTTGGCGTAGCCAGATAAAAAGAAAACACAACAGACAATTAACCTGCCTCCTCCTGCAAACAACAGGGATGCAACCTGTGTCGAGGCGAGTTCAGGCTGATTCAATCCAGTGCTCTGCACACACCCATAAACAGGGCTATTGTAAAGTAAAGTAAGATTTTGATGATACCCAGTGAGTAATAGGGATGAAGTTCCAGTCTCTGAGAAACCTCAGAATGTCCCATGGGAAATGAGCCTCTCGTAGTCTCTAAGTGCTGCCACCCTGATGTGAATGTCAAAACAATAAAGTTCTCCAGTAGTGGAAATGTGTAGTGGGCGCAAATGAATATACTGTACAGCAGACAGCTTGGATGTAGACAAATGTTCACAATCATTTATTCAATTTTCACGGCAAACAATCTTTATGTTTCACTTACATGTGTAGGCTTCTTCAGGAGATGCCTTTCACTGCTCAAAATATGGAAGCCTACTGATGTATCCAATAATTCTTTTTGCAGTTCATCAAACCCTGTTTTTAAACATCTTCATTTCCACATTATTTTCAGGAAAGCATGAGAGTAGCAACTCAGCGTCTTGGGTAGATGTCAACCAGAAATCCACTAAAGGATTATTAAGGCTATCTGCCTAAGTATAAACATTGAAAATAACGTGCCTGAAGCATCTCTGCCAGGAATCACTGGTACAGGGCATACTCAGCAGAAGAGATGAGGTGGACCAATGATTCATTGTCCTCTGAAGAGGACATGGAGGGAGATGAGGCACCAACTCCGAATGTGTCGATACCTCAGAGAAGGTCCTGAAATGGGCCCTGCAAGACTCTCTGTGCCAGTCTTCTATGGCACCAACCCACACCCAGTGTTGCTCCCACATTAGCAGCCCAAAAGCATTGACACCCTCTACAGAGGGTTTTATTTATTATGTATATTTTTTATTTATTTATTAAGTATTTCACTAGGAAATACATACTGAGCAAAATAGCTTGTTTCCAGATGTGTCCTGGAGGGAAGGGGGATAAGCTTATGAACAACTAAACAAGATATACACAGGTACATGACAGTAAAAATACAGAAAATAAATGAGTAAGAGGTGGATGCAATATAATATTTAAACAGAAAGGCTACAATATGACATTTCAACAGAAAGGAAGGTACTGTGGCCCGGATATTCAAACTGCGCACAAAAAGTGTGCAACAGCAGGAGCAAGCGCAAGTCCACTGCGCCCATGCGCAAGAAGCGCGATATTCAAAAACTGCGCAGGTCAAGATGTGCCTGCAGCATACGACTGAATATCGCACCACCTGTGCCATAGCGCAACCAGGGATGTGCGGTTGCGCATTTCAGATGCATCATAGCACAACCAGGGACGCCTCGTGGAGCAGGGCAGCAGTGCAACAGCACAACCAGGGATGCGCAGGGACAGGATGCAGGGGTCCACCACCCATGTCACAGATGGGCAGAGGAGCACACAGCAGGACAGACATCGCCCCCCACACCCCATGCACTGCACAACTGGTGGAGAGCTGGAATAACCACTGGCCCATGGATACCAGCAACCAACCCACAGCCGGGGCATGGTACCCCAGCACACCCCCTGGTAAGCTGTGACCGGCACACAAGGAGGGCCAACCACCCCATGCCACACCATCCCACCAATGCAGAGCACACCCTGCACCACGATCCCCATACACCCTGCCCAGGAGTAGCACCCAACAGTGCAGGACACCACATGCATGCCACCACCCCCACTGTGACAATGCAACCCTGTGCACCATGGAACCATGGAAGGCAGCCCCACCATGTGCACCCTGCAGTGGGCGGCAGCAGGCAGTGATGCAACAATTGCATACACAGTGCCACCCTGCATGTCCCCCCCAAGGTACAGCTGAGAGACCGACCATGCGTCGGCACACGAGGTACCCCACATGCGACAGGGCATGCCCCAGACCCCACCACCAGCGGTACAGCACCCTGCACACCCTCCCAAGAACACATCCCATCCCAGCACTGGCCACAACAGCCAGCACAGACACACACAGTGTTGCATGGAAGCTTGCGCCACACAGGATGCAACACAGTGCATGGACAAACAGCCACCCATACCCAAGGGCACACCAACACAGGGACACAGTAGCGGGTCAACCAAGCCACTGGCGTGTGGCCACAGCAGCCGTGTACACATGGCCAGCACCCTTACATGGCACAGGTGTGCCAGCCACCCTGTGCAGGCACCAAGAAGCTGTATGCCACCAGCATGCGGCCGGAGCACAAGTGACAGACAGTGGAGCACATCCCCTGCAACAGACACAAGCGACAGCATGGAGGGGGGCACAACAACAGCGGAGGCCACAGTGCCACCGGAAGCAGATATGCACCATACTGGTGACAGGAGGCAACCTAGCATTGTGCTGGGTACAGTGGTTGTCCAGCATGGACAGCCACCACTGACATGTCAGCAGACCGTGCATATCACAGACATGCAAGGGTGTCAGTTGCACAGGCCATGGACGGTCTGACAGGGGTGCCATGCACACAGTGCATGCACTGTGGACCACTGCACACAGGCATCCAGTGCACAGAGAACAACACACAAACCACAGGCAGTGACTGATCCCTCCGTCCACACCATAGGCGGTTCCCTTCCAGACACACACACACGCCCATGCTTGCACCACCTCTGATGCCATGCACATCACTGCAGCTGAGCAAATGTATGTATTAAAAAATATAAACACTCAAACATATGTACAAATATATACAAGGGTGGGGGGAAAGGGCCACCAACCAGGTGGGGGTGGGCATGGGGCAGGGGTGTACAAATGGGAGAGGGAAGAAGGGGTGTGAGGGTGGGTCCAGGGGGTTAGGTGTGTCAGGGGGTCATGGAGGGCCTATTCTCTTCCCCGCTGTCCACTCCTGTGGTGCCTCCGGGTGCTTCTCCTCCGGACCCCGTGCCGCTCCATCTGCTCCAGCAGTGCCAGGGATGCCCACACCAGCTGCAGCAGCTCCTGTATGCCCTGTTCCAGGGCCATCCAGTGTTGTCCACCTAGGACAAGGGAGCAGAGTCAATACGTGTGACTGTCCAGCCCCCCTGCAGCCCAACCATTGTGCATGGCATACAGCCATGTGCCATGCCCCTGTGATGGTGTGCGACCACCCACAGTGACTGCATCCACAAGACCTGCCTACCCAGGCACTCACAGCCATGCGGACCGCTGCACACACCCACCGCCCATGTCCCGCACAGCACCACCGTGGCCGTACAGTGACATGGCTATGCAGTGCGAAGGCAGTGGCACAGCCATGTACCTGGTGCATGCATGGACCACCATTGATGCACTCCCAGACATGCAGTGCCACAGGACAGTGCTGACTGTAACAAGTTGCGTGCATGGCAGTGGTGTCAATGGATGGTGGCCATGCCCCGCTGCCCACCCTGTTACATAGCATGCAATAGTAATCATGGATGTAACACACTCACCATCATCAGGCTGGTCCCTGCACCTCTGTGGTCCTGCATCCGTCCCGGCCTGCTGGTCCTCTTGGTGACACTTCCTCTCCCTTGCCTGCCGGCGCTCCTCTGGGCCTAAGGTGCAAACATGGAGAGAGGAACATCAGTACAATCCAGTAGCAAAGTCCCCCCGCCCCCGTGTGTGTGCAATCCCACACAGCCATACCCATCCACTCCCCACCCCGATACCACCACCATGGTCAACACTGGATGCCCCCCATGTGCTGGACACATGCAACCGTGGTACCTGTATGGACGTTAACAGTGTATGGATGGGGGCACCTACCTGGCCGTGGCACCGTGCCCCTCCTGACATGTGCCCGCAGGCAGGCAAGCCTGTCCAGATCCCTGCACCGGAGGTCCCCGTATCAGTGGCGACACTGCTCAGCCATGCACCTGATTCCCGTGGCCTCCTCCAGCGCCACCGCCACCTCCTCCCATACTGCACTCCTGGCCCTGTCCAGGGGTGCATCACCATAAAGTGCCCCAGCATGGGGCTCTACTATGGCCACCAAATTGGCCAGCTCCACCTGGCTCCACACAGCAGCCCTCCTCCGTGCCATCTCTACAGCTGGTTGGAGTCAAAATGGTGCTCGGTAGCACGGTCTACCATGTGCAGATGCTGCACAGTACAGCGCTGCCATTCCCTATCGCATTGTCACCGAACAGCGCAATAGTGGTGCACCCATGCAGATGCATGGCACCTAGGGGGCAAAGGTCGGGCACAAGGTCAAGGGTCTCTCACGCACGTACCGCCACAGTGCGATTGGAACTCAATGCTTGTAGCGTGATTGGGTGCCTGTGTGTGCCACCTCCTGTAGCGGCCTACCGCGCGCAGTGGTCCCAGTGCGCCTACGGCACCCCAGTGCCATATATTTGAACAGTGCAGTAGCTCCACTGGCACAATGGTGGCTGTGCCCTGCATTGCATCCCGCGCACAGCACGTCAGCAGCGTGGCAGGCGTCTGTGTCATCACCCCGGCATGTGCAGTTCGTATGACTGCGATGTACAGAAATGCGCCTTGCTCTGCACGCTCAACACACTGCACAAAGCGCAACAGCGATATTCAGCCGGCATACAAATCAGCTAATCAGCCATTCAATGGTGCAGATACTGCATTTGTGTCCACTTAAAATTGCGCCTCACCTCATTTGCATGCGTTGCACTATAAAAATGCGACATTGGGCTGCACTGGCCATAGTCGGTTATTGCAGTCTACTGTGGTGAGTTGCATGCTGTTTGGAAGTGTGGACTGTGGTGTGTGGGACATGCATGGGACTGCACAGTCACAGGTAACACCTGTCATTCTCACAGGATGAATAAAGAGTGATCGTGAGGTGGAGGAAGAGAAACAGAGATGTGGGAGGAAGAGGAGGCCTAACTTCACAAAGGCAGAAACAGATGCCCTGTTTGAGGCCTACCTCGACCAGGAGCCGCTGCTCAGCGGAGAGTGGGGAACATCACAGGCCCGTGCTGCTGCATGGGAAGAGGTGGTGCGTGCTGTCAACCTGCATGGCAGCCACCAGCGGTCCGTGCAGGAGTGCAAAAAGAAGATGGGCACAGACAGGCGGAGGATTAAGGACAAGGTGGCTGCCATCAGGGCAGCACGGTCTGAGACCGGTGGGGGACAGCCAGACGTTGCAACGCCTGACCCCACAAGAAGAGTGGGTTGCTGGCAGCATGCAGCGTTGTGCCATTGAGGGTGTTCCAGGTGGTGGATTCCAGAGGGGTGGTAGCCCGTCACTGCATGGTGGGTCCTAGTCTGTCAATGGGGGGGGACAGGGTAGGGCAGATACATTAATGCTACTGTGTTCCCTTACAGCTCCTGAGCATTTACATGGGTCAGCGGTGGTGGGCTTGTCCACTGAGGGCAGTACCATGGACATAGATGAGGGCCCGTCCACCTCCACAGGCATACGAGGGTCAGGGCGACAGTGGGCCTGCCTGGACATCTGGACTGATGGTGGAGCAGGTGCGGAGGAGGCCCTGCCTGTGTCCCAGCGTGCCAGTGTCCATGGATGATAGCATGCTGAGACTCGGGCTGGTGCCGGATCCATCACTGATGATGATGGAGCTCACTTCATGGACAGTGATACGTGTGGGCTGCAGGATGGCCACACAGCAGGTGACATCACGGGCATGGCCGTGGGTGGTGCCACCGTGGAGGCCTGTGTGACATCACAGTCCCAGCCTGTACCTGTCTGCACCAGTGGGGTAGCACTGATGTGTGTCCATGACAGTGGGGCCATTGCGGCCACTGCAGTGGCACCGTTGAGCCCTGGAGAGTGGCAGCCGGAGGGGCAGTGTCAGCAGTCGGCCAATGGCCATGGGGATACAGTGTCAGGGGGCAGCATCAGTGCACCGCCTGTGGACATGCCCAGGCCTGGCCCTGGTGTGCAGCGCCCACCCTCAAGGGGTGCTGCCCATCAGGACCGCGAACACCGTGAGGGACAGCATGCCGATCAGGCAGATGACCTCTTAGAAGAGCACACCCGCATACTCCAAGAATCAGTCGATCAGCAGGTGCAGCTTGTGACAGCAGTGGATGCACTCAGTGTGGCTCTGTGCCAGGCAGAGGAGTGGCACAACAGACACACTGCTCTGCTCCTGGCAGGGATGGACCGAATGCGGGAGGATGTGACCGCTGCCATTGACAGGCAGACACAGGCAATCACAGCTGTCATGGCCACAATGGGCACACAGTTATTTGCCCATGTGTCGCAGACACCACGCAGTGCAATGTCCACCCCCCGTTCCTGGTGCTGTGCGACACCCTCCTTGTTGACACCGGGTTCAGCTGTGGGCATCCCGAGCACACCTGGCGCAGGCATGTTCGGTGTTCTGCAGACCCCTGCGAGAGCACGGTCACGTTCACGCAGTGGAACCCCTGGGGGACCGTCGGTGCCACCCCATGAGGCCATTGGTCAGCCTGTCACTGCTGGGGGGTCTCGGTGGGGCCACCCATGCATCTGTGGTGGCCGTGGCACTGTGGTGCATGACTGACCTGTCTCCCACCACGGCTACTGTCTGATGCTGCCCTGTGTGCATTGTGTTGTTCAACGTGCAATGCACGGGTGGGGTACCCAGCCCTGCACGCACACACACATTCCATCTGCACACCCTCCCGGCTGCTGTCCACTGTGGCATGTGCATGATGATGCCTACGTTGTTCTGTCCGCCACTGTGCAATGGTGCCCAGTGTCTGACACAGCACGACAATGACAGGCACTGGGCGTGGTGGTCTGTGGACGTGTGTGTGGCTAGGGGTGGCGGTTGGGGTCGGCGCGCTTCTACCCTTTGCATGTCTTGTGAGGTGTGTGTGGACCGTGCCATGTTAGACCTTGCCCATCCCCTGACGGTATGGCGGTTCCATGCTCGGCCAATTCCTTAACGACATGCACCCCTGGGGTTTGTCCATGCATGTTTGTGGGTTGTGCCTTTGCCACTGGTGGTTGCACATGGCCCCGTGACTTACCTGGGTTGGTTGAAGTGCTCCTCTGTGATGGTGTCCCGGTGCAGCTGTGCCATCCGGATCATGCGTTCGGCTCCCCACCGCCCCCACCACCACCCTTGGTCGGCACTCGAATTTATAGCTAGGTTTGGTCAGGTAGCCTGCTGAAATAACCTATCAGCCCACATTTCCAGCTGCAGGTTATACAAAATCAACACTAGTGGCAGCTGCTACATACCTCTCTCTATCTACATATACAATGTTATCCCTACTATTAGCAGCTCTCCTGACCTCCAGGATCTTACAACAGGCTCAACAACCCCCCCCAGAGGCACCCAAACCACACTACTACAACTTTTCTTCTCATCATTTATTTATCAATGATGACTCCAGACCCTGTCCCTCCAACATCTCCCACACAAGCCAAAATGATCCTGCTGGCTTATACACACACACACTCATGTTAACCCTAACACTCACACTTGATACGCATTGTACCTCAGCTCTCCCCCCTCCAGACCACAACCCCCCACCACCCCTGTAATCCCTAAAACTGACCCCCTCACTCCCCCCACCCTTCTAGCAAGCATCATTCCCAGTCTCCCAGTCCCACCAACAACGCAAAAAGCCCTACAACCTACCAATCCAAGCGTCCACTCATCAAACTCCGCAGGTTGGCTCTACGGCACACCTACTACTTCTCTTATTATCTGGCAATATCCACCCCAACCCTGGACCACCCTGCACAGTGGCTCTCCAACAAACCCAAGTGGGAGTCTACTGCTAGCTACTCTTAATATGCAGCCTACCAAACCCCCCCCCCCAAGGCTGGATTGCCCAGCATGTACCGGACATCCTAGCCCTCTCTGAGACTTGGCTCTCTGAAAGAATGCCCAATGATGCTCTCTCCCTCAGTAATTATTCCATCTTCCGGGCCAATAGGACCAGCAAGAGAGGTGGTGGCTGTGCAATTTATGTTAAATCCTCACTTCATGCCACTGAAGTACAAACCCCCTCACCACAATATGGCGCCCAGACACTGACAGTCAAACTCAGTCTGGGTACCAAAACCCTCCACATTACTGCGGCCTATATCCCCCCTAGAAACCAAAAACTCGCGTTTGATTCTATCCTCCACAGTATCTCCCACCTACCTAATACTAGTGAAATCATCATAATGGGTAACTTTAATATCAACTGGCTATCCCCTGCCTCATCCAGCTTCAAAGACACTGCCCTGGCATACGATCTTACCCAACTCATCACCTCTCCTACCAGAAGGGACAATAGATCTGGGACCTCCACCCTTTTAGACCTCATCTTCACCAACAGGCAACGGAACCTCTCCCATGCCACGGTGCTTCCTGACTCTATTAGTGACCTCTCCCCGGTGACCTGCTGGTGGTCGGGTAAATTGCCCCCTGCCCCCCCAAAATCTCCTTGTAGAGGCAGCTAAAAAGAGGAGGCCTAGAGAACCTCAAAGCCCATCTATCTACCAACAATTGGCTCCCCATTTACACCACGCAGTCAGTAGACCTAGCACTCGCCCACCTTATAACCACTTTCAACAAGGCCTGTGACATTTTCGCTCCCCTCTCCAAGCAAGTAGTGAAAACCAGAACCACCCCCTGGATCACACCCTCACTACTAAACCAGCTCCAACAAAGGGACAATGTCAAAGAGGCTTTTTGCCCCCCTTTCTTCACGCCTGTCTTCAGGAGCTGGCAACCTTTTTTTTAGATAAGTCTGTTATGGCACAGCATTATTTCCCCTGTTTAGTGTCATAAGTGTGGGTGTAGATTGCCACCCACACGCCACACTTATGCTTCGTAGCTTTAATGTATTTTATTTTTGCTCCCGCTAACTCCTGGAAACAAAGCGCCCCCCCCTTCGCTCTATGTGAGTCTTGGGATGTTTAATGCTGTAATTTGTTCTGGGTTCTAATGCTCCCGTTTAGAGAGAGTCATTATATTTTTAAATTATATCTTCTTTCGGTAGTTTTCCCCTTCCCTCGAACATGCGCATTTGAGGAGGAATTTCCGATACGGAAATTCTGTCTTTTACTAAAGGAATTCCTTACTCCTGGTGAGCGTTCCTCTCGAAGGTGCAAGAGGTTAAACATTTCTCCTCTCAGCACTAGGACCAAGAAGCCTATTCTTTTCGTAGCTTCAAATGTTTTTTTTTTGTTGTTGAAAAGCTTTTGGTCCGTAGTGCTGCATTGTGGACTTTCGTTTGAGGTTGAAAACCGCATTTGCTGTTCACCTGCTGCGGTAGTCAGTATGGCGTTTTTCAGCGCGGAGTTCAACTCGCAAATATTCATATTACCCTAAGGAACCTTGCACACTGTCCTGTTCAATAAAAGAATCCTCTTAGTGAATGAAGGGACAGTTCATTTTGAAATAGGAATGCTTAAACACGTGTTTTTTCTTTTGTAAATGAATGAATGTTAATCAAATGATTAAATATCATGGGGATAAAATCTTAAAGAATACAAATCTTCAGATAAGCACAGTTAAACTGCTGCACCTATCTGAGTCCTTTAGTTATGTTTAAAAGTATATTTTATTTTCCCTCTTACTTGAACTATTTTCATCTCTTCCTCCTTCCTGCTTCTTCTTTTGCTTCCTTCTGTCTAAGAGCCGGCTGGCCCTTTTGTGTTAATATTTATAATGTATTCTGAGGTGGGAGGAGTTTATACTGTGAAACTAGCTTCTTCTGTTATAAAAATAGTATTTAGAGTAATGGGTATGATTTTATAAAACACCCGAATAGATTTGTTGTATGTTAAAATAACTATAAACTAGTTTGAGCAAAAGACATTTTCTTTGTTAAACTCAGAGGAGGGGTTCCAGGTCACATGATCACTCCTCCCTATAAAATTAGCTCAAATGTTAATGAAAGTCAGTCTTGTGTTGGTCTTCCAGACAGTAACACTGCTCTAGCTGCTTTCTAGAGCTGTATCTATATGGATTTTTGGATTTTGTCTATATTTTATTGTCTGAAGTTCGTTATGATGTGAGCCAGTATTCGATTACTTTAAATAAATACTTGGACATCTGAGTTCCATACCAACACTTCTGGAGTTGTGTTTTGCCTTATATCCCAACACTTCCACAGACAACCTATGGCATAAGGCCCTTGACTCCCAATGCACGCAGGATAGACAGCTATACCAGCAGGCCTGCAACAAATGTACATGGGCCTTACGGCAGGCAAAAGCTACTTACTACTAACAAACTCTAACCTCCTCCTGGGAAGATGGTAAAAAATTCTGGAACAACATAAAAGAACTCAGTGGGAAATCCTGCTCCCCCACCCCCACTCAACTCACTATAAATAGGGATATCACCCAGGATCCTTCCACTATCGCAGAAGCCCTCAACTCTGCCTTCTCAGACCTCTCCCATATCCTCCCTCCTGATTTCTTCCACCCTGTCCCCCCCACTCTCCCCCTGACACCTCGCGTAACGTCAATACGATACCCTTCAGGCTGAGAGTCATCTCCTGCTGCGAGGCAAAACACTACATTGCCGAAGCTATCGCCAATACCCGATACAGCAATGATTCCCTAGATCTTAAACTCATTCGGCTGACCCTGGATGTCACATTACCCCACCTTACTAAAATTCTCAACCTTTCTCTATGCCTAGGTCAGTTCCCCTCAACCTGGAAGACAGCCATAATCACTCCCATTCTGAAGAGCAGTGACCCCACTAATACAAGCAACTATAGACTGATTTCGATACTTCCACCTCTCTCCAAAGCACTGGAAAAAATAGTTTCGGACCAGCTAACAGAACACCTAACTAAACACAACCTTCTCTGCCGGGAACAGCATGGTTTCTGGACTGGCCATAGTACTGTCACAGCACTTTCTGAGCTCACCTCGTTCATCCATGAGGCCCTAGACCAAGGCTCTATAGCAGGTGCGATCTATGTGGATCTGACCAAGGCATTTGACACGGTCAGTCACGAGCTACTGCTTTGCGTCCTTCCACAACTAAATGTGGTCCCAGAGGCAACTGCCTGGTTCAAGGATTACCTCTCAGGCCGGTCACAACAAGTCAGGATAAACACCACCATCTCCTCCTGCAAAACAGTTTGCTTTGGGGTCCCACAGGGCTCTATACTCGGCCTGCTACTATTCACCCTCTTTTTAAAATCTCTCCCCAAGGCATGCAGCGGTCACCTACTACTCTATGCTGATGATGCGGTACTGTTTTGGAAACACCTACAACCAAGTGCCCTCCAACTAGCCCTACAGGGTTTCTTCTGGGAGCTAGAGACCTGATTCACTGAATATCGCCTGATCATCAACTATAAAAAAACTAAGTCCATGATCTTTGTGCACCGTCAAAGTCCACACAGTCAGTCGGCACTCCTAATCAAAAACACACAAGGTGCCCCACTTGAACATGTTACAAGTTTTAAATACCTGGGTATCACATTAGACACCTCCATCTCCTACCATAGTCACATACAACTTCTCTCCTCCGCTATCGGCGCCAGAGTGGGTATCCTCTACAGACTTAAACACTGCTTACCCACACAGGCCATACATCTTGCAGTCTCCTCCTCAATCCTCTCCCTAGTTGACTACGGGATAGTGATATATGGCTCAGCAGAACCCACCACACTACGTGGCATTAACACTGCCTTGAATAAAGCCTGCCGCCTAGTCACCAGCAGTGACAGACTAACTCAAACCTGTGAACTCTATGCTTTGGCAGGTTGGCTAAACTTCCAAGAAAGACTAAAGTATCACACCTGCATCCTCCCAAAAAAGATACATCTCCAGCTAGCCCCCGTCGGCCTTCTCTCCATTATCAATGCAGCCCCCCTCAGGCGTAATACAAGGCTCACAGCAAACTCCTCTTTTCTGGTCCCCCATTGTAGAACATCCCTTGGGCAAAGATCCTTCTGCTACCATGCCCCTCTTTGGCTCAATACTTTACCACCCCCTATCTCTCAGACCCATAGCCTCTCCCTATTCAAAACAGGCCTCAAAGCACAACTACTTGAGTCAGCTAAATGTGACTGTGACTAACACTGCCCTCTGCTTGTGATCCCAAACCCTCCTAATACCTGACACAGGGTCTCTCTAGATCCCATGAATCGGCATCCTGCATGTCTCTGTCAAGTGATATCCAGAATGCTGCCTACTACTGTCACCGGTTAACTAAGTTAAAGCCTGGACTGCACTACAAGTACTGTTATGTAAATACTGCTTGTTTATGCACGTTTTTCTGTATTTGTTTACCCTCCACCCCCTGTAACTGATGTGGAGCCTTTGCAAAAGAGTCTGTGACTCAAAGGATTGTAATTCCGATTATATTCAATAAATAAATAAATTCCGAACACCCGCTCGATGACATTGCATGTGGTGGCATGTGCCTCATTGTAGCGTTGCTGCGATGGGGTCGCGGGCCGCCGGTATGGTGTGAGCAGCCAGGGACGGAGTGGGTATCCACTGTCACCTGTGTGTAGAAGGTGGACGTTTGTTTGGTGATCAGCGTCACCCTGCCTTGGGCCATCTAGGCCAATATCCATGTCACCTTTGACTATGCTCCTCCCAAGCTCCATGTCTTTCTGCGTGCTTTGCATACTCACCCACTAGGTGGCCAGTGGGGATGTCCCAACTCTCGAACCTGTGGCACAGTGCAGACTGGTGCCAGATGAAGACATCATGTGCTCCCCCAGGGTGCGTGGCATAGACATTGATTATGTGCCCCCTGGCATCACACACCACCTGGCAGTTGATACTTGCATACCCCTTCCGATTCATGTATGCAGCCCCTTCAGGGCCAGGTGGCATGTGGATGGCCACATGGGTGCAGTCTGTTGCCCCGAGCACGCCAGACATATGTGCTACCCTGTGGAAATCCTGTATGTTTGCTGTGCGCTCTGCCAGTGTGCTGGGGAAATGGATGTACTCCGCAGCATGTGGCAGCAGTGCACTGAGGAATTGGGTGAGGAGATGTGACGCGGCTGACTGGGTTATGCCTGTTGTGTCCTCTGTTGGTCTCTGGAAGGTACCCATGGCGAGCAGGCACATGCAAGCTGTCACTTTGGACTCCACTGACAGAGCATGGCTCCGTCGTGTGGGTGCCTGCATCACATCACTGCACAGATCACAGAGCCACTTCAGGATCGCCCAGTTCAGGCGGTACTGGCCCACGATCTCAATGTCAGTGTACAGCTTGAAGCTGGTGCGGGCTCGGTACTGCCTGTTGGGAGCATACTGCCAATGGGCCCTTCCACATCCGCGCCCCCCTGCTGCCTGCCTTCTCACCCCCCCTCATAACTGCCTCCATCTGGATGATGGCACTGGCCATGTCCCTGGCTTGTGTTCCCCCCTGGCAGCTGTTTCTGTGTTCCCTCCACTGTCCTTGCTGCTACTCCCCCTGCACCGAGAACACCTCCCTGTAGTGGCCTCAGCACTGTATGGCACTTCCCCCTTTTGACCTGCACTGTGGCAGAGGCTCCCCACACCGTCCCTGCTCCTGGGGGTTCCAGGTGCTCTGTCTCTCTTCTGCCCTGTCCTGCTCCCAGTTTTTGTGTGCCTGTGTGGCTGCCTGCAGTTCAGCAACATGTGGCTTCCCTGTAGCGTTCTTGTGCATCTCTCTTGTTCCTTTTTATTTTGGATCATTTCTGCTATCGCGCAACTTCCGTTTGCTCCCCTACTGCGCATGGCGCATGTTGTTGAATATCACACTGCGCCATTTATGCATGGTTCCTCCCCCTTCACTTGCGCATGCATTCATTATCATTGCGCTCTTGCGCATTGTGATTTGGGGGGGGCGCATCTGCCTCCCGCTGAATATCACAGAATGGTGCATTTTCGGACTTGCGCTGGTGCATCCCTGTTGCGCAAGGTGCAACCCTTTTAAATATCTGGGCCTGTATATACAAATGTGAAATATACAGCAATATATATATACACCGCAATATACTGTGGCAGCAGGTATGAACTTGGGTGAATTACAAAGTCCAAGAAAGCATATACAAAGGCAAACAGAAAAGGTAGGTACAGTATATACAATTAGTACACAAACAGTGGTAGCAGTTAGGTGCTGGGTACTACAAAGTACTGGTAGGTAGACAGTTGTGCAGTATACAGTGACAGCCATTAGGTAACTGGGGAACAAGGGGATGGGCAGACTATGCCATAAAATGAATTGCGGAAAGGGATTAGGGAGTGATTATAAGCTGGTACGAGGAGCTTTGGTACAATGGCAGGGAAGAGAGGTGTGGGAGCAGAGAAGAGAGAGTAGGGAGGGTTTTGAAGAAGCAGAGTGAATGTTTCGAGGGAGAGAATTCCAGAGTTTAGGAAAGTGGGAAGAGAACGCTGATTGACCCGCAAGAGTTCTACGGGAAGGAAGCCTGAGGGAAAAAAAAACAAAGTTTCGGAGGAAGTATGAGGAGGGGGTGGAGGGAGAGAGTAGGGAGTTGAGATGGGGGGTAGAGAGGATAGCCAGAATTTGTAAGTGATGGAGGCACAATGAGACAGACGGCGATCCTCCAGGGAGGGGAGGGGAGGGAGAGAGAGCAGAGTAAAGGTACAGTGGTGGGTGCGGGTAGGGTAGTTAAGAATAAAGCTGCAGAAGGAGTGGAAGAGGGGATCCAGTCTATCTAGGGTGGATTTAGGTGTAGCACCATAGACTACGTCGCTGTAATCAAAGATTGGGAGGATCATCTTGGTAAGTATGTCACAGTGGGCAGGGAGGAGGATGCAGCTTTTATGCCTATAGAGGGGACCCAGTTTAGGTTGAAGCTTTTTGTGAACAGCGTCTATGTGCTGGGAGAAACAGAGGTGATGGTCAAGCCAGATGCCTAAATACTTGAAGCAGGCACGTCGTCAATTGGGATGCCATCTAGAGTGTGGATGGAAGGAAGGAAGGGATGGGAATTTAGAGAGCCGTGGTCTAGTGCCAAAGCACATAGAGACCATCCTTTTGGCATTTAGTGATAACTGATTTGACTAAAACCATTTCTGGATTGAGTCAAAATCAGGTTGGAGTTTGAACATCAGCTCAGATGGCGATGAACCAGTGACAAACAGGGTTGTGTCATCTGCGTACATGTGTATGGGTGCCGATGAGCAGGCAGATGGAAGGTCATTAAGAAATATGGAGAATAAGAGTGGTCCCAGTACCAAGCCTTGGGGGACACTGGTGGGGGCTATGGAACTCCAGAAAGGGCCTCGCACAAAGGAAGGCCAATCAGAGTCACCTGATTGGTGTCTTCCTACATCGGAGTGAACATAACTTTGAATTGGAAACCTCTATGCTAGAACACCTCTCCATTAATCTATTCATAGGGATAAACAAAATATTAACCATCACTACCGTATCCCAAACCCCAGGAACACCTTTCCCTGAGCTCGCATCCCTCCTCTCTAATAGGTGTTCCCTTCCACACAATAGAGAATGGATCATCTTAGGGGACTTCAACCTTAACTGGGACAGTGGCCAGTCGGACAGTGCCAAAGATCTTATTGCCAGCTCTGGGCTACCCCAGATAATATCTTCCCCCACAAGAACAAATTATAAGACAGGTAACAGTTCTACTATCGACTGGGTCATAACTTCTAATCCCTCTAGAGTTGTAGCCGAGGGTGTTCTCCCAGACTCCATCAGTGACCACTGTGCTGTGTTCTGTCATTGGTCCACAAAAGCCCCAAAATGTGCGCCCAATTACATCTTCACCCGACAATTAAAAAAAGCTAATATAGAAGAGCTTGCTCTACATAGATACATAGATACATAGACAGTGTCGGCAGATAAGGGCCTATGGCCCACCTAGTCTGCCTATTTGAGCTTGTAAGTTCAGTTTGTTTTCCTAGAAGTCTGTTTCCCCTTACCCCTGCCCTCTAGAATTCCTTTATGTCTATCCCATGCATTCTAGCTTTCAACTCTGCAGACTGGTCCTTTACGTCTGATATAAAAAACATAGACCTAGCCTTAGATGATTTCACCAAATCATTTAACAGGATTTGTGGCTCCCAAATCCCTGTAAAGAAGATCAGAGCCCGCGGGCGATCCAGTGGATGGATCACCCCAGACCTGCTAAAACTTATGCATGCTAGGGACAGAGCCTGGGCTAAGAACAGGAAATCTCCCTCTCCCAGTCTCCTACAAGAGTACAAAACACTTCGGAACAGGGGCAAATCAGTGGCTTGTTGTGTTAAAATCAATCACCTCAGGAACAGTCAACTCTATGATAGAACCAATTCCAAACAACTCTGGAAACCTTAAACTCCCTCATGGGTGAAAACAGGAAGTGCGAACAAATCACGCTCCAGACAGAAGAGAAATTAACCAACAACCATTCAAGCATGGCCAACTTGTTCAACTAATTCTTCAGGGACCTTGACAAGTACAAGACACCTCCCTCCTCTGCTGCCCAAAATCTGCCCCTGAATTTCTCTCCCCCAGAAGCAGACTTCCTTTCATTCTACTCCAAAGCTCTCTCGTCTGCTGATATGATTAAACTTATAAGAAAAAACAACCCAAGACCCACACTGGCCCTGATGGGCTTGACTTCTGCATCCTAAAACTCATTATCAAGGAGATTGCCATCCATCTTACAAATATTCTTAATTTCTCCCTTTGTTCTGGTACCTTTCCCTCTATCTGGAAAACTGCTTCCATCAGGCCACTGCACAAAGTCGGTTCTAAACAAGATGTGAGTAATTATAGGCCTATCTGTCCCCCCCCCCCAAATCTTGGAAAAGATAGTTCATACTCAAATCACGGAGTACTTAAACAAATACGACATCCTGACAGAGGCTCAGCATTTTTTACAATCTAAACATAGCACGGAAACTGCACTCGTTAGGTTCACTCAAGACATTTACAAGGCCATGGATGATGGCCAATACATAGGTGCAGTATCTGTGGAGCTTACCAAAGCTTTTGATTTGGTGGACAACAACCTTCTACAGTCTTCTCTTGCTCTGCTGAATTTCTCCTCCAACGTAGGAAACTGGTTTGTCGACTGTCTGCACTTGAGTTAGCACAAAACCGTTATCCAGGGTCATCCTTCATCCGAATGCCTTATTAAGTACAGAGTCCCACAGGAGTCTATTCTTGGTACACTCCTCTTCTCACTGTTTTTCAACAACATCCCCTCTGTTTGTTCACAGACCAACATCATCCTTTATGCGGACTACGACGCTTTATACTGCAAAGATGCAAATCCTTCCTCCCTCCTCTCCAAACTACAATCAGATTTCCACAGCCTTCATACGTAGTTCAGCACTCATGGAATGATACTAAACTCCCAAAAAACTAAATTTATGATTTTTGCTGGCCTGTGGAAACCTACAAATTTCGATCTCACCCTCACTGATAATGATGGCATGGTCATTGAGAGTGTGTGTGAATTCACATACCTTGGCCTTATGCTTGATGAACACCTATCCTTTGGCCCACACATAACTAAACTCATAAATAAAATTCACCAGAGACTTGGACTCCTTTATAGGATCAAGCAATTCCTCCTACCTGAAACTAGAAACAGGCTAGCTACCAGCTTGCTTGTACCTCTTCTTGGTTATGGTTCCATTATCTATTTCCCACAAAGTAATTTGGTTTTGTTCTAGAAACAGAAACCTACATACAACTCTATTATCAGATTTGTCACAGGACTTCCCCATTGAACTCACAGCTGTGCCCTCTATGAATTGGTTCGGTGGTTCTCCTTGGGGGACATCTTCTTTTGGAAGGTCGCCATGTTCTCTACAAAATCCTCCATAACCACCTTCCCCACAGCGTCTCCTCTGTTCATAAAAGCTGGCCCCTCCTGGATCACTAGGAGTGCTGTGACCTCCCAATTTTTTGTCCCCTGCTGCAACATCACTCTTGGGCAGATATCGCTCACCTTCAGAGGTCTCAAGCTCTTTAACACCCTTCCTCCCAGCCTCTCTTTCACCCCCTCTCTTGGCACCTTCAAGGGCAAACTTAAGGAGCACCTGCTCTGTAAACCCTATTGTAACTGTTCTTCATAATATTCCTTAGTACTACCTCTGCCTTGTCTAACCTATTGACTCATGCAACTAGCTCCCCTTCCTTCTACCCCTGCCTCCTGACTTTCTTCCCTTACTCCCGATCCCCTCCAGCTCTATCTGGAATATCCTTCTTCACTTCCTATGAAAGGCTCACCTTAGTACTGTACATATTTTTTTTTCATGCTGTAAAATTTTTGTTTTGTTGTAAATAATCCAGTTTAATGTTCTCATGCTTATTTGATATTGTTTCTGTTTATTTATGTTTTCTGCCTATACCTGTACCTTTTGTTCTCTCATGCAGATTTGTTTCCAGCTGTATAGTTGCTAAAATTTGCTGTTACAATTTGTATATAGTCTCCTCTGTTACATTCTGTACAATTGGACACATATAAATGGGCATTCTTGCCCACATGCCTTTCTAGTATAAAATAAAATTGATAGATTGTTTGATGATCTGATTGATGCCCTTTGGGAACCTCCCCCCAAGTAAGGAGACTTGAGGCCATACAGATCCCACAGAATGACCCCATTCCTCACCGATGACATCAACCAGCAGGTCCATGGATAAATCTGGCACCAGCTCATCATCTGACTTTGAGTCAACACCTCCACCAGCACAAACCCGGGGCAGATGACATTCTCAAGAACAGGTACCTCTGCGGCGGCATTGTCATCATCATCCTTGACACCACGCTCAGTGTCAACACCAACATCTGGCTTGGCGCTCACCCCCCTTCTCGGTGAGCGGATGACACTGGAGTCAGACACAGCCATCAAACCGACATCACTGTTGGCACTCTGCTTGGAGCTGGACATAGGCTGAATACCTTGGCCATTGCCAAAACTGTCCTCAGGTTCGGAGTCGTCCCCTTCCTCAGAATCTCTATCAACTCTGTTATCAGCAACAGCCTTGGTGCCAGGCCTTCCCCTGGTACCACCAACAGTGTGGGGGAAGGTCTGGTGCCATCCTTAGTGTCACCTGCTGTGTCATCACTACAAATGGTGACAACAGCATGGATGACACTGAAGGATGGCATTGAGGTGTACACTGGTGTGGACTCAGCATATAGCTGCAGCCTTGCCACCAGGGATATTTGCTTCTCAAGGCAGTCAAACTGTGGAGAGTTCCAAGCCAGCCACCCAGAAGGAGCCAGCTGTCCACCACATCCAGCCACCAGGGTCTCTGTCTCAGTGCAGTGTGATCACGAAGAACCGTGTGCTTTTTTGGAACAAGAGGTGCCAGAAAAAGACCCTGGGGAAGGACCTAGCAACCTTAAAAAAACATAAAAGAAAACCCACATAGCACAGAACAGAAAGCTGTAGGGGTGCATTTATTGGCAAAACAGTCACTTGACGATTGCAGAGACAACCATTTAATACAGCTTTAGTCATATATTTACATAGTCATTAGTTAAATATTCAATGCATAAATGAATTCATAAATATAATTTGGTTGGCACATGTAGCAAAGTATGAAAAATAGCTGAAACTAGTGATTCAATTTCTAGGGATGAAATCCGTCAAATGGTGATACATCTTTTTACTCATAACATAAAAGTTTCAGTTCCAGCCCAAGAAAAAAAGACAGAGTGAATAGAAGCAAATAAGGTGCGGGGGTTGGAGGGAATAAGAGGGTACAGCGAGAAGGAAAAGAAAGAAGAAAAATTAGATTGAGGGATATGGCAGAAAACCTGATAGAAATACATAATCTAAATCTGGGCTGGCAGTATAGCCTAGAGGTTAGAGTAATGAGCTGTGGACGAGCTTAGTACATCCAGCAGACCAGACCTTGGTTTGATTCTCACAACCTCCACTTGCATACTGTATGACTCTGAGCAAGTCACTTAACCACCCAGTGCTCCCAGGTCATTCCTGAAAACAGGCACCTGTGCCTAGTGGGCCTTACCCGGTTACCAAAGACTAAAATAAAATAAATTAATAAAATAAATGCTTTAATATAAGAGTCATGTATTCAAAGTAATATAACAAGTCTGACCAGGTAAAAATAGCAGTGGTGGGGTGGGGCAAGAACCCATAACTCTCCATCATCATATAAGATTAGGATAACCACCTTTGGATGAGGCAAAAACCAGATTCTAAGCTCCGCCCCAGCCCCACCCCTTTTCATGACTCATTATGCATTGATCCTCCTAGAAAGCCATTTGTTATATCAAAAAAAAGATAACACTTATAGCAGCAGTGCAACAAAAATGTGAAGTTACTGTACTGTACCTGTAACAGTTACTTTCCTAGGTTCTTCTTAGTTCTTTATTTACTTATGTATTTATTTATTGACATTGGTTTACCAGATAAACATACAGAGATAAAAGAAATCTCATTTACAGATATGATCTCATGGAGACAAGGGAAATACTGTAAATAACATACAACAGTATACATGGTATATAATAATACATAAAGAAATTGTTTCCTGTAATGTGTACTTTATCTTTTTCTGTCTCCATTTCCTTTTCATGTCCACAGTACTATTTCAAAGCCAAAGAAGTGACCATACTTTTTTCTTGAGGTAAAAAATAATTTCAAACATTTAAAAATGCCTACACTCTGTTGGAAATGAAAATGTTTACCAGCAAATGAAAGTGGAAGACAACTGGCTCTGTTACTGTTACAAAAGGCGGGGGACAGCTTTGCTACTATGCCACTTTAAGATGCAGTGGAAAGATTAGGTTAAGTAAGTGCTAATGGTATTAATGGCCATACTTTACACCTCCCATGTTGACTGCTTTCACAAACAAAGGGCTATACTGACAACAGAACTTGTTTGTAACCTGGATATGTAGCTGAAACAATGAATGATATGGCAAAATCTGTTTTAAAAGTATGTGAGCACTCAAAATGGCTCAAAAACCTGACCAGCACAGAGTAAAACCGGATTACCTGATAGGGACCCTGAAAACCTGATCACCAGGTAAAAAACCTGACAGGTGGCAACCCTATATAAGATCTACAAAAATAGCAATTAAACTTATCAAGGTTAACATGAGGTTAAAGTCCCACCATGTGAGTTAGAGAAAACAGAAAAGGACAGCAATAAGCCAGGGGTTGGGGGTAGGTTTGGATGAGGAAGGGGAAAAAGGCTAACGGCAAAGATATCACAGAGTAAAAAGGTCAGAATGAAGGCAAACATATAATATGCTACTAGATAATTACAAAAGAATAATGCAGAAATAATGTTTGATGCACATATTGTGACACTCAGTTCTAAAATATTATACACTTGCCCAGCAGTTAATAGTGGCCTGAAAAATATCTGTATAAATGAGCTCTAATTCCCATCTAAAAGAACTGAGTGTAAGCCAGCCTGGTGGTGCTGAGGGTTGAGGCACTGGGCACCACACCTTGCACCATGCCAGTGACCCGGGTTTGGGAACAAGCTCGGGTTGTCAGGGCCTGTGGGGGGAGTCAGGAGCAGGATTGAGCTGCCATGAGGTGGCTCTCCTCTCCTCTCCTCTCCCAGGGAGGGATGAGGGATTTTCCTGGCCCTTGGCTGCCACCTGGTGGAAAACGGATGGCAGTTCAGGTTACAGGGGGCCCAGCGATAGCCAGGGGTGGGGATGAAGGGACCGAGCCGGTACCCGGAGTGCATGTGCGCCTCCACGTGCCTGCACTGCCGTATCTGCCGGGGTCCAGGGACTTTTAGAAACATAGAAACATAGAAACATAGAAGTTGACGGCAGATAAGGACCGCAAGGCCCATCCAGTCTGCCCATTTCTTTTTCTACCTTATAAATGTGCCATCGGCCTTTGCTCTGTCAGTGACCTATCTATTCATAGTCATTTGTATTGCTCCCTTATGCCTATCCCATGCCTGTTTGAAGCCCTGCACTGTATTCATAGCCACCACTTCTTGTGGTAAGCCATTCCATGCATCTACCACCCTTTCTGTGAAAAAGAATTTCCTCACATTCCCCCTTAATCGGCCTCCCTCTAATCTCATGCTGTGTCCTCTTGTCCTGCTATTTTCTTATATTTAAACATGTTAGACTCTTTCACCTTGTTTATGCCCTAAGGTGTTTAAATGTCTCGATCATATCACCTCTCTCCCTCCTTTGCTCAAGGGTATACATATTGAGCTCCGTTAATCTGTCCTCATATGTCTTCTGATGCAGTCCCTGCACCATTTTGGTTGCCCTCTCTGGACTGCCTCAATTTGGTTAATGTCCTTGTGAAGGTGTGGCCTCCAATACTGCACGAGTACTCCAGATGGGGCCTAACCAATGTCTTGTACAGAGGGATTATTACCTCCTCTTACGACTTGTAGATACTTTCTACTAATACATCCTAACACCCCCTAGCCTTACCTACTGCTTTAGAGGTCTGTTTGATGATTTTAGGTCATCAGTGATGATGATGCCCAAGTCTCTTTCTTCTTGTGACTGCTAGCAACTCCTCCCAGCCTATAAGTGGCTTCAGGGTTTCTCTTCCTATGTGCATGATTTTGCACTTCTTTGCATTAAATCCCAGTTGCCACTCTTCTGACATCATTCTGCTAGTTTATCCAGATCTCTTCTCATTCTGCCCACCCCATCTGGATCATCTACTCTGTTGCAGATCTTGGTGTCATCTGCAAACAGACAAGCCTTACCTCTAGTCCATCTGCGAGGTCACTAATGAAGATGTTGAATAGGACTGGCCCCAGGACTGATCCCTGAGTACCCACTTGTGACTTGCATCTCTTCTGACTGTATACCATTTACCACCACTCTGTTTTCTGCCAGTCAACCAGTTTGCCACCCAGTTGACCAACTTCTGACCCACCCGAGCCTACCTAGCTTATTTATCAATCTTCTATGTGGAACAGTGTCAAAGCTTTGCTGAAGTCAAGGTAGGCGACATCAACTGCTCCCCTTGGTCCACCACTCTGGTTACCCAGTCAAAGAAATCTATGAGATTAGTTTGACAGGACCTTCCTTTTGTAAACCCATGCTGTCTTGGATCCTGTGCCCCTATGGATTCCAGGTGTTGCACTATCCTTTCCTTAAGGAGTGCCTCCATACGGGGTTACGGGGAAAAAAGCATAAAAGTACATACAGAAAACTAGCATTTGTCAATGCCAAAAGTTCACTTGCAGGTATTTGCAGTGGTGTTTGGCACCTGGACATGGCTTAAAAAAAAATTAGTGACAAAGAAGTAAAACGAGGGACACAGTTTAACAATTGATTCTATCCCCTGAAGCAGGCAGCATAAGGGTATTGGTGTAAAATACTTTGTCTGCAGAAGAGCAAGTCTGTAACTCTGTTTGACAATATTGTGAGCATACAGTATACCCACTTTTCAGTCACAGAAAGACAAATTTTAGGAGGGACAGGAACATTTTGAGGCAAAATCAGAGACATCCCTGAAAATCAGGGAAAGCTGAGAGGTATGGTCCCTCTTTCCCCTCTCACTTCCCCCCACTGACTCTCTCCCTCTCCCCTCCCTATTCTCTCTTTCTCTCCCTCTGTCTGTCTGTCTGTCTCTCTCTCTCTCTCTGTCTTTCTCTCCCCTGTCTCTGTCTCTGTCTCTCTGTCTCTTCTCCCCCTCTGTCTCTCTCAGCAAACAAGCATTTGTCAATGCTGAATGTTTCCTTGCTGGCATTGGTAGTGCAGGAATTAGAGAGATGCACAATAGGACTGGCAGTGAAGTAGTGAACTGACACCGACCCCAGCCCCACCCTACAGAGAGTGATAGGTATTGGGGTGTGCCTTTGGGTCATCGGCCATAACACTCATGCCATTTCACCTCACCTTACCCCGCAGACACTGACAAGTGCTGCAGTGTGCCTTGGGGTCTTTGGACCTTACACTCATCCCATTCCATAAGGAAATACACTGAGATGGGTGCAGTATAGGAGAATGGGGGGTACTTTGGGGCTGAAGAGTCCAAGGCACACCTCGAAGCCTGTCACTGGCTGTAGGGTGGGGGTGGAATGGCGTGAGCATTACAGCCAACAATGCCAAGTCACACCCCTGACGCCTGTCAGTCTCTACAGGGTGGAGCGTTATGGTTGGAAACCCTAATGCCCCGGGCATTTGTTGGTATTTTCACTCCAAATTTTCAACATGGGCCATTTGTGACCCCACTTCATGAACAGTGGCACTATGAGTTTGTTAACTGAAAGGTGATTTGCACAGCGACTGTGCCATTTGTCACCACAGGTGCAAAAACATATTTTGGGCAGGATGTGAAAAATGACAGCTGCACTGTTCATGAGGAGGTGTAAAAAAATGGCATTGCTGAAAATCTGGAGTGAAAATATGAAAAATTGGTGAAGTCATGAGCGTGCTTAGAAACTGTGCAACACATGCCCATAATGCAATTATTTTGGGGATTTATTTTTTTTACCAAATTTTCAACATAGGCATTTTGGGAACTCAGGTCATGAACAGTGTCACTGTGATTTATTAATCTGTCCCGAACATTAATTTCCCACAGCGACTGCACCATTGTATGCCACATGTGCGAAAACACATTTTGGGCAGAATGTGAAAAATGACAACTATGCTGTTCATAAGGCGGTGTGAAAAAATGACAATGTTGAAAATCTTGAGTGAAAATATAAAGAATTGTCAAGGTTACAAGTGTGCATTGAAACTGTGAAACGCACGCTCATAACACAGTAATTTTTTGGAATTTTTCCACCAAATTTGCAAGATAGGCTTTTTGGGACCCCACCTCATGAACAGTGGCACTGTCATTTGGTTAATCAGTCCCGAAAGGTAATTCTGTGCAGTGACTGCGAAATTACCTTTTTGGACCAAGTAATGAGATGACAGTGCATGTGTTCATAAGGTGGGGTCCCAAGCACCCCATGTTGAGAATTTGGAAGCAAAATTCAAAAAAATGACTGCAATATCCACCTTAGTTGAATCCCCCATTTATGCCATTATGCAGCTTACCGACATTTCTTCAGTTTGCAGTTGGCTTTGAAGAGTGCAGATGTGTCCCCGCTCCACCAAAGATCATGGCACCAACCTCCGGAGGTAAGTATGGGATGAGGGGGGTATGGGGAAATGGGGCACAGAGGGCAGGTGTGGGTTGGAGGAGGGACCCGACAGCAGGGACTGTTTTCTTTGTTTCAGATAAAAAAAAATGAACACATGAGCGATATTCTTTTTTTTTTTTTTTTCAGGGTGGGCTCAGTGTATGACTTTGGGAGGGTGATGCTGGCCACACTGGGGTGGGTTCTAGTGTGGCACACAAGGGGTGTGGCGGGGGCAGGGACATGCCAACAGTAATCGGCTTCCAAACACAGGGAGGCACACTGGGGTGGGCTCCCAGTGTGCCACACAATCTATGGGGTATTAAACATCCTGACAGGGGGATTGGGCACCCCTGAAGTCAGCTTTCTAGGAATTGTGTGTGGCAGATGGCAGCAGCTGCCGCCATGTTTATTCAAAGGCTTCACCAGGAAAGGCACTTCGGGAGGCATGCCATCGGTGCTGCTGCATGACGAGCTTGTCTCTGATTGCAGCAGCACTTTCTTAGAAGTTGTGTCTACTTTACATAATGTTGGTGTCAGCGCTAGCATGCTAGCTTATTGGGGAACGAGGGATGCGCCTACTATAGCATGCCCTGCATTCGCCAACACTGACATAGCTCTGAAATGTACTACAGCACAAGACATTCCTTGTGTAGGTGGGCAAGCAAACGCAAAAAAGAACTGAGTGTAATGTGAATAAATTGCTAAAATCTTAAAACACAAGCAAGTACAAAAGCACTTGTATTAGAAAGGAAAGCAACTATTTGGGTGGACTCATACACTAGAATATATCAATACAAATGAAATTTCTTTAAAGATACATTACAGAGAAGTAATACATTTCCATCCCACTAGCGACCCTACCTTGGATGTACATATGTGACATCTGTCTCCGAAGGTGGGGATTGGGCGACCCCACCTTAATGCACAGTTCTCAAGGGTGCAGCCATCCATAGAGAAGCAGGCATTGCACATATCCATATTGTGCTTGAGCCCAAGGCAGGCCTCCCATGACTGATGCCAGTCCATTGAAGCCATCTTCTTCCCACAATGTCACCGGTGACATGTCCCCTTCAGACTTTGACTTTGGCATCATGCGGAAAATAAAACTAACAGAAATGGCACCTTTAAAAGTAAAAGAGTCAGCAGTGATGTAGGAAAAATTTGGCAGCACCAAGGTGACTCTCCCATGGTGTGCACTTGGCAGGAAGAAGAGAACTGAGGTTGGTGAGGGAGCCGGTAATGGTTATTAGCTAGTACATGGCACCACTTGGGGATGTGTAGGCACTGTGCCCGGTAGCCACTGCTGGGCCCTCTGGCCAAAGATTTGCTTCCACAGGGTTCTAGTGCCTCCTGCCCAGACCCATAAGTGGAAATCAGTGGAGAAGATTAACTCTGGGAAGATCAGGTAGAAATAGAACTGGGATGAGGGTGATCTAAAATGGGTTCCTGAAAGGGTAAAACAGCCAACCCTGAAAGTGAAGGAGGCTGTGAATGGCTCAACAAAACCCCTCAAGATAAAATAAATCTGAATCCAAAGTTTCACAGTAGGGAACTGAAGAGAGGATTCCCAAGATTTAATAAATATTATAATATTTGTTGTGAACATTCACCCCTCAGTCTGGGAACAGAATCGCAAAAGCCAGGGGGACCAAATAATTTGCCCAGTTTAAAGAAATGAAAATTATGTACCTACCGTAATTCTTGATCTTCCTGTGTATCTTCACCATTCATCACTGGTGGGTGATTGGCCGGAGACAGGCACACTGCGGGAGCTTTTTTTTTTTTAGTAGGAGGGAGGAGCCAGTGCCATCGGTGCCAGCCATGAGGCAGACGCACTGTGTGGCACTCACGGGTTAGCCAATAATGGCTGTTGGCTTCTCCTCTACCTCAGTTCTGCACACCGAGGAGACGGAATAAAACAGGATAGAGAGAAAAATAAGGGCAGGGGCAAGGGAGCATGAGAGTAAATAAATAAATAAAATAAATAAAAGGAAAGGATGTAAACTGAAGAAGAAATAGACCGACCAGAGGACAGAGGAGGAGGAGGAGGACCTGGGAGGTTATGGGCGGAAAGGCCCCAGTCTCTGGACAGCCATAAGAGCAGGAAGAGAAAGAAAGAGAAAAAGAGACAGAGAGAGAATTAACTCATTCACACCACAAGAGCTCTTTGATACTTCCACCACTTGTGCCCTGTATACTCTTAGCACTGTACCCTGGACATTTCTAAGCAAAATCAAGCCATAATCAGCATGCCAAAAACAAATGTGAATATCTCTTGAACCGTTAGTGCTACACACAAAGTACGAGTGGCAAAGTTGTCCAGCACAACATTACCTTTCCAATGGTGCTATGCAATCAACTATAATCAATTTGTTTTTTATTTTATAATAGCTGAAACGCCAAACAACTGAGTTTTTTTTTCAGATTTTTTCAAGGTTCTTGGTTGAGGCGTGAGAGACAAATGTCAGCCATGCACACCATACCTTAAACAAATGTGAATAATTCCTAAAGTATACATGATGGACACGAAGTATCAGTGGCAAAAATGTTCAGCACAAAATTACCTTTCTAGTGGTGCTATGCAATCAATTATAATCCACTGAGTTTTTATTTTATACTAGCTGAAACACCAAACAACTGTGTTTTTTTTTTCAGATTTATTCAAGGTGCTTAGGTGAGGCTTGAGAGACAAATGTCAGCCATTCACACCATACCTAAAACAAATGCAAATAACTCCTAAAGTATACATGATAGACACAAAGTATCAGCAACAATATTGTTCAGCACAAAATTACTTTTCTAACGGTTCTATGCAATCAATTCTAAGCAATTCGGGTTGTTTAATATTTAGGTACAAACTGCTGACTTCCTCAGACGTTTCCTGGCCTGAGTGAAAGCTGAGTACATGTACAGGCATTATTGGCCTGAGTGGTTATACTTTCAGACGCTACCTACAGGCGTATCTAGGCCCGAATGAATTAAGGGGACAGGAAGTGGGGGCAAGACCCATCCAGGATATAAGCTGGCAAGGGCAGATCTTCCAGAGGGTGAGAATTCAACAGGGAAGATTCCGAGGGAACTTGGAAGAATCCTGCTAAGATGAGTAAGGCCCCCCCTTTTGAACTTTTAACCCCAGGAGGATTTCCCACCCCTCCCCGTTATCATTTATCAGGAGAACCCACCAGGTTCTGAGGGGACAGGAGAGGGAATCCCACTATTAAAGTGTCCCTCCCCAAAGGGGAAGGAGACAGCCAAAGATTAGAATAACAAGGGATGGAGGGAGTTTCAGTCAGCCACAGAACCCCCCATCCCAGGGTACCCAAAGGTCGGCGACCCTAGGGGATTAGACAACCCCCTGAGATCAGGCCCAGGATAAGGGGAAGGGCCCACCAGAAGTCCCTGTGTTAGCCCAGACAGAGGCCCTACTCACCTTCCTCTGATACTCCCCCAGAGATCTCTTAGAAGGCCACCAGGGGAAGGAGGGGAAAAACCCCAGCAGAGTCCCAAGGAGGGGGCAAGCAGGGAGGGGGCACGGCTCAGGGACTGAGGCCTTGTGAGGGGAAGGTGGGTGAGATTCAGTGATGAATAGTGAAGATACACAGGAAGATCAAGAATTATGGTAGGTACTTAATTTTCATATCTTCCCTGTGTCAGTCTTCACCATTCACTGGTGGGTGAGTACTGAGCCCCCCCAAAGAGGGCCCAGGAAATCCCTGTGAGAATAGAATCCCTCAGCCCCACTGTGGGGAAAAGGGAGAGGGGGTAGACCCTCCACTGGCCAGTTAGGCCTGGGACTGGTCAGAGCGAGGTGGGGTCCCACGTCCCCTGGGGAAGGAAGGCACCCCTGCGATTCCCATCTTGCCTTGTGGGAAAAGATATGGGTCCTCCGGAAAGAGGAGGCCAGTAACCTATGATGGGCCAAAGGTGGCAACCTTGAAAGATGAAGTCACACAGTCCGCTTAATGCAGATCACTGTCCCTGCAAGTTGTGAAGCGACTTCATTGGCATCATAAGATGCCCTTGACTGGTGCCTTGCCAGCTCCAGACCTATAGCAGAGAGGGCTATGGCTTGCCGGGTAGCCTCAGAATCGGGCAGCGATGCTAGCGTCTGGCCCAGCATCACCCACAGATGCCTGTTATAGGCAGCATGGTGTGCCTGATGCGAAACAATGGATAATACCGTCCACACAGAGGAGAAAACTCTCCGATCCAGATGATCAAACTCCGCAGAGTCAGGATCCTGGGGTCAGTCATGGACCGGACGTCTATGTCTGGAAGGTGTATCCAGATGCATCAGTCCCAAAGTGGGATCAGGCAGAGAGCCTGTTGACCCCCAGAGTGCACAATACCACCTCTGGCAGTCCATGGGGGCTGGAACTGTGGCATATGGAAGCTGCCAGGTGCTGTATGGCACCTCCTGGAAAGGAACTGGCTAGGAGGGGACCACCAAATGGTGTGCCCCGAACTTGCCTAAGAAGGCTTGCATTGAACACTCGGTATTGTGACAGGCAAAGTAGGCAATGTACAACTCCTTGGCCAGCATTGCTAGGAAGCACTGGTACTGGGTTTGATCAGCATCTGAAGACACGTGGATGGAGGACTGTTCTTCCTCTGTGGAGGAAGACGAGGAGGCTGAGGAGCTTGCAGAGTCAGACTTTGGCTGCCATGGGGGAACCAGTCAAAAGACCTGTTTGTCCATAGTCCTAACATACTGGGGGAAATCCGCAGCCCAGGATCTGAACTGTTCCCAGGTCAAAGGCCCTGAAGGGCCAACATGGCCTGGGAGAGAGGGCACCAGATGCAAAGGCACGGGCGAACCTGTCGCCATATGTTTGATGTGCCTCTGCCAGGGCTGGAACGCAATCCTGGCATAACAGGGAATCCGCAGGTTGGTAAATTCACTGACCTGTTAAAAAAAATGGTAAAGACTGAGCCCTGTAGGAGAAGCTTCCCTATGAGGGGACCATGGCTGCATTGATCCAGAAGGGTGGTCCCCAGACCCACCCAATCAGGACTCCCTCAAAGGGGACGAAGGAGAGAACCTGGGCTCAGCACTGCGGCTTCTCCCCAGGCCCCCGGAGGGGTGCTGCCATCCCTCATCCCATTCCCTCAACCCTGTCAACTCCAAGGAAGCCCTCTTCCTCACGCCCTGTGCCAAGGAACCCCCCAATTCCGGTGACTCCCCTAAGGAGAGCCGCAGAGGAGGGAGGTTCAGTCTTAACCCTGACAGAGGGGATGGTACCAGGGATGACAGCCAGCCCTCCCCCAAAGTCTGGACCACCACCCCCACAGCAGCAGAACTGCCAGCACGCACCTGACCCATCAAGCCACCACTGACCTGAGAGTTGGTGCAGGCCGCAGTCGCTGGAGCCGCAGGAGGGAACACCTGGGGAGGCACAAGAATACTAGGGCGTGGAAAACCCTCTCACTCTGAGGAGTCAGACTGTCGGTCTGGATCAGCATCTGAATCATCCAGCTCTGGAGAGGAGATGATCCAGAAGAGCTCTGGACTGGCGGCCCTGGGGCTCTCCTGCCCACGGCACTGCCAGCCTCATACCCCTTGCGGCATTGTCTCAATCACCAGAGCCACAAACAGCCCCGGAATCCAAGGAGGCACTGATGAGTGGTGCTGAGGAATGCCCCATGCTGGGACCTGCACCCTTGGGCCCTGACAATGGGGGAGCCTGCACCTCTGAAGAGGTGACTGCCAGAGCAGTGCTCCTGGTCCAGCCCCGAGTGGAGCCAGACCGGACCTCTGGCACCATGGTAGGAACCTCCTCTATGGCAAGGCAAGAAGAAGAGGAGGTCCCCTCTTCACCGGATAGTGTAGGCCCAGGAAGGGACCCAGAGGATGGGCTGAAAGTCCTGCACTTAGACCAATGAGAATGATGATGCCCCCCCCGAAAGTCAAAGGAACCCGGCTGACTTTTAACGTGCAGTGCTCCAGAATGTGGCGGTCCATAGAGAAGCAGGCATTGCAGGTGTCCATGTTGTGCCGGGGTCCAAGGCAGGTGAGGTAAACATCATACCAGTCGGTAATGGAAAACTATTGGCCGCAGGGACACCGACGCATAGGAGGCCAACCCATTTTCTTTGAATGTTTCTTGTCACGAGTACCAGGCATGATGCGACGGTAACTAAACACAAAAACAGTAAAAGACTTGATGTCGCTTAATAAAAAGGAAAGATCTTACCAGTTGGAAGATAAACAACGTCGAGTGGGCGGCAGAACTGAGGTGGAGCCACAGAGTAGACCGGTGATGGAGTCAAAGGAGTTCAGCGTCGAACGGCCCAGAGGAACAACGGCTCTGGTAACAAGGCTTTGACGTTGGACTTAGGCTGCTATGTCACAGAGAAAATTCCAAGCTGCTGGTGAGGTGCTGTCTCAATGGTGGGAGAAGCAGTATTGAGGTGGAGGGAGCCAACGGTTGCTACTGGCCAACCCATGAGAGCAACACAGTGCATCAGCCTTGTGGGTGGCACCGACGGTGCTGGCTCCTCCCTCCTACAAAAAAAAAGCTCCCATGAGGTGCCTGTCCCTGGCCAACCACCCACCAGTAATGAATGGTGAAGCTTGACATGGAAGATTAGAAAGACCACAAAACTATCTGCCAGATAGGTCAAGGATGCAAGAAAAGTGCCTGGAGATGCACTTTTGTATTATATCCCACAAGGTTAATTATGAAAACAGTAGCTGCTAAGGAAAAGCTTAAAGTTAAATAAAGTGTGCAAGAGTCAGTACTTTGGTCACTGACCGTGGAGAAAATAGATAGCCAGAGTACAGTCCCACATTCCAGCAGTGAGAGAGGAAGAGAGGTTAAGGAAAGCCAGGGTCTAATTGCCCAACTCAGTTTCTCAGACCAGAAAAGGTTGTACCACAAGAAAGTTCTTACTCTAACTCCTGTAAAAAGAAGAGGGGAAGGTGGATGGGTGAGAGTAGCTCTATGAAGTAGATATTCTTGAAGATCCGGAGTTGCAGTAAGTAAAATACCTATGTTTCAAGAATCAATCTTTTCCACAGAGCTCCACTCTTTGGTCTCAGCTAACATGCTGTCCCTTAAAGAAGGAGATTTCCAGACTCAGCTGAGAAGGTTTGAAACTCTTTGCCCTTGGCAAAGAAAATGAAGAGAAGGGGTACTAAGGGCTTCCTCCTGTAGGATGAGTTGGTGAAAGGGAGAGATCCTGGGGGACTGGAGGGGAGCTCGCTGGGAGAATCCAGTAACACTGAAGCAGAGAAAAGGGATTTTCCTCTTGGAGAGGGGGGTATTAGGGCTAGTGGCAGGAGACCAGACCTGAGTGGGATAGATAGCCATAGCCAAGGCATACAGTCATCTGAGGTAAACGGCAGAAGCTACTGAGCAACAGGTCACCTCAGCAGCCTTGAAGGATACTCTCCACAGGTGCATCACTGCCTCTGTGCCCGCCTGGCAGATATGCCAAAGTCAGCCCACATTTGGTATCATGTGGGTAGGTTGGGAAGAAAAGTGCACATCCGTGAAATAAGAAGTGCTGAAAGTAGAAGTGAATGTGCTATACAGACAAAGTTATGAGAACTAGCTACCCTGCCAGGAAAGGTGAGGACAGGATACTTTACAGGGGATACAAAGACAGAGTGTTCTCTTTGGCCTTGTCTCATAGCCATATGCTAAGAGATTTCCTAAGTGGCTAAGGAATTTCTAACTGATTAGCCACAGTGGCAAAACCTAAATGGTAGGGAAAGTGTCACAAATATAATAATGAACATTCTCTGAAACAAAATTATACTACCCTTTCAGAATTTCTGGGTGACTAAACATATTTTAAGGGAAGGCAAGACAGTTGTATTTATCAGCACACTATTCAAGGGCTCAGAGCACCTCACAACAATAAAACACCATTTATCAGTACAATAAAATATATTAAAAAACTTTGTTAGTGCACCAGTTAGGGTTAAACTGACAAAAGTAGGGAAATGTGGTGTTAGGATTTCGAGTCCTAACCCCCCCCCACCCTGCAAGCAGCAAAAGGAAACAACTTTACAGATCTGGTGGCCCTGAGTCTTGACAGATCATGCCTTGGATCTTCTTTGGGGTTATCAACCCTAACACTCCCCCCATTCCATCAGCAACTAAGCTCAGATATACAGACTATATGAGAATGGGGAGAGTGTTAGGGTTGCTGCTTGCAGGGTGGGGGTGGGCTGTTAGGGCTGGAAACCCTAGTACCCCATATCCCTACTTTTGTCAGTTTAACCCTAAGTGGAGCATTAACAGTTTTTTTTAATGAATTGCCTTACTTTGTGAGATGGTACAATCGTGCTGTCATTCACACAGGTCCCTTCCCATCCATGTGATTATGGAAGTGCAGAGCCCTCTGGGCCCAGCCTCTATTTATCCACATGTGGGTGTGGAAGCACAGGGCCTTCTAAGCCCTGCACTTCCACTCCTTCAGACAAGCAATTTATGTGCTTTTTTGTATTTTTTTTGCATATTTTTATTAAGCTTTAGTGCAAGTTCCACTCACAAAAAGCAGTCCATACGGGCAGATTACAAATTTACAATCACAAAATGACATACCATGAGACTTAAAATCCACAAATTATCAAACCCACCTCTGATTAATCGAAGGGGGGAAGTAACCATGTGTGATAGAGATTTAGGATATAAATTTAATTCGAAAGCCTACAGCACAAGGAGGTCTCTGAAGGTGGGAAGGTGACACCAGCCAGCCCCAGCCTAGCCCGCCAGTGTGTGAGCTAACCCACAATCTCCCCTATATTTATTTATTTTATTTATTTAAAATTGGTGTCCTGGAAAGGCACAATGAGCCAAGGCTTGTTTCCACGTGCGACCCGGGTACAAGATGTACACTGAGGGCTAAACGGAGAAAAATACAAGAAGTTCTAGTTACAGATGTAAGGTACAACAGCAGAGTGCATGACAGTTCCAGTTACAGATGTAAGGTACAACAGCAGTGTGAAAGACAGTGCAGTTAATTGCATCATCTGGATCTTTCATGTCTGGTTGAGTTGCCTAATCACCACAAGTAAGTACAGTAATCAACATAAAACTGGAAGTTGTATATTCAGCTTTGGGCTGGAAATGTGATGTAATGGACTAGTACCAGGATAAGACTGTGAGTGCTCAGAGAAATGAAAGCTGAGGCTGTCTGTACCAGGAGATTACTAAGTGGGCTAGCCAAAGGAGGCTAGACCTGATTCAGAGAGGGACCTAGTGAACAACTGGGGCAAGATGGGGTGGGGAGGAGCCTGAGTAGTAGCTTAACAGCTACTAGTGCGGGGGCCTGCTGGAGGTCAGGGGGAGATTGTTCCAGAGGAGAGGGAGGTGGTAGGAAAAGGCCGCCTGCCCTGAGGCGGTGAGGGGGCATGTGAGTTGGAAAGTGCACGCACCTCTGTGGTGGAGCAGATAGCCAGAGTAGCTGGTTGGTGAGAGGCAGATGGAGAGGTAGGGAGGTAGGGACCTTAGTCAGTATTTAGCTAAGAGGGAGGCACTGTGGATAGCCCTCCTGTGTGAGAGTGGGGTCAAGGATATAGAAGAGTAGAAGAGGCAGTGGTGACTAAGTGGGGGGGGCTGTGGTGAACCAACAGAAGGAGTTGAGGACGATGTCGAGCTTTGAGAGGGCTGAGGCTGGGGCAGAACCGTAGATGATGTCTGCATAGTCCTTGACTGGTAGGATAGTTTTACATACGAGTTCACTATGGGTGGGAAGGGGAAGGCTGGCTTTGTGGTGAAAGAGGCAGGCCAGCTTGGGCCAGAGTTCGGTGCAAACTGCCTCGATGTGGGTGAAAAAGTTGAGGTGACTATCCAGCCAGACTTCCAGGTACTTGAAGGCAGGCACTATCTAGAGGGGGGAGCTTCTAGGGTGCAGATTGGTGGTGGTGTGGGTGTGGAGGCAAGCTTTTGTCTAGTACCAAATACCATGGTTACCATTTTTTTGGCATTTAGATTGAGTTGTTTTTTTTGAAGCCAGGTTTGGACCCTGTTAAAGTCATTTTGAAGGTCGGGTAGCTCCATCATGGGAGGGTCCTGAGGCAAAGGTGATGGTGTAGTCGGTGTATAGATGTATGTTTTAGGAGAGGCAGGTGGAGGGGAGGTCATTTATAAAAAGCGAGAAAAGGATGGGGCCAAGGATAGAGCCTTGGAGGACAGCTGAAAGGATGAGTTGTGGGGGGGGAGAGTGTCCCCTTCTTGAACTGACTGTTGCCTGTTCTGGAGGTAGGAGCGGAACCAGTTGATGGCAGGCTGAGTGAGGCCAAAAGAACTTAATTTGCAGAGTAGCAGGGGGTGGGATACTGAATCAAAGGCCTTTGCAAGGTCAATAAAGATGGCGGAGGTGGTTTGGCCTTTGTCCATGGCAGTGAGAATAGAGTTAGTTACACATAGCAGGTAGGTGACGGTAGAGTGATGTTTTCTAAAGGCTGACTGAAAAGGGGAGAGGGAGCTGTTTGAGGAGAGAAACACTGATAGTTTGGAAAGCATGAGTGTTTCTTGGAGTTTGGCGAGGGAGGGAAGGAGTGAGATGGGTCGGTAGTTTCCTGGGTGGGAGGGTTCTCCACATTTATACAGGGGAAGGATTTTGGCCATCTTCCAGTCTGTGGGGACCGCGGCCGTTGAGAGGAAGAGGTTGAGTATGTGTGTTAAGGGAGTGGTGATGGCTGAGGTGGAGATGTGGAGCAGTCTTGGGTGTAAGCCATCAGGGCTGGTTTTGGACTGGTTTAGAGTAGTGATTGCAGAGTAGACCTCCTGGGGCATACATAGATACATAGACAGTGTCGGCAGATAAGGGCCTATGGCCCACCCAGTCTGCCCATTTGAGCTTGTAAGTTCAGTTTGTTTTCCTAGAAGTCTGTTGCCCCTTACCCCTGACCTCCAGAATTCCTTTATGTCTATCCCATGCATTCTTAAATCCCGTGATTGTTTCAGCCCCCACCACTTCCTCTGGCAGGGTGTTCCACTTGTCCACCACCCATTCTGTGAAGAAATTCTTTTATGTTTCCTCTGAATCGTCCTCCCTCCAACTTCATCCCATGCCCCTAGTCCTGGAACATCTTTTTGCTTAAAAATAGTGTTTTCCTGCACCCTGTTCCTCCCTGTAAGATACTTGTATGTCTCTATCATATCCCCTCTCTCCCTTCTCTCCTCCAGGGAGTACATGTTCAGTTACTTGGTTATTTGGTAAAAGGGACAAAAGAGAGCTCGAAGCCCATAAACATTGTCCTTTAACCTTCAACCTGTCTTCATAGGACTTGTGATGCAATCCATGCACCATCTTTGTTGCCCTCCTCTGAACCTTCTCTACCCTGTCTATGTCCTTACGTAGGTATGGTCTCCAGAACCGTACACTGTACTCCAGGTGGGGCATGAAGAGGAGGAAGAGGAAACCAGAGTCGGGGGGGGGGAGTTGTGGGGTTGGGTGGAGGGGCTGAGTTTGGTAGAGCACAGGAGGTGAAGAATGCGTTAAAGAGTTCAGCTACAGAAGCCGGGTCTTCTAGTGTTCTGCCATTTAAGCTGAAGACTGGGCTGGCTTGCTTAGAGGGGGATCCATAAGGGAGTTTACTACTTTCCAGAAGGATGCAGGGGAAGCACTGTTATGGGTAAGTTGTGTTTTGAAGTATGAGGCTTTCGATTTCCGAATGGCATTGGTGCAACTGTTTCTGAGACATTTGTAGTATTGGAGGTCTCAAAGGGCAAGGGAAGCTTTACACTGTCTGCACGCCTTGTCACTGGTCCGACATAAGGAGATGAGGTCCGAGGTGATCCAGGGGTGGCGGTAACGCTTAACTCTAGCTTTCTTGAGGGGAGTGTGGTGGTCCCAAGTGCTTAGGAGGATGCTGCTGAAGTGGGATAGGGTGAGGTCAATGTTTTCGGAGGTGAAGACTGGGAGCCAATCGGTGTTAGAGAGGTCATGCTGTAGTGCAGATTCATCAAGGAGGTGTAGCCGGCAAGACCAGAGGAATTTGGGGCCTGATTGTAGTGAGTGGATTTTACGGATGCAGTATGTGATGCAGTGGTTGCTAAGGGCATCAGAGAGGGTGCCAGAGGCAATGACCCTGTGCAGATGGGAGGTTAGGATCCAGTCCAGAAGGGAGTGATTTGGAGACCAGTGATTTAGGCGGGTGGGTTTCTGAATTAGTTGGGAGAGGTTTAGGGCTTCGATCCTCAGAGCAGTGGCTTTGGTGTTGGAGGAGAGCCAGTTGAGATTGAAATCGCCTAGTAGTGCGAGTTCGCCATTTTTAGCGATGGAGGAGATTGTAGTGATCACCTTGATGAGGGTGTCAGGGGGTTTGGAGGGGCATATAGGACCCCCAAGTAAAGGGGGGAGGACGAGGGAAAGGAGATGAGGGCTACTAGAGATTCTTGGGATGTGGGGCAGGATTCCTTAAAGGTAATGGAGCAAGTTAGGGATAGCCTGGCATACAGCGCTACCCCGCTTGCCACGGTTCTGCCAGAAGATAATGTAGTCAGGGATGTTGAGCTGGAAATTTGGGATTTTAGCGGATAGCCAGGTTTCCATGATGTAGAGTATGCCAGGTTTGTACTGGTTTACCCAGACAGAGAGAGCATCTATTTTGGGAAGCAAACTCCTTGCATTAATATGGAATATATGGAGGCCCTTGGGGAGAGAATCTGATACCTAGGGTGAAGAGAGAGCAGGCACTGGCATGGTTAGATTGGATGTTAGGGGGCCTGGGTTGGGGTGGATGTCACCTGCCATGAGTAGTAGTAATAGGGGAAGGGGGAGAGAAGAAGATTTCTTTTTGCTGCATGTGTAGCGTCTGGGGGGTGGAGTGCTTAGGTTTAAACAACGGAGAAATGCCTTGAAGTTTAGCAGGTGAGAGTCGAGCAGTGATGGGTAGATGGTAAGAGAAAGTGAGTGTGGGTGGGAAAGTAGGGGGAAGGATTGGAGGGAAGGGGGGAAAGAATTGATGCTGTAAGGTGGGAGCATGCCAGAGAGAGATTTGGGGTGGTACACCTAGGGGAAGGGACAGGGAGGGGGTGGGGTATTTAAAGGGGTGTCTAGATGGGGGGGAGTAAGATGAGTAAGATGGGTAGGCATAATGTTGGAGAGAGGAAATTGAAAGAGTAGGCACAAAGCTGTAAAAAGCAGCATTGTGGTGAAAAGGAAGGTTAAGGACACAGTGACGGCCTCTAGTGGGGAGAAGTGATAGCCTACTAATGGGAAACTTGGCTGATTGGTTTCAGCCATCACGTGACTACACCTGTATATCTTGAAGCCAACCAAGGGTGGTGGTGGGGGCGGTGGGGAGCCGACGCAATGCATCGGTGGGGCTTTCCTCAGTCGGGAGCCGAGAGCCCGGCGCTGCTGAGTAGTGTACCTGGTTCTTTTCGAAGGGAGAGCTGCTGTGGGGGAGGGCATCCGTCTGCCCTCAAGGACCCTCGGGGGACCGCTGGAGTTTGGGAGCTGCTTCTGTGGAGGTGAGAGAGACACAGGAATTAAATACAAGAGAGCTTTTGGGAGGGGCTGGGGGAGGGAGTTAGAAGTGGGGTGTAATTCGAATCTCAATGGGATGCAGGAAGCTAATTTTGGGAAGGGCTGACATTTAACTGTGGCTGTTTGCAGCATGCAAGTTGAACAGTAAAAAAGAAGAAATAAATTCTACAACATTTGGAGCTAAGTAGGCAAAGCTGACTCTTGGCTAAGATGTTACAGCTGTTTGGATTACAAATGCATTTAAAGACCAGGCTAGTGTTGAGAAATTAAAGCACTACAAATAAGGTGTAGATTCAAACAGGCAAAAAGCCTTTTTTAGGAAGGCATGAAAACAATCTCCATTCGTATGCTGAGAATTAATTGTACAACTTTTAAAGGTGCTTCTGTTTGAAGGAATTCAAAAAAGGCACCAACTTCTCAGTCGGGAGCCGAGAGCGCGGTGCTGCTGAGTAGCATACCTGGTTCTTTTTGAAGGGAGAGCTGCTGTGGGAGAGGGCGTCCATCTGCCCTCACAGACCCTCTGGGGACTGCTGGAGTTCGGGAGCTGCTTCTGGTTCTTTTTGAAGGGAGAGCTGCTGTGGGGGAGGGCATCCATCTGCCCTCATGGACCCTCAGGGGACCGCTGGAGTTCGGGAGCTCCTTCTGGTTCTTTTCAAAGGGAGAGCTGCTGTGGGGGAGGGTGTCTGTCTGCCCTCATGGTCCCTTGGGGGACCGCCGGAGTTCAAGAGCTGCTTCTGGTTCTTTTTGAAGGGAGAGCTGCTGTGGGGGAGGGCGTCTGTCTGCCCTCATGGACCCTTGGGGGACCGCTGGAGTTCGGGACCTGCTTCTGGTTCTTTTCAAAGGGAGAGCTGCTGTGGGGGAGGGGGTCCATCTGCCCTCATGGACCCTTGGGGGACCGCCGGAGTTTGGGAGCTGCTTCTGGTTCTTTTTGAAGGGAGAGCTGCTGTGGGGGAGGGTGTCCGTCTGCCCTCACAGATCCTCGGGGGACCGCCAGAGTTTTGGAGCTGCAAGACAAAAAAAAAGGTAACAGCTCCATGATAATTAACATTCCTCTATATAAACAGTACTCTTTTTAACCAACACTCTGATTAATATGTGTATTAGCCCATTTAATAGATAACATTAAGGCAACCAATCCCAAGTCTCAATATAGTCCCTTGAATTCTTGGCACATCAGAAGTTTATAAGTCCAACTTCCACATCATCTTCAGGCCCCCTCCCAAATATCTTGGCATATTATACCTTTCCAAACGTGAGACAGATAGCTGTATTATAAAATGATTACTAAGATAAGCCTAAAGTAAACAAGTAACAGAATGGGGGGGCCCATTCCACATAGTCAGTACAATACCCTACTTATGAGCTTCATTATACAGTCACTCTCCTTCTGAGCCTGCAGGCCTTAATTCTTGGGACATCTCCTGCTCCGTTCAAACTAATGCCTTCTCTGCCTCCGAGGAGTCATTAAATAAATAAACGCTGTCCTTCCACACAACTTGCAGCCTTGAAGGATTCAATAACTGATGGGCAACTTTTAATTGTTGTAGGCAACTGCCGACTCCATCAAATGCTCGGTGGCATTGGTGGGTTTTGTATGATAAGTCTGGGTAGATAAGTAAAGTGGTATCCCCATACCTGAAAGTCCTCTGGTATCTGGCCGCAGACAAAACTCAATCACGGTTGCCCACGCTGGAACAAATCACCACAAACACACGGGGACCACTCTGACCTTGAGGTGGCCTACGGAGAGTAATATGGAATGCCCGGTCCAAGGAAAGTGGTGAGTCCTCCTCTCCTAAGCCAAGCAGGTCCAGAAGAAAGGTGCATGCAAATTCCAGGGGATCCTCTCCCACCGCCGACTCAGGTAGTCCTAATATTTGGATGTTTTGTTCCCACATCTGGTTCTCCAGTGACTCAATACAGCGGTGCAACACGCCTGTGTCCCCAATCAGTTTGGTCGAGACATCCATTGTCTCATTCAGATTAAGCTCCAACTTGGACACCGATTGTTGAGTAAACTCTGTCTTATTTTCTAGAGCCACCACTCTCGGGGGTCAGAGAATTAAATTTACGGCCCAGGTCCTGGATTGACCAAACCAGTTGCTGAAGAGTTGAGTTGATTGTTATAAGGGATACTCCTCCACATCAGCAGTACTCACGGCCTCTGCCACACTACTCTGGGAAGGCCCATCACCTCTCTTACTCCTCGGATGGAAAAAGTCTGGTGGAACAGCTGTAAATCCTTTAGTTTTCCCCATTTACAGCCACACAGGATCATCTGACACCTTGGAAAATTGCTTTGTTGAAGGAAAAGCTCCCAGAGTACTTTAATAGTGAAATCTTATTAAAATATATACAGAGCTACCGAAAAGCGCTACCTCTCCCATTGCTGCTCAGCAGAGCCCCCCGTATTTTTGTTTTTAAGGAATGGACCATTTTCAGTTCTTATTTCTTAGGAACTTAGTGCTGTACTAGTCATTAAGACCTTTCTATTGATATATACATTGTCCGTTAACTCCAAAGACTAACAGAGTTACAGCTTGTTAAAGCTGCAATTTTGTCCTATACAAAATTGTAATTTTTTTTATTTTTATGTGTTTTTATATGGTTCCTAAATTTGTCTGGGGGAATTATATGTCAGTGTTTGCAAGGTAGCCTGTGATGTGGGCGACTGAATGTCGTCAACTGGTCAGTGCCTCAAATGTTCCTTATGTCCTTGTTCATTCTTATAACTTGTATTGTGATCCCGGGTCGCCCATGAAAAAGGGATCTTCGGGGCTCAGTGGGCCTACCCAGTCACCAAAATTTAATAAATAAATAAGTAAATAAATAAATAAGGGTGACTGCACAATGGCGCTGACAATGTGGGCAACCTTGGATTTCACCTCTTTCCCTGAGTTGGGCCCCCCCAAAGTAGGAATCTTAATTTAGGGTGGTGTGGGGGCCGGGGGGGCAAAGCCTCCTGCATTAAATAACATACTGTTTTTCAGTCGCCCTTGTGATTGTGTGCCCTTATGACCAGTCGCTGACATTCAGTCACCCTTGTCACATAGAACTGTGTTGCAGTACTCATTATGACCTTTAATTTGATATTTATATTGTCCCATAACTGCATATACTGACTGAGTTTTGGTTTATTAAAGTTGAAATGTGGGGAAAAAACTAAGTCCAAATTCTGTTTTTGTATAAAGGGATCTTTTTTGTGTGGTTGTGTCATTCAAACAAAAAAAGATTGCTTCATATGAAGAAAGAATGTGAAGAAAAAACTAAGTGTAAATTCTTTTTTTGTATGAAGGTATCTTTTTTTGTGAGGTTGTGTCATTCATATGAAAAAAGAATCTGAAAAAAAACTAATTCCAAATTTATTTTTCATATGAAGGAATCTTTTTTTCTTATGGCCCTTATATGGGCATACGAAAAAAGAAATTTGGATTATGAAAAAAGATTTTTAAATGTGTTAAAAACACATTTCTGGGTGATTTTTTCCAAAACTAACTGCAGAATCAACCTAAGGGGGTCCCTGTTAGCAAGACACATGTGTTGGTGTCTCGGCAGGATATAGTTTTTTAAAGTTTTCAAAAAAAAGAAACAATATGGTATCCAAATAAAAAAAAAAATCTCATGAAAAAGGACCACTCCCATATGAAACAGAAATTTTTTCATATGATCCAAATTCTTTCTTCTTATGAAACAATTATCCAAAAGACCATACTGAGAATGCTCAGAACCATAATTTCACATTCTTATAACTTTTGAATGGATTAATATTTTTCACCAAACCAGTGAAAGGCACCACTGTAGCCCAAGCCCTTTCTATCCTGGAATTTGCTGAGCAAAATTCCAAACTGTCTAGGTGCCAGGCATACCTCTCAACCTCCTACCTCATAAATCAGGGACAAGGCTTAAAAAATCAGGGACGAAGGACCAAAATCAGGGACACTTCTTCAAAATTGGAGATATCCACTCAGGAAGCTGATAGAATAAAGGGCTTAGTGTAAAATGCATTTTCTAAAGAAGAACAAGTCTGTAACGTTAATGTTTGACATTAGTTTGCGCTTATAACCCCCGCTGTTTGGTCACGGAAACACAACTTTTAGGAGGGACAGAGTAAAATTTTGAGGCAAAATCAGGGATGTCCCTGAAAATCAGGGACAGTTGAGAGGTATGGTGCCAGGCAATGACAAAAAAACAGGAAAATAAATCTCAGTTGTTTTCTCTTTTTTCGCTATCCAGATCTTGGAATCCACATATCCCACTGAAACAAAACTTGGCATGGAGATCTTGCCCGAGACAGCACATGCAGAATTTTATGCAAATCCATTGAATGGTTGCAAAGCTATTAAAGTACAAAGTTTGGGGTTTACCATAGAAACCATTGCTCAGTCCTAACTATAGTGGCACTACCTCACCACTATAATAATAAGTAAACAAATTAATTAGGGAAGGTCAGTGCAAATAAATAATTCTTCAGTTGGTTCTTAAAGGCCCCACTGTGCATGTAGCTCTAGTTGCCTCAGGTAAGGGGTTCCAAAACAGTGGTGCAGCAACCCCAAAGGACGTCACCCAACTGCATTAGGTGAGATTGCGGAACATGGCACAAGCCAGCACTGGTGGATTAAAGAGAACAGGAGGGATTGTAGGACATCAAGAGGTCTTTCAGGTAGTTTGGGCCCAGACTGTTTAGGGCCTTGAATGTTAACAAGCCTATCTTGAAGGTGATGTGCTATCCCATATGCTGCCAGAACAGGCTGCCTAGCACTGATGTGATGTGGTCCCTTCAAGAAGTTCCCATCACCAGTCACGCCACAGTGTTCTGGACCAACTGCAGGCTTTGCAACAAACCTCCAGATAACCTAGCTAAACAGCATTGCAATAATCAATTCTGGAGGTAACAAAGGCATGGACTATTGTCTCCAAATCGGCTGGCACAAGAGACAGCTTGATCTGAGTGATATTGTTTTAAACTTAGATTGTGGGCTTTTGGTAACACTGTTATTTCTTACTGTCTTTACTAATTTGAAACCTAGTTTGATGTGCTTGTAGTGGTGGTATATTCCTTTATTGTCTTTAATTGCTGCAAATTTCCACCCCCTCTCCTTCCCCTGCCCCCCACTCTTAATTATATGCCCTGTTAAATCTGATTGACAGGAGCTAAGCACAGGGAATAGCAGGGATTGTAGAGTAGGAGGGGCATAAGGGTGAGGAAGCCTGCCATCAGCACAAGTGTTATGACTCTTTTTTTTTCTTGTTTGTTTTCCTTCTTTAAAGAAACATATCTGAGTATCAGTGGCAGGATTTTTAGGACAGTAAATTAATGAAAAGGGAACTAGGAGAGCTTCGGTAACAGACAAGTACTGGAAAAGCAGTATAATGTGAGGAGTGGTGTAATGCAGTGGCTGCGGGGCAGCCGTACTCAGGCAGATCTTCTGGATGCTGAGGTGCTACCCTATCTGCAGACATTTCTCTGGACTGTGGGATGAGGTAGTCAGACTCAGAGCAGAAGTAAACTGGGTCAGGAGTACCTTCACCCCTATCCAGTGACCAACAAGTCCAATGCCGCTGCCTCAAAGGATGTCAAGAACAAGGAACACATGGATGGGGAGGGTTAGGGTGGTCAGGCAGAGGCACATCCCAGATCCTATTCCACTCCAGAACTCATATGCTACACTGGCAAATGGGGACAACCAAACAGAGGTACCCAGAGAAGTGGAAGGGAAGAATGTGGAGGTCAACCAAGGAGGTGACCTCAGTGGGGAAAGCAGTGGACCCCAGAGTAGGAGGAAGCAAATCCTGGTGTGGGACTCTATCATAAGAGGGATCCAACTAGGAACACAGGACGGGGAGAACAGGGAGATGAGGTGCCTACCAGATGCCATGGCATAGAGGGATGGGAGGAAGATCCTGGGGATCACCGGGAAGGCAAGATGGGAGGGTGAACTGGATGTCATTATCCACCTAGGTACTAATGACCTGGAAAATGGGAAGCCCAAGGAAGTTCAGGAAGAGTTTAGGAAACTGGGGAGGGGTCTCAAGCAAGTAGCTAGTTCTGTCACCTTCTCAGAAGTACTACCCGTGAGAAGCATGGGAGTGCATAGGGGTGCATGCACCAGGAACTTTAACTCATGGTTGAAGAACTGGTGCTGTGAGGAAGGGTTTGGATTCATTGGTGACTGGGGACCCACCTAGAGGGATAGAGGCTTGTTCAAGCCTGACAGCCTGCATTCATCTTGGAGAGGAATCCAAACACTCAGTGATAAGTTTAAATGCTACATGGACAAGCATTTAAACTAGCCAAGGGGGGTGGCAGATCAGCAAGGAGGGTATCTAATTGCCCACCCCCCACAGCTAGCAGTGGAACCAGTGAACAGAAAGAGTGGAAATTTCTACAAAGCTGTGCGCAAAAGATGGAAATAAGCACCCAAGAGGTGGCTAGGCAGAAAGGTAACAAAATTCAACAGAAGGGCAGACAGCTGAGAGAACGAGGGATAAAGGACAACCATGGAGGAGGCTAGAGTAGAACAGCTAAACAGTCCAGGAAGTTCAAATCATGGAAAGCCATGTGTGCCAGTGCCAGGAGCCTTAGCAGCAAGATGGGGGATCTGGAGGCTGTCATGGTGCAGTGGAACCTGAACACTGTGGCCATCACAGAGACCTGGTGTAATGATAACCATGACTGGGAGATGGCCATACCTGGCTACAGCATATTCAGATGGGACGGAGCAAATAGGAAGGGAGGAGCAGTGACACTTTATGTGAAAGATAGCATTATTTATTTATTTATTTATTTATTTGTGTCTAGGATTACAAAGTACCTTTGAGCCAAGGCTCTTTCAGAAAGGTTCCACATCATGCTGGTTACAGGGTAACCGACACTAAAACAAAACAGTTACAGGTACATGGTTTTAGACAGTAACTTTGCTTGACAAAATCAGACTGAGTGATGAGTAACTCAAGAAACAATAGGTGGAAGAGGGCAAGAAGGGGAGAGGGCTGAGGGTAGGGGAAGGCATAGGTGTAGAGGGTCAGGGTAAGGCAGCCGAGGGGCCTTGTCAGGACAGACACAGGGCAAGTGCATTAGAAGTTGCATTGGACAGGTAAGTGCAAGAAGAGAGGGCAGAAACTGACACCTATAAGGCCAGAAGCAGCATAGGGAATGAAGATGTTATGGGGTGCAAGCACAGGTGGAGGTGCCAGTTACGGAATAGCAGAGCTTTTTTTTTGAATGCTCTAAGTGTTGCTGTGGATGAGGTGTCACTAAAGGGCTCATTCAGCCACAGAGATCCAGGAGGAACAAAATGGGGGAGAGATACTGTGGGTTAAGCTGTAAAGGAAAATAGGGCCAGCCATCTGCACAGGGGTGGTCTATAAACCACCCTCCCAAGAGGACGAAACAGACAGGGAGCTGATGCTAGCCTACTAAAGGATGGCAGACAAGGGTGAGGTGGTGCTAGTTGGAGATCTCAATATTCCAGACATGGAATGGAGCCTCCCAGCGGCAGCATCAACCAGGAGCAGATTTATCTTGGACTCCCTTCAAGGTGCCTTATTCAAGCAACTGGTCATGGAACCAACTCAGCAGAAGGCAATACTGGACCTTGTGCTCACAAACGGGGACAGTGTGATGGGGGTAACATTGGGAGAGCACCTGGGGAACACTGACCACCAGTCACTGTGGTTTGACATCACAGAAGGGGCAGAACCAAACTGTACAAAAACATGTATCCTGGATTTTAGGGGGCAGACTTTGGGAAAATGGGAAGATGCTTGAAAGAGGCATTAATGGGAATGGGGCAGGAATCAGGGGGTGAGGTACAGTGGGCAATATTTAAAACAGAGATTACAAGAGCAACAAAATTATGCGTTAAGCAGGTTAGCAAGGGGAAAAGGAAGAGGAGGCCATTATGGTTTTCCAAGGAGGTAGCGGAGAAAGTGAAAGCCAATAATTGCATTCAGGCAATACAAAAAGATACAGGCAGAAGGGGATAGGTAGAAGTTACAGGAGAAGCAAAGGATGGCAGGGAGATCAGTAAGGGAAGTCAAAGCTCAGACAGAAGAGTGCTTTGCAAAATCAGTGGGTAGAGGACACAAAACCTTTTATACGTACATAAGTGAGAAAAGAAAGACAAAGGGAGCAATAGTGAGACTGAAGAGGAGGATAGGGGCTGCGTGGAGGATGACAACAATAAAGCTGACATATTGAACAGATATTTCTGCTCAGTCTTTACTGCGGAAGATAAGAGTAATGGGCCTGAAGGGAGTACAAGGGGTGGGAATGGTGCAGAAATGGACACAAGTCCCTTTACACGAGAAAGGGTCCTGAATTAACTGGAAGGAATATGAGTTGATAAAGCAATGGGGCCAGATGGGGGTGCACCTCAGGGTCCTAAAAGAACTATGAGAGGTGGTGGCTGAGCCTCTGGCAATCCTGTTTAGCCAAACACTGGAAACAGGGGAGGTATCCAAAGACTGGAGGACAGCAGATGTAGTTCCCTTATACAAAAGCGGGAACAAAGAGGAAACAGGGAACTACAGACCAGCCAACCTCACCTCAGTAGTGGAGAAGATCATGGAAGCACTACTGAAGAAGAGATTGGTGGAACATCTGGTTACCAACGGACTACAGAACCCAAGGCAGCATGGTTTCACCAGGGGGAGGTCATGTCAGACCAGCCTCATTGAATTTTTCAACTGGGTGACAAGGGAGGTGGATCAGGGGAGGGCAGTAGACGTGGCCTATCTGGACTTCAGCAAGGCCTTTGACACTGTGCCACACAGAAGGCTACTAAACAAACTAGGGAATATGGGAATGGGCAGGACAGTAGTGTGGTGGGTAGGTAACTGGCTGGGTGGTAGGACACAGAGGGTGGTGGTAAATGGCTGTCACTCCACAGAGGGAAGAGTGACCAGTGGGATACCACAGGGATCAGTTCTGGGACCGGTCCTATTCAACGTCTTCATCAGTGACATTGCACAGGACCTAGAAGACAGAATTTCCCTGTTCGCTGATGAACAGAGCTCTGTAACAGAGTGGACACACCAGAGGGTGTAGACAGAATGAGGAGGGACCTGCAGAAACTTGAAGAATGGTCAAGGGTTTGGCAGTTGAAATTCAATGCAAAGAAGTGCAAGATAATGCATATGGGGCACAACAACCCTGGAACAACATATCAGTTGGGGGGGGTGAGGATATAACATGCACCTAGCGGGAAAGGGATCTTGGGGTTATCATCTCTGATTATCTCAAGGTAGGGAAACAGTACAACAAGGCAGCAGGTAAAGCAAATAGGATGCTGGGATGCATAGGCAGGGGCATCACCAGCAGGAAAAGGGAGGTCATAATTCCACTATACAAGACACTAGTGAGGCCCCACCTGTAGTACAGTGTACAGTTCTGGACACCTTACCTACATAAAGACATAGACAGGGTAGAGAAGGTTCAGAGGAGGGCAACAAAGATGGTACATAGATTGCATCACAAGTCCTATGAGGACAGGTTGAAGGACTTGAATATGTACTCCCTGGAAGAAAGAAGGGAGACAGGGGATATGATAGAGACATACAAGTATCTTGCAGGGAGGAACAGAGTGCAGGAAGAAAAAATTACTCACCATATCTTGTTTCTTCTAAGGGAATCTTACTGTATTCTGACTTATGCAGTACGGTCTCACCATAGGACTGCCCCGGAGCCGAAATGGTTAATAGAAGCTATGCAAATGATGGAATGCTAGGCTCGAGCTCAGTTTTCAAATCACTGTCTGTGGTAAACATTTCTAAACCATCAGATTCTTATGAAGCCTGTACTAAGCAGTTTTCCACTACTAAAATGATAATAATAATAACAACCCTCCACAACAAACAGTAGGATATGAATAAGGGATTTACCCCCTTTGAAAAAGAACTTTGAAGTGGCATCACTAAAACTCAAGTCACAGATGCCCTAAAAACAGAACATAATACACCACCACATTTACAACATCTCTACCACAGCTGTAGTGCAGTGACCATAGGTTTCGAGTAGGGGAGGAAGGAAGGGAGCTCAGAATACAGAAAGATTCCCTTAGAAGAAACAAGATTACTATGGCAAGTAATTGTTTCTTCAAACCCCAGAAAATCTTACTGTATTCTGATTTATGCAGATTACCAAGCAGTGCCTTTGGAGATGGGCCTATAACCTATTTAGGAAACCAGCTCTGCAGAACTGCTGTGCCAAACCTTGCATCATCTCTGGCCTGGACATCCAGACAATAATGTTTGGTCAGTTTGTGGACTGATTTCCAAGTTGCAGCCTTGCAAATGTCCACTAGGGGAATATCAAAAGCAGCTGCCAGAGAAGCTGTAGTACCCCTAGTTGAATGGGCCCTGAGGCTCTGCAAACAGTGCCTGGAGCTCGCTGATCCTTCTAGCAGTGGTAATGGCTACCAGGAACAATGTTTTCCAAGTCACATATTTGAGGTTTGCGGTAGACATGGGCTCAGATGGAGACTGCATTAGTTGGGCAATACAAATGTTCAAATCCCACATGGGAGCAGGCTCCCTGTGTGGTGGGTGCAAATGCAGTAATCCCTTAAAAAATGTCTTGAATATTGGCTTCGAAGCCAAAGAAGATGCCTTATCTGCTGATAAATATGCTGAAACAGCTGCCAGGTGCACCCTCAAGGTGGAAATACTTAACCCTGTGTAATGCAAATAGGTCATATAGTCCAGAACTGTAAAGAGATTGGCTTGGGTATGGTCTAACCCCTTACCCTGACACCAAATCAAAAATTGCTTCCATTTGGAAGCATAGGTTTTCTTGGTAGAAGGCTTCCTGGAGACTCTCAGTATATCCATGACTCCTTCTGAAAGATGTAACTCTGCATACTCTAAGTCTTCAAGAGCCATGCTCTGAGTCTGAGGGATGGTAGACTGGGATACATGATCCTGCCCTGTGAGGATGACAACAGGTTGTACCTCCTGGGAGGCTGATTGGCTTGGCTACTGACAATGATAGGATCATGGCGTACCAAGGCTATTGGGCCCAGTCTGGGGCAATGAGGATCACTGAGGCTGGTCAAAGCCTGAGTTTCTTCAACACTTTCAGTAAGAGAGGAAAGGGAGGGAAGGCATACAGGAACTGCCCCGTCCAGTCAAGCAGAAGTGCATCCAGAAGAATTTTACCCTTGATGGGGGGCGTGCAGCAATACTGTGGGAGTTGGTGGTTGTCTGGGGCTGCAAACAGATCCCCCTCTGGGGAGCCCCACCTCCTGAAAATGGTCTCCAAGACCTGCTTGTTCAGTGACCACTCATGATGGTTCTAATTTTATTCTGCTGAGGGCATCCGCCAAGACATTGTCCTTGCCTGGAAGGTGGACAGCTGAGAGGGAAACATTCAGGGAGTAAGCAAACTCCCAAATTATCATTGCCTCTGTACAAAGAGGAGTTGACCTTCTGCCCACTTGCTTGTTTATGTAGTACATGATGGTTGTGTTGTCTGTTCTGACCTGGACCACCTTTCCTTTTATCAGATTGTGGAATGACTGAAGAGCCAGAAGAACTGCTCTGAGCTCCAAGAGGTTGATGTGCAGGAGGGATTCCTGCTTTTCCCACGTGCCATGTGCAGTGTGATCCCCCAGATGTGCTCCCCACCCTAGGAGGGAGTCATCTGTCATGTGTACCAGAGAGGGAACCTGCTGCAAGAAAGGTACTCCTTGCTTGAAATTGTCCTTTTCCTGCCACCACTGAAGGGCTTGGAGAAAAGTGACTGTTACTGAAACTAGCTTTAAGAGAGAATCCCTTCTCTGGAGCCAGTGATCTCTTAAATGAAATTGAATTTCTCTCATCTGGAACCTGGCCCCTGACATAATTGCTGTGGAAGCTGCCATATGGCCTAGCAATTGCAGGAAGTGCCTTGCTAGCCTGAAGACGTGAAGTTTGAAGGAGTTGGCCACCTGGGCAAGGTTGTCCACCCTGTCTTGAGGTAGGTAAGCCATCAATTTTTTTTGCATCCAGTTCGGCTCCTATGAATCTGAACAGCTGAACTGTCTCCAAAACAGACTTTTCATGGTTCACCAAGAACCCCAGTGAGTAGAGGGTGTCTTGTGTTATTGACAGGGCCTCCCTTACTTGCTGGTGTGACTGGCCCACTATGAGCCAGTTGTCTAGGTAGGGGAACACTGACACCTCTTGTCACCTTATGTGTGCCACCACCATAGCTAGACATTTTGTGAACACCCTTGGAGCAGACGTCAGTCCGAAAGGTATTGCCCTGAATTGGTAATGACCTGATGGCAACCTGAACCTGAGGTACTTTCTGTGTGACCTTCTGATTTGGGATGTCAAGCTAGGCATTCTTCAGATCCAGGGCTGCTAGCCAGTCTCCCTGTCTTAGGGTGGGTAGTATGGTAGTCAGAGTAACCATCTTGAATTTTGGTTTTGACAGATGCTTGTTTAAGTATCTGAGATTCAGAATGGGTCACCATTCCCCTGTTTTCTTTATTGTGAGGAAGTACCTTAAATACAGGTCTTTTTCCATCTGGTTGGAAGGGACTGGTTCCACTGCCTTTTGTAGCAGAAGGCTTGAAACTTCCTTTTTCAGCAGGGCTGTTTCTGATGGGGAAGGGGGTTTGAAAACTCTTGACCTCAGCTTTGGCATTGCTTTGAAGCTGAGAACAAGTCCCTGGCCCACTACTTCCAGAACCAAATTGTCTGTGGTGATATTTTGCCACTCCTGGAAGCAATGGGCCAGCCTGCCTCCTACTGGAGTCAGGGAGGTGACCTGAACAGTCACCTCAGGGTGTCTGTTTTGACTGTGCTGCTGGCTGAATACTGGGTGCAGTGTAGCCACCACACCTTCTGCCCCTGCCTCTGAAGTATCCCCTGGACTCATACTGAGGAAAAACCTGAGGATGGAAGAAAGGCCTGTAAGTAGGCTTGCCTCTGCCACCCCTTGCATGATGTTTCTGGGTGGTAGCAGCTCTTTCTCTGGTTGCTGCACTTTTGTATGCAGCCTTGTATTCATCCATTTTCTTCATATATGCCTCTGTTTTCTCCCCAAACAGACACACAGGGTCACATGTAAACTCCATGGCCTTAAACTTGTGTCAGGCTAGTGGTTCTAAGCCAGACAAACCTTCTGAGGGACACAGCAGACACCATCTGCCTGAATGTAGTATAATTCGAGTCCACTGCCATCCTGAACTGCATCTTAGCAGCTTCCATACCCCCTTTTTGCAGTCTCCTCCAGATCAGCAGCCATGGTGGGGGGGCTGCCTTAGCAATTTGCAGAACTGTGGTCCATATATTTTTCTGATATCTGGCTGTATAGGCCATGTAAGATGCCTATCTAACAACCAGAGAAGAACCCAAGTACACTTTTTTAGCTATGGAATCCACCCTCCTAGAATCCTTGTCTGGAGGATGAGAGGCCATAGGGATGACAGCTTTGTTCCAAGCTGCAGCCTGTACCACACCTTCATGGTTGGGGTGCCCAAAGTGGAACTCAGCCCCAGACTTAGCCACCCAGTATTTCCTATCCACCTTCCTGTTTGTGGGTGGAACAGAAGTGGGGGTTTGCAGAACTTTCATAGTCTGCTTTCTTAAAGACTTATGGAGAGGGAGGAGTAGTCTCTTTGATGGGAGCACATCCACCATCTCCTTATAATCCTCTTCCTCCTCATCCTCTACAGATTCCTGGGATGGGAGGTTGAGGGATTGAGCCACTTACTTCACAAAAGCAAAATAGGAGGTAAAATCCTCTGTTCCCTTGTCAGGGGAATCTGGTCTGTGAGGATCAGGGGGAAACGTCTGGATCAATAGGGTCCCCAAAATCCTCACCATCTTCATCATCATCAGACTCATTTTCAAAGTCATTGTCTCCAAAAGGATCCCCACCTTGGTCTATTAAACCAGGGGTAACATGTGAACCGGGAGTTTGTGAAAATGGTTGTCTGTCAACCAGAACTGGGGACTGTTACGACTGAATAATCCTGATCGCATTAGCGATCTCTTTGGCAGAAGGAACCACGGTTTGCTTTGGTTGCGGTTCCTGGTGCTTTTCCTTCTTCTTTTTTTTGACCCCAATGACTGGTTCAGCAGTCTTATCTGCTGTTCGTTTTTTTGAAATAGAGCTATCGCCCCTTTCAGAGGGCAGCTCTCCTGGTTCATCCGGTTGGTCTACAGCTGGGTTAGCAGCCTTATCAGCCATTCTTTCCAACAGTCTTTTAAACCGTCTATCTGAGGCAGACTGCAGAAAGTTAGCACAAATCTCACAATCTGTCTGTAGATGGTCAGACCCCAGACAGAATAAACAGATTAAGTGTATATCTGCTTTTGCAAAAAGTTCCCTGCACTTGGAACAGTACTGGAAACCTGTGGGTCCTGTTATCTTTTTAGTTTTCTGTGACATAACCCAGATCACCACACCAAAGTAAAATCTTTTTTTTTTTTTTGGTTACAAGAACCAACAGAAAAACCAGGAGTTACCCCAGAATGAAAATAGAATAAAATACCAGGAGTTACCCTGGTTGAATTCAAACACAAATGAAACCAGGAGTTACCCTGGTTAAAACACAGATAAATGCTAAAAAATGACTATAGCAAGTCGGAACAGAAAATTTACTCTAATTAGTAAAATAAAAAAGAAAGACTGTTGGTTCCCCCTCGGTTGAAGAACCGGGAAGAAAACGACTACTTACCCCAACTTGACTAAAATCTAAACAATTATTACCTGAAAACCAGGACAGTGAAAAGAATACCAATAAAATACATTTTACTAGTGAATAAACCAAGAAAATAAAGTTTCTTCAAACGATAAAGGGGAGCTCTCCGGAGACATCTTACTGAGGCAGGCAGAGTAAAGAATCTGACGGTTAAGAACTGTTTACCAGGGACAGTGATTTGAAAACGAGCTCAAGCCTAGCATTCTTTCATTTGCATAGGTTCTATTAACCATTTTGGCTGTGGGTCAGTCCTATGGTGAGACCATACTGCATAAGTCAGAATACATAAGTCATAATACAGTAAGATTTCCTGTGGTTTGAATACAGTATTTTTCTGCAAAAAAGATGTTCCAGGACTAGAGGGCATGGGATGAAACTGGAAGGAGGACAATTCAGAGGAAACGTGAGGAAGAATAACTTCACAGAACGGGTGGTGGACAAGTGAAAAACCCTGCCAGAGGAAGTAGTGGGGGCTGAAACAATCACAGGATTTAAGAATGCATGGGATAGACATAAAAGAATTCTGGAGGTCGGGGTAAGGGGCAACAGACTTCTAGGAAACATAAAGTGAACTTTCAAGCTCAAATGGGCAGACTGGGTGGGCTGTAGGCCTTTAGCTGCTGACAGTGTCTATGTATCTATGATAGCAAAAACTGTTCCTGACTACCGCTGACACCTGTTGTTCCAGTATCAGCTTGTAGTCCAGAACAACACCCTGTTTCTGAACCACATGCACAGCTTGGAGCGACTCACCATTTACAAACAGCAAGGTAGGCCACCACTCATCATTTCTGACCTATGCTGAACTGGATTGACAGTCGTAACCTCTGTCTTGCCTGGGTTAAGACACAGCCAGCTGAAGGCCATCCAGTTGTTCATTTCTTATAGGCAATGCCCAAGCACCAACACCGTGTTCAACCCTTCCGGTGTGCAAGACAGATAGAGCAGAGTATCATCTGCATAGCAGACAATACACCACAGAATACTCAGAAGGAATTGATTTCTTGAGCACTGGGCCAGAAACATCTCCTAACCAGGTCTCTGTGATGCAAACAAAATCAGCCAAGGCATCCAAGATGAAACCCTTCATCGCTGTTGTTTTATTCCTCAGTGCTCTCACATTACAAAGAATGGTCTGAAGGGGAACAGCAGAGTCGACTGGCCTGCTAACCTGTTGCCTGCTGACATCTGGTGAAGTCCTGTGGAAGGGAACAAGACTGGGGGGGCTTACCTTGGGTATATGGTTCCCACCAAAAGGTGCAGGGTAGTGGACCCACCAGGAATTCTCCAAGAAAGGTGAATGGATGAAAACTGGGATGGCATCCCATAGTGTAGCTTTACCAAACCAACAGCATACACCAGTGCATGCGACTTGGACCTGAAATTAGTCCAAGAACATGCAGGGCAGTCCACAGAAGACCCACACACATAGGTGAGGAAACCCTATACACAGCAGTGCAGCAAAGGTGATAGTCTGCTGCGTAAGTGGGAAGCACAGAGGGAAAAATTACACATTTGCACACAAAAGTAGTGCAACTGCATGAAAAAATGTCAACAGCACAAGATTGCTTGTGAAATTATGAAAGAGTCACAAAATGTGAGAAAGCAATGCAAGATGTGAGAAGTCACTTGAGTAATGTTATATTAAAACACAACCTAGAGTTGCATAAAACAAAATAAGATGCATAAAAGCAACACAGGTTGCATGGGAAAAGTGCAAATTATGTGTCACTATGGGTAAGCAAATAACACTGGCTTGCATGTCAAAAAAGGACAAGCTACGTGAGCAAAATTGTACACTGCGTGAACAGTGCAAATTGTGTGACTATGTCAGTTTGCCTGAAAATAAACAGACTTGCATGGAAGTATGTAAGCTGAGAAGCCAAATGACAAATACTCACATCACGTGAAAAATGAAAATCTGGTAAAAAAAGAAGCTGTGAAAGCTTGGCAGTGAGGTCAGAACTGAGGCTGGGAATGACATTAAGATCCGAACCCAGCACCAACACCAGTTCTTTCACCATTTATCATCTTTACTTCATCCAGATATGGGAAGACATAAAGTCTTTCCCTCTGTTGCACTGCTGCCATAACTGCTAAGCATCTGGTAAATACTCACAGCACACAGGTAAGCCATTATCATTGGTGGAAGCAGTGGTAACAGGCATCAAAATAGTTAAGAGAATGGCGCCAGTATAATCTGGGAGTCGCTCGCACTCTGTTAAGGGCCCATGTCAACCAACATGAAGGTGGTAGAAGCAGAGGACGGGGGCTGAATACCATCCAAAGTAAGCATAGCAGCACTAGAGCCATACCTCAACCGTGGTGTTTCTTCTATGGTCGGGGGGGCTTAGTGGTCACTGCCATAACAGAGGACGATGATAATGAACACTTAAACTCCTTCAGTGGAGACCTTGACCTCAACGGTGAAACATGAGCTTTATCCTTGTGCTTGTGTTGAGGCTGGAAGAGGAGGACTTTGACAACTTTTCCTTGTTTTTGTCCTCAATGACCATGACAGTGACAGAGTCACCACACGCCGGGGAGTTCCCTTCCTGGAAGTAGTCAAGCAAGAGGGAGATGCCAACTTGGAGCCTGCAGCCTTGGCTTGAGCTTCCATGGCCTTAATGGCGATGAAGGGTACTAGCGTCTTCTTTTGTCTTCTCCTAGTAGCCTGGTTGAATTCTTGGCAGATCTTGTAAGCCCTGACATTATGGGACAGGCCCAAACAGTAAGCACAAACTGTGTGGGTGTCGTCCTTGTAGATCTTGTAACCTCGGGTACAAAAGCTAAATAATGGTTCTTTCAATGATGACATAAAGGGACAATGTCAACAGGTGAAATGAAAGTTTTAAGAAATAATGAACTTGAAGAAACAAGGTCCAGTGAGCTGTCGATGGCAGGAGAAAGAACTGGAGACTGGACCCCAGCTAGCAAAAGTTTCCAAGTTGTCCTGACACTGATGATTACAGTTCCAAGTGTGTGGCCCAGTTCAATCAATCAATCAATCAATCAATCAAAATATTTAACCAGGTGAACACCTTTGAGAAGAACTCATTTTCAAGATGGACCTGGGCAACATACATAATCCATACACCAGAGTAAGGTTACACACCACGGAAATATACAATTGAAACAATATGCAATTGGAAATTGAAACAATATACCATGCACAATATGCAATATACTATATACAGGCATCGATAAAGAAGGCAGAAACTTACATTCAGTACGTACATAAATACATGGGCCATATGTGTAGTCATAAGTGAAATGACCTTGAGAAAATCAAGATAAGGAGAAGGTTAATAGACCAGATAAGCTTGGGACACTCACAGTGGGGGGGGGGGTAGGATACAGATGTATAAAGAGGCGGGGGATGCCAGTGTGAGGAGCCTCTGCTGGTTAAGGATGAGTGGCAACAAACAGGGAAGCAATTATAAAAAGGCAGGGGACACCAAGGTGAAGAGCCTCTGCTAGTTAAGGACAAGTGGCCACAATCAGGGACAGCAATTACAGGACTCCCAGACAGGTCTTACATAGGGCGTATTGAGTGCAGATAGATGGGGGGGGAAGGTATGACGTGTTAGAATGTGCCAGGTGATACCATGCAAGAGCCTTGGTGTGCTGAAGACATAAGGCAACAATCAAGGGAAGCAGATGCAAGATTCCTTGACAGAACATGCATACAGCATTTTGAATGTGGACAGATTGATTGGGTGAACCACTTTTAAAGTTTTTTGCAATTTGTTTCAGAGTCAAGGTAGCGTGTAGCTTATGGATGACCTCCCAAAGCGTGATTTGACCTTGGGTATGGTTAAGAAGATAGGGGAAGAACTTCTCAAGGCATACTTACCTACCATGCTTAGGGGAAGGAAGTCCGATATGTACTGAGGCAGTTTCTTAGTGATGGCTCTGTAAGTCCAGAGGACAGTATTTATTTTTCTTCTATAGTTAAGGGATGGCCATCCTACTATAGCATAAAGGGAGCAGTGATGAGTGGAATACAGAACACCAGAGATCAGTCTTAAGGCTCTATGGTAGAGCGTATCAAGTTTGGCTAGTGTAGAGGCCAGGCCTTGGCAGTTAAAAAAAGTCAGTATAGTCCAGTATTGAGAAGAAGGTTTGGACCAGTCTCTTCTTGGCATCCTGGGTAAGTAGGTGCTTAATCCTGTAAAAGAGGCCCAGTCTCTGCTTCATTTTTTTTACCAGTTTCTCAATGTGGTTGAGGAAGGAAAGTTTGTGATCAATCGAGACCCCCAGGTATTTGTACTTGGTTACGAGGTCCAGGGGTTCACCTAGGAGTGTGGTGATCTGGGGTAAGAATCCTTGGGTAACAGGACTAGTGGCATTAGTAAAGGGTGAAAAAAGCATCACCTTTGTTTTTTTTTTGCATTCAAGAGAAGTTTCTGATTTAGTAAGTGTAATTGCAGCTGACTGAATTCCTGTTGTAGATCAGTGCATGCCACTTCAGGAGTAGGTCTGCCAATGTAGAGTACCGTATCATTGGCAAATAGATGAATATTGGCAGATTTAATTCTTACGTCAATTCCATTAATACAAATTGCGAAGAGCAATGGGCCCAGTATGGAGCCCTGTGGCATGCACCTCAGCAAGGGTTTTAGTGGTAAGAACTCCACTTCTGCTTTTATCTGCTGCTGGTGACCAGTGAAGTAGTTTGAGAACCATCTCAGGGATAGGGGGTCTAGGCCAAACTCTCAGAGGGATACTAATAGCAAGTCATGGTCAACAGTGTAGAATGCCTTGCTTAGGTCTAAAAACACTGCACACATGAAGTTTTTGGTGTCCAGGGCACCCTGCCAGTCATTGGCTACTGTTGCAAGGGCCAAAATTGTGCCATGGCATGGCCTAAAAACTGATTATAGTGGGTTTAGCAAATTTGTGGATTCCAGGTAGTTCCTGATTTGAACGCTCGCTATTTTCTCCAATATTTTAGACAGGATAGGGAGTTAGATCTGTAGGATCTCCAGATCTGAATAATGGGATCACATGGGCAGTTTTCCATATGGATGGAAGATCACCCTGCAAGAGTGATAGGTTGAAGAGATGCGTGATCGGCACAGCCAGGACATGGTAACTAAGTTGTAGGAAATAAGGGTCTATAAAGTCTGCTCCAGCACTCTTCCTAGTATCCAAGTGTAACAGTAAATCTTCAACTTCTTTGTAGGAAACAGGCTGAAAACAGAATGCAGACCCATTCTTCGTAACATTAGTAGCCAGAGTTGTCGGATCCTGTACACAGAGTTGAATGTGGAGGTTGTTGGCAGGGGACGTGTCAAAGGCTAACCCTGCAGTGGCAAAGTGATTATTGAGATGGTCCAGAATTGTTGGTTTATCTGTGACTGTGGTGTCACCAGTAGTGATTTTTGCAGGTAGGGAGTTTGATGTCATATAACCTTTGATTTCCTTCAGTGTTTTCCAAAATTTGGCATAGCATCTGGAGGATGAGTTAATTTCTGTACGGAAATAGTTTGCCTTAGCTTCTCTGAGCATCTTAGTACAAGTGTTCCTAGCCTTCCTGAATGAGGTCCAGTCTGCTGGAAGTTTTGTTCTCTGAGCTATTTTCCATAGTGAGTCTCTGTTAAGCAGAGCGGTCTTCAAATCAGCTGTAAACCATGGACATGTCTTTTTGTTGGTGCAGATTTTAGCCAGGGGTGCGTGCTTGTCAAGCCCCCCCAGCACTATTTCCTGAAAAATATCATAGGCCATGTTCACTGTTTTGGCTAAGCAGAAGTACTGCCAGCTCAATGAGTTCTGCAAATCGGAGAGAAATGCAAGCAGGTCGAAATTACAATGACTTCTCTTGATGGTGAATTTGGAGGTAGAGGCTAGTTTTGTGACAGACCTCACACAGGCAATAAAACAGTGGTCACTGATGTCTATAAAGAACACACTAGCATGTAAAAACATATGAGATTTGCTTACTAAGATAAGATCCAACAGGGTGCAATTGTTAGAGTTATTCTTATTTGGACGTTTTACTTCGGTAATAAGTTGGGATAGTCCGAATGAGTCACAAATGTTCTTTAGAGGTCTGGAGATACTGGAAAACCAGTCGAGGTTAAGATCTCCCAAAATAATAAATTCCATCAACAGGGAACCTAGTACACTGTTTAAGTGGTCTAATATCTGAAACCCAACCGAAAGGGGCCTATAACAGCCTACAACACAGAAAGAGACATTGAGGAGACGACCTTGATGAGAATCTATAGGACAAAGCTACAATACACAAAACCAGTTTGGACCAGTTCTGGTGAAGAGGTGGTCCTCACAGATCAAAGAAATGTCAAGTAAGTGATGTCAGAGAGGCAGTGCCAATAATGAAAGTGAGTGGGCTGGCCTACCCTGGATATTCTGACCACGTTTCTCTGAAGAGAAGTTAGCTGAGCTGGGACATTGAACCTGTAAGATTCTACTGTGCTTAGAAATTTAGTTAGCTTTTAGTAAGGTTTTTCTGTGAGCTCTCTATCTTTTCAAATGTGTCGTTTTCCTTTTCTGCAGTATCCTGTATTCCCCATAGTTTTAAATGTGTAAAATCCTGTAACATATGTAAATATTGTGGAGTATTAAATGTTATTTTATCATGCTTTCCATAACCGAATCTTTTACGGTGTAGTCTAGATAACCTGAGGTAAACTGGCGTGTCTGTGATATGTTTCCAAACTGACAGGCTACTACGCTACCTAAAGCAGTGGTTCTCAAGCCAAAAATCCTGGTAGCCTTAAAGGGCCTTAAAGTGCAGCCACCAGAACTTACTGGTGGCCTTACTCCTTATAAGTTTCACCCCTAACTCCCTGTTCTAACCCCAAACCCCTTGATATGGCTTATTTCTTTTCACACAATCTAAATTAAATTAAGTCCCTGATGTATTGTATTTCCACTTGAAATGTATCTGTTTTAGAGGTAAGCAATTGTTTATTCAATTATCTTTGTAATTTGGGCTCTTAAAAACTTTGTGACTGCCGGCCCGTCAGTGCAGTGGTTGGATTTCCGCTTATGACGCCCGGTTACCCAGGTTCAGGAATGGACCCGAGTTGTCGGAGGGCTGGCCAGGGAGGAGAAGGATGGAGTGTCCCATGGATGGCTCTCCTTCTCCAGGGGGAGGGTGGGAAGTGCCCGGCACACTGAGAACTCCTGACAGAGGCCAGGCGATACTCGTACCACCGGCGCTTGTCTCATGGGTGGCAGGGCGGACACTGGTGTCATTGCACGTCTCTGCCTCCAAGAAAAAAATGGAAAAAGGAGTAGGCGGGCAAAGACCACTGTCTAAGTGAATCCCTCCTCAGGGCTTCAATTAGCCGTCATCACCGCATCCCCCAACCAGTCACTAGTCCTGTGGCACGGATTGGGGACCGTTGCCGCGGCCCCATCCTCTGGGGGGGTAAGCCGGGGATAACTGGGGGATTACGCAGCAATGGATGATGGTGGAAGTCCAGAGGGCCGTGACTAGGTCTGAAGAATGACAGTGGCCCTGCCAAGAAAATAGAGAATAATAATTAAAAAAAAAGAACTTTGTGGCTGCAGAAAATTGTGCTGATGTCCATATGCGGCAATGGTGGCCTCATTTGAGAAATGCTGATTTAAAGTAATGTGTTCTCAGCAGTGACTAAATGGCTGGGTCATTTGCCTTTTGGGAAGGAGCACTGTACTGTGTGAGCAGTGGCTGTTGTGGGATTGGGACATAAAGATACCCTAAGTGAGAATCAAGCTGAGTGGTGGCAGCATACCAAATTCACCATTCAGGCATCTGAAGTGGCGTGAAAACTGGTAACTTGGTGCAGACTGAGCTCTGGGGGAGAACCAGTCTGTGACAAACTAGTTGGCAGTGGTGGGATCTTAAATGGATTGTCAATAAAAAAAGTTATTTGTCCAGTCACAGAACAGGACATACAAAGGGGATACAGTCTACACTACCATTTTTATTTTGTAGTAAGAGTAGATAGCTAAAAGACACTATGGGCCCGATTCTAAGATGCATGTTGTAACTCGTGGGCATATACGAGATGCAACATGCACCACTATGCCAGGGACCTTGTGCCCTATTCCAAGGCAGGCAGGGTCCCTGGCACTTATGTCCTACAACATGCGGCAGCCGTAGGCTTGTGCCACGGGAATGGCGCAATGGACCTGGGTGCTGCAAGCTGCTGTCCACAGGAACAGACCCCCCAAGCCCCCAGCCCAAAAACAAGCCTGTAAGCCTCTGCGGGCCATGGGGGGTCAGCAGTGTGGCACAGGTGCAAGGATAGCACCACAGACAACAGACCCGGGTGCCTGTGGGTGGCACCCTGGAATTGGGGGCATCTATGTGATGGGGGTGTCTGTGGGGCACATCTGTGTGCATGATGTGGTACTTCGGGGTGGTGACAACTGCCATTTGGCAAGGATGGATGCCCCTTAGACCAGCTAACTGCTGGTCTAACCCTGCAGTGACACAGTGTGTCTTGGAATGGCATGAGTGGGTTACAGCAGTCACCCTTTCAGAATAGGGTGCAGATGCTGCCGTAACCCCCCCTTGCACCATGCCATAGGGGCTGTAGCTGGCAGAAGTCCGCATGGGTGCAGGCCGCACATGCCATTGTGCAGGCTGCATCTTGGAATAGCAAATGGTGTAATGCATGTCACAAAGTGCAACTTGCGCCATTGGGTTTGGCACAAGTCACCTTGCAACATGGGCAACCCATTTTAGAATCGGTCCCACTATGTCTGGACCTAATGAGAAGTGCACATTGTCAAAACTTCAACAGCTGTGCAAAAGAAGAGGGCTTACATTTAGGAAGGACAGTCATTGGTAGAACTCATCAACATACTCAAGACATATGGCCTGGGAAGTGGTGCAAAAGTGGAAGCTGCTAGCCAAAGCCATGAGATAGATGCAAGGGGGAGTGTATGTGAGCCAGAGCCAACAACTGTGGCATCAGATCAATCAGAAATGATGCATCTGGAGAGCCCCCTGGTTATTTATTATTTATTTATTTGCTTTTGGTAACCGGGTGAGTGCACTAGGCATAGAAATGCCTATTTTCAGGCACGACCCGGGAAAGAGACAATATAAAATACAAAATGCACATACATGTGATGCAGCACATGAGATAGGTATAGAAAAGCAACATAACACTAAACGATTGACTCAGAGACTAAGTCATACTGGAAAGGTAGAGACAAAATTCCAGTATGAGGCAAAACAGGAATAACATTTAGGTCAAAATACATAAACCTTTGTCAAAACAGAAAGTAAAACAGGCATTGCAAATAAAGGTTACACACAGCAAAGTACAATAAGTGCTAACATCTGTGGATGTAATGAGAGAGGAAGGAGAGGAGAGAGTGGAGGGAGAGGGGAACACAAGTGAATGGTGAGAGAAATAGAACATGAGAGAAAAGTTATATAGAGAGGCAGGGAAGTAGCGTACAAGAGGAAGGTAATTTCTGAAAGAAGGGGTGGGGAGAAGAGAGTGGTCTATGGCGGATTGAAACAGGTGCATCGGCTAGTTGTGTGCAGATGCTCCCGGTGATGTGTTTTAAAACTAGCATGGGTACATTAAGGTGAAGGCAGAGGAGCAAGAGAAGCAGTGTCAGTATGAGATCCATATGAGAGAGAAGCAAAAATAAGAGAGAGGAGTGAGAAAGGCAGTGCCAACATGGAAGGGAGATGGAGATTCTACAGTAGAGGGCACTGCCATAAATTGTAAGTACTGGCATCAGGGTTCTACTCAAAAAGCCAACATGAATTCCAAAATGTTTTCCAAGTATCGGGAGATCTCTATCTGTTTTAAAAATCTATTGAGAGAAATTGTGGGTAATTTGAATTGGACAGAGCTTCTTGGGCAACTCCCCTTTTTCCACTCCTCATGGGCAGTGTGTTAAATGCCTTCAGCAGGATGGACGATGAGGACTGTATGGACTATAGGAAAAAATTACTCACCAAAATAAAGTTGTTTCTTCTCAGGGATCCCCCATGAGCCTTACAGATGGTTTCAGTCCACAGGAGGGTGCTGCCCCAGAGATAGAACTTTATGCTAATTAGAGAATGTAGACTACAACTTCAAACTCTGCAATTTGGTCACCCCCCCCACACACACACACACACACACACTGTTCTTACATCAGATTTGTTTCTATAGCCAGGGGAATAATGCCCATTAAAGCTATCTAAATAGCTACTAAAATATTTTCAGATTTTTTCACAATTAAAAAAAAACTGAAGCAAATATGTGACATTATGATGTTTACATTTTAAAGATTGTTGAGAAATTGCAATAAGTAATGCCCAAGCAACCTTAGATAAGAACTGATTCTTGTGTAAACCTATTTTCAGGTTCTAGAATAGGAGGCAGGATCAGGATTTGTATGACTCATTGATGGATCTCTGAGAAGAAACAACATTACTACAATGAGTCATTTTTTTTTCTTTAAACAACAGGAATCCATCAATGAGATGCCTTGAAAATGGCACATTCAGTAGCAGTACCTTTGGAGGATGGGTCTAGGACCTAGTTAGGAAAAAGCTTCTGTAAGACAGCATTCCAAAACTCGCATTCCTCCTGGACTGTATGTCCAGACAGTACTGGTTTGTGAAGGTATATACTGTTTTCCAGGTAGCTGCTTTGAAAATTTCTTAAAGGAGAATGTCCCTTGTCTCTGCCACAGAGGCAGAAGTGCCCCTTGTGGAATGTGCTTATAGGCCTCTGGGGGTGTCTTTTTTTTTAGTTGTTTAACCAGGAGTAGCACACTAAGCTGAAAGCTTTTTTACAGGTGCGACCTGGGAGCACAGGGAAGTTAAGTGACCTGCTCAGGGTCACACAGTATGTAAGTGGAAGCTATGGGATTCAAACCCAGGTCTAGTCTGCTGGGTGTCACCAGATTTGCAGCTCAGAGCCTTAAATCACTGCACTATACTGCCTCCCTTTCCAGCTTTTTCATAACAGAACTGTATGCAAGAAACTATCCAGTGCAAGACAGTCTTCTATTTGCTGGCTTACCTTTGCCAACCTCTCCATAGGCAACAAAAAGCTGTGTACTCTGGGACCTCACATCCCTTGTCTGGTCCATTTCATGACCGAATGCTCTTTTTACATTCAGAAAGTGCAATTTTTGCTCACCTATTCTGGAATATTCAAGGTAGAGAGCAGGAAGGGTGAATGAGTGGTTTACGTAGAATTCAGATACCACCTTAGGTAAGAACTTTCTACTGGTTCTAAGGATCACTTTTTTCCTGTGTGAGTAATCTAGTTTGCATCTGTACTGAGGGCTTGCAATTCCCTTATCCTCCTGGCAGATATCATGGCTATCAGGAGACTTGTTATCCATGGACATATTTTAACTCAGCTTAACTATTGGTTCAAAAGAAGCCTCCGGCAGCTGGGCAAAAAACATCTTTAGGTCCCAAGGAGGGACTTGGTCTGCAACAAAGGGATGCAGATAGTTGAGGCTCTTGAAAAAAACTGTTCAAAACAGGTTGTGAGGCCAAGGACTTGTCTTTACCTGCTGATGTATAGGCTGACACAGCTGCTAGGTGTATTTTCAGGGTTGATGGTCTCAGACTTAAACACTGTAAGTGTACCAGGTAATCCAGAACTGTTGATAGTCCTGTCTGTATTGGGATTATCTTTCTGGGGACAAACCAGTATGAAAATCTCTTCCAGTTAGAGGGATATGCTTTCCTTGTTGTTGGTATCCTGGAAATCATTGACACCATCAGCACTTCCTTTGATAGATTCTATCTAAAGAATTCTAGCTCTTCAGAAACTATGCTCTCAGATACAGTGTTCTGAGGTCTGGAAATGTTGTTCTGCCCTGAGGCAGAGTCAGCAGGTTGTATCTCAATAACAGGTTGATCAGAATCCTGCTGGACAGGGTCGGAAGCATTGAGTATCAAGCTTATCTCACCCAGTCTGGTACAGTCAGGATCGCTGTGGCTTGTTCTCTGCTGAGCTTTATGAGCATTCTCTGTATCAGAGGGAATGGTGGCACAGCATACAGGAACTTCCCTGTCCAATCCATGGCTAGGGTGTCTTCTGGGACTGTACCCCTGTCTGGTGGTCTGCAACAAAACTTTAGGAGCTGATTGTTTTCCTAAGAAGCAAACAGATCCATTTCTGGAGTACCCCTTTTTCTGAGTACTAAAGCCAGCTCTTGCTGGTTCAGGGTCCACTTGTGGTTTCCCTGGTGTATTCTGCTTAGGGAGTCTGTCAGTACAATGTATTTGCCTTGCAAATGTACTACAGAAGTCTTTGGCCCAGATGTTAAAAAGGGTTGCGCATGGCGCAACAGTGTTGCACCATGCACAACCCACTGATGCGCCCTGGCACGATATTCAAAAGGGAAAAGTGCGCTGCACAAATCCCGATGCACCGGAGCGCATCAGTAATGTATGCAGGCACAGGTAGGGGGGGCGTGCCCAAGCATAACCTGCACAGCCCGATATTCAGCCCGGGATGTGCAGAGTCATGCATGTGCAACCCTTGCCTGCGCCTGCACAAAGTTATGCCAAAAAAAAAGGAACAAGTGATGGCCACCCACAGGTGAGCTGCCTCATTGCAGGGTGCAACACAGCAGCTGCCACCTGAGGTGGCCACCGAGTTCCCTGCCGCACCTGGCTTCCATGTCCCTCGCGGGCATCCGTGTATGAAAATCCCGTCCAATATCCCTGGTGGTCCAGTGGACCGCACGAGCCCGATCGGGGCATCAGTAATAGAACCTCCCCAAGTCCAATATCCCTGGTGGTCCAGTGGACCGACTGCTACCGATCGTGGCATCTGTACCTCATCAAATACCCCTAAGACCCTGGTGGTCTAGTGTACCCCCACCCCACCCACCCACTGAGCCCCACTGCCCCACTCCCCCGTCAGCGGCGGCGACAACACCACCCGCCTGCTGCCCGCCGCCCGCCGACTGACAGCTTGGTAGGGCTGCACCCATTGGTTCACAGTGTGAGCTAATGGGTGCAGCCATACCATCCTACTCAGTCCAGATATATGAATCATGCAGCCCTTACCGTACTACTCCGTCCAGATATGTGACGAATTCATTCCACATATCTGAACTAATGTCTCTGGTATAAACTGCGCCAATGTACTGCTGTGAACCAATGGGCGTGCAGCCCTACCGAGCTGTCAGTCCGGTGGGCGGCAGGGCGGCAGGCAGGTGGGGTGCTGCGGCGCGCTGGCTGACGGGGAGCGGGGCAGTGGGGCTCGGTGGGCGGGTGGGTTGTGGGGTACACTTGACCACCAGGGTCTTAGGGGTATTTGATGAGGTACAGATGCCCACAATCAGGCAGCAATCGGATATTGGACTTGGGGGGCTTAATCTTCAGGACAAATTCCACAATCAGACACATAGAGGTCCACTGGACCACCAGGGATATAGGAGGAAGGGGGGGGTTTGTTTTACACGAATGCCCGTGATCAGGCTGCAGGGGGCGTCGGTCCCCGACGGCTGCTGCCTGGCAGGGTGCCAGGCGCAAGTCCTCGGGGATCAGCGCACCTGCATGCTAATGGCATGCAAATGGGGCCATGATGAGATTCAAATGGCCCCCTGTGTGCCTTGCATAAATTATGGCCCCATTTGCAAGTCCCCTTTTGAATATCGCAGGTGCTGGCACGGAACGTTCCTCATCTGAAATCTGGCCCATGGCATCATGACTGTGGATGAGGCCATGTGGCCCAGTAACTACACAAGAGCCCTTGCTGGCCTTGGGCAGCCCAGTGTGATGGATTCTGCATGAGCAATCAGATTTAACACCTTTTACTCTGGGAGGAAGGCTTTCCCCTGCAAGGTATTCAGCTCTGTGCCAGTGAAGTTCTTTGAGACTTCTGCAGATTTCACAGGATTCCAATGTTCTCTAGGGTGCTCCTTATCTGCTGTATAGAACACATTTCTTCTTGTTTTCTCTGAAACTAGCCAGTCATTTAGGCAGGAAAAACCACCACACCTTATTCTCTTACGTGAGCTATCACTATGGCTAGGCACTGTGTCAATACGCCTAGAGCTGATATGAGACCAAAGGGAAGGGCTAAAACAGATGCTGGCAGTTTCCCAGCCTGTATCTGATATATTTACTATGACTGGGTCTGGCTGGAATGTGGAAATAGGCATCCTTCAGATCCAGCGACCCATACCAACCTCCTGACTGTATGGATGGTATCACTGTGTCCAGTGTGATCATCTTGAACTTTGCCTTTTTGCTGTGCTTGTTCAGAAATCTTAATTCTAAAATGGGCCATCATTCCCCATTCTCTCACAGGTCAGGAAGTATCTTGAAAGCAGGCCCTTGCCCCACTGTGGGGTAATGACCTTTTCTACCTCTTTTGCCTGTAGTAGTTTCTTTACTTCCAGTTCTCGCAGAATTATTTCTGTTGGTGAGGTGAATGAGCTGGGAACTTTTATGATCTCTGCAGTTTTGGAAACCTTTTGAATTACAGGAACAGTCCCAGGCCCACTACTTTTGGGACCGACTTGTCTGTGATAATTTTCACCTGTTCCTCGAAGTAGTGGGTCAGCCTGCCCCCACTGGCAATGGTTGACTGGCAAGCTGAGCAGAATTTTCTTTTGTACATTCTATTTCTGCACTGGAGGACCGGGGCATCTCTCAAATGTACCCCTTGGACTCAGCCTGTACTTCCTGCCTGAGACCCCTTCCACCGGGAGTATAAGGGCTGAGCCTACGGATTTGCCCCCCCCCGTATCTAAGCCCCCTGGGGTGGGACCACCTCTCCTACCTGGCGACCTTTCTGAAATCTAGATGGATGGTCCATGGCTGGGTTGAGGGTCTCGGAAGAGCCGGTGGAAAGGTGGCCCAACTTTGGGATGTGGGCATCAGCCTCAGGGTCACCATTGCCTCCCTAGATCCTCCAGGGATTTTTTCCTTGGTGCTGTGTCTTCTAAGATGCAGCGTGCAATGACCATGTGTGGCTCCGCCTCCACTGCCGGTGTCTGCCATCACCTTGCCCACACTTCACGTTCTGTTTTTGTGCTGCCCCCAGTCTCCATCGGGGGCCACTATACAGCAAGGAACCTCCTGCAACTCACCCTGGGAAATGAGAGCAGTCCTCTGAATGCTCAATCCTCTCCCTCCCCTGCTGACCCCAGCATTCCAAGTTCATTCTTGAACCCAGGTCGCTGGTGTGGCACAAGGTATGGCATCCAGAGCTTCAACCCTCAGCGCCACTGGGCTAGCAAGCTGGGTAGAATTGTCAGGAGTTTTGTTTTGACTGTGGCTTTGAGGCTGGTGCTGTAGCATGCATGGACCCCCCGCTGCCTCTGCCTCTGTAGTTTCCTCTTTTAGGTTGGTACTCATAGGCAGTGTATGAGGTCAGTCCACTCAGACATTGGCAACCAGTGTTCTAGCTGATTATAGAAGAATGAACATGGCATCTTTCAAAAAGTCACATTGATTCCCGATCCCCGCTGAGGTCATACAGCCAGCAGCAGCAGCATGGAGAACTGGTCATGTGCAGTGGGATATGATAGTTTGTTCAACTCATGCAGCTACCATGGCAGCAGCAGGAAACTGATGCATGTACTGTTGCTACTTGAAAAGCACCACTCCAAGCACCACCAGCCAGGCCCAGTAGTGTATGCATTGCCAACACCACTAGTCCATAATTTGTGGCCACAGAACAAACTCATTACATGCCCACACAGAACTGCCACTAACTCACCAAAATTCTGACTGAATCACACAACTAATTGGGAACATCATGGCCCTTGATCTTCATCTGTTCTCCATTGTAGAGGGCACTGGCTTTTAAAGAATGTTATATGAACTGAAACCCCCAAACACCAGTCCATTAGGCTTTAAGTTTTCCAGGCATGTTCTCCCTAGTATGTACGAGTCAGTATGTATGCAGACAGTGACACTTCTGAAGGAGTCAAGGAGGAGCTATATGGATTTCACTAGTATTATCTGGAGCAGTAGTAAAGACCAAGGCTTCCTAAGTCTCATTGCCCATTAGTTGTGTATACATCAAGCAGCATCACTACCATTCCCACCTCACCTACATCACCACCAGCCCCTGCACGAGTTACCTGAATCAGACAGCCTCACACAGGCTCACCAATAGAGAAACTGCCTTACTCAAGATGGTGGTCATAGTGGGGAAGCACAGTAGGGAAAACATTCTGTGATTCATCCAATCACTGCTAGACATCTGGATATACCTTCATGATCTGAGGGTGGGGATATCTGTGATGGACATTGGCAGCAGCATGCTAAAAGCCATGAATGATGAGGATTTCATCCATGCATCTTGGTTTGCACATGCACTGAATCTGGTGACAAGTCATGTGCATGTCAAACATATATAGCTAAAATAAATATTTAACGGGGTCACGTGATGCAGTGTGGCTGGTAGCTGCTTTCTCCTGAGCTCCCAACCAACAACCCAGCTAAACGTTTCTTTTTCCTGCTCCATAATATTTGATTAGCGATCTCATACTGCTGGAGTGATCCTGAGCACCTGTGGAACCCTAAGACAAAATTAAAAACGAAGGCGACTGCTGTAATCGACGGATTTAGCAATGGACTCAGATATGAAGTCACCCGGAGTAAAGCATACTCCACCCACGTCGCCAGAGAAAAGCGCCAAGAAGGCCAGGAACACTAATTCGGGGCAATCACCGAAGCAAACATCTCCTGCTTCCCAAAACAACCTGCTTACGGAAGACAGATTTCTCCAGGAGCTTCTGCCCTTTCGGGAAACTCTCCAGGAAATCTTCTGCGAAATCAAAACCATCAGGAACGACTTTGCTGCTCTATCAAGGAGGGTGGGCAACATGGAAGCAAGAACTTCATCTCTCGAAAACTGGAAGGACAGGACGGACCCAGAAATAATCAAACTAAGGCAATAGCTTCAAAAACTACAACTGAAAACTGAAGACTTGGAGGGCAGAAGTAGGAGGAACAACATATTAATACTTGGCCTGCCTGAGTCGGAGGAAGGTGGGGACACCATTAAATTTGTTCAGCAGCTTCTCAACAAAATAATTGGTCTTTCCTCTTAATCAGCAATATCACATTGAGAAGCATCGATCCTTGAAGCCGAAACCCCCGCCGGGTGCCCCCCCCGACCGATTATAATCAGGTTCCTCAGCTTCGTTGAGAAGCAACACGTTCTGCTAAAAGTAAAGGAGCTAGAATCAATTCAGTGGGAACGAAATAAAATCCGAATCACGCAAGACCTTCCATATGAGACCCTCCAAAAGAGAGCAGCCTTTCACCCTATAGTGAAAAAACTAATCGCAGCTGGCATAAAATTCAGGATGAACTATCCGGCGAAACTACTCGTATCTTTGGATGGTGTCTGGCAGGCTTATGATTCACCGGATCAAGCGCTACCCGACCTTGCCAAGAGGCTCCCAAATCTCTTTAATGGAGACTGATTTTTATGTACATTAAGTTTGGTTATAGACAGCTGTTATGCCTCCAAGTTGGGGTTTATTTTGCTTGATCTTCTTCGGTTAGGTTATCTTTTACAATTGCAATCAAGGCTGGCTTACCTGGTTTTCCTTATGGAAGGGCAGAGGTAGTAGGTGGTGGTGATGTAGATGTAGGCCCGGGCCTACGAGGCCTAATTTGACCAGCGAGTCCTGTCTGCATGCCATTGCTGGGGGTAGGCGGAACTAGTATAAGTGGGGAGCCGGTTCCTGGGGGCGCATTTAGAAGTTGGACGGTTGGGTCCGTCGTGCCTCTTCCGACTAATACTTCTCTATAAACTTTTCCCATTAAGTCGTCGTGAGGCCTCATCATTAATTTCTTTATAAATGCTGGGGCTAAGTTCAGAAAACCGACAACCTTATACGACAGAGTAGCCTCTGTTGCCCTCATAATCGGATTAGGGACGGGCTGGAGTTCACGGTGGTAAGCTTTTTCAAGTTGCAAATTTAGTTGGACAAACAAGTGTGGATCAACATCCTAAGGCTCAATAGTTAATGGGCGAATACAGTGCAAGATTAATGCTGGGTTGGGGGCTCAGGTTGGGAGTTAGGCTCTGGGAACCTGTCTCATGACCTTAGTTGGGAGTTAGGGATACCTGGGCCCAAATTTGGTGGGACGACCACTTTATTTCCTCTTAGGTGTAGTCACAAACCAGGGGGGTCCTATAGGTTTGAACGAAGACTTAAATATCAAGAGGCTTACTTTGGGCTAAGGTACCCTTGGGGGGGGGGTCCCGTCTCTAGGCTATAGCTAGGTGTTTTACTGGATAGGGTTAGTTTTGGGACCGCATGTAAATAGTTTTTGGGGTAGCTGGGAGGATGGGTTGGGTAAATCTCAGGGTGGAGGTTGGGGAAGGGCTACGATCAGTACTGATTACATTGGTCACATTAACTTTTCATTGAGGCGGGAGGGTATTATGCAGTAGTGTGTTCTATGGTTACCTCAACTTAATTCTACTTCCGTTTCTGGCTCTATTCAAGGGCTATGCAGCCTTAGTCATGTGGCTGGTCATTTCTTACTGTACTGATTGGGGTGCTCAGTGGGGGGTTATGGGGGTGGGTGGAAGGTGCCACTACTCAGGGGTTTGATTTGCAAGGCCATGGATGGTAATTGTTCATATTGTTTCCTTCCACGATTGTTAAATGGCTTTAGGTCACATTAAATTTGCTACATGGAAGCGTCAGGGTATTAGGGAGGTATTAAAGAAAATACAAATTTTATTGAACTGTTCGTTTACAGGTGTGGACATTTTATTTTTGCAGGAAACCCATATTTTAGCCTCTGAGGCCAAACTGCTACGGTGTCATGGTTTCTCCCAGGTTTTTGTTTCAGAGGGGTCCACAGGCAGTAGGGGTGTGGCTATCACATTGAAACGTAACATACTATTTGTTCCAGAGAAATGTATTAAAGATTCAGAAGGCAGATTTGTATTAGTTAAAGGTATACTCAATAATTTGGGAGTGGTTCTGGGGGCCATAAATTGCCCAGTTGGTGGGGACCCTAACTTCATTATGCAGTTAATGGCAAGATTAAGTGAGCTTTTGCCAACGGTTTTCATCTTGGGAGGGGACTGGAATACTGCCCCTTCACAACTTCTCGATAAAACTTATAGGCCCATAAGACCATCCACACCCGCCCAACTGGCCCTCCAGGACTTTTGTAACCTGTTGGGTTTGAGCGATCCTTGGAGAATCTTGAATCCCTCCAGTTGAAGTTACACGTACTACTCTCCAATTCATAAGTCTTGGTCAAGGCTAGACTATCTGTTGGTGAGCACGGGGCTTTTGGCTAATATCTCTTTTTCTGGCATAGAGCCGATTGTCATTTCGGACCATGCCATGGCATGGATAAAGTTATCCCCCAATCCCCCCGGTCAGAGGGACACCTCTTGGAAACTCAGTACACAACTTTTGAAGGATGAGCAGATTGTTGCTCATCTCCAATCTTTGATATCGTCCTTTCTCGAAACCAATCAAGGCTCAATCCCCAGGGATGATCTAGTATGGTGTGCGCTTAAATGTTTTCTCAGAGGCGAATTTATTAAAATAGCTACTAAAGAAAGAGGCTGAGGAGGAGAAGAATTACTCTTCTGGCTAACAATTAAATTGGCTGAAAGTGCCTCTAGTCCTCCAACTCTCAAGCTGACTTAGAGAACCTATGCAGGATCCGAATGAGTACGAAGACCTGATTAAAGAAAAACAGAATAAGCTATTTTAAAATCTAAAAGCGATACCTCGACCAAGGTGAGAAACCGGGGAGATTATTAGCTCTCAGATTAAGGAGGTGAAAGCTCTAGGTTAATCCCTGCCTTAAAAGGCGGCCGACGGTTCAATTAAACTAAACCAAGAGATAGCAAAATCTTTGAAGACTTTTACAAAGATTTATATAGTAACAATTCTTCTTCAGCTCCATTGACGAACCCGGAAAACTTTTTGGCAGGGCTCACTCTCACAAAACTGCACTCCGGTCACTGTGATGTACTTTCCTCTCCTATCACATTAGGGGAGATAGAGGAAGTCATCCGAAATCTGCCCATCGACAAATCACCAGGACCCAACGGCCTTCCCCCCAATTTCTACAAAACATTCTGTAAGGAGCTTGCTCCTGCACTTCTTAAGCTATTTAACTATATTCTTTCATCGGCACCACTGGATCCCTCGTTGCTGGAGGCCACCATAATTCTAATCCCAAAACCGGATAAACCTAAACTGGATCCAGCCAGCCAATATCACTACTTAATTATGATATTAAAATTTTAACCAAAATTCTCTCCTTAAGAATCACAGGTATGGCAGGTGTTGCTGAGTCAAGAGCAAGTGGGCTTCGTCCAAGGGAGATCAGCTACGGACCATCTGCGCACACTTACCCACATTTTCATGTGGCTCAGGAGTCCCAGGTACCTATGGCTCTAGTTGCTTTGGATGCAGAGAAGCCTTTGACCGGGTTAGCTGGGAGTTCCTGTGGATTACCATAATAAAATGGGTTTCCCGAAGTTTATCCAGCTGGATAAAAGGCGATCTATAGCTCGCCCTCTCGAGGTCTACTGCAATGGGGTGTTCTCGTTAGCTTTATTCTATTTTCAGGTACTCGTCAGGGATGTCCTTGTCTCCTTATCTATTTAATTTATACCTAGAGCCTCTATTGCTTCATATCAAAATTCTCCTAAAATTTCTGGTTGTGTAATTGCTCAGCAGTTGACCCTCTCAGTTTTCAGACGACATTCTCTTACACCTTTCAAACCGAAACTTCTTTAGGGGAGGTATTGCGATATAATCAACCTTTTGGTAACGCAGCCAACTATAGGCTGAATTTATCTAAATCGGTGATATTCCCTTAATTCACTCCAACTCCAAGCTAATGTCTCCCAATTTGATATGAAATGGGCCCCAAACCACCTCAAATACTTAGGTATTTATTTGGCACGGGATGAGGAGATGATCAAGAAGCTCAACCTGGACGACCTGTTAGATAATATTCAAAAGGACCTCAACAGATGGGATAACCTTCCCCTTGCAATTGGAGGACGTATTAATATAATCAAAATGAATGTTCTTCCACAAATCTTTTACCCCTTGAATCTTCTCAACATCTGGCTTCCTAAATCCTACTTTCAGAAATTACATTCAATTGTGACCAAATTTATTTGGGGTGGCAAAAACCCAGAAGATCCTTCATCAAGCTCTGTCTACCCAAAGACAAGGGAGGCCTTAGGTTGCCTAACCCGACTATACTATTGGGCCAGTCATTTAGCTAAAATGGCTAGGTGGATCGGACCCCGAATGAGTATTACACACCCGCATGGTTAGATCTGGAGCTTAGATTGTTGAGGGAACATAATATTTCTCCCCAGCATATCTTTTACTACAGTTTTCCTCCCTTCAGAGGCTCTTCACAACTCAGTGATAGGGGTGTCCGTTAAAGTCTTAACTCAACTCTGGAACTTCCTTAAAATCCCATATACTAGGGATCAGGCCCAGCCATTGGTCCTTAACCCCAATATTAGAATAGGAGGACACATATTGCCAGTGACTTGGCTTCCACAAATTCAGGACCTTCTGGTGGAGGATCTCTACTTTCAGGGGTCTCTTGGTTCCTCTAGTGACATTCTAACAAATTTATGTCTACCTCCCCAAAATATATTCAAGATTTATCAATTACGACACCTAATAGGTAAAAACTTTGGGCTGGAAAGTCTACCCTCTCAGGTTAGGCCTTTCCTGGAGCAACTAGGAATTCTGTTACTAATACCCACTGTATAGCTAGGCTATACAATTATTTCTATCTACAAAGTTTCCTGATCCTTGGATGGATCCAGAACATGGGTCTCTCGCTTCTCTGGTTTTCCCTCTCCTGGACTCATATATGGCGTGATGTATACAGATATCTTACTTTGGATAGGAATAGATTAATCCAGTTTTACATCTTAAACAATATGTACTACACACCACTGAAGTTAGCCAAATTTGACAGATCAAAATCTGACAGATGTACCAGATGTGGCTTAGGAGTGGGGGATTTACTACACATATTTTGGTCATGCGTCAAAGTTGCCCCATTATGGCATGCAATTGTAATGGTCTGGATCCAATTCTGGGTCTGGATGAATTATTTACAGCTGAGATTTGCATTTTGGTTTATATTCGAATATTAGGTGCACAGAGCGGAAATTTCACATAGCCATAATTTCAATGGCAGTTAAAGGCTAGTGCTTAGACACTGGCTAGACCAAGTGGCTATTTCTTATAATGAATGGCTGGAGGAAATCTCCTTGTGTTTCAAGATGGAAAGATTAATAGCCAATTCTAGACATGCCATGCCTATGTTTCAGAAAAAATGGGGCAAGATTATCGCTTTATATCTTCATTGATTTCTTTAGTTAGTGCCCTGGGACTCAGGAAGTGATGTCTCTATGTGACTATTTTCTCCTTGTTGGATATTGTTCCATGGCGCTAATTAACAGTCCTCCAGGTTCACCTGGAGCTAGAAGTGGCACCTTCCAGGGGAAGGTTGGGGGGTGTACTTTGTCATTGTTCTTTCCATTTACTGAATACAAATGGAATTTGGTTTTGCTTCGCTTTATCAATTGTACCATATACTTGGCTTCTTTTTGTAAAATAATAAAGCTTTGAATTTCAAAAAAAAAAATATTTAACATGGTATGGAACATCACAAGATATTTCCAACATTCCCCAAAAGTGCTGAGCCCCTCTGCTAGTACTAGCACAGAATTCCACAGTATTGCTTACAGATGTGGCAACAAGGTGGAACTATGTCTTTTATATGGTGGAGATACTAGTGGAACTGAAAGCTGTGTTCTCGGTTATGGAATTCAATGATGTGGTATTTAGGAGATATCTGTCTGTCTGATATAGGGTCTGGTTTGACCATCATCTTGATTTCCTGGTTCATATTGATGCCATACACCAAAAGCTCCATCCCAAACTTGATGCACTGTATAGGAACAAAGCGAGTATCCTGCTTCCTATCCACCGAGAGATTGCTGTTCAGATGATTCTCCCTATTTTTGATTATGGTGACATAATCTATAGTGGAGCTTCCAAAACCTCCCTTGCCAAACTGGATCCCCTCTTCCACACTTTTTGTCAGTTTGCTTTAGATTTTTCACCTCATACCCACTATTGCTCATTCTAGTCTGACCTTTCACTCCCCTCACTTGATGACAGGTGCATTTCCCATTGTGTATCCTTTATATCTAAATTCTGGTTTGGTTCCCTTCCTTCTTACCTTATATCCCTTCTGTCCTCTCACTCAGCTTCCTACTACCCTTTACATCATTTGTTAATTTTAGTTAGTTTTTTGTTTACCGGGTAGGTGAGCTAGCCATAAAATGATTATTTTCAGTCACGACCCGAGAGGTTACAACAAGAACAAAACAGCAGATGCAAATACAACATACAAAGCATATGAATACAATTGAAACATACCATAAATAGGCCATTGTGTAAACATGGTGGAGACAAAAGTACAAGTGGGAGCAAGGATAAGTATGTGAAAATACATTTCCAGCTATCTGACACACAGTGAAAGCAAAGCAACAAATATACACACAGTAACCTATAAGTACATAGTAAGTGTACAGATTAAACAAGTGCAATTTACACATAGAAGGAAGTAATACTGTACTTCCCATTCCCTCACTATTCCTTCTAGAAGATCTACTGTTGGTCAAGCTGCTTTCTCATACTGCTTTCCTAAACTCTGGTCCTCCCTTCCCTTGTCAATACACTCTGTCTCTTCAGCTTTCAGTCTCTGCTTCAAGACCGTTCTTCTCCCTCCTGTATCTGTCCATGACTCTCTCCCCAACCCACTAGTTTTGCCCTGGCAATCTGTTTCATTCTTTACCTGTTCATTGTTCTGTAAGAGTAGTTCCATCACTTAATTCATCTCTTAAATATTTTTTTCTTTTACACGTGTTATGCTGATTTGCATTTCAATTTTGATGATTCTCCTTGTTATATTATATTTTCTGGATATGATTTTCCACATCCCCTATCCCCAGGATGCATCTGGAAACAAGCTGTTAGCAGCTCACTATGTCTTTCCTGGTAAAATGTTTGAACTAAATAAATGCATACATACATTTATTTATTTATTTGTCCCAGGTGTAGTGATGTATGCTGCAAAAGGTTGTTCAGCCCCTGAGACCATATGAACATGCTACTAAATATATCAGTATGAATTATAAACCCATTGCATGGTCCTTCTCTTGGTGAGGGTACCTGAACCACACACATGCACAGTTATTTAAGACTTTTTTTGGTAACTTATTTTATTGATTTTAAAAATATAAAACCTCAAAGGGCTAGACCTTTGGCCCAGATTGATCTCCATCAACATTCAAGAGACCAGCTAGAAAGCAGAGGTGGACATAAGGGGGGAGGCTAAGGGCCTGAAGCCCCCCTCTCTGACCACTCAACATCCACTACACAGTCAGGTATTGCAGCAGGAGAACAATGTGGCAGTCTCGACTCCCAACGCAATATTGATTTGGATTCCCAATGGTCAGTCACAAGGATGGCCTCGGTTTGCTGGGGGGGATCTGGAAAGGTGTCTGGGGAGCCACGCTCTCACCGGTCTTCTGCTTCTGTTTCAGTGGCTGGCATTGGAACTACTGAGTCTGAGACACTTGCTTTGCCCGGACTCAAAGCACTGCCACATACCATGGTCCATCCTCGATAAACTTCCCCACATGTCACTGCCACTAATAGAACTAGTTCTGTGCTGCCACTGCCTGAAACCAGAGGACCGTGTTTGGGAGCTGCTCACATCAGGGAACAGCTGCTCTTACCCAACTGCTGCTGCACCACGCCAGACCCACACAACAGGGGAGCAAAACCAGGGGAGCCACGGAGTCGCTTCAGGTATGTACTTGTTACACCTGTGCTCCCCATGTCCTCCACCTGCCAGCCAAGCCAAGAACTCCCCAGTACACCACTCTCCAGGCCCTTTTGTAGGGCAGGGGAAGTCTGAGATAGCCACTAGGGGATTCGCCTTTTGGGAAGGGATGAGTTCTGACCTCAGCCCCATCAAGGGGTGTGAAACTGAACAAAGGCTGCTGTGGTGGGGTTTGGGCATACCTCTCAACCTCTCAGCATTAAAAATCATAGCACTGGCCTTCAAAAATCATAGCTGAGGGGCAGAATGTGTAGCACTTTCTTATTTTAAACAATATTATGTCTACAGATAGTGGTCCCCATATAGTTAGTGATAAGGAATGTTTCTGTCAAACTTAATTCAATGATTTAATAGTTTATGTGTCCAAAAATACCTCTAACATTATGAGGAACATCAGTAAACCTATGAGGAGCAAGGGTAGATTTGAGTGAGAAAATCATAGTGCTATGCAGAATTCATAGCTGTTGAGAGGTATGGGTTTGGGGATGTAGCAGGTGGGGGTGATGGCATGGGGGAAGGGTCTCCATCTTTTTATGGCCCCCTGACCCCCAGCCCATTTAATTAGGTATCTCACGGTCTCTATCCTCCTTAGCTATGTACCCAAATGTCCACCTCTGCTAGAAAGTAAGAAGCTGTGGGTAAAATACAGTTCAAGCAACAGCACACAGTAAACTGTGTCTAGGTACAACTGACACACCAGATTTTACCTGCTGTTACACATTATTAGTATCCAAGTATATTCACATACTGTAAGCATTAGTAACATTTGAAAGTTTTCCCATTTACTCTTGAATGCCTTTAGGGCCATCCTCATACTTGCCAACATTTTCTACATTTGTAGCTCCAACAGACTCTCCTTGTGCCACTCCCTAAGGAAGGAGGTTTCTGACAGTGTTTTGGAATTATTTGTTTAGCGTCTGCTGTGATCAGACACATATTGTTATGTTGGGGCACTGTCAGCTCCTCTGTACCATTACTGAATATGCAGAGCTCTAGTCTGAATTCCTCTTGTAGTCCTAATAATAGTTCAAGCTTAGATTAATGGCTTCCAATGAAGGGGGAGTTTTTTCATAGTCCCACAATATATATTTGAGGTTGTCTGTGGATTTCTGGCACTTCCTATAAGAATGGCTCGTGAACTTGCTTGTTTAGAAAAGTCTGGCTGGTGTACTGTATACAGTAATACATATTAATAGTTAATTTGTCTCAAATTGCCAAGCTTTACATATCTGCACATATTGTTCCACAACAGCAGTCCATCCAGCTTCTCAGATATTTCTGGGACATCCTTTTTCCAGTAAGCGTAAGAGAGTCCATTTTAGTTAGCTAGGAGCCTCAGTAGGGCTTCGTACATCAGTGAGCCCGCATGTTTCTGTTTTGCTACCAGTGATAAAGATCTTTATATTTAATGTTTTGTACCAGAGACCGTGGGCATGGCTCACTGTATTTTTATACTGGAACTTAGTAAAGGTCACTAAGAAAAAATTACTCACTGTATTAATGTTGTTTCTTCACAAGGATCCATCAATGAGCTTTACAAATGGCCTCAGTCTGCAGGTGTGTGCTGCCCCGGAGATACAACTTTATGCTGATTATAGAATTTACAGTACAAGTTCAAACTCTGCTCTGTGGTCACTCTCCCCCTGCTGTTCTAACATACAATTTATTTCTATAGCCAGGAAGCAGTGAACACTGAAATTAGCTAAGTGGCTACTAAAATATTTCTACAATTTTCTTTAAAATTTTCAAAAATCTATCCAACCTAAAGCAGACAACATGTAACGTTAAAACAACAGTCCAATGAAAAATGTATTTTTTTTCTCAAAAACATAGTTTCAACTAGAATTAATAATAATATTAGCAGGGTACATGACAACTCGCTCCTGTCAATTCGCTCCTGCTAAATTAATTCCTGACAATACGCTTCCTCGCAGACTCACTCCCTTACAAACCCACTCCTGTATATACGCTCCCACAGTACAGTGAATGTCTCAAACACTTACAGTCTGAAAATTCTGAAAAGAACCATTCAAAATGCCAAATGTAAGATTTATGTGGCTCAGGTGATTTAATCAATTAAAGGGACACATTCACATACAGTGGCAGGCATAGTTTGAAAGCCCATGAAAAGTTCTTTTAATTGAGGTATTGGGCATATCTGTAGCTGGAAGCAGTCCAGAGAGATAGATGACTGAGTCTGTGCAATATAGTACATTAGATCCATTTTTAGAACCTTGTGATGTCAGTGATGATCAAGCAGGGCCTAACTCAATGCAGTGTTGCACTGCCTGATCATCACTGACATCTCAAGGTTCTAAGAAAGGCTCTAATGTAGTATTTATATTGCACAGACTCAGTCATCTATATGTCTGGATAGCTTCTAGCTACAGGGAAGTCCATTTTTCATGGGCTTTCAAACTATGTCTGCCACTGTACATGAATGTGCCCCTTCAAGTACATCATTGTAATCACTGTATGCACCAGCTAGGAATGCACAGCTTAATACAATTAGTTCATGCAACCAGCAATAAAGCAAACTGCAGCATCACTATAATCACAGTAAGCTTGTTAGGAATAACCAGCTTGCTGCAATCTGTTCATGATAATGCCAGCTTGCTGCAATCTGTTCATGTTCATGCACTTAAACCCAGCAGCACTGTAACCATCTTCTCCTGATTGCCAGCTTTATACAGTCAGTACCTAACTACAGTATAACTCCCTAACTTCCACACCCTTGATGGGATAGTCCTTGAGGATGCTTCTACTTTCAGGTACTTAGGGGTTTGACTTGACCAACACCTATCCTTCTCTATCCATGTAGACGCTATCCTGAAGAAGCTGTGCCCCATGCCAGGCATCTTTTACAGGAACTGCAGTAACCTCCTGCTACCTGTAAAATGTGAAATTGTGCAGAAGATGATCCTACCTACATTCGACTACTGTGATGTAGTCTACAGTGCTGCTTCCAAGTCTACCCTATCCAGACTGGATCCCTTCTTCAATGCTTTCTGCCGCTTTGCCCTCGACTCCCCCTTCCCGCACCCATCACTGCAAGATCTACCATTTACTGGCCTTCCTCTCCCTTGGCAACCACTGACTACTCCATTGTGCTAAATTTGCCTTGAAATTCTGGCTCAGCTCCCTGCTGCACTACCTTACCTTCTCTCTATCATCTCCACCCACCCCCTGCATGCCCTCAGATCACCTGACAGATGGCTGCTGCCTATTCCCTGCTGTTGGACCTCAGCAGGCCAAGCCACCCTTCTCCTACCACCTTCCTAAACTCTGGAATGACCTCTTGGCCCAAATATGCCACTCTTCCTTGATGCATTCGCTGTCCTCTGCCTTGTCAAACTTTTATGCGGTAAATTGCTCCTGTGCCTGATACCTCCACCCTCCTCACATCCCCCCACACCTCTTCCCTCCAATCCCTCTTCCCCCCTAAATCCTGACTCCCCAACTAATGCTTCCAATTACCCCAATTGGTTTGACCAGTGGCATTAGCTTTTGCTATGAATGCTGGCATATAATTTCAACATCTGCACTTGCCCCCCTATTTGCACTTATTCCCCATGCCAATTGCTCCTGTTTTCACAAGAGTTTTGTCCATCCTAATCCATTGTCGTACCATCATGTAAAAGCAACCTTGATGTATGTAACCTCCTTATTCAGTGTTATACTGTAATCTAGGTACCCATGTTACACTGCCTGTATCAGTTCTCCAACTCACCAAGGTTAAATGTAACCTCACTGTATGTAACCTCCTTATTCAAAGCTGTTGTAATTTCCTGGTTTATTGTAACACAGAAAATCATGTTATACTGTCTGTATCAGCTCTCCTTCTGTACCCCGAGGTTGCAGCGGGAGACAAGCATCTTGTTGCTCAGTGTGCCTTTCCTGGTGAAACATTTCAATAAATAAAAATAAATAAATAAAGCTGGAACAAAGCAAATGCAGGATTCCTTTGTTCTCTGTACACTTTTCAACATGACATGGCATTTCATTGTCTCTGAGCAGCAAAAGAGGAAGCTTGTAGATGACTTAAATTACATCTACACCCATCACAAGAGGGGCTACAAGGGTAAGGCAATATGGCAATGTGAAAATGCTGTGAAGAAGCCCAAGGGATGTAATGTAAGAGTGCAGACTACAAGTTATGATGACCCCACAATAATACACTGTTTTATTCAGCACACACATGCTCCAGACCCCGGCACAGTAGAAAAAGGAGAAGCAATTCACCTTGCCAATCAGAGGGCAGCTGCAACATAAGACATCACTGCCTAGGTCCTTATTCATGCAAAGAAGAATGTGTTGCTTGTTGTCCAGTGAAAAATCATTGACAAAAATCTGAAAAGAACCATACAGAAGGTCCGAGTGCATGGTACTTCCAAAAGACTTGTGTGAACTACTGATATCAGCCCATTATAATTTTGCTCCATGATAGTGGTCCAGGTCCTGATCGAATCTTAATATTTGGCACTAAAATAATTTAAGATTTCTAAAGCATGCAAAGTACTGGTATGCAGATGGTACTTTCATTGTTTCCCCACCATTATTTCAACAAATGTATGTTATTCTGGGGGAGCGGTTTGGGAACATGCAGTCAGCTAGCTATGCTCTTTTGCCAGGGAAATGAAGGGAGACCTATTAGCATATGCTCCATGCATTAAAAGACATTAAACCCAACCTTAACCCTGATGTGGTCAATGACTGACTTTGAGCGTGCTACAATCCTTGCTTTCAAGTCAGTATTCCCACAGGCTCGACAGGTTGGCTGTTTCTTCCATTTTACGCAGTGTGTTTACAGAAAAATTCAGGGTGAAGGTGTGGCAGTAAGATATTCACAAGAAGCAGAATTTGCTCTCAAGTGTAAATGTCTGCCAGCACTTGCTTTTTATCCACCTGAACAAGTTGTTGCTAGATTTGTAGAAATCACTGACGAGTCACAAAATGTTTTCCTACCTGAACTAGAGCCTATCATAGATTATTTAGAAGAAACGTGGATAAGAAAAAATTACTCACCTTAGTAATGTTGTTTCTTCTAATGGAGTCTTGCTATATTATGACATATGCAGTATAACCCCAGGTTAGAACTGCTCCGGAGGTGAAAGAGTTAACTTTCCATGCAGGGCATGGAACCTTGAGCGTGAGCTCGGTTGAACACTCTGTGTGTTGAAGCTCAAACTTAAACTGTCAGATCTTTACGAGCAAAAACTCACTAAGGTTCTGTGTGGAAGCTGTAAACCTACACTAGCACACTGGCTACTAACTACAAAAACACATTTTTGTTCTTGATCCCAAAACAAAGACTCAATTAGGGGATTCAAGAAAGAAAAAATAAGCATAACACCTAAGCACCCTAAGAAAGGGTGAAAATAAAGTGGGCATCTATGAAGTGCCAACATTGCACTGCCCACCCACATCCCAAAAATAGAGGTTCTGAGAGGGGCAGGCTGGGGGGGAGGTCATAATATAGCAAGACTCCATTAGAAGAAACAACATTACTAAGGTGAGTAATTTTTTCTTCAAACAACATGAAGTCTTGCTATATTATGACATATGCAGATTACACAGCAGTACCTCCATGGAGGAGGGACAGAACCTACTTAGGAAATAGGCTCTGAAGCACAGCTGTGCCAAATTGAGCATCACTCCTAGCCTGGATATCCAGGGAGTAATGCTTAGTAAAAGTGTGAACTGTTTTCCAGGTAGCTGCTTGACATATCTCTAGGATAGGGATGTCCCTGGCAGCAGCCAGAGACGCAGCTGTACCTCTGGTAGAGTGAACCCTCAGGCCTGAGGAAGGAACCTTACCCAGTTTTTCATAGCAAAATTGGATACAAGAGACAATCCACCTGGCAATGGATCTTTTAGTGACAGGTTTCCCTTTACCAACCTCACCATAAGTGAGGAACAATTGGAGGGATTCAAACCTGTGACCCTTGGTACGTTCTATATAGTAACTAAGGGCTCTTTTGACATCTAAACTGTGCAATCTCCTCTCACCGGAGGAGGAATGGTCAGTGAAGTACACAGGAAGAGACATGGATTGATTAAGGTGGAAGTCTGAAACCACCTTAGGCAAAAACTTTCTGTTAGTCCTGAGGACCACCTTATCTCTGTGAAAGGAGATAAAATCAGGCTCCACTGACAATGCTTGTAGTTCACTTATGCACCTGGCAGAGGTGATGGCTACACAAACACAGTTTTTCCAAGTCAAGTACTTAAGCTCTGCTGAAGACAATGGCTCAAAAGGGGGTTGCATAAGCTGGGCAATGCAAATATTAAGATCCCAAGCAGGGGCAGGGTCCCTGAACGGAGGGTTGGTGTGAAGCAACCCTTTAAAAAACTTGGAGAACACAGGATGAGCTGAAAAAGAAGAAGGCTTACCTGCTGATAAAAAGACAGACATGGCTGCCAAGTGCACTTTTAGGGTAGCTGGTCTCAGCCCCAAAGAATTGAAATGCACCACATAATCCAGTATCGTGGGCACGCCAGCAGATTCTGGGGAAATATGCTTACCAGCACACCATATGGAAAATCTTTTCCATTTTGAATTATAAGTAGCCCTGGTGGAAGGCTTCCTAGAGGCCTTCAAGATATCCAATACACCTTGGGAAAGGTGTAGGTCAGCAAACTCTAACTCTTCAAGAGCCTTGCCTTGAGATTGAGAGATTTGAGGTTCGGATACCAAACTCTCCCCTGGGCACAGGTTAACAGGTTGTGATTCCTGGGAAGACACAGGGGCAGGTGAACTGCTAAGGACATGAGGAGTGGGTACCAGGGCTGTCTGGCCCAATCTGGAGCAATCAGGATCATCTTGCAGGGTTGAGATCTGATTTTGACTAGCACCTTGAAGAGAAGAGGGAAGGGGGGAAAAGCATAGAGAAACTTCCCTTCCCAACTGAGTAGGAAGGCATCCAGAGGGACTGAGCCCAACACTGGGGGCCTGCAGCAAAACAGGGGAAGTTGGTGATTGTCTGGGGCTGCAAAGAGATCTACCTGCGGGGTGCCCCATCTGGCAAATACTACCTCCAGTACTAGGGGATCCAGTGTCCATTCGTGATGGCACTGGGAAATCCTGCTGACAGCATCCGCTAGGACATTGTCCTTGCCTGGGAGGTGAACTGCCATAAGGGAGGCATTCAGAGAATAAGCCAGAGACCACAACTTCATTGCTTCAGTGCACAAGGCCGTAGACCGAGTGCCCCCCTTGCTTGTTGATGTACCACATTGTAGTGGTATTGTCTGTTCTGATCTGAACAACCTTGTTCTGAACAGATGTGGAAAAAACCTGGAGTGCTAGAAAAACTGCTCTGAGTTCCAACAAATTGATGTGGAGCAGAGATTCCTGAGGGGACCACAGCCCCTGGGTAGTAAGGTCGCCCATGTGAGCTCCCCACCCCAAGAGGGATGCATCTGTAGTAAGGGTCAAGGAGTGAGACTGGGGAGTGAAGGGAACCCCCTGTCTCAGATTGCTCTGGTCCTGCCACCACTGAAGGGCCTGGATCAGGGTTCAAGTCACTGGGATCAATTTGGTTAGAGGATCTGTCCTTTGAGACCAAAAGGCTCTCAAATGGAACTGGATGTCCCTCATCTGAAATCTTGCTCCCTGCACTACTGCTGTAGAAGCAGCCATGTGCCCCAGGAGGTGTAGAAAATGCATTGCTGGTCGAGAGACCTGCAGGGTGAAAGAAGAGGCCAGAGAGACCAAGGTCCTTGCTCTTTCCAGAGGGAGGAAGGCTCTGGCTTCTTTTGTGTTCAGTTCTGCGTCTATGAAGGTGAGAACCTGGGCAGGCTCCAGAACTGACTTTGGAAGATTGAGAAGGAAACCTAGAGATGTAAGCAGTTGCTGAGTTACTTGTAAGTGTAGTTTGACCTGTTCTGGAGACTGACCTACAATGAGCCAGTCGTCCAGATAAGGAAAGATGGCAATCTTTTGCCTTCTTAAGTGATCAACTGCTACTGCCAGGCATTTTGTGAACACCCTCGGGGCCGAGGTGAAGCCGAAGGGCATTGCTCTGAACTGGTAATGGCCTGAGGGCAGTTCGAATCTGAGGTACTTTCGATGGAAGCTTCTGAGGAGAACATGGAAGTAGGCATCCTTGAGGTCCAGGGAAGCTAGCCAGTCCCCTGGCCTTAGAGAGGGTAAAATAATTCCCAGGGTCACTATTTTAAACTTTGGTTTTAAAAGGTGCTTGTTTAGATACCCGAGATCCAGGATGGGCCGCCATTCTCCTGTCTTTTTTGGGGTAAGGAAGTACCTGGAAAACAACCCTTTGCCCTGGTGTATGGGTGGAACCCTTTCCACAGCTCTGAGAGCCAGGAGGGAAGAAACTTCTGTTTCCAGGGCAAGTGCCTCTGATGGGTTTGCAGGTGGAAAGGACCTGGCTCTCATCTTCGGAAATTTTTTGAAGCTGAGAACCAGTCCCTGGCTTACTACTTCCAGGACCCACTTGTCTGATGTTAAAGACTCCCAGTCCTGGACAAAGTAAGCCAGCCTGCCCCATAACGGTAGTGGAGAATCAGCCCTGGCCACCCCATCAGGGAGCCTGTTTTGCAGGGGCTTTGGGTTGAGGGGTAGAAGCAGGCTTACTAGAACCCCTTCTGCCCCTTCCTCTAAAGAACCCCCTCTGGGCATAAGCAGAAGAGGAGGCCTGGGCTTGGTAAAAAGGCCTATGAAAAGGCCTGCCCCTGCCATGCTGCCTTTGAGGAGTGGCTTGCCTTTCTTTGGCCTGTGCACTCCTATAGGTGGTCCTATACTCATCCATTTTCTTCATATAATTCTCTGTCTGCTCCCCAAACAGAGAATTGCCCACAACAGGAAAATCCATAGCCTTAGACTGAGTATCCTGTGATAGGGCAGTACATCTGAGCCAGGCCATTCTGCGAAGAAACACAGATGTAGCCATGACTCTTGATGAAACATCATTAGAGTCTACTGCAGCATGAAATTGCACCTTGGATGCCTCAATACCATCCACAGCCACCTGCTCCAGCTCCCTGGCAAGCTGGTCAGGGGCCTGTTTTGCTAGGGCCAGTACGGTATCCCATCTGGATTTCTGGTACCTAGCTGCATAAGCCATATAATTTGCCTGTCTGAGTCCCAAAGATGCTGCCATGTACTGTTTCTTTGCCATGGCATCCATCCTCCTGGAATCCTTTTCAGGAGGGTGAGAGGCTAGAGGAATATTAGCCTTGTCACAGGCTGCAGCCTGCACTACCCCCACATGGCTGCATTGCTGAGAGAGGAACTCCGTATCAGAGCCTGATAAAGCATACCTCTTGTCCATCCTTTTATCCACAGGAGGATAGAATGAGGAGTTTTTAGAATTTTTACTGTCTGTTTCCTAAAGGATTTGTGCAAGGGAATAGACAGCCTCCTAGACTCTGGAATATCCATCATTTCCACATAATCAGGCTCTTCTTGGTCACCAACAGCTTCCTCAACAGGGAGCTGGAGAGTTTCGGCAACTTTCTTATAGAACATAAAATGGGAAGGAGACTCAGACAGCCTGGGGGGGGGGCCCCTGATGGTCTGTCTGGAGAGATGTCCGGTTCAATGGGCACATCCAGACCTTCAAAATCACATTCACTCTCCTCATACCCCTCCTCCCCTTCCTCCGGTTCATAAAAATCCTCAAAATCATAATCTTGAACCGGTGGAACCGTCCAAACCGAGCGCTTCCCTGATGGTGTCAGTTCGGACGGAACCGGGGAAAGGGACTGGACAATTTGAATAGCTTTAGCTATTTCCTCAGTGGTTGGAGAAAGAACTTTTGGCTCCACACTAGCTGACTTTCTAGCCCTTTTAGTTGGAACCGGCTCCTCAGAGCTGGCTCTTCGTTGGCCCGAGGAAGCATCGCCCTGGTCAGAGGGCACTCCCTCAGGTTCGGTTGGAACCGAACCGGGCTGGCCATCTGGGTCAGCGGACTTTTTGGCCTCCCTTTCCCTGAGCCTACCAACTCTCTTTTCCATGGTGGCAGCAGGAAAATTCTTACAAATCTGGCAGTCTGCATTGAGGTGGTCAAACCCCAAACAATATACACAGGTGGTGTGTGGGTCAGCCTTAGCAAAGGCTTCCCCACCGAGGCCACAGTGCTGAAACCCAGTGGGTCCAGTTTTTCTTTTGGGTTTCCCAGACATAGTGCCAGCCTAATCAAAACTTGCCCATTAGTGGCAATCCGCCAAGCAAGACTCTCTTATCGGTTCCCAACCGTGTCACGGGTCGTGGAAAAAAACGTAATGAAATCCGTTTTTTTCAGAACCGATAAGAACCGGAACCGCACTCTAAAGGACTAGAAAGTTAATTTAAACCCAATCTGATCGGTTCAAACTGAACCGAAAAAAGCGTTACAAGTTCCACACAGAAGAAATAAACATAAGCCTATCTGATACTTACAATACCACAGACAGAGCTTGAACTGACCGATTCTTGGTTTAATTTTGGTAAAATAAACCGAGAATTACACTTTTAACCGACAAGCGAACCGAGCAGCAGGAGAAATCTCCGGGCGACTGTTCAGTGAGGCGGAGTAAAGAATCTGACAGTTTAAGTTTGAGCTTCAACAGACAGAGTGTTCAACCGAGCTCGCGCTCAAGGTTCCATGCCCTGCATGGAAAGTTAACTCTTTCACCTCCGGAGCAGTTCTAACTTGGGGTTATACTGCATATGTCATAATATAGCAAGACTTCATGTTGTTTGAATAATAATATTTTTATTTATATAGCACAATTCATATTTTAAAGCGCTACACGTACAAAAATTATCATAACAGTTTAAAATTAAGCACAAATTCAGCATTGGTTTAAAAACATCCGCAGTTATAAATATCAGTCGTTAAAAGCTTGCTGGAAAAGGTGCGTTTTCAGGCTAATTTTGAAGCTCTCCACGGTCCTGCACTCCCTAATCTGATGAGGTAGAGAGTTCCACAGGGATGGTGCCGTGAACATAAATGCTCGGGCGCCAGGCTAGGCAGGAGAAACCACAGAGGCAATGGTCACAGACAACCAGACTACCCAATAAAGCTATGGAGCCACTCCGACAGTGTTAAGGACAAAAGAGCAAACATAAATAATGTGGTGGAGGCTTTCCTTAGTGGGATGCAGAGCACTCTCTGTATGGCTCCATCCCACCATTTGGAAATCTATTGATGGGACAAGTAGAATGCAAAAAACAAAATAGACTCAGAGACTAAACAGCTGATTGCAGGAAATGCACCTGTAGGGTCCTGACGTGTATATCGGGACAATGTGGAGAGACTTGCTTACATATTAGAGAAATGCACTGATAGAACAACAGAGGAATTCCTGCTTGGTGTGGCATATAGTTTTAATTATTTATATTTTATGCCACACATGTTTTTAACTTTTATGATTTTGATGTTGCTGTTTAATAAAGTTTAAATTCCCCTCTTGACCCATCACCAGAACAAGACATGCCCACAAGCACTGTGATCCACAAGTACTGCCTTAATATGACTCGGACAGCGTTTGTGTAACCAAAATACAAATCTGAGTGTGCTTTTGCAACTGAAACCCCCCTCCCCACCAGCGGGAGCAGCAAGGAGTGTGCATATGAACATATGAGTATAGTTACCTAAGCAGCATTGTGCTGAAGGAAATCTGAGTGTGTAACTCAACCCCCCTCCCCACCAGCGGGAGCAACAAGGGGTGTGCATATGAACATATGAGTATAGTTACCTAAGCAGTATTGTGCTGAAGGAAATCTGAGTGTGTAACTCACCCCCCCTCCCCACCAGCGGGAGCAACAAGGAGTGTGCATATGAACATATGAGTATAGTTACCTAAGCAGTATTGTGCTGAAGGAAATCTGAGTGTGTAACTCAACCCCCCTCCCCACCAGCGGGAGCAACAAGGAGCACATTCTGTGCATCGAGTATACAGTTACCTGGGCTCTTGATTTCATCCATCCATAAAGGGAAGCGCTGAAAATATTTGCAAAAATAAGCTCCCGTTCACATGTATTTGTAAACTGTACTTTCTGTTTGCAAACATATGTGGGAGCAAATTGACAGGGGGTGGGTTGCATGGGAGCATGATGACATTGGGGCGAACTGTTAGGAGCAAGTTCTGCCAGAGCTTACCAGTGAAATCTGCTTTTCTAGGTACCTTTTATGCTGCGCACCATTCATTTTATTTTCTCTCTCCTAACCCTTGCTAGGTCTACAATACTATTTTTAAGCCAAATGTGGTGGATAGTTTTTTTCTTAAGAAAAAAAACTAAAACATTTATAAACTACTCAAATGTTGGCGGAACTAGAACATTTTACCATAAAATAAAACTCAAAGAGGCCTAGAAATCTTTTATTATTAAAAAAATGTCGGGTAAATTTTTTTGCCCAGTTTTACTGCACTACTGCATTAGAATGATCACATTTTAGCAACTGCTGAGGAACTGAAATAAGTAATGCTCAAACCACCTTAAGATAAGAACTGGTTCTAGAGTGAACCTATTTTCAGATTTTAGAAGGAGAGACAGAGTTAGGGTTTGCAAGGCTCACTGATGGATCCCTAAGAAGAAGCAACATTACTACAGTGAGTATTTTTTTTAATTCAAACAACAGGAATCCATCAGTGAGATGCCTTACAAATGGCAGACTCACTAGTAGTAACTTAGGCGGCTGGGTCTAGAACCTATTTAGAAAAAAAGGTTTTGCAAGACAGCAGTTCTAGAACTGGCACCACTTCTGGACTGTATGTCCAAACTGTAGTGCTTCAAGAAAGTGTGTACTGGTTTCCAGATGGCTGGGATGGCAGGGTTAGTACAGACAAAAACACAAAAGGGGGAAGGGCCAAGAAAGAGGAGGAAGGGAGGGGTTTGGGTGGGGGTGGAGCAGCTTTAGTGATATGAAACTAAGAGCTGCACAATCGGGCAGACTTGATAGACCTGTGGGCCTTTCTATGCTGGCAATTTCATATGTTCATATGTTCGTATAGCTGCTTTACAGATTTCTTGAATGGGGATGCTCCTTGTAGCTACCACAGAGGCAGAGGTGCCCCTTGTCGAATGTGCTCATAGGCCTCGGGGGGGGGGGGCACTTTGCCAGCTTTTTCATAACAGAATTCTACACAGGAATTATCTGAGAGATAATTTTCCTAGCTGCTAGATTACCTTTGCCAAACTCTCTAGGTAACAAAAAGCTGTGTGCTCTGGGACCTAACATCCTTTGTCTGGTCCATGTAGTAACCTAGTGCCCTTTTTACATAGATAGATACATATTTTTATTTATAAGGTGCCCAATTCCTAGGACTCTGAGCGCAGTACAACAAAACAATACAGTGATAAATTTTAAAACCACACAAACCCTTCAGTCAATAAATCATCATGAATAAAATATATAAATAACCATTCTGTAATTCATAACTCAGTTCAGTCAATACAAGCCTGCTGGAACAGATATGTCTTTAATCCTCCTTTAAAGGCTTCTACCAAGGGGGCCTCCTTTAGATAGCCAGACAAGGAGTTCCACAGAGTAGGTGCGGCCACTGCAAACGCCCTATCTCCAGAATGCCGCAACCTAGCCCTGGGAACACAAAGGAGGCCACCATTGGCAGAACGGAGTGCCCAAACTGGTCGGTAAGAAACAAGGAGATCTTGCAGATACCCTGGGCCCATTCCATGCTGGATCTAGATAGTGCAAGTCTTACCTCAGGAATCCCTCTCTTATGGCTTCACTCCATGCATCAGTCTTCATAGAGACAGATCCAATTCTAAGAACAGAACTTAGAATAGGCATTTGAAAAACTCTGCAGCCAACTTCCACCCTGGCAGTTGTCAGATTGGTTTCTCCACCTGAAGAGAAAGGTCCCCCCCCCCCCCCCGAGTATAGCTCTGGTACAACTGGGTCTCCATTTGTTTGACTATTTTAAATAACAAATTAGTTAGCAAAGTTATGTGTTTATTTCATTTTTACTACTGCTCTGTATTAGTTAGGGTATTTTGTGCAAGACTCGCCCAGCGATCTACCGTTTTGATTCCCAGGAATTGGAGACCTTCTGTGGCTACCTCTTTTACTTTTTAATTATTTCTGACTATTTTACCACTTGCCTCATTTTTTAAGTGAGTGGTTCTATTTGTTGAGCTGTGCTGCTCGAAATGAAAGCACTTTTACTTCCCATTTCAGTCTGTGCCCTTTCACCCTAATTAATCACCTTCTGTACAGGAAGCCATGATTTGAACTTGGGTGCAGTTTTTTTATGATAGGAGAGTTTTTTACTGCTGGGCTCTTACTTTTAGGCTATTTTAACCGTTTTTTAGCATCATTTTTAATTTTTTGCTAGGATCTCTCTAAGTAGGCATTGCAGAGAATCCTAGTAGATTTACAGGCTAGAAAGATTTTTCTAAGTCATTTTTAGCTCCTGGAAAAGGTATACTGCCAAGTGTACAGTTTAAACGGCCTGTGATCAGATCACAACTAATTTTTTTTTTTTTACGAATTCTGCATTGTTTTGCCCAAAAAACATAAAATAAAAGGGGAAATAAATTAGAAGTAATTATGATTTCTCAGTCAGCCTCCTTGTCACCAAAAAATAATTAAAAAGGCTCTGAGGGAGTTCCCAATGATGGTGGAAAGCATGCATCAGAAGGTTCTGTCGCCTCACGTTCAATAGCAGCATAAAAAAATGTTAAAGGTGACAAGAAAAAAGATAAAGGTTGGGCTTGGCTAGCTACAGAACATAGCAGATGCTTTTTAGCTAGCTCCTCCAGGCACTATATTATAAACATCTAAAAAGGCTGCTAGACTTTGGCATCGATTATATCAATACTTATCCAGAACCAACAGAGCCCATGGCTAACAGCAAACATAAAAATAAGCAGGCAAAGCTAAGTTTTGATGCAATCCAGACACCTTAAGACTCTCATAAAGGTTCAGAACTACATAGCTTGCTGCAAAACCACGAGGCCACAAGTACAACAGAGTCATCTGAATTCAGCATGTCCGACCTTGGAAAATCGCTGGCTGGGGTGCCGGCCACATTAGCGCAGATGCAACATGAAATGAAGGTGGGATTCATTAATATAACTGCACAAATTACTCGCCTCCAAAGTGTTGTGACCATCCAGTCTGATACCTCCGCAACTCACTCATTGCAGATATCAGAGTTGAAGCATCGGGTGGGAAACCTTGAGGATACCCTGAATGCTGCCACTAATGAATGGAACGATTTGAAAAAGGCTGTGGAGGAACTAGCTGTTAGAGTGGACGATCAAGAAAATTGATCAAGGCGCTCCAGTCTGTGCATCGTAGGCCCGCTTGAGGGTATGGAAGGCCACAGCCCCGAGAAAGAGCTGCACAACTGGTTGATAGAGAACCTAGACCTACCAGCAGAGGCCGCTGACTATGAAGTAGAGAAAGCACATAGAGTGGGCCCAACACCAAAGCCCCGGTGATAGGCCTCACCATTGTCTAATTAAATACCTTAGGTATACTGACAAGGAAGCAATCCTAAGGAAAGTTAAGAGCAAGGGCCCAGTCTCTTACAAGAACACTAAGGTATACATCTTTCAGGACTATAGTCGGGATTTGCAAGTACAAAGGCAAAAATTCAACTTAGTCAAGGCGAAGCTGTACAAACTGGGTTGGTCCTTTGCATTTATGTACCCTGCTAAACTAAGAATTGATAAGACAGGTCAGCCACCAGTCTTCTTTACCTGCCCAAAAGCTGCAGAGAAATGGGTGGAAGAAGAGGAATCCAGAAGGGAAAAGGCTCACACTGTGCTGAACTCTGATGGAGCTGCCAACAGATAAGTGCAACCTTTGGTCTTTCTTGCCACGATTCTGACTGGGATAATCTGGTGATTTGCTAACTCTCTTTTGCCAGGACTTTGCCCAGGGTTCAGGTGGGGCCCACAGCTTGGTGTCTTTTGGGCATATGGCCCCATGGTGCTGAGTAGTTCCATGGTGTGTCCCTTATTTTCAGGACTCTGGGAGATGATGCCCTGGTTAAACTGGGAGCTGCTTTTCCCCTGACCATGTCTGGGGAAATGGGTAACAGCGGGGAAGGGGGGACTAACAGTCAGTCTACAAGCTGAAGAAAGCATGTTTAAATTAGCTGATTTCTGCCTGCTCTCTTTATTTTGGTTTTTTGAAGGCTGGTAGCCTAGAAATGCTTATGCCAGCCTGTACATAACTGCTGTGGATTAAGATTAGCTCTCGTATCTTAAACTCATTTCATTTCTTTCAAAAATGAAGAGAGATTTTTCTTTATTACCTTTTAACATGTACTTGGAGCCCTAGTAGCAGTGCATTGTCTTTTTACAGAGCAGCCTCATCAGATCTGTATCTCATATTTAATTCAGTGCCGTAAAATGTTATTTTAGGATGTTTTTAGGTACCATTATGATGTTAATATCTGCCAGTTGTTTGCAAGGGGAATATATGCAGGCACCTTTGTTCCTGAAGATGGGTGGAAGGGTATGTTTAAAGATTTTGTTTGGTGGGGGCACATTTATGATGATGTTGGGGGGTTACTCATTTAATCTGATATAGCAGTAGGGTTTGGACTCTTATCGACCGGCATGGATATATGCTGCCTACCGTGCTGGGGTTTGGAGCTGTTCCAGGCAATCCAGCTCCTCGGAGATGGGGCGGGGGAGCATGGGGATCAATTATTTAAGAACAAATAGAGGGTGAGGTTGGGTGCTTTTAGACATATGAGTTGCAGAGTGGTCAACTCATTCACTGTTGAATTATTCTATGGAGGTCATTGGGGTGATTATGCTTTAGGTGCACTAAAACAGTTGGGGCAATTAAGTAGAAGCCTTCATACAAAGCTCAAAAATGGGTAACAACACTAGGGTTGCAACATGGACCATAAATGGGCTGAAGTTGGTAGTTAAAAGGAAGAAACTTCTAACAGAGGTCAAAAAGTCCAAGTGGCAAATAGTCCTATTACAGGAGATGCATATGATGGGAGAGGCACTGAGGATGGGTGAATCCCTGGGGGGCACGTGGGTCTCATCCATCTTTTCTTCAAAGGCGAGAGGGGCATCAATGTGGTTTCCATGAGGCACCCGAGTTAATATCTTGGGACAGACAGTGGACCCCGCGGATAGATATGCATTGGTTAGGGTGGTGAGTCCGGGGTGGGCATACTGTCCATAGGTTCAGTCTATGCCCCCAATGTGGAAGACCCAGGTTTTTTTCAAAAACTGGTGCTGGATATGGCAAGCTGGGATGGACCATGGATACTGGGGAGGAGACTTTAATTGCACTGCAGACAATATCACGGACAGATCTAGTGTGACCCCTGCTGCTCCTACCAAAAATGCAAAAGCATTGAAAGAACTAGAGGCAGAGATCGGTCTCATAGACGTTTGGAGGCACATGAACCCCTTAGGAGGGGACTATAGTTTCTACTCCCACTCCCACCACTCATATGCACAACTAGATAGATTCTTAATTTCTCCCTCATTTTCCCCTGGAGTCAGCAAGGTGGAGTACTCATCCATCCTGATTTCTGACCACGCCTCTCACCAGCAGTGTCAGTGGCTCAGTAGGTAGCACACTTGCCTCTGAGGCCAGGAAATCAGAGGGCTGTGGGTTCAGTTCCCACATCTGGCACTTGGGTTAATATCCCAGTACTGACACTGTAGTGCAGCATGAGAGGGGTGCTGCACTTCTGAGGTGCAGTCTTTCAGATGAGACGTTAAACCGAGGTCCCATCTGCCTGGATTGGTGGTAGTTCAGGTGGATGTTAAAGATCCCATTGCACTTATCGAAAAGAGTAGGGGAAATTTTTATTAGAAACAGAAACTAAATCCAAAGTAAACATAAACACACACATATATATATATATATATATACACACATCAAATCCATATATCCCCCCCAAAGAAAGAAAATCACGAAGAAAAAGAAAAGGAAAAACCTTAAAGGAAACAATAAATGAATATCACTCATGCTAATGGAACCTTCAAAAGCATACCTAAAAACAAAAAATTGTCACACCTTAACACAGATTTATGTATAAATCACAAAACACAGCTAATACAACCTTAATGCAGGAGAAAGAAAGAAAAAAGAAACTATCCATCAATTGACTGCATAAAAAAGAAAATAACAACAAAGAAAAAAAAGTCCAGCTGGTATCTACCAGCTATAATTGTCCTTCAAGTAATAGGGGCATCTGAGTTTGTGATCCAAGGTAGGCCTCGCCATTTGGCTAACCAGGTAGTTTCCTGCATTGATTGTCTTTCAGTCATACAAATCCTTTTTAGATCTTTAGTTATTTTCCCCAAAATTTCCAGGTGTGTAATCTGCTTTTGCTGTAAAGTAAACAAACATCAGGCTGTCCATATTTGCCACTTACACACAGTAAATATTATTTCTAATGTCTCACCATCCCATGCTTGCCAGGTTCCAGATACCTCACCATACATTAGGTTATCCAGGGATATGACAGCAAAGGTCGGAGTCTGCCATGTGTTAGCCACAAGATCCCAAAATCCTATAATGAAAGAACATTGGAAAAAAAGGTGTTCTACAGTTTCAACCTGAGTAATACAGTCCAGTCGACTGCAATATCTGTCACAAAGCTGTTTGTGCTTCTGGTTCCCCTTGACATTGAGTTTGCCATGGCAGCTGAGCCAGTGCAGATCCCACATATGAGGGGGGATCCTAGGATTTCATAAAAACTGAAGAGTCCTCATTCTCTTATCCTCTGGGCAGCGGTCAAACACTATTGGTACCTGGCAGACTGTACCCAGTAGCTCCACATACACATGTTCCCTCTGCCCAGAGATAATCCCCAGGGTTGTCACCTTCCATTGTCTAAGTCTGGTAAATGTCTCTCTCCAATATATAGGGGCTGTTTGTAACTGTTTTACCACCCTCAAATTTCCCCTTTCCCACAGCCGAAACCACATCCTAATTGTCTCATAAACCCAAGGTTCCCATCCCTTACCCATATGGATTAGAATGGGGCATAAATTAGCCATAAAAAAAAAATACTATTGAAAAAAAATAAAGGATGAATCATGTTTAATCCCCCCTGATTAATGGGTAAATACAACTTATTTAGTTGAATGGGGTTGAGCCGACTTCCCCATACAGCCTGGAAAAAAATACTCAGTAATCTTGTTTCTAATGTTTTTGGTGGTGGAAAAATATAACTTATAAACAAAAACACTGGAACTACGTAAGTTTTAACTAAATAAACTCTCTTCTTTTTCCCCATTTTCCATCTATTCCAGCCACTTACTTTTCGTTGCGCTATCTCTAGTTTCTCCTCCCAATTAAAAAGGTCTGGACGTTCCATTCCAAAATGGATTCCCAAAATTTTAATTGGACCTGTTTGAAATTTAATGCCCCCAATATTTACTGGGGTGGGGCTATCCTGTCCTAACTTCTGTCCTACACATTTGTGTAGGTTAAGACATGCTCCTGCCACTGATCCAAACGTGGAGCATAAAGTGCAAGGCCTCCAGTATGGAGGCTTTATCTTGTACCAATAAACAAATGTCATCTGCATAAGCCAGAACTGAGCTTACTTGTAATGTAGAGGATGAAACAATAGGGGAAAGGGCTTGGGAGTACTTGTAACATACGCAACAAAGGATCCAGAAAAAAGACATATAAAATGGGGCTTGGGGGCACCCTTGTCTTACCCCTCTCTTAATCCCAACCAGTGAGCCACGCCATCCATTAACCAGTGGAAAAACTGTTGCAGTTCTATAGAGCAGTTTAAGCCACTGTATAAAACCTCCTGGAATTTGAAATTTAGCCAAAACAAGCCATAAAAAATCATGTTGAACAGTGTCAAAGGCCTGTTTTTGATCTAAGGATAGGACGTACCCATTTAAAAGATTGGAATGACCTCTCTCAAAAATTTCTCTTCTCAACACCAGATTATCTTGAATACATCGTCCAGGAATGGAGGAAGTCTGACTGGCCGAAATTACCTCTGTGGCTATCGACAGCAAACGTTTTGCTAATATTTTAGACAGTATTTTAAAATCAGTATTTAATAAACATATTGGTCTCCAATTTGTTATGACTCTTTTATCCCATTTCTTAAAGAGATATATCAGAGAGCCCATATTTAAATGTAATGGCAAAGATGGACTTTTTAACAGACAGTTATAAACTTGGGTCAGTTCTTCCCCCCAGTATGGAACTAAAAACTTATATAACTCAGATGGCAAACCGTCTGGGCCTGGGGCCGTATTCACTTTCAGAGTCCGAATACCCTCCACCACTTCTGCTAGATGTATATCTGTAACCAGATTTGCACTGTCCTGTAAAGAAATGCCAGGAAAATCAATGTGGGATAACACCTCAGCACTTCGTGCAGTATCAAAAGCGATTGGACTAAACTTTTCCCCAGTATAGGCAGTAACTACTGCCATAATCCCATCCTTAGTTTCACTATTTACCCTGATCATTATATAAGGACAACACTTCTGTATGACTAATACGGGAATGACATGCTTCAAAAGGGCATACTGAGTCAGTCGAACCTGTGGTACCAAACTGTTGTTGGTATCGAATAAATTGGGATTTTTCCATATGGAACTGTTGCATTTTCTCCTTAAAAATTTGAATCTGTGGGGTAATTGTGTTTAGTGGTAATAGACAATGTAAATAATCTCTGTAGGTGAGTCCGAATCGCTAAGTATTCTTTATATTTGGTCATGCATACAGTTTTACTATATTGTTTCAAGAAAAAAAACAGGTCCCTTTTGGTATCTAGCCACCACTGTACTGCATCCTCATATAAAATAAACACTGATTTTCTAGCCACTACAAATTCAGTCAAAAGAAGTTTAAAACTCATATCCACTAATATGGATGTATTCATTTTCCAGGTACTCGGTCCTTTCTGAACATTACTAACATCTCCAATTTCAACAGACAACCTCCTATGATCGGAGAATTCTGCTATCTGCACTTCAACCCTCTTAATGCATAATTGATAAGATATAAACAAAAAATCAATTCTAGTGGCTAAGTTTCCTTTGTAAAAAGTCGGTGTGTGTTGCTCCGTATATGATGAATAGGAGTCAATGAGTTTAGCTGTCTTTATCATGGAGGACAAAAAAAGGGAATCAGAATATATTTTAACTGTTTTAGAAGTATGTGTTTTGTCTTTAAGAGATAAGCCACAATTAAAGTCACCACCAAAAATAACAAACTGCGAAGTATGTAAAAAAGGCTGGATAGTTTTTAGCGTCTCAACCCGAAGCGCTTTAGTTTGTGGAGCATAATAATTAATTAATCTATAAGAAACCTGCTGAAATTTAATATCTAGAATAAGAACCCATCCTGGAACTACATCATATAATTTCACTAATACCATTTTCATACTGTGGAACAAAATTCCCACCCCTGAAGCTACTTCCTGTCCTATTGACCAAAAAGATAGACCTGGGTACCATGCCCTAGTGGCTTGCATTACTTCAGGCAACGTGTGAAATCTAACATCTTGTAAAAAAATAATACCGGCTGCAGACAATAATAAATGAGAAAAAACTAAATCTCTTTTAGTTGGGTTCTTGATACTATTTACATTAATAGTATGAAAAACATGTCCTGGGATCAGCATTCAGGAAGAGAATAGAACAAGAAAACAATGCCATTATTACTTTAATCTACCCTTACGAGTAGCAGACTCCGTATGTTTAGTTTTGGCTTTTCTTTTCTGAGCTCCAGTTTTTTCCACTGGTGCCTCCATATCAGTAGTTTGGTCCGGTATAGAAGACTACACAGATGAGGAATCTGAATCATCTGAAGACTCCCCTGTGGACTGTAATAGCTCGTATTTGTTCAAGAGGGGGACTGCCACTGGACATGGCTGTGAGTCTAGCAATTTTCTGCTATGGGTCACCCGAAGAGTAATAAATTGTGATCCTGTTTGTTGAGGTGGAGGGGGTGGCCCCATTATTTCCATTCCAGGATTCTTTGCTAACCTTAAGTCATGAGAAGACAACACTGTGGTTTGAGGCTCCTTCGCACTGTCAGGGGCTCCTATCTGTGGAGTTTCTTAAATTAAACTCCTAACTCCATTGTCCGTCATTTTACTGGTTGAGACATGGGGAGGGGGGAGGAAATTCCTGGAATTATCAAACTGTGGAGTCTGGCTTGAAGTCGTAGGAATATTTAGTGCCAGTGTGTCAGGAATAGCCCTCTCTTCCCTTCTCTGTTCAGCCAAATCCTTCTCTTTACCCCCTCCCCTTTGATCCTTCTGGGCAAAGATTCTCTGTTTTTGGGCTAGGGTTATATATAGCCTTTGTTCCGTGCCATCAGCCTACTCAGGCACATTGTGCGCAGCCCATTGGCAAGATTGAAAGTTATGGCCAAGTGCGTCACATAGGTTACATCTTTCCTGTTCAACACAGTGAAAACCTGAATGCCCCAGTTCCCCACAGACTGTACATTTTATCTGGTCACATGCACTACTTAAATGTGCTACTGACCCATAGTGGTAGCATGCTTTGGGCTGCCCGGAATAAAAAAGGACCCCTCTATCCCTACCCAAAAAGAAACTATTGGGGAGATGAGCCAACCCTGTGTGTTATTTTGAGCATGACTCGCACCCTCCATCCCCCAGTCCACAACTGTTCAGAATCAAAAATTGCCTCTGGATCCGAAAGTACAGAACATCGTGCTTTAAGCCAGTGTGTCGGGTCATTCATACTGACTCCCTCACTTCTAAATAAAACAGTTATTGTCTTCTGGGTGGGCCTAGATAGGGGCAGAACAGAAAAGGGTGTCCATAATGGGGTCTTCTGTAATTTATGGTATTTCAGCCAAAATCGTTCCAGCCCTTGTTGTGTCTTGAAACTGACATCAAATGTCATTTCCCCGGATACATGAATCAGTGCATGTACTTCATTTGCGAAAAAATTCAGTGAATCTTTCAGTAGTTTTCTAGCAACATACAACCTATCTGGGGCTTCTGTTAGACCTCCAAGATAGCGAAGTCTAACTGCATTATGCTGTTTAACTGGCTACATAGGGCCTCGTGGAGGCAACCCCTTAGGTTTACTGATGGTCCTTGAAGTAACCGCAGAATATGACATTTTATTTACTCTAGCTTGGGGCCCAGTGACAGGCGAGGGTTTCGGTGTTGGGTTATGCGGCAACAAAGTTGTCGATGATCCTGGTATGTTTAAGATAGGATTTTGGGTTAACAACAACTCCTCTGGGAGTTCCAGAGGTGAAGGGGTCTCTCCATGATGAGTAGTTGCAGGAACCTCAGCCTGCCTAGTCTCCTCATCCTCAAATGTTCATATCGGGGAAGTCCCCGAGACCCATTGCCCATTGCCCATTTGTATGGTTTCTTTCCCAGCCCACTGCAAATAAAGCCTTTTCGGCTGACCAGGTTTCATCTTGTCCAATTTCTAATGTTACTGCTTCATCCCAACTAAGACCAAGCTGTAAATTTATTTTTTGTTTCTCTGTACCTTGCATAGTTTCACCTCCAGTGAGTGCATCAAGATCAGGTAAGCTATCTGATGTTACTGTGGGCTGTCTTAGGCTGGGTTGCGCAGCTACGGTTGCAATTCCTGACATGTTCCCCACAGACATTTTCACCGAGTTAGTCATACAGTCATTGTCACTAACCTGCTGCTCAAATCTCAAGTCTGGGGGAGCAATATTTTGCATGTTCTGAGATGTATTCAGCTTTGTCGTTTTCATCTCCGTATCTGTTAATGCCTGTGATACTGATGCATCCTTTGTAGAAGCATCAGCCATTTGTGCCAGCCGTATCCAACGGGCCTGTAGATGCCGCTCCTCTTCATGCTGCAACAAATCCAATACAGTAGGGTTCAAAACTTCTGCAACTGTCTCCTGTTGTCCAGGTAATTTCTCCATTTCTGTAGATTGAAGCTGCACATACTCTATACCCTCAGTAGGGCTAACATACTCCTCAGATTTCTGTACTGACCCAGAAATATCCATAAAAGTCTCCATACTTTGTGATGCAGGGACTGAATCCATATCCTCTGTCTCCATAGTCTCCTCAAAGTTCTGTTCCAAACTGTGGTCAGCCATCTCTCCTGCCACATCAGCACTTCCTCCTCGGTCCAGCTTCAAACTGTGCTCCTCCATTCCTGCACACAGGAAGAAGAGCCCCCTGGAAGAGTAGGGGAATTTCCCTGGTGTCCTGGCCAAATTTCCCTCATTCACTAAAAATACCACCAACAGCTTAATCTGGTTCAAGGTCAGTTGGCATTCATCTGTATCCCCCTCCCCCGGGTCATGCCTGAAAATAGGCATGATTTATCTAGTGCACTTACCCGGTCAACAACAACTAAATAAATAAATAAAATATGTCCCTGAGGGCCCCTGGCTCACCCCCATTGCCCAGACAGTGGAGGTTAGATCTTTTGCTTCTGAAAGATCAAAAATATATTTCTATAATGTCTAATCATATTCAGAAATTCCTGCAATTTAACAGGAGGGGGACACCTCTCATCAGACCAGGTGGGAAGCACTTACGACTTTTATCAGAGGGCAAACTCTGGCCTTTTCAGCCTACCACAGGAAAGTTGAGGAGGGGGAGTTGGATTTCCTAAGATCCAAAATTGAAGCATGTGAGGCTGCACATAGAGCGAAACCCACCATACTGCTACATAGAGTAATTCAAAAGCTAAAATGGTGATATAACACCTTAAGCAGCTCAAAACTCGAGCGAGCCATCTTGCTTGCCAATGCAAGTGCATACTTCGATGGAGATAGAGAGGGAAAGCTGTTAGCCTGGCAGCTACGGAGGCAAGAAGCTGAAAGAACAGTGAGTCAGATACACAGTGAAACCGGTTAACTTGTGCAAGACCCTTTGGCAATTGGTAATGCCTTTGGTGCTTTCTATGGAACCCTGTACACTTCAAAGTGGTCCCCATACCAACAAGAATTTGACTCCTTCTTTTCAGAAGTTCTGCTCCAGAAGCTGGATGAGGGAGAAGCCAAAGCCTTAGACTCCCCAATGACAAAAGAAGAGGTGCTGGAGGCTATTAAGGCACTGAAGGGGGGAAGACACGTGGACCGGGCGGTCTCCCCATTGACTATTTTAAAACTTTTGCCTCAGCCCTTGTAGACCCACTTTATAACACATTGGTTGAGAGCTTGGAAAAGGGTGAGCTTCCCTCCCTCCACACGGTCAACCACCATTACTGTCCTGCCTAAACCAGGCAAGGATCCTGCTTGGTGCGCTTCCCACAGACCTATCTCTTTGCTTACCACTGATTATAAAATATTGGCAAAGATAATGGCCACTAGGCTGGATCCTCTACTGCCTGGTTTGATTCACCCAGACCAGTCTGGCTTTGTCAAGGGACACCAGGGAAAGCATAACATCTGCCGAGCCCTTAATGTAATTTACAGATGGGGCAAGGACAGTCATAAACATGGAGTGGCTGTATTAGCATTAAACACTGAGAAGGCCTTTGACCATGTGGAGAGGGGGTACCTTTTTGAAACCTTGGGAAGAATGGAACTGGGACCTGTTTTCAGACAGTGGGCTCACACCTTGTATACCAACCACCAAGCCCAGATAGCAGTGAATGGTATGATCACTTCTCCTTTCAATCTAGGTCATGGGACCAGGCAGGGGTGCCCTTTGTCTCCCCTACTGTATGTAATGTCCCTTGAATCTCAAACCACGGCCCTTAGAGTGCATAGGGGAATCAGGGGCCTATGGGGGGAGCCAAGCACAAAATAGCATTATATGCAGGCGACTTATTGTTGTACCTGCAGCATCCTGCACAGGACCTCCCAGCTGTACACCAGCTAATGAGAAAGTATGGCGAGCTTTCAGGGCACAAAGTGAATTGGACTAAAAGTGAGTTGCTCCCTACAGGCTTAAAAGACAGAGTGCAGTTAATCGCTAACTTAGGGGGCTTACAACTGGTAAACAAAATAAAATATTTGGGTGTCACCTTATCTGGAAAGACCTGTTTGCGCTATGTGCTCAGTTATAGGCCCCTCCTTTTAAGGATAGCAGAGGACTGTGACAGATGGACTGCACTTCCACTTTCATTGTTGAGGAGGGTGGGGGTAGTGAAGATGACAATTTTACCTAGATGCCTATATCTATATCAATCACTGCCCATCAGCTTACCAAAATCCCACTTTAGGTCTCTCTATGCTATACTACATAGGTTCCTCTGGTGAGGCAGGAATGCTGGAATTAAAAGAACTGCCCTTCAGCTGCCTCCCAGGGAAGGAGGAATCAGCTTACCAAACTTCCAGGGATATTACTCGGCAGCACAGCTTGTCTTTATCCCAGTAGGTAGTACATCTGCTGGGAACACTTGGCTAAAACTAGAGGAAGACTTGCTCTCGGGTACCCTAAAGGAGGATACCTTTGCTATGGCTCTGGGTGGCTCCCCTCCTCCGGTGCCTACAAACCCTTTTATTGTCACTACACCTAGGGTCTGGCTGGAGGCACACAGGCACATAAAGCATCCTTGCTGTGACTCACTATACTTTGACCTCCTGTCAGGAATTCATAGCAGAGGACTGAGTTCCATACCCGTGATACAGAGGTTTTTGGATTGGAAATGTAGAGGTTTGGTTTCTGTGCATCAGTTATATGATGGGGGCTTAATAAAGCAGCCTCTTCCATTTGTGAAGAACCGAGTATACAGCCTGAAGATTTTTTTGTCTACCTTTCTGTGTGACAAATATGTGGCCTATCCTTATCACATAAGACTGGATGGGCTCCCCTTTCCCCCTTCGAGGAGGAAGTGTATAGACCCCAGCCAGGACACAAACCATTCACTATATTTTATCACATTATTCAGGGCAGTTTAGCCTGGCTGTGGATGGGATTATGGGTAAATGGAGCAGAGATCTACTTATTACGATAGATTCCAAAGTGTGGCATCAGGCCTGTTCCCACCTTGAGCACTGCTCCTGTAGTAACAAGTTGAGACAAATTAAATTAAACTTTCTATATACAACTTATATCACCCCCCCCAGAGGTTGCACGCCATCGATGCCTTGAAGCCTAGTGAATGTCCAAAATGTATCAGTGGAGAGGGAGACTTCATACACCTGGCATTGACCTGCCCTATGGTAACCCCCTTCTGGTATAATGTCCACCAGATTATGAGCAAAGTCCTTGGGTACAGCCCATCAAAATCACCCCTAGAATTATTGCTGGGGGCAGACCCTCACCACCCCGGTGGGAAGACATGCAACCCCTTGTGGTCCTTGGCTCTGATAAATGCTCCGAAAACATTTAGCGCAAGCTTGGATGGCTCCCTCTCCACCTACTATATCCCAATGGGCTAATAATCTTAAGTTATGTATGACCCTGGAGAGAATCCAGCTTGGTGCACTGGGTCGGCACCAGCAATTCCTGGAAACTTGGGACCCACTCATAAGAGCTATAGAATCAGGAGAGTTTCCAGTTTAAACATTCTATGTCCTAATCCTCCAGCCCATTGCTCCCTGTATAGAAGCTCTGTATGGTCTTTCTATCTGTTTTTATTAGTCTTTGTGCTCTAAGTCCCAACAACAGCACATTGTTAGGTGTAGATACCCCACAGGTTGTTCTCCCAAGGGCTACCTGACTGTATTACTGTACCTCATACTGTAAACTGTACCACATACACTATGTTACTATTTAATTGTGTGCTTTGTACTCTGCATAACTTCACCTCAATAAACTATTTTGAAAAAAAAAGGAAAAAAGATAGAGCTGCTCAGCCATCTGAAAGACATTGTAAAGATGGATCAGATATCAAGGTAGCAGGAACGCTGAATCAGTTTATGGCAAAAATATAAGTACATATAAGTAAAAAAGCCTCTGAGCAGACACTGGAAATGGTGCCTTCTAAAAAGAAATTTAAAGAAAAAAATGTCACTGCCACTCTACCTGAACGGAGAAAGGAGCAGGCAGATTATAAAGAAAAAAAATGCCCTTATCAGGAATCATATCGAAAATGTGAATGAAGCAAGAGCCGCTCTGGCTAGCCAAAAGCCACTGCACCATGAAGTCATCTTACATTAATTTATTTATTACAAAGACCCCAATGTTTTGCCATACTTGACTTCTTCTCGGGGACTGTAAATAAAACATAAATAACTTTTTTACTATGTGTGTTCATAAACTGCTTACTCGATATACAACACATTTGACTAGGCAACAAATTTCGTTGTTACATACCAGTGTAAATTCACTTGTAAGCCATTGTATCAGTTATTTAGTAAGGACCTGCTAAAGTCTGCTAGGCTCAGAAAAAAAAAAAAGTTACGTAAGAACTTACCATAACAGTAGATTTTTGAGGGAATCTCGGTCATCAGGTCACACCTATGGAACTTCACTATCAGGTACTGGTATCCCATGGAAGCTTTTCTGCAGCAGTCTACTAGGGGCCACCCACCCTGATGTCAGGCTCCGACATCACTCACCCTATAAAAGCACAGGTGGCCCCACTCCCTCCTCAATTCTTTCCCTAGCCGGAGGCCATGAGACAGGAGTCCCACTAGACAACTGAGGAAAAAGTGCCCAGTGAGCAGAAGACCTTGAGCAACAGGACAGCCGAGCTGGAGGGGGAGGGAGGGAGGAGAGAGAGAGAGAGAGAGAGAGAGAGGAGGAGAGGAATGGAGGGAAGGATGGCATGGCCTGATGGCAGAGATTCCCTCAAAGATCTACTGTTATGGTAAGTTCTTACGTAGCTGTTCTGTCTTCTTCGAGGATATCTCTGTCATCAGGTCACACCTATGGAACGAGTCCCAAGCAGTGCTGAGTGCAAGGACAGTCTGGGTGACAGAAGGCCAGAGGCCTAAGAAAGAAGGCCCTGTAGCACAGCAAGGCCAAAGCTGCCCTTCCTCGGGATACAATGTCCAGACTGTAGTGCTTGGTGAATGTGTCATTATACAAAATTTAAGATGGAATAGTTTAGAAGTAATATCTTGAAAGCAATATTATGTAACTGTGATAAATCAGAACCAGAAGATTTGAGCCATGTTATATTTACCTGTCCCAGATATATTAAACAAATGATCTCTCTGGTTAGAACCTCTTTGGTCCGAAATAAATTCAACAGATAAAGATACGCTTCCGAACATCATGCTAATGACAGAGGATGAGAATGTTACAAATAAGGTGGCTGAATATTTTAGAGCAATTGCAAAAATATGCCTAAAGTTTGATTAAAAATGAATAGAATGAAATCAAATGAAATGCACTATATTTTTGCACTTCCAGGGTTAGATTATTATATTTATTCTATATTTATGTTTTGTTTTTATGGAACTGTGAATTATATGTTCAATTATATATTTAGGTGTGAAATGTTTGTAATGTTCTTTTGACCAAACAAACTTTAAAACTGAAACTGGTGAATGTGTGGACAGTACTCCAAGTGGCAGCAGTGCAAATCTCGACTGCAGATACATCCCTGAAACAGACAGTGAAATGGCCCTTAACCCCAGAAAGTTCCTTACTGTACTTCCAGTAACAAAAAATAACACAGTTGGCCAACCATTTGGACAAGCACTGTTTTGAAACTGGAGCACCTTCTCTACCAGGGATGAAAGAAACAAACTGTTTGGACTTCCTGCAGTCCTTAGTACGGCGTGTATAGTAACACAGAATTCTATGCACATCCAAAGTATGGAGCAATGCTTCCCCTGGATTGGCATGCTCCAGATAATAAACAGGCAGGTAGATGGATTGGTTGAGGGTAAACTTAGACACCACCTTAGGAAGAAATTTAGGATTAGTACGCAAAGAGACCCTGTTTTTGTGGAAAATAAAATAAGGCTGCTCACACATGAGAGCCTGCAGCTCTGAAATTCTTCGCACAGAAGTAATGGCAACTAAAAATAATGCTTTTCATGACAGAAAATGTAGCTCGCAAGACACTGCTAGCTCAAAAGGACGCAGGGTCAGCTTCTCCAAAACAATATTTAGGTCCCAAGACAGAACTGGGTTATGGATAGGAGGCTGCAGGTGAAGAATACCTCTGAGAAAAGTATGGGCCACATTCAGCTGTTCCACCATTTGGCCATTGATGGGCACATGCAAGGCTGATATGGCAGACAGGTGCACTTTAACGGAGAAGTATTTGAGACTGGCCTCAGACAAGGTCAGGAGATACTCCAAAAACCTAGTTCACCAGACTGGTGAAAGGGTCCAGCTGGTGAGATGTGGCCCAAATACCCAGGCCCCAGAAGCAACATCGCTCCCCCCCAGGGAGCACGGAAAAGCCAGCAGCTGCACAGAGGTAATTAAATTACCTTATTCAGCAGCAGCATTTGTGAGGGGGGTTAGTCCGTTGACACGCTTTGCATGTCAATGCCCCCGCCCACCCCTCCACCACCCACAGTCAGCATTTCCTTTATAGGCAATGGTCCCTGACATCACTTCCTGTCTGCCAATATTTCTAACTCCCCACTTTCCCATTTGCAGATTATATCAGCACACCACTAGAGGGACCCCACTGCTGATGCACTTCCTGTTGTCTGCCTACCTACTCTGGAATCCTCCTTTCACCTCTCCTGCACCACTCCACCAATACTCCCTCCGCTGCCCTAACCCCCATCCTCACCTTCCCCCCTTTGTCTTCCAAGTACCCATCCACCCTTAGACCCACCCCTCCTCCCCTGTACCTACACCCAGTGACCACTAGGAGTCACTATATACCACCTGCAGAGCCCATTTCCCAGCCTCGTTGTCCCTAGACTACGACTCTCCGCCTCTCCCAGGCATATTCTGTGCTGCCTAGTTGGGACTTGAACCTTGTACCCTGACCACCAGAGTCCGTGTCACTGCCACTAATCTAAAGTGGCAGCCACACCTCTAGGAGGCAGTACAGCTATCTTAACTCCTACTCCACTACCACCTGTTTACCATGCTAGTTCACCTACTATTAAACTCCCTCCCGTCATCCTCCTCCTGGTTCCCCATCCTCCAGCCGTTTATCTCCCCTAGGTTACAGGCTATTTCACCTTAATTCCCACCAACTAGTTCCTACTCACACTACTATGTCCATGCACACTGACCAACAACTCCCATCTCCTTGCCCTCCCCCCCTCCCTTTCCGGACAGCCCGCTATCCTTGCCCTCCCTGCCATTAAATCCCTACCTATCCCCTGCTCCTCTCGATCCACCCCAACTCCTCCTAGCCGTGAGGCTTAATCTATACCGCCGTGCCCTGGCCAGAACTGTTGTCCTCCTACTACTCTTATCTGGCAATATCCACCCTAACCCCGGACCCACCAGGACCACCTCAGCAGGAGGCGTCCCGGACTGCTGATTGCCTCCATGAATATATGCAGCGTCCTGAAAAATTGACTCCCTCAATGTTGGGTCTCACAGGCGCAAACCTGACATCATTGCGCTGGTGGAAGCATTGGCTATCTAATTCCACCCCTGACTCCCTTGTTACCCTCCTGGCTACAACCTATATCGTGAGGATCGAGTAACCAAGCGTGGGGAGGCTCGCTATCTAAACCAGGGCTCCCTCACTGGTCTCGCCCTCCCTGCACCAGTCCTTGTAAATGGGGCCCAAGCCCTCACCATTAAGCTTACCCTGGACCCAGCCAGATCCCCCTTTACCTCACCACTGCCTACATACCGCCCAGGTTCAAAAACCAACTCTATTATCCCTCACCCGGCTACCTTGCCACCTTCCCCACAATGCTGACAAAATCATAGTTGGGACCTCAATGTGAACTGGCTTTGTCCCTCATCCTCCCCACTGGGACTCCTTCACAGCACTGGATCTAGCAACTAGTCTCCCAACCCCTGCGTGTGAACCCCAAGAGAGTACTAGCACCCTCCTTGATGTCATCATCACTAACCGCCCCCTAAAATCCTGGACATCCAAGTCCTCCCTGATTCACTCAGTGACCCTCCCTGAGCTCTTCAGCTGGTGCCCACCCTACCCGACCCACTGCTGGCCGCGTTCCCCTTGGCGTTTCAGACCTTATGGCCTAAAAACCTTAAACAGTACCTTGAACTGCAAGACTGGTCCCCGATTCTCCATGCACCTGACATAGATACGCTCTTGCCTTCTTTACCTCCACCTTTAATAAACCTCACGATCTCTTTGCTCCCCTCTCTTGTCGCCCCTAAAAGACCTAACCTGCCCTGGATTACCCCTGCACTCTCACTGCTGCTCAGGCACAGGGACAACCTTTGGTACCATGCCATAGAAACTAGCGCCCAGCTGACAGACAGGCCTACAGTGCTGCACGGAATAAGTGTACATGGGCAATCAGGAAGCCAAGGCAGACCACTATCAGGCCACCCTCACTGCCTCCTGGGGGAGCGCCCGTACCTTCTGGGATAAGGTCAAACAACTGAATGGGAACACCCGCTCCCCTCCCCCATCCCAGATTACCACCAACAACACCACCATCACAGACCCTGCCGACATTGCAAACCTCCTCAACACCGCCTTTACAGACCTTAGCCCTATCCTCCCCAGTAACTTCTTTGATCAGCCACCCCCCCATCCTACCCCTGCCCTCCATCGCCCTTGCTTCCACCTTCATTGGGTTACTACCCAGGAAGCCAGACTGCACCTGACCCATGCACTAAAAGGCAACAGTCCCAGTGACATCTCCCTGGATCACAAAATTCTCCGGTTGGTCCTGGATCAAGTCCTCACCCCACTCACCTGCCTTCTTAACAAATCCCTCTGCCTGGGACAATTCCCCTCCTCATGGAAAACTGCAACGGTTACTCCAATCCATAAAGGGGGTGACAGGTCCTTAGCTGGGAACTATCGACCGATCTCCATTCTCCCACCCCTTTCCAAGGCGCCGGAAAAACTAGTTGCTGCACAAATAACTGAATACCTGACCAAATACAACATACTCAGCCCTGAACAGCACGGCTTCCGTGCAGGACACAGTACTAGCACTGCTCTTATTGAATTCGCTTCCTTCCTTCACTCCTCACTGGATACTGGCTCCCTGGCGGGGGCCGTGTTCCTTGACCTATCAAAGGCCTTTGACACGGTCTCCCACCCCCTACTACTGGAAGCCCTCTGTCACGCTGGTTTTGCCTCTGGACCACTTGCTTGGTGCTCCAGCTACCTTTCCGCCCGCTCCCAATGAGTCAAAATTGGTGGGACTCTTTCTGACCCACGTTCGATCCTCTCAGGGGTTCCACAGGGCTCCATCCTGGGGCCCCTTCTCTTCACGCTATACCTTAACACCCTGCCCAGTGCGTGCCCTGGGAAAATTCTGCTGTACGCAGATGATACTGTCCTCTTTGCCACTGACCGTAACCCCACTTCCCTCCAGGTCTCCCTGCAAAGGGCCTATGACAGCGCTGAAACTTGGCTTAAAGAGCATAGATTGGTCATAAACCTTAAAAAATCTAAAACCATGCTCTTCGCCCACCCTCAAAACAAATCATCCAACTCCCCTCTCCGTATCCTCTCCAGCTCTAAACTACAACTGGAGCAAGTCCAATCCTATAAGTATCTAGGGATCTTATTTGACTCAGCCCTCTCCTACCATACCCACATCGACGCACTCACTTCTGTAACCAATATCCGACTCGGTATCCTGTACCGCTACAAAAACTGTCTCCCCCCCGACGCCCTCCGGCTTGCAGTTACATCCTCCATACTATCCCTGGTGGACTATGGGCTACCTGTCTATGGTGCTGCCAACATGACGGCCCTCAACAAAATCCGCCTCCTCCTAAATAAGACTTGCAGGCTAATCTCTGGGGCCCCTAGGCTCACTCATACCTGCCAACTCTATGACCTTGCAACAATGCTTGACCTCGACGAACTCCTGCTTTACCAAACGTGCCTCATTTAAAAAAAAACCCTACTAGGACTTTCTACTCCCGGGCTGACTTCCTACCTCCTCAAGCACAGCCCCTAGTCAGCACCCAGACCTCCCATGAAACCACCTTCCTGGTTCCTCGTGCTAGGACCTCACTTGGACAGAGATCTTTCTGCCATAGAGCCCCTACTTGGTACAACACTCTTCCTGAGCCATCACTGAAATCCCCACCATCTCCACTTTCAAAATGCCCTCAAAAGCGAGCTATTCAGCAAGCGCTGCTGCTCCCTGTGCCTAACGGATGCTCAAACCCCCTCTTCACTGACAATGCCTCTGGGCAGCTCCATCCCTCACTTCCCTATTTCTAACAACTTCACTACTGCCGATTCCCTTTGCCTACTGTATCACTACTGTCTAGAGCAGACTTCACGTTGCATTCCTTATGCTGCTTATGCTTACTTATTTACTACCCTGTTCCATACGGATCATACCTCCGTTCTGTACTACTCCTGTCTCAGGCCCTACGCTTCTTGTAATCTGTTATCATATGACCGGTGTGACTGCTTTATCGATTTACCTGTACTGTTCCTGTCTCATGCCTTACTCCTTGTAATCTGACACAGTAGACCTGTTTGGCTGTTATCACACTTCCATGACATACCGTTATGCTGCTAAACCCTGTTATTCTCCTGTTGACAATTATACCATATTTTGCTCTGTATTACACTACCAATGTTTGCTGTAACCATGTGCCATTTATCCATGTCTGTTTATACTCATGCTCTTCTTTTGTATGTACCCTGCTTTCTGTATTATCTGTATTATCTACCATTGTTGACGAGGTACCTTTGGAAATGAGCCCCTGGCTCAAAGGTTGTAAACTGATTGCATTATAAATAAATAAATAAAATAAAATAAATAAATAGCAAACCACTTCCACTTCATAGAATAAGTGGCTCTGGTGGAGGGTTTTCTGGCAGCCACCAGGACATCAGCCATCTTCTGAGACACCCCAAACCGAGCAATGGCTACGTCCTCAGAAGCTATGCATGCAGATGAATGGACTTGAGGTCTGGATGGACCAGGGTCCCCTGTGCCTGTGTCAACAGGTCCCGGCAAAGAGGAAGGGGAACTGGAGTCTCCACGGCCAATTGTTGCAGTAATGGAAACCATATCTGCCACAGCCAGAAGCCTGGTCAGGAGTTCTGTTGCTCATTGCACGGTCTGTGATTATTTGTATGCATATTTTGCACATTAAATATTGCCTAAAGCTGAAGCCTGCTGCCTGCTCATCTGTCTTTTGATATTGCTGTTGGTTTTGGGCACAGGCTCCTTGAGAGTGGAGTGGTGAGTTATTGCTCTTGTTGTCCACTGCCAGAATGGGGCCACCAGTATCAGGGTGGAGCCCATCTGTAGTTTGATAAGGATTCTCTGAATTAGAGGGAAGGGAGGGAATGTGTAAAGAAACTTCCCTTTCCAGGAGAGGGACAATGCATCTCACCAGAAACCTCCAGGCCATGGTTCTAGCAAGCAGAAATGTGGCAGTTTTGCATTGAGTGGGGACACAAAAAGGTCCAGCTCTGGATGACCTCACCTGTTGAACAGGCCTTCTGTGACCGAGGCCAGTAGCTCCCGCTTGTTCACTTTGGACTATTACTGGCTGAGGCTGTCCGCCACGGTGTTTTGGGCTCCTGGCACATGGAAGGCTGACAGTTCTAGACTGTGATCTAGAGCCCAATACCAGACCCTTGGTGCTTCCCAGCACAGACAATAGGAATGGGTCCCTCCTTGCTTGTTGATGTAATAGACCACACTGAGATTGTCCAATTGCACCACCAGAGGATCTGGGGCAAGATGGTTCTTTAAGGCCTGTAAAGTGTACAGAACCGCCCTAATTTCTAGAACATTTATATGGAGGTGTGTCTCCCTGTGAGACCAGATGCCCTGTGTCTGATAGGGGCCTAGATGAGCACCCTAACCCTGACCCGAAGCATCCATGGTGAAGATCTGTTGAGGGGGTAGGGATCAGAAAGGGCACCTCCTTTAAAGATTGGCTGGATTCATCCACCATGGAAGCACTTTGTGGACTGGTGAGGAGACCAGAATCAGCTGATCTAGGTCATCTGAATGCTGATACCATTGGACTCGGAGGGTCCACTGCCGAATCCTCATATGGAGCCTGGCCCGAGGGACTGTCACTATGGCCACTGCCATGAGGCCTAAGAGCTGGAGGAAAGTTCTGGCTGGCACATACCAGCTCTGAGCAACCTCCTGGGCTTAGGCAATAAGGCGATCTGCCCTGTCCTGAGAGATGAAGGCCTTTCCCTGAGTAGAGTCCAGAACTGCCCCTATGTATTGCAGTCTCTGAGAAGGGGTCAATACCAATTTGGGATGGTTGACTGTGATGCCCAAGGAGTGAAACAACTACAGAGTGCATTCCAGGGTGAGCAGCAAGAACTCCCTGGACTGGGCCTTCAGCAGCCAGTCGTAATGGTAGGGGAACACATAGAGGCCCTCGTGATGTAGGGCTGTTGCCACAGCTGCTAAGCACTTGGTAAAGACCTATGGTGCAGAAGATAAGCCAAAGGGCAATACCCTGAATTGGTAATGTTCCCCATGAAACAGGAACCACAGGTCATGCCTGTGAGGGGGGCAAACCTTGATATGCAGGTAGGCATCCTGCATATCGAGGCAGCACAGCCAGTCGCCCTGCTTTAGCAGTGGAAGGAGGCCATGCAAAGTGACCACCTGGAACTTTTTGTACTGAATAAACATGTTCAATTCCTTGAGGTCTAGAATGGGCCTTAAGTCCCTGGTTCTCTTGGGAACCAGGAAGAATCTGGAGTAGAACCCCCTGTTCCTTTGATGCAACAAGGTGAGGACCTCCTCCCGGAGTACATCGGTGTGGTCAAGGGGTAAAACAGAGGTACTGAGGGAATGTCTGGGGGCTGCTCGAGAAGCTTGACAGCATGCCCCTGTTCGATGATCTAAAGGATCCAAGCATCTGAAGTAATGGTTCTCCACTGAGACAAGTGGAGGGAGAACCTGCCTCTGACCACTACCTCCCGGCTCAAAGGAGGAGGACGGTGGTCTTGCAAGGAGTCAGGCAGAAGCTGAACCAGCGGTAGGGGCTGCACTGCCACCTTGGGGCTGCTTGGCTGAGGGGCCTGTGGAGGAAGAGGAGCAGACAAGGCTGAATTGGCTCTGCATTTACCCTAAAGTTTGCCTCCAGGACGTGGCTTATGGGAGGGCTTCCGAAAGGAGGGTCATGGCCTACTTCTGGGCTGGGTATGATGCAAGGAGTGGACTGACTGAATGGCATTACCAGAAGCCTGCAGTTCATTAATGTAAGCTCCCATAATTGGCCTTACCTTTTGGGAGCCGCAGCTCCGTTCTTCTCTGTGGTGCAGTTTGTGTCCCGTGGCTCTGGGGGGATCTGTACTGTGGCCCCATTTTGTGACTTGCGACTCTGGACATCAACATTCCTGGTGCTTGGTCTGTGGCAGTTAGGCCGAGCGCCAGGTTGTTGCTTCCGTGGCTTTGGTCGCATCAAGGGTCCTGGGTCTTGTTTTCTGGGTCGGCGGGGTTCAGGACTGCTTGGGGGGAGACAAGAAAAAAAAAGTACTGTAAATAGTTGCAATCCACACTCTGTGTATGTGCAGCCACCAAGGAGGAGGGATTTAAAGGAGCGGCTGCTCCTTTTTACATGGGGTAGATTCTGCACTGGCTGGTGCCTTGTGGGCACACTGTAAATAGGCATTTTTAAGGACTACAGGTCTCATAGGTCCTTGGAGCACAGGAAACTTTAGCACCCATATAATTGGACCAGATTGGACCTCTGTTTTGGTAGGTGTTTTCTTGGCACCCGGGGGAAGAGAAGAAAAAGTAACTTACCACAGTAATATTGTTTCTTCCAAGGGATCTCCCAGTATGATTAGACATATGCAGTCAGCTCAGAATCTCTGACTACCCTGGAGCTGTAGTGATGTAATAAGGAATGTATGCAAATAGTGAAACTAGAATGCTACATTCAAACTGCTGCCTCTAGGTGGACTGTGTTTCATCTAACAGATTCTTTTTTGTAACTGAAAAAATACTAGACTATCCAAATTAAGTAATTCTAACCCAAACAACAATAGTTATAATAATACCCACCCCCTGGTGAAGAGGACGGATCTCCAACAGGATAAAAACAACACAAAGGGAGAGCTAGGCCCCCAAAATATCCCTGTGTGCATCAAAAATAACAAATAAAGCCAATGATTAATGGCAACATCAAGAACCCCTATGAAAGTATTGCTGAACCTGATCCAGATCATGTAAGGAGAGGTGGGGTGGAAGGTCTAATCATACTGGAATATCCCTTGAAAGAAACAATATTACTATGGTAAGTAATTTTTTCTTCAAATCTCAGGAATCTCCCAGTATGATTTGACATATGCAGATTACCAAGCAGTGCCTTGGGAGGAGGGTACAGAACCTACTTAGGAAAAAGGTTCTGCAATACTGCAGTGCCAAACCTTGCATCACTATTGGATGTCCAGGCAATAGTGTTTTGTGAAGGTGTGGACTGTACTCCAGGTAACTGTTTTACAGATTTCTAGCAAAGGAGTGACCCTTGCAGCTGCCACAGAGGCAGCAGTTCCACGAGTGGAATGTGCCCTGAAGCCTTGTGGTGGCTGTTACCTCAGCCTTACTGTAGCAGAACTGGATGCAGGATACTATCCTGTGTGTGACTCACCTCTTTGAGGCAGTCCTGTCTTTTCCAACCTCACCATAGGTGATAAACAGTTGTGAGTGGAAATCTCTGAGGTCCTTAGGACAACTGATAAAGTAGATGAGAGACCTTTTTTACATCCAGACTATGAAGCTTCAGTTCCCCTGAACTCGACTTGGCTGTGAAAAATACAGGAAGAGTGATGGATTGGTTCAAATGAAACACAGATACCACCTTGGGAAGGCATTTCCTGTTGATTCTAAGGACCACCTTGTCCTTATGGAATATAATGTAATTAGGATCAGTGCAGAGAGCTTGAAGCTTACACACGCTTCTTGCTGAAGTAATTGCTACCAGGAAAACAGTTTTCCAGGTGGCATATTTCAGATCAGCCATAGCCACGGGCTCAGAGGGCAGTTCCATGAGTTTGGCTATGCCCAAATTCAGGTCCCAAGGAGGGACTGGTTCCCTAACAGGAGGAAACAGATGTGCCAAGCCTTTCAAAAACTTTCTAAAAAATAGGATGGGAAGCTATTGTTCTCTGAGCACCTGCAGACAAGTAAGCAGACACTGCTGCTAAATGAACCCAGAGGGTTGCAGACCTCAGGCTTAAGACCTATAGTTGTACAGTGTAGTTAAGCAATGTAGGTAAGCTTGCCTTATGAGGACTGACATGCTTAGACTTGCACCAGATGGAAAATCTTTTCCATTCTGAAGCATAAGTCTTTCTGGTTTAAGTTTTCCTGGAGATTTCAGGACCTTAAGGACCTCTTCTGACAGTTTAAATTCAGAAAATTCTAGCTCCTCAAGAACCAGGCCTTAAGGTGAAGAGTCTTGAGGTTTGGGAATACTACCAGACCCTGAACAGCTGTTAGGAGATTGTATCTTTGGGGAGGCCAGATGTATTGCCTGGTGAACAGGGTGAGTAGTAAAGGGTACCATGGCTGTCTGGCCCAGTCTGGAGCAACCAGGACCATTGTTGCCAACTGACTCCTGAGTTTGAGAAGGACTCTCAACAGCAGTAAAAATGGAGGAAAAGCATATAGGAATTTACCTGTCCAATCCAGGGCGAACGCCTCCATGGGCAATGTGCCCATTGAAAGGGGCCTGCAGCAATAAAGAGGAAACTGATGGCTTTCTTTTGAGGCAAACAGATCTATTCCTGGAGTGCCCCAATATCTGAAACTGTGTCCAATACTTGCTTATTTAAAGCCCATTCATGATGATCCTGATTGATTCTGCTGAGTGAATCTGCCAGTGTATTGTTCTTCCCTGGAAGATGAATGACGAACAGATGAACCTCCAGGGAATGTGCTAGGGACCAGATTTTCATGGCCTCTGAGCACAGCCTTGAGGATCCTGTACCCTGCTGCTTGTTGATGTACCACATGGTGGTTGTGTTGTCTCTCCTGACTGACCCCTCAATTGAGAAGCAAAGGCCTTTAGGGCAAGAAGGACTGCTCCCAACTCTAAGAGGTTGATATGCAACTTGGATTTATGAGGGGACCAATTTCCACTGATTGTGAGGTCACCTGTGTGTGCCCCCCACCCTAGGAGGGAGGCATCTGTTGTTAGAACCACAGTGTGGTGCTGTTGCTGAACAGGGATGCTCCACCTGAGGTTGTCCTTTTCTTTCCACCACTGCAGAGCCAGTAGCAGAGTTCTTGTAACTGGCACAAGCATTGAAATGGGAACCCTTCTTTGGGACCAATGGGATCTCAAGAAGTACTGAATGTCCCTCGTCTGAAACCTGGCACCTGAGACTACTGCGGTAGTTGATGCCATGTGTCCCAGCAATGCTAGGAACTGCCTTGCAGTCCTGGGCTGACCCATGGCAAAGGAATTTGCCAGGGTTAGTAAGTTGTTTACCCTCTCTTGAGGGAGAAATGCCTTGCCCTGGACTGCATCCAGTTCTGCTCCAATGTATTCCAGTGACTGAACTGGTTCCATGTGAGACTTCTGAGTATTGATGAGGAAGCCCAGAGACTCCAGGGCACTTTGGGTGACCCTGATGGAGTCCTTTACCTGTTGGTATGATTCCTCTATGACCAACCAGCCATCAAGGTGAGGGAATACTATGATTCCTTGCTTCCTGAGATAGGCGGCCACCACAGATAGGCACTTTGTGAATACTCTTGGGGCAGAGGTGAGCCTGAAGGGGAGTGCTGAAAACTGGCAGTGCCCTGAGGGCAAAGCAAACCTTAGGTATTTTCTGTGGCATGGTTTGATTGGTATGTGAAAAGTCGGCATCTTTTAAGTCCAGACATGCCAGCCAGTTTCCTTTCCTTGGGGAAGGGATAACAATGGCAAGGGTTACCATTTTGAACTTGAGCTTTGCCAAGTGTTTATTCAGGGATCTGAGGTCTAGGATTGGCCACCATTCCCCATTCTTCTTCTTGGTTAAGACATATCTGGAGTACATGCCCTTCCCCCCTTTGGGAGAGAGGGACTGGCTCTGTTTCTCTTGCTTGCAGAAGCTTTTTTACCTTCAATTCCAGCAGAAGTGTCTCTGCAGGGGTTGAAGGTTGGACAAATTCTGAGGCCCTGAAGTTTTGGAAAATGCTTGAACTGTAGACAGAGACCCTGACCCACTACCTCCAGAACCCACTTGTCTGTGGAGATGTTTTACCAGTCCTGAAGGTATTGAGCCAGCCTGCATCCTGCTGGAAGAAGGGCAGAGGCCTGTTTTGGGCAGTCAGGGGTTCTGTCTGGGCTGAGGTCTGGACACTGGAGTTGAATCAGCCTGCCTAGAAGGCCTCCTACTCCTGTCCTTGTGGTAGCCTCTAGCCTGAGTATAATCTACAGGCATGGAGACTGGGACATAAGCTCTGGGGTAATACATCCTACCTCCTCTTCCCATGGATCTAAACAAAATGGAGTCTCTTTCTCTTGTAGAGTTGCTTCTATAGGTGGTTTTGTACTCTTCCACCTTTTTCATGTATGCCTCAATCTCGTCACCAAAAAGGGAATTGTTTTCACAAAGAAAATCCATGGCCTTTAACTGCATGTCTTGGGTAAGACTGGTTGTTCTGAACCAGGCAAACCTCCTCAGAGACATTGATAGGGCCAACAACCTGGATGCAGAGTCATTTGCATTCACAGCCATGTGAAATTGATATTTGGTGGTATCCAATGTTGTCCTGGCAATGTCAGCCAGATCATGTGCCACATCACCTAGCACTCTGTCAATTATTGCCAGTGCAGAGTTCCAAAGGGCCTTCTGATACTGTGCTGCATACGCCATATAAGCTGCCTGTCTAAGGAGAAGGGAGGAGGCTAAGTAACCCTTCTTCCCCATGGTGTCAGTTTTCCTCAAATCTTTTATCAGGGGGATAAGATGAGAGAGGGGATTTGGCTTTATCATAGGCAGCAGCCTGTGTCACGTCCTCATGGTCTGGGTGAGAATACAAATAGTCAGCAGCAGACCTATCGACTTGATTTTTTTTAACCTTATTGTCAACCCCCGAGACAGAGGATGGAGTTGTAGAATTTTTAGGGTGGCTTTCTTAAGAAAATTATGGATAGTTAGGAACAATCTCTTGGAGGGAGCCAGATCCATTATATCCATAATTTCCACCTCCTCATCTTCCATAGACTCTTGAGAGGGGAGGCCTGAAGTGTTAGCAATTTGTCTAACAAAAGAAAAATGGGATGAAAAATCATCCTGTCCACGAGCAGGGGTACCAAAATCTTGCTCAGGGGATACCTCAGTCCTCCTCAAAATAAACTTCATGACCCTGGTCTGTGGGAACTGGTGGTGGGATTGGAACCAGTGAACCCAGGATAGAACCTGCAGTCTGGATGGCCTGAATGACCTGCAGGGCTTTTGCAACATCCTCAGCAGAGGACATTTTGTTTTTGTCTGCTGGGAGCTCCTTTGCTTCTTCAGCAGGAGATGCAGGAACATGTTTTTTTTTTTTTTTTTTTTGTGGAACCGGTGGTGGGATTGTAACCGGTGAACCCAGGATATAGCCTGCAGTTTGGATAGTCTGAATAACCTGCAGGGCTTTAGCAATATCCTTAGCAGAGGGCATTTTGTTTTTGTCAGCTGGGAGCTCCTTTTCTTCTTCAGCAGGAGGCGCAGTGACAAGTCTTTCTTCATCACCATTTTTTTTGAGCAGGTACAGACTCTGAAGTCCGCTCAGTGGGTCTTTTGTGTTTACTGTGTTCAGATCCCTTGTCAGTAGTTTTAGAGTCTGAGGAATCTTTTGCATATGTCTAATCTTTTCTCACGATTATAAAAAATATAACTAGGACCCGGGCACTCCAAACACAAATCGTGATGATCAGCCTTGGCAAAGATTTGGAAACACTGTAAACAGTTTTCTCAAAACCTGTAGGTCCTGTCCTCTTTTTTTTGGCTTACTGACATGCCAATTGTCAGCAGACTAAAAGAAAACCCCAGGAAAGGGAAAAAATAAAAATCGCAATTGGGTCCTCGAGGAGAAAAGGAACCACGATTAAAGAAAACTTATTTCATATTTCTAAAAATGCAGTTGGTTCTCGAGAGAAAAGGAACCGAGCGCAAAATGGGGAAATCGCTCCTAAAATAAATAAAAATATAGGAGCTATAAGTTAAATTCATCGAGTTAAACAGCGGTTAGGAACTGCTAAGATAGAAATAAAACTGAGAAGACATCAGTTCCTGGGAAATGCAAAAGAGCCGTCAGGAACCGAGAAAAATCCCTCCCCAACCCCCAAAATCTAAAAACACTAACTAGAGGCAGATAAATGACAAAATAGTAAAATTACAACTTTTTTGAAAGAAATAAGCATACTTGCAGTGAATTTGCTGAGGAAAGCTCTTCAGGGCATCCAGTTGTCTGAGTGGAGAAAATGAATCTGACTGTTAGATGGAACACAATTTACCTAGAGGCAGCAGTTTGAATGTAGCATTCTAGTTCCACTATTTGCATACATTCCACGTTACAACACTACAGCTCCCGGGGAGTCAGAGATTCTGAGCTGACTGCATATGTCTAATCATTCTAGGAGATTCCTGGGGTTTCAATAAAAGCGGGTGCAGCATGGGAAATAAGTGAGAGATCAGAGAGGTGAGAGAGGGAGAGGTCTGAGCAGGGGTGATGGCCCACTAGGTCATTTAGGCTGAGATTTTTTTTTTCCTGGCAGCCTATTTCAGAGGAGAGCAGTGATGTGGTGGCAGTCATAGCTTTTAGAGACCCGGTTTAGGGCAGCACTGGAGGTCTGTGCCTGAAAGGAGAACAGATCCAGTGAGGAGCAAGAGGAGAACCTGAGGGGAACATGCAGCATGGGGGCTGGGCTAGGTGGCTACTAGTCCAGAGGACCCCTGCTGAGCGGAACCCCCTACTAGGACTGGTTACCTGGTGAGTGAGAAGGTAGAAGCTGCTGTCTGCCTTCAGGCACCAGAGAGGGACGGATGGAGGAATGAAAAGAATGGCACATTAGAGGTGAGGGAATCTAGGAGTCTGGGCAAGGCCCCTGGTCCCAGAGACTGTTTTGCTATTGCACAAATTATGGAGAGACATTGAATAGGGGTGTCAGTGGGGTCCAGAGACTGCCCCCTAGTTCCACATGGCCTCAGCTAGAGACTGTTCAGGTTCTGTGTTGGAGAAGAAACTGATGCATTTGTCGTTAAAGGCCTGATTTGGCCATGATTTAAGTTGCTTGTGTATTGGACTGTGACTGCCTTGTCAAATAGGTAGCCACCCGGACTGCGCTCTGATGTGACCTTCACAGTCCAGAGCACCAACTGAGTCTCTGATGTGACCTCTCGGTCCAGAGCGACTTGTTTGTGTTTTACTGCAGGCTGACTTTGGTAGGATGGGTGAAATCTTAAGGGGGCATCTGGAAGGAACACAGACACACTGGGATGCGAATCAGAAATGGGAAAAAATCAAATTGGTGATATTGGAGGCTACTGAGACATGTACCAGACTGCAGAGCAAAAAGGGAAGGGCTAACAAACAGAGATGGTTAAGAGAGGGGTCTTAGAAATGGTGAGGGCTAAAAAATCAGCATTCAGGATATACAAGAAATCTGGGAAGGAGGAGGAGGATATGGAGGAGTATGCGAAGAGGTCCAGGGAAGTTACCAGGGGAGTCAGAGCAGCTAAGGCCTCCAGGGAATTGAGGCTGGTGCAGGGCATCAGGGATGGGAAAATGGACTTCCTCAGATACATATGGGAGAGAAGGAGCTGCAAGGACCAGATAGTGAGGATCAGGAAGAACAGGGGGTGGACAGAGAAAGGGGTGGATCAGGCAGAAGCACTAAATGAGTACTTCTGTTCTGTATTTACAAGGGAGAAAAGAGGACAGCTACTGCAGAGGGTGGGCAGGATGGAGAGGGGTAACATATGGGGTGATCACTGAGGGTAGGGTATCGGAGGGGTTAAGGGCTCTGAAGGTGAAAAAGGCACCAGGACCAGATGGCATACACCCCTGAGTGTTGAAGGAAATGGCCAAGATCCTGGCTGGACCACTGACAGAACTATTCAATACCTTCCTGGACACAGGGTGCGTACCGCATGACTGGAGGATGGCCCATGTGGTACCCATCCATAAAAGTGGACCAAAGGATGAGCAAGGTAATTACAGGCTGGTAAGCTTAACTTCCATTGTGGGGAAGCTGATGGAGACAGTACTTAAGGAAAGGCTGGTGACCTTTATGGAAGAAAATGGGCTCCAGGACAGTCACCAGCATGGGTTTGTCTCTGGAAAATCCTGCCAGACTAACCTAGTTGAGTATTACGACTGGGTCACGAGGGAACTGGACAAGGGTCATGCGGTGGATGTCATATACTTGGACTTCAGTAAAACCTTTGATTTGGTGCCACGTGGGAGGTTGGGAGGGAAGCTGAGATACAGGGAAGGGGACTAAGATGGTTAAATGGACTTAGAATTGGCTACAGGGGAGACAGCAGAGAGTAGTGGCAGTAGGGAACTCTCATTTCCAAGGGCTATGATGAGTGGGGTGCTGCAGGAATCGGTACTGAGGCCAGTGCTGTTTGGAATATTCATAGTGGACATCTCGTATGGAGTCAGGAAAAAGATCAGTCTGTTCGCTGATGATACCAAATTGGGGTCGGTGGTGGACAATACAGCAGATTGACAGGGGCTGCAGGACGACCTGACCAAACTGGTGGAGTGGTTAGAAGCATGGCAGTTGGGGTTCAATATGAAAAAGTACAAAGTCCTGCACTTTGGAGCAAAGAATGCAGGGAGGGGTTACCAGCTGGGAGGGGTGCAGCTACGTTCCACCGAGGAAGAGAAGGATCTAAGGGTGGTTGTAACAGGAAAGAGGAACAATACAGAGCAGTGTAGAAGGGCAGCAGTGAAAACCAACAGGATGTTGGGTTGTATTGCGAAAGGGATCTCCTCCAGGAGCAGGGAGGTGATCCTGCCTCTCTACAGGGCACTGGTCAGACTGCACCTGGAGTACTGTGTGAAATTCTGGTGGTCATATCTGAAGAAGGATGTGAAATTCTGGAAGAAGTACAACACAGGCAAACAAGGATGATCCAGGGATTGGAGGATAGACCATACGACGAGAGGCTGAGAGAACTGAACATGTACTCTTTGGGAAGAGAAGGGACCAGGGATATGATTGAGACCTTTAAATACATAAAGGGGATAAACAAGGCAGGCACTGAAGTGATACTCAGGCTGAGGAGGGGGAGGGACATGAGAGGGCATGGCCTTAGATTGGAGGGGGGAAGTTTAGGATGGAAGTGAGAAGACACTTTTTCACAGAGAGGGTCATGGCAGAATGGAATGCTGTACCAGAGGAGGCGGTAGCCTGTAAGATAGTGGGAGTTTCAAAAGGGGATGGGACAAGGTGAGGGGGGTAATTGGGAAGGGGGTGTGGCAGCTGCCAGGTGATGGTACTAGCTGCACACTTGAGTAGACTTGATAGACTAGGTGGCCTATTTCTGCAGGCAAATTCATATGATTGTATTCTCCATGGAGTGACTGTTCGTGTTTCTAAATTAACTGCTCATTAAATGGTATCCCCTGCTTCCTGCAATTCAGAGTGTTGCCTCGTTAGTTTTGGATGCACTGTTTGCTGCTAACAAGAAGTTTGCCTCCACAGCCCAGACCCTAGTGTGTGTTTCCAGAGTGTGCATCTGGTGATTTGAAGGACCAGCAAGGAAGATGTCGAGAGGTCTGCATGGTGAAGACTGCCTACAAAGGCCTCTGAGGTGTAGATGGCAAGGCCAGGCAGGTGAAGACCAGCATCTTCATCTCTCCAGTCATCCAGCTCTGCACCCAGAAGAGTGGGACACCCCAGTTTCATCAGGTCTGGTAATCCAAGCAGACCAGGTATGTGGACCTTTTCTGCTGTATAGTGCCCCCATCCCCTGGACTTTGACCATCATACCCCTAGATGTGGGGAGGGGGGCTTACAATAATAATGTCCTGCACATCTGGACCAAAAGGTTTGTGACCAACAAAAGGAGCATTTAACACCTTTTGCTGGACAACACTGGCAAAGTCAGAGACCCACAGCCAGGAGTGCCTTCTAAGGCAAATACCAGAGGCAGCTGCCCAGGCTGTAGTGTCAACCATATCATAAGTGACTCTGAGGAGGTGCTTACTAACATCCTTCAGGGCCTGGAGTAGGTTCATAGGTTCATAGAATGTTACAAGTTAAGGGGACCAGTGGTCCATAAGAAACTCGCCACCTATATAGGTGGGGGGGGGGGACAGGCAGTTATCTAATAAATGATGTCTTTCTTTGACCCATATAATAGTCACATCTATTTTTTAACAATAACCATGCTATTACTATTGACAGCATTGGACGGTAATGTATTCCAAGCTGGAATAATTATCTGGGTGAACCAGTTATTACGCCTGTTTGTCCTATTAGTATTGTCCTTTAATTTTAAGTTGTGAGATCTTGTGATAAAAGTGTCAGTATATTTAACTAGCCCTTGGGTTTCCATAAGATAATCATCTTTGACAGCTTTATAAGTAAAGCAAAGATCTCCTCTGGTTTTTCTATATTGTAAAGAATACAGTCCCAAATGTTCAAGTCTTTGATCATAACTCAGATTTTCAACAGTAGTAATGTGTCTTGTGATTCTTCTTTGTACACCTTCCACTAATTTTTTACATTTGACTGTTGTTGGAGCACATAATGGAGCACAGTATTCAAGATAAGGACATACTAAAGTTGAGTAAAGAGGTATCATGACCTTAGGATCTCTGCTTTTAATGTTTTTTAGTATGCAATTGATAATTATATGACATTTTTTAAGAGCTGTTTTTTTATGCATGTTCAAGGTTAGTTCATTGTTAATTATCACTCCCAAGTCAGAGGCAGTATAGTGCAGTGGTCTAAGGCTCTGAGCTACAAATCTGGTGATATCTAGCAGACTAGACCTGGGTTTGAATCCCGCAGCTTCCACTTGCATATTGTGTGACCCTGAGCAAGTCACTTAACCTCCTTGTGCTCCCAGGTCGCTCCTGTAAAATAGCTTTCAGCTTAGTGTGCTATACCTGGTTAAACAACTAAAAAAAAAAAAAGTCAGTTTCTTTTAGTTGTATATTATTTATCTTGTAAATGTTTTTAATATTATCGTGCCCTAAGTGCATAACTTTACATTTTTTAATATTAAAGCTCATTTTATTATTTTTTGCCCAAAGCACTAGATGATTTAGGTTATTTTGCAGATCAGCTGCAGATAGTGTATTATTTACTATGCAACCTAATTTACAATCATCTGCGTACTTGACTATCCAGGTATCTCCAGTAGTTTGCATAGATGAGATCAATATTTTAAATAATGTCAGCCCTAGTACCGAGCCCTAAGGTACACCACTCGTGACAGGTCCTCATTCGGAGAGGTATCCTCTTATGGCAACTCTCTGCCTCCGGCTAGTGAGCCATGAGGAAATCCAGTTCACTATATTATTTTGCGATTTAAATTTAAGGAGTTGTTCAATCAAAATCTTGTGTGAAACTGTGTCAAAAGCCTTAGAATAATCAAGGTAGATGACATCCACTGGCAAACCTACATCAAGGGCCACGCTCACGGATTCGAAGAAATGGATCAGATTGGTTAAACAAGATCTCCCTGGTTGAAAGCCATGCTGGTTAACATCTGTTAAGTTATTTTGAAGGATATGTATCTCTACCTGTTTTTGAATAAGTCTCTCTAATATTTTGCAAATAGAAGTCAGGCTTATGGACCTATAGTTGTTAACATCTTTTTTGTTACCAACTTTGTAAATAGGGGTTACTATAGCCTCATTCCAGACTGAGATTGTTTTCCCTTCTCTTTCAGAGACATATTAAAAAATAAAGTGAAGGGACCTTTTAAAACTTGACCTTGAGGAGGTCCTGCTTGTCAGACCCTTCAGGAAAGGACTGAGCAGTCGCTTTGCCCTTCCTTCAGAGGGTATTTTGGTACTTAATAAGGTAGGCCAAGTAATTGGCAATCTGAAGGCTGAGGGTGGCTGAGGGGAAGTCCTTTTGCCCCACAAATCCAACCTTCTAGGCTCCCGGTCAGGGGGCAGGGAACTAAGGTGCTTAGGGGCCTTAGTCCTGTCATGGGCAGCTTTTATGACCACAGAGTCAGTCTCAGGCTAGGCTGCTTAAAAAGGATAACCCTTGATGTGCCTGATAAAGCTTGTCAGCCTTTCTGGGCATAGCTGGCACCATATTGGGCCTGCACCAGGCTGCTGTGGATGTACCATTCAAGGCAGGCAGCAGGGGAGGAATAATCTAAGGTGGAGATTCAGAGATCTCTAAGAAGTCCACCATATTCCTCCTGGTTACATCCTTCTCCTCAGTTTAGAACCCCAAAGTGGAGGAGAGTTGCTTCATAACACTGAAGAAGGAGGGGTCCTTGTGGAGGAGAGACCTGGGAGTGTGCTTAACAGACTCCTCACTCACAGAGAAGATAGTGGACCTGTCAGAGGTTTCCATGTTGACTACCTCCTCATCTTCCTCTTCCTCAGGGAGGAGAAGATTGGGATGATACTCATCTTCATCGCTGGACTGCTCTGGAGCAGGGGCTGATGAATGCCGTGATGATGAACCCATAGGGAGCTTGAGGTATGCAGACCTAGCAGGAGCTGCCACCAAAACAGTCAATGATGGTGCGGGCAATGATGGCCCGGGCCATGCAGCCAGCTGTTGAATAACAGAAGTAGTGATTGAGGTTAAAATAGTATTGAGGTTGATGGCAGGGAAGGGTAGCATCATTGACACTGGTGTTGATGGAGGGGTGTGTGAGGTCCTGGTCCATTGATGAATTGCTAGCTATGAAAGTAACAGGAAGGCCGGGCACCAACGGTCATCGAGTCTTGAGAGGTCTAGACGATGGGGCAGGGGCAAATGACTCTTTCATCGCTGGATGACCAAGGGGGAGAAGATTCCACTGTGGGGGGCCTGGAGGATGTGGAGGCCAGCACAGGGTGAGTCACTGATGCCGAAGTTGTCGATGGGGCGATCCCTGGTAAAGAAGAGGATGAATCTAACCGGGACCAGGATTGCCGATTGGGGTAGTGGTCCTTGGGCTGCTCCTTGTCCCATCGAGAGTGTTTCCCAGAGGATTTGTCCTGGGCCTTGGTGGTCTGTGAGTCCATGGACGATGCCGGCGGCTAGGTGGAGGTGGCCGTGTCAGTGGAGAAGTCAGTGGAGGGAACCTCCGCTGACTGCAGCTGGTGCGGAATGCAGCGGCCAGGTTGCTGACAGGCCTGCCAAAGTCCTGTCGTGTGACCCCGGTCCTGAGTGATCTGCATTGGCTGCCTATCAGCTGGAGGATAGTCTTCAAGGTGTGCTTGTTCACCTATAAGGCCCACATGGCTCGGGCCCTGGCTACCTATCAGATCTTCTTACACCTGCCATCCCGGTACACTCCCTCCACTCCTCCACTGAGGGCTTCCTAGTGATTCTGAGGATGAAGCTGAAAACCTCGGGTGATCGTTCATTTGGGATGGCCAGCCCGGTCCTCTGGAATTCGCTCCCAAGACCTTTGATGGGGGCCCCATCGGTGGAGGCTTTTAAGAGGGGCCTGAAGACTTATCTTTTTAAAAAAAGCCTACCCTGAATATTTATACTGATTTTATATTTATTTATTGTTTAATTTATATGTCTGTATGGTTTGTCTAATCTTGCTTTCATTTATTCATTCATTGTGAACTCTACATGCATGTACGGTTCTGTCTAACCCTGCTTTTATTACTTGTAAGGTGCCCAAAGCCTCTGGGATTGGGTGCCATATAAATAAAAACTTACTTACTTACGTACCCCTGCTCTCCTCTGGTTACCTGTTGCTCCATGAGGAACTTCTGCAGGGCTTTCTTTCATTGGTGCTGGGTGGTACGGTTGAATTTCTGGCAGGAGTCACAGACTGACATGTTGTGGCTAGGCTCAAGATGGCAGACACAGAGCTGGTATTCGTGGGTAGAAGAAATCTTCTTTGCGCAGCAGCAGCAGTGACAGAAAAGAGATGACAAAGGAGTAGTTCTCGACATACAAATGAAATAGCAATCACTTTTAATAAGAGTCATTCGATGGTAAAGAGAAATAAAAGATTAGAAAATGTTGGCGGCCAAATTGAGCGATGAAGCTTCCGCAGGAGTCAGTGCATGAATGGTCAAAAGCAGGAAAGAACTGAGGAGGGAGTGGGTCCACCTGCACTTTTATAGGGTAAATGATATCAGAGCCTGACGTTGGCATGGGCGGCCCCTACTAGACTGCTGCAGAAAAGCTTCCATGGGATCCTAGTGCCTGACAGTTAAGTCCCATAGCTGTGACCTGATGACAGAGATATCCCTGCAGAAGATCAAGATTTTCTGTCAAATAGATAACTCGAAGGTGCTGGATGCAGGGATAAAGTACAATAGGAAAAGCAATCCAGTGGATTAGTTCATCCATTTGTACTATTAGTTAATGTTTTGTAGCACAATAGTTGTCTATTTTTTTTTTATATAAAAATGAATAAAAGTCAGTAGTAGTTTTGCGACTTTGTTCACAAAGAATATGGATGAACTAATCCACTGGATTGCTTTTTTTATTGTACCATTTTATCAGTTATTTTGTAATATGTTTATAAAGTCCTCTAAAATGTGAAATAAACATAGAGATAGTGAATGTAAAGCTTGCTTTAAGAAGTCACTTCCATCACATATACCAGCAACCTGCATTTAAAAAGTGCACACAGCGGTGCTACCTACTTTCTAACCCATCTTGCAGCTTTCTCTATCTGCCTTCCCATTTGCCACTGATGTTGTCTGAACCTTTTTATAAAAAGCAAAAAGCTTTTCATTATTGGCATTTCTTATTGTTAGGGCTGTAAGTTATTCACGGTTCACCAAGACTTCACGGATGCTATGAAACTGCACTGTCCCTGTGAAACTGAGCTGTAAGTTAGGAGACGAGGAGGCGAGAGCAAATCCTGCTGTTTCAAACCCCACACTGCAGTGCAACAAACTTACAAAACTGCAGCAGACACGAGCCAATGTGCGAGGTCTTGTCTTTACCCCAGGTAAGTCATAGACAATGCACCCAGTGCATAGGGGGACCAGGAGTATGTTGAATCATCGAATCCAGCAGATTCAGAGCTCCGCGATCATGCCCAGGACACCCTTCCTCAATAATTCAGCAACTGCAACAGCTCCCAAAAAACATTTTTTTTAAGACAAGCTTACTATTTGTTTTCTATTTACATAAGTACCTGATGGTGACGTGAGTGAGGAAGGGGGGAGCAGCAGACGCGATCCAGGGTGGTCTTGTCATTACTCCAGGTAAGTCACAGATAATGCACCCAGCAGATTCAGAGCTCTGTGATCATGCCCAGGATACCCTTCCTCAATAATTCAGCAACTGCATCAGCTCCCAAAAAACTATTTTTTAAGACAAGCTTTTTATTTTATTTTTTTAACATGAGTACCTGATGGTGGAGCGAGTAAGGAGGGGCAGAGAGATGGGTTGAGGGTACTTGAGCCTGTGTTTGGACAGGAAAGTTGAAGGCAGAGGTGTCTCTGTGCATTTCGTGAAATACGGATACTTTTCTTCTGTAGGAGCCGTGAAAAATGCCATTATTTCCCGTGAAAAAATTACAGTCCTACTTATTGTGCATAAAGCTTGACAACATTTTACTATTAAATTTTACAAATGTAATTGTTATTAAAGAACATCACTTTTTCAAGGACAGTTATGCTTTTACCTGATTAATGCTTGCTTAGACTCACTGCACCATTCATTGTACTGTATTAGTCTCAGCTGCTGTGAATATGTAAAGGAATTTAAAAAGTTTTTATTTAAAAAAAGTGTATTATCTGAATAAAGGATCTGAAAAGATTTCATGGGCTCTTACTACTCTTATGCTTATTAACATTGCTGCTGAGACTTCTTTATCAGTTCTACACTTAAGAAAATTACTGCTGAGACTTGCAGGTTGCAAATATGTATTAGATTAATACTGATTTTCAGCTCTTACTCTACAAAAACTTAAAACTAAAACATGTAGAGTAAAAACTTCAGATTCAAGCTAGGAAACTGCCAATACCCGTTCACAGCTCTTATCTTTGGCCTCACCTCAGCATCAAGCACCAAGGGTTTTCACAAAGTGCTTGACAGTGGTGGCATCACACCTGGGAAGACAACGTGTGGTAGTTTTTCCCTACCTAGGAAACTGGCTAGTCTCACGGAAAACAGAATAGCAGACAAGGTGCTCTCTACAGACTGTAAAATGTAACTTGGAATCCTTCGTATTCCTGATAAACCGGCTGAAGTCTCAACTAGAACCACTTCAAGTACCAGACTTCATAGAAGCAGAGCTCCTCCCATAGGCCAGAGCTGCAGCTCTGATAACAGCAGAGTCCTTTATGATAGATCAGCCAAGACTTGCAAGGGACTTCCTCCAGTTACTAGGACACATGGCCGTGTCCACAGCTGTGGTTCCATGGGCCAGTTCCCAAATGACATATAGTACCACTTAAGAGTCGAGTGGTCTCAAAGTGGAATCCACTCTCAAAACTTGTGCCAGTGACAAAAGCACTGGTCATCACTAGAGTGGTGGAAGGAAGAAAACAACCTCAGGGTGGGCATTCCCTTCCTTCAGCACTCATCAACAAGTATCCTTACTTCAGATACCTCACTCCTGAGATGGGATGCCCACCTATATGACTTAAAAGTGAGTGGCTCATGGACCCCACAAGAGTCACTGGAACACATCAACCTCCTGGAGCTCAGGGCAGTGCTGCTAGCAATGCAGTTTTTCTCCTCCCAGCTACAGGGTCAGACTGTCCAAATTAGAACAGACATCATCACAATAATGTATTGCATAATCAAGCAGGGAGGGACAACATCCTCAAAACTGTGTACAGAAGCAATGAGGATTTGGGATCAGGCATATACCTTAGCAGCAAACATTTATGCAGTGCACTTCCCAGGCAGAGAATGTCCTGGCAGATTCCTTAAGCAGATCTGTCAAGAAAACCATGCATGGGCCTTGAACAGACAAGTTCTGGCCTCAGTGTTCAGAATGTCTGGCACTCCCAAAATAGATCTGTTCACTTCTTGTGGAAATAATTAGCTCCCACAGTTTTGTTGTAGACCACCAACCATATGGACAGTCCCAAAGGATGGGACAGGGATTTGGACTGGACAGACCAGTTTCTGTATGTCTTCCCACCATTTCCACTCATCCAGAAAATCCTCTTTAAACTCAGAAGGGAACTTGAAACAATGATTCTAATAGCTCCAGACTGTAACAGACAGATATGGCTTTCAGTTCTGCTGACCATGTATAGCAAGCCTCCAATCAGCCTGCCACTGAGTCATAATCTGTTGACCCTGTTTAAGGGCAGAGTAGCATTCCCAAACCTCAAAATACTACACCTGAATGCATAGTTCTTGAGGAGCAAAATATTCTGGTTCAAATCTCTCAGAGGAAGTTCTGAAGGTGCTTAGAGTTTCAAGGAAACCAGCAACTAGGAAAACATACTCCTCTGAATGGAAGAGATTTTCTTACTGATGTACCCCGAAAGAATAATTTCAGTTGAGGCAGGGTTGCCTACAGTCTTGGAATACTTGGTCCACCTGCAGTCATTAGGCCTCAGGCCATCAACACTTAGCAGCAGTGTCAGCCTACATATCAACAGGCAAGGGGAAAGTCAATGGCCACTCAACACATCTTCAAAAGTATGTTTAAAGGCCTCAGTCACTTGTACCCACTGGTAAGGGACCCAGTCCTACCATGGGATCTCAGTGTCTGCCTTACCCAGATCATGGAGGCTCATTCAAGCTCATGCGCACTGCTGACATAAAGCATGTCATATGGAAAACCATATTCCTGATTGCCATGACCTCTGTTCAGAGCGTCAGTGAGCTTCAAGCACTCTGCAAAGAGCCAACTTACATAATCTTCCACAAGGATAAGGTAGCGCTTAGAATCAATAGGAAGTATAGTGTATGATGGACTGCTATTATTAACCAAATTCCATCATTTTAAAGCACTGTTGTACCATCGATGTGACGTCACGATGCTGTTGTACCATCTTGAGTACATCACATTGATGGTACAACAACATGGAACGTATTTGTACATGCACCTTACATGAACCGTCACTCTCCTGTACCAGCTGCAGTGGTGAGAGTTGGACCTGGAAGACAGCTGTGGCGACAAAAAAAGAAAACATAAAGTAAGGACCCTGCAGCTTTAACTTAAATATAATTGAATCATGTTTGTTGTTGATGTGAATCATACACTATAAAAAGATAAAATATGGTCCACTATCGGTAACAAAGCATTTGTAGCCATCTTGGGGTAGCCATGATGACCAAAACTTCTTGAGCTTCACTCTCGAGGTTTAAACAGTCGCCATGGCAACCTCTTGATGGCTACACACGTGCTTATTGCCGATTGTAGACCATACATTATCCTCTATTTCTACCTAAGGTGGTGTCTGAATTTTACCTAAACTAGTCAGTAACACTTCCTGTGCTTTACTCAGAACATTCCAGTCCAGGTGAGCGAAAACTGCACAACCTAGACCTAAAATGAGTTCCGAGTGTCAATATGGATTGGACAAAAGATGTGAGATGCAAAAACACGCAGTGCTTTGATACCTATAGTGAGGTTGGCAAAGGTAAACCAGCTTCTGAGAGATCTGTCTCTCACTGGATAGTCTCTTGCATTCAGTTCTGCTATGAAAAAGCAGAAACAATTTCACCCAGAGGCTTTAGGGTGCGCTCCACAAGGGGCACCTCTGCCTCTGTGACATCCTCAAGGGGTATCCCCTTATTAGATATTTGCAAAGCAACTACCTGGAAAACAGTACACAGCTTCACAAAGCACTATTGTCTGGACATACAGTCCAGAAGGGATGCCAGTTTTAGAATTGCTGTATTGGAGAACCTTTTTCCAAAGTAGGTTCTGGACCCAGCCTCCCAGGGTACTGCTGTGTAATCTGCATAGAGTGAAACCATAAGTGAGGGATTCCTGGGGTTAGAAGAAAAAAAATTACTCATTGTAGTAATGTTGTTTCTTCTCAGGGATCTCTCACTATGGTTTCACTCTCCCACCCTGCCTCCTCTTCCAGAACCTGAAAACAGGTTCTCGCAATACAGAGTTAATTCTATTTAGGTTGCTTCAGCATTTCTATTGCAGTTTTTCTCTACAATTGTAAGTTGTATTTTCTCTTTCTATTTTCTTTTTTACATTTACATGTCTACTTCAGTAGATTTTTTTTTCAAAAATTTGAAATTTACATAATTTCTGGCAGCCTTTTAGCGAGATTCAATAACCACCATTTCACTCTGCCTATAGAAACACATCTGACAACTGCCAGGGTGGAAGGTGGCTACAGAGTTTTTCAAACACCTATTCTAAATAATTCTAAATTCTGTTTTTAGGATAGGGTCAGTTTTCGGGGCATCTGTCTTTATGCTAATGGATGTATAGAGTGAAATCATAGTGAGGGCTCCTGAGATGAAACATTACTGCGGTGACTAATTTTTCCTTTTTGTTCACTTGTACTGGAATGTTCAGTAACTGACTAGTTTAGGCAGAATTCAGATATCACCTTAGGTATGAACTTCCTATTAGTCCTAGGGGCTATCTGATCCATGTGGAAGACTATGCAGTTTGGCTTTTTACAGAGGACTTTCAGTTCACTTACCCTCCAGGAGGATGTTGTAGCTATCAGGAAAACTGTTTTCTATGTGACATTTTAAATCATCAGCAGGAACCTCCATTAGCTGGGCAAGACAGATATTTAAACTCAGTGGAGGAACTGGGTCCCTTACAGGGGATACAGATGACTGGGGCCCATAAAGAACCTTTAAAAAACAAGTTGTGAGGTCAAGCACTCCTCTTCACCTGCTGACATGTAGGCTGACACAGCTACCAGGAGTACCTTCAGGGTTCTTGGGACTGTAAGTGCACCAGGTAGTTCAGAACTGTAGGCAGCCCTGTCTACACTGGGATTATCTTGCTGATGGCACACCATTATGAAAATCATATCCACTTAGAGGAGTATGCTTTGCTTGTTGCTGGTTTTCTGGAAACCTTTAGCATCCTCAGCACCTCCTCTGAAAGATTCAAACTAGAGAATTTGTAGCTCTTCAATAACCATGCCCCCAGACATGGTGTTCTGAGGTGTGTGGATGTTATTTTGATGTGAGATAGAGTCAGCAGGTTGTATCCCAGTGACAGGCTAGTTGGAGTCCTGCTGGACAGGGTCAGAAGCACTGATTAGCAAGAGTGGCTGGCCCTGTCCAGGAATATCAGGATCATTGTTGCTGGCTCTCTCCTGAACTTTATGAGCACGCTCTGTGTGAGAATGGTGGGATGGCATAGAGGAACCTCCCTGTCCAGTCCATATAAATACTGAAACATAGAATGTAATGGCAGACAAAGACCGTTTGGCCCACCCAGTCTGCCTATATTTTTCCCTGCCTATACTGTCACTGAAGACCCTACTTGATCTCTGGCTTCCTTTCCATGCACCCCCCCACTTCAAACTAAGATTCCCTTGTTTATTTATTTGAATTTTGGTAACTGGGTGAGCCCACTGGGACCGTACAGTCTCTTTGTCAGGGGTGACCCGGGTCAGGTACATAACATACAACAGTGTAAGTGAATGAATTATACAATGAAGGTTAAGAAAATTTATACATTCAACAATATATACATGATAGAGAGGTGATGTGACGTATGTACAGCATTAAACAAAATTCAAACATTGAGTACCACATTCTGCAAAGGGTTAGGCAAAGCAAATACAGGGCTTATACTGAAAAAGGTACTCAGATAGGGAGCGTTTGAACATGGTAATAGAGGCAAGGGAGAGGGTAGAGCACTCCAGGAGGAGGGAGCAGAGTATGCAAATGATCACTTGCCAATCACCAGGTGGAGATAGGATGTGTACAGCAGAGGGGTAGAGGATGATTTGAGTAGACGAGGAGAGGGTTTAAAGTTCAGTATGTCGCTTAGGCAAGGGGGAGAGAAAAGGAAGACAAGTTTGTAAGTAACGGTAAGGGAGAAGAACTGTAGTCTTTGGTCAAAGTCAGGCCAGGCTAAAGCAACAAGCACCTTGCAGTGATGTTGCCGTGAGTTTGCTCCGAGAGCAAACTGCCCCATCCCATAGTAGAGTGACCTTAGACGGGAGAGGATGGAGGGTTTGGTGGCAGACAGCAAGGGGGCACCATAGAATAGAATGGAAAGGAGGGAAGAGGTGGCAATCTTTTGACAGGAGGCATGTGAGAGGAGGGGCCAAAGGCGGTAGAGCAAACCAAGTTTTTGATTAAGCTTTTTTGTAATTTGTGTTACATGCTGATCAAAGGAGAGCATGGGATCTAGCAACATTCCTAAATATTTGAAAGACTGGACAGTTTCGTGGGTTTCGCCTGAGGTGGCCTGAATGAGAAGTGAACCATGTGGATCAGCTTACATGGCAGGGTTGCAAGAAAGCATAGCCTTGTTTTTTTTGGTATTCAAGACTAAATGATTTTTAAGGAATCATTTCTCTAACGTATGGAAGTCCAGATTCCAGGTTCTGATTTAGCCACTGGATATCATCTGAGGATCAGTATAAAATAGCGTCATCGGCATAAAGTTGCACCAAGGACCCACCACAGTGCAGTGGTAAATTATTTATAAATAGGGAGAACAAAAGTGGCCTCAGGATGGATCCCTGGGGAACACTATAAGTTATGGCATTAAAGGAGGAGAGGGCACCAGACCATTTTACTCCCTGGGAATGGACGGACAAATAATTATTAAACCAGGAGAGTAAATGTCTGTCCAGACCTAGGGAATGTAACTTGTCCAACAGAATGCTATGATTTACTAAATTGAAAGCCTTCGTAAGATCTACGAATATGGCCCTGGTGCAGAGGCCATTGTCAAGAGCTTTGAGGATATCTGAAGACACCTTGGTGAGGACTGTGATGGTACTATAATGTTTTCTGAATCCGTACTGGCAGTCAGTTAGGAGGTGATGTTCCAGATAAGACCGAAACTGGCCTATCCCATACATGCTTGATGCCCATCATTGTTTTCACCTCCACTGGAAGACTGTTCCAGGCATCCACTACTCTTTCAGTGAAGAAGTACTTCCTCACATCTCTCTTGAATTTACCCCATCCGGCTTCATCAAGTCTCCTTGTTCTTGTGTTCTTGTACATCTTTTCCTCTGAAACACAGACCTCTCCTGTACTTATCAGCCCCCATGAGATATTTACAGGTCCCTATCATATCCCCACTCTCCCTTCTAGGCGGTACATATTGAGGTCCTTCAGTCTCTCCTCATATGGCTTCTGATACAGACCCAGTACCATTTTAATTACCTTCCTCTGGAATGCCACAACTCCATGTTCTTCCTTTCTGAGATGTGGTCTCCAAAACTGTACACAGTACTCCAGGCAGGGTTTCACCAGTGATCTATACAGTGGCAATACCACCTCTTTCCTTCTGCTGGTAATATCCCTTCCAATGCAACCCAACATCCCACTGGCCCTACTCACTGCCTTACTGCACTGCCTCACCACACTGAGGTAATCAGATATTGATCACTTCCTGTTCCCTTTCCATGTACACCCATCTTGTACTCCGCCCCTAGGTTTCTGTGCCCTAAGTGCATGATTTTGCACTTCTTTGCATTGAAACCTAGTGGCCACATGCTTGACCACTCCTCAAGCTTTCTTAGATCACTATTCATTTTTTCCACACACACCCAGTGTCAGCCGTATTGCAGATTTTAGTGTCATCTGCAAAAAGGCATACCTTTCCTTCTAGTCCCTCTGTAGCATCGCTAATAAAGACATTTAAGAGGACTGGTCCCAGCCAATACACTTGGCAGGTTCAAGGTTCATTCATGAATTCACCAACTGATTCTGTTTAGGGAGTCTGCTAGCACATTGTCCTTGCCTGGCAGATGTGCTGAAGAAATCTTTGTGTCAAGGGGAAAAGCCAGATCCTAGATCCTTATAGCTTATGTGCACAATTTTGAGAACCTTGTTCCTGTCAACTTGTTTATGTAGTATGTTGTTGTAGTACCGTCTGTTTGAATTTGGACAGAGACTCTGTAGCTGGGAGGAAAATGATTTAATTGCCAGCAGCATGGTTCTGTGTGATTTCAGTGAGCGCAAAACAGCAACTAGAAAACAGTGAGGCACAAAGGAGCGACCGGAAAATATCATCGATCGCCAAAAAGCCGACAACACTGCCGAGTGAGTTTCTGCAGGGGCTGTGCCCCCCCACACCCCCATCTCTATATAATCAACTCGGGGGGTGCACCTTGGGGAGGGGGGAGAAAGCAGAAGGTCGCAGTTTGGGGGATTACTGTTTTTTCAGGTAGCTATTTTAGCATTGCTGTTTTCTGATCACCATTTTGACAGTCACGATCTTGCACTCACGCATTTCATGGGATACCCAGCAGTACTGCCTGAGGTCAAGGAGATCTGTGCACTGTCATCTCCTGAGGGCTCCAGGTGCTACTTACTTTGAGATCCTCCAGGTGGGTGACCCACCTTAGGAGTGAAGCATTTGTTGAGAGAACTCCTGCTAGGGATTGCTGGTGGAAGGAAATGACTGTCTGAGGTTGCTTTCCTTCTTCTACCACTCTAGTGCTTGCACAAAGGCCTCTGTGACTGGCAACTGCTTGGACAGGGAGTCTGAAGCTTGGGACCATTGCTCTCTTCAATGGTACTGAATGTCCCTCATCTGAAATCTGGCCCATAGCACCACAACTGTGCATGAGGCCATGTGGTCCAGTAGCTGCAGAAAATCCCTTGCAGGCCTTGCACAGCCCAGAGTGAAGGATTCTGCATTGGCAATCAGGTTTGAGACTCTTTACTGTAGAAGGAAAGTCCTCCCTTCCAGGGCATCCTGCTCTGCACCTATAATGTCCAGCACCTGCACTTGTTCTGAGACTTCTGCAGATTCTTTATGAATCCCAGGCTCCCTAGGGTGCTCCTCACCTGCTGTATGGAGCATCTTGCCTCGTTTTGTTTTCCCTGAAACTAGCCAGTCGTCAAGGTAGGGAAAAACGACCACATCTTGTTTTCTTAGGTGAGCTGCCACCATGGCCATGCACTTTGTGAATACCCTTGGTGCAGAAGTAAGACCGAATGGGAAGGCTGCACATGGATACTGCCAGTTTCCCAATCTGAACCTGAAATATTTTCTGTGGCTGGGTTTGACTGGGATGTGGAAATATGTATCCTTCAGATTCACTGACCCCAACCAATCTCCTTACTGTAGGGATGGTATCACTGTACCCAGTGTGACCATCTTGAACGTTTTTCTTTTGATATACTTGTTAAGATATCTGGGGCCTGATATTCAAAACTGTACCCAGGTACAAAATCGAGGTTGTCCATGCAAACCGAGTTTAGCACAGATCAGCAATATTGAAAAGCCCAGTTAGCGTGGGCAAACTTGGTTTGCACCCGGGGCAACAGTCAGAGGAGGGCGCAATGTAAATGAAGGGGCAGGGACCTGAATATTGGCACAGTCCAATATTCAGAGTATGTGCACCACACAAGGCCGGTGTGCCCAGTCCCCTTGCGTGGCGCACATACCGCTAATTCAAACTCCAACCTACTCCCGTGCAACCCTACTGGTTGGTGGAGGAAGTGTAGTGGCCCCCCTGGTGGAGGAAGTGTAGTGGCCCCCCCACCCCAACACAGTAGTTCCTGGCATCTAGTGGTGCCCCCCGCCGATTGCCAGCCTGATAAATAATATAGATGTTCCCTGATGTCTAGTGGTCTCCCTCCTCGCTGATCACCGGCACGATAAACAATATAAGCAAGGCAAGTTTTATTTCTATGGTGCCCATTCCCAGAGGCTCTAGGTGCCTAACAATAACAACAGCACAAATAAAAATACAAAGGATTAATATAGATAAAAATATAAAAAGTTCATAATCACAGCTTATAAGTTTTTAAAAGTTATTCAGATAGCCATACAGGAAACTTTTATTCTGGGTAGGCCAGGCGGAATAGGTGGGTCTTAAGCCTCTGTTTGAACACCTCAGTCAAAGGGGCCTCCAGGATTGCAGGTGGTAGCAAGTTCCATAGGATCAGCCCAATGGCACTAAAGGCACGATCTCCCAATGTTTTCAGCCGAACCCTGGGAACTTCCAGGAGGCCCCTCGACAAGGAGCGGAGGGAGCAGACTGAGGTTTCAGGTGTCAGGAGCTCCGATGGGTGGCCAGGGCCCAGTCTGTATGGGGCCTTAAAGGTGAACTAGCCCACCTTGAAGAGGACCCTCTACCTGACAGGCAACCAGTGCAGCACACGCAGGACTGGGGTCACATGACTGGACCTGGGCAAGCCCGACAGTAACCGAGCCGCTGTGTTCTGTAACTGCTGCAGACTGCAGACTGCAGACTGTCCCTCCCATGACCCCAAAGTACAAAGAGTTACAGTAGTTGAGCCTAGCGGTAACAAAAGTATGTACCAATGTCAGCAGATCCTCGGGTGGAACAAGGGGCTTGATCCTGGCAATGTTCCTCAAGTGGTGAAAACCACTTCTGACAACAGAAGACACCTGATCTTCAAGTGTCAATCTGCTATTGAGGATCATGCCTAGATCATGCACCCTTGGGGAGGCAACCAATGGAGCAGACCCCAGGAAGAGACCTGTGTGAGCTCCAGTTGCCATCCCATCACACCCGTGACCTAGCTCGATCATTAGCACCTCCGTCTTATCTGAGTTCAGTGACAACCAGCTGGAGGACATCCAGTCATTGATTTTTGCCAAACGGATATTCAGCATGTCCACAGCATTGGATGCGCCAGGGGCAAATGACAGATACAGCTGAGTGTCATCTGCATAGCAGTGAAACTCCATGTTGAACTGCCGAACGATCTTGCCCAGGAGCAGTATGTACATTGCGAACAGCATCAGCAACAAGATCAAGCCCTGGAGCACTCCGCATGACAAGGGCATTGGGGAGGAGGAGAAATTCCCCATCACTGCCCACTGCACCCTGTCTGAGAGATAGGACTCGAATCATTTGATAACACCGGTGAGTCCCCAATACTCACAGAGCTGGTCGAGAAGCCCCATGTGATCCACAGTGTCAAATGCTGAACAGAGATTGAGGAGAACAAGAACTGACTTGTCTCCTCTATCTCTAGCCCTGAGCAGGTAATTATGCACCCTCTCTAATACTGTTTCCGTGCTATGTCTGGCCCTAAAACCCAACTGGAATGGCTCATAGATATCAAAGGACACAAGGTGATCCTCGAGCTGTTGTGCCACAAGCTTCTCAACAACCTTACTCAAAAATGGCAAGTTGGAGATAGGACGGTAATTTGCCAGGATGTCTGGGTTGAGAGATTGTTTCTTCAGGAGGGGTCTCACAAGTGCCTCTTTCAAGGCCACCGGGAAAACCCCCTCCGCCATCGAACACCTGGTGATCCAGGTGAACACTGGGCCAACAGTCCCAGCGCATCTCATTAAGAAACACATTGGGGCTGGAACCAGCTCACAATAGCTGTGCTTCAGCCCTAAGATCACCTCAGTGACCTCCGCCACCTCCACTGATTTAAACTCCTCCCAGATCGGCAGAGTGACTTTGTTCCTCCTAGTCCCACTACTGCGAGGCAATGACTGCCTCGCTGATGGAATCCCCGACTGGATGTACAACACTCTGTTGCAGAAAAACAGAGCAAACTCTTTATATAAAGTGGATGAAAAAAACTTTCTTGGCTGTAGGCAGGCAGGATGGAGTAGCCTATCCACAGTCCAAAAAAGCTAAGAAGGTCTGTTTCTCCCTGCAGCAATCTTCCTGGACAGAAATTCTGCCTTCTTGCAGGAGACTGCCTGCTGGTACTCACGACAGTGAGCTTGCAGAACCAGTTTGTCATCCTCTGCCCGGGTCTTCCGCCAGCAACACTCCAACTTCCGACCCTTGATCTTCATCGCCTTGAGATCCCCATCAAACCAAGGGGATCTCAAGTGAGAGGATCTGGGTCATATACGGACTGGGGCAATGGCATCCAGCGCATCGGATACCACCCTGTTATAGGTGGCCACCACCTCAATGGCGCCAGTCGCACATGTATCATCCACCCTAGATAGATCAGCTAATGCCAGCAGTCCCTCAGGGGAGAAACCCCTTAAAGGGTGGTAGCTGATCATCTCAACAGGGGAGGGACTTTCGGGGGGCCCCAAGCATGAACCTCACTGGGCAGTGATCAGACTAAGAGACCCGATCACTCTCAAGGCTATCAACCTCAAGACCCAGCCGGAATACCAGATTGAGCATGTGACCGTGTTGGTGGGTCACAGAAGTAATGACTTGTATCAGGTCCAGTGATGACATCAACTGGAGGAGGTCACAACCAAAATATGAGGATTCATCGTAGATTTTCACTGGTGGTCTAGTGATCCCCCTCACCGATTGCTGGCCTAATACACATTATAGATATTCCCCAGTGGTTCCCCCCTTGCTGACCGCTGGCCCGATATAAACTATATATTTTCCCTGGTGGTCTGGCAGACCCCTCTCCCTGTCCCTGATCCCTCTGTCCAATAAATTGAAGGCATCCCTGGCGGCCTAGCGTACCTCCCACCCTATCCCCAATCCTCCTGTCCAATACATTGAAGGCGTTCCTGATCTTTATGGACACCCCCCACCCCGGTAGGTAGTGCCCCACCACTCTGCTTCCCCCCATCTCATCTCATCCGATCCCCAAGCCACTGCCAGCACAACTCTCTGCTCTCCACCATGGCTGACTGCTGACTGAGCTCTCAATAAGTGTGTACTGTATATAATACTCACTCAATGATTGACAGCTGAGTGAGCTGTCAGTCAATGAGCTCATACTGTATACAGCACACACTCACTGAGAGCTCAGTGGGTGGCCGGCCATGGTGGTGAGTGGAAGGCTGTGCCAGTCACTGGCTTGGAGTTGGGATGGGGGCAGCAGGGTGGTGGAGTGAGCGGTCCACTAGACACCAGGGACATATATACAGACTGGGGATAGGGAAGGGGATCCGCTAGACCATGAGGGATACCTTCAATGTACTGGACGCAGGGATCAGAGACAGGGAGGGGGGACTGCTAGACCACCAGGGAAAATGTGTCATTTATTTCAGGCCGGTGATTGGCTAGGGGGAGGGCCACTAGACCACCAGGGAATATCTACACAGTTTATCAAGCTAGCGATCGGTGAGGGAGAGACCACTAGTCTGCCACTATTTAGTGTGGGCACAAGCCATTATGATACCCTTTTTCAGGAGTCATGTTTGCCCAGCACTAAGTGGCTTAGTGCTGGGCTGCAATGGCCCTATATTCAGTGGAATGCTGGTGCGCTAGTCCACTGAAAATAGCATTTTTGGGCACCCGGGAAAGGGCAAGGCACAGCACACTTATTTGCACTCCACTTTGCCCATGTTTGAATATTGGGCCCCTTAAGTCTAAAATGGGTAGCCACTCCCAATTTTTCTTGTAGACCAGGAAGTACCTTGAAAACAGGCCATTGCCCCATTGTGGGATAAGGACCTTTTCTACTGCTTTTGCCTGTAGTAGTTTAACTTCCAGTTCCAGCAGAATTCTTTCTGTTGGTGAATGAGCTGGAAAATGTTTCAGTCTTTGTCGTTTTAGAAACCTTTTGAATTGAAGGAACAATGCTTGACCCACTAGTCTTTGGTAATTTGTTCCCATTCTTAGAAACAGTGGGTCAGCCATCCCCCCACTGGCAATGGTTGACTGGTGACCTGGGCAACATTGTCAGGGTTTTTTTTTGTTTTTCAAAACTTTATTTTCCATGGGTCAGTGCATACAGCACCCAGAGTAGGCACAAGAAAGTAACACCAAGTGGATATAAGGTTTACAGTTCAGGTTCATCATATAAATGATCACATTGCATTGTTACTTGTTTATACACGAGTTTAAAACAATCATATATATTGCAATTTATTTGTATGGAATGTGCTAGTGGAACCAACAAACGGTCTCAACTTGGGAGTGCTCTGGATTATCAGCTGTCCTGTAACCCATCAGGGCATAGGGAACCAGTCCTGTGTTAATGCTTCCTTCAAGGGCTCCCATATCCTACGAAACTTGTCCTCTGCCCAGAGCTTTGTATTAGGTGTGCTCCAGTTTCATGCATTGGACTAGTTTATGGGCCCATTCTGAAGATCTGCTTCCCCACAGCCATACCCAATGGCCACAAGGGGTAGTCCAGGCCCACCCTTCCCCTTGATGTACCAGGGAGCCCTAGAATGACCTCTCCCAGGCCCACTAACTGTGAGTCCTTAAGTGTGGATTGCATGATCGAAGTGACCCCCACCCAGTAGTTTTGTACTTTTGGGCACTCCCATATTAGGTGGAAAAAGCTTCCTTGATGTATTAAACACTTGGGGCACAAATCTGAGTGACTCGGATCTATTTTGTGAGCCAAGGCAGGGGTGAAATAAGTTTTGTGTAATATATTAAAATACGCAGTTCTTAATCTGTTATTAACAAAGCATTAATATACCCTTCCTTAATATTGCTCTCCAGTCTCCTGTTGTTAAAGCCTCCTCCCCATGTCCTTGTCCCATTTCCTTTTTAATGTAAGCCCCAGGTCTGGCAGGCAGCCCAACAAAGATCTATAGCATCCGGTCATAGGTCTAGACTTGCCCAGGATCCAGTTTTCTCTCAGGACCTCTTCTAACGGGGATCTTTGTTGAATTATAAAGTGTTTGCACCTCCTTCCTCGAACCGGAGTCGGGTCCAGATTTGTAAATAGGTAAAAAAGTGGGAGGGATGAAGCCCATATATACCTGCCAAGGACTGGTATGAGAGGACATTACCTTGGTCGTATAGTTGCTCTATTAAGGAGAGTCCTTTTCCAGCCCATTCCCCCAAGGTACGATTTACAGGGGCCGGCATCTCACCCTCCTCTCAAAGTGCTCTCCCAATATTAGCACCCAGGGACATCACAGAGGGATAGTTCAGTATCCTGTGGGCCTTTAGCCAGACTCGGACTGTGGTTCTAGTAAAAGGATTTTTAATAAAGTTCACTGACCTCCCCTTTAACAGTGATGCAAACCAAGGAATCTCCAGCTGGAAGGTATCCAGATCTTTCTCTACCACCACCCATGCTTTCATTTCCTCCCCTGACCTGTACAGGTCCTGCATAGCTAATATCTGTGCTGCTAGATAGTAATATTTCATATTTGGAAGACCCAATCCCCCATCCTTCACTGATCTCCACAGGGTCTCCTGCTTAAGTCTGGGTCTTTTATTGCCCCATAGGAGGGTTCCCAATGCTCCACCAAGTGATTTAAAGTAATATTGAGGGATCCACACTGGTAGGGACTGGAAAAGGTATAGACATTGGGGCAGTATAAACATTTTAGCCAAATTTACTTTCTCTATCAATGTTAAAGGAAAACTCTTCCACCTATCACGTTGTTCCTGAATTTTTTTTCAAAAGGAGTATGTAATTGATCTTAAATAATGATGACAGCTTATGGGGGATATTAACTCCCAGGTATTTTATGGAGGTCACTGGGGCTATATGGAGACCTTGTATAAGCACACCTGCTCTCTCCTCTCCCAGTGGGAACCACTCACACTTGGACCAATTTAACTTATGGCCAGAAAGGGGCCCATATTTGTCAAAAAATCTGGTTAGGGCCGGGATAGAAACTTTTTGATCTCTGAGGAACAGTAGCACATCATCTGCAAACAATGAGATGACATAATTGTAATTCCCAACCCGGCACCCCTGGGTCCTAGGGTTTTGACAGATAGAGGAAGCCAGGGCCTCCATGGTTAATTCATACAATAAGGGTGATAGTGGGCATCCCTGATGGGTATCCCTGATGAGATGAAAGGGAGGCAAGAGGATGTCATTAGTGTATATTTGTGTCTTTGGAGTGTTGTATAATGCCTTAATCCAAGCAATAATTGTGGGACCCAGCTGAAATTGTTTGAGGGTAACAAAAATGAAGGCCCATTCAACTCTGTCAAAGGCCTTCTCAGTATCAAGCGCCAGAAGGCCTCTGTTCCTATCACCCCCCTTTCCCTGTCCATTTATATACTATGTTAAGAGTTTTCTGCAAGTTATGTGTTGCCTGTCTTCCTCTAACAAAACCACATTGGTCCTGATGAACCAGGGATGGCAGAACAGTTTCCAACCGTTTGGCTAGTAACTTGGCCACAATTTTATAGTCAGCATTTAGAAGTGAGATGGTCCAGTATGACCCACACTTGTTGAGGTCTTTGCCAGGTTTTTGAAGGACAAAAATTGTGGCCATTTGCAGGGAAGCGGGTAGAGACTCCGATCTCAAAGCCTCCCAGACCATCAGCACCAGCAAATGTCTAATCTCCTCCCAGAAGATTTTATAAAATTCCATAGGAATTCCGTCAGGGTCTGGGGCTCTACCCAAATTTTAATCCCAAATAGCCCCTTTTACTCCTTGCTCTGAAACCAGACTATCCAAATTTTCCCTCTCTTCACTATTTATCGAACTGAGTTGGACTTTATTTACAAATGACTCAGGGTATGCTCTAGGTGGAGCTTCTGATTTATATAGGGTTTCATATTAAACCGAAAGGTTTCGTTAATTTGTGTGGGGTCCAAAGTAATCACTGTCACAACCCCACTCATCAGGTCAGGCCCTCTGCTCCCACAGTGCCAAACTCCGAGTACAGTCTTGTGAACAGAAAACAGAAACAGGGTAATCCTCCTGTCTGTTTTGTGGGTTCAAATCAAACTTTGGTCTCAAGTTCTGGAGGGATTCAAACTGTGAACCTCTTGCTAGCATACCCAATATATAAGGCTCAGATAATTCTGCTCTTCGGGGGGGCCAGATATCTTTCGCCTATGGGCACCTAACCAGGTGTACAAAATGAACCCTTAAAAACTCTAGTAAAGACCTCAGAATAAAACTCTTACCTTTTCCCAGTTTGGTATTACCAATAGCTTTGCACAGTGTCAACATTAAGAAAAAATTACTCACCTTAGTAATGTTGTTTCTTCTAATGGAGACTTGCTATATTATGACATATGCAGTGAGTCCCAACCTTCGAACTGCTCCGGAGGTGAAAGAGTTAACTTTCCATGCCAGGCATGGAACCTTGAGCGCGAGCTTGGTTGAAAACTCTGTCTGTTGTTCTTCAAACTCAAACTGTCAGATCTTTATGAGCAAAACTCACTAAGGTTCTGTGTGGAAGCCGTAAACCTACACTAGCCAACTGGCTACTAAATATAAGAACACATTTTTCTTGGTCCCAAAACAAAGACTCAAGTCAGGGGATCCAAAAAACAAAAACATAACACCCAAACACCCCAAAAAGGAGGGGTGAAAAATAAGGTGGGCATCTACAAAGTGCCAACACTACACTGCCCACCCACATCCCAAAAGTAGAGGTTCTGAGAGGGGCAGGCAGGGGGGGAGGTCATAATATAGCAAGACTCCATTAGAAGAAACAACATTACTAAGGTAATTTTTTCTTCAAATAACATGAAGTCTTGCTATATTATGACATATGCAGACTACACAGCAGTACCTCCATGGAGGAGGGACAGAACCTACTTAGGAAATAGGCTCTGAAGCACAGCTGTGCCAAACCGAGCATCACTCCTAGCCTGGATGTCCAGGGAGTAATGCTTGGTTAAAGTGTGAACTGTTTTCCAGGTAGCTGCTTGACATATCTCTAGGATAGGGATGTCCTGGCAGCAGCCAGAGACGCAGCTGTACCTCTGGTAGAGTGAGCCCTCAGGCCTGAGGGAGGAACCTTACCCAGTTTCTCATAGCAAAATTGATTAAGAGACAATCCACCTGGCAATGGATTTTTTAGTGGCAGGTTTCCCTTTACCAACCTCACCATAAGTGAGGAACAGTTGGAGGGAGTCAAACCTGTGACCCTTGGCACGTTCTATGTAGTAACTAAGGGCTCTTTTGACATCTAAACTGTGCAGTCTCCTCTCGCCAGAGGAGGAATGGTCAGTGAAGTCGCGGGAAGAGACATAGATTGATTAAGGTGGAAGTCTGAAACCACCTTAGGCAAGAACTTCCTGTTAGTCCTGAGGACCACCTTATCTCTATGAAAGGAGATAAAATCAGGCTCCACTGACAATGCTTGTAATTCACTTATCGCCTGGCAGAAGTGATGGCTAACAAACACAGTTTTCCAAGTCAAGTACTTAAGCTCTGCTGAAGACAAGGGCTCAAAAGGGGTTGCATAAGCTGAGCAATGCAAATATTAAGATCCCAGGCAGGGGCAGGGTCCCTGAATGGGGGTTGGTGTGAAGCAACCCCTTGAAAACTGGAGAATACAGGATGAGCCAAAGAGAAGAGGTTTACCTGCTGATAAGAAAGCAGACACGGCTGCCAGGTGCACTTTTAGGGTAGCTGGTCTCAGCCCCAAAGTATTCAAATGCACCATATAATCCAGGACTGTGGGTAAGTCAGCAGATTCTGGGGAAATATGCCTGCCAGAGCACCATATGGAAAATCTCTTCCATTTGGAATTATAAGTAGCCCTGGTGGAAGGCTTCCTAGAAGCCTTCAAGATATCCAATACACCTTGGGAGAGGTGTAGGTCAGCAAACTCTAACTCTTCAAGAGCCAGGCCTTGAGATTGAGAGATTTGAGGTTCGGGTACCAAACTCTCCCCTGGGCACAGGTTAACAGGTTGTGATTCCTGGGAAGACACAGGGGAAGGTGGACTGCTAAGGACATAAGGAGTGGGTACCAGGGCTGTCTGTCCCAATCTGGAGCAATCAGGATCATCTTGCAGGGTTGAGATCTGATTTTGACTAGCACCTTGAACAGAAGAGGAAGGGGAAAAGCATAGAAAACTTCCCTCCAACTGAGAAAGAAGGCATCCAGAGGGACTGAGCCCAACACTGGGGGCCTGCAGCAAAAAAGGGGAAGTTGGTGATTGTCTGGGGCTGCAAAAAGATCTATCTGCAGGGTGCCCCATCTGGAAAATACTACCTCCAGTACTAGGGGATCCAGTGACCATTCGTGATGGCCCTGGGAAATCCTGCTGAGAGCATCTACCAGGACACTGTCCTTGCCTGGGAGGTGAACTGCCGTAAGGGAGGTGTTCAGGGAATAAGCCAGAGACCACAACTTCATTGCTTCGGTGCCCAAGGCCATAGACCGAGTGCCTCCTTGCTTGTTGATGTACCACATTGTAGTGGTGTTGTCTGTTCTGACCTGTACGACTTTGTTCTGAACAAATGTGGAAAAAACTTGAAGTGCTAGAAAAACTGCTCTGAGTTCCAACAGATTGATGTGGAGCAGAGATTCCTGTAGGGACCACAATCCCTAGTAGTGAGATTGCACATGTGAGCTCCTACCCCAAGAGATGCATCTGTAGTAAGGATTAAGGAGTGAGACTGAGGGTGAAGGGACCCCCTGTCTCAGATTGCTCTAGTCCTGCCACCACTGAAGGGCTTGGATCAGGGTTCGAGTCACTGGGATCAATTTGGTTAGAGGTCTCTCCTTTGAGACAAAAGGCTCTCAAATGGAACTGGGCGTCCCTCATCTGAAATCTTGCTCCCTGCACTACTGCTGTAGAAGCAGCCATGTGCCCAGGGCTGCAGAAAATGCCTTGCTGGTCGAGAGACCTGCAGGGTGAAAAGGAGGCCAGAGAGACCAGGGTCCTTGCTCTTTCCAGAGGAGGAGACTCTGGCCTCTTTGTGTTCAGTTCTGCACCTATGAAGGTGAGGAGTTGGACAGGCTCTAGAACTGACTTTGGAAGATTGAGGAGGAAACCTAGAGATGTGAGCAGTTGGTGAGTTACCTGAAGGTGAAGTTTGACTTGTTCTGGAGACTGGCCTACTATGAGCCAGTCGTCCAGGTAAGGAAAGATGGCAATCTTTTGCCTTCTTAAGTGGGCAACTGCTACTGCCAGGCATTTTGTGAATACCCTCGGGGCAGAGGTGAGGCCAAGGGCATTGCTCTGAACTGGTAATGGCCTGAGGCAGCTCAAATCTGAGGTACTTTGATGGGAGCTTCTGCTAAGAACATGGAAGTAAGCATCCTTGAGGTCCAGGGACGCTAGCCAGTCCCCTGGCCTTAGAAGGTAAAATAATTCCCAAGTCACCATTTTGAATTTGGTTTTAAAGGTGCTTGTTTAGGTATCTGAGATCCAGGATGGGCCACCATTCTCCTGTCTTTTTGGGGTAAGGAAGTACCTGGAGTACAACCCTTTGCCCTGGTGTAGGGGTGGAACCCTTTCCACAGCTCTGAGAGCCAGGAGGGTAGAAACTTCTGTTTCTAGGGCAAGTGCCTCTGATGGATTTGCAGGTGGAAAGGACCTGGGTCTCATCTTTGGAAATTTTTTGAAGCTGAGAACCAGTCCCTGGCTTACTACTTCCAGGACCCACTTGTCTGATGTTAAAGACTTCCAGTCCTGGACAAAGTAAGCCAGCCTGCCCCTACAGGTAGTAGAGAATCGCCATGGCCACCCCATCAGGTGCCTGCTTGGCAGGAGCTTTGGGCTGAGGGGTGGAAGCGGAGCTTGTACCCCATCTGCCTCTCCTCTAAGAACCCCCTCTGGGCATAAGCAGAAGAGGGCCTGGACTTGGTAAAGGCCTATGAAAGGCCTGCCCCTGCCCTGGGATGCTGCCTTTGAGGTGGCCTGCCTTTCCTTGGCCTGTGCACTCCTATAGTGGTCCTATATTCATCCATTTTCTTCATGTAATTCTCTGTCTGCTCCCCAAACAGATAATTGCCCAACAGGAAAATCCATGGCCTTAGACTGGGTATCCTGTGACAGGGTAGTACATCTGAGCCAAGCCATTCTGCGAAGAGCCACAGATGTAGCCATGACCTTGATGACACATCATTAGAGTCTACTGCAGCATGAATTGCACCTTGGATGCCTCAATACCATCCTCAGCCACCTGTTCCAGCTCCTGACAAGCTGGTCAGGGACCTGTTTTCTCCAGGGCCAGCACAGTATCCCATCTGGTTTCTGGTACCTAGCAGCATAAGCCATATAATTTGCCTGTCTGAGTCCCAAAGATGCTGCCATGTACTGTTTCTTTGCCATGGCATCAATCCTCCTGGAGTCCTTTTCAGGAGTGCGAGCTAGAGGAACATTGCCTTGTCACAGGCTGCAGCCTGCACTACCCCACATGGCTGCATTGCTGTGTGAGGAACTCCATATCAGAGCCTGATAATGTATACCTCTTGTCCATCCTTTTATCAACAAGAGGTATAGTGTGAAGGAAGTTTTTAGATTTTTACTGTCTGTTTCTGAAAAGATTTATGCAAAGAATAGACAGTCTCAAGACTCTGGAATATCCATCATTTCTACATAATCAGGCTCCTCTTGGTCATCAACAGCTTCCTCAACAGGGGCTGGAGAGTTTCAACAACTTTCTTATAGAACATAAAATGAGAGGGACTCAGATAGCCTGGGAGGAGAAACCCTGACGGTCTGTCTGGAGAAGATGTCGGTTTAATGGGCACATCAGACCTTCAAACCATTCTCTCCTCATACTCCTCTTCCCTCCTCCAGTTCATAAAATCCTCAAAATCATAATCTTGAACCGGTGGAACCGGCCGAACCGAGCGCTTCCCTGATGGTGTCGGTTCGGTCGGAACCGGGGAAAGTGACTGGACAATTTGAATTGCTTTAGCTATTTCCTCAGCGGTTGGAGAAAGAACTTTTGGCTCCCCACTAGCTGACTTTCTAGTCCTTTTAGTTGGAACTGGCTCCTCAGAGCTGGCTCTTCGTTTGCCTGAGGAAGTATCGCCCTGGTCAGAGGGCACTCCCTCCGGTTCGGTTGGAACCGAACCGGGCTGGCCATCTGGGTCAGCGGACTTTTTGGCCTCCCTTTCCCTGAGCCTACCAACTCTCTTTTCTATGGTGGCAGCAGGAAAATTCTTACAAATCTGGCAGTCTGCATTGAGGTGGTCAAACCCCAGACAATACACACAGGTGGTGTGTGGGTCAGCCTTAGCAAAGGCTTCCCCACAAACACTACGGTGCTGAAACCCAGTGGGCCCGGTTTTTCTTTTGGGTTTCTCAGACATAGTGCCAGCCTAACCAAACTTGCCCGTTTATGGCAATCCGTCAAGCAAGACTCTCTTATTGGTTCCCAACCGTGTCACGGGTCGTGGAAAAACGTAATGAAATCCGTTTTTTTTTAGAACCGATAAGAACCGGGAACCGCACTCTAAATAAGGACTAGTAAAGTTTGAGAATAACCTGATCGGTTCAAACCGAACCGAAAAGCGTTTACAAGTTCCACACAGAATAAAATAAATGTAAGCCTATCTATTACTTACAATACCACAGACAGAGCTTGAACCGACTGGTTGCGGTTTAATTTCGGTCAAAAAGACGATAAAATAATACTTTTTAACCGACAAACGAACCGAGCAGAAGGAGAAATCTCCGGAGCGACTGTTCAGTGAGGCGGAGTAAAGAATCTGACAGTTTGAGTTTGAAGAACAACAGACTGAGTTTTCAACCAAGCTCACGCTCAAGGTTCCATGCCTGGCATGGAAAGTTAACTGTTTCACCTCCGGAGCAGTTCGAAGGTTGGGACTCACTGCATATGTCATAATATAGCAAGACTTCATGTTGTTTGAACCATATATGCTTCACTTGTCAAGAAAAAAATGTCAAAGGCACACCAAGTAGTCTCTAAAGTAGAGGTTTACTTAAAAATAGATAAAAAAAAATGTAAAATGTAAATACAGAACAGTATATCACAAAACCATACAATCACTTAAAATAATAAGGTTTTAAAAGTTCAATTTCCTACCAAAACATACGCTTAGATTTGTCTAAGGTATTTCTTCTAATAGTGCTGATAGACAGATGTTATTGTCAAGAGAGTCCAAACATGTGTGTCAGTAAAGGTCCGTTACAGCATAATTAAAACACTGTCTTGACCCTGCCTTCTCCATGATGTCACCCAGCTCCTCCTCTGTTTATTAAAAAATATACAATCAGGATTTCTATCCAGCAGGAGGTAAATTAATAAAGATGACCTCAGCAAAACTCATGTCCCCACATGACTGTCTTTAAATAACATCCCCTCTTTGATCTCAAGTAGCTCTTCTTCCCAGGACACATCAAAGAATCTTTTATGACTTCGCACTAAGGCGTCATAACCTGCTCTCTTCCTCTAAATGTTATAAAAGTTTATGATTTCCCATCCTAGCAGCTGACAAGCTACAATTAAGCTAGATAAACAGGGGATCCTTAATTTAGTCTCTTCTAGCCTGTAATTATCTCCTGGCTGTTCTCTTTTAGCTGAAACAGCATGTTTCATGAGAGACATATACACATTTTATATTACAAAAATCATACAGCGATCAGAACCAGCTGTCCAAGTGTCACAATCCTCCCCACCTAGACTGAATTTGGGGGCTCTATCCCCTGCATGGGATGAGCTTCCCAAATCAGTTCACTCCTCGTAGACATGAGACAGCCCATCGGAGTTCTGATTTTTGGCACCAGCCCTAAGTAATATTGTCATATCATACCCTTGCAAAGCAAGACTCCATCTTAGCAATCTACCATTGTTTTGTTCCCATCTGTGGCAGCCAAACCAGGGGGTTGTGGTCAGTCTGTACCACAAAATGCTGCCCATAAAAGTATGGCTCCAACTTCTTTAGGGCCCACAATATGGCAAGACACTCCTTTTCCACTGTAGAGTATGCCTGCTCCCTGGGAAGTAACTTTTTACTCAGATATGCTACAGGGTGATCTTTCCCTTGGCTGGATGTCTGACTCAGTACTGCCCCAATACCCACGTCTGAGGCATCAGTCTGAACTATAAAGGGTCTGCTACAGTCAGGACTTGTCAAAACAGGAGCACTGCACAGTGCCTCCTTCAATCTGGTACAGGCTGGTCTCTAGGTAATTTATTTTGGCATCCCTTTTTTTACCAGGTCAGATAGGGGAGCAGCCAGGGTACTGTAATTGGATAAAAATTTTCTATAGTACCCTGCTGTCCCAAAAAAACTCTTGACCTGCTTCTGCGTTTCTGGTCTGGGCCACGCCTGGATTACCTCTACTTTTATTTGGTTAGGACAGAGCTGTCCCCGGCCTGCCACATGCCTGAGGTATGGCACTTCTCCCATGGCCACCTGGCACTTCCTGGCTTTGACAGTGAGCCCGGCCCTCTGTATCCTGCCCAGCACTTCCCCAAGGTGGGATAGGTGTTCCTCCCAGCTGGCACTAAAGATAGCAATGTCATCCAGGTACGCCATGGCATACTCCTCAGCACCTTTTAACACCTGGTTCACCAACCTTTGGAAAGTGACCAGGGCGTTCTTCATTCCGAAAGGCATTACTTTAAATTCAAATAAGCCTATCGAAGGCCAACCTCTCCCTAGCTCTGTCTGTCAACTCTACCTGCCAATAACCCTTGGTCAGGTCAATGGTCGTAAGGTAGGTCGCCCCTCCTAACCTGTCCAGGAGTTCGTCCATCTGGGGCATCGGGTGGGCATCTGACTTCGTGACTGCATTCAGTCCATGACAGTCCACACAGAAATGAGTAGAGCCATCTGGCTTGGGCACAAGGACTACGGGTGAGGCCCAGGGGCTGTGGGATCTCTGGATTACCCCTAAATCCAGCATTTCCTCCATTTCCATCCTGTCCTTTTGGACAGCCTCTGACACCCGATATGCTGTCTGCCATATGGGCATCTGTGTCCCTGTCTCCACATCATGAGTCACTAAGGAGGCTAGTCCAGGCTTGGTGCTAAATAATGGGGCAAAGTCTGCTAAAACCTCCCTTACTTTCTGGATCTGGTCCAGGGTCAGCTGGGGAGACAATTTAACTGCCTCCACAGAGGACTCCCACTTACTTTCTTCCAGCAAGTCCAGAAGGGGGTCTCCTTCGTCCGTCCCCTCCCCAGGACTACACACTGCAAACACCATGTCAGCCCTATTTGCATATGGCTTCATCATGTTGACATGGTACATCCTTTCTGTCTGTCTTCGGTAAGGTAACTCTACAATATAGTTCACGTCATTTACCTTACTAACCACTTTGTACGGTCCTGCCCACTCAGCCTGCAGCTTGTCTTTCTGGACCGGAATAAGGACCATGACTTCCTGACCCACCATGTACGAGCGAGCTCTGGCTCTGCAGTCGTACCACACTTTTAGTTTCTGTTGAGCAGCTGCCAGGTTGCTCTGGGCTGTCCCCATAAGCTCCTTTAGCCTTTCCCTAAACTTAAGGACGTAATCCATTATGGGAGTTCCCTAGGTGGCGTGCTTGCATTCCCAGTCCTCCCAGATCAAGTCTAGGGGCCCATGTACCCGGCATCCATATAAGAGTTTGAAGGGGGAAAATCCTGTCAACTCTTGTGGCACCTCCCTGTATGCAAACAACAGGTGGGGAAGGTATTTCTCCCTGTCCCTCCCATGCTGTTCAGCAAATGCCAGGAGCATTGACTTCAGCGTACCATTGAATCTTTCCACAAGCCCATTGGCTTGTGGGTGATATGGTGTCTTGCATCTCTGCACCACCCCACACTTCTCCCATAAAAATTTCATCAGGTCTGACATGAAGAAACCCCTCGATCAGTGATAACCTCCTGCAGAAACCCAACATGGGAGAAAATCGCAAGTAAGGCATCTGCCACTTTGTCTGTCCTCAGTGAGGATAGAGTGACTGCCTCTGGGTACCAGGTGGCATAATTCACCACAGTCAGGATGAATCTCTTCCCTGAGGAGCTGGGGGTATTTAAAGGCCCCACAATATCCATTCCCACCCTCTGGAATGGCTCCTCCACTATGGGCAATGGAATCAGGGCGGCTTGGGTTTTCTTGCTCGCCTTCCCTATTTCTTGGCACCAGTGACAAGACCAGCACTACTCCTTCACCTGCTGGGTGAAGTTAGGCCAATAGAAATTCTGGGCCAACCACTGCGTAGTGCGCGTGATTTCCAGATGCCCAGACAAGGGAATATCATGTGCAATTTTGAGCAACTGCTCACGATACCCCTGGGGAACAACAAGCTGCCTGCCTAGCACCCCTCCCTCTGTCTACACAGCCTGAGTATACATCAGTCCATTTTCCCAATAAACCTTATGTCTGCCGTCACCTCCCTGTCAGAGTCTGCCCAAGCCCTCAGCTTCTCTAGACTAGGATCACTTCTCTGAGCGGGTGCAAACCCCTCACACATTCCCAAGGCATGGGACAGGTCCCCTTCAGTCGCTAAACTAGGGTCTCTAGCACTAGTATTAGGGCACTCAGGATCACTGTCAATCCCAACCCTCTGACAATGGGTCACACCTCCCTCTTTGGAATAACCCTTCATAGCTGTGTGGTTAACTGCTACTGGGGAAATTTCTACCCCCTTTTCGTTAGTCTCCATATCAGGAGACACAGGCTGGGGAACCAGCCTCCCAGTGGTTTCCACAATGGCTTCTGTGGGGTTCAGGGAACTACAGTTTTCACTTGCCGCTTGGCTATGGTAACTGCACACATCATCCCTTGTTTGAGATTGTTGCCCAGGATCACATCCACTGCAAAGTTTTGGCTACAGCCACCTGCTGCACAGTTCCCCCTGTTTCACCCCAATCTAGGAGAACACTAGTGAGGTGCAATGTTTTTGCCTCACCAGTAAAGTCCTGTACAGTGACGTATTTATTGGGCATAAGCTGACCAGGCTCTACTTGATCCCCCTTTAATAAGGTCAAGCTTGCCCCTGTGTCCCTTAACCCTTGCATCTGTACACCATTCACCATGACTGGGTGCATGTGATCTTACTTCAAGAGGGCTCTTGCAGTAGGTAATTACATATAGGACTGACACCGGCAGGCGGCAGGACCCGACAGAAAAATTTCTAGCTAGCAGTCCCTGGCGAGGGACTGCCCCCACGTCAGGTGACCAGTGTCAGAAGACGTCAGTATAAAGGGGCGGTCCTTCATACTCGCCTTCCAGTTCTTTCCCGCCGTTAGCTTATGCCAGCACCTCGCAGAAAAGTTCCTTGCTCGTCAGGCTCCTTCGTCAGTTATTTTACTGAGTTTTTTCACTTTTTTCTTAGTAATCGTCAGTCATCCGTCAGTGTATGTCATCCCCTACACTTTCCGAGCAAAAAAATAAGTGCAACTCATGCGGCGCCCAACTCCTGCATAAGGACAGCCATTCCCTGTGCCTTTTTTGCCTAGGCTCCAACCATCAAGTAGAGAAGTGCCAGCACTGCCTGAGTTTCAACGTGGCCACCCGGAGCAGGCAGCAGTCCCTGGAAATGACAATCTCAGAAAGAGATGAGCTCCATGGAAAAGAACCCAAAAACTTCGGCAGGCGTCCAACTTCCTAGAGAGAGCCATCGCAAGAGAAAGGACAAAGAAAGCACCTGGACAAAGGCTCCCTCTCCCTCACGACTCCTCGGGAGTCATATTAGTAATGCGTCCCCCAGGCTCCTCGGCAAAGCCACCTTAGAGGTTTCTAAGGGCGGCATTGGGCTGCCCACCGGGCTCACGCCGGGCCCTTTGGGTGCCTCCAGGCTCTTGGGCCTCCAGCCCCAGTAAAGCTGTGATTCCACGGCTCTGGTGTGAGGCGAAGCTCCCAGCACATGGACACCAAGCTCCTCCGGCGTCCGCTGAGAAAAGGTAGGTAAGTTGCCTGACCTTCGCCCGGTGATGCGTAGACCCCTCTTCTGCCAGACCAGGCCGCCCCTCCCCAGCGACCAGACTCCAGCGAAGAGTTCCGTTGAGTTAGACGCTGGCCCCTCGGCACCGCCCAGATCCCACTAGCAGGACGCACATCAGTCCACCTGATGTCCGCACAGTGGATGAGCTGACGCCGGACCCTCCCATGTCCATCGTTCATGGCTCCTGACAGCCTTCGCTGCCCTCCAAGGACCCTGAGTCTCCTCAGCCCTCCATCCCCGGGTGATGCTGAGGTCCCTGTTCCACCTCCATAGGACCAACCTCCTGCTGATCTGACGTCGGATCCCTGGATGCTTGCCCCGACGCTGGCACCTTGGCCGCCTGCTCCGACGCCGGTAGTGTCAACTCCGGGCGACATCCCACTTCCAGATGCTGCCCTGACGCTGGGCCCTCTGCCCTCCGGGCCTTCTGCCCCAGTCCCACCCGCGGGGCCTCCGGCAGGGCCGTCTGCTCCGGCAGCTCCCCCGGCTCCCGGGTACCCAACCCCATCGTATCCAACACCTTCATACCCGGGACCGCAGTATCCAATGCTGCAGTACCCGACACTGGCCTACCCGACACCACTGTACTCAACGCCACAATACCCAACACCGGGCTTCCCGCCGTCAGGTTATGGATACTCGCTTTATGAGTATAACCCATACCCTTATCCCCTTCCTCCACTGCCCCCCCAGCTGCCGGTGGATTTGCAGGAGACTCTAGCCTCCTAGTGGGCTGAGGCCAAGGATCAGCTTACCAGAGAGGTGGAGAGTCATCTTCCAATGACAGTGCCAGTACCGGTTCCTGTACGTCCACGGTGACAAACTCCCTCCCTCCTCCAGACACCAGGGTTAAACCCTCTGGGTCCAGAGAGGGGCAGGACATGGTTCCCCGAGGGCTTCCCAAAGGGTCCGTTCCTCCCCCTAGACGGGAAAGGGAGTCGTCTTCTTCTTCAGTTTCTTCCTCTTCCTCCTCGGACACCTCTGATGGCTGCTCTGAGAAGGATGACGAGCCTCACTCTCCATCAAAGCCCAGGCCAAGGACTCCTCCAAAGTCTCCTCTGGAGGATCCTTCATTCATGTAGCTGCTTCGTAAAATCCAGGCAGTGCATAAGTGGCAATCCTTGGAGCCAGACCCACAGCAGGTGAAACTCGCTGAGCATCTGGGTCTGCCCATGACAGCTTCCACCTTGGTGCCACCCTGGATCGAGCCTCATGCCCACCTTGTTACCACTATTTGGAAACAACCATCGGCATTAGCCCTTCCACAGAAGTTGAACAGGCTATACTAGGCTCCAGAGGGTGTTGACTATTTAGATTCCCACCCTCAAGCTGACTCGGTCATGATTAGTGCTGCTCACGGCTGGTCAGCTAATCCAAAACACCTTAGCTCATCGCCACCTGATAAAGATTCCCGCCTTCTGGACCAGTATGGCAAGAAGATTTTTGCTTCTTCCACACTAGGGATCAGGGCCCTGAACTATGTCGGTCACATGGGGGATTAGCAGAAGGCAATTCTTTCTGAGGTGGAAACCAAATTGGACTCCCTGCCGGACTCTCAAGTCAAGCAGGAACTGTCTGACCTCGTCCGCTCTGCACGTTCGGCCAGTCGACACATGCTTCGTGTGACCTACGATGCAGTGGACACTGCTGGACCGAGCTCAGCTTTTGCCATAGGCTTACAACGTCATGCTTGGCTCCATGTGTCAGGGTTGGTCCCGGAAGTGCAGTCCGCTATACAGGAAGCGCCCTTCCGGGGGTCGGTGCTCTTCGGGGGGTAATGTCAAGGACATCATCACCGATCTGCAGGAGAAGGGGACGGCGACTCTCTCTACCATCCCCATCAACCGCAGTGCTGTCCCTTTCGCAGACAGAATCGGCCAAAGGCGAAACCTCCAGTAAAGCGGGCCACTAAATGCCGGGCCCCCACAGCTGCCAAGCCCCCTCCGCCCAAAAAAGCAGTGGGTGCTTCAGCTGCAGCGCTGCACCACACCACCTGACTCCTTCCCTCTCCCACAGCCTCTGGGCTTCCCAGAGGAACCGGTAGGATGGAGGTTCTCCCTCCACCTTCCGGGCTGGGAGAGGATAACAACAGATTCATGGGTGTTCCAGCTAATTGCAGAAGGACACTCAATAGAGTTTCTACAGAAACCACCTCATCACCCTCCCCAAAGATCGTCATACTCTCAGGAACATCTTCTGGTCCAGGAAGAGATTTCTGCACTGTTTCTGAAAAAGGCGATAGAACCTGTCCCCCTTCCCTTACAGGGAACGGGTTACTATTCCCACTTCTTCCTGGTCCCGAAGAAGACAGGAGATGCAAGACCTATCCTAGATCTCAGTTCTCTGAATCTATTCATGGAATACAAGAGGTTCAGAATGCTCTCACTGCAGAGCCTTCTGCCCCTCCTCCACTCAGTTCAGTGGCTGTGCGCTCTGGATATGCAGGATGCCTTCCTATCTATATCCATTCGCCCGTCCCACTGCAAATATCTCCATTTTGCCTTCAAGGGGGACCACTACCAGTTCAAGGCACTTCCATTTGGCCTCTCCACAGCTCCCCGAGTATTTACCAAATGCCATGCAGTGGTGGAGCCCTACCTGCGTACCCGGGGAGTGCAGGTTTTCCCATACCTGGACAACTGGCTCCTGGTGGCCTCATCCAGGGAGGAACTCCTGCGCTGCCTCTCCCTCACCCAACAGGTATTTGCCTGCCTGGGTATTACCATCAACCATTCCAAGTCTCATTTGATCCCATCCCAGAGACTCCAGTTTATCGGGGCGATACTGGACACGACCCTGGGCAGGGCCTTCCTGCCACCGGACAGGGCGGCCACTATTCAGACTCAGGTAAGCCTGTTATCAGGCCACAGGCGAGTCACTGCAAGGTCAGTTCTTTGCCTTCTTAGGCTCATGGTGGCTGCTATCCCGACAGTTCCTTGTGCTCGACTCCACATGAGGGTTTCTCAGTGGACGCTTCACTCCCAATGGGATAAATTGGAGGACGACTTGGATCAGCTGGTCCTGGTCTCCTCTCCCATGGTTCAAGACTTGCAATGGTGGATGGTCAGAGAGAACCTGTTTCAGGGGGTTCCATTCTTCCTTCCTCCCCGACTCTGACCACAAATGCCTCGGGCGAAGGTTAGAGAGCCCATCTCGGTCCTCACCGGACCCAGGACTCTTCGTCCAAGCTCGAACAAACACTTCACATCAATGTGCTCGAGCTCCAGGCAGTGCTTTATGCACTCAAAGCTCTCCATCTGTATCTCCTTTCAGGCCACCTAGCCGTCCAGATGGACAATATGTGTGTGGTATGGTACATCAACAAACAGGGAGGGACTTGGTCTTACCCTCTTTGCAGGGAAGCAATGAGAATGTGGGATTGGGCAACACAACACGACCTTCACCTTACGGTATCTCATGTTCCGGGAGTCGAGAATGCCTTGGCAGACAAGCTGAGTCACTTGTCCGCCCTGGCCCTCGAGTGGAAACTGGATCAAGGGGTCCTACACGATATCTTCCTACGTTGGGGAACACCACAGGTCGACCTGTTTGCTTCCCCTCAAAACGCAAAGCTTCCAGATTTCTGCTCACTCATTCAAAAGCAAGGCATTTTCTGGAGAGACGCTTTGTCTCTAGATTAGAAGGACAGATTCATCTATGCCTTTCTCCCAATTCCTTTGATCCCATGGGTCTTGAAGAAACTAGGTTCAGAAGGAGCATGAATGATTCTGATCACTCCATTTTGGCTCAGGCAAGTTTGGTTCTCTCTTCTTCAACAATACTCAGAGGAACCACCGCTCCCTCTTCCTCTGTCACGATGTTTACTGACCCAGGATTGGGGGACCCTGGTCCATCCAGGTCTCAAGTCCCTTCAGCTGCATGCATGGCTCCTGCAGACATAGCCCAAGCCCACTTTGGAGTTTCTCCCCAGGTGGCAGAAATTCTGGTGGAGGCTAGGAAACCCTCCACTAGGTCTACCTATGCCATAAAGTGGAAAAGGTTCACAATCTGGGCTGCTTGGAAAGACATTGAGCCTTTCTCCTGCCCACAGGATGCCTGCTGGAGTACTTGCACCATCTCTTCAACCTAAGTCTTAGTCACTCCTCTCTGAAAGTCCACATGGTGGCCATTTTGGCCTATCACATTCCCTTTGCAGACAGAATGTTTGCTCAGCTGGAAGTCTCAAAGACTTTCCTCAGAGGGGTTCTCTACCTGAGACCTCTTATTCGAGTTCCCGCCCCTCCTTGGGATTTGAATTTTGTTCTTGAGAAACTAACTCTGCCTCCTTTTGAACCAGTAGCCTCCGCAGACTTGAAGTTCCTTTCTTGGAAGACACTTTTTTTTGTGGCCATTACCTCGGCTCGGAGGATTTCCGAGCTCCAGGCCCTGATGTGTAAAATTCCATATTTGATTTTCCACAAGGAACGTGTGGCTCTGCGCACCAATCCTAAGTTTCTCCCCAAGGTGGTAGCGGAATCTACATTGAACCAGTCCATAGAGTTACCCACTTTCTTTACGCAGTACTCCAATCAAGGGGAGTATTTACTACATACTATGGATGTTCACCAGATTCTGAGATACTACACTAATAGGACAAAGGATCTCAGAAAGACTGATCAACTGTTTGTCTCTCTTGCACCCAAAAGAGAAGGCAATGCTGTTTCTAAGCAATGCCTATCCAAATGGTTGGCTCATTGCATCACTTTCTCTTATGACAAGTACAACAAGACCCTTCCGGGTCAAGTTAGAGGCCACTCCACCAGAGGAGTCGCTGCCTCAGCGGCTTGTTTCAAGAATATGTCAGCGGCAGACATCTGTGCTGCCGCCACTTGGACTTCCGTCCATACCTTTACAAAACATTACAGTTTGGATATTGCCTCTTGCCGTAGAGCAGGCTTTGGGTTGGCTGTCCTGCAAGGCCTCCTTTCTTAAGGCCTTCACAGCTAATGGATCTACTCTGAGTAGCTTTCCTCCTCCCGTGTGCTTCTTCTTGTTTCAGAGTGCTTGGGACTCAGTCCTATATGTAATTACCTACTGCAAAAGCCCTCTCTAAGTAAGATAGTACAGTTACGTAACAGCTTACTGTAACAGTAGATCTTTGAGAAAGGCTCTTGCAGTAGGTAATACCTTCCTGCCCTCCATCCCCCTAAGCTTTTTCATCTCATTTTCCAGTGAGGGAAATATTCGCTTCTCTCTCGTCGCCTCCTTTGGCGGGAAAGAACTGGAAGGCGGGTGTAAGGGACCGCCCCTTTATACCGATGTCTCCTGATGCCGGTCACCTGACGTGGGGGTGGTCCCTTGCAAGGGACTGCTAGCTAGAAATTTTTCCGTGGGGTCCTGCCGCCTGCCGGCGTCAGTCCTATATGTAATTACCTATGCAAGAGCCTCTCTCGAAGATCTACTGTTACGGTAAGTTCTTACATAACTGTACTTTCCCTAATGTTCACTGGCATGCTTCCAGGGACACACAAACAACCCACTTCCTTCCTAGCCCCCTGTTGTGTATTGCTTGCCTTTTTGGGACACTGTCTGGCAATATGCCCAGTTTCTTTACACAACCAACATTCATTTCTTTTCTCAGAGAAATCTTTTCTCTGAAACCTGGGGCTAACTGGTTTCGGCGGAGGTAGTGAGGGTTTTAGCTGCCATTGAAGGTGTGCTTTTCCCTTTCTGTGCTGCCACACCTGCCCCATTCGCTCTCAGAGTAGGTCTGCTCTTGGCATAGCAGTCCGAGAGTTCTGCAGCCTCTTGCATTGTTTTGGGATCTCGGTCCTCCAGTCAGGTTTTCAGCTCTGCTGGGCATGCCCAGAAAAACTGTTCTAACAGAATCACATTTTCAATTTTATCAACAGAGTTTGCTTCAATTCCTTCCCACCAATGTTTTAAAAACTGACGTTGTTTTGTGGCTAGCTCCTCGTAGCTCATGTCAGGGCTTCTCCTGAGCTTACGGAATTTAGCTTTGTATGATTCAGCAATTAATTCAAATTTAACAGTGCAACCTTAAGTTTGCTGTAATCATCACTGTCCTCATTGTCCATTTGACCCAATGCATCCTGAGCTTTCCCGGTAAGTAGCGGGGATATATGGAAGCTCCAGGATTTTTAGCCTGAATACAAATTTTTTCAAAAGAATTTAAAAAGGCATCCATATCCTTCCCCTCTTAAAATTTGACTATCAATTTGGAATTCAATTTGTAACCCAGTCTTGTAGTCCCAGTTAAACCCAAGCCACTTACCTGCTCTGGTGCCGCTGGTTGGAGTGGTAGCTTCTCCAGTTCGTGTTGCCTCTGGCGCTCACGCTCCTCACGGTCAGCGTCTCTCTGTTCTCACTCTGCCTCTCGGTGTTCCTGCTCTACCTCACAGTCCACTTCCCACTGCTCACGGTCCCTCCCCCTCTGGAACTCCTGCTCCATTCTGCGCAACTCAGTTTGCAGCCTGAGTACTTCTGGATCCAGGATACTGGTGACCTTCCCCTGCTGCTGCAGCCCTTCACTGACAGTGGTGCTGTTGCCCTCCTCATCGGATCTGGACACTGCACTGGCCGCTAGCCCTGCCCCACTCAAGATTTGGTCCTTTTCAGTCACTGTCTGTGACTCGATGCTCTGGGTATCTGCTACCATCAGTGCATCTACGAGGTTCTGTTGGGTGGCTTTCACCTTGAACAGGACTCCTCTGTCCCTGCACAACTGCTTTAAGTAGTCTACACTGTGCCTGCTGTAGTTGGAAGCCATCTTCTTCCCTAACTACGGCTACTCTGACTTGCACTTTAGAAAAAAAAATAAAATGGGTAGGAACTTGACTGTATGCCAAGTTATATAGTTCTGTCTCCTTTTTTAAAAATAAATCACTGCCTTTTTCTTTCTTAAGCTGACACACTGAACAATAAAAGCTTGTAATACCAAAATTATCACACCACTGTCACCCAATCTGTCACAACCCCACTCAGCAGGTCAGGCCCTCTGCTCCCACAGTCACAGTGCCAACCTCCGAGTGCAGTGTTGTGAACAGGAAACAGAAACAGGGTAACCCTCCTGTTTGGTTTGTGGGTTCGAATCAAACTTTGGTCTCAAGTTCTGGAGGGATTCAAACTGTTAACCTCTTGCTAGTGTACCCAATGTACAGGCTCAAATAATTCTGCTCTTCGGGGGGGGTAGATAACTTTTGTCTATGGGCACCTAACCAGGTGTACAAAATGAACCCTTAAAAACTCTATTAAAGACCTTAGAATAAAACTCTTACCTTTTCCCAGTTTGGTATTACCAGTAGCTTTGCACAGTGTCAACTTTAACCATATATGCTTCACTTGTCAAGAAAAAGAATTTTAAAGGCACACCAAGTAGTCTCTAAAGTAGAGGTTTACTTAAAAATAGATAAAAAAATGTAAAATGTAAATACAGAACAGTATATCACAAAACCATACAATCACTTAAAATAATAAGGTTTTAAAAGAGCAATTTCCTACCAAAACATACACTTAGATTTGTCTATCTAAGGTATTTCTTCTAATAGTACTGATAGACAGATGTTGTTGTCAAGAGAGTCCAAACATATGTGTCAGTAATGGTCTGTTACAGCATAATTAAAACACTCTCTTGACCCTGCCTTCTCCATGATGTCACCCAGCTCCAGGACGTAAATTAATAAAGGTGACTTCAGCAAAACTTATGTCCCCACATGACTTTCTTTAAATAACATCCCCTCTTTGATCTCAAGTAGCTCTTCTTCCCAGGACACATCAAAGAATCTTTTATGACTTCGCACTAAAGCGTCATAACCCGCTCTCTTCCTCTAAACGTTATAAAAGTTTATGATTTCCCAACCTAGCAGCTGACAAGCTACAATTAAGCTAGATAAACAGGGGATCCTTAATTTAGTCTCTTCTAGCCTGTAATTATCTCCTGGCTGTTCTCTTTTAGCTGAAACAGCATGTCTCATGAGAGGCACTCCATAACACATTTCTATATTATGAAAATCATACAGTGATCAGAACCAGCTGCCCAAGTGTCACAATCACTCCATTAGGGGACTCCATGGATAAAATGACTCTTTCTGCCTGTTTCGCCATCACCCTCATACAAATGATTTAGAAGGGGCCCTCTTTAAAACATTTGTAAGTGATAATTTTTGCTTAAAACATTTAAAAACCTTTTAGTAACTTTGCAAGCCTAAAACCCACTCTCATGAACAGATTTAACAAGCTGTGGCCATAGCTCCAAACTGAGACCAGTCTCCCCGCCCTCTGCCCAGGCAGCGATACAAGATTTCACTAGTCACAGCTCCGGTGACTTCAGCAGATTGAGAGGTGACTGAAGTTTCCTCAAATCTGGCATGAGGATACAAAGAGCCTCCTGATCCTACCATTATGGGCTGGGGCTATCTCCATTGCGAACCAGGAAATTAGGCCTATCCCCTACAGGTCACACTCACTTCCGCTAAGGGTAGGGACCAACCTGACCCCCCCAACAGTCCTGCTCCCCTTTGAGGCATTGCTAAAGAAAAAGAAATAAGGAGCGAGGGATGTATACCATCAAAGTAGGCATTCTAAACAGTAATAAAAAGTAAATAGTCCCTCTTGTGCACAATCAACACATATTGCTAACCATCAGTCTATGTGGGACTCTGCAGACAATAAAATGTCATTTTATGAGCTTTTTTAAGGAAGTAGTAAGTATAAATTAAAGCTTAACTGCAGTCCCATAGTCCCGCAGGACTAGAGTCCTTCAGGAGAGCAATCTATCGCCAAACACGAGCTGGAGACCACTTCTCAGGATCTCTGGAGTCTTTTGTACCAGTCAGATGATTGCCACAGCTTGATTCTAGCAAAATCATACCTGAGCATTTTCAGCCCTCCACACGCCCTCTGGCTTTTTCTCCATGATGCGGTGCCAGCTCCTGATCAATATAGCGCATTGATGCCTCCAGACCCGTAAAAGCTTTACTCTGTGTTGCGGGGGTGAATAACCAATCACATGGGGTATAACAGGAAGAATTAGTAGTTCAAATAATGCAGCTTATGTTTCACTGTGGTGAAAGCTTGCCTCTCCCATGTAGTCTCCTAGAAAAGTCCAGGAAGATGCTCACCACTCTTTCCTGTTCCGTTAGCCAGCCTGCTTCTCTAGATGCCTCCAGAACCCGCTGCCGGTCAGGGAACCTCATAAATTTCAGTATTAAATTTTGGGGTTGTTCCCCAGGACCAGGTCTACAGCCCAGGGATCGATGAGCTCGCTGAACCTCCAGTTGCATGTCGGCAGGTAGGTTTAGACTTCTTTTCAGACAGGATTGAATATAAGCCACACAGTTCTTCCCCTCTGACCCCTCCGGCATGCCCACTATGTGCACATTGTAGTGCTTTTCCCTTTTTTCATGATCGTCCAGTATTGCTTTTAGGGATTCAGTTTCTCTCAGGATTAACTGCAGGCTGTTGTCCGTGCACTGCTGGGCATCCTCTCGGTCACTTACTCTTTGTTCCAGTTCATCCAGCCGGATTGAGTGGTTCTCCATAGTATCACTAAGGCCATTCACAGTTTGCTGTAGATGCGTCAGTTGAGTCCCAATGTTCTCAAATCCAGAGTGCATTTGGTTTATAATATCAAATTTTAAAGTATGTAATAATGTTTCTATGTTGCTTGATGGCTGCACAGAGGAAAGGTCGGCATTGCTGTCCTTCTGGAAGGCAGATGCTTTTGCAGGTGGAGAGGTAGACATGCTGTCTTCTGGCTGGCGCATGGGGCCTGGATGCTCTCATCTTTTAGCAGCTGAAAATGACAGATGGACTTGCTTATTTGCCGATTTTTTCATAGATGCCATATGTAGAGTCTCTAGTCCCCTTACAGATTTTTTAAAAGCACTGGAATACTGCTGCAGGATGTTTAAGATATTTGCAGGAGGGACCCAGAGCTGTTAGGCTATCCCTTCATTCTTCTCCTCAGTCAGACCATGCCCCAGGGGTTTTGTTTTTGCTGTGGCTTGGAGGCTGGGGCTGCAGCACACCTGGAGCCCCTCCTGGCTCTGTAGTACACCTTTTGAGGTCGGTACTCATAGGCAGTGTAGGATTTTGGATAGTAACCCCTTCCCCAACCTCCCCTTCCATGAGGCCTGTAGGAAGTGGAGGCATTTTCTTTCTCAGTGTTACTTTTAAAAGAAGGCTTGTATTCGTTAACTTTTTTCATGTATACCTCTGTTTTGTCACCAAGTAGGGAATTTTCTTCAAAGGGGAAATCAGTGGTTTTAGTCTGAGTGTCCAAATGGTGTAGAGCAGGAGCCTGGGGGAGCAGGCATATTAAACAAATTTCCCAAGGCCATCTGTTTCTGATCTACTGCCTGGTCCTTTTGTTTTGAGGGAGGAGTAGCCTGGACATGTTTTAATTTTTGTTTTTTCTTGGCAGGCACTGTTTCAAGAACCCGCTCTAAGGCTCTTTTATTTGCATTTCTGTTATCACTGGAATCAGAGTTCCCCTTTTGGAACACCCTAGTATCCTTTTTTGTCAATATAATCTTACTGATTTAAAAATTAACAGTTTACAAACATTATACATTCCAAAATGGAAGAAAAATACAATAATGCAACTATATATCAGGGATCGACAAATTTCAAAATGGCATGGTAGTCCAGGACAAGTGGCCTTGGCAAAAATGATAGTCCACGAGTTCTGAGTGGTAGTCCAGTGCATTTCTATTGAAATTTTCAACCGACCTACTAGAAATAAGTTAAATGGTGTGGCAGGGCTTGTATTTACTATTATTTCACAGTGGGATGGATATAGAGATGCAGAAGATCATCGTAAATCAGGAAAAACAGTATTTTGTTTTCATATATTTTAGGGCAGGCATAAGTCTTATTAGAAGAGATTGGACTGGAGGGAGATATGTTAAAGAATTAGTTGCCAAGCCATTGGTTGAGAATGCAAAATGGTCATAAAGGACTTGGCCAGGAGGAAGATGATGGAGTGCTGGGAGCAGGAGTACTAGCATCAAGAAGATCAGCAGCAGCAAAAGAATGCCCACGAACATGTCGAGTGCCTGGACCAGAGAGCAGCCAGTGGTTAATGGCTGGAGCTGGATCAAAGTCATGCAGTTCAGGACCTTCTACTGCTATCTATAGGAGAGACTGTAGTGAATCATCAGCCAGCCTTGTCCTAATTTTTGTTTTGATTAGATTCTGAACAGAAAAAAATCTCTCACATTTTGCAGTTGATACACTCATTGCCATGAGTATTTCAACTAGATCAAGAATGTGTGTAATCTGGGGTGGTTTTTCTTTTAGTAATCTGGTATACACCTGCAAATAGGGTTTTTCAATGGCAGATATCAATAGTGTTTTAAATGCAGCATACTCTGACTTTATATGTTCCTGCTGCTCCTCCGTGGAAAAAATCAAAATACTCAACCAAGTTTACCAGTTCAGAGGTCCCAAACACTGCTAGTTGGTCCCTTGGCAGATCAAACTGCTTAAAATCTAAGCAGTTGAACCATTTGAGAGGCACCTCTAAGAAATTTTTAAATCTGTTGTCAATGTATGCTATTGCTGCATCTATTAAAGTCTGCAGTTGTCCATCTGTCACAAAATTGATTTCTGGGGAGTTGCCTCTGAATGGGAAATGAACAGTCTTCTCTACCCCTCCCCTCTCTGTCACAACATACTCCATACATTTCTGTTCAGGTTTGTAATGGCTGAGGAAAGCTGCCATGTATTTCCCTGGCATGGTTTTCAGTTCCATAAGCTGGAGTAGGCAGGTCTCAACATGTTGTGGAACTTCCAGTATCACTATGTCATCTCTTTGAAACTGCAGTGACAGGTTTTTTAGTGTTGGCAGGAAATCTTGTAGCATATGAATCGCTTTTACAAATTGCACACTCTGTACTTCTTTTAAGAGGCCCTTTGTTTCTGAACCTTTATCACCAGCATCCAAAGATGCATGTAGGTGTTGTACAACAGTAGGTAGGTTAACCTGAACTGCAGGTACTGAATGTAACCTACTGGCAAGCCATCTCACTTGTTTAATTGCACTGAAGTGCGCCAGATCTGTATCCATGACGTTAGCAATTTCTTGGAGCTCTATCATTTTCTCGGGACTATAGTGATAAAATGTAAATATTCCCTTGAGAGTACTTTCGAGCTTTGATTCAAATGGATTTTTGTTTAACACATCAAGAACTGCCAACTCTAGCTTATGGGCAACACAGGGCATTGCAATTATGTGAGGACAGTGTTCCGCAGCTTTGCTATGGTTCCTCCTCTTTTGCCCATCATGACACTGGCCCCATCAAAATTTACTGAAATAAGGAGAGGCCCTGGATTGTTAACATTTTGTAGGTTATTGAGGGGAAGATTTAATGACTCCAATGCAGTTGTTATTGCATGAAATATGCCTTCTGCATGTGCATGTTCCAGTGGCACAGCTTGGATAAGCAATGTACAGATCTGTTTTGAGTTTGGTTCAACAAACCATATGAAAACATTTTCCCACTCAGTTATACTGGAATCTGTGCTGCCATCAGTAAGAACTGTCACATACTTAACATTACTATGAGTCTGCATCTGGGTTCTGGATATAACTGTTGACATAGCACTGCAAAAGTCCCTGGCTCACTTGTCGTTAGTATAATTAGAACCTAGCTTAATGACATTTTTTTCCTGTAATTCACAGAACCACTCCATGTCTGAGAAAGGGCGCTGATTTTTGGCAACGGAATATGCTGTGTTAAACAGACATCTCATCTTCACATTTGTGGCCTCTTCCAGCTGTACAAAGGCTTGGTAATGTGATGACTCACTTATCTCAGTGTACAAGTCATTGGCCACTTTCCAGAATATGTTAGCTCTGGTAGAGCACATGCGGATTGGACTTTTCATGTGCACGTAGTGACTCAATCCGAAGGTTGTTAGAGCCTATGGCAAATACATTTGTGTTTTTGGAAAAGGCCGGGGTTGTAATAGTGGGATACTTTTCACATAGTGTGTAATACATCATTCTCTTTTTATCATCATATCTCAACCATTTATACATGGACAACCAATGAGGCTGGAATAGTCTAGTCCTTTTTTCTTGGTCATATTTCTTGTCTTTACTTGTCCTCTCTTCCACCTCATCATCAACCAGTAAACTGCGCTTCTTAGCAAGTGAAAAGGGGGCTTTTTCAACTAAAGCTAAGGCTTCTCTGTTTACATTAGGTGCCTCGTCAGCAGTTGCATCCAGTACCTCAGAATCAGATTCACTTTCATGACTTTTATCTGTGGAAGTACTAGTAGACTGCTGTATCTTAACAAAAGATAAGAGTTTTTGTTTACTCTTCTTCTGCATATTGTCTGTTTGGATTGATTGGTCACTTTATCAGATAGCACTGTCACACTACTAATAAACTTATTTTTTAATATAATCGCTGTGTGGTGTGTGTGTGTGTGCCTATTTTTACTGAGTAATAGGCAATGGGTTATACTTGGTATGTTACTGCTTTCTAAGCAAGGCGAAGGCACACAAAGGGAAGAACAGGAATGTTAAGCAAGAAGGCAGTGGAATGGGATTGGGATGAGTGTTGACTGAGTATGAAGAAATAATCAATAGTGAGTCTGTCACGACACTCAATGATAGTGTAGATAAGAGTGTGTTGCAATGCTTGATGCTTACGTTTTTATTTGTATTTTTTTACAACATTTTGCCTTTTTGTGTTTCGGTCACTTGTTCTTTTCTTCTTTCCTTTTAGTTTTTTCCCAGCCAAGAGGAGCCTCTCCCGCCCCCAAAAAGCACAACCTGAGCCTCCCCTCCTTAGTCATTCCCCTCTCAGTAATTCTAATACTGGCTGATGATCTGTGGTGAGAGTAGACTGGATAACTAGGGGACCGACGGTAGTTTCTTTGCTTTTCCCCAATCTGGTCTAAGGCTTAGGCTAAGTGATAGGCACAGTCTAAGTTGGTTCAGTTGCCTTTTTATTTTGCTCACTTCTCCCTCCTCCTCCTTCCCCTCCCCTCTCCTTCCACTTGTCCAGTACTAGTCTGGTCCCGTCCCTGACCTTAGGCACAAATGCAGTTTGCTTGTCTTTTTATTTTGCTAACTTCTGTTTATTTTTTTTAATAGTCCTCTCCCTCCTTCCACTGCACTCAGTACTACTACTGTCTGGTCTCGTCTGGTATTTTTTTCAGTTCTGTTTTCTTAGTTTCTTTCCTTTTATTGAGGCCAAAACAAACCCCCAACTCAGCTCATCTGATCTCCTGCCTTCTTCTTCCCCTGCCTCTACAGTGGCTAGTAGGAGAGACTAGAAGATAAAGACTGATACTTTATTTTTTCCTTTTATACTTTATTTCCCCCCTAGATGCAAGAAGCAAGTTGGTTTTATTTAGCTTACTTCCTTTTTTTGGTACTTAAAGGGGCCAGACAAACCCTGACCAACTCTCTCTCTCTCTCTCTCTCCTTCCCCTCAGTACTAGTCTGGTGGTGATCATGACACCCACCCAGTGGTGCTAATGCCACAACAAAACCCACCCTCCTGCCCCAGCCTTAGTTCCTCCCTTCTCCTCTGGCTCTCCTCTCACGCAGTAAAAAAAAAATCACCAAGTTTTTCCCCTTGGATTTTTGTCTCCCCCCTTTTGGCATAAGCACCCTACAGGCAGAAAATGCAGGCCAGTAGGCAAGGCAGACAAGGTAGCCTCCTTCTACTTCACTTGCTGAGTTGCTACTGCTGCTGGACTGTCTGTTGCTTCACTTTCTTCACTTTATTTCTGAAAGTTCTGTTTATTTTCTGAGGGGGTGCAGATTAGAACTGACTGACTGATCACAGCAGCAGGTCCCTCTTCTGCCTACTCCTTCAGATCTCACTGATCACTGCCTGCCTTGCCCTGCCTTTTCTCCATTTTATTTATTTTTTTCCGTCACAACAGGATGTCCTAGCCCCCTACTATGTGCAGGTTTGCAGCTCCGTGCTGACTGCTGAGATCGATCTTTTTCAGTGAGTGCATGGCCCAGAGTTCTGGATCCCGCCCTTCCCCTCCCCTGGCTCACAACCACAGTGTCACCCTCCGCTCCTCCCTATTATTACTCACTCTCTCTCAACCCTTCTATTTCTGTCTTCCCCAATATTCGCTAGCAAAATAATCCCAAACAAGTAATTTATTCCCCTTTTTCACTAAAAGCAAAGTAATGCTCGTTGCTCACTCGACTGTGCTCCAATCCTAACTCCACGATAGATTGCAAGTGCGCAATGGACAACATACGAACCCCCTACTTCATCGCCGTGGCCCATAGGTTTCTTCCCCTGCGTTGGCAGATCATACCGTTGGTGGTATGACCTGTCAAACACTCTCTTCTGCCAATCACTTCTCCTGTGGCTTGGGCTCTGATTCCTCTGACTCCAGTTCCATGGCCTCCCTCCGACCAGCCTGCCAGACGCCAGTGCCAAGATTTATCACCTGACTCAGCTACCAGCACCCACATGACCAGCAGCACAGAAGACTGACCCTTGGGACTGTCAGATGCAACGTGGGATGCACCCTGCTGATGAAACCTCAAAACTGCACTGCCAGGTACTTTTTCTTTTTCTCTGCAGCAGCACTTGTTCAGGACTACTGGGGGACATACAAAATGCTTGTCCCTGACTAAAATCTGATAGCCCGGGATGTCAGGCTATCGGATTTGTTGAACCCTGATATATATATATATATATGACATTCTTCATCTTTATCATCTGTACAATGCTTATCGGATGGTTGAGCAGCTTTACCTTTTTGGTTTGTCCTCTTTGACAGGGACTTCTGCTTATGAGAAGAACCCTCTGATGCGTGCTTTCCACCATCATTAGGAACTGGCTCCGAGCCTTTATTGTGCTTTGCTAGCACAGAGGCAGACTACAAAGCCATACATTATTCCCTTTTTAAAGCCATTTTCTTTTGGGCTTTAGGGAAAAACTTTTTACAAAGTTCACAATTAATAAAACCATCATCTGGATCCAGGCACTTTAAACAAAGCTTGTAGAAGTCTGACTTTTCCAGGAACTGAAAACAGTTTATACGATTTTTAAAAACCTGTGTGTCCTGTTCTCTTTTTAGGACTGTCAGTCATGCCAAATACTGATAAGACCTGTAAAATAAGGTATTTGTTTCCCAGTCACAAACACGGTGAAAATCAAACATATTTTTCTGAAAATGTGTAAAAAAAATGCATAAAATTGAGTAAAAGATAAGCGAGTTAAGGTTTTTAATCAAAAAGCAGTCAGTTCCCTTCACACAGGAACCATTTTATAAAGCAGCCTTCTCTGGTTGCTGGGAACTGATCAGGAACCAGAGAAACCACAAACATTTTTACATTCTTAAATAAACACCCTAACTAATGCATAGTGATCAAGACTAACGATACTCTAAAATAACAAACGATATAATAAAAATATAAAGAAGACCAGGAGATTGGAGTTGACTTACGGGTGACTGTTCTCTTCAATGGAGAAACAAATATTACATTAGAACAACAGGGGGAGTGTGACCAATATGCAGAGTTTGAACTTGTATTCTAAATGCTATAATTAGCATAAAGCTCTGTCTCTGGTGCAGCACAATCCTGTGGACTAATGCCATTGATAAGGCATCTCATTGATGGATTCCTGTGGTTTAAATGTGGTGTTATTCAGTATATGAGCCAGTATGTCCATGTGAGCTTGCTATAAGAAGTTAGCTGTAAAAAATTGCTTTGTTTTTGATGCAGACTGTGACAGGGTAGAATAGAACCCTGTCCCATTTGTTGGAGAAAGTGTTTAAATGCAAGGATCTGTATTATTTCCTTTTCCGTCTCTTCTGTCTGGTTGCACAGCCAAATTTTCCTGTGAGACTTCGGACTTGATCAACCCGAACAGTCTCACAATCCTTTGCCTCTCACTGTCTGTTTTCTCTTGATTTCTGTTTTTCCTCCCTTGCATATCTAGATCTGGTAATATAAGAATATGTGCAAATCAATATATGGAAATGAAACTGATAATGGGATCACTTTTGTTTAGAAAATATGGTGTTACTGTTGAAATGTATATATATTTATGAGATAACTGTAAAAAGATAGAGGTTACTTGGGTGCAAATGCCTGAGCTATTTGCAGTTGCTGTGGGGACCTCAGGAAGTTCTCAATGTTCTAGCAGCTCCTGAAATTTAGAAAGGACAGGATGCTTGCAAAGGATGGGGGTTGAAAAGTGTTATAAAAACAGCTAAGCTGAGCTGCAAGGGAGATTGTTTGACAAGAAAGATTTTATTTTTGCTTCTGTACATAGTTATTCTGAACAGGTTTATTTTATTTTATGTTACTGCTACAATAAATAAAGTTTTGGTGATTTTTACAACTGTTCCTGGGTTTTCCCTATGCTTCCTGACCTGTGCCTCGATGACATATGGTGTCAGACCAAGTGGGATTTACTCCATGCATACCCTAAGACTGGAAATTTGTGTGTGGGTACTGGACCTAGTACCAGGGAAGCACAGAGGAAGTTATGGATTCTGCAGCAGCAAGTCCTGTAGTGGTTGCCAGGAGAATGGCAGCCAAACGAGCAGCAACAGAAGCCCAGTCTGAGATTGTACAGCCAGTACAAGTTATGGGAAAAGAACAGGTAATGACAGAACCTGAAAGCCTGATGGACTTTTTTCAAATCGTGGGCTATACAACAAAAAGAGACTGTGATGCGGAGAGAAAAAGAGAGTCAGCATTTAGAAGTGCAGAGGAAAGAAGAGATGCAGCGACAGGAGCAGCAGATGACAGAAGAGATGCAGTGACAGGAGCAGTGATGTCTGGATGCCTTGCAAGCTATCGAAGGCAGAGGATCCAGCACAGATCCAGAGGAGCAACAAAATGCAAGCAACTTAAAGGCCATCAAACTTACTAAGTTGTGTCCCTCGGATGATATTGAAGCATACCTGACAACCTTTGAAAGAGTTACCACAGCCTGCCAGTGGCCAAAGCAGCAATGGACAGTCAGACTGGTACCCTACCTGACCGGGAAAGCCCAGCTTGCCCACAGCAGTATGGACATTGCACAGTCAGAAAACTATGACCTGGTGAAAAGCGAAATCCTGAAAAGGTACGACATCTCCAGAGAGACCTACAGGCAGAGATTTCAATCTCTGGGGTACAACTCAGTTGACAATCCTCAAGAAGCCTTCATCTGACTCCAAGAACTCCTGATGAAGTGGATCCAGCCAGAGAGAAAAACAGTCCCACAGATCATCAACATATTTGCCATGGAGCAATTCATCAACATTTTGCCTACAGATGTGCAGCTGTGGGTAAAAGAACACCAACCAGAGAATGGGGAAACAGCTGTTTCTTTGGCTGAGGACTACCAACTGGCCAGACAGATGCTACAGCAGCAAGGTAATAGCCAAGCACCGGTAAGAAACTTTTTTCCCATTTAAACGCCAAGCCTGCTAAGAACTCTGGTGGGGGTAACAAATCTGTGCCAAAAGATGTTATCTGCTATAACTGTAATAAGCCAGGCCATTTTGCAAGAAACTGACATAATAAAGAGAGTGGCACTGGAGCAGATTTGTCCTTGGCAAACTGGAGTAAGTACCTAACAGATTTGAAGGTGGGGAATAAGACTATAAAGGGACTCATTGATTTGGGAAGCAGTCAAACCCTAGTGCATGTTAAAATGCAGGGAAAACACAGTGCAAAGGGACCAGGTACTGGTGTCATCTGCATCCACAGGGACACTTGATACTATCCCACCACCCAAGTGACTCTGACTGTTAAGGGTGTGTTGCACCAAAAGAAAGTGGGGGTAGTACCAAAGCTACCTGTACCTGTGATTATTGGAAATTACTTTCCAGGATTTACTGATCAAAGAGGGAATGAATCCTGATGTTTCAGCAGCTGCAGTGACAAGAGCTCAGGCAAAGAACATTTCAGACAGTGGGGACACTTTTCCTTTCAGTGATTTTGATTCAGACTTGTTTGAGCACAGCTCCAAGATCTGGAAATCCAGGAAAGAAAGACAAAGCCTGAAGAAACTGTGGCAACAAATGACTGATGGACATGAAGGGTTAAAATATGAAAATGCTGAAACTAAATTGATAACTGATTGTGATTTTCTTTCAGAGCAAGCTAACAATGTTTCTCTCCAGGGTTATTTCAAGCAGCTAGGGGTAAAACCAAAACAGGGTGGACCAATGTTTAAAAAATGTAATGGATTACTGTAGAGAGTTTGGGTTAAACTTCAGACACAGAAACAGAAAGAACAATTGGTTATACCGTAGAAGAACAGAACAGAATTGTTACAGATAGCACATGATAATTCTATGACTGGTCACTCAGGGAGAGATCGCACCCTTGCCAGATTGCTGTATAGATTTTACTGGCTGGGAATTCATGAAGATGTTGCTGCTTATAGTAATTCCTGTGCTCAGTGTCAGAAAGTAGCCCCAGTCACTAGAAAAGACAAGATGCCCCCCGTACCCCTACCCTTAATAGATGTGCCTTTTGAGAGAATTGCAATGGATGTGATTGGTCCTTTAGAAAAAAATAAAAAGGGTAATAAATTTATCCTGGTAGTATGAGACTAGCTACTCGATACCCAGAAGCAGTTCCAATGTGTACTGTTACAGCCCCAAAAGTTGCAGCAGAGCTAACCAAAATTTTCAGCAGAGTGGGCATACCTAAAGAAATGATTACTGATCAGGGTAGCACTTTTGGTGCTGCACTGCTTAAGGAGCTGTACAGACTGCTAGGTATCACTACCATAAGAACCTCCCCCATCACCCTCAGACAGACGGTCTTGTTGAGCGTTTTAACAAAACCTTAAAAACGCATGTTGAAAAGGTTTGTAAAAGGGGAAGGGAAAGACTGGGACCATTACTTGCCTTACCTACTTTTTGGTTACAAAGAAGTGCCACAGGCATCAACAGGGTTTTCATCATTTGAAATGCTATATGGTAGGCAGTCAAGAGGGCCACTGGATGTGATGAAAGAAATGTGGGAAGATAACCCCACTCAGAAACAATCTATATTTTCTTATATGTGTGCCCTAAGAAAGAAACTGGCAAAATATGTTGGAATTGCCCATAGTAATCAGGAGGAGGCTTAAAACCAGCAGAAGGTATATTATGACCATGGATTAAAAGAAAAAGTTTTTAAGCCAGGTGAAAAGGTTTTGCTACTGTTACCCACAACAGAAAATAAGTTGTTAATGAAGTGGCAAGGACCATATAAGGTTCTTAGACGTACTGGCACTGTTAACTATGAGATTGAGACCACTGACAGAAAAAATCTTCTAAGATATATCATGTTAACCTCCTCAAGAAATGGGCTGAAAAGATGCCAAAAGCTGCCTTGCTAGTTTTACCGGAAACTGATAAGGAAGATATTGATGTAGCTTATGATAGACTAGAACAAACTGTAAATGTTGATGCTGTAAAGGTGAATATTTCCTTAACCTCAGAACAAACTGCAGACATTCGTAATGTGCTAAAGACATTTAACAGTACATTTACCACGGTACCAGGCCAAGCAAAAGGGGTTGAGCACATAATAGTGACAAAGAATGCTCGTCCTATTAGGCAAAAGTCATACAAGTTGCCAGAGAGGTTAAAAACTGATGTGGTTAAGGAAATATAAAAAAGGAAAGAATTGGGTATCACTGAGGAGTTGAGGAGTGCTTTGGCATCTCCCATTGTAATTGTAAAGAAAAAAGAAGGGGGTATTAGAATCTGCCTTGATTTCAGGAAACTTAATCAAGTGTCAGAATTTGACAGGTACCCTATGCCCAGAATAGATGATTTGGTAACAGACTGAGGAGTGCAAAGTATATCAGTGTCCTCAATCTCACCAAGGATTACTGGCAAATACCTTTAGCTAAAGAATCCAGAGATAAAATTGCATTTGCCACCCCTATAGGATTCTATCAGTTCACCACCATGCCCTTTGGTTTACATGGTGCGCCAGCTACATTCCTGTGGTACATGGATGTAATTTTATCCCCTCACACTGGTTATTGTGCTGCATACCTGGATGATGTCGTGGTGTACAGTCCAGACTGGAAAAGTCACCCAGAACACCTACGAGCAGTTATCCAAGCTATCAAAAATGCAGGTCTGACAGTTAATCCTACCAAATGTGCACTGGGCATGCAGGAAACTAGATATTTGGGCTATGTGTTGGGAAATGGAGAAAAAACAGAGATTTCTAAAATAGAAGCTGTAGCTAACAGCCCTGTACCTAAAACAAAGAAACATGTCAGGTCATTTTTAGGGCTGGCTGGTTATTATTGGAGATTTGTTTCCAATTTTGCTTAATTAGCTACTCCCCTCACTGAACTCACAAAAAAATGGTACCCAAATAATGCGAAATGGACTCCAAAGTGTGATGAAGCTTTTCAAGCCATAAAGGCTACATTATGTTCAGCACCTGTTTTTAAGAAGCCCAGACTTTGAGAAACCATTTCTGCTATGAGCAGATGCATCCGAGGTAGGCCTAGGTGCAGTCCTAAGCCAAAATATAGATGGGAAAGAACATCCTATTCTGTATATAAGTAGGAAATTGCATGACAGAGAAAAAAGGTACTCCACTATTGAAAAGGAATGTTTAGCAGCAAAGTGGTCCATGGAGTCCCTCAAATTTTATTTGCTAGGAACTGATTTTGTTCTTGTAACTGACCACAATCCTCTCTGTTGGCTTAACCAGATGAAAGATAAAAATTCCAGAATCACACAGTGGTACCTGGCACTGCAGCCATTTAAATTCTCTGTGATTCACAAATCTGGTAAGGAGAATAGTAATGCTGATTTTCTGTCAAGATATGGATTAGGAATTGAGGGCTCTGATGGTTGGAAAAAAAACAAAACTAATGTATGGGTTTTAACTGTACTTTTTGCTGTACTGTTAAAAAAATGGATGCAAATGTGTTTAATGTCTGAATGCAACAAGTGTTATTAGAAAATAAAGAGTTTTGGAAACCTGTTTAATAAAACAGATTCCCTCTTAAAGAGGGAGGTATGTGTGACAGGGTAGAGTAGAACCCTGTCCCATTTGTTGGAGAAAGTGTTTAAATGCAAGGATCTGTATTCTTTCCTTTTCTGTCTCTTCTGTCTGGTTGCACAGCCAAATATTTCTGTGAGACTTCGGACTTGATCAACCCGAACAGTCTCGCAAACCTCTGCCTCTCACTCTCTCTCTGTTTTCTTTTGCTTTCTGTTTTTCCTCCCTTGCATATCTAGATCTGGTAAAATAAGAATATGTGCAAATCAATATATGGAAATGAAACTGATAATGGGATCACTTTTGTTTAGAAAATATGGTGTTACTGTTGAAATGTATATGTATTTATAATTTAATTGTAAAAAGCTAGATATTACTTGGGTGCAAATGCCTGAGCCTTTTCCAGTTGCTGTGGGGATCTCAGGAAGTTCTCAATGTTTTAGCAGCTCCTGAAATTTACAAAGGAGAGGATGCTTGCAAAGGATGGGGGTTGAAAAGAGTCATAAAAACAGCTAAGCTGAGCTGCAAGGGAGATTTTTTTACAAGAAAGATTTTATTTTTGTTTCTGTACATAGTTATTCTGAACAGGTTTATTTTATTTTATGTTACTGCTACAATAAATAAAGTTTTGGTGATTTTTACAACTGCTTCTGGGTTTTCCTTGTGCTTCCTGACCTGTGCCTCGTCGACACAGATGTTAGGGTTTATTTTGATGAGTTGAAAGCTGCCCTACATGGCATGTAGCCCTGCATTCTGCGGAGCTACATATTGACTCGCTGAACTGTCTATGGGGTTGCGTTTAATCACTTCGGCCTTTTAGTTTACCTGATGTACATTAGGGCTTGGGTGTTTATTTTTTCACTGGCTCATAACTGGGTTTCAATGTGCCTCCATTGGGGGTGTTAGGCATTCTCTTCTCGGGCCATATTGGGAATCTCCACCATAGGTATTGCTAGCTAACACTGTGTAATAATAAAGCCATAAGTCAAGTAGTTGTAGACCACCCTGAGATTTGTCCATTGTGAGTTTAGAGTATGATCTCCTCAGGGGTTTCCCAACCCAAAGAAAGTCAGACAGTGCTGTTTTGGTATCATGCCCAACATACTGACAGGGTATAAGAACCTAGGAAGCACATTCATTTTCATTGTGCTTATTCTGCACCACAGTGACAAAGGGAAGGGCTTCATCTTTTCAGGTCCAATTTCATTTGATGTAAAATGTTAGTTAGACTTGTTTGCTATGGATATTTTTGTACTTCTGCTTATGTTTATACTTGAGTATGTAATAGAATCAGGCAATCAAATTCCTCCACACTGTTTTGTATCATGTTGATTCATTTTGTAGTTGAGGGGCATAATGATGGGTTTGTCCAAGTTCAGCTTGTACCCCAAGAGTTTTCGGAGTTCACCCAGTGCCCCCAGGGCTGCTGAAACTGAAACTGCTTGGTTCTCCAAATGATAGAGAATATCATCTGTGTATGTAGACACTGTGCATATAGACACGGTATGTAGACACTGTGAATGTAGACACTGTGTACGTAGACACTGTGTATGCCTCACCCCATGCTTGAGTGCCCTGTATATCTTTATTAAGCAGCAAGTGTTTAGCTAGGGGTTCATGGTAAACAGTAAAATGGTATGGCATAATGGGACCACCTGTCTAGTGCTATTTTCTATATAAATGGCTCAGATATCACCCCATTACAGGCTACCCTGGCTGAGGGAAAGGATTACAACATGATGTCCCATGTAATAAAGGACTCAGGGATGTTGAACTCTATAAGGGTGTAAAAAAAGAAAAGTTCAAGAGACTCTATCAAAAGGCTTCTGGGTGTACATGGCCATTATCACAGCTGGATTTCTAAAGTTTTCTAGAGTCTCTGAATGCCAAGAGGGGGAGGAATAACTTCTGTGAGGAAAGTCTGCCCTGCATGAACTGACCCACTCAGCTCCTATTAGGGGCGCCATGTTTTACTTAGCCAAGTAACTAATACATTGGCTAAAATTCATAATGTTGATCTTTAGGAGTGAGATGGTTCTGAACTTTGAGACTCATTTGTTTTCCCTGTCAGATTCTGATAGAAGTGAAATATGGGCCTCCTGCAGATTGGATGCCATCTCGCATCTTTCATAAGCAGTATTGTGCATGTTTGCCAAATGCAGGGTCAGGCTATCCCTCAGCTATTTATAATACAGTAGTTTGGTAAAAACCCATCAGGTCCAGTGACCTTGTGGTTTTGTCAGTGGTGACTCACTCTCCGTGATTTTGATGGATTTATTTACTTTTATTTATTTTACCTGTCTCTTGCCGTTTCAGTTAGAGAGCAAGAAGTCTCTCCACTTTTTCCCTGATCAATATATGACATTTTGGAGTGAAAAATGGTATATCCTACACCTTTCCTATGTTAGTATGTTTAAGGGGGGGATGTAGAAATAAAATGGGAATCATCTGCATTAGGGCCATATATACATACTAAGAGTTTCCACTGACCCAATACAGCACTTAAGAAGATATAGCTTTCTTTGTCATCAGCCATCTCCAGTAAAAATGTAAATGGTGTGTTACAAGCCATTAGGATAGCAACCCCTGCCCCTCTATTGTTGTTCTCTGTCCCACCCAGCCTCTGGCAATCTGGCCAGCCACTGTGAGCATTTCTGGTGAAAAGGCAATGTTAAATCCTAGAATTTTAAAATGTCTGATTCCCTGCATTTTTTCTTTCGCCCCCTTTTGATGTCCGAGGCTGTGTATTTTATGTTAAAACATGTTATGAAATGGGTATCAGAATTTAGGCATCCTGATTGGTCCATACCTTCTAACGCACAGGAAAAAGGACCAGCAGTGCCCTGTGACCACTGATCCTAGTAGAGATGCCAGTTAGAATGTTGGCAAATTGAAAATCAGCCATCTTGTTTTCAACAACAGTGAGTGAAATACCAGGCTGTATTTTCGATCTGTCAACATACAGTATCTGTAAATATTGAGATGCCCATTTCATAAATGTTTATGCTTACTGCATGATTTAAAAAATATAAGCTCCCACCAGCCTTCTGACAGCATAATTTCTTGTTGCACCCACTGTACCTCTGAACCGCCGTGCAGCTGTCTCCCAATCCGTCACCCGCTTGCTCCCGCATTGGCGTAATGACTTAAAAAAACAGCGTGTTCTCTCTAGCACTGCCTGGTGCCATAAGGTACAGAAATTTAAAAAAAGGAAAGACAGCAAAATTTCTTGTTGCAGACTTTCTAAAGTAAATGAAGTAGGAGTGCTGCTAGTGGGGGGTGCCTTGACAACTACATGACAGGGAAGAAAAATACAAGTAAGGATGCCTTAGCAGATCAAATGTCCTCAACTCAAAGAAACAAACAGGCAGAGGAACTATTTTGCTTAAAAGTAACACAGATATTTAAGACTTTCACTGTGAAATACTGTGCATTTTAGTTATCACATACATCTGTATTTTTGATAACCATTTCATAAGCGCAATGAGACAGTTCAGGATGTGTGTTAGACACTTTAACACACGGCTAGGAGGCTGGACGTAGTTGGCTGGTAGCCTTGTATCTCACTATGCCTCCTAACCATGTGTTAAAGTGTCTCTTGCACACCCTGTCTTGTCTTGTTGCTTACTTAACACTTGAGGTTATCAGTGCATGGAATTGCCTCCTTCTTTCCTGTGCTATGAGTGGCATGAATTCCCTTTACTATTGTTTGTGGGATTTGTACAGTGGTCAGAGCCAAAGTACATCCCCCTGCAATGAAGATAAACCTTAGTCCCAGATCTGTTTGACTGTACCATACTTTTGTTTATGGACACAAATATAAATTTTTCACATTCATTAACTGTACCCAATATTATATTATACTAGAAAAACAAATTCAGAACACCAACACAACAGAATGCAAAACAACTGGTACAGGAACAAAAAGAGGATGAACATGATAAATAGATGGGGTACGCAAGCCCCCCCATTTAGGCCCATGTAAGACTTCTAGGGTTCAACCCCTCTAATTCCACTGGGCTCAGAAAAGGAAGATCAAGCCTCCATTAGCCCCAGTCCCTTATGACTTTGGTCAAATAACTGGTTAGTTTTTGCTTGTCGGAATGAGACCCATATGTTCCTCCCATAAAGGACTCATAAATAGAGGAGTCCTAATCTGGCAAACAAAAACACAGCACTGTAGGCCAGTGGCTTACCTACAAAACACTGTGCTCCTTTTGCCTCTAAATGCTTGTAATCCACAGTCGCTAGGGTCCCAAGGTCTCTGTAAAATGTAGACAACCCCCCCGATATTATTTAAACCTGCCACTCCTGTAGCTGCCTAAAATGGCCGCTACGTATATGCATGATTACGTCAGTGGAGCGACAGTGCTCCAGAGTGTTAACACAGGCTATATGGGGACCTTATAAATTATACCTTAAAATAACATTATTAGAGTGTTTCTGCATCAAATCCTTTACTGTGCAAGTGTGAAAAGGTTGTCACACCTGCACAGTAAAGGATCTGATGCAGAGGCGCTTTGATAATGTTATTTTAATATGTAATTCATAAGGTCACCATATAGCCTGTATTAACACTCTGGAGCACTGTCACTCCATTGACGTCATCACATACACATGTAGCGACTATCTTAGGTGACTAAAGGAGTGGCAGGTTTAAATAAGATTGGGGGGTTTGTTTATATTTTATGGAGATCTAAAGATCCTAGTGACTGCGGATTACAAGCATTTAGAGGCAAAAGGAGCACAGCGTTTTGTACGTAAGCCACCAACCTACAGTGCTGTAGTTTTTGTTGGCCACATTCATATTTATCTTTTTATGAGTCCTTTAAGGTATGTAAAATCTTGACTGTATATTGACTGGCCTTACTCTGAAACACATGGTGCTGAGACTGGCATGACTCCCTTACATACGTCGGTCATGTTAAGCCTTTTGGGGCCTTGGATGTGGTAAACGGTAGTGCCTTACTTGTTGCCAATTCAACCTGTTGGCTCAACATGTCTGTGTATTGTTAAAAGCCTCTTCATATCAGCCCCAACCCCCTCAGTACAGTTCAGCTATAGCTTCTTATATAATTACTTGCTGTCTTTCTAAGCTCCCCCCTCACATAAAGGTAAAGGGCAGGATTTCTTTTACAATTTGCTTAAGCTACACATTCAAGTGCTAGACACCTTGTGGCCCAAATTTTATTGTAGGGGAAATTGGTGCTGTATTTATATATTAGTGGGGGCTATCATATTCATAGGAACTCATTTGACCAGTTTAATTCCTGCAATAGCCAAGAGTCTTGGCCACATATTTTATGAGTGGTATGTTTAAACAGTTTACTCTGTAAATAAATATTTCTGAGTTTTGACCCATGGCTAAGTCTGTATTCTGTGGTTCTGGTGTCTAACAGTTTGTTTAAGGCAGCACCCAGAAATATTAGTCACTTAGTAACTGGCCTCTGCATGGCCATCATAGAAGCCCTACTTGGGTTACACTGGGGCTGTAGAACCAGCACATGGGAGCTTAGTAAGCCACTGGCTGGAGGCAGCTTACCTGCCACTGTATCCCTGGGGTAGTTCAGTGTGACTTATTTCATGCTCTGCGGTATCTGATGGTAAAGCTTTCTGTTCACAACTAGGCAGAAACTTTATTGTTGTTCCAGTGACTAGTTTCTGGCTCCCTCACCATCATGAAGTAGGGAGGAATAGGCCCCATCAGTCTGTTGGTGTCATGAACATTCTAAGGGTATGCCTTGTCAGCAAAACTTACATTACTGAAGAAATCAGTTTCAATATAATTGACTACAGTTGTTGAATGGTTTAATTAAGCAATAAAGCATGACCAACAGTTAGACTGACAGTATGTTAATAACCCCCTAGGGGCATAATGTTGTACAAGGTGCAGCCAAGTAACATATTGCCCAGAGGGGGTGATTACCTGAACGTGAATCTAACTCCTGGGAGTGCCTTATTGCTATTATAAAAATTATTCCAAAGGAAATGTGTTAGAAGTATACCTTTTGAATCTTTTCCTTTTTGAGAGGAAGATTTGTAATAAAATAGTTCATCCGCCAACTTAAAGGAATGCTGATTCAAAATCAGACTACACCATTGCAGTCATCCAGAAGTGCTAGAAGGTATAATGCTGACAGGAAGAATTCATGTACCATGATAATCAGGTTGTACATGACAGTGTAAAAGACAGTAATGCAAGGGTCTCAGAATGCATACAGCCAATCAGAGTGCAGCATTTCTGAGACACTTTCTATAAAATCTTTAATTGGATAAATTCAGGTCCATTTTGTCAGATGGCCATGGAAGCTTTTGCACTGTAACAGTCTTGTATGATTATTGAATATAGTTATTATAATTACTGGGCAGACTGTATGGGTCTTGTGATCCTATTCTGTTGATAAAATGTATCTTTCTATGTTGTACAATAGACAGTATAGTGCCACTTCCAGGATGAAGCACTGTAGCACAATTTCAGCCAGTGATATCTGGCAGAATAATGCAGGAGCCACTATAATCCAATGGTAATTACTCCAGTTACTACAATGTGTCATACAGGAAGCTGACATCTAATTACAGAGTGATTCATCCTGCTGGGCAGCACTGTATATGTTAGTCCACTAAAAGATACTGTATCAACCTATCAAATTGTGGTCTAGTATTCCACGTGCCAAGAGAACATCTTTATTTTACTGTTTTTGTTTGTGACATTATGGTCCCTTGTATTCATCTATAATTAACCTGAAGTTGTACTTATGGAATGTGAACTTGGACTGTTGTTGCTGGAGGCAATAGCAGATGTTGGGCTAGAAATTCCTGGTCTTCCATCTAGCTTTTCACACAAGTGGAGGGCCACTTCTGACCAGGGCCTCTGGTTATCACTGGGCAATCGTTTTCTTGGAACATTTAAAATACATCTCGACTTAAATCCATCTGGGACCTTAATACGGTTGGGCAGAGAGCTTGGAAAAAGATTGTCCCTCAGCACTTCAAAGGGTAAGAGGGGTAAAGGAGAAGCCCTTCCACCACAAACTGTTCTGACCTTAGCCTCCCCAAGTTCATTCTTTGAGAGATGTAAGAAAGCCTTGAAATCATGATCCCCAGGGCAATCATCAGGGTCTATTCCAAGTCTAACCCTCACAGGTCTATAAATAGATGTAACAGGTGGTGTAGAAGGATTTACACTTATGTTCCACGGTTGCCTAGAGGTCTGAACTAGTGCCTCATCTGATGGCTGATTCATAGCGCTATGCATATGAATCACAGGTTCTTTAATTGGACCACGGTAATTCCCTTTATCAGATACATCTTTTGGAAAGTGACCCTCCTTTTTCTGGTTTGGATCACCTCTCATCTTCTCTTCCTTCTGGGGAACTGATGACCCAGCATGCACTCTTGCCATAGACTTTTCTTTCTTTTCAGCTGGCTGTTTTGCCTTCTTTGGGTCTTGTTCTTCTGCAGTGGTGAGAAATTCCTTTAATCTGTTTGTCAGTTCTTCCATGCTGGGAGTTTCCTTCTTCTCATGCAGTGGAACCTTCTTTAGCTTTGCTGGTAAGCACTTATTATCAATCCAATCAGAGAATGCCAACTGACTGAAGTAATCACGATCCCTCTGCAATCATATAATGGCAGTAACAAAGAATTATGTGGGTATACTAGATGTAGCAAACTGATTTTCACAGAATATAATTTTTTATAAGGTCCTCCAAAGTTCTACTGTGAAGTTATTAATCTTTCACCTTTAAAATATTTAACTACATAGGGATGGCAGGTAAGGGGGCAGTATGGTCTAATGTAGTGTAAGGTGATCTACTGGTTAGAGCATTGGCTTGAGAACAGGTTTGAACCCCACTTGAGCCAAATGCTGTTACCTTGAGTAAGCCAATCTCATCTGGGCTATCCTGGGTACATAAACTGTATAAAAACGGGACATTGTGGCAACAGTAGGAGGTCTAAATTCAATAAGGTGAATGGGACAGGAAGCGTGATTAAGGGCAGATTCAGCTTGAAGTGTGACTATTATAAACATCGTTGTGAAACGCTAAACTCCTTCAATTGTTTACCGCTGGACCAGAAAAGGAATTTAAAATGGTTGGGACAGATTCACTAAGTGATATAGGGTAAAAAAAAACTCAATATTTATTAGATAAATTGAAAATAAAAGAAATCTAAATACAATCTGAGAGATTCAAATAACAAGTACATACAAACTAAAATTAATAATAAATTTAGGAGTATGACTTTTGTTGCTAAAGTCAGGCAATTATGGGAACCTATAGATGGTAAGCAAAAACAACAGCAACAAAGTACAAAACTTTTTATCAGTTCTGTAAAGCAGGCTTTAAACCTGACTGTAAGTGTTATAATTAACAATTAGATACAACTTTTATTACTAGCATTATATAAGCAAGTGTTGACTCAAATCACTGTCTGAAACACAAGCCCAACCATTATAAAAAAACAGACTGTATGAAATAAAAGTCCATTCATTATTAAATTATTACATATGAAAATATAAACTTTGATAAAAATCTGGATAAACGTATAAATCTGTTAATATTTGTGTAAAATGTGTCCAACTTATACCAATTGAATTATATCTTGATGTGTATTTGAAATGATAGAAGCAATATTTGTATTGGATAAATGACGCTAGTATGTACGAAAAAATTACTCACCTTAGTAATTGTGCTTCTTCTAATGGAGTCTTGCTGTATTCTGACAATCTGCAGTTAGCTCCAGCCTTTAAACTGCCCCGGAGAGTATAGGGTTAATTTTCTAAGCAGTGCATAGAACGTTGAGCTTGAGCTCGGTTGAGGTCTTTGTCTGCAGCACTTTGAAACCCAACCGTCAGATTCTTACGAGCAAACACTCACTAACTATACTATGTGGAAATTGTAAAATTTTAATTAGCCAACTGGCAACATAAAGTTTGGATTCCCAAGGAAGACTGAAGTCAGGAAACCCAAAACCAAAACCTATCCAAAATAAAGATTATAATACAAAGCACCCAGCAACATGGAGGGTGTGCTGAAGACACCCTTGGGGTGCAACACTGCACCTGCCCACCCACTTCCCAAAAACAGGTTCTGAGAGGGGAGGCAGGGAGGGAGGTCAGAATACAGCAAGACTCTATTAGAAGAAACACAATTACTAAGGTGAGTAATTTTGCCTTCAAACAACATGAAGTCTTGCTGTATTCTGACAATCTGCAGACTACCAAGCAGTACCTCCATGGAGGAGGGAGATAACCTACTTTGGGAATAGGCTCTGAAGTACTGCTGTGCCAAACCGAGCATCACCCCTAGCCTGGATATCCAGAGAGTAATGCTTGGTAAAGGTATGGACTGTTTTCCAGGTGGCTGCTTGAAAAATTTCTAACAGAGGAATATCCCTGGCAGCAGCCAGGGAAGCAGCTGTACCTCTTGTAGAGTGAGCCCTCAGGCCTGAGGGTGGAATTTTTCCCAGTTTCTCATAGCAGAATTGTATACAAGACACAATCCACCTGGCAATAGTTCTCTTGGTAGCAGGTTTGCCCTTTCCCACTTCCCCATAAGTGAGGAACAACTGGAGGGAATCAAACCTGTGACCCTTGGTACGCTCTATGTAGTAGCTAAGGGCTCTTTTAACATCTAAACTGTGTAACCTCCTCTCTACGGAGGAAGAATGATCAGTGAAGAAGACAGGAAGAGACACAGACTGATTCAAATGGAAGTCTGAAACCACTTTGGGCAAGAACCTCCTATTGGTTCTAAGGACCACTTTATCTCTATGAAAGGAGATAAAATCAGATTCCACTGACAGGGCTTGCAATTCACTGATTCATCTGGCAGAGGTAATGGCTACCAAAATCACAGTTTTCCAAGTCAAGTACTTAAGCTCTGCTGAGGACATAGGCTCGAAAGGAGGTTGCATAAGTCAAGCAATGCAAACATTTAAGTCCCAGGCAGGGGCAGGATCCCTGAAGGGAGGATTGGTATGAAGCAATCCCTTGAAAAATTTGCAGAACACAGGATGAGATGATAGTGAGGAAGGCTTCCCCACTGACAGAAAAGCAGAAACAGCTGACAAGTGTACCTTGAGAGTAGCTGGTCTGAGGCCTAGGCCATTAAGATGGACCATATAATCCAGAACTGTAGGCAATTCAGCAGTGTCTGGAGAGATATGCTTCTTGGAACACCAAATGCTTAATCTTTTCCATTTGGAGTCATAAGTTTTTCTGGTGGATGGCTTTCGAGAGGCTTTGAGAATATCCAGAACCCCCTGAGACAGATCCAAATCAGCATACTCTAACTCTTCAAGAGCCATGCCTTGAGATTGAGAGACCAAAGATTGGGGTACCAAATCCTCCCCTGAGAGGAGGTTAACAGGTTGTAATTCCTGGGAAGAGACAGGGAAGATGGACTGCTAGAGACAGCAACGGAGGGTACCAAGGCTGTCTGGCCCAGTCTGGAGCAATCAGAATCACTTTGCAAGGTTGTGGCCTTGCCTTGACTAGAACCCTGAACAGAAGAGGAAAAGAAGGGAAGGCATACAGAAATTTCCCTTCCCAGTTCAAAATCGGAGCATCCAGAGGGATTGAACCCAAGACTGGGAGTCTGCAACAAAACAGAGGGAGTTGGTGATTGTCTTGGGCTGCAAAGAGATCTATCTCTGGAGTGCCCCACCTTGAAAAAATCACTTTCAACACCAGGGGATCCAGGGACCATTTGTGATGGCCCTGGGAGATCCTGCTCAGTGCATCTGCCAGCACATTGTCCTTTCCTGGAAGGTGGACTGCTGTCAGAGAGGTCTGCAGGGAATCAGCCAGGGACCACAATTTCATGGCTTCCGTGCACAAGGCCCTAGACCGAGTGCCTCCCTGCTTGTTGATGTACCACATGGTAGTGGTGTTGTCTGTTCTGACCTGAACCACCTTGTTCTGCACAGACTGAGAAAAAGCTTGCAGGGCCAGAAAAACTGCCCTGAGTTCCAGGAGATTGATATGGAGAAGGGACTCCTGAGGGGACCACAGTCCCTGGGCTGTGAGATCCCCCAGATGAGCTCCCCACCCGAAAAGGGAAGCATCCGTGGTAAGGACCACCGAATGAGACTGAGTGACAAATGGGACCCTTGCCTTAAATTGTACTGATCCTGCCACCATTGAAAAGCTTGGATCAGTGTCTGAGTCACTGGAATCAGTTTGGTAAGAGGGCCCTTCCTTTGGGACCAAAAGGCCCTCAGATGGAACTGAATGTCCCTCATCTGAAATCTTGCCCCTTGGACCACTGCTGTAGAAGCTGCCATGTGGCCCAAGAGCTGAAGGAAATGCCTTGCTGGTCGAGACACCTGAAGGCTGAAAGAAGAAGCCAGTTCTATAAGAACTCTTGCCCTTTCAAGGGGAAGAAAGGCTCTTGCTTTGACAGTGTCTAGCTCTGCCCCTATAAAGGTAAGAAGCTGCACTGGTTCGAGAACTGATTTGAGGAGGTTGAGAAGAAATCCCAGGAAAGTGAGCATTTGCTGGTTGACTTGCAGGTCTGACTTGACTTGGCCAGGAGACTGACCCACTATGAGCCAGTCGTCCAGATATGGAAAAATGGAAATCTTTTGCCTTCTTAAAAAGGCCACTACTACTGCCAGGCACTTTGTAAAAACCCTTGGAGCTGATGTTAGGCCAAAGGGCATTGCTTTGAACTGGTAATGGCCTGAGGGCAACTTGAACCTGAGGTACTTTCTGTGGGAGCACCTGATGGGGATGTGAAAGTAGGCATCTTTGAGGACCAGGGAGGCTAGCCAGTCCCCTGGCCTTAGAGAGAGAAGAATTATTCTCAGAGTCACCATCTTGAACCTTGGTTTTAAAAGATGTTTGTTCAGGTATCTTAGCTCTAGGATGGGTCACCACTCCCCTGTCTTTTTTGGGGTAAGGAAGTACCTGGAGTACAGACCTTTGCCCCAGTGTAGGGTAGAAACTCTCTCTATGGCTTTTAAGGCCAGAAGAGATGAAACCTCTGCTTCTAGGGCAAGGGTTTCGGAGAGACTTGCAGGTGGAAAAGATCTGGCTCTCATCTTCGGAAATTATTTGAAGCTGAGAACCAGTCCCTGGCTTACTACTTCTAGGACCCACTTGTCTGAGGTAACAGACACCCAGTCCTGGATGAAGTAAGCCAGCCTGCCCCCTACAGTTTTAGGAGAGTCGACCTGGGCAGGCCCATCAGGGTGTCTGCTTGGCAGGGGCCTTAGGCTGAGGAGTGGAAGCAGCCCTGCTCATCCCCCTTCTGCCTCTCCCTCTGAAGAACCCCTTCTGTGAAAAGGGAGAAGAGGCCTGTGCTTGGTAGAAAGGCCTAAGAAAAGGCCTGCCCCTGCCCCTAGATTGCTGCCTTTGAGGAGTTGCCTGCCTCTCCTTGGCCTGTGCACTCCTATAAGTGGTCCTATATTCCTCTATCTTCTTCATGTAATTCTCTGTCTGCTCCCCAAACAGAGAATTACCTTCCACAGGGAAATCCATGGCCTTAGTCTGGGTGTCCTGTGAGAGGCTAGTACATCTGAGCCAAGTCATTCTACGAAGAGCCACAGAGGTAGCCATGACTCTTGATGACACATCATTGGAGTCCACAGCAGCATGAAACTGTACCTTAGATGCCTCAATCCCATCCGCAGCCACCTTCTCCAGCTCCTTGGCCAGCTGGGGGGAGGCCTGTTTAGACAGTGCCAGAACAGTGTCCCACCTGGACTTCTGGTACCTGGCTGTATAGGCCATATAATTAGCCTGCCTGAGTCCCAAAGAGGATGCCATGTATTGCTTCTTTGCCAAGGCATCCATCCTCCTGGAGTCTTTATCTGGCGGGGTGTGAAGCCAGGGAAACATTAGCCCTGTCACAGGCTGCAGCCTGCACGACCCCAACAATGCTGCATTGCTGGTAGAAAAACTCCGTGGCTGAGCCTGATAAAGTATACCTCTTGTCCATTCTTCTATCAATAGGAGGTACAGAATTAGGAGCCTTTAACATTTTTTGTGTCTGTTTCCCAAAAGATTTGTGCAAGGGAATAGACAGCCTCCTGGACTCTGGGATGTCCATCATTTCAACAAAATCAGGCTCCTCTTGATCCTCTGTAGCTTCCTCCAAAAGGTGGAGAGTTTCAGCCACTTTCCTGTAAAACAGATAGTGGTGAGGGGACTCAGAGAGCCTAGGAGGGGAAACACCAGAAGGTCTGTCTGGGGAGATGTCCAGTTCAATGGGCACATCCAGACTTTCTGCTCCATCATAGTCTTCATCTTGTTCATAATCCCCCTCCTCCTCAAATTCCAGTTCATAAAATTCTTCAGGGGCATAATCCTGAACCAGTGGAACTGACCGAACCGAACCCCTAGCTAACGGAGCGGGATTGGATGGAACTGGGTGAAGCGATTCAACAATCTGAATCGCTCGGGCAATCTCATCAGCGGTCGGAACATTGAACCTCTGGATCCAAACTGGCTGATTTGTATTTTCTTTTCCTTTTTGTAGGAACTGATCCCTCAGGATCGGCTCTCCTCTTGCCCGAAAAAGTATTACCCTGGTCAGAGGGCACTCCTTCTGGTTTGGTCAGAACCGAACCGGGCTGGCCATCTGGGTCAGTGGACTTCTCGGTCTCCTTTTCCCTAGGTCTACCTAATCTCTTCTCCAGGGTATACTTAGGAACATTTTTACAAATTTGGCAGTCTGTATCGAGGTGTTCAAACCCCAGACAATAAACACAGGTGGTGTGGGGATCGGCCTTAGCAAAAACCTCCCCACACTCACTGCAGTTTTGAAACCCAGTGGGCCCGTTTTTTTTCTTGGGTTTCTCAGACATGGCCAACCTAACCAAATGTACCCTTTTTTTGGCAACCATCACGGGTATTGGAAAAAAACGTTTAAAACATGTTTTTTTTGAAACCGATAAGGACCAGTAACCACACTCTAAAGCAAAGTACAAGAATTCAATATATAGGATCGGTTCAGCCGAACTGATCGAACAAGTTTACAATTTCCACAAGTAATCAGAAAAAACTATCTAGTACTCACGGTACCACAGACAGAGCCTGAACCGATAATGCGGAATAATTTCAGCTTAAAACCGACACTTTAACCGACTTTTGAACCGAGCTGAAGGAGAAATCTCCGGAGCGACTGTTCAGTGAGGCGGAGTAAAGAATCTGATGGTTGGGTTTCAAAGTGCTGCAGACAGAGATCTCAACCGAGCTCGAGCTCAACGTTCTATGCACTGCATAGAAAATTAACCCTATACTCTCTGGGGAAGTTTAAAGGCTGGAGCTAACTGCAGATTGTCAGAATACAGCAAGACTTCATGTTGCTTGAATGAGGAACTTTTGTTTTTATATGCCCGTTGTATGTTTTTGTACTGTGTGATTTTTTATTATAGACAAATAAGTTATTTAACAGGACCATCTTGAAAATGGGTCTTTGACTTAATGATGTGAAAAAGATCTTTCCTGTATAAAAATAAACATTTTTACTACTACTACTTACAAATGGAATGCAATGTATACAAATATAAGAAATGTAGGTGATAAAATGGACAGACTGTGAGCTGTAATGGCTACAGAAGCTCTGGATGCTAGAGAAATAATGGAAATATGGATGAATCAAAACAACAGCTGGGATCTAAATGTTCCTGGCTACACTCTATTTAGGAGGGGCAGGGAGGGTGCCCAGGGAGTGGCAGTGCATGTAACAAGTCATAAGGGTCTCAGAGGATAAATCAGTTGGGAGAGGTGTTGAGTCACTGGCTCTACCTAACAAATAAGAAAAAAATACTTACCATAGTAATGTTGTTTCTTCTAATGGAGTCTTGCTGTATTCTGACTATATGCAGTTAGCCCCAGCACTTGAACTGCTCCAGAGAGGAAAGGGTTAACTCTATGCAGGAGCATAGAACGTTGAGCTCTAGCTCGGTTTTCAAACCTCTGTCTCTGGTAGATATCAGTGTAACCGTCAGATTCTTACGAGCACTATACTAACTAATAGCTATAGAAATTGTTTTACATTTTAGCCCATAGGCAACAAATGCTTGGGTCCAAAAATACTCAAGTCAAGAACCCAAGAAGAACCATACATAGATAGTGAAAATGCAATAACAATAACATAAAACGAAAAGATCCCACCCGGCCAGGAAGGGTACAAAGGTACACCTCTGGGGTGCAACACTGTACCTGCCAACCCACATCCCAAAAGACTAGGTTCTGGGGGGGCAGGGAGGGAGGTCAGAATACAGCAAGACTCCATTAGAAGAAACAACATTACTATGGTAAGTAATTTTTTTCTTCAAACAACATGAAGTCTTGCTGTACTCTGACTATATGCAGACTACGAAGCAGTTCCCCCCTGTAGGAGGGAATAACAGAACCTTACTTTGGGAACAGACTCTGCAGTACTGCTGTGCCAAACCTAGCATCACTCCTAGTCTGGGTATCCAGAGAGTAATGCTTGGTGAATGTATGGACTGTTTTCCAGGTGGCTGCTTTACAGATTTCCACCAAGGGAATATCCCTAGCTGCTGCCAGGGAGGCAGCAGTACCCCTGGTCAATTGAGCCCTCAGGCCTGAGGGGGTCTCTTTCCCCAATTTTGAATAGCAGAATTGGATGCAGGAGACAATCCACCTGGCAATAGATCTTTTAGTGGCAGGTCTACCTTTTCCTACTTCTCCATAAGTAAGAAATAACTGGGTACAATCATTCCTATGGGCCTTAGTATGCTCTATATAATAGCTAAGTGCCCTCTTCACATCCAGACTGTGTAACCTTCTCTCCCCTGAGGAAGAATGGTTAGTGAAAAACATAGGCAAAGACATAGATTGATTCAGATGAAAATCCGAAACCACTTTAGGAAGAAATTTTCTATTCATCCTAAGGACTACCTTATCCCTATGGAAGGAAGTGAAGTCAGGTTCAACTGACAGAGCCTGCAACTCACTGATTCTCCTGGCAGAAGTAATGGTTACCAGGAAGACAGTCTTCCAAGTCAAGTACTTAAGCTCAGCTGAGGATAAAGGTTCAAAGGGGGGCTGCTTAAGCTGTGCAATGCAGACATTCAAGTCCCAAGCAGGATTTGGCTCCCTGAAAGGAGGATTGATGTGAACCAGACCTTTGAAAAACTTACTAAAAACAGGGTGAGATGCCAGAGAAGATCCTTTCCCTGCAGAAAGAAAAGCAGAGACAGCTGCCAAATGCACTTTAAGGGTAGCGAACCTAAGGCTTAAGCTATTAAGATGAAACAGATAATCCAAGGCTGCAGCAATGCTCACAGAGCCTGGTTGTATGTCTCTCTCATAACACCAAATACTGAATCTCTTCCATTTAGAATTGTAAGTTTTTCTAGCGGAAGGTTTTCTGGGAAACCTTAAGGATATCCATTACCCCTTACATACTCTAACTCTTCAAGAGCCAAGCCTTGAGCCTGAGAGATTGAAGATTGGGATACCAAATCCTCCAGAGAGGAGGTCAGAAAGTCATGCCTCCAGGGCAGAAACAGGGGAATTGAGACTGTCAGGGACAGCAGCAGAGGATACCATGATTGTCTGGCCCAATCTGGGGCCACTAGGATCACTGTGCAGGTTTGAGACCTGATCTTGATCAGCACTCTGAATATCAGTGGAAAAGGAGGGAAAGCATAAAGAAACCTGCTCATCCAGTCTAACAGAAGACCATCTATGGGAACAGTCCCCAGGACTGGAGGTCTGCAGCAGAATAGAGGAAGTTGATAATTGTCTGGGACCACAAACAGATCTATCTGTGGAGTGCCCCATCTCCTGAAAATTACCTGGGAGGACATGAGAATTCAGGGACCACTCGTGGTGACCCTGAGATAGTCTGCTTAGAGCATCTGCCAGCACATTGTCCTTCCCTGGAAGGTGAACTGCTGTTAGAGAAGTTTGGAGGGAATAGGCTAGTGACCATACCTTCATAGCTTCCGTGCACAAGGCTGTGGACTGAGTGCCCCCCCCCGCTTGTTTATGTACCACATTGTAATGGTGTTGTCTGTCCTATCTGCACCACTTTCCCTTTGACTGATTCTGAGAATGCCTGAAGGGCTAGATACACAGCTCTGGGCTCCAGAAGACTGATGTGAAGGAGTGACTCCTGCTGAGACCAAGTACCCTGTGCAGTGAGAGTCCCTAGGTGGGCTTCCCACCCAAGGAGACAGGCATCTGTAGTCAGGACCACTGAGGGTGCTTGACTGAGAAATGGGACACCCTGTCTGAGATTGTCCTGATCCAACCACCACTGGAGGGCTTGGACAAGAGTCTGAGTCACTGGAATCAGTTTGGTGAGAGAATCCCTTTTCTGAGACCAAAAAGACCTTAAATGGAACTGAATGTCCCTCATCTGGGACCTGGCTCCCTGAACCACTGCAGTGGAAGCTGCCATGTGGCCTAGGAGCTGAAGAAACTGTCTGGCTGGACGAAACACCAGAGGTCAGAAAGAAGAAGCCAGATCTGTAAGAGCATGGGAGGAAGGCCTTTGCCTGAACAGTATCCAGCTCTACCCCTATAAAGGTAAGGAGCTGTACTGGTTTGAGAACTGACTTGGATAGATTGAGAAGGAATCCCAGAGAACTTAGAGGATTCTCGGTGACCACTAGAGCTCACTTGACTTGGTCTGAAGACTGGCCTACAATAAGCCAGTCTAGATATGGAAAGACTGAGATGTCCTGCCTTCTGAGGAAGGTTTCCACTACTGCTAGACATTTTGTGAACACCCTTGGGGCAGATGTCAGGCCGAATGGCATGGCCCTGAACTGGTAATGACCTGGAGGTAACTCAAACCCGAGGTACTTTCTGTGGGAGCACCTGATAAGAATATGAAACTAGGCATCCTTGAGGTCCCGGAAAGCTAGCCAGTCTCCTGGCCTCAGAGAGGGAAGACTTATTCCCAGAGTCACCATTTTGAATTTTGTCTTTGTGATGTGTTTGTTCAGATATTTCAGGTCTAGGATAGGTCGCCACTCCCCTGTCTTTTTTGGGGTAAGGAAGTATCTTGAATATAGTCCTTTCCCCCTGTGCTGTGGAAGAACCTTCTCCATTGCTTTTAAGAGTAGTAGGGAAGAACCTTCTGCCTCCAGAGCAATTGTTTCCAGGGGTGTTGCAGGTAGATAAGACCTGGCTCTCAATCTGGGGAATCTTTTGAAGTTGAGAGCAAGTCCCTAGCTTACTACTTCCAGGACCCAATGGTCTGAAGTAATAGAATTCCAGGCCTGGAAGTAGTAAGCCAGCCTGCCCCCTACTGGAATTGAGGAGGTGACCCGGTCTGACATATCAGGTGTCTGTTTGGCAGGAGCCTTAGCTTGAGAAGAGGATATAGCCCTGCTCATCCCTCTTCTACCTCTCCCTCTAAAGAACCCCCTCTGCTGGAAGGAAGAGGAAGCCTGAGCATGGTAAAAAGGCCTATGAAAAGGCCTGCCCCTGCCAGTCCTAGATTGCTGCTTCTGAGGAGTGGTTTGCCTTTCCTTGGCCACTGCACTCCTGTACGTGGTCCTGTACTCATCCATTTTCTTCATGTAAGACTCTGTCTGCTCCTCAAATAGAAAATTACCAGTGACAGGAAAATCCATGGCCTTAACTTGGGTATCCTGTGAAAGGCTAGTACACCTGAGCCAAGCGAATCTCCTTAAGGAGACAGATGTAGCCATGACTCTAGATTCCACATCATTAGAGTCCACAGCAGCATGAAACTGCACCTTGGATGCCTCAATACCATCAGCAGCCACCTCCTCCAGCTCCTTGGCTAACTGAGGGGAAGCCTTCTTAGACAGCTCCTGAACCGTATCCCACCTGGACCTCAGGTACCTGGCTGTATAGGCCATATAGGCAGCCTGTCTGAGTCCCAAGGAGGATGCCAAATATTGTTTTTTGGCCATGGCATCCTCCTTCCTAGAATCCTGATCTGGGGATGTGAAGCCAAGGGGATATTAGCCTTGTCACAGGCTGCAGCCTGCACTACCCCAACATGGCTACAATGAGTGTACAAGAAATCCGTAGCAGAACCTGATAACATATACATCCTGTCCATCTTTTTATCCACAGGAGGTATAGAAGTGGGCATTTGCAAGATTTTTGGGGTCTGTTTCCCTAAGGACTTATGTAGTGGGATAGACAGCCTCTTGGATGTCCATCATTTCCACATAGTCAGGTTCTTCCTCCTCCTCCTCCTCAGCAGCTTCCACAACTGGGAGCTGGAGAGTTTCAGCCACTTTGTTGTAGAACACAAACTGGGAAGGGGACTCAGAAAGTCTAAGAGGTGAGACATTGGAAGGCCTGTCTGGGGAGATGTCAGGCTCTACAGGTTCATCTAGGCCTCCAAAATCATAATCATCATCATGGAAACTCTTCATCTCCCTCCCACTCAACATCATAAAAAGCCTCCGGATCATAATCCGTTGGGGCTGGAACCATCCGAACTGACCGCCTGCCTGAAGGCATCGGTCTGGATGGAACCGGGTGTAGCGACTGTACAATGCTTATCGCTTTCGCAATCTCCTCAGAGGTTGGGATCTGCGGGGTTGCATCCGAACTGGCTGATTTTCTCTTTTTCTTAGATGGAACTGATCCCTCAGAATTGGCTCTCCTTTTGACCGAGGAGGTATCGCCCGTGTCAGCAGGCACCTCCTCAGGTTCGGTTGGAACCAAACTGAGCTGGTCATCCAGATCAGCGGATTTCTCTGCCTCTTTTTCCTTCAGCCTACTTAATCTTTTATCCAAAATGGCTTTGGAAAAATTCTTGAAAATCTGGCAGTCTGTTTTGAGGTGGTCAAACCACAGACAATAAACACATATGAGGTGGGGATCAGCTTTAGCAAAAGCCTCCCCATACTCAGTACAGTGTTGAAACCCAGTGGGACCGGTTTTCTTCTTGGGTTTATCAGACATAGCCTTTTTCAAAAGTTACCCTTCTCAGCTTTCAAGCCAGGTAACACAAACGTATCGGTTACCAACTATGTCATGGGTTGTGGAAAAAAACAAAAAAAGGTTTGGTTTTTTGAAACCGATAAGAACCGGAAACCACAAATAAATGAGGGAATTGGAACAGATTTGTTTTGGTTCCCAACTGGACCGACCGATAGGAAACTGAAGAAAAACAATTTCTAATTCAACAAGTTATTATCTACTTACTTACACTACCTGTACCGTAGACAGAGACTTGATACCAAAAATAAATCAAACGGTTGAGAAAAAACAACCAATTTTTACTTTCACTGAAGCGAAGCGAAGGAGAACTCTCCGGAGCGACTTCACAGATAGGTGGAGTAAAGAATCTGACGGTTACACTGATATGCACCAGAGGCAGAGGTTTGAAAACCGAGCTCAAGCTCAACGTTCTATGCTCCTGCATAGAGTTAACCCTTTCCTCTCTGGAGCAGTTCAAGTGCTGGGGGTAACTGCATATAGTTAGAATACAGCAAGACTCCATGTTGTTTGAATGAGAGAAATATAGAACATGGGAGATCTACAGGCCCACAGATCACTGGGCAGATGAGGACATGGAATGGGAAATTTGGACAGCATGTAGCCAGATTAGAACAATACTCATGTGGGACTTTAACCTCATGGACATTAACTGGGACACTCGGACAGTGGCAAGTCAAAACCCTCAAACGTTCCTAGAAGTAACAGAGGACGACCTTCTCACACAATGGGTGCAGGAATCAATCAGAGTGGGGTACAACTTTGGACCTGGTAATGCCTAACCAGTTCATTATCAGGAATATCATGACAGAGGACCAAATTAAATGGAACAGGCACAGCACTATTAAGTTCAACATTGTGCTGGGATCTGAGTAATTGAAATCCTGCACTGTGAACCCTGACTTTATGAATGTTGTCGATGGCAAAATAATATAAGATCAGCCGAAAGACCTACTCAAGATTGAGAAAATGGAGAAAAAGTCAACAGCGATTAAAGGGGCAGTAATGGGAGCTGCTCAAGCTTGTATAAATTTTGATAGCAGGACCCAGAAACCAAAGAAGTCACTTTGATTAAACAAGCAGGTGAGGGAAGCAATTCAGGACAAACATATAAGGTTTTATGCTATACAAGGGGGACCCAAATGACACCACAAAAACTTCCCTATAGGTGATCAAGTGGTCTGAATTGTTGATTATTGGTCAGTGACAGTGTAGTGGGTAAATGAGTTACTGTGAGGGGAGAAACTGGCAGAAAAGAGTTAATAATATACAGGATAAAGTATGGGGGTGCAGTGTGTTTTGAGAATTTTACAAACACCCAAGTTGTTGGATGGCACATAAACAGTCATCCAACAATGAAGGTGTGAGTAAAATTTGAATTTTACACACTGCACCCCATATTTAGTTTTATTTAGTTTAGGGGTCGCATTTTTTCACTGGTTCAGATGTGAAAAGTACAGTTACGTAAGAACTTACCATAACAGTAGATCGTCGAGAGAGGCTCTTGCAGTAGGTAATAACAAATAGGACTGAAGCCGGCAGGCGTCAGGACCCCACTGAAAAATTTCTAGCTAGCAGTCTCTGACGGGGGACCGCCCCCACGTCAGGTGATGTCAGTATAAAGGGGCGGTCCCCCACGCCCGTCTTCCAGTTCTTTCCTGCCAAAGGCCAAAAAAGGCAAGATGACAGAGACGCGGATGTTTCCTTCACTGGAAAAGGAGCTGAAAAAGCTTAGGGGGATGGGGGGGAAGGTATTACCTACTGCAAGAGCCTCTCTCGAAGATCTACTGTTAAGGTAAGTTTTTATGTAACTGTACTATCTTACTTCGAGAGGTCTCTTGCAGTAGATAATTACAAACAGGACTGAGTCCCAAGCAGTCTGGAACAACCAGAAGCAAACAGGAGGAGGCAAACTACCCAAAAGTAGACCCTCTGACTGTGAAGGTATTAGGAAAGAAGACCCTGCAGAACAGCCAACCCGAAGCCCGCTCTACGATGACAGGCAATGTCCAAACTGTAGTGTTTCGTAAAGGTATGGACAGAAGTCCAAGTAGCGGCTGCACAGATGTCTGCCACTGACACATTCTTGAAACAAGCAGCAGAGACAGCAACCCCTCTGGTGGAGTGCCTTCTGATCTGACCCGGCAGGGTCTTGTTGTACTTGTCATAACAGAAAGTGATACAATGAGCCAGCCATTTAGATAGAAATTGCTTAGAAACAGCATTGCCTTCTCTTTTATGAGCAAAAGAGACAAACAGTTGATCAGTCTTTCTGAGATCCTTCGTCCTTGTGGTGTAATATCTCAGGATTCGGTGAACATCCGAAGTATGCAAGAGGTACTCCCCTTGATTGGAGTGCTGTGTAAAAAAAAGCAGGCAGCTCCATGGATTGATTCAGCGTAGATTCCGCTATCACCTTAGGGAGAAACTTAGAGTTGGTACGCAGAGCCACACATTCCTTGTGGAAAATCAAGTACGGGATTTTGCACATGAGGGCCTGAGGCACGGAAATCCTTCGAGCAGAATTAATGGCCACTAGGAAGAGGGTCTTCCAAGAAAGGAACTTTAGGTCTGCAGAGGCTGCCAGCTCGAAAGGAGGCAGAGTAAGCTTCTCAAGGATAAAATTTAAGTCCCAAGGAGGGGCAAGAGCATGAATAGGGGGACGCAAGTGGAGAACCCCTCTAAGAAAAGTCTTAGAGACTTCCAACTGCGCAAAAGTCCTGTCCCCAAAAGGAACATGGTAAGCAGAGATGGCTGCCATGTGAACCTTCAGAGAGGAATGACTGAAACCCAGATCAAAGAGATGGTGCAAGTAGTCCAACAGCCGCCCAACAGAGCAAGAGAATGGCTCAAAATCTTTGGAAGTGGCCCAAATAGAGAACCGATTCCATTTCATGGCATAGGTAGATCTAGTGGAGGGCTTTCTGGCCTCCACCAGAATCTCAGCGACCAAAGTGGAAACCCCGAAACGAGCTTGAGCTATGTCTGCAGGAGCCACATGTGCAACTGAAGGGACTTGAGGCCTGGATGGACCAGGGTCTCCTGATCCTGGGTCAGCAAAAGTTGTGACAGAGGAAGAGGAGGTTCCTCTGAATACTGTTGCAGAAGAGAGACCCAAACTTGCCTGGGCCAGAAAGGAGAGATGAGGATCATGTGAACTCCTTCCGAGCTGAGTTTCTGTAAGACCCTTGGAATCAAGGGGATCGGGGGGAAGGCATAGACAAATCTTCCCTTCCAGTCTGGAGACAGAGCATCTCTCCAAAAAATGCCACGCCCTGGAGTGAGTGAGCAGAAGGTAGGAAGTTTTGCGTTGAGAGGAGACGCAAACAGGTCTACCTGTGGTGTTCCCCAGCATAGGAAGATATCGTCTGCTACCCCCTGATCTAGTTCCCACTTGTGAGCATGAGCAGACTGACAGAGGTGGTCTGCCAACGTGTTCTTGACCCCCGGGGACATGAATGGCCATGAGGTGAAGGTTGTGCTGCACTGCCCAATCCCAAACCCACATCGCCTCCCTACAGAAAGGGTAGGAACGAGTTCCTCCCTGTTTGTTGATGTACCAGACTGTGCACATGTTGTCCGTCAGGACAGCCAGATGTCCGGGAAGCAGATAAAGATGCAAAGCCCGAAGAGCATAAAGCATGGCCCGAAGCTTGAGCACATTGATGTGGAGAGATTTTTCGAGCTTGGACCAGGAGCCCTGGGTCCTGTGAGGCCCGAGATGGGCTCCCCATTCCTCGCCCGAGGTGTCTGTACTCAGCATCTGGGAGGGGGGAGAAAGGCAGAAGGGAACTCCCCGGCAAAGGTTCTCCTGAACCATCCACCATTGCAAGTCCCGAGCCATAGGATTGGAGACCAGAACTAGTTGATCTAGGTCGTCCACCAGCTGATCCCACTGAAACCGAAGCATCCACTGAGAGATTCTCATGTGAAGCCGAGCGCAGGGACTGTCGGAATAGCAGCTGCCATGAGCCCGAGGAGGTGAAGGACCGACCTGGTGCTGACCCACCTGTGGCTGGACAACAGGCTGACCTGAGCCTGGAGTGAGGCCGCCCTGTCCAGTGGCAGGAATGCCATGCCGGAGGTCGTGTTCAGGATCGCCCTGATAAACTGGAGCCTCTGGGACGGGATCAGGTGGGACTTGGCCTGGTTGATGGTAACCCCCAGGCAGGTAAAACCTGCAGGGTAAGGGAAAGGAAGCGCAGGAGTTCCTCCCTGGATGAGGCCGCCAGGAGCCAGTCGTCCAGGTACAGGAAAACCTGCACCCCTTGGGTATGCAGGTAGGCCGCTACCACCGAAAGGCATTTGGTGAACACTCGGGGCGTCGAGGAAAGACCAAATGGGAGGGCCTTCAACTGGTAGTGGTCCCCCTGGAACGCAAAACACAGGTTTTTGCGGTGGGAAGGGTGAATAGGGATGTGCAGGTAAGCATTCAGCATGTCCAGAGCACACAGCCACTGTCCCAGCCGAAGAAGGTGCAGAAGGCCCTGCAGACAGCCTCCTGAACCTTTTGTACTTCACGAACAAGTTCAGGGAGCTGAGGTCGAGAATCAGCCTCACCTCTCCTGACTTCTTCGGGACCAGGAAGAAATGGGAGTAATAACCTGTCCCCCAAAGATGGGGAGGAATGGGCTCTATCGCCTCCTTCAGAAGAAGAGAGGATATTTCTTCTTGAACCGGAAGATGATGTTCTGGGGAGTATGACCACCGGGGGTTTGAGGAGGTTTCCAAAGAAACTCTATTGAGTGTCCTTCTGCAATCAGCTGGAGCACCCAAGTGTCTGAAGTGATCCTCTCCCAATCCGGTAGATGGAGGGAGAAGCTCCCTCCTACCGGTTCCTCTGGAAGGCCCAGAGGCTGTGGGAGAGGAAAAGATCAGGAGGTGTGAGGCAGCGTCGCAGCTGAAGCCCCCACTGCTTTTTTGGGCGGGGGGGCTTGGCAGCCGGAGGGGCCCAACGTTTGTTGGACTGCTTTCTCAGAGGTTTCGCCTTTTTCTGAGAACATCTACAAAACGGACGACGCTGAGCCTGAGGGGGTCTGTACATGGAGTCAACCGACTTAAGTGCAGTACCCTTCTGCAGATCGGTGATGATGTCCTTGACATCACCACCGAACAGCTTTGAACCCCTGAAGAGCACGTCCTGGATAGAAGACTGCACCTCCGGGACCAAACCTGACACCCGGAGCCAGGCATGACGCCGCAAACCCACGGCAAAAGCCAAGCTCCGACCAGCAGCATCCACTGCATTGTATGTGGCATGAAGCATGTGCTGACTGGCCGAATGCACAGACCGGACTAGATCCGCCACTTCCTGCTTTGTCTGAGACTTGGGAAGGGAGTCCAATTTAGCCTCCACCTCACTAAGGATCGCCTGCTGGTAATCCCCCATATGACCAACGTAATTCAGGGCCCTAATACCCACAGTGGAAGAAGCGTAGACCTTCTTCACATACTGGCCCAGAAGACAGGATTCCTTATCAGGTGGTGATGAGCTCAAGTGCTTGGGGTTAGCCATCTGGCCGTGAGCGGTACTAATCATGACCGAATCAGCACAAGGGTGTGAATTTAAAGAGTCAACACCCTCTGGAACCTGATAAAGCCTGTCTGACTTCCTAGGAAGGGGAGCTAATGCCGATGGTTGCTTCTAAATGGTGGAAACAAGGTCGGCATTGGCTCAATCCAGGGTGGCACCAGGGTAGGAGTGGTCTCGGGCAGATCCAGGTACGCAATGAGTTTCTTACACTGAGGATCCAGCTCCAAGGAATGCCACTGATGAACTGCCTGGATTAAACATAGAAACATAGAATTTGTCGGCAGATAAGGACCGCTTGGCCCACCCAGTCTGCCCATTTCCCTACCTGATGGATAAGCTGCAGATCCTAGTTAACCAGCAGCCTACTTCTTCCTACCCCAACCCCCTAGAATTGCCTTATGACTGTCCCATGCATGCTTGAATTCCACCAATTTTGCACAGCAACTCCGTAAAGGAAGGCTCCTCCGGAGGAGACTTTGGAGGAGCCCTTGGCCTGGGATTGTCCAGAGTGCGTGGCTCATCGTTTGGGTCAGAACGACCATCGGAGTCATCCGAGGTCTCCGAGGAGGATGAAGAAAAAGAAGATTCCTCCTCCCGGCGCAGGGGAGGAACGGACCCCTTGGGAAGCCCTCGGGGAAGTGTATCCTGCCCTGCCCTGGAACCGGAGGGTTCGCCTCTGGTATCAGGAGGTGGGGAGGGGTCTCTCGTCTCTGATGTAGGGGGTCCGGAACTGGAACCGGTGTCGGAAGATGGTTCTCTACCTCCCTGGTGAGCTGAGCCTTGGCTTCAGCCCACCAGGAAGCCAGAGTCTCCTTCAAGTCCACCGATAGCTGAGGGGGTGGTGCAGGAGGAGGAAGTGTATACGGATACTGAGGGTATCCGTAAGGCGCATATCCATACCCCGATGGCGGGAAGCCTGGCGTCGGGTACTGGGGCACCGTGTACTGCGGCATCGGGTAGGCCGGTGTCGGGTACTGGGGTGCCGGATACTGCGGGCCTGAGTATGACAGCGTTGGATATGATGGGGTCAGATACCCAGGTACCAGGGGGTCTGCAGGAGCAGAAGGCCCCAGAAACGGCCCGGGGGCGGGCCCAGAACGGGAGGCCTGGTGGGCAGCAGGCCCGGCGTAGGGGTGGTGTCTGGCAATGGGATTATCGTCGGGGGTCGGGTAAGCCGGCATCGGTGCCGGCGTCCGAAGATCTGGCATTGGGTCATCCGGCCCAGCCAGAGGGAGACCTGACATCAGCGTACCCACCTCCTCCGTGTCACCGGGGAAGAAGGGTTACCATCCCTGGGATCCAGCAAAGGAGACGCTGGTGCCTCAGAATGCAATGAGTGTTGCGGCAAGCTCGGGACGACGGATGGGCCTGAAGGGTCTGGCATCGGCTCCAATGCCTAGCGGATGTCGGAGGATCCGATGTGCATCTTATCGACGGGATCCAGGCGGACGTCAGAGAAGCCGGCGTCCAACTTATCGGACCCAGCGCCCAACGAAGGCCGCGAAGGAGGAGCTGCCTTGGCAGCGCTTTGAGGCCATGCACTGCCCGAGGGTCGGGCATCTTAACTGCACCTTCCCGGTGGGCTGCGGAGGAGCTGACGCCTGACTTATGGGGCCGCTCGAACCAGAAGGCTGCACAGCGGCGACCTTACTGGGAGGCGGCTGCTTCCCTTAGAACCTGGAGGCTCCCGAGAGCGAGCGCGAGCCCGATGGGAGGTTGACGCTGTTCCTGAAGCTTCCCAAATCGGGGAGGCGTTATCGCAGCACCGGACCCCTGTGCTGAGGCCACAGCGACCGATGAGGAGTCCCGGTCCTGATGCTTCTTCTTGTGGTGGCCCTCCAGAGAAGTCAAAGCCCGCCGAAGTTTTTTCAGTTCCTTTTCCATGGAGGTCATTTTTTGTTTAAGAACGTGGGCCTCCAGGGACTGCTGCCTTCACTTTTGGGTGGCCACGTTAAACTGCTGGCATTTCTCGATGGGATGATCGGGGCCTAGACAAAAAAGGCACTGGGAATGTCCGCCCTTATGTGGGAGCTGGGTGCCGCAAGAATTGCACTTGTTTTTGTGCTCGGAGGGAGTCGGGGACGACATACACAGCAGCTGAAGGTAAGGCTGACGAAAATCAGGAAAAAAGTAGAAAATAGGTGGTAAAAATACCAACAATTGACTGTGAAGCAGTGAACTTAACTGTGAGGCGCTGCACGAGCTAATGGTGGGAAAGAACTGGAAGGCGGTTGTGGGGGACCGCTCCTTTATACTGATGTCGCCTGACATCGGTCACCTGACGTTGAGGTGGTCCACCACCAGAGACTGCTAGCTAGAAATTTTTCCGTGGGGTCCTGACGCCTGCTGTCTTCAGTCCTATTTGTAATTACCTACTGCAAGAGACCTCTTGAAGTAAGATCTGTGCATCTCCAGGAGATAGTTAAAAAAAAAAAAAGGCTAACCTTTGCAGTGTGATGAAACACTTGAAACAGTTTATTAACTTGCTGACAAAGAATATTAGGAAGTAGAATTATTTAAAACAACATAAATGTTAACTTTTTAAGTAAAATTAATTAACTTTAACAGTTTGTGTGGCTTTTCAGATGGCCATTACTGCTGTGCGATTGGTCGCGCTGTTGACATTTGACCTGCAGAGGGAAGGGAACGAGAAGAAAGCGTTATTAGTTAGTAATCTAGATGTGCTTTGTGAGGGTTTATTGAACAATGCAGCAGTTTGTGAGGTGAGTGGCTTTTACGAGGCAGTTATGTGAAAAACAGTGGCTCGTGCTTGCAGGGGAAACAAATGTTTTTGTCTGAGAGGTAGTGCTTTCGGCTCATGTTTTTCCTCATACAAAGAAGCCATGTGCATTTAATTAACACTCGTGTTTTGTGGTATTTAATACACATTTTTTTTTGTGGGAAAAAAACGTGACCCATTAATTAAAATGTTAATAATAATATTTTTTCACTCCTGGAAGTTGCTTTGGCCAGGTGCCCTCCCACTGGCAAGAACCTCTTTGGAGACCTGGGCAAAATTGTCAAAGGTTTTTTTTTTTTTTTCCTTAGGCTGAGGAGCTGGTGTAGGTTTCTGCCAGGATCCCCTTGTGTCTCTGCCTGTTATCAGTGCATCTCTGCACTGGGTAGTCATAGTGGGAATAGGGCCTTTGATAGTAAACCCTACTCCCGAGTCCCACCTCCTCTTCCATAAGGCCTGTAAGAGGTGTAGGCCTTCTCTTTCTCAGTCAGGTTTTTGTGAGTTGATTTTTGCTCATCTGCTTTCTTCATGTATGCTTCAGTTTTATTACTAAAAAGAGATGCCCCTCATAGGGGAAATTTATTGTTTTATTTTGAGCATCCTAGGTCAGTTCTGTTGTCCTTAACCAGGGCAGTCTGCCTTCTCCTGTCATATGCTGTGTCCCCCAGGGCTCTATACTGTCCCCATTGTTATTCGCAGTGTATGTGCTTCTGCTGGGAGTATGGTAGAGCTGTGCTCTACCTAAGAAATTGTGTACCACTCAGGGACATATTTCAATCTTCTCCCCTTCATTCTGTACAGTCTGTTGCAACAGCGTCTTATACTTTCTCTTTTGTCTTTTCATTTTTCCAGCTAGATAAGCTGGCCACCTACCTAAGTACCCTCTCCTCTCACTGTCCTGTGTCCTACTCTTCATTTCTTTTTCTGTCCCTCTGTTGTGCCGGAGAAAAATGCTTACAGCACAGGGTAAAATGATTAAAATGTGTAGAGTGTTTGATTAAAGAATCAATACACAATGTATAAAAATAGAGATGGGTGCACATATAAAGGAATATAAAGTGCTTGCAGTGCATATAGACACTGGGTCGAATATTCAGACTGTGCTGGGCAGCGGCGGAAGCCTGGGTGCAGCACAACTAGGCTGCACTGGGGCCAGGACCAGGCGATATTTAACGGTGATGCGCCATGGCTCAGCATCATTGAATATGGCAGGTTCGGCACACAGACTGCGCATGGCACAGTGGCACTGCGCCAGCACAAGCCACAGAGAGGGAGCACGGGGATGCGCCAGCGCAAGTGCAGTTGTGCTAGGCGCATCACCCACGATATTCAGCCGGGGGCATGCAAATGAGGCCATAATCTATGCAAGGTGCAAATGGGGCCATCTGCATGTCATTATGGCCACATTTGCATGCGTTGCGCTGGGCGCTCTGGCGAAATGCATCTGGTGCCCTGCCATGCTGCAGTTGGTGTAGGTTGGCTCCCTGGTGGGCTAGTGTAGCACCCTCGTCCCGTCTGCCCAATCGCGGGTGTCCGCATTTATAGACCAATCCCTGGTGGTCTAGTGGTCCCCCCACCACCTGATTCCATGCATCTGTAATATAAACCTAATCCCTGGTGGTCTAGTGGTCCCCCTGCCACCCAATCGTGGGCATCTGTAATTTAAGTTCAAACCCTGGTGGTCTAGCGGTCCCCCCGCTGCCCGATCGTGGGCATCTGTAATTGAAATTCAACCCCTGATGGTCTAGCAGGCCCCTCGCTGCAAGATCGCGGGCATCTGTAATTGAAATTCAAACCCTGGTGATCTAGCGGTCCCCCCGCTGCCCGATCGTGGGCTGTTGTAACTGCAGAAAGTCACCTGGTGGTCAGTGGTACCCCCCCACCCTCCCACACAGAGGACCCCGGCCACCGGCACCCCGTCATTGGCAGTGGCAGCACCCCACTCCACATACCGGCCTGCCAACACACTGAATGACAGGTACAGTATGGGTCGTATGCGACCAATAGAGTACTGAGCATACTGTACCTGTCATTCGCGGGCGGCGGGTGGTATGAGGGTGGTGCTGCCACCACCGATGACGGGGGTGCCGGTGGCTGGTGGGCTTCTGTGGGAGGGTGGAGGGGTACCACTGACACTACCAGGTGACTTTCTGCAGCTACGACAGCCGCCATCGGGCAGGAGGACCACAGACACCAGGGCTGGAATTTCCACTACAGATATCCACTATCAGGCAGCGGGGGACCGATAGACCACCAGGGATTGGATTTATATTACAGATGCCTGCGATCAGGCTCACGGGGTGGGTGGGGGGTCCACTGGACCACCAGGGGTGTATGTGTGCTTGTTAACGGTGTTCTAGGTGGGCGGGTGGCCACCCACGGCTGGCGGCTGCTGTGTTGCATCTTGCAATACAGCAGCCCACCTGTGGGTGGCCGGGACTTGTTCCTACTTTTCCGGGGTCCAACTTTGAGCTTTTCTGTGCAGCGCAATGCAGGGTTACACCAGCATATGTGCCGCACATCCTGGGCTGAATATCGGGATGTGTCGCATATGCATGGGCATGCCCCCTGCATCTGCGACACATAGGATTACATTGCACCCAGCGCATCAGGATTTGCGCTGTGCTGCGCAGCCTTTTCAATATCCCACCAGGGCACAATGCAGGGCACCAGTGAAACTCAGTTGCACCAGGCACAATCCCTTTGAATATCCTGGCCACTATGTATTAACCTGAGGTGCTCTGCTGTATGAGCACAGTAAAAATGCATAGAACTCATTGTTAACCAAATGAACCTTTCTGAGTATGTTACAGGTTCACTGAAGCAAATGTACAATCTGTCTGTGTCATAAACTTTCATGAAGCATTACAAATGATGTTTAAAAATTGATTAGAATGGATAATGCAATATTATCGATAACATATACTGTAAAACAGATGCCCCGGCAGAAGGCAATCCCAAGTATAGCATGGAGCGGCTTTAACCTTCACTTTTATTTTCATTGCAGAAGCCGCTCCGAAAGAAAAAATGTTCCCTCGTTGCCGCATGATGATTAATTAACAGAGGCTTAGTTTGACTTTAGGGAAATATTTGGTTTGTTTAAAAAGGGGATCCAGACTTAGACCAAAGGAATAAGATAATTAGGAGAAAGAAACTCTATAATGGAGAAGCTTCACGTTCAGTTTGCTGTGCTGAAGCCACTCCTGTAACAGAATTCCCTTCATTTTAAACTGCACGTCAAAATGTGGTAATAAATTACTGAGGGTGCCACAAATAGGGAGGATAACACTAAATAAATGAAACAGAAAGGAACAGAGCAGTATTACAAAACTTGAGAGAGACCGGTAGCTCTGTGCTACAAGCGTATATCTCCCTAGTAAAAATTGTGCCGCAATGTTCCTGACAGATGTACTGGCGGCTCTGTTGTACTTTGCCCCGAAAAGTGAGAATGTTGTTGAAAACGGCACATGTTGACAAACAGGGCTGCCAACTTTAAAAGTGTGCTTCTCTTCAGTCTAAATGGGGAGAATGATTGTCAAGGAGACAAAAACATTGTGAAATCCGTTTTCAAAAAGAGAGCTCTGAGTATGATAAGCAGGCACATGCTAGCTCCTCACTCTCTCTCCCAAAAGTAGCATTCTCTGGCACAGCACTGAAAGAAAACTTGTACAAAAATAAAAAAAAAGACATAAACGGAGTGGGACAGAGCTGCCAGGGTAGCATCTTCCAGAGCAGGCTATATAGGAGGGATGACCACAGATGAGGCAGCAGGAACTTCCAAGAATTCATATAGATTTTTTTTTGTGGAGTCCTCCTGTTCAACAGAAAATAGGAGCTTTTTGTACATGAGGTGCAGTAATGCATGGCAAGAGACATCCTCGGGAGTAGAGTTGTGTATATAAGGCACAGTGAGACACACCCATGACAAATGGGAGCTTCATTTTCTGCATCCCCTTGTCAATCACCAAACAGATCTGGATTATAGTCATCCTCTTCCTCCTCATTATCAGGAAGAGGAGGGTTCGGTAAAGAGGAAACAAATACTTACTGTAGTAATGACCAGAATAGGTCACCATTCCCCATTTTTCCTCAGGGTGAGAAAGTACCTGGAAATTAGCCTTTTCCCAGGTTGGAGACAGGGGCCCTTTCCACTGCTTTTAACTGCAGCAATTTTATTACCTCTAGATTCAGCAGGATGTGTTGTTCTGTACTTTAGGCTGGTAAAACTGATTTTGCTTCACTTTGGAAATGTTATACATTGAAGGGTAACAACCCTGTCCCACTATCTCCAGGACCCACTTGTCTGTGATAATTGTTTTCCAATTCCTGAAGACAGTGAGGCAGGCACCTTCCTACTTGCAATTAGTTTATGGTGACATAAGTGAAACTGTCAAGGGCTGGGCTTTAGCCTGAGCTGAAGCCAAAGCAGCCCTCTACCATGCTCTTCACCTGCCTCTACCTCTCCATATGTTCATCTGAATAGGATATTCATGGTGTACAGAGGGTCTGCCATGGCAGACTTTCCCACACCTCCACTTCTATAGGGCCTGTAGGTTGGGGATACTTTTTCTTTTTCATTGGATTTTCAAAAGTTTACTTCTGCTAATCAACTGCTTTGCATGTTAACCTTTGTTTGTCCCTATAAAAGTGACCCTTACATGGGAAATCCATTGTCCTGAGCTGTGTCCTGTGTTAGGGAGGTTGCCCCAAATTGTGAAAACCTTCTGACTCACACTGCATTTGCCAGTGCCTATGCTGTATGATTCACATCTATGGCCATCTGGAACTGATATTTTGCAGCTTCCACCATGTGTACCAGGTGAGTCTGTTCCTGCATAGACAAGCCATCCCACAATGACAGGACTGCATTCCACAAGGCCTACTGGTAAACTGCAGTGAAACCCGGCAGGCTGCCTGCCTCAGTAGAAGGGCTAAGGTAGTCTACGCCTTCCTAGACATATGGTCCAGTTTCCTGGAGTCCTTTTCTGGAAGGACAGAAGCCAGGGGAACCACAGCCTTTTCTCACACTGCAGATTGTACTACCCTCTCATGGTCAGGATAGGCATACAGCAACTCTGAACAATCCCTATCTACCTGATACCTTTTTTCCACTTTTTTGTCAATGTCCAGTACTGAACGTGGTGTTGCTAGCATTTTACAGTGGACTTTTTAAGGAAGTTGTGGAGCGGAACAGTCTCTTGGAGTACATCAGTGCCAGCATACACATAAACTCTGCTTCCCCTATATAGACTTCTGCTTCTGTGGATGATAGATTCAGTCTGCTAGCCAGCTGGCTAACAAATGAGGAATAGGTAAAACCCTCAGTGACTCTGGCAGGGAGACTTAGCTCAGTGACAACTCAGGCTTAATTAGTTCCTCCTCTTCCTCCTCACCCAAGATCTGTTCAGGGTATAGAGCAACGGAAGGGCAGTTACAACATTTCTCATGGCCTGTATGGCCTGTAAAATCTGCCACATCTGCTTTATGTCCATTCTGGCATTGGTTGCCTTGGCTCCATTTTGTGCAGAGGAACTGTGTTGAGTTTCTCCTTATACTTCCTTTTTCCAGACATTTAAGGTGATGGCTGGTCGGAGGTTCTTTTATGTTTTTACCATCACTGGCATCAGGGTTCCCCTTACCAGACACCCTGTGCTCCTTATTGGGATCTGTGGGTGGCTTTGCAGTCTTGTCAGTCTCTTTGGGCAAAGATAATTACTTGCAACATTTTCCAGCCCCTTTTGAAGTCAGGGGCCACTGCAAGGACAAGGAACCATCCAATGTGCTTTCTACCATAAAAGGAATCCCCTTCCATATTAATTCTTGTGTTTTTCATAGTAGGACAGTATAGGGAGACAGAAACGGATGGTGGAGCAAGCAGAGACTCCTGTTCATCTGTCCATTTCTTTTTTTGTTTTAGGGCAAAAAAACTATGCACAGGTCACAATTTTCAAAATTTTGATCCAGGCCCAAACAATCAAAGCACAGTTCATGGTGTCCAGCATTCGGCAGGAGCTTTATAGAGGATTTGCACTTTTTAATTCCTGCTATGTTTTCTGTAATACCGTACTCCCCTTCTTCCTTCCTCCTGGGTCGCACCTGGAAATGAGCCTCGGTTCCGTATGCCTTTAATGGGTGCCAATTTCCAGATAGCTTGATAGATAGATAGATAGATAGATAGATCGATCTTGTACTTTTCTTTGGTCTCAGTCGTGCCGTGACTGAAAGAGCCCCAAATATGTCTTGGTGTATTTAACTCCTGAAATGCATACAGTCATTAAAAACACACACAAAAAGAGCACTTTGAACTGAAAAATAAGTAAAAGAAACAGAAAACTGTGAAGCAGGAATCTCTTTAAACCGCAGTTTTTTTCTAAAACCACTAACATACAATTAAAAAACTTAAAATGAAACTAACGCAAAGTACCAAACTTCTAAGTAAAAAATAACTTCCAAATACAATAGTAACTTTTAAATGAAAACATTTTCATTCAGCACTTAGCCAGTTTTTTTTATTATTTTATTTAGTTTTGTTGACCAGGGAAAGGAGGGCTGAGGCAATGCCGACTATACTCAACGTCGCCCGAAGGATATAGACATAAACCAACTGAAACTGAACTAGAATATGCTGTTCATAGGTATTTTAGTGAATGAGGGAAATATGGCCAGGACACTTGGGAAATTCCCCTACTCTGTCGGTAAGGGGCTTGACCGTTTCTCTGCGATGGCCACTCGGAGTCCGGTGTTGGATGGTGCGGATGCGCTGGAGGTAGGGGAGTCGGTCTCCTTCCCTATCTCCCCTCAGCTAGAGACCAACCTGGATAGTGGAAACCTGGTTTCGGGTCCTGTGTCTGTTCCTAATTCAGCTACGAAATCTTTGGAAGTTCTAAACATCTCTGGATGCACGGAGAGTAACCCTTGTGCTGTACCTGACGCTCCGGTCGGTTTACCTGTAATGACTCCTGGAGAAACATTAGATGCACCGCTGGCCCCGGCGTCTAGGAGACCTGTCATTGAGGGAGTGACATTGTCTGACAGGGCTCAGCTGCGAGTGACGAGTCGGACTGCAGAGTCAGCTGTTGGTGGCTCCCAAGTTCTTGCTATGGTGGCATTTCACGGAAATTCGGAGACTGGCAGTTGTGTTTCGCTGACAGGCGAGTGCCTAGAGTCTCATGTGTGTTCCTCCAGTCTGAGTACAGAGGTTTCATCTGGGAATCAGATGGCTGCTGTAGTGCTTTTGCAGAGTGCAGAGCGGGTGCAGTGTCCGTGTCTCCCGGTTCAGCTGCTTACGAGCTCCTCGTCAACTCGCTCGCCTGCTTCTACTTCAGGTACTGTTTTTTCTTTACCTAACCCGGTATCTGGGACATCTGAGTCTCCACAACCTGACTCTTGACAGTGGGATTTTCAGGGTCAAGGACTTAAACTGGCTTCTGCTGTTCTTCAAACTGGGGTTTCTTTTGATAAAAATGTATCTGCTACGGGGCTAACTATTGCAGAAGCGTTGCGAGGAGCGGGGTGGGAAAAGTCTCCTCTGGATGATCCTTGGGCCTCTCCTATGGGGCCTAGCCCTGCACCTCAGGGAGACCTACTAGACATTTCAGACCCTCTTGAGTTGCCCTCGGGTTTGCATCCCACACAGAACCCTGAACTGGCGTGTTGGTGGGATTCGAACACAGGAACTGGAGGGGTTACTTACTACTGACAAGACTCCTGATCCTGTGGGGGTTAATTTGGAAGAAGGGCCTTGGAATTCTTCTCTACAGACAGAATCACCGGCTTTGTTGCAGTTTGAAGAGCTCCCTGATACTCATGCTGGGGCGGGAGATAGTAAATTACTTGACTCTGTGGAAAGTGAAGCCCCTACAACTTCCTTTGCTGTTTTTTTTCCTCGGACTAATGTGTCTTCCTCAGCGGTTCATCAAGCTCAAGTTATTAGAGCTCCTGAACAACCTAATAGTCAACAGAAAAATAAAACATTTGCTGGCCTTTTTCATACTCCTCCTAAACAAGCCAAACGGCGAAATGCTGTACGGCTTTGATATAGGGGTGGGCTGGAAGTATTTCCTGATCGCCTATATGTTGGGAAAACCTTAATCAAAGCCAGTTTACAGTTTGCACCCTCTGAAATTTATGCCCTTATTCATACCTCTGGGGATAACTATTTTGATATCAGTTTTAAAACATCAGTGGGTTTAGACACGTTCTGGCATAGGTATCAGGCAGTCAGGCATACTCCTTTATGGTCCCCTTTGTTTGATATTCCCCTTAATAAACCTACTATAAAAAATATTACAGTTTTATTTAAAAATGAAGGAGTGGCAATTGATGACATTGTGAGATGGTTGTCTTCTAAATGCACTGTGTTGGGCTTGCCTGATCCTATTATTGATTCTGAGGTCTTTTGGACAGGTGGATGGAAATTACAGGTGAATTTACCAGTAGTAAATGGTTTGATCCAGCATTTACCCAGTTGTTTTCATTTGGGTAGGGGTAGGGGTTTTGTTTTTTATCCAGGACAGCCTAAATCATGTTTTAGGTGTGGGGCCCACACACATCTAAGTAATGCTTGTGATAGGCTCAAATGCTCCTCTTGCCTGGGTTCAGGACATGTTAGTATTAATTGTTCTCACCCGACTTATTGTAACCTTTGTGAAGAAGCCTCCCATTCCTATAGAGAGTGTCCTTGGGCCTCTCATAATAACCCTGAAATGCCGAAAGAAAGTCAAGATGAGACTGTCTCTAAGGCCCAACAGACTGCTCAGGCTAGGCCTCAATTTCGGCCTTTTGCTCCTGAACATTCCTCTCCCCTCTTACATTCTCCTTTGATGCACATAACCCCTACTCTGTCTCAGGAAACCTCAGGTGAGGTTCCATCTTTTTCTGATGCTGCACCGGCTGAGGAGAGTATGGTAAACCTATCTGAGCCCATGACATCTGTTGACACTGTGTTACAGTCTGAAATGGCTAGTATACCCAGTACTTCCTCCCAAATTTGTGATCCAAAAGAGGTTATGCCTCCTCCTGAGGATCCTGACTAGGTGCCAGTGGGTACTTGGAGACAGACAAGAAGCTCAGCTATTAAAGGGGTTCCTCCTTCCTCTGACCCTCAGTCCTCTGATTTTATTTCAAAAAATAGATTTGCTGTGTTAAAGGTCAATGGCGGATGCTGCTACAGAAGGTAAAGCCATCAAAAAATGGAGGGCAATGAGTACCAATGCCCGTAGTCTCAGTATCAAGCTTTCTGAATTAGTGGCCTTGATGGAGGAGGAACATCTGGATATCGTGGCAGTCACAGAAACATGGTACACACAGAACCATGACCGGGACGTAAACATACCAGGATACACTATCTACAGGAGGGACAGGGAGGGTAAAAGAGGAGGAAGAGTAGCTCTCTACATAAGGGAAGGAATCAAAGCAACAGAACAAAAGAGTAAACAGGGAGGAGAAGAAGCACTGTGGATCAATTTGGAGACAGGCAATGGCACCACAATCCGCACAGGGGGTTGTATACAGACCCCCCTCTCAGGGGGAAGAAATGGACAAGGAAATGACAGAAAGTATCCTCAGAATGGCAGAAAAAGGGGAGATATTGCTGATGGGTGATCTGAATATATCAGATGTTAACTGGAGTGCAGTTGCAGCAGACACTTATAAGAGTGGGGTTATTCTAGATGCACTACAGGGGGGCATGCCTTAGACAACTAGTATTGGAACCCACTCGAGAGGGAGCAATCTTAGACCTGGTTCTCTCAAATGGAGATGGAGAGAGGATCACAGATGTAGAAGTGGGTAGCCATCTGGGAACTAGCGACCATTGAACAGTATGGTTCACAATAAACACAACAATAGAGTCAAGCCATACAAAGGCAAAAGTACTGGACTTCAGGAGGACTGACTTTGCCAAAATGGGTGAGTGCCTAAGGAATGCACTAGGAAATGGGCAGGAAGGAGGGGTGGAAGAACGATGGGGAATAATAAAAACTGCCAACACAGAGGTAACAAGCCTCTGTGTGAAGCAAATAAATAAAACAAAATGATGTAAGAAACCACTATGGTTCTCAAAGGAAGTGGCAAGGTTCAAAGAGAAAGAAAGCATTCAGAAAGTACAAGGAATCACAGAAGGAGCAGGACAGAGAATTGTATCAGTTAAAGCAAAAGGAAGTTGGGAAGGCAGTCAGAACAGCAAAGGCCCGAACCGAGGAAAAGATAGCCAACTCAGTTAAGAAGGGGGATAAACCTTTTAGGTACATCAGGGCCGAAGGAAGACCAAGGGAGGGAGGGATAGTGAGGCTTAATAAAGGGAGGGTGGGCAGAGGGTGACGGTGACAAGGCAGAGATACTAAACAAATATTTTGCTCAGTATTTACAAATGAAGAGGGGGAGGTACCTAAAACAAACAATAGAAACACTCTGGATACAGAAGTTGATACCAGCCCATTTACAGAAAAAGGTTCTGAAAGAACTCTTAAAACTGAAAGGTGGACAAAGCAATGGGGCTGATGGGATTCATCCCAGAATTCTAAAAGAACTAAGGTGGAACAGTGACACCACTGACTACCCTCTTTAACAAATCATGGGAGGATGGGGTGGTACCTGAGGACTGGACGAGGGCAGATGTGATTCCCCTTCACAAAAGTAGGAGCAGGGCAGAAGCAGGAAACTACAGACCTGTTAGTTTAACCTCAGTGATAGGGAAAATGATGGAATCACTTCTGAAGGAAAGAATTATCGAGTACCTAGAGGCCAGAGGGGCACAGGACCCAAGGCAGCATGGATTCACAGCGGGAAGGTCATTCCAGGCGAATCTAATAGATTTCTTTGACTGGGTGACCAAAGTAGTAGATCAGGGAGGGGCTGTGGACATGGCCTACCTAGACTTTAGCAAGGCATTTGACACAGTCCCACACAAAAGATTAATATACAAGTTGGCCAGCCTGGGAGTGGGTCCCAAGATGATAGCCTGGGTAAAGAATTGGCTGGAGAATAGGACACAGAGGGTAATAGTAAATGGAGTCCACTCTGATGAAAGGGGGGTTACTAGTGGGGTACTGCAGGGTTCAGTATTAGGACCGGTCCTCTTCAGTGTCTTTATATGTTTACATTGCAGAGGGACTGAAGGAAAGTATGTCTCTTTGCAGATGACACAAAGATCTGCAACAGAGTTGATGCAACAAGGTAAGGTGGAAAGGATGAGAAGGGACTTGGCAAGGTTAGAGGAATGGTCAAATATATGGCAGCTTAGATTCAATGCTAAGAAGTGCAAGTAATGCACCTGGGAAACAAAACCCAGGGAAGAGACACAAAGGGAGGGTGAGATACTAACAACAATAAAAATGGAAAGGGACCTGGGGGTAGTCATATCAGATGACTTAAAGGTGGGCAAGCAATGTGAGAGGGCAGTAAGGAGGGCTGGGGGGAATACTGGGATGCATAGGGAGAGGCAACACCAGTAGAAAACAGGAAGTTGTTCTCCCTCTGTACAGACAGCTGGTAAGACCCCATCTGGAGTACTGTGTGCTGTTCTGGAGACCCAATCTCACAGGTCTGTTGCTCTGAAATTATTTGGGTTACACAAATTGTGAGTAATTTGTCTATTTATGATGCTGAACAGGAATCTCTAACTTTTTCTGTTTTTAACAAGTATTGGAACAACTGTTCATGGATCCTAACTACATTGCCTTGATGCATTTTGTTTAATTTTGAATGCTAATTTGGATTGTTTATTTTCCTCCTTTTATTTTTTCGTTATATTGCTAAACTGATGGAGGTTTCCTTTTTTTTTGTTATGCATGGTACCGTATTTCACCGTTTACATTTGCCTTCCTGATGTTTGTCTGTTTTCTTTTAACAAAACATTCCCTATCTCTGCTGTAAGGGGACCCTTTCACCATCTGGCTGAGTGCCAAGATGGCGGCTGCCTGTTCCATGATGATCACTTCTGTGCAGGACGAAGGGGAGCTGACCTCCTCCCCTACATTCATTTCATCTGAGGTCCCCATGAATTTCATCTTCAGAGCTCCCACTCCTAAGGAGGATACACCTACTATATCTGACAGTTCTACAGTGAGCCCTCCAGCCCCCAGCTTATCACCGGAGGATGTTTTGAACTCCGCTCTGGAAGATCGCAAGAAATTGCTCCACTCCATGCTTATGGAGGAGGAAACAACTAGGCTGTTGATTCCTTACTGTCAGGCACCAGTTCCGACAGCTTCTGTTCTGTCTCCTACCTGTTCGGTGTTTGATGGTGTACCGCTGACTCCTGAGTCTGATGCCTTGAATTTGGATGTACTGCTGTCTGCTGTTTTAGAACATGGCTCTCCTTCGGCTGCTTTGGACACCACCGGCTCTACCCCTCTGGACATTCTACCGGCTGCTTCAGCTGAACCGGGATCAACCCAACTTGCGGATGCTACGGTGCTGCCCACTACCTCCTCACACCCTCTTTGTTTTCAGGGTGCTGGCATTGCTTGAGGCTGCTCACATGGATTGCACCCTTCTGCACCTGTACTATTCCAGGATGCCACTCACAAGACTTTGATCTCTGCTGCTGCTCTTGCTTTTGCTTCTGTGGAGGTCCTGATTCTACAGCTGAATGTCTCCTCTCCCCCTACTGCAACAAGGGCTACAGCCGTGGCCTCATGGGGGTGTCCTACCCAAGTTGCCCCGGGACTTCCTTCTTCCAGGACCCCGCTTCCCTCTTGCAGGCACCCAGAGACATGATCAGCTGAGGCAGCCCTTCTGGCAGCCGGGAGGAGGAAGGCTGAGAATAGGATCTCCTGGGAACCTTCAGGACCATATCGCATGGATGTTTCCCCTTCTCTTTCTTCTAGAGCATCTGCTGACCAGACTTTTTCCTCCTGTACCCTGACAGGATCATCCAGTTGGTCTGCTCCCTAGGTCACTGACCCCCCCCCTGATCAGCATCGCCCCTCACAGTGGTCACCCACCGACCCTTTGGCTACTCCTGCTACTGTTCCACCCCCTGGATCTGACCTGGCTAGAACTTTTTAAGATGTCAGATCTTTTTCCCTGACTAGGGAACCTATCCTACGATATAACGTGGTCCGGATCTGGCACAGAGGGGGTCTGGACTTGCCCCCAGATTGGACCTACATTATCCGAAAGCTACTGAAGGACTACTTGGTGTTCCTGGTAGCCTTTCTATATGCTGTTCATATCGCCGGAGATGAGACATTTGACGTCAGCTTCTGCACTTCTGCATCCATGGATCACTTTTGGTTCAAATTTGAAAAACTTAAGTATTCTCCTGTTTGGTCCCCCTTCTTGGCCATTCCATTGTCTAAGTCTACCTATAAAACCATCACCCTCCTGTTTTGTAACAAATACGTCAATATCACTGACATCTTATATTGGTGATGTAAATGTTGTGAGGTGCTGGACACCCCCACTCTGATTATTGACAGTGAACAGGCTTGGACAGGGGGTTGTCGGGTTAAGGTGCAGCTCTGCCAGACTGCCTCTGGCATTACCCATCTACCAGGGAATTTTTACATTGGGCACAATAAGGGCATCTGCTTTTACCCTGGGCAGCCCAGGACATGCCATAAGTGTGGGTCTAGAACCCATCTGAGTTCTATATGAGATGCTGCCCGCTGCAATGGCTGTCTTGAGTATGACCATGCCATCTCTTTTTGTCCGAACCCCAACAACTGCAATCTGTGTGAGGAACAGTGGCATTCCTTTTCACGCTGTCCCTGGGCCTCCCATAACTGCACCGACATCTTCAGTTAGGATGCCTTGCTTGCCAAGGGGCAGGGTCTTGTGGCCTCCAAGGATGAAGTCCCTTGCCCTCTGCCCGTGACTGCTCCTGCCGTGGAACCCCCTGAGGGGACTTGCCCTCTTCCCTTGCCCCAATCTGTCATCTTGGATCTCTCTGCGGTGGCACAATGTGACCCTTCTGGTCCCATGAAGCCTTGCCCAGCACTCCCTTTGCCTGCTGATATTTCTCAGGTACCTGCCACTACGCCTCTTCCCCCCCACCACCACCTACCCCCATAGACACTGATGGATTCTGTCACCCTGTATATAAAATGTGTGGCCGGAAATCTGGCGGCAAGCCTAAATCTATGATAAAGTCGGATATTACACTCCGCAACGCCTATGCTGCCTTGGTCTCTTCCTCTCACTGGAGAGATACTGAGAATGAAGGTGGAGGCTCTCATATCTCCCTCCATTCCTCTGTGTAGGACATATCCTCTGAGGTGGATGATCCTCCTGATGAGTTATCCACAAAGAGGATTTGTAACAAGACCCAGTCCCAAGTAGGCAACGGTGGGGATGGTCCTCCATAATTTTTCATGTCTTTGCTCCAGGGGTAGGTTACAGTATTGTCACTTAATGCCAATAGCATTAAGCCCCACCAGAAATGGCTGATTACCTTTTCCCTCAACACCCTCCCAGAGGATGTTGTGCTTTTGCAGGACACTTACCTTAAGTCCTCGTATGAGTTGTCTTCCTCTAAGACTTTGTGGTCCCAGGGCCCTTCTTTTTGGTCCCAGGGCTTGGATACCTGTGATGGGGTGGGCACCCTGTTTTGGGGTTTTTGATTTCCACCTCCACAAGCTCATTGACATCTCTCCCAGTAGAGCTCTGCTCCTGGATATGCAACTTGATCCGCATCTATTTAGGATTATTAATATATATGCTCCACAACTCAAGTCTGAATGGATTGTTTTCCACAATACAGCCTTTTCTTTATATCTCTAACCCTATTATCCTGGGTGGGGACTTTAATTGCGGTTTGGATATTTCCGACAGGGGTGGTTTGACCTCTAAGGTCTACTGTGATTCCCATTTTTTGTTTACTGTGATTTCTACTGCTCAGTTGCAGGACAGTCAATGAGCCTTCCCTGCCCCTGTCTGCCCTACATTCTTGAAAGATCCCCATCACACTCAAATCGATTTCCTATTTCATTCCCGTACATTTTGGATATTCCACTCCCAACTGCTCCGGATGGAGTCCTCTGACCACTTGGCAGTGGTTGGCTCCTATGCCCTTTGTTCCTTGACACCTCTGCCATGCCGGCCTTGGCACCTCAATACCTCTGTCTTGTCAGCTGTTTCTGTCTGGGATGCCTGGCTCCTGAGTTTTTCTGGCAGATGGATGGTCCTCGGAGCATACGATGATTTCCGTGCTTGGAGGGAAGACTCTAAAAGGGAATTCCATGTTCTGTTTCAGCGCCAAGCCAGATTCCTTACCAAATCCCAGTATTTCGAATACCTGTCCCTTCGGTCGCACCTATATTGTTTGAAATACATGCATACAACTTGGGATGACTTGACGGCTGACATTTTGCAGGTTAAGTCCCAAATGCTTGAGTACCAGTATGATATGGTGAAGTCCCTGGCATCAGAGTGCGAATCTGGCACTCAAGGCCATGCACAGTCCCTAGACCATTTTAAGGCTTGTGCAAACCATCTCACCAGCCAATGTATGTGGTCCCTTCACCGCTCCCTGCGAGACCCGCCCAGTGATGATCCCCAGGACATGTTATGAGTGGTACATGCACACGTCACTTGCCATCTCTGGGCCCCTATATTCAACCCCTGCCCTTCCCACCCCCTCCCTCCCTACTCTGTTGATATTCTGACTTCCCTGCTAACTCCGATCCTTCAGGAAGTCTCCGCCGCTGTTGGCGGTTTGCCTTCCAATATTGCCCCAGGCTCTGATGGCCTTCCCCTTTAATTCTTTAAGACATTCTTGCCATATCTAGGCCCTACCCTTGTGGTTTTGTTCAATCAAATTTTGCAACTACGGACCCTTTCTCCTTTGCTCTCCCATGCCCTCCTCATCTATTTATATAAGAAAGGTGATCAGACCCTTCTGTCCAATAAGCGTCCACTCTGTCTCTTTTGGAGCCTATACAGGTATCTCTGTACTAGGAAAAACAATGGATGTATCTGTTGTTAGGCTCCAAAGGGTTAAATATGGATTACAAAATCCTGGCTCACATTTTTTATTTTATTTTATTTTGTTTTTGTTAACCGGGTAAGTGCGCTAGCCAACAAGTGACTATTTTCAGGCACGACCCGGGAGGTACAATTACAAAACACAGTGATACATAAGAGGATACACAAGGCAGGATACATAAGCATGATAGCAGGAATACATAGGAAAATATACAAAGCAGGATACATTGCAAAGGACAATATACACACAGTGTAGTTAAGCATAGAGCCAGGGTTAAAAATACATGTAATCAGTAGTTTAAGAATTAGGGGGATAGGTGGAGAGGACAGGTGTAAAGGTAGAGCAGGAGAGAGAAGGCCAGGAGGGGGTGGGCGCGGAGCAAGAAAGGGGAGGGACAGGAGGAAGGTGAAGGCGACTAGTTCACCATTGGTGGGAGAAGGTTACCAACTGTGACCGAGGTGTGGAAGCCAGGGTCGGCAGGAGAGACGGAGAGGTCGGGAAGAGGACAGTGAAGGGGTGGGAAGGGCAGGGCAAGGGGAAAGGTTTGCTGGGCAGGAGCCGAAAGGGAAACCAAAGAGGGAAGGCAGATGGAATGCACCTGGAAGGAGTGCAGTGACACACAAGAGGGGAGGGGACAAGAGGAATGGCAGAAATGGCATAGGCGGTAGAGAGTAACCTGGGTGTCCGAGCCGAGGGATCTGGGAGATGGAAGAAAAGAGAGGGAGTCGCGTAGGGCAAACTGGTGGGAGGCGGGAAGGCTGGCAGGAGAGGGGCAGAGGGTGAAAGAAGGGTAAGACGGGTGAAGGCCAAGTTACGCATCATGTATAAGGTTACCACCTACGGCCAGGTCGGTGAACCAAAAGACAGAAAGAGGAAGAGGGGTGAGAGGGGTTGCAGCAAGTTACGGCATTGGCGGTGAAGGGTTACAACGTACGGCCGGGATGGTGGAGCCGAGAGACGGCAAGGAGGGGAGTAGAGGTTGGTGAGAGGAGAAGTGAGGCGGCAAGTTCCGGCAATAGGTTACAACGTACGGCCGGGATGGTGGAACCGAGAGACGGCAAGGAGGGGAGAAGAGATCGGTTAGAGGGGGAGTGAGGCGGCAATGAGCAGGAGAAGGGAGGGGCAAGAGAAAGGGGGGTAATGAAAGGGGATACAGGAGAAATGGCTGAGGGGGGAGGGAAGAGAGAGGCTAGTAAGGGGTGCATGAAAGGAAGGTGAGGGAAGGAATGAAGGTAGGGAAAAAAACTGTACAGGGTGCGAGGGCAAGCTAAGTGGCAAGGCGGTAAATGAATAACTTTACAATTGGCATCAGAACAAGAAAATTATACAGCATCCACTAACAGTAAACATAATCAAAAAAACAACCAAGAAGAAAGGCAAGTGCATATAGTACATAATAGGGGAGTGGGGAAGAACAGGTTAAGAGCAGGGGGGATCAGGTGGGATCAAAACAAACACATTTGTCCATTGAAGTGAGGAAAGTTCTGAGGTTGTGCTTAAATGCAGTGTGGGAAGGAGCATTCCTTAGTTCCTGAGGCAACAAGTTCCAATAGTGAGGGGCAGCATAGCTGAAGGATCCCGTGCCCTTTTTTGTACGACAGAGAGGAATATTTAGTAAGGATTTGTCAGCAGACCTAAGGTCCCGTGAAGGTACAGCCAGTTGGAGTAGTTTAGACAGAACAGCTGGTTTGGATGTTCTGATGATGGTGTCCGAAAGGTTGTAGAGGTAGTATTGCCTGGTGGAGGAGGGAGATAGCCAGCCAAGGTCTTTGTATAGCTGGCAATGATGCTTCAGGCGTGGCACTTTGGCTGCATACCTGCAAACATTGTTGAAGGTGGTGTCCCATTGATGAAGGGCAGTTTTGTTGGCTATAGATAGAATGGGACCACCATAGGTAAGGGTTGGCAATAGGATTCATTTAGCAATTGCCAGTTTAGCGGCAGGGGTAAGCAGGTAGTTGGTCCTGTAAGCAGCTCCTAGCTTACAATTGACAGACTTGCAAGTTTCCTGGATGTGCAGTTTTAGGTCCAGAGTTTGGTCAAGGTGAATGCCCAAGTAGTGAAAAGAGTTGACAGACTCCAGAGGGTTACCATCGATGTCAGGTATATAGAGAGAGGAGATGGGCAGGATCTTAGTTTGTGAAGGGATCCAAATAACATGGCTTTAGTTTTGTTGCGTATAAGAACAAGGCGCTTGAGTGTGTAGCCAGCGCCAAAATCGAGGGAAGTCTGTGGTAAGGCAGCATTCAGGTTGATGATATTGTCGGAGTGCGATAGATGACCAGGTCATCTGCGTATGCAGTGAGGCCAGAGGTTACTACATCAGGGAGATTGTTTACAAATAGTGAAAAAGGAGAGGACCAAGTATGGAGCCCTGAGGGACACCAATATTGATAACTGCACTGTGAGAGATGGCAGCGTTAAATTTCCATCGCCTGAGTCCTGTTGGCAAGGTAGCTGTGAACCAAGTAGTGACAGGGTGAGAGAAGCCCAGATTTCTGAGGGAGGAAAGTAGTAGGTATGGTCGACAAGGCTCTAATGCTGGTTAGGTCGATGAAAACAGTCCTCGTTAGCTTCCCTTTATCCATGTTGGTAAGAATGTCAGAAGAGAATTTTGCTAGTGCAGTCATGGTGCTGTGGTGTTTCTAAAGCCGTGCTGGGCTGCATTGAGTAAGCTGGATTTTTCATGTATTCATTAACTTGAGTTGAGACTAGCTTCAAGGATCTCGTTATGGACCATAAATAGCAAATAGGTCTGTAGTTGACGCGGTCATTTTGCTGCCTTTTAAACACGGAGTGATTCTGGCGGCCTTCCAGATTTCCAGCGACAATGCCATTGGAGAGGGATAGGGTGAATATTCTAGCTATAGGACCAGATATGGTGAGCAGCCATCTTTAATAACCGAGGTTCCAATCCATCAGAGCCAGTGCCGGTGTTGTCCGAGATAGCCTTGAGCATCCTAGCTGCTTGCCTCTCATTGGTGGCGCCACTTTTATTTCCCTCCCAAGGATGCGCCATCCCCTTTCATAACATCTCGGATCATCTGATACTCCTTCGCGAACTCTTTGAAAATGGCCACTGTGGCCTGTGCTCCGGCATTGTCCTTTCCCTGGACCAGGAGTGTGCTTTTGACCATGTGGCCCATGATTATCTGTTCACTATATTGGACTGGTATGGCCTTCTCCCTGTTTTTATTTCCTGGATACGGTTTTTTTTATAGGTTTACCTACTGTATGCCGCGGTGACACCAAAGTCACCGACATCGACAGACACAATGCCAAGTGTCGGCACTGTGCTGTCAGTATGCCACTGTGTTTTCTTCGGGGCGGGGGTATTTATATATCCAACTCCAAGTCTGAGTTGTCTCAGGAAGGGGGCAAAACACCGGAAGATGCAGTACCGGTGTCAGTGGGGACCATTACAGTGACCTGTCGATTTCTGTCACTGTAATGGTCTTTGCTGTAGTTCTTTGGTTGGCATACCTTTTTGATGCTACCGCCACTCTCACCCCATTTATTAACTCTAGTATGGGTGCACCTCTTCCCTTGCTGAGGGGAGTCTGACAGGACTGACCCTTCAGCCTCCTGTTATATGTTTTTTCCATTGATCCCCTACTTCTGCTCCTCCATCACTCTCCGGCGCTTCAAGGTATTTCCCCGACTCCTGAATGCCCCAATTTCCATACCTTGGCTTATGCTGATGATGTCTGCACTATGCTTGCAGACACTACCTTTATTCCCCATGTTTCTACACTCCTACATTTCTTCTCCCACCTGTCAGGCTCTACCGTGAATTATTCTAAAAGTACAGAAATCCCAGTGAGAGGTCCTGCAACTCAGTGCCCCTCATCCATAGCTGGCATCCCTGTTTGTGAGGCTCCTGTAAAGCTCTTGGGAATTTATTTTAACTATCTGGAACCTAGCATTTTTAATTGGGAGACTTGCCTCTCTAAAGCAGAGAGGAGGCTGTTGGTGTGGAAACACAGGACATTGGCTAAGTCCAAGCGTGTTTATCTAGGTAAAATATTGTTGCTTCCTTGCTTCACCTACCTTAGGTGGGTATATCCCCCACCTCCCTCTTTGTAGACTAAACTGTTCAGCCTCTTTTTACAGGGCCTATGGGGCTCCCACCTCAACCCCATTAAGAGGGATGTCACCTATCATACTCATTGTGACAGAGGATTGCGCATGATTAACCCTGTGGCATTCTATTATAGCATGTTTTTTCCACTAATTTTTCCCTTCTTTTCCGGCCTAGTCCTGCTACATGGCTATCCCCGATGTCGGACTGGATAGTGCCCAATCTGGCCTTTACCTACCCGACCCATATCCATTCCCTTGGACGTGGCTTCTTGCCCTTGCTCCCAGATTATGTACTTTTCACAGCCAAAGGATTATATGCATGGCACTTGTCTTTTGACGATTGCACCCACCTTTTCCGGAATAGTTTACATGCTGCCATCCTCACCCTTAACGCCTCTCGGAGGTTAAGTTCTGTTCCTCCCAACTTAATCAATCAATGTCTCTGCTCATGAACAAAAAAAATCCTGCATTATATGTGGGACGTTCTATAGCTGTGCTTCCATGGGAAGCTCTCTGTCAGTGACTCATTGAAACACAAATATTTGAATGAATGGTTTTGCCCCTGTCCTTATTGCCCCCAGCTCCCCGAAACACAGTCACATTTTCTTTTTGATTGCCCTACCAGTGTGGAGTTTTGGTGGCAAGTTAGCAACATTTGGTTTAATCCTGCCTTTACCTCAGTCTCTTATGAGATTGTTGTCCTAAATGACTTTCCACCTGTATGGAATTGCTACTCTTCCCAAATTCTACAGGTCTGTTTTGCGCCCTGCAAGTACTATTTATGGTAGGCTTGATGCGCCTTTACCATCCAACAGAAGATGAATCCCCCTGTGATGGTGGCCCAAATGGCTTCCGCCTGCCTCTCCCGCTTATGCTGTATGTGGCAGATAGGAACCACTTTCACCCCACTATCTTCTTTGGGTTGTGGTCTGGCTTTCACAGAGTGTTTGGTTGATTTTAAGTTTTGTGGTTATCTGATGCACATGTAAGCTTTTTCTCCTTCTACTTCCTTGCTACCACCTTCCTCCTCATGTTTCTACAACCCTCTTTGCTTACCCTCTTCCCCTACACTCTGCTGGGTTCCCAGGGCTCTTTCTCAGTTATTTTCTATCTGTCCTATATATGCTGATTCCCTTTTTGCTTTTTGTTTTACCTCTAAGGCTTATTGTACTTAACAGTGAATGATGTCAACTGTGCTTTGTACCTTGCAGTTATTTTTTTGATTTGCAATAAAAAATTCCCCTACTTTTTTTGAGCAGTGCCATGGGATCTTTAACATCTACCTGAACAACCACCAGAACAGGCAGAGAGGACCGCAGTTTAACATCTTGTCCAAATGACAGCAACTCAGGAGTGCAGCACCACCCTCATGCAGCACTACAGTGTCAGTCTTGGGAATTTTACCCCAGGTTCCATGTGTGAGGTTAGAACCTATGATCTTCCGATCTTCTGGCCTCAGAGATGAGTATGATGCCTGCTGAGTCGCTGACACTTAGCCTGGAACGGGGCCCCAGGGCATCTGCATTGCTCCATGGAGCAAGGCCACAGAATAATGTTTGAACCTTAACATTCTAAACTTCTGTCACCAGAGTAACAATTCAGGGCTGAGATGATATAAGATTGTATGACATCACTAGTAAACTGTCTTTGCTAGAAACCACAGCAGCCACATTCTGAGTTGGTTGTTTGGTGGAGGAACAAAGACAGGAGGTTCACTAGGCCCATGTGTTGTCAACGGGAGCAATGATGGGCTAAGATGATGATAATGCCATCAACAGCAATGTAGGCAGCAGTCTCCAGAGAACTCAGAGAACACAGTCAAAACTGCAACATTAGTGTTCATGGTATCAGCTGGTGGAATCAATTAGAGGAGCATCAGTGGGGTAAGGCCCCCTCCAATGGCCTAGCAGTAAGCCGCAGCACCATAACAGTACCTGAACTGGAGCCTGAATTCAACCATGGTGTCTCAGTGACAGTCATATCAGTAACAGAGACTGACGAGGTGACCTTAGACTTACATTCATGCAGTGCTAGTGGAGACTGGGATCTGAAGGGAGACAAATGTTGGTGACGCTACACTGAAGATGACTGCTTAGTCCTATCCTTTGATAAACAGTGTTTCTTTTTGGAAGTCGAAAGTATCACTGAATGGTGAGGAGAATATCTGGGTTCCATTAAAGTCAGATCCTTAGATCAAGCTGGGTACCCTGTAGAACATTTAGAAGCTGCAAGTTTTGCATTCTCTGTTTTTTGCAGGAAGTTCTCCAACATCTTTTGATGGCATCTCCCCTTGCCTGGTTGAAACCTTGGCAGAGAGAACAGAACTGCATGTTATGTGAAAGGCCTGGGCAGTGAACACATCATTTGTATCATCATGAAAGATCTTTCTTCTGCACCGGCATAGTTCAACAGGTTCTGGCCAGCAAAGCTGGCCAGGTGGTGCTGAGGGTTAAGGTGCTGGATGCCACACCACATACCACACTGGTGACACGGGGTCAGGAGCGACCTCAGGTTGCCAGGGGTCAGCAAGAGAGGCAGAAAATCCAGCATCCGATGGACTGCTCTCCTCTCCCGGAGAGGGTTGTCATCCTGCTCCTTGGCTGCCCCTTAGTGGAGGCCAGAGGGCAGTAGCAGAGATCAGGAGACACAGAAGCGTGGAATCGACTTGTCGTGCTTCCCACACGCGCATTCACACCGATGAGGGGGTACCGGAAGAAAACAGAAAAGAAAAAGCAATATGGAAAAAAAAAAATTATTCTGGACAGAGCTGGTACGGATGCAGCTGAGGTCATGGAAAGAACACAGCACTGTCTGTCAGATCCAAGACAGCTGCCGGAATTCTCTGAGCATGTGCGATGACTTGCGCATGTGCACTGAGATCCAGCAGCCATCGTGGACATGGCGGACTGTGGTGTCGTGACGCCGGAGTTCAGTGCGTATGTGCAAGTCATCATGCATGTGCAGAGAACTCCAGTGGCCATCTTGGACACGGTGGGCAGTGCCGTGTTCTACCAGCAACTGGCAGACAAAATAGTGCAGGGGACACACAGTGATTGCCATTCACCTCCTCTATTTACAAGTCCGTCTGGTATCCAGTAGGTTTCCTGTTACTCTACTGTGATCACAAGCCATCTGCAGAGCTACGCCCACTGCAGCCGTAAAAAGGAGTCTGCACCAGCACAGATGTTCTGCAACTTGCCAGTCCAATAGTAAAGTGCATCCTATGTTTTTGAACGTGAGAGTGGAGTTAAATGGACCTTGCAACCGTCCGGATCCAAAAGGTCCTGTATCCTGTGTCTGAGAACCGTGTCAACATTGAAGAAGAACAAGACAAGAACTTGATTAAGAGACTTCTGACATACACACAAAATGTACTGTATACATGGACACTTTTTAAAATGTTTATGAGAGATGTTCAGATTTGGAAACTCAGACAGCGAGGTTTGTTGTTTTAGTGACCATCTCTCTTGGTAGGTCATGTTATCGCCCCTGATTGGGCTAACCCTGCTGTCCAATGGCTGCTGCTCGGAGCATCCCTCCGGCTGACTGAGCTTCATCTCCCACCCGCCCGAAAGCACAAGACCCCCAGGTTCACATCCCTGCTCGAGCTACCCTGCCATCCAACAGCCGCAGCTTGGAGGCTCACTCCGGCCAGCCACTCCTCATCTTTAGCCCACCCAACAGCACCCCTGATCGGGCTACCCTGCGATTCTATGGTCACAGTTGGGAGCCTCCCTAAGGCTGGCTGCTCCTCATCTCCTGCCCGACTGACAGCACAAGACCCCCAGGTTCGCGCCCCTGATCGGGCTACTCTGCCGTCCAATGGTTGTGGCTCAGAGCCTCCCTCCGGCCGCTCATCTCATGCCCACCCAACAGCACAAGACCCCCAGGTTCGGATACACCAGGATTTGAAGCTGGTCAATCCCATTGGTTCCTGCAGCCGCTGCTCTCTCCACCACTGGCTACCGGCTCTTGCTCCCTGTCTGGTATTGGCTAGCACATAGTCTGCTTCAGCTCCTACTTCTATCTAGCGTCGGTTTCTTGTTACTTCATGCCTAGTGCTGTTTCTCCTCTATTTTGTGTCACTTTGCCTGTTAATGTGAAGATTTTTCCTTGCTTGCTCATAATGCAACAAGCTAACTCGAAATATTAGCCTGTACTGTTTTTTAGCCAGTGATACAGTGTTAATGCCCACCTGTAGCCCTGCCATTTAGTCTGTATTTTTTTATTTGTTTTCAACTGTGATAAAGTGTTAAATTTATTTGTACTTTACCAGTTATAGTGCTATTTTTCCTACTGCTTCCATATCACCAGTCTTAACCCAGTCTCCTCATTCTTTCTCCACTGTGCTCTGAGTTTCCCCAACTCTCCCCTGCCTTAAATCCAAATCCCCTACTTTTGCAACAGTTGCCTGTCTCCATCCTCTTAGCCTTTTTCTCATCTCTCTTCTCACTCCCCATCCCCAAGCCCTCCGATCTAGTCCCTTCTTTCTTTTTTTGTTTTATTTTCCCACAGATCTCACCCCACAAACTCTTTGTCCTCACTTACTATTGCACTCTTAACTCTCCCGCTCCCAGCCTAATGACCTAGACATCCCTGGTGCCTAAGGCTGGACCTCCTACACCTTTTATCACATTTAACTTCTCTCCCTGTCTCCAATTTTCTGCTTACATCCAGTCCCTCCCACAGATTACCCAACACGCCGGCCCTGCGGCAATTCATTATATTATTTTCGAACACCTTCCTTCTTCCTCTTTCAGGTTCGCGCCTCTGATCAAGCTACCCTGCCACCTCCATCAGGCTGCTCTCATCTCCTGCCCGCCTCGACAGCACAAGACCTCTGCACGGAACACAGGATTCAATGCTGTTACTGTCCCATTGGTCTGCAGCTGCTGCTCACCCACCATTGGCTACTGGCTCTGCTCTCTGTCTGGTATTGGCTAGCACATAGTCTGCTTCAGCTCCTACATCTGTCTAGCTTCTGTTTCTCCTTAATTCATGCCTAGTGCTGTTTAAGTGCTGCTTCTCCTCTCTTATTTGTCCCGCCCACTCACCGCTTCCCTGGCCTCTAATAAATACACCTAAGCCCTTCCCTTCACTCCTTCCCCCTCTCGCATTGGCCCTATTCTCTCCATCCTTTCAAGGACTTTTCTGCTGCTGTTCCAAACTTCTCTCTGCCCCTCACTCTCCTCCACTAAGCACCTCGAGCCACGCTCCTCCCTACATATGTAGTTCATCCAATTTAGTCAGGGTAAAACCTTTAGGAGTCTCGCACTGTCTGTTTTGCGGCCATTATATGTGCCCCTTGATTGCTAGAAGGTCCTAATTCCCCCTCCTTTAGATCTTCTCCCAGCCTGCTGTTGCCCCTCTACCTCAGGCTGCCTCTCCTCTTGTACAGCCCAGTGTGTAACAGTTGCTTCCAAAGCCTATATACACAATGCCCCTTCTCATGTACACTATCCCATTACTGTTCCTTATCCACTCTGTTCTGGGCCCTTGTACCCATAAGTTGCATAACATAATCAGTTTGTATCCTAGCATTCCTGCACCCACCATCCCTTTAGCTGGTTCTGTTCCTCTACTCTATAAGACCCCTCTGAATTGCCAAAAAACCTGCAGTCTATTCAATTGCCCCATATGTCCTCCCTGCTACAGTGGTCCTTCAAGTTTCCTTCCCCATATTTAACTATGCCTCCCAGCAAACATCACACCATTCTTCTTCCCAGTCAAAACAGGGATGAGCCCTGAGACTCAAAGTCCTATTCAGTACGCTCAAAAAACTTCTACTCCTTCTTCTACTTTGCTCAGGGAATGTGGAACTAAACCCTGGCCCACAAGCAACCATCCTAGCGCCCTCTGACCTGGCCCAGACCAAGGGTCTGAGCTTTGTTCACATCAATGCATGCAGTCTATTAAGGAAACTGGCTGCTATCCAGGCCTGGGTATGTCTCACTAACCCAGATGTACTAATATTGGAAACATGGTTAAAATCACACACCTCAGATCAGGTCATAAATACAGGTTACTCACCTGTAACAGGAGTTCTAGGAATGGTATACGTTGTTCATCCACACTGTCTGGCAGGTATCCTCGCCGCTTTAAATCTTGCCGGAAGGTCTTCAAGCTGGCTCCTCCCACCCACCCAGGTGGTAAAACTCTCGGCTCCGCCCCATGACGCTAGATCTGGCCCGCTGGAAGCTCAGGTTGTGCGTCAAGCCGGGAGGTCGGGTGGGTCGTAGGATGAACAACATATACCATTCCTAGAACTCCTGTTACAGGTGAGTAACCTGTATTTCTAAGGACATGGATATGTTGTTCATCCACACTGTCTGGCAGACTCCTAGCAGTTCTCCGGGAGGAGGGAGGCAAGGTGCCAACCCCTACTTAGGAATAGAGACTGAGAACCGAGGCCCCAAAACCAGCATCCCGGCGTGACTCAAGGTCGATGTGGTAATGGGTGATGAAGGTGTGTGCTGACTTCAGGTAGCAGCCCTGCAGAATATCCTGGATAGGGCGTCCCTGGAAGCAGCCACCGATGCAGCAGTATGGCGGTAGAATAAGCTCTTATCCCTCTGGGAGGCTCCATGTCGCCAACTTATAGCAGACATCTATGCAGGGGTGACCACCTGCCTTACGTCCCTTGGCTGCAGGTCTGCAAGTTGCGGCTTCAGCGTAGGTGACAAACAGCTGGCGAACCTCTCCCCGACTTCAGCCGCGGCGCCTCCTTATAATAAGCGAGCGCCTTCTAGGGTCCAAAGTATGGAGTCTGTATTCGGCCTCCGAGGTGTGATTGGGTAAACACCGGCAGAGTCAACACCTGGTTAAGGTGAAACTCCGACACCACCTTCGGAAGGAATTTCGGTGGGGCGCGGACAACCTTGTCCCTGTGGAAGACCAAGTATGAGACTTGATGCAGAGCGCCTGGAGTTCTCCCATCCTTCTGGCTGACGGATAGCCACCAAGAAGGCGGTCTTCCACGACAGGTGAGAAAGTTCACACCTGTGCATTGGTTCGAATTGCTTGCCCATGAGCTTTGCCAGTACCAGCAGTAAATCCCAAGGAGGTGGAGGTTCTCGCACTGGAGGGGAAATGTGATCAAGGCCTTTGAAAAAGCGCCAGACCACCTTCTCCTGCGCCACTGACTGCTCCCCGGCCCGCGCCCGGTAAGCAGAGATGGCTGCCAGGTGCACCCTTACGGTCGTCGACCTAAGCCCTTGACGAGAAAGGGACCATAAATAGTCTAAGATGCTTGCCAAAGAACAGGAGGAAGGGTCCAAGCCCTTGCCCTGACACCAAATGGAAAATCTCTTCCATTTGAAGGCATAGCATTTCCTGGTCAACTCCTTACGGGACGCCTCAACTACATTGAGGACCTCGTTGGAAAGACCCAAGGCCTGGAACTCTAGCCGCTCAGGAACCAGGCCGTCAGGTGCAGGGATTGAAGGTCCAGATGGAACACTTTCCCCTGATTGACTGAGAGCAGGTCCGGGCAGCTGGAAGCTGCCTCGGGAACCTGGAGCTGAGGCTGAGGAGATCTGGTACCGAACTGGCGGGCCAGTCTGGGGCTATCAGAATCACCTGTGCCTTGTCCTCCTTGCTTTGAGAAGCACCTTGTGTATCAAGGGAAATGGGGGGAAGGCGTAGAAGAGGCCCGGGGTCCACGGCCTCGAGAAGGCATCCCCCTGCAGCGAGCCCTGCTGAGGGGGGTGGGCATGGAACAGCCTCAGCTTCGCGTTCTCCCTGGAGGCAAACAGGTCCACCTGAGGTGTGCCCCAATGGGAGAACAGATCTTGTACTACCTCCGGCAGGAGAGACCACTCGTGGGATGCAGCCCCTATCCGGCTTAGGGCATCGGCCAGGGTGTTGGAGGCTCCTGCCACATGAATGGCTAGGAGATCCGCCTCCAGGCTGCGCACGAGTGACCAAATGCGGAGAGCTTCTCGCATAGAAGCATGGAGCTGGCCCGCCCTGGCGGTTTAGGTAGTACATGGTCGCGGTATTGTCCGCCTGACTCTGACCACTTGACCCCGGAGAAACGGAGCAAAGGCGGTGAGAGCTAGGCGGACCGCCCAGAGCTCCAGCAGGTTGATGTGGCATCGACTCCCGCTGGGACCAGAGGCCGCGGCGCCTGGTGTTCCCCAGATGGGCACCCCAACCCATCAGAGAGGCATCGGTCGATAGAGAGACCGCCGGCTCAGGGCGGACAAACGGGATGCCCTCCTGCAGATGAACTGGAACGGTCCACCACCGACAGCTGTCCACATCCCCTGGGTCACCGTCACTAGCTGGTCCAATGGATCGCAGCATTGTGACCACTGGCTGGCCAGTCCCCACTGAAGGGGGCGCATGTGCCAGTGTGCCCAATGGACCACGCTGGTACAAGCCGCCATGAGACCCAGGAGGCGCAGGAAGTCCTGGGCAGGGCACGATTGCCCAACCAGAAATGATTGGGCAAAGGAGGTAAGAACCTCGGCCCTGTCTGCCGGGAGCCGTGCTCTGGCTCGAAGAGAGTCGAGCTCTGCCCCGATGAAAAGAATCACCTGCTTCTGCCCGAGTCTCGACTTGGCCTCATTGATGAGAAGGCCGATTTGAGAGCAAACCTGAGGGCCAGATCTCTGACCGCCCACCCCTGTCTGGAGGGGGTTGCTATCAGCCAATCGTCCAGGTAAGGGCACACCTGGACCCCTCGGCACCAAGAGGAAAGCTGTCACCACTGCTATGCATTTGGTGAAGACCCTGGGAGCTGGAGACAGGCAGGGCATGGCTCGAACTCTAAAAGGGATCCCTCTGCTCGAAGTAAGGAATCTCCCCGATGTGACGGATGGATAGGGACGTGAAAGAACACGTCCTGCAGGTCCAGAGAGCAGAACCACATGCCGTGTTCCAGGGATGGTATTATCTGAGCCAGAGTGACCATCCTGAAGGTTCGAGACCTTAGGAACTTGTTTAGGTCATGTAGGTCGAGAATGGGGCGCCAGCCCCCCGTCCGTTTCGGAACCAGGAAGTACCCAGACACAAACCCCGGGTCTGAGGGAGGGTCTGCCACCTCCCTGATCACCTCCTTTTGGAGGAGGAGAGCGATGTCGGCTCAGTGAGCCGACAGTGAGGCTGCGGACCCCGAGGCCCCCCGAGGTGCGACGGCTCTGAAGGGCGGGGCCTGCTCGAATCCTAGAGGCAGGCCTTTTCCCACCACCTCCAGCACCCACCTGTCCGTGGTAATAACGGACCAGGCGGAAAGGAAGTGCCGGAGCTGTCTCTCACAGGGGAACCTGGGGTGAGGTGACGGGGTTAGAGCGACACCCCTCAGCCCGTCACTGGGCAGGCTTGGAGGAGGGACCGGCCGAGGGACCTCCTGGGCCTTTACCTCCCTGCTTCCTGTTGGAGGAAGCCCCGGGCTTGGGTTTGGGATGCCAAGCCCGAGCCTGCTGGCCCTGACGTTGCTGGGCTGGACGCGCCTCGGGCGCAGAAGGACGAAAGGGCTTAGCCTGTGGTTTGCGGCCTTTGTCCTGCTGAGCGGAAGAGACCGAGTCCAAGATAGCACTGGACTTCTCGATCCTTTGCAGGTGACCTTCCACCCCAGGGCCGAAGAGGTCGGTCCCCAAAAAGGGGACATCTGCCAACTTGTGCTGGGTATCCGAAGTGAAGGTGGATATCCTCAGCCAAGCCCGACGATGGATAGCCACTGCGGCCGCCACAGACCTGGCACATGAGTCCCCAATGTCTAAAGCAGTCTGAGCTGCTGTTTGGCCACTGTCCTGCTTCTGGTCCGCAAGATCTGCCTGACCGTGGTCTGCAGATCCGCTGGAAGATGAGGGATGACCTCATCCAGGAGCCCAACAGGGCATGAGAGAAATGTGCCATGAGGACGGCCGAACTGGCCTGGCGAGGGCCGAGGGAGGACGAGTGTAGACTTTTCACGCGCATAGTCCAATTTCTTGACCCTTGTCGGGAGGTTTGTCCACATCCCTAGCGTTCCCGGCACGCCGGAAAACGCTGTCGGTAACTAACCCCTCGGCCGAGGGGTGTTCCGAAAAACCGGACAAGGAACCGGTAGGGACTGCATACTTCCTGGCCATTCTGGCTGAAGGCGCAGGGCAGGAAGCAGGGCGCTGCCAGAGCTCCAAGGCCGGGCCCACTATGGCCTCGGCCACCGGAAAGGCCTCCATAGGGGAATCCCCTCGGTCCAGAATCTCCGTGAGGGATACCTGGCCCGCTTAGAAAGGGTTCGAGCTTCATCCCGGTGGACTCCGAGATGAGCCGAAGCAATCCCAGGAAGGACGAAGGGCTATCGTCCACCGACTGTCCTCCTGAGGACTCCAAGTCCATTCGCTTGGAGAAAAGGGAGGAATCGCCTCCGGACTCGGAAGAGTCCTCAAAGAGCTGCCTCGGGCCTGAGCTACCCTCCACCTGCCGAGGTCGATCGGGAGTGAGGGTGACAGACAGCCTATGGGGCAGTCCCTGAGCCGACAGAGAATTTTTGGTCGGAGCCCCAACTAACGGCTGTGGAGGCAGAGGTTCCACCGGAATCGGTGGGGCAGCTGGTTTTGGCCGAACAACCGGCCTGGGAACAGGCTCCTCGATAAAACGAGGGGTTGCTCGCCACTCTGCGGACAGCCACTTAATGGCTAGGAAGACGACGCGCGGGTTTATTCTCGGTCAGAAGGAGCTGTTGCCACATGAGTTCCTCATATCTTCGACGCAATTTGCATCAAGCCTCCCTCGCCCAAGGAGGAGGAAGAGGACGAGCGCGCGCGCTGCCGCGGTGCCGAGACCGAGACTGCTTCATGACGGGCGGGATCGGCTGACCGCGAAGAAGTCCGAGACCGAGACCTCAACCTCGGTTTTCCCGAGGACGGCGCGGGAGGTGTCGTGGGGAATCGCACTCCCTGTTCGAGGGTTCAACTGAAGACTCGAACCGGAGGCACAGACGAGCCAACGGGTCCTCAACTCCACCGGGGAACTGGGAGAGGGATTCTCGGCTTTCCTGCCGACAACTCATTCAACGGTCGAGAAAATTCTCGACTGCCGACGGGAGTCTCAGTCAACTGGCCTGACGGGGACACCGTGAGACCAGTGGCCGAAGCCGAGCAGTCGACCAAAAGTCGACGGCCGACAACTCGGGGAGAGGGATCTTTCCCGCTCCCAAGAGCGTTGACGGTGAGACTTACCCTTGTCTCTCTTTTTGGACCAAGAAAACGGTCCAGAAGAAGTTGGTCCCTCACCTTTAGAAGAGAGGGTCAGACAAAGTTCCTTAAAAGAAGCTGAATAAGAAGCACCGAGAGAGAGCGGGACAAATGCCGCAGCCGAGGTAGAAGTGGCCCGAGCCACCTAATCTTCAAGGGCGATCATCTGCTCAAGCTGATCCGCCGAGCCCGCGGCCGCAGACACCGCCGACCAGGCCTCTTTTGACTTCACTGAGGAAATCGCTTCTTGGGACGCCTCTAGTTGTAAACGGGCAGCACGGCCTCGAGGACGAGGCCGAAAAGGAACAGCACAGGTCGCAGGCTCATGGTCGTGCTCCAGGCCCAGACAGTAGACGACGGGAGTGTGGATCCGTCCGAGACATCTTCTCTGCGCAAGGGCATCTCCGAAACCAGGAGTCGATGGTCCATCGCAGCCGCGAGGGAGAGAAGACCAAGTCTTTTAGCAAAAACTTTAATTTCGAAAATTCAAGAATTAGGAACTAGTCTTATACGCAGAGCGTTAAGGAGGGAACCTGAGCTTCCAAGCGGTAAGGAAGATCTGGTGTCATGGGGCGGAGCTGAGAGTTTTACCCCCCGGGGAGGAGCCAGCTTGAAGACTTTCCGGCAAGATTTAAAGCGGCAAGGATACCTGCCAGACATTGTGGATGAACAACATATCCATGTCCCTAGAAACATTCCCTCTTATAATGTGTACAGGACCGACAAGTCCTCTAGAGGAGAGGGGGTCGCAATATATGTGAGGGACAAATTCTCAGTCTCTCTCATCAATTCCATTTCTGTACCCAGAGAATCTGAATGCCTCGTTAGCAAGGTCTGTATTTCCCCCTCCGAATTGCTCACCATCTTCAGTTGTTATAGACCACCCTCAGGGGGTCTCAAGTTGCTGCAGCATCTCCAGTCTTTACTCAGTCCTCTAAATATGGAATTGATTATCATGGGTGCCTTGAACCTGGACTGGTTCTCCTCTGGTTCTTCACTCCTAAAAGACCTATGAGACACGCTCGGCCTTTCCCAGCGTATTACTGAGGCTACCTGCATCAACTCCAAAATCCCGGCAAACAGCACCCTACTTGATCTCATTCGTATCAACAAACTGCATAACTTCACCCACATAGGGTTATTCTTTAATGACATAAGTGACCACAATACCATACCTTGCGTTAGAAATTCACCTAAAACTCACCTATATTTGCAAAAAGAAGCCACCACAGCTTCAGTTGTGCTAACTTCCTGTCAGACCTAAGCATTATCAGGGGGCAAGACTTTTACCTCACTCCCTCTGTGGATCTAGCTTACTCTATATTTAAAACCCTGCTACTTCAAGTTATTAATACACATGCCCCATTAGTCAAGACTAGAACTAAGAAAAAGTCATGCCCCTGGTTCGATGATCTGCTCAAGTCAGCCCTACACAAAAGAGATGCGCTCTGGAAAAAGGCTCGGAAAACTAGACTTCCATCGGATTGGGGATCCTTTAAAGCCTCTAGGAACCATTGCACAAAACTAATAAGAGCTGCAAAAAGCAAATTATTAGCAAAAAGCCATGAACTCCTCTACTAAAGACGTAAATAAATTTTGGAAGACCCTAAGAGAAGTACAAGGCCACAACCCTCCCTGCTAAGATCTCCACTGGTGATACTACAATCACCTGAAAAAGATATCCTAAATCTCTTAAATAATCACTTTGCTACAGCGGGTCTTGCCTTCGACTCCTCCCCTGCAAGCTCACTACACTCTTACCCTCCTTAGCTCAGATTTCATACAGCCCCCGATTAGAACTCTCTCTCACGCGAGTTCCCTCAGTTTCAGTTCAGTCACCTTTAAACAGGTGGAAGACCTGCTGTTAGCTCTTGACGTAAATAAAAGTGCCGGGGCAGATCAAATTGACCCTTATTTCCTGAAGCTTGGACACCATGTTCTAAATGCCCCTATCACACACCTCTTCAATAAATCTCTCTCTGAAGGGGTCCTCCCCCACGAGTGGAAAAATGTACACGTCGTCCCTCTTTTCAAATCCAGTGGCAGAAGTGATCTGAACAATTACAGGCCCGTTTCCCTTTTGCGAACCCTCTCAAAACTACTGGAAAAAATAGTTAACTTTCAAATTAGAGAGTATCTAGAGACACACAATGCATTTAATCCCCTGCAATCAGGTTTCAGACCTAAACAAGGGGCAAGATGGCGGCAGTATGTGTGAGCTGCCTGAGCCTGAGCTCTGACTAAATGCGTATTCTGAGCTCCAATTTGTTTTATTTTATAGTTTTTAACAGTTTGCTCACCTTAGTGGTTCTTTTATTTTTGTGTTTCTCATTTAGTTTATTTTGGTTCATTTCGTTTGTGCTCGTATTGAGTGTGTGAAGCGAACATCAAGCTGCCGTCTGATAACCACCTGATAACTGCCGAGGTGTAGTATTTCTCGGACGGGATTTAGCGGCTCTAATTTTCAGCATAACTCGGGCGTTTGAATGTTTATTAAGACCGCTTAGAGGAAATAACATCGCGGGCAGTTCTGGCTTCTACTAGTTCTGAAGACAGAACTTTTTGCAGTTTTGTGTTAACTAGCCTGCTACGTTCGGTGAAACTGCTGAGGTTGGAGCTGGGGAGTCCCTGAGGAGTGCAAGGTCCTGGATTGCTGCACTTACTGGACTGCTTTCAGATTGTCGCTGGCATACTATCTGGGCATTTTGAACACTTTCTCACAAGTTTTATGGATTAATTTTGGAAGTCTGAAGAGGAGGACTACTGAACGGAGCCCTAGGAATTAAATATCTTTCCAGATTAAAAAACTGGGACAGTGAGTTTGTGAGTGGAGATCTCCTTTAATTTTCATCTTAATTTGTGATGGGAGCTTGAGGGTGGATTCTGCTGATTGCAAACTGCCCCTAAATATTGTTCTGGGTGGTGAGAGCACCCGGGGCTTGGGGGTATTAGCTCAAATCTTTTCCCTGTTTTAGATTCTGGAAACCTTTGTACTGTGGCCATAGGGAAGTCTTTCTTTTCTGACTGTTTAGATGGATGCTCCCCCTCCCCTGGCGTGGGTGATTCCTGGGGAATTTTTGGGCCATTTTTGGGAGGAATCATGGGGATTTTGGCCGAAGGGCCGCTCTCCTCTGTGATTGTTGGTTGGGGGATCTCGGTGGCTGGTGGGTGACTGGGATCTCAGGTTCCCCTTCTAGGGCGGCCTGCTTTTTCCGTGGGTTTTACTCTTGTGGGGGGTAGGGGTTTTGCATTCTCCTTTTGGGCTTTGGCTTAAGTGTCTAGGCCTGGGTTCAGAGAATACAGTTTATTGGAGAACAGCTGATTTTCCTAAGAAACCCCTTTTCAGTGATCGGATTAAGAGGGGGTGAGAGCCCCTCTTGTTGCTTGTCCGAATTTCATCTGGAGGATCGTCTGGTATTTGGACTAAGAGGGGGTGAGAGCCCCTCTTGTTATCATCTGGATCCTATATTTCTCTGTGGAAAGTTGTCATTCTGCCCTTTGACACTGACTCTTAGAGACTGTTATGTGATTTGTATTTATGATTAGTTTTAGAATTTAATGGAGGGTGAGAGCCTCTGGATTTTTGGTTGTTAATTTTAGTTATTTGGATGTTTTTTATTCTGATTGATTTAATCTAACTTTTATTTATTTTTTATTTTATTTTATTTTGGGTTATTGTTTGGGTTTGGTTTTATTATGTGCAGAGGGTCTAACACCACGGTCGTGCGCTATTTGTCCTCCGCTCTCCGTGCCCTCTGCCCATTCTCCCCTATGCCATTATAGTTGTCTACTTACCAGCACTGTAGAGCACTGGGGATTGTACGGAGGGAGAGGAGGGGTTTTGGGGGATGTGGACAGTGGAGGCTGAATGAGTGGCAACATCGGATTGGGGTTGTGGAGACCAGAAGACACCCTGGGGCGAAATGGATTCGAGAGCGAGGTTCTCCTTGCCTCGTTCCCATACCCAAGGGTACTGTTACTATTAATGGTATTGGGCAAGTAGTCTGTTCGACTTCAGTAACCTGTCCAACCCAAGCGATGTTGTGCAATGCCAGATCCATTAGGAACAAGACTGCAGTTATTGCAGACTTGATGGGGTCCGTGGATCTGGCTTGCATTACCAAGACCTGGCTGGATGGTAATGCCGGTCCAATTTTTGAGGCAGCAATGCCAGCCGGGTACTCAGTGTTACACCGCCCGAGGTTGGACCACAAGGGGGGGTTGGGTCTGTTTTAAGACTGAACTGGGATTCACAGGTGTACCAGTTGAGGAGGTGGAGTCCTTTGAGTGTACCGTTGTGGCAGGTGTGGGATGTAGGATAGTTCTCATCTACCGTCCACCAGGAGATGAGAAACGTTTTCTACAGGAAGTAGCCGACTTCATCATCGACATGGCATTTAAGTCTCCCAGGCTGATGGTCCTGGGTGACTTCAATGCCTGGATCAATGATGAATATTCGCAGTTTGGACAACACTTCCTCCAGTTAATGACATCTTTGGGTCTCACACGAGTGGTTACTTCTGCCATGCATAAGAGTGGTCACTCTTTGGACTTAGTCTTCCTCCTGGGGATTGAGGCCACTGACGTGGGGGTAGAACCCGTCGGTTGGTCCGATCACTACACTGTGGGCTTCAGTTTTTGCACCCCCCCTTGTAGGCCTACACCTGTGGAGATGGTTAAGTGCCACTCTTTACAAGATATTAGCTCTGTGGGCCTGACAGCAGCACTTAACCTATCAGAGTTTTCTGACGTGTGCAATGATCCCGATGCTTTGGTGTTGGCCTATAATAGGGCCATCTCCTCAGCTCTGGATCAAACTGCTCCTGTCCGTGTTCGTCCTCTCCCCGTTTGACCTCGGTCTCTATGGTTTGATGAGGCCTTGAGGGAGATGCAGCGACAAGGACGAAGATTAGAGCATTGTTGGCAAACTGCCCTTGATGCTGACCATCTTAGACTGATGGAGCATTATAAAGCTTATCATTCCACAAATATCTCGTAAGAAGGCAGAATTCCTGTCCAGAGAGATTGCGGCTACTCAGAACCAACCAGCTCAGCTTTTTCGAACTGCTGACAGACTGTGCAACCCAGCCTGTCGCCAGGTTCAGAAAGCTTTTTCACAATTAAGAGTGTGACGAGCTTGCTCGCTTCTTTGCTGATAAGGTGGCCGACATTAGGGCAGCACTCCGGCCTGCTCCCTCTATTGGAGATGTTCTTGATCGGCATCTGGTTGCTCCCTCCGGTCTTTCTTGGAGTTCCTTTGACCGGCCTGAGTTCATTGATGTCATGAGGATTATCCAGAGTATGCGCCCTATGTGCTGTAGTTTAGATCCGGGCCCGACTTCCCTGATAAAGGGTTGTTTTGAGACTATCGGCCCGGTTCTAGCACGGATAGTATGGTGCTCCTTGGATATGGATGAGTTTCCTAGCTCCCTGAAGGAGGCTGTGGTGCCACCCCTCCTGAAGAAAGTTACCTTGGACCCCGACTGCCATGCTAACTACAGGCCGATCTCTAATCTTCCCTTTGTTGGGAAGATTATTGTGAAAGTGGTGGCAGCACAATTGGAGAACCATTAAACCATCCATGACATCTATGAACCCCTCCAGTCTGGTTTTCAAAAGAGGCATAGTACCGAGACAGCGCTGGTTCGGGTGCTCAATGATCTCCTGATGGCTACAGATCAGAAGAATCATTCCTCTCTCGTTCTTCTTGATCTCTCATCAGCTTTTGACACTGTTGACCATGGGGTACTTCTCGCGCGCCTGGAGTTTATCTGTGGTCTGTCAGGGACAGTCCTCAGTTGGTTTAGATCTTTCCTCACTGACAGGACTCAGAGAGTGGTGTCTGGATTAAATTCTTCCTGCCCACTCTCACTGTCATGTGGGGTACCCTAGGGCTCGGTGTTGTCCCCCATGTTGTTCGCAGTGTATATGCTGCCCCTCGGAGACACTGTAAGAAGGTATGGGCTGAAGTTTCACTGCTATGCAGATGATACTCAGCTCTACCTGTCTTTGCACCTGACCAGGATAGAGTTCTCTCAGTCATTAATAGCTGCCTTGACGAAATCCAAGGCTGGATGAGTTCAAGCTGGCTAAAGTTGAACTCGGAGAAGACGGAGGTATTGGTTGTGGATCCAGGTCGCAGGGTAGAGGGGATGGGAGCTGGTTTATCCTCAGGTTTATTTCTGGGAGGTATCCAGCTCCCTACCTCTGAATGGGTGCGGAACCTGGGGGTGATCTTTGACAACGGACTGACACTGTATTTGCAGGTGTCGGCGGTTGTCAAACTTTCCTTTTATCATCTTAGGAACATCGCCAGGATTAAGCACCTTGTTCCGCCAGCTGACCTTCCTACGCTGGTCCACACTTTTGTGACCTCACGCCTGGATTATTGCAACTCCATTTATCTAGGGCTTCCTGGGGTTGATATCCGCCACTTGCAGCTGGTGCAAAATGCTGCAGCCCAATTATTGACGGGTACATCTCACACCTGTCATATCTCGCTGGTATTACGCGATCTGCACTGGCTGCCGATTCAGTGGTGAATCACCTTTAAAGTTGGTCTTTTGACCTACAAAGCCTATATGGACAGGGTCCAGACTACTTGAAAGAGCTTTTTGTTCCCTACCGTCGCATCTCCGTCGTGGATAGGAGTTGCTAGAGATTCCGAGGGTTTCTTTAAAGTCATCCGTGCTCGTGCTTTTATGTTTGTTGTTCCACCTCTGAATTTCTACCCCGTCTGCCTAGTGTGCGACCGGTGGAGGGAGTTTAAAAGCCTCTAAGACCTTTTTATGGTCAAAGATTAATTTTAATTAATTGATTGCGATTTGGAGCTCAGAATTAATGTACCATAAATTATTTATGGATTTGTGTTTATTTATTGTTCTAAATTATTGTAAGGCGCCTTGGTTTAAGAAAGGCGCCATATAAATAAAGTTTCATTCATTCATTCATTCAACATAGCACCTTAACCGCACTGGCCAAGGATACCAATGATTAGCAAACAGCACTAGACGCCAAGAACAATATCTGTGCTTTATTCTTAGACTTAAGTAAAACATTTGATACAGTTGACCATGAACAACTCCTACATATGCTGCAGAACACTGGACTAAATGACATCTCCCACATGTGGTTTACCTCTTACCTAATCAACAAACAGCAACAGATTAAAGCACAGTGTAGAGGGGGCGTGGCCTGGCTGTGCTGAAGATGGCTGCTTAATTCTGCTTCTCCCTGGGACTACCATCTAGCATCGTCCATCCTCCTGATCCCAGATTGTCAGCGTTTACCAGCAAGTGAAATATAATTTACTAACATCATAGCTCAACTCTGGTAAATTATTTTCTCTATATCATAACTCTATAGCTATAATTTTTCTGCATTTATACTGCTTCTCAGTGAAGGCCTACTACAATGGCTGAGCAACTCCTTCAAAACAGCTCCCTCAGCAGAGTGGAAACTATGTTTCAATAGCTCATCTGTGAAATTAACAACTTAAAAATAACATCTCAACAAAACATCACTAACATGCAAGTGTTAGACCAAAAAATCAATGATGCTGGAGTTAAAGTTGCTCAAAATGAAAGTTCTATTAACATCCTGCAAGCCACCATCAGAGAGCAAGACAGAGTTATCAGAAGCCTACAAGATAAAATTGATCACATTGAAAACAGAAACAGACGCAATAACCTGAGATTTTAGGGTTTTCCTGAAGGTGCAGAACTCGGAGACACTAGTGTGTTTCTATTACATGTGCTGCCAGCTCTGTTCAAACTCCCACCTGGTCAAGACCTTATTATTGAGAGATCACACTGTACTTTAAGCCGGAGGCCTGGTCCAGATCAGAAAACTAGGCCTATCATTGCAAGATTCTTAAACTATGCCCACACTGAACTGATTATCAATAGAGCAAAACAAGTTGGAACGCTTACTTGGCAAGATCATAGAATTTATATTTTTAGAGACTTCTCTAAGGAACTCTCCAATAAATGCAGAGCTTTCAATCATATTAAAACTACCCTACACCAACGAGGGATCAAATTTGCTCTGCGCTATCCTGCTGTCATGTGCCTGTTTCTGGGTGACTCAACCAAAGATTTCAACACTCCCAAAGCCTTGGCTGCATTTCTTGGTGAGCCCCAGCCTCCAACTGCCCCGTTTGGAAATACTGATGTGACCCCTTCTCCCACTGTCTCTGCAACTTCCCAATCAGACCAGCACACCCACATTATGGCTTCAAATCATGAATGCACTGAGAAACCCGTATCTCTCCAGGCTGATGCAGCACCTCCTGTCCGAATCTCAGCCCGCTTGCTAGACAAAAACAACTTGAATCCACCTTCTTCTAAACATGCCTGTTGTGCAGACGCTACTCCTTGTAGACCTACCTCTCAGCATGAGTGAAATGTTGGCTTCACTATACCCCTAACCCTCTCCAATAAGTTTTCTTTACTACAAGAGGACTTAAACTCGTCTCAGGAAGACCTCCCAGAATCAGCTGTGGATCCTGTCGGCAATGACCTTGGAAATGCTTTACAGGGCGGCAGGTCTTCCAGTTCCTCTTGGGCTGAACTGGTGACCAGCTCCCCTTTCAAATCGGCAGAGCCTCCTAAAAAGAAATGGAAGGGGCAGTGCAAAAACAAATCGAACCTATAAATGATTCCTGGGCATGTGTATATATTAGTACTTCTCGAGGTTAGTGCCTAATTAACCTCGGCTCTCTGATCACTATCAGAATTTGTCTGCCCTGCAACCACGCATCGCATTCCTTGTGTGGGTATACTATCGCACCCAGCTGGTTTGGAAAGTGATAAGCTGTACATCGCGGTTAGAGGCTTTTGGTTTAATAGCATGTCATGTTATTTAGGCATCTCATTGTGACAGTCTTGGAGTTTTCTATCTCAGTGTAATGTCTGCTACATTATACATCCAGTTATTTCTGCATATATTACTCATAATGTCAGTTTTTGAGTATCCCTAATGTTGGGTAGGTTCTTCTCTTAAAGGGACAGTTCTTATATAATGTAAGACTAATTCATATGTGCTCAATGATTTTCTATATTCAGTTAGAGGTGTCTACTATCTTTTTTATCAGTATGTCCTTCTCACATAACCATTAAGGGAGGTCGCCTGCTTAACTAATTTGTGATCCAACATCACCCCACACATTTGTTACCATATATAAACATTATAAATTTACAGTATCTTGGGGTTATATTAATGTGGTCCTCAACTAGTTATTCCCTTCATCCACTACTACATCCCAGACTAACATTTAACACTTTAATATTTTTCTCTAGTTCCTTCCCACTCCAACCCGCCTTTATCTAACTTTTAAATTCCCTTTTCTTTAACCATGGTATACCAACGTCTTGTACTGTTTTATCTATCACTTAGTCTCCAGTTTTACCCTACAATTAGGCGTTGCAGGCTATTTTTGAGGTGTCTCATCTTTATTATTTTACTCAATGTGCTGCAATCAATAATAAATGGCACAGTCTGATTCGAAGCCCTTATGATAAGGCTTTTTAAGCCTGTGTTGTAATCTTATAGCTGAGCTCGCTCGACCCTCTCCAGGTCTTGAAATCTCACTATGTTAAAGCAACTCCTTCCCTAGGGGTGATTTTTGGGTCTGCGCTACTATTAAATACCTAGTACTTATCAATAATATATGCAGTACCTTGAAGCCTGAACAAACTCAACTCTTATAAATGTCATATTGCCAGAATGACTACGTATTCCTGTTCAATACAAGACTTTCACCAGATACCCCCCATACAATTTGGATCTTGTAATGCCTCGACACCCCATAAATCCTTATACTATTTGGACCCTACTCACTCCATTTTACCTGAACACTCCTCCTACATAAACATTTCTGTGTTTAAGCATTATGATTATGTGAGTAAGTACATAGTAGATGGCACAAGTAGGGCAAGGCAAGGCAAGTTTATTTAAAAAGACGCCCAATCCCAAAGGCTCTGGGTGCCACACAAAACTATACAGCATTTCATACCGCATAAATAATCAAAATTAAACCCCAAAAGCTTGTGAAAATAAGAAGGTCTTCGGGTGAACCTTAAAGGCACTTATAGTGGGGGCATCCCTAACTACAGCTGGTAAGGAGTTCCAGAGAGCAGGGGCGGCAACACTAAAGGCTCGGTCGCCTGCAGATTTTAATCTCGCTCTTGGAACAGCTAGGAGGCCACCACTAGAAGAGCGGAGATTATGGGAAGAGGAAGAAGGTACCAGGAGAGCTGACAGGTAACCAGGGCCCTGTCCATGTGGGGCTTACAGGTGAGAAACCCCACCTTGAAGAGCACTCTCCACCTGACAGACAGCCAGTGCAATTTGCTAACGTAGGTATAATGTGCAAAATTTACTTGCCCTGTCAAAAGCCGGCAGCAGCGCTGCGTTTAGCTGCAGTCTGAAGAGCCCCCAGAGACCCCGAGATAGAGGCGATTACAGTAGTCAAGCCTAGAAGTGACTAAGGCATGTATCAAGGTAGGGAGGTCCAGAGACGGAACAAGGAGCTTAATCCTGGCAATGTTTCGAAGATGGAAAAAACAGGAACGGACCACGGAAGATATTTGAACCTCCATGGACAAATTCCTGTCAAACATCACGCCAATATTTCGCACCCAAGGGGAGGCCATCAATGACGCAGCTCCTAGCACAAGTTCAGTTGCAGAGCCAGAGGCCATCCCATCACGAACTCTGTTCAACTCCACTACCAATACCTCAGTCTTGTCAGGGTTCAGTCGAAGCCAGCTGGAGGCCATCCAGTCACTAATCTCAGCCAGACAGATATTTAACACATCCACTGCGTTTGATGTTCCTGGGGCAAAGGATAAGTATAGCTAAGTATCATCGGCATAGCAATGAAAACTCAGACCATACTTCCTAATGATCCCCCACAGGGGCAGCAGATATACTGCAAACAACATTGGGGCCAATACCGAACCCTGAGGGACTCCACACAAAAGGAGGCAGGGTGTAGATGAGAAATTTCCCATCACAACCTGCTGTCTCCTATTGGTGAGAAAGGACTCAAACCACTTGATAATACCGGTGAGTCCACATAACTCCCTTAGGCGGAGAAGCAACACACAATGGTCCACAGTATTTATCGCTGAAGAGAGATCGAGGAGAACAAGAATTGTTCTGTCCCTCGTCTCTAGCCCTGAGGAGGTCATTCGCACCCAAAACTAACGCAGTTTCAGTGCTATGTCTGGCCTGAAAAGCCGACTGGAAAGGATCATATAGTTCGTGAGTCATGAGATGTTCCTCCAACTGAGAGCGATACCATCTTCTCATCAATCTTCCCCAAAATGGAGATTGAGATAGATGGTAATTTGCCCTGACCTCGGTCCAAAGAAGATTTTTTGTAAGGGGTCTAACCAGAGCCTCCTTCAAGGCATCTGGAAAGACACCCTGACTTAAGGAGCACCGGACAATCAGGGCAAACACCGGGCCAACAGAGTCAATGCATCTCATTAAGAAACGCGTTGGCACTGGGTCCAGTTAACAGAAGGTATGCTTCAGATTGACTGCCATCTCAATAACCTCATGGACCTCCACTGGCCTAAACTCTCCCCAACTAGGCAGAGTGCACTCAGCACACAACTGGCGACCACTGACAGCAATGGTATTGCTGGCTGAAGAAACCTCCCGCCGGATCAAAGACACCCTGTCCAAGAAAAACAGAGCAAAATCCTCACAATCCTCATTTGAGGAAACTCTTCCGGGCTGAAGGCAGACAGGATGAAGAAGTCTATCAACAGTCCGGAAGAGTGAGGCTGGTCGGTTTCTCCCAGCAGCAATCTCCCGAGACAGAAATACTGTCTTCTTTCGATTGATTGCCTCCTGATATGCGCAATAATGCGCACGCAGGACCAGTTTGTCAGTCTCCAGGCGGGACTTCCTCCAGCAGCGCTCCAATCTCCGACCCATCTTCTTCATTTCCCTGAGATCTCCATCATACCAAGGAGACCTCAGGTATGAAGTCTGACGCGACACGGATAGGTGCGAGGAGTTGATGGTGTCAGATAGCACCTTATTATAGGTATCCACACCGAATCAACAGCTCCGACGCATGCACTAATCTATTATTAGATAAATCGACTCGTCGCCATAAAACCCTCAGGGTAAGATCGCATAAAGGAGGTGGCAGCGAATCATCTCAGCAGGGGAGAAACTTACGGGGGAGCCTCTAAGTGAATCTACTCGCAATGATCAGACCAGAATACCTGATCAATCATAAGATCTACAACTCATCCCCAGGAGAACACCAGGTCCAATGTGTGGCCATCCCGATGAGTAGGTGCATCAACAAACTGCAACAGCCCTAACAAGGACATATTTTGCAAAAATTCACAGCACCTTTTGAGCTTTTATCAGCTCAAGATAATAGATTAAAGTCCCCAGAAACAAGAACTGGGGAATCCAATGTCCGGCTGGCAACAAACTCCCACAAATTCCCTGCAGGAAACCCCCCATCGGGCCAGGAGGGCGATAGATGAGGAGAATCCTGCATCCAATGCCGAGTCCTCCACGAATGGCCACACACTCAAATGAACCTGGGGTTCCCACCGGTTGCATGGTGAAGGTCAGGCTAGATCTAAAGCAAATGGCTGCACCACCACCCCTGCGATTTTCTCTGGGGCAGTGCACAACGGTATATCCTGGGGGGACTGCAGCCTCAAAAACAGGGCCAGCATCATCTCCCACCCAGGTCTCCGTAATGCAAGCCAGGTCGACCAATGAAACCAAGGCAGCACACTGCTGCCTTGTTTTGATCGACCTGGCATTGCACAGCACTGTTGCCAGAGATGTAGTAGTGGTGTAGCCCCTGGGTTACCTGACCACTCGGTCTGGTGGTCTCCCTGGAAATGGGCACCAACCATGTCTGGCTTCGCCTAGATGCCCTAAATAATCCAGGGCATCTCCTGGACCTAACCACCTCTATCCTTCCATCAACCCGCTCCTGGTCAACCCACAGCCCACAAGCCGAGCAATCCCTTACAATCCCCACTTCCCTACAACGCCTGCTAGTAGTATCAGACACAGGGAGAGGGATAAAGGGACACAAAGCATGCAGTCATGCGCCCATAAATAATCCTAACTCTACAGGTTGCCCTACAGACCCCCTACACATTTCTGGTTTAAACAAACTAGCAGACAAAAATTAATTTAAACTAACTCAGACAGTTTAAAACATTCCTTCCTTAAATAACCTAACACAGTTTAAAACCTTCAGTAAACAGGCCCACTTCCTTCCTCTCGTTTCAGACAAAATAATTCTAGCACCGAGTGGCGCTCGCACTACTCACAACGCTCGCGCTTGCTTTTATATGAACTCTTCCCTGCCCCCTCCACAACAATGTAAGTTCCCCACTCACTCCTCCAGCTCCAGCTGGAATCAGGCAAATCAACATGGCCTCTCAGACCATGTTTTTAACCAGTTCGGGGGCTAATAGGCACAGGGGGGCAGCAAACATCAAGCAGAGAGGCAAGTCCCAGCTAAAGCTCGAGTACAGTTCCAGCCACTAACGAGCGGCGTCCCACCAACACATAGAGAATCCAACAAATGAAAGTTGCCCTACTAGCAGTACGAAATGAAGATCACAAAAAATATACAAAGCTCTCTTAGTACAGCTGCTCTTATAATTTTAGGACTTAGCCAGCCATGATGGCATACTGTTTGTATTGCCGTAATAGTGTTTCAGCTCAGTTCTTTTTTCCAGTCTAACTTAGGTTCAAGATGTATTATTATGTCTGGGATTGCATATACTTTCTGTAATCCCCTTTTCATATATGGTAAGATGTTCATGGTCCCCCCCCCAGTGAATTATTATGTTCACTTTAGTTCTTGTCACAGTTATAACTTGATAGAAATAATTGTTTACAGTTTGTATATTGGGTTTAAGATCATTTTCTCCCAAGATTTACTTACTATTTACATGCTCTGTAGTATAATAGAGAGTCTTAACATTTCACTGACTCATATCTTGCTATGTTACCTAAAGACTTCATAGTGTGTTAGTATAATATGCATAAGTTTTGTTTAGTAACTATATATATATATATATATATATATATATATATACACACACACACACACACACACACATCTTCTATATTCTTTTTACTACCTCTCTTCCTTGTGAGACCCAATGGAAACATTCACCCAGGATTTAAGTATTTCCACAAACTAAATATCCTGCATGCACTTAACTGTGCTAGCCCTCTCCCTTCTGAGTCTATAACATCCTCTAGCCCTTTCAATATGAGTCCCTTACTTCCTATTTGTGTTTTCATACTCATCTCCCCATTAACATGAGTGATCTAATTCTACATTCATGGAATGTTAAGGGACTCAACTCACCTTGTAAATGAAAGCAAATACTTTCTTACCTCAAAAAGCATAAAACTCGTATTGCTTTCTTACAAGAAACAAAACTTTTAATAGAGGATGTCGACAGACTCAGAAGGGATTGGGTCGGTCAAGTATATGTGTCCTCCTCTACTTCTAAAAAACAGGGGGTTGCTATTCTATTACATAAATCCCTTAATTGGACCCTTATCAAATCCATCTCCGATTCAGATAACAGATGGATTATAGCCCATTTAAATACCCCTGCAGTCCCCCTAATGTTAGTCAACATTTATGCCCCTAACTCTGATTTATCCGAATTCTTTCATAATATGGCCCAACAAATTATGAACAGTAACTCTAACAATTCCCCTATACTTGTAGGCGGGGATTTCAACTTAGCTTTGGAAGCACATTTAGATAAAAGTAACTCTTTGTGTGATTCCCACCCCAGAAGTATTTCTGCACTCTCAATGCCAATGAACGACTTTGGTCTCACCGACATTTGGAGATTACACCATCCTAGACAGCGTGAGTATACTTTTTACTCACCGCTTCATAAATCTTATAGCAGAATTGACTACTGGTTTTCTTCCCCATTCATCACTCAAAAAATTATCGACACAACTATCCTCTCGATTACTATATCAGACCATTCTCCTATAAAATTACATCTTATTTGGGGCCCGCCCCCATCTAAATCCCCCTCCTGGCATCTAGACCCACTCTTATTAAAAGACCCTGATTTCTTAACTTGGATTAGATCCCAAATCCAAGAATTTCTTTCCTTTAACAACACTCCTGATGTATCTCAAGTTACCATCTGGGAAGCAGTTAGAGGGAAAATTATAAGCTATGCAGCACACAAGAAAAAACTGAGGGAACAGCAATTGGCCGATTTAGAGAAATCTCTTAAAGAAAAAGAAACCCAATATTATAAAACAAAATATCCAGATAATAACTCACTTCACCTTGAAATTCTTCAGCTTAGAATTAAAATCAACAAATTAATATCCAGGAAAGCTGAACTTGCCTCCTTAGACTTAAACACCATTATTGGAACAAGGGATAAATGTGGGAAGCTGCTTGTTTATCAACTCAAGAATCAACAGATGGAGACATATTTCAGTTTAAAAGATCCTTCAGGCAAAATCCATGCAGATAATCCTCAATTAACCATATTATACAATCTACCAACAATTATACTCTCACCCCACTCCCCACAACCTGAATATAACAATTACTTGACAATTTACAGTTACCACACCTCTCCCAACAAGATATGGCTTTGCTAGATGAACCTTTTCCTCAAAGAGATACATGCAGTGCTAAATTCCCTTAAATCTGTGCAAGCTCCTGGGAGTGATGGTTCTTCCGTGAACTTTATAAAACCTAGCTGACATCTTATGCCCTACTTGTTTAAGGTCTTCAAAGAAGCATCTTCACAAGGCAACTTCCCATTCTATGACAGAAGCCATTATAACTGTCCTACCAAAGAAAGATAAAGACCCTTCTCTCCCATCCAGTTACAGACCGATATCATTACTTAATACGGACAGGAACATTTTTGCCAAAATATTAAATACTCGTTTAGAATCAATAATTTTGAAACTTGTCCACACCTCCCAAGCTGGATTTATCAAAAATAGAACTGGTTCTGATCATCTCTGCTCATTATTTAATTTAATCTACAAAGCTAAATCTCTTAAATCACCTGCCGCAGCTATAGCCATTGACTTTGAAAAGACATTCAATTCTCTCAACTGGACTTATTTGTATTGTGTTCTATCCCACTTTGGTGTCACTAATAAATTTTGTACATGGATTCAATTACTATACACCCTTCCCTCTGCCTGGGTTCTTACTAACTGTACTCTGTCCTCATCCTTTCATCTGGCAAGAGGTACCAGGCAAGGGTGCCCCTTACCCCCAACTCTTTTTATTCTAGCTATGGAACCCCTATTAGCTGCTCTTCGTCAATCCTCCATGATCCAAGGTATCCCTATCGATAATTCCCGCTATACTTCACTATCCTACACTGATGACCTCCTCATTCTACTCAAAAATCTTGAAATTTCAAGACCACCCTTAATTAAGTTACTTAGCAACTTTACTTCACTTTCTGGGCTCACTCTGAATCTAAACAAATCAGAAACAATGCCATTGAACAATTTTTGTAACCCTTCTATGAATACAATATTAGGTTTTTGTTGGGCCCCTCAAGGTGTCTCTTACCTTGGAATACAGATCACCTCTAAATTAGACAAGATATGGGACACCAATCTTTCCCCATTATTGGCAAATATTAAAAACACTCTCAACAGATGGAAACTGCTTAACCTCTCTTTTAATGGGAAAATCTCAGCTATCAATATGTCAATAGCTCCCAAAATACTGTATCTATTTTCTAATATCTCTTTAACCCACCATACTTTTTTTTTGTCAGAATTGATGATATAATTGGCAATTTTTTATGGGAAGGCAAAATTCCCAGATTTAGTCATAACAAACTGTGTTCCCATTGGTCCAAAGGGGGCATCGGGCTCCCCTGGTTCCAAGCATATTTTTGGTCCTTCTGCACTGCCCAAACCGTAAAATGGTTTAATAAACCCAGCAATAAATCACCGTTGTGGGTCAATATGGAAACATCTCTATGTCTGGGCAATGTCACCACGTCCTTCATTTATAACCCTCTCCCCCCCCAATTTAAAATCTCACCCTACTATAGCTTCATCCATATACTACTGGAAAATAATTCATAAACACCTTAAATCCAACCCAACCCCTCTCATATATGCCCCCGTTTGGGGGAACCACAACATCACTCTTGATAATCACCCAATTTTTTGTTGTCATTGGTAAAACAGAGCGTACAATGTTGGGTATCTCTGAAGCCTTTCTAGACTTCTACACACATCTTTACTCTGTCCCCCCAGGAAGTTCCAAGGGAAGAAATTTTGGGATTTCTGTGAAATCTGCAATTAAATCAGATGTCTGAAGCTCAGAGTACCTTCCTCACTACCCCCATCTCAATCAAAGAGATAGAAAATGAGATAGGATTATTGAAGGGGGGAAAATGCCCCAGCTCCGATGGACTACCCAGAGAATTTTATAAAACATTTAAAAAAAAGATCTCCCCACTTCTAAAACGGGTATTTACTTTTGTTTTTTCCCCCAAAGGTGAGATGCCCCCTTCCTGGGATGCAGCGGTAATCTTGGTGATCCCGAAGGCAGGCAAGAACCCCTCTCTTTGCTCTTCATATAGACCTATTTCGGTCCCCAATACAGACTATAAGTTAATGGCTTCTATTCTGGCTCGTAGGCTGAGGGCCTTGGCACCTGACCTGATTCACATAGACCAGTGCAGTTTTATTACAGGCCGACAGGCCCAAGATAACATACGTTGATCAGTATATCTCTTGGAAAACACAGAACAACAGAAACGTCTGCCTTGCTCCTCAGTCTGGATGCTGAGAAAGCTTTTGATAAAGTATCTTGGTCATTTTTGAGGGGTGATCCTTGCTTCCATTGGTTTCCCGACTCAGTTCGTGGATTTCGTCTTTAGGCTTTATGAAACCCCAGTGGGATACATTCGAACGTACGGCCATGTCTCCCCGAGTTTTCCACTGAGGAGGGGTACGAGACAGGAATGCCCCCTTTCCCCTCTCCTGTTTGCATTCTACATTGAACTCTTGGCCCAATATATCCAGCTTACTCCTAAGATTTTGGGGATTGAGTTAGCAGATGTAGAACATAAGATAGCGTTATTCGCTGATGATGTTCTAATTTATCTCTCCGATCCAGAGAAATCAATTCAGCCACTTTTCAGATGTTTATCGCTCTTTTCTCGACTGTCTGGGTACACTATTAATGAAGCCAAGACAGAACTTCTCCCGATCAGGTATATACCTTGAAGAGAGATCCAGTCCAACTATAATATGGATTGGACTCAACAATCCCTAAAGATACAGACATACATAGATACATAGACAGTGTCGGCAGATAAGGGCCTATGGCCCACCTAGTCTGCCCATTTGAGCTTGTAAGTTCAGTTTGTTTTCCTAGAAGTCTGTTGCCCCTTACCCCTGCCCTCTAGAATTCCTTTATGTCTATCCCATACATTCTTAAATCCCGTGATTGTTTCAGCCCACCACTTCCTCTGGCAGGGTGTTCCACTTGTCCACCACCCGTTCTGTGAAGAAATTCTTTTCATGTTTCCTCTGAATCGTCCTCCCTCCAACTTCATCCCATGCCCTCGAGTCCTGAAACATCTTTTTCGCTTAAAAGTGTTTTCCTGCACCCTGTTCCTCCTGTAAGATACTTGTATGTCTCTATCTTATGCCCTCTCCTCCTCTCCTCCAGGGGTACATGTTCAGTTCCTTCAACCTGTCTTCCTAGGACTTGTGATGCAACCCATGCACCATCTTTGTTGCCCTCCTCTGAACCTTTCTACCCTGTCTATGTCCCTACGTAGGTATGGTCTCCAGAACTGTACACTGTACTCCAGGTGGGGCCTCACTAGTGTCTTGTAGAAGTGGAATTATGACCTCCCTTTTCCTGCTGGTGATGCCCCTGCCTATACATCCCAGCATCCTATTTGCTTAACCTGATGCCTTGTCACACTGTTTCCCTACTTGAGGTCATCAGAGATGACAACCCCAAGATCCCTTTCCTGCTTGGTGCATGCTATATCCTCACCCCCAACTGATATATTGTGCCAGGGTTTTTGTGCCCCATATGCATTATCTTGCACTTCTTGCATTGAATTTCAACTGCCAAACCCTTGACCATTCTTCAAGTTTCTGCAGGTCCTTCTCATTCTGTCTACACCCTCTGGTGTGTCTACTCTGTTACAGAGCTTTGTGTCATCAGCAAACAGTGAAATTCTGCCTTCTAGATCCTGTGCAATGTCACTGATGAAGATGTTGAACAGGACCGGTCCCAGCACTGATCCCTGTGGTACCCCACTGGTTACTCTTCCCTCTGTGGAGTGACAGCCATTTACCACCACCCTCTGTGTCCTGCCACCCAGCCAGTTACCTACCCACCACACTACTGTCCTGCCCACACCCATATTCCCCAGTTTGTGTAATAGTCTTCTATGTGGCACAGTGTCAAAGGCCTTGCTGAAGTCCAGATAGGCCATGTCCACTGCCCTCCCTGATCCACCTCCCTAGTCACCCAGTCAAAAATTCAATGAGGTTGGTCTGACCATCCTCCCTGGTGAAACCATGCTGCCTTGGGTCCTGTAGTCCATTGACAACCAGATGTTCCACCAATCTCTCCTTCAGTAGTGCTTCCATGATCTTTCCCACTACCGAGGTGAGGCTGACTGGTCTGTAGTTCCCTGCTTCCTCTTTGTTCCCACTTTTGTATAAGGGGACTACATCTGCTGTCCTCCAGTCTTTGAGTACCTCCCCTGTTTCCAGTAAAGTACTTAGGAGTTACTATCCCAGGGGACCTGAGGCAATTACATGCTTGTAATTATCCCGCTCTGGTTTCCAATCTGAAAAGAGACATGGCTAGATGGACCATTCTTCCGCTTACGTTCTACTCTAGGAATTTAGCCCTGAAAATGAATGCCCTGCCATGATTTCTCTACCTATTTCAAAGTGTCCCTTGTGTGATTACAATTAAGGAACTGTTGAGTTGGCAACGGATGTTTTCTCGGTTCCTGTAGAACAGGGGGAAGCCGAGGATCGCACGTCTTCTTCACCTCCCAAAGGATAGAGGTGGTATAGCTTTACCCTCTCTGGCTCACTATTGGATGGCTGCTCAGATGCGGCTCGCACTTCTGTGGGGCCACCCAGGGTATAGCTCTCATTGGAAGACTATAGGTTTGGCGAGGGAGCTTCCCGCCCCCCTCCCAGCTAGCCTATTCAACTCTTCCTTATTCTCTAGAACATTTAACCTGGTACCAGATAGTTGTAGGGCAATTCTTGAGGGCTGGAAAAGAGGTACGGGTGTCAGGATGCTTCAGCCACAGATGTGGCAGTACGATTGTTTTTTGTACAACCCCCAATTTACTCCAGCTCGACATACTGGATGGTTTGCCCATCAAACAAGGGTCTTATGGCCCCATGGCAGTTACTGAGGGGAAGTGGAGTTTTGACCTTCGAGGAGGGAATGAGGGTTTATGCTTGGTCGGAAAAAGACAGGATACACTATTATCAAATTAAAAATTACTTAAATAAACAATTACAGAATGTTAGAACACAAACACAACAGCCCCAGAGTGAACCCCCCTTTACTCAGATATGGAGCTCAGGGAAGGGGGGGAGACGGCGATATCTATTCTTTATGCAGCTCAGATGCACCTTCTCTCTCACCATGCTGATAGATTAAAAGCAAGATGGGAGAGGGATTTGTCCATCACATTCGTGGAGGTAACCTGGGCAAGAGTCTGGCAGATGACATGGGCTACCACCTCCTCCCCTGTTTGGACGGCGTTTACTTGGAAGACCCAAGTGCGATTTTTCTTGGTCCCCAAATTAAGGGCTAAGAGATCCCCGGGTTCCTCCTCAGCTTGTTGGAGGGGATGTGGAAACCAGACAGTGACTCATTTACATATATTTATGGAATGCCCGGTTCTCTGCGACTTTTGGTTGGATTTAGCAAATCAATTCAGACAGCTATTCGACCTCCCTTGGCAACCAACACTAACACAGTTATCACTAGGATTATTTCCAGAGGGTATTCGAGGTAGAGATTCCATTTATCTATGGTCAATATGTTTGGTAGCAGCATATAAGGTAGTAACGCATAAAATGGCTCCAGAAAATACCACCAACGAAGAAGGAATGGTATGATACGATGCAACACATACAACATCTGGAACAGATTAATTTCTCTATAAATAACAGGTCCAAACTCTTTGTCCAGAGATGGGCAAGATGGAAGCTCAACAATATTAGTGTGTAACCCTCTAAGCTATGGGTGATGGTAAATCCATTGGAAGGTTTGCTTTCCCCTTCCCCCCCTTCCCTCCCCCTCCCCCCTTGTCTGATGGTGATTTCTGAAAACTGCTTGGTAAGCTAACCCCTAATCCCTGAAGAGACCTATTCTTTGTTTCTATATAAGAAGCAAAATGTGAGGTATAAAGATAAGAGATATGCCAATCCTAGCCCAAGTTTGGTTAATAGATTAGTTTTTTAGAGTTTTAAGTCTTTTTTAGGAATAATATGCCAGAAAAGAGTATATTTGTTAGAATTAACTGATTAAGTTGACAATTTTTCCTATCTTAAATATGTAATGTAAGATATTGTTAATGTGGGTTGGGAAATTGCCAAAAAGGTTGTAATAATTTGAATGATGAGTTATATTATATGTGTTTGTATGTTATCTTCTGTAAGAACAATAAACTAAGTATAAAAAAAAAGTAATTGGAAAAACAAGGGCATTTTTTTCTTGGAGGATATACTTATACCTCAGACTCTCAAATTAAAATCCTTTTCTGACCTGCGCAAACAATGGAATCTTCCCCAGCACGATTTCTGGAAATATTTACAGTTATGCATGGCATGGAACCTTTATCTTCCTATTCCTCATCAATCTATATATGATACTTTAATTTCTAAATGGATCAAAACAAACTCTAAATTAAATAGTATAATTTACAAACATATCAGAAATACAATTCCAGATCAATCTATCATTGCAAAAAATAAATGGAGTACCCTTTTAAATTATAACATAACCGATTCACAATGGCATAACTGCTGGCTATCCTGCCATAAATCTTTCAAGGATAATCGCAGTTCACTCCTACAAACCAAAATTCTGCATCTGGTACAGAACTCTGAGATTTTGCAAAAAATGGCTTAATGAACAACAATAAATGTTGGCGCTGTAACTCCCCCAATGGAAATTTGCTACATATTTTATGGCATTGTCCTCCCATACACAATCTTTGGCGTCATATTCATTTCTTTGCAATGAAAGTGATTGGTCCGTCCTTTGCATTAGATCCAAAACATTGCATACTTGGTATTTCCAATGCTCATGCATACAAAATATCCCATTCTCAGAATAGGTGGTTATCCCTACTATTCCTTCAAGTTCAACGCCTTATACTAATGCACTGGAGATCCAACATCATTCCCACCCTCCCGGATATTCTCTAACAACTATCTCAATATGCCATCCTTGATCGTATGTCACACTTAGCCTCTGACCAACTTAATTTATATAATTAATGCTGGCAGGACTACTTTAAATATTTAAACATGTCTACACTTATCGTCACTTAATCCATGGGTTGTTATATGTTCACATTGGAATCTCGCTGCTAACTCTTTTGTTCCTTTTTCATCTCCTCTCTTTCTATCTTTTTATCTCCTTTTCTTCTTCCCTTTCCCTCTTCATTATTGTTCACTTTCTTAGATATTTTTCTCTTTTTTATGTTCTTCCTTTATACAATCTTACACATACTTCTATTAAATTACAGCACAATAGAAGTACAATCACGACTGCTCATATTTCTTGTTTGTATCTACTCCTTTTACCCCTTGAAGCATAAATTGCCATATTTTCTCTCTATCATGCAGATTGTACTGCTGCATATTGTTTTCTCAACATTTGTTTTCCCCTTTAATATCACTGTATAATACTTCATACATCATGTGTTTTCCTTCTCCTATTAAGAATTTATGTAAGTGTATATTGGAGAATATAGTGTATTTGTATGTATAATCACAATAATTATAATAAAAAGATTAACTGTAAAGCACAGTGTGAACTTTCCCCTCTTAAGACTCTATTGAGAGGAATTTCTCAGGGGTCCATTCTCGTTCCCCTGCTATTCGCGATCTATATCAATGACATCGACCTTAGTATTGCTTCAGCAAACATACATCTCTTCATGGATGATACTGTACTGTACACCGCAAAGCCTTCCCTGGATCTGGCCTGCACTGATCTCCAACAAAAATTCCACCTGCTGCAACATAACCTACTGTACCTGAAATTGCTATTAAATGTGAAAAAAAACTAAAGTTATGCACTTCCCCCCAGGCTAATTCAGCTGCCTCTCACTCTCCATGAGTTAGGCCTCAAATCATAACCCTCCTCAAGGAACCATTAGAGTCAATAGAGAAATTTAAATACCTTGGTTTCTGGATCAACAGTAGGTTCTCCTTTACCTATCACATCAATGAGCTTGCCAAAAAGCTCAAAGACTTGGCATATTCTATCATATTAAGCATCTACTTACCTATGAGGCCAAAACAAGACCAGTCCAAACAGCTTTCCTTCCTCTCCTGGATTATGCAGATCTTCTTTATAGCCACTGCCCCGTCTCTTCCCTATCTAAATTGGACTCCCTGTATCATAGGGCGCTCAGATTTATCACTAATGTGCTGTACAATACCCACCATTGCTCCCTATATGATCAACTCGGCTGGCTGTCATTAAAAACAAGGAGGTTGAAAATTGCAGTGATATGGACCTACAGAGCCATAACAGGCAAGCTCCCCATTATGTATCCAGACTTCTTGTTTGCTCCTCAGGACCCTATTCCCTCAGAAGGTATTTTTACATCACGTTTGATGTGCCCAGGGTCAGAACTTGGTATGGCACCTCCTCCTTAAGCTACTCTCTCCCCTGCATTTGGAACTCTATCCAAAAATCCCTGAAGCTAACGCAAATAGTTAACATGACTACCTTCAAAACACTACTTCATCACCTACTGGATGCAACCTGCAGTTGTTTCCCCAAGCTCTAGCTCCTACTTCTGAGCCCTCACGACCATGCATTTAGCATTATTTCTAGAAGGCCAGGCATAGCTGCCCTTTCCCTCCTTGCATGTATGGGCTGAGACCTATTGGAACACCATCCTATCCAATCCATCCCTAGCTCCCTCCTTTCCAAGGTCCCTCCCTCCCCTCCCAGCATCCCTCCTCCCTTATGCCCCTGCCTCCCTTCCCTAACCCCTCTTGTATTCCTATAACCACTGTCTCCTGATGCTCCCCTGTTACTCACTACCCCTCTAATATCCTAGCTTCCTTCCTGCCTCCCTCCTCCTATTAAGCCCCACCTCCCTTCCCTACTCCACTACTTCCCAACTCCTCTTGCATTCCTAAAGCCACTACCTCCTGACGCTCCCCCATTTACTCGCTACCCCTCTAACATTCCAACCTCCTTCCTCCCTTCTGAACTGCACATTCTGCTTATACTGATGTGAATATCTGGGATGTTTTGTATATATTTTATATATATATGGTATTGTTAAGCTTCTCCTTTCTGCTCTTATTGTACATTTTGTGTATATTTCTTTCTAACATGTTGCTTGCTTTGTACCTACCATATGTATTTTAACTTTTTTCTTTCCTGCCTTGTTTGTTGTATTATGTATTTTTAATTGTGCTAGTCCTCCCAGGCCCTCATTGCAAATGAGTCTCTTTCAACTGTGTTTCTCCTGGTAAAATAAAGATTGATTGACTGATATCAAGGCAACAGACAACAAATGTATGAAGTTATGGGAAACCATGGCAGGATTATACATATCTTTAAAATATAAAATAATGGGAGTGCACTTATACAGGGGGTATTTCCTAATCATATATGTTTTTATAATAATATATTTCATAGTCACATATGTATGGAGTGCAGCACTGGTGCCCACACCTTAAAAAGGAAATTAACCTGCTGGAGACTGTCCAGAGAAGGGCAACTAAGATGATCATGGACCAGTAGGGTACAGCGTATGAGGAGCAGTTGGGGGCCCTGAACATGCATTCCTTGAAGGAAAGGAGTGAGAGGGGACATGTTTGAGATCTTCAAGTACTTGAAGGGGATAGATTCCCCAGGTCGCACCGTGAGACAAGCAACCTGTTGTTCAGTGTGCCCTCCTGGTGAAATATTTCAATAAATAAATAAATAATAGATAGGGTGGATGAGGAGGGTCTCTTCAAGCTGAGTGACAACTGAAACACGCAGGCACACAATCTTAAGTTTGGGGGGAAGTTTAGGAGGGAGGCTAGGAAGCATTTCTTCATGGAGGGTGGTGGCCAGTTGGAATGTGCTAATGGAAGAGGTGGTCTCTTTGAAGACGGTGAGTGGAGCAACTATTGTGTTTTTGATTGTAGTTCTAAGGACTACCTTGTCCCTGTGAAATATGATGTAGTTGGGATCTGTGCAGTGAGCTTGCAGCTCACTCAACCTTCTAGCAGATGCCATTGCCACTACAAAAAACTGCTTTTCAGATGATATATTTCAAAGCAGCAGTTGCCACAGGTTCAGAAGGAGCCTCCATCAGCTGGGCAATGCAGATATTTAGGCCCCATGGAGCAACAGAATCCCTTACTGGAGGGTTCAGGTGATTAAGGCCTTTAAAGAATCTTTTAAAAATGGGATGTGAGACCACTGACCTGTCCTTGCCAGCTGAAGTGTGAGCGGACACTGCTGCCAAATCAACCTGCAAGGTTGAGGACCTGAGGTCCAAGAACTGGAGATGGACTAAGTAATTAAGGATTGTAGCCAGACTTGCTCGTAATGAGTTGAGCTGCCCAGGAGAACACCAAAAGGAAAATCTGTTCCTCTTTGAGGCATATGTTTTCCTTCTTGCTGGTTTCCTGGAAACCTTAAGTACTTCCATAACCTTCTAAGAGTGATTTAGTCCATTGAACACTAACTCTTCAAGAACCATGCTCTGAGATGTAGAGTTTTCGGATCCAGGAATCTTATCCTGCCCTGAGACAAAGTTAGCAGATTGTATTTCAGGGGCAGGTTGATAGGATGCCTGTTGGAGAGGGACATGAGCAGGGAGCACCAAGTCTGCCTGGTCCAGTCTAGAGCTATGACAATTATTGTTGCTGACTCCCTACTTAGTTTGAGCAGTACTTTCAGCAAAAGTGGGAAAGCTGGGAAGGCACATAGAAACTTCCCTGACCAGCTGCGGATGACAGCATCCTCTGGTACTATACTACCCGATAGGGGTCTGCAACAAAACAGTGGGAACTGGTTGTTCTCCCAGGAACAGGTCTACTTCTGGTGTACCTCATTATCTGAACATTACTGCCAGCACCTGTTGGTTCAGGGTCCATTTGTGATTTGCCTGGCTGATTCTGCTTAGGGAATCTGTCAGCACATTGTTCGGTGCGCAGTCAATTCAGCCCAGTAAATTCAGCCCCATGGCAATTCAGCTCCTATGTCAATTCAGCCCCAATCAATTCAGCTCCTATGTCAATTCAGCTCCTATGTCAATTCAGCTCCATGTCAATTTAGCCCCACGTCAGTTCAGCCCCTATGTAAATTCAGCTCCTTTTGGCTCTGCACTAGAATAAACATAGCTAACAACATATGTAAACATATTTAAGCTTTATTGAAAGCATTAAAACATTTTTTTGCAATTAAGTACACTTTATTGATACTATTAATTTGCACATACAGTACACGCAGCAATCACATATAGCAAACAGAAAAACAAAAGAACAGAACACAAATAAGCCTAAACATAACCTTCTAACCCACACAACACCCACACCACCCAGACTAACCCACCCCAACTCTCGTGCACATTTCAACATTTCCAGGTGTGAATACCAGAGGCACAGAGGGTCTTTTCAGGAGGAGGGTGGGGAGAGACACTAGGGGTCATGATAAGAGATTGGAGGGGGGGCAGATTCAGAAGGGAGGTGAGAAGGCATTTATTTATGGAAAGGGTTGTGTCAGAGTGGAACGCACTACCAGCAGAGGTGGTGGCATGTAACACAGTCGAATGCTTCAAGAAGGGGTGGGACATGGCAAAGGGGGTAATGGGGGGAAGGGGGAAAGGGGAGGGGCAGCTGCGGAATAGGGGAGCTAGCTGCAAACTCGAGCAGACTCGATAGACCGGATGGCCTTTTTCTGCTGGCAAATTTCATATGCTCGTAATGGACAGTGAATAAGGATATTACTTGCATTTTTTTTTTTTTTTTGCTTAATAGCGGGAAGGACGGAGTACTCTCCCAACAGACAAATGTCTTCTGTAAAAATAGGAGGAAAGGCTGAAGAGGGGAGCATTAAAACACATTGAGAGAATTGTAAGCATCCATTAAGTTAAAACACAAAATTGTGTGCAAGTTCTCTCAGGTACTCCACTATTTCCCCTTGCATGGTATTCTGCAACAATGCACTGAATTCTTTCAGCAGAGTTCTTGTACACTTTCTTAGTTCTTGTGTACTGCTCCATTATAGTTTCTATCAGGCTCTGTTATTTTTTCACAGCATTGCTAAGTTTCCATATTGGTGGGTGATCAGCACTTAGGAGGCTCACAAAACAGTTGTGCCATCCTTCAAACGTCATTGTTTGTCCTTGGGATGCCTTGGTTAGTTGCATCATAGCAGTTCCACTGGCTGTGAAGAAATCTGGGCTGTCATCACCTTTGTCTTCTGTACATCCTCCCCAACCAAACATTTTCAAAACAGTCATATGATGCAGCAAACTCATGCTCACCATAATGCGCACTGTCCATTCAAGCCTCGAACGCTTTCACTACATCGTGTACAGGCACGAACGCCAGTGCAGCCAACATTCTCACATTCAGTGATAACTCTGGATCAGCTCCATATTGTTGTTTAAGTCCACAGTTCTGCACCTGCCGCCAGATACTTTGGCTGAAATTAAAAAAACAGCCAGGCATTGTTGTCCCTGGAAAAGTGTCTTAGAATGCTAACACAGCACTGATCTCAAAGTCTGTCATTATTGATTGTGGGCTAAGGTCCAGTTACAGCTTCTTCAGCTCTTGTAGCAATCGCAAGTATGTTTGCTTGGTCTTATTTGGCAGCAGCGCATATACAGCAATGGCACTTTGTTGTGATGAACCCCATGAATGGTATACAGCTGCTTGAAGAGTAGTGGGGAAGCCTTGAAGGTACTATTAGCATACCAGTGGGGTGACATGCTGAGGAAGCGTAGATTGGCACTGGTGCTAAATAACTGGATTCTGTCATTTCCTGGTCCACTGTCAAACAAGAGGAAGGCATCACCTGCACTTGTCGCACAGTATGTATGTAAGTAGGGATTTCCAGCTCCTGCAGACTTGCTGGATTATGTGTAGCACCAGATATGGCTGCTCTGTGTCTCTGTACCTTCCTTTTCATCTTCTGCTCCTCAGGCAGGCATGCTAGAACTGCATTTGAAAGTCCCTGAATGGCCCCAGAAATGATGGTATGTGTCGTCTAGTGTTGTGGCCACAGTGGACTTCATTTTGTCAATAACATGTCTGACAGCATTGCCAGCAGCATCATGTGTGTGGTTATGGTTGGTGCTGCACTTACATAAGGGCTGAATTGACATAGGAGCTGAACTGACTGGGGCTGAATTGCTCTAGGCGCTGAACTGACATGGGACTGAACTGACTCAGGCTGAATTGACATAGGTGCTGAATTGACTCAGGCTGAATTGCCATGGGGTTGAACTGACCAGGTGTTCCATTGTTCTTCCCTGGCAGGTGTACTGCTGAAAGCTGAATCTCCAGGGAGTATGATAGATTCCAGATCATCATTAATTCTGTGCACAGATTCTTGCTTATGTAATACATTATTGCTGTGTTGTCTGTTCTGTCCTGGACAAACTAACCTCTGATCTAGGAGAAAAAGGCCTGCATTGCCAGATGCACTGCCCTGAGCTCCAGAAGATTTATGAGCTCCTGAGTCTCCTGTGAGCTCCAAATACCACTTACAGTGAAACTCTCCAGGTGGGTACTTCAGTCTAGGAGGTAAGCAATTGTTGTGAGTATGGCCATAGGTGACTGGCGAAGGAAGGGAATCCCCTCTCTGAGGTTGCATTCTTCCTTCTACCATCCCAGTGCACTTAGGAAAGGCTATGCAACAGACACTAATTTGAATAGGGAATCCCACCTATGAGATCCATGATTCCCTATGTGATAATGGATATCTCACATTTGGAACCTGGCACCTGGTACTATAGCAGCAGATGACGCCATATGCCCCACTAAACATAGGAGATTCCTTGCAGGCCTGGGCTGATCTGTCTTGAATGATTTTGCAGTTGCAATCACATTTGCTACCCTTGCTTGAGGAAGGAATATCTTTCCTTGCATGGTATCTAGCTCTGCACTTATAAAGTCCAGAATCTGAACTGGTACTGTTTGTGGCTTTTTTGTTTTTACTTGCCTAGCTTCTTGGCTTTCAGAGGGGGCCTCGTACACCCTCCTACTCCATCTGCCAGGGCATTCCAAGGCACCCCCCCAGTTTCATTGTGCTTGTGGGGCCGGGGTATATGTGTTTTTCCCCATTATCTTCCAATCCCCCCCCCCAGAGGACACCGGCGTGCTGAAGTGCCCAGAGCGTCCTCCCTTCCCCGACTCCGTAGAGCCGCCTGTGCCCCACATGCCCATGCTTCCACAGGAATAGGTGCATCGGGTGCTTGTAAGCACCCCAGGAAACCCACCCAGGAGGAAGAGAGCATCCATTGGGATGCTCAATCCTCCTTCCCCATTCGACCCCCGGCGACCCGAGTCTGTTCCCGAACCCGGGTCACCTGCATAGCGCAAGGTGCGACGTCCAGTGCCTCAACACTCAACACCAACAGGGCAGCTCCTGTTTGTGGCTTTTGAATATTTATGAGAATGCCAAGGTCTTCCAAGGTGTCTTGTGTCAGTAGAAGGGAGGACTTGGCTTCCTGGGATGCTTTTCCTGAGACTGCCAGTCATCCAGGTATGGAAAACCCACTATCCTTTGCCTCCTCCAAAGGTACTGCCACTATGGTTAGGCACTTTGTGAACACTCTTGGTGCTGAAGATGGGCCAAAGGGAAGGGCTGTGAATTGGTAGTGGCAATTCTCTATCCTGAATCTGAGGTACTTTCTGTGTCTAGGCTTGACTGGTATAGCATGTGAAAGTGTACAAACATTAGTGAGGCCACACCTGGAGTACAGTATCCAGTTCTGGAGGCCTTACCTATGTAAGGATATGGACAGGGTGGAGACAGTTCACAGGAAGGCAACCAAGATGGAACAGGGTTTGCATCACAAGTCCTACAAGGACAGGATGAAGGACCTCTAGGCTACAGGATTGACCTTATCTACTCCCACTCCGGTACCCTTCCAACTGAGCTTGTCTGTACTCCCCCCATTCTCCTCTGGGGATGACTGGCAACACCCGAAGAACCATGATAGGGTGGTGTATGTTCACCTGTTTCCATTCTCAACACTGGCTCACTGGCGGTACACCTTCAGGGGTGGTGATTGGTTTACCTAACCTGGCAAGCCTTACAGATTTACTAGGATAAGGATTCTTAAACTAACTATCACCGCCCTATCTAAGATATTACTTCTGTTACTGTTATGCTTGGGTAACATTGAGCTAAACCCTTGTCCTATCACTACCATTACATCCCCCTTTGGATGCTGCTTGTCTTAAAGGCATGAGTTTCTGGCATGTTAATGTCTGCAGCCTCCTAAAAAAGTTCTCTATGATTGAGGCGTGGGTCAGCCATACTCAGCCAGATGTTCAGGTAATGTCAGAATCTTGGCTTAGGCCAACCTCTCAGGACAGGGTGATTAGTATTCTTTCCTACTAGTTATTCAGAACGGACAGGCCTACTAGTGGAGGTGGTGTGGCGGTGTACATTAAGGAAAGGTTTACAACGTCCTGCCTGGATTCTACTTCTGTCAAAAATGAATTTGAGTGTTTGACCCTGAAGATGGATTTATCTACTTCCCTTGCTCTCAGAGTGATTGGTTTCTATAGACCCCCATCTGCTGGTACACTCCTTCTTACACATCTTGGCTCTATTATGGAGAAAGAGAACCCTGAAACTATCATCCTAAGGGACCTTAATTTTGACTGGTTGTCGAAGACTGCTTCACCCTTAGACACCTTCTGTGATTCCTGTGGATTGGTGCAACTAATTCACAAACCCACACGTCCAAACAAAAAGAACATGAGCAACAGCACACTGCTGGATGTTATTTTAGTCAATAAGCCTCATCTCTTCTCACATGCTGGAACCTTCTTTGCTAATTTCAGTGACCATTGCTTCATTGCTGCGGTCAGATCACTGCATCATACAGGACCTACAGCTAAATTTCTTACAAAAAGGTCCCGTCGTAACTTTTATGTGGCTGCCTATGACTATGAGTTGGAACACTCGCCACATTGGCAAGACTTCTACTTAGCTAACATGGTTAACTCAGCATATGATATTTTCCATTATATATTTGTTGGGGCTTTAAATATGTATGACCCTATGGTAAACATTTGTGTAAAAAACAAAACATGTTGTTGGTTCTCTGCCGAGCTGAAAGCTGCATTGCTTGGTATGGATAAGTTGTGGAAAAAAGCTTGCCGGACTAAGCTTGACTTACACTGGTGTCAATTCAGAATGGCACGCAATGCTTGTACAAAAATGGTCAGGGATGCTAAGGCAGCATTTTATCTTACCGAATTGGATTCTGCAGCAAAGTGCTCCTCCAAATTCTGGAGGACAATCAAGGACATGTCCGGATATACTCCTGGTAATTCCTTGCCATCTAAGATTACAACTGGGAGTACTACTATCAATGAAAAATCGGAAATCCTAGATGCATTTAACAATGATTTTGCCACAGCTGGTCTAGCTTTCGACAATTCCCCTGCTTTCCTGGTCCACTCCCAATTAAGTGTCCCATGCTCATACTCTCCTGCCCCGGTACCTGGCTTCTCGTTCCACCTGGCCTCTCTGAAAGAGGCTGAAGACCTCATGCTCCAATTGGACATTAAGAAAAATGCTGGCACTGATTCTTTGGATCCTTATTTCCTTAAAATCACCTATCATGTCCTAGCTGTTCCTATCACTCACGTATTTAACTTATCATTGTCCCAAGGGCTTATTCCCCATATTTGGAAAATTGCTCATGATATCCCCTTGTTTAAATCAGGGGATCCCTGTGACCTTAACAGTTATAGACCAATTTCCCTCCTCCCAACTTTGTTGAAACTTCTGGAAAAGATTGCAACCAACTAAGGGACTACCTCAAATCCAATAATCTACCAAACCCTATACAATCTGGGTGAGATATTCAGACTGCGCCAAGCTGTGGCGCAAGCCTTGGCGCAGTGCAGCTGGGATGCAGCAGGGCATTGACAGGGTAATATTCAACGATGCTGTGCCATGGCTCAGCACCGTTGAATATCACTCCGTGGCCACCAGCGCTGCGCATGGTGCAGTGGCACTGCACCAGCGCAAGTGACCAGGGAGGAGCAGGGGGATGCGCCAGCACAAGTGCCATTGCACTAGGCGCAGCAACCACGATATTCAGTGGTGGACATGCAAATGGGGTCATAATGCATGCAAGGTGCAAATGGGGCCATTTGCATGTCATCATGGCCCCATTTGCATGCAGATGGACCGATCCCCGGCGACTTGCGCCTGGCGCCCTGTCAGGCAGCAGCCATCGGGGATCGACGCCTCCTGCCCTCACCGGCAACACATCCCAGCCCGATTGCGGGCCGTAATATGTTTAGAGCTCCCTGGTGGTCTAGTGGACCCGATCCCTCAGCCTGATCGCGGGCTTGCAAAATGTTAAACTCCCTGTTGGTCCAGTGGACCTGATCCAGTGGCCCGATCATGGGCTTTCTGTAATTGCAATAATCCCTAGTGGCCCAGGGATACCCCACTCCCAACCCATACTTAGTCGCAACCCTCCCCCCAGTCAGCGGCAGGCGGCGGCACCCCACCCGCCAAGCCACCTGCCCGACTGACAGCGTCTGATATGGCCGTATGCCCATTGGTCAGCGTGGAGCCAGTAGGCGATACCGTTCGACCCGGGCGCATTAAAATGGATGAATCCATTCATTCACATTTTAGAACTGTAGTCAAACAGTTCGCATGCTCCACTGGCCCACGCTGTGGACTAATCGGGCGCGGCTCAGGCAGCTTGGCGGATGGGTGCTGCCGCCGCCGCTGACTGGGGAAGAGGTGGTGGGACTGAGTGGGCAGGTTGGAAGGGGGGTACCGCTGGACCACCAGGGTTATTGCGATTACGGAAAGCCCGCAATCGGGCTGTTGGATCGGGTTCACTGGACCACCAGGGATGTTTCCATGATGACAGCCCGCAATCGGGCATGGGGACTACGATGAGCGGTGCCGCCGGAGCTCGGGTGGCCACCCATAGCTGGCAGCTGCCGTGTTGCGCCCTGCACTGCAGCAGCTCACCTGTGGGTGGCCAGCTGTTGCTCCTTTACTTTTTGGCACAACTGTGTGCGGCGCATGTAGGGGTTGCACCTGACTATACTCAGCACATCCCGGGCTGAATATCGGGATGTGCGGGGTATGCATGGGCACACCCCCCCCCCACTTGTGCCGCATACATTACTGATGCGCCCCAGTGCATCGGGATTTGTGCCGGGCACTTTCTCCAGTTGAATATCACACCGGGGCGCATCAGTGGGTTGCACATGGCGCACCTCTGTTGCGCTATGCGCAACCCATTTGAATCTCTTGACCTCTGGCTTTAGAACTAAACAGTATTATTTCGGCCTTTGCCAAAGTAACAATTGATTGATACCGAGAACTGGACAGCAGAAACTGTATCTGTGCTGTATTTCTAGACCTTAGTAAGGCTTTGGATACAGTGGATCATAGCCTGCTTCTCTCTTCTCTGAAGAGTATAGGACTGGACTCCATTTCTTTGCATTGGTTTACTGAGTACCTTGTAGGACGACGTCAACAAATTTAGGCCGAGGGTGAGCTATTCCCACTCAAACCTCTATTGAGGGGAGTACCGCAAGGATCCATACTTGGTCCCTTACTATTCGCTATCTATGTTAATAACATTGATTAGAGTATTAACAAGGCCAACATACACCTGTTTGCTGATGACACGGTTGTATATATGAGTCGTCTGACACCTGAAGCCGCTTGTGCTGACCTCCAGGAGGAATTTAAACAGCTCTTCCATAAAAAATTCTTCTAAATGCTAAAAAAAACAAAAGCATTGTTGTTCTTGCCCTATAGCCATGTGATGAATCCGGCCAGTTCTGGAGCACTACCTCAGAATACCACAATTCTTGGAGAGAAACTGGAGTTTGTCTCAAAGTTTAAATACCTAGGTGTGTGGTTAGACCATAATCAATCATTCACTGAGCACGATGAGGACCTTGTAAAGTAGTTAAGGCAAAGGCTGGGACTATTCTTCAGAATTAACCAGTTTCTTACTAGAGATGCAAAAGTGCGCCTTGTCCAAACTACTCTTCTTTCGCTGATTGATTATGCAGATTTTCTTTATAGTCAATGTCCAAAAGCCTCACTTGCAAAGTTGGATACGCTTTACCACAGGGCCATCTGGATTATCACTGGTCTCCTCATCTCCACCCATCATTGTTCCTTGTACAAAGCCATAGGGTGGTCCTCTCTTATGTTCAGGCATAATAGAAACGCAGTCCTTTGGACTTAGAGTCTTCTTGAAGCGGCTTCAACAATATATAATAGATTGTCCCCCACTAAGTGAGCCAGGAATGTATGCCCTAAAAAGCACATCCTGCATCACATTATGTATCCCCAAGGCTTCCTCTCACTATGGTAGAGTGGCCATTAGTTTCCTGTTGCCAACATTGTGGAACAAAGTACACAAATTATTGAAATTAAGCTGCCTCCGCGGTATGAATGCCTTTAAATCTCTATATGCTCGGTATGTGTGTGAGCCTTGCAATTGCTACCCCAGCCCCTAATTTTTGCCTGAAGCTTCAGGCTGCTGCCCTCTGAGCATAGTTGAATGTATGATTGCTTGTAACCTTTGGTGACCTTAACTCTGTGAGCGTCTTATGCCTTAAATGTTTTTCCCCTCTAGAATCCCTGTAGGGTTATCTCTTCATGGCTTCACAGCCACTACACCTTACTCACCCTGCTGTCTTTTACATATTGCTTAATCTGTGGCTCTTATTCCCCTAACCTGTACCATTTAACTGCCCTATTTCATCAATGGATCACTTCTCCCTACTGAAGTTCCTACTAAGCCTCATCTTATGTCCTCCTTAAATATTACAGAACTGATATGACTGATGTAACATTGAGTACTTAATTGCATTAATTGTTTTTTACTTGTGTTATTTGGCTCTATTGTAAATATCTCTGCGTGCATTGTACCATTTGACCCGGAGCTAACCAGGTCCATCTTGTAAATGAGCTTGCTCGATGATGTTCACCTGGATAAATAAAGATTTTGATTGATTGATTGACTTGAAAATGTACTCCCTGGAGGAGAGGAGGGATATGATAGAGACATACAAGTACCTCACGGGGAGGGATAAAGTGCAGGAAAATACTATATTTCAGAGGAAGAGATGTTCCAGGACTAGGCGTCATGGGATGAAACTGGAGGGAGGGAGGGAGGTTCAGAGGTAACGTGAGGAAGTATTTCTTCATGGAAAGGGTGGTGAAGTGGAATGCCCTTCCAAAAGAGGTGGTGGGGACTGAAACGATTACAGGATTCAAGAATGCATGGGATAGGCATCAGGGGATCCTAGCAGTTAGGGGAGGGGGACGACCCAGTTCAAGAGAAGCTTGAAGAGGCAAAATTACATGTGCAATTGGGCAGACTAAGTGGGCCAAAAGCCCTTATCTGCCATCAGAATCTATGTATCTATGTAAGTAGGTGTCTTTCAGATCCAGTGACCCCAGCCAGTTTTCTTATGCAGAGACAGTACCACTGAGCCCAGTGTTACCATTTTAAAATTTTCTTCAAGTGTTTGGTCAGGTATCTGAGATCTACACATGGGTTGCCACTCCCCATTTTAACTGTGTGTCAGGAAGTACCTTAAGTAAAGTCTCTTTCCTCACTGTGAGGTGAGGGAGGTACTTTTCCACTGCAGTTGCTTGAAGCAATTTTTTCACCTCCATTTCCAACAGAACTCTTTCTGTTGAGGTGAATCTGCAGTCCTGAGAATTTTCTGAAATGCAAGGACAAACCCTGATTCACTATCTGCAGGACCCACTTGTCTGTGGTTATCCTTGTCCATTCCTCAAAATAGTGAGTCAGCCTTCCTCCCAGTGGCAATGAATGGGTGACCTGTACAGACTTGTCAGCGGTTCTGCTTAGCTTCAGCATTGGGGCCTGGTTGTGCAGCTAGCTACACACCTGGTGCCCCTTCTAACCCTACCTCTAAAGTAACCCCTCTGTAGAGGGTAGTCTTAAGAAAAGTAAGCATGAGGGGAAGTATCCTCTACCTCCCCTTCCACAAGACCTGTAGGAAGTGGAGGCCTTTTCCTTCTTCGTGTTGCTTGTAGGTAGTTTTGTATTCATCCACCTTCTTCATGTAAGCATCTGTCTTGTCACCAAACAGTGAATTTTACTCACAGGGGAAATCCATTGCCTTTGTTTGGGTGTCCTGTGATAGACTGGAAGTTCTAAGTCAGGCAAACCTTAGGGACACCGCATGGGCCATGGCCCTGGCTGCAGTGTCATTTGTGTCCATTGCCATATAGAGCTGTTGCTCTGTGGCATCTATGGCTGACATTGCTGTGCCAGCCACATCCTGTGCCAAGTCAGCAGTAGCCTTCTCGCTCAGTGCCAGTATGGAGTTCCAAAGGGTTTTCTTGTATCGTGCCATGTAGGCTAAGTAGGCTGCCTGCCTTAGGAGCAGACAAGCTGAAGTATAAACTTTTTTGCCCATGCTATCAAGTTTTCTGAAATCTTTCTCTGGAGGTTGGGAGCAAAGGGGCACCTTGGCCTTGTCACAGGCGGCTAGACCTGCCGTCTGGATCATGTCCTCATAATCAGGATGAGAATACAGCAGCCAAGGTGAGTTCTGACATGATTTTACAGGTGACTTTCTTAGAGGGGAAAGTCCACTCAATCCAGTTTCTGTATAATTTGTAGGCATGAACAGTGATTCCCTTTCTTGCATTCTCCTAGTTTCATCCTAATTTAAATATAAATAAGGTTACTTCACTCTGTTTTGCCCTGGTGGGAAAACATGTTTTTCTCCAATGCAAAGGTCATGACCCCACTCATGCAAGGCATCATGAGAGTTGATACATACATGCACAAGCCAGGAGAAGATGTACTCTCAGTCAGTTCTGTTACTTGTCTTATGATTAGAGACTGGCAGTATAGCCTAGAGGTTAGAGTACTGAGCTTGGTACATCCAGCAGAGCTGGGTTTGATTCCCACAATTTTCACTTGCATACTGTGTGACTGAGCAAGTCACTTAACCTCCCCACTGCTCCCAGATCACCCCTGAAAACAGGCACTTGTGCCTCGTGGGCCTTACCCGGTTACCAAAGACTAAAATTAAAAAATGAAAAAGTCCCTGTATTCTCTAAAAGCATTTTTTTTCTAACTCAGATACACTTTAAACTAGAGAAAACAGCAGGGCACTTGCTATGCCTTGAAAGGTTTCATGGTCAGCATAAGACAAGAACAAAGAGACTGTAGAAGAGAGCAGCAGCACGCCAGCACTGACTAGCACAGTTTAACTACTGTGGGCTTTAGCACCAAAACATTATAACATTTCAGAATGCCTTACATGAGTTGGGTCATGATCTTTGCAGCTGAGTTAAGCAGGTTTTCACACCAGACTTAAGTACTGTCATTTGCATTTAAATCCTGATTAAATTAGGAGGGTGCAGTAAAGGCAATCATTGCTCATGCCTACAAAGTACACAGGCAAACAGAATAAAAGGCATAGGGGACCTTCCTTTTAAGGGATTTATGGATGGGCAACAACAACCTGTTTGTGGGAGTTAAGCTTATCATATCCATAAATTCCACCTCATCCTCATCTTCCTCAGTTTCCATATGCCTCACAAATGTGTATTGAGAGGTATAGTCATCTGAGGGTCTAGGAAAACAAGCAAATTATTGTTCTCGAGAACCATCTAGTTCTATAAATTCTCCCTTCTCCTCCTCACAATACATTTTAACCTCTTCCACAAGCATAGGGAATGGAGCTGGAGCATGGGAAGGGGGAAAAGGCATATTTATGAAATTCCCCACAGCCGAGAATCCCTGAGGGAATTGCCATGCCTTAGTCATGTCCTCTAGGACATTTTGTTTGTGCCTACGGGTGGCTCCTTTCCTTCATCAAGAGAAGGGACAGCAACATGTTTTAGTTTTTTCTTGGCAGCACTGTCTCCGGTGTCTGCTCTAAGGCTCCTTTATTTTTGCTGGATTCGGGGTTCCCTCTTTTGGACACCTTGATTTATGAACCCTCTCTTGCAGCCTTAGCTTCCTTTTCTGTCCCTTTGACAGGGACTGCTGCTTACTTAGAGGGGCTTGACCCGCATCTGAGCCTTTAGTGATTTGGAGGCAGGCTGGGAAGCCATAAGGTCTTCTAATTTTTGAACCCTTTTCTTTTGTGTTTTAAGGCAAAACTTAATACAGAGTTCGCAACTGACAAAATCGTGATCTGGACCCAGGCACTTTATACACAACTTGTGGCAGTCTGCCTTAGCCAGGAGTTGAAAACGAACTTTACAGTTTTTGAAGCCTGTAGGTCCTGTCATCCTTTTGGGTCTGTCAGTCATGCCAGACTCTGACAACCATAGGAGAAGTTAGTGGTTCCTAAGGAAAACATTTTAAACTATAAAAAAAAACTCTATGGAAGTTAGAAAAGATAGATAAAAACCTTTACTATTCCACAGGATAGAACTTTTAGGACTAAAAAGCCCGGTTTTACAAAGTTGTCCATATATCTAAATGGTTTAAGACAAGGTAAGCACCAAATCCACATACACATATATAATTCATACAATATGCACAGGCAGAGGAAAGAAAGGGTTTAAATACCAGAAATGCAGTTCAGTTCCCTTAACATACAAACTGTGAGTGAAATTTACTTAAACAATGTTAGACTGGTCAAATATCATTTTGGTTCCCTGAAAAAGAGGAACCGAGAATAACATGGAAAGAAACCACAAAGCAGTTTAATTTAGAGTATTAAAATACATTCAAAATAGAAAATTAAAGTGGTTCCCCAAGAGTGGGAATTGTAGCAAAAAACAACCTTCCTGGTTGTTGGGAAACAATGGGTAGCCAGAGTAAAGTTGTAAATATCAGTAAAACACATCAAAACTACCCTAACTAATGCTGCGCTATTCATAATTAACCAAACACAGTAAGATATTATAAAAGCAAAATAATAAACTGTAAACTGCTCAGAAGTCGAAGAGAGGACTTTGGGGCGATTGTTTTCTTTAAGCAGAGAAATAAATCTGATAGAGTGCAGGGATGAGTCTGAACAAACAGCAGAGTTTGAATGTATTCTAAGTTCAATAATTAGCATAAGCTTCTAAAAGTTTTGCTGTGCCCCATTCAAGGGGAATAATGCAGTTGTTAAACATAAGTGAGGAATTCCAGGGGTTTGGATGGTAGTTTTTGTTCTACTACGAGGGGTACAGGTTCACCTCTGAGAGACCCAATGCCTGAACATTGTGCCACTGACTGTTTTAGTGACCATTTATGGAAACTATTTCCATCCTGCTCAGTGAATGAGCCAGGACAGTGTCCTTCGCTACCTTATGGACTGCTAATATTTGAACCTGGAGTTGGTATGTTAGGTCTCAAGGGCTCAATTTTCAAAGCCCCGAGAATGCAGCAAGCCCCTGGTGTACTAATCGTTTGACGCATGGGGCTTGTGGCATTCTCCTGGCCGGCAATTTCAATCCCAAGCACCAAATGCTGAAAGTTAGACCAGCTCTTCCCTGGTCAAACTTGTTCCATTTGGGGGATCCTTTTTATGGGGCTTGTGCCAAATCTTTGGCCCAAGTTGCCATAAACTGAGGAAGCTGTCACAACTGCGCCCGATGTTCTAAAATTGCATGCAGTTGTGTCAAAGGAATTTGTTGCAGGGCTTGACAAAAGCCCCGAGTCACCCTTTGAAAAACTGAGCCCCAAATCTTTACTGCTTCTTTGCACAGTTTTGAGGCATTGCTACACCTTGTTCATTGTTGTAGTACATGGTTGTTGTATTGTCTGTCCTGATTTGCAGCACCCTATCCTCAGAATATTTGCAAAGTGTTGAATGGAAAAAAAAACACCATCCTGATTTCTGGTAGGGGTGCTCTGAGTCCATGGAATCTGTTCTGTTTGCATCAGTCGAATTATCAGAAATTCTGATCCTGAATTGGAGTCCATTCTGATGCCAGTTAAGGTTCTGGAATTGATTTGGACTCTGAATCAGATTATTATTGCAAACTCATGGATCCTACCTACCATGAAATCAAATATTTCAATGTTGCTTTTGGTGGTGAATAAATCACCCCTACTATCATTTTTAAAGAAACAAATGGGGCTACCAAACAATCAATTCCCTCTATATTCTCAGATATGAATGTTTTAAATTGCCTCAGGCTGCTCCTAAGTAAGCAATAATACTCGACAGGGTGGGCGGTATTGGGCAATACCGGACCACCCAGGGGTATGATGAGGCCCGACGCTGCAGGCGGAGGGCCTTATAGCCCCTGGAAGGTCCGGTATTACCCAATACCGCCCACCCTGGAGAGTATTACTGCGCTTAGAAAATGGGCATCTTAGAAAAAAAATTTTAATGACATGTTTACAATTATTGTAGATAATTAAATATGTATTAATAAATTTATTTTGTGTAAAGTAGTCCCTAGGTCACTAGATGGCACTGTTGTATGATTTGCTGAGGTTTTGGATTTCATGCCATGCCTTCACAGCTAGCAGCAATGTCTACCCTTAGTGTTTGCTAGTAGACTGTCCCAACACCACTCCCCACCACCACTCATGGAGTAGCAATGTTATTCTTTTTCTAAATTTATTCTTGCCTTTGTTTTAACAACAGCAGGAGAGGGGTTTTAAAAGTGCAAGACATCGGGAGCAGAACGGAGACCGACAGGTGAAGCGATGCCAGCGGGCAGTGTCGACTTTAACACTATCCAATTTTTTGAAGCAGAGGGACCGATCGGGGAGGCCCATGGAGCGAGGGTACAGCACGACTGGAGTAGCAGTACAGGTACAATTGGACTTTCCTGCATTTTTGCTGTTCTAAGAATTTAGAAAAAGGACCGGAGCTGGAGAGTTGAATTGAGCAGTGCTGGCGATGGGCAGGTGATAGGCAGCACTATGCAGTTACTGGGGACAGACGGAAGGTCCATGGATTTAGATCGAGGGCACGATACAGCACTGCAGATCATCACTCCCCCCCGCCCCCCAAATAGCAGAACAGGCACTTTCAGGAGCTTATGTTTTTTTAAATCTATTCTCGTATGGTTTATTTCTGCAGTGAGGCTGTCTTGGTAGGAGTTCCGCAGATGGAGACAGACTGTGTTTTGTAGAGCAGGTGACTACAGACGACAGTGGGAACAGTGAGCTGACTGCAGGGTTCACAGGTGTTTGAATTAAGCACGATTGGGGAAATGCTGAATTTGTTCTTGTCCGCAACCGGAGATTACATACTGGAGTGTTCTGCTTTTTACAAATATGCTGGATATGAGAAGCACTGTTCATCACTGTGGTGTGGTGCAGTTGAGCTACACAAGTCGTTATTTTACAAAAACAAGCTGGTTTACGGTCGTGAATGACTGGGTACGAGTGGGAGGGAGGAACAGAGAGCGCGGTTTGCTCCGTGATAGTGCTGTAGAAGCTATGATGGGACACAGGAGAATAGGGCATTGTTAGTAAATAAAGAAAAGAAATATCCACGTATCAGTATGATGTGTGGTTTTGTAGCAGTTAATTACGGAGCGTTGGGGGTGCTATGTGCTGCTTAGCGATACAAAAAAATGGCAGAGATTTGGAATGAGATTATGGGAGGTTTGACCAATTAGGTAGCAAGGTGGGCACCAGGATTGTGGTGATGGGGCAGGCTAGGCTGGCACTTTTATTAGCTGGGCATTTGTTGTCTGATAGATGCCCAGCTAGAGGTGCCTCAGCCAATAAGAAGCCTCAAAAAATTTAGCCATTTTCTAAGAAATAATATAAGCCCCTTTTACCTCTGTCCTGTCTAACAGGATTAAAACCCTGGACTTGGATGTCACTATCTCTTATACCTGCATGGCGCTATGTTACTGACAACCCTATCAGATCTAAGCGTTCAGCCTCAGCCTTAGTCCAATTTTCTTTTTCATAATACTCTGAGCATTGTCATGACCTATAGCCAGACACACTTCAGTTTTGTAGCCAGGATTTGTTTTTGTCACTACTTAATGACAGCAAAAGAATTAACACCTGGTTGCTGTCCCTAAGCCGCACACACAGGACTCTATGATTGCTAATATGAAAGACTTTGTGTAACTCCTCCATATATTACTAAAACTATTTCTTCTGTTTGTTGAGTGCCCCATATTTTGCAGGTCCAATTAGTCACTGTAGTTACCATCACACAGTTTTTAAGTCTACTTTCTGAATCTCCTATGAACATTCACTATTCAACAAATAAATAAAATTTGTTAAAAATAAATATGCCAGCCTTTTTAAAACTCTCATGAATACAATCCGGGAACAGGCCTTCAAAGACAGAGGGAAAAGAAACTACACCAGCAAAAAAAAAAAAATAGGAGACCTTATTTAATTTTGAAACTTCCCTAATTATACTTAATCTCCTCCAGCATTATGTTTTGTAATACCCCTTTATTTTGTAAGAAATACATTTAATACCCCTAATGTTACATTATTAAAAAAAAAAAAACTTTAGATACTGTTAAAAAAAACAACACAAAAAACATACAATTTAACTTTCAGCATCTTTTTTTACCTCCCAGTTTTAAGAAACACTAGTAAAAAAAATGGTCTCCCCTTCGAAGGAAGTTTTTTTTTTGTTTGTTTACATCAAAACAGGCCATTTTAACAGTCTGCTAACTAACAGTTTCAAGGAGAGGGCTCCACTACTTGGTTGTTTCCAGCCCGGCTTCTTTGGTTGACTGCTCCATGCATCAGAATCCAGGGCAGGGTATCCAACTTTCTCGATCAAAATTCAAGCCAAGGTCCCTCCCAAAATCCTCCATTCTTCTTAACCCCCTCCGCAGCTGGCAGCATGTTCAAGCAACCATCCAAGTTATCAATGCATGCAGCTCCCCTGACCATCCAATGACTGCACAAACATTGTCCATAGCGGAGATGCTCATGTAAACCCCCTACCTTCCAGCTGCCAGACTGCTCCGTCTTAGCCAGCACCATCCCTGGGCATCATCCACTCCCTACCACTCCCCTACTGAGTCTGACAACTCCCTCCCTAGGCATTAAAAAGAATGCTCTCCTTAGTCCAGTTGGGGAAATATCCATCCAGCAAAACAAAGTAAAGCAACCACCACCACTGCCTGACCTGGCATGGCCATTACATTCCCTATGTAAAGGTGGCCAACTAGAATAAAATCCTGGGTGCAGCCACTATACCTGACACTGCTGTGCAGTATCTAATGGTCATGCATACCCAGGGTTTTTGTTTCAGCCAGCTACCTCCGTTTTCCCAGCTCACACAGGGAGAGTAATGATGGCCTGGCCAGGCTGGATTGGGGCCTTTCGGGGGTGATTGTTTATTTTATTTTACTTTTTATTTTTTTTATGGATAATATTTCATTAGGGTAGGAGGGAGTTAGACTTATGAAGAGTGACAAGGAAACTGGAGAGAACTGTGCTGGGCTTCGCAAAGGGACTGGGCTGCGTGCAGTGGCTAGAATGGCGACATGGAAGGTAGGACTGGGCTGAGCTGAAAAAAAGTTAGATGTCCTGGCCTGGTCCTGGACTTGGACAGAGCAGTCTTCTATCTCAACCCAAAGCCGGAACCACCAACCAGACCTGAAGCATTCTGAATCTGCCTCCCCCACCCCCGAAGCCGCACTCAATCAGTTAAGGAAAAAGATGGGGAAACAATGGTAGGGAAAAGGAGGATATCTTTTTCTGTCACTACTTGTGTGGTCTACCACTGGGAAGGGTTACATGTAGTCAGATGCAGAATCAGATATAGATTCCAAAATCTACATCTGTCAGTGTGTTTGGACTTTCAACCATGAATTCCAAAAATCCAAAATCCTAAAAACAGAACAGAATATACAGGTTACTCACCTGTAACAGGAGTTCTAGGAATGGTATATGTTGTTCATCCACACTTTCTGGCAGGTACCCTTGCCGCTTTAATTCTTGCCGGAAGGTCTTCAAGCTGGCTCCTCCCACCCACCCGGGTGGTAAAACTCTCGGCTCCGCCCCATGACGCCAGATCTGGCCTGCTGGAAGCTCAGGTTGTGCGTCGAAGCCGGGGAGGTCGGGTGGGTCGTGTGGATGAACAACATATACCATTCCTAGAACTCCTGTTACAGGTGAGTAACCTGTATTTCTAGGGACATGGATATGTTGTTCATCCACACTTTCTGGCAGACTCCTAGCAGTTCTCCAGGAGGAGGGAGGCAAGGCACACACCCCGATACTTACTTGGGAAAGAGAGACTGGAGAACTGAGGCCCCAAAACCAGCATCCCGGCGTGACTCGAGGTCGATGTGGTAGTGGGTAATAAAGGTATGTGCCAACTTCCAGGTAGCAGCCCTGCAGATATCCTGGATAGGGACGTTCCTGGAAGCAGCTACTGATGCAGCGGTATGGCGGGTAGAATGAGCTCTTATCCCTCTGGGAGGCTCCATGCCCGCCAACCTGTAGCAGAGCTCTATGCAGGAGATGATCCACCTGCCTATCATCCGCTTTGCTGCAGGTCTGCCAGGTGTGGCTTCAGCATAGGTGACAAACAGCTGGCGAACCTCTCCCCGAACTTCAGCCGTCCGCTCCTTATAATAAGCGAGCGCTCGTCTAGGGTCCAAAGTATGGAGCCTATACTCGGCCTCTGAGGTGTGACTGGGGTAGAACACCGGCAGAGTCAACACCTGGTTAAGGTGAAACTCCGACACCACCTTCGGAAGGAATTTCGGGTGGGGGCGCAGGACAACCTAGTCCCTGTGGAAGACCAGGTAGGAGACTCGATGGAAAGTGCCTGGAGCTCTCCCATCCTTCTGGCTGACATGATAGCCACCAAGAAGGCGGTCTTCCATGACAGGTGTGAAATATCGCACCTGTGCATTGGTTCGAATGGCTTGCCCATAAGCTTGACCAATACCAGCAGTAGATCCCACGGAGGTGGAGGTTCTCGCACTGGAGGGGAAATGTGGTCAAGGCCTTTGAAAAAGCGCCCGACCACCTTCTCCTGCGCCACTGACTGCTTGCCAGCCCACGCCCGGTAAGCAGAGATGGCTGCCAGGTGCACCTTAAGGGTCGTCGACCGAAGCCCTTGCTGAGAAAGGGACCACAGGTAGTCCAGAATGCTTGCTATAAGCAGTCGGAAGGGTCCAAGCCTCCTCTGACACCAAATGGAGAATCTCTTCCATTTGAAGGCATAGCATTTCCTGGTCGACTCCTTACGGGACGCCTCAAGCGCTGAGGACCTCGTCGGAAAGACCCAAAGCCTGGAACTCTAGCAGCTCAGGAACCAGGCCGTCCAGGTGCAGGGATTGAAGGTCCGGATGGAATACCTTCCCTGATTGACTGAGATCAGGTCGAGGCGGGCTGGAAGCCGCCTCGGGAGCCTGGAGCTGAGGCTGAGGAGATCTGGATACCAGAACTGGCGGGGCCAGTCTGGGGCTACCAGAATCATCTGCGCCTTGTCCCTCCTCGCCTTGAGAAGCACCTTGTGGATCAAGGGAAATGGGGGAAAGGCGTAGAAGAGGCCCAGGGTCCACGGCCTCGAGAAGGCATCCTCCTGCAGCGAGCCCGGCTAAAGGGGGGCGGGCATGGAACAGACTCAGCTTCTCATTCTCCCTGGAGGCAAACAGGTCCACCTGAGGCGTGCCCCAGTGGGAGAACAGATCTTGTACTACCTCCAGCAGGAGAGACCATTCGTGAGACGCAGCCCCTATCCGGCTTAAGGCATCGGCCAGGGTGTTGGAGGCTCCTGCCACGTGAATGGCTAGGAGATCTGCCTCCAGGCTGCGCACGAGGGACCAAATGCGGAGAGCTTCCTTGCATAATAGCATGGAGCGCGTCCCGCCCTGGCGGTTCAGATAGTACATGGTCGTGGTGTTGTCTGTCTGGACCTGAACCACTTGACCCTGTAGAACTGGAGTGAAGACAGACTGCTTGGAGCTCCAGCAGGTTGATGTGGCATTGGGACTCCCGAGGGGACCAGAGGCCGTGCGCTCGGTGTTCTCCCAGATCGGCACCCCAACCCATCAGAGATGCGTCGGTCGAGAGAGAGACCGTCGGCTCGGGGCGGACGAATGGGATGCCCTCCTGCAGATGTGCTGGAACGATCCACCATTGAAGAGCATTCTACATCTCCTGGGTCACTGTCACGGGCTGGTCCAACGGATCACAGCGTTGTGACCATTGGCTGGCCAGTCCCCATTGAAGGGGACGCATGTACCAATGGGCCCAATGGACCACGCTGGTGCAGGCCGCCATGAGGCCCAGGAGGCGAAGGAAGTCCCAGGCAGGGCGCAATTGCCCAACCAGAAATGATTGGGCAAAGGAGGAAAGAACCTCGGCCCTGTCCACCGGGAGCCGTGCTCTGGCTCACAGAGAGTCGAGCTCTGCCCCGATGAACAGTATCACCTGCTTTGGCACGAGTTCCGACTTGGCCTCGTTGATGAGGAGGCCAACCTGAGAGCAAACCTGGAGGGCCAGATCTCTGGACCGCTCCACCTCCTGTCTGGAGGGGGCTGCTATCAGCCAATCATCCAGGTAAGGGTACACCCGGACCCCTCGGCACCGCAGGAATGCTGTCACCACTGCCCTGCATTTGGTGAAGACCCTGGGAGCTAGGGAGAGACCGAAGGGCATGGCCCGGAACTCGTAAAGGGATCCCTCCACTCTGAAGCGGAGGAATCTCTGATGGGACGGACAGATTGGGACATGAAATAACGCATCCTGGAGGTCCAGAGAACAGAACCACATGCCTCGTTCCAAGGATGGGATTATCTGAAGAAGAGTGACCATCCTGAAGGTTCGAGACCTTAGGAACTTGTTCAGGTCGTGCAGGTCGAGAATGGGGCGCCAGCCCCCCGTCCGTTTTGGGGCCAGGAAGTACCTGGACACAAACCCCGGGTCTGGAGGAGGATCCGCCACCTTCCTGATTACCTCTTTTTCGAGGAGCAGGGCAATATCGGCTCGGCGGGCCGACAGCGAGGCTGCGGACCCTGTGGCCCCGAGGCGGCGGCTCGAAAGTGGGGCCTGCTTGAACTCCAGAGGCAGGCCTTTCCTACCACCTCCACACCCAGTGGTCCGTGGTGACAGCGGACCAGGCGAGGCTGAAGTAGCGGAGCTGCCCCCCATGGGGGGAACCTAGGGGGGAGTGACGAGGCTGGGGGTGGCACCCCTCAACCCGTCACTGGGCAGGCTTGGAGGAGAAACCAGCCGAGGAACCTCCTAAGCCTTTACCTCCTTGCTTCCTGTTAGAGGAAGCCGCCGGCTTGGGTTTGGGACGTCAAGCTCGAGCCTACTGGCCCTGTTGCTGGTGCTGTTGGGCCGGTCGAGATGCAGGGGCCGAAGGACGAAAGGACTTCTGCTGTTGCTGACGGTGGCCTTTGTCCCTCTGGGTGGAGGTGACCGAGTCCAGGGTGGCATTGGACTTTTCGATCCGCTGGAGGTGTCCCTCACTCCAGGGCGAGAGGTCAGTCCCAAAAGGAACATCCGCCAACTTGTGCTGGTATCCGCCGTGAGGTGGATATCCTCAACCACGCCCTGTGTTGCATGGCACTGCAGCCGCTACTGACCTGGCACAGGAATCACCTATGTCCAGAGCAGTCTGGAGCTGCTGCTTCACCACCGCCCTACCCTGGTCCTGCACCTGACGGACCGTGGTCTGCAGGTCAGGCGGGAGATGAGGAACAACCTCATCCAGGGAGCCCATGAGGGCGTGGGAGAAGTGTGCCATCAGCACGGCCAAGTTGGCCTGTCGGAGGCCGAGGGAGGACGCAGCATACACCTTGCGCCCGGCAAAGTCCAGCTTTTTGGACTCTTTGTCGGGGGGCTTATCCACATCCTGAGCATTACTGGAAAGCTGGAAAATGCTATTGGTAACTAATCCTTTGGCAGAGGGGTGTTCCGAGAAACCGGGCAAAGAGCCGGTAGGGACCGCATACTTTCTGGCCATCCTGGCCGAGGGCGCAGGACAGGAAGCAGGCCGCTGCCAAAGCTCCAAGGCTGGGCCGACAATGGCCTCAGCCACCAGAAAGGCCTCCGTGGAAGAATCCCCTCGGTCCAGAATCTCCGTCAGGGGATACTTGGCCCGTTTGGACATGGGCTTGAGCTGCATCCCGGTGGACTCCGAGATGAGTCGAAGCAGACCCAAGAAGGACGATGGGCTATCGTCCACAGACTGGCCCCTGGAGGACTCCAGATCAAACTGCCTGGAGAACAGGGAGGAATCGTCATCGGATTCTGAAGAGTCTGCAAAGAGCTGCCTCGGCCCTGAGCCACCCTTCACCTGCCGGGGACGGTCGGGAGTGAGGGTGACCAACAACCTGTGGGACAGGCCGTGACCCGACCGAGAATTCTTGGTCAGTGCCCCCGACTTCGGTTGTGGAGGTGGAGGTTCCACCACAATCAGTGGAGCAGCTGGTTTCGGCTGAGCAACCGGCCCTGGAGTGGGCAACTCAACTGGAACGAGTGGTTGCCTCGGACGTTCAGGCGACAGCCACTTCATGGCCGGGGTCTTGGCCGGGGTCGGCTTAGGCCCAGACAACAGCAACTGCTGCCACATAAGGTCCTCGCAGTGCTGGCGCAACTTGTGCCGCAGCCTCTCCTCACCCGAGGAGGAGGACGAGGAAAACAGCGTCGCCCGTTTGCCCGATCACGAGACGAGACCGCCGATGTCGGCGGGAATGGCTGGACCGAGAAGAGGTCGAGACCAAGACCTTTGGGGGACCAAGGGTGGGTCTGGAAGGGCGGGGACACCCACTCTTCCCTCGGCTCGGGCACTTCAGCCGGGGACTGCGGCCCAGAAGGCGCAGGCAGATCCTCGGTATCCACCGGGGGAACCGGTGAAGGAGGGTTGTCGGCTTCTCCAGTCGACAGCCCATCTAACGGATCGAGATAAATCTCGACTTCATCGACGGAAGTCTCGGCAGACTGGCCTGATGGGGGCACTGTGAAGCCAGTGTCCTCAGCCTCAACCTCGACCGAAGTCGACGGTCGGCTGCCCAGGAAAGGGGACCTCTTCCGCTCCCACGAATGCCGACGGTGGGACTTACCTTTCGACTCCTTTTTCTTGGGCCGAGAAGAATGTCCCGAAGGCCCCTCTCCTTTCATGGAAAGGGACTGACAAAGCTCCTTGAATGAAGTGAGTATGGGAACCCAGAGGCGAGATAAATGCCGCGGCCGAGGAGGAGGAAGATGCGGCCCGGGACGCCTCCTCCTCCTCCTCGAGGGCGATCAACTGCTCAAGCTGCTCAGCCGAGCCAACTGCCGCGGACACTGCCCAACAAGCCTCTTTAGATTTTACCAGCAAGAAACGTTTCTCGGGGCGCCTGAGCTTCAATCAGGCAGCGCGATCGTCCAGAACGTTGGCCGAAAAAGAGCGGCACAACTCGCAGGCCTGCAGGTCGTGATCTAGGTCTAGGGAGTAGACGCACGTGGAGTGCGGATCCATCCTGGACATTTTCTGCCCACAAGGGCACCTCCAAAAGCCGGGAACAGATTTGTCCATCGCAGCCGCGAGGGAAGATGAAGACCGAAGTTTGGAAAACTTCAAAACCAATTTCGGACGAACCGAAGAGTTAGGATCCAGTCTAAAACGCAGAGCACTAAGGAGGGAACCTGAGCTTCCAAGCGGTAAGGAAGATCTGGCATCATGGGGCGGAGCCGAGAGTTTTACCACCCGGGTGGGTCAAAGGAGCCAGCTTGAAGACCTTCCGGCAAGAATTAAAGCGGCAAGGATACCTGCCAGAAAGTGTGGATGAACAATATATCCATGTCCCTGGAACTGAAGATTCCAGTTTTAACATCTGAAATCCTAGTAACCATTATTTCTAGCGGGTGTATATGTTCTTGAGATTCTGATTTGCTCCATTTTCTATGAAGTGTGTGCTCTGAGATATGACCACTACCACCCCTGTATTAAGGCATCTGCTGTCAGAAGCATATTATGGGATTCCTTATGGAAGGGGATTCCCTTCCTCATGTGATCCACACTTTTACATTCCTGTAGTAAGAGTGCCAATGTGTCTGTCACTGGAATCAGGGTGGACAGTGACTGTCTCAGCTTTAGATAACACTGGATGTCCCTCATGTGCTGTCTTCCCCATGGGACAACTGAAGTTGTTGCTAACATGTAGCCCAGGAACCTTAGGAACTCTTGTGCAAACCTTTTTATTCCTGTTTGAAATATGTCTGAAAATCATAATCAGCGTGTTTACCCTTTCCATGGAGTAAGAATGCTCTGGCCTGTTTGGTATCTAACTCTGCCCTTATGAATTTTAAGAATCCAGTCTGATTCTAGTGATGGATTTTCCAAGTTCAACAGAAATCCCAAATGCGTCATCATTTCCATTACCTTTTTTAATGATAATTCTGTTGCTGTTTTTGTTTTCCGTACACTAACCAGTCATCTAAGTTTGAATAGGCTGTGATACCAGTTTTCCTTAATGCTGCTGCTACTACAGGCATGCATTTTATGAAGATTATTGGAGCTAAAAGGGTTAACATCTCAAAATACTAAATATCTATTGAACAGAGCCTTAAATGAATCACAGTAGTGAGTCAATTCAGTTTATTAACTCAGGACTACTGGCTCTTATACAATACAGAATCAGTGCCAAGGCCTTGCAACAAGAACTTGTTCTTCATAAATTGGGCAATGCAGTAAATGCTGTGGACATAAGCTATTCCCTCAGTATCTGTAACAAAGGATGACAAGTGTTTTCATGTCTATTTTTGATATTAATTTTTGTCATACCTAATACTTTGAACCATTAGTTTCCTGTACGTTTATTGTGTTTTATGGTTTTATGGTGCAAATTTATAGAGAGTCGTAGGTCATACAGACAAGTGTAGGTACTAGCCTTTCGAGCTTGTCTGCCATATTAACAGTTTACACCAGTAAATATTTATCAATATTTATCAAGTTAATTTATCAAGTTAATATTTAAAGCTATTCAACGTACTGCTGTTTACAACCTAATTTTGTACGAAGGTACCCACCACTGTCTCAGAAAACCATCCTCTGCGCTTTTCAGTTTTAAATTGATTCCCCCTTAGTTGCTTGTTGTGCCCTCTTGTCACTATATTCTGGTGTCTAAGTTCTAAGTGCAAACACTGTAATGTACTGGTATTGGTAATGGCTTTGTATACTGTGATTAGATCACCACATGTTCTTCTAATTTCTAGGTTATACAGCCCTAGTTCTTCCAGTTTTTCATTGTATGCCTTTCCCTGCAAGCCCGTTACGATTTTAGTGGTTCTTTTCCATATGCCCCCCTCTCTTATTATGTCACTCATATTATGTGGTGGCCAAAACTGATACTGGCACTGTGCTTGAACTGCACCGACGCTAGGAAACATACAAAAATAAAAAGCAGCCAGAAATGTCTGCACTCAAGAGATACGGAAGGCTAAAACCAAATATTACAAGGAGGCACTGATCAACTCTTGGGGAGATGGGAAAAACTTCTGGAATAACTTGAAAGACCTTACAGGCAAGGATCCTAAGGCACCCCCCACTATGTTCAACATTGAAGGAACTCCAACACTTGACCTTGGTACTAACACCAATACCTTTAACAATGCGTTCTCTAACCTGGGCAGTGTCCTTCCACCAATTTCTTCAATGCCTCTACCTCCAGTACATCCCACGACACCCCCCCACATGAGCCCACAGCTCCACAGTTCTTCTTCAAAGAGATTCCAACACATGTGGCCAGTACATATATCTGCATGGCCATCTGCAAATCTGGGTACAGTGGTGACTCTCTTGACCTGAAACTGATTGCGCTAGTTCTTGAAGAAATCCTAGAACCCCTGACAAAGATCTTCAACCTTTCTCTAAGACTGGGTCAATTCCCTTCACTCTGGAAACAGGAGACTGTCACACCGGTTTACAAAAGCGGAGATAGGTCTCTACTCACCAACTACAGGCCTATCTCACTCCTCCCCCCCCTTATCGAAAGCATTGGAACGAATAGTATCGGACCAATTAGTCGAATTCTTGGACAAGTACAAAGTCCAATGCCCAGAACAGCACGGCTTCAGAAAAGGGCACAGCACCACCATGGCTCTGCTGGAATTTACGGGTTTTATCCACACGATGCTTTACCAAGGAAACTGTGGGGGGAGCAGTATTTATTGACCTAGCAAAGGCCTTTCACACCGTAAATCACCCACTACTACTCAGGCAACTGCCCTCTATTGGGCTTTCCAATGATGCTCTTCTATGGGTTGCTAGCTACCTCGGGAGTCGGGTCCAACATATTAGGATTGCCAGTGTCATGTCTGATGAAAAGCCAGTTCTCTCCGGAGTCCCAAGGGGTCTTCTATACTGGGACCATTACTCTTTTTCCTCTTTCTGAACAGCCTCCCTAGCGTCTGCCACCAAAAAATACTACTCTACATGGATAACGCAGTTCTGTTCTCTAGCCACCATGACACTAAACTCCTAGAACGTCAGTTGCAATTTGACTTCAAGCGTGTTGAAGAATGGTTCAACACACAAACTCGTCCTGAACTACAGCAAGACTAAAGTCATGACATTCTGTAATGCACAGAGTAGGCACAAATCTCTATCCCTCACCACCAAGAACCACACTGAGACTTCACTCGAACATGTCCCTGAGTCAAGTATCTTGGTATCACGCTGGACAGTATCTTCTACTACACTTGGCATGTTGACATTGTTGCCAAGGCCACCAACATCCAGATTGGACTGCTCCACAAGCACAAGCACTGCATGACTGCTGTTGCCCTCAGATTGGCTATCTACAGCTCTGTCACCTCTGTTATTGACTACGGTCTTGCCATCTATGGCTCTGCTTCTACAACTGCCCTCTGCAGGATCTTAGTGGCACTCAACAAAGCCTGCAGGCTATTAACGGGTGCTGCCTGTCTAACACACACCTGTGACCTATATGCCCAGGCTGGTTGGCTCCCACTCCTCAGTAGAATACAATATCAGACCTGCCTGTTAACCAAAAAGGTTCTCCTCGGGCTCATGTCTCCAGGTGTTGGAATGCTCCTTACTGCCGACAGTAGTACCCAACATCAAACCTTTCAGGTTCCGAGATGTCAGACCACTATGAGTCAATGGTCATTCACCCACAGGACTCCTCAGTGGTTCAATACCCTCAACAAAGAAGCACTTTCCTCTGCTACGCTTGGACCCTTTAAAAGGAATCTCCGACTTTACCTCACCTCAACTACTCAATGTGACTGCTTCTCTTAAAGGGACTGCTCCAACCTCCACCCAGTTGCTCCTGACCAGTGATCCGTATCCTACCTCAGCATTCTACTCTTTCGGCTCCTGCTTTTTCTACTTCACCCCTAATGGTCTCCTTCCCCCACCTCACCCAATCCCTTCCCACCACTATGGCACTTCTCAGACATCGGACTCTCATCACCAGATTTACTTGTATTATTTTCTAGCCACCTCTCCCTCCCTCTGACAGTGGCCACTCAGCCTGCCTACTTCTCCTTGATCCCCCACCTCACCTGTTCACGCTAACTGTCCTTCATTTTATAATCTCTTTCTCTGTAACTTGATCTATGCTTGCTTATTAAAGTTGCTCTCCAGTAATGTCTGTAATTCTAAAATGTGTTGTGACTGTAATCCATTGTCAACCTTTGTATGTATGCTACCCTCCATCCTTTGACGTGGAACCTTTGTAAATTAGCAGTTCTTGCTCAAAGGTATTTGTAATCCTAGAGTTTAATAAATATATATATATATATATATATATATATATATACACACACACATATATATATATATATATATATATATATATATATATATATATATATATATATATATATATAGATAGAATGGGTGAGAACTTTCTCAGTAGGATAACCTGTGTTATTTCCACTGCAGTGAGGATAAATCCTGATGACATCAGCAGAGTGAGGATATCGACATTTATCCATACTCTGCTGATGTCACCAGAGTGAGGATAAATGCACTGCAGCTTGCATTCTAAAGGAAATTGCTTTAGAAAAGTTATTCTTTCTCACTGTAGCTGCAACTTACTCAATTAGCTTTGCAAAAGACTCTCACCTATGTCCCATTGTGTTTCTAACATTGCTAGCCCATTACTGTGTTGATCTCAGCTTCAAAACAACATGAATTCTAAATGAAAGTCTTTTACAAAGCAGGTTCTGTTTCTCAGTGCTACCTGCAGCAGTTTGTCTTTCTTACTGAGCCTCTGACTCACTCAATTAGTTTTGCAAAACACACTCACCTGAGTTTCTGACTCCCAGTCCATTCAGAACACACACACTCTGGCCCCGTCCACACTGCACCCAACAGGGCTGAAATAGTTCCAAACCGTTACAGGCTGCAAACGTAACAGTGTGTCCACACTTCCAGGGAACAGGTGTGAAAACGGTCTGGAACTGGCACAGCCTGTCCACATTGAGATGTGAACAGTGTGTGCACCCAACCCCTGTAACGTGGAGTGCATCCCATGGTGCACCTGGGGAAGACAGCAGTGAAGACAGAAACCCACCCGAATGAACACCCGGCTGCTAGTCTACACAGGGCACACTGAGTGCGGCACAACATGCCTCAGTATCCTACAACAATGCGTGCCCAGGTGCACCCTTGGGGGACCAAGGGTGGGCATCAGGTGAAGGTGTGGAACCATAATGAGAGGAGGCCCCTACGCATGGCATGAAGGCATGCAGTGATGCACCAACACATGCTGGGTACAGGGACCCCGCTGTGTCCCACAGACAGGCATGCAGTGCACCACCAGGAAATGGCAAACCACGCCCTGCTGCCACCGGATGCAAGCTGCGTGTACCCGCATACACTGTGCAGCCAGGCCACACATCCAGGACCCCCACACCAGCAACCCATGGAATTGGAAGCCCCACTGTGCCCCAGAAAGCAATATGTGCATGCATGCACACCGCCCAAGCAAACCAGCAACAAGGTATGGTGACACAAGACAGCCTTTAATCCAATGCCACCATGACTTCTGGTGGCAATAACACAAGTAAACAATGTGCAGCGGCAGCATGGCCATGCAGTGGACCATGTGCATGGCTGCGTAACACCACATATCCCCAAAGAAAACAGACACTGTCATGTGAACAAACAATGCAATACACAATGGCGGGTCACCATATGGGCGGCACCATACACCAACCTTACAAAGGAACCTACGTGTGGGCCACTGTACTGTCACCTGAAACAATGAAAAACATAACCATGCACAGGTGGTGCCCTAACCCAGGCACCCGTGTGGCCATACTGCATCGGAACCCCTGACACAGCATGTTGCAGAGACGCCATGCAACAGTGCGTGCGACCCAGGAATTGCACCGTTCAACAGAGTGCCACAGCCGGCACATACCTCTGTGCCAACATGAACCAGGCACTGTTGTCACTGGGCGGACCCCAGCAGCGTCCCCAAAGTAGGGGGGAAATCAAAAAAGGAGTCCCGTGTGGCAACTGGCGGGATGCACCAGTCAGCCAACCCCTGCATGCTGCATGGGTTATCACAGGGTGGTCCACTGGAACCCGTTGCTGTACAGGTCCTGTGTGAAGATGGGCATGCCTGCTTCGGGATCCAAGGGGGTAGCACTGTGCAGAGCAGCGGCACCATGCATCGGGGGTTGGGGTGCTGTGTGCAGGCCAGCGGTCGCTGGCGTGACACCTGTGGGGTATAGCTGTGCCATGCTGGCACCAGCTGGTGTTGCCTTGGACGTGGGCAGCTGGATGGTGGAGGCAGTGACACCACCCATGTACACTGTACCCTGTAGTGAGGTGTCATGCCTGCGGGGTGCTGGCATAGCCAGGGGATGCATCCTGGTGGAGGCTGCCTGTGCCACGCAGCCTGTCTGTCCGCCAGCGGTAGACGGGTGGCCGATGGCAGGGTCGGCCATGCCACTGTGGTTCTCGGTGGCCACTGGTATGGTGGCACACCCACAGGGGAACAGGGCACAGGGGGATGGGGCTGCGGTGGTGTGTGCCATGGGGGTGGCACCCGGCCATTGCGGTGCAGCTGCTGGGGGTGGCTGCTGGCATTGCATGGCCAGTAACTGGACCATCTGTGTGAAGAACCGCTCTGTCTGCTCTGCCTCCTGTCACCATAACCGCTCCTTCAATGCCCTCTCCTCCCATGCCTGCTCCCTCTCCAGGTCCATCAGCTCCCTGTGGTGCTCTTGCATCATCCTACACGTAGGTTCCGGCACCGCCCCAAGTACGTCTGCCATCCATGCTGTCTTCGACTTCCTCTTCCTGAGGTTCACCAGGGGTGCCTGGTCACCCTGCCACTTCGCATGGTGGCCTCCTCCCGCAGTGGAGCCATCACTGGAGGTTCCTGGCATCACGTCCTGCAGGGCCAAGGGCACCGGGGAGATCTCCACTGCGTCGGTGTCCACCGATGTCCCCTCACCGGGGTCTTGCCCTGGAATGGCAGAACATACCTGTCACCATTACATACATGTGTGTATCCCACCCCCACGGCCAACCCCAGCCCCATGCCCCTGTCCCTCACGCACCTGTTTTCCTACGCACACCACAGGTGCCACATGCAAACTCCCTCGAGTGAACCTGTGCCACCACCCATGCCATGCCTATCACCTTGTGCTGCGTGCCCAGGATACACCCCAACCGGCATGCAAGAACTCAGCATACACACTGCACAATGCACGTAGCTGTATCGGGGCATTCCTGCTGCACACCGTCATCGTCTTCATTCCCCAGGTGCTGGCACGCATCCCCGGTGGTGTCCCCATCATCCTCCGTGTCCAGTTCAGGGCTGGCCACCTGTGAGCTCTCCAGGATGAATGCTAGTTCAGTGGTAGGCCGTGTTCCCAGTATGGTAACCAGTGTGTCATAGAAGGGGCACACCACACGCGCACCCCCCCCCCCGAGCATCTGTTGCTGTCCCTGGTTTTATAGTACCACACCTTCAGTTGCTTTATCTTGTCACGGGACTGCTTTGCCGTTCGCTCCACCCCATTCATGAACAGGTATTCCGATACCTTCTGATACACCTTCGTGTTGTGCCTTGCACTGGCTAGCTCTGCCTGCACCTTCTCCTGGGTCCAGAACTCCACCAGGAGTTTTGTGGCCTCATCCGACGAGGTAGCTCCGCGATGGCAGCGTGGCGTGCAGCTGTGGTCATTGCTTGGCACAGTCCTGTCTACCCTCCACCAGTCACAGGCAGTGCTTGAGGGCTGGGGTCACTCTGCAGTGGTGCTGGTGTGGTGTGCTCTGGCACCGCTGTCCTCTGGGGGCTGGTCGTGCGGTATGGCAGCTGTTGGGGACCCCTTCACACCTGTGGCACACAGTGCTGGCGTCTGCTTCTGCCTCCCTATGGCTTGTACCCACTGTTTGCCCTGGGCAGCAGTGCTCTTCCCCCCTCACAGTTCTTGGAGAGCTGCTGTAGGCAGCACCCCCTATTGGAACACTGTGCCTCCTGGCTGTACCTCTCTCAGGTGTGTGCACCCAGCTGATCTGGGCTCCGTGCCTCTGACGTTGTGCAGGCACTGCCCTGCACCGTTTCCACCTCGCTGCAGTGGTTACACTCCTCGCGTGCCTCTCTGCCTTCCCGGCACTTCCTTCTTCGTCTGCCTCCCAAGTGTGGTGCACTGCCTGCTGGTCTAGCGGATGACTGGGGGCTAAACGGTCGTGCATTTAGATGGCAGGCGGTAACGTTACAGCCTTGCGACCGTTTCTGTAACCGTTGTAGAAACCACCTCATGACAGGTTTCTACAACGGTTGCGAAAACGCCTGCTGTAACGTTGTCAGTGTAAACGCACACCCTTACCAATGCGGTTTACACCCTCTGTAATGTTAAAAAAGGGTTTTCGGGCTGCAGTGTGGACAGGGCTTCTGACAGCACACACAGAATGAGAAGGAAACACACAGACCCAGAAAAAATGTTCCTGCAGCTCTCACATCTGTGGTATAAATCGCACACATGATGGGCAGATCATGGCATATAGAAAATATTCTCACTCCTGCCTCATGAGCTGTGCATTTTCACTCGTGCCTTTGGCACTCGTGAGAATACACAGCTCACTCTGCAGGAGTGAGAATATTTTCCATATCCCACTCCTGCCCATCATGTATCCCCTATATATATCACACCAGTGATGAATAAATTGGGTAAAAAAATCACATTATTTTGGGATAAATATTTACTTTCACTTAGAACACCATTTATTTCACTTGGAACACAATTTATTTAACTTACAATGTGTTATTTTCACTTAGAATCTGGAAATAAAACAGAGAACAATGGGCCAGATAGAGAACTTACAATGGAAAGAAAGGCAGTTTTAAGATAAAACAAAGTAAAACACAGGTAAAAACATTACAAATGGTGTGGTATATATCAAATACATAATGGGTTGCAGTAGAATAACATTTATCTCCACACATTAGTGGTAAGACCTTCATAACTAACTCGTGGCTTTGCCACTTGTGAGTTATGGGACTTACCACTCACTAGTGGAGATAAATGTGTTATTCCACTACAATCCATTATGTATTCCTCATATATATGGGATATATGATGGGCAGTGGGATACAGGAAATATTCTCACTCCTGCAGAGTGAGCTCTATATTCTCATGAGTGGCGAAGGCAATAGTGAGAATGCACAGCTCACTCATGAGAGAGAATATTTCCCATATCCCACGATCTGCATATCATGTGTACTATTTATACAAATGGGGTGAGAGCTTATGAAGTGTCATGTTTTGCTGTATCTTTTTCCTCTTTCTTTTTTGTTAGCAGGTGAATTTTTAAGAGTACTGGGCAGTTAAACAGCTTGTTCAGAGTCACACAATATGCAAGTGGAAGTTGTGAGAATCAAACCCAGGTCTGGCCTGCTGGCTGCATCAAGCTTGTTCAAAGCTCATTACTGTAACCTCTAGGCTATACTGAAAGCACTGTTTGTCTGAAGTGTGGGAGTGTTTCTGAATGGGCTAGGATGGTTAGACGCACTGTGGGACACAGGTGATTGTGTTTTGCTATGCTAATTGTGTTAGTTGCAGCTTGCAGTGAGAAATGTAAACTGCTTTGTAAATGAGTTTCATTTGAATTCAGCTTGTTTTGAAGCTGAGATTAGCACAGAAATGGGCTAGGAGTGTTGGAAAGTTTGGGACACAGGTAAGTGTGTTTTGCTATGCAATTTGTGTTAGTTGCACCTTGCAATGAGAAAAACTGCTTTATAAATGAGTCATTTGAATTCAGGTTGTTTTGAAGCTGAGATTAGCACAGAAATGGGCTAGCAGTGTTGGAAACTTTGGGACACAGGTAAGTGTGTTTTGCAATGCTAACGGAGTAATTTGCAGGCTTCAGTGAGACACAGAAACTGATTTTTGAAGCACTTTCATTTAGAATGCTAGCTTGAGTGAGTGAGTGAGTGATGACATCAGCAGAGTATGGATAAATGGAAAATATCTCACTCCACTGATGTCATCAGCATTTATCTCACTGCAGTGAGAATATCTCCATTTATTGCACTGGAATAGCTCTCACCCCCATTGTATAAATATAAAGATTATATATACATATATATATATATATAGATTCTTGGGGATAATGTGAGACCAAACAGCATTGTCCTGTATTGGTACTGTTTTGTCCCTCCATAGATATTGACGGCAGATAAAAACCGCTTGGCCCATCCACTCTGTCCATATTCCCTACCTACTGTAACATCATGGACCCTACCTGATCTCTGGCTTTACCCCCTCCCCTTTCCCCTACCACTAAATTTCCCTTATGCCCATCCCATGTATTCTTGAACCCCATTAGCAGTTTTGCTCCCACCACCTCTGCTGGGAGGCTGTTCCAGGCATCCACCATTCTTTCTGTGAAGAAGTACTTCCTCATATCCCCGTGTCTGCCCCTATTCAGCTTCATAGCATGTCCCCTTGTTCTTGAGCATCTTTTTTTCTGAAAAAAGCTTCCCTCTTGAACCTTATTTATACCAGTGAGGTATTTGAATGTTTCTATCATATCTACCCTCTCCCTCCTTTCCTTCAGGGTTGAGGTGCTTCAGTCTCTCCTCATAGCACTTGTGATGCAGACCTTGCACCATTTTAGTTGCCCTGGACCTCCGCCACCCTTTTCTATGTCATTTTGGAGATGCGATATCCAGAACTGGACACAGTACTTCAGGTGAGGTCGCATCAGTGATCTATACAGAGGTAACACCATTGCTCTCCTTCTGCTGGTGCTATCACTCTCTATGCGCCTCAGCATCACTATAGCTCTCTCTATTGCCTTGTCACACTGTCTGGCCACATTTAGGTAATTAGATGTGATTACCCCCAGGTCTCTTTCCTGTTTGGTGGTAGTTAATACCACTACCCCCATTTTGTACTCTGCGCCTGGGTTTCTGTGCCTCAGTGCATGATTTTACACTTCTTCACACTGAAACTTAGCTGCCACACCCTTGACTACTTCTCATGCTTCCTTAGCTCTCTATGCATTTTTTCCCCACACTCACATACACCCCTGGACTGTCTACCCCATTGCAGATTTTAGTGTCATCTGCAAAGAGGCATACCTTCCCTTCTAGCCCCTCTGCAATGTCGCTAATGAAGACATTAAAGAGGACCGGACCGGTCCCAGTACTGAACCCTGTGACACCCCACTGGTCACCCTCCCTGCCTTGGAGTGAAATCTATTTAGTACCACCCTCTGTTTCCTGTCCCCTTACCCAGTTTACCACCTTTGGACCCACTCCTAGGCTGCCCAGCTTGTTCACAAGTCTCCTATGTGGAATGGTGTTGAAGGCCTTGCTGACATCTAGGTAGGCCACATCCACCACTTCACCCTGATCCAATTCTGTGGTCACCCAGTCAAAGAAATCTATCAGATTTTTTAACATGATCTTCTCAAAGTGAATCCATGCTGTTTTGGATCTTGAAGGCTACTGGATTCAAAATGTTTCACAATCCTCTCCTTCAGTAGTGATTCCATTAATTTCCCCAGCACCGACATCAGATTGATTGGCCTATAATTTCCAGCCTCCTCTTTGCTAACACTTTTGTGAAGTGGGACTACATCTGCTCTCCTCCAGTCCTCCAGAACCACTCCTGTCTTCAGTGAGTGGTTGAACAGGGCTATCAGAGGTGCTGCCAGCACCTCCCTGAGCTCCCTCAATATCCTTGTATTTGTATGCACCCCATCTGGCCCCATTGCCTTGTCCACTTTCAGATTTCTGAGTTCCCTCAGGACTCTCCTTTGTAAATGGACGAGTGTCCACCCCCTTCCTTTGATGCCCTGGCCCTTTTCTGTGGTCCCTCTCTTAGCCCTTCCTCTGTGACAACTGAATAAAAGTATTTGTTCAAGATATCCACTTTTTCCTGGTCCCCCTCCATGCACTCCCCTCCCCTGGTCTTTCTCGTTTTACTTACATACCTGAAAAATACCCTGTCCCCTTTCTGTACGGTCTGGGCTATTTTCTTCTCCGTTTGTGCCTTTGCACTCCTAATTGCTTTCCCTGCCTCCCTCTGTTTCTCCTCATACATCTGTCTGACCTCCTCTCTGTGTGTCCTTATACCGCCTGAATGCTTACTTGTTTGCTCTTACCTTCCCGGCCACCTCTTTAGAGAACCATAGCAGTCTCTTTTTCTTCTTGCTTTTACTTACTTGCCTGATGCAGAGGTCTGTTGCCTTCTCTACCCCTCTTTTAGATTTGCCCACTGTTCTTCCACTCCCCAAGCCCCCAAGGGCATCCCGAGCATTCCATCTTTTAAAATGGGCCTCCTGAAATCCAGGACCCTCGCTTTTGTGTGGTTCAAATCTGCCCCAGTTCTTATATTGAACCACACCATACAGTGATTACTGTTCTCTAGGTGGCCACCCACTGTGACGTCTGCAACACTGTCTCCATTGATGAGCACAAGGTCCAGTATTGCCCCCTCTTGAGTGGACTCTTTTACTAGTTGCCTGAGGAATGACTCCCTGCAGGGAGTCCAGGATATCCCTACTCCTAGATGAAGCTGCATCTGGAATGCTCCAGTCTACATTGGGCAAACTGAAGTCCACCACCAGCAGCACCTCTCCCTTGTTTGCCATCTTTTGGATGGCTTCTACCAGAAACTTATCCAACTCCTCCTCCTCCTGTGCTGGAGGTCTGTAGAGCATGCCAGTGTGAATAGTGGCTCCCTTCCCTGTTTTTAGGGTGACCTACAGTACCTCCACCCCTTCCTGAATTCCCTGTATCTCAGTTGCTCTTATGCTATCCCTCACATAAAGAACCACTCCTCCCTTTCTTTTCCGCCCTGTCCTTCCTGAACAGAGTATATCCAGGTATGGCTATATCCCAGTCATGGTTTTTATTACACCATGACTCGGTATTGGCGGCAATGTCTTGGTCAGCTTCTGCCATGATGGTCTCTAGGTCTGGGATTTGATTTCCTAGACTTTGAACATTTGCACACATGGCCTTCCAGAATCTGCTACCACCTTGTTAGTCAACATCTGCTTTCCTCTTTTGCCTTCTCTCCTTACCCCCTCTGCTGTAATTCCCCTCTCTCGTCTCTACCATTTTGTTTCTTTTGTTGTTGGGTACCATTGGGGACTTCTCTCCCTCAGGATTTTCTCTACTGCCTACTTCTGTTGGGGGGAGCAGTTTATGTCTCACTGTTTCCTTCCACCACCACCCTTGGCTAGTTTAAATGCAGTGAACTTAACATACTAACATACTATTTGCCAGCAGATTAGGCCTTATGGTCTATCAAGTCTGCTCGAACCTAGATCCTTAGTTGGGTGCCGAGACCCTCCCATCCCTTGTGCTCCAGAAACCCCTATCATCCATCCCACCCCCCCGGGACAGGCCATCATCTAATACATCCACTTTCTGTGTCTGTCCCACCCTCTCTTAAAGCTCTCCACTGTGGATCTCTGAACCAGCTCACCAGGCAAAGCATTCAAGGTCCACCACCCTCTCAGTGAAAACCTCCTCCTCTTTTCCCCTCACCCTTCCACCTTCCAACTTCAAACCATGCCTCTGGTGATGCCTCCCTGCTTTAGTCTAAAGATCCCTCCATGTTTACCCTATTTATTCCCTTGAGGTACTTGAAGACCTCAATCATGTCCCCCTGTCTCTCCTTCCTCCAATGAAAACAGGCAGAGCTCCTCAAGTCTGTCCTCGTAAGTCAAATCTCCCTAGCCTCGTATCATCTTTGTTGCCTCCTCTGTACCCTCTCCAGGAGCTGTATGTCCCTCTTCAAGTGTGGTCTCCAGTACTGTACACAGTACTCAAGGTGTGGTCTAACCAGTCCATTGTACAGTGGCAGAATCACTTCCTTGCTCCTAGAGGTGATCCTCTCATGCGTGCATCCTAACATCCTGTTTGCCTTGCTAGCTGCTCTCCTGCACTGCTCAGTGTTATTCATACATGTATCCACCATGACCCCTAGGTCTTTTTCCCTGTTGAGGCTTCCAGCACCTCCCTCCCAGAGTGTACATGTGTTTGGGTTCTCCACCAAGATGCAACACCTTGCACTTGGTGATATTGAAATTTAATTTCCATGTGTGAGCCCAGCTTCCAGGGTGTCAGGTCCCCTGCAGGGCCAACCTCCCCTCTTCTCCCTCAACTACTGCTCCCATCTTGGAGTCATCCCAAAGAGACTCATTTCACACCCTATACCATCCTGATGTCTGATATGTATGCATTAAACAGGATTGGACCCAGGACCGAGCCCTGTGGTACCCCACTACCAACCTCTGTAGGGTTCGAGAGCCCCCACAGACCACTACTCTCTGAGTGCGTCCAGCTATCCAGTTTTCAATCCATCTGACCATCAAAGGGCCTACTCCTAACCCCATCAGTTTCTCCACCAGACCATTGTGGGACAGAGTCAACGCCTTGCTGAAGTCCAAGAATAATACATCCACAGGCTTACCCTGTCCAGTTCTGATGTTACCCATTCATAGAACTCCACAAGGTTGGTTTGACATGATCTACCTGGCACAAACCCATGCTGCCGACTATCCAGACCTCCCCACCTCCTCCAAGTAAACCCCAATCGTTCCTTTAGTATACTCTCCATTAATTTTCCCACCACCGAGGTTAAACTGATGGTCTATAGTTTCCTGGTACTTCCTTCGACCCCCCTTTATGGATTGGTACCACATGTGCCTCTCGCCAATCCCTAGGTACCCTCCCTGCCTCAAGTGACCTGTTGAAAAGCTCCGCCAGGGGTGCAGCCAGAATGTCCGCCAATTCCCATAGTACTCTCGGATGAATGCCATCCGGCCCAGGAGATTTGTCTTTCTTTAGGGCCTTGAGGGCAAACCACACCCTTTTGGTGGGGATGGCATCATCCGTCCCTCCACCTTTTACTGGTCTTTTATCCTTATCCAGATGTGACACCCTGGGGTACCTTTCCCTCCCTTTTGCTCCATTTCTGCTGCTCCCTGATCCCGCCCCTGCCGCTCTATCCCCTTTGTGCCTTGCTTTGTAGATATCCCATCCCCTCCTAGTGAACACAGAGGCAAAGTATCGTTAAATACCTCTGCCTGGTCCTCGCCTCTTCCACCCACCCCCTTCTGATCTCAATCTGCTGAGATGGCCTTAGTTTTCTCCGCCTCCCCAATGTACGGAAGAACCTCTTTCCCTCCATGTATCCCCTGTGCCAGCCGTTGCTCTTTACTGGACTTTGCTCCCCTCACCATACGGGTGACTTTTCTAGATGCAAGCTGGTACATTTCCTTATCCTATCCCCTCTGTTGTTTTATATTTTTGTAAGCCGCCTTTCTTTTTCTGACTGCTACCTGGACCTCACTGGACCACCAGCATGGTTTATGTGACCTTGCTCCTTACGCTTCAACTTAGCGCAGATCCTGACTCCTCATGAAGTCCCGCTTTTATGACCTCCCATCTCCTTTCCACACTTGTTGTTGAGGTAATCCCTTCAAGTGATCCTTGAGAATATTTCCCATGCCCATAAAGTCTGCCCCTGAAGTCCACTGCCAGTGTCCTAGATCTCACCCCCACTCCCCCAATGCTTATTTGAAACAGACAGTAGCTGTGGTCACTCCCAGTCAGGGGTCCTGTACAACCATGTCCCTTACCAGATCCCCATCTGCCAGAACCACATCCAGGACATGCCCTCCCTGTGGGCTCCATCACATGCTGTGTTAAGAACACATCCTGGAAGCCATCCAGCAGCCTCTGCTCCTTGGCCACCTTAGAGGACATGGTTCCCAGTTAGTACCTGGCATATTAAGGTCCCCATCAACACCCTCCTTCCCTTTTTGGACCACACTGGCAATGATGTTGTCCAGCAAACCATCCTCTAGAACATCACTCATCCCGGGGTCAAGTATGCTACTCCTAGCTTGACCTTATCTCCTGCTGGGGATCGAAGGTGACCCATAAGGCCTCCACGCTTCCCTCTGCCTCTTCTACCATAGCAATTTCTATGTCATCTCTAATGAACATAGCCCTCCACCCCTCTGCCCTCCTTTCTATCCTTCCTAAGCATAGTGTACCCCGTACATTTAGGTCCCAGTCATGGTTTTGTTGCTCGTTTCCGTAACTGCCGCCACATCCACCCCCCTCGAACAGCATGGCCTGGAACTCTGGCATCTTGTTTCCCAAGCTCCTGGCATTTACTAACGCCCAACCCCCACCCTTATCCCTGATCCTTTTGTCTAACCTCACCCAGATTCCTTTATACTTCCATCCTCCCCTGCTCCTCCTGAAACCTCCACCTCCAGTCTGTTTCCCCTCCCCTTGGGCTTGGCTACTCCCTCATCTGGAGGGAGGGTTCTGGTCAGCCCCTCCTATCCCTTCCCCCTTACAAGTTTAAACCCCACCTTTCTTGTATGTAGTCAGCCATCCCCTGTTTAAGGACTTCCTTCCCTAATGGGGCAAGATGAAACCTGTCCTTGGCATATAGTCCCTTATCCTCCCAAACTCCATTCCAGTTCCCTAACACCCCCAACCCATTCTCTTCACCCCACTTCCTGAGCCATTTATTAACCTCTGTGAGCTTCATTTTTTTCTCCACTGAGGCCTTTGGTACTGGCAATATCTCCGAAAAGGAAATGTTGCATCCATTATCCCGACAGACTCTGGCAAGTTCTTGGAACCTTGCTTGGATTTCCATAATGCTATTTCCCTCTAGATCATTAGTTCCCAAATGCACCAGGAAATCCGGTTTCCCTCCACAATCCCTAACCATTTCATACACCATGAACTTTGCTCTGTGCACTGTCAGCCCAGAGATACTCACTACCTTCACCTGGCTATGGCATCCATCCCCCTGTCCCTCCCAATGGATACCCTTAATCATCGAGTCTCCCAGTAACAGAACCTTAACACTGCCATCATCCTTATGGTTACCTCCACTATGCCCCTCAGCCCCTCCCCCACTTTATTCATGATCGCAATTTCATGGGAGTCTTCCTGCCTTTATTAGAGACCCCTTGTCACCCTCCCTTTCTGCCTCCCTTGCTATTTTGCCCACTTAACTCAAACCCCTCTGAATAGGTGTCCCTTTAACCCTCTCTTATCTGAACCATTTATCCTGGCCCTGATGGTTTCCCCTTTCCCCGCACCCTCATCCCCCTTGTAATAGTACCCCTGTCTCCAGAGGCTCTCTGTGGGTCCCCTTTAGCTAGGGCCCCATCCTTGGTACTGACCTTCCTGCTGAAGGGGGGCTCCTCTCCCACCTCCTTGTCACCCAGTTCCTCTCCAATCATGCTCTCCTCCCTCATGTCTGGAATATGTTGCATCTCCCCCATTTGCTTAACATATATGTTTCCCCTTCTCCCTCTGGGACTATGTCTATCCTTTCCATAGCTGTTCTGTGATGCCCTATGGGTATCTGACTCCTTCCCTCCGGCCTCTGTATAAGTTTCCTCATTTCCACCAACCCCTTCCTCCCCCTCTAGGATGCTTAGTATCTCAAATTTATTGTGACACTCTATGTCAGCCTCCATCGAGAAACTTTCTGTGTGATATCCTCTTTGGAACAAAAAAAGTATGCATCCTATAGGTCTAGTGAGGAGAGCCAGTCCCTTTCCTATAGTTACTGTATCACTATTTGTTAGGCTATTATTCTGAGTTTATTTTTTCCTGTATCTGCTGAGACATGATGGGGTCACCATTCCCATGATTTCTTTTCTGAATCTCTTTCCAAGCTCTTTTTCTGATACTTCCTCTATTGCTTCTTGGGCAAGCAGCTTTTAGATGCCTCGAGAAAACTCAAGGAGTGGTCAAGGGTATGGGAGCTGGGTTTCAGTGCTAAAATATGCAAAATAATGCACCTGGGGCACAGAAACCCAGGGGCAGCGTATAAAATGGGGACGGGGGTACTGATGATCACCAAGCAGTAGAGAGACCTGAGGTAATCATCGCTGATGACCTAAAGTTGGCCTGGCAGTGCAACAAAGCAGCTGGGAGGGCTAGTGGGATTCTTGTCTGCATAGGGAGAGGTATCATCAGAAGAAGGAGGGCGGTGGTGTTGACTCTGTATAGATCACTGGTAAGACCTTACCTAGAATACTGTGTACAATTCTAGAGGCCAGCCACATCTCCAGAAATGGGCACAGACCGAGTGGAAAGCAGTCCAGTGGAGGGCAACCAAAATGGTGAGGGGTCTGCTTCAAAGACCTATGAGGCGATATAAAGGAACTCAGTATGTACACTCTGGAACAGAGGAGGGAGAGGGGAGACATGACATAGACCTTTAAATACCTCACGGTAGTAAACATGGTACAGGAGGAAAGTATTTTTCAGAAAAGTGGTACTCTAGAACATGGGGACATGCCATAAAGCTGGAGGGGGTTAAATTCAGGAGAGACGTGAGGAAGTACTTCTTCATGGAAAGAGTGGTGGATTTCTGGAACAGCCTACTAGCTGAGGTGGCGGGGGTGGAAACAGTAATGCACCTGGGAGCTAGGAATCCAGGGGCCAGCTGCTGGCTGGGGGGGGGGGTACAGGATTCCAGCTCAAAGGAGGAAAAGGATCTAAGGGTGATAGTCAGGGGTGACATGAAACATTCTGTGCAGTGTTGTAAAGTGGCAACAAAAGCAAATAAAATGCTGGGATGCCTCTCCAGAGGAATCCCCTTCAAGAGAGAGGAAGTCATGCTGCCCATGTACAGGTCATTGGTTAGACCACACTTGGAGTACTGTGTGCAGTTCTGGCACCCTTATTTGAAGAAGGACATAAAGCTACTTGAGGGGTCCAGCGCAGGGTGACTAAGATGATCCAGGGCATGGGAGACAAACCATATGATGTGAGGTTAAGGGAGCTTAATATTTATATTCATTGGAAGAAAGAAGGGAAAAGGGGGATATAATAGAAACCTTCAGGTATCTAAAGGGTATAAACAGAGTTTGAGTGGAGGGCATTTTCAATTTAAAAAGGGAGGGAATCACTAGGGGCCACAGTCTGAAATTTGTGGGGGATAGATTTAATAAAGAAATGAGGAGGCACTTTTTCACGGAAAGGGTGGTGTGAAAGTGGAATGAACAGCCTGAGGAGGTGGTATCTTGGAACCAGTGGGAAGTTTTTTTTTTGGGGGGGGGGAGAGACAGGGTAAAAATGAGTGGCAACAGGAGGGAGGGGGGATGGGGGAAATCACTTTTGGAGGCAAGAGGATGGTGATGGCAGCTCCAGTAGAGTAGACTAAGATGCATAATCGTGCAAACTTGATAGACCACGAAGGCCTTTTTCTGCTGGCAGTTTTCGTATGTTCGTATAAAAAAAGCATAGGACAGGCACAAGGGAATCTTAGTGGAATGGAAAGGGGAGGAGGGAGAAAGAGCTGGAGGTCTAGCAGGGTATACAGTGACTCTGTATGTAGGGAAAACTGGGCAGATTGGATGGACCTAGCGGTCCTTGTCTGCCGACAAATTCTATGTTTCCATGTATGTTTCTATGTAATTATACGGCTCTTCTTCTGTTTTTGGTTTGAATTTGTTTTATTTTTCTGTATTTTGGATTTTCTGTGAAGGATAGAGAAGTGCCTTCCCCCAGGAGTGTAGCCAGACATTTCAGTTTTGTACACCCAGTTGAGTCACCTGACTGAGTAACCAGTGTTCAGGATTGGTCTGAGCTTCAGGGACTGACAGACTGAGATCAGAGACTCAAGTCCCAAAGAACCACCGCTCACGACAGAAACCAGAGCAGTGGTTTGACCACTGGCAGCCCAGAAGGACAGCGAGCTGATGGAGTGGAGGGGGCCAACCTCCTGCGGGAGGTAGACCCATGGTTGGTGCCCGGCTTGCATGGGAACCTGGAGCGGGAAGAAGACTGAGGTTTCTCTCTGTGCTTCTCCTGGTATTTGTACTTTCCCAAAGATTTCTTCGACTCCACTGCTGAAGAAGTGGAGGCCCCAGAGACTGGGGGAAAGGAGGTACTCTGGTGAAGCTCCTTTTCTAACGACAGATGTTTCTACTGCAGCAGGAAGGATTTCAAGGTCTTCTGGTGGTGAAGCCAGGTGCATTGATTGAAGACTTGGCAGTGCTGGCAGGCTCAATGTTGTGATTCGGGACTAGGCAAAATAAGCACGCCAAATGACCGTCCTTGTGGGGCAGCTGCTTGCTACAAGTGCACTTCGTTCGCCGCCATTTGACAGACAAAGAAGGAGAAGACATCCACAAAAATAATGAAAAAAACTAAAATTAAGAAAGCGCAAGTAACGCAGTAAAAAAGTGATCGACTTGAGCAGAAGGCATCCATGGAGGTCCGAATTGCGTGGGTCGACGGCAGGAAAAGAACTGAGGTGGCGCTGGGGGACTGCCCCTTTTATACCACAAAGGAAATCGGGGCGGTCTCCCGCTATAGACTGCTAGCTAGAAGTTTTCCATGGGGTCCTGGCGCCTTCTGGCTTCAGTCCTTATGGTGTAACCTGCTGCAAGAGCCCCTTCAAAGTGAGATCTGATGCTCCATCATTGTCTTAGTAAATGGAACAGTTTTTGGCCAAGTTCTTGGTTCCTGGAATGGAAGGGGAACCCAGGAAATAAACAAAATGTGGTAGAAATGGTTAAAATACAGATTAGGAGAGAGTATTTACCAGAAACTACAACACAACTGGCAGTGTCAGTGGCTCAGCAGTTAGCACACTCGCCTCTGAGGCCAGGAGATCAGTAGGCTGTGGGTTCTATCCCCATACGAGGCACTTGGGTTAATATCCCAGTACTGACACTGTAGTGCAGCATGAGGTGGGGTGCTGTACTCCTGAGGTGCCGTCTTTCGGATGAGATGTTAAACCGAGCTCCCATCTGCCTGTTCTGGTGGTAGTTCACGTGGATGTTAAAGATCCCATGGCACTTCTCGAAAAGAGCAGGGGAATTTCCCCAGTGCAACGGCCAAATTTCCTCCATTCACGAAAAATACCACCAACAGCTTAATCTGGTTCAATGTCAGTTGGCATTCATCTGTATCCCCTTCCCCCAGGTCGTGCCTGAAAATAGGCAGCATTTGTCTAGTGCACTTACCCGGTCAACAAAAACTAAATAAAGCTGTAAACAGTATAAAAAAAATGAAAAATTAAACACTTAACCATCAAATAAGCAGGAGCACTGTGCGGGGCGACTGCTGTCTTCACTGGAAACAACATAAATGTTAGGGATTGGCTGGCAGCTCGCTGGCAGCTCAAGACCAGCTCATAGATAGGAGATGCTCACTTAAAAACATTCTAGAATCCTGGGGCACAACACTTCACAAGGAGATTATGCAAGAGTTGGACTTGCTGTTCTGATTACAGCTGTGAGAATAGGCAGCTTCTTTGCTGACGTTGACAACAGCAAACAATAACACTTTGTAGTAAGTAAAATGAGAAATGATAAAACATCAGCCATAGAAATCATGAGAGGCCTTTCTTTGACCTGATGAGCATGGTTGATGGTAGGAGCAAAGAAGCTGAGGAGGAATGGGTCTACCCACATTATGAAGGTGTCGCCAACGTGCATGGAGGGGCACATCAACAACAACATCCCTCACTAGGCAAAAGTTTACAAGTGGGCCTCATGTCAACTGCTTATGTTTAATATGTGTGGCTGTATGGAGGGAGATGTCAGCTAAGAAGACCTCTGATCTCCACATGTTCTAGTAGGAAGACTGTTTGGTAAAAGCACACTGCACTGCAATAATTGTAATAATCTCATTACCATGTACTTTTCCTTTAATGTAAGCTCCTCTGTCATCATCTGACATTTCAGCTCATTCAATTTGTGAAGCTGATGGGCAAATTCTTCCTTGTCTTTCCTCCACATTCTATCATTCAGATACCTGGAGAAGCAAATGATATATTAAATGAAAACATTTTGTCCTTTTTTTTTGTTCTATGAGCTGTGCCTCAATTGGCAATGCCAAAGCTACTCCTTAGTCGAGTAGTGGCCACTTAACAGTTGCTAGCGCATATATACTGTACATTTGTGAAAGACCTCACCTATAGAACTCCCAGGTGAACAGATGGTCAAGTGTTACATTTCAGTTATTTATTTTACAATTTTGGGTCAGGAAAGACACACTAAGCCGAGGCTTGTTTCCAGGTGCATCTTGGGAGCACAGGGAAGTTAACCGACATGCAAATGGCCACACAATATTCAAGTGGTACATGTGTTTTACTAGGAAACAATGTCTAAAAGATACCACTGATTCTTATACAGTTGCTACTTGCACACACTACCTCAATTACAGACTCAGTTCTTGGGGACCAGATGACCTAATGGATTTTAGGTACAGGTACCCTCTCCTACAGTTCTACTAATCCTTTCACCCAGTACCCATGCCCATTGCCTATTCAGACACTGCCCATCTCTCCTATGGAATATTACTGATCATTTTACAGCTCTGCTTGTTTCTGCTTCAATGATGGAACTTAAGTGCTTGTTGCTCTATGGTCTCGAGTGGTTTGTTGTTTTGGGGAGGGAGTGCCCCAGCAGTAGCAAGGAGACCGAGTCAGGATCATCAGTCCTTTGTTGGTATAATATTTTGCAGCATATCTTGTATTCCCACCTTGATTAACTAGTAGCTGTAATTGCTGATAATACAGAATCAGAAACATTTCCTTAGTCATTATTTTCTTTAGATTTGTAATGAACATGAATTCATTTTTTTAGCTACATGTGCCCCCAGTGTTATTAAGGCTGTCAATCGACCTCAAGTTTGTGCTAGTTTTCTATGACCCTGGAGGACTGGGTCATCTGGTTTAACTTGGTATTCTGAAAGGGGGAAGTCAGTGGTTTGTGCTGAAGGACAGCAACTGGTGAGTCAGAGTTGATGAGAGAGGTACGACTGGAACACAGTGCCAGCTCCCACTGTTCTGAAGTTTTCTCTGTAGAGCCTGGCATCAAAGTAGTGCTTGTTCATGGCGGCAGACATTGATTTGGAGTCTTGAAAGAGGAGTGCTCCTTTACAGCAGGAGAAAAAAGACAGAACACAGAAGTTGAGGTCTGCCTGACAGAAAGTTGGTCCAAGAGGTGCAGAGGACAGAGAAGATGCGACAACACATCTCAGGAGTTCATGAGAAGGAAAAAGTTATTTCTTCCCCAGTGCCTAACTAAACTCCTTTTGGAGCACAGAAAACCCAGAGTTTGTGTAGTTCCCCCCTGGAGCCATCGAAAGGAATAAACCTGCCACCGGGGGACTGTTCATGCCTGTTGTACAGTCAAGTACAGTACGAAGCAATATATTGCGTACTTGTGGAGCAGGGTCAAGCAACCTAATGGCAGCTCTCCTCTCCTGGTGTGGCTATCGCCCCCCCCCCCCATAGTTCCACTGCCACTGGGTGGAGGTCCAGTGGTAACGCAGGTGGGAGCGGGCGGCAAGTCAGAAGGGTGCCTCGGAACGTGGCGGACACATGCCTCCACATGCACAGATGCGCACCTAGGGAAGGGGCGGATGAAAATGGGGAAAAAACACTGGATGAAAACATTAGAGAAAAAAGAAAAAGTAATGATGCCATGAAAGAAGAGGCTCAGCATGTGTCACAGTCCATAACAGGACGTGATTTCCAGGGCCTGACATTCTTTAAAAATTATGCACTGGTGCACTTCCTCAGTGGTAATGTTGTAAAATATAACACGGAAAGCAAATGACTGGATTAGGCTTTGTGCATTTCTGTCCTACACAAAGTACTATTTTTAGTGCCCAAGTAGAGGTCATCACTCTGTGGCGAAGAAGAAGACCAGCCAGTGGGGCTCAAGTAGACGCCAATGTGCCAAAATTATACCACCCTGCTGCTGGCCAGTTAACACAGAAACATAGAATCTGACAGCATATAAGGACCGCTTGGCCCAGCCAGTCTGCCAATTCCTCCCTACCTACACTACTAATGCAGACCATATTGATCTACAGGTCTTTCTCCCTCCCCCCTTCCATTCCAGTGTGATTCTCTTGTGCTTATCCCATGCATTCTTGAACCCCACCACTGTTTTTCCCCTCACCACCTCCATTGAAAGGCTGTTCCAGGAATTCACCACTCTTCCTGTGAAGAAATACTTCCTCACATCTCTCCTGAATCTACCTTCGTAGCATGTCCCCTGGTTTTTGGGCACCTTTTCTTCTGAAAAAAAAACAAACTCCAGTCCTGTACCTTATTTACCCCTGTGAGGTACTTAATGGTATCCATCATATCTTCCCTCTCCCTCCTCTGTTCCAGGGTGTACATATTGAAGCCCTTTAGATTCTCCTTGCAGGGCTTTTGATGCACACCCTGCACTCCTCTGGACCGCCTCCACTCTGTCTTTGTCCTTCCGGAAATGTGGTCTCCAGAAATGTACTGGGGTGTCTTACCAGTGATCTATAGAGAGGTAACACCACCTCCCTCTTTTTTGCTGGCAATATCCCTCCCTATGCACCCCAGCCTCCCACTAGCCCTTCTGACTGCCCTGTCACACTGCCTGGCCACCTTTTAGTCATCTGATATGACTACCCCCAGGCCTCTTTCCTGCTTGGTGGTCGTCAATACCACTCCACCCATTTTGTACTCGACCCTTGAATTTCTGTGTCCTAAGTGCATTGTTTTACACTTTTTGTGCATTGAAACCCAGCTACCATACCCTTAACCACTCCTCTAGTTTTCTAAGGTCTCTGCTCATCCTTTCCACCACTCCTGGAGTACCCACCCTATTACAGAGGAGGCTCTATCAAGCGAAATCAGTTGGATTGTTGGTGGCTTGTGGTGTGAGTACTCCCTTGCTGTGTACCACAGAAACTTTTCTAATTCTATTAAAAGTTTATTGACTATTTTTCAGATGAGTGGTGACTTCATTTTTTGCTGCTTCTAAACTTTTTTGGAGTGTGCACACAAACTTCGGAGCGGTTTCCTTTTGAATTGTACTATTACAGATTTTGGAGTCATCCGCAAGGAGCAAACCTTCCCTTCCAGCTCCTCTGCAATGTCACTCATAAGGACATTAAAGAAGACTGGTCCTAGCACTGATCCCTGAGGCAACCTGCTGGTCACTCTCCCTTCCTCTGAGTGAACTCCATTTTGTTACCTCCTGGGCTATTCTCTCTTCAGTTTGTGCCTTTGTGCTCCTTACTCCTTTTCCTGCTTCCCTCTGTTAATCCTGATACACCTCCCTATCCTCCTCCTTCTGCATCTCCTTATACCTTCTGAATGTTAGCCTTTACCTTTACCGTATCAGACACCTCTTTCAAGAACCATAGCGGTCCCCATTTCCTGTTGCTCACTTGTTTGACACAGAGGTTTGTTGCCTTACTGTGCTCCCTTTATCTTCACCCACTGTCCCCCAGCCAGGTCATCCCTGAGGCACTCACCCAGCTTTATGAAATCTGCCCTCCTGAAATCCAGGGACCTCACCCTTGTATGGTTTGATTCTGCAGCCATCCTGATATTGAACCACACCGTACAATGACCACTGGTCCCCAGGTGGCCTCCCCAGCCTGATGTCTGCAATACTGTCCTTGTAAGTGAGTACCAGGTCTGGTACTGCCCCATCATGAGTGGGGTCATCACTGTGGAGGACCCCCACATCCCCCTTGGTTACTACTATGGATGCCTCCTCCCAGCAGTCCCACCCCGCCAGAGTGGTGTATATGTTAATATGTTCCCCGGAGCCACTCGTCGCTGTGTAAGAGTGGTTTCACATGATTTGACTGGAGTGAGAACAGCAAAGCTGAGCTGTACTGGCTCAAGCTGAAGGCAAGTGAAACCACTCTTATACAGGAACAAATGGCTCTGGGTGACATACTAATGTATTACTTATTGAGCGCGATCAATAATACATTTAAAAAAGTTCCTGCTGGCTCGGTGGCACTGACGACTGAGGTGCTGGATGCCTTACCTTGCCCTACGCCGGTAACCCGGGTTTGGGAATGACCTTGGGTCGTCGAGCTGCCGGCGCATGGGGGTGGGGAGCAGGATTGAGCAACCTGGCAGGCTGCTCTCCTCTCCCAGGGGTGGTGGGTGTGGGTTGTCATCCCCCACAGTTCCGCTCCCACCAGGTGGAGGTCCAGTAGGTAGCGTAGGCAAGAGGGGGCGGCACCATTACGGGTGGGTGGAAGGGGCTGAGCTGGCATCATGGTGTGCATGTGTGCCTCCACATGCATGCACGGCCATGTGCCGGGGCCTCAGGTAGGGAAGTGGGAGAAAACCTACAAATTACCATAAAAATCTAAATAAAAAAAAATGTTCTGGAACGTGCCTGTTTCCAGGGCATCTGTGCGTGAGATGCTCTTCACAGAGTAAGAGTGTCTCAAGCGCATGGGAAAGGAGCGCTCCGATTGATTAAAAGGAATCAATGGCATCATCAAAAAATTATTACATTATGGGATACACTTCCTAGAAGTGTAGTTGAATGTGAAACTATGGAAACCTTTAAGAAAAGACTAGATACACGTGGAAGAAAGTAAGTTTATTTACCACCATTAAACATAATTCAAGTTCATTAAAGGACTAAGGTCTAAAGAATTTGTAATCCCTTCTATGATTCGGTGATCGGGAGTGCTCCCTTGATCCATAATAGGAATTACATAGTGGTATTAGTTGAGGAATCTGCCTATGTCCCACCACCACTCCCCACTTCCAAAGCCCACCACTGTTCAGCCGTTCCTCTTCCCAGGCATCTTCTGAGGTAACGGTGGCAGACTTGGTGGCCCCTGGGTTGGGGAGGAGGTCCTCTGAATCCAAGCCAACTCAACCTGGAGTCTAGTGACCTTTTCACTCAACCCAGAGAGGTGTGTGCAGATGGGGTAGCAGCTATGGCTGTGCGAATACCATTTATTGAATATTCAGCAGAATATCTGGCATTCGGTGCTGAAATATTCGGTATTCGTTGCCAGGAGGGTTAATTAAAATAAAAAAAAGCCTCCCCACCAGCCGACAGATAAAAAAATATATAATCCCTGGTAATGGGTCCCACCCACCTGGCGAACACTAGCCCAAACTGAAGAATCGCCCCCACCCGAGATTTCCATCAATTTCCCTGTCCTCATTGTCTTAAAAAAAAAAAAAAAAAAAGTCCTGTTTCTCTGGTGTTCAGTGGACCCCCACCCTGCCATGAGACAGTGCCAGTGCACACACCCCGCTCCCCTCCAGTACCCAGAGTGGGCCACTGGCACAGCCCTCCACTCACTTCCACGGCCGGCAGCCTGACTGAGCACTTCAATGGATAAGTGCATTTCACGCTCATTCATTGAAGTGCTCAGCCTTGGCTGCGTTATGGAGGTGAGTGAGGGCTATGCCGTGCCAGCACGGGTATTGGCGGTGGAAGGGGTGTGCACTGGCACCATCTCTTGGCAGGGTGGGGGGTTGGGGGTCTACTGGACACCAGGGAGACAGGACTTTTTTATTTTAGACAATGGGGATGGGGAAATTGATGGAAATCTCAGGGGGTGGGGGGGTCTTCAGTTTGGGAGGTGATCGGCCAGGGGTGAGACCACTAGATACCAGAGATTATATATTTTTTTATTTTACTATTTATCGGGGGGGCAGAAAAGGCTTTATTTTTCATTTTAGGCAATCCCCTGTCCGAATACCACTCAATAGTGGGTTATTCATTTTTGGGTCCGACTATTCGGATAGCCCATTATTCGTAGTATTCAGAAAATAATATTTGGGGGTTGCACAGCCCTAGTAGCAGCACAGTCCAGAAGGTCTCTCTAAAAGCTGCCGCCCCACAGCCACTGTACTGCACCACTCCTAACATTCTCAGCTTCTGTTCTCTTACTTTTCTCTATCTGCCTAATACCGTTAGACAAGAACCAAAATATATGGAGTACTTCCTACACCTCCTTTACTCCCTTAGCCTTACATAAATATATTATACAAAAACATTATATGTACATAGATATCTATATCTATAGCTACAGTTTATCTAGCTATATACATATATATAGATTTATTTATTTATATATACATATATACACATATATATATATATATATATATATATATACATACATACACACACATATACACACACACACGCACACACATATTTCACTTGTATCAGATCTTACTATTATCCAAATGTTAAGAGCAAATCTCAATATTCTAGAATTCGCCAGCCTGACAGCGCACCGGTAGCACTACCGCTTGTGGCGCCGATTACCCGGGTTTGGGAGCGAGCCTGGTGCTTCAGAGGGTCAGCTGGGGGAAGGAGGCTAGAAAGTCTAATGGACAGCTCACTTTCTCTAGTGCAGTGGGTTCAGGGCTTTGGCAAAAGCATGCCTCCTGGTGGTGGCCTGGAAGTACTGAGTAGAGAGCACTGGAGAAACTTGGGAGTGATAGGATACGGCGGACATCAGTGCAGCGTGCATGGGAGTGTGTGCACTACCCCATGACGTTATTGTACATCCAATCCCATCAGGGAAAACTGAACAACTGACAACTCCATTGGCTGGAATAGGAGGCGTTGTTCCCCACAGCCACCACCCCAACTTCTGGATTATTCCCTCCTGGGCTCTGACGTCCCTTCCAGTCTTCACCTCTGCCTGCAGAGGTTACTGAATTCAGGTATAGGAGCACTGAAGAGCTGAAGTCAAACCCACCTCAGGGGTGCAAACTGAGGCATTGCCCCTAGCAGGTGAGTTGTGGGCGGACTGAATGGAGGATCTTGGTAGGGCAGGATAAGGCTCAGAGAGAACTGAGAGAGGTCCTGGTCAGTGGCATCGGAGGATAAACAGAGTTAAAAAAAAAAAAAAAAAATTCTGGAATTCAGTGGTCTGCTTCTTCAAATGTCCTATTAGAGCCAGAACACTATGCCAGGAAAGCTGTTTTTAAGCAACATTAAATTGTGGCTAAACAATGCCTTTGAAAAAGCTTTTAAAACAACAAGAACTCAGCAGCCCAGACAGCCCACTAAACAGTGAAAAACAAAACTACAGTCCCACATAATTAAGAGACCACCACAACAACAAGGCAGCAAGTCCTAGTCACAAAGGCAACCCAACAAAAGCCACACTCAGACTACCAAACTATATAAATCAAATTCAATTTACACTAGAAGTGATTCACCACAAGCAAGTGTGGTGACCCCAGAACAAATGTGGTTACTATCCTGCTCTCAACTAACATCAAACAAATCATACCAACCCTTCACATAGGCAACAATTCCCTCTTTCTCGATCAAGCAACAGCAGACAAAAAAATATTTAAAATAAGGTAAGAGATGGACATTTTTCCCTTGGCTGGGGACGCTCCACACAGACACAGACACTCTGCTACTGAAGCATTCCAGCATGCCAGTTTAACACTGTTGATAGTGTTTGACATTCCAGAACCTCAAATGTAAATGGGGTTCCTGGGCTCTGAAAACTTGTTAAAGACTCAACATACTGTACATCAAGCCTTCCCAGGATGAAGAACCCACTGTTCCAGATGCACCAGCCTAAGACATCACGTAGCATCCCTGTGGGGATATTCTGTCTGCATCATTTGTTGCATAGGAAGTCCGTGCTAAGGCTACCACAGACACTTCAAAACACACACTTGGTTGTCTGATACCAATGTACTTTTAAGTTACAAATAAAAAAACAACGTTAAAAAAGAAAGTAGCAACCCCTAGACTTACTAAACGTTTTCGAGCTTACATGCTCTTTTTCAAGGTGTATCTGTGAAACATACCCACATGTGATTTATACATGTTGTATAAAGTTCTTAACACCTTCTAGCTGTGTTCCCCACTAATAGGGTATGAGTCACTAGCCACATCCATTCAACCTAAAATCCTCATGCAACACTATTTACAAATACATGTTTGCTAGTAAATAATGCAACTGAGAGCGGGGTGGGTGGGGAAAGAACTGGACAGGAGGGAAGGGGAGAAAAAGGGGGGCAGGGTATACTGGGAAGGGGGGCATGCAGAGGGCAAAAGGAACAGACAAACATATCATTATAGCCCTGTCCCTGGTGGTAACCCCCCTTCCGGTAGTGCCCACCAGCCCGACACAGAGCCAGTGCTGGCATAGCCCTCCTCTCACCTCCATGGCCGGCGCCGACTGAACTGTCACTGAGGACATACTGTAATGTGTACGCACTCAAGGTGTACACATGACAGTACGCGCTCAGTGACAGTTCAGCCGGCACTGGCCATGGAGTGTGAGGGGGCTGTGCTGGCGCTGGTTTGTATCGGAGTGGTGGGTACTACCTGGGGGGGTGGGGTGACCACCAGGGATGGGGTCTATAATGATATGTTTCTCTGACAAGCAACATTGGGGATGGGGGGGGGAAAACTATACTACTAATCATTTTATACCGGGCAACATTGAGGAACGGGGATGGTGGGCTATGTTAACCGTGTCATAAGGGGCAACATCTGGAATCGGGGGGAATGAGGAAAGCTATACTAATTATCACAGCATATAACGGGCAACATCGGGGATAGGGAGGTGAGCTATACTAAGTATTATAATATGTCTGGCAACATCAAGGATCGGGGATGAGAGAGCTATAATAATTAACTGTATTATGATGGGCGATTGGGGCTGGGGGAGGCCGCTTGCATTTTCCACAAGGAGCTTGCGGCAGACCTTTCCCGTGTGCCATGTGTTTGCCACATGGGAGAGGTTGCTGCAAGTGTGGGGACAAAGGCACCAGGACCCTTTCTGTAACTTAATCTGGTGCAGGGTCCCTGGTTCACTGGGGTTCAGCACAAGCTGCTGTTTCACACAGTTTGCATCGATCTAAGCCCACTTTGTGAATCGGGCCCCTGGAATCAGGGGAATGAAGAGAGCTATACTAATTATAGCATCTAACAGGCAATATTGGGGATGGGGGGGTGAGCTATACTAAGTATTATAATATGCTTGGCAACATCAAGGATCGGGGAGGGACGGGGCTGTAATATTAACTGTGTTATGATGGGCGATCGGGGCTGGGGGGACCGCTCGTGTTTTCTGCAAGGAGCTTGTGGCAGACCCTTCCTGTGCATCATGTGTTTGCCACACGGGAGAGGTTGCTGCAAGTGTGGGGACAAAGGCCCTGGGACCCCTCCTGTACCTTGATCTGGTGCAGGGTCCTTAGCGCACTGGGCTTTGGCACAAGCTGCTGTTTGCCACAGCTTGCACTGATCTAAGCCCAGTTTGTGAATCGGGGCCCTTTATCTTTCTCTTATGTTATGCCTATTATAACAAAGTGTTTAGATCCTTATGCCTGATATCCCTGAATTGTGCGATCACTGAACATAAAACATTTTAAAGCACATAGCACATCTGTGACTTTATTAAACAGCAGCATCTTATGTTTACTATTACATATTGATGCTTAATGGGAGAAGTAAGTTAGACGTTGGACTCTGTTATGCTTTCAAGTTCTCTGACTCCTTTACTTTGCAGCATCTGATAGCTCTGCTGTGCTGTGTGCCAGTCGAACACTGAAAGTCAGCTTCAGGCTTGTGAGGTCAAGTAAGTGCTTTCTGGTATTTTTGTGTGGGTCCCTCTCTGAACAAACTTACCACCTGCAATACCACTAGACCAGGGAATGTGACCTTACGTACAAATACAAATCTATAAAAATGAAAATAAAAAGTAAAACAAAAAAAGACCAAAGAATGGCTAAAACATTTCTGACTTTTAACCCCTTTCACAGTCACTATGTTCTGGTTTCACAATTATAGGATTTTTTTGTCATATAATACATAGCATGTTCCTTCTGTGATCTGAAAAGTTGTTCTCAACAGCTTTTTTTTTTTTTTATCATCTCTTTTCTCTCATCCCTGGCCCTGGTCAGCTCTTCGTCCGGCTGCCATTCCTGTGCTTCTCCTCCATCAGGTCCTCACCCTCTGCAACTCCCATGGCTTACTCCCCATAGCAGAGCTATGCGGGAAGCCCCCTACTCACCCACCGAGATGGAGTTAGGTCAGGGGTACCTTTGGAGGATCAGCATCGGGAGGGACAGCCATCAAGGTGCCATAACCAGCCACCAGGGTCTTTCTCCTCATAGATTTTCTCCCCTTACGGCACTCAGTGTGCAATGACACTGGCAGCGGGCACCCACGTACATCCCCACCAAACGTCTGCCGAGCATCCGCACCCCTTGCTTGCGGCAGTGCTACATCAACCCCCAGCCTCTGCCAGGGGTCAGATGACAGCCGACCGTATCTTGCCCCCCTCCCCTGAGATGGAGAGCAGTCCATCGGACGCTCGATCCATCCCCTCCCTGCTGACCCCCGATGACCCGCACTCGTTCCCAAACAAGGGTCGCTGGCGTGGCGCGAGGTGCAGCGACCAGCGCTTCAGCCCTCAGTGCCACCCAGCTATTCTCAACAGCTTTTCACAGCTGCTGCAATCAGACTCACGCTCTCACCACTGACCAGCAGCTAACTAAACTGCTAGCTGTGTTGCAGTCTCAGCTGATTCAGTCATAGCTGGGCAATGAGTAAAATCAAGTAAACCTTAAAAAAAAATCAAGCAACTCTCATATTATAAAAATTAACTATCACCAAAGTGTTAAGAACTTGCTCGTTCACATAACACATTAGTACTTCGCTGTCGTGCCATGACGTCACAACACAAACTAGGTGCGTTAACCAGTTTGTTCTTAACACATTCATTGTAATTATTCTCTATATATTGTAGCACCCTTATTTAAAACTAGATCGCTTTAAAAAATATAATAATAAACATCATCCAGCCATAATTCAAAATCACAAAGATGAAATGTGCAAAATACAGCAGATTACAGGTGAGATAAGGGTAATGGGGTATTCCAACTGAGCTGGTAACAGAAATAAGTAATTACTCAGTGTAGTAATGATGTTGCTTCTGAGAGATCCATCAATAAGTCATACAAAAAAGGGCATCATCTCCATCAGGAAGTGTATTCCTGGAGCTAGAATTGGATGCTACCGCAATTTATAATTCTGTTCAAACTCTGCACTGTGGTTGCTCTCCCCATGCTGCCCTAACAACACGCTTGTTTCTGGAAAGCAAGGGGAGCATTGGCCACCAATAACTATTCTACAAAAAATAAAATAATAAATTCAATTTAAAAAATAGAACCCTTTTATTAATCATGATTTAACCACCATTTTTTTTTTTAAACGTGTGAAAGACTAAAGGGCTTAAACAATACATGATCAAGCATTGAAGAAATAATCAGACTGATAATTGTGAGAACCCTTTTTCATGTTCTAGAAAGGGAGACAGTCAGGGATTGTATGACTTACTGCTGATCCCCTAAAAGAAACATCATGGCATGGGGGTGGTTTATAGGCCACTAGGGCAGGGAGAGGGAGAGAGAGAGAGAGACAAGGAACTAGAAGCAGAAGTAGGAAAGAGTGCAGCAAAAGGAGAGGTTGTAGCAGTAGGGGATCTCAACCTGCCAGATAGTGAATGGGACATCCCTACAGCCAGGAGTGACGGAAGCCAGACCTTGCTTGATACTTTGAAGGACTGCAATCTGGAGCAGCCACTCAGGGATCCCACTAGACAATCTGCCATTCCTGATGTAGTGCTCACCAACTCAGAAAGAGCAGACTGAGTGTGTAATGGGGAACCACTGGGGCTCAGCTACCACAGTACCATACGGTTTAAGTTGGCCCTGAGCACCATTAAACCTGTGTCTAAGGCTGAGTTGCTATAATTCAGACGGGCAGATTTCAACTAGATGAGGGAATTACTTCTAGACAGGTTTACTAGGGCAGACAGCATCAAGGGAGTGGAAGAAAGATTTGGGCGGGGGTTATAAAAAGGGCCGATTTTAAGGCAACAAAATCATGCTGGTTCTCTGTAAAGGTCAGGGAGGTAGTGAGGGCCAAAAAGAAGGTCTTTGTAAGGTACATAGAAAAACAGGGGAACAATGAATGGGACCAGTATCAGGAAAAAAACTAAAAAGACCCAAGAGGGCAATCAAGATTGAAAAGGCAGACAGAACTGCATATTGCAGAGGGTCTCAAGGGAGGAAGAAGAACAGTTTTTTTGATATACAGCATAAGGGGAAAAAAACAACGGGGAATTGTCAGGCTAAAGGAGGAGTGCACGGTAAATGAGGAAGACGGTCAGAAAGAAGTCGTGCTAAGTGACTACTTCTGCTCTGTATTCACTAGTGAAAACAGCAGACCCTAGTCAGAGAGTGAAATAAATGCAGCTGATAGAGGAGTCCCGGAAATGCGGCTACAGAAATATACTAGCAAAAGAGTCAGAAGTGCGTTAGCAGCCCTGAAGGTAAACAAGGCCACAGGGCTGGATGAGATGCATCCAGGGGTACTAAGGGAACCTGCACTGGTGCTAGCCAGATGCCTGGTGAGGCTATTCTAAAGCTGTTTGAAGCAAGGGGTGGTTCCCAAGGACTGATGAATGGTGGACATAGTTCTGCTGCACAAGGGAGGGGCCAAGGAGCAGCCTGGAAATAACAGACCCTTCAGCCATACCACAAGTGGTAGGGAAACTGATGAACACACTAGTCAAGGAGTACCTAGTGGAGTATTGGAGAAGAATGGGCTTCAGGATAGTAAGCAGCATGGTTTGTGGCAGGGAGGTCTTGTCAGACCAACCTGATAATATTCTTTGACTGGGTAACCAGGGAAGTTGACGAGGGGCATCCAGTAGACTTACTCTACTGAAACTTCAGCAAGGCATTCAACTCTGTACCACAAAGAATACTGCTGAAGAAGATGGGGGAAGTGGGAACAGCTACATAAATAGTAATGTGGGTAGGGAGTTTGTTGAAGGGGAGGCAGCACAGAGTTGTGTTTGAAATGGGTCAGATCAGTGGAAGGAGAGATCACCAGTGTAGTATCGTAGGGATCTGTCCTGGGCCCAGTCCATTCAATATGTTCATCAGTGACTTGGGAGAGGGAATCCAGGGCAGGTTGCATCTACTCGCAGATGACACTAAACGGTGGCAGAGATGACAACATAGAGGGAATAAGTAAGGGAACTGCATAAACACCTGCAAAGGCTGGAAAATTGGTCCAAAGTATAGCAACTGAAATTCAATGCCAAGAAGTACAAAGTGATGTATTTAGGGAACGAAACCCCCAGAAAAGGGCATTTATGGGAGGAGTTTGGCTGGACACAACATCAGAGGAAGGGGACCTAGAAGTCATCATTACTGACTCTCTTAAACAAACCAGCTAATGTAAGAAAGCATTCAGCAAGGCTAACAAGATGTCTTGAGTTTTAGTAGGTTTATGTGCTCCATCTGCTCCTGTGTGCTCCAGACCCCACTTACTTGTCTGTCATCCAAATGACCTCCCCATCCTAAGAGGCAGGCATCTGTTGTGAATTGTAAGCACCTGAGTTGGAGACAACTGAAGGAAGGAAAAACATTCTCTGAGGTTTTCCTTGTTTTTCCACCACTACAGGCTCCCCGCAAAACAACATTTTTTTTTGGTAACTAGCACTGGCTGATTCAAGGGTATGTCCTTTGGTACCAGTTCTTCCTCAGATGGTGCTGTATACCCCTCATTTGAAAGCAATCCCAGGGCACTACAGTTGTTGTTGCTGATACCATTGTGGCCTAGGAACTGTTGGAATTCACCGGCAGGCTGTCTTTGGCCTCCTTGGAGTGAATCTGCACATGAAATCAGTTTTTCTACCCTGTTCATTGGCAGAAAAGCTTGGTCTTGCACGCCGTCCAGTTGTGTGTCTATGAACTCCAGTGCCTGACGTAGTTCTAGCTGAGACCTTTGCAAGTTTAGGAGAAATCCCAACTTTTCTAGTGTGCTCCTTAACAAGGAATTGGAGGGCACTGTTTCCTTCGTTTTCCCTGCTATAGGCCAATCGTATAGATAATGGAAACATGACACCCTGCCTTCTCAAATGTGCTACCACCACAGCTCTGGATTTTGTGAACACCTTTGATGCTGATGTTAGGCCAAATGTTAAGGCCAAAAACTGGTACTGGCAGTTCCCCAGCATAAATCTTAGGTACTTTTGTGGCAGAGTGTTACTGGGACATGAAAGTATGCATCTTTCAGGTCCAGAGACCATAACCAGACTCATGCTTGCAGAGATGGGTTCACTGTGCCCAGGGTCACCATTCTGAACTTTTCTTTTTTGATGTGCCTGTTTAGGAACCTCAGGTCCAAAGTAGGTTGCCACTCCTCATTTTTTTGGTGGGTTAGGGAATGCCTGGAGAAAAGACCCTTTCCTCCTTGGGATACAGGTATCTTTTCCACTGCTTTTGTCTGTAAGAGCTTTTTGACTTCCAGTTCCTCTGCTTTTGTCTGTAAGAGCGTTATGACTTTCAGCTCCAGAAGGAGTTTTTCCTTTCGTATGTGACCGGGACGTTTCTCTGTCTTTGCAGTTTTGGAAAATTCCCAAACTGTAGGAACAGGCACTGACACACACCTAACAGGACCCACCTTTTTTGATTCCTGGAAATAGTTTGTCAGTTGTCCCCCCACTGGCAATGATTGGCTGGTGACCTGCGCAAAATAGCCAGGGGTTCTGCTTGGGCTGTGGCTTGGGTGCTGGTGTTGCATCACACCTGTCACCACTTCTGCTTCTACCTCTGCTGGTACCCCTGTGTACTAGGTATTCATAGCTAGAGCAGTGTCTCTGGTAGTAACTCCTGCCTTAGCCTCCCCTTCCGTATGGTCGGCAGGAAATGGCCCTCTCTTTCTCAGAGACAAATTTCCATAAGTGGATTTCTTTTCCTCCACATTTTTTCATATAGGCTTTAGTTTTATCACAAAACAATGATGTGACCTCAAAAGAGAAATCAGTGGCTTTGCTCTGCATATCCCAGGTCTGGAAAGTTGCCCTGAGCCAGAATCTTCTTAGTGCCACTATGCATGCCAGGACTCTGAATGCCATGTCGTGGCATCTACTGCCATCTATAACTGATACTTTTTGCCACCAAGGACTGCTTTAGCTGTTGCTGCCAAATCATAACCCACATTGCTTTTAACCATTTCACTCACAGCCATTATTGTAGTCCGCAATGCTTTCTGGTACTGAGTAGTGTAATCCATATAGGCTGACTGCCTCAGTCATAGTGTGGCTTTTATGTAAACTTCTCTGACCATGTCATTCAGCTTCCTGGAAATGTTTTCAGGAGGATGTGTTGCTAGAAGGAGTTCAGCTTTTTCCTAAGCTGCAGCTTGTACCACTCCCTCATGATCTGGGTAGGCATACTGTACATATACTCCACTCCCCGTCTGTCCACTTGGTACTTTTATCAATCTTTTTATCTATGGCAGCAGCAGAGTGTGGTGCTGACATGGTCTTCGCTATAGCCTTTCTGAGTGATTTATGTACTGGCACTGACAGCCTCTTACTGGGTGTCAGGCCTAACATACTCATAAAAGTAGTCTCTTTAATATTCTCCTCTGCTTCCTCTGAGGGGATACCAAACGTGTCAACCACTTGTCTGACAAATTAGGAATATAATGTACAGTAGATTCTTCATTTACTCTAGGCGGGGTACCAAAGTCCTGTTCTGGGGTACTATCAGGCTCAATCAGTTCCTGCTCATTTTTCTCATACACCTCCTCCAGGACACATTGTGCTAGTGTGACCTGGGCCTGGGGAACTGCCACATTTTATGTCCTCTGCAGAGGGCATAGCTCTCATTTCAACAACCTGCTCTTTCCACCTTGCAGTTGGAGGTGAAAGAACGTGTTTCTCTTCTTGTTTTTTCTTGCCAGCCACTGCAGACAATGGCTAGTCAGAAGCTTGTTTGATACGTTTTGCAATCTTTTGCATAAAGTTACCACCTGTCCTGAATTTCACAGGACAGTCCTGACTTGGGCAGCAGTGTCCTGCAAAAACACATGAAAAACTCTACATGTCCTGACATTGTAATATAAAAAAATATTTTCTGACTTTCCTTAAAAAGTATAATACCTTAACTAAAATACCTTAAAATGATAAGAAACACTAGAAACAACAAAAAAACTACAACACTTAGTCTTAATTCTGATTATTTCGGAATTCGCACTTCGCCAGCTACTTAAACTCTCTCCCCCTCTCTCTTCTCTCTAGCTGGGACCTCCCTCCAAGGGATCGCAGACTCTACCGCTGACCTGCTCGGCCCCCGGACCGACGGCACTCCTCAGGCCGCCGCCCGAGTCCTCCTGCCCAGATCCTCAGCCTTCTAGCTGGGACCTCTCTCCAAGGGACTGCAGGCTCTACTGCCGACCTGCTCGGCCCCCGGACCGATGCCCTCCTCAGGCCGCCACCCAAGCCCTCCTGCCTGGATCCTCAGCCTTCCATCTGGGACCTCCCTCCAAGGGGACCGAGGTCACCGCCACCAGCCAGCCCACGGACCAATGGTGCCTTCGGCCAGGCCGCCCACCCGAGTCCTTCTGCCTGGATCCTCAGCCTTCCAGGTACGGCACTTGCTGCCAGCCAATCAGAAAGCGAACGCCTTTCCTGGTCCCACTCAGATTGGTCCGCAGCTTTCCCTGGTCTCTGCTGCTACGACAGGCAAACCAGAGGTGGTGGGGTAGCTATTTACATCAAGGATAAATTCCCTGCCTCCATAATTGACTCAACTTCTGTCCCAAAAAGAATTTGAAAGCTTGTCATTAAAGATTGAAATTGCCACCGGTGTCTCATTATGTATAACAGGATGCTACAGACCCCCATCAGCTGGACTACAGTTGTTACAACATCTCAAAAACATTCTGGGTTCAGCATCTTCAGAGTGTATCATACTAGGGGACTTCAACTTAGACTGGCTCTCCAGTGCATCCAACCTACTTAAAATGTTCTGTGATTCCCTTGGGTTGTCACAGCTAATAAATGAATCTACTCGTCCTAACAAGATCAACCCTAATAACAGTACTCTCTTGGATATCATTTTAGTTAACAAACCACATTTATTCTCCCATGCTGGCATCTTTTTCTCAGATATTAGCGACCATTGCTTCATCGCGTGTGTATGATCCACTCTTAAATCCACAAATGTACCAAAATTCTCCTTTAAAAGGTGCATACGCAACTTTGATCTCCATGGGTATATATCAGACCTAAGAGACTCCATGCGATGGCAGGACTTCTATCTAGCAAAGTCCCTGACTACGACTTATGATATTTTCTCAGAAACTGTGCTAGGGGCTCTCACCAAGTATGCTCCCATACTAAAAGTTACTGCCAGAAACAAATCCTGTCGGTGGTTTACAGAAGACCCGAAAGATGCTTTGCGGAGTAGGGATGTACTCTGAAGAACTGCCAGAAAAACTAATTTAATAAATGACTGGAATTCTTTCCGGAGGGCGAGGAACCTCTGCACCAAAATGGTCAGAGAAGCCAAAGCTAATTTCTACCGCTCTCAGCTGGAGAGCTCCTCAAGAAATGCCTCCAAATTCTGGAAGACTATCAAAGACATTGAAGGTCACACCACTGTAAATTCCCCCTGCCTACTAAATTATTGATCAACAATACTGTCATCTCCGACAGACCGTCTATCCTCGATGCTCTCAATAATCATTTTGCCACTGCAGGGCTAGCCTTTGACTCCTCTCCCGCGAACATCCTCCGCCAACAACGTAGATTGGATACATAAGAAAAACCCATCCACGGTCCATCCCTCTCTCTGCAGCCTACCTCCCTGAAAGAAGTCGAAGATGTTCTCCTTCAGCTGGACACTAGGAAAAATGCTGGGGCCGACCTCATTAACCCATACTTCTTAAAAGGTCAGCTACCGTGTCCTCGCAGTCCCAATTACTCATCTCTTCAACTTATCCTTGTCCCAGGGTGACCTACCACCCCTTTGGAAAAATGCACTTGTGGTCCCTTTGTTTAAGTCAGGAGATCCTAGTGACCTCAATAACTACAGGCCAATCTCCCTACTTCCAATCCTGTCAAAGATGCTGGAGAAAACAGTGAACTCCCAGCTTCGGAAGTACCTGGAATCAGAAAAATTGCTCAACCCGTTACAATCCAGTTTTAGAGCACAGCACAGTACAATCTCTGCTCTAGCCAAGGTGACAAACAACTGGCAGCTTGAATTAGACAAAAAAAACTTTACGCAGTTTTCTTGGACCTAAGCAAGGTGTTCAATACCACTGATCACAGACTGCTTCTGTTGTCCCTCCAGAACATTGGTTTGGATTCCCTATCCCTTAAATGGTTCTCCAACTACCTCTCAGGATGACTTCAACAAGTAAAGGCAGAAGGGGAAGTTTCTCCACCAAAATCCCTATTGAGGGGTGTACTGCAAAGTTCCATTCTTGGTCCATTGCTCTTCACCATTTATATTAACAACGTAGATGCCCCCATCAAAGAAGCACAAATACACCTATTCGCGGATGATACGGTACTCTATGCTAGTAGCCCCACACCTGAAGCGGCCTGTAAAGCCCTTCAAAATGAATTTAATCTGCTGCAACATCAGCTTATAAACCAGAAACTGCTCTTAAATGCAAAAAAACAAACAAAGCAATGTTGCTCTTGCCCCTTCAAAATGCAATAAATGCTGCAATTGCTGGGACACTCCCACAGATCACTACCATTCTAGGTGAGCAGTTGGACTACGTACCAAAGTTCAAGTACCTGGTTCAAACTACCTTTCTTTCCCTATTGGATTACACAGACTTTCTATATAGTCAAGGACCTGCAGGTACCCTAGCCAAACTCGATACGCTTTATCACAGAGCCGTAAGATTTCTCACGGGTCTTCCATACTCAACCCACCACTGTGCATTGTACACGGCAGTGGGATGGTCATCCCTTGCTTACAAATGGCAAAAAAATGCTGCGGTTTGGACATACAAAGCTATCTCAAATAAACTGCCCCAGTATATCTCTGTTTACCTTTGTGCACTCTGGGGAAGTATGCCCTGAGAAGCACCTCATATATCTACCTTTATGTTTACAAAGCAAAATCTTGCATTGGCAGAGCAGCCATCGGCTTTGTGCTCCCTCAACTGTGGAACAAGCTGCAAAAAACTTTGAAATTAACTCACCCCATCAACCTAGCACCTTTTAAATCTCTATATCTACATCATAATAAGGAGTCCTGTGCATGTCTACCCTAAATAGTGACACTTATAAGTCCAAGCACACTCTAATTACTACTGTTAAAAGACTGATCACATCTATAATCAACTCTTCCCTCTCCCCTTTTTTCTACCCCATATCTGCCCCTTCCACATTCCTTTGACCCTGGTTCCAGCTCTAAATTCTCCATACCGTATCACTATATATCTTTTTATATTAGGTTTTATTTGTGTTCGGTGTATAATTCTTCACTTTTATGAAAAATTGTGTCTTACCCAAAACTAGCTGTATCTTCTGTTCCAAACATATACTACTGTCTGTGCTACCTGCTGATACTTTGTATATACTGTATTATTGTATCTCACTTTATTTGCATTATTACTGTTTTCTTGTGTGTTGCATCCCATGTATATTGTCCCTTGTTCCTTTTTAACAAACCCAGGTCCACCTCGAAAATCAGCTTGCTCAATGGTGATCACCTGGTTAAATAAAGACTTTGATTGATTGATTGAAGCTGCCAATTTTTCTCACCATTTCAAGATTCTACCTAATTGTATGCTCAAATTGTACTGTATTAGAGTATAAGTTGTGAAAATTTTCTGAAAAGGGCTGTGATTACAGATCTCATAGGGAACTGGTGCTGCTCCATTGAAGCCCAGACTTTTTGGTGCCCAATCTCTGGTCCCTTTGTTGTGTTAAGTGGGCTCCCTGCTGTGCTGTCTGCGCCTCCTGCACTTAGGCCAGCTGCTTAAACGCTCCCCCTCTCTCTTCTCTCCAGCTGGGACCTCCCTCCAAGGGACCGCAGGCTCTACAAGCCGACCTGCCCAGTCCCTGGACTGACGGCGCTCCTCAGGCCGCCACCTGAGTCCTCCTGCCCGGCAGCCCGGATCCTCAGCCTTCCAGGTATAGCACTTGCCGCCAGCCTTTACCCGCCGCTGTGCTGCGTGCGGCTCCCACCCTCCCTCCCATGGTTGACACTTATACTTATGGTCACTGCTGATCACCTGATCGCTTTTTTTTTTTTTATATATATCTACCCAATTTCCCATTGGCTCCTTATATTCCTCCACTACTAGAGGCATCAGGCTTTGGTGCCCCCCTCTTGAGCTGCTGCTTGCTTACTCTAGTTATAAACCTCCTGTGCTCTCTCACCATCACTGGGTGTACTATGGTGTCCTGGCAGACTCCAAAATTGCGTCTTATCCAGTTCATACTACTGTCAATCTGTACTCAGCTGCCGTCAGACCAACCTAGTCTGCAGGTGTCCCTAACGGTGGTTGACAATTTGACATGCCCCACTGGAACAATGCCCTATCCGGTTGCTACCTCCCTACCCCACTGCCATATACTTCCTTGTGCCATGATCACGTCGGCGCACACTCAGCTCATTAGCCTCCTTAAGATGGCATCTTCACCTATCATTATGACTCTCCCCCTAAAACTAGTAAACGACTTCTCTATTGCTCTCCCAAGGGATGCAGGCTCCCACAGCTCCTTATTCTCCTTCTCCTCTTAGCATCTGGTGACATCCACCCAAACCCTGGTCCTGCACCTGCCCATCCATCTGCTGGTGCCCACCCAGGCACAAATCCACTCTACCAAATGGACTTAAAATCATCCACCTAAACATAAGAAGTCTTGCTCCCAAAATCTCCCTTTTACAACCCTTAGTCCAGGACTATGCCATATCACTGTGATCACTGAATCCTGGCTATAAAAATCCATTCCTGATCAGACAATAGCTATCCCTGGCTTTACTTTAACTAGACAGGACAGGACCGGACGAGGTGGTAGGGTGGCCATTTATACCTCCTCCACCCTCCAAATCACTCCCTCCTTCACCACATCTGTCCAGTAGTCTCATGAGGCTCTCCTTTTAAAAATCTCCTATCCCCATACTGCTCCCATTTTTACTGCAGGAGTTTACTGCCACCCTGGTCAGCCACACTCCAACGTCAGTGACTTGGTCTTTAAGCTCTTCTCGTTTGCCAGCGGTGGTGAACTCTTCATTTTGGGCGACTTAAATCTAAACTGGCTGGCCCCTGCACTAGCTAACATTTGCTCCACCATTGAAGCCATAAACCTCCACCAGCTGATCCAGGAACCTACTCACCTAAACCATAAAACACTAAACCACTCCCTGCTGGACCTGGTCCTCACCTCCCATCTACACCAAGTAGTGGCCTCAGGGCTACTTCCTGACTCTATTAGTGACCACCATAAGACATTCGTAGTGCAGAAAATACATAGGCCTAAATTCCCTCCTAAAATTATTCTCATTCGTCCCTTCGCATCCCTCGACCTGCAATCCTTGCTTCATGACCTTACGCTAACTGACTGGTCCCCCCCTTATCACAGCAATTTCTGTCGACAATGCCCTTGCTTACTTCACCTTTAAGTTTCTGCAGGCTTGAAACTCCCGTGTCCCGGCCCGCAAAACCAGGGTTCATGGTGGCCACCTCCCCTGGGTCACTCTGGAGCTTCTGGCCTGCCAACGTGCTTGCGACCTGGTATGGTGCAAAGCCAAAGCCTCCAACTGCCCTGTAGATCACCAACGCTACTGTGCATTGCGGGAATGGCTGCACCAAAGCAATCCACCTTGCCAAAGCTGAGCATTTCAAATCCAACTTCCAAACCAATACAAATAGCCCTTCAAAATTCTGGAAGGTTGTTCACTCCTTTTTTTCGTCGTCCTCCACCCCCCCCCCCGGGCACAACCATTCTGTTCTCTCAGAACCTATCGATATTGCTGACTGCTTCAACTCCACTTCACCTCCTGTGCCTCTTCTCTGCTATGCACCCTCCCTAGCACTTCCCTTGCCCGTTGGCCCCCTTGTGCCCCTTGCACTCTCCCCACCCTACCCCTACTCCTCTCGCTCCCAGGTCACCCCTCCCCTCTGCTCCTCTGCCCTTCCCCTCCTCCGAACCCCTTACACCTTCCCCTTGTTCTTCTTTTTCTCCCCCGTCACCTCTGCTTCTACCCTTCAAGCTCTCCAGGCCCTAAACCCTACCAAAAGCTCCTCACCTGATGGCCTTGACACCAGGCTCCTACACATCTCTGCTCCTGCCACCTTCCCTTTCTCCCTGTTGCTAAACCTCTCTTTGACTGCTGCACAGCTGCCCTCTGCTAAAGGCTATGCTGTTGTCCTCCCCCGCAGTGACCCTCCTCCCTGGTAACTATCATCCTATCTCCCTACTGCCAACCTTAGCTAAACTACAGGAGCACGAAAGCACTTGAACAACTCTCTCTGTTTCTCTCAGACTCTGCTTTTTTCAGCCCCTTCAGTCTGGCTTCAGGAAATCCCACTCTACCACCACCTCACTCCTAAGATTAACTGACACCATCTTGTCAGGCTTTGACAAAGGCATATTACCTCAGCTATCTTTGTAGACCTGGCTAAAAGCCTTTCACACTGTTTCCACCCGTCCTTCACAGCCTTTTAGCCTGCTGTCTATCCCCATCTGCCTGAGGATGGTTCAGTACCCTACCTGTCCGGCAGGTCGCATTCAGTAAGAATTGCTGATGCTATCTCTTCCCCCCTGCCTATTACCACTGAAGTCTCTCACAATGCTCTGTGCTAGGCCCCATTCTGTTCTCCATCTTTTTAAATGACCTCCCTTGGGTTTGCACTTCATCCAGCATTCACATGTATGCGGATGATACAGTACTGTTTACCTCTGGCAATACTGTTGCTGATGTTACTACCAGGCTTCAGTCCGACTTCACTAAAGTCGGACTCTGGTTTAGTTCTTATCAACTCTTTCTAAATGCCAAGAAGATGGTCTCCATGACCTTTGGCACAAGGCAGAGACTTGCTAGGCTAACTCACCTCTCCTCCTTCCTTACCCTCGATGGGACTGCTTTAGAGGACTCCATCTCTTTCAGGTATCTCGGCATCTGGCTGGACAGACACCCTGACTTCTCTGTACATATTGATGCCATTCCGAAAAAACTAAGGCCTAAGCTTGGGGCACTTTACAGAAACAGCAGCTGCATCCCGCTCGCCGCCAGGCGTGAGCTGGTACAGAAGATGATCATGCCCGTTTTCGACTACTGCGACATTGTCTATGATGCTGCCCCACAGTCCCACCTATCCAGACTGGACTCTCTCTTCAACTCCTTCTGTCATTTTGCTCTTGATGCCCCCTCCCATACCCATCACTGTGACTTCTACCACGCTCTCAACCTTCTTCCCCTTCACTCCCGGCACACGCTTCATGGTGCTAAATTCATCTCTAAATTATGGCTGGGTTCTCTCCCCTCATATATCTCCTCCTCTCTTGGCACCCCTACCCTCTCCCTCTATTCTCTGAGATCCCATGCCGACACTCGCACCCTCTCTCTCCCCTGCAGAACCACTACCTCTGGCCAAAAAGCCTTCTCCTACCACCTGCCTAAAATGTGGAATGTTCTCCCTCCGCAAATCCGCCACTCCTCCTTCCTCTATTCCCTTACCACTGCATTGCACAACTACTTCACACCCTCTTGCACCTGCTCCTGACCCCCCTTCCTTATCTGTTCTCCCTCTCTGTCTTTCTCTCCATCTCCCGCTCCCCCTCTCACCCCCCACTTGCACTTATACTTATAGACCAGCTCTTAAACAGGGGTGGCTATGTGCTCACCCTACTGCATATTGCACTAGTGTACAGTCTGTATATTATGCATTGTAAACCATATATCCTATTGCTTGTTACCTGAACCGATTCTGCTTGTATGCTGCTCCCAAGATCTGCTTGCACTGAATCTCTACAACTGCCTATATTGTCTCACGTGCCATGTTCCTGTTTTATAACTGCTTGTATAATTACACCACCTGTATGTACTTACCTGAACTTGTACTCTGTATATCTGTATTTATGTACTCTGTATATCCCGTTCCCCTTCCCCCAGGACATACCGTGAGACGAGCATTAAGTTGTTCAGTGTATCTTTCCTGGTGATACAATTCAATAAATAAATAAATAAAATTTTAGAGAAAACAAGTCCATTGCATTGGTCGAGGTTGCATATTGTCCTGTGAAAAATCATGTTTCAGTAAGAAATGTCCCACTTTAGGCTTCTAAAATGGTGGTAGCCCTACATTTGCATTAGGACTGTCCTGATTGGACACCCTGTGCCCTTTACTGGGTTTTGAAGGTGGCTTAGCAGCTTTATCAATCCATTGGGGCAGAAACTGCTGCTGGCAGCATTTTTTCAGACAGTGATATGGATGACGAGGGCCACGACTGAGGTGCTTTTCATCATCATTGGTAATCGCCTCCATTTTTTAGCTTTTTACTGGACAGTATTTTGGTGACAATGAAGCAGACTGAGAAGCTAAAAAAGCTTCTCATTTGGCAGCCATTTTCTTTTGTGTTTTAGGGCAAAACCTTTTGCACAAATCACAGTTTCTAAAACTGGAGTCAGGACCCAAACAGTTAAAGTACAGCTTTTGATAGTTTGTTTTTGCCAGGATCTGGTTGCAGGATTTACAATTTTTAGATCCTGTAGGCCCTGTTCTCTTTTTAGGTTTCTTAGACATGTGAATTGACTGAAAACACCTGCCACATTGTGCATTTGGTTCTGCAATATAACAAATTAAACCCACTAACAAAGTTCTTAATTTTAAAATGCTTTTGGGTTTTCTTTACTAGAAAATCTTAGTTCCTCGCTATTTGAGAACCGTGCTGAATCATGATTATACTTTATCCAGGAACCAAAAGGGAACTGGAGAAAACTGCTAGTGATGCACAAAAATAATAAAAGTATCCTAAACTATCACAGGGTATCAAAAAAGAGCAATTACTCACCGTAGATCTTTGAGAGACTCTCCTCCACTGGTCCACACCTTTGGAACAGTAAGCCGTTGGTGTCAGGACCACTCAGAAACATTTTTTTTAGCTGGCGGCTGCCACGATGATGTGCAATGTTGCTGCCTATATAATCGTGGGTTGCCCCATTGCTTTTCAGTTCCCTGCCAGAGTTAAGCTTGGAGGGCTGCTTACAGTGAGGAACTAGGAGACCAAACCAATACCAAGCGCACAAGGAGAGGCATGGGACTGGAAGAAAAACTTACTCACCTTAGTAATCTTGTTTCTTCCTAGGTATTCTTCTATATTCATAACTCTCTGCAGTCAGCCTCCTAAGCAGAGCTGCCTGGAGAAAATGGAACTATATGCAAATGATAGAACTATCATTGGCTCGTGACAACATATTCAAACTGCTGCCCTTATCAGCTGCAACATTCCATCAACGTATCAGATTTCTAAAGAGCCTACAAGGCAACCTGGGTTAGGTACGATTTCCCAACACACTAAATCCCACTGCACTATTGCCAGACACCGAAATCCCGAAAAACAAAATGCCGACAGGTATGAAAACCTGTGAGTTGATATCCCGACATTTGCCATGTCGGGTTCTGTCGGGCTTAGTGCTGTGGTAACTGTGTGATTCAAAATACAAGCAAATGCCACAGTGACACACACACACACAAATTACCATTGCTACCTGCTCTAAGTGTAGCTGTGCCAGAAAGTATGTGGTATGAAAACGTCTTGCGTGAACTGCTTCTTTAGTCCTCAAGCACAGATCCCACAATTTGTCCCTTATACTGACGAGAGCAGCAGTTCAGACTACCAGCAGGGGCCCTTAGCAGTTCAAAAATAATGTCCCTCTTGATGTGATGTACGTCTGCTGCTCAATCCACACAGCCACACAGAACATTTTGAAAGATGTGCCCCACTAGATACAGGCGCTCCTCCTCATGGCCATAGATTCCATTTGCAGATCACTGTGGCTCATGAGAACCACTGCCAAAGACTTCCACAGGTGGGTTGTACGGGAAGGGAAAGTGGGGAGTATTTACAGCACACAGACAGAATAGAGTAAGTGGTTGACAATCTTAATTTATTATGTATTCAGTGCTGCAGGGTTGGGTGCTATCTAGTGCCAAAAGGAAGAAGAATGGCTCAAATAAAAATAGCTTAATGGGAAATGTTCCCAATGTGTCTGGCTTTATGCTGCTGCAGGCTAATAAGATCAGGATTTGTTACTAGTTTTGTTAATTATGGTCTTATGTGCCTAAGGGGTAACCGTCAGCAGTGAAGTGGGCTCCTATATACAGTAATTCCTTTTATTTTTTTAAGGTTTTTTCTCTCAAGATTCCTTCAGCCAAATCTCTGAGTTTACTTAGTCGGGATTATAACATTCGGGAATGTACATGTCGGGCAAATAACATGCGGGCAGACAAAAGTCGGGAATGCAACCCAGTCGGGATTTTGGAGTTGGGCTAATCCATGTCGGGATTTTGACAGTCAGGAATTAGTAAGGATCCCAGGCAACCTATACTAAGACTATCTAAATATACTTATCTAAATGTAACACAACTAATCTGTCCATGACAGTATGAAACACCCTGAATATTATTGTAATACTTTACCCCCCAGAATCACCTGGAAAAAGAAGGGAATTAAATGTTTCCCACTAGGGTTAAAAATATATATGCCAGGGTTTGGGACTTTCCATTAGAAAACTCGATCAGGAGTGCAGAGGCACTGGTTCTGGAAAGGGAGGCAGGGTGGGAGAGTTATGAATATCGAAAAATACCTTGGAAGAAACAAGATTATGAAGGTGAGTAATTTTTTTCTTCTAACCCCAGGTATTCTTCTATATTCCTAACTCTCTGCAGACTTCAAAGCAGTACCTTTGGAGGTGGGCAGAGTACCTACCTAGGAAAAAGGCTCTGCAGGACTGCTGCGCCAAATCTGGCATCACTTCCAATCTGGACTGTATGTCCAAATTGTAGTGTTTAGTAAATGTGCTAACTTTTGAGTAGCAAAACTGAATGCACTGGACTATCCAGCAAGAGACTGACCTCTTAGAAGCTGGGGTGCCTTTACTCACATCCCCATAAGTGAGAAACAGTTGTCGCTTGTCATGTCTATGATCCCTAGTGTGGGTCAAACAGTAACTTAATGCCCTTTTGACATCCAGACTATGGAGTCTGTGCTCACCTGAACTACAATGTTCAGTGAAGAAAACTGGCAATGTAATGGATTGGTTCAAGTGAAAATCAGAAACCACTTTAGGGAGAAATTTCCTATTTGTTCTCAGCACCACTTTGTCATTATGGAACAAAAGGTAGTCCTTTTCAACACACAAGGCTTGTAGTTCACTGATTCTTCTAGCTGAAGTAAATGCAACCAGAAATACAGTCTTCTGGGTAACATATTTAAAATGTGCAGAAGACATAGGCTCAAAATGAGGTTTCATGAGCTGAGCAATGCATATGTTCAGGTCCCATACTGGAACTGATTCCCTAACAGGTGGGTGCAAGTGGCACAGACCTTTAAAGAACTTCTTGAAAATGGGGTTGGATGCCATGGAGATACCTCCCCCAGCAGAAATGTAGGCAGAGACTGATGCCAGATTCACCTTCAGGGATGTATATTTCAACCCCTGAGGGTGGAGGTATATGTGAGGTATTCCAGGACAACTGGCATCTCTACTAAGGTAGGGGAACTCTCCTTGGAAATACACCAAATAGAAAACCTTTTCCATTCTGATGCATAGGTTTTCTTAGTCAAAGACTTTCTATATCCTTTCAGGATATGCAGAATGCTTTGGGAAAGATTTAAATTTGCATATTCTAAGTTCTCAAGAGCCATGCCTTGAGTCTGAGAGACCTGAGATTTGGATACAAGATCTTGCACTGGTGGGAGGTCAACAGGTTTTGCCGCCTGTGTAAGTGTATTGGTTTGGTTACAGACATGGAAAGTAGTAAAGGGTACAATGGCTTCCTGGCTCAGTCTGGTGCTATCAGAATCATTGATGCAGGTTGTGACCTGAGTTTGATCAGGACCCTGAAGATGAGAGGAAAGGGAGGAAAAGCACACAGACTTTTTCCTGACCAGTTCAGAGCCAGAGCATCCAATGGGATTGTTCCCTTGGCTGGTGGCCTGCAACAAAAGAGGGGCAGTAGGTGATTCTCTTGGGATGCAAAGAGATCCACCTCTGGTGTGCCCCATCTCTTGAACACTGAGTCCAGCACTTGCCTGTTGATGGACCACACATGATGCGCCTGATTGATTCTGCTCAGGGCATCTGTCAGGGTGTTATCCTTTCCTGGTACATGAATGGCCTATAATGAGTCCTTTAGTGAGTAAACCAGACTCCAGACTTTCATAGCTTCTGAGCATAGGGGGTCTGACCTTGTTCCCCTTGCTTGTTTATACAGTACATTGTTGTGGTGTTGTCTGTCCTGACTTGCACCACTTCTCCTTGTACCAGATAGGTGAATGTTTTCAAGGCCAGAAACACTGCCCTTAGCTCCAGCAAATTTATATGCACGAGTGACTCTGTGATGGACCAGGTTCCATGAGTGGTGTGATCCCTTAAATGAGCACCCCACCCTAACAGAGAGGCATCGGTTGTAAGGATAGCTTATGGGGTTCCCCCTTTGGAAGGTACCCCTTCCCTGAGGCTGTCTGCTTCCTTCCACCACTGGAGGGCTTGAAGCAAGGTTCTTGTTACTGGAACTGGTTTTGTCAGTTTCTCTTTTCACTGGCACCAGTGTGCTCTGAGATGAAACTGTACATCTCTCATTTGGAACCTGGCTCCCAGGACTGTGCCTGTTGCTGCGGCCACATGTCCCAGAAGCTGCAGAAACTGTCTTGCTGGTCATGGCTCGTTCAGCTTGAATGAGGCAGCTAACTGCAGAATGCTTTGCACCCTGTTGTGAGAGAGGAAAGCTCTTCCCTGTACTTGGTTCTGTTCTGCTCCTATGAAGTGCCGGACTTGTACTGGAGTGAGAATGGATTTTTCCTGATTTACCAGGAATCCTAGAGACTGTAACAGGTTTAGTGTTACCTGCTGTGGTGAACTTCCCACCACTAGCCAATCGTCAAGATAGGGGAAGACTGATATACCTAACCTTCTTAGGTATGCCACTACCACTGCCAGGCACTTTGTAAACACCCTGGGTGCTGAAGTGAGGCCAAAAGGTAGAGCTGAGAATTGATAATGTCCTGATGGAAGTCTGAATCTGAGGTACTTGCTGTGAGATTCTCTTATTATGATGTGAAAGTAGGCATCCTTCAGATCTAGAGATGCCAGCCAATCTCCCTGCTGGATTACTGGCAAAATCATTGCCAGTGTGACCATTTTGAACTTTGGTTTTATTAGATACCTGTTCAATAGTCTGAGGTCTAGAATAGGCCGCCACTCCCCATTTTTCTGTTTGGTGAGGAAGTATCTTGAATAGAAACCTCTTCCTTTCTGATGAATTGGGACACACTCCACTGCCTTTAGCTGCAGTAGGCTTTGAATCTCCTTCTCCAGGAGTTTTTTTTCTCTATGAGGGAAGCTGGCTTTAACACCCTTGTTCTCAAGGGAGGAAAAGACTTAAAACTCAGGGACAAACCCCGACTCACTACCTCCAGGATCCACTTGTCTGTGGTAATGGGATTGCCAAGCCTGGCAACAGTAAGCCAGTCTTACCCCTACTGATAGAGGGGAGACAGCTTTGATCATTAAGCCAGGGGTTATGATTTGCCTGGGGCTGAGCTTGGGTAGTTTGGGAACCTCTCCTAGAGCCCCTTCTACCTCTGCCCCTGAAATACCCAGTCTGATGTGGGTATTGTTGACACTGGGGGACAGCCTGTGCCTGGTAAAAAGGCCTACTATAAGCTGTCCTTCCTCTGCCTCCCCTTCCATATGGCCAATAGGAGGAGGAAGGCCTCTCTTTTGAGGAATTACTCTTATAGGTGGCCTTATATTTATCCATCTTCTTCATGTATGCTTCAGTCTGTTGACCGAATAATGAATGATCCAGTACAGGGAAATCCATTACCTTGGCCTGGGTATCTTGTGTTAGATTAGTAGCCCTGAGCCATGCCAGCCTTCTAAGGGCTATGGTAAGGGCCATCCATCTGGCAGCATTGTCGCTGGCATCTGCTGACATTCAAAATTGGTACTTGGCTGCTTCCAGTCTGAACCTGGCTGTTTCAGCCAAATCATCAGAGAGGTGTGAAGGAGCCTTCTCTGCCATGGCCAACATGGACTGCCACAGTGATTTTTGGTACTGTGCTGCATAAGCTTGGTAGTTAGCCTGTCTTATTCCCAGTGAAGCAGCTAAATAACCTATCTTTGCCATTCTGTCTATTTTTCGAGAGTCCTTCTCAAGTGGGTGAGAAGCTAAGGGAACCCTCACCTTCTCACAGGCTGCTTGCTGGACTATCCTCTGATGATCAGGGTGAGAGAAGAGGAATTCAGCCCCTTGTCTGTCCGGTTGGTACTTTTTATCTGCCTTCTTGTCCAGAGGTGGAACAGAATTTGGAGACTGCAGGATCTTATACAAATCTTTTTTTTTTTTTAAACTTGTTTACAGGGAGTAGAATTTTCTTTGTGGGTGCTAACCCCATCATCTCCATATATTCGGCCTCATCTTCATCCTCTATGACCTCTGTGGTAGCCAGATCAAGGGCATCTACTATTTTCCTTACAAAGGAAAAATGAGAGGAAAAATCCTCTGGTCTAAGGGGAGAACCGAACTCTAGATCTGGTGAGATATCTGGTTCAATAGGCTCACCTTCATCCATTTCAGGTAAATCATATTCTTCAGACTCCATCATATCCTGAGATGGGTTTGGTTCAGAGGAGGGACCAACCTGGATTTGAACGGGTACTGGGAGGGTTGGAGTAGGTATGAAACCCTACAGAGCCTGTATGACCTTCATGGCCTGGATAATCTCCTCTGATGATGGCAGGCTGTGAGGCACAGGTGAAACCTCTTTTGGTTTATCAGCCAGGGGATCAACATGCTTTATCTTCTTGGTTTTTTTTAGTGGGAACCGGAGAGTCAGCCAGATCACCCATCCTTTTTTCAGTAGCTGTTTCACCCTTGTCAGGGGTGCTCAAAGACGAGACAGCAGTTCCACCTGTAGGCTTAGAGGGTGTGGGTTGGTCAGAACCTGTAATACCCTTCTCCAGTCTCTTTTGGAGTCTTTCAAGTCTCTTTTCTACTGTTTTCTGTGGAAATGATTTGCAGATATCACAATCTGCTGAAAAATGGTCATTTCCCAGGCAGACCACACATAAATCGTGCTGGTCTGCCTTTGCAAAAATTTCCCCACAGTTAAGGTAGTTTTTAAACCCTGGGGATCCAGTCTTTTTTTTTTTTTTTTTTACTTAGTATTTATCCCTCTTACTGCTCCTCTCACCACTCATTCAGACTTCCTCTGCTGCACTGTCCTTCTTCACACCGGGGTCTGCCCCTAGAGTACCTGGTCCCACATAGTCCCTTGATGGCGGATTACCCCGGTGGTGGGAGAGCCCCAACTCCCCAACCATTGACTGTGGACCTTGTAGCTGGAGTCTGCCCAGATGATCCAGTGCTGGTGAGGAGTCGTCACCTAGGCGAGACGAGGGTGTTTTTCATGTATTCTTCCCAAGCGTCAACGTGCAATGAGGGCCAACGAGCGAGGAGGCACGGTAAGATGCACCTCCTGCTCCGCCCCTCTGCCAACGTCTGCCCCATTCCTATGCTGCTACCTCCCTCTACTGCACCTACCACCCAAGCTCCCCCAGGTGGCGGTATCGCGGCAGGAGCTTGCAGTTTGTCGCCCCCAGAGAAGGAGAGCAGCCATCGGGCGCCCAATCCTTCTTCTCCCGGCTGACCCCCGTGTCCGTGCTTGTTCCCATCATGGCCCGACGCAGTGCGAGGTAAGGCATTCAGCGCCTCAGCCCTCTGCGCCACCGGGCCAGCGGGATGCAGACTTTTTCTTTGGTTTTCTGCCATCGTCAAACTGATAAAGAAAACAAGAACTGTAATAAAGACTTTACTCTTTATATATTTTTTTGTGGTCAGTTCAGGAACCGATTAAAGTTCTGATAATGAACCGGGGACTGAAGAATTAGAACCGGGTTAGTGGTACACAGAAACCGGATTAGCAGTTTCAAATACAACAAATATCACAATTTAATAAACTAAAATAAGTAAAACTATTTACCGGAGATAGTAAATAAAGCTCTGGAACGGGTACAAAGACCCGGTTCCCCAATGGTTATACCGAACCGTGAGGAACCGAGAAAATAAACTAAAATAACACTAAATAATGCTAACTAAGCTAACGTTAAAGTAATAAACAGAACATAAAGGCAGCAGTAAGAATACTAATATAAGAAACTGCTTATATTCAGTGAAGAGCCACAAGGAACGACTGATATGGGAAGTCTCCTGGGCATCTTGACTTGTCAGGCGGAGAAAGAAATCTGATACGTTGATGGAATGTTGCAGCTGATAAGGGCAGCAGTTTGAATATGGGTCACGAGCCAATGATAGTTCTATCATTTGCATACAGTTCCATTTTCTCCAGGCAGCTCTGCTTAGGAGGCTGACTGCAGAGAGGAATATAGAAGAATACCTGGGGTTAGAAGAAAACAATTGCTCACCATACTAATACTGTTTCTTCCCAAGGGATCCCTCACTATGTTTAACAGCAATCATTCCCCTGGAATGAGCAGCCCTGGAGCTTTAGAAATTTTATGCAAACTATGGAATTTTGGAGTTAAATTAAAATCCTGCCTTGTGGTCACACTCACCCCTGCCTTTTAACATCAGATTTATTTCTGAAGCTAGGGAGAGCTGCGTCCACTAAAACTAATTATAATGTCTAGCAAATATTCTAACATTTTTTACAACAATTTTGAAAAATGGTTGAAACAAGGCAGAACAAAATTATTTGTTTTGAAAAATAATATAATTCAGACCACTGAGGAACAACTGTAAAGACACTGTAAAGATTAATGCTCAAGCAAGCAGAAAACTGATTCTTGTCTGAAATTTTTTAACAGGTTCTGGATGGAGAAGCAGGGATTAGGGACTGTTAAACATACTGCAGTGAGGGATCCTTTTGGAAAAAACAACATTACTACAGTGACTCATTTTACATCACCACAAGAAGGTTCCACAGTTACTGCTCATCTCCTTTATTGTTGCATCCACAGCAGCAAGAAACTATTACATTACATCAGCAGACCAGGACGAAAAACTGGTTCTGCAAAGAAAAAAAGCAACATTTCACCAATATCCTACGCTCCCAGCCCCCCACAATGCAATGCATAGGGGTATATCATTCCAGGTCAGCACTCCCACTTCCTCTTCTCTTGCTGTGTGCCACAGAAGCAAGCTGTACTTACTTTGTTTATGCTTTGGCCTTGCCTTTGTTTGAACCACATGGTTTCAGCATTTCAGTACTGCCAGTGGCTCTTCTGATCTCCAGACTGTATTTCTGGCTCATTAGATCACTTCTGCTCTTATTTAAAGCTCCCTGCTTCAGTTAAACAGGCATAAAAAGCTTTTATCCCCCCCAACTGTCTTGATTTTTTTGACATTTTAATCGGTGTTTGGACCTGCATCCAGCTACCATACTTAGAGAGATCTCCGAGAAAGAGAAATTGAAGATGGACATCCTGGAAGAGGTCAGGAAATTGTTAAAAAATGCAATTAGAGATGAGGATTCCAGCATTTCAGAAGACCCTCCGGCTGATGCTTCTACTTCTTGCCAGCAGGTCTTTTTCAAGGCCTAGGTAGGCTGAGAGCAATCTGAGTATAGGAGAGGGGCTCTCTGGTAAGGTCCAGAATCCCCATGGAAGTTCCACTTCCGGAAGAAATTCTGTTTCATAAAAAGAAGCAAAAAAGAAAGCACTCTAAAGAGTCCCTTAAGGGTAAAGCCAAAAAGGCAAAGACATCCAGGCATTATATTAACTCTTCTGATTCTCCTTCAGACAGTGATTCTGATTCTGTACTATCATAGTATTCTAATTATGATTTTTATTATGCCAACAATTTTGATGGAGAAGGGCACTCCTCTGAAAACAGCCTGGGCATGGCTAACCCAGACATAGGAGAGCAAGACAGCCATCTAATCCTGAAAACAGAAACTCCAGCATTCTTCAGATTGGGCCCCTCATGAGATGGCTGCAAAAATATGATAAAAAAATGAGAAAGCCTACTGATAGAAAATATATTCAAAAATGAGAATTCAAAGCCCTTGGACACAATTAAGCCATAAATTGTCAATAGCCCCAGAATTAGATAATGATGTCATAACATTTTTGGACATAATGGCAAAGTCCCCAAGAAAGGACTAGACAGATGCCTTAAGGTGTACCAAGATAAGCTTCTAGATATGTCTGGTCCTCTTGCACTATTATTGGATGAGGCCTAGAGGGTCAGTGATGAAAGCAAACTGGTAAATCCAAAAATTTTAAGGGGATGGACTCAGAGAGCCATATGTTTCATAGGTAATGTTAATTCTGCCATTGCAGTGGGCAGATGCAAAATAGCCCTGCTAAGAGTTCATCCCAAAGCTGTTAAATTGGCATGGAAAGATGTAGGCCCAGCAGCACAACGGTGGCTGTTTGGTGACCCCTTGATTACAGAGATGGGCAAAAAAGACAAAGTTTATTTCTCTGTGAGGAAAGCCCAGCCATCTTACAATCTTACAACTACTCCACCAAACCTTATGTTTTTGGCAGAGCCGAGGGTGACAGGGGCCATACTCTCAGCCACAACGTCCCCTCCAGAGGCTCCTACAATGGGCAAGTTTCCCGAAGAGGCCAGGGCAGAGGCAGTTTCCAGCCAAGACCATACTGAAGAGGCTACTGAGGTAACAAACAAGGTTTCTGCCACAAGCAAAGTGGAGGTAAGTATGCTCATATCCAGGGCCACGGGAACCTCTCTATTGTGCAGAGTTGAACTTTTGTTTTGACCCCAGAACCACCATCCTTTGCAGGGCAGATTATTCCACTACACCCATCTGGAGCTCAATGGATCCAGGACACAGGACACAGTCCAGGGCTCTGGGTTGGAACTGATGCAGTTCCCAGCACAACTAAGGACTTCAAGGCAAACTGCTTTTTCCAGAGTGCAAACTATAATGTTGCAAGAGGAAATCTTGGAGATGTCCAAGACAGGGGCAATTTCTCTGGCAAAGGAAAGTCATTAGGGTTTCTGACCAATATTTTTCTAGTATCAAAGAAAGATAGGAGTCTAAGGCCTATTATAAATTTTAGACAATTAAATCAGTAGGTTCACTACAGAAATTTCAAAATGGAGGGTATCTGCCTCCTAAGGGATACCCTCCTTCAGGGGGACAGGTTAGCCCGCATTGATCTAAAAGATGCTTACTTCACATTGGCCCTTCGGGGACACAGACAGAAAGTAGCTTCAGCTTCTTTTTGGGGGGATTTGGCAATTCAGTTGTCTTCCCTACTGCCTGACTGTTGCCCCATTAAGTTTCATAAAGCTACTCAACCCAGTGGTAGCCTGGATTTGGGAAGCAGGGATCAGGTTAATTTACTTGGAGGATTTGCTGATCATAGGTTAGAACCAGACGCAGCTGATAGAGAATGTTTAGGCCATATGCCTACTTCTCCAGAGGCTGGGGTTTGTGATCAACTCCAAGAAGTTTCAATTGATTCCTTCTTAGATTTTGGAGTTTTTGTGGTTCCAAGTCGGCACGAATCAGGCTCTCCTCAGGCTTCCCCAGGAGAAAGTAAATGTTATCAGGAAGGAGCTGAGGAGAACCTTGAGAGCACAGACAGTGCCCCTCAGGTCTTTGGTCGGAATGATCGGGCTCCTAACCTCTTCCATTCAGGCCATCTTCCCAGCACCCCTACTTTACAGGGTGTTGCACAGACTGAAAGCGGAAGCTTAATAGCAACACAAGCCCTATAATTGTCCAGATGCTCTGACAGCAGAAGTGAGGGAGGAACTGCAATGGTTTGCCCATGTCCATGTGCCTGCAAAAGGAGTGACCATCACTACAGTGCAAGCACAATGCTGCTGCCCAGAATCATGCCGGACTATTGTGCCACCTAACCCTGACAGCACGCAATACCCCCACTGCAATGGGCTTCACCTTCCACACCCCCAATCTTATTTATAATTGCCTCCATGTCTGAGGTGTTTTGAGACATGGGGCAACACCCTTGCATCACTCTAAATGTACAGCACTGCAACATGTATTTCACCTCTATGACAGGCAAACTGGTTCAGTCGCCCACATTACGGTGCCCTAACAATGGTATGTGAATTGCAATGGTATTTGCAGCACATGTTAGCTTGGAACAGCAGAGCTATCTTTGAGATGGCACCGGACATCCTAATAGAGACACATGCCAGTCTGGTGGGTTTGGGTACCAGATGTGGGAAAATAAACACAGGGGGTAAATGGTCTCAGGAGGAGTCAAACCTGCATATCAATTGCCTGGAACTATTACTTGGGTCCTTTGTGATCAAAAGTCAGGCCAGACAAGAGGGGCTATTGTCAATTTTATTGCGCATGGACAATGTGTCAACAGTCAGGTATATAAACAAGTTGGGGGGAGACCAAATCATCCTCTCTGGTTCCCTTAGCCAAGGACTTCTGGCATTACTACCTTCTTAACCAGATTACGGTTCACTCTCAGCTCATACCAGGGATGTTCAACCACCTAGCAGATTGGCACTCCAGATGTCTGACAGATTTGAGGGACTGGACTCTGAATCAGACAGTATTTGCACAAATTCAGAGAACTTTGGGTCCCCTGGAGATGGACTTGTTTGCCTCCCATCTGAACTGCTGATTATAGCGTTTCTTCAACTGAAGACCAGACCCAGAGGCCCTAGAGGTGGATGCCTTCTTTCAAGACTGGAGGAACCTGAAACCCTACACCTTCCTAACCTTCACCATGATAGTCTGAACTTTGGCCCATGGCAGGAGGCATAACAGCATCTTGATGATAGTTACCCCTGTGTGGCCAGTGCAACCTTGGTACCACTCTCTCCTGTGGATGTCAGTTTTCCAACCTCTCCTCCTCCCATACAGGGAAGACCTTCTATGCAATCCCTCAGGGAGTCTTCATCCCCTGATAGTCAATTAGTCCCTCATGCTGTTCGCTTGAAGAGTTTCAGGGAATCATGGACAATCCCTCCACTTTCAGAAGGGCCTGCTGCTCTTCTCAGAGAGGCATGGATGCCTGGCACCAGGAAGGTCTATAAAGCTGCACAGATATTCTGGTCTGGCTGGCGGATCTGTTTCAGACATCTTTAACATGGATTCTGGAATTTATGTTCTCTCTGTATCAAGAGGGAAAAACATACAGATCTATTAACACATATACTGTAGGTCTTCAATCTCGGTGGGACACTGCCTGCTTGATGGTAAGTTAGTGGGCCAACATCCAGTGGTAAAGCAATTTATGAAAGGCATTCAGTGGTCCAGACCTTCCCTTCCAAGATGCAGTGTTTTCTGGGATGTTAACAGAGTGTTTGATCTGTTCAGATCTTGGGATCTTAATTCTCAGTTATCTCTTAAACAACTGTCAACTAAACTTGCTATGTTGTTGTGTTGGCCATCCAATAAAAGATCTTCTGATGTTAGAGCACTAGAGGTTTCCAGGAGACAATATCTTCCTGGGGGGTGGAGCTCACTGTGATTATGAGAACCAAAACAGCTATACCCTCTTTGTTTTTTCCAGCCTTTGACCAACAGCAGCACCTTTGCATGGTGAACAGTTTGAAGGAATAGGAGTCACAGACAGTGAAGATCAGAGGAAGTCACAACCAACTTTTGATTTCTTTTGTCAAACCACATGCCCCTATCTCCTCCACAATCACTGCTCAATGGTTCAGGTGGTTTATAGACTAAGCGGGGATACCGCCTCCTTTGGGGCTTACTCAGTAAGGGGAGCCATGGCCAGCAAAGCAGCCTCTAAGGCAGCTAGAACAGAAGAAATCCTGAAGGCTGCTGACTGGGCTAAGGTTGCTGTGTTTAAGCAGTTTTATCTGAAACCGATATTTGATTCTTCTGTGACTAATGCTGTCTCCAGAGCTTTGAACTAGCAGTAACTGTGGAGTCTCTGTGTGGTGACTTAAAATTGTGATTTTGCAAAAGCGAAGCTTGCAGGAAAATTATTTTACTAACCACACAGAGGCAAAACAACCACAGCCACCCCCCTTCCCACCCTTATTTTGTGTATTCTCTTCGAGCTCCTCAGGAGCAACTTGAAGAAGACTGACAAATTGGAATTCAAGGCACATTTACCTGACCACACAAAGTGAGAAATGGAACTAAGAGACTCTTGGCATAAAATGGAATGTTACTTCCACTCGCAGAAGAAAAGAGGAAGTGGGAGTGCTGACCTGGACTGATATACCCCTATGCACTGCATTGTTGGGGCTAGAAGCATGGGATACTGGAGAAATTTTCCTTTTTTCACAGGACCAGTTTTCTTCCAGGTCTGCTGATGTAACATGATATTTTCTTGCTGCTGTAGGGGCAACAATAAAGGCAATAAGCAGTAACTGTGGAGACTCCGCATGGTTAATAAAATCATGGCTATCCTGCAAGCTTTGCTCTTGGACAATCACAATTTTTTCTTTAAACCATTGGGATTCCTTATTTGATTTAATAACAGAAGACTACATAGCAGTACCCTGGGAGGCAGAGTACAGAATATATTTAGGGAAAGGGGGTTGCTAGACAGCAGCACCAAAACTGGCATCCCTTCTGGACTGTATGTCCAGGCAGTAGTGTTTTATGAAAGTGTGTACTGTTTTCCAGGCAGATGCTTTACAAATTTCTTGCAGGGGGATACCCCTTGATGCTGCCATTGAAGCAGAAGTGCCCCTTATACAGTGTGGCCTGAGGTCTCTGGGTGGTAATTTACCAGCTTTGTCATAACAACGGCTATACAAGAAACAACTTTATATTGAATTTCGTAAGGTAGAATAGTGCTTCCCTGAAAGCAGGAACCACCCCAAGAAATGGCATTCTCTAGTTCCAGGAAATTGATTGGGAACTGGATAAATATCCTAGAACTAAAACAATTTAACTAAATAACACCCTAACACAGAGTACTGAGAAAACTAAAGTACTTAAGCAATATAAAATTGCAAAACAATAAGCCATAAACCAGCTGGAAGTGTAGAGATGACTTCAGGGTGACTGCTCTCTTCAGGCAGACAAATACATCTGGTTTTAAAAGGCAAAGGTGAGCATGACCACACAGCAGAGTTTGAATTTCATTCTAAAATTTCATAATTTGCATAAAATTCCAAAGCTCCAGGGCTGCTCATTCAAGGGGAATGATTGCTGTTGTTAAACATAAGTGAGGTATTCCTGGGGTTGGAAACATAGTGTATATATAAGGCACTTATGGACACCTCCAAACAAAGTAGTGGACAAACTTGCCAGCTGAAGACTCAAAGGGGGAAGTAGGGTGGGTGCACTGGGGCCCAATGGAGGATATTATCTTGAAGGTCTACTGTTATGGTGAGTAACTGTTTTATCATCATCAAGGATATTCCCTCTATTGGGCAACATCTTTGGAATGATTTCCAAGCACTAAACAAGGTACCCAGGGAGGATGGCAAAGTCTGAAATGCAATCAGGACAGAGGGCCTTAATACCTCAAGACCAAATCCAGCACATCTGTGAGATGATATCTAGACTACAGTGCTTCAAGTTCAAGTGTACAGTAGTTCAAGTTTACTGGCAGGAAAAACTCAGCTGAGCAGGCTCATTTACAAGGAGGTCCTGAATAACAACAAGGACTATATACATAGCCATATTCAAAGTATACATTTAAGCAGTACACTGATGAGCATCTAGGAAAAAGAAAGACAAAATTATGTACACCATATATACAGAGGCACGCTACAGCTAGAGATAAATACATGGTACACACTGGGTAACAAGGTATCACCTTGTGAAAGCAGCAGAGACTCCAAGGGCAGCAACAAAAGTATGGATAGTGAGCATAGTCAGTGTAGACATTGTTTTGGATACGGTCAGAGGGAAGATGGGGCAGATTACAAGTGGGGCGGAGGGTAGAAGGGGGCTGACAAGAGAGGGGAGGAGGAGGAGGTAGATCTGAGTGTAGTACGATGGCTGTGATGGCTAGCTTAGTGCTTAGTGAAGGTATGCAGAGTCCTCTACGTGGCAGCAGCACATACTGTATGTCAGCTGCAGAAACATTCTGAAAGCAAGCAGCTAAAGTGGCCATACCACATGTAGAGTGGCCACACACAGCACCAGGAAGTTCCTCATTGTACTTTCTATAACAAAGTTCAGTACAGTAAGCCAGCCATTTGGACAGCACTGTTTACATGCAGTGGTGCCCTCTTTCCCAGGAACAAATGAAACAAAATCTGGGAGGATCTTCTGCAGTCCATAGTGCCATCAAGATTCTAAGCAGTGTTCTACGTATATCTAGTGTATGTAGCAATGTTCTGGATAATACACAGGAAAGTGTATGGTCTGATTTAATGTGAAATCAGACACCAGCTTAGGTAGAAAATGAGGACTGGTCCACAAAATTGCTCTGTTCTTTTTGAAAATCAAAGAAAAAGTTTCACTTATCAGAGCCTGAAGCTCAGAAATCAAAAAAGCAGACGTCATGGTGGCCAAAACCAGCATTTTCCATGAAAGCAAATATATCTCACAAATGGCAGCAGGCTCAAACAGAGCCACATTCAATTTCTCAAGCATGAAATCCAGGCCCCAAGGAGGAATTGGATTACGAATTATGGGACTCCTGTGTAGAACACCCTTTAAAAATGTACAGGACACCTCTAGTTGTGCCACTGTGCACCCAGGGGCATGGAAAGCTAAAATGGCAGCCAACTGCACCTTAAAGGATGGGTACTAGAAACCAGAGTCAGATAGGGACAAAAGGTAGTCCAGTACAGTACTGACAGGACATGTAAATGGGTCCGCTGAATGGGAAGCACACCACATGGAGAAGTGCTTCACTTTTATTGAATATATGTGTCTAGTACCTGTAGACGGCTTTCTAACCACAAGCAAGACATCAGCCACTTGAGGGGAAACCCCAAAATGGGCAATGGTGCCAGTGTGGCTCAGATGGGAGCACATCTGCCTCTAGGCCAGAAGATCATGGGTTCTAGCCCCACACCAGAAGTGGGCTCATACCATCAATGCTGGCACCTGAGTGCAGTACTAGAGGGTGCTGTACTCTTGGAGTGTGCTGTCCTTGAGATGAGATGTTAATCCGATGTCCCTTCTACCCATATCTGGTGCTATCCTGGTGGGTGTCCAGGTGGAAGTTAGAGAACTCAAGGCACTTTTCTCAAGAGTAGGGATTTTCCCTGGTGTCCTGGCCAAATTCTCCATCCAATAAAACTGGCTCATGCAATTGTTCAAGGCTGTGTGTAGGTGCTGATGTGCAAAATAGCTGCCACTACACATTCAGTAACTTCACTACCAGTCTAGCACTGCTTGTAAAGCATTTTGGGATGCAGTGTGTATTAAAACCTTTATATAAATGCGGATTCTTCTTCATTTTCTTCTTTGTCTTTAGAAGCCAGGCATGTAGATGCAGGGGCTGCAGGTTTCGATGGCCCAGGAAACCCTGAGCCTGAGACAGCAGGTCTTGACAAAGGGAAGCTGAAAAGGAGGCTCCTCTGCCAGATGCTGCAGAAGCAGAAACCAAAACTGGTGATGCCAGAAGGAAGAGCCACTAGTATTAAAGGGGCATGTTCCACCCACAGTTTGAACAGTACCCTCTGAACAATAAGGATTTCAGGAAAGGCATAAAGGAACCTCGTATTCAAGGAGAATGTCAATGCATGTTGCAAACAACTCCATGCACTGGAGGAAGCAGAAACATGTCAGTTTTGCATTTGTGTGGGGACGCAAAAAGGTCCATCTCTGGGAAGTTCAAACCCCACTTTGTGAAAAGGTAATGTACCACAGAGGTCAGCCATACCCATTCATATACCAGGGACAGAGACCTGCTTAGCCTGTCTGCCAAGTTGCTTTGCACACCTAGGAGAAACATGGCTGATAGCTGGAGGCCATGAGACATCACCCAATATCCCACTGTCATCGCTTCACTGCACAGTGGACAACAGTGAGTGTCCCCTTGCATGTTTATGTACTGCATGGCACTGACATTTGTCTGTTTAAATCAGCAAGGGACCAAGGATGAGGTGGTCCTGGAAAGCTTGGAAACCCAACTCTTGATCGGTCCTGGACCCTTGGGTCTAAAAGGATCCCAGATGGGTACCTAAGCTGATGCTTGAGAAATCCATTGTGAGGATCACCATGGGAGTCAGAGAAAAGAATGGAACGCCCTGTAACAGGTTCAAGGGGTCTGTCCACCACACTAGAGCATGGCACAGAGGAGATGTGATGAGGACCATTTATTCCAGCTCATCTGTCAGCTGATCCCATTGTACCCAAGGAGTCCAGTGTGGTATGTGCACATAGAGACAGACGTAGGGAAATAATGATGGCAGCAGCCATCAGTCCCAAGAGACAGAACATTGTCCAAGCACACAGATAATGACTCCTGTGTATCAACAGGGCCTGGACAACAGTAGCTTCCACCCTGTCAGCAGGTACGAAGGCACTGTGCTCACTGCCCTGTCCAGCACCACACCAATATACTGGAGGCGCTGACAAGGAACGAGTATGGATTTTGGTACGTTTATCATACTGCTTACTTCCTTGCACAATGTCTCATTCTGCACAATGTGTACCAAATTGCTTTCCTGGACAGGGAACTCAGGAGCAAATCATCCAGATTGAAGACACCTTTCCTTCCAAAGGGCTGCTGCCACAACTGCTAAGCATTTGGTAAATACCTGTAGTGCTTAGGATAAGCCAAAAGGCAGGACTCAGAACTGATAATGGCTGCCTTCCAGCATGAAGTGGAGGTAGTGCCTGTGGCAACTGCGATTTTTTTATGTTCCCCGGTCAGTGGCTTCTGGGATATAACCCCCCAAATTCTTAGCTGGGTCCCGACGTGCAGGGACCTCTAGCACTCACAGCTCGGTCCCGGCATACCAGAATCCTGGCTTCATATTGCTCAATGCAGAGGATTTATGCAGGTTTTTCCCCTTAGTCACAACCCCAGAGGGTGCGGGCACAAAGGATGTATGTCAAGGCTAGCAGCGTGGAGATGCATGTTGCAACCAAGCGCCTAACGGCATCCTGTCTTCCCAACTCCATCAGTCTGAGACCACTGCCCATGCTTCTATCGGCAGCAGTGCTAGTTCAGGCATGATAGCAGCCCTTTTTTCCCTCCCTCCCTCCCTGGACAAGGACAGCATCATCTGGGATGCTCTATCCTCCTGCCTCGGCCAACCTCCAATGACCCAGGACCGTTTCCAAACCTGCGTCGCTGATGGCAATTGTGAATTTTGATAGGAAGGTATGTATCTTTCATGTCCAGGGCACACAGCCAATCCCCATTTTGCAGCAGGGGGATGAGGGCCTGAAGAGACACGGTCAGAAACATTTTGTATTCGATGAACAGGTTTAGGTCTCTGAGGTAAGTACATGATGCAGAACTCCCATCCACTTGGAAACTGGGAAGTTGCAATTGAACCCTTTGCCTATTTTTTGGGGAGGAACAGGTTTGATAGCTCATTGTGTATGCGCAACTGAGCCTCCTCTAGCAGAGGGGATAAGTGAACAAAAGATAAGAAGAAGAAGGTGGGGGAGGATGAACTGGAGAGGTAGACAGCAGTTCCAGAGCATGCCCACTTTTCCACTAGTTCCAGGACCCACTTGTCTGTCATGATCTCCCTGCACTTTGGCAGATTGTAGGAGATCCTACCCTCCCCCACCATAACCCCTAAAGGCACAGTGGAGGAGGAGGAGGAAGAGGGGAGTAAGAAGGTACCGGAGGAGGCATTGTCTGTTATTTTTGGGTGCTTTTACATGGGAACCAGAAAGGAGTGAACCCAGGAAAGGACCACCTCCACAGTTTTTGCACTGGGTTGTTGATGGGAGAAAATGCCACCACAGGCCACAGGCTTTCAAAATGAGCCCCTACCACTCCCCCGTGGGTTGAGGGTTCAGACTTGAATGACCTTAAGTCATCCTGGAGGCCTTAAGTTCATTTAGAGCATTTTCAGCATCACTCATAAATAGCCAATAGCCTATAAAAGGGGCATTCAGCACAGTCTATTGTACATCAGTAGCAAATTTGGCCACCCTAAGGCAGGAATATGTCCAAAAGTATATGCTGGAGGCAGCAGCCCTGGCAGAAGCATCGGAAGCATCATATGTAGAGCATAAATACAGGTTACTCACCTGTAACAGGAGTTCTAGGAGTGGTATATGTTGTTCAACCACGCTTATTGGCAGGTTCCTTGCCGCTTTAAATGTTGCTGGAAGGTCTTCAAGCTGGCTCCTCCCACCCACCCGGGTGGTAAAACCCTTGTCTCTGCCCCATGACGCTTAGATCTAGCCATGAAACCCGTTGCACCGCCCGAAGACAGAGGGAGGTCGGGTGGGTCATGTGGATGAACAACATATACCACTCCTAGAACTCCTGTTACAGGTGAGTAACCTGTATTTCTAGGGTCGTGGATATATTGTTCAATCCACACTTATCGGCAGACTCCTAGCAGTTCTCCGGGAGGAGGGAGGCAAGGCCCGCACCCCTTACTTAGGGAATAAGGACGGGAGAACCGAGGTCCCAAAACCAGCATCCCAGCGTGACTCTAGGTCAATGTGGTAATGGGGAAATAAAGGTGTGTGCTGACTTCCAGGTAGCAGCACTGCACATTTCCTGGATAGGGACGTCCCTAGAAGCAGCCACCAAAGCAGCGGTATGGCAGGTAGAATGAACTCTTATCCCTTTGGGAGGCTCCATGCCCGACCAATCTATAGCAGAGATCTATGCAGGAGGTGACCCACCTGCCTATCGTCCACTTGGCTGCAGGTCTGCCAGGTGCGGCTTCAGCATAGGTGACAAACAGCTGGCGAACCTCTCACCGAACTTCAGCCATCCACTTTTTATAATAAGAGAGCGCTCTTCTAGGGTCCAAAGTATGGAGCCTATATTCTGCCTCTGAGGTGTGATTAGGGTAGAACACCGGCAGAGTCAACACCTGGTTAACGTGAAACTCCGACACCACCTTCGGAAGGAATTTCGGGTGGGGGCACAGGACAACCTTGTCCCTATGGAAGGCCAGATAAGGAGACTCGATGGAAAGCGCCTGGAGTTCTCCCATCCTTCTGGCTGACGTAACAGCCACCAAGAAGGCAGTCTTCCACAACAAGTGAGAGATGTCACACCTGTGCATTGGTTCGAATGGCTTGCCCATGAGCTTAGCCAATACCAGCAGTAGATCCCATGGAGGTGGAGGTTCTCGCACCAGAGGGGATATGTGATCAAGGCCTTTGAAAAAGCACCTGACCACCTTCTCCTGCGCCACCGACTGCTTGCCGGCCCGTGCCCGGTAACAGAGATGGCTGCTAGGTGCATCTTAAGGGTCGTTGACCTAAGTCCTAGTTGAGAAAGGGACCACAGGTAGTCCAGAATGCTAGCCAAGGAACAGGAAGAAGGGTCCAACCCCTTGTCCTGACACCAAATGGAGAATCTCTTCCACTTGAAGGCATAGCATTTTCTGGTCAGCTCCTTATGGGATGCCTCAACGACATTGAGGACCTCATCAGAAAGACCCAAGGCCTGGAATTCTAGCCGCTGAGGAACCAGGGCGTCAGGTGTAGGGATTGAAGGTCCGGATGGAGTACCTTCCCCTTGTTGACTGAGATCAGGTCCGGACAGGCTGGAAGCCGCCTCAGGAGCCTGGAGCTGTGGCTGAGGAGATCTGAATACTAGAACTGGCGGGGCCGGTCTGGGGCTACCATAATCACCTGCGCCTTGTCCCTCTTCACCTTGAGAAGCACCTTGTGGATCAAGGGAAATAGACTGAAGGCATAGAAGAGGCCCGGGGTCCATGGCCTCGAGAAGGCATCCCCCTGCAGCGAGCCCTGCTGAGGGGGGAGGGCATGAAACAGCCTCAGCTTCGCATTCTCCCTGGAGGCGAACAGGTCCACCTGAGGAGTGCCCCAGTGGGAGACCGATCTTGTACTACCTCTGGCAGGAGAGATGCAGCGCCTATCCGGATAAGGGCATCGGCCAGACTGTTTGAGGCTCCTGTCACATGAATGGCTAGGAGATCCGCCTCCAAGCTGATCACGAGAGATCAAGTGTGGAGAGCTTCCTTGCACAGGGGCAAGGAGTGTGTCCCGCCCTGTCGGTTGAGGTAGTACATGGTCGTGGTTTTGTCCGTCTGGACCTGGATCACTTGACCCCATACACACAGAGCGAAGGCGGTGAGGGCTAGTTGGACCACTCGAAGCTCCAGCAGGTTGATGTGGCATTGAGAATCCTGAGGGGACCAGAGGCCATGGGCTCTGAGCTCCCCCAGATGGGCACCCCAACCCATCAGAGAGGTGTTGGTTGTCAGAGTGATCGTCGGCTTGAGGCAGACAAACGGGATACCCTCCTGCAGATGAGCTGGAACGAGCCACCACTGTAGGCTGTCCCACATCTCCTGGGTCACCGCCACTGGCTGGTCCAGACCGGAGCGCTGTGACCATTGGCGGGCCAGCCCCCACTGTAGGGGACGCATATACCAGCGGGCCCAACAGACCACGCTGGTGCAGGCTGCCATGAGGCCCAGGAGGCACAGAAAGTCCCGGGCAGGGCGCAACTGCCCAACCAGAAATAACTGGGCAAGAGGAAAGGACCTCGGCCCTGTCTGCCAGGAGCCGGGCTCTGGCTCGAAGAGAGTCGAGCTCTGCCCCGATGAACTGAATCACCTGCGATGGAACGAGTTCTGACTTGGCCTCGTTGATGAGGAGGCCAATCTGAGAGCAGACCTGGAGGGACAGATCCCTGGACTGCTCCACCTCCAACCTGGAGGGGGCTACACCCAGATGCATTTGGTGAAGAACCTGGGAGCTGGAGAGAGGCCGAAGGACATGGCCTGGAACTCGTAAAGAGATCCCTCTGCTCAAAAGCGGAGGAATTGCTGATGAGATGGGACGGATTGGGACGTGAAAGAACGCGACCTGAAGGTCTGGAGAACAAAACCACATGCCTAGTTCCAAGGATGGAATGATCTGAGCCAGAGTGACCATCCTGAAGGTGCGGCCTTAGGAACTTGTTCAGGTCATGTAGGTTGAGAATGGGGCACAGCCCCCCATCCATTTTGGGACCAGGAAGTACCTGGACACAAACCCTGGGTCTGGAGGAGGATCCGCCACCTCGCTGATCACCTCCTTCTGGAGAAGCAAGGCAATGTCAGCTCGACGAGCCGACAGAGAGGCTGCAGACCCTGTTGCCCCCAGTGGGACGATGGCTTGATAGGGAGGGAACTGCTCGAATTCCAGAGGCAGACCCCTGCCCACCACTTCTAGCACCCAGTGGTCCGTGGTGATAGCGGACCAGGTGGAAAGGAAGTGGCGGAGCCATCCCCCCATGGGGGAAACCCGTGGAGGAGTGATAAGGTAGGGGGCGACACCCCTCAACCAGTCACTGGGCAGGCTTGGAGGAAGGACCCGCTGAGGGACCTCCTGGACCCTTGCCTCCAGGCTTCCTACTGGAGGAAGTTACAGACTTGGCCTTAGGGCGCCAAGTGTGCGCCTGCTGACCCTGGTGCTGGTGCTGCTGGGCCAGACGTGCCACAGGGGTGGAAGGGCAAAAGGGCTTGCGCTGCTGCTGGTGGCCTTTGTCCTTCTGGGCAGATGTGACCGAGTCCAAGGTGGCACTGGACTTCTCAATCCTCTGGAGATGGCCTTCCACCCCCGGCCTGAACAAGTCGGTGTCCAGGAAGGGAACATCTGCCAGCTTGTGCAGGTTGTCTGCCGTGAAGGTGGAGATCCGCAGCCAAGCTCTGTGGTACATGACCACTGCGGCCGCTACTGATCGGGCACAAGAATCACCAATGTCCAACGAAGTTTGGAGCTGTTGTTTTGCCACTGCCCTTCCCTGATCCCGCACCTGCTTGACCGTTGTCTGAAGGTCAGCCTGGAGATGAGGAATCACCTCATCCGGGGAGCCTATGAGGGTGTGTGAGAAATGTACCATCAGAAGTGCTGAGCTAGCCTGACTAAGGCCTAGGGAGGAAGCAGCGTAAACCTTCTGCCCTGCATAATCCAGCTTCTTGGATTCCTTATCGGGTGATTTGTCCACGTCCCAAGTGTTCCTGGAGTGCTGGAAAACACTGTCGATCAATAACTCCTCCGCAGAGGGGTGCTCCGAGAAACCGGAGAGTGAGCCGGTAGGGACTGTGTACTTTCGGGCCATTCTGGCCAAAGGTGTGGGACAAGATGCTGGCCACTGCCACAACTCCAGGGCCGGGCCAACAATGGCTTCAACCACAGGAAAGGCCTCCGTAGGGGAATCCCCTCAGTCCAGTATCTCCATGAGGGGATACTTGGCCCAATTTGAAATGGGTTTGAGCTGCATCCCTGTGGACTCCGAGACGAGCCGAAGCAAACCTAAAAACGAGGATGGGCTCTCGTCCACCGACTGACTGCCCACAGACTCCAGGTCAGGTGGCCTGGAGAACAGGGAGGAGTCGTCATCAGACTCTGAGGAGTCTGCAAACAGCTGCCGGGCGCCTGAGCCACCCTCCACCTGCCGAGGTCGATCGGGAGTGAGGGTGACCGACAACCCGTGGGGCAAGTCCTGACCCGACCGAGAATCCTTGGTCGGGGCCCCAGTTTTTGGTTGTGGAGGTGGGGGTTCCACCACAATGGGTGGAGCAGGTGGCTTCAGCCAAACAACCGGTGCCAGAGTTGGCTCCTCGACCACTACGAGGGGTTGTTTTGGCTGCTCTGGTGACAGCCACTTAATGGCCAGAGAAGCGACGGAGTCGGCTTATTCCTGGATAATAAGAGCTGCTGCTACATTAAATCCTCATAGCGCCGACGCAACTTGCGCTGGAGCCTATCCTCCAAAGAGGATGACGAGGATTAGCAGAGACACCACTTTCCACGGTGCCGAGACAGAGACCGCCGATGTCAGCAGGACCGGCTGGACCTGGAAGAGGACCGAGACTGAGACCTTCGGGGTTTCCGAGGGTGGGTTAGAGAGGGAACTGGGGAAACCCGCCCTTCCTTCGGTTCAGGGACCTTAACCGGGGACTCCGGCACAGGAGGCACAAGCAAGTCCTCAGTAATCATTGGGGGAACCGGTGAAGTAGGGTTGTTGGCATCACCAGTTGACAAACCGTCCGGGTCGAGAAAAATCTCGACCACATCGACAGTTGTCTCAGCCTGCTGACCTGACAGGGACACCATGAAGCTAGCGGCCTTAGCCGCAACCTCGACCGAAGTCGAAAGTCGACGGTCCGGTGAAGGGGATCTCTCCCTCTCCCACGAACGTCAACGGTGGGACTTACCTTTTGAGTCCTTCTTCTTGGACAGACTGGAATGTCCCGATGGCCCTTCTCCCTTGGTGAAGAGGGACTGGCAAAGCTCCTTAAATGAAGCCGTGGAGGAGCCCAAAGAGAGCGGGATAAATGCCGCAGCCGAGGAGGAAGAAGAAGCGGCCTGGGCCGCCTCCTCCTCCAGGGCGATCATCTGCTCCAACTATTCCATGGAGCTCGCCGCCTCGGACACTGACCAACGGGCCTTCTTTGACTTGACTGGTGGATACTGTTTTTCTGAGCGCCCAAGAAGAAGTCAAGCAGCGCGGTCCTCCAAGACCGAAGTCGAGAAGGAGCTGCACAATTCGCAAGCCTGCAAATCATGACCAAGCCCCAGGCAGTAGACGCACGTGGAGTACGGATCGGTCCGGGACATCTTCTGCCCACAAGGGCACCGACGAAAGCCAGAAGTCGATTTGTCCATTGCAGCCATGAGGGAAGACGAAGACTGAAGTCTTGTAAACTTTAAAATTAGTTTCGGGTTAACCGAAGAGTTTGGATCCAAGTCTAAAATGCAGAGCGCTAAGGAGGGAACCTGAGCTTCCAAGCGGTAAGGAAGATCTGGCGTCATGGGGCGAAGCCGGGGGTTTTACCACCCAGGTAGGTGGGAGAAGCCAGCCTGAAGACCTTCCGGCAACATTTAAAGCAGCAAGGAACCTGCCAATAAGTGTGGACTGAACAACATATCCACGTCCCTAGAACAGATGCTTTCCACTATCCACACCAGCTGAACCGGCGCTCAGCAAGTCAGTTTTGGCAGGACCGTAAGACATAGCCTGAATGGTAGACATACAGTAGCAGATTTCCACAGGCTATTCTGATATTTAATCATGTATGCCTGATAGTTTGCTATTCTTATGCCTGAGGATGCAGTGGCATAAGTTCTTTTTCCCATAACATCCAGCCTCCTGAATTCTTTGCCAGGAGGCAAAGTTCTCATATGTTTAGGGTCTCTAGAGCTGCCATGAGCAGCCATAATAACCACAGAATCAGTCTCAAGCTAGGAAGCATAACAGACAGAGCAGGTACTGTTTATTAGCCTTTCTAGGCACTGCAGGCAAGGTAACAGGCCTATGTTAGGCAGCAAAGGCAGCCTCCGCTAAGGCAGGATATACAGGAGGAACTACAATGGAGGGTGCAGTAGGAATATCCAAAAACTCCATTAAATTGTTCTTACTGGAGTTTTTCTCCTCAGCATCAAACACCATTTTGGATTTGACTGAGTAAAGCCTAAGAGGAATCTTCACAAGAGACTGGTGGGTGTACACCACAGAGTCCTCACCGCATGAGGAGTGGGTAGAGCTGGAAGGAACCCCCATAAGGATCATTATACCTTTCTTCATCCTTTAAATCCTTCTCCATGTTAAGAAGATCAGGATTATACTATATTCCACCTCGTCATCTGGAATGATGACAGCAGCAATTGACGGAGCAAGAGAGGCAGTGGCTGTGATGGAAGAATAAAAGGTGTGCTTCTTGATCTTGTTGTGATGATGGTGCTAACAGGGGAGACCCAGTTGATGGGATAGCCATTATTGTCAGTGTAAGAGATGGCAACAGGCATCTAAATAGTTCAGCACAACCTGGAAGTCGATGGCACTCTGCAAAGGGTACAGGACAGTCAATCTCGAAGAAGTAGAACCCAACAATGGGGGCTGCATACAATTCATAGTAGTATGGAAGTGCCAGAGCCAGATCCCAGCCTAGGTGTCTCATCAACAGTTGAGAAGGCTGTAGTTGTTGCCACCCGAGTGGTTGATGAGGACTTACCCTCCTTCAATGGAGACCGCAACCTCACCAGTGAAGCAGAAGCTTTATCCTTATGCTTGTGGTGATGACCAGAAGAGGAGGACTTCAATGATGACTTTCTCTCATAATTGCCCTTAGTCCTCATCAACCATGGGGGCACTAGCTTTGTCCAACTCTAGAGAGTTCACTTCCCACTGGTGATGGAGTGAGAGGGAGAAGCCGGACAGAAGTCTATGGCCTTGGCGGCAGTTCCCTGGCCTTAATGGCGATGAAGGTTTCTAGATCATTTATTCGGCATCTCCTTGTGGCCTGGCTGAATCCCTGGCAGATCTTGCAAACACAAACCATGTGAGCATTGTCCTTGTACATCTTGTAGCTGCATGTACAAAACCTAAACAAAGATTCTTTTGATGGTGGCATAAAAGGGCAACATTGATAAGTTAAAGCAGTAAAAAATTAAAATGAGCAGTCAATGGCAGGAAAAAGAGCGGAGGGGTAATGCGGCCAGCCATGATTAAATAGGCACCAATATTTCCCATCATCATGGGTGGTCCCTGGCTAGCAAAAAATTCATAGTGGTCCTGACGCTGACAGCTTGCAGTTCCAAAGGTGTGGCCTAATGGAGGAGATATCCTCGATGAAGATCTAAAATAACACATAAAAACAAACAGTTTAACTGTAATAAAACACATACCTTTGATACTGAGGACCGTAACAGGTCTCCAGGCAACTGGTCTTTTCAGTGGAAAAATAAACCTGATGTTAGAACAGCATAGGGAGAGCAACCACAGTGCAGAGTTTGAACAGAATTCTAATTCTATTATCATCCATTCTGTCTCCAGGGTAACACCCCTGGATGGAGATGATGCAGTTTTGTATGACATTATTGTTGGATTCCTGTTGTTAGAAGAACTCTACAGCAGAGTCCGTCAGGATGTAATGCTCTGTAATAAGCATGTCACTCTTTCCAGTGTGACAAATTGATGTAATTGCCATTGGAATACATTGTGTTACTGCAGCATGTCACTGATAGAAACGTTGAAAACAACGTTGCATCCTGGCTTTCTCCATTGTATGTACTAATGGTTTGCTTCCTTTTCTAAAATCGTATGATTAATATCTTGGAATACTAACTAGCCACTGGTCTAAGGAATGGATGGTCCTACTATGGTAATGAAATGTCAACATAATGACCTTGTAGTCAGTTCTCTGCTTTACCATCAGTCAGTATAGCTGACGCAGTACTGGGAGACCTGCTCCATCTTTCACAGTTCTGAACTTGCGTTGCCACAACCTGCACTGACTGAGCATTAAATCTGACAGCAAAGGCTGGCCCGGTGGCGCTAGAGGGCGGACGCGCTGGATGCCACACCTTGCTCCACGCTAGTGATCCGGGTTCAGGAATGGACTCAGGCCACCGGGGTCTGCCTGGGGGCAGAAGGATTGAGCGCCAAATGGCCTGCTCTCCTTCTCCGGGGAGGGATGGGGAGTTAGCCCCGCTGCTCTACCGCCACCACCTGGGGATCTCAAGTGGTGCCGGCGCGGTCGGGGACAACAAAGGGGTTGACGCTAGCAGAGGACAAGAGCAGAGCATGCCTCGGCGCAAGGCCGGCTCATGGTCCTCATTGCACGCCAAGCATCAAGGAAACCAGAAAGAAGGAAAACTCCCCCAGACGGTCCTGGTGACGATCCTCCACTCTGCTCCCATGATGCTAGAGGGGCAGACTCCGCTGTGTGCACACACTTCCCTGATGTTCGAGGAAGGTAGGGAGGCATTCCTTGCCCCACCTGGGGGGGTAAATACGGGGGCTTGAAAGTAGAATTGAGGCGACGTGCACTCTAGGGGCAGACTCCCTGGTGGGTTGGAAAGTGGATGCCAGGGGATCTGAGAGATAGGAGGGTCTGGGGGCTGCAGGAGGATAAACACAAAGTTAAAAAAAAAAATCTGACAGCAAGTTAGGTCCTTGCAAAGCACATTACAGTACTGCAGTCAAGTTGTGTGAGGAGATGAACACCTGCATTAATGTCTTCAAATCTTCAGGTTTTAGAAAAGGATGTGACCTGGCTATATTGTTAATACTGCAAAAGCAGCTCCCGACCAGTGTTGGGTAAGTTACTTTTAAAAAGTAATCAGTTACAGGTACTAGTTACTTTAAATAAATGTAATCAGTTACAGTTACTTATTACTTTTATATAGAAAGTAATTAGTAACTGTAATTCACATTACTTTTCATATTGCTTTATATTACTTTTGTTAACATGGTTGTATTTACTCATTGAATATAGCTATGTGCTCATGAAACCCTAAGAAGTGCATAAAAGAAATAAAACAGATTCTAAAGACAATGAATATGTTAATTTATAATACAGTACCCATCTGATGTTGCCAGATACAATAATCCCTTTACAGTTACATAAACAAGAGCTCTATTAAAAAAAAAAAAAACACTCACACACCCTGCCATCTACTGCTGCCCTCCGCAATATTTCCCCCCCACAGCTGAATCCTGGCTTTACCAGCCACTGCTGTCCCTGACCTTTTTCATTTCCATAACACCCACACACACCCTCCAACATACATACACACACACACTCCCTCTCTGCATCTAAGGCCAGTGGCCTTGGTGATCTTTCCCATACAGCTGTATATCCTGATAATGCCAGCTACAACTACCCCTTTACATCCCACACTTACCCACTGCCACACACCCTGCTGCATCTTCTGCAATTGACGATCTTTCCCACATCTAGCCTGTATTCTCCTTCTGACTATGCAAGAGCCACAACTACCCCTTTAAATGTCTATAATAAAATCCCACCCTCACATAGCTCCCCCTACACACACACACACACACACACACACACACACACACACACACACACACCTGCAGATCTACTGCCCTTCCTTGCCTTAGTGATCAGTAGCGGATCCAGGATTTTACAATGGGGGGTGCTGTGGTGGTGTGCATACTTGACATGCAACTTTCTGACATTTTTTTAATCCTTTATATTCAATCAATCAATCAAAATCTTTATTTTGCCAGGCGGAACATCATTGACACAAGCTCACTTACACGATGAACCTGGGGCAAAACAATTGCCAACAGGGTTAAGACATCACAGGCTGAATGAACGTACATAACAATTACATAGTAATAACAACATAATAACATATAACCATCACATGTGACAAGATGCACGCACCAGAACATAGCAATAGGTTCAACAGGAGGTAGTGCCATTTAAATATAATTTCATGGATACAGATATATGGACGTAAGGTATTGAGCTAAAGTTTATACAGTAAACATCATTGGGGGAGTCATAGTGAGCAGGAGTGGCAGTCCCTGTAGTGTCAAAGTGCGAAGAAGATTGAGATGCAAGAGTCCTTTGATAAGTACTGAAGGCATGGACTGGCTAGTGAGGTGGGAAGGGGAGGGGGTATAGGGAGTGGGGAGGGAAGGTCAGCTGAGGTAGGAGAGGGTTGGACATGATGGCCTAGCGAGGAAGGACAGTTCGAAGGGAGAACACAACAGATGCCACAGGCAATGGTTGGGGTTTAAGTCCAATATTTGAAGCAAAGACAGATCTTGATGTTGGACCTTGATTTGGACAATGACAGAAGGGAGGACTCAAATGAAGCCTCAGGCAATGGTTGAGGTTTAAGTCCAGAATTTAAAGCAGTAACAAATATTATCTTTTCCATTAACATTTTGATGAAAATATAAATGTCATCTATTGTTCTGATAGCAGATTTTCAAATCAATGTATTAGACTTCTCCAGCAAAGTGAAATGCAGCTGTAGCAAGCAAGTAAGTTACAATAGGGGTTGGGCGCACCTGCACCGTTTAAAACCTTAAACTCTTTCCCACAGCTGAACCTTGACTTGCTACTGCCACTGAGACACAGTTATAATTATAACTAATTCTGCCATGACTATTATGCCACTGCCAGTATGCCACAATTAAAGTCAGACAGTGTCACTTACAACAATCAAATGATCACAAAACACAAAACACTTGTTGCACTCCAGTACATACCCCTCTGATGAGGATTTTCTTTGAGATGGGACTGGTGATGGTGAAAGACCTTGCAGGTGGGTAGATGGACAATCAAGCGACCTGCTGTGGCAGCTTACCACATGTGTTGATGGAAATGGGACCTGAGCACTGCCTGCAGATGAACTACTTGCTTTTTTCCCTACAACAGCTATACTGTCCCCGATTCCCTTAGAGTTCACAATGGCAACTGTAGAAGGCCACAACGGATGACATATAGGGGTGTAGCAAGCTATCTATAATTTGCACATCAACTGGCCAATCTGTTGCCCCCATAACATATTTCATCAATTCCTATAGTGATTCTTAGCTGTACCATATAGTGGAGCACAAGTAGTATAATTTGTATATCAAATGTTGCAAAATGATATATTTTAATAATAAACTGACAAATAAAATTATGTCTTCTGACTTGTATTTCCACAGCACTTTACAGACACAGAACAAAATGGTAGCATTAAATGCATGCAGAAAATAGAAAATAGAGTTAGAATCAATGTTTCAACCATAGGTTTTCTTCAGGAATTATCTAAAACAGAAAAAAGCAGTAAGGGAAATAAGAGACATATTTGTGAGGAAAGGAAATATGGGAGGCTGTAGGAGAAATATAGAATAATAATTGGATGGTGTGTTTAACTAGATTTTGCACACACCCAAGGTGTTGGATGCCACATAAATCCAGAAAGTGAAGCTTGAGGGGTTTATTTAAGTATCCAACATCGAGGGTGTGTATAAAATCTTGAGTTAAACACACCACCCCATGCTTTATTTTACACAATTGCTGGGGAGCATTTTTTCACCACAGCAGTGATATAAAATAAAGCCACATCCCCATGCAGCCGCTATCCCAGGGTTTCAACGCGGTCTGCTATCTGTGCTTTACAGCTGAAACATTTTCTTTGCCCCTATTTTCATTGTTTTTTACAGCTTAAACTTAATGGTAGACATAGGTCAGTTATTTCCTTTTTTTCAGTTAACTTACCTCCGAGTATCAGTTGCTGTGAAGTAGACAGGCGTGTGGTGCTACGGAAAGGCAGAGAGGGAGAGAAGAGCTGCGGCATGTGTTGACCAAGAAAAAGCCAGCGTGTGTTCACTGTTATAACCCATGGGTTATAATGAGAAATTATAACCCAGTTTCCCTTAGGGAAAAAATGCTAGCCAGTTATTATAAAGTGATAATAGATAAGGTAAGAATAGAATCTGGAAAATGAAAAGGTGATGACAGGTATGAAAAGGCAGAGTACAGTGAATAGGCTGAGGAGTCCTTAAGTGGGGAATAATTAACAGGACCTAGTAAAAAGGCTGAAAGGTAAAAGCTACGTGTGTACACTCATTTTCATTTTCTACAAGTGAAAGAAATACTCAGACTGGAGGGGCCAGTGATTTACACCAGATATGTAACAACTGGTACAAGGACACACAGCGCAATGACACCTCACCAGAGCCATTCCGCAAAACAATATTTTCTGTAATGAGACAACTGGCAAAAACAACCCCGACACCCAACAGCAGTGAGACTGTAATCATGTAGAAAGCAGTGCTGCGATAAATGAGGCTACTTTGTAGTCGTAGCCACCGTGTTAAAGCAAAGGTCTCGTAGAGCAAACCAGTATTAGGTCAGAATTCCTAGGCTTAATGTTTCAAGGCTGCATGTCTTTGCTCCAGTTGTTGTGCCACAGATTTACACCGCCCTGTACCTCTAGGAGATCATAATACCTAGACACTGACTACTCAAACCTGAATATCAGCAAGGCTACAAAAAATTACACCTCACAGCCATGAAATGTTGCCTAAACTTTTTATTGTGAAAAAAGGCAGAAAATGGTAGCCAACTTGCATTCAATGTGCAAGGTGAAGATGCTGGGTGCTCACGCAGTGCTTGTTAGAAGGCAGTTTTTTTTTAGCCTGATGATGTAATAAATCAAGAGTGCAGTCAGTTGAGCAGCCTTTGTTTACACTGAAACCTGACTATCAAAAGATACCTGCCCAATGTCTGGATTTCTGTGATGTCATAGACCTCTTGAGCTGCACTCTTGAGGTTTATGAAGTCACAAGACCCCCTTGATGGATTACAGCAACCATAAAAGATGAATGCCCATCTGTTATTCTATTTATATTGCTATTTATATTATAGTAACTAGTTACTTTAAGGGAAAAGTAATGTCATTACAGTTACTCATTACTTTATTTTAAATGTAATCAATTATTTTACTATAAACAGGAGTTCAGCATGTTTGCAGTTCATTTGCATCATCAGGTAAGGAAAAAGGTCCAGCTCCCCATACGACACACAGGGGAATTGCCAGACCTCACCCAACAATTAACACACTGAAATCTGGCCAATGGAAAATCATGTACACAAATGCTCGCAGTCTGGGAAATAAGATCCCAGACCTGCAGGCAATAATGACAGAGGCTAAACTCGACATAGTAGCCATTAGCGAGACATGATTCACCAATAACCACACTTGTGAGACTTCAGTACCGTGGCTTTTGTACTGTTCAGAAGAGACCGAGGTGCAAAAGGAGGGGGGGGAGGCCTTTATGTCAATGAAAATGTCAAAGATACAGAAATTCAGAATACACATAAGGAGCCAGAACTGTGGGTCACCCTGGAAACAGAAAATGGGACAGCCATAAGAACTGGGGTTGTCTACAGGCCTCCAGACCAGGGGGAGGACATAGACACATTACTGTTAGAAGTTATACAAAACATGACAGCTAAAGGGGAGGTTCTGATAATGGGAGACTTCAACATGCCAGATACAGATAGGTCAATACCAGCAGGAACATCTACCAGAACTAGACATATAGTGGATTCCCTGCAGGGGGAGGGCCTCAAACAATTGGTACAACAACCCACAAGAGGCAGGGCTATCCTAGATCTAGTACTGACTAACAGGGAAAGGATCACAGATCTCCAGGTAGAAGGCCAACTGGGGTCCAGTGACCATCACATAGTATGGTTCAATATGGCCACTAGAACTAAATCATCCCATTCCAAGGCAAAAATATGGGACTTCAGAGGAGCTGACATTGATAAGATGGCCAACAGAGTTAAGCTGGCCCTGGCAAGAAGAAATACAGGTGAGGGGGTACAGGCAAAGTGGGCAAGCATTAAGGATGCAATACTTGAAGCAACATCCCACTGTGTTAGAGAGAAAAGGAAGTGCAAAAGAAGAAGGAAACTACTTTGGTTCTCAAAAACAGTAGCAGAAAAAGTCAGAGCCAAAAGGCTGGCCTTCAGGCAATACAAGGGAATGCAGCAGGATGAAGATAGGGAGGCATACCAAACTTCCCTAAGGGAAGCAGAGAAGGTAGTGAGGCAGGCAAAGGCCTAAACCGAGGTAACACTAGCACTGACAGTAAAAGAAGGTGACAAGATTTTCTATAGATGCATTAGTGAAAGCAGAAAGTCCAAAGGGGGTATTGCTAAGAGCAAAGTAGATAAGGGGGCGTGTGGGGAGGAGGAGGATCATGTAAAAGCATTTATCCTAAATAGATACTTCTGCTCAGTATTTACTGAGGAGAAGGTAGGGCAGGGCCCACAGCTCAGCACCATGGACACAGGGGGGGGGGAGGAAGGTGTGCACTAGTCCCTTCACAAAAGAAAGGGTCCTACAAGAGCTCAATAAGCTCAGGCTAGACAAGGCAATGGGACCTGATGGCATACATCCCAGGGTATTAAAGAAGCTAAGGGTGGAACTAGCAGAGCCATTATCAGAACTGTTTAGTGAGTCTCTAAGCACAGAAGAGGTCCCAGAAGACTGGAGAAGGGCTCGTGATCCCAATCCACATAAGTGGTAGCAGGGAACTACAGACCAGTCAGTCTACCCTCAGTAGTGGGCAAGATTATGGAGGCACTCCTTAAGGAAAGGATAGTGTAACACCTGGAACCGTCAGGCGCACAGGATCCAAGACAGCATGGGTTTACAACAGGAAGGTCCTGTCAAACTAATCTCATAGATTTCTTTGACTGGGTAACCAGAGTGGTGGACAAATGGGGAGAAGTTGATGTCACCTACCCTGACTTCAGCAAAGCTTTCAATACTGTTCCACATAGAAGATTGATTAATAAGCTAGGTAGGCTTGGGTGGGTCAGAAGTTGGTCAACTGGGTGGCAAACTGGTTGATGGGCAGAAAACAGAGAGTGGTGGTAAACAGTATACAGTCAGAAGACATGCAAGTCACAAGTGGGGTACCTCAGGGATCAGTCCTGGGGCCAGTCCTCTTCAATATCTTCATCAGTGACATTGCAGATGGACTGGAGGGTAAGGTTTGTCTGTTTGCAGATGACACCAAGATCTGCAACAGAGTAGATGATCCAGATGGGGTGGGCAGAATGAGAAGAGATCTGGATAAACTGGCAAAATGGTCGGAAAAGTGGCAACTGGGGTTTAACACAAAGAAGTGCAAGATCATGCACATAGGGAAGAGAAACCCTGAAGCCACCTATAGGCTGGGAGGGGAGTTGCTGGCAGTCACAAGGGAAGAAAGAGACTTGGGCATCATCATCATCACAGATGACCTGACATCATCCAAGCAGACCACTAAAACAGTAGGTAAGGCTAGGGGGATATTGGGGTGTATTAGTAGGGGTATCACAAGTCGTAAAAGGGAGGTAATAATCCCTCTTTACAAGACACTGGTTAGGCCCCATCTGGAGTACTACATATAGTACTGGAGGCCACACCTTCACAAGGACATTAACCAAATTGAGGCAGTCCAGAGAAGGGCAACCAAAATGGTGCGGGGACTGCATCAGAAAATATATGAGGACAGATTAACGGAGCTCAATACGTATACCCTAGAGCAACGGAGGGAGAGAGGTGACATGATTGAAACATTCAAACACCTTAAGGGTATTAACAAGGAGAAACAGTCTAACGTTTCAATATAAGAAAAATAGCAGGACAAGAGGACACAGCATGAGATTAGAGGGAGGCCGATTTAGGGGTAATGTGAGGAAGTTCTTTTTCACAGAAAGGGTGGTGAATGCATGGAACGGCCTACCTCAGGAAGTGGTGGATATGAATACAGTGCAGGGCTTCAAACAGGCATGGGGTAGGCATAAGGGAGCAATACAGCTGAGTATGAATAGATAGGCCATTGACAGAGCAAAGGCCAATAGCACATTCATAAGGCAGAAAAAAAAATGAGCAGACTGGATAGGCCTTGCAGTCCTTATCTGCCATCAACGTTTATATTTCTAGGTTTGTAGTTACCTAGAAAAGTAATCAGGTTACAAGTAACTAGTTACTACCCAACACTGCTCCTGACTATAATAGAAACCTACGATTCCAGAGACAGGCTCTCACCAAAAGCTACTCCCAGGCTAACTACCCTTTCAGCCTCCAACATCATCAAAGATGGGTTGAGGCTCCTTCTTAAGGCAGAAACCTGTTGATTAGAGCCCACTAGTGATAGTCTGGTTTTATATGGCATTATTGCCAACCACTTAGAGGCCATCCAGTCCATACTTTTCAGTCGGGCAATATTCTTATAACTACATAGTTGAACTCTGGTCAGGTGCAGAAGAGATACAGCTGGGTATCATTTTAATAGCAGTGAAACCCAATACTGTATCGCCTCTAGTGACATCATATACAAAGTCAATAGCACTGAGGGAGAGGACCGGCCTCCGGGTTATGCCTTAGTTTAGGGCGACCAACCACAAAATAAATAGATTCACTGCAACCAACTGATCCCAGTCTGCTAGGAAAAGACCAGAACCATGTGAGCCAGTGCCAGAAAGTTCCATGTACTCCCAGAGTCTATCCACTGACACTCTGTGGTCCACTTTGTCAAATGTCGAAGGGCGATCGAGAAGATCAAGATGGACACCTTTCCCCAATCACTCGCTAGGAGAAGATCAGTCATTTAGAGTGTCCCTCTGGCCCTTGAACTGTTAGAAAAAGTCTTGAAAAAAAGGTGAACTGCAAGGTGTAGTTCTGTTTCTTGTTATACTAACCTGGCACACTTTCTGTGGCCCCAGAGTTTGCAGTAGTCAATGGGTCTGTGTCTGTCTTGATCCTTGGCGTGAACATCAGCTCCAGCTTCAATCAGCATAGCCATGCAGTCCAGCAGACCCTCACTTGCTGCCTGATGAAGAGGGGTCACTCCTGTCTCATTTTGACTGATGAAATAAAAGGTGTGTCAGATTTTTTTTTGTTGTTGTTCTTAATGCTATTACGTTCTGGCAAAAGCATGAGATTACTGAAAGGAGAAATAAAGGTTTTATGTAATGCAATTAAACCACTAGAGAAACACAATTTCATAACAAAAATCCTACCATTGCTCATTGTTTTACTTCTACTGTACAAGCACCAATATCTGAAACATTTAAATAAAAGAGTTTTAAATTAAAACAAAAAAAACTTGTTTTGGTTGATATATTTCCAGATTTCGGTATATCCATACAAAAATCCATACAAAGTATTCTGCCACTATTCATTAATACACATGGACATGAGTTTTCATTTAAAAACAATGTTTCTAGCCCTAATGGTTGAAAAGTCAGCCCTTTCTAATTGTAAGTTCTTCAAAATAGGCTAACATTGGAACCGTAAGAGCTAGAAACAAATGTTTTATCAGTTTTTTTCTACCTACTTCCACTCGGCCCTAGCAACCTACTGGCCAAGTCCTCGGCCCTCTCCTCCCAGCTCTACACCCTTTCTTCTCCAAGGGCTTACCTCCTTCCTTATGTGGCTGCTGAGACTTGCCCCCTATTGTGGGACCTTTGGAGTGACCCCAAACCGCTCTGAACACTTCATGCTCTAAGCTCTCACAAAGGCTGCCTGAGGCAGCAGTAGTTTTGAAGCCTGTAGGCAAGGGCAAAGATCTTCAAGCTTTGTGGGCAGAAGATTTAACTCTTTTCTCTCCCTCCTGAAGATGCCATCACGGTGTCATCATGGTACATGCTCAAGCACAATGTGCACATCTGTGTATCAACATTGTCCTCCTCTCCACAACAGGCATACTTGACTGTGCTTCCCCCTGTGGCCTCCCAGGGGGCGGTGTAGCAGCTAGGCTCGACAATCTAGGAAAACTGTTCCCCTAAGATCTGGTCTGAGACCAGTTTCTCTTTTTCAGAGCTGAACTGGCCAAGGATCACTTAGTGCCACAGATCTGTCTATCCACAAGCTTGCTAAGCAGCCAGCATGGCCTAGAGGTTAATAGTCAATGCTGTGATCCAGGAGGTTTGGATTTGAATCTCTATTCACCCAAACTAATTTTTATGTTTTCTATCAACAGTTAGAACTATTTTTTTTTTTTATACATCTTTATTCAATTATTGTACAACAAATACATACAAACAACACAGCTTCAATGTGTGATCATTTGACAGCACAGGTGGGAAAAGCATCAGTCAGTATTCCTAAATATACAAGCAGCAGACACAGCTATAGAAAAAAGTCAGTATGGTGTGTCAAAATATAAAGTAACCAACTTCTCCATAACAACCCAACTTTTGGGAGAGTATGGTTTAAATAGGCAGTAAGACTCTCCACCTGATAAATGCTTAACATTACATCCTGCCATTGTGTAAGATCTGGAAACACAGGTGAAAGCCAGTGTTTTGTAACAGTCTTTTTAGCACCAATTAAGCAGATGGTTAACAGTTTTTGGACAGGGAGCTCAGTACCTTCTTGGTAGGTACAGAAAAAAGAGGACTCTTTCAGTACGTACAAAAGTTTCCCCCAAATATCCCATAATGCTGCAGATGACCGAGTCTAATCGGACCCGGGGGGGAAAGTGTCAGAAGATACTTATCAGCATGAGTTGCTTAAGGGCTCTACACTTTCACCAGCACTGCGCTCCCTTTGCAGTAAGTATTTAACCTGAATGTCAAGTATAATAAAATATCTCATAATTGTCTTTCAGCAAAATTCTTTCTGTATATAGGAAAAGGTGACCTGATGAATGCTCAGTGTAGCTGTTCCACTGTTTAGGCTAATAGTTATATTTAGACCCCCCCCCCCCACTTCCCTTGAATAACATGTGGTGTGGGGGAATAACTGACAAAGGGCTGTATATAACTGAGAAATACGTGATGTGTTACTGAACCCCCATTACTGAAATAACTAAGGTCTGTAATAAGGGTATTGCTTGTCCTCATGCCATTGTTTAAGTAGTACAATAAGATAAACAGTGACCTGCATACTATATAGCTAAAATAATCGGAGTGTCCAAGTCCACAACTCCCTCATAGGTCAGGGAACTAAAGTATGAGCCTTTCTTGGAGATATTATAATGGGTAACTAAACCCTACACTGTCACATTTCTTGTAGGTATCATCCAATCTTGCAGGGGAACTGAACTTTATATGGGAGGGCTTTCAGCAGAAAAGCTGTGTTCTTCAATTTGGTATGCCAAATTATTTTGTGCCAATACAAGAGCGTGCCAGGTCACTCACCTGTAACAGCAGTTCTAGGAGTGGTTTATGAGGTACATCCACACTTCAGGCAGTGTTCCTTTCTCCTTTAAATCTGACAGAATGTCTTCAAGCTGGTTCTTTCCACCCACCTGGGTGGTAATTCCCCTAGCACTGCCCCGTGACATCAGATCTTGCCCGCTGGAAGCAAGACTTGTGTGTCACTTGCCAGGGGAGGTTGAGTGGGTCAGTGTGGATGTACATCATATACCACTCCTAGAACTACCATTACAGGCGAGTAACCTGTTTTTTCTAGGGACGTGGATATGATGTACAATCCACATTTCAGGCAGACTCCTAGTAGTTCTCTGGGAGTAGGGGGCAAGGCGCACACACCCTATTTAGGGAACAGAGACTGGAGAACTGAGACCCCCAAAACCAGCATCCTGGCGTGACTCAAGGTTGATGTGGCAGTGGGAAATGAAGGTGTGTGCTGACTTCCAGGTAGCAGCCCTGCAGACTTCCTTGATAGGGACATCCCTGGAAGCAGCCACTGAGGCAGCGGTATGGTGGGTGGAATGAGCCCTTAGCCCTGCGGGAGGCTCCCTACCCACCAACATATAGCAGAGGTCGATTCAGTAAACAATTCACCTACCACTCGTCCGCTTAGCTGCTGGTCTGCCAAGTGCAGCTTCAGTGTAGGTGACAAAGAGCTGGTGAATCTCTCCCCGAACTCCAGCTGTGTGCTCCTTATAGTACACTAGCGCTTGTTGCAGGTCCAACATATGGAGCTGATGCTCAACCTCCAATGTGTCACTGGTGAAGTACACTTGGAGATTGATCACCAGTTTAAGGTGAAAATCAGACACAACCTTCGGGAGGAACTTCAAGTTGGTGCAAAAAACAAGCTTGTCTCTATGAAAGACCAGGTAAGGAGACTCCACTGAGAGCACCTGGGGCCCGCTGATCATGCTGCTGATGATAGCCATCAGGAAGGTGGTCTTTCACAACAGGTGAGACATTTCACACCTGTGCATTGGTTTAAATGACTTGCCTGGTGGTGGTTCATGCACTGAAGGAAAAATATGGTCAAGACCTTTAAAAAAAAGCACCAGACCACCTTCTCTTGAGCTACCGACTGCATACCAGCCTGTGCCTGGTAAGCAGAGATGGCAGCCAGGTGCACCTTGAGGGTCATCGACCAAAGGCCCAACTGAAAGAGGGACCAGAGGTAATCGAGAATGCTAGCCACTGGACAGGATAATGGGTCAAGCCCTTTGCCCTGGCACCAAATGGAGAACCTCTTCCATTTGAAAGCATAGCATTTTCCAGTCGACTCCTTCCAAGAAGCCTCAACCATGGTGAGGATATTTTTGGAGAGACCAAAAGCCTGCAACTCTAGCCACTCAGGAACCAGGCTGTCAGGTGTAGGGATTGAAGGTCCAGATGTAGTACCTTCTCCTGACTGTAAGACAGCAGGTCTGGGCATAGAGGGAGACACCTCAGGAGCCTGCTGCTGAGGCTGAGGAGATCGGGCTACCAGAACTGGTGAGGCCAGTCCGGAGCCACCAGGATCATCCAAGCCTTGCCCCTCCTAGCCTTGAGCAACACCTTGTGGATCAAGGGAAACAGAGGGAAGGCACAGAGTCCAGGGCCTGGAGAAGGTATCCCCCTGCAGCATTCCCTGCTGAGGGAAGCAGGCATAGTACATCCTCAGCTTTGCATTCTCCCTGGAGGCAAACAGATCCACCAGAGAGGTGCTCCTCTGGGAGAACAGACTGTGTACTACCCCCGGGCAGAAAGACCATTCGTGAGATGCCTCAGCCACACGACTGAAAGTGTCTGCCAGCTGGTTGGAGACACCGGCCACATGGATGGCCAGGAGATTGGTCTCCAGGCTGTGCATGAGGGATCAAACATGGTGAGCTTCCCTTCACAGAGTAAGGGAGTGTGTCCCACCCTGTTTGTTGAGGTAGAACATGGTGGTGGTGTTGTCCGTCAGAAACACAGAAACACGGACTTTAACGGCAGATAAGGACCGCTTGGCTCCCCCAGTCTGCCCATTTCCCTACCTACTGGATAAGCTGCAGATTCTAGTTAACCAACAGCCTACTTCCTCCTACCCCCACTATAATTGCCTTATGTCTGTCCCATGCATTCTTGAATTCCCCAACTGTTTTTGACCCCACAACCTCCTCAGGAAGGCAGTTCCATGTGTCCACCACCCTCTCCATGAAAAAATACTTCCTCACATTGCCCCTGAGCCATCCCATCTTCAAACTGTGCCCTCTTGTTCTTGCACATCTTTTTCTGAAAGATGCTCCCTTTTTGGACTTTGTTGATTCCTTTGAGGTACTTGAAAGTTTCTATCATGTCCCCTCTCTCCCTCCTTTCTTCAAGGGTGTACATATTAAGCTCTTTCAGTCTCTCTTTGTATGGCTTCTGTTGCAGACCCTGCACCATTTTAGTTGCTCTCCTATGGACTGCCTCCATCCTGTCTATGTCCTTGCTGCAATGGGGTCTTCAGAACTGCAAGCAGTATTCCAGATGGGGTCTCACCAACTGTCCGTACAGAGGGATAACAACTTCCTGATTTCTACTGGTGATGCCTCTCCCTATGCATCCCAGTATCCCTCCAGCCCTCCTTACTGCCTTCTCACATTGCTTGCCTACCTTAAGGTCGTCTGATATGACTACCACCAGGTCCCTTTGCATTGTTGTTGTTGTTAGTACCTCCCCCCTGTACTCTTCCTCTGTTTTTTTTTTTTTCCCAGGTGCATTACTTTGCACTTTGCATTGAATCTAAGCTGCTATACTTTTGACCATTCCTCCAATCTTGACAAGTCCCTTCTCATCCTTTCCACCCCACCCCACCCCCATGTATCAACCCTATTACAAATCTTTGTGTCATCTGCAAAGAGGCATAATTTTCCGTCCAGCCTCTCCACAATGTCTCCTATAAAGACATTAAAGAGGACCTGTCCCAGTACTGAACCCTGCAGTACCCCACAAGTATAACCACTCATTCTTCAGAGTGTACTCTGTTTACTATTATCCGCTATGTCCTGTTGTCCAGCCAATTTGTTACCCAGGCTACAACCCTGGGACCCACTCCCAGGCTGGCCAACTTGTTTATTAATCTTTTGTGTGGGACTGTGTCAAATGCCTTGCTGAAGTCTAGGTAGGTCATATCCACAGCCCCTCCCTGGTCTACTTTGTTGGTCACCCAGTCAAAGAAATCTATTAGATTTCATCCGACATGACCTTCCCACTGTGAATCCATGCTGCACTGGGTCCTGTGCCCCACTGGCCTCTAGGTACTCAACAATTCTTTCTTTCAGAAGTGATTCCATCATTTTCCCTACCACTGAGGTCAAACTAACAGGTCAGTAGTTTTCTGCCTCTGTCTTGCTCCCACTTTTGTGAAGGGAAATCACATCTGCTCTCCTCCAATCCTCAGGTACCACATCATCTTCCCATGATTTGATAAAAAGGGTAGTCAGTGGTGTCACTAGGTCTCCCCTTAATTCTTTTAGAATTCTGGGGTAAATCCCGTCAGGCCCCATTGCTTTGTCCACCTTGAGTTTTAGTTCTTTCAGGACCCTTTCTTCTCTGAATGAACTGGCATCAACCACCCTGTCCAGAGTACTTCTATTTTTTCTATTTTAGGTACCTCCCCCTCTTCTTCTTTTGTGAACACTGAGCAAAAGTATTTGTTCAGTATCTCTGCCTTTTCCCTGTCACCCTCTGCCCACCTCTCCTCCCCTTTATTAAGCCTCATTATCCCTCCCTTGGTCTTTCTTCGCTCCCTGATGTACCTATAAAAGGTTTTGTCCCCATTCTTAACTGAGTTGGCTATCTTTTCCTCTGTTTGGGCTTTCACTATTCTGACTGCCTTCCCCGCTTCCTTCTGTTTTAACTGATGCAGTCTGTCCTACTTCTTCTGTGATTCCTTATACTTCCTGAATGTTATCTTTTCCTCCCTAACCTTTCCCGCCACTTTTTTTGAGAATCATAGTGGTTTTTCACTTTGTTTTGTTTATTTGCTTCACTTAAAGGCCTATTGCCTCTGTGATGGCAGTTTTGATTTTCCCCCGTTGTTTTAACACCACTCGTTCCTGCCCATTTGCTAGTGCATTCCTTAGGCACTCACCAATTTTGCCAAAGTCAGCGCTCCTAAAGTCCAGTACCTTTGCTTTTGTATGGCTTGACTCTACAACTGTGTTTATCATGAACCACACTGTTCGGTGGTCACTTGTTCCCAGATGGCTATCCACTTCTAAATCAGTGATCCTCTCTCCATCCCCATTTGAGTGTACCAGGTGTAAGATTGCTCCCTCCTGAGTGGGTTCCAACACTAGCTGTCTGAGGCGTGTTCCCCGCAGGGCATCAAGAATGACCCCACTCTTGGATGTGGCTGCAGCAAATGTGCTCCAATTAACATCTGGCATATTCACATCTCCCATCAACAATATCTCCCCTTTTTCTGCCATTCTAAGGATGCCTTCTATCATTTCCTTGTTCATGTCCTCCCCTTGAGACGAGGGGTCTGTATACAACCCCCATGCGGATTGTGGTGCCATTTCCTGTCTCCAAGGTGACGCACAGTGCCTCTTCTCCTCCCTGAATAACCTGACCCTGGATGTGTGAAGCAGTCAGCTCGAGCCGAACTGCCCAGAGCTCCAGCACATTGACATGGGACTGGAACTCCTCAGGGGTCCAGAGCACATGGACTCTGTGTTCCCCCAAGGTGGACACCCCAGCCCATGAGGGAGTCATTAGTCATCAGGCTGTCCGTCGGCTCTGGGCAGACAAATGGGATACCTTCCTGCAGATGTTCCAGGACTAACCACTACCACTGCAGGGTGTCCCACATCAGCTGGGCCACAGTGACTAACTGATAGACACAGCCCCTGTGCTGAGATCACTGGCATGCCAGCTTCTGTTGCAGACATTGCATTCTCCAGCAGGTCCAGCGGACCATGCTGGTGCATGCCAGCATGTATCCCAGGAGGTGCAGGAAGTCCTGAGCTGGGCGCAACTGCCCAACCTGAAATGATCAGGCAAAGGAGGAAGAGAACCTCTGACCTGTACACCGGGAGCCAGGCCCTGGCTCTGCAAGAGTTGAACTCAGCCCCGATTAAATGAATTACCTGCGAGGGCACGAGTTCCAATGTGGCCTCGTTGACTTGGAGGGCAAGAGATGCAGGTCTGGAGGGCTGGATCCCTGGACCTCTCCGCCTCCTGCCTGGAGGGACCCGTGATTAGTCAGTCATTCAGCTAGGGGTATACCTGGACTCCCCGGCACCTCAGGTAAACTGCCACCACTGCTATGCATTTGTTGAAGACTCTGGGGGTTGAGGACGGGTTGAATGGCATAACCTGCAACTCATAAAAGATCCCCCTCTGCCCAGAACTGGAGGAACCAGTGGTGGGACAGATGGATGGGGATGTGGAAGAATGCGTCTAGAAGATCCAGACAGCAAAACCACATGTCCTACTCATGAGATGTAATGATCTGAGACAGAGTGACCATCATAAAGGTGTGCGGCCTGAGAAATTTGTTCAGGTTGTGCAGATCTAAGATGGGACGCCAGTCCCCTATCCGTTTTTGCACTGGGAAGTACCTGGAGACAAACTGTAGTTGTACTGGAGGGTCCGAGACAGATACATGACCTCCTTGCAGAGGAACTGGGTGATGTCATCCTGAAGGGCCAACAGGATGTCGATGGACACTATGTCCTCCCATGGGGCATGGGCTCGGCAAGGCAAATAAGCCTCGAACTCTAGAGGCAGACCCTGACCGACCACTTCAAGAAATCACCTGTCCATGATGACAGCAGGCCAGGCAGAAAGGAAGTAGCAGAGCTAGCCCCCCCATAGGAGGACCCAGGGGGGGCACCTCCATCCCATCACTGGGCAGGTTTGGAGGCGGAGGATGGACCAGCTGAGGAGCCACCGGAAACCTGCTCCAGGCTTCTGAATGACTATGGCCAGTGACTTTGGCCGGGGACACCAAGCCTGAGCCTGGGCTGGTTTGGCCATAGGGGCAGAGAGGGGCTGAAAGGGCTTCTTCTTCTGCTGTTTAGAGCCCTTGGGATCCTTCTGGGCAGAAGTTACCGAGTCCAAGGGTCGCCACTGTCCATGCAGTCTGGAGCTGCTGCTTAGTCTCCGCTCAGCCTTGATCCTAGACCTGCTTGACTGTGGTCTTTAAGCCCACTGGGAGATGAGGAAGCACCTCATTGAGCGTGCCCAGAAGAGCATGGGTGAAGTGGGCCATTAAAAGGACCAAACTCGCTTGCCGAAGGCCGAGAGAGAGGAGGCAGCATAGACCTTTTTGGTCATGTGGTCCTATTTCTTGGACTCCTTGTCAGAAGACTTGTCAACGTCTCCCATGCTGCCTGTGTGCCGAAACACAGAGTCAGCCACCAGACCCTCAGCTGAGGGGTGCTTCATGAATCTCGAAAGGGAACCGGTAGGGACCACATACTTGTGGGCCATCTGGGCTGAGGGTGCAAGACAAGAGGCCTGGTGCTGCCACAGCACTAGTGCATGGCCAAGAATGGCCTCTGTGACCGTGAAGGCTTCCCCAGGGGAGTCACCCCAGTCGAGAATCTCGGTAAGCAGATATTGAGCCTGCTTCTGGACAGGCTCCATTGGGAAACCCATGTACTCTGAGATCAGGCAGAGAAGACCCATGAAGGAAGCAGGGCCTTGCTCCATCGACAAATCCTCACCCGACTCTACGCCCACTGGATGACAGTTCAAGGAGGAGCCCTCAGACTCTGAGGATTCGTTAAATAAAGGTCGACAGCCAGAATCCCCACAGACCCTATGGGGTCAGTCGAGAGTAACGGTGACTGACAACCGATGAGGGAGTCCCAAAGCTGAGCAGGCCTCCTTAGACGGAGGAAAAGACTTCAGCTGTTTCGGCAGCGGCTCCACCAAAATCGGTGTAGAGACAGGAAGTAAAGCCAGCTCCTGCCGAGGTGGGGAAGGCTGTGGCCTCTGGGGCGAATTCCATGTAATGGCTGGGGTTGAGGCCAGAACAGGCTTCACCCCAGTGAACATGAGCTGATGCCACATCAGATCTTAATAGTGCCGATGCAACTTGCATCAGAGCCTCTTCTCACCAGAGGAGGAGGATGAAGAGGAAGAGGAATAACAGCAGTGTCACTTGCCCGAATGCCAAGAGCATGAGCATCTATGCCAGTGCAGGCTCAACCATCGGGGCCACTGACGGCAGGTCTCGGAGGGGGCCGGCGAGAGACGAGTATCCTCCTGGTCTGGAAGATCCTGAGTGAGAGAAGGCAGGTCAGTGGACTGGTCCATCCCTCCTTGAGAGGTGAGAGGCAGGACTGGAGTCCTGGGTAAGGAGGTATCAGCCTCATCTTGCAACAGCAGATCAACTGGTTCGAGAAACATCTCAGCCGGAAGATCGACCTGCATCTCAACCAACTGGCTGAATGGGGAGATGGCAGCCTGGGCCGAAGAAGCAACCAAAATCTGAACCTCCGAGGAAGCGCAGGAATCTGAGGCTCTAGAGCGCTCACGATCCCATGACCAATGGTGAGACCTTTTCTTGGGCTCTTTTTTTGATTTCAACTTAGTGCCCGAGGAGGGACCATGCCCATGGGTGGGAAGGGCCTGGTACAAATCCCTGAGTGCCACCATGAAGAAAGCACCCAAGGAGAGTGGCAAAAGGCTATGGCAGAGGAAGATGCGCTGCAGCCTGGGCTGTAGCTTCTTCAAATGCCACAAGCTGTTCGTGACCAAGAGTCAAGAGAGGCTGCCAACGGCAGTGGATGTCCTGACCCCACGGGAGGATCCTGGTTGGCCAGATGTCCCAACAGAAAGCGAGAGTGTGTTGGACTTCTAAAGTGGGCAAATGCAGGGTGTGGCACAGGCCAAAAAGCCTAGGGATCATGCTCATGGTCCAGGCAGTAAACACATATGGTGTGCGGATCTGTCCGAGACATTCTCTGTCCGCAGGCACATTTCTTAAATCCCAGTGCCATCTTTGCGTCACCTGAAGACAGAGTTTTGATAAACTAGAAATTTTTAATTAGCAAAGGGCCTACTCAGCACAAAAATGATAAGGAGATGTATCTTCTTCTTCTTCCAGTGGAAAGGAAGACCTAATATCATGGGATGGTGCTAGGGGAGTTACCACTCGAGTGGGTGGGAGGAGCCAGCTTGAAGACGTTCCAGCAGATTTAAAAGAGAAAGGAACACTGCCTGAAGTGTGGATTGCACATCATATCCACATCCCTAGAAATAAGGGTTATCCTGGTCTGGTCCGGCTGAGGAGGAGGAAGTGAATAGAGGGTCCTAGATAAGAGGAATAAGTTCTCCTCAACAAGTTCCAAATCTTTTCACAATGCTATGCATCTAGGAAAGAGCTAATATAGCACCATCCTAAACTGTGTGGCAAGGTGACCATGCATGAAATTTGGAAGGGTTAACCCTCTGGCTCATTTAGGTAACTAGAGGGTAGTATATTTAATCCTTGGTCATTCCCCTGCCCACAAATAGCAGAAGATAAGTCTATCCCAAATCCTGAAATAATCCTGTGGGAACTGAAGGGATAAGGGCTGCCTAAAATCAGCAAAAAAAAAAAACCTGAGCAGCAGTGTCATATGGACACTAGCCACCCACTGTATCGGAGATAAAGAAGTGGTCTTCCAGGTGTCAGAGTCATGAGTGAACACAGGGGTAAAGGAATAAAAACTGAGGGTACAAGTTGATGGGGTTCGGTAGGAATTGTGACCCCTAGATATCTGAATACTAGAATTCCATATTTGATAATTTGGTCTAGGGAGAAGGAGCATAGCGAATTTGCAGTTGCATTTTAATATATAACCTGTTTATGTGCCAAATAAAGTGAGAGTGCCCCAGACAGTCTGAAGTGATGTTTCAGGTGAAGTTAAATATACCAACAAATCATCAACATATAAAGACAATTTGTGGTCACAATCACCCACAGAAAGATTACAGATGTCCGAGCTTAATCTGAGAGTTTGTGCCAATGGTTCCAAATATTGCACAAATAACAGAAGCAAGAGGGGGCAACCCTGTCTAATGCCCTGCTGTAGTGAAAACATCTGTGAGATACTGAAGTTAATTCTAACACAGACTTGGGGTTGGGAATAAAGTAGCTACAGTGTCTATGCAATAAAGGGTGGCAAAAAAGAACTCCCATGCCACCCGATCAAATTTCCTTTTCAGCCTCCGCACTAAGTAATAACATTGGGGTGTTTGATGGGTGGTATGATGGAGCAGATTTTATGTTGTCCTATATCTGTCTGACCCAGATAAAGTCAGTCTGGTCCTGAACAATTCAATCTGGAAGGAGTTGGTCTAACTTCCTAACCAGCACAGATGCAAATATTTTATAGCCTGTATTAAATACTGATATAGGGTGGTAGGAGTAGCAGTGTGTTTTGTCCCTCTGAGGCTTTATAATTGCAGAGAGGTTAGCCTGTCCCCAAATGGGAGGAACACAATCCTCCTCCAGAAGCACCCTACATGTGTCCATAATCGCAGGCAAAAGCTGGCCTCTAGAAATTTGATAGAATTCAGAGCTAAAGTTATCTGGCTTTTGCCATTTTTGAGAACTCTGATCCCCTCCGTAAGCTCCTTCATGTTGATTGGAGCACAGAGTTGCGGGGCAAGGTCCGTGACAATGAAGGAAGATGCAGAGGGTCCAGATAGGACTGAAGGTCTACATTTGACAGGTGGGAATCCTGAGAATATAGGGTAGCATAATATTTCTGAAATGCCTTTAAACTTTTTCCAGGAGTCAGACAGAAGTTGGGGTGTAGTCGAGTATCTAATCTGGGTAATCTGGGTAACTGCTGTTTGTGTAATAGGTCTCCTAAGGTGAAATGCCTAAAGCCTTGAGATCTGGCATCCACCCTCTTAGAATCTTTGTTTTAGAAACCACAGGGCCATTTCCGTTTTACTGTCGAAAACCTTTTGAATTTCCTGTTTAAGTTTAGCTACTGTGTCGGCTGCATTAGCATCTCCCTGCACATGTAAATTCTGTGTTGTTGCCAACTGAGTGTTAAGAGAGATTAGCTTTTCCATTCAGAGTTTCTTTTCTCTGCAAGCATAACTAATTAGCTCACCCGCGGTAGCAAAACTTTAAGTGTATCTCAGAGAGTGTAATCATTTGGTGCTTTTACACACAGATTTCTGTAACAGAATGACTGTTACGGAAACAGTATACTGTTACATCCCCTGTGTGTAAAATGCATCTGTTCTGTTACACTGGTGAACGTTAACCTGAACCACAATCTCTTCCTTCCTCGGTTCGTCCCCATGTGTTCTGTTTCGTCTGGCTGTGTAAAACAGCCATTCCAGCAGCAGTAAAACAACAGCCATAGAGCACCACACTCCATGGGGGAGCCGAAACACAAATACTGAAGACGGAGACGGGGGTTTGCCAGAATACCTTCTGCGTGTAAAGTGAACCACAAAACGGAACAGAGTACAATGGTGGCACACAGGTAATGGCCATTCCGTTGTACTCGCCTGTGTGTAAAAGCACCTGTTATCAGCCAAAATCTGCTAGATCATATCTCGGATCAGGTCCTGAAATTCTTGCAAATTCAAAAACAAAATTATTAAAATGCCACAGCAGGCTATCTGGCAGAGGGCCCCACTTCAAGGCGACTAACTGGGGAACAGATAGGCAGGATTTCATAATCTTAGACCAAACTGACACGTTCCCAGTAAAGATATCAATTCTGGTATAAATATTGTGTGGGGGTTGGAAATGAGTATATAGACATAGACATGCTGAGGGGTTAAGGTGATACTAAACATCTATCAACCCACATTCCTTAGCCATAGAACTTTCCCAAGTCTGTGCAGCAGATACGAGGGTGAGGTGTCTTTTTGTCAGAAATGTAATTATGAAGATCCTCCATTAGGAGAATACCTGCTGGTGCTATAAAACTTAATTTAACAGTTTTTACCGAGGTATTGGCCCACTGCTAGAGCAAGGTGACCCAGGGATCAATATAAGAAACAATAAGTTGAAACAGTGTGTTCTGGGGAATAAGAACTGCAGTATCACTTCTCCTCTCCTTCTGATAAGTGGGACTCTGTTCCAATTTGGAGTGCTCCTGTTTAGAGAGAAGCATCTCTTGGAACAAGGGCTGCTAGGACAGGGCCATATGCCTTGTGTTGTTCCATAACCCTGGGAAAGTAGTCATGATCAGTATAAGCACATGTACTTTCTAAAAAAATCTCCATTTTACAAAATACCAGAAGCACCTTTTGTTTAGCGGTGAAACTCATGAACTGCAGTACTACAGAGTGGGGCTTTTGCTGATTGTTTGAGGGGAGGAGACCCAAGGCCTGATGTGCTCTCTTGATGCAAAATTGAAAATTAGGTGGTAGGTCCAGGCAGGTACAGAAGAAAGTTTCCAAAATGGCTACCATATCAGTCCCTTCTGCTTTCTTTCTGATGCCATGCAGTTTTATTTTTTTGTCTAGACTGTTTCTCCAGGTCTTTGCATTTGATTTCCAAAGTTCCAGTTTTCATTGTTTCAACTAGAAAATGGTCCATGTAATTAGCTCTTCTGTGTAGTCCTGATAGTGCCTGCTGAAGGTCTTGAACCATTTGTTTTAAGGCATTAAAAACCTGGATTATACAAAGGCGTTTAACCTAGTTCCCAATAAAGAGCTATTGAAGTTTGTGGTGGATTTAGGTACCTGGAGGGAGGGTACAGTAGGAGGAGGGAAGGTTCCTAATAGGGGTTCTGAAATTGAGGGTGGAGAGAGGAGAAGCATTGCCGCTTCTAAGGGCAGTATCCACAAGACAGCCTAGGGTGACGTTGAAACGCCTTTGCAAGGAGAGCCAGCCATGGGAGTGGTAGAGGTCACAGTGGTGAGTAGAGTAAGGGGCAGACAGTGCAAAGTGGCAGGTACTGTTGTAGCCTATTGAGTGCCAAGTCAGAAGGGTGGCAGAGGTCCTACAGTAGACAGGGGAGCAATAGTCAAAGATCGGGAGCAGATTACCCGTGACTATAGCAAGGCAAGCTTCCTTGGTGAGGTAGGGTTTTAGGTGATAGGCAACACACAGTTTCTGATTTACCCTGCGGACTTTATGGTTTATGTGATCACTGAAGGTGAGACAGGGGTTAAACCTCTCCTCTCTCCACCCTCTTCAATTTCAGAACCCCTACCAGGAACCTTCGCTCCTCCACTGCACCCTCCCTCCAGGTACTTAAATCCACCACAAACTTGGGTGGAAAAGCTCTCTTAGTTGCGGCCCCCTCCATGTGAAATGGACTACCCACTCCTCTTCGATTTTCAGAATCTCACCTTATTTTCAAGCACAACCTTAAATCCTGGCTCCCTGACAAACATAACTGTAGCTGTAATGCTCGCTAGCATCTCTCTTCAGCTAAATACTCTCGTAATCCCTCTCATATTCTTCTACTTTTCCCCGGCCTACCCTCCCTAGGGCAAATCTTATTTAGCGTCTAGTACCTCTTTATTCATTTCATTATATTCAAGTGTTATGCACTGTACTGTATTCCTGAGAAGACCTGTACACTGCTTATCTGTAAAATCTAGTATTACTGTTTGTACAATTCTTTTTCTTGTATTTGTGATTTTACCTGATATGTTGTGTTGCGCCACCTGTTGGCCCGGTTGTGCCTGAAAACAGCCTCTTGGATCAGTGCACTTACCAGGTTACCAAAGACTAAATAAATTCAGACCTATCTGAAAATGTATTCCTCTGGGGATACCGCAGCAAAATGGACCTGGGAAGCCTTTAAGGCATATGCGCGGATGGATTATTGCTTATGCCTCAGCCAAAAATAAAAATAAAAAACAGGATCTTCAGTCTCTGGAACAGCAATTGACTGATTTACAAAAGCGTCATAAAGATGGGGATCGATCCATGGAGCTACTAAGATTAATGAGGGATGTCCTGTATCGCTTAAACATTGTGTACTCGCAGAAAGCTGAGCTTGCTTTAGCTAGAGCTCGCTATTCCTACCGGGACAGTGGAGAGAAGGCTGGTCGCCTCTTGGCTTATAGGTTACAGAAACTTTGTAAAGAGTCAGAGATCCCAGGCATACAAAGTGGTGACACTCTCTCCACCACCCCAGAGGCAATAAATGGGGCTTTCCAAGACTATTACCAGTGGCTATATTCTTCCAAGTTGGACTCAGACGGCCATCCAGAAGCAGCCACTGACTCTTTCCTTACCTCTGTCAAACATCTTAAACTCTCTGACGAACAAAGGAGGTTGTTGGAAGCTCCTTTGACATCAGGAAATGTCCACTGCGATTCGACAGACACCTAGCGGTAAGGTGCCAGGCCCCAATGACCTCCCTATAGAGTTTTATAAACTCTTTTAGGACCTAATATGCCCCCTATTGGTCTCCACTTTTCAGGAGGCCTGGGAGCTACAGTCTTTACCAGACACTATGACTGAGGCCACAATAACAGTGCTCCCCAAAAAGGGAAAGGATTCTAATTCCTGTGGTAGTTACTGCCCCATCTCTCTCCTGAATGTTGATTACAAGATATTGGCTAAAGTTTTAATGCTGAGATTGCAAATCTTGTTACGTTGTTTGGTGCACGCACACCAAGTTGGTTTTGTTACAGGGAGAGATAGGGTAGACCATATCGGAAGATTGATTAACCTGCTATGGGTGGCTCAGTCTTCTCTGGAGCCAGTGGCAGCAATCGCACTGGATACAGAGAAGGTGTTTGATTCCCTTGAATGGCCCGATTTGTTGCCATCCTTCATGCTTTTGGGATAGGGGAGGCCTTCATTAGTTGGTTGCAGGCCTTACATGCTGCCCCGAAAGCTTTGGTGTTGACAAATGGGTGGGCTTCTGCTACGTTCCTCTAGGACAGAGGCACGAGAGAGGGGTGCCCCATTTCACTGGCTCTCTTTGTTTGGGCTATAGAGTCTCTGGCACAGAAATTGCGGGAAAGTCAGAACATAGAAGGCATTGAGATGGGGAAAGAAGTCTTTAAACTGATGTTATTTGCTGATGATATTCTTCTTACGTTGCAAAACCCAGCCCACTTTATACTGAAGCTGGTGGAGCTTCTGAACCACTATGTGGCCCTTTCAGGGGTTCGAAACAACTGGGGAAAACTGAACTGCTACCTTTGAATTCGGAATGCCTCTCTATTTCGTCAGAGGGTCTGGGGTTAGAGTAGGCTAAACACCCTATTAAATATTTAGGTATTTATATTACCCCTGATTGGAAGGATTGGGTAACTCAAAATTTTTCCCTGCTGATGAAATTCCTGTGGGAAGATTTTGCCTGGTGAAAGCATCTCCAGTTGTCTCTTTGGGGAAAGGAGCATACTATTCAAATGATGATCCTCCCTAGAATATTATACCTTCTTCAACATTTAGCCCTTCCTGTGCCCGATACAGGTTGGAAGTCTCTGGATAAACTTCTTAAACATTTTCTATGGGATGGTGGCAAACCCAGGATAACCTTGGCTTGATTGGTAGCCCCAGTGGGTAAGGGTGGTATCCGGATACCCTGGTTTCAGATGTATCACCTGGCTACAGGCCTGTGGCAAATCTGGATGTGGCTTCATGCTGAATGGTGTCTGGACTTTGCTAGATGGCTGGTCCTAGAGGAGCAACCATTTTCGAATACGGCCCCTGATGCCATTCTGTGGTACCACCCTGCAGCCTGCCCAACCTACCCTATTCATGATTATATCCTGGCTATCTGGAAAGACGCATCTAAAATGCTAATCCCACAATGGCAACCTTCTCTAGCACAATGTCCTCTGTGGAATAACCCCAAATTTCTGATTGTTGGGAAACCCTTCTACTGGCCCTTGTGGGCTACAGGGGGCACCCGCAGAGTAGTGGATCTATTCTACCCACAGACAGGTCAGTTTAAAGATTTTGCTGCCATTAAGGCCTTGTCGCTGTCACATCTTTCAAAATATTTCCAGATATGCCACCTGATTTCCTCATATGTTGGCCCCCAGCTTGACCTCCCTCTGAACGGTATCTGGGAAGATATACTGGGACTAGCGGGTGGAGGAAAATGCATTCCTTGCCCCCCCCAAAGGATTGGTCAGATCTGTAACAGGCTTTTGCAGATCTATACCCCTTCAACCCTCAATCTGAAGTCAAGGTAGGAAAAACAATTAGGCACCCCTTATTGGAGGATGACTGGGAGTGTTGATGAGCAACTCTCTCAGAGGCCTGCCAGGATTTGAAAGGGAGGCTTATGCAGTGGAAAATCCTGCACCTTTGGTACAGGACTCCAGCGTTGTTAAATGACATGAACCCTGCTGTTCATACAGAGTGTTGGAGATGCCACCAACATGCGGGAACTCTCCTGCATATTTTGTGGTCATGTCCAAAGCTGACCAATTGGTGGAGCTCGCTACGGGTGCAGATATCCAAGGTGCTGGGATGTCAGATTCCCGCAGATCCCTCACTTTCCATAACTGATAATGTAAATAGACTCCCTTTACAAAACAAGTCTAGTTCCCTGTGACTCATGGCTGCCATCACTGAAGCAAAATGCATTATTCTCCAGAAATAGCATTCTGAGTGGATCTCATCTATGGACAAATGGGAAGCTAACCTCTATAAATTAGCCAGCTATGAACATGTTTCTTACAGAGCTATGGGAAAAGCTTTTTTGTTTGCTAAGGTGTGGAATCCCTATTTATAAAGAAGGTGCTCAGAGTAGCTTAGACTTACGTATGAGGGTTGGGTTTGACTCCCATTACCCGACGTGTTCCTTCTTGATTAATGGCTATAATGGTATTATGTACAGGTTGGCACCTCATTTAGCTTTTCCTCTCCATCACTAAAATTGGTTGATTCCTTGCTGCCCATCTGCCTTGCCATTATTAGTTCGTACAGGCTTTGACCCGTTAGTTATAATGTTCTCTGTTATAGTATGAAGGCTTAGATGCCACTCCATTCATGTGAAATGTTCAAGATGGCCTGCAAGAGGATATAAAGTTCTGTTTTATGGTGTGCTGACATCTTGTCTTCCTCTTTATATATGTATTCTTAGCCTGGGGGGGGGGAAGGGATTGCTTGAGATATGTTTTATGAGGCTACTGCATTTTTCTTTTAGGATGACAAATGGACGATGTGGGGTGTCATTTTGGACTATATGGACATTTCTTTGTTTGTAGCATTTTCTAACCCCATGACACCCAACTGTGTTCCCCCCATGTTATTTGTTATTTATTTGTTTTTTGTTGTTTATTTTTATTTAGTATGCTATTTTACCCTACTTTGTTTTCGTGCACCATATTGTTTCAAGTTGTTGCTTAGTTAATATATCGTATGGAAGATGAAGTTTTGATAGTATCTTGTGTATGAATATTTTCTGCAAGTGGTTGGCTGGCCACATGCTATATTATGATGTCATGTGTTAACTGTAAATAAGTTTAATAAAAATTGAAAGTTAAAAAAAAAAAGTAACATACTTCTGTTTTGTGTAGACTCAGAGAGAGACTGGACAGGGTTCCAAACTTGTGAAGAATGATCCAAGTGGCTGGGATGGAGGATTCTGGGTCAAGGAATGTGAGCAAGATATCGTTAGCATACAAGGAAACTACATACTGGACACCATCTAAGGGGATCCCATCTACATTTGGAGCATTTCGCAGAGCCTCTACTAAAGTTTCAATATATAGGGCAAATAATAAGGGCGATAAGAGACAACCCTGTCATGTTCTCCTTTGTAGCAATATGGGGTGTCAATGTGCCTCTTACTCTGACAGACCAGAGGATTACTATATAGTCCATGCATCATTTCTAGGAAAGGGGAAGGGAATCCAAAGGCTGACAGGGTGCCCCAGAGGAAACTCCAGAACACACTGTCAAATGCCTTTCCGGCATCCAAATTTATAACAGCTATCAGGATGGAACATTGATTGACATGTTCTATAAACAGGATTCGTCATATGTTATCCATTATTTGCCTGTGTTGAATGAACCCTGATTGATCCGGGTTGACTAATAAGGGAGGAGGAGGTCTTTTCTCCAGACCCAGATGGACATAAACAACTTATTATCAACATTTAGGATTGAAATTGTTGATAAGATGTAGAGCATGTGGTATCTTTACCAGGTTTTAAAATAGCTAATATAGTTGCATATGCCCAGGATGGAGGAGGACGGGAGTCTCTTTTCTGAATGGATTGAAATGCTGCAAACAAAGAGGGTAGCAAAACACTGGGAACGGTTTTATACCATTCAAATGGAAAACCATCCGGTTGTGGGCATTTGTGAGTTTTGCTTCCTAGAGAGCTACCTGAATCTCTTCAATATTAACTGGGGTAAGAAGGGACTCTTGCTGGGCTTCAGTTAAGGATGGTAAGGACAGGTTTGCAAGAAACTCCTGTATTTGGGAAAGGGAAGGGCAGGATATTTCAGTAGAAAGTGTTTGATAATATTCTCAAAACAGATTAAGAATCTCCTGTGTCATGTAGCAAATGTCCAGTTCTTGAGTCACTGAGCTGAAGAAAGCAAGCTGCTTTTTTCTATGCCCACAGTCTCTGGGCTAGCAGACAGGTGTCTCATGCCCCTCCTTCATAAAAGTTATGCCTTAAATATACCAAGGCTTGTTGTACTCTAACTTAATCTATCATTTTTTGTATTTCCACCTTGAGTGTTTTAAAGGGTGAAGCTATCACCCCTTCCCCTGTGCAGTATAACCTTAGCAGTGTCCATAATTTCTCTGTTAATTGCTTATATTTAAGGTCTCTTTCTGTTGTTTCTATGGAATGTGTATGTTATAATTTTCCCCCTCTAACAACTGTTTTTACGTTATCCCATAATATTAATGGGGAAGTATCCTCGGAGGAGTTATCCGTAAATATCTATGCAAGGCAATCAGAGACCTGGGTTAAAAAGCATTCATTCTTCACTGGAGAGGTATTAAGTTTCCAAAAGGGTGATCATCTATACTTCCCTAGTTTACCTTCAAGCAGAGAGGGTTATGGTCAGAAAGTACTGTTGGACCATATGCAAGATCTTGTACCACGTTAAAATGTTCGCACATGGTGAAAAAAATAATCTAGTTGGGAATATGTACAGTACCACATTGAGGAAAAAAAAAAAAATATATATATATATATAAGCTCTTGCTGTGAGGAAAAATTGCCACCAAATGTCCACTGGTCCTAACTGGTGTAGCTGGGCCTGAGGAAGTTCTGTGATGGGTGGGATGTGAGGAGTATAAATCGAGGGACATAGTTATATTCAAATCACCTCCTAAAATGAGCTGATCTTGCAGTAGATCAGGCAGTTTAACCAAGAACTTTTTAAATACTGGGGTGCCCAATAACATGGGAAAATATGCATTCATTAAAGGTCACTTCAGAATTATACATGCAACCTGTTAAGATAACATAACGCCCATAGGGATCAGTATATTTCTGGGTTAGGGAAAAAAGAGTAGTAGATGGCATGAGGATGGCAGGTACCACGTCTCTTCCTTTGGGGATAGGCAGAAGCATGCACCTGATATTGTCCTCCCAAAGTGAGTTTTGAGTGTTTGGTTGGGGTCAGATGTGTTTCTTGTATATAAATATCTACATTTTGCTGCTGTAGATACTGGAAAAACCATGTATATTTCACCAGGTTATTCAAACCACTGATATTTAAATTTTTACTGGACAGACTGCCATACTGGTGTTATTTTATAGAAGATTTGCAGATACCTTAGCCTCAACTCTTTACTTTGCGATGGGCTCCCCAGCCTATAACTCAGGCCCCACAGGGGCAATCACCAACCTGGACAGCCACCCCATAGGGTGAAACACAGATGAAAGTCTAGGGGGACGAGAACACCAGTAGGGAATTCCACATCTCTCAGTACAAAATTAGTACAGCCTGCTGCAAGTTTTGTAATAGAAACATAGAAGTTGATGACAGAAGGAGACTGCTAGGTCCATCTAGTCTGCCCATTTGTTTTAGACCTATTTTGACGCTCTAGTTGCCATTTGTAATCAGGGCTCCCTTGTGTCTATCCCAAGCATTCTTGAATCCCCCCCAACAGTGTTGACCCCCACAACCTCTTAGGACAGGCTGTTCCAGGCATCCACCACTCTTTCTGTGAAGAACAGCTTCCTGGTGTTGGTAGAGAACCTCCCTCCTTGCAGTCTGAGGTCATGTCTGTTTGCAATGTCCACATTGTTGTAATGCCTGTCTTGATGTTCCCCATAATTTGTATTTCTCTGACGTGGAACCTTTGTAAAAGAGCCATGGCTCAAAGGTATTTGTAATCCTAGACTTGATAAATAAAATGTCCCCTGGTCCGGGAGCCCTTCTTGAAGTGAAAAAGTTCCTGTGCCGTTACCTTGTTAATGCCTTTTATGTACTCGAATGTTTCAATCATGTCCCCCCTCTCTCTCTTCTCTGCTCCAGGGAATACATTTGCAATGCCATAAGTGTTTCCTCGAAGGACATGTACTGTAAACCCTGAATCATTTTTGTTGCCTTTCTCTGTACTGTTTCCACCCGGTCAATGTCGTTTCTGAGGTAAGGCCTCCAGAATTGGATTCCGTATTCAAGGTGAGGCCTGACCAGTGATCCATACAGTGGTAGTACCACCTCTCTCCTCCTGCTCGTGATTCCCCTCCCAATGCAGCCCAGCATTCTGTTGGCCTTCAATGTTGCCTTCTCACACTGCTTACTAACCTTCAAGTCATCTGAGATTATGATTCCCAGATCTTGTTCCTGGTTTGAGGCTGCCAGTCTTTCGCCTCCTAGGTAATACTCCTTTCTTGGATTTTTCTTTCCTATGTGCATGACCTCGCACTTTTTGGCTTTAAATCTTAGCTGCCACACTCCAGACCACTGTTCTAGTTTCTTGAGGTCAGCTTCCATCTGGCTCACTCTTTCTGAGGTGTCCACCCTGTTACATATCTTGGTATTGTCTGTGAACAGACACACCTTCCCTTCCAGTCCGTCAGCGATGTCTGCTATAAAAACATTGACGAGCAGAGGCCCTAGCACTGAGACCTGGGGCACCCCGCTGGTCACCCTGCCTTCCATCTATTGCATTCCATTAACCTGTACCCTCTGGGTTCTGCTTTGTAACCAGTTTTGTACCCATCTGACTACTTCTGGACCAACTGCTGTGTGCTCAAGCTTCTTTACCAGCCTTCTGTGTGGAAATCAGTCGAAGGCCTTTCTAAAGTCTAGGTTGACCACATCCACTGCCCCACCATCATCCACTATTTTTGTAGCATAGTCAAAAAACTCAAGCAGATTTGTCTGGCATGACCTACCTGCTGTGAAACCGCACTGTTTAGGGTCTTGTTGGCCGTTAGTTTCGAGGAATGCTATGATCCCCTGTTTGAGTAGTGTCTCCATTAGTTTCCCTCCTATAGATGTGAGGCTCACCAGTCTGTAATTACTAGCCTCTTCGCAATTGCCTGATTTGTGAAGTAGAATCAATATTGCCTTTTTCTAGTCTTTGGGTATCACACCGCTCTTCAAGGATTTCATGAATAAAAGTGCCAGAGGGGCTGCTAATTCTGCCCCCCAGTTCCTTAAGGATTCTGGGGTGCATCTCGTCTGGTTCCATGGCTTTGTCTGCTTTTAGTTTATTTAGCACCTCCCGTACTTCAGCTTCTGTAAAGGGACTCGTGTCTACCCCGGTCCTTGGGTGTTGTGTTTTTTCAGGGCTGGGCCATCCCCTGGGTCCTCTTTGGTAAACACTGAGCAGAAGTATTTGTTAAGGATTTTGGCTTTTTCTGGGTCATGTTTGGTGCATTTCCCTTTTTCAGTAGCAATTTTTACTATCCCCCCTTTTGCCTTCCTACGTTCCCTAATGTATCTAAAAAATTATTTGTTTCCATTCTTTGCTCCTTCTGCTATCTTTTCCTCTGTCTAGGCTTTTGCCTTTCTAATTTATTTGTTACACGCTCTCATTTTTTCCTTGTACGACTCCCAGTCTTTCTCAGGTTTGGTTTCCCGGTATATGCTGTATGCCTTCTTTTTTCTTGACTGTGGTAGCCACTTCCTTGGAAAACCGTAGACGATTTATTTTTCTTTTTGCTTTACTGACCCATCTGGCACATTGATCTGTGGCTTATTGCTCTCTTGAGTCTCCCCCACATGACCTCCACCTCCTCAACATCTATTTCCATTAACTGGCTACTTAGATTGTTCCTCGTTTTTTGGAATTCAGCCTTTCTGAAATCTAGCACCTTTATCTTTGAGTGGCTGGTGTCCTGTGTCCTGTGTTATGTTTACCTTAAAGCTTACCATGCGATGGTCGCTGTTGCCCATACGGCATCCCACTTCGATGTCCTTGATCCTTTCCAAGTTTGTGAGGACAAAATCGAGAATGGCATCTCCCCTTGTTGGGGTTTTAACAAGTTAGCACAGTCCAGTACCTTGTAGTCATAATAAGAAGTCCCTACTTCTTGTTGTTGCTGCTGTTAATGTGCTTCAGTTATTATCTGGTAGGTTGAAGTCCCCCACTAATATTACTTTGCCTTTATCAGATATTTTGTGGATTTTCTCTATTAGGTCATTGTCTCCTTTATCTCCTTGATCTGGGGGCCTGTACACAACGCTGATTCTGAAGGGTTTTCCCTTGCCCATGTCTACTGTTAGCCACAGTGACTCAAAGTCCCCAGATTGCCCTTTTACTTCTGTGGCTTTTATTTCCTCCTGAATGTAAATGGCTATGCACCCCCCTCTTTTTTTGCCCTGCATATCTTTCCTGAACAGACTGTAACTGGGAATGGCCGTATCCCATCCGTGGTTTTTCATGAACCATATTTATGTTACAGTCATCCAGTCCAACCTTTCTGTTTCTAAGATGGCTGTGAGTTCAAGAAGTTTGTTGGTTAGGCTCCTAGTATTTGCAACCATTGCCTTCCAGGAATGTACATCCTCTTTGGCTCAAGGTTGTACCCTCTTCCTGGACTGCTCCAGTTTGCTCTTTCCGACCAAGAGATTATGGAGGTTGCTGGTTTGGGCAGATGTTGGCTCTGATTTGTTTTCTAAGGATGTATGTACGCATTTGACATTTTGGGGAGTGATGACCAGCCCACTGATGGCAGGGAGGTGAGCTGCGTCATACTCCCCTTTATTTAGTTTAAACTACCTGTATAGACATTGAATTTTTGTCTGAGTGCTCACACACCTTCTCTGTTTAGGTGCAATCCATCGTATTTAAAAAAAGCTCTTTCCCAAACTTTGTGCCAGTTCCCTATGTAGTGGTATCCCCTGTCTTGGCACCAATCATGCAGCCATGGGTTGAATTTGCCTACTTCACTCTCTCTGACTCGCTTGGTGCTTTTTCCTTTTTCCCACACTGGCAGCACTTCTGAGAGGGCTAATCTGGATGGAAGGGAAGAAAATTTGTTGGCCAGTTCCTCAAAGTGTTTCTTGGCCACCTGAACTGTGTGATTTGCCAAGTCATTGGTACCAAGGTGTATTGTTATATGTGTAAAATCCCCTGATTCCTGCACAATTGTCTTCATGCGGTTAGTGTCCCTACTTGCTGAGGCTCCTGGTAGACACTTTACCATGATGTTGCTTTTACATTTTGTGTTAGGTGGTGTTCCACTCCTTGGATTATGGAATTACCGATAATAAGAATTTTGCTTTTGATTATATTTGTGTCATTTTTATTTTGAGTTTTAGTATTTTTGTTGTTATTGCATTTGGTTTTGGTATTGCTGTTGGTTATATTCTATTAGTATTTTGGTTTTTATCATAGTTTGTATTGGTTTTAAGTGGCATGTTAACCTTTTTTGGTGGTTTGATTTCTTTACCTTGTATTACTTTGTCTGTGGTTGGTAGCAGTGGAGCGAACCTGTTTTTTGTTTAGATGGCCAGGAAATGCTCCTGGTTTTTGGCTTCCTTCCCGGACCTCCTAAGATGCCTCTTTTTCACCATCTGCCAGTCTCTGGGCCCTGCCTTGAGTCCTGGCCCCTGGCTGACATGCTGGTACTAGTGATGGGGGGTTGAGGAGGTGCACTGTACAGTTCCCTGTATTGGAGAACCTCTGTTTCTCTTTCCTGCTGAAAAAGCAATCAGTTTGTTTAAGGTCTGCCACTTAGTAGCACAACTAGAGACTGGAGGAGAGGAGAGGAGAGGAGAGGAGGTCTCTCTCCCAGTTGGAGAAGATCAGTGAAGCTCAGCAGACAGTAAAGCTAGGGGCCGGACCACACTTAGCATATGTCTCCTATGGCTGCCCTTTGTGTCTGAGCTGTTGCTTCTGGCTGAGAGCTTTCTATTAGCCGACCACTATTTCAGTAGTGGAGCTAAGTATGTATACCGTAGAGCAAAAGAGAGAGACAGAGGTGATATGATTGAAAAATTCAAACACCTTAAGGGTATTAGCAAGGTGAAAGGAGTCTGACATGTTTCAGTATAAGAAAAATAGCATGACAAGAGGACACAGCATGAAATTAGAGGGAGGCCGATTAAGGGGTAATGTGAGGAAGTTCTTTTGCACAGAAAGGGTGGTGGATGCATGGAACGGCTTACCTCAGGAAGTGGTGGATATGAATACAGTGCTGGGCTTCAAACAGGCATGGTATAGGCATATGGGAGCAATACAGATGAGTATGAATAGATAGGCCATTGACAGAGCAAAGGCCGATGGCACATTCATAAGGCAGAAAAAGAAATGGGCAGACTGGATGGGCCATGCAGTCCTCATCTGCAGTCAACTTCTATGTTTCTCTGTACAGCAGACAGTAAGGCGTATGCCTCCTAGGGTTGGTCCTTTGTTTCTGGCTGAGAGCAATACAAATGCTGATTTACATACAGCAGCCAGGAATTCTGGGTAAGTGTTCCAACTGCTGCTTATGCTGAGAGAGCAGCCGCTGGCTGGGTCTAAGCAGTGCGATCAAGGAGAGAAGTCGCTTTAGCGAAGACAGGAGTCCGGACTGCTCTCAAGGAATCCCTGCTTCTGCACCTGTCAGAGCCTGCCTTCCTTCTGTGACTGGTCTCTCTCCCAGTCGGTGAAGATCAGTAAAGCTCAGCAGACAGTAAAGCGAGGGGCTGGATCACACTTGGCATATGCCTCCTAGGGTTGCCCTTTGTGTCTGTGCTGTTGGTTCTGGTTGTTGCTGGCTGAGAGCTTTCTATTAGCCAACCGCTATTTCAGTAATGGGTACAGCAGACAGTAAGGCTAGGGGCTGGACAGCTCTTGGCATATGCCTCCTAGGAGTGCCCTTTGTGTCTGAGCTGTTGCTTCCAGCTGAGAGTTTTCTATTAGTCAACTGCCATTTAAGTAGTGGTACAACAGTACAAATGCTGATTTACATACAGCAGCCAGGCATTCTGGGTAAGTGTTCCAACTGCTCCTTATGCTGAGACAGCAGCCGCTGGCTCAGTCTGAGCAGAGCGATCGAGGAGAGAAGTAGCCTTAGCAGAAATAGGAGCCCGGACTGTGCACTCCAAGGGGGAATTCAGCCAGGTAGAACTGCTGTCAAAGAATCCCTGCTTCTGCACCTGTCAGAGTCTGCCTTCCCTCCATGACTAGTCTCTCTCCCAGTCAGTGAAGATTAGTGAAGCTCAGCAGACAGTAAGGCTAGGGGCTGGACTGCACTTGGCTTATACCTCCTAGGGTTGCCCTTTGTGTCCGAGATATATCTGAAGCTAGAGGTAAGGTAGGAGAACAGAGGCTCCCAGGCCTCCATGGGAGCTAATTCACCCCCAACCTATTTAAGGGGTTGGATAAGCGATGGACTCGTTTTTTTTAAACATAAGGGGAAATTCTGTGGTGCAAAAAGGGTTCCCCAGGACCATGTGCAACTAGCATCAGCAGCTTACAGGGATGTAACTTGGACACCAACAAGGTGTCCCTACAACAGGTAAATCTAAAAAACACTATAAACAATAACATGAGGGTTACCTTTACAATACAACCATAGCCCTCAGATTCAGAAGGATTTGCACTGACACCACATTAAAGGAGGATCTAGCTATACATAAAGTGTGGACTTCCAAGGTAGGGGGTGGAACCTTCCGCTCCCTATCTGCTCATCAGAGGGAAAGAGTGATGCTAAAATATCTCTGAAGCCAGAGGTAAGATAGGAGAACAGAGGCTCCCAGGCCTCCGAGGGAGCTAATTCACTCCCAACCTATTTAAGGGGTTGGAGAAGTATAAAAAAAAAAATATGTAACAGGATGGGGAGGAATACGATATCACATAAGCTATGTGGTTGCTTTGATCTCCAGTCCCTTTGTATTCATTAATTCCAGCAGTGAAGTGCAAGAATGCAGTTATGTGAGGATAGTTAATTAAAACCTTTGTTGGGAGCAGTTAATATCACAGAGGGAGGAATAACCAATGTCATCTTGAGGAGGACCACAGAGCTCCTCTTAAAGAGTGTTGTATGCAGGAATAATTTCCAAAGGTTTACCCTTAACAACTTCCTCCTGAGAAAATATGTACATATAGAATAATTCATGGAGAAATGTGGTTTATGGGGATTTTATGCACTCCGAGGTGTGTGATGCCCCATAAACCCCGAGGGGTTTATATGGGCATCACACACTGAGGGGGTGCATAAAATCCCCAGAGAACCATACTTCTCCATGTTTTATTTTTTGTATTTATTTTTGGTGTTCTTTGGTTTAAATTGTCTTTTTTTGTCACTTTGCGAGGATAATTGTTACCGCTGACAAGCCTATCTTGCACTGAGTGACCAACTGTGTAGTGCTTGTGAACGTCCAGTGCGAGGAGAGCTTGTTCGGTGTTTTTTCTGGTGATGCTGTAGTACTGTTCTGCCCATGGTTTACGCAGCTCCATAAACCATGTATGTGATTTATGGAGATGTGGTTTATGGAGCTGCTGGGCACTCACTGGCAGTGGTTTATAACCACTAACCAGTAAATATTGTATGATATTTGCCCTTCGGTAGAAGATAAACCAAACAATGATAATCTCTAGAAATGGAATTAAACTAGTTCAATATGGCATGAGTATCCACAAACTAAGAATCCTGTGACCATGAATAATATCAAAGCTGTCATAATGTTGTATCTCCTTAAATAACAGGCAGGAGATCACATAGCTTATATCCAAACTGCCCCCCATTTCTGATGTATAACTAAGAGCTGTCACATTATATTCACAATGGTCCCATGCTAATGCTCCAACCCAGAGACACGAGGCAAATCTCAAATTGCGGAGTCAAGTGTGTGTGTGTGTGTGGGGAGGGGGGGAGGCAAGTCCATCTCAAGAGATAAGGATCCTACTTTCAGTACATTCTGTTGGCTAGCAATTTTATTTTTGTCTCTCATGTGTATTATTCCTGCTTAAGCCCACCTTTCAGTCAGTGTGATCAGGTTTTGCCCATTATCAATATAGACCCATTTGGTCACCTTGAGCAAGTATAGTTATTGGGCTAAACAATTTGAAGTGACAAAGTCCCAGAATGTCAGAAACTAACAGAAGGGGGCACCAGACGGGAGGATCGGGGACCCATTAAATAAACATGAGAAAGACAACCTCTCTCTGACATAGTAGAATGCTAGATTGGAAGCACAGCCAGTTGGACTGATGGGGCCTGTTATGAAAATGCAAAATGTTTATCGATGGTCCTTGTTGTAAGATAGAGCTATATTTTAGTCTGCTACCTGATGGATGACAGATTAGAAAGAGAGGCCCATCACTGCCAGGCTTCCCCACGTCAGATCTCACCCACTCCCAAAGCTGTGATCTGGAGTTCAGTTCCATCGAAGGAGCAGTTGTAGGGCATCTGTTACACTCACTGTGGCCAGCTTTCCAACAGCTCGCCAACTCCACCCACGTCCCTGCAAACTAACTATGGCCCAAATCCACTCCGCCCCCCCGAACCCCACACAGCTGCTGATAGGGCTACATAAACACCAGCTCCATTCTGCAACTCAATTATTTTGTGGTTTGATCTCTGTGAAAAGCAGTAAGGTGAGCAAGAATGTCCACTTTTGTCTGTTCCGTTTGCCTTCTTTGCTGCTCTTTGAGGGAGCTGGTTTGCCAGTATGAGAGTAAGGCTAATGAAGATTACTTATTCTGGCTTCGCTATGGAAGTTCCATCCCTCTAGCTTGAAGATCTGTCCTGGCTTCTGCAAATGAGCTATAGTCCTTATTGCCTTCTGGAAAGCAGACCACAAGCCACGCCAGGAAAGGGGTTCGAAATGTCAGCTGTTTCTGTCTGAGAATCTGTAGTAAGGGTAGGTACTCTCACCATTGTTGCATTGTATAAGGTGCATAATAATTATAAAAAAAAAAAAAAAAATCAGTGTTGTCCATAATACACAGTCTTATGTTTCCAAACAGACTGTCAAATTTTCTCCTTGACTGTGTAGCTCTGGAAATGAATTATTACTGATCTGGGGTGGGCGATGGGTGACATTAGCTTTGGACCCAAGGCTCTGTGTGCTTTCTCTATAGCAAGCTGGAGAGCAGTGTCTAATCAGAGGGCTGTACAGAGACTTGTGCTGAGAAAGTCCAGGATATCATGCCTTCTGAGCTTTCTGGGAGGCTGTAAAGTCTAATATTTTTATCTTTTAGAGGAAGAACGGATGAACCAGACCAAGGTAGCAGGTGTAAGAAAGTCAGACAAGTATCTAGGGCCCAGCCCATGTAGGGCCTTAAAGGTGAGCAGGCCCACCTTGAAGATGTTCCTCCACCTCATCAGCAGCCAGTGTAGTTCACGCAGCTCCAGGGTGATGCGACAGTGTTTCGACTGCCCCATCAACAACCTGGCAGCTGCGTTTGGCACTAGCTGCAGCTAGCATAGGGTACCCCCTGAGACCCCAAGGTAGAGTGCAGTACAGTAATCAAGCCTTGATGTCATGAAGGCATGTACCATGGTGGGAAGGTCCATGGGTGGAACTAGGGGCTTGATCTTGGCGATTTTCCTAAGATGACAGAAGCTGGTCTGGATAATGGATGACACCTGAGCTTCAAATGTCAATCCGCTGTCAAAGGTCACACCAAGATCATGCACCCTAGAGGAGGCCTTCAATAGCAAAGACCCCAGGAACAACCTTGTTTCTGCACCAGAGGCCATCCTATCACGCCCCCTGTTCGACTCCACCACCAGTACCTCTGTCTTATCGGGGTTCAGTCACAACCAGCTGGAGGCCATCCAGTCACTGATCTCAGCAAGGCAATTATTTAGCACTTCCACTGCACTGGATATCCCAGGGGAAAAGGAAAGATACAGTTGGGTATCATCCACATAGCAATGAAAACACAAACTGTATTTCCTAATGAGCTCTCTGGGAAGCATCTACATGGCAAACAACACTGGTGACAAGACTGAGCCCTGAGGTACTCCACACGACAGGAGGCTAGGGGTGGAGGAGAAATTCACCATCACTACCCATTGCCTCCTATTCGTGAGTTAGGACTCAAACCAGCGGATGACAGTGCCGGCAAGTCCACAAAATTTCCTCAGGCAGTCAAGCAACACACAAAGGTCTATCATGTCAAAAGCCGAAGAGAGGTCAAGGAGAACGAGAACTGTCCCCTCTCCTCAATCTCTAGCCCTGAGGAGGTCATTGTGCACTCGAACTAGTGCGGTTTCCGTACTGTGCCTCACACAAAACCCTGACTGGAGGGGATCGTAAAGATCAAAGATCGTGAGATGTTCTTCAAGCTGCTGCACCACAACCTTCTCAACAACCTTCCTTAAAAATGGGAGGTTGGAGATTGGACGGTAGTTCGACTTGATGTCAGGGTCTAGCGATGGTTTCTTCAGAAGAGGTCTAACCGGTGCCTCCTCCAAGGGATCTGGGACAACCCCCTCTGAGACACAGCACTGGACAATCAAGGTGAACACTGGGTCAACGGTGTCAACACCTCGGCACTGAGTCCAGTTCACAATATGTGTGCTTCAGCTTGAGGGCAACCTCAATGACCTTGGCCACCTCCACTGGTTTAAACTCCCCTCAACTAGGCGAAGTACCCTCCTGATGCTGAAGGTGACCACTGTCAGCCACATCGTAGCTTGCTGGTGGAACGCCCCGTCAGATGGTGGACACCCTGTCCGACAAGAAATGAGCAAACTCTTCGCATAACGCATCGGAAAAGGCTTTTTTTGGCTGTAGACTGGCTGAGTTTAACAGCCTGTCCATAGTCCAAAAAAGCTCTGTTGGTTGATTCTTCCCAGCAGCAATCTCCCTGGATAGGAACTCTGCCTTCTTATGGGTGATTTCCCTCTGAGACTTACCCTAATGGGAGTGCAGGGCCAATCTGTCCACCTCCAGCCCAGACTTCTGCCAGCGGCACTCTAACCTCCGACCCAAAATCTTCATCACCTTGAGCTCCCAGCCAAACCATGGGGACCTCAAGTGAAAGGATTTGGGTCATATACGGACCAGTGCAAAAGAGTCAAGTGCAGCTGACATCACCCTATTATAGGCGGCAACAGCCTCGCCCTTACCTCCTACACATGCACTACCCACATTAGATAGATCAGCCACCGCCAATAATTCCTCCGGGGTCAAACCTCTCAAAGGGTGGTAGCTTACCATCTCTGCAGGGGGAGGGCTCTCAGAGGAGGTCCCAAACAAGAACTCCTCTGTGCAATGATCAGACCAAATGACCCGGTCACTCTTGAGGTTACTGACCGCAAGCCCCAGCAAGAAAACCAGGTCCAGCATGTGGCCGCCCTGGTGGGTCATGGAAGAAACGTCTTGCGACAGACCCAGAGATTACATCACCTGGAGGAGGTTTTAACCTAACCTACAAGATTTGTTGTCAGCCCAAACACTGAAGTTCCCCAGAACTAAACATCTGGGGGACGCCAAAGTTTCACCGACAACGAAATTGGCGACCTCCTGCAGGAATTCACCTGCCACCCCAGAAGGGAGGTAAATCAGGAGAATCCTGCAGCCTGCGCCCAGACCCCCACGTATGGCCACACATTCAGAGGAATCCGGTTTTCCCACTGGGTGCACACTGAAGCCAAGTTTGGATCTAAAAAAGATGGCCATTCCCCCCCTTGCACTCCACTCTGGGGCAGTGCACCACTGAGCATCCGGGAGGGGGACGGCTGCGTCTAGAACCGGGCCGGCATCATCGCCTACCCAGATCTCAGTAATGCATGCCAGATCGACTGAGGAAACCAAGTCCACTATAACTGTGGTCTTGTTCCTGATCGATCTGGCATTGCAAAGCACTGTCCTCAGGGGATTGGTGGATAGTGTAGCTCTTTTGGTTACTCGCCAACTCTGTCTGGTGGGTACCTTGGGGACGGGAACCAAGCATGTCTGGCCTCTCCCTAGGTTCTGTTGGCCCCCAGGGTGCCTTCTGCACCCAATGACCTCAATCCTACCCCTATCCAAGGTGCTTGAGGTGCCCCGCCATGGTCAGTCAATGCGGGACCTCTTAATCCTGACCTCCCTACAGCAACGTGCTGTGGTGGTAGAAATTGGGAGGTCAGTAAAGGGCCACAGATCGAAAACCGGGGTGCCTAGTACACATTCCTAGCCTGCCCCAGACCCCCCCGACTTCCCCAGACACATACTGTCCTAAAGAGAAAGCCCCAGTAAACAACTAACAAACTACCAATCATATAAGCAGCCACACAGCTAATATAAAACAGACCTAACCAGTCCCACCACTCAAGCAGTCATTAAAACTAAAATCCCACACCCCAAAGGAAGGCAAGAAACAATAGAAGACAGCAATTCAGTTCAGGAGAGCAGTGCCCATAGATCCCTGTGTAATAGAGCCCAACCAAGACAGTTCAAAGCTAATATCTGTGTAACCCCCCCGCACAAATGGGGGTTCCCGAAAAAAGTCTTCCTAGAGCTTGCCTAAATGCTCACTGCCAGGTTGGGGTCCTGCAGTTTAGCAGTTTAAATGTATTGCCAGCGAGTGCCTGTGTAGCTTCCATGTACTGTCGCTTTAACAGCTGCTTAGTTGCAGTAATAATCAATCTGGAAGGTGGGGCTGAGTGTTGTCCTGCTCGAGTCCTGCCCAGGCTGCCAGATAATCACTCCGTTTCTACCATCGCTGACTGCACAGAGGGAGCCCTGTTAAAAGATGTAACTGTTTGCTGACCATTTGTTAGGGCAGAGAATATACTGCAGTTTGTTCTAACCTGCTTTTTTTGCAGCAAGGACTGCCTTGATTATCTCCAACATTTTGGTCCTGAACTGCTGAATTGGACCAATCAGTACTTGGGGACTCTAAAATGGAGCCTGCTTACAGGGGCTTTGTGGATTAAAATCTGTGGGAATTGTAGTTTTGGACTGTTGGCGCCTTTTTGCAACTGAAGGGGGAGCTCTTGCTTTGACTGACAACCAAATCAGCCAACCGAACCTTTGGATCTGAGGGAAATCTCCAAGTTGCCTGCTGTTTAGGGCAAATCTAAGTTAGGAGCTGAGACAGCAACAGCTCGATATAGTTCGAGCAGCCGTCTGCATAGTAGTTCGCGTGGGAGACCTGTGGAAGGCCTGATTTCTAGCCTGTATGTCTGTCTTCTGCTGTGAGAGGGAGAAGAGAATTGTTTTTAGACTGAATCCGAGTTGTGTGCTTAAAGTAAGCTACGGAAGTGGGACCAGGCTCAGCCTGAAGAAGACCGAAGATTTTGCTGAATGCATCGGCCTGTCAGGAGTTCCAGCGAACCCCATGCTCCTGGTGTGTGTGTGTGTGTGTGTGTGTGTGTGTGTGTGTGTGTGTGCACAGAGACTTACATTACATCAGGGAGCTTGCCTGGTACAGAATTCCCTTATATAAAATGTGCAGGAGCTGCAAGTGGGCGGATTTGTCCCCACTGTGTGAACTGTGTTCTGCATGCTGGAAGCTGTATCCGGCCCAAACGGACTGAATCTGTGGTTATCTCCATGCGGCTGGGCCTTGCCATGAGGGCCCTGCCAGACTACCCTACTGCACAGAGAAAAGCCATAGACGAGAGACCTGCCTGGGGATCAGCCCCCTGCTCCAGGAATTACGCTCCGGTGAATCATGTAGGCCCTGCTTCTCCTGGCTCTCCAGATCAACCACCTGCTGTCTCGATTTTTGTCCAACCTGTGTCCAGTCTTGGGTATTGTGAGTAATGATCAGGGTAACTCCCTGCACCAACACCTTAATCTAAATGTGTCATCTGATTGCCTGGTTGTTTCTTTTTCTTCACTAACTGAGCCCTCCGGCTCAGGATTACAAATAGTGTGTATTGTGCATGTTGTTTTTTCCATCACAAGGCCCCAATCAGCTGCGATGCCGGCCTACCCTGGGCAACAGTCCTGGCTAGCCCATCTCTTCTCCACCTGGGCACCCAGAGGTGTGACTGTGTGGGGGAACTTAAAGAGCATGCATAACTGTCTGATTGATATAACTTTTAAGCTAATTAACCTGACGTTACCCCTCCCTTGTTCAAGCCCCCTGAATAAATCAGATCTAACTTTTTCTGCATTTAATCTGACTGTGGTTCCAGTTTGTGGTCAAAGTACTGTTCTGCTGCTATTTGCTGTGCCTAACCTTGTTTTGCAGGGGGTCCTCAGGGTCGAGCCAGAGGAACCAGCCCTGGCGGTAAGTGCAAACAGTGTGGGTATCTGGGTGGTGTACCAGGGGTATTGGGAAAGTGATTACTGTACAGTGTTCAGACCACTAGAGGGGAAGGGGGGGGTTACAGTGTCCTGGAGGGCTGTGCACAGGTTAGCTTGACCACTACCAACCCTGACCTCCAGGTGGAGACATCCGTTTCAGAACTCCGGCCCCTTAACCTGCTACTAGCCAAGCAGGCAGGGGTAGTAGCCCTTGGGATAGCGCCACCTAGGGGTTACATCTAATGAATGACAGTCAACAAAAGTGGAAATTCTTTACTGCCCAGTAAATTAGAGATGGAGGGCCCTCTCACTGACCTCCGCCTAAGGGAAAGGTTTTATGCATGAAGTAACTTAAATTAGAGTGCTAAAAAGGAGTATTCCTGGGAATTACCACCTCTGCTGCTCTCATTAGCTTACAGAGGCCCAAGAGCAATCACAGTTACCAGATGCTGAATAGTCCAGATGATCACAATTCAGTCCAGCCCCCACCCCCAACGATAATCCAGCTTGGGGGCTGCAGGCTGGTGAAAAGGTCCAAACTCCGCAGCCAGTAGAAACAGGCTGGTGAAATGAAAAACTGGTCCAGGGTCACTCTGTAAAGACTACGGCTGCAAAACTCACCTATTTGCCCCAGGAAATGAAATCGCTATGCCCTCTGCTTCCTGTTCTGGGGGTCCAAACAGCAACACAGCGCAAACCCACCTCTGTCGGCCCTGGTGTATGATGTTGAGCAAAGTACCTTCCTAAAGACACAGTCGCTCTGAGATGCAAGCTGCACCATAGATGAGATGACAGGTGAGTCAAAGGCTGCAACGATCCAGGAACAGTTTAATCAAGGTCGGCCCCTTCGAACTAAAGAGCACCTCCTTCCATCATAGCACCAGTCAGATCCATGAAGAGCCACTGCCAAACCGCAGTAGCCAGGACAATGGGAGTAGGACCAGGGCAGCAGCTGAAACTCTCCTCCTAAAGCACTCAACCAAGGTAGGGATTGAGGGCAGCTGTCTATAAAACAAAAGAGCAGGCTCCTAATTCTTTCTCACTTGCCAGGCCTGCCTAGCACTCAAACCCTAACTATCCCCCTAAAACTCTAAACAGGAACAAACTAACGTTTTTCAGATCTCCAGTCAAGGAACGTAGACCGGGAGATCAGTACAGTCAAATTTGCTCTCCTAGAGGGAAAGTAGGATAACATTTTAACAATAAATCAGTACAAAAGAAGGATTAAGTCTCACAGTGTACCTTAAAAAAGAAGGCATGGCAACCCACATTTTTTGTTGTGGATTTTAAATGTTTAGATGACCACCATTTAATGAGCAAAAAATTATAAATTTGATATGGGAAACGCCCTTAAGTACCTATCACGTTAGTTTTTTAAAGGTCCTAATTTTGAATTATTATTATAAGTTCATGCTTGCTCACCAGAAGGGTAGTAGTATGATGAAAACACAAGCAATGTAGCGGTTTTATCTGTTCCTGACAACTTAGACAGTCCCAGAGGAGGAGGAGGAGGAATTAAGGGAATAAACAACTTTTGATGGACACATGCATTAGTCTATGAGGTGGATCTAATTATCCATCCTGTCAGACTTCCAGAAGCATATCAAGAATGCTAAAACAATCATCTTTATCAGATAAGTAAATTACCATTTAAACTTCGGTCAGGATTCTGGCCACAAATAATCTAAAAACTTGATGCATTCCTCCACATTGTGTAATTTGAAGGTGAGAAGAGTAGGAGTAGACTTTTTATGTCTCTGTTTTTGTTTTAAATTCAAACAATTTAGCTGTCATCAAAAACTGAAAAAGAAAATCGTTCTCAACAGTTCCTGTGCCAGTGGTAAGACTTTTCAAAATTACGTAAGTGCTTCCTTCCCCAACTCCATGTAACTCAACACCCCCTCCATTATATATAGTTAAAGTATATCAATATACACTATATATCTATACACACACACACACACACACACACACACACACAGGTCTATTTGATCCTTTTGCCATCCCCTTCCCATATTTAATATCTGCATGATCCCACTTTGTCTTTAATACCCCCTTTCCTCCAACTCCTGCAGGATCCAATACCCTGACCTCTCCTTAGCACAGTAGCCTGTAGAAGCCCCTACACCTACCTCCTAAGCCAATCAGTTTGTCCCTTAGGTCAGCTGCAATCCCAGATCCATTTTTCGTACATGATTAAGGATCTAGATTACCTGACAAGTCTTTCTTTCAAACAGTGTTTGACAAGCTCCCAGTGACCCTGGCAGTTCACAACACTGCATGAGTATGTCTGCATGCAAGTATGTCGTTTTGTTTCTGTGCTCAACTTGTCATATTTTGCTGCCGTCCACAAAGACCCCTTTAAAAACAAGATGCTGCACCTCAATGGGTTATCACAGCAAACAATATTTTAAATAAATTATCTAACTGGAAAAAATATCCATCTAGCCACAATTCTGAACAACCGCAAAAAAAGGTGTTTCTAAATGCTGTTTTACTTACATATTCACCTTTGCCCCCTTTTCTAGCAGGTATTTCAAACACAGCATAGCACTAGGCCCACACTCCCTGTTTAAAACCAAGTGGATTGGTCTCCATCCTGTTGAGCTGGGTAGGTCTACATTCACATTGTACTTTTCAACCAACAGTTTCAAGCATTCCAGCCTTCCATGGAGTGCAGCTAAATGAATGACTGTGAATCCCTATGAGAAATGCAAAGGAATGGTGTTAAACTGTTGGATATTGTAATTTTAAGTTATTCATCCATCTGTTTAGCAGCAACCATTCTAAGTATGCCGAGAATATTATTTACAGCATGACAAGTCCTTCATCTCTTTTTTTGTGCAAATTTCCATGTTAACCCTGTCAAAAAGGTTATTAACTTGGTATGCTTCTTCCATCTTAACTGGTTTGCTAGCCACGGTTCATGCTGCATACAGTGTACAACACTTTAAATATCTTGAGCAGAATCTTTTAGAACAATTTCAAATGCTCCTGTAGTGATACTCTGTATATAATTTTATCATGTTCACATTAACAGTTTTTGCAATTGACTATTTATTGTGTGTGTGCAATATTGTCATATGTCTGGCGTGACTGAAAAAGGACTGTGCCCAGTTCACTACCTGGTTGAAAAAAAAAAAAAAAAAAAGGAAAATGAAGTCCGATTGTTTCATGCAAGTTAGTTTTTTAAATGAGTTTGTAACTTTTGGGGAAGTTTAGATAAACATAATATTTAGAAACAATTCAGTTTTTATTTTATAGATTGTATTTATTTATATTCCATATATTCTTCATTAATTAAGAAAGGCCTTTTTCGGCTGGGTCTGTAAATGATAAAAAAAAAAAAACTGAGAAAAGTCAGCTCTGGAACCGCTTGCAAACACTAAAACAAAAACTGAAGCCGAACTCAACTCACCAGTGAAATCTGTGATGGGTTTATATTTTACTTTCATCAAACAATAATAACAACCGATGTTTCATTGCTAGGCAGCTTTCTCGGGGTGCAGCTTAGTTTTTAAAATTCAAAAATATTAACACAACATACCATATTTTCCTGAACATAAGCCATGGCTTCTATTAATAAAGAGCCATTTTCAGCAGTGGCTTCTATCCGAGGATGGCTAGTAGTACAGGTTGGCTTACTCACTCTCTTACTGACTCCTCCTATCCAGTGTGGCAGTTTTGTCTCAGACAATGCCACATCTTTTACATGCTCTCCTAGCTCTCTTAACTGCTCCTATCCCAAGTGCTAGAAGCAAATGAAAGAGAGTGCCTTTATTTTTATTTCCTCTGAGCTGCTGTTTTCTTTTGTAAGGTTATCAATACTTTTGGGACAGCATATGGTGATACGGACCTTGGTGTGTCACATGGTCTCAGCATCTGTCTGGCTTCCATACATGCACACTGCTCGCTTCGGAGGGGAGGGGGAGGTTTATTGCAAGACTGGTATGCCACCGAGTGACAAGTTACAATACCGGTAATGCCACTAAGGTAATTAACTAATCTGAAATACCATTCGATCACAAGTCATGGCTTCTAATAGAGGGCAGCTTCTATTAGAATTAGCATCTTGTAGATGCGGCTCTATTAGAGAGCAACTTCTACTAGAAGGTGGCTACTATTTGAGGAAATATGGTATCTGCAAACTTACACAGTGAACCAATCTGTACATACTATATTAGACGGACAGAAATCACAGCATAGATGACTTTGATTTCATTCATAATGAGATATCAACTAAATGTTAAAAACATACTAAATCCATTCAGTTACTTTAATTTAGCTTTAACAGTCTGCATTTGTTCAGCATTGATTACCCATAAAATGTTCTTATATGACATCTTTTATATTGAAACAAAATAAATTTCATTAAGAAACATATATATTTAATTAAGCAATAAGTCACAACAGGATGTGGGTTATTGGGGATTTACCCATGCCTTGTGTGGTATGTCACGAGGCACAGCCAAGTGATTTAACCACACAAGAAGTGGGTAACTCACCCAATAACTCAAACCCTGGAGTACCTTATTGCAATTATACAATGGAAGCATATGTAAAATACATTAAAAATGCATATCATTATATTTTTTCATAAATGCCATTTCTCAACCATGGGTTATGCAGGATTTACCCATGGTCATGTGAGATGTTTTGACCAATGAGGTTACAGGATTTTCACACACCATTGTATAATTAATATGTCTCCTATATACCATCTTACTGTATTAAAAATTAGAAAGTAAAGTATAAGTAAGCAAAACTTAAAAGTAAGTGGTGGATGTGGTCAACATAGAGGATTGTGTATGAACAAGCATACACAACAAGACAGTTGTGATTGAGAGGTTACCGTGGTAACCAGAGACGTCGAGAGCGCAGCTCGAGAGCTCCCTCACCACAGAAACCTCGAGACCTTTCAACTGCCTTGTTTGTGTATGATTGCTCATACAGAATCTTTTATAGTGTATGGGCAACCATATTCAGCACTCTGTGATCCCCCAAACAAGTCTAGAAGAAAAAATAAGGCTTACTTCAGCATCTGTACTAGCGTACTTGCACTTCCACATCACTGTTGGCCACTGAATTGGCGTGCATACCGAATGCGCTTGGATCTTCTTGTGCTGCACTGGTGATGTACCGTGAAGCACACAGCAAGATCGTGACGTACCGAGTGCAGCACAACAACGCTGTTCCAGGCATGGATTTCCATGCAGAACAGCGTTCCACCATAAACTATATAGAAATTGATGGCAGATAAGGACTGCTGGGCCCATCCAGTCTGCCCATATACCCTACCTTTATTTGCAGCCACTGACCCTACTTGGTCATCAGCGTTAGCCTCTCCTTCCCACTTCTAAGGTTCCCTTATGCCTATCCCATGCATGTTTAAATCCCCCCCCCCCCACCTGTGACTGCCACCACCACCTCCTGGGCAGGCTATTTCATCCATCCACCACCCTTTCTGTGAAAAAAAAAAATTTCCTCACATTTCTTCTTATCCTGCCCCCCTCCAATCTCATATCATGCCCCCTCATTCTTGTACCTCTCCTATACTGAAAGATGTTGCCCACTTGTACCTTGTTTATGCCCCTAAGATACTTAAAGGTTTCTATCATATCTCCCCATTCCCTCCTCTTCTATTGCATTGATATTGAGGTCTTTTAATCTCTCCTCATATGTCTTCTGGTTCAAGCCCTACACCATCTTTGTCACCCTTCTCTTGATCTGCCTCCACCTGGTCTATGTCCTTACAAAGATGCAGCCTCCAAAACTGTAAACAGTATTCCAGATGAGGCCTCACAAGTGTTTAGTGTAGTGGCATCACCACCTCTCTCTTTCTGCTAGTGATCTTCCTTCCTATACACCCCAACATTCCACTGGCCCTCCCTACAGCCTTTGTAGTCTGCTTAGCCACCTTTAGGTTGTCCAAGATGATAACCCCAGGTCCCTTTCTTTCCTAGTGCACTTCAGCAACTCCCCTCCATCCTGCAGCTCTCTCCACGGTTTCTGTGACCCCGGTGCATGACTTTGCACTTCTTCACATTGAACCCCAGTTAATGCACTTCAGACCATTTTTCCAGCTTTCCTAGATTTCAGTAAGGTCTTTCGACACTGTTCCATATAGGAGACTAGTAAACAAGCTGGGCAGCCTGAGAGTGGCCCCAAAAGTGGTAAACTGGGTAAGGAATTGGTTGGAGGATAGGCGACAGAGGGTGGTGGTAAACTGAGTTCACTCAGAGGAAGGAAGGGTGACCAGCGGGGTGCCACAAGAATCAGTACTGAGTAAATTATTGGTGAGACCTCATCTAGAATACTGTGTCCAGTTCTGGAGACTGCTTCTCCGGAAGGACATAGACAGGGTAGAAGTGCTCCAGAGGAGGGCAGCTAAAATGGTGCAGAGTCTGCATCAGAGACCCTATAGGGAGAGACTAAAGGACCTCAATATGTATACCCTGGAAGAAATGAGGGAAAGAGGGGACATGATAGAGACTTAAGCAATAAGGCACAACAGGGTGTGGGTTATTGGGGGTTTACCATGCCTTTGTGTGGTGTGTCACAGGCTTGTTTATGACTTAACCACACAAGAGGGTAACCCCCAATAACTCACACCCTGGAGTGCCTTATTGTGATTATACAATGGAACCATGTGTAAAATACATTTAAAATGCATTTATGTTTTTTATAAATGCAATTCCTCAGCCGTGGATAATGCAGGATTTACCTATGGTCATGTGACATGTTTTTGACCAATGAGGTTACAGGATTTTCACACACCATTGTATAATTTCAAACAACTCAAGAGTATAAATAAGGTACATGAGGGGGGCATTTTTCAGAAAAAAAGATGCTCAAGAACAAGTAGGAATGCTATGAAGATGGGAGGGAGACTCAGGGGAAGCATGAGAAAGTACTTCTTCACAGAAAGAGTAGTGGATGCTTTGAACATCCTCCCAGTAGAGGTGGTGGGGACAAAAACAATAATGGAGTCAAGAAAGCATGGGATCGGTGAAAGGGAACCATAATGAGTACGGAAGGGACGGCTATGCTGGAGATCAAGAAGGGTCTGCAGTATTACAGTAGGCAGGGAAAATGGGCAGACTAGGTGGGCCAAGCAGTCCTTATCTGCTGCCAGTTTCTATTGTAACCACCCAGTCCCTTGGGGTTACTAGAATCCTATCAGTATTATTGTTAGGAATGCAGCAGGCAGCTGATAGGAAGCTCATTAGGGGCTCCTTACATAATGACATCATTGTTTACTCAGCTAGTTTGAGTGAAGAATGATTAGGTCATTCAGAACTCTTGCAGCAGCATAAGCCACATGGTGGGGATAGCTGATCTGGGCAGCTTAGAATGCTCAGTTGTTAGTTGGAGTTTGGTAGAGTGTGAGCTTGAGTGGGGAGGTGAGAATGGCAGAAGGATTGCCAGTGGGCTCTGAGGAGAGGGACCAGAATTGCTCACCCTAGTAGTGTGACATTTCCAGCTTCCAGTGAAGTGGTGGAGACCAGTGCTACAGCAGAATTTCCTGATTTCTACTCCCAGTGAAGTGGAAGGAACTGCTTGTTCTCAGTGGACTCAAGGGGGTAATCCCCTGAATGTTTTGTGGTGTTTTCAGCTGCCTTGGATAGGAACTGAAGAAAGACTGATCGGCTACCCAGGAGAGTGCCTTTCTTTTCTTTTATTGTTCCATGCCCTGTGGATGGGACAACCTTTGTGAGTACTGTTCTAAGAGACCAGATCTCCACATTTATATGAGATTCAATAGTCTGGGGTGCGTGTGCCCATAGACAAACTGGATTGCACCCGTCAGTGCCCCTAGTTTCACCCAAGTGAGCGAATTACTGTTAAACTGTTCACTCAAGTGAGTGCAGTTTTGTTCTTTGGTCACCCCAGTAAGTGACGAGTTACAGTGTGGGACCTCTGCTGGCCCGGTGGCGCAGAGGGCTGAGGCACTGGCACCCTACCTCAAACCACACTGGTGACCCGGGTTCGAGAACGGACTCAGGACGCCGGGGACTGTCAGGAGAAGATTGAGCATCCATAGGACTGCTCTCCTCTCCTGGGGTGGGTAGTGGGGCATCGTCGCTCTGCAGCAGCCTCTGGTGGAGACCAAGAGCACTGCAGAGGTGGCGCAGGGGAGGAACAACACAGAAAACCGGAAGCTGCTCCACGATTGACCGGATGATGGTTGCTGGTCCACCGATGCCACCAATGCCCTGAAGGAGCCATGTCCACCACAGCAGCACCCCGGGGTCAAGTAGTTGCGTGGTCTCTCCTCCTGGTACCTTCCTCGGAGGAGGAGGGGGACCCACCCAGCAAGGGTTACACTGGGTTACCCTGAGGGTGGCTGCTATATGAGGTTGGAGGCTCCAGAAGGGATAGGTGGATTGGAAGGGACCTTAGTAGCCCAAAGGACTTGTGGGTTGTGGAGCATGAAGGAGGGGAAAAAAAAAAGTGTGGGACCTCTAGGATTTCAGTGGGGAATTGGGTTTTCAATGGTGTAACCCTGAAGAATGGCAGAGACTCTTGGTTGGGACCAAGGGTGGGAGAAAAGCCATTTAAGTGCTTACAAGGCAGGGCTTCCTGGTTCATAAAGGGCACCAGTTTTACCTGAGCAAGGGCCAAGCTGCAGGTTAAGGTGTGTGACTGAGTTTCACTAATGTGCACTTATGTTCTGAGTGTGTGGCTTAGATGCACTAAATAACACTCATGGGAGGAAAATGTTCATGTGCGTGGCCAGGAATAAACTAATGCACCTTTTGGGAATTTGGGAAGAAGATTATTCTGTTGTTGTTCATGAACTGTACTGAAACCGTACTTCATGCAAGAAGAGTTTGTGAATTGTACCTGTCCAGCCTGGACCGACCCTTGGAGGTCCACTTCTGCATTTACTTTCAATTTGTTGAATAAAGCCATACTGCACAATCCCAGTCACTGTTATGGACATTCTGATTATTGCTTCTGGTTGTGTAGATTTTCTGGGTCCCCCTCAGCAAGTTATATCTGGCATATGCCTAGTAGCCTCCACCCAGGACCTGGGTCACATTCTTTACACAGGGTTCATGTAGTTTGTTTCTGTACCCTCACCCCTCTCTTCCTCTTGAAAATGAGCCAGGTATACATCCTAATGCCAAAGGTGGTACCTACCTTTTCGTAAAGTAAATTGGTATGCTAGTATATAGGCACCAGTGTTTCCAGATTTTAATGTGGGGAAGGGGTGCTCACTAGTTAAAAAGTGGCCTGGGGGTTACACTATGTTTCTATGTTAAGCAACCATTCCCTGAGGGTCAGGGCACTGTACAAGCCAAGGTCAGTGCACACATAAAACAATGTTCACAAACTCTTAACATAACATCTTAAACATGAATAAATAGATAGATCATATGAATTAAATAATCTATATAAACTGTAATTCTGATCTAAAATCACTCTAATCAGCAGCTGATGTAAAGAATCCTTCAATACACACCAAAGAATTCCCTAACCAGGTGTGCCTTCAGGCCCCTCTTGAAGGCCTCCAGCGAGGGGGACCTCCTTCAAGATCTTGGGAGTATGTTCCACAGGGCCAATTCAGTCACTTCAAACAACTGATCCCCAGATGATCTGAGCAGTGCCCTTGGAACCATTAGAAGGCCCATCTCAAAGAAGTGGAAAGGGTGCTGGGTGTAATAGGGAGTAAGGAGATAATACTTAAGTAGCTAAGGCCCGGTCCGTATCAGGCTTTCTAGGTCAGTAAAATGACCCTGGAAGTGATTTTCCACCTCACTGACAGCCAATACAGATCATGCAGGACCAGGGTTACATGACAGAACCTTGGCAGACCCATCAGCAACTTATGAGAACTCGCTTGTATTAAGGTCCTTTGAAAGCACAGCATTATATAAGACACTGTTTTTGTTTAAAAGGCACCTTTACTGATGCTCACTTGAAAAACACTGGAAGATTCTTACTTACCTCAAAGTTAAATGCTTCAGTAATTTTCCTAATCTGCTGCCTGTAACTCAGGAGGGAAGACTGTATTTTGGCTCTGTGGAGCCAAGAGTCTGATCCCTTCAACTTCCTGGTCCTGAGCTCCACCTCACGTTCTGACATTTTGTGGTATACGAATATGGGGTGCGTGGGGGTGCACGCCATAGGGTTGTATAAGGTTGGTTTTAAAAGTATTTTTGCAATACTTTAGCATGCTTGTGCAAAATCAAGGCCACCTTCCTCACTCCAACTAACGAGGCCCTGTTAGTTGGCTGTAACCTGTAATTTTCCCAGTCAGTACTCTAAGTATTGCAAAAGATGTTTTAAAACCAGCCGTATACAAGCCTATGGAGTGCACACCATCCTCTATTCTTACATCACAAAACGTGAGAATGCGGGGGTGGAGCTCAGGACCGGGAAGTGGAAGGCATCGGGAGGCTCTCAGCTCAGCAGAGACAAAATATGATCCCTTCCCTCCCAAACTATCAGAAGTAGATAAAGTACAGTTACGTAAGAACTTACCATAACAGTAGATCTTCGAGAGAGGTTCCTTCAGTAGGTCATAACATGTAGAACTAGCGCCATCTGGTGTCAGGACCCAACGGCAGACTTTTCCAGCAATACCTGATGGGGGACCACCCACCGATGTCACGTGACTGATGTCAGCATGAGTCTATATAGTGGGTAGTCCCCAGGCCCACCCTCCAGTTCTCTCCCTCCGGAGCTCTGGAAGGAGAGGTAGCAGGTCTGGAGACTGAAACAAAAATTTTCTAAGGGGAAGGAGGGTGGGAAAAACATGACCTACTGAAGGAACCTCTCTCGAAGATCTACTGTTACAGTGAGTTCTTACGTAACTGTACTATCTTACTTCGAGAGGGTTCCTTCAGTAGGTCATAACATGTAGGACAGAATCCCAAGTAGTCCCTTGAAAGAGAGACTGAGAGAAACATGAGAGGAGGAACAACTGAAACACAGAAAGCAGCGTGCCTAGGACAAAAGGCCCAGGACAGCTAGGCCAAAACCGGCCCTTCGCCTAGAAGCAATGTCCAGACTGTAATGCTTGGTAAAGGTATGGACTGAACTCCAGGTTGCTGCTGCACAGATCTCCGCTGCAGAAACACGATGGAGGAAAGCTGCAGAAGCAGTCACACTCCTAATGGAATGAGCCTTGACAGGTCCCAGCAAAGGCTTCTCGTACTTCTGGTAACAGAAGAGAATGCAGTTTCCTAACCATTTTGAAAGGCATTGTTTGGAAACTGCCTTGCCCAATGTCCTCGATGCAAGTGAAAAAAAGAGCTGATCTGCTTTCCGTGAGTCCTTTGTGTGAGAGGTGTAACACCTAAGGATCCGGTATACATCCAGGGTATGAAGTAAGGTCTCACCTCTGTTTGTTGGGGCTGGATAGTACACTGGCAGCTCCATCGACTGGTTGAGGGTGAGCTGTGATCCCACCTTGGGAAGAAACCTAGGATAAGTACAGAGGACCACCCTGTCCTTGCAGGAAAATAAGATAAGGCTCCTTGCAAACTAAAGCCTGAAGCTCGGGAATCCTTCGAACAGAAGTAATAGCGACTAAAAAGAGCATTTTCTAGGAAAGGTAACACATATCACTGTTCATCACTGGTTCAAAAGGAGGGAGAGTAAGTTTCTCCAACACAAAATTAAGATCCCAAGGTGGAGTAGGGCTGCAGACGGGGGGTTTCAGGTGGAGTATGCCCTTCAGAAAAGTTTTGGCAAGCTCCAACTGTGCCACAGGTTTACCATCCACTAGCAAATGGTAGGCCAAAATGGCCAATAAGTGGACTTTCAGCAAAGAATAGGAAAGGCCAGAGTCAGACAAAAAGAGCAGGTATTCCATTAGATGCGGGGCAAAACATGTAAAGGGGTCCCAACCCTTGGAGACTGCCCAAATGGAAAAATGTTTCCAGTTCATAGCATAAGTGGACCTCATGGAAGGTTTCCGGGCCTCCACAATGACTTGAGCAACTCCTGAAGAGACTCCAAAGTGTGAAATCGCTATGCCTATAGGAGCCAAGCATGAAGATGCAAGGTCCTGAGCCCTAGGTGCACCAGCCGACCCTTGTCCTGGGTTAAGAGGCTGTGCTGTAATGGAAGTGTAACTGGGTGTTCCCTTGACAACTGCAGTAGAAGCTGGAACCAAATTTGTCTGGGCCAGAGAGGAGCAATAAGGATAAGTTTTGCTCCCTAAAATTGGAATTTGAGGAGCACCCTCTGGAGAATGGGAAATGGAGGGAAGGCGTACAACAATCTCCCTGTCCATGAGAGAGATAACGAGTCATGCCAAAAAGCACCATGCTCTGGAACAAGTGAGCAAAAGCTGGGAAGCTTTGCGTTGAATGGCGAGGCAAATAGTTTGAGTTCTGGTCATCCCCATTTCTGAAACAGAGATTCTGCCACTGCCTGGTTTAGTTCCCATTCGTGATAGAGGGCGAACAATCTGCTGAGGTTGTCTGCTAGAATGTTTTCCACTTCTGCAGCATGTATGGCTGTGAGGGACAGACCATACAGAAGTGCCCAGTCCCACACACTCATCGCTTCCCTGCAAAGGGGGTAGGAGCGATTGCCACCCTGTTTGTTGAGATACCAGACAACGGAGGTGTTGTCCATCTGTATAAGTACTAGTCCCTTGGGTAGAATGGTCTGAAATGCCTGAAGAGCATACAGTACCACTCTCCTCTCCAAGACATTGATGTGTAAGGACATCTCGTGACGGGACCAAAGTCCCAGAGTCTGACGTTCCCCCTAATGAGCGCCCCAACCACTGTTGGAGGCATCTGTCATAAGGATTGTCATGGGAGCAGGGCCCCGAAAGGGGCAGCCTAAGGATAGGTTCAGGGATCTCTCCACCATAGAATATCCTTCTGCATAGCGGTGGAGATAAGAACTGGTTGATCCAGCTGATCCTGAAGCTGATCCCACTGAACTCTGAGGGACCACTGAGAAATTCTCATGTGAAGCCTCACCATGGGGACTGTGGAGACAGAGGCTGCCATCAGGCCAAGAAGGCGTAGGACTTCTTAGGCTGCGAGGTATCTGAAAGAGGCCACCAAGGTGGCCTGTTCCATTAGAGTATCCCTCTGATCCAGAGAGAGGAAGGCTCTGCCCTGAACTGTGCCCAGAATGGCTCCAATAAACTGAAGGCACTGGGAAGGAGCCAGGGAGGATTTCTGGAAATTGACCATAATCCCCAAATCTGGAAAACAGGTCCAAGGTAATGTGAAGCGCCTCTGTAAGGGTCTCCTTGGAAGGGGCCGAGATCAGCCAGTCATCCGGGTATGGGAAAACTGCAATACCCTGGCATCTCAAGGCCGCAGCCACCACCGCTAGGCACTTGGTGTAAACCCTGGGTGCTGAAGAAAGTCCAAAGGGGACAGCTTTGAATTGAAAGTGATCCTCCTGAAAGACAAACCGCAGGAAGCAACAGTGTTTCTTTAATATCAGGATGTGCAGGTAAGCATCCTGCATGTGCACAGCACACAACCAGTGGTTGTCCTGCAAAAGGGGCAGCAGACTCTGGAGCGTGAGAATCCTGAATTTTTTGTACTCGATGAAGAAGATTTTATCCTGCTGAGGTTGAGTATGGGTCTTAGGTCACCTGACTTGTTTGGAACCAGGAAAAAATGGTTGTAGAATTCCTATCCCCTCTGACGAAGAGGGATCGGCTCTATCGCCTGTTTCTGCAAGACAGCCTTTACTTCCTCCCTTACTAGAAGCACCTGTTCTCTGGAATAAACATACCTTTGAGGAGGAGATTTGGGAGGAACCTCCAAGAATTCTATGCTGTGCCTGACGGACACTAACTGCAGGACCTATCTTTCAGAGGTGATGCGGTGCTACTCCTGCAGGTGGCGAGTGAACCTCCCCCCATCGGTTCCTGTTCCAGAAATGGAGGAGGGGGTGGGGCCAAGAAGTCAGAAAGTGGCAGTTCAGGCTGGAGGAGGTCCTTCAGAATGACACTGGGTTTTGGAGGGGGGGTGGGTGGAAAAGTTATCCGTGGCCTTACACTTTCCCTGCCCAGACTGGGGGTGTCTACTGTATGTCTCTGCCTCCAGGTCCATCTCCGAAAAGGGCTGCTACGCTTGACCTTACTTGCTGCCCTGATGGTATATGGACCTAAGAGCCTGACCTCGTTCTTGGAGATCTGTGATGATGTCTTTGGTGTCCCCACCAAAGAGCCCCGAGCCCCGGAAGGGGGCATCCAGTATGGACGACTGGACCTCGTTAGTGAGGCCCATGATGTGGAGCCAGGCATGCTGCCAAAGAGAGATGGCAGTCGTCAAGGTTTGAGCCACCAAGTCGACAGAGTCGTAGGTGGCCTGAAGAGCATGCCGACAAGAAATTTTTAAGAGTCAGATATCCCGGCCAAGTTTCTCTTTGAGGTCCGAATTCAGCATATCTTGAATTTGGTCCTCCAGCCTGGCAAGAGTAGCTTTTCGGTGGGACACCATGTGGGCTATGTAGTTCAGGGACCTCAAGGTACATGTAGCTGAGGGATAAACTTTTTTCCCGAACTGGGCAAACTGCTTGGACTCTTTATTGGGAGGAAATGAACTCAGGTGCTTAGAAGCAGACAATCAAACCTGAGCAGCTGAAATAACCACAGAGTCCATCTTAGGATGGGCAGCCAGAAATGGGGCATCCTTAGGCACCCGGTATGTCCTGTCAGTTTTCTTTGGGACAGCCGGGATGGAATTAGGCAGTTGCCAGATGGTCAAGGTGAGGTCTAGATGAGGTGCTATCCATGGGGGGAAGGGACCATAGCTTGTGTCTCGAGATACAGATGCTCCACAAGCCTCTGCCGCATCGGGTCTTGTTCCTTCGTCTCCCACTCATTGAAGGTTTGGATAGACCTCAGAAGATCTGCGAAGGAAGGGTTCTCTGGAGGAGATTTCAGAGATACCTTCCCCAGAGTCCGAGAATCAGGGAGCAACGATTCCCCCAGAGAGTCCCCACCAGAGCTCGGATCATCTCCCATTTGGAAATCCAGTAGAATAATGTCCACCCTGGCAGCTCCCCGGATGTGGACAGTGTCAGAGTGAGAGTCCACACGGGAATCTGACCTGGTAGAGGGAGGAGGATGTGGGAAACTACTCTCCAGGTCTGTAACTAGCTTAGCTCTTGCATCCTTCCACCAGGATGTAATGACCTCCCCAACATCAGGCTGAGAGACCGGAGAGGGTGGAGGAGAAGGAGAAGTTATAGGCAGAGGAGGAGGAGGGGAAGGGGGAGGTAATGACGAGGAGGATAAGAATATTCCAGGTACCCTGGAGAATAACCCGGGAAATGTGAATAACCCGGATAGGCATGTCCCCGGAAGAGCCAATCATGTGACAGACCAGCCAGGGTATGGCCAGTGAAATATCCTGAGGGGTATTGAGGGACAAAGTGGGGCCTACCAAAGAGATCTGACATCGGGGGAGCCGATGTCGGAGGCATCCACATCGGAGCCAGCGTAGTGTAGATATGCATATGGTCTGGCACAGGATAGGCCTGCGTCAGGACCCCCTGTCAACGGAATGCGCGAGGAGTCCAGCGTCAGGTAGGCAGACGCTGGAACCACTGATGACAGGATTGGCAGAGCCAATGTCAGGACCACATCTGGCATCGGGTACACCAGGGTCGAGACCCGTCAAGGGATCCGACGAGGGACCCGCTTCCATTGAAAAGTCCAGCGTGGGCAAGGGAGCGGGCTCCAGCCAGGAGACTGGTGTCAGAGAAGCCAAAATCACTGGGGGTTGCTTCCCAAGTAGGGGGGGGGACCGGCCGTGGAATGCTCCCTAACTCAGGTATAAAGGGAACCTCCAAGGGCGGCTTTGTAGGCAGAGGAGGATCCTCTTGACCCGAGACCCCAGAAAAGGAAAGTGGGTATGACCCTGGAGAGACTGCCTCCAGAGGACCGGTACTATCTCCAGCTGGAGAGGCGACGTTGGAGGAAGCCTCAGCCGGTGGAGAAAGAAGGGGAAGAGGGGTAGTCTTCCATTGGCTACTCCAGATGTTGGGTGGGCTGACGTAAGTCCACACTGTGAGAGCCATGCCTGAGCAGTCCCCAGAAGGGAGCGTCTGACCGGGTGAAGGTGTGGCAGGAGTGAAGGAAGAGCACCCCTGACCCAGCAACAACAGCCGTGCAGGACCCCGTGGAGCGGGGAACCGACTTGTCAGCAGCCATGCAGTCTCCAGAGCAGCTGGGGAGCGGCTCAGTGGCAGTCGCGGGCTTATCTTGCACTGTAACTGGGAGAAGAGTCTTGGAGGAAGAGTCCCCGGTTGCAGTCTGGATCCTTACCGCAGGTGGAAGGGGGGCGGCCTTGCTAGCAGAGGGCCTTTGAAACCTCGAGCCTGCTCTCCGTGGTGTGCTCCTTCTCATGGTTTCTTCTTCTTTTTATGTTTTGAAGGGGAAGAAAAAGAAGAAGAAGAAGAAGAAATGGAGGCCAAATTCCGGATTTTCTCCATTTGTTTCTCTAACGATGCTAATCGAGATTTGAGGAGATGAGCCTCTAAGGCCTGCTGCCTTCGCTTCCGCATGGCCTGGTTGAAAGGCTGACAGTCAGCACATGAGGCAACCAGATGGTCTGGGCCTAGGCAGATCACACACTGTTTGTAACTGTCCTTGTGCAGGATCTGCGTGCCACAAGCCTCGCGCTTCTTTTTTTGGAGACGACATAGAGAGTTGAAAATAAGATACAGCGGTGATTTTTTTGAGGAAAATAAATATTGTAAAAACAGAACGTTCAACTGATGATCATTGAGGTGAGTCTACCGAAAAGCACTGCATGAGGTGATGGCAGGAAAGAACTGGATGGTGGGCATGGGGACCGCCCACTATATAGACTCACGCTGATGTCAGTCACGTGATGTCGGTGGGTGGTCCCCCATCGGGTATTGCTGGAAAAGTCTGCCATTGGGTCCTGATGCCAGATGGCACTAGTCCTTTTATTTTTAAACTTCGTATTTATTGTTTTAATAATTCAAACACACAGTTCGAAATTCCAAGCAATCAATCAGATATCATACATGAGTTAAATCCCCATGAGGGTGCCACTCCTCTTAATATACACTTATCAGATATCTATTGCTTTTTGATACATCTTTGTGGGGTAGTACCATATCAATTGTATTCCAGTGATAATTATAACAAACTGTTAATAAGCCCATGAGCTGCATGGTGAAGAGAGACATCATAGTCCATATAGTGCCCAGTACTGCCCTATCTATGATAAGGCTAAACAGTTCCATGTTTAGCCAGAGTTTATGCATTTACTGCACCACCTAAAACATTCAGCAGAGACTACTGCTACATTAGGAGAAAGGAAATTTATATATCATTTATAGCATTTTTGTACCTAGCATGAGAGATCCTCAATTGGGAGGTATACAACATTAAAGAACGATTTTTATATGTTACAAACATAATCTGTAAACCATCAGATCAAATAACCAGGCACGAACAATATTTTAACATTCAAAATGACCCGGTTAAATTTTAACTCCCCCCAAACCTCATTCTAGACATAGGAAATGGTTGGGGCCTTACCTTTGTTAAAGTAGAAAAAGACCATGATACAATCAGCAACCTTATTTCAACTGAGTTACCTTCCCTAACAAACGAAGAGGTGAAATACTGCAGTCAGCTCCCCATAATAAGTTTCAGTTTTCTTCGTCATCCTCAGATGAGGTATCGCCGCCATCTTCCTCTCAGGGCCTTGGAACAGCGTGCTTGCAACTCCACTTCAGGGCTTCCTCGGGATAGTTAAACAGAAAAACCTTCCCTTCACAGGCGATCCTCAGACGTACCGGGAAAATCATCCCATGGGGAATGGAGGCCTCTCGTAACACCGCCCTCACTCCATTGAATCGTTTCCTCTTCTGCCTCATTGTATAACCGATGTCTGGAAAAGAGAAGAGGCCCCCCCGTCTACGAGCCATTGCCAGCAAAGAGTCTCGGGTACCTGGGCCATCCATAACCACCATTACTGCTCATGGGGCCTCAGGATTGTCAAGACGTCCTCTCTGCATAATGTGGTTGGCTTTGTGGAGATTAAGGCCCTTAGATGTTGCCCATTCAGGAAGTACAAGGAATCACAGAAGGAGCAGGACAGAGAACTGTATCAGTTAAAACAAAAGGAAGCTGGGAAGGCAGTCAGAACAGCAAAGGCCCAAACCGAGGAAAATATAGCCAACTCGGTTAAGAAGGGGGATAAAACCTTTTATAGGTACATCAGGGAGCAAAGGAAGATCAAGTGAGGGATAGTGAGGCTTAATAAAGGGGAGGAGGGTGGGCAGAGGGTGACTGTGAAAAGGCAAAGATACTAAACAAATATTTTTGCTCAGTATTTACAAAGGAAGAGGGGGAGGTACCTAAAACAAACAGTAGAAACACTCTGGATACAGAAGTTGATACCAGCCCATTTAATAGAAGAAAGGGTTCTGAAAGAACTCTTAAACTGAAGGTGGACAAAGCAATGGGGCCTGATGGGATTCATCCCAGAATTCTAAAAGAACTAAGGTAGAACTAGTGACACCACTGACTACCCTCTTAACAAATCATGGGAGGATGGGGCACCCGAGGACTGGAGGAGGGCAGATGTGATCCCTTCACAAAAGTGGAGCAAGGCAGAAGCAGGAAACTATAGACCTGTTAGTTTAACCTCAGTGGTAGGAAAATGATGGAATCACTTGAAGGAAAGAATTGTCGAGTATCTAGAGGCCAGAGGGCACAGGACTCAAGGCAGCATGGATTCACAGCGGAAGGTCATGCCAGATGAATCTGATAGATTTCTTTGACTGGGTGACCAAAGTAGTAGATCAGGAGGGGCTGTGGACATGGCCTACCTAGACTTTAGCAAGGCATTTGACACAGTCCCACACAAAAGATTACTATACAAGTTAGCCAGCCTGGGAGTGGGTCCCAAGATGACAGCCTGGGTAAAGAATTGGCTGGAGAACAGGACACAGAGGGTAATAGTAAATAGAGTCCACTCGGAAGAAAGGGGGGTTACTAGTGGGGTACCGCAGGGTTCAGTATTAGACTGGTCCTCTTCAATGTCTTTATAAGCTTACATTGCAGAGGGACTGAAGGAAAAGTATGTATCTTGCAGATGACACAAAGATCTGCAACAGAGTTGATGCACAAGGTGGGGTGGAAAGGATGAGAAGGGACTTGGCAAAGTTAGAGGAATGGTCAAATGTATGGCAGCTTAGATTCAATGCTAAGAAGTGCAAGGTAATGCACCTGGGAAACAAAAACCAAGGGGAACAGTACACAATGTGGGGTGAGATACTAACAACAACAAAAATGGAAAGGGACCTGGGGGTAGTCATATCGGATGATGTAAAGGTAGGCAAGCAATGTGAGAGGGCAGCAAGGAGGGCTGGGGGAATACTGGGATGCATAGGGAGAGGCATCACCAGTAGAAAACAGGAAGTTATTATCCCTCTGTAGTACTGCGTGCAGTTCTGGAGACCCAATCTCCACAAAGACAGACAGGATGGAAGCTGTCCAGAGGAGGGCAACTAAATGGTGCAGGGTCTACACCAGAAGACATATGAAGAGAGACTTAAGGAGCTTAATATGTATAGCCTTGAGGAAAGGAGGAGAGGGGGATGATAGAAACTTTCAAGTACCTCAAGGGAATCAACAAAGTCCAAGAGGGTAGCATCTTTCAAAAAAAGAGGTGTGCAAGAACAAGGGGCACAATTTGAAGATAGAGGGGGCGCTCAGGAGGTAATTTCAAGGAAGTATTTTTTCACAGAGGGTTGTGGATGCATGGAGCGGCCTTCCGGAGGAGGTTGTGGAGTCAAAAACAGTGGTGGAATTCAAGCATGCATGGGACAGTCATAAGGCAATTCTAGGGGATGGGGCAGGAAGAAGTAGGCTGCTGGTTAACTAGGATCTGCAGCTTATCCATTAGGTAGGGAAATGGGCAGACTGGGTGGGCCAAGCGGTCCTTATCTGCCGTCAAAATCTATGTTTCTATGTAAGCCATCCTTTATAAACAGAAGCATGTGGTCCCCTTCACATCCCTCAGGTAGCCCTAGGATGCGAATGCTAGGGACTCGTATTTGATTCTCTAGTGTTTCAGTGTGGGATTGCTACTGTGTAGAGTCTACGAACATACGAAATTTGCCAGCAGATAAAGGCCTAGAGGTCTATCAAGTCTGCTCGAATGTGCAGCTAGCACCCCTTATTCTGCAGCTGCCCCTCCCTTCCACCCTTCCCCATCATTAACCCTCCCCCTTGTCCTGTCCCATCCCCTTTTGAAGCAGTCCACTGTTCTACCGGATACCACTTCTGCAGGTAACGCATTCCACCCAGCCACCACCCTCTCCGTAAAAAAGTGTCTCCTCATCTCCCTCCTGAACCTTCCTCCCTCCAGTCTCATATCATGGCCCCTGGTGTCCCTCCCCTCCCTTACTTTGAACAGCCCCTCTGTACCTGTCTTGTTTATTCCATTCATGTCAACCCTGTCCCTCCTCTCCTCCAGTGAGTACATGTTCAACTCCCTCAACCTCCCCTCATATGATAAGTCCCCCAGCCCCTTGAGCATCTTTGTGACCCTGCGCTGCACCCACTCCAGTAACTTAATGTCCCTCTTCAGATACGGGCGCCAGTACTGCACACTGTACTCCAGGTGCGGTCTAACTAATGACCTATACAGTGGCAGAATCGCCTCCTCCCTCCTCAAGGATATACCCTTGCAATACAACCCAGCATTTTGTTGGCCTTTGCAGCTGCCTTCCTACATTGTGCCAAGTTTTTCATTGACCCTGTAATAAGCACCCCCAGATCCTTCTCCTCCTCTGTCTGGGCTAGCTGCACTCCCCCAGCTGGTAACTCCTCCTTGGGTTCTTCATTCCAAAATGCAGCACCTTGCACTTTTTGGCATTAAACCCCAGTTGTCAGGTGTCTGACCAGGTTTCAAGCTTTGCCAGATCATCCTGCAACCCCTGCCATCCCCAGGTCATCTACCACCGCGCCTACCTTGGTATCATCAGCAAACAGACTGATCTTGCTCTTGATGTCCCATGATATGTCTGCAATGAATATCCTGAACAACATTGGTCCCAACATTGAGCCCTGTGGAACACTGCTCGTCACTGCCCTTGGGTGTGAGAGCTCCTCATCCACCACCACCCTCTGTTGCCTTCCCTGAAGCCAGTTTCCTACCCATCTCACCAGCTTTGCACCCGCCCCTGTGCCTACTAATTTCCTTCCCAGCCTTCCATGTGGCACCAAGTCGAATGCCTTACTGAAGTCCAGATACAGAACATCCACTGCATGGCCCCTGTCCAGTTGCCTAGTTACCCAGTCACAGAACTCCACCAGGTTGGTTTGGCAGGATCTGCCATGTATGAAGCCATGCTGTCTGCTGTCCTGTAGTCCTTCGGGCTCTAGGAGGGCTACCAGCCTCTCCTTCAGGACAGTCTCCATTAGCTACCCACGATGGATGTGAGGCTCACTGGTCTGTAGTTTCCTCGGTTCATCCTTGGGGCCACTCTTGGAGGGCACCATGACCCATCCTCCAGTCCTGAGGTACACACCCCGAATGTAGTGAGGCATTAAATAGGTCTGCCAAAGGTCCTGCAAGGACCTCTGCCAGCTCCTTCAGTACCCTGGGGTGGATGCCATCTAGGCTTGGCGCCTTGTCCACCCTCAGTGCCTTCAAACTCTCTCGAACTCTGCCCTCCATGATTTCCCCATCTGTCACCCCTTCCCCCCAAATTTCTGCCATTTCTCCCACCTTGGGTGTCACCCCCCTCTTCTCTTTAGTAAATACTGAGCAGAAGTACTCATTTAGTGCTTCTGCCTTATTACACCCTGCTTCCACCCAATCCACCTCCTTCCTAATCCTTACTATGTGGTCCTTACAGTTCTTTTTCTCCCTGATGTACTTAAAGAAGTCCTTTTCCCCCTTCTTAATGCCTTGTGTCAGCCTGAGTTCCATAGATGCTTTGGCTCCCCTTACTGCCCTTGTCACCTCCTTCAATTCTGTCAAGTACTCCTCCCTGTCCTTCCCCTTCCCTGTTTTCTTGTACTTCCTAAAGGCAGCTCTTTTCCATGACCTCCTTGCTTGACCAGCTCGGTTTCTTAGCCCTAGCCTTCTTGCTCTGGGCTTTGCAGCAGGTTTTGGTTACCTCCACTATCCCCAGCTTTATGAGCTCCCACCTCTGGTTAGTGTCCATACTAGATTGAATTCTGGCCAGGTACCCTTTTAACACTTCCCCCATCCTCCGAAAGTCAGCCCTCCTGAAGTCCAGCACTCTTGTGCCAGATTCCACTCCTTCCTTGCCCATATCCAATGTGAGCCATACTGAGTGGTGGTCACTCCCTGACATCGGTTCCTCCACTGTAAGTTCTCTCAGAAAGTCCCCATTTGCCAGCACAAGGTCAAGGGTATTCCCTAACCTGGTTGGTTCACTGACCATTTGCAGCAGGAAGCTGTCCTGGAAGGCATCCAGCAGTACCTGCTCCCTTCTGTTCCTGGTTGTTGGGGTACTCCAGTTCACTCCTGGCGTGTTGAAGTCCCCCACAATCACCACACTACCCTTCTCGCAGGTCCTCCTGATCTGTCCCTCTAGTTCCCTGTCCAACTCCTCCGTCTGAGATGGTGGCCTGTACACCACTCCCATTCTAAGAATCCTATTCTTGGAATCCTGGATTTGCATCCAAAGTGACTCTGTACCACCCTCCTCCCCTTCCTCCCTTACACACTTCAGTCCTTCCTTCACATATAGTGCCACACCCCCTCCTTTCCCAATCACCCTATCCCTATGAAATAACCTGTACCCTGGTACAGACAGGTCCCAGTCATTGTATTGGGTGGCCCATGTTTCTGTGATGGCTGCAATGTTCACCTCTCCCTCTGCCATGAGCACCTGTAACTCTGCAGTTTTCCTCCCAAGGCTCCTAGCATTAAGGGTAACCACCTTCCACCCTCCCCCCCATCCTGCCCTCCTTTCCTAGCATCACCAATAGTACTTGCCGTTGTCCTCTGTCACTGTTATGGGGGGTAAGCTCATATGGTTTCCCAACCTGTGGTCTCTGCATATCTCTTGCCCAATTGCCACCCCTACTCCTAGTTTAAATTCCCAACTTCCTCTATGTACTCCTCCATCCTCTGTTTCAACACTTTCTTTCCCTCCTCACTCAAGTGTAGTCTGTCCTTGGCATAGAGACTACTGTCCTCCCAGGTCCCTCCCCCCCCCCCAACAGCCCATACCCTTTAGCACAACACCAGGTTCTTAGCCATCCATTAAATTCCTCTATTCTCAGCTTTCTTGTTGTGCTTGCCTTGGGCACGGAAGTATCTCTGAAAAGTTAATGATCTTTCTGCCCCTCACATAATTGTGCTAGTTCCTCAAACCTCCTCTGTACTATATCTACTGTCTTGTCAGCCAGGTAGTTTGTCCCAAGATGTATAATTTAATGAGGCTTGTCCCTACCCCTTCTAGCATATTTCAGAACAGATTGTCCCACCCTTTCCGCTGTCATTCCTGGCATGGCCTCTACCCAAATGTGACTATGCCTCTCCTCCTTGCTACCCCACCCGACTCCTCTTAGTATTGAGTCCCCCCGCACTAAGATTCCACCCTCTTACTCCCTGCTTGCTTCCATTCATATCTCTCTCTCTCTCTCTCTCTCTCTCTCTCTCTCTCTCTCATTTCCAGCTCCTCTTCTTCCTCCTGCACATTATTTCCCCCTTTTGCCCCTGTTGCAGTTCTCCCAGCAGAACTTCCCCCCGCTCCAGTTTGGTCCAGGCATTTATCAATTACTCCTCTAATTTCATCATTTCCCTCCTCCACCTTCTTCCTCTCTAGCAGTGCAAAACTATTTTCTGAAGACCCTTCACAAATGCCCGCTCCCTCTCTCTTCATAGTAGCCTGTTCTCTCCTTTCCACTCCATGACTTTTGCCATTTCTTCGCCTCCCCTCACAAGTCCCTATCTCCTCCTTCCATTCGTCTTTCGTCTCCTGACCTGGTTTCCCCGGCAATCGTTCTTCCTGGCCTGGGCCCCTTTGTCTCTGCTTCCCTTCTTCTGACCCTCTCCTCATCACTGTTGGCTTAAATCGCCCTCCCACATCTCCCCTTCTTCCTCCCTCCAGTATTGGGCTAAACCCACCCCAAATCTGCCTTGCCTGTCTTAGTTCCTCCTGCAGACCCTCAATCTCCTTTTTAAGTTTTAATTGAAATGACTTCAGTCGGAGTAATCGGGAGGTCCAAGGCCTGAATTTGAGCAGAGGAGAGGTTAGGGAGGCATAGAGAAGCCAGAAAGGGCTCAACGGAGTTAGGCTCCTGATACCTAGTAGAGGAGTAGAGGTCACAGTAAAAGTGCCTCATGACATCGTTAATAGCCTGGGCATCAGTGTGAATGTGGCCTGTCAAGTCTTTCTGGCCCAAGATGTGTTGTTCCAACTGCTGTTTGCATAGCCGGTAAGCCGGGAGTTTCCCCGCTTTTTCCCCACCCTCCCAGTAATGGTGTTGCACCCTGAGTACGGCGATCTCAGCCTTATGCACCATTAGTTCATTGATGGTCATACGAATTGAAAGCATTTCTTTATATGTAGAGGAGTCGGGTGGGAAATGAGAGGTCTGGTCCGCCTGCCTTTCCAGGAACTTAAGTTGTGTTTCTAGCAGGGCCAGGCGCTGCTCTCGTTGCTTGTGGCGCTGAGATGCATATCCCATGATGGCCCCTCACAGGGTGGCTTTGAAAGCCTCCCATATAGCACCCAGAGAGGTATCTGTGGGTGGGTTTTCTGCTAGAAAAAAGGTAGTCTCCAAGGTAGGCCACGTGATAAAATCTGGGTCTTTAAGGAGAAGGGAGTCTAGTTTCCATAAATTAGGCTTCGTAAGAGAGAGTCCCCAGAGGACGTACAAGTGTACTGGAGCATGGTCTGAGAGCAGTGTGGGAAGAATCTTCGAGCTAACTGCCATAGGAGAGACTTCTCTGGAAGTAAGCCAGAAATCTAGGCAGCTGTGAGAGCCATGTACTGATGAGGTAAAGGAGTAGTCCCTCTCCCGAGGGTGTAGGACCCTCCAAATATCAGACAAGTCAAATTCAGCTATCAGGTGTAGGAGTGCTTGACGTCCTCTGGGGCGTTGTGTGGGAGAGAGGGCACTCCGGTCTAGCTGAGGTACTAGCATGAGGTTAAAGTCCCCTCCAAGTATGGTGGGGGGGCGATAAAGCTGATGGCCTGGGCAAGCGAGTGGAAGTAGGAGGGATCGTCCTCATTGGAAGCATAGATACATCCCAGGAGAAGGGGGCCCTCAGGGGTGCGCACAAGAACTAGCACCCATCTGCCATTCGGGTCTGTTTGAACCTTGATGGGGGACCAGGTAAGGGATCTGTGTAGTAATATCGCTACGCCCTTCTTTCTTGAGGACACGGACGAAGCGAAAACCTGCCCAACCCAGTTTTTAGCAAGGAGAGCATGGTTTAGTTCCGTGAGTTTAGTTTCTTGTAGGAAGGCAACTAGGGCCCTCAGCCTCTTCAAGTGGGATAACACCTGTTTACGTCTGACCGGGGTATTCAACCCCCGCACGTTCCAGGTGTAGGCATGAAGATCACCCATGGTCCCAGTAAGGGAAGAAAGGGCTGAGAGCAAACCTGTATAAAATAGGCAAAGAGGTGGGGGGCATAATGGTCCAAAGTCGTAGAATAGCCCGGAAGTCCCCCAGTAGTGAGCCATAGCCAAGCCAAGCCAAACAGGGTTTATAAAACACAGAACCAATGGGTACCCAGAATAAACTGTAAACATAACAAACCATCAGGCAACAGGCCTGATACTCAATTAAACTATATACAATAACAAGCCTGAACTTCATAGGTCCTCTAAACGGAGGACGGCAGTCCAGCTGGCATATGTGCTGCCAAGGCCATCTGCCAGCCTCTTGCGGGGTGGGTGCTGATAGCCAGCAAGGAACGAAAAGTTCACTGACCATCCGCTCAGGGTAGCAAAGCAACTACATGTACCCATCCCTCCTGTGGTATAAGGCACGCATGGGGGAAAGGTGTGGATGTACCATGGCGCAACCAGATTGATATGGAGGAATAGGACATCCCAAGTGCTAAACATCCATCGTATCCATGCGGTCAGCCGCAATGGGCAGCTACAAAGCGTCATAGCCCAGGCAGAATACCAGCAACCGGGCACTGCAGGGGGGCGGGAGCAAGTGGAAAAAGGGGGGGCATTCCAGGAGAGGGATCACACTCCTGCCACGGGGGCGTTAAGGCACCCGGAGTCTTGCAAGTGATGGTGTCAGATTCCTGGCAAAAGGGGGTGAATTGAGGTTAGATGCTGTCCCCTGCAAGATGCCCCAAGAAGGAGCAAGTATTAGCCCAACAAGGAAATATACCTGGAATCAGGCATAAAGTCCAAACAATATGTGTCTCCAGTTGTCCAAACTTGTAGACCGGCTGGGTAGAGAAAGGAGATGCAGGCCGAAAGGAGGATTCCGAACAGCCGGAAGGGTCCTGTGACATCTCAGTGGAACCAAAGAGATCTGGATTTCGAAAGTCTTTAGGGAACTCTCATCTAAGGAAGTCCATGAGGCTTTCGGGAGTGGAAAAGGTGAGGGGTGCCCCATTGTACATTACCCACATAGTGGCCGGGTAGCGCAGCGAGACGGTGACGCAGTGAGCATGCAGGATTCTACGGCAGTCTGAGTAGGCCTTGCAGCATTCATTGAGCTCCTGAGAGTAGTCCTGATAAATTTGTATGGCACTGCCCTGCCAGGTGAGAGGGTCTTTTTCTCTCGCCGCTACTGCAACTTGCTCTTTTTGCCTGAAGTCGAGAAAACGGGCCAAGATAGGGCGCGGGCACTCTCCAGGTTTGGGTGCTGGAGCTAGAGTGCGGTGGACCCTCTCAATATGTAGAGTGGTTGTCGGAGGCAGCCCCAAGAGGTGGACTAAGATTTCTTGAAGAAATCCAATGGTGTTTTGGCATACGGCGCCTTCCGGAAAGCCCAGAAATCGCAGATTGTTTCACCGGCTCCAGTTCTCTAAATCATCTACCTTATCCTGGAGATAGTGGATAAGATGGGCCTGCTCCCTGGTAGTTGCAGTCAGTTCCTGCAGTGCCGAGTTGTGGGCCTTGAGCTGGCGTTCTGTATGGAATAAATGCGACTCAATAGAGTGTAAAGTTTGGGTATTATTATTAAGGGCTATTATCATTTGGTTCATCTGTGCCATCAGCTGGTGAAACATCTCTTCCATTTTTGCAGGCATAGGTGAGCTGGGAGAGGAGTAGGCCATTTCAGAGGCCATGAATCCCGAGGAGGTGTCAGCAAGCTCTGTATTCCACCGAGAGAAGAAAATGAGGACAATGCAGTGCAGCAGGTACGTCCCTCTTCCAAAATTGTGTAATTAGAGCCAGTAAGGAATTCCCCCAACAGTAGGATGCACTTAGATAGAATCCACAGGAAGGGAGCTAGGCAATTATGCTGCCGTCTTGGTCAAAGGCTTAGCCACGCCCCCCCCTCCTTCCAGACAGTGGTGCAAATCTATTCAATAAAGGCACCCCTTTAGAATTTCCGAACCCTGATGCTACTCTCACATTCCCACCCCTTCCCCTTACCACTTGCCATTCCTCCATCCTGGGCTCCCTAGTCCTCTGAGGAAGAGATACTGTATATTGGGTGCTCCTCCCCACTTCCATCCCCTGCTTGATGCCCTCACTCTCCTGGGCATCACCCCTCTGCCTTTCCCTTCACTGCTCTGCTCCTCTGACTTCCTACACCATCCTCCCCAGCTCCCATCTGAGCAGCCTTATTTCAGCCCTTAGCTGCCCCAGGCTCTTACACACAGAACATCCCCCTTTACTCCACAACACCCCCAGAAAGACTGCTGTCCCACAGCTATTGCAGTTTAATCGCTCTCCTGCTTCCCATACATGTACCTAATCCCCCACGTCCTGCCATCCCAGCTTCTCCTAGCCTCCAGTTATACATAACTATATCCATATTTCCACAGAAGATGACAGCTGATGACATCGAGTTGGTAAGTATGGGGCAAAGGGGGGTGTGGGGCAGAGGGTGCTCAGTGGGAGGGGTACGACGGGGACAATGAGAGACTGTTTTCTTTTTTTTCCAGGGGAAAAAAAAAGATGTTGCGGGGCTGTTTTCATTTTTTACAGGCTTGACAGAAAACATCTGGGGACAGTGGAAGTGGGCTCCCCAGTGTCCTTGACTACCGCGAGGGGGATACAGATTTGGGAACACTGGGAGTGGGCTTCCTAGTATCCGACAGTGGAAGTGGGATGGGGGATATCACTGGGGACACAGAGTGGGCTCCCCAGTGTACCAGAGTACTGGGAGGGAGATAGACATATGGGGACACTGGGAGTGGGCTATCAAGTGTGCCACAGTTTTTTTTGGGGGGGAGGGTCTTGCAGTGCCGACACGGGGATTGCGCCCCCCGATGTCAGCAATTAAAGGAAAAAGATGGGGTGCGGGTCTACTGGGAGGACTGCATAGTACTGTCTTGATGTGCACTCCATTCTCTGCAGTCTGCGAGGTGGGTGGATGGGTCTCACCTGCACAGCACCTGTCCTGTCTCCCACTACTGTCCTAAACACATGGAGACTGCTGGACAACCGAGCCTTTTTTCCTTTGTGCTACTATCTGCTCAGTTGTCCACGGTCCACCAGGTGGGTGCGTGGGTTCCACTATGGGGCAGGTAAGCACTTTGCAAGGAATGTGAACTGAAGAGAGGAAGCGGGGTTGCTTTACTTTGGTGTCCAGAGATGCAGAGTCTTTGCCAGGTTGCTTCAAGTACTGCTACAGCCAGCTTTTTACGGAGTGGCAGCCGTAAGTTAACCACGTGAAAGTAGTGGACAGTGTGGTGATGAAAAACATTATTTTTATGCTATGTTTTAATTGATGGTTTGGTTCACAGGGTTGTGGTGGACATGATTTATCTTGTTTGGGGGGGGGGGGCTTCGGCAATGAAGGACATGGGCATTAATGTCAACCGTATTGCACATGCCCGGAGTTACGCCTACAGAAAGAAATGAAGCGCTATCTCATTGGAGCAGTTAATTTCTTTTCAGCTACAGAACATGGCATGTCAGCAAGCAGAACTAGTCATGACCAGAGTGCCTGGTCATTGGTGTACACTGCCAAGCCCATTGTAGTTTCAGCTGTAATTGGCTTGGCAGTGACACACCTCCAAAATGCTGTTAGTACCAAGATGTTCCTTGTGCAAGCTCAAGTGAATGCAAAAATGACAACAGAAGCTGTATTAGGAAAACTACAAAGCAAACAGAGTAGGAGGTAGGGGGCATTTCAAGATTAGTAAAACAGTTAAATAAAAAAATCATGAACTTCATAAACAAGACAAACAGGAAAATCAAATCATGTACTGTAGATGCCGTTATGGGTCTAATTTTGAGGTAAGGCAAGAGAAGACTAAGGAGTAAAATAAATAAGAAATCTTCTGTACCTTATTAACCCCATGAGGTATTTAAAGGTCTCAATCATATCCTCCTTCCCTCCTCCAGGGTGTACATATTGAGCTCTATTAGCCCCTCCTCATAGGGCTTTTGATGCAGACTCTGCACCATTTTAATTGCCCTCTTTTGGACTGCCGCCACTCTGTCTATGTCCTTCAGAGATGCGTGGCCTGATATTCAAAGGTTTGTATGGGCACTAACTGGTGTTGCCCGCACAAACTGGGTTTTGTGATGCAGTCTAATATTGAAAAGGCTCAGTTGCACCAGCAAACAGGGGTAGCACCCGCATAGGCCAAAAAGGGAGATATGCAAATGATGGGGTAGGGACAGGAATATTGGCACAAGTCAATATTCATCAGATTTGCATGGTCCTTTTGCAGTGCACAAATACTGCCAATGAAAATCTCCTTTTACTTCATGCAACCCTAGCGGCTGCTGGAGGTAATACAGGCAGGCAGCCAGTTGGCCCGGGGGGAAGCATACCTGCTCCTGTGATCTGTGCCCCCCAAATCGTCAGCCCCTACCATTAAAAAAAAAAAAAAAAAAAAGAAGACCTGGTGGTAGTAGTCTCCCCTAACTCCGATCACCAGTTCCTCCTTGCACAAATGAATTCCTGTTGGTAGTGGTCCCCTTGATTGCCAGTTTCTCCTTGCAAAAACAAATCCCTGGTGATACTGTCCTATCCCCTGCAATTGCCAGTTCCTCCTTGCAAAAATGAATTCTGCGTGGTAGTGGTAGAGCTATATAGGGGCAACCCCATCTCCCTCTTCCTGCTGGCGATACCCTTCCTATGTACCCCAGCAACCCACCAGCCCTTCCAACTTCCTTATCACACTGCCTGGCCACCTTTAGGTCACCTGATATAGTTATCCCTAGGTCCCTTTCCTGCTTGGTCATTGTCAGTATCACTTCACCCATTTTGTTCTCTGCCCCTAAATTTCTATGGCCTAAGTGCTTTATTTTGCACTTTTTTTGCATTAAAACCCAGCTGCTATACCCTTGACCACTCCTCCGTTTTTTTCAGATCTCTGCTCATTCTTTCCACCCCAACAGTGTCCACCCTGTGGCAGATCTTAATGTTATTTATCTACAAAGAGGCATACCTTCCCTTCCAACTTCTCTGCTGTCACTAATAAAGACATTAAAGAGGACCAGTCTCAGCACTGAACCCTGATGTACCCCGCTGGTCACCCTCCCTTCCTCGGAGTGAACTCCATTTACTACTACCTTCTTTCTTCTATCCCCTAACCAGCTCTTACCCAGGTTGACACCTTGCTGTCCACCCCCAAGCTACCCAGCTTGCTTACCAGTCTATTATGTTGAACAGTGTTGAAAGCCTTGCTGAAATCCAGGTAGGCCGCATCCTCTGTTCCACCCTGATCTAACTCTTTGGTCAGTCACCAAGTCAAAGAAATCTATCAGATTTGTTTGGCATGACCTCTCACCTGTGAATCTGTGCTGTAACCCATCCGATTCAAGATATTCCACAATCCATTCCTTAGTAGTGTTTCCATTAACTTACCCACCACTGAAGTCAGGCTAACAGGACTATAATTGCCCACCTCTTAACTGCTACCAGTTCTGTGAAGTAGGACAACATTTGCCCTTCTCCATTCCTCCGAGACCATTCCAGTCTATAGTGATCTGTTAAACAGGTTTGCCAGACGTGCAGCTAATACCTCTCTGAGCTCCTTCAGCACCCCTGCATGCACCCCGTGTGGTTCCATAGCAGGTTTGCGAGTGCTTTCCAGATTCTCTCCTCGGAAAAAGGACAAGTGACCACTTCCCTCCTATCAAAGCTCCTGGTGCTTTTTTGGGTAGGAAATTCCGGTCCCATATAAAGTCCTTCCTAGGGTCAACCAAATCTGCCACCCCAAGTGATATGGTCCTAAATGGTATCCACTGCAAAAATCCCCCTTCCATTGCAAACTTCTTTAATGTGCAGTTCTTTGACTTATCTAAGCTTACTTCCTCCATCCTTCCCTACAGGTCATTCCGACTGCACTCCTCCTGATATCCAAGCGCCACTTTCCCGTTTTACGTCAGTAACACCCCATGAAGTCCTAAAACTATTCAGTTCTATCTCAGAGTACACTACCACAGGATCTGACAATCTCGATGTACTGCAGTGAACACTACATCATACATACATTAATACGGTGCTACTGGTAAGAATGGGATAAGGATGGCCTCACTACATATTTAATGTCCCCTTTAAACCCAGAGTAATAATTAGGCCACTAACCAAGATGAGTTGTCTGAAAACAACCACTAAATTTCAGAGGTTTTCTGGTTCACAGGTCAAATGTTACTGACAACACCACTCTCTTTGCCACTAGGCATTTCCAGTCCAGGGTAGCTCATGCCCTATTCTCTACCCCCCCCTCCAGTTCTCAAAACAAATAACTCCCTAGTTTCTGACCCTGGCTCCGTGGCCAATTAATTTAATGCCTACTACACCTCGTGTGCCATGTCTCTTCTAAATTCCCTCTCCCCATTGCCACCTACTAACTTCAGTCCTTCGCCTCAGCCAGTGCCTACCCTTCCCCCATTTTCCTTTTCTACTACCTCCTCTGACAAAGCTCTTAATACTCTCTTATCCCTCAAAAGGCTCCTCACCAGATGAACTCGATCCTAAAACTTCTCTACCTTTCTGCTCCTGCAATTGCCTATCCTATCTCCCCAATCCTTAACCTGTCCTTTATTTCTGCCCAAGTACCCTAATCCTGGAAACACGCTGTAGTTCTTCCTCTCCCCACGGGTGGTGACACAGCCACTCCTGGCAACTACTGCCCCATTTCCCTCCTTCCTACCCTTGCCAAACTTCAAGAACATTTAGTTCTCTCTCAATTATCACCCTTCCTCTCTGATTCCTCCTTATTCACTCCCTTCCAGTCTGGTTTTCGGAAGAACCACTCAACAACCACCTCCCTCCTCAGGCTTACTGACTCCATCCTTTCAAGGATGGACGATGGCCTGATCACCTTGGCTATCTTTGTCAACCTAGTCAAAGCTTTTGACACTGTTTCCCATCCCCTGCTTCTTGATTCACTCTCCTCAGCTGGCCTTGCTCCATGAACCACCAACTGGTTTAAATCCTACCTCATTGGCAGGACCCAACTGGTGAGAATCCTTGATTCCATCTCCCTTCCACTCCCCATCAACACTGGCATCCCTCAGAGCTCAGTGCTCGGTCCCCTACTCTTCTCCATTTTCCTTAATGATCTTCCCACAGCCTGCTCATCCTCTTCTATCCACATGTACGCTGACGATATTGTTTTGTACAGTTCCGGCAAAAACCCTGCTGCTGTGCAAACCAGCTTACAGCATGACTTCATCCAAGTTCAGCTCTGGTTTGCTTCTCACCAGCTTTTTCTAAATGCCAAGAAGACAGTCTCAATGACCTTTGGCACCAGGCAGAGACTTTCTAGGCTCCTGGCCCTACCTACCTTCCACACCCTTAGATGGGAGCATCTTGGAGGACACCTCCTCATTCAGTTATCTGGGGGTTTGGCTGGACCAGCACCTCAACTTCTCTGTGCACATCGATGCTATCCTGAAGAAACTGTGCCCCAAGCTTGGTGCTCTGTACAGGAATCGCAGTTGCATCCCGCTGACTGCGAGGCGCAAAATTGTCCAGAAGATGATACTCCCCATCTTTGACTACTGTGACGTAGTCTATGGTGCTGCTCCCAAATCTTCCTGGACCAAGCTGGACACTCTCTTTAACTCCTTCTGCTGCTTTGCAAGCGAGTCCCCTTCCTGCTCCCACCACTGTAAACTCTATCACTCTCTAACCTTCCTTCCACTATCTCACAAACGCATTTCTCGCTGTGCCAAACTAAACTCCAAATTCTGGTTCAGGGGACTCCCCTCCAATCTCTCACCCTCTTTCTCCACTCCACCTCCCCCCACCCACTCTTTCAGATCAAATGACACCCACACATTGATGGTCCCTCGCCGCTCCACCCGCATCGGTCAGACTGGTTTCGCCCATCGTTTCCCTAAAATCTGGAATTCCCTCCCCCTGAAATACGACACACCTCCTCCAACTACTCCCTTACCTCTGCCCTCCACAATTACCTTTCCCTCAGCTGTTCCTGCTTTAACCCACCTTAATATCTATCCCCAGTTTCTGCCTTCCTACCATGACCCCCCCCCCCGGCAGGGTTCTCAACATCCTGAAGGAGGAAATCAGGAAATGGTTACACCTTCTCCTCATATTCAGTTCTTGCCTCTCCCCATCTTCTCCACCTGCCCTTCTGGGTCACCAGTGTACACAACCTAACCCCATCCATTTTACTCCAACAGCACTTGCATACTACCTCGAGCCTGCTCCTGGTACACTCATGCACTATAAATGCTTCTATCGCATTATTACTGTTTTGTATGTTTATATGTTCTTTTGTATGATTTTGGACATGTATTGTAAATTACCCAATGTTCCACTATTGTTTATTGTACAATACCTTGTGTTCCAGCTGTTGCACAATCTTACAATATTGTATTGTTTGTACTACCCACGTACTATTGTAACTGATCATCCTTCACAACCCTATGTAACCCTTCCCCCAGGTCGCACCGTGAGACGAGCAACTTGTTGTATGCCCTCCTGGTGAAACATTTCAATAAATAAATAAATAAAACAGAGGAACCCACAGCCAGAACAAGTAAGGGTTTCCCAATTAGTCCTCCGATTCCCCTTTCTCCCTATGCTTGTCCAGTAACCCTTTTAACCCCATCAGACAGTATTCAAAGGGAGAAAAAATAAACCTTTTACTCACTTTAAAAACCCTTTGAGTGCTGAGTAAGCCTGAACCTATACAGATTCTGGACGTGTGTATACATGTCTGCAGTTTCCTAAATAAACATCTGTTGTTCTGTATTTCTTTGCACAATACGTTTACACCTCTACACCTCCTACAGATTCAATAAGGGCTTTTCCCAGCACAGAGAACACTCTAGACATTCAGTGCTCAGAGAGGGGCATGGTGTAAGTGGTCCTCCTGTCACAGTCTGTAAGTAGCCATGGTTGCAGCAGCTCACCTATAGAGGCTGCATATATTACACATGTCCTTCTTATATGCACAGTCTCTATGGAGATACCCTTGGGCAGGCAAGGTTAGGTGGAGGCACACACACACCATGTAGTCTGTGAGGAAGGGCTACGTTTTCCACTTTCATCTTGTCAGACCCATACTTTGTGATCTCCAAAAGCCTGCTGGTTATGTTAAACAGTCTTAAAAATGGTTTAAAAAGGGTAACAAAGTATGAAAACAGCAAAGAAATAAAGTCTGCTCCCGGTGATCTGCAACAAGAACAAAGGAATGCAATACTGTACACTATTTGTGTTAGTGAGGGCCTTACTGATGGTGACACTTCTGGGGAAAATAGAAACAGAAAATACTATCACGGCACAGAAGCTACTAAAATAAACTACAATGAATCAGTGAATACCACTTTACATGTTTGTCAGTCTGGGTTGTTGATTTTGCTTTCTGTAGACTCTGCTGAAGCCAGGCCAGATCTCCAATAGCTGCTGCCATTAGCTCATCACTTTCTATCTGCAGCTTCTGCAGGACTCTCCTCTTTGGGGAACCAACAGACATTTTGCTTCAGTCTTGAAGAAAAAATTAAAAAGTCATTAACTAATCAATAGCAAATAACTATACAGCTGTAAAACAAACAAAACAATCCTGCTATCTAAACAATGCTGAATAAATGTGAAATGATGTTTCAATGATGTGTCAGGATATTTCAGCATTGGGGTCCTGTACACAGTCCCCAAAGGAAAAGGGGCTGGCAATATAGCCTAGAGGTTAGAGTAATGAACTGTGAATGAGCTTGGTTCATCCAGCAGTCAGACCTGGGTTTGAGTCCCACAACCTCCACTTGCATACTGTGTGACTGAGCAAGTCACTTAACCTCCCCAGTGCTCCCGGGTGGCCCCTGAAAACAGGCGCCTGTGCCTAGTGGGCCTTACCCGGTTACCAAAGAATGAAAAAAAGCATCACTGATATATAGGGGGTCACAAAACATATTGTGACTATATGAAGAAGGAGTAGGAGGGCACCAAACAAATGACCCTATTCAAAAAGCAAGGCACTCTCTCAAACTTAGTCACAGAATTTTGTGACAATCCCTGTTTTCAAAACTATTACATGATCGTGACAAAGGATGGCATCACAAAAAGGTGGCTGTTTACATCTCAAGCTACACTGCAATCCTATGCAACTTAGAATGGGACCCAAAATAATCTTTCATCAGCTAAATCAATGGCAGAACTAAGTACTGGAATGTTTTTAAAGACTCCAATCATGCTCAAGTACAAAAAGGTCACAACTAAACAGAAAGATATGGCTGCACGGTAATTTTTGGAATGTTTACATATAACCCTAATGAAAGGGAAGGGATTGCACTTTGGATCCCTGGACCCAGCAACCTGATCTCTTCCAATTCCCTATTTCATGCCCTATTCTCAGAAGTTTACTGACATTTAAATTTAGAGAGCACTGCAGTGCAGGGGGTGTGGGAGGTTGGCAGTTCCAGCAAACCCAAAACAAAAAATAAACTCTGTTGTGGCTTTATCACCAGTTTTTTTCTCCAACTGCCAGAGAAAGAAAGTTTGCAGTCATAGTGGACCTTAGAGAACTGTAGTCGTTGGATATAACACTTCAATGCAGCTTATTGAACAAACATGTATATTGTACAAAGATGAGACAGTACAGGTGAAATGCATATGAATATACAAATGTGCCAGCAGAAACAGACCACCCAGTCTATCTAAGTCTGCTCGAGTGTGTAGCTAGCACCCCTAGTTTGCATAAGTTGGATTGGCTATTTCAAGCTATGGAGTTTAAGTAAACAGTAACCCACGACAGGGTATGGGGTTAATGGGAATTAATCAACAGCCCGGATGCATTGTGAGGCACGAGGCCACAAGCTGAGTTTCCTCATAGCACCCAGGGTGTTGATTAATCCCCAATAACCCCATACCCTGGAGTGGGTTACTGCACTTATAACATGGGCTGTAAAACAAAATAATTGCTGTATGTCTCTGTGTGTGTGTCTCTCTCTCTCTCTCTCTCTCCACACGCTTGAGCAAGCTTGCTTGTTGTGTGTGTGAAGAACCTGCACTGTTGCCTCTCTCTCTTAGGAGACAGGATGGGATTCCGTGGATTGTTCCATGGGGCGGGGGGAAGACAGGTGAATGTGACTGCAGGACACTCAGGTGGGGATCACTGCCCCTCTCTCTCTCAGGAGACAGGATGTAATTCCATGGATTGTTGGGGAAGGGGGTAAAGTGAATGTGACTGTAGATTGCTGCTGCTGTCTTTTTCTCAGTTTCCGGTGAGGTACCATGTTCTGTGTCGGTCCTGGGTGACCAGAGATTGACTGTTTGTTCTTCTCTGGTTGGGGGAGAGGGGGTGGGAAGACACAGTAATTTAATTCTATTTATTCATATACAGATAGTGAGGAAGTAACATTTTCGTACACACACAGACAGAGACATACTATACTTATGAGAATGTGACTTCTTCGGTCTGATACATGGACACAGAGCAGCACCTTGCTCTCGGTGTGGCCCTCTCTCTCTCTCTCTCGCTCACTGTCTGGGTGCCAGAGGTCAACAACGTGGATGGAGGGGTGCAAAGGTCCAAGAATACACAACCAGAAAGATGGGGGGCACAGGTATTACAGGGTGACATGTAGGGGTGGGGCAGATGGGGCATGTTACAGTGGATGCCAGCTGTATTGTGGGGGGTTGCATTCTGGGTCCTGCATGATTGCAATAGTTGGGGAACAGGATGTGTATTTCAACATTTCGCCAGTGGCTGAAACAGGATTGCTATTTTAATACCAATGTGATTTCAGCAGTGAAACTACAGTGTGTAAAGGTTTGCTGAACTGGACTCTACAGATCACGTCTTCTGCACTTGCACTCACTGCCTCCCTAGTTTATATGGCTGCCACTCTGCTTTGCTTTTCGCTGGAGGTGACAAGACCCAGAGGCAGATCCCCCGAGTCACTCCGTGGAATGGTGGATTAAATATGGTATGTAATCAATGGCTAAGCATTGCTCCTACATCAATCAGGTTGTGTGTTTATGCCAACCCATGTTATAAATCAGTATATAGAATAAAGAACAGGCAACAGTGGTGTATAAGGTAAAAACATCATCAAGGAGAGCTAATGAGTGTGAGCATGTGGGAACATTCGCAGATGCAAAGTACTGTGCTTTGGAAGCACCCTTATAGGCTGCCGTATAAAAGAAGGAAGAGCAGCACAGGATTTCCCCTAGTGTTATTAGCGATGGTGTGTAGAGAGGTGGTGCAAAGTGGCATCCTGAGAAGCATGGCTGTTATTTGTTGGGGTCTTGCTTTGTACTGTAAGACACCTTGGTGGTACGGCAACATTTTCTGTGTTTTAGGGTTGTGTCAGAGTCTTAGTTTGTAATTGTTTTCTGTGTTATTTGTTTTGATTGCTATGGTAGTTTATTTTAATTGCAATGGCATATAACTTACCTCACTACACATTTGATACAGCCTATCTCCCTCCTCCCCTCTCTTGCAAAGTTGCAAGAGAAGCTTGCCAACTCCAGGCTTGCTGTCTTCCTCTCATCCTTCTCCAGCTGCCTCTCCACCTTCCAGTCTGGGTTTTGGAAACACCATTTCACCATTTTCTCCCTGCTGCATGTCACGGACTATTCTCACTGGGATGGGTCAGGGACATATCACTGCGGCAGTCTTCACTTATCCAGGCAAAGTCTCCTATTTAGTCTCCTACTGCCTCCTTCTGGAGAAGCTGAGCTCTGCTGGCCTCTCAACACCCGCTGTTGAGTGGATCTACTCCTACCTCATGGGCCAACAGCAGCTGGTACAGGTTGGAGGTGCCCAGTCCCCTTCCCTAACTATCCAAGCTGGGATCCACCAGGGCTCCATCCTGAATCCAATCCATTTCTCAATATTGCTTAATGACATGCCCTCTGCCTGTGTCAACTCACATTTACATATGTATGCAGATGACACAGTCATCTACTCCTCTTGTCCCTCAGCCATGGCTGTTGAAGTTCTGCTCCAGCAAGAATTTCACAATGTACTGTGCTGGTTCTATGCCAACTAACTCCAGGTGAACTCTAAGGAAACAGTGTCCATGACCTTTGGCACCAGCCAGAAACTGGCCAGGATCTCACCCCTACCCATCTTCTCCACGCTAGATGGCACTCCTTATGAAGTAGTCCTGCATTCAAGTAACTTGGTGTGTGGCTAGATATCAAGCTGGACTTCTCTGCCCACACTGACGCCATCCACACCAAGCTTTGCCCCAAATTCAGTGCCTTGTACTACAATAAGGACAGCCTTTCTCCCTAGGCCTGCTGGAAGCTGGTCACCAAGATGATTTTTGTGGTTGCAGACTATATGGATGAGGTATATGGTACCGCCCCCTCTCCTTCCCTTGCCAGACTGGATACCCTCTGCAGTGCTTCCTGCTGATTTGCTACTAACTCTCTCCTGTACTCACCATTGGTTCCTCTATGCCTCACTTTCCCCTCACATCACCAGTCCCACTGTGTTTCATTCATGTCTAAATACTAGTTTGAGCCCTTCCCCTCTTACCTGTCCTTGTTCTGCTCTCCCATCCCCTCCGTCTCCTACTCTCTCCAGTCCAGGGATCATTGTACCGTCTCTCTTCCCCACCTTCACTCCACTGCTGGACAGTCTGCCTTCTCTTATCATTACCTTTCTCTCCGGAACCTGCTCCTGTCATCCTTCTACCTCTCCCCCAATCCTTAGACACCAGCTAAGGTTTCTCCTTGCTTCCTCCTGCTCCTGCCAACCCTCCACTTGACCCTTCTCCCCACGTCTGACCTCCCCCCCTGCAAATGCCCCCTACCCCTTCATGATTTGGCTCCTACCAGTGAACTGAAACTGCCAGTTTTACTCGTCTGCACCGCCACTGCACTGTCATGTTTCTTTTAACAGGCACTGTGCACTTTATTGAGCTATTGTCTTCTTTGTCTGCCACCAAGCAAGCTAATTTTATGGTCCATTAGGCATGGCATTGTTCACCTGCTTGGTTATTATTCTGTTGTTGTACTTTGTAATTTATCACTGCAACTGCATTATTTATGGCTAGATGTAATTTTATATTTTGTACTGCCCTTTCCCCCATGTTGCACCCGGAAATGAGCTTCAGATCAACGTGCCTTTCCCAGTTACTAATTTTTAGATAAATATATGATAAATAATATATTTTTGATTGATGGGTACATAGGAAATAACTGCTAACCACTTCTATGGAGAAAAAGTCCCATCCATGTAGTATGTAAGTAAGCAGACATGACGGGGTGTGCGCTAGACACTTCTAGCACATGACCAGGGGTGCAGTGAGGCACAACAGTGCAGGCTGAGTGCCTTCATCTCCTTGCCATGCACTAGAAGTCTCTAGCACACAAGCCCAGAGTGTGCTACGGTGCTTATGAAATGGGCATGTGACTTGTACATGCATGTCAAAATTAAAATTAATAGGACTAAGAAACTAAAAAGTTAAATCTTTGTCTTTATTTTAAATAAAATAGTTCCTCTGCCTGCATGAGTTTGGTGCATTCTGTTTCTGACTGAAGGATTTTTATCCTTGTTTAATTTCCGTATTTGTAGTTTTTTTGTTAGAAGCTGCCATGGCTCCCCAGTCACACACACACACATATTCCTATTTTATTCTGTGTTATTTCTATGTTGTTTCTATCCATTTCTATGTTACAGGTGAGCAAGCGTGCAGACCGCTGTGGCACCAACTGCCAAGGAGTCAGCTTGTGTGCTGTGAGACTAACAGCTACAAAGGAAATTCTTTTATAGGTACAGTAGGACACATATGTATACCCTAGAGCAAAGGAGGGAGAGAGGTGATATGATTGAAACATTCAAACACCTTAAGGGCATTAACAAGGTGAAACAGTCTAACGTGCTTCAATATAGCAAAAATAGCAGGACAAAAGGACACAGCATGAGATTAGAGGGAGGCCGATTAAGAGGGGTAATGTGAGGAAGTTCTTTTTCACAGAAAGGGTGGTGGATGCATGGATCGGCCTACCTCAGGAAGTGGTGGCTATGAATGCAGTGCAGGGCTTCAAACAGGCATGGGATAGGCATAAGGGAGCAATACAGATGAGTTTGAATAGCTAGACCATTGACAGAGTAAAGGCCTATGGCACATTCATAAGGCAGAAAATAAATGGGCGGACTGGATGGGTCTTGCGGTCTTTATCTGCCATCTATTTCTATGTTTCTGTGTAGCAGTAACTTGAAGAAAAGTGATCTACAAAAAAAAAAAAAAAAAAAATATCGAGCTATGGTTGTCCAGGTTCTGTTTGTTTCAGCTGCCAGTTTATCTGGAGGGCAGCATGTGAGGACTATTGGGAGTTTTGATAGTATTAAAAAAAAAAAGGATGGCAGCTGATTGAAACTTGAACCTTGTACAGGCACAAGGATTTAAAAAAAGGGTACTAGGTCCTGGTTTCCAGGACTAGTTTTAGCTGTATGCTAGACACTTTCAGCGCATGGCTATACAACAATCAGAGGGCTCAAAATCTTAAGCCCATTTAATAAAGATATTTATTTTTATCTGCACTTTGGTAACCGGGTTACTGCACTGGCACCAAGTGCCTTTTTCAGTCACGACCCGGGTGCAATTGCACGGACATTTGAGGACATACATACAAATGTAAGGGTGCTTGTAGCAGAAAATGAAACATACACACATCGATTGAATACTACATACTTACATATTCATTACTAAAAAACAAACATAGAAACAAAGACTCTTTTGACTGCTTAACGCCCGTTGGTCCATCGTCTTTGCCCATTCCTTTCAAACTAATGTTCAATGAGTGAGCCCTACAGGCTCTTAACTCTACCCCCCCTTCAGGTTTGGTCTTAACCAGCCCTTTTATCGCTCTCACCCCAATTTTGTTTTTTGAATGCCCAAATGATTTCCTACAGACCTCCTCCAGCAGCCTACTGCACCTCTCCACCATCCCCTCCATAAAAATGTACTTACTGGTATCTTGCTTCATGGAGTTTCCCCTGGTGTTTATGTTCCCACTCAGTCTGAACCATTTCCCACTATCCACTTCATTTACCCAGTGGAAGTATTTGTATCTTTCAGTCATAACTCCTCTTTCTCTTCCAATCTTAAGCATGAATACTGTATGCTCAGATCAGCCAACCTCTCCTAATACGTCCTTTCCTGCTGTCCCTGGATAATCTAGGTTACCCTCCTCTGCACTCCTCCTCCTTGTCCCTGTCATTCTTTAGATGCAGATTCCAGAATTGCACGCAGTACTCCAGGTGAGGATGAACCAGTGACCTATACAGTGGTAACAGTACTTGCTTTCTCCTGCTGGTGATCCTCCTATTCACCCAACATTCTATCTGCCCTGCCCCCCACCCTACTCGCTGAGCAGATGCTTTAAGACTGTTTGAAATTATTACTCCAAAACCACTTTCCTCAGTAGTGTTATCCACTACTACCTCCCCCATTCCATATGACTTTTTTGGCTCTGTGTACATCACCCTGCACTTTTTGGCATTTAATTTTAACTGCCATACTTCTGACTACCCTTCCATTCTACCCAGGTCCTCCTTCATAATACTGACATCTTCTTCACTTTCCATTCAGACATAGATCTTAGTATCATCTGCAAAAGGGCAGATCTTGCCCAGAATCCCTACCTCTATGTCACAGACAAAGATGCTGAACAGGATCAGTCCCATGACCAACCCCTGTGGCACCCCACTATTTGCCTCCCTGACCACCAACATCTCCCCATGTATTACCTTCCCCTGGATCCTGTCACTTAACTAATTTCCCAATCATCTAGCAAGTCTGTCACTTACTCAAGTGTCCCACTTCTGCACCAACCATCCTTATGGGATGGAACCAAAGGGCTTACTGAAATCAAAGTATAGTATATCTACTCCCTGTCCCTTGTTGGCTGCTTTTCTCCCCCAGTTGAGAAAAATAAATCAGGTTCATATGACACAACCTCCCCCCACCCCCAACCCATGTTGTCTTTTGTCCTGCAGTCCATTCGTCTGCTGAAAACATCATATCCTCTCTCTTACTGTGGTCTCTATCAGTTCACCCACAACAGACATCGGCTGACAGGTCTGTAGTTTCCTGAATCACCCTTGCTCCTGCTCTTGTGCAGGGGAACAACATTTACAGTCCTCCAATCCCTGGGTACTGTCCCTGTCTCCAGTGTACTACTGAATAGCTCAGCTAGTGGTTCAGTAAGGACCTACCTCATCTCCGTAACCACATGTGGATGTAGCCTGTCCGGGCTCATGAACTTACCCACTTTAACTGGGCTTAAGCCCTCTAGTACTTTTCTAACTGGAACGGGATCCACACTGACCTTTTCTCCCCTGCCCTGATGGCACAGTTAGGCATCAGCCCCTTGTCCTTCACCATGAACACCAAGCAGAAATACTTTTTCAGGATGTCTGTCTCATCTTTGTCTTCTACTTCCCATTCATCTCCTTGCTCCAGCGTAACTATTCCTTCCATCATCTTCCTCTTCTCCCTTTTGTAACAAAAGAGCCATGTCCCCTATTCATACCTTGTGCAGTTCTCACTTGCGTGTCAGCCTTAGTTGTCCTCTTTATCTTTTTGGCTTTTTTCGTCATGCTGTGTAACTCCATCCTGTCCCTCTTCACTTGGCTGGTTTGCGTTTTTCTAAATGTTCTTTTCTTAGCCTTCACTATCTACCATACATACATTCCTTGAGAACCATGTTTTACCCCTGTTCTTCTTGCTGCTTACCCTTGAGCAGAGATCTGCAATCTCCGTTATCCCATTTTTTCATCAGTTCTCATTTAGCTTCCACCCCTTCTGCCACTCTTACCCCTTCCAGTGTCCCCTTCAGCAGCTCCCTCATTTTTCAAGATTAGCCATCTGAAACTCCAGGATTTTAGTCCGAGTCCGATTTCTCTCCAGTTCACAAACTGACTTTGGCACCAGTTATTTGGTTTTCTGTAGATCCATAATCATATTTGACACGGGTATTTGTATCAGAAGAATTTGGTTAGATTTCTGGAACACAGAACTGCATATTTCAAGAAATGGTAGGATTTGTTTTAGCTGAGTGCTACCCGAATATGCTCAAACCATGCTGTCTGAAAAAGTCTTTCACTTTTGAAAACAACTGTGCATGCAGCAGCTGAAGTAGTGATGCTTACAGATGTCATAAACATGGACCTTCTGCGCACTATGTCATCTCGCCTGGTAGCCAACATGTTGAAACTGGCTTCCATTCATCTGGCATGATCCTTTTTTAGAATTAGCTGCTTCAAATCAATCTTGAAATCGGGGACACCAGTTGAAATCTTTTCGGACACTAACCCAGCGTACCACTGCGTGAAACTGTCTTTTAAAAGATCTTGAAAGATCTTATTTACTGACACATCCAGGGGCTGCAGGGAGTCCATACATGATGCAGGGACATAGACTGGAATGATGGAACACCTTTCCAATTTCTCAAGTACGTCAGTTGTACTATGAGTTCTGTATAGGTCCAATATTAATAGACATTTTTGCTCCTCAGGAAGTCCCAGTCTTATCTTTGTGCACTCAAAATGTGGCAGCAAAACATGATCAATAAATTCGATCATTGTGTGCTTGTTGGCCCAATGGTTTTCAGATTGGGTGATGTGCCATGCAGGTGGGAACTTGTAGGACTGGGTACACACTGAGGTCCTCCCCTTGTAGATTACCTGTGGTGGTAGCATGTCACCCGATAGTGTGCAAGCCAAGATGGCAGACACCTGGAGCTTGTCACCAAGACCCGTCAATGATACCTGGCGAGACCCAGTTGCCTCCATGGTCCACTGTGACACTGGGACCATGTTAACTCCCGTTTCATCTAAGTTGACTACCAACTCGGGCGGGATGAGCTCCTGGGTGCAAGCTTTAGCTATACAGTTTAAAAAAACAGCCTTTAAGTTGGGAAAGTCGATAGGGACATTTCTAGCAACCTTGGTTCCTTTCCTTTTACTGAACCCCATGTGATTTAAAAAAAAAAAAAAAACACGCCCATTTTGTGGTCAGCTGCAGATGACCACCATTCTCACACAACAACTACGGGGAGTTTACTTTTACAATGCCAACGGTGACGGCGTGTATCGCCCTGGCATTAACTACAGCACCCTCTGTGCGCATTGACCAAATTATTTGTTTTTAGTTGCTCCATGAAGTCATCTGACAGGTGTGTTGGCCTGCCTCTGGGCTTTCGGGGAAGTAACGTGACAGGTTGGTGGGGTCAGCTGCTTTATTAAAAGCTACTAGGTAATCTGCTTTAAACTTGCAGACTGTATTTTCTTTAATTGCAGTACCCAATTGCGAAATGTGGAAGCAGACAGCTGCCATCACACCATTCTCGACTGCATATTTGCCGAGTTTAAACCGCAGGTCAGGGGTGTATTGCGCATAGCTTGCAGGTCTGCTTTTATTTGATGATGAAGGGGACAAGGCTGCCAGTTCCCTAACAGATGCTGCAACATGTGACTCCACCCCAGAACTCTCAGCCAGTACTTTACTGTCCAACGCACTCGGCTCCAAAGGGTACTTTCTTTTGTTTTGTGATCCTGACTTAATCCATTGAAGAAGAGACATCTCCAAGCAGTAGACTTATGAGTGGATACTGGATACTGGAATCAGAGCAGAGGGCAAGGAAAAAGTGATCAACTAATGGCAGACTTTATAGCGCAGTGCAGATTGATGAGATGACAGCAATTTAACCGTATTCCCAAACAGAGTAGCTGCGTGATTTCAATCAGACGCGAATATGTATAGCAAGTTGAACTCCGCAAAATCTGCATGACACGAATTCAGCCTGCTATACAGTATAATTATCTCAGCTGCACTGCTAGCAGTAATAGCCAGTGATCTATCATGTACTGAAAACCGCCAGTGTTATTTTCTAAACTTGATGCTGGTTTCCCTCCTCTGCCATTCTGAGTTATGGTTCTGCCCCCTCACTTGAAGATAAACTGCATATTTTACGTCAGACCATTGCATAGTCAATTTATACAATGCTGGTTTAATACTTACAACTGCTAAATCATCTGTTTGTATAAAGAAGTAACTGTCTCTGTTTGATTTCCACTGCTGGCTTTAGTACTGCATATAGCTATTGTGATGTCATCAGCACTGGGCAAGTTACTCTGTGACTGGTTCAGTATTCCATTGTGATAAAAGCATAGAATATGACAGCAGATAAAGACCCATTGTCCCATCAAGTCTGCCCAGTTTTCCCTACCTACTGTACAACCACAGACTCTACGTGATCTCCGGCACCACCCCCCGCTTACCACTAAGGGAGCCTTACATCTACCCCATGCCCTCTTGAAACTTGTAACTGATTTTGCCCCCACTACCTCCACTAGAAGGTTGTTCCAGGCATCCACCACTCTCTCAGGGAAGAAATACTTCTTTACATCCCTCCTGAGTCTACCCCCCTCCCGCTTCATGACATGACCCCTTGTCCTTTGGCAACCTTTCTCTGAAGGATGCTTTCCTTTGGTATCTTATTTATACTCGTTAGGTACTTGAAAGTCTCTGTCTTATCCTCCCTTTCTCTCCTTTCCTCCAGAGTGTACATACTGAGGTCTTTCAGTCTTTCCTTATATGACTTTTGATGTAGTCCTTGCACCATTTTGGTAGCCCCCCCCTTGGACCGACTTCACTTTTACTATGTCCATCTGGACATAAGGTCCCCAGAACTAGACAAAGTACTCAAGGTGAGGTCTCACCAGTGATCTATACAGTGGCATCACCCCTCCCTCTTTTTGCTGGTGATACCTCTCGCTATGCACATTAGCATCTTACTAGCATTCCTAATGTCCTGTCACACTGCTTGGATACTTTTAAGTCATCAGATATGATTACCCACACAGTCCCTTTCCTCTGAAGTACCCAACTTTCCTAGATATCAGTTGTGACATATCCCAAAATCCAAGAAACCATAATATCTTGCACAGTGGGACCAAAAATATTAATTTTATTTTGTGGCATTTCTCTCACACCTGTTGCCTAAGTATGCAATAACACACTCTGGGGTGTGGGTTATGTGCTGATCAGCATATGCCTAGGGGTGTAGTGAGGCACTAGAAGTGCACTTATCAGAGGATAACCCACACCCCAGAGTGTGTTATTGTGCTTATAAAATGGGTATATGTTGAGAAACTGTGGTATTTATTAAAAAATTGGGAAAATACAAAAAAATAAACTTTTTTTTTTTATTATAAGGATTCAAATGTGCAGGTACAGGAATACATATACTCTGTTTTCCTTTTATACATCAATACATGAATTATTAATCCCTCTATGATCTGCTTATGTAGTTAAACATGGTTGTGGAAACTATAAATTTTTCTAAATTCTGCCATATTTTTTCAAATAACGTATAACAATCTAAAAACATATAATGTACTTTTTATAATTTATAAACAGTCATAAAATGTAACCACATTTTATATTCTGGTGGATTATCATCTTTCCACTTCATCAGGAAGTATTTGTGTGCATTAATTATTGCTAATAAAATTAATCTTTGCTGGTAGATGTCACCTTTATCTAATGAAAAAACTATTGTCAAAATCCATTTACTGTTTTTATCCAATTTTATATTAGAAATGTTACATATTCTATCCAAAACCGCTTTCCAGAAATTACTGATTTTATTACAATAAATCAACATATGCTCCAAAGTCCCATTCACTGATTTACATCTAGTACATACATTTGAGCAACTTGAGCTCATCAAGCTTAATCGATAAGGAGTGTAATAATATACTCTGTGAATTATATTAAAATATATTTGCAATAATTTTGATGATAATATTCCCACTTCTTTAAGATTTATTATTTTATCCCATGCTTTGTCTGAGACTAGGGAATTTTGCTTAGTTTCCCACTTAGTTTTTAATACAAGGAGCAGTTGTGTTAATTGATTCTATAGTATTTTATATATTCTAGAAATCAATTTCTTACCATTGTTTAGAGTTAATTGGGCTTCTACTTCATTTAACTTTGGCTTGGTATATAAATGTCCTTTTCATTCCAGATAGTTTTTGATTAGTAAATAACTGAAAAAATGGGCATCAGGTATGTTAAATTTTTGTTTTATATATTCAAATTCTACTAGTCCATTTTCATTATATAATTGATTGATTTCTTTAAGTCCTTTTATATACCAAATTTTAGAGCCCTTATCCATTAATGAAGGTTGGAATTGACCATTTAAATATATTGGAAAAAGAGGTGAACTCTATTCTGTATATGCCAAGTTATTCTTAATTATGTCCCATATTTCACATGTTGTTGAAATTGATTCTAGAAGTGAAGCTATGGTCTTATGATGGAGTCCCATATATAGAATATGTTTAATTTGATCCAAAGGGACTGCAGTTCTTCCAGTTTGGGACAGGTCTTTATACTGCTCTTGATGAAACCATGTATGAGTCATTGAGGTATTTGCTGCATAATAATACTACTGTAAATTAAGTAAGGCCAGTCCACCTCTTTCTTTAGGCAGATATAGCTTATCTACATAGATACGTAGATACATATATACATAGACAGTGTCGGCAGATAAGGGCCTGTGGCCCACCCAGTCTGCCCATTTGAGCTTGTAAGTTCAGTTTGTTTTCCTAGAAGTCTGTTGCCCCTTACCCCTGACCTCCAGAATTCCTTTATGTCTATCCCATGCATTCTTAAATCCCGTGATTGTTTCAGCCCCCACCACTTCCTCTGGCAGGGTGTTCCACTTGTCCACCACCCGTTCTGTGAAGAAATTCTTTCTCATGTTTCCTCTGAATCGTCCTCCCTCCAACCTGAAACTGCTGGCACAAGTCCTCGATGAAGTCTTAGAACCACTTACAAAGATCTTTAATCTCTCGCTTAGCTTGGGCCATTTCCCCTCTCTCTGGAAGAAAGCCACTGTCACACCGGTTCACAAAAGCGGAGATAGGACACTGCACACCAATTACAGACCTATCTCACTCCTCCCCCCACTATCCAAAGCGCTGGAGCGAATAGTGTCGGATCAACTAGCTGAATTCCTGGATAAGTACAATGTACAGTGCCCAGAGCAGCATGGCTTCAGAAAAGGGCACAGCACCACCACTGCACTACTGGAATTTACAACCTTCATCCATGCCACGCTTGACAAACGGAATTGTGGAGGGGCAGTATGTATAGACCTTACCAAGGCATTCGACACAGTTAACCACCCCTACTGCTCAAGCAACTGTCCTCCATTGGGATCTCCAGCGATGCCCTTCCATGGTTCACCAGCTACCTTGATAATCGGATCCAATGTGTAAGGATTGCAGGGATCTCTTCGGATGAGAAACCGGTCCACTCTGGAGTCCCCCAGGGGTCTATTCTGGGCTCTCTACTCTTCTCCCTCTTCATCCACAATCTCCCCAGTGCCTGCCACCAAAAAATATTACTATATGCAGATGATGCAGTCCTGTTTTCCAGCCACCATGACATTACAGTCCTTGAATCCCAGCTGCAGCTCGACTTCAGTCGCATCGAAGACTGGTTCAATTCTCATAAACTTGTCCTGAACCACAGCAAGACTAAAGCCATGTCCTTCTGTAACCGACAGAGCAGGCACAACTCTCTGTCCCTCAACATCAAGAACCATGCTGGGAACCCACTCGAACATGTCAAGGAGTTCAAGTACCTTGGTATTACCCTGGATAGTACCCTCTCTACACTCGGCATATTGACACTGTTGTCAAGACGCCAATATCTTGGACTGGACTACTACACAAACACAAGCACTGTATGCCTCTGGATGCTCTTAAACTAGCCATCTACAGCTCTGTCACCTCTATCATTGACTACGGCCTTGCAATCTATGGCTCTGCCCCAACAAGTGCCCTCCGCATGGATCTCAGTTGCTCTCAACAAAGCCTGTAGACTACTGACAGGTGCAGCCTGACTAACTCACACCTGTGACCTCTATGCACAGGCCAGCTGGCTACCCTAAGCAGCAGAATACAATACCAGACCTGCTTACTTGCAAAGATTCTCCTTGGTCTCATGCCACCTGGTGTTAGCTCACTCCTTACTACCTACAGTGGCACTCAACAAAACAAGTGGTGCCCAATCTCTAACCTTTCAGGTTCCCAGATGTCTGACCTCCATGGGTCAGCGGTCCTTTATCTATACAGCTGCTCAATGGTTCAATTCCCTCAATAAAGAATCACTTTCCTACTACACTTGGACCCTTCAAAGGAATCTCAAACTTTACCTCACCTCTACCACTCAATGTGACTGCTTTGTTGAACAGAGATCTCTCTAAACACCTCCCAGCTCACTCATGTCTCACAGCCCGCCTTTCCCAATCTCATTCCCTCTGGCACTGGGCCTTCCTTGTGACTCCTTTCCTGCTTCACATCTCCACTGGTGCAGAGACATTTTCCACTACCATCGGACAGTGGCCCATTAGCCTGCCAACTTCCTCTCCCAGGTCATGCCTGCAATACTAACTGCCTGTGGTGCCCTCTTTCTCTTATTGTTACCGCAGCCAGCTGCCTACTCAAGCTGCTCATTTTATGAATATTATCTCAAAGTATGTTATAACTGAGTATCTTTATTTTTTCTTTTAGTTGTTTTGGTTGTTTATTGTGCATTCTTTTACTACCTCTGTATGTATGTTGACCCTCATCCTTTGACGTGGAACCTTTGTAAACGAGCAGTTTCTGCTCAAAGGTATTTGTAATCCGAGAATTTAATAAATAAAATAAAATAAAAAAAACTTCATCCCATGCCCTCTTGTCCTGGAACATCTTTTTCGCTTAAAAATAGTGTTTTCCTGCACCTGTTCCTCCCTGTAAGATACTTGTATGTCTCTATCATATCCCCTCTCTCCTTCCTCTCCTCCAGGGAGTACATGTTCAGTTCCTTCAACCTGTCTTCATAGGACTTGTGATGCAATCCATGCACCATCTTTGTTGCCCTCCTCTGAACCTTCTCTACCCTGTCTATGTCCTTACGTAGGTATGGTCTCCAGAACTGTACACTGTACTCCAGGTGGGGCCTCACTAGTGTCTTGTATAGCAGAATTATGACCTCCCTTTTCCTGCTGGTGATGCCCCTGCCTATACATCCCAGCATCCTATTTGCTTTACCTGCTGCCTTGTCACACTGTTTCCCTACCTTGAGGTCATCACAGATGACAACCCCAAGATCCCTTTCCTGCTTGGTGCATGCTATATCCTCACCCCCCAACTGATATATTGTGCCAGGGTTTTTGTGCCCCATATGCATTATCTTGCATTTCTTTGCATTGAATTTCAACTGCCAAACCCCTGACCATTCTTCAAGTTTCTGCAGGTCACTTCTCATTCTGTCTACACCCTCTGGTGTGTCTACTCTGTTACAGAGCTTTGTGTCATCAGCGAACAGTGAAATTCTGCCTTCTAGGTCCTGCGCAATGTCACTGATGAAGACGCTGAATAGGACTGGTCCCAGCACTGATCCCTGTGGTACCCCACTGGTCACTCTTCCCTCTGTGGAGTGACAGCCATTTACCACCACCCTCTGTGTCCTGCCACCCAGCCAGTTACCTACCCACCACACTACTGTCCTGCCCACACCCATATTCCCCAGTTTGTGTAATAGTCTTCTGTGTGGCACAGTGTCAAAGGCCTTGCTGAAGTCCAGATTAGCCATGCCCACTGCCCTCCCCTGATCCACCTCCCTAGTCACCCAGTCAAAAAATTCAACGAGGTTGGTCTGACATGACCTCCCCCTGGTGAAACCATGCTGCCTTGGGTCCTGTAGTCCATTGACAACCAGATGTTCCACCAATCTCTCCTTCAGTAGTGCTTCCATGATCTTCCCCACTACCGAGGTGAGGCTGACTGGTCTGTAGTTCCCCGTTTCCTCTTTGTTCCCACTCTTGTATAAGGGGACTACATCTGCTGTCCTCCAGTCTTTGGGTACCTCCCCTGTTTCCAGTGATTGGCTAAACAGGATAGCCAGAGGTTCAGCCACCACCTCTCTTAGTTCTTTAAGGACCCTGGGATGCACCCCATCTGGCCCCATTGCTTTATCAACTCTTGTTCCTTCAGGACCCTTTGGTGCAAGGGACTTGTGTCCATTTGCACCATTCTCACCCCTTGTACTCCCTTCAGACCCATTACCCTCCTCTTCCTCAGTAAAGACTGAGCAGAAATACCTGTTCAATATGTCAGCTTTACTGTTGTCATCCTCACCGCCCCCCATCCTCCCCCTTCAGTCTCACTATCCCTCCCTGTGTCTTTCTTTTTTCACTTATGTACCTGTAAAAGGTTTTGTCCCCTCTACCCACTGATTTTGCAATGTGTTCTTCTGTCTGAGCTTTGGCTTCCCTTACTGACCTCCCTGCCTCCCTTTGCTTCTCCTGGTACTTCTCCCTATCCCCTTCTGCCTGTGTCTTTTTGTATTGCCTGAATGCAATCTTTTTGGCTTTCACTTTCTTTGCTACCTCTTTGGAAAACCATAATGGTCTCCTCTTCCTTTTCCTCTTGCTAACCTGCTTAATGCATAATTCTGTTGTTCTTGTAATCCCCATTTTAAATACTGCCCACTGTTCCTCAACCCCTGATTCCTGTCCCATTCCCCTTAATGCCTCTTTCAAGTATCTCCCCATTTTCTCAAAGTCTGCCCCCCTAAAATCCAGGATACGTGTTTTTGTGTGGTTTGGTTCTGCTCTTTCTGTGATTTCAAACCACAATGACTGGTGGTCACTGTTTCACAGGTGCTCCCCCACTGTTACCCCCATCACTGTCCCTGTTTGTGAGCACAAGGTCCAGTATTGCCTTCTGCCAAGTTGGTTCCATGACCAGTTGCTTGAGGAAGGTACCCTGAAGGGAGTCCAGGATAAATCTGCTCCTAGTTGACGCTGCTGCTGGGATGCTCCAGTCCACGTCTGGAATATTGAAGTCTCCAACCAGTACTACCTCACCCTTGTCTGCCATCCTTTGCATGACTAGCATCAGCTCCCTGTCTGTTTCTTCCTCCTGGGCTGGTGGTCTATAGACCACACCTGTGCAGATGGCTGTCCCCATTTTCCTTTCCAGCTTAACCAACAGTATCTCTCCCCCATTTTGTTCCTCCTGGATCTCTGTGGCCCTTATGTCATTTTTCACATACAGTGCCACTCCTCCTCCTCCCTTCCTGCCTGCTCTGTCTCTTCTGAATATGTTGTAGCCAGGTATGGCCATCTCCCAGTCGTGGTTATCATTATACAGGTTTCAGTGATGGCCACAATGTCCAGGTCTGACTGTACCATGACAGCCTCCAGATCTTCCATCTTGTTGCTAAGGCTCCTGGCATTTGCACACATGGCTTTCCATGATTTGACCTCCCTAGACTGTTTCACTGTTCTACTCCAGCCCCTTCCTTGGTTGTCATTTATCCCAGGTTCTCCTTGCTGTCTGCCCTTCTGCTGAATTTTGCCCCTTTTCTGCTTATCCATCTCTTGGGCACTAATCTCCATCTTTTGCACACTGCTTTGCAGAGATAGCCACTCCTCCTATCTATTTTCAGCCTGGGTTTCTTACTTTTCCATAAAAAAACTGTATGATTTTTTTCCATTTAAAAAAAAAAAAAATTATTTATATTTATTGGTAATGTTTGAAAAAAGAATAGGAATTTATGTAAGAAATTCATTTTTATAATTTTCACTCTTCCTACTAGCATTAATGGAAGAGATTCCCATCTACTGAGCTCCGTTTGTGTTTTATTTACTAGTGGCTCAAATCTATGTCGGTATGTTTGATTTATATTATCCCAAATTACCCCCAAATATTTAAGTTTTGTAACTTTTTTTATAGTTGGATTTGTTGTATGGTTAAATGGATCAATGTGTTTTGAAGATTCTAATAATTCTGTCTTGTCCCAATTGATTTTATACTCCGAGTATGACCCAAATTTAGAGTATTATTAAGTTCGAACTATATTTTATCCAAATTTTCTGTATATATTAAAGCATCGTCCATGTATAAGCTAATCTTATGTTCTACTTGGTCAACTTGTAGTCTCTGATGAATATTCTGATTATCCCTAATAATAGTGGCTAAGGGTTATATAGCTAATGCAAACGTTAGGGGGGAAAGCAGGCAGCTTTGCCTTACTCCTCTTTCCAAAGTAATGCTATTTGAAATTTCTGTGTTAGTTTTTATTCTGGCCATATTGTTTTAATATAATGGCCTAGATATTCAGAAGGGTTGTGCATGGCGCAATAGTGTTGTGCCATGCCCAACTCACTGATGCGCCCCAGCACGATATTCAAATGTGGATTGTGCCTGGCACAAATCCCAATGCGCTGGAGTGCATCAGTAATATATGTGGTGCAGGTAGGGAGGGCGTGCCCATGTATACTCCGCACATCCAGATATTCAGCCCGGGATGTGCTGAGTCCATGCATCATAACCCCCTACTTCACGCTGCACACAGGTCAGCCCCAAAAAAGGAACAACAGCTGGCCATCCACAGGTGAGCTGCGTGTTACAAGGCACAACACAGCAGCTACCACCTGTAGGTAGCCACCACAACTCAGCTGCACCTTCGTAAGCGGCGCCCCCATACCCGATTACGGGCATCTGTTGACAAAGCAGTCAATATCCTGGTGGTCCAGTGGACCTTTCGCAGCCAGTCGCGGGCTTCAGTATGTAAAATATAAGTCCACTATCCCAGGTGGTCCAGTGGACCTTTCGCAGCCAGGCGGGCTTCATATATAAGTCCAGTATCCCTGGTGGTCCAGTGGACCAACGCCTAGCCTGATCGTCGGGCTTCAGTATGTAACAATATAAGTCCAAATATCCCTGGTGGTCCAGCAGTAGCCCCTCCCACCCACCCACTGTGCCCCTGCCCGCTCCCCGTCGGCGGCGGGCGGCACCCACCCGCCTGTCCGCCGCCCACTGACTGACAGTGTATGGTAGGGCTGTCGCCCACTGGTCCACTAGCGTAAGCCAATGGGCGTGCAGCCCGTACTGTACTACACAGTCCAGATGTGAATGGATCCATTCACATATCTGGACATGTGGTCTGATATGGATACACGCCCGTGCTCACGCTGTGAACCAATGGGCATACAGCCCACTCCCCACTATCATCGATGCGGCTGCAGGCGGGTGGGGTGCTGCCGCCAGCCACCGGCGGGGGAGGAGGCGGTGGGGGCACAATGGCGGGTGGGAGGTACGCTGGACCACCAGGGATATTGGACTTATATTTTCACATACTGAAGCCCGCAATCGGGTTGTGAGCGGTCCACTGGACCACCAAGGATATCAGACAATTAATTACATCTACATATGCCCACGATCGGGCAGAGGGGTGCATTGCTGCGCTTGTGCAGGTGTCGGTCCCCAACGGCTGCTGCCTGACAGGGCGCCAGGCGCAAGTCGCCGACCGGGCGCACCTGCATGCAATGAAGAGAATGACATGCAAATGGCCCCATTTGTGCCTTGCATACATTATGTCCCCATTTGCATGTGCACCGTTGAATATCGTGGTTGTTGCGCATAGCGCAATGGAACTTGTGTTAGCGCATGCCCCTGCTCCACTCTGGCCACTTGCACTGGCGCAGTGCCACTGCACCATGCACACTGTGGGTGGCCAGGATGCGATATTCAACGATGCTGTGCCATGGCGCAGCTCCGTTGAATATTGCCCAGTCAATGCCGCTGCGCAGCCAAGTTGCGCTGTGCCCAGGCTTGCGTCACAGCCTGGAAAAGTCTGAATATCTAGGCCAATATGTCTATCCATGTTCTGAATATCGAACCAAAATCCGTAAGTTTAACTAGAGATTTGATATAACCCCACTCTACTCGGTCAAACACTTTCTTGGCATCTAATGATAGTTTTAAAACCAAAAACTTTTCTATTCTATCTATTAAGTTGATAGTTTGCCTAATATTTATTTTCAACTGTCAGTTTTGGATAAAACCATTTTGATCTGTATGAATCAGATCCGGTAATATTCTGTTTAGTCTAGTAGCTAGGATTTTAGTTAATATTTTGCAGTCTGTATGTATTAGTGAAATAGGTCTACAGGACGATGTTACTGTATGGTCTTTTTTTTTTTTTTTAAACAGTAATATTATAGCTTCTTTTGCTGATGGGTTGAGTTGTTTTTGTTATAAGATATATTCAAATAATATTTTTAGATGTGGACAAAATCAGATTAATATGTTTTTTGTAAAAGTCGATGGGCATTCCATCGGGGCATGGCGCTTTACCAATCGTTAATGTTTTAATGGCTGAAAGTACTTCTGATTGAGTAATGTCCTGTTCTAATATCTATATGTGGTGCTCCTGTAATTTTGGTAATGTTATGGATCTCAGATATTCTTCTACTTCCTTCGAATTTAAGATATATTCTCATCCATATACTGTAGTTTCTTATAATATTTTTCAAATACGTCATTAATTTTTATGGGTTCCATTTTTTCTATTCAGAGATAATTTTTAATTTTTGTTATGGTATTTGCTTCTGTTTCTTTCTTTACTTGCCAGGCTAGTATTTTATCTGGCTTATTACCAGTTGCAAAATATTTGGTTCTTGTTTTTAGAATCTGTTGCTCTGATTCTTCAGTAGCTAATTTGTTGAATTAATTTTTAGCTATTAGTAATTCCTGAAATAATATTGGATTTTTATTAATATTATAAAGATTTTTTTTGTGTGTTGTGGATTCTTCCAACATTTTTAGTTTTTGTTGTTTTTCTTTCTTTTTTTAATTATATGCTATTGTAATTCCTCTAAAACAAATCCCAAATGATTGTAGCAAGGATTTCATTGTAGCTATTACTTTTAAAAATGATTCTGTTTCTTGAATAACTATTATTGAAGTTCATGTCATTAAGCAAGTTATTATTAAATCTAAAACTGAAATAGTTGTTTTTTTAATTTCCATTGACATTATTACTAGGGCATGATCTGAACTGTAAATGGGTTTGTAGTCTACTGCTCTTAAATTATATAGTAATGCTTCTGGTATTAAATAAAAATATATTCTCGAATAAGATTGATGAACTGCTGAGAAAAATGAGGGATGTATATATCTCCATGGATCAATCAGGTTATAACCCACCATTAATTTGAACTTTTTATTGTTGTTGACTGGGATTGAAAATTGACACACTTAGATTTGTCTAGTTTTGGGTTTAGAACAAGATTAAAATCTCCTGTTATTAATGGCGAATTAAACGTCACTGCCATCAAGAATGTGTCTGCAAAAATGTTTGAATTATTCTAGTTTGGCCCGTAAATATTTAATAATGTTAATATTGCTCTTTTAATTGATATCTTACAAAATATAAATGGATGGTTGGATCAGCAATTTGTCTAAGAACTATAATTCCTGAGTTTTTCTTGAAAAATATAGTTACCCTTCTGGCATTTGAACTGTAGAGTACATTAATGCCTTGTCCCCATTTTTTTATTTTTTTTTATTTTTTATTGATTTATTGAACAGTATCGGAATTACAATCCTTTGAGTCAGAGACTTGTTTACAAAGGCTCCACGTCACAGAGATACAAAACAGGCATGTACAGTTTACAATATAATGCTGGTACAGACATTAGATGAGGTAAATACATATAAGTGCTGGGATGTACAAGTAGATAATCACAAAATGTTGTTGGTATATTCATTAGGTGTGGGAATACAATCATGGAAGGGGAAGAACAAGGTTAGGCACTGGCACCTAGTTGCAGTTAGGGGTTTGATACATTATTGCCAGGGTTAATACGGGGGCAGGACAGAAGTCCTTTGTCCAGGGCAGGTTGCAGGGAGAAGAGTTAACCAGGGCAGATGCAGGAGTGAGAGGTGAGGAGGTAGTCCCAGAGGAGGGACTTGAGATGCCCAGGATTGGGTACAAGGGAGGAGGGAGTGTAGGTGGGGTACAGACACACTATTGCCAGAGTTAAAGCAGCGGAGAGGTAGGCAGGACAGGGGTCCTTTGTCAAGGGCAAGTTGCAGGGAGAAGAGTTAATCAGGGCAGGTGCAGGAGTGGGAGGCATGAAGGTGGTCCCTGAGGAGGGACTTGAAATGTCCAAGTTTGGGTTCAAGGGAGATGGGACTTGGGAGGGAGTTGAAGCAGGTGGGGGCTCTGTAGGAAAAAGAGTGCTGGGCCTGGGAGGTCCTACAGCGTGGGACTAGAAGGTTGGATTTGGTTGAGCTGCACATGGCAATGGAGTTGGGAGAGTGTTTGATGAGGAGAGAGACCCTAGGTGGGGCCAGACCATTAGTGATTTTTCGAGTGAGTAGACAGGTCTGGTACCCGAGCTGTTCTTCAAAGTTTAGCCAGGAGACCATGTTGTAAAGCGTGCAGGTGTGGGTTAGTCTAGGGCAACCTGTGGCTAGCCGGCATGCCTTGTTAAGGGATGTTTTAATTTTTTTGCAGTGCAGTGTTATCAGCTGCCCCATAGACTACGATCCCGTAGTCTATAAGTGGTAGGATCGAGGATGAGATAGCGAGGTGGAGGGCTTCGGGGGGAGGCAGCTCTTGTGGCGGTAAAGCATGCCAATACAAGAGTTGACTGTTGTACTAGGGAGGTGAATGTGATTATAGAAGGTGAGGGCTGAGTCAAGGGTAATTCCCAGGTACTTAAATGCATTCACTTGCTCGTGAGGTTGGGAGAGGCTCGTAAGTATATCAAGGGAGGACTCGCTGTGCTTGTTCTGGGGGTGGGCAAACAGCATTACTTTGGTTTTCTTTTGATTTAATATGAGTTTGTGGTCAACGAACCAGGATTCTGCCACTGTGAAGGAGTTCTGGAGTGATATTTGGAGGGAGGATGGGTCAGAGTGAGCAGAGTAAAGCACCACATCATCAGTGTATAAGTGGATTTTACCTGGGCATGACTTAGGGAGGGAGTTAAGAAAAAGGCAGAATAGGAGAGGTCCCAAAATGGAGCCCTGAGGAACACCAGAGAGCACTGGGAGTGGGCTAGAAAGGGTGTTACAGATTCTGACCCCTTGGGTTCAGTTGGATAAGTAGTCCTTGAACCAAGTAGTGACATCTTGGGAGAGAGGCCCAGGTGGGAGAGGACAGTTAGCAGGACGGCGTGACCGACAGTGTCAAAAGCCTTTGACAGATCAAGGAAGGCGGCGCCAGCTTATTTGCATAATACAAGAAATCTGGTTGTAGCAAATGTGTTTCCTGTAACATCATGACGTTTGCAGATTGTTTATCTGCATAACTAAAAATGTTTCTTTCCCATAACTCTTTCCTTCATACCCTTGACATTCCACAATAAAATTTTCATCAAATTAGCCATGATTTTTCATCTTGAGAATCATAATACTTGACATAATGCTCCTTAATTTACATAATATAAAGTACCAGATTGATAAGCGAGGTCTTGACAAAGTACCTTATGTGTGAGACTGCATCAAAAACTGTTATTTTATTTCAAATAGTGCCTCCGCTTTTCATTGGGGTGTGTTCTACTTATCGGTGTCACTAGGGGTGTTGTGGTGTGCTGCGGGCTGCTGACGTAGGCCACTGCCAAAACCACGGTTTCCTGAGTATTTTGCCAGTAGCATGCTACCATCTGCAGTAGCACGTTTCACAAAAGTCCCCACAGTCTCCCTCTACTTGCGTGTTAGGAGTGAGTTCATACACTCCGTGATGCCTGGAGCTTAGGCAGGGAAGGATGTGGCTCAGGAGGGACAGTGGTAGGACTTCCACACTACAAACCTCCTTTAGGCAAAAAACTTAGCCTTGCAGATGGGGATAACACGAGTCCCTTCACGGAGGAAAGAGTTCTGGAAGGACTCAACAAATTACGGGTACAAAAAGCAATGGGGCCGGATGAGATACACCCAAGAATTCTGAGAGAGCTTGGGAAAGAACTGGCAGTACCCCTAGCAAAACTCTTTAACATGTCATTACAGAGTGGGAAGATTCCAGAGGACTGGAAAAGGGGTACAGTGGTGCCACTTCACAAGAGTGGAAGCAAAGAGGAACTGGGGAACCACCAGTTAACCTCACATTGGTGGTGGGAAAGCTGATGGAATCACTGTTAAAGGAGAGGATAGTGGCATTTTTAGAAGCAAGCAATCAAATTGACCCAAGGCAACATGGTTTCATGGCAGGAAGATCCTGCCAGACAAACCTAGTCTATCTTTTCGACTGGGTCACTAGGACGGTGGACGGAAGCAGCTGATGTGGTCTACCAGGACTTCAGCAAGGCCTTTTACTCCATGCCACACAAGAGGCTGGTCTGTAAACTGGGACACACCAGAGAAGGGCATAAAATAACTTGCTGAGTGCAAAACTGGCTAAATGGGAGGATTCAGAGGGTACTAGAGAACAGGACCCTGCCAAAAGAAGGCATGGTCTTCAGCAGAGTGCTACAAGGATTTGTGCTGGGACCAATCCTCTTCAACGTATTCATCAGTGACCTTACAGAGGGTCTGGAGGGCAGGGTATGCATGTTTGTGGACGACACAAAGATCTGCAACAGAGTAGATACACCTGATGGGGCACAAAGGATGGAGTCCAACCTCAGAAAACTAGAGGAGTGGTTGAGAAACTGGCAGTTGAAAAATTCAACGTGAAAAAGTGCAAGGTCATGCACCTGGGAAAACGTAACCCAGGGATAGTGTATTTAATGAGGGGAGAACAGCTAATATCTACAAAAAATGAACACGATTTGGGGGTCATCAATTCAGATTACATGAAGGTGGGCAAACAATGTGAAAAGGCAGCACTAAAAGCTAGTGGAATCTTGGGTTGCTTAGGAAGGGGAATCACGAGTAAGAAAATGGAAGTGATTATGCCACTGTATAGATCACTGGTGAGGCCTCATCTGGAGTACTACATCCGGTTCTGGAGGCCACACCTCAGGAAATACATAGATCACTTAGAGATGGTGCAAAGAAGAGCAACGAAGATGGTACAGGGTATGCATCAAAAACCATACAAGCCAAGGCTACAGAGTCTCAACATGTACAGTACTCCCTGGAGCAGTGTACAGACCGGGGGGGAGACATGATAGATACATTCAAATACCTGAACGGTATCAACGAGGTTCAGACACAGAAACTTTTTCAGATGAACAGTTCTACCAGGAATAGAGGACATGATATGCACCTCAAGGGAGGTAGATTCAAGACCAGTGGGAGAAAATACTTCTTCACAGAGCTGGTGGTGGAAGCATGGAGCAGCCTATCACAGGGGGTGGTGGGAGCAAAGATGGTAAGATAATTTAAAGTAGCATGGGACAGACACAAGGGGACCCTCAATAATATGACAAACGAAGGGGAGTGGTAGAAGGTAAGGGCAGACTAGATGAATCTCGCAATCCCCATCTGCTGACATATTCTATGTTCTATGTAACAACACTTTTTAAGTGTTGTGAGTGATTTTCTCTTCTTTTGTGGCTTCTAATTTCACTCACTAAATGGAAAGTGGCGGCAAAATCTCATTTTCGGAGGCATTGGGTGGATCTGTACTACAGTGTAGGCACAGGAACAGGCACGTGTTATTTTCCATAATATAAACTAAAACATTAGCTCAGCTGGCAAGGGCTCCCAGTCAATCAGATTAGGGGACTGTCTCCACCCATTTTAAAAATGGATTTACTGTATGTCATACTTTCAATTCCAGAAAGCAATGCAGCTACAGATTTATTTTTCACAAATGAAAATAATTTGGATTCTTGTAATAAATATGTATACCTTATTAAGGCAGAATACCAAGTACAGGCTAATCTATGCCATTCTTGCTCTAACTTCTATATAACTGCCCTAGAGGACATCTATTTTGAGCTATATCACCAGACAAAAATATGCAGTAAAAAAAAAAAAAATTAATACTGCAAATGGAATGAATGACTGTTGTATAAACAGACCTTAAAAGTGCTAGGAAATGATGTTACACAGTTAACTGTTCTCCCATTTTCCTTTCCATGTCAGTTATGTATTCGGATATGCCTTGACCAATTATTGATCAACTGATAAATAAAATAAAATAATCTAGCTTTGGAATGCCCTTAGCTCTATATATAGTTCCACTCTCCTTAGCAGCTATATGTGTGAGTGTATATATATATATATATGTATATATATGTGTGTATATATATATATATATATATATATATATATATATAAATATATATACATACGCATACACATACACACAGCTAAGGGTGTACTTAGAAACCAGAAGCCTATTACACCTGGTTCAGTCTGGATTCAGAGCAAAGCACAGCACCATAACAGCCCCAGCTAAGGTGACCAATGATTGGCTCCTACACCTTGACAACAAGAAGCATGTCTGTGCTGTTTTCTTGGATCTTAGTAAGGCATTCGACACAGTCGATCACAGCCTGCTTCTTTGCTCCCTAAGCACCTTAGGCCTGGACCATAAATCTATGTGCTGGTTTGCAGACTACCTCGGAGAACGGAAACACCAGGTTAAAGCTGAAAGTGATCTTTCTCCATTAAAACCCATGCTGAGGGGCGTGCCCCAGGGCTCTATCCTTGGTCCCCTTCTCTTTGCAGTCTACATTAACAACATCAATGACCCCATCAAAAAAGCCAACATCCACTTATTCGCGGACGACACTGTACTGTACTGTACTTGAGTCGTCCCATGCCGGAAGCAGCCTGTGAAGACCTCCAAGCTGAATTTAACCTTCTACAATACCAGCTCATAAACAAAAAGCTTTTGCTCAATGTTTAAAAAGACAAAAGCCATGCTCTTCTCCCACTCCTTGCATGCGGCAGTTCCTGCTGGGGGGAGCTATCCCACGAATTACCACTGTTCTTGGAGAAACACAAGAGTATGTAGCTAAATTCAAATATCTAGGAGTTTGGTTCGATCATAAACTTTCCTTCGCCAACCATCTCGAAGAACTACAGAAGAAACTAAGGCAAAGATTAGGACTATTCTACAGAATTAACCACCTGCTCACAAAGGAGGCCAAGATTCAACTGGTTCAAGCTACCTTCCTATCTTTTAATAGATTACGCGGACCTGCTCTACAGCCACTGCACTGCTTCTGCACTGGCTAAGTTGGACTCCCTCTACCACAGAGCTATCAGGTTCATTACTGGCCTTCCACTTTCCACACACCACTGCTCCCTGTACTCATCGTTAGGCTGGACTTCCCTTCACTATAGAAGGAATAGAAATGCCGCCCAACAAGCTCCCCTCATATGTCTCAGATTGTATTTCCCGGAGTGTGTTAGGCACCTACGCTCTAAGGAGCTATTCCCTAATTGCCCTCCAAGTTCCAAGGGTCAAAACTCGTTTCGGCAAAGCTGCTCGAAGCTTCTCTTTACCCACATTGTGGAACGGTTTACAAAAGAAATTGAAGGTGAGTTGCATTGTTAGCCTGGATATCTTCAAGGTGCTCTACGATCACTACATGAAAGCACCTTGCAAATGTTTTCCTCACCGCTAGCCCACTAATTCCGCAACTCCCCCTTTCCATCCTGACGCTCGCCATGTTTCTACCCCTGGCTCTCACTCTTTCCCTATTAACTCTTCCTGCAGCACCCACCCTTCCCTGTCCACTCCAGCCTGGCTAAAGTCCCACCCCATCCATAGTAGTGTCCCAATTATCTACCTCTCCTCCATCATTATCATAATAAACAGGTACACGACAGCCATCGTCACTTTCTGTGGTTTTAGCTCAATTTTTCCCCCAGTCGTCGGTAATATATCCCTCCTCTTCTTTACCTCTCTAGCCTGCCACCCCACACATGGGCCTCTTTCCCCTATATGTGTAGTTGCCGGCTGCCTCACTCAAAAGATCTCTGCTTATAACCCCTGTATGCCTATGGTTCACTGTACATCTGCCGACTTCTTCAATTGTAAAATAATGCTGTTTTTCATTTTTTTTTTTTTTTTTTTATTTATTTCAACCTTGTACTGTACTGCATACACTTTTTCTTCCTTGTATATTATTGCTTTTTGTATACCTGCTTCTGTACTGTACTTTGATGTATTCATGACCAGGTCCACCTTGCAAATGAGCCTTGCTCAATGGTGCCCGCCTGGATAAAGATTTTGATTGATAATATGTGTGTGTGTGTGTAAATATATATATATATATATATATATATATAACACACACACATATATACACACACACACACACACACACACACACACACACACACACACACACACACACCATAGTGGCACAGTACTGCCACTATAGTTAGGGTTGAGTACCCCATTTAAAATTAAATCTGAAATTTGGCAGCTTAATAATTTTGCCACTGTATGTCGGATTTGCCTGCAATTCGGCAAGCATGGTCTGGAACTATAGAACTCTGGATCTGCCATGTTTCGTAATGGTTGGATATACGGTTACAGAGCGCTGAAAATGCACAAATTACACATTTTTGTGCATTCTTTGCTCGCGCCTACAGGTCACATGGGTTTACTCGAATAGTCCGAAACCTTCAGAGAACATGCAGCCACGGTCCCTGATGTGCCTTTCGAAGATTTCATGAAAAAATATTACACGGTTCAAAAGTTATTCAAAAAACAAGTTTCCCATTATAGTCAATGGGAAAAGTTAACAAAAAGTTTGAAAGTGTCGCAAATCCGCCATCTTGTTTTCAGTTGGTGGTCACAGAAATGCTTGGCATTTAAATTTGGAACCCTCTAGGGACACAATTCTTGCTGTGTTCACCTAGTTGAGTCCTGAATATGCTAGCCATGTCTTTTTTGGGGGGCTAAACACCCCAGAAATGTGTTTTTAAATGTTTGTAAACAGTAGTGTCGCAAAGTAGTGCCACACATTCAACACTTTCGTGATTTTTTTTTTGTGAAAGTGTCGCAAATCACACTACTTTGCGACACTATGCCCAAAACAATAGAAATCTTTGCCACACTGCAAAAGAATGGTTTGGTCTTTTGGGCTGACATTTGGAGAGAAGAAAGCCAAGATCCCACAGATGTGCCTTTTGGTGGTTTGGTGACAAAATATTAGAGGGCTGCAAAGTTACGGCACTCCAAATTAGACAATTTTTCCCCACATGCTAACATTAACGCATCCACAGCGCCTTTCGGGGACCGTATCTCGAAAACGCTTCTAGATACGGACTTTTCATCAGAAGAATTCTTAGTGAAAAACAAGCCAAGAAAGTGATAAATAATATGAGATTTGACATTTTTTTCTACGTCGTACGGTTTCTGAGATATAAGCAATTTAGTATTCCTAGGGCCAGATATTCAAAAGGGTTGCGCATGCTCAAGTCCTACATTGCGCCATTCTGCGATATTCAGCAGGAGGCAGTTGCGCCACTGAAAACAGGCTGAGCAACAGCGCAATGCAAATGAATGCAAGCTCAACAGGAAGGGGAGGAACTATGCATAAACGGCACAGCCCGATATTCAGCCGGGCTGTGCAGAGTTGTGCAGGCGCAACCCCCAACCTGAGCCTGCAGGACCTTGAGCCAAAAAAAAAAAAAAAAAAGGTTATTAGAGGCACTACAGGTGAGCTGCATTGCAGGGTGCAACACAGCAGGCTGCCACCTGTGGCTGGCCCCCAACTCAGTCCCTGTGCCCCCCAGCCCGATCGCGGGCAAGTGTACCCCCCACCAGCCCGATCGCGGGCATCAATGTAGCTCCCCCTCCCGTCACATCCCTGGTGGTCCAGTGGACCAAAATGCCCGATCGCAGGCAGAAAGTAAATTGAACCCCCCCCCGAACATCTCCCTGGTGGTCCAGTGGACCGTAATGCCCGATCGCGGCAATGAATGATTCATTCACAAATCTGGATTGTCATGTACGGTATGGGCTGCACGCCCATTGGTTCTTGCTCTGCACCAATGGGAGTGCAGCCCTACCAGGCAGGCAGTCGGCGGGGCGGCAGGCGGGTGGGATGCTGCCGCCCGCTGGCTGCCGGGGAGCGGGTGGTGGGGCTTCGTGGGTGGGTGGGGTGGGGGACACTAGCCACCAGGGAGATGTTTGGGCGGGGGCACTTTACTTACTGCCCGCGATCGGGCACTAGGAACATGTTTGGGGTGCATTTACATTCTCCCGCGATCGGGCATTACGGTCCACTGGACCATCAGGGAGATGTTCGGGGTGGGGCACTTTACTACTGCCCGCGATCGGACACTAGGAACATGTTCGAGGGTTCATTTACATTCTGCCCGCGATCGGGCATTACGGTCCACTGGACCACCAGGGAGATGTTCGGGTGGGAGGGGGGCACTTTACTTACTGCCCGCGATCGGGCACTAGGGACATGTTCGGGGTCATTTACATTCTGCCCGCGATCGGGCATTTCGGTCCACTGGACCACCAGGAGATGTCACGGGGAGGAGGGTGGGGGAGCCACATTGCTGCCAGCGATCGGAGCTACCCAGTGCGTCGGTCCCAGCGGCTGCTGCCTGGCAGGGGCTGCCGGCGCAAGTC